>CM042019.1:49441843-59441843 GCA_023525975.1 Smallanthus sonchifolius | reverse complement strand
CCTTGGTGGTAGACAGTGGGTGTTCCAGGCATATGACAGGCAACAGATCCATCCTCTCCAACTTCAGACATTTCAATGGAGGATATGTTGCCTTTGGAAGTGACTCAAAGGGAGGATCCATTACTGGACAAGGAACTGTGTCCAACGAAAGAATGAGCATTGATAAGGTTAACTATGTTAAAGAATTGGACTTCAATCTCATGAGTGTTGCCCAGGTCTGTGACCAAAAACATTGGATGCTCTTCACAGATAAAGAATGTTTTGTACTGACTCCAGGCTTATCCACACCTCCTCTAGAAAGCATTTTATTAACTGCCCAGAGAAAAGAAAATCTCTATGTACTGGACATGAATGAAGTCACTCCTTCTGGGAGTGTTTCCTGCTTTTTATCAAAGGCCGCAGTTGATGAATTAGCTCTCTGGCACAGGAGATTAAGCCATGTTAATATCAAAACTATCAACAAATTGGTGAAGAATAATCTTGTCAGAGGGATTCCTGACAAAGAATTTCAGCTGGAAGACCACTGCATTGCATGCTTAAAGGGGAAGCAACACAAAAGCTCTCACAAGCCCAAGACCTTGAATACAAATGACACTCCACTGCAACTGCTGCATATGGATCTCTTTGGTCCTACAAATGTCATGTCAATGGGCAAGAAGTCGTACTGTCTGGTGATAACTGATGACTACACCAGATTCTCATGGGTATACTTCTTGAGAACTAAAGACGAAACTGCTGAAATTCTCAAATCCTACATTCTCAGGGTAGAGAATCAAAGCAATCAAAAGGTGAAGATCATAAGGTGTGATCAGGGCACAGAGTTCAAGAACAATACCTTGAACTGTTTCTGTTCAAGTAAGGGGATAGAAAGACAATACAGTGCTCCAAGAACTCCTCAACAAAATGGAGTTGCTGAAAGAAGAAACATAACTCTTATTGAGTCAGCAAGATCTATGTTGGCTGACTCAAAACTGCCACTCACATTCTGTGCAGAAGCAGTTAGCACAGCCTGTTATGTGTAAAACCGAGTTCTAATTGTCAAACCCCTCAACAAAACACCCTATGAACTTTGGTTTCAAAGAATTCCCTACATTGGGTTCCTAAAACCTTTTGGGTGTCCATGCACCATTCTCATCACACATAGGGTCCTTCCTAAGTTTGGTGCCAAATCTGATGAAGGATATTTCGTAGGCTATTCCTCTCAATCAAAGGCCTATAGAGTATTCAATTCAAGAACAAGAATTATGGTAGAATCAGCAAATGTGGAATGCAGAGAACACATTATCTGTGAGCAGGGAAAAGGTCCAAACTGGCTCTTTGACATAGAATCATTCTCCCAAATATTTGAGCCTCTCACCTTCTCAAATATGGAGTCTACGTCTACACAAACACCTGCCTCCACTTCATCCACTGACTACAGACTGGATTTTCCCAAATCTTCTATCAGTCTGAGAAGACCATCAATTGATCCTCCATCAGTTATGGAAGCAATTGAAGCAGGAACAAGACTGTCTAATATAACTAGCAGCAGCCTGTTTGAAACTGAAAATCTAAATGAAGACTCTTCGGTAAATGCTGTAGATGCTGCTGATGCTCTTGCTGAAAATATTGATGTGGATAATGCTGTTGAAGACTCTTCCACCATGAATGAAGAGACCCCTGATCAAAATCAAAGCAATCTGTAGCAAGGGATACAGCTGGAGGTGGTACCAGCACAGAGGATCCACAAAGAACATCCTCAAGAGAATATTATTGGTCAAATACACCAAGGAGTTCTCACAAGGAGCAAATCTCATGAGGCCAATATATGCTTGTTTTCTTGTTTCTTATCTCAGGTGGAACCTAAGAAGATAGATGAAGCACTCAAATACATCATTTGGATTGAAGCAATGCAGGAAGAATTGCTGCAATTCAAAAGGCAGGATGTCTGGACACTTGTTGATCTTCCACTAGGTAAATATGCTATTGGCACACGATGGGTTTTCAGGAACAAGCAAGACGAGAGAGGCATTGTAGTAAAAAACAAAACCAGACTTGTAGCTCAAGGCTACACTCAGGAAGAAGGAATTGACTATTATGAAATCTTTGCTCCTGTTACCAGACTGGAGGCCATCAGAATCTTCCTGGCATATGCTGCATCTAAGAATTTCATCGTCTATCAAATGGATGTAAAAAGTGCCTTTTTGTATGGGAAGATTGGTGAGGAAGTATACGTCAAACAGCCTCCAGGCTTTATAGATCATACACATCCTACTCAAGTGTTCAAACTAGACAAAGCTCTGTATGGCCTACATCAGGCACCAAGAGCCTGGTATGAAACCTTGTCAGGATATCTACTAAGCAACAACTTCAGAAGAGGTGCCATAGACCAGACCTTGTTTATCAAAGATGAAGGGGGATAAATCTTACTAGTTCAAATTTATGTTGATGATATCATCTTTGGATCAACAAGGAAACAACTGTGCAAAGACTTTGAGATTCTGATGCACTCAAAGTTTGAAATGAGTTCAATGGGTGAACTAAATTTCTTCTTGGGTCTACAAGTCAAACAGGTCCCAAATGAAATCTTCATCAGCCAATCGAAATATGTAAAAAGCATTTTGGAATGATTCAAAATGGCTGATTGCTCTGCTGCAAGAACCCCTATGCAAGTGCATCATCAGCTGACTCCAGACAAAGATGGCCAAGACACTGATCAACATCAGTACCGTGCAATGATAGGGTCTCTCATGTATCTCACTGCCTCAAGGCCAGATATCATGTTTGCAGTATGTCTCTGTGCAAGATTTCAAGCAGCTCCAAAAGTTTCACATCTTCAGGCTGTCAAGAGAATCTTTAGATACCTAAAGGGTGCCTCAAGACTTGGGCTATGGTACTCTAAAAATGACATGTTTAATCTATATGCATATACTGACAGTGACTCTGGGGGATGCAACTTGGACAAAAAGTCCACTTCAGGGGATGTCAGTTTCTGGGAGGGAGATTGATTTCATAGCAGTGCAAGAAGCAAACATGTGTTTCAACTTCTACAGCTGAAGCATAATACATTGCAGCTTCAAGTTGCTGTGCACAAGTCATCTGGATACAAAATCAAATGTTGGATTATGGGATGACTTTCATGGAAACTCCAATTCACATTGACAAAATGAGTGCTATCTCAATCACAAACAATCCGGTGCAGCACTCAAAGACAAAGCACATTAACATCAGGTATCATTTCATAAGAGATCAAGCTGAGAAAAGGAGGATTATTTTAACCAAAGTTCATACGAATGAGCAATATGCTGATTTGTTTACAAAACCTTTTGATGAAGCTAGATTGAAATATTTAGTTGAATCAATTGGTATGATGAACTTTGATTAAAATCTATCTCTAAAAATTCTATTTTAAAATGTGTTTTGTCTTATGTTGTAAATAAAAGTTATAAGTCAGCAACATTTTTGTCCTTCAGCTGCTGACAGGTTTAATCTTCAGCAGCAAAAGATTTGCAGCTGACTGCTTTAAGTTATCAGCAGGAACAGGTTTCCTGCGGATGTCTTTAAGACTGTCAGTAGTAACATCCTTGCTGCGGATTATTAAATCCATCAGCATCAGATAAGTTTGCTGCTGACAGACTTAACTTTCCGCAGTAACCAAGGTTGCAGCGGACAGGCTTATTCATCCACAACAACCAAGTTTGCTGCGGATGGGTACATTTAAGTCCAAATTAACTTTTACCCGCTGTAAAAATTAACGTCAGTCTTTACCATGACTGCCTCAGTGTATTACAGCTGTAATATTAAGAGGTGAATTAGGTTGTAAGTACAAGTCATTTTGCTTTTTCTCCCCTCTGCCGTTATAAAAACAAATCAAATTTCCTTACCACCTCTTCACCTTCAAGTTCTCCAGAAACCAACATCACTTTCTCTCAAGTCCCCATCACGTTCAAAGCCCTTCATCCCTCACTTTCATACCTAACAAAGTGAAAGATATCCGAAGGATTCAATGATATGATCCACTTCTTATTTCGATCAAAGATCCAATTTTCCTTCACAACCAACCCTGCCACATATATCCCTCATATGGAGGATTTCTGGAGTACTGCCGTCTACTCTACCGAACAGGGGATTCCCCAAATCAAAGCCAAGGTAGACGGCAAGGATATCACCATCTCGGAAGCCACACTCTTCTCCAATGCATATCTCAGAAAAGAAGCGGATGTCATCAGGTGAGCTCCACACTTGCCTCCACCTTCCATGGTCTTCTTCTTGCGCTTCTTCGCGCCACCGCAGAGACGAAGGACGAGGTGAAGATTTGACTCCTTCTGGATGTTGTAATCGGCTAGGGTTATGCCGTCCTCGAGCTGTTTTCCGGTGAAGATTAGACGCTGCTGGTCTGGCGGGATGCCTTCCTTGTCTTGGATCTTTGCCTTCACGTTGTCGATTGTGTCGAAGGATTCGACCTTAAACGTGATCGTCTTACCTGTTAGGGTTTTCATGAAGATATGCATTTTCGCCGATCTGGAGTGATAACATGAGAACTGTTTCCAAAAAGTTCGCAGGGGTCAATGTTCCATTGTTATCTACAATGCTGAATATACAGAGTACCCCGGGTGACATTTCAGCAATCCCAGCTGATACTGATCCCACACCCTCCACCTCACATCCTAAAAAACAGTCTGCTTCTACCATTCGAACCCCTGTGCATACTACTAAGGATGCACATGCACAAAAATTACTTACACCTCTGTTGGATGTCATCGTTCAACCGGAACACAGGGCCCCGGTTGCAACGACATATACTAGGAAAAGGGGCAAGAGAACTCCTTCTCCTCTTGCCTCCAAGGCCCAAACCCAACCTAACAGCCCTCACTCAGAATCACAACATTCTGGTGAGAATATCATAAGGGACATCCACATTATTAGGGAGACTCCTTTGGATATCTCTCTATTAGGATCAAGATCACTTCCCGGATCCATAGAACAGCCCCCTGAGCCTTTCCTTTCTTTTCTGAACTTAAGTGTTGAGGAACCTGATCAAGATGATGTACCTTCTCTAACTACCACTATCACAGAGGTACTGATTGATCTTGCTTCCAACACACCCAACCCAAGTTCTATTACCCTGAAGGTCCACTCTAGGAGTCATGATAGAGTGGATGTGGAAGAGGCTGTCACTACTGCTGGTCCATCAAATGACCAGGAGGACAGTGACAACATTGCTAGGACCTCAACCATGTCAACTCACAGGGAGGATGCTTCCTTGGAAACTCCCCTCAATGAGAGGAATCCCAGGTGCCAAGAAACCATGGGTGATGGGGATGAAGAGGCTAGGCCTAAGGCCCCATCTGGATCCAAGGATTCCACAATTGTGGATGAGGACAGATTGCAACTTCATATCTTGGAATTAACGGCCAGGGTGGCTATGCTAGAGGCTGAAGTGTCCAAACTAAGACACCAAGTCTCTATGCATGAAGCCCATAAATGCCCAACTTTAGCTACTCCCTTCCTTGTATCATTGGACACCCAAACTGATGCTTATTTGTCCACTGATGCAACAAAAAAGGGGGAGATCGTCCCAATGGAGGAAGACTCAGATAGCATGGACCAGAGAGGATATGAGGTTGAAAGGATAGTCAGAAACATGCAAAAGCTTCAGCAACAAAGGAAGTAAGAGAATTTTGGTAGCATCAGTCTAGGGGGAGTTTGTAGAAACAAAGACTGATGGCTACAAAATTCTCTAAGTACAAATGCTGCTGATCTCAGAGTTTGCTGCTGACCAACAAACTGCTACGGACAAGCTTATCTGCTGCGGATACTTGTTCTTCTGCTGAAGAACAAATCTGCCGCGGATAGCCTTATCTGCTGAAGACCAAAGTTGCTGCGGATAGACTTCTCAGCAGCATCAACACTTGATGCTACTGACAGGCAAATCATCAGCATCTTTGGATGGTCACATCTTGCTGCTCCTCCTCATCTTTGCTGCTGATAGCCATGTGCCTTGAAGACAAATCGTTGCAGCTGACTATCCATGCCAAGCGTCACTGAAAACTTTCTGCAAAAGCAACTGACACACTCAAAGCAGAAGTAAACTCAATGGTGCAACCAATGACAGACAACAATGCTTTTCTCCAAGCATACAAGTAATAATGCATATAGAAGACACTTCAATAAAGTTAACTAGCTTTAGACTAAACGTGTAATAGTTAGCTATATACAACAGATCAACGGTCTGTGTTAGATCTGATCCTTAGAATCAAGGGTCTGTCTTGATTCTAAGTGAGTATAAATACTGTGTAAACACTTCATTGTAAGTGTGTTTTTTTGTGCTTTTTGATTGAGTTTTAATTGTAATCGTTTATCTGCAAAAGCTTAATACAACAGTGTTCTTATTAGTATTCTTTTTGTTTACTCGATTATACTTGTGTAGTTGATATTGTTTCCGCCAATTTCAACTAAGAACAGAACCATCTTGTACTTTCACGATCCTACAAATCCTGATTCTCTAAACCGTGACACTCATATTGTGGAAACCTAACTTGAGAAACTTGTTTACTTGGTAGGAGCCATCTTTACGAAGTTCATTGTCATGCTGATTTCTATCATGTTGTATTTCTACTTTGGTCACTTAGCGGCTTGTGCTCAGGTTTTTTTGGTTGGATTTACAAAAAAAAAATCATTTTGGGATAGCTATGCCTTAGTATGAAACTAATGCCCTTTTTGGTGAACATTGCTACGTATGTTTTGCAAATCTTGATTTCTCTTGGTGCTTCGATGCCTTACTGAAAACCATTTTGATGGAGAAAATGAAACTTTATGTTGGAATGATTCTTTGTGTACCAAAAATTTTTTTAGTCATCATTCAAAGTTTATTTATGGTGATTATCCCTATTTGTTACTCCACGTATACTGTCCTTATAGATCCGAATAGGATAGTATGATATCCTTTTTGTACTTGCTCTCCCTCAAAGGTCATTTTGTTAATTGACTTTCTGATTTCCAACTAGGTAGAGACGTATATGCATCCCTCATTCTCAGTCTCCTGTAATTAGAAAGCCTTAGAGCAACTACTGTTAAAAAACGACTTCTTAACACGTTCCCTGAGGGAATACGAGTCTATGACATTCAAACACTCATTCCATCAACTTTATGGCTTAAACCCTTATGCAAAGGATTTTAAGGCTATAACCAGTATGGGTGAAATACGAAATGGTAAGTCATAGTGGTACCGTTCGAAAGCCAAGGGAGTTGCAGGCATACTGTACTACCAGTTATTGGCAGATAATCAATTCGACCCTCTTCAACACGAGATCTAAGGACAAACTCTGAAACCTTATGGTCCATTTCCACCGACTTTAATGGGAAAGAGAGGACCTATCATTTGAAAGATGCGTCCTAAAATCATAGGAGGGCAATTTTGAATTTATTTATGTGTTCTACGATTCTTAACTGATTAAAGTTATACACTACCAGGAAGAGGAACAAGGGTTGAATCATAGTTGACTCAGCTCTCTTGAAGATCTGCTTGGGATTGCATTATCTTTAAGGGACCTATGAGCATGACGTCTTCCATTTGGCAAATTCCTGAATTTTTACTTGATCTTCTCCTATTTTCTGACGTCTACTTTATGAGAATCAAACCCCAGGCTAAATTGACAATGATATTACATCAAAGTCTACCCATTTTGTGGGTTAGCAAGCTCATAATCATTTTCAGGGGACACTATTTTTATAAGAATATTTCCACAACTTGACTGTTTATTTCCTCATCTAGAAGAATAACGGATTACTTCCAAATAATTTCCATACACATCAAGAAATACGTAGACGTCTAATGTTATCCTATCAAATTTAGCCGACTCGGTGTGAGGAGTAGACCATCTTTTTGATATGGACTTCTTGTTAAAATTTCAGAATTTCATTTCTGACCGTTAACCAAATTCGATTTCCGATGGTAGTAAATTCAATGTCCAAATATTGAACTGGCATCTAGTCTTTTAACTAATATATTTGATTAGATCATTCTGGATTTTTAGTCACTTTCTCTATCTAGATCTTTTGTTGACTTGATTATCATATAACCCATTGCTAACTTTTGGCAATAGGTATATGAACCTTTAGTTGAAAATCACCAAACATAGTTATATTATATCGAGACTAACACGCGAGTTAGTACCAAATCCTAATGCTTTGTGGTGAGGTTACATAGCACCGGGTCATCGCTGACACTATTTTATGATGATGACTCATTTCCTATAACACTTGATAGGATTGAGTAAATTTGACTCTTAGCAAATTTATCTCGACAGAATCCTAGAATAATCTCATTTGTTTGTTAATCTTCGGTTTCACGACTCGAGTTTGCTACAATCATACTGGTACTCATTATATACTTGCTTTGTAAAGCTTTAAGCTTGGATTACTAGTTATTAATTCATTCTCTAATGACTAATCATCACTCTTTAATTCTAGTACAAGAAGTGTGAATCTCGTCCTTTTGTTATGTTGATTTTCAAAATTCCCTTGTATCTACTTTTACGTTTATGTTGTATACACACCAATCATGTTGTGTTGCCTTATGACGCAACAATGTACTTAGCTTTATGAGTAATTACTATTACTAACAATACGTAGATACAACAACCCGAGATTCCACAAGGGGATGTGGGAATAAATTTCAATAGATTTCGTTACTAGGACTGCCTAGAACATTGGGCGGCTATGATTCATTTTGGGACATTGTTAACCAATTAACGAACTCTTCACGTTTCTTACTTATCCGAGAGGACTTCTAGATAGTAAACCTAGCTCAACTGTATAGTAGTGAAATTGTAGCAAGGCATGTAGTGCCTGTTTTCTTTATCTCCGATAGGGATAGTCGCTTTACATCTCATTTCTGGCAGACACTACAGAAAGCTTTGAGAACGCACTCAGATATGAGCACCACTTACTATCCTCAAACTAACGGTCTAAGTGAATGAACTATTTAGACCTTGGAAGATATGCCCAGGGCTTGTGTGATAGAATTTGGTGGTAATTTGGATACTGATGTGCTCGGTATGGTCAATAAAAACTAAAAAAACTAACCTAGACACTCTAGTTAAACTCTAGAAAACCCTTAAACTAGACCACAAGGACAGGCAAGTGTACTAATGCGTGTAAAGTATATATATATTTTTATAAGTATTTTACACAATTAGTTTTAAAAAGGGTTTTCACCAAATACTAATCACACACACCGGGCAGTGTACCCGTCGGATAGCAATATAGTAAAGGTAAGAATCGGATATCAATCCGTGGACACGGTGGAATGCGATAATAAACTGGGACTAAAATTTAATCAAGTATGGGTAAAAGATGTTTGAGTTGATTTTTAATTAAACTAATATGTAAGGATATAAAACTAAACTAAAATCACAAATCAAACAATCAAGGAGAAAATATCACTTCGGTGTTGAATTCATTTAGAATACATTCAATACACTCATAGAAACATGGCAAATACACGTTACATAAATTGACTAAATTCTCGTCAAAGATATCTAATCAAATGACTATTCAAAAAGCTAGCATGAATTATACAACCCAACCACCTAAAGTCATACAATGAGGCTCACGTGTTTAATAATCATGTCAATGTTTATAAAGATTGAACTAGCTTCCGATTAAGGTACACTAATCCAACAACTAGTTGGAAAGATAATATGAACAACACACTATCCACCTCAAGTTGATTAATTTAGACAACAATATGCATTTCTTCAACATACAATGTTCATATAAAGGTTATATAAATTAGGAGGATGTGTCAACAATTCCTAGATAAACATAATACTAAATATGACACATCATAACAAATACTTTGTCTTTCCAAACATAAGCATAAGGTTATACATACAAATATAATGACTCATAAACAAGACTTCATTCACCATTCCTAGTCAAATTCCATAAACTAGTATAAATACATACACCAATCCATGAATATAAGCATAAATCACAAGTTTTCCAACATAATATGACATACACAAATACAAGTCTTGTAAACAACTCAAAATACTTGAATACATAATTTCATCAAAGAATAATCATACGGTTGTCATAACATTAACACAATAATTGCCAATAATCCATGAATGTTGTCAAATGTATCTAAACTTCATCTAAACCAAAGTGAACAAGAGTTTTAGCTCATCATGAGCACCAAAATTACAAATAAGCAGGGAAAAATAGTGAGAAACATGATATGAAAACAAGAATCAAACCACTCCTCCAAGCCTAGATATTGTTGTTGATGTATGGTGATCCTCTTGATGTTGTATCCTCTCCAAGAATCTTGAAATATGGCTGGAACAAGGAAGACACGAGCTGGAACAGTAGGGTTTCTTCTCCTGGTTTGCTGAATATCTGAATGAGAATTAAGTTCTGTTTAAATAGAAAAGGGGAGGCACGACCGTGCTAGGAGAGAAGGCACGACCGTGCCTAGAACAAGGACGCGGTCGTGTCTAGGTCTTGGCACGACCATGTGATAGAGGTTTGACCGATCCGTAGCTTCCATTGGGTACCACTGATCGAGGATGTACGGTTGTTCAGACTCACGAGATGACACGCGACCGTGGGCGGCCAAGCCATTTGTATCTTATGGGTACAGAAAGAGGGATTAATTCCCTTAATGTCCATAATCCTCCATGCAATAGCCTGCTTGTGCTGCTTCAGCACCTCAAGTAGCCTCTCCTTCTCATCACTCATCAAATCAGATGCGATAATGACAGGTAATTGAGACTCACCATCTAAAAAGGCATACTCCAAATGGCTCGGGAGCTCCTTAAGCTCAACAGGTGGTGGGTCCTCAATAGAAGGTCGCTCAATCGGCTCAGACTCTCTATCAACTGCTCATCAAACTGATCCTCACCAACTGGATCAAATGTCTCCCCTCCTATAATCTGGGTGTCCAGGGACTCCTCCTCAGCTGTGTCCTGGAGATGATCACTCACACAAGAATAAATAGCCTCAACAAAGTAAAGTGAATCATCCTGATACTGGGTATGTTGCATGGATCTCCCTACATCAAAGGTCACTTCCTCTTCATCCACCCTCAATGTAAGCCTCCCCGAATACACATCAATCAGGGCCTTGGCAGTGGCCAGGAACGGTTGACCTAGGATAATAGGGACATTCTTGTCCTCCTCCATGTCCAGAATCACAAAGTCTACAGGAAACACAAAACGATCAACCTTAACCAACATATTCTCCACTATCCCTCGCGGATACTTGACCGAGCGATCGGCCAGCTGGATACTCATGCGTGTCGGTGTAGGTTCTCCCAACTCAAGCTTAGCAAAGACCGCATATGGCATGAGGTTAATGCTAGCACCAAGGTCAGCTAAGTAGTTGCTAACCGACAAGCTACCTATCAAGCAGGGGATGGTAAAACTCCCCGGATCTCGTCTCTTCTCCGGTAGCTTGTTCTGAATCACCGCCGAACACTCCTCATTCAGCGTCACCTGAGACAACTCCTCTAATTTCCTCTTATTCGTGAGGATATCCTCCAAAAATCTCGCATAATTAGGCATCTGAGCTAGAGCCTCCACAAATGGTAAGTTGATATGCAACTGCTTAAACAACCCTAGAAACTTACCATACTGCTCCTCCACCTTCTGCTTCTTCAATCTGCCTGGGTATGGAACGGCGGGAGTATAATCTCTCACAGGCTTGCGAGGGCGCGATGTGCTCGCCGGTTTACCCCTCGGCGGTGTCTCATCAGGAATCTCAATCACAACCTCCTCAGATGACTCATGCACAGGAACCTATGGATCCGGTCCTGTGTCTCTACCGCTCCTCAAAGTGATGGCCTTCACATGAGCCTTGGGATTGGGCTTAGTGTTGCTAGGCAGGCCACCTGGCGGTCTCTCAGAAAGAAGCTTCACGATCTGCCCGACCTGGTTCTCTATGGTCTGGATCGAAGCTTTCTGATTCCTCAACTCAGTCTCATGCGTGTGGAAACGCTCCTCCATGTACCGGTTCTACTTCTCTGCCAACTAATTCTGATTCTCTGAGTTGGAAAGTAGCCGTGCAACCATGTCCACTAAACTGGATTTACCCTCAAGTGCGGGCGGTGGACCGCTGCTATAACCTTGGCCTTGAAACTGGCCCTGCTGAGGTCGAAACGGGAACTCTGTCCCTGAGACTGGTGGGACTGATGCTGGAATAGGGGGCGCTGAGTGAATCCGGGTGGTTGCTGGCTATTGTTGCCAGACTTCCAACTGAAATTCGGGTAATTCCTCCACCCCCGATTATATGTGTTGTTGTAGGGATTATTCTGGGGATGATTCTGGTTGGACATGAAATCAACCTGCTCGTGGGCCCCCTGATCCCCAATCTGACAAGCACTCGTGGGATGCGCCCCACCACAAAACTCACACAAGGACTGGGCCTTGTGGACGTGCATCTGATCAATCTTGGTGGAAAGTGCTTCCACCTGGGCAGCTAAAGAGGTAATTCCATCCACGTGATGGACACCCTGCTTCTGGGTTCTCGCTCGGGAAGTATGCTGAGTTTAGCTCTTCGATGCCACCTTCTCTAGCAAGTCATACGCCTCCTGGGGTGTCTTCGTTCCAATGTCTCCACCCGCGTATGCGTCAATCCGCTGCTTCCCAGTCATCTCCAAACCATTGTAGAAGGTCACACACTGCTGCCACTTCAACAATCCATGGTGGGGAACCTTCCTCATCAGTTCCTTGAATCTCTCCAACCCCTCATAGATCGTCTCCCCGTCGTCCTGCTGGATAGAAAGAATCCTAGCCCTCAACTTTGATGTTTTCTCCGGAGGGAAATACTTTTCTAAGAATTTAGCAGCCATCTGGTCCCAAGTACTAATGGACCTAGGGGAAGTGACAGTAACCAAGCCTTGGCTCGATCCCGTAAGGAAAACGGGAACAACCAGAGCCGAATAGCATCGTCGGTAGCGTCACGAATTTTGAAAGTGGCGCAAATCTCTAAGAAACCGGCCAAATGAGTATTAGGATCCTCGTGATCCTTGCCATCGAACTGACACATGTTCTGCACCATCCGTATAATGCTTGATTTGATCTCGATCTGATGTGCTCCAACCGTCGGCCTATTGATGCTCGACTCCAAACCCTCAAGTGTTGGTTTGCCAAAATCTGAAAGCGTCCGACCCGCATCCTCGTTCACCATCTCCTCTACCTCGTTAACAACAACTTCGTCAACAACAACCTCGTCAAACTCGAGTAACCGGGCCACAAATCGGGAACGGGCTCGCAATCTCCGATGAAGATCACGCTCCGGCTCGGAAGACGGCTTAGGATCCTCCTCGACGGGAGTAGAGAACATACACGATATGCACGACAAGTTAGATTTAAATACGCGAACCTAGGACATAGAAAACACAAGTTAGACAAAAACAAAACTAAAATAAATTAAAATAAAAAAAATAAAAATAAAATGGGATAAAAACCAAGATGTATATATATACAAATGAAGCTAAAAATAACAAGTAAAAATGTAAAAATATCTATACACACAAAATTGCAAAATAACAACAAGGAAACACGATATTCACAAAAATATATATATATTAAATGACCAAAAATTAATTCCAATCGTTCTCGCAAAACCGTGTCCCCGGCAACGGCGCCAAAAACTTGATGCGTGTAAAGTATATATATATTTTTATAAGTATTTTACACAATTAGTTTTAAAAAGGGTTTTCACCAAATACTAATCACACACACCGGGCAGTGTACCCGTCGGATAGCAATATAGTAAAGGTAAGAACCGGATATCAATCCGTGGACACGGTGGAATGCGATAATAAACCTGGACTAAAATTTAATCAAGTATGGGTAAAAGATGTTTGAGTTGATTTTTAATTAAACTAATATGTAAGGATATAAAACTAAACTAAAATCACAAATCAAACAATCAAGGAGAAAATATCACTTCGGTGTCGAATTCATTTAGAATACATTCAATACACTCATAGAAACATGGCAAATACACGATACATAAATTGACTAAATTCTCGTCAAAGATATCTAATCAAATGACTATTCGGAAAGCTAGCATGAATTATACAACCCAACATCCTAAAGTCATACAATGAGGCTCACGTGTTTAATAATCATGTCAATGTTTATAAAGATTGAACTAGCTTCCGATTATGGTACACTAATCCAACAACTAGTTGGAAAGATAATATGAACAACACACCATCCACCTCAAGTTGATTAATTTAGACAACAATATGCATTTCTTCAACATACAATGTTCATATAAAGGTTATATAAATTAGGAGGATGTGTCGACAATTCCTAGATAAACATAATACTAAATAAGGTTATACATACAAATATAATGATTCATAAACAAGACTTCATTCACCATTCCTAGTCAAATGCCATAAACTAGTATAAATACATACACCAATCCAAGAATATAAGCATAAATCACAAGTTTTCCAACATAATATGACATACACAAATACAAGTCTTGTAAATAACTCAAAATACTTGAATACATAATTTCATCAAAGAATAATCATACGGTTGTCATAACATTAACACAATAATTACCAATAATCCATGAATGTTATCAAATGTATCTAAACTTCATCTAAACCAATGTGAATAAGAGTTTTAGTGTCACACCCCAACCGACGGTGGAAACGTCGAGGCGGGACATGTAGACTGTTCATAAGCTCATGATTTGCTAAAGTTGTAATAATTAAACAATAAGTTTCATTTCATAACTCAAGAAATCAATTACATCATTTACAAGAATTAAAGAATACATAAATCTCCATATTAAAATTTAAGACTAGGTCTTCAACCCTAAGTGAAGTAGCTTGAATCTTAACTCAAACATTTGTACCTGAAACATGATAAAATGAGAGGGTCAACTATAAATAGTTGGTGAGCATACATAGGTTTTGACACCACAAGTAAAGTTCAAATGTTTTGTGTACAATTCAAATGATACATAGTTTATAAAGCATTTATGGAGAATCTATGTTAAGCTAGTTGCATAATTGAAACGTTGTAATTTAAGGGCATAACAACACATGTTATCCTAATATAGGGCATAACAACACATGTTATCCTAATGTAAATGTAGGGCATAACAACACATGTTATCCTGATGAAAATGTAGGGCATAACAACACATGTTATCCTGATGTAAATGTAGGGCATAACAACACATGTTATCCTGATGTAATGTGTTAATGATTGTACGAGTATGTCATGTATATATAGCCTTAACAAATAGCATTCAAGCATAAAGCACAAATAAACACATATGATCATATTGTAGAATTGTACGTGTGTAATTGCAAATAAGGTTTGTTGAGTAATCATGTTTCACCCCAAAAATGTACAAAAGGAAAAGGGGCTATGTAAACTCACCTTGCAAGTTTAGAGGGTTGAACTTGAACTTGTAGTAACTTGGATTCAATGCCTTAAGGATTGCCTAAGTTAAGTTTGTTACGTTAGAAACACATTATGGATAGTCAAGGGGTTGACAGTGTAATTAGTTGAAAGTGGTTGTTGTACGCTAGAGTGGTTATCATTCCAGAGTAGTACCTCTAACAGAAAAGTTCTCAGGAAAGAGTTGGCCGGATCAGAACCCCGTCTTTTCCTAGCCAAAACTTTAATGTTTGTCAGATAACTACATACTGGTTTGAAAGTTACTCTATTTGCATTTTTAACCAAGTTTAGGGTGAGTTTGGTAAGCTTGGAATGTATAAGGGCTAAAGTGAAAATATTAGTTTAGTAAAGATAGAAAGTAATTTAATTGAATATTAATTGAATATTAAAGGGTTTTAAAAATAAGGAGTTTTGGTAAAATCATGATTTTTTTTGAAATTGAAAGGAATATAAAGATCAAAACCAAGTTTTTAAATAAAGTTTGAACAAGTTTAATTAAAATAAGGCTTTTGATCTTGGATAGATCTATGATTATAACATAAACATGTTAGGGATCATAGATCTAGCTAGTTATGATGAACTTTTAAAAAGAAAAGTATGAACAAGTAAGAACATAAGAAGAACTTACTTAGAATGGAAGGATTTAAACTAGAATCTTCCATAAGATGAGAAGAACAACCTTTAGTTGTTAGAGAGCCCTAGGGGATTGTTGAGGTGTGAAAATGAATGAGGTTTAAGGCTCTATTTATAGGTGAGACTAAGGGACTTATTCGCAAAAATCAATTTGTTGATAAGGACTACGATTGCAAAAGGTGAAGAATAGTATTTAATGCTCATTAATGTTATGTTTGACTCCATAATTCATATTTAAAATTGTTTTTATAAAGTTTATAAAATCTTAAATATGTTACTTGTTTAATTACAAATGTTTATAAAAAAAATGTCTTTCATTTTTATAAAGACTACAATTTGTGTAAATGGTTTACTAAAATAGATATATGTTTACATATTTATTTAAAATTAAATACATACATTTAGAAAATGTAAACTCTTGATTAATGCTCATAAATTTTAAAACTTACAATTTGTATAGATGATTAATTTAATAACATCAAATACATATATCATATATACATATTTATAATTAGATTCCTATATCTATATAGAACAATATTTAAAACGTGATTAAAGATGTATAAGTCCTATATCAAAAGTTGTATAATTGATTTATTTGATATAATCATATATAAATATATATATATGAATGTACATACATATGTTATATATATAATAGGAGGGTAATATTTAAATGTAAGATCAAAAATCTAAATTGATAGATGTTAAAATAATAATTAAAGTGACATATTGTTTTGAACAAGTATGGGGTTCATTAGGAGTGTCGTTACAGTATAAAGTAAAATAATGTAGTATTAGAAAAATCTTGGATGTTACAGTATCCCCAAGTTGATGGAATTTCGTCCTGAAATTCAATTGTTTGGAGACAACTGAATCAAGAAGGAGGTGAGCTTGGATTGTCGGTTTGAGGAGTATAGCTGATGTCAAGGTTCAAGTCTGGCATCGTGTCAGGCATAGATGGTGGTAGTGGGTTTAGTTTGAATGAAATTAAGGGGAAAACTATTGAAGAATATTTTGGATTCTACTGATGGAATGTATTACTTAGAATGGAATTGATGGGAACTAGATGATCAAGGTTTGTTGAGATGTAATCGAATATGTTCAAGGATTATCAGTGTATAAAGGATTTCACAAACATTGGCCCCGTCAAACAACATAAAACTTTACGTGGCAAGAATAACGCTACTTCTGATTTTATGATAGGAACACTTATATATGGGAAGTACCAGCGGCGTATACACCATGTCCTTATCATATCCCATTAGTTTTTGTTACTATGTACCACGATAGGTTTCATGTCATAACACACGACAGATTTCACTATGTCTTCCATGCGCTGATCTTTATAATTACGTGTGCACCCGTAATTATCCAAATCGTCGCATGGTCCACATAGTTTATCCCATTATGTGTGGGGTCCGGGGGTAACACAAAAACACTTAATTCGTAACTATTGCTTTCACGTATGTGTTGCTAACGAATAACTATGTCCATAGATGCTTGAGTCAATCAAATACTAAAGAGTAATAACGTGGCATAATTTAGGATCCCATAGCATTCCTCGTGTTTGAACAAGAATACGTCAAACACCGAGTAGCTTTCATGGATAAGGTGAATAATCATTCCTTGTGTATGATGGACTTAATCAATTGTCACAATGTAAACAATCTAGTTCTGTATATAATGTAAGCACTCAAGTTCATGTATGATCTATTGTCATGTACATTGTAAACAAATGGGCTTTATGTATACTGTAAGCAATTTAGTATCAAGTATATTGTAATCAAATAAGTTTCATGTATAATGTGAGCAATGTAGTATCATGTGTTTAGCATCATGTATAAATGTAGTATCATATATATCGTAAATAAATAAGTTTCATGTATAATGCGAACAATTTTATTATTATGTGTTTAGTATCATGTACAAATGTAGCATCATATATATCGTAAATAAATAAGTTTCATATATAATGCGAACAATTTTAGTATTATGTGTTTAGTATCGTGTATAAATGTAGTATCATATATATCGTAAATAAATAAGTTTCATGTATAATGCGAACAATTTTATTATTATGTGTTTAGTATCATGTACAAATGTAGCATCATATATATCGTAAATAAATAAGTTTCATATATAATGCGAACAATTTTAGTATTATGTATTTTGTAAATAAATATGTATAATGTAAACAATTTAGTATAACGTTTTTTGTAAATAAATAAGTTTTCATGTATAATGTAAACAATTTGTATCAATAAGTTTTCATGTATAATGTAAACCATTTAGTATAATGTATTTTGTAAATAAATAAGTTTTCATGTATAATGTAAACAATTTAGTATCAATAAGTTTTCATGTATAATGTAAACTATTTAGTATAATGTATTTTGTAAACAAATAAGTTTTCAGGTATGATGCAAACAATTTAGTATTATATATTTTGTAAATAAACATATATAATGTAAACAATTTAGTATAATGTATTTTGTAAATAAATAAGTTTTCATGTATAATGTAAACAGTTTAGTACAATGTATTTTGTAAATAAGTTTCATGTGATTAATCTAGTATTATGTATATTGCAAACAAACAAGTTTCATGTATCATGTGATCAATCAAGTATCATGCATATTGTGAATGTTCATATGTAAGTTATTGAATCTCTTGTGTAACGTAAACTATAAAATTTTGTAGGTGTTCGAGTGTTGCGGACAAGCGTGTTGCTTGACGTTTATGTATAATGCGGGTAGTTGGGTTATAATTTATTTTTTTTTCAATCTTGTTGAGGTTTATATGGTTGGTTAACGCCTACCCGAAATGATTCATCTCCTTGTAGTGCCTAGTATACATTTTCGAATGTGTAAGATAACGAGAAGGTTGTGTAGATATTCAGAGTAGTGTGCTAATGAATAACTAATTTGTGCTCTTTGTTTGTAAATAAACAAGTAATTTCAATTTGTTCTTGTTTGTAAATTAATAAAATAGTGAAAATAATAAGTTGAATAACTAGATAGATGGATAAATAAATAAAAACTTTTTATTAAATTTTTAATCATCGTAAAGAGAATGTTTCAAGGGAAAATAATGGCTAAGTTATCTAATAATTAAGCAACAGTTTAATAAAAGTTAATTTAACGAATAAAAGTCATAAATAATTATTAATTAAGATAATGCTTTTATGAAACAAGTTGTATTAAGTTTCACTACAAGGTGAAAATGTTAATAGAAAATGTCTATTTCTGATACTATCTAAAGGTTTGATAAACGTTTTGTTTGAACAAAATAACGATGTTGTTTAATTCAGATAATAAAATGATTAGTTACAAAGAAAGCTTAGGTACGTGTAGTAAATTGTAATAAATGAAACGATGGTGTTTAGATTGTACGCATTTGATAATATAATCAAATGGATATTTTGACAAATCAAAGTGATTCAAATTCTTATATTTTCAAGAAGACATGCTTTAGCCTATAGGTGAAGACTCACTTCGGGAATTTCCAGGAAAGCATACGGATCCTTCGGTTGATTTGGATTTATATGAAATGCTTTCCTAGACAGAAGACCCAAAGTACAAGCATTCACCCTTCCGGATTGCACATGTTCTTTACAAATTTTCAGAATTCAAAACTTTGACGGGATTTTAAAATCTTAATAGGCTTTAGGCCTAAGAGTTTAAAATTTTGTTCACAAATGATGATGATGACATGAGTGCAAGAATGAGGGTGCATAAAGGGTTAGATGTGAATAGGTGTGTGATAAGACTAAGGATAGCATTTAAGGGCGTCAAATAAGCAACATGTAATCAAGAAGTGGTAAAGAAAGTATTATATAGGTAGCAATGTTTTTAAGAATACGAGTTATCAAGTAGTGTAGCATATAAACTATCATGTATTGTATCATGTGAAGTAACACTTAGAATAACATGTAAGAAGATTACATATAGTAGTGAACATGTAACACGTAGCAATGTGGCAAAAATCATATAACATAGAGCATGGCATTTGATGGATGTCCTAAGGTTATAGTCTAGGTCAAAGTGTCTAATAACCTAATTCCCTATAACCAAGGCTCTGATACCAATCTATCACACCCCAATCGACGGCGAAAACGTCAGGGCGGGACATGTAGACTGTTCATAAGCTCATGGTTTACTAAAGTTGTAATAATTAAACAATAAGTTTCATTTCATAACTCAAGAAATCAATTACATCATTTACAAGAATTAAAGAATACATAAATCTCCATATTAAAGTTTAAGACTAGGTCCTCAACCCTAAGTGAAGTAGCTTGAATCTTAACTCAAACATTTGTACCTGAAACATGATAAAATGAGAGGGTCAACTATAAATAGTTGGTGAGCATACATAGGTTTTGACACCACAAGTAAAGTTCAAACGTTTTGTGTACAATTCAAATGATACATGGTTTATAAAGCATTTATGGAGAATCTATGTTAAGCTAGTTGCACAATTGAAACGTTGTAATTGAAGGGCATAAAAACACATGTTATCCTAATATAGGGCATAACAACACATGTTATCCTAATGTAAATGTAGGGCATAACAACACATGTTATCTTGATGAAAATGTAGGGCATAACAACACCTGTTATCCTGATGTAAATGTAGGGCATAACAACACATGTTATCCTGATGTAATGTGTTAATGATTGTACGAGTATGTCATGTATATATAGCCTTAACAAATAGCATTCAAGCATAAAGCAAAAATAAACACATAAGATCATATTGTAGAATTGTACATGTGTAATTGCAAATAAGGTTTGTTGAGTAATCATGTTTCACCCCAAAAATGTACAAAAGGAAAAGGGGCTATGTAAACTCACCTTACAAGTTTAGAGGGTTGAACTTGAACTTGTAGTAACTTGGATTCAATGCCTTAAGGATTGCCTAAGTTAAGTTTGTTACGTTAGAAACACGTTATGGATAGTCAAGGGGTTGACAGTGTAATTAGTTGAAAGTGGTTGTTGTACGCTAGAGTGGTTATCATTCCAGAGTAGTACCTCTAACAGAAAAGTTCCCAGGAAAGAGTTGGCCGGATCAGAACCCCGTCTTTTCCTAGCCAGAACTTTAATGTTTGTCAGATAACTACATACTGGTTTGAAAGTTACTCTATTTGCATTTTTAACCAAGGTTAGGGTGAGTTTGGTAAGCTTGGAATGTATAAGGGCTAAAGTGAAAATATTAGTTTAGTAAAGATAGAAATAAATTTAATTGAATATTAATTGAATATTAAAGGGTTTTAAAAATAAGGAGTTTTGGTAAAATCATGATTTTTTTTGAAATTGAAAGGAATATAAAGATCAAAACCAAGTTTTTAAATAAAGTTTGAACAAGTTTAATTAAAATAAGGCTTTTAATCTTGGATAGATCTATGATTATAACATAAACATGTTAGGGATCATAGATCTAGCTAGTTATGATGAACTTTTAAAAAGAAAAGTATGAACAAGTAAGAACATAAGAAGAACTTACTTAGAATGGAAGGATTTAAACTAGAATCTTTCAAAAGATGAGAAGAACAACCTTTAGTTGTTAGAAAGCCCTAGGGGATTGTTGAGGTGTGAAAATGAATGAGGTTTAAGGCTCTATTTATAGGTGAGACTAAGGGACTTATTCGCAAAAATCAATTTGTTGATAAGGACTACGATTGCAAAAGGTGAAGAATAGTATTTAATGCTCATTAATGTTATGTTTGACTCCATAATTCATATTTAAAATTGTTTTTATAAAGTTTATAAAATCTTAAATATGTTACTTGTTTAATTACAAATGTTTATAAAAAAAATGTCTTTCATTTTTATAAAGACTACAATTTGTGTAAATGGTTTACTAAAATAGATATATGTTTACATATTTATTTAAAATTAAATACATACATTTAGAAAATGTAAACTCTTGATTAATGCTCATAAATTTTAAAACTTACAATTTGTATAGATGATTAATTTAATAACATCAAATACATATATCATATATACATATTTATAATTAGATTCCTCTATCTATATAGAACAATATTTAAAACGTGATTAAAGATGTATAAGTCCTATATCAAAAGTTGTATAATTGATTTATTTGATATAATCATATATAAATATATATATATGAATGTACATACATATGTTATATATATAATAGGAGGGTAATATTTAAATGTAAGATCAAAAATCTAAATTGATAGATGTTAAAATAATAATTAAAGTGACATATTGTTTTGAACAAGTATGGGGTTCATTAGGAGTGTCGTTACAGTATAAAGTAAAATAATGTAGTATTAGAAAAATCTTGGATGTTACATTTAGCTCATCATGAGCACCAAAATTACAAATAAGCGGGGAAAAATAGTGAGAAACATGATATGAAAATAAGAATCAAACCACTTGTCACACCCCCAAATTTATTTACTTAATAAATAAATACAGGTTTCAACGATTGGTTCATTACACGATAGCGGAAGCTATACTAGTGATTTCTAAGACTTGAATACATACACAAATACTAAGACTAAGTAATACAATGATCTAAGTTCTTCTAGATCAACGACAGACTTGAGACCGGATAATCTATGTCCTTCCAGCTAGTAGGAATTTATCCAATTATAGCTAGCCTATTCCAATCGTGCCATGGCTATGAATTACCTGAAAAACATACTTAAAAATGTCAACACAAAGGTTGGTGAGTTCACAGGTTTGATTGTTGCAATGTAAAGTGATTTTCCTTGAAAACATTGATATTGTGTACATGGCCATAATATGAAACTGTTTTCCTTGAAAACATTGAAAATATGTACACGGGTTTAATGCAAGGTTGTTTTCCTCAAAAACATGTGATGACTTCATAGTCATAAAACGAGTAGTTTTCCCAATGAAAACATTGATACTGTGTACATGGCCATAATATGAAACTGTTTTCCTTGAAAACATTGATAAAAACATTTCCACGTAAACGAATGGCAAAACCATTGGTGTATAAGTGATTGGCAGATCCATCTGCACGAAAATGTTTCAATGAATATGATAAACAAAACAAGTAATGTTGACCCATTTGTAGACTAGCTAGGAATACAAATAATATGTACATACATGAGGCATAACCAAACCATGACACAGGTGTTTTGCCCCTCGCTCATACCTCACGAGCAATGTTTAAACACTATACGGTCATTTGGCCAGAGGGACCCATGGTTAGCGCGACTAACCATAACCGGGGGTGTCAATCCCAATAGTGCTATCCATAGAATCCCAGGCTAACCTATAGCTAATGGTTATAAATATGATGGTCAGGGGACTTCCAGCGCTCTATATGTGTTAACTCATGCAAACATAAAGGTCGGGTCTTGTTTTCTTGCTACCATATGAAAATGTTTGTAAGTACGTTTTATGTTTTCCCGAATGTATCAGGAAATGATGTTCCCAAATGTAGTAAACAATGATGTCTCATGTTTTCAAACTTGTAAGCAAGTATGTTTTCTCCCCGGTGTTTCTAAAACATTTAAAAGTCAAAAGGGGGTTGTGAAACTCACAAAGAGTTAAACCAGAATGTTCATGTTGTCAAATGTGTAAGCAATTGTATTTCATGTTTTCAAAAATAACAAGTAAGTATGTTTCTCCCCCGCAGTTTACAAAACATTAAAAAGTGAAAAGGGGGCCGTGAACTCACCTGGTGACGTGTCAGAAACAATAATGTCCTTTTGATAGCAGTGAAAACCAATGTCCACGTGATAGTCACGGGTTTACGTCGTCCTATTCGAGTCCTACGATACCTGTAGGTACTTTATGAGTTTTATAGACTAACCCTAATAATGTAAAGCGAGTCTAAACTCGTATTGAGTTATCACGTGTGCGGTTGAGCTCTATCGATTCTTAAAGGTGTTACTCATTTAGTATACGATCTCGTTTTATCATTTGGTAACGTTAGTTGCTTAATTCTAGTCGGGTTTCTCAACTCGAATGTGTTTCAATAGTTATATACAAAAATATTAGTTTGTCGTGTAAACGATCGTATATAGCTATGTGCGTGTATAATTAATAATAAAATTCCACGTTCCTTAATAGTGTTTGTTTGTCTTTATGTAAAATATTAGTATGTTTGATTATCGTATTTTGTTTACTCAAGTCATAACCTAAAATATATACATATATATTTAATTTTATCCTTAAATGTAATCATACACTCATTTGTTTTCCCATAAAGCATATATTTATATTTTATGTACAAATATATGAAATATCATTTAAGACGAGTAGTAACAGCATATGACTACATATATATTTATACTACGTATTCATGATATGTTAACATCTTATGTTTTGAAACCGTTCGTATCAATATATAATCAAAAACCCCAAAGTCATATTTATTTATATTCTCATTTGAATATTATAATTAACAAACGACTGTCCGATCTTGTGTAATGAGAATATATGTATTTATTTTGAATGTATATACATATTCGGTTCTAAACATCATATTTAAAATGTTCGTTTGGTTTTATATAATGAGGATACTATATATATAGATATACGTATACATATATATATATATATATATTTATATATACACAAAAATACATTTGAATGGATCACTGTTACTTGTCAAACTCTCGTATAGTCGGTAACGTTATAACTTGATTCGTATTAGTTTAAAATGTTCAAACGTAATATACAGGATACGAGCTTATGCTTAAAATAATTATTATCCAAGTTATCCCAAATAATAACCGTCACGGTTTATTTATTACAAACATTTAGTAAATATTTGTATGACTAGAGTGATAATTATTATCAGTATGTATCTAACGATCGCTTAGTCACATCAATGTTTCATTTTTAACGATTACACGTTCGTTGTATTTATTGACTAATAACTTATACTTAATTTGTAACACCGCATTGTATACGACTCGTTTAGTGTTTAATGCCAAGTTAATATATAAATTTTTATTGTTAACGAATCACTTAAGCTCACGCGTTTTACCGCACGCGCGTTTATTTTCTCGTAAATAAATATAATATTTTAGTGCGCGTTTTATACCTTTCGAGAGCCCCGTTTACGAACCGACAGGTCCTAAACCTCATGTTTCACGTAGTGACCACATTTAACAATCGTTGACTAGGTTTGCCAAGTTTTCCAAAACCCGAGGCTGTCGGGAACGACACGAAAAGCCCTGCCCATCCAGGTGACGTCCCGTTTTTGCCAAAACCTGTCCAAAGTCCAAAATAACACACGGGAATGAAACTCGGCCACTAAATCACTAGTTTTATCACATAAATAACCAGATCTGGAAGTCTAAAGAGTTTAATTAACAATAAACAGTTACGGTTTTGGGTTTATACCACAGATCGTCGGAAAAACGAATAAGAAATCACAGATCTGTACCGGAGGAATACCTGCAGGTGTGGATCGGGTGATTCGGGTTCGCCGGAACCCTAGCTTCACCGCCGGAGCTCCCCATTTTGCCGGAAATTCGGGTTTTAAAACCTAGTCCGCCTGAGGCCGCCTCCACCACCTGCGCCACCGGCAGATTTGTCCTTTGAGAGTCTGCGGGAAGGTCAGGAGCACCCCCCCCTCGTCGGGACTGAGATCTTGCACGTCTCCAGCCGTCGTCTCTGTTTAGCACCACCATTTTCCTCATCGGGTCACCACTACAGCCGTGCGTAACCACCACGTCGACGTCGCCGTTCGTCTCAGGTGGTCGGAGAACACACGACCACAACTATGGTTGGCCTAACCCCGACGAAGCCCCTTTGATTCTCTGTGTCATCTTCGATTTGATCCATACAGTTTGGAACACCCAACCGGAGGTCGGATAGAGGCATCAGAAGGGAGTGATGTTGGGTGTGGTTGATGGTCAGGCCCTTACCACCGCCATCCGTCTTGCCGGAGACGCCGTAGGAGGTGTAGCGCGTCGGAAGGGCTGGCGGCTCCCACTCTCTCCCGATCTCTCTCACATTCACACACATATGTGTGTTTTTAGAGTTTTAAAATGATAAGGTTGGGAGAATATGAGCTTTTATACTTAGGGTTTTAAGTGGGTGTACAGCCTACCGGTATCGCGTATCAAAACCTTAAGTTAGTAGCGTAACGTCGTGAAAACCCGATTATTTATTCGTGTTTAGAATAATTAATACAAAAATAACTATTCATATAACATTTATTTCGTTAAAAATTTATTACTAGTGGATATCTAAGTCCGTATCTGAATTCGTTCTGTCCGACTAAACGCTTCGCGCTCCAAGTATAACTGTTATTACTTTATTAATAATATTAAGAAAAATATTACAATATTTGACGCATTAAAATACGTATCGGTAACCTCCTTACCGCTATCGTAAATCTTACGAGTATCTGACGCGATTTAACGTTCGCATAAACGTATTACGTGTGTCTTTATCTGGACAGTCTTTCCGAATGATTATTAATACTTAATATTAATAATTCATTAGCTTAGTTAGTCGTTTTGCCTAATGTCCGTTTATGAACCAATATCTGACGCTATTAACGTTTAAGATCTCTGAATCGCGTTCGTTATAGTATCTTTTCTTAAATTCTCATAATTATGTAACAAATCGTTTGGCAAAACCAAATGGCTTGTATGATGTTCGGATTGTGTAAATTTGGACCTCTAATGGGCTTGGATTTCTATTGGGCCTTGTTGGGTTTAGCCCAAAAACTAGGTTTTAGATTCTGGAATTTCGCAGGTGTCACATTCTTCCCTCCTTAAAGAAATTTCGTCCTCGAAATTTGTTACACTTACTTGGATTAGGATTCCGTATCCTTACCCCATTTTCTGATTCTTAAGGTGAATTCTGACTCGTTCTAACAATAGTCGCCTTACGTAGGTAAAGTGGATATCGCTTTAACTATCGATATTAGATGTGTAAAGATTCGTGATGTCAACCAAGCATGTAACTGTGTAACGTTACTGTTAGGCAGACATTATGTCATTTAGTTAGCTTTATGAATACTTCTTAAATTCGTCATCAAGTGAACGACATTGACTATACCACTAGGTGATAAAGTCATCACTAGAGTTTCATAAACAAGAGTGATTACAACTATAGGGGTAATATTCGTGTGTTGAGTGAATCATTAAGAGGATGTCTAATCGATGAGAATAAAAATAGCGAGCTTTCATAAATCAAGTGAACTACTCACACATCAAAGTACACAATTAAGGTTTAGATGTCAAAGAATTTCAAGATGTGACCATTCTCGTCAGAGAGGAACTGTATGACCATCATTATTGGTAAAGAAAGGCAAAGGTGCATTATGTGAGCACATACTCTTTCTTTATATACGTGTTTTCAACGCATGAGGACCAAATCATGGTAGAACTTAAGGGAAAACTAGCAACAGTTCAGTAAGGATAAGTCAGATGGTGTAATGATATGATAATGTGTTAGTTCAAAATCAGGAAATTGACTGTTCATCACAACGAGTCACTGCCTTGATGTATTCAAGTCTTTCTAGAACAAGAGATTCTAACTGAAATTTCATCAGTCTAATCAATATGTAGGTTAAACTGATTCGATTGAGTTCCAGGAAATAATATCAGCGTATGCAATTTCTCATAAGGGGGCTGGAATGGTTTAAGGAAATCGTTAGTAGTTGTTTAGGTATCGAATTAGGCAATTACGATATGGAGTAAGATTTCTATGGATACTTGTTCCTACGAGATTGATCTTGGTTTTATCCAATTACGTTACTAGTGACACCATCTCGCATGTCAATCATAACCTAGTTTAGATAGAGATCTTAACGAAATAGGTGTCGGACAATAAGTTCGACACAATAGAAATTTCCTAGTAATATTGAATCATCCAGATTTTGAATTGTCCGGATTTTTGTGATTCATCTAAAGATGGAGGTGAAATCTCGATGAAGAAAGAGAATGTCAAAGTGTTTGGGGATAGTCTAGTTGATTTGACTCAACAGATACTAAAGATAAATGAATCTTCATAAGGTCCAGAAGAAAAAAAATGTATAAGAATAGTCTAGCTTTCGTTGGCGAAGATTGAGTTCGATACTTCATTCGCCATTGTTTGCACCGTACCTCTACCGCAGTCTGGCATTTAGGTTTTTATATTATGGTTTGTGAATTCATGACTTGGCTATCATGTCAATGAGGTAGGTAAGTGTTAAGAAGTTCTGGATCCATTTGCGTTAGTCCTAGTTCATCAAGATGAGGAAGTAAAAGTCATATCATGGAATTAGTCTCACAGAGGTAGTGTCTCCTGAAGCCGATTCCAGGTTTGCCAACCATTAAATTGGTAGACTTTGATGTAGTGTCATTCTCAATTTAGACAGGGGCTTGACACTATAGGTAGATGACAGAAAGTAGACGAGAATAAAGTATAACTTCAAGAATTTGTCGAACGTGAGAACGTCATGTTCCTAAGTTCCTTAGAGAAAAGGCATATATAACTCAAAAGGGCTTGAAAAGAGTGAATATAACACCAAAAAGGATTTGACAAGTTGGAAGAAATGGATACGTGTCAACTTTCAAGAGAGCAATGTCAACTACAATTCGTCTTTTGCTCATTGTCCAGGTAGCGTACAGCTTCAAATGGTCAACAATCGTGGAACACATAAATGGATTCTCAAATTTCAAGGTAAGTCTTTGGTTTCACATTAAAGTTGATTGAAATGAATCATACGGTTTGCTGATTTGTCTCGGGATCTAACGTTTAGGAGGGTCGAAACGTTAAGGTCTGATTCATGCTAGACCGAAGGTTAGTCGCCTGTGTTATTAAATAAGTAACGAGATCGAAAAGAGAAAACTTATAGCTGACTCTCAAAGGTGAAATAATTCTTTACAAGAGGTTTCCAATTCGGTCCTAATGTCGAGGTCAAATCAATTGAGAATAGACATTTTCAGTGTTTCGGTCAAAATTGTCATCCCAATTAAGTCTTGATAAGAGTTTTAGATCCGTTTGGATTCAAAGATGAAAGAGACGATGTATATTCCCATGTCACATGAGGTAGTCCGTCGCCTCATTTAATGTCTTTGGTTCAACCTTAAGGTTACAAGAGTTTCGATCAATATTCGAATGACTGGGAATCAAGATTTGAAATACAGATTAATTATAAACATTGGCTCGGACAGTAAGACTCACTATAGTTCTCATGTACTGCAAATCATGATTACATGTGCACCCGTAATGATAATTTACTTTGCATGATCCCTGTAGTGTTCCTTCTATCCCCAAATTTTAGTTAAAAGGATTTGAAATGATCATTAGGTCGTGTTTGCACACTTGTGTAGGAGTGTGTATTGTTCTATCGGATTACTTTTGATTATGAGTACCAATACCCATGAGTCTACCGAGTCTGGTTGTTACCGATTGAGGTTAACGGTAGAGAGGCACCACCAGTGTCTCTCAAAAATGTGTATGGAAGTCAGGCACTATGTGTAGGGTAGAGATCCTCAAATTAGTGTCGAGCAACTCATGCTCCAAGTATGTATGTACGTATGGATCCACATGATCCTGATGAGTGTCTGGGTCTCCTGACCCATGGAGTTCTCCCCCGTTTAGTCCTGCTTATCCACCTTGGATTCCCTTCGATCCGGGCAATCCCGTCTGCTACATCTCATGGCGAAAGTCTATTCGTTCGATCCGACAACTCTTAAATTAGAGTATTTATACCGCACATACGTCAGAAAGAAAGTTGCCTCCCCGGCTAGAGTAGTTGTCGGTGTGGTGCATGTATAGGTACATATTCTGGTACGGGTTCAGCCTGTTGTGATACCAAGATCGGTAACTGACGGTTGCTGCCGTCGTCGCCCAAGCTCAGCTCGTAACTCGATCTTCTAAGGTTGCAGTATGCTGAGTACCCGTTATTATTGACTCGTAATCCGAACAGTAACATGTTGTAAGTGTTTATTATTTCCACATTGTTGTATGTGTTTAAGTGTTCATTACATGTGCCATGTAATTGTATTAGTGTAGCTAATGATACCCTAGTGTAACTCCATACACTAATAGTCTACACAAATTGTTCGGCAACGGTTGGAATTCCCATACTCAAGTCTTAGGTGTTCTTAGTGTGATGCAAGTCTTAGAAATATTGGTCCCTAAATGAGTCCGGTTAGAGCCTAGGTGTCACTAAGGAAACCTAATTCGCTAAAACCATTGCTCTGATACCAATCTGTCACACCCCCAAATTTATTTACTTAATAAATAAATACAGGTTGCAACGATTGGTTCATTACACGATAGCGGAAGCTGTAATAGTGATTTCTAAGACTTGAATACATACACAAATACTAAGACTAAGTAATACAATGATCTAAGTTCTTCTAGATCAACGACAGACTTGAGACCGGATAATCTATGTCCTTCCAGCTAGTAGGAATTTATACAATTATAGCTAGCCTATTCCAACCGTGCCATGGCTATGAATTACCTGAAAAACATACTTAAAAATGTCAACACAAAGGTTGGTGAGTTCACAGGTTTGATTGTTGCAATGTAAAGTGATTTTCCTTGAAAACATTGATATTGTGTACATGGCCATAATATGAAACTGTTTTCCTTGAAAACATTGAAAATATGTACACGGGTTTAATGCAAGGTTGTTTTCCTCGAACACATGTGATGACTTCATAGTCATAAAACGAGTAGTTTTCCCAATGAAAACATTGATACTGTGTACATGGCCATAATATGAAACTGTTTTCCTTGAAAACATTGATAAAAACATTTCCACATAAACGAATGGCAAAACCGTTAGTGTATAAGTGATTGGCAGATCCATCTGCACGAAAACGTTTCAATGAATATGATAAACAAAACAAGTAATGTTGACCCATTTGTAGACTAGCTAGAAATACAAATAATATGTACATACATGAGGCATAACCAAACCATGACACAGGTGTTTTGCCGCTCCCTCATACGTCACGAGCAATGTTTGAACACTATGCGGTCATTTGGCAGAGGGACCCATGGTTAGCGCGACTAACCATGACCAGGGGTGTCAATCCCAATAGTACTATCCATAGAATCCCAGGCTAACCTATAGCTAATGGTTATAAATATGATGGTCAGGGGACTTCCAGCGCTCTATATGTGTTAACTCATGCAAACATAAAGGTCGGGTCTTGTTTTCTTGCTACCATATGAAAATGTTTGTTAGTACGTTTTATGTTTTCCCGAATGTATCAGGCAATGATGTTCCAAAATGTAGTAAACAATGATGTCTCATGTTTCAAACTTGTAAGCAAGTATGTTTTCCCACCGGTGTTTCTAAAACATTTAAAAGTCAAAAGGGGGTTGTGAAACTCACAAAGAGTTAAACCAGAATGTTCATGTTGTCAAACGTGTAAGCAATTGTATTTCATGTTTTCAAAACATAACAAGTAAGTATGTTTCTCCCCCGCAGTTTACAAAATATTAAAAAGCGAAAAGGGGGCCGTGAACTCACCTGGTGACGTGTCAGAAACACTAATGTCCTTTTAATAGCAGTGAAAACCAATGTCCACGTGATAGTCACGGGTTTACGTCGTCCTATTCGAGTCCTACGATACCTGTAGGTACTTTATGAGTTTTATAGACTAACCTTAATAATGTAAAGCGAGTCTAAACTCGTATTGAGTTATCACGTGTGCGGTTGAGCTCTATCGATTCTTAAAGGTGTTACTCATTTAGTATACGATCTCATTTTATCATTTGGTAACGTTAGTTGCTTAATTCTAGTCGGGTTTCTCAACTCGAATGTGTTTCAATAGTTATATACAAAAATATTAGTTTGTCGTGTAAACAATCGTATATAGCTATGTGCGTGTATAATTAATAATAATATTCCATGTTCCTTAATAGTGTTTGTTTGTCTTTATGTAAACGTATACACGTAATACACCTACTTTAGTATTTTTGATTATCGTATTTTGTTTACTCAAGTCATAACCGGAAATATATACATATATATTTAATTTTATCCTTAAATGTAATCATACACTCATTTGTTTTCCCATAAAGTATATATTTATATTTTATGTACAAATATATGAAATATCATTTAAGACGAGTAGTAACAGCATATGACTACATATATATTTATACTACGTATTCATGATATGTTAACATCTTATGTTTTGAAACCGTTCATATCAATATATAATCAAAAACCCCAAAATCATATTTATTTATATTCGCATTTGAATATTATAATTAACAAACGACTGTCCGATCTTGTGTAATGAGAATATATGTATTTATTTTGAATGTATATACATATTCGGTTCTAAACATCATATTTAAAATGTTCGTTTGGTTTTATATAATGAGGATACTATATATATAGATATACGTATACATATATATATATATATATATTTATATATATATATATTTATATATACACAAAAATACATTTGAATGGATCACTGTTACTTGTCAAACTCTCGTATAGTCGGTAACGTTATAACTTGATTCGTATTAGTTTAAAATGTTCAAACGTAATATACAGGATAGGAGCTTATGCTTAAAATAATTATTATCCAAGTTATCCCAAATAATAACCGTCACGGTTTATTTATTACAAACATTTAGTAAATATTTGTATGACTAGAGTGATAATTATTATCCGTATGTATCTAACGATCACTTAGTCACATCAATGTTTCATTTTTACCGATTACACGTTCGTTGTATTTATTGACTAATAACTTATACTTAATTTGTACGGATCTTTCTCGTCAACACCGCATTGTATACTACTCGTTTAGTGTTTAATGCCAAGTTAATATATAAATTTTTATTGTTAACGAATCACTTAAGCTCACGCGTTTTACCGCACGCGCGTTTATTTTCTCGTAAATAAATATAATATTTTAGTGCGTGTTTTATACCTTTCGAGAGCCCCGTTTACGAACCGACATGTCCTAAACCTCATGTTTCACGTAGTGACCACATTTAACAATCGTTGACTAGGTTTGCCAAGTTTTCCAAAACCCGAGGCTGTCGGGAACGACACGAAAAGCCCTGCCCAACCATGTGACGTCCCGTTTTTGCCAAAACCTGTCCAAAATAACACACGGGAATGAAACTCGGCAACTAAATCACTAGTTTTATCACATAAATAACCAGATCTGGAAGTCTAAAGAGTTTAATTAACAATAAACAGTTACGGTTTCGGGTTTATACCACAGATCGTCGGAAAAACGAATAAGAAATCACAGATCTGTACCGGAGGAATACCTGCAGGTGTGGATCGGGTGATTCGGGTTCGCCTGAACCCTAGCTTCACCGCTGGAGCTCCCCATTTTGCTGGAAATTCTGGTTTTAAAACCCTAGTCCGCCTGAGGCCGCCTCCACCGCCTACGCCACCAGCAGATTCGTCCTTTGAGAGTCTGCGGGAAGGTCAGCAGCACCCCCCTTCGTCGGGACTGAGATCTTGCACGTCTCCAGCCGCCGCCTCTGTTTAGCACCACCAGTTTCCTCATCGGGTCACCACTACAGCCGTGTGTAACCACCCCGTCGCCGTTCGTCTCAGGTGGTCGGAGAACACACCACCACAACTATGGTTGGCCTAACCCCAACGAACCCCCTTTGATTCTCTGTGTCATCTTTGATTTGATCCATACGGGTTGGAACACCCAACCGGAGGTCGGATAGAGGCATCAGAAGGGAATGATGTTGGGTGTGGTTGACGGTCAGGCCCTTACCACCGCCATCCGTCTTGCCGGAGATGCCGCAGGAGGTGTAGCGCGCCGGAAGGGCTGGCGGCTCCCACTCTCTCCCGATCTCTCTCACATTCACACACATATGTGTGTTTTTAGAGTTTTAAAATGATAAGGTGGGGAGAATATGAGCTTTTATACTTAGGGTTTTAAGTGGGTGTACAGCCTACCGGTATCGCGTATCAAAACCGTAAGTTAGTAGTGTAACGTCGTGAAACCCGATTATTTATTCTTGTTTAGAATAATTAATACAAAAATAACTATTCATATAACATTTATTTCGTTAATAATTTATTACCAGGGGATATCTCAGTCCGTATCTGAATTCGTTCTGTCCGACTAAACGCTTCGCGCTCCAAGTATAACTGTTATTACTTTATTAATAAAATTAAGAAAAATATTACAATATTTGACGTATTAAAATACGTACCGATAACCTCCTTACCGATATCGTAAATCTTACGAGTATCTGACGTGATTTAACGTTCGCATAAACGTATTACGTGTGTCTTTATCTGAACAGTCTTTCCGAATGATTATTAATACTTAATTAGCTTAGTTAGTCGTTTTGCCTAATGTCCGTTTATGAACCAATATCTGACGCTATTAACGCTTAAGATCTCTGAATCGCGTTCGTTATAGTATCTTTTCTTAAATTCTCATAATTACGTAACAAATCGTTTGGCGAAACCAAATGGCTTGTCTGATGTTCGGATTGTGTAAATTTGGACCTCTAATGGGCTTGGATTTCTATTGGGCCTTGTTGGGTTTAGCCCAAAAACTAGGTTTTAGATTCTGGAATTTTGCAGGTGTCACACCACTCCTCCAAGCCTAGATGTTGTTGTTGATGTATTGTGATCCTCTTGATGTTGTATCCTCTCCAAGAATCTTGAAATATGGCTGGAACAAGGAAGACACGAGCTGGAACAGTAGGGTTTCTTCTCCTGGTTTGCTGAATATCTGAATGAGAATTAAGTTCTGTTTAAATAGAAAAGGGGAGGCACGACCGTGCCAGGAGAGAAGGCACGACCGTGCCTAGAACAAGGACGCGGTCGTGTCTAGGTCTTGGCACGACCGTGTGATAGAGGTTTGACCGATCCGTAGCTTCCATTGGGTACCACTGATCGAGGATGTACGGCTGTTCAGACTCATGAGATGACACGCGACCGTGGGCGGCCAAGGCACGGTTGGGCCTTGGATTTTGGCTTGGTGCGGTCATGCCAGATGTGGGCGCGACCGTGCCTAGGGTTTTGGATCTTGGCACGTCCGTGCCAAATAGGGGCACGACCGTGCCTCCATCACAGAACCCTAAAACTTCACTTGTTTATCCTAGAATCTTCTTGTTTATTCACCAAGCTTCACAAAAACCTACAAAATAAGAAATGAAGCAAATAAGTGTCTAAACATTGAATATAACCAAGATTTGATCATTAAATGAGCAAAGTTTTGTGCCAAAAAGATGTGTAAATACTAACACATCATGTACGTATCAATTGGAAGTCCGGATATCGAACCCACGAGACACTACAATAATTAAGACTAGACTCGGACAAGTAACTAAAATATTTGGATTGGGGGGAATTCTATGAACTAGTTGTAAACTAAATAAACTCAAATGTAAATTAAGAACTAATGACAACTAACTATCACACGGGAGAATTAGACAAATTCAAGGAATGAGAAAGCACTACCTAGGTAAGAATCCTATTTATGAAACTCAGATTTCGTTCAGCTATGGAAACTATGATGGAACTGGGGTTCTAAAGTATAACACCATTAGACAACCAAGTGGATCCCTGATCAATCTTTGGGTGTGACCAGAAGGAAACTCTAAGGAATGTATAACGCTCACCAGTTAGTTGGATTACCTTTCAGTCTCTCCAACGACACTAAAGTACGCTAAATACAGATCATCTTTCAGTCTCACTATTTCAATACATTAAAAAAATGCAAGGGGTAATCTCAGAACAATCAATAAGACACGGACTAGCAAAGATACTAAGAAACCTAGGGAAACTTCCTTTCAGAGCCTTTACACCTAGACACCTAACACCAAAGACTAACTGACTATCTCTCACATTTTAGCTATCGAGACAGGAAGAACACTCAGCTCTAACAAACCACAAATTAATGTTCCTATGGATTACTACGTCTAGCAACACCATAAACAGTAAAAAAAACACATAGTAAGCGACCTAAACATGCATATATAACTGAAATACATTCAACAAGACACATGCGGAACATAAATCAATGGCAAATCAGTACTAAGCATGCATATTGATCAAGTCAATTGCAATAAGATTCTTTATAATAGTATCAACCCATCATACGATAACCAAAACCAGTAAAAATCCAATCTTTCAACAAATATTCATCAAAACCTAGGTAGCTACAGAAGTTTAGCCAACAATCATGCTCAAAGACAGTAAATCAGCAAGAAACATCAAAGAAATAGTATCAATTAAACTAACTGAACACAAGAGAATCAATAACATAAACCGAACGATTGATATCTAACCAATACAATGTCGAAAGTGTCACACCCCCAAATTCCACTTCTGGGCTATACCCGAGGGGCGTTACTCGAGAGGATCTTTACCATTGAATTACTTTGAACGACCACTAAATGGTTTTCAAAATACCTGTTTTATGCATGACTCAAACGAGTCCAAAATAAAGTTTGTCATAGTACAAAGTAAAAGTGCGGAAGAAATGTTTAAATGTTCACAACATTTGAAAATAAGGATGATAAAATATTGTTTATCAAAATCGGATGCCATGCATGATGAGTGTGTAACTCCAGTGGGTGCATCCTAGCCACATATCCTATGCATTCAACGACCTGAGATAAACATGCTAAAATTGGTCAACATAATGTTGGTGAGTTCACAAGTTGTATGTAATGGAAATCATATCATGAAATGTTTTGGAAAATCATATATTGACAATGCATGGAAAAGCATATGTTGAACATGCATGGAAAAGCATCTGTACTCTATACAATCATTGTTGATCAGATAAAACCAAATATTATCATAAGTCCGCCAACCAAAGCTCAACTGTAGCCACCGAAAAAGGAAAAAGGATGTGGTTTGCCTCTTTGTGCCTTGCACATGAATGGATTAGGTCAATTATGTACCCGTTCGACCTCCAGTCGAAGTTAGCGCAACTAACCCGGGCAGGGGTTGTTAAACCCAACAATAATGTTCATGATCACCTCGCTTGTGGAAAAATTAACGGTTGACACTGAGAGGACATTGTACACACCATGTACAACTTATATAATTGATGTAACTGTGTAAGTATGGAAAATGTGACAATCGAAAATGTCTACTTGAGCATGTTTCTCACCCCGAAAGGAAAATAAGTAAAACGAGGCTGTGAGAACTCACCTGATAAATCGGTAATGATATGCAAGCCTTAGCAAATCCGGCTAAATGAGACGACATACTCGTGCCCTAGGAAACATTTAGGACTTTAAGGTCTAAGTATTGTAAATGCTTGACTATAAACTCTATGCATCCAAAGAGTTGTTTGAAAAGTGACTTTAACGTTTCAAAGATGTTTTGAGTTGACGACTCGTTGGACTTAAGCACTCAAATCCTAACATAGAATTCAAACCTCCTTTGAAAATAGTCTATTATCGTCTAATAAACACATTGGCACATTTGATTGAATTTAGGACTTGAAACACAACTTTTGATATATTCAAAGTTTCCTTAATTGGAAAGTCAAGTTGATGAGTCCTAAACATGGCAACTATGCAAATTTGATGTTCACACATGAAATTAGGCATGTTATAACGCATATAGAATATTCCAAGGTTAACTTGCTAAAAATAGTCAAACATGCGAGTTTCGGATAAGTAAGGTTTCCTATTATAGCAAGATCATGTCAAATTGGCAAGTTCATGGAATAATATCATATATTATCATACAATGTACTTAGTTACATGTTACTAAGTCATTTAAACCTTCTAATCATGTTAACAACTTGCAAACACATCTTGTGGAAAAGTAAAGTTTCCATATTTAGAAACTAGGCTCTAAAACTCATACAAATGCATTTTAATCCATCATTTCGGTCAATCACTCTTCCATAATGTTCACTACACTAGTTTCATGCTTTGAATACACCCAAACACCAAGTTTTCATACATGTCAAGAAATAAAGTTTCTAAAAATAGAAAACGAGCCTAAAAGCATCATGGACATGTGATTTTACCCAAAAAAATTACACAATCTCTATATCTAGTGTTTATGCATCATTTCCACCAAACAAATCACATCATAACTCCTTTTAACAAAAACCCGAAAATTAAAGTTACTATAAATAGAACCGAGCATGAAATCTCATATGACCAAAAGTTCTAGATTGCAAATCTACACATATTATCCATTCTTTTTTGCATATCTAACCATTTTCCATCATCAAATCACCCTAAACATGGCATCTAACATGAAACCCAAAATTAAAGTTTCCTAAATAGTAAAACCAAGCATGCATGTATCATCCAACACTTTTGTCAACAAAGTTTTCACATATTGATCATCTACAACTACTATTACAACATAATCCATCATCACACCAATAAAATCTCATCATCTAGCACATGCATACATAATAAAGTTTCCTTAAATGGAAACCGAGCCTTTGAACAAAACCCGATTCCAAAACCACCAACAATATGTACCTTTTTAGTTTTAAAACACATTTTCTTCAAGAATCTATGAATAATCTTTCATAAAAATGGGTTTTCTTTGGATGCATGTTCATATGAACATGAAGAAGAAAAATAAAAAAAAGAGGATTTTGATCTTACCAAACTTGAAAATGAATGGAATGATGGATGAAATCTCTTGCAAATGCTTGATTCTTGATGGTGGATGCTTGGATTTGATGAATGAAAGATCAAAGAATCAAAAATGGTGAAGAAGGGTGGTGGGGGTGATGATCTCGGCTCAAAGGAGAGGGAGAAGAAGAGAGAGAAAGTGAAAGAGTGGTGGTGGAAATGTGGGGAAGAGTGGGGGTATTTATAGGCTCTCTTGACACCGGGTGGTGGAAAACGAGTAGTCATCGATTTGTTTATGGAATTCTTGAATAGGTATGAATGAAATTATTTAAAAATAATTTGACTCATAATGGTATGTTTAACATATAAAATTTTCGGATTATTATTTGGAAATGTCGGTACATACTGCAGACTGGCCGGACAGTGTTAAAACAGAAAGTTTCTCAGTAACATTCCAGTGTGGGGTAGGGGTGCTGGGGAGTTGGAAGACTCTCCGAAGGTAGATGGGATGCTCTCCATCTCCCTCCATCGTGCCAGAGTACGAGGCATCCAACGGATAGTTCCCACAGTAGGGTGGTAGCAGGGTCGTTGCTTAGGTGGTTCTTCACCGGTCTCCAAGTCTTCCGGGTCACGGGCTGCTAGAGTCCTTTTGCGTGGAAGTCGAACCTTCTTCCTAGCACTTTGCACCTTAACTGGTCCTCCGCTTTTCTTTCGGTAGATTATAGGTGGTTCTCCCAGAGCAACATTGGGTGGTGTGGAGCTGCAAACTTGTACTCGATTTTTGGGACGTGAGGCGGAAAGTTCCTCGTTTTATTCAGGGTCAGAGATGGGGTCAGAGTGTGAATGTGATGACATGCTTGTGACTACAATATCCATATAACATGATGACTGATTATGCAATGCTTATGCAATGAAAATGTTTTAGTGAGTCATTTAGATTATAGACTAGGTTCCATTGTAGACTCCTAGTTCGCTATAATCAATGGCGCTGATACCAAATCTGTCACACCCCGCCAAGGCGGAAACGCGAGGCGCGACGTTCATGGTTTCCAAAGCATATGATTACCGCAAACACATACATGATAAATGGATACATAAACAAGTTTAATACTTTACATTCCAAAATGTCAATTGAGTTTACAAAAAGTGAAGATTTCGTAAATATGACTCTATTACAATGAGTTATACAAGAGAAATCCCCCCAAAAGTTGTATCCATCGTGCATGCATGTAATCTACATTGCTAACCTTGCGATCACGTTCAATTTCCTGAAAAACATACTTAAAATTGTCAACACTAGGTTGGTGAGTTCACAGGTTTAATCAAATAGTTCTGTGTAAAATTCAATTGTTCGTAAATAGTTTCAGGTGCATGTGATAAACAGAATAAGAATTGTTGACCCATTTGTAAACTAGCTAGGAATACAAATAATATGTTCATACATGAGGCGTAACCAAACCATGACAATTGTACACACCTCTAATTTCGTTATCCGGTTCTATGCGGCCATAAATCCTCCAGATTGTGGTTAGCGCGACTAACCATGACCGGGAGACGTCACTCTCCATAGTACTATTCATAGGACCCTAGGCTACAGTTAATGGTTACTACGTTGTTCCAGGGGACTTTAGCGGCCTCCACTTTGTAACATTTCTGATTTTAGTATTCATATTTTCAATTCAATGTAATGCATTTCGAACTCAATACTCGTGCACTGTCTTGTTCTATTTCCCGCCATTAACTAAATGCAATGATTCGATACAAATTCGCAAGTTTTACACAATTATATACGTTTAAACACTATGCAAGTAACTATTTATATCAAACTAATCAAACCTGAAAGGTCAAGTACTAAAGTTGAAAAACAACAAGAAACCCTAGGTAAGCACGGTCGTGCTTCGTCCTGGCACGGTCGCGCCAAGTGCCCCGGCACGATCGCGCGACTAGTCCTGGAACGATCGCGCCCGGTGCCTAAGCACGGTCGCGCCTCTCTTGGGCACGGTCGCGCCTAAGTAACTGTCAAAACGTAAATCTGATTTCAAAACGCTTGATCGTTCGAATTCAAACCCGATTACGTTTCATTTTGATTGTCAAGGAAAATATCTCAGTCCAATACGAGTTTTATCAATTCAATTACATTTTACTCTCAAGAAACCGTCTAAATTATCTCTCATGCCTCAAACCTCCATTCTCGATCCAATTGCTACCAATTAAGCATGGAACTCGATCCTCCGATCATCTCTAAGGTTTCTGAAGGGTTGGAGCAGCCGGAATCACAGCAGAAGCCGCTGAAAGCAAATCTTGCCGTCGCCGGAACTCCCTTCTATCGATCGCTATCGATTCCTTTCTGTTTGAGGTAATTGAATCATCCCTCCCTTTCGTTTCGGTCCATATATCAAGAGCCCCCAATCAATCTGGGCTTTCATTACAGAAATCGTCCGAATCAGAACTTATATTTTTAATAAAAAGGATTTAATCGATTTCACTCTTAAACACGAGTTACATACAATTAATTTATACGAATAGACTCGTATCGACTCAGTAATCAAAAGCCCTATCTATTCCAACACTATAAATACAAGAATTGTTCAATTCGTGTCTGATTTGGAAGAGACACGGTCGCGCTAATCATCTAGCGCGGCCGTACCTCATGAAACGCGGTCGTGCCGATTAGCAGCGCGGTCGTGTCCTCCTGTCCAGACCTAGTCATGCCCTTTGGGGTAGCCTCTGTTGTGTCTAAAAATCATAGACACGACCGTGCCGAGCCAAGGCACGGTCGTGCCTGTTGACTAGTCTAGTTTGTGCCCTCTGTTGATAAACCCGGTCGCGCCCCGACTAGCGCGGTCGCGCCCGTGGCTTGAGCACGATCGTGCCCTTCCGAGGCACGGTCGTGTGTGACTCAGAAATTGTAACAGAATTATAATTTTAAATTTTTCGATCAATAAATGTTTCAAATTTTATAAAGATATGTTTCCTGTATTTGAAGAGATAAATATTATTTATTTAAAAGTTTATTTAAAAAGTTTATAAAAAATTAAATTTATATTTATCTTACACTTAAATGATGTTTTTAAATGATTAAGTTACAAGTTTATAAATAAATAAGATAATAATTATTTATTTAATACTTAAACAAAAATCATTTATTTATTTATACTTAATTACAATCAATATTTATATTATTTCATAAACTATAATCATTTACTTATTTATTAATTTACATTTAACACATGCATTATTTTCATAATCAACAATTTTATAAGAATTCTATTTTATTATTTAAATTCCAAACTTTAATCAAATAATCCAAAAATGATTACTACAACTTTATATATTTCATTTAATACTTTTTATACACAAATTCAACCTTCAATGTTAGACTTAAACTTTGTACACCAATTTGATTCAATATACAATCTAGGTTAACCCGTGCGTATCAAGAACCGTTATTTTATCTATACTATTTGTTAGCTACATCTCCATACCAAGTGAGTATTCACAACCCCTTTTTACTCTTTTACACTTTTGGGGTGGAACATGAACTCTATACACATTACACATTTACATTTACGCAAACAACACAAGTGCAAAATCCTATTTACATACATGTGTGCAAAATTTGAGCTTTGTGCCCGAGTGCTAGTTGTGCTAACCTTTGTATGCGATTATGTGCAATCATTAACTATACAAGCCGACGGTTTTAAATGATAGATCTATTGAGTCTAACAAACCCACCCATGGTGCGCGGTGATTGAAACCGACAACACAATTTTTGCATGCTAGTTACAAGGTTTGGTTGTACATGGTTACACAATAGCTGCTCCCTATAAATGCCTTATTTTATCATGTTTTGTAAAGGATTTGTTTTCAACTATATGCTATCTATTTACAACTGTGTTATACTCACCAACTTTTTAGTTGACTTTATTTTATTCATGTTTCAGGCCCTACTATGTGAGAATGATTCAAGACGTGCTCTATATAGGATTTGGACTTAGCAATTTATATCAAAATTTTATGAGTTGTTTTATGTTTCTTGTTTGCGTTTGGTTTGTACTTGGATTATTTGTAATGGAAATTTAACTTTAATATATTTCAATTTAGTCAACCATGTGCTATGAACAGTCTTACATGTCCCGCCCCGATGATTCCGCCATCGGTCGGGGGTGTGACAGATTGGTATCAGAGCCTTGGTTATAGGGAATTAGGTTATTAGACACCTTGACCATGACTATAACTTTAGGACACCCACTTATGCTTTATTTCATGATTTTATGCTATGTGTTACATGCTATGTGCTACATGCTCACCATGATTAATTATTATTATATTTGATACCTTACTTGTTAGAAATTCATGACTCATTAGGATCTTCTTGAATAAATAATATCCTTCCCTATGTTCTAAAACCTCATAATAATTCTATCTTCTTTCTATATTTATCCTTTCTAAGCATGTGGAAAATTCTTGAAGCAAAAATCTTTAAAATTTTTATTTCTTCGTTAAGGTTTTTAAACTTGTTAAATTATTTGAGGACACGTGCAATCTGGAAGGGTGACACCTGTATTTTGGGTTTTCTGTCTAGGAAAGCATTTCTCAAAAATCCCAATCAACCGAGGGACCCGTATGCTTTCCTGGGAATTCCCGAGATGAGTGTTTACTTATAGGCTAAATCATGTCTTCTTGAAAAATTTTATAAGTTTAATTAACCTTAATGTGTCATGGTATTCAAGTGATTTTGTCACTTTTGAGTACAATCCAAACTAAGAATATCTATTTTATTTTGTTATCTCATTCTATTAAATCCTATCAAATTTTATAAGTTCTTACAATTTTCCTTGTCTTGTGAAAATCTGTAGAATGCCTCCTCGTCGTGCTCCCGCAACCAACGCCAACACCGACATTGCTGCTATTCTTACCCAATTGGTGACACAACTCACCCAAGCCAATGGTGCCACCAATGGCAACAATGGTGGAAATGGAAGCAATAGTGGTAATAATGGTGGAAATGGTGGTAATAGTCCATCTCAATGCACCTTCAAGCACTTCAACTCGTGCAATCCCCCAAAGTTCTATGGTACCGAAGGAGCTACTGGACTCCTTCAATGGTTCGAAAGCATTGCGAATACCTTTCTCAATAGTGACCGTCCCGACAACCTCCGTGTTCGTCATGCTACAAGTGTCCTACAAAAACGGGCACTCACATGGTGGAATGGGGAGAAAAGGAATAGAGGTGTTGATATAGCTATGGCCTTACCTTGGGATGAGGTCAAAAGGCTTATGACCGAGGAGTTCTGTCCTCGAAATGAAGTGAAAAAGTTAGAAGCTGAATTTTGGGATCTTGCCCAAGATAGTGGGGAAAGCTTAGCATATACAACTCGGTTCCATGAGTTGAGTCTTCTCGTGCCCCACATGGTCACTCCTTTGTCCCGTTGTATCGAGAAGTATATTGGTGGGCTACCAAGACAAATCCAAGATACTGTCTTAGGTAGAAATCCTGCTACGCTGGAGGATGCTATTCGTCTATCCGCTACCTTAACTGATAACCATGTGAAAGCGGCAACACTTACTAAGAAGGGTACTAAGAAAGTTTCTGAAACCGTAACCCCTCCTACTCACAACAAAGAAGCCACAACCGAGCCCTCTCGCAATAATAGAAAGAGGAAGGTTAGAAATTTTGTTGTGGTTACTCCTGCTGTTCCCGTCAACCAAGCTGCACCTATGGTTCAAGCGCCGGCTAAAAAGCCATATGTTGGAATCTTCCCACTTTGTGCCACCTGCAACTACCATCATCCCCAAAACATCCCATGTCGCCATGTCAACCCTCCAAACCGAACCGCTCCCTCCATTGCTAATGGGCGTGCTTGCTATGAGTGTGGTGACCCGAACCATTTTCGTGATCAATGTCCAAGACTTGCAAGTGCTAGACAAGGTGGAGCTCGTGGGCGTGCGTTCAACATAAACGCCAACGAAGCTCAAACCAACAATGACGTGGTCAATGGTACGTTTCTTGTTAATAGTCAATATGCCTCTATTTTATTCGATACCGGAGCCGATAAAAGTTTTATGTCACTAAATTTTGAGCCTTTAGTTGCAAAGACTCGGTCCCAATTAGAGAAAACATTTACCGTTGAAGTAGCAAATGGTGACTCCCTTACAATTGAGTCCATTATCTATGATTGCTCTTTAGAACTTAATGATCACACATTCCCAATCAACCTTGTTCTAATGCCACTAGGAAGCTTTGATATTATCATAGGTATGGATTGGCTATCAAATCATCATGCCGAAGTCATTTTCTTTGAAAAGTGTATCCAAATTCCGCTACCATCGGGAGAAACCTTAAGAGTTTTTGGTGAAAAGCCTTGCAAGGGACTTAAGTTGATGTCGTGTACCACCGCTCAAAAGTACTTACGAAAGAAGTACGTGGCCTTTTTGGCCCATATCGTTCAAAAGGATGTTAAGAAGAAGAGTATTCAAGATATCCCCATTATCCGAGATTTTCCTGAAGTATTCCCCGAAGACTTATCCGGTCTTCCACCCGTTCGCCAAGTGGAATTTCGTATTGATCTTGTGCCCGGAGCTAACCCCGTGGCTAGAGCCCCTTATCGTATTGCTCCTTCTGAAATGCAAGAACTTGCAAGTCAACTTCAAGAGCTCTCCGACAAGGGATTCATCCGTCCGAGTCATTCACCGTGGGGTGCACCCGTCTTATTTGTTAAGAAGAAGGATGGATCGTTTCGCATGTGTATTGACTACCGCGAACTCAATAAGCTTACTATCAAGAACCGTTATCCCTTACCTAGAATTGATGATCTCTTTGATCAACTTCAAGGTTCTACTTACTTCTCGAAGATTGATCTTCGATCCGGTTATCATCAGCTTCGTGTTCAAGAAGATGACATTCCTAAGACTGCTTTTCGAACAAGGTATGGTCATTACAAGTTCATGGTTATGCCTTTCGGGTTAACCAATGCACCCGCAGTTTTCATGGATCTCATGAATCGTGTGTGCAAACCGTACCTTGATAAATTCGTGATTGTCTTCATTGACGATATCTTAATCTATTCCAAGACTAAAGCCGATCATGAACAACACCTTAGATTGGTTTTGGAACTCTTGAGAAAAGAACAACTATATGCCAAATTCTCTAAATGCGAATTTTGGCTAAAAGAAGTTCAATTTCTTGGTCACATCGTCAATGACAAGGGTATTCATGTTGATCCTGCTAAGATTGAAACGGTTAAGAATTGGAATGACCCGAAGACTCCTACCGAAGTTCGTTCATTTCTTGGTCTTGCGGGTTATTATCGTCGTTTCATCTCAAACTTCTCCAAGATTGCTGTCCCTCTTACCGCTTTGACCCACAAGGGCAAGACTTATGAATGGGGACCGAAACAAGAAGAAGCTTTTCAAACCCTCAAGCAAAAGCTGTGCAATGCTCCCATATTGACTCTCCCCGATGGAAATGATGATTTAGTTGTCTATTGTGATGCTTCTAACCAAGGTCTTGGTTGTGTTCTCATGCAACGAGGCAAAGTAATCGCTTATGCATCAAGGCAACTCAAAGTTCATGAGAAGAATTATACGGCGCACGATCTCGAGTTGGGTGCGGTCGTATTCGCGTTAAAAATTTGGAGACATTACCTATATGGCACGAAATGTGTGGTGTTCACCGACCACAAAAGTCTTCAACATATTTTCAACCAAAAAGAACTTAATATGAGGCAACGACGTTGGGTCGAACTCCTTAACGACTACGACTGCGAGATTCGTTACCATCCCGGTAAAGCGAATGTTGTAGCCGATGCTTTGAGTCGAAAGGACCATATTATGCTTCATTGTGCCCGTATTCAAACCGATATTCAAACCCGTATCTTAGAAGCTCAACACGTCTCGGTAACCGAGGGTAACATGTATGAAGAAATGTCGTGTGGTGTTGAACTTCTTCTTGAATCAAAACCCAATGGCTTACTATATTACTTGAACCGTATTTGGGTTCCCGATCGCGATGATCTCCGTACATTTCTCATGAACGAGGCTAACAAGACTCGTTATTCTATTCATCCTGGTGCGGATAAAATGTACCAAGATCTTCGCCAACAATATTGGTGGCCCGGTATGAAAAAGGACATTGCTCTTTATGTTGCGAAATGTTTAACCTGCTCCAAAGTCAAATCCGAACATCAACGTCCTTCTGGCTTGCTTGAACAACCGGAAATTCCCGTGTGGAAATGGGAGAACTTAGCCATGGATTTTATTACCAAACTCCCTCGCACCTCGAGTGGTTATGATAGTATTTGGGTGATCGTTGATCGACTCACCAAATCTGCTCATTTCTTGCCTATTCGTGAAGACTATCGGGTTGAGAAACTAGCCCGAATTTACATTGATGAAATTGTGAGCCGTCATGGTGTTCCTTTGAACATAATATCTGATCGAGATGCCCGGTTCACTTCTCGATTTTGGCAATCTCTCCAAACTGCTCTTGGTACACGATTGGATTTGAGCACGGCTTACCATCCCCAAACTGATGGTCAAACCGAACGAACAATCCAAACTCTTGAAGACATGCTTAGAGCTTGCGTAATCGGTTTTGGTGGCAATTGGGATTCACATTTATCCCTCATTGAGTTCTCTTACAATAATAGCTACCACACAAGTATCAACATGGCTCCATTCGAAGCTCTCTATGGTCGCAAGTGTCGTTCTCCTATCTGTTGGAACGAGATTGGTGAAGCACAAATCACTGGTCCCGAGTTAATTCAAGAAACATCCGACAAGATTATTCAAATCCGTGACAATATTCGAGTAGCGAGGAGTCGGCAAAAGAGTTATGCCGACAAACGTCGAAAACCCTTGGAATTCCAAGTCGGTGACCTTGTTCTTCTAAAGGTGTCTCCATGGAAGGGCGTGATCCGTTTTGGAAAGAAAGGCAAGTTAGCACCTCGTTATGTTGGTCCATTCAAAATCCTTGAAATGATTGGGAAAGTGGCCTACAAGCTCGAGTTACATCCATCTCTTGGCAATGTGCATCCTACATTTCATGTATCTAATTTGAAGAAGTGTCTCGCTGATGAAAATCTCCATATACCGCTTGACGACGTGCGCATTGATGAAACGATGCACTTCGTTGAGAAGCCGATGGAAATTATGGATCGTGAAGTCAAACAACTCAAGCGAAGTCGCATTCCTATTGTCAAAGTTCGTTGGGAATCTAAACGTGGTCCTGAGTTCACTTGGGAACGAGAAGACCAAATGAAGCTCAAGTACCCTCATCTTTTTATTGATACTGTTGTTCCTTCTAACTAAATTTCGGGACGAAATTCTCTCAACATGGGGAGACTGTAACATTTCTGATTTTAGTATTCATATTTTCAATTCAATGTAATGCATTTCGAACTCAATACTCGTGCACTGTCTTGTTCTATTTCCCGCCATTAACTAAATGCAATGATTCGATACAAATTCGCAAGTTTTACACAATTATATACGTTTAAACACTATGCAAGTAACTATTTATTTCAAACTAATCAAACCTGAAAGGTCAAGGACGAAAGTTGAAAAACAACAAGAAACCCTAGGTAAGCACGGTCGTGCTTCATCCTGAAACGGTAGTGCCAAGTGCCCCGGCAGTGCCTAAGCACGGTCGTGTCTCTCTTGGGCACGGTCGCGCCTGCGTAACTGTCAAAACGTAAATGTGATTTCAAAATGCTCGATCGTTCGAATTCAAACCTGATTACGTTTCATTTTCATTGTCAAGGAAAATATCTCAGTCCAATACGAGTTTTATCAATTCAATTACATTTTACTCTCAAGAAACCGTCCAAATTATCTCCCAAGCCTCAAACCTCCATTCTCGATCCAATTGCTACCAATTAAGCAAGGAACTCGATCCTCCGATCATCTCTAAGGTTTCTGAAGGGTTGGAGCAGCCGGAATCACAGCAGAAGCCGCCGGAAGCAAATCTTACCGTCGCCGGAACTCCCTTCTACCGATCGCTATCGATTCTTTTCTGTTTGAGGTAATTGAATCATCCCTCCCTTTCGTTTCGATCCATATATCAAGAGCCCCCTATCAATCTGGGCTTTCATTACAGAAATCGTCCGAATCAGAACTTATATTTTTAATAAAAAGGATTTAATCGATTTCACTCTTAAACACGAGTTACATATAATTAATTTATACGAATAGACTCGTATCGACTCAGTAATCAAAAGCCCTATCAATTCCAACACTATAAATACAAGAATTGTTCAATTCGTGTCTGATTTGGAAGAGACACGGTCGCGCTAATCATCTAGCGCGGCCGTGCCTCATGAAACGCGGTCGTGCCGATTAGCAGCGCAGTCGTGTCCTCCTGTCCAGACCTAGTCATGCCCTTTGGGCTAGCCTCTGTTGTGTCTAAAAATCAAAGACACGACCGTGCCGAGCCAAGGCACGGTCGTGCCTGTTGACAAGTCTAGTTTGTGCCCTCTGTTGATCAACCCGGTCACGCCCCGACTAGCGCGGTCGCGCCCGTGGCTTGAGCACGATCGTGCCCTTCCGAGGCACGGTCGTGTGTGACTCAGAAATTGTAACAGAATTATAATTTTATATTTTTCGATCAATAAGTGTTTCAAATTTTATAAAGATATGTTTTCTGTATTTGAAGAGATAAATATTATTTATTTAAAAGTTTATTTAAAAAGTTTATAAAAAATTAAATTTATATTTATCTTACACTTAAATGATGTTTTTAAATGATTAAGTTACAAGTTTATAAATAAATAAGATAATAATTATTTATTTAATAGTTAAACAAAAATCATTTATTTATTTATACTTAATTACAATCAATATTTACATTATTTCATAAACTATAATCATTTACTTGTTTATTAATTTAAATTTAACACATGCATTATTTTCATAATCAACAATTTTATAAGAATTCTATTTTATTATTTAAATTCCAAACTTTAATCAAATAATCCAAAAATGATTTCTACAACTTTATATATTTCATTTAATACTTTTTATACACAAATTCAATCTTCAATGTTAGACTTAAACTTTGTACACCAATTTGATTCAATATACATTACTATCTAGGTTAACCCATGCGTATCAAGAACCCTTATTTTATCTATACTCTTTATTAGCTACATCTCCATACCAAGTGAGTATTCACAACCCTTTTTACTCTTTTACACTTTTGGGGTGGAACATGAACTCTATACACATTACACATTTACATTTACGCAAACAACACAAGTGCAAAATCCTATTTACATACATGTGTGCAAAATTTGAGCTTTGTGCCCGAGTGCTAGTTGTGCTAACCTTTGTATGCAATTATGTGCAAGCATTAACTATACAAGCCGACGGTTTTCAATGATAGATCTATTGAGTCTGACAAACCCACCCATGGTGCGCGGTGATTGAAACTGACAACACAATTTTTGCATGCTAGTTACAAGGTTTGGTTGTACATGGTGACACAATAGCTGCTCCCCATAAATGCCTTATTTTATCATGTTTTGTAAAGGATTTTTTTTCAACTATATGCTATCTATTTACAACTGTGTTATATTCACCAATTTTTTAGTTGACTTTATTTTATTCATGTTTCAGGCCCTACTATGTGAGAATGATTCAAGACGTGCTCAATATAGAATTTGGACTTAGCAATTTAAATCAAAATTTTATGAGTTGTTTTATGTTTCTTGTTTGCATTTGGTTTGTACTTGGATTATTTGTAATGGAAATTTAACTTTAATATATTTCAATTTAGTCAACCATGTGTTATGAACAGTCTTAAATGTCCCGCCCCGATGATTCCGCCATCGGTCGGGGTGTGACACACTTGTTGTTCTGATCTCATGTAAACATAAAAGTCGTGCCTTATACTCTTGTTATCCCATAAAATAGTTGTAAGTATGTTTTTCCCTCAAATAGTACAAAACAGTAAAAAGGGGCCGTGAAACTCTCCTTGTTTTTGTGTATACTTGTAATGATACTTGTTGTAGTCAACTTGACTATTTGTATCCTAGATACCAAGGGTAAATCGTGTTAAGACCGAACGTCTCATATTGTAAGTTGTTCACCGACTTTGTAAATCTGGATGCTTTTGTTTAAATGTCTTTTTAGTTTTTCAATACTTGTTTTGTTATAAAAACAGTTCTAAGTTACTGCTAAATGGGACTGATGACCAGATATCGAAACTACATAGTTTCGATTGAACAGAACAGCACAGAACAGATGTCGAAACTACCTAGTTTCGATTGAGCAAAGTGAGTATCGAAACTACCTATTTTCGATTGAGCAACCGGTATCGAAACTACTTAGTTTCGATTGAGTAATATTTATCGAAACTCCTAGTTTCGATTGAACAATAGGTATTGAAACTCCTAGTTTCGATTGAGTTAACTGGTATCAAAACTATAGTTTCGATTACTGGACTTCTGTTTGACAGAATCAGTCCTGCATATTTTTACGTTTTAATCTTGAATTCGACACACTTTTCATGTTATCTTACTTGCGTTTGAATACTTTGTATGTTTAGCTACGGTTTTAAAGAAAATAATGTAGATAGTATTGAGTTTTTACCTCCAAACAGTGATGACGATTTTGAGAGAAACAGAAGAAGATGATCTCGAATTTCTTTGCTGAAAACCTTTGAGAAAATCCTTGAATACTGAACTATGGTAGATTTTTGCCTTAAAACTTGACTTCAAATGGGAAGATTTGTCGAAAGAAAATGAGTGATAAAAGAATTTCGTGAGACTTTTGATTGAAAGGGGTATGTTTTATATCTGAGTTTTCTCACAGGTATGGTATGGGTCAATTTGAAAGTATGGTAAATGAGACGTGAGAATGGGAGGGGTTTTCTCTGGCTTCGGTCGAGAAAGTCAAAGTAGTGGGTTGGTTTAATAATAATTAGGTTTATGATTTAAGTATTAATTTATTAATGGTATTAATATCAATTAGAGTTTTAAAGGGGTAATTTAATTCGCTTTAGATTCTTCATGGTATTGTAAATTTAGCAAGTTTATGGCTTGTTGATGAAAAATATTTAAATCTTAGATTGTATAATTCGTTGAGGTGATTATTTGTAGGTATAAATACCTAAAGGTGACGATACGTGGTAACGTCTTCGAAAGGGTTCGTTATTTTACTTTTACGTATACCGTATGTTTTAGTCTAAAAATAAGTTATTGACAAACGTAGAATTTATGTAATATATATATATATATATATATATATATATTTTTCTGGTTATTTAATTTAACCACTAACGTTCGTATTTAGTCGGTTTATATGACATGTGAACCGGTAACTCCTAGAATTACCAAAATATGAGACAATGTGCGGTTTTTGTTAGACCTTAATGTCTTTGTTTGTGAAATTAAGTAAATCACAAAAATAATTATAATGTAAACTTGTTTAATACATGTACGGATATTGACCTGAAATGTCGGGTGTCACATTCTTCCCATGTTAAGAGAATTTCGTCCCGAAATTCAATTCGCGTCATCTTGAACTGATGTATCCTTAAACAAGGAGGGGTATTTTGTTTTCATTTGGTCCTCTCGTTCCCATGTATACTCAGGACCACGTTTTGAGTTCCAACGTACTTTAACCAGTTTGATCCTACTACGTCTCAGCCTTTGAACTCTTCAATCTGAAATCTCAATCGGTTCCTCGATGAAATGAAGTTTATCATCAATATGAATTTCATTAGGCGGTATGATTAGGGTCTCGTCTGACAAACACTTTTTGAGATTTGACACATGAAATGTATCATGTACGTTGCTTAGTTCTTGTGGTAGTTTGAGCTTGTAAGCTACAGGGCCAACCCTAGCTAGTATTTCAAACGGTCCAACGTATCTAGGGTTGAGTTTACCATGGTTACCAAAACTTGCAACGCCTTTCCATGGTGAGACTTTTAACATTACTCGGTCACCAATTTGAAATTCTAATGGTTTCCGTCTGTTATCAGCATAGCTTTTCTGTCTGTCTCGGGCCGCTTTCAGATGGTCCTTAATTTTGAAGATCTTATCAGTGGTTTCCTGGACAATCTCAGGACCTGTCAAATGTTTTTCACCAACTTCCGCCCAACATAGTGGTGAGCGGCATTTACGACCATATAAAGCTTCAAACGGAGCTGCTTTAATACTCGTGTGGTAGCTGTTATTATAGGAAAACTCTGCCAACGGTAAATGAGTATCCCAATTACCTCCGAAATCAATTACACACGCACGCAGCATATCCTCTAAAGTTTGAATGGTCCTTTCGCTTTGACCATCTGTTTGTGGGTGATATGCCGTGCTCAAGTCAAGACGTGTGCCCATGGCTTCTTGTAATGATTTCCAGATTCTAGACACGAATCTGCTGTCTCTATCAGAGATAATAGAAATTGGTACTCCATGCCTATCCATAATTTCCTTGATATAAAGCTTTGCAAGTTTCTCGGTTTTTTCTGTCTCCTTGATAGGTAGAAAATGAGCTGATTTTGTTAAACGGTCGACAATTACCCATATGGTATCATAACCACTAGACGTCTTGGGTAATTTCGTGATGAAATCCATAGAAATTTGTTCCCATTTCCATTGGGGAATTTCAGGTTGTTGTAACAATCCCGACGGTTTCTGATGTTCTGCCTTTACTTTTGAACACGTTAAGCATTTACTGACATATGTGGCAATATCTCCTTTCATATTGGGCCACCAATATAATTCTTTTAGATCCTTATACATCTTATCTGAACCTGGGTGAATGGAGTACCTGGACTTGTGGGCTTCGTCCATAACCAACTCCCGTAAGTTACCAAAAATGGCACCCAAATTCTATTCATGAAGTATAAAGTGTCATCTGACTTAGTCTCCAATTGTTTGATCATTCCACGTAGTGCTTCATTTTGGATGTTCTTTTCTTTAAGTGCCACTTGTTGTGCTATTCGGATTTTGTAACATTTCTGATTTTAGTATTCATATTTTCAATTCAATGTAATGCATTTCGAACTCAATACTCGTGCACTGTCTTGTTCTATTTCCCGCCATTAACTAAATGCAATGATTCGATACAAATTCGCAAGTTTTACACAATTATATACGTTTAAACACTATGCAAGTAACTATTTATTTCAAACTAATCAAACCTGAAAGGTCAAGGACTAAAGTTGAAAAACAACAAGAAACCCTAGGTAAGCACGGTCCTGCTTCGTCCTGGCACGGTCGCGCCAAGTGCCCCGGCACGATCGCGCGAATGGTCCTGGAACGATCGCGCCCGGTGCCTAAGCACGGTCGCGCCTCTCTTGGGTATGGTCGCGCCTGCATAACTGTCAAAACGTAAATGTGATTTCAAAACGCTCGATCGTTCGAATTCAAACCCGATTACGTTTCATTTTCATTGTCAAGGAAAATATCTCAGTCCAATACGAGTTTTATCAATTCAATTACATTTTACTCTCAAGAAACCGTCCAAATTATCTCCCAAGCCTCAAACCTCCATTCTCGATCCAATTGCTACCAATTAAGCAAGGAACTCGATCCTCCGATCATCTCTAAGGTTTCTGAAGGGTTGGAGCAGCCGGAATCACAGCAGAAGCCGCCGGAAGCAAATCTTGCCGTCGCCGGAACTCCCTTCTACCGATCGCTATCGATTCCTTTCTGTTTGAGGTAATTGAATCATCCCTCCCTTTCGTTTCGGTCCGTATATCAAGAGCCCCCTATCAATCTGGGCTTTCATTACAGAAATCGTCCGAATAAGAACTTATATTTTTAATAAAAAGGATTTAATCGATTTCACTCTTAAACACGAGTTACATACAATTAATTTATACGAATAGACTCGTATCGACTCAGTAATCAAAAGCCCTATCAATTCCAACACTATAAATACAAGAATTGTTCAATTCGTGTCTGATTTGGAAGAGACACGGTCGTGCTAATCATCTAGCGCGGCCGTGCCTCATGAAACGCGGTCGTGCCGATTAGCAGCGCGGTCGTGTCCTCCTGTCCCGACCTAGTCATGCCCTTTGGGCAAGCCTCTGTTGTGTCTAAAAATCATAGACACGACCGTGTCGAGCCAAGGCACGGTCGTGCCTGTTGACTAGTCTAGTTTATGCCCTCTGTTGATCAACCCGGTCGCGCCCCGACTAGCGCGGTCGCGCCCGTGGCATGAGCACGATCGTGCCCTTCCGAGGCACGGTCGTGTGTGACTCAGAAATTGTAACAGAATTATAATTTTATATTTTTCGATCAATAAATGTTTCAAATTTTATAAAGATATGTTTTCTGTATTTGAAGAGATAAATATTATTTATTTAAAAGTTTATTTAAAAAGTTTATAAAAAATTAAATTTATATTTATCTTACACTTTAATGATGTTTTTAAATGATTAAGTTACAAGTTTATAAATAAATAAGATAATAATTATTTATTTAATAGATAAACAAAAGTCATTTATTTATTTATACTTAATTACAATCAATATTTACATTATTTCATAAACTATAATCATTTACTTGTTTATTAATTTACATTTAACACATGCATTATTTTCTTAATCAACAATTTTATAAGAATTCTATTTTATTATTTAAATTCCAAATTTAATCAAATAATCCAAAAATGATTACTACAACTTTATATATTTCATTTAATACTTTTTATACACAAATTCAACCTTCAATGTTAGACTTAAACTTTGTACACCAATTTGATTCAATATACATTACTATCTAGGTTAACCCGTGCGTATCAAGAACCCTTATTTTATCTATACTCTTTGTTAGCTACATCTCCATACCAAGTGAGTATTCACAACCCCTTTTTACTCTTTTACACTTTTGGGGTGGAACATGAACTCTATACACATTACACATTTACATTTACGCAAACAACACAAGTGCAAAATCCTATTTACATACATGTGTGCAAAATTTGAGCTTTGTGCCCGAGTGCTAGTTGTGCTAACCTTTGTATGCGATTATGTGCAATCATTAACTATACAAGCCGACGGTTTTCAATGATAGATCTATTGAGACTGACAAACCCACCCATGGTGCGCGGTGATTGAAACCGACAACATAATTTTTGCATGCTAGTTACAAGGTTTGGTTGTACATGGTTACACAATAGCTGCTCCCCATAACTGCCTTATTTTATCATGTTTTGTAAAGGATTTGTTTTCAACTATATGCTATCTATTTACAACTGTGTTATACTCACCAACTTTTTAGTTGACTTTATTTTATTCATGTTTCAGGCCCTACTACGTGAGAATGATTCAAGACGTGCTCAATATAGGATTTGGACTTAGCAATTTAAATCAAAATTTTATGAGTTGTTTTATGTTTCTTGTTTGCATTTGGTTTGTACTTGGATTATTTGTAATGGAAATTTAACTTTAATATATTTCAATTTAGTCAACCATGTGCTATGAACAGTCTTACATGTCCCGCCCCGATGATTCCGCCATCGGTCGGGGTGTGACAGATTTGAGTAGTAAGACTCGTATGAATTGTTAATCCTAGGGCACGAACACTGTGTGTTTTAACCCGTTCTTTGCAACCTAAGGCGTCTGCTACGACATTGGCTTTACCAGGGTGATACTTGATATCACAGTCGTAATCATTCAGTAGTTCTACCCAACGACGTTGTCTCATGTTAAGTTCCTTTTGATCAAAGATATGTTGGAGACTCTTGTGATCAGTAAAAATAGTGCATCTTGTACCGTAAAGATAATGTTTCCAAATCTTAAGTGCAAACACAACTGCGTCCAACTCCAAGTCATGGGTCGTATAATTCTTTTCGTGCACTTTTAGTTGTCGTGAGGCATATGCGATGACTTTGTCTCTTTGCATTAACACGCAACCAAGTCCTTGGTGTGATGCATCACAGTATACGACAAAATTGTCGATTCCCTCAGGAAGGGATAAGATTGGTGCACTACACAGCTTCTGCTTCAGTAATTGAAAAGCTGACTCTTGCTTGTCACTCCAATCGAACTTCTTTTCTTTCTGGGTTAATGTGGTTAAAGGCAGGGCTATTTTTGAAAAATTCTCGATGAATCGTCTATAATAGCCGGCCAAACCAAAAAATTGACGCACTTCGGTCGGAGTTGTTGGTGTTTCCCAGTTTTTGATCGCTTCTATCTTAGATGGATCAACATGAATTCCTTCCTTATTGATGACATGTCCAAGGAAATGCACTTCTCGGATCCAAAACTCACACTTAGAGAATTTAGCGTAAAGTTTCTCGTTCCTGAGTAGTTCTAAGATTAATTTCTGATGATGTTCATGATCCTCCTTGGTTCGTAAATATATTAATATATCGTCGATAAATACTATCACGAATTTATCCAAGTATGGCTTGCATACGCGGTTCATGAGATCCATGAAAACAACTGGTGCGTTCGTCAAACCAAACGACATAACTAGAAATTCGTAGTGGCCATAACGAGTCCTAAATGCCGTCTTTGGTACATCTTCTTCTTGGATTCTTAGTTGATGATACCCCGAACGTAGATCGATCTTAGAGTAGAAGCTAGAACCTTGTAGTTGATCGAACAAATCGTCTATTCAAGGAAGTGGATATCGGTTTTTGATTGTAAGCTTGTTTAATTCCCGGTAATCAATACACATCCTAAAGGTTCCATCCTTTTTCTTTACGAATAGGACCGGAGCTCCCCAAGGTGAGAAACTCGGTCTTATGAAACCTTTATCAAGTAACTCTTGGAGTTGATTTGATAATTCCTGCATTTCAGAAGGTGCTAATCGATACGGTGATCGCGCAACTGGGGCGGCTCCTGGTACCAAATCGATTCGAAATTCGACTTGCCTCGGTGGTGGTAATCCAGGTAAGTCTTCAGGAAAAACTTCAGGATAATCCTTAACGATTGGTATATCCTCAAGTCGACGTTCCTCGGGTTTCTTCTCGACGACGTGAGCCAGGAATACGCAATAGCCTTTATGTAGGTACTTACGAGCTTTCATGCAGTTTATCATCCTTAACGTTACTCCACTCTTCTCACCTTGAATCGAAAGAATTTCTCCGTTTGGGAGTGGGATTTGGACAATCTTCTCAAAACAAACAATCTCAGCGCGATTCTTTGTCAACCAATCCATACCAATAACAACGTCAAAACTTCCCAAGTCAACGGGTAACAGGTCTATACTAAATGTGTGGTTCTTAAAACATAAGGTACAATCCTGAATGACTTCTCCAGTTTTAATTAATCTCCCGTTTGCTAATTCAATCGTATAATTTTGGTCTAGTTTGCTGGCTTAATACCGAGTAGGGACTTAAAGTCATTTGACACAAAAATCATATCAGCACCCGTATCGAAAAGTATAGAGGCATAGTGATTATTTATCGGGAACGTACCAGTGACAATGTTCGGATCTTGTCGCGCGTCTCCAGCCCCCATCACAAATGCTCTTCCACGGGTCTGATTGTCGTTTCGGTTCTTCAACTTTGGACAGTCTCTTCTAAACTGCTTTGGATCTCCACACTCAAAGCATCCCTGATTCATCCTTCCTGTTCCTGATTTGACCTTTCCTGCTACTTGATTAATCTTATTAGGGTTTGTATTACTCCAACAGTTATGGGCCATATGCCCATACTTTTTACATTTTCCACATTGGATACACTTTTCACTGTGATGATATCCACACTTGTCACACTTTGGTCGTGTTCCAAGATATCCATTTTGTCCTTCAATGTTGGCAGCATAGGCTTTCATAGTTTCAGGTCTCTTGTAAGCCTGATTCTTGTTTTGATTAATTGGTTTTCCAAACCATTTCCTCTTCTCTCTAGATTTTCCTTCCTCAGTCTCCTTCTTTCCAAACAACCCATCACGCACAGCATTATCCCTTAGCTTGAATGCTAGAGTTATAGCGCTCTTGGCATCCATAGGGTTCGATGAAGTCACCAGACTTCGGATTTGAGGCGCGAGACCCCACAAATATCTTTCAACCTTCTTGTATTCTGGGGTAACCATGTGTGGAACCAAGATTGCTAACTCATTGAACCGGTTAGTGTAGCAAGCAACATCATCTCCTATCATTTGTAAATTCCACATTTCAGATTCGATCTTTTGCAACTCATTTCGAGGACAGTACTCCTCGGTCATCATGGCTTTTAGGTCTTCGCATGACAACTCATATGCTGTCTGCCTTCCCAAAGTCTTTAGTTGTGAATTCCACCAAGTTAAAGCTTTATCAGTGAGTGAGCATGTAGAATACTTCACCATACAGTCAGCGGTGCATTCACTAATATCAATCACTGACTCCATCTTTTCTATCCATCTCATTAGCCCAACTGCACCCTCGGTGCTATTGAAGTTACGGGGGTTGCAAGATATGAAGTCCTTGTAGGTGCACTTCCTATTTGGAGCATCTATAGAATTACAAGTCAGAACGTCATTAATTTGGATCACGACTACGTGTTATGGCTTATTTATTCTATTACCTCCGGAACCTCCGAAACCTCCGGCTGTACCGCTACCTCCTGCACCTCCTCCGCCGGTACCACTGCCGTTTCCTCCTCCACTATTTCGATTTGCCTCATACTGCTCCATGGCAGCAGCTACTCGTTATGCTATGAGTTGTTCCACGTTTGGGGAAATCGTCTCGTTGTTGTCACCAGTAGTGTTACGGGTTGTCCTACGCTTAGGTGCCATGACGTTCTTTCTAACATATCAATTAAAAAGAAACAACATTATATAAAAATAATGATGGATCATGACATAAGAATACAACAACATCAACGTAAACAACCATCATTACAACATAAACCATTACATACATAGTTAAAACATACATAGTACATTGTTCCAAAAGACAAGGATACAAAAGGGAAGGGTTCATATGACCACATCAGTACTGAAGTTTTAAACTACATAATGTACTACGAGCACAACCCGCCCATAATAGGTTTAAAAGAAGAAGTGGGAGTACAATCCAATCATCATGGCAAGTCCTGCCATGACAAAGCTAGCACTCGCCACAAATTCTGCAGCCAAAGTCCTTTCTTCCAGCGCCTCCACCATGTCTTGGACCGTAATAGTGAACTGCCAGTCCATGTCAGCTCTCAACTCGAGGTAATCAGTGGCACCCTGTATGTCTCGAGTGCTGTCTTCCACAGTCTGTACTCGAGATCCGAGCCCATGACGTAAGCGCATGGCTGCATCCCCATGTGCCCGAATATCATCTAGGAGATCATCAAGACGCTCTTCATGCGTATGAACGCGCGCTACTAATGTAGGCACTGTGAGCTCCATGGCTTCCCTAGTGTGGGGTAGGGGTGCTGGGGAGTTGGAAGACTCTCCGAGCTCAAAGGTAGATGGGATGCTCTCCATCTCCCTCCATCGTGCCAGAGTACAAGGCATCTAACGGATAGTTCCCACAGTAGGGTGGCAGCAGGGTCGTTGCTTAGGTGGTTCTTCACCGGTCTCCAAGTCTTCCGGGTCACGGGCTGCAAGAGTCCTTTTGCGTGGAAGTCGAACCTTCTTCCTAGCACTTTGCACCTTAACTGGTCCTCCGCTTTTCTTTCGGTAGATTATAGGCGGTTCTCCCAGAGCAACATTGGGTGGTGTGGAGCTGCGAACTTGTACTCGATTTTTGGGACGTGAGGCGGAAAGTTCCTCGTTTGATTCAGGGTCAGAGATGGGGTCAGAGTGTGAATGTGACGACATGCTTGTGACTACAATATCCATATAACATGATGACTGATTATGCAATGCTTATGCAATGAAAATGTTTTAGTGAGTCATTTAGATTACAGACTAGGTTCCATTGTAGACTCCTAGTTCGCTATAATCAATGGCTCTGATACCAAATCTGTCACACCCCGCCAAGGCGGAAACGCGAGGCGCGATGTTCATGGTTTCCAAAGCATATGATTTCCGCAAACACATACATGATAAATGGATACATAAACAAGTTTAATACTTTACATTCCAAAATGTCAATTGAGTTTACAAAAAGTGAAGATTTCGCAAATATGACTCTATTACAATGAGTTATACAAGAGAAATCCCCCCCAAATGTTGTATCCATCGTGCATGCATGTAATCTACATTGCTAACCTTGCGATCACGTTCAATTTCCTGAAAAACATACTTAAAATTGTCAACACTAGGTTGGTGAGTTCACAGGTTTAATCAAATAGTTCTGTGTAAAATTCAATTGTTCGTAAATAGTTTCAGGTGCATGTGATAAACAGAATAAGAATTGTTGACCCATTTGTAAACTAGCTAGGAATACAAATAATATGTTCATACATGAGGCGTAACCAAACCATGACAATTGTACACGCCCCTAATTTCGTTATCCGGTTCTATGCGGCCATAAATCCTCCAGATTGTGGTTAGCGCGACTAACCATGACCGGGAGACGTCACTCTCCATAGTACTATTCATAGGACCCTAGGCTATAGTTAATGGTTACTACGTTGTTCCAGGGGACTTTAGCGGCCTCCATTTGTTGTTCTCATCTCATGTAAACATAAAAGTCGTGCCTTATTCTCTTGTTATCCCATAAAATAGTTGTAAGTATGTTTTTCCCCTAAATAGTACAAAACAGTAAAAAGGGGCCGTGAAACTCACCTTGTTTTTGTGTATACTTGTAATGATACTTGTTGTAGTCAACTTGACTATTTGTACCCTAGATACCAAGGGTAAATCGTGTTAAGACCGAACGTCTCATATTGTAAGTTGTTCACCGACTTTGTAAATCTAGTTGCTTTTGTTTAAATGTCTTTTTAGTTTTTCAATACTTGTTTTGTTATAAAAACAATTCTAAGTTGCTGCTAAATGGGACTGATGACCAGATATCGAAACTACATAGTTTTGATTGAACAGAACAGCACAGAACAGACGTCGAAACTACCTAGTTTCGATTGAGCAAACTGAGTATCGAAACTACCTAGTTTCGATTGAGCAACCGGTATCGAAACTACTTAGTTTCGATTGACTAATAGGTATTGAAACTCCTAGTTTCGATTGAACAATAGGTATCGAAACTCCTAGTTTCGATTGAGTTAACTGGTATCGAAACTATAGTTTCGATTACTGGACTTCTGTTTGACAGAATCAGTCCTGCATATTTTTATGTTTTAATCTTGAATTCGACACACTTTTCTTGTTATCTTACTTGTGTTTGAGTACTTTGTATGTTTAGGTACGGTTTTAAAGAAAATAATGTAGATAGTATTGAGTTTTTACCTCCAAACAGTGATGACGATTTTGAGAGAAACAGAAGAAGATGATCTCGAATTTCTTTGCTGAAAACCTTTGAGAAAATCCTTGAATACTGAACAATGGAAGATTTTTGCCTTAAAACTTGACTTCAAATGGGAAGATTTGCCGAAAGAAAATGAGTGATAAAAGAATTTCGTGAGACTTTTGATTGAAAGGGGTATGGTTTATATCTGAGTTTTCTCACAGGTATGGTATGGGTCAATTTGAAAGTATGGTAAATGGGACGTGAGAATGGGAGGGGTTTTCTCTGGCTTCGGCCGAGAAAGTCAAAGTAGTGGGTTGGTTTAATAATAATTAGGTTTATGATTTAAGTATTAATTTATTAATGGTATTAATATCAATTAGAGTTTTAAAGGGGTAATTTAATTCGGTTTAGATTCTTCATGGTATTGTAAATTTAGCAAGTTTATGGCTTGTTGATGAAAAATATTTAAATCTTAGATTGTATAATTCGTTGAGATGATTATTTGTAGGTATAAATACCTAAAGGTGACGATACGTGGTAACGTCTTCGAAAGGGTTCGTTATTTTACTTTTACGTATACCGTATGTTTTAGTCTAAAAATAAGTTATTGACAAACGTAGAATTTATGTAATATATATATATATATATATTTTTCTGGTTATTTAATTTAACCACTAACGTTCGTATTTAGTCGGTTTATATGACACGTGAACCGGTAACTCCTAGAATTACCAAAATATGAAATGAGACAATGTGCGGTCTTTGTTAGACCTTAATGTCTTTGTTTGTGAAATTAAGTAAATCACAAAAATAATTATAATGTAAACTTGTTTAATACATGTACGGATATTGACCTGAAATGTCGGGTGTCACAGACCTTGACTATCGGAATGCGACTTTGTTTCAGTTGCTTAACCTCGCGGTCCATGATTTCCACAGGTTCTTTGACGAAATGTAGTTGTTCGTTGATTTGTACCTCCTCGAGAGGTATTGTCAGTGTCTCATCATGTAGACACTTCTTTAAGTTAGACACATGGAATACATTGTGGATATTCTATAGCTCTTCTGGTAGGTTGAGTCGGTAGGCAACAGGGCCAATCCTTTGTAGGATCTCGAATGGTCCTATGTAGCGGGGTTTCAGTTTCCCATGTTTGCCAAATCGGATTACGCCTTTCCAAGGCGTAACTTTCAGTAACACTTTGTCGCCTACTTGAAACTCCACCGGTTTATGCTTTTGATCAGCGTAGCTTTTCTGTCTATCTTTAGTGGATTTTAGTCTATCTCGGATTTTGAAAATTTTCTCGGTGGTCTCGTGGACAAGCTCCGGTCCAGTGAGCTGACTATCTCCGACTTCAGCCCAACAGAGTGGTGATCTGCACTTTTTTCCATAAAGTGCTTCAAATAGTGATGCCTTGATACTCGTCTGGTAGCTGTTATTGTATGAAAATTCAACCAATGGTAGGTGAGTATCCCAACTGTTGCCAAAAATATATCGTACAAGCTCTTAATAGATCTTCTAGTGTTTGGATGGTTCGTTCACTTTGACCATCTATTTGTGGGTGATAGGCAGTGCTCAAATCTAAGCGTGTTCCCAACGCTTCTTGTAATGATTGCCAGAATCGGGAAGTAAAACGACTATCCCTATCTGAGATGATGGAGATCCATACTCTATGCCTTGAAACTACTTCCTTTAGGTAAAGCCGGGTCAACTTCTACATTTTTTCATTTTCTTTGATTGGAAAGAAGTGTGCGGATTTCGCTAAACGGTCAACGATCACCCAGATGGTGTCGTATCCGCTCGGGGTTTTGGGTAACTTCGTGACGAAGTCCATTGAAATTTGTTCCCACTTCCATTGTGGAATTTCCGGCTGCTGTAGTAACCCTGATGGTTTCTGGTATTCTGTCTTAACCTTGGCGCAGGTTAGACATTTTCGGACATATGCGGCAATCTCGACTTTCATGTTTGGCCACCAGTAGTTTGTCTTGAGGTCTTGGTACATCTTGTTAGAACCAGGGTGAACTGAATACCTCGACTTATGTGCCTCATCCATCACTAAGTTTCTTAAGTTCCCATGGTTCGGTACCCATATCCGGTCTATGTAGTAACACATATCATCGGATTTGGTCTCAAACAGTTTCTCCATGCCTCGTAGGCCTTCATTTTCCAAATTTTCCTCCTTGAGTGCCTCGAGTTGAGATTCATGTATTTGGATAGGTAGATTCGTGCGGATTGTCAAGGTTAATGCTCGCACTCGATGTGGTTTGAGTTGTTCTTTCCTACTTATGGCATCAGCAACTACGTTTGCCTTTCCCGGATGGTAACGGATTACGAAGTCGTAATCATTAAGCAATTCGACCCATCTACGCTATCGCATGTTCAAATCCTTTTGATCAAAGATGTGTTGGAGACTTTTGTGGTCAGTGAAAATTGTATATTTGGTACCATACATGTAGTGTTTCCATATTTTGAGTTCAAAAACCACGGCACCCAATTCCAAGTCATGGGTGGTGTAGTTCTTTTCGTGCACTTTGAGTTGCCGTGAAGCATATGCGATAACCTTCTCTCTTTGCATCAGTACGCAACCGAGTCCTTGGTGTGACGTATCGTAGTAGACTACGAAGTCGTCGTTTCCTTCAGGTAGTGCTAAGATCGGTGCGCTGCAAAGTTTTTGCTTGAGTAACTGAAATGTTTCTTCAGTTCTTTCATTCCAATCATACTTCATGTCTTTCTGCATCAAAGCAGTCAATGGTTTTGCCATCTTTGAAAAGTTTTCTATAAACCTTCTATAATATCCGACAAGTCCCAAAAATTTTCGTATTTCGATTGCGGTTTTGGGTGTTCGCCAGTTTCTTATCGCTTCAATCTTGGTTGGGTCAACGTGTAAGCCCATCTCGTTTACCACGTGACCTAGGAAATGCACTTCTCGAATCCAGAAGTCGCACTTTGAGAACTTAGCGTACATCTTATTGGTCTTCAATAATCCTAGAACGAGTTTTAGATGTTCAGCGTGTTCCTCCTCGCTGCGAGAATAGATCAAGATGTCGTCAATGAACACAATAGCAAACTTGTCTAGGTAGGGTTTGCACACACAGTTAATATGATCCATAAACACTGCGGGTGCATTGTTAAAACCGAATGGCATAACCAAAAACTCGCAGTGTCCATATCGAGTTCGGAATGCCGTCTTGTGTATGTCCTCCTCTTAGATTCTCAGCTGATGGTACCCTGACCGTAAGTCGATTTTGGAGTAATAACTCGATCCTTGTAGTTGGTCGAACAAATTATCTATTCGGGGTAGAGGGTATCGGTTCTTGATGGTTACTTTGTTCAATTCCCAGTAGTCGATGCACATACAAAATGATCCGTCTTTCTTTTTGACAAATAAGAAATGTGCTCCCCAAGGCGAATGACTTGGTCGGATAAATCCTTTATCTAGCAACTCCTGTAGTTGGTTTGATAATTCTTGCATTTCCGACGGCGCCAGACGGTATGGTGACCGCGCTATCGGGGTAGCTCCTGGGGTAAGGTCGATTCAGAATTCGACTTGTCGCTGTGATGGGAGTCCCGGTAAGTCTTCAGGGAATACTTCAGGAAAATCATGAACAAATCGTATGTCCTCGACCTTCCTTTCTTCTGTCCGGTTCTCCATTACATGTGCCAAGATGGCATAGTATCCTTTCCATAGATACTTCTGGGCTTTCATACATGAGATGATATTCAGAGGAATCCCGTTGCTTTCTCCTTGTATTGCAAGTGCTTCTCCATCTGGTAGGGATAATCTGATAATCTTTTCGCGGCATACAATCTCCGCTCCAATCTTGGACACCCAGTCTATACCGATAATCACGTCAAAACTCCCTAGTTTAACGGGTAACAGATCTATTTTGAAGGAATGATTGGCTAATTCTAGGACACGGTTCAGAATAATGTGGTTGGTTTTGATTAATTTACCATTAGCTAGTTCTATGGTATACTCGTTATCTAGAATGGTAGGTTCAATACCACGTAATGGACTAAATTCGTTAGACACGAAGCTTCTTTCAGCACCAGTATCAAATAACATAGATGTATAATGGTTGTTTAGAAGGAACATACCCATGACAGTGTTAGGGTTCTGTTTGGCTTCTCTTGCTCCAATCACAAAAGCTCGCCCTTCGGCGTTGTTGTTGTTTCCTGGCTTCCTGTTCTTTGGGCAATCCTTTAAAAAATGTCCATTCTGCCCACAAGTGTAACAAGCACGAGTTGCTCCAGTGTTTGGAACTGGTCCTCTCACTCTACAATCCTTGCACGCATGGCCAATCCTCTTGCATTTCTGGCACCTTGCTTCCTCACAAGTGTCGTTGTGGTGAAAGTTACATCGATTGCACATTGGTAGGGTTCCCGTGTAAGCTCTCCTTGGCTTATTGTCAGCTTGACCTACGGTGTAGGCTCGGGTAGTTTCTTACCTTTTCTGTGGTGGTGGCGGATTAAATGACCTTGAAGAACTACCTTCGTACTTTCTCTTGTTATCAGCAGGTTTGTCAAAGAGTCCCTGACGAACGACCTGGAATGTCAGGTTGTGTGCTAACCGGATTGCTTACTGGATTGTTGTAGGTTTAGAAGATGATACCATACCCTGGATTTGTTGGGCTAGTCCCCACAGATAATGCTTAATACGCTTCTCTTCAGGTGTTACCATATGAGGACACAATCCTGCCAAATCATGAAATTTTGACGTGTAATCCACCACATCTAGTACATTGATTTTCAGGTTCCAAAACATTTCCTCAAGATCCTGGATCTCGTTTCATGTACAGTACTCATCCCTTAACAGCTTCTTGAAGTCTGCCCATGGCATAGCATTCGCTGCTTCCAAGCCCATCGCTTGGACATTGGATTTCCACCAGGTTAGGGCTTGTCCCTCAAAAGTTCCAGTAGCAAATTTCACCTTTGAGTTTCTGGACAATTGCATATCTCGAAAGTAGACTCTACTTTCTCAATCCATCATACCAAGTTAACTGCTCCATCCTGCCCATTGAAAGAGAGCGATTTGCAGTCAAGGAAAAGCTTGTAGGTGCATACTGGGGGATTTTATCCTGGTCCTCCTGCATTCTGGTTTCTCGGTAAGGCTGCTACAGCTGTAGCTACTCTTTGGTTAATCAGGGCCTCCATCTGTGCTGTAGTCATTGTTGCTTGGTGGGGCAGCATGTCTCTTCATATTATAATGTTAGCAAAATCTAGATTATATGTAACATACAACCAACACATGTACGTAAAATAACGCATCTCATCACCAATCAACCACAAAATATAAAAAGATAGTAAACTTGATAAAATAGATTATAAGTGGTACAAAATATTACAGGAGTCTCCGCTCCTAAAAAATGAGAACAAGTTTAAAACATCAAATATTATGTGGGCATAGCCGCCCACAATAGGCTGAACAGGAAATGAAATAGATCAAGTAAGTGTGCCGTTCCGCACAGCGGCCGAGAGCAAAGCAGCACAGAACACAACAAGAGTACTAGTATCATCTAGCTTCTCCCCCACTGCATCTACCATGAGCTCCGCTGCAACGTCTCTCTGGGTAGCAAGTGTAGCTCTCTGCTCTGCCATGGTGGTCCTCTGTCTCTCGAGGCTCAGGTGCCTCTCATCCTCAGATACTCGGTCAGATAAAATGGTAATCCTGGCAGCATCCCTCTGGCGATCCTCCATCAGTCGGGACACCTGCTCCTGTAGGGTCTGTAGTGTGGTCTCGGACACTTGCGAAGGAACATGCTTATTCCTCTGCTCAGTCTATTTCCCCAGACCTTCTAGGGACAGAACCTTCTTCTTAAGGTTCTCCACTTGCTTCAGGTTGCCGCGTACCTTCTTCTGCTCCCATCGTAGATTCCCTAGCAGTCTATCGTACATGTTGCATCGGGCTACCAGAGTCGGGATCGTACGCTCGATCAGCTCCCCGGTAAAAGGTAAGATGCGTGGTCCATGTGAAGATTCTCCGATCTCGGTCATAGGAGGTACTCCTTCCTCCTTAGCCCAATCCCTCAAGGTATCAGAAACAAACGTCCACTTTCTCACGTTAAGTCTAGATTTCTTGCGCTTGGGCTCAGGGACAAGCGTGCTCGTAGGAGAAGGTGGTGGCCGCTTCATCGGGGTGTGATGAACTAGTGGCCCGTAGGGGCGATGTCGGTGCGGGTAGGCGATGTCACAAGTGGCCATCTCACGGGTCTCTTCAGCTGCTGGAGTCTCAGACTCCATCTTTGACTCAACTTCATCATCCTCTGTTGGTTCTTCTCCCGACTTCTCAATAGTGGTGTCGTCGGAGACAAGGTACTCCGGTAGTGTCTCATCGGATGAAGTGTCTACTGGTGTCGATGTTGTGTACACGTACTCATCCTCAGAGTCCGTATTCTCGATTGGCTGGTTTGCAGCTGACATGTTCCTGTAACAGGTCAACCACAAATTTCTATCCTACGTGAGTATTCTTAGTGTATGTGAAAATACTAAGTGTATGTGCGGAAGTGAAATACATATGAGACATCGGTTACAGTCTAAGTCCACTATATGCAACCTAGTTCGCTGCAACCAATGGCTCTGATACAAGTCTGTCACACCCCCAAATTCCATTTTCGGGTTATATCCGAGGGGCGTGACTCAAGAGGATCTTTACCATTGAATTACTTTGAATGCCCACTAAATGGTTTTCAAAATACATGTTTACGCATGACTTGAACGAGTCCAAAATAAAGTTTGACATAGTCAAAAGTAAAAGTGCGGAAGCAAGGTTTGAATGTTTACAACATTTGAAAATAAGGATGATAAAATATTGTTTATCCAAATAGGATGCCATGCATGATGAGTGTGTGACTCCAGTGGGTGCATCCTAACCACATATCGTATGCATTCAACGACCTGAGATAAACATGCTAAAATGGGTCAACATAATGTTGGTGAGTTCACGGGTTGTATGTAATGGGAATCATATCATGAAATGTTTTGGAAAATCATATATTGACAATGCATGGAAAAGCATATGTTGAAAATGCATGGAAAAGCATCTATACTATACACAATCATTGGTGATCATACTAAACCAAAAATTATCATAAGTCCGCCAACCTAAGCTCAATTTTAGCCACTGAAAAAGGAAAAGGATGTGGTTCGCCTCTTTGTTCCTTGCACATGAATGGATTAGGTCAATTATGTACCTGTTCGACCTCCAGTCGAAGTTAGCGCTACTAACCCGGGCATGGGTTGTTAAACCTAATAGTACTGTTCATGATCACCTCGCTTGTGGAAAAATTGATGGTTGACTCTGAGAGGACTTTGTACACACCATGTACAACTTATATAATTGATGTAGCTGTGTAAGTATGGAAAATGTGACAATCAGAAATGTCTACTTGAGCATGTATCTCACCCCAAAAGGAAAATGAGTAAAACGGGGTTGTGAGAACTCACCTGATAAAGCGGTATTGATATGCAAGTCTTAGCAAATCCAGCTAAGTGAGATGACCTACTCGTGCCCTAGGAAACATTTAGGACTTTAAGGTATAAGTATTGTAAATGCTTAACTCTGAACTCTATGCATCCAAAGAGTTGTTTGAAATGTGACTTTGACGTTTCAAAGATGTTTTGACTTCACGACCCGTTGGTGACACGTTGGACATAAGCATTCAAATCCTAACATAGAATTCAAACCTCATATGAAAATAGTCTATTATCGTCTAATAAACACATTGGCACATTCGATTGAATTTAGGACTTGAAACACAACTTTTGATACATTCAAAGTTTCCTTAATTGGAAAGTCAAGTTGTTGAGTCCTAAACATGGCAACTATGCAAAGTTGATGTTCACACATGAAATTAGGCATGTTATAAAGCATACGGAACATCCCAAGGTTTTCTTGCTAAAAATAGACAAACATGCGAGTTTCGGATAAGTAAGGTTTCCTATTATAGCAAGATCATGTCAAATTGACAAGTTCATGGAATAATATCATATATTATCATACAATGCACTTAGTTACCTGTTACTAAGTCATTTAAACATTCTAATCATGTTAACAACTTGCAAACACATCTTGTGGAAAAGTAAAGTTTCCTTATTTAGAAACCGGGCTCTAAAACTCATACACATGCATTTTAATCCATCATTTCGGTCAATCATTCTTCCATAATGTTCACTACACTAGTTTCATGCTTTGAATACACCCAAACACCAAGTTTTCATACATGTCAAGAAATAAAGTTTCAAAAAATAGAAAACGAGCCTAAAAGTATAATGAACATGTGATTTTACCGAAAAAATCATACAATCTCTATATCTAGTGTTTATGCATCATTTCCACGAAACAAATCACATCATAACTCGTTTTAACAAAAACCCGAAAATTAATGTTACTATAAATAGAACCGAGCATGAAATCTCATATGACCAAAAGTTCTAGATAGCAAATCTACAAATATTATCCATTCTTTATGCATATCTAACCATTTTCCATCATCAAATCACCCTAAACATGGCATCTAGCATGAAACCCAAAATTAAAGTTTCCTAAAATAGCAAAATCGAGTATGCATGTATCATCCAACACTTTTGTGAACAAAGTTTTCACATATTGATAATCTACAACTACTATTACAACATAATCCATCATCAAACAAACAAAATCTCATCATCTAGCACATGCATACATAATAAAGTTTCCTTAAATGGAAACCGACCCTTTGAAAAAAACCTGAGTCCAAAACCACCAACAATATGTACCTTTTTAGTTTTAAAACACATTTACTTCAAGAATCTTTGAATAATCTTTCATAAAAATGGGTTTTCTTTGGATGCATGTTCATATGAACATGAAGATGAAAAATGAAAAAAAAAGAGATTTTTTATCTTACCAAACTTGAAAATGGATGGAATGATGAATGAAATCTCTTGCAAATGCTTGATTCTTGATGGTGGAAGCTTGGATTTGATGAATGAAAGATCAAAAAATAAAAAATGGTGAAGAATGATGGTCGAGGTGATGATCCCGGCTCAAAGGAGAGGGAGAAGAAGAGAGAGAAAGTGAAAGAGTGGTGGTGGAAATGTGGGGAAGAGTGAGGGTATTTATACGCTCTCTTGATATCGGGTGGTGAAAAACGAATAGTCACCGATTTGTTTTATGAAATTCCTGAATAGGTATGAATGAAATTATTTAAAAATAATTTGACTCATAACATTATGTTTAACATATAAAATTTTTGGATTTTTATTTGGAAATGTCGGTACATACTACACTGGCCGTACAACGTTAAAACAGAAAGTTTCTCAGAAAATTCCTGAAAAATTCACAGAGTCTTAGAATAACATATCACAGTACTACATGTAATTTGTATCCAAATATATGTCTAAGTGTCTTCTTAGAATTATGAACCTAGCTAGTGCACACTGCGTGTCTACCGGACTGTGCTGAAAATAAAAGTATTTTCATAAATCATCGAAAAATTCATATAGGCATGATTAATTAAATCACAATGTTACATATAACTTTCACACACATATTATATGTCTTGGTATTTGTTTTAAATTATCACCAACTGTCGTGCTACGGACACGTGTTTGACCGGGTAATCATCTGGATTACCGACACGTGTAAACAGATTGACTTGCTAAGTGTGAAATGGGCTTAATTACTATAAAATTAAGTGTGATGCATGTATAATAATGTAATATGTATCTCAGTCGGGAATGGATATCAACCTGAAATTTGCCGGGTGTCATAGAAAGCTTCAATCTTTGTCTATAAACTCCTTCTCTGCTCCTAAAATCACCAAAAGCTCTGATGTGACGGCTAAAAGTCGAACCCTTGACATAAAGGCATTAAAATATTTAAATATTAGAATTTTAGGGTTTTGCCATAATTTAGGATTTTCGCATGTCAAGAACTCTGGACATAGCTTCTTCGCGTGTCTCGAAGGACAATTTAGTCGGGCGCTGATTTTTGGGTCTTCGCGTGTCACGATGGCCTGTTGCTCCCTCTTCGCGTGGAGCGAAGACTTGCTTTTCCAACTCTACTTCTTCTTTTCAAGGCTTCTCCTCGTGTGCTCAATTTCTCCAGGATTAACTTTTGATTTCTGCTTCTTTTGCACCCGAGTACTTGTAAACATGACCCACACTAAGTACGATACAAAAACGAATTAAAACGAATACAAAACTAACTAAAATGCACAAAAATGAAAGGATAAATACATGTGCTTTGCAACACATCAAACATCCCCACACTTAACCTTTTTTCGTCCTCAAAAAACTCTTCAATGGAATCACAACTGGAAAACTGGCATTCACTTTCTGTTTAATCCATTGGTTATGATATAATCACGCGCTAATTGCAATCATCGACATTTCTGTCCTATTAAACCCAACCACCAACTAATCAAGCCCCCGATTGTGTTTTCTTATCTCATTACCAAACATATCATTCTATTTATGGGTATCACACTAAAAAAGTCACTGCTTAGCCTAATCCCATCTCAAGGTGTGTCAAGGCGTAGGTTAAACCATATAGATTTCCCATCACGATAAACAAAAACTTATATATTTTAAAAATTGCATTAGAGGGATCATGGATGAAAGTTATAAGCATTTACAATCAATATAACTGAACCTTACCTAGTGGTGCTTCAATCAAGCGGTAACTCGACGTGTGGCACATAGGCTGCAGTTCCAGCAATGAAGTACTTAAGAATCTAACCCAGTGGTGTTTCAATCAGGCTGTAACCCCACGTGTGACACATAGGAGGAACTTAACTTTCCAAATTTATCAAGCTCATAAAAATGGAATTAGAGAATTTAGGGTGCCACCAACTCTCGAATTTATTTTCATAAAAAGAAAGTGATGTGCCAAAGAATTTTTAAAACATATAGATTCTTAAACTTAACGTGGTACCCATCATCCTATATTTACAGTTTCAACTTTACCATTTCCCCCTAAGATGAGAACCCACAAGATATTGTGATTTAATTACCAAATTAACTTATTTAACACTCTCAGGATGTTTAAGCTTTCAAAGTCGGCTAGGCCTACCAAAACATCACAAATTAGGCGCGTTTTTTTATCCTTATTTTATTATTAATTTACAATCAGTTCCCATTTATACCTATCATCTTCCAGTTAGTTGCATTTAATTCCAAGGACATTTTTGAAAATTTTTCAAATTCTACCTAAAAATACAAAACCTAGACGACTGTCTCCCATCCCCACACTTAAACTCTACATTGTCCCCAATGTAGGATGAAAGACAACTAAAATAAAAAAGAAAACACAAAAATAAAAGCATGAAATTGGAATAGACTTAGTTGGTTAATTTACAGTAAACTTCATAAGTTCTTTAGTGTCTTCCAACCCAAAGTGGTACGATCATATAGAATTCCATTCATGATCGTATCCACAACACACGTTGAGGTGTCCCTTATCATATAGATAAACTTCAGATCATCCCCACACTTGAAACTAAATGGGTGCTGGTGATGGAAGGTGGTAGATGGCAATGGTAGGTGAAGGTGAGTGAAAATGGTGGTGAATGGGTCGGGTATTGGAGAAAAGGGGAATATGGGAGAAAGGGGGGTTCTTCGCGCGTCGCGAAGAACAATAGGCTCCTCCTCGCATGGCGCGAGGAGGTGATATTTGACACGGCCAAGGGGATTTGTCTTTCGCGTGTCGTGAAGAGAAGATACGCGAAGACCCTATTTTCTCATAAAGTTTTGTAAATTTTGTACATAGAAATTTTTCCATCCTATCCTATTTTCTCCCAAAAACCTCTAGAAACATGTTTCCAACATTAAATCATACAAAAACGTACTTGGAAATGCGTTCTTGATTATTTTTCCTCTCCGAAAAGCTTTCGAATTCCCTGAAAAACAAAAGAAAACAAACCACACCAAAAACACGCAAACTGAAGACACAAGCAAAAATGCAAGAAAATAAGCATATAAAGACTTATACAAACTCTACACTCGGGATCTAACCCGAGAAACAAACAACCCTAACCAGGAGGCTTTTCCTTAATCCTCCTTGGCACCGCCTCCATCCTACGCGGCACACTAGCTATGATCAGCAAAAAATCACCAACGGACCTCACACAGCTACAAATACTTTCTCTCAGATCTGGCCACCAGTACTTAAACCTACCATGCTCAAAAATAACCTGTGACATTTATCCAAGTAATCGCTCACCCCTAACAATCCTCACACTTGGGGTCTGCACTAACCTCGAGTTACATACGTTTCCTATTTCTCACATCTTCTTATGTGGGGGCTTAGACCTAGGAGGTGACTCAGTATATCCCTCTACAGAATGATAAACAATAACAGGCAAAGGCTCAGGTAGCGGTATCTCAAATGGTATGTCTGGTGGCATGTACTCTGGCTCCTCCTCCACATTTGCTGGAGCCTCTACATTCTCCTCCGTTCCCACACTTGGGGTTTTCACTATCATCCCCTCGAATTCTGCCATCATATTTTAAAGATCATTAGGCATATCATTAACGTCTTCAAATGGTGATGTCAGACGGTCTATAAAAACTATGAATAAAAACCTAATCTAGACTCCTATGTAATAAATGGAATACCTATGAACTAGACCGCACTGACATGCAAGTGAATCTATCGAGTGTAGCACATCTTAATGGTAAACCAGATTATCGAATCCTAGAGACACTACTATAGCTAACTAAACTTTGACTTGGACTAAAGATGATTGATTGGGGGTTTTCTACACTACTGATTAAACAAATAATGCAGAATACTAAAGATCGACTCTAACTATCAGAACAGGAACTCAGGAAATACCAGGAATGGGAAGAATACCACCTAGAAAGGAATCCTACTTGCAAAGCACAGACTTCTACCAGTTATGTAAACTATGATGGATCTGGGTATCTAAGGATAACAACTCTAGACAAACTATGATGGATCTGGGTATCTAAGGATAACAATTCTACCAGATTGTAAACAAGCCACTTGCTTTGTACCACCGGGCTGTAGAAACCCTGGTTTACTTACACCAAATTTAACATCCACATGATGTCTCAAATATTGCTTAAACCTAGACGGTTTAACAAATGTTTGTTTAGTCATATTATGTCTCACATTATCAGATGTAGGCTGTACCACAACAGGCCTTTTCAGAATCTTCAATATTTGATGTTTTGGAAAAGGCTTTGGTTTCTCTGAAATGACATGATTCTTCTCTTTGTTCTTGTAAGGACAATTCACCAAAATATACCCCACCTCATTACAGTGAAAACAAACATACCTTTCCCTGCATTCTCTGACATATGGAACTTTTCTTAAATTAGAAGAACTTCTAGATGTATAACCTCCAGAAGATTGCACTTCAACACTCTCTTACTTCCATGGAACATACACTTTCCTTGATGATTCACCAACATAAATCTTTAGAATTTGAGAATGAACAACCTTAGTTTTTTTTTAAATTCACCTTTTGTTTGATAAACTCAACTGTTGATTTGTTCTCAACTTTAGAAACCTCGGTTTTATGTCACCATCACTTACAAAACCCTTCTTGTTAATCACTGGTTTTGGTTGCACAATCTCATCAGGTTCAGTCAGTATACATCTATCTCTGGTAGCTTGCTTAACAATCTTAGGTCCCTCAATCTTGACTTCTTTTGGAACACCTTTTGTCTTGGTTTCATCAAAATCTTCATCAACACTTTCTGTATCATATACCATGTCTTCTCTAGTGACATGATTGACTTTGAGCACTGTCTTAGGATCTAAATCCTCATCCTTCACAAATTCAGGTTCAACTGTATAGTTTCCATTAAAAGGTGGAGGTACAAATCCAACACCACCAATTCTTTTATCTTGATCAACTTTTTGTGCAGTCTGATCACCTCTGCTTCAGAATCAGCAAGCTCCATATTTTTCTCAGCAAGAATAGTGTTTCTTTTCTCAATTTCTGCATAGGACATTCCTCTGAATCTTATACCTTTGATAGATCCTCAAATTCAAAGAAAACCTCTTATTTCAGAAGTTATCAAGAAAGAAGAGTGTGTTTTCATTGCAATGAGGCTGGTCACATTTTGATCAATTGTCCTTTAAAGAACCAGGGTAAAATGAAGCATGTTCCTTCACAACCGAAAGTGGTGAAGATTCTGAAAAGAAAAGATGAGGGAAAGTCGTCTTCTAGTTTGGAGAAAAATATGCCTAGACGATCTTTTGTTAAATCCTCTAGATTTAAACAACATGATAAATTGAATGCTAAATCTTTTGTATACAAAGAGAAACTTGAAATTCCAAAAGTTGGGATTTCAAAAGATTCTTTTCAGGAGGTTAAATTGTCGAGACCTCAAAGAAGAAGAAGAAACAGAAAATTAAAGAAAATTTGGAAACATCTGAATCTGACAATAATATATCAAATAATGTTTTTCAAAATAATAAAAATGGTTCTTCTTTGAAAGTCTGATTTTCAAACTTCTATTTCAAAAATGAATGATAAGATTGATTGTAAATTACAAAAAGTTGTTATTTTGATCAATCTGGACGACCCAAGACCACGTTGGCTTGGGTTCCATTTTCTAACAAATTCTCGTTGTTTATGTAGGGAAAACCAAGGATGACTATCAACAATACATGGTATGTGGATAGTGGTTGCTCTCGATATATGACAGGGAATGTTAGATTGCTTGAAGATGTCAAACAAATTGATGGTGGTTATGTCGCTTTTGCGGGTAATAAAGGCGGGTACAGAACTGGACAGGGAACGTTAAAGAATGAAAAAGTCGAATTTGAAAAGGTGAATTATGTTGAGCAGCTGGAACACAATCTTTTAAGCGTATCACAAGTCTGTGACAAGAAGTTTTCGTTCCATTTCAACGATGCTGAATGCTATATTTTGAAACCGGGCTTCGTGATTCATGATGAATGGATTCTTATGAAGGCTCCGAGGAGAAATGGCACGTATGTCCTTGACATGAGTGTCGCCACTACAACGGATTCAATTCCAACATGTTTACTCTCCAAGGCGTCGGAATCTGATTCAATATTGTGGCACAGGAAGCTAGCTCACATTAACTTTAGGAAGATGAACTATATTGTTAGGAATGATTTGGTTCTTGGTATTCCAAATATGAAATTCTCAGTTCCTGATGATTGTATTCCGTGCAAAAAGGGGAAGCAAAGAAGGAAATCTCACAAATCTAAATCGACGAATTCTGTCGTAACTCCTTTGGAGTTGTTGCATATGGATTTGTTCGGTCCTATCAGTATCAAGAGCATCGGTGGGAAATCGTATTGCTTGGTAGTAACTGATGATTACTCCAGATTTTCATGGGTTAAGTTTCTTTCCTCTAAAGCTGAAACCACTGAGTTGGTACAATACTTAATCCTGGGTGTGGAGAATTTATTCAATCTGAAAGTCAGAAGAATCAGGAGTGACAATGGCAGCGAATTTAAGAATAGAAAAATGGGCTTATTCTGTCTACAAAGAGGAATTCATCATGAATTCAGTGCGCCATATGTTCCTCAACAAAACGGTGTCGCTGAATGAAAGAACAGGACGTTGGTCGAAACGGCTCGCACGATGCTTGCAGATTCTAAGCTTCCAGTCACCTTTTGGGCTGAAGCTATGAATATTGCGTGTCACGTTTTGAATAGGGTCTTGACCGTCAAGCGAAACAACAAGACTTGCTACGAGTTGCTGAATAATCGAAAGCCGAATCTGGAATATTTACTACCTTTTGGTAATCCTTGCACCCTGTTGAAAGTTCGAGATGTCCCAACAAAATTCAGTGCAAAGGCTATTGAAGGGATTTTTCTAGGGTATGTGGCTAATTCAACAACCAAGAGGGTTTATAACAAAGAGACGTGCCAAGTTGAAGAATGGTTCCATATTGACTGTTCAAATTGGTCTTTACCACAAATGGCAATTGGTCCGGATTGGGCATTTGATTATGAAAACTTATTCAAGTCTTTTCATTTACCTTCTGATATTTCTGATGAAGATGCTGCTGTTCTTTATGATTCTTGTCACGATGCACAGCACAATGGATTTCTACCAAATGCAGTTCCAAATTCATCGATTCCATCTACTTCTGCTTCCGATCCTAATGTTGCTTCTTGTTCAGGTCCACAAGATTCAGAGAGTGAGGAGGATAATGCTATTTTTCAACATTCTTCTGCTGATCCGTTGTTGGGTGATGATCCATTACCTTCGACACAGGCTCAGGGGGAGATTCCTACAAATTTAGACTCGGATATTCCAATTAATCAAGATTATTCTTATCAATCTGACTCTACTCAAGTTGACGTGTTGCAGGTGCCTGAGGTTGCATCCATCAAGGAGCTCAAAGATCATCCGGTGAAGAATATAATTGGAAATTTACAGGATGGAGTGAAAACACGTTCTCTTGTTGACAATACTTGTTTGTATACTTGCATTAAAGATTCTGGTGTTCTTGATGATTGCTCACATTTATGCTTTATTTCGCAGGTTGAACCCAAGAATGTTGAGATGGCTTTAAATGACAACAACTGGATAGAAGCTATGCTGGAAGAACTTGCTCAATTTGACAAACTTAAGGTTTGGAATCTTGTTGATCTTCCGAAGGGTGCGTATCCGATAGGAACAAAATGGGTGTTTAAATGTAAGAAAGACGATCGAGGTGTCGTGGTACGCAACAAGGCAAGATTAGTTGTTCAGGGCTTCAATCAACAGGAAGGAATTGATTACACCGAGGTTTATGCGCCGGTTGCGAGGCTCGATGCTATAAGGCTGTTTCTAGCTTTTGCTTCTTTTAAAGGTTTTAAGGTGTTTCAATTAGACGTCAAAAGTGCGTTTTTATATGGAAAGGTCAAGGAGGAAGTCTATGTTTGTCAGCCACCGGGGTATGAAGATCCACTGAATCCGAACATGGTTTTCAATCTTGATAAGGCCCTCTATGGTCTTCATCAGGCTCCTCGTGCGTGGTATGAGACTTTAACCACACCTCTTTTGGAAAATGACTTTGTTCATGGAAAGATAGACTCGACCTTATTCATAAAGAAATCAGGGGGAGATTACCTACTGGTGCAGATTTATGTGGATGATATTATTTTTGGCTCGACAAACGAAGGGTTATGTAAAGACTTTGAGGGTGTTATGAAGTAGAAATTTGAAATGTCTGCTATGGGAGAGTTATCGTTTTTCTTAGGTTTACAAGTAAATCAAAAGGAAGATGGTTTCTTTATTCATCAGTCCAAGTATGTCAAAGACATCTTGAGCCGGTTCAAAATGGAGGACTGTACCCCATATGATACTCCAATTCCGGTCAATCATAAGTTGAATTCTGATCCGGAAGGAAAAGATGTGGATTGTCGACTTTACAGAGCTATGATTGGATCCCTCATGTACTTAACCGCTTCAAGGCCGGATATAATGTTCGAAGTGTGTATCTGTTCCAGATTTCAGGCAAAGCCAAAAGAATCTCACTTAATTGCTGTGAAAAGAATCTTTCGGTATTTAAAAGGAAAACAACGTTTAGGGCTATGGTATCCTCATGGTTCTAGCTTTGATTTCAATGCTTATACTGATTCTGATTTTGGTGGTTGTTGTCTGGACAGGAAATCTACAACAGGTGGTTGCCAGTTCTTAGGTAATCGACTTGTATCCTGGCAATGCAAAAATCAAAGCACAGTCTCGATTTCAACATGCGAAGCAGAATACATCGCAGCAGCAAGTTGTTGTTCACAGATCCTGTGGATAAAACAGCAATTGAGAGATTACGGTTTGAATTTCACAGGAACCCCTAAGCTTATTGATAATAATGCTACTATGTCCATAACGAATAATCCTGTTAAACATAGTAAAACTAAGCACATCGAAATTCGATATCATTTTATATGTGATTGTGCAGAGAAAAGGTTGATTGAGCTGGTCAAGGTACACACTGAAGATAATTTTGCTGATTTGTTTACCAAGGCATTTGATCGTACCAGGTTTGAATTTCTAATTAAAATGATTGGTATGATCAATCTTGAATAAAAGTTTTTCAAAATCAGAATTTCATGGAAAATTTTGTTTTTAAGTTCTTTTATTGCTTTATTACATTTCTGCATTTACATTTTCAGTCAAAAAGTGTAATTTATAAAAAGTCAAAACAAATTGAAAAATATAAAATTTGACATCATTTGAGGTTAGAGAAGAAATGATAGTACATCAGTGATTAGTTCATTTCACACGACCTTAGTAGACCTTAATATATGATTGATAAACTAAGTTGATTTGATCTAAATTTCAAAGTCTGCATAAATAAGAAATGATAGTGTTGTGAATGCTCTATTCTTGGGAATTTTTTTTTAAAATTTGTGTATAAAATTTGAAACTTGAATTGTCAATAGGCTAAAAGCGTTTTGAAACTAATAGTAGTGTGAAAATTAAATATAATATAATTACATATGTGATTTAAATCCATTATATGCCTGGGTGTGTGTGTAAAAGATCATTATCAGATAAAGAATATATGGTTATAAAGAATTTCATGAGACCAATATCGAATTATATCTTTAGCACAAATTTATTACAGTTCACTTCACTGCCCATGCCCCGAAAAACATGCAAGGTGTTGTTGAACTAAGATATGCTTTCAAAATATGTTGAAACATATATTCGCCCTTGGATCAGTTAGATACATCATCTAGTCTGACTCCATTGAATTTTATCCAGATAATAGTTGGATTCTCATACCTGAATCTGTTGATTCTCATTTGTTAGGACATGTTTTGTAACTGTTGATAAAATTCTGTCTAAGTTCTGCTAGAGGCGAACTTAATAAGTTCGCCTAGCCTATCAGAGGCGAACTTAATAAGTTCGTCTGGTCTATCATAGGAGAACTTAATAAGTTCGCTTAAGTCTACTAGAGGCGAACTTATTAAGTTCGCTTAGCCTATTAGAGGCGAACTTAATAAGTTCGCCTGGTGCAGAACTGTTGTCTATAAATAGGATATTTCAGCAGAAACAGAGTAGAGAGAGGTGAGACGATATCAGAGTAGACGAGAGAGAATTCTTGTAACCTGATATTGGTGGAATACAAAGAGTTTATTTACACCGTTGTTGATTGAGTTACACGAGCATGTTGATCATGGATTCCGCACGTTATCACCGTGTCGTACCGCGAGTCTAGAGATCCGTCACGCAACTAATTAGGGACCTACAAGTGGTATCAGAGCAATTGCTCTTGATTAGCAAAAAGATTCATGGTGTTTTCATGTCCAATCAACATCAAAATTCAGAGAATTTGAAGGATTTTTCATCTTTTTCGTGTTCTTGATAAAAATGGAAGATTTTTGATCAATTTTGATTGATTTTGGATTGGTTTGAAGAAATTGATCCGATAGGATTGTTCCTAATCAGTTTCTACACATTCATACGGTTCAGAATTGCTTAATTCCATCATTTTGATCAGAAATCATGATTTTCAGCCGAGTTTGTTCGTGTTTGGGTTTCTGAGTTTGTTTCAGCTGTTTTAGGCGAACTTGCTGAGTTCTTGTGTAGGCGAACTTAGCAAGCGAACTTATTAAGTTCACTTCTCACAGTTTAAGCGAACTTAATCAGTAGGCGAACTTAATCAGGCGAACTTAACAAGTTCGCTCGGATCAACTTAAGTTCGCTTGAATTTAAAAAAAAAAGTATTTTGGCGGGAAAATTCTTCTTGTCCAAATTTTTTAGGGAAAGTTTATATGGTCGTTTTGAATCATTTTTGAAATTTTGAATTTTCGAAATTTTTTAAAAAGAGTATTTTGGCGGGATCCGGATATTTTCGCAAAAATTTCAAAATGTCAATTTCATGTGATGATAATGAGATTGAAACTATGCCACCGAGACTTTTATGCATATCAGATTTTCGTAGTTGGAAAGTCCGATTCGAACAGTTCGTATCAAAAACTGATGAAAACTTTTGGACATCCATATTTGAAGGATATGTGCATCCTACTTATGACTATATGGGATATTATGATGTTCCTAAACCAGTGACAGCTCTTAGTAAACTAGAAAGCAGAAGTTTGATCGAGAGATGAAAACATGTGAAACTTTAACGTTGTCTTTACCAAAAGAAATCATTCATAGTCTCGGGAAGTGTTCTACTTCAAGAGATCTATGGGAAGCATTGAAGAAAAAGGGTGAAGAAACTTCTTAAGCGTTTGTGATCTTGATCAAAGAAGTATTGGAGAAGCCGAGTTATTCTCAAAGTGATTCTTCTACAGATTTAACTGATTCTTCTACCTTAGATTGACTAGATAGTGCTTTATGTTAATATATCTGAAATATATGTTTTGATCTAAACTTCAGAGACTACACAAATAGGAAATGATAGTGTTGTGTATTGTCACACCCCCAATTTCAACTAACGGAGTATTACCGTTTTCGGAAGTGACAAACCAGGATCTCAGACACTAGTTACATTGAACGACTCTACATGGGACTCAAAATGAAAATATCTTTTAAATCAGAGTATCAATGAGGAAGCGTAAAGAAAGTAAATGCGCAAAATACACTCGCCCAAAAACAAAGTCCAAAAGTCTCAAAAGTCCAAATCAAACAAAGTACAATATAATAATTCAACCAAACATAAATAGACACAAAGCAAAGCAGTTGAATCCCATGCATGCCCTAACGTGCACCTGTGTCTTAGTTTAGCGTCCTGAGAAAACATGTAAGAAAAAGTGTCAACACAAGGTTGGTGAGTTCACAGGTTTCAAATAAATAAGTAAGCGTTACCAGATTTAAGATCATTCAATATGTATCTATAGGTAGCTAACCTATGTTCATGTTTTAGCTCAAGTGCTCGCAACCGAAACTAACTGTTTGTTTAATGCCTCCTGCCAGGTCTATCAATACTGGCCATGTGAATAGGCTAACATTTCACCCGTTCGATATCCAATCGAGTTAGCGCGACTAACGCGGGTGGGATTTGTCAAACCCGGTAGTACTACTAAACATTACCTCGCTAAGATCCATATTAACGGTTTGAAATAAGATGAGGACTTTCTGTGATAGCATGTTACACTTAGCTTTAACATTGATAGCATATGAAATACAAAATCTACAAAATCAGTTTAAGCATGTTTTCTCCCCCAAGTTAAAAGCAGTAAAAAGGGGCCGTGAAAACTCACCTGCTTGGCGTTGAAGGTAGTTTCACACTAGAAGTAAATTGGAACCACGAGTGTAAGTCTCAAACGACTTACGAATGCCCTAAAATTATAAACACATAAATTAGGGATAAAAATTGGGAATTGTGACAGCGACACGGAAAGAGAAACGTCCTAAGGAAACGTTCTAATATTCAAGAGTAAACGAACGTGTCCAAGGGATTGGAATTCCTTAATTTATTATTAAGATATATATATATATATATATATATATATATATATATATATATATATATATATATTTATACGTTACGCGACGAATGACAAAAATAATAATAAATATAATCAAGTGTTTTGTCATTCACAAAAATTAAGAAAATAATATAATTTAATATATTATTTTTAGATTCGAAAGAACATTCTAATTACTCGTTTGTGGTACAAAATAATAAATATATTATTTTTATGAACGTAGCAATGCGAGTAAATAATATAACTAATTATATTATTATTTAGTTTCAAATGTTACACGAGGTTGTAAAACGATACGAAATAATATATATATATATATTATTAAATAACACGAGTCACGGTTTGAAAATAAACGTATTATTTTATACGAATTTGTGGCTTAAAATAATATAAACATATTATTTTTACTTGAGGATAATAACAATAAATTATTTATAAAAGTGGGTATAATATATAAAAATATGTTAATAATTCAAACCCGAGCCTACGGGTTGTTTTCCGGCTAAAACACATTTGTATAATATTATAATATTATAGGGTTTGATTTTTATTAATTAAATATTAACAGACAAATGTTTAAAAATAATTGTGGGAGCCCGGCCTCGAACCCGGGTCTCTCCCACACACGCACACAGCTCTAACCAGTCCCGGCCGCTAGGCTATCGCAACAGATCCCGGTTCCATAATGTTTTAATCAGTAATTCCCGTGGGTTCTTCTTCCCCCACGCACGCCGAACCAAACCAGCCCCCCTAACCCACGATTTGGACCACGATCGGATTTGAAAGCATAAGGGTTTTGTTAATCGAAGGTTTTCGGTCCTGTGGGTGAGTTTAATTTGAAAACCATCAGCTTTAAGATCGATAATTTACAGAAACAGGTATCGTAACCCTAGTTTATAAACATGGATTCAATTGATCGATTCTGATATTAAAAGTTGTTGAAATGATGGGGCTTTTATTAAACAAGACCTTGCGAATCTGTTGATGTGGTTTAATTGTATCAAATTCATGTTTAAGATCGAAACCCCCAATTTGAACCAAGAACAAACCCTAATTATTGGATCAAGATCAATTCGATGATAGAAGCCCGAGATTTCATAGGGCTTTCGATCTACAGAAGATTACGAGTCTAATGGTATGATTTAATTTGATTTAAATACGGTTTAGAATTGAATTCGATAACTTGGTTTCACATGAACCCGAGATTACGGGTTATAACAATTTTGATAATAAAACCTCGAATTGACAGAGGGTTTTCAAACGACATGGTATTACGAATCAAACTGTATAGGTTAATTGAATTTTGATTTCGTCTAGACTAGGGTTCGATTAAACCGGTCTGTGATGAACCCTAGAGTCGTGATCTTGATCGAATTGATAATGTAAGCCTCAATAATCATAGGGCTTTCAATATATGGGTAAAAACGAATCTGTGGGCATGATCAATTACCTCTAATGATGTCAAATTGATAGAGCTCGATCAGATGGAGGTCCGACTCCGAGTGTCTTGGTCTTCGGCAAGTTCAGCCGCGTCTCCGACAAAATTAGAGTACTCAGGAGGTTCAGAAGAATTCGATTGAAGTACGTGGGTGTGTAAGTCGTAAGAATTTCGACTGACAAGAACGAATTTGATCGATTTAGGATTGATTTCGACGGTTACGGAATAATTCGTCATTAATTCGATTAATGTGTTAATGATGGATGATTTAATTGATGATTAAGGCCGTTAAAGATAAAAATTGAGTGCTAACGTTTCCAATTTCCGTAGAATCGATTTGAAATTTTTAGTTTTGATTGGATTTACACGAGTTTGACTTTAAAAAGTCAAACAGAATTGAATTGATTTGATTTTTGACTTTGGGGAGTCAACAATTCGATTTGGCATATTTACACAACTAGTCCCTACAGTTTTGAGTTGATTTTGTGACCGAATTAGTCCTTGGGGTTAGATTTGATTAACGGGGTTAAGTTTTTCATAAGAAACTTAACGGAATAGTTAACGAAATTAACTGAAAAATCCGGATTGTCACATGTATGCATATAATTTGAATTGTCAGTAGACTAAAAGCGTCACTGAACCATTAGTAGTGTGAAAACATAATTTCATATGTTACAACTGTGATTTGAACCCATTTTATGTCTGGGTGTGTGCGTTAAAAGATCACTATCAGATAAAGAATATTAGCTTTTAATAAAGATTTTCCTATGAGATCAGTTTCGGGTTATGTCCTTAGCACTATTCATTCGATTTGCTTCAGTGCCCATGTCCCGAAAAGCATGCAAGTTGAAGTATAATCAAGATATGTACTTGACAACATCTGTCAAACATATACTAGCCCTTGGATCATATTGATAAATCATCTTTACTGATTCCATTGAATTCATAATCCAGATAACAGTTGGATCCACGTACCTGAATCTTATGATTCACATATATAAGCCAAAACATTGAATCATTCGATTCTGAATCTCATTGATTCCTATACAATCCAATTTGGATTCTGCTATTAATGTGCTAAGTGATGTCTCCTCATTCTGGAAATTCGGATAATCTTTAGTAAAATATTATATGTCTTGAAGATAGTGCATTTACTTTCTGTTGGCATACTAGTGGGGTACACGTTGTATTTCATACTTAAATGGTACCTTAACTCACAAGAAAGTGGGAATGAGATATTTTAGTTTCAAATCTTATAATATTGACAATTTGAATTTGTGTGTCATAGCCTGATCCTATTTTCTTTGAATGTTTATCGCGTATCATAACATGCAATATGAAAGTCTTGAAAAGATAGAGTGTGATAATCTTGAAAGATATTGATTAAATTGGTCAAGGCTTGAAAGAATGACATAGGATACCTTTTGATATTATATGGATTTTATATCCAAGATGTGTGATTGATATATCATATATACTGATATGATCTTCTTACTCGTGATGTTCGACCAAAAAGATGTGATTTTGTATTTTACATTTCAGTTTATATAGAGAAAAACCAAAAAGATTTTGTGTTTCTTATGTTTGAAAAACCAAAAAGATTTTATTTTTCCAACTTCCATGGAAATCTTAATTGTTGGTTATTCTTGGTTGTTCTCCTTTGCAAAAACTGAATATTGCAGACAGAAGTTGACAAGGGGTCCTTCTCCCAAGTTTTCTTCTAGAGATAAAGAGAGAGTGTGCAGATGAACAAGACGAAGACTACAACTTGTTTGATGATATTTGAAGACGGATGACAATCTTCTGAAGCTGTTGTCAAGGGGGAGTCTATTGGAGCATATTCTGGTGACAACGAGCTTGAAGATATTATGTCTTAGTCTTAGAGTTTTTGACTTGTAATTGATAGAATTGTTAGCAACAGTTAAAGGGGAGTCTGTTAGGACATGTTTTGTAACTGTTGATAAAATTCTGTCTAAGTTTTGCTAGAGGCGAACTTAATAAGTTCGCCTAGCCTATCAGAGGAGAACTTAATAAGTTCGCCTGGCCTATCAGAGGAGAACTTAATAAGTTCGCCTAAGTCTATCAGAGGCGAACTTAATAAGTTCGCTTAAGTCTATCAGAGGCGAACTTATTAAGTTCGCTTACCCTATTAGAGGGGAACTTAATAAGTTCGCCTGGTGCAGAACTGTTGTCTATAAATAGGATATTTCAGCAGAAACAGAGTAGAGAGAGGTGAGACGATATCAGAGTAGACGAGAGAGAATTCTTGTAACCTGATATTGGTGGAATACAAAGAGTTTATTTACACCGTTGTTGATTGAGTTACACGAGCACGTTGATCATGGATTCCGCACGTTATCACCGTGTCGTACCGCGAGTTTAGAGATCCGTCACGCAACGAATTAGGGACCTACATCATTAAACAGCCAATCCATTAGAATATTCTGATTCTGAATCATCATGATTCTTATATCCTTTGAGATCTGCTTTTATACTTGTGCTAAAAGAGATAATTTCATCTTGGATATTGATCTAATCTTAACATTAACTGTGTATGTCTTGAAGATAGTGCAATTTATATTTCTGTTTGGCATATATGTGGGGTACACGATGTTTTTCATCTAAATGGTACTAAATCACATGAATTTGGAGAATAAACGCTTATAGTTTCAAATCATATAATATTGACAAATTTAAGAATTCATGCTTTATATTTCAAATACTATATAAATAAAAGAGCAATTTATAACCTGATCTTATTTACTTTGAAATTTATCGCGTATCATTTCAAATATGATTCAAATTGAATGTGTTTCAAAATGAAAAAGATGCAAAGTGCACAAAACTGAGTTGAATGGTTTCATACTATAGGTTACCCTATGTTATTGCTAAAACGTGTGATGAATTAATTGAATACTGATATGATCTTCTTGCTCATGATGTTAATTCAAAAATATGTGATTTCAGTTTATACAGATAAAATTCAAAAATATGTGTTTTCAGTTTATTCAGATAAAATCCAAAAATATATGATTCCGTTTGTATAGATAAAATTCAAAAAGTTTTTTATTTTTATTTTCCATGAAAATTCTAAACTTTTATTAAAATTTTTCGGGATTGGATCGGATACGTGTTGCTGACGGAAGTTCAAGATTTGACAGGTTGAAGTTGTTAAAATTTTTGTTCAAGGCAAAAAGGTTGAAAAGCTATTAAGTTCGCCTGTGTACAGTGAAGCGAACTTAATCTGATTATTTGTGGTGAAGCGAACTTATCATGTTCGCCGAAGGATTGTTAAGCGAAGTTAACAAGTTCGCCTAATTAAGCGAACTTAATGAGTATAAGGTTCTAGATCAAGCGAACTTATCAGTTCATCGTCTTCTTCATTTTTAGGCGAACTTAACTGCAAATTTTTCGAAATTCTTAAACGTTGTTGTTGGAGTTGTTTAACGGTTCTGTCTTAATCCAAATTGGAACTCAACCAAAGCAATTTCATTGAATTTCATCCATTAAATTGTAAGAATTTGATGCTTTTCATCTCGGTTTCCGTCTAAATTTTCAACGGACGATTTTTTACCTAATTTTGACCGGATTTATAAAATTGATCATCCTGTTTGGTTGTTAATTGATATTCGACTGATATTCATTGATTATTCCATGATTTCATCTCGATTGGTTGAATTTTTGATCGATTGTGTTTGAATTTGAATCGTCACAAGTTTCAGGCGAACTTGTCAGGTGAACTTAATAAGTTCGCCTCTAGCACTACTAAGCGAACTTATTAAGTTCGCCTAGGGGTCAGTGAAGATTTGGACTTGTAATTTGTTTTTTGTTTGTTGGTTCAAAATAAAAAAAAAATAAAAAATTTAAAATTTTTGTTTTGTTTTGTTGTTTGTTCGTGTTTGTTCTTTTTGCTAATATGTTTGTTGTCTTAATTTTTCAGATGGCTCGACGTGTTGAATATAAACATAATCAAGTGACATTGTTAGATCTCAATATGTCCGAGGCTGTGAATTTTCAAGGCACTATAGGATTTTTGAACAGATCACGTCTTCACGTTGCCTTATCTGCTGATCCTTACATAAGTCTCGTGTACATACAACAATTTTGGGACACTGTGCATCAAGATACGGATGTTGATCCTCATGTTCTTCGTGCCACTGTTAATAATACCGAGATTTCCATTTCTGAAGAGACTATTCGTGCTGCTCTTGATTTGGGTGGAAATGCTGAAGACCCGTTATCTTATCCAGGAACTCTTATTCCGGGTTGTTTTCAAAGAATGGGATATCGTGGAAGACAGAATGATACCCAAGCACGTAAAGGTGGCTTAGTCGATGAATGGTGGTATTTCATGCATGTGATTATTCAATGCATCTCTCCTCGCAAAGCTGGTACTGATGGCTTGAAGATGGCTCTTCAAACTGCTATGGTGGCCTTAACGTTGAACAAGCGATTCAATTTTCCACTTTACTTCTATCGGGAGATAGTTATGCAAATTAATCCGGCTGAAGGTCAAGGATTCTTGATGTATCCTCGCTTTATTCAAATGATTTTGAATCACCTTATTCCGGATCTTCCACAACATACAATAAGATTAACTTTGACTCCAATGTCAAAGCGTATCTTTACCGATTGTACGAAGGTGAAACAGCAGAATGCTGCATTGATACCAGTCAATACTACTTTATTTGGTCACTTAATCAATCCTGATTATGTTGCACAACCTAATGACAACTGGTTTCATCCAGATGAAATTGCTCAAGCTCAAGGCTTCAATGTTCAACAACAACAAAAGTAACAACCACAACAACCAGCACACCAACAAGTTCCACAACAACATATACCAGTTCCACAAGTACAGGTTCCAGTACACCCACAAATTCCTATTCCTGAACAAGTTCCTATTCCACAAGCTGAGGTTGAAATACCTATTCAGGAACCAGTTCAAGAAGAGGTCCTTCATGAACCTGAACACGATCTAGGAATGAACATGGATGATTTCGTTGATGATGCTGTGAACTCGCCCATTCATGAAGCTGAAGGGAATGTGGTGACCGATAGTTCAAGTTCAAGTGATATGATATTATCTGATAATGAAAGCCCTGCCTCTGATGAATCTAGGGATTTTTCCTCAGGTCATTATGAACGGTTCGCTGCTATTCCACTGGCTAATGCTGGAAAACGCATTAAATCTCAAACCAGACGACCAAGAAGAAAGTCTGTTCGAGATCCTCCTTTCAGTTCAGTACTTGGAAAAAGATCATTGGTTGATGAAAGTACTGAGTCTGATAGTGACTTTAATCCAGATCCTAAGACTCAAAAGTTATTGTCTGCTTCGATTGCTGCTGCACAATCTTCACAGGGAGTCGAGGATGCTAATTTTGTTGCTTCATTCATAATTACTCCTCCAAGATCAAAAGATACATCTCTGGTGATTTCTCCTATTCCTCCAGTCATTCCTACTACTTCACGTCCTTCTATTCCACAATCGTCGGCTGGTCCGTCAAAGCCTTCTGATTCTGAAGGATTACTTTCCTTGAATTTCAAGTGCTTTCTCTACAAACCCAGGTAAACACTCTTGTGTCTACTGATTCACAACGGCAGCTGGTGGTTCAGACTCAAGCTCAACAGATTGCTGACATGCAAGCATTAGTGTCCAAACTCGTTCAGCGTCTTGACGCTCAGGGGGAGTTGAGGATACCTGATACTTGTCACACAGAGTCTATTCAAAGACGTGATGATGAAGACAATGTGTAACATCCCAAAAATAATAAAACTACAAAATATAGCAAGACCGGTGATTTAGTCGGAATATTTAAACAAAAGGGAGCGGGCTTGGGCTCGGCTTCAATGGGCCGAGGGAAGCCCAGGTATATAAATGTAAGGCCCCTTTCCCGGGTAACCTCACTTGTTGGATTTACTCATAAACATAGTCATTGATCACTGAACTTTTAATTAAAAACTTTCAAACACAGCGGAAGCATACATCATTCAATAACATAACATAGCAGCGGAAGTCTTAACATTAAACGTAACATTGTCTAAACATAAATAAAAGTGGGATGTCAGTCTCGTGTCGGGTAACCTTCACGCCTTCGCACGACCCTTCCTTTCTATACCTGAAATGTATATTAAAAGTCAGCTAACGCTGGTGAGTTCTAGTTTAAAACTATTAAGTATGTTCATTCTTTTCTTTTCAAGTATACATAAATATATACATTCGTAACTTTTGCTTTTCTTTCATCTTTCTTTTGTGATTACATATATATATATGCATTCACCTTTTTCTTTTCTTAACTTTCATGGGTCATACACTTAAGGGTGATCAACCCGTCATTTGTTTGCGAATGTCACAAAGACAAACGCCACGGTCCATCGTCATGGACCGCCATTTTTACAACCGTCCGGAAACTAGTGTCCGTCCGTCATTATCTTACAACCGTCCTACCGAAGTAGTCCGTCATCATCTTACAACCGTCCTACCGAAGAAGTCCGTCATTATCTTACAACCGTCCTACCAAAGTAGTCCGTCATTATCTTACAACCGTCCTACCGAAGTAGTTCGTCATTATCTTACAACCGTCCTACCGAAGTAGTCTGTCATACTTACAACCATCCTATCGTCGTAGTCCATCATATTTGTCTGACTGCCCTAAGGTATCCGTCTCCCACCCGAACTAATTATACAGTCGTACATCGATTTTGGGACTTACTCCACCGTAGTGGCCTGTTTAGTCTACCTTTCTAGACTTTCATTTCTGGCTGCATAATAGTCGAGTGGTCGTCCGTCTACCGAGGTAGCCGTTATCATTGTTCTATTCATAACGTTTATTCATTCATAACAAGAAATATATACATGGATATAAAGCAAGATTTCATTCTTACACATTGTGTTGTTCTTTCATTCATTCTATATAATCATACGATTCATTCTTTGTGCATAATTCATTTTCATATATATATATAACATATATATTAGTATATCACGTATGATCTCATTAGCATTCATATCATTTATTCATTTAGTGTATACATTTTAGCCCGAAAACATTTGAATTGATTTGCACCTAACATAGAAGGGGGCAAATAGAACTCACCTGATGAATAGTTTCTGAGCTACACTTAGCTGGTTACTGAGCGTCACTAATGTCACTCACAATCTGTATAATAAATTCATACACGTAAGGTAGTGCTCCTAGATGACACTAGACATTACTATGCTTGAACCTAGTAGTTTCGATAGGTTGCTTATGTCGAAACTTGGTAGTTTTGATAGGTTGCTTATGTCGAAACTTGGTAGTTTCGATAGGTTGCTTATGTCGAAGCTTGGTAGTTTCGATAAGTAACTTAGGTGTAATCTTAGCTTCGGATCGTGGGCTCATATCGAAACTATGGTAGTTTCGATGGGTCTGTACATATCGAAAGTATGTAGTTTCGATGGTTCTACACATGTCGAAACTAGGTAGTTTCGATGGGTCTGTACATATCGAAACTATGTAGTTTTGATGGTTCTGTACACATCGAAACTAGGTAGTTTCGATGGGTCTATACATATCGAAACTATGTAGTTTCGATGGTTCTGCACATATCGAAACTAAGTAGTTTCGATAGGTCTGCACAGATCGCCTTCCTAAAAAATCCGAAGTTTTTGCATGCGCGTCTGATCGAGTCAATATCTCAATTTTTCTTAGGTCAAAACGTTCGATTTTCATTCTAGATGCTAAACCTAAGTTCATTTTCAAGTTTCATCCGCAAAATCGTTACCTTTTTAGCCAAAACCCGAAAATCCTATAGAGTCATAAAAACTCAGATTATGATCGAACGCTTAGCTGGATTGGATTTCTGATTCGGCGGAGATGATCACGAGCACAGCAGCAACGTTCTCCTGAATTTCTAAGTCGATCCATCACTTTCTCTCTCTCTAGAACTTGAGATTGGTGGAAAATGAGAAGTTTGGGCAGCCCTTGCCCTTATATACTTGGGCTTCCTTCGGCCCGTTGGAGCCGAGCCCAAGCCCATCCATTTTTCTTTCGTCATTTGAAAATTATAATTTTGATTGTGCCATTATTTATTTATTACCAGTTTTGGGATGTTACAAGTCTATCCCCCTTAAAGAGGTTTCGTCCTCGAAACTGCTTATACGTTAAATAATTGAGGGTATAGTTCCCTCATCTCGTCTTCTTTTCCCCACGTAGCTTCTGACCCTTTTCTGTGCTTCCATTGTATTTTGACTAGTGGAATCGACTTATTGCGTAGTCGTTTTTCAGCTCTGTCAAGGATGGCTATTGGTTCCTCAACATAATTTAGACTGTTATCTACTTCGATCTCGTCGTAAGGTGTGTGAGCTGTGTCGTCAGCTAGGCACTTGCGTAAGTGCGACACGTGGAACGTAGGGTGTATTCCACTAAGCTCAAAGGGTAGGTCAAGTCTATAAGCAACTTGACCCACTCTCGCTAAAATATTGAAAAGTCCGACAAACCTTGGACTTAGTTTGCCATGCTTTCTGAATCGGATGATTCCTTTCCATGGTGATACCTTTAACAGTACCATGTCCCCTACTTGAAACTCTAAATCCCCTCTTCTCTTATCCGCGTATGATTTCTGTCTGTCTTTTGCAGCTTTCATTCGAGCTTTGATTTGATCAAACTTCTCAGAAGTAGCTTTGACCACTTCGAGGCTTGCAAAGTCCTTCTGCCCAATTTCCCCCCAACACATCGGGGTCCTACATCTCCTTCCATACAACATTTCAAATGGCGGCATGCCAATCGTTGAATGATAGCTATTGTTATATGAGAATTCTGCCAATGGTAGATGGCTGTCCTAGCTCCCACCGAAGTCAATGATACAGGCTCGTAGCATGTCCCCCAAGGTCTGAATGGTCCTTTTAGATTGACCATCGGTTTGAGGGTGGTAAGCGGTGCTGATGTTCAGTCTAGTGCCCATCGATTCACTGAATTTCTTCCAAAACCTTGACGTGAATCTAGTGTCCCCGTCGGACACAATCGACAGCGGCATACCATGTCTGCTCACAATTTCCTTGATAAATATTTTTGCTGGCTTTTCCGAAGAAGAAGTTTCACGTATTGGCAAGAAGTGAGCACTCTTTGTCAAGCGATCGACGATCACCCAAATGGTATCATTGCCTTTAGCTGTTCGCGGTAGCTTGGTAATGAAGTCCATCGTGATCGCCTCCCACTTCCATTCCGGTATTGGTAGAGGTTGCATTTTACCGCATGGTTTCTGGTGCTCGGCCTTAACTAGTGAACACGTTAGGCACTTTTTCACGCACTCGGTCACATCATTCTTCATGCCGGGCCACCAGTACTCTTTCTTCAAGTCTTGATACATTTTGTTTATCCCAGGGTGGATGGAATAGCGAGACTTGTGGGCCTCCTCGAGTATTTTGGCTCTAAGCTCGCCAATCTTAGGTATCCACATCCGGCCAAACCTAGTTCGTACACCGTATACATTTGCATCCAAATTCCCTTGTTGTCCTATTATTCTTTCTCGTTTAATATTTCTTTCTAATAGTGCTTCATCTTGTGCTTTTAATATTTCACTCATCAAATCTGGTGTTATAACCAGCTGACACGCTTTCAATACCTTGCCAAGGTATGAAATAAATGGTTTAGCTTCAAAGCCACTCATTAATAGATCGAAGAATGGTTTGGCTGATGTGATAGCAAACTTGATCAAGAAAGAAGGTAGTTCAGGAAAGTATGATCGGCTAAAACCACAAAAGGGAAAGAGAGTGAAGAACACAGATCCAAAGACTGGGAAAGTGACCTGGAGATACAAGTATAAACCAGTGCGTGCTATTCACAAGATACCATTAAAGAAGATTCCTCAAGACTTTATTGGGAATATGAAATGGTGGTATGTTGATGTTAATACTGGTGAAGCAAGGATTGAAGATAAAGATAATAAGGTCATTGTGTGTTTCTATGACGCAATGAATCTTATTAATTTTTCAAAGAAAGATTCGAGGACGTTGCGAAAGAATGAGATCATGTACACTGATGTTTGGAGAGAACAAGGTCTACAGTACAAAAGAGTTTTGGAGATATGCAGAAGATATGGAGTGCATGCTGGCAGCAGACTACCGGATAACTGGAAGAGTTCAAGATAAAGACTGAAGACTGAAGATCAAGCTATTGTCAAGGGGGAGTCTGTTAGGACATAGTTTGAAATGACAAAATCTTGTAATAGTTAGATTTTATGTCTTTATGTTTTTGTTATGTAAATGTCAAATGTCACTAAGTGTTTTACAAGTATAGCCTAGAGGCGAACTTAAAACTTAATAAGTTCGCTTAGGTCTAACTGAGGAGAACTTGTTAAGTTCTCTTAAGCTGTTAGAGGCGAACTTAATAAGTTCGCTTATATCAGGTCAGTTGGTTATATATTTGTATGTTTACAGAGTCAGTAAGAAGGAACTAGAACAAAACCAAATAGATCAGAGAAGTCCGATTGAGTCTGTAAACATCATTGTGATTTGAAATACGAATTGAGAAGGTTATTTACTTGCGTGTTTGACTTGTCTTTTATGCGTATAAACGTTGACTCGTTGGATTCCGCACTTCGAGTAAACGTCACGTCCTATCACGAGATTGATCCGTAGACGCGCCATGAGGACCTACAGCTTTTTGCATTTCCATGAAATCAGTCTTCCTCCCAGAAACTGACATCCCCCTGATGTGGACTTCTTGTCCAAGTTGCATCCTCCATAGTCACTGTCAGTGTATGCAAACAGGTTGAACTTGTCATTTTTAGAATACCATAGCCCAATTCTTGGGGCTCCCTTTAGGTATCTAAAAATTCTCTTGAGAGCTTGAAGGTGTGTAATCTTTGGAGCTGCTTGGAATCTAGCACACAGGCATACTGCAAACATGATATCTGGCCTTGAGGCAGTTAGATACATGACTGATCCTATCATTGCACGATACTGATGTTGATCAGTGTCTTGCCCATCTTTATCTAGAGTCAGTTGATGGTGCACTTGCATAGGGGTTCTTACAGCAGAGCAGTCAACCAACTTGAATCTTTCCAAGATGCTCTTGACATATTTGGATTAGCTGATGAAGATTCCATTTTGAATTTGTTTGACTTGAGGACCCAAGAAGAAATTTAGTTCACCATTGAACTCATTTCAAACTTTGATTGCATCAGGACCTCAAAGTCTTTACATAACTTCTTCCTTGTTGATCCAAAGATGATGTCATCAACATAGATTTGTACAAGTAGGATTTATCCCCCTTCATCTTTGATAAACAAGGTCTGATCAATAGCACCTCTTCTGAAGTTGTTGCTAAGTAGATATCCTAACAAGGTTTCATACCATGCTCTTGGGGCTTGATGTAAGTCATAGAGAGATTTGTCTAATTTGAATACCTTGTCAGGATGGGCAGGATCGACAAAGACTGGAGGCTGTCTGACATAGACTTCCTCACCAATCTTCCTATATAGAAAGGCACTCTTGACATCCATTTGATAAACAGTATAGCTCTTGGATGCAGCATAAGCTAAGAAGATTCGGATGGCCTCCAGTCTGGCAATTGGAGTAAAGATTTCATCATAGTCAACTCCCTCTTCCTGAGTGCAGTCTTGAGCTACAAGTCTGGCTTTGTTCTTGACTACAATCCCTATCTCATCTTGCTTGTTTCTGAATACCCATCTTGTGCCAATAGCAGTTTGACCAGGTGGAAGATCAACTAGGGTCCACACTTCTTGTCTTTTGAATTGTAGCAACTCTTCCTGCATTGCTTCAATCCAACTGCTATGTTTCAAAGCTTCATCTATCTTCTTTGGTTCTACTTGAGATAGAAAGCAAGAATACAAACATATATTGGCCTCATGAGTCTTGCTTCTTGTTTGGACTCCTTACTGAACTTGGCTAATTAAATTTTCCAATGGATGTTCCTTGTTGATTCTCTGTGCTGGAACAACATCCATCTGTATTCCTTGCTCAAGATTGCTTTGATTTTGATCAGGAATATCTTCATTCAATGTGGAAGAGTCTTCAACATCAGCAGCAGCATCAACATCATCAGCAGCAGATGCCTCTATTCCAATGGTATTTTCTTCATCAGCAGCAGATGCCTCTACACCAACTTCAGAATTGTCATGAATTTCATTTTGATTTTCATGTTCAGAGAAATTGTTGCTGGTGACATTGGACAGACTTGTTCCTGCTTCTCTGGCTTCAATAGCTTCCATAACATATGAAAGATCAATAGATGGCCTTTTGATTCTTATAGAGGGACTATTGAATTCCAGTATGTAATCAGTTGATGATGTGGAAGCTGGTTCTTTGGAAGAGGAAGACTCCATATTTGAGAAGATGAGGGGCTCAAATACTTGGGAGAAGGAGTATATATCAAAGAGCCAGTCTAGTCCTTTACCCTTTTCACATGCAATTCTTGTTCTTGAGTTGAATACTCTGTAGACCTTGGATTGAGAGGAATAGCACAAAGCATTCTTTGTCTGTGAAAAGCATCCAATGCTTTTGATCACAGATCTGAGACACACTCATGAGATTGAAGTCCAATTCTTTGACAAAGTTTACCCTTTCAATACGCATTCTTTCATTGGACACGGTTCCTTGTCCAGTTATAGACCCTCCCTTTGAATCACTCTGAAAGGCAACATATCCTCCATTAAAATGTCTGAAATTGGAGAGAATGGACCTGTTGCCGGTCATGTGCCTGGAACAACCACTGTCTATAACCCAGGTGTTATCCTTGTCACCTGGTTGTCCCTACACATGAAAGAGATCTAGTTAGAGGGAGGAACTTGAGAACTTGTAAACATGGGTGAGTGTGTCTTTGAGCCAACCGCATCAGTATGCTTTCATTCAATGTATCCTATGATGATGCTTTGAGGGATGGAAGCACTGGACTTGGCTTTCCATTGTTGAGGAAGTGATTTTCTAGAACTTTTTACTCTATCAGCAGCTGATGCGGCTTTTGTTGCTGATGGCTTTGGCTGATCAGCAACAAACTTAGTTGCTGCTAATGGCTTTACTTGATCAACGGCAACTTTGATTGCTACTAAAGGCTTGTTTCTGGGCTTCTTTAACTTTACATGATCAGCATCATTTTTGCTGGCTGCTTATGGTTCAACAGATACATGCTTCTCCTGCTTTACCTTTCTATTAAAATTGGGTTTCTCTATGGGAGTTCTTCTATAGATAGGCTTCTATTTTGGAGTAGCTTGAACTGGTATGGAGGCCAGTTGAAAAACCTGGCTGAAAGAATTGAATTTATAATCAGCAGCAAAGTGGTCTGATTCACCACATATGATGCATGATTGTTGAGCTTTTTGAAGCTGCTTTTCTTGGAGGAGAGAGAGACTTTCTGAACTGATTTGTCTTGGCTTCATAGCTTCTTACCTTCTTCTTTTTGTTTGTCTTCTCAAAAGCATTTTGCTTGAGATTTCTTTGCTGCTGAAGGTAGTAGAAGCATGTGCTGGCAGTGTGATTGTTTTTGCCATAGACAAAATAGGATTTAGCTGATTTATCCCTTTGAAAGTATACATAATCTTTTCTTTTGAATAGACCTTTGAAGTTCCTGGGATGAGCTTTGTTGTGTTTAAAAGTGGCTTCCTCCAATGTTTTCTGAACATATGGATGTCTCTCTCTAGGCGCATGAAAAATGTCAAACACCTTCCTAGGTTGATTGGATTTTGATTGAGCAATGGTGGAGGTTGAAGATTGTCCCTGTTCAACTTTTAACTTTCTTCCTTCAGGAGGATAGCTAATTTTGATTTGTTTGGTGGGTGGAGGTACCGGTATTGAGGGAATGAAGGGGATTGGACCGTTGGTTTGGATCACTTTGCTAGACTTGGTCGTTTTGAGTATTACTTCATTTGTGGGAAGTAATGGGGCTTCACTTGTTTCAATGGAGTCTGAGTATGTGGACTCAGACTTAGATGAGGTAGTGAATTCTTGCACAAATGGTTCTTCCTTTGATGGATCAAGATCTCAGTTGGCTAGGTCAAGATTGGAGAGATTGAAGCTTGGTTCATGGATGGCTACATAGTCAGCAGGTGGTGCAACAGTTTTGTACTGGTCAGCATGGTACCCCAGACCAGTTTTTACTCTGCCATGAACTTGGACATCTAAAAGTCTTTGCAGCTTATTAGATGCAAATTCATATTTCTCAACATGAACCTTCTGTTCTGCCAATTCTGCTCTGGCAGCTTTTAACTTAACCAATAGATCATCAATCTGAGTTTCAAGATTTGTTTGTTCATGTTTTAATGATGAAATCTCTTTCTTTAGGCAGTTAATCTTTTCTTTAACTGTTTTCAACCTTTTTAAATTTAGATTTTATTTGGTGAAACTCTTCATTTTGATCTATAAGGTTTTGGTTATGTTTCCTGTGTCCTAGAACCTTATCAATACATGCTTGAGTACAAAGATGTTCATATATATGAGGTGGTATCTCTGTTGTGTCTGCCATGAGTGCTTGGTTGTTGGCAGGAATATCTTCATAGTGGAAGCTCCAATCAAAATCAGCTATCCCAACAGCTGCACAGGCTGCAGTTTGAGCAGGAGTGGTGTTGCCTTGACTTGCTTGACCATGAAGGATATGTCTAGGTTATGCAGCAGCTGGGTTTGCCTTTGGTGCCTTGCATTCTCTGGCAAAGTGACCAAGTTGGCTACAATTGTAACATCTTAGCTTGCTCTTGTCCAAGCCAACTCTGGTGTTAGAGTTGTTGCTTGGAATTGGTATTCCAGTTCTAGAGTAGAACCGTTTTGCTCTGAGAGAAAGCATGGCATAGGAGTGTTGTATGTCCATTTTTTCTAAGTCATCTGGATGAAAGCATTCCAGATCTTCTTTGATGAACGACATGTTGCTAGAATTTTCGAAGACAAAGGCAGCTGAGTTTGGTTGAGGTGGAGCTTCAAGAATAAATGGTGAGTTGTTTGTTTGTGAGTTGGGAGTCTGAGGGTGGGTGACAATGGGAGGATAATAGTTACCAGAACTGGGAGCTAAGTGGTCAGAGTGTAGTGCAAATGAAGTGGTGGTTGATGATGAAGCTGTTGAATGACCTGAGCTTCTCTCTTTGGCTTGAATCATTTCTAATTCATATGTCTTTAGCATGCCATACAACTCAGTCATTTGTTGAGTTTTAAAGTTTTCAGTTCTTCTAATTGACACTGTATAGAGTGTCTAGCAACTTAGAAGAGATCTGATAAACTTTTTGAGAATGTCTTCATTCTCCAGCTTCACATTAGAGCACTGTAGCTCTCCCACTAGATAGGTGTACCTGTTGTCCAAAACAGTAAGAGACTCACCTTCCTTCCAGACAAAGTTCTCATATTGTTGTTTCAGAATGTCTCTTCTATTCTCCTTCAACTCCTCAGAACCAGCAAACATCTTCTCAAGAGTTTCCCATAGCTCCTTAGCAGTCTTGTATTCTCTGAAGCTATGGAAAACTTCGTTTGGTAAGCACATCTGAATGGCTACCAAAGCTTTGAAATCTACCTCCATCTTCTTGATGTCTTCCTCTGAGTACTTTGAGGCTTCTTTAGGGACTGATGGACCTCCGGAATAAGCAGAGGCCACCATGGGTACATATGGTCCATCTTTTATTGATCTCCACATTCCATACTCTTGATAGCAGAAGAAACTTTCCATCTTGTTCTTCCACATATCATAGTCTTCTCCAGACACCAGTCTTGGTGGTCTGTTAACATTTCCAATATCATCAAAACCATTGTTTTGTACCATTTCTGAATAGGTGGTGTTTAGCACAGAGATAGTAGTGAACAGAACCAAAGAGTGATTAAACAAGTGTGAGTTTGTTTAATCTGAGAGCCAAAGCTCTGATACCACTTGTAGGATCGGTGTTTACAAGACGATTATGTTCTTAGTTGAGATTGGCGGAAACAATAACAGTTAATCAATGTATACAAGTAAACAATGATAATACTGATAAATGCAAGTTGTATAAATCATCAAGGTTTACAAGTTACAGAGAAAACACTTAGGAAGCACACTTGTACAAATGGAAGATACAATACATATAAAGGAACTTAGAATCAAGACAGACCCTTGATTCTAAGGATCAGATCAAACACAAGTCGTTGATCTTTAACAGTTACAAGCTGCACTACAATTGGTAGACAACTAAAAGACAAGCTGCTGCAAATAGTTCTGTTCAGGTCAAAAGTCTTCATAGGAATCTTTGTAGGAGACTTAAGAAGTAATAGCTTTCTCTTTAATCATCTGCACCAATAACATTCCTTCTGCTGATAGATGTGTCAGTGTTACATCAGAGGTGTCAGTTGCAAAGTCAAAGCTGCTGATGATTTGTCTATCATCAGCATCAAGTGTTTGATGCTGCTGAGAAGCCTATCAGCAGAAACTTTGGACTTCAGCAGATAAGGCTATCCACGGGAAACTTGTTCATCAGCGGGAGAACACAACTACGTAGATGCATGTTTTGTAACTATAGATTAAATTCTATGTATCGGTGTACGTGGCTAGTACGCGGGAGGGTGTTCCTGAGTACTTAGCCAGCACACCAGTTTGGTCCTGCGTACTTAGTAAGTACGCAAGGCTTTTGCCTTGCGTACTTGTCAAGTACGCATGACCAAACCATGCGTACTTAGTAAGTATGCAAGGCTTTTGCCTTGCGTACTTGTCAAGTACGCAGGAAGTGTTCCTGCCCCTATAAATAGAAGACTTGTCTTCATTTGTAGGTGGAACTCTGGAACAGGTTGAGAGATGTCCGGGTCGGGAAGAGCTCTCCCGACCCCTGGACCGTGAGCTTAGATGAGAGATGTGTGTTCCTTCGGTATGTAGTCTGTAATACGGGATGACTTCTTTGTTATGGATTACGTTTCGTTTCATTATCTTTTATCTTTGTTCGTGTTTTCTTTGCTTCGTTTTCTTTGTTCCCACACAAATCGCAGAACAGATCGTGTTATTTCCGCTGCACGATGAGGCTCCCGGGACCTACAAACTATCCGCAGCACTTAGCCTTATCCGCAGCAACATGTAAGTCAGCAGCAAATTTGTGGAGTCCGCAGCAATCTTACTTAGAGAATTTTGTAGCCATCAGTCTTTATCTCTACAATGTTGATGTTGTCTGCTTCATTGATAATTGTTCTTCTTTTGAGAATCAAACTCAACTTTTGGCTTATTGCATTCTTTGGCAAAATGACTGTATTCCTGACAATTATAACAATAAACTTTTGATTTGTCGAAACCCATCTTGGTTCTACTGTTAGATCCAATGTACTTACTTTCGGTCTTCTTCAGAAAATATTTTTCCTGCCTCATCAATATAGCCATGTTCCACTATATGTTCATCTCTTCAAGGTCAATAGGATCAATCTGCTTATAGTCTTCCTCAATGGCTTCATGATCAGCAATTTTCCCACCGATAAAGTTTTCATAGGATGCAATAAATGAAGAAAACATAGCCAGATAATCTTCAGCTACCCTCTGACTCACATGATGAGAACCATTTTATTGTGATCCAGATGAATTTGAAGTTTGTGTAGAAAACCCAGATTGATACGAACACCTAGAAGAATTTTCCACATTACAATGTTTACCATTTCCAGAGAATAAAGCAACTCCATATCCAGATTTAACAGACGCTTTTGCAAAATACATAGAAGGATCTTGAACATGCTCTATGTTTGTTTCTTTCTTCTTTAAGTTCACGTCATGATATTGTATCTTCCCCAACACATCCTCTAATGACATTGTCTTGTACTTTTCCCTTTCTTTCATAAGCACGGAATACACATCAAATTTAGATGTTAAAGCATCCAAGAACTTGTCATTGATTTCTTCTATTTCATAAACCACTTTAGCACTTGCAAGCTCACTTAGTAAATGATAGAATCTTGTAGCCAGCTAATCCAAAGTTTCATTTTGAAAATGCTTAAACACCATAAACTGCTTCTTCAGTAATTCCTTTCGACTTTTCTTAACATCCAGACTGCCTTCACATCTTTTCTGCAAACCTTCCCATAATTTTTTTGAAGTTTTGAACTATTTGAACCCATGAAATATTTCTTTTGGTAAAGACATTGAGATACTTGCCATTGCATTCTTCTCTCTGTCAAACACTAATTTTTCTTCAGCTGTTAAAGCAGAAACAGGCTTCGAAAGATTATCATTTTCCATAAACGATAAGTCGGATGAACATAGCCTTCCAGTATTGGAATACATAAAGTAGTATCGGTGAATGAGACGAAATGATCAAATCTATCTTTCCAGTTTGGATAATCGGCAAGACTCATAACCTTTGGTTGTTTCTGAAGAGTTCCAACTTCGTTGTCATGGTTAAACATATTGGTAACCTGCATGTTAGGACATAGATTTGTAACGACAAAAGCTTGTAATAGTTAGATTTTATGTCTTTATGTTTTTGTTATGTAAATGTATAAAGTTACTAAGTGTTTTACTAGTGAGCCTAGAGGCGAACTTGTTAAGTTCGCCTGGTTTATCAGAGGCGAACTTAACTGAGGCGAACTTGTTAAGTTCGCTTAGTCTGTTTGAGGCGAACTTAATAAGTTCGCTTACAGCAGGGCAGTTTTCTATATATAGGTTTACAAAGTCATTAGACAGTGAGCAGATCAGAGAGAACCGAGAGATAGAATTGTCTGATTGAGTCTGTAAACCATTGTGAATTGGAATATAATTGAGAAGTTTATTTACGCGTGTTGTTTCAATTGTCGGTTAATATACAAATGTTAACATGAAGGATTCCGCACTTTGTGTTATAGCAACGTCATATTACGAGTTCGATCAGTAGTTGAGTTACCTGGACCTACAAGTGGTATCAGAGCTTATGCTCGTGAATCAAGTACGATTCTTGGTGATTAGTGACGGTTTTGTGTACAATTCGACAAGAAATTCAACATTTTTGAAATTTCTGCATCAATGGAGTTTTTCAAGTTCTTGAAGATCGTTTCTCTGCTGAATTCATGTTTTTGGAAGTGATTTTGACGAAATTAGTCCAATAGAAGTGTTCTATTTGATAAAATTCATAATCCTAAGGTTCAATTTCCTTAAATTCCATCAATTCGCTGAGAAATCATGATTTTTGAAGTTCTTGGTTCGTGTTTGGGTAAAGATTCCTCTGAGTTTGTTACAGCAGTTTAAGCGAACTTGCTAGTTCCTGTGCAGGCGAACTTAGCAAGCGAACTTATTAAGTTCGCTTCTCACATTTTAAGCGAACTTAATTGTTAAGCGAACTTACCGGATTTCCTCCTTAAGCGAACTTGTCTTGTTCGCTTGATCTCAAGTTCGCTTGGTACTCACTAAAGCGAACTTATTAAGTTCGCCTGAGGGTAAGTATGCTCAATACTTGGAAATTTTTCAGAATTTTTTTTTAAACCATGGCAAATATGGTTCAAGTCACAAACATGTTCAATTATGACAATGAGATCGGTACATCTCAAAAACCTCCGAAGTTGTTGAATTTAGCTGATTATTCAAATTGGAAAGATTGGTTTGACCAGTTCGTATCTTTTACCGATACTAGTTTGTGGATTCCGATTTTGGAAGGATATACGCATCCTACTTATTCATGGATGGGAAAGGATGATGTTCCGAAGCCAGTGTCAGCATTAACTACTGAAGAGAAGCTATTATTTGATCGAGAAAAGAAAGCAATGGCTAGCATTTCTATGTCTCTTCCAAAGGAAATTTATCACAGTTTTAAACAGTTCAAGTCTTCTCAACAACTGTGGGAAGCATTACAGAAAAGGTGTGAAGGGAGTTTGGATGTGAAGAAGAGTAGAAAAGATTTACTAAAGAAGCAGTTCCTAGTCTTTAAACATTTTCAAAATGAATCTTTGGATGATCTTGCTACAAGATTCTATCATCTTCTTAGTGAACTGGCTAGTGCATCTGTGGTATATGAGACTAAGGAAATCAATGATAAATTCTTGGAGGCTTTACCATCAAAGTTTGATGTGTATACGGTTTTGATCAAAGAAAATGTTAAGTACAAAACCATGTCTCTTGAAGAAGTCCTAGGGAAGATTCAGTCACATGACATGAATATGAGGAAGAAAGAGACTAATATGGAGCATATCCAGGATCCCTCAATGTATTTTGCCAAATCTGGTACTGGAGTGGCATTCTTTTCTGGTGATGCTCAAGAGTCTTCAAATGATCAGTGTTCTGGAGTTCCAATTTATTCTGGTCATTCAAGCCATTCTGGATTTTCTGCTACTACAGCTTCAACATCATCTAGATCTCATGTGAATCAGAAAGTTGCTGATGATTATCTTGCTATGTTTTCTTCATTCATGGCATCATATGAAAATTTCATTGGAGGTAAAATACATGATCCTGAGGTTATAGAAGAAGATTTCAGACAGATTGACCCTGTTGATCTGGAAGAAATGAATATTCAATTGAATATGGCCATGTTAATGCGACAAGCTAAAGATTTCTTGAAGAGAACTGGCAGAAAATATATTGGTTCAAATAGTCGATCGCGTATGGGTTTTGATAAAAGAAAAGTTAGGTGTTACAACTGCCAAGAGTATGGTCACTTTGCTAGGAGTGTGTGAAGCCAAAGGTAGAATTTGATTCTCAAAAGAAGCAGTCTAACTTTCAGCATAATAGGAATCAGTCACATAGTTCATCTGGTAATCAAAATCATGGTCCTTCTGGTAATACAAATCATGCATCTGCATCATCAGCTCTGGTTGCTCAAAACGACAAAAACTATGATTGGGGCATTCATCGGGAAGATTTGGTAGGTGCTGTGAGTCAGGCTTTTGTTGCAGAAATTCATTCTGAAAAACCAGAGGAGTCTACTGATGATGAAAGTTCTAGTGATGATTCGTGTGATGATGATAGGGTTCCAAGCGTTGATGATGAGGAAGAAAGAGGGCAAAGTATTGATTCTGATGCTGTGTCAGGGGTTGCAGAGGAAGAAATTGTTCTTACAGAAAATGCTTCAGTTGGTGATGATTCATAGAATATTCCAATTGCCAAAGTATTCATGGCAGACATGTCTGATCCGTCTAAGGTAAAAGACTCTGTTTGTCATATATACTGTTCTAATTGCATTTCTGTTAAAGATAAACTACAAAAAGTCATAGATGATAACACAAACTTGATTTGTGACATGAAATCAATGCATTCAGTTAATCAGAAACTGAAAGATAATGATAAGCTGTGCATTGATAGAATTGAGTCTTTGAAAAGAGACTTAAATTCTCTTGGGTTAAAATACAAAGAGCAGGGTTATCATCTAGATATGGCTTATGCTGAAATCGAAAAACGAAATGAAGTTGTTGCACAAAAGAACAAGGAGATTTCTGAAAAAGAATCTGAGGTGATAAAATTACATAGAAAGCTGGAACAGTTTGAGAATTCATCTGTAGTTTTGGATTATTTCAATGCTAATGCTGATCCCACAAAAAGGGTTGCTGGTATTGGGTTTGTTCCTCCACCGTTCAATGCAAATTATGTGGTTGAGCCTGAAATCATTCATTAAAAGGAAATTGATCCCAAGACATTATTAAAAGTGAATCCAGTGACGGGTGAAGACATGGTGTATGATTCTGATACAGAGGATGAGGTGTTTGATGATTCAAAGGTTGAAGGCATTCCAAAAGAAGTGAAAATTGATGAACCAAAGGTTGTGAAGAATGTTACTCGGGATAGATGCATTTTGACTGAACCAGAAGAGGTGAAAGTGGTTCCAACTAAACTTTCTCCAATCTTACAGTCAAGTGGGTTTGTTGCAGCTGGTTATCAAAAAGTAAATTCTTGAAAGGTGCCAAAACAGACTTATGTTCCAAAGAAGCCAATAAATTGTTCAGGGCATTCCTCTGAAGCTTATTCTTCTGATGGTTCTTCAAATTCAAAGAAAACATCTTATTTCAGAAGTTATCAAGAAAGAAAAGTGTGTTTTCATTGCAATGAGGCTGGTCATATTTTGATTAATTGTCCATACAAGAATCATGGTAAAATGAAGACTGTTCCTTCACAACCGAAAGTGGTGAAGATTCTGAAAAGAAAAGATGAGGGAAAGTCGTCTTATAGTTTGGAGAAAAATATGCCTGGTCGATCTTTTGTTAAATCCCCTGGATTTAAACAACAGAATACATTGAATGCTAAATCCTTTGTATGCAAAGAGAAACTTGAGATTCCAAAAGTTGGGATTTCAAAAGATTCTTTTCAGGAGGTTAAATTGTCTAGACCTCAAAGAAGAAGAAGAAACAGAAAATTAAAGAAAATTTTGGAAACATCTGAATCTGACAATAATATATCAAATAATGTTTTTCAAAATAATAAAAATGGTTCTTCTTTGAAAATGTCTGATTGTCAAACTTCTGTTCCAAAAGTAAATGATAAAATTGATTGTAAATTACAAGAAGTTGTTTATTTTGATCAATCCGGACGACCCAAGACCACGATGGCTTGGGTTCCACTTTCTAACTAATTCTCGTTGTTTATCTAGGGACAACCAAGGAGGACTATCAACAATACTTGGTATGTGGATAGTGGTTGCTCTCGACATATGACAGGGAATGTTAGATTGCTTGAAGATGTAAAACAGATTGATGGAGGTTATGTCGCTTTTGCGGGTAATAAAGGCGGGTACATAACTGGCCAGGGAACGTTAAAGAATGACAAAGTCAAATTTGAAAAGGTGAATTATGTTGAGCAGCTGGAACACAATCTTTTAAGCGTATCACAAGTCTGTGACAAGAAGTTTTCGTTCCATTTCAACGATCATGAATGCTATATTCTGAAACCGGGTTTTGTCATTCCTGATGAATGGATTCTCATGAAGGCTCCAAGGAGAAATGACACGTATGTCCTTGACATGAGTGTCGCCACTACAACGGATTCAATTCCAACATGTTTACTCTCCAAGGCGTCGAAATCTGATTCAATATTGTGGCACAGGAAGCTATCTCACATTAACTACAGGAAGATGAACTACATTGTTATGAATGATCTTGTGCTTGGTATTCCGAAAATGAAATTCTCAGTTCCTGATGATTGTATTCCGTGCAAGAAGGGGAAGCAAAGAAAGAAATCTCACAAATCGAAATTGACAAATTCTATCGTAACTCCTTTGGAGTTGATGCATATGGATTTGTTCGGTCCTATCAGTATTAGGAGCATTAGTGGAAAATCGTACTGCTTGGTAGTAACTGATGATTACTCCAGATTTTCATGGGTTAAGTTTCTTTCCTCTAAAGCTGAAACCACTGAGTTGGTGCAATACTTAATCCTGGGTTTGGAGAATTTATTCAATCTGAAAGTCAGAAGAATCAGGAGTGACAATGGCAGCGAATTTAAGAATAGCAAAATGGGATTATTCTGTCTACAAAAAGGAATTCATCATGAATTCAGTGCGCCATATGTTCCTCAACAAAACGGTGTCGCTGAATGAAAGAACAGGACGTTGGTCGAAACAGCTCGCACGATGCTTGCAGATTCTAAGCTTCCAGTCACATTTTGGGCTGAAGCTGTGAATACTGCGTGTCATGTTTTGAACAGAGTCTTGACCGTCAAGCTACATAACAAGACTTGTTATGAATTGCTAAATAATCGAAAGCCGAATCTGGAATACTTATTACCTTTTGGTAATAAGTAAATCAAGAGTGACAATGGCAGCGAATTTAAGAATAGCAAAATGGGATTATTCTGTCTACAAAAAGGAATTCATCATGAATTCAGTGCGCCATATGTTCCTCAACAAAACGGTGTCGCTGAATGAAAGAACAGGACGTTGGTCGAAACAGCTCGCACGATGCTTGCAGATTCTAAGCTTCCAGTCACATTTTGGGCTGAAGCTGTGAATACTGCGTGTCATGTTTTGAACAGAGTCTTGACCGTCAAGCTACATAACAAGACTTGTTATGAATTGCTAAATAATCGAAAGCCGAATCTGGAATACTTATTACCTTTTGGTAATCCGTGTACCCTACTGATGGTTCGAGATGTCCCAACAAAAATCAGTGCAAAGGCTATTGAAGGGATTTTTCTAGGGTATGTGGCAAATTCGACAACCAAGAGGGTTTATAACAAAGAGACACGCCAAGTTGAAGAATGGTTCCATATTGACTGTTCAAATCGGTCTTTATCACAAATGGCGATTGGTCCGGATTGGGCATTTGATTATGAAAACTTATTCAAGTCTTTTCATTTACCTTCTGATATTTCTGATGAAGATGATGCTGTTTTTTATGATTCTTGTCAAGATGCACAGCACAATGGATTTCTACCAAATGCAGTTCCAAATTCATCGATTCCATCTACTTCTGCTCCCAACCCAAATGTTGCTTCTTGTTCCGGTCCACAAGATTCAAAGAGTGAGGAGGATAATGCTATTTTTCATGATTCTTCTGCTGATCCGTTGTTGGGTGATGATCCATTACCTTCGACACAGGCTCAGGGGGAGATTCCTACAAATTTAGACTCGGAAATTCCAATTACTCAAGACTATTCTTATCAATCTGAATCTACTCAAGTTGACGTGTTACCGGTTCCTGAGGTCGCATCCATCAAGGAACACAAAGATCATCCAGTGACAAATATAATTGGAAATTTACAGGATGGAGTGAAGACACGTTCTCTTGTTGACAATACTTGTTTGTATACTTGCATTAAAGATTCTGGTGTTCTTGATGATTGCTCACATTCTTGCTTTATTTCGTAGGTTGAACCCAAGAATGTTGAGATGGCTTTAAATGACAATAACTGGATAGAAGCTATGCAGGAAGAACTTGCTCAATTTGACAAACTTAAGGTTTGGAATATGGTTGATCTTTCGAAAGGTGCGTATCCGATAGGAACAAAATGGGTGTTTAAATGTAAGAAAGACGATCGAGGTGTCGTGGTACGCAAAAAGGCAAGATTAGTTGTCCAGGGCTTCAATCAACAAGAAGGAATTGATTACACTGAGGTTTATGCGCCGGTTGCGCGGCTCGAAGCTATAAGGCTGTTTCTAGCTTTTGCTTCCTTTAAAGGTTTTAAGGTGTTTCAGTTAGACGTTAAAAGTGCATTTTTATATGGAGAGGTCAAGGAGGAAGTCTATGTGTGTCAGCCGCTGGGGTTTGAAGATCCACTGAATCCGAATATGGTTTTCAAGCTTGATAAGGCCCTCTATGGTCTTCATTAGGCTCCTCGTGTGTGGTATGAAACTTTATCCACACATCTTTTGGAGAATAACTTTATTCGTGGAAAGATAGACTCGACTTTATTCATAAAGAAATCAGGGGGAGATTACCTACTTGTACAGATTTATGTGGATGATATTATTTTTGGCTCGACAAATGAAGGGTTATGCAAAGACTTTGAGGGTGTTATGAAGTCGAAATTTGAAATGTCTGCTATGGGAGAGTTATCGTTTTTCTTAGGTTTACAAGTAAATCAAAAGGAAGACGGTTTCTTTATTCATCAGTCCAAGTATGTCAAAGACATCTTGAGCCGGTTCAAGATGGAGGACTGTACCCCATATGATACTCCAATTCCGGTCAATCATAAGTTGCATTCTGACTTGGAAGGAAAAGATGTGGATTGTCGACTTTACAGAGCTATGATTGGATCCCTCATGTACTTAACCGCTTCAAGGCCGGATATAATGTTCGCCGTGTGTATCTGTTCTAGATTTCAGGCAAAGCCAAAAGAATCTCACTTAATTGCTGTGAAAAGAATCTTTCGGTATTTAAAAGGAAAACAACATTTAGGACTATGGTATCCTCATGGTTCTAACTTTGATTTCAATGCTTATACTGATTCTGATTTTGGTGGTTGTTGTCTTGACAGGAAATCTACAACAGGTGGTTGCCAGTTCTTAGGTAATCGACTTGTATCCTGGCAATGCAAAAAGGAAACCACAGTCTCGATTTCAACATGCGAAGCAGAATACATCGCTGCTGCAAGTTGTTGTTCACAGATCTTGTGGATACAACAACAATTGAGAGATTAAGGTTTGAATTTCACAGGAACCCCCATGCTTATTGATAACAATGCTACTATGTCCATAACGATAATCCTGTTAAACATAGTAAAACTAAGCACATCGAAATTCGATATCATTTTATACGTGATTGTGCAGAGAAAAGGTTGATTGAGCTGGTCAAGGTACACACTGAAGATAATTTTGCTGATTTGTTTTCCAAAGCATTTGATCGTACCAGGTTTGAATTCCTAATTAAAATGATTGGTATGATCAATCCCGAATAAGAGCTTTTCAAAATCAGAGTTTCATGGAAAATGTTGTTTTTTTAAGTTCTTTTATTGCTTTATTACATTTCTGCATTTACATTTTCAGTCAAAAAGTTTAATTTATAAAAGTCAAAACAAATTGAAAAATATAAAATTTGACATCATTTGAGGTTAGAGAAGAAATGATAGTACATCAGTGATTAGTTCATTTCACACGACCTTAGTAGACCTTGATATATGATTCATTAAAATAAGTTGATCTGATCTAAATTTCAAAGTCTGCATAAATAAGAAATGATAGTGTTGTGAATGCTCTATTCTTGATAATTTGTTTTAAAATTTGTGTATAAAATTTGAAACTTGAATTGTCAATAGGCTAAAAGCATTTTGAAACTAATAGTAGTGTGAAAATTAAATATAATATGATTACATATGTGATTTAAATCCATTATATGTCTGGGTGTGTGTGTAAAAGATCATTATCAGATAAAGAATATTAGCTTTTAATAAAGATTTTCTTATGAGATCAGTTTCGGGTTATGTCCTTAGCACTATTCATTCGATTTGCTTCAGTACCTATGTCCCGAAAAGCATGCAATTTGAAGTATAATCAAGATATGTACTTGACAACATTTGTCAAACATATACTAGCCCTTGGATCATATTGATAAATCATCTTTACTGATTCCATTGAATTCATAATCCAGATAACAGTTGGATCCACGTACCTGAATCCTATGATTCCACAAATATAAACCAAAACATTGAATCATTCGATTCTGAATCTCATTGATTCCTTTACAATCCAATTTGGATTCTGCTATTCATGTGCTAAGTGATGTCTCCTCATTCTGAATATTCGGATAATCTTTAGTAAAATCTTATATGTCTTGAAGATAGTGCATTTACTTTTTGTTTGGCATATATGTGGGGTACACGGTGTTTTTCATCTAAATGGTACTAAATCACATGAATTTGGAGAATAAACGCTTATAGTTTCAAATAATATAATATTGACAAATTTAAGAATTCAAGCTTTATATTTCAAATTCAGTATAAATAAAAGAGCATTTTATAACCTGATCTTATTTACTTTGAAATTTATCGCGTATCATTTCAAATATTATTCAAATTGAATTAGTTTCAAAATGAAAATGATGCAAAATGCACAAAATTGAGTTGAATTGTCTCATACTAAAGGTTACCCTGTGTTATTGATAATATGTGTGATGAATTAATTGAATACTGATATGATCTTCTTACTCATGATGTTCATCCAAAAATATGTGATTTCAGTTTGTACAGATAAAAATAAAAATAAAATATGTGATTTCAGTTTGTACAGATAAAAACAAAAAATATGTGATTTCAGTTTGTACAGATAAAAACCAAAAATATGTGATTTCAGTTTGTACAGATAAAAACCAAAAATATGTGATTTCGGTTTATTCAGATAAAAGTCAAAAATATGTGATTCTGTTTGTATAGATAAAATTCAAAAAGATTTTGTTTTTTATTTTCCATGAAAATTCTAAACTTTTATTAAAATTGTTCGGGATTGGATCGAATATGTGTTGCTGATGGAAGTTCAAGATTGGACAGGATGAAGTTGGTAAAATTTTTGTTCAAGACAAAAAGGTTGAAAAGCAATTAAGTTCGCCTGTGTACAGTGAATAAGTTCGCTTAAAACAATGAAGCGAACTTAATCTTTTGTCTGGGGTGAAGCGAACTTATCTTGTTCGCTGAAGGCTTGTTAAGCGAACTTAACAAGTTCGCCTAATTAAGCGAACTTAATCTGAATAAGGATTTAATCAGGCGAACTTATCAGTTCATCGTCTTCCTCCGGTTTAGGCGAACTTGCCCAAATTTTTCAAAATTTTTAAAACGTTGTTGCTGGAGTTGATTACTGGTTGAATCTTAATCCAAATTGAATTGCGAATTCAACTAAGGTACTTTCGTTGAATTTCATCTGGTAGATTGTGTGTATTTGTTGATTTTAGTCTCGGTTTTTCGTCGAACATTTCAAAGGACGGTTTTAGACCTAATTTTGACCGAAATATAAAATTGATCATCATATTTGGTTGTAAATTGGTATTCAACTGATTTTCAATGTTTCTTTCATGATTTTATCTTGATTCGATGACATTTGCTAATCTGTGTTTGAATTTGAATCGTCACAGGTTCAGGCAAACTTGTTCCAAGCGAACTTGTTAGGAGAACTTAATAAGTTCGCCTCTTGCACTACTAAGCGAACTTATTAAGTTCGCCTAGGGGTCAGTAAGGATTTGGACTTGTGATTTTTTGTTGAAAATTTTTTTTGTTTGAAAATTTTTTATAAATTTTTTTTTTGTGTATTATTAAATGTGTGTTTCATATATGTGTAAGTATACTAATGTTTGTTGTGTTGTCCAATACTTTCACAGATGGCTCGTCGTGTCGAATATAAACATAATCAAGTGGCATTGTTAGATCCTAACATGCTAGAAGCAGTTCATTTTCAAGGCATCATAAATTTTCTGAATCGATCACGACTGCATGTTGCCTTATCTGCAGATCCTTATATCATCTTGGTGTACATACAACAATTCTGGGATACGGTACATCAAGATACTGACGTGGAACCGCATGTACGTCGTGCTACTCTTGATTTGGGTGGAAATGCTGACGATCCAATATCTTATCCTAGCACTCTTATTATGGGTTGTTTTCAACGGATGGGATATCGTGGGAAACAAAATGATACCCAAGCTCGGAAAGGTGGATTAGTTGGTGAATGGAGGTATTTTATGCATGTGATTATTCAATGCATCTCTCCGCGAAAAGCTGGTACCGATGGATTGAAAATGGCTCTTCAAACAGCAATGGTGGCCTTAACATTGAATAAACGATTCAATTTTCCTCTTTATTTCTATCGGGAGATGGTAATGCAGATTAATCCAGCTGAAGGTCAAGGTTTCTTGATGTATCCTCGGTGTATTCAAATGATACTCAATCATCTTATTCCTGATCTTCCACAACATCCAATAAGATTAACGTTCACTCAGATGTCGAAACGTATCTTTACCGACTGTACGAAGGTAAAACAACAGAATGCTGCATTGATTCTAATCAATATTCCATTGTTTGGGCATTTAATCAATCCTGATTATGTTGCACCACCTAATGACAACTGGTTTCATCCTGATGAACTTGTTCAAGCTCAAGGCATTAATGTGCAACAACAGCAACAACAACAACAACAACCCGCACAAGTACAAGTTCCTGAACAACCACAAATTCCTATTCCTGAACAAGTTCCTATTCCTGAACAAGTTCCTATTCCACAAGCTGCAGTTGATATACCTATTCAGGAACCAATTCAAGAAGAGGTCGTTCATGACCTTGATCACGATCTAGGAATGAATATGGTTGATTTCGTTGATGATGCTGTGAACTCGCCCATTCATGAAACAGAAGGGAATGTGGTGACCGAAGCTGATTCTAGTTCCAGCTCAAGTGATACGATATCATCTGATGATGACAGCACTGATTCTGATGAATCTAGGGATTTTTCCTCAGGTCATTATGAACGGTTGGTTGCTATTCCACTAGCTAATGCTGGAAAACGCATTAAATCTCAAGCCAGACGACCAAGACGAAAGTCTGTTCGGGATCCTCCTTCCGGATCAGTACTTGGTAAAAGATCTTTGGTCGATGAAAGTTCTGACACTGATAGTGACATTAATCCAGATCCTACACGTCAAAAGTTAATGTCTGCGTCAATTGCTGCTGCAAAGTATTCTCAAGGAGTCGAGGATGCTAATTTTGTTGCTTATTTGATAATTACTCCTCCAAGATCTAAGGATCCATCTCCAGTTCATACTCCTGTTCCTCCAGTCATTCCGACTACTTCAAGTCCTTCTATTCCACAATCAACAGCTGGTCCGTCAAAGCCTTCTGATTCTGACAGGATTACTTTCCTTGAATCTCAAGTGCATTCTCTACAAACACAGGTAAACACTCTTGTGTCTACTGATTCACAACGGCAGCTGGTGATTCAGACTCAAGCTCAACAGATTGCTGATATGCAAGCATTAGTTTCCAAACTCGTTCAGCGTCTTGACGCTCAGGGGGAGTTGAGGATACTTGATACTTGTCACACAGAGTCAATTCAAAGATGTGATGATGAAGACAATGATCCTGCTGGAAATATTGAGGGTGATCGTCAATACACTGACGCTAATCCTATATCAAAGGTTCAGGGGGAGTCAACATCACAATCACTTGAAGGAAACAAAGATACTACTGGTACTAATGACGAAGAAATTCTGTTATTAGAATTCTTTCAAGATTCAGAAGAAGAGGAAGCTGAAAAGATTGAATGTCTTGATGACATTGACTATTTATTCAATGACATGGAAGATGATATGTCAGATACTGAGATAGAATAAGGAGAAATAGTAGAGATTGAAATAGAGAAAGAAAAAGATAGTGTTACTTATGAAGGCTGTGAACATCATCCATGATGATGTTATTCCTGAGTTCTCTTATGACGGAATAACAGATTCTATGGACTCTGTTGAAGATGTCACACTGCCTGATGATACAGCTAATTCAAAGATGGATACTGATGATGAGTCAAGTCAATCCAATAAAGGTGCTGAAACTGAAACTACTCACACTGAGTCTCCGAAGAAGAACCTGTGATGTACAGAGATACAGGGATGACACGAGAACAGTGGAGAGAAGTTGTAAACAGTTGGATGAAGGTGCTACCCAAGTCTCCAGCACAACCTGCTCAGAAAGAGAAATATGTGAATAAAGAGCAGTGTGTAGGAAGAATCATAAGTTGGTTCTATGATGGTGAATCAAAAATATTTGCAATCAAACGATCTGACGGTGTTCAATACTTAAAGCCAAGGATCAAATATTTCAATACCTTGCCGAGGTGTGAAATAAATGGTCTAGCTTCAAAGCCACTCATAAATAGATCGAAGAATGGTTTGGCTGATGTGATAGCAAACCTGATAAAGAAAGAAGGTAGTTCAGGAAAGTTTGATCGACTGAAACCACAGAAGGGAAAGAGAGTGAAGAACACAGATCCAAAGACTAGGAAAGTAACCTGGAGATACAAGTATAAACCAGTGCGTGCTATTCACAAGATACCATTAAAGAATATTCCTCAAGACTTTCTTGGGAATATGAAATGGTGGTATGTTGATGTTAATACTGGGCAAGCAAGGATTGAAGATAAAGATAATAAGGTCATTGTGTGTTTCTATGACGCAATGAATCTTATTAATTTTTCAAAGAAAGATCAGAGGACGCTGCGAAAGAATGAGATCATGTATACTGATGAATGGAGAGAACAAGGTCTACAGTACAAAAGAGTTTTGGTAATATGCAGAAGATATGGAGTGCATGCTGGCAGAAGACTACCGGATAACTGGAAGAGTTCAAGATAAAGACTGAAGACAGAAGATCAAGCTATTGTCAAGGGGGAGTCTGTTAGGACATAGATTTGTAATAACAAAAGCTTGTAATAGTTAGATTTTATGTCTTTATGTTTTTGTTATGTAAATGTATAAAGTTACTAAGTGTTTTACTAGTGAGCCTAGAGGCGAACTTGTTAAGTTCGCCTGGTCTATCAGAGGCGAACTTAAGTCTAACTGAGGCGAACTTGTTAAGTTCGCTTAGTCTGTTTGAGGCGAACTTAATAAGTTCGCTTACAGTAGGACAGTTTTCTATATATAGGTTTACAGAGTCATTAGACAGTGAGCAGATCAGAGAGAACCGAGAGATAGAATTGTCTGATTGAGTCTGTAAACCATTGTGAATTGGAATATAATTGAGAAGTTTATTTACGCGTGTTGTTTCAATTGTCGGTTAATATACAAATGTTAACATGAAGCATTCCGCACTTCGTGTTATAGCAACGTCATATTACGAGTTCGATCAGTAGTTGTGACATTTCGGATTTTTAATCACGCTTTTATATTATGTATCCTGTAGACATTTTCTATTCAATGGAATGCAAGTGGTTTTATTTAAAATTTTGTACAAGTATATATAAATATATATATAATTTAAGGATTTAAAATAAATAAAATTTTATAAGTTTTAAACTTATATAAAATTTTATACAAAAATCTAAATTAGAAAGGTTCATGTATAAATGAGATAACCTATTTAAATAAAATAATTAACTTTTATAAAAATATTTATAATAATAATAAATAATATAAGTTTATAAAATACAAATGAAATTAAAAAGAAATTTAACAAATTATTTTTATAAAAGATGAGGGGTTATATTGGAATTTTTCAAACTAAAAGGTTTTTAACCTAAAAACAGGTTGAGGGACTAAATGTGGTCAAACCAAACCTCAGGGACCCATCCGTAATTATCGCAGGGACCTAATTAAAACGAAATCAAACTTCAGGGACTAAAGTTGCCAATTCCCAATTCGTGTTTCCGGTCACCACCTTCGTTATCCGGCGGTCCAAGCTATTTTCCGGCGACACTCGACACGAATGTCCCCTACACCTCGACAGCCGAAAGTGGTCTCTCTGGCTTCGTCTCTCCCACGCGAACAAGACCCCTCGACAAATTTGTTCCCCCAACATAAGAATCGACCAATCCTGTTGATGGCCGAGATACCCATGTCCAAATTCGTGCCCGACAGGCCACCTCCACGCCTGTGGGATGTCGGGTTAGTTTCTCCTCGTCCAGACTAATGTCGGGACATGTCCAATTGCACGTTTGAGCATAGGAATCAAGCTCGCCTATAAATAACCATTGTCGGCCCTGCACGAGCTCGCTACCCTCCGTCCACACACTCTCACTCCAAATTAAGGACTCCATCACATTCGTCGACCCTGAGTGAAGCTGTGACCAGAATTACAGGAGCTAATTCCACTCAGAGATCGATCCCCGCTTGTGACATTTTCGAGTTCAAAGACGGTGCCGACCAGACCCGTTTCGACTTGGTTCGAGTCTCGAATCGATTCCACTATCTTTTATTAATCCCTGGTAAACAATTCAACTCGAAATCACGGCAATCGCACGAGAGTTACCGGGCAAACCCAACGTCCTCGGACATGGTTTGCCGGTCACCGAGGTCCAACGACCTGATTTGCCCTTGTGCACTTAATTTATCCGTTACACACATAACCAGCGATGGGCAGTAGCCCGGCTGATTATGCGTGTGTGTGTTTGAGCTTCAGGTCGCGGGTTCGAGTCCTCTGGTCTCCGACCCAACCCCATTTTTGCTCCTGTTATCATTTTTTTATTTTATTTAATTTTTTTAACTTATTTTAATAATATTTTATTACACTAAAGACTAAAACGAGTCGGTTTGATCGTTCATTTATTTTGAAATCGATTAAACAATCTTTTTATCTATAAACTATTCCATTTTATAAATCTTGTAATATTATTTAAATACATAAAATATCCCATATTTTTATAAATCTTGTAAATTTTATAAACTTATTTAATTAAATTTTTATATATATAAAATGTCCCATAATTTTTATAAATCTTGTAACATTTTTATAAACTTATTAAAATACATTTAATATATAAAATGCCTCATTTTTTTTATGAACCTTGCATTATTTTTAATAAACTTGTTAAAATATATTTTAATATATAAAATATCAATATAATTAGTCAAATAATGACTTTTCTTTCATTTGTTATTTTTATATAAATACATAATACATAATAACTACTTATCGAAACTAAGTAGTTTCGATAGAAGAAAGTTTCGACAGCTCTGTGGTCAATCGAAACTAGTAGTTTCGATTGAACATAGTTTTGATACTTGAACATAGTTTCGATACTTGAACATCGTTTCGATACTTGAACATAGTATCGATACCTGAAATAGTTTCAATTAAAATCAGTGATTTCAAGTAAATCTGAACCTACACTTTACGCAAATAATTTTAAGAAATATTATTATAAACCTATACACAATTAAATACGGATACACACCTATAAGCATATAATAATACCCATTTATCTACATAGGGTTCCATCGTGCTTAGGTTTCAAACATCCGTATCACCTACTCTCGTGGATTATCATATCCGCTAGCCAGGTGAGTTACATAGCCCCAATTTTATATTTTTACATACTTTGAGGTGAAACATTATTTCATGCTACTCAATCAAATTGTTTATACGTGTTATACATGAGACTACATGCTTATTCTTTGGATGTACATACATTTAACACAAGACAACTAACTGTAATATTGATAGATCTATTGTGCCTGACCAGCCCACCCGGTTAGGGTGTTTATTACTGCATACTCGGATATAACCGCGTGTTATATTCAATCATATCGGATATAGTGGGTAACTATATTCAAACATACCGGACTTAGCTGTTGTGCTCTGTTCAAGCGCGTCAAACTCGGTTTGAATTGTGATTAAATAAATGATACATCATACATACTATGTTTAACAAGATAAACAATGAGTTGCAAAACGATTTACAACTACTATTTATCGGAATTACTATACGTATGTACTCACCAACTTTTTAGTTGACACTTGATTTAAATAATGTTTCAGGTTTGGATATGTGACTACTTGCCGAAGGTTTCTCCACTTAAGGACTATGGACCTAGTTAAATAAATCAATATTTTGAACTAGACTAGGTTATTTGGAATGTATTGTATTTGGATCATGTTGTCTTTAGATTAAATTAATGAATTATGCAACCTTTAGCTATCATGTGCTTTTGAACAATCATTCTATTGTCCGCCTCGATGATTCCGCCATCGGTCGGGGTGTGACAGTAGTTGAGTTACCTGGACCTACACTGCACCATGTTATCCATAACTACAAGTATCATGTAAAAACAAGTAAAAATAAACAAGCATGAACCCAAGCGAACTTAATAAGTTCGCTTCAAACCAACACCAAGAGAATTTGTTCAAGCGAACTTAATAAGTTCGCCTAAACCAGGAATCAAGCGAAGAAGACAAGTTCACCTGATAAGTTCGCCAGTAACTGAATAAGCTAAGTTCGCCTGTACCAGCTGAAACTTCAGGAAGATGAACTTTCAACCAAAACATGAACCAACACTTCTGAAAATCGCCATTTCTTGTAGATTTGAAGGAATTTGATGAATTTAGACCATAGGAATGTGTAGAAGATCAATTAGAACACACTGAAAGGATCAATTTTCTCAAAAACACTCCACAATTGATGAATTCAGCCCAAAAATCAACTCAAAAACCCAAAAACTCCAATAATATGAAATCCTTGTAAAACCTCAAGCTTTTGATGTCAAATCACTAGTCAATCTAGATCACTAGCAAAAGCTCTGATACCACATGTAAGTCCCACCGGGTTCTCAATGGATCTGTCTAGATGAGCGACTCTACACACACACGGAGTGCGGAATCCAACGCATGCATGTTTATATAGTGATGACAAGAACAATATTAATGAACATAAGATGTAAATAATCTTCTCTTCTATTGCTCTCAAAACTCTAGTGTTTACAGAACTTATCAATACAAATCATACCAAACTAGCACATGTAAACACTATATATAGGCACACAAACTGCCACAGACGAACTTAACAAGTTCGCTAAAACTTGTCCTAGGCGAACTTGATAAGTTCGCCTATCACAAAACTTATCCAAACATTACAACTTTAAACATAAAAGACAATACATGAAACATAAATACAATACAAAGTTCTATTCTATTACAAATCTCATTGTCACCAAAACATGTCTCTACAATCTTCAATCCATGATCCGAACGTTGCATCTTGTTCAGGTACTCATGTAACTGACAGTAAATACGATGAAGCAATTTTCTAGGATTCTTTAACTGATCCTTTGATTATTTTTGATGATTTGTCTACATCTACACAAGTTCTGGGGGAGAATTCTTCTAATATGGATGCAGTGATACCAGTTTCTCCAGTTATTTCTTCTCAAGTGGATTCTCCTCAAGTTGATGTATTACTTGTTCCTGAGGTGGCTTCAATCAAAGAATTAAAGGATCATCTGGTGCAGAATATTATTGGGAATCTACAGGATGGAGTCAAAACTTGTTCTTTAATTGGAAATACCTGTTTATATTCTCACATTAGGGATACTCGAGTACTTTATGTGTGCTCACATTCTTATTTTATTTCTCAGATCGAACCAAAGAACTTTGAGATGGCTTTACAAGATAATAATTAGATTGAGGCTATGCAAGAGGAGCTAGCCCAGTTCGATAAATTAAAAGTTTAGAATTTGGTTGATCTTCCGGAGGGAGTTTATCTGATCGGAACAAATTGTGTCTTTAAATGTAAGAAAGATGAGAGAGGTGTCAAGGTGAGGAATAAAGCGAGTATTGTCGTCTAAGGGTTTAATCAACAAGAAGGTATTGATTACACCGAGGTGTAGCACCTGTTGCGAGGTTGGAAGCGATTCTTTTGTTTCTGGCTTTTGCATCATTTAAAGGGTTTAAGGTGTATCAATTGGACGTGAAGACTGCTTTACATTATTGCAAGGTTAAAGAGGAGGTCTATGTATGTCAGCCATCGGGCTTTAAAGATCCATTATATCCTTCACGTGTGTTCAAGCTAGACAAGGCTTTATATGGTCTTCATCAGGCGCCCAAAGCTTGGTATGAAATGTTGTTTCAGCATCTTTTGGACAATGGTTTTTCTCGTGGCAAGATCTACTCAACCTTCTTCATAAAGAAAGCAGTGGGAGATTACCTGACGGTGCAGATATATGTGGACGATATTATATTTGGTTCAACAAAAGAAGAGTTATGCAAAGAGTTTGAGGGAGTCATGAAATTGAAGTTCGAAATGTCCGCTACGGGAGAGTTGTCCTTTTTCTTAGGGTTACGAGTTGACCATAAGGAAGACGGATTCTTTATTCACCAGTCTAAGTACGTAAACGACATCTTGAGCCAGTTCAAGATGGAAGACTGTTCCCCATAAGACACACCGATTCCTGTGAATCACAAGTTAAGTCCGAATCCAAGGAACTGACAACATCTAAAGCGTGGCTGTTCCCCATAAGACACACCGATTCCTGTGAATCACCCATAAGACTGTTCCCCATAAGACACACCGCTTCAAATGTAAAAAAGCAGACCACATTCTCAATCTCAACATGTGAAGCGGAGTACATTGCAGCTTCCGGTTGTTGTTCAAAAATCTTGTGGATTCACTAACAATTACGTGACTACAATTTGAATTTTACATGCACCCATATGTTTATAAACAACAATGCAACCATGTCCATAGCTAATAACCCTGTCAAGCATAATAAAACTAAGCACATTGAAATCAAATATCACTTTATTACTGATGATAACTTTGAAGATCTATTCACCAAGGCATTTGATCGGACTCGCTTCGAGTTTCTGGAAAAAATGATTGAAATGATCAATCCCGAATAAAATATTTTCAAAACTATTTTCATGGAAGCGTTTATTTTTATTTTATTTCTTTCATGTAGTTTTGTTTTACTGGTTTATTATTTTCATGCATTTGGTTTTATTGTAAAAAAATGTTATTTATAAAAATTCCAAACGAATTTTAAAATTTTAAAATCAGCATCAATTGAAGTTAGAGAAGAAATGATAGTACATCGGTAGGTGATCATATACATAACCATAGAATGACTACCTGGTTTCTGCATTTATATTTGAATTTGTGCTTATATGATTTGATCTAAAGTTCTTAGTCTACACAATAGGAAATGATAGCTTCATGACTGCATAACAGTGCATGTGTATAATCTTTTAATTTGAATATCTTAATGTAATTTGAATTGTCAGTAGGCTAGAAGCGTTTTTAGACCATTAGTAGTGTAAAAACATAATGATCTATGTTACAACTGTGATTTGAACCCATATTATGCTGGGTGTGTGAGTTAAAAGATCATTATCAGAAATAGTATATATAGATTTAAGAATTTCATGAGACCAATATCGGATTATGTCATTAGCACAATTTTTTTGGTTCACTTCGTGACCATGCCCCGGAAAGCATGTGATTGAAGTTGGACTAAGATATGATTTGATAACATTTTTCAAAACATATGCTAGCCCTTGGATCATTATCTTGATTCCATTGAATACATCCAGATAACAGTTGGATCACAATACCTTGAATTATTGAATAAATTGATTCTTTATTCATATCATATTGTTGAAGATTCTTCTGTTACCATGAATCATGATACTTCATCCAAACCAAGCCATTTGAATCATTCGATTCTGAATCATTATGATTCCTTATATCATTCGGGATCTGCTTGTTTTTCCTGTGCTAATTGATGTAATTTCATCCTGGAGATTGATCTAGTCTTGCTTCGAGTCATATATGTCTTGAAGATAGTGCAATTTTATATTTCTATTAGCATATATGTGGGGTACATTTTGTTTTCCTATAAATGGTACCTTAACTAACAAGAACGTGATAAAAACGCTTGTAGTCTCAAGTTTTATAATATACTGACAACTTGAATTGACATGTTGTGTAATGCAAATTTGGTTTGAATAAGTTAGAAAGTCATGATCTGATCCTGTTTACTTTGATGTTTATTTCGTATCATTTCATGATTTCTGTATATTTGAAAAAGAAATTTGTGACAATTCTGAGATCGTATCATAAAATGTTGCACAAGTTGCATTGTCATACCCCGACCGATGGCGGAATCATCGAGGCGGACAATGAAATGATTGTTCAAAAGCACATGATAACTAAAATGTTGCATAATTCATTAATTAAATTTAAAGACAACAAAGATCCAAATACAATACATTTCAAATAACCTAGTCTAGTTCAAAACATTGATTTATTTAACTAGGTCCATAGTTCTTATGTGGAGGAATCTTCAGCAAGCAATCACATATCCAAACCTGAAACATTATTTAAATCAAGTGTCAACTAAAAAGTTGGTGAGTACATAGGTTTTGTAGTTCCGATAAATAAAAAACGTTATGCAACTCATTGTTTATCTTGTTAAACATAACATATATGGTGTATCATTTGTCTAATCACAATTCAAACCTTGATTGACGCGCTTGAACATAGCACAACAGCTAAGTCCGGTATGTTTGAATATAGTTACCCACTATATCCGATATGTTTGAATATAAGACGCGGCTATATTCGAGTATGCAGTAATAAACACCCTAACCGGGTGGGCTGGTCAGGCACAATAGATCTATTAATATTACTGTTGGTTTTCTTGTGTTTAAGGTAAATGTATGTACACCCAAGAAAATAAGCATATAGTCCACATGTATAACACGTATAAACAAAGTGAGTAGCATGTATAATGTTTCACCCCAAAATGCGTAAAAATGTAAAATAGGGGCTAAGCGTGTTGGAACCCTATGTGGATAAATAGGTATTATTGTATGTTTGTATGTGCGTATTCGTATTTAAATGTATATAGGTTTTATAATAATATTCCTTAATATTTATTTGTATAAAATATGGTAGGAAAATGATAAAGGTTTTGTAAAACTTTAACTTATAAATATATATATATATATATATATATATTGTTAAAATATTACATTTTTAAATAAGTAGTTATTATGTATTTATAAAAGTTTCTATTTATTTATTTATTTTTTTATCATTATTTATATATATTATTTGTAAGTTAAAACTATTTTAACAAATTTATAAAAATATAGTGTTTATTATTTTATAAAAATTTGGGTAGGTTAAATATGTATAAAAGAATTTTAATGGTTTCCGAAATAAACGAACGAGTAAACCGGCTCGTTTTAGTCTTTATTGTATAAAAAGAATATTAAAACAAGTTAAAATAAATAAATAAAATAAATAAAATAAAAACAGAAGCAAAAAGTTTGGGCCGAAGGCCAACCGGAATCGAACCCGCGACCTCTGCCTTAAATACACACACGCATAACCAGTCGGGCTACTGCCCATCGCTGGTTATGTGTGTATCAGTTTATTTAAATACACAAAGGCAAATCAGGTCGCTGGTCCTCGGCAACCGGCAAACCCTGTCCGAGGACACTTGGTTTGCCCGGTAACTAACGGGCGATGGTTGTGTTTTCGATTGGAATTGCTTACCAGGTGATAACAGAGGGTAATGAAATCGATTTGAGGCTCGAACCTAGTCGCGAAAAGTCTGGTCGGCAGTATTCTTTTTCCGAAAAATGTCCAGAATGGGAATCGAACTTCTGGATGAAATTTGCCTCTGAAACCTTGGTCACAGCTTCACTCAGGGACGACGAATGTGATGTTGTCTTCAATTTGAGGTGAGAGTGGGTGGAAGAGGGGTAGCGAGCTCGTGCAGGTCCGACTATGGCTATTTATAGCCGAGCTCGTTTCTTATGACAAAACGTGCAATTGGGCACGTCCCGACACTCGTCTGGACGAGACAAAGCTAACAAGCTATCAAACATGCGTGGAGGTTGACTGTCGGGCTTGAATTCAGGCGTGGGTTCTGGGCCACCAACAGGATCAGACGATCCGTATGTTGGGGAGACCAATTGGTCAGGGCCTTTTGTTCGCGTGAGAGAGACGAGGCCAGAGCTGCCTTTAGCAGCTGTCGAGGTGCAGGGAACAGCCCTGTCGAGGTGTCGCCGGAAAATGCCTCGGACCGCCGGACAAACGTAGGGGATAACCGGAATTGCGAATTGGGTTTTGGCAGATTTAGTCCCTATAGTTTGGTTTTGGTTTAATCTAGTCCCTGGAATAAACACGGATGAAACCTTATGGTTTGATTTGTACAGAAATAGTCCCTTGACTGATTTTTGTTTAAAACCCTTTAGTTTGATAAATTCCAAAACAGCCCCTCAACTTTTATAAAAATTAATTTCTTTAATTTCTTTTAATTTCAAATATATTTTATAAACTTATTTTATTATTATTGTAAATAATTTTTTTATAAAAGTTATTTATCTTATTTAAACAGGTTATTTTATTAAATATGCAACTTTTAAATTTAGATTTTTATATAAAATTTTATATAAGTTTTAAAACTTATAAAATTTTAATTAATTTAAATCCGTAAAATAAAAATACCTATTTGTATAAAACTAAATAAAACACTTGTATTTTATTTAATTTGAGAATGATTACACGATAATTATATTACAAGTGCGCGAATGAAAAATCCGAAACGTCACATGCATGATTGATGAGGTGTGAACTTTATCTGAAGAGAATGCCATAGGTCACCCTTAGATCTGCTAGGGATTTTATATCCGGAATGTATGTGTGATTCATCAAAGATACTTATATGATCTTTTTACCCGTGATGTTTGACAAAAAAATATGTGTTTCAGTACTTGAATTTCATTTTGTATAGATAAAAGCCAAATATATTTTGTATTTATTTATTTTGAAAAATCCAAGAAGATTTTACTTTGTTCGTTTTTCTTTTACATTTACAATAATCCAAAAAGATTTTAGTGTGTTTTAGCATAAAGTTTGAAAAGTACATAAGTGTTCATCATTATTGAAGTTCGTTTTATTGAAAATTCCAAAAAAATTTTCTTACTTGTTTCCATGGAAATCTCTTTATTTTTAATATTCGGGATTGAATGTTATACAGGTTCAAAGAGGTAAGAAAGATGGTCGGTTTGAAAGTTGGATGTTGAATGCTTCAAAATTTCCTAAGTATGGGAGATCTAGCGAACTTAATAAGTTCGCTTGGACATGTTTGCCTGGGGGCGAACTTGTCAAGTTCGCCTGTTTTAGCAAACTTAATTGAGAGGGTATATAATGTACAGTTTTGCGAACTTAGTCCTTTTCTATCAATTTATCTAACGAAACATAACATTGGCAAACTTATTCACTTTGTGAGCGAACTTGTGATCGTGTGATTTATATGTGTTCTCAAGGATTGTAATTGTTTGATACATATTCCATATCATCATACGAATCATTTGAAGGTATTTTCACAGGTTTCTATCCATTGATTTGTTCATAACAAGGACTTGTGAGGGTTTAGGTTATGGGTTGAACATTTGGTGCCTCTGGGACCTTTGTTTGTGCATTTATAACAGAAATTGAAATTATAATATTGCTCATCGGTGCTTGTGGAGAGTATTAGATACCTTTATTTGTCTTGATAACATCTTTTTAAGAAGTTGAAATGTTGTGACTGTTGATTGGGTTTGAGCGAACTTGCTCAAGCGAACTTATCAAGTTCTCCTTTTGCAACTCAAAGTGAACAAGAAATGTTCGCCTCTGGGTGCAGTAGTGAATGTTTGGTCTTAGTAAATATTTTTTGTGTGAATTTTTTTTTTTTACTTTTTTTGTTTTTGTTTTGATTCTTGTTTATTTTTATTGCAAAGTCTAAATTTTTCGTGTGTGCAGGTCATGGGTCGACGTGTTGAATACAAGCATAATCAGGTGGGTCTACTTGATCCTGAGTTATCTGAAGTTGTTCATTACCGAGAGGTCATTACTTTTTTTAATCGGTCGAGGATAAGAGTGGCTCCTTCTACAAATCCCGCGATCAGCTTGCAATACATACAACAATTATGGGATACTGCGGAGCATGATTGTACTGTGGATCCGAATGTCATCCGTGCAAGAGTAAACAACCAAGATATAGCAATTTCGGTGCAGACTATCAAGAATGCATTAAACCTTGGAGGGGTTGATACTAATCCTATAATGCTTCCAAACACCTTAATCACTAGGTGTTTCCACCGAATGGGATATCATGGTAAACCTAATGACTCTCAAGCTAGAAAAGGCGAGCTTGTAGGGCAACGGAGATACTTCATGCACGTGATTATCCGGTAATTGTCTTCAAGGAAAGCTGGTACTGATGGATTGAAGTCTTCCCTTCAGGCAGCTATGGTAGCTTTAACTTTGAATAGGGGGTTCAATTTTGCCCTTTATATATACAAGGAGTTGGTTGCCTAAATTACACCACCGGAAGGTCAAAGGTTTATCATGTACCCTCAGTTTTGTTAGGACATAGATTTGTAATGACAAAAGCTTGTAATAGTTAGATTTTATGTTTTTATGTTTTTGTTATGTTAATGTCTAAAGTTACTAAGTGTTTTTACAAGTGAACCTAGAGGCGAACTTGTTAAGTTCGCCTGGTCTATCAGAGGCGAACTTAATAAGTTCGCCTAGGTCTAACTGAGGCGAACTTGTTAAGTTCGCTTAGTCTGTTAGAGGCGAACTTAATAAGTTCGCTTACAGCAGGTTAGTTTTCTATATATAGGTTTACAGAGTCATTAGGCAGAGGACTGATCAGAGAGAACCGAGAGATAGAATTGTCTGATTGAGTCTGTAAACCATTGTGAATTGGAATATAATTGAGAAGTTTATTTACGCGTGTTGTTTCAATTGTCGGTTAGTATACAAATGTTAACATGAAGGATTCCGCACTTCGTGTTATAGCAATGTCATATTACGAGTTCGATCAGTAGTTGAGTTACCTGGACCTACAAGTGGTATCAGAGCATATGCTCGTGAATTAAGTACGATTCTTGGTGATTAGTGACGGTTTTGTGTACAATTCGACAAGAAATTCAACATTTTTAAAATTTCTGCATCAATGGAGTTTTTCAAGTTCTTGAATATCGTTTCTCTGCTGAATTCGTGTTTTTGGAAGTGATTTTGATGAAATTAGTCCAATAGAAGTGTTCTATTTGATAAAATTCATAATCATACGGTTCAATTTCCTTAAATTCCATCAATTCGCTGAGAAATTATGATTTTTGAAGTTCTTGGTTCGTGTTTAGGTAAAGATTCATCTGAGCTTGTTACAGCAGTTTAAGCGAACTTTCTAGTTCCTGTGCAGGCGAACTTAGCAAGTTCGCTTCTCAAGCGAACTTAATAAGAAGCGAACTTACCGGATTTCCTCCTTAAGCGAACTTGTCTTGTTCGCTTGATCTCAAGTTCGCTTGGTACTCACTAAAGCGAACTTATTGAGTTCGCCTGAGGGTAAGACTGCTCAATACTTGGAAATTTTTTAGAAATTTTTTTAAAAAAATCATGGCAAATATGGTTCAAGTCACAAACATGTTCAATTATGACAATGAGATCGGTACATCTCAAAAACCTCTGAAGTTGTTGAATCTAGCTGATTATTCAAATTGGAAAGATCGGTTTGACCAGTTCGTATCTTTTACCGATACTAGTTTGTGGATTCTGATTTTGGAAGGATATACGCATCCTACTTATTCATGGATGGGAAAGGATGATGTTCCGAAGCCAGTGTCAGCATTAACTACTGAAGAGAAGTTGTTATTTGATAGAGAAAAGAAAGCAATGGCTAGTATTTCTATGTCTCTTCCAAAGGAAATATATCATAGTTTTAAACAGTTCAAGTCTTCTCAACAATTGTGGGAAGCATTACAGAAAAGGTGTGAAGGGAGTTTGGATGTGAAGAAGAGTAGAAAGGAGTTACTAAAGAAGCAGTTCCTAGTCTTTAAACATTTTTAAAATGAATCTTTGGGTGATCTTGCTACAAGATTCTATCATCTTCTTAGTGAACTGGCTAGTGCATCTGTGATATATGAGACTGAGGAAATCAATGAAAAATTCTTGGAGGCTTTACCATAAAAAATTCTTGGAGGCTTTTGTTGCAGAAATTCATTCTGAAAAACCAGAAGAGTCTACTGATGATGAAAGTTCTAGTGATGATTCGTGTGATGGTGATAGTGTTCCAAGCGTTGATGATGAGGAAGAACAAGGGCAAAATATTGATTCTGATGCTGTATCAGGGATTGCTGAAGAGGAAATTGTTCTTACAGAAAATGCTTCAGTTGGTGATGATTCAGAGAATATTCCAATTGCCAAAGTATTCATGGCAGACATGTCTGATCCGTCTAAGGTAAAAGACTCTGTTTGTCATATATACTGTTCTAATTGCATTTCTGTTAAAGATAAACTGCAAAAAGTCATGGATGATAACACAAACTTGATTTGTGACATGAAATCAATACATTCGGTTAATCAGAAACTGAAAGATAATGATAAGCTGTGCCTTGATAGAATTGAGTCTTTAAAAAGTGACTTAAATTCTCTTGGGTTAAAATACAAAGAGCAGGGTTATCATCTAGATATGGCTTATGCTGAAATTGAAAAACGAAATGAAGTTGTTGCCCAAAAGAACAAGGAGATTTCTGATAAAGAATCTGAGGTGATAAAATTACATAGAAAGCTGGAACAGTTTGAGAATTCATCTGTAGTTTTGGATTATTTCAATGCTAATGCTGATCCCACAAAAAGGGTTGCTGGTATTGGGTTTGTTCCTCCACCGTTCAATGCAAATTATGTGATTGAGCCTGAAATCATTCATGAAGAGGAAATTGATCCCAAGACATTATTAAAAGTGAATCCAGTGACGGGTGAAGACATGGTGTATGATTCTGATACAGAGGATGAGGTGTTTGATGATTCAAAGGTTGAAGGCATTCCGAAAGAAGTGAAAATTGATGAACCAAAGGTTGTGAAGAATGTTACTCAGGATAGATGCATTTTGACTGAACCAGAAGAGGTGAAAGTGGTTCCAACTAAACTTTCTCCAATCTTACAGTCAAGTGGGTTTGTTGCAGCTGGTTATCAAAAAGTAAATTCTTGAAAGGTGCCAAAACAGACTTATGTTCCAAAGAAGCCAATAAATTGTTCAGGGCATTCCTCTGAAGCTTATTCTTCTGATGGTTCTTCAAATTCAAAGAAAACATCTTATTTCAGAAGTTATCAAGAAAGAAAAGTGTGTTTTCATTGCAATGAGGCTGGTCATATTTTGATTAATTGTCCATACAAGAATCAGGGTAAAATGAAGACTGTTCCTTCACAACCGAAAGTGGTGAAGATTCTGAAAAGAAAAGATGAGGGAAAGTCGTCTTCTAGTTTGGAGAAAAATATGCCTGGTCGATCTTTTGTTAAATCCCCTGGATTTAAACAACAGAATACATTGAATGCTAAATCCTTTGTATGCAAAGAGAAACTTGAGATTCCAAAAGTTGGGATTTCAAAAGTTTCTTTTCAGGAGGTTAAATTGTCTAGACCTCAAAGAAGAAGAAGAAACGGAAAATTAAAGAAAATTTTGGAAACATCTGAATCTGACAATAATATATCAAATAATGTTTTTCAAAATAATAAAAATGGTTCTTCTTTGAAAAGGTCTGATTGTCAAACTTCTGTTCCAAAAGTGAATGATAAAATTGATTGTAAATTACAAGAAGTTGTTTATTTTGATCAATCCGGACGACCCAAGACCACGATGGCTTGGGTTCCACTTTCTAACTGATTCTCGTTGTTTATGTAGGGACAACCAAGGAGGACTATCAACAATACATGGTATGTGGATAGTGGTTGCTCTCGACATATGACAGGGAATGTTAGATTGCTTGAGGATGTAAAACAAATTGATGGAGGTTATGTCGCTTTTGCGGGTAATAAAGGTGGGTACATAACTGGCCAGGGAACGTTAAAGAATGACAAAGTCAAATTTGAAAAGGTGAATTATGTTGAGCAGCTGGAACACAATCTTTTAAGCGTATCACAAGTCTGGGACAAGAAGTTTTATTTCCATTTCAACGATCATGAATGCTATATTCTGAAACCGGGTTTTGTGATTCCTGATGAATGGATTCTCATGAAGGCTCCAAGGAGAAATGACACGTATGTCCTTGACATGAGTGTCGCCACTACAACGGATTCAATTCCAACATGTTTACTCTCCAAGGAGTCGAAATCTGATTCAATATTGTGGCACAGGAAGCTAGCACACATTAACTACAGGAAGATGAACTACATTGTTAGGAATGATCTTGTGCTTGGTATTCCGAAAATGAAATTCTCAGTTCCTGATGATTGTATTCCGTGCAAGAAGGGGAAGCAAAGAAAGAAATCTCACAAATCGAAATCGACGAATTCTATAGGAGTTGCTGCATATGGATTTGTTCGGTACTATCAGTATTAGGAGCATTGGTGGGAAATCGTATTGTTTGGTCGTAACTGATGATTACTCCAGATTTTCATGGGTTAAGTTTCTTTCTTCTAAAGCTGAAACCACTGAGTTGGTACAATACTTAATCCTGGGTTTGGAGAATTTATTCAATCTGAAAGTTAGAAGAATCAGGAGTGACAATGGCAGCGAATTTAAGAATAGCAAAATGGGATTATTCTGTCTACAAAAAGAATTCATCATGAATTCAGTGCGCCATATGTTCCTCAACAAAACGGTGTCGCTGAACGAAAGAACAGGACGTTGGTCGAAACAGCTCGCACGATGCTTGCAGATTCTAAGCTTCCAGTCACCTTTTGGGCTGAAGCTGTGAATACTGCGTGTCATGTTTTGAACAGGGTCTTGACCGTCAAGCGACATAACAAGACTTGTTATGGATTGCTAAATAATCAAAAGCCGAATCTGGAATACTTATTACCTTTTGGTAATCCGTGTACCCTACTGAAGGTTCGAGATGTCCCAACAAAATTTAGTGCGAAGGCTATTGAAGGGATTTTTCTAGGGTATGTGGCAAATTCGACAACCAAGAAAGTTTATAACAAAGAGACACGCCAAGTTGAAGAATGGTTCCATATTGACTGTTCAAATCGGTCTTTACCACAAATGGCGATTGGTCCGGATTGGGCATTTGATTATGAAAACTTATTCAAGTCTTTTCATTTACCTTCTGACATTTCTGATGAAGATGCTGCTGTTCTTTATGATTCTTGTCAGGATGCACAGCACAATGGATTTCTACCAAATGTGGTTCCAAATTCATCGATTCCATCTACTTCTGCTCCCGACCCAAATGTTGCTTCTTGTTCCGGTCCACAAGATTCAGAGAGTGAGGAGGATAATGCTATTTTTCAAGATTCTTCTGCTGATCCGTTATTGGGTGATGATCCATTACCTTCGACACAGGCTCAGGGGGAGATTCCTACAAATTTAGACTCGGAAATTCCAATTACTCAAGATTATTCTTATCAATCTGAATCTACTCAAGTTGAAGTGTTTCCGGTTCCTGAGGTCGCATCCATCAAGGAACACAAAGATCATCCAGTGACAAATATAATTGGAAATTTACAGGATGGAGTGAAAACACGTTCTCTTGTTGACAATACTTGTTTATATACTTGCATTAAAGATTCTGGTGTTCTTGATGATTGCTCACATTCATGCTTTATTTCGCAGGTTGAACCCAAGAATGTTGAGATGGCTTTAAATGACAATAACCGGATAGAAGCTATGCAGGAAGAACTTGCTCAATTTGACAAACTTAAGGTTTCGAATCTTGTTGATCTTCCGAAGGGTGCGTATCCGATAGGAACAAAATGGGTGTTTAAATGTAAGAAAGACGATCGAGGTGTCGTGGTACGCAATAAGGCAAGATTAGTTGTCCAGGGCTTCAATCAACAAGAAGGAATTGATTACACCGAGGTTTATGCATCGGTTGCACGACTTGAAGCTATAAGGTTGTTTCTAGCTTTTGCTTCTTTTAAAGGTTTTAAGGTGTTTCAATTAGACGTCAAGAGTGCATTTTTATATGGAAAGGTCAAGGAGGAAGTCTATGTGGGTCAGCCGCCGGGGTTTGAAGATCCAATGAATCCAAATATGGTTTTCAAGCTTGATAAGGCTCTCTATGGTCCTCATCAGGCTCCTCGTGCGTGGTATGAGACTTTATCCACACATCTTTTGGCGAATGACTTTGTTCGTGGAAAGATAGACTCGACCTTATTCATAAAGAAATCAGGGGGAGATTACCTACTGGTACAGATTTATGTGGATGATATTATTTTTGGCTCGACAAATGAAGGGTTATGCAAAGACTTTGAGGGTGTAATGAAGTCAAAATTTGAAATGTCTGCTATGGGAGAGTTATCATTTTTCTTAGGTTTACAAGTAAATCAAAAGGAAGATGGTTTCTTTATTCATCAGTCCAAGTATGTCAAAGATATCTTGAGCCGGTTCAAGATGGAGGACTATACCTCATACGATACTCCAATTCCGGTCAATCATAAGTTAAATTCTGACCCGGAAGGAAAAGATGTGGATTGTCGACTTTACAGAGCTATGATTGGATCCCTCATGTACTTAACCGCTTCAAGGACGGATATAATGTTCACCGTGTGTATCTGTTCCAGGTTTCAGGCAAAGCCAAAAGAATCTCACTTAATTGCTGTGAAAAGAATCTTTCGGTATTTAAAAGGAAAACAACGTTTTGGGCTATGGTATCCTCATGGTTCTAACTTTGATTTCAATGCTTATACTGATTCTGATTTTGGTGGTTGTTGTCTGGACAGGAAATCTACAACAGGTGGTTGCCAGTTCTTAGGTAATCGACTTGTATCTTGGCAATGCAAAAAGCAAACCATAGTCTCGATTTCAACATGCGAAGCAGAATACATCGCTGCTGCAAGTTGTTGTTCACAGATCCTATGGATACAACAATAATTGAGAGATTACGGTTTGAATTTCACAGGAACCCCCATGTTTATTGATAACAATGCTACTATGTCCATAACGAATAATCCTGTTAAACATAGTAAAACTGAGCACATCGAAATTCGATATCATTTTATACGTGATTGTGAAGAGAAAAGGTTGATTGAGCTGGTCAAGGTACACACTGAAGATAATTTTGCTGATTTGTTTACCACGACATTTGATCGTACCAGGTTTGAATTCCTAATTAAAATGATTGGAGTGATCAATCCCGAATAAAAGTTTTTCAAAATCAGAATTTAATTGAAAATTTTGTTTTTTTTTAAGTTCTTTTATTGCTTTATTACATTTCTGCATTTACATTTTCAGTCAAAAATTTTAATTTATAAAAAGTCAAAAAAAAATTGAAAAATATAAAATTTGACATCATTTGAGGTTAGAAAAGAAATGATAGTACATCAATGATTAGTTCATTTCACACGACCTTAGTAGACCTTGATTTATGATTGATTAAGATAAGTTGATTTGATCTAAATTTCAAAGTCTGCATAAATAAGAAATGATAGTGTTGTGAATGCTCAATTCTTGATAATTGTTTTAAAAATTTGAGTATAAAATTTGAAACTTGAATTGTCAATAGGCTAAAAGCGTTTTGAAACTAATAGTAGTGTGAAAATTAAATATAATATGATTACATCTGTGATTTAAATCCATTATATGCATGGGTGTGTGTGTTAAAAGATCACTATCAGATAAAGAATATTAGCTTTTAATAAAGATTTTCCTACGAGATCAATTTTGGGTTATGTCCTTAGCACTATTCATTCGATTTGCTTCAGTGCCCATGTCCCGAAAAGCATGCAATTTGAAGTATAATCAAGATATGTACTTGACAACATCTGTCAAACATATACTAACCCTTGGATCATATTGATTAATCATCTTTACTGATTCCATTGAATTCATAATCCAGATAACAGTTGGATCCACGTACCTGAATCTTATGATTCCACAAATATAAGCCAAAACATTGAATCATTCGATTCTGAATCTCATTGATTCCTATACAATCCAACTTGGATTCTGCTATTCATGTGCTAAGTGATGTCTCCTCATTCTGAATATTCGGATAATCTTTAGTAAAATCTTATACATGTCTTGAAGATAGTGCATTTACTTTCTATTTGGGATATATGTGGGGTACACAATGTTTTTCATCTAAATGGTACTAAATCACATGAATTTGGAGAATAAACGATTATAGTTTCAAATAATATAATATTGACAAATTTAAGAATTCAGGCTTTATATTTCAAATTCGGTATAAATAAAAGAGCATTTTATAACCTGATCTTATTTACTTTGAAATTTATCGCGTATCATTTCAAATATTATTCAAATTGAAGGAGTGTCAAAATGAAAAAGATGCAAAATGCACAAAATTGAGTTGAATGGTCTCATACTATAGATTACCCTTTGTTATTGATAATATGTGTGATGAATTAATTGTATACTGATATGATCTTCTTGCTCATGATGTTCAAACCAAAAATATGTGATTTCGGTTTATTCAGATAAAAGTCAAAAATATGTGATTTCAGTTTGTACAGATAAAAACCAAAAATATGTGATTTCGGTTTGTACAGATAAAAATCAAAAATATGTGATTCCGTTTGTATAGATAAAACTCAAAAAGATTTTTATTTCCATGAAAATTCTAAACTTTTATTAAAATTGTTCGGGATTGGATCGAATATGTGTTGCTGACGGAAGTTCAAGATTTGACAGGATGAAGTTGGTAAAATTTTTTGTTCAAGGAAAAAAGGTTGAAAAGCAATTAAGTTCGCCTGTGTACAGTGAAGCGAACTTAATATGTTCGCTTAAAACAATGAAGCGAACTTAATCTGCTGTCTGGGTTGAAGCGAACTTAGGGGTGAAGAGAACTTATCTTGTTCGCCTGGCTTTTATTAAGCGAACTTAACAAGTTCGCCTAAGGAAGCGAACTTATTGTGAGTAAATATCTCTATCAGGCGAACTTAACCTTTTTACCCTAAAATTCTCTAGAGCGAACTTATCTAGAGCGACCTTACGGTTTTTTACAAAATTTGATAAAGTTGTTGTGTAATCGATTTTTTCTGGTACATTCTTACTCGGTTTCAGTTTGCGAGTACAAAGAAGGTAATCTTTTGGATTACTGTCCGTTAAATCGACGGGAAATGTTCAATTTTGAATTGTGTTTTTCGTGAGTTGACTGTTCTTCACCTATTGGGTTATAGAATCTGAAATTGACCATTGAATATAGTTTGTTGTTGTTAATCGATACTGTTGATATGTTTGTTATGCTAAATCGTTATAAATTTGACTGATTTGTGATTTTGAAATTGAATCTGTAACGATACTCAGGTTCAGGCGAACTTGTTCAAGCGAACTTGAGTAGGCGAACTTATTAAGTTCGCCTCTTGCAACTCTAAGTGAACTTATTAAGTTCGCCTAAGGCTCAGAAGTGAATTTGGACTTGTAATTTTTTTTTTGGGTAAAATTTTTATTTTATTTTATTGTGTGTATTATTAAATGTGTGTTTCATATATGTGTAAGTGTACTAATGTTTGTTGTGTTGTCCAATACTTTCACAGATGGCTCGTCGTGTCGAATATAAACATAATCAAGTGGCATTGTTAGATCCTAACATGCCAGAAGCAGTTAATTTTCAAGGCATCATAAATTTTCTGAATCGATCCCGACTGCATGTTGCCTTATCTGCAGATCCCTATACCAGCTTGGTGTATATACAACAATTCTGGGATACGGTACATCAAGATACTGACGTGGAACCGCATGTACTTCGTGCAACAGTAAACAATACTGAGATTGCAATTTCTGAAGAGACGATTCGTGCTGCTCTTGATTTGGGTGGAAATGCTGACGATCCAATATCTTATCCTAGCACTCTTATTATGGGTTGTTTTCAACGGATGGGATATCGTGGAAAACAAAATGATACCCAAGCTCGGAAAGGTTGATTAGTTGGTGAATGGAGGTATTTCATGCATGTGATTATTAAATGCATATCTCCTCGCAAAGCTGGTACTGATGGATTGAAGATGGCTCTTCAAACAGCTATAGTGGCCTTAACATTGAATAAAAGATTCAATTTTCCCCTTTATTTCTATAGGGAGATGGTAATGCAGATCAATCCAGCTGAAGGTCAAGGTTTCTTGATGTATCCTCGGTTTATTCAAATGATACTCAATCATCTTATTCCTGATCTTCCACAACATCCAATAAGATTAACGTTGACTCCGATGTCAAAACGTATCTTTACCGACTGTACGAAGGTAAAACAGCAGAATGCTGCATTGATTCCAGTCAATACTCCATTGTTTGGGTACTTAATCAATCCTGATTATGTTGCACCACCGAATGACAACTGGTTTCATCCTGATGAACTTGTTCAAGCTCAAGGCATTAATGTGCAACAACAGCAACAACCACAACAACAACAACAACAACAACAACAACCCGCACAAGTACAAGTTCCTACACCACCACAAATTCCTATTCCTGAACAAGTTCCTATTCCACAAGCTGCAGTTGATATACCTATTCAGGAACCAGTTCAAGAAGAGGTCGTTCATGATCCTAATCAAGATCTAGGAATGAACATGGATGATTTCATTGATGATGCTGTGAACTCGCCAATTCCAGAAACCGAAGGGAATGTGGTGACAGATGCTAATTCTAGTTCCAGATCAAGTGATACGATATCCTCTGATGATGACAGCACTGATTCTGATGAATCTAGGGATTTTTCCTCAGGCCATTATGAACGGTTGGCTGCTATTCCACTGGCTAATGCTAGAAAACGCATTAAATCTCAAGCCAGACGACCAAGATGAAAGTCTGTTCGGGATCCTCCTTCCGGATCAGTACTTGGTAAAAGATCTTTGGTCGATGAGAGTTCTGACACTGATAGTGACTTTAATCCAGATCCTACACGTCAAAAGTTAATGTCTGAGTCGATTGTTGCTGCAAAATCTTCTCAAGGAGTCGAGGATGCTAATTTTGTTGCTTCTTTGATAATTACTCCTCCAAGATCTAAGGATCCATCTCCAGTTCAAACTCCTGTTCCTCCAGTCATTCCTACTACTTCAAGTCCTTCTATTCCACAATCAACAGCTGGTCCGTCAAAGCCTTCTGATTCTGACAGGATTACTTTCCTTGAATCTCAAGTGCTTTCTCTACAAACACAGGTAAACACTCTTGTGTCTACTGATTCACAACGGCAGCTGGTGATTCAGACTCAAGCTCAATAGATTGCTGATATGCAAGCATTAGTTTCCAAACTCATTCAGCGTCTTGACGCTCAGGGGAGTTGAGGATACCTGATACTTGTCACACAGAGTCAATTCAAAGACGTGATGATGAAGACAATGATCCTGCTGGAAATATTGAGGGTGATCGACAATACACTGACGCTAATCCTATATCTAGAGTTCAGGGGGAGTCGACATCACAATCACTTGAAGGAAACAAAGACAAAGATATTTCTGGTACTAATGAAGAAGAAATTATGTTATTGGAGTTCTTTCAAGATTCAGAAGAAGAGGAAGCTGAAAAGATTGCATGTCTTGATGACATTGATGATTTATTCAATGACATGGAAGATGATATGTCGGATAATGAGATAGAATAAGGAGAAATAGTAGAGATTGAAATAGAGAAAGATAAAGACAGTGTCACCTATGAAGGCTGTGATGGTCTTAAGGTGCCGTATAACTTCATCCAGGATGATGTTATTCCTGAGTTCTCTTATGACGGAATAACTGATTCTATGGACTCTGTTGAAGATGTCACACTGCCTGATGATACAACTGATTCAAAGATGGATACTGATGATGAGACAAGTCAATCCAATAAAGGTGCTGAAACTGAAACTACTCACACTGAGTCTCCGAAGATTAATGAAGAACCTGTGATGTACAGAGATACAGGGATGACACGAGAATAGTGGAAAGAAGTTGTAAACAGTTGGATGAAGGTGCTACCCAAGTCTCCAGCACAACCTGCTCAGAAAGAGAAATATGTGAATAAAGAGCAGTGTGTAGGAAGGATCATAAGTTGGTTCTATGATGGTGAATCAAAAATATTTGCAATCAAACAATCTGACGGTGTTCAATACTTAAAGCCAAGGATCAAATATTTCAATACCTTGCCAAGGTGTAAAATAAATGGTCTAGCTTCAAAGCCACTCATAAATAGATCGAAGAATGGTTTGGCTGATGTGATAGCAAACCTGATAAAGAAAGAAGGTAGTTCAGGAAAGTATGATCGGCTGAAACCACAGAAGGGAAAGAGAGTGAAGAACACAGATCCAAAGACTGGGAAAGTAACATGGAGATACAAGTATAAACCAGTGCGTGTTATTCACAAGATACCATTAAAGAATATTCCTCAAGACTTTCTTGGGAATATGAAATGGTGGTATGTTGATGTTAATACTAGTGAAGCAAGGATTGAAGATAAAGATAATAAGGTCATTGTGTGTTTCTTTGACGCAATGAATCTTATTAATTTTTCAAAGAAAGATCAGAGGACACTGAGAAAGAATGAGATCATGTACACTGATGAATGGAGAGAACAAGGTCTACAGTACAAAAGAGTTTTGGAGAAATACAGAAGATATGGAGTGCATGCTGGCAGCATACTACCGGATAACTGGAAGAGTTCAAGATAAAGACTGAAGACAGAAGATCAAGCTATTGTCAAGGGGGAGTCTGTTAGGACATTGATTTGTAATGACAAAAGCTTGTAATAGTTAGATTTTATGTCTTTATGTTTTTGTTATGTTAATGTCTAAAGTTACTAAGTTTTTTTACAAGTGAACCTAGAGGCGAACTTGTTAAGTTCGCTTAGTCTGTTAGAGGCCAACTTAATAAGTTCGCTTACAGCAGGTTAGTTTTCTATATATAGGTTTAAAGAGTCATTAGACAGAGGACTGATCAGAGAGAACCGAGAGATAGAATTGTCTGATTGAGTCTGTAAACCATTGTGAATTGGAATATAATTGAGAAGTTTATTTACACGTGTTGTTTCAATTGTCGGTTAGTATACAAATGTTAACATGAAGGATTCCGCACTTCGTGTTATAGCAACGTCATATTACGAGTTCGATCAGTAGTTGAGTTACCTGGACCTACAGGTTTCTCCAAGTTATTATTAACCATTTGATTCCTAATCTACCTCCTGTGTGGCAACGTTTGAATTTGACTCCAATGACTATGAGGATATTTACAGACTGCCAGAATGTTAAACAGCAGAATCCCGAACTAATTCAAGTTCTTACTCCTTTGTTTGGGCACCTAATCAATCCAGATTATATTGCACCACCAAATGACAACTGGATTCATGCTAATGAAGCACTAGAACAACCAGCACAAGCATAGGCAAAAGCACAATCACAAGTACAACCACCACCACCACAACCACAACAACAACCTGTACAAACCAAAGTACAACAAGTTATATAACCGAAAGTTTATGAGAATGTTGAGGATGAGCATATAGATGAAGAGGTACAAGAGAATGTAGAAGCCAATGTTGATGCTCATTTTCAATCTCCACCATAGGGTGAAAATGTCGAAGCAGAGGATACGAGTACTAGTTCAAGTTCAAGTTTGTGTTCAAGTGAAAGTGATGGTAATGATAATGATGGTGGTGATTCTGAAGCTACTGATGACATTATGCTCAGCTAGCTAATGCACCATGAAGTGAGATCTTACTAGATGAAGTTTATCCTAAGAGAAAGAAATCATTAATTAAGAAGAAAGTAAAATTACCACGCAGAAAGTCAGCTCAAGGTCCTCCTCTCGGTGCTACTTTAGGTAAACGAACATTACGCGATGAATCTTCCGATTCTGAGTATGTTCCTTATTCTTTAAGATCAAAGAAGAAAATGGTTACAGCAACTACAAGAGTAGATGCTGATGAGGAGTTTGTGGATTCTTTTATCATATCTCCTGTTCCATCGCATACTACTACTCTACATGGTACTCTGTCTATTCCTCGTACAACAAATGATGAAGCTGGTCCTTCAACTATAAACAAATATGCCAAGATTGTGGCTTTAGAGTCAAAAGTTACATGTTTAAAAGCTCAAGTGTTAAGGCTACATGGCCAAGTCGATGTGTTACAAGCCAATGACTTTCAAAGGAAGCAAGAGCTTAATTTTCAGAACAAACAGATTGTAGAGATGCAGACTCTGGTCTCTCAATTATTAGAGCGTCTTGATGCTTAGGGGGAGAAACCTGCCGGAGATGATGCTTGTCACACAACTGATCTGAACAGACTGAGTGATGAAGATGATGAACCCGATGCAGGTGACAAGGGTGAGCGTCAAAACGCTTATGTTAACCCGACATCTCTGACTCATGGGGAGTCTAGATCCAATGTTAAGGCTATTTAATCATTTGAGAAAGAAATAGCGGCTGTCGCAGCTACTAATATGTTATATAATTCTATGAAGATTCTAATATAGAGGAGGCTGACAAGCTTGAATGCTTAGTCGGTTTAGATAATATGATGGAAGATGAGGTAGTTGAAGATGACATGTCTGCTCTTGAAGAGGGAGAGATTGTGGAGCTGGAGATAGCAAAAGATACTGCTGCAATTACATATGAAGGTTGTGATGGAATGAACGTTACAAAGGACTTTATTCATGATAATGTGATTCCTGAAGATAACTCAGAAGGACTTACAAAATTATTACATTCTGATCATGAAGTCACAAAGCCTATCCCAACTACTGCTCCTGTTGGGAAGCCTGAAGAGCCGGTATTGTATAATGAAACCGGAATGACAAAAGAGAAGTGGCTTGAGTTGGTGAGAAGCTGAAAGAAAGTGTGTAGAGATAAAGACTGATGGCTACAAAATTCTCTAAGTAAGATTGCTGCGGACTCCACAATTTTGCTGCTGACTTACAAGTTGTTGCATATAAGGCTAAGTGCTGCAGATAGTTGTGATCTCCTACTGATAAACAAGCTTCTTGCAGATAGCCTTATCTACTGAAGTCCAAAGTTGCTGCTGATAGGCTTCTCACCAGCATCAAACATTGATGCTGCTGATAGGCAAATCATCAGCAGCTTTGACTTTACTACTGACATCTTTTGCTGCAACACTGACACACCTATCAGTAGAAGGAATGTTATTGGTGCAGAGAACAAAAGACAATGCTCCTATTCTGATCTATCATGCAATGATTACTGAGAATACCTTAGTTTTGCTGTTGTCTTTTCATTGCAGAAGTCTTTTAACTGCAGTTGTCTTTTAGCTACTTGTCTTTTTGTTTTCTACTAATAGTAGTGTAACTTGTAACTGTTAAAGAGCAACGGCTTGTGTTTGATCTGATCCTTAGAATCAAGGGTCTGTCTTGATTCTAAGTTCCTTTAAATGTATTGTATCTTCCATTTGTATAAGCGTGCTTCCTAAGTGTTTTCTCTGTAACTTGTAAACCTTGAAGATTAATACAACTTGCATTTATCAGTATTATCATTGTTTACTTGTATACATTGATTAGCTGTTATTGTTTCTGCCAATCTCAACTAAGAACAGAATCATCTTGTAAACACCAATCCAACAAGTAATATCAGAGCCTTGGCTCTCAGATTAAACAAACGCACACTTGTTTATTCACTCTATAGTTCTGTTCTCTACTATCTTTTTGCTAAACACCACTTATTCAGAAATGGCACAAAACAATGGTTTTGATGATATTGGAAGTATTAACAGACCATCAAGACTGGTGTATGGAGAAGACTATGATATGTGGAAGAACAGGATGGAAAGTTTCTTCTGCTATCAAGAGTATGGAATGTGGAAATCCATAAAAGATGGACAATATGTACCCATGGTGGCCTCTGCTGATTCCGGAGGACCATCAGTCCCTAAAGAAGCCTCAAAGTACTCAGAGGAAGACATCAAGAAGATGGAGGTAGATTTCAATGCTTTGGGAGCCATTCAGATGTCCTTGCCAAATGAACTTTTCCATAATTCAGAGAATACAAGACTGCTAAAGTGCTATGGGAAGCTCTTGAGAAGATGTTTGTTGGTTCTGATGAGTTGAAGGAGAATAGAAGAGACATTCTGAAGCAATAATATGAGAACTTTGTCTGGAAGGAAGGTAAGTCTCTTACTGTTTTGTACAACAGGTACACCTATCTGGTGGGAGAGCTACAGTGCTCTAAAGTGAAGCTGGAGAATGAAGACATTCTAAAAGAGTTTATCAGATCTCTTCCAAGTTGCTTGACACTCTATACAGTGTCAATTAGAAGAACTGAAAACTTGAAAACTCTATAATTGACTGAGCTGTATGGCATGTTAAAGACATATGAATTAGAAATTATTCAAGCCAAAGAAAGAAGATCAGGTCATTCAACAGCTTCATCAACCACCAGTTCATCTGCACTACACTCTGACCACCCAACTCATAAACAAACAACTCACCATTTCTTCTTGAAGCTCCACCTCAACCAAACTCTACTACCTTTGTCCCCAAAAATTCTAGCAACATTTCCTTTATCAAAGAAGATCTGGAGTGCTTTCATCCAGATGACTTAGAAGAAATGGACATACAACACTCCTATTGTCACACCCCGACCGATGGCGGAATCATCGGGGCGGGACATGTAGACTGTTCATAAGCACAAGGTTGACTAGATTGAATATATTAAACATCAAATTTCATAACAAGTAGTCCAAACACAACCAAATCCAAAATACAACAAACTTGAAATACATAGAGTTCTTTTATTGAATTTAACTAAGCCCAAGCCTATGTGAAGCACATCTTGAACAATCTCACACATTAGAACCTGAAACATGAATAATATAAAGTCAACTAAAAAGTTGGTGAGTATAACACAGGTTTGTATATAGATAGCATATAGTTGTAAAACAAATCCATACATAACATGATAAATAAGGCATTTATAGGGAGCAGCTATTGTGTAACCATGTACAATCAAACCTTTGTAACTAGCATGCAAAATTGTGTTGTCGGTATCAATCACCCCAATCTGGGTGGGTTTGTCAGACTCAATAGATCAATCATTGAAAACCGTCGGCTTGAATAGTTAATGATTGCACATAATCGCATACAAAGGTTAGCACACCTAGCACTCGGGCATAAAGCTCAAATTGCACACATGAATGTAAATAGGATTTGTACTTGTGTTGTTCGTGTAAATGTAACGTGTAATTTGAATAATGTTCATGTTTCACCCCAAAAGTGTAAAAGAGTAAAATGGGCTATGAAATACTCACTTGGTTTGAAGGCGTAGCTAACAAGGATACTAGGTAGACTAAAGATCCTTGAAATGCACGAGTTAACCTAAAGTGTAATGTGTATGGTATTAATAGTGTGCACAAGAGTTTAGTTCTAAAGTTGTATTTGGACTTATGTAAAAAGTCATTGATTTGTAATTGGAGTATTGACTAAAATATATAAAGTTTGAAAGAGTATTTTTAGAACATTTTGATTAAGGTTTGAGTTTGAATAATTAAATGAGTAATGTAAATAATTATTGTTTATGAAAACATTATAAGTATTAGTTATAAATTAGTATAATTAATTAATCGTTTTGTTTAAATATAAATTAAATAAATAATCATTTTATTTATTTATTTATAAAATGTAACTTACCATTTAAATACTTTTTAAATGAAAGGTTTAACAATAATTGTAAATTAAATTTTATAAACTTGAAATAATTAATTTTTCCATTTTATTAAATATTTGTTCTTCCTAAATAAGATTAAATGCAATTTTATAAAATTCAACTATTTTTATTTTGTAATTCAATCAGAATATTTGTGGTTTGAAAAATATATAAAATTTATAATTCTGCCAAGATTTTAACTCACACACGACCGTGCCTGGGAAGGGCACGATCGTGCTCAAACCACGGGCGCGACCATGCTAGTCAGGGCGCGACCGTGTTGATCAACAGAGGGATTAAACTAATTAAATCATTAGGCACGACCGTGCCTTGGCTAGGCACGATCGTGTCTATGATCCTAAGACACAACTGAGATTAGCCAAAGGGCATGATTGGGTCTGTACAGGAGGACACGACCGCGCTGATAGTCGGCACGACCGCGTCTCACGAGGCACGACCGCGCTAGATGATTAGCGCGACCGTGTCTGTTCCACATCAGGGACGAATTGACCGATTCTTATAATAATATGGTTGGAAATCATAGGGCTTTCATCCTTTAGACTATTTCGAGTCTTTTAGTATAGATTAACTAGATTTAAAACGTGTCTAAGGTTCGATTCGATTAAATCATTTTTAACGAAAATGTGGATTTGGGTTCGTGGTGATTTCCATAATGAAAGCCCAAATTATCATGGGGCTTTTGATCTATGAACTGAAACGAAAGTGTGGAAGGTTTCAATTACCCGGAAGAATAACGAATCGATTGAGTACAGTAAGGACGTGTTCCGGCGACGACGATTTGATCTCCGGCATCTTCTGCTGCAACTCCGGCTGCTTCAAGTGGGTCAGTAGCTTCTGGGAGAATCGTTTGTGCGTTAGCTTGGGAAAATTGCAAGTAATTTGGAGAATTCGATGGTGTAGTGGACAATTTCGTGGATTATTGGATGATTTTATGAATTTCCGTTTATTTGTTGTAATTAGGACGATCAAGTGGCTTAACTCTGTTTGTTAATAGTTGGAACGTCCAAAGCGGTTACGAAATCGAACGTCTCTGTGATTAAAGGCTGTATTTCCGTTTCAACTAGTACGAGGCGCGACCGTGCCCATATGCGGCGCGACTGTGCTAGGGCACCAGGCGCGATCGTTCAAAAGCAAGTCGCGCGACCGTGCCAGAACTAGGCGCGACCGTGCCTATTAGGGTTTCTTGCTACTTTTCAACATCAGACCTTGTAACTTTGGTCTTTGACATATTTGTATAAATAGATACTTATGTAGTGTTTTTGTAGGTTATAACCGTGTAAAATTTGCGGATTTACATTGAAATATAGTATTAAATTGATGGTACGAAAAAGAATAAAACAGTGCACTAGAATTGAGTTTGAAACGCATTACATTGAATTGAAAATACGGATACCAAAAATCAGAAATGTTACACCTATGACATGCTTTCTTTTAGAGCAAAATGGTTCTACTCTAGAACTGGAAGACCAATTTCAAGCAACAACTCTAACACCAGAGTTGGCTTGGACAAGAGTAAGCTAAGAGGTTACAATTGTAGCCAACTTAGTCACTTTGCCAGAGAATTCAAGACACCAAAGGCAAACCCAGTTGCAGCACAATCTAGACAAACCCATCATGGTCAAGCAAGTCAAGGCAACACCACTCCTACTCAAATTGCAGCCTATGCAGCTGTTGTAACAGTTGATTTTGATTGGAGCTTCCAGTATGAAGATCTTCCTGCCAACAACCAAGCACTCATGGCAGACACAACAGAGATACCACCTTAGGGACAACTAAGTCACAAGGATAACACCTGGGTTATAGACAGTGGTTGTTCCAGGCACATAACCGACAACAGGTCCATCCTCTCCAATTTCAGACATTTCAATGGAGGATATGTTGCCTTTGGGAGTGATTCAAAGGGAGGATCTATGACTGGACAAGGAACCGTGTCCAATGAAAGAATGAGTATTGAAAGGATAAACTTCGTCGAAGAATTGGAATTTAATCTCATGAGTGTGTCTCAGATCTGTGATCAAAAGCATTGGATGCTTTTCACAGACAAATAATGCTTTGTGCTCTCCCCTGGGTTAAGCAAACCTCCTCTAGAGAAGATTTTATTCATTACTGATGCGTGTAAACTATATATATATTTTAATAAAGAATTTTCACACAATATGAGTTTTAAAAAAGGGTTTTCACCAAAGACTAATCACACACACATCGGGCAGTGTACCCGTCGGATAGCAATATAGTAAAGGTAAGACCCAGATATCAATCCGTGGACACGGTGGAATGCGATAATAAACCGGAACTAAAATCTAATCAAGTGAGGGTATAAAGATATTTTGGAGAGTTTTGTTTAATTAACTAACACGCAAATATATAAAAACTAAGCTAAGTGTTGGATCGGGATCTACCTTGATCCAATGATTCAACACATTAACCGAACCAAATCGTGCGGAATCCGATTTGATTGGCAATCCAATCTATGACACGGATCGGGTCGTAAGAAACGAGCGGATTAGACGACGAATCGAAGGTTTCTATCGACCCTTTGGTGTAGAGAAGTTGGATACAAGACCTGGAAACTCTCTAGAACAGAGATTCGACAATACAGATGCAGAGAGTTTGTGTGTTCTATTCTTTTTCTTGTTCTACTCTGGACACTATATGTATATGTGTTGTATATCTTCTCTGTTTTTTGCTCATGAAGTGAAACTTCTATATATAGTGTAGAGGCCATTCGTACGAATGAGCCATGTGAATGGACTCATTCGTACGAATGAATCAGCAGAATGGTTCATTCGTAAGAATGAATCATCAGAATGGTTCATTCGTACGAATGAATCATTCTCATGACTTATTCTAGTGAATGAATCATTCTCATGATCTATTCGTGCGAATGGATCATTCTCATGATCCATTCGTGCGAATGGGCCTTTCAATAGCACGATTGATTAACGTTATCGATATTTATCAGATCATTTAATACACAGTCGTTATATATGAGTAAACATTAAGGATAAACATGTAATTTCATTAATACATCAAATAGTTACATTAAACATAGATGAAATACATATTACAAGGGATTAGGGACATAATATGCATCTACATACTACCCCTTGGACCTAGATCCCTTCAAAATGACCTAACTAACATTAGTTGGTCTTCAACATCTCTTTTGAACGAGTTTTCCAGTTGACCCCGGCGTGTATGTTAAAAGCAAAGCATATACGTATCACCTTCACATACTGCAACGCCTGGTCTATATCTTCAACTTCAAAAAACGGCTGACACTTGTATAAAGTGGTAACATCTTGTTCAGACAAGTTTGTCAGCCACAACGGATCAAAGACCCTGATGGTCTCCCATGACCCTTCTTTACAAAGCACTATTACAGCTTCACCAGTACGCCCATCATAGTACCACCATTTGAACTGATCTGAGAAGTCCTGGATCATTTTCCTTAAAGGAATCTTCTTCATGATCGTTGGAGGTTTCCACTTTAATACAATTAGGGGCTTCTTGGTGATTGGATGAACCTTTTCCTTGTGAATGTAACGTGTAGGCATTTGTGGCTTGAAGTTCACCCAATTCTTCCGGTATTCATACTGTAATTGACGTTCAAACCATTCGGACAGACCGGAAGATTCGCTGTATAGAAGCTTTAGACGCGCCAATTGATTTACTTCAAATGCGGGCAGCGTCTTGAAGTCATGAGGGTACCTGAAATATTGTATGCCCTTCTCTCTTTTTATAGCATAGCAGCTTAAGTCGTTGAAGTATGCCCAACTGATTATACGACCATCAGACTTGTGTCCTTTGAGTCGATAAACTTTAGTGTACTTGGTTGGAGGAGAGGGCTTTGAGTTCTTCTTTAGTTCAGCCATGTATTCCATCCACTGACTTTTACGTTCATTCAGCTCTTCAATGTCAAAAGTGGAGGGACCGGCTTCATCCTCTTTGTTGTCGATAATGCGGTTGACCTCCTCGTCGGACTGCTGAGTGAATAAGTCCGCGAAGGAGGGAAGATCATCACCATCTACTGATGTGTACTTTGGATATTCTTGATCAGTGATGTCTTCGACTTCAACCTCATCAACGTCTTCTAGTTCGTCAGAGGAGGGATAATCAGTTGTAGGAACAGATGCCTCTTCAGTAATGACTTCGTCGGGATTCATTTGAAATAGCTCGGCAATCTGTTCTTTTGACAAGCAGTGTACGATTTCCCCTTCCTCTTTATCATAAATCACTGAATGTTGGATGATCCCTTGCATGTCAAGCACATAAGTTAACTTTGAAGGTTGTTGCTTGAGAGGCATCACATCCAAAACTTCAGTTCCCTTTTGTGTATCTGATGATGGGCCTACTGGTTTGTCTAATTTTTGCTTCGTGCGTGCCTCTGCTTCTGCTGTCTTTGAAGCACTTGATGCAGCACCAGCATTGGCACCATCATCCTTATCTTAGTCATTCTTGTCATCATCATCATCATCATCACTATCATCATCATCATCATCATCGTCACCATCATCATCCTCATCATCATCATCATCATCACCATCTTCACCATCATTTCGAGCACCCTCAATTATGTCCCTTCTGCTTTCTAAGTCTTCCAACAGTCTCTTATTTTACTCCTCTATCCTTTGTATTCTCTGAGCATGTGCATCAACAGTTTTAGACAACTGTTGATTCTGGTTTGTAGCAGTGAGAAGGAGGGCTTGTTGATCATTGCATCTATTGGAAAGACTTGTGATGGCTTGGGCTTGTTCACTATTTTGCAGAGTCAACTGACTGATCTGCGAGCCCTGAAGATCTAAACGCTTTGACTGTTCTTGATTTTGAGCCAGAAGCTGCAGTACCAAGCTGTTTAGAGTGATGATTTGATCGTTCAACGAAATAGTCGGCAATGATGTTGATGGCTCAGCTCGAGTAGTGGCTGGCTGTGATGTATGAGCAGTCGTGTAGATGGGAGGAGGAATCGGAGGCACAGTTTGTGTCTGAGGCATGGATGTTGACATTGGAGCCTCAGACCTGGTGGCAGTTGCTGTTGTAGCAGAGGTGCTCTCCGTCCTTCTGACAAGTTTGAACTTTTGGCGTTTGGCCATTCTCTTCATTCTTCCTTTCTTGACTGGGGTAGATTGGGAAGAAGGAGCAGCAGATACTTGTGGACAGTCAGGGACAAAGTCAGCATCCCTGACGTCATCATCATTAACCCTTGAGCTTCCTTGATCTGCTCCCCTCTTTCGTTTTGTGGCGACCAATCTTGCCCCTTGTTGACTGATTTCGAATTCATCTTCAGTTTCCTCAGAATCAGTAAACAGGACGGTATCCAGGTTAACGTCTTCTGGGTTAGTTGGAAGGGATGAATCGATAGCAGTAACAGTAGGAGTGGTGGCAGCGGTAGATGGAACATTAGGAGCATTGCCACCACCTCCCTGACCATCTTGGTCGTCGTCATCTTGGTCGTCAGCTGGAGGCACAACAATATCCTCCCTGTCAGAATCACTATTATCGTGACGCCAATTTCTGTTTGCAGGTGCCATATAATCAGAATTTGCCAGATGTCCAATAAGGCGTTTATGTGGAGGCTTTGTTGGTCTTCCCCTATAAGTCTGTACCCGGTTTAGTGTGACATCAGTCATATGCTCCAGCCTTATCATGTCAATATCGGATCGTGGCAGTAGAGGAAGTTGGTCATCGATTATCATCTGTAAGAATCGGGGGTACATGAGATACGCATTGTCCCCTTTTAGCGAGATGTTTTCCTTCAGGTGTGTGAACACCATCTCTGAAAAGTTGAATGGTATGTTCAACACCAGTGCCACAAATGCGCTCTGTATTGTTTCGCGCATATCATCAAATCCGGCACGACGGGAACCGAGGCAGTGAAGAAGAACGTGTCCTAGATATTTATACTGGGGACAGAGGTTCGCCTTGTTGAGAACGCCTTCGACGACATTTCCATCGTACTTTATTCTCATGAAGCATCCACGGACCAGATATTTATCCAGTGTCACTGGATCTTCAGGATGATCACCGAATTGACACAATCGGCGAATGTGAGAGGCAGATACAATAACCTCCTGTCCTGCAATCTTTCCCCGTATCACAGTTGGAGAAACTTCACAGTCTATTTCAGCTGTGGCCCAGAATTCCCGTTGATGAGAAGCATAGGGAGTGCAGATATAAGATATAGCATGGGCTATCCTGGATCGAGACAAGAACTCGATCATTCCAATAAACGGTCTTGCATTCTTTGAAGTTGGGATCATGTAAGCACAAATGTTGCTTTTTGTTGAAGCTTTAAGAATAACTGGAGCTCTGTGCGCCATAACGATCAGTCTGCAAACACAAAAACATCAAGCACATCAGATCAGTACATGCAAGATTTTGGAAATATGAACTTTTGGACCATTTTCCCTCTGTACGAATGAACCCTAAAAGTTGGTTCATTCGTGCGAATGGATCATTCTGCCTATTCATTCGTGCGAATGAGTTTCATTCATATGAATGAGTATTCATTCGTGCGAATGAGTTTCATTCGTGTGAATGAGCGTTCATTCGTGTGAATGAGCGTTCATTCGTGTGAATGATTGTTGTTCTCATTCGTACGAATAAACATGAAGAGTGTCCATTCGTATGACAGACGGGTCGCGATCCAATTTGTCCAAAAATCAACCAACACTTGAAAAGATTTGCCGAAAAAGACACCAAAACACTCGACTATGGTTTTCAACCAGTATTTAGCATTTTAATCGGTTTATTAAGTCATTTTTTTACGTTTTTAAGTTTGGTTTTCGGTTTTTAGCCCTAGATCTAGTCGAACATCCTCGAATCGGTATACATTTGATGAATACTTGTGGGGTTATACCTGTAAAATTAAATCAAATGATTAGATCGGTGATTGGACTGAGTTTTGTTCAAAATCAGAATTTCAATCAAACAGACGTGCGAATGCTTTCTGAAATGTGCGAATGAGACTGCACATGCGAATGAATGGCATATTTATAAGATGGTCTGATTCATTCGTACGAATGGACCATTCTGGTCATTCCATTCGTGCGAATGAGCTAGACTTGATTCATTCTGTCACTCATTCGTACGAGTGGACCATTCTGGTCAGTCCATTCGTGTGAATGAGCTAAACTTTATTCATTCTGCCACTCATTCGTACGAGTGGACCATTCTGGTCAGTCCATTCGTGTGAATGAGCTATTCTCCTCATCCATTCGTACGAGTGAGCCATTCTGCTCATCCATTCGTACGAGTGAGCCATTCTGCTCATCCATTCGTACGAGTGAGCCATTCTTCTCATCCATTCGTACGAATGGGACAATCCCCTTATGCAAATTAAACTTTTCAGGTTAAATGGGATATCCGACCACATTGGTCTTGACAACAATTTGATTATGAAGTATTAAATTATGAAGTTAGGGATCAATTATGAAGTTTTGGAATAGGTTATGAAGTAAAGGAACGATTTGATCAATCAGGAAGTCAAGCGGTTTTCAAATTTGGTTGATAACAGTCGTTCGAGTCTTATCGAATAATCTAAAATTCAGAAAAATTAAAATCTTTTTGGATTTTTTGAATATGTAATACTGAAAATAATATCAACAAGATATATATACACATGTCTTAGTAAGAATGATCCTTATGAGAAATCATACAGACTTAATGACTAATGATCTGAGACATTTTGAATTTTGTAGATACAACTATACAATGGTATTTACACATCTTTTTGTGAGAAAGATCCGAACATGGGATCAGTACTAGACTCATAGCAATCATCAATATTGCAAATTATCTGAGCTTTAAGTACACTTAGTCAAAATCCGATCATTGATATGTCTGTCCATCTTAAACTTATGCATACCTTTTCTCAACACTTACAAGATGATCTTGAAGGATTAAGTCCATTATCTATGTATCCCACACTAGTTAAGAATTGACTTGAATTACTTTTCAAAACATGTTAATGTTTCAAATCAGCACAACTTACTTAACCAGTCATCATAAGTTCATGAGATCTCAGTTATTCCCTGTTACTTCTTTACTGCACCAAAATTTTTTTTTTTTTTTTTTTTTTAGTATTCACAGTGACAGCCATCAGCTCATGGACGGCTTCAGCCAGGTATTTACAAGGCAATATGGCACGTATGCAGCTAACGGTGTTTGTGTTCATCTTATCCCATGGATGGCTTCAACCAGGCTGCAACCCGGTAATATGGCACATATACGGATTCGGATTCATACTTTTATTTTATTCTTAATCGCATGGACGGCTTCAGCCAGGTATTTACAAGGCAATATGGCACGTATACGACTTCGGAATCTAATTTTTAATTTTATAACTACTTTCTGATATCTCATTAAACCGATGATAACTGGTGTGCACAGAATGAGAAACACCTTCAGTTTCTATTGTTGATTTTCGTCAATCCTTTCACCATTATGTGACTCACAAGACAATATCTAATATGGTATAGATTGATCATCAATGGTCGAGATTCAGTAAGATAAGCCTATCAATGCATCACATGTCGACTTAGTGTGACTATTCACTATGACATTAAATGCAATGTGTTTCATACATATGGTTAGTGTGCCATCACTTCCCAAAGGTTGGATACGATTTCTCATTTTTGAGTTTTTCAGATGTTTTTGGGTTTTAGACTGTACAAAAATGGAAAATCCTTTTTTTTTTTTTTTTTTTACTGTACACAAATAACTGTACACAATTTAGAAATCTTTTTGGAGTCTCAGATAACTAACGTCTGTGTACTATCATTTTTCTCAGTGAGAGATCATTTTCTTACTGACATTTTTACTGTACACAAATAACTGTACACAATTTAGAAATCTTTTTGGAGTCTCAGATAACTAACGTCTGTGTACTATCATTTTTCTCAGTGAGAGATCATTTTCTTACTGACATTTTCTCCCCCTAAAATTTCAAAATGAAAAATCTTTTTGAGTTTTTGAGATTTTTAATAAACGCAAGAAAGAAAATATATACAGGAACGTAATTGATAAAAATGATTATTGACTCGACTCTTGGTCCGGAACAACGTTATCCTTCTTTTTCATGCCGTTTACCTCTAACAAGAATAAAAATCTTGGTTTGTCAAAGGCTTTTGTATAGAGGTCGGCCTTTTGGAAATCAGTGTTAATTTGAACCATATCAATCAGTTTCTTTTCAAAACAATCACGAATGAAGTGATATTTTATGCCGATGTGTTTGGTTTTTGAATGTTGAACCGGATTCTTAGTGATAGCTATGGCAGCAGAATTATCTACATAAATAGGAGTGTTAGAGAATTGCAAACCGTAGTCCCGAAGTTGCTGTTGAATCCAGATAATCTGAGAACAGCAACTGGCAGCAGCGATGTATTCAGCTTCACATGTAGATGTAGCCACTGAAGTCTGCTTTTTGCATTGCCATGTCACGAGACGGTTTCCAAAGAACTGACACCCTGCAGATGTAGACTTGAAGTCTGTTTTGCAACCACCATAATCAGAATCACTATATGCAGTAAGCTCAAAGTTATCTTCATTAGAGTACCATAATCCAAGATCAGGAGTACCCTTCAGATAACGAAGAATCCTTTTGACAGCAGTTAAGTGGGAGACTTTTGGTTTTGACTGATATCGGGCACAGAGACACGTGGCGAACATGATGTCTGGTCGAGATGCCGTGAGATACATGAGAGATCCGATCATGGCTCGATAGAGAGTAGCATCAATATACTCCCCCTTGTCATCAGGCGAAATCCCGTGATTGATCGCCAATGGAGTACCAGCAGGTTTGGCATCAGTCATACTGAATCGGCTCAGTATGTCTCCAACATAATTGGTTTGATGAAGGAAAATCCCTGTCTCAGATTGATCTACTTGTAGCCCTAGAAAGAACTTCATCTCTCCCATAGAACTCATCTCGAACTTGTCCTGCATAACTCTTTCAATTTCTTTGCACAGAACATCATTCGTCGATCCAAAAATAATGTCATCCACGTATACCTGTACCATTAAAAGTTCTCCACCCTTTTCCCGAATAAACAACGTGCAGTCGATGACACCTCTTCTAAATCCGTTGTTCAGAAGATGAGTGGAAAGTGTCTCGTACCACGCTCGCGGAGCTTGGTGCAATCCGTACAGTGCCTTGTCCAATTTGTAGACACGGTCACGATGCATAGGATCTTCAAACCCGGGAGGTTGACTGACGTATACGACTTCACTGATTTCTCCATGAAGGAATGCACTCTTTACATCCATTTGATAGACTTTGAACCTTTTGTAGGATGCATAAGCAAGAAAAATTCGAATTGCTTCCAGACGAGCAACCGGTGCAAACACTTCATTGTAGTCTATACCTTCAATTTGCCTAAATCCCTGAACGACCAAACGAGCCTTATTTCTTATGACTATTCCTTGATCATCCCTTTTGCAACGAAGAACCCATCGAGTACCAATCTTCTTAGCTCCTTTTGGTAAATCAACTAACTTCCAAACTCCGAGCTTATGAAATTGGAGCAGTTCTTCCTGCATTGCATTTACCCAAGATTCTTCTTTTAAAGCATCTGTTATAGACCGTGGTTCGATTTGCGAGACGAAACATGAATGCGCACAATCGTTGACCACACCAGATTCCATGATTTCTGAGTAGACTCCAGAGTTGATCTGACCCCTAGTTTTGACACCAGATGTGGGATCACCAATAATGTTCTGTCGAGGATGAATTCTATCAATCCTACCCACAGGATGAGCAGGAACCTCAACAGTTTGATCAAGATTTGTGATACTCTGTTCAATTGCCACAGAATGTGAAACATCATCACTAAGTTGTACAACATCATGGGAAGGATCTTCAATTTGCTGGTCTATTTCTTGTTGAGAATCCTCATACTCTAAAGAAGAAGAAGAATCATCATCCTGTGTGACTTGTGTGTTACTGGAGGACTCAGGAATGTCAGATGATGAGGGAGTAGGTTGCACATGTTCATCAGGTGCATTTTGAGCATCATACATCATTTGAACAGCAACTTCCTCATCTGAACATTCTGGAGGAAGATTAAACGAGGCAAAAAGTTCTTCATAAACAAACATCCAAGGAAGACCTTTTCCAGCAGCAGGAGAGGTATACTTTTGAACATCAACATGGTACCATTCTTCTACATTCCCAGAAGCTTTGTTGTAAACTCTTTTATTGGGAGTGCTGTACCCTAAGAAGTAACCTTCTTCTACTTTCTCGTTAAACTTGCCATGAGCATCTTTTTTTAACATGGTACATGGAGCGCCGAACGGTTCAAGATACTGTAAGTTCGGTTTCCGTCGATGCAACAATTCAAAACAAGTTTTATCGTGACGCTTGACAACTAGAACCCGGTTGAGCGTGTAACACGCATTAGCAATAGCTTCATTCCAGAACTGCACGGGTAAATGTGAGTCAGCGAGCATAGTCCTTGCCGCTTCTATCAAGGTCCGATTCTTCCTCTCAGCAACACCGTTCATTTGTGGAACATATGGCGCACTGAATTCATGGTGAATACCAAGTTTTTGACAGAACGTTTCCATAAGGTGATTTTTAAATTCAGTACCATTGTCAGAACGGATCCTCCTAACCTTTAGCCTATACAGAGACTCCAATTTGGTAATAAGAATCTCCACATATTCAAAAGTCTCAGATTTTTCTTTCCAGAACATCACCCAAGAATATCTCGAATACTCATCTGTCACAACCAAACAATATAAGTCTCCAGCAATGCTCTTCCGGTTGATAGGACCAAACAAGTCCATGTGTAAGAGCTCTAGTGGTATAGTGATGGAATGTTGAGATTTGGGTTTATGAGATTTCTTGGTTTGTTTGCCTTTCTTGCAAGAAACACACAGGTCAGGAAGATGAAAACTTTTCATAGTGACTCCTTCAAAAAGATTTTTGTGCACCAAATGATTCATTTTTCTGAGACTAAGATGTCCCATTCTTTTGTGCCATAAAATAGAATCCTTCTCAGTGGCTTTTGAAACAAAACATGATGCTGTGGACACTGAGGATGATGCTTGTGACATGTCAAGAATATAAAGGTCATTCACTCTTGGAGCAGACATAACCACCATGTCTTCTAGAATTATAAACTCCTTTTTCAAGATATAACAATGCTTGTCATCAAAAATAACCTTGAACTCCTTATCACAGATTTGAGAAACAGAAAGCAAGTTGTTATCCAACTGTTTGACAAAGTTGACCTTCTCAAAACTGACAGCTCCATTAGACAGTGTTCCCTGAGCTGAGATAAAACCACCTTTATCGCCTGCAAATGAAACATAGCCCCCTTTGATATTTCTGACGTCGAAAAGGAGAGCTAAGTTTCCAGTCATGTGCCTGGATGCCCCACTATCAACAATCCAATTATTGCTAATAGGATTGTAAAGGACAACCTGCACAAGAAAGAAGGTAATTAGTTTAGGTTAGGAACCCAAGCCTTTACGGTCTTGGGTTTCCCAGACTCATCTACAACAGTACAATCCATCCACTGTCCTTGTGGACTTTTGGAACAACCATTTGACTTTGAAGTACAGTCGTCAGAAGCATCGTCTGATTTTGCTTTCCACACATGTTGGTTGTGCAACGACTGTTTGTGGTAAACAGTGGATTGCTTAACGATTTGTGCAGGTGTGGAACTCGAATCAGAGACCAACAAGTCATGCATCTTTTGTTTAACTTTCTTTTGATGCACTTGTTGTTGGGTAAAAGAGTTAGATTTTGACTTTAAAAACTTTTGTTTATTTTCTGGAAAATGGTTAACTCTTTTACTTGGTTTCTGAAGATAAGGACAGTTGACAACAACGTGTCCTTTTGTACCGCACTCAAAACAGTATCTCCGCTCAACCAACCTCTGAGATCTGTAATGATTTTCACTTTGGTGAGTTTTTGAACCACCAGCCTTAGCTTCTTTTTGTTCAGCTGAAGAGAGTGACTTGTTTGATTGAACAGACTCTCCAGCTTTAACAAAATTAACCTTTTTGATTGAGGCTTTGGTTACTTGACTCTTCTGATCAGAAGTAGTGGGATAAGATGGACGGCGATTGGTTTGTTTAATTTTAAAAACATTTTTAGAAGCTGATTTTGAAATACCAATGCTGTCATTCTGTGGAGCAGACGAGATTTTATGTCCCAAACCACGAGTAGAGCATTCATCGTCGTCTTCATCCCACTCTTCTACCATTCCATCAACACACTGGGACTTCGAGGTCGAAGCACCATTATCGTTAACCTTTGGTTGACAAATTTTGTTTTCTGTTGGATCAACGACAAGAGGCGTTTTGACCTTAAAGTCAATGATTGGGTTATCATCAGGTGTGTTTACCATAGTATTCAACACCGGAGGAGGACAATTTTTATACCCCATCCTAGCATTTTTCTTTCCTGGACTCCGTGAAATCATGTAATCAAGAATGTAAGAAGAATTTGAATAACTTTTTAGCTTTTGATTTAAAGTTTCATAATCACATTCGACTAGCGCCAGCTTTCTCTTTGTTTCATCAATCGTGTTTAAATAAAAAGTGATGGCATTTTGTTTGTTGATAACACAGATTTCTAATTCATGAACTTGTCTGTTTAAAAGATCAATTTTGTTTTTGAAGGCAAGTTCGTTTCCCTTTAAAACAAGGTTTGCTTCAAGACAAGCAGTTAAATCAGTAATTAAGTCTGTGTTGTGACTTTTAAGTGCCTCAACTTTCTTTTCAAGTTCATCACAAATTAAACACGGTTGAGATTTAGACTCACTTTCAAAACTGTCAGAATTTACCTGAATGCCTGTGGATGTTTTTACCATAAAAGCACAGCTATAGGTAGATTCAGAAGAGGAATTGTTATCATCCACATCAGATGTCGATTGACTTGCAGAGACGACAGATGATTTATCCTCATTCTCAGCTGTGAAGCCAGAACTGTTTGAAGATGTGTCGTCTTCATCCGATGAACTTTCTGAAGCAATCTCTTTATCAGCATCAGAATCTGATTCTTCATTGATTTCTACAGCCTTTGCCATGCAACCTCTATCCCCTGAACTGACATCAGCTCCAAATTTAAAAGACCAGTCAACAGTCTCATCTGTTTGAACAACCATAGCTTTTGTTCCACTTGAAGTTCCTTTATCTTGTGCAAGAGTAACTGGAACAATGTTTGTTTCTGTATTTTGAGTTTGTGGCTTCAGTTGGCTTTGACGGTTGTTGAAAGGGTTACGGTTTCCAGTCTGTTTAGGCTTTTCACATTGCCTGGCAAAATGCCCTTTCTCACCACAGTTAAAACAAACAACAGCAGACAGATCAAAACCATAAGTAGTGTCTTTGTTCCCTTCGAGAGTTTTTCCTGTCCTTTTTACATAATCTCTCGCTCTTCTGACTGCACTTGCAAGAGCCCACATTATATCAATTCGATCCATTTCATCCTTATCAATCTGAGCATAGTCTTCTGCTTTCAGATGACTGTTTCCAACCTGTCCAGCAACAAGACTGTCATATGAATTGACAACGGTAGACAACAGTGCCATGTGTTCCTTGGCCACTTCGATAGTAACCTTGTCGAAGTTGTCTGTTTGCAATTTAATGGGGCTTGGTGGAGGAGTACTAGCAGAATTTCCCTGCTGTGGAACCGAGCTTGATGAAACTGAAGCATGAGCTGTTGAAGACTGGCTGGCTGAAACATTTGACTTGTTTGATACAAACGCAGTCTGCAAAGGAGCATTTTGTTGAGTTGATGTAGAATAGTACAATGAAGGATCCTGAGCTTGTACACCTCTCTTTAACTTCCACTTATTCATCACCTCTTGTTCTCTCAATTTCTGAAGAAATTCATTGATGTCAATGGTTTCAAGAGTATTGTTCTGTTTGAGAACCATCAAGAATGAATCCCATTTTGGTGGTAGTGCATCTGCCATGCATTGAACCTTTTCTTCTTTCGTTGTTTTGACCCCATGGGCATGTAATTCACTCATCAAGTGATAGAATCTCTCAAATAGATCATCTAAGGACTCATTTCCAATATACATAAAATTATCAAATTCCTTCCGAATGGCCTTAGCATTGATAGCTTTCAACGAAGCATTTCCTTCGTGACGTTGTTCTAAGGCATCCCACAGAGATTTTGAAGATGTAAACAGCCTGAATTGATGAAATATTTCTCTTGACATGGCCTGAGATAGGATAGCATATGCCTTCTTTTCTAAGTCATAATCTTTTCTTTGTTGTTCGCTTAAAAGTGAAGCCAAAACAGGAGTTCCATCCTCACTCAACACTTTTTGATATCCATTCTCTATCATCATCCATAAGTTTGTATCAACTCCATTAATGTGTATCTCAAACCTGTTTTTCCAGTGATGATATTCGTCCATTGTCATGAGTTTTGGAGCCTTGTTAGCATTTCCAGCTTCATTATCGATTAATAACAAGTTTTGGATTTTGCTGTTCTGACTGGCAACAAAGGCTAAGTCCGACATGATAAAAATTCAGAAGAGATTTGGAGCCTTGTTTTTCGACACTTAGAAAAAATTTAGAAGAGATTTGTACGAATGGGTCTATTCGTGCGAATGGAATTTTCTATTCGTGCGACTGGAATTTTCTATTCGTGCGAATGGAATTTTCTATTCGTGCGACTGGAATTTTCTATTCGTGCGAATGGAATTTTCTATTCGTGCGACTGGAATTTCTATTCGTGCGATTGGAAGTTTGAACAAACGAGCGGGAGACTTGATCTGTTCGTGCGAATGGTAGGAGCCATTCGTGCGAATGAAGTTCATCATAGTAGCCATTCGTACGACAGAGGGCAGTTTGACTTTTTTTGCACCAAAAAGCACCAATGATTGAGCCTTTTATCAGATCTGGAATCTGAGATGATCAGATCACTCAGAAGCAATAATCACAAGATATGAACGTGGAAAAACAACGATCAAGTGATCTTTATAACATTCAAGAAGCTAGAAAAAGCAAGATCAAAAGCAAGATCAGATTTTCTATGTTGAATCTAGAGCACAATCAGGCTCTGATACCACTTTGTTGGATCGGGATCTACCTTGATCCAATGATTCAACACATTAACCGAACCAAATCGTGCGGAATCCGATTTGATTGGCAATCCAATCTATGACACGGATCGGGTCGTAAGAAACGAGCGGATTAGACGACGAATCGAAGGTTTCTATCGACCCTTTGGTGTAGAGAAGTTGGATACAAGACCTGGAAACTCTCTAGAACAGAGATTCGACAATACAGATGCAGAGAGTTTGTGTGTTCTATTCTTTTTCTTGTTCTACTCGGGACAGTATATGTATATGTGTTGTATATCTTCTCTGTTTTTTGCTCATGAAGTGAAACTTCTATATATAGTGCAGAGGCCATTCGTACGAATGAGCCATGTGAATGGACTCATTCGTGCGAATGAATCAGCAGAATGGTTCATTCGTAAGAATGAATCATCAGAATGGTTCATTCGTACGAATGAATCATTCTCATGACTTATTCTAGTGAATGAATCATTCTCATGATCTATTCGTGCGAATGGATCATTCTCATGATCCATTCGTGCGAATGGGCCTTTCAATAGCACGATTGATTAACGTTATCGATATTTATCAGATCATTTAATACACAGTCGTTATATATGAGTAAACATTAAGGATAAACATGTAATTTCATTAACACATCAAATAGTTACATTAAACATAGATGAAATACATATTACAAGGGATTAGGGACATAATATGCATCTACACTAAGGTCACAATTCAAACAATTAGGGAGAAAATATCACTTCGGTGTCGAATCCATCTAGAATACATCCAATACACTCATAGAAACATGGCAATCACACGAAACATAAATTGACCAAATTCTTGTCAAAGACATCTAATCAAATGACTATTCGGAAAGCTAGAATGAAATACACAAACTAACCACCTAAAGTCATACAATGAAGCTCACGTGTTTAACAATCATGTTAATGTTTATAAGGATTAAACTAGTTTCCGGTTAAGGTACACTAGTCCAACAACTAGTTGGAAAGATAATATGAACAACACACTACCCACCTCAAGTTGATTAAATTAGATAACAATATGCATTTCTTCAACATACAATGTTCATGTAAAGGTTATATAAATTAGGAGAATGTGTCAACAATTCCTAGATAAACATAAAACTAAGCATGAAACATTCTAACAAACACCTTGTCTTTCTAAACATAAGCATAAGGATACACATACAAATATAATGATTCATAAACAAGACTTCATTCACCATTCCTAGTCAAAAGCCACAAACTAGTATAAATACATACACCAATCCATGAATATAAGCATAAACCATAAGTTTTCCAACATAATATGATATACACAAATACAAGTCTTGTAAACACCTCAAAACACTTGAATACATAATTTCATTGAAGAATAATCATACGGTTGTCATAACATTAACACAATAATTGTCAATAATCCATGAATGATGTTAAATGTATCTAAACTTCATCTAAACCAAAGTGAACAGGAGTTTTAGCTCATCATGAGCACAAGAATTACAAATAAACAGGGAAAAGTAGTAAGAAACATGATATGGAAATAAGAATCAAACCACTCCTCCACGCCTAGATGTTGTTGTTGATGTAAGATGATCCTCTTGATGTTGTGTCCTCTCCAAGAATCTTGAAATATGGCTGGAACAAGAGAAATACGAGCTGGAACAGTAGACTTTCTCCCCTGGTTGCTTGATATCTGAATGAGAGTTTAAGTTCTGTTTAAATAGAAAAGGGGAGGCACGACCGTGCCAAGAAAGAGGGCACGACCGTGCCAAGTGCAAAGGCGCGGTCGCGTCTAGGTCTTGCCGCGACCGTGTGACAGAGGGTTGACCGATCCGGAGCTTCCATTGGGTCTCTTGCTTCGAGGTGTCAGACTCACGGGTGTTCCCGCGACCGTGTGGAGGCAGGGCACGGTTGTGCCTTGCCTTTTGGCTTGGCGCGGTCGTGCCATGTACGGGGCGCGACCGTGCTTAGGGTTTGCAAGTTAGGCACGACCGTGCCAATTAGGGGCACGACCGTGCCTTCATCACAGAAACCCTAAAAACTTCACTTTTTATCCTGGAATCTTCTTGTTTGTTCACAAGCTTCACAAAAACCTACAAAATAGGAAATGAAGCAAATAAGTGCCTAAACGTTGAATATAACCAAGAATTGATCGTTAAATTGGCGAATTTTTGTGCCAAAAAGATGTGTAAATACTAACACATCAAACAACCCCACACTTGAACATTGCTTGTCCTCAAGCAATAAATCAAAATAAAACAAAATTTCCAATGACACTATGGATCAATTCGGAAAACCGTAAGCATTAATAATTTATAAAGGTTTGACAAGAAATGCAAAACTAACTAAATGAAACCCAATGAACCCAATGAAGTGACAACCGAATGGGAAAATGAATATGCCTAGGAAATAATTAGCATGCAACTTTATGCTTCTCACACACTCGGGAATATATATATGATCATACAAGTAATGGTGTATGTATAGAACACTCAAATGCCAAGACAATTAACATGCATAAATCACAAGCTTGCTAAAAGATCAAATCTCTATCAACTAAAATGAAACAAAGCATAAATCAAGAGGGCTTTAAACGGGTTGTAACTTGGCAATGGTTAAGGGTAAGGAAATGGAATTTAAAAGTGGCTAAATGGCTAAAAACCCGGCGGTTATGCTAATTAAAAAACTAAAACACTTCTAATATGAAAATAAACTAACTAATACTTCCGTATATAGGTAAGAGCTAACAACCGAATTCTTTCCATCTTTGCTCACAAAATTGCTCTAATCGACTATATTTCACCTGATTTTTGTGATTTTTTTTTTTTAACTATTTTTTTTCTTTTGAGGGGAACTAAGTAAATATGCATCTTTCCTTAGCTAAAAACTTCTCGAGAATTTGAAGATTACAACAAAATAAAAGCTACAAAATTAACATTAGCCGACCGGATTTCTAACACGGGTGAAAAATAGAATAAATAAATGAAAAGGCTAATGAAGGCTTAATGACGGTGTAATGTGGGGAATAAAAGAAGAACATGGGATAGGCTCAACGTGGTTAACTAGTGGATGTGTTCGGGTAAGGGAAAACAAAGATAAAAGGCTAACAGAGTGGTTTATCCTAATGCCTCAATCATTTTTATGCAATATTTATGTTCATGATTTCGAAGTGTATACTAAAAGCAAGTTCTAACAAGCATGAAACATCCGACACACTCAAATCCGCAAAAACGAGGGCAAACAATGTCTAAAGCTATCAAGGCTCAAAAATAAACTCACGGAAACGGAAGGGAATGGGTGTAAGCAAAAGGTTACATGCACTTCATTCGTTTAGCACACTAAAACTCATGCTTATCACAAAAAATTGGGTTTGACTCAATGGAATTTCTATCTCAATTGCTTTTGAAAAATCAAACCTCTATTATTTACTAAAAATTGTGAATGCTAAACGGTTAACTTTTAATTTAGTGCCAATAAAAAATATGACGGAATATTTTGTAAAAAATGAATCGATAAAATGCTAAGAGGACAAACAACGCGCGAATACATTCCCACCCTACACTTAGAATTGTATATTGCCCTCAATGTACAACAAAAAATAATGTAAAGCAAAGAATAAACACCCAACCCCACACTTAGAAACATACATTGCCCACAATGTATACAAAAACATGCAAAGCAAAATGGAGTGTGCAGGGATAACTGAAACTTCCCTCGTGTCGATCATGGCACACGCAAAAATCCAACCCACAACAATGACGTTCCACGTAGTTCCATGTAGTTCCACAATTCCAAGATCTAATCAAGACTAACATCAAACACAGATCAGTAACATCAAGCCAAAATATAAACACAAATATATACAACAGTACATGGAAACAAAAGTACAACATAAACGCCGTAGCGCGATACAAGAGTTTGTACAATACAACAAAAGTACAACTCACAAAAATGATACCAAAAGGCAGTGGGAGGTACTACTCCCACTGCATACCCTCAAGGTCGATGTCAGCGGCCCCGCCTCCTACGCCTCCTGCCGCTGGTGGTGATGGTGGTGGTGACTGATGATGCGGTTGTGATAGTGGTGGCTGAAGCTGTGGTGATGGTGGTGGCTGATGCGGTGGTGATGGTGGTGGCTGATCCGGCTGCTGCTCTGGCTGCATGAAGAATGGAAGGGGAACCACGTATGGTGCCCCGCCAGCAGCAGCAGCGGCGCACTGGACCTCATACTGCCAGGCCCAGTAACGCATAAACATGTCATATGGAATGACAACCGGAGGCGGTGGTGGCGGCGGAGGCGGAGGAGGCGGCTGATCGGGCTGATGAAGCTCATGAACCTGCTCCTGCTACTGCTCTTGCTGAGCGGCGGCCTCGGCCTCGGCCTGTACACGATCTGGATCGGGGCCCGGACGGTCTGGATCCCACGTCCGTCCCCATCAATCCACCAATCTAACCCCCCCTGCGCCGTGCCGAGCGACGTGCATGTTGCGCAATGTCTGCACAGACATCACGACAGTCTCGGCCACAGGGGTCAGATCCCCTATCAAATCGTCTGTTAGCAGCTGGAAGTGTCTCGCCAGCTTGGTCACGAAGTGACCTCCACAAATGGCGCTGCTGACGTCGCGCCCCGAGCTATTTACCAAGTACCCCGCGATAGAATGCGCGAGATTATAGGCGCGCGGGCGTACAAGGCAAAATAGGTAAAATAACTCCCTAAGGTTCACCACCGTCTCCCCCTGACCTCTCCCAGAGATCGAATAAACGATGCAGCGGTGAAGAACACGATGTAACGGATCCCGAAGGCTCGAAGCCTTGGTCAAACTCGGATCGTAAATCCCGAACCCAAACTCATGCCAAAACTGATCCTTAACCTCCTATGTCGGGAATTCGGTGGTCCCCTCAGTGAACAACTCTGTCTGAAGCTCCTGTCGCGTGTATAACCCAAGTAGCCTCCCAAATCTGGCGACAGACAACACGCGCCACTCCCCGCCGAGCCTAAATCTAACGGTCTCGGGCTGCTCCAAATCCGCGCAAGGATAATCGAACTCGTAAGTGGAGAAAAACTCCATCACGAGCTCGACGTACTGAATGGCGTGAAGCCTGAACAACCGGCGCCATGGGGCGGTGACAATGTCATTCCACCGGTCCCGCTGACCGATGGCATCGATGGCGGCTGGCTCTAAACGACGAGCAGCTAGAATCCGGCCTCTACGGGGCCAGAAAACATCCAAACGAGCCTCTTACTCATGCTCGTTCATGTCAAACTCGAGGTACGGGTGGTCCCTGTTGCCTGCCATCTGCACGACAACAAAAATGAAGTCAGAAGAGTTATGAAGATGCTAGACTGAATTTATGAAGTTTCTGACCAAAATTATGAAGGGGCACGGTCGCGCCTGGTAAGGGGCACAGTCGCGCCTAGGCCAAAATCCAAGCCCATGGTCGCGCCTTGGGCGACCACGGGCAGTCCAACCCGGGAGACACGATCGCGCCAGGTCAAGGCACGACCGCGCCTAGGTCAAAATCACTAGGCACGACCGCGCTCAACAGAGGCACGGCCGCGCCTGACCAAACTTATCCTCTCCGGGAATTCAAAAGCCGAGCACAACCGCGCCTGGTCTTGAGCGCGACCGTGCTCAACCCATTTTAGGGTTCTCAGCATTCAAAATTGATCAATTAACTACGTTTATGAAGGGGCTTTTAACACAACATAATTCCAGGATGTAAGACGACCTATTTCTACCTATTTACATCTAATTATGAAGTTCAAAACAGAAAAATTGACTAAAACCCTAGAATTTAAAAAAAAACTAAATTACGATCCTATGCCTAATTATAAAGACGAAAAAAGTAGGCTAGGGGCGTACCTGGATTCGGAGGAATGGAGATTAACAATTGAGAATTCACGGGAATCAATCGCACGTAGGGAGGTTTCGTTGGGGTAAAATGTGAGAAAAAGGAATTCTGCCGTTTATCTTAACTTAACCTGCCCCAAATTTCTGAGGCACGACCGCGCCACTTACATAGGCACGACCGCGCCTAGGGTTGTAGGCACGACCACGCCTGTAGCTAAGCACGACCGTGTCTATTACCCAGCAGACACAGAAACCTAATTTTTTTTTTGAAGAGTATTCCAAACCCGACTGCGATTCTTCCAAGTTAAATTATCTAAAAATTCAGAAGACATACCTGTGATATTCCAAATATTATCCCAAATCCGCTCGATTCAAAACACGTTCCGATCACCTAAACTCAAAAATAAATGATAAAACTCTAGAAAAATAGAAAATAAAAACTAATAAGATAAAAATCAAACAAAATCTAAAAGTTGTTACCCAAAAAGATACCGAAACAGGCTAAGTTTATTAACGAGTCCTTAGCTAGACTCAAGCCCCCGAATTCATTTGTCCTTGGGGTGGAGGTCAACTACCTCCAATGCCGGGTCAACCGGTCCGTCAATATATGGCTTAAGACGATGACCGTTAACCTTAAAGATCCTCCCATCTTCATGTTCAATCTCAATGGTCCCATAAGGAAACACCTCCTTAATCGTGTAAGGACCCGTCCATCGGGACTTCAACTTCCCGGGAAACAAACGCAACCTAGAGTTGTAAAGCAACACATGACCACCCACTCGGAATTCCTTCTTGTCCTTCAAGCGTCGGTCATGTAAACTCTTAGTGCGCTCCTTGTAGATCGTGGAGTTTGCATAGGCTTGATTTCTCAACTCATCAAGCTCATGAATCTGAGTGAACCGGTTCTCACCCGCGCTCAACAAGTCAAGATTCACCGCCTTCAATGCCCAATAAGCCTTGTGCTCTAACTCCACCGGAAGATGACACGCCTTCCCATAGATCAACCTAAATGGTGTGGTACCAATAGGCGTCTTATACGCAGTCCGGAAGGCCCAAAGCGCATTATCTAACATGTCCGACCAATCCTTACAGTTTTGACCAACCGTCTTCTTAAGAATCCGCTTTATGCCCCGGTTCGTGACCTCTACCTGCCCACTGGTCTGTGGATGGTAGGCTGTGGAGAATCTATGTTTCACACCATATCGTGATAATGCCTTCTCCAACTGGGAGTTGCAGAAGTGGGTCCCACGGTCACTAATAAGGGATTTGGGGGCACCAAAGCAAGAGAATAGCTTCTTCAGAAATTGAACAACCACCCTAGCATCATTAGTAGGCAAGGCTTGAGCCTCGGCCCACTTATAAACGTAGTCAACAGCCACTAGGATATATCGGTTGCCACGAGAAGCTGGGAAAGGTCCCATAAAGTCAATACCCCAGACATCAAAAATCTCACAAATCTGGATGTTGTTCTGGGGCATCTCATTCCTAGATGAGATGTTGCTTGCCCTCTGGCAAGCGTCACAAGCTCGGATCATCTCATGAGCATCCCGGAAGATGGTAGGCCAGAAGAAACCGGCGTCAAAGACCTTCTTCGCGGTCAAGGTAGCTCCATGGTGTCCACCTGTCGGACCCTCGTGGCAGTGTCTAAGCACCTGAAGTGCCTCATCTCCAAACACACACCTGCGCACGATCTGATCAGCTCCGACTCGAAAAAAATAGGGATCCTCCTAGAGATAGTGCTTTACATCCGCAAAGAAATTTCGCTTTTGCTGATGCGTTAAGCCCTTAATCACAATCCCAGTAGCAAGAAAGTTTGCAAAATCAGCAAACCATGGACACTCCTCATCCTGTGTCTGTATGTGCATGAGAAACTCGTGGGGAAAATTGTCATTTATGGATGACCCCACAAGTTCAGATGAAGCTGAGCACTCAAGACGGGACAAGTGGTCTGCTGCGACATTCTCCGCGCCCTTCTTATCGCGGATCTCAATGTCGAACTCCTGAAGCAGCAAAACCCACCGGATCAGTCGGGGTTTGGCATCCTGTTTGCTGAACAAGTGCCGAAGAGCTGCATGGTCAGTGAATACAATGGTCTTTGATAGGACGAGATAAGACCGGAATTTATCGAAAGCGAAGACAACTGCTAGGAGCTCTTTCTCCGTTGTGGTGTAGTGCTCCTGTGCGTCATTGAGCGTCTTGCTCGCATAATAAATCGGGTGGAAATGCTTCTCTCTCCTCTGTCCTAAGACTGCACCAACAGCGAAGTCGCTCGCGTCACACATGATCTCAAATGGCAACTTCCAATCAGGAGCTACCATGATAGGGGTATTCACCAACTTCTCCTTCAACAAATTGAATGCACTAAGGCATTCGTCGGAGAATACGAAATGGGCTTCCTTCTCAAGAAGTTGGGTCATCGGTCAGGCAATCTTAGAAAAATCTTTAATAAAGCGTCTGTAAAAGCCCGCGTGACCAAGGAAGCTACGAATAGATTTCACGGAAGTCGGCGGGGGCAGCTTAGATATGGTATCAATCTTAGCTCTATCAACCTCAATCCCCGCGCGTGAAACCTTGTGCCCAAGCACAATGCCCTCCTTCACCATGAAGTGGCATTTCTCCCAGTTCAACACTAGATTGGCCTCTTTGCACCTGGCCAACATCCTCTCCAGATTCCCGAGGCAATGATCAAAGGAACTCCCAAACACAGAAAAGTCATCTATGAAAACCTCCATAGAGTCCTCAATCATATCATGGAAAATGGCCACCATGCAACGCTGGAAAGTGGCCGGAGCATTACACAATCCAAAGGGCATCCGCCGATAAGCAAATGTGCCATAGGGACATGTGAATGTCATCTTCTCCTAGTCCTCAGGAGCGATCGGGATCTGGAAGTAGCCAGAGAAGCCATCCAGGAAACAATAGAACATCTTCCCCGCTAATCTCTCCAACATCTGATCAATGAACAGGAGGGGGAAGTGATCCTTCCGAGTAGCATCATTGAGTTTGCGGTAATCGATGCAAACTCTCCAACCTGTGACTGTACGAGTAGGAATCAGCTCATTCCTCTCGTTGGTGATAACAGTCATGCCTCCCTTCTTAGGGACAACCTGAACCGGGATAACCCAAGGCGAATCGGAGATGGGATAAATCAAACCTGCATCAAGTAACTTAATCACCTCCTTCTTCACTACCTCCTACATGTTCGGGTTCAACCTCCTCTGGTGCTGCACAACGGGTCTGTAGTCATCCTCCATAAGGATCTTATGGGTACAGAAAGAGGGATTAATTCCCTTAATGTCCATAATCCTCCATGCAATAGCCTGCTTGTGCTGCTTCAGCACCTCCAATAGCCTCTCCTTCTCATCACTCGTCAAATCAGAGGCGATAATGACAGGTAATCGAGACTCACCATCTAAAAAGGCATACTCCAAATGGCTCGGGAGCTCCTTAAGCTCAACAGGTGGTGGGTCCTCAACAGAAGGCGGCTCAATCGGCTCAGAATCTCTAGCAACCATTGCGAAAACCGCTGAACACTGGGGAAACTCATAGCTCTCCTAGCTATACAACTGCTCATCAAACTGATCCTCACCAATTGGATCAATCGTCTCCCCCCTACAATCTGGGTGTCCAGGGACTCCTCCTCAGCTGTGTCCTGGAAATGATCACTCACACAAGAATAAATAGTCTCAACAAAGTAAAGTGAATCATCCTGATTCTGGGTGTGCTGCATGGATCTCCCAACTTCAAAGGTCACCTCCTCTTCATCCACCCTCAATGTAAGCCTCGCTGAATACACATCAATCAGGGCCTTAGCGGTGGCCAGGAACGGTCGTCCTAGAATAATAGGGACATTCTTGTCCTCATCCATGTCCAGAATCACAAAGTCTACAGGAAACACAAAACGATCAACCTTAACCAACATATTCTCCACTATCCCTTGCGGATACTTGACCGAACGATCGGCCAGCTGGATACTCATGCGTGTTAGTGCAGGTTCTCCCAACTCAAGCTTAGCAAAGACCGCATATGGCATGAGGTTAATGCTAGCACCAAGGTCAGCTAAGGCGTTGCAAACCGACAAGCTACCTATCAAACAGGGGATGGTAAAACTCCCCGGATCTCGTCTCTTCTCCGATAGCTTGTTCTGAATCAGCGCCGAACACTCCTCATTCAGCGTCACCTGATACAACTCCTCCAATTTCCTCTTATTCATGTGGATATCCTTAAAAAATCTCGCATACTTAGGCATCTGAGCTAGAGCCTCCACAAATGGCAAGTTGATATGCAACTGCTTAAACAACCCTAGAAACTTACCATACTGCTCTTCCATCTTCTGTTTCTTCAATCTGCCTGGGTATGGAACGGCGGGAGTGTAATCTCTCACAGGCTCGTGAGGGCGTGATGTGCTCGCCGGTTTACCCCTCGGCGGTGTCTCATCCGGAATCTCAATCACAACCTCCTCCTCGGATGACTCATGCACAGGGATCTGCGGATCCGATCCTGTGCCTCTACCGCTCCTTGTAGTAATGGCCTTCACATGAGCCTTAGGATTGGGCTCAGTGTTGCTAGGCAGGCCACCTGGCGGTCTCTCAGAAAGAAGCTTCACGATCTGCCCGACCTGGTTCTCTATGGTCTGGATCGAAGCTTTCTGATTCCTCAACTCAGTCTCAGGCGTGTAAAAACCCTCCTCCATGTAACGGTTCTGCTTCTCTACCAACTGATTCTGACTCTCCGAGTTGGCAAGTAGCCGTGCAACCATGTCCTCCAAACTGGATTTACCCTCAAGAGCGGGTGGTGGACCGCTGCTAGAACCTTGGCCTTGAAACTGGCCCTGCTGAGGTCGGAACTGGGAACTCTGTCCCTGAGACTGGTGAGACTGATGCTGGAATGGGGGGCGCTGAGTGAATCCGGGTGGTTGCTGGCTATTGTTGCCAGACTTCCAACTGAAATTCGGGTGATTCCTCCACCCCGGATTATATGTGTTGCTGTAGGGATTATTCTGGGGACGATTCTGGTTGGACATGAAATCAACCTGCTCGTGGGCCCCCTGATCCCCAACCTGACAAGCACTCGTGGGATGCGCCCCACCACAAAACTCACACAAGGACTGGGCCTTGTGGACGTGCATCTGATCAATCTTGGTGGAAAGTGATTCCACCTGGGCAGCTAAAGAGGTAATTCCATCCACTTGATGGACACCCTGCCTCTGAGATCTCGCTCGGGAAGTATGCTGAGTGTAGCTCTTTGATGCTACCTTCTCTAGCAAGTCATACGCCTCCTGGGGTGTCTTCGTCCCAATGTCTCCACCCGCGTATGCATCGATCAGCTGCTTCCCAGTCATCTCTAGATCATTGTAGAAGGTCTCACACTGCTGCCACTTCAACAATCCATGGTGGGGAACCTTCCTCATCAGTTCCTTGAATCTCTCCCACGTCTCATAGATCGTCTCCCCGTCGTCCTGCTGGAAAGAAAGAATCCTAGCCCTCAACTTTTATGTTTTCTCCGGAGGGAAATACTTTTCTAAGAATTTAGCAGCCATCTGGTCCCAAGTACTAATGGACCTAGGGGGAAGTGACAGTAACCAAGCCTTGGCTCGATCCCGTAAGGAAAACGGGAATAACCGGAGCTGAATAGCATCGTCGGTAGCGTCACGAATTTTGAAAGTGGCGCAAATCTCTAAGAAACCGGCCAAATGAGTATTAGGATCCTCGTGATCCTTGCCATCGAACTGACACATGTTCTGCACCATCTGTATAATGCTGGATTTGATCTCGAACTGAAGTGCTCCAACCATCGGCCTGTTGATGCTCGACTCCAAACCCTCAAGTGTTGGTTTGCCAAAATCTTAAAGTGTCCGACCCGCGTCCTCGTTCGCCATCTCCTCTACCTCGTCAACAACAACCTCGTCAGCAACAACCTCGTCAAACTCGAGTAAACGGGCCACAATTCGGGAACGGGCTCGCAATCTCCGATGAAGATCACGCTCCGGCTCAGAAGACGGCTCAGGAACCTCCTCGACGGGAGTTGAGAACATACACGATCTGCACGACAAGTTAGATTTAAATACGCGAACCTAGGACAAAGACAACACAAGTTAGATAAAACAAATAAAAATAAAAATAAATAAAAATAAGAATAGAAGAAAATAAAATAGGATAAAAATAAAATATATATATATACAAATGAAGCTAGAGATAACAAGTAAAAATGCAAAAATATCTATACACACAAAATTGCAAAATAATAAACAAGAAAACACGATATTCACAAAAATATATATACTAAATGACTAAAAATTAATTCCAATCGTTCTCGCAAAAACCGTATCCCCGGCAACGGCGCCAAAAACTTGATGCGTGTAAACTATATATATATTTTAATAAAGAATTTTCACACAATATGAGTTTTAAAAAAGGGTTTTCACCAAAGACTAATCACACTCACATCGGGCAGTGTACCCGTCGGATAACAATATAGTAAAGGTAAGAACCGGATATCAATCCGTGGACACGGTGGAATGTGATAATAAACCGGAACTAAAATCTAATCAAGTGAGGGTATAAAGATATTTTGGAGAGTTTTGTTTAATTAACTAACACAAAAATATATAAAAACTAAGCTAAGGTCACAATTCAAACAATTAGGGAGAAAATATCACTTCGGTGTCGAATCCATCTAGAATACATCCAATACACTCATAGAAACATGGCAATCACACGAAACATAAATAGACCAAATTCTTGTCAAAGACATCTAATCAAATGACTATTCGGAAAGCTAGCATGAATTACACAAACTAACCACCTAAAGTCATACAATGAAGCTCACGTGTTTAACAATCATGTTAATGTTTATAAAGATTAAACTAGTTTCCGGTTAAGGTACACTAGTCCAACAACTAGTTGGAAAGATAATATGAACAACACACTACCCACCTCAAGTTGATTAAATTAGATAACAATATGCATTTCTTCAACATACAATGTTCATGTAAAGGTTATATAAATTAGGAGAATGTGTCAACAATTCCTAGATAAACATAAAACTAAGCATGAAACATTCTAACAAACACCTTGTCTTTCCAAACATAAGCATAAGGATACACATACAAATATAATGATTCATAAACAAGACTTCATTCACCATTCCTAGTCAAAATCCATAAACTAGTATAAATACATACACCAATCCATGAATATAAGCATAAACCATAAGTTTTCCAACATAATATGATATACACAAATACAAGTCTTGTAAACACCTCAAAACACTTGAATACAAAATTTCATTGAAGAATAATCATACGGTTGTCATAACATTAACACAATAATTGCCAATAATCCATGAATGATGTTAAATGTATCTAAACTTCATCTAAACCAAAGTGAACAGGAGTTTTAGCTCATCATGAGCACAAGAATTACAAATAAACAGGGAAAAGTAGTAAGAAACATGATATGGAAATAAGAATCAAACCACTCCTCCACGCCTAGATGTTGTTGTTGATGTAAGATGATCCTCTTGATGTTGTATCCTCTCCAAGAATCTTGAAATATGGCTGGAACAAGAGAAATACGAGCTGGAACAGTAGACTTTCTCCCCTGGTTGCTTGATATCTGAATGAGAGTTTAAGTTCTGTTTAAATAGAAAGGGGAGGCACGACCGTGCCAAGTGCAAAGGCGCGGTTGCGTCTAGGTCTTGCCGCGACCGTGTGACAGAGGGTTGACCGATCCGGAGCTTCCATTGGGTCTCTTGCTTCGAGGTGTCAGACTCACGGGTGTTCCCGCGACCGTGTGGAAGCAGGGCACGGTTGTGGCTTACCTTTTGGCTTGGCGCGGTCGTGCCATGTACGAGGCGCGACCGTGCTTAGGGTTTGCAAGTTAGGCACGACCGTGCCAATTAGGGGCACGAACGTGCCTTCATCACAGAAACCCTAAAACCTTCACTTTTTATCCTGGAATCTTCTTGTTTGTTCACAAGCTTCACAAAAACCTACAAAACAGGAAATGAAGCAAAAAAGTGCCTAAACGTTGAATATAACCAAGAATTGATCGTTAAATGAGCGAAGTTTTGTGCCAAAAAGATGTGTAAATACTAACACATCAATTACCAAAACAAAAGAAAACCTATATGTGCTTGACATGAATGAGGTCACTCCATCTGGCTGTATATCATGTTTTCTATCCAAGGCATCAGTTGATGAATCAGCTCTCTGGCATAGAAGATTAAGCCATGTTAATGTAAAAACCATCAACAAGTTGGTGAAGGGAAATCTTGTCAGAGGTCTTCCTGACAAGGAATTCCAACTTGAAGATTATTGCATAGCACGCCTGATGGGGAAGCAACACAAAAGTTCTCACAAGCCCAAGACATTGAGTACAAATGACACTCCTCTACAACTGCTGCATATGGATCTTTTTGGTCCTACAAATGTCATGTCAATGGGCAAGAAGTCACACTGTCTAATGATATCCGATAACTATACCAGATTGCCATGGGTATACTTCTTGAGAACAAAAGATGAAACTGCTGACATTCTTAAATCCTACATTCTTATGGTGGAGAATTAAAGCAATCAGAAAGTCAAAGTCATAAGGTTTGATCAAAGTACCAAGTTCAAAAACCACACCTTGAACTGCTTTTGTGAGAGCAAGGGCATAGAAAGATAATACAGTGCTCCACAAACTCCTCAACAAAATGGGGTTGCTGAAAGGAGAAACAGAACTCTAATTGAATCAGCAAGATCAATGTTAGCTGACTCAAAACTGCCTCTCACATTCTGGGCAGAAACAGTAAGCACAGCTTGCTATGTGCAAAATAGAGTTCTCATTGTCAACCCTCTCAACAAAACACCTTATGAACTGTGGTTCAAAAGAGTTCCCTACATTGGATTTCTAAAACCCTTTGGATGTCCATGTACCATTCTCATCACACATGGTGTTCTTTCTAAATTTGGTGCCAAATCAGAAAAAGGATACTTTATGGGCTATACCTCTCAATCCAAGGCCTACAGAGTATTCAACTCAAGAACAAGAATTGTGGAAGAATCAGCAAATGTGGAATGTAGGGAACACATTGCATGTGAAAAAGGTAAAGGACCAGACTGGCTCTTTGATATAGACTACTTCTCCCAAGTATTTGAGCCCCTCATCTTCTCAAATATGGAGTCTTCCTCTTCCAAAGAACCAGCTTCCACATCATCAATTGATTACAGATTGGAATTCAGTAGTCCCTCTATAAGAATCAAAAGGCCTTCTATTGATCCCCCATCTGTTATGGAAGCTATTGAAGCTAGTGAAGTAGGAACAAGTCTGTCTAATGTCACTAGCAACAATTTCTCTAAACATGAAAATCAAAATGAAATTCAGGACAATCCTTAAGCTGGTGTAGAGCCATATGCTACTGATGAAGAAAATACCATTGGAATAGAGGCATCTGCTGCTGATGCTGTTGATGTTGTTGCTGATGTTGAAGACTCTTCCACATTGAATGAAGATATTCCTAATCAAAATCAAAGCAATCTTGAGCAACGAATAAAGATGGATGTTGTTCCAGCACAAAGAGTTGCTACAATTCAAAAGACAAGAAGTGTGGACCATGGTTGATCTTCCACCTGGTCAAATGGCTATTGGCACAATATGGGTATTCAGGAACAAGAAAGATGAGAGAGGGATTGTAGTCAAGAACAAATCCAGACTTGTAGATCAAGGCTACACTCAGGAAGAGGGAGTTGACTATGATGAAGTCTTTGCTACTGTTGCCAGACTTGAGGCCATCCGAATCTTCTTAGCTTATGTTGCATCCAAAAGCTTTACTGTTTATCAAATGGATGTCAAGAGTGATTTTCTGTATGGGAAGATTGGTGAGGAAGTCTATGTCAGACAGCCTCCAGTCTTTGTCGATCTTGCCCATCCTGACAAGGTATTCGAATTAGACAAAGCTCTCTATGACTTACACCAAGCCCCAAGAGCATGGTATGAAACCTTGTTGGGATATCTACTTAGCAACAACTTCAGAAGAGGTGCTATTCATCAGACCTTGTTTATCAAAGATGAAGGGGGATAAATCCTACTTGTACAAATCTATGTTGATGACATCATCTTTGGATCAACAAGGAAGAAGTTATGTAAAGACTTTGAGGTCCTGATGCACACAAAGTTTGAAATGAGTTCAATGGGTGAACTAAATTTCTTCTTGGGTCTCCAAGTCAAACAAGTTTCAAATGGAATCTTCATCAGCCAATCCAATATGTCAAGAGCATCTTGGAAAGATTCAAGCTGGCTGACTATTCTGCTACAAGAACCCCTATGCAAGTGCACCATCAACTGACTTCAGATAAAGATGGATAAGACACTGATCAACATCAGTACCATGCAATTATAGGATCACTCATGTATATAACTACCTCAAGGCCAGATATCATGTTTGCAGTATGCCTGTGTGTAAGATTCCAAGCAGCTCCAAAGAATACACACCTTTAAGCTGTCAAGAGAATTTTTAGATACCTAAAGGGAGCCCCAAGAATTGGGCTATGGTATTCTAAAAATGACAAGTTTAACCTATATGCATACACTGACAGTGACTGTGGAGGATGCAACCTGGACTAGAAGTCCACATCAGGGGGATGTCAGTTTCTGGGAGGAAGACTGATTTCATGGCAATGCAAAAAGCAAACTTGTGTATCAACCTCTACAACAGAAGCAGAATACATTGCAGCTTCCAGTTGCTGTGCACAAGTCATCTGGATACAAAATCAAATGCTAGATTAGGGGATGACTTTCATGGCAACTCCCATTCACATTGACAACATGAGTGCTATATCAATTACAAAGAATCCTATGCAGCACTCCAAGACAAAGCACATTGACATCAGGTATCATTTCATAAGAGATCAAGCTGAGAAAAAGAGAATCATTTTAACCAAAGTTCATACCAATGAGCAATATGCTGACTTGTTCACAAAACCTTTTGATAAAGCTAGATTTAGATATTTAGTTGAATCCATTGGCATGATGAACTTTGATTAAAACTTGTCTCCAAAATTCTTAAAATAAAAAATGTGTTTGTCTTCTGTTGTAAATAAAAATCAAAAGTCAGCAGTAAACATTTTTGCTGCTGACAGGTTTAAGCTTCAGCAGCAAAGAATTTGCCACTGACTGCCTTAAGTTATCAGCAGGAACAAGTTTCATGCGGATAGCTTTAAGACAATCAGCAGCAACATTTTTGTTGCGGACCATTACATCCATCAGCAGCAACCAAGTTTGCGGATGATGGGTAAAATGAGTCCAAATTAACTTTTACCCGCTGTAAAAAACCTCCTTCAGTCTTTACCATGGCTGCTACAGTGTGTTACAGTTGTAAAATAGTGAAAAGTAAATGCGTTGTACAGTACAAGTAAATCTGCTTTTTCCCTCCTTTGCAGTTATAACACAAATCAAATTTCTTCTTCACCACTTCACATTCAATTCTGACCTAACCCTCATCTTTTTCTCTTAAGCATTCAAATCTTTCCATACTTAACCACCTTTCAAAATCTTCCTCCTTTCCCTCCAAACCTTACTAAAATGGCAGAAGTTGATATCAACAACCCCAATGACAAGTTCTTAACCTACCATAATCTCACCGCTTTGTTAAAGAAAGAAATCTGAAGGGTTTGACGACATGATTGACTTCCTCTGTCGATCAAAAATCCACTTTGCACTAACTGTCAACCTCACAATCTATATACCTCACATGGAGGATTTCTAGAACACTGTCGTCTACTCTACCGAACAGGGGACTCCCCAAATCAAAGCCTCGGTAGACGGAAAAGACATCACCATCACTGAAGCCAGACTAAGAAAACACCTCAAGCTTCAGGACGAGGGGGCCGCCATCTCATTCACCAAAGACGAATATATGAGGACCTTTGCATCCATAGGGTACACTTGAAATCAGGACGAATACACGATTGAGAAGGCACTGATGGGTCCCCCTTGGAAGTACTTATGCCACACTCGTCTACAATGCATATCTCAAAAGAGAAGTGGATGGCATCAACCGAGCTCTGCCCTTGCGTATGTAGTTCATGGTATGGTAACTGGACAGGGTTTGTCACACCCCCAATTTTCAACTAACGGAGTTTTACCATTTGGGAAGTGACGAACCAGGATCTCAGACATTAGTTACATTGAACGACTCTACATGGGACTCAAATAAAAATATCATATCAATCCAACTTAATGCGGAAGCGTAAAGAAAGTAAATGCGCAAAACACACGCGCCCAAAAGAATAGTCCAAAAGTCCAAACCAAACACAATTTAAAATAGTCCAAACAGTTTAATAAAACATAAATCAAAGGCGGAATTTCCATGCATGTCCTATTGTGTGCACCTGTGCCTTATCTTAAGCGACCTGAGAAAAACATGTAAGAAAATGTCAACATGAGGTTGGTGAGTTCACAGGTTTCAATTTATAGGAGCGTTTAACAGATTAATGTACATTCAATATATAAATCAATAGGTAGCTAACCCATAATCATGTTAACTAATGCACTTGCAACCGACAGCTGACTGTTTATATGCCTCCCACCATCATGGTGCATGATTAGGTCAATATTACACATGTTCGACCTCCAATCGAGTTAGCGCGACTAACGCGGGTGAGGTTTGTCAAACCCAGTAGTACTATTCAAATTACCTCGCTATGTTCATATTAACGGTCTGATGTGAGGACTTAAAGGATAATGTATAGGCATAGTCATACAAGTGATATCGTATATGAATTACAAAAATCAAAAAGCATTTACGACATGTTTTCTCCCCCAGTTTAAAACAGTAAAAAGGCCATGAAAACTCACCTGAATAGTGTAGGCAGTATCACACAAGAGATAAGTTGGAACCACGATTGTAAGTCTCAAAAGACTTACGAATGCCTTAAAATTATAAACACATAAATTAGGAACAAGTTGGGATTTGTGACGAAGACATGGAAGTTAGAACATCTTAACGCTTTCTAAGGATTTAAGAGTAGACGAACGTGTCTACGGAATTATATAAATTTTTAATATGATCGTTAAGGGAAAAGCGTTACATGTCGTATGTTAATAAATAATAATAATTAAACAAATACATATATTCGTACGTACGAGTCGTTTATAAAGATTAGAAAAATAATATAATTTAATACATTATTTTTAGGTTCGTCGGATTAACTAATTAATCATTGTGTGGAAAATAATAAATACATTATTTTTAATCAAGAACATAAACATAGATAAATAATATAAAAAATTATATTATTTATAGTTTTAAAACGTCACATGAGGTAATTAAGCTAGCCGAAATAATATAACTTATATATTATTTTATAATATTAATCACGGGTTGAAAATAATGCAAATATATTATTTATACGAGGTTATGGCTTGAAAGTAATATAAATATACTATTTTTAAAAGTGAAAATAATTATGAAAATAGGTTATAAATCCAAACCCGAGCCTACGGGTGATTTCCCGGGCTAAAACATATTAATATAATATTATAATAATGTAGGGTTTGATTTTTAATAATTAAATATAATCAAAAGTGCCTCAAAAAAAAATGTGGGAGCCTGGTCTCGAACCCGGGTCTCTCCCACACACGCATACTGCTTTAACCAGTCCCGCCCGCTAGGGTATCGCATACAAACCCGGTTCCAATTGGTTTTATCATACAAGTTCAGCGTGATCTTCCCCCATATCACGATCCGATCGAAACCAGCCCCAATTCCCACGAATCTGATAACGATCGATCAAAGTGACCTAGGGGTTTTGTTAATCAGGTTAATACGCATCTGTGCGTGTATTTAATTGCAAAACTAACAAGTTTATGATCGTTTAATTTTAGATTCAAAAGGCCGAAAACCCCCGATTTGATCCTGAATCGATTTGACCGATTCTGATATTGAAAGGTGTTGGATTCATAGGGTTTTTGTTAATTTGTTGATTGTGAATCTGTTTGTGTAGTTTAATTTCATTTAAAATGAGTACTAGTATGAATTCGCTTAACCTGAAAGCCATAAGAACCCTAGGTTCGATCCGGTTTCGATTAGATGATAAAACTCATAGATTTCATAGGGCTTTTAATGTAGACATCAAGGCGAGTCTACTGATGCATTCAATTTCTGTAATCCGTATCGAAATGATAGGGTTCGACTAATCCGAAGTCGTATGAACCCTAGGTTTCGGATCATGATGAATCCGATAATGGAAACCAAAATTAAGATAGGGCTTTCGATATACAGAGGATTGTGAAGCTAATAATGTATATTAATTGGCTTTAAATAGAGTCTAGGGTGTTGATCGATTAAACTGGTTTCTCATGAACCCTAGAATCGGGTTTATGATCAATTCAATGATATTAACCGCTAAAAGGTTAGGGCTTCTGTTATATGGATGAAAACGAATGTGTGGGAAAGTTCAATTACCAAAATGAATATCGGATTGATAGAGATCGACCAAAACTCAGATATGTTGGCTTGTTCTTACTCTCCGATGGCTCCTGCTGCAACTCCGCCCAAAACAGAGTGTGAAACAGCTTCAAAGGCGTTCGTATAAGGTGTGCAGATGATTAGTTCACATGAATAATACAAGAGTCTGTCGAATTCGATAGTTAAGTTCAATGTGTCGACGGTTATGCTATAATTGGCCATTAAACGGTTTAATTCGATTATGATTGTCCTTTATTTGATGGTTATGACTGTTAATGTCATTAATCGAGCAGTTTCAGTTATAAAATCGAAGGAATTGATGCTTGAAATCGAATTCGGATTAATGTGGATGAGGTTTGACTTGTTAAAGTCAATAGAAATCAAGTTTATGGAAATTACACATCTAGTCCTTGAAATTTCCAGTTTTCTGAGTTTGTAATTTGTCAGGAATAGTCCTTGAGGTTTGAATTAGGTTAAGGACCAGTTTGTTTGACTTTCATAAGTCAACAGAATAACAATATTGACTTTACAAAGTCAACAGATTTGATTTATGAGTATTTACACAACTAGTCGTTGTAATTTTGAGTTTGAAGGGATGACATAATTAGTCCTTGGAGTTAAAGATAAGCAAACCAAGTTAGAATTTAACTGGATTTGCTAACTGAGTTAACTGGAAAATTCCGGATTGTCATATCATCCCCTAGTTGAAAGAATTTTCGTCCCGAAAATTAAATAATAATAAAAAAAAATTTCCCGGGATATCACATCATCCCCTAGTTAAAAGAATTTTCGTCCCGAAAATTAAAATAGTACCTTAAAAGTTTGAAGTGGATTGCTTGAACAGATGAGGGTACTTGCACATCATCTGGTCCTCGTGCTCCCAAGGGAATTCCGGTCCGCGCTTCGAGTTCCAACGGACTCTGACAATAGGGATTTTACTGCGTTTTAATGTTTTGACTTCCCTATCCATAATTTCCATAGGTTCTTCGATGAACCGTAACTGTTCATCAATGTGTAGTTCCTCAAGAGGAACCGCGAGTGACTCATCTGCCATACATTTCTTCAAGTTTGAGACGTGAAAGACATTGTGTACACCACTAAGTCCTTCAGGTAGGTCCAGTTGATACGCTACTAGGCCAATTCTCTTCACTATTTTGAATGGTCCAACATAACGAGGATTCAATTTGCCTCGTTTCCCAAAATAAATGACAGCCTTCCAAGGCGAGACTTTTAACAAGACCATATCCCCTACTTGAAATTTTAACGGTATACGACGCTTATCGGCATAGCTCTTTTGACGATCACGAGCTGCTGCCATACGGTTTCTAATTTGAACGATTTTCTCAGAAGTTCAAGTACGAGTTCAGGACCTTTAAGTTGACTACCCCCAACTTCAGCCCAACAAATTGGAGAACGACATTTTCATCCATATAGTGCTTCAAATGGAGAGGCCTTGATGCTTGTGTGATAACTGTTGTCGTAGGAGAACTCCACCAATGGTAGGTGAGACTCCCAGGTGTTGCCGAAATCAATCACACAAGCTCGTAGCATGTCCTCCAGAGTTTGAATAGTACGTTCTGTTTGGCCATCAGTTTGAGGATGGTATGCTGTGCTCATATCTAGACGCGTGCCTAAAGCTTTATGTAACAATTTCTAGAAATGAGAGGTGAATCGTGCATCACGATCCAAAATGATAGAGATTGGCACCCCGTGCCGAGATACTACTTCTTTCAAATAAATACGAGTAAGCTTGTCCATTTTATCGGTTTCCTTTATTGCTAAGAAGTGAGCGGACTTTGTTAAGCGGTCAACGATTACCCAAATGGTATCACATCCGGTAGGAGTTCGTGGCAATTTTGTGATAAAGTCCCTGGATATTTGTTACCATTTCCACATGGGAATCTCTGGTTGTTGGAGAAGACCAGAAGGCTTTTGATATTCAACTTTGACCTCCGCGCAAGTCAGGCACTTTCTCATATAGGTGGCTATATCGGCCTTCATCTTTGGCCACCAATACAGCACCTTTAGGTCATGATACATCTTGTCGGAACCTGGATGAATAGAGTAACGAGATTTATGAGCCTCATCCATGACTAGTTCCCATAAATTTTCAAATATTGGAACCCATATTCGTTCAGCGAAGTAGCGAATACCGTCAGACTTGACCTCGAGTTGTGCCTCCATACCGCACGTGGCTTCCAGCGGTATGTTTTCCTCTTTCACGGCTTCAAGTTGAGCACTACGGATTTTGTCAGGTAATCCGGGGTGAATAGTAAGATGTAATGCTCGAACTCGTTTGGGCTTGGTTTCCTTTCGACTTAGGGCATCAGCTACAACATTAGCCTTACCCGGATGATATCGGATCGTACAGTCTTAATCATTCAAAATCTCGACCCAACGACGTTGTCGCATGTTTAGCTCTTTCTGCTCGAAGATATGCTGAAGACTCTTGTGATCGGTGTAGATGGTGCACTTGGTACCGTACAAATAGTGTCTCCATATCTTAAGTGCCAAAACTACAGCTCCCAACTCTAGGTCATGAGTAGTGTAGTTTTTCTCATGAATTTTTAGTTAACGTGAAGCGTATGCAATCACCTTTTCTTGTTGCGTTAATACACAACCCAAACCCTGAATAGATGCGTCGCAATACACCATGAAATCATCCGTACCTTCCGGAAGGGCTAGGATGGGTACACTGCAAAGTTTCTGCTTATGATGTTGAAATGCTGACTCTTGGTTATCGCCCCAGTTGTAGGCTTTACCCTTCTGAGTTAAGGCATTGAGGGGTTGTGCAATTTTTGAAAATACTTCGATGAATCGACGATAGTAACCAGCCAATCCCAGAAATTGTCGCACCTTAGTCGGGGTCGTCGGTGCTACCCAATTCTTGATGGCCTCAATCTTTGATGGATCGACATGTATTCCTTTCTCGTTAACCACATGTCCTAAGAGCTGAACTTCCCAGATCCAGAATTCACACTTGGAAAACTTAGCATACAACTGCTCCTTTTTAAGTAATTCCAGGATTAAACATAGATGTTCCTCGTGTTCCTCCTTGTTCTTGTAATAAATGAGAATGTCGTCGATGAAAATGATGACAAATTGATCAAGGTATGGCTTACACACACGGTTCATGAGATCCATGAATACCGCAGGTGCGTTGGTTAATCCGAAAGGCATGACCATAAATTCATAGTGGTCGTACCTTGTCCTGAAAGCAGTCTTAGAGATATCTTCATCTCGGACTCTCAATTGATGGTAGCCGGACCTAAGATCTATCTTGGAATAGAACTGGATCCTTGGAGTTGATCAAAGAGATCATCTATGCGAGGCAAGGGACAACGATTCTTGATTGTGACTTTATTTAGCTCACGGTAGTCGATACACATACGGAATGTTCCGTCCTTCTTCTTGACAAACAGGACTGGAGCTCCACATGGCGATGAGCTAGGTCGGATGAAACCTTTATCCAACAATTCCTGTAACTGAGTAGATAGCTCTTGCAATTCACTAGGTGCCAGTCTGCCGCTCCGGGTGCCAGATCGATTTGAAATTCAACTTGGCGGTGTGGTGGTATACCAGGCAAATCTTCGGGAAATACCTCCAGAAAATCACGAACGATGGGAATATTATCAATTTTCTTCTCTTCTGATGGCTACTCAGCAACGAGAGCCAAAATAGCAGTATGCCCTTTTCAAAGGCATTTCTGTGCTTTCATAAAGGATATGATTCCTATTACTGCACCAACCTTTTCGCCCTGAACGGAAAGGGTTTCTCCACTCAGGAGAGGAATTCGAACAATTTTCTCTCGACAGATGATTTCAGCTTGGTTTTTAGATAACCAATCCATGCCGACAATTACATCAAAACTACCAAGTGTGACCGGCATAAGGTCGATATCAATTTTATGACTAGCTAGTTCAAGCTTACAACCCTTAAGAATGTGGGTTGCTTAAATTATTTGGCCATCAGCTATCTCTATTATATACTTAGCTTCTAACATAGTTGGAGTTCCTTTTATCATATCACTAAGTTTTCTAGATATAAAACTCCTATCAGCACCAGTTTCAAAAAGACAGAAGCAAAGTAATTATTTAAGAGAAACTTACCGGTGACCACATTATGATCATAACGAGCTTCTCCAGATCCTAGCATGAAAGCTCGCCCTTTTGTACCATTCCCTCCATTATTGGCATTATTGCCACCACTGTTGTTGCCTTGATTGTTGTTGTCGTTACCATTGTTACCCTGGTTATTGCCGTTACCGTTACCATTTTCATTCCCATTTCAATTACCATTCCTCTTCGACTGAGGACAATCCCTCTGAATATGTCCCTCTTTGCCGCATTGAAAACATCACCCTGTGGACCCTTGTGGTCGGAACGGTTGCTTATTCTGAAGATCCACTCTACAATCTTTTGCAGCGTGGCCCATCTTACCACACCGTTAACAATGGTTACAAGCACCGACATGGTGGTAATTGCACTTGTTGCACTTGGGGGCTCTTCCCGCATAACTACCTTGATTTCGACCTGAGACTGTCATCTGACTGAAATTCTTAGCAGGCTCAAACTTTCGCTCCTGCTGCTGGGGTTGATTGAACCGGGGTCCCTTGGTGTGAGAGTAGGAGTGGGTGTTGGAATGGTGATCAAACTTGTGTTTATGATTTTTGGTGGATTTAGAGACTGAACCTCTCTGGGGTAAAGTCCCTTGAGTCACCGCTTGATCGGTTAGCTTGTGAGCCAGTCACATCGTCTGCTGGATGGTAGTAGGGTTGGACGAAGTAACCATACTTTGAATCTGAGGCACTAGACCTCCAATATTCAGCTCAATTGTAAGGCCCCTTTCCCGGGTAACCTCACTTGTTAGATTTACTCATAAACATAGTCATAAATACTGAACTTAAATTTAAAACATTCAGAAGTAGCGGAAGCAAACATCATTAAAATTACATGACATAACAACGGAAGTCTTAACAATTAAATACATAACATTGTCTTAATATAAATAAATGTGGGATGTCAGTCTTGTGCCGGGTAACCTTCACGCCATCGCACGTCCCTTTCTTCCTTTACATGAAATATATACTAAAAGTCAGCTACCACTGGTGAGTTCTAGTTTAAGGACAATCATACATAATACTTATCTTATCATGAATATTTTATATATATGTGTACATAACATACGTAATATTCGTTCTTTTTATATATTCTTTACTTTACTGTTCTCACATAACATTCATTTTATGTATATACATATGTACATACATACTTACTTTGGGGGGAGAACAGTTATTGGCCATAATCTTAAGGGAGATCAACCCATCACACTTATCGTGAATGTCACAAAGACATCGCAGTGAGAACTACCGTCGTAGACCATTTCATTAACCGTCCGGCAATAGAAAACCGTCCGTTCTTTCATTAAATCCGTCCGGCAACCTTTGTCCATCCGCTCTTAAACCGTCCTACCGTCGTAGTCCGTTATTTTGTCCGTCTACCCTAGGGCATCCGTTTCCCACGCGACCATTATGTATGCAACCGTTCTACTTTAGTTAAGGAATCTGCTTCAACCGTCCATTAGAGTCTTAATATACGTCCTAGCTTGCGAAGGAACGTTTTTGTCCCGGTTGCAAAATAGTCACGTGGTCGTCCGTCTACTGAAGTAGCCGTTGTCATAGAAGGGTTCATAACGTTTACATACATTCATAACATGCAATATATATAATATAAAGCAAGATTTCATTCATTTACGTTATGTCCTTCTTTCATTCATTCTTTGTAATCATAAGTTTCATTCTTTGTTCATAATTCATTTTCATATATAAGTATATATATATACATATTTGTATATCACGCATGATCACATTGACATTTATAGCATTTATTCATTTAGTGTTTACACTTTAGCCCCAAAACATTTAAAATGATTTACACATAACATAGAAGGGGGCACATAGAACTCACCTGAAAAGCTAGTCTTTGTTTTCCTAAACAAAGGTCCAACAACGTCACGTACGATCTGAATTAGGTAGTTTAAATACACATCAGACCCAACCTCGACTCTAACGGTTTAATCATTCTAAACATACTGACTTTACTTACTGGTCTGCTGCCTGCGCACTTAGTAAGTGCGCAGGGCCTTGCTCATGCGTACATGATAAGTACGCATGATCTTTCCCCTGCGTACTTGGTAAGTACGCATGATCTTTCTCCTGTGTACTTGGTAAGTACGCATGATCTTCCTCCTGCGTACTTGGTAAGTACGCATGATCTTTTTCCTACGTACTTGGTAAGTACGCATGATCTTTCTCCTGTGTACTTGGTAAGTACGCATGACGTCCCTACTGCGTACTTGATAAGTACGCAGCACCTGTTTCCTGGACAAGTCCGCAAGTTTTTGCATGTTAATCCGATCATGCTAATCTTACAATTTTCTTTGATCAAAAGGTGCGGTTTTCACTCTAGATGCTAGTTCTAAGCTTATTTTCAAGTTTCATCCATAAAAATGTCTCCTATTTAGCTAAAACCCGAGAAACCCCAAAATAAACAAAAACTCAGATTATGGTCGAATAGTTAACTGGATTGGACTTCTGATTCGAAGGTTTTACTCATGAGCTGAGCGGTAACGTGCTCCATCAATCTTGTGTTGATTCGTTGGCTTTCTCTCTCTAGACCTGAGCTCCCCTTTCTCTCTCTATAATGATGAAATGAAGATGAAATGGTGAAGTGGGCTGCCTTGCCCCTTATATACCTGGGCTTTCATCGGCCCGTTGGAGCCGAGCCCAAGCCCATCCGTTTTTCTTTTGTTTTATGACGATTAAGCATCTATTGCGTTATTGTTTACTAAATTACTATTTTTGGGATGTTACAAGTCTACCTTCCTTAAAGAGGTTTCGTCCTCGAAACTATTTATGTAGTTTTCCATTGAAAACATGTCCATGACTTAATCGTCATAAAATATGTAGTTTTCCTTTGAAAACATGTCCATGACTTAACTGTCATAAAATAAGTAGTTTTCCTTGGAAAACATTTCCATGACTTTATCGTCATAAATCCAATGTTTAAACATGATCATTTTCTGATCAAAACTCTTTGTATGTATTACCAATGAATCCGAATACTAATCCAATCAATTGACCCCATTTGTAAACTTGCAAGGAATACAAAACAGTATGTAATGTATGAGACCGTAACCAAACCCCAACTTTCTGTGCCTCCCCTCGCCTTTCTGCGAGTTAAGACAATATGCGGTCATTCGGCCATTTGGACCCCTGATTAGCGCGACTAATCATGACCGGAGGCGTCACCCCCAATAGTACTATCCACAAAATCCCGGGCTAAGTCCATATCTAATGGTTACTAATTTATTCCGAGGACTTTAAGCGCTTTATTTTTCCCTCAATACACACATACGGTCAGATCATTAGTTCTTTCATTTACATATGAAAATTCTTTACAAGTATGTTTCCACCCCAAAATATTTCAAAAACTTATAAAAAGGGGGTTTTAGTGAAACTCACAAGGAGTTAAACCCGAATGTTCATGATGTCAAACGTGTAAGCAAATGTAATTCATGTTTTCAAAACATAACAAGTAAGTATGTTTCTCCCCCGATGTTTACAAAACAGTAAAGAGTTAAAAGGGGGCCGTGAACTCACCTTGTGTCCGATGAAATCCTAGCAAATAACCTTGTGCTAATAGTTCTTGTCTATCCGTACCCTAATCACACAAGGGTAATAATGTGTTAAGACTACCCGTCTTAAACGCAAGTTGTTCACCCGACTTAACTATTCCTGTTAAGTACGTCTTTATTTATTTTAAGCAATGTTTTCTCGTGACGACTCGTTGGTGATTATTATTCCAGTCTAGACGCTTTACTTATTTTCCAAGAAAATATTATATTTCTATATTTGTGACTTACTAAGTGTATCAAAAATAAATATTATTTTTGCATCTATTTATAATATATTCATATTATAGTCCACGTATAATCATATAATTATTTCTCAAAAATAATTATATAAGATCCTAAATATCGTTCAAGTATATTCATGCATGTTTATTATCCTACGTACGTATAAGGCACGTCTACACGTCCATATGCAAATACTTATATTCCGAACGACATTTATTAATTTGTTTAATTTCAACATGCATTTATTTCTACCAATATATGCACACAAACATTTCTATATTCCTACACATGCTTGATTATGTTTTTATTTGTATCATGAACATCTTATTTGTTAACCCAAACATCTTAGATTTCATGCATAGTTATATTATTTCCCTTTTTGTTATTTGACGTCTAATACTTTTTATCCAAGTCTTAACTGTCACTGAGCATGTTACACAATGCAAGTCTTTACTAAATGTTCATAAACATTTCATCATACAAGTGTCATATTCATACAAGTTCCGAATCATCTAATATTTTCCACAACCTATTTTCAAGATATGAATACATTTCATTATTTTAGTTTGATCATGTTTCTAAGTCAACAACTTTGACAACTACATATATATATATATATATATATATATAAACACCCACATATATCATGGTTTCCAAATGTGTCTATATATATATATATACACCTACAACTTCTTTTTATCAATTAATGATCATGCATATCTATTAAGGTCACAAAATAATGTTTTAAACTACAATCTTACACATACATACGTAACTCTCGATTTATATGTATGCATATACACTTTACAATTTTTCCCAAACTAATAACTATAAACACACACATTATATATATATATATATATATATATATATATATATATATATATATATAGATCATTATTTCTACACGTAAGCATCCATGTTCAAGCCTTTTTACCTAGTGTTAATCATGCTTTTAATTTAATATCTACAACTATCATCATAGGATCAAAGCAATAACATATACACCCATATATACAAATTTCGGCCCTTTATGTATATATTTATAAAACTTTTAGTTTTTAACTCATTAAAGTTAAACTTTATAAATATTCATTAATCTTTTTAAATCTTTTTGATTATTAGGATGAACAACGAGCTTAAACCAAAAGTAAAGATGAAAATAAAGTGTGGTGTCGGGTTCATACCACTAGACAAGCTAGGTGACGAACAACGAGTAGAAAGATGGTAGAGGCTCGTGATGCTACAAAATCCGACTCCTAGACTCCAACTTCCTTGAATCTCCAACTCTAACTCAATACTCTCTCCTAGACTTGTGTTCTTAGATTGAAGATGCAAAGTGTGTGTGTGTATGGCTCGATTTATGTAGGGATAATAATGGAGATGGTGTGTTGGTCACAATATCATCATTACTAAGAATGGTGATCATGATGGATTGGACTTTGGATGGATTTTCACTAAAAAAGGTTTTGGAGCAAATGACACAAGGCATGGTGGTAGTGTGGTGTAGGTGATGTGGTGGGGTGGGCCCCCTTTCTCGGCCCAACCAAGGGTAAAAGGGTGGGGGGTTGGGTCTTGTTCCACATTGAGTTGGGTTCAAAGTACCTAGTTGGGTGTCTTTTTAGTAGTATATACTTGGTAGGTGTTTTCGTGATCTAATACCCGATGTAAACTTTTTAAAGATCAACTAACTTATATTTTTTGTGTTGTTTGACTAGTCTCCAAAATTTACTAGTTAACCCGACATGGTTATCACTTCAACTATATAGTACATGTATACACATTAAATAATATAGAGCCATGTAACAATTATTTATAAGTCAATTAGTCACCAACATTTATGTTTTTATGTTAAAGCGTCTCTCTGGACTTTTACTAGAATAAAATTCTTGTTAATCACCAAAGACCGTACGTTGCGGGTTATCACTATTTATTTTCCTAGTAATTCTTAAAAATTACTATTTTGATATAATTTCCTTTGCTAGACTCTTTGACTTTACTTAGTCAAAATAAAACTTCAGAAAATATATATTATGAACGTGTATTTATGAAATATAGATATTGACCTGAAATGCTGGGTGTCACAGGTACCAGTTGGGCTAGCTCATTGAATCTTGAGGTATACTGGCGATGAGTCTTGTTGCCAGCCTTGAAGTTTAGGAACTCGTTCTCCACATGATCAATCTCATTCTCTGGGCAGAACTTTTGGATTATCAGCTTCTTCAGATCTTCCCATGTCATTCTGGCAAGAGCGTTTGGCGAATTTGTCCTCTGAATGTTCCTCCACCAACTTAGTGCCTCATTGGTGAAAGAATGGGCTACATACTTAACAGCCTGGTCCGGTCGACACTCGCTGATGTTGACTACAGCATTCATCCTCTCAATCCATTCGAACGTAGCCACTGAATCCTTGTTGCCATCGAACTTGGGTGGGTCTCCGTCTTTGAATCCGTTGTAAGTGCACCAACGATTACTTGATCCCATTTTTACTTCATCCCCATCACTATCATACACTTTCTCTTCATGGTCTCTTTCATCATCCTCTTTACTTTTCTTTAGTGCCTCGGATAGTAGGACAGGCAATACTTTCTTCAGAGTGAGCATGACTTCATGGGCAATAGCATCCCTGACTTCGGGTTCCAACTGTATCGGCCCTGGATTGTCGTCTCCAGTTGGGGTCACTTCTGTTTCGTGCACACTCTCGGTGTGTTCTGCGTGCACACTCTCTTCTTCTTCTAGTCTTTGATTCAATGGAGGTCTACCTACTCGGCCAGTGCGACCGCCTCGGCGTCCTGTCCTTCCTCCACCAGCCATAATTCCTAGTTTCCTGATAGTTATAAACGGAATACATCAATGACGTTCCTTCCGATTATAGTTTAGAACAGTACGAGCAAGGTAAATTTTTAATTACAGTGACCGGTTTGTGATTACTAATTTACATTGCTTTTCAGGTTCAAAACTCTTCAAATCGGTTGTGACATTGACATCTATTTGTTCTAAGTTAAGGTATCTATTCTTATCCAAGTGTATTAACTCTAGTACTTACTTACCGTGCTGGCGTTGGCGTTGGTTAACAATACTGACATCCGTGCGTTGGTCCCATAATCAGTTTGAGTCCAGACATTTAGGGATGTCTGAATCTCTCAAACTATTGCTCTGATACCAACTTGTAAGGCCCCTTTCCCGGGTAACCTCACTTGTTCGATTTACTCATAAACATAGTCATAAATACTGAACTTAATATTAAAACATTCAGAAGTAGCGGAAGCAAACATCATTCAAATTACATGACATAACAGTGGAAGTATTAACAATTAAATACATAACATTGTCTTAATATAAATAAATGTGGGATGTCAGTTTTGTGCCGGGTAACCTTCACGCCATCGCACGTCCCTTTCTTCCTTCACCTGAAATGTATATTAAAAGTCAGCTAACGCTGGTGAGTTCTAGTTTAAGGACAATCATACATAATACTTATCCTATCATGAATATTTTATATATATGTGTGCATAACATACGTAATATTCGTGCTTTTACATATTCTTTACTTTACTGTTCTCACATAACATTCATTTTATGTATATACATATTTACATACATACTTACTTTGGGGGGAGAACAATTATTGGCCATAATCTTAAGGGAGATCAACCCATCACACTTGTCGCGAATGTCACAAAGACATCGCAGTGAGAACTACCGTCGTAGCCCATATCATTAACCGTCCGGCTCTAGAAAACCATATGTTCTTTCATTAAATCCGTCCGGCAAACTTTGTCCGTCCGCTCTTAAACCGTCCTACCATCATAGTCCGTTCTTTTGTCCGTCTGCCCTAGGGCATCCGTTTCCCACGAGACCATTATGTATGCAACCGTTCAACTTTAGTTAAGGCAACTGCTTCGACCGTCCATTAGAGTCTTAATATACGTCCTAGTTTGCGAAGGAACGTTTTTGTCCCGGATGCAAAATAGTCACGTGGTCGTCCGTCTACCGAAGTAGCCGTTGTCATAGAAGGGTTCATAACATTTATATACATTCATAACATGCAATATATATAATATAAAGCAAGATTTCATTCATTTACGTTATGTCCTTCTTTCATTCATTCTTTGTAATCATACGTTCCATTCTTTGTTCATAATTCATTTTCATATATAAGTATATATATATACATATTTGTATACGACGCATGATCACATTGACATTTATAGCATTTATTCATTTAGTGTATACACTTCAGCCCCAAAACGTTTAAAATGATTTGCACATAACATAGAAGGGGGCACATAGAACTCACCTGAAAAGCTAGTCTTGGTTGTCCTAAACAAATGTCCAACAACGTCACGTACGATCTGAATTAGGTAGTTTAAATACACATCAGACCTAACCTCGACTCTAACGGTTTAATCATTCTAAACATACTGACTTTACTTACCGGTCTGCTGCCTGCGCACTTAGTAAGTGCGCAGGGCCTTGCTCTTGCGTACTTGATAAGTACGCATGATCTTTCCCCTGCGTACTTGGTAAGTACGCATGATCTTTCCCCTACGTACTTGGTAAGTACGCATGATCTTTCTCCTGCGTACTTGGTAAGTACGCATGATCTTTCTCCTGCGTACTTGTTAAGTACGCATGATCTTTCTCCTGTGTACTTGGTAAGTACGCAGGACGTCCCTACTGCGTACTTGATAAGTACGCAGCACCTGTTTCCTGGACAATTCCGCAATTTTTGCATGTTAATCCGATCATGCTAATCTTACAATTTTCTTTGATCAAAAGGTGCGGTTTTCACTCTAGATGCTAGTTCTAAGCTTATTTTCAAGTTTCATCCATAAAAACATCTCCTATTTAGCTAAAACCCGAGAAACCCCAAAACAAACAAAAACTCAGATTATGGTCGAATCGTTACCTGGATTGGACTTCTGATTCGGAGGTTTTACTCACGAGCTCAGCGGTAACGTGCTCCTTCAATCTCGTGTCGATCCGTTGACTTTCTCTCTCTAGAATGATGAAATGAAGATGAAATGGTGAAGTGGGCTGCCTTGCCCCTTATATACCTGGGCTTTCATCGGCCCGTTGGAGCCGAGCCCAAGCCCATCCGTTTTTCTTTTGTTTTATGACGATTAAGCCTCTATTGCGTTATTGTGTACTAAATTACTATTTTTGGGATGTTACATCAATTCTCTTGTAATCTGGAGTCGCCATATGTGGGCACATGGTAGCGAGCTCATGGGAGCGTGTGGTATACAGCTCAATTTCAGAACCTTCCATTTTCAGGTTCTAAAATTCACTTTCCAACTTCTGAATTTCAACACGAGGAAAGTACTCCTCCTTCATCATCATCTTAAACTCCTCCCACGGGAGTTCATTTGCCATGGCCAGACCCAACATCTTGACCTGAGTGTTCCAACACGTGCGAGCCGGGCCCTCCATAGTTCTAGCGGCGAACTTGACCTGATTGGCCACTGGGCAGTTGCACATGGCAATCACCGATTCTACGTTTTCGAACCAACGGAGTAGTCCGACAGCTCCGTCAGCTCCACTAAAAGTGTGGGGCTTACAGTCCGTAAATGTCTTAAACGTGCATGCTGGTTGCTGATTCTGCTGGTTTTGCTGGCCTGGATTTAGAAATAACATAGGATTGGGATTATAGAGCTTAGGAAAGGCGCTTTAAGAGATAAATTGACCTCATTAGTCAATAGTTAAAGCATTTACCTGCAGCATTCTGTGCTGCTAGAGCCTCAGCCACACTATCGTTGATTAGTGCCGCTAGCTCCGCTGCTGTCATGTTGATGGTACCCCGGCCACCAGCACGACCTCCACGTCCTCTTCCTGACATGATTCTTCACATTCACAAATACAAACAATGAGAAATATATCGCATATTAAACATTATTTATGTACAATTAAGGAAATACAACATCAAATATTTTGAAAATTAAATAAATTGTAAGGCTACAAAATAAATAACTCAAACATTAAACTTCTCATGCTTTTATTGAATGAGAACAACCTTACCCATATAGGTTTGAAAAGAAAAATAACATAAGCAAAACATGAATGAAAAGGAAAGATATAATAGGAAGATCGTCAAACATCCTCGTGATTGGAAGAAACGTATAATTGTGCATCATCGATCTCCACCGGTTCCTCCTCGGGTGGCTCCTCCTCTAAGGGCTCATCCTCAAAGGGCTCCTCCTCGAAAGGTTCTTCCTCATCGTCTGAAAGTGGAATGTCTTCCGGAAATAAGGCTGCTTGCAGTTGGGCTTCTTAGTGAGTCACTCTTTCTTAAAGTCTTTCAGCAGCATGGTTTGCTACTTGTAGCTGGGCTTCTAGATTAGCCATTCTCTCTAGAATCCCTCCTAACTCAAAATCCGAGGTGTCCACCCTCGTCTCCAAATGTGTCACCCGATCCACCAAAACATTATGGACATGATCCGTCACTACTAGCTCAGCAGTCAAAAGCTCAATTCCTACCTTGTTCTCCTCTATTTGTGTCTCTCGCTGCAGAATGTCAGGTATCTCATCAGTAGCATCTTTCACAATGCCCAACTCCTTAGACATGTAAAATACAAAAGCTACAAAAGCTTGTTCCATATTGCAGGGCAAGCTAGGTAAAGTAGATGATGATGAAGCGAAACCAAAGAAGGGTGATGGGACACTTCCCATTTTGATCCCCCTTTGGATCATTTGTGGGTATGCATTCCAATTGCGAGCAGGATTCGTTGCTTGCGCGCTACTCGGTTCACCCTGATCAACTGAATAATCACTAGAACTAGTCTGGTGCCTCTTGGGCTCCAGGGATGATAAGATAGGTGCATCGTGTCCTGGTGCCTTAGGTGATGGTGGTGGAGTTGACGACATGTTCCTGTAATATAACATACAAGTGTCAAACATCCAAATGTTTATGACATGTAACTAATGTGTGAGGTTATAGTCTAGTATGCAATCCTAGTTCTCTATAACCAATGGCTCTGATACCAATCTATCACACCCCCAATTTTCAACTAACGGGGTTTTACCATTTGGGAAGTGACGAACCAGGATCTCAGACATTAGTTACATTGAACAACTCTACATGGGACTCAAATGAAAATATCATATCAATTCAAGTTAATGCAGAAGCGTAAAGAAAGTAAATGCGCAAAACACACGCGCCCAAAAGAATAGTCCAAAAGTCCAAACCAAACACAATTAAAATAGTCCAAACAGTTTAATAAAACATAATTCAAAGGCAGAATTTCCATGCATGTCCTATTGTGTGCACCTGTGCCTTATCTTAAACGACCTGAGAAAAACATGTAAGAAAATGTCAACACGAGGTTGGTGAGTTCACAGGTTTCAATTTATAGGAGCGTTTAATAGATTAATGTACATTCAATATATAAATCAATAGGTAGCTAACCCATAATCATGTTAACTAATGCACTCACAACCGACATCTGACTGTTTATATGCCTCCCACCATCATGGTGTATGATTAGGTCAATATTGCACCCGTTCGACCTACAATCGAGTTAGCGCGACTAACGCGGGTGAGGTTTGTCAAACCCAGTAGTACTAGTCAAATTACCTAGCCGTGTTCATATTAACGGTCCGATGTGAGGACTTAAAGGATAATGTATACGCATAGTCATACAAGTGATATCATATATGAATTACAAAAATTAAAAAGCATTTACAACATGTTTTCTCCCCCAGTTTAAAACAGTAAAAAGGGGCCGTGAAAACTCACCTGAATAGCGTAGGCAGTATCACACAAGAGATAAGTTGGAACCACGAGTGTAAGTCTTAAAAGACTTACGAATACCCTAAAATTATAAACACATAAATTAGGAACAAGTTGGGATTTGTGACGACGACACGGAAGTTAGAACATCTTAACGCTTTCTAAGGATTTAAGAGTAGACGAACGTGTCTACGGAATTATATAAATTTTTAATATGATCGTTAAGGGAAAAGCGTTACGTGTCGTATGTTAATAAATAATAATAATTAAACAAATACATATATTCGTACGTACGAGTCGTTTACAAAGATTAGGAAAATAATATAATTTAATACATTATTTTTAGGTTCGTGGGATTAACTAATTAATCATTGTGTGGAAAATAATAAATATATTATTTTTAATCAAGAACATAAACGTAGATAAATAATATAACAATTTATATTATTTATAGTTTAAAACGTCACACGAGGTAATTAAGCTAGCCGAAATAATATAACTTATATACTATTTTATAATATTAATCACGGGTTGAAAATAATGTAAATATATTATTTATACGAGGTTATGGCTTGAAAGTAATATAAATATACTATTTTAAAAAGTGAAAATAATTATGAAAATAGGTTATAAATTCAAACCCGAGCCTACGGGTGGTTTTCCGGGCTAAAACATATTAATATAATATTATAATAATGTAGGGTTTGATTTTTAATAATTAAATATAATCAAAAGTGCCTCAAAAATAAAATGTGGGAGCCCGGTCTCGAACCCGGGTCTCTCCTACACACGCATACAGCTTTAACCAGTCCCGCCCGCTAGGGTATCACATACAAACCCGGTTCCAATTGGTTTTATCATACAAATTCAGCGTGATCTTGCCCCATATCACGATCCGATCGAAACCAGCCCCAATTCCTATCAATCTGATAACGATCGATCAAAGTGACCTAGGGGTTTTGTTAAACGGGTTAATACGCATCTGTGCGTGTATTTAATTGCAAAACTAACAAGTTTATGATCGTTTAATTTTAGATTCAAAAGGCCGAAATCCCTCGATTTGATCCTGAATCGATTTGACTGATTCTGATATTGAAAGGTGTTGGATTCATAGGGTTTTTGTTAATTTGATGATTGCGAATCTGTTGGTGTAGTTTAATTTCATTTAAAATGAGTACTGGTATGAATTCGCTTAACCCGAAAGCCATAAGAACCCTAGGTTCGATCCGGTTTCGATTAGATGATTAAACTCATAGATTTCATAGGGCTTTTAATGTAGATATCAAGGCGAGTCTACTGATGTGTTCAATTTCTGTAATCCATATCGAAATGATAGGGTTTGACTAATCTGAAGTCGTATGAACCCTAGGTTTCGGATCATGATGAATCCGATAATGGAAACCAAAATTAAGATAGGGCTTTCGATATACAGAGGATTGTGAAGCTAATAATGTATATTAATTGGATTTAATTAGAGTCTTGGGTGTTGATCGATTAAACTGGTTTCTCATGAACCCTAGAATCGGGTTTATGATCAATTCAATGATATTAGCCTCTAAAAGGTTAGGGCTTCTGTTATATGGATGAAAATGAAGTTGTGGGAAAGTTCAATTACCAAAATGAATGCCGGATTGATAGAGATCGACCAAAACTCAGATATGTCGGCTTGTTCTTACTCTCCGATGGCTCCTGCTGCAACTCCGCCCAAAACAGAGTGTGAAACAGCTTCAAAGGCGTTCGTATAAGGTGTGCAGATGACTAGTTCACAAGAATAATACAAGAGTCTGTCGAATTCGATAGTTAAGTTCAACATGTCGACGGTTATGCTATAATTGGCCATTAATCGGTTTAAATCGATTATGATTGCGCTTTATTTGATGTTTATGACTATTAATGTCATTAATCGAGCATTTTCAGTTATAAAATCGAAGGAATTGATACTTGAAATCGAATTCGGATTAAAGTGGATGAGGTTTGACTTGTTAAAGTCAATAGAAATCAAGTTTAGGGAAATTACACATCTAGTCCTTAAAATTTCCAGTTTTTTGAGTTTGTAATCTGTCAGGAATAGTCCTTGAGGTTTGAATTAGGTTAAGGACCAGTTTGTTTGACTTTCATAAGTCAACAAAATAACAATATTAACTTTACAAAGTCAACAAATTTGATTTATGAGTATTTATACAAATAGTCCTTGTAATTTAGAGTTTGAAGGAATGACAGAATTAGTCCTTGAAGTTAAAGATAAGCAAACCAAGTTAGAATTTAACTGGATTTTCTAACTCATTTAACTGGAAAAGTCCGGATTGTCACATCATTCCCTAGTTGAAAGAATTTTTGTCCCGAAAATTAAATAATAATAATAAAAAAAAATTTCCCGGGGTATCACATCGTCCCATAGTTGAAAGAATTTTCGTCCCGAAAATTAAAATAGTACCTTAAAAGTTTGAAGTGGATTGCTTGAACAGATGAGGGTACTTGCGCATCATATGGTCCTCGCACTCCCAATTGAATTTCGGTCCGCGCTTCGAGTTCCAACGGACTCTGACAATAGGGATTTTACTGCGTTTTAACGTTTTGACTTCCCTATCCATAGTTTTCATAGGTTCTTCGATGAAACTTAATTGTTCATCAATGTGTAGTTCCTCGAGAGGAACCGCGAGTGACTTGTCTGCCAGATATTTCTTCATGTTTTTTGTGCCTGTGCACCCTTAATAGGCTGCACATGGTTTCAAGTTTGCTCATTTGATATTCGAAGGTTTGAGATATAACCTTCAGGAGGGTGCAAAAAAAGCCTTCTTTATGTACCCAAGGTTCTTGCAGGAAATTTTTAATCATGAACTAAAAGATCTTTCAAAACCTACACGAATCTACTTGATGTTGGGTCATAAAAATAACATTATTCAAAGTACGAGAACAGTTTCCAAAAAGTTCTCAGGGGTCAATGTTCCATTGTTATTTACATTGTTGAGCATAGAAAGCACCCAGGGTGACAGTTCAACAGTCCCAACTGATACTGATCCCACACCCTCCACTTCACAGCCTGAACATACTTCTCCTTCCCTTGATCGAACTCATGTGCAGCCTATTAAGGGTGCACAGGCACAACAAATACTTACCTCAGTTCTTGAAGCCCAACTGGAAAACAGGGCCCCACTTGAGGCAAGCTATACTAGAAAGCAAAAAAGGAGCAAGAAGACTCCTTCTATTCTTGTCTCACAGGCCCAATCCCAACCCAAAAGCCTCATTCAGAATCACAACATTCTAATGAGAATATCAAAAGGGATAGCCACATTCTTAGGGAGACTTCTATGGAAGTCCCTCTATTAGGACCAGGATCACATCCCGGATCCTTAGAACAACCCTTTGAGCCTATACAATCTTCTGTTTCTTTAAACTTAAGTACAGAGGCACCATGTCAAGATGATGTACCTTCTCCAACTGCCACTATCTCGAATGTACTGATTGACTTGGCTGCCAAAGTACCCAACCCAAGTTCATCACTTAAGAAGGTTCACTCTAGAATTATTGAAAGAGTGAATGTGGAAATGGCTATCACTACTACTGGTTCATTAATTGACCAGGAGGACAGTGATAACATCATTAAGTCCCCAGGCACGAAAAATCACGGTCAAGATGTTTGTTTTGAAACATTCTTAACTAAGAGGAATCCTAGGCGCCAAGAAAACCAGGGTGATGGGGATGAAGAGGCTAGGCCTAAGGCCCCATCTAGTTCCAAGGATTCCACAATAGTGGATGAGGACAGATTGAAACTGTAAAATCTGGAATTGACTACCATGGTGGCTATGCTAGAGGATGAAGTGTCCAAACTAAGGCACCAAGTCTCTATGCATCAAGCCCATCAATGCCCAAGTATGACTTCTCCCTCCCTTGTATCAGTGAGAACCCAAACTGACCTAACTCTATGCACTGATGCAACTAAAAAGGGGGAGATAGTTACTACTGAAGATGACATAGATAGCTTGGAGGATTGGATACAAGAGTAGATTGCCTTTCAAAGAACACTATTTCAGCCTGCCTTTGTTCAAGTCCATGATTTGATGCCTCCCAGAGATGAAGAGGAAGAGATCTCTGAGGAATGGAAGTTAGTGACCAGGGCTATAGATGAAGTATTCCCTAAGGAAATGGAAATTGAAGATGAAGATGAAGAAATGCCTCTCTTAGCCACTATACTTCGAGCTGCTGCTATCTCAAGACAAGCCATATCCCCTAATTTCCCACTAACTGCAAAAAATCTGGAGTTTGATACAATCCTAGCGTGGGGATATAATGGACTAATGGAAAGATTTTGGATTGGATGAGAATTTGCTGGAGTTCTAGAACTCAATTGGGATAACCTGAGTGCCTTTGACATATTAGCCCTGTATACAGAAAAATGCATCAATACTTCAAAGAAACTCTCTGCCCAACTTGCAATTGATCGATTCTATGATCTCATGGAGGACAACATACATTGGTTTGAATGGTTTATTAAAGAAGCTAAGAAGGTGGCTTATCCCAGGCTTAAGAATGAAGTGGCAGAGTCCTCAAAAACGGCAAAAGAAATACATGAAAGCCAAAGCCAACAAATGGAGTTGATAAGAAGCAGGATCTTAACTGAAGAACAAGTCCTTTGTTTAAGAAGATTCTTGTATAATGAAGTGGTTAGAGGTTTAGAAGTTCATGGGTGGTCAAGCAGTGGGTCCTCTAGCTTTAAGTTCTTTCTGTGTGATTGATCATCCTTTATTATCAACAATATTCAAGAAAATCTTCTCCTCAACCCAGACTTCCTGTACAAGGTCTTTGAACTCAGGACACACATCTGCAACATCAACTCTTTAGAAAGTAAAGAAATGATCAAGATTATCAAAGCCTTTCTTGAAAAGGGGGGATGGATTGCAATGGATGATTCTGACTCAGACCTATCTATTCCCTCCTCACCAACTATCATCCTAAATGCAGTAGAAGAATCAAAAGGAATGGATGCATAGAATATTAAAGAGGCATATAAGACTACATATGGAAATGAATGCGAGAAGGATGAGAATGAAGAAGTCCCTTCCTCTTTGTCTGTCCCTCAAATTGCCAATGAAGCTGAAGTTGAGATCTCAACAGCATCTCTCACATCTGCTATTGTGATCCATGAAGCTGAAGCAGAGGCATCTAATAAAGACAAAGGGAAAGGAATCATGACAAAGGAAGAAGAAAAGAGGATAGAGCAAGAAAAGAATGAGGTGGATAGAAGAAGAAGAGAAAGAGAAGAGGAGGAGACGGCTGAGATTAGAAAGGATCAAGAAAGAAAAACTGTCATGCTCCTCAAAGAACAACAAATCCAGTTGCATGCTAGGCAACTGGATAAAACAAGAGTTCAAGTTCCTGCAGCTTCACAAATAAAAGAAGTTGAAGCCTTAGATCCTTAGCTGCAGGAACAGCTAAATAAAGAAGATGAAGAAAAGGAGAGGAAGAGAAAAGAAGAAGCCAAGTTCAGAATCACTGATTCTGAACTTGCTAAATAAATGAGGGAAGAATGGAAAGAGGGTCTGATTTCTCAAGTGAGGATGCTGACTACCTTGAGAAATTGTCAAATAAAGAAATATACAGAGCTTTCATGGGACATCAAGGTCAACTGGGAAATAAGAAAAGGGCTGAAGAATAAGAAAAAGCCAAACAGAAAACCAGGAAGACCATTACATTTAATGTAAGAATCCATGAAGAAAGGAAGGTCATGATGAATTTCCAGAAGGCTAGAGGGGAGAGTGGAAAGAGACTGGGTCCCATGAGCTTCATGAACCTACAAGCCTTATATGTCAAAGTTAAGAAGGAAGAGGAAGAAAGACTGGGGAAGACAGGCTCAAAAAGAAGGGTAAACACTCAAACTGATGAAAGAAAACAAAAGAATCCCAAGACTACTCTCTCATCCACTCCTTCCTCTGTCCAACAACCTTCCTCTCTCCCTCCTAGATCTCCCTCCTCTCGGCCCAATAAGTCTAAATCCTCTCACCCAGGTCCTCCTTATCAACAACCTCCCAAGAAGAAAACCAAACCTACTACCACACCAGAAGATTCAATAGAAATTGTAGTATGGTTCTACAACAATCAAGACCAATGGTTTGAAGTTATCAGGGGAAGGGCAGAGTTAAAAAGATCAATCTACAAATCCGTTAATGAGGTGATGCAGCTTCCAGATTCTGATTTTTAGAGAATGATGGAGCTGGGTGAAGCTCATGAGCCTGAAAATGATAGTGGAAGACATCTGTTGCTAGTAATCAAGCATCACTTCAACCCGAGCAAAGATGTGGTTATTGATGTTAAACCTCTTCAATCCCACTATCCATTTGTCAGTTGGTCCTACAATGCTGCTCATGATGAGTAGACTTTGATAGATGTCAGAGGTCAGAAGATGAGATGTTCAAGCAAGACCATCTTCAGCATGCCAAGTAAGGACATCAGGACTCTATCTGAGCTCCCTCTTGACAATCCAAGCATAGACCCCAGAGGTTATGAGACAGCAAGGATTGTTGCTCACATGCAAAAGCTTCAGCAACAAAGGCAATAAGAGAGTTTTGGAAGCATCAGTCTAGGGGGAGTTTGTAGAGATAAAGACTAATGGCTACAAAATTCTCTAAGTAAAATTGTTGCGAACTCCACAATTTTGCTGATGACTTACAAGTTACTGCAGATAAGGCTAAGTGCTACAGATAGTTGTGTTCTCCTGCTGAAGTCCAAAGTTGCTGCTAATAGGCTTCTCATCAGCATCAAACATTGATGTTGCTGATAGGCAAATTATCAGCATCTTTGACTTTACTATTGACATCTTTTGCAGCAACACTGACATACCTATCAGTAGAAGGAATGTTATTGGTGCAGAGAACAAAAGATAATGCTCCTATTTTGATCTATCCTACAATGATTACTGAGAAGACCTTAGTTTTGCTGTTGTCTTTTCATTACAGAAGTCTTTTCACTGCAGTTGTCTTTTAGCTACTTGTCTTTTTGTTGTCTACCAATAGTAGTATAACTTGTAACTGTTAAAGATCAACGGCTTGTGTTTGATCTGATCCTTAGAATCAAGTGTCTCTCTTGATTCTAAGTTCCTTTAAATGTATTGTATCTTCCATTTGTACAAGCGTGCTTCCTAAGTGTTTTCTCTGTAACTTGTATACCTTGAAGATTAATACAACTTGCATTTATCAGTATTATCATTGTTTACTTGTATACATTGGTTAGTTGTTATTGTTTCCGCCAAACTCAACTAAGAACATAATCATCTTGTAAACACCGATCCAACAAAGTGTTGCCAGTGTCACCACCAGCACTAGTACAGAAAGCTAGATATGTGAATCAAGACCACTATGTTGGTAGAATTTTAAGCTGGTTCTATGATGATGAGTTAAAACTGTTTGTGATAAAGAGAACTAATGGCGTAGAGTACTTAAGGCCAAGATTAAAGTACTTCAATTCTTTGTCGAGATGTGAAGTTAAGAGTCTAGCTACTAAGTCATTGATCAATAGATCGAGAAATGGAATTACTGAGTCTATAGCCAAACTTATTAGTACTGAAGGGAACTCTGGGAAATTTGACATGTTGAAACCTCAAAGGGGAAAGAGAGTTAAAGAGAGAGATCCAGTTACAAAGAAGAATATCCAGAGATTCAAGTTTAAACCAGTGAAAGCAGTTAAAAAGATTCCTTTGAAGAAGTTCCACATGATTTTATCGGTAATATGAAATGGTGGTTTGTTGACGTTGATATTGGTGAAGCGGTAATCGAAGATAATGATGGAAAGATTCTAGTTTGTTTCTACGACGCTATGAATCTAATCAATTTTTCAAAGAAAGATCAGCTGACGCTTAGACGGAAAGAGATTATGTACACCAGTGAATGGAGAGAGAAGGCGATGCAGTACAAAAGGGTTTTGCATGTATGTATTAGTAAAGGAGTTCATGGCGGGAGCAAGCTACTAGAGAATTGGAAAAGCACTTGAAGATCAAAGACCAAGCTATTGTCAAGGGGGAGTCTGTTAGGATAATTTTTGTGACAAGTAGCTTTATAATAGTGTCTTTTTGTATCTTTAAGTTTATAATGTTTTGTGTTCAAGTGATAAGTTTTGTAATACATGAACTTATCAAGTTCGACTAAGCCTTGTGCGTGGCGAACTTATGGCAGTTAGTTTGCCTATATATAGTGTTTACATGTTCTAGTTTGAAATAGAGATGTGTATTGATCAGTTTTGAAAACACTCAAGTTTAAGAGCAATAGAAGAGAAGTTATTAACAACCTGTGTTCATTACTCTTTTTGTTGTCATCACTATACAAACATGCATACGTTGGATTCCACACTCCGTGTGTGTGTCTAGTCGCTCGTCTAGACAATTACGTAGAGACCCCTGTGGGACCTACATCATCTGCCACTGATCGAATTTTCCTACAATAACAGTTATCACACTAGTATCAAGTGCGCTCCATTTGAAGCACTATATGGACGCAATTGTCGGTCACCCGTTTGTTGGACTGAAGTCGGTGATAGCCAACTAACTGGTCCGAAAATCATTCAAGAAACCACCAACAAGATCATCCGGATCAAAGAGCACATAAAAGCATCTAGGGATCGTCAGAAAATCTATGCGGACAATCATAGAAAACCGCTAGAATTCAAAGTTGGTGATAAAGTCATGCTTAAGGTATCCCCCTGGAACAGGGTACTACGCTTTGGCAAAAAGGGTAAGTTAGCCCCGAGATACATTGGACCTTTTGAGATTCTGTAAAGAATCGGTCCAGTGGCATACAAGCTTAAGTTACCACAAGAACTGAGTGGAGTGCATGACACGTTCCATGTGTCAAACTTAAAGAAATGCCTGAGCGAAGAATCCCTGATAATTCCATTAGAAGAAGTTTAAATAGATGACAAACTACACTTCGTTGAGGAACCCGTCAAAATCCTAGACAGAGATGTCAAGAAACTTAAGTAGAGCCGAATACCGATTGTCAAGGTCCAATGGAACTCGAAAAGAGGCCCAGAATTTACTTGGGAACGAGAGGATCAAATGAAACTCAAGTATCCTTCCCTCTTCGAGAAACACCCGGTCTCCGTCAACCCAAGTTGATTTTCGAGACAAAATTCCTTTAACTAAGGGAGACTGTGACACCCGTCAAATTATCAATCAATTAATTGTCTAACATGTTCGGTTCATTTATGATTTTATGTGCACTAATTAGGAATGTGTCAAGTTATAATGAATTATTATGAATATGCATTCTGATTCTATGGTAAATCAATTTAGTGTCCGAACTCTATGACTATTGGTGATGAGGCTACATATACATGAAACCCATTGAGTATTATACTGTAGGTCCCGATTCGATGCGTGACGGATCTCTAGACTCGCGGTACGACACGGTGATAACGTGAAATCCATGATCAACGTGCAACGTGTAACTCAATCAACAACACGGTGTAAATAAACGCTTTGTATTACTATAATCCTTGATTACAACAGTTCTCTTCAAAACACACACTTACACTTTTTTCTTCTCTAGTGTTCTCTAGTGTTCTATAGAATATGAACTTGTAACTCCTATTTATAGGAACACACAACACCTTAGGCGAACTTAACAAGTTCGCTCCTAAAGATGCTTAGGCGAACTTGTTAAGTTCGCCTCTCTATGAACTTGAACAATATTCCTTAGGCGAACTTAACAAGTTCGCTCCTAAAGATGCTTAGGCGAACTTGTTAAGTTCGCCTCTCTATGAATTTACATAGAATTTTATCAACAGTAACAAAACATGTCCTAACAGACTCCCCTTTAACTGTTCCTAACAATTCTATCAATTACAAGTCAAAGACTTTAAGACCAAGACATAAAATCTTCAAGCTCGTTGTCACTAGAATATGCTCCAACGGACTCCCCCTTGACAACAGCTTTAGAAGATTGTCATCCGTCTTCATATATCAACAAACACACTGTAGTCTTCGTCTTGTTCATCTGCACTTTCTCTTTTTATCTAGAAGAAAACTTGGGAGAAGGACCCCTTGTCAACTTCTGTCTATAATTTTCAGTTTTTGCAAAGGAGAACAACCAAGAATAACCAACAATTAAGATTTCCATTAAAGCTAGAAAAATAAAATCCTTTTGGTTTTTCAAACATAAGACTCACAAAATCTTTTTGGTTTTTCTCTATATAAACTGAAATGTAAAATACAAAATCACATCTTTTTGGTCGAATATCACGAGTAAGAAGATCATATCAGTATAAACATTGAATCAATCACACATTTTGGATAAACATCCATAAACATTCTATGGGTATCCTATCCAGATTCATTCTTTCATTTTTCTTTGTTTTGAATTTCCAAACAATTATATGAAGTAACATCTTTTGATTCAGATAAGATCAAATATTTTAAGCTTCAACCAAAACATGTAGTGATACGCGAAGAACTTCAAAGAAGATGGGATCAGATCATAACATGCTTATAATATAAATTACATACGAATTTGTAACACATAACATGTTAATCTAAGTTGTCAATATTATAAGAATTGAAAGCATCAGTATCTTTGTCCCATGTTCTTGTGAATTAAGGTACCATTTATTTTGTAATACAACGTGTACCCCACAAATATGCCAACAAAAATTTAAATGTGCACTATCTTCAAGACATATAAGATCATTGCAAGATAATATTCAATCTCCAGGATGAATTATACCGATAAACACAGGAAAATATCAAGCAGAGAATCAGAATGATTCAAATGTCTTGGTTTGGATGAAGTATCATGATTCATAGTAATAGAAAGATTGTACCAATAGAATTCTTCAACATAAGATTGATCAAGGAATCGATTGATTCAATGACATAGGGTAGCGTGATCCAACTGTTATCTGGATATATTCAATGGAATCAGGATATTGATCCAAGGGCTAGTATATGTTCCAACAGATGTTGTCAGAAACATATCTTAGTCCAACTTCACGTTGCATGTTTTTCGGGGCATGGGCAGTAAAGTGAACTAAAAAATTGCGTTTAACGACATAACCGATACTGGTCTCATGAAGTACTTTAGATCTTATATTCTTTATCTGATAATAATCTTTTACACACACAACCGGCATACCATGGGTTCAAATCAAAGTTGTCACAAAGATCATTATGTTGTCACACTACTAATGGACCAAAGATACACAGACTACATGCTAGTATCCAAATTAAAAATAAAAGCATCAGGCATCAATTTTTTTTAAGCATAAGCAGTTATAAAGTTATCATTTCCCAAACTGTGCAGTCTAAGAAGTTCTGATCAATACATTTATCACAGATAAGCAATCATAAAGGCCAACTAAGGTCATGTGTGACTGAACACCTACTGATGTACTATCATTTTGTTAGGACATAGTTTGTAATGACAAAAGCTTTGTAATAGTTTAGATCTAGTGTCTTTATGTTTTTGTTATGTATAATGTTCTAAGTGTTTTATGAAAGTTATGCTAGAGGCGAACTTTCTTTTTCAAGTTTTATAAGTTCGGCCTACCCCAGCGAGAGGTAGAGGGAACTCAAAAAGGACAGCTCACGGTACAAGAAGGCGGGTATTGATCAGGGAAAAGGAGTAGCTTCCTAATTTTCCTGGTCGCGCGTCGGCGAACTTGATAAGTTCGCCTAGTCTAACAGAGGCGAACTTGTTAAGTTCGCTTAAGTCTGTCTGAGGCGAATTCGCTTAGTCTGTTAGAGGCGAACTTGTTAAGTTTGCCTAATGCAGGTCAGATGTCTATATATAGATGTTTACAAAGTCAGTTTGAAAAAGATCGATCAGAACTAGAACAGAGTTGAACAAATGAGTCTGTAAACTCTATTGTGAATTGGAATACAAGTGTGAATGTTATTTACTTGATTGCCTATATTGTCTTTTGTGTGTGCAATCGTTGATTCGTTGGATTCCGCACTTCGAGTTAACGACACGTCTTATCACGAGAACGATCTGTAGAAGTTCCATGAGGACCTACAAGTGGTATCAGAGCTTTTGCTCGTGATTCTTGGTGATTCTAGACGGTTTTGTATGCAAATTGACAAGAAATTCATCATTTTTGACATTTTCATTTCCATGGAGTTTTCAAGCTTAATTTGGTTCTGATTTGGTGTTTTTGAAGAGGATTTTGAAGAAATTGATCTGATAGAAAGATTCTAATTGAGAAATTACACAATCCTATGGTTTGATTTTGACTAATTCTTTCAAATCAGTGAATTATGAAGTTTTTTGGTGATTCTTGGTTCGTGGTTTCTGGTTGAACTGTTCTTGATTTTGAATCTGCTGAAGCAAGCGAACTTGCTAATTTGGTGTGCAGGCGAACTTAGCAGGCGAACTTGTCAAGTTCGCTTCTCACAAATTAAGCGAACTTATTTGTAGGCGAACTTAATCAGATTTTCTGATTTCTGGTTTAAGCGAACTTATTAAGTTCGCTTCATATTAAGTTCGCTTGGGTATCACAGAAGCGAACTTATTTTCTTCGCCTAAGGGTAGTGAGTTTTCAACACTTGGAAATTTTTTAGAAAAATGGAAAATATGGTACAAGTAACGAATATGTTCAATTATGATAATGAGATTGGTACATCTCAAAAACCACCGAAGTTGTTGAATCTTGCTGATTATTCTAATTGGAAAGATAGGTTTGATCAGTTCGTATCTTTTACCGATACCAGTCTCTGGATTCCTATTTTAGAAGGTTATACGCATCCGACTTATTCATGGATGGGACAGGATAATGTTCCAAAACCGGTATCAGCGTTAACGACTGAAGAAAGTTGCTGTTTGGTAGGGAAAAGAAAGCGATGGAAAGTACTTCGATGTCTCTTCCGAAGGAAATATATCACAGTTTCAAACAATTCAAGTCTTCTCAACAACTGTGGGAAGTATTACAGAAAAGATTTGAAGGTAGTTTGGATGTAAAGAAGAGTTGAAAAGAGCTACTGAAGAAGCAATTCTTGGTCTTCAAACATTTTCAAAATGAATCTTTGGATGATCTTGCTACCAGATTCTATCATCTGCTTAGTGAACTGTCGAGTGCTTCTGTGGTGTATGAAACTGAAGAAATTAATGATAAATTCTTGGAGGCATTACCATCAAAATTTGATATGTATACGATTTTGATAAAAGAAAATATCAAGTACAAAACCATGTCTCTTGAAGAAGTTCTTGGGAAGATTCAATCGCATGACCTGAATATGAAGAAGAATGAGACTAACATGGAGCATATCCAGGATCCTTCAATGTATTTTGCCAAGTCTTCTGGTAAAACTAGTACAGGAGTCGCATTCTTTTCTGGCGATGCTCAAGATTCTTCTAATGATCAGTGTTCTGGAGTTCCTATTCATTCTGGTCATTCTAGTCATTCTGGATTTTCTGCGACAACAACTTCTACATCTTCTGGATCTCATATAAATCAAAAGGTTGCTGATGATTATCTAGTTATGTTTTCCTCATTCATGGCATCGTATGAGAATTTTATTGGAGGGAAAATTCATGATCCTGAGGTTATTGAAGAAGATTTCAGACAGATTGACCATGTTGATAAGGAAGAAATGAACATTCAATGGAATATGGCCATGTTGATGCGTCAAGCAAAGGATTTCTTGAAGAAAACTGGCAGAAAGTATATTGGATCTAATAGTCGATCACGCATGGGATTTGATAAATCCAAAGTGTGTTGTTATAACTGTCAAGAGTATGGTTACTTTGCTAAAGAGTGTGTGAAGCAAAAGGTTGAGTTTGATTCTCAGAAGATTCAGAATAATCGTAATCAATCACATGGTTCATCTGGAAATTCAAATCATGCATATGCATCATCGGCATTGGTTGCACAAAACGATGAGAACTATGACTGGGGTATTCATCTGGAAGATTTAGTGGGTGCTGTAAGTCAAGCCTTTGTAGCAGAAATTCATTCTGAAAAATCAGAAGAGGTAACTGATGATGACAGTTCGAGTGATGGTTCAAGTGATGGTTCAAGTGATGGTTCGAGTGATGGCGAAAGTGTGCAGATTGTTGATGAAGAGATAGAACAAGTGAAGAATATTGATTCTGATGTTGCATCAGGTATTGTTAAAGATGATACTGTTCTAACACAAAATGCTTCAGATGGTGCTGATTCAGAGAATATTCCCATTGCCAAAGTTTTCATGGCAAACATGTCTGATCCGTCAAAGGTAAAAGACTCTGTTTGTCATATTTACTATTCTAACTGCATTAGTGTTAAAGACAAATTGCAAAAGGTCATGGATGATAACGCAAACTTGATATGTGATATGAAATCGATGCATTCAGTTAATCAGAAACTGAAAGATAACGATAAATTATGCATCGATAGAATTGAGTCATTGAAAAGAGACTTAAATTCTCTGGGGTTGAAATATAAAGAACAAGCTTATCATGTGGATATGGCTTATGCTGAGATAGAAAAACGAAATGAAGTTGTTGCTCAAAAGAATAAAGAAATTTCTGACAAAGAGTCTGAGATGATCAAACTTCATAGAAAGTTGGAAAATTTTACAAATTCTTCGGTTGTTTTGGATTATTTTAATTTAAATGCTGATCCTACTAAACGGGTTGCTGGGATTGGATTTGTTCCTCCACCATTTAATGCAAATTATGTGGTTGAACCTGAAATCATACATGAAGCGAAAATAGATCCAAAAACAGTATTGAAAGTGAACCCGGTAACAAGTAAGGATATGGTTTATGAATCTGATTCGGAGGATGAGGTATTTGATGAGAAGAAGGTCGAAGGTATTCCAAAAGTGTGAAACTTGGTGAACCAATAGTTGTAAAAACTGTTACCCGTGATAGATGCATTCTGACTGAACCTGATGAGGTGAAAGTTGTTACACCTAAGCTTTCCCCAATTTTACAGTCAAGTGGTTTTGTCACTGCTGGTCATCAAAAGGTGCATTCATCAAAGGTTCCTACACAGGTTTGTGTTCCAAAGAAATCAGTAAACTGTTTTGGAAAATCTTCTGAAGCTTATTCCTCTGATGGCTCCTCAAACTCAAAGAATTCTTCTTACTTTAGAACTTATGAAGAGAGAAGGGTTTGTTTTCATTGCAACGAAGCTGGTCACATTCTGGTCAATTGTCCTTATAAGAACCAGGGCAAATTTAAGACTGTTCCTTCATAACCAAAAGTGGTGAAAATTCTTAAAAGAACAGATGAGGAAAAGTCATCATTTAGCTTGGAGAAAAATACGTCCTATCGATCTTTTGTTAAATCCTCTGGATTTAAACAGCAGGATAAATTGAATTCTAAATCATTTGTGTGTCAAGAGAAACTTGAGATTCCTCATGTTAGAATTTCAAAAGATTCTTAATCTGAAGTTAAATTGTCTAGACCACAAAGGAGAAGACGAAACAGAAAATTGAAGAAAATTTTGGAAACATCTGAATCTGATAATAATATTTCAAATAATGTTTTTCAAAATAATCAAAATATGTCTCCTTTGAAAAAGTCTATTGGTAAAACTTCTATTCCAAAGGTTAATGATAACCTTGATTGTGAATTACTAGAAGTTGTTTATTTTGATAAATCTGGACGACCCAAGACCATAATGGCTTGGGTTCCTATTTCTAACTGATTTTCGTTGTTTATGTAGGGACAACCAAGGAGGACTATCAACAATACATGGTATGTGGATAGTGGTTGCTCTCGACATATGACAGGGAATATTAGATTGCTTGAAGATGTTAAAAATATTGATGGAGGTTATGTCGCTTTTGCGGGGAATAAAGGTGGTTACATAACTGGATAGGGTACTTTAAAAAATGATAAAGTCAAATTTGAGAAGGTGAATTATGTGAAGTAGCTTGAACACAATCTTTTGAGTGTATCACAAGTTTGTGACAAGAAGTTTTCGTTCCATTTCAATGATGCTGAGTGTTATATCTTGAAACCTGGTTTTGTTATTCTTGACGAATGGCTTCTCATGAAGGCCCCGCGGAGAAATGACACGTATGTCCTTGACATGAGTGTTGCTACTACAACGGATTCAATTCCTACATGTTTACTCTCCAAGGCGTCGGAATCAGATTCTATTTTGTGGCACAGGAAGCTAGCTCACATTAACTATCGGAAGATGAACTATATTGTTAAGAATGATCTGGTTCTTGGTATTCCGAAGATGAAATTCTCAGTTCCTGATGATTGTATTCCTAGCAAGAAGGGGAAACAACGAAAGAAATCACACAAATCTAAATCAAAGAATTCTATCGTAACTCCTTTGGAGTTGCTGCATATGGATTTTTTCGGTCCGATTAGTATCAGGAGCATTGGTGGAAAATCATACTGTTTGGTAGTAACGGATGCTTTCTCTAGATTTTCATGGGTTAAGTTTCTTTATTCTAAAGCTGAAACCACTGAGTTGGTACAATACTTATTCTAAAGCTGAAACCACTGAGTTGGTGACAATGGCAGCGAGTTTAAGAATAGCAAGACGGGCTTATTTTGTCTACAAAAGGGAATTCATCATGAATTTAGTGCGCCATATGTTCCTCAATAAAATGGTGTTGCTGAACGAAAGAACAGGACGTTGGTTGAAACGGCACGCACGATGTGTCACACCCAAATCGACGGCGGAAACGTCGGGGCGGGACATGTAGACTGTTCATGAGCACAAGGTTGACTAGATTTCAATAATTTAATCATCAAATTTCATTTCAAACAATTCAACCACAAACAAATTCAAACAAGTGCATAATGTAAATACATAGTATTCTTTATTTAAATTTAACTAAGTCCAAAGCCTATGTTTAGCATGTCTTGATCAATCTCACATATTAGCACCTGAAACATGAATAAAATAAGGTTAACTAAAAAGTTGGTGAGCATACACAGGTTTGTATATAGATAGCATGTAGATTGTAAATAAACAAATCCTTACATAACATGATAAAATAAGGCATTTATGGAAAGCGGCTATTGTGTAACCAAGTACAATCAAACCTTTGTAACTAGCATGCAAAATTGTGTTGTCAGTAACAATCACCCCAATCTGGGTGGGTTTGTCAGACTCAATAGATCTATCATTGTTTACCATCGGCTTGAATAGTCAATGATTGCACATAAATCGCACACAAAAGTTAGCACAACTAGCACTCAGGCATAAAGCTCAAATTTGCACACATGAATGTAAAGAGGATTTGTACTTGTGTAGTTTGTGTAAATGTAAGCAATAGATTGTATATTGTTCATCATCCACCCCAAAAAGTGTAAAAGAGTAAAAGGGGGCTATGTTATATTCACTTGATTCGCAGGCGTAACTAACACGAGATACTAGATAGTAACGAGGTCCTCGTAATGCACAACGTTAACATAGAGTGTAATATGTATTGAATCAATAGTGTGCACAATAATCTATGTCTAAGTCTAAGGTTGAATTGGATGTGTGTATAAGAATTGAAGTTTTAGGTATTAGTGGTTTGTACTTGAATGGTGTGTACAAAATTAAGGTTTGAGTTTGGAATAACTAAATAATAAAATAAAATTATTATTTATTTACTTAATTATAAAAATAATGTAGGTATTAGGGGTAATTAAGTATAACCTAAATAAATAATTTTTCTTTAAATGTAACTTAAATAAATAATTGTTACATTATTTATTTATTTATAAAATATGTAACTTAGTCATTTAGTTATAAAGATGTATCGGATGTTTTATATTAAATATAATTTCTTTACTTTATTTTCATAAAGAGGTGTAAATAAATTGTGTAACTAACATTTAAGTGTAGGGTTTAACAATAAGTATAAATTAAATTTTAAATAAATAACTCCTATTTATTTTAGGATTAAGAATTTGATCTTTTTAAATAAAGTTAATATATATCTTTATAAAATCAATTATTTTTATTTAAAAATTAATCTGAATCCCTTATTATTTTTTTTAAATATAAAAATAATTATTCTGCCAAGATTTTTCTCACACACGACCATGCCTGGGACAAGGCACGAACGTGCTAGGACCACGGGCGCGACCGTGCTAGTCAGGGACGCGACCGCGTTGACCAAACAGAAAGCATAACTAGGCTGTTTACTAGGCACGACCGTGTCTAGGGTTTTGAGGCACGACCAAGTCTAGTCAAGGGCATGACCGGGTCTGAGTGTGTGAGGCATGACCGCGCTGATATTTGGCGCGACCGTGTCTGATGAAGCACGACCGCACAAGAAGACTAGCACGACCGTGTCTGTTCCAAAACAGAAACGAATTGCTTAAATCTTATATTGTTAATGTTGGAATTCATGGGGCTTTCATCTGTAGGGTTATTACGAGTCTATTGGAGTATATCAATTGTATTTAAAACGTGTTCAAACAGGGTTCGATTAAATTCATTTTGAACGAAAAATAGATTCTGGTTCGTGATGATTCCCATATTGTAAGCCCGAATTAGATTTGGGCTTTTGATCTATCGACTAAAAGGAAAGTGTGGAAGATTTCAATTACCGAAAAGATGATTAATCGATAGTGCGTGATAGAAACGAGTTCCGACGATGACGGTTTGATCTCCGGCGTCTTCTGCTGCAGTTTCGACTAAACCAGCGTGTCCAGAAGCTTCAGAGAGGATCGGGTGGTGTGGTTTGTTTGTTTGCTTGAGAGAATTTGCGTTGTAATGAAGGAATTCGTGGTTGCAATGAGGATAATCGACGGTTATGAGGGGGATCGACAAAATTGGGTTAATACGTCGTAAAGATAATGATTAAAATCTTAATTGGGCTTGTTAAGGTGTGAAACGGTTACGAATTCGAATGATCCTGTGATTAAAGGCTGCATTTACGTTTCAACTGACGAGAGGCGCGACCGTGCCAAGGCACCGGGCGCGACCGTTCCAAAGCAAGGCGCGCGTCCGTGCCAAGGCACTTGGCGCGACCGTGCCAGAACGAGGCGCGACCATGCCTATTAGGGTTTCTGGTTATTTATAAAATTAGTCCTTGCAATTTTTCTGTATTGACAGATTTGTATAAATATGGGCTTATGTATAGTTCAATAGGATATACTCGTGTAACATTTGTGGGTTTGTATTGAAATATAGTATTTAATTGTTGATACGAATAGAACAAGTCAGTGTACTAGAATTTGGTCTGAAATGTATCACATTGAACTGAAATATAGATAATGAAAAATCAGAAATGTTACAGTATCCCCATGTTGGTGGAATTTCGTCCCGAAATTTAGGTAGTGCAGGCGATGGCATCAGTGAAAAGGTGGGGGTACTTGAGCCTCGTTTGGTCCTCTCGTTCCCAAGTGAATTCAGGACCACGTTTAGATTCCCAATGAACTTTGACAATTGGGATACGGCTTCGCTTGAGCTGTTTGATCTCACGATCCATAATTTCTACTGGTCTCTCAACGAAGTGCATCGTTTTGTCAATGTGAACGTCGTCAAGAGGTATGTGAAGATTTTCATCAGCAAGACATTTCTTCAGATTAGACACGTGAAAAGTAGGATGCACATTCCCAAGTGATGGAGGTAAGTCGAGTTTGAAAGCCACCTTCCCAATCCTTTCAAGGATCTTAAATGGACCCACATAGTGAGGTGCTAACTTGACTTTCTTTCCAAAACGGATCACACCCTTCCACGGAGACACCTTTAGGAGAACGAGGTCACCGACTTGGAATTCCAAGGGTTTTCATTGTTTGTCGGCATAACTCTTTTGTCGACTTCTTGCTACTCTAATGTTGTCACTAATTTGGATAATCTTGTTGGATGTTTCTTGAATTAGCTCAGGACCGGTGATTTGTGCTTCACCAATCTCGTTCCAACAGATAGGAGAACGACACTTGCGACCATAGAGAGCTTCAAATGGAGCCATGTTGATACTCGTGTGGTAGCTATTATTGTAAGAGAACTTGATTAAGGATAGATGTGAATCCCAATTGCCACCAAAATCAATTACGCATGCTCTAAGCATGTCCTCAAGAGTTTGGATCGTTCGCTCGGTCTGACCATCAGTTTGGGGATGGTAAGCCGTGCTCAAATCCATGCGTGTACCAAGAGCAGTTTGGAGAGATTTCCAAAAACGGGAGGTGAACCGAGCATCTCTATCGAAGATTATGTTTAAGGGGACACCGTGACGGCTCACAATTTCGTCAATGATTCGGGCTAATTTCTCAACCCGATAGTCTTCACGGATAGGCAAGAAATGAGCAGATTTGGTGAGACAGTCAATGATTACCCAAATGCTATCATAACCACTTGAGGTGTGAGGAAATTTGGTAATGAAGTCCATAGCTAAATTCTCCTATTTCCATACGGGAATTTCTGGTTGTTCAAGTAAACCGGAAGGACGTTGATGTTCGGCTTTGACTTTGGAGCAAGACATTTGGCAACATAGAGGGCAATGTCTTTCTTCATACCGGGCCACCAATATTGTTGGCGAAGATCGTGGTACATTTTATCCGCACCAGGATGAATAGAATAACGAGTCTTGTGAGCCTCATTCATAAGAAATGTACGGAGGTCATCGTGATCGGGAACCCAAATACGGTTCAAGTAAAAAAGTAAGCCATTGGGTTTTGATTCATGCTGAAGTTCAACACCACACGACATTTCCTCGTACACGTTGCCCTCAGTGACTGAGACGTGTTGAGCTTCTAAGACGCGATTTTGAATGTCGGTTTGAATTCGGACACATTGAAGTATGACATGGTCCTTTCTACTCAAAGCGTCGGCTACAACATTCGCTTTGCCGGGATGGTAACGAATCTCGCAGTCATAGTCGTTAAGGAGTTCAACCCAACGTCGTTGCCTCATATTGAGTTCTTTTAGTGAGGATGTGTTAGAGACTTTTGTGGTCGGTGAACACCACACGTTTTGTGCCATAGAGATAATGTCTCCAAATCATTAATGCGAATACGACCGCACCCAACTCGAGATCGTGCGTTGTATAATTCTTCTCATGAATCTTAAGTTGTCTTGATGCATAAGCGATTACTTTGCCTCGTTGCATGAGGACACAACCGAGACCTTGGTTAGAAGCATCACAGTAGACAACTAGATCATCATTCCCATCAGGGAGAGTCAAAATAGGAGCATTGCACAACTTTTGCTTGAGAGTTTGGAAAGCTTCTTCTTGTTTTGGTCCCCATTCATAAGGTTTACCCTTGTGGGTTAAAGCGGTAAGAGGGACAGCAATCTTAGAGAAATTTGAGATGAAGCGACGATAATATCCCGCAAGACCAAGAAATGAACGAACTTCCGTGGGAGTCTTCGGGGCATTTCAATTCTTAACCGCTTCGATCATAGCAGGGTCAACATGAATTCCCTTGTCGTTAACGATATGGCCAAGAAATTGAACTTCTTTTAACCAAAATTCACATTTAGAGAATTTGACATATAACTGTTCTTTCCTCAAGAGGTCCAAAACCAACTTAAGATGTTGCTCATGATCGGATTTAGTCTTGGAGTAGATTAGGATATCATCAATGAAGACTATCACGAATTTGTCGAGGTATGGTTTGCACACACGATTCATGAGGTCCATAAAAACTGCGGGTGCATTGGTTAGTCCAAAAGGCATGACCATGAACTCGTAGTGACCATACCTTGTTCGAAAAGCAGTCTTTGGAATATCTTCCTCTTGTACACGGAGTTGGTGATAACCAGATCGAAGATCAATCTTCGAGAAGCAAGTAGAACCTTGAAGTTGATCAAAGAGATCATCAATTCTAGGCAAAGGGTAACGGTTCTTGATGGTAAGCTTGTTGAGTTCGCGGTAGTCAATACACATGCAGAATGATCCATCCTTCTTCTTGACGAATAAGACGGGTGCACCCCACGGTGAATGACTTTGACGAATGAAGCCCTTGTCGGAGAGCTCTTGGAGTTGACTTGCAAGTTCTTGCATTTCAGAAGGTGCAAGACGGTAAGGAGCTCTAGCCACGGGGTTAGCTCCGGGTTTAAGGTCAATGCGAAACTCTACTTGTCGAACGGGTGGAAGACCGGATAGATCTTCGGGAAATACTTCGGGAAAATCCCGAATGATGGGAATGTCTTGGATACTCTTCTCCTTGACATCCTTTTGAACAACATGAGCTAAGAAGGCTACATACTTCTTTCGTAAGTACTTTTGGGCGGTAGTGCATGACATTAACTTAAGTCCTTTGCAAGGCTTTTCACCAAAGACTCTTAACGTTTCTCACGATGGTAGAGGTATTCGGATGCACTTCTCGAAACAGATGACTTCGGCATGATGATTTGATAGCCAATCCATGCCTATGATGATATCAAAACTTCCTAGTGGCATTGGTACAAGATTGATTAGGAATGTATGTTCATTAGGTTCTAGAGAGCAGTCATAGATAACAGACTCAATTGTAAGCGAATCACCATTTGCTACTTCGACAGTGAAGGTTTTCTCTAATTGGGACCGTGTCTTTGCAAGTAAGGGTTCAAAATTAAGTGACACAAAACTTTTATCGGCACCGGTATCAAATAAAATGGAGGCATAGTGACTATTAACAAGGAACGTACCGTTGACCACATCATTGTTGGCTTGAGCTTCATTGGCGTTTATGTTGAAAGCACGCCCACGAGCTCCGCCTTGTCTAGCATTAATGAATCTTGGGCACTGGTCACGAAAATGATTTGGGTTACCACATTCATAAAAAGCCCGCCCATTTGCAATAGCGGGAACACCTTGATTAGTCACGTGTTGGTTGGTTCGGGTTGGTGGGTTGACTTGGCCTGCAAGTGCTTTGGCTCTACACACATTGACTGTGTGGCCATATTTCCCACAGTGAGTGCAAAGGCGACATGGAATGTTTTGGAGATGGTGATAGTTACATGTGGCATAGAGTGGATAGATCCCAACATATGGCTTTTTGACTGGTGCTTGAACCATAGGCGCAGCTTGGTTAACAGGGATAGCATGAGTGACCATAGCATAGTTTCTAGCCTTTCTTTTCTTATTTATATGGGAGGGTTCAGTTGTGGCTTATTTGATGTGTGTGGGAGCGGTTGTGGTGTCGGAAACTTTCTTGGTGCCTTTTCTAGTCAGAGTTCCCGCTTTCACATGGTTGTCGGTTAATGTAGCAGATAAGCGCATAGCATCTTCGAGTGTTGCGGGATTTCTCCCTAGGACAGTATCTTGAATTTGCCTAGGTAATCCACCAATATACTTCTCGATGCAGCGGGATAAAGGTGTGACCATATGGGGCACAAGGAGACTCAACTCGTGGAACCGAGTTGTATAAGCTAGACTCTCACCACTATCTTGGGCAAGATCCCAAAATTCGGCTTCCAATTTCTTTACCTTATTTCGAGGACGAAATTCTTCGGTCATTATCCTTTTAACCTCATCCCAAGGTAAGGCCATTGCTACTTCCACACCTCTATTTCTCTTTTCCCCATTCCACCACGTGAGTGCCCGTTTTTGTAAGACACTTGTGGCATGACGAACACGAAGGTTATCGGGGCAGTCACTATTGAGGAAGGTATTCTCAATACTTTCAAACCATTGAAAGAGTCCCGTAGCTCCTTCGGTACCATAGAACTTAAGAGGATTGCATGAATTGAAGTGTTTGAAGGTGCATTGTGGTGGGTTGGCACCACCACCCCCATTAGCTCCATGGTTACCATTGGCAGCTCCATTAGCTTGAGTGAGTTGATTCACAAGTTGTGCAAGGATGGTAGCAATATCGGTGTTGTTATTGGTCACGGTAGCACGACGGGGAGGCATTCTACAGAATCGTACAACATAAGAAAAGATGTAAGGACTTATGAATGTTGTTTGGATTTAAAAAAAATAAGATAACAAATAAAATAGTTAATCATGGTTTGGATTGTACTCAAATAGTGATATAATCACTTGAATACTATGACACATTAAGGTTAATTAAACCCATATAATTTTTCAAGGAGACATGCTTTAGCCTATAAGTAAACACTCATCCCGGGAATTCCCAAGAAAGCATACGGGTCCCTCGGTTGATTGGGATTTATGCAAAATGCTTTCCTAGATAGAAAACCCAGAATACAGGTGTCACCCTTCCAGATTGCACGTGTCCTCAAATAATTAACAAGTTTAAAAACCTTAACGAGGGTATAAAAAGATTTTTATAGTTTTAGATCCATGAAGTTTCTACATGCTAAGAAGATGATGATAGAGAAGTAGGTAAGAATATTATGAGGTTTTAGGGTATAGGTAGGGATATTGTTTATTTAATTATTATTTAAGTATACCTTAATAAGTCATGAATTTTTAACAAGTAAGGCATCAAAATGAAATAATAACTAATCATAGTAGCATGTAACACATAGTATGTAACACATAGCATGTAGCACATATCACATAATCATGAAGCATGGCATAAGTGGGTGTCCTAAAGTTATAGTAGAGGTCAAGGGTGTCTAATAACCTAGTTCCCTATAACCAAAGCTCTGATACCAATCTGTCACACCCCAATCGACGGCAGAAACGTCGGGGCGGGACATGTAGACGTTCATGAGCACAAGGTTGACTAGATTTCAATAATTTAATCATCAAATTTCATTTCAAACAATTCAACCACAAACAAGTGCATAATGGAAATACATAGTATTCTTTATTTAAATTTAACTATGTCCAAAGCCTATGTGTAGCATGTCTTGATCAATCTTACATATTAACACCTGAAACATGAATAAAATAACATCAACTAAAAAGTTGATGAGCATACACAGGTTTGTATATAGATAGCATGTAGATTGTAAATAAACAAATCCTTACATAACATGATAAAATAAGGCATTTATGGAGAGCAGCTATTGTGTAACCAAGTACAATCAAACCTTTGTAACTAGCATGTAAAATTGTTTTGTCGGTAACAATCACCCCAATCTGGGTTGGTTTGTCAGACTGAATAGATCTATCATTGTTTACCGTCGACTTGAATAGTTAATGATTACACATAAATCGCACACAAAAGTTATCTCAACTAGCACTCAGGCATAAAGCTCAAATTTGCACACATGAATGTAAAGATGATTTGTACTTGTGTAGTTTGTGTAAATGTAAGCAACAGATTGTATATTGTTCATGTTCCACCCCAAAAAGTGTAAAAGAGTAAAAGGGGGCTATGTAATACTCACTTGATTCGCAGGCGTAGCTAACACGAGATACTAGATAGTAACGAGGTCCTCGTAATGCACAACGTTAACCTAGAGTGTAATATGTATTGAATCAATAGTGTGCACAATATTCTATGTCTAAGTCTAAGGTTGACTTGGATGTGTGTATAAGGAATTGAAGTTGTAGGTGTTATTGGTTTATACTTGAATGGTGTGTACAAAATTAAGGTTTGAGTTTGGAATAACTAAATAATAAAATAAAATTATTATTTATTTACTTAGTTATAAAAATAATGTAGGTATTAGGGGTAATTAAGTATAACCTAAATAAATAATTTTTGTTTAAATGTAACTTAAATAAATAAATGTTACCTTATTTATTTATTTATAAAATATGTAACTTAGTCATTTAGTTATAAAGATGTATTGGATGTTTTATATTAAATATAATTTCTTTACTTTATTTTCATAAAGAGGTGTATTAAATTGTGTAACTAACATTTAAATGTAGGGTTTAACAATAAGTATAAATTAAATTTTAAATAAATAACTCCTATTTATTTTAGGATTAAGAATTTGATCTTATTAAATAAAGTTAATATATATCTTTATAAAATCAATTATTTTTATTTGAAAATTAATCTGAATCACTTATTGTTTTTTTTTTAAATATAAAAATAATTATTCTGCCAAGATTTTTCTCACACACGACCGTGCCTGGGACAAGGCACGATCGTGCTAGTTAGGGACGCGACCGTGCTAGTTAGGGACGCGACCGTGTTGACCAAACAGAAAGCATAACTAAGTTGTTTACTAGGCACGACCGTGTCTGGGCCAGGCTCGACCGTGTCTAGGGTTCTGAGGACGACCAAGTCTAGTCAAGTGCATGACCAGGTCTGAGTGTGTGAGGCACGACCGCGCTGATATTTAGCGCGACCGTGTTTCATGAAGCACGACCGCGCTAGACGACTAACGTGACCGTGTCTGTTCCAAAACAGAAACGAATTGCTTAAATCTTATATTGTTAATGTTGGAATTCATGGGGCTTTCATCTATAGGGTTATTACGAGTCTATTGGAGTATATCAATTGTATTTAAAACGTGTTCAAAGCAGGGTTCGATTAAATTCATTTTGAACGAAAAATAGATTCTGGTTCATGATGATTCCCATATTGTAAGCCCGAATTAGATTAGGACTTTTGATCTATCGACTAAAAGGAAAGTGTGGAAGATTTCAATTACCCGAAAAGATGATTAATCGATAGTGCGTAGTAGAAACGAGTTCCGGCGACGACGGTTTGATCTCCGGCGTCTTCTGCTGCAGTTCCGACTAAACCAGCGTGTCCAGAAGCTTCAGAGAGGATCGGGTGGTGTGGTTTGTTTGTTTGCTTGAGAGAATTTGGGTTGTAATGAAGGAATTCGTGGTTGCAATGAGAATAATCGACGGTTATGAGGGGGATCGACAAAACTGGGTTAATACGTCGTAAAGATAATGATTAAAATCTTAATTGGGCTTGTTAATGTGTGAAACGGTTACGAATTCGAATGATCCTGCGATTAAAGGCTGCATTTACGTTTCAACTGACGAGAGGCGCGACCGTGCCAGAACGAGGCGCGACCGTGCCTATTAAGGTTTCTAGTTATTTATAAAATTAGTCCTTGCAATTTTTCAGTATTGACAGATTTGTATAAATATGGGCTTATGTATAGTTCAATAGGATATACTCGTGTAACATTTGTGGGTTTGTATTGAAATATAGTATTTAATTGTTGGTACGAATAGAACAAGTCAGTGTACTAGAATTTGGTCTAAAATGTATCACATTGAACTGAAATATAGATAATGAAAAATCAGAAATGTTACACGATGCTTGCAGATTCTAAGCTTCCAGTTACTTTTTGGGTTGAAGATGTGAATACTACGTGTCACGTTTTGAACAGGGTCTTGACCGTCAAGCGACACAACAAGACTTGCTACGAGTTGTTGAATAATCGAAAGCCGAATATGTATTATTTACTACCTTTTGGTAATACGTGCACCTTGTTGAAAGTACGAGATGTCCCAACAAAATTCAGTGCTTTCGCTATTGAAGGGATTTTTCTGGGGTATGTTGCTAATTCGACTACCAAGAGGGTTTATAACAAAGAGACGCGCCAAGTTGAAGAATGGTTCCATATTGACTGTTCAAATCGGTCTTTACCTCAAATGGCGATTGGACCAGATTGGGCATTTGATTATGAAAACTTTTTCAAGTCTTTTCATTTACCTTCTGATATTTCTCCTGATGAAGTTGTTGTTCTCTATGATTCATGTCAGGATGCACAGCACAATGGATTTCTACCAAATGCAATTCCACATTCATCGGTTCCATCTACTTCTGCTCCCGATCCTAATGTTGCTTCTTGTTCGGGACCATAAGATTCAGAGAGAGAGGAAGACAATGCTATTTTTCAAGATTCTTCTACTGATACTTTGTTGGGTGATGATTCATTACCTTCAACACAGAATTCGGGGGAGATTCCTACAAATTTAGACTCGGAAATTCCAATTAATCATGATTTGTCTTATCAATCTGATACAACTCGTGTTGAAGTGTTACAGGTTCCTGAGGTCGCTTCCTTTAAGGAACTCAAAGATCATCCAGTGACAAATATAATCGGAAATTTACAGGATGGAGTGAAAACACGTTCTATTGTTGACAATACTTGTTTGTATACATGTATTAAAGATTCTGGTGTTCTTGATGATTGCTCACATTCATGTTTTATTTCTCAGGTCGAACCCAAAAATGTTGAAATGGCTTTAAATGATAACAATTGGATAGAGGCCATGCAGGAAGAACTTGCTCAGTTTGACAAACTTAAGGTTTGGAATCTTGTAGATCTTCCGAAGGGTGTTTATCCGATTGGTACTAAATGGGTGTTTAAATGTAAGAAAGACGATCGAGGTGTCGTGGTAAGAAACAAGGCAAGATTAGTTGTCCAGGGCTTCAATCAACAAGAGGGAATTGATTACACCGAGGTTTATGCGCCTGTTGCAAGACTTGAAGCTATATGGCTGTTTCTAGCTTTTGCTTCTTATAAAGGTTTTAAGGTATTTCAATTGGATGTGAAAAGTGTGTTTTTATATTGAAAGGTCAAGGAGGAGGTTTATGTTTGTCAGCCGTCGGGGTTTGAAGATCCACTTAATCCGAATATGATTTTCAAGCTTGATAAGGCCCTCTATGGTCTTCATCAGGCTCCTCGAGCGTGGTATGAAACTTTATCTACACATCTTTTGGTAAATGATTTTGTTCGTGGCAAGATTGACTCGACCTTATTCATAAAGAAATCAGGGGGAGATTACCTACTGGTGCAGATATATGTGGACGATATTATTTTTGGCTCACCAAATGAAGGGTTATGCAAAGATTTTGAGAGTGTAATGAAGTCGAAGTTTGAAATGTCAGCTATGGGAGAGTTATCGTATTTCTTAGGTTTACAAGTAAATCAAAAGGAAGATGGTTTCTTTATTCATCAGTCCCAGTATGTCAAAGACATCTTGAGCCGATTCTAGATGGAGGACTGTACCCCATATAATACTCCGATTCTAGTCAATCAAAAGTTGAATTCTGACCCAGATGGAAAAGATGTGGATTGTCGACTTTACAGAGCAATGATTGGATCTCTCATGTACTTAACCGCTTCAAGGCCAGATATAATGTTCGATATGTGCATTTGTTCCAGATTCCAGGTAAAACCAAAAGAATCTCACTTGATAGCTGTAAAAAGAATCTTTCGTTATTTGAAAGGAAAACAAAGATTAGGACTATGGTATCCACATGGTTCTAACTTTGATTTCAATGCTTATACTGATTCTGATCTTGGTGGTTGTTGTTTGGACAGGAAATCTACAACAGGTGGTTGCCAGTTCTTGGGTAATCGACTTGTTTCCTGGCAATGCAAAAAGCAAACCACAGTCTCCATTTCTACATGCGAAGCAGAATACATCGCTGCTGCAAGTTGTTGTTCACATATTTTGTGGATACAACAACAATTAAGAGATTACGGTTTGAATTTCACAGGAACCCCTATGCTTATTGATAATAATGCTACAATGTCTATAACTAATAATCCTGTTAAGCACAGTAAAACAAAGCACATTGAGATTAGATATCATTTTTCTAACATTTCTGATTTTTAGTATTCATATTTCAATTCAATGTAATGAAATTTCATGTTCTATACTCGTGCAATGTCTCAATATTTTTCCCGCGGTAAATAAAATGCAATGATTCTATACAAGTTCGCAAGTTTTACTCGATTATTTACATTTAAACGCTATACAAGAAACTATTTGGTACAAACTTATCAAACCTGAAAAGTCAAGGACTAAAATTGAAAAAAAACATCAAGAAACCCTTGTTAGCACGGTCGTGCTTCGTTCTAGCACGGTCGCGCCAAGTGCTTTGGCACGGTCGCGCGACCTGCTCTGGAACGATCGCGCCCGGTGCCTAGGCACAGTCGCGCCTCTCCTTGGTACGGTCGCGCCTGCGTAACAGAAAAATGTAAATGCAGATTAATCACCCGATCGTTCAAATCCGAAACCGTTATACGTTTCTTTTCCCCTTAACAATTGTATTACCACTTTTCAAATCCCAAACGCCTCAGTATTCTTTTGCAAGAAAACTCTCTCAAGCAAATTTCAAGAAAGAAACTCTCTCAAAGCTTTTCGACCCAAATTCTCCCAACTCAGTAGCAGAATCGCGATATCAAACCATCTCTGAAGCTTCCGGACTGTCTGGATTGACCGGAGTTGCAGTAAAGATCGTCGGAACTCGAGCCGTCGACGCCGGAGCTTCCTTCCAACCGTTCTCTATAAATTCGTTTCGTTTCAGGGTAAATATAATCGTCTTCTCATTCATTTCAGTATCATTATCAAAAGCCCTCATCCAATTTGGGCTTCCACAATAGAAATCGACCAGAATCAGAAATCATATTTTAATAAAAATGATTTAATCGAGCCCATGCTTAAACTCGATTTCCATACAATAAAGTTATATGAAAAGACTCTTAATAACCCATTAATCAAAAGCCCAAACAATTCCTGTGTTCAAAATACAAGAAATTCTCGATTCGTGTCTGATTTAGATTAGACACGGTCGCGCTAATCATCTAGCGCGGCCGTGCCTCGTTTAGCGCGGTCGTGTCGACTAGAAGCGCGGTCGTGTCATCCGTCCAGACCTTGTCATGCCCTTTGGGCTAGTCTCTGTTGTGTCTAAAAATCATAGACGCGACCGTGCCGGGCTAAGGCACGGTCGTGCCTGATGACTTGTCTAGATTGTGCTCCTGATTGATCAACCCGGTCGCGCCCCGACTAGCGCGGTCGCGCCCGTGGCTTGAGCACGATCGTGCCCTTCCGAGGCACGGTCGTGCTAGACTCAGAATTTTTAGCAGAATTATAATTTTTATATTTTAATCAGTAAATGTTTCAGATTTTATAAAAATATGTTTTCTGTATTTAAAAATAGATTAAAATTTTAATCTTGGCATAAATGTAATTTATTGAAAAGTTTATAAAAATTAAATTTATATTTATCATCTTACACTTAAATGATATTTTAAATAATTAAGTTACAAAATTTATAAATATTCACCGTCCGAGTCATTCACCGTCCAAGTTACAAGGGATTCATCCGTCCGAGTCATTCACCGTGGGGTACACCCGTCTTATTCGTCAAAAAGAAGGATGGATCATTCCACATGTGTATTGACTACCACAAGAACCGTTATCCCTTGACTAGAATTGATGATCTCTTTGATCAACTTCAAGGTTCTACTTGCTTCTCAAAGATTGATCTTCGATCTGGTTATCACCAACTCCGTGTATAAGAGGAAGATATTCCAAAGACTGCCTTCCGAACAAGGTATGGTCACTACGAGTTCATGGTCATGCCTTTTGGATTAACCAATGCACCCGCGGTTTTCATGGACCTCATGAATCGTGTGTGCAAACCATACCTCGAAAAATTCGTGATCGTCTTCATTGATGATATCCTAATCTACTCCAAGACTAAATCCGATCATGAGCAACATCTTAAGTTGGTTTTGGACCTCTTGAGGAAAGAAAAATTATATGCCAAGTTCTCCAAATGTGAATTTTGGTTAAAGGAAGTTCAATTTCTTGGCCATATCGTTAACGACAAGGGAATTCACGTTGACCCTGCTAAGATCGAAGCGGTTAAGAATTGGAATGCCCCGAAGACTCCCACCGAAGTTCGTTCATTTCTTGGTCTTGCGGGATATTATCGATGCTTCATCTCAAATTTCTCTAAGATCACTGTCCCTCTTACCGCTTTGACCCACAAGGGTAAAACTTATGAATGGGGACCAAAACAAGAAGAAGCTTTCCAAACTCTCAAGCAAAAGTTGTGCAATGCTCCTATTTTGACTCTCCCGATGGGAATGATGATCTGGTTGTCTACTGTGATGCTTCTAACCAAGGTCTTGGTTGTGTCCTCATGCAACAAGGCAAAGTAATCGCTTATGCATCAAGACAACTTAAGATTCATGAGAAGAATTATACGACGCACGATCTCGAGTTGGGTGCGGTCGTATTCGCATTAAAGATTTGGAGACATTACCTATATGGCACAAAGTGTGTGGTGTTCACCGACAACAAAAGTCTCCAACACATCTTCATCCAAAATGTAAGGCCCCTTATCCCGGGTAACCTCACTTGTTGGGTTTACTCATAAACAAAGTCATTAATACTGAACTTTAAATTTAACACATTCAATTAACAACAAAAGCATTCACGTTTGAGTACATTACAGCGGAAGTCTCAACATTTAAAACATACATCATTGTTTAACAAAAGAAAACATAAATCGGAATGTCAGTCTATAGCCGGGCAGCCTTCACGCCTTCGCACGACCCTTTTCTTTGTTACCTGAAATGTATACTAAAAGTCAGCTAACGCTGGTGAGTTCTAGTTTAAAAGATTAGATATAAACATTATTTCTTCAAAAGTATACATAAGTTTATATATAAAGAACATAAATACGTATTCTTAACTTTTACTTTTCTTTCATCATTCTTGAGTGACTACATTGATATGCATTCACCTTTAGTTTTTCCTTAACAGTCATTTGGTCGTACACATAAGGGTGATCAACCCGTCTTTTACTACGTATGTCACAAAGACATACGCCATGAAGCTACCGTCGTAGCCCTTTTACTCGTCCGGTCCTAGAAACCGTCAGCCTTAAACCGTCCGGCCAATCTTCGGCCGTCCGTCGTAAACCGTCCTACCGTCGTAGTCCGTCCTTTTTGCCCGTCTACCTGAAGGTATCCGTTTCCCACGTGCTACCATGTTTTCAACCGTTCTACATATGATTTGGCATTTGCTTCGACCGTCCATTAATGCCCCTTTTTATTTCCTAGCTGATGAAGGAATATTTTTGTCCCGGTTGCAAGATAGACACGTGGTCGTCCGTCTACCGTAGTAGTCGTTAGCATCGAAGCGTCCATAACATTCACGTGTATTCATAACATGCAGTATATATCATATAAAGCAAGATTTCATTCATTCATATTTTGTCATTCTTTCATTCATACTTTGTAAACATACGTTTCATTCTTTGTTCATAATTCGTTTTCATATATATATATATATATATATATATATATATATATATATATATATTGTATATCACGTATGATCACATTGGCATTCGCAGTATTTAGTCATTTAGTGTATACATTTCAGCCCCAATACATTTAATAAGGTTTGCACATAACATAGAAAAGGGCACATAGAACTCACCTGATGAGCTAGTCTGGGTTGTCCTAAACAAAGTCCAACAACGTCACTTCTGATCTGAATTGAGTAGTTAAATACACATCAGACCTAATCTCGACTCTAACGGTTTAATCATTCTAAACATACTGACTTTACTTAACCATTCTGATGCCTGTGCACTTAGCAAGTGCGCAGGGCCTTGGTCATGCGTACTTGACAAGTAATCAGACTTTACTTCATGCGAACTTGGTAAGTACGCAGACTTTACTTCATGCGTACTTGATAAGTACGCAGACTTTACTTCATACGCACTTGGTAAGTACGCAGACTTTACTTCATGCGTACTTGATAAGTACGCAGAACCCTTCTTCCTGCGTACTTGATAAGTATGTAGGATCTGATTCAGGCGTAAGAACCCTAACTTTTTGCATGCGGGTCTGATCATGTCAATATCTAAATTTTCCTTGATCAGAACGTTCGGTTTTTATTCTAGATGCTAGATCTTTGTTCATTTTCAAGTTTCATCCATAAAAACTTCACCTATTTAGCTAAAACCGAAAATCCTAAAATAATCATAAAAACTCAGATTATGATCGAACGCTTACCTGGATTGGAGTTAGGATTCAGAGAAGATGATCACAAGCACAGTAGCAACGTTCTCCTGAATTCTAGAGTCGATCCGTCACTTTCTCTCTCTAGAACTGAGCTCCCCTTTCTCTCTCTAGATGGTGAAATGAAGGTGAAGTGGAGAAAGTGGGCTGCCTTGCCCCTTTTATACCTGGGCTTCCATCGGCCCGTTGGAGCCGAGCCCAAGCCCATCCGTTCTTATTTTGTTTTATGACGTTTAAATCTCTATCGTATTATTATTTACTTATTTACTATTTTTAGGATGTTACAAGTCTACTCTCCTTAAAGAGGTTTCGTCCTCGAAACTGTCTATACGTTAAACAATTGAGGGTATAGTCCCCTCATCTCATCTTCTTTTTCCCACGTAGCTTCTGACCCTTTTCTGTGCTTCCATTGTACTTTAACTAACTGAATCGACTTATTGTGTAGTCGTTTCTCAGCTCGGTCAATAATGGCTATCGGTTCCTCTATATAATTTAGACTGTTATCCACTTCGATCTCGTCGTAAGGTATGTGAGCTGTGTCGTCAGATAGGCACTTGCGTAAGTGTGACACGTGGAACGTAGGGTGTATTCCACTAAGCTCAATGGGTAGGTCGAGTCTGTAAGCAACTTGACCCACTTTCGCTAGAATCTTGAAAGGTCCGACAAACCTTGGACTTAGTTTGCCACGCTTTCTGAATAGGATGATTCCTTTCCATGGTGATACCTTTAACAGTACCATATCCCCGACTAGAAACTCTAACTCCCTTCTTCTCTTATCTGCATATGATTTCTGCCTGTCTTTTGCGGCTTTCATTCGAGCCTTGATTTGATCAAATTTCTCAGAAGTAGCCTTGACCACTTCGAGGCTTGCAAAATCCTTCTGTCCAATTTCCCCCCAACAAACCGGGGTCCTACATTTCCTCCCATACAACATTTAAAATGGCGGCATGCCAATAGTCGAGTGATAGCTGTTGTTATATGAAAATTCTGCCAATGGTAGATGGCTGTCCCAGCTCCCACCTATAACATTTCTGATTTTTCCAACCCTATTTTAAATTTATTTTAACTAATAAAATAACAACACGACACTAAAACATATACTTGTTCAAACCTATACCTCATTAATAGTTAGCCGATCGTATTCAATTCAAAGGTTTAGAACTCATAATCATGTGGTAACACTCCTAGAGTTAATCCAGTTAGTAATCCCGTTAGGTGTTCTGTTAAATCCTAACCAGGCAAATTCTGTCAAAGCTGAAGTTGCAAGGGCTGATTTTGTAAATAACCAGAAACCCTAGTAGGCACGGTCGCGCCTCGTCTGGCACCGTCACGCCTATTGTTGGCACGGTCGCGCCTCGCGTTAGTTGAAACGTAAATACAGCCTTTAATCGCGGGACCATTCGATTTCGTAACCAATTCTTGCATTAACAAACCCATTATGAGTTTAACCATCTCAATTATATCAAATAAACCAGTTTTTAGTCGATCCCTCTCCTAATTACCAAAACCCTCCATTTTGACCATCGATCTCATCGTTTCGTTGTAAATTCTCTCAACCAAACAAACCAACACCTTAGTCGATTCCCCCTAAAGCTCCAGAACACATCAACTGGGCCGGAGTTGTAGCAGATGTAGATGCATAATATGTCCCTAATCCCTTGTAATATGTATTTCATCTATGTTTAATGTAATTATTTGATGTATTAATGAAATTACATGTTTATCCTTAATGTTTACTCATATATAACGACTGTGTATTAAACGATCTGATAAATATCGATAACGTTGATCAATCGTGCTATTGAAAGGCCCATTCGCACGAATGGATCATGAGAATGATCCATTCGCGCTAATAGATCATGAGAATGATTCATTCGCTCGAATAAATCATGAGAATGATTCATTCGTACGAATGAACCATTCTAATGATTCATTCTTACGAATGAACCATTCTGCTGATTCATTCGCACGAATGAGTCCATTCACATGGCTCATTCGCACGAATGAGTCCATTCACATGGCTCATTCGTACGAATGGCCTCAGCACTATATATAGAACTTTCACTTCATGAGCACACACACAACACATATACACATAGAAGAGACTAACCAGAGCAGAACCAGACTAAGCAACAGAACACACAAACTCTTTGCACCTGTATTGTCGAATCTCTGTCCGTTGAGAGTTTCTAGGTCTTGTATCCAACTTCTCTACACCAAAGGGTCGATAGAAACCTTCTTTTCGACATCTAATCCGCTCGTTTCTTACGACCCGATCCGTGTCATAGATTGGATTGCCAATCAAATCGGATTCCGCACGATTTGGTTCGGTTAATGTGTTGAATCATTGGATCAAGGTAGATCCCGATCCAACAAAGTGGTATCAGAGCCATTGTGCTCTAGATTCAACATAGAAAATCTAATCTTGCTTTTTCTAGCTACTTGAATGTTATAAAGATCACTTGATCGTTGTTTAGCCACGTTCAAAACTTGTGATTATTGCTTCTGAGTGATCTGATCGTTTCAGTTTCCAAATCTGATAAAAGCCTCAATCATTGGTGCTTTTTGGTGCAAAAAAGTCAAACAGCCCTCTGTCGTATGAATGGCTACTATGATGAACTTCATTCGCATGAATGGCTCCTACCATTCGCACGAATAGATCAAGTCTCCCGCTCATTTGTTCAAACTTCCAATTGCACGAATAGAAAATTCCATTCGCACGAATAGAAAATTCCATTCGCACGAATAGACCCATTCGCATAAATCTCTTCTGAATTTTTTCTTGTGTCGAAAAACTTCGTTTTTTACCATGTCGGACTTAGCCTTTGTTGCCAGTCAGAACAGTAAAATCCAAAACTTGTTATTAATCGATAATGAAGCTGGAAATGCTAACAAGGCTCCAAAACTCATGACAATGGACGAATATCATCACTGGAAAAACAGGTTTGAGATACACATTAATGGAGTTGATACAAACTTATGGATGATGATAGAGAATGGATATCAAAAAGTGTTGAGTGAGGATGGAACTCCTGTTTTGGCTTCCCTTTTAAGCGAACAACAATGAAAAGATTATGACTTAGAAAAGAAGGCATATGCTATCTTATCTCAGGCCATATCAAGAGAAATATTTCATCAATTCAGGCAGTTTACATCTTCAAAATCTCTGTGGGTTGCTTTAGAACAACGTCACGAAGGAAATGCTTCGTTGAAAGCTATCAATGCTAAGGCCATTAAGAAGGAATTTGATAATTTCATGTATATTGGGAATGAGTCCTTAGATGATCTATTTGAGAGATTCTATCACTTGATGAGTGAATTGCATGCCCATGAGATCAAAACAACGAAAGAAGAAAAGGTTCAATGCATGGCAGATGCGCTACCATCAAAATGGGATTCATTCTTGATGGTTCTCAAACAGAACAATACTCTTGAAACCATTGATATCAATGAATTTATTCAGAAATTGAGAGAATAAGAGGTGATGAATAAGTGGAAGTTAAAGAGAGGCGTACAGGCTCAGGATCCTTCATTGTACTATTCCACATCAACTCAACAAAATGCTCCTTTGCAGACTGCGTTTGTATCAAACATGTCAAATGTTTCAGCCAGCCAGCCTTCAATAGCTCATGCTTCAGTTTCATCAAGCTCGGTTCCACAGCAGGGAAATACTGCTAGTACTCCTCCACCAAGCCCCATTAAATTGCAAACAGACAACTTCGACAAGGTTACTATCGAAGTGGCCAAGGAACACATGGCACTGTTGTCTACCGTTTTCAATTCATATGTCAGTCTTGTTGCTGGACAGGTTGGAAACAGTCATCTGACAGCAGAAGACTATGCTCAGATTGATAAGGATGAAATGGATCGAATTGATATAATGTGGGCTCTTGCAAGTGTAGTCAGAAGAGCGAGAGATTATGTAAAAAGGACAGGAAAAACTTTCGAAGGGAACAAAGACACTACTTATGGTTTTGATCTGTCTGTTGTTGTTTGTTTTAACTGTGGTGAGAAAGGCCATTTTGCAAGGCAATGTGAAAAGCCTAAACAGACTGGAAACCGCAACCCTTTCAACAACCGTCAAAGCCAACCGAAGCAACAAACTCAAAATATAGAAACAAACCTTGTTCCAGTTACTCTTGCACAAGATAAGGGCACTTCAAGTGGAACAAAAGCTATGGTTGTTCGAACAGATGAGACTGTTGATTGGTCTTTTAAATTTGGAGCTGATGGTAGTTCAGGGGATAGAGCTTACATGGAAAAGGCTGTAGAAGTCAATGAAGAATCAGATTCTGATGCTGAGAGAGAGATTGCTTCAGAAAGTTCATCAGCTGAAGACGACACATCTTCAAACAGTTCTGGCTTCACAGCTGAGAATGAAGAAAAATCATCTGTCGTCTCTTCAAGTCAATCGACAGCTGATGTGGATGATAACAAATCCTCTTCTGAATCTACCTGTAGCTGTGCTTTTATGGTAAAAACATCCACAGGCATTCAGGTAAATTCTGACAGTTTTGAAAGTGAGTCTGAATCTCAACCGTGTTTAATTTGTGATGAACTTGAGAAGAAAGTTGAGACACTTAAAAGTCACAACACAGACTTAATTGCTGATTTAACTAATTGTCTTGAAGCAAACCGTGTTTTAAAGGGAAACGAACTTGCCTTCAAAAACAAAATTGATCTTTTAAATAGGCAAGTTCATGAATTAGAAATCTGTGTTATCAACAAACAAAATGCCATCACTTTTTATTTAAACACGATTGATGAAACAAAGAAAAAGCTGGCGCTTGTCGAATGTGATTATGAAACTTTAAATCAAAAGCTGAAAAGTTATTCAAATTCTTCTTACCTTCTTGATAAACATGATTTCACAGCGTCCGGGAAAGAAAAATGCTGGGATGGGGTATAACAATTGTCCTCCACCGGTGTTGAATACTATGGTAAACACACCGGATGATAACCCAATCATTGACCTTAAGGTCAAAACGCCACTTGTCGTTGATCCAACCGAAAACAAAATTTCTCAACCAAAGGTTAACGATAATGGTGCTTCAACCTCGAAGTCCCAGTGTGTTGATGGAATGGTAGAAGAGTGGGATGAAGACGACGATGAGTGTCCTACTCGTGGTTTGGGACACAAAAACTCGTCTGCTCCACAGAATGACAGCATTGATATTTCAAAATCTGCTTCTAAAAATGTTTTTAAAATTAAACCAACCAATTGCCGTCCATCTTATCCCACTACTTCTGATCAGAAGAGTCAAGTAGCCAAAGCCTCAATCAAAAAGGTTAATTTTGTTAAAGCTGGAGAGTCTGTTCAATCAAACAAGTCACTCTCTTCAGCTGAACAAAAAGAAGCTAAGGCTGGTGGTTCAAAAACTCACCAAAGTGAAATCAATACAGATCTCCGAGGTTGGTTGAGCGGAGATACTGTTTTGAGTGCGGTACAAAAGGACACGTTGTTGTCAACTGTCCTTATCTTCAGAAACCAAGTAAAAGAGTTAATCATTTTCCAGAAAATAAACAAAAGTTTTTAAATTCAAAATCTAACTCTTTTACCCAACAACAAGTGCATCAAAAGAAAGATAAACAAAAGATGCATGACTTGTTGGTCTCTGATTCGAGTTCCACACCTGTACAAATCGTTAAGCAATCCACTGTTTACCACAAACAGTCGTTGCACAAACAACATTTGTGAAAAGCAAAATCAGATGATGCTTCTGACGACTGTACTTCAAAGTCAAATGGTTGTTCCAAAAATCCACAAGGACAGTGGATGGATTGTACTGTTGTAGATGAGACTGGGAAACCCAAGACCGTAAAGGCTTGGGTTCCTAACCTAAACTAATTACTTTCCTTCTTGTGCAGGTTGTCCTTTATAATCCTATTAGCAATAACTGGATTATTGATAGTGGGGCATCCAGGCACATGACTGGGAACTTAGCTCTCCTTTTCGACGTCAGAAATATCAAAGGGGGCTATGTTTCATTTGCAGGTGATAAAGGTGGTTTTATCTCAGCTCAGGGAACACTGTCTAATGGAGCTGTCAGGGAACATTCCATCACTATACCACTAGAGCTCTTACACATGGACTTGTTTGGTCCTATCAACCGGAAGAGCATTGCTGGAGACTTATATTGTTTGGTTGTGACGGATGACTATTCAAGATATTCTTGGGTGATGTTCTTAAAAGAAAAATCTGAAACTTTTGAATATGTGGAGATTCTGATTACCAAATTGGAGTCTCTGTATAAGTTAAAGGTTAGGAGGATCCGTTCGGACAATGGTACTAAATTTAAAAATCACCTTATGGAAACTTTCTGTCAAAAACTTGGTATTCACCATGAATTCTGTGCGCCATATGTTCCACAAATGAACGGTGTTGCTGAGAGGAAGAATCGGACCTTGATAGAAGCTGCAAGGACTATGCTCGCTGACTCAAACTTACCCGTGCAGTTCTGGAATGAAGCTATTGCTAATGCGTGTTACACGCTCAACCGGGTTCTAGTTGTCAAGCGTCACGATAAAACTTGCTTTGAATTGTTGCATCGACGGAAACCGAACTTACAGTATCTTGAACCGTTCGGCGCTCCATGTACCATGTTGAAAAAGGATGCTCATGGCAAGTTTCACGAGAAAGTAGAGGAAGGTTACTTCTTAGGGTACATCACTCCCAATAAAAGAGTTTACAACAAAGCTTCTGGGAATGTAGAAGAATGGTACCATGTTGATGTTCAAAAGTATACCTCTCCTGCTGCTGGAAAAGTTCTTCCTTGGATGTTTGATTATGAAGAAATTTTTGCCTCGTTTAATCTTCCTCCAGAATGTTCAGATGAGGAGGTTGCTGTTCAAATGATGTATGATGCTCAAAACGCACCTGATGAACATGTAAAACCTACTCCCTCATCATCTGACATTCCTGAGTCCTCCAATAACACACAAGTCACACAGGATAATGACTCTTCTTCTTCTTCAGAGTATGAGGGTTCTCGACAAGAAATAGATCAGGTGATTGAAGATCCTTCCCATGATGTTGTACAATTGAGTGATGATGTTTCACATTCTGTGGCAATTGATCAGAGTATCACAAACCTTGATCAAACTGTTGAGGTTCCTGCTCATCCTGTGGGTAGGATTGATAGAATTCATCCTCAACAGAACATTATTGGTGATCCCACATCTGGTGTTAAAACTAGGGGTCAGATCAACTTTGGAGTCTACTCAGAAATCATGGAATCTGGTGTAGTCAACGATTGTGCGCATTCATGTTTCATCTCGCAAATCGAACCACGGTCTATAACAGATGCTTTAAAAGAAGAATCTTGGGTAAATGCAATGCAGGAAGAACTACTCCAATTTCAGAAGCTCGGAGTTTGGAAGTTAGTTGATTTACCAAAAGGAGCTAAGAAGATTGGTACTCGATGGGCTCTTCGTTGCAAAAGGGATGATCAAGGAATAGTCATAAGAAATAAGGCTCGTTTGGTCGTTCAGGGATTTAGGCAAATTGAAGGTATGGATTACAATGAAGTGTTTGCACCGGTTGCTCGTCTGGAAGCAATTCGAATTTTTCTTGCTTATGCATCCTACAAAAGGTTCAAAGTCTATCAAATGGATGTAAAGAGTGCTTTCCTTCATGGAGAAATCAGTGAAGTCGTATACGTCAGTCAACCTCCCAGATTTGAAGATCCTATGCATCGTGACCGTGTCTACAAATTGGACAAGGCACTGTACGGATTGCACCAAGCTCCGCGAGCGTGGTACGAGACACTTTCCACTAATCTTCTGAACAATGGTTTTAGAAGAGGTGTCATCGACTGCACGTTGTTCATTAGAGAAAAGGGTGGAGAACTTTTAATGGTACAGGTATACGTGGATGACATTATTTTTGGATCGACGAATGATGTTCTGTGCAAAGAATTTGAAAGAGTTATGCAGGACAAGTTCGAGATGAGTTCCATGGGAGAGATGAAGTTCTTTCTAGGGTTACAAGTAAATCAATCTGAGACAGGGATTTTCCTTCATCAAACCAATTATGTCGGAGACATACTGAGCCGATTCAGTATGACTGATGCCAAACCTGCTGGTACTCCATTGGCGATCAATCACGGGATATCGCCTGATGACAAGGGGGAGTATATTGATGCTACTCTCTATCGAGCCATGATCGGATCTCTCATGTATCTCACGGCATCTCGACCAGACATCATGTTCGCCACGTGTCTCTGTGCCCGATATCAATCAAAACCAAAAGTCTCCCACTTAATTACTGTCAAAAGGATTTTTCGTTATCTGAAGGGTACTCCTGATCTTGGATTATGGTACTCTAATGATGATAACTTTGAGCTTACTGCATATAGTGATTCTGATTATGGTGGTTGCAAAACAGACTTCAAGTCTACATCTGCAGGGTGTCAGTTCTTTGGAAACCGTGTCATGACATGGCAATGCAAAAAGCAGACTTTAGTGGCTACATCTACATGTGAAGCTGAATACATCGTTGCTGCCAGTTGCTGTTCTCAGATTATCTGGATTCAACAGCAACTTCGGGACTACGGTTTGCAATTCTCTAACACTCCTATTTATGTAGATAATTCTGCTGCCATAGCTATCACTAAGAATCCGGTTCAGCATTCAAAAACCAAACACATCGGCATAAAATATCACTTCATTCGTGATTGTTTTGAAAAGAAACTGATTGATGTGGTTCAAATTAACACTGATTTCCAAAAGGCCGACCTCTATACAAAAGCCTTTGACAAACCAAGATTTTTATTCTTGTTAGAGGAAAACGGCATGAAAAAGAAGGATGACGTTGTTCCGGACCAAGAGTCGAGTCAATAATCATTTTTATCAATTACGTTCCTATATATATTTTCTTTCTTGCGTTTATTAAAAATCTCAAAAACTCAAAAAGATTTTTCATTTTAAAATTTTAGGGGGAGAAAATGTCAGTAAGAAAATGATCTCTCGCTGAGAAAAATGATAGTACACAGACGCTAGTTATCTGAGACTCTAAAAAGATTTTTATATTGTGTACAGTTATTTGTGTACAGTTTGTTTAAAAAAAAAAAGATTTTCCATTTTTGTACAGACTAAAACCCAAAAACATCTGAAAAACTCAAAAATGAGAAATCGTATCCAACCTTTGGGAAGTAATGGCACACTAACCATATGTATGAAGCACATTGCATTTAATGTCATAGTGAATAGTCACACTAAGTCGACATGTGATGCATTGATAGACTTATCTTACTGAATCTCGACCATTGGTGATCAATCTATACCATATTAGATATTATCTTGTGAGTCACATAGTGGTGAAAGGATTGACGAAAATCAACAATAGAAACTGAAGGTGTTTACAATTCTGTGCACACCAGTTATCATCGGTTTAATGAGATATCAGAAAGTAGTTATAAAATTAAAAATTAGATTCTGAAGTCGTATACGTGCCATATTTCCTTGTAAATACCTGGCTGAAGCCGTCCATGCGATTAAGAATAAAATAAAAGTATGAATCCGAATCCGTATATGTGCCATATTACCGGGTTGAAGCCTGGTTGAAGCCATCCATGGGATAAGATGAACACAAACACCGTTAGCTGAATACGTGCCATATTGCCTTGTAAATACCTGGCTGAAGCCGTCCATGAGCTGATGGCTGTCACTGTGAATACTAAAAAAAAAAAAAAATTTTGTGTAGTAAAGAAGTAAAAGGGTGTAGGTCCCTCGGGTGTGGTGGATCGTCACATGCAAGTGGTCTACTAGTCAGACCGGGTGCGGAATACCCGTGACTAGGTGGAGAGTCTAACTGAACAAAGTAAACCGAACACAAGAGTAACAATAATCGTTCTTTGTATTATAAACACTCGACGGTTACAGAGAGAATACAAGCTGCGTACTTAGCAAAACTGAGTTCGTCTGAACAAATGGTTCTGCGTACTTAGCTTCTGTGAACCTATCCTATTTATACTAACCTGATGCCTGCGCACTTAGCAAGTGCGCAGGACCAATTACTCCTGCGTACTTAACAAGTACGCATAGGTATTCCTGCGTACTTACTAAGTACGCAGGAGCATTCTCCTGCGCACATACAAGTGCGCAAAACACTTAGAAGAAATCAACAAAACATTAAGTAAAAGTAAATACAACTCGATAAACTTTTACATAATGACTCTTACATACAAAGACAAAATACAGACATTAGACATACAAACCTAGACTCTATCCAGAGTGTTGTCACAGGAAAGTGCATCAACAAACTCCCCCTTGACAACAGCTCGGGATCTTCATCGTCTTCAGTCTTCAATCTTCAGTCTTCACAGCACTGCTTCCTTAGCTTCCATCTTCTTTTTGTAATCAAGACAGAACTTGATTAACTTGTCGTATTTGGCCGAGAGAAGCTTTGTCCATTCGTCAGTGTGGATGCAGAATTTGTCTGCTAGTACCTCCAGATCGTTCACAGAGAAATTGATGAAGCAGACTTCATCAAAAACCCTGATCACTTCCTTTGGCACTATGTTTCCACTATCTGACTTACCTTTACCCATGATCACAGCCTCGCCCATTTTTGGATCAACGTACCAGTACCACATGTCACCAAGAATATCCTGAGGTAACTTGCTCAGGGGAATCTTAGTTTCACATCGCACTGGCTTGTATACCAATCTCTTTAACGGCTTCTTAGTCACAGGATGCACAGCGTGCTTATCCTTGACTCTTCTGGGCACCTGAGGCTTGAGATACTCATACTTTCCCGATCTTGCTTCACGCTGTAGTATACTCCACAAACCCATTGCTACTGCATGATTCGAATGATGCAGCAGGTCGCGGTTTGCAAGGTTAACTAGGTCGTACCTGGGCAAAGAGTTGAACGCCTCACTGGTTAGTTTCAAGTATTGAACCCCTCCAGATCTTTTGATGGCGAACAACTGCTTGTCCTCCTCAAACCTGACAGCTAAGATCATACCTGTCGCTCCATACTTGTCTTTGATAGACGTCTTTTGCCACACTGGAGCTGGACCTTTTGTAGATGCAGAAGGCATGTCTTTCTCTTTTTGTGCCTCGGGGTCCACAGGTATAGGGTCGACCGGGGGGGCATCAGTTGTAGCTTCAACATTACTTGCTGTATCAACTGAGCCTGTGTCTGTTTCGAGCAGAGATTCGAGCGATGGTACTTCAAAGATCTCACCATCCTCTAACTCATACTCTAGATCCCCGTCGCCCTTGGGAATCTCGATTATCACATCATCATCATCATCATTCCAATCATCACCAGAGTCGATCTCTCCTTCTTCCAGATTAAGGAGAGCATCGATCTGTGCTTCTTTAGAATAGTCAGGCTCGAGACATAGAATCTCACCAGCCACTGACTTCCCTTTATCACCGCCACCACCACCTGAGGTATCACCACCCTCTTGCATAGTAGACTCCCCCTCAGCCATTGACGTAGTAGAGATGGGCACAATTGCCGAAGCTTGGTGCTCACCTCCACTAGGACCGACTTCAGGATCCTTGTCTTTGTCATCATCCTTAGTCAAATCGACTGGATGACAACCCTCTGCACCGGTGGATTTTTCTTTTTCCTTCTCCCCCTGAGCACCTAGCTTCTCGGTCAGTTCTGTAATCAATTTGACCATAGTAGCGTGCTCCTGCCTTTGAGCATCCAGCCTTAGCTCAATTGAAGTTCTGTGGGCCAGAATCAATTCATCCGTCTTCATTAATAGTTCATTCTACGCCATCACATTCTTCAGCCGTTCATCAGTCCCCGTTCTCTGACTACGCAGAATCCTAACTTCATCTGCCAGAGAGTTTATCTGTGCTTGTTGAGCATCAGAATCCTCTTTTGACTTTTGAATAGTCTTCAACAAGCCAGCAACTTGGGTTTCTAGCACATCGATCCTAGCTTCATTTGGATCCGGATGCCTAGATGATGAGGCTTCGGCGTTGTGGATGGGGGAAGAGAAGATTGTGTCAAAGTCGAACCCCTGTGAGATGTCACCATAATTAAAGGGTTGACCTGACGGCTCTTTGGTGGGTGTTGGGGTTGGGGATGGTATGATGTGAGTGGGTGTTATGGTTGGGGTGACTGACTCCGTGAGAAGTGGAGCAGTCACCGTCACCTGGACGGTTGAAATAGGGAGGGTCACCGTCACAGGAATCACCTCTGTGACCGCCACATCTGCTTGTACCAGTGGCCTTCTCCTCCTACTAAACAGTTGCCGTGCTGGTTGGGTAGATTCTGGAATAGCAACTTCAACTTGTACTGGTTGCACAGTTAGAATCTCTTCAACCCTGGGGATGGCAACCTCTTGCCTATCGCCCCTTTTCTTGTTGGTGCTCTCATGCCTCTATCTTTGTAAAGCAGCGTCAGAGTCGGAATCCGGCTCATATTCGCTGCTGGAGCTTTGTCTCTTTCTTTTTGAAGACGACGCAGGCTGGGTTACCTGTGCCTGTCTCCTAGGTTGTGCCTGTGATGGTGCATCATCGGAATCAGAAGAATCTGATTCTGTAGCCTCCGAATCGGATTCCTCAGCACCACCAACACCACCTTCATCATCATCCTCATCATTACCTTCATCATTACCTTCATCATCCTCATTCTCTTCATCTTGTTCTTCATCAGAGTGATCACTCATCTCTGGTCCCGAGTTGGGACTATACCAGTTCCAGTCCTCCGGAGCGACGTATGCTTCATTCAATAGGTGGCCAAATAGTTCAGTGTGCTCAGAGGAAGGATCTACACTGCCTGGCTTTAGAAACTGTGCAAAAACTCTCTTGTCCACCCTTTTAACTTGCAATCTCTCCCCGATAGCACGTAGGTTTGGCAACGCATCATCGATCAGTAGTTGCACAAACCTCGGGTATAACAGGAATCTAAACCTCTCCGCTGTATTGATCTGATCATTGATTGCTTTGAAAATGAAGCGGGAGAAGTTGTAGCCCCTATTGAGAGACAAGCCCACCATGGCTGCTGCAAGGTCATGACCCATGGCATCTTTCCCTGCTTTCCTGGACGAGATGCACATGATCATGACGTGGGCAAAGTAACGCCACTGATCTAATACCCACATCTTCTTGTAAGAAGCATAGTCTCTTGCCCCGACATATCCCATTCTCTGCCTCCAACACCCATCCACGTAGTAATCTGGATAGGATGTCGGGTCGGTGGAAAGGTCTCTGAACTGCAGTACTCGTCTGATTATATCTTCAGAGATTGCAATAGCCCGACCATCAACAGTAGCCCTTATGACATTAGGGGATACTGTGCAATCGTGCTCTGCAGTCTCCCAGAATTGTTCTAAGTATGGTCTTGAGACTGTTGGATTAGCCGAGATTGCATAACTTATTTTAGATCTGTTCAGAAAGTCCACAATCTCTCTATATTGTAAGGCTGCCCCTTTCCATTCTGGTTCAGTGTGCGCCAACAGATTGAATTCGTCAGTGAAAGCACGAGCCATTATCTGCAAACACACAAAAAACATAATCAGAACAATTTTTAACAATGGAAATAGACACACATGACATAGAATAGTAGTTACACTTTGTAAAAAATTTCAGACTTTGAAAAATTTTCTAAGTGTTGGTCCTGCGCACTTAGCAAGTGCGCAGGATTTTACTCTTGCGTAATTAACAAGTACGCTGGAATTACTTCTTGCGTACTTGCTAAGTGCGCAAGAACAACCCTTAGCAAAAATTTCAAAGATTTAAATTCGTTCAAAAAGCGGGTTGATTAGGTAGCCACTAGGTCGGAATCAGGGATTCGAACCTATGGTACCATGATCAACACCATTAACCACTACGACACGATCAAATTTTGACCTAGGTCAGTGATCGACCCACTGACGGTTCGACTTCAACCCGTCGGATCAATCGATGACCAAAGGGAAAATGTATGATCGATTAGGCAATCTAATAGCTTGTTAGTGACATTAGTTACCCAAACAACCCATTTTACCCCAAAAATTCTACGGATTTAACCTAAAAAATTTTAAGTCAAAAATTGGTCCAAAAAAACACGAATCTATGGATGGAATCGGCCTAGATTCTCACCAAAGAGATGAAGTACGAAGATGATAATGTGGACGGGATGAAAAACGGGTTTGAACACACTCGATTTTGAGAGAAAATTGCAGGGGGAAAAATTTCGGTTTGAAAGCTTAACCTGAAAATTTTTCTAAGTGTTGAACTTATACCCCACTGATAATGTTCGTGCGTACTTGCTAAGTGCACACGAATTAACTCTTGCGTACTTAACAAGTACGCAGGAATTAACTCTTGCGTACTTGCTAAGTGCGCAAGTCTTACTTCGTGCGTACTTGACAAGTGCGCAGAAACTTTAAGTGCGCAATTTTCAACTCAGAATTATGAAGATTTTCAAGTCAAATAACGAACAAGATAAAAATATTCAATCGGGAGGATTCAAATACAATTCATGAAGGTTAAACATAAAATATTTTTGGTCTTTTTCTGATTTAAACTTGAAATATGCATAAACTTAAAAACTTAAAAATCTTTTTGTTCTTTTCAAAATAGATATGTACAAGTATTCACACAAGCTATTTTTTATCAAAGACACGAGCAGAGGATCATATCAGGCTAACTTATAGCAAAAACGATACAAAATAAACATCAAAGAATATGGGATCATGTCATGTATTACTCTTTATTCATACGTAATAAGCACATAAACAAGTAATTCAAGTTGATAATATTATAAGATTTGAAACTCTACGCATCTTTGTATCATGTTCTTGTGTTTTAAGGTATTAATTATAAAATATACAACGTGTACCCCACATAAATGCTATGATATTTTGCACTATCTCAAGGCATCTAAGATTTTTCCAATGATATTCTTAATTTTTCAGAATGAAGTTACATCACTTAGCACAGGAAAATCAAGCAGAATCCATAAGGATTATCAGGAATCATAAGATTCAGAATCGAGTGATTCAATTGTCTTGGTTTCATGTGATTTTCTTCTTTGAATATCGGTATGATGATTCGGGATAGTGAATATGGTGTTTGATTATAAGGTAATGGGATCCAACTTTTATCTGGATTTGATTTCAATGAACCAGGAATGATTCAAGGGTGAATACATGCTCAACGGTTGATGTAGAGACATGTCTTGATTCAATCTCTCCTTGCATACTTGTGAGTATGGGCAGTGAGATGAACCGCATTAATTGTGCTAACAACATAACCCGAAACTGATCTCAAAAGAAAATTATTGCCAAAATCTAACATCCTTTATCTGATAATGATCTTTTCTATTCTTTTACACACACACACTTGCAAATATGGGTTCAAATCACAGTTGTAATTTAGATTTAGTTTCCACACTACTAGTGATTCAAAGACGCATACAGCCTACTGACAATTCAAATTACTTGTAAGTAAACAGATTAAAAACATAATAATTTAAACAATTAAGTAAACATGACGCAATCATTTCCCATGAGCAGTCTATGATGGTTAGATCATTTCAGATGTACTATCATTTCCTCGTTTCTCAAGTGAACTTTTGAAATTTTCTCTCTTTTTTTTTTTTTTTTTTTTTTTTTTTTGAACTAACAGAACTATACAAAAAAAATTTAAAAGAAATAAAATTTAACTTCCATGAATTGAATTGATTTAAGAAAATTAATTTTTCACTCAGGATTGAACATTCCTATCACGTTGACAAGATGCTCAAAACGGGACCGATCAAATGCCTTTGTGAAAAGGTCAGCAAGATTGTCATCCGTGTGAACCTTTACAAGTTCAATTAAATGCTTTTCAGCACAATCACGGATGAAATGATGGCGAATTTCAATATGCTTAGTTTTGGAATGTTTCACCGGGTTATTTGTGATGGACATGGTGGCATTGTTGTCAATGAATAAAGGAGTTCCAGTGAAGTTCAAGCCGTAGTCTCGCAATTGCTGCTGAATCCACAATATCTGAGAACAACCGCTAGTTGCAGCAATGTATTCTGCTTCACAAGTTGAGACAGAAACCGTTGACTGCTTCTTGCACTGCCAGGAGACCAGTCTGTCTCCCAAGAATTGACATCCGCCAGAAGTTGACTTTCTGTCAAGGTTACAACCGCCATAATCTGAATCAGTGTAGGCTTTGAAGTCGAATGACTGCTGCTTAGAGTACCAAAGACCCAATCGGGGTTTCCCTTTCAGGTATCTGAAAATCCTCTTCACGGCTATCATATGTGACTCCTTCGGTTGAGACTGAAACCTTGAGCACAAGCATACAGCAAACATAATATCGGGTCTTGAAGCTGTGAGATACATAAGTGATCCGATCATCCCACGGTACAACATGCTGTCTACATCCTTCCCATCTTTGTCAGGATGCAAACCATGATTGACTGGGATTGGTGTGCCATAAGTAGTGCTATCACTCATCTTGTATTTTGACAGGATGTCTTGCACGTACTTAGTTTGATGTAGATAAATGCCATCCTCTCTTTGACTGACTTGCAGACCCAGGAAGAACGACAGTTCACCCATATTGCTCATTTCAAACTTGGACTTCATCACCTTCTCGAATTCCCTACACATCCCTTCATTGGTCGACCCAAAGATGATGTCGTCGACATATACTTGCACAAGTAGAATGTCACCTCCTGCTTTCCTTATGAAGAGAGTCGAGTCAATCTGTCCACGGTCGAAACCATTAGACAGTAAATGCTTTGATAGTGTCTCATACCATGCCCGCGGTGCTTGATGAAGACCATAAAGTGCTTTGTCGAGCTTGTACACTTTATTGATATTATGCTGATCTTCAAAACCGGGAGGTTGAGTGACATAGACTTCTTCATGAACTTTACCATAAAGGAAAGCACTCTTCACATCAAGTTGGTAGACCTTGAAGCTGACATATGTGGCATAAGCCAAGAACAGTCGAATGGCCTAAATTCTAGCAACTGGGGCATATACTTCCGTGTAATCCAAGCCCTCTTGTTGATAAAAACCCTGAACAACCAATCTTGCCTTGTTCTTCACAACTACATGACGATCATCCGTCTTGCATTTGAACACCCATCTGGTTCCAATTGGCTGAAAGCCTTTTGGCAAGTCAACCAAATCCCACACGTGCAACTTTTGGAATTGTGACAATTCATCTTGCATTGCCTCAATCCAGCAGTTGTCAGTGAGAGCCTCCTTCACATTCTTCAGCTCTATCTCGGACACGAATGCAGCATGCAGACATGTTTCCATGACACCAGTGTCAAATATCTCTGTGTAAAGACTGGTGTTCTCTGTGATGGTTCTATGACGAGTCTGAACACCGGCATAAGGATCACCAATAATGTTGTCGATTGGATGATTCCTATGCACTCTCGTCTCCGGTACAATCGGTTCTTGAATTTCTGGATCTAGATTTGTGCTTAACTCCCCCATTTCCTGTGTTTCAGCAGAGGAAGATTCAATGTTAATTGGATTAGCAGGAGCTTCATTTCCTACAGTTGTGTTAGGATTGGTTTCAGCGTCATCTCCAACAACATGAGCACTTTCACTGTTATCACTGTCATGAGTTCCAGATGCAGATGCAGCATTGGAATCCGGAGTTATAATTGGTACAGTAGCACGAGTCGAAAAACTGCCGCCATTCAGTAGATTATAAACATTTGTGGTGTCTTCTGCAGATAAATCAGGAAGATTGAATGACTTGAATAGCGCATCATAATCAAAACCCCAAGCTGGACCTTTTGGTTCTGGTGGAATGCTGTGTTTATTACAATCCACTTCGAACCATTCCTCGACAGTACGAGTTCCTATGTTGTACACTCTCTTGCAAGGCGAGTTGGCAACATATCCTAAGAAAATGCCTTCCACCGCTTTCGCATGAAATTTAGATTGACGACTTTATACTGTAGCAACAAGGAACAAGGACTACCAAAAGGAACTAGGTAATCAAGATTGGGAAGTCGATTGTTGATCAACTCATAACAAGTCTTGTTGTGTCTTTTCACCACCAAAACTCTGTTTAAGACGTGACAAGCTGTATTTACTGCTTCTGCCCAGAAAGTGACAGGAAGCTTTGCATCTGACAGCATAGTCCTTGCAGTCTCAATCAGTGTTCTGTTCTTCCGTTCAGCAACTCCATTCTGCTGAGGCGTGTACGGCGCGCTGAATTCGTGACGGATCCCTTTCTTGAGACAGAAAAGTTCCATCAAATTATTCTTGAACTCAGTTCCGTTGTCACTCCTTATTCTTCTAACTTTCAGCTTGCAAAGAGATTCCAAGCTCAGGATCAAGTATTGAAGAATATCAGCAGTCTCATCTTTTGTACCTAAAAAATGCACCCAAGAAAAACATGAGAAATCATCAGTTACAACTAGACAGAATGACTTACCTCCAATACTCCTGATACTTATGGGGCCAAACAGATCCATGTGTAATAGCTCCAAAGGGGTATCGATAGAGTTTTGGAGCTTGGGCTTGTGAGACTTCCGTTGATGTTTGCCCTTTTTACAAGGCATACAGTCATCTGCAACGGTAAATCTCAGCTTAGGAACCCCGGTTACCAAACCGTTTCGGACAAGATGATTCATTTTACGATAAGAAATATGTCCGAGTTTCCTATGCCACAAGATGGAGTCAAGCTCTGTCGCTTTTGTAAGCAAACAAGTAGCAACTGATGAGGTGGTTTTTGCCACGCTCATATCAATCTGATAAGTGTCGTTTGTTCTTGGTGCTCTCATCAGAATCCAGTCATCAGGAACTTTGAAACCGGGTTTGAGAATCAGACATTCTGACTTGTCAAACATCACTGAGTACTCCTTGTCACACATTTGTGAGACACTCAACAGGTTATGCTTCAGCTGCTCACAGAAGTTGACATTGTCAAAGCTAACACAACCGTTCGAAACCACGCCTTGACACGTGATACTGCCGCCTTTTTCTCCGGCAAAGGCCACATAGCCGCCTCTAAATGGTTTAACGTCTTGAAGCAAGGCCATGTTTCCTGTCATGTGCCGGGAGCATCCACTATCTACATACCAGCGGTTAGAGATAGTACCCTTTGGACGTCCCTGCACGAGTAACAAAAGAATTAGTTAGATTTGGAGACCCAAGCCATTGTGGTCTTGGGTCGTCCATCCTTCTCAAAATAAACTACTTCTTTCAACTCACAGTCATGATGACTGCCCAAAATTGGTGAATCTTTGGAGGAATTGGGAACAGGAGATTGAGAATCTTTAACTTTCTTGTTCCAGGTTCTCTTTTGAATCTTAACCAGAACAGGAGACTTTGGTTCAATCACAGCCGGTGAACTTGTGGAAGCTTCACCTGCTTGAGCTTTAGTCAGCTGTTCCAGCTTTTTCAACCTCTTATTCCTTCTTCTTCTCTGTGGCTTAGAGAGTCTAGCCACAGGTTTCTCACCAGTGCGTGTACTACTAGATGTAGACACACGAGGTACAGCAGGTTGCTTTACCTTTCTTACAACAGATGGCTTGGCCTTAGATTTGATCTTTGGCTTAGCTATCGGTTGCACTGGTGGTTTCACCACATTTTGCTTTGGTCTGATAGGAGCTTTCACTACTGGCGACTTAGGGATAACAGCTGTTCGTGAAACAACATGCCGTTTCCCTGGGTTCTTAGAAGGACAGTTCACAACAATGTGACCAACCAAGCCACAGTGAAAGCAATTCCTCTTGTCAACATAAGTTCTCATGTAAGGCTCTTTAGTTCTGGCCTTAGAAAACTCACCATTGTGAGAAGGAGGAGTTGGTTTATGAACAGAAGTTTGAACTTTTACAGTTTGATGTTTAGGGGTATAATACTTTTGCAAATTCTCTTTGTAACCCAGCCCATAATGAGATGAAAAAGCCTCTTTCTTAGCTTGGTTAATATTTTTAAAACCCCCGTAAAGCATTCCCTTAAGTTTATCATTTGTTTCAATGATATCAGGTTCAGTTAAAATGCAATTATCACCATTAGTGATAATGTTTTTCTGGACTTTCTGTTCAGTCAACAACTCCTCAGAAACTACTCCTTCAGGGCAAGTGTTAACCGACCCATCCTCAGAAGCAGTAACATACTCCTCACTAGATGTGGAGTTAGCCTTACTTGAGGATTCATCCTTTTTAGGGGAATCATCCTTATCAGAGGGCTCATCTAGACAAGTGAGATCAATGTCTATCAAGCTATTGACAAACTGCCCACTTATTGGTGGAGGAATGGCATTGGTACCAAGTCCTAGGCCATTCATTTTTCTCACCAAGGATTCGTAGTGTTCCACCACGAAGCGAGAGTTTTTCAATTTCTCGTTAGTGCATTTGAGCTGCAAGATCTCATTTTGCAGTTTGTTAATTTCATTGTTCTTCTTTTCCAAAGCCCTATACGCAATGTCCAAATGAACCTGTTGGTCGCTTATTTTTAAAGAATAGTCTTGTTTTTCTTTTTGTAGCATTTCAACTGATTCTTTAAAACGTGATTCATTCGTTTTGTAGTTTTTAGCTGCCAACTTTAGGGGTTCGATTATGTCTTGGAGATCAGAAATTTCATTTTTTAGCCCTAGACATTTAGAACAAGAAATAACAGAGAAAGGGTTAGAATCTACCTCAGATGATGAACTTTGTCCTTCTCCAATTGCCATGAGAGCGACAGCAGTGGTAGACTCCTTTTCATCAGCTACAGAAGCTTCCTCTTCTTCAGCTTCCTTCCTCTTGGCCTCCTTCCTCTCGTCCTCCATCAGCTCCATGATTTCTGCCATGAGACCAACCTGTGCTTGAGCAATGATGGCGTCTTCTAGATGCACACCCCAATCAAAATTTTCGTCATTCTGTGCGACCAGTGCATTGGACTGATTACTTTGGGTATGATTGTGGTGGCTTTGGTTGTTTTGGCCATGGCTGTTTCCCTGGCTAGGTCTGGTAAAACCAGAGGCCGGTGCTCTGTCCTTTTGACATTCACGAGCAAAGTGTCCATAGTTTTGACACTTGTAGCACTTGGCCTTGGATTTGTCAAATCCAACCTTGGCATTAGAATGCCCGCCAATATACTTTCTTCCTGTTCTGTTCAGGAAACGCTTGGCCCTCCTCAGTAACATGGCCATATTCCACTGAATATCCATGTCTTCAATATCATCAGGATCCACTTGATTGAAGTCCTCTTCAATAGTCTCAGGATCCGTTAGCTTTCCACCAATGAAATTCTCATATGCCAGCATGCAAGATGAGAATAGTGCTACATGATCTTCAGCTATCTTGGCAATAGCTGACTGGTTGGCTGAGCACGTATTCTGAGGAGTCTTTGAGTTTTGTTGATTTTGTTGATGAGATCCAAACCCTGATCCTGATGCATAACATGCATGACCACCACAACCATTAGAGTGGTCTTCTTCAATGGATTTCCCAGTAAAGAGTGCAATCCCAGAGCCGGAAGACATTGAAGTGGAAGTCGTCCCGTGATACATGGAAGGGTCCTGTATCTGAGGTCTTCCAGAATTCTCCCTTTTTATAAGATTCATGTTATGAGCCTGAATCTTACCGACTGCCTCATCTACTGTCATCTCGTAGAACTTTGAACTTTCCCTCATCAGGGTTGTATACATCTCATATCTCGGTGGCAGAGCATCCAAAAACTTTTCCACCATTTCCTCTTCTGGATATTTAAGCTCAAACGATTTCAACTCCGTTTGTAGGTGATAGAATCTAGAGATAAGATCATCTAAAGATTCATTTTCTATAAATCTGAAGCACTCGTATTGCTTACGGAGCAGATCCCTCTTGCTTTTCTTGATGTCACTATTTCCTTCGAATCTTTTCTGTAAAGCTTTCCAAAGGTCCTTAGAAGATTCATATCCTCGGAAACTGTGGAACAAATCCCGAGTTAATGACATAGTGATTGAACCCAATGCCTTCTTCTCTCGATCATAATTTTTCTTTTCTTCTGCATCTAGCTTAGAGATAGGCTTAGGTATGTTTTCATCAAGATACAAGTGGGTGGGATGCTTATATCCCTCAAGAATAGGTATCCATAACGATGAATCGGTGTATGAAATATAGTGCTCAAAACGGGCTTTCCAATTGGAATAATCGTTTACATTGAGCAACTTGGGAGGTTTCTGTGGAGTACCGATTTCATTATCATAATTTAACATACTACTAAGGTTCTGAAGGTTTGACATGGTGAACACTTGGTCAAAAATCAGAAAAGTCAGTAGCTATTGCGCACTTAGGATTGGCCTTACGCACTTATGAATGGTCTTGCGTATTTAATATTTGCCCTTGCGTACTTGTAAGTACGCAGGAGTAAATTGTTAAGTACGCAGGATAAGTCTTAAGTTCGCAGTTCAGTCTTGCGCACTTGTAAGTACGCAGGAGATAACTCTTGCGTATTTAGCAAGTTCGCAGGAAACTGTACTTTTTGCCAAAAATGGTAAGTACGCAGGACACCTTTTCAGCAACTCTCACCAAACTTTTTCGGTGACCGGAAACTCGCCGGAGTTGGTAAAAAATGGTCTGATGATCAATGCAATTGAGTCAAAGGGTCAGAAACAAGTTTCTAACCAACCTATGATGCTCAAAACACACAAATACACAACAAAAATCGGTTTTTGAGAGATTTTTGCTTCTAAAAAAGTGCTCAAGAGCTACCCCTTTTTTATCACAAAAATCAACAAAATAACCTCTCTTTGCTTGTAAAACTCAGTAAAAACGTCTCCAAACTCACTTACAACACTCAAATTCAAGAGCAATGCTCTGATACCACTTGTAGGTCCCTCGTGTGTGGTGGATCGTCACATGCAAGTGGTCTACTAGTCGGACCAGGTGCGGAATACCCGTGACTAGGTGGAGAGTCTAACTGAACAAAGTAAACCGAACACAAGAGTCACAATAATCGTTCTTTGTATTATAAACACTCGACGGTTACAGAGAGAATACAAGTTGCGTACTTAGCAAAACTGAGTTCGTCTGAACAAATGGTTCTGCGTACTTAGCTTCTGTGAACCTATCCTATTTATACTGACCTGATGCCTGCGCACTTAGCAAGTGCGCAGGACCAATTACTCCTGCGTACTTAACAAGTACGCATAGGTATTCCTGCGTACTTACTAAGTACGCAGGAGCATTCTCCTGCGCACATACAAGTGCGCAAAACACTTAGAAGAAATCAACAAAACATTAAGTAAAAGTAAATACAACTCGATAAACTTTTACATAATGACTCTTACATACAAAGACAAAATACAGACATTAGACATACAAACCTAGACTCTATCCAGAGTGTTGTCACAGGAAAGTGCATCAACAAAGGGAATAACTGAGATCTCATGAACTTATGATGACTGGTTAAGTAAGTTGTGCTGATTTGAAACATTAACATGTTTTGAAAAGTAATTCAAGTCAATTCTTAACTAGTGTGGGACACACAGATAATGGACTCAATCCTTCAAGATCATCTTATAAGTGTTGAGAAGAGGTCTGCATAGGTTTAAGATGGACAAACATATCAATGATCGCATTTTGACTAAGTGTACTTAAAGCTCAGATAATTTGCAATGTTGCTGATTGCTATGAGTTTAGTACTGATCCCATGTTCGGATCTTTCTCACAAAAAGATGTGTAAATACCATTGTATAGTTGTATCTACAAAATTCAAAATGTCTCAGATCATTAGTCACTAAGTCTGTATGATTTCTCATAAGGATCATTCTTACTAAGACATGCATGTATATATCTTGTTGATATTATTTTCAGCATTACATATTCAAAAATCCAAAAAGATTTTACTTTTCCTGAATTTTAGATTATCTGATAAGACTCGAACGACTGTCAGAAAATCAAAATTTGAAAACCGCTTGACTTCCTGATTGATCAAATCATTCCTTTACTTCATAAACTATTCCAAAACTTCATAAGTGATCCCTTACTTCATAATTAAATTTTTGTTAAAACCAATGTGGTCGGATACCCCATTTAACCTGAAAAGTTTTATCCATTCGTACAAATGGATGAGCAGAATGGCTCACTCGTACGCATGGATGATGAGAATAGGTCATTCACACGAATGGACTGACCAGAATGATCCACTCGTACGAATGAGTGGAAGAATGAATCAAGTCTGGGTCACTCGCACGAATGAAAGTCCATTCGTACGAATGAAAGTCCATTCGTACGAATGAACCAGGCCATCCTATAAATAGGCCATTCATTCGCATGTGCAGAATCATTCGCACAAATTAGAAATCATTCGCACGTCTGTTTCATCATAATCTGAAAGTTACCCAAAACTCCGTCAAATCTGTAATCTAATCATTCGTTTTCATTTTACAGGTATAACCCCACAAGTATTCATCGATTGTATACCGATTTGCAGATGTTCGATTAGATTTAGGATTCAAAACCGAAAAACAAACTAAAAACGTAAAAAGTGACTTAATAAACCAATTAAAATGCTAATATTGGTTGAAAACCATAGTCGAGTGTGTTGGTGTCTTTTTCGGCAAATCTTTTCAAGTGTTGGTTGATTTTTGGACAAATTGGATCGCGTCCCGTCTGTCATACGATTGGACACATTCTTCATGTTCATTCGTACGAATGAGCACTCATTCACATGAATGAACACTCATTCATGCGAATGAAACTCATTCGCACGAATGAATACTCATTCATATGAATGAAACTCATTCGCACGAATGAATAGGCAGAATGATCCATTCGCACGAATGAACCAACTCTTAGGGTTCATTCTTACAAAGAGAAAATGGTCCAAAAGTTCATATTTCCAAAATCTTGCATGTACTGATCTGATGTGCTTCATGTTTTTGTGTTTGCAGACTGATCGTTATGGCGCACAGAGCTCCAGTTGTTCCTAAGGCTTCAATAAAAAGCAACATATGTGCGTACATGATTCCTACATCAAAGAATGCACGTCCGTTTGTCGGCATGATCGAGTTTTTATCAAGATCAAGGATTGCTCATGCTATATCCCATCACCGGACTCCATATACGTCGCATCAAAGGGAGTTCTGGGCCTCTGCCGAGATTGACTGCGAGGTATCTCCACCGGTCATACGAGGGAAGATCGCAGGTCAAGATGTGGTTGTATCGGCAGCTCACATTCGCCGATTGTGTCAATTTGGTGATCATCCTGAAGATCCAGGGACACTGGATAAATATCTGGTCCGCGGATGCTTCATGAGAATAAAGTACGACGGGAATGTAGCCGAGGGAGTTTTAAACAAAGCGAACCTCTGTCCGCAGTACAAGTATCTAGGACATGTTCTTCTGCATTGCCTCGGTTCCCGTCGTGGCGGTTTCGACGACATGCGCGAAACAATTCAGAGCGCATTCGTTGCTCTGGTGTTGAACATTCCGTTCAACTTTTTCGAGATGGTGTTCACGCATCTTAAGGAAAACATCTATCTAAAAGGGGACAATGCGTATCTTATGTACCCCAGATTCTTACAAATGATAATAGATGACCAACTTCCTCTTCTACCAAGGTCAGACGTCGACATAATCAAGTTAGAACACATGACGGACGTCACTCTAAACAGGGTACAGACCTACAGGGGAAGACCAACAAAGCCACCTCACAAATGACTCAATGGACATCTGGCAAATCCAGAGTATGTGGCACCAGTAAACAGAAAATGGCGTCACGATAACAGTGATTCTGACAGGGAGGATATTGTTGTACCTACAGCTGACGACCAAGATGGTCAGGGAGATGGTGGCAATGCTCCTAATGTTCCATCTACCGCTGCCACCACCCCCACTGTTGCTCCTATCGATTCTTCCCTTCCAACTAACCTAGAAGACGTTAACCTGGACACCGTCCTGTTTACTGAATATGAGGACACTGAAGATGATTTTGAAATCAGTCAACAAGGGGCAAGATTGGTCGCAACAAAACGAAAAAGGGGAGCAGATCAAGGAAGCTCAAGGGTTAATGTTGACTTCAGGGATGCTGACTTTGTCCCTGACTGTCCACAAGTATCTGCTGCTCCTTCTTCCCAATCTACCCAGTCAAGAGAGGAAGAGGAAAGAGAATGGCCAAACGCCAAAAGTTTAAACTTGTCAGAAGGACGGAGAGCACCTCTGCTACTACAGAAACTGCCACCAGGTCTGAGGCTCCAATGTCAACATCTATGCCTCAGACACAAACTGTGCCTCCTCCCATCTACACGACTGCTCCTACATCACAGCCATCAACTATTCGAGCTGAATCTTCAATGTCATTGCCGACTGTCTCTCTACACGACCAGATCAGTACTTTAAACAGTTTGGTACTTCGTTTACTGGCTCAGAATGAAGAGCAATCAAAGCGTATTGACCAACAGGGCTCACAGATCAGTCAGTTGACTCTGCAAAATACTGAACAAGCCCAAGCCATCACAAGTCTTTCCACTAGGTGTAATGATCAACAAGCCCTCCTTCTCACTGCTACAAACCATAATCAACAGTTGTCTAAAACTGTTGATGCACATGCTCAGAGGATACAAAGGATTGAGGAGGATAATAAGAGACTGTTGGAAGACTTAGAAAGCAGAAAAGACCCGACACCCAGAATTGAGGGTGCTCGCAATGATGGTGATGATGGTGATGATGGTGACGATGATGATGATGATGACGATGAGGATGATGATGATGATAGTGATGATGATGATGACAATAATGACAAAGATAAGAACGATGGTGCCAATGATGGTGCTGCATCAAGTGCTGCAAAGACAGCAGAACCAGAGGCACGCACAAAGCAAAAATCAGACAAATCAGAAGGCCCATCATCAGATACACAAAAGGGCACTGAAGGTTGATAGTTTTTGTTTTAAGTGTTTTAAGTGTTTTAAGTTGTCTTATTGTAAATATTAGATTATTATGTAAATAATTTCAGTTTTATTTTGATTAAATCAATGAAATTTCTTATTCTCACATGTTTATTTTATGATTGTTTATGTAAATAGTTTTGGATGTGATGCCTCTCAAGCAACAACCTTCAAAGTTAACTTATGTGCTTGACATGCAAGGGATCATCCAACTTTCAGTTATTTATAACAAAGAGGAAGGGGAAATCGTACATTGCTTGTCAAAAGAACAGATTGCCGAGCTATTTTAAATGAATCCCGACGAAGTCATCACTGAAGAGGCATCTGTTCCTACAACTGATTATCCCTCCTCTGACGAACTAGAAGACGTTGATGAAGTTGAAGTCGAAGACATCACTGATCAAGAATTTCCAAAGTACACATCAGTATATGGTGATGATCTTCCCTCCTTCGCAGACTTATTCACTCAGCAGTCCGACGAGGAGGTCAACCGCATTATCGACAACAAAGGAGATGAAGCCGGTCCCTCCACTATTGACATTGACGAGCTGAATGAACGTAAAAGTCAGTGGATGGAATACATGGCCGAATTAAAGAAGAACTCAAAGCCCTCTCCTCCAACCAGGTACACTAAAGTTTATCGACTCAAAGGACATAAGTCTGATGGTCGTATAATCAGTTGGGCATACTTCAACGACTTAAGCTGCTATGCTATAAAAAGAGAGAAGGGCATACAATATTTCAGGTACCCTTATGACTTCAAGACGCTGCCCGCATTTGAAGTAAATCAATTGGCGCGTCTAAAGCTTCTATACAGCGAATCTTCCGGTCTATCCGAATGGTTTGAACGTCAATTACAATACGAATACCGGAAGAAGTGGGTGAACTTCAAGCCACAAATGCCTACACGTTACATTCATAAGGAAAAGGTTCATCCAATCACCAAGAAGCCCCTAATTGTCTTAAAGTGGAAACCTCCAACGATCTTGAAGAAGATTCCTTTAAGGAAAATGATCCAGGACTTCTCAGATCAGTTCAAATGGTGGTACTATGATGGGCGTACTGGTGAAGCTGTTATAGTGCTTTGTAAAGAAGGGTCATGGGAGACCATCAGGGTCTTTGATCCCTTGTGGCTGACCAACTTGTCTGAACAAGATGTTACAACTTTATACAAGTGTCAGCCGTTTTTTGAAGTTGCAGATATAGACCAGGCGTTGCAGTATGTGAAAGTGATACGTATATGCTTTGCTTTTGACATACACGCCGGAGTTAACTGGAAAAATCATACAAATGATGTTGAAGACCAACTAATGTTAGTTAGGTCATTTTGAAGGGATCTAGGTCCAAGGGGGAGTATGTAGATGCATAATATATCCCTAATCCCTTGTAATATGTATTTCATCTATGTTTAATGTAATTATTTGATGTATTAATGAAATTACATGTTTATCCTTAATGTTTACTCATATATAACGACTGTGTATTAAACGATCTGATAAATATCGATAACGTTGATCAATCGTGCTATTGAAAGGCCCATTCGCACGAATGGATCATGAGAATGATCCATTCGTGCGAAGAGATTATGAGAATGATTCATTCGCCCGAATAAGTCATGAGAATGATTCATTCGTACGAATGAACCATTCTAATGATTCATTCTTACGAATGAACCATTCTGCTGATTCATTCGCACGAATGAGTCCATTCACATGGCTCATTCGTACGAATGGCCTCAGCACTATATATAGAACTTTCACTTCATGAGCACACACACAACACATATACACATAGAAGAGACTAACCAGAGCAGAACCAGACTAAGCAACAGAACACACAAACTCTTTGCACCTGTATTGTCGAATCTCTGTCCGTTGAGAGTTTCCAGGTCTTGTATCCAACTTCTCTACACCAAAGGTTCGATAGAAACCTTCGTTTCGACATCTAATCCGCTCGTTTCTTACGACCCGATCCGTGTCATAGATTGGATTGCCAATCAAATCGGATTCCGCACGATTTGGTTCGGTTAATGTGTTGAATCATTGGATCAAGGTAGATCCCGATCCAACAGCAGAAAGCATCGGAGACCACACCCGTCATAGCCGGAACTCGTCCCCACCGTAGGCCATCAATTCATCGTCTCACCGGGTAATTGAAACTTTCAAAACTATCTATTTATTCTATAGATCAAAAGCCCTAATCCAATTTAGACTCTCAATATCGAAATTTACTCGAACCCGATCCTAAGTTTCATTTAAAAATGGTTTAATCGAATCCAACTTTAAAAATGTTTTAAACACAATTAATCTACACCAACAGACTCGTACTAACCTTGTGAATGAAAGCCCTATACATTCCAGCACTATCAATATAAGAATCAATCAATTCGCTCCTGTTTTGAAAGAGACACGGACGCGCTAATCATCTAGCGCGGTCGTGCCTCGGGAGACGCGGTCGTGTCGACTTCCAGCACGGCCGTGCCTCCTGCTCAGACCCAGTCATGCTCGTTGCCTATCGAAGGCACGGTCGTGCCTAGTGGTTTGGCTAGTTTGTCCTCTGTTTGACCAACACGGTCGCGCCCTGTCTAGAACGGTCGCGCCCGCCCTAGCACGGTCGTGCCCTATCCTAGGCTCGGTCATGTGTGTTGGTAGAATGTTTATAATTTTTATATTTCTAAACAATTAGTGATTCATATTATATTCTAAAATAATAATAATTGAATTTATAAAAATCTGCATTGTTTTTATTTAGAAAAGATTAAATATTTAATCTTAAAATAAATAAAAATTATTTAAAGTTCAACATTTAATTTATAAACCCTACACTTAAATAATATTTTAATGTCTAAATTATATTATATAAATAAATGAATAATGTAATAATTATTTATTTGATTTATAATTAAACAAAAATATTTATTTAAGTATACATAATTACATCTAACACTTACATTATTTTCATAACAATAATTATTTAATTTACATATTTAATTATTCCAAACTCAAACTTTATTCAAAAAAATGTTCTAAAAATATTCATTTCAAATCTTCCATCTTTTTTACAATACTTTCAAGTACCAATCACTAACTTTATCCAATTTAACTTTAGATATAGACTTAGACTATTGTGCATTATTAATGCAATATACATTACACTCTAGGTTAACATTGTGCAATACAAGGATCACATTACTATCTAGTATCTCGTGTTAGCTACGCCTTCGAATCAAGTGAGTATTTCATAGCCCCTTTTACTCTTTTACACTTTTGGGGTGAAACATGAACATTATTCAAATTACACGTTACATTTACACGAACAACACAAGTACAAATCCTATTTACATTCATGTGTGCAATTTGAGCTTTATGCCCGAGTGCTAGGTGTGCTAACCTTTGTATGCGATTATGTGCAATCATTAACTATACAAGCCGACGGTTTTCAATAATAGATCTATTAAGTCTGACAAACCCACCCAGATTGGGGTGATTGATACCGACAACACAATTTTGCATGCTAGTTACAAAGGTTTGATTGTACTTGGTTACACAATAGCTGCTCCCCATAAATGCCTTATTTATCATGTTATGTAAGGATTTGTTTTACAAACTATATGCTATCTATATACAAACCTGTGTTATACTCATCAACTTTTTAGTTGGCCTTATTTTATTCATGTTTCAGGTGCTTTCATATGAGTTTGATCAAGACATGCTACACATAGGCTTTGGACCTAGTTAATCTTAATTCAAAAACAAATTGTATTTCATTATGTACTTAGAACTTGATTCATGTTTGTTTGAATGGAAATGGATTTAACATATTACAATTTAGTCAACCTTGAGCTCATGAACTGTCTACATGTCTCGCCCCGATGATTCCGCCGTCGGTCGGGGTGTGACAGATTGGTATCAGAGCCTTGGTTATAGGGAACTAGGTTATTAGACACCCTTGACCTAGACTATAACTTTAGGACACCCATACAATGCCATGCTACTACATGTTACATTATTAGTTCTTGTGTAAATATTTTTACATGTTATCATAAATATTTACACTACGTGATACAATACATAATGACTTATGTGTCACACTACTTGATAACTTTTGTGCTTACACTCATTACTATCTACATGCTATATGATTACTTTTTATGCGAATATTCTTACATATAATTACATCATATGATACAATACTTAATAATCTATGTGTCACATTACCTGCCAATTTTTTTTCTCCTATTCATTACTACCTATTTAATTTATTTAAAGTATTATCCTAAGTTTCCACACACACTCATACACACTTAGTTGTTCATGCACCCCTAAAATCACATACATAATACCACACCTCTTGTGAACAACAAATTTTTTTTAAACTATTGGGTCTAATGTCCATCAATAATAAACTAAGAAGCCCATCTATCCTTCAAGAAGCAAAAGCCCACTGAAATGCATAAACCTTACTTTCGGGCCACAAGGTCCAGTTCACAACAATTCTCATCATGACCATGAGCCCAATAATAGTAATATTAATACATGATGGCTGGAAGAGTGTGTAGGCCATGAGGAATTCTGGCTAAAGAAAGATAGGGTACTTAAGTGTGTCCTAGTGACCCACCCCTCTTTCCTGGGAATTCTCCTCAGGGATACACTACTTATAGGTCAAGTGTACTCCTAAAATACTATTGTGAAGACTCGGCGTTATGACTAGTCAAACTCTAAACCTATGAGAACTCCTATGTTTGACACTCAGTATTTATTTATCGCTTACAACCTTTCCATTGTTTTCCTGCTAAGCATGGGCTCCTACCTCCCCGGTATGCCGTCCCGAAGAAGAGTCTGATTGGGAAGAAGACACCGGATCACCCGTACATCGATCACCAACACCCGCAGCTGCTAGATCAAGGTTTGATGTAAGGGTAGATTGGATTAGGAACACCGGCCCAAGACTTCGAACACCTGGATCAACCGCGCCCAGAAACCCGTATCAGACACCCCATCCCCACAATCAACTACCACTCCCACTAAGAGACCCATATCTAATGCCCGACCCGTATTACTCTAATCCTTGAGTAGGGTATATCATGGCACTCACTAGTACTATAGAATTTCCAATCAATGACGCGCACCAATATGTAAGGACCTCAGAATTTGAGAGGCAAAGAATGGAGCAAGGGTTAATGCACGACTTGCAAGGACAAGGAATGAATAGCCTAGCAAACCAATTAGGGTACCAAAAGGAATTAATCTCCATCCTCGAAGCGGTGCTCGCCTTGGGAATTATTCTCCTTCTAGTGGAAAGCTACAGGAGACGTTAACAGGATTATTTTTCTTATTTATTTCAGTTTGAGAACCATTTCCCTGTGTTTTGAATACATTTCAGCATTTCTAAATTTTATATTTTCCAAAGTTGTTATTCATAAATTCAATACGTTGAGTGTGAATTACACCCATCATATTTTCATCAAAATTCTCCAAGTATTATCTTTCCCATTCACCATAATTTAGTACACTACCAGCAATCTCCTTCGTAAACAAATCATCCAATTATTTGATTTAAACAAACCTCGTTATTTCGTTCAAACAAAATGTTTTATCAAACTTTTAGATAGTAAAAAAAAATAAAAAAAAATATATTTCCATAAAACTTCTCTCATGATAGAGAAACTTAACACAATCTATTTTATAAAAATATTATTCCGAATTGATAAATAATTATGATTTTCCTCATTAAAGAAAAATATTCCTAAACCCTGGCTAAATTAGTATACGACTACTTGGTTAGCCAATAATTCCGCTTAGAAATATTCTTTTAATAATAGCTGAAAAGTTAAGTTAAAAGATTTTTCTATAAATTGTCTATTTATTTAAATTATGTGAATCAATGGATTCACTACTTTATATATCTACGACAAGGAACAATTTACCACTTTCTATTTTCAAACAAAGATCAGTATTTGTAAACACATTTCCCCGAACGTTTTCAAAACCTCCTCGCTACCTTTCGTTTGTCGCTTCAAGAGACGATCCATATCGCGTAGACTTTAACCCTCCCCATCAACCTCAATGAGATTTAAGAGCTACAACCTAACTACCACATTATAAAGGAACGTCAAACAACACGCTTGTCCGCAACACTCGATCACATGCAAAACCCGTTAGTATACATCACACACGAAGTCCAACAACTTACGTATACACGTTCACAATATACCCAACGCAACCACATGGTACATGAAACTCAATTATTCTTAATATACCCAATGCTACACATATTACATTATACAAGAAACTAGTTTTCCTACAAATCACAATTTACTGGATTGATCACATAACACACGAAACATGTTCATTTACAATACACATGCTACCGGATTGAGCACATAATATACGAAACTTAGTTGTTTGCGATATACGTGACACATAACAATTGTTTGATTGATACATAATTATAGATTAATCACATTAAACACGAAACTCATTTAGTTACAAAGTACATCATACTAAACTGTACACATTATGCAGTACACATGATGCTATGTTGTTTACATTACACGTGAGAGCATATTGAATTACAAAATACATGATGTTAAGTCGTCAACGCCATACATGAAATTCATTTCCTATAATACATGTGATACTATGTTGTTTACATTACACGCGAGAGCTCATTGATTTACAAAGTACATAATGCTAGCTGTTCATGCTACACAAGGTACTTGTGTGCTTACTTTATACATGAAACGAAATTGCTTACAATTATTACAATTGGTTAATTACATTATAACAAGACATGGTCATGCACTTTGTTCACCAAAGTTGAAGACCATAATACATGGAAACGACTCAGGGTTTGACGTATTCTTGTTCAAACACGAGCAAACTAAGAAACTTTAAGTTGTTCTACTTTACTACTCTTTAGTTTTGAACTTACCTGCTTAAGGACATAGTTACTTGTTAGCGAATTTTATGTGAAAACAATAGACATGGACGGAGTGAAATTGTGCCCCCTTGACCCGCACACAACGGGATGACCTATACGGACCATACGATGATTTGAGTAATTACGGGTGCACACGGAATTATAAAAATCAGCGCATGGAAAACATAGTGAAATTTTGTCGTGCGTTGTGACCTAAAACTTATCGTGATATGTAACAATAAAACTGATGTGATATGACCAGGACATGGTGGATACGCCGATGGTACTTCCTATATATAAGTGTCCTATCATGTTATCAGAAGTAGCGTTGTTCGTGTCACGTGAAGTTTGACCTAGACCAATGTTTATGAAATTTTTACCCGCTAACAATTTTAAAGTATATTATACTACATCTTACACAAACCCTAATTATCAAGATTCCATCAAATTCATTCCAAATAATACATCTCACATTTAGAATTCAGACATTCTCCTCCTTAAATTCATTTCAAAACAAAATTCATTATCACCCTTCATATTTAACTTTGAGTATCAGGCCTAAGCCATGTCAAGGGTTTACACTCCCCGGAATCCAACAATCAAAACTCACCGAGAACCCAAAACTCCCACCTGTTTCTTGATTTTTAGTAGCCTTCATTAGTTAAATTTCGGGACGAAATTCCCTTAACATGTGGAGACTGTAACATTTCTGATTTTTCCGACCCCATTTTAAATTTATTTTAACTAATAAAATAACAACACGACACTAAAACATATACTTGTTCAAACCTACACCTCATTAATCGTTAGCCGATCGTATTCAATTCAAAGGTTTAGAACTCATAATCCAGTTAGTAATCCCGTTAGGTGTTCTGTTAAATCCTAACCAGGCAAATTCTGTTAAAGCTGAAGTTGCAAGGGCTGATTTTGTAAATAACCAGAAACCCTAGTAGGCACGGTCGCGCCACGTTTTGGCACGGTCGAGCCTCGTCTGGCACAGTCGCGCCTATTGTTGGCACGGTCGCGCCTCACGTCAGTTGAAACGTAAATACAGCCTTTAATCGCAGGACCATTCGATTTCGTAACCAATTCTTGCATTAACAAACCCATTATGAGTTTAACCATCTCAATTATATCAAATAAACCCGTTTTTAGTCGATCCCTCTCCTAATTACCAAAACCCTCCATTTTGACCATCGATCTCATCGTTTCGTTGTAAATTCTCTCAACCAAACAAACCAACACCTTAGTCGATTCCCCCTAAAGCTCCAGAACACATCAACTGGGCCGGAGTTGTAGCAGAAAGCACCGGAGACCATACCAGTCATAGCCGGAACTCGTCCCCACCGTAGGCCATCAATTCATCGTCTCACCGGGTAATTGAAACTTTCAAAACTATCTATTTATTCTATAGATCAAAAGCCCTAATCCAATTTAGACTCTCAATATCGAAATTTACTTGAACCCGATCCTAAGTTTCATTTAAAAATGGTTTAATCGAATCCAACTTTAAACATGTTTTAAACACAATTAATCTACACCAACAGACTCGTACTAACCCTGTGAATGAAAGCCCTATACATTCCAGCACTATCAATATAAGAATCAATCAATTCGCTCCTGTTTTGAAAGAGACACGGTTGCGCTAATCATCTAGCGCGGTCGTGCCTCGGGAGACACGGTCGTGTCGACTTCCAGCGCGGCCGTGCCTTCTGCTCAGACCCAGTCATGCTCGTTGGCTAGACTTGATCGTACCCCAGAAGCATAGACACAATCGTGCCTATCGAAGGCACGGTCGTGCCTAGTGATTTAGCTAGTTTTTCCTCTGTTTGACCAACACGGTTGCGCCCTGTCTAGAACGGTCGCGCCCGCCCTAGCACGATCGTGCCCTGTCCTAGGCACGGTCGTGTGTGTTGGCAGAATGTTTATAATTTTTATATTTCTAAACAATTAGTGATTCATATTATATTCTAAAATAATAATAATTGAATTTATAAAAATCTGCATTGTTTTTATTTAGAAAAGATCAAATATTTAATCTTAAAATAAATAAAAATTATTTAAAGTTCAACATTTAATTTATAAACTCTATACTTAAATAATATTTTAATGTCTAAATTATATTATATAAATAAATGAATAAGGTAATAATTATTTATTTGATTTATAATTAAACAAAAACATTTATTTAGTTATACTTAATTACATCTAACACTTACATTATTTTCATAAATAATAATTATTTAATTTACATATTTAATTATTCCAAACTCAAACTTTATTCAAAAAAATGTTCTAAAAATATTCATTTCATATCTTCCATCTTTTTTACAATACTTTCAAGTACCAATCACTAACTTTATCCAATTTAACTTTAGATATAGACTTAGACTATTGTGCATTATTAATGCAATATACATTACACTCTAGGTTAACATTGTGCAATACAAGGATCACATTACTATCTAGTATCTCGTGTTAGCTACGCCTTCGAATCAAGTGAGTATTTCATAGCCCCTTTTGCTCTTTTACACTTTTGGGGTGAAACATGAACATTTTTCAAATTACACGTTACATTTACACGAACAACACAAGTACAAATCCTATTTATATTCATGTGTGCAATTTGAGCTTTATGCCCGAGTGCTAGGTGTGCTAACCTTTGTATGCGATTATGTGCAATCATTAACTATACAAGCCGACGGTTTTCAATGATAGATCTATTGAGTCTGACAAACCCACCCAGATTGGGGTGATTGATACCGACAACACAATTTTGCATGCGAGTTACAAAGGTTTGATTGTACTTGGTTACACAATAGCTGCTCCCCATAAATGCCTTATTTATTATGTTATGTAAGGATTTGTTTTACAAACTATATGTTATCTATATACAAACCTGTGTTATACTCACCAACTTTTTAGTTGACCTTTGATTTATTCATGTTTCAGCTGCTTTCATATGAGTTTGATCAAGACATGCTACACATAGGCTTTGGACCTAGTTAATCTTAATTCAAAAACAAATTGTATTTCATTATGTACTTAGAACTTGATTCATGTTTGTTTGAATGGAAATGGATTTAACATATTACAATTTAGTCAACCTTGAGCTCATGAACAGTTTACATGTCCCGCCCCGATGATTCCGCCGTTGGTCGGGGTGTGACACCACCGAAGTCAATGATACAGGCCCGGAGCATGTCCTCCAAGGTCTCCTTTCAGATTGACCATCGGTTTGAGGGTGGTAAGCGGTGCTGATGTTCAATCTAGTTACCATCGCTTCATTGAATTTCTTCCAAAACCTTGATGTAAATCTAGTATCCCTGTCGGACACAATCGACAGCGGCATACCATGTCTGCTTACAATTTCCTTGATAAATACTTCTGCTAGTCTTTCTGACGAAGAAGTCTCACGTATTGGCAAGAAGTGAGCACTTTTCGTAAAACGGTCGACGATCACCCAAATGGTATCATTACCTTTAGCTGTTCGCGGTAGCTTGGTAATGAAGTCCATCGTGATCTCCTCCCACTTCCATTCCGGTATTGGTAAAGGTTGCATTTTACCGCATGGTTTCTGGTGCTCGGCCTTAACTAGAGAACACGTTAGGCACTTGCTCACGTACTCTGTCACATCATTCTTCATGCCAGGCCACCAGTACTCCTTCTTCAAGTCTTGATACATTTTGTTTGTCCCAGGGTGGATAGAATAGCGAGACTTATGGGCCTCATCGAGTATTTTGGTTCTAAGATCACCAATCTTAGGTATCCACATTCGGCCAAACCTAGTTCATACACCGTATGCATTTGCATCCAAATTCCCTTGTTGTCCTACTATTCTTTCTTGTTTTATATTTCCTTCTAATAGCGCTTCGTCTTGTGCCTTTGATATTTCACTCATCAAATCTGGTGTTATAATCAGCTAACACGCTTTGATCTGTATAGGTTCCGATTCTTCCTTTCTGCTTAAAGAGTCAGCCACCACGTTTGCTTTGCCTGGATGGTACAATATCTCACAGTCATAGTCCTTCAGTAGCTCTAACCACCTCCTTTGCCTCATGTTTAATTCCTTTTGCCCGAAAAAGTACTTCAGGCTTTTGTGATCGGAGTAAATGGTGCATTTAACTCCATACAGATAGTGCCTCCATATTTTCAATGCGAAAACTACTGCCGCTAACTCTAGATCGTGTGTTGGGTAGTTAACCTCGTGAATCTTTAGTTATCGCGAGGCGTAGGCAATTACCTTTCCTCGTTGCATAAGTACGCAACCTAAACCCTGACCCGAAGCGTCAGAGTAGACTACTAAGTCTTCATTTCCCTCAGGTAGTGCCAAGACTGGAGCTTGGGTTAATCATGCCTTAAGTTCCTCAAACGCTTTGTTTTGGGTTGGACCCCATTCATATTTCACTTCCTTCCGTGTCAACTTAGTTAGTGGCAAGGCTATTCTTGAAAAATCTTGAATGAACCTTCGATAGTAGCCTGCCAATCCCAGAAAGCTTCGTATCTCTGTTGGTGTCTTTGGGATGTTCCATTCCTTTACTGTCTCGATCTTTGCAGAATCCACCATATTGTCGTTTGGGTTTATTACATGACCTAGGAATTGGACTTCCCTAAGCCAGAACGCACATTTGGAGAATTTTGCGTACAACTTTTCCTGCTTTAGCACCTCCAGAACCTCTCTTAGGTGACAGTGGTGATCACCCTCGCTTTTCGAATATACCAGTATGTCGTCTATAAAAACTATCACCGATCGATCCAACATTGGTCGACATACTCTATTCATCAAATCCATGAACGCTGCTGGTGCGTTGGTCAATCCGAAGGACATCACTAGAAACTCATAATGCCCATAACGCATGCGAAACGCGGTTTTTGGTACGTCTTTCTCTCTTACTTTCAACTGATTGTAACCCGACCTAAGATCGATCTTTGAGAACCAACTCGCACCTTGCAGTTGATCAAAAAGGTCATCTATTCTAGCTAGTGGGTATTTGTTCCTTACTGTCCTCTTGTTCAATTCACGGTAGTCAATGCACATGCGCATGCTGCCGTCTTTCTTCTTTACGAATAGTACCGTAGCGCCTCATGGTGAAATACTCGGTCTAATAAATCCTTTTTCTGTTAGTTCCTGTAGTTGAGACATCAATTCTTTCATTTCTGATGGAGCCAATCGGTAGGGGGCTTTGGCAACGGGCTCAGCTCCTGGCAGTAAGTCAATCTGAAATTCTATTTCCTGATCGGGTGGCAATCCAGGTAGATCCTCGGGGAATACTTCCGGAAAGTTGCACACCACGGGTACATTCTTGAGTGCTTTTGTTTTCATTCTATCGTCAATAACATACGCCAGATAAGCTTCACAACCGCGCCTCATGTAACTTTCGGCCTTGATCATCGAAATGACGTTTGGCATTACGCAATTCCAATCCCCATAAACCGAAATTAGACTTCCGCTAGGAGCCTTGAGGTGTATCCTCTTACGTTTACATATGATTTGAGCTTCGTTGGCAGCTAACCAATCCATACCCAGTACTACATCGAATCCTCCTAAGGTAAGAAGGAATAATCTAGAGGGGAACTTACGGCCCTCTATTTCTATGATACAATCATCGGTTACTTGGAATACTACCGAATTTTTACCAACGGCAGTTTGTACGCTAAAGGCTTTTACTATGGTGTTGGCAGTGCAATCTAGTTTTTGGCTAAAGGCATTAGATATAAAACTTTTACTAGCACCAGAGTCAAATAAGATAGCAGCATGTTCACCATTTACTAGAAACGTACTTGATACAACATCAGGGTTTCCCCTTGCTTCCTCCTCAGTCAGGGCATAGGCTCGAGTCCTAGCCCTTGGCTGTTCCTTTTCAGCTTCCTTTTCCTTTCCCGAACCGGATTGTCTGGTTTTCCTGCAATCCCTAGTCAGGTGTCTATATTTTCCACAACTCTGGCACTTGACATCCTTTAAACACTCTCGGGAGAAGTGCCCCGGCTTCCCACACTTATAACACATGATGGTGCCGATTCGGCACTCGCCAAGATGGTGCTTTCCACACTTCTTGCAAGTTTCATATTCATCTGACCTTGGTCTCTTAACTTCAGCTGCTGCATCCCTTTTCCCGGTGCCCCTAGATGGGTTCTCCCACTTTCTCTTTTGTGTCTCAGGTGCCGGGTCCTCATTGGCACAGTCGTCGTAGACTATTCCGCTCAGATTCACTACCGACTCGAAGGTCGAGGGTAAGTTAGTTTTGACATGGACACGGACCCTTTGCGGCAAACCCTTGACATAGTACTTAATCAGACGGTCTTCAGTCTCTACTAAGTGTGGTACCAGTTGGGCCAGCTCATTGAATCTCGGAGTATACTGGCGATGAGTCTTGTTGCCAGCCTTGAAGTTCAGGAACTCGTTCTCCACACGATCAATCTCGTTCTGTGGACAGAACTTTTGGATTATCAGCTTCTTCAAGTCTTCCCATGTCATTCTGGCAATTGCGTTTGGCGACTTTATTCTCTGAATGTTTCTCCACCAACCCAGTGCTTCATTGGTGAAAGAATGTGCAACATACTTAACGGCCTGGTCCGGTCGACACTCGCTTATGTTGATTACAGTTTTTATCCTCTCAATCCATTCGAACGTAGCCACTGAATCCTTGTTCTCATCAAACTTGGGTGGGTCTCCGTCCTTGAAACCTTTATAGGTGCACCCCCTATTGCTTAATCCTATCTTTATTTCATCCCCATCACTGTCATATACTTTTTCCTCATGGTTTACTTCATCATCTTCCTTAATTTTCTTTAATGCTTCAGACAGCAAGTCAGGCAATACATTCTTTAAAGTGAGCACGACCTCACGGGCAATAGCATCTCTGACCTCGGGTTCCAACTGTAGAGACCCTTGATGGTCGCCCCCGGTTGGGGTGACATTAGTTTGGTGCACGCTCTCTGTGCTTTCCGTGTGCACATCCTCTTCTTCTTGATGTCTTGGATTCAGTGGAGGCCTGCCGACTCGGCCAGTGCGACCGCCTCGGCGTCCTGTTCTCCCTCCACCTGCCATTGTCTTTAAATTTCCTGATAGTCATAAAGGGTATACATCAATGTCATTCTCTCAGATCATAGTCTTAGAACAGTACGAACAAGGTAAATTTTTAATTACAGTGACCGGTTTGTGATTAGAAATTTACATTGCTTTTCGGGTTCCAAACTCTTCAAATTGGTCGTGACATTGACATCTATTGGTTCTAGGTTAGAGTATCTATTCTTATCCAAGTGTATTAACCTTAGTACTTACTTACCTTGCTGGCGTTAGCGTTGGCTACCCAGACTGACATCCGTGCGTTGGTCCCATAATCAGCTTGAGTCCAGACATTTAGGGATGTCTGAATCTCTCAAACTATTGCTCTGATACCAACTTGTAAGGCCCCTTATCCCGGGTAACCTCACTTGTTGGGTTTACTCATACATAAAGTCATTAATACTGAACTTTAAATTTAACACATTCAATTAACAACAAAAGCATTCATGTTTGAGTACATTACAGCGGAAGTCTCAACATTTAAAACATACATCATTGTTTAACAAAAGAAAACATAAATCGGAATGTCAGTCTATAGCCCGGCAGCCTTCACGCCTTCGCACGACCCTTTTCTTTGTTACATGAAATGTATACTAAAAGTCAGCTAACGCTGGTGAGTTCTAGTTTAAAAGATTAGATATAAACATTATTTCTTCAAAAGTATACATAAGTTTATATATAAAGAACATAAATACGTATTCTTAACTTTTACTTTTCTTTCATCATTCTTGAGTGACTACATTGATATGCATTCACCTTTAGTTTTTCCTTAACATTCATTTGGTCGTACACATAAGGGTGATCAACCCGTCTTTTACTACGTATGTCACAAAGACATACGCCATGAAGCTACCGTCGTAGCCCTTTGACTCGTCCGGTCCTAGAAACCGTCCGCCTTAAAACCGTCCGGCCAACCTTCGGTCGTCCGTCCTACCGTCGTACTCCGTCCTTTTTGCCCGTCTACCCAAAGGTATCCGTTTCCCACGTGCTACCATGTTTGCAACCGTTCTACATATGATTTGGCATTTGCTTCGACCGTCCATTAATGCCCCTTTTTATTTCCTAGCTGATGAAGGAATATTTTTGTCCCGGTTGCAAAATAGACACGTGGTCGTCCGTCTACCATAGTAGTCGTTAGCATCGAAGCGTCCATAACATTCACATATATTCATAACAGGCAGTATATATCATATAAAGCAAGATTTCATTCATTCATATTTTGTCATTCTTTCATTCATACTTTGTAAACATACGTTTCATTCTTTGTTCATAATTCGTTTTCATATATATATATATATATATATATTTGTATATCACGTATGATCACATTGGCATTCATAGTATTTATTCATTTAGTGTATACATTTCAGCCCCAAAACATTTAATAAGGTTTGCACATAACATAGAAAGGGGCACATAGAACTCACCTGATGAGCTAGTCTGGGTTGTCCTAAACAAAGTCCAACAACGTCACTTCTGATCTGAATTGAGTAGTTAAATACACATCAGACCTAATCTCGACTCTAACGGTTTAATCATTCTAAACATACTGACTTTACTTAACCATTCTGATGCCTGCGCACTTACCAAGTGCGCAGGGCCTTGGTAATGCGTACTTGACAAGTACGCAGACTTTACTCCATGCGCACTTGGTAAGTACGCAGACTTTACTTCATGCGTACTTGATAAGTACGCAGACTTTACTTCATGCGCACTTGGTAAGTACGCAGACTTTACTTCATGCGTACTTGATAAGTACGAAGAACCTTTCTTCCTGCGTACTTGATAAGTACGCAGGATCTGATTCAGGCGTAAGAACCCTAACTTTTTGCATGCGGGTCTAATCATGTCAATATCTAAATTTTCCTTGATCAGAACGTTCGGTTTTTATTCTAGATGCTAGATCTTTGTTCATTTTCAAGTTTCATCCATAAAAACTTCACCTATTTAGCTAAAACCGAAAATCCTAAAATAATCATAAAAACTCAGATTATGATCGAACGCTTACCTGGATTGGAGTTATGATTCAGAGAAGATGATCACGAGCACAGTAGCAACGTTCTCCTGAATTCCCGAGTCGATCCGTCACTTTCTCTCTCTAGAACCGAGCTCCCCTTTCTCTCTCTAGATGGTGAAATGAAGGTGAAGTGGAGAAAGTGGGCTGCCATGCCCCTTTTATACCTGGGCTTCCATCGGCCCGTTGGAGCCGAGCCCAAGCCCATCCGTTCTTATTTCGTTTTATGACGTTTAAATCTCTATCGTATTATTATTTACTTATTTACTATTTTTAGGATGTTACACAAAAGGAACTCAATATGAGGCAACGACGTTGGGTTGAACTCCTTAACGACTATGACTACGAGATTCGTTACCATCCCGACAAAGCGAATGTTGTAGCCGACGCTTTGAGTCAAAAGGACCATGTCATGGTTCAATGTGTCCGAATTCAAACCGACATTCAAAATCGCGTCTTAGAAGCTCAACACGTCTCAATCACCGAGGGTAACATGTACGAGGAAATGTCGTGTGGTGTTGAACTTCAGCTTGAATCAAAACCCAATGGCTTACTTTATTACTTGAACCGTATTAGGGTTCCCGATCGCGATGATCTCCGTACATTTCTTATGAACGAGGCTCACAAGACTGGTTATTCTATTCATCCTGGTGCGGATAAAATGTACCACGATCTTCGCCAACAATATTGGTGGCCCGGTATGAAGAAAGACATTGCCCTCTATGTTGCCAAATGTCTAACTTGCTCCAAAGTCAAAGCCGAACATCAACGTCCTTCCGGTTTACTTGAACAACCAGAAATTCCCGTATGGAAATGGGAGAATTTAGCTATGGACTTCATTACCAAACTTCCTCGCACCTCAAGTGGTTATGATAGCAGTTGGGTAATCATTGACCGTCTCACCAAATCTGCTCATTTCTTGCCTATCCGTGAAGACTATGGGGTTTAGAAATTAGCCCGAATTTACATTGACGAAATTGTGAGCCGTCACGGTATCCCCTTAAACATAATCTCCGATAGAGATGCTCGGTTCACCTCCCGTTTTTGGCAATCTCTCCAAACTGCTCTTGGTACACGCTTGGATTTGAGCACGGCTTACCATCCCCAAACTGATGGTCAGACCGAGCAAACGATCCAAACTCTTGAGGACATGCTTAGAGCATGCGTAATTGATTTTGGTGGCAATTGGGATTCACATCTATCCCTAATCGATTTCTCCTACAATAATAGCTACCACACGAGTATCAACATGGCTCCATTTGAAGCTCTCTATGGTCGAAAGTGTCGTTCTCCTATCTGTTGGAACGAGATTGGTGAAGCACAAATCACCGGTCCCGAGCTAATTCAAGAAACATCCGACAAGATTATCCAAATCCGTGACAACATTCGAGTAGCGAGAAGTCGGCAAAAGAGTTATGCCGACAAACGACGAAAACCCTTGGAATTCCAAGTCGGTGACCTTGTTCTTCTAAAGGTGTCCCCGTGGAAGGGTGTGATCTGTTTTGAAAAGAAAGGCAAATAGCACCTCGCTATGTGGGTCCATTTAAGATCCTTGAAAGGATTGGGAAGGTGGCTTACAAACTCGACTTACCTCCATCACTATGCAATGTGCATCCTACATTTCATGTGTCTAATCTGAAGAAATGCCTTGCAGATGAAAATCTACACATACCTCTTGACAACGTGCACATTGACGAAACGATGCACTTCGTTGACAGAGACCAGTAGAAATCATGGATCGTGAGATCAAACAGCTCAAGCGAAGCCGTATCCCCATTATCATAGTTCGTTGGGAATCTAAACGTGGTCCTGAGTTTACTTGGGAACGAGAGGACCAAATGAAGCTCAAGTACCCCCATCTCTTCACTGATGTCATCGCATCCACTAACTAAATTTCGGGACGAAATTCCCTCAACATGGGGATTTATAACATTTCTGAGTTTCATTATCTATATTTCAGTTCAATGTGATACATTTCAAACAAAATTCTAGTACATTGACTTGCTCTATTTTTACCAACAATCAAATACTATGTTCCAATGCAAATCTACAAATTTTACAAGAGTATATCCTATTAAACTTTACATAAGTCCATATTTATTCAAAATCATTCAATACTGAAACTTACAAGGACTGATTTTATAAATTAACAAGAAACCCTAATAAGCACGGTCGCGCCTCGTTTTGGCACGGTCGCGCCAAGTGCCTTGGCACGGTCGCGCGCCTTGATTTGGAACGGTCGCGCCCGGTGCCTTGGCACGGTCGCGCCTCTCGTCCGTTGAAACGTAAATGCAGCCTTTAATCACAAAATCGTTTGGTTTCGTAACCGTTCTACACATTTTCACCATTAACGAACCCAATTAAATCTTTTAATCATCACAATTACAACAAATAAACTCAATTTCGTCGATTTATCTCATAACCGCCTAATCCTCTCACGAGACCATCGAATTCACCATTTGGAATTGAAATTCTACCAAGCAAACGCACGATCAATCCTCTCTGAAACTCCCGAAAAGACTGAGTCATCGGAATTGCAGCAAAAGGGCACCGGAGATCAAACCGTTGTCGCCGGAACTCGTTTCTACCACGCACTATCGATTAATCATCTTTTCGGGTAATTGAAATCTTCCACACTTTCCTCTTAGTCTATAGATCAAAAGCCCTAACCTAATTTGGGCTTAAAATATCCAATTTAACACGGACCCGAATCTAGGGTTCATTCTAAAATGGTTTAATCGAAACCTGTTTTGAATGCGTTCTAAATACAATTAAAATATTTCAATAGACTCGTAATAACCTTATAGATGAAAGCCCTATGAAATCCAACATTAACATTATAAGAATCAGGCAATTCGTTTCTGTTTTGGAACAGACACGGTCGCGCTAGTCTCCTAGCGCGGTCGTGCTTCATGAGACACGGTCGTGTCAATACCAGCGCGGTCGTGCCTCACACACTCAGACCCGGTCATGCCTCTTGACTAGACTTGGTCGTGCCTCAGAACCCTATACACGGTCGTGCCTGGCCCAGACATGGTCGTGCCTAGTAAACAGCTTAGTTATGCCTTCTGTTTGGTCAACACGGTCGCGTCCCTGACTAGCACGGTCGCGCCCGTGGTCCAAGCACGATCGTGCCTTATCCCGGGCACGGTCATGTGTGTGAGTAAAGTATTGACAGAATAATTATTTTTATATTTTAAAAACAATAAGTATTTAAGATTAATTTTCAAATAAAAATAATTGATTTTATAAAGATTTATATTAACTTTATTTAAAAAGATCAAATTCTTAATCCTAAAATAAATATAAGTTTTTTATTTAAAATTAAATTTATACTTATTGTTAAACCCTACACTTAAATGTTATTTACACAATTTATTTACACATCTTTATGAAAAGAAAGTAAAGAAATTTATATTTAATATAAAACATCCAATACATTTTTATAACTAAATGACTGAATTACATATTTTATAAATAATTAAATAAGGTAACAATTATTCATTTAAGTTACATTTAAATAAAAATTATGTATTTAGGTTATACTTAATTACCCCTAATACCTACATTATTTTTATAACTAAGTAAGTAAATAATAATTTTATTTTATTATTTAGTTATTCCAAACTCGAACCTTAATTTTATACACACCATTCAAGTATAAACCACTAACACCTACAACTTAAATTCCTTATACACATCCAATTCAACCTTAGACTTAGACATAGACTATTGTGCACACTATTGATTCAATACATATTAAACTCTAGGTTAACGTTGTGCATTACGAGAACCTCGTTACTATCTAGTATCTCGTGTTAGCTACGCCTGCGAATCAAGTGAGTATTACATAGCCCCTTTTACTCTTTTTACACTTTTTGGGGTGGAACATGAACAATATACAATCTATTGCTTACATTTACACAAACTACACAAGTACAAATCCCCTTTACATTCATGTGTGCAAATTTGAGCTTTATGCCTGAGTGCTAGTTGTGCTAATTTTTGTATGCGATTTATGTGCAATCATTAACTATTCAATTCGACGGTAAACAATGATAGATATATTGAGTCTGACAAACCCACCCAGATTGGGGTGATTGTTACCGACAACATAATTTTGCATGCTAGTTATAAAGGTTTGATTGTATTTGGTTACACAATAGCTGCTCTCCATAAATGCCTTATTTTATCATGTTATGTAAGGATTTGTTTATTTACAATTTATAAGCTATCTATATACAAACCTGTGTATGCTCACCAACTTTTTAGTTGACCTTATTTTATTCATGTTTCATGTGCTAATATGTGAGATTGATCAAGACATGCTACACATAGGCTTTGGACTTAGTTAAATTTAAATAAAGAATACTATGTATTTCCATTATGCACTTGTTTGAATATTTTGTGGTTGAATTGTTTGAAATGAAATTTGATGATTAAATTATTGAAATCTAGTCAACCTTGTGCTCATGAACAGTCTACATGTCCCGCCCCGACGTTTCCGCCGTCGGTTGGGGTGTGACAATTATCATCACCGTTATCATTATCATCACCTTCTTCATCATCATCATCATCACCTTCATCATTAGCATTCCCTTCAACTTCAGGTTCATCTTGTTGCTGTGCAGGAGGTAACTCCATGGCATGATCAGCGTGAATCCAGTTATCATTTGGTGGTGCAACATAATTAGGATAAATGCTGTATTTTGTTGTTTGACGTTGTTACAATCAGAGAATATCCTCTTGGTCATTGGAGTAAGAGTCAATCTTAGATTCAGTGGGGGCAAGTTGGGAATAAGATGGTTAATAATGACCTGCAAGAATCTAGGGTACATTAAGAAACCCTAACCCTCAGGTTGTGTAATTTGAGTAACCAACTCCCGAAAGATGTAAAGAGCAAAGTTAAACGGCCTATTTAGAGTTAAAGCAACCATGGCTTCTTGTAGAGATGCTTTCAAGCCATCGGTACCGGCTTTTCTTGTATATAAGAATTGAATAATCACATGCATAAAGTATCACCACTAACTCACTATACCTCCCTTACGTGCTTGAGAATCATTTGGTCTTCCACGGTAACCCATTCTTTGAAAACACCCAGTAATAAGAACATTTGGCAGCATAATAGGGTCTATGTTAACTCCTCCCAAACTCAAAGCAGCTCTGATTGTATCCACTGACATTTCAATCTCCTGATTATTCACAGTAGCATGAATCACACCTGGATCAGCATTGGTGTCATGAACATTAGTCTCCCATAATTTTTGAATGTATTGCAAGCTGATAATAGGATTGGCCGATAAAGCAACTCTGATTCGGGACCGATTCAAGAAGTTGATTATCTCTTGATAGTTTGTAGCTTCAGCCATATCAGGATCCAGCAAAGCCACCTAATTATGTTTATACTCAACACGTCAATCCATCACCTGCATAGAATTCATGATTAGACATTTGCAATTTTCATACCAAAAGAAAAAAAATAAACTCAGAAATAAAAATAAAAATGAAAAAATCAAGTTTTAAAAAAAACACTTGAAAAATGCTAAGTCCTGGCAGTACTGACCCTAAGGCGAACTTAATAAGTTCGCTTAGAGTTACAAGAGGTGTACTTATTAAGTTCGCCTGAGCAAGTTCGCTTAAACCTTCGAATACTCAGAAAAAATCAAACATCAATGATTCGAAGTAATAAACTGGAATCAAGGTTAAATACTCCTTCACCAACACTCGACTAGTGTATAGGTACAATCAATTTCAATTTTAAACCTCTAAACACTACCAAAAGCACACAACAAAAACCCTAAGTCAAAGATGGTTACTGTGAACGAATCAATGGATGAGCGTTGATGATTCTACCTTAAAAGGATTCACGAACTGATACGAAAAAAGAATCCAAACAATAAACTCAATGAATCAAACACACCGACAGTATCAGATAAGTTCGCACTCTCAAGCCAAAAGTTCGCTCAACAAGTTCGCAAAATCAATAAGATGGGGTAAATGAACAAGTTCTCTAATCCCTTTATATAACCATCTGAATAAGTTCGCCACCTTAAGCGAACATAACAAGTTCGCCACCCCAAGCGAACTTAACTAGCAAACATACCACAAGTTCGCCTAAACCCACACTTAGTCAAAAATTTGAAATTCTTCACTTGTTCAACTAAAAACTCTCGATCCAATCAACCTTCAACCTGTTCAACAACTTAATCCCATAAAGTAAGATTTTTCATGGAAGATAGAAATAAAATCTTTTTGGAATTTTCTATTTAAACAAAATAGAACAACTAAATGACATATTTTTGTTATGTTTTTTCGAACTTTTTGTTAAAACACACTAAAATCTTTTTGTATGTTTCAAAAAGAAGTAAAACAGTAAAACAATAAAAGCAAATCTTTTTGGTTTTTATCTGTACATACCGAATCACGTGTTTTTGGTCGAACAATGCGAGTAAGATGATCATATCAGTATCTATGATGAAACACACACACATTTCAAATATAAAATCCCTAGCAGATCTAAGGGTGACCTATGGTAATCTGTGTACATACAATCTCAGGTCAGCAAACAAGCATGCAACATTGTGCAACATAACCTGATATCTCAGCAATGAAATTTCTCAAAACTATCAATTTTATCATTCACAAACTATCAAACCTTTTGAAAATCATGAAATGATGCGCGATAAAATTCAAAGTAAACATGATCAGATCATAACATGCTAACTTATTCATACCGAATTTGCAATATATTACATGTCAATTCAAGTTGTCAGCATTATAAGATTTGAAACCAAAAGCGTTTTTATCCCACTTTCTTGTGAGTTAGTACCATTTATATGAAAACAACGTGTACCCCACAAGTATGCCAACAGAAAGTAAATTGCACTATCTTCAAGACATATGAGATTTATGCAAAGATAAAATCAATCTCCAGGATGAAATTATCTCAAGGACGAAATTATCTCAATTAGCACAGGAAAAAGAAGAAGATCCCGAAGGATATAAAGAATCATAAAGATTCATAATCAAGTGATTCATATAGATTGGTTTGGCTTTGATGATTCTTAATGATATCATGTAACAGATGAAAGATTGAATAAAGAATCGATTAATTCAATAATTCAGGGTAATGTGGTCCAACTGTTATCTGGATCTCTTCAATGAATCAGGATAATCAAGTGATTTTGATTTAAGGGATAGTATATGCTTGACAGATGTCATCAAGACATCTTAGTTTAACAACACATTGCATGTTTTTTGGGGCATGGGCAGTGAGTGAACTGAAAAATTGTGCTAATGATATAATCCGATACTGGTGTCATGAAATTATTAAAGTCTCATATTTTATATATGATAATGATATTTTAACACACACACCCGGCATATCATGGGTTCAAATCAGAGTTGTGACATAGATCATTATGTTTTCACACAACTAATGGTCTAAAAACGCTTCTAGCCTACTGACAATTCAAATTACATGCAAATATCCAAATTAATAAATTTTAGAATCAATGTCAAACAGTCATGAAGCTATCATTTCCTGTTTGTGCAAACTAAGAAGTTTAGATCAAATCATATAAGCATAAAATTCAAACATAAATACATAAACCAGGTAGTCATTCTATGGTCATGTGTGTACGATCACCTAGTGATGTACTATCATTTCTTCTCTAACTTCAAGCAGTGTCTATTTTTCTCTTTTTCAATTTGTTTGGTTTTTCATAAAGCATGTAAACTAAAGCATGAAAATAATTTACTTAAAAAATAAAAGAAAAACTTCCATGAAAAACCCTTTTTAAAACCATTTTCACGTTGGATTAAACATTCCAATCATTTGAGTAAGAAATTCAAACCGTGAGCGATCAAACGCTTTGGTAAACAGATAAGCAAAGTTGTTATTAGTGTGGACTTTCACCAACTCAATCAATCTTTTCTCTGTACAATCTCGAATGAAATGATGATGTATCTCAATATGCTTTGTTTTCGAGTACATCACTAGATTGTTTGTGATGGACATTGTGGCAGTGTTGTCAGTGAACATCGGTGTCTCTGTGAAGTTCAGACCATAATCCCTTAATTGTTGCTGAATCCACAGGATTTGGGAACAACAACTGGCTGCTGCAATGTATTCGGCCTCGCACGTTGAAATTGCAACCGATGCTGGCTTTTTGCATTGCCAGGACACGAGTCTGTTTCCCAAGAATTGACAAACACCAGACGTCGACTTCCTATCCAAACTACAACCTCCATAATCTAAATCTGTAAGAGCTTTGAAATCAAACTCAGAGTTATTAGGTTCCCACAACCCCAACCTTGGTTTACCCTTTAAGTATCGAAAGATTTGCTTTACAGCAATCAGATGAGATTCCTTCGACTTGGACTGAAACCTCGAACACAAGCATACGACAAACATAATATCAGGCCTGGACGCAGTCAAATACATTAATGACCCGATCATTCCTATGTATAACCTATAATCCACTTCCTTCCCTTTTGAGTCAGAATCAAGTTTGTGATTTACAAGAATTGGAGTACTGAACGCTGAGGTATCTGACATCTCAAATTTCTTCAAAATATCCGACACATACTTCGTTTGATGAATATAAAAGTCATCTTCTTTCTGATCAACTTGAAGACCCAAAAAGAAAGATAACTCTCCCATGCTGCTCATCTCAAACTTCAGCTTCATAACTCTCTCAAAGTCTTTACACATATCCACATTCGTCGACCAAAAATTATGTCATCCACATAAACTTCAACTAGTAAGATATCTCCCCCTGCTTTTTTGATGAAAAGAGTGGAATCGATCCGACCACGCTCAAATCCATTCTCGAGTAAGTGCACGAACAAAGTTTCATACCAGTCACGAGGAGCCTGATGAAGACCATATAATGCCTTATCAAGTTTAAATACTTTGTCTAGGAACTTGGAGTCTTCAAAACCAGACGGCTATTTTACGTAAACCTCTTCCTTCACCTTTCCATACAGAAAAGCACTTTTCACATCTAGCTGGAATACCTTGAACCCCTTGAAAGATGCGTAAGCAAGAAATAAACGGATCGCCTCAAGCCTCGCAACCGGAGCATAAACTTTCGTGTTGTCAAAACCATCTTGTTGGTTAAATCCTTGAACAACAATCCTTGCCTTATTGCGTACCACCACGTCTCATTCATCACGTTTGCACTTAAACACCCATTTCATGCCAATTGATCTTGAACCTTTGGGCAAGTCAACTAAATCCCAAACATGTAGTTTGTCAAATTGAGTTAGCTCCTCTTGCATGGCCTCGATCCAACAATCATCATCAAGCGCTTCAGCCACATTCTTTGGCTCTATTTGAGAAATAAAGCAAGCATGCAAACATGTCTCCACAATACCTATGTCCACGATATGTGCATATAAACATGAGTTTTCAGCAAGTGAACGATGTCTACTTTGAACTCCTACATTCCAATCACCAATAATATTATCAGTCGGATGATGTTTATGCACACGAGTTTGAGGAATATCAGAAGTTTGAATCACAGCATCAAGATTAGAAGGCATCTCCCTCACAGACTGTGCTGGTGTAGATGAATCATCAACTATGTTCTGGATATCATTAGAAGACTCCTGAAATACAGTTTCATCATCATCACTGCCACTGTCATGTGTTGTATCCGAGGTCGAAGTTACATTCGGATCAACGGGAGGAGTAACCACAATTGGAACAACCGATCGTGGCTCGACAATTGAATCATCGTTACAGCAGGACTGATACAAAAAATTTCTGCTTCAACAGGAGACACTGTAGGAGGAACATTAAATGATCTTAACAAAGCATCATAATCAAAAGCCCATGACGGTCCTTTGGCATCCTGAGGAACCGAGCGATTATCACAATCAATGTGAAACCATTCCTCGATCTATCTACTCTCTTTATTGAACACCCGTTTGTTATGAGAATTTGCAACATATCCCAAGAAAATTCCTTCAATTCCCTTCGTACTGAACTTTGTTGGAACATCTCTAGTCTTCAATAAAGTGCACAGATTTCCAAAGGGCAACAGATAATCTAGATTCGGCTTTCGATTGTTCAGCAATTCATAACAAGTTTTATTGTGTTTCTTCACGGTCAAAACACGATTAAGGACATGACACGCCGTGTTCACCGCCTCTGCCCAAAATGTCACTGGCAACTTCGAGTCGAATAACATTGTGCGAGCCGTCTCAATCAACGTTCGATTCTTCCGTTCAGCCACACCATTCTGTTGAGGAACATAAGGAGCACTGAATTCATGATGGATGCCTTTTTGTAAACAAAATAAACCCATATTTCCATTCTTGAATTTTGTCCCATTGTCACTACGAATCCTCCTGACCTTCAGTTTGAACAAACTCTCAAGCCCCACAATCAGGAACTTAAGAATCTCAAATGTCTCATCCTTTGACACTAGAAATTTTACCCAAGAGAATATTAAATAATCGTAAGTCACTACCAAACAGTATGATTTTCCGCCTTCACTCTTAACACTAACAGGTCCGAATAAATCCATATGCAACAACTCGAGAGGAGTCGCAATTGAATTAATCAACTTAGATTTGTGAGATTTCCTATGCTGCTTCCCCTTCTTGCATGGAATAGAGTCTTCGTTCACTTGGAATCTCGTGGTTGGAACACTAGAAACTAACCTGTTCTTCACTAAAAAGTTCATTTTCCCGATATTTATGTGAGCCATCTTCCGATGCCACAAAGTTGATTCGGACACAGAAGCTTTAAAAAGAATACACGTTGGAACAAGCGAAGTTGTCGTCGTCGTGCTCATGTCGAGCATGTATGTATCATTCTTCCTTGGAGCTCGCATTAGGATCCAATCTTCAGGTATCTCAAAACCAGGCTTCAACACCAAACATTCTGACTTCTTAAAGTGAAATGAGAAATCTTTATCACGGACTTGTGAAACAGATAACAGATTATGTTCGAGCTGCTCCACTTAGTTGACTTTCTCAAAGCTCAATCTTCCATTGGACACAGTTCCTTGACCTGAAATGTTGCCGCCTTTCTTCCCTGCAAAGGCTACATATCCTCCATGTACATCTTTCACATTCTCTAATAATTTAATGTTTCCTGTCAAGTGTGGAGAACATCCACTGTCGACGTACCAGTGGTTGCCGACAGTCCTCTTTGTAGTCCCCTGCACATAAAAGTAAAATTCAGCTAGTAATGGAGACCCAAGCCATAGTGGTCTTGGGTCGGCCTCACTCTTCAAAATAAACAATCTCTTTTAAGACACAATCAAATCTCTCCTCTATTTCAGGAGACTATTTTTCAGAGTCAGAAATTCGTTTCTTTGGTTTCCATTTGGATTGTACTTGAACTGTTTCATTCTGTTTTGATGATGTAGAAGATTCAACATTGTCTTTGACCACAGATTGATCTAAAAGCTTCTTCAACCTTTTGTTTCTCCTCCTTCTTTGAGGTTTTCATATGTAGATGCATAATATGTCCCTAATCCCTTGTAATATGTATTTCATCTATGTTTAATGTAATTATTTGATGTATTAATGAAATTACATGTTTATCCTTAATGTTTACTCATATATAACGACTGTGTATTAAACGATCTGATAAATATCGATAACGTTGATCAATCGTGCTATTGAAAGGCCCATTCGCACGAATGGATCATGAGAATGATCCATTCGCGCGAATAGATCATGAGAATGATTCATTCGCTCGAATAAGTCATGAGAATGATTCATTCGTACGAATGAACCATTCTAATGATTCATTCTTACGAATGAACCATTCTGCTGATTCATTCGCACGAATGAGTCCATTCACATGGCTCATTCGTACGAATGGCCTCAGCACTATATATAGAACTTTCACTTCATGAGCACATATACAAAACATATACACATAGAAGAGACTAACCAGAGCAGAACCAGACTAAGCAACAGAACACACAAACTCTTTGCACCTGTATTGTCGAATCTCTGTCCGTTGAGAGTTTCCAGGTCTTGTATCCAACTTCTCTACACCAAAGGGTCGATAGAAACCTTCGTTTCGACATCTAATCCGCTCGTTTCTTACGACCCGATCCGTGTCATAGATTGGATTGCCAATCAAATCGGATTCCGCACGATTTGGTTTGGTTAATGTGTTGAATCATTGGATCAAGGTAGATCCCGATCCAACAAAGTGGTATCAGAGCCATTGTGCTCTAGATTCAACATAGAAAATCTAATCTTTCTTTTTCTAGCTACTTGAATGTTATAAAGATCACTTGATCGTTGTTTAGCCACGTTCAAAACTTGTGATTATTGCTTCTGAGTGATCTGATCGTTTCAGTTTCCAGATCTGATAAAAGGCTCAATCATTGGTGCTTTTTGGTGCAAAAAAGTCAAACAGCCCTCTGTCGTACGAATGGCTACTATGATGAACTTCATTCGCACGAATGGCTCCTACCATTCGCACGAATAGATCAAGTCTCCCACTCATTTGTTCAAACTTCCAATCGCACGAATAGAAAACTCCATTCGCACGAATCGAAAATTCCATTCGCACGAATAGAAAATTCCATTCGCACGAATAGAAAATTCCATTCGCACGAATAGACCCATTCGCATAAATCTCTTCTGAATTTTTTCTTTTGTCGAAAAACTTCGTTTTTTACCATGTCGGACTTAGCCTTTGTTGCCAGTCAGAACAGTAAAATCCAAAACTTGTTATTAATCGATAATGAAGCTGGAAATGCTAACAAGGCTCCAAAACTCATGACAATGGACGAATATCATCACTGGAAAAACAGGTTTGAGATACACATTAATGGAGTTGATACAAACTTATGGATGATGATAGAGAATGGATATCAAAAAGTGTTGAGTGATGATGGAACTCCTGTTTTGGCTTCCCTTTTAAGCGAACAACAAAGAAAAGATTATGACTTAGAAAAGAAGTCATATGTTATCTTATCTCAGGCCATATCAAGAGAAATATTTCATCAATTCAGGCAGTTTACATCTTCAAAATCTCTATGGGTTGCCTTAGAACAACGTCACGAAGGAAATGCTTCGTTGAAAGCTATCAATGCTAAGGCCATTAAGAAGGAATTTGATAATTTCATTTATATTGGGAATGAGTCCTTAGATGATCTATTTGAGAGATTCTATCACTTGATGAGTGAATTGCATGCCCATGAGATCAAAACAACGAAAGAAGAAAAGGTTCAATGCATGGCAGATGCGCTACCACCAAAATGGGATTCATTCTTGATGGTTCTCAAACAGAACAATACTCTTGAAACCATTGATATCAATGAATTTCTTCAGAAATTGAGAGAACAAGAGGTGATGAATAAGTGGAAGTTAAAGAGAGGCGTACAGGCTCAGGATCCTTCATTGTACTATTCCACATCAACTCAACAAAATGCTCCTTTGCAGACTGCGTTTGTATCAAACATGTCAAATGTTTCAGCCAGCCAATCTTCAACAGCTCATGCTTCAGTTTCATCAAGCTCGGTTCCACAGCAGGGAAATACTGCTAGTACTCCTCCACCAAGCCACATTAAATTGCAAACAGACAACTTCGACAAGGTTACTATCGAAGTGGCCAAGGAACACATGGCACTGTTGTCTACCGTTGTCAATTCATATGACAGTCTTGTTGCTGGACAGGTTGGAAATAGTCATCTGACAGCAGAAGACTATGCTCAGATTGATAAGGATGAAATGGATCGAATTGATATAATGTGGGCTCTTGCAAGTGCAGTCAGAAGAGCGAGAGATTATGTAAAAAGGACAGGAAAAACTCTCGAAGGGAACAAAGACACTACTTATGGTTTTGATCTGTCTGCTGTTGTTTGTTTTAACTGTGGTGAGAAAGGGCATTTTGCTAGGCAATGTGAAAAGCCTAAACAGACTGGAAACCGCAACCCTTTCAACAACCGTCAAAGCCAACCAAAGCAACAAACTCAAAATACAGAAACAAACCTTGTTCCAGTTACTCTTGCACAAGATAAGGGCACTTCAAGTGGAACAAAAGCTATGGTTGTTCAAACAGATGAGACTGTTGATTGGTCTTTTAAATTTGGAGCTGATGGTAGTTCAGGGGATAGAGCTTACATGGAAAAGGCTGTAGAAGTCAATGAAGAATCAGATTCTGATGCTGAGAGAGAGATTGCTTCAGAAAGTTCATCAGCTCAAGACGCACATCTTCAAACAGTTCTGGCTTCACAGCTGAGAATGAAGAAAAATCATCTGTCGTCTCTTCAAGTCAATCGACAGCTGATGTGGATGATAACAATTCCTCTTCTGAATCTACCTGTAGCTGTGCTTTTATGGTAAAAACATCCACAGGCATTCAGGTAAATTCTGACAGTTTTGAAAGTGAGTCTGAATCTCAACCGTGTTTAATTTGTGATGAACTTGAGAAGAAAGTTGAGACACTTAAAAGTCACAACACAGACTTAATTGCTGATTTAACTAATTGTCTTGAAGCAAACCGTGTTTTAAAGGGAAACGAACTTGCCTTCAAAAAAAAATTGATCTTTTAAACAGGCAAGTTCATGAATTAGAAATCTGTGTTATCAACAAACAAAATGCCATCACTTTTTATTTAAACACGATTGATGAAACAAAGAAAAAGCTGGCGCTTGTCGAATGTGATTATGAAACTTTAAATCAAAAGTTGAAAAGTTATTCAAATTCTTCTTACCTTCTTGATTACATGATTTCACAGCGTCCAGGAAAGAAAAATGATGGGATGGGGTATAACAATTGTCCTCCACCGGTGTTGAATACTATGGTAAACACACCGGATGATAACCCAATCATTGACTTTAAGGTAAAAACGCCACTTGTCGTTGATCCAACCGAAAACAAAATTTCTCAACCAAAGGTTAACGATAATGGTGCTTCAACCTCGAAGTCCCAGTGTGTTGATGGAATGGTAGAAGAGTGGGATGAAGACGACGATAAGTGTCCTACTCGTGGTTTGGGACACAAAAACTCGTCTGCTCCATAGAATGACAGCATTGATATTTCAAAATCTGCTTCTAAAAATGTTTTTAAAATTAAACCAACCAATTGCCGTCCATCTTATCCCACTACTTCTGATCAGAAGAGTCAAGTAACCAAAGCCTCAATCAAAAAGGTTAATTTTGTTAAAGCTGGAGAGTCTGTTCAATCAAACAAGTCACTCTATTCAGCTGAACAAAAAGAAGCTAAGGCTGGTGGTTCAAAAACTCACCAAAGTGAAAATCAATACAGATCTCCGAGGTTGGTTGAGCGGAGATACTGTTTTGAGTGCGGTACAAAAGGACACGTTGTTGTCAACTGTCCTTATCTTCAGAAGCCAAGTAAAAGAGTTAATCATTTTCCAGAAAATAAACAAAAGTTTTTAAAGTCAAAATCTAACTCTTTTACCCAACAACAAGTGCATCAAAAGAAAGTTAAACAAAAGATGCATGACTTGTTGGTCTCTGATTCGAGTTCCACACCTGTACAAATCGTTAAGCAATCCACTATTTACCACAAACAGTCGTTGCACAAACAACATGTGTGGAAAGCAAAATCAGATGATGCTTCTGACGACTGTACTTCAAAGTCAAATGGTTGTTCCAAAAATCCTCAAGGATAGTGGATGGATTGTACTGTTGTAGATGAGACTGGGAAACCCAAGACCGTAAAGGCTTGGGTTCCTAACCTAAACTAATTACTTTCCTTCTTGTGCAGGTTGTCCTTTATAATCCTATTAGCAATAATTGGATTATTGATAGTGGGGCATCCAGGCACATGACTGGGAACTTAGCTCTCATTTTCGACGTCAGAAATATCAAAGGGGGCTATGTTTCATTTGCAGGCAATAAAGGTGGTTTTATCTCAGCTCAGGGAACACTGTCTAATGGAGCTGTTAGCTTTGAGAAGGTCAACTTTGTCAAACAGTTGGATAACAACTTACTTTCTGTTTCTCAAATCTGTGATAAGGAGTTCAAGGTTCTTTTTGATGACAAGCATTGTTATATCTTGAAAAAGGAGTTTATGATTCCAGAAGACATGGTGGTTATGTCTGCTCCAAGAGTGAATGATCTTTATATTCTTGACATGTCACAAGCATCATCCTCAGTGTCCACAGCATCATGTTTTGTTTCAAAAGCCACTGAGAAGGATTCTATTTTATGGCACAAAAGAATGGGACATCTCAGTCTTAGAAAAATGAATCATTTGGTGCACAAAAATCTTGTTGAAGGAGTCATTGTGAAAAGTTTTCATCTTCCTGACGTGTGTGTTTCTTGCAAGAAAGGCAAACAAACCAAGAAATCTCATAAACCCAAATCTCAACATTCCATCACTATACCACTAGAGCTCTTACATATGGACTTGTTTGGTCCTATCAACCGGAAGAGCATTGCTGGAGACTTATATTGTTTAGTTGTAACGGATGAGTATTCAAGATATTCTTAGGTGATGTTCTTAAAAGAAAAATCTGAAACTTTTGAATATGTGGAGATTCTTATTACCAAATTGGAGTCTCTGTATAAGTTAAAGGTTAGGAGGATCCGTTCGGACAATGGTACTGAATTTAAAAATCACCTAATGGAAACTTTCTGTCAAAAACTTGGTATTAACCATGAATTCAGTGCGCCATATGTTCCACAAATGAACGGTGTTGCTGAGAGGAAGAATCGGACCTTGATAGAAGCTGCAAGGACTATGCTCGCTGACTCAAACTTACCCGTGCAGTTCTGGAATGAAGCTATTGCTAATGCGTGTTACACGCTCAACCGGGTTCTAGTTGTCAAGCGTCACGATAAAACTTGCTTTGAATTGTTGCATCGACAGAAACCGAACTTACAGTATCTTGAACCGTTCGGCGCTCCATGTACCATGTTGAAAAAGGATGCTCATGGCAAGTTTAACGAGAAAGTAGAGGAAGGTTACTTCTTAGGGTACAGCACTCCCAATAAAAGAGTTTACAACAAAGCTTCTGGGAATGTAGAAGAATGGTACCATGTTGATGTTCAAAAGTATACCTCTCCTGCTGCTGGAAAAGGTCTTCCTTGGATGTTTGATTATGAAGAACTTTTTGCCTCGTTTAATCTTCCTCCAGAATGTTCAGATGAGGAGGTTGCTGTTCAAATGATGTATGATGCTCAAAACGCACCTGATAAACATGTGCCACCTACTCCCTCATCATCTGACATTCCTGAGTCCTCCAATAACACACAAGTCACACAGGATAATGACTCTTCTTCTTCTTCAGAGTATGAGGGTTCTCGACAAGAAATAGACCAGGTGATTGAAGATCCTTCCCATGATGTTGTACAATTGAGTGATGATGTTTCACATTCTGTGGCAATTGATCAGAGTATCACAAACCTTGATCAAACTGTTGAGGTTCCTGCTCATCCTATGGGTAGGATTGATAGAATTCATCCTCAACAGAACATTATTGGTGATCCCACATCTGGTGTTAAAAATAGGGGTCAGATCAACTCTGGAGTCTACTCAGAAATCATGGAATCTGGTGTAGTCAACGATTGTGCGCATTCATGTTTCGTCTCGCAAATCAAACCACGGTCTATAACAGATGCTTTAAAAGAAGAATCTTGGGTAAATGCAATGCAGGAAGAACTACTCCAATTTCAGAAGCTCGGAGTTTGGAAGTTAGTTGATTTACCAAAAGGAGCTAAAGAAGATTGGTACTCGATGGGTTCTTCGTTGCAAAAGGGATGATCAAGGAATAGTCATAAGAAATAAGGCTCGTTTGGTCGTTCAGGGATTTAGGCAAATTGAAGGTATAGATTACAATGAAGTGTTTGCACCGGTTGCTCGTCTGGAAGCAATTCGAATTTTTCTTGCTTATGCATCCTACAAAAGGTTCAAAGTCTATCAAATGGATGTAAAGAGTGCTTTCCTTCATGGAGAAATCAGTGAAGTCGTATACGTCAGTCAACCTCCCGGGTTTGAAGATCCTATGCATCGTGACCGTGTCTACACATTGGACAAGGCACTGTACGGATTGCACCAAGCTCCGCGAGCGTGGTACGAGACACTTTCCATTCATCTTCTGAACAATGGTTTTAGAAGAGGTGTCATCAACTGCACGTTGTTCATTAGAGAAAAGGGTGGAGAACTTTTAATGGTACAGGTATACGTGGATGACATTATTTTCGGATCGACGAATGATGTTCTGTGCAAAGAATTTGAAAGAGTTATGCAGGACAAGTTCGAGATGAGTTCCATGGGAGAGATGAAGTTCTTTCTAGGGCTACAAGTAGATCAATCTGAGACAGGGATTTTCCTTCATCAAACAAATTATGTTGGAGACATACAGAGCCGATTCAGTATGACTGATGCCAAACCTGCTGGTACTCCATTGGCGATCAATCACGGGATTTCGCCTGATGACAAGGGGGAGTATATTGATGCTACTCTCTATCGAGCCATGATCGGATCTCTCATGTATCTCACGGCATCTCGACCAGACATCATGTTCGCCACGTGTCTCTGTGCCCGATATCAGTCAAAACCAAAAGTCTCCCACTTAATTACTGTCAAAAGGATTTTTCGTTATCTGAAGGGTACTCCTGATCTTGGATTATGGTACTCTAATGATGATAACTTTGAGCTTACTGCATATAGTGATTCTGATTATGGTGGTTGCAAAACAGACTTCAAGTCTACATCTGCAGGGTGTCAGTTCTTTGGAAACCGTCTTGTGACATGGCAATGCAAAAAAGCAGACTTCAGTGGCTACATCTACATGTGAAGCTGAATACATCGCTGCTGCCAGTTGCTGTTCTCAGATTATCTGGATTCAACAGCAACTTCGGGACTACGGTTTGCAATTCTCTAATACTCCTATTTATGTAGATAATTCTGCTGCCATAGCTATCACTAAGAATCCGGTTCATCATTCAAAAACCAAACACATCGGCATAAAATATCACTTCATTCGTGATTGTTTTGAAAAGAAACTGATTGATGTGGTTCAAATTAACACTGATTTTCAAAAGGCCGACCTCTATACAAAAGCCTTTGACAAACCAAGATTTTTATTCTTGTTAGAGGTAAACGGCATGAAAAAGAAGGATGACGTTGTTCCGGACCAAGAGTCGAGTCAATAATCATTTTTATCAATTACGTTCCTGTATATATTTTCTTTCTTTTGTTTATTAAAAATCTCAAAAACTCAAAAATATTTTTCATTTTAAAATTTTAGGGGGAGAAAATGTCAGTAAGAAAATGATCTCTCGCTGAGAAAAATGATAGTACACAGACGCTAGTTATCTGAGACTCCAAAAAGATTTTCTAAATTGTGTACAGTTAATTGTGTACAGTTATTTGTGTACAGTTTGTTTAAAAAAAATGAGAAATCGTATCCAACCTATGGGAAGTGATGGCACACTAACCATATGTATGAAGCACATTGCATTTAATGTCATAGTGAATAGTCACACTAAGTCGACATGTGATGCATTGATAGGCTTATCTTACTGAATCTCGACCATTGATGATCAATCTATACCATATTAGATATTGTCTTGTGAGTCACATAATGGTGAAAGGATTGACGAAAATCAACAATAGAAACTGAAGGTGTTTCTCATTCTGTGCACACCAGTTATCATCGGTTTAATGAGATATCAGAAAGTAGTTATAAAATTAAAAATTAGATTCTGAAGTCGTATACGTGCCATATTGCCTTGTAAATACCTGGCTGAAGCCGTCCATGCGATTAAGAATAAAATAAAAGTATGAATCTGAATCCGTATATGTGTCATATTACCGGGTTGCAGCCTGGTTGAAGCCATCCATGGGATAGGATGAACACAAACACCGTTAGCTGCATACGTGCCATATTGCCTTGTAAATACATGGCTGAAGCCGTCCATGAGCTGATGGCTGTCACTGTGAATACTAAAAAAAAAAAAATTGGTGTAGTAAAGAAGTAACAGGGAATAACTGAGATCTCATAAACTTATGATGGCTGGTTAAGTAAGTTGTGCTGATTTGAAACATTAACATGTTTTGAAAAGTAATTCAAGTCAATTCTTAACCAGTGTGGGACACACAGACAATGGACTCAATCCTTCAAGATCATCTTGTAAGTGTTGAGAAGAGGTCTGCATAGGTTTAAGATGGACAAACATATCAATGATCGCATTTTGACTAAGTGTACTTAAAGCTCAGATAATTTACAATGTTGATGATTGATATGAGTTTAGTACTGATCCCATGTTCGGATCTTTCTCACAAAAAGATGTGTAAATACCATTGTATAGTTGTATCTACAAAATTCAAAATGTCTCAGATCATTGGTCACTAAGTCTGTATGATTTCTCATAAGGATCATTCTTACTAAGACATGCGTGTATATATCTTGTTGATATTATTTTCAGCATTACATATTCAAAAATCCAAAAAGATTTTACTTTGATAAGACTCGAACGACTGTCAGAAAATCAAAATTTGAAAACCGCTTGACTTCCTGATTGATCAAATCATTCCTTTACTTCATAAACTATTCCAAAACTTCATAATTAATCCCTTACTTCATAATTAAATTTTTGTTAAAACCAATGTGGTCGGATACCCCATTTAACCTGAAAAGTTTAATTTACTAAAAGAGATTGTCCCATTCGTACGAATGGATGAGCAGAATGGCTCACTCGTACGCATGGATGATGAGAATAGGTCATTCACACGAATGGACTGACTAGAATGGTCCACTCGTACGAATGAGTGGCAGAATGAATCAAGTCTGGGTCACTCGCACGAATGAAAGTCCATTCGTACGAATGAACCAGGCCATCCTATAAATAGGCCATTCATTCGCATGTGCAGAATCATTCGCACAAATCAGAAATCATTCGCACGTCTGTTTCATCATAATCTGAAATTTACCCAAAACTCCGTCAAATCTGTAATCTAATCATTCGTTTTCATTTTACAGGTATAACCCCACAAGTATTCATCGATTGTATACCGATTTGCAGATGTTCGATTAGATTTAGGATTCAAAACCGAAAAACAAACTAAAAACGTAAAAAGTGACTTAATAAACCAATTAAAATGCTAAATATTGGTTGAAAACCATAGTCGAGTGTGTTGGTATCTTTTTCGGCAAATCTTTTCAAGTGTTGGTTGATTTTTGGACAAATTGGATCGCGACCCGTCTGTCATACGAATGGACACATTCTTCATGTTCATTCGTACGAATGAGCACTCATTCACATGAATGAACACTCATTCATGCGAATGAAACTCATTCGCACGAATGAATACTCATTCAAATGAATGAAACTCATTCGCACGAATGAATAGGCAGAATGATCCATTCGCACGAATGAACCAACTCTTAGCGTTCATTCGTACAAAGGGAAAATGGTCCAAAAGTTCATATTTCCAAAATCTTGCATGTACTGATCTGATGTGCTTCATGTTTTTGTGTTTGCAGACTGATCGTTATGGCGCACAGAGCTCCAGTTGTTCTTAAGGCTTCAATAAAAAGCAACATATGTGCGTACATGATTCCTACATCAAAGAATGCACGTCCGTTTGTCGGCATGATCGAATTTTTATCAAGATCAAGGATTGCTCATGCTATATCCCATCACCAGACTCCATATACGTCGCATCAAAGGGAGTTCTGGGCCTCTGCCGAGATTGACTGCGAGGTATCTCCACCGGTCATACGAGGGAAGATCGCAGGTCAAGATGTGGTTGTATCGGCAGCTCACATTCGCCGATTGTGTCAATTCGGTGATCATCCTGAAGATCCAGTGACACTGGATAAATATCTAGTCCGAGGATGCTTCATGAGGATAAAGTACGACGGGAATGTCGCCGAGGGAGTTTTAAACAAAGCGAACCTCTGTCCACAGTACAAGTATCTAGGACATGTTCTTCTGCATTGCCTCGGTTCCCGTCGTGGCGGATTTGATGATATGCGCAAAACAATACAGAGTGCATTCGTTGCACTGGTGTTGAACATTCCGTTCAACTTTTCCGAGATGGTGTTCACGCACCTTAAGGAAAACATCTATCTTAAAGGGGACAATGCGTATCTTATGTACCCCAGATTCTTACAAATGATAATAGATGACCAACTTCCTCTTCTACCAAGGTCAAACGTCGACATAATCAAGTTAGAACACATGACGGACGTCACTCTAAACAGGGTACAGACCTACAGGGGAAGACCAACAAAGCCACCTCACAAACGACTCATTGGACATCTGGCAAATCCAGAGTATGTGGCACCAGTAAACAGAAAATGGCGTCACGATAACAGTGATTCGGACAAGGAGGATATTGTTGTACCTCCAGCTGACGACCAAGATGATGACGACCAAGATGGTCAGGGAGATGGTGGCAATACTCCTCATGTTTCATCTACCGCTGCCACCACTCCCACTGTTACTGCTATCGATCCTTCCCTTCCAACTAACCCAGAAGACGTTAACCTGGACACCGTCCTGTTTACTGATTCTGAGGAAACTGAAGATGAATTTGAAATCAGTCAACAAGGGGCAAGATTGGTCACAACAAAACGAAAAAGGGGAGCAGATCAAGGAAGCTCAAAGGTTGATGATGACGTCAGGGATGCTGACTTTGTCCCTGACTGTCCACAAGTATCTGCTGCTCCTTCTTCCCAATCTACCCCAGTCAAGAGAGGAAGAGGAAAGAGAATGGCCAAACGCCAAAAGTTTAAACTTGTCAGAAGGACGGAGAGCACCTCTGCTACTACAGAAACTGCCACCAGGTCTGAGGCTCCAATGTCAACATCTATGCCTAAGACACAAACTGTGCCTCCTCCCATCTACACGACTGCTCCTACATCACAGCCATCAACTATTCGAGCTGAATCTTCAATGTCACTGCCGACTGTCTCTCTACACAACCAGATCAGTACTTTAAACAGTTTGGTACTTCGTTTACTGGCTTAGAATGAAGACCAATCAAAGCGTATTGACCAACAGGGCTCGCAGATCAGTCAGTTGACTCTGCAAAATACTGAACAAGCCCAAGCCATCACAAGTCTTTCCACTAGGTGTAATGATCAACAAGCCCTCCTTCTCACTGCTACAAACCAGAATCAACAGTTGTCTAAAACTGTTGATGCACATGCTCAGAGGATACAAAGGCTTGAGGAGGATAATAAGAGACTGTTGGAAGACTTAGAAAGCAGAAGAGACCCGACACCCAGAATTGAGGGTGCGCGCAATGATGGTGATGATGGTGATGATGGTGACAATGATGATGATGATGACGATGATGATGATGATGATGACGATGATGATGATGATGATGATGATGATGATAGTGATGATGATGATGACAATAATGACAAAGATAAGAACGATGGTGCCAATGCTGGTGCTGCATCAAGTGCTGAAAAGACAGCAGAAGCAGAAGCGCGAACAAAGCAAAAATCAGACAAATCAGAAGGCCCATCATCAGATAAACAAAAGGGCACTGAAGGTTGATAGTTTTTGTTTAAGTGTTTTAACTTGTCTTATTGTAAATATTAGATTATTATGTAAATAATTTCAGTTTTATTTTGATTAAATCAATGAAATTTCTTATTCTCACATGTTTATTTTATGATTGTTTATGTAAATAGTTTTGGATGTGATGCCTCTCAAGCAACAACCTTCAGAGTTAACTTATGTGCTTGACATGCAAGGGATCATCCAACATTCAGTTATTTATGACAAAGAGGAAGGGGAAATCGTACACTGCTTGTCAAAAGAACAGATTGCCGAGCTATTTCAAATGAATCCCGACGAAGTTATCACTGAAGAGGCATCTGTTCCTACAACTGATTATCCCTCCTCTGACGAACCAGAAGACGTTGATGAGGTTGAAGTCGAAGACATCACTAATCAAGTATATCCAAAGTACACATCAGTAGATGGTGATGATCTTCCCTCCTTCGCAGACTTATTCACTCAGCAGTCCGACGAGGAGGTCAACCGCATTATCGACAACAAAGGAGATGAAGCCGGTCCCTCCACTATTGACATTGACGAGCTGAATGAACGTAAAAGTCAGTGGATGGAATACATGGCCGAATTAAAGAAGAACTCAAAGCCCTCTCCTCCAACCAAGTACACTAAAGTTTATAGACTCAAAGGACTCAAGTCTGATGGTCGTATAATCAGTTGGGCATACTTCAACGACTTAAGCTGCTATACTATAAAAAAAGAGAAGGGCATACAATATTTCAGGTACCCTCATGACTTCAAGACGCTGCCCGCATTTGAAGTAAATCAATTGGCGCGTCTAAAGCTTCTATACAGCGAATCTTCCGGTCTATCCGAATGGTTTGAACGTCAATTACAATACGAATACCGGAAGAAGTGGGTGAACTTCAAGCCACAAATGCCTACACGTTACATTCATAAGGAAAAGGTTCATCCAATCACCAAGAAGCCCCTAATTGTCTTAAAGTGGAAACCTCCAACGATCATGAAGAAGATTCCTTTAAGGAAAATGATCCAGGACTTCTCAGATCAGTTCAAATGGTGGTACTATGATGGGCGTACTGGTGAAGCTGTTATAGTGCTTTGTAAAGAAGGGTCATGGGAGACCATCAGGGTCTTTGATCCCTTGTGGCTGACCAACTTGTCTGAACAAGATGTTACAACTTTATACAAGTGTCAACCGTTTTTTGAAGTTGCAGATATAGACCAGGCGTTGCAGTATGTCAAAGTGATACGTATATGCTTTGCTTTTGACATACACGCCGGAGTTAACTGGAAAACTCGTACAAAAGAGATGTTGAAGACCAACTAATGTTAGTTAGGTCATTTTGAAGGGATCTAGGTCCAAGGGGGAGTATGTAGATGCATAATATGTCCCTAATCCCTTGTAATATGTATTTCATCTATGTTTAATGTAATTATTTGATGTATTAATGAAATTACATGTTTATCCTTAATGTTTACTCATATATCACGACTGTGTATTAAACGATCTGATAAATATCGATAACGTTGATCAATCGTGCTATTGAAAGGCCCATTCGCACGAATGGATCATGAGAATGATCCATTCGCGCGAATAGATCATGAGAATGATTCATTCGCTCGAATAAGTCATGAGAATGATTCAATCGTACGAATGAACCATTCTAATGATTCATTCTTACGAATGAACCATTCTGCTGATTCATTCGCACCAATGAGTCCATTCACATGGCTCATTCGTACGAATGGCCTCAGCACTATATATAGAACTTTCACTTCATGAGCACATATACAACACATATACACATTGAAGAGACTAACCAGAGCAGAACCAGACTAAGCAACAGAACACACAAACTCTTTGCACCTGTATTGTCGAATCTCTGTCCGTTGAGAGTTTCCAGGTCTTGTATCCAACTTCTCTACACCAAAGGGTCGATAGAAACCTTCATTTCGACATCTAATCCGCTCGTTTCTTACGACCCGATCCGTGTCATAGATTGGATTGCCAATCAAATCGGATTCCGCACGATTTGGTTCGGTTAATGTGTTGAATCATTGGATCAAGGTAGATCCCGATCCAACATCATAGTTTTTCTTTCTCCTGGTCAATCACACCTGATGAACCATTTGGTTCAACTCCAGTAGACTCAACCTTTTTAGAAACTGTCTTCACTAAAATAGGTGCATTGACAACTGTTTCTTTACAACCTTATCCATACAAGGCTTTACATCCATTATTTTCACTACTGGCTTTGCTTGTGATTAAACAAAAGGTATTCTCAACCTGGGATCTTCTAGACACTTTCCTTGATTTTTCTCTGGACAATTTTACAGAATATGACCAACAACTCCGCAATGAAAACAAACATGTCTTTCTTTGTATACCCTAACTTCTTTCTGAATTCCTTTCGAACTAGATGATTCACACTGAGAGTCAGTGTTAAATATTTAAACAACCTTGGGTTTATCTGAATCAACTTTGTTTTTCACAAACTCAATATTTGAAGTCTTCTCAATCTCCTTAGTTTCTTGAAAATCAAACCCACTGCTCACAAATGGTTTCAACAGTTTAGGTTTAGATTTTTCAGTATTCTCATCCGGTTCAGTCAAGATGCATCTATCTCTGGTTACTTTCTTAACCACAACAGGTTCTTCAACCTTACATTCTTTCACAGTACCTTCAGCCTTTTCTGGATCAAAGGTTTCATCATCGCTAGAATAATCATAAACCATATCCTCTCCAGTAACTGGATTCACCTTGAGGACGGTTTTTGGCTCTAGATCTTCTTCTGTCACTTTCTCAATGCTATGAGAAGTATAGTTACCATTGAACGGAGGACAAAAACCAACTCCCCCACTAATAGACTTATCATCAAAAGAAGGACAATAACCTATACATCCCACCATTTTCTCATTTGTAGCTTTCTCATTATAATATTCCAACAGAAAGCTGGAATTCTTATAGCTTTCAAGCTTTCTCAACAATTTTGTTACTTCTGTTTGTGATTGGGCAAGTTCATTAATTTTCTTTTCATATTCAGAATATGCCACATCAAGATGAAAAGATTGATCATTTACTTTAATTTGTAAAACTTTAATATCTTCCTTTAAAAATTCAATTCTAATGTTCAAAAGCTTTTCATTTTCTTTTAAAATTTGATTAGATCTGTGAATTGCCTTCATATCACAGATCAGATTTGTGTTATCATCACACAATCTGGTAATTTTCAATTCATATTCAATGTATTTAGTACAATAAACAACTTTTTGTACCTGTTTAGAATCAGACATGAATGCATTAGCTTCAGTCAACATCTCAGCAATCTTCTCAGCCACCTTTCTAGCAGCCCCATTATCTTCAATCAGTTTTCAGTTGAAAACTTAGATTCATCATTCTGAATAATACTGATCTGTTGCTAATTGCCTATGATTAATCGCGTGTTATTCCCCGGATTTTATATTATTTATGTATAATTTTTATAGTTTTTTATTCATTTCAGATAATTATAGTTTTTATTTATTTTCGTTTTAGTTTTGTAGATTTTTAGTTATTTATATTTGTTTCATACGTGAGCATTGGAGTAACGATGATGTTCGGGTTTTGAACGCGTCAAGAATCGAGGTCCGAGAATTAATGGAGAAAGAATTAGCATTTGGTCTAACAAATTAATTAATGGGCTGCATTACAATTCAATGGGGTTGAGTTGGCTAGGTCATAAATTAATAAAAAAAATAAAATATATATATATTGGGACAGACGGCAATTGTTGATTTAGAAGGGAGACGGGGGACGGCAACATCACGCAAGGAGAAGACGACAGAAGCACATCTAAGAAATTAGAATTGGAGGTTACGGCACGCATCACGAGAAAAAGAAATTGAGAAGAAGCTTTGGCGGCTGCGTGTGGTGTTTTCGTGGAACAGGAGCAAAAGAAATAAATAAAAACCAAAGCTAAGCACCTCTAATCTCAAAGAATCATGGCTGTAATCGAAAATTATTAGGAAGCAGGCACATAGGTGAATATAAATTAAACCAGGCAGGCATGTCAATTATTTTAAGCCAGCAGCTAGCTTAATTATTTTCTATTTATGATTAACGGTATTATTAATTTTTTGGATTATGTTTTTCTCATTATTAGCTAAACTTGTTTTAGCTACCTAGGTTTGATGAATTTTTGTTGAGTTTTGGATTTTTATCGGTTTTGTGGATTATTATTGATGGATTAATACTTTAGTAAAGAATCTTTTGATAATCGATTGATGTTTGTGCATGTTTGGATCATATTTGTAATTGGTTTTGAATTCCTTATGTTACCTGTTGAATGTCTTTCAGTTATGGTTTCATATTAGATCATCAACTTCATGATATGATTGGTTTATGGTTTGTTGAATTCGCATTCCAAAGGAATATGAATCGTTTATCTGTTTGATCCTAGTGTTCTACCTATCTAGATAGCCGAAAGGTGATAGATAGTCGGGTTGTCTTTGGTATTAGGTGTCCAGGTGTAAAGGCTCTGAAAGGAGGTTTCCCCTACGGTTTTTAGTATCTTTGTTGTCCCATGTCAATTTGATTGTTCTTAGATTACCCCTTGCATTCCTTGAGTGTATTGAGATAGTGAGACTGAAAGGTAATCTGTCTTTAGGCTACTTTAGTATAGTTGGAGAGACTGAATGGTGATCCAATCAACCAGTGAGCGTCACACACCCCTTAGGGTTTCCTTTTACGTCACACCGTGAGAATGATCAGGGAACCTCTGGGTAGTCTAAGGGTGTACTATACATAGATCCTGGTTCCGTCATTAGTTTCCTTAACTGAGAGAAATCTGAGATTCACAAGTAGGATTCTTAACCTGGGTAGTGCTTTCCTCATTCTTGAGTCCGTCTAAGTGCTTTGCTTGATAGTTGGTGTTCGTTAGTTAGTTATATTTAGTTTGTTAGAGTCAGTTCACAACACAAAATCCCCCATTTAAATCAGTTAATTAGTTGAGTCAGAGTCTAGATAGAGTTGTCACTAGTGTCTCGTGGGTTCGATATCCGGACTTAATTAGACTTTACTACATTGATCCATACACTTGCCGGTTGTGTGGTCTAGTATTAGGTTGAGTCTAGATTTATAAATTTAAAGCTAGAGTGTCTAGGTTAGGTTTTTATTTAGTTTTTATAGACCGTCCAGCACAAATCAAGTTTTTGGCTCCGTTGCCGGGGACACTTAGGCGATAGCGTATCTAACTTTGATTGAACTTATCTGATTAATTGGTCTTTTTGTGTTTTGAGTCTTTTCTATTTTGTTGAGTCTAGTTTGTGTGTCCTTTTGTGAGTCTTTGTTTTTAGTGTGTCTAGATTGTATCTTGAGTCTGTCCGTTAATTTTCTGTCATTATATGTGAAATCTGTGGAAGACCCCATTTTACTCGTCGTTGCCCATATTCATCAGGGGATTCTGCAAACTGCTATGATCATGCTTATCCGCAGGTACAGACATATGCAGAATACAGAACTAAAGAAGAGTTGAATGCCTGGTGAAAGGAAGCAAATGAGCCGTATGAGAAAGATATCCAAGCATTAATTGCTCGCATTGGATCACATCGGCCTAAGAATCTGGAGCATGTGGTTTATGATCATGAAGGGAACGAAATTGGGATTGAAACTGCATCGGGGGAGTTAATTCTGACAACCCCATCTTTGGAGACTATAATGGAAGACGTGCAAATCACAGTGACAGAAGGTGAAGCACAAGTCCCACCTCCAAGTAAGTCTTCTGCTCTTAATCTAAATAGTGATGAAGTTTATACTGATTCCATGCAAGATCACAATGTTCCATTCGATTCTTTACTCTTGTCTTGTGAGGATGATTTTTCACAGGAATCGCAGATAAAACCGAGGACAAAAATGAACGTCTTAGTCCCACCCTCAGAGCAGCAGGGTGTTAAGCAACTTCGGCCGGATGTTTATGAATTTTCTTGGGATGATATTGATGATGATACAATGCAGGAGTCACAGGAAACTCCAGAGTCGGAGACGATAATGGACATCAAAGTCCCACCTCCGGTTCAGCAAGACATCGATCAAAAATTTTGGTGTCCCACATCATGGACTATTGATGATGGCTTTTGGAGTGATGAGGAAGATGTTATTGAAGAAGAAGAGCTGATAGAGATCCCTAAAACCCCGACTGACGATGAGTGCTTTGAAGAAGGATTAGCCGGGTTATTCGAGACAGAGGATGATAGTGAGGATGAGTTTTTGGTTGAGATGATAGAAGAGGAGCAGGTCTCATCCTAGAAGGATGAGTTCGGTGATGAGTTGGTGGACCTGTCGACTCCTAGTGAATGAAGTTTCGACCCACTTGGCGATCTGAAATTACTTGAAGATCTGCTGTGCCAAGAGCCAAGTGTGGGGAGGAAATAAGAGGTGCAAGTGCAGGAGGTTATCAACGAACCAAAAATAGAGCTGATGTCGGACCCACCACAGTGCACCCAAGAGAGAGAAAAGCAAGAACCCGCGGAGGTAGTAAATGGTGGATCGCCACCCAAATCAGCACGACCACAGGACAGGGCATAGAGACGTATGCACGGGCATGTTTTGAGGGTCCGGGGATGGTCACATGAAGACAATAGGATGCAGTATACTGGAGATGACCGATCACCACACTACATGCCTCGTATCAGGTTTGATCCAGGTAAGTTTAAGTATTAGTGGACCGACCCGTTTAGATTTTTTAAACCCTATTTAAAGTCTTCCATCAGAGTTTGTCAAATCGGTTGTAGACCAATCATACTAAACGGGTCGGATGGGGGCGGCATAAAGGAGAAGCCTCCTGATTAGGCTTGTTTCTCGGGTTAGAACCCGAGTGTATAGTTTGTATAAGTTTTGGTTTATTTTGAGTCTATTTGATACTGTTTGGGTTTGCTGTGAGATTTATTGTTGCAGGTATAGATCACACCGTCCGTACTCAATCTCCATTTGGGCGGAGTCAATTCAAATCTTTTGTTCATGTAAAGGGAACCCGATAGAGTGTTTGTGCAAGCCGCGAATGAAATGCTATACGGTTGCACCAGTGGAAGAACGAAGCTGCACAGAATCATGCTATCATTACCAGCTAAGTCGTTTCAACTTTACTATTTTTATTTTTTTATTTTTTGAGTCGTTATTTTTATTTTTCGTTGTTTCTTGATTCACATTGAGGGCAATGTGTCGTTCAAGTGTGGGGATGGGAAACGTGTTGAGTCTAGCTTAGTTTAGTTGTTTTTCTTTTCTAAAAAGTCTAAAATACAAAAAAAATTAAATTAAAAAAAAATTTCAAAAAAATGTCCTTTGAATTAGAGTTTGTGCAAGTAAAATGGAAGATGATAGGTATAACTGGATCTGCTTTTGTGAGTTTAAATGAAAATAAATGATAAAAAACGCGTATAATTTGTGATGTTTTGGTAGACCCAGCCGATTTGAAAGCTTAAATATCCTGTGCGTGTTGTTTAGGGTAATTAATTGAATTAAATCTTGATATCTTGTGGGTATTCATCTTATGGGTGTCAGTAATACTGAAACTGTCAATATAGGGTGATAGATACCACGTTAAGCTAGAATTTAGAGGTTTTTGAAATTTCTTGGCACACCGCTCTCTTTTTATGAAAATAAATCCGAGTTTGGTGACGCCCGCATCCATAATTCCATCTAATAATGAGTATAATTAATCGATTGAGAACTTGAGTTTTGACCTACGTGTTACCCTCCAGTATAGCGACTTGGTTAATACACCCATGGGTTGGGACTTGAGTGATCAATTCATTTGGATAAATAAGATTTGATTTATATGTTTCCCACGGGGATAGTGACTCGGTGGATAAGCCTCTAAGTTGAATTCTTATGTGCTTAATCGATGAGACCTCAACCTATGTGCTACCTTCTGTGATGGTGACCTGGTTGATGCACCACTAGGTGAGGTTGATTCGTACATTTAATAATGCTCATTGATATCTCATTTCATTCTTTCATCTTAATTTCTAAAACCTGTGAATCTTAGTTTAACGTGGTGGGAAATTTATATTGTTTAACCCGTGCCTAAACATGACCGTGAGCCGGGATTAGGTAAAACTATAGCTTTTAAGTGTGGGACCAATAGATAGATTGATATGCTTGGTAATAAGGAATTAGAACACAAACGGCAGCTTGATAGTTGGTGTTGGGTTTAATCGGATCGAAATATTAATTGTTGCATTTTAACGCGTGATTATGTATGTGCTAATAAATTAATAAGATTGTTAAAGTATATTTTCCAATTGTGATTCCATTGTAGAGATCTTTTTCGAGGACGGAAAAGGGTTAAGTATGAGGATGTTTGATGTGTTGCTAATTGCCTATGATTAATCGCGTGTTATTCCCCGGATTTTATATTATTTATGTATAATTTTTATAGTTTTTTATTCATTTTAGATAATTATAGTTTTTATTTATTTTCGTTTTAGTTTTGTAGATTTTTAGTTATTTATATTTGTTTCGTATGTGAGCATTGGAGTAACGATGATGTTCGGGTTTTGAACGCGTCAAGAATCGAGGTCTGGGAATTAACGGAGAAAAAGAATTAGCATTTGGGCTAATAAATTAATTAATGGACTCCATTAGAACTTAATGGGGTTAAGTGGGATAGGTCATAAATCAATAAAAGAATAATATATATATTTATATATATATATATTTATATATATTGGGACCGACGGCAATTGTTGATTTAGAAGGGAGACGGGGGACGGCAACATCACGCAAGGAGTAGACGATAGAAGCACATCTAAGCAATTAGAATTGGAGGTTACGGCACACATCACGAGAAAAAGAAATTGAGAAGAAGCTTAGGCGGCTGCTTGTTGTGTTTTCGTGGAACAGGAGCAAAAGAAATAAATAAAAACCAAAGCTAAGCACCTCTAATCTCAAAGAATCATGGCTGTAATCGAAAATTATTAGGAAGCAGGCACATGGGTGAATATTAATTAAATCAGGCAGGCAGGTCAATTATTTTAAGCCAGCAGGTACTATAATTATTTTCTATTTATGATGAACGGTATTATTAAATTTTTGGATTCTATTTTTCTCATGATTAACTAAACTTGTTTTAGCTACCTAGGTTTGATAAATATTTATTGAGTTTTGGATTTTTATCGGTTTTGTGGATTATTATTGATGGATTAATACTTTAGTAAAAAATCTTTTGACAATCGATTGATGTTTGTGCATGCTTGGATCATATTTGTAATTGGTTTTGAATTCCTTATGTTACCTGTTGAATGTCTTTGAGTTATGGTTTCATATTAGATCATCAACTTCGTGATATGATTGGTTTATGGTTTGTTGAATTCGCATTCCAAAGGAATAGGAATCGTTTATCTGTTTGATCCTAGTGTTCTACCTATCTAGATAGCCGAAAGGTGATAGATAGTCGGGTTGTCTTTTGTATTAGGTGTCCAGGTGTAAAGGCTTTAAAAGGAGGTTTCCCCTAGGGTTTTTAGTATCTTTGTTGTCCCGTGTCAATTTGATTGTTCTTAGATTACCCCTTGCATTCCTTGAGTGTATTGAGATAGTGAGACTGAAAGGTAATCTGTCTTTTAGTTACTTTAGTATAGTGGGAGAGACTGAAAGGTGATCCAATCAACCAGTGAGCGTTACACACCCGTTTTTCCTTCTAGGTCACACCGTGAGAATGATCAGGGATCCTGTAGGTAGTCTGAGGGTGTAGTATTCATAGATCCTGGTTCCGTCATTAGTTTCCTTAACTGAGAGAAATTCGAGATTCACAAGTAGGATTCTTAACCTGGGTAGTGCTTTCCTCATTATTGAGTCCGTCTAAGTTCTTTGCTTGATAGTTGGTGTTCGTTAGTTAGTTATATTTAGTTTGTTAGAGTCAGTTCACAACACAAAATCCCCCATTTAAATCAGTTATTTAGTTGACTCAGAGTCTAGATAGAGTTGTCACTAGTGTCTCGTGGGTTCGATATCCGGACTTTATTAGACTTTACTACATTGATCGGTACACTTGCCCGTTGTGTGGTCTAGTATTAGGTTGAGTCTAGATTTATAAATTTAAAGCTAGAGTGTCTAGGTTAGGTTTTTATTTAGTTTTTATAGACCGTCCAGCACACGTCAAATACATTCTTCAACCTCAGCAACACTCCCAGAATCAGTTGATTCACCATCATAAGAACTACTATCAGTACCATCTTCAGAATGAACTTCAGCAACAAACGCTTGGCTGACATGACCAACAATATCATCAAAATGGATACCCCAGGCATTGTTTTCATCTTGTTGAGACATCAAGGCTGTGGAATTATTCTGCTTATTTTGTTCTGGTTACTTGAAGAACTCTGATTCCGAACTTTTGGTTTTGTGCATTCCCTAGCAAAGTGTCCAAACTCCTGACAGTTATAGCATTTCACCTATGACTTGTCTAAACCCATCTTTGTTTTGCTAGATGCGTCAATAAACTTCTTTCTAGTTTTTATCAACTGTTCCTTTCCTTGTCGCATCCATAAAGCCATGTTCCACTGTATCTCGTCTAACGCATCTTTATCCAACTGTTTGAAATCTTCCTCAATCATGTCAGGATCAGTTATTTTGCCTCCTATAAAGTTTTCATATGAAGTCAGAAATGAAGCAATCATAGCCATCATATCATCTGCAGCTTTAGGAGACATCTTTTGAGACCACGAATGATTGTCATACTTGGAATTTTTAGAACATCTAGAACTTGAAGCAACGAAACATGAAACTTCATTACATGAACTCTCATTGGGACTTTCAGAAATATCTCCCGAAAACAATGCAACTGCAGATTTCTGTGTAGATGTACCTTTACCGAAATAAATGCTTGGATCCTGATAGACTGTATCCTTCTTTTGTTTATTCAAATCATATGATTGAATCTTTCCCATAAGATCTTCAAGACTCAGTTCATCAAATCCAGGCTACTCTTTAATGACAATGGTATACATCTTAAAATGAGCTGGTAGAGCATCTAGAAATTTCTCAAGTACCTTCCTGTTTTTGTATGAAATATCATTGTTCACCATCTCACTCAAAAGATGATAATATTTGGACATCAGTTCATCAATAGTTTCTCCATCAAAATGCTTGAACACACTAAACTGCTTTTTCAGTAACTCTCTCCTGCTCTTCTTTATATCAGTACTCCCTTCACATCTCTTGGCTAACCCTTCCCAAAGATTATGCGAGGTAGTAAACTTCTTGAAAGTATGATATATATATATCTAAAGGCAGACACATTGATAAAGTAACCAGTGCTTTCTTTTCTCTCATACAAAAGCTTCTCTTCAACTGTAAGAGTTGAAACTGGTTTTAGAAAATCTGCTCTTCCCATATGAGAATGAGTAGGATGTTTATGACTAATGTTAACATAGTTCTCAAAACGAATTTTCCAGTTAGAGTAATCTTTTAAGTTCATTAGCCTCGATGGCTTGGTTGGAGTACCAATTTCATTATCATAGTTCAGTAAATGATTCATGTTGTTCACACTAGCATGATTTGAACTTGACATCTTTGCAATCTTGAAAAATTCAACACTTAGAAAAATTTTGAACAAATTCTATCAAAATCGAACTTAGCAGGCGAACATAACAAGTTCGCCAGATCAGGGGAAAGTGAACTTAACAAGTTCGCCCAAAAAAGTTCGCCTGTTTAGCTGAAGAACAAGGAGGAATGTTCTAACACCCAAACGCAAGGAGTTGAACAAATTCAAGCCGTATGATTCTTCAATTTGTGAAATAGAACACTTCTAATGGATCAATTTTGGCAAAACAACACCAAAAATGATGAAATCAATCCAAAAACTCTTCAAAAACAGCAAGAAACTCCATAAATTCAAAAGTCTTCGAAAATCTCAGTCTTTTAATGCAAATTCAATTGAAACAGTGTCACACGACGATCTCTAATCAAGAGCAAAAGCTCTGATACCAATTGTAGGTCCCAGCGGGTCTACGTATCGATCTCAGACGTATAACATGCAACGTGAACTCGTAGTGCGGAATACTAACGAATACACGTGTCTCGAACAGATACACATACAATAGAATCACACACAAAGACACGATCTCTAATAAACTCTCTGTTGTATTGCTCTGATAAAAGTGCTTACAAGTTTCAAATCCCAGATGTACAAATCAACACAAAGTAAGCACTATTTATAGGCAACACTGCTACAGGACCATAACTAGCCTTAGGCGAACTTAGTAAGTTCACCACAAACTATATATAAGTTCGCCTGTTATAAGAAACTTAACAAAATTAGAAAACATTACATACAAGAAATCATAAAGACCTAATCTATTACAAGACTGGGTGTCACACAAATGTTCCAACAAAGCCTTCCTAAATTATCACACCCCGGGCGGCGGCGGATTATATGCCTGGGCTGACGCGGTTGTTCAAAAGCTTATGATCATCTATTTAATGCGAAAGTATTATTAATCCATATTAAATAATCTGTTACAAGAACAATGAAAAGTCAAAAGTTTAACATAACATAAATTTCAATTCATTATCTAGGTCCAAGTCCTACATGAGCAGCAATGGCCTTAAGCAGGTACACCTGAAACATGCGAGTAAATGTCAACTACAAGTAGTTGGTGAGCAACATAGGTTTTGACACCAAACTAAAGTTTAGATATAGTTTACGATTCAGAAGATTCAAAGCAGATCTAAAGCATATATGAGAACACATAAAGCTCCAAGCGTACAATTCAATCCTGGTAAATGAAATCTAGCTGCCACAATCCCACGGATTTCCGTTTTGATAAAAGGGTTAGATAACACCCGAGTTTTATAGTTCACATCCAACAAGGGGAGATGACACCCAAGTTAATAGTTCACATCCAACATTGGGAGATACACCCATGATAATAGTTCACACCAACAACAACCCGCCAAGGTTATGTGGTAAGTTTAGTTTAGTTTTGGATTCCCCTATAAATGATCATGTTAGGTACTACCTTAGGCTTGCAACACAAGTTAATGAATGTACTGGCATGCATTCATGCAATGGTCACCAAATTGTTCAAGATATAAAGCATGTAGATCATAGCATAGAATCAAGTTATTGAATCGTGTAGATAAAGTAGTTAACACATGTTTCACCCCAAAAACAAAAGCAGTAAAAAAGGGGCTATGAAAACTCACATGAATGTAGCTAAAGATGATTGAGTATTGATGAAACTGGATAGGTAGTGCGAGAATTTCTCTCAATAAACCTATAAGATAGATTCGGATTCTAGGATTGAGATAGGTTGTACTAGATAATAAGAGTTGAGATTTGAAGATGAGTTTGTATAAGTTTTGGAATTCAAAAGATTATTTAAGGTTTGCTAAACTTAATATGTATAATAGTTGGAGTATTTGAGATGACACAATTTATACATTTAGATTAAGGTATTTATAAATAGGTTGTTAAAACAATAACTAAATAATCCTATCAAGGACTTATAGAATAATTAGATTTTAATTGAATAAAATAGATTTTGTATAATTATTTATTTAAAAAAAATAACCATTTAATTATTTTTATTTTTAAAAGATTTTAATAACGCTTAAGAATAAACATTATTAATTTATAAGATAAATTAGTAAGTTCGTCTAAATAATAAATTTGTTTAGGAATTTGGATTGGTTTATAATGTATTTATAATAGAAATTAAATACAAAGTTTCATGGTTTCAATTTATAAAAATAGGGAGATTAATATGATTTAAAAATTTATTCCCTACTTTGGATTGATAGAACCCTACTTTTCCCCGTATCATCTTCTTCCCCAAACCAACCGGAAGCCTAGCCCGCTGATTCGACCAATCCGGCTAATAGCCGGGCCCGATTTCATGGGGCTTTCATTCCCTGGGTCAATACGATTCGATTGGTATAGTTTTTACCTTAGTTGCTTGCGTGGTTCGAGAGATCGACTGAGCTAAAATCGCGACGAGTTCTTCGACTGGTCTGAGCTCCGGCGATGGTTTACGAAGAGTTTAAGGTCGTAGGAAGCTTGTGGTGTCTGTCGTCGATGGGTTGGATCAGCTATTTATAGAAAATTTTGGTGTAATCGAATCGATCGAGTAACTACCATTTAAGAAAGCTACGGTTACTCGTTTAACTATCTTCTCGATCATAAAAGTGCGATTAAACGTGGGAGATGGATCGGTTAAGCTTCGCGGTCGTGGTGCCGGTTCCAAATTCGGGAGTTATTATCTCAATCGTGAGATCGAGAAATAGGTAGTCCGAACCGGTCTCCCCCACGTTTCGAACTCGCGATCGGTTTAGAAAAGGAGAAATCCGGGATTTGCAGAGTAGCCCTTGAAGTTTTCAGTATTGACGCAACAGGCCCTCCAACTTCCAATGTTTTATCATTTTATGTGTAAAGTTAGGTTCTAGTTAAGTTTAAGTTTTCAGGATTTGCATTTATAACCCTAAGCTTTTTATAAAACATAAAAAAAAACTTTTAAATCTATGAATCTTTATAAATTTTCATAAGTTATAAAAAAATATAATAGAATTTATTTTAACTTATAACTCAAATTAATTATTTGAATTAATTGCATTTTTAATTGTTAAATCCTATTTCTCTCATATGAATTTATTATTTAATAATTATACTTTAATATTTTTGTAATTTGTTTATAAATTTGCATTAACATATTTATAAATGTATATGTTTAATTTTTAAGAAAATGATAAATGTAATTGTGTTACATCATGGAATTAAATGTGAGCATATGAAAGAATTCAAGTAATTTATTAAATTGTATAAATATTCACAAAAATAAATAGTTTACAATGCCGGAGAAGTTAAGATAAGGCCGGAATTCCTTGGGGATTACAGTCTCCCCTACTTTACGAGATTTCGTCCCGAAATTTACTAAGAGGAGGGTCCTGGGAATAGGTGAGGGTACTTGGCCTTCATTTGATCTTCACGTTCCCAAGTGAACTCAGGGCCACGTTTGGATTCCCATCGAACCTTCACAATTGGAATTCGGCTTCGCTTGAGCTGCTTAACTTCTCGGTCCATGATCTCGACGGGCTTCTCCACGAAGTGCATAGTTTCGTCAATGTGAATCTCGTCGAGTGGTATGTGGAGATTCTCGTCAGCTAAGCATTTCTTTAAGTTCGAGACATGAAATGTCGGATAAACGTTACTGAGTCCTTCGGGTAGGTCCAACTTATAGGCTACTTTTCCAATCCGCTCAAGGATTTTAAAAGGGCCTACGAATCTTGGCGCAAGTTTCCCTTTCTTTCCAAAATGAACTACGCCTTTCCAAGGGGATACCTTGAGAAGAACCAGATCGCCAACCTGAAATTCTAAGGGTTTTCGACGTTTGTCGGCATAGCTCTTTTGCCGACTTCTTGCTGCTAGAAGGTTGTCTCGGATTAACATTATCTTGTCGGAAGTTTCTTGAATCAGTTCAGGACCAGTGATTTGTGATTCACCGATTTCCGCCCAGCAGACAGGAGAGCGGCACTTCCGACCATAAAGTGCTTCAAAAGGAGCCATGTTAATGCTTGTGTGATAACTGTTGTTGTATGAGAACTCGACTAGGGGTAGGTGTAAATCCCAGTTTCCCTTGAAGTCAATGACAGAGGCTCTAAGCATATCTTCGAGGGTTTGAATCGTTCGTTCGGATTGACCATCGGTTTGCGGATGGTAAGCCGTACTAAGATTCAGCTGAGTGCCCAAGGCTGATTGTAAGGAATGCCATAAACGAGAGGTGAATCGTCCATCACGATCAGAACTAATGTTGAGAGGTACACCGTGACGACTAACGATCTCATCAATATAGATTCGAGCTAATTTCTCGACTCGGTAGTCCTCACGTATGGGTATGAAATGAGCAGATTTTGTCAAGCGGTCGATGATTACCCAAATGCTATTATGCCCACGAGATGTTTGTGGGAGTTTGGTTATAAAATCCATGGCAATACACTCCCATTTCCACACGGGAATCTCGGGTTGTTCAAGTAATCCGGATGGGCGCTGGTGCTCGGCTTTAACCTTCAAACAAGTAAGGCATTTGGACACATAGAGGGCAATGTCCTTCTTCATACCAGGCCACCAGTATTGGGTACGGAGATCCATGTACATTTTGTCTGCACCAGGATGCACAGAGTAACGCGTCTTGTGAGCCTCGTTCATGATAAAGGTACGAAGGTCGTCACGGTCCGGAATCTAGATACGATTTAGAAAGTAAAGTAACCCATCGGGTTTGGTTTCAAGTTGGAGTTCAGCACCACATGACATTTCGTTGTACATGTTTCCTTCAGTGACGGAAAGATGTTGTGCTTCAAGGATGCGAGTTTGAATATCATTTTGGATTCGAATGCTGTGAATCTTGATAGGTTCTTTACGGCTAAGAGCATCAGCCACTATATTCTCCTTACCAGGATGATAACGAATATTGCAGTCGTAGTCGTTTAGGAGTTCAACCCAACGCCTTTGCCGCATGTTGAGCTCCTTTTGATTGAAGATGTGCTGGAGACTCTTATGATCGGTGTAAATCTCACATTTGGTACCATATAGGTAATGTCTCCAAATTTTAAGAGCAAATACAACCGCACCCAACTCAAGATCGTGCGTCGTATAATTCTTCTCATGGATTTTGAGTTGTCGAGACACATAAGCGATCACTTTGCCTCGTTGCATTAGAACACAACCTAGGCCTAAGTGGGAAGCGTCGCAATAAACGACAAAGTCTTCGGTTCCATCAGGAAGGGTAAGGATAGGTGCCTCACATAGTTTCTGTTTCAGGGTTTGAAAGGCCTCTTCCTGTTTTGGTCCCCACTCGTAGGGTTTGCCTTTGTGAGTTAAGGATGTGAGTGGTACCGCGATCTTTGAAAAATTCGCTATGAATCGACGGTAATAGCCCGCTAAACCTAAAAATGAGCGGACTTCGGTAGGGGTCTTTGGAGCTTGCCAGTTCTTTACCGCCTCAATCTTAGCGGGATCCACGTGAATACCCTTTTCGTTGACTATGTGACCCAAGAATTGGACTTCCTTTATCCAAAATTCACATTTGGAGAACTTAGCGTATAATTGCTCCTTTTTCAAGAGATCCAAAACCAGACGCAAATGTTCTTCGTGTTCCGCTTTGGATTTTGAATATATGAGGATATCGTCAATGAAGACGATCACGAACTTGTCCAAGTACGGCTTACACACGCGGTTCATAAGATCCACGAATACCGCGGGTGCATTGGTTAGTCCGAAGGGCATAACCATGAACTCGTAATGACCATATCTTGTACGAAAGGCTGTCTTGGGGATATCGGATTCGAGGACTCGTAGCTGGTGATAACCAGAACGAAGATCGATCTTAGAGAAACAAGTAGAGCCTTGAAGTTGGTCAAATAAATCATCAATCTGCGGAAGTGGATAACGGTTCTTTACAGTGAGCTTGTTAAGTTCCCGATAGTCGATGCACATCCGGAAAGAACCATCCTTTTTCTTGACAAACAGAACAGGTGCTCCCCAAGGGGAAACACTAGGACGAATAAATCCTTTGTCAGAGAGTTCTCGAAGTTGACTTGAAAGTTCCTGCATCTCTGATGGTGCAAGACGATAAGGTGACTTGGCCACGGGGTTTGCTCCTGATACTAAGTCAATACGGAATTCGACTTGACGTATAGGAGGAAGACCGGGTAAATCTTCGGGAAAAACTTCAGGAAAGTCTTTGATTACAGGAATGTCTTGGAGACTCTTATCTTTGCCTTTTCGTTCCACAATATGGGCCAAGAATGCCACACATTTCTTCCGTAGGTACTTCTGTGCGATAGTGCAAGACATAAGCTTGAGTCCCTTTGACGGTTTCTCACCATAGACGTTCAAAATTTCACCCGAGTCAAGAGGGATACGGATATACTTGTCAAAACAGACAACTTCAGCATGGTGCTTGGTCAGCCAGTCCATGCCTACTATGATGTCGAAACCTCCGAGAGCCATGGGAATAAGATTGATTGAAAAGTCATGATCGCTCAAGGTTAAGGTACAATCTCTAATAATGGTGTCACATGAAACAGAATAGCCATCCGCTACTAAAATATCAAAGGGTTTGTCTAACTTAGCTCGACTCATAGTAAGTTGTGGTTCAAATTCAAAGGACACAAAACTCCTATCGGAACCAGTATCAAACAGGATAGAAGCATATTGCTGATTAATTGGAAACGTACCGTTCACCACATCATTGTTGGCTTGAGCCTCGTTGGCATTGATGTTAAAGGCACGTCCATGAGCTACAGGGTTTGCATTCCCCTGATTCACATTCCCTCGGTTCATATTCCCTTGGTTTATGTTTCCTTGAACCATGTTGCCCTGGTTTAGATTTGCTTGGTTCACAATGACTAGCCTAGGGCAACGGTTCCTAAAGTGATTAGGGTCACCACACTCATAACAAGCGCGACCCTGGGCGATAGCAGCAGGAATAGGAACAGGAACAGCAGGTTGGTAGACTTGATTAATTGGTGGGATACGACAGGTGTTAGCCCAATGCCCATAACGTCCACAAGTAGTGCACAGACGACATTGTGCATGGGCAGGGTGGTGGAGTTTGCAGGTATTACAAAGTGGCGAAGTTCCCGCATATGGTTTCTTGGTGGGGTTGAAGGCAGTAGGGGCCACTTGGGCTAAAGGAGTAGCGGGTGTGATAATGGCAAAATTTTTTCCCTTCCTTTTCCTGTTATTGAAGGAAGACTCAGACTTAGTTTCCTTAAGGGATTCAGTGGCGGCTTTCTCAAAGGTCTTCTTGGCACCCTTTTTAGATAGAGTCCCTACCTTAACATGATTGTCTGACAGGGTTGCTGCAAGAGGGATGGCTTCCTCGTGAGTGGCTGGGTTACTACCCAGAATAGTGTCCTGAATCTGCATGGGCAGACCATTGATGTACTTCTCAATGGCTCATGAGAGAGGAGTGACCATATGGGGCACCAGTAGGCTAAGATCATGAAAGCGAGTGGTGTAGGAAAGGCTTTCACCACTGTCTTGTTTGAGATCCCAGAATTCAGCTTCTAGTTTCTTGACCTCATTACGGGGGCAAAACTCATCTGTCATGAGTGTCTTCACATCAGCCCAAGGCAAGGCTAGTGCAACCTCTATCCCACGGTTACATTTTTCTCCATTCCACCATGTGAGTGCCCTTTTTTGGAAGACACTAGTAGCATAACGAACCTTTAGGTTCTCAGGACAGTCAGCATTGATGAAGGTTCCCTCAATGCTTTCAAACCATTGGAGGAGTCAAGTGGCTCCTTCGTTCCCGTAGAACTTGGTGGGGTTGCAGGAGTTGAAGTGTTTGAATGTGCACGCGGGATTCCTTGGTGCAGCATTCTGGTTCAGTTGGTTGACCATAGTTGGTAGGATCGTAGCCATTTGCTGGATGATGTTCCTACGCTCATGACGGGGAGGCATTCTACAAACGGGTGAATAAAAAAGTTCATAAGATGTGAATCATGTACAAGAGTTTGCAATTTAATCATGAGATGTTAGGTGAAACATAGATGGTACCCTATTGGGCACATTGGCTTATCAAGGTATTTTAAGTCTTTCTAATGTTTGAGAAGTCATGCTTTAGCCTATAAGTGGACACTCATCCCAAGAATTCCCAGGAAAGCATAACTCGTCCATCGGTTGATTTGGATTTATACGAAATGCTTTCCTAGACATAACTCCCAGAATACAGGCATCCACCCTTCCGGATTGCACAAGTTCCCATTCATTAGTTAGAACTTACATACCTTTGATGAGAGTTTCATTCGGATTAGACTATTAAGTCTAAGTGTAAGTTTCATGTAGTTCAAGTAGTTCAAAATAGTTTCATGTAGATTCTTGAATGTCGTAGTTCATGGAGTTGTATCAGGTAATCAAAAATAGATAGATGTAGGTAAGCATGCATAGTAAAGATAGAGTGGAGTTCCTAATAAAAGACACGAGTTAAACTCATGTTTGAGACTCCTATGTTATAGTCTAGGTCATGTGTCTAATAACCTAATTCCCTATAACCATGCCTCTGATACCAATCTGTCACACCCCGACCGGCGGCGGATTATATGCCTGGGCTGACGCGGTTGTTCAAAAGCTCATGATCATCTATTTAATGCGAAAGTATTTATTAATCCATATTAAATAATCCGTTACAAGAACAATGAAAAGTCAAAAGTTTAACATAACATAAATTTCAATTCATTATCTAGGTCCAAGTCCTACATGAGCAGCAATGGCCTTAAGCAGGTACACCTGAAACATGCGAGTAAATGTCAACTACAACTAGTTGGTGAGCAACATAGGTTTTGACACCAAACTAAAGTTTAGATATAGTTTACGATTCAGAAGATTCAAAGCAGATCTAAAGCATATATGAGAACACATAAGGCTCCAAGCGTACAATTCAATCCTGGTAAATGAAATCTAGCTGCCACAATCCCACGGATTGCCGTTTTGATAAAAGGGTTAGATAACACCCGAGTTTTATAGTTCACATCCAACAAGGGGAGATGACACCCAAGTTAATAGTTCACATCCAACATGGGGAGATACACCCATGATAATAGTTCACACCAACAACAACCCGCCAAGGTTATGTGGTAAGTTTAGTTTAGTTTCGGATTCCCCTATAAATGATCATGTTAGGTACTACCTTAGGCTTGCAACACAAGTTAATGAATGTACTGGCATGCATTCATGCAATGGTCACCAAATAGTTCAAGATATAAAGCATGTAGATCATAGCATAGAATCAAGTTATTGAATCGTGTAGATAAAGTAGTTAACACATGTTTCACCCCAAAAACAAAAGCAGTAAAAAAGGGGCTATGAAAACTCACATGAATGTAGCTAAAGATGATTGAGTATTGATGAAACTGGATAGGTAGTGCGAGAATTTCTCTCAATAAACCTATAAGATAGATTCGGATTCTAGGATTGAGATAGGTTGTACTAGATAATAAGAGTTGAGATTTGAAGATGAGTTTGTATAAGTTTTGGAATTCAAAAGATTATTTAAGGTTTGCTAAACTTAATATGTATAATAGTTGGAGTATTTGAGATGACACAATTTATACATTTAGATTAAGGTATTTATAAATAGGTTGTTAAAACAATAACTAAATAATCCTATCAAGGACTTATAGAATAATTAGATTTTAATTGAATAAAAGAGATTTTGTATAATTATTTATTTAAAAAAAATAACCATTTAATTATTTTTATGTTTAAAAGATTTTAATAACGCTTAAGAATAAACATTATTAATTTATAAGATAAATTAGTAAGTTCGTCTAAATAATAAATTTGTTTAGGAATTTGGATTGGTTTATAATGTATTTATAATAGAAATTAAATACACAGTTTCATGGTTTCAATTTATAAAAATAGGGAGATTAATATGATTTAAAAATTTATTCCCTACTTTGGATTGATAGAACCCTACTTTTCCCCGTATCATCTTCTTCCCCAAACCAACCGGAACCCTAGCCCGCTGATTCGACCAATCCGGCTAATAGCCGGGCCCTATTTCATGGGGCTTTCATTCCCTGGGTCAATACGGTTCGATTGGTATAGTTTTTACCTTAGTTGCTTGCGTGGTTCGAGAGATCGACTGAGCTAAAATCGCGACGAGTTCTTCGACTGGTCTGAGCTCCGGCGATGGTTTACGAAGAGTTTAAGGTCGTAGGAAGCTTGTAGTGTCTGTCGTCGATGGGTTGGATCAGCTATTTATAGAAAATTTTGGTGTAATCGAATCGATCGAGTAACTACCATTTAAGAAAGCTACGGTTACTCGTTTAACTATCTTCTCGATCATAAAAGTCTGATTAAACGTGGGAGATGGATTGGTTAAGCTTCGCGGTCGTGGTGCCGGTTCCAAATTCGGGAGTTATTATCTCAATCGTGAGATCGAGAAATAGGTAGTCCGAACCGGTCTCCCCCACGTTTCGAACTCGCGATCGGTTTAGAAAAGGAGAAATTCGGGATTTGCAGAGTAGCCCTTGAAGTTTTCAGTATTGACGCAACAGGCCCTCCAACTTCCATTGTTTTATCATTTTATGTGTAAAGTTAGGTTCTAGTTAAGTTTAAGTTTTCAGGATTTGCATTTATAACCCTAAGCTTTTTATAAAACATAAAAAAAAACTTTTAAATCTATGAATCTTTATAAATTTTCATAAGTTTTAAAAAAATATAATAGAATTTATTTTAACTTATAACTCAAATTAATTATTTGAATTAATTGCATTTTTAATTGTTAAATCCTATTTCTCTCATATGAATTTATTATCTAATAATTATACTTTAATATTTTTGTAATTTGTTTATAAATTTGCATTAACATATTTATAAATGTATATGTTTATTTATTAAGACAATGATAAATGTAATTGTGTTACATCATGGAATTAAATGTGAGCATATGAAAGAATTCAAGTAATTTATTAAATTGTATAAATATTCACAAAAATAAATAGTTTACAATGCCGGAGAAGTTAAGATAAGGCCGGAATTCCTCGGGGATTACATAAATCGACTTCGATAACTCATTCAAGGAAATCGTAGAAAGGAATAGACTCAACGCAGATCCTTGGTGCCCACCTCTACAGGGAAGGGGTCGATACCCCCCACATAAGACTGACATCCTATTTTATTATTATGTGTTTTCAGACAATTGTTTCCCTTAATTGTTAAATACTTCCGCTGTTTATGTATTAGAATGGTTGTATGCTTCTGCTATGTTTGAATATTTTATTTGAAGTTCAGTAATGATAACTATGTTTATGAGTAAATCCAACAAGTGAGGTCTCCCGGGAAAGAGGCCTTACAAGTTGGTATCAGAACAATAGTTTGAGAGATTCAGACATCCCTAAATGTCTGGACTCAAGCAGATAATGGGACCAATGCACGGATATCAGTATGGATAGCCAACGCCAACCCTAGCAAAGCAAGTAAGTAGTAAAGTTAATGTTGTAGTTAGGAATAGATGTCTTAAATTAGAACACATAGATATCAATGTCACACTGATGTGAAGAGTTTTGAACCCGAAAAGCAAAGAAAATTATTAATCACAAACCGGTCACTGTAATTAAAAATTTACCTTGCTCGTACAGTTCTAAACTATGACCTGAAGGAATGACATTGGTGTATTCCCTTTACTATTCAGGAATTTAGAAATCATGGCTGGTAGAGGAGGATCTGGACGTCGTGGCGGCCGCACCGGGCAAGTCGGTAGGCTACAATTGAACTGAATACGTAATGTTGAGGAAAGTGTGCATGTCGAACGTGACGAAAGTGTGCACGTAGAACGTACTGAGAGTGTGCATGAAACGAATGTGACTCCACCGGGTGAAGGCAATGAAGGATCACTATGACTAGAACCTGAAGTCAGGGATGCTATTGCCCGTGAGGTCGTGTTAACTCTGAAGAACGTACTGCCTGACTTACTAGCTGAGGCACTAAAGAAAAGCAAAGAGGAAGAAGAAGGAAACCCAGGAGAGAAGGTTTATGACAATGATGGGGATGAGGTAAATATGAGACTGGCCACATGAGGGTGTACTTACAAAGGGTTTAAAGACGGTGATCCACCCAATTTTGATGGAAACAAGGATTCAGTAGCTACATTTGAATGGATTGAAAGGATGAACGGCGTAATCTACATAAGTGAGTGTTGACATGACCAATCCGTTAAGTTTGTTAATCATTCCTTCACCAACGAGGCACTGAGTTGGTGGAGAAACATCTAGAGGTCTAAGTCGCCGAACGCTCTGAGGAGGATGACCTGGGAAGACCTAAATAAGATGATGGTCTAAAATTTCTACCCCTAGAACAAGATCAACAAGGTGGAAAATGAGTTTTTAAACTTCAAGGCTGGCAACATAACTCATCGCCAGTACACTTCTAGGTAAAATGAACTGGCCTAGCTGGTACCTCATCTGGTAGAGAATGAAGAAAGATTGATCAAGTATTATGTCAAGGGCCTGCCCCAGAGGGTCCGAGTTCACGTGAAAGCCAACCTACCCTCGATCTTCGAGTCGGTAGTGAATCTGAGTGGAATTGTCTATGACGATTATGCTAATGAGGACCCAACTCTAGAAGCAATAAAGAGGAAATGGGAGAACCCGTCTAAAGGCAATGGAAAAGGAGACTATACCGCTGAGGTTAAGAAGCCAAGAACAGAAGAATATGAAGTTTGTAAGAAATGTTATAAGAAACACTAAGTCGAATGCCTAGTTGGCTCAACCCTATGCTATAGGTGCGGGAATGCAGGGTATTACTCTCGAGATTGTTTAAGGGACGTCAAGTGCTAAGGTTGTGGAAGATATGGGCATCTGACATAGGATTGTAGGAAAACTGAACAGTCTGGTTCGAGGAAAGAGAAGGAAAAGGAACAACAAAATGCTAGGACTTGAGCCTATGCCTTAACTGAAGAAGAAGAAGCCAGGGGGAACCTTGATGTCGTGTCAGCTACGTTCCTATTTAATGATGAACATGTTGCTATTTTATTTGATTATGGTTCTAGTAAAAACTTTATATCGAATAACTTTAGTCTCAAAGTAGACTGCACAATCAATACTATAGTAAAAGCTTTTCGCGTATAAACTGTCGTTGGTAGAAACTCGGCAGTAATCTAGGTAACCGAAGATTGCATGATAGAAATAGAGGGCCATATATTTCCTTCTAGATTATTCCTTTTGACCTTAGAAGGATTTGACATAGAATTGGGCATGGATTGGATAGCTGCCAACGAAGCTCAAATCGTATATAAACGAAAGATGATACATCTCAAAGCTACTGACGGCAGTCTGATTACGGTTTATGGGGATTGGAATTGCACGATGTCGAACGTCATCTCGATGATAAAGGCCGAAAGTTACACGAGGCGCCGTTGCGCGCCTTATCTGGAGTATGTCATTGACGATAGAATGAAAATGAAAGAACTCAAAGATGTACCCTTGTTGTGTAGCTTTCCAGAAGTGTTTCCAGAGGACCTACCTAGCTTGCCACCCGATCGGGAAATAGAATTTCAAATCGACCTACTGCCAGGAGCTCAGCCCGTTACCAAAGCACCTTACCGATTGGCTCCATTAGAAATGAAAGAATTAATGTCTCAACTAGAAGAACTAGTAGAGAAAGGATTTATCAGATTGAGCATCTCACAATGGGGCGCAACGGTATTATTTGTAAAGAAGAAAGATAGCAGCATGCGCATGTGCATCGAGTACCTTGAGCTGAATAAACGAACAGTCAAGAACAAACACCCATTGCCCAGGATAGACGATCTTTTTTATCAACTACAAGGCGCGAGTTGGTTCTCAAAGATCGATCTTAGGTCGGGTTACCGTCAGTTAAAAGTAAGGGAGGAAAATGTACCAAAAACCACGTTTCGCACGCGTTTTGGGCATTATGAATTCCTCGTGATGTCCTTTGGACTAACCAACGCCCCTGCAACGTTTATGGACTTAATGAACAGAGTATGCTGACCAATGTTGGATTGGTCCGTGATAGTTTTCATAGATGACATTCTCATTTACTCAAAGAACGAAGGTGATCACCACTGTCACCTAAGGGAAATATTAGAGGTTCTGAAGCAGGAGAAGTTTTATGCAAAATTTTCTAAATGTGCGTTCTGGCTTAGGGAAGTTCAATTCCTAGGTCATGTTATAAACCCAGTAGGCATTATGGTAGATCCTGCAAAGATTGTAAAAGTAAAAGAATGGAACTTCCCGAAGACGCCAACAGAGATACGGAGTTTTCTTGGATTGGCAGGCTACTATGGAAGATTCATTCAGGATTTCTCGAGAATAGCCTCGCCACTGACAAAGCTAACGCGTAAGGAATTAAGGTATGAATGGAGTCCAACCCAAAACAACGTGTTTGAAGAATTGAAGACACGGTTAACTAAAGCTCCAGTCTTCACCTTACCTGAGGGAAATGAAGGCTTGGTAGTTTACTCTGACATTTCGGGTCAGGGATTGGGTTGTGTATGTGATACCCGACAAATTCAGGTTAATATCCATACCCGACTATTACTTGAATTCACATGATTACACTTGAATCATACTTAATTATAGAGTAATTAAGTACATGTTTCATATAGCAAGTCCATTCGTTTCATTTCATTTCAAGCATCGGTAATCGGGCGGATTACCGGGTCACACACGCGTCCTGTCACACGAACGGTGGTGAATTTTAGATATAATATTTAGACATATAATTGGTGTGCAAAATTATATGTAATACTGTGATTTAATATTACATGCTTATATGAATTTTCCAAAATTTTTAGAGCAACTTTTATTTTAACGTTTTCTAAGTGGATACGCGATATGTGCCAACAACACTAAATTGGATTTTATAAAAATAATGGTCTTACAATTGGGCTCACATATTTCAGCTTTTTAATCTTAATTAGTCCATTAGGGAGCCCATTTTCACTAAAAAACCTTAAATGAGAAGAAAAGCCCAAACCTTTTTCACTAAAACACTCCCTTAAACCATTTCTCCCTACCCTAACCCTAAACTCACTTCTCTCTCCCTCTCCTAAACCATTCAGCCACCACCTCCATAGGAGCCACCACCCATCTTCAACCTTGTTCATCCTAAATCAACTGTTCCAAGGTCATTTCAAGGTGATTCAAGGTGCTTGGAGCTAGTTCACATCCATTCTAACATCATATCCCGGTTTTGTAAGCATTCTTTTCATTTTTATTCATTATTTTCGGCCCTATGAGGTACCACATCCATTCAAACGAGTTTTTATGTTTTAAGGTCTTTAATCCATGTTTTTATCAAAGCTTTTTTGTCACACCCCAATTTCAACTAACGGAGTTTTACCGTTTGAAAGGTGACACACCAGGATCTCAGTCATTAGTTACATCAAACGACACTATATGGGACTTGAAATATCATAACATAAAAGTTCAGAGTTAATGCGGAAGCGTAAACGTTAAAAGTGAAGGCAAAGTAATTACACGCAATAAGCGTTAATTAATATAATTAAATAAACTGTTTAAAAAGTTTGAAATGAATGATATGACAATAGGACTCCATGCATGTCCAAAGTGCGCAACCTGTGCCAAAGCGACCTGAGAAACATGTAAGAAAAAGTGTCAACATGAGGTTGGTGAGTTCACAGGTTTCAAGTTTACAATAAGAGAGTGTTTGTCAGATTATGTACATTCAGTATGCTTATCTATAGGTAGCTAGCCTACGTTCATGTCTTACTAAAGCGCTCGCAACCGAAGCTGACTGTTTGTTTATATGCCTCCTGCCAGGTCTATCAACACCGGCGGTGTGAGTAGGCTAACATTTCACCCGTTCGATCTCTAATCGAGTTAGCGCGACTAATGCGGGTGGGATTTGTCAAACCCAGTAGTACTACTAAACATTACCTCGCTAAGATCCATATTAACGGTTCGATGTATGATGAGGACTTTCTGTGATAGTGTGTCACGCTTAGCCTCAACAGTAATAATATATGAATTACAATAATCAAAAATAGTTGTGTCATGTTTTCTCCCCCAACGGGAGAAACATGTAACATAATGTTTGTCTGCGTACCTATTTCTCCCCCATGGGGAAAACAAGTAAAAGTATGATAGTTTGTGTACATATTTGTTTCTCCTCAACAGGAAAACAAGTAAAATATGTTTGTGTGTAAGCATGTTTCTCCCCCAATAGTAAAACAAGTAAAAAGGGGCCGTGAAACTCACATGCGTTGCGTAGTAGGTAGTCTCACAAAAGTATGAGATTTGAAATCTCAAGTGCTAGCCTGCACGGTTAACGTATGCCCTAGAATTATAAACAAATAAGTTAGGGACACATTGGGATTTGTGACGACGACACGGAAGATTGAACGTTCTAAAGAAACGCTATAATGATTAAGAGTAGACGAACGTGTCTATCGAAATATAGATTTCTTAATATAATGATTAAGATCAATGCGTTACGTGTCGTACGTTAATAATGAATAATTAATTAAACACATACATAAATTCGTACGCTTGAGTCGTTTACAAAAATTAGGAAAATAATATAATTCAATATATTATTTTTAGGTTCGCAGGATTATCTAAATAATCATTTGTGTGGAAAAATAATAAATATACTATTTTTATTCGAGGATAAAACCGAGGGTAAATAATTATAAACAATTATATTATCTAATAGTTTGAAACGTTACACGAGATTAATAAACGAGGCGAACTAATATAAAAAAAGTATATTATTTTATACTAGGAGTCGCGGTTTAAAATAATATAAACATATTATTTTATTCGAAGTCGAGGTTTGAAAATAATATAAATATATGTTATTTTAAAAGTGGAAATAATATTAGTTATGAATTATTAAACCAAACCCGAACCTACGGGTTGTTTTCGAAGCTAAAACACGTTAATATATTAATATAACAATATATGATAGGTTTTTATATTCAAAACAATACTTTAAAAATGAATTAAACCAAAATGGGTGTGGGGAGACTCGAACCCGGGTCTCTCCCACACCAGCACACACATTTAGCCATCACACCCGCTAGGGCAATCGCAACATATCCCGGATTCAAATTGTTTTAACACAAATCTCCGCTGAGTTTTTCCCTCCCAAGCGAAACCAAACCCACTCTCAGTCCCGATTCCAACCAAATCGATCGCGGTCGACCTAGAAATTTAGGTCTTTTGTTCGTCAATGCCTGGCGAGTCTACTGGTGAAATTAATTGAGAAAATATTAAGTCTAGTTTAATTTAATTACTCGTTTAAGAACCAAAACTCTAATTTAAGAACACGAATTCAAATTGATTAAATCTTATGAAATTAACTGTTGAAATGATAAGGCTTTTAATGAGTGATGGGTTACGAATCTAACTCTGTGGTTTGATTTGATTGAGATCGAGTCGAAGGTAGGGTTCGATTAAACCGAAATCGTATGAACCCTAGGTTTTGGTTCATGACAAATTCGGTAATGTAATCCTTAATTGAGTTACTATATGAATGTTCGATTACCTGGATCGATGTTGAATTGATGGGGATCGACTAAAAGGGATCCCGACTTCGACGAGTTTGGTCTCCGGCGACTACGGCCCTTTCTCCGGCCGAATTGCACTGTGAAAAAGCTTCTGATTGATGCGATTGAGGTGTTTGGAGATTTTGATTTCGAGAATAACACACCACATGGTCGAATTCGATGAACTAAGACGTGAGGGTCGACGGTTATGGTTTAAAGTTCTTAATGAGATTAATTTGTGCTCATTATGGACTAATAATGGATGTAAATGATCCAATGATGGTCTCCATAATCATAATCATGCTACAACTTGAATATAGTTTGTTGTTTGCGAATTTGGATCCAAAGGGGCTTCGGGTTTGACTCTCAAAGTCAACAGAAGCAAAACTCATTCAATTTTGACTTTTTGGAGTCAACAGAAAGAGTTTAGGGTTATTACAATATTAGTCCTTGTACTATTAGATGGAATAATGATAGAAATAATCCCTGGAGTTTGTAATGAGGTTAAGAACATGGTTATTTGACTTTCAAAAGTCAACAGGAACACAATTACCAAACATTGACTTTCAAAGTCAATCTGAATTGAGTTTGGACTAGTTACACAATTAGTCCTTGAAGTTTCATGTAATATAGTTTGGATTAATGGCAAAATTGGTCCCTGAGGTTTGAACTTGAGTTAACTAGGTTAGTATTTAACTGGATTATGTTAACGGAGTTAACTTGGAAAAGTCCGGATTGTCACATCATCTCCTAGTTGAAAGAATTTTCGGTTCGAAAATTAAAATAAAATAAAAATTTCTGGGTGTCACATCATCCCCTAGTTGAAAGAATTTTCGTCCCGAAAATTAAATAGTACCTTAAGAATTTGACGCGGAGTGCTTGAACAGATGAGGATATTTGCGCATTATCTGATCCTCGCGCTCTCACGTGAATTCCGGTTCGCGTTTCGAGTTCCAACGAACTCTGAAAATAGGGATTTTACTGCGTTTTAACGTTTTGACTTCCCTATCCATAATTTTCATAGGTTCTTCGATGAAACATAACTGTTCATCAATGTGTAGTTCCTCAAGAGGAACCGCGAGTGTTTCGTCTGCTAGACATTTCTTCAAGTTCGAGACATGAAAGACGTCGTGTACACCACTAAGTCCTTCAGGTAGGTCCAGTTGATTCGCTACTGGGCCAATTCTCTTCATTATCTTGAACGGCCCAACACAACGAGGATTCAGTTTGCTTCATTTCCCGAAGCGAATTACACCTTTCCAAGGTGAGATTTTGAGTAGAACCATGTCACCTACTTGAAATTCTAACGATTTACGACGCTTATCGGCGTAGCTCTTTTGACGGTCACGAGCTGCTGCCATACGGTTTCTAATTTGAATGATTTTCTCAGAAGTTTCAAGTACAAGCTCAGGACCTGTAAGTTGACTATCCCCAACCTCGGCCTAACAAATAGGAGAACGACATTTCCATCCATATAGTGCTTCAAATGGGGATGTCTTGATGCTAGTGTGATAACTGTTATTGTAGGAGAATTCCACCAGCGGTAGGTGAGAATCCCAAGTGTTACTGAAATCAGTCACACAAGCTCGTAGCATATCCTCCAGGGTTTGAATAGTACGCTCCATCTGGCCATCAGTTTGAGGGTGGTATGCTGTGCTCATATCTAGACGTGTGCCTAGAGCTTTATGTAACGATTGCTAGAAACGGGAGGTGAATCGTGCATCACGATCCAAAATGATAGAGATTGGCACCCTGTGCCGAGAGACTACTTCTTTCAAGTAAATACGAGTAAGTTTTCCATCTTGTCTGTTTCCTTGATTGCTAAGAAGTGAGCGGACTTTGTTAAACGATCAAAGATTATCCAAATGGTATCACATCTGGTAGGAGTTCGTGGAAATTTTGTGATAAAGTCCATGGATATCTGCTCCCATTTCAACATGGAAATATCTGGTTGTTGGAGAAGACCAGAAGACTTTTGATATTCAACTTTGACTTTCGCGCAAGTCAAGCACTTGCTCACATAGGTGGCTATATAAGCCTTCATCTTTGGCCATCAATACAGCACCTTTAGATCATGATACATCTTGTCGGAACCTGGATGAATAGAGTAACGAGATTTATGAGCCTCATCCATGACTAGTTCCCTTAAATTTCCAAATGCCGGAACCCGTATTCGCTCGGCGAAGTAGCGAATACCGTCAGATATGACCTCGAGTTGTGCTTCCATACCGCGTGTACCTTCCAGCGGTAGGTTTTCCTCTTTCAGGGTTTCGAGTTGAGCACTACGGATTTTGTCAGGTAATCCGGGTTGAATAGTAAGCTGTAATGCTCGAACTCGTTTGGGTTTCGTTTCCTTTCGACTCAGGGCATCAGCTACAACGTTAGCTTTACCCAGATGATACCGGATCGCACAGTCATAATCATTTAAGAGTTTGACCCAACGACGCTGTCGCATGTTCAACTCTTTCTGCTCGAAGATGTGCTGAAGACTCTTGTGATCGGTGCAGATGGTACATTTGGTACCGTACAAGTAATGTCTCCATATCTTAAGTGCGAAAACTACGGCTCCCAACTCTAGGTCATGAGTGGTGTAGTTTTTATCGTGAATATTTAGTTAACGTGAATCGTATGCAATCACCTTTTCTCGTTGCATTAACACACAACCCAGACCCTGAATCGATGCGTCACAATACACCACAAAATCATCCGTTCCTTCCGGAAGAGCTAGAATAGGTGCATTGCAAAGTTTTTGTTTAGGATGTTGGAATGTTGACTCTTGGTTATCGCCCCAGTTATAGGCTTTACCCTTTTGAGTTAAGGCAGTGAGAGGTTGTGCAATTTTTGAAAATCCTTCGATGAATCGACGGAAATAACCAGCCAATCCCAGAATTGTCGCACCTCAGTCGGAGTCGTCGGTGCTACCCAATTCTTGATGGCTTCTATCTTTGATGGATCGACATGTATTCCCTTCTCGTTAACCACATATCCTAAAAATTGAACTTCCCGGATCCAGAATTCACACTTGGAAAACTTAGCATACAGTTGCTCCCATTTAAGTAATTCCAAAATTAGGCGTAGATGCTCCTCATGTTCCTCCTTGTTCTTGGAATAAATGAGAATGTCGTCAATGAAAACGATGACAAATTGATCAAGGTATGGCTTACACACACGGTTCATGAGGTCCATGAATACCGCGGGTGCGTTGGTTAATCCGAAAGGCATGACCATAAATTCATAGTGGTCGTACCTTGTTCTGAAAGCAGTCTTAGAGATATCCTCATCTCTGACTCTTAAATGTTGGTAACCGGACCTAAGATCTATCTTGGAATAGAAACTTGATCCTTGGAGTTGATCAAAGAGATCATCCATACAAGGCAAAGGATAACGATTCTTGATTGTGACTTTATTCAGCTCACGGTAGTCAATACACATACGGAAAGTTCCGTCTTTCTTCTTTATTTATAGTACCGAAGTTCCCCATGAGGTCGGATAAAACCTTTATCCAACAAATCCTGTAACTGAGTGGACAACTCTTGTAATTCACTAGGTGCTAGTCTATATGGTGCCCGAGCGATCGGTGCCGCTCCGGGTGCTAGATCGATTTGAAACTCAACTTGACGACGTGGCGGAAGACCAGGCAGGTCTTCGGAAAATACTTCCGGGTAGTCACGAACGATCGGGATATTGTAAATCCTCTTCTCTTCTGATGGCTGCTCAACAACGAGAGCCAAAATAGCAGTATGCCCTTTTTGAAGGCATTTCTGTGCTTTCATAAAGATATGATGCCCATGACTGCACCAACTTTTTTTTTCGCCCTGAACGGAAAGGGTTTCTACACTCGGGAGAGGAAGGCGAACAATTTCTCACGACAGATAATCACGGCTTGGTTTTTAGATAACCAATCCATCCCGACAGTCATGTCGGTCAAGCTTATGACCAGTCAATCTTAGCTTACATCCTCTAAGAATGTGAGTTGCTTCGATTATTTGACCGTCCACTATTTCTATAGTGTACTTAGTTCCTAATAGAGTTGGAGTACGACCGCACCAACGTGAAATTTGTGAGGTCACTGAAATAACTGAATGTGCTGGGGTGTGAATCGAATTAGACTGAGGACTAGTCACAGGGTAAGGTAGTAGGGTCAAATGGATATCATTGTTGGAGTGTAAGGAATAATGTGTTAGCTTAGAAAGAATTTCTCAAATTTTGCTTACCTAGTTGGAGTCGATGGGTTTACCATGAGGTTCTACTAGAGTTTCAATAAAGATGGTTTCTATGGTCATGTTTGGATGAGAGTCTTAATTTCACCAGGACTCTTACATGAGTGAGATAAAATGATGGATTCCATTGATGATAGCTCAGTGTAAATTTCTTCAACCTGATAGTCGCGTCTATCAACTGTTGAACATGTTTAATGATACCAACTAGTCATTGAGCGGGTTACAAGAACTTCTACTGACAATGGAAGTTTAAGTTTGTAGATCACTGATTAGGAGCATTTATCCACACACTAGGTTTCACCAGGATTTACATGCACCTCAAATTACTATTACATGTGCACCCGTAATGGTAATTTGCCTTGCATGCTCACCCTAGTTCTCCCTGTCCTGTGTCAACATGTCCTTTAGTTTGTATTGCCGAGTACAGAGTGTTTTCAGATATAATAAGTCATTGAAAGGAGTAGTCATCAACCATAAGTTGATCGACTACGACTCATATCAGTATGAGTAGTCGGGAATTGTTTGATACGAGTATTCACCCGAGTTGAAACACAATACGATAGTCCAATCCAGCGGATTGTAGATGAGAACATGGAACAAACATGTACATGAAGTGTGACTTCGAGAAATGAAACTAATTCATGAATACAAATTACAGGAAGCAGCAAAGTAATCGTCCTTTCAACTGAGTCAAGATAGGGTTTGAATATGCGTTCTAAACTTTGTGGTCAATCTATTCTCAACAAAATATTGACCAAGGAAGCGAGCCCATGGTTCGGAAATGTGATAACATCTACGTGTCAATGGATTCTGCAATAATGCGTGCAACGGTCTTCCTTCACCCGGTGTATTGTTGCTAGTGGGTACAGTAGGGACTCGCCTCCGAAGATCCTTACTCCCAAAGAGATATGTGCTAGCTGATTGTCGTCCATAAAATGGACCTGAGAAAGCCCACCATACTCAACAGGTGATGGTGAGGTAACTGACTCCTCCGAACGCTCCGTCTCGCTGCCCTCGGACGGAAGTGGATGCTGTTCTGGTGATTCCCCGAGTGTCGTCACTGGGAATGATGATGCAATGCAAATGATGTGTCCCTCGCCAACTGAGGGTGATACAGATGGTATTAACATGCCTGCACTGCAATGTATGTATAGTTGCTATATGTATCTGGTATAAGTGTCTGTGCCGTGTAACTAATGTGTGAGGTTATAGTCTAGTGTGCAATCCTAGTTTCGCTATAACCAATGTCTCTGATACCAACCTGTCACACCCCCAATTTTAACTAACGGAGTTTTACCGTTTGGAAGGTGACACACTAGGATCTCAGTCATTAGTTACATCAAACGACACTATATGGGACTTGAAATGTCATAACATAAAAGTTCAGAGTTAATGCGGAAGCGTAAACGTTAAAAATGAAGTCAAAGTAATTACACGCAATAAGCGTTAATTAATATAATTAAGTAAACTATTTAAAATGTTTGAAATGAATGATATGACAATAGGACTCCATGCATGTCCTAAGTGCGCAACCTTTGCCAAAGCGACCAGAGAAACATGTAAGAAAAAGTGTCAACACGAGGTTGGTGAGTTCACAGGTTTCAAGTTTACAATAAGAGAGTGTTTGTCAGATTATGTACATTCAGTATGCTTATCTATAGGTAGCTAGCCTACGTTCATGTCTTACTAAAGCGCTCGCAACCGAAGCTGACTGTTTGTTTATTTGCCTCCTGCCAAGTCTATCAAAACTGGCGGTGTGAGTAGGCTAACATTTCACCCGTTCGACCTCTAATCGAGTTAGCGCGACTAACGCGGGTGGGATTTGTCAAATCCAGTAGTACTACTAAACATTATCTCGCTAAGATCCATATTAACGGTTCGATGTATGATGAGGACTTTCTATGATAGTGTGTCACGCTTAGCCTCAACAGTAATAACATATGAATTACAATAATCTAAAATAGTTGTGTCATGTTTTCTCCCCCAACGGGAAAACATGTAACATAATGTTTGTCTGCGTACCTGTTTCTCCCCCACGGGGAAAACAAGTAAAAGTATGATAGTTTGTGTACATGTTTGTTTCTCCTCAACAGGAAAACAAGTAAAATATGTTTGTGTGTAAGCATGTTTCTCCCACAATAGTAAAACAAGTAAAAAGGAGCCGTGAAACTTACCTGCGTTGCGTAGTTGGTAGTCTCACAAAAGTATGAGATTTGAAATCTCAAGTGTTAGCCTGGACGTTTTACGTATGCCCTAGAATTATAAACACATAAGTTAGGGACACATTGTGATTTGTGACGACGACACGGAAGATTGAACGTTCTAAAGAAACGCTCTAATGATTAAGAGTAAACGAACGTGTCTACGGAAATATAGATTTCTTAATATAATGATTAAGATCAGTGGGTTACGTGTCGTACGTTAATAATGAATAATTAATTAAACACATACATAAATTCGTACGCTCGAGTCGTTTACAAAAATTAGGAAAATAATATAATTTAATATATTATTTTTAGGTTCGCAAGATTATCTAAATAATCATTTGTGTGAAAAAATAATAAATATATTATTTTTATTTGAGGATAAAACCGAGGGTAAATAATTATAAACAATTATATTATCTAATAGTTTGAAACGTTACACGAGATTAACAAACGAGGCGAAATAATATAAAAAAGTATATTATTTTATACTAGGAGTCGCGGTTTAAAATAATATAAACATATTATTTTATTCGAAGTCGAGGTTTGAAAATAATATAAATATATGTTATTTTAAAAGTGAAAATAATATTAGTTATGAATTATTAAACCAAACCCGAACCTACGGGTTGTTTTCGAAGCTAAAACACGTTAATATATTAATATAACAATATAGGATAGGTTTTTATATTCAAAACAATACTTTAAAAATGAATTAAACCAAAACGGGTGTGGGGAGACTCGAACCCGGGTCTCTCCCACACCAGCACACACATTTAGCCATCACACCCGCTAGGGCAATCGCAACATATCCCGGATTCAAATTGTTTTAACACAAATCTCCCCTGAGTTTTTCCCTCCTATGCGAAACCGAACCCACTCTCAGTCCCGATTCCAACCAAATCGATCGCGGTCGACCTAGAAATTATAGGGCTTTTGTTCGTCAATGCCTGGCGAGTCTACTGGTGAAATTAATTGAGAAAATATTAAGTCTAGTTTAGTTTAATTACTCGTTTAAGAACCGAAACCCTAATTTAAGAACACAAATTCAAATTGATTAAATCTTATGAAATTAACTGTTGAAATGATAGGGCTTTTTATGAGTGATGGGTTACGAATCTAACTCTGTGGTTTGATTTGATTGAGATCGAGTCGAAGGTAGGGTTCGATTAAACCGATATCGTATGAACCCCGAGGTTTTGGTTCATGACAAATTCGGTAATGTAATCCTTAATTGAGTTAGGGCTTTCGTTCTAGACACAAAAGTGATGCTATATGAATGTTCGATTACCTGGATCGATGTTGAATTGATGGGGATCGACTAAAAGGATCCCGACTTCGACGAGTTTGGTCTCCGGCGACTACGGCTCTTTCTCCGGCCGAATTGCACTGTGAAAAAGCTTCTGATTGATGTGATTAAGGTGTTTGGAGATTTTGATTTCGAGAATAACACACCACATGGCCGAATTCGATGAACTAAGACGTGAGGGTCGACTGTTATGGTTTAAAGTTCTTAATGAGATTAATTCGTGCTCATTATGGACCAATAATGGATGTAAATGATCCAATGATGGTCTCCATAATCATAATCATGCGTTACAACTTGAATTTGAATTGATTATAGTTTTTTGTTTGCGAATTTGGATCCAAAGGGGCTACGGGTTAGACTCTCAAAGTCAACAGAAGCAAAACTCATTCAATTTTGACTTTTTGGAGTTAACAGAAAGAGTTTAGAGTTATTACAATATTAGTCCCTGTACTATTAGTTGGAATAATGGCAGAAATAATACTTGGAGTTTGTGATGAGGTTAAGAACATGGTTATTTGACTTTCAAAAGTCAACAGGAACACAATTACCAAACATTGACTTTCAAAGTCAATCTGAATTGAGTTTGGACTAGTTACACAATTAGTCCTTGAAGTTTCATGTAATATAGTTTGGATTAATGGCAGAGATGGTTCCTGAGGTTTGAATTTGAGTTAACTAGGTTAGTATTTAACTGGATTATGTTAACGGAGTTAACTTGGAAAAGTCCGAATTCTCACATTTTTCATAATAAAGAGTTGTTGACACATATTGGTACATTTGGTGGTTTGAAATGCTTGTTTTACATGTATATTGCTCGTTTCTATTTAAGGAAACTTTGTTGGTTATGATTTTGTAGAAATGTGTATATGATATGTTTGAAAGTTTAAATGATACATATGTTAGTAAATTAAGTAAGAAATATAATTTTTTTGGTTGAAATGTTGTGTAACACTATGCTATGGTCGTCTTACTATATAAGCAAACTTTAATTTGTCATATTTTGAGTTATGGTGTTCTAATGGATAAATACATGCTAATATGGTTCTATAACATCTATTAAAGTATTAGAAAGAGTTATTTGAATTTACACATGTGTAAAAGGTCGTTTGGACCACTTTCCTAAAAAGGAAACTTTAATTGAACATATTTTGTATGTGTATGTTATAAAGGTTTAAAATAGGTTAAATAGCTTTATTACTAAATGAATAGATGACTTATGCAAGAATATGTGATTTGGAGTTGGATTATGACATGTTTTGGAGAATCTTGCTAAATAAGGAAACTTTATTAGTTTAGGAACTTCACATTTGCTTCAAATAGAAAGTGTATGTATAGAATCATATTTATAGTATGTTACTAGTATAATTTCACGTGTAATTTGTTTAGTTTAGCTATGACACCTAAAATACACTAAAACCCTAATTTCCTAAAAAAGGAAACTTTGCTATGTTAAGAACAATGGTATAGAAATGACATGTTATGTTACTTGTTCAAATGGGTTGAAATAATGTTAATAGGTTATTAGTGTAATGACATAACATATGTGGATGATTGGTTAACTTGTATGAAATATACCATGAGGATGTACAAATGCCATGTTACTTGTCACGTGTTATTTACTTATGCAACTACTTGAAGCATGTATGTTATGCCATAAGTATGACTTATGCGTTACCTAGGTATTACTTATGTGTTATGTGGGTATTTCTTACATGATACTTATGTGTTACTCAAATGTTATCTATGTGCTACTTGTATATGTCTTCACCATGTGTCACCAACGGGTCGTCATGTCACATTGGTCAAGGTTGGCCAACATTGGTCAACATTAGTCAAACTTGGTCAACATTGGTCAACATTAGTCAAACTTGGTCAACTATAGTCAAACTTGGTCAAAGTTAGTCAAACCTCGGTCAACTTTGGTCAAACCTTTTCAAAACGTCAATGTAACCTTTCAACGTTGAGTCGTTTAGATGAATGTGGTTACATAAACCATGTTTACTTTCATAGACCTTATAGCCTTACTATTCCTAGGGCTCGGTTAGGTCGGGTGTCCAGACTTGCTAGATTTCTCGTGTTGCTTTCATACTTCATTAACCTCATTCCCAGGTGAGTTTTCACGGCCCCATTTTACTTACTTTTCCATTTAGGGGAGAAACATGCTAAACCATTTTCTTACTTAGTTGTATGATGATTACTTTGATTTCTTTTTAACATATATAAGTGGGTGCATTTCCCGCACATAAAGTCCTCTCAAATTTGAACCGTTAATTATTACACAAAGCGAGGTGATTCAAGAATAGTATTATTGGGTTTAACAACCCCCACCCGAGTTAGTCGCGCTAACTCTGACCGGGAGTCAAACGGGTGCATAATTGACCTAATCCATTGCGTGATGGGCACGTAAGAGGCAAATTGCTAGTTTCTGCATTCCTTCATTGAGCTTCGGTTTCGGTGTTGCTTATATAATTAATGTTTATTGTCTAATCAACAATCGAATCACGAGTATACATACGTACCGTTACACTATTTTCATTACTGTTTCTGTTACTTAAACCTATGAACTCACCAACCATGTTTTGACACTTTAAGCATGTTTATCTCAGGTCGCTAAGCATTCATTCATGGACTAGGGGCACTTCAAATGGCTCACAACATATTTTTCATTAGAAGCTAGGTTTATGGGAACCTAATTTGTTATGCTTCTATATTTTGCTACATTACTTTTGCTTCCTCACTTTACATTCCGCATTTTCAAACTCTGTATTACTTAATTATTTTTGTATGATGTTCAAACATAATGCCTTTTCGAAAACCATTTTTGAGGTTTCAAGTTCGTGTTTTGGTTGAAGAAATCATCTTCCTGAGAGTTTTTAGCTGAAACAGCCGAACTTATCTCAAATTCTGTTACAGGCGAACTTAAGAGGCGAACTTAGTCTAAGTTCTTGTTTAGGCGAACTTATCAAGTTCTCTTGGCACACGTTCGCTTAAGGAAAGTTTTAGGCGAACTTATCAAGTTCGCTTATGGGTAAACTTGTTTCAATTTTGTTTTCTTGTGATATTTTGTATATATTTGTTGTTATGGCTAACATGGTGCAGGTTACAAACATGTTCAACAATGACAATGAAATAAATCGCCAAAGTTGCTAAGTCTTGCTGATTATCCTAACTGGACGGATCGCTTTGATCAATTTGTTTCATTCACTGATACCAGTTTATGGATTCCTATTCTAGAAGGATATACTCATCCGACTTATTCATGGACGGATAGTGATAATGTTCCAAAGCCTGTATCTGCCTTAACAACTGAAGAAAAGCTGTTATTTGATCGTGAAAAGAAGGCAATGGCAAGTATTTCAATGTCACTACCAAAAGAAATTTATCGCAGTTTGAAGCAATTTAAATCTTCCAAGCAGTTATGGGAAGCGTTACAGAAGAGATGTGAAGGTAGTTTGGATGTGAAGAAAAGCCATAAGGAAATATTGAAGAAACAATTTTTAGTATTCAAACACTTTCAGAATGAGAATTTTGATGATCTGGCTACAAGATTGTATCATCTGCTGAGTGAATTAGCAAGTGCAAAGGTGATGTATGAACCTGAAGAGATAAATGACAAGTTTCTGGAAGCTTTACCACCAAAATTTGACGTGTATACTGTTCTCATCAAAGAAAATGAAAAATATAAGACAATGTCACCTGAAGATGTTTTTGGAAAAATTCAATCTCATGATCTAATCTTAAAGAAAAAGGAAAACAATATGGAGCACATGCAAGATCCGTCAATGTATTTTACCAAAACATCTGTGTGAATCCCCTTGATCTGCAATATTCCAAGCAACACAATAACGAACAATCTCCTGGAAAGGCGGAATCAATCCAAGAGACTCTAAGATTGAAAACCGACGAATCAAACAACGAATCTAAGATAATACGCCATCAAACTAAGATAATCACCAAACATCATCTTGTATTCACTTAGAGAATCAATACCAATCAGTAGTACAATACTATGAACAACAGAGATACAAAATCAGATACAAGTTCTTCTCCTCTAGCTTTCAAATACAAGACATATATATAGAAACAAGATTTCGTCCGAAAACTCTATATGTCCGAAAAAGATTTCGATCGAAATCTTTTTCGATCGATAAAGTTTTAGGTCGAAAACTTTACACGAGCATATATCAAAATAGAAACTTGAATTCGATGGACTACTAGGTTCCAACAATCTCCCCCTAGTCCACTGAAACCCAAGTTCTATGTCTTGTCTGCATCCTGCTTCTTCTCAGGCTTCACTTTCTTTGAATAGGAATTTGAGGCTGAAAAGATGTAAACCTATCTTGATTACATTGATTCCTGAGAAGTACCTCAAAAGCAGAAGCTCGAGTATTGTTTAATTTATTATTCATCTTCAAACGACTCAGATCTCTTATATCCCATCTTGGTAGTGTTTGTAACTTATGACATGTATCAAAATATTAAATATCGCTAGCAACCCTCTTGATCACATACATCTTCTTATCATTATCAAATTTCCAATCCAAGATCAATCCAGTCAATGCCTTTCTTGGATTCCTGATTCTTTGTGTAATTCTTTCAACAGTTGACAGTTTTTCATTAATTTTCCACCATGAGCTCTTATCATAAGAAGCTTTCTTTTCAGTAAAACCCTTTTGAGCTTCATCTGTTTCACTTTCTTCAAACAATTCATCAAATGGAATTCTCTCGTCAACCACTTTGTCCAATCTTCCAACTTCATTCCTGTCACATTCAACATAAGTTTGTTTTTCCTCATATTCATGTTTCTCATAGATTACATCATAATCTTTGTCATCACTTGACTCGTCATTATTTGCTCCACTTCCACCAATTCCAGAACCATCACTACTGCTATCATCATCATCAGAAGGATCAACATCATTTTTCTTGATATCTGTGATAATAACATCTTCATCTTCCTCTTTTTCATCTTCTTCCTTCTCGTTATCGTCATCATCTACCTCCATTCCCTGACCTTGTTGATTAATAAGTGAATCAACATCAAACATATCTTGTGAACCAAAAAGATAAGCTCCTTTAATTGGAGATTTAGTATGTTATGATTGATTCAACGTTGAAGGTCCTTGCTGTTCTTTATTCTCTTGCATGGGTTGACTAGTGACATTCGGTATTGAAATAGACATTCCAAGACATTTTACAAGATCTTGCACAATGCTTTGCAAATTATCTATCTGTACTTGTTGCTCATCAAGCTGCTTTTGCTTCTTGGAATCACTTGTCTTTAACTCTCTAATTTCTCTTTCATTTGCAGCTTCTCTGCTTTGAAGATTTGAAACTTGAGTCTTCAATTGACTTATAATATTTTTAGTTTCTTGGGTTGCAAAGTTTAGAAACTCTTCATCCATCAATTTATAATCTTTAGAAGCCTTTTGTCTAACAGGATCTGGAACTTCTTTACCCTTTCCTTTTCCTGAGTACCTCTGTGCCATAGTCTTCAATCTCTTTTGTTCTGCTTCTTTAATTACGATACCTTTAGACGGAGGAGGTCTAGAAGGCACGCCCTTTTCAGCTTCAATAGCTTTACTTTTGATTGGATTTTCAGTTGCCGTTGCTGGAATTTCTGGTGTTTCAATACTTTCAGTTTCTTGAACTTTCTCTGTTTCTTTAACTAGCTCATCAACAGTTTCTTTCCCAACTACAATTTCTGTAACAACTTCAGGAATAATCACAGTAGCTTGAACATTTTCAGGATTGTTTTGCACTACATTCCTATCACCTCTTTCACCACCTTCACCACCTTCACCATTATCATCTCCTTCATCATCACCATCATGATCCTCTACTTCACTACCTTGAATATCATTCAATTCATCTTCGACACCGAACTCTGGATCAGGATTCTCTTCAATCATATTTTGAAATAAAGGTGTCAATGTCCCAGTAAACTTGCTTTTCTTCCTTATGGTGTTCATTCTACTGAAAATTATTTCTGTCATTTGATCCAATGGAAGCTCAACCACGTCATTAGGTAGATCAGGCAATAGTGTATTGATTATCATTTGTAAGAATCTTGGATAAAGCATAAACTTGTTGTTCTGTATTGAACCCACAAAATTATTAATCATACCTTCAAAAATCATTCTTGAGAAATTGAATCTACGGTGAGTTGTCAGACAAACCAAAGCTCTACTAAACACTTCACCAATTTGATCAAATGCTCCAGTCCTAGGTCCAAGGCAATGAATGAATACATGTACTAAGTACCTCCAGTGTTTCCCTGACAATGTCTTTGTCACTTGCCTTCTTGGAAAGTCTCATTCATAGCCCATTTCTCTGATTATCTGCATCACACGTGTGTAACTTATTCTGTATGGAAAACTGACATTGTTTCTGAAATTTAGAACCTCTCTAATAATTTTTTTAGTAATCTTGATCTTCTTTCCACCAACTGTACTTTCTATCCAGATTTCCTTGTTAACATGCTTGTATTCAACGTTGTTCTAGAATTCCCGAATTTATTTTCATAAGCAATAACTTGTGTTGATATGGCAGTTAGAATTCTTGATTTGTTCAGAAACCGAACTATTTCTTCATATCCTCTTGATTTTCTTGTGCTAGCTATCAAACACGCACAGATGTTGTGCCTTGAGTCAAAATTTAACCTATTCATAGCTGTTCAAGACAAGTAACATGAATTAGTCAAAATCCAAAATCTGCCAACTCCAAAGATTTCGAACGAAAACTATTATCCGAAACCTATTTCGATCGAAAACTTCAGCTTGAAAACTTCTGTTAAACATCCTTTTTCGAACGTAAACAATTTCTTTATAGAAATTTGCAACTCAAAAGTTTTCGTACGAAAACTCACACAAAACCTGATCGAAAACAATTTCGATCGAAAACCTCTTTGGACAGATCAGTTGGAGACTCTTCATTTCCATCTGAGACAGATTTCGATCAATTCATACAAGTTTTCGGACTATTTATATAAGATTTCAGACGATTCATAAACATTTAAAACCTAAGGCAATGGATCTATCTAATCTTACTCTAAGGATCCAGAAAAACATACCTTGATGTCGGAAACTTTAACCAGAAATAACATTCAACTTTGCTCGAAGATTTCGCACGAAAACACGACTCGGTAAAATCGAAAATCAAGCTCGAAAACTCATACAAAGGTGGTGAAATGATTTCGATCGAAAAGTATATATATATAACTTTTAAGATTTCGGATGAAAATACTTTTCGCATATGACTTTTCGATCGGAAACAATTTCGGACAAAAGATTTTGGACAAAAACTTTTTTTACTTTTGAAAATTTGAATTTGAATTTTATTTATTTATTTATTTATTTTATTTTTTCCTGATATCATTAAGACCTGTTCCAAAAATTTAATGCTTTCAAATGTAAGAAAAACAACAAACAACAAAGAAAAACAAATTATATTTCAAAAAAAATATTAAAACAAAAACACACACACATAATACTTTTTCAGAAAAACTAGCCTTTTCTCATGTTTATAAACTGAATTGACATATGATCATAAATGCACACTGTCTTAATCACACTTCATATCAAGTCAGGATCTACTCAGTTCAAAAATAATTGCCAGTATCTTAATCCACATAAACTCATGCATCATATTTCAGCAAATACTGTGTGACAGTTAAGGTAAGATTAATCAATACAATGTGTACCCCACAATCGAGATGGAAAGAACTGAGAATCAACACAAAGTTTCACCAGCATGAAGGTAGCGTTCTTAGCACAGGAAAAATAATCCAAGCTGTATGAAGGTGTTTAACTCTAAATCATATATTTGACATATATAGTTAATAGAGCAAACAAATTGTGCTAAGAACTCATCAAGATCCTGGTCTCATAGTATGACTAGATTCACTTTGCATTCGAATGGTGAAAGTACCTATATTCAATGTGGGTAAAACACAAATATTGCAATTTAGTTAATCACACAAATATCGCCTAATTTATACATGCAGAGTCTACCAACATATCAATAATTGTAACCGGTGTTACCATCATATCCAATTCATGCGTAAGCTCAGTACACAAATATACTATCATTTCCTATTTGCATGTCAGTCAGTCACACAAAGTTCATTTTACAGCACAATATGAATTTCAATATCTCTTTTTCTCTTTTTCACACACACAGATAAAACAAACACTTCATAGATGATATTTTCTTTTATTCTCCCCCTAAAATTGTGATGCAATTAATTGAATATAAACAAACACATAAAAAGCACATTTTAGAACAAACACACAATTCAACACAATTTTAATACTAATAGAAAAATCTTTTTGAGGAACATATATGGTCTTTCAATCAAACAGACGGATTTTATTAAACGGATTTTTTTATATTTTTTTAATAAAATATTTACTCAAAAAGATATCATCCCCAACATTTGTACCAGAGAGTTAAACCGATCTGTTGAAAATGTTTTTTGTAAAAATGTTGGTTTTTTGCTCTAAGGTATCAACGTGGACCACCTTAATTAAATCATTATCAAAACAATCACGAATAAAATGTAAGCTGATGACGATATGCTTTGTTTTCGAGTGCTAAATTGGATTTTTCACGATGCCTAGCACTGCCTTATTATCACAATAAATTGGGGTTTCCAAGAGATTAATCCCAAAGTCCATCTGTTGTATCCAGATAACCAGTTATTTTACCACCTTTTTATCTCCAACAAAAGCAACAAGACCACCTTCAAAGGATTGAAAATCATTCAATATCTCTCTTTGTCCCGTCATATGCCTTGAGCAACCGCTATCAACATGCCAAACATTATTAATAGTCCTCTTGGTTTGACTCTGCACATTTCAAGACAACTTAATGAGAAACAGGTACCCAGATCACCCTTGACCCGGGCTGACTTAGACTTTTTACAGTCTTAGTCACAACGACTTGTTCCTTCAAATTCTCAACATTCTTTGTTCCAGATATATGTGAAGTTTTTTCAATTTTAACTTCCCAAAAACAACCAACATTTTCCCATATTTCTTATTGAATTTTTCTTTATCAAAATAGCTTGGTTTGGTTGATTTTTTCACATATATTGGACTGTTTTGGACCTTCTTGTCCACAAAATCAGGTAGCACATAATCATGACAAGCATTTGAATAAAATTCACTATAATCTCTAGAAAGCAAGTAATCGCAACTGTAATGATGATTCACTCCGGACTCAACCACACTGTCATTCACAAATGCTTTCTTGAACCACTTGTTGATATTGCCTTTTGTTCTCTTATTGTACCCTTTGATATTTGACTCACTTGACTTGTGTTTGCAATTTCTAGCAAAATGTCCAACTTGACCACAAGTGAAACAATTTTGACTTTTAAACTTTGACTTTGTCTTTGTGTTTAACTTTGAACATTCGCCTACTTCAAACATGGATTTTCCTTTCTCACACTCTATTGAACTTTGACTTATTACTGACTTCCCTTTACTTTGAACGGGCTTATCTTTGACATCAATGAACTGGTCTTTGACATCATTTGATTTGCCTTTGACATTCATTTGATTTGACCTTCCACTAACGTTTTGACTCTTTGTTGGTGTACTGATTTTAATTTGTACAGATTTCACATTCTCTCCTTCACTTGTCAAGATGTGATTTTCAGGAACTATGAATTCATTTTTCTCTAGCCTCTCATGAGAAAGATCATAATCTTGTATTAATGGATTTCCAAATTCATCCAACACGACATCTTTGGCTAGACATGACATTTTGTGAATTGAAATATACTCTCTCGCTATATGCACCACTTTATCGAAGAAAGTAGAATCAGAAGAAACCTCAGACATACAATCAGAAACATCACACACAGAGTTAGTAGAACAAGCAGAAACATATGAACTGTTAGAATCTGAAAAACTGTTTACATCAAAACCATTGTTAGCATGTGACTTAACAAACTTGTTTGCAATACATGTATCGACCACAAATTGTCTACAATCCCTTATTGTTTCTCTCACACAAAATTTGTTGAATTCATTAAAACTCCTCACATCATCAACTGAAACTTTCTCATCTACATGACCTGTGTTATTTGCTGCACTAACATATAAGTCATGAAAATTAGAGTTATCATCTCTAAGTAAATCATTTAAAACATGACGTTCAGGAAACGGTTCGAAATGATCAGGATGAGGTACCGCTTTGTAACCAACACCATCTTTAATAAAACAACTTCTTTGCTTATCAACACAGTTTTCTAAAATTTTTCTTTGTATACCCCATTTAGAAATCAAAACCCTTTCTTTGATAAGATCGGATTGGGCAGCAATGAATTTGTCTGTTGGATCCTTGATTAACACATCCTTTTTGTTTAAGTATTCTTTAAAGTTCATGTTATCTTTTAACAAAGCTTTAATCTTTCTGGTGTAGGTGACCTGATTCTGTTTTAATTCCTTATTTACCCCTTTCAATTTATCATTTTCAGCAATCAAGAATTTGTTTGCTGCATGATATTTCTGCATTTTCTCAATACAGTCAGAAGAACATATGAATGAATCATCAGAAGTTACCTCACTGTCAGATGACTTTTCCTCAGAGTTAGAAGCTTCTGCTTTGCCTTTATCACCAGATTTCAAAGCACAATCACTTGGTTCTTCCTTTTCAGATACTCCAATTTCTGCCATCAAGGCTTCATCAAAATCTTCTTGAGCATCTCCAATCTCAGACTCACATTCACAATTGCTGAGATGTTTTGACATCAAGGCTGTTGGAGCTTTCTTTGACTTTTCATCCTCATCGATCTTTCCAAAATGCAGCTTATCCTTTCCAACCTTCTTAAGATACTTCTTAGACCGTACTGCAATCATAGCCATTTGCCATTGTAGATCCATATATTCCAAATCATCAGGACTAATCTGCACTAGATCTTCAGCATCCAGAACAGCTGGTTGTAACTTTCCAGTAACAAATGCATCATAGCTACTCATAAATGCCCCAAATAATGCAATCTGATCCTCAGGAATCTGACTAGTTGATTTTCCCTTTTCTCAAGAAGAATGCTAACAACACCCCTTACCCTTTTCAGACTTAGAACCACCGCTTCCATCACTTGTTCCAGAAAATAGAGCTACATTAGCTGAACCCGAACCATTTGGCTTGTCTGGATTATTTAACTCTCGTTTCTTTACATCCAGCTCATATGACTCAAGCAAGCAGATAATATCATAAAGTGACTTGTTCTTGAAATCTGGAGTAGTATTTTTGATCAACATACATGGTATGCTCCAGCAGTCTGGTAATGAATCCAACAGCTTCTTTCCCAAATCATACTCCTCAAACTTGACACCCATCTTCCTTAGTCTGTTAATCATAGTAGTAAACCTTGTGACCTGTTCACTCAGAGTTTCATTCTTTTTGTAACTAAACATAATATACTGCTTCAACAGAAGATCAGTTCGACTTTCTTGCAGTGCTGCACTTCCTTCAAATCTTAGACATAATGTATTCCATAATCCCTGAGCAGTCTCATGTTGCTCAAAATTTAGATACAATTCAGTCGGAAGAGCTAAGATGATTGATCCCAAAGCTCTGTTATCTCTCTCAATCAGCCTCTTGTCTTCCTCGAAATACAAATCAGGATCTGCAATAGGAACTAACCCATCAGCATTCGTAGTTTTTGGTATATGAGTACCTTTTGCAATTGACTCCCATAGACTATGCTCAGTGAACTTGAAATATGCTTTCATCATAATTTCCAGTTTGATAACTCTGAGATTGACTTAAGCATTGGGGGCGACTTTCCCACAACTCTCTCAGTATCATAAACCTTACCAGCCATTGAACAAGTACAACGTATCAAAATATGAAATTTTCACAACTCTTGAGATTTCAAACAGACTTTTCGATCAAAAACTTTGATATTTCGGACAACAGATTTCTGATGAAAAGATTTCGGACAAGATCAACTTTTCGAATGAGATTTTGAGCGAAAACAGATTTCGGCTCCTTCAAGTGAGATTTCGGACACTTCAAACTCAGCACCTTCAAACCGCACCTGCAACTGATCCGACTATGAAATCAACTTCCAAACTCAATTCCATTAGTCATCTCCAAAAAAAATTTATCAGAAACTTAATAATGGCAGTAGAATACACTCTAATCGATCTTCAATCGAAGAATAATACTTGTAAAAACTTGAAATATCTAGAACTTCAACCGAAAGCTCTGATACCACTTGTTAATCCCCTTGATCTGCAATATTCCAAGCAACACAATAACGAACAATCTCCTAGAAAGGCGGAATCAATCCAAGAGACTCTAAGATTGAAAACCAACGAATCAAATAACGAATCTAAGATAATACGCCATCAAACTAAGATAATCACCAAACATCATCTTGTATTCACTTAGAGAATCAGTACCAATCAGTAGTACAATACTATGAACAATAGAGATACAAAATCAGATACAAGTTCTTCTCCTCTAGCTTTCAAATACAAGACATATATATAAAAACAAGATTTCGTCCGAAAACTCTAATTGTCCAAAAAAGATTTCAATCGAAATCTTTTTCGATCGATAAAGTTTTCGGTCGAAAACTTTACACGAGCATATATCAAAATAGAAACGTGAATTCGATGAACTACTAGGTTCCAACAATCTGGAAAATCAAGATCAGGAGTTGCTTTGTTTTCAGGTGATGTTCAAGATAACTCTAATGAAAATGGTTCTGGATGTACTTATCAATCTAGTTTCTCTGCAACTACATAAAATTCTCCTCGATCACAACCATTGAATTCACATCATGTGAATCAAAAGGTAGCTGAAGATTATATGGCAATGTTTTCATATTTTATTGCTTCGTATGAAAATTTTATTGGTGGAAAGATTCATGATCCAGAAGCAATTGAAGAATATTATCATCAAATTGATCCAATTGATCTAGAAGAAATGAATATTCAGTGGATGTAGGTCCCTTGGGTGTCACGGATCATCACATGCAAGTGCGTTGGCTAGTCGGACCGGGTGCGGAATACCCGTGACTAGGTGGAGAATCAAACAACACAAAGTAAACCGACAAGAGAATCACTTTAAACTTTCGTCTATTATAAACACTTGAAGGTTACAGAGAGAAATTAATGAGTGCACAATGTCTGCGTACTTAACTTCTGTCAACCTATCATATTTATACAAGACCTGATCTCTGCGCACTTAGCAAGTGCGCAGGGCAAATTGCTCATGCGTACTTAGCAAGTACGCAGAGTATTCTTGCTTACTTGCTAAGTATACATGAACTAATTCCTGCGCACTTAATAAGTGCGCAAAACACTTAGAGAATTAAGCAACAATCAACATGCATTAGTAAATACAACTCGATAACTAATACATACAAACGCTTACAAACAAAGACAAATACATACAAAGAAAGTACATAAACTAAGACTCTATCCAGAGTGTTTGTCACCCAAAAGTGCTTCAACAAACTCCCCCTTGACAACAGCTCTGGATCATCTTCGGTCTTCACAGCTCTGCATCTTTAGCTTCCATCTTCTTCTTGTAGTCAAGGCAAAACTTGATCACCTTGTCGTATTTAGAAGCAAGGAACTTTGTCCATTCGTCCGTATGCATGCAGTACCTGTCAGCCAGTGCCTCCAGATCTTTCACAGAGAAGTTTATGAAGCAGACTTCATCAAATACTCTGATCAGTTCCCTTGGCACTAAGCTTCCACTATCTGACCACACCTTTCCTATCACCACTGCCTCGCCCGTTTTAGGATCTACGTACCAGTACCATATGTTACCGAGGATATCCTGAGATAACTTGCTCAGGGGAATCTTGGTTTCACACAGAACTGGCTTGTATACCAATTTATTTAAGCATTTCTTAGTCACAAGATGTCTAGCGTTCTTATCCTTGACTCGCTTGGGCACTTGAGGCTTAAACATCTCGAATTTCCCAGATCTTACTTCACGCTATAGAACATGCCACAAACCCATCGCTACTACGTGATTTGAGTGACCCAGTAGCTCTCGGTTTGCTAGGTTCACGAGGTCGTATCTAGGTAGGAGTTGAAAGCTTCGCTGGTTGGTTTCAAATATTGAACCCCCCAGCTCGCTTGATTACAAACAAGTGCTTATCCTCCTCGAACCTCACAGCTAAGATCATTCCTGTTGCTCCGTGTTTGTCTATGATAGAAGTCTTTTTCTAGACAGGAGCAGGATCCATTGATGAGCTAGCAGGCATATCTTTGTTTTTCTGTGCCTCTGGATCCACAGGTGTAGGGTCGGCAGGGGAGGCTTCAGTCGAAGCTTCAACATTACTAGCAGTTTCGATTGAACCTGTGTCAAGATATTCTTCAAAGGATGGAACTTCGAATTTCTCACCATCTTCAAGCTCATACTCTCCTTCCCCATGGCCCCTGGGAACTTCGATAATTACATCATCATCATCTTCATTCCAATCATCACCAGAGTTGATCTCTCCTTCTTCAAGATTGTAGAGAGCCTCGATCTGTGCTTCTTTGGAATAGTCAGGCTCTAAGAATAAGATCACATTGTCAGATAGATCTTTCAGAACATCAGCCACTGACTTTCCTTTATCACCACCGGAAGTATCACCACCTTCCTGATGAGTCGACTACCCCTCAGCTATTGGAACAGCATAAATGAGCACTATCGCCAAAGCTTGATGCTCACTTCCCCTAGGATCGACTTCAAGATCCTTGTCTTTGTCATCATCCTTTGTTAAGTCAACCGGATGACAAGCCTCGTCACTGGTAGGTTTAGATGTCTTCTCCTTCTCTTTTTCTTTCTCTTTCTCTTTCTCCCCCTGAGCAGCAAGCTTCTCGGTCAGGTCAGTTACTAACTTGACCATCATTTCATGTTCTTTTCGCTGCATGTCAAACCGAAGCTCTAAAGATGACCTGTGTCCCAGAATCATATTGTTTGTTTTGATCAGTAGTTCGTTCTAGGACATCACATTTGCTAGTCTCTCTTGCGTCCAAGCCCTCTGGCTTCTCAAAATATTAACCTCGTCCACCAATGAATTTATCTGAGCCTGTTGAGCCTCAGACTCCTCCCTTGATTTCCGAACAGTTTCCAGTAGAGCAGCAACTTGGGCTTCCAAGGTATCTATCCTTGCATCATTTGGATCAGGATTCCTGGACGTATATGCTTCAGTATTGTGAAGTGGGGATGAGAAGATCGTATCAAAGTCAAACCCCTGAGTAAAGTCTCCATAGTTGTAGGGTTGACTGATAGGTTCAGTGGTGGTAGTAGGGATTGTGGATGCAATGATGGTTGTAGGAGTGATGGAAGGTGTGATGGTGACTGACTCTGTAAGAATCGGAGTTGTCACCGCCACATGGACAGATGGTACATGGAGGGTCACTATCACAGGAACATCCTCTGTGATAGAAGTGACCGCCACATCAAGTGTTACTTGTGGCCTTCTCCGCTGTCGCCGGTACAGCTGTTGTGAAGGTGGGGTAGAAGCTGAATCAATACTCGCAGCCGATACTTGTACTTGCCTCTGAGCACGATCCTCTACCTCACAAGGAATAACTTGTTGCTGCCTATCCCCTCGTTTTTTGTTGATACTTTCAAGTCTTTGTCTTTGTATTGCAGCATCACAGTCAGAATCTGGCTCGTATTCACTGCTCGTCGATTGTCGCTTTCTCTTAGAAGATGACTCAGGAAGGGTCAACTTTGTCAATCTTCTCGGGTGTGCGTGTGATGGTGCATCATCAGAATCAGATGAATCAGATTCTGAATCTTCGGAGTCGGATCCTTCAACACCATCATTAACTGCTTCTTCGTCTCCTGCTTCAGACGATTCATCCACACTTTCAACGTCCTCCTCTTCTTGTTGCTCGTCAGAATGTTCACTGAGTTCAGGCTCAGAGTCATGACTAAATCATCTCCAATCATCTGGTGCCACATACGCTTCATTTATCAGGCGGCCAAAGAGTGCGGTGTGCTCAGGGGTAGGTTCTACACTGTCTGTCTTTAAGAATTGTGCAAACACCCTCTTGTCCACCCGTTTTACTTGCAATCTCTCCCCAGTAGCAGGCAGATTGGGAAACGCATCATCAATCAGTAGTTGCACAAATCTTGGGTATAACAGGAATCTAAACATCTCAGCTGTATTGATCTGATCATTTAACTCTTTGAAGATGTATCTAGAGAAGTTATAACCCCTGTTGAGAGACAAGCCAACCATGGTTGCTGTAAGATCATGTCCCATAGCATCCTTCCCCGCTTTCCTGGAAGAGATGCACATGATCATCACGTGGGCAAAGTACCTCCACTGATCTAGCACCCACATCTTCTTATATGAAGAGTAATCCCGTACACCGACGTATCCCATACGCTGCCTCCAACATCCATCCACAAAGTAATCAGGATAGGCAGTTGGGTCGGTGGCGAGATCTCGGAACTGTAAGACCCGTCGAATGGTGTCCTCAGAAAGAGCAATATCATGACCTGCCACAGTAGCCCGTATAACATTAGGGGTTACCGTGCAGTCATGTTCCGCTGTCTCCCAGAACTGCTCCAGGTACGGTCTTGATACTATTGAGTTTGCTGATATAGCATAGCTGATCCTTGAACGGTTCAAGAAGTCAACAATCTCTCGGTATTGTAGTGCAGCACCCTTCCATTCCGATTCTGTATGTGCTAGGAGGTTGAACTCACTGGTAAAGGCACGAGAAATCACTGCAAAAACACACAGAAAACATAATAAGAACAACAAGATTCATTGGAATTGAATACACATGACTAAGTATAGCAGTTACTCACTGAACTGAATTTCGGACTTAGAAAAATTTCACAAGTGTTGGTCCTGCGTACTTAGCAAGTACGCAGGGATAACTTCTTGCGTACATAACAAGTACGCAGGAATATCTTCTTGCGTACTTGTTAAGTGCGCAAGAATTGCACTTAGTCAAATTTTCAGAAATCCAATTTTCAAAAGATGATCAACATTGATGTGGATTAGGGTCACCACAAGGTCAAAATCTGTGATTAAGACCTATGGAATCAATTTCAACATCAATGAACTGCTATCCTTGTCAAATTTTGACCTAAAAACAACCCAGACGAACCGACGGTCAATCAAGGGGTCAAAGGTAAAATTATGGATCATTAAGGACGATTAAATAAAGATTAAGGATCGTTTGATGATTCTAAGCAAGTTTTAATTATAATGTGTTACCAAAACAACCAAAATTTTGTCTAAAGCCAAGATTCAAACTCTAAATTTTGAAACACATCAATCGGTCCAAAATTCCAAATTTAATGGATGAAATGGTCTATGATTCTCACCAAATGATAGTAATACGACGATGAAACTAGAATTGGGACGAAAAACCGGCTAGGAACACTCGAAATTTTGAGTAAGAATGAGCAGAGGTAATCGACAGTCGTTTGAAATTTGAATGAAATAAACTCAAAGAAAATTCTAAGTCCTGTATATATACCCAACACATATTGGTCTTGCATACTTGCTAAGTGTGCATGACTTAACTCCTGCGTACATACTAAGTACGTATGACTTAAGTCTTGCGTACTTGTTAAGTACGCAGGGTTTACCTCATGCGCACTTATCAAGTACGCAGAGACCCTTGTGTGCTCAAACTTTCAACTCAAATTATGAAGATTTCAAGTCAAATAACGAACAAGATAAAAGCATTCAATCAAGAGGATTCAAAGTCAATTCAAGAAGGTTAAATACAAATATTTTTGGTTTTTCTGATTAAAATGAGGTATACACAAACTATTTTTGTTCAAAGACACGAGCAGAGGATCATATCAGGCTAAACTATAGCAAAAACGATACAAGATAAACGTCAAAGAATATGGGATCATGTCATGAATTACAATTTATTCATACGTAATAAGCACATAAACAAGTAGTTCAAGTTGACAATATCATAAGATTTGAAACCATAAGCATCTTTGTATCACGTTCTTGTGTGTTAAGTTATTAATTTTTAGGATATACAACGTGTACCCCACTGATATGCTACAGAAATGTAACTTGCACTATCTCAAGGCATCTAGGATTTTTTCAAAGATTTTCAAAATCTTCAGAATGAAGTTACATCGTTTAGCATAGAAAAAATCAAATAGAATCCATAAGGATTATCAAGAATCATAAGATTCGGAATCGAGTGATTCAGATGTCTTGGTTTGATTGGATTTTCTTCTATGAATATCATATGATGATTCAGGTTAATAGATATGGAGTCTGAGGATTTAGGTAAGGTGATCCAACTTTTATCTAGATTTGATTTCAATGAACGAGGTATGAATCAAGGGTGAGTACATGCTCAACAGTTGATGTAAAGACATGTCTTGATTCAATCTCTCATTACATACTTGTGAGTATGGGCAGTGAGAGAACCGAAGTAATTGTGCTAAAGACATAACCCGAAACTGGTCTCTTAAGAAAATATTTGCTAAAATCTTACATCCTTTATCTGATAATGATCTTTTGTATTCTTTTACACACGCACATGTAACACCCCAAAAATAGTAAATTAGTAAATAATAACGCGATAGAGACTTGATCGTCATAAAACAAAAGAAAAACGGACGGGCTTGGGCTCGGCTCCAACGGGCCGAGGGAAGCCCAGGTATATAAGGGCCAAGATAGCCTTGAAGCTCTCATTTTTCACCAACACTTGCAAGCTAGAGAGAGAAAGGAGAGTCAGGTCTATAGAGAGAAAGTCGACGGATCGACACAAAATTGAAGGAGCACGTTACTACTGAGCTCGCGAGCAAAACCTCTGAATCAGAATCACAATCCAGGTAACGATTCGACCTTAAACTGAGTTTTTCTTCATTTTGGGGTTTCTCGGGTTTTAGCTAAATAGGAGACGTTTTTATGGATGAAACTTGAAAATAAGCTTAGAACTAGCATCTAGAGTGAAAATCGCACCTTTTGATCAAAGAAAATTGTAAGATTAGCATGATCGGATTAACATGCAAGAATTTCGGACTTTTCCAGGAAACAGGTGCTGCGTTCTTAGGACGTCCTGCGTACTTACCAAGTACGCAGGAGAAAGATCATGCGTACTTACCAAGTACGCAGGAGAAAGATCATGCGTACTTACCAAGTACGCAGGAGAAAGATCATGCGTACTTGTCAAGTGCGTATGAGCAAGGCCATACGCATTTACTAAGTGCGCAGGCAGCAGACCAGTAAGTAAAGTCAGTATGTTTAGAATGATTAAACAGTTAGAGTTGGAATTTGGTCTGATGTGTACCTAACTACCTAATTCAGATCGTACGTGACATTGTTGGACCTTTGTTTAGGACAACCAAGACTAGCTTATCAGGTGAGTTCTATGTGCCCCCTTCTATGTTATGTGCAAACCTTATTAAATGTTTTGGGGCTGAAATGTATACACTAAATGAATAAATGATATGAATGCTAATGTGATCATACGTGATATACTTATATATATATTTTATATATATGAGAATGAATTATGAACAAAGAATGAAAAGTATGTTTACAAAGAATGAATGAAAGAATGGCATAATGTAAATAAATGAAATCTTGCTTTATAATTATTTATATTGCATGTTATGAATGTATGTATACGTTATGGACGGAAACGAAGCTAACGGCTACTTCTGTAGACGGACGACCACGTGACTATTTTGCAACCGGGAAAGATATGTTCCTTCGCAAGCTAGGACGTATAAAAAGCATAAATGGGCGGTCGAAGTAAATGCTAAAATAGTATAACGGTTGTATAAACAATAGTTCGCATGGGAAACGGATGCCTTAGGGCAGACGGGCGAATATGACGGACTACGACGGTAGGACGGTTAAGACGAACGACCGAAGGTTGGCCGGACGAAAGTTAAGGCGGACGGTTTCTAGGACCGGACGAATAAAAGGGCTACGACGGTAGCTTAAGGGCGTATGTCTTTGTGATATATGCAGTAAAAGACAGGTTGATCACCCTTATGTGTATGACCAATGAATGTAAAGGAAGGAAAAGGTGAATGCATATCTATGTAATCACATAAGAATGAAGAAAGAAATGTTCAAAACTATGAATACGTATTTATAGAAATGTATGTATATAACTATGTATACTTATAAAGAAAAGAATGATCATACTTAATAGTTTTAAACTAGAACTCACCAGCGTTAGCTGACTTTTAGTATATATTCAGGTACAGAAAGGATGGGTCGTGCAAAGGCGTGAAGGTTACCCGACACAAGACTGACATCCCACTTATATATATGTTAAGGTAAATGTTATGTACTTAATTTTAAAGACTTCCGCTGTTATGTCATGTCATGTTACGTTATGTAATGATTGAATTCGAATGATTTAAATTTAAGCTCAGTATTTATGACTATGTTTATGAGTAAATCCAACAAGTGAGGTCACCCGGGAAAGGGGCCTTACAAGTTAGTATCAGAGCAATAGTTTGAGAGATTCAGACATCCCTAAATGTCTGGACTCAAGCTGATTATGGGACCAACGCACGGATGTCAGTCATGGGTAACCAACGCCGACGCCAACACGATAAGTAAGTACTGAAGTTAATGCACTTGGATAAGAATAGATACCTTAACTTAGAACAAATAGATGTCAATGTCACAACCGATTTGAAGAGTTTTGAACCCGAAAAGCAATGTAAATTAGTAATCACAAACCGGTCACTGTAATTAATAATTTACCTTGCTCGTACTGTTCTAAACTATGATCTGAAGGAATGGCATTGATGTATTCCCTTTATAACTATCAGGAAACTAGGAACTATGGCTGGTGGAGGAAGAATAGGACGCCGAGGCGGTCGCACTGGCCGAGTCGGTAGACCTCCGTTGAATCGAAGACTTGAAGAGGAAGAGAGTGTGCACGCAGACTACACCGAGAGTGTGCACGAAACAGAAGTGACCCCAACTGGGAACAACGATCAAGGGCCTCTACAGTTAGAACCTGAGGTCAGGGATGCTATTGCCCGTGAAGTTGTACTCACTCTGAAGAAAGTATTGCCTGATCTACTATCCGAGGACCTAAAGAAAAGTAGAGAGGAGGATGAAGGAGACCATGAAGAGAAAGTGTATGACAGTGATGGGGATGAAGTGAAGGTGGGATCAAGCAACCGTGGGTGTACTTACAAAGGTTTCAAGGACAGAGACCCACCCAAGTGTGATGGTAACAAGGATTCGGTGGCAACGTTCGAATGGATTGAGAGGATGAATGCTGTAATCAACATCAGCGAGTGTCGACCGGACCAGGCGGTTAAATATGTTGCTCATTCTTTCACCAACAAAACACTAGGTTGGTGGAGAAACATTCAGAGAACAAAGTCGCCAAACGCGATCGCCAGAATGACATGGGAAGACCTGAAGAAGCTCATAATCCAAAAGTTCTGCCATAGAACGTGATTGGTCGTGTGGAGAACGAGTTCCTAAACTTCAAGGCTGGTAACAAGAATCATCGCCAGTATACTTCAAGGTTCAACGAGCTGGCCCAACTGGTACCACACTTGGGGGAAACTGAAGACCGTCTAATCAAATACTATGTCAAGGGTCTGCCACAGAGGGTCCGTGTCCATGTAAAAGCTAATCTACCATCGACCTTCGAGTCGGTAGTGAATCTCAGCGGAATCGTCAACGACGATTATGCAAATGAGGACCCGGCACCTGAGACACAAAAGAGAAAGTGGGAGAACCCGTCTAGAGGCACCGGAAAAGGGAATGTAGCAACTGAAGTTAAGAAACCAAGGTCGGATGAATATGAAACTTGCAGGAAATGTGGAAGGCAACATCTTGGCGAGTGCCGAATCGGCACCACCACATGCTATAAGTGCGGAAAGCCGGGTCACTTCTCCCGAGAATGCGTAAAGAACGTCAAGTGTCAAGTATGTGGATTGTTTGGACATCTGACAAAGAAATGTAGGAAGGCCGGCCAATCTGGTTCGGGAAAAGAAAGGGAAAAGGAACAGCCGCAGGCTAGGACTCGAGCCTACGCCCTAACTGAGGAAGAAGCAAGGGGAAACCCTGATGTAGTGTCAGGTACATTCCTAGTTAATAACGAACATGCTGCTATTTTATTTGACTCTGGTTCTAGTAAAAGTTTTATATCCAATGCATTTAGTCGTAAACTAGGTTGCACTATCAACACCATAGTAAAGGCATTTAGCGTACAAACCGCCGTTGGTAAAAATTCGGCAGTATTTCAAGTAACAGAGGATTGTATCATAGAAATAGAGGGTCATAAGTTCCCTTCTAGATTATTCCTTCTTACCTTAGGAGGATTCGATATAGTATTGGGTATGGATTGGCTAGCTGCCAACGAAGCTCAAATCATATGTAAACGTAAGAGGATACACCTCAAAGCTCCTAGCGGCAGTCCAATTACGGTTTATGGGGAATGGAATTGCACGATGCCGAACATCATCTCGATGATCAAGGCCGAAAGTTACATGAGGCGCGGTTGCGAAGCTTATTTGGCATATGTTATTGATGATACAATGAAAATGAATGAACTCAAGAATGTACCCGTGGTGTGCAACTTTCCGAAAGTATTCCCTGAGGATCTACCTGGGTTACCACCCGATCGGGAAATAGAATTTCAGATTGACTTACTGCCAGGAGCTGAGCCCGTTGCCAAAGCCCCCTACCGATTGGCTCTGTCAGAAATGAAAGAATTGATGTCTCAACTAGAGGAACTAATAGAAAAAGGATTTATTAGGCCGAGCATCTCACCGTGGGGCTCTCCGGTACTATTTGTAAAGAAGAAGAACGGCAGCATGCGCATGTGCATTGACTACCGTGACTTGAACAAGAGGACAGTAAAGAACAAATACCCACTACCTAGAATAGACGACCTTTTTGATCAAGTGCAAGGTGCGAGTTGGTTCTCAAAGATCGATCTTAGGTCGGGTTACCATCAGTTGAAGGTAAGAGAAGAAGACGTACCAAAGACCGCGTTTCGCACGCGTTATGGGCATTATGAGTATCTCGTGATGTCCTTCGGATTGACCAACGCACCAGCAGCGTTCATGGACTTGATGAAAAGAGTATGTCGACCCATGTTGGATCGATCAGTGATAGTCTTTATAGACGACATACTGGTATATTCAAAAAGCGAGGGTGATCACCACTGTCACCTAAGAGAGGTTCTGGAGGTGCTAAAGCAGGAAAAGTTGTACGCAAAATTCTCCAAATGTGCGTTCTGGCTTAGGGAAGTCCAATTCCTAGGTCATGTAATAAACCCAAACGGAATCATGGTGGATCCTACAAAGATCGAGACAGTAAAGGAATGGAACATCCCAAAGACACCAACATAGATAAGAAGTTTTCTGGGATTGGCAGGCTACCATCGAAGGTTCATTCAAGATTTTTCAAGAATAGCCTCACCACTAACTAAGTTGACTCGTAAGGAAGTGAAATATGAATGGGGTCCAACCCAAAACAACGCGTTTGAGGAACTTAAGGCATGATTAACCCAAGCTCCAGTCTTGGCGCTACCTGAGGGGAATGAAGACTTAGTAGTCTACTCTGACGCTTCGGGTCTGGGTTTAGGTTGCGTACTTATGCAACGAGGAATGGTAATTGCTTACGCCTCACGACAACTAAAGATTCACGAGGTTAACTACCCAACACACGATCTAGAGTTAGCAGCAGTAGTTTTCGCGTTAAAAATATGGAGGCACTATCTGTATGGAGTTAAATGCACCATCTACTCAGATCACAAAAGCCTGAAGTACTTTTTCGGGCAAAAGGAATTAAACATGAGGCAAAGGAGGTGGTTAGAGCTACTGAAGGACTATGACTGTGAGATATTGTACCATCCAGGCAAAGCAAACGTGGTGGATGACGCTTTAAGCAGAAAGGAAGAATCGGCGCCTATCTGAATCAAAGCGTGTCAGCTAATTATAGCGCCAGATTTGATGAGTGAAATATCAAAGGCACAAGACGAAGCACTATTAGAAGGAAATATAAAACGGGAAAGAATAGTAGGACAACAAGGGAATTTGGATGCAAATGCATATGGTGTACGAACTAGGTTTGGCCGAATGTGGATACCTAAGATTGGCGAGCTTAGAGCCAAAATACTCGATGAGGCCCATAAGTCTAGCTATTCTATCCACCCCGGGACAAACAAAATGTATCAAGACTTGAAGAAGGAGTACTAGTGGCCTGGCATGAAGAATGATGTGACAGAGTACGTGAACAAGTGCCTAACCTGTTCTCTAGTTAAGGCCGAGCACCAGAAACCATGCGGTAAAATGCAACCTTTACCAACACCGGAATGGAAGTGGGAGGAGATCACGATGGACTTCATTACCAAGCTACCGCGAACAGCTAAAGGCAATGATACCATCTGGGTGATCTTCGACCGCTTGACGAAAAGTGCTCACTTCTTGCCAATACGTGAGACTTCTTCGTCAGAAAGACTAGCAGAAATATTTATCAAGGAAGTTGTGAGTAGACATGGTATGCCGCTGTCGATTGTGTCCGACATGGATACTAGATTCACGTCAAGGTTTTGGAAGAAATTTAACGAAGCAATGGGCACTAGACTGAACATCAGCACCGCTTACCACCCCCAAACCGATGGACAATCGGAAAGGACCATTCAGACCTTGGAGGACATGCTCCGGGCCTGTATCATTGACTTCGGTGGGAGCTGGGACAACCATCTACCATTGGCAAAATTTTCATATAACAGCAGCTATCACTCGATTATTGGCATGCCCCCATTTGAAATGTTGTATGGGAGGAAATGTAGGACCCCGGTTTGTTGGGGGAAAATTGGACAGAAGGATTTTGCAAGTCTCGAAGTGGTCAAAGCTACTTTCGAGAAATTTGATCAAATCAAGGCTCGAATGAAAGCCGCAAAGGACAGACAGAAATCATACGCGGATAAGAGAAGAAGGGATTTAGAGTTTCAAGTGGGGGACATGGTACTGTTAAAGGTATCACCATGGAAAGGAATCATCCGATTCAGAAAACGTGGCAAACTAAGCCCAAGGTTTGTCGGACCTTTCAATATTTTAGCGAGAGTGGGTCAAGTTGCTTATAGACTCGACCTACCAGTTGAGCTTAGTGGAATACACCCTACGTTCCACGTGTCGCACTTACGCAAGTGCCTAGCTGACGACACAGCTCACATACCTTACGACGAGATCGAAGTGGATAACAGTCTAAATTATGTTGAGGAACCGATAGCCATCCTTGACCGAGCTGAGAAAAAACTACGCAATAAGTCGATTCCTTTAGTCAAAGTACAATGGAAGCACAGAGAAGGGTTAGAAGCTATATGGGAAAATAAAGACGAGATGAGGGGACTATACCCTAAACTGTTTAACGTATAAGCGGTTTCAAGGACGAAACCTCTTTAAGGAGGGTAGACTTGTAACACCCCAAAATAGTAAATTAGTAAATAATAACGCGATAGAGACTTAATCGTCGTAAAGCAAAAGAAAAATGGACGGGCTTGGGCTCGGCTCCAACGGGCCGAGGGAAGCCCAGGTATATAAGGGCCAAGACAGCCTTGAAGCTCTCATTTTTCACCAACACTTGCAAGCTAGAGAGAGAAAGGAGAGTTGGGTCTAGAGAGAGAAAGTCGATGGATCGACATGAAATTGAAGGAGCACGTTACTACTGAGCTCGCGAGCAAAACCTCCAAATTAGAATCACAGTCCAGGTAACGATTCGACCTTAAACTGAGTTTTTCTTCATTTTGGGGTTTCTCGGGTTTTAGCTAAATAGGAGACGTTTTTATGGATGAAACTTGAAAATAAGCTTAGAACTAGCATCTAGAGTGAAAACCGCACTTTTTGATAAAAAAAAATTGTAAGATTAGCATGATCGGATTAACATGCAAGAATTTTGGACTTATCCAGGAAACAGTTGCTGCGTACTTAGGACGTCCTGCGTACTTAACAAGTACGCAGGAGAAAGATCATGCATACTTACCAAGTACGCAGGAGAAAGATCATGCGTACTTACCAAGTACGCAGGAGAAAGATCATGCGTACTTACCAAGTACGCAGGAGAAAGATCATGCGTACTTGTCAAGTGCGCATGAGCAAGGCCCTGCGCACTTACTAAGTACGCAGGCAGCAGACCGGTAAGTAAAGTCAGTATGTTTAGAATGATTAAACAGTTAGAGTTGGAATTGGGTCTGATGTGTACCTAACTACCTAATTCAGATCGTACGTGACATTGTTGGACCTTTGTTTAGGACAACCAAGACTAGCTTTTCAGGTGAGTTCTATGTGCCCCCTTCTATGTTATGTGCAAACCTTATTAAATGTTTTGGGGCTGAAATGTATACACTAAATGAATAAATGATATGAATGCTAATGTGATCATACGTGATATACTTATATATATTTTATATATATATGAGAATGAATTATGAACAAAGAATGAAACGTATGTTTACAAAGAATGAATGAAAGAATGGCATAACGTAAATAAATGAAATCTTGCTTTATAATTATTTATATTGCATCTTATGAATGTATGTATACGTTATGGACGGAAACGAAGCTAACGACTACTTCTGTAGACGGACGACCACGTGACTATTTTGCAACCGGGAAAGATACGTTCCTTCGCAAGCTAGGACGTACAAAAAGCATAAATGGGCAGTCGAAGTAAATGCTAAAATGCCTTGGTAAACAAATCAGCAAAATTATCTTCAGTGTGTACCTTGACCAGCTCAATCAACCTTTTCTCTGCACAATCACGTATAAAATGATATCGAATTTGGATGTGCTTAGTTTTACTATGTTTAACAGGATTATTAGTAATGGACATAATAGCATTATTATCAATATACATGGGGGTTCCTGTGAAATTCAAACCGTAATCTCTCAATTGATGTTGTATCCACATGATCTATAAACAACAACTTGCAACAGCGATGTATTCTGCTTCGTATGTTGAAATTGAGACTGTGGTTTGCTTTTTGCATTGCCAGGATACAAGTCGATTTCCTAAGAACTGGCAACCACCTGTTGTAGATTTCCTGTCCAGACAACAACCACCAAAATCAGAATCAGTATAAGCATTGAAATCAAAGTTAGAACCATGAGGATACCATAGCCCTAAACGTTGTTTTCCTTTTAAATACCGAAAGATTCTTTTCACAGCAATTAAGTGAGATTCTTTTGACTTTGCCTGAAATCTGGCACAGATACACACGGCGAACATTATATCCGGCCTTGAAGCGGTTAAGTACATGAGGGATCCTATCATAGCTCTGTAAAGTCGACAATCCACATCTTTTCCTTCTGGGTCAGAATTCAACTTATGATTGACCGGAATTGGAGTATCGTATGGGGTACAGTCCTCCATCTTGAACCGGCTCAAGATGTCTTTAACATACTTGGACTGATGAATAAAGAAACCATCTTCCTTTTGATTTACTTGTAAACCTAAGAAAAACGATAACTCTCCCATAACAGACATTTCAAATTTCGACTTCATAACCCCCTCAAAGTCTTTGCACAACCCTTCATTTGTCGAGCCAAAAATAATATCATCCACATAAATCTGCACCAGTAGGTAATCTACCCCTAATTTCTTTATGAATAAGGTCGAGTTTATCTTTCCACGAACAAAGTCATTTGCCAAAAGATGTGTGGATAATGTTTCATACCATGCACGAGGAGCCTGATGAAGACCATAGAGGGCCTTATCAAGCTTGAAGACCATGTTCGGATTCAGTGGATCTTCAAATCCCGGCGGTTGACACACATAGACTTCCTCCTTGACCTTTCCATATAAAAATGCACTCTTGACGTCTAATTGAAACACCTTAAAACCTTTAAAAGAAGCAAAAGCTATAAACAGCCGTATAGCTTCGAGCCGCGCAACCGGCGCCTAAACCTCGGTGTAATCAATTCCTTCTTGTTGATTGAAACCGTGGACAACTAATCTTGCCTTGTTGCGTACCATGACACCTCGATCATCTTTTTTACATTTAAACACCCATTTTGTTCCTATCGGATACGCACCCTTTGGAAGATCAACAAGATTCCAAACCTTAAGTTTGTCAAATTGAGCAAGTTCTTCCTACATAGCTTCTATCCAGTTATTGTCATTTAAAGCCATCTCGACATTCTTGGGTTCAACCTGCGAAATAAAGCAAGAATGTGAGCAATAATCAAGAACACCAGAATCTTTAATGCAAGTATACAAACAAGTATTGTCAACAAGAGAACGAGTTTTCACTCCATCCTGTAAATTTTCAATTATATTTGTCACCGGATGATCTTTGAGTTCCTTGATGGATGCGACCTCAGAAACCAGAAACATGTCAACTTGAGTAGATTCAGATTGATAAGAATAATCCTGAGTAATTGGAATTTCCGAGTCTAAATTTGCAGGAATCTCCCCCTGATCCTGTGTCGAAGGTAATGAATCATCACCCAACAACGGATCAACAGAAGAATCTTGAAAAATAGCATTATCCTCCTCACTCTCTGAATCTTGTGGACCTGAAAAAGAAGCAACATTAGGATCAGGAGCAGAAGTAGATGGAATCGATGAATTTGGAACTGCATTTGGTAGAAAGCAATTGTGTTGTGCATCCTGACAAGAATCATAAAGAACAGCAGCATCTTCATCAGAAATATCAGAAGGTAAATGAAAAGACTTGAATAAGTTTTCATAATCAAATGCCCAATCCGGACCAATCGCCATTTGTGGTAAAGACCGATTAGAACAGTCAATATGGAACCATTATTCAACTTGGCGCGTCTCTTTGTTATAAACCCTCTTGGTTATCGAATTTGCCACATACCCTAGAAAAATCCCTTCAATAGCCTTCGCACTGAATTTTGTTGGGACATCTCGAACTTTCAATAGGGTGCAAGGATTACCAAAAGGTAGTAAATATTCCAGATTCGGCTTTCGATTATTCAGCAATTTATAGCAAGTCTTGTTATGTCGCTTGACGGTCAAGACCCTGTTCAAAACATGACACGCAGTATTCACAGCTTCAGCCCAAAAGGTGACTGGAAGCTTAGAATCTGCAAGCATCGTGCGAGCTGTTTCGACCAACGTCCTGTTCTTTCGTTCAGCGACACCGTTTTGTTGAGGAACATATGGCGCGCTGAATTCATGGTGAATTCCTTTTTGTAGACAGAATAAGCCCATTTTTCTATTCTTAAACTCGCTGCCATTGTCACTCCTGATTCTTCTGACTTTCAGATTGAATAAATTCTCCAAACCCAGGATTAAGTATTGCACCAACTCTGTGGTTTCAGCTTTAGAAGAAAGAAACTTAACCCATGAAAATCTGGAGTAATCATCAGTTACTACCAAGCAATATGATTTCCCACCGATGCTCCTGATACTGATAGGACCGAACAAATCCATATGCAGCAACTCCAAAGGAGTTACGATAGAATTCGTCGATTTAGATTTGTGAGATTTCCTGCTTTGCTTCCCCTTCTTGCACGGAATACAATCATCAGGAACTGAGAATTTCATTTTCGGAATACCAAGAACCAAATCATTCCTAACAATGTAGTTCATCTTCCTAAAGTTAATGTGAGCTAGCTTCCTGTGCCACAATATTGAATCAGATTCCGACGCCTTGGAGAGTAAACATGTTGGAATTGAATCCGTTGTAGTGGCGACACTCATGTCAAGGACATACGTGTCATTTCTCCTTGGAGCCTTCATGATAATCCATTCATCAGGAATCACAAAACCCGGTTTCAGAATATAGCATTCATGATCATTGAAATGGAACGAAAACTTCTTGTCACAGACTTGTGATACGCTTAAAAGATTGTGTTCCAGCTGCTCAACATAATTCACCTTTTCAAATTTGACTTTGTCATTCTTTAACATTCCCTGGCCAGTTATGTACCCGCCTATATTGCCTGCAAAAGCGGCATAACCTCCATCAATTTGTTTTACATCCTCTAGCAATCTAACATTCCCTGTCATATGTCGAGAGCAACCACTATCCACATACCATGTATTGTTGATAGTCCTCCTTGGTTGTCCCTACATAAACAACGAGAATCAGTTAGAAAGTGGAACCCAAGCCATCGTGGTCTTGGGTCGTCCGGATTGATCAAAATAAACAACTTCTTGTAATTTACAATCAATTTTATCATTCACTTTTGGAACAGAATTTTGACAATCATACTTTTTCAAAGAAAAACCATTTTTATTATTTTGAAAAACATTATTTGATATATTATTGTCCGATTCAGATGTTTCCAAAATTTTCTTTAATTTTCTGTTTCTTCTTCTTCTTTAAGGTCTAGACAATTTAACCTCCTGAAAAGAATCTTTTGAAATCCCAACTTTTGGAATCTCAGGTTTCTCTTTACATACAAAGGATTTAGCATGCACTGTATTCTGTTGTTTAAATCCAGGGGATTTAACAAAAGATCGACCAGGCATATTCTTCTCCAAACTAGAAGATGACTTTCCCTCATCTTTTCTTTTCAGAATCTTCACCACTTTCGGTTGTGAAGGAACAGTCTTCATTTTACCCTGGTTCTTGTATTGACAATTGATCAAAATATGACCAGCCTCATTGCAATGAAAACACACTCTTCTTTCTTGATAACTTCTGAAATAAGAGGTTTTCTTTGAATTTGAAGAACCATTAGAAGTATATGCTTCAGAGGAATGTCCAGAACAATTTATCGGCTTCTTTTGAACATAAATCTGTGTTGGCACCTTTGAAGAATTCACTTTTTGATAACCAGCCGCAACAAACCCACTTGACTGTAAGATTGGAGAAAGTTTAGTTGGAACCACTTTCACCTCTTCAGGTTCAGTCATAATGCATCTATCCCGGGTAAAATTTTTAACAACAGTTGAGTCATCAATTTTCACTTCTTTTGGAATGCACTCGACCTTCTTTTCATCAAACATCTCATCTTCAGAATCTGAATCATATACCATATCTTCCCCAGTTACCGGATTCACCTTTAACACAGTTTTTGGATCTATCTCCTCTTCATTTATGATCTCAGGTTCCACCACATAATTTACATTAAACGGTGGAGGAATAAACCCAATACCAGCAACACGTTTAGTAGGATCAGCATTTGAGTTAAAATAATCCAAAACAACTGAAGAACTTTCAAATTGTTCCAACTTTCGATGAAGTTTGATCACCTCAGATTCTTTGTCAGATATTTCTTTATTCTTTTGGGCAACAACTTCATTACATTTTTCGATTTCAGCACAAGCCATATCTAGATGATAACCCTGCTCTTTGTATTTTAGCCCAAGAGAATTTAAGTCTCTTTTCAAAGACTCAATTTTATCAATGCACAACTTATCATTATCTTTCAGTTTCTAATTAACTGATGCATTGATTTCATGTCAAAAATCAAGTTTGTGTTATCATCCATGACTTTTTGCAGTTTATCTTTAACAGAAATGCAATTAGAACAGTATATATGACAAACAGAGTCTTTTACCTTAGAAGGATCAGATGTCACACCCCCAATTTCAACTAACGGAGTATTACCGTTTGGGAAGTGACAAACCAGGATCTCAGACATTAGTTACATTGAACGACTCTACATGGGACTCAAAATGAAAATATCCTTTAAATCAGAGTATCAATGCGGAAGCGTAAAGAAAGAAAATGCGCAAAATACACGCGCCCAAAACCAAAGTCCAAAAGTCCAAACGTTCAACCAAACAAAGTACATTAAAATAATTCAATCAACATAAATAGACACAAAGCAAAGCAGTTGAATCCCATGCATGCCCTAACGTGCACCTGTGTCTTAGCTTAGCGTCCTGAGAAAACATGTAAGAAAAAGTGTCAACACGAGGTTGGTGAGTTCACAGGTTTCAATATATAAATAAACGTTTACCAGATTTATTGTACAATCAACATAAATACCATATGAGAAGCTAACCCATGTTCATTGTCTGCTATTACGCTCGCAACAGTAAACTGACTGTTTGTATTGCCTCCCACCAGGTCTATCAACCACGGTGCACGTTTAGGTCAATATTGCACCCGTTCGATATCCAATCGTGTTAGCACGACTAACGCGGGTGAGGTTTGTCAAACCCAGTAGTACTACCCAACATACCTCGCTATATTCATATTTAAACGGTTCGATGTGAGGACTTTCATGATAGAGTTTACGCATAGTCATAACAATTGATATAAAATGAAGTACAAAAATCAAAAGAGTTGTATCATGTTTTCTCCCCCAGTTTAAAAGCAGTAAACAAAAGGGGCCGTGAAACTCACCCGAGCTTGAGTAAGGATTTGAATCACACAAGGGAAAAGTTGGAACCAAGTGTGTAAGTCTCAAAAGACTTACGAATGCCCTAAAATTATAAACACATAAATTAGGGATAAAGGCAAATAGGAAATGTGACAATGACACGGATTGAGAAGCGTCCTAAAGAAACGCTCTAATATTCAAGCGTGGACGAAAGTGTCCACGGAGTTAGGAATTACTTTACGCGACGAATGACACGACTAATAATAATTATAACCGGGTGTTTTGTCATTCACAAAAATTAAGAAAATAATAATATATGTATACGAGTAAATAGTATAACCAATTATATTATTATTTAGTCTCAATCGACACACGATGTTATAAATTGATTTGAAATAATATAAATATATATTATTTAATAATACGGGTCACGGTTTGAAAATAATATAAACATATTATTTTATATGAATTCACGGTTTAAAAATAATATAAACATATTATTTTCACTTGGGGATAATAACACTAAATTATTTATAAAAGTGGGTATAATATATAATAATAAGTTAATAATTCAAACCCGAGCCTACGGGTTGTTTTCCGGGTTAAAACCCATTTATATAATAATATAATATTTAAAGGTTTGATTTTTATTAATTAAATATTAACTGAAAAATGTTTAAAAATAATTGTGGGAGCCCGGACTCGAACCCGGGTCTCTCTCCCACACACGCACATAGCTCTAACCAGTCCCGGCCGCTAGGCTATCGCAACATGATCCAGATTGAATTGGTTTTATCAAGTAACTCGAATGGGTTTCCCTCCCCCACGCATACCCGGTTCGAAACCCGTCCAATTACCCTCAGATTCGGTCGCGATTCAACAAAGGATCATAGGGGTTTTGATTATCGACTCAAAACGACTCTGTGGTGAAAGCTAATTGCAAAAACAATTGGATTTTGATCGTTAAATTGTAGAAACTAGGACCGAAAACCCTAGTTTTGATTTTGGATTGATTTGATTAATTCTTATAATGAAAATGTCTGGATTCATAGGGGTTTTGTAGAGTAGAGGATTGCGAATCTGCATATATGGTTTAATTGTATCAAATTTATGTTTAAAATCGAAAACCCCAAATTAGAACGCATATGAACAATAATTACGGGTTAATGATCAATTCGATAGTGGAAGCCCGTTGTTTCATAGGGCTTTCACTCTACAGACGATTGCGAATCTAATGGAGTAGGTTAATTTGATTTAAAAACGATTTAGAATTGAATTCGACAGATAGAGTTCACATGAACCCCAATTACGGGTTACAGAGATTTTTATATTAAAACTTGAAATTGGCAAAGGGCTTTCAGTAGAAAAAGTGTTGCGAATCTTTCTGCATAGGTTAATTTCATTTTCATTGGGTCTTGATTAGGGCTCGACTAAATCAGTCAGATGATGAACCTTAGGATCAAGAACTCGATCGAATTGATAATGTGAGCCCTAATTGGGTTTGGGCTTTCATTTCAAAGATAAAAGCGAAGCTGATGATGTATCTAGTTACCTGGATTGGTGTCGGGACGATGGAGATCAACTAAAACAGGTCCGACGATGACTAGTTCGATTCCCGGCGGCTCTTGCTATGAATCCGATCAATTTCACAAGTGCAAAGGTTTCAGAGAGACTCGATTTAGGTGTGCAGTGTGTTGGTTTGCAAATTGGTAACTGATTACAGTCGAATTCGATTGAGTAAGACATAGGGTCGACGGTTACTTGTTTAATTCTCATTATTAGTGTTAATTCGATTAAATTGGAGGTGTTTAATGGATCAATTATGATTGTTATGATCATTATCATGCACGAACGGTTCTAATTCCAACGGATTTCGGGATTTATTTTGTGAATTTTGATCAAATTGTCACGTATTTGACTTCTGAAAGTCAACAGGAACCAATTTTGCTGATTTTGACTTTGAGAAGTCAATTTATTTGATTTAGCATATTAACACAACTTGTCCTTGTAGTTTTGAGTTGAATTTGTGACAAAATCAGTCCCCGGGGTTAGATTTGATTAACGGGGTTAAGTTTTTAATAAGAAACTTAACGGAATAGTTAACGGAATTAACTGAAAAGTCCGGATTGTCACATCATCCCCTAGTTGAAAGAATTTTCGTCCCGAAAATTAAAATAATAAAAAAAATTTCTGGGGTGTCACATCAATTTTGCTGATTTTGACTTTGAGAAGTCAATTTATTTGATTTAGCATATTAACACAACTAGTCCTTGTAGTTTTGAGTTGAATTTGTGACAGAATCAGTCCCCGGGGTTAGATTTGATTAACGGGGTTAAGTTTTTAATAAGAAACTTAACGGAATAGTTAACGGAATTAACTGAAAAGTCCGAATTGTCACATCATCCCTTAGTTGAAAGAATTTTCGTCCCGAAAATTAAAATAATAAAAAAAATTTCTGGGGTGTCACATCAATTTTGCTGATTTTGACTTTGAGAAGTCAATTTATTTGATTTAGCATATTAACACAACTAGTCCTTGTAGTTTTGAGTTGAATTTGTGACAGAATCAGTCCCCGGGGTTAGATTTGATTAACGGGGTTAAGTTTTTAATAAGAAACTTAACGGAATAGTTAACGGAATTAACTGAAAAGTCCGGATTGTCACATCATCCCCTAGTTGAAAGAATTTTCGTCCCAAAAATTAAAATAATAAAAAAAATTTCTGGGGTGTCACATCATCTCCTAGTTGAAAGAATTTTCGTCCCGAAAATTAAATAATACTTTAAGAATTTGACGCGGAGTGCTTGAACAGATTAGGATATTTGCTCATCATCTGATCCTCGCGCTCCCACGTGAATTCCGGTCCGCGTTTCGAGTTCCAACGGACTCGAACAATAGGGATCTTACTGTGCTTTAACGTTTTAACTTCCCTATCCATAATTTCCACAGGTTCTTCGATGAAACGTAACTGTTCATCAACATGTAGTTCCTCCAGAGGAACTGCGAGTGATTCATCAGCTAGGCATTTCTTTAAATTTGAGACGTGAAAGACGTTGTGTACACCACTAAGTCTTTCAGGTAGGTCCAGTTGATACGCGACTGGTCCGATTCTCTTCAATATTTTGAAAGGTCCAACATAACGAGGATTCAGTTTTCCTCGTTTCCCGAAACGAATGACACCTTTCCAAGGTGAGACTTTGAGTAAAACCATGTCGCCTATTTGAAATTCCAAAGGTTTACGACGCTTGTCGGCATAGCTCTTTTGACGATCACGAGCTGCCGCCATACGGTTTCTAATTTGAACGATCTTTTTGGAAGTTTCAAATACAAGTTCAGGACCTATGAGTTGGCTATCCCCAACCTCGGTCCAACAAATGGGAGAACGGCATTTCCGCCAATAAAGTGCTTCAAATGGAGCTGCCTTGATGCTAGTATGATAACTGTTGTTGTAGGAGAACTCCACCAATGGAAGGTGAGACTCCCAAGTGTTACCGAAATCGATCACACAAGCTCGTAGCATGTCCTCCAGAGTTTGGATAGTACGTTCAGTTTGGCCATCAGTTTGAGGATGGTATGCTTTGCTCATATCTAGACGCGTGCCTAATGCTTTATGCAATGATTGCCAGAAACGGGAAGTGAATCGTGCATCACGATCCGAAATAATAGAGATTGGCACTCCGTGCCGAGAGACTACTTCTTTCAAGTATATTCGAGTGAGTTTATCCATTTTGTCGGTTTCTTTATATGCTAGAAAGTGAGCAGATTTTGTCAGGCGATCCACAATTACCCATATAGTATCACATCCGGTAGGGGTTCGGGGTAATTTGGTAATGAAGTCCATGGATATTTGTTCCCATTTCCACATGGGAATTTCAGGTTGCTGCAGGAGACCGGACGGTTTTTGGTATTCAACTTTGACCTTCGCGCTGGTCAGACACTTACTAACATAAGTGGCTATATCGGCCTTCATCTTTGGCCACCAATATAGTACTTTTAGATCATGGTACATTTTATCGGAACCCGGATGAATGGAGTAACGAGATTTATGAGCTTCATCCATGATTAGTTCCCTTAAGTTTCCGAACACTGGAACCCATATTCGTTCGACAAAGTAACGAATTCCGTCAGATTTTACTTCAAGTTGTGCTTCCATGCCACGTGTACCTTCTAACGGTAGGTTATCTTCTTTCAAGGCTTCAAGTTGAGCACTACGGATTCTGTCAGGTAATCCAGGGTGAATAGTGAGTTGTAACGCTCGAACTCGTTTGGGTTTCGTTTCTTTTCGGCTTAGTGCATCAGCCACGACGTTAGCTTTACCCGGATGATACCGGATCGCACAGTCATAATCATTTAAAAGTTCAACCCAACGATGTTGTCGCATGTTCAACTCCTTCTGCTCGAAGATATGTTGGAGGCTCTTGTGATCGGTGTAGATGGTGCATTTGGTACCGTACAAGTATTGTCCCCATATCTTAAGTGCAAAAACTACTGCTCCCAACTCTAGGTCATGAGTGGTGTAGTTTTTCTCGTGAACCTTTAACTGACGTGAAGCGTATGCGATTACTTTTTCGCGTTGCATTAAGACACAACCCAGACCTTGAATAGATGCATCACAATACACCACAAAGTCATCGGTTCCTTCCGGAAGAGCTAAATTAGGTGCACTGCAAAGTTTCTGTTTGAGATGCTGGAAAGTTGATTCTTGATTATCGCCCCAATTGTAAGCTTTTCCTTTTTGAGTTAGGGTGGTGAGAGGTTGCGCAATCTTTGAAAATCCTTCGATAAAACGACGGTAATATCCAGCCAATCCCAGAAATTGTCGCACCTCAGTCGGAGTCGTCGGTGCTGTCCAATTCTTGATGGCTTCTATTTTGGACGGGTCGACATGTATCCCTTTTTCATTTACTACATGCCCTAGAAACTGAACCTCTCGAATCCAAAATTCACATTTGGAAAACTTAGCATAAAGTTGCTCTTGCTTAAGTAGTTCCAAAATTAGACGCAGATGTTCTTCATGTTCTTCCTCGTTCTTGGAATAAATAAGAATGTCATCGATGAAAATGATAACAAACTGGTCAAGGTAAGGCTTACACACACGGTTCATGAGATCCATGAATACCACGGGTGCGTTGGTTAAACCGAAGGGCATGACCATAATTTCGTAATGGCTGTACCTTGTCCTAAATGCAGTTTTAGAGATATCTTCTTCTCGGACTCTTAATTGATGATAGCCGGACCTAAGATCTATTTTGGAATAGAAACTTGATCCTTGGAGTTGATCAAAAAGGTCATCAATACGAGGTAAAGGGTAGCGGTTCTTGATTGTAACTTTGTTCAACTCCCGATAATCAATACACATACGGAACGTACCATCCTTCTTCTTGACAAATAATACCGGAGCTCCCCACGGTGATGAACTAGGTCGGATGAAGCCTTTATCCAATAAGACTTGCAACTGATTGGACAGTTCCTGCAATTCACTGGGTGCTAATCGATAAGGTGCTCGAGCAATCGGTGCTGCTCTGGGTGCTAGATCAATTTGGAATTCAACCTGACGGTGTGGTGGCAGACCGGGCAGATCCTCGGGAAATACTTCCAAAAATTCACGCATAACGGGAATATCTTCTTCTCTTCTTCTCTTCTGACGGCTGTTCAGCAACAAGGGCCAAAATGGCCGTGTGCCCCTTCCGAAGACATTTTTGTGCTTTCATGAAGGATATAATGCCCATGACAGTACCAACTCTTTCGCCCTGAACTGAAAGAATTTCTCCACTCGGGAGGGGTATGCGAACGATTTTCTCATGACAAATGATTTCCGCTTGGTTTCTAGACAACCAATCCATGCCGACGATTACATCAAAACTACCAAGTGTGACCGACATAAGGTCGATATCTAGAATATGGCTAGCTAGATCAAGCTTACAACCCTTAAGAATGTGGGTTGCTTCAATTATTTGGCCGTCAGCTATCTCTATTACATACTTAGCTTCTAGCAGAGTTGGAGTTCCTTTTATCATATCACTAAGTTTCTTAGATATAAAACTCCTATCAGCACCAGTGTCAAAAAGGACAGAAGCAAAGTAATTATTTAAGAGAAATTTACCGGTGACCACGTTATGATCGTAGCGAGCCTCTCCGGATCCCAGTACAAAAGCTCTTCCTTTCGCCCCATTTCCTCCATTACCACCGTTATTACTGTTATTCCCGCCATTGTTGTTTTGATTGGGGTTGTTACCATTGTTGCCCTGGTTATTACCGTTACCACTACCACTGCCATTACCATTTCCACCCTTTTTCAACTGAGGACAGTTCCTTTGAATGTGCCCCTCTTTACCGCACTGAAAACATCCCCTCGTGAATCCCTGTGCTTGAAATGGTTGTTTGTTCGGGAGTGCAACTCTACAGTCCTTTGCAGCGTGGCCCATTTTACCACAACGCTGGCAACGTTGTCGGTCACAAGTGCCCGTGTGGTGATAGCCGCATTTTTTGCACTTGGGGTACCTCCCAGCATATTCCCCTTGATTCGGACCTGATGAGGTCGTTTGATTAAAGTTTCTAGCGTGCTCAAACTTTCGCTGTTGTTGGTGCTGAGGTTGATTGGATTGGGATCCTTTAGAATTTGAGTGGTTGTGTGAGTGGGAGTGATGGTCGAACTTGCGCTTATTGTTGTCGGTGGGTTTAGAAACCGAACCTCTTAGAGGTAAAGTTCCCTGTGTCATTGCCTGATCGGTCAATTTGTGAGCAAGTCTGATGGTCTGTTGGATGGTGGTAGGGTTGGATGAGGTCACCATGCTTTGAATCTGAGGTACCAAACCTCCAATGTATAGTTCAATCCGTTTGTAATCCGGAGTCACCATATGTGGGCACATGGTGGCAAGTTCGTGCGAACGGGTGGTGTAGAGTTCGATTTCTGAACCCTCCATCTTAAGGTTCCAGAACTCTCCCTCTAGCTTTTGAATTTCATCTCGTGGGCAGTATTCTTCTTTCATCATTGACTTAAATTCCTCCCACGGGAGTCCATTTGCCATTGCTAGTCCCAACATTTGAACTTGGGCATTCCACCATGTTAGGGCCGGGCCTTCTAAAGTTCCAGCAGCAAATTTCACTTGGTTAGCCACGCGGCAGTGCACATGGCTATTACTGATTCAACCTTCTCAAACCAGCGAAGTAATCCAACTGCTCCTTCAGCTCCACTAAAGGTGTGGGGCTTGCAGTCCATGAATGCCTTAAAAGTGCAGGCTGGCTGTTGATTTTGTTGATTTTGCTGATTTTGCTGGCCTGGATTTAGAAATACGAATTGAATTGGAATTATAGAGTTTAGAAAGACATTCTTAGGAAAAGGGATTGACCCTACTAGTCAATAGTTGAAAGCATTTACCTGCAGCATTCTGTGCTGCTAGGGCCTCTGCCACACTATTGTTTATCAAAGCTGCTAGTTCTGCTGCCGTCATGTTGATGGTACCACGACCACCGGTACGGCCTCCTCGTCCTCTCCCAGACATATTTCTTCACAATCACAAATGAAAACAATGAGAAATATATCGCATATTAAACATTATTCAGGTACGGGTAAGGAAATACAACATCTAATATTTTGAAAATTAAATAAATTGTAAGGCTACAAAATAAATAACTCAAATATTAAACTTCTCATGCTTTTATTGGATGGGAACAACCTTACCCATCTAGGTTTGAAAAGGGAAATAACATAAGCAAAAACAAACATGAAAAGGAAGATAGAATAGGAAGATCCTCAAATATTCTCGTCATCAGAAGAGAGATATGACTGTGCATCATCAATCTCCACTGGCTCTTCCTCAGCTAGTTCCCCCTCTAAGGGTTCCTCCTCGAAGGGCTCCTCCTCAAAGAGCTCTTCCTCAAAGGGTTCCTCCTCATCGTCAGATACTGGAATGTCTCCCGAATGTAGGGCCGCTTGCAGTTGGGCTTCCAAGTGAGTCACCCTCTCTTGAAGGCCTTCAGCAGTGTGGTTAGCCACATGTAGCTGAGCTTCCATAGCAGCTAATCTCTCCAGAACTCCTTGCATATCATCATCCATAATGTCAGCCCTCGTCTCTAGGTGTGCTACACGATTCACTAAAAGGTTGTGGACATGATCCGTTGCAGCTAGTTCGGTAGTCAAATCTTCTATTCCTACCCTATTCTTTTCCACTTGCTTTACATTCTCTAGGAGTTTAGGTATCTCCTCGGTGGCGTCTTGTACAAAACTTAATTCCTTTAACATATAGGACACAAATGCTGGAAGGCTTGTTCCATGGTACATGGTAAGCTAGGCAGTGTAGGCGATGAAGATGTGGATGCAAAGTACGGTGATGGAACATCTCCCATTTCGATCCACCTTTGGATCATATGTGGGTACATATCCCAATTGAGAGCATACTCCAATGCCCGTGCGTTGCTTGGTTCGCCTTGCTCAATTGAGGTAGTCCGGCGCCTTTTGGGCTCCGGGGATGAGGGTACAGGTGCCTTATGCCCTGATGCGTTAGGTGATGGAGGTGGTGTTGACGACATGATCCTTCAACAATTTGTATAAGTGCCAAACATCCAAATGACATGTAACTAATGTGTGAGGCTATAGTCTAGTATGCAATCCTAGTTCGCTATAACCAATGGCTCTGATACCAATCTGTCACACCCCCAAATTCCACTAACGGAGTATTACCGTTTGGGAAGTGACAAACCAGGATCTCAGACATTAGTTACATTGAACGACTCTACATGGGACTCAAAATGAAAATATCCTTTAAATCAGAGTATCAATGCGGAAGCGTAAAGAAAGTAAATGCGCAAAATACACGCGCCCAAAACCAAAGTCCAAAAGTCCAAACGTTCAACCAAACAAAGTACATTAAAATAATTCAATCAACATAAATAGACACAAAGCAAAGCAGTTGAATCCCATGCATGCCCTAACGTGCACCTGTGTCTTAGCTTAGCGTCCTGAGAAAACATGTAAGAAAAAGTGTCAACACGAGGTTGGTGAGTTCACAGGTTTCAATATATATATAAACGTTTACCAGATTTATTGTACAATCAACATAAATACCATATGAGTAGCTAACCCATGTTCATTGTTTGCTACTACGCTCGCAACCGTAAACTGACTGTTTGTATTGCCTCCCACCAGGTCTATCAACCACGGTGCACGTTTAGGTCAATATTGCACCCGTTCGATATCCAATCGTGTTAGCGCGACTAACGCGGGTGAGGTTTGTCAAACCCAGTAGTACTACCCAACATACCTCGCTATATTCATATTTAAACGGTTCGATGTGAGGACTTTCATGATAGAGTTTACGCATAGTCATAACAATTGATATAAAATGAAGTACAAAAATCAAAAGAGTTGTATCATGTTTTCTCCCCCAGTTTAAAAGCAGTAAACAAAAGGGGCCGTGAAACTCACCCGAGCTTGAGTAAGGATTTGAATCACACAAGGGAAAAGTTGGAACCAAGTGTGTAAGTCTCAAAAGACTTACGAATGCCCTAAAATTATAAACACATAAATTAGGGATAAAGGCAAATGGGAAATGTGACAATGACACGGATTGAGAAGCGTCCTAAAGAAACGCTCTAATATTCAAGCGTGGACGAAAGTGTCCACGGAGTTAGGAATTACTTTACGCGACGAATGACACGACTAATAATAATTATAACCGGGTGTTTTGTCATTCACAAAAATTAAGAAAATAATAATATATGTATACGAGTAAATAGTATAACCAATTATATTATTATTTAGTCTCAATCGACACACGATGTTATAAATTGATTTGAAATAATATAAATATATATTATTTAATAATACGGGTCACGGTTTGAAAATAACATAAACATATTATTTTATATGAATTCACGGTTTAAAAATAATATAAACATATTATTTTCACTTGGGGATAATAACACTATATTATTTATAAAAGTAAGTATAATATATAATAATAAGTTAATAATTCAAACCCGAGCCTACGGGTTGTTTTCCAGATTAAAACCCATTTATATAATAATATAATATTAAAAGGTTTGATTTTTATTAATTAAATATTAACAGAAAAATGTTTAAAAATAATTGTGGGAGCCCGGACTCGAACCCGGGTCTCTCCCACACACGCACATAGCTCTAACCAGTCCCGGCCGCTAGGCTATCGCAACATGATCCAGATTGAATTGGTTTTATCAAGTAACTCGAATGGGTTTCCCTCCCCCACGCATATCCGGTTCGAAACCCGTCCAATTACCCTCAGATTCGGTCGCGATTCAACAAAGGATCATAGGGGTTTTGATTATCGACTCAAAACGACTCTGTGGTGAAAGCTAATTGCAAAAACACTTGGATTTTGATCGTTAAATTGCAGAAACTAGGACCGAAAACCCTTGTTTTGATTTTGGATTGATTTGATTAATTCTTATAATGAAAATGTCTGGATTCATAGGGGTTTTGTAGAGTAGAGGATTGCGAATCTGCATATATGGTTTAATTGTATCAAATTTATGTTTAAAATCGAAAACCCCAAATTAGAACGCATATGAACCCTAATTACGGGTTCATGATCAATTCGATAGTGGAAGCCCGTTGTTTCATAGGGCTTTCACTCTACAGACGATTGCGAATCTAATGGAGTAGGTTAATTTGATTTAAAAACGATTTAGAATTGAATTCGACAGATAGAGTTCACATGAACCCTAATTACGGGTTACAGAGATTTTTATATTAAAACTTGAAATTGGCAAAGGGCTTTCAGTAGAAAAAGTGTTGCGAATCTTTCTGCATAGGTTAATTTCATTTTCATTGGGTCTAGATTAGGGCTCGACTAAATCAGTCAGATGATGAACCCTAGGATCAAGAACTCGATCGAATTGATAATGTGAGCCCTAATTGGGTTTGGGCTTTCATTTCAAAGATAAAAGCGAAGCTGATGATGTATCTAGTTACCTGGATTGGTGTCGGGACGGTGGAGATCAACTAAAACAGGTCCGACGATGGCTAGTTCGATTCCCGGCGGCTCTTGCTATGAATCCGATCAATTTGACGAGTGCAAAGGTTTCAGAGAGACTCGATTTAGGTGTTCAGTGTGTTGGTTTGCAAATTGGTAACTGATTACAGTCGAATTCGATTGAGTAAGACATAGGGTCGACGGTTACTTGTTTAATTCTCATTATTAGTGTTAATTCGATTAAATTGGAGGTGTTTAATGGATCAATTATGATTGTTATGATCATTATCATGCACGAACGGTTCTAATTCCAACGGATTTCGGGATTTATTTTGTGAATTTTGATCAAATTGTCACGGATTTGACTTCTGAAAATCAACAGGAACCAATTTTGCTGATTTTGACTTTGAGAAGTCAATTTATTTGATTTAGCATATTAACACAACTAGTCCTTCTAGTTTTGAGTTGAATTTGTGACAGAATCAGTCCCCGGGGTTAGATTTGATTAACGGGGTTAAGTTTTTAATAAGAAACTTAACGGAATAGTTAACGGAATTAACTGAAAAGTCCGGATTGTCACATCAGACATGTCTGCCATGAATACTTTGGCAATTGGAATATTCTCTGAGTCATCACCAACTGAAGCATTTTCTGTAAGAACAATTTCCTCCTCAGCAACCCCTGATGCAGCATCAGAATCAATCCTCTCTCCTTGTTCTTCCTCATCATCAACGCTTGGAACACTATCACCATTACATGAATCATCACTAGAACTTTCATCATCAGTAGACTCCTCTGGTTTTTCAGAATGAATTTCTGCAACAAAAGCCTGACTCACAGCACCCACCAAATCTTCCAGATGAATGCCCTAATCATAGTTTTCGTCGTTTTGAGCAACCAAAGCTGATGATGCAGATGCATGATTTGTATTACCAGAAGGACCATCATTTTGATTACCAGATGTACCATGTGACTGATTCCTATTATGCTGAAAGTTAGACTGCTTCTTTTGAGAATCAAATTCTACCTTCGGCTTCACACACTCCTTAGCAAAGTGACCATACTCTTGGCAATTGTAACACATAACTTTGCCTTTATCAAAACCCATACGTGATCGACTATTTGAACCAATATATTTTCTGCCAGTTCTCTTCAAGAAATCTTTAGCTTGACGCATTAACATGGCCATATTCCATTGGATATTCATTTCTTCCAGATCAACAGGGTCAATCTGTCTGAAATCTTCTTCTATAACCTCAGGATCATGTATTTTACCTCCAATGAAATTTTCATATGATGCCATGAATGAAGAAAACATAGCAAGATAATCATCAGCAACTTTCTGATTCACATGGGATCCAGATGATGTTAAAGCTGTAGTTGCAGAAAATCCAGAATGGCTTGAATGACCAGAATAAATTGGAACTCCAGAACACTGATCATTTGAAGACTCTTGAGCATCACAAGAAAAGAATGCCACTCCAGTACCAGATTTACGAGTAGATTTGGCAAAATACATTGAGGGATCCTGGATATGCTCCATATTAGTCTCTTTCTTCTTCATATTCATGTCATGTGACTGAATCTTCCCTAGAACTTCTTCGAGAGACATGGTTTTGTACTTAACATTTTCTTTGATCAAAACCGTATACACATCAAACTTTGATGGTAAAGCCTCCAAGAATTTTTCATTGATTTCCTCAGTCTCATATACCACAGATGCACTAGCCAGTTCACTAAGAAGATGATAGAATCTTGTAGCAAGATCATCCAAAGATTCATTTTGAAAATGTTTAAAGACTAGGAACTGCTTCTTTAGTAACTCCTTTCTACTCTTCTTCACATCCAAACTCCCTTCACACCTTTTCTGTAATGCTTCCCACAGTTGTTGAGAAGATTTGAACTGTTTAAAACTGTGATAAATTTCCTTTGGAAGAGACATTGAAATACTAGCCATTGCTTTCTTTTCTCTATCAAATAACAACTTCTCTTCAGTAGCTAACGCTGACACCGGCTTCGGAACATCATCCTTTCCTATCCATGAATAAGTAGGATGCGTATATCCTTCCAAAATCGGAATCCATAAACTAGTATCGGTAAAAGATACGAACTGGTTAAACCGATCTTTCCAATTTGAATAATCAGCTAGATTCAACAACTTCAGAGGTTTTTGAGATGTACCGATTTCATTGTCATAGTTGAACATGTTTGTGAATTGAACCATATTTGCCATTTTTTTTTTAAAAAAATTTCTGAAAAATTTTCCAAGTGTTGAACATCCTTTACCCTCAGGCGAAGATAATAAGTTCGCCATAATTCAATAATCTGAATAAGTTCGCCTAAAATAAGTTCGCTTAACCCTGTGAGAAGTGAACTTGACAAGTTCGCTTGATCCTAAGTTCGCCTGCACAGAATTCAGCAAGTTCGCTTGCTGTAACAGAATCTTGATCAAGAACTTTAGACAACAGCCGCGAACCAAGAACTTTCAAAAATCATTATTAAACACTTAATTGAAGGAATTAAACAAAATTGGACCGTAGGATTGTGTAATTTGACAATTAGAAGCTTTCTATCGGATCAATTTCATCATAATCCTCTTCAAAAACTCCAAATCAGATCAAAATCAGCCTTGAAAACTCCATTGAAATGAAAAACTCAAAAATGATGAATTTGATGTCAATTTGCATATAAATTCATCTAGAATCAACAAGAATCACGAGCAATTGCTCTAATACCACTTGTAGGTCCCTATGGCGCGTCTACGGATCGATCTCGTGATAAGACGTGACGTTTACACGAAGTGCGGAATCCAACGAGTTAACGTTTATACGCATAAAAGACAAAGCAAACAATCAAGTAAATAAACTTCTCAATTCGTATTTCAATCACAATGATGTTTTACAGACTCAATCTGATCTCTCTGGTTCACTCTCTGTCTCAATCTCTAACTGACTCTGTAAAACATTCATATATATAACCAACTGACCTGATACAAGCGAACTTATTAAGTTCGCCTCTAACAGCTTAAGCGAACTTAACAAGTTCGCCTCAGCTTGACCTAAGCGAACTTATTAAGTTCGCCTCTGATAGACCAGGTGAACTTAACAAGTTCGCCTCTAGGCTCACTTGTAAAACACTTAGACAATTAACCATTTACATAACAAAAACATAAAGACATAAAATCTAACTATTACAAGCTTTTGTCATAACAATCTATGTCCTAACAGTTTAGATGTAGGAGGTGTAACCAGTAAGGATGCAACAAAAGTAGCGTCCTCAACACCTTGAGATGAATGAGCAGCAGCAATAGAAGTAGACATAAGCTTCTGAGCTTTTGGAACTGGAATATCATCACTATCCGAGTCAGAACTCTCATCAATTAAAGTTCTCATGCCAAGTACTGATCCAGAAGGAGGATTTCAAACAGACTTACGCCTCGGTTTTCTGGCTTTAGATTTAATAAGTTTCCCCACATTTGGCAATGGTAACGTAGCCAATCTCTCATAATGATCTGAGCTAAAATCTCTAGACGAATCAGAATCAGTAGCTTCAGAATCAGGTAAAATAGTATCACCGGAACTCGTATCTACCACATTCTCTTCAGCTTCATGAATGGGTGAGTTCGCAGCGTAATTATCAAAATCTTCCATATTCATACCCAAATCTTGTTCATTATCTTAAGCAATAGCTTCTTGAACTGGTTCATTAACATGAATGTGTACCTGTTCTTGTGGAATAGGAACTTGTGGTTGTTGAATAGGAACTTGTTGTTGTTGTTGTTGAGATTGAATTTGTTGCGGTTGTTGTACTTGATTCTGGACTTGGCCTAGAACTAACTCCTCAGGATGAAACCAATTATCATTAGGTGGCTCAACATAATCAGGATTGATTAAGTGACCAAACAAAGGAGTGGGAACAGGAATCAAAGCAACATTTTGTTGTTTAACCTTAGTATAATCAGTAAAGACTCTTTTGGACATAGGAGTCATGGTCAAACGGATTGGATGCTATGGTAAATCTAGAACTAAATGATTCAGCATCATTTGCAAGAACCTAGGATACATAAGAAACCCTCGACCTTCTAGAGGATTGATTTACATGACCAACTCCCGGTATATATATAAAGCAAAGTTAAACCGTTTGTTCAGGGTCAATGCAACCATTGCAGATTGTAATGCACTCTTCAAACCATCAGTACCAGCCTTTCTTGGAGAAAAACATTGTATGATGACGTGCATAAAATACCTCCATTCTCCAACTAAACCTCCTTTTCTTGCTTGAGTATCATTTGGTATGCCTCTGTAACCCATCCTCTGAAAACATCCCATAATTAGTGTTCCAGGATAAGACATAGGATCTTCATTAGCACCTCCCAATGCCAAAACAACACGAATAGTGTCCACTGAAATAGCTACCTCTGTATTATTCACCGTAGCACGAAGTACGTGAGGTTAAACATCTGTGTCTTGATGTATTGTATCCCATAATTGTTGTATATACGGTAAGCTAATGTACGGATCTGCGGATAAGGCCATATGCAAACGTGAACGATTCAGAAAGTTGATAATTCCTTGAAAATTAATAGCTTCAGACATATTTGGATCTAACAAAGCCACTTGATTATGTTTGTACTCAACACGACGAGCCATCTGTAAAAATTATTGGACAAAGAACACACATTAGTCATATAACAAACAAAAGAAAAAAATTTCAAAAAAAATTCACAAAAAAAAATCACAAGTCCAAACACTACTGAGCCCTTAGGCGAACTTAATAAGTTCGCTTAGTGTTGCAAGAGGCGAACATAAGTTCGCTTGAACAAGTTCCCCTGAACAAGTTTGCTTGAACCAGTTTGTCAATACAAATTCTACAGCAGAATCTCAAAATGTTCAAATCGTCAAACTTTTTCAAATTAAACACATCATAATCATTGATACTCAACCACAAAACAATATTAAGCGTCAATTGTAAGTTTTAACCATAAAACGATACCATATCAGATCATTCACAGACCGGCTGTCAAAAAAAAGATGAACACAGGGTCAAAGGATCAAATTCCCATCGATTTAACGAATAAAAAACCATGAAATTACCTTAGAAAGATTCGCAATTCAAATCCGATCCAGAGGGAAACACGAAAATTTCAAATCGAAAACCCTAGTTCAGATTGTCACAAGTTCGCTAAAAAACCCGTAAGTTCACTCCCACAGTGAAACAAGATAATTAGGATAAGTTCGCCTGAACAAAATATTTAATTACAATTAAGTTCGCGTCATTAGGCGAACTTGTTAAGTTCGCTTAACAAGCCTCAGGAGAACATATTAAGTTCGCTTAATCAGAAACAGGAGAACATATTAAGTTCGCTCCAAACCTTTGCCATGAACAATTTCTTCACTTTCAACACGTCACATTCTTGTGAACTTCCATCTGTAGCATGTATCCGATCCAATCCCGAATCATTTTAATAAAAATAAAATTCTCATGGAAGATAGAAACAAAATATTTTTGGATTTTATCTGTACAAACAGAATCACATATTTTTTGTTTTTATCTGAGCAAACTGAAAACATATATTTTTAGATTAACATCATGAACAAGAAGATCATATCAGTATTTGAGTAATTCATCACACAGTCTATTATCAACTATGGGTAACCTATGATATGAAACAATCAAACCCATTCTTATGTAATTCAAATCTTTTTCATCTTATGTAATTTTTGCAATCAATTTGAATATTACTTGAAATGATACGCAATAAATTTCAATGTAAACAAGATCAGGTCATGAAATGCTCAATTTTTCATTCCGAATTTGTAAAAGTATGAATTCTTAAGTTGTAAATATTATATAATTTGAAACTATAAGCATTTTCTTCCAACTTAATGTGAGTTAGTACCATTTAGATGAAAAACATCGTGTACCCCACATATATGCCAACATAAATTTAAATTTGCACTATCTTCAAGACAAACACAGTTTATTGCAAGATTAGATCAATCTCTAAGATGAAATTATCTCTATTAGCACAAGTATAGAATAGCAGATCCCAAAGGATATGAGAATCAGGATGATTCAGAATCAAAAGATTCTAATGAATTGGCTTTATAATGAGAATCAATAGATTCAGGTAGGAGGATCCAACTATTATTTGGATAAATTTCAATGAAATCAGAATAGATGATGTATCTAACTGATCCAAGGGTGAATATATGTTCAAACAGATGATGTAAGAAACATATCTTAGTTCAGCAACACATTGCATGTTTTTCGGGGCATGGGCAGTGAAGTGAACTGAAAGAGATTATGCTAAAGACATAATTCGATATTGGTCTCATGAAATTCTTAAAACGATATATTCTATATCTGATAATGATCTTTTACACACACCTAGGCATATAATGGATTCAAATCACAGATGTAATCATATCATATTTAATTTTCACACTACTATTGGTTCAAAAACGCTTCTAGTCTACTGACAATTCAAGTTTCAAACTCATATTCAAATTAAAACATATTATCAAGATTAGAGCATTCAAAACACTATCATTTCTTATGTATGCAGACTTTGAAATTTAGATCAGATCAATTTATTGTAAACTATCATATATCAAAGGTGTGTAATGAACTATTCACTGATGTACCATCATATATCAAAGGAAACTAGACGATTACCCAAGAACTGGCAACCACCTTGTGACGCCCAGTAGTCCAAGTCAATACCCATAGTCATATTTGCATATTCCTATTTTATATTTCTTGGAATATTATCTTTGACATAATATTGTCAGGAGTCTAGCTAAGGGACAAGTGTCATATTTAGTAATTTTTAAGAATTAATAGGAAATAAACGATAATAACCCGCATTGAACGTTCGTTGGTGATTAAAAGAATGTTATTCCAGAAAAGTCTAGACACACGTTTGGATATAAAAACACAAATATAGGTGACTAAACTTTTATAAAAGTTGACATATAAATGTTTGTTGTATGGCTCTAAGTTATGTTATGTGAATTCATGAATAATATAGTTATAGTAATAACTATGTCGGGTTAACTAGTAAACTATTGAGACTAGTCAAACCACACAAAACTCATAAGTAATGAATCGTTTAAAAGTTTTACACCGGGTATTAGATCACGCGATCACCTAGGGGATTTATACCTCCAAAGAACCCACATATCTAGCCATTAATGGATTTGACAACACCCAACCCCCACCCTATACCCCTCTCGGCCAAAATGTGGGTGTAGCCACCCACTATCCCATTAAATGCTTGCATACATGTCTTGCATGCACACCCTCTTCCACTTGAAATGATTACATGCAATTCCCATCAACCATAAGTGGTAATGATGAAGATGTGATCATCACTCAACTCCATCTCTCTTTCTCCATATAAAACACTTGCACCAACACCCCTTAACTCCCTCCTCCCTCCCTTGACTGATTCATTTCGGATTTCACCCAATTCCCCTCTCCAAAACCAAAAATGCAAACAATTCCCGTAACTCAGCTTCATGCCAGATTTTCGGTCAACTTCGGAAGGCCATATCTCTTTCGTTCCTTGGTCAAATCAGTCCATTCGTTTTCTAGAATGAATCTCTATGTTAACAGAGGAGAACCCAAGTGGAATCACTGGAATCCATGGAGTATTCGATCTCCAAACAGCCTACGCAAAAACGTCGCTCGATGCAGGTCAAAACTGGATAGTTCTTCCCATTTTCTTGTTTTGAGGCAACTACACAACTCCAAATTTAGTAATTGTTTTTCACATCTCCTCTAGTTTCAATAAACTTGATTTTAGAAGAAAACCCCAAGTCATTTGATCTCCTAAAACCATCTAAAAGTCTATTCGAAGTACGCCTAAAAATCTGAGTTTTCAAGAACAAAATAAAACATAAAAGTCTTGATGAGTTTTTGCTTTATTTCTTCATGAGTCATGTTTGAATACATATATTTATACACGTACATGTTCATACATAAAATACCAAACTAGAAGGACCATGGACAAGACAAGGACACATCAAATATAAACTACATATATATATATATACTATCACATAAAATAACACTTGGATGATGGTGTTCTTCATAAACCCTTCATTCCATTCATGTGTTATGTTGGAGGATACATGTTCGTGAAGTTATATGATCATGTGTGACTTACCTGGCAAGACCCGAGGTAGTGTCCTATGATTCAAGAAGACATACGAACGATTATCATCAACATATGAACGTGAAAGGTGTTACTAAAAATATATGTTTAGGGATAAAATTTGTGATATATATGTGTTGGTGTACGGTTTTGGTTAAATCATGGAAATGTTCTAGGAATTAAAGATTAGTATCCTAATATGAACATTTGATATATGTACATGGAACATATGAAGAGATTCGGTTAAAAATATATAATCACATGACATCGTGGAACATAAGTGAATATATTTTAAGGAAAATCCTACAAAAATAATATTTATTTTTGGTACACTTAATAAGTCACCAATAGGGAAACATATTATTTTCTCGAAAAATATATAAGCGTCTAGACAGGAATAATAATCACCAATGAGTCGTAAATGAAAATCCTATTTTTACTAAACAAAGGCGTACTTAACGGGATTCGTTAAGTTGGATGAACAACTTACGTATAAGACGGGTAGTCTTAGCACATTAGTACCCTTGTGTGATTAGGGTACGGATAGACAGGAACTCTTAGCGCACTGTTATTTGCTAGGATTTCATCGGACACAAGGTGAGTTCACGGCCCCCTTTTTATTTTTTCTACTCTTTTGTAAACATTGAGGGAGAAACATACTTACTTGTTATGTTTTGAGAACATGAAATACAATTGCTTACACGTTTGACAATATGAACATTCTGGTTTAACTCTTTGTGAGTTTCACTAACCCCTTTTTATTTTCTAAGTTTTTGAAATATTTTGGGGTGGAAACATACTTGTAAAGAATTTTTGTATGTAAATGAATGAACTAATGATCAGACCGTATGTGTGTATTGAGGGAAAAATAAAGCGCTTAAAGTCCCCGGAATAAAAATTAGTAACCATTAGCTATGGACTTAGCTCGGGATTTTATGGATAGTACTATTAGGGGTGACGCCTCCGGTCATGATTAGTAGCGCTAATCAGGGGTCCAAATGGCCGAATGACCGCATATTGTCTTAACTCGCAGAAAGGCGAGGGGAGGCACAGAAAGTTGGGGTTTGGTTACGGTCTCGTACATTACATATTATTTTGTATTCCTTGCAAGTTTACAAATGGGGTCAATTGATCGGGTTAGTATTTGGATTCATTGGTAATACATACTAAGAGTTTTGATCGGTAAATGATCAGGTTTAAACAATGTATATGTTTTCTAAGGAAAACTACATATTTTATGATGGTTAACTCATGGACATGTTTTCAAAGTCAAACTACTTATTTGATGACGGTTAAGTCATGTATATGTTTTCAAAGGAAAACTACTTATTTGATGACGGTTGAGTCATGTATATGTTTTCAAAGGAAAACTACTTATTTTATGATGGTTAAGTCATGTATATGTTTTCAAAGGAAAACTACTTATTTTATGATGGTAAAGTCATGGGCATATTTTCAAAGGAAAACTACTTATTTTATGACGGTAAAGTCATGGGCATACTTTCAAAGGAAAACTACTTATTTTATGACGATAAAGTCATGGGCATGTTTTCAAAGGAAAACTACTTATTTGATGACGGTTAAGTCATGTATACGTTTTCGGGGAAAACTAACTGTACTAAATTAACAAACTCTGTGAACTCACCAACCTTTGTGTTGACACTTTCAAGTATGTTTCTCAGGTAACCTTTAGTCATGGAGCGGTTGGAATAGGCTAGCTATGTTGGTACAATTCCTAGTAACCGGACGGGCATAGATTATCAAGTCTCAAGTCGACCATTAATCTAGGGGGACTTAGATCATTGTATTTATTTAGTCTTAGTAATCGTATATGTAATCAAGTCTTAGAAATCACTATTACAGCTTCCGCTATCGTGTAATGAACCAATCGTTGCAACATGTATTTATTTATTGAGTGAATAAATTTGGGGGTGTGACACACCTGTAGTAGATTTCCTGTCCAAACAACAACCACCAAAATCAGAATCAGTGTATGGATTGAATTCAAAGTTAGAACCATGTGGAAACCATAGTCCCAATCTTTGTTTTCCTTTCAGATAACCAAAGATTCTCTTTACTACAATCAAATGAGACTCCTTTGGTTTTGCTTGAAACCTGGAACAAATATACATAGAGAACATTATGTTTGGCCTTGAAGCGGTTAAGTACATGAGAGATCCAATCATTGCACGGTAGAGTCGGTAATTAACTTCTTTTCCATCCGGGTCGGAATTCAATTTATGATTGACCGGAATCGGAGTATCGTATGGGGTACAGTCCTCCATCTTGAACCTGCTCAAGATGTCCTTTACATACTTGGACTGATGAATAAAGAAACCATCTTACTTCTGATTAACTTGAAGACCAAGGAAAAATGATAACTCTCCCATAGCTGACATCTCAAACTTCGATTTCATAATACTCTCAAACTCTTTGCACAACCTTTCATTTGTAGAGCCAAAAATAATATCATATATATATATCTATACCAGTAGGTATTCTCCCCCTACTTTCTTAATGAATAAATTCGAGTCAATATGTCCACGAACAAAATCATTTTCCATAAGATGTGTAGACAACATTTCATACCACGCTCGAGGAGCTTGATGAAGACCATAGAGAGCTTTATCAAGCTTGAAAACTTTAGACGGATTAAGTGGATATTCAAACCCCAGTGGCTGACACACATAAACCTCCTCCTTGACCTTACCATATAAGAAAGCACTTTTTACATCTAATTGAAGCACCTTAAATCCTTTGTATGAAGCAAAAGCAAGAAACAACCATATAGCTTCAAGCCTAGCAACAGGAGCATAAACCTCGGTGTAATCAATTCCCTCTTGTTGAATGAAACCTTGTACAACTAATCTTGCCTTATTTCTCACCACAACACCTCGATCTTCTTTCTTTCATTTAAACACCCACTTCATACCAATTGGATACACACCCTTTGGAAGATCTACAAGATTCCAAACTTTGAGTTTGTCAAACTGAGCATGTTCTTCCTGCATGGCCTCTATCCAATTGTTATCACGTAACGCCATTTCGGCATTCTTTGGTTCGACCTGAGAAATAAAACAGGAATGTGAGCATACATCAAAAACACCAGTATCCTTAAAACCTGTATACAAGCAAGTGTTGTCAATAATAGAACGTGTTTGCACTCTATCTCGCAAATTCCCAATGATATATGTAATGGGATGAGCTTTGAGTTCCTTGATTGATGCAACCTCAGGAACCGGCAACACATCAACTTGAGTTGTATCAGATTGATAAGACAGATCTTGATTAACTGGTATCTCCGAGTCCAAATTTGTAGGAATCTCCCCCTGAGTCTGTGTCAAATTAGAAGGTTCATCAACTAACAAAGGATCAGCAGAAGAATCTTGGAAAATAACATTTTCATCCTCAATATCCGACTCTTGTGTTCCCGAACAAGAAGCAACATTAGGATCTGGAGCAGATGTAGAAGAAACAGATGAATGTGGAACCGCAGTCGGTAGAAAACCACTATTATGTGCATCCTGACATGAATCATATAATACAGCAGCTTCCTCAGGAGAAATATCATAAGGTAAATGAAAAGACTTGAATAAATTGTCATAATCAAAAGCCCAGTCTGGTCCAATCGCCATTTGAGGTAAATACCGATTAGAACAGTCAATATGAAACCATTCTTCAACCTGATGAGTCTCTTTGTTATAAACCCGATTGGTAGTAGAATTTGCAACATACCCCAGAAAGATCCCTTTAATAGCCTTAGCACTGAACTTGGTTGGGACATCTCAAACTTTCAACAGGGTGCATGGATTACAAAAAGGTAGTAAATATTCCAAATTCGGCTTCCGATTATTAAGCAACTCATAGCATGTCTTGTTGTGTCGCTTAACGGTCAAGACTCTGTTCAAAACGTGACACCAGTATTCACAGCCTCAACCCAAAAAGTTACTGGATGTCACACCCCGACCGATGGCGGAATCATCGAGGCGGACAATGGAATGATTGTTCAAAAGCACATGATAACTAAAAAGTTGCATAATTCATTAATTAAATTTAAAGACAACAAAGATCCAAATACAATACATTTCAAATAACCTAGTCTAGTTCAAAACATTGATTTATTTAACTAGGTCCATAGTTCTTAAGTGGAGAAATCTTCAGCAAGCAATCACATATCCAAACCTGAAACATTATTTAAATCAAGTGTCAACTAAAAAGTTGGTGAGTACATAGGTTTTTGTAGTTCCGATAAGTAGTAGATAAAAACGTTTTGCAACTCATTGTTTATCTTGTTAAACATAGTATATATATGGTGTATCATTTATCTAATCACAATTCAAACCTTGTTTGACGCGCTTGAACATAGCACAACAGCTAAGTCCGGTATGTTTGAATATAGTTACCCACTATATCCGGTATGTTTGAATATAACACGCGGCTATATCCGAGTATGCAGTAATAAACACCCTAACCGGGTGGGCTGGTCAGGCACAATAGATCTATTAATATTACTGTTGGTTTTCTTGTGTTTAAAGTAAATGTATGTACACCCAAGATAATAAGCATATAGTCCACATGTATAACACGTATAAACAAAGTGAGTAGCATGTATAATGTTTCACCCCAAAATGCGTAAAAATGCAAAATAGGGGCTATGTAACTCACCTGGCTAGCGGATATGATAATCCACGAGTGCGGGTGATAAGGACGTTGAAACCTAAGCACGATGAAATCCTATGTGGATAGATAAGTATTATTGTATGTTTTATTTGTATGTGCGTATTCGTATTTAAATGTGTATGGGTTTTACATTAATATCCTTTAATATTTATTTGTATAAAATATGGTAGAAAATAGTAATGACTTGGTAAAACTTTAACTTAAAAAAATTATATATATATATATATATATATTGTTAAAATATTTTCATTTTTAAATAAGTAGTTATTATGTATTTATAAAAGTTCCTATTTATTTATTTATATTATCATTATTATTATATATATATATATATATTTTTTTGTAAGTTGAACTATTTTAACAAATTTATAAAAATATAATATTTATTATTTTATAAAAACTTTTGTGGGTTAAATGCGTATAAAAGAATTTTAGTGGTTTCCGGAATAAACGAACAAGTAAACCGACTCGTTTTAGTTTTTATTGTATAAAAAGAATGTTAAAATAAGTTAAAATAAATAAATAAAATAAAAATAGAATAAAAAAATTTGGGCCGAAGGCCAACCGGGATCGAACCCGCGACCTACAACACAAACACACACACGCATAACCAGCCGGGCTACTGCCCATCGCTGGTTATGTGTGTACCGTTTAATTAATAACATACAAATGCGAACTGGTCGCTGGTCCTAAGCAACCGGCAAACCGTGTCCTAGGACATTGGTTTGCCCGGTAATCGACGGTTTATTGCAGCGATTTCGATTAGGATAGTTTGCCAGAGGGTAACAGAAGGTAACTGAACGAATTTGAGGCTCGAACCTGGTCGCGAAGGGTCTGGTCGACAGCCTTTTGGTCCGAAAATACGAAGATCGTGATTTCAAGTTTTGGGATGGAATTAGGCCCTGATTTTCTGGTCAAAGCTTCACTCAGAGACGAAGAATGCAATGGTGCCTTCAATTTGGAGTGAGAGTGGGTGGAAGAGGGGTAGCGAGCTCGTGCAGGTCCGACTATGACTATTAATACCCGAGCTCGTTTCTTATGACAAAACGTGCAATTGGGCACGTCCCGACACTCGTTTGGACGGGATGAAGCTAACAAGCTATCAAACACGCGTGGAGGTTGACTGTCGGGCTTGAATTCGGGCGTGGGTTCTCGGCCACCAACAGGATCAGACGATCCGTATGTTGAGGAGACCAATTGGTCGGGGCCTTTTGTTCGCGTGGGAGAGGCGAGGCCAGAGCTGCCTTTAGCAGCTGTCGAGGTGCAGGGAACAGCCCTGTCGAGGTGTCGCCGGAAAATGTCTCGGACCGCCGGACAATGGGGAAGGTGACCGGAATTGCGAATTGAGAATTGGCAACCTTGGTCCCTGGAGTTTGTTTTTGAATCAAAGTAGCCCCTAAGATAATTACGAATGGGTCCCTGAGGTTTGATTTGGCCATGTTTAGTCCCTTAACCGGTTTTTGGTTTAAAACCTTTTAGTTTGGAAAATTTCAAAACAGCCCCTTAACTTTTATAAAAGTAATTAATTAATTTTCTTTTTAATTTCAATTATATTTTATAACTTATATTATTTATTATTATCATAAATATTTTTATAAAAGTTATTTATTTTATTTGAATAGGTTATCTTATTTATAAATGAACCCTTTTAATTTAGATTTTTGTATAAAATTTTATATAAGTTTAAAACTTATAAAATTTTATTTATTTTAAATCCTTAAATTATATATATATATATATATATATATATATTTATATATACTTGTACAAAATTTTAAATAAAACCACTTGCATTCCATTGAATAGAAAATGTTTACAGGATACATAATATAAAAGCGTGAATAAAACCCGAAATGTCACACTGGAAGCTTAGAATCAGCAAGCATCGTATGTGCCGTTTCAACTAAATTCCTATTCTTTCGTTCAGCAACTCCATTTTGTTGAGGTACATATGGCGCACTGAATTCATGATAAATTCCCTTTTGAAGACCAAATAAACCCATTTTGCTATTTTTAAACTCGCTGCCATTGTCACTCCTAATTCTTCTGACTTTCTGTTTGCACAAATTCTCAAAACCCAGGATTAAGAATTGTACCAACTCTGTGGTTTCGGCTTTAGAAGCAAGGAACTTAACCCATGAAAATCTACAGAAATCATCTGTTACTACCAGACAGTAAGATTTATCGCCAATGCTCCTGATACTAATCAGTCCAAACAAATCCATATGTAGTAGCTCCAAAGGAGTCACAATTGAATTCTTTGACTTAGATTTTGTGGGACTTCTTGTGTTGTTTCCCCTACTTGCAAGGAATACAATCATCAAGAACTGAAAATTTCATTTTCGAAACACGAAAAGCCAGATCATTCTTCACGAGATAATTCATTTTCCGATAATTGATGTGAACAAGTTTCCTGTGCTACAAATAAGAATCCGACTCAGACGCCTTGGAGAGTAGACAAGTAGGAATTGAATCCGTTGTAGTAGCAACACTCATGTTTAGGACATATGTGTCGTTTCTCCTCGGAGCCTTCATTAGAATCCATTCGTCAGGAATCACAAAGCCCGGTTTCAAGATATAACACTCAGAATCATTGACATGAAATGAAAAGTTCTTGTCACACACTTGAGATACACTAAAAAGATTATGTTCTAGTTGCTCCATATAGTTCACTTTCTCAAATTTGAATTTATCGTTCTTTAAAGTACCCTGACCAGTTATGTACCCGCCTTTATTTCCAGCAAAAGCGACATAACCACCATCAAAATTAATAACATCTTCCAGCAAATGAATATTCCCTGTCATATGTGAAGAACAACCACTATCCACATACCACGTATTGTTGATAGTCCTCCTTGGTTGTCCCTACATAAACAAATAAAATTAGTTAGAAGTTGGAACCCAAGCCATTGTGGTCTTGGGTCGTCCAGATGGATCAAAATAAACAACTTCAAGCAATTCACAATCAACATTGTCATCAACCTTTGGAAAATAAGATTCACAATTAGACCTTCTCAATGAAGACATAGTATAATTAATTGGAAAAAACATTATTAGATTTTTCATTATCAGATTCAGAAATTTCCAAAAATTTCTTTAGTATTCTGTTACGTCTTCTTCGTTGTGGTCTAGAAAGTTTGACCTCAGGTTGAGAACCTTTTGGAATTCCAACATGTGGAATCTCAAACTTTTTTTGAAAAACAACTGGTTTAGAAATATGCTTATCATGTTGCTTAAATCCCGAAGATTTAGCAAATGATTGACAAGGCACATTCTTTACAACACTAGACGTAGGCTTTCCCACATTTTGTCTTTTCAGAATCGGCACCACTCGTTGTTGTGAAGAAACACTCTTTAATTTGCCTTGATTCTTATAAGGACAGTGAATCAGAATATGACCAGCCTCATTACAGTGAAAGTAAACTCTTCTATCTTGATGATTTCTGATATAAGGAGTTTTTCTTGAATTTGATGACCCTTCCGATGAACAATCTTCAGAAGATTTTATTGAACATTTGACTGGCTTCTTTTGAACAAAAACTTGTTTAGTCACCGTTGATAAATTCTTCTTCTGATGACCAGCAACAACAAAACCATTTGATTGTAACTTTTTGGAAAGTTTAGGTTGATCAACTTTCACCTCATCGGGTTCTGTTAAAATGCATCTATCAGGGGTAACATTTTTCACTACCTTTGGTTCATCAAGTTGCACTTCCTTAGGAATGCCTTAAACTTTTTTATCATCAAAAACTTCATCCTCAGAATCTGAATCATAGATCATATCTTCACTAGTTACTGGATTTACTTTCAACACCGTCTTTAGATCAATTTCCTCTTCATGAATAATTTATGGTTCAACCATATAATTTGCATTGAATGGTAGAGGAACAAATCCAATTCCAACAACCATCTTAGTAGGATCAGCATTAGCATTAAAGTAATCCAATACCACAGATGAATTTTTAAAATTTTCCAGCTTTCTATGTAATTTGATCACCTCAGATTCTTTATCAGAAATTTCTTTGTTCTTCTGAGCGACAATTTCATTTCGCTTCTCAATCTCAGCATAAGCCATATCCAGATGATATGCTTATTCCTTATATTTCAATCCCAAAGAGTTCAAATCTCTTTTCAAAGACTCAATTCTATCTATACACAATTTATCATTATCTTTTAATTTTTGATTAACTGAATGCATCGATTTCACATCACAAATTAAATTTGTGTTATCATCCATTACTTTTTGCATTTTATCTTTTATACTGATGCAATTAGAGCAATAAATGTGATAGACATAATCTTTTACCTTTGAAGGATCTGACATATCTGCCATGAAGACTTTTGCAATCGGAATATTTTCATCATTCTGAGCAACCAAAGCAGATGATGCACATGCATGATTAGAATTTTCATAGCCAGAGGAGCCATGTGACTGATTATGACTGTTCTGAAAATTATTAGGCTTCTTCTGAGAATCAAATTCAACTTTTGGTTTCACACATTCTTTGGCAAAATGACCATACTCCTGACAATTATAAAAACGAACTTTGGTTTTGTCAAATCCCATACGTGAACGACTGTTAGAACCAATATACTTTTCTTCCAGTCTTCTTCAAAAAATCCTGTGCTTGTCTCATTAGCATAGCAATATTCCATTAAATGTTCATCTCTTCCAGATCAACAGGATCAATCTGTCTGAAATCCTCCTCAATAACATCTGGATCATGAATCTTTCCTCCAATAAAATTTTCATAAGAAGCTATAAAGGAAGAGAACATTGCTAATAATCATCAGCAACTCTTTGATTCATATTATGTGTTATAGATGATGAAGAAGCTGTATTTGCAGAGAAACCAAAATGACTTGGAACTCCAGAACAATGATCATTAGAAACATCTTGAGTATCACTAGAAAAGAATGCAACCCCTGTACCAGTTTTGCCAGAAGACTTAGCAAAATATATTGAAGGATCTTGAATATGCTCCATATTGGTTTCCTTCTTCTTCATATTTAAATCATGTGATTGAATCTTGCTAAGAACCTTTTCAAGAGACATAGTTTTATACTTGACATTATCTTTTATCAAAATCGTATACACATCAAATTTAGATGGTAATGCCTCCAAAAACTTATCATTCATCTCTTCAGTCTCATAAACCACTGAAGAACTTGACAATTCACTTAGCAAATGATAGAATCTTGTTGCAAGATGATCTAAAGATTCATTTTGAAAGTGCTTGAATACTAAGAATTGCTTCTTCAGTAATTCTTTTCTGCTTTTCTTAACATCCAAACTACCACTTTTGTAATGCTTCCCACAATTGTTGAGAAGTCTTGGATTGTTTAAAGCTATGATAAATTTCTTTAGGAAGAGACATTGAGATACTAGCCATTGCCTTCTTTTCCCTATCAAACAGTAATTTTTCTTATGTGGTTAACGCAGATACCGATTTAGAAACATCATCCTTTCCCATCCAAGTATATGTCGGATGTGTATAGCCTTCCAATATTGGAATCCACAAACTTGTATCAGTAAAAGACATGAACTGATCAAACCGATCTTTCTAGTTAGAATAATCTGCAAGACTTAACAATTTGGGTGGTTTTTGAGATGTACCAATTTCGTTATCGTAATTTAACATATTAGTCACTTGCACCATATTTGCCATTTTCAGAAAAAATTTCCAAGTATTGAACAACTATTCCCCTTAGGCGAAGATAATAAGTTCGCTTCAAAGCCAAATAAGCGAATTTGATATCAAGCGAACTTGATAAGTTCGCTTAACCAAGAAACTCCGGTAAGTTCGCCTACTGATTAAGTTCGCTTAAACTGAGAGAAACGAACTTAATAAGTTCGCTTGCTAAGTTCGCCTGCAATAAATATCAGCAAGTTCGCTTGCTTCAGCTGTAACAAACTCAACAACCCAAACACGAACTCATAGCGCCGAAAATCATCATTCTCACAGATTTGAAGGAATTGGAAGAAATTAGACCGTAGAATTTAGTATTTTATGAATTAGAACACTTCTATCGGATTAATTTCACCAAAATCCACCTTAAATCCACTAATTCAGCAGAAAAATCAGCTTCAAGAACTTGAAAACTCCATGGATACAAAAAATTCTAAAAATGATCAATTTCTTGTCAAATTGTTCACAAAAACGTCTCTAATCACTAAGAATCAAACATAAATCATTAGCAAAAGCTCTGATACCACTTGTAGGTCCACTTGACTCATCTCAGATCGAACTCGTGACAGGACGTCTCGTTAACACGAAGTGCGGAATCCTACCGTATTAACGTTTGTATACTAATTGACAATAGAAACAACATGTAAATAAACTCTCTCTTTGTATATCACCAAAACATAGAGTTTACAGAATATAATCAATCAAGTCTTTCTACTTTTCTCTCTGTTACAGAACAGATTCTGTAAACTCCTATTTATAGACACAAGAAGTTCGCCTCACATGAGACTAGGCGAACTTAACAAGTTTGCCTCTAATAGGCTAGGCGAACTTAACAAGTTCTCCTTTAGCAGAAACTTGTTCTATCACTTAGACAAAATCTATACAATTACATAAAAACATAAAGACAATAAGACCTAAACATTGAGATACTAGCCATTGCCCTCTTTTGTCATACATTCTATGTGCTAACAAGTAGTTTCAGGTGGCTGGAAGTTTCGGGTGGATTGTTTCTGGTTGAATTTACTTTCGGGCAAAACTTGAAGTTTCGGTTGAGAGGTAGTTTCGATTGACATAAAAACACATGGACAAAAATAAAGGAAATATTCATATGTACACTATTTAAACAAGTTAATAAGGGAGATTAGAAATAATTTATAAGGAAAAATAAATGAAAGTAAAAACCAAATAAAGCATATGTACAATTAGCCTTGGAAAAGATCCAACGTGAGATCATGTCTGGTCAAACTCTTGAAACACTTCGTTTTGCAGTCAACTACTATGAATCCCTAAAGATAGCAGATATTTGTGCAAGATAAAACTGAACATTTGCTTGTACAATGATTTCATGTGATTAAGCAGTACCATTTAAACACGAAACACGACGTACCCCATGTTTTGAAATAAAATGGTTTTGAAAGCCTATCAATCCTCAAGAAACACCTGCATTCATCTTATCATCTCTTACAGGTTAACGAGGGTACCATCTTGGTAAGTCAAAATCACCGCCAAAAGTAAGATAAAATCCAACTGGATATCAGAAGTTGTAAAAAGAAAAATATCCAAGTGGATATTAAAAAAGGTACGAACATTCTAGGTATTTACGTAAGCAAAACAGAAGAAGCCGTAAAATTATCCAAGCGGTTAGGAAAAGGTTGAACACCCGGGATCTTTGCGTAAGCAAAACAGACGGGGTCAAATCATCCAAGTGGATGGGAAAAATATGAACTCCCGAGATCTTTGCGTAAGCAAAACAGACGGGGTCATCGGCGGTAACTTTCTTTACTTTGACGGTCACCTAGCGCATGAATCAGAATCCAACACGTAAGCCTATATCTGATTGAATCAGTTTTCTTAGCTTAAAATGGGTTAGATGTTCAAAAATGGGTTCAAACACACGTGTACGATTGAGATTTAGATTTTCACACTACTAAAGAGTTATAACTGTATGTCGGGCCTATCGGCTATACCTCAGTAAGCACCATCGCTTATGGTCCATTCCATGTTCAAGAAGTGTGATCAGACTCTATCATTTCTCACAAGGTCGGATCCGATTTTCCTAAAACAAAACATGATACTTACAGTGAGTATTAGGATAAGAGTTTTTCTTAAGCAAACAATAAACGAAGCAAATATTTTATTTCCTTTCTGACTATACAAAGCAAATCTTTTCTTACTTACCACAAATTTCAATTTCTCCCCCAAAAGTTTTGATTTCAAAAATAAATAAAGAAAACAACTATACAGAAAGATAAAATCTTTTTGGAAATATTCCCGATTAAAAAGTTTAAACAGAAAAGACAATATGCACAAGGGTTACTGAAAGTTGATCATGCCGAGCATCTCCACCAATTTCTCAAATCTGGCGGAATCAAAGGCTTTTGTAAAGATGTCGGCGGTTTGCTTGTCGGTTTTGTAAAGAACCAAAACCATATATTTGGGTTCATGGATGAAAATAAAACGTTTTGAACGTAAAAAGTTGGAAGCTTTATCAACTTGAACCTGGAGACCAGATCTAGGGTTTCTGGTTGGGGAAGATGACCCCGCAGGCGAACTTAACAAAGTTTGCCTGGAACTATTCCAACGAACTTATTAAGTTCAATCATGCATGTTCACTTAGACAAGTAAGCGAACTTACCACAAGTTCGCCTAAGCCAATGCTAGTGAACTTACCATAAGTTCGCCTAAAACAAAGTTAGCAAACTTATTACGTTCGCCTAAGCTCAATGTGGCGAACTTATCACATCTTCGCCTAAGATCCATGAAACGAACTTATCATGTTCCCATAAGCTCATACATGGTGAACTTATCCAAGTTCGCCTAGTTCAAAGGAGCGAACATACCAAATTCACATAAGCCAAAAGTTGTGAACTTACCTAAGTTCGCCAAATCCTAAGTATAGAAACGCCTAGTGTCGTTTAGGTTTATTACCTTATATTGTATAACTTGATTATACGGATTGTGTGTAACCTTAGTGACGCTCAGTAACCAGCTAGTATACTTCAAGAACTACTCATCATGTGAGATCTATGTGCCCCCTTTATGTTATATATATAAATATAGCCATACGTGTTATATGACAATGAATGATGAATATAAGAATGACAAGTATGATTATGAATAATGAAATAAAGGCATGACACAATGTATAAGAATGAAATCTTGCTGTATATTATTATATATATTCCATGCTGTGTATGATTAAAACGTTATGGACGGTTCGATGATAACTGCTATTTCGGTAGACGGACGACCATGCGACTATTATGCAGCCGAGATGAAAAGTCTAGAAAGTTAGACTAAATACGGACTACTACGGTAGGACGGTTGTAAGTCATGACGGATAGACGAAAGTGCCGGACGGTTGTAAGAATAAAAGGACGGACGGACACTAGTTTTAAAATGGTTATAAGTATGGCAGACTAGGACGGTACACTGCAACGTTTCTCTTTGTGACTTACCTAATCAGTGACGGGTTGATCACCCTTCTATGTAAGACCAATGAATGTCCAAATGAATGCAAGAACGTATGTATTTATATATGTACTCACATATATATGATATATGAATGAAAGAATTATAATGGTAAATATATACATATAAATATATTTATACTCATGAAAATACGATAAGAAACAATGTTTACACCTACTTGCTTTAAACTAGAACTCACCAGCGTTAGCTGACTTTTAGTATGCACTTCAGGTAGCAAAAGAAAGGATGAGCTAAGGCGTGGTGACTACCCGACACAAGACTGACATCCTATTTTATGATTATGCATTTTTTCAGATAATTGTTTCCCTTAACTGTTAAAGACTTCCGCTTTTTTATGTATTAGAATGGTTGTACGCTTCTGCTATGTTTGAATGTTTTATTTAAAGTTCAGTAATGATAACTATGTTTATGAGTAAATCCAACAAGTGGGGTCTCCCAGGAAAGAGGCCTTTCAAAAGTTCAGAGCTTGAACACTTGAAACCTTAGCGGAAATTTCTATGGTTCATGGGGAAGAAGACAATCGCGCAGGCGAACTTGTCAAGTTCTCCTGGCACTGTTCGGGTAAACTTGGCCCATGTTCGCTAAATAGGGCGAACTTAGCATTATGTTCGCCTAACACCATGTAGTGAACTTAACATCTTCGCCTAAACCAAAGTATCGAACTTACCATATGTTCACCTAAGCTAAGGAGGCGAATTTACCATGTTCGCCTAGCTTAAGAAGCGAACTTAACCCTATGTTCGCTAAACCTAAGTTGCCAATTTAGCTTATCTTCGCCTAAAAGTCTAAGTAGTGAACGCACTATGTTTGTTGTAACACCCCCAAATTGATTCACTTAATAAAATAAATAAATAAATTAGGGTTGCAACGATTGGTAACATTACACAACAGCGAAAGCTAAATAAAGACTTCTAAATATGTCGCACACCCGGTCTTCATCTTCTAAGGGCTTAATCCAAATGTTTAACCTATTCCAACCATGCCGTATGTATTACCTGAAAACATTCTCAAAAATGTCAATGCAATGTTGGTGAGTTCACAGGTTTTAAATGAATACAATTGGCAAACCACTTGTACGAAATCGTTTAGCAAAAACCATTTATACGAAATCCTTCGGTAAAATCATTTGCACGAAATTGATTGAAAAAACTGTTTGTAAGAGTAATATTGGCAAAATCCTTTGCTCGAAATTTACTGGCAAAACCATTGATACGTATACCATTGGCAAAACCCTTTTCTCGAAATTGACTAGTAAAACCATTGGTACGTATACCATTGGCAAAACCCTTTGCTCGAAATTGTCTGGCAAAACCCTTTGCTCGAAACTCTCTCGCAAACCCCTTTGCTCGAAATTTACTTTATTCATATGATAAACAAAACAAGTTAGCGTTTGATTCATCAATGTCTAGCTAGCACAAAGTAATTATGTGATGCACAAGCCTATAACCAAACCTTTAACTAATTCTCGATTTTTCCCCAGCCCATTTTCCCTTTAAAAAATGAGAAACAACAAGACCTAATATGCAATCATTTGACCCTGCTGGTCGTGGTTAGCTATTCATGATTGGGGGTGTCAACCTGAATAGTACTATTCATATCGATCTACGGCTAAGTCCATAGCTAATGGTCATAGTTTGGAATACCGAAAACTTTTAGGTGTAACTCATGCACACAAAGGAATCAGATGCTTGTTTCTCGTTTTCTAGTTATCATACCATTTGAATTTAACATGTTTTTCCCCCAAATATAGGAAACGGTAAAAAGGGGTCTCGACACTCACTTGGGTCACCGGTGTAGCATCAATAATAATTCCTATATAGGAGCAAGTGTGTCAATATACCGAGAAATTATACCACACGTATGTTATCACCATCATAACCCTAATTTCAAATATAACATTAACTTCACATACTAGGGTTAAGTTATCACGTGCGCGGTTGAGCTTTATAGATTCATTGAGTTACAATATCGATTTGGTATATGTTAATAATGGTTGACGTTTAGATCTAGATTACCCAAATCGAGTTTGGGATACCCAATATTGTTTGTATTTTCAGTGAACTTTCCTTAATAGTAATGGTTCGTCATCCTATAAATATATACGCGTAAGTATACTTACTTTAGTGTATTCATTTATCATATTTTCTTTACTCGGATCATAACCGAAAATATATATACATATATATATATATATATATTTACTTCATCCTTAATTGTAATCATTTTCTCATTTGTTTTCCCATAAAACATATATTTATATTTTATGTACAAATATGTGAAATATCGTTTAAGACAAGTATTAAAAGTATATAATTACATATATAAATATTTATACTACTTATTCATGATACGTTAACATCTTATGTTTTGAAACCGTTCGTATCAATATATAATTAAAAACTCCAAAGTCATATATTTATTTATATTCATATTTGAATATTATAATTAACAAATAACCGTCTGATTTTGTTAAATGAGATTGTATGTATTTATTTTGAATGTATATATATATAGGTTCGGTTCTAATTATTGTTTCATAAAATAATTGTTTGGTTTCGTATAAAGTATTAAGATTTCTAATTACATATATGTATACGAATACGTTATATATATATATATATATATATATATACAAAAATATATTTGAACGGGTCATTGTTACTTGTCAAATTCTCGTTTAGTCGGTTTTGTTATAAATCAATTTGTATAAGTTTAAAATGTTTAAACGTAATATACAAGATACGAGTTTATTCTTAAAATAATTTTTATCCAAATTATCCAAAATAATAACCGTCAACGGTTTATCTATTACGAACATTTAGTAAATATTTATATGACTAGAGTAATAATTATTATCCGTGTATATATAAAACGATCGCTAGTCATATCAACGTCTCATCTTACCGTTTTGTATTTATCGACTAATACTTTATACTTGGCTTGTACGGATCCCTCTTATCAACAACACGTTTTATATGACTCGTTTAGTATTTAACGACACGTTAATATATATACTTTTACCGTTTAACAATTAAGTTAGGCTCAACGCACCTAACCGCACACACGTTTATTTTGGCGTAACTAAATATAATTATATTAGCGTGAGTTTTATACCTTTCCATACACCTGGTTCGCCTACGTGAAACCGTTGATTTGTGTTGATCAGGTTTGACTTTCGTTGACTGTCATCGACCGAGACTCGGGATGCCATAATCTGTCCAAGAACACCCTATTAATACCCGGGAATGAAACCCGGCCACCAATTTGACAACTTTGGATGGAAATATAACCCAGGGTAGTGAAACTAACTTAGATTAACAAAACAAAGCTCAAACCTTATAGATCGGGATAGTAGAACCGCTTGTATACCTAGATCGGTTCATTTGGAGTGGACTGGAAAGACGGGTCTCACCGGAAAACAATTCTGGCCGAACGGAACCCTACTTTTTTGATGGAAAAATGTACAAGGCACCTAAACTCGTCGTCCTCTTTCTTGTCGAAAAACTGGTTCTCGCCGGAACCCTAGTTTTTCGCTGGAATTCATAGAATAAACTTGTTAGATGTTGGTAGTGGTTGTGTTAGCCGGAAAGAAAACCAAATAAGTTGGGTTTACCTTGTGCGTGACAGAGCTGAACAGAGGGACACGTCGGAGGGAGCTCGGGTGCTTTCAGGTTCCGTCGGAACCTAGCCTCCGTCATCGTTTCAGCCGGTTTCGACCACCACCTTCGCGAGTTAGAGAAAACCACCCCCACTATCGCACTTAGTGCCTCGAGATCTATCAGATTACATGGTGCACTCGCCTCCACTTCACCTGAAACGGTGCGCCGCCGCGTCGTCGCCGTGCCCGCCGCCCTTCGCAGCCGTGTGCTGCCATTGCTCACCGCCTTGTGCTGCTGGGATCCGCCGGAGGGGGCGCCGGAGGCTGGCCGGCCTCCTCCTTTCTCCTTCCTCTCGGTAGTCGGTTCTATCTCTAGAAACACACACACTATGTGTGTTAAATTTTGTAAATGGAGGCTTCAACTATAAATGAGTTATTTATACTTAGGGTTTTTAGGTGTGGGTTTTCAAATGAATTAATACTAACTTGCTGAAATCTCGTATTCGTTCTAGTTTTCGACACGACTAAAATTCCAATGGTATAATTTTAACATACTTAGAATTATGTAATGTTATTAATAATGTTAATTAAGTATTTTATATCGTGAAATGTCCGCCTCAATTGATGTACGAACCGGTAATAGTCGGTACCACGTTTTTAACGTATTCGTTCATTTTAACGTTTCACGCTTCAAGTTTAACTATTATTATTTAACTAATAATATTAAAATAAATATTTATAATATTTTTCATATAAAAATACGTATTGATGATAAAAATCGTAGCGTCATCGTTAATCTTACGAGCATGAGACGCGACTTAACGTTCGCATAAACGTACTACGCATGTCATTATCTGATCAGTCTTTCCGAGTAAATAAGAATAATTAATACTGAATATTAATAATTCATGATCTTGCTTCATCGTTTTGCCGAATATCCGTTTATGAACCGATGTCTGACGCGTTAAACGTTCAAAGTTACTGAATTGCGTACGTTCTTGTATCCTTTCTAAAAATTCTCAGAATCAAGTAACAAGTCATTAGACGAAACCAAGTGACTTGTTTGATGTTCAGGTTATGTAACATGAACCTCTAACAGGCCTTGGATCCTTATTGGACCTCAAATGGGCTTCGATATCTATTAAGCCTTATTAGGCCTCAGGTTAGCCCAACGACTAGGTTTTAGGATACTGAATTTTGCGGGTGTCAAATTCGCCTAAGCCATGAGTGGAGAACTTGTCTATGTTTGTGAAATCCTAAAAGATAGAAACGCCTACTATCGGTTAGGTCGGTTATCTTATCTTGTATGACTTGATTATACACATTATGTGTGGCCCCTAGAGACGCTTAGTGACCATCTATTATACTTCAAGAACCCACTTATCAGGTGAGTTCTATGTGCCCCCAATGTGCTATGTGCAAATTGTTTCAAATGTTTTGGGGCTGAAGTGTATACATCCAAAATAAATGAATGTGAAGAATGATAATATGACTATATATTATATAAATGAAAACGAAGAACTATTAAATGGAGAATGAATGTTTATAACAAGTGAAATGAATGCATGATTTAACGTTAAATGAATTAAGGATTGTTTTTTATATATTTTACTTGTTATAATGCTACTAACGTTAAGGAAGGAATTACGGACTACATCGGTAGGACAGTACAATGACAACGGCTACTACGGTAGACGGACGCCCATACGACTATCTATGCAGACGGAATGATAAAGTCTAGAAAGGTAGACTAAATACGGTAGAAGGAAGCCCTTTACGAAGCATGGCTGCATATATAGTTCGAATGGGAAACGGATGCCTTAGGGCAAACGGACGAAGTACGGACTACGACGATAGGATGGCACGAATTACGGATGTCTACTTCGGTAGACTGATGGTATGAATGAATTACGGACTGCTTTGTTATGACGGTACGAATGACGAACTATGAAGATAGGATGGAACGTTGTTCTTTTTGACATACATAATGATGGGCTGATCACCCATATGTGTATGACCAATTAATGCTAAATGAATCCAAATGAAATGGTAATATATATCTATACTATATATAATATACATGTTAGAAGGGTAGAATGGTCATTTGACCAAAAGTCTTAATTTTAAGACTTGTACAAGATTTATAGCACAAAGTACAACCCATCAAGCATTGAAATCAAGTTGAAACCCTAATCTCATTTCAAATTTTAAACGCGTCTTTCTCTCTCCCCCCCCCCCCGATTGCTTGGCCTCCTATCTTATCTGATGCAAGTTGAAGACGGTTCCACTATAAGTGGATAAGAGGAATCGAGCGGAGAATAGGTCTCAGGCGACGACAGTTTGGGGAAGCGGAGAAGAGGAATCGAGCCAGGAGCGCCAAACTTCCAGAGCAACAGAGTACATTTGAAACCCTATTTTTCGTTGGTAATCTGTGCACGATTCTTGCTTCTCAGTCTAATGAATTCGACTTTGAATGTATCTTTACAGTTTGGGGCCTCTATGCATCAAGAAGCCATTGCTATTTTATTTGATTAAAGTCCCACTTTGATTAGAACATTATAGCAATTTGATTTTATCTCTCATCCAATTTTGAAATATTTTTTGAGTTTTAGGTATCTGAAGATGTCAACTGAAACAATGGATGGATTTAGTTTGGACCTACATACGAGAAACGCTATGCTGACGAAGAAAGGCTTAAAACCTCCGGGGTATCTTAAAACGGGAACTACCGTCATCGGTGTACTCATTGAGGTATTTTGTGCTTATATTGCTTTTTGTATTTTGTTGAATTTGAATTAGGTTTATGTGAAGGAAGATTATAGAGTTAGATATTTACAGTCATATATGAGATGCTTAGCCTGCAGGACTAATATTATTTATTTTTTGGTATGTGGATAATTTATTAAACTAGAGAAGCAAATATGATTCACATCACAAAACCAAAAAATATTTAATCAAATACAAGTTAATGCAAATGTCAATTAAGTGTATTTCGAGAGCTATATAGTCAGCCTAAAATAGCTGTAACCAGATGAGAAAAAGCCATAATAAGTAGCCTGGTTACTTTGTTTGAAACTAAAATTTATGATTACATGGGTTAAGATGAACATGTAGAAGATGAAATTAATTTGGAAAGCTTCTTATGTGACTGCCTAGACTCAAGGTGTTTTATTTGATCTATAGAATTTGATCTTGTTGTCAGATGAGTTTGAAGCTGACATTTGACTACATTTCAAATTTTCAAATCGAATAGGCTTTTGTGTTTCTTAGCCTTCAAGTATATTGCAGATCATCTTCCACCTGTTGTTTTTAATATGTTTGGTATAATGTGATAGGTGAATTTCAGTCCTGGTAGTTATTTTAGTGGAAGCAAACACGAGAGTGTGCACGTGGATCATGAGGATAGTGTACACGAAACAAATGTTACCCCACCTGGGGGAGGCATAGAAGAACAACTTCATCTAGAACCCGCGGTTAGGGAGGCCATTGCCCGAGAGGTCGTACGCAATATGAAGGACATACTGCGCGACTTGTTGACAGAAGCGTTGAAGAAAAGTAAACCGGAGGAGGAAGGACACCATGATCATAGGATTTATGACAGTGACAGGGATGAAGTGGGACATGTTACTCATGGGTGCAACTATAAGGGCTTCAAGGGCTTTGACCCACCCAAGTTTGACGGGAAGAAGGATTTTGTAGACACTTTTGAGTGGATTGTGAGAATGAATGGAGTTATTAGCATTAGTAAATGCCGAGCTGACCAGGCTATTAATTTTGTTACTCACTCTTTCACCAACGAGACACTGAGTTGGTGGAGGACTATTCAGAGATCTAAGTTACCAAATGCTCTAAGGAGGATGACCTGGGATTTCCTGAAGGTTCTGATGATGAAGAAGTTCTGTCCTCAGAACGAGATTGACAGAGTGGAGAATGAGTTTCTAAATGTCAAAGCTGGCAACATGACTCATCCCCAGTATACCTCCAGGTACAAAGAGTTAGCTCAATTGGTACCTCATCTGGTGGAGACTGAAGAGATGCTGATTAAGTACTATATTAAGGGCCTGCCTCAAAGGGTCTAGATTCATGTGAAAGCTAACCTACCCTCAACCTTCGCGTCAGTAGTGAATCTGAGTGGAATCGTCTTTGACGATTATGCTAACGAGGATCGGCTCCAGAACCACCTAAGAGGAAATGAGAGAACCCGTCTAGGGGAACTGGGAAAGGAAACCATGCAGCTAATGCTAAGAAACCGAGAGTAGAGGGGTATGAAACCTACAATAAATGGGGAAAACGACATCTCGGTGAGTCCGAGCAGGCTCTACTATGTGTTTTCAATGCGGGAAGGCAGGGCACTACTCCCGAGACTGTATGAGTAGCACCAAGTGCTAGGGTTGTGGATTGTTTGGGCATCTGAGAAACGATTGTAGGAAGACTGGGTAATCTGTTTCGGGAAAAGGGAAGGAGCATGAACAGACCAAGGCTAGGACCTAAGCCTAAGATTTAACCGAGGAAGAAGCTAGAGGAAACCCTGATGTCGTTTCAGGTACGTTCCTAGTTAATGATGAATGTGTTGCGATTTTGTTTGATTCTGGTGCAAGTAAAAGTTTTATATCTACTACATTTAGTCACAAACTAGACTGCACAATTAACACCATTGTAAAGGTATTTTGTGTAGAAAATGCAATTCATAGAAACTCAGCAGTATTCCAAAAATTGTATTGGGGATGGATTGGCTAGCTGCCAACGAAGAAAAAATTATATGTAAACGAAACATGATCCGTCTCAAAGCTACTACCGACAGCCTTATCACGGTGTATGGGGATTGGAATTTCATGATGCCGAACATCTTCTCGATGATCAAGGCCGAAAGTTACATGAGGCGCGGTTGCTAAGCTTATCTGGCGTATGTTATCGATGATAAAATGAAAACTAAGGAACTCAAAGATGTACCCGTGGTGTACAACTTTCTAGAGGTGTTCCATGAGGACTTATCTGGTATGCCACCCGATTGGGAAATAGAATTTCACATAGATTTAATGCTAGGAGCTCAGCTCATCGCCAAAGCACCATATCGATTGGCTCCGTCAGAAATGAAATAGTTGATGTCTCAACTGGAAGAACTCATCGAGAAAGGATTTATTAGGCCGAGCATCTCGCAATGGGGTGCTCCGATACTTTTTGTAAAGAAGAAGGATGGTAGCATGCGCATGTGCATCGACTACTAGGAACTGAACAAACGAACGGTTAAGAATAAATACCCGCTACCAAGAATAGACGATCTCTTTGATCAATTGTAAGCGCTTGTTTTTGAAGATAGATCTTAACTTAGGAATATAACTTCCCTAAGCTAGAACGCGCATTTTGAGAACTTGGCATTAACTTTTCCTTTTTCAGAACTTCCAGTACTTTCTTCGGATGACAACAATGATCGCCCTCGCTCTTATAGTAGATGAGGATGTCATCTATGAAAACAATCACTAAGCAGTCAAGCATAAGATGACATACCCTGTTCATAAGATCCATGAATGTCGCTGGAGCATTTGTCAATTCGAATGACATCACAAGAAACTCAAAATGTCCATATCGAGTGCGAAAACCCATCTTTGGTATGTCTTTTTCTGGAAACTTCAATTGGTGGTATCCCAATCTGAGATCGATCTTCGAGAACCATCTTACGCCTTGGAATTGATCAAATAGATCATCTATTCTTGGTAACCGGTACTTGTTTTTCATTGTGCGTTTATTGAATTCTTCGTAGTCGATGCACAAATGCATACTACCGTCTTTCTTCTTAACAAACAGCACCAAAGCACCCCTAGCTGAAATGCTTGGCCTGATGAAACCTTTGTCCATTAACTCTCTCAGCTAAGTCATCATATCTTTCATCTGTGCTGGAGCTAACCGGTATAGTTTCTTGGCAACAGGTTGGGCTCCTGGCATTAAGTCAATTTGAAATTCAAGTCCTCGGGGAACACCTCTGGAAAGTTGCACATCACAGGTACATCCTTCAATTCTTTAACTTTCACTCTATCGTCAATCACGTAAGCTAGGTAGGCCTCGCAGTGGTGCCTCATATGACCTTCAACTTTGATTATTTAGATGACGCTCGGAAGCGTGCAATCCCTATCTCAATGTATCTTGACTAAACTGTCGTCATGAGCCTTGATACGAATCATCTTCTGTTTACATATAATTTGTGCTTCATTGTGTCACACCCGTAACACAGGACAATTATCTAACCAGAGTAGTACCTCTTTCACATGAAAGAACGACGAGTCTAGGAGAGATTTATACACCATACTTTCCTAGACAGAACATTCCGTTTGTCAGATAACTACATACTGGTTTGAAGGTCGCCTTCTAGTTACTGTGACGTTGATATCAAAAACACACAGCGAAAGATTTAAACCATAACTTCTATTACATCAAAACATTGTTTACATCTTGTTTAACAAAAGTTACATCATTCGTTCCTAACAAGGAACATAACATTCGGGACTTATAGTTACTTGCATGCCCATCATCTGGATCGTTCATCATTTTGTTCTAATCCTGGAATACCCTGTCTAACAACTACCTGTGATGCGTTTAAAAACATTTGATGTAACATGGGTCAGCATAAAGCTGGTTAATTCATAAACTAAAATAGTTTATTAAAATGACCCGCCAAAATATCTTGAACACATTCATGGGCTTCAACACCCAAGTCCAACATGCCGTTCCACGGGCAAGTGAAATACAATAAGCGCTTAGAATACGTTATATATAAACAATCAGTATAATCTTTTCAAGATACTCAAAATATTTCATAAATCAATCATGCCAGACAAGGTCATGAAAGGGTTCATGCATCACAGTTTATGGACTCACCTTGGCAGTATTTCGGCTTATTAATCAATAATGTGGCAAACACCTAGGGGCAGAGCTCCTAGATAAGTAAGTACATTACTCATTTATACAAACTTAACTTAATGGTGTATAACCAAAGCTTAATAGGAAGTCGGAACCTTCCCTCAACACTATCTATGACAATTTGAAATCGAATGGTTAGAAACTAGACCCTCGTACGTGAATCGGGGCTCGGGATTGGATCTCCAGAGTATGTGTGTGTGTAGGAAGGTGTAATTGTGTGTGAGAAATGGCTAGAATCTATCATCTATTTATAGGGCCAAAGTTCCACCCGTAACGGACCGCTATGCTAGGTGGTGGCGGTCCGCCACCCTTGTGGCGGCTTATTTAGCTTGATGTGTCCATAGCGGACCGTTATGGTCTGGCTTAGCGGTCCGCCACCCCTTCCACGTGTTGATTTCCAATCGGTGAGTCACAGGGACACGTGTCAGCTCCCGAGAGTTTCCTTAGTCAACAAGTAGCGGACCGCTAAGGTCCTGGGTAGTGGTCCGCTACCCTTTTGATTTTCAGAATTTTCATTTTAAGTCCTTGAACTTTGATTATTCACATTTCCACCCTTCAACTCTGAAATTTGACAAGTTTAATCCTTTATTTTATTAGGAATTTTTGAGGTGTTACAAATCTTCCCTCCTTTAAGAAATTTCGTACTCGAAATTAAGATGCGAAGAGTTGAGGATACTTGTTTTTCATCTGTTCCTCTAATTCCCAAGTTTTGTCGGCTCCAATCCAACCTTGCCATTGGACCAACACCATTGGTATTACCTTCTTCCTCAATTTCCGTTCTTGGGTGTTTATAATTTTGATTTGTTGTTCAGTGAAATGAAGGTTGTCGTCTACGTGTACATCATCTAATGCAATAGCCTGAGTTGGATCATCTAAATACTTGTGTAAGCAAGATACATGAAACGTATTGTGAATCCCTTGTAAAGCTTCCGGTAGATCTAACTTGTAAGCTACTGCTCCAATGCTTTCAATGATCTTGTAAGGTCCGATATATCTTGGTCCTAACTTTCCTCGTTTCTTGAACCTTACCACACCTTTCCCAGGTGAAACTTTTAACATTTCATAATCTCCAACTTCAAATTCTAACTGTCGTCGTCTTCTGTCAGCATAACTCTTCTGTCGATCTTGAGCTGCTTTCAACCGTTGTTTAATTTGGACTATTTTTTCTGTTGTTTCCTGTATAACTTCGGGTCCAGACAACTGACTGTCTCCTATTTAAGTCAAACAGACAGGAGTTCTGCACTTCCTTCCGTATAGTGCTTTAGATGGTGTAGCTCTGAAACTTGTGTGGTAACTGTTGTTATAGGAGAATTCGATTAACGGTAGGTGATTATCCCAATTACCTCCTAAATCTATAACACAAGCTCTTAGCATATCTTCCAGAGTTTGAATTGTACGTTCACTTTGTCCGTCAGTCTGAGGATGATATGCAGTACTCATGGTAAGTCGAGTTTCCAATTCTCTCTGAAAAATTCATCCAGAATCTAGATATGAACCGACTGTCTCTATCAGAAATAATCGACAGTGGTATGCCATGGTGGCTCACAATTTCATTGATATAGATCCTCGCTAAATTATCCATAGAGTATGTTTCATTGATGTGTATTAAATGGGCTGACTTTGTCAGTCTATCGACCACGACCCATATGGCATTATGTCCTTTCGGAGTTCTGGGTAATTTGGTTACGAAATCCATTGTAATGCGATCCCATTTCTAAATAGGTAATTCTATTTGTTGTAGTTGACCTACCGGTTTCTGGTGCTCAATCTTAACTTGAAGGAAAGTCAAGCATTTATCTATGTACTGGGATATTGATCTCTTCATGTTTGGCCACCAGTAATGAGTCTTCAGATCCTTGTACATCTTGTTCGTACCAAGATGCATGGAATATATTGATTTATGTGCTTCATCTAACACCTTCTTTTGAATATCTCCAAGTCTTGGAATCTAGATCCTTTGATCGAATCTCATGATTTCATCATTTCCTTTGGATAGCAATTTTTGTTTTCTAACCATATGTTCTTTCTTGATACTCTCTTCTTCCAAGGCTTTTGGTTGGATTTCTTTGATTTGTTCCATTAATTCTAACTTTAGATCTAATTGTAGTGCTTTTATTCTAATCGGTTGGCTCCGTTCTTTCCGACTCAAAGCATCTGCTACTACATTAGCTTTCCCGGGATGGTATTTGATTTCACAATCATAGTCATTAATTAGTTCCATCCACCTTCTTTGCCTCGTATTTAAATCCTTCTGGTTAAAAATATGTTGGAGGCTTCTATGGTCTGAATATATCACGCATTTGGTACCATACAGATAGTGTCTCCAAATCTTTAGAGCGAACACTATGGCACCAAGTTCTAAATCATGCGTGGTATAGTTTTTTTTCTCATGAATTTTAAGTTGACGTGATGCATAGGCAATAACCTTGTCTCGTTGCATCAACACGCAACCCAAACCAGTTCGGGAAGCGTCACAATAGGTGACAAAGTCGTCGTTTCCTTCGGGTAGTGCTAATATCAGTGCATGACTAAGTATATATTTGAGAACGTTGAATGCTTCTTCTTGTTTCGTACCCCATTCAAACTTTGTTGCTTTCTGAGTCAAAGTAGTCAAAGGTGTAGCAATTTTGGGGAAGTCTTGAATGAATCTTCTGTAGTAACCGGCTAGTCCAAGAAAGCTTCTGATCTCTGTTGGAGTCTTTGGGGGCTTCCCATTTCATAATTGATTCAATCTTACTTGGGTCCACTTGTATTCCATGCTCAACGTGCCCAAGAAATTGTACTTCTTGTTTACAAAATTCGCATTTGGAAAACCTAGCATATAATCTTTCTTTTGTCAGGGTTTCCAAACAAATTTTGAGATGCTTAGCATGTTCTTCTTGGCTTCGGGAATAAATAAGAATATCATCAATAAAAACGATGACGAATTTGTCAAGGAATGGCTTACAGACTCGATTCATTAAGTCCATAAATGTTGCGGGGGCATTTGTTAGACCGAATGAAATGACCAGGTATTCATAATGGCCGTATCGGGTCCTGAAAGCAGTTTTAGGTACATCTTGTAGGTCCCTCGGGTGTGGCGGATCGTCACATGCAAGTGGGTCTACTAGTCGGACCGGGTGCGGAATACCCGTGACTAGGTGGAGAGTCTTACAACACAAGGTAAACCGACAAGATGATCACTTTAAACGTTCGTCTATTATAAACACTTGAAGGTTACAGAGAGAAATACTAAGACTACAAATTCTGCGTATTTGCTACTATGAATGCGTACTTATCTACTGTCAACCATTCCAATTTATACAGGACCTGATGCATGCGCACTTAGCAAGTGCGCAAGGCAATTTGCTCATGAGTACTTAGCAAGTACGCAAAGGTATTCTTGCGTACTTGCTAAGTACGCAGGAACTAATTCCTGCGCACATACAAGTGCGCAAAACACTTAGAGAAATTTGCATCAAGCAATATGTAAAAGTAAATACAACTCGATTACTAATACATACAGACACTTACAAACAAAGACAAATACATACATGAAAGTACAAAACTAAGACTCTATCTATCCAGAGTGTTTGTCACAGGAAAGTGCTTCAACAAACTCCCCCTTGACAACAGCTTTGGATCATCTTCAATCTTTAGTCTTCAGTCTTCACAGCTATGCATCTTTAGCTTCCATCTTCTTCTTATAGTCAAGTCAGAACCTGATCACCTTGTCATATTTAGAAGCAAGGAATTTCCTCCATTCGTCCGTATGCATGCACTACCTGTCTGCTAGTGCCTCCAGATCTTTCACAGAGAAGTTAATGAAGCAGACTTCATCAAATACTCTGATTAGTTCCCTCGGCACTAAGCATCCACTTTCTAAACGTACCTTTCCTATCACCATAGCCTAGCCTGTTTTTGGATCTACATACTAGTACCACATGTCAGCGAGGATATCCTGAGATAACTTGCTCATGGGGAATCTTGGTTTCACATAGCACTGGCTTGTATACCAATTTGTTTAAGTATTTCTTAGTCACAGGATGTCTAGCTTTCTTATCCTTGACTCTCTTAGGCACTTGAGGCTTGGACACTTCAAACTTCCCAGATCTTGCTTCCCGCTGTAGAACCTGCCACAAACCCATCGCCACTGCGTGATTTGTGTGACCCAGCAACTCTCAGTTTGCTAGGTTCACAAGGTCGTATTTAGGTAAGGAGTTGAACGCTTCACTGGTTGGTTTCAAGTATTGAACCCCCCAGGTTGTTTGATTGCGAACAACTGCTTATCCTCCTTGAACCTTACAGCCAAGATCATCCCTGTTGCCCCTTGTTTGTCTATGATAGACGTCTTCTGTCAAACATGAGCTGGACCCTTAGATGAAGTAGAAGGCATATCTTTTTCTTTCGGTGCCTCCGGATCCACAAGTGTAGGGTCAACTGGGGAGGCTTCAGTCGAGGCTTCAACATTACTAGCATGCTCGACTGAACCTGTGTCGAGCTGAGCTTCGAAGGATGGAACTTCAAAGATCTCTCCATCTTCTAACTCATACTCTCCTTCCCCGTCGCCCTTGGGAACTTCTATCACTACATCCTCATCATCTTCATCCCAATCATCACCAAAGTTGATCTCTCCTTCTTCTAGGTTGTAGAGAGCATCGATCTGTGCTTCCTTGGAATAGTCAGGCTCTAAGTATAAGATCTCATCGTCAGATAGATCCTTAAGCACATCAGTCGCTGACTTTCCTTTGTCACCACCACCACCAGAAGTATTTCCACCCTCTTGATGAGTAGACTCCCCCTCAGCCATTGGAATACCAGAAATGGGCACGATTGCCAAAGCTTGGTGCTCACTCCCACTAGGACCGACTTCAGGATCCTTGTATTTGTCGTCATCCTTTGTCAAATCCACATGATGACAAGCCTCATCACCAGTAGTTGTCTTTTCTTTCTCCTTCTCCTTATCTTTCTCCCCTGACCTTCAAGCTTCTTGGTCAGATCAGCAATTAGTTTGACCATCAGCTCCTGCTCTTTCTTCTGCATATCAAACCTCAGCTCGAGAGACGACCTGTGCCCCAGAATCATGTTGTTTATCTTGATTAGAAGCTCATTCTGGGCCATTTTGTTCTTCGGTCTCTCGTCTGTCCCCGTTCTCTGGCTTGGTAGAATTCTAACTTCGTCCACCAACGAATTAATCTGTGCTTGTTGAGCATCAGATTCCTCCTTTGACTTCTGAATAGTTTCCAACAGACCAGCAACTTGGGTTTCCAGAATTACTGTCCTTTCTTCATTAGGATTAGGATGTCTGGAGGTAGATGCTTCAACATTGTGAATTGGGGAGGAGAAGATAGTATCAAAGTCAAACCCTTGAGTAAATTCTCCGTAGTTGAAGGGTTGACTTATCGGTTCAATGGTGGTTGTTGGGATTGAGGATGTGATGACGGTTGTAGATGTTATGGAAGGGGTAATGGTGACTGACTCTGTGAGATTTGGAGTAATCACCGCCACCTTGACATATGTGACAGGGAGGGTCACTATCACACGAACCTCCTCTGTGATTGAAGTGACTGCCACCTCAGGTTGTACCTGTGGCCTCCTCCTCTGTCTCCGGTATAATTGCTGTGAAGGTGGGGTAGAGGCTGAATCAGTACTTGCAGCTGGAACTTGTACTTGCTGCAGAGTAGTAACCTCCACCTCACTGGGAATAGCAAGTTGCTGCATATCCCCTCTATTCTTGTTTACACTTTCACGCCTCTGTCTCTGTATAGCAGCGTCAGAGTCAGAATCTGGCTCATATTCGCTACTTGAAGCTTGTGACTTTCTCTTTGAGGATGACTCATGTAGGGTTACCTTCATCGTTCTCCTCGGGTGAGCCTGTGATGGTGCATCATCGGAATCCGAAGAATCAGACTCTGTCTCTTCCGAGTCGGATCCCTCAGCACCATCATGACCTTCTTCTTCGTCTCCATTTTTCGACGATCCATCTACACTTTCAACTTCCTCCTCTTGTTGTTGTTTTGTTCATCTGAACGTTCACTCAACTCTGGCTCCAAATCATGACTATACCATCTCCAGTCAGTTGGTTCCACATATGCTTCGTTTATTAGGTGGCCAAAAAGTGTTGTATGCTCAGGGGTAGGTTCTAAACTGCCTGGCTTTAAAAAATGTGCAAACACTATTTTGTCCACCCTTTTAACGTGCAATCTCCCCCCAGTTGGAGGTAGGTTTGGCAACGCATCGTCAATCAGAAGTTGCACAAACCTTGGGTATAATAAGAACCTGAACCTCTCAGCCGTGTTAATCTGATCATTGATGGCCTTGAATATTTATCGTGAGAAGTTGTAGCCCTTATTGAGAGATAAGCCAACAATGGCAGCAGCAAGGTCATGACCCATTGCATCCTTTCCAGCTTTTCTTGAGGAGATGCACATGATCATGATGTGGGAAAATATCTTCATTGATCAAGCACCCACATTTTCTTGTAAGAAGCATAGTCTCTCGCACCGACATACCCCATTCGTTGCCTCCAACAGCCATCCACAAAGTAGTCAGGATAGGCTATTGGGTCGTTGGAAAGATCTCTGAATTGCAAGACCCGTCTAATAGTGTCTTCAGAAAAGGCGATATCATGACCCGCAATGGTAGCCTTTATAACATTGGGGGTTACTGTGCAATCATGCTCCGCGGTCTCCCAAAATTGCCAAAGATAAGGTCTTGAAACTATAAGGTCAGCTGAAATAGCATAGCTGATTCTTGAACAGTTCAAGAAATCAACTATCTCTCGGTACTGCAGAGCTGCACCCTTCCATTCAGGTTGAGTATTTGCTAGAAGATTGAACTCATTCGTAAACGCACGAGCCATAATCTGCAAAAACACACAGAAAACATAATCAAAACAACAAGTTTCATTGGAATTGAATAAACATGACTCAGTATAGCAGTTACTCTTTGAACTGAATTTCCAGACTTAGATATTTTTCCCAAGTGTTGGTCCTGCGTACTTAGCAAGTACGCAAGAATTTCCTCTTGCGTACTTAACAAGTACGCATGAATTGCTTCTTCCGTACTTGTTAAGTGCGCAGGAAACGCACTTGTTCAAAATTGCAGAAATCTAAGAAATAAACAGATGTTCAAGATTTGATGTGTAATAGGTCACCACTAGGTCGGAATGCATGATTCTAGCCTATGGGACCAACATTCACATCAAATACCTGCTACACTAGTTCAATTTTGACCTAATCGACCACCCAGATGAACCTACGGTCAATCTAGGGTCAAAGGGCAAAATCAAGGACGAAATCGAGTGATTAAGGGATCGACTGATGATTCTTAACAAGTTTTAGTCATAAAATGTTACTAAAATGCCCTAAAATTTGTCTAAAATCAACGGATTAAACCCTAAAATTTTTAACGTCTCAATTGGTTCATAAAATGTGATTTTGTGGATGGATTGGATCTAGATTCTCACCAAATGATTGTAAGAAGATGATGATACTAGAGATGGGACGAAAAAACAGTTTGGAACACTCGGATTTTTGAGGAAAATTTGCGGAGGGAATTGAACAGGCGTTTGAGTTTGAATGTGATAAAAAACTGAAAAATTTTCTAACTCCTGTATATATACCCAACACATAATGGTCTTGCGTACTTGCTAAGTGCGCAAGCTTTAACCCCTGCGTACTTACAAGTGCGCAAGACTTAACTCTTGCGCAGGGCTTACTTCATGCGCACTTGTTAAGTACGCTGAAACCCTTAAGTGCGCAAACTTTCAACTCAAATTGTGAAGGTTTTTCAAGTCAAATAACGAATAAGATAAAAATATTCAATCAGGAGGATTAAAATACAATTCAGGAAGGTTAAACACAAATATTTTTGGCTTTTCTGATTAAGATTGAACTGTTCATAAACTTAAAATCTTTTTGATCTTTTCTAGATAGAAATATACATGTATTTACACAAACTATTTTTTTTTATCAAAGACATGAGCAGAGGATCATATCAGGCTAACTTATAGCAAAAACGATACAATATAAACATCAAAGAATATGAGATCATGTCATGGATTACTATTTATTCATACGTAATAAGCACATAAACAAGTAATTCAAGTTGACAATATTATAAGATTTGAAACTATAAGCATCTTTGTGTCATGTTCTTGTATGTTAAGGTATTGATTATAAGATATACAACGTGTACCCCACTGATATGCTATAGTAATGTAAGTTGCACTATCTCAAGGCATCTAAGATTTTCCCAATTATTTTCTAAATTTTCAGAATGAAGCTACATCAATTAGCACAGGAAAAATCAAGCAGAATCCATAAGGATTATTAGGAATCATAAGATTCAGAATCGAGTGATTCACTTGTCTTGGTTTCATTTGATTTCTTCATTGAATATCGGTATGATGATTCAGTATAATGAATATGGTGTTTGAATAAGGTAAGGGAATCCAACTTTTGTCTGGATTTGATTTCAATGAATCAGGAGTGATTCAAGGGTGAATACATGCTCAACGGTTGATGTAGAGATATGTCTTGATTTAATCTCTCCTTGCATACTTGTGAGTGGGCAGTGAGATGAACCACATTAATTGTGCTAACGACATAACCCGAAACTGATCTCAAAAGAAAATTATTGCCAAAATCTAACATCCTTTATCTGATAATGATCTTTTCTATTCTTTTACGCACACAAACTAGCAAACATGGGTTCAAATCACAGTTGTAATTTTAGATTAAGTTTCCACACTACAAGTGATTCAAAGACGCATACAGCCTATGACAATTCAAATTACTTGTAAATAAGCAGATTAAAACCGTAATAATTTACACAATTTAGTAAGCATGACGCAATCCTTTCCAATATGAGCAGTCTGTGACATTTAGATAATTTCTGATGTACTATCATTTCCTCTTTTCTCAAGTTAACTTTGAAATTTTCTCCATTTTATATTTTGTTTTTGATTTTGTTAAATGTTTTTGAAAGTAAAAAGAACTATACATAAAACTTAAAAGAAAATAAAATTTAACTTCCATGAATTGAATTGATTTAAGAAAAAAAGGTTTCACTCAGGATTGAACATTCCTATCAAGTTGACAAGATGCTCAAAACGGGATCGGTCAAATGCCTTTGTGAAAAGGTCAGCAAGATTTTCATCCGTGTGAACTTTAATAAGTTCAATTAAATGCTTTTCAGCACAATCACGGATGAAATGATGGCGAATTTCTATATGTTTAGTTTTGGAATGTTTCACCGGGTTATTTGTGATGGACATGGTGACATTGTTGTCAATGAATAAAGGAATTCCAGTGAAGTTTAAGCCGTAGTCTCTCAATTGCTGATGAATCCACAATATCTGAGAACAACCGCTCGCCTCTGCAATGTATTATGCTTCACAAGTTGAGACAGAAACCGTTGACTGCTTCTTACACTGCCAGGAAACCAGTCTGTCTCCTAAGAATTGACATCCACCAGAAGTTGACTTTCTATCAAGGTTACAACCGCCATAGTCCGAATCAGTGTAGGCTTTGATGTCGAATGACTGCTGCTTAAACTACCAAAGACCTAATCGAGGTTTCCCTTTCAAGTATCTGAAAATTCTCTTCACGGCTATCATATGTGACTCCTTCGGTTGAGACTGAAACCTTGAGCACAAGCATACAGCAAACATTATATCGGGTCTTGAAGCTGTGAGATACATAAGTGATCCGATCATCCCACGGTACAATCTGCAATCCACATCCTTTCCATCTTTGTCAAGATGCAGACCATGATTGACTGGGATAGGTGTGCCATAAGTACTTCTATCAATCATCTTGTATTTTGACAATATGTCCTGCACATACTTAGTTTGATGTAGATAATTGCCATACTCTATTTGACTGACTTGCAGACCCAGGAAGAACGACAATTCACCCATGTTACTCATTTCAAACTTGGTCACCTGCTCGAATTCCCTAGACATCCCTTCATTTGTAGATCCAAAAATAATGTCGTCGACATATACTTGTACAAGAATAATGTCACCTCATGCTTTCCTAATGAAGAGGGTCGAGTCAATCTGTCAACGGTCGAAACCATTTGACAGTAGATGTTTAGATAATGTATTATACCATGCCCACGGTGCTTGATGAAGACCATAAAGTGCTTTGTAGAGCTTATACACTTTATTGATATTATGCAGATCTTCAAAGCCGGGAGGTTGAGTGGCATAGACCTCGTCATGAACTTTTTCATATAGGAAAGCACTCTTCACATCAAGTTGATAGACCTTAAAGCCGACATATGTGGCATAAGCCAAGAACAGTCGAATGGCCTCAATTCTGTAGGTCCTGAGCAGAACTGTAGACACAGATCTGCGGAGAAATTCTTCAAACAGTCCGGATCGAGAGGCGGAATCTCTGGATCCGGTATCACTCTCGAATCAGAAATGGTAGAGACGGGTGTGGGAATCACAAACACGAACATAAATATATAAAAGTGAAAAGAACAGATAATTGGAGCATAAAACGTATGATTCGTTAATTGATATGAAAATTAAAAGGCTCCTCACACACTCTACAATTATCTCACCCCAGGGTGAGCTCCCCCTGGGGTGGTGATTCCCTCTTGTTGGATCGGGATCTACCTTGATCCAATGATTCAACACATTAACCGAACCAAATCGTGCGGAATCCGATTTGATTGGCAATCCAATCTATGACACGGATCGGGTCTTAAGAAACGAGCGGATTAGATGTCGAGACCAAGGTTTCTATCAACCCTTTGGTGTAGAGAAGTTGGATACAAGACCTGGAAACTCTCAACGGACAGAGATTCGACAATACAGGTGCAGAGAGTTTGTGTTTTGTTGGTTCTGCTCTGGTCAGTCTCTCTATGTGTATATCTGTTGTATTTCCGTGTTGTATGTGCTCATGAAGTGAAAGTTATATATATAGTGCAGAGGCCATTCGTACGAATGAGCCATGTGAATGGACTCATTCGTGCGAATGAATCAGCAGAATGGTTCATTCTTAAGAATGAATCATCAGAATGGTTCATTCGTACGAATGAATCATTCTCATGACTTATTCTAGCGAATGAATCATTCTCATGAGCTATTCGCGCGAATGGATCATTCTCATGATCCATTCGTGCGAATGGGCCTTTCATTAGCACGATTGATCAACGTTATCGCTATTTATCAGATCGTTTAATACACAGTCATTATATATGAGTAAACATTAAGGATAAACATGTAATTTCATTACTACATCAAATAATTACATTAAACATAGATGAAATACATATTACAAGGGATTAGGGACATATTATGCATCTACATACTCCCCCTTGGACCTAGATCCCTTCAAAATGACCTAACTAACATTAGTTGGTCTTCAACATCTCTTTTGTACGAGTTTTCCAGTTAACTCCGGCGTGTATGTCAAAAGCAAAGCATATACGTATTACTTTCACATACTGCAACGCCTGGTCTATATCTGCAACTTCAAAAAACGGTTGACACTTGTATAGAGTTGTAACATCTTGTTCAGACAAGTTGGTCAGCCACAAGGGATCAAAGACCCTGATGGTCTCCCATGACCCTTCTTTACAAAGCACTATAACAGCTTCACCAGTACGCCCATCATAGTACCACCATTTGAACTGATCTGAGAAGTCCTGGATCATTTTCCTTAAAGGAATCTTCTTCATGATCGTTGGAGGCTTCCACTTTAAGACAATTAGGGGCTTCTTGGTGACTGGATGAACCTTTTCCTTATGAATGTAACGTGTAGGCATTTATGGCTTGAAGTTCACCCACTTCTTCCGGTATTCGTATTGTAATTGACGTTCAAACCATTCGGATAGACCGGAAGATTCGCTGTATAGAAGCTTTAGACGCGCCAATTGATTTACTTCAAATGCGGGCAGCGTCTTGAAATCATGAGGGTACCTGAAATATTGTATGCCCTTCTCTCTTTTTATAGCATAGCAGCTTAAGTCGTTGAAGTATGCCCAACTGATTATACGACCATCAGACTTGTGTCCTTTGAGTCGATAAACTTTAGTGTACTTGGTTGGAGGAGAGGACTTTGAGATCTTTTTTAATTCGGCCATGTATTCCATCCACTGAATTTTACGTTCATTCAGCTCGTCAATGTCAATAGTGGAGGGACCGGCTTCATCCTGTTTGTTGTCGATAATGCGGTTGACCTCCTCGTCGGACTGCTGAGTGAATAAGTCCACGAAGGAGGGAAGATCATCACCATCTACTGATGTGTACTTTGGATATTCTTGATCAGTGATGTCTTCGACTTCAACCTCATCAACGTCTTCTAGTTCGTCAGAAGAGGGATAATCAGTTGTTGAAACAGATGCCTCTTCAGTAATGACTTCGTCAGGATTCATTTGAAATAGCTCGGCAATCTGTTCTTTTGACAAGCAATGCACGATTTCCCCTTCCTCTTTGTCATAAATAACTGAATGTTGGATGATCCCTTGCATGTCAAGCACATAAGTTAACTTTGAAGGTTGTTGCTTGAGAGGCATCACATCCAAAACTTCAGTGCCCTTTTGTGTATCTGATGATGGGCCTTCTGATTTGTCTGATTTTTGCTTAGTGCGTGCCTCTGCTTCTGCTGTCTTTGAAGCACTTGATGCAGCACCAGCATTGTCACCATCATCCTTATCTTTGTCATTATTATCATCATCATCGTCACCATCATCATCCTCGTCATCATCATCATCATCATCATCATCGTCACCATCATCACCATCTTTGCGAGCACCCTCAATTCTGGGTATCGTGTCCCTTCTGCTTTCTAAGTCTTCCAACAGTCTCTTATTTTCCTCCTCTGTCCTTTGTATTCTCTGAGCATGTGCATCAACAGTTTTAGACAACTGTTGATTCTGGTTTGTAGCAGTGAGAAGGAGGGCTTGTTGATCATTGCATCTATTGGAAAGACTTGTGATGGCTTGGGCTTGTTCAGTATTTTGCAGAGTCAACTGACTGATCTGCGAGCCCTGAAGATCTAAACGCTTTGACTGTTCTTGATTTTGAGCCAGAAGCTGCAGTACCAAGCTGTTTAGAGTGATGATTTGATCGTTCAACGAAATAGTCGGCAATGATGTTGATGACTCAGCTCGAGTAGTGGCTGGCTGTGATGTATGAGCAGTCGTGTAGATGGGAGGAGGAATCGGAGGCACAGTTTGTGTCTGAGGCATGGATGTTGACATTGGAGCCTCAGACTTGGTGGCAGTTGCTGTTGTAGCAGAGGTGCTCTCCGTCCTTCTGACAAGTTTGAACTTTTGGCGTTTGGCCATTCTCTTCATTCTTCCTTTCTTGACTGGGGTAGATTGGGAAGAAGGAGCAGCAGATACTTGTGGACAGTCAGGGACAAAGTCAGCATCCCTGACGTCATCATCATTAACCCTTGAGCTTCCTTGATCTGCTCCCCTCTTTCGTTTTGTGGCGACCAATCTTGCCCCTTGTTGACTGATTTCGAATTCATCTTCAGTTTCCTCAGAATCAGTAAACAGGACGGTGTCCAGGTTAACGTCTTCTGGGTTAGTTGGAAGGGATGAATCGATAGCAGTAACAGTAGGAGTGGTGGCAGCGGTAGATGGAACATTAGGAGCATTGCCACCACCTCCCTGACCATCTTGGTCGTCAGCTGGAGGCACAACAATATCCTCCCTGTCAGAATCACTATTATCGTGACGCCAATTTCTGTTTGCAGGTGCCATATAATCAGAATTTGCCAGATGTCCAATAAGGCGTTTATGTGGAGGCTTTGTTGGTCTTCCCCTATAAGTCTGTACCCGGTTTAGTGTGACATCAGTCATATGCTCCAGCCTTATCATGTCAATATCGGATCGTGGCAGTAGAGGAAGTTGGTCATCGATTATCATCTGTAAGAATCGGGGGTACATGAGATACGCATTGTCCCCTTTTAGCGAGATGTTTTCCTTCAGGTGTGTGAACACCATCTCTGAAAAGTTGAACGGTATGTTCAACACTAGTGCCACAAATGCGCTCTGTATTGTTTCACGCATATCATCAAATCCGCCACGACGGGAACCGAGGCAGTGAAGAAGAACGTGTCCTAGATATTTATACTGGGGACAGAGGTTCGCCTTGTTGAGAACGCCTTCGGCGACATTCCCGTCGTACTTTATTCTCATGAAGCATCCACGGACCAGATATTTATCCAGTGTCACTGGATCTTCAGGATGATCACCGAATTGACACAATCGGCGAATGTGAGAGGCAGATACAATAACCTCCTGTCCTGCAATCTTTCCCCGTATCACAGTTGGAGAAACTTCACAGTCTATTTCAGCTGTGGCCCAGAATTCCCGTTGATGAGAAGCATAGGGAGTGCAGATATAAGATATAGCATGGGCTATCCTGGATCGAGACAAGAACTCGATCATTCCAATAAACGGTCTTGCATTCTTTGAAGTTGGGATCATGTAAGCACAAATGTTGCTTTTTGTTGAAGCTTTAAGAACAACTGGAGCTCTGTGCGCCATAACGATCAGTCTGCAAACACAAAAACATGAAGCACATCAGATCAGTACATGCAAGATTTTGGAAATATGAACTTTTGGACCATTTTCCCTCTGTACGAATGAACCCTAAAAGTTGGTTCATTCGTGCGAATGGATCATTCTGCCTATTTATTCGTGCGAATGAGTTTCATTCATATGAATGAGTATTCATTCGTGCGAATGAGTCTTCATTCGTGTTAATGAGCGTTCATTCGTGTGAATGAGCATTCATTCGTGTGAATGAGCATTCATTCGTGTGAATGAGCATTCATTCGTGTGAATGAGCATTCATTCGTGTGAATGATCATGAAGAATGTGTCCATTCGTATGACAGACGGGTCGCGATCCAAATTGTCCAAAAATCAACCAACACATGAAAAGATTTGTCGAAAAAGACATCAACACACTCGACTATGGTTTTCAACCAATATTCGACATTTTAATTGGTTTATTAAGTCAGATTTTAAGATTTTAGGTTTGGTTTTCGTTTTGAACCCTAAATCTAGTCGAACATCCTCGAATCGGTATACACTTGATGAATACTTGTAGATTTATACCTGTAAAAAGAAATCGAATGATTAGATCGTGATTTGACGGAGTTTTGTTCAAAATCAGAAATTGATCGAACAGACGTGCGAATGCAGATTTTGAATTGTGCGAATGATGCTGCACATGCGAATGAATGGCATATTTATAGGATGGCCTGGTTCATTCGTACGAGTGGACTCTCATTCGTGCGAGTGGACTCTCATTCGTGCGAGTGAACCAGATTTGATTCATTCTGCCACTCATTCGTACGAATGGACCATTCTGGTCAGTCCATTCGTGTGAATGATCTATTCTCCTCATCCATGCGTACGAGTGAGCCATTCTGCTCATCCATTCGTACGAATGGATAACCTCATTTAGTAAATTAAACTTTTCAGGTTAAATGAGGTATCCGACCACATTGGTCTTGACAACAATTTGATTATGAAGTGAGGGATCAATTATGAAGTTTTGGAATAGTTTATGAAGTACAGGAACGATTTGATCAATCAGGGAGTCAAGCGGTTTTCAAATTTGGTTGATAACAGTCGTTCGAGTCTTATCAGATAATCTAAAATTCAGAAAAATTAAAATCTTTTTGGATTTTTTGAATATGTAATACTGAAAATAATATCAACAAGATATATACACGCATGTCTTAGTAAGAATGATCCTTATGAGAAATCATACAGACTTAGTGACTAATGATCTGAGACATTTTGAATTTTGTAGATACAACTATATAATGGTATTTACACATCTTTTTGTGAGAAAGATCCGAACATAGGATCAGTACTAAACTCATAGCAATCAGCAACATTGCAAATTATCTGAGCTTTAAGTACACTTAGTCAAAATGCGATCATTGATATGTTTGTCCATCTTAAACTTATGCAGACCTTTTCTCAACACTTACAAGATGATCTTGAAGGATTAAGTCCATTATCTGTGTGTCCCACACTAGTTAAGAATTGACTTGAATTACTTTTCAAAACATGTTAATGTTTCAAATCAGCACAACTTACTTAACCAATCATCATAAGTTCATGAGATCTCAGTTATTCCCTGTTGCTTCTTTACTAGACCAAATTTTTATTTTTTTTATTTTTTATTTTTTATTTTTTTTAGTATTCACAGTGACAGCCATCAGCTCATGGACGGCTTCAGCCAGGTATTTACAAGGCAATATGGCATGTATACAGCTAACGGTGTTTGTGTTCATCTTATCCCATGGATGGCTTCAACCAGGCTGCAACCCGGTAATATGGCACATATACGGATTCGGATTCATACTTTTATTTTATTCTTAATCGCATGGACGGCTTCAGCCAGGTATTTATAAGGCAATATGGCACGTATACGACTTCAGAATCTAATTTTTAATTTTATAACTACTTTCTGATATCTCATTAAACCGATGATAACTGGTGTGCACAGAATGAGAAACACCTTCAGTTTCTATTGTTGATTTTCGTCAATCCTTTCACCATTATGTGACTCACAAGACAATATCTAATATGGTATTGATTTATCATCAATGGTCGAGATTCAGTAAGATAAGCCTATCAATGCATCACATGTCGACTTAGTGTGACTATTCACTATGACATTAAATGCAATGTGCTTCATACATATGGTTAGTGTGCCATCACTTCCCAAAGGTTGGATACGATTTCTCATTTTTGAGTTTTTCAGATGTTTTTGGGTTTTAGACTGTACAAAAATGGAAAATCTTTTTTTTTTTTTTTTTAACAAACTGTACACAAAATAGAAATCTTTTTGGAGTCTCAGAAAACTAGCGTCTGTGTACTATCATTTTTCTCAGCGAGTGATCATTTTCTTACTGACATTTTCTCCCCCTAAAATCTTAAAATGAAAAATCTTTTTGAGTTTTTGAGATTTTTAATAAACGCAAGAAAGAAAATATATACATGAAAAAAATGATTACTGACTCGACTCTTGGTCCGGAACAACGTCATCCTTCTTTTTCATGCCGTTTACGTCTAACAAGAATAAAAATCTTGGTTTGTCAAAGGCTTTTGTATAGAGGTCGGCCTTTTGGAAATCAGTGTTAATTTGAACCACATCAATCAGTTTCTTTTCAAAACAATCACGAATGAAGTGATATTTTATGCCGATGTGTTTGGTTTTTGAATGCTGAACCGGATTCTTAGTGATAGCTATGGCAGCAGAATTATCTACATAAATAGGAGTGTTAGAGAATTGCAAACCGTAGTCCCGAAGTTGCTGTTGAATCCAGATAATCTGTGAACAGCAACTGGCAGCAGCGATGTATTCAGCTTCACATGTAGATGTAGCCACTGAAGTCTGCTTTTTGCATTGCCATGTCACAAGACGGTTTCCAAAGAACTGACACCCTGCAGATGTAGACTTGAAGTCTGTTTTGCAACCACCATAATCAGAATCACTATATGCAGTAAGCTCAAAGTTATCATCATTAGAGTACCATAATCCAAGATCAGGAGTACCCTTCAGATAACGAAAAATCCTTTTGACAGTAATTAAGTGGGAGACTTTTGGTTTTGACTGATATCGGGCACAGAGACACGTGGCGAACATGATGTCTGGTCGAGATGCCGTGAGATACATGAGAGATCCGATCATGGCTCGATAGAGAGTAGCATCAATATACTCCCCCTTGTCATCAGGCGAAATCCCGTGATTGATCGCCAATGGAGTACCAGCAGGTTTGGCATCAGTCATACTGAATCGGCTCAGTATGTCTCCAACATAATTTGTTTGATGAAGGAAAATCCCTGTCTCAGATTGATCTACTTGTAGCCCTAGAAAGAACTTCATCTCTCCCATGGAACTCATCTCGAATTTGTCCTGCATAACCTTTTCAAATTCTTTGCACAGAACATCATTCGTCGATCCGAAAATAATGTCATCCACGTATACATGTACCATTAAAAGTTCTCCACCCTTTTCTCGAATAAACAACGTGCAGTCGATGACACCTCTTCTAAATCCGTTGTTCAGAAGATGAGTGGAAAGTGTCTCGTACCACGCTCGCGGAGCTTGGTGCAATCCGTACAGTGCCTTGTCCAATTTGTAGACACGGTCACGATGCATAGGATCTTCAAACCCGGGAGGTTGACTGATGTATACGACTTCACTGATTTCTCCATGAAGGAATGCACTCTTTACATCCATTTGATAAACTTTGAACCTTTTGTAGGATGCATAAGCAAGAAAAATTCGAATTGCTTCCAAACGAGCAACCGGTGCAAACACTTCATTGTAATCTATACCTTCAATTTGCCTAAATCCCTGAACGACCAAACGAGCCTTATTTCTTATGACTATTCCTTGATCATTCTTTTTGCAACGAAGAACCCATCGAGTACCAATCTTCTTAGCTCCTTTTGGTAAATCAACTAACTTCCAAACTCCGAGCTTCTGAAATTGGAGTAGTTCTTCCTGCATTGCATTTACCCAAGATTCTTCTTTTAAAGCATCTGTTATAGACCGTGGTTCGATTTGCGAGACAAAACATGAGTGTGCACAATCGTTGACCACACCAGATTCCATGATTTCTGAGTAGACTCCAGAGTTGATTTGACTCCTAGTCTTGACACCAGATGTGGGATCACCAATAATATTCTGTTGAGGATGAATTCTATCAATCCTACCCACAGGATGAGCAGAAACCTCAACAGTTTGATCAAGGTTTGTGATACTCTGTTCAATTGCCACAGAATGTGAAACATCATCACTCAATTGTACAACATCATGGGAAGGATCTTCAATCTGCTGGTCTATTTCTTGTCGAGAACCCTCATACTCTGAAGAAGAAGAAGAAGAATCATCATCCTGTGTGACTTGTGTGTTACTGGAGGACTCAGGAATGTCAGATGATGAGGGAGTAAATTGCACATGTTCATCAGATGCGTTTTGAGCATCATACATCATTTGAACAGCAACCTCCTCATCTGAACATTCTGGAGGAAGATTAAACGAGGCAAAAAGTTCTTCATAATCAAACATCCAAGGAAGACCTTTTCCAGCAGCAGGAGAGGTATACTTTTGAACATCAACATGGTACCATTCTTCTACATTCCCAGAGACTTTGTTGTAAACTCTTTTATTGGGAGTGCTGTAGCCTAAGAAGTAACCTTCCTCTACTTTCTCGTTAAACTTGCCATGAACATCCTTTTTCAACATGGTACATGGAGCGCCGAACGGTTCAAGATACTGTAAGTTCGGTTTCCGTCGATGCAACAATTCAAAGCAAGTTTTATCGTGACGCTTGACAACTAGAACCCGGTTGAGCGTGTAACACGCATTAGCAATAGCTTCATTCCAGAACTGCACGGGTAAGTGTGAGTCAGCGAGCATAGTCCTTGCTGCTTCTATCAAGGTCCGATTCTTCCTTTCAGCAACGCCGTTCATTTGTGGAACATATGGCGCACTGAATTCATGGTGAATACCAAGTTTTTGACAGAACGTTTTCATAAGGTGATTTTTAAATTCAGTACCATTATCAGAACGGATCCTCCTAACCTTTAGCCTATACAGAGACTCCAATTTGGTAATCAGAATCTCCACATATTCAAAAGTTTCAGATTTTTCTTTTAAGAACATCACCCAAGAATATCTAGAATACTCATCCGTCACAACCAAACAATATAAGTCTCCAGCAATGCTCTTCCGGTTGATAGGACCAAACAAGTCCATGTGTAAGAGCTCTAGTGGTATAGTGATGGAATGTTGAGATTTGGGTTTATGAGATTTCTTGGTTTGTTTGCCTTTCTTGCAAGAAACACACACGTCAGGAAGATGAAAACTTTTCACTGTGACTCCTTCAACAAGATTTTTGTGCACCAAATGATTCATTTTTCTGAGACTGAGATGTCCCATTCTTTTGTGCCATAAAATAGAATCCTTCTCAGTGGCTTTTGAAACAAAACATGATGCTGTGGACACTGAGGATGATGCTTGTGACATGTCAAGAATATAGAGATCATTCACTCTTGGAGCAGACATAATCACCATGTCTTCTGGAATCATAAACTCCTTTTTCAAAATATAACAATGCTTGTCATCAAAAATAACCTTGAACTCCTTATCACAGATTTGAGAAACAGAAAGTAAGTTGTTATCCAACTGTTTGACAAAGTTGACCTTCTCAAATTTGACAGCTCCATTAGACAGTGTTCCTTGAGCTGAGATAAAACCACCTTTATCACCTGCAAATGAAACATAGCCCCCTTTGATGTTTCTGACGTCGAAAAGGAGAGCTAAGTTCCCAGTCATGTGCCTGGATGCCCCACTATCAACAATCCAATTATTGCTAATAGGATTGTAAAGGACAACCTGCACAAGAAAGAAAATAATTAGTTTAGGTTAGGAACCCAAGCCTTTATAGTCTTGGGTTTCCCAGTCTCATCTACAACAGTACAATCCATCCATTGTCCTTGTGGATTTTTGGAACAACCACCTGACTTTGAAGTACCGTCGTCAGAAGCATGATCTGATTTTGCTTTCCACACATGTTCTTTGTGCAACGATTGTTTGTGGTAAACAGTAGATTGCTTAACGATTTGTACAGGTGTGGAACTCGAATCAGAGACCAACAAGTCATGCATCTTTTGTTTAACTTTCTTTTGATGCACTTGTTGTTGGGTAAAAGAGTTAGATTTTGACTTTAAAACCTTTTGTTTATTTTTTGAAAAATTGTTAACTCTTTTACTTGGCTTCTGAAGATAAGGACACTTTGTTGGATCGGGATCTACCTTGATCCAATGATTCAACACATTAACCGAACCAAATCGTGCGGAATCCGATTTGATTGGCAATCCAATCTATGACACGGATCGGGTCTTAAGAAACGAGCGGATTAGATGTCGAGACGAAGGTTTCTATCAACCCTTTGGTGTAGAGAAGTTGGATACAAGACCTGGAAACTCTCAACGGACAGAGATTCGACAATACGGGTGCAGAGAGTTTGTGTTTTGTTGGTCCTGCTCTGGTTAGTCTCTCTATGTGTATATCTGTTGTATTTCCGTGTTGTATGTGCTCATGAAGTGAAAGTTATATATATAGTGCAGAGGCCATTCGTACGAATGAGCCATGTGAATGGACTCATTCGTGCGAATGAATCAGCAGAATGGTTCATTCTTAAGAATGAATCATCAGAATGGTTCATTCGTACGAATGAATCATTCTCATGACTTATTCTAGCGAATGAATCATTCTCATGAGCTATTCGCGCGAATGGATCATTCTCATGATCCATTCGTGCGAATGGGCCTTTCATTAGCACGATTGATCAACGTTATCGCTATTTATCAGATCGTTTAATACACAGTCATTATATATGAGTAAACATTAAGGATAAACATGTAATTTCATTACTACATCAAATAATTACATTAAACATAGATGAAATACATATTACAAGGGATTAGGGACATATTATGCATCTACACCTCTACAGAAACACACTCACTCCTAGGGCATAATCTGCTATATATAGGAGGCCAATCACATGTGCCTTGTTTTCCAAGTCACCGTCCAATGGGCCTGAAAAACAGGTATCGAAACCAACTAGTTTCGATTGAACAAATGTTTAACCGAAACTAGTAGTTTCGATTGAACAAATGTTCAACCGAAACTAGTAGTTTCGATTGAATAAAAGTTTAATCGAAACTAGTAGTTTCGATACTGTAATTTCGATTGACAGCATCAGTCTCAAAATTATACCCAACAAATTCTAGCAACTGGGGCATATACTTCCGTGTAATCCAAGCCCTCTTGTTGATAAAAACCCTGAACAACCAATCTTGCTTTGTTCTTTACAAACACTTGATGATCATCCATCTTCCATTTGAACACCCATCTAGTTCCAATTGGCTGAAAGCCTTTTGGCAAGTTAACCAAATCCCACACGTGCAACTTTTGGAATTGAGACAATTCATCTTGCATCGCCTCAATCCAGCAGTTGTCCACGAGAGCCTCCTTCACATTCTTCGACTCTAACTGGGACACGAATGCAGCATGCAGACATGTTTCCATGACACCAGTGTCAAGTATCTCCGAGTAAAGACTAGTGTTCTCTGTAATGGTTCGATGACGAGTCTGAACACCGGCATGAGGATCACTAATAATGTTGTCGATTGGATGATTCTTATGCACTCTCATCTCTGGTACATTCGGTTCCTGAATTTCTGAATCAAGATTCGTGTTTAACTCCCCCATTTCCTGTGTTCCAGAAGAAGAAGATTCAATGTTAATTGGATCAGCTGGAGCTTCATTTCCTACAGTTGTGTTAGGATTAGCTTGAGCGTCATCTCCATCAAAATGAACAACTTCACTGTTATCACTGTCATGAGTTCCAAATGCAGATGCAACATTGGAATCAGGAGTTATAATCGGTACGGTAGCACGAGTAGAGAAACGGGAGTCATCGACTCCACCCAATAATTTATAAACATTTGTGGCGTCAACTGTATATGGATCAGGAAGATTGAATGACTTGAATAGCACATCATAATCAAAACCCCAAGCTGGACCTGTTGGTTCTGGTGGAATGCTATGTTTACTGCAATCCACTTCAAACCATTCCTCGACAGTACGAGTTCCTATATTGTACACTTTCTTGCAAAGCGAGTTGGCAACGTATCCTAAGAAGATGCCTTCCACCGCTTTTGCATGAAACTTAGACTGGCGGTCTTTGTATTGTAGCAATAAGGAACAGGGACTACAAAAAAGAACTAGGTAATCAAGATTGGGAAGTCGATTGTTAATCAACTCGTAACAAGTCTTGTTGTGCCTCTTCACAACCAGAACTTTGTTTAAGACGTGACAAGCTGTATTGACGGCTTCTGCCCAAAAAGTGACAGGAAGCTTTGCATCCGACAGGATAGTCCCTGCAGTCTCAATCAATGTTCTGTTCTTCCGTTATGCAACTCCATTCTGCTGAGGTGTGTACGGGGCGCTGAATTCGTGACGGATCCCCTACTTGAGACAGAAAAGTTCCATCAAATTATTCTTGAACTCAGTTCCGTTGTCACTCCTTATTCTTCTAACCTTCATCTTGCAAAGAGATTCCAAGCTCAGGATCAGGTATTGAAGAATATCAGCAGTCTCATCCTTTGTACCTAAAAAATGCACCCAAGAAAAACGTGAGAAATCATCAGTTACAACCAGACAGAATGACTTACCTCCAATACTCCTGATACTTTTGGGGCCAAACAGATCCATGTGTAATAGCTCCAAAGGGGTATCAATGGAGTTTTGGAGCTTGGGATTGTGAGACTTCCGCTGCTGTTTGCCCTTTTTACAAGGCATACCGTTATCTCCAATGGTAAATCTCAGCTTAGGAACCCCGGTTACCAAACCGTTTCGCACAAGATGGTTCATTTTACGATAAGAAATATGTCCGAGTTTCCTATGCCACAAGATAGAGTCAAGCTCTGTCGCTTTGGTAAGCAAACAAGTAGCAACTGATGATGTGGTTGTTGCCACGCTCATATCAATCTGATAGGTGTCCTTTGTCCTTGGCGCTCTCATTAGAATCCAGTCTTCAGGAACTTCAAAACCAGGCTTGAGAATCAAGCATTCATTCTTATCAAACATCACCGAGTACTCCTTGTCGCACATTTGGGAAACACTCAGCAGGTTATGCTTCAGTAGCTTGCAAAAGTTGACATTGTCAAAACTGACACAACCATTTGATACCACGCCTTGACACGTGATACTGCCGCCTTTCTCTCCAGCAAAGGCCACATAGCCACCTCTGAATGGTTTCACGTCTTGAAGCAAGGCCATGTTTCATGTCATGTGCCGGGAGCATCCACTATCTACATACCAGCGGTTAGAGATAGTACCCTTCGGACGTCCATGCACGAGTCATAAAAAGAATTAGTTAGTTTTGGAGACCCAAGCCATAGTGGTCTTGGGTCGTCCATCCTTTTCAAAATAAACTACCTCTTTTAACTCACAGTCGTGATGACTGTTCAAAATGGATGAATCTTTAAAAAAATTAGGACTAGGAGATTGAGAATTTTTAGATTTGGTAATCCAGGACCTCTTCTTTTTCTTAACCGGAACAGTAGACTTTGGTTCAACAACAGCAGGTGAACTTGTGGGAGCTTCACCTGATTGAACTGAAGTCAGCTGCTCTAGCTTTCTCAACCTCTTATTCCTTCTCCTTCTCTGTGGCTTTGAGAGTTTCACCACAGGTTTCTCACCAGTACGTGTACTACCAGAGGTAGATACACAAGGTACAACATGTTGCTTTACCTTTCTTGAAACAGATGGTTTGGCCTCAGATTTGATCTTTGGCTTTGCCATCGGTTTAACTGGTGGTTTCACCACATTTTTTTTGGACATTTGGGAGGTTTCACTGATGGCGACTTAGGGATGACAGCCGATTGTGAAACAATAGGCCGTTTCCCTTAGTTCTTTGAAGGACAGTTCACAAAAATGTGACCAACCAAGCCACAGTGAAAGCAAGTCCTCTTGTCTGTATAGGTCCTTTTGTACAGCTCATTAGATCTGGTCTTAGATAACTCAACATTATGAGCAGGAGGAGTTGGTTTGTGAACAGGAGTCTGACCCGATACAGATTGGTTCTTGGGAGTATAGTATTTTTGCAAATTTTGTGTGTAACCAAGCCCATAGTGAGCTGAAAAAGCCTCTTTCTTTACTTGATTAAGATTTTTATACCCCCATAAAGCATTACCTTTAATTTATCATTAGATTCAATGATATCGGGTTCAGTTAAAATACAGTTATCACTATTAGTGATAATGTTTTTCTTGACTTTCTGTTCAGATAACAACTCCTCAGATACTACTCCTTCAGGGCAAGTGTTAACCGACCCATCATCAGAAGCAGTAAAGAACTCCTCATTAGATGTGGAGTTAGCCTTACTTGAGGAATCATCCTTTTTAGAGGAATCATCCTTTCCTGAGGACTCATCAAGACAAGTTAGATCAATGTCTACTAAGCTGTTGACAAACTTCCCGCTAACTGGTGGAGGAATGGCATTAGTACCCAGCCCTAAGCCATTCATTTGCCTCACTACAGATTCGTAGTGTTCCACCACAAAACGAGAGTTTTTCAACTTCTCATTAGAACATTTCAACTGCAAGATTTCATTTTACAGCTTGTTAATTTCATTGTTCCTTTTCTCCAACCCCCTGTATGCAATATCCAAGTGAAGCCGTTGATCGCTCATTTTTAGTGAATACTCACGTTTTTCCTTTTTCAACGTTTCAATTGAATCTTTAAAACGTTTTTCATTTTCTTTATAACTTAGAGCTGTAATGCGAAGGGGTTCGACCTTATCTTGAAGCTTAGAATTTTCAAGTTTTAAGCCTAGACATTTAGAACAAGAAATAACAGAAAAAGGATTAGAATCTACCTCAGTTGATGAACTTGTTGCCTCTCCAATAGCCATGAGAGCAACAACAGTAATAGATTCCTCTTGATCAGCTACATAAGCTTCCTTTTCTTCAGCTTCCTTCTCCTCAGCTTCCTTTTCTCAGCTTCCATCAACTCCATGATCTCAGCCATGAGACCAACCTGAGTTTGTGCAATGATGGCATCTTCCAGATGAACACCCCAATCAAAGTTGTCATCCTGTTGAGCTAACAGTGCATTGGACGAACCACTGTGGCTTTGATTGTGGTTGTTTGTGTTGTTGTAGCCATGGATGTTTCCTTGGCTAGGTGTGGTGAAACCCAAAGTCGGTGCTCTGTCTTTTTGACATTCACGAGCAAAGTGTCCAAAGTTTAGACACTTATAGCATTTGGCCTTGGATTTGTCAAAACCAACCTTGGCATTAGAATGCCCGCCAATGAACTTTCTTCCTGTTCTGTTTAGGAAACGCTTGGCTCTCCTCGGTATCATGGCCATATTCCATTGAATATCCATGTCCTCCATGTCATCAAGATCCACTTATGAAGTTCTCGTAGGCCAGCATACAAGATGAAAATAGTGCTACATGATTTTCAGCTATTTTGGCTATAACTGATTGTGTAGGTCTAGGTAACTCAACTACTGATCGAACTCGTAATATGACGTTGCTATAACACGAAGTGCGGAATCCTTCATGTTAACATTTGTATACTAACCGACAATTGAAACAACACGCGTAAATAAACTTCTCAATTATATTCCAATTCACAATGGTTTACAGACTCAATCAGACAATTCTATCTCTCGGTTCTCTCTGATCAGTCCTCTGTCTAATGACTCTGTAAACCTATATATAGAAAACTAACCTACTGTAATCCCTAACAGACTCCCCCTTGACAATAGCTTGATCTTCTGTCTTCAGTGTTTATCTTGAACTCTTCCAGTTATCCGGTAGTCTGCTGCCATCATGCACTCCATATCTTCTGCATATCTCCAAAACTCTTTTGTATTGTAGACCTTGTTCTCTCCATTCATCAGTGTACATGATCTCATTCTTTCGCAGCCTCCTCTGATCTTTCTTTGAAAAATTAATAAGATTCATTGCGTCATAGAAACACACAATGACCTTATTATCGTTATCTTCAATCCTTGCTTCACCAGTATTAACATCAACATACCACCATTTCATATTCCCAAGAAAGTCTTGAGGAATATTCTTTAATGGTATCTTGTGAATAGCACGCACTGGTTTATACTTGTATCTCTAGGTTACTTTCCCAGTCTTTGGATCTGTGTTCTTCACTCTCTTTCCCTTCTGTGGTTTCAGTCGATCATACTTTCCTGAACTACCTTCTTTCTTTATCAGGTTTGCTATCACATCAGGCAAACCATTCTTCGATCTATTTATGAGTGGCTTTGAAGCTAGACCATTTATTTCACACCTCGGCAAGGTATTGGAATATTTGATCCTCGGCTTTAAGTCTTGAACACCATCAGATCGTTTGATTGCAAATAATTTTGATTCACCATCATAGAACCAACTTATGATCCTTCCTACACACTGCTCTTTATTCACATATTTCTCTTTCTGAGCAGGTTGTGCAGGAGACTTGGGTAGCACCTTCATCCAACTGTTTACAACTTCTTTCCACTGTTCTCGTGTCATCCCTGTATCTCTGTACATCACAGGTTCTTCATTAATCTTCGGAGACTCAGTGAGAGTTGTTTCAGTTTCAGCACCTTTATTGGATTGACTTGACTCATCATCAGTATCCATCTTTGAATCAGCTGTATCATCAGGCAGTGTGACGTCTTCAACAGAGTCCATAGAATCAGTTATTCCGTCATAAGAGAACTCAGGAATAACATCATCCTGGATGAAGTTACAAGGCACTGTAAGACCATCACAGCCTTCATAAGTAACACTATCTTTTTCTTTCTCTATTTCAATCTCTACTATTTCTCCTTCTTCTATCTCAGTATCTGACATATCATCTTCCATGTCATTGAATAAATCATCAATGTCATCAAGACATTCAATCTTTTCAGCTTCCTCTTCTTCTGAATCTTGAAAGAATTCTAATAACAGAATTTCTTCGTCATTAGTACCAGTAGTATCTTTGTTTCCTTCAAGTGATTGTGATGTTGACTCCCCCTGAACCTTTGATATAGGATTAGCGTCAGTGTATTGACGATCACCCTCAATATTTTCAGCAGGATCATTGTCTTCATCATCACGTCTTTGAATTGACTCTGTGTGACAAGTATCAGGTATCCTCAACTCCCCCTGAGCGTCAAGACGCTGAACGAGTTTGGAAACTAATGCTTGCATATCAGTAATCTGTTGAGCTTGAGTCTGAATCACCAGCTGTCGTTGTGAATCAGTAGACACAAGAGTGTTTACCTGTGTTTGTAGAGAAAGCACTTGAGATTCAAGGAAAGTAATCCAGTCAGAATCAGAAGGCTTTGACGGACCAGCTGTGGATTGTGGAATAGAATGACTTGAAGTAGTAGGAATGACTGGAGGAACATGAGTTTGAACTGGAGATGGATCCTTAGATCTTGGAGGAGTAATTATCAAAGAAGCAACAAAATTAGCATCCTCGACTCCTTGAGAAGATTTTGCAGCAGCAATTGACGCAGACATTAACTTTTGACATGTAGGATCTGGATTAAAGTCACTATCAGTGTCAGAACTTTCATCGACCAAAGATCTTTTACCAAGTACTGATCCGGAAGGAGGATCCCGAACAGACTTTCGTCTTGGTCGTCTGGCTTGAGATTTAATGCGTTTTCCAGCATTAGCCAGTGGAATAGCAGCCAACCGTTCATAATGACCTGAGGAAAAATCCCTAGATTCATCAGAATCAGTGCTGTCATCATCAGATGATACCGTATCACTTGAGCTGGAACTAGAATCAGCTTCTGTCACCACATTCCCTTCTGGTTCATGAATGGGCGAGTTCACAGCATCATCAACGAAATCATCCATATTCATTCCTAGATCATGATCAAGGTCATGAACTGGTTCCTGAATAGGTATATCAACTGTAGCTTGTGGAATAGGAACTTGTTCAGGAATAGGAATTTGTGGTTGTGTAGGAACTTGTACTTGTGCGGGTTATTGTTGTTGTGGTTGTTGTGGTTGTTGCTGTTGTTGCACATTAATGCCTTGAGCTTGAACAAGTTCATCAGGATGATACCAGTTGTCATTCGGTGGTGCAACATAATCAGGATTGATTAAGTGTCCAAACAATGGAGTATTGACTGGAATCAATGCAGCATTCTGCTGTTTTACCTTCGTACAGTCGGTAAAGATACGTTTGGACATCGGAGTCAACGTTAATCTTATTGGATGTTGTGGAAGATCAGGAATAAGATGATTGAGTATCATTTGAATAAACCGAGGATACATCAAGAAACCTTGACCTTCAGTTGGATTGATCTGCATTACCATCTCCCTATAGAAATAAAGGGGAAAATTGAATCTTTTATTCAATGTTAAGGCCACCATAGCTGTTTTAAGAGCCATCTTCAATCCATCAGTACCAGCTTTGCGAGGAGATATGCATTGAATAATCACATGCATGAAATATCTCCATTCACCAACTAATCCACCTTTTCGAGCTTCGGTATCATTTTGTTTTCCACGATATCCCATCCGTTGAAAACAACCCATAATAAGAGTGCTAGGATAAGATATTGGATCATCAACATTTCCACCCAAATCAAGATCAGCACGAATAGTCTCTGCAGAAATTGCAATCTCAGTATTGTTTACTGTTGCACGAAGTACATGCGGTTCCACGCCAGTATCTTGATGTACCGTATCCCAGAATTGCTGTATATACACCAAGCTGATATAGGGATCTACAGATAAGGCAACATGCTGTCGTGATCGATTCAGAAAATTTATGATGCCTTGAAAATTAACTGCTTCTGGCATGTTAGGATCTAACAATGCCACTTGATTATGTTTATATTCGACAGGACGAGCCATCTGTGAAAGTATTGGACAACACAACAAACATTAGTACACTTACACATATATGAAACACACATTTAATAATACACACAAAACAAAACAAAAAAATTTTCAAACAAAAAAAATTTTGAACAAAAATTCACAAGTCCAAATCCTTACTGACCCCTAGGCGAACTTAATAAGTTCGCTTAGTAGTGCAAGAGGAGAACTTATTAAGTTCGCCTGACAAGTTCGCTTCGAACAAGTTCGCCTGAACTGTGACGTTTCAAATTCAAACTCAGATAATCAAATGTCATCGAATCAAGATAAAATCATGGAATAAACGTTGAATAACAGTCGAATAACACTTTATAACCAAATAATATGATCAATTTTACACGTCCGGTCAAAATTAGGTCAAAATCTGTCGTTGAAAGCTTTAACGTAAAAACCGAGACTAAAATCATCAAATACACGATGAAAATTAACGAAAGTACCTTAGTTGAATTCACAATTCAATTTGGATTAAGATTCAACCAGTAAACAACTCCAACAACAACGTTTTAAAAATTTTGAAAAATTTGGTCAAGTTCGCCTAAACCGGAGGAAGACGATGAACTGATAAGTTCGCCTGATTAAACCCTTATTCAGATTAAGTTCGCTTGATTAGGCGAACTTGTTAAGTTCGCTTAACAAGCCTTCGGCGAACAAGATAAGTTCGCTTCACCCTTAAGTTCGCTTCACCCCAGACAGTAGATTAAGTTTGCTTCATTGTTTTAAGCGAACTTATTAAGTTTGCTTCACTGTACACAGGCGAACTTAATTGCTTTTCAACCTTTTTGCCTTGAACAAAAATTTTACCAACTTCATCCTGTCAAATCTTGAACTTCCGTCAGCAACACATATTCGATCCAATCCCGAACAATTTTAATAAAAGTTTAGATATTTCATCGAAAATAAAAAACAAAATCTTTTTGAATTTTATCTATACAAACAGAATCACATATTTTTTACTTTTATCTGAATAAACCGAAATCACATATTTTTGTGTTTTTATCTAGACAAACTGAAATCACATATTTTTGGTTTTTATCTGTACAAACAGAATCACATATTTTTGACTTTAACATCATGAGCAAGAAGATCATATCAATATTCAATTAATTCATCACACATATTATCAATAACAAAGGGTAACCTATAGTATGAGACCTTTCAACTCAATTTTGTGCATTTTGCATCTTTTTCATTTTGAAACTCATTCAATTTGAATAATATTTGAAATGATACGCGATAAATTTCAAAGTAAATAAGATCAGGTTATACTATGCTCTTTTATTTTTACCAAATTTGAAATATAAAGCATGAATTCTTAAATTTGTCAATATTATATTATTTGAAACTATAAGCGTTTATTCTCCAAATTCATGTGATTTAGTACCGTTTAGATGAAAAACATCGTGTACCCCACATATATGCCAAACAGAAAGTAAATGCACTATCTTCAAGACATATAAGATTTTACTAAAGATCAGGTTATACTTAGCACATGAATAGCAGAATCCAAATTGGATTATATAGGAATCAATGAGATTCAGAATCGAATGATTCAATGTTTTGGCTTATATTTGTGGAATCATAGGATTCGGGTACGTGGATCCAACTGTTATCTGGATTATGAATTCAATGGAATCAGTAAAGATGATTTATCAATATGATCCAAGGGCTAGTATATGTTTGACAGATGTTGTCAAGTACATATCTTGATTATACTTCAAATTGCATGCTTTTTCGGGACATGGGCACTGAAGCAAATCGAATGAATAGTGCTAAGGACATAACCCAAAACTGATCTCATAAGAAAATCTTTATTAAAAGCTAATATTCTTTATCTGATAGTGATCTTTTAACACACACACCCAGGCATATAATGGATTTAAATCACAGATGTAATCATATTATATTTAATTTTCACACTACTATTAGTTTCTAAACGCTTTTAGCCTATTGACAATTCAAGTTTCAAATTTTATACACAAATTTTAAAACAATTATCAAGAATAGAGTATTCACAACACTATCATTTCTTATTTATGCAGACTTTGAAATTTAGATCAAATCAACTTATCTTAATTAATCATAAATCAAGGTCTACTAAGGTCGTGTGAAATGAACTAATCACTGATGTACTATCATTTCTTCTCTAACCTCAAATGATGTCAAATTTTATATTTTTCAATTTGTTTTGACTTTTTATAAATTAAATTTTTTTAATGAAAATGTAAATGCAGAAATGTAATAAAGCAATAAAAGAACTTAAAAAAAAATTTCAATGAAATTCTGATTTTGAAAAACTTTTATTCGGGATTGATCATTCCAATCATTTTAATTAGGAATTCAAACCTGGTACGATCAAATGCTTTGATAAACAAGTCAGCAAAATTATCTTCAGTGTGTACCTTGACCAGCTCAATCAACCTTTTCTCTGCACAATCACGTATAAAATGATATCGAATTTTGATGTGCTTTGTTTTACTATGTTTAACAGGATTATTCGTTATGGACATAGTAGCATTGTTATCAATAAGCATGGGGGTTCCTGTGAAATTCAAACCGTAATCTCTCAATTGTTGTTGTATCCACAGGATCTGTGAACAACAACTTGCAGCAGCGATGTATTCTGCTTCACATGTTGAAATCGAGACTATGGTTTGCTTTTTGCATTGCCAGGATACAAGTCGATTACCTAAGAACTGGCAACCACCTGTTGTAGATTTTCTGTCCAGACAACAACCACCAAAATCAGAATTAGTATAAGCATTGAAATCAAAGTTAGAACCATGAGGATACCATAGCCCTAAACGTTGTTTTCCTTTTAAATACCGAAAGATTCTTTTCACAGCAATTAAGTGAGATTCTTTTGGCTTTGCCTGAAATCTGGAACAGATACACACGGCGAATATATCCGGCCTTGAAGCGGTTAAGTACTTGAGGGATCCAATCATAGCTCTGTAAAGTCGACAATCCACATCTTTTCCTTCCGGGTCAGAATTTAACTTATGATTGACCGGAATTGGAGTATCGTATGAGGTACAGTCCTCCATCTTGAACCGGCTCAAGATGTCTTTGACATACTTGGACCGATGAATAAAGAAACCATCTTCCTTTTGATTTACTTGTAAACTAAAGAAAAACGATAACTCTCCCATAGCAGACATTTCAAATTTCGACTTCATTACACCCTCAAAGTCTTTGCATAACCCTTCATTTGTCGAGCCAAAAATAATATCATCCACATAAATCTGTACCAGTAGGTAATCTCCCCCTGATTTCTTTATGAATAAGGTCGAGTCTATCTTTCCACGAACAAAGTCAATCGCCAAAAGATGTGTGGATAAAGTCTCATACCACGCACGAGGAGCCTGATGAAGACCATAGAGGGCCTTATCTAGCTTGAAAACCATGTTCAGATGCAGTGGATCTTCAAACCCCGGCGGCTGACACACATAGACTTCCTCCTTGGCCTTTCCATATAAAAATGCACTTTTAACGTCTAATTGAAACACCTTAAAACCTTTAAAGGAAGCAAAAGCTAGAAACAGCCTTATAGCTTCGAGCCGCGCAACCGGCGCATAAACCTCGGTGTAATCAATTCCTTCTTGTTGATTGAAGCCCTGGAAAACTAATCTTGCCTTATTGCGTACCACGACACCTCGATCGTTTTTCTTACATTTAATCACCCATTTTGTTCCTATCGGATACGCCCCTTTCGGTAGATCAACAAGATTCCAAACCTTAAGTTTGTCAAATTGAGTAAGTTCTTCCTGCATAGCTTCTATCCAGTTATTGTCATTTAAAGCCATCTCAACATTCTTGGGTTCAACCTGCGAAATAAAGCATGAATGTGAGCAATCATCAAGAACACCAGAATCTCAAATTGAGTAAGTTCTTCCTGCATAGCTTCTATCCAGTTATTGTCATTTAAAGCCATCTCAACATTCTTGGGTTCAACCTGCGAAATAAAGCATGAATGTGAGCAATCATCAAGAACACCAGAATTTTTAATGCAAGTATACAAACAAGTATTGTCAACAAGAGAACGTGTTTTCACTCCATCCTGTAAATTTCCAATTATATTTGTCACTGGATGATCTTTGTGTTCCTTGATGGATGCGACCTCAGGAACCGGCAACACGTCAACTTGAGTAGATTCAGATTGATAAGAATAGTCTTGAGTAATTGGAATTTTCGAGTCTAAATTTGTAGGAATCTCCCCCTGAGCCTGTGTCGAAGGTAATGGATCATCACCCAACAACGGATCAGCAGAAGAATCTTGAAAAATAGCATTATCCTCCTCACTCTCTGAATCTTGTGGACCGGAACAAGAAGCAACATTTGGGTCGGGAGCAGAAGTAGATGGAATCGATGAATTTGGAACCGCATTTGGTAGAAATCCATTGTGCTGTGCATCTTGACAAGAATCATAAAGAACAGCAGCATCTTCATCAGAAATATCAGAAGGTAAATGAAAAGACTTGAATAAGTTTTCATAATCAAATGCCCAATCCGGACCAATCGCCATTTTTGGTAACAGTCAATATGGAACCATTCTTCAACTTGGCGTGTCTCTTTGTTATAAACCCTCTTGGTTGTCGAATTAGCTACATACCCTAGAAAAATCCCTTCAATAGCCTTTGCACTGAATTTTGTTGGGACATCTCGAACCTTCAGGTGGGTACACGGATTACCAAAAGGTAGTAAATATTCCAGATTCGGCTTTCGATTATTTAGCAATTCATAGCAAGTCTTGTTATGTCGCTTGACGGTCAAGACCCTGTTCAAAACATGACACGCAGTATTCACAGCTTCAGCCCAAAAGGTGACTGGAAGCTTAGAATCTGAAAGCATCGTGCGAGCTGTTTCGACCAACGTCCTGTTCTTTCGTTCAGCGACACCGTTTTGTTGGGGAACATATGGTGCACTGAATTCATGATGAATTCCTTTTTGTAGACAGAATAATCCCATTTTTCTATTCTTAAATTCCCTGCCATTGTCACTCCTGATTCTTCTGACTTTCAGATTGAATAAATTCTCCAAACCCAGGATTAAGTATTGTACCAACTCAGTGGTTTCAGCTTTAGAAGAAAGAAACTTAACCCATGAAAATCTGGAGTAATCATCAGTTACAACCAAGCAATACGATTTCCCACCAATGCTCCTAATACTGATAGGACCGAACAAATCCATATGCAGCAACTCCAAAGGAGTTACGATAGAATTCGTCGATTTCGATTTGTGAGAACATACGTGTCATTTCTACTTGGAGCCTTCATGAGAATCCATTCATCAGGAATCACAAAACCCGGTTTCAGAATATAGCATTCATGATCGTTGAAATGGAACGAAAACTTCTTGTCACAGACTTGTGATACGCTTAAAAGATTGTGTTCCAGCTGCTCAACATAATTCACCTTTTCAAATTTGACTTCGTCATTATTTAACGTTCCCTCGCCAGTTATGTACCCGCCTTTATTACCCGCAAAAGCGACGTAACCACCATCAATTTGTTTCACATCCTCAAGTAATCTAACATTCCCTGTCATATGTCGAGAGCAACCACTATCCACATACCATGTATTGTTGATAGTCCTCCTTGGTTGTCCCTACATAAACAACGAGAATTAGTTAGAAAGTGGAACCCAAGCCATCGTGGTCTTGGGTCGTCCGGATTGATCAAAATAAACAACTTCTTGTAATTTACATTCAATTTTATCATTCACTTTTGGAACAGAAGTTTGACAATCAGACCTTTTCAAAGAAGAACCATTTTTATTATTTTGAAAAACATTATTTGATATACTATTGTCAGATTCAGATGTTTCCAAAATTTTCTTTAATTTTCTGTTTCTTCTTCTTCTTTGAGGTCTAGACAATTTAACCTCCTGAAAAGAATCTTTTGAAATCCCAACTTTTGGAATCTCAAGTTTCTCTTTGCATACAAAGGATTTAGCATTCAATGTATTCTGTTGTTTAAATCCAGGGGATTTAACAAAAGATCGACCAGGCATATTTTTCTCCAAACTAGAAGACGACTTTCCCTCATCTTTTCTTTTCAGAATCTTCACCACTTTCGGTTGTGAAGGAACAGTCTTCATTTTACCCTGGTTCTTGTATGGACAATTAATCAAAATATGACCAGCCTCATTGCAATGAAAACACACTCTTCTTTCATGATAACTTCTGAAATATAATGTTTTCTTTGAATTTGAAGAACCATCAGAAGAATAAGCTTCGGAGGAATGCCATGAACAATTTATTGTCTTCTTTCGAACATAAGTCTGTTTTGGCACCTTTGAAGAATTTACTTTTTGATAACCAGCTGCAACAAACCCACTTGACTGTAAGATTGGAGAAAGTTTAGTTGGAACCACTTTCACCTCTTCTGGTTCAGTCAAAATGCATCTATCCCGAGTAACATTCTTCACAACCTTTGGTTCATCAATTTTCACTTCTTTCAGAATGCCTTCAACCTTTGAATCATCAAACACCTCATCCTCTGTATCAGAATCATACACCATGTCTTCACCCATCACAGGATTCACTTTTAATACTGTATTGGGATCAATTTCCTCTTCATGAATGATTTCAGGCTCAACCACATAATTTGCATTGAACGATGGAGGAACAAACCCAATCCCAGCAACCCTTTTTGTGGGATCAGCATTAGCATTGAAATAATCCAAAACTACAGATGAATTCTCAAACTGTTCCAGTTTTCTATGTAATTTTATCACCTCAGATTCTTTATCAGAAATCTCCTTGTTCTTTTGGGCAACAACTTCATTTCATTTTTTAATTTCAGCATAAGCCATATCTAGATGATAACCCTGCTCTTTGTATTTTAACCCAAGAGAATTTAAGTCTCTTTTCAAAGACTCAATTCTATCAATACACAGCTTATCATTATCTTTCAGTTTCTGATTAACTGAATGCATTGATTTCATGTCACAAATCAAGTTTGTGTTATCATCCATGACTTTTTGCAGTTTATCTTTAACAGAAAAGCAATTAGAACAGTATATATATGACAAACAGAGTCTTTTACCTTAGACGGATCAGACATGTCTTCCATGAATACTTTGGCAATTGAAATATTCTCTGAATCATCACCAACTAAAGCATTTTCTATAAGAACAATTTCTTCCTCAGCAACCCCTACCACAGCATCAAAATCAATATTTTGCCCTTGTTCTTTCTCATCTTCAACGCTTGAAACACTATCACCATCACACGAATCATCACTAGAACTTTCATCATCAGTAGACTCTTCTGGTTTTTCTGAATGAATTTCTGCAACAAAAGCCTGACTCACAGCACCCACCAAATCTTCCAGATGAATGCCCCAATCATAGTTTTTTGTCGTTTTGAGCAACCAAAGCTGATAATGCAGATGCATGATTTGTATTACCAGAAGGACCATGATTTTGATTACCAGATGAACCATGTGACTGATTCCTATTATGCTGAAAGTTAGACTGCTTCTTTTGAGAATCAAATTCTACCTTTGGCTTCACACACTCCTTAGCAAAGTGACCATACTCTTGGCAGTTGTAACACCTAACTTTGCTCTTATCAAAACCCATACGCGATCGACTATTTGAACCAATATATTTTCTGCCAGTTCTCTTCAAGAAATCTTTAGCTTGTCGCATTAACATGGCCATATTCCATTGGATATTCATTTCTTCCAGATCAACAGTCTGTCTGAAATCTTCTTCTATAACCTCAGGATCATGTATTTTACCTCCAATGAAATTTTCATATGATGCCATGAATGAAGAAAACATAGCAAGATAATCATCAACAACTTTCTGATTCACATTAGATCCAGATGATGTTGAAGATGTAGTAGCAGAAAATCCAGAATGGCTTGAATGACCAAAATAAATTGGAACTCCAGAACACTGATCATTTGAAGACTCTTGAGCATCACCAGAAAAGAATGTCACTCCAGCACCAGATTTACCAGCAGATTTGGCAAAATACATTGAGGGATCCTGGATATGCTCCATATTAGTCTCTTTCTTCTTCATATTCATGTCATGTGACTGAATCTTCCCTGGGACTTCTTCAAGAGACATGGTTTTGTACTTAACATTTTCTTTGATCAAAACTGTATACACATCAAACTTTGATGGTAAAGCCTCCAAGAATTTATCATTGATTTCCTCAGTCTCATATACCATAGATGCACTAGCCAGTTCACTAAGAAGATGATAGAATCTTGTAGCAAGATCATCTAAAGATTCATTTTGAAAATGTTTAAAGACTAGGAACTGCTTCTTTAGTAACTCCTTTCTACTCTTCTTCACATCCAAACTCCCTTCACACCTTTTCTGTAATGCTTCCCACAATTGTTGAGAAGACTTAAACTATTTAAAACAATGATATATTTCCTTTGGAAGAGACATAGAAATACTAGCCATTGCTTTCTTTTCTCTATCAAATAACAACTCTCTTCAGTAGTTAATGCTGACACTGGCTTCGGAACATCATCCTTTCCCATCCATGAATAACTAGGATGCATATATCCTTCCAAAATCGGAATCCACAAACTAGTATTGGTAAAAGATACGAACTGGTCAAACCGATCTTTCCAATTTGAATAATCAGCTAGATTCAACAACTTCGGAGGTTTTTGAGATGTACCGATCTCATTGTCATAATTGAACATGTTTGTGACTTGAACCATATTTGCCATTTTTTTTTTAAAAAAAAATTTCTGAAAAATTTCCAAGTATTGAGCAGTCTTACCCTCAGGCGAACTTAATAAGTTCGCTTTAGTGAGTACCAAGCGAACTTGAGATCAAGCGAACAAGACAAGTTCGCTTAAGGAAGAAATCCAGTAAGTTCGCTTACTAATTAAGTTCGCTTAAAATGTAAGAAGCGAACTTAATAAGTTCGCTTGCTAAGTTCGCTTGCACAGGAACTAGCAAGTTCGCTTAAACTGTTGTAACAAACTCAGAGGAATCTTTACCCAAACACGAACCAAGAACTTCAAAAATCATGATTTCTCAACGAATTGATGGAATTTAAGGAAATTGAACCGTAGGATTATGAATTTTATCAAATAGAACACTTCTATCGGTCTAATTTCGTCAAAATCACTTCCAAAAACACGAATTCAGCAGAGAAACGATCTTCAAGAACTTGAAAAACTCCATTGATGCAGAAATTTCAAAAATGTTGAATTTCTTGTCGAATTATGCACAAAACCGTCACTAATCACCAAGAATCGTACTTAATTCACGAGTATAGTCTCTGATACCACTTGTAGGTCCAGGTAATTCAACTACTGATCGAACTCGTAATATGACGTTGCTATAACACGAAGTGCGGAATCCTTCATGTTAACATTTGTATACTAACCGACAATTGAAACAACACGCGTAAATAAACTTCTCAATTATATTCCAATTCACAATGGTTTACAGACTCAATCAGACAATTCTATCTCTCGGTTCTCTCTGATCAGTCCTCTGTCTAATGACTCTGTAAACCTATATATAGAAAACTAACCTGCTGTAAGCAAACTTATTAAGTTCGCCTCTAACAGACTAAACGAACTTAACAAGTTCGCCTCAGTTAGACCTAAGCGAACTTATTAAGTTTGCCTCTGATAGACCAGGCGAACTTAACAAGTTCGCCTCTAGGCTCACTTGTAAAACACTTAGTAACTTTAGACATTTACATAACAAAAACATGAAGACATAAAATCTAACTATTACAAGCTTTTGTCATTAAAAATCTATGTCCTAACAGATTGGTTAGCTAAAGTTGTAGCAGGAGGATTTCTTGAGGTATGTTGTTGATGAGATCCAGAACCTGATCCAGATGCATAGCATGCATGACCACCACAACCATTTGAGTGGTCTTCTTCGGTAGAGTTTCCAGAGAAAAGGGCAATTCCAGAGCCCGAAGATTTGGTTATAGAAGACGTCCCATGATACATAGAAGGGTCTTGTATCTGAGGTCTTCCTGAGCTCTCCTTCTTTCTAAGGTTCATGTTATGAGCTTGAACATTTCCAATTGCCTCCGCCACTGTCATTTCATAGAATTTTGGATTCTCTCTCATTAGGGTTGTGTACATTTCAAACCTGGGTGGCAAAGCATCCAGAAACTTTTCCACCAACTCTTCATCGGGATACTTGAGGTCAAAAGCTTTCAATTCTGTCTGCAGATGATAGAATCTAGAGATGAGATCATCTAAAGACGCATTCTCCAAAAATCTGAAGCATTCATACTGCTTCCTGAGTAGATCCCGTTTACTCTTCTTGATATCATTATTCCCCTCGAATCTTTTCTGTAACGCCTTCCAAAGATCCTTAGAGTTGTCATAACCTCTGAAGTTGTGGAACAACTCCCGAGTTAATGCCATAGTGATAGAACCAAGAGTCTTCTTCTCTCTATCATAAACTTTATTTTCTCCTTCCTCAAGTTTAGAGATAGGCTTGGGCATGACTTCATCAAGATAGATGTGTGTGGGATGCTTATATCCCTCTAGGATTGGTATCCATAATGAAGAATCGGTGTAAGAAATGTAATGCTCAAATCGTGCCTTCCAATTAGAATAATCATTTACATTTAGCAGCTTTGGCGGTTTCTGAGGAGCACCGATATTATTGTCATAGTTTAAAAGGTTTCCAAGGTTCTGAAGATTCAACATGGTGAACACTTAGTCAAATTTTAGAAAAATCAGAGACACTTGCGCACTTAGAGGAATGGTCTTGCATATTTAAGATTTGCTCTTGCGTACTTGATAAGTATGCAGGAGTAAATGATAAGTACGCAGGATATAACTTAAGTACGCACAAGATTAGTCTTGCGTATTTAGTAAGTACGCAAGAGATTAGTCTTGCGTATTTAGTAAGTACGCAGCAAGACTGTACTTTTTGCCAGATATGGTAAGTACGCATAACACCTTTTCACCAACTCTCACGAAACTATTCCGGTCACTAGAAATATATCGGAGATGGCAAAAAATCGGATGGATGAACAATTGAAATGAGGCAAAGGGTCAGAAACTTGTTTCTAACCAACCTTTGATGCTCAAAACACTCAAAATACACAACAAAAGTCATTTTTTGAGTGATTTTTGCTTCTAAAATAGTGCTCAAGAGCTACCCCTATTTTATCACAAATATCAACAAAAACACCTCCTTTTGCTTGTAAAACTCGGTAGAAAACTCTCCAAACTCACTCACAACACTCGAAATCAAGAGCAAATGCTCTGATAGCACTTGTAGGTCCCTCGGGTGTGGCGGATCGTCACATGCAAGTGGGTCTACTAGTCGGACCGGGTGCGGAATACCCGTGACTAGGTGGAGAGTCTTACAACACAAGGTAAACTGACAAGATGATTACTTTAAACGTTCGTCTATTATAAACACTTGAAGGTTACAGAGAGAAATACTGAGATTACAAATTCTGCGTATTTGCTACTATGAATGCGTACTTATCTACTGTCAACCATTCCTATTTATACACGACCTGATGCCTGCGCACTTAGCAAGTGCGTAGGGCAATTTGCTCATGCGTACTTAGCAAGTACGCAAAGGTATTCTTGCGTACTTGCTAAGTATGCAGGAACTAATTCCTACGCACATACAAGTGCGCAAAACACTTAGATAAATTTGCAACAAGCAATATGTAAAAGTAAATACAACTCAATTACTAATACATACAGACACTTACAAATAAAGACAAATACATACATGAAAGTACAAAACTAAGACTCTATCTATCTAGAGTGTTTGTCACTGGAAAGTGCTTCAACACATCTTCTTCTTGTACCTTCAACTGATAATATCCCGACCTAAGATCGATCTTTGAGAAGTACTTGGCTCCTTGTAGCTTATCGAATAGATCATCTATTCTAGGTAATGTATATATGTTCTTGATAGTCAGCTTGTTTAATTCCCGATAATCGATGCACATCCTCATGCTCCCATCTTTCTTCTTTACGAATAGTACTGGTGCTCCCCAAGGTGAAGTCCTAGGACGAATGAACCTTTTTTCTAAAGGTTCTTGGATTTGTTTCATCAGTTCTTTCAGTTCGGAAGGAGCTAGACGATAAGGGGGTTTTGCAACAGGATTAGCTCCGGGAATGAGTTCGATTTGGAATTCGATCTGACGATTAGGTGGAACACTAAGTAATTCTTTCGGAAAGACATCCGGGTGATCACAGACTACGGGAATATCTGTAATTTGTCCTTCGGGTTCAACGTTTAGGGCATGGAGTATGAATATACCGTTTCCCTTAATTAACTCTTTCTTAGCTTTTCTTATGGAAATTATTTCAATCGTATTGTTATCACTATCACCCTAAATCATCAAACTAGTTTCATCTGGTTTCTTAATCTTGACCGTTTTCCTGTCACAATCAATCTGGGCCTCGTATTGGTTTAACCAATCCATCCTCAGAATAACCTCATATTTATTCAAGTTCAACGGCATTAGTGTAACTAATACCTTATCGTCACCAAAATTGATGAAAAAATTGGGGTATGATTCAGTTATCCTAATCTGTTCGCTACTTGCCGTTTCAACGACATAGGCATTAATAAGTGGAATCGGTCTTGCGCCTAAATATGGGGTAAATGAACACGAAACAAAACTTCTATTCGCCCCTGTATCAAATAAAATCTTTTAAATATTATTAACTAAGAACGTACCTGCTACATCCTTAGCTTTATTTTTCTGTTCATCTCCACTTCCTAAGACGAACACTCGTCATGTTCCTTTATTCTGACCACCTATTCTCTGTTTAGGTGGTTTAGGGCAAGATGTCCTGTAATGCCCTATTTCTCCATAGTTAAAACATTTAAAATTCGGGCACTGGGTTGCAAAATGGCCAAACATTTGACAAGTCTGACATTTCATTCCCTGATTGGCTTTATCAGGGTTGGGATTGAATCCTCCCCTCCTGGGAGACTTACTATTTCCTTGTTTGAATTTGTAAACAACCTCATCAGCTTTTCTATTATGAGCAATCTTTGATGGCTTATGAGCTGCCACCTCATCGAACATCACCACATTTTTCTCAACAGCTAAGTCTATCGTCTCGGGTGCGATAGATTTCACTATGGTACGAACTTTAGGAGGAAGACCTTGAATGTAGCATTTGACTCTTCGGGATTCAGGAGTAACCAAATGTGGCACCAGCTTGGCCATTTCGTTAAACTTGGTTGTATACTCCTGATGAGTCATGGTTCCTGCCTCAAACCGTAGAAATTCAACTTCAACCTTATCCACAACATTTTGTGGACATTATCTCTTCACAATCAAAGACTTGAGATATTCCTAAGTCATTCTATTGGTTACAACTTCTTCCACATGTTGTTCGGGTTCAGTATTCGTATATACGTTCTCATTTGGATCAGGGTTTGTGTTTGTCGCATCACGAGTACGAGACCTAGTGTTAGGCATCGTACCCCTACCCCTGCCTTGTCATCTACCGCGTCCTGCCATTTATACCTACATACAGATGTATAACATCAGAATTCGTATAACCGGTTATAATCCAGAAATTAAAAACATTTGGCCAAAAATGCCTTTAATTATCTGATTTCTAAGTATTTCCCGTTATAGGTCGTACTTAACGTATACACATAACTTATCCTGAGGCATTCCAGAATAATCTCATAGTCCTTGTTTAAGTCTAGATATTATTCCCGTAGCATCTAAATCCCTTAAACTGAGGCTCTGATACCAACTTGTCACACCCGTAACACATGACAGTTATCTAACCATAGTAGTACCTCCAACAGAGATGTTCCTAGGAAAGAACGACGGGTCTAGGAGAGATTTATACATCGTCCTTTCCTAGACAGAAAATTTTTGTTCGTCAGATAACTACATACTGGTCAGAAGGTCGCCTTCTAGTTACTGTGACGTTGATATCAAAAACACAGAACGAAAGATTTAAACCATGACTTCTATTACATCAAAACATTGTTTACATCTTGTTTAACAAAAGTTACATCATTCATTCCTAACAAGGAACATAACATTCGGGCCTTATAGTTCCTGGCATGCCCATCATCTGGATCGTTCATCATTTCATTCTAGTCTTGGAATGCCCTGTCTAACGTGACTACCTGTGATGCGTTTAAAAACATTTGATAAAACATGGGTCAGCATAAAGCTGGTGAATTCATAAACTAAAATACTTTATTAAAATGACCCGCCAAAGTATCTTGAACACATTCACGGGCTTCAACGCCCAATGGGCTTCAACACCCAAATTCATGCATCACAGTTTAAGGACTCACCTTGGCAGTATTCCGGCTTATTAATCAGTAATGTGGCAAACACCTCTAGCAGAGCTCCTATATAAGTAATTACATTACTCATTTTTACAAACCTAACTTAATGGTGTATAACCAAATCTTAATTGGAAGTCGGAACCTTACCTCGACAATATCTACGACAATTTGATGTCGAATGGTTAGAAACCGGACTCTCGTACGTGAACCGGGGCTCGGGATTGGATCTCCAGAGTATATGTGTGTAGGAAGGTGTAATTTTGTGTGAGAAATGGCTAGAATCGATCATCTATTTATAGGGCCAAAGTTCCACCCGTAGCGGACCGCTACGCTAGGTGGTGGCGGTCCACCACCTTTGTGGTGGCTTATTTAGCTTGATGTGTCCATAGCGGACTTTTATGGTCTGGCTTAGCGATCCGCCACCCCGTTATGGTCTGGCTTATTTAGCTTGACGTGTCCATAGCGGACCGGTAACTCACAGGGACACGTGTTAGCTCCCGAGAGTTTCCTTAGTTAACATGTAGCGGACCGCTAAGGTCCTGGGTAGCGGTCCGCTACCCTTTTGATTTTCAGAATTTTCATTTTAAGTCCTTGAACTTTGATTATTCACATTATAACCCTTCAACTCTGAAATTTGACAAGTTTAGTCCTTTATTTTATTAGGAATTTTGAAGGTGCTACACATTGGCAGCTAACCAATCCATTCCTAGTACTATGTTAAACACTCCCAAGGCTAACAGGAATTACCTAGCAGGAAACCTATGACCCTCAATACCTAACGAGAAATCATAGTTAGCATCTACGATTTGGATGACCATACCAATGACAGTTTCTATGTTAAAGGCCCTTTTCTACTTTCTAGTATTGCATTTTAGTAGGGAACTGAACGTAGGGGATATAAAACTCTTACTTGCACCAGAATCAAATAGGACCGGAGAATAATTGTTATTGGTGAGGAACGTACCTAACACGGCATCAGGGTTCCCTCTGGCTTCCTCTTACGTTAATGCCTAAGCATTAGCCCTTGTCCGAGGCCTTTCATCATTCTTCTCCGCGTTCTTTCCCTTCCCAGCTTCTCCCATCCTTGACTTTGGGCACACCTTAGTAAGATGTCCAACTTCCCCACAGTTATAGCACTTGTAGCCTTGAGGGCATTCACGGGAGTAGTGGCCGGTCTTGCCACACTTGAAGCACAATTTTGACCATATCTAGCTTTCACCGCCATGTCTCTTCCCACATTTTGCACATACATTTTTAGAGTCCACGACTATCCTCTTGTCCCTGTGTCCTGACACACTTCCCTCGGTTCGCTTCCCATACCACACCACTTTCTTCTTTTGCTCAATGGGGGTTGGGTTATTCATGTCTAGATCATCCTTTTCTGTTGAAAACGTTTATGCCAGAAATAGTTTTCGGTCGAAAACTAAACACTTATACAAAATTTCAATCTTAGACGATTTTGAATGCGATGGACTATAGGTTCCAACATTTAGTATGCATGTCAGGTTAAGCGTAGGAGGATAATGGGCGGATGCATTCTTCGCTATTCGCTAAGTGTTACCTGGCGATAGAGATCCGACATCCATTATGAGTTGTTATGAGGGTTTTATGTCATTGAACATGTTTTAATTACAATGTACTAACGTTTATTCCGCTACCATGAATGCATTTTAATGTTTAGGAACTGTTTGTGAAGGAGTAAATCCAACAAGTGAGGCTTCCTGAGATCGGGGCCTTACACTGATGAATGCGTGTTCCTTTGTTTCTACTGAACTAATGAATGTATGTTGTTTTGTTATGTTCTACCGATTAAAGTGTGCTGATTTTGTGTTTAAACTATGGGCATGTGTTGCTTTACCGATGAACATGTGTCATTTTGTTTTTTTATTAGCCTTTTAAAAGATTATTAAGATTTGTTAGTCATTTAAAATATTTTTAACATGCGTTGTTTTCTTTATTTGGCATTTTAAAGGATTATTAAGACGTGCTGTTTTGTTTGTTTGATCTTTTAAAGGACTATTAAGATGTGTTGTTTTGTTAATTTAGCACTTAAAGGATTATTAAGATGTGTTGTTTTGTTGTTTTGCCTTTTAAATGATTATTAAAATGTGTTGTTTTGTATATTTGTTTTTAAAGAATTATTAAGATGTGTTGTTTTGACTTGTAAATGATTATTAAAATATGTTGGTTTGATTATTTGATTTTTAAAGAATTATTAAGATGTGTTGTTTTGTTATTTTGAATTGTGAATGATTATTAAGATGTGTTGTTTTGTAGTATTGCCTTTTAAAATATTATTAAGATTTTTGTTTTATTGTTTTACCATTATAAATGCGTTGATTACATTATAATGGTAAAACAAATTTTCATTATTGTGATGTTTTCTAATATTGTGTTGTTTTACCATTATAATGAAAATTTTGATCGTTTATAATTTACTAGTGGGAAACCCGAGCGATGCGCGGTGGCAACGACAATCAATCTGATCAAGCATATCAATGGTATCGTGCGGCGACGACGACAATCAATCTAATCAAGCATATCAATGGATCCCCATCTCCGGAAACACGCGCGATGCGACGCGACGACGACAATTTACAACGCGGTACTCGTTTTCATTTAGTTTACAATTTGGTGATTCTTCCTAAGATTACGGATACAGAGAAGTTATTGATAATATTTCTAAATCATTTAATTCAATGTTTAAACATTTATATCACTATCGCACATCACATCCCTTTGTATGGAATGTTGATGAATAGATAGAAGGCTGCTTTTAGAACAAAACGACTTTACTAAATTTATTCTTTAATAAAACAAAAGTAGATGTACAAAACGACATATCATTAAAACATAAAGAAACCAACTAAGAGGATAATAATACGAAATATTTACAGTTGATAGATAAGTCTTGTATTTACATATGAATGGAGATACATCAACCCGGAAAACTATATCACACAAATATCTCCTGGAAACATTTTGCTCCAAGCCACCTGGCGGTCCCGCATCTTCAAAGACCGTTTTCCTTCAACATATTCTAGAACTGTAGATTTAAAAAAAATTGTAATCAGTGAAAAGTGAAGAAAATTAACCCAAGAAGAAAAATAAGTTGTGGCCCCTTGATACCTATGTAGTAATCATCAGTGTTTGGGTCATCAATAACCTCAGATCAAGATTCTCTCGGGTGTTAACTAACAATGGATCTATCAATCCATCATTCATCTCTTTTCTCTGTTTGGCAGTGGTTTATGTCTGTATAAAATTTTGCACATTTTTAATTGTACACGAAGGATCCAACTTAAACCCGTATAATAAACTGCCCTCTGTTTGATTATTCATTTTCAAATGAAGAATCTTGGCTAAATCTTTGGTTATAAAGTCATCAAAAGTGAAGAACTTTGTCACGCGTCTAAAGAAACCTTCATTCGAAGTAATCGCGCGCTTCATTGGTTCACTCTAGTGTGCAAATATAACTACTATCTTACCATTATCCATGTTGAAGCACTTTTGTGTGACAAACACTCTGGATAGAGTCTTAGTTTATGTACTTTCTTTGTATGTATTTGTCTTTGTTTGTAAGCGTTTGTATGTATTAGTTATCGAGTTGTATTTACTTATGCATGTTGATTGTTGCTTAATTCTCTACGTGTTTTGCGCACTTAGTATGTGCGCAGGAATTAGTTCCTGCGTACTTAGCAAGTACGCAAGAATACTCTGCGTACTTGCTAAGTGCGCAGAGATCAGGTTTTGTATAAATAGAATAGGTTGACAGAATCTAAGTACGCAGACATTGTGCACTCAGTATTTTCTCTTTGTAACCTTCAAGTGTTTATAATAGACGAAAGTTTAAAGTGATTCTCTTGTCGGTTTACTTTGTGTTGTTTGATTCTCCACCTAGTCACGGGTATTCCGCACCCAGTCCGACTAGCCAACGCACTTGCATGTGATGATCCGTGACACCTGAGGGACCTACAAGTGGTATCAGAGCATTGCTCTTGATTTCGAGTGTTGTGAGTGTGTTAGGAGTATTTTCTACACATCCTACAGAGTTTTTGCAACCAAAAATGGATGTTTTTGTTGATTTTTGTGATAAATTAGGGGTAGCTCTTGAGCACTAATTTAGAAGCAAAAATCACTCAAAAACTGACTTTTGTTGTGTATTTGAGTGTTTTGAGCATCAAAGGTTGTTTAGAAACGAGTTTCTCACCCTTTGGCTCATTTTGTTTGGTCAATTTTTCGTTTTCTGCCATCTCCGGTGAGTTTCCAGTGACCGGAAAAGGTTGGTGACAGTTGGTGAAAAGGTGATCTGCGTACTTACCTTATTTGGCAACAAGTACAGTCTTGCTGCGTACTTACCAAATACGCAAGACCAATCTTGGTGCGTACTTAAGTTATTTCCTGCGTTCTTACCATTTACTCCTGCGTACTTATCAAGTACGCAAGAGCAAATCCTAACTACGCAAGACTACTTCTTTAAGTGCGCAATGCCAATTACAAGTGCGCAAGCTTCTTTGAATTTTCTGAAATTTGACTAAGTGTTCACCATGTCAAATCTTCAGAACCTCGGTAACCTTCTGAACTATGTCAACGAGATCGGAACCCCTCAGAAACCGCCAAAGCTGGTTAATGTAAATGATTATTCAAACTGGAAAGCACGCTTTGAGCATTATATTTCTTATACCGATTCTTCGTTGTGGATACCCATTCTAGAGGGCTATATGCATCCCACATACATTTACCTTGATGACGAAGTTCCCAAGCCTATCTCTAAACTTGATGAAGAAGAAATGAAAGTTTATGATAGAGAGAAGAAGGCACACGAATCTATCACTATGGCCTTGACCAGGGAGTTATTCCACAGCTTCAGAGGATACGATAACTCCAAGGATCTCTTGAAGGCGTTACAGAAGAGATTCGAGGGTAATAGTGACATCAAGAAGAGTAAAAGGGATCTTCTCAGGAAGTAGTATGAGTGCTTCAGATATCTGGAGAACGAATCCATATATGAGCTCATCTCTAGATTCTATCATCTGCAGACTGAGTTGAAAGCTTTTGACTTTATCTATCCAAATTAGGAATTAGTTGAAAATTTTCTAGATGCTTTGCCACCCAAATTTGACATGTATACTACCCTGATGTGAGAAAATTCTAAGTTTTATGAGATGACAATTGACGAGGCAATTGGAAAGGTTCAAGCACATGACATGAACCTAAAAAGAAAGGTGAGCTCAGGAAGACCTCAAATACAAGACCCTTCTATGTATTATGGGACGTCTTCTACAACCAAGACATCGAGCTCTGGAATTGCCCTTTTCTCAGGAAACTCTCATGAGGAAGAAACTATAAAGGCTTGTGGTGGTCATGCATGCTATGCAGCATCTGGTTCTGGTTCTGGATCTCATCACCAGAACTCCTCAAGAAATCCTTCTCCCACATCTTCAGCTAACCAATTAGCAATAGCCAAGATAGCTGAAGATCATGTGGCTTTATTCTCATCATGCATGCTTATGAGAACTTCATTGGCGGTAAGCTAACGGATCCTGAAACCATCGAAGAAGACTTTAATCAGGTGGATCCGGATGATCTGGAGGATATGGATATTTAATGGAATATGGCCATGATCTTGAGGAGAGCCAAGCGTTTCCTAAACAGAACAAGAGGAAAATTCATTGGCGGGCATTCAAATGCCAAGGTTGGTTTTGACAAATCCAAGGTCAAGTGCTACAAGTGTCTGAACTTTGGACACTTTGCTCGTGAATGTCAAAAGAACAGAGCACCGGCTTCTGGTTTCACCAGACCTAGCCAAGGAAACAGCCAAGGCTACAACAACTCAAACAACCTCAATCAAAGCCAAGGTGGAACGTCTAATGCTTTGGTAGCACAACAAGACGACTGTTCATCTGGAGGATGCTCTTATTGCACGAACTCAGGTTGGTCTCATGGCTGAGATTATGGAGATGATGGAAGCTGAGGAACGAGAAGCTTCTGTGGCTGACCAAGAAGATTCTACAACTGTTGTTTGAGTTAGATTGGAGAGGCATCAAGTTCATCTATTGAGGTAGATTCTAATCCTTTTACTGTCATCTCTTGTTCCAAATGTCTAAGCTTAAAATTTGAGAATTCTAAGCTTCAAGACATAGTTGAACCCCTTCTTATTGCAGCTTTAAGCTACAAATAAAACAAAAAACGATTTAAAGATTCAATTGAAACGTTGAAGAAAGAAAAACGTGATTATTCACTTAAAATCAGCGATCAACAGTTTCACTTGGATGTTGCATTCAAGGGGTTAGAAAAAAGGAATAATGAGATCAACAAGCTGCAAAATGAGATCTTGCAGTTGAAATGTAATATTGAGAAGTTGAAAAATTCTCGTTTTGTGGTGGAACACTACGTGTCTGTAGTGAGACAATTGAATGGCTTAGGGTTGGGTACTAATGCCATTCCTCCACCAGTTAGTTGGAAATTTGTCAACGGCTTAATAGACATTGATTTATCTTGCCTTGATGAGTCCTCAAGTCAGGATGATTCCTCAAAAAAGGATGATTCCTCAAGTAAGGCTGACTCTGCATCTAATGAGGAGTTCTTTACTGCTTGTCACACCCCGACCGATGGCGGAATCATCGGGGCGGGACATGTAAGACTGTTCATGAGCACAAGGTTGACTAGATTGTAATATATTAAATCCATTCCCATTCAAACAAACACGAAACAAGTTCAAAGTACATAATGAAATACAATTTGTCTTTGATTTAATATTACTAGGTCCAAAGCCTATGTGTAGCATGTCTTGATCAAACTCAAATGAAATCACCTGAAACATGAATAAAATAAAGTCAACTAAAAAGTTGGTGAGTATAACACAAGTTTGTACATAGATAGCATATAGTTTGTAAACCAAATCCTTTACATAACATGATAAATAAGGCATTTATGGGGAGCAGCTATTGTGTAACCAAACGTACAATCAAACCTTCGTAACTAGCATGCAAAACAAAGTGTGTTGTCGGTTTCAATCACCGCGTACCATGGGTGGGTTTGTCAGACTCAATAGATCCATCATTGAAAACCGTCGGCTTGAAAAGTTAATGATTGCACATAATAGCATACAAGAGGTTAACACACCTAGCACTCGGGCATAAAGCTCAAATTTGCACACATGAATGTAAATAGGATTTGTACTTGTGTTGTTTGCGTAAATGTAAACATGTAAGTTGAATAGTGTTCATGTTTCACCCCAAAAATGTAAAAGAGTAAAAAGGGGTTGTGAATACTCACTTGTTTCGAAGGCGTAGCTAGCACAAATACTAAATAGTATAATGATCCTTGAGATGCACAAGATAACCTAAAGTGTAATATATTGCATTAATAATGCACAATAGTCTAAGTCTAAGTCTATGGTTGAATTGGATGGAGTTAGTGATTTGGTACTTGAAAGTAAAATAGAAGATTCGAAATGAATATTTTTAGAACATTTTAAATAAGGTTTGATTTTGGGATAATTACTTAAGTAAATTAAATAATTATAGTTTATGGAAATAACGTAGGTATTATATGTAATTTAGTATAATTAAATAAATGTTTTTGTTTAGTTATAAATCAAATAAATAATTATTAACTTATTCATTTATTTATAAAATGTAACTTAAACATAACAATATTATTTAAGAGTAGAGTTTATGAATTAAATGTTGAACTTTAAATAATTTCCATTTATTTTAAGATTAAATATTTGATCTTTTCTAAATAAACAATAATACAGATTTTTATAATTTCAATCATTTTTATTTTAAAAATAAATCTGAAATACTATTTGTAAAAAGAAATGAAAATTATAAATATTCTGTCAACACACACGACCGCGCCTAGACAGGGCACGACCGTGCTCGGATCACGGGTGCGATCGCGCTAGCCAGGGCGCGACCGTGTTGATCAACAGAGGACATAGTTAAGTAAAACACTAGGCACGACCGTGCCTTGGACAGGCACGCCCGTGTCTATGCTTCTGGGGCACGACCAAGTCTAGCCAACGAGCATGACTGTGTCTGAGCAGGAGGCACGACCGCGCTAGAAGTCGGCACGATCGCGTCTCCCGAGGCACGACCGCGCTAGATGATTAGCGCGACCGTGTCTCTTTCAAAACAGACACGAATTGGTTGATCCTTATATTGATGGAGTCGGGATTGATAGGGCTTTCATTCACAAGATTATTACGAGTCTTTTGGTGTAGATTAATTGCTTTTAAAACATGTTTAAAGTCATATTCGATTAAACCATTTTGGAATGAAACATATATTCTGATTCGGGATGATTACTATAATGGAAGCCCAAATTAATATGGGGCTTTTGATATATGGATTGAAACGAACAAGAGGAATGATTCAATTACCTAAAACAGAAAGGAATTGATAGCGATCGGTAGAAGGGAGTTCCGGCGACGGAGAAAGTGGCTTCCGGCGGCTTCTGCTGCTATTCCGGCTGTTCCAACTCCTTCAGCAACCTTAGAGATGATTGGAGGATTGAGTTTCTTGATTATTTGGTAGCAACGGGATCGAAAATAATGATTCGAGGCTTGGGAGAAATATTGGATGGCTTTTCTTGAGAGAATTTGCAATTGGATGATAGTAATCGAAATAGACGATTATTTTCTTTGATACAGGAAATGAAACGCACATAGGATTCGAATTCGAACGACCAAGCGTTTTGAAACTGCATTTACGTTTTGACTGTTACTCAGGCGCGACCGTGCCAATAATAGACGCGACCGTGCTAGACGAGGCGCGACCGTGCCAACACGTGGCGCGACCGTGCCAACACGTGGCGCGACCGTGCCTACTAGGGTTTCTGGTTATTTACAGATTCAGCCCTTGCAACTTCAACTTTGACAGAATTAGCTTGGTTAGGATTTAACGGAAAATTAACAGGATTACTAACTGTATTAACTCTAGGAGGTGTTACCACATGATTAAGAGTTCTATATCTTCGAATTGAATACAATCGGCTAACAATTAATGAGGTGTAGGTTTGAACAAGTATATGATTTAATGTCGTATTGTTATTTTATTAATTAAAATAAATTCAAATAGGGTCGGAAAATCAGGAATGTTACAGTCTCCCCATGTTAAGGGAATTTCGTCCCGAAATTTAATTAATGGAGGCTGCTAAGATCAAGAAGGAGGAGGGAGTTTTTGATTCTCGCTGAATTTTGATTGTTGGATTTCAAAGGGGTGTAACGGTTGACATTGTTTAAGAAGAAGATTGGACGAATAATAAAATGAAGGTGAGATGTATTATTTGAAATGGAAATGGGGGGAAATTTTAAAATTTTGAGTTCGTGTAAGATGTAGACTAATGTGCTCAAAATTGTTAAAGGGTAAAAGATTTCACAAACATTGGTCTAGGTCAAAACTTAACGTGACACGAACAACGCTACTTTTGATAATATGATAGGACACTTATATATAGGAAGTACCATAGGCGTATTCACCATACCCTCGTCATATCACATCAGTCTCGTCGTTACATATCATGATAAGTTTTAGGTCACAACACACTACAAAATTTCACTATAGTTTCCATGCGCTGATTTTTATAATTCCGTGTGCACCCGTAATTATTCAAATCATCGTATGGTCCGTATAGATCATTCCATTGTGTGCGGGTAAGGGCACAATTTCACTATTATCACGTCTATTGTTTACACATAAAAGTCGCTAACAATTAATTATGCATCAAATCAGATAAGTTTGTAACCAAAGAGTAGTAAAGTAGTAACACTGAAAGTTTCTTAGCTTGCTCGTGTTTGAACTAGAATACGTCAAACCCCGAGGCGTCTAAATGTATCATGGTCTTCAACTTTGGTGTACAAAGTGCATGACCATGTCTTGTGTATAATGAAATCGATCCATTGTAATAATTGTAAGCAAATTTTTGTTTCGAGTATATAGTAAGCACATAAGTCTCATGTATGTAAAGTAAACAATTTAGCATCTTGTATTTTGTAATCGGTAAACCATAACGTGTAATGTAAACAACATAGTATTATGTGTATCGAAGGAAATGGACCTCATGTATAGTGTTAGCAACGTAGCATCATGTATCTTGTATAGTGTACACCGTTTAGTATAAAGTACTTTGTAATCAAACAAGTTTCATGTACAGTGTGGTCAATCTAGAATTATGTATCAATGAAGCAATTCTTATGTATCACGTAGATTGTAAACAATCTAAGTTCCGTGTATCATGTGCTCGATCCAATAGCATATGTATTGCAAATAAACATGTTTCGTGCATTACGTGATCAATCGAGCAAATTGTAATTTGTAGGCAACTAGTTTCATGTATCATGTGGTTGCGTTGGGTATATTGTAAACGGGCATACATGAGTTTTGAACTTCGCGTGCGATGTGTACTAACGGGTTTTGCATGTGATCGAGTGCTGCGGACAAACGTGTTGTTTGGCGTCCTTGATCATGTGGTAGTTAGGTTCAAGTCCTCAAATCTCATTGATGTTGGTGGAAAAAGGTTAACGTTTACGCGGTATAGATCGTCTCTTGAAGCGTCAAGTGAAAGGTAGTGAGGAGGTTTTGGAATTATTCGGGAATTATGTTTACCAATACGGGCCTTTGTTTGAATATAGAAAGTGGGAAAATGTCTTTGGTTGAAGATATATAAAGTAGTGAGATCAATGAATCGCATATTTTAAATGGATATGCAATTTATGAGAAAATATTTTTTTAACTTAAATTTTCAACTATTGGCTAAATAAGTTGTAGTATATTAATTTAGCCAACTTTAGAAATATTTACTTTAATGAAGAAAAATCAAAATTATTTATCAGTAGAAAGAAATTAATATTTTTATAAAAATGGTTGCATTAACCTTTCCTATTAGGTAAAAAGTTTTATGGAAAATTTATGTTTTTGGTATTATCTAAAATTTCGTTAAACATTTTATTTAAACAAGATAACGAGGTTTTGTTTAAATAAAAAAACAATAGGATGATTTATTTAATGAAAGAGATTGTTGGTAATGTACTAAATCATGTTGAATGAAAGAAGTAATATTTGAGAAGGTTTGATGAAAATATAACAGGTGTAATTTACGTTCCACGGATCAAATCAATGAAAAATAAATGTAGAGTTGAAATATATGGAATTGACTGAATACTGAAATGTTAAACATTATTCAAAACATAGGGTAATGGTTTTCAAATTGAAAATTTAAAGGAAATCAGTAGAAGCTTCTTCTAACGTCTCAGGTAGCTTTCCACTAGGAAGAAAATAATCGCCAAGATGAACACCGCTATGGTCACTCTAGTAGTAGATCTGGCTTCAGCCCTGGCGGTCTCCGTGCGATGCTCTTGAACTTCCTTTTTGAGGATGGAGATCAACTCCTTTTGGTACCCTAATTGGTTTGCTAGACTATCAATTCTTTGTCCTTGTAAATCGTGTATTATCCCCTGCTCTAACCTTTGCCTCTCAAATTCTGAGGTTCTTACATATTGATGGAGGTCATGGGTTGGAATCCCCATAACACCAGTGGGTGTTATGGTTTGTCTTACCCAAGGGTTAGGATGGTATGGGTCGGGCATTAGGTATGGGTCTCTTAGTGGGGGTGGCAATTGATTGTGGAGGTGTGGTGTATGATATGGGTTTATGGGTACGGGTGATCCAGGTGTTCGAAGTCTCGGGTCGGTGTTCCCAATCCCGTACGCCCTTACATCGAACCTTGGCCTAGCGGGTGGGGGTGTTGGTGATCGATAAACGGGTGTCTCCATGTCTTCTTCCCAATCAGATTCTGATCCAGGACGGTAAACCTGGGAGGGAGGAGCGTAGGAGTCCATGTCTAACAGAAAAACAATGAAAAAGTTGTAAGTGATAATGAAATATGAAGTATCAAATATAGAAGTTCTTATGGGTTTTAGAGTTTGACTAGTCATAACGCCGAACTTTCACGATAGTATTTTAGAAATACACTTGACCTATAAGTAATGTATCCCTAAGGAGAATTCCCAGGAAAGAGGGGTAGGTCACTAAGACACACTTAAGTACCCTATCTTTCCTTAGCCAGAATTCCTCTTGGGCTTACACACTCTTCCAGCCATCATGTATTAATAATACTATTGTTGGGCTCATGGTTAAGATGAGAATTGTTGTGGACTGGGCTTTGAGGCCCAAGGTAAGATTTATACATTTAAGTGGGCTTCTTCTTCTTGAAGGATAGATGGGCTTCTTGGTTTATTATTGGTGGACATTAGGCCCAATAATTTAAGTCTTTGCTCATAAAGGTGATGGTATCATGTATGGGAGTCTAAATGTGTATGAACAATTTGGTGAGTATGTGTGTGTGTCAACTTAGGATAGTGTTTAAATGATTTAAGTAGGTAGCTATGAATAGAAGGAAGAGTTGACACATAAACTATTGAATATTGTATCATGTAATGTATTCATGTAGTATAACATATGAAGATATTCACATAGGAAATATTCATATAGCATGTAGGTAGTAATGAGTGTAGGCACAAGAGTTATCAAGTAGTGTGACACATAAGTCATTATGTATTGTATGTAGTGTGAGTACTTAGGTTGGCATGTAAGAAAAAAAAAATAATCACACATGAATTGATAATGTAACATGTAGTAGTATAGCATTGTATGGGTGTCCTAAAGTTATAGTCTAGGTCAAGAGTGTCTAATAACCTAGTTCCCTATAACCAAGGCTCTGATACCAATCTGTCACACCCCGACCGATGGCGGAATCATCGGGGCGGGACATGTAAGACTGTTCATGAGCACAAGGTTGACTAGATTGTAATATATTAAATCCATTCCCATTCAAACAAACACGAAACAAGTTCAAAGTACATAATGAAATACAATTTGTCTTTGATTTAATATTACTAGGTCCAAAGCCTATGTGTAGCATGTCTTGATCAAACTCAAATGAAATCACCTGAAACATGAATAAAATAAAGTCAACTAAAAAGTTGGTGAGTATAACACAAGTTTGTACATACATAGCATATAGTTTGTAAACCAAATCCTTTACATAACATGATAAATAAGGCATTTATGGGGAGCAGCTATTGTGTAACCAAACGTACAATCAAACCTTTGTAACTAGCATGCAAAACAAAGTGTGTTGTCGGTTTCAATCACCGCGTACCATGGGTGGGTTTGTCAGACTCAATAGATCCATCATTGAAAACCGTCGGCTTGAAAAGTTAATGATTGCACGTAATAGCATACAAGAGGTTAACACACCTAGCACTCGGGCATAAAGCTCAAATTTGCACACATGAATGTAAATAGGATTTGTACTTGTGTTGTTTGCGTAAACGTAAACATGTAAGTTGCTAAAGTTGAGGCCGTTCGACTGTTTCTGGCTTATGCCTCATATGTTGGCTTCAAAGTCTATCAACTTGATGTGAAGAGTGCTTTCCTGTATGGAAAAGTTCATGAAGAGGTCTATGTCACTCAACCTCCCGGGTTTGAAGATCCACATAATATCAATAAAGTGTACAAGCTCAACAAAGCACTTTACGGTCTTCATCAAGCACCTCGGGCATGGTATGAGACTTTATCTAAGCATCTATTGTCTAATGGTTTTGACCGTGGACAAATCGACTTGACCCTCTTCATACGGAAAGCAGGAGGTGATATTCTTCTTCTACAAGTGTATGTCGATGACATTATATTTAGGTCTACAAATGAAGAGATGTGTAGGGAATTCGAACAGGTGATGAAGTCAAAGTTTGAAATGAGTAACATGGGTGAATTGTCGTTCTTCCTGGGTCTGTAAGTCAGTCAAAGAGAGGATGGCATTTATCTGCGTCAAACTAAGTATGTGCAGGACATCTTGTCAAAATACAAGATGAATGATTGCAGTACTTATGGCACACCTATCCCCGTCAATCATGGTCTGCATCCTGACAAAGATGGAAAGGATGTGGATTGCAAATTGTACCATGGGATGATCAGATCTCTTATGTATCTCACAGCTTCACAGCCAGATATAATGTTTTATGTATGCTTGTGCTCAAGGTTTTAGTCACAACCGAAGGAGTCCCATATGATAGCTGTAAAGAGGATTTTCAGATACTTAAAAGGGAAACCCCGATTGGGTCTTTGGTACTCTAAGCAGCAGTTATTTGACTTCAAAGCCTACACTAATTCAGATTATGGTGGTTGTAACCTTGATAGAAAGTCAACTTCTGGTGGATGTCAATTCTTGGGAGATAGACCGGTTTCCTGGCAGTGTAAGAAGCAGTCAACATTTTCTGTCTCAACATGTGAAACAGAATACATTGCTACAACTAGCGGTTGTTCTCAAATATTGTGGATTCAGCAGCAATTGAGAGGCTACGGCTTGAACTTCAATGGAACTCCTCTATTCATTGACAACAATGCTATAATTTCCATCACAAATAACCCGGTGAAACATTCCAAAACTAAGCATATTGAAATTCGCCATCATTTCATTGAACTTGTAAAGGTTCACACGGATGACAACCTTGCTGAGCTTTTCACTAAGGCATTTGACCGATCCCGTTTTAAGCATCTTGTCAACTTGATAGGAATGTTCAATCTAGAGTGAAAAACTTGTTTTTTCTTAAATCAATTCAATTCATGAAAGTTAAATTTTATTTCTTTTAAAATTTCTGTATAGTTCTTTTAATCTTCAAATATTTTACAAAAATTCAAACAAAATAGAAAATGGAGAAAATTTCAAAGTAATCTTGAGAAAAGAGGAAATGATAGTATATCAGAAATGATATAAACGCCATAGATTGCTCATATGGGAAATGATTGCGTCATGCTTACTTATTGGTTTAAATTATGATGTTTTTAATCTGCTTATTTACAAGTAATTTAAATTGTAAGTAGGCTGTAGGCATCTTTGAATCATTAGTAGTGTGGAAACTAAATATAGACTACAACTGTGATTTGAACCCATGTATGCATGTGTGCGTGTGTAAAAGAATACAAAAAGATCATTATCAGATAAAGGATGTAAAATTTTAGCAAATATTTTCTTCAGAGACCAGTTTCGGGTTATGTCTTTAGCACAATTACTGTGGTTCATCTCACTGCCCATACTCACAAGTATGTAATGAGAGATTGGATCAAGACATGTCTTTACATCAACCGTTGAGCATGTATTCACCCTTGAATCATTTCTGATTCATTGAAATCAAATCCAAGTATAAGTTGGATCACCTTACCTAAATCCTCAGACTCTATATCTATTAACCTGAATCATCATATGGTATTCATAGAAGAAAATCCAATCAAACCAAGACATTTAAATCACTCGATTCTGAATATTATGATTCTTGATAATCCTTATGGATTCTGCTTAATTTTTCTATGCTAAACGATGTAACTTCATTCTGGAGATTTGAAAATATTTGGAAAAATCTTAGATTCCTTGAGATAGTGCAATTTACATTACTGTACAATATCAGTGGGGTACACGTTGTATATCTTATAATTAATACCTTAACACACAAGAACGTGATACAAAGATGCTTATGGCTTCAAATTTTATAATATTGTCAACTTGAATTACTTGTTTATGTGCTTATTACGTATGAATAACTTGTAATTCATGACATGATCCCATATTCTTTGACGTTTATCTTGTATCGTTTTTTGTTAAAGTTTAGCCTGATATGATCCTCTACTCGTGTCTTTGAGCAAAAATAGTGTGTGTGTATATACTTGTATATTTCTATCTTTAAAAGATCAAAAAGATTCTAAGTTTGTGTATAGTTCAATTTTAATCAGAAAAGCCAATAATATTTATGTTTAACCTTCTTGAATTGACTTTGAATCCTCTTGATTGAATGATTTTATCTTGTTCGTTATTTGACTTGAAATCTTCATAATTTGAGTTGAAAGTTTGAGCACACAAGGGTCTCTGCGTACTTGATAAGTGTGCATGAGGTAAACCCTGCGTACTTAACAAGTACTAGGGTCCGATGATGAGGAACTAGAGGAGGACATGGCAAATGCACCTGATGTGGTCCAGAAGTGTTTCTGCGAGCATTGTTTGAGATACTTAACTTCTTGATGATTAGTGGATGTGACAGTTGTCATGAAAGAATGCGGGGTGACTTGACGTTTTGACTGATTAGATGTTTACGTGGTGTGATGCTTAATTCAAATGTTGACTATTTGATTTCGAAATTGATTTTAGTTTTACCACCTTATGCTTTGAACATAATTATCGACAATTGTGTTTGTGTAGCGTAGGATTGTGCTTACGGTAGTGGATTATGTGCGGTGTGGGACTGTGGTGTGATTATGTTTTGAATGACGTGAGTCCGTATTGAATATAATATTTGGCACTTTGCTGTGATGGTGGAGTACGGTTGACTAGATGGTGAGAGTAGACTTGTATAGACATAAAGTTTTGAATTTTTCTGTGTCTACGGTCTTAAGATAGTGTCACCTATGTGTTAATGTCTAGGCGATGTTTGAAGTGCAACGGGTGCAATGCACCTTGTGTGAGTGTTCAGGACGGGGTCTTGTGGGGAGTTATGATTATACATCTTTAGTAGGTGTAAATGTTCAGGACGAGGTCCTGTGGGAAATTATGATATTTCTATATCTTGTGTATATGAACGTTTAGAGTGATATCTTGTGTCTAGACCGAGTAGTGTGTCATCCTGAACCATTGGTACGACCCGTATAGGGTACGACCGTGTGAACTCTGTATGAGTATGTGAAGACGTGTGGCAGGAACTACCGTTGTGTTTATTAGAAGGTAGAGTTCACGAGTTTGTATGTCTATGAATGACGAGGTCATATTGTACACACGTAGATTTACTCAGGTCTAACCGGTTATGTGTGCTTTTGGTGCGAGTTAAAGAGTTGAAATACTATACCTATATATACTTTGAACATGATAGGTTTGGTGATTATGACCGGATGTTATGTGTCATGGTAGTGCACGCTTAGTCGTGCTTAAGACGGGTGGTCGGTGTGCGCAAGCATAGTACTTCTATCTTGAGGATTTCCTAGACGTTGTTATATCGAGGTGATGCGGGGAGATTTGACTTTTTCTAGACGGTCGACAAGGTGCTCTTATGTGATGCCTAGGCGTATATCTCGGGAATTCGGAGCACAAAGCCAAGGGGTGCAGCTGTGAGAGTTGATAGTGACAGCGTTACTTGGACGCTTGATCGAAGATAGTTATGATGTGATCGAGATTACAACGCTAAGGGCTTTAGCACGGAGTGAACGAAGTGGCGAAAGAGTCTCCATGGAATACGTTCCATAGGAGGAGTTCAGTTGAGGTGATATACTAGAGGAATAGGGATGTTTTCCTTGATCGAGACTAGGGGTGGATGAGGCTTGTGATAAGAAGGACTTCATATTCGCACTTGATAAGTGAGACGCGGTCGGTGATCGTATGGTAATGATAGAAAAATGATGAGGATATGCGAACTTTTGAGGAACATCGTTAGTTGATTGATAACTCTGATGTTGAATGTATGTACATATTTAAGGAGCGCATTGGGTGCAAAGTAAAGAAGTGTCTTGGTAGAAGCAGGTTTTGATTTTGGAAACCAGGAGGAGCTTCGTCTAAGCTCTTAGAGATCATCTGAGAAAGACGGACGTAATACCTTTATGAGTAAGGCAGTGGTGCCTGAGTTTTGAGAAATCATCGCATGATGGAGATTAGGGTATGAGACGAGAATAACGATAAATGATCCTATTCTGGAAGGCGAGAAACCTTACTTAGAGAGATAATCGTCGTAGTGACGGGATCATCAAGACTATACGAGGATGGACAGCAAAGGTGCCGGGAATAAATTTTGGTAATGTGACAAGCGAGCAGGAACTGACGGGGTTGTACTGTCTAAGTGAATATAAGAGGGACGAGTAATGGATGAATGTGTAAGTGAAATCTACAAGTCCCAAAGTTGAAAGCGGGAAATGTAGGAGAACTTCTTGAACACCAAGGATGGTGGCAGCGTTGTGATGTGAAGTGTCAGTAATGATAGGTATGTAGTGAGTGGACAACACCTAAGGGTTTCGGTGCATAAGTGTGAATGGATGGGATGAGTTGTGTTGATTTGAGCCAACATAGGTTTCGAGGACGAATCCTATTTTAAGGGGTGTAGGATCGAGAAATTACAAGATGGTTATGTTCTTAGTTGAAATTGGCGGAAACAATAACAACTACACAAGTGTAATTGAGTAAGCAGAAAGAATACTTTTAAGAATACTGTTGTATTAAGCTTTTGCAGATAAACGATTACAATTGAAACTCAATCAAAAAGCACAAAAAGCACACTTACAATGAAGTGTTCACACATTATTTATACTCACTTAGAATCAAGACAGCCCCTTGGTTCTAAGGATCAGATCTAACACAGACCATTGATCTGTTGTATGTAGCTAACTATTACACGTTTAGTCTAAAACTAGTTAACTTTATTGAAGCGTCTTCTTTATGCATCATTACTTGCATGCTTGGAGAAGAGCATTGTTGTCCGTCATTGGTTGTGCCATTGAGGTTCCTTCTGCTTTGAGTGTGTCAGTTGCTTTTGCAGAAAGTTGTCAGTGACGCTTGGTATGGATAGTCAGCTGCAACGATTTGTCTTCAAGGCACAAGGCTGTCAGCAGCAAAGATGATGATCACCAGCAAGATGTAACCATCCAAAGCTGCTGATAATTTGCCTGTCAGCAACATCAAGTGTTGATGCTGCTGAGAAGCCTATCCGCAACAACTTTGGTCTTCAACAGATAAGGCTATCCGCAGCAGATTTGTTCTTCAGCAGGAGAACAAATATCCGCAGCAGATAAGCTTGTCCGCAGCAGTTTGTTGGTCAGCAGCAAACTCTTAGATCAATAGCATTTGTACTTAGAGAATTTTGTAGCCATCAGTCTTTGGTTCAACAAACTCCCCCTAGACTGATGCTACCAAAATTCTCTTACTGCCTTTGTTGCTGAAGCTTTTGCATATTTCTGACTATTCTTTCAACCAAAAGAAAATGCTTCAATAACAACCATCTTGTACTTTGAAATATAGCCTGCTCTTGAATCCAGTCGTCAAGACTGTCTGAGTCTTCCTCCATTGGGACCATCTCCCCCTTTTTGGTTGCATCTGTGGACAAATGTGCATCAGTTTGGGTGCCCACTGATACAATGGAGGGAGTAAGAAAAGCTGGGCATTGATAGGTTTCATGCATAGAGACTTGGTGTCTTAGTTTGGACACTTCAGCCTCTAGCATATCCACCCTGGCCGTCAATTCCAAGATATGAAGTTGCAGTCTGTCCTCATCCACAGTTGTGGAATCCTTGGATCCAGATGGGGCCTTAGGCCTAGCCTCTTCATCCCCATTACCCATGGTTTCTTGGCACCTAGGATTCCTCTCAGTGAGGGGAGTTTCCAAGGAAGCATCCTCACTGTGAGTTGCCGTGGTTGAGGTCTTAGCAATGTTGTCACTATCCTCCTAGTCATTTGATGGACCAGCAGTAGTGACAGCCTCTTCCACATCCACTTTGTCATAACTCCTAGAGTAGACCTTCAGGGTAGAAGAACTTGGGTTGGGTGTGTTGGAAGCAAGATCAATCAGTACCTCCGAGATAGTGGTAGTTGGAGAAGGTACATCATCTTGATCAGGTTCCTCAAAAGAGAAAGGAAAGGCTCAGAGGGTTGTTTTATGGATCCGGGAAATGATTCTGATCATAATAGAGAGACATCCAAAGGAGTCTCCCTAATAATTTGGCTGTCCCTTATGATATTCTCATCAGAATATTGTGATTCCGAGTGAGGGCTGTTAGGTTGGGTTTGAGCCTTGGAGGCAGGAGAAGAAGGAGTTCTCTTGCCCCTTTTTCTAGTATATGTCGTTGCAACCGGGGCCCTGTGTTCCAGTTGAACGATAACATCCAAAACAGGTGTAAGTAATTTTTGTGTCTGTGCATCCTTAGTAGTATGCACAGGGGTTCGAATGGTAGAAGTAGACTGTTGTTTAAGATGTGAGGTGGAGGGTTTGGGATCAGTATCAGCTGGGATTGTTGAACTGTCACCGAGGGTACTCTGTATGTTCAGCATTGTAGATAACAATGGAACATTAACCCCTGAGAACTTTTTGGAAATAGTTCTCATGTTATCACTTCAGATCGGCGAAAATGCAGATCTTCGTGAAAATGCTAACGGGTAAGACGATCACGTTTGAGGTCGAATCCTTCGACACAATCGACAACGTGAAGGCAAAGATCCAAGACAAGGAAGGCATTCTGCCAGACCAGCAGCGTCTAATCTTCGCCGAAAAACAGCTCGAGGACGGCAGAACCCTAGCCGATTACAACATCAAGAAGGAGTCAAATCTTCGCCTCGTCCTTCGTCTCCACGGTGGCGCGAAGAAGTGCAAGAAGAAGACCATGGAAGGTGAAGGCAAGTGAAGAGCTCACCTGATGACATCCGCTTCTTTTCAGAGATATGCATTGGAGAAGAGTGTGGCTTCCAAGATGGTGATATCCTTGCCTTCTACCTTGGCTTTGATTTGGGGAATCCCCTGTTCGGTAGAGTAGACGGCAGTACTCCAGAAATCGGCTAGGATCTTTGATCGACAAAAGAAATTGATCATATCATTGAATCCTTCGGATATCTTTCACTTGGTTAGGTATGAAAGTGAGGGATGAAGGGCTTTGAACGTGATGGGGACTTGAGAGAAAGTGATGTTGGTTTAGGGAGAAGTGGAAGGTGAAGAGGTGGAAATTTGATTTGTTTTTATAACGGCAGAGGAGAGAAAAAGCAAAATGACTTGTACAGTACAACCCAATTCACCTTTTATTGTTACAACTGTAATACACCGAGGCAGTCATGGTAAAGACTGACGTTAATTTTTTACAGCGGGTAAAAGTTAATTTGGACTTAAATTTACCCATCAGCAGCAAACTTGATTGCTGTGGATGATTGATTCTGTCCGCTGCAACCTTGGTTGATGCGGAAGGTTAAGTCTGTCAGCAGCAAACTTATCTGCTACTGATGGATTTAATAATCCGCAGCAAGGATGTTACTGCTGACAGTCTTAAAGAAATCCACAGGAAACCTGTTCCTACTGATAACTTAAAGCAGTCAGCTGCACATCTTTTGCTGCTGAGGATTAAACCTGTCAGCAGCTGAAGGACAAAAATGCTGCTGACTTATAACTTTTATTTACAACATAAGACAAAACACATTTTAAAATAGAATAGAGATAGATTTTAATCAAAGTTCATCATACCAATTGATTCAACTAAATATTTAAATCTAGCTTCATCAAAAGGTTTTGTAAAAAAATCAGCATATTGCTCATTCGTATGAACTTTGGTTAAAATAATCCTCTTTTTCTCAGCATGATCTCTTATGAAATGATACCTGATGTCAATGTGCTCTGTCTTTGAGTGCTGCACCAGATTGTTTGTGATTGAGATAGCACTCACGTTGTCAATGTGAATTGGAGTTGCCATGAAAGTCATCCCATAATCCAACATTTGATTTTGTATCCAGATAACTTGTGCACAGCAACTTGAAGTTGCAATGTATTCTGCTTCAGCTGTAGAAGTTGAAACACATGTTTGCTTCTTGCACTGCCATGAAATCAATATCCCTCCAAGAAACTGATATCCCCCTGAAGTGGACTTTTTGTCCAAGTTGCATCCCCTATAGTCACTGTCAGTGTATGCATACAGATTAAACATGTCATTTTTAGAGTACCATAGCCTAAGTCTTGAGGCACCCTTTAAGTACTAAAGATTCTCTTGACAGCCTGAAGATGTGAAACTTTTGGAGCTGCTTGAAATCTTACACAGAGACATACTGCAAACATGATATCTGGCCTTGAGGCAGTGAGATACATAAGAGACCCTATCATTGCACGGTACTGATGTTGATCAGTGTCTTGGCCATCTTTGTCTGGAGTCAGTTGATGATGCACTTGCATAGGGGTTCTTGCAGCAGAGCAGTCAGCCATTTTGAATCTTTCCAAAATGCTTTTTACATATTTGGATTGGCTGATGAAGATTCCATTTGGGACCTGTTTGACTTGTAGACCCAAGAAGAAATTTAGTTCACCCATTGAGCTCATTTCAAACTTTGAGTGCATCAGAATCTCAAAGTCTTTGCACAGCTGTTTCTTTGTTGATCCAAAGATGATATCATCGACATAAATTTGAACTAGTAAGATTTCTCCCCCTTCATCTTTGATAAACAAGGTCTGGTCTATGGCACCTCTTCTGAAGTTGTTGCTTAGTAGATATCCTGACAAGGTTTCATACCAGGCTCTTGGTGCCTAATGTAGGCCATACAGAGCTTTGTCTAGTTTGAACACTTGAGTAGGATATGCATGATCTATAAAGCCTGGAGGCTGTTTGATGTATACTTCCTCACCAATCTTCCCATACAGAAAGGCACTTTTTACATCCATTTGATAGACAGTGAAATTCTTGGATGCAGCATATGCCAGGAAGATTCCGATGGCCTCCAGTCTTGCAACAGGAGCAAAGACTTCATCATAGTCAATTCCTTCTTCCTGAGTGTAGCCTTGAGCTACAAGTCTGGCTTTGTTTTTTACTACAATCCCTCACTCGTCTTGCTTGTTCCTGAAAACCCATCGTGTGCCAATAGCATATTTACCTGGTGGAAGATCAACAAGTATCAACACATCCTGCCTCTTGAATTGTAGCAATTCTTCCTGCATTGCTTCAATCCAGCTGCTGTGTTTGAGTGCTTCATCTATCTTCTTGGGTTCCACCTGAGATAGGAAACATAAAAACAAGCATATATTGGCCTCGTGAGATTTGCTTCTTGTGAGAACTCCTTGGTGTATTTAGCCAATAATATTCTCTTGAGGATGTTCTTTGTGGATCCTCTGTGCTGGTACAGCCTCCAGCTGTATCCCTTGCTCCAGATTGCTTTGATTTTGATCAGAGGTCTCTTCATTCATGGTGGAAGAGTCTTTAACTGCATTATCCACATCAATAATTTCAGCAAGAGCATCAGCAGCATCTACAACATTTACCGAATAGTCTTCATTTAGATATTCAGTTTCAGACAGACTGCTGCTGGTTATATTAGACAGTCTTGTTCCTGCTTCAATTGCTTCCACAACTGATGGAGGATCAATTGATTGTCTTCTCAGACTGATAGAAGATTTGGGAAAATCCAATCTGTAGTCAGTGGATGAAGTGGAGGCAGGTGTTTGTGTAGACGTAGACTCTATATTTGAGAAGGTGAGAGGCTCAAATATTTGGGAGAATGAGTCTATGTCAAAGAGCCAGTTTGGACCTTTTCCCTGCTCACAGACAATGTGTTCTCTGCATTCCACATTTGCTTATTTTTCAACAATTCTTGTTCTTGAATTGAATACTCGATAGGCCTTTGATTGAGAGGAATAGCCTACGAAATATCCTTCATCAGATTTGTCACCAAACTTAGGAAGAACCCCATGTGTGATGAGAATGGTGCATGGACACCCAAAAGGTTTTAGGAACCCAATGTAGGGAATTCTTTGAAACCAAAGTTCATAGGGTGTTTTGTTGAGGGGTTTGACAATTAGAACTCGGTTTTGCACATAACAGGCTGTGCTAACTGCTTCTGCCCAGAATGTGAGTGGCAGTTTTGAGTCAGCCAACATAGATCTTGCTGACTCAATAAGAGTTTTGTTTCTTCTTTCAGCAACTCCATTTTGTTGAGGAGTTCTTGGAGCACTGTATTGTCTTTCTATCCCCTTGCTTTCATAGAAACAGTTCAAGGTGTGGTTCTTGAATTCTGTGCCTTGATCACACCTTATGATATTTACCTTTAGATTGCTTTGATTCTCTACCCTGAGAATGTAGGATTTGAGAATTTCAGCAGTTTCATCTTTAGTTCTCAAGAAGTATACCCATGAGAATCTGGTGTAGTCATCAGTTATCACCAGACAGTACGATTTCTTGCCTATTGACATGACATTTGTAGGACCAAAGAGATCCATATGCAGCAGTTGCAGAGGAGTGTCATTTGTATTCAAGGTCTTGGGCTTGTGAGAGCTTTTGTGTTGCTTCCCCTTTAAGCATGCAATGCAGTGGTCTTCCAGCTGAAATTCTTTGTCAGGAATCCCTTTGACAAGATTATTCTTCACTAATTTGTTGATAGTTTTGATATTAACATGGCTTAATCTTCTGTGCCAGAGAGTTGATTCATCAACTGAGGCCTTTGATAAAAAGCAGGAAACACTCCCAGATGGAGTGACTTCATTCATGTCCAGTACATAGAGATTTTCTTTTCTCTGAGCAGTTAATACAATGCTTTCTGGAGGAGGTGTGGATAAGCCTGGAGTCAATACAAAACAATCTTAATCTATGAAGAGCATCCAATGCTTTTGGTCACAGACCTGGGAAACACTCATGAGATTTAAGTCCAATTATTTAACATAGTTGACCTTATCAATTCTCATTCTTTCGTTGGACACAGTTCCTTGTCCAGTAATGGATCCTCCTTTTGAGACACTTCCAAAGGAAACATATCCTCCATTGAAATGTCTGAAGTTGGAGAGGATGGATCTGTTGCCTGTCATGTGCCTGGAACACCCACTGTCTACCACCCAGGTGTTATTCTTGTGACCTGGTTGTCCCTGCACATGATAGATTTCTAATTAGTAGGAGGAACCCAAGAGTATGCAGACTTGAAAAAGATGGTTGTTAGTTTATCCTTTTCAGTATGTTTGCAGTCAATGGAACCAATGACAGTGCTTGGAGATGGTTCCATTGCCTTGTTGGTGATTTTCTAGTTTTCCTCACATTGTCAGCAGCAGATTTTGCTACTGATGTTTCTGGCTTGTTGACAGTAGATCCTGCTGCTGATGGCTTTGTTGAAGTGGCAGCATTCTTTGCTGTTGAAGGCTTTACCTTGGATTTTTCCTTATCAGCAACGGACACTCTTGCTGCTGATGGCTTTGCCTTATCAGCAGCAGATTTTGCTGCGGAGGATTTTAGCTTATCAGCAGCAAACTTGGTTGCTGCTGAAAGCTTCTGCTTTATTTTCTTGGGCTTAACTTGACTAACAACCGATGTATGCTGATCCTTCTTTACCCTTTGTCTTTGAGGGGCTTGATGAAGGATCTGGTTGAAGGGGTTAAACTTACGGTTTGCAGGAAAGTGGTCTGATTCACCACAAATGATGCAAGTTTGTTGAGATTTAGATAGCTTCACTCTTGGGGGAGATAGAGACTCCCTGAACTTAGTTGCTTTGACTTCGTAGTTTCTTACCTTCTTGTGTTTGTTAGTCTTTTCAAAGGCATGCTGCTTTGAATTTCTTTGGTATTCCACGTAATGAAAGCAGGTCCTGGCAGTGTGGTTATATCTACCACACACAAAGCATGATCTTGGTAGTTTGTCTCTTGAAAGGTAGACATAGTCCTTTCTTTGGAACAGATCCTTGAAGTTCCATGGATGAGATTTGTTATGTTCAAAAGTGGCTTCTTCTAGGGTCTTTTGAACATATGGAACTTTTTCTTCAGGCTTACGACATATATCAAATACCTTCCTCTTTGTGATCGGCTTTGACTGAGGCTTGGGGTTTGTGAGTCCTGATGTCTGTCCCTTTTCAATGTTTAGCTTTCTTCCATCTGGAGGATAGCTGATCTTGATTTTTTTGAATGGTACAGGGGCTGGAACAGCTGGAAGAACAGCAGGAACTGCAACTCTATTCAGAATAGCTTCAGATGGGACTGCACTGGTTGCATCATGGTCTGAGTGGGTTGACTCAGATTCCGATGAGGTAGTGCAGTCTTCGATGAAAGGTTCATCCGTTGAAGGATCAAGGTTTCGGTTTGCAGTGTCAAGATTTGCAACATTGAAGCTTGGTTCGTATATGGCAATGTAGTCAGCAGGAGGAGGAACATCATTGTATTGATCATTGTTATACCCATGTCCAGTTTTTACCTTCTCATGGACTTGAATATCTAAAAGTCTTTGTAACTTTTTGGAGGAAAATTCATATTTTTCAACATGAACTTTCTGTTCTGCCAGTTCAGCTCTAGTAGCTTTTAGTTTGACCAGTAGATCATTAATATGAGCTTCAAGATTAGTTTGTTCGTGTTTTAGCGATGAAATCTCTTTTTTAAGGCAGTTAATCTTTTCTTTATAAGTATTTTCAACCTTTTTGAACTCAGATCTCATCTGATGAAACTCTTCATTTTGATCTATAAGGTTTTGGTTATGCTTTCTATAACCCAAAACTTTATCAATACATGCTTGAGAGCAAAGATGTTCAAATACCTGAGGTTGTATCTCTGTAATGTCTGCCATCAGAGCTTGATTGTTGACAGGCAGTTCATCATATTGGAAGCTCCAGTCGAACTCAGAAGTTCCAACAGTTGCACAGGCTGCAGTTTGAACTAGAGGAGTAGCTTGTTGTTGTTGTTGTTGTCTGGGTTGGGCTTGGTGAGCTTGTCTTGACTGAGGAGTAGCTGGATTTGCTCTTGGTGCCTTGCATTCTCTAGCAAAGTGACCCAGTAGGTTACAGTTGTAACATCTTAGTTTGCTTTTATCCAAGCCAACTCTGGTGTTGGAGTTGTTACTTGGAATGGGTCTTCCAGTTCTAGAGTAGAACCTTTTTGCTCTTATAGAGAGCATGGCATACGAGTGCGGTATGTCCATTTCTTCTAAATTATCTGGATGAAAGCATTCCAGATCCTCCTTGATAAAGGACATGTTGCTTGAGTTTTTAGAAACAAAAGCAGAAGAGGTTGATGTTTGAGGAGGAGCTTCTAGGAGAAATGGTGAGCTGTTTGTTTGAGAGATTGGAGTTTGAGGATGAGTGATGATGGGAGGATAGTAGTTGCTTGAACTAGGACCTGAGTGCTCAGAATGGAGGGCAGAGGAGGTGGTGGTGGATGTTGAAGCTGTTTGGTAGCTTGAGCTTCTTTCTTTTGCCTGAATCATCTCTAGCTCATGGTTTTTAGCATTCCAAAGAGCTCAGTCATCTTGAGAGTCTTCAGATTCTCAGTTCTTCTGATTGACATTGTGTAAAGTGTTCAGCAGCTTGGTAGAGACCTGATGAACTTCTTGAGAATATCTTTATTCTCTAGCTTCACCTTTGAGCACTGCAGCTCTCCTACAAGATAGGTAAATCTGTTGTATAGAACAGTTAGAGACTCACCTTCCTTCCAGACGAAGTTTTCATACTGCTTCTTCAGGATGTCTCTTCTGTTTTCTTTGACTTCCTCAGAGCCAGCAAACATCTTCTCAAGAGCCTCCCAGAGCTCTTTAGCAGTTTTGTAACTTCTGAAGTTATGAAAAACTTCATTTGTATGGCACATTTGGATAGCTCCTAGTGCCTTGAAGTCCACCTCCATCTTCTTTATGTCCTCTTCTGAGTACTTGGAGGGCTCCTTTGGAACTGGTGGTCCTCCAAAGTCAGCAGAGGCCACCATGGGAGTGTAGGGTCCATCCCTGATGGATTTCCACATTCCGTACTCCTGATAGCAGAAAAAACTTTCCATGCGATTTTTCCACATGTCGTAGTCTTCCCCAGATACCAATCTTGGTGGTCGGTTGATGCTGCCGATGTATTCAAATCCATTGCTTTGTGCCATCTTTGTTCTATGTGACATGATGAAAGAGAGAGAGTTTAGAATAGAACCAGAAGTGATTAAACATGTGTGAGTTTGTTTAATCTGAGCCAAAGCTCTGATACCACTTGTAGGATCGAGAAATTACAAGATGGTTCTGTTCTTAGTTGAAATTGGCTGAAATAATAACAACTACACAAGTGTAATCGAGTAAGCAAAAAGAATACTTTTAAGAACACTGTTGTATTAAGCTTTTGCAGATAAACGATTACAAGTGAAACTCAATCAAAAAGCACAAAAAGCACACTTACAATGAAGTGTTTACACATTATTTATACTTACTTAGAATCAAGACAGCCCTTTGGTTCTAAAGATCAGATATAACACAGACCGTTGATCTGTTGTATGTAGCTAACTATTATACGTTTAGTCTAAAACTAGTTAACTTTATTGAAGCGTCTTCTTTATGCATCATTACTTGCATGCTTGGAGAAGAGCATTGTTGTCCGTCATTGGTTGTGCCATTGAGGTTCCTTCTGCTTTGAGTGTGTCAGTTGCTTTTGCAGAAAGTTGTCAGTGACGCTTGGTATGGATAGTCAGCTGCAACGATTTTTATTCAAGGCACAAGTTTGTCAGCAGCAAAGATGATGATCAATAGCAAGATGTAAGCATCCAAAGCTGCTAATAATTTGCATGTCAGTAGCATCAAGTGTTGATGCTGTTGAGAAGCCTATCTGTAGCAACTTTGGTCTTCAGCAGATAAGGCTATCCGCAGCAGATTTGTTCTTCAGCAGGAGAACAAATATCCGCAGCAGATAAGCTTGTCTGCAGCAGTTTGTTGGTCAGCAGTAAACTCTGAGATCAGCAGCATTTATACTTAGAGAATTTTGTAGCCATCAGTCTTTGGTTCTACAAGGGGTATAGACTTGTAACATCTCGAAAATCCGTAAGTTAATGGGTCAGGTTAGTGGAGTAACCGAAGCTCGATTAAATGTCCTCGTTAGTATGAATTGCCACGTAAAACTTGGTTAAGCAATATTAAAAGAACACGTTAACCATTTAATGATCAGTTTGCGATCGGATCACGCAAAAGAGAAAACGCAGGGACCCGAGTGAAACATCCGGTGGTATAAGAACCACACTTTCGCAAACCCTACGGCCATTCTTGACCCTAGGAGTGAGACGGCTGGGAGAGAGGCGTAGAGAGGAGAAAGCTGGCGACATGGAGTGGTCGGAAGGGAAACGAAGGCGGTGATGCGGTGGCCTTGAACCGGAGTCTCCGAAATACATCGAGGTAATCCCATTTTTATTCGTTTATGTTTGTACACTCGTTTGATAGGAAATTCCAATTAGAGTTTAGTCGGCGTATGTTTTTGGTGTTCGGAGAAGGAGGCCGGATGGTTGTCCGATGATGGTGCTTGTTTCACGGCAGTGGGAAACAACGGTGAAAACCTGTGTTAGCTTCGGTTTTTGCGAGCAACAACATGGTTGCCGGAGATGATGGCCACGGATGTGGTCGACAAGGGCAGTGGAGACCAGCGGCGACTGAGTGGCGGGGTGGTAGTTAAAGATGCGTGATTAGGAGGTGACGACGGGGCACGACGAATGCCGGGGCTGTTGTGGTGGTGCACCCGGTAGAGGTTATTGACGAATGGTGTTAGCGGGAGTATGGTGTAGGTGATGGTGGTGCGCGACGGAGAGAGAAGGAAAGGGGGTTGACCGGTTAAGGTTGACACGAGAACAAGGGCGGAGATATTGTGCACGGGAGGTTCATGGTAGTGGAGCACGATGATGATTCAAGGTGATGAACGAAGGGGGTTGGAGACGGGGTCAAACCCGAATAGGGTTTTCATGGGTTGAACGCATGCATGGAAACCCGACTCGAGTTCATACGTTCGCGAAGTTAGGGTTTTGCATGGTATTGCTAGGGTTTGCATGGCATGTGTATGTGCATCCATGGAAGCTTGGGTGCGGGTACACTAGCCTTAAACGAGTCGGGAGTATTATAATACGTGTACTCGTAAGGCTAGGGTTTGTAGAAAAAAAATGATGAGTTCTAACCGATGATTCGCGAAGCTCTCCTAGCATTCTTGCCAGCAAACTCTTTGATTAGCTATTCGCAGTTTATGCTCTCTAAGTATTTCTTGGGTCATTGTAGATCGTAATTATGATTTCAATAACTTCAATTTCGAAAAACTCCTTTCTGCAGATGCCACCGTGACAGGAATAGTCAACAATATTCTATATGCAATCCTTACATTTGGGAAATTTTTTTTGACTCATTCAAATACTTCAAAACATCTATAGGGTTGCTAAATTCACTAGTTTCTAATGTGTGAAATGACTTCAACTCCATATAAAGTTCATCACAATCAATATCCGATCTTCCTTCAACAACAAACAATTTTTTTCTGACTCATTCAAATACTTCAAAACATCTATAGAGTTGTTAAATTCACTGGTTTCTAATGTGTGAAATGACTTCAACTCCATATAAAGTTCATCACAATCAATATCCGATCTTCCTTAAACATCAAATAACGCAATGAAAAATTTCAATCAAACATAACATGTTCATAAAATTAAAACATAAACATTGTCTTAACATAGTCACAACATAAACATAATAGGATTCCAGACTTCTTGTAAATGGGGTAACTCTTCCTCGCTTGCCAAGCATCCATGCCACTTATCTTCCAACATTTAACCTCAATGTGCATAGTAAAAACTCAGATTCGCTGAGTGAGTTCTAGCTTTTAAATAAACATTTACTTCAAATATTTTTCCAAAAACATACATTTAAACATAACATTTTAAACATATAATAAAAGCATATGTAAACATGCAATAACTTAATAAGGAAGCATAAGTCAACAAATACATCGAATCTGCGCCTTCTCGTAATCGTCAATTCCAACTTCAAGCATGGTGCTTCAAAGAGCACATGTACCAAACTTCAAGCACGAGATCTCAAAGGATAGCACATACATAAAATACTTCACTTCAATTCCCAAAGGAACTATGGCAGATTCGTTCATATTGTGATTTTCGGAAAACCTTTTACTTCTTTTACTTGAAACTTCAGTTAAAGAATTTGTACGTTTTATTAAATAACTTCTCATTCGTAAAACACTTCGTAAACTTCCTTGGCAAAACATTTCATAAACATGATTTTATAAATACATTTCATAAACTTCCTTTCGTAAACGTCATTTCGTTAACATTCGTTTGAAAACTTCATTTCTTAAACACCAGCCCAAAACATTACAAATTCTTTTAAAAGATGGCTTCTAGAACTCACGTGATAAGCTTATCCTTTTTGTAAGATAATTTGTCCGAGATACGCCACTCACAATCTGAATTAAGGAGTAACAAACTATTAATTCTATAGTTTTCACTAACTTAGTGAAACTAGGTAGTTTCGCTTTCTGAGGTTAAGCGAAACTAGGTAGCTTTGCTTCCTATGTTCAAGTGAAACTAGGTTACTTTCGCTTTCATTGAGCTAAGCGAAACTAGTCAGTTTCACTTCCCAGCTAGTTTCGCCTGGTTGTTTCGCTTGGTCATCTTCTTCCAAAAAACCGTAGTTTTTTTTTGCATGAAGATGGCTGGTGAGCATGAAGACGATTAACACTTTGACTTTTCCATTAAAAACCGTTCGTCAAACCTTCGTGAGTTCAGATCTAAAGTCCTTTTACCGTTTTATATGTAAAAATCCGATTTTGGTGTTAAAAACCAAATACCTAACTCTAAATTGAAAACTCGTATTAAGACGAATCATTACCTGTTTCGAGTTATTCTTCTTCCCTAGCAATCCATAGACGATTAGTAACGATCCTCTAGGCTCAATTGGGCGAAACCCGACTTTCTCTTCTCTAAGTTCTCTCTACTTTCACTCTCTAGAATAAAGTTGACGATGGTGAAGTGAGGAGGGGCAAGGGCAGCTAGGGTTTTTATACCCTCCCCCTTCCTTTTTTCCTTTCGGGTTTAATCTAGTTTGGCATTCGTTCGTTTATTATTTCGTTTTCCCCGAGTCTCCGTTTATTTAACCGTCTTTATTTTCGGGGCGTTACAAATCTACACTACTTACAAAAGGTTTTGTCCTTGAAACTTTTCATAAGTCAAACAGGTGAGGGTACGACTCCTTCAGATCTGTCTCTGTCTCCCATGTGGCTTCCATCCTTTTCGGTGCTTCCATTGTACCTTAGCTAATTGAATGATTTTATTACATAAGTGTTTCTCATTTCGGTCTAAGTGGCCACGGGTTCTTCGATGTTGTCAACCTCAATGTCAGTGAGTGGCACGTGTGCTAATTCATCAGCCAAATACTTTTGAAATTGTGATATGTGAAACATGGGAAGAATCCCACTTAACTCATCACTAAACTCCAACCGATAGGCAACTTCTCCAACCCGTGCCAAGATCTTAAAGGGTCCGACAAACCGACTTAACTTTCCTCTCTTCCAGAATCGTATGGTCCCTTTGCAGGGTGACACTTTCATCATCACCTTGTCCCCGACTTGAATTTAATAGGCCTTCGCCTCTTATCTGCATAGGTTAATGGCGGTCTTGGGCGGCTTTCATTCGGGCCTTGGTTTGATCAAACTTTTCTGATGTATCTCTAACGACTTAAGGACTTCCCAGCTCGTGCTGACCTATTTCACCCCAACAAACCGGGGTCCTACAACTTCTTACATGCAACATTTCATAAGGTGGCATGTATCACACCCCGCCTCAGGTGCCCCCTAGACTGGCGTGATCACGATTGGTACCTGTTTTGATTTCAGAATTTTTTTAAAACACAGCGGAAGTCTTTTTCACAAGGATCGTTTCATCATTTTCTCAACCTCGAGGGTTGCTTTTTGTAAATATGAAGACTCAGTTGGAAAACAAAAGCCTTGTATTTATTTCATAACATATGGATTTAAATACCCTTTTCAATTTATTACAAAACAGAGTTTGAAATAAAATACATTTCTTGTCTCTTATGGACAAGTTTCAAGCCACTGGAAATTGTACTATCCAAGGTTGATCATCCCTTGGTCCTATCTCATTTTTCCTCTTTTCAAGATTATCTACGCATGAGGCCTAAGAATACAACATGCATTTCATCCTTTTCATTTCTCAATTCATGGGTCAGATCCTTTGTCTGCCAATATCCCCTTTTCCTTTACATTTTATTCATTTCATGAAAATACTTTGAAAATGAAACGTCAGCGCGAACGCCGGTGAATACAATTATATTGACAGTAAAATCATTTGGCACAAACAAGTATTAATGTCATAATCACAACTTTCATGTTCAATCTACACATTTAGTAGTCCCTTATCTCCTGATCATATGTCCCACTGTATACATTGGTATCATGCCTTATAAAAATGGCTAGATATATGCCTCCGAAATTGTTATAGAATAAGTACCAACCGCAATCCAGGACTTTCACCCGAGATCCATGTATCCCTTGCAAGTTTTACGTATACCTATGGCCTGAATGCTTTGTTCGTAGAAGGACATTGAACATTATTCCCTTAACCTTTATTTGGCCATTTTCGTAAACGTAAATGTCTAACACAAGTTTTGAAAGAGTTAAAGTATTCACCTTGATAATAGGAATGAGCCTCTAAGTTGGAAATTATAGAGTCAGCTTCCTAACTTGGTTTCTCTAGCGTTTCAGTACTTCTACGAGCGTTTCCTTCTTAACCGAGCACTACAACGAGCGGGAATTGAATCGGGATTATTGGGAACCTTCTAAGGAACTTCTGGAACAAGAAAGTGAACTGGAGATCGAGTTTTGGATGAATAAAAAGTTTGAACTTGATCATCTATTTATAGGCTGGAATCTGGACCCATGTCAGACCGACATGGCAAGGCATAGCGGTCCGCTATCCGTCTATGCTTGTGTCAGCCTACACGTCCAAATCTGATTGGACCGCACCTTATATTACGGATAGCGGACCGTTATGGAGGTTCATATCGGTCCGATATCAAGACACACGTCAAAACCTAGGGCTGAGTCATAGGACACGTGTCATCACAAAAAATTGCGGCTGAAGGCAGCTAGTCGGACCGTTATCCAATTGATGTTAGTCCGCTATCCAACCCTCTTGCCCATTGTGGACCGTTATAGAATATGATAGCGGTCCGCTATCTATCCTGAAATCCAAGTTTTCATTATTAACCCAAGACTTTGGTGCTTTAGATACACAAGTCCTTTTGGGTTCTAACCTTGGCATTTCTCGGACATTTCTGTGACAGGTGTTACATCCTCCCCACCTTGTCTTAATCTCGTCCCCGAGATTACTCGAACAAGTGAGGATATTTCTTTCTCATTTTGGAACAAGTGATAATATTTCTTTGTCATTTTGGACTCCAATAACCACGTGTACTCAGGGCCACGTTTGGATTTCCAATTTACTTTCACAATCATCAATTTTTTTTTTTCAATTTCTGTTCATGTCTATCCTCGATTTTCATAGGTTGTTCCACAAATGTCAACTTTTCATTTTCCTGTACATCTTTTAGGGGCATTACCAGAGTTTCATCTGCCAAACATTTGCGCAGATTTGACACATGCAATACATCGTGTACTCCATTCATTCTTATGATAATTCGAGTTGATAGGCCACATGCCCAACTCTTTTCAAGATTTTGAATGGTCCTACGAATCTAGGACTTAATTTCCTTTTCTTTCTAAATCTTACAATGCCTTTCCATGGTGAAAATTTCAACAGAACGTTGTCACTGACGTTGAATTCTAACGGCTTTCGTCTTGTATCAGCATAACTCTTTTGACGATCTTGAGCTGCTTTCAATTTATCTCTTATTTGAATCACTTTATCAATTGTTTGCTTGACTATTTCAGGCCCAGACAACCGATTTTCTCCTATTTCGGACCAATAGATTGGAAATCGACATTTAGGACTGTATAAGGCTTCAAAAGGAGTGGCCTGTATACTCGTATGATAACTATTGTTATAGGAGAATTCTATTAGAGATAAGTGGTCGTCCCAACTTCCTCCAACATCAATAACACAAGCCCTTAACATATCTTCTAATGTTTGGATAGTTCTTTCGCTCTACCCGTCCGTGTGCGGATGGTAGGTAGTGATAAGATTCAACTTTGTACCAGGGCTTTTTGAAAGTTTTACCAGAATCGAGAAGTAAATATACTATCTCTATCTGACACAATAGATACTGGCACACCATGTAACGATACGATTTCATTAATGTATAATTGTGCCAATTTATCCATGCTAAATGTTTCTTTAAAGGGAAGGAAATGAGCAGACTTAGTAAGTCTATCAATGATAACCCAGATAGTATCATTCCCTCGACTGGTTCAAGGAAGTTTTGTAATGAATTCTATGGTTATCGTTTCCCATTTTCGGATAGGAATTTCAAGTTGCTGAAACAAACCAGACGGTTTTTGATGTTCAGCTTTAACTTGAGAACAAGTTACGCATTTTGCAACATGGATAGCGATATGTTTCTTCATCCCTATCCACCAATAATTGGCCTTTAGGTTTTTGTACATTTTATCGCTTCAAGGATGCATTGTATACTTAGATTTATGAGCTTCTTCAATAATTTCTTCACGTACGTTTCTATAGATAGGAATTCAGATTCTCTTATTCATTCTAAGAATATTATCATTGCCCATGACCAACTGGTCACTCATACCTCCTAAGCCTTCTTTCTTAAAGTTGGGTTCTTGTAGGGCAATCTTTTGAGATTCCTTAATACAAGTAATAAGATCGATTTGAAGATCGACTCTTAACGCACGAACTCGTTTAGGTTTCTCATGTTCTTTTCTACTTAAGGCGTTAGCTACAACATTAGCTTTGCCTTCATGATAACAGATTTCGCAATCGTAATCATTCAGGACTTCCATCCAACGCCTTTGCCTTGTATTCAGTTGTAGGTCCCCGGGTGTCTCGAATGGTCGCATGCAAGTGTGAGGCTAGTCGAACAGGGTGCGGAATGCCCGTGACTAGATGGAGTACCGACAACAAACACAAGATACTTTAAACTTCGTCTATTGATAAAACACAACCGATTACAAGTGAATGCGTACATAAGAACTTTACTAACCTGCTATTTATACCAATAACCTGATGCCTGCACACTTGGTAAGTGCGCAGGGCTTTGCTCTTGCGTACTTAGCAAGTTTGCAGACAATGTTCTTGCGTACTTGCTAAATACGCAGGTTAAGCAACATGCGCACTTGTTAAGTGCGCACAACACATAACAAGATGATTACAATGACAAGTACCTATAAACATGTTTATAACTCGATAAACCAATACATACAGACACTAAAATACAAGTACAGATACATAAAGAACAGTAACAAAAGTAGAGACAACATCTAGAGTGTTTGTCACACAAACGTGCTCCAACAAACTCCCCCTTGACAACAACTCTGGATTGTCTTCGGTCTTCAAGCTCCTTCAGCTTTAGCTTCCCATCTTAATCTTGTAGTCAAGGCAAAACTTGACTAGCTTGTTGTATCTTGATGCTAGAAGCTTCGTCCATTCATCCGTGTATATGCAATACTTGTCATTTAGAACCGTCAGATCTTTCACAGAGAAGTTGATGAAAGTGATCTCATAAAAAACTCTGATAAGTTCACGATTTGCTAATTTTACTAGGTCGTACTTGGGTAAGTAGCTGAACGCCTCACTGGTTGGTTTCAGGTACTGAACCCACCAGCTAGTTTGATTGTAAACATCTCCTTGTTGTCTTCAAACCTGACAGAAAGGATCATACATGTTGTTCCATGCTTGTCTAGAATTGAAGACTTTTGCCAAGCAGGAGGCTAACTCTTCTTGAACCGTCCCGTAGGATACTTGTTCATCCAGGCGTCAGCATCAGCAGGTTGGGGATCGGTAGGAGAGGCTTCAGCCGAGGTTGCTGCCCCACTAGCCTCAGCAACGTATTCAGACTCGACTGAACCTACAATAGCAGCTTCAAAGGTTGGAGACTCAAATATCTCTCCATCCTCAAGCACATAAATTCCCTCACCGTCACCCTTCGGGAAATACACCATCACATCCTCATCATCATCATCATCATCCCTGTAACATTTCTGATTTTAGTATCCGTATTTTCAATACAATGTAACGCATTTCAAACTCATTTCTAGTACACTGTTTTATTCCTTTTCGTACCATCAATTAAATACTATATTTCAATGTTAACCCGCAAATTTTACACAGTTATAACCTACTAAAACAGTATATAAGTATCTATTTTTACAAATATGTCAAAAACCAAAGTTACAAGGTCTGATGTTGAAAATTTACAAGAAACCCTAATAGCACGGTCGCGCCTCGTTCTGGCACGGTCGCGCCGAGTGCTTTGGCATGGTCGCGCGAATTGCTTTGAAACGATCGCGCCTGGTTCCTTAACACGGTCGCGCCTCATTTGGGCACGGTCGCGCCTAGTATCAGTTGAAACGTAAAATCAGTTTTAAACGCGAGAATCGTTGAGTTTCGTAACCGATATACGTTTCACTTTCATTATCAAAGACAATAATATTATCAATCGTAACAACTGACAACAGAAATCGATTAATCTCAAAGAAAACTAAAATCCTTCACTTGAACCAAAATCCTCCTATTCTAAAGTGCAATTCCCTCGATCAATCGCTCCATAGAATCTCTCTAAAACCCCTGAACACACTGGTTTAGCCGGAAGTGCAGTGGAAGACGCCGGAGACAGAACTCGTCGACGCCGGAACTCCTTCCTACCGTCATCTATCAATTCGTCCTCCATCCGGGTAATTGAAACTCTTTTCACAGTCTATTTAGCCTATAGATCGAAAGCCCCATATTAATTTGGGCTCTCAATATAGAATTTGTCTGAAACCCGAATCTAAGTTTTGTTCAAAAATGATTTAATCGAACCCAGTTCTAAACATGACTTACATACAATTAATCTATATAACAAGGCTCGTAATAGCATGGTAAATGAAAGCCCTATGATTCCCAACCCTATTATTATAAGAATCGGTCAATTCGTTCCTGATTTGGAACAGACACGGTCGCGCTAATCATCTAGCGCGGTCGTGCCTCATGAGACGCGGTCATGCTGACTATCAGCGTTGTCGTGTCCTCCTGTCCAGACCCAATCATGCCCTTTGACTAATCTCAGTCGTGTCTTAGGATCATAGACACGATCGTGCCTGGCCAAGGCACGGTCGTGCCTAATGATTTGGTTAGTTAAGCCTCAATTTGATTAACACGGTCGCGCCTTGGCTAGCATGGTTAAGTTACATTTTATAAATAAATAAATAAAATGATTATTTATTTAATTTATATTTAAACAAAAACGATTAATTAATTATACTAACTTATAACTAATACTTACAATGTTTTCATAAACAATAATTATTTACATTACTTATTTAATTATTCAAACTCAAACCTTAATCAAAATGTTCTAAAAATACTCTTTCAAACTTTATATATTTTAGTCAATAATCCAATTACAAATCACTGACTTTTTACACAAGTCCAAATACAACTTTAGAATTAAACTCTTGTGCACACTATTAATACCATACACATTACACTTTAGGTTAACTCGTGCATTTCAAGGATCTTTAGTCTACCTAGTATCTTTGTTAGCTACGCCTTCAAACCAAGTGAGTATTTCATAGCCCCTTTTACTCTTTTACACTTTTGGGGTGAAACATGAACATTATTCAAATTACACGTTACATTTACACGAACAACACAAGTACAAATCCTATTTACATTCATGTGTGCAATTTGAGCTTTATGCCCGAGTGTTAGGTGTGCTAACCTTTGTATGCGATTATGTGCAATCATTAACTATACAAGCCGACAGTTTTCAATGATAGATCTATTGAGTCTGACAAACCCACCCAGATTGGGGTGATTGATACCGACAACACAATTGTGCATGCTAGTTACAAAGGTTTGATTGTACATGGTTACCCAATAGCTGCTCCCCATAAATGCCTTATTTATCATGTTATGTAAGGATTTGTTTTACAAACTATATGCTATATATATAAACCTGTGTTATACTCACCAACTTTTTAGTTGACTTTATTTTATTCATGTTTCAGGTTCTAACGTGTGAGATTGTTCAAGATGTGCTACACATAGGATTGGACTTAGTTAATTTAAATAAAAGAACTCTATGTATTTTCAATTTTATTCTATCTTGGATTTGGTTATGTTTGGATTATTTGCAATGAAATTTGACGTTTAGTATATTCAATTTAGTCAACCTTGTGCTTATGAACAGTCTACATTTCCCGCCCCGATGATTCCGCCATCGGTCGGGGTGTGACAGATTGGACTCAGAGCCTTGGTTATAGGGAATTAGGTTATTAGACACCTTGACCTAGACTATAACTTTAGGACACCTACTTATGCTATGATTCATGATTTCATGTTATATGCTACATGCTATATGTTATGTGTTACATGCTATGTGCTACATGATTACTATGATTAGTTATTATTTTATGTGATGACTTATTTATTAAAAATCCATGACTTATTAGTATATACTTAAATAATAAATTAAATAAACAATATCTCTTCCTATATCCTAAAACCTCATAATACTCTTATCTCCTTCTCTATCTATATTTTTCTAGCATGTGGAATCTTCATGAATCTAAATCCATAAAATTTTCTTTATTTCCTCGTTAAGGTTTTTAAGCTTTGTTAATTATTTGAGGACACGTGCAATCTGGAAGAGTGACACCTGTATTTTGAGTGTTCTGTCTAGGAAAGCATTTCGCATAAATCCCAATCAACCGAGGGACCCGTATGCTTTCCTGGGAATTCCCGAGATGAGTGTTTACTTATAGGCTAAAGCATGTCTCCTTGAAAATTATATAAGTTTAATTAACCTTAATGTGTCATAGTACTCGAGTGATTATATCACTATTTTAGTACAATCCAAACTATGATTATCTATTTATTTTGTTATCTTATTCTATTAAATCCAAACAATTCTCATGAGTTCTTACATCTTTTCTTGTCTTGTGAAAATATGTAGAATGCCTCCTCGTCGTGCTCCCGCCGCCAACACCAATACCGACATTGCTGCTATTCTTGCACAACTCGTGACACAACTCACTCAAGCTAATAGTGCCACCAATGGCAACAATGGTGGAAATGGTAGTAATAGTGGTAATGCTGGAAACGGTGGAAATGGTGGTAACAACCCATCTCAATGCACCTTCAAGCACTTCAACTCGTGCAATCCCCTCAAGTTCTATGATACTTAAGGAGCTACTGGACTCCTTCAATGGTTCGAAAGCATTGAGAATACCTTTCTCAATAGTGACTGCCCCGACAACCTTCGTGTTCGTCAGCCACAAGTGTCCTCTACAAAAACGGGCACTCACGTGGTGGAATGGGGAGAAGAGAAATAGAGGTGTGGATGTGGCAATGGCCTTACCTTGGGATGAGGTTAAAAGGCTAATGACCGAGGAATTCTGTCCTCGAAATGAAGTAAAGAAACTTGAAGCCGAATTTTGGGATCTTGCCCAAGATAGTGGTGAAAACTTGGCGTACACAACTCGGTTCCATGAGTTGAGTCTTCTTGTGCCCCACATGGTCACTCCTTTGTCCCGCTGCATTGAAAATTATATTGGGGGACTGCCTAGACAAATTCAAGATACTGTCCTAGGAAGGAATCCCGTAACACTTGAGGATGCTATCCGTTTGTCCGCTACCTTAACTGATAACCATGTGAAAGCGGGAACACTTACTAAAAAGGGCACCAAGAAAGTTTCTGACACTATAACCCCTCCTACCCACAGCAAAGAGGCCACAACTGAACCCTCCCGCAATAATAGGAAAAGGAAGACTAGAAACTATGCTGTGGTTACTCCTGCTATTCCTGTTAACCAAGCTGCACCTATGGTTCAAGCACCGGCCAAAAAGCCATATGTTGGAATCTACCCACTTTGTGCCACTTGTAACTACCATCATCTCCAAAGCATCCCATGTCGCCTTTGTACTTATTGTGGGAGATATGGCCATACTGTTAATGTTTGTAGGACCAAAGCTCTTGCGGGCCAAGTCAACGCACCAAACCAAACCAACACCCAAGTGGCTAATCAAGGTGTACCCGCTATTGCAAATGGGCGAGCATGTTATGAATGTGGCAACCCGAACCATTTCTGTGATCAGTGCCCAAAGTTAGTCAATGCTAGACAAGGTGGAGCTCGTGGGCGTGCTTTCAACATAAACGCCAATGAAGCTCAAGCCAACAATGACGTGGTCAATGGTACGTTTCTTATTAATAGTCAATATGCCTCCATTTTATTCGATACCGGTGCCGATAAAAGTTTTGTGTCACTTAATTTTGAACCTTTACTTGCAAAGACACGATCCCAATTAGAGAAAACCTTCACCGTTGAGGTAGCAAATGGTGACTCCCTTACAATTGAATCCATCATCTATGATTGCTCTTTAGAACTTAATGATCATACATTCCCAATCAACCGTGTTCCAATGCCACTAGGAAGCTTTGATATCATCATAGGCATGGATTGGCTATCAAATCATCATGCCGAAGTCATTTGTTTCGAGAAGTGCATCCGAATACCTCTACCATCGGGAGAAACACTAAGAGTCTTTGGTGAAAAGCCTTGTAAAGGGCTTAAACTAATGTCATGCACTACTACTCAAAAGTACTTACGAAAGAAGTACGTGGCCTTTTTGGCCCATATCGTTCAAAAGGATGTTAAAAAGAAGAGTATTCAAGATACCCCCATTATCCGAGATTTTCCTGAAGTATTCCCCGAAGACTTATCCGGCCTTCCACCCGTTCGCCAAGTAGAATTTCGCATTGATCTTGTGCCTGGAGCTAACCCCGTGGCTAGAGCTCCATACCGTCTTGCACCTTCTGAAATGCAAGAACTTGCAAGTCAACTTCAAGAGCTCTCCGACAAGGGATTCATCCATCCGAGTCATTCACCGTGGGGTGCACCCGTCTTATTCGTTAAAAAGAAGGATGGATCATTTTGCGTGTGTATTGACTACCGCGAACTCAACAAGCTTACTATCAAAAACCATTATACTTTACCTAGAATTGATGACCTCTTTGATCAACTTCAAGGTTCTACTTGCTTCTCGAAGATTGATCTTCGATCTGGTTATCACCAACTCCGTGTGCAAGAAGACGATATTCCAAAGACTACCTTCCGAACAAGGTATGGTCATTACGAGTTCATGGTTATGCCTTTTGGACTAACCAATGCACCCGCAGTTTTCATGGATCTCATGAATCGTGTGTGCAAACCGTCCCTTGATGAGTTCGTGATCGTTTTCATCGATGACATCTTAATCTATTCCAAGACTAAAGTCGATCATGAGCAACATCTTAGATTGGTCTTGGATCTCTTGAAGAAAGAACAACTATATGCCAAATTCTCCAAATGTGAATTTTGGTTAAAAAAAAGTTCAATTTCTTGGTCACATTGTCAACGACAAGGGTATTCATGTTGACCCTGCTAAGATCGAAACGGTTAAGAATTGAAATACCCCGAAGACTCCCACTGAAGTTCGTTCATTTCTGGGTGTTGCGGGATATTACCGTCGTTTCATCTCAAACTTCTCTAAAATTGCTGTCCTCCTTACCGCTTTGACCCACAAGGGTAAGACTTATGAATGGGGACCAAAGCAAGAAGAAGCTTTCCAAACCCTTAAGCAAAAGTTGTGCAATGCTCCCATTTTGACCCTCCCTGATGGGAATGATGATTTAGTTGTCTACTGTGATGCTTCTAACCATGGTCTCGGTTGTGTTCTTATGCAACGAGGCAAAGTAATCTCTTATGCATCAAGGCAACTTAAGATTCATGAGAAGAATTATACGATGCACGATCTCGAGTTGGGTGCGGTCGTATTCGCATTAAAGATTTGGAGACATTATCTATATGGCACAAAATGTGTGGTGTTCACCGACCACAAAAGTCTCCAACACATCTTCAATCAAAAGGAACTCAATATGAGGCGACGACGTTGGGTTGAACTCCTTAACGACTATGACTGCGAGATTCGTTACCATCCCGGCAAAGCAAATGTTGTAGCCGACGCTTTGAGTCGAAAGAACCATGTCATGCATCAAAGTGTTCGAATTCAAACCGACATCCAAAACCGCATCTTAGAAGCTCAACACGTCTCAGTCACCGAGGGTAACATGTACGAAGAAATGTCGTGTGGTGTTGAACTTCTGCTTGAATCAAAACCCAATGGCTTACTTTATTACTTGAACCGTATTTGGATTCCCGGTCGCGATGATCTCCGTACATTTCTCATGAACGAGGCTCATAAGACTCGTTATTCTATTCATCCTGGTGCGGATAAAATGTACCAAGATCTTCGCCAACATTATTGGTGGCTCGGTATGAAAAAGGACATTGCTCTTTATGTTACCAAATGTTTAACCTGCTCCAAAGTCAAAGCCGAACATCAACGTCCTTCTGGTTTACTTGAACAACCGGAAATTCCCGTGTAGAAATGGGAAAACTTAGCTATGGATTTTATTACCAAACTCCCTCGCACCTCGAGTGGTTATGATAGCATTTGGGTGATCATTGATCGTCTCACCAAATCTGGTCATTTCTTGCCTATCCGTGAAGACTATCGGGTTGAAAAACTAGCCCAAATTTACATTGATGAAATTGTGAGCCGTCATGGTGTTCCCTTGAACATAATATCCGATCGAGATGCCCGGTTCACGTCTCGATTTTTGCAATCTCTCCAAACTGCTCTTGGCACACGATTGGATTTGAGCACGGCTTACCATCCCCAAACTGATGGTCAAACCGAGCGAACAATCCAAACACTTGAAGACATGCTTAGAGCTTGTGTAATAGATTTTGGTGGAAATTGGGATTCACATTTATCCGTCATTGAGTTCTCTTACAATAATAGCTACCACAAAAGTATCAACATGGCTCCATTCGAAGCTCTTTATGGTCGCAAGTGTCGTTCTCCTATCTGTTGGAACGAGATTGGTGAAGCACAAATCACCGGTCCCGAGCTAATTCAAGAAACATCCGACAAGATTATTCAAATCCGTGACAACATCCGAACAGCGAGAAGTCGCCAAAAGAGTTATGCCGATAAACGACGAAAACCCTTGGAATTCTAAGTCAGTGACCTTGTTCTTCTTAAGGTGTCCCCATGGAAGGGTGTGATCCGTTTTGGAAAGAAAGGCAAATTAGCCCCTCGCTATGTTGGTCCATTCAAAATCCTTGAATGGATTGAAAAAGTGGCTTACAAACTCGAATTACCTCCATCTCTTGGCAATGTACACCCCACATTTCATGTATCAAATCTGAAGAAATGTCTCGCCGATGAGAATCTCCATATACCGCTTGATGACGTGCACATTGACGAAACGATGCACTTCGTTGAGAAACAGGTAGAAATTATGGATCGTGAAATCAAACAACTCAAGCGAAGTCGTATTCCTATTGTCAAAGTTCGTTGGGAGTCTAAGCGTGGTCCTGAATTCACTTGGGAACGAGAGGACCAAATGAAGCTCAAGTACCCCCATCTTTTTACTGATGCCGTAGTTTCCTCTAGCTAAATTTCGGGACAAAATTCCCTCAACATGGGGAGACTGTAATATTTCTGATTTTAGTATCCGTATTTTCAATTCAATGTAATGCATTTCAAACTCAATTCTAGTGCACTGTTTTATTCCTTTTCATACCATCAATTAAATACTATATTTCAATGTTAACCCGCAAATTTTACACGGTTATAACCTACTAAAACACTACATAAGTATCTATTTTTACAAATATGTCAAAAACCAAAGTTACAAGGTCTGATGTTGAAAATTTACAAGAAACCCTAATAGGCACGGTCGCGCCGAGTGCTTTGGCACGGTCGCGCGACTTACTTTGGAACGATCGCGCCTGGTGCCTTAACACGGTCGCGCCTCGTTTGGGCACGGTCGCGCCTAGTAGCAGTTGAAACGTAAAATCAGTTTTAAACGCGAGAATCGTTGAGTTTCGTAACCGATATACGTTTCACTTTCATTATCAAATACAATAATATTATCAATCGTAACAACTGACAACAGAAATCGATTCATCTCAAAGAAAACTAAAATCATTCACTTGAACCAAAATCCTCCTATTCTAAAGTGCAATTCCCTCGATCAATCGCTCCATAGAATATCTCTGAAACCCCTGAACACACTGGTTTAGCCGGAAGTGCAGTGGAAGACGCCGGAGACCGAACTCGTCGACGCCGGAACTCCTTCCTACCGTCATCTATCAATTCGTCGTCCATCCGGGTAATTGAAACTCTTTCCACAGTCTATTTAGCCTATAGATCGAAAGCCCCATATTAATTTGGGCTCTCAATATAGAATTTGTCCGAAACCCGAATCTAAGTTTTGTTCAAAAATGATTTAATCGAACCTAGTTCTAAACATGACTTACATACAATTAATCTATATAACAAGGCTCGTAATAGCACGGTAAGTAAAACCCTATGATTCCCAACCCTATTATTATAAGAATCGGTCAATTCGTTCCTAATTTGGAACAGACACGGTCGCGCTAATCATCTAGCGCGGTCGTGCCACATGAGACGCGGTCGTGCCGACTATCAGCGCGGTCGTGTCCTCCTGTCCAGACCCAATCATGCCCTTTGACTAATCTCAGTCGTGTCTTAGGATCATAGACACGATCGTGCCTGGCCAAGGCACGGTCGTGCCTAATGATTTAGTTAGTTAAGCCTCAATTTGATCAACACGGTCGCGCCCTGGCTAGCATGGCCGCGCCCGTGGTTTGAGCACGACCGTGCCCTTCCCAGGCACGGTCGTGTGTGAGTTAAAATCTTGGCAGAATTATAAATTTGATATATTTTTCAAACCACAAATATTCTGATTGAATTACAAAATAAAAATAGTTGAATTTTATAAAATTGCATTTAATCTTATTTAGAAATAACAAATATTTAACAAATGGAAAAATTAATTATTTAAAGTTTATAAAATTTAATTTACAATTATTGTTAAACCTTTCATTTAAAAAGTATTTAAATGGTTAAGTTACATTTTATAAATAAATAAATAAAATGATTATTTATTTAATTTATATTTAAACAAAAACGATTAATTAATTATACTAACTTATAACTAATACTTACAATGTTTTCATAAACAATAATTATTTACATTACTTATTTAATTATTCAAACTCAAACCTTAATCAAAATGTTCTAAAAATACTCTTTCAAACTTTATATATTTTAGTCAATACTCCAATTACAAATCAATGACTTTTTACACAAGTCCAAATACAACTTTAGAATTAAACTCTTGTGCACACTATTAATACCATACACATTACACTTTAGGTTAACTCGTGCATTTCAAGGATCTTTAGTCTACCTAGTATCTTTGTTAGCTACGCCTTCAAACCAAGTGAGTATTTCATAGCCCCTTTTACTCTTTTACACTTTTGGGGTGAAACATGAACATTATTCAAATTACACGTTACATTTACACGAACAACACAAGTACAAATCCTATTTACATTCATGTGTGCAATTTGAGCTTTATGCCCAAGTGCTAGGTGTGCTAACCTTTGTATGCGATTATGTGCAATCATTAACTATACAAGCTGAAGGTTTTCAATGATAGATCTATTGAGTCTGACAAACCCACCCAGATTGGGGTGATTGATACCGACAACACAATTTTGCATGCTAGTTACAAAGGTTTGATTTTACATGGTTACACAATAACTGCTCCCCATAAATGCCTTATTTATCATGTTATGTAAGGATTTGTTTTACAAACTATATGCTATCTATATAGACCTGTGTTATACTCACCAACTTTTTAGTTGACTTTATTTTATTCATGTTTCAAGTTCTAACGTGTGAGATTGTTCAAGATGTGCTACACATAGGATTGGACTTAGTTAATTTAAATAAAAGAACTCTATGTATTTTCAACTTTGTTCTATCTTGGATTTGGTTATGTTTGGATTATTTGCAATGAAATTTGACGTTTAATATATTCAATTTAGTCAACCTTGTGCTTATGAACAGTCTACATGTCACGCCCCGATGATTCCGCCATCGGTCGGGGTGTGACAATCCCAATCATCGTTAGACTCGATCTCCCCCCCCTCAATATTGCTGAGAGCATCGATCTGCACTTCCTTGTAATAGTCTGACTCAATCAACAAGATAACTTCAGCTGTCGACTCTCCTTGACCACTACCACCACCACCAGAAGTAGTACCATCACCGCCGTGCTGAGTAGACTCCCCCTCAGCCATAGACACAACAGAGATTGGAACAATAGCTAAAGCTTGTTGCTCACCTCCACTATGACCGGCTTCCGGATCCTTGTCTTTGTTATCATCCTTTGTCAGATCGACAGGATGACAAGCCTCATCACCACTGAGCAGCAAGCTTTGCGGTCAAATCACTTACCAACTTGACCATCAATTCATGTTCTTTGCGTTGAATATCTAATCTTAGCTCTACTTTCTTTCTATGCCCCAGAATCATGTCATTTGTCTTGATACGTAACTCATTCTGGGACATCAAGCTTTTAAGCTGCTCCTGGGTTCCCTAAACTTGGTGCCTTAAATGAGTAACTTCATCCACCAAGGAGTTTATCTTAGCCTGTTGAGTGTCTGACTAACTCCTTGATTTCTAAACTGTTTCAAGTAAACCGGCCACAAGAGTCTCTAGTGTGGTAATCCTCGCTTCACGGGGATCAAGATCCCTAGATTTAGAGGCTTCAGCAGTGGTATAGGCGGGAAAAGAGAACAGTTGATCGAAGTCAAACCCTTGGGTAAAGTCCCCAAAGTTGTACGGTTGACTAATGGGCTGAAGGGTGGTAGTTGTGGTTGAAGATGGGATGGTTGATGTTTCAATGGTGGTTGTGGTGATTGTGACTGACTCAGTCTGTAAAGGAGCCGTCACCATGACCTGATAGACAGTTTCAATGGGGAGGGATACTATCTCAGGCACCTCCTCTGAGATAGTTGTAAGAGCGACCTCTCTCGTTACACGTTACTTTCTCCTCCTTCGATACAGCTGCGTTGAAGTTTGAGTTGTTGTAGTGACCGCCTGATGTTGAGCACGAGATTGAATAACTCTCAAGACAACATCAAACGGACTATCATTTTTCTACTTAACTCTTCTCTCTGTTCTTTGCCTCTGTACCTCAGTATCCGACTCTGGTTCATACTCACTGTCAGTACTTCTGTGTCTTCGTCTTTTGGAGGATTACTCGGGAAAGGATACCTTCGCCATTCTGCTTGGGTGTGTATGGTCTGGTGCATCATCAAAATCAGACGAATCAGATTCAGTTGCTTTGGAATCAGACTCATCAGCACCATCTCCTACTTCTTCTTCGTCACCGCCATCACCAGACTCATCATCATCAGAGTCATCTCCAACTTCCTCTTCCTCCTCTACTTGCTCCTCAACATGTTCATCTAAGTATCCACTTAGCTCAGGCTCAGAATCAGCACTAAACCATCTGATGTCGGGAGGGGCAACATTAGCTTCATTAATCAGGTGGCCGAAGAGGGGTGTATGCTCAGGGGTAGGTTCTACACTGCTTGGATTTAGAAATTTGACGAACACCCTCTTGTCCACACTCTTGACTTGCAGTCTTTTTCCAATCTGTGTTAGATTGGGCAATGCGTCATTTATCAACAGTTGAACGAATCTCGGGTACAATAGGAATCTAAACCTCTCCGCTGCATTGATCTGATCGGTCATAGACTTGTAGATGTACTTAGAAAAGTTAAACCCCGTATTTAGATAGAGGCCAACAATTGCGGCTGCCAAGTCATGACCCATATCATCCTTTCCTGCCTTCCGTGCAGATAGGCAAATGATCATGACGTGTGCGAAGTAATGCACTGATCAAGTACACACATCTTCTTGTAGGAGGAATAGTCTATCTTCCCAACATAACCCATCCTCTGTCTCCAGCAACCATCCACAAAGTAGTCCGGGTACGCTATAGGATCAGTAACGTAACCCATCCTCTGTCTCCAACAACCATCCACAAAGTAGTCCGGGTACGCTATAGGATCAGTAGGTAAGTCACGAAACTGTAGTACTCTCCTGATAGTGTCTTCAAAAATGGCTATCTGATGGCCAGCCCAGTAGCCCTAATGACATTCGGGGTTACCGTGCAATCATGATTAACAGTATCCCAGAACTGGTCCATGTAGGGTCGAGAAACAACTGGATCAGCAGAGTTTGCATAACTGATCTTGGATCTATTTAGGAAATCCACAATCTCTCTATACTCTAGTGCAGCACCCTTCCATTCTGGATGACTGAGAGCTAACAGATTGAACTCATTAGTGAATGCACGAGCCATCACTGCAAAAACAAAAGATAAACAACATTAGAACAAATATAATCATTGGAATGGAACAAACATGACTTGGTATAGCACTTGCACATTGAACTGATTTCCAGACTTAGAAATTTTTCTGAATTGGCCTTCCTGCGTACTTAACAAGTACGCAGGAGATTGTTCTTGCGTACTTTGTAAGTACGCAGGAGCTAATTCTTGCGTACTTTCTAAGTGCGCAAGAACTGGTACATAGAACATTTTCAAATTCCAAAATCAGTAAGTTGTGAGAAATTGCTGTGAATGTTGGTCACCACAAGGTCGAAATTTTTTTTTAGAACCTATGGGACCAGCACCAACATCAAAATCTTGCTAAGACCCGGTCATTTTGACCTAGACATGGTCCGACGCAAACTTACGGCCTACCAAGTGGTCAAAAAAAATCAAAACATGTTAAGGAAAAATTTGGTATACAAGAGCTTCGAATGATGATATTAAACTAGTTTTAGGTCTTAATTTTAGTCAAGAACATCCAAAATCAGTTAAAATTGCATCATCAAAACCCTCTGTCCAAATATTCAACAATCGGTCCAAAACAGGTGATTTCATGTATGGAATGGTCTGAGATTCTCATCAAATGTTAGTTAGGTGAAGATGAAACAATGATCGGGATGAAAAATCACTTTGGATCACATGAAATTTTTTAGCGAAATCTATTCTGAGAGTATGAAGTAGTGTATAGACGTTTGAATGTGATAACAGATGAAAAGGTCTAACACATGCTTATATACCCCGCACACACCAGCCGTGCATACTTGTCAAGTGCGCAATACTTAACTCCTGCGTACTTACTAAGTACACATTACTTATGGCTTGCGTACTTATTAAGTACGCATGGTTTAAATCTTGCGCACTTGACAAGTACGCAGAGACCCTTGGCACTCAAAATTTCAACTCAAATTATGAAGATTGTCAAGACAAATAGCAAACCAGATATAAATATTCAATCACGAGGTTTTTCAAAAACAATTCACGGAAGTTAAACAAAAATGTTTTTTGTTTTTCTTAAATTTAGATAAACTGTACTGAAAATCTTTTTGTCATTTTGATAAAAGATATAACTGCACAAGAACTCAAAATCTTTTTGTTCTTTTTTGAATAAAGATAATATTCACTAGATACAGATCCGGATATACAGAAATAAACACACTAGCTATTTTTGGTCAAAGTCACGAACAGAGGATCATATCAGGCTAATATTTAACAAAAATGATAGAAGATAAACATCAAGGAATATGGGATCATGTCATGAATTACTACTTATTCATACGTAATATGAAATACATGCAAGTTAATTCAAGTTGGCAATATTATCAGATTTGAAACCATAAGCATCTTTGTTTCACATTCTTGTGAGTTAAGGTATTAATTATAGATATACAAAATGTACCCCACAGTTATGCTACAAAAATTTAAATTGCACTATCTCAAGGCATCCAAGATTTTCCCAATGATTTCCAAATCTCAAGAATGAATTTACAACGTTTAGCATAAAAAAAATCAAGCAGAATCCATAAGGATTATCAAGAATCATAAGATTCAGAATTGAGGGATTCATTTGTCTTGGTTTGATAGGTTTTTCTTCTATGAACATCAGATGATGATTCGAGTTAATAGATATAGAGTCTTTGGATTTGGTTCAGGGGATGCAACTGTAATCTGGATATTTCCTCAATGAAGCAGACGTGATCCAACGGGTAGCATATGTTTGACGGTTGCTGTCAAGACATATCTTGGCTCAACTTCTCATTGCATACTTGTGAGTATGGGCAGTGAAGAGAACCGAAAAATTGTGCTAAAGACATAACCCGAAACTGGTCTCATAAGAAAATACTTGCCAAAATATTATATCCTATATATGATAGTGATCTTTTGCATTCTTTTACACACACACATGCAAAACATGGGTTGAAATCACAGTTGTAGTAATTTATATTTAATTTTCACACTACTAATGATCCAAAAATGCTTATAGCCTATTGACAATTCAAATTACTTGCAAATATTCAAATTAAAAAAATAATCAAATTTAAGGCTCAAGTAATCATGACGCAATCATTTCCCATATGTGCAGTCTAAGACATTTAGATCACTTACTGATGTACTATCATTTCCTCTTATGTTTAAATGACTTTGAAATTTTCTTAATTTTCTATTTTGTTTGGATTTTTTCTGAAAAAAATAACAAAGAAAAACGAACTATACAGAGAAGGTTTAAGAGAAATAAAGTTTAACTTCCATGCAACATTATGATTTGAAAAAGAGTTTTCCTCATTCAGGATTGAACATTCCTATCATGTTGCCAAGTTGTTCAAAACGGGTACGATCAAACGCCTTGGTGAAAAGGTCAGCAAAGTTGTCATCCGTGTGAATTTTTACAAGTTCAACCAAGTGCTTTTCAGCACAGTCACAGATTAAATGGTGGTGAATTTCAATATGCTTAGTTTTGGAATGTTTCACCGGGTTGTTCGTGATGGACATGGTGGCATTGTTGTCAATGAATAGTGGAGTTCCAATGTAGTTCAAGCCGTAGTCTCTCAGCTGTTGTTGAATCCATAGTATCTGAGAACAACAGCTAGCAGCAGCAACGTACTCTGCTTCACATGTTGACACAGAAACCGTTGACTACTTCTTACACTGCCAGGAGAGCACATCCACATGAGGTTGATTTTCAGTAGAGGATACAACCGCCATAATCAGAATCAGTATATGCTTTGAAGTCAATAGATTGTTGTTTGGAGTACCAAAGACCCAAATGGGGTTTACCTTTCAGGTATGTGAAGATCCTCTTTACAACAATCAGATGAGAATCCTTCGGTTGTGACTGAAACCTTGAGCACAAGCAGACATTAAACATTATGCCAGGTCTTGAAGATGTGAGATACATAAGAGATCCGATCATCCCACGGTACAATTTGCAATCCACATACTTTCCATCTTTGTCTAGATGCAGACCATGATTGACTGTGATCGGTGTGCCATAAGTAGTACAATAATTCATTTTTTATTTTGACAAAATGTCCTATACGTACTTAGTTTGATGTAGATAAATGCCATCCTCCCTTCGACTGACTTGCAGACCCAGGAAAAAAGACAATTCACCCATGTTGCTCATTTCATACTTGGACTTCATCACCTGCTTGAATTCCCTACACATCTCTTCATTGTTAGACCCAGAGATAATGTCATCGACGTACACTTACACATGTAAAATATCACCTCCTGCTTTTCGTATGAAGAGAGTCGAGTCAATTTGTCCTCGATCGAAACCGATAGACAATAAATGCTTTGAAAGAGTCTCATACCATGCCCTAGGTGATTGATGAAGACCATAAAGTGCTTTATCCAGCTTGTACACTTTATTCAGATTATGCGGGTCTTCAAAACCTGGTGGTTGAGTGACATAGACCTCTTCATGAACGTTTTGGTAAGGGAAAGCACTCTTCACATCGACTTGATAGATTTTGAAGCCAAAAAAGAAGGCATAAGCCAGAAACAATCGGATAGCTTCAAGTCTAGCAACTGGGGCATACACCTCAGTGTAATCCAAGCCCTCTTGCTGATAAAAACCCTGAACAAACAACCTTGCTTTGTTTTTCACCACAATGTGTCGATCATCTGTTTTACACTTGAACACCCATCTGGTACCTATTGGATGTACACCCCTCGGCAGGTCAACTAAATCCCACACATGGAACTTTTGGAACTGAGACAACTCATCCTGTATAACCTCTATCCAGCAGTTGTCAGCAAGAGACTCCTTCACATTCTTCGACTCTAAATGGGATACGAATGCAGCATGCAAACATGTTTCCATGATACCTGTGTCAAGAATCTTAGCATTCAAACTGGTGTTCTCGGTAATGGTTCCAACATCAGGATCACCAATGATGTTATCGATTGGATGATTCTTATGCACTCTCGTCTCTAGTACAATTAGTTCATGGATATTAGATTCAAGGTTTGTGCTCAACTCCCCCACATCATGTGCATCAGAAGAAGATTCAATAATGATAGGATCAACTGGAGCTTCATTTCCTTCACAAGTGTCACGATCAGCTCGAGCATCGTTTCCTTCATTCATCATTCGTTTCTACTTCTTTGTTACCGTCAAGAGTCCTAGATGCAGATGCAACATTAGGATTAGGAGCGGGGATTGGTACAGAAGCTCTGGTTGAGAAATCGGAGTCCTCGCCGCCACTACAAAACTAATACAAATTGGCAGCATCTTCAGCAGATAAATTAGGAAGGTTGAAAGACTTGAAGAGAGCATCATAATCGAACCCCCAAGCTGGACCTGCTGGTTCTGGTGTAACGATGTGTTTACTGCAATCCACTTCAAACCACTCTTCAACTGAATGAGTTTCAATATTGTACACCCTTTTGCATGGTGAATTGGCAACATATCCTAAGAAGATGCCTTCCACTGCTTTTGCATGAAATTTGGATTTGCGATCCTTGTATTGTAACAATAATGAACAGGGACTACCAAATGGGACTAGGTACTCGAGATAGGGAGGTCAATTATTGATCAGGTCATAACATGTTTTGTTGTGTATTTTCACCACCAGAACTCTATTTAAAACGTGACACGCCGTATTAACGGCTTCCGCCTAGAATGTGATTGGAAGCTTGGCATCTGAAAGAATCGTCCTTGTAGTTTCAATCAAAGTTTTGTTTCTTCCTTTCTGCAACTCCATTCTGTTGAGGCGTGTACGGAGCACTAAATTCATGACGAATTCCCTTCTTGAGACAGAAAAGTTCCATCATGTTGTTCTTGAACTCTGTGCCGTTATCACTACTTATTCTTCTAACCTTCAACTTGCATAAAGATTCCAGATTTAAGATCAGGTATTGAAGAATTTTAGCAGTCTCATCCTTTGTACTTAAAAAATGCACCCAAGAAAAACGTGAGAAATCATCCGTTACGACCAGACAGTATGACTTACCTCCAATACTCCTAATACTTATGGGCTCGAACAAATCCATATGTAGGAGCTCCAAAGGGGTATCGATGGAGTTTTGGGTCTTGTTCTTGTGAGATTTCCGTTGCTGTTTGCCCTTTTTACAAGGCATACAGTCATCTGCAACGGCAAACCTCAGCATAGGAATCCCGGTAACCAAACCGTTTTGGACAAGATGATTCATTTTACGATAAGAATGGTGTCCGAGTTTCCTATGCCACAAGATTGATTCAAGCTCCGTCGCTTTGGTAAGTAAACAGGTAGCAATTGATGAGGTGGTTGTTGCTACGCTCATATCAATCTGATAGGTGTCGTTTGTTCTTGGAGCTCGCATCAAAATCCAATCTTCCGGAACCTCAAAACCAGGCTTGAGAACTAAGCATTCAGACTTGTTAAACATAACCGAGTATTCCTTGTTGCACATTTGAGAGACACTCAACATGTTATGCTTCAGCTCCTCGCAATAGTTGACATTGTAGAAGCTAATACATCCATTCGAAACCACACCTTGAAAAGTAATACTACCGCCCTTCTCGCCTGTAAAGGCCACATAGCCACCTTTGAATGGTTTGACATCTTGAAACAGGGCCATGTTTCCTGTCATGTGCCGGGAGCATCCACTGTCCACATACCAACGGTTAGTAGTAGTTCCCTTCGGATGTCCCTGCACGAGTCAAATGAAATTAATTAGTTTTGGAGACCCAAGCCATTGTGGTCTTGGGTTGTCCGTTTTTCTCAAAACATAAAACCTCAATTAACTCGCAATCATGACTGCTAAAAATTGGTGAATCTTTTGGAGAGTCAGACTTTGAGAATTGAGAAATATCGAGTTTCTTTATCCAAACTTGTTTCTTTTGAACAGTAGGCTTGCCTTTGTCAACGACAGGTGAACTAGAAGGTGATTCACCTGGTCGACAGCCAGCTAGCTGTTGTTCAAGTTTCCTCAATCTTTTGTTCCGCCTTCTCCGTTGTGGTTTAGAAAGCTTCACCACATGCTTCTCACCAGATTGTGTACTAACAGAGGTAGATACACTGGGTTTGGCATATTGCTTTTCCTGTTTTAGAACATATGGTTCAACCACATGTTTTGTTGGAGGCTTAACCATTTGCTTCACTGGTGGTTTCACCACATTTGATTTAGGACTTTTGGATTGCTTCACTGGTGGTGTCTTAGGGAGTTCAGCCTGTTATGGGACAACTGGTCATTTCCCTTGATTCTTGTCAGGACAATTTACCATGACGTGACCGACTGTACTGTAAGGCCCCTTTCCCGGGTGACCTCACTTGTTGGATTTACTCATAAACATAGTCATAATCACTGAGCTTAAAATTTAAAACATTTGAATTCATTCATTTCATAACGTAACATGACATGACATAACAGCGGAAGTCTTTAAAATTAAGTACAAAACATTTGTCTTAACTTATATAAATATGGGATGTCAGTCTTGTGCCGGGTAACCTTCACTCCTTCGCACGATCTTTTCTTCCTTTACCTGAAATGTATACTAAAAGTCAGCTAACGCTGGTGAGTTCTAGTTTAAAACTATTAAGTATGATCATTCTTTTCTTTATAAGTATACATAATTATATACATACATTTCTATAAATACGTATTCATAGCTTTTACTTTTCTTTCTTCATTCTTATGTGATTACATAGATATGTATTCACCTTTTCTTTCTTCATTCTTATGTGATTACATAGATATGTATTCACCTTTTTTTTCTTTAACATTCATTGGTCATACACATAAGGGTGATCAACCCATCTTACGGTACGTATATCACAAAGACACACGCCATTGAGCTACCGTTGTAGCCCTTTTACTCGTCCGGTCCTCGAAACCGTCCGCCTTAACTTTGGTCCGGCCAACCTTCGGCCATCCGTCTTACCCGTCCTACCGTCGTAGTCCGTCATATTCGCCCGTCTGTCATAAGGCATCCGTTTCCCACGCGAGCTATTGTTTATACAACCGTTATACTATATTAGCATTTACTTCGACCGCCCTTTTATGCTTTTTATATGTCCTAGCTTGCGAAGGAACGTTTCTTTCCCGGTTGCAAAATAGTCACGTGGTCGTCCGTCTACAGAAGTAGCCGTTAGCTTCGTTTCCGTCCATAACGTATACATACATTCATAACATGCAATATAAATAATTATAAAGCAAGATTTCATTTATTTACGTTATGCCATTCTTTCCTTCATTCTTTGTAAACATACGTTTCATTCTTTGTTTATAATTCATTCTCATATATATATAAAATATATATTAGTACATCACGTATGATCACATTAGCATTCATATCATTTATTCATTTAGTGTATACATTTCGGCCCCAAAACATTTAATAAGGTTTGCACATAACATAGAAGGGGGGACATAGAACTCACCTGATGAGTAGTTTCTGAAATACACTTAGCTGGTTACTGAGCGTCACTAATGTCACTCACGATCTGTATAATAAAGTCATCCACATGAGCTAGTGTTCCTAGTTGACACTAAACATTGCTAAGCTCGAACCCAGTAGTTTCGATAGGTAGTTTATATCGAAACTATGGTAGCTTCGGGTCATAGTTCATATCGAAACTAGAGTAGTTTCGGATCATTGTTCATATCGAACTATAGTAGTTTCGGGTCGTGGTTCATATCGAACTATGTGCTCAATAGAAACTACTTTGTTCAATAGAAACTATTTTGTTCAATAGAAACTACTTTGTTCAATAAAAACTACTTTGTTCAATAGAAACTACTTTGTTCAATAGAAACTATTTTGTTCAATCGAAACTACTTTGTTCAATCGAAACTACTTGTTCAATCGAAACTACTTGTTCAATCGAAACTACTTGTTCAATAGAAACTAATCTGTTCAATAGAAACAACTTTGTTCAATAGAAACTACTTTGTTCAATAGAAACTATTTTGTTCAATCGAAACTACTTTGTTCAATCGAAACTATTTTGTTCAATCGAAACTACTTTTTCAATCGAAACTACTTGTTCAATAGAAACTAATCTGTTCAATAGAAACTACTTTGTTCAATAGAAACTACTTTCTTCAATAGAAACTATTTGTTCAATAGAAACTATATTGTTCAATAGAAACTACTTTCTTCAATAGAAACTATTTGTTCAATAGAAACTAGTATCTCAAGAACAAATTCGGATCTGATCTTTAAATATGTAAAGCTTCCAACTTTAATCGTTCAAAATACTTGATATCATCATATATCTGTAACTCATATAGCACTCTTTGCTAAAAGCGTAAACTTTTATGTAAAGTTGTTACCTTTGTAAAATTTTGCTGACAAGCATACGAGTAGCTCAAAACTATAGCAAACGAACTCCGATTGAGATGATTCAAGTGTCCACAGAACCGTCTCGATGATATCTACCAGATCCCCACTTAGCCTCCACCGGAAACCACCTCCGACGTTGCTGGAAAACCGAAACAATCGCCGGAATCTCTTAAAAATCGTTGTACTGTTTGTGACAGCAAAACCCGACCTCCAGTCATCTAAATCAAAAACCCAACGGTGGAAGTCTTCCTTTATGTTCTTTGAAGCTCCAGTAAAATTTTGAGAATGATCCGACGGTTAAATCTCCTAGGATCATCCGATCTTTGAAGTGGTGTACCGTAAAAACGGGATTTCTTCCCTTCTTCTCTTTTCTCTTTTCTCTTGGTCTAAATATGGAGGAGAAAAATAGGTGGGTTGCACCAATTTAAGCCTACTAATATAACCCTAGCTTCCTTTTCAATTCATTTATTTTTTTACGTTTTCTACCCTAGACTTTACTTTAAATTACAATTTTATTTTTTTATTTTTTATTTTTTATATTTGCTTCTAAAAACGGGATGTTACAAGTCTACCCAACTTACAAAAGGTTTCGTCCTCGAAACCTGTTACAAGTAAAATTTTTAGGGCATATTTCTCTCATCTGTGCTTTGGTTTCTCAAACAGTTTCTGATCCCTGTCTATATTTCCACTATACTTTAAACTTGTTGGATTACATGGCTGCGTATACGCTTCACTCTCTTACCTAGGATTTCCATGTGCTCTTCAATGTAGTTCAAATTGTTACCTACCTTGATGTCCATAATTTGCACATGTGCTGATTTTCAATCTCGTGCCGATTCATTCACGAGTTCTTTTCAGAACATTGACATGAATTGTGTGTCTCAGTTAGGTACAATCGACAATGGTACCCAATTTCGTGCTATCATCACACTAATGACTACTCTGGCTAACTCTTCTAATGAACTCTCTTCAACACTTAGGAGTGTTTCTTTGGTAATCTTAATCCTAGTGGAAATCCTGTGTTTTATGTAGTAGATAATTTGGGATGTTACACTCCATAAACACTTCGGATGTTATATTAAATAGTAAACCCTACTTCACTCTTATGCAGATCTCGTGGGTGGACTTAACTTGAATGCACCAAGCACTTGCGTAGATTTGTCATGCCAAGCGGTCGTGAACTTGTTTCAACATTTAGAAATCCTAGTATCCTTGTTGAAATTGTCCACTATGTTCTTTAGGTAGTTGCTATCAACCTCTTTCTAAGTTGCTTTGGTCATTACGTGCACCTCATAAATTATCCTTGGTGTATTCGCCCACAAACGGCCATACTATGTCGTTCCCGAATGAATCATACTATTTTACTCCCAAATGAGTTCTACTATCTCGTTCCCGAATGAACCATATCATTTCGTTCCCGTATGAACCATTATGTTCTGTTCCCGAAGGAACCATATTATTTTGTCCTCGTAGGAACCATTCCGTTGTGTTCCTGAAGGAACCATATTGTTTCGTTCCCAAAGGAACCATATGAAGCATTACTCTATCGTATTCAAACTTGTCGGGAAGGTACTCATTCAGACGAAACACTAGGTATACAATCCTTACATTCCTATTCCTGTACACGAAACTCCCTTCTTGTCTTTCTTTAAAACATAGTCGTCATGGTTTACCCTTCTCATTATTAATCTATCGCGCACCATTCTTCCTTCATATCATTAAATGGTCTTAGGGATTGGCATCCCTTGTGACCTAAGCATACATTTTCTAACTTTTCATGATTGTTAACATTTTCTGTATGTGATTCTTTTAGGATTTCGTTCATAGGTTTCATTACGGATAGATGACACGTGTGGTGATACTCGATCATTCCTTCCTTTTCTAGTATCATTGTGTTCCTTATTGGCTTTTCAATTTGAGTAGTCACGTTCTATTGTCTTGTCTTAATCACTGTAGAGTGCTTTCTGACTCTTGAGTCCGTGCTAGTACTCATTTCTTTCTTCACATCATTGTTCAGAACTTGAACTTCACAATTATTCTAAACATTCAAACCCTAGGTTGGATCTGTTTTCATTTGGTTTTGCCTACACGCCCTAATTAGCATCGTGGTTCCAGTCATTTGTTGTCTTTGATATATCTATTTTCACATCTCAGTGAATACTCTTAGTATTTTATCTAAGATTGTATTCTTCATGGAAAAATGTCATTTGTGCATTCGAGTACTCGTATTTTCTTTGAACATATAGTTGTGTGGTTATTTTATTCATTTTTTTATGTACACTTGACTGCAGGTCCACGGTCATTCATCATATCGTGTTTGCTTTAAGTATTGACAATTCAAGTTCAGAAGCAGTTTCTAATCGTATGTTCATCTAACATATGTAGTACTCACATCTCGTGCTAAGTTGTGATCCTTGACAGCTGCTTTCTCAATTTGAATCAAACAAGTGTTGAGTTCTTCAAATTCTACTTAATCAGTCTCGTCGTTCGCGGTTTGTCATGCGAAGTAATCTTCTCACTGGGCTTGATAGGCTCTCTTATCGTCCTCATACTAATTCTCTTTCGGTGCAATCTTTCATGTTCCTTTGTCTTTGCTTGACTTACTACTTTGTTAGTTGTTGCATCTGGTTCCAAACCAGGTCTCTTCAGTCTTTCTAAACTTGTTCCTTAGTGTTACTCAACTTCAGCAACTCCATTTAAAGCCTCGTTCCTTCTCGTTCCACCTTTGTTATGCCGTTGTTGTCATCATTTCGTCTTGCTAATCCGTTGCGATCATCACTACTTAAGTGACTAATCTCATAGTCCTGCTTGGAGTGATTTAATTGTTTTTGGTGACATGTGTATTAATCTACATGATAAGGTTCATCAGTATGCACAACCACATGTAAATTTACAATTACGTGGATCCTGACGTAATTGCCAACTTACCATACTTGTGAATTCCTGACTCGTCTTATAATGATTCATAATTTAAATGTCTTCTATAAACAGTGTTTAATCCATGTATCCTTCTTCCCTTTCTGAACTCCTTGTTGATGGAAGTCGTTCGTGAATGTTCGTTATTAGTCTACCCGGACCGTTGATATTCCGTCATCTTTGTTTCTTTGTGGTTTATTGAACTTTTGCTCGTTGTTTGTGATTCACCTCACATGGATCTCACCATTCTTATAATTTGTGTGCATTTCGTAGTATTAGACTAACATCCCATTCACTCTCTATGGTGAGTACATACGACGGATGACAAATCGAGACACCCTTACAAAGTAAAAGATTGATAACAGTAGCTACGTGCTATTATTAATCATTTACTGTACTCATGTGCTCAAATTGTGTACCATCTTATGTCCTATGTGTAACTATTCATATCAGTAGTGATATTGGTAACTAAGGCATGTGTCCTATGCTAAGGCATCTACCCTGAGTTATATATATTGACATTGATACTTACTTACTTGTTTTGGCGTTGGCGTTGGCTACCCGTATTGACATCCTTGTGTTGGTCCCATTATCAGCTTGAGTCTAGACATTTAGGGATGTCTAAATCTCTCAAACTATTGCTCTGATACCAACTTGTAAGGCCCCTTTCCTAGGTGACCTCACTTGTTGGATTTACTCATAAACATAGTCATAATCACTGAGCTTAAAATTTAAAACATTCGAATTCATTCATTTCATAACGTAACATGACATGACATAACAGCGGAAGTCTTTAAAATTAAGTACATAACATTTTTCTTAACATATATAAATATGGGATGTCAGTCTTGTGCCGGGTAACCTTCACGCCTTCGCACGATCTTTTCTTCCTTTACGTGAAATGTATACTAAAAGTCAGCTAACGCTGGTGAGTTCTAGTTTAAAACTATTAAGTATGATCATTCTTTTCTTTATAAGTATACATAATTATATACATACATTTCTATAAATATGTATTCATAGCTTTTACTTTTCTCTCTTTATTCTTATGTGATTACATAGATATGTATTCACCTTTTCTTTCTTCATTCTTATGTGATTACATAGATATGTATTCACCTTTTCTTTCTTCATTCTTATGTGATTACATAGATATGTATTCACCTTTTCTTTCTTTAACATTCATTGGTCATACACATAAGGGTGATCAACCCATCTTACGGTACGTATATCACAATGACATACGCCCTTGAGCTACCGTCGTAGCTGTAACATCCCAAAATAAATGAGGATTTTAAATAACGGGTTGAACCGGGACGAACGGGATAAAAGAACGAGGCGTAACGGGCCGGGCCGGTTGGGCCGACAAACTTGAAGGAAGGGGGGGTTTCCTCCCTTTAAATAGCCAACACACACACCATTTCTCTCATTTGCAAGAATCTAGAGAGAGAAACCGTAGAGAGAGAAAGTTGGCGGATCGACCCGAGATTGAAGGAGCTTGTTGCTACTGAGCTCGTGAGCAAAACCTCCGGATCAGAATCTCGAAATCAGGTAACACCCGAACCAAATCTGAGTTTTTGTTCGTTTTTGGGTTTTCGGGTATTTTCGGGAAAATGACGGGTTTTTATAAACCAAATGAGGAAAGGGTTATAAATCTGGAATCACGAAGGGAAAATACACGTTTTGAATGTAAAAAGTCCGGATCTTGACCAGGTCGGACCTGCATTGCGAAAGTTAGGGTTTTTCACGGGGAAGATAGCTGAGTTCTGCAGGTATCGAAACTAGAAGTTTCGAGCGGCCTGCAGGTATCGAAACTAGAAGTTTCGAGCGGCCTGCAGGTATCGAAACTAGAAGTTTCGAGCGGCCTGCAGGTGTCGAAACTAGAAGTTTCGAGGGGCCTGCAGGTGTCGAAACTAGAAGTTTCGATGGGCCTGCACCTGTCGAAACTAAGTAGTTTCGATAGGTCTGCATCAGTAAGTGAAGTCAGTGTATTCACCTGTAACAGAACGAGTAAACCGTTAGAGTCGGGATTTAGGTCTGATGTGTATTTAATTAATCAATTCAGATCGGAAGTGACTTTGTTGGACCTTTGTTTAGGACAACCGAGACTAGCTTATAAGGTGAGTTCTAGAAGCCCTCTTTTAAATGTTTTATATAATGTTTTGGGCTGGTGTGCATACATACGAAAGGATGTACGAGAGGATGTTTACGAAAGGATGTTTACGAAATGATGTTTATGAAATGTTTTGCCAAATGAAGTTTACGAAAGGTTTACGAAAGGGATGATGTTTTGTTTAATAAAACGTACGAATGCTTTAACTAAAATGAGGTAAATGTTTTTATGAAAGTCACGAATGAACGAATCTGCCACGAGTTCCTACGGGAGCTAAGGTATGTATGTATGTAAGGGCCTCACCCTTACGGGGGGCCTTTGTGGCTGGCTAACGGTTGTACAACTGGTTGATGATGGGGTGACGACGGTCACCCATGGGATTACCGGGATCCCGATGGAAGGTACTATTCTTTACGGGGAAATAGTGCCTATGTTATGTTCTGTCTTCCTAGAGGTAACGAGCCTTAGGAGACATATGTTTGGTTCACCTAGAGGTAACGAGCCTTAGGGGACCTGTGTGACGGATGACTTAGAGGTAACGAGCCTTAAGTTCATCCGCTGGTATGTGCTGTCTACCTAGAGGTAACGAGCCTTAGGAGACATATGTTTGGTTCACCTAGAGGTAACGAGCCTTAGGGGACCTGTGTGACGGATGACTTAGAGGTAACGAGCCTTAAGTTCATCCGCTGGTACGCGATGAATGGAATTGACGGTTACGAAAAAGCGCAGATTCGGTTCATGTTGACTTATGTTATGATGCTATGTTACGATGTTATGATGATATTAAGTTATTGCATGTTTTACGTACGCTTTTGTTAAACAAATGTATGTTATGTTTTTGGCAAAATGTCTATGTTAAGGTTTTACGTAAAGCTAGAACTCACCAGCGTAGCTGACTTTTTGTATGCACATTCAGGTTAAGGCAAGTTATGATGATGGACGGTGATGCTGGGCGGCTTGATGAGTTACCCGGACGATATGAAGACTGGCATCCCGTTATGTTATGATTATGTTATGTAATGAATGTTTTAGACAAAGTTTTACGCTTCCGCATGTAGAACAAAGTTATGTTATGTAAATGAATGAAAATTTCCGCTGCGTATTTTGATATGATAGTTTAAGAACTGTTTGTGAAGGAGTAAATCCAACGAGTGGGGCCTCCCGGGTTTGGGGCCTTACAAGTTGGTATCAGAGCAATAGTTTGAGAGATTCGGACACTCCCTGTGTCTGAACTTAAACTTTGAATGGGACCGAAAGCGGATGCCAGTACGGGTAACTCGAGCCACAGCATCAGGTATGAAGGTAGTATATATATTACGTATATAGTATGCCTTAGAAGAGGTTAGATGAGGACTTGAGTTCTGATGGAATCACAAAGGTGGTCAAATGGAAATCGAAAAGTAGTGTAATGGTTAATTACAGATGGCCAGTGTATATTAACATCTTACAGTGCTTATTGAATTTTATTTGTTAACTAGCGTGATGACATTGGATTTCTTGTCTTATAGAACGAAATGGCGAGGAGAGGGAACGGAAGGCGTGGTGGCCGTACCGGTGGTCGTACCGGCGGTCGAAATGGTGGGCGTGGCAGGATTCCTGCTCGCCAAGAACACAATGAAGAAGGAAGTGTTCACACTGAACCGGCGGTTAGTGTGCATGAAGCTGAGCAGACACAAGTTGAAGAGCAACCTTTCACTTTTGAACCCGAAGTGAGAGCAGCTATAGCTCGAGAGTTCACAGAACTGATGAAGGCTTCTCTGCCAGGTCTGTTGGCAGAAGCATTGAAGCAAGTCAATGGGGCGGGTGGGTCTAGTGCGGCAGTTGGTGCTCAGAATAATGAAACCGACAACGCACCGCCTGCTCGCGGATGTGATTATAAGTCATTTAAGGCATGTGACCCACCGATCCTTACTGGAAAGAAAGACGCGGTAGCTACGTTTGACTGGATAATCCGTATGGAAGCCGCCATTCGTCTGAGTGAATGTCGACCGAATCAGGTCGTGAAGTTTGCTGCTAACTCCTTGAGGGAGGAAGCATCTCACTGGTGGGAAGGTGTACGGCAGGCTAAGGGGAACGAGGTGGTTGATTCGATGATGTGGGATGATTTGAAAACTTTGGTGATCAAGAATTTCTGTCCAAGGAATGAGATCGAAAAGGTAGAAAGGGAATTTCTGGGTTTGAAGGCTGGGAGCATGACGCACCGGCAGTATACGACACGGTTCAATGAACTGGCACGTCTGGTGCCACACCTTATCACTACTGAAGGAAGAAAGATCGCTTGTTATATTCAAGGGTTGCCGGACAAGGTCCGCACATATGTTAAGGCAAACGCCCCTACTACCTACGATTCGGTAGTAGAACTGAGCGGCGTGGTATTTGATGATCTGGCGCTGAATGTCGTTGCCATTGAAGAGCCTAAGAAGAAGCTGAGTTTTCCCGCTAAGCGATCGGGTGGGAAGTTGTTTGGGGCTCAGGACAAACGGGCCAGGGTAAATGAATTAGCAGTTTGTGGAAAATGTGGGGTAAGACATACGGGTGAATGTCGGATAGGGACGAATCTGTGCTACAAATGTGGCAAGACTGGACACTACTCCCGCGAATGTAGGCAAGGCATTAAATGTTATAATTGTGGTGAAGGCGGCCATCTGAGCCGGGAATGCACCAAACCAAGAATGGGTGAAGCCGGGAAGGGGAAAGGCCCAGAAAAGAAGGGAGAGGGATCTCGCGCGAAGACGCGGGCGTACGCATTGACGCAGGACCAGGCCAGAATGGACCCCGACGTGGCGTCAGGTACGTTCATCCTTGACAACACTCTTGTTTCGGTGTTATTTGATTCGGGTGCCGGTAAGAGTTTTATATCTTCATCTTTTTGTAAGAGAATGAAGTACGCTGTCAGTATACTAGAAAGGGCCTTTAGCGTAGAAACCGCTGAGGGTAGAACTGCGAGAGTGACCGAGGTAGTGGACAACACTACGATAAAAATAGAAGGTCATAGGTTCCCTGTCAGATTGTTTGTTATGGTTTTGGGAGGGTTTGATGTCGTGTTGGGTATGGATTGGTTAACTGCCAACGAAGCACAAATCATATGTAAACGAAAGATAATCCGACTCAAGGCTCCGGATGGTAGCAAAGTCGAGGTTTTTGGAGATCGGGACGTCCCGATGCCAAACGTCATCTCGATGATTAAGGCAACAGATTACTTGAGGCGCGGAGGTGAGGCTTATCTGGTGTACGTGATTGACAAGTGTAAGGAAGTGAAGGAACTAGACGATGTACCCGTGGTACGCGAGTACCCGGAGGTGTTTCCAGAGGATTTGCCTGGGATACCACCCGACAGAGAGATTGAGTTCCGAATCGACTTAGTACCAGATGCCCAGCCCGTGGCTAAGGCTCCATATCGACTAGCACCAGTGGAAATGAAAGAACTTATGGTACAACTAGACGAGTTACTTGAGAAAGGATTTATCCAACCAAGCATCTCACCTTGGGGTGCTCCGGTGTTGTTTGTGAAGAAGAAGGATGGGTCGATGAGAATGTGTATTGATTATCGCGAGTTAAACAAACGTACGGTGAAGAACATGTACCCATTACCAAGGATCGACGACCTGTTCGATCAGTTGCAGGGCGCAAGTTGGTTCTCAAAAATCGACCTTCGATCCGGGTACCATCAGTTGAAGGTAAGGGAAGAAGACATACCGAAAACCGCGTTTCGCACGCGTTATGGACATTTCGAGTTCCGCGTAATGTCCTTCGGATTGACGAATGCCCCCGCAGCGTTCATGGATTTGATGAATAGGGTGTGTCGACCGATGCTGGACCGATCGGTAATTGTGTTCATTGATGATATCCTCGTCTACTCCAAGAATGAGGGTGATCACGCTTGTCACTTGAAGGAAGTGTTGGAAGCTCTAAAGAAGGAGAAGTTGTATGCTAAGTTCTCCAAATGCGCGTTCTGGCTTAGGGAAGTCCAATTCCTAGGTCACGTCATTAACCCGAACGGCATTATGGTAGACCCAGCAAAGATAACGACGGTAAGGGACTGGGATATTCCTAAGACGCCAACGGAGATCCGCAGTTTCTTAGGGTTGGCAGGCTACTATCGGAGATTCATTCAGGATTTCTCGAAAATAGCTTCGCCATTGACAAAGTTGACACGAAAGGAGGAAAAGTACGAATGGGGTCCGAAGCAGGATGAGGCATTTAAGGAGTTAAAAGAAAAGCTAACCCAAGCTCCAGTCTTGGCCCTTCCCGAGGGCAATGAAGACCTGGTGGTATACTCTGACGCTTCGGGTCAGGGGTTGGGGTGTGTGCTGATGCAACGTGGAAGAGTGATCGCATACGCATCACGACAGCTGAAGGTTCATGAAGTCAACTATCCGACTCACGATTTGGAACTTGCTGCTGTTGTGTTTGCATTAAAAATTTGGAGGCACTACCTCTATGGGGTAAAGTTTACCATATACTCCGATCACAAAAGTCTGAAGTACTTCTTCGAGCAAAAGGAGTTAAATATGAGGCAGAGGCGATGGTTGGAACTTTTGAAAGACTATGACTGTGAAATCATGTACCATCCTGGAAAAGCAAACGTGGTGGCTGACGCTCTAAGCCGGAAGGATGTGCCTGCTCCTATTAGAGTGAAAACTTGCCAAATGGTGGTAACGTCGGATGTGATGAGGGAAATTGAAAAGGCTCAAGAAGAGGCACTAAAGGGGGAAAACATAAAGAAGGAAAGGATGGTTGGCCAACAGGATAAGTTAGAATATAACACCCTTGGTGTTAGGACACGTTTTGGTCGAGTATGGATACCTATGGGTGGCGAGCTTAGGACCAAAATCTTGGATGAGGCTCATAAGTCTCGTTACTCTATCCATCCCGGTACCAACAAAATGTACCAAGATCTGAAGAAGGAATACTGGTGGCCTGGGATGAAACACGAAGTGACGAAATACGTAAGCAAGTGCTTGACTTGCTCACAAGTGAAGGCCGAACACCAGAAACCGTATGGGAAAATTCAACCACTTGAGATACCGGAATGGAAGTGGGAACACATTACTATGGACTTCATAACCAAGCTACCTCACACAGCTAAAGGTCATGACACCATTTGGGTAATTGTGGACCGTTTAACGAAGAGTGCTCATTTTCTACCTATTCGCGAGACGTTCTCGTCGGAAAGGTTAGCAGAAGTATTTATTAATGAAGTAGTAGCACGGCACGGGATGCCTTTAACGATTGTATCCGACCGGGACACACGATTCACATCGAGGTTCTGGAAAAGATTTCACGAGGCGATGGGTACGAGACTTAATATCAGCACGGCATACCACCCGCAAACGGATGGTCAGACCGAAAGGACCATTCAGACGTTGGAGGACATGCTTCGTGCTTGTATTATCGACTTTGGTGGCAGTTGGGACAGTCATCTGCCATTAGCCGAATTCTCCTACAACAACAGTTATCACACGACGATAGGCATGCCGCCTTATGAAATGTTGTATGGGAGAAGATGCAGGACCCCGGTTTGTTGGGGTGAGATTGGACAGAAGGAATTGGGAAGTCTCGAAGTCGTTAAAGAAACATCGGAAAGGTTTGATCAGATCAAAGCACGCATGAAGGCCGCCCAAGATCGTCAGAAATCCTATGCGGATAAACGACGAAGGCCTATTGAGTTTAATGTTGGGGATAGAGTAATGTTGAAAGTGTCGCCTTGGAAGGGAATCATACGATTCAGAAAGAGAGGAAAGTTAAGTCCGAGGTTTATCGGACCATTCAGGATTATGGCACGGGTTGGTGAAGTCGCATATCGGTTGGAATTGCCTGATGAGTTAAGTGGGATTCATCCTACCTTCCATGTATCACACTTGCGAAAGTGTTTGGCGGATGAATCGGCTCACGTACCACTTACGGACATCGAGGTCGACAACAGCCTTAACTACATCGAAGAACCTGTGGCCATCCTAGACAGGAAAGAGAAACGTTTACGTAACAAAGTTATCCAGTTGGTTAAAGTCCAGTGGAAGCACCGGAAGGGATCGGAAGCTACATGGGAAACGGAGACGGAAATGAAGGAGTCGTACCCTCAACTGTTTGACTTATGATAGGTTTCGGGGACGAAACCTATTGTAAGGGGGGTAGACTTGTAACATCCCAAAATAAATGAGGATTTTAAATAACGGGTTGAACCGGGACGAACGGGATAAAAGAACGAGGCGTAACGGGCCGGGCCGGTTGGGCCGACAAACTTGAAGGAAGGGGGGGTTTCCTCCCTTTAAATAGCCAACACACACACCATTTCTCTCATTTGCAAGAATCTAGAGAGAGAAACCGTAGAGAGAGAAAGTTGGCGGATCGACCCGAGATTGAAGGAGCTTGTTGCTACTGAGCTCGTGAGCAAAACCTCCGGATCAGAATCTCGAAATCAGGTAACACCCGAACCAAATCTGAGTTTTTGTTCGTTTTTGGGTTTTCGGGTATTTTCGGGAAAATGACGGGTTTTTATAAACCAAATGAGGAAAGGGTTATAAATCTGGAATCACGAAGGGAAAATACACGTTTTGAATGTAAAAAGTCCGGATCTTGACCAGGTCGGACCTGCATTGCGAAAGTTAGGGTTTTTCACGGGGAAGATAGCTGAGTTCTGCAGGTATCGAAACTAGAAGTTTCGAGCGGCCTGCAGGTATCGAAACTAGAAGTTTCGAGCGGCCTGCAGGTATCGAAACTAGAAGTTTCGAGCGGCCTGCAGGTGTCGAAACTAGAAGTTTCGAGGGGCCTGCAGGTGTCGAAACTAGAAGTTTCGATGGGCCTGCACCTGTCGAAACTAAGTAGTTTCGATAGGTCTGCATCAGTAAGTGAAGTCAGTGTATTCACCTGTAACAGAACGAGTAAACCGTTAGAGTCGGGATTTAGGTCTGATGTGTATTTAATTAATCAATTCAGATCGGAAGTGACTTTGTTGGACCTTTGTTTAGGACAACCGAGACTAGCTTATAAGGTGAGTTCTAGAAGCCCTCTTTTAAATGTTTTATATAATGTTTTGGGCTGGTGTGCATACATACGAAAGGATGTACGAGAGGATGTTTACGAAAGGATGTTTACGAAATGATGTTTATGAAATGTTTTGCCAAATGAAGTTTACGAAAGGTTTACGAAAGGGATGATGTTTTGTTTAATAAAACGTACGAATGCTTTAACTAAAATGAGGTAAATGTTTTTATGAAAGTCACGAATGAACGAATCTGCCACGAGTTCCTACGGGAGCTAAGGTATGTATGTATGTAAGGGCCTCACCCTTACGGGGGGCCTTTGTGGCTGGCTAACGGTTGTACAACTGGTTGATGATGGGGTGACGACGGTCACCCATGGGATTACCGGGATCCCGATGGAAGGTACTATTCTTTACGGGGAAATAGTGCCTATGTTATGTTCTGTCTTCCTAGAGGTAACGAGCCTTAGGAGACATATGTTTGGTTCACCTAGAGGTAACGAGCCTTAGGGGACCTGTGTGACGGATGACTTAGAGGTAACGAGCCTTAAGTTCATCCGCTGGTATGTGCTGTCTACCTAGAGGTAACGAGCCTTAGGAGACATATGTTTGGTTCACCTAGAGGTAACGAGCCTTAGGGGACCTGTGTGACGGATGACTTAGAGGTAACGAGCCTTAAGTTCATCCGCTGGTACGCGATGAATGGAATTGACGGTTACGAAAAAGCGCAGATTCGGTTCATGTTGACTTATGTTATGATGCTATGTTACGATGTTATGATGATATTAAGTTATTGCATGTTTTACGTACGCTTTTGTTAAACAAATGTATGTTATGTTTTTGGCAAAATGTCTATGTTAAGGTTTTACGTAAAGCTAGAACTCACCAGCGTAGCTGACTTTTTGTATGCACATTCAGGTTAAGGCAAGTTATGATGATGGACGGTGATGCTGGGCGGCTTGATGAGTTACCCGGACGATATGAAGACTGGCATCCCGTTATGTTATGATTATGTTATGTAATGAATGTTTTAGACAAAGTTTTACGCTTCCGCATGTAGAACAAAGTTATGTTATGTAAATGAATGAAAATTTCCGCTGCGTATTTTGATATGATAGTTTAAGAACTGTTTGTGAAGGAGTAAATCCAACGAGTGGGGCCTCCCGGGTTTGGGGCCTTACAGTAGCCCTTTTACTCGTCCGGTCCTAGAAACCGTCCGCCTTAACTTTGGTCCGGCCAACCTTCAGCCGTCCGTCTTACCCGTCCTACCGTCGTAGTCCGTCATATTCGCCCGTCTGCCATAAGGCATCCGTTTCCCACGCGAGCTATTGTTTATGCAACCGTTATACTATATTAGCATTTACTTCGACCGCCCTTTTATGCTTTTTATACGTCCTAGCTTGCGAAGGAACGTTTCTTTCCCGGTTGCAAAATAGTCACGTGGTCGTCCGTCTACAGAAGTAGCCGTTAGCTTCGTTTCCGTCCATAACGTATACATACATTCATAACATGCAATATAAATAATTATAAAGCAAGATTTCATTTATTTACGTTATGCCATTCTTTCCTTCATTCTTTGTAAACATACGTTTCATTCTTTGTTTATAATTCATTCTCATATATATATAAAATATATATTAGTACATCACGTATGATCACATTAGCATTCATATCATTTATTCATTTAGTGTATACATTTCGGCCCCAAAACATTTAATAAGGTTTGCACATAACATAGAAGGGGGCACATAGAACTCACCTGATGAGTAGTTTCTGAAATACACTTAGCTACTTACTGAGCGTCACTAATGTCACTCACTATCTGTATAATAAAGTCATCCACATAAGGTAGTGTTCCTAGTTGACACTAAACATTGCTAAGCTCGAACCAAGTAAGTTTCGATAGGTAGTTTATATCGAAACTATGTTAGTTTCGGGTCATAGTTCATATCGAAACTAGAGTAGTTTCGGATCATGGTTCATATCGAACTAGAGTAGTTTCGGGTCGTGGTTCATATCGAACTATGTGCTCAATAGAAACAACTTTGTTCAATAGAAACTATTTTGTTCAATAGAAACTACTTTGTTCAATAGAAACTACTTTGTTCAAGAGAAACTACTTTATTCAATAGAAACTACTTTGTTCAATAGAAACTACTTTGTTCAATAGAAACTATTTTGTTCAATCGAAACTACTTTGTTCAATCGAAACTACTTGTTCAATCGAAACTACTTGTTCAATCGAAACTACTTGTTCAATAGAAACTAATCTGTTCAATAGAAACTACTTTGTTCAATAGAAACTATTTTGTTCAATCGAAATTACTTTGTTCAATCGAAACTATTTTGTTCAATCGAAACTACTTGTTCAATCGAAACTACTTGTGCAATAGAAACTAATATGTTCAATAGAAACTACTTTGTTCAATAGAAACTACTTTCTTCAATAGAAACTATTTGTTCAATAGAAACTATTTTGTTCAATAGAAACTACTTTCTTCAATAGAAACTATTTGTTCAATAGAAACTAGTATCTCAAGAACAAATTCGGATCTGATCTTTAAATATGTAAAGCTTCCAACTTTAATCGTTCAAAAGACTTGATATCATCATATATCCGTAACTCATATACCACTCTTTGCTAAAAGCGTAAACTTTATGTAAAGTTGTTACCTTTGTAAGATTTTGCTGACAAGCATACGAGTAGCTCAAAACTATAGCAAACGAACTCCGATTTATATGATTCAAGCATCCACGGAACCATATCGGTGATATCTACCAGATCCCCACTTAGCCTCCACCGGAAACCACCTCCGACGTCGCCGAAAAACCAAAACAGTTGCCGGAATCTCTTAAAAATCGTTGTACTGTTTGTGACAGCAAGACCCGACCTCCAGTCATCCAAATCAAAAACCCGACGGTGGAAGTCTTCCTTTATGTTCTATGAAGCTCCAGTAAAATTTTGAGAATGATCCGACGGTTAAATCTCCTAGGATCATCCAATCTTTGAAGTGGTGTACCCTAAAAACGGGATTTCTTCCCTTCTTCTCTTTTCTCTTTTCTCTTGGTCTAAATATGGAGGAGAAAAACAGGTGGGTTGCACCTATTTAAGCCTACTAATATAACCCTAGTTTCCTTTTCAATTCATTTATTTTTTTATGTTTTCTACCCCAGACTTTACTTTAAATTACAATTTTATTTTTTTATTTTTTATTTTTTTATATTTGCTTCTGAAAACGGGATGTTACATGTACCATAGTGAAAGCAAACCCTTTTTTCTTAATAAATCCTCCTGTAAGGCTCTTGGATTTTGGAAGCAGATGAATCAGCTTGATGAGAAACGGGAGTTGTTTGATGAACATTAACAGCATCTTGTGCTTGACCTGATTTTAATTGTGTCACACCCAACCGACGACGGAAACGTCGGGGCGGGACATGTAGACTGTTCATGAGCACAAGGTTGACTAGATTTTAATATTTTAATCATCAAATTTAACTTCAAATAATTCAACACAACCAAATTCAAACAAGTACATAAACGAAATACGTAATAATTTTTATTTAAATTTAACTAAGTCCAAAGCCTATGTGTAGCATGCTTTGATCAAACTCACTCATTAGTACCTGAAACATGAATAAAATAAAGTCAACTAAAAAGTTGGTGAGCATACACAGGTTTGTATATAGATAGCATATAGATTATGAATAAACAAATCCTTATATAACATGATAAAATAAGGCATTTATGGAGAGCAGCTATTGTGTTACAAAGTACAATCAAACCTTTGTAACTAGCATGCAAAAATGTGTTGTCGGTAACAATCACCCCAATCTGGGTGGGTTTGTCAGACTCAATAGAACGATCATTGTTTACCGTCGGCTTGAATAGTTAATGATTGCACATAAATTGCACACAAAAGTTAGCACAACTAGCACTCATGCGTAAAGCTCAAATTGCACACATGAATGTAAAAGGATTTGTATTTGTGTAGTTTGTGTAAATGTAAGCAATAGTTTGTATAGTGTTCATGTTCCACCCCAAAAGTGTAAAAGAGTAAAAGGGGCTATGTAATACTCACTTGATTCAAAAGGCGTAGCTAACACGGGAACGAGATCCTTGTAATGCACAACGTTAACCTAGAGTGTAATATGTATTGAATTAACAGTGTGCACAATGGTCTATCTATAAGTCTAGGGTTGAATTGGATGTGTGTTCAAAGAGTTGGAGTTGTAGGCGTTAAGTTTTGTTAAGTATAACCTAAATAAACAATCTTTGTTTAAATATAGATTAAATAAATAATTGATACTATATTTATTTATTTATTTATAAAAATATGTACTTAGTCATTTAGTAATAAAAATGTATCGAGTGTTTTATATTAAATATAAATTTAGTAAATAACTTTTGTTAATCTATTTTTATAAATATGTGTGAATGGGTTGTATAAAAAATATCTTGGTGTAGGGTTTAATAATGAGTATAAATTTAATCTTGTAGGTTTAAATAACTTCTATTTATTATAGAATATGAGTTTAATCTTTTTAAATAAGGTTAATATAAATCTTTATAAAATCAATTATTTTTATTTGAAAATTCATTTGAAATGCTTATTGTTTTTAAATATAAAATTTAGTATTCTGCCAAGGTTTTCTCACACACACGACCATGCTTGGGACAAGGCACGATCGTGCCAGGACCACGGGCGCAACCGTGCTAGTCGGGGGACGACCGTGTTGATCAAACATAAGACATAACTAAGTTGTTCACTAGGCACGACCGTGTCTGGGCCAAGCATGACCGTGTCTAGGGTTCTGAGGCACGACCAAGTCTATCCAAGGGGCACGACCGGGTCTGAGTTCGTGAGGCACGACGGTACTGGTATTGACACGACCGTGTCTCATGAAGCACGACCGCTCAAGGAGATTAGTACGACCGTGTGTGTTCCAAAACAGAAACGAATTGCTTAAATCTTATGATGTAAATGTTGGAAATCATAGGGCTTTCATCCATTAGGTGATTACTAGTCTATTGGTATAGGTTAATCGTATTTAAAACATGTCCAAAGTAGGATTCGATTAAACCTTTTTAGAATGAACCCTAGATTTGGGTTCGTGTTAAATTAGCTATTGTAAGCCTAAATTAGGTTGGTGCTTTTGATCTATAGACTAAAACGAAGGTGTAGGAGGTTTCAATTACCCGGAAGGATGATGAATCAATGGCGTACGGATAGAACGAGTTCCGGCGATGACGGGTTTGATTTTTGGTGCTCTTTGCTGCAACTCCGGCTGCCTCAATGTTCTCGAGAGCTTTAGAGAGGGTCGATGATGTATTTGCTTGGGGGAATTGCAAATCAGAATGGAGAAATCGTTGGTCTCATGAAATAATTCGAGAGTTTTGAGACGAATCGACTTAATTGGATTTATTTGTTGTAATTACGTTGATTGAAAACTTAAGTGTGCTCGTTAATAGTAGTGACGTGTGTAATGGTTACAAATTCAAACATCCCTACGATTAAAGGCTGCATTTAAGTTTTAATTGACGAGAGGCGCGACCGTGCCAAGGCACCGGGCACGACCGTTCCAAAGCGAGGCGCGCGACCGTGCCAAAGCACTTGACGTGACCGTGCCAGAATGAGGCGCGACCGTGCCTATTTGGTTTTCTGGTTATTTATAAAATTTGTCCTTGCAAATTTCAGTATTGACAGATTTGTATAAATATGAATTTATGTAGAATTTAATAGGATATACTCGTGAAAAATTTGCGGATTTGCATTGAAACATAATGTTTAATTGTTGGTACGAATAGAACAAATCAGTGTACTAGAATTGGGTTTGAAATGTATCACATTGAATTGAAATACAGATAATGAAAATCCATGTTAAGGGAATTTTGTCTCAAAATTTAGCTAGTGGAGGCGACGGCATAAGTGAAGAGATGGGGGGGACTTGAGCTTCATTTGGTCCTCTAATTCCCAAGTAAACCCAGGACCACGTTTTGATTCCCAACGAACTTTGACAATAGGAATACGGCTTTGCTTGAGCTGCTTGACCTCACGATCCATGATTTCCACTAGTCTCTCAACGAAGTGCATCGTTTCGTCAATGTGCACGTCGTCAAGAGGTATGTGAAGGTTCTCATCGGCTAGACATTTCTTCAGATTAGACACGTGAAAAGTAGGATGCACATTGCCAAGTGATGGAGGTAAGTCGAGTTTGTAAGCCACTTTCCCAATCCTTTCAAGGATCTTAAATGGACCCACATAGCGAGGTGCTAATTTGCCTTTCTTTCCAAAACGGATCACACCCTTCCACGGAGACACCTTTAGAAGAACAAGGTCACCGGCTTGGATATCCAAGGGTTTTTGTCGTTTGTCGGCATAGCTCTTTTGCTGACTCCTCGCTACTCGAATGTTGTCACGGATTTGGATAATCTTGTCGGATGTTTCTTGAATTAGCTGGGGACCGGTGATTTGTGCTTCGCCAATCTCGTTCCAACAGATAGGAGAACGACATTTGCGACCATAGAGAGCTTCAAATGGAGCCATGCTGATACTCGTGTGGTAGCTATTATTGTAGGAGAACTCGATTAGGGATAGATGTGAATCCCAATTGCCACCAAAATCAATTACACAAGCTCTAAGAATGTCCTCCAGAGTTTGAATTGTACGCTCGGTCTGACCATCAGTTGGGGGATGGTAAGCCGTGCTCAAATTCAATCGTGTGCCAAGAGCAGTTTGGAGAGATTGCCAAAAGCGAGAGGTGAACCGAGCATCTCTATCGGAGATTATGTTTAAGGGAACACCGTGACGGCTCACAATTTCGTCAATGTAAATTCGGGCTAGTTTCTCAACCCGATAGTCTTCACGGATAGGCAAGAAATGAGCAGATTTGGTGAGACGGTCAATGATCACCCAAATGCTTTCATAACCACTTGAGGTGCGAGGGAGTTTGGTAATGGAGTACATAGCTAAATTTTCCCATTTCCACATGGGAATTTCTGGTTGTTCAAGCAAACCGGAAGGACGTTGGTGTTCGGCTTTGACTTTGGAGCAAGTTAGACATTTGGAAACATAGAGAGCAATGTCTTTCTTCATACCGGGCCACCAATATTGTTGGCGAAGATCTTGGTACATTTTATCTGCACCAGGATGAATAGAATAACGAGTCTTGTGAGCCTCATTCATGAGAACTGTATGGAGATCAACGCGATCGGGACGGTTTAAGTAATAAAGTAAGTCATTGGGTTTTGGTTCAAGTTGGAGTTCAACACCACACAAAATTTCCTCGTACATGTTACCCTCGGTGACTGAGACGTGTTGAGCTTCTAAGATGCGATTTTGAATGTCGGTTTGAATTCGGACACAATGAAGCATGACATGGTCCTTTCGACTCAAAGCGTCGGCTACAACATTCGCTTTGCCGGGATGGTAACGAATATCGCAGTCATAGTCGTTAAGGAGTTCAACCCAACGTCGTTGCCTCATATTGAGTTCTTTTTGGTTGAAAATGTGTTGGAGACTTTTGTGGTCGGTGAACACCACACATTTTGTGCCATATAGGTAATGTCTCCAAATCTTTAATGCGAATACGACCGCACCCAACTCGAGGTCGTGCGTCGTATCATTCTTCTCATGAATCTTAAGTTGCCTTGATGCATAAGCGATTACTTTGCGTCGTTGCATGAGGACATAACTGAGACCTTGGTTAGAAGCATCACAGTAGACAACTAGATCATCATTCCCATCAGGGAGAGTCAAAATAGGAGCATTCCACAACTTTTGCTTGAGATTTTGGAAAGCTTCTTCTTATTTTGGTCCACATTCATAAGTTTTACCCTTGTGGGTTAAAGCGATGAGAAGAACAGCAATCTTAGAGAAATTTGAAATGAAGCGACGATAATTTCCCGCAAGACCAAGAAATGAACGAACTTCGGTGGGGGTCTTCGTGTCACACCCCAACCGACGACGGAATCATCGGGGCGGGACATGTAGACTGTTCATGAGCACAAGGTTGACTAGATTGTAATATATTAAATCCATTTCCATTCAAACAAACATGAAACAAGTTCAAAGTACATAATGAAATACAATTTGTCTTTGATTTAATATTAACTAGGTCCAAAGCCTATGTGTAGCATGTCTTGATCTAGCTCATATGAAAGCACCTGAAACATGAATAAAATAAGGTCAACTAAAAAAGTTGGTGAGTATAACACAGGTTTGTATATGGATAGTATATAGTTTGTAAAACAAATCCTTACATAACATGATAAATAAGGCATTTATGGGGAGCAGCTATTGTGTAACGAAGTACAATCAAACCTTTGTAACTAGCATGCAAAATTGTGTTGTCGGTATCAATCACCTCAACAAGGTGGGTTTGTCAGACTCAATAGATCTATCATTGAAAACCGTCGGCTTGAATAGTTAATGATTGCACATAATCGCATACAAAGGTTAGCACACCTAGCACTCGGGTATAAAGCTCAAATTGCACACATGAATGTAAATAGGATTTGTACTTGTGTTGTTCGTGTAAATGTAAACATGTAATTTGAATAATGTTCATGTTTCACCCCAAAAATGTAAAAGAGTAAAAGGGGCTATGAAATACTCACTTGTATCGAAGGCGTAGCTAACACGAGATACTAGATAGTAATGTGATCCTTATATTGCACAATGTTAACCTAGAGTGTAATGTATATTGCATTAATAATGCACAATAGTCTAAGTCTAAGTCTAAGGTTGAATTGGATAATGTTAGTGATTGGTACTTGAAAGTTTTGTATAAAATGGAAGATTTAAAATGAATATTTTTAGAATATTTTGAATAAGGTTTGAGTTTGAAATAATTAAATAAGTAAATTAGATAATTATTGTTTATGAAAATGATGTAAGTATTAGATGTATTTAAGTATAACTAAATAGATGCTTTTGTTCAAATATAAATCAAAAAAATAATTATTACTCTATTTATTTATTTATAAAGTGTAACTTAGACATTAAAATATTATTAAGTGTAGGGTTTATAAATTAAATGTTGGACTTTAAATAATTCTCTTTTATTTTAATATTAAACATTTGATCTTTTCTAAATAAAGATAATACAGATTTTTAAATTTAATTACTTTTATTTTAAAAACAACTCTAGAATATTAATTGTTTTAAAAATATAAAAATATAAACATTCTGCCAACACACACGACCGTGCCAGGGAAGGGCACGATCGTGCTTGGTCGGGCGCGACCGTTCTGGACAGGGCGCGACCGCGTTGGTCAAACAGAGGACAACTGGCCAAATCACTAGGCACGACCAGGTCTAGCCAACGAGCATGACTAGGTCTGAGCAGGAGGCACGACCACGCTGGAAGTTGACACGACCGCGTCTCCCGAGGCATAACAGCGTTGGTCAAACAGAGGACAACTGGCCAAATCACTACGCATGACCAGGTCTAGCCAACGAGCATGACTAGGTCTGAGCAGGAGGCACGACCGCGCTAGAAGTTGACACGACCGCGCTATATGATTAGCGCGACCGTGTCTCTTTCAAAACAGGAACGAATTGAATGATTTTTATATTTATAGAACTGGAATGCATAGGGCTTTCATTAACAAGGTTCTTATGAGTCTTTTGGTACAGGTTAATTGTGTTTAAAACATGTTTAGAACCGGATTCGGTTAAACTATTTTAAATGAAAATACGATTTCGGGTTCGAGTAGATTTCGATATTGAAAGCCGAAATTGAATTAGGGCTTTTGATCTAAAGAATAAATAGATAGTTTAGAAGGTTTCGATTACCCTGCAAGATGATGAATTGATGGCCTAGGGTAGGGACGATTTCCGACGATGACAGGAGTGGTCTCCGGTGCCTTCTGCTGCAACTCCGACTGCTTCAATGGCTTCGGGTGTCCCAGAGAGGGTAGTATATCGTATAGTGATGGATTACTCGAGAGCATTCGGATTGCAAAGAGGATTTGTGGCCTTGAGAAAAAAATCCTTTGGGGCTAAACGAATTCGGGATTAATTGGTCGTAAAGGGAATAATTGGTAGTATTATTATTTTCTTGGTTAATGAGAATAAAACGTAAAACGGTTTTGAATTCAAACGATCGGGTTATTAAAGTCACAATTACGTTTCAACTGGTACGCAGGCGCGACCGTGCCAAGATAGGCGCGACCGTGCCTAGACACCGGGCGCGATCGTTCCGAAGCAAGTCGCGCAACCGTGCGGAAACACTTGGCGCGATCGTGCCAGGACGAGACGTGACTGTGCTTACTTAGGGTTTCTTGATATTTTTCAACTTTAGTCCTTGTAACTTTAGTTTTGACATGTTTGTATAAAATAGTTACTTGTATAGAGGTTAATTGCATATAACAGAGTAAAACTTGCGGATTTGTATTGAGTCAATGCATTTAATTTATGGCGAAAGATATAATAAGACAATGCACGAGAATTTGGTTTAAAATGCGTTACATTGAATTGAAATACTAATACTAAAAATCAGAAATGTTACAGTCTCCCCATCTTAAGGGAATTTCGTCCCGAAATTTAACTAATGGATGCTGCAAAATCGGGAAGGAGGAGGGAGTTTTTGATTCTCGGTGAATTTTGATTGTTGGGTTCTGGGGAGTGTAACCGTTGACATAGCTTAGGCCTGATACTCAAAGTTGTATACGAAGGTGGTAATGAAATTTGTTTTAAGATGAATTTAAGGAGGAGACTGTCGAATAGAAATTTTGAATTCTCTATGTGAGATGTATTATTTGGAATGAGTTTAATGAGATTTTGAAATCTAAAGTTTGTGTAAGATATAGTCTAATAGGCTCAAAGTTGCTAGCGGGTAAAGGTTTCATAAACACTGGTCTGGGTCAAAACTTCACGTGACACAAACAACGCTACTCATGATAATATGTTAGGACATTTATATATAGGAAGTACCATCCGCGTATCCACCATGCCCTTGTCACATTACATCAGTTTCGTTGTTACACATCATGATAAGTTTCAGATCACAACACACGACAACATTTCACTATAGTTTCCATGCGCTGATTTGTATAATTCCATGTGCACCCGTAATTATTCAAATCATCGTATGGTCCGTATAGATCGTTTTCGTTGTGTGCGGGTAAGTGGGGGGCACAATTTCACTATGATCACGTCTATTGTTTACACATAAAAGTCGCTAACAAGTAACTATGTCCTTACGCAGGGAAGTTCACAACTAAAGAGTAGTAAAGTAGAACAACTTAAAGTGTCTTAGTTTGCTCGTGTTTGAACAAGAATACGTCAAACCCCGAGTCGTTTCCATGTATTATGGTCTTCAACTTTGGTGAACAAAGTGCATGACCATGTCTTGTGTATAATGTAATCAACCACTTGTAATAATTGTAAGCAATTTCGTTTCATGTATAAAGTAAACACACAAGTCTCTTGTGTAGCATGAACAGCTAGTATTATGTACTTTGTAAATCAATGAGCTCTCGCATGTAATGTATACAACATAGTATCACATGTATTATAGGAAATGAATTTCATGTATGGCGTTGACGACTTAACATCATGTATTTTGTAAATCAATATGCTCTCACGTGTAATGTAAACAACATAGTATCATGTGTACTGCATAATGTGTATAGTTTAGTATGATGTACTTTGTAACTAAATGAGTTTCATGTTTAATGTGGTCAGTCTAGAATTATGTATCAATCAAACAATTGTTATGTATCACGTATATCGCAAACAACTAAGTTTCGTGTATTATGTGCTCAATCCGGTAGCATGTGTGTTGTAAATTAACATGTTTCGTGTGTTATGTGATCAATCCAGTAAATTGTGATTTGTAGGAAAACTGGTTTCTTGTATAATGTAATTTGTGTAGCATAGGGTATATTGAGAATAATTGAATTTCATGTACCATGTGGTTGCGTTGAGTATATTGTGAACGTGTATACGTAAGTTGTTGGACTTCGTGTGTGATGTATACTAACGGGTTTTGCATGTGACCGAGTGTTGCGGACAAGCGTGTTGTTTGACGTTCCTGTATAATGTGGTAGTTAGGCTGTAGCTCTTAAATCTCATTGAGATTGATGGGGGGTTAACGTTTACGATGTTCGATCGTCTCTTGAAGTGACAAGTGAAAGGTAACGAGGAGGTTCTGAAAATATTCGGGGGAAATGTGTTTACAATTACTGATCTTTGTTTGAAAATAGGAAGTGGTAAATTATTCTTGATTGTGGATATATAAAGTAATGAAGCCACTAGATCACATAATTTAAATAAGTAGACAATTTATGGGAAAAATCTTTTAATTTAAATTCTCAACTATCAATAAGAGAATATTTTTAAGCAGGATTATTGGCTAAACAATTTGTAGTATATTAATTTAGCCCGGGTTTAGAAATATTTACTTAAACGAGGGAAACCATAATTATTTATCAATTCGAAATAATATATATATTTATATATATATATATATATATTTTATAAAATCGGTTGTATTAACTTTCCTTATAAAAGTTTTGTGGAAAATTTATGTTTTTTGATACTATCTAAAAGTTTGATAAACATTTTGTTTGAAAAAGATAACGAGATTTTGTTTAAATCGAACAATAGGATGATTTGTTTATGAAGGAGGTTATTGGTAGTGTACTAAATCGTATTGAATGAAGAAGGTGATACTTGAGAAATTTTGATGGGTGTAATTCACACTCAACGTATTGAATTTATGAATAATAACTTTGGAAAATATAAAACTTAGAAAAACTGAGACGTATTCAAAACACAGGGAAATGGTTCTCAAACCGAAATGAATACGAGCAATAATCCTGTTAACGCCTCCTGTACCTTTCCACTAGAAGGAGAGTAATTTCCAAGGCGAGCACCGCTTCGAGGATGGAGATTAGTTCCTTTTGGTACTCTAATTGGTTTGCTAGGCTATTCATTCCTTGCCCTTGCAGGTCGTGCATTAACCCTTGCTCCATTCTTTGCCTCTCAAATTTTGAGGTCCTTACATATTGGTGCGTGTCATTGATTGGAAATTCGACAGTACTAGTGAGTGCCATGATATGCCCTACTCAAGGATTAGAGTAATACGGGTCGGGCATTAGATATGGGTTTCTTAGTGGGTGTGGTAGTTGATTGTGGGGATGGGGTGTCTGATACGGTTTCTGGGCGCGGCTGATCCAGGTGTTCGAAGTCTTGGGCCGGTGTTCCTAATCCAATCTACCCTTACATCAAACCTTGGTCTAGCAGCTGCGGGTGTTGGTGATCGATGTACGGGTGATCCGGTGTCTTCTTCCCAATCAGACTCTTCTTCGGGACGGCATACCGGGGAGGTAGGAGGGTAGGAGTCCATGCTTAGCAGGAAAACAATGGAAAGGTTGTAAGCGATAAATAAATACTGAGTGTCAAACATAGGAGTTCTCATAGGTTTAGAGTTTGACTAGTCATAACGCCGAGTCTTCACAATAGTATTTTAGGAGTACACTTGACCTATAAGTAGTGTATCCCTGAGGAGAATTCCCACGAAAGAGGGGTGGGTCACTAAGACACACTTAAGTACCCTATATTTCCTTAGCCAGAATTCCTCATGGGCTTACACACTCTTCCAGCCATCATGTATTAATAACACTATTGTTGGGATCATGGTTATGATGGGAATTGTTGTGGACTGGGCTTTGAGGCCCAAAGGTAAGGTTTATGCATTTCAGCGGGCTTCTTCTTCTTGGAAATAGGTGGGCTTCTTAGTTTATTGTTGATGGGCATCCCAATAGTTTAAGTCTTTGCTCATAAAGGGTAATGGTATCATGTATTTGGGTCCAAGGGAGTATGAATGATTTTGGTGTGTATGTGTGTGTGTTAAACTTAGGATAGTGTTTTAAATAAATTAAGTAGGTAGCAATGAATAGAAGAAAAGTTGGCAGGTAATGTGACACACAAACCATTGAGTATTGTATCATGTGATGTAATCATATAGTATAACATGTAAAGATATTCACATAGGAAATAATCATATAGCATGTAGGTAGTAATGAGTGTAAGCACGAGAGTTATCAAGTAGTGTGACACATAAGTCATTATGTATTGTATCATATGGTGCAAATAATTATGATAGCATGTAAAGATAATCATACAGGAATTGAAAATGTAACATGTAGTAGCATGGCATTGTATGGGTGTCCTAAAGTTATAGTCTAGGTCAAGAGTGTCTAATAACCTAGTTCCCTATAACCAAGGCTCTGATACCAATCTGTCACACCCCAACCAACGACGGAATCATCGGGGCGGGACATGTAGACTGTTCATGAGCACAAGTTGACTAGATTGTAATATATTAAATCCATTTCCATTCAAACAAACATGAAACAAGTTCAAAGTACATAATGAAATACAATTTGTCTTTGATTTAATATTAACTAGGTCCAAAGCCTATGTGTAGCATGTCTTGATCTAGCTCATATGAAAGCACCTGAAACATGAATAAAATAAGGTCAACTAAAAAAGTTGGTGAGTATAACACAGGTTTGTATATGGATAGTATATAGTTTGTAAAACAAATCTTTACATAACATGATAAATAAGGCATTTATGGGGAGCAGCTATTGTGTAACGAAGTACAATCAAACCTTTGTAACTAGCATGCAAAATTGTGTTGTCGGTATCAATCACCTCAACAAGGTGGGTTTGTCAGACTCAATAGATCTATCATTGAAAACCGTCGGCTTGAATAGTTAATGATTGCACATAATCGCATACAAAGGTTAGCACACCTATCACTCGGGCATAAAGCTCAAATTGCACACATGAATGTAAATAGGATTTGTACTTGTGTTGTTCGTGTAAATGTAAACATGTAATTTGAATAATGTTAATGTTTCACCTCAAAAATGTAAAAGAGTAAAAGGGGCTATGAAATACTCACTTGTATCGAAGGCGTAGCTAACACGAGATACTAGATAGTAATGTGATCCTTGTATTGCACAATGTTAACCTAGAGTGTAATGTATATTGCATTAATAATGCACAATAGTCTAAGTCTAAGTCTAAGGTTGAATTGGATAAAGTTAGTGATTGGTACTTGAAAGTATTGTATAAAATGGAAGATTTGAAATGAATATTTTGAATAAGGTTTGAGTTTGAAATAATTAAATAAGTAAATTAGATAATTATTGTTTATGAAAATGATATAAGTATTAGATGTATTTAAGTATAACTAAATAGATGCTTTTGTTCAAATATAAATCAAATAAATAATTATTACTCTATTCATTTATTTATAAAGTGTACCTTAGACATTAAAATATTATTAAGTGTAGGGTTTATAAATTAAATGTTGGACTTTAAATAATTCTCTTTTATTTTAAGATTAAACATTTGATCTTTTCTAAATAAAGATAATACAGATTTTTAAATTTAATTACTTTTATTTTAAAAACAACTCTGGAATATTAATTGTTTTAAAAATATAAAAATATAAACATTCTGCCAACACACACGACCGTGCCAGGGAAGGGCACGATCGTGCTTGGTCGGGCGCGACCGTTCTGGACAGGGCGCGACCGCGTTGGTCAAACAGAGGACAACTGGCCAAATCACTAGGCACGACCAGGTCTAGCCAACGAGCATGACTAGGTCTGAGCAGGAGGCACGACCGCGCTGGAAGTTGACACTACCGCGTCTCCCGAGGCATAACCGCGTTGGTCAAACAGAGGACAACTGGCCAAATCACTAGGCACGACCAGGTCTAGCCAACGAGCATGACTAGGTCTGAGCAGGAGGCACGACAGCGCTAGAAGTTGACACGACCGCGTCTCCCGAGGCACGACCGCGCTATATGATTAGCGCGACCGTGTCTCTTTCAAAACAGGAACGAATTGAATGATTTTTATATTTATAGAACTGGAATGTATAGGGCTTTCATTAACAAGGTTCTTATGAGTCTTTTGGTACAGGTTAATTGTGTTTAAAACATGTTTAGAACCGGATTCGGTTAAACTATTTTAAATGAAAATACGATTTCGGGTTCGAGTAGATTTCGATATTGAAAGCCGAAATTGAATTAGGGCTTTTGATCTAAAGAATAAATAGATAGTTTAGAAGGTTTCGATTACCCTGCAAGACGATGAATTGATGGCCTAGGGTAGGGACGATTTCCGACGATGACAGGAGTGGTCTCCGGTGCCTTCTGCTGCAACTCCGACTGCTTCAATGGCTTCGGGTGTCCCAGAGAGGGTAGTATATCGTATAGTGATGGATTACTCGAGAGCATTCAGATTGCAAAGAGGATTTGTGGCCTTGAGATAAAATCCTTTGAGGCTAAATGAATTCTGGATTAATTGGTCGTAAAGGGAATAATTGGTAGTATTATTTTCTTGGTTAATGAGAATAAAACGTAAAACGGTTTTGAATTCAAACGATCGGGTTATTAAAGTCACAATTACGTTTCAACTGGTACGCAGGCGCGACCGTGCCTAGACACCGGGCGCGATTATTCCGAAGCAAGTCGCGCGACCGTGCCGAAACACTTGGCGCGACCGTGCCAGGACGAGACGCGACCGTGCTTACTTAGGGTTTCTTGATATTTTTCAACTTTAGTCCTTGTAACTTTAGTTTTGACATGTTTGTATAAAATAGTTAGTTGTATAGAGGTTAATTGCATATAACTGAGTAAAACTTGCGGATTTGTATTGAGTCATTGCATTTAATTTATGGCGAATGATATAATAAGACAATGCACGAGAATTTGGTTTAAAATGCGTTACGTTGAATTGAAATACTAATACTAAAAATCAGAAATGTTACACTTCGGGGCATTCCAATTCTTAACCGCTTCGATCTTAGCAGGGTCAACATGAATTCCCTTGTCGTTGACGATATGACCAAGAAATTGAACTTCCTTTAGCCAAAATTCACATTTGGAGAATTTGGCATATAGTTGTTCCTTCCTCAAGAGGTCCAAAACCAGTCTAAGGGGTTGCTCATGGTCGTCTTTAGTCTTGGAGTAGATTAAGATATCGTCAATGAAGAGGATCACAAATTTATCAAGGTACGGTTTGCACACACGAATCATGAGGTCCATGAAGACCGCGGGTGCATTGGTTAGTCCAAAAGGCATGACCATGAACTCGTAGTGACCATACCTTGTTCGGAAGGAAGTCTTTGGAATATCTTCCTCTTGTACACGGAGTTGGTGATAACCAGATCGAAGATCAATCTTCGAGAAGCAAGTACAGCCTTGAAGTTGATCGAAGAGGTCATCAATCCTAGGAAAAGGGTAACGGTTCTTGATGGTAAGCTTGTTGAGTTCACGGTAGTCAATACACATGTGAAATGATCCATCCTTCTTCTTGACGAATAAGACGGGTGCACCCTACGGTGAATGACTTGGACGAAAGAAGCCCTTGTCGGAGAGCTCTTGGAGTTGACTTGCAAGTTCTTGCATTTCAGAAGGTGCAAGACGGTAAGGAGCTCTAGCCACTGGGTTAGCTCCGGGTATAAGGTCAATGCGAAATTCTACTTGTCGAACGGGTGGAAGACCGGATAGATCTTCGGGAAAATCTGGAATGATGGGAATGTCTTGGATACTCTTCTCTTTGACATCCTTTTGAACAACATGAGCTAAGAAGGCTACGTACTTCTTTCGTGTGTACTTTTGGGCAGTAGTGCATGACATTAACTTAAGTCCTTTGCAAGGCTTTTCACCAAAGACTCTTAATGTTTCTCCCGACGGTAGAGGTATTCGGATGCACTTCTCGAAACAGATGACTTCAGCATGATGATTTGATAGCCAATCCATGCCTATGATGATATCAAAACTTCATAGTGGCATTGGAACAAGGTTCATTGGAAATGTATGATCATTAAGTTCTAGAGAGCAGTCGTGAATAATAGAATCAATTGTAAGGGAGTCACCATTTGCTACTTCGAGGGTGAAGGTTTTCTCTAATTGGGATCGTGTCTTTGTAAGTAGGGGTTCAAAGTTAAGTGATACAAAACCTTTATTGGCACTGGTATCAAATAAAATGGACGCATATTGACTATTAACAAGGAACGTACCGTTGACCACATCATTTTTGGCTTGAGCTTCATTGGCGTTTATGTTGAAAGCACGTCCACGAGCTTCGCCTTGTCTAGTATTGATTAACCTTGGGCACTGATCACGGAAATGATATGGGTTGCCGCATTCATAACAAGCATGCCCATTTGCAATAGCGGGAACACCTTGATTTACCACTTGTGGGTTGATTCGGTTTGGTGGGTTGACTTGGCCTGCAAATGCTTTGGCTCTACAAACATTGACTGTATGGCCATATTTCCCACAGTGAGTGCAAAGGCAACATGGAATGTTTTGGAGATGGTGATAGTTGCATGTGGCACAGAGTGGGTAGATCCCAACATATGGCTTTTTGGCTGGTGCTTAAACCATAGGCGCAGCTTGGTTAACAGGATAGCAGGAGTGACCATAGCATAGTTTCTAGCCTTTCTTTTCTTATTATTACGAGAGGGTTTAGTTGTGGCTTCTTTGATGTGTGTGGGAGGGGTTGTGGTGTCGGGAACTTTCTTGGTGCCTTTTCTAATCAGAGTTCCCACTTTCACATGGTTGTCGGTTAATGTAGCAGATAAGCGGATAGCATCTTCGAGTGTTGCGGGATTTCTCCCTAAGACAGTATCTTGAATTTGCCTATGTAATCAACCAATATACTTCTCAATGCAGCGGGATAAAGGTGTGACCATATGGGGCACAAGGAGACTCAACTCATGGAACCGAGTTGTATAAGCTAGACTTTCACCACCAGCTTGGGCAAGATCCCAAAACTCGGCTTCCAGTTTCTTTACCTCATTTCGAGGACAAAATTCTTCGGTCATTAGCCTTTTAACCTCATCCCAACGTAAAGCCATTGCTACTTCCACGCCTCTAGTTCTCTTTTCCCCATTCCACCACGTGAGTGCCCGTTTTTGTAAGACACTTGTGGCATGACGAACACGAAGGTTATCGGGGCAGTCACTATTGAGGAAGGTATTCTCAATACTTTCGAACCATTGAAGAAGTCCCGTAGCTCCTTCGGTAGCATAGAACTTAAGAGGATTACATGAGTTGAAATGCTTGAAGGTGCATTGTGAAGGGTTGGCACCACCATTACCATTAGTTCCATGGGTACCATTAATGGCTCCATTAGCTTGGGTGAGTTGAGTTACAAGTTGTGCAAGGATAGCAGCAATGTCGTTATTGTTGTTGGTCACGGGAGCACGACGGGGAGGCATTCTACAGAATTGCACAACACAAGAAAAGATGTAAGAACTTATGAATGTTGTTTGGATTTAAAAGAATAAGATAACAAATAAAATTGTTAATCATGGTTTGGATTGTACTCAAATAGTGATATAATCACTTGAATACTATGACACATTAAGATTAATTAAACTCATATAATTTTTCAAGGAGACATGCTTTAGCCTATAAGTAAACACTCATCCCGGGAATTCCCAGGAAAGCATACAGGTCCCTCGGTTGATTGGGATTTATGCGAAATGCTTCCCTAGACAGAAAACCCAGAATACAGGTGTCACTCTTCCAGATTGCACGTGTCCTCAAATAATTAACAAGTTTAAAAACCTTAACGAGGGCATAAAAAGATTTTTTATAGTTTTAGATCCATGAAGTTTCCACATGCTAAGAAGATGATGATAGAGGAGTAGGTAAGAATATTATGAGGTTTTAGGGTATAGGTAGGGATATTGTTTATTTAATTCATATTTAAGTATATCTTAATAAGTCATGAGTTTTAACAAGTAAGGCGTCAAAACGAAATAATAACTAATCATAGTAAGCATGTAACATATAGCATGTAACACATAGCATGTAGCACATATCACATAATCATGAAGCATGGCATAAATGGTGTCCTAAAGTTATAGTCTAGGTCAAGGGTGTCTAATAACCTAGTTCCCTATAACCAAGGCTCTGATACCAATCTATCACACCCCAACCGACAGCGGAAACGTCGTGACGGGACATGTAGACTGTTCATGAGCACAAGGTTGACTAGATTTCAATATTTTAATCATCAAATTTAACTTCAAATAATTCAACACAACCAAATTCAAACAAGTACATAAACGAAATACATAATAATCTTTATTTAAATTTAACTAAGTCCAAAGCCTTTGTGTAGCATGCTTTGATCAAACTCACTCATTAGTACCTGAAACATGAATAAAATAAAGTCAACTAAAAAGTTGGTGAGCATACACAGGTTTGTATATAGATAGCATATAGATTATGAATAAACAAATCCTTACATAACATGATAAAATAAGGCATTTATGAAGAGCAGCTATTATGTTACAAAGTACAATCAAACCTTTGTAACTAGCATGCAAAATTGTGTTGTCGGTAACAATCACCCCAATCTGGGTGGGTTTTTCAGACTCAATAGAACTATCATTGTTTACCGTCGGCTTGAATAGTTAATGATTGCACATAAATTGCACACAAAAGTTAGCACAACTAGCAGTCAGGCATAAACCTCAAATTGCACACATGAATGTAAAGGGATTTGTATTTGTGTAGTTTGTGTAAATGTAAGCAATAGTTTGTATAGTGTTCATGTTCCACCCCAAAAGTGTAAAAGAGTAAAAGGGGCTATGTAATACTCACTTGATTCAAAAGGCGTAGCTAACACGGGAACGAGATCCTTGTAATGCACAACGTTAACTTAGAGTGTAATATGTATTGAATTAATAGTGTGCAAAATGGTCTATCTATAAGTCTAGGGTTGAATTGGATGTGTGTTCAAAGAGTTGGAGATGTAGGCGTTAAGTTTTGTTAAGTATAACCTAAATAAACAATCTTTGTTTAAATATAGATTAAATAAATAATTGATACTTTATTTATTTATTTATTTATAAAAATATGTACTTAGTCATTTAGTGATAAAAATGTATCGAGCGTTTTATATTAAATATAAATTTAGTAAATAACTTTTGTTAATCTATTTTTATAAATATGTGTGAATGGGATGTATAAATAATATCCAGGTGTAGGGTTTAATAATGAGTATAAATTTAATCTTGTAAGTTTAAATAACTTCTATTTATTTTAGAATAGGAGTTTAATCTTTTTAAATAAGGTTAATATAAATCTTTATAAAATCAATTATTTTTATTTGAAAATTCATTTGAAATGCTTATTGTTTTTTAAAATATAAAATTTAGTATTCTGCCAAGGTTTTCTCACACACACGATCGTGCTTGGGAGAAGGCACGATCGTGCCAGGACCACGGGCGCGACCGTGCTAGTCGGGGCGCAACCGTGTTGATCAAACAGAAGACATAACTAAGCTGTTCACTAGGCACGACCGTGTCTGGGTAAGGCACGACCGTGTCTAGGGTTCTGAGGCACGACCAAGTCTAGGCAAGGGGCACGACCGGGTCTAAGTTCGCGAGGCACGACCGTACTGGTATTGACACGTCCGTGTCTCATGAAGCACGACCGCGCTAGGCAATTAGCGCGACCGTGTCTGTTCCAAATCAGAAACGAATTGCTTAAATCTTATGATGTAAATGTTGGAAATCATCTGGCTTTCATCCATTAGGTGATTACTAGTCTATTTGTATAGGTTAATTGTCTTTAAAACATGTCCAAAGTAGGATTCGATTAAACCTTTTTAGAATGAACCCTAGATTCGGGTTCGTGTTAAATTAGCTATTGTAAGCCCAAATTAGGTTGGGGCTTTTGATCTATAGACTAAAACGAAGGTGTAGGAGGTTTCAATTACCCGTAAGGATTGGCGTACGGATAGAACGAGTTCCGGCGACGACGGGTTTGATTTTCGGTGCTCTTTGTTGCAACTCCGGCTGCCTCAATGTTCTCAGGAGCTTTAGAGTGGGTCGATGATGTATTTGCTTGGGGGAATTGCAAATCAAAATGGAGAAATCGTTGGTCTCATGAAATAATTTGACAGTTTTGAGACGAATCGACTTAATTGGATTTATTTGTTGTAATTATGGTGATTCAAAACTTAATTGTGCTCGTTAATAGTAGTGACGTGTGTAATGGTTACAAATTCGAACGTCCCTGCGATTAAAGGCTGCATTTATGCTTTAACTGATGAGAGGCGCGACCGTTCCAAGGCGAGGCGCGCGACCGTGCTAAAGCACTTGACGCCACTGTGCCAGAATGAGGCGCGACCGTGCCTATTAGGTTTTCTGGTTATTTATAAAATTTGTCCTTGCAAATTTCAGTATTGACAGATTTGTATAAATATTAATTTATGTAGAATTTAATAGGATATACTCGTTTAAAAATTTGCGGATTTGTATTGAACCATAGTATTTAATTGTTGGTACGAATAGAACAAATAAGTGTACTAGAATTGGGTTTGAAATGTATCACATTGAATTGAAATACAGATAATGAAAATCAGAAATGTTACAAATTGACACATTGGGGTGTAATGTTTGTCTATGTTTTCTTGAAAATTCTTGCCCAAGTGATTAGCAAAAGCTTCTTTCTTAACTTGCTTTATAGATTTGAAACCACCATAAAGCATCATTTTTAGCTTATCATTGGACTCAATTGTATCAGGTTTAGTTAAAATGCAATTGTCACGATCAGTGACAATGGTTTTCTCAACATTATGTTCATCAATCAACTGAGATAACACCCTCAACTTTGGTGTTCTCAGAGCCTTCATCAGAAAAGAACTCCTCATCAGAAGCTGCCTCAGCCTTACTTGAGGAATCATCTTTGCTCGAGGAATCATCCAAAAAGGACAAATCAATGTCAACCGGCCCGTTAACAAACTTGCCGCTTACTGGTGGAGGAATGGCATTAGTACCTAAACGTTTGCCACTCACTTTTCTCACTACTGACTCGTAGTGTTCCACCACAAAGTGAGAGTTTTTCAACTTCTCAATTTTGCCACTTCACTGTAGGATCTCATTTTGCAGTCGGGCGATCTCAACATTTCTTTTCTCAAACCCCTTGTAGGCAACGTCTAATTGAAACTGTTGTTCACTGGTTTTAATTGAAAAATCATGTCTTTCCTTTTTAAGGTTTTCGATTGATTCTTTACAACGTTTTTCATTTTCTTTGTAGTTTAGAGCTGCACTACGTAGGGGTTCGAGTTTATCATGGATTCGATCATTCTCGTTCTTCAAGATAAGACATTTGGATCAAGAAACAACAGCAAAAGAATTAGAATCTACCTTAATTGATGAACTGGATGCTTCTCCAATAGCCATGAGAGCAAATGCAGATGTAGATTCTTGTTGGTCAGCTCTAGATGCGTCCCTGTCTTATGCTTCCATCATCTCAACAATCTATGTCAATCTATGCTTCTCCCGAGCTGGGTTTGTGAAATAATGGCATCTTCAAAGTGTACTCCCCAGTCAAAGCTATCATCCTGCTGAACCACCAGTGCGTTGGACGATGCTCCTTGAGTTTGACTGCGGTTGTTCTGATTATGGTAACTTTTGTTGTGTCCTTGGCTTGGTCTAGTAAAACCTGAAGCTGGTGCTTTATCCTTCTGACATTCTCGTGCGAAATGTCCAAAGTTTTGAAACTTGTAGCACTTAGCTTTAAATTTATCAAATCCAACCTTGGCATTAGAATGCCCACCAATGAACTTTCTACAAGTTCTGTTCAATAAACGCTTAGCTCTCCTTAGGATCATAGCCATATTCCATTGAATATCCATATACTCCATGTAATCTGGATCCACCTGATTAAAATCTTCCTCAATGGTTTCAGGATCCGTTAGCTTCCCATTGATGAAGTTCTCGTAGGCAAGCATGCAAGATGAGAATAATGCCACATGATCTTCAGCTATCTTAGCAATAGCAGTTTGGTTGGCTGAAGAGGTAGAGGTAGGGTCTCTGGAGGAATGTTGATGGTATGAACCAGATCCCGATGCAGCAAGACAAGTATGAACACCACAACCATTACAATTTTCTTCTTCCTAAGGAGTCCTAGAGAACAAGGCGATACCAGAACCCGATGACTTTTTTGTGGAATACACTCCTTAATACATTGAAGGATCTTGAATTGGAGTTCTTCGAGAACTTTCTTTCTTTTTTAGGTTCATGTCATGGGCTTGAACCTTTCCTATTGCTTCATCATTCGTAATCTTATAAAACTTGGGGTTCTCTCTCAGTAAGGTAGTATACATGTCAAACTTTGGTGGCAATGAATCAAGAAAGTTTTCCACCAACTCGTCATCAGGATACTTCAGTTCATAAGACTTTTGCTTGGTATTCAGATGATAGAATCTTGAAATAAGTTCGTCAATAGATTCATTCTTTAGGTATCTAAAGCATTCATACTGTTTCCTCAGTAGCTCTCTCTTGCTCTTCTTGATGTCACTGTTTCCCTCGAACCTCTTTTGCAAAGCCTTCCAAAGATCCTTAGAAGTATCATAACCTCTGAAACTGTGAAATAGATCCCTAGTCAAGTCCATAGTTATAAAACCATGTGCCTTCTTTTCTCGGTCATAAGCCTTCTTCTCTTCTTCATCTATCTTGGAGATAGGTTTGGGAACGGTTTCTTCAAGAAACAAATATGTTGGATGTTTATATCCCTCAAGGATGGGTATCCACAATGAAGAATCAGTGTATGAGATATACTCATCGAAGCCTGCTTTCCAATTCGAATAATCATTAAACTAAGCAGCTTTGGTGGTTTTTGTGGGGTCCCTATCTCGTTGTCATAGTTTAACAAACTACTAATGTTCTGAATATTTGACATGGTGATTAACTTAGTAAAAAATCAGAAATTTCAGCACAACTTGCGCCCTTGTGAAATGGCCTTGCGCACTTAAAATTTTCTCTTACGTACTTAGTAAGTACGCATGAACAATGATAAGTACTTGTCAAGTACGCAGGAACAACTGAGATTTTGCCAAATATGGTAAGTACGCAGTTCACTTTATCCACCTGCTGCACCAAGTTTTTCCGGTCGCCGGAAAATGATCAAATCTTCATGTTTTGAAGATATGAATGAATTAATCAAGCCAAAAGGTTAGAAACTTGTTTCTAACAAACCCTTGATGATCAAAACACTCAAACAAACAACAAAAATGTTGAATTTTGAAGGATTTTTGTGTCTAAAACAGCGCTCAAGAGCTACCTCTGTTTTATAACAAATATCGACAAAATCGGTCACCTTTTCTTGTAAAGGCTGTAACTTGTGTCGAAAATGCTCCTAACATACTCACAACACTCGAAATCAAGAGCAGAAGCTCTGTTACCACTTGTATGTCCCCGGGTGTCTCAGATCGTCACATGCAAGTGTGAGGCTAGTCGAACAGGGTGCGGAATGCCCATGACTAGATGGAGTATCGACAACAACAAGGTAAACCGATAACAAACAAAAGATACTTTAAACTTTGTCTATCGATAAAACACAGTCGGTTACAAGTGAATGCGTACATAAGAACTTCACTAACCTGCTATTTATACCAATAACCTGATGCCTGCGCACTTGGTAAGTGTGCAGGGCTTTGCTCTTGCGTACTTAGCAAGTACTCAGACAATGTTCTTGCGTACTTGCTAAGTACGCACGTTAAGCAACCTGCGCACTTGTTAAGTGCACACAACACATAACAAGACGATTACAACGAGAAGTACATGCAAACATATTTATAACTCGATAAACCAATACATACAGACACTGAAATACAAGTACAGATACATAAAGAACAGTAACAAAAGAAGAGACAACATCCAGAGTGTTTGTCACACAAAGGTGCTCCAACATCAGTTCTTTCTAACTGAATAAAGATAATGCCTCCATAATTTCAATGCAAAGATTATGGGGCCCAATTCTAAATCGTGAGTTGTATAATTATTTTCATCAGATTTCAATTGACGGGAAGCATAAGAAATAACCTTGCTCCCTTACATTAATACAAAACCGAAGCCAGTTTGTGAAGCATCACAGTAAGCTGTAAAGCCTTCATTTCCATCTGGTAGAGCCAGTATGGCTGATTGTTTCAGTTTCTGTTTCAGAGTTCCAAAGGCTTCAGATTGTTTAGATTCCCATTCATACTTAACTGACCTGCGAGTCATAGAAGTTACTGGAACAACAATTCGAGAGAAATCTTGGATAAATCTCCAATAGTAACCAGCCAAACCGAGAAAACTTCGGATTTCAGTTGGAGATTTCAAGATTTCCCATTTAGATATCGCTTCAATTTTAACAGGATCAACTTGGATGCCATCAGTGTTAATGACATGCCCAAGAAATTGAACTTCTGATAGCCAGAATTCATATTTTGAGAATTTAGCATATATCTTCTCTTTTCGTAGGAGTTCAAGCAGGATTTTAAAATGTCTCGCATGCTCTTCCTTAATTTTGGAGTAAATAAGGATATCGTCAATGAATATGATAGTGAATTTATCCCAACAAGGTTTACAGACTCGATTCATCATGTCCATAAAATCAGCTGGTGCATTAGTAGGTCCAAACGTCATTACCGTGAACTGATAATGACCATATCGAGTTCTGAAAGTTGTTTTAGGAATATCTTCTTCCTGGACTTTCAATTGATGATAGCCAGAACGAAGATCGATTTTCTAGAAACATCGAGCTCCCTGAAGCTGATCAAATAGATCATCAATTCGGGGAAGCGAATAACGGTTATTAATCGTGACTTTATTCAGTTCACGATAATTGATACACATGGCATCGAACTGTCTTTCTTTTTAAAAAATAATACCAGAGCTCCCCAAGGTGACGAGGTTGGTCCAATGAATCCTTTCTCGAGCAATTCATCCAACCGCTTCTTTAACTCTTTCATTTCAGTTGGAGCTAATCTGTATGGGGTTTTGGCAATCAGTGTCGTACCGAGTATGAGATTAATTCTGAACTCCACTTCTCTTTCAGGTGGAATTCTAGGTAGTTCGTCGGGAAAAACATCAGGAAATGTAGCCACGACCGGCACATCTTCAATCTTCTTTTTAGTGTCGGTAGTCACACATACAAGGTATGCTAAGCACCATTTTCATAGATATTTTTTGGATTTTAACATGGAGATTATTCCAACAGAGTTGGATAATTTATCGCCATTTATAATCAAGATATTGCCTTTTGGCGAAAGAAGCCCTATGTATTTCTTATCACATAGGATATGGACTTGGTTAGAGGCTAACCAATCAATTCCTAGAACAATCTCAAAACCTGCAAAGTCATTGGCAAGAATTGTATAGGAATAACATGTCCTGATAGTGTGATATTAAAATTGTTCAGGATTTCTGAGATTTGGACTAGGTTGCCGTTGGCATTTTCTACCATGTATTTCTTGTCTAATTTAGCTAGAGTTTTATTTAACAGTCTACAGAATTTATGATCTATAAAACTTTGGTTTGCACCAAAGTCAAATAGAACTCTAATATATATCATTGACAAGAAATGTAGCTGTAATGACGTCGGACATACCAGCTGCTTCATGAGTACTGAGAACGAATGCGCGTGCATTCTTCTTTACTCCTTCAGCAGGCTTAGGACCTGTCCCTTCAGGCTTCTTCAGTTTGGGACAAAAGCTTTTGATGTGGCCAGCCTCACGACATTCATAGCAAGTGATAGGCTTATTTTTATAACAATCCTCCATTTTGTGTCGAGACATCTTGTAGAAACTGCAATAAAGTCCAGATATACATTGTCCTAAGTGCCTTATCTTGCTTCTTTGAACCACTTGGACCTTGACCAGGTGCTTCCTTCTTCTTTCTCCCTTCTACTTGATTTATGATTAGACTATCAGTCAGGGAGACTCCTAGATTCATAGCATCGTCAAGGGTTTCGCATTTAGCAACCTTGACCATGTCACGGATTTCTCTGATCAAACCCCAAACATATCTCTTTATTAGATTAGATTCAGGGGTATTAAGATAAGGAACTATTCGAGCATACTTGAGGAGTTTGGTCGAAAACTCCTGATTATTTGTTCCTATCATCTTCAGACTTAGAAATTTTCCTTCGATCTGTTCCCTCTCATTTTAGGGAACATATTTCTTCTCCACCCTTGCCTTGAAGGCACTCCAGCCCATGGCAATGGCTGTATTCCTTCATTTGGCAGCAATGATGTTATTCCACCAATATAAATCTTGATCTTTAAACAAATTAGAAGCATAAAGAACTTTATCTTCCTCAGCACACTTGCCTATAGCAAGCATAGATTCAGTATTCTCAATCCACCTTAAAGTGGCTATTCCTCCTTCTCTTCCTGAAAAGTTATATGGCTTGCTGTCTTGGAACATCTTGTACGTGCAGCCAAAAATCTTCCTCTTCTTTTCTAGATGACCATAATTATTCTCCATTCCTTCTTCTTCTGAGGAATTATGGTAGAATTCTTCTCTCTCTGTTTTCATGGTTTGATGGGTAGTAGAACCCTCAGGTTTGAGAGTACCGGATTTGGATTGAGTAATGGTTCGAGTATGTTGAGAAAGGATAGATTTTGGAAATGATGGCTGAGCAGATAGTTTATCAGCCTACCTCTTTTCCATTTCAGTAAAGATAATTGGAAGAGAATCCTTGATTCCTTCCGTGATCATTTTCTGGAGTTCTTTACGAGAAGCAATAACTTCAGCAGCGTTTTCAACCACTACTTGCTTCTTCTTAGCCCTTGTGCTATAGGATGATCCGGTTTCTTTAGACATACTATAAGAGAAACAAGATTGGAATTAAAAACATAACTTCTTATTGATGAAATATATACAAGAGAAAATATATATATAGAAATCATTGTTCCTAATAATTTCTAAAATTATTTTCTTCAAGAGCTTGGACTAACAAAGCATTCCGAGCTTCAAGTTTATCTTTTTCATGTTCCAGATCAATTATTCGGTTCAATAACCTTTGTTCCCTTTCACTTCCCGATGCATTCTAATTTATATGAAGATCAGGGAGAGGAACAGTCTCATAGTAAGGAACATAGAGTTTATTAGAATCAACTCGTTCTTCTTCTTCTTCTTCTTCATCAAAAACACATCAATTCTCATAAGGCATTTCAGCGTATCCCTCATGAAAATTATATGAGTATATTGGAGTGATATTATAGCTTCCAGCAGTAGGAGCATAATGAGAAGTTATAGAAGAATTATAGGGAACACTAGGGTTTCCTATTTCTCCGAGGCTTCTGAAAGTGGAACTGTAAGTCCCAATATCTTTATGAATCTTTGAATACACACAAAAATATGAACACAATATCAATTCTCACACTTAGTAGGCGGAAACTACTAGGTATGGTGATTCAAGAACAAGAAAGTCAAGGTAAATTGGTCCGAGAGACGTCACTCACAGTCTGAATTTAGGAGTAACAAACTATTAAATCTATGATTTTCACTAGCTTAGTGAAACTAGGTATTTTTACTTTCGGAGGTCAAGCGAAACTAGGTTACTTTCGCTTTCTTTGAGCTAAGCGAAACTAGACAGTTTCACTTCCCAGTTAGTTTCGCCTGGTTGTTTCGCTTGGTCATCTTCTTTGCAAAAAACCATAGTTTTTTTGCATGAAGATGGCTGGTGAGCATGAAGACGATCAACACTTCAACTTTTACGTTAAAAAATATTCGTCAAACTTTCGTGAGTCCAGATCTAAAGTCCTTTTCCCGTTTTATATGTAAAAATCCAATTTTTGTGTTAAAAACCAAAAACCTAACTCTAAAATGAAAACTCAGATTAGAACAAATCATTACCTGTTTCGAGTGATTCTTCTTCCCTAGCAATCCATAGACGATTAGTAATGATTCTCAAGGCTCGGTTGGGGCGAAACCCGACTTTCTCTTCTCTAGGTTCTCTCTACTTTCTTTCTCTAGAATGAAGGTGATGATGATGAAGTGAGGAGGGGCAAGGGCAGCTAGGGTTTTAATACCCTCCCCATTCCTTTTTTCTTTCTTTTCGAGTTTAATCGCATTTGGCCCTCGTTCATTTATTTTTTCATTTTCCCTTAGTCCTCGTTTATTTAACCGTCTTTATTTTTTGGGTGTTACAAATCTACCCTCCTTACAAAAGGTTTCGTACTTGAAACTTGTCATAAGTCAAACAGGGTGAGGGTACGACTCCTTCAGATCTGTCTCTGTCTCCCATGTGGCTTCCGATCCTTTTCGGTGCTTCCATTGTACCTTAGCCAATTGAATGATTTTATTACATAAGCGTTTCTCCTTTCCGTCTAAGTGGCTATGGGTTCTTCAATGTTGTCAACCTCGATGTCAGTGAGTGGCACGTGTGCTGATTCATCAGCCAAATACTTTCGTAATTGTGATATGTGAAACATAGGAAGAATCCCACTTAACTCATCATGAAACTCCAACCGATAGGCAACTTCTCCAACCCGTGCCAAGATCATAAAGGGTCCGACAAACCTCGGACTTAACTTTCCTCTCTTCCAGAATCGTATGGTCCCTTTGTAGGGTGACACTTTCATCATCACCTTGTCCCTGACTTGAATTTAATAGGCCTTCACCTCTTATCCGGATAAGTTATGGTGGTCTTGGGCGGCTTTCATTTGGGCCTTGGTTTGATCAAACTTTTCTGATGTATCTCTAACGACTTAAGGACTTCCCAGCTCCTGCTGACCTATTTCACCCCAACAAACCGGGGTCCTACAACTTCTTCCATGCAACGTTTCATTAGGTGGCATGTATCACACCCCGCCTCAGGCGCCCCCTAGACGAGTGTGATCACGATTGGTACCTGTTTTGATTTCAGAATTTTTTTAAAACACAGTGGACGTCTTTTTCACAAGGATCGTTTCATCATTTTCTCAACCTCGATGGTTGCTTTTTTGTAAATATGAAGACTCAGTTGGAAAATAAAAGCCTTGTATTTATTTCATAACATATGGATTTAAATACCCTTTCAGTTGATTACAAAACAAAGTTTGAAATCAAATACATTTCTTGTCTCGTATGGACAAGTTTCAAGCCACTGGAAATTGTACTATCCAAGGTTGATCAGTCCCTTAGTCCTATCTCCTTTTTCTTCTTTTCAAGATTATCTACGCATGAGGCCTGAGAATCCAACATGCATTTCATCCTTACATTTCTTAATTCCTGGGTCATATCCTTTGTCTGCCCATATCCCCTTTTCCTTTACATTTTATTCATTTCCTGAAAATATTTTGAAAATGAAATGTCAGCGCGAACGCCGGTGAATACAATTATCTTGACAGCAAAATCATTTGGCACAAACAAGTATTAATGTCGTAATCACAACTTTCTTGTTCAATCTACACATTCAGTAGGCCATTATCTCCTAATCATATGCCCCACTGTATATACTGGTATCATGCCTTATAACAATGGCTAGGGCTATGCCTTCGAAATTGTTATAAGATAAGTACCAACCGCAATCCAGGACATTCACCCGAGATCCATGTATCCCTTGCAAGTTTTACGTATACCTATTGCTTGAATACTTTGTTTGTAGAAGAACGTTGAACATTATTCCCTTAACCTTTATTTGGCCATTTTTGTAAACGTAAATATCTTACACAAGTTTTGAAAGAGTTAAAGTATTCACCTTGATAATAGGAATGAGCCTCTAAGTTAGAAATTAAAGAGTCAGCTTCCTAACTTGGTTGCTCTAGCGTTTCAGTACTTCTACGAGCGTTTCCTTCTTAACCGAGCACTACAACGAGCGGGAATTGAATCGGGATTATTGGGAACCTTCTAAGGAACTTCTGGAACAAGAAAGTGAGTGGAGATCGATTTTTGGATGAATAAAACGTTTGAACTTGATCATCTATTTATAGGCTGGAATCTGGACCCATGTCAGACCGACATGGCAAGGCATAGATGTCCGCTATCCGTCTATGCTTGTGTCAGCCTACACGTCCAAATCTGATTGGACCGCACCTCATATTACGGCTAGTAGACCGTTATGGAGGTGCACATCAGTCCGATATCAAGACACGCGTCAAAACCTAGGGCTGAATCATAGGACACGTGTTAGCACCAAAAATTACGGCTGAAGGCGGCTAGTCAGACCGTTATCCAATTGATGCCAGTCCGCTATCCAACCCTCTTGCCCATTATGGACCGTTATAGGATATGATAGCGGTCCGCTGTCTATCCAGAAATCCAATATTTCATTAATAACCCTAGACTTTGGTACTTTAGATACACAAGTCCTTTTGGGTTCTAACCTTGGCATTTCTCGGACATTTTTGTGGCAGGTGTTACATCCTCTCCACCTTATCTTAATCTCATCCCCGAGATTACTCGAACAAGAAAGGATATTTCTTTCTCATTTTGGACACCAATTCCCACGTGTACTTAGGGCCACGTTTGGAGTTCCAATTTACTTTCACAATCATCAATTTTTGTCTTTTCAATTTATTTTCATGTTTATCCTCTATTTGCATAGGTTGTTCCACAAATTTCAACTTTTCATTTACCTGTACATCTTTTAGGGGCATTACCAGAGTTTCATCTGCCAAACATTTGCGTAGATTTGACACATGGAATACATCGTGTACTCCATTCATTTCTTCTAGTAATTCGAGTTGATAGGCCACATGCCCAACTCTTTTCAAGATTTTGAATGGTCCTACGAATCTAGGACTTAATTTCCTTTTCTTTCCAAATCTTACAATGCCTTTCCATGGTGAAACTTTCAACAGAACGTTGTCACCGATGTTGAATTCTAACGGCTTTCGTCTTCTATCAGCATAACTCTTTTGACGATCTTGAGATGCTTTCAATCTATCTCTTATTTGAATCACTTTATTAGTTGTTTCCTAGATTATTTCAGACCCAGACAACTGATTTCTCATATATCGAAGCAACATATTGGAGTTTGACATTTACGACCGTATAAGGCTTCCAAAGGAGCGCCCTGTATACTCATATGATAACTATTGTTATAGGAGAATTCCATTACAGAAAAGTGGTCTTCCCAACTTCCTCCAGTATCAATAACACAAGCCCTTAACATATCTTCTAATGTTTGGATAGTTCTTTCGCTCTGCTCGTCCGTGTGCGGATGGTAGGAAGTGATAAGATTCAATTTTGTCCCCCGGGATTTTTGAAAGCTTTACTAGAATCAAGAAGTAAATATACTATCTCTATCTGACACAATAGACACTGGCACACCATGTAACGATACGATTTCATTAATGTATAATTGTGCCTATTTATCCATGCTAAATGTTTCTTTAGTGGGAAGAAATGAGCAGACTTAGTAAGTCTATTAATGATAACCCAGATAGTATCATTCCCTCGACTGGTTCAGGGAAGTTTTGTAATGAAATCCATGGTTATCATTTCCCATTTCCAGACAGTAATTTCAAGTTGCTGTAACAAACCATATGGTTTTTGATGTTCAGCTTTAACTTGAGAATAGGTTAATCATTTTGCAACACGGATAGCGATATGTTTCTTCATCCCTATCCACCAATAATTGGCTTTTAGGTTTTTGTACATTTTATCGCTTCCAGGATGCATTGTATACTTAGATTTATGAGCTTCTTCAATAATTTCTTCACGTAAGTTTCCATAGATAGGAATACGGATTCTCTTATTCATTCTAAGAAGATTATCATTGCTCTTGACCAACTGGTCACTCATACCTCGTAAGCCTTCTTTCTTAAGGTTTGGTTCTTGTAGGGCAATCTTTTGAGTTTCCTTAATATGAGTAATAAGATTGATTTGAAGATAGACTCTTAACACACGAACTCGTTTAGGTTTCTCATGTTCTTTTCTGTTCAAGGCGTCAGCAACAACATTAGCTTTGCCTTCATGATAACAGATTTCGCAGTCGTAATCATTCAGGACTTCCATCCAACGCCTTTGCCTAGTATTCAGTTGTAGGTCCCCGGGTGTCTCGGATCATCACATGCAAGTGTGAGGCTATTCGAACAGGGTGCGGAATGCGCGTGACTAGATGGAGTATCGACAACAACAAGGTAAACCGATAACAAACACAACATACTTTAAACTTCGTCTATTGATAAAACACAGCCGATTACAAGTGAATGCATACATAAGAACTCCACTAACCTTCTATTTATACCAATAACCTGATGCCTGCTCACTTGGTAAGTGCGCAGGGCTTTGCTCTTGCGTACTTAGCAAGTACGCAGACAATGTTAGCAAGTACGCAGGTTAAGCAACCTGCGCACTTGTTAAGTGCGCATAACACATAACAAGATGATTATAATGACAAGTACCTAAAAACATTTTTATAACTCGATAAACCAATACATACAGACATTGAAATACAAGTACAGATACATAAAGAACAGTAACAAAAGCGGAGACAACATCCAGAGTGTTTGTCACACAAACGTGCTCCAACAAACTCCCCCTTGCCAACAACTGTGGATTGTGTTCGGTCTTCAAGCTCCTTCAGCTTTACCTTCACATCTTCATTGTGTAGTCAAGGAAAAACTTGACTAGCTTCTTGTATCTTAATGCTAGTAGCTTCGTCCATTCATCCGTGTATATGCAATACTTGTCATTTAGAACCGTCAGATCTTTCACAGAGAAGTTGATGAAAGTGATCTCATCAAAAACTCTAATAAGTTTTTTAGGCTCCAAGTTTCCACTTTTGGACCTAGTCTTTCCCATTACCACCGCCTCGCCCGTGTTTGGGTCCACGTTCCAGTACCACATGCAACCAAGGATATCCTGAGATAACTTGCTCAGGGGAATCCTGGTCTCACACAACACTGGGTTGTAAACCAGCTTCCTTAGGCTTCTGTTATTCACGGGATGTCTAACATTCTTGTTCCGGACACTTTTGGGCAACTGAGGCTTAAAGATTTCAAAGTTCCCAGATCTTCCTTTTCTCTGTAGTGCACCCCACAAACCCTTTGCTACCGCGTGACATGTGTCACCAAGTAGCTCACGACTTGCTAAGTTTACTAGGTCGTACTTGGGCAAGGAGCTGAACGCCTCACTGGTTGGTTTCAGGTACTGAACCCCACCAGCTCGTTTGATTGCAAACAGCTCCTTGTCGTCGTCAAAGCTGATAGAAAGGACCATACCTGTTGCTCCATGCTTTTCTAGAATTGAACACTTTTGCCAAGCAGGAGGCTAACTCTTCTTGAACCATCTTGTAGGATACTTGTTCATCCAGGTGTCAGCATCAGCAGGTTGGGGATCGGTAGGAGAGGCTTCAGCCGAGGTTGCTGCCCCAGTAGCCTCAGCAACATATTCAGACTCGACTGAACCTACAGTAGCAGCTTCAAAGGTTGGAGACTCAAATATCTCTCTATCCTCAAGCTCATAAATTCCCTCACCGTCACCCTTCGATAATTCCACCATCACATCCTCATCATCATCCCAGTCATCGTCAGACTCGATCTCTCCTTCCTCAAGATTGCTGAGAGCATCGATCTGCGCTTCCTTGGAATAGTCCAGCTCAACCAACAAGATAACATCGTCAGATAAATTGTATAAAACTTCAGCTGCCGACTTTTCTTGACCACTACCACCACCACCAGAAGTAATACCATCCCCGCTGTGCTGAGTAGACTCCCCCTCTGCCATAGACACAACAGAGATTGGAACAATAGCTAAAGCTTGTTGCTCACCTCCACTATGACCGACTTTAGGATCATTGGCATCATCTTTTGTCAGATCGACAGGATGACAAGCCTCATCACCACTCGGCTTAGGCTTCTCTTTCTCTTTCTCCTTCTCCCCCTGAGCAGGAAGCTTTGCGGTTAAATCACTTACCAACTTGACCATCAATTCATGTTCTTTGCTTTGAGGATCCTATCTTAGCTCTACTGTAATCCTATACCCCAGAATCATGTCATTTGTCTTGATAAGTAACTCATTCTAGGACATCAAGCTTTTAAGTTGCTCTTGGGTTCCCTCACCTTGGTGCCTCAAACGAGTAACTTCATCCACCAAGGAGTTTATCTTAGCCTATTGAGCTGACTCACTCCTTAATTTCTGTACTGTTTCAAGTAAACCGGCCACCAGAGTCTCTAGTGTGGTAATCCTCGCATCACGGGGATCAGGATCCCTAGATGTAGAGGCTTCAGCAGTGGTATAGGTCGGAAAGGAGAACAGTTGATCGAATTCAAACCCTTAGGTAAAGTCCCCAAAGTTGTAGGGTTGACTGATGGGCTGAAGGGTGGTAGTTGGGATTGAAGATGGGATGATTGATGTTTCAATGGTGGTTGTGGTAATTGTGACTGACTCGGTCTGTACAAGAGCCATCACATTGACCTGATGGATAGTTTCAATAGGGAGGGATACTATCTCAGGCACCTCCTCTGAGATAGTTGTAGCAACCACCTCTCTCGTTACACGTGGCTGTCTCCTCCTTTGATACAGTTGGGTTGAAGTTTGAGTTGTTGTAGTGACCGCCTGATGTTGAGCACGAGATTCAAGAACTCTCAAAACGGCATCAAACGGCCTATCATTTTTCTGCATAACTCTTCTCTCTGTTCGTTGCCTCTATACCACAGTATCCGACTCTGGTTCATACTCACTGTCGGCACTTCTCTGTCTTCGTCTTTTGAAGGATGACTCGAGAAGGGATACCTTTGCCGTTCTCCTTGGGTGTGTATGGTCTGGTGCATCATCAGAATCAGAGGAATCAGATTCAATTGCTTTGGAATCCAACTCTTCAGCACCATCTCCTCCTTCTTCTTCGTCACCATCATCACCAGACTCATCATCATCAGAATCATCTCCAACTTCCTCTTCCTCCTCTACTTGCTCCTCAACATGTTCATCTGAGTGTTCACTTATCTCGGGCTCAGATTCAGCACTAAACCATCTGATGTCGCGAGGAGCCACATAAGGTTCATTAATCAGGTGGCCGAAGAGGGGTGTATGCTCAGGGGTAGGTTCTACACTGCTTGGATTTAGAAATTGGATGAACACCCTCTTGTCCACCCTCTTGACTTGCAGTCTTTCTCTAATCTGTGGTAGATTGGGCAATGCATCATTTATCAACAGTTGAACGAATCTCGTGTACAATAGGAATCTAAACCTCTCCGCTGCACTGATATGATCGGCCATAGACTTGTATATGTACTTGGAAAAGTTAAACCCCTTGTTTAGAGATAGGCCAACCATTGCGGCTGCCAAGTCATGACCCATAGCATCCTTTTGTAGAAATAAAGACTGATGGCTACAAAATTCTCTAAGTACAAATGCTGCTAATCTCAGAGTTTGCTACTGACCAACAAACTGCTGCGGACAAGCTTATCTGTTGTGGATACTTGTTCTCCTACTGAAGAACATATCTGCTGCGGATAGCCTTATCTGCTGAAGACCAAAGTTGTTGCGGATAAGCTTCTCAGCAGCATCAACACTTGATGCTGCTGACAGGCAAATCATCAGCAGCTTTGGATGGTCACATCTTGAAGACAAATCATTGCAGCTGACTATCCATGCCAAGCGTCACTGACAACTTTCTGCAAAAGCAACTGACATACTCAAAGCAGAAGGAACCTCATGGCACAACCAATGACGGACAACAATGCTCTTCTCCAAGCATGCAAGTAATAATGCATAAAGAAGACGCTTCAGTAAAGTTAGCTAGTTTAGACTAAACATGTAATAGTTAGCTTTATACAAAAGATCAACGGTCTGTGTTAGGTCTGATCCTTAGAATCAAGGGTCCGTCTTGATTCTAAGTGAGTATAAATACAGTGTAAACACTTCATTGTATGTGTGCTTTTTGATTGAGTTTTCATTTGTAATCGTTTATTTGCAAAAGCTTAATACAATAGTGTTCTTATAAGTATTCTTTCTGTTTGCTAGATTATACTTGTGCAGTTGTTATTGTTTCCGCCAATTTCAACTAAGAACAGAACCATCTTGTACTTTCACGATCCTACACCTTTCCTGCCTTCCGTGCAGATAGGCACATGATCATGACGTGTGCGAAGTAACGCCACTGATCAAATACCCACATCTTCTTGTAGGAGGAATAGTCTGTCTTCCCAACGTAACCCATCCTGTTTCTCCAACAACCATACACAAAGTAGTCCGGGTACGCTATAGGATCAGTAGGTAAGTCACGAAACTGTAGTACTCTCCTGATAGTGTCTTCGGAAATGGCAATCTCATGGCCAGCCCAGTCGCCCTAATGACATCAGGGTTACCGTGCCATCATGATTAGCAGTATCCCAGAACTGGTCCACGTTGGGTCGAGAAACAACTGGATCAACAGAGATTGCATAATTGATCTTGGATCTGTTCAGGATTCCATTCTGGATGAGTGAGAGCTAGATTAACTCATTAGTGAACGCACGATCCATCACTACAAAAACACAAGATAAACAACATTAGAACAAATATAATCATTAGAATGGAAGAAACATGACTTGGTATAGCACTTGCACATTGAACTGATTTCCAGACTTAGAAATTTTTCTGAATTGGCCTTACTGCGTACTTAACAAGTATGCAGGAGATTGTTCTTGCGTGCTTTGTAAGTACGCAGGAGCTAATTCTTGCGTACTTAGTAAGTGCGCAGGAACTGGTACATAAAACATTTTAAAATTCCAAAACCAGTAAGTTGTGAGAAATTGTTGTGAATGATGGTCACTACAAGGTCGAAAAACATTTTTAGAACCTATGAGACCAACACCAACATCAAAATCTTGCTAAGACCCGGTCATTTTGACCTAGACATGGTCCCACGTAAACTTATGGCCCACCAAGAGGTCAAAAACAAAATCAAACCATGTTAAGGACAATTTTGGTATACAAGAGCTTTGAATGACGATATTAAACTAGTTTTAGGTCTTAATTTCAGTCAAGAACATTCAAAATCGGTCCAAATTTCTTCATCAAAACCCTCGGTCTAAATATTCAAGAATCGGTCTAAAACAGGTGATTTCATGGATGAAATGGTCTGAGATTCTCACCAAATGTTAGTTAGGTGAAGATGAAACAATGATCAGGATGAAAAATCACTTTGGATCACATGAAATTTTTGAGCGAAATCTAGTCTGAGAGTATGAAGTAGTGTATAGACGTTTAAATGTGATAACAGTTGAAAAAGTCTAACACATGCTTATATACCCTGCACACACCAGTCGTGCGTACTTGTCAAGTGCGCAGTACTTAACTCACGCGTACTTACTAAGTACGCATTACTTAAGGCTTGCGTACTTATTAAGTACGCAAGGTTTAAATCTTGCGCACTTGACAAGTACGCAGAGACCCTTGGCACTCAAAATTTCAACTCAAATTATGAAGATTGTCAAGACAAATAGCGAACCGGATATAAATATTCAATCACGAGGTTTTTCAAAAACAATTCACGGAAGTTAAACAAAAATGATTTTGGTTTTTCTTAAATTTAGATAAACTATACTGAAAATCTTTTTGTCATTTTGATAAAAGATATAACTACGCAAGAACTCAAAATCTTTTTTTTCTTTTCTGAATAAAGATAATATGCACAAGATACATATCCGGATATATAGAAATAAACACACTAGCTATTTTTGGTCAAAGTCACGAAAAGATGATCATATCAGGCTAATATTTAGCTAAAATGATACAAGATAAATATCAAGGAATATGGGATCATGTCATGAATTACTACTTATTCATACGTAATATGCAATACAAACAAGTTAATCCAAATTGGCAATATTATCATATTTGAAACAATAAGCATCTTTGTATCACATTCTTGTGAGTTAAGGTATTAATTATAGATATACAACACGTACCACACAGTTATGCTATAGAAATTTAAATTGCACTATCTCAAGGCATCCAAGATTTTCCCAATGATTTCCAAATCTCCAGAATGAAGTTACAACGTTTAGCACAGAAAAAATCAAGCAGAATCCATAAGGATTATCAAGAATCATAAGATTCAGAATTGAGGGATTCATTTGTCTTGGTTTGATAGGTTTTTCTTCTATGAACGTCAGATGATGATTTAGGTTAATAGATATAGATTCTGTGGATTTGGGTAAGGGGATCCAACGGTAATCTGGATATGTCTTCAATGAATCATATGTGATCCAATGGGTAGCATATGCTTGACAGTTGCTGTCAAGACATATCTTGGCTCAACTACTCATTGCATACTTGTGAGTATGGGCAGTGAAGAAAACCAAAAAACTGTGCTAAAGACATAACCCGAAACTGGTCTCATAAGAAAATACTTGCCAAAATCTTACATCCTATATCTCATAGTGATCTTTTGCATTCTTTTACACACACACATGCAAAACATGGGTTTAAATCACAGTTTTAGTAATTTATATTTAATTTTCACACTACTAATGATCCAAAAATGCTTATAGCCTACTGACAATTCAAATTACTTGCAAATATTCAAATTAAAAAAATAATCAAATTTAAGGCTCAAGTAATCATGACGCAATCATTTCCCATATGTGCAGTCTAAGACATTTAGATCACTTACTGATGTAGTATCATTTCCTCTTATCTTTAAATGACTTTGAAAGTTTGTTAAATTTCTATTTTGTTTGGATTTTTCTGAAAAAAATAACAAAGAAAAACGAAATATACAGAGAAGGTTTAAGAGAAATAAAGTTTAACTTCCATGAAACATTATGATTTGTAAAAGAGTTTTCCTCACTCAGGATTGAACATTCCTATCATGTTGATAAGATGTTCAAAACGGGTACGTTCAAACGCCTTGTTGTAAAGGTAAGCAAAGTTGTCATCCGTGTGAATTTTTACAAGTTCAACCAAGTGCTTTTCAGCACAGTCACGGACGAAATAGTGGCAAATTTCAATATGCTTAGTTTTGGAATGTTTCACCGGGTTGTTCGTGACGGACATGGTGGCATTGTTGTCAATGAATAGTGGAGTTCCAGTGTAGTTCAAGCCCTAGTCTCTCAGCTGTTGTTGAATCCACAGTATCCGAGAACAGCAGCTAGCAGTAGCAATGTACTCTGCTTCACATGTTGACATAGAAACTGTTGACTGCTTCTTACACTGCCAGGAGACCACATCCACCTGAGGTTGAATTTCTATCGAGGTTACAACCTCCATAATCAGAATCAGCATATGCTTTGAAGTCAAAAGATTGCTACTTGGAGTACCAAAGACCCAAACGGGGTTTCCCTTTCAGGTATTTGAAGTTCCTCTTTATAGCTATCAGATGTGATTCCTTCGGTTGTGACTGAAACCTCGAGCATAAGTAGACAGCAAACATTATGTCAGGTCTTGAAGCTGTGAGATACATAAGAGATTCGATCATTCCACGGTACAATTTGCAATCCACATCCTTTCCATCTTTGTCTGGATGGAGACCATGATTGACTGGGATCGGTGTGCCATAAGTAGTACAATATTTCCTTTTGTATTTTGACAAAATGTCCTATACGTACTTAGTTTGATGTAGATAAATGCCATCCTCCCTTTGACTGACTTGCAGACCCAGTAAAAAATACAATTCACCCATGTTGCTCATTTAAAACTTGGACTTCACCACCTGCTTGAATTCCCTACACATCTATTCATTTGTAGGCCCAAAGATAATGTCCCCTCCTGCTTTCCGTATGAAGAGATTCGAGTCAATTTGTCCTCGGTCAAAACCGTTAGATAGTAAGTTCTTTAAAAGAGTCTCATACCATGCCCTAGGTTCTTGATGAAGACCAAAAAAACCCTGAACAACCAACCTTGCTTTGTTTTTCACCACAACGTGTCGATCATCTGTTTTACACTTAAACACCCATCTGGTACCTATTGGATTTACACCTCTCGGCAGGTTAACTAGATCCCACACATGCAAATTTTGGAACTGAGACAACTCATCTTGCATAGCCTCTATCCAGCAGTAGTCAGCAAGAGCCTTGTAACATTTCTGATTTTTAGTATCGGTATTTTAATTCAATGTAATACATTTCAAACTCAATTCAAGTGCACTGTTTTGTTTCTTTTCGTACCATCAATTTAATACAATATTTCAATGCAAATCCACAAATTTTACTCGGTTATATCCTATTAAAACAATACATAAGTATCTAATTGTACAAATATGGCAAAAGACTAAAGTTACAAGGTCTGATTTTGAAAAATAGCAAGAAACCCTAATAGGCATGGTCGCGCCTCGTTCTGGCACGGTCGCGCCAAGTGCTTTGGCACGGTCGCGCGACTTGCTTTGGAACGATCGCGCCTGGTGCCTTCGCACGGTCGCGCCGCATATGGGCATGGTCGCGCCTAGTACCAGTTGAAACGGAAATACAACCTTTAATCACAGAGACGTTCGATTTCGTAACCGATTTACACGTTCCAACTATTAACAAACAGAGTTAAGCCACTTGATCATTCTAATTACAACAAATAAATGGAATTTCATCAATTCATCTAATAATCAACAAAATCGTCCGCTAGACCATTGAATCCTCCAAATTGTTTGCAATTCTTCCAAGCGAACGCACAAACGATCCTCCCAGAAGCTACTGACCCACTTGAAGCAACTGGAATCGTAACAGGAGACGCCGGAAACCAAGCTCGCCGACGCCGGAACTCCTTCCTATCGTTCGCTATCAATTCGCCATCATTCCGGGTAATTGAAACCTTGTCCTCTATCGATTTAGTCTTTAGATCAAAAGCCCCTTGTTAATTTGGGCTTCCAATATGGAAATCATCTTAAACCCGAATCTAGTTTTCATTCAAAAATGACTTAATCGAATCCGACTCTTGACACGTTTTAAATCCAATTAATCTATGCAAAAAGACTCGAAATAATCTAATGGGTGAAAGCCCTATGATTTCCAACCCTGCTACTATAAGAATTAGCCAATTCGTTCCTGATTTCGAACAGACGCGGTCGCGCTAATCATCTAGCGCGGTCGTGCCTCATGAGACGCGGTCGTGCCGACTATCAGCGCGGTCGTGTCCTCCTGTCCAGACCCAATCATGCCCTTTGGCTAATCTCAGTCGAGTCTTAGAATCATAGACATGATCGTGCCTAGCCAAGGCACGGTCGTGCCTAATGGTTTAGTTAGTCAAGCCCTTTGTTTGATCAACACGGTCGCGCCCTGACTAGTATTGTCGCGCCCGTGGTTGGAGCACGATCGTGCCCTTTCCAGGCACGGTCGTGTGTGAGTTAAATTTTTGGCAGAATTATAATTTTATATATTTTTCAAACAATAAATATTTCTGATTAAATTACAAAATAAAAATAGTTGATTTTATAAAAATGCATTTAATTCTATCAAATATTTAATCTTAGAATCAATAGAAAATTTATTTATTTAGAGTTTATAAAAATTTACAATTATTATTAAACCTTTCATTTAAAGAGTATTTAGATAGTTAAGTTACATTTTATAAATAAATAAACAAAGAAATGATTATTTATTTAATTTATATTTAAACAAAAACAATAAATTATTTATACTAACTTATAACTAATACTTACAAGGTTTTCATAAACAATAATTATTTATATTACTTATTTAATTATTCAAACTCAAACCTTAATCAAAATATTCTAAAAATATTCTCTCAAACTTTATATATTTTATTCAATACTTCCAATTACAAATCAATAACTTTTACACAAGCCCAAATGCAACTTTAGAATTAAACTCTTGTGCACACTATTAATACCATATACATTACACTTTAGGTTAACTTGTGCATTTTCAAGGATCTTTATTCTATCTAGTACCTTTGTTAGAAACGCCTTCAAACCAAGTGAGTATACATAGCCCCTTTTACTCTTTTACATTTTTGGGGTGAAACATGAACATTATTCAAATTACATGTTTACATTTACACAAACAACACAAGTACAAATCCTATTTACATTCATGTGTGCAATTTGAGCTTTATGCCCGAGTGCTAGGTGTGCTAACCTTTTTATGCGATTATGTGCAATCATTAACTATTCAAGCCGACGGTTTTCAATGATAGATCTATTGAGTCTGACAAACCCACCCAGATTGGGGTGATTGATACCGACAACACAATTTTGCATGCTAGTTACAAAGGTTTGATTGTACTTGGTTACACAATAGCTGCTCCCCATAAATGCCTTATTTATCATGATATGTATGGATTTGTTTTACAAACTATATGCTATCTATATAAACCTGTGTTATACTCACCAACTTTTTAGTTGACTTTATTTTATTCATGTTTCAGGTTCTAATGTGTGAGATTGACCAAGATGTGCTACACATAGGCTTCGACTTAGTTAATTTAAATAAAAGAACTCTATGTATTTCAATTTTGTTCTATCTTGGATTTGGTTGTGTTTGGACTACTTGTTATGAAATTTGATGTTTAATATATTCAATCTAGTGAATCATGTGCTTATGAACAGTCTACATGTCCCGCCCCGATGATTCCGCTATCGGTCGGGGTGTGACAAGCCTCCTTCACATTCTTCGGCTCTAATTGGGATACGAATGCAGCATGCAAACATGTTTCCATGATACCTGTGTTAAGTATCTCAGCATACAAACTGGTGTCCTCGGTAATGGTTCTGTGAGGAGTTTGAACACCAACATCAGGATCACCAATGATGTTATCGATTGGATGATTCTTATGCACTCTCGTCTCTAGTACAGTTGGTTCATGGATATTAGATTCAAGGTTTGTGCTCAACTCCACCACATTATGTGCATCAGAAGAAGATTCAATAATGATAGGATAAACAGGAGCTTCATTTCCTTCACGAGTGTTAGGATCAGCTCGAGCATCGTTTCCTTCATCATTCGTTTCTACTTCTTTGTTACCGTCAAGAGTCCCAGATGCAGATGCAACATTAGTGTCACACCCCCAATTTCAACTAATAGAGTTTTACCGTTTGGGAAGTGACAAACTAGGATCTCAGTCATTAGTTATAATGAACGACACTATATGGGACTAAAATGAAAATATATCATTAATGATCAAAGTAAGTGCGAAAGCGTAAAACGAAAGTAAATGCGCAAAACAAAGGCGCCCAAGAAAAGTCCCAGAGTGTTCAGTCCGAACAAAGTCCAAAAATAAAATACAAGCAATTCAACAATATTATTTTATAAATAAATCATAAGGCTTCAAACATGCCCTATGCGTGCACTTATGCCTTATCTTAAGCTACCTGAGAAAACATGTAAGAGAATGTGAACACGAGGTTGGTGAGTTCATAGTTTTCAGTTTGCAACAATGTATAATAGGTCAATGTACATTCAATATATAAATCAATAGGTAGCTAACCCATAAGCATGTTAACTAATGCGCTCGCAACCGACAACTGACTGTTTATGTTTTTACCTCCCACCAGGCCTATCAACCATGGTGCATGTTTAGGTCAAGACTGCACCCGTTCGACATCCAGTCGGGTTAGCGGGACTAACGTAGCTGAGGTTTGTCAAACCCAGTAGTACTACTCAACTTACCTCGCTATGTTCATATTAATGGTCCGATGTGAAGACTTTGTGATAGATGTGTACGCATAGTTAAACAAGTGATAACATATATGAATTACATAACCAAAAATGTTTACGACATGTGTTTCTCCCCAAATTGTAAAACAGTAAAATGGGCCGTGAAAACACACCTGAACGGCGTAGGTAGTAATCACATAAGTACGAGATTTAAATCTCAAGCGTTAGCCCGACACGGCTCACAAATGCCCTAGAATTATAACATAACTTATTAGGGATGAAATGAGAATTATTGGGATATGTGACGACGACCCGAAATGTTAAACATCCTAAAAGAAGCGCCATAAAGATCAAAGAGTAGATGAACGTGTTCATGGGAATGAGAATTATTAATATAATAATTAAGATTAAAGTGATATGCGTCACACGATGATAACAAATAATATATAAATAATAATTTTGTACGTTCGAGTCGTTTATAAAAGTTAGGAAAATAATATAATTTAATAAGTTATTTTTAAGTTCGTAGGTTTAACCAAATAATCATTTGTGGCAAAAATAATAAATAGATTATATATATTCTAGCTAATAAACGCGAGTAAATAATATAACAATTATATTATTAGATAGTTTAAAACGTCACATTAGGTAATTAAACGAGGTGAAATAATATAAATTATATATTATTTTATAACATGAATCAAGGGTTGAAAATAATATAAATATATTATTTCATACAGAGTTATGTTTTGAAAATAATATAAATATATTATTTTAAAAGTGGATAATTAATATAAAAATGGGTTATAAAATCAAAACCGAGCCTACGGTTGTCTTTCGGGTATAAAACACTTTAATATATTAATATAATTACATGGGGTTGGGTTTTAATATCAAAATAATTGTTTAAAAATAATAAAACTAAAAACAGGGGGAAGGAGACTCGAACCCGGGTCTCCTCCCTACTAGTCACACGCACTACTAGTCCTGCCCGCTAGGGAATCGCAAACAAACTAGTTTCAGAATGCTTTTATCAAACAGATCCAGTGTATCCCCCTCCCCAATCCACACACGATCTAATCCATCCCTGAACTCGTTGAATTTGATTTCGGTTGCACAAATTTACATTGGGTTTCTGTAAATCAAGGGATGGCGAGTCTGAGGTTCGATTTAATTGTAAAAATATTGCGTTTGGACTCGTTAATTTACTGGTTAAAGGGTCGGAACCCTAGATTTGAACGTCATATCGAATTGGCCAAAATTTGATAATGACAGCAGTTGAAATCAAGGGGCTTTTAAAGGTTTTGACTTTGCGAAGTTGTTGGCTGGGTTTAATTTGATTAAAATTGAATCTAGGACCAAAACCCCTAATCTTGCTCAAGAACAAACCCTAGCTACTGGTTTGAGTCGAATTCGATGTTAGCATGTTAAATTAATAGAGGGCTTTCAAAGAATGTAGTTTTGCGAAACTATCCATGTTATTTAATTTGATTTAGGAACAGTCCGGAATAGGGTTTGATTAGATTGGTTTTAGTATGAACCCTAGAACCGAGTTCATGATCCAATCGATGTTGTAAGCCCTGATAAAGATAACGCTTTCTTTTGACTTTTTAAAGTAAACAGAAACGTAAAACTCTTGCTTTTTACTTTACTAAGTCAACAGAAATGAAATTAGATTATTTACAAGATCAGTCCCTCTAGATTCATGCATTTAGGATTGAATAAAGGCAGAAATAGTCCCAGAAGTTTGAGTTAGGATAAATACATTCAGACTTAACTGGATGTAACTAACAGAGTTAGTCTAAAATTTTTGGATTGCCACATCATCCCCTATTTGAAAGAATTTTCGTCCCGAAAATTAAATAAAAATAACAAAAAAAAATTTCAGGATGTCACATCATCCTCTAGTTGAAAGAATTTTCGTCCCGAAAATTAAAATAGTACCTTAAGAGTTTGACATGGAGTGCTTGAATAGGTGATGATACTTGCGCATCATCTGATCCTCACGCTCCCACATGATTTCCGGTACGCGTTTTGAGTTCCAACGGACTTTGACAATAGGTATTTTACTATGCTTAAGCGTTTTGACTTCCCTATCCATGATTTCCACAGGTTCTTTGATGAAATGCAACTGTTCATTAATGTGTAATTCCTCAAGGGGAACCGCGAGTGACTCTTCTGCCAGACATTTCTTCAAGTTTGAGACGTGAAAGACGTTGTGTACACCACTAAGTCCTTCAGGTAGGTGTAGTTGATACACTACTGGGCCGATTCTCTTCACTATCTTGAATGGTCCAACATAACGAGGATTCACCTTGCCTCGTTTCCCAAAATGAATGACACCCTTCGAAGGTGAGACTTTTAACAAGACCATATCCCCTACTTGAAATTCTAACGGTTTACGACGCTTATCGGCATAGCTCTTTTGACGGTCACGAGTTGCTGCCATACAGTTTCTAATTTGAATGATTTTCTCAGAAGTTTCAAGTACGAGTACAAGACGTGTAAGTTGACTATCCCCAACTTCGGCCCAACAAATAGAAGAATGACATTTCCATCCATGTAATGTTTCAAATGGAGCTGCCTTGATAATAGTGTGATAACTGTTGTTGAAGGAGAACTCCACTAACGAAGTGTTACCGAAATCAATCACACAAGCTCATAACATGTCCTCTAGAGTTTGAATAGTACGTTCTGTCTGACCGTCAGTTTGAGGATGGTATGCTGTGCTCATATCTAGACGCGTGCCTAAAGCTTTATGTAACGATTGCCAAAAACGAGAGGTGAATCAGGTATCACGATCCGAAATGATAGAGATTGGCACCCCGTTCCAAGAGACTACTTCTTTAAAGTAAATACAAGTAAGCTTCTCCATCTTGTCGGTTTCCTTGATTGCTAAGAAGTGAGCAGACTTTGTTAAACGATCGACTATTACCCAAATAGTATCACATCCGGTAGGAGTTCGTGGAAATTTTGTGATAAAGTCCATGGATATCTGCTCCCATTTCCACATGGGAATCTTTGGTTGTTGGAGAAGGCCAGAAGGCTTTTGATATTCAACTTTGACCATCGCGCAAGTCAGGCACTTGCTCACATAGGTGGCTATATCGGCCTTCATCTTTGACCACAAATACGGCACCTTTAGGTCACGGTACATCTTGTCGGAACCTGGATGAATAGAGTAACGAGATTTATGAGCCTCATCCATGACTAGTTCCCTTAAGTTTTTCGAATACTGGAACCCATATTCGCTCGGCGAAGTAGCGAATACCGTCAGATTTGACCTCGAGTCGTGCTTCCATACCGCGCGTACCTTCCAGCGGTAGGTTCTCCTTTTCCAAGGCTTCGAGTTGAGCACTACGGATTTTGTCAGGTAACCCGGGGTGAATAGTAAGCTGTAATGCTCAAACTCGTTTGGGCTTGGTTTCCTTTCCACTTAGGGCATCAGCTACAACTTTAGCCTTACCCGGATGATACCGGATCGCACAGTCATAATCATTCAAGATCTCAACCCAGCGACGTTGTCTCATGTTCAGCTCTTTCTGCTCGAAGATATGCTGAAGACTCTTGTGATCGGTGTCGATGGTGCACTTGGTACCATACAAGTAATGTCTCCATATCATAAGTGCGAAAACTACGGCTCCCAACTCTAGGTCATGGGTGGTGTAGTTTTTCTCGTGAATCTTTAGTTGACGTGAAGCGTATGCAATCACCTTTTCTCGTTGCATTAATACACAACCCAGACCCTGAATGGATGCATCGCAATACAACACAAAATCATTTGTTCCCTCCGGAAGAGCTAGAATAGGTGCCCAGCAAATTTTCTGTTTAAGGAGTTGGATTGCTGACTCTTGGTTATCGACCTAGTTATAAGCTAAACCCTTTTGAGTTAAGGCAGTGAGAGTCGATGCACATTCTGAAAGATTACGGAAAAAAGTGACAAGTTAAGGATCAATGAATATATGGAAGGATATGGAGAAGCATGGCTCATCTATTCCTTAACATTCTCATCTATTCCTTAACTTTGTGTATATCCTTAGGCAACTATAAGAATCAACAATGAATATATGGAAGGATATGGAGAATGAAAGAGAACTACTTTCCGCAGTCGTAGTCCTTATCAACGGGAGGAAATGACGAGTTGACACGACATTTCTTAGGTAGAAGAGGGATTCGATGGGGATCGAAAGTGATCAATCTTGCTACTTGTTTAACACACTCGCAGATAGCCACACGGTCATCTTTGGTTCTCCCCATTATATTTATGTTCTCGACGGACATCCAACATAAGTTCGATGGCTCTTGGCCGTTTATGAAACCTAAGCATGGTGCCAACATGGGTGCAACCCATACACAATTTGGGCCATCCAACGCCGTCAGCTTCCATGAAACCAATAGTAAACCAATTGCGATGGACCACATCTTTAGAATAAAATCCATTATTTGATGAAAAAGTTGTCGAAGATTGGTTTTTAAACGTTAATTTGTGTGTCGTATATGTATATATATTGTAGCCAATTTTTATTCTAATGTGTGACGAAAAGCTTCATGTGTTTGGCGTGTTTTCATTTGATCACACTTGGTGCCATATAAGTAATGTCTCCAAATTTTAAGAGCAAATACAACCGCACCCAACTCAAGATCGTGCGTCGTATAATTCTTCTCATGGATTTTGAGTTGTCGGGACGCATAAGCGATCACTTTGCCTCGTTACATTAGAACACAACCTAGGCCTAAGTGGGAAGCATCGCAATAGACGATAAAGTCTTCGGTTCCATCGGGAAGAGTCAGAATAGGAGCCTCACATAATTTTTGCTTTAGGGTTTGAAAGGCTTCTTCTTGTTTTGGTCCCCACTCATAGGGTTTGCCTTTGTGGGTTAAGGCCGTGAGTGGTACCGCGATCTTTGAAAAATTTGATATGAAACGACGGTAATAGCCCGCTAAACCAAGAAACGAGCGGACTTCGGTAGGGGTCTTTGGAGCTTGCCAGTTCTTTACCGCTTCAATCTTAGCAGGATCCACGTGAATACCCTTATCGTTGACTATGTGTCCCAAGAATTGGACTTCCTTTAGCCAAAATTCACATTTGGAGAACTTAGCGTATAATTGCTCCTTCTTCAATAGATCCAAAACCAAACGCAAGTGTTCCTCATGTTTTGCTTTTGATTTTGAATAGATGAGAATGTCGTCAATGAAAACGATTACAAACTTGTCCAAGTACGGTTTGCACACTCGGTTCATAAAGATCCATGAATACTGCGGGTGCATTGGTTAGTCCGAATGGCATAACCATGAACTCGTAATGGCCATACCTTGTACGAAATGCTGTCTTGGGGATATCGGATTCGAGGACTCGTAGTTGGTGATAACCAGAACGAAGATCGATCTTAGAGAAACAGGTAGAGCCTTGAAGTTGGTCAAATAAATCATCAATCCACGGAAGTGGATAACGGTTCTTCACGGTAAGCTTGTTAAGTTCCCGATAGTCGATGCACATTCTGAAAGAACCATCCTTCTTTTTGACAAATAAAACAGGTGCTCCCCAAGGGGAAACACTAGGGCGAATAAACCCCTTATTAGAAAGTTCTCGGAGTTGACTTGAAAGTTCTTGCATCTCTGATGGTGCAAGACGGTAAGGTGATTTAGCCACGGGGTTTGCTCCTGGTACTAAGTCAATACTAAATTCTACTTGACGTATAGGAGGAAGGCCAGGTAAATCTTCGGGAAAAACTTCAGGATAGTCCTTGATTACGGGGATGTCTTGGAGACTCTTGTCTTTGTCTTTTCGTTCCACAATATGGGCCGAGAATGCCACACATTTCTTTCGTAAATACTTCTGTGCGGTAGAGCAAGACATGAGCTTGAGTCCTTTTGACGGCATCTCACCATAGACGTTCAAAATTTCACCCAAGTCAAGAGGGATACGGATATACTTGTCAAAACAGACAACTTCAGCATGGTGCTTGGTCAGCCAGTCCATGCCTACTATGATGTCGAAACCTCCGAGAGCCATTGGAATAAGATTGATTGAAAAGTCATGATCGTTCAAGGTTAAGGTACAATCTCTAATGATGGTGTCACATGAAACCGAATAACCATCCGCTACTAGAATATCAAAGGGTTTGTCTAACTTAGCTCGACTCATAGCAAGATGTGGTTCAAACTCAAAGGACACGAAACTCTTATCGGAACCAGTATCGAACAGGATAGAAGCATATTGCTGATTAATTGGAAACGTACCGTTCACCACATCGTTGTTGGCTTGAGCCTCGTTAGCATTGATGTTAAAGGCACGTCCACGAGCTACCGGGTTTGCATTCCCCTGGTTCCTGTTTCCCTGGATTATGTTACCTTGATTCCCGTTCCCTTGAATCATGTTGCCCTGATTCATGTTGGCTTGGTTCACAATGACCAACCTAGGGCAGCGATTCCTAAAATGATTTGGGTCTCCACAATCGTAGCAAACACGACCCTGGGCGATAGCGGCAGGAACAAGAACATTAGGTTGATTAGCTTGGTTAGCTCGGGGAGCAGCACGGCAGATGTTAGCCGTATGTCCAGAACGTCCACAATTGGTACATAGACGACATGGCTTGTAGGTAGTATGATGGAGCTGGCAGGTGTTACACAGAGGTAGAGTCCCCACATAAGGCTTCTTGTTGGGGTTGAAGGCAGTACGTGCCACTTGGGCTAGAGGAGCAGCAGGAGTGATGATGGCGAAGTTCCTGCCTTTCCTCTTTTTGCCATTGAAGGATGACTCAGCTTTGGTGTCCTTGGTGGTTTCAGTGGTGGGTTTTTCAATGACTTTCTTAGCACCCTTCTTGGATAAAGTCCCTGCCTTAACATGGTTATCTGATAGTGTGGCAGCTAAACGGATAGCTTCTTCAAGAGTGGCTGGGTTACTACCCAACACGGTATCCTGAATCTGCATGGGCAGACCGTTGATGTACTTCTCAATGGCTCGGGAGAGAGGAGTGACCATATAGGGCACCAAGAGGCTAAGCTCATGAAAGCGGGTGGTGTAGGCAAGGCTTTCACCACTGTCTTGTTTGAGATCCCCGAACTCAACTTCTAGTTTCTTGACCTCATTACGGGGGCAAAACTCATCGGTCATGAGTGCTTTCACATCGGCCCAAGGTAAGGCTAGTGCAACTTCTGTCCCACGGTTACGCTTTTCTCCATTCCACCAGGTTAGTGCCCTCTTCTGGAAGACACTAGTAGCATAACGAACCTTCAGGTTCTCAGGACAGTCAGCATTGATGAAAGTTCCCTCAATGCTTTCAAACCGTTGGAGGAGTCCAGTGGCTCCTTCGTTCCCCTAGAACTTGGTGGGGTTGCAGGAGTTGAAGTGTTTGAATGTGCACGCGGGATTCCTTGGTGCAACATTCTGGTTCAGTTGGTTGACCATAGTTGGTAGGATCGTAGCCATTTGCTGGATGATCCTATCGGTGAGGTTGTTCCTACGCTCATGACGGGGAGGCATTCTACAAACGGGTGAATAAAAAGGTCATAAGATGTGAATCATGTACAAGAGTTTGCAATTTAATCATGAGATGTTAGGTGAAACATAGATGGTACTCTAATGAGTACATAGATTTATCAAGGTACTTTAAGTCTTTCTAATGTTTGAGAAGTCATGCGTTAGCCTATAAGTGGACACTCATCCCAAGAATTCCCACGAAAGCATAACTGGTCCATCGGTTGATTTGGATTTATACGAAATGCTTTCCTAAACAGAACTCCCAGAATACAGGCATCCACCCTTCCGGATTGCACAAGTTCTCATTCATTAGTTAGAGCTTGCATAACTTTGATGAGAGTTTCATTCGGATTAGAATATTAAGTCTAAGTGTAGTTCAAGTAGTTCCAAATAGTTTCATGTAGACCCTTGAATATTGTAGTTCATGTAGTTGTATCAGGTAATCGAAAATAGATAGATGTAGGTAAGCATGCATAGTAAAGATAGAGTGGAGTTCCTAATAAGAGACACGAGTTAAACTCATGTTTGGGACTCCTAGGTTATAGTCTAGGTCATGTGTCTAATAACCTAATATCCTATAACCATGGCTCTGATACCAATCTGTCACACCCCGGCCGGCGGCGGATTATACGCCGGGGCTGACACGGTTGTTCAAAAGCACATGATTGGCTATTAAATGCGATAATATTTATTATTCAATTTAAAGTGTTCGTTACATGGGAAAAGGAAACGAAACGAAACGATCAAAACAAAACGTATATTTAATTAACTAGGTCCATGTCCTATGTGAGCACGTTGAGTCCTTAAACCGGAGCACCTGAAACATGCGAGTAAATGTCAACTACAAGTAGTTGGTGAGTTACATAGGTTTTGACACTAACAAAAGTTTAGTAAAAATGGTTTGAAATTCAATATTGTTCAAAGCGTAACTATGGCATAAATGTGAAAACATACAAGGTTCCAAGCGTACAATTCAATCCGTAGTAAATGGAAAACTGGTAAGTACAATCCCACTGATTGTGTTTTGGAAAAATAGTAATATGGTACACACAAAACCCGCCAAGGTTCGTGTTAACTGGAATCGGATTCCCCTATAAATGATCATGTTAGGTACTACCTTAGGCCTGGGTAGTAGGTTAATGAATGTACTAGTATGAATACATGTAATGGTCACCAAGCAGTTTAAGACATAAAGCACGTAGTAAATAGCATGAGAACATTGGTATTGAATTTGGTAAGTAAAGTATGTAAACATGTTCCACCCCGAGTATTTGCATATAATAGTAAAGAGAAAGGGGGCTATGAAACTCACTTGAATCAAATTAGGAATGGTAGGAACCGGTAGATATGGGTAGGCCTCGTGAGGATTTCTCACACAAAACCTACACGTGTAATAGTAACCTAATTTCAATATACGTCTAAATGGTATTTAGGAGACATTGGGACGTATGGGGATTCGGGACTGGACATAGGGCTTGTGTAGTTTCTTGGTAGAAAACATATGTATTTAAAATGTTAAGAAAAATGATTTGGATTTCATTCACCTTTATTTATAATTTAAAAACTCTTAATGTGAAAAGGTTTTAATTAATATTGTGTATGAATATTAAACACACATAATGTGGTATGAAAAATAATGTACTTGGAACAATAAATTTATAAAATGGAAAAAAAATGTTTAATAAGTCTCACCAGAATAATTTTAATTAAATTATAAATAAATAGTAGGTAATTAATTCATTTAAACAAAAATGCTAGAAACGGTTAGATAATCTAATAATTCATTTTAAATAATTTTCAAGACACTAAGTATCCTTTACATAAAATTAATTGCACTTTATAAAATAATTATCTATAATAATTACGTATGTGTTTATAAAGTTAAAAGTATTTAAATGAATATTCTTATCAATCAATAATAATAACTTTAAAAAAACTTAATACTATTTAAATATATAAATAGAATTTGTGGAATAATATAAATAACAAAATTAGATTGGTCTAAACAATTATTTATATCGCTTATTTAGGATTTACAAAGGTTTTAACATAACAAATTTAACTAGAAAAGTTTATATGTCAAAAAAAAAAGTATTTAAAGGGGTTTAAAGTGAAAAGGAGCAAGATCCGGCCCCCCAGGGACTCGAACCTGCGCCTGTGGGCGGTTCCCGGGTCATACCACGCGCTAACCACTGGACCAGGGCGTAGTGCCTTGTCCAATGGTCGTTCCGTTTGGTTTTGATAAGCAATACCCAATGTCCCTTCGTCCCCAAATTATTCCGACGAACCCTAGCCCTATAATCCACCTGATTGGCCATCGATTGAACCTGGATTCATGGGGCTTTTGTTAGTGGGATTGAAACGAACACAATGGTATCAATTTTACCTGAAATGAACACGAATTGGGGAAGAACGACTGAGACGAGCGACTTCGTGTTCGTCGACTTATCTGGGTAATACTGGGGTGATTTCAGACGTGATTTAAGTATGGGAAGCTTGCAATGGATGTAGCAAATGACGGGGAGTGTCAATTTATACACAATTCATACGGGAACGTGTCGATCGAGTAAATGAGTATCAATGGGGTTTCGGTTACGAGTTTGAGATTGATTAGTTCATAATTTCTCAATTAACTCTGAGGGGCGAATCGTTTGGATGTCCCCAACGTTATGCCGGTTATGATTTGCACGAAAATGGGTTAAAGATCGAGTTTTCACCCGGTGGTCTCAAAACCGGTGTGCCGGGGGATTCGAACTCACGCTCAGAAGGGGAGAGGGTTTCACCCGGATGTTGCAACCATGCCCTTGAAGTTTCAGGGTTTGGCCAAACAGGTCCTTGGGCTTTTAAGGCTTTATTATTTTATGTATGTAACTTATTTTTCAATTGGAATTGAGGTTTCAAAAATTACATTTTCAACCCTGTACTTTTATAAAGTATGGAATCATTAAATTTAGAACTTTTTATAAAAATCATTTGAATCATTTAGTTAAAATTAAAGGTTATAATAATAATAAAAATGTAATTTACTAATTAAGATTAATTAAGACACATAAATCCAATCATTTATTTGTTATTAATGGATTTGAAATAATTGCATAAATATATTTATATAATTAAAATGGTTTTATTTCTACCAATTCCCATTTACTTAAAAGAAAAATATTAAGTAATTAATACAATCTTTCAATTATAATTTGGTATTTTTATAAATATGTGTGTTAATATATTTATGTAGGTTTTGAAATATATATATATATATATATTTATTTAGTAGAGTAATAATAAATACTTATATAATTTCTTTAAATAAGTATCTATCATTTTGTAATAATGACATTAAATGTAAGCATATAAAAGAGATAATTTAATAAAATGAATAAATGTATTCATAAATTAAATAGGTTACAATGCCGGAATAGTTAAAGTAGAGGACGGAATTTCTCAGGGATTACAGGTCCCGTCCTTCTTCTTGACAAACAGAACTGGAGCTCCCCATAGCGATGAGCTAGGTCTGATGAAACCTTTATCCAACAATTTCTGTAACTGAGTGGATAACTCTTGCAATTCACTAGGTGCTAGTCTATAAGGTGCACGAGCGATCGGTGCCGCTCCGGGTGCTAGATCAAATTGGAATTCAACTTGACGGTGTGGTGGCAGACCAGGAAAGTCTTCGGGAAATGCATCCAGAAAATCACGAACGATGGGAATATCATCAATTTTCTTCTCTTCTGATGGTTGCTCGGCAACGAGTGCCAGAATAGCAGTATAACCTTTATGCAGGCACTTCTGCGCTTTCATGAATGATATGATGCCTACGACAGCACCACTCCTTTCGCCTTGAACCGAAAGGATTTCTCCACTAGGGAGAGGAATGCGAAAAATTTTCTCACGACAGAAAATTTCAGCTTGGTTTTTAGATAACCAGTCCATACCAACGATTACATCAAAACTACCAAGTGTCACCGGCATAAGGTCGATATCAAGTTTATGACTAGCCAGTTCAAGCTGACAACCCTTAAGAACATGGGTTGCTTCAGTTATTTGGCCATCAACTATCTCTGTTATATACTTAGCTTCTAACATAGTTGGAATTCCTTTTATCATATCACTATGCTTCTTAGATATAAAACTCCTATCAGCACCGGTATCAAATAGGACAGAAGCAAAGTAATTGTTTAAGAGAAACTTACCGGTGACCACATTATGATCATATCAAGCTTCACCAGATCCTAGTACGAAGGTTAGTCCTTTCGTACCATTCCCTCCATTATTGGCATTATTGCCACCATTGTTGTTGCCTTGATTGTTGTTGTTACCATTGTTGCCCTGATTATTGCCGTTACCGTTACCATTCCCATTACCACCCCTCTTCGAATGAGGACAATCCCTCTTAATATGTCCCTCCTTACCGCATTGAAAACATCCTCTTGTGGACCCTTGTGGTCGGAATGGTTGCTTGTTTTGAAGATCAACCCTACAATCTTTTGCAGTGTGGCCCATCTTGCCACACCGTTGACAACGGTTACAAGCACCGACATGGTGGTAATTGCACTTGTTGCACTTCGGGGCTCTTTCCACATAACCACCATGATTTTGACCTGAAGAGGTCGTCTGATTAAAGTTTTTAGCAGGCTCAAACTTTCGCTGCTGCTGCTGGGGTTGATTTTACTGGTATTCCTTGGAGTTAGAGTGAGAGTTGGAGTTGTGATCAAACTTGCGCTTATGATTATCATTATCTTTAGAAACTGAACCCCTCTGAGGTAGAGTCCCTTGAGTTACCGCCTGGTCAGTTAATTTGTGGGCAAGTCTGATAGTCTGCTGGATGGTAGTAGGGTTGGACGAAGTAACCATACTTTGAATCTTTGGCACTAGACCTCCAATATACAGCTCAATCCTCTTGTAATCAGGAGTCACCATATGTGGGCACATGGGAGCAAGCTCATGGGAACGAGTGGTATAAAGCTCAATTTCATAACCTTCCATCTTCAGGTTCCAGAATTCTCCTTCCAACTTTTGAATTTCATCCCGGGGACAGTACTCTTCCTTCATCATTGTCTTAAATTCCTCCCACGGTAGTGCATTGGCCATAGCCAAACCCAACATCTAGACCTGTGCATTCCACCAAGTGAGAGCCGGGCCCTCCAAAGTTCTAGAAGCAAATTTGACCTGATAGACCAATGGGCAGTTGCACATAGCGAATACCGATTCTACTTTTTCGAACCAACAGAGTAGTCCGACAGCTCCTTCAGCTCAACTAAAGGTGTGGGGCTTGCAGTCGATAAATGTTTTGAATATGCATGCTGGTTTCTGATTCTGCTGGCCTGGAGTTAGAAACATAATATAGGTTCAAGGTTATAAAGCTTAAGAAAGGCGCTTAGAGATTTGAATTGACCTCACTAGTCAATGGTTATAGCATTTATCTGGAGCATTCTGTGCTCTAGAGCCTCGGCCACACTATCGTTGATTAGTGCTGCCAGTTCCGCGGCTGTCATGTTGATGGTACATTGGCCACCAGCACGGCCTCCACGTCCTCTTCCTGACATGATTCTTCACATTCACAAATACAAAACAATGAGAAATATATCGCATATTAAACATTATTTATGTAAGGAAATACGACATATAACATTTTGAAAATTAAATAAATTGTATGGCTACAAAATAAATAACTCAAACATTAAACTTCTCATGCTTTTATTGAATGGGAACAACCTTACCCACCTAGGTTTGAAAAGAGAAATAACATAAACGAAACATGAATGAAAAGGAAAGATAGAATAGAAAGATCATCAAGCACCCTCATCGTCGGAAGAAACGTATGATTGTGCATCATCGATCTCCACTGGTTCCTCCTTGGGTGGCTCCTCCTCTAAGGGCTCATCCTCGTCGTCCGAAAGTGGAATGACTTCTGGAAATAGGGCTGCTTGTAGTTGGGTGTCTAAGTGGGTCACTCTCTCCCGAAGTCCTTCAGCAGCATAGTCTGCTACTTGTAGTTGGGCTTCCAGATGAGTGACTATCTCCAGAATCCCTCCCACATTATGGTCCGAGGTGTCCACCCTCGTCTGCCAAAGTGTAACCCGATCCACCAAAAGGTTATGGACCTGATCCGTTGCTGCTAGTTCAGTGGTCAGATGCTCTATTTGCTCCTTGTTTTCTTCCATTTGTGGCTCTCGTTCTAGAATGCAGGGTATCTCATCAGTGGCTTCCTTCATCGCTTTTAACTCCTTAGTTATGATAAACACAAAAGCGGCAAAAGCTTGTTCCATGGAGCATGGCAAGCTTAGCAAAGTAAAGGATGAGGAAGTTGAACCAAAGTAGGGTGATGGAACATTTCCCATCTCGATCCACCTTTGGATCATTGGTTCACCCTGTTCCACCGAGTTGTCACTAGAACTAGTCCGACGCCTTTTGGGCTCCGGGGATGATAGGATAAGTGCCTTGGGTGATGGTGGTGGGGTTGACGCCATGATCCTGAAACGTAATGCATAAGTGGAAATACATAACGCTTATGATATGTAACTAATGTGTGAGGTTATAGTCTAGTATACAGTCCTAGTTCTCTATAACCAATGGCTCTGATACCAATCTGTCACACCCCCAATTTCAACTAATGGAGTTTTACCATTTGGGAAGTGACAAACCATGATCACAGTCATTAGTTACATTGAACGACACTATATGGGACGAACATGAAAATATATCATGAATGATTGTAGAACCAAAGACTGATTGCTACCAAATTATTCTAAGTACAAATGCTACTGATAGGCTTATCAGCAGCATTCAACACATATGGCTGCTGATAGGCTTATCAGTAGCATTCAACACTTGTTGCTGCTGATAGGCTTATCAGCAGCGTTTAACACAAGTTGCTGCTGATAGGCTTATCAGCAGCATTATTCTCATCTCTGCTGCTGATAGCTTTATTCACTGAAGACCAAAGGTTGCAGCTGATTATCCATGTGAAGCGCCTCTAACACCTTTCTGCAAAAGCAACTGCCACACGCCAAGCAGAAGGAACCTCACTGATGCAACCAATAAAGGACAATAACGCGCTTCTCCAAGCATGCAAACAATGATGCCTAAGAAGACGTTTCAGTAAAGTTAACTAGATTAGCCTTTGCGTGTAATTTAGATTAATAAACAAGATCAACGGTTTGTGTTAGATCTGATCCTTAGAATCAAGGGTCTGTCTTGATTCTAAGTTACTATAAATACTGTGTAAACACTTCATTGTAAGTGTGCTTGCTGTGCTTTCATAGTGCTTCTTGATAGTGTTTTACTTGTAAACTTGTAATCTCAGAAGTCTAATACAACAGTGCATTTATCAGTATTCTTGCTGTTTACTTGTTTACTTTGTTGGTTGTTATTGTTTCCGCCAATATCAACTAGAATAGAATCACCTTGTAATCTTACGATCCTACAAGTGGTATCAGAGCTTTGGCTCAAGATTAAACAAACTAACATTTGTTTAATCACTTTCTGATTATATTCAAAACTCTATTCTTGATCAAGTCACACAAATCAAAATGGCACAAAGTCATGGATCTGAAGACATCGGCAGTATCAACCGACCAACGAGGTTGGTGTCTGGGGAGGACTATGATATGTGGAAGAACCGTATGGAAAGTTTCTTCTGCTACCATGAATACGGAATGTGGAAATCCATAAGGGATGGACCTTATGTTCCCATGGTGGCCTCTGCTGACTCCGGAGGACCACTAGTTCCTAAGGAACCCTCCAAGTATTCTGAAGAAGACATCAAGAAAATGGAGGTGGACTTCAAGGCATTAGGAGCTATCCAAATGTGCCTTCCAAATGAAGTTTTTCACAACTTCAAGGCTCACAAAACTGCAAAGGATTATGGGGAGCCTTGGAAAAGATGTTTGCTGGATCTGAGGAGGTCAAGGAGAACAGACGTGACATTCTCAAGCAACAGTATGAAAACTTCGTCTGGAAGGAGGTGAGTCACTAACAGTTTTATATAACAGGTACACGTACCTGGTTGGAGAACTGCAGTGCTCCAAGGTAAAGCTGGAGAATAAAGACATTCTCAAGAAGTTCATAAGATCTCTTCCTAGTTGTTGGACATTATATACAGTGTCCATCAGAAGAACAGAGAATCTGAAGACTCTTCAGATGACTGAGCTCTTTAGCATGCTCAAAACCTATGAATTAGAAATGATTAAAGCTAAAGAAAGGAGCTCTAGTTATCAATCAGCTACCACTTCCTCCACCACCACCTCAGCGCTTCCCTCTGATCATTCTGGTCCTAGTGCAAACAACTACTATCCTCCCATTGTTACTCATCCTCAAACACCAAGTGCTTCACAATCCAACTCATCACCATTTCTTCTTGAGGCACCTCCTCAACAGCCAACCTCTACTGCTTTTGTCTCTGACAACTCAAGCAGCATGTACTTCATAAAGGAGGATCTGGAATGCTTTCATCCAGATGATCTTGAGGAAATGGATATTCAGCACTCATATGCCATGCTCTCCCTCAGAGCAAAAAGGTTTTATTCTAGAACCCGAAGATCAGTTCCAAGCAACAACTCAAACACCAGAGTTGGGCTTGATAAAAGCAAGATCCAATGTTACAACTGTAACCAAATGGGTCACTTTGCTAGGGAGTGCAAGGCACCTAAAGCCAATCAGGGTGCCAGCCATCAAAGACAAGCTTACCAAGGTCAGCCCAGGCAGCAGCAGCAGCAGCAAGGAACTCCTCCAGCACAAACTGCAGCCTGTACAAATGTTGGAACTACAGAATTTGACTGGAGTTTTCAATATGAAGATGTTCCTGCCTCCAACCAAGCACTTATGGCAGACAATGTAGAGATACCACCTCAAGTATTTGAACATATTTGCTCTCAAGCTTGCATTGATAAAGTTTTCGGTTATAGAAAGCATAACCAAAATCTAATAGATCAAAATGAAGAGTTTCACCAAATGAAATCTGAATTCAAAAAGGTCGAAGACTGTTACAAAGAAAAGATTAACTGCCTTAAGAAAGAGATTTCTTCTTTAAAACATGAACAAACCAATCATGAAACTCAGATTGATGATCTATTAGTAAAACTTAAAGCTACCAGAGCTGAACTGGCTGAACAGAAAGTTCATGTTGAAAAATATGAATTTTCATCTAAAAAGTTACAAAGATTGTTAGATATTCAAGTCCATGAAAGAGTAAAAACTGAACTTGGATATCATGATGATGAGTACAAGACAGTTCCTCCTCCTGCTGACTATGTTGCCATTCACGAACCAAGCTTCAATACTGCAAATCTTGACACAACAGAAACCTTGATCCTTCAATGGATGAATGTTTCGTGGAAGACTGCTCCACCTCTTTAGAATCTGAGTCAACCTGCTCAGACCACTGTGAAACTAGTGCAGTCCCATCTGCTCCCATCTCTAAAGCTGTTCTGAACAAAACTGAATGTCCTGTTGTTACTCCAACTATTCCAACTATTCTAGCTCCCATCCCATTCAAACAAATCAAGATTAGCTATCCTCAGAATGGAAGAAAGCTAAACATTGAAAAAGGAGAGACATCAGGTTTCACCAACCCCAAGCCTCAGTCAAAGCCAAAGGTGTTTGATAGTTTTCATACACCTGGAGAAAATGGTCCATATGTTCAAAAGACACTAGTAGAAGCCACTTTTGAGCATAACAAAGCTTATCCCTGGAACTTCAAAGATTTTTTTCAAAGTAAGAACTATATGGACTTTCACCGGGACAAGATGACACTATCCTGCTTTGTGTGCGGCAAATACAATCACACTGCCAGCACCTGCTTTCACTACTGTGAACACCAAAGAAACTCAAAGCAGCATGCCTTTGAGAAAACAAACAGGTGAGAAGCTATGATGCAAAGGCAACAAAGTTCAGAGAATCTCTATCTCATCAAAGAGTGAAGATGCAGAAACCTCAACAAACTTGCATCATATGTGGGGAATCAAACCACTTTGCTGCAACATGCAAGTTCAACCCTTTTAACCAGATTGCAAATCATTCATCTGCGCTCAACCCATCAGCAGCAAACAAAATCGCTGCTGATAGAGTAAAGTCCAGGAAACCAAAGGCAAAGCCTCTAGCAGCAAAAGTCTCTGCTGCTGACAAAGCAAAATAAAAAACAACGGCATCAGCAGCAAAAGTATCTGCTGCTGACAAAGCAAAAACTGCTACTGCTCCAGCAAAGCCCTCAGCAGCAAAATCAGCTGCGGATAAGTCAAAATTGTCAGCAACAACATCTTCTGCCGACAATGTAAAGAAAGCTAGAAAACCACCAACACAGCAATGGAAGGCCAAACAATCTCCAAGCATAACTATTGGTTCCATTGACTGCAAGCATGCTGACAATGGAAAATTAGCAACAATATTCTACAAAGCTGCATGCTACAATGATCCTCCCACTAGTTAGATATCTTCCATGTGCAGGGACAGCCAGGCAACAAACACAATACTTGGGTGGTAGATAGCGGCTGTTCCAGGCACATGACAGGCAACAGGTCCATCCTCTCTAACTTCAGACATTTCATTGGAGGATATGTTGCTTTTGGGAGTGACTCAAAGGGTGGATCTATCACTGGACAAGGAACTGTGTCCAATGAAAGGATGAGTATTGAAAGAGTCAACTATGTTAAAGAACTTGACTTCAATCTCATGAGTGTTTCCCAAGTATGTGATCAAAAGCATTGGATGCTCTTCACTGACAAAGAATGTTTTGTGTTAGCTCCTGGCTTATCTAAACCCCCTCCAGAGAAGATTCTCCTAACTGCTCGTAGAAAGGACAACTTATATGTGCTTGACATGAATGAAGCCACTCCATCCGGTAGTGTTTCATGTTTTCTGTCAAAGGCATCAGTTGATGAATCCGCTCTCTGGCACAGGAGGTTAAGCCATGTTAACATCAAAACAATCAATAAATTAGTGAAGGACAATCTTGTCAGAGGGCTTCCTGACAAAGAATTCCAGCTAGACGATCACTGCATTGCCTGCTTAAAGGGAAAACAACACAAGAGTTCCCACAAGCCCAAGACATTGAACACAAATGACACCCCTCTCCAGCTACTGCATATGGATCTCTTTGGTCCTACGAATGTCATGTCAATGGGCAAAAGGTCCTACTGTCTGGTGATAACTGATGACTTCTCCAGATTCTCATGGGTATTCTTCCTAAGAACAAAAGATGAAACTGCTGAGATTCTCAAATCCTATATTCTTAGGGTAGAGAACCAAAGCAATCTGAAGGTAAAGATCATAAGGTGTGATCAGGGAACAGAGTTCAAAAATCACACTTTGAACAGTTTCTGTGAGAGCAAGGGCATTGAAAGGCAATACAGTGCTCCAAGAACCCCTCAACAGAATGGGGTTGCTGAAAGAAGAAATAGGACTCTGATTGAATCAGCAAGATCTATGCTGGCTGACTCAAAGCTGCCCCTTACTTTCTGGGCAGAAGCAGTAAGCACAGCTTGTTATGTGCAGAATAGAGTCCTTATTGTTAAGCCTCTCCAGAAAACACCCTATGAACTATGGCTCAAAAGAGTTCCCTACATTGGCTTCCTGAAGCCCTTTGGATGTCCATGTACCATCCTCATCACACATGGAGTTCTTCCTAAATTCGGTGCAAAGTCTGATGAAGGTTACTTTGTGGGTTACTCCTCTCAATCAAAGGCCTACCGAGTGTTCAATTCTAGGACTCGGATTATGGAAGAATCTGCTAATGTGGAATGCAGGGAACATGTTGTCTGTGAACAAGGCAAAGGTCCTAACTGGCTCTTTGATATAGACTCCTTCACCCATATATTTGAGCCTCTCATATTCTCAAATATGGAGTGTTCTTCTTCAAAATCAACATCTTCTGCCTCAACCTCTTCTACTGACTACAGACTGGATTTTCCCAGTCCCTACATCAGGATGAAAAGACCATCCATTGATCCTCCATCAGTGGCAGAAGCTATTGAAGCCAGTACAAGTGAAGCCGGTACTTCCAACACCACAAGCAGCAATCTCTCTGACCAAGAAATCTGTAATGAAGCCTCCTCAATCCATGCTGAAGAGGCCTCTGATGCTAATACTGCTGACAATGTGGAACACAATGATCAGAACCTCCAAGCTCCTCTACTCACAACTGAAGACAATCCTGATCTAAACCAAAGTAATCTTGAAGAGGGAATACGGCTGGATGTGACACCAGCACAGAGAATAAACAAAGAGCATCCTCTGGAAAACATCATTGGCCAAGTCCACACAGGTATCCAGACAAGAAGTAAGTCTCATGAAGCTAACATTTGTTTGTTCTCTTGCTTTCTATCTCAGGTGGAACCCAAGAAGATTGATGAAGCTCTCAAGCACAACAGCTGGATTGAGGCAATGCAGGAAGAATTGCTGCAGTTCAAAAGACAAGATGTTTGGAAGTTTGTTGATCTTCCACCTGGTCAAACAGCCATTGGAACAAGATGGGTTTTCAGAAACAAGCAAGATGAAAGGGGCATCGTGGTCAAGAACAAAGCCAGACTGGTAGCTCAAAGTTACACTCAAGAAGAAGGCATTGACTATGATGAAGTCTTTGCTCCTGTTGCCCATCTGGAAGCCATCAGAATCTTTCTGGAATATGCAGCATCCAAAAACTTTATGGTCTATCAAATGGATGTGAAGAGTGCCTTTTTGTATGGCAAGATTGGTGAAGAGGTCTATGTCAAACAGCCTCCAGGCTTTCTGGATCCTGCACATCCAAATAAGGTCTTAAAACTGGACAAAGCTCTCTATGGCTTACACCAAGCCCCAAGAGCCTGGTATGAAACTTTATCTGGATATCTACTTAGCAACAACTTCAGAAGGGGGGCCATTGATCAGACACTTTTCATCAAAGATGAAGGGGGAGAAATTTTGTTGGTCCAGATTTATGTTGATGACATTATCTTTGGATCTACAAGAAAGAAGCTCTGCAAAGACTTTGAAGTTCTGATGCATTTCAAATTTGAAATGAGTTCAATGGGTGAACTTAATTTCTTTTTAGGACTTCAAGTCAAACAAGTACCAAATGGAATCTTCATAAGTCAATCCAAGTATGTCAAAACCATCTTGGAGAGGTTCAAAATGGCTGACTGCTCTGCTGCAAGAACTCCTATGCAAGTGCACCATCAATTATCTCCGGATAAAGAAGGACAAGACACTGATCAACATCAGTACCGAGCAATGATAGGGTCTCTCATGTGTCTCACTGCCTCAAGACCAGATATCAAGTTTGCAGTTTGTCTCTGCGCAAGATTTCAAGCAGCTCCAAAAGTGTCTCATCTTCAAGCTGTCAAAAGGATCTTTAGATACCTAATTGGAGCTCCAAAACTTGGGCTATGGTATCCAAAGAATGGAAATGTCAATCTCTATGCCTACACTGACAGTGACTATGGGGGCTGTAACTTGGACAAAAAGTCAACATCAGGGGGATGTCAATTTCTTGGAGGAAGGCTCATCTCATGGCAATGCAAAAAGCAAACATGTGTCTCCACTTCAACAGCTGAAGCAGAATACATTGCAGCTTCAAGCTGCTGTGCACAGATCATCTGGATCCAAAATCAAATGCTTGACTATGGAATGACCTTCATGCAGAGTCCAATTCACATTGACAACATGAGTGCAATCTCTATCACGAATAATCCAGTGCAGCATTCCAAGACTAAGCACATCGACATCAGGTATCACTTTATCAGGGATCAAGCTGAGAAAAAGAGAATTGTCCTATCCAAGGTTCACACAAATGAGCAATATGCTGATTTGTTCACTAAACCTTTTGATGAAGCAAGATTTTGATATCTAGTTGAATCAATTGGCATGATGAACTTTGAATAAGACATGTCTCAATTTTTTATCCTTCCTTGTAAATATGTCTATGTTTTTGTTCTTAATAAAAGGTTATAGTCAGCAGCACTTTTTCACTGCTGACAGATTTACTCTTCAGCAGCAAAGCCTTTGCCACTGATCGCTTTAAGTTATCAGCAGGAACAAGTTTCCTGCGGATAGCTTTAAGGCGGTCAGCAGCAACCTTTTTGTTACGGAATGAATACAACAGTCAGCAGCACCCAAATCTGCTGCTGAAAGACTTCACTATCCGCAGCAACCAAGTTTGCAGCGGATAGCTCACCATCAGCAGCAACCAAGTTTGCTGCTGATGGGTAAAACAAGTCTACATTAACTTTTACCCGAGGTAAAAACCACTCTCAGTGTTTACCATGACTGCTCGAGTGCTTTACAGCTGTAACAATGAAAAGTGAAACAGGTTGTACTGTACAAGTAAAGTTGCTTTTTCTTCGTCTGCCGTTATATCAAAATTTAAAACGTTCCCACAACCTCTTCATATTCAATTTCAAACCCTAATCTCCCATCACTTTCTCTCCCGTCCCCACAACATTCAAAGCCCTCCATAATTAACCACCATTCAAACACCCTTCTCTCTTCCCTCCAACTCCATAAAATGGCAGGCGCAGACATAAACAACCCCAACGACAAGTTTTCCCAATATCACAACCTCACTGCATGCCTAATAAAGGGCAAGAAATCAGAAGGTTTCGATGATATGATCGACTTCCTTTGTCGGTCCAAAATCCTCCATGCCCTAACAGTCAACCCAACCATCTACACTTCCCACATGGAAGATTTTTGGAGCTCAGCCATGTATTCTACTGACCAGGGCACTCCCCAAATCAGAGGCACGGTAGACGACAAGGAGATGGTTATCACTGAAGCAAAGCTCCGCCAACACCTTAAGCTTCAAGATGAAGGGGACGCCATCTCTTACCCAAGAGACGTATACATGAGGACCTTTGTATCCATAGGGTATACTGGGAATCAAACAGAGTATACGATAGAGAAGGCACTCATGGGTCCCAAATGGAAGTATCTCTGCCACACTCTTCTCCAATGCATATCCCAGAAGAGGAGTGGCTGGAACCAACTTAGCTCCGGACTTGCGTCGGCAATTCACGGTATGATAACTGGGGCGGGTTTCAATTTTTCCCACCTCATTCTTGAAGGTTTGAGATACAACCTTCAAGAAGGGGTGAAATCACAGTTCTTCATGTACCCAAGATTCTTGCAGGAAGTGTTCAATATTGAACACCAAGATCTTTCAAAAACTGCAAGAATCTACTCAATTCCGGGACATAAGAACAACATTTTTCAAAGCATGAGAACAGTTTCATCAAAGTTCTCAGGGGCCGATGTTCCATTGTTGTCTACAATGTTGAACACGCAAAGTGCCCAGGGTGACAGTTCAGCAAACCCAGCTGATACTGATCCCACACCCTCCACCTCACTGCCACAAACTCAAACTACTGCTTCCTTTGATCGAACCCCTGTGCATTCTACTGAGGATGTACAGGCACATAATCTACTCACCCACAGTTTAATTGCTCAACCGGAACACAGGGCCCCGGTTGCAGCCAAATATACAAGGAAGAGGGGCAAGAGAACTCCTTCTTCTCTTGCCTCCAAGGCCCAAACCCAAGCCAACATCCCTCACTCAGAATCACAACATTCTAGTGAGAATGTCATAAGGGAAAGCCACACTGTTAGGGAGACTCCTTCGGAAGTCTCTCTATTAGGATTAGGATCACTTCCCGGATCCATAGAACAGCCCTTCGAACCATTCCTATCTTCTTTGGACTTAAGTGTTGAGGAACCTGACCAAAGTGATGTACCTTCTCCAACTACCACTATCAAGGAGGTACTGATTGGTCTTGCTTCCGAAACACCCAACCCAAGTTCCTCACCCTTGAAGGTCCACTCTAGGGGTAATGAAAGAGTGGATGTGGAAGAGGCTGTCACTACTGCTGGTCCATCAACTGACCAGGAGGACAGTGATAACATCTTTAAGACCTCAACCACGGCAACTCATGGTGAGGGTGTTTCCTTGGAAACTCCCCTCACTGAGACGAATCCCAGGCGCCAAGAAACCGCAGGTGATGGGGATGCTGAGGCTCGGCCTACGGCCCCATCTGGGTCCAAGGATTCCACAACTGTGGATGAGGACAGACTGAAACTTCATAACTTGGAATTGACGGCCAGGGTAGCTATGCTAGAGGCTGAAGTGTCCAAACTAAGACACCAAGTCTCTATGCATGAAGCCCATCAATGCCCAACTTTAGCCACTCCCTCTCTTGTATCAGTAGGCACCCAAACTGATGCCTACCTGTCTACTGATGCAACCAAAAAGGGGGAGATGGTCTCTATGAAAGAAGATAAAGACAGTCTTGACGACTGGATTCAAGAGCAGGTTGTACTTCAAAGCTCACTATTCAAGCCGGCTTTTGTACAAATTCATGACTTGCCAGTCTCAGATAACGAAGAAGAAGGGACATCTGAAGACTGGAAGTTGGTCGTCAGGGCTGTTGATGAAATGCTGAATGATGCTGAAGACACAGAACAAACAAATACATCATTCAGCATCCTTCCTGAAGCAGCAGCCATCATTGGTCAATCCTCAACCCCCCAACTATTCAGATCATCAAAGAAGCTAGAATTTGACTCCATTCTAGCTTGGGGGTATGATGGATCAGCTGAGAGGTTTTGGATTGGATGGAATTCAGCAAAGTAGAAGAGCTGAACTGGAACTCTCTCAATACCCTCCAAGTCCTACAGCTATACGTATCAAACTGCATCAACAACTCAGCAGATCTCTCAGCAGAACTTGCCATTGGCAGGTTCTATGACCTGATGGAGGATAATCTACCCAGGCTCCAAAGATTCCAACAAGCAGCACATCGGGTAGCTTATCCTGAATCCTCGGCGGCCGCAGAAAGGAGACTGACTCCTAGCAATCTTGAAATAACAAGGAGCAGTCTTCTCACTGAAAAAGAAGTTCTGGGCCTTCGAAGATTCCTGAATGCCTTCCTGGTCAAGGACTTGGACGTGCTAGGTTGGGTGAGCACTAAGTCCCATGACCACACTCTTCTGCTCAGCAACGGCTCCTCTCTCATCATCAACACCAGGAACATCCTTCAGCTGCCCTCAGACTTCCTATTAAGGATTTTTCAGCTTAGAGCCAACATCTGCAATATTAACTCATTGGAGAGCCAGGCAATGATGGTCACCATCAAAGCCCATCTTGAAAAAGAAGGACTGATTCCTCAGGAAGAGTCTGTGTCAACTTCTGATACTGACTCCAACTCAGATACTCCACAAGTTGAAGCCACATCAGTAGCATCTGGCACAAGATCTTCACTTAGGGATCAACTGAGGGAAATAGAAGGTCCTGAGTATCAACTTGATGAAGACAGTGACCGTCCCTTGTCAACTCCTCAACTTGCCAATGAAGCCAAGGCAGAGATCCCAACAGCACAACAATCAGCTGTTGCTGTGATCAGTGAAGCCAGAGCAGAGGCATCCAATGTTAATAAAGGGAAGGGCATTATGACAGAAGAGGATGAAGAGAGGTTGCGAAAAGAAAAGAAGGAGAAAGAAGAGAAAAGAAGAAGAAGAAGAAGAGAAGAAGAGGAGATGGCTGACATGAAAAAGGCTCAAGAAAGAAAAACAGTCATTCTCCTAAGAGAACAAACCATTCAGCTATATGCTAAACAGTTGGATGAACTAAAAAGAAAGATTCCTGCAGTTGACCAGATTGAAGAAGATGCAGCTCTTGCTCTTCAACTGCAGGAACAATTCAATAGAGAAGAAGAAGACTTGGAGAAGAAGAAGAACGAAGAAGCTAAGTTCAGAATAACCGATTCTGAATTAGCAAAAGAATTAAGGGAGGAGTGGACTGAAGCTCTAATCTCTCAAGGTGAGGATGCAGACTACCTTGAGAAACTTTCAAACAAAGAGATTTACAGAGCCTTCATGGGTCAGCAGGGTCAATTGGCTAGCAAGAAAAAGGCTGAAGAAGAAGAAAAAGCCAAGCTACAGTCCAAGAAGACCGTTGCACTGAATAAAAGAACCCATGAAGAAAGGAAGGTCATGATTGACTTCCTTAAGGCTAGAGGAGATAGTGGAAAGAGGCTAGGTCCCATGAATTTCATGAACCTGCAAGCCCTCTACTTCAAAGTTAAAAAAGATGAGGAAGAAAGACTAGGGAAGAAGGCCTCCAAGAAAAGGGTACTTATCAAAGAAGAAGAAAAACCAAAGACAAAGAAACCCAAGCCTTCTCCCTCACCTACCTCTTCCTCAGTCCATCATCCTTCCACTCTCCTCCCCAAACCTTCCATTCCTCTACCCAACAACTCCAAATCATCCCACCCAGCTCCCACTCATCAACAACCTCCCTTGAAGAAATCCAAATCCTCATCTGAACCTGAAGACTCAAGAAACATAGTTGAATGGGCCTACAATCCACAGGATCAAAGATTTGAGATCTTCAGGGGGAGAACTGAAAGAAGAAGATCTACATACAAATCTGTTGATGAGGTTCTGCAACTACCAGATTCAGACCTAAGAAGAATTTTGGAGCTGGGTGAAGCTCATGAGCCTGCAAATGAGAGTGGGAAACGTCTTGTGCTAGCAATCAGACATTACTTCAACCCTAGCAAAGATGTGGTCATGAATATCAAACCACTCAAGTCCCACTCTCCATTTGTATCTTGGTCCTACAATGCTGATTTGGATGAGTTCACTCTGATTGATGTAAAGAAGCAGCAGATGAGATGTTCAAGCAAAGCAATCTACAAACTGCCACACAAAGACATCAAGACTCTGTCTGAACTTCCACTGAACAATCCCTGCAAGGATCCAAAGGCTATGAGGTTGAAAGGATAGTCAGCCACATGCAAAAGCTTCAGCAGCAAAGTGATTAGAAGAATTTTGGTTGCATCAGTCTAGGGGGAGTTTGTAGAACCAAAGACTGATTGCTACCAAATTATTCTAAGTACAAATGCTGCTGATAGGCTTATCAGCAGCATTCAACACATATGACTGCTAATAGGCTTATCAGCAGCATTCAACACATATGGCTGCTGATAGGCTTATCAGCAGCATTCAACACTTGTTGCTGCTGATAGGCTTAGCAGCAGCGTTCAACACAAGTTGCTGCTGATAGGCTTATCAGCAGCATTATTCTCATCTCTGCTGCTGATAGGTTTATTCACTGAAGACCAAACGTTGTAGCTGACTATCCAAGTGAAGCGCCTCTGACACCTTTCTGCAAAAGCAACTGCCACACGCCAAGCAGAAGGAACCTCACTGGTGCAACCAATAAAGGACAATAACGCGTTTCTCCAAGCATGCAAACAATGATGCCTAAGAAGACGTTTCAGTAAAGTTAACTACATTAGCCTTTGCGTGTAATTTAGATTAATAAACAAGATCAACGGCTTGTGTTAGATCTGATCCTTAGAATCAAGGGTCTGTCTTGATTCTAAGTTACTATAAATACTGTGTAAACACTTTATTGTAAGTGTGCTTGCTGTGCTTTCATAGTGCTTCTTGATAGTGTTTTACTTGTAAACTTGTAATCTCAGAAGTCTAATACAACAGTGCATTTATCAGTATTCTTGCTGTTTACTTGTTTACTTTGTTGGTTGTTATTGTTTCCGCCAATATCAACTAGAATAGAATCACCTAGTAATCTTACGATCCTACAATGATCAAAGTAAGTGCGGAAGCGTAAAACGAAAGTAAATACGCAAAACAAACGCGCCCAAGAAAAGTCCCAAAGTGTTCAGTCCAAACAAAGTCCAAAAATAAAATACAAGCAATTCAAGAATATTATTTTATAAATAAATCATAAGATTCCAAACATGCCCTATGCGTGCACTTGTGCCTTATCTTAAGTGACCTGAGAAAGCATGTAAGAGAACGTCAATACGAGGTTGGTGATTTCACAGGTTTCAGTTTGCAACAAAGTTCAATAGGTTAATGTACATTCAATATATAAATCAATAGGTAGCTAACCCATAAGCATGTTAACAAATGCGCTCGCAACCGACAGCTGACTGTTTATGTTTTTGCCTACCACCAGGCCTATCAACCATGGTGCATAGGTCAAGACTGCACCCGTTCGACATCCAGTTGGGTTAGCGCGACTAACGCGGGTGAGGTTTGTCAAACCTAGTAGTACTACTAAACTTTCCTTGCTATGTTCATATTAACGGTCCGATGTGAGGACTTTGTGATAGATGTGTATGCATAGTTAAACAAGTGATAACATATATGAATTACATAACCAAAAATGTTTACGACATGTTTTCTCCCCCAAATTGTAAAACAGTAAAAGGGGGCGTGAAAACTCACCTGAACGGGGTAAGTAGTAATCACACAAGTACGAGACTGAAATCTCAAGCGTTAGCCCAACACGGCTCACAAATGCCCTAGAATTACGACATAACTTATTATGGATAAAATGAGAATTATTGGGATATGTGACGACGACCCAGAATGTTGAACGTCATAAAAGAAGCGCCCTAAAGATCAAAGAGTAGACGAACGTGTCAATGGGAATGAGAATTCTAAATACAATAATTAAGATTAAAGTGTTATGCGTCGCACGATAATAACGAATAGTATATAAATATAAAATTTCGTACGTTCGAGTCGTTTACAAAAGTTAGAAAAATAATATAATTTGATATATTATTTTTAAGTTCGTAGGTTTAACCAAATAATCATTTGTGGCAAAAATAATAAATATATTATTTTTATTCGAGCTAATAAACGCGAGTAAATAATATAACATTTATATTATTAGATAGTTTAAAACGTCACATGAGGTAATTAAACGAGGTGAAATAATATAAATTATATATTATTTTATAACATGAATCACGAGTTGAAAATAATATAAATATATTATTTCATATGAAGTTATGTTTTGAAAATAATATAAATATATTATTTAAAAAGTGAATAAGTAATATAAAAATGGGTTATAAAATCAAAACCGAGCATACGGTTGTCTTCTGGGTATAAAACACTTTAATATATTGATATAATAACATGGGGTTGGGTTTTAATATCAAAATAATTGTTTAAAAATAATAAAACTAAAAACAGGGGGAGGGAGACTCGAACCCGGGTCTCCTCCCTACCAGTCACACGCACTACCAGTCCTGCCCGCTAGGGAATAGCAAACAAACTGGTTTCAGAATGCTTTTATCAAACAGATCCAGTGTATCCCCCTCCCCAATCCACGCACGATCGAATCCATCCCTGAACTCATTGAATTCGATTTTGGTTGCACCAATTTACATATGGTTTCTGTAAATCAAGGGATGGCGAGTCTGAGGTTCGATTTAATTGTAAAAATATTGCGTTTGGACTCGTTAATTTACTAGTTAAAGCGCCGGAACCCTAGATTTGAACGTCAGATCGAATTGGCCAAAATTTGATAATGAAAGCAGTTGAAATCAGGGGGCTTTTAAAGGTTTTGACTTTGCGAAGCTGTTGATTAGGTTTAATTTGATTAAAATTGAATCTAGGACCAAAACCCCTAATCTTGCTCAAGAACGAACCCTAGCTTCTGGGTTAAGTCAAATTCGATGTTATCATGTTAAATTAATAGAGATCTTTCAAAGAATGTAGTTTTGCGAATTAATTTGATTTAGGAACAGTCCGGAATAGGGTTCGATTAGACTGGTTTTAGTATGAACCCAAGAATCGTGTTCATGATCAAATCGATGTTGTAAGCCCTGATAAAGATAGGGCTTTCAATAAATTGACAGAAACGAAGGTAAAGGTGTAGGTAATTACCAGAATAGTGCTCGAATTGATGGTTCCCTACTAAAACGTGCTCCGACGCTAACGATTTCGATCTCCGGCAACTTGGACAACTTCTCCGAATAAGATGAGTAGTGTAGTAGGTTCTAACTGATTCGATTAAGGTGTGCGTATGCTCAATTCGTGAGAGTAATACATGAATCCGTCGAATTTGATGATATTCAATAAGGAGGTCGACGGTTACGAAGGTAATAAACATGATTTGAGTTTAATTCGACAATTGAAGATGATTAAAACCTTAGTAATGACCGTAAATGTCATTAACGTGCAATTTTCAGTTTCAATTCCAACAAAAACGATCGTGGGTTTTGAATTTGGAACGGGGAAAAATAATAAATATATTATTTTTAGTCGAATATATAACGTGGGTAAATAATATACAAATTATATTATTTAAAAGTTTAAAACGTCACATGAATTAATTAAACGAGGCAGAATAACACAAAACCATATATTATTTTATACTAGAAGTTATGGTTTGAAAATAATATAAACATATTATTTTTATTCGATAATAACTTAAATATATCATTTTTAAAAGTGGAATTAATATAAAAATGGATTAATAATCAAACCCGAGCTTACGGGGGTTTCCGGGTTTCAAAACATAATTATCTATTAATATAATAGTATAGGAAATGGTTTTTAAATATATAAAATACTTAAAAACAATTAAAACCAAAACATGGGGGAGGGAGACTCGAACCCGGGTCCCCTCCCTATGAGCACGCTGTCTTAACCAGTCCCGGCCGCTAGGCTATCGCAACAGAACCCAGATCGAGAATGGTTTTAATCAAAAACTCACTGAGGTATCTCCCCCATACGAACCCGAATCAAATCACCCTCCAAATCCATCGATTTTGATAACGACTTATTCAATTGACACAGGGGTTGTGTTCCTTACAAAATTCCGAACCTGGGGTGAGTTTTAATTTGAAAAACATCAAGTTCTGAATCGATTAATTTGAGATTGAAGGCCGAAACCCTAATTTGAAAACGTGGGATCGATTTGAATATTTCTGATGTCAGAAATCCTTGAAATTATGGGGCTTTTACTAATTCGATCATTGCGAATCTAACCAAGTAGTTTAATTTGATTGTGGTTGAGTTTAAGGTCGAAACCCCCAAATCGATTTTATGAAGAACCCTAGATTTCAGATCGTGGTCAATTCGATATTATGGCAGTGAATTGGAATAGGGCTTTCATCAAATGGAGGATTACGAATCTAATAATATAATTTAATTGTATTTAAACAGGTTCTAAAATAAAGTTTTATTAAATCGGTTTCGTATGAACCCTAGAATCTGGATTGGGTTCAATTTGGTAATGTAAGCCCCGATTAGGTTAGGGCTTACGATCTTGATGTAAAAATGAAGCTAAAGGATGTAAGAGTTACCAGAATGATGCTCGAATTGGTAATGTACTAGTAGAACAGGTGCCGACCGAGAAGGGTTTGCTCTCCGACGAGTGTGGATGCTTCTCCGATCGATTCAACGTGTGCAGAAGCTACAGTGGGTCTCGTCTTTCATGTGCAGGTAGTTTGCTTGCGAGAACAACAATTGAAATGATTGAATTCGTTGGTATGAAATCATAGTGTCGACGGTTATGAGTTATAATTCATTAACTTGATTAATTTCGGCATTGATGATAGTTAAGTCGGTAGTTAAGACCGTTAATGGCCGAATTCGAATGGTTTCAGTTTCGATTTCGATTAAAAACCATCACGGAATTCGAATTCGATCAAGGATATACGGTTTGACTTTCAAAAGTCAACCGAAATCAAGAATGGTTTAATTTCAGATTTAGTCCCTATAGTTTGAGATACAAAACTGACAGAAATGGCCCCTAGGGTTAGGTTTAACTGGTTTCAGTTAACGGGGTTAAGTTTTCTATAGGATTTTTAACGGAATTGTTAACGACGTTATTATGAAAAGTCCGAGTCGTCACAGTTATGAAACGAGATAAACAACCTGCTAGTCCTGGTGCATCTACATCTAGTAGTGCACAAACTGGAGAGAAACCTATGGTCAAACTCTCAAAACCACAGAGGAGACGTCTAAACAAGTAATTGTGAAAACTTTAATTAAAATTTTCTGAAAATCAAAATGGTGTTGCTTCTTCAAGTACACCATCAGTTATTGATGTAAAACCTAATGTTTAACATATGTCAAAAAACAACAAAGGCAAAGCATTTCAATCTTCTGGTTCAAATTCTCAAAATGAGTCACCAATTTTTGATAGTCACCACTGAGAGTTAATAGAAGTTGTATATTTTGAAAAGAATGGACGACCCAAGACCACATTGGCTTGGGTCTCCAAATCTAACTAATTTTTTTTTACTCGTGCAGGGACATCCTAAGGGAACTATCGCAAACCGGTGGTATGTTGATAGAGGATGCTCTCGGCACATGACAGGAAAAATGGATATGCTTCAAAATGTGAAACCATTCAGAGGTGGCTATGTGGCATTTGCAGGTGAGAAAGGCGAAAGTATCATCAGTCAAGGCGTAGTATCAAATGGATGTATTAGCTTCAACAATGTCAACTATTGCGAACAGCTCAAGCATAAACAGTTGAGTGTCTCCCAAATGTGCGACAAGGAGTAGTTAGTGATGTTTGACAAGTCAGAATGCCTGATTCTAAAACCAGGCTTTGTGGTTCCTGAAGAATGGATACTGATGAGAGCACCAAGAACGAACGACACATATCAGATTAATATGAGCGTGGCAAAAACCACCACATCAGTTGCTACCTGTTTACTTACTAAAGCGATAGAGATTGACTCCATCTTGTGGCATAGGAAACTCGGAAACATTTCTTATAGAAAAATGAATTACCTTGTCCGAAACGGTTTAATTACCGGGGTTCCTAAGTTGAGATTTTCTGTTGCAGATGACTACATGCCTTGTAAAAAGGGCAAACAGCAACGAAAATCTCACAAGCCCAAGATCCAAAACTCTATTGATACACCTTTGGAGCTTTTCCACATGGATTTATTTGGCCTCGTAAGTATCAGGAGTATTGGTGGTAAGTCATACTGTCTTGTTGTAACTGATTATTTCTCACGTTTTTCTTGGGTTCATTTTTTAGGTACTAAGGACGAGACTACTGAAATTCTACAATATATGATCTTAAGCTTGGAAACACTTTGTAATTCGAAGGTTAGAAGAATCAGAAGACGACACAGAGTTCAAAAACAACATGATGGAGCTTTTCTGTCTCAAGAAGGGTATTCATCAAGAATTCAACGCGCCGTATACACCATAGCAGAATGGAGTGGCGGAACGAAAGAATAGAACTCTAATTGAAACTGCACGGACTCTGCTGTCAGATGCTAAACTGCCAATTACCTCCTGGGCTGAGGCAGTAAATACAACTTGTCACGTTTTAAATCGAGTTCCTGTGGTGAAGCGTCACAACAAAACTTGTTATGAGTTGATCAACAACCGACCACCAAATCTAGACTACTTAATTCTTTTTGGTAGTCCATGTTCCTTATTGTTACAATACAAAGACCGAAAATCTAAATTTCATGAAAAAGAAACAGAAGGCATCTTCTTAGGATATGTTGCCAATTCTCCTTGCAAGACGGTTTACAACAAGGGAACTCGTTCAATAGAAGAATGATTTGAGGTGGATTGCAGTAAACATAGTGTTCCACCAGGACCAACAGGTCCAGCATGGGGTTTTGATTATGATACTCTTTTCAAGTCTTTCAATATTCCGGATTTATCTGCTGAAGATGCTGCCAGATTATATGAACATTGTAGTTGCAATGATCACTCAAGATTCTCAACAAGGTCCACTGTACCCCATCCTGCCACTGATCCTGATGCATCATCTGCATCGAGAACTCATGAAACTGACACCGAAGATGATACCAATGTTATAGGAAACGATGCCCAAATTGATCGTGACATTTTGGAAGGAGATGAATCACAAGTTCATCCTATTAATATTGAATCTTCTTCTGGTACTCATAATGTGGAGGAAGTTAGTATGCATCTTGACTCAGTTATATAGGAACAGGTTATACTAGAGACAAGAGTGCATCAGAATCATCCAATTGACAACATTATTGGTGATCCTGATTCTAGCATTCAAACTCGGAGTCGAACAATTATTGAGAACACTAGTCTTTACGCAGAGATACTTGACATAGGTATCATGGAGAAATGCTTACATGTAGCATATATATTCCAAATGGAGCCGAAGAATGTGAAAGAGGCTCTAACAGACAACTGTTGGATTGAGGCTATGCAAGATGAATTGTCTCAATTTCGTGAGTTGCATGTGTGGGATTTGGTTGATTTGCCGAGAGGTGTACATCCTATTGGTACTAGATGGGTATTCAAATGTAAAACTGACGATCAGCATGTTGTAGTAAGAAACAAGGTACGGCTAGTTGTACAGGGTTTTTATCAACAAGAGGGCTTGGATTACAATGAGGTGTATACCCTAGTTGCTAGAATTGAAGCTATATGACTATTCTTGGCTTATACCTCATACGTTGGCTTCAAGGTCTATCAACTTGATGTGAAGAGTCCTTTCCTATATGGTAAAGTTCATGAAGAGGTGTACGTCACTCAACCGCCTGGATTTGAAGATCCTCAATTTCCAAATAAAATGTACAAGCTTGATAAATCACTTTATGGTCTTCATCAAGCACCCCCAGCATGGTATGAGATGTTATCCAAGCATTTATTGTCTAATGGTTTTGATCGTGGACATATAGTTTCGACCCTTTTTATAAGGAAAGTAGAAGGAGATATTCTTTTAGTACAAGTCTATGTAGACCACATTATTTTTGGGTCAACAAACGAGGATATGTGTAGAGAATTTGAAACGATGATGAAGCCGAAGTTCAAAATGAGCAACATGGGTGAACTGTCATTTTTCTTAGGTTTGCAAGTCAATCAGAGGGAGGATGGTATTTACCTACATCGGTCAAAGTATGTACACGACATCTTGGAAAAATACAAGATGGATGAATGTTCTACTTACTACACACCGATCCCAGTCAATCACAAGCTAGATTGAAAATTATATCATGGAATGATTGGTTCTCTAATGTATCCAACAACTTCAAGACCTGACATCATGTTTGTTGTATGCTTGTGCTCAAGCTTGCAGTCACAACCTAAGGAATCATATTTGATTGCTATGAAAAGGATATTCAGGTATCTAAAAGGGAAACCCCAATTAGGTCACTAGTGTAATATCCTGGATTTTTTTCGATGTACCTTTTTCTAAACGCTTGCCCGTATTATTTTTAATTTTGAATTCTTATTTAAAACTATTTTCTTAAACAATAAATATTCATTTATTTGATATCAATTTAAGGAAATCAATTATACTTATATGTATATATATGTATATATATGTATACGTGTGTGTGTTCTTTTTGAAATATCATTTCAATCCTTAAAACTTTACAAATTTGTAGTTATATAAATAAAATTAATTAAAAAAATACTTAAACTTACAAAACATAAATCCTAGAAATTATTTTATTAATATATAAAATGATAAAGGAAATAAAACTTATGAAACTAATCTAGTTTTCAAAAAAAATAAATAAATAAAACATATTTATTTTCTATAAAAGCCAAGGGACTAAAGTTACCATTTTAGAAACTTATTCTAAACTCAAAACCTAAGTCTTTACATCAAATGACAAAAGCTGAAAACTTCAGGGGCCTGTTCGTAATAAACTCAAACTCCCAAATGCCAAACTGGTCGCGAGTTCGAGGCTTGCAGAGGCCGGTTTCCAACCCGTTTAATCGAAATCGCGTTTTCCCGTCCGAATACAGTGAGCCTCGGGTTCCATTCGCGCATGCGACCAAGCCCCTAGAATAATCAATGTCCTATTTCGAGTCCCGGCCACGCATGGGTTTGAATTCAAAGCCGTCGGCTCAACCCCCACCTCCCCAACCGTTCACGCATTAAATGCCAGAATCGGCTATAAAATCGACCCCAATAGCATCAACGACAACACACTACAACTCACTACTCTCTCAATTCGTTCAAACACACCTGCATTTGACGATTGGAACCGTGGACCGCGACCTCGACCATCAAGCGCGTTCTCACTAGTTACTACATCAAATCTGGTAATCCTTGTATGCATCACGATCGTTTTCACGAGAGGATCAAAAGCCCTCTGTTTAATTTCATAAACAGAGGGTGATTCGATCCGTATTTGGACGAATTCGATTCTAGGGTTCATATCAATTTGGGGGCCGAACTGAGTCTGTGTTTGAAAGATTTTCCATTTCATAGTATACACTAACGAACCCGTAGTCGGGATGGTTAGTGCTTGTGTGTGCTGGGCGACCCGGGATAGACCCGAGTTCGAACCCGGTTAGCCCAGTTTTACCCACCTTCGTTTTTTTTGCTTCTTTTAAAACAGATTTAAACTTTTAATAATTTTTATAAATTATGTTAAACTTAGATAAACCTAAAAACGATTTTTAATTACACTTTTACATTTTGGAACATTTTTAATTAAATAAAACTTAGTTAAACCTATAAAAATTAAATCCTTAGTTTTGGTTTTAAATCCTTAAAAACTATAAAAATATTCCAAACTTTTGTAAAACATGTGATTTCATATAAGTTATTTTATGAGAACAATAAAACTTAATTTATAAAGTCCTTTCTAAAATTAAAGGAATTTTTATAATCTTTAATTTATAAACCTTTAATAAATTCAGGAAACTTATACAGATCTTATAAACTTGGAAATATTTATAAAACTTATGTTTTATAAACATAAATTAAAATGTTTACACAAATTTGAAAAGAGAAATAATTATTTATTTCTTAATACTTAAAATATAAACCTTATGTGAAATTCAAATTAAGCATTTTACACACTCATAAATACTTATAAACATCTCATTTTAATTTTTAAAGTAAAAGTTTAATACTTAAATCCTTTAAACAAATCTTTAATGATTTATATTGCTAAGATGAGATAATTCTTCTTGTAAATAATTGTTTATCCTTAACAATTATATACCCCTTTAAACCAAAAATATTTTTATCCCTAATAATTATTTTAATCTTGAAATAGTTATTACTATCATTTATTCTTTAAATAATCATTATTTACTTTTAGAAATCAATTACTCTCTAAATACTTATTATCTACCCTTAATAATTATTTAGCCTTTTGATGATTATTATAAACCCTAATTCATAATTTATACTTTAATAATTATTATTAATTCTAACTCACTATTTAGTCTTTGAATACTTGTAATAATTATTTTACTCTTGAAATAATTATTATATATATTTTATCCTTATCTCAAATGATTATTATTAAAAACAATAATTATTTTAAACTATGAACTTATTTATCTTTGAAATCCAAGCCTTGGTTGAATCATTCAAAACCTTATTTTAAACATGATTTAAAACTTCACAAACATAATCAATCCCACCTCCAACTTGGAATCCTAGTCGAAATCATGAAATCCTAGATCTTTTTCCTTAGATTTGTAGAAACAAACTTAAATCTTTAGACTTGCATTCTTAGGATTATTGTGAGGATATTCTCCCTCAAAGTCTTGCAAATACTTATCTGTGTCGGATACTCCTCATCAATCCATGTGAGTATACTTAGCCCCTTTTTCCTTTCTATTCTTTTGGGGTGAAACATGTTCAAAACATTAAACTTATACAATTCTTGTACAACTACGACTAGATGCTTATTCTTATGTTAAACTTCAGACTTGTATGCTTAGATTAAACTTAAAACTAGCACATTCATTAACTTTGATCAAGCCTATGGTAACAATGATAGATCTATTGTATTTGACCAATCAACCTTGATTGATTGACCCATTCGGGGGGAGCCCTTGGTGATTGTTACTGAATTAAACTTTAAACTTGAGACTTATAAGGGTAACGTGCGGGTTATGCCTGAACTTGGTTGGAGGGTTGAAGTGCACAATGTTTAAGATACTTGTTCTCATACTTACATTATAGAATGCATATATCATAGTGAATTGTAATTCTTCTAAAATACTTGTTAAACTGTGTCAAAACCTTTGTATCTCACCAAATACTTTGTAGTTGACAGATTCTTTCACATGTTTCAGGTTCTACATCATGACGCTTAGATCACATAGGATGCTTTGGACCTAGTCTACTTATAAACTAAACGGTGTATTTCTTGTTATGTTCCTTGTATTGAATCTTAAATTATTGTTTAATGAAATATCGAAACTTTAATAGTCAACCTTGTGCTATTGAACAACCGCGTCCGCCCCGACGTATAATCCGTCGTCGGTTGGGGTGTGACAGATTAGTATCAGAGCCTTGGTTATAAGGAATTAGGTTATTAGACACATGACCTATACTATAACTTAGGAGACCCAAACATGAGTTATCTCATGTCCTTCACTAGGAACTTTCTCCTCATTCTATTCTTAATTCTTATACGTGAACGCTTGGAAATTCTACGCTTCTACTTATCTACGTGCTACAAGAGTCTACTACATCGAGGATACGTTCTTAGGCTTCAAGCCTAATCCACCACTAAACTCTAGTCAAGAATATTTAAGTTCTAGATAATGTGTGAGAACTTGTGCGGACCAGAAGGGTGGATACCTGTATTCTGGGAAATTCTGTAAAGGAAAGCATTTCGTATAAATCCAAATCAACCGATGGACCTGTATGCTTTCCTGGGAATTCTTGGGATGAGTATCCACTTATAGGAATGCATGACTTCTCTAAACATTAGTGAGCTCAAATTCCTCTTGATATGTCAAGGTACTCGCTTAGTGATATGCACTAAATGAGTACCATCTCAAATACTTTACGCTTCATAAATTCATGATTCAAAAACTTTCCTCTATAACCTTTATTCTATGATTCTTAAGTCCTGTCTTGTCACATGACAGCATGCTTACTCGTCATGACCTGAAGGAGTTACCCTCAAGGAGAAATTCTTACGAGATTATACTTAAAGACTACATACATAAACTTATATTTATACATACTACCCAATAAACTTCGTGATCTTTGTAATACAACCCTTAAAACTATGTATTACTCTACAAATTCTCCTATAAACTTTATTATTTTATGAACATAACACTTAAAGGGAAACCCTTATGTTTTCATCACTCAACCAAACTACTCTAGATGACTCACTCAAACTTTTGCTACACTTTTATACATCTCAAAGTGTTCATACATCCTTAAACTTCATGATCCTTGTAATACCAGCACATTTAAAACCATGTATTATCCTACAAGTCCTTTTTACAAACTTCATTATTTTATAAATTTGGCACATAAAGGGAAACCCTTGTGTCTCATTTCATTTTTCGTCACTCAAGCAAACTTCATTTTATGACTAACTCAAAACTTTGTTACACTTTTATATATCTCAAAACCTTCATACGTCCTTAAAAACTTACACATCACCGTTTCTTGTAAGCAAAACTTAACATCTTTTAAACCTAAAGTAAATTAACAAAGGGATTAGTAACCTGATCGTTCTCCCCATAAGAGAAGAAGCGTACCATGGAATAGACAAGCTCCACATTTAAAGACTCTAAAGCCCACAATGAAACCTTGACATAGTACCATAAAACCCAAACATCGGTGGTAACAACTGAGAGAAGTTGTAGGCCCATGAGGATGTTCTGGCTAGGGAAATAGGGTACTTAAGTGAGTCCTTGCGACCCACCCCTTCTTCCGGGAATTCTCCTCGTTAGCTCATCAACTTCCAATCAAAACTATTTTTGAAAATATTACTGTGATAACTCAGTATTATGAATAAAAACCTTTTGAACATATTAAATCAACTTACTTACACACTTTAATTTTCCGTTTAAATTGTCTTATGTAAGGGCTGGAAGTCCCAAATTTTGAAACGTTTAATGAAAATTAGTTTGAAATTTCATCTTGTTATCACTTATTAACTTGACTCTTCTTTCATCATTACAAACTTAAACCCTCTTACCCAAACACTTCCGTCAAGAGTAGCTCACGTTAGTACTTGAGATAATTAACAACGTTGCATTAAACTATAAAAAAATCCTAAGTGACACACACATACTTGAAGAATAAACTTTGAACAAACCTTCTAATTCGCAAACACTCTTTTAAAACAACACGAATTACGAACCATTGCCGTAATCAGCTATGATCCCTACCCCTTATATAGACTTAACGCTTCTAAACTTGACCAACATTTCGTTTGACAATCATACATACCTTTTCATGAGTCTTACTTATACTATTTATCAATGTCTAACTCATCATTTTTGAACATCCTAATTACACTCTATATAAAAGAAAAATATACCTGCTGTTATGAAACGAGATAAAATCATTTATAAACACACTATCATAAACCTTATCGAAACTTTTCCCATTACCCTATGCTTGGAGACATTCCTCATTCAACCCTTGTCATGTAAAAGACTTACTATAAATCACAACGGGAACTAAAAGCTCAAATACACGTTGCTAAAACATTAAACTTTGTATACACCACTATAAGGTCGGAGACTTTTGAGTCATGTAAAACTTGTACAAATACTCAATCCCGTATTCCTGAAACTAAAGACCTTCTAAACCACCAAAGGAAGCATGTCCAATAAGGGATCATGTGAAGCTTAATACTGAAACTTGTAACTCAACTGACTTATCCTATTTTCAAACTTATACTTGGATTCTTAGTCTTGAAAACTTTGAGTGTCCATTTTAACCAAACCCTATAAGACTTGATAAACGTACATTCCGTATATACTAGCAAAACTTCACTCTTGATACTAGACACTAGCAGGAAGGAGGACATTGCTCTCTTTAGCAGAGTACCTCCTTAGTCTTCTCTTCAAACCCAAACATCGGGATCCACTAATCTTCTGGACAACTCGAATCTTCTGTGAGAAAGCGTATAACGGTTAATCCTGTTCCAAACGCTGTCCCACACCTCTCTTAAATACTAGAGTATTTAGATAACCGCTTTATACTCAAAATGTAATCGTATACTTCCATACACTGAGGCTAAACTAAGAGACTTTAAACTATCCTATGTTTGACGTATTCTTGTTCAAACATAATATAAACTATTCTATGTTTGACGAATTCTTGTTCAAACACTATGAACGTGTAAAGACTTTAAACTACTCCATGTTTGACGTATTCTTGTTCAAACATGATGAACGTATAAGACTTTAAGCTACTCCATGTTTGGCGTATGCTTGTTCAAACATGATGGACGTATAAGACTTTAAACTACTCCATGTTTGACGTATGCTTGTATAAATATGATGAACGTATAAGACTTTTAAACTACTCAAGGTTTGATGTATTCTTGATCAAACCCGAGGAAAGTGTAAAGACTTTAAACTACTTAATGATTGAAGTATTCTTAATCAATCACGAGGAAACTTTGAAACTCTAAATCTTGTCACATTCTTTTCTTTAATCATTGAATGACGTTTCTCTCTAAGGGACTCGTTAATCAATAATCACTCTTACGTAGAAACACTAGTCATGAGTTAAACAAATTCTTATACTCTTTCTTGATCCAAACACAAACGGAAGGACCTATGCGGACTATGCGACGATTTAAATGCTTGCGGGTGCACACGTAAGTATGAAGATCAACGTATGGGAAGGCATAGTAAACCTTGTCGTGTGCTATGATCTAAGACTTATAGTAAAAGGTAGTCACGGAACTTAGGTACCACAGCAATCCTTAGACGTAATAGTCTACAAACTCAAAACATTTCACTATCGTCAAATCCATTCTGAGTGATGCATCTTACTTTAAAACTTGAATGGAAGTTCATCAGTTATTCTCTCAAATGCGTTTCTGAAAACAAATCTTCATCTATTTCAATGAGACTATATGCTTTGTAAGGAAACTTTTGACAACCATATGCTTTGAAAACTTAGAAACTCGAGCGTAATCTTACTCCTGTCATTCCACCTCATTCAGAACTCTAAACGTAACCCAGAGTTTACTAGGGAACGTGAAGCATCCTTCTCATTATTCTTATGTATATCGTATCCTGAACTAAACCCTTCCACTTTAATTTCGGGACGAAATTTTCTAAAGTAGGGGAGACTGTAATATCCCGGATTTTTTTCGATGTACCTTTTTCTAAACGCTTGCGCGTATTATTTTTAATTTTGAATTCTTATTTAAAACTATTTTCTTAAACAATAAATATTCATTTATTTGATATCAATTTAAGGAAATCAATTATACTTATATGTATATATATGTATACGTGTGTGTTTTCTTTTTGAAATATCATTTCAATCCTTAAAACTTTACAAATTTGTAGTTATATAAATAAAATTAATTAAAAAAATACTTAAACATACAAAACATAAATCCTAGAAATTATTTTATTAATATATAAAATGATAAAGGAAATAAAACTTATGAAACTAATCTAGTTTTCAAAAAAAAAAAACATATTTATTTTGTATAAAAGCCATGGGACTAAAGTTGCCATTTTAGAAACTTATTCTAAACTTAAAACCTAAGTCTTTACATCAAATGACAAAAGCTGAAAACTTCAGGGGCCTGTTCGTAATAAACTCAAACTCCCAGATGCCAAACTGGTCGCGAGTTCATGGCCTGTAGAGGCCGGTTTCCAACCCGTTTAATCGAAATCGCGTTTTTCCGTCCGAATACAGTGAACCTCGGGTTCCATTCGCGCATGCGACCAAGCCCCTAGAATAATCAATGTCCTATTTCGAGTCCCGGTCGCGCATGGGTTGGAATTCAAAGCCGTCGGCTCAACCCCCACCTCCCCAACCGTTCACGCATTAAATGCCAGAATCGGCTATAAAATCGACCCCAGTAGCATCAACGACAACACACTACAACTCACTACTCTCTCAATTCGTTCAAACACACCTGCATTTGACGATTGGAACCGTGGACCGCGACCTCGACCTTCAAGCACGTTCTCACTCGTTACTACATTAAATCAGGTAATCCTTGTATGCATCACGATCGTTTTCACGAGAGGATCAAAAGCCCTGTATTTAATTTCATAAACAGAGGGTGATTCGATCCGTATTTGGACGAATTCGATTCTAGGGTTCATATCAATTTGGGGGCCGAACTGAGTCTGTGTTTAAAAGATTTTCCGTTTCATAGTATACACTAACGAACCCGTAGTGGGGATGGTTAGTGCTTGTGTGTGCTGGGCGACCCGGGACAGACCCGAGTTCGAACCCGGTTAGCCCAGTTTTACCCACCTTCGTTTTTTTTGCTTCTTTTAAAACAGATTTAAACTTTTAATAATTTTTATAAATTATGTTAAACTTAGATAAACCTAAAAACGATTTTTAATTACACTTTTACATTTTGGAACATTTTTAATTAAATAAAACTTAGTTAAACCTATAAAAATTAAATCCTTAGTTTTGGTTTTAAATCCTTAAAAACTATAAAAATATTCCAAAATTTTGTAAAACTTGTGATTTCATATAAGTTATTTTATGAGAACAATAAAACTTAATTTATAAAGTCCTTTCTAAAATTAAAGGAATTTTTATAATCTTTAATTTATAAACCTTTAATAAATTCAGAAAACTTATACAGATCTTATAAACTTGGAAATATTTATAAAACTTATGTTTTATAAACATAAATTAAAATGTTTACACAAATTTGAAAAGAGAAATAATTATTTATTTCTTAATACTTAAAATATAAACCTTATGAGAAATTCAAATTAAGCATTTTACACACTCATAAATACTTATAAACATCTCATTTTAATTTGTAAAGTAAATGTTTAATACTTAAATCCTTTAAACAAATCTTTAATGATTTATATTGCTAAGATGAGATAATTCTTCTTGTAAATAATTGTTTATCCTTAACAATTATATACCCCTTTAAACGAAAAATATTTTTATCCCTAATAATTATTTTAATCTTGAAATAGTTATTACTATCATTTATTCTTTAAATAATTATTATTTACTTTTAGAAATCAATTACTCTCTAAATAATTATTATCTACCCTTAATAATTATTTAGCCTTTTGATGATTATTATAAACCCTAATTCATAATTTATACTTTAATAATTATTATTAATTCTAACTCACTAATTAATCTTTGAATACTTGTAATAATTATTTTACTCTTGAAATAATTATTATATATATTTTATCCTTATCTCAAATGATTATTTTTAAAAACAATAATTATTTTAAACTATGAACTTATTTAGCTTTGAAATCAAAGCCTTGGTTGAATCATTCAAAACCTTATTTTAAACTTGATTTAAAACTTCATAAACACAATCAATCCCACCTCCCACTTGGAACCCTAGTCAAAATCATGAAATCCTAGATCTTTTGCCTTAGATTTGTAGAAACAAACTTAAATCTTTAGACTTGCATTGTTAGGCTTATTGTGAGGATATTCTCCCTCAAAGTCTTGCAAATACTTATCCGTGTCGGATAATCCTCATCAATCCATGTGAGTATACTTAGCCCCTTTTTCCTTTCTATTCTTTTGGGGTGAAACATGTTCAAAACTTTAAACTTATACAATTCTTGTACAACTATGAGTAGATGCTTATTCTTATGTTAAACTTGAGACTTGTATGCTTAGATTAAACTTAAAACTAGCACATTCATTAACTTTAATCAAGCCTATGGTAACAATGATAGATCTATTGTATTTGACCAATCCACCTTGATTGATTGACGCCTTCGTGGGGGAGCCCTTGGTGATTGTTACTGAATTAAATTTTAAACTTGAGACTTATAAGGGTAACCTGCGGGTTATGCCTAAACTTGGTTGTAGGGTTGAAGTGCACAATGTTTAAGATACTTGTTCTCATACTTACATTATAGAATGCATATATCATAGTGAATTGTAATTCTTCTCAAATACTTGTTAAACTGTGTCAAAACCTTTTTATCTCACCAACTACTTTGTAGTTGACATATTCTTTCACATGTTTCAGGTTCTACATCATGAGGTTTATTTGTGATCACATAGGATGCTTTGGACCTAGTCAACTTATAAACTAAACGTTGTATTTCTTGTTATGTTCCTTGTATTGAATCTTAAATTATTATTTAATGAAATATCAAAACTTTAATAGTCAACCTTGTGCTATTGAACAACCGCGTCCGCCCCGACGTATAATCCGTCGTCGGTTGGGGTGTGACAACTGGTATCCCAAGCATTAGTCATTTGATTTCAAAGCCTACACTGATTCAGACTATGGCGGTTGTAACCTTGACATAAATTCAATTTCTGGTCGATGTCAATTCTTGGGAGGCAGGCTTGTCTCCTGGCAATGTAAGAAGCAATTGACAGTTTCTGTCTCAACTTGTGAAGCCGAATACATTGCTGTTGCAAGCTGTAGTTCTCAAATCTTATGGATCCAAAAACAACGCAGAGATTATGGCTTAAACTACAGTGGAACTCCTATGTTCATTGATAACAATGCTACCATGTCTATCACGAACAACTCGGTGAAACATTCCAAAACTAATCATATTGAAATCCGTCACCATTTTATCCATGATTGTGCGGAAAAGCACATAATTGAACTTGTAAAAGTTCACATGGATGACAATTATGCTGACCTTTTCACAATAGCCTTTGGTCGTTCTCGATTCGAACATCTCGTCAACATGATAGAATGTTCAATCCTTAGTGAAAATCATTTTCAAAACAAACGTGCTTCTTGGATATTAAAATTTATTTTCTTTTAAAATTACTCTCTGCCTAATTTATTTTCGGTTAAAAAATTTAAGAAAAAAACCAAACAAAATATAAAATCATCAAAAATTAAAAGTCATTTGATGTAAAGAGGAAATGATAGTGCATCAGTAAGTGATCTAAATTTCTTAGACTACATGTTTGGGAAATGATTGCGTCATGACTGCTTAAATGTTTAAACTGTTTTAACTAACTTTAATATGATTATCTACATGTTAATTTGAATTTTCAATAGGCTATAAGCATTCTTTGAATCATTAGTAGTGTGAAAACTTAATGTTTTTGCTACAATCGTGATTTGAACCCATGTTATGTTGCGTGCATGTGTAAAAGTTCATTAAAAGATCATTATCAGAAATAGAATTTATGATTTTGGCTAGTAATATTCTTTGAGACTAGTTTCTGGTTATGTCATTAGCACTGTTTTTTGGTTCACTTCACTGCCCATACTCACAAGTATGCAATGGGAGGTTGAGCCAAGATATGTCTTGACAACAACCGTTAAGCATATACTACCCCATTGGATCACATCTGATTCCATTGAAGATATATCCATATAATAGTTGGATCCCCTTGCCCGAATCCTTAGATTTCATATCTATTACGCTGAATCATTATAAATACTCAGTGAAGATAAACCTCACAAACCAAGACAAATGAATCAATCGATTTTGAATCTTATGATTCTTGATAACCCTTATGGATTCTGCTTGATTTTTCTGTGCTAAACGATAAAACATCAACCTGGAGATTTTGATTATCCTTGGGAAAATCTTAGACGTCTTGAGATAATGCAGGTTACTTTCTGATAACGTAACTGTGGGGTTTAAATGGTACCTTAACTCATATGACTGTGATATGAAGATGCTTGTAGTTTCAAATCTTATAATATTGACAACTTAAATTAACCTAGTGTGTATTTCAAATTCGTTATCTGAATTAGTAGTATTTCATGACATGATCCCAATCTCTTGGAAATTTATCTTATATTATTTTTGCTATGTGTTTAGTCTGATATGATCCTCTGTTCATGACTTTGACTAAAAAGAGGTTCACTGTAAGTATTCTAGTTTTCTAATTCACTATCTTGTATATACCGTCTTTATTCAGCAAAGAAAAACAACAAAAAAGATTTTTTGTTTGTTTTAGTTTCAATATTGAAAAATACAAAAAGATTTTACGTACAGTTTATCAATCTTTAGAAAATACCAAAAATATTTTCGTTTTAACTACCTGGGGCGTCATTGTTAAAATTAGAGTTGAATGTTCCTATCAGGTTCGGTTTTTAATCAACAAACTTCATAATTTTTTAGTTGAATTTCTGAGCATGCTTTTGGTTATGCGTACTTATCATGTACGTAAGACTTAAAGCCTGCATACTTGCCAAGTACGCAGGACTTAATTCATGCGTACTTATCAAGTACGCAAGATATGGGTTCTGCGAACTTAATAAGTTTGCACGGTATGAGGTGTAGGGTATAAATAACGGATATCAGCATTTACTTCACAGTTCAAACACTTCACTCGTTATTTTCCCTGACCTCACCACCTTCTCTTACTACTCGAAAAATTTGTGTGTTCCTAAACGGTTTCTCATCCCATTTCCTGTTAAAACATCACTCCAACATTTTTTGGTGAGATTCTCAGCTTATTTCATCCATTAAATCATCATCTTTTAACTGATTTTGTGTTCTTGAACACTAGGGTTTTTGATTTCCAAATTTCTTGAATCTTTGGGTGTTTTTATGCGAAATTAAGCATCAATGCTTGTTTCTAATCATCATTCTAAGCTTTTGGATACAAAATTCACTCTTAAGATTGTCTGCTTGGGTCATAGACTAGCGTCGGTCCCTGTTTGATCAAAATGGGTGTCTTGTGGCTTGATAATAATGTTGTTTTTAGTCCCGGTTTGCTTCAATATATTTTTTGACACCATGGGGACTGAAATCATTAACCAAAATGTTGAAGCACTTTCCATTGAAAACACTCTGTATAGAGTCTTAGTTTGTATTTTTCATGTCTGTAATTCTCTTTGTATGTAAAGTCTTTATGTATTAGTTTATCGAGTTGTATTTACTTTTACATATTGAATGTTGCATTTCTTTCTAAGTGTTTTGCGCACTTACATGTGTGCAGGAGAAAGCTCATGCGTACTTAGCATGTACGCAGGAATACCTTTGCGTTTTTGTTAAGTACGCAAGAGCATTTTGCCCTGCGCATTTGCTAAGTGCGCAGGCATCAGGTCAGGTATAAGTAGGATAGGTTGACAGAAGTTAAGTACGCATACATTATAGCAAATATGCAGATTGTAATCTCAGTGCTTTTCTCTGTAACCTTCAAGTGTTTATAATACAAAGAACGTTTAAAGTGTTTTCTCTTGTCGGTTTACTTTGTTTAGCTAGACTCTCCACCTAGTCACGGGCATTCCGCACCCCGGTCCGACTAGTAGACCCACTTGCATGTGACGATCCGCCACACCCGAGGGACCTACAAGTGGTATCAGAGCACTTGCTCCTGATTTCGAGTGTTGTGAGTGAGTTTGGAGAGTTTTTACAAGCAAAAAGAGGTATTTTTGTTGATTTTTGTGATAAAATAGGGGTAGCTCTTGGGCACTATTTTAGAAACAAAAATCACTCAAAAATGGATTTTTGTTGTGTATTTGAGTGTTTTGAGCATCAAAGGTTGGTTAGAAACAAGTTTCAGACCCTTTAGCTCATTTGCATTGATCATCAGACGAATTTTTACCATCTCCGACGAGTTTCAGGTGACCGGAAAAGTTTGGTGAAAGTTGCTGAAAAGGTGTTGTGCGTACTTACCATTTCTGGCAAAAAGTACAGTTTTGTGCGTACTTACTAAATACGTAAGAATTATCTCCTGCGTACTTATAAGTGCGCAAGACTGAACTTGTGCGAACTTAATTTATATCCTGCGTACTTACATCTACTCCTGTGTACTTACAAGTACCCAAGAGGAAATCTAAATACGCAAGACCATTTCTCAAGTGCGCAAGGCCAAAACCAAGTGCGCAACTGTGTATGACTTTTCTGAAATTTGACCAAGTGTTCACTATGTGAATCTTCAGAATCTTGGAAACCTGCTGAACTATGATAATGAGATCGGTACACCATAGAAACCACCAAAGTTGCTGAACGTGAACGATTATTCCAATTGGAAAGCACGTTTTGAGCACTACATTTCGTATACCGACTCGTCACTATAGATACCAATCCTTGAGGGATATAAGCATCCCACACACATCTATCTTGATGAAACCATGCCCAAACCTATCTCTAAGCTTTCTGATGAAGAAAAGAAAGCTTATGATCATGAAAAGAAGGCACTTGGCTCGATCACTATGGCATTAACTCGGGAATTGTTCCACAGTTTTCGAGGGTATGACAATTCTAAGGATCTCTGGAAAGCTTTACAGAAGTGATTCGAAGGAAATAGTGACATCAAGAAGAGCAAGTGGGATCTTCTCAGGAAGCAGTATGAGTGCTTCAGATTTTTAGAGAACAAATCTTTAGATGACCTCATCTCTAGATTCTATCATTTACAGATTGAGTTGAAGGCTTTTGAACTCAAGTATCCAGATGAAGAGATGGTGGAAAAGTTTTTGGATGCTCTACCACCCAAATTTGAGATGTACACAACCCTGATGAGGGAAAATCCTAAATTCTATGAATTGACAGTTGAGGAGGCAATAGGAAAGGTTCAAGCTCATGACATGAACCTAAGAAGAAAGGAGAGCTCTGGAAGACCCCAGATACAAGACCCTTCTATGTATCATGGGACGACTTCTACATCCAAGTCATCGGGCTCTGGAATTGCTCTCTTCACTGGAAATCCTACTGAAGAAGACCACTCAACTGGGTGTGGTGGTCATGCTTGCTATGCTTCAGGATCAAGGTTGGGGTCTCATCATCAAAATACCTCAAGAAATCCTCCTGCTACATCTTCAGCTAACAACTCAGCTATAGCCAAAATAGCTGAAGATCATGTAGCACTATTCTCACCTTGTATGCTTGCATATGAAAATTTCATAAGTAGAAAGCTTACTGATCCAGAGACGATTGAAGAAGATTTTAATCAAGTGGATCCTGATGACATGGAGGACATGGATATTCAAAGGAATATGGCCATGCTATTGAGGAGAGCTAAGCGTTTCCTGAATAGAACATGAAGAAAGTTTATTGGCGGGCATCCTAATGCCAAGGTCGGGTTTGACAAATCTAAGGCCAAATGCTACAAGTGTCTGAACTATGGACACTTTGGTAGTGAGTGTCAGAAAGACAGAGCACCTGCCTCTGGTTTTACCCGACCCAGCCAAGGAAACAGCCATGGCCACAACAATCCAAACCACCACAATCAAAGCAAAGGTGGAACGTCCAATGCACTGATAGCCCAACAGGACGACAGCTTTGATTGGGGTGTTCATCTTGAAGATTCCATCATCGCACAAACCCAGGTTGGTCTCATGGCTGAGATCATGGAAGAAGAGAAAAGGGAAGCTTCTCAGGCTGACCTAGAAGAATCTACATCTGCTGCTACAGAGGAGGTGATGGAAGCTGAAAAAATGGAAGCTCCTATAGCTGATGAAGAGGAATCAACCACTGCTGTTGCTCTCATGGCCATTGGAGAAGCAACAAGTTCATCGTCTGAGGTAGATTCTAACCCTTTCTCTGTTATTTCATGTTTTAAATCTCTAGGGCTAAAACTTGAAAATTCTAGGCTCCAAGAAAAAATCGAACCCCTAAGTTTGGCAGCTCTAAACTATAAAGAAAATGAAAAATGTTTTAAAGATTCTATTGAAACGTTGAAAAAAGAAAAATCTGAATATTCTTTAAAAATAAGTGATCAATAGATTCACTTAGATTTTGCATACAGGGGGTAGAAAAACGGAAAAATGAAATCAACAAACTGCAAAATGAGATCTTGCAGTTAAAGTGCACTAATGAGAAGTTGAAAAACTCTCACTATGTGGTGGAACACTACGAGTCTGTGGTGAGACAACTGAATGGGTTAGGTTTGGGTACTAATGCCATTCCTCCACCAGTGAGCGGGAAGTTTGTCAATAGCTTGATAGCCATTGATCTCACTTGTCTAGATGAGTCCTCTGATAAGGATGATTCCCCTAAAAAGGATGAATCCTCAAGTAAGGCTAACTCCACATCTAGTGAGGAGTTTGTTACTGCTTCTGAAGACGGGTCAGTTAACTCTTACCTTGACGGAGTAGTATCTGAGGAGTTGTTGACTGAACAAAAGGTAAAGAAAAACGTTATCACTAATGGTGATAATTTCATTTTAACTGAACCCGATATCATTGAAACAAATGATAATCTAAAGGTAATGCTTTACGAGGGGTATAAAAGTCTTAACCAAGCTAAGAAAGAGGCTTTTTCAGCTCATTATGGGCTTAGGTATAAAGAAAATTTGGAAAAATATTATACTCCCAAAAACCAAACTGCTAAAGTTCAGACTAATGTTCATAAACCAACTCCTCCTTCTCATAATGCTGAGTTCTCTAAGGCCAGATCTAATGAGCCTTACAAGAAAACTTATGTAGACAGAGGAACTGTTTTCACTTTGGCTTGGTTGGTCACATTTTTGTGAACTATCCTTCTAAGAACCAAGGGAAACGGCCTATTGTTTCACAACCAACTATCATCCCCAGGTCGCCACCAGTGAAACCATCTCCCAAAAATCCAAAGCAAAATGTGGTGAAACCACCAGTCAAACCGATGGTAAAGCCTAAGATCATATCTGAAGCTAAACCATATATTCCAAGAAAGTTAATGCAACCTGCTGTACCTCGTGTATCTACCTCTGGTAGTACATGTACTGGTGAGAAACCTGTGGCAAGACTCTCTAAGCCACATAGGAGGAGACGGAACAAGAGATTGAGAAAGCTTGAACAGCTGACTTCAGTTCAATCTGGTGAAACTTCCACAAGTTCATCTGCTGTAGTTGAACCAAAGTCTCCTGTTCCGGTTAAGAAACAGAAGAGACCCTGGACTGCAAAATCCAAAACTTCTCAATCTCCTAGTTCTATTTCTTCTATAGATTCATCAATTTTGAACAGTCATCATGACTGTGAGTTAAAGGAAGTAGTTTATTTTGAAAAGGATTGACGACCCAAGACCACAATGGCTTGGGTCTCCAAATCTAACTAATTCTTTTGTGACTCGTGCAGGGACGTCCGAAGGGTACTATCTCTAACCGCTGGTATGTAGATAGTGGATGTTCCAGGCACATGACAGGAAACATGGCTCTGCTTCAAGATGTTAAACCATTCAGAGGCGGCTATGTGGCCTTTGCCGGAGAAAAAGATGGCAGCATCACGTGTCAAGGCGTGGTTTCGAACGGTTGTGTCAGCTTTGACAATGTCAACTTCTGCGAGCAGCTGAAGCATAACCTGTTGAGTGTCTCCCAAATGTGTGATAAGGAGTACTCGGTGATGTTTGACAAGTCAGAATGCCTGATTCTCAAACCCGGATTTGAAGTTCCGGAAGATTGGATCCTGATGAGAGCGCAAAGAACAAACGACACCTATCAGATCGATGTGAGCGTAGCTACAACCACCACATCAGTTCCTACTTGTTTGCTTTCTAAAGCGACAGAGCTCGACTCCATCTTGTGGCATAGGAAACTCGGACATATTTTGTATCGTTAAATGAATCATCTTGTTCGAAACGGTTTGGTAACCGGGGTTCCTAAACTGAGGTTTACCGTTGCAGATGACTGTATGCCTTGTAAAAAAGGCAAACAGCAACGGAAGTCTCACAAGCCCAAGCTCCAAAACTCTATTGATACCCCTTTGGAGCTATTACACATGGATCTGATTGGCCCCATAAGTATCAGGAGTATTGGAGATAAGTCGTTCTGTCTAGTAGTAACTGATGATTTCTCACGTTTTTCTTGGGTGCATTTTTTAGGTACTAAAGACGAGACTGCTGATATTCTTCAATATTTGATCCTGAGCTTGGAATCTCTTTGCAAGCTGAAAGTTAGAAGAATTAGGAGTGACAACGGAACTGAGTTTAAGAATAATTTGATGGAGCTTTTCTGTCTCAAGAAAGGGATCCGTCACGAATTCAACACGCCGTACACGCCTCAGCAGAATGGAGTTGCTGAACGGAAGAACAGAACACTGATTGAGACTGCAAGGACTATGCTGTCGGATGCAAAGTTTCCTGTCACTTTCTTGGCAGAAGCCATTAATACAGCTTGTCACGTCTTAAACAGAGTTCTGGTTGGGAAGAGGCACAACAAGACTTATTACGAGTTGATCAACAATCGACTTCCCAATCTTGATTACCTAGTTCCTTTTGGTAGTCCTTGTTCCTTGTTGCTACAGTATAAAGACCGCCACTCTAAGTTTCATGCAAAAGCGTGGAAGACATCTTCTTAGGATATGTTGCCAACTCGCCTTGCAAGAGAGTGTACAACATAGGAACTCGTACTGTCGAGGAATGGTTCGAAATGGATTGTAGTAAACACAACATTCCACCCGAACCAACAGGTCCAGCTTGGGGTTTTGATTATGATGCGCTATTCAAGTCATTCAATCTTCCTGATCTATCTGCAGTTGACGCCGCAAATGTTTATGAATTATTGGGTGGCGATAATGACTCCAGCTTCTCTACTCGTGCTACTGTACCGATTGTAACTCCTGATTCCAATGCTGCATCTGCATCTGGAACTCATGACAGTGATGACAGTGAAGATATTATTTTTGTTGGAGATGACGCTCAAGCCAATCCCAACACAACTGTAGGAAATGAAGCTCCAGCTGATCCAATTAACATTGAATCTTCTTCCTCTGGAACACAGGAAATGGGGGAGTTAAGCACGAATTTAGATCCAGAAATTCAGGAACCGATCATACCGGAGACGAGAGTGCATAGGAATCATCCAATCGACAACATTATTGGTGATACTTATGTTGGTGTTAAGACTTGTCATCGAACCATCACTGAGAACACCAGTCTTTAGACAGAGATATTTGACACTGGTGTCATGGAAACATTTCTGCATGCTGCATTCGTGTCCCAGTTAGAGCCGAAGAATGTGAAGGAGGCTCTCACTGACAACTGCTGGATTGAGGCGATGCAAGATGAACTGTCTCAATTCCAAAAGTTGCACGTGTGGGATTTGGTTGACTTGCCAAAGGGCTTTCAACCAATTGGAACCAGATGGGTGTTCAAATGCAAGACGGATGATCGTCATGTTGTTGTGAAGAACAAAGCAAGATTGGTTGTTCATGGTTTTTATCAGCAAGAGGGCTTGGATTACACGGAAGTATATGCCCCAGTTGCTAGAATTGAGGCCATTCGACTGTTCTTGGCTTATGCCACATATGTTGGCTTCAAGGTCTATCAACTTGATGTGAAGAGTGCTTTCCTTTATGGTAAAGGTCATGAAGAGGTCTATGTCACTCAACCTCCCGGTTTTGAAGATCCGCATAATATTAATAAAGTGTATAAGCCCGACAAAGCACTTTATGGTCTTCATCAAGCACCGCGGGCATGGTATGAGACATTATCTAAGCATTTACTGTCTAATGGTTTCGACCGTGGACAGATTGACTCGACCCTCTTCATTAGGAAAGCAGGAGGTGATATTCTTCTTGTACAAGTATACGTCGACGACATTATCTTTGGATCTACCAATGAAGGGATGTGTAGGGAATTCGAGCAGGTGATGAAGTCCAAATTTGAAATGAGTAATATGGGTGAATTGTCGTACTTCCTGGGTCTGCAAGTCAGTCAAAGAGAGGATGGAATTTATCTACATCAAACTAAGTATGTGCAGGACATCTTATCAAAATACAAGATGAATGATAGCAGTACTTATGGAACACCTATCCCAGTCAATCATGGTCTGCATCCTGACAAAGATGGAAAGGATGTAGATAGCTGATTGTACCGTGGGATAATCGGATCACTTATGTATCTCACAGCTTCAAGACCTGATATAATGTTTGCTGTGTGCTTGTGCTCAAGGTTTCAGTCTCAACCGAAGGAGTCACATATGATAGCCGTGAAGAGAATTTTTCAGATACCTGAAGGGGAAACCCCAATTAGGTCTTTGGTACTGTAAGCAGCAGTCATTCGACTTCAAAGCCTACACTGATTCAGATTATGGCGGTTGTAACCTTGACAGAAAGTCAACTTCTGGTGGATGTTAATTCTTAGGAGACATACTGGTCTCCTGGCAGTGTAAGAAGCAGTCAACGGTTTCTGTCTCAACTTGTGAAGCAGAATACATTGCTGCAGGGAGCGTTTGTTCTCAGATACTGTGGATTCAGCAGCAGTTGAGAGACTACGGCTTAAACTTCACTGGAACTCCTCTATTCATTGACAACAATGCCACAATGTCCAACACAAATAACCCGGTGAAACATTCCAAAACTAAACATATAGAGATTCGCCATCATTTCATCCGTGATTGTGCTGAAAAACATTTAATTGAACTTGTAAAAGTTCGCACGGATGACAATCTTGCCGACCTTTTCACAAAGGCATTTGATCGATCCCATTTTGAGCATCGTGTCAACTTGATAGGAATGTTTAATCCTGAGTGAAAATTAATTTTTCTTAATTCAATTCAATTCATGGAAGTTAAATTTTATTTCTTTTAAATTTTCTGTATAGTTCTTTTAAGTTTCAAAATATTTTACAAAAAGAAAAAAAAAAGAAAATGGAGAAAATTTCAAAGTTAACTTGAGAAAAAAGGAAATGATAGTACATCAGAAATGATCTAAACGTCACAGACTGCTCATATGGGAAATGATTGTGTCATGCTTACTTTATTGTTTAAATTATTGTGTTTTTAATCTACTTATTTACAAGTAATTTAAATTGCTAGTAGGCTGTATGCGTCTTTGAATCACTAGTAGTGTGGAAACTAAATCTAAATTACAACTGTGATTTGAACCCATGTTTGCAAGTGTGTGTGCGTAAAAGAATATAAAAGATCATTATCAGATATATGATGTTAGATTTTGGCAATAATTTTATTTTGAGGTCTGTTTCGGGTTATGTCGTTAGCACAATTAATGCGGTTCGTCTCACTTCCCATACTCACAAGTATGCAATGAGAGATTAAATCAAGACATGTCTCTACATTAACCGTTGAGCATGTATTCACCCTTGAATCACTCCTGATTCATTGAAATCAAATCCAGATAAAAGTTGGATCCCCTTACCTTATTCAAACAGCATAAATATTATCCTGAATCATCATTCCGATATTCAATAAAGAAAATCAAATGAAACCAAGTCAAATGAATCACTCGATTCTGAATCTTATGATTCCTGATAATCCTTATGGATTCTGCTTGATTTTTCCTGTGCTAATAGATGTAACTTCATTATGAAAATTTAGAAAATGATTGGGAAAATCTTAGATGCCTTGAGATAATGCAGTTTACATTAGTATAGCATATCAGTCGGGTACACGTTGTATATCTTATAAATAATACCTTAATGCACAAGAATGTGATACAAAGATGCTTATAGTTTCAAATCTTATAATATTGTCAACTTGAACTACTTGTTTATCTTATAAAAGATAAAAAAGATTTAAGTTTATGCATAGTTCAATTTTATTCAGAAAAACCAAAAATATTTGTGTTTAACCTTCCTGAATTGTATTTGAATCCTCCTGATTGAATATTTTTATCTTGTTCGTTATTTGACATGAAATACTTCATAAATTCTGATTTTAAAATTTGCGTACTTAAGGATTGTGCGTACTTATCAAGTTCGCACGAAGTAAGCCGTCCGTACTTAACAAGTACGCAAGAGTTAAAGCTTGTGCACTTGTAAGTACGCAAGAGTTAACTCGTGCGCACTTATCAAGTACGCGCGACTGATTAGTGAAGGGTATTAAAGGGGGACTTAGAAAATTTTCTCAGTTTCATCACATTCAAACCGATAGTTTCCCTCTGCAAATTTATACACAAAAACGAGTGTTCCTAAACCATCTTTTCGTCCCGTCTATAGTTTCATCATCTCATTTCATCGATTTGGTGAGAATCTAGGCTAAATCCATCCGTGAAATCGTAACATTTGGACCGATTGTTGACTAAGAAAACCTAAGTTCAATCCGTGATTTTTAGGGCAAATTGAGGGTTGTTTGGGTAACCTATTATCATTAAACATGATTAGATCACATAACCGATCCTTGAACGTCCTTTTTAATCTTCGGTTTTTGACTTTGGGTTTGAAGTCGAACCGTCAGTGGGTCGGACGACCATTTTAGGTCAAAATTGGTCCACTTTAGCAGGTATTTGGTGTTGTTGTTGGTCCCATAGGTTAGAATCATTGATTCTGACCTAGTGGTGACCAAATACACACAAATTTTTGCACCTTGATTGAATTTCAAACTTCTGCATTTTCACCAAGTACGTTTCCTGCGCACTTAACAAGTACGCAAGAAGCACTTCCTACGTACTTGTTAAGTACGCAAGAGGAAACTCCTGCGTACTTACTAAGTACGCAGGACCAACACTTGGCAAAAATTCCTAAGTCTAAAATTCTGTTCAAAGTGTAACTGCAATACTGAGTCATGCTTATCCGTTTCCAATGATACGTGTTGTTCTTATTATGTTTTCTATGTTTTTGCAGATCATGGCTTGGGCGTTTACTAACGAATTCAACCTGTTAGCAAACACTCAACCCGAATGGAAAGGTGCATCATTGCAATATAGGGAGATAGTTGATTTCTTGAACCGCTCCAGAATCAGCTATGCTATCTCGGTTGACCGGACCGTGTCAAGACCATATTTGGAACAATTCTGGGATACAGCGGAACTTGACTGCACGGTATCCCCCAATGTCATAAGGGCTACCATTGCTGGTCAGGCTATCGCTTTTTCTGAAGACACCATAAGAAGGGTCCTGCAGTTCAGAGACCTTTCTACCGACCCGACAACTTATCGAGACTACTATGTGGATGGGTGTTGGAGGCAAAGCATGGGATACGTCGGAGCGAGGGACTATGCTTCTTACAAAAAGATGTGGGTATTAGACCAATGGCGGTATTTCGCCCATGTCATGATCGTGTGCATCTCATCAAGGAAAGCTGGTAAAGATGCCATGGGTCATGACCTTGCAGCAGCCATGGTGGGCTTGTCTCTTAATAGGGGCTACAACTTCTCGCGCTACATCTTCAAAGCAATCAATGACCAGATCAACACAGCAGAGAAGATTAGATTCTTATTGTACCCTAGGTTTGTGCAACTCTTGATTGATGACGCGTTGCCAAACCTTCCTGCTATAGGGGAGAGACTGCAAGTCAAACGGATGGACAAAAGAGTATTTGCTCAATTCTTAAAGCCAGACAGTTTAGAACCTACCCCTGTGCATACAGAACTCTTTGGCCACCTAATCAATGAAGCATATGTGGCACCTGATGACTGGAACTGGTATAGCCACAACTCTGAGCCTGAACATAGTGAACACTCTGATGAGCAACAACAGGAGGAAAGGGAGAGTGATGATGGATCGTGTAAGGATGGAGACGACGAAGGAGGTGATAGTGGTGCTGAGGAATCCGATTCAGAAGCAAAAGAATCAGATTCTTCTGATTCCGATGACGTACCATCACAGGTACACCCACGGAGAACGGCTAAGGTAACCCTACCTGAGTCGTCCTCCAAAAGGAAGCGACAAAGCTCAAGCAGCGAATATGAGCCAAATTCTGACTCTGACGCTGCTGTACAAAGACAAAGAAGGGAAAGCATTCATAAGAACCGGGGTGATAGGCAATAGGTTGCTATCCCCAGTGTGGTAGAGGTACCGATTGTGCATCAAGTACATGTTTCAGCTGCCAGTCCGGATTCAGCCTCTACCCCACCTTCACAACAGTTATACTGAAGGAGGAGAAGGCCACAAGTTCAAGCTGACGTGGCAGTCACGTCAGTCACAGAGGAGGTTCCTGTGACGGTGACCCTCCCTACTACATTCGTCTAGGTGGCGGTGACTACTCCAATTGTCACGGAGTCTGTCACCATCACCCCTACCATTACCCCAACAACTCTCGTCACATCTTCCATCCCAACTACCACCACTGAGCCTCTAAGTCAACCCTTCAATTATGAAGATTTCACGCAAGGGTTGGACTTTGATACCATATTCTCCTCCCCTATTCACACTGCTGAAGCGTCCTCATCCAGACATCCTGATCCAAATGATGCAAGGATCGATGTGCTGGAAACCCAAGTTGCTGGATTACTGAAGACCATTCAGAAATCGAAGGAGGAGTCTGACGCTCAACAAGAACAGATCAATTCTTTGATAGATGAAATTACAATCCTTCGTAGCCAGAGAACATGGACTGAGGAACGACTGAAAAACGTCCTGGCCCAGAATGAACTACTAATAAAGACAAATGAAATGCTGCTGGGTCATGGGTCATCCATGGAGCTCAGGTTTGACACTCAAAGGAAGGAGCATGAGTTGATGGTCAAGCTGATTGCTAATCTGACCAAGAAGCTTGATGCTCAGGGGGAGAAGGACAAAGAGAAAGAAAAAGAGAAGGAAAAGAGGACTACTGGTGATGAGGCGTGTCATCCGGTCGACTTGACTAAGGATGATGACAAGGAAAAGGATCCCGAAGCCGGTCCTAGTGGAGGTGAGCACCAAGCTTTAGCAATCGTGCCCATCTCTGCTGTTCCAATGGCTCTGGGGGAATCGACTCATCAAGAGGGTGGTGATAAAGGAAAGTCAGTGGCTGAAGTATTTAAGGACTTATCTGATGATGAGATCCTATATCTAGAGCCTGACTATTCAAAAGAAGCACAAATCGATGCTCTCTTCAATCTAGAAGAAGGAGAGATCGACTCTGGTGACAACTGGGATGATGATGACGAAGATGTTGTGATTGAAATTCCCAAGGGTGACGGGGAAGGAGAGTACGAGCTAGAAGATGGAGAGATCTTTGAATTTCCATCCTTCGACGCTCCGCTCGACACATGTTCAGTCGAGCAGGCCAGGAATGTAGAAGCCTCGACTGAAGCCTCCCCAGTCAACCCTACACCTGTGGACCCAAAGGCACCAAAAGAAATAGACATGCCTTCTACTTCATCAAAGGGTCCAGCTCCGGTGTGGCAAAAGACGTCTATCATAGACAAGCACGGAGCAACAGGGATGATCTTGGCTGTAAAGTTCGAGGAGGACAAGCAGCTGTTCGCCATCAAAAGATCTGGCGGGGTTCAATACTTGAAACCCACCAGTGAAGCGTTCAGCTCCTTGCCCAAATACGACCTGGTGAACCTAGCAAACCGAGAGCTGCTGGGTCATTCCAATCACGCAGTGGCGATGGGTTTGTGGGTGGTTCTGCAGCGAGAAGCAAGATCAGGGAAGTTCGAGATGTTCAAGCCTCAATTGCCCAAGAGAGTCAAGGATAAGCACGCTGTACATCCTGTGACTAAGAAGCACTTAAAGAAATTGGTATACAAGCCAGTGCGATGTCAAACTAAGATTCCCCTGAGCAAGTTATCTCAGGATACTCTTGGTAACATGTGGTACTGGTACGTAGATCCAAAGACGGGCGAGGCTGTGATTATGGGAAAGGGACGTTCCGAAAGTGGGAACATAGTGCCAAAAGAACTGATCAGAATATTTGATGAAGTCTGCTTCATCAAATTTTCTGTGAAAGATCTGGAGGTACTAGCTGATAGGTATTGTGTCCACACGGACGAATGGACAAAGCTCCTTTCTTCTAAATATGACAAGGTGATCAAGTTCTGCCTTGAATACAAGAAGAAGATGGAAGCTAAGGATGGACAGCTGTGAAGACTGAAGATTGAAGACTGAAGACGATGAAGATCCCGAGCTGTTGTCAAGGGGGAGTTTGTTGAAGCACTTTCCTATGACAACACTCTGGATAGAGTCTTAGTTTGTATTTTCATGTCTATAATTGTCTTTGTATGTAAGAGTCTTTATGTATTAGTTTATCAAGTTGTATTTACTTTTACATATTGAATGTTGCATTTCTTTCTAAGTGTTTTGCGCACTTACATGTGCGCAGGAGAAAGCTCCTGTGTACTTAGCAAGTACGCAAGAATAGCTTTGCGTACTTGTTAAGTAAGCAAGAGCATTTTGCCCTGCGCACTTGCTAAGTGCGCAGGCATCAGGTCAGGTATAAGTAGGATAGGTTGACAGAAGTTAAGTACGCAGACATTATAGCAAATACGCAGATTGTAATCTCAGTTGTTTTCTCTGTAACCTTCAAGTGTTTATAATACAAAGAACGTTTAAAGTGTTTTCTCTTGTTGGTTTACTTTGTTTAGCTAGACTCTCCACCTATTCACGAGCATTCCGCATCCGGTTCGACTAGTAGACCCACTTGCATGTTATGATCCGCCACACCCGAGAGACCTACACAAAAACACAAAATTGCTAGATTCGCTTTTTTGAAAAATGGCCAACTCTTCAGACCCCGCGTACTTATCAAGTACGCACGGCCAAAGCAACTGAGTTTTGTTCCTATGTACTTGGTATCTACGCAAGACCAGATTTCATGCATACTTGGTAAGTACGCAAGTCCAAATGCATGCATACTTACCAAGTACGCAAGAAGGAGTGTTTTGGAATTTTGATAAGACTTGAATCCTAAGTATCTGTGTTTATGTTATCCCAACTAATGTAAGTTCTTTTCCTTTGATTGTATCTATTCTCATGTTGTTTCATTATGTGCTTTGCAGATATGGCTCGTCGTGCATTCACAGATGAATTCAATATGTTAGCTCTTACAAACCCTAAGTGGAAGGGAGCAGCTTTGAATTATCAGGAGATCAGGACATTTCTCAATCGCTCAAGAATAGCTTACGCTATGTTGGAACTAATTGTAGGCCATCACATATAAAACAGTCTGAAGTCGGAAGAATTCTTTGAAGTTAAAAGATTTCGACCGAAATCTTTTCCGATCGAATTCGTTTTCGGACGAAATACACTTCGACCGAAATGTATTTTGGACGAATCCATTTCTTGTCTTCTTAGTATAAATACTTGTATAGTTTGAACATTGTAAAAGGGGGAATTCATTTGCAATATCAATAACCATTGGAGAGTTACACCTTTAACTACGTGTTTTGATCCGATACTCGTTTCTTGATTACTCTACTCGTTTCTATATCCTCCATAACGATTGCTTGATTTGCTACGAATTATCGGTTTTCACAAGTGGTATCAGAGCTTTCGGTGCTCAGTTTTGGGCTTTTTGTAGCAAATTTCAAGATTTCTTCAAGTTTTCAAATTTTCAAGATTCAAAAGTCATTAAATTGGAATGTTTTTAGTGCCATTTTCAACTATCTAGCATGTACAACAATGGAGATGGAGTTTGGGATGAGTTTTGGGGCTTAATTTGACGTTCGGGAGTTGCAGGTCGGAATGTCACGAGTTTCAGTTGCATCGTCCGAAATCTCTGTTTAATGGAGTCGAAATCTCTTTTCGATCGAAATCATTTTCGATCAGACTTTTCGATCAAAAGTTTTGATCAAAATCTCTGTTGTGTCTAAAATCTCTTGTCCGAAATCTTTTTCGTCCGAAAATGTTTTCGGTCGAAAAGTGTGTAAGTAAAAAAAATGAGGTAGTTATGTTTAGAGGATGTTTAGATCTATGTTTATAGCAAATTTGGAGGATGAAAAAATTTTGGAGGATGTTTAGAGCTATGTTTAGAGAAATTTATTCGAAACAAACGGGATGGCATTAGAATTAAGTGAACTCTCTTTCTTGAACCCTAAGCCACCCTTATTGTCAAAATAATCCACACATTCTTGACTTTCTTCAGATTTGTCACTGACACAATAATCATGAGAAGCAAGATCAATTAGAATCTTCGATTCAACTTTATTTGCTTCAGAATTTCTCTTTGGCTCCAACGAAGGATAAATATTTGGTACAAATGGCTCTGGAATGTATGGTTGATGCATATGTGAATAAAATCCATTTGTAGTAAATGGAGGATGAACACTTTTGTATCCAACTCCACTATTCACTTTATCATTAACTTGAGCCTCAATGTTTTCACCAGTGCTTTTAAATCCAAGCCTAGACCTTACTTAGTCATGTATTTGAGCTTCAATGATCCCACTTGCCACTTTCTTGAAATGTTTATTTTATCAACCTTAATTGCTGTATTTGCTACATTTTCCATCTTCTCGGTCAGCAATTTCTTTTCTTTTTCTCTGTCAGCAATCAACAGTTGAATTTCATAATATTTTCTCTTTAACTAAAACTTCATGTGAGAATTTTCTTTAACACAATCATCAATCTTTCTTTTATACTTTTTCTCACGATCTTTTAGAATCTTATTTGCAGTATTTGTATGAATCAATGCATCCATCAGAAATTGATTTTATTTCTTGTAATCAGCAATTTTCTCAAAACACTCCACCAAAGACATATTTTCGTTGAGCAGTTCAGAATAAGCTTTAAGGTCTTGTGAATCTTTCACTGCTTCAGCAACCAAATCGGATTCTATACGCTTACAATTTCCTTGAAAATCATAACTGTATCCTCCTTTGATCAATATTCTGTCCTCATCCGCTTTGAGTGCATCGAACTATAACTTTGCGCACAAATCCTCTAATGTGTTAAATTTTAGTCCTCTATTTCTTATGTACAATTTATACATCATCCATTCCTCTGGTTGAGAATTTAAAAATCTATCCATGACCTCTGATTTTTCGTATTCAATATCAACCTCCTTTAGATCATTTTACAATCTAACATATCTGTGATATTAGTTTGTCAAAGACTCTCCTTGAGCACGTGCGAACTTCATATCTTTTCTTTAAAGTATCTTCTCTTGCTTGTCTTTTCTTATCTTCCTTATTTATACATAATGATTTAACAAGATCTGGATGAACATACCCCAATCCATTTACAAAGAACTTATACACACACCCTTCGTCAGCCATTGAGAATTCCCTCCTTTTTTTTACTCACACACTTTTCGACCGAAAATTTATTTTCGAACGAAAAAGATTTCGAACAAGTAGATTTCGTACCAAACTTGAGATTTCTATCAAACTTTTTCGATCTAAAAGTCTGATCGAAAATGATTTCGATCGAAAAGAGATTTCGACTCCTTCAAAAAGTGATTTCGGACGAAGCAACTGAAACTCGTGAAATTCCGACCTGTAACTCCCTAACGTCAAATTAAGCCCTAGAAATCACCCCAAACTCCATCTCCATTGTTGTACATGCTAGATAGTCGAAAATGGAACTGAAAAACATTCCAATTTAATGACTTTTGAATCTTGAAAATTTGAAAACTTGAAGAATTCTTGAAATTTGCTACAAAAACCCCAAAACCGAGCACCGAAAGCTCTAATACCACTTGTGTAACTCTGTTATTCTTAGCAGATTCAATACACCGATACAAGAATCATGAAATGAGGTAGAATCAGAAACACATAGTTAATGGTGTAAATTAACATTTTATTTATATATCAAATGAACTCCCTCTCTACAAAGCCTCAAATGTACAAGTATTTATACTAAGACAAACTAGAGTTTTAGTCCTAAATACATTTCGGTAGAAATGTATTTGGTCCGAAAACTATTTCGGACAAATATTTCGATCGAAATCTTCTATCTACAAAGAACTCTTCCGTCTTCAAACTGTTTTATATGCGATGGCCTACAGTTACTTCCAACAAGCTATATTAGTTGATCCTATTGTCTCAAGACCTTATATTGAACAGTTCTGGGATACTGCCACACACGACTGCACAGTTAACCCAAATGTGATTAGAGCTACTGTTGCAGACCAAGAGATTGCAATATCAGAAGAAACAATTTGAGTGTTTCGGCAGTTTAATGATGAAGCTGCTAATCCAATGGCTTATCTAGACTACATGATAGATGATTGCTGGAGGCAACGGATGGGGTATGTAGGGAGAGCTGATTACACATCATATATGAAGAAATGGTAATTAGACCAATGGCGTTATTCTGCTCACATCAAGATAATATGTATCTCAACAAGGAAATCTGGTAAAGACTCTATGGGCATGATCTAGCATCTTCAATGGTTGGTTTGTCATTAAACATAGCATACAATTTTTCGCGTTATATCTACCGATCCATGGTAGATCAAATCAATGCAGTAGAAAGATACCGATTCTTGTTGTATCTAAGGTTCATTCAGCTGTTAATCAACCACTTTCTGCCTAATCTCCTGTACATTGGACAGAGATTGCAAGTCAAACGTGTGGACAAAAGAGTGTTCTTACAGTTCATGAAAGCTGGAACCGAGGAACCCATTCCAATACATGCACCTCTATTTGACCGCTTAATTAATGAAGCTTATGAAGCCCCAGCCGACGACCGCTGGTAAAGTGTGAATTCTGAGCCAGAAGCAAGTGAACACTCTAATGAAGAACAACCAGTAGAAGGAGATGAAGTAGAAAAAGAGGAAAATGATAATGATTCTGATGGTGAAGATAGTGGAAATGGTGATGATGATAATGAAGGCAGTGGTGCGGAGGAAACTGATTCGAAACAAACTGAATCTGACTCATCGGATTCCGATGAAGCACAAGACGAGGCACACCCCAGAGGGATGATTCAGGTATCCCTTCCTGAATCCTCATCCAAACGAAGACGAGAGGAGAGTTCGGACATCGATTACCAACCTGAAGGAGAGATGGAGACACAAGTTGTGAGGCAACAAGAGACTGAAAGGAGGAAGAAATTCAGATATGATAGACCATTCTAGATGGTGATGGAACAGTTGACGGCTCGTCTCCAAGTCCAAACACAAAGAAGCTCTGAAGCACCCTCACAGTTATACAACCGAAAGAGGCATAGAACAATCACATCTGTGGTTATTTCTACCATCCTAGAGGAGACTCCACAGATTGTCCCTCTACCTGCTGCTACAGTTCCTGTTGTTACAAGTACCTTATCAATAATGGCGGAATCCATTATTGTTGCAACAACCGCAACACCAACAACTGCCTAATTAACACTTTTGGCAGCATCAATTAATGATGAATCTGTACCCCTAATGTCATATCCCATAGCTTTTGGAGACATAACCCACAGTTTTGATTTTGCCGACATCTTTGTTAACCCTATTCATGAATTTGGAGAAGCATCGACTTTGACAGAAACTGATCCTCATGAAGCCAAGATTTCTTATCTAGAAGCACAAGTTGCTTTCTTACTGGAAACTAATGCCAACTCCAGAGTTGAAGCCGAGGCTCAACAAACTCGGATCAACCCCTTAGTTGATGAAGTTACAAGCTTAAGACACCAGTGGGTAAGCACCTAAGAGAAGCTGAAGACATTGATGGAACAAAGTGAATTACAAATCAAGATCAATGATTCTGTCCTCCTTCACAAGCAATCAGTGGAAGCATGATTTGATATCCAATAGGAAGAATTTCAGAAAATGTTTGCATTGGTGGAAGAACTGTCTAGACAGCTAGCTGCTCAGGGGGAGAGCAAGAGACAAGAAACCAAAGATGCTTGCCACCAGGTTGACTTTACTGGTGATGATGATCATGACAAGGATCCCGAGGCAGGTCCTTCTGGTAGAGAGCAGCAATCTTTATCAGTTGCCCCACTATCAGTAGTGCAAGTTACTCAGGAGGAGTCATCAGGAACTGGTGAACAAGGTGGAAGTGAAAAGAATAAGTCGGCGGCTAATGTCCTAGAAGAATTATCTCATAGTATCTTGTTGATCGAGCTTGACTACTCAAAAGAAGCTGTGATCGAGGCTCTCAAAGAAGCATAGAAAGAAGAGATCGATTCTGGAGACGATTGGGGAGAGGATAACGTAGATGTTATTGTAGAATTTCCTAAGGGTACGGGTGAAGGAAATTATGAGTTTGAGGATAGGGAGATCTTTGAAGCCCCAATCATAACTTTTTCTAAAGGTTTAGCTGAACCTGAGGTTACTGAGGAAAGTCGTGCAGCAACATCAGCTGAAGCCTCCCGAACCAACCCTGTCCCTGAAACTGGTAACACCGATTCTTGGAGGAACAAGCTTCCTCAAGAATGGTTCAAGAAACCACAGCCTCTTGTTTGGCATAAATCTCATTACACTGACATGTATGGAGTTGCAGGGATGATCTTATCTATTCGTTTTGATGATGATAAGGGATTGTTTTCAATCAAGAGATCTGGAGGCGTTCAATATCTGAAGCCGAGAAGTGAAGCTTTCAACTCCCTTCCCAAGTATGACCTTGTTAATCTGGGCAACCGAGAACTAATTGGCGAAACTTTTTTCGTCGTTGCCAAGGCTCTTTGGGGAACGTTACAGAAGGAAAGAAGATCAAGAAATTTTGAAGTGTTCAAGCCATAGAAGCGGAGGAGAGTCAAGGATAAAAGTTGTCGAGATCCTGTGACTTGCAAGTTTGTAAAAAAGCTTGTTTATCAACCTGTACAGTGTGAAACGAAGATTCCCTTGAGGAAGATTCCCCAACATTTCTTGGGAAACATGTGGTATTGGAACGTGGATCCTATGACTGGAGAGGCGGTGATGATGGAGAAGTTGATGGCGAAGGAACTGTTCACGGTGTTTAATGAAATCAGTTTCATCAATTTTTCTGTTGGTGATTTAGAGGTTCTTGTGGACAAATATTGCATTTACACAGAAGAGTGAGCAAAGCTTCTAGTATCTCGGTACAACAAATTAGTCAAATTCTATTTTGATCATAAGAAGAAGATAGGAAGCGGTGTTCAAGCTGGAGGGCTGTGAGAAGACTGAAGACATTCAGAGGTGCTGTCAAGGGGGAGTCTGTAGAATCATCTTTTGTGATAGGCACTATGGATATTGTACTAATCTGTCTGTTTAGTCTTTTGCTTTGTCTGTATTCAGTCTTTATGTATTTGTCATGATCGAGTTGTAATCGTGTCTGTTTGAACTTTGTACTTGTATTTGTTTCTTTCAGTTGTAAGTATGTATTGGGTACTGTACAAATACGCAGAGGATGTTATTCCTACATATTTGTTATATACACAATACAAAACCTGCGTACTTGATAAGTACGCATGAAGATTTTCTCCTGCGTACATGTAAAGTACATAGGGCATGGGTCTGCTATATATAGCTGAGTTGTTTCATTTTGTAAGTACGCTCTCATTGTTTGGAGAGTCTGTACTTGTAAACTATCGGCTACTATAAAAGAGCATGTATTTTGTTACGTGTGTTTGTTGTCGTGTTTACATTTGTCATTTTACGTTCCATCTAGTCTCGAGGATTCCACAGTCTTGTAGATTAGATTACACACCCACACGAATACGATATGTGTCACACCCGGGGACCTACACCATTTTGTCTGCTGAAGTTGAGTATATTGCTGCTTCCAGTTACTGCTCTCTAATCTTGTGGATTCAACATCAAATAATGGATTATGGCAACAATTTAAAGCAGACTCCGATGTTCATCGACAATGAATCTTGTGTGAAAATCGTCAAGAACCCAATTTATCATTCCAAAACAAAGCACATTGATGTACGGGTTCATGCTATCTGGGATTCATATGAAAAGGAATACATTCAAGTCCTTCCAGTTAATACAAACGATCAAAAGGCCGACATCTTCATGATGGCATTCGATAAGTCTAAGTTTCTTGATCTCATTCAGAAACTAGGACTGTTGAACTTTGAGTAACATCGTCTATCCCTCATGCTATTGTACATATCTTTGTTCATATTCATTTACTTGAAAATTCCAAAAATATTTTCTTGACCAATTTGACTTGGTTTTTGAGCTGCCAAAAATAATTTTCATCTTTTGTAGTTGAAAATTCCATTTAAAGAGGGTTGTCAATAATTAAAATTTTCAAGGGAAAGTTTGTGACTAGAAAAGAATGAAAAAGATAAAGGTTGTTTCTGGTTTTGCATAACTGTTATTGTGGGAAATGATTGTTAAACTGACTTTAGATGTTCACTTCATGAAAATGAATAGGACCGAAAGGAGGAAGCGGTAATACTTCAACGACATGTTGGTAGGCTCAACATTCAAACCAACAGACTGCAACTCAGTGATAAAGATAACGACTACTGAAAAGTGCACACCCATCTTGTTAAGGCTTGCACATAAGAGTAGTCCCATCACAAAGGGGTTGCGAGTCTTAATTACTATATATATATAGAAAAGACAAAAGAACAAAAAGACATGCAATGACGTGCATTAGGTCAATAAAAGATACGCAATGTCGTGCAACTGAAAATGACACCGATGTTGTGTATCTTAGTACTGAATCGATCTGCAAAGCAGAAGATCTTGAGCAAAAGACACGCAATGTTAATGTCGTGCATTAGGAATCAAAATAAAAAAGATACACAATGTCAGTGTGTACATATATATACTATATATTTTATTTTTGGGTTCTTATGACTGTTGTAAGGGTTTCTTGACAAAAACATGGCTTGTAAGACTCAAGTGCAAGTAAGTCAAACCTTATTTCATAATCAGGGCATTTAAGTCCGTCGTGCTAGGTCCCTGAACCAAAATTTTCGAAGATACCCTGAACTGTTCACAGACCCTCGCTAGTTATGCTCAATTAGCTATACTAGGACTCTTGATGATCATATTCTCTGACTATGCAATGTCATATACCTGAAGCTCTCATCATCTGACTCAAAAGACCATGAGGACGGGTAGGTTATACCTGACAAGCGTGGGGAACACTGATTTCATCTTAATTCTACCAAAACATAATAAACGATCACTAGTTGTATGTTGCAAGAATGGTGCATGGGCTTAAGAGGTTAAACATACCAACATTCGTTTGTAAGCCACGGACATCCGACTGCAAAGGAACAAGTTGGAGTGACAAGTTAAGTTCGAATGATTCCACATGATCTGGTTTGCATGTTTTATGTTTTATTTTGAAAAATCTTGCCTTGATATATCTCATATTTTAACTCTATGTTCTTTCAGAAGGCTTATTTGGTTCATAATTACCCTTTTATGTAGTTTTATGGGTCTCTTATTCAAAATCTAGCTCGTAAATCAAGTCGTTTTGGTCAAATGTTCAAATTCTTAGTTTTTTTGCCTTAGCCGACTCTCTGGGCTGACTGTTGAGAATCGGCCCCTCAATTTTTGGGTATATATGTGTTTGAAAAAGGGTTGTGCATTTACGTTCTTAACCCTAATTCCATATCTTTCTCCGGCGGACTAATCTCTTTGCCCTAAAACCTTCATTATTTCCGATTTGGGATTCTGTGTGTGGTCTTTGATACATTTGAAGGTGATTTTCTGTTACATTACATGTTTCTAACTTTTATTTGTACCACTTATGCATAGAATCAACAGTAAAAAGGGATCTTTATAGATCTGAAAGGGATTCGGAAGCTCTGACTGTTCAACTTCCTCAGGACCGAGTATCGCCGTGAGGAGATGACAAGAATCGGCTCAAGGTGCCGACTCTCATCCTTGGTCGATTCTCCTTGTAAAATCCGATGGTCGATTATCATTTTTTTGAACACAAATTCATGTCGTGCCCGACTCATAAGAGTCACCAGGGTGTCGATTATCCGGACAAATCCACAAGGAAGTGTCGAATGTCTTATATTAGGGGTCTACTGTCACCTAGCTAACCGGCCAAATCTTACTTGGTCAGGGCAGACTCTTGCCACTGTGAATCCGATTTTCTATTATGTTCAGCCGATTGTCACCTGATTCTCGGCCGACACTCTACTACGGGCAAACTGCCATATTTACACGGCGACTCTTACATTTGCCAAGGGAAACTCTTGCCCGACATCAGCCGACTCTCATATTTATCTTGGTTCGACTGTCTCCTATTCCTTGGCCGACTCTAAGCGGGTCGACTATTAGGACACACACAAGCAACTTTCTTTTGTATTGCGGTGATTATCTGTGATACCCGGCAATTTTAGGTTAATATCCACACCTGGCTAAAATATACATTATAGTATTAAACATGTATCGCGCTTAATTTTATGGTAATTAAGTTCATTTCACACTTAGCAAGTCAATCCGTTTACACGTGTCGGTAATCCGGAAGATTACCAAGTCAAACGCGTCCAGCAGCATGACCGTCTGTGATAAATTAAAAAAAATACCTAGATATATAATCTATGTGTGTAAATTATATGTAACACTGTGATATAATAAATCATGTCTACATGAATTTTCTGTAATTTTTTGAGACACTTTTATTTTCAGCACAGTCCGGTACACACGAAGTGTGCACTAGCTAGGTGATTAATTTAAGCAGACACTTAGACATATATTTGAGGCGTACAAATTACATGTAATACTGTGAAATGTCATTTTAGGTCTCTACGAATTTTTCAGGAATTTTCTAATAAACTTTCTGTTTCGACACAGTCCAGCCAGTCCGGAGTATGTATTGACAGTTTCAAATAAAAATCAAAAAATTTTATATTTTAAACATACCAATATGCAAGTAAGTCAAACCTTATTTCATAATCAGGGCATTTAAGTCCGTCGTGCTAGGTCCCTGAACCAAAATTTTCGAAGATACCCTGAACTGTTCACAGACCCTCGCTAGTTATGCTCAATTAGCTATACTAGGACTCTTGATGATCATATTCTCTGACTATGCAATGTCATATACCTGAAGCTCTCATCATCTGACTCAAAAGACCATGAGGACGGGTAGGTTATACCTGACAAGCGTGGGGAACACTGATTTCATCTTAATTCTACCAAAACATAATAAACGATCACTAGTTGTACGTTGCAAGAATGGTGCATGGGCTTAAGAGGTTAAACATACCAACATTCGTTTGTAAGCCACGGACATCCGACTGCAAAGGAACAAGTTTGAGTGACAAGTTAAGTCCGAATGATTCCACATGATCTGGTTTGCATGTTTTATGTTTTATTTTGAAAAATCTTGCCTTGATATATCTCATATTTTAACTCTATGTTCTTTCAGAAGGCTTATTTGGTTCATAATTACCCTTTTATGTAGTTTTATGGGTCTCTTATTCAAAATCTAGCTCGTAAATCAAGTCGTTTTGGTCAAATGTTCAAATTCTTAGTTTTTTTGCCTTAGCCGACTCTCTGGGCTGACTGTTGAGAATCGGCCCCTCAATTTTTGGGTATATATGTGTTTGAAAAAGGGTTGTGCATTTACGTTCTTAACCCTAATTCCATATCTTTCTCCGGCGGACTAATCTCTTTGCCCTAAAACCTTCATTATTTCCGATTTGGGATTCTGTGTGTGGTCTTTGATACATTTGAAGGTGATTTTCTGTTACATTACATGTTTCTAACTTTTATTTGTACCACTTATGCATAGAATCAACAGTAAAAAGGGATCTTTATAGATCTGAAAGGGATTCGGAAGCTCTGACTGTTCAACTTCCTCAGGACCGAGTATCGCCGTGAGGAGATGACAAGAATCGGCTCAAGGTGCCGACTCTCATCCTTGGTCGATTCTCCTTGTAAAATCCGATGGTCGATTATCATTTTTTTGAACACAAGTTCATGTCGTGCCCGACTCATAAGAGTCACCATGGTGTCGATTATCCGGACAAATCCACAAGGAAGTGTCGAATGTCTTATATTAGGGGTCTACTGTCACCTAGCTAACCGGCCAAATCTTACTTGGTCAGGGCAGACTCTTGCCACTGTGAATCCGATTTTCTATTATGTTCAGCCGATTGTCACCTGATTCTCGGCCGACACTCTACGGGCAAACTGCCATATTTACACGGCGACTCTTACATTTGCCAAGGGAAACTCTTGCCCGACATCAGCCGACTCTCATATTTATCTTGGTTCGACTGTCTCCTATTCCTTGGCCGACTCTAAGCGGGTCGACTATTAGGACACACACAAGCAACTTTCTTTTGTATTGCGGTGATTATCTGTGATACCCGGCAATTTTAGATTAATATCCACACCTGGCTAAAATATACATTATAGTATTAAACATGTATCGCGCTTAATTTTATGGTAATTAAGTTCATTTCACACTTAGCAAGTCAATCCGTTTACACGTGTCGGTAATCCGGAAGATTACCAAGTCAAACGCGTCCAGCAGCATGACCGTCTGTGATAAATTAAAAAAAATACCTAGATATATAATCTATGTGTGTAAATTATATGTAACACTGTGATATAATAAATCATGTCTACATGAATTTTCTGTAATTTTTTGAGACACTTTTATTTTCAGCACAGTCCGGTACACACGAAGTGTGCACTAGCTAGGTGATTAATTTAAGCAGACACTTAGACATATATTTGAGGCGTACAAATTACATGTAATACTGTGAAATGTCATTTTAGGTCTCTACGAATTTTTCAGGAATTTTCTAATAAACTTTCTGTTTCGACACAGTCCAGCCAGTCCGGAGTATGATTGACAGTTTCAAATAAAAATCTAAAAATTTTATATTTTAAACATACCAATATGAGTCAAATAATTTTGAAGTCGTTTTATTTTACTAGTTCGGGTATTCCGAAGTAAAATCGGTGACTGTTCGTTTCCCACCACCCGTATTAGAATCCACTATATAAACCCCACACTTCCACCATTTCACCAACATCTTTCTCTCTTCTCCTCTTTCTTGGCCGAGAACCCCCACCACCACCTCCATCTTTATTTTTTTTTGTAGTTTGATCTTGTTTCCATCAAATCCAAGCTCTCAAATGTGATTATCAACCATTTGCAAGAAGAATCAACCATCCATCCATAAATTTTCAAGTTTCGTAAGCATCTAGAACCACTTTTTTCTCCATTTTCATCTTCATGTTCATATGAACATGCATCCAATAAAAATTCATTTTTTATGAATGCTTAATGAAAACTAACAATGGATTCTTGAATAAAATGAGTTTATAACAAAACGGTACATATTGTTGGATTTGGACTCGGGTTTTGTTCTCAGGCTCGATTTCTATAATAGGAAACTTTATTGTATGAGCATATGATAGATGATGTGTTCTTGATGATTTAATGATGGATTATATTGTAGTAATGGTTATAGATGGATTTTATGTGAACCTTTGTTGTCAAAATTGTTGGATTATACATGCATGCTCGTTTTTGCTACTTATGGAAACCTTAATTTTTGGTTTTATATTAGATGTCATGTTTAGGGTGATTTGATGATGGGAAATGGTTGAATATGTATAAAGAATGGATAAAATAAGTAGTTTTGCTAGTTAGAACTTTTGGTCATATGAAATATCATCCTCGGTTCTATTTATGAAAACTTTAATTTTTGGGTTATTGTTAGGAGAGGTTATGGTGTGATTTGTTTGGTGGAAATGATTCATAAACACTAGATATATATATTGTATGGATTTTTTTTTTTGGTAAAATCACTAGTTCCTGATGTGTTTAGGATCGTTTTCTATTTTTAGAAACTTTATTTTTTTGATATGAATGAAAACTTGATGTTTGGGTGCATTTAAAACATGAAACTAGCACAGTGAACATTGTGGAAGAATGATTGACGTAAGTGATAGGTTAAAATGCACTCTAGGGCTCAAGTTTCTAAATAAGGAAACTTTATTTTTTCAAAAGTTGTATTTGCAAGTTTTGAACATGGTTAAAGGGTTTAAGTGACTTAGTAACACTTAACTAGGTGCATTGTACGATAATATATGTTCTTTGTCCATAAACATGACAATTTGGCACGACCTTTCTATAATAGGAAACTTTAATTATCCGAAACCGGCATACTAGTCTATTTTTAGCAACAAAACATTGGAATGTGTCATATGTGTTATAACATGCTTAATTTCATGTGTGAATGATAATTTTGCATAGTTGCCATGTTTAGGACTCAAAACTTGACTTTCCAATTAAGGAAACTTTAATGTATCGAAAGTTGTATCTCAAGTTCTAAATTCCAATCGAATGTCCTAACGTGTTTATTAGAATGATAATAGGCTGTTAGAAAGGTGGTTTGAATTCTATATTAGGATTTGAATGTTTTAAGTCCATGTCGTGTCACCAACGGGTCGCCAAGTCAAAACATCTTTGAAATTCCAATGTCACTTTTCAAATAATATGTTTGGATGCATAGAGTTTCATGGTCAAACATTTACAATGCATAGACCTTAAAGTCATAAATATTTTCTAGCAAACGAGAAGGTTGTTTCACTCATAGGACTTGCTAAAACTTTTCACATCGTATCATCGCTTTACTAGGTGAGTTTTCACAGCCCCGTTTTACTTTTTTTCCTTTAGGGTGAGATACATGCTCAAGTATTACATTTTCAATAAACATGTCTTCCATGCTTTCACAGTTACATTAATTATATAAGTTGGTACTGTTGTGTACAAAGTCATCTCAGAGTCAACCATTAATTTTTCCATAGCGAGGTAATCATGAACAGTATTGTTGGGTTTAACAACCCCTACCTGGGTTAGTAGCATTAACTTAGACTGGAGGTCTAATGGGTACATTATTGACCTAATCTATCCATGTGCAAGGCACAAAGAGGCGAACCACATCCTTTTCAGTGGCTACAGTTGAGTGTCAGTTGACGGGCTTATTATTGTCACACCCCCACAATCCACAAACGGAGTTTTACCGTTTGTCCTGTGACAAACCAGGATCTCAGTCATTAGTTACATCAAATGACACTATATGGGACAAAAAAAATATCATAAAAAGTTCAGAGTTAAGTGCGGAAGCGATTGAAAAAGTAATAAATGCGCAAAACAAACGCGCCCAAAGTCAAAGTAATAGAAAACGGATAAATAGTTTAAATTGTTTGATAAGTGTTGGAATTGATAAAGAGACTCCATGCATGTCCTAGTGTGTACTTGTGCCTTAGCGTCCTGAGAAAACATGTAAGAAAAGTGTCAACACTAGGTTGGTGAGTTCACAGGTTTCAGTTTATAAAAGCGTTTGCTAGATTATGTACATTCAATATATATCAATAGGTAGCTAACCTATGTTCATGTTTACTAAATCGCTCAAAACCGAAGCTAATTGTCTGTGTTTGTGTTTGAATGCCTCCCACCATGTCTATCAACAATGGTGCCGTGTTTAGGTCAATATTACACCCGTTCGACCTCCAATCGAGTTAGCGCGACTAACACGGGTGGGGTTTGTCAAACCCAGTAGTACTACTAAAAATTACCTCGCTATGTTCATATTAAACGGTTCGATATGTAAGGACTTTCAGGATAGAGCGTTACGCATAGTCTATAACAAGTGATAATATATGAATTACAATAATTAAAAGTTTTTGCGTTATGTTTTCCCCCCAATTTAAAACAGTAAAAGGGGTCGTGAAACTCACCTGAGTTGCGTAAGCGTAGGTAGTTACCACAACACAAGGATGCAATAAGAAAACACAAGAGTTTGCCTGTGAACCGTCTACGTATGCCCTTGAATTATAATTACGATAGTTAGGGACACATGAGATTTTGTGATGACGACACAGGAAGGGTTTGGATGTCCAAAGACATATTTATAATAAACGAGTAGGTAAACCTATCATTGGGATTAAGGAATTTCTTATTATAATAGTTAAGATAGATGTGATTCGTATCGAATGTCTCTAATTACGAATAATATTATAAAGTAAATATTCATGTGTTTTTACCATTCAAATAATGGTTTAGGAAAATAATATAAACGGTTATATTATTTTTAAAACTAGACAATTAACCCTTAAAACGAGTTATAACTAACAGTTTAGGAAAATAATATAAATAATTATATTGTTCATAATGTAAATAATTATTGAAGTGGTAAAAATAATAAATATATTATATTTAATTAAAGATATATGCTTAGGTTGGAGTGGGAAATAAATTCCCGAGCATACGGGTGTTTTTCCGGGGTCACCCTGTAATAATATAACTTATAATAACAATGGGGTAAGTTTTATATCAAAAATAAATGTTTAAAAATGATTTGGGACCAAAAAAGGGTGGAGGGACTTGAACCCGGGTCTCCTCCCCCACAGCACAACAACATAACCAGTCCCGCCCGCTAGGGTATCGCACAAACACCCGGATCAAAAAGGTTTTAACCTTTAACTCTCCTGTGTTCATCCCCTTCACACAAAGAAGATCGAATCCACCCTAAATTCCTCTAATTTCGATAGCGAAAGGACAAGGGATCATAGGGCTTTTGTTTGTCTATGGATTTCGAATCTGCGGGTGTTAGTTAATTTCAAAATCATTAAGTTTTAGGTAGTTTAGTTCCAGTTTGAAAAGCCGAACCCTAGATTAAGAACATAAAATCAAATTGATAAAATCGGATAATGTTAGAGGCTGGATTCATAGGGCTATTAAAGAGAATTATATTGCGATTCTAATCATGTATATTAATTAGATTGAGACTGAGTCTAGATCAGGGTTCGGATAAACCTATTAAGCGATGAACCCTAGGTCATGAGGTGATTAAATTCGATAATGAAAGCACAAATTAGGATGGGGCTTTTGTTCTAGCGACTGAAACGAAACTATAGGTGTGATAAATTACCATAATAAGACTCGAATTGCTGGTACACATCTAGAACTCAGTTCCGACGATGTATGCTTGTTCTCCGGTGACTCCTTCTGCGACTCCGACGAAATGGATGTGGGGAAAATGATCAGAGGGGTTCGAATATTGTGCGCAGGGTGTTTGATTTCGAAATGGTAATTGGATTTGTCGAATTCGATGGTGTTTGTCCTTGTTGTCGACGATTACGACTTTAATGGTCATAAATTAGTTTAATTCGAATCAATGTCGATGATTAAAGTCCTAATGATGATCGTTAATTGTATGATCATGCATAACAGTTACAAATTCGAACATAAATCGGTTAAGGATTCGAATTTTGGCTCAAGAACATACAGTTTGACTTTTGAAAGTCAACAAAATTGAAAAAGGTTTAATTAAAGAATTAGTCCATGCAGTTTAGATGTAATAGGTTAGGATATTGACAGATTTGGTCCTTGAGGTTTCTAACTGGACTAACTAGACTAACTGAATTAGAGTGGGATAACGGAGTTTAAGTTAATGATGTTAACTGGAATTTGTCGGGTATCACATCATCCACTAGTTGAAAAAAATTTCGTACCGAAAATTAAAAATAAAAAAAAAATTTCGGGGTGTCACATCATCCCTAGTTGAAAGAATTTTCGTCCCGAAAATTAAATATTACCTTAAGTGTTTGACGTGGATTGCTTGAACAGATGAGGATACTTGCGCATCATCTGATCCTCGCGCTCCCATGTGAATTCCAGTCCGTGTTTCGAGTTCCAACGAACTCTGACAATAGGGTTTTTACTGTGTTTGAGCGTTTTGACTTCCCTTTCCATGATTTCTACTGGTTCTTCAATGAAGCGCAGTTGTTCATTGATTTCTAGCTCCTCAAAAGGAACTACGAGTGTCTCGTCTGCTAGACATTTCTTCAAGTTTGAGACATGAAAGACATTGTGTACACCACTAAGTCCTTCAGGTAGGTCTAGTTGTTAGGCTACCGGGCCGATTCTCTTTACTATCTTGAACGGTCTAACATAACAAGGGTTTAGCTTGCCTCGTTTACCAAAGCGGATTACACTTTTCCAAGGTGAGACTTTCAATAGAACCATGACACCTACTTGAAATTCAAGCGGTTTCCAACGCTTATCGGCATAGCTCTTTTGACGATCACGGGCTGCCGCAATACGATTTCGAATTTGCATGATTTTCTCTAAAGTTTCAAGTACAAGTTCCGGACCCGTAAGTTGGCTATCCCCAACTTCAGCCCAACAGATAGGTGATTGGCATTTCCGCCCGTATAATGCCTCAAACGGTGTTGCCTTGATGCCAGTGTGATAACTGTTATTGTAGGAGAACTTTAATAAAGGCATGTCACTTTCCCAACTGTTACCGAAATCGATCACACAAGCGCGTAGCATGTCCTATAGGGTTTGAATAGTACTTTCATTTTGGCCATCTTTTTGAGGATGGTATACCGTGCTCATATCCAGGCGTGTGCTAGAGCTTTTTGTAATGATTGCCAGAAACGTGAGGTGAATCGAGCATCAAGATCAAAGATGATTGAAATTGGCACTCCTTGCCGAGAGACGATTTCTTTCATATAAATGTGAGTTAGTTTTTCCATCTTGTTAGTTTCTTTAATTGGTAGGAAGTGAGTGGATTTAGTCAAACGATCTACGATCACCTAGATGCTGTCATATCCGCTAGGAGTTAGTGGTAGTTTAGTAATAAAATCCATGGAAATCTGCTCCCATTTCCACATCGGGATCTCTGGTTGTTGAAGCAAACCAGAAGGTTTTTGGTATTCGACCTTGACCTTTAAGCAAGTTAGGCATTTGCGAACATAGGAGGCTATATCATCCTTCATGTTCGGCCACCAATAGAGAAACTTTAGGTCATGATACATTTTATCGGAACCAGGATGAATAGAATACCGAGATTTGTGAGATTCATCCATTACAAGTTCCCTTATGTTCCCGTACTTTGGAACCCATATTCTTTCCGTGAAGTAGCGAATACCGTCCGATTTAACTTCAACGTGTGGCTTCTAACGGTAGGTTTTCCTCTTTTAGGGCTTCGAGTTGAGCACTACGGATTTGATCAGGTAATTCATGGTGAATAGTAAGCGGTAATGCTCGAACTCGTTTGGGTTTGGATTCTTTCCGACTTAGGGTACCACATTAGCTTTGCCCGGATGATACTTGATCGCACAGTCATAATCACATGTTCAACTCTTTCTATTCAAAAATGTGCTAAAGACTCTTGTGATCGGTGTAGATGGTGCACTTGGTACCGTGTAAGTAATGTCTCAAGATTTTCAGTGCAAACACTACAACTCCCAACTCTAAATCATGAGTCGTGTAGTTCTTCTCATGAATTTTTAGTTGACTGGAAGTGTATGCGATAAACTTCTCGCGTTGCATTAACACACAACCGAGACCTTGAATAGAGGCATCGCAATACAATACACAGTCATCCGTTCCCTCTAGAAGAGATCGGATGGGTGCACTACAAAGTTTCTGTTTCAGCAGTTGGAATGCCGATTCCTGGGTTTCACTCCAGTTATAGGGTTTCCCCTTTTGGGTTAGGGTAGTAAGAGGTTGAGCGATCTTTGAGAATCCCTCGATGAATCGTCGGTAGTAGCTAGCCAATCCCAGGAATTGTCGAACCTCAGTTGGATTCGTTGGTGCCGCCCAATTCTTGATGGCTTCTACTTTATATGGATCGACATGTATTCATTTCTTGTTTACTACATGCCCTAAGAATTGAACTTCATGGATCCAGAATTCATAATTGGAAAATTTTGTGTACAATTGCTCTTGTTTCAGCAATTCCGAATCAAACGTAGGTGTTCCTCATGTTCTTCCTTGTTCTTAGAATAAATGAGGATATCGTCAATGAAAACGATGAAGAATTGATCAAGGTACACACACGGTTCATGAGATCCATGAACACCGCGGGTGCGTTGGTTAGCCCGAAAGGCATGACCATAAACTCGTAGTGGCCATACCTAGTCCTGAAAGCGGTCTTAGAGATGTCCTCGTCTCGGACTCTCAGTTGATGGTAACTGGATCTAAGATCGATCTTTTAATAGAAACTTGATCCCTGGAGTTAATCAAAAAGGTCGTCAATGCGGGGTACAGGATAACGATTCTTGACGGTTACATTGTTCAGCTCACGGTAGTCGATACACATACGGAAAGTCCCATCTTTCTTCTTTACGAATAAGACTGGAGCTCCCCATGGCGATGGGCTAGGTCTGATAAATCCCTTATCTAACAACTCATGCAATTGTGTAGACAATTCTTGTAGCTCACTAGGTGCAAGTCTGTACGGGGCCCGAGCAATAGGTGCTGCTGCGGGTGGTAAATCCATTAGGAATTCGACTTGACGATGAGGCGGAAGACCAGGTAAGTCTTCCGGGAATACCTCTGGAAAATCACGTATGATCGAAATATCATCCATCTTCTTCTCTACGGATGGTTGTTTGGCGACAAGAGCTAGAATAGCGGTATGACCCTACGCAAACGTTTCTGTGCTTTCATGAAAGATATGATGCCCACGACAGCACCACTCTTTTCGCCTTGGACATAAAGGATTTCTCCACCATGGAGAGGAAGGCGAACAATTTTGTCCCGACAAATGATCTCAATTTGATTTTTGGATAACCAATCCATGCAAACAATTATATCAAAACTACCAAGTCTGACCGGCATGAGATCGATATCAAGCTTATGATTAGCCAATACTAGCTTACATCCTTTAATTATGCGTGTTGCTTCGATTGCCCGACCATCTACTATCTCTATATGTAGAACCAAAGACTGATGGCTACAAAATTCTCTAAGTACAAATGCTACTGATCTCAGAGTTTGCTGCTGATCAACAAACTGCTGCGGACAAGCTTATCTGCTGCGGATACTTGTTCTCATGTTGAAGAACAAATCTGCTGCGGATAGCCTTATCTGTTGAAGACCAAAGTTTCTGCGGATAAGCTTCTTAGCAGCATCAACACTTGATGCTGCTGACAGGTAAATCATCAGCAGCTCTGGATGGTTACATCTTGCTGCTGATCAACATCTTTGTTGCTGACAGCCTTGTGCCTTGAAGACAAATCGTTGCAGCGGACTATACTGACAACTTTTTGCAAAAGCAACTGACACACTCAAAGCAGAAGGAACCTCAATGGCACAACCAATGACGGACAACAATTTTCTTCTCCAAGCATGCAAGTAATGATGCATAAAGAAGACACTTCAATAAAGTTAACTAGATATAGACAAAACGTGTAATAGTTAGCTAGATACAATAGATCAACGGTCAGTGTTAGATCTGATCCTTAGAATCAAGGGGCTGTCTTGATTCTAAGTTAGTATAAATACTGTGTAAACACTTCATTGTAAGTGTGGTTTTTGTGCTTCTTCACTGAGTTTTCAATTGTAATCGTTTATCTGCAAAAGCTTAATACAACAATGTTCTTAAAAGTATTCTTTCTACCTGTTCGATTAAATTTGTGTAGTTGTTATTGTTTCCGTCAATTTCAACTAAGAACAGAACCATCTTATACTTTCACGATCCTACAAGTGGTATCAGAGCTTTGGCTCAGATTAAACAAACTCACACTTGTTTAATCAATTTTGGTTCTATTCTAAACTTTCTCTTTGATCAAGTCACCCAAAATCACAAAACAAAAATGGCACAAAGCAATGGTTTTGAAGACATCGGTAGCATCAACCGACCACCAAGGTTGGTATCTGGGGAAGACTACGACATGTGGAAAAATCACATGGAAAGCTTCTTCTGTTATCAGGAGTACGGAATGTGGATATCCATCAGGGATGGACCATACACTCCCATGGTAGCCTCTGCTGACTCTGGAGGACCATCAGTCCCGAAGGAGCCCTCCAAGTACTCAGAAGAGGACATAAAGAAGATGGAGGTGGACTTCAAGGCACTAGGAGCTATCCAAATGTGCCTTCCAAATGAAGTTTTTCATAACTTCAGAAGTTACAAAACTGCTCAAGAGTTATGGGAGGCTCTTGAGAAGATGTTTGCTGGCTCAAAAGAAGTCAAAGAAAACAGAAGGGACATCCTGAAGCAGCAGTACGAAAACTTCGTCTGGAAGGAAGGTGAGTCCCTAACTGTTTTATATAACATATTTACTTATCATGTAGGTGAGCTGCAGTGCTCAAAGGTGAAACTGGAGAATGAGGATATTCTCAAAAAGTTCATCAGGTCTTTACCAAGATGCTGGACACTCTACACGGTGTCCATTAGAAGAACTGAGAATCTGAAGACTCACCAAATGACTGAGCTCTTCGGTATGCTGAAGACTTATGAGCTAGAGATGATTCAGGCAAAAGAACGAATCTCAAGCTACCAAACAGCTTCAACATCCACCACCACCTCTTCTGCTTTTCACTCTGAGCACTCAGGTCCTAGTACTAGCAACTACTATCCTCCCATAGTCACACATCCTCAAACTCCTACCTCTAAAACAAGCACATCACCATTTCTTCTTGAAGCTCCTTCTCAAGCTTCCGCTGCTTTTGTTTCTGAAAACTCAAGCAACATGTACTTTATCAAGGAGGATCTTGAGTGCTTCCATCCAGATGATCTAGAAGAAATGGATATACAACACTCTTATGCCATGCTCTCTATAAGAGCAAAAAGGTTCTACTCTAGAACCGGAAGACCCATTCCAAGCAACAGCTCCAACACCAGGGTTGGCTTAGATAAAAGTAAATTGAGATGTTACAAATGTAACCAACTGGATCATTTGGCTAGAGAATGCAAGGCACCTAGGGCAAACCCTGCTGAGGATCGAACAACACAAAGCCAACCTAGACAACAGCAACAAGATACTCCTCCAGCTCAAACTGCAGCTTGTGTAGCTGTTGGAACTTCTGACTTTGACTGGAGCTTTCAGTATGAAGATCTGCCTACCAACAACCAAGCATTTATGGCAGATACAACTGAAATACCGCCTCAGGTATATAAACATCTATATTCCCAAGCCTGTATTGATAAGGTTTTAGGCTACAGAAAGCATAATCAAAACCTCATGGATCAAAATGAAGAGTTTCATCAAATGAAATCTGAATTCAAAAAGGTCGAAGACAGTTACAAAGAAAAAATTAACTGCCTAAAGAAAGAGATTTCATCATTAAAACATGAACAAACCAATCTTGAAACTCAGATTGATGATCTACTGGCCAGATTAAAAGCTACCAGAGCAGAATTGGCAGAACAAAAGGTTCATGTCGACAAATATGAATTTGCATACAAAAAGCTGCAAAGACTTTTGGATGCTCAAATTCATGAAAAGGTAAAAATTGGTCTGGGGTATCAATGCTGAACAATATCAAGCCGTTGCACCTCCTGCTGACTACGTTGCCATCCATGAACCAAGCTTCAATCTTGCAAATCTTGATATGGCCAACAGAAATCTTGATCCTTCTAAGGATGAACCTTTGGTACAAGAATGCACTACCTCATCAGAGTCTGATTCAACTTGCTCAGACTCCACTGAAACAAGTGAAGCTTCATATTTGGTACAAGAATCCACTACTTCATCTCCTCCTACCCCTAAAGTCATTCTGACTAAAGATGAAGTCCCCATTATCCATTCAGCACCAGTACCAGCCATTTCAGTACCAGTTCCTACACCATTCAAACAAATCAAAATCAGCTATCCTCCAGAAGGTAGGAAGCTAAATACTGAAAAGGGCCAGTCCTCAACTTCAGTCCAGCCAAGGAAGATGTTTGACTTATGTCATGCGCCTGGAGAGAGGGTTCCATATGTTCAAAAGACATTGGAAGAAGCTACTTTTGAGCACAACAAAGCTCACCCTTGGAATTTAAAAGACATTTTCAAAAGAAAGGATTATGTTTATCTTTCAAGGGACAAACTGGCAAAATCTGTTTTGTCTGTGGAAAATATAACCACACTGCCAGCACCTGCTTCTACTACCTTCGACAGCAAAAAAACCTTAAGCAACATGCTTTTGAGAAGACAATGAAGAACAAACAGGTAAGAAGGTTTGAAGCTAAGACAACTCAATTCAGAAACTCTCTTTCTCCACTAAGGGAGCAGTTGTCAAAACCTCTACAATCTTGCATCATCTGTGGTGAATCAGATCACTTTGTGGCAAATTGTAAGTTTAATCCTTTCAATCAAATTCTTCTTCCAACCCCAATTATACAAAAGCCTATCAGTAAGGTGAAGAAGGATAGGCATACGTCTGTTCTTAAACCATCAGCAGCCAAAATAACTGCTGTTGATCAAGTAAAGCCCAAGCAACCAATAGGAAAGCCTTCGGAAGCAACAAAGTCTGCAGCTGCTCAAGTAAAACTATCAGTAGCAACAAAATCTGTTGCTATTAAGCCAAAGTCCTCAGATACAACGTCTGCTGCTGAAAAGGCAAAGAGAGCTAGAAAACCACCAACTCAACAATGGAAGGCAAAGAAACCACCAAGCATCATCATCGGTTCAGTTGAATGCGTCTATCCTTTGTCATAAATATGTATGTCCTCTGCTGTAAATAAAAGTTATAAGTCAGCAGCATCCTTTTTTCAGCAGCAAAGAATTTGCCCCTGACTGCTTTAACTTATCAGAAGGAACAAGTTTCCTGCAGATAGATTTAAGGCCGTCAGCAGCAACATCCTTGCTGCAGATCATTCATCTTTTAGCAGCAATTAAGTCTGATGCTGATAAACTTAACCTACCGCAGCAAGCAAAGTTACAGCGGACAGGCTTATTCATCCATAGCAACCACGTTTGCTGCTGATGGATAAATTTAAGTCTAAATTAACTTTTACCCGCTATAAAGATATTAACCTCAGTCTTTACCATGACTGCCTCGGTGTATTACAACTGTAACAATAAAAAGTAAATAAGGTTGTACTGTACAAGTCATTTTGTTTTTTCTCTCCTCTGCCGTTATAAGAACAAATCAAATTTTCTTTACCACCTCTTCACATTCAATTCAACCCTAACCAACTATCACTTTCACCCTAAGTCCCCACCACATTCAAAGCTCTCCATATTCTGCATACTCTCAAGTCTCCACCATACTCAAACCATCCCTCCAAAATCAAACGGCTATGACAGATATCAACAACCTAGATGACAAGTTTTCCCCATACCATAACCTAACAGCATACCTTACCAAAGGAAAGAAATCCAAAGGATTTGACGATATGATCGATTTCTTATGTCGATCAAAGATCTACTTTACCCTTACCACCAACCCTACCATATATATCCCTCATATGGAGGATTTCTGGAGTACCGCCGTCTACTCAACCGAACAGGGAATTCCCCAAATTAAAGCCAAAGTAGACGACAAGAATATCACCATCTTGGAAGCTACACTCAGAAAACATCTTAAGCTTCAAGATGAGGGAGCAGCCATCTCATACTCGAAGGACGAATACATGAGGACCTTTGTCTCCATTGGATACACTGGAAATCAAACCGAGTATACGATCGAGAAGGCGCTGATGGGCCCTCCATGGAAGTATCTCTGCACACTCTTTTCCAATGCATATCTCAGAAGAGGAGTGGATGGCATCAGGTGAGCTCTGCACTTGCCTCCGCCTTCCATGGTATGGTCACTAACCAAGGCTTCAACTTTGCACACCTCATCTTTGAGGGTTTGAGATATAACCTTCAAGAGGGTGCAAAGCAGCAATTTTTTATGTACCCAAGATTCTTGTAGGAAATTTTCAATCAAGAACTAAAAGAACTTTCAAAACCTGCAAGAATCTACATCATGTTGGGTCATAAAATAACATTTTTCAAAGCATGAGGACTGTTTCCAAAAAGTTCTCGGGGGTCAATGTTCCATTGTTATCTACAATGCTGAACATACAGAGTACCCCGGGTGACAGTTCAGCAATCCCAGCTGATACTGATCCCACACCCTCCACCTCAGATCCTGAACAATAATTTGCTTCTACCATTCGAACCCCTGTGCATACTACTAAGGATGCACAGGCACAAAAATTACTTACACCTCTTTTGGATGTTATCGTTCAACCGGAACACAGGGCCCCGGTTGCAACAACATATACTAGAAAAAGGGGTAAGATAACTCTTTCTTCTCTTGCCTCCAAGGCCCAAACCCAACCTAACAGCCCTCACTCAGAATCCCAACATTCTGATGAGAATATCATAAGGGAAAGCAACATTATTAGGGAGACTCCTTCGGATGTCTCTCTATTAGGATCAGGATCACTTCCCCGATCTGTAGAACAGCCCCTTGAGCCCTTCCTTTCTCTTATGAACTTAAGTGTTAAGGAACCTGATCAAGATGATGTACCTTCTCCAACTACCACTATCTCGGATGTACTGATTGATCTTGCTTCCAACACACCCAACCTAAGTTTTTCTACCCTGAAGGTCCACTCTAGGAGTTATGAAAGAGTGGATGTGGAAGAAGCTGTCACTACTGCTGGTCCATCAAATGACCAGGAGGACAGTGAAAACATTGCTAAGACCTCAACTACGGCAACTCACAGTGAGGATGCTTCCTTGGAAACTCCCCTCACTGAGAGGAATCCCAGGCGCCAAGAAACCATGGGTGATGGGGATGAAGAGGCTAGGCCTAAGGCCCCATCTGGATCCAAGGATTACACAACTGTGGATGAGGACAGACTGAAACTTCATATCTTGGAATTGACGGCCAGGGTGAATATGATAGAGGCGCATCAATGCCCAACTTTCCTTACTCCCTCCTTTGTATCAGTGGGCACCCAAACTGATGCACATTTGTGCACTAATGCAACCAAAAAGGGGGAGATGGTCCCAATGGAGAAAGACTCAGATAGTTTTGACGACTGCAGACTGTATTTCAAAGTACAAGATGGCTGTTTTCGAAGCTTTTTCCTTTGGTTGAAAGGATAGTCGGAAATGTGTAAAAGCTTCAGCAACAACGACAATAAGAGAATTTTGAAAGCATCAGTCTAGGGGGAGTTTGTATAACCAAAGACTGATGGCTACAAAATTCTCTAAGTACAAATGCTACTGATCTCAGAGTTTGCTGCTGACCAACAAACTGCTGCGGACAAGCTTATCTGCTGCAGATACTTGTTCTCCTGCTGAAGAACAAATCTGCTACGGATAGCCTTATCTGCTGAAGACCAAAGTTGCTACGGATAAGCTTCTCAGCAGCATCAACACTTGATGCTGCTGACAGGCAAATCATCAGCAGCTCTGGATGGTTACATCTTACTACTGATCAACATCTTTGTTGTTGACATCCTTGTGCCTTGAAGATAAATCGTTGCAGCTGACTATCCATACCAAGCGTCATGACAACTTTCTGCAAAAGCAACTGACACACTCAAAGCAGAAGGAACCTCAATAGCACAACCAATGACGGACAACAATGCTCTTCTCCAAGCATGCAAGTAATGATGCATAAAGAAGACGCTTCAATAAAGTTAACTAGATATAGACGTGTAATAGTTAGCTAGATACAACAAATCAACGGTCTTTGTTAGATCTGATCCTTAGAATCAAGTGGCTGTCTTGATTCTAAGTTAGTGTAAATATTGTGTAAACACTTCATAGTAAGTGTGCTTTGTGTGCTTCTTCACTGAGTTTTCAATTGTAATCGTTTATCTGCAAAAGCTTAATACAACAGTGTTCTTAAAAGTATTCTTTCTGCCTATTCGATTACATTTGTGTAGTTGTTATTGTTTCCACCAATTTCAACTAAGAACAGAACCATCTTGTACTTTCACGATCCTACACTATAATGTACTTAGTTTATAATAGGGTTGGAGTTTCCTTTAACAGATCACTAAGTTTCTTAGATATGAAACTCCTATCAACACCAGTATCAAAAAGTACAGAAGCAAAATAGTCGTTCAGAAAGAACTTACCGGTAACCACATTGTTATCATTCCTTGCTTCCCTAGAACCAATCACGAAGGCTCGTCCCTTGGCACCGCTCCCATTGTTGTTACCGTTGTTGCCTTGATTACTTCCGTTACCGTTACCATTACCACCCTTCTTCAATTGAGGACAATCCTTCCGGAAGTGTCCTTCTTTGCCACATTCAAAACACCCCTTGGTAGCCCCCTGTGGCTGAAAGGGTTGTTTGGGTTGAAGTTCACCCCTACAATCCTACGCAGCATGACCCATCTTGCCACACCGCTGGCAACGCTGCCTTTCACAAGTACCATTGTGGTGATAACCACACTTGTTGCACTTAGGATATTTCCCAGCATAACCACTCTTGCTTTGACTTGAAGAGGTTGACTGGTTGAAAGTTTTGGTAGGCTCGAACATACGCTGCTGCTGTTGCGGTGGGTTAGACTGGAAATTCTTGGTATTGGTGTTGCTCTCAAACTTCCGTTTGTTGCTGTAAGAAGTTTTGGAAGTTGAGCCCCTCGGAAGTAGGGTATCTTGAGTTACTACTTGGTCTGTCATCATGTGAGCAACGTGGATGGTTTGTTGTATGGTGGTAGGGTTAGAAGCAGTGACCATGCTCTGAATTTGGGGTACTAGTCCATCAATGTACCTCTCAATCCTTTTATAAGCCGGTGTCACCATGTGAGGACACATGACTGCATACTCATGTGAACGAGTAGTATAAATTTCAATCTCGGAACCCTCTATCTTTAGGTTCCAAAATTCACCTTCTAACTTCTGGATATTGTCACGAGGATAGTATTCCTCTCGCAATATTGTTTTGAACTCATCCCATGGTAGGGCGTTAGCCATGTCCATACCTAAAATCTGGACTTGTGAGTTCCACCAGGTGGGGCAGGACCTCCAGAGTACCAGAAGCAAATTTGACTTAGTTTGCTTGTGGGCAGTTACACATAGCAAACACAGATTCCACTCTCTCGAACCAGCAGAGCAGACCGACTACTCCTTCAGCTCCACTAAATGTGTGAGACTTGCAGTCCATAAAAGTCTTGAAAGTGCAAGCCGACGGGTTGTTGTCCTGGCCTGGATTGAAAAAAAAAACAACACACAATTGAGATTACAATTTTTGGAAAGTGATTTGAGTGATGAATTGACTTGCTAGAGTCAACGGATATCGAATTTACCTGCAGCATTATGTGCAGCTAAGGCTTCAGCTACACTATCGTTGATAAGTGTTGTTAGTTCAATTACTGTCATATTGATGTTACCGCGGCCACCAGTTCGTCCGTCGCGTCCACAACCACGCCCAGACATGATTCTTCACATTCACAAATACAAATAATGAGAAAATATATCGCATATCAACATCATATATGTACGAGTAAATAAATGAAAACTAAACCACAACATCTAATATTTCAATAATAGTTCTTGACTAAATAAATTGTAACGGCTACAAAGTAAATAAATCAAAACATCAAAATCATGAAACATCTGTTGGATGGGAACAACCTTGCCCATCTAGGTTTAGGAATGAAAGAAATAAACAAGAATAAGATAAAGTATCAAATCTCATTGCCAGATGAAGAAACAAATTACTCGTCATCTTCCTCGTCAGTTGGTTCTTCTTCGGACTCAGCATCTTGTGCGTATTCTGCCTCAAGGGCAGCCTCAAGTTGTGCCACTAGTTGCACAATCCTGATTAGGGCTACTTCATTGGTAGCCTCTAGTGTGTCTACTCGAGTTTCCATCTGATGGAACGAATCCACTAAGTTGGCAAACGACACTATATGGGACATAAACAAATATCATAAAATGTTCAGAGTTAAGTGCAGAAGCGATTGACAAAGTAATAAATGCTCCAAACAAACGCAACGAAAGTCAAAGTAATAGAAAACGGATAAATAGTTTAAATTGTTTGATAAGTGTTGGAATTGATAAAGAGACTCCATGCATGTCCTAGTGTGTACCTGTGCCTTAGCGTCCTGAGAAAACATGTAAGAAAAGTGTCAACACTAGGTTGGTGAATTCATAGGTTTCAGTTTATAAAAGCGTTTGCCAGATTATGTACATTCAATATATATCAATAGGTAGCTAACCTATGTTCATGTTTACTAAATCGCTCAAAACCGAAGCTGATTGTTTGTGTCTGTGTTTGAATGCCTCCCACCATGTCTATCAACAATGGTGCCGTGTTTAGGTCAATATTACACCCGTTCGACCTCCAATCGAGTTAGCGCGACTAACACGGGTGGGGTTTGCAAACCCAGTAGTGCTACTAAAAATTACCTCGCTATGTTCATATTAAACGGTTCGATGTGTAAGGAGTTTCAGGATAAAGTGTTACGCTTAGTCTATTCAAAAGTGTTTGCGCCATGTTTTCTTCCTCAATTTAAAACAGTAAAATGGGCTGTGAAACTCACCTGAGTTGTGTAAGTGTAGGTAGTTATCACCACACAAGGATGCAATAAGAAAACACAAGAGTTTGCCTGTGAACCACCTACGTATGCCATAGAATTATGATTACGATAGTTAGTGACACATGGGATTTTGTGACGAGAACACATGAAGGGTTTGGATGTCCAAAGACATATTTATAATAAATGAGTAGGTAAACCTATCATTGGGATTAAGGAATTTCTTATTATAATAATTAAGATAGATGTGATTCGTATCGAATGTCTCTAATTACGAATAATTTTATAAAGTAAATATTCGTGTGTTTTTACCATTCAAATAATGGTTTAGGAAAAATATATAAACGGTTATATTATTTTTAAAACTGGAGAATTAACCCTTAAAACGTGTTATAACTAATACTTTAGGAAAATAATATAAATAATTATATTGTTCATAATACAAATAATTATTTAAGTGGTAAAAATAATAAATATATTGATTTTAATTAAAGATATATGCTTAGGTTGGAGTGGGAAATAAATTCCCGAGCATACGGGTGTTTTTTCGGGGTCACACTATAATAATATAGATTATAATAACAATGGGGTAAGTTTTATATTAAAAATAAATGTTTAAAATGATTTGGGACAAAAACTTGGTAGAGGGACTCGAACCGGGGTCAACTCCCCCACAGCGCAACAACATAACCAGTCCTGCCCGCTAGGGTATCAAACAAATACCTAGATCAAAAAGGTTTTAACCTTTAATTTTCTGGTGTTATCCCCTTCACGCAAACCCGATCGAATCCACCCTAAATTCCACTTATTTCGATCGCGAAAGGACAAGGGATCATATGGCTTTTGTTTGTCTTTGGATTTCGAATCTGCAGGTGTTAGTTAATTTCAAAATCATTAAGTTTTAGGTAGTTTAATTCCAGCTTGAAAAGCCAAACCCTAGATTAAGAACATGGAATCAAATTGATAAAATCTGATAATGTTAGAGGCTGGATTCATAGGGCTATTACAATTCATAGGGCTATTACAGAGCATTAGATTGCGATTCTAATCATGTATATTAATTAGATTGAGTCTGAGTCTAGATCAGGGTTCGGATAAACCGATTAAGCGATGAACCCTAGATCTTGATGTGATTAAATTCGATAATGAAAGCCTAAATAAGGATGGGGCTTTTGTTTTAGAGACTGAAACGAAACTATAGGTGTGATCAATTACCAGAATAAGACTCGAATTGCTGGTGCACAGCTAGAACTCAGTTCCGACTATGTGTGCTTGTTCTCTGGTGACTCCTGCTGCGACTCCGGCGAAATGGATGTGGGGAAAATGATCAGATGGGTTCGAATATTGTGCGCATGGTGTTTGATTTCGAAATGGTAATTGGATTTGTCAAATTCGATGGTGTTTGTCCTTATTGTCGACGGTTACTTCTTTAATGGTCGTAGTTTGGTTTAATTCGAATCAATGTCGATGATTAAAGTCCTAATGATGATCGTTAATGGTATGATCGTGCATAACAGTTAAAAATCCGAACATAAATTGGTTAAGGATTCGAATTTTGGCTCAAGAACATACGGTTTGACTTTTGAAAGTTAACAAAATTGAAATTGGTTTAATTATAGAATTAGTCCCTGCAGTTTAGATGTAATAGGTTAGGATATTGACAGATTTGGTCCTTGAGGTTTCCAACTGGACTAACTGAATTAGAGTGGGATAACGGAGTTTTAAGTTAACGATGTTAACTGGAATTTGTCGGGTATCACAATTATAATTTTTGGTTTTGTCTGATCAACAATGATTGTGTATAGTACATATGATTTTCAATACATTTCATGATATGATTTCAATTACATTAAACTTGTGAACTCACCAACGTTATGTTGACCCGTTTTAGCATGTTTATCTCAGGTCGTGGAATGCTTATGCTATGTGGCTAGGATGCACCCACTAGAGTCACACTTATCATGCATGGGTACTTTATTTTGACAAACGGTTTTAAATCATTTTGTTTAAGCGTTGTAAAATTTTAAAACAATTGCTTCCGTACAATTACTTTGAATTATGTTAAACTCCATTTTGGGCTCGTTTGAGCTTTATTTAAAACAGGTATTTGAAAACCATTTAGTGGTCGTTCAAAGTAATTCATTAGCAAAGATCCTCTCGGGTCACGCCCCCCAGGTATAACCCGTAGTGGAATTTGGGGGTGTGACATTATCTTTAATGTCTATTAGTTTAATATTTCAGCTCCTTTGAATATTCAATTGATGATGTTTGTAATATCTTCTTGAACAGATTATGGCAGCAGAAAGACTTGTTAGTGATAATCGTCACAATGTGGCGATCAGCTTCCCTGAGCCCATTCCAGATGAATTTAGTACCTTCATCAACTGGCTATTGTAAAGCAAGATCTCCTATGCTATCTCATGGAAAGAAACCATCTTAAGGATCTAATTGAGGATTTTTTTGGTGAACTCGGAATACTCAACCTACATAATTACTACAAGTCCTCAAATCAAATCTACAGTGAACAGTCAGAAGGTGATTATCTCAGAAAACTCTGTCAAAAATGCACTGAGATTAAGAGACAATCCGAGTGATTCTTATCTAATTGTTAAGGAGGAAGTTAAAAGAAGTTTTGTCAAAGATCTGGGTTATGAAAGGACCATTCGGGAAGAATGAAATCATGATGCATAGATTATCCAGAGATTGGAAAGCAATTATGTACATTTTCATCCACTCTCTGTCGCACAGAAAAAGAGGATACGATGCATTAGAAATGAAATGGGGTGGTTTATGTTGAATGTTTGCGGTGGTGAAACCTTTAATGTCTCTCGTCACATCTTCAACTTCTTATGCATAAATGCAAAAAAAACAAATGGTTGCTGTATCCTGCATTCATTCAAATGATTCTCAACCTCTCTGTGAAGAATCATTCTCCAAAAGGAAATCCTATGACTTTTGCAAAAGTTGATTATCATTTCTACACACACATTTTGAGATCGCATCATGAATTTTGTAGAAAATTGACACCTCTTCGAGAAAATGTGTAAAAAGGAAGTTATTCCTTCAATCCAAAGCTCTTCAGATGATTGTGTTGATTCCATGAAGCGCAAGAGAGACGAAGAAGAGACTGTGTCTGTAAAGGGAAAGATGAAGAAGAAAGAATTGGAAAGTGAAGGTAAGGATGACCTTCAATAGAGAAAAGAAAAAGGAAAAGCTGTTGATCCTGAAGGACGTAAGAAGAAAAAGATAAAAGTTACAAGCCGTAGTAAATGATTAATGAGATCAACAAGAAGTGCTAATCAAAAGGAGCAAGAACAAAATTGTTTGGATGATTCAATCTCTCCTTTCCTCTCTGATGAAGTCATTGAAGTAGATTTTTTAGCCAGTCTCACTCTAAATGCTCTAAGGCATCCTCCGCCCAAGCATATAGAGGGAACATCCGGCACAAGTCCCTCCCCCACAAAGAAACAATCTCCCTCACAACCTGGTGGTCATAAAAGGTCAAAAGCCCTAGCAAGAAAAGGCATGCTACAATCTAGGAAAGATAATCCTCCTCCTCATGTGTCACACCCCGCCAAGGCGGAAACACGAGGCGTAACGTTTATGGTTTCCAAAGAATATGAATATTGCAAATACATACATGCAAGTTGGATAATTAATTAAGTTAAAAGTTTACAGACCATAACATTTGTTTTGAAATTACAAAAGTCGTGAGATTTTGCGAACATGACACATTTATAATGATTTATATAGGAAGAATCCCCAAAAACAGTATCCAGACAGACATGCATGATTCCTACTTGACGTACATCTTGATCCGCGTTTAGTTTCCTGAAAAACATACTTAAAAAGTTCAACACTAGGTTGGTGAGTTCACAGGTTTTGAGCAATCACATATTAAAAATCCAATCGTGCGAAAATCATTCGAAGTGTATATGATAAGCAAAACAAGTAATGTATGACCCATTTGGAAACTAGCAAGGAATACAAATAATATGTTCATACATGAGGCATAACCAAACCATAACAATGGTGTATGCCCCTCCCTCATTCCTCAAGAGTATGTGTTAAGACAATATGCGGTCATTTGGCCAGGTGGACCCCAGGTTAGCGCGACTAACCATGACCGGGGGTGTCTATCCCAATAGTATTATTCACAGAATCCGAGGCTATCTTTAGCTAATGGTTATTAAGTGTGTTGTTGTTACAGGGGACTTTACGAGCCCTAAGTGTGTTCACTCATGTAAACATAAAGGTTGGGTCTTGTTTTCTTATTATCATATAAAAAGTAGTTGTAAGTATGTTCTTCCCCCAAATTGTATAAAAACAGTAAAAAGGGGTCGTGAAACTCACCTTAGCAAGCCAGGTGAAAATAATTTGCAAGTAGCAAAGTCCAAATGATAAGTATCGACCTACTCGTGCCCTAAAACAATTAAGACACACTAAGGTCTAAACAATGTTTCTAATGTGTAAGTTGATCGTGTATACGATTTACCCAACTAGACACCGCATGAGTACTAGTTTATGTTTCTGACAATTTTGACATGACAACCGTTGGTGACACATTTTGTTTCCCAAAAGTTATATATATTTACAATAAATATAAATAATGTTACGCATCAAAATGCTCATGGTTTCATAAGTATTTCGTGTCATGTTTCCTTTCGAGTCATAAAATGAATATTTGATTTAACGCGAGTCGTAACTCGCTACGTACGGTAAATAAATATATAATATATATTTATCAAAGAATAATGTTTCCAAAATACCTCACGTATTCAAGTGAAAATAGTACTTATTATCTTTCTACAAAAATAACCTTGAAAATACCATACATAAAAATGAACGTCGGTTTCGTTTTACGACCATATAAAATATATATGTAGTTTGACTACATACAAAAATTCATAACAATCATCAGGAAAAACTTTATATTTCAAGTAAATATATATATATAACTAAGTATTTATAAAAATAAATAAGAAAAGTAGGATTTTTAAAGAATTGTTTTAAAATACTTAATCTTTTAAAGTTACCATAACATGAACTAATTTTTACATGTGTCATAAAATGTACAAAAATCGCTATTTTATAAAATATATAGTTTTAACTCAAATAATGTGTCTAGAGTTTTGAACCATCTTTTTTTATACAAAATGACACCATTAAATATAATTATTTCAAATCCATGTTTAAACACAACTTTTGTATCTATTAGTAAAATAACCAAATTATTGACATGAATAACCATCATATACATTTTTTTAAACTCTAGTAACCATCATTATGTTTCACCAAGTGTGTTTAACCAAAAATCAAGTTTATAAGATGTTAGTTCCCAAAATCTCCAACTTTTAACCAAAACACATTCCTTGGGTGAAAATGTTATCACAACAACTTCTAGGTTGTAAAAAATATATATATAAATTTTAGTAGGGTAGAAGCTCACTTAATCAAGCAAGGAAATGTGTAGGAGACGGATGTGAGAAGCTTGAAGCACCAAAAGACTTTTTGATCTTCTCTTGAATATTTGAAATAATACTTGAATTTTGAAATAAAGCTTGAAAGATGGAAAGTTTGTGTGTGTGGCTTTCTTGCCGTGAACAAAAATAGAGAACAGGAGGATTTGTGGGGTGGATTTGTAAATGGAAAGAAGAGGTGTTGTCATATAATAATGAGAGATTGGGATTTGATTTGTACCAACTAAGAAGTCAAAGCATGGAGGGGTGGTTGGGGTTGGTTCGTCCTTAGAGGAGTTTAGGGGCAGGGGTAGGCGCATGGAGTAAGGGGTGATGTAGGGGTGTGGTGATGGTAGTGGTTCAACGGGTACACTACCTTCAAATAATACCCGCTACATTCTAGGTTTTAACATATAATTTTGAGACCGTTAAATCATGAATAAAAAAAATGTGTCGGGTATATAGAGTATATATATATATGTATATATATATGTGTGTGTGTGTGTGTTTACACTCAAAGTTTAGACGCGTTAAATGTATCATGTATGTATTAAAAAATTAAAATAGCGTTAACGAACCTAAATGATAACCAAATATATATTTACATATATATTTATAAGATTAAACATAAAATAATAAAATAGAATGTTGTCTTAACATTTGATATTTGTCACCAACGTAAGTGCGTGTCGGGTTAACTGGTGTGTGACCCGGTAATTTCTAAAATTACCAAATGTAAGATGTGACATGAATGGACTTTGCTATGCATGAAATGACCTAATTAAACCAAGTTAAGTATATCATACAAATGGTTTATGTAAATGTGACTAGGGTTTGTATGGATAATGACCTGGAATTTCGTCGGTTGTCACATTCTCCCCTTGTTTGTAGAATTTTGTTCGGAAATTCAGTTTGAGCTATTTCTAACAGGTGTATTCTCGAACAAAGAAGGGTATTTGGTTTTCATTTGGTCTTCGCGTTCCCACGTATATTCAGGGCCACGATTCGAGTTCCAACGTACCTTAACCAATTTAACATGGCTACGCCTCGTCTTCTGAACTTTCTAGTCTTTGATCTCAATAGGTTCCTCAACAAAGTGTAGTTTGTCATCTAAGTGAATTTCATCGGTTGGTATGATCAAGGTCTCGTATGACAAGCACTTTTTGAGATTCGACACATGAAATGTATCCTGTACGTTGCTTAGCTCATGCGGTAGTTTGAGCTTGTAAGCTACAGGGCCAACCCTAGCTATTATTTCAAACGGTCCAACGTACCTAGGGTTGAGCTTACCACGGTTACCAAACCTCGCAACACCTTTCCATGGAGAGACCTTTAACATTGCTTGGTCCCCAACTTGGAATTCTAATGGTTTCCGTCTGTTATCAGCGTAGCTCTTTTGTCTGTCCCGGACGGCTTTTAGACAATCTTTAATTTTGAAGATCTTATCTGTGGTTTCCTGAACAATCTCAGGACCTGTCAAGTGTTTGTCACCGATCTCCGCCCAGCATAGTGACGAACGACATTTGCGACCATATAAAGCTTCAAACGGAGCAGCCTTAATGCTGGTGTGGTAGCTGTTATTATAGGAAAACTCAGCCAACGGTAAATGAGTATATCAATTTCCTTCGAAATCAGTTACACACGCACGGAGCATATCTTCTAATGTTTGTATAGTCCTTTCACTTTGACCGTCCGTTTGTGGATGATATGCTATGCTCATGTCTAAGCGTGTGCATAGGGCTTCTTGTAACGACCTCCAGATCATTGACACGAAACAACTATCCCTATCAGAGATAACAGAAACTGATACTCCGTGTCTTGCCACAATTTCTTTAATGTAGAGTCTTATAAGTTTCTCTGTCTTGTCGGTTTCCTTAATTGGCCGAAAGTGAGCGGACTTCATTAAACGATCGACAATTACCCATATGGTATCATAACCACCAGACGTCTTGGGTAATTTCATGATAAAATCCATGGAAATCTATTCCCATTTCCATTGGGAAATTTCAGGTTGTTGTAATAGGCCAGACGGTTTCTGATATTCTGCCTTTATTTTTTAACACGTTAAGCATATACCGACATGAATGGCAATGTCTCCTTTCATGTTGGGCCACCAATAGAGTTCTTTGAGATCCTTATACATTTTATCTGAACCTAGGTGGATGGAGTTCTTGGACTTATGGGCTTCGTCCATAACTAACTCGCGTAGGTTACCAGTACTCGGCACCCAAATTCTGTCCATAAAGTATAACGTATCGTCTTACTTAGGCTTCAATTGTTTGATCATTCCACGTAGTGCCTCATTTTAGATGTTCTCTTCCTTAAGTGCTTCTTGTTGTGCCATTCAGATTTGTGTAGTAAGATTCGTATGAATTGTCAATCCTAGGTCACGAACACGAAGTGTTTTAACTCGTTCTTTAGGAATTAAGGCATCTGCTACAACATTGGCTTTTCCAGGGTGGTATTTGTGTCACAATCATAATCATTCAATAATTCTACCGAACGACGGTGTCTCATGTTAAGCTCTTTCTGGTCAAAACTATGCCGAAGACTCTTGTGTTCCGTAAAGATAGTACATTTCGTACCATATAAGTAATGCCTCCAAATCTTGAGGGCAAACATGACAGCGCCTAACTCTAAGTCATGAGTTGTGTAGTTTTTCTCATGTACTTTCAGCTGTCTTGATGCATAGGCTATGACCTTATCTTTCTACACCAGTACACAACCCAGACCTTAGTGTGATGTGTCGCAGTACACGATAAAGTTGGAGGTTCCTTCGGGAAGTGATAGAATCGGTGCACTGCATAGTTTCTGCTTTAGTAACTGAAAAGGTGATTATTTTTTATTAGTCCAATCAAACTTTGTGTCCTTCTGGGTTAATGTGGTTGTAGGTCCAGATGACTCATCTCAGATCGATCTCGTGACAGGACGTCTCGATAACACGGAGTGCGGAATCCTACCGTATTAACGTATGTATATCAATTGACAATAGAAACAACATGTAAATAAACTTTCTCTTTTATATCACCAAACAGAGTTTACAGAATACTTGTTCATTCAATCTCTCGTCCTCTCTATTCTGAATCTGTAAACTCCTATTTATAAACATCAGTTCTGCAGTAGGTGAACATAACAATTCGTTTCAAATATGTTAAGTTCGCCTCTATTAGACTAGGCGAACTTATCAAGTTCGCCTCTAGCAGAACTTGTACTAATACTTAGACAAAAACTAAACAATTACATAAAAACATAAAGAAAATAAGACCTAAACTATTACAAAGCTTTTGTCATAAAATCTATGTCCTAACAGACTCCCCCTTGACAATAGCTTGATCTTCTATCTTCAGTCTTTATGACGAGCTCTTCCAGTTATCTGGTAATCTGCTTCCTGTATGCACTCTATATCTCTGACATATCTCCAACACTCTTTTATACTGCAATCCTTGTTCTCTCCATTCATCAGTGAACATAATCTCATTCTTTCTTAACGTCCTCTAATCTTTCTTTGAGAAGTTAATAAGACTCATTGCATCATAGAAACTAACAATGACCTTATTATCTTTATTATCAATCCTAGCTTCACCAGTATTCACATCTACATACCACCATTTCATATTTCCCAGAAAATCTTGTGGAATTTTCTTCAATGGTATCTTTTGAACAGCACATACTGACTTGAACTTATACTTCCAAGTCACATTCATTGTCTTTTGATCTACAATCTTCACTCTTTTTCCCTTATGTGATTTTTCCCTTTCATACTTCCCTGATCCACCTTCTCTCTTTATCAAATTGGCAATAACATCGGCTAATCCACACTTTGATCTATTAATCAATGGTTTTGTAGCTAGACCATTCATTTCACACCTTGGCAAGGTATTGAAATACTTGATCCTAGGCTTTAAGTATTGAAAACCATCAGATCTTTTAAGAGCAAACAACTTAGTGTCATCATCATAAAACCAACTTATGATCTCTCCAATACACCTCTCTTTATTCACATATCTTTCTTTCTGAGCAGGTTGTATAGGTGACTTTGGTAGTACTTTCATCCAATTGTTAACTACTTCTCTCCACTGTTCTCTAGTCATTCCTGTATTTCTATACATCACAGGTTCTTCATTCGGCTTAGGAGACACAATATGAGTAGTATAAACATCAGAATCTATCTTGGATTGAGCAGTATCATTAGGTGTAGTGATATCTTCAACAGAGTCCATAGAATCTGTTACTCCATCATAAGAAAACTCAGGAATAACATCATCTTGGATGAAATTATACGGAACATTCATACCATCACTTCCTTCATATGTAACCTTAGATTTACTATTTTCTATCTCAATCTCTACAATCTCTCCTTCTTCAACTTCATTATCCAACACATCCTCTTCAACATCATCAAATAATTCGTCTATATCATCCAGACATTCTAATTTCTCAGCTTCTTCTTCAGAATCTTGAAAGAATTCCAATAATAATATTTCTTCATTCACTCCAGAATCATTCTTGGTTCCTTCAATAGTATGTGATGTCGACTCCCCCTGAGCCCTTGATATTGGATTCACGTCAGCGTATTGACGATCACCCTCAACATTACCACTAGGATCATTGTCATCATTATCTTTTCGTTGAATTGATTCAACATGACAAGTATCATGTATCCTTAACTCCCCCTGAGCGTCAAGACGCTAAACAAGCTTAGAAACCAATAACTGCATGTCAGCAATCTGTGTAGCTTGAACTTGAAGGACCAACTGTCTCTGAGTATCAGTAGACATAAGAGTATCTACTTGAGTCTGCAAAGCAAGCACCTGTTATTCAAGGAATGTAATTCTTTCAGAATCAGACGGCTTTGAAGGACCAGCTTCAGATGTGTGTGGAACATGTGGAGAAAGCACCGGAGATGGATGTTTAGAAGTAGGAGGTGTAATCAGTAAGTAAGCAACAAAATTAGCATCCTCAACACCTTGAGAAGAATGAGCAGCAGCAATAGAAGCAGACATAAGCTTCTGAGCTTTTGGAACTGGAGCAGCATCACTATCCGAGTCAAAACTCTCATCAATTAAAGTTCTCTTGCCAAGTACTGATCCAGAAGGAGTATTCCAAACAGACTTACGCCTCGGTTTTCTGGCTTTAGATTTAATACGTTTCCCCACATTAGCCAATGGTAACGTAGCCAACCTTGCATAATGATCTGAGCTAAAATCTCTAGACGAATCAGAATCAGTAGCTTCAGAATCAGGTAAGATAGTATCACCGGAACTCGTATCTACAACATTGCCTTCAGCTTCATGAATAGGTGAGTTCACAGCTTCATGATCAAAATCATCCATATTCATACCCAAATATTGGTCATTATCTTGAGCAATCTCTTCTTGAACTGGTTCATTAACAGGAATGTGAACTTGTTCTTATGGAATAGGAACTTGTTGTTGTTGTTGTTGAGCAGGAACTTGTTGTTGAATTGGAACTTGGTGTACTTGAATAGGAACTTGTTGTACCTGAGCTTGAACTGGTTGTTGAATTGGAACTTGATTATGGACTTGTCCTTGTACTAACTCCTCAGGATGAAACCAATTATCATTTGGTGGTTCAACATAATCAGGATTGATTAATTGACCAAACAAAGGAGTTGGAACAGGAATTAGAGCAGCATTTTGTTGTTTCACCTTAGTACAATCAATAAAGATTCTTTTTGACATAGGAGTCAAAGTCAAACGGATTGGATGCTGAGGTAAATCCGGAATTAAATGGTTCAGAATCATTTGCACGAACCTAGGATACATAAGGAACCCTTGACCTTCTAGAGGATTGATTTGCATGACCAACTCACGGTAGATATATAAAGGAAAGTTAAACCTTTTGTTGAGGGTCAAAGCAACCATTGCATCTTGTAATGCACTCTTTAAACCATCAGTACCAGCCTTTCTTAGAGACAAACATTGTATGATGACGTGCATAAAATACCTCCATTCTCCAACTAATCCTCCTTTTCTTGCTTGTGTATCATTTGGTCTTCCTCTTTAACCCATCCTCTGAAAACACCCCATAATCAGTGTTCTAGGATAAGACAAAGGATCATCAACAGCACCTCCTAAAGCTAAAGCAGCATGAATAGTTTCTACTGAAATAGCTACCTCCGTATTATTCACTGTAGCACGAAGTACGTGAGGTTCAACAACTGTATCTTGATGTACGGTATCCCAGAATTGTTGAATATACGGTAAACTGATGTACGGATTAGCAGATAAGGCCACATGCAAACGTGAACGACTCAGAAAGTTGATAATTCCTTGAAAATTAACAGCTTCAGACATATTTGGATCCAATAACGCCACTTAATTATGTTTGTACTCAACACGACGAGCCATCTTTAAATGTAATGGACAAAAACACACATTAGTAATCAAACAAACAAAAAGAATCAAAAGAAATTTAAAAAAATTTCAACACAAAAAAAAATCACAAGTCCAAAACACTACTGAGCCCTTAGACGAACTTAATAAGTTCGCTTATTGTTGAAAGAGGAGAACATAATAAGTTCGCCTAAACAAGTTCGCTTGAACAAGTTCGCCTGAACCAGTTTGTCGATACAACTTCTACAGCAGAATCTCAAAAATGTCTAAATCATGAATAAAATCTCAATTCAAACCTAACACCAGCATCGATTAACAATCATGACACAAGTTTAAGTATCAATTTCAAGATTTAATCCAGAAAATCTAGGTTGTCTCAGAAAAATTAAAAACTTTCAAAACCAACGAACATAGAGTCACAAATTCCCGAAGATTGAACGGATAAAATTCTGTGAAATTACCTTATAAGTACTCGCAATCAAAAACCGATCCAGAAACAAACATAAAAAGTTCAAATCAGAAACCCTAGATTAGAAAATCACAAGTTCGCAAAAAACGCTTTATGTTCGCTCGATAAGTTCGCTCTCACAGTGAACAAGATAAAATGAATAAGTTCGCCTGAACAAAATATTAAATCCCAATTAGTTCACTTCTTTAGGCGAACTTGTTAAGTTCGCTTAACAAGCCTCAGGCGAACATAGTAAGTTCGCTTAATCAGACCCAGGCGAACATATTAAGTTCGCTCCAAACCTTTTCCTTTGAATAAAATTCTTCACTTTCAACATGACACATTCTTGTGAACTTCCATCTGTAGCATATATCCTATCCAATCCCGAATCATTTTAGTTAAAAATAAAATTCTCATGGAAGATAGAAACAAAATATTTTTGGATTTTATCTGTACAAACGGAATCACATATTTTTGGTTTTTATCTGAGCAAACTGAAACACATATTTTTGGATTTTATATGAGCAAACTAAAATACATATTTTTGGATGAACATCATGAGCAAGAAGATCATATCACTATATGAGCAATTCATCACACAGTTTATTATCAACTATGGGTAACCTATGATATGAAACAATCAAACTCATACTTATGTAACTCAATACTTTTTCAATTTTATGTAACTTTTGCAATCAATTTGAATAATACTTGAAATGATACGCGATAAATTTCAAGGTAAACAAGATCAGGTTATGAAATGCTCAATTTTTCATTCGGAATTTGCAATACAAAGCATGAATTTTTAAATTGTTAATATTATATAATTTGAAACTATAAGCATTAATCTTCTAAATTCATGTGAGTTGATACCATTTAGATGAAAAACATCGTGTACCCCACATATATGCCAACAGAAATTTTAATTTGCACTATCTTCAAGACATACACAGTTTATTGCAAGATTAGATCAATCTCCAAGTTGAAATTATCTTTATTAGCACAAGTATAGAATAGCATATCCAAAGGATATAAGAATCAGAATGATTTAGAATCGAAAGATTCTAATGAATTGGCTTTATAATGAGAATCAATAGATTCAGGTAGGAGGATCCAACTATTATCTGGATAAATTTCAATGAAATCAGAATAGATGATGTATCTAGCTGAACCGAGGGTGAATATATGTTCTAACGGATATTGTCAGAAACATATCTTAGTTTAGCAACACATTGCATGTTTTTCGGGGCATGGGCAGTGAAGTGAACTGAAAAAGATTGTGCTAAAGACATAGTTCGATATTGGTCTCATGAAATTCTTAAAACCATATATTCTATATCTGATAATGATCTTGTACACACACACTCAGGCATATAATGGACTCAAATCACATATCTAATCATATCATATTTAATGTTAACACTACTATTGGTTCAAAAACGCTTCTAGTCTATTGACAATTCAAGTTTCAAACTTATATTCAAATTATAACATATTATCAAGATAAGAGCATTCAAAACACTATCACTTCTCATTTATGCAGACTTTGAAATTTAGATCAAATCAAATTACTTTAAACTATCATATATCAAAGGTCTACTAAGGTCATGTGTAATGAACTATTCACTCATGTACTATCATTTCTTCTATAACTTCAAATGATGTCAATTTTTTATTTTTTATTTTGTTTTGAATTTTTATAAATAGCAATTTTTGACTGAAATTTAACATGCAGAAATGTAATAAAGCAATAAAAGAAATTTAAAAATAAAATATCCCATGAAAATTGTTTTGAAAAACTTTTATTCGGGATTGATCATACCGATCATTTTGATCAGAAATTCAAACCTGGTACGATCAAATGCCTTGGTAAAAAGATCAGCAAAATTATCATCTGTATGTACCTTTACCAGCTCAATCAACTTCTTATCTGCACAATCATGAATAAAATGATATCTAATTTCAATGTGTTTTGTTTTACTGTGCTTAACAGGATTATTTGTGATAGACATTGTAGCATTATTATCAATAAACATGGGGGTTCCTGTAAAATTCAAACCGTAGTCTCTTAACTGCTATTGGATCCACAAGATCTGTGAACAACAACTTGCAGCAGCAATGTATTCTGCTTCACATGTTGAAATGGAGGCCGTAGTTTGCTTTTTGCATTGCCAAGAAACTAGACGATTACCCAAGAACTGGCAACCACATGTAGTAGATTTCCTGTCCATACAACAACCACCAAAATCAGATTCAGTGTAAGCATTGAATTCAAAGTTAGAACCATGAGGAAACCATAGTCCCAATCTTTGTTTTCCTTTCAGATAACGAAAGATTCTCTTTACTGCAATCAAATGAGACTCTTTTGGTTTTGCTTGGAACCTGGAACAAATACACACAACGAACATTATGTCTGGCCTTGAAGCGGTTAAGTACATGAGAGATCCAATCATTGCACGGTATAGTCGGCAATCAACTTCTTTTCCATCTGGGTCAGAATTCAATTTATGATTGACCGGAATCGGAGTATCATATGGGGTACATTCCTCCATCTTGAACCGGCTCAAGATGTCCTTTACATACTTAGACTGATGAATAAAGAAACCATCTTCCTTCTGATTAACTTGAAGACCTAGGAAAAATGATAATTCTCCCATAGCTGACATCTCAAACTTCTAAATACTTTCAAACTCTTTGCACAACCCTTCATTTGTAGAGCAAAAAATAATATCATCTACATATATCTGTACCAGTAGGTATTCTCCCCCTGCTTTCTTAATGAATAAAGTCGAGTCAATATGTCCACGAATAAAATAATTCTCCATAAGATGTGTAGACAACGTTTCATACCACGCTCGAGGAGCTTGATGAAGACCATAGAGAGCTTTATCAAGCTTGAAAACTTTAGACGGATTTAGTGGATCTTCAAACCCCGGCGACTGACACACATAAACTTTCACCTTGACTTTACCATATAAGAAAGCACTTTTACATCTAATTGAAACACCTTAAACCCTTTGTATGAAGCAAAAGCAAGAAACAACCTTATAGCTTCAAGCCTAGCAACATGCGCATAAACCTCGGTGTAATCAATTCCCTCTTGTTGATTAAAACCTTGTATAACTAATCTTGCCTTATTTCTCACCACAACACCGCGATCGTCTTTCTTGCATTTAAACACCCACTTTGTACCAATTGGATACACACCCTTTGGAAGATCTACAAGATTCCAAACTCAGATATGTCTGCTTGTTCTTACTCTCCGATGGCTCCTGCTGCAATTCCGGCCAAAACAAAGTGTGAAAAAGCTTCAAAGGCGATCGTATAAGGTGTGCAGATGATTAGTTCACAAGAATAATACAAGAGTCTGTCGAATTCAATAGTTAAGTTCAATGTGTCGACGGTTATGCTATAATTGGCCATTAACTGGTTTAATTCGATTATGATTGCGCTTTATTTGATGGTTATGATTGTTAATGTCATTAATCGAGCAGTTTCAGTTATAAAATCGAACGGATTGATGCTTGAAATCGAATTCGGATTAAAATGTATGAGGTTTGACTTATTAATGTCAACATAAATCAAGCTTAGGGAAATTACACATCTAGTCCTTGTAATTTCCAGTTTTTCTGAGTTTGTAATCTGTCAGGAATAGTCCTTGAGGTTTGAATTAGGTTAAGGACCAATTTGTTTGACTTTACAAAGTCAACAGATTTGATTTATGAGTATTTACACAACTAGTCCTTGTAATTTAGATTTTGAAGGAATGACAGAATTAGTCCCTGAAGTTTGAGTTAAGTTAATTAGGTTAACTTTAACTGGATTTAGTTAACGGAGTTAACTGGAAAAGTCCGGATTTTCACACATGTTATCCTAATATAGGGCCTAACATTACATGTTATCCTAATGTAAATGTAGGGCATAACAACACATGTTATCCTAATGTAGGGCATAACAACACATGTTAGCCTGAAGTAATGTATTGGTGTTTGCACGTGTATATCATGTAAATGTAGCCTTAACAATCAGCATTCAAGCATAAAGCACAAATAAACACATATAATCATATTGTAGAATTGTACGTGTATAATTGCAAATAGTGTTTGAATGTAATCATGTTTCACCCCAAAAATGTACAAAAAGAAAAAGGGGGCTATGTAAACTCACCTTGATATTCATGATAGTAAAGTTCTTGAACAAAAGAATTTGGATAGCCTTTACCACCTAAGGATGCCCTAAAATGTTGAATTGAATCATGAGGTGTTACTACTAACTAATCGTATATTACGGGTTTGAAAACCGAGTGTTCGTGAGGGAAGAATCCCATGGATGGTATGTGAAATCAAGGAAACCTAAGGATGTTAAGAAAACAATTTAAAATAGTAGCTAAGGGCTCACAATCGTTGGAAAAATTGTTTTAAGGAATCACTCGAAGGTTTCGTCAAAAGATCACAAAAGATACATATTAACATCCTTGCGTACTGATTTCGTGCGGCACTTTTGATGGTCGAAACAGACGAGTTAGGTTACAAACCTTATATGGTTGGAAAGTATACTCAAAGTAGCAGGTTTTAAGCTCAAGAAACACCCTCATTAGTTTAGGAATGAAAAAGTTATGATGGCGTGAAGTTAGGGCAGTGCTGCTGGAATTTGGGGTTTTGAAACAAAAACGACTTTGTGAGCAGATTAAACCATGAAATTTCGTGATTCCAAAAATATGAATTTGTTAAATACATCATGATTATAAATTCTGGAAGTTTTCTTAGCAAAAATCCTATTTTTGGTATGTTTAATCATCAAAAAATAAGGACACAAGAATAGACTCAGATTTCCAGCTTTCGTGCATGATCTTTAGGGATGTAAAAAGGTACCCAAATGGGTGTGTTAGGTCGAATCCTATTATGGAAATAAAGTATTATGTTTATAAAGAATATTCATCAAGAAAAACCTAGGTGTTGTTTTAATAAAAATCGGCCAACAAGAGGATTTGCATTCAAAAGTCAGAATGTAAAATATTCTGATGTTTGTGCCTTGTGAGGGCTGTTTACGAACCCAAATCCATGAATTGGCCAAAGCTATCAACAGAAATTTTGTAAAGGAAATCATTATGAAACTCTCAGAAGAAGAATCATGTATTTAAGAGGTCGTAGGCTCAAGTTATGACGTCTTTCGCGAGAGCCAAATAATCTGCCAGAAACCCAGATTATGTTTTAGAAGGTTTTAACGACTTCTAAACCGTTTGTTGCCATATGAGGGTAAGGTAAAAGATTGTTGGCAATCAATACCACATATTAGTGATGTGTTTTCATTTCCTACCCCTGATCTTAGTCGATTACGAGATGAACATTCAAACCAAGCGAGTTCTTGTAATGAAGAATCACTTCAAGGTTGATGTTCGTGCTACATAATCAAGGGGTTAAGCGGTTTCCAAGAGGAAGCACTTCAAGAACACCTTAGAGGGACTAAGTATCAGAGTTTATGAGCTATTACTAGATGAAAATCGTGATGGTGTTGTGTGATTGCTACTCTATACGATCAGAGAAAGAAAACAAGAAAAAGAGGAAGAACTCCTTACTTGATTGTAGATGAGAGCAAGAGGAGTGGTGTGAGTGAAAGGGAGAGGGGGTGGGGGTATTTCTAGGTGTCTTATGGAGTAGGGAAAAAGTTAGAATTAGGGCTAGAGGGTGATTTGGAGGCTAAATGAAAAAAGAAAAAAAAATTGTTGCTGTTACTTGCGATCGGAAGGCAGGAGCCAAAAAAGGAAAGTGGGGCTGGCCTTTAACTCGATTTTTGACACTGGTGTACAGCTGGTGGTTGACTAAAACAGTCCTAGGAAGGTTCAATAATAGTTCAAAATCGAAATTAAGTCATGGCTAGGGTCTAGGATAAGTATTTTGCAACATAACACTTGAAATGTGACATAAAAAGTGACATTTTGTAACTTAGGATAAAAGAGACCTATGAAGATAAATGATGGGCTATAACACTTTGTTAGATATTTATTTAGGAAAGCTAAGATATATAGTAGGGCATCCCGGTCTATTGGTTTTAAAATTTGATCCACAAGATACGAAAATTTCACGTAAAATGACGTTGTAAGCAAACCGTTGCACATAAAATGATAACTTGTGATATTGGGCATTAAAGAAGCATTTTATGAATACATGTGGTCATAATGATATAAGATATACTTGGCCAACAAAATGATTGCTAAGGTGCTCGTTTTATTGATACTTTATGAAATCCAACGGTACAAGTACAAGGTGAAAAATTGGAAATGTTACAGTTATACTCCATTTTTAAGCATGGTTAATTTATGAAAACATTTTGAGTATCTTGAAACGATTCCACCGATTATTTATACATAACGCATTTTAAGCGCTTATTGTGTTTCACATGACCCGTGGAATGGAATGATGGAAAGGACCTATGGAACGGTCTTTGGTTATGTATATATATATATATATATATATATATATATATATACACACACATATACTATATAATTACTCATAGTTGTTGATGTCGCCCAGACGGTCTATAAAAAATATAAAAAAAACCTAATCTAGACACCTAAGTAATAAATTGAATACCTATGAACTAGACCGCACTGACAGACAAGTGAACCTATCGAGTGTAGCACAGCTTAACGGTAAACCGGATTATTGAACCCTTGAGACACTGAATAACTAAACTAGACTCTGATTAGAACTAAGAATATTGGCTTGGGGGGTTTTCTATACTAACGATTAAACTAATGAAATCAAGTGAAACAGATGAACGACTCTAACTATCAGACAAAGACTCGGGGAATATCAATCATGAGAAGAACACTACTAGGTCGGAATCCTACTTGCAAAGCTCAACTTCTACCGGTTAAGGAAACTATGATGGTCTAGTTTTCTAAGGATAACAACTAAAGAAAACCTAGTGGATCCCTAATCATTCTCAGGGTGTCATCAACAAGGAAACTCTAAAGATGCACAACGCTCACTAGGTAGTCGGATTACCCTTCAGTCTCTCCAACAATGATAATGTACCCAACAGACATATCACCTCTCAGTCTCACTGTCCACAATACATCAAAGATGCATGTGGTAATCTCAGATCAACAAACTATGACTCGGATCAGCAACAATTACTAAGAACCTAAGGCAACTTCCTTTTAGACAGTTAACACTCGAAAGCTTAAAAACGAAGACTAACTGATTATCTCACACCTTTCGGGTATTGAGATAAGATGAACACTCAGATCTAATTAACTCTCAATCACAGCTCCTATGGGATAATACGTCTAGCAAACCATACAATCAATCAAAAACACACAGTCTATGATCTAAATACGCTACTCAAACTGAAACACATTCACAAGCGGCATACGGAACTATAATCAATTGTAAAACAGATCTAAACATGCATATTCATCATAACTAATAACATGTGATTGTTTACAAAATCATCAAAACAACATTAGAATCCATAAACCGACAAAAATCCTAAATTTAGCAAGAAATCATCTTTAACCTAGGCAGTATCAAAGATCTAGCTAATACACATGTTCAAAACATCCAAAACAGACGTAAAAGACATAGTTATGGTTTCAATCAAACAAATCAAAGATAAAAATTCAAACTTGGAAACCGAATAAGCTAATACTAACGAACCCGAGATCCAATACTTTAATCTTGCACTTCTAATTGCTCCTCTAACCACAAAATCACCCAAAGCACTTCTCCAGATGGCTAAACTCCCCATCCTGACCTAATGGCATTACAACTCTTTTAACTTGGTCGATTAAGGTTTTTTTACGAATTTACGGGCCTCTCGCGTACCGCGAGACAATGTGGCCAGCCCCTTGCGAATCGCGAGAGACAAACTAGTCGGGCGCGCTTCTGGGATCTGTTCGATTTCTTGGGACTTGTTCTTGTGCTCGATCTCCTCGTGATTTGACTTATAATTCACACAAGCACCTGTAAACATAACAAAGATTCAATATGAACCAAAAATGACTAAACGCACGAATACAATGGAATAAATATGTGTACTTTGCACTACATCAAACATCCCCACACTTAATCTTTTTTCATCATCGAAAAAGTCTACAATGGAATCATAACTGGAATCAAGCTTTTAACAATCAATTTTATATCAGCACAAATATACTCACGCGTTAAAAAGCAACAATCAGTATTTCTGTTCTATTAAACCCAACCACCAACTTTCAAGCCCCCCGTTTGTGTTCTAATTTCATTTTAAACAGCATATCAATCAATCTATGGGACTCACGCTTAAAAGCTACAACTCTACCTAATCACGTGTCATGGTCATGCCTAGGCACGGGTCAAACCGTTTAGATTTACCCACCACGTTAAACTAAGATTCACATGTTTTAGAAATTAAGATGATCAATGAATGAATGAAAATGAGCATTAAATTAAACATAATTGAACCTTTATCTAGAGGCGTTTCAATCAAGTTACTATCCCGGAGGGTAACACATAGACTACAATTCTAAACAATGAAGCACTTAAGAGTCACTTAGTTGTGTTTCAACCAGGTTGCCATCCCGGAAAGTAACATTTATGCAAAACTTAAAATTCTAGTCAATTAAGCTTGTTTATAATGGAATTATGGATTGTGGGCACAACCGAAACTCGAATTTATTCTCATAAAAAGATAGTGGCATGCCAATAAATTTAAAAAAAACTCTAAATTTTAATTTAGCGTGGTACCTATCACCCTATGTTGACAGTTTCAGTTTTACCGACACCCCTAAGATGAGTACCCCTAACATATCATGATTTAATTCAATTAAATTCCTAATTAACACTCACAGGCTATTTAAGCTCTAATAGTTGGCTGGATCTACCAAAACATTACAATTCAGACGTGTTTTCTATTATTTATATTCATTTAAACTCAACAGCAGATGCAGTTCTACTATCATTTTCCATTTATTATGTAAAAAACATTTACTTTCGAAGGACATTTTTTAAAAAAATTTCAATTTATTTTTGTATTTTTGTATATTTTTTTAAAGAAAAAACAGTGGTTAAGTCCTCTTCCCTACAAAGAAGTGGTCACGGGTTCGAACCCGGTTAGACCCCCATTATTGTCTTTTTTTTTGTTTGTGTTATCTCAAACACACACACATGTAAGTATATATGTAAAATATATACATACTTATAAATCACATGCATTTTTGTAGAAATCTAATGATAAACTACATATGACCTCATTATAAGAAAATACAAAATTTCTATCATCCATACTTTTCTAAAATTTTTTATGTTGCAAATCCTGATTAAATTTTTTATAAACCTAATAAATATATCCTGTAAATTTTTATTAAAACAGAAAAAAAATAAGTTAATGTTTTAACTATTTTATTTTATTAAAAAAAACTCATTATAACCCTTATAAATTCTTAAATAAACAATATAAATGATTTGTTTAGACAAATTTAATTATGTTATTTTATATGAAATATTAATTTTATTAAACAAAATGTAATTAATTGTTTAAGAATTATTAAATTCATTTTAAACATGTAAATAATTATTTTTGGCAAAGAATAATTATCTAAAAAGTTTTAAAGTTTATAGAAATCCTAAATAATTATTTTAGCTTGATAATTATACAAATTCAATTAGTTTCATTTAAACTTATAGTATTTAATATTTCTTTTATAAATCATTTAAGTAAAAGAAATTGTTTAAATAGTTTAAATAATTATTTTAGTAACATAAAAACAATTATTTAAACCTACTTCTTTTCATAATTTTATTTATTAATTATCTTTAGAATAATTATGTAAATAAATTCAATCGTATTATTATTTTAATGCTTGTGATAAACAAATATTTTCCAACAAACTTGCATGAATCCTATATCCAATCTCAAATTCCAAGCATCCTCGAGAACTCAAATAAACTTAGAATTCTTACTTTTATTTTCCCTTAGACATGCTTTGAGTCTAGAATACAAATTAACTGTGTAGGTTGATTGTTAGAAATCCTCACGGAGCCTATCCATCATATACAGTTCATATAACTTATTAGTTTCATTATAGGTGAGTTTCATAGCCCCCTTTCTCTTTACTATTGTTTACAAATACTCGAGGTGGAACATGTTTACATACTTTACCTACCAGATTCAATGTCATTGTTCTCATGTTAATTACTATGTGCTTTATGTCTTAAACTACTTGGCGACCATACGTGTGTTCATGTTAAGTGCAATCCTTAACTTGCTACCCAAGCCTAAGGTAGTACCATTTATGATCATTTATACGAGAAGGCGATACATACTAGTTAACACAAACCTTGGCAGGTTTTGTGTGTACCATATTAATACTTTTTCAAAAAGGTAATCAGTTGGATTGCGTATCTAGTTTTCCATTACCAGGCTTGATTGTACGCTTTGGAACCTTGTATGTTTTCACAATCATTCCTTAGTTATGCTTTGAACATATTGAATTTCAAACCCTTTTTACTTAACTTTTGTTTGGTGTCAAAAACTATGTTACTCACCAACTACTTGTAGTTGACATTTACTCACATGTTTCAGGTGCACCAGTTTGAGGAAAAACTACATGATCACATAGGACTATGGACCTAGCTTTAATAAGGATTGAATTTAACTTGTGTTATGTTTGAACTCCTTGTTTTCCATTTCTATTTGTAACGGATGCTTTAATTTTGATGTAATATATTATCACTTATTAATAGATGATCATGCTTATGAACAACCGTGCCAGCCCCAACGTATAATCCGCCGCCAGTCGGGGTGTGACAGATTGGTATCAGAGCCATGGTTATAGCGAATTAGGTTATTAGACACACATGACCTAGACTATAACCTAGGAGTCCCAAACATGAGTTTAACTCGTGTCTTTTACTAGGAACTCCACTCTATACTCATTATACACATACTTACATCCACTTACCTATCTACATCTACCTATTTCTATCTACATAGTGCAAATACATGAACTGCAGCATTATAGTCTATAACCTTAGGATACCCTTGTGTAACTATCCTACCTATTATCTGGTGTATTACATTGCATGATACCATAAAAATTATCTTATGTGCTGTGTTACTTGATAACCTATGTGTTCACAAAAACTACAACTGCTGTGATACCTTATTTGCTACAATATTTGAATTGTCTGCACAATACCTATTTTATATCACTAAATGCTATCCTAAGTATTGTCATACAAGACTTTATACACTTTCATCTTTTACACATTGTTGAAGCACTTTTGTGTGATAGACACTCTGGATAGTGTCTTAGCTTTAGTACTTGTCTTGTATGTATTAGTCTTTTTATTTTAGTGTCTGTATGTATTAGTTATCGAGTTGTAATTTCTAACGCATGTTATTGTTGTATTATTTCTCTATGTGTTTTGCGCACTTAGCATGTGCGAAGGAATTACTTCCTGCGTACTTAGCAAGTACACAAGAATACTCTGCGTACTTGCTAAGTACGCATGAACAATTTGCCTGCGCACTTGTTAAGTGCGCAGAGATCAGGTCTAGTATAAATAGAATAGGTTGACAGAAGTTCTGTACGCAGACATTTGCACTCAGTATATTCTCTCTGTAACCCTTCAAGTTTATAATAGACGGAGTTTGAAAGTGATTTCGTTTTCGGTTTACTCTGTGTTGCTTGACTCTCCACCTAGTCACGGGCATTCCGCACCCAGTCTGACTAGTCACACACCCACACGTAACGATCCGAGACACCTGGGGACCTACAAGTGGTATCAGAGCTTAGCTCTTGATTTTGAGTGTTGTGAGTGTGTTAAGAGCATCTTTTACACATCCTACAGAGATTTTGCAAACAAAAGTGGGTGTTTTTGTTGATTTTTGTGATAAAATAGGGGTAGCTCTTGAGCACTATTTTAGAAGCAAAAATCACTCAAAAACCGACTTTTGTTGTGTATTTGAGTGTTTTGAGCATCAAAGGTTGGTTAGAAACGAGTTTCTGACCCTTTAGCTCATTTTTTTTGGTCATATCTTCGATTTCTTCTGTCTCCAGTGAGATTCCAGTGACCGGAAAAAGTTGGTGAGGGTTGGTGAAAAAGTGACCTGCGTACTTACCTTATTTGGCAACAAGTACCATCTTGCTGCGTACTTACCAAGTACGCAAGACCATATTTGTTGCGTACTTAAGTCATCTCCTGTGTACTTATCATTTTCTCCTGCGTACTTAACAAGTACGCAAGAGAAAATTCTAAATACGCAAGACCAGATTTTTTAAGTGCGCAAGGCCAGAGTCAAGTGCGCAAGTTGTTTTGACTTTTTTGAAATTTTACTAAGTGTCACACTATGGCAAATCTTCAGAACCTTGGTAACCTACTTAATTATGACAATGAAATTGGAATCCCACAAAAACCACCAAAGCTGTTTAATGTAAATGATTATTCAAATAGGAAAGCACGCTTTGAACATTATATCTCATATACTGATTACTCTTTGTGGATACCTATACTTGAGGGGTATAAGCATCCTACGTATACATATCTTGATGAAGATGTTCCCAAGCATATTTCTAAGCTAGACGAAGAAGAAAAGAAAGTCTATGATAGAGAAAAGAAAGCACATGGATCTATCACAATGGCCCTAACTAGAGAACTCTTTCACAACTTCAGAGGTTATGATAATTAGAAAGATCTCTGAAAGGCATTGCAGAAAAGATTTGAAGGGAACAGTGACATCAAGAAGAGCAAGAGAAATCTTCTGAGAAAGCAATATGAGTGTTTCAGGTATCTGGAAAATGAATCTACTGATGAACTTATATCTAGATTCTATCATCTTCAAACTGAGCTAAAAGCTTTTGAGCTAAAGTATCCTGATGAGGAATTAGTTGAAAAATTTCTGGATGCTTTACCACCAAAGTTTGAGATGTATACCACTTTGCTGAGAGAGAACCCGAAGTTCTATGAGATGACGATTGAAGAAGCAATCGGTAAGGTTCAAGTTCACGATATGAACCTGAAAAGAAAGGAAAGCTCAGGAAGACCTCAAATCCAAGACCCTTCTATGTATTATAGGACGTCTTCCACAGCTAAATCATCTGGTTCTGGTATCGCCTTATTCTCATGGAACTCTAATGAAGAAGATAACTCGAATGGTTGTGGTGGTCATACATGCTTTACAGCATCTGGATCTGGTTCTCACCACCAACATCCCTCAAGAAATCCTCCCTCTACATCTTCAGCTAACCAGACTTCTATAGCCAAGATAGCTGAAGATCATGTAGCATTATTTTCATCGTGTATGCTTGCTTATGAGAACTTCATTGGTGGCAAGCTTACAGATCCTGAGACAATTGAAGAAGATTTTAATCAGGTGGATCCAGATGACAGGGAGGACATGGATATTCAATGGAATATGGCCATGATCTTAAGAAGGGCCAAGTGTTTCTTGAACAGAACTGGCCGAAAGTTTATTGGTGGGCATTCAAATGCCAAGGTGGGTTTTGACAAATCCAAGGCCAAGTGCTACCAGTGTCAGAACTATGGACACTTTGCTCGTGAATGTCAGAAGGACAAAGCACCAGCCTCAGGATTCACAAGACCAAACCAGGGAAACAACCAAGGAAACAATCAAGGGTACAACTCTAACAACCGCAATCAAAGTCTAGGTGGAACGTCCAATGCATTGGTGGCTCAACAGGACGAAAGCTTTGATTGGGGTGTTCATCTGGAGGATGCCCTTATTGCACAAACACAAGTTGGTCTCATGGCTGAGATTATGGAGATGATGGAAGCAGAGGAATGGGAAGCGTCTGTGGCTGATCAAGTAGAGTCTACAACTGCAGTTTCCCTCATGGCTATTGGAGAGGCATCATGTTCATCGAATGAGGTAGATTCTAATCCTTTTGCTATCATTTCTTGTTCCAAATGTCTAAGCTTAAAGGTTGAAAATTCTAGGCTTCAAGACAAAGTCGAACCCCTTCGTATTGCAGCGTTAAGCTACAAGGAAAACGAAAAACGTTACAAAGATTCAATTGAAACTTTAAAGAAAGAAAAACATGATTATTCACTTAAAATCAGCGATCAACAGTTTCATTTGGATGTTGAGTACAAGGGGTTACAGAAAAGGAACAATAAGATCAACAAGCTGCAAAATGAGATCTTGCAGTTAAAAGGTAATATTGAGAGGTTGAAAAATTCTCTTTTTGTGGTGGAACACTACGAGTCTGTAGTGAGACAAATGTATGGCTTAGGGCTGGGTACTAATGTCATTCCTCCACCAGTTAGTGGGAAATTTGTCTACGGCTTAATTGACATTGATTTGTCTTGCCTTGATGAGTCCTCAAGTCAGGATGATTCCTCAAGTAAGGCTGACTCTGCATCTAATGAAGAGTTCTTTACTGCTTCTGATGATGGGTCTGAGAACACCTGCCCTAAAGGAGTAGTCTGTGAGGAGTTGCTAGGTGAACAGAAAGTTAAGAAAAACATTATCACTGATAGTGATAATTGTATTTTGACTGAACCCGATATCATTGAATCAAATGAAAAATTAAAAGTGATGCTTTATGGGGGGATATAAAAACATTAATCAAGTTAAGAAAGAAGCTTTTTAGCTCATTTTGGGCTTGGTTATAAAGAAAATTTGCAAAAAATTTATATTCCCAAAAACCAATCATCATCGGGTCAGACTATTGTTCACCAAACAACTTCTCCTGCTCATCATGCTGAGTCATCTAATGCCAGATCTAATGAGCCTTACAGGAGGACTTACAAAGAAAAGAGAACTTGCTTTCACTGTGGTATGGTTGGTCACATTCTTGTGAACTGTCCTGCTAAGAACCAAGGGAAACGGCCAATTGTTTCACAACCGGATGTTATCCCTAAGTCACCACTAGTGAAGCATTCAAAAAGTCCAAAAGCAAATGTGGTGAAACCACCAGTAAAACCTATGGTAAAGCCAAAGATCACATCTGAGGCTAAACCATCTGTTTCAAAAAGGGGAAAGCTACCTGCTAAACCTAGTGCATCTACCTCTGGTAGTGCACCAACTGGTGAGAAACCTGTGGTGAAACTCTCTAAGCCACAGAGGAGAAGAAGGAACAAGAGATCGAGAAAGCTGGAACAGCTGGCTGGAATTCAATCAGGTGAAACTTCCACTAGTTCACCTACTGCTTTTGAATCTAAGTCTACTGTTCCAGTTAAGAAAAAGAAGAGATCCTGAAATAACAAATCCAAAAGTTCTTAATCTCCTGGTCCCAAATCTTCTACAGATTCATCCATTTTTGACAGTCACGACTGTGAATTAATTAAGGTTTTTTATTTTAAGAAAGACGGACGACCCAAGACCACTATGGCTTGGGTCTCCAAATCTAATTAATTTCTTGTGACTCGTGCAGGGACATCCGAAGGGTACTATCTCAAATCGTTGGTATGTAGATAGTGGATGCTCCTGGCACATGACAGGTAACATGGCCCTCCTTCAAGATGTGAAACCATTCAGAGGCGGCTATATGGCCTTTGCTGGAGAGAAAGGCGGTAGTATCACGTGTCAAGGCGTGGTTTCAAATGGTTGTGTCAGCTTCGACAATGTCAACTACTGCGAGCAGCTGAAGCATAACTTGTTGAGTGTCTCCCAAATGTGCGACAAGGAGTACTCGGTTATGTTTGACAAGACTAAATGCATGATTCTCAAACCTGGTTTTGAGGTTCCTGAAGACTGGATTCTGATGCGAGCGCCAAGGACAAACGACACCTATCAGATCGACATGAGCGTGGCGAAAACCACCTCATCAGTTGCTACTTGTTTGCTTACCAAAATGATAGAGCTTGACTCTATCTTGTGGCATAGGAAACTCGGACACATTTCTTATCGAAAAATGAATCATCTTGTCTGTAACATCCATGATTTTATGGCCTAACTTGTAACTTAGTTTTATATAATTATGACATACCATTCCAAAACCGTACTTGTCTAGCATCTTATGTCACATTACTCATTATTTTAACATGTATCAATTCAAAATTTCAAACTTTCAATAACATATTATACTTTATAACAATAATGAGCTTTAATCACGTATTTATATATATATATATACACTTAATTTAGATTTTTACAAGTCTTTATAAAAAAACTATTTTGTAATAAAATTTCAAAATAAATTAGTCTTCAAATTTAAAAAAAAAAGCAAGGAATCCCCTCTAGTCACCGTTGAACCCTCAAATTGAACCTACCCTCTTGAAATTTGATATTTTTCCCCAATTTTGACCCCAAATCTCAAATTCTTGACCGTATTTGACTTCCAAAGGTCAAACAGGCCAAAAGCTTCAAATTTGTGATAAGAGTGGATTAAACCGGCTGGGATGGACCTGCATTGTGCCCTAAATCAAATTACCAACTCATCTCGGTCCATTAACCATGACAATCCGATCAATCCAGCGGGCAGATTCAAATTCAAACGGATTTGACTTTTGCATAGTCAAAACCCGTATCAATATGTTTTCAATACGTGCAATTAGAACGTTTAAATCCCGTAAATTATGCTCAAACATCTCTTGCATATTTTCAGACCACAAGCACGACTAAATTCAACCCTAATTGACCTAATTGATGCGTAATTTGCCTCAACGGCTGTCATACGCAAACTTCTAATCGAATCGTACAATTAGAGGAAATTAAATAAATTAAACCACACGCACACGTTCGCATACCCCCATACAAACCCTCTAAACTTTCATTTGATCCCCATTTCACCTATGGAGTTCTGTCGAGCATCAAGAACAGTGGCTCTGTCTTCTCAGTCGGTCTCGCTCAATCCTTCACCGATTCAAGTAAGTTTTACAGCATTAGTTTCATGATTTGATGCCCTTTAATTGCCCTTTATCAATTCGCAACATTAGATCCTCTCTGGCTCAATCTCAATCTATGTTCGTGACCAGTTCGTACGTATTCAGATTGGGACTGTTGTTCTTTCGAATTCGAGGATAATAAATTCTAGTTTGCATGATTTACCAGTGAACCACCTAGTTCAGCCAGTTAATGCCCTCGACTTCGAACTAGGTGGTGTGGGTTCGAAACCCACCCACAGCCGCCACTTTTGATTGTTTCTGTGCTGGAGCCGGACCCTCCTATGATTCCCGTTAAAACGACACAGAACCGGATTGTGAAACATAAGCAGACCACTGGTCTGGTGGTTGTACATGCTTCCTTCCACAGGAGCCACCCGGGTTCGAGTTGGGTGGTCCGTAATTAAGTTTTAGAAACTGTTTTAATTTTCCAAAAATATTTGTAAAAAATATTTTTATTCAATTTAAATTACATACTTTTGGAGTAATTAATTTAACTAATATTATAAATTTTATGACAAAACTTTATAAATGTTTCTTGCAAAGTTTTATAAAATTTAAGTATATATATAAAACTATATCTAAATATATATACTTACAGAAAACATGTAAATTTTTAATTAAATTTATTTATTTTAACATACCTATTTCAAATGATAAATAAATAAATAAATTTATTTATTATCTATATAAATTACTTTTACAAATACACTTAGAGTTTGAATCATATTTAAAGTTATTAATTCGAACACCGCTTTATAAATAAATAAATAAATAAAGTAAGAATTATTTATTTAAATTATAAATATAATTTTCACACTATTTTTCTAACTAAATAGATAATAATTGTTTAATTTATTTAGTTATTCAAACCCAAACCCTAATTCAATTATTCTAAGACTATTCATTTCAATTTCTCATTTTATAAAAACACCCCCCCCCCCTTTTAGTACAAACCACTAACACCTACAACTCCAACCCATGTATACACATCCATTTAAATCATAGACTTGGGCATAGACTATAGTACACATTATTAATCTAGATCTATATACATTACACACTAGGTTAACATTGTGAGATTGCAAGGATCACTTTGCTACCTAATCTCTCGTGCTAGCTACACCTTTGATTCAAGTGAGTATTACATAGCCCCTTTTCACACTTTTACACTTTTTGGGTTGAAACATGAACTCTATTCATATAATTATTTACATTTACACAGACTATACAAACACAAATCCTCTTTACACTCATGTGTGCAAATTTGAGCTTTATGTTTGAGTACTAGGTGTGTTAACTGTTTGTGTGCAATTTATGTGCAATCATTAACTATTTAAGCCGACGGTAAACAATGGTAGATCTATTGAGTCTGACAAACCCACCCAGATTGGGGTGATTGTTACCGACAACACAATTTGCATGCTAGTTACAAAGGTTTGATTGTACTTTCGGTTACACAATAGTTGCTCCCCATAAATGTCTTATTTTATCATATTATGTAAGGATTTGTTTATTCACATCTATACACTATCTATGTACAAACCTGTGTATGCTCACCAACTTTTTAGTTGACCATATTTTATTCATGTTTCAGGTGCTAATGTGTGATTTTGATCAAGACTTGCTACACATAGGTTTTGGGACTTAGTTAATTCTAATTCAAGAACAATTTGTATTTCATTTATGTATTTTTGAACTTGGTTGTGTTTGATCTGTTTGAAATGAAATTTGACGATTAATATATTGCAATCTAGTCAACCTTGTGCTCATGAACAATCTAAATGTCCCGCCCCGGCGTATTCCGTCATCGGTTGGGGTGTGACAGATTGGTATCAGAGCCTTGGTTATAGGGAATTAGGTTATTAGACACTCTTGACCATACTATAACCTTAGGACACCCATACTATGCCTTGCTATTACCTGTTACATGATTACTTCTTATGTGAATATTTTGCATGTTATACTAAGTAATTACACTACATGATACAATACTTAATAGTCTATGTGTCACACTACTCACTAACTTTTGTGCTTATGTTCATTGTTATCCACATGCTACCTTTTTTATTCATTTAAGTGTTATCCTAAGTTTCAACACACGCTTATACACACTTAGTTTTCTATACATCCTTAATCTCACACAATCTCACACACATAATGTCACCATCTCTCGTGATCAAAATCTAAACTATTGGGCCTAACGCCCATTAATAATAAACAAGAAGTCCATTTATCCTCCAAGAGGAAGAAGACTACAGGAATGAACAAACCTTACTTTCGGGCCTCAAAGCCCGGTCCACAACAATTCCCATCATGACTATGAGCCCAACAATAGTGTTATTAATACATGATGGCTGTAAGAGTGTGTAGGCCCATGAGGGATTCTGGCTAAGGAAAGACAAGGTACTTAAGTGTGTCCTAGTGACCCGCCCCTCTTTCCTGGGAATTCTCCTCTAGGATGCATTACTTATAGGTCAAGTGTATTTCTAAAATACTATTGTGAAGACTCGGTGTTATGACTAGTCAAACTCTTAACCTATGAGAACTCCTATATTTAACACTCAGTATTTTATTATCGCTTACAACCTTTACATTATTTTCTGCTAGACATGGACTCCTACTCTCCTTCCTCCCCGGTATACCGTCCCGGAGCAAAGTCTGATTGGGAAGAAAACATTGGGTCACCCGTGTATTGGTCACCAACATCCCCAACTATCAGGCCAAGCTTTAACGTAAGGAACACTGGCCCAAGACTTCGAGCATCTGGATCACCCCCACCCAAAAACCAGTATCAGAAACCCCATCTACCCACTCAGTTACCACCCCCACTAAGAGACCCATATCTAATGCCCGATCCGCACCATCCTAACCCTTGGGCAAGGCGTACCATGGCACCCACTAGTGCTATGGGAATTCCAATCGATGGCGTTCACCAATATGTGAGGTTCTCAGAGTTCGAGAGGCAAAGGATGGAGCAAGAGATAATGCACGACTTGCAAGGACAAAGAATGGATAGCCTCGCAAACCAATTAGGGTACCAAAAGGAATTAATCTCCATCCTCGAAAAAGAAATACTGGAGAATCGCACGGAAACAGCTAGAGCTGAAGCCAAATCGGCTACCCGAGTGACCATAGCGGTGCTCGTCTTGGGAATTATCTTCCTTCTAGTTGAAAGCTACCAGAGACGTTAACAGAAAATTTTATTTATTGTCTTTAAATTTTCAGTTTGAAAACCATTTCCCTATGTTTTGAGAAATGATTAATCTTTCAGCATTTAATAAATTTTATATATTCCAACTCTAAAGTTATTATTAATTGATTTGACACGTTGAGTGTGAATTACACCCATCATATTTTCATCAAAATTTTCCAAGTATCACCTTCTTCATTAAACACGATTTAGTACACTACCGACAATCTCCTTCGTAAGCAACCCAACCTATTAGATTTAAACAACCTCGTTATTTTCAATCCAAATGTTTATCAAACTTTTAGAGAGTATCAGAAATATAAATTTTTCCATAAACATTTTCACTGTGTAAGGGAACTTAATATAACCTATTTTATAAAAATATTATTTCGAATTGATAAATAATTATGATTTTCCTCATTAAAGTAATTATTTCTAAACCGTGGCTAAATCAATATACGACTACTTGTTTAAGCCAATAATTCATCATAAAAATATTCTCTTATTAATAATTGAAAATTTAAATTAAAAGATTTTTCCTATAAATTTTCTATTTATTTAGATTATTTAACCCAATAGTTTCATTACTTTATATATCTACAACCAAGAACAATTTACAATTTCATATTTTCAAACAAAGATCAATTATTTATAAACACATTTTCCTGAGTGTTTTCAGAACCTCCTCGTTACCTTTCACTTTCCGCTTCAAAAGACGATCCATACCGCGTATACGTTAACCATCCCCACGAACCTCAACGAGATTTAAGGGGCAAGAACCTAACTACCATATTTTGCACAAACGCCAAGCAACACGCTTCTCCGCAACACTTGATCACATACAAAACTCGTTAGTATATGTGACGCATGAAATTCAATAACTTACGTATGCACGTTCACAAGATACACAGCACGATCACATAACACATGAAACTTGTTCATTTGTAATACACATATTGAACACATAATACATGAATCTTAGTTGTCACTCCCCAACCGACGGCGGAAACGTCGGGGCGTGAAGCGTGCAGACTGTTCATTGCTCATGGTTTGCTAAAGTTTGAATAATTAATAATTGTTTTCATTGCAAATAGATAAGTTCAACAAAGCACAATCAATCCACAAAACATAAATGTAAATTACATCAAATAAGCCAGTTTAATTAAATTCTAGGTCCAAAGTCCTATGTGTAGCATATCTTGATCACTTCAAACATTAGTACCTGAAACATGGTTAAAACAGGGTCACCTAGAAAGTTAGTGAGAGTACATAGGTTTAATCGCGTGATAGCAAAATACGTGTTGTGTGTATACAGTTCATACAAAACATGTCAATAAAGGCGTTTATGGAGAGAAACCATCGTGTGACCTGTGTATTCAATCAAACCTTTGAAACTGAAATCAAATCGTGTTGTCAGCAACAGTCACCCTACCTGGGTGGGTTTGTCAGACTCAATAGTACTATCACTGTATACTGTCGGCTAATAGTTAATGATTGTGAATAGCGTATATAGTCTACACACCTAGCACTCAAGCATAAAGCACAGAATTGCATACATGTATGTAAGATGGAAACTGTATTCGTGTATAATTGAAAACATAGTAATTGAACGCATGTTCCACCCCAAAAAGTTTTGTAAATAGAGTAAAAGAGGGGCTATGTAACTCACATGTTATGTAGCGTGAAGATTGCACAAGCAAATGGAAAACAGCGGTGTGTTGTAGATTGCTAAGTTCGACCTAAAGAACAATGTATATGTGTTATTGATTTGCGTTATTTAATGACGGAAGTGAATTTGTCATTCTTAAACGTGTAGGGTTTGTCTTAAAAATAATAATTAACTATGTTATTTATTATATATATTTATTTGTATTAGTTTAAGTAATAGAATATTTATTTAAAATATAAGTTTAAATAAATAATGTTCATTCGGAACAGTATAAGGTATTCCAGTAATTAGTTTATAAAAATAATTATTTAAACTGTTATTTAATTTATTTATCAAATTAACAGAATAAAAATAAAAATAAAGATTCTGTTTAAGGGATGAGCACGACCATGCTTGTATATGGCACGACCGCGACCGCGCTTGGTCGATAACGCGCCCGTGGTTGGTCAGAAGTCAAAACAAGAGTCTGGTCCTGAGACACGACCGCGTCCGTATCCGGCACGACCGCGCCTAGGGTTTTGACTAGGTCAGGACTTGGTTTGTTCGATAAACACGACCGGGCCTCTTACGGGGCACGACTGTGCTTGGTCTGGAACGACCGCGCTCATAGGCTGGCGCGACCGTGTCTGGTCAATTCCAGAAGCAATTCGCCTGATTCTTGTAATAAAACAGATTAGAAACTTAGGGTTTTCATTGATATGATGTTTGCGAATCGAATTAAACCATTTAATTAGGTTTATATTCTGTTTAACGTGTCGATCGTTTAAAACCATTTTTTATCAAAACTCATATTCAATTCTGTAAAATCATGTAATGTGGTTACGAATTAAGTTAGGGCTTTCGATTAGCTTGGAGAGAAGATCCTAATGAACTATTACTAACCTGTTTTGAATGGGCAACAAGTGCAGACGGCTACGGGGAGACTTCGTGGCTTTTTCTTGATCGACAGACGAGATAGAGATGATGGAATGATGGATTTAGGGTTTAGGGAAGTTTATATATGTCTCGGGTAGGTATGGGCTTAACTTAATTCGTTTGATTCTTGCCCCAATTACTTGATTCGTTTAAAAAAAAGAGTCGGTTTAGAATTTGCGAGTATTGGGACGATTGCATGTGTATTTGGTCGTGTTTTAGTCTCAATTAGCCGAATATCTTCTTCTGCAAGTTTCGCGACCTTCTAAACGTGTTTACAATCTATTTTTGGACAAGATTTGAGTCGGTTTGACTTTGCGGAGTCAAACTGTAAACGAGGCGCGACCGTGCTTAATGTTAAGCACGACCGTGGTCATGGCACAAGCGCGACCGTGCTTAGGACTAAGCACGACCGTGCTTGTGTTGGTTTTGGAAATATCAAGACTAGTCCTTGTAGTTTTGTAATATTGATGTTGTTTTGAGTTTTGGTCAAGTTTGGTCCTCGAGGTTTGTAAGATTGTTTTCTTTAATATTGTATTATAATGAACGCGTGTATGCTTGTAAGTGTATATGAACAATAAATGTAAGGTTGAAATCTTTTATTGCACGGCATAAAATACATAGGAAAAACATGAAAATCAGAAAGGTTACAGTATCCCCATGTTGAGGGAATTTCGTCCCGAAATTCAACTGGTTGAGGCTACTGCTTCAGCAAAAAGATGTGGGTACTTGAGCTTCATTTGGTCTTCTCGTTCCCAAATAAACTCGGGTCCTAGTTTAGATTCCCAACGAATCTTGACAATAGGAATACGGCTGCGCTTGAGTTGTTTTATCTCACGATCCATAACCTCGACTGGTTTTTCAATGAAGTGCATCGTTTCATCAATGCGCACATCGTCAAGAGGTATATGAAGGTTTTCATCAGCAAGACACTTCTTGAGGTTGGACACATGAAATGTAGGATGTACGCTGCCAAGTGATGGAGGTAACTCGAGCTTGTAAGCCACTTTCCCAATCCTTTCAAGGATATTGAATGGACCCACATAGCGAGGTGCTAGCTTGCCTTTCTTCCCAAAACTGATCACCCCCTTCCAAGGAGACACCTTTAGAAGTACAAGATCACCAACTTGGAATTCCAAGGGTTTGCGTCGTTTGTCGGCATAGCTCTTTTGCCGACTCCTCGCAACTCGAATGTTGTCACGGATTTGAATAATCTTGTCGGAGGTTTCTTGAATTAACTCGGGACCGGTGATTTGTGCTTCACCAATCTCGTTCCAACAGATGGGAGAACGACACTTACGACCATAGAGAGCTTCAAACGGAGTCATGTCGATGCTGGTGTGGTAACTATTGTTGTAGGAAAATTCGATAAGTGTCAAGTGTGAATCCCAATTGCCACCAAAGTCGATGACACAGGCTCTCAGCATGTCTTCTAGGGTTTGGATTGTTCGCTCGGTCTGACCATCAGTTTGGGGATGGTAGGCCGTGCTCAAATCCAGTCGTGTACCAAGTGCCTTTTGAAGAGATTGCCAAAACCGAGAAGTGAAACGAGCATCTCTATCGGAGATTATGTTCAAAGGAACGCCGTGACGACTCACGATCTCGTCAATGTAAATTCGGGCCAATTTCTCAACCTTATAGTCTTCACGGATAGGCAAGAAGTGTGCGGACTTAGTGAGACGGTCAATGATCACCCAGATGCTGTCATAACCGCTCGAAGTGCGAGGGAGTTTAGTGATGAAATCCATAGCTAGATTCTCCCATTTCCACACGGGGATTTCCGGTTATTCAAGTAACCCAGAAGGACGTTGATGCTCAGCTTTGACTTTAGAACATGTGAGGCATTTTGCTACAAACAAGGCAATGTCTTTCTTCATACCGGGCCACCAATATTGTGGACGAAGATTTTGGTACATTTTATCCGCACCAGGATGGATAGAATATCGAGACTTGTGTGCTTCGGTCATGATGAATGCTCGGAGATCGTTACGATCGGGAACCCAAATACGATTTAGAAAATAAAGCAAGCCATTGGTCTTAGTCTCTAATTGGAATTCAGCACCACAAGACATTTCCTCATACATATTGCCCTCGGTAACCGAGACATGTTGAGCTTCTAGAATACGAACTTGTATATCGGAATGGATCTTGACACTTTGAAGCATGACATGTTCCTTGCGGCTTAGTGCATCGGCTACAACATTAGCCTTGCCGGGATGATAACGAATTTCGCAATCGTAATCGTTGAGGAGTTCAACCCAACGTCGTTGTCTCATGTTGAGTTCCTTTTGGATGAAGATATGTTGGAGGCTTTTGTGGTCGGTGAACACCACACATTTCGTGCCATAGAGATAATGTCTCCAAATCTTCAACGCAAATATGACAGCACCCAACTCCAGATCATGCGTCGTATAATTCTTCTCATGGATTTTGAGTTGTCTTGATGCATAAGCGATCACCTTGCCTCGTTGCATGAGAACGCAACCAAGACCTTGGTTTGAAGCATCACAGTAAACAACTAGATCATCTTCACCTTCAGGAAGGGTGAGGATAGGAGCATTGCATAACTTTCTCTTGAGAATTTGAAAGGCTTCTTCTTGTTTCGGTCCCCACTCATAGGGTTTACCTTTTTGGGTTAAGGCAGTGAGGGGAACAGCGATCTTGGAGAAATTAGAGATGAACCTTCGATAGTAACCTGCTAAGCCAAGAAACGAACGAACTTCGGTAGGGGTTTTAGGAGCTTTCCAATTCTTAACAGCTTCAATTTTGGCGGGGTCAACATGAATTCCCTTTTCATTGACAACGTGACCCAAAAATTGAACTTCTTTTAGCCAAAATTCACATTTGGAGAACTTGGCGTATAGCTGTTCGGTTTTCAAGAGATCCAAAATCAACCTAAGGTGTTGTTCATGATCTTCCTTAGTTCTTGAATAGATCAAGATGTCATCAATGAACACGATAACAAATTTATCAAGGTATGGTTTGCACATGCGATTCATGAGGTCCATGAAGACAGCAGGTGCATTGGTTAGCCCAAAAGGCATAACCATGAACTCGTAGTGACCATATCTCGTTCAGGAGGCGGTCTTGGGAATATCCTCCTCTTGCACACGGAGTTGATGATAACCAGATCGAAGATCAATCTTCGAGAAGTAGGTAGAACCTTGGAGTTGATCGAAGAGATCGTCAATCCTAGGTAAAGGGTAGCGGTTTTTGATTGTAAGCTTGTTGAGTTCTCGATAGTCAATACACATGCGGAAAGAACCGTCCTTCTTTTTAACAAATAAGACCGGCGCACCCCACGGTGAATGACTCGGGCGTATGAACCCTTTGTTGGCGAGTTCTTGAAGTTGACTTGCAAGTTCTTGCATCTCGGAAGGTGCAAGCCGGTATGGAGCTTTAGCCACCGGGTTTGCTCCAGGTACAAGATCGATGCGAAATTCCACTTGCCGAACAGGTGGAAGACCTGGTAAGTCATCAGGAAAAACTTCAGGAAAATCCCGAACGATGGGGATGTCTTGTACACTCCTCTTCTTGTCTTCTTTTTGGATAACATGGGCTAGGAAAACCATGCACTTCTTTCGTATATACTTTTGGACGGTAATGCATGACATTAGTTTGAGTCCTTTGCAAGGTTTCTCACCAAGGACCTTCAACGTTTCGCCGGATGGGAGTGGTATACGGATGCATTTTTCAAAGCACATGACTTCGGCGTGGTGCTTCGACAACCAATCCATACCTACGATGACGTCAAAACTTCCTAATGGCATTGGTATGAGGTTGATTGGAAAGGTGTGTTTATTTAGTTCTAGGGAGCAATCATAAATGATGGTGTCAATTGCAACGGTGTTACCATCGGCTACCTCAACGGTAAAGGTTTTCTCTAGTTTAGACCGGGTTTTTGCAAGTAACGGTTCGAAGTCTAGTGACACAAAACTTTTATCGGCTCCAGTGTCAAATAGTATAGAAGCATAATGATTATTCATAAGGAACGTACCGTTAACCACATCAGTGTTGGCCTGAGTGTTGGATCGGGATCTACCTTGATCCAATGATTCAACACATTAACCGAACCAAATCGTGCGGAATCCGATTTGATTGGCAATCCAATCTATGACACGGATCGGGTCTTAAGAAACGAGCGGATTAGATGTCGAGACGAAGGTTTCTATCAACCCTTTGGTGTAGAGAAGTTGGATACAAGACCTGGAAACTCTCAACGGACAGAGATTCGACAATACAGGTGCAGAGAGTTTGTGTTTTGTTGGTTCTGCTCTGGTCAGTCTCTCTATGTGTATATCTGTTGTATTTCCGTGTTGTATGTGCTCATGAAGTGAAAGTTATATATATAGTGCAGAGGCCATTCGTACGAATGAGCCATGTGAATGGACTCATTCGTGCGAATGAATCAGCAGAATGGTTCATTCTTAAGAATGAATCATCAGAATGGTTCATTCGTACGAATGAATCATTCTCATGACTTATTCTAGCGAATGAATCATTCTCATGAGCTATTCGCGCGAATGGATCATTCTCATGATCCATTCGTGCGAATGGGCCTTTCATTAGCACGATTGATCAACGTTATCGCTATTTATCAGATCGTTTAATACACAGTCATTATATATGAGTAAACATTAAGGATAAACATGTAATTTCATTACTACATCAAATAATTACATTAAACATAGATGAAATACATATTACAAGGGATTAGGGACATATTATGCATCTACATACTCCCCCTTGGACCTAGATCCCTTCAAAATGACCTAACTAACATTAGTTGGTCTTCAACATCTCTTTTGTACGAGTTTTCCAGTTAACTCCGGCGTGTATGTCAAAAGCAAAGCATATACGTATTACTTTCACATACTGCAACGCCTGGTCTATATCTGCAACTTCAAAAAACGGTTGACACTTGTATAGAGTTGTAACATCTTGTTCAGACAAGTTGGTCAGCCACAAGGGATCAAAGACCCTGATGGTCTCCCATGACCCTTCTTTACAAAGCACTATAACAGCTTCACCAGTACGCCCATCATAGTACCACCATTTGAACTGATCTGAGAAGTCCTGGATCATTTTCCTTAAAGGAATCTTCTTCATGATCGTTGGAGGCTTCCACTTTAAGACAATTAGGGGCTTCTTGGTGACTGGATGAACCTTTTCCTTATGAATGTAACGTGTAGGCATTTGTGGCTTGAAGTTCACCCACTTCTTCCGGTATTCGTATTGTAATTGACGTTCAAACCATTCGGATAGACCGGAAGATTCGCTGTATAGAAGCTTTAGACGCGCCAATTGATTTACTTCAAATGCGGGCAGCGTCTTGAAATCATGAGGGTACCTGAAATATTGTATGCCCTTCTCTCTTTTTATAGCATAGCAGCTTAAGTCGTTGAAGTATGCCCAACTGATTATACGACCATCAGACTTGTGTCCTTTGAGTCGATAAACTTTAGTGTACTTGGTTGGAGGAGAGGACTTTGAGATCTTTTTTAATTCGGCCATGTATTCCATCCACTGAATTTTACGTTCATTCAGCTCGTCAATGTCAATAGTGGAGGGACCGGCTTCATCCTGTTTGTTGTCGATAATGCGGTTGACCTCCTCGTCGGACTGCTGAGTGAATAAGTCCACGAAGGAGGGAAGATCATCACCATCTACTGATGTGTACTTTGGATATTCTTGATCAGTGATGTCTTCGACTTCAACCTCATCAACGTCTTCTAGTTCGTCAGAAGAGGGATAATCAGTTGTTGAAACAGATGCCTCTTCAGTAATGACTTCGTCAGGATTCATTTGAAATAGCTCGGCAATCTGTTCTTTTGACAAGCAATGCACGATTTCCCCTTCCTCTTTGTCATAAATAACTGAATGTTGGATGATCCCTTGCATGTCAAGCACATAAGTTAAGTTTGAAGGTTGTTGCTTGAGAGGCATCACATCCAAAACTATTTTCATAAACAAACAAAAAATAAACATGTGAGAATTTTAAATTTCATTGATTTAATCAAAATAAAACTGAAATTATTTACATAATAATCTAATATTTACAAAAAGACAACTTAAAACATTTAAAACAAAAAACTATCAACCTTCAGTGCCCTTTTGTGTATCTGATGATGGGCCTTCTGATTTGTCTGATTTTTGCTTAGTGCGTGCCTCTGCTTCTGCTGTCTTTGAAGCACTTGATGCAGCACCAGCATTGGCACCATCATCCTTATCTTTGTCATTATTATCATCATCATCGTCACCATCATCATCCTCGTCATCATCATCATCATCATCATCATCATCATCATCATCATCGTCACCATCATCACCATCACCATCTTTGCGAGCACCCTCAATTCTGGGTGTCGTGTCCCTTCTGCTTTCTAAGTCTTCCAACAGTCTCTTATTTTCCTCCTCTATCCTTTGTATTCTCTGAGCATGTGCATCAACAGTTTTAGACAACTGTTGATTCTGGTTTGTAGCAGTGAGAAGGAGGGCTTGTTGATCATTGCATCTATTGGAAAGACTTGTGATGGCTTGGGCTTGTTCAGTATTTTGCAGAGTCAACTGACTGATCTGCGAGCCCTGAAGATCTAAACGCTTTGACTGTTCTTGATTTTGAGCCAGAAGCTGCAGTACCAAGCTGTTTAGAGTGATGATTTGATCGTTCAACGAAATAGTCGGCAATGATGTTGATGACTCAGCTCGAGTAGTGGCTGGCTGTGATGTATGAGCAGTCGTGTAGATGGGAGGAGGAATCGGAGGCACAGTTTGTGTCTGAGGCATGGATGTTGACATTGGAGCCTCAGACCTGGTGGCAGTTGCTGTTGTAGCAGAGGTGCTCTCCGTCCTTCTGACAAGTTTGAACTTTTGGCGTTTGGCCATTCTCTTCATTCTTCCTTTCTTGACTGGGGTAGATTGGGAAGAAGGAGCAGCAGATACTTGTGGACAGTCAGGGACAAAGTCAGCATCCCTGACGTCATCATCATTAACCCTTGAGCTTCCTTGATCTGCTCCCCTCTTTCGTTTTGTGGCGACCAATCTTGCCCCTTGTTGACTGATTTCGAATTCATCTTCAGTTTCCTCAGAATCAGCAAACAGGACGGTGTCCAGGTTAACGTCTTCTGGGTTAGTTGGAAGGGATGAATCGATAGCAGTAACAGTAGGAGTGGTGGCAGCGGTAGATGGAACATTAGGAGCATTGCCACCACCTCCCTGACCATCTTGGTCGTCGTCATCTTGGTCGTCAGCTGGAGGCACAACAATATCCTCCCTGTCAGAATCACTATTATCGTGACGCCAATTTCTGTTTGCGGGTGCCATATAATCAGAATTTGCCAGATGTCCAATAAGGCGTTTATGTGGAGGCTTTGTTGGTCTTCCCCTATAAGTCTGTACCCGGTTTAGTGTGACATCAGTCATATGCTCCAGCCTTATCATGTCAATATCGGATCGTGGCAGTAGAGGAAGTTGGTCATCGATTATCATCTGTAAGAATCGGGGGTACATGAGATACGCATTGTCCCCTTTTAGCGAGATGTTTTCCTTCAGGTGTGTGAACACCATCTCTGAAAAGTTGAACGGTATGTTCAACACTAGTGCCACAAATGCGCTCTGTATTGTTTCGCGCATATCATCAAATCCGCCACGACGGGAACCGAGGCAGTGAAGAAGAACGTGTCCTAGATATTTATACTGGGGACAGAGGTTCGCCTTGTTGAGAACGCCTTCGGCGACATTCCCGTCGTACTTTATTCTCATGAAGCATCCACGGACCAGATATTTATCCAGTGTCACTGGATCTTCAGGATGATCACCGAATTGACACAATCGGCGAATGTGAGAGGCAGATACAATAACCTCCTGTCCTGCAATCTTTCCCCGTATCACAGTTGGAGAAACTTCACAGTCTATTTCAGCTGTGGCCCAGAATTCCCGTTGATGAGAAGCATAGGGAGTGCAGATATAAGATATAGCATGGGCTATCCTGGATCGAGACAAGAACTCGATCATTCCAATAAACGGTCTTGCATTCTTTGAAGTTGGGATCATGTAAGCACAAATGTTGCTTTTTGTTGAAGCTTTAAGAACAACTGGAGCTCTGTGCGCCATAACAATCAGTCTGCAAACACAAAAACATGAAGCACATCAGATCAGTACATGCAAGATTTTGGAAATATGAACTTTTGGACCATTTTCCCTCTGTACGAATGAACCCTAAAAGTTGGTTCATTCGTGCGAATGGATCATTCTGCCTATTTATTCGTGCGAATGAGTTTCATTCATATGAATGAGTATTCATTCGTGCGAATGAGTCTTCATTCGTGTTAATGAGCGTTCATTCGTGTGAATGAGCATTCATTCGTGTGAATGAGCATTCATTCGTGTGAATGAGCATTCATTCGTGTGAATGAGCATTCATTCGTACGAATGATCATGAAGAATGTGTCCATTCGTATGACAGACGGGTCGCGATCCAAATTGTCCAAAAATCAACCAACACATGAAAAGATTTGTCGAAAAAGACATCAACACACTCGACTAAGGTTTTCAACCAATATTCGACATTTTAATTGGTTTATTAAGTCAGATTTTAAGATTTTAGGTTTGGTTTTCGTTTTGAGCCCTAAATCTAGTCGAACATCCTCGAATCGGTATACACTTGATGAATACTTGTAGATTTATACCTGTAAAAAGAAATCGAATGATTAGATCGTGATTTGACGGAGTTTTGTTCAAAATCAGAAATTGATCGAACAGACGTGCGAATGCAGATTTTGAATTGTGCGAATGATGCTGCACATGCGAATGAATGGCGTATTTATAGGATGGCCTGGTTCATTCGTACGAGTGGACTCTCATTCGTGCGAGTGGACTCTCATTCGTGCGAGTGAACCAGATTTGATTCATTCTGCCACTCATTCATACGAATGGACCATTCTGGTCAGTCCATTCGTGTGAATGATCTATTCTCCTCATCCATGCGTACGAGTGAGCCATTCTGCTCATCCATTCGTACGAATGGATAACCTCATTTAGTAAATTAAACTTTTCAGGTTAAATGAGGTATCCGACCACATTGGTCTTGACAACAATTTGATTATGAAGTGAGGGATCAATTATGAAGTTTTGGAATAGTTTATGAAGTACAGGAACGATTTGATCAATCAGGGAGTCAAGCGGTTTTCAAATTTGGTTGATAACAGTCGTTCGAGTCTTATCAGATAATCTAAAATTCAGAAAAATTAAAATCTTTTTGGATTTTTTGAATATGTAATACTGAAAATAATATCAACAAGATATATACACGCATGTCTTAGTAAGAATGATCCTTATGAGAAATCATACAGACTTAGTGACTAATGATCTGAGACATTTTGAATTTTGTAGATACAACTATACAATGGTATTTACACATCTTTTTGTGAGAAAGATCCGAACATAGGATCAGTACTAAACTCATAGCAATCAGCAACATTGCAAATTATCTGAGCTTTAAGTACACTTAGTCAAAATGCGATCATTGATATGTTTGTCCATCTTAAACTTATGCAGACCTTTTCTCAACACTTACAAGATGATCTTGAAGGATTAAGTCCATTATCTGTGTGTCCCACACTAGTTAAGAATTGACTTGAATTACTTTTCAAAACATGTTAATGTTTCAAATCAGCACAACTTACTTAACCAATCATCATAAGTTCATGAGATCTCAGTTATTCCCTGTTGCTTCTTTACTAGACCAATTTTTTTTTTTTTTTTTTTTTTTTTTTTTTTTTTTTTTTAGTATTCACAGTGACAGCCATCAGCTCATGGACGGCTTCAGCCAGGTATTTACAAGGCAATATGGCACGTATACAGCTAACGGTGTTTGTGTTCATCTTATCCCATGGATGGCTTCAACCAGGCTGCAACCCGGTAATATGGCACATATACGGATTCGGATTCATACTTTTATTTTATTCTTAATCGCATGGACGGCTTCAGCCAGGTATTTACAAGGCAATATGGCACGTATACGACTTCAGAATCTAATTTTTAATTTTATAACTACTTTCTGATATCTCATTAAACCGATGATAACTGGTGTGCACAGAATGAGAAACACCTTCAGTTTCTATTGTTGATTTTCGTCAATCCTTTCACCATTATGTGACTCACAAGACAATATCTAATATGGTATTGATTTATCATCAATGGTCGAGATTCAGTAAGATAAGCCTATCAATGCATCACATGTCGACTTAGTGTGACTATTCACTATGACATTAAATGCAATGTGCTTCATACATATGGTTAGTGTGCCATCACTTCCCAAAGGTTGGATACGATTTCTCATTTTTGAGTTTTTCAGATGTTTTTGGATTTTAGACTGTACAAAAATGAAAAATCTTTTTTTTTTTTTTTTTTTTTTAACAAACTGTACACAAAATAGAAATCTTTTTGGAGTCTCAGAAAACTAGCGTCTGTGTACTATCATTTTTCTCAGCGAGTGATCATTTTCTTACTGACATTTTCTCCCCCTAAAATCTTAAAATGAAAAATCTTTTTGAGTTTTTGAGATTTTTAATAAACGCAAGAAAGAAAATATATACATGAACGTAATTGATAAAAATTAGTTTAGATTAGGAACCCAAGCCTTTACGGTCTTGGATTTTCCAGACTCATCTACAACAGTACAATCCATCCATTGTCCTTGTGGATTTTTGGAACAACCACCTGACTTTGAAGTACCGTCGTCAGAAGCATCATCTGATTTTGCTTTCCACACATGTTCTTTGTGCAACGACTGTTTGTGGTAAACAGTGGATTGCTTAACGATTTGTACAGGTGTGGAACTCGAATCAGAGACCAACAAGTCATGCATCTTTTGTTTAACTTTCTTTTGATGCACTTGTTGTTGGGTAAAAGAGTTAGATTTTGACTTTAAAATCTTTTGTTTATTTTCTGAAAAATTGTTAACTCTTTTACTTGGCTTCTGAAGATAAGGACAGTTGACAACAATGTGTCCTTTTGTACCGCACTCAAAACAGTATCTCCGCTCAACCATCCTCGGAGATCTGTATTGATTTTCACTTTGGTGAGATTTTGAACCACCAGCCTTAGTTTCTTTTTGTTCAGCTGAAGAGAGTGACTTGTTTGATTTAACAGACTCTCCAGCTTTAACAAAATTAACCTTTTTGATTGAGGCTTTGGTTACTTGACTCTTCTGATTAGAAGTAGTGGGATAAGCTGGACGGCAATTGGTTTGTTTAATTTTAAAAACAGTTTTAGAAGCAGATTTTGAAATACCAATGCTGTCATTCTGAGGAGCAGACGAGCTATTGTGTCCCAAACCACGAGTAGGGCACTCATCGTCGTCTTCATCCCACTCTTCTACTATTCCATCAACACACTGGGACTTTGAGGTCGAAGCACCATTATCGTCAACCTTTTGTTGAGAAATTTTGTTTTCGCTTGGATCAACGACAAGTGGCGTTTTGACCTTAAAGTCAATGATTGGGTTATCATCCGGTGTGTTTACCATGGTATTCAACACCGGTGGAGGACAATTTTTATACCCAAACCCAGCATTTTTCTGTCCAGGAGTGGACCGTGAAATCATGTAATCAAGAAGGTAAGAAGAGTTTGAATAACTTTTCAACTTTTGATTTAGAGTTTCATAATCACACTCGACAAGCACCAGCTTTTTCTTTGTTTCATCAATCGTGTTTAAATAAAAAGTGATGGCATTTTGTTTGTTGATAACACAGATTTCTAATTCATGAACTTGCCTGTTTAAAAGATCAATTTTGTTTTTGAAGGCAAGTTCATTTCCCTTTAAAACACGGTTTGCTTCAAGACAATTAGTTAAATCAGCAATTAAATCTGTGTTGTGACTTTTAAGTGTCTCAATTTTCTTTTCAAGTTCATCACAATTTAAACACGGTTGAGATTCAGACTCACTTTCAAAACTTTCAGAATTTACCTGAATGCCTGTGGATGTTTTTACCATAAAAGCACAGCTACAGGTAGATTCAGAAGAGGAATTGTTAGTATCCACATCAGCTGTTGATTGACCTGAAGAGACGACAGATGATTTATGTTCATTCTCAGGTGTGAAGCCAGAACTGTTTGAAGATGTGTCGTCTGCAGCTGATGAACTTTCTGAAGCAATCTCTTTCTCAGCATCAGAATCTGATTCTTCATTGATTTCTACAGTCTTTGCCATGTAAGCTCCATCCCCTGAACTGCCATCAGTTCCAAATTTAAAAGACCAATCAACAGTCTCATCTGTTTGAACAACCATAGCTTTTGTTCCACTTGAAGTGCCTTTATCTTGTGTAAGAGTAACTGGAACAATGTTTGTTTCTGTATTTTGAGTTTGTGGCTTCGGTTGGCTTTGACGGTTGTTGAAAGGGTTGCGGTTTCCAGTCTGTTTAGGCTTTTCACATTGCCTAGCAAAATGCCCTTTCTCACCACAGTTAAAACAAACAACAGCAGACAGATCAAATCCATAAGTAGTGTCGTTGTTCCCTTCGAGAGTTTTACCAGTCCTTTTTACATAATCTCTCGCTCTTCTGACTGCACTTGCAAGAGCCCACATTATATCAATTCGATCCATTTCATCCTTATCAATCTGAGCATAGTCTTCTGCTGTCAGATGACTGTTTCCAACCTGTCCAGCAACAAGACTGTCATATGAATTGACAACGGTAGACAACAGCGCCATGTGTTCCTTGGCCACTTCGATAGTAACTTTGTCGAAGTTGTCTGTTTGCAATTTAATGGGGCTTGGTTGAGGAGTACTAGCAGTATTTCCCTGCTGTGGAACCGAGCTTGAAGAAACTGAAGCGTGAGCTTTTGAAGACTGGCTGGCTGAAACATTTGACGTGTTTGATACAAACGCAGTCTGCAAAGGAGCATTTTGTTGAGTTGATGTAGAATAGTACAATGAAGGATCCTGAGCTTGTACGCCTCTCTTTAACTTCCACTTATTCATCACCTCTTGTTCTCTCAATTTCTGAAGAAATTCATGTATGTCAATGGTTTCAAGAGTATTGTTTTGTTTGAGAACCATCAAGAATGAATCCCATTTTGGTGGTAGCGCATCTGCCAAGCATTGAACCATTTCTTCTTTTGTTGTTTTGACCCCATGGGCATGCAATTCACTCAACAAGTGATAGAATCTCTCAAATAGATCATCTAAGGACTCATTCCCAATATACATGAAATTTTCAAATTCCTTCTTAATGGCCTTAGCATTGATAGCTTTCAACGAAGCATTTCCTTCGTGACGTTGTTCTAAGGCATCCCACAGAGATTTTGAAGATGTAAACTGCCGGAATTGATGAAATATTTCTCTTGACATGGCCTGAGATAGGATAGCATATGCCTTCTTTTCTAAGTCATAATCTTTCCTTTGTTGTTCACTTAAAAGGGAAAGAAAAACAGTACTTCCATCCTCATTCAACACCTTTTGATATCCACTCTCTATCATCATCCATAAGTTTGTATCAACTCCATTAATGTGTATCTCAAACCTGTTTTTCCAGTGATGATATTCGTCCATTGTCATGAGTTTTGGAGCCTTGTTAGCATTTCCAGCTTCATTATCGATTAATAACAAGTTTTGGATTTTGCTGTTCTGACTGGCAACAAAGGCTAAGTCCGACATTGTAAAAAACGAAGTTTTTCGACACTTGAAAAAATTTCAGAAGAGATTTATGCGAATGGGTCTATTCGTGCGAATGGAATTATCTATTCGTGCGAATGGAATTATCTATTCGTGCGAATGGAATTATCTATTCGTGCAAATGGAATTTTCTATTCGTGCGAATGGAATTTCTATTCGTGCGATTGGAAGTTTGAACAATGAGCGGGAGACTTGATCTATTCGTGCGAATGGTAGGAGCCATTCGTGCGAATGAAGTTCATCATAGTAGCCATTCGTACGACAGAGAGCAGTTTGACTTTTTTGCACCAAAAAGCACCAATGATTGATCCTTTTATCAGATCTGGAAATTGAGATGATCAGATCACTCAGAAACAATAATCACAAGATTTAAATGTGGCTAAACAACGATCAAGTGATCTTTATAACATTCAAGAGGATAGAAAAAGCAAGATTTAAAGGCAAGATCAGATTTTCTATGTTGAATCTAGAGCACACTGCTCTGATACCACTTTGTTGGATCGGGATCTACCTTGATCCAATGATTCAACACATTAACCGAACCAAATCGTGCGGAATCCGATTTGATTGGCAATCCAATCTATGACACGGATCGGGTCTTAAGAAACGAGCGGATTAGATGTCGAGACGAAGGTTTCTATCAACCCTTTGGTGTAGAGAAGTTGGATACAAGACCTGGAAATTCTCAACGGATAGAGATTCGACAATACAGGTGCAGAGAGTTTGTGTTTTGTTGGTTCTGCTCTGGTCAGTCTCTCTATGTGTATATCTGTTGTATTTCCGTGTTGTATGTGCTCATGAAGTGAAAGTTATATATATAGTGCAGAGGCCATTCGTACGAATGAGCCATGTGAATGGACTCATTCGTGCGAATGAATCAGCAGAATGGTTCATTCTTAAGAATGAATCATCAGAATGGTTCATTCGTACGAATGAATCATTCTCATGACTTATTCTAGCGAATGAATCATTCTCATGAGCTATTCGCGCGAATGGATCATTCTCATGATCCATTCGTGCGAATGGGCCTTTCATTAGCACGATTGATCAACGTTATCGCTATTTATCAGATCGTTTAATACACAGTCATTATATATGAGTAAACATTAAGGATAAACATGTAATTTCATTACTACATCAAATAATTACATTAAACATAGATGAAATACATATTACAAGGGATTAGGGACATATTATGCATCTACACTGAGCCTCATTGGCGTTGATGTTGAAAGCACGCCCACGAGCTCCGCCTTGGTTAACATTGATCAGTCTTGGGCACTGGTTACGGAAGTGGTTCGGGTCACCACATTCGAAGCAAGCACGTCCATTTGCAATGGCGGGGATGGCTTCGTTAGTTGCTTGATGATTGGCTTGATTTGCTGGGTTGGTTTGGTTGGCAAGTGCCTTGGCTCGACAAATATTGGCTGTGTGGCCATGTTTCCCGCAGTGGTTGCAAAGGTGACAAGGTATGTTTGGAGGGTGATGGTAGTTGCAGGTGTTGCAAAGTGGGTAGCTGCCCCCATAGGGCTTCTTTGCTGGGTTTGGAGCTATGGGTGTAACTTGATTCACTGGAGCAGCCGGAGTGATTACAGCACAGTTCTTGACCTCCTAGTGTTGCGGTATGGTTCAGTTTGGACTTCTTTGACATGAGCGGGAGGTGTTGTTGTGTCAGAAACTTTCTTGGCACCCTTTCTTGTAAGTGTACCCGCTTTAACATGATTGTCAGTAAGTGTAGCTGACAAACGGATAGCATCCTCCAGAGTAGCAGGATTTCCTCCTACCACAGTATCTTGAATTTGTCTAGGTAGACCACCAATGTACTTTTCAATACACCTAGACAGAGGTGTAACCATGTGTGGCACAAGTAGACTCAGCTCGTGAAAACGGGTGGTGTATGCTAAGCTTTCACCACTATCTTGAGCAAGATCCCAAAATTCCGCTTCTAGCTTTTTCATCTCATTTCGAGGACAGAATTCCTCAGTCATGATCCTTTTCAACTCATCCCACGGCAGTGCCATTGCTACATCCACTCCCCTAGTCCTTTTCTCACCATTCCACCAAGTAAGCGCCCTTTTTTGAAAGACACTGGTAGCATGACGAGTACGGAGGTTGTCGGGACAGTCGCTATTGAGGAAAGTGCTCTCAATGCTTTCAAACCATTGAAGGAGTCCCGTGGCTCCTTCGCTGCCATGGAATTTGAGGGGATTACAGGAGTTGAAGTGTTTGAAGGTGCATTGTGGCGGGTTGGCACCACCACCACCTCCAGTAGCAGCACTTCCACTGGCATGGCCATTATTGTTGTTGGCTTGGGTAATTTGGTTCACCAGCTGTGTGAGTAAAGCAGCCAGGTCAGTGTTATTGCTGTTGTCACGACGGGGAGGCATTCTACAGATTTAGACACAATAAGAGTTGTGAGATTTTCTTGGATTAAATAGAAGAATAAATAGATGTAAGTAGTTCATAGTTTGGATTGTACTCAAATAGTGACATAATCACTCGAGTACTATGACATATTAAGGTTAATTTAAACTCAGATAATTATCAAGGAGACGTGCTTTAGCCTATAAGTAAACACTCATCCCGGGAATTCCCAGGAAAGCATACGGGTCCCTCGGTTGGTTGGGATTTATACGAAATGCTTTCCTAGACAGAAAACCCGGAATACAGGTGTCACTCTTCCAGATTGCACGTGTCCTTTAACAATTAAACAAAGTCTAAAAACCTTAACGGGTGTAAAATAAAATTTTATAGACCCAAGTCTAAGAATATGATTCAGGTTATGTTGATGATGACATGGAAGCAGGCATGAAGGATATGTGGTTTAGGATATGGGTAGGGATATTGTTTATTTAAGTTGTTATTCATATATACATATAAAACATGTAGAATATATCATATAGCATGTAGCACATAGCATGTAAATCATGAAGCATGGCATAAGTGGGTATCCTAAAGTTATAGTCTAGGTAAAAGGTGTCTAATAACCTAATTCCCTAAAACCAAGGCTCTGATACCAATCTGTCACACCCCAACCGACGGCGGAAACGTCGGGGCGTGAAGCGTGCAGACTGTTCATTGCTCATGGTTTGCTAAAGTTTGAATAATTAATAATTGTTTTCATTGCAAATAGATAAGTTCAACAAAGCACAATCAATCCACAAAACATATCTTGATCACTTCAAACATTAGTACCTGAAACATGGTTAAAACAGGGTCAACTAGAAAGTTGGTGAGAGTACATAGGTTTAATCGCGTGATAGCAAAATACGTGTTGTGTGTATACAGTTCATACAAAACATGTCAATAAAGGCGTTTATGGAGAGAAACCATCGTGTGACCTGTGTATTCAATCAAACCTTTGTAACTGAAATCAAATCGTGTTGTCAGCAACAGTCACCCTACCTGGGTGGGTTTGTCATACTCAATAGTACTATCACTGTATACTGTCGGCTAATAGTTAATGATTGTGAATAGCGTATATAGTCTACACACCTAGCACTCAAGCATAAAGCACAGAATTGCATACAAGTATGTAAGATGGAAACTGTATTCGTGTATAATTGAAAACATAGTAATTGAACGCATGTTCCACCCCAAAAAGTTTTGTAAATAGAGTAAAAGAGGGGCTATGTAACTCACATGTTATGTAGCGTGAAGATTGCACAAGCAAATGAAAAACAGCGGTGTGTTGTAGATTGCTAAGTTCGACCTAAAGAACAATGTATATGTGTTATTGATTTGCGTTATTTAATGACGGAAGTGAATTTGTCATTCTTAAACGTGTAGGGTTTGTCTTAAAAATAATAATTAACTATGTTATTTATTATATATATTTATTTGTATTAGTTTAAGTAATAGAATATTTATTTAAAATATAAGTTTAAATAAATAATGTTCATTCGGAACAGTGTAAGGTATTCCAGTAATTAGTTTATAAAAATAATTATTTAAACTGTTATTTAATTTATTTATCAAATTAACAGAATAAAAATAAAAATAAAGATTCTGTTTAAGGGATGAGCACGACCGTGCTTGTATATGACACGACCGCGCCCGGCACGTACGCGACCGCGCTTGGTCGGTAACGCGCCCGTGGTTGGTCAGAAGTCAAAACAAGAGTCTGGTCCTGAGACACGACCGCGTCCGTATCCGGCACGACCGCGCCTAGGGTTTTGACTAGGTCAGGACTTGGTTTGTTCGGTAAACACGACCGGGCCTCTTACGGGGCACGACTGTGCTTGGTCAGGAACGACCGCGCTCATAGGCTGGCGCGACCGTGTCTGGTCAATTCCAGAAGCAATTCGCCTGATTCTTGTAATAAAACAGATTAGAAACTTAGGGTTTTCATTGATATGATGTTTGCGAATCGAATTAAACCATTTAATTAGGTTTATATTATGTTTAACGCGTCGATCGTTTAAAACCATTTTTTTATCAAAACTCAGATTCAATTCTGTAAAATCATGTAATGTGGTTACGAATTAAGTTAGGGCTTTCGATTAGCTTGGAGAGAAGATCCTAATGAACTATTACTAACCTGTTTTGAATGGGCAACAAGTGCAGACGGCTACGGGGAGACTTCGCGGCTTTTTCTTGATCGACAGACGAGATAGAGATGATGGAATGATGGATTTAGGGTTTAGGGAAGTTTATATATGTCTCGGGTAGGTATGGGCTTAACTTAATTCGTTTGATTCTTGCCCCAATTACTTGATTCGTTTAAAAAAAAGAGTCGGTTTAGAATTTGCGAGTATTGGGACGATTGCATGTGTATTTGGTCGTGTTTTAGTCTCAATTAGCCGAATATCTTCTTCTGCAAGTTTCGCGACCTTCTAAACGTGTTTACAATCTATTTTTGGACAAGATTTGAGTCGGTTTGACTTTGCGGAGTCAAACTGTAAACGAGGCGCGACCGTGCTTAATGTTAAGCACGACCGTGGTCATGGCACAAGCGCGACCGTGCTTAGGACTAAGCACGACCGTGCTTGTGTTGGTTTTGGAAATATCAAGACTAGTCCTTGTAGTTTTGTAATATTGATGTTGTTTTGAGTTTTGGTCAAGTTTGGTCCTCGAGGTTTGTAAGATTATTTTCGTTAATATTGCATTATATGAACGCGTGTATGCTTGTAAGTGTATATGAACAATAAATGTAAGGTTGAAATCTTTTATTGCACGGCATAAAATACATGGGAAAAACATGAAAATCAGAAAGGTTACATTAGTTGTCTACACTATGCATGATACTAGGTTAATCACATGATACATGAAACTTGTTTGTTTGCAATGTACACTATACTGGATTGATCACATAATACATGAAAATTTATTCGCTTACAAAATACATGTTCACACTATACGGTATACATGATACTACATTACTCACATTATACCTAAAACTTAATTTTTTACAAAATATATGATACTAGATTGTCCACCCTATACAGTATACATGATAGTACATCGTTTACATTATACATGAAACTAGCTTGGATACTGTCACACCCCCAAATTTCAACTAACGGAGTTTTACCGTTTGGGAAGTGAACCAGGATCTCAGACATTAGTTACTTTGAACGACTCTACATGAGACTTAATGAAAATATCATATCAATCAGAGTTTCAATGCGGAAGCGTAAAGAAAATAAAATGCGCAAAACACACGCGCCCAAACCAAAAGTCCAAAAGTCCAAACGTCCAACCAAGCCAAGTACAATACAAAATAATCCAAACAAACATAAATAAGCAATAATCAAAATAGATGAATCCCATGCATGCCCTAATGTGCACCTGCGCCTTATCTTAGCGACCTGAGAAAACATGTAAGAAAATATGTCAACACGAGGTTGGTGAGTTCACAGGTTTCAATAAATAAATAAGCGTTTACCAGATTTATGATCATTCAATGTGTATCTATATGTAGCTAACCTATGTTCATGTTTAACTAAAGCGCTCGCAACCGAAGCTGACTATTTGTTTATTTGCCTCCTGCCAGGTCTATCAACACTGGCGGTGTGAGTAGGCTAACATTTCACCCGTTCGATCTCAAATCGAGTTAGCGTGACTAACGCGGGTGGGATTTGTCAAACCCAGTAGTACTACTAAACATTACCTCGCTAAGATCCATATTAACGGTCCGATATAAGATGAGGTCTTTCTGTGATAACGTGTTACGCTTATCTTTAACATTGATAACATACGAATTACAAAATCTCAAAATACTTTAATCATGTTTTCTCCCCCAAGTTAAAACAGTAAAAAGGGGCCGTGAAAACTCACATGCGTTGCGTTGTATGTAGTATCACACAAGAGATAAGTTGGAACCACGGGTGTAAGTCTCAAAAGACTTACTAATGCCCTAAAATTATAAACACATAAATTAGGGATAATAATAGGACTTGTGACAGCGACACGGAATGAGAAACGTCCTAAAGAACCACTCTACTGTTCAAGAGTGGACGAAAAATTATAATTACGTTACGCGATGAATGACAAAAATAATAATAAATATATTCGCGCGTTTTGTCATTTACAAAAATTAAGAAAATAATATAATTTAATATATTATTTTTAGGTTTGAAGGAATATTCTAATTACTCATTTAAGGTTAGAATAATAAATAGATACATTATTATAATTGAAGTGATAAACCCGAGTAAATAATATAACTAATTTTATTATTATTTAGTTTCAACAGTTACACGAGGTTATAAAACGATTCGAAATAATATAAATATATACTATTTAATAATACGAGTTACAGGTTGAAAAATACATAGATACATTATTTTTTAAAAGTGGCTGGAATAATAAAATTGGTTAAAAAATTCAAACCCGAGCCCACGGGTTGTTTCACGGGCTAAAACACGTTTATATAATATTATAATAATATAGGGTTTGATTTTTATTAATTAAATATTATCAGAAAATGCTCAAAAAATAATTGTGGGAGCCCGGTCTCGAACCCGGGTCTCTCCCACACACACAGAAGTCTCTAACCAGTCCCGCCCGCTAAGGTATGGCGACATAATCTGGTTTCAATTGGTTTTATCATACAAGTTTAGTGGATCCCTCTTCCCATATGAACTCGCGATCAATTCCAGTCCCAAACACACAAAATCGGTAACAATTGATCCAGAGGTCATAGGGGTTTTGCAAGTCGAGTAGAGGCGAGTCTGGGATTGAGTTTAACTGCGAAGTAAACGTGTTTACGCTTGTTTAATTCCAGATTCAAGAGTCGGAACCCTAGTTATGAACTCAAAATGAATTTGATAAATTCTGATAATAACATTTGATGAATCCATGGGGCTTTTACAGAACAAGGTATTGCGAATCTATCCCTGCAGTTTAATTTGATTGATATTGGGTTTGGGGTCGAAACCCCCAAATCATTTTTATGAAGAACCCTAGATATGGATCATGACAGATTCGATATTCTGAGATTAAATTGATATAGGGCTTTCATTACACACATGATTACGAGTTTAAAGATATAAGTTAATTGGATTTAAACACGTTTTAAGATAGGGTTCGATTAGACCGAAAATGATAAGAACCCTAGAATTCGATCTTGATCGGGTTGATGTTATAACGTCGAATTAGCATAGGGCTAATGATCAGAAGATTAAAACGAAACTATGGATACTAGAAATTACCAGAATGCGTGATGAATTGGAGGTTCTCGACTAAAATGATGGCCGACTGTGACTGTGGTGGTCTCCGGCGTCTTCGACTGTTAATCCGGCCAATTCAGTTTGTGCAAAAGCTTCAAAGGGGTGCGAGTAACGTGTGTGTATGATCAATTTGTGGAACCATCACAAGAATTTGTCGATTTTGATAAAGAGGGGCGATGGTTCGACGGTTTTGAACTTAATTCTCATAATTGAGGTTAATTCGAATTAATAACAGAGATTAATGTTCTAATGATGATTGATTATGGCTATCAAGTGCATAACGGTTACGGATTTCAACAAAAATAATTGTAGGATTCGGATTTGAGTCGATTTGGTTATGGGTTTGACTTTAAAAGTAAACCGAATTGCTTTGTTCTTGATTTTGACTTTGAGTCAATAAATTGAGTTTAGGGATTTGGCATGATCAGTCCCTGACGTTTGAGATTAGGAAAAGGCTGAATTGGTCCTTTGGATTTAATATCGAGTTAACTGGGTTAGGTTTTAGAAGAATATTAACGGGATTGCTAACGGAATTAACTGAAAAGTCCGAATTGTCACATCATCACCTAGTTGAAAGAATTTTCGTCCTGAAAATTAAATAAAAAAAATTTCCCAGGATATCACATCATTCCCTAGTTGAAAGAATTTTTGTCCCGAAAATTAAATAGTACCTTAAGAATTTGACATGGAGTGCTTGAACAAATTAGGATATTTGCGTATCATCTGATCCTCGCGCTCCCACGTGAATTCCGGTCCGCGTTCAAAGTTCCAACGGACTTTGACAATAGGGATTTTACTGTGCTTTAACGTTTTGACTTCCCTATCCATAATTTCCACGGGTTCTTTGATGAAACGCAACTGTTCATCAATGTGTAGTTCCTCAAGAGGAACCGCGAGAGACTCGTCTGCTAGACCTTTCATCAAATTTGAGATGTGAAAGACGTTGTGTACACCACTAAGTCCTTCAGGTAAGTCCAGTTGATACGCTACTTGTCTGATCCTCTTCATTATCTTGAATAGTCCAACATAACGAGGATTAAGTTTGCCTCGTTTCCCAAAACTAATGACACCCTTCCAAGGTGAAACTTTTAACAAGACCATATCCCCTACTTGAAATTCTAACGGTTTACGACGCCTATCGGCATAGATCTTTTGACGACAACGAGCTGCTGCCATACGGTTTCTAATTTGAACGATTTTCTCAGAAGTTTCAAGTACGAGTTCAGGACCTGTAAGTTAACTATCCCCAACCTCGGCCCAACAAATAGGAGAACGGCATTTTCGTCCATAAAGTGCTTCAAATGGAGTTTCCTTGATGTTAGTGTGATAACTGTTGTTGTAGGAAAACTCCACCAACGGTAGGTGAGACTCCCAATGTGACAATCCGGACTTTTCAGTTAATTCCGTTAACTATTCCGTTAAGTTTCTTATTAAAAACTTAACCCCGTTAATCAAATCTAACCCCGGGGACTGATTCTGTCACAAATTCAACTCAAAATTACAAGGACTAGTTGTGTTAATATGCTAAATCAAATAAATTGACTTCTCAAAGTCAAAATCAGCAAAATTGGTTCCTGTTGACTTTCAGAAGTCAAATCCGTGACAATTTGATCAAAATTCACAAAATAAATCCCGAAATCCGTTGGAATTAGAACAGTTCGTGCATGATAATGATCATAACGATCATAATTGATCCACTAAACACCTCCAATTTAATCGAATTAACACTAATAATGAGAATTAAACAAGTAACCGTCGACCCTATGTCTTACTCAATCGAATTCGACTGTAATCAGTTACCAATTTGCAAACTAACACACTGCACACCTAAATAGAGTCTCTCTGAAACCTTTGCACTCGTCAAATTGATCGGATTCATAGCAAGAGCCGCCGGGAATCGAACTAGTCATCGTCGGACCTGTTTTAGTTGATCTCCACCATCCCGACACCAATTCAGGTAACTAGATACATCATCAGCTTCGCTTTTATCTTTGAAATGAAAGCCCTAACCCAATTAGGGCTCACATTATCAATTCGATCGAGTTCTTGATCCTAGGGTTCATCATCTGACTGATTTAGTCGAGCCCTAATCTAGACCCAATGAAAATGAAATTAACCTATGCAGAAAGATTCGCAACACTTTTTCTACTGAAAGCCCTTTGCCAATTTCAAGTTTTAATATAAAAATCTCTGTAACCCGTAATTAGGGTTCATGTGAACTCTATCTGTCGAATTCAATTCTAAATCGTTTTTAAATCAAATTAACCTACTCCATTAGATTCGCAATCGTCTGTAGAGTGAAAGCCCTATGAAACAACGGGCTTCCACTATCGAATTGATCATGAACCCGTAATTAGGGTTCATATGCGTTCTAATTTGGGGTTTTCGATCTTAAACATAAATTTGATACAATTAAACCATATATGCAGATTCGCAATCCTCTACTATACAAAACCCCTATGAATCCAGACATTTTCATTCTAAGAATTAATCAAATCAATCCAAAATCAAAACTAGGGTTTTCGGTCCTAGTTTCTGTAATTTAACGATCAAAATCCAACTGTTTTTGCAATTAGCTTTCACCACAGAGTCGTTTTGAGTTGATAATCAAAACCCCTATGATCCTTTGTTGAATCGCGACCGAATCTGAGTGTAATTGGACGGGTTTTGAACCGGGTATACGTGGGGGAAAGAAACCCATTCGAATTACTTGATAAAACCAATTCAATCTGGATCATGTTGCGATAGCCTAGCGGCCGGGACTGGTTAGAGATGTGTGCGTGTGTGGGAGAGACCCGGGTTCGAGTCCGGGCTCCCACAATTATTTTTAAACATTTTTCTGTTAATATTTAATTAATAAAAATCAAACCTTTCAATATTATATTATTATATAAATGGGTTTTAACCCGGAAAACAACCCGTAGGCTCGGGTTTGAATTATTAACTTATTTTTATATATTATACCCACTTTTATAAATAACTTAGTGTTATTATCCCCAAGTGAAAATAATATGTTTATATTATTTTTAAACCGTGAATTCATATAAAATAATATATTCATATTATTTTCAAACCGTGACCCGTATTATTAAATAATATATATTTATATTATTTCAAATCAATTTATAACATCGTGTGTCGATTGAGACTAAATAATAATATAATTGGTTATACTAGTTACTCGTATACATATATTATTATTTTCTTAATTTTTGTGAATGACAAAACACCCGGTTATAATTATTATTAGTCGTGTCATTCGTCGCGTAAAGTAATTCCTAACTCCGTGGACACTTTCGTCCACTCTTGAATATTAGAGCGTTTCTTTAGGACGCTTCTCAATCCGTGTCATTGTCACATTTCCTACTTTCATTTATCCCTAATTTTATGTGTTTGTAATTTTAGGGCATTCGTAAGTCTTTTGAGACTTACACACTTGGTTCCAACTTTTCCCTTGTGTGATTCAAATCCTTACTCAAGCTCAGCTGAGTTTTCACGGCCCCTTTTTACTGCTTTTAAACTGGGGGAGAAAACATGATACAACTCTTTTGATTTTTGTACTTCATTTTATATCAATTGTTATGACTATGCGTAAACTCTATCATGAAAGTCCTCACATCGAACCGTTTAAATATGAATATAGCGAGGTATGTTGGGTAGTACTACTGGGTTTGATAAACCTCACCCGCTTTAGTCGCGCTAACACGATTGGATATCGAACGGGTGCAATATTGACCAAAACGTGCACCGTGGTTGATAGACCTGGTGGGAGGCAATATAAACAGTCAGTTTACGGTTGCGAGCGTAATAGCAAACAATGAACATGGGTTAGCTACTCATTTGGTATTTATGTTGATTGTATAATAAATCTGGTAAACGTTTATTTATATACTGAAACCTGTGAACTCACCAACCTCGTGTTGACACTTTTTCTTACATGTTTTCTCAGGACGCTAAGCTAAGACACAAGTGCACGTTAGGGCATGCATGGGATTCAAGTACTTTGCTTTGTGTCTATTTATGTTGATTGAATTATTTTAATGTACTTTGTTTGGTCGAACGTTTGGACTTTGGTTTTGGGCGCGTGTATTTTGCGTATTTACTTTCTTTACGCTTCCGCATTGATACTCTGATTTAAAAGGATATTTTCATTTGAGTCCCATGTAGAGTCGTTCAATGTAACTAATGTCTGAGATCCTGGTTTGTCACTTCCCAAACGGTAATACTCCGTTAGTGGAATTTGGGGGTGTGACAGATTGGTATCAGAGCCATTGGTTATAGAGAACTAGGATTGCATACTAGACTATAGCCTCACACATTAGTTACATGTCATCTGAGTTACATGTCATTTGGATGTTTGGCACTTATACAAATTGTTGCAGGATCATGTCGTCAACACCACCTCCATCACCTAACGCATCAGGGCATAAGGCACCTGTACCCTCATCCCCGGAGCCCAAAAGGCGCCGGACTACCTCAATTGAGCAAGGTGAACCGAGCAACGCACGGGCATTGGAGTATGCTCTCAATTGGGATATGTACCCACATATGATCCAAAGGTGGATCGAAATGGGAGATGTTCCATCACCGTACTTTGCATCCACATCTTCATCGCCTACACTGCCTAGCTTACCATGTACCATGGAACAAGCCTTCGCAGCATTTGTGTCCTATATGTTAAAGGAATTAAGTTTTGTACAAGACGCCACCGAGGAGATACCTAAACTCCTAGAGAATGTAAAACAAGTGGAAAAGAATAGGGTAGGAATAGAAGATTTGACTACCGAACTAGCTGCAACGGATCATGTCCACAACCTTTTAGTGAATCGTGTAGCACACCTAGAGACGAGGGCTGACATTATGGATGATGATATGCAAGGAGTTCTGGAGAGATTAGCTGCTATGGAAGCTCAGCTACATGTGGCTAACCACACTGCTGAAGGCCTTCAAGAGAGGGTGACTCACTTGGAAGCCCAACTGCAAGCGGCCCTACACCCGAAAGACATTCCAGTATCTGACGATGAGGAGGAACCCTTTGAGGAAGAGCTCTTTGAGGAGGAGCCCTTCGAGGAGGAACCCTTAGAGGGGGGAACCAGCTGAGGAAGAGCCAGTGGAGATTGATGATGCACAGTCATATGTCTCTTCTGATGACGAGAATATTTGAGGATCTTCCTATTCTATCTTCCTTTTCATGTTTGTTTTTGCTTATGTTATTTCCCTTTTCAAACCTAGATGGGTAAGGTTGTTCCCATCCAATAAAAGCATGAGAAGTTTAATATTTGAGTTATCTATTTTTTAGCCTTACAATTTATTTAATTTTCAAAATATTAGATGTTGTATTTCCTTACCCGTACCTGAATAATGTTTAATATGCGATATATTTCTCATTGTTTTCATTTGTGATTGCGAAGAAATATGTCTGGGAGAGGACGAGGAGGCCGTACCGGTGGTCGTGGTACCATCAACATGACGGCAGCAGAACTAGCAGCTTTGATAAACAATAGTGTGGCAGAGGCCCTAGCAGCACAGAATGCTGCAGGTAAATGCTTTCAACTATTGACTAGTAGGGTCAATCCCTTTTCCTAAGAATGTCTTTCTAAACTCTATAATTCCAATTCAATTCGTATTTCTAAATCCAGGCCAGCAAAATCAGCAAAATCAACAAAATCAACAGCCAGCCTACACTTTTAAGGCATTCATGGACTGCAAGCCCCACACCTTTAGTGGAGCTGAAGGAGCAGTTGGATTACTTCGCTGGTTTGAGAAGGTTGAATCAGTAATAGCCATGTGCAACTGCCCCGTGGCTAACCAAGTGAAATTTGCTGCTGGAACTTTAGAAGGCCCGGCCCTAACATGGTGGAATGCCCAAGTTCAAATGTTGGGACTAGCAATGGCAAATGGACTCCCGTGGGAGGAATTTAGGTCAATGATGAAAGAAGAATACTGCCCACGAGATGAAATTCAAAAGCTAGAAGGAGAGTTCTGGAACCTTAAGATGGAGGGTTCAGAAATTGAACTCTACACCACCCGTTCGCACGAACTTGCTACCATGTGCCCACATATGGTGACTCCGGATTACAAACGGATTGAACTATACATTGGAGGTTTGGTACCTCAGATTCAAAGCATGGTGACCTCATCCAACCCTACCACCATCCAACAGACCATCAGACTTGCTCACAAATTGACCGATCAGGCAGTGACACAGGGAACTTTACCTCCAAGAGGTTCGGTTTCTAAACCCACCGACAACAATAAGCGCAAGTTCGACCATCACTCCCACTCACACAACCACTCAAATTCTAAAGGATCCCAATCCAATCAACCTCAGCACCAACAACAGCGAAAGTTTGAGTATGCTAGAAACTTTAATCAAACGACCTCATCAGGTCCGAATCAAGGGGAATATGCTGGGAGGTACCCCAAGTGCAACAAATGCGGCTATCACCACACGGGCACTTGTGACCGACAACGTTGCCAGCGTTGTGGTAAAATGGGTCACGCTGCAAAGGACTGTAGAGTTGCACTCCCGAACAAACAACCATTTCAATCACAGGGATTCACGAGGGGATGTTTTCAGTGCGGTAAAGAGGGGCACATTCAAAGGAACTGTCCTCAGTTGAAAAAGGGTGGAAATGGTAATGGCAGTGGTAGTGATAACGGTAATAACCAGGGCAACAATGGTAACAACCCCAATCAAAACAACAATGGTGGGAATAACAGTAATAACGGTGGTAATGGAGGAAATGGGGCGAAAGGAAGAGCTTTTGTACTGGGATCCGGAGAGGCTCGCTACGATCATAACGTGGTCACCGGTAAATTTCTCTTAAATAATTACTTTGCTTCTGTCCTTTTTGACACTGGTGCTGATAGGAGTTTTATATCTAAGAAACTTAGTGATATGATAAAAGGAACTCCAACTCTGCTAGAAGCTAAGTATGTAATAGAGATAGCTGACGGCCAAATAATTGAAGCAACCCACATTCTTAAGGGTTGTAAGCTTGATCTAGCTAGCCATATTCTATATATTGACCTTATGCCGGTCACACTTGGTAGTTTTGATGTAATCGTAGGCATGGATTGGTTGTCTAGAAACCAAGCGGAAATCATTTGTCATGAGAAAATCGTTCGCATACCCCTCCCGAGTGGAGAAATTCTTTCAGTTCAGGGCGAAAGAGTTGGTACTGTCATGGGCATTATATCCTTCATGAAAGCACAAAAATGTCTTCGGAAGGGGCATACGGCCATTTTGGCCCTTGTTGCTGAACAGCCGTCAGAAGAGAAGAAGATCGAAGATATTCCCGTTGTGCGTGAATTTTTGGAAGTATTTCCCGAGGATCTGCCCGGTCTGCCACCACACCGTCAGGTTGAATTCCAAATTGATCTAGCACCCGGAGCAGCACCGATTGCTCGAGCACCTTATCGATTAGCACCCAGTGAATTGCAGGAACTGTCCACTCAGTTGCAAGACTTATTGGATAAAGGCTTCATCCGACCTAGTTCATCACCGTGGGGAGCTCCGGTATTATTTGTCAAGAAGAAGGACGGTACGTTCCGTATGTGTATTGATTACCGGGAGTTGAACAAAGTTACAATCAAGAACCGCTACCCTTTACCTCGTATTGATGACCTTTTTGCTCAACTCCAAGGATCAAGTTTCTATTCCAAAATAGATCTTAGGTCCGGCTATCATCAGTTAAGAGTCCGAGAAGAAGATATCTCTAAAACTGCATTTAGGACAATGTACGGCCATTACGAATTTATGGTCATGCCCTTCGGTTTAACCAACGCACCCGCGGTATTCATGGATCTCATGAACCGTGTGTGTAAGCCTTACCTTGACCAGTTTGTTATCGTTTTCATCGATGACATTCTTATTTATTCCAAGAACGAGGAAGAACATGAAGAACATCTGCGTCTAATTTTGGAACTACTTAAGCAAGAGCAACTTTATGCTAAGTTTTCCAAATGTGAATTTTGGATTCGAGAGGTTCAGTTTCTAGGGCATGTAGTAAATGAAAAAGGGATACATGTCGACCCGTCCAAAATAGAAGCCATCAAGAATTGGACAGCACCGACGACTCCGACTGAGGTGCGACAATTTCTGGGATTGGCTGGATATTACCGTCGTTTTATCGAAGGATTTTCAAAGATTGCGCAACCTCTCACCGCCCTAACTCAAAAAGGAAAAGCTTACAATTGGGGCGATAATCAAGAATCAGCTTTCCAGCATCTCAAACAGAAACTTTGCAGTGCACCTATTTTAGCTATTCCGGAAGGAACCGATGACTTTGTGGTGTATTGTGATGCATCTATTCAAGGTCTGGGTTGTGTCTTAATGCAACGCGAAAAGGTAATCGCATACGCTTCACGTCAGTTAAAGGTTCACGAGAAAAACTACACCACTCATGACCTAGAGTTGGGAGCAGTAGTTTTTGCACTTAAGATATGGAGACATTACTTGTACGGTACCAAATGCACCATCTACACCGACCACAAGAGCCTCCAGCATATCTTCGAGCAGAAGGAGTTGAACATGCGACAACGTCGTTGGGTTGAACTTTTAAATGATTACGACTGTGCGATCCGGTATCATCCGGGTAAAGCTAACGTCGTGGCTGATGCACTAAGCCGAAAAGAAACGAAACCCAAACGAGTTCGGGCGTTACAACTCCCAATTCATCCTGGATTGCCTGACAGAATCCGTAGTGCTCAACTTGAAGCCTTGAAAGAAGATAACCTACCATTAGAAGGTACACGTGGCATGGAAGCACAACTTGAAGTAAAATCTGACGGAATTCGTTACTTTGTCGAACGAATAAGGGTTCCAGTGTTCGGAAATTTAAGGGAACTAGTAATGGATGAAGCTCATAAATCTCGTTACTCCATTCATCCGGGTTCCGATAAAATGTACCATGATCTAAAAGTACTATATTGGTGGCCAAAGACGAAGGCCGATATAGCCACTTATGTTAGTAAGTGTCTGACCTGCGCGAAGGTCAAAGTTGAATACCAAAAACCTTCCAGTCTCCTACAACAACCTGAAATTCCCATGTGGAAATGGGAACAAATATCCATGGACTTCATTACCAAATTACCCTGAACCCCTACCGGATGTGATACTATATGGGTGATTGTGGATCGCCTAACAAAATCTGCTCACTTTCTAGCAATCAAAGAAACTGACAAAATGGATAAACTCACTCGAGTATACTTGAAAGAAGTGGTCTCTCGGCACGGAGTGCCAATCTCTATTATTTCGGATCGTGATGCACGATTCACTTCCCGTTTCTGGCAATCATTGCATAAAGCATTAGGCACGCGTCTAGATATGAGCACAGCATACCATCCTCAAACTGACGGCCAAACTGAACGTACTATCCAAACTCTGGAGGACATGCTACGAGCTTGTGTGATCGATTTCGGTAACACTTGGGAGTCTCACCTACCATTGGTGGAGTTCTCCTACAACAACAGTTATCACACTAGCATCAAGGCAGCTCCATTTGAAGCACTTTATGGGAGGAAATGCCGTTCTCCCATTTGTTGGACCGAGGTTGGGGATAGCCAACTCACAGGTCCTGAACTTGTATTTGAAACTTCCGAAAAGATCGTTCAAATTTGAAATCGTATGGCGGCAGCTCGTGATCGTCAAAAGAGCTATGCCGACAAGTGTCGTAAACCTTTGGAATTTCAAATAGGTGACATGGTTTTACTCAAAGTCTCACCTTGGAAAGGTGTCATTCGTTTCGGGAAACGAGGAAAACTGAATCCTCATTATGTTGGACCTTTCAAAACATTGAAGAGAATCGGACCAGTCGCGTATCAACTGGACCTACCTGAAAGACTTAGTGGTGTACACAACGTCTTTCACGTCTCAAATTTAAAGAAATGCCTAGCTGATGAATCACTCGCAGTTCCTCTGGAGGAACTACATGTTGATGAACAGTTACGTTTCATCGAAGAACCTGTGGAAATTATGGATAGGGAAGTTAAAACGTTAAAGCACAGTAAGATCCCTATTGTTCGAGTCCGTTGGAACTCGAAACGCGGACCGGAATTCACGTGGGAGCGCGAGGATCAGATGATGCGCAAATATCCTAATCTGTTCAAGCACTCCGCGTCAAATTCTTAAGGTATTATTTAATTTTCGGGACGAAAATTCTTTCAACTAGGGGATGATGTGACACCCCAGAAATTTTTTTTTTATTATTTTAATTTTCGGGACGAAAATTCTTTCAACTACGGGATGATGTGACAATCCGGACTTTTCAGTTAATTCCGTTAACTATTCCGTTAAGTTTCTTATTAAAAACTTAACCCCGTTAATCAAATCTAACCCCGGGGACTGATTCTGTCACAAATTCAACTCAAAACTACAAGGACTAGTTGTGTTAATATGCTAAATCAAATAAATTGACTTCTCAAAGTCAAAATCAGCAAAATTGGTTCCTGTTGACTTTCAGAAGTCAAATCCGTGACAATTTGATCAAAATTCACAAAATAAATCCCGAAATTCGTTGGAATTAGAACCGTTCGTGCATGATAATGATCATAACGATCATAATTGATCCACTAAACACCTCTAATTTAATCGAATTAACACTAATAATGAGAATTAAACAAGTAACCGTCGACCCTATGTCTTACTCAATCGAATTCGACTGTAATCAGTTACCAATTTGCAAACTAACACACTGCACACCTAAATCGAGTCTCTCTGAAACCTTTGCACTCGTCAAATTGATCGGATTCATAGCAAGAGCCGCCGTGAATCGAACTAGTCATCGTCGGACCTGTTTTAGTTGATCTCCACCGTCCCGACACCAATTCAGGTAACTAGATACATCATCAGCTTCGCTTTTATCTTTGAAATGAAAGCCCTAACCCAATTAGGGCTCACATTATCAATTCGATCGAGTTCTTGATCCTAGGGTTCATCATCTGACTGATTTAGTCGAGCCCTAATCTAGACCCAATGAAAATGAAATTAACCTATGCAGAAAGATTCACAACACTTTTTCTAATGAAAGCCCTTTGCCAATTTCAAGTTTTAATATAAAAATCTCTGTAACCCGTAATTAGGGTTCATGTGAACTCTATCTGTCGAATTCAATTCTAAATCGTTTTTAAATCAAATTAACCTACTCCATTAGATTCGCAATCGTCTGTAGAGTGAAAGCCCTATGAAACAACGGGCTTCCACTATCGAATTGATCATGAACCCGTAATTAGGGTTCATATGCGTTCTAATTTGGGGTTTTCGATCTTAAACATAAACTTGATACAATTAAACCATATATGCAGATTCGCAATCCTCTACTTTACAAAACCCCTATGAATCCAGACATTTTCATTATAAGAATTAATCAAATCAATCCAAAATCAAAACTAGGGTTTTCGGTCCTAGTTTCTGTAATTTAAGGATCAAAATCCAATTGTTTTTGCAATTAGCTTTCACCACAGAGTCGTTTTGAGTCGATAATCAAAACCCCTATGATCCTTTGTTGAATCGCGACCGAATCTGAGGGTAATTGGACGGGTTTCGAACCGGGTATACGTGGGGTAGAGAAACCCGTTCGAATTACTTGATAAAACCAATTCAATCTGGATCATGTTGCGATAGCCTAGCGGCCGGGACTGGTTAGAGCTGTGTGCGTGTGTGGGAGAGACCCGGGTTCGAGTCCGGGCTCCCACAATTATTTTTAAACATTTTTCTGTTAATATTTAATTAATAAAAATCAAACCTTTCAATATTATATTATTATATAAATGGGTTTTAACCCGGAAAACAACCCGTAGGCTCGGGTTTGAATTATTAACTTATTTTTATATATTATACCCACTTTTATAAATAACTTAGTGTTATTATCCCCAAGTGAAAATAATATGTTTATATTATTTTTAAACCGTGAATTCATATAAAATAATATATTCATATTATTTTCAAACCGTGACCCGTATTATTAAATAATATATATTTATATTATTTCAAATCAATTTATAACATCGTGTGTCGATTGAGACTAAATAATAATATAATTAGTTATAATATTTACTCGTATACATATATTATTATTTTCTTAATTTTTGTGAATGACAAAACACCCGGTTATAATTATTATTAGTCGTGTCATTCGTCGCGTAAAGTAATTCCTAACTCCGTGGACACTTTCGTCCACTCTTGAATATTAGAGCGTTTCTTTAGGACGCTTCTCAATCCGTGTCATTGTGACATTTCCTACTTTCCTTTATCCCTAATTTTATGTGTTTGCAATTTTAGGGCAGTCGTAAGTCTTTTGAGACTTACACACTTGGTTCCAACTTTTCCCTTGTGTGATTCAAATCCTTACTCAAGCTCAGGTGAGTTTTCACGGCCCCTTTTTACTGCTTTTAAACTGGGGGAGAAAACATGATACAACTCTTTTGATTTTTGTACTTCATTTTATATCAATTGTTATGACTATGCGTAAACTATATCAAGAAAGTCCTCACATCGAACCGTTTAAATATGAATATAGCGAGGTATGTTGGGTAGTACTACTGGGTTTGACAAACCTCACCCGCGTTAGTCGCGCTAACACGATTGGGTATCGAACGGGTGCAATATTGACCTAAACGTGCACCGTGGTTGATAGACCTGGTGGGAGGCAATATAAACAGTCAGTTTACGGTTGCGAGCGTAATAGCAAACAATGAACATGGGTTAGCTACTCATTTGGTATTTATGTTGAATGTACAATAAATCTGGTAAACGTTTATTTATATACTGAAACCTGTGAACTCACCAACCTCGTGTTGACACTTTTTCTTACATGTTTTCTCAGGACGCTAAACTAAGACACAAGTGCACGTTAGGGCATGCATGGGATTCAACTACTTTGCTTTGTGTCTATTTATGTTGATTGAATTATTTTAATGTACTTTGTTTGGTCGAACGTTTGGACTTTTGGACTTTGGTTTTGGGCGCGTGTATTTTGCGCATTTACTTTCTTTACGCTTCCGCATTGATACTCTGATTTAAAAGGATATTTTCATTTGAGTCCCATGTAGAGTCGTTCAATGTAACTAATGTCTGAGATCCTGGTTTGTCAATTCCCAAACGGTAATACTCCGTTAGTGGAATTTGGGGGTGTAACACCCAAGTGTTATCGAAATCAATCACACAAGCTCGTAGCATGTCCTCCAGAGTTTGAACAGTACGTTCTGTCTGGCCATCAGTCTGAGGATGGTATGCTGTGCTCATATCTAGACGCGTGCCTAAAGCTTTATGTAACGACTGCCAGAAACGAGAAGTGAATCGGGCATCACGATCCAAAATGATAGAGATTAGCATTCCGTGCCGAGAGACTACTTCTTTCAAGTAAGTACGAGTAAGTTTATCCATTTTGTCGGTTTCCTTGATTGCTAAGAAGTGAGCGGACTTTGTTAAACGGTCAAAAATTACCCAAATGGTATCACATCCGGTAGGAGTTCGTGGCAATTTTGTAATAAAGTCCATGGATATTTGTTCCCATTTCTACATGGGAATTTCTGGTTGTTGGAGAAGACCGGATGGCTTTTGATATTCAACTTTGACCTTCGCGTAAGTCAGACACTTACTCACATAGTGGCTATATCGGCCTTCATCTTCGGCCACCAATATAGCACTTTTAGATCATGGTACATCTTGTCGGAACCTGGATGTATAGAGTAACGAGATTTATGAGCCTCATCCATGACTAGTTCCCTTAGGTTTCCGAATATTGGAACCAATATTCGCTCGACGAAGTAGCGAATACCGTCAGGTTTGACCTCGAGTTGTGCTTCCATACTGCGTGTACCTTCCAGCAATAGGTTTTCCTCCTTCAGGGCTTCGAGTTGAGCACTACAGATTTTCTCAGGTAATCCAGGGTGAATAGTAAGCTGTAATGCTCGAACTTGTTTGGGTTTCGTTTCTTTTTGACTTAGGGCATCAACTACAACGTTAACTTTACCCGGGTACTACCAGATCGCACATTCATAATCATTTAAGAGCTCGACCCAACGACGTTGTCGCATGTTCAACTCTTTCTGCTCGAAGATGTGTTGAAGACTCTTGTGATGGGTATAGATAGTGCACTTGGTACCGTACAAGTAATGTATCCATATCTTAAGTGCGAAAACTACGGCTCCTAACTCTAGGTCATGAGTGGTGTAGTTTTTCTCGTGAATCTTTAATTGACGTGAAGCGTATGCGATCACCTTTTCTCGTTGCATTAATACACTACCTAGACCCTAAATAGACGCGTTACAATACACCACCAAATCATCGGTTCCTTCCGGAAGAGCTAGAATAGGTGCACTGCAAAGTTTCTGCTTAAGATGTTGGAATGCTGACTCCTGGTTAACGCCCCAGTTATAGGCTTTACCTTTTTGAGTTAAGGCAGTAAGAGGTTGTGCAATTTTTGAAAACCCTTCGATGAATCGACGGTAATAACCAGCCAATCCCAGAAATTGTCGCACCTCAGTCGGAGTCGTCGGTGCTGCCCAATTCTTGATGGCTTCTATCTTTGATGGATCGGCATGTATTCCTTTTTCGTTAACCACATGTCCTAGAAATTAAACATCCCGGATCCAGAATTCACACTTGGAAAACTTAGCTGTAGAACCAAAGACTGATTGCTACCAAATTATTCTAAGTACAAATGCTGCTGATAGGCTTATCAGCAGCATTCATCACATATGGCTGCTGATAGGCTTATCAGCAGCATTCAGCACATATTGCTGCTGATAGGCTTATCAGCAGAATTCAACACTTGTTGCTGCTGATAGGTTTATCAGCAGCGTTCAACACAAGTTGCTGCTGATAGGCTTATCAGCAGCATTATTCTCATCTCTGCTGCTGATAGCTTTATTCTCTGAAGACCAAACGTTGCAGCTGACTATCCATGTGAAGCGCCTCTAACACCTTTCTGCCAAAGCAACTGCCACACTCCAAGCAGAAGGAACCTCACTGGTGCAACCAATAAAGGATAATAACGCCCTTCTCCAAGCATGCAAACAATGATGCCTAAGAAGACGTTTCAGTAAAGTTAACTAGATTAGCCTTTGCGTGTAATTTAGATTAATAAACAAGATCAACGGCTTGTGTTAGATCTGATCCTTAGAATCAAGGGTCTGTCTTGATTCTAAGTTACTATAAATACTGTGTACACACTTCATTGTAAGTGTGCTTACTATGCTTTCATAGTGCTTCTTGATAGTGTTTTACTTGTAAACTTGTAATCTCAGAAGTCTAATACAATAGTGCATTTATCAGTATTCTTGTTGTTTACTTGTTTACTTTGTTGGTTGTTATTGTTTCCGCCAATATCAACTAGAATAGAATCACCTTGTAATCTTACGATCCTACAAGTGGTATCAGAGCCTTGGCTCAAGATTAAACAAACTAACATTTGTTTAATCACTTTCTGATTCTATTCAAAACTCTATTCTTGATCAAGTCACACAAAACAAAATGGCACAAAGTCATGGATCTGAAGACATCGGCAGTATCAACTGACCACCGAGGTTGGTGTCTGGGGAGGACTATGATATGTGGAAGAACCGTATGGAAAGCTTCTTCTTCTACCATGAATACGGAATGTGGAAATCCATAAGGGATGGACCTTATGTTCCCATGGTGGCCTCTGCTGACTCCGGAGGACCACTAGTTCCGAAGGAACCCTCCAAGTATTCTGAAGAAGACATCAAGAAAATGGAGGTGGACTTCAAGGCATTAGGAGCTATCCAAATGTGCCATCCAAATGAAGTTTTTCACAACTTCAAGGCTCACAAAACTGCAAAGGAGTTATGGGGAGCCTTGGAAAAGATGTTTGCTGGATCTGAGGAGGTCAAGGAGAACATACGTGACATTCTCAAGCAACAATATGAAAACTTCGTCTGGAAGGAAGGTGAGTCACTAACAGTTTTATATAACAGGTACACGTACCTGGTTGGAGAACTGCAGTGCTCCAAGGTAAAGCTGGAGAATGAAGACATTCTCAAGAAGTTCATAAGATCTCTTCCTAGTTGTTGGACATTATATACAGTGTCCATCAGAACAACAGAGAATCTGAAGACTCTTCAGATGACTGAGCTCTTTGGCATGCTCAAAACCTATGAATTAGAAATGATTCAAGCTAAAGAAAGGAGCTCCAGTTATCAATCAGCTACCACTTCCTCCACCACCACCTCAGCGCTTCACACTGATCATTCTGGTCCTAGTGCAAGCAACTACTATCCTCCCATTGTTACTCATCCTCAAACACCAACTGTTTCACAATCCAACTCATCACCATTTCTTCTTGAGGCACCTCCTCAACAGCCAACCTCTACTGCTTTTGTCTCTGACAACTCAAGCAGCATGCACTTCATAAAGGAGGATATGGAATGCTTTCATCCAGATGATCTTGAAGAAATGGATATTCAGCACTCATATGCCATGCTCTCCCTCAGAGCAAAAAGGTTTTATTCTAGAACCGGGAGATCAGTTCCAAGCAACAACTCAAACCCCAGAGTTGGGCTTGATAAAAGCAAGATCCGATGTTACAACTGTAACTAAATGGGTCACTTTGCTATGGAGTGCAAGGCACCTAAAGCCAATCAGGGTGCCAGCAATCAAAGACAAGCTTACCAAGGTCAGCCCAGGCAGCAGCAGCAGCAGCAGCAAGGAACTCCTCCAGCACAAACTGCAGCCTGTTCAAATGTTGGAACTACAGAATTTGACTGGAGTTTTCAATATGAAGATGTTCCTGCCTCCAACCAAGCACTTATGGCAGACAATGCAGAGATACCACCTTAGGTATTTGAACATCTTTGCTCTCAAGCTTGCATTGACAAAGTTTTAGGTTATAGAAAGCATAACCAAAATCTAATAGATCAAAATGAAGAGTTTCACCAAATGAAATCTGAATTCAAAAAAGTCGAAGACAATTACAAAGAAAAGATTAACTACCTTAAGAAAGAGATTTCTTCTTTAAAACATGAACAAACCAATCTTGAAACCCAGATTGATGATCTATTAGTAAAACTTAAAGCTACCAGAGCTGAACTGGCTGAACAGAAAGTTCATGTTGAAAAATATGAATTTTCATCTAAAAAGTTACAAAGATTGTTAGATATTCAAGTCCATGAAAGGGTAAAAACTGGACTTGGATATCATGATAACGAGAACAAGACAGTTCCTCCTCCTGCTGACTATGTTGCCATTCACGAACCAAGCCTCAATACTGCAAATCTTGACACGGCAAACCGAAACCTTGATCCTTCAATGGATGCATGTTTCGTGGAAGACTGCTCCACCTCTTCAGAATCTGAGTCAACCTGCTTAGACCATTGTGAAACTAGTGCAGTCCCATCTGCTCCTATCTCTGAAGCTGTTCTGAACAAAACTGAATGTCCTGTTGTTACTCCAACTATTCCAAGTATTCCAGCTCCCATCCCATTCAAACAAATCAAGATTAGCTATCCTCAAAATGGAAGAAAGCTAAACATTGAAAAGGGAGAGACATCAGGTTTCACCAACCCCAAGCCTCAGTCAAAGCCAAAGGTGTTTGATAGTTTTCATACACCTGGAGAAAAAGGTCCATATGTTCAAAAGACAGTAGAAGAAGCCACTTTTGAGCATAACAAAGCTCATCCCTGGAACTTCAAAAATTTGTTTCAAAGTAAGAACTATGTGGACTTTCACCGGGACAAGATAGCACTATCCTGCTTTGTGTGTGGCAAATACAATCACACTGCCAGCACCTGCTTTCACTACCGTGAACACCAAAGAAACTCAAAGCAGCATGCCTTTGAGAAAACAAAAATAAACAAACAAGTGAGAAGCTATGATGCAAAGGCAACAAAGTTCAGAGAATCTCTATCCCCTCAAAGAGTGAAGATGCAGAAACCTAAACAAACTTGCATCATATGTGGGGAATCAAACCACTTTGCTGCAACATGCAAGTTCAACCCTTTTAACCAGATTGCTAATCGTTCATCTGTGCTCAACCCATCGGTAGCAAACAAAATCGCCGCTGATAGAGTAAAGTCTAGGAAACCAATGGCAAAGCCTCCAGCAGCAAAAGTCTCTGCTGCTGACAAAGCAAAATCAAAAACAACGGCATCAGCAGCAAAAATATCTGCTGCTGACAAAGCAAAAACTGCTACTGCTCCAGCAAAGCCCTCAGCAGCAAAATCGGCTGCGGATAAGCCAGAATTGTCAGCAACAACATCTTCTGCCGACAATGTAAAGAAAGCTAGAAAACCACCAACACAGCAATGGAAGGCCAAACAATCTCCAAGCATAACTATTGGTTCCATTGACTGCAAGCATGCTGACAATGGCAAATTAGCAACGATCTTCTACAATGCTGCATGCTACAATGATCCTCCCACTAATTAGATATCTTCCATGTGCAGGGACAGCCAGGCAACAAACACAATACTTGGGTGGTAGATAGCGGCTGTTCCAGGCACATGACTGGCAACAGGTCCATCCTCTCTAACTTCAGACATTTCAATGGAGGATATGTTGCCTTTGGGAGTGACTCAAAGGGTGGATCTATCACTGGACAGGGAACTGTGTCCAATGAAAGGATGAGTATTGAAAGAGTCAACTATGTTAAAGAACTTGACTTCAATCTCATGAGTGTTTCCCAAGTATGTGATCAAAATCATTGGATGCTCTTCACTGACAAAGAATGTTTCGTGTTAGCTCCTGGCCTATCTAAACCCCCTCCAGAGAAGATTCTCCTAACTGCTCGTAGAAAGGACAACTTATATGTGCTTGACATGAATGAAGCCACTCCATCTGGTAGTGTTTCATGTTTTCTGTCAAAGGCATCAGTTGATGAATCCGCTCTCTGGCACAGGAGGTTAAGCCATGTTAACATCAAAACAATCAATAAATTAGTGAAGGACAATCTTGTCAGAGGGCTTCCTGAAAAAGAATTCCAGCTAGACGATCACTGCATTGCCTGCTTGAAGGGAAAACAACACAAGAGTTCCCACAAGCCCAAGACATTGAACACAAATGACACCCCTCTCCAGCTACTGCATATGGATCTCTTTGGTCCTACGAATGTCATGTCAATGGGCAAAAAGTCCTACTGTCTGGTGATAACTGATGACTTCTCCAGATTCTCATGGGTATTCTTCCTAAGAACAAAAGATGAAACTGCTGAGATTCTCAAATCCTATATTCTTAGGGTAGAGAATCAAAGAAATCTGAAGGTAAAGATCATAAGGTGTGATCAGGGAACAGAGTTCAAAAATCACACTTTGAAATGTTTCTGTGAGAGCAAGGGCATTGAAAGGCAATACAGTGCTCTAAGAACCCCTCAACAAAATGGGGTTGCTAAAAGAAGAAATAGGACTCTGATTGAATCAGCAAGATCTATTCTGGCTGACTCAAAGTTGCCCCTTACTTTCTGGGCAGAAGCAGTAAGCACAGCTTGTTATGTGCAGAATAGAGTCCTTATTGTTAAGCCTCTCCAGAAAACACCCTATGAACTATGGCTCAAAAGAGTTCCCAACATTGGCTTCCTAAAGCCCTTTGGATGTCCATGTACCATCCTCATCACACATGGAGTTCTTCCTAAATTCGGTGCAAAGTCTGATGAAGGTTACTTTGTGGGTTACTCCTCTCAATCAAAGGCCTACCGAGTGTTCAATTCTAGGACTCGGATTGTGGAAGAATCTGCTAATGTGGAATGCAGGGAACACGTTGTCTGTGAACAAGGCAAAGGTCCTAACTGGCTCTTTGATATAGACTCCTTCACCCAGATATTTGAGGCTCTCATATTCTCAAATATGGAGTTTTCTTCTTCAACATCAACATCTTCTGCCTCAACCTCTTCTACTGACTACAGACTGGATTTTCCCAGTCCCTACATCAGGATGAAAAGACCATCCATTGATCCTCCATCAGTGGCAGAAGCTATTGAAGCCAGTACAGGTGTAGCCGGTACTTCCAACACCACAAGCAGCAAACTCTCTGACCAAGAAATCTTTAATGAAGCCTCCTCAATCCATGCTGAAGAGGCCTCTGATTCTAATACTGCTGACAATGTGGAACACAATAATCAGAACCTCCAAGCTCCTCTCCTCACAACTGAAGACAATCCTGATCTAAACCAAAGTAATCTTGAAGAGGGAATACGGCTGGATGTGATACCAGCACAGAGAATAAACAAAGAGCATCCTCTGGAAAACATCATTGGCCAAGTCCACACAGGTATCCAGACAAGAAGTAGTCTCATGAAGTCAACATTTGTTTGTTCTCTTGCTTTCTATCTCAGGTGGAACCCAAGAAGATTGATGAAGCTCTCAAGCACGACAGCTGGATTGAAGCAATGCAGGAAGAATTGCTGCAGTTCAAAAGACAAGATGTTTGGAAGCTTGTTGATCTTCCACCTGGTCAAACAGCCATTGGAACAAGATGGGTTTTCAGAAACAAGCAAGATGAAAGGGGCATCGTGGTCAAGAACAAAGCCAGACTGGTAGCTCAAGGTTACACTCAAGAAGAAGGCATTGACTATGATGAAGTCTTTGCTCCTGTTGCCCGTCTGGAAGCCATCAGAATCTTTCTGGCATATGCAGCATCCAAAAACTTTATGATCTATCAAATGGATGTGAAGAGTGCCTTTTTGTATGGCAAGATTGGTGAAGAGGTCTATGTCAAACAGCCTCCAGGCTTTGTGGATCCTACACATCCAAATAAGGTCTTAAAACTGGACAAAGCTCTCAATGGCTTACACCAAGCCCCACGAGCCTCGTATGAAACTTTATCTGGATATCTACTTAGCAACAACTTCAGAAGGGGGGCCATTGATCAGACACTTTTCATCAAAGATGAAGGGGGAGAAATTTTGTTGGTCCAGATTTATGTTGATGACATTATCTTTGGATCTACAAAAAATAAGCTCTGCAATGCATTCCAAATTTGAAATGAGTTCAATGGGTGAACTAAATTTCTTTCTAGGACTTCAAGTCAAACAGGTACCAAATGGAATCTTCATAAGTCAATCCAAGTATGTCAAAAGCATCTTGGAGAGGTTCAAAATGGCTGACTGCTCTGCTGCAAGAACTCCTATGCAAGTGCACCATCAATTATCTCCGGATAAAGAAGGACAAGACACTGATCAACATCAGTACCGAGCAATGATAGGGTCTCTCATGTATCTCACTGCCTCAAGACCAGATATCATGTTTGCAGTTTGTCTCTGCGCAAGATTTCAAGCAGCTCCAAAAGTGTCTCATCTTCAAGCTGTCAAAAGGATCCTTGGATACCTAAAGGGAGCTCCAAAACTTGGGCTATGGTATCCAAAGAATGGAAATGTCAATCTCTATGCCTACACTGATAGTGACTATGGGGGTTGTAACTTGGACAAAAAGTCCACATCAGGGGGATGTCAATTTCTTGGAGGAAGGCTCATCTCATGGCAATGCAAAAAGCAAACATGTGTCTCCACTTCAACAGCTGAAGCAGAATACATTGCAGCTTCAAGCTGCTATGCACAGGTCATCTAGATCCAAAATCAAATGCTTGACTATGGAATGACCTTCATGCAGACTCCAATTCACATTGACAACATGAGTGCAATCTCCATCACGAATAATCCAGTGCAGCATTCCAAGACTAAGCACATCGACATCAGGTATCACTTTATCAGGGATCAAGCTGAGAAAAAGAGAATTGTCCTATCTAAGGTTCACACAAATGAGCAATATGCTGATTTGTTCACTAAACCTTTTGATGAAGCAAGATTTCGATATCTAGTTGAATCAATTGGCATGATGAACTTTGAATAAGACATGTCTCAATTTTTTATCTTTCCTTGTAAATATGTCTATGTTTTTGTTCTTAATAAAAAGTTATAAGTCAGCAGCATTTTTGCCTCTCAGCTGCTGACAGGTTTAAAGCTTCAGCAGCAAAGCTTTTGCCACTGATCGCTTTAAGTTATCAGCAGGAACAAGTTTCCTGCGGATAGCTTTAAGGCGGTAAGCAGCAACCTTTTTGCTGCGGAATGAATACAACAGTCAGCAGCACCTAAATCTGCTGCTGAAAGACTTCACTATCCGCAGCAACCAAGTTTGCAGCGGATAGCTCACCATCAGCAACAACCAAGTTTGTTGCTGATGGGTAAAACAAGTCTACATTAACTTTTACCCGAGGTAAAAACCACTCTCAGTCTTTACCATGACTGCTCGAGTGCTTTACAGCTGTAACAATGAAAAGTGAAACAGGTTGTACTGTACAAGTAAAGTTCCTCACAATTTCAAACGTTCCCACAACCTCTTCATATTCAATTTCAAACCCTAATCTCCCATCACTTTCTCTCCCGTCCCCACAGCATTCAAAGCCCTCCATAATTAACCTCCATTCAAACACCCTTCTCTCTTCCCTCCAAATCCATAACAATGGCAGGCGCAGACATAAACAACCCCAATGGAAAGTTTCCCCATATCACAACCTCACTGCATGCCTAATAAAGGGCAAGAAATCCGAAGGTTTCGATGATATGATCGACTTCCTTTGTCGGTCCAAAATCCACCATGCCCTAACAGTCAACCCAACCATCTATACTTCCCACATGGAAGATTTTTGGAGCTCAGTCATGTACTCTACTGACCAGGGCACTCCCCAAATCAGAGGCACAGTTGACGGCAAGGAGATGGTTATCACTGAAGCAAAGCTCCGCCAACACCTCAAGCTTCAAAATGAAGGGGACGCCATCTCTTACCCAAGAGACGTATACATGAGGACCTTTGTATCCATAGGGTACACTGGGAATCAAACAGAGTATACGATAGAGAAGGCACTCATTGGTCCCAAATGGAAGTATCTCTGCCACACTCTTCTCCAATGCATATCCCAGAAGAGAAGTGGCTGGAACCAACTTAGCTCCGGACTTGCGTCGGCAATTCACGGTATGATAACTGGGGCAGGTTTCAATTTTTCCCACCTCATTCTTGAAGGTTTGAGATACAACCTTCAAGAAGGGGTGAAATCATAGTTCTTCATGTACCCAAGATTCTTGCAGGAAGTGTTCAATATTGAGCACCAAGATCTTTCAAAAACTGCAAGAATCTACGTAATGCTGGGACATAAGAACAACATTTTTCAAAGCATGAGAACAGTTTTATCAAAGTTCTCAGGGGCCGATGTTCCATTGTTGTCTACAATGTTGAACACGCAAAGTGCCAGGGTGACAGTTCAGCAAATCCAGCTGATACTGATCCCACACCCTCCACCTCACTGCCACAACCTCAAACTGCTGCTTCCCATGATCGAACCCCTGTGCATTCTACTGAGGATGTACAGGCACATAATTTACTCACCCACAGTTTGATTGCTCAACTGGAACACAGGGCCCCGGTTGCAGCCAAATATACAAGGAAGAGGGGCAAGAGAACTCCTTCTTCTCTTGCCTCCAAGGCCCAAACCCAAGCCAACATCCCTCACTCAGAATCATAACATTCTAGTGAGAATATCATAAGGGAAAGCCACACTGTTAGGGAGACTCCTTCGGAAGTCTCTCTATTAAGATTAGGATCACTTCCCGGATCCATAGAACAGCCCTTCGAGCCATTCCTATCTTCTTTGGACTTAAGTGTTGAGGAACCTGACCAAAGTGATGTACCTTCTCCAACCACCACTATCAAGGAGATACTGATTGGTCTTGCTTCCGAAACACCCAACCCAAGTTCTTCACCTTTGAAGGTCCACTCTAGGAGTAATGAAAGAGTGGATGTGGAAGAGGCTGTCACTACTGCTAGTCCATCAACTGACCAGGAGGACAGTGACAACATCTTTAAGACCTCAACCACGGCAACTCATGGTGAGGGTGTTTCCTTGGAAACTCCCCTCACTGAGAGGAATCCCAGGCGCAAAGAAACCGCGGGTGATGGGGATGCTGAGGCTCGGCCTACGGCCCCATCTGGGTCCAAGGATTCCACAACTGTGGATGAGGACAGACTGAAACTTCATAACATGGAATTGACGGCCAGGGTGGCTATGCTAGAGGCTGAAGTGTCCAAACTAAGACACCAAGTATCTATGCATGAAGCCCATTAATGCCCAACTTTAGCCACTCCCTCTCTTGTATCAGTAGGCACCCAAACTAATGCTTACCTGTCTACTGATGCAACCAAAAAGGGGGAGATGGTCTCTATGGAAGAAGATACAGACAGTCTTGACGACTGGATTCAAGAGCAGGTTGTTCTTCAAAGCTCACTATTCAAGCCAGCTTTTGTCCAAGTTCATGACTTGCCAGTCCCAGATAACGAAGACGAAGAGACATCTGTAGACTGGAAGTTGGTCGTCAGGGCTGTTGATGAAATGCTGAATGATGCTGAAGACACAGAACAAATAAATACATCATTCAGCATCCTTCCTGAAGCAGCAACCATCATTGGTCAATCCTCAACCCCCCAACTATTCAGATCATCAAAGAAACTAGAATTTGACTCCATTCTAGCTTGGGGGTATGATGGATCAGCTGAGAGGTTTTGGATTGGATGGGAATTCAGCGCAGTAGAAGAGCTGAACTGGAACTCTCTCAATGCCCTCCAAGTCCTACAGCTATACGTATCAAACTGCATCAACAACTCAGCAGATCTCTCAGCAGAACTTTCCATTGGCAGGTTCTATGACCTGATGGAGGATAATCTACCCAGGCTCCAAAGATTCCTACAAGCAGCACATCGGGTAGCTTATCCTGAATCCTCGGCGGCTGCAGAAAGGAGACTGACTCCTAGCAATCTTGAAATAACAAGGAGCAGTCTTCTCACTGAAGAAGAAGTTCTGGGCCTTCGAAGATTCCTGTATGCCTTCCTGGTCAAGGACTTGGACGTGCTAGGTTGGGTGAGCACTAAGTTCCTTGACCACACTCTTCTGCTCAGCAACGGCTCCTCTCTCATCATCAACACCAGGAACATCCTTCAGCTGCCCTCAGACTTCCTATTCAAGATTTTCAGCTCAGAGCCAACATCTGCAATATTAACTCATTGGAGAGCTAGGCAATGATGGTCATCATCAAAGCCCATCTTGAAAAAGAAGGACTGATTCCTCAGGAAGAGTCTGTGTCAACTTCTGATACTGACTCCAACTCAGATACTCCACAAGTTGAAGCCACATCTGTAGCAGCTGGCACAAGATCTTCACTTAGGGATCAACTGAGGGAAATAGAAAGTCCTGAGTATCAACTTGATGAAGACAGTGATCGTCCCTTGTCAATTCCTCAATTTTCCAATGAAGCTGAGGCAGAGATCCCAATAGCAGCATCATCATCTACTGTTGTGATCAGTGAAGCTGAAGCAGAGGCACCCAATGTAAACAAAGGAAAGGGAATCATGACTGATGAAGATGAAGAGAGGTTGCTAAAAGAGAAAAGAGAGAGGGAAGAGAAAAGAAGAAGAAGAGAAGAAGAGGAGATGGCTGACATGAAAAAGGCTCAAGAAAGAAAAACAGCCATTCTCCTAAGAGAACAAACCATCCAGCTGTATGCTAAACAGCTGGATGAACTAAAAAGAAAAATTCCTGCAGTTGATCGGATTGAAGAAGATGCAGCTCTTGCTCTTCAACTGCAGGAACAATTCAATAGAGAAGAGGAAGAGTTGGAGAAGAAGAAGAAAGAAGAAGCTAAGTTCAGAATAACCGATTCTGAACTAGCTAAAGAAATGAGGGAGGAGTGGATAAAGACTCTAGTCTCTCAAGGTGAGGATGCAGACTACCTTGAGAAACTATCAACTAAAGAAGTCTACAGAGCCTTCATGGGTCAGCAAGGTCAGTTGGCAAAGAAGAAAAAGGCTGAAGAAGAAGAAAAAGCCAAACAACAGTCCAAAAAGACCATTGCCTTTAATAAACGGACCCATGAAGAAAGGAAGGTCATGATTGACTTCCTTAAGGCTAGAGGAGATAGTGGAAAGAGGCTAGGTCCCATGAATTTCATGAACCTGCAAGCCCTCTACTTCAAAGTTAAAAAGGACGAGGAAGAAAGACTAGGGAAGAAGGGCTCCAAGAAAAGGGTACTTATCAAAGAAGAAGAAAAACCAAAGACAAAGAAACCCAAGCCTTCTCCCTCACCTACCTCTTCCTTAGTCCATCATCCTTCCACTCTCATCCCCAAACCTTCCACTCCTCCACCCAACAAGTCCAAATCATCCCACCCAGCTCCCACTCATCAATAGCCTTCCTTAAAGAAATCCAAATCCTCATCTGAACCTGAAGACTCAAGAAACATAGTTGAATGGGTCTATAATCCACATGATCAAAGGTTTGAGATCTTCAGGGGGAGAACTGAAAGAAGAAGATCTACATACAGGTCTGTTGATGAGGTTCTGCAACTACCAGATTCAGACCTAAGAAGAATTTTGGAGCTGGGTGAAGCTCATGAGCCTGCAAATGAGAGTGGGAAACATCTTATGCTAGCAATCAGACATTACTTCAACCCTAGCAAAGATGTGGTCATGAATATCAAACCACTCAAGTCCCACTCTCCATTTGTATCTTGGTCCTACAATGCTGATTTGGATGAGTTCACTCTGATTGATGTAAAGAAGCAGCAGATGAGATGTTCAAGCAAAGCAATCTACAAAATGCCACAAAAAGACATCAAGACTCTGAACTTCCACTGAACAATCCCAGCAAGGATCCAAGAGGCTATGTGGTTGAAAGGATAGCCAGCCACATGCAAAAGCTTCAGTAGCAAAGTAATTAGAAGAATTTTGGTTGCATCAGTCTAGGGGAGTTTGTAGAACCAAAGACTGATTGCTACCAAATTATTCTAAGTACAAATGCTGCTGATAGGCTTACCAGCAGCATTCATCACATATGGCTGCTGATAGGCTTATCAGCAGCATTCAACACATATTGCTGCTGATAGGCTTATCAGCAGCATTCAACACTTGTTGCTGCTGATAGGTTTATCAGCAGCGTTCAACACAAGTTGCTGCTGATAGGCTTATCAGCAGCATTATTCTCATCTCTGCTGCTGATAGCTTTATTCTCTGAAGACCAAACGTTGCAGCTGACTATCCATGTGAAGCGCCTCTGACACCTTTCTGCCAAAGCAACTGCCACACTCCAAGCAGAAGGAACCTCACTGGTGCAACCAATAAAGGACAATAACGCACTTCTCCAAGCATGCAAACAATGATGCCTAAGAAGACGTTTGAGTAAAGTTAACTAGATTAGCCTTTGCGTGTAATTTAGATTAATAAACAAGATCAACGGCTTGTGTTAGATCTGATCCTTAGAATCAAGGGTCTGTCTTGATTCTAAGTTACTATAAATACTGTGTAAACACTTCATTGTAAGTGTGCTTGCTGTGCTTTCATAGTGCTTCTTGATAGTGTTTTACTTGTAAACTTGTAATCACAGAAGTCTAATACAACAGTGCATTTATCAGTATTCTTGCTGTTTACTTGTTTACTTTGTTGGTTGTTATTGTTTCCGCCAATATCAACTAGAATAGAATCACCTTGTAATCTTACGATCCTACATTAGCATACAGCTGCTCCTTCTTAAGTAGTTCCAGAATTAGGCGTAGTTGTTCCTCCTTAGTCCTGTAGTAAATGAAATATCTTCGATGAAAACGATGACAAATTGATCAAGGTATGGCTTACACACACGGGTCATGAGGTCCATGAATACCGCAGGTGCGTTGGTTAATCCGAAAGGCATGACCATAAACGCATAGTGGCCGTACCTTGTCCTGAAAGCAGTTTTAGAAATATCCTCATCTCGGACTCTTAATTTATGGTAACCGGACCTGAGATCTATCTTGGAATAGAAACTTGATCCTTAGATTTGATCAAATAGATCATCTATACGAGGCAAAGGATAACGAATCTTGATCGTGACTTTATTCAGTTCACGGTAGTCGATACACATACGGAAGGTCCCGTCCTTCTTCTTGACACACAGGACTGGAGCTCCCATGGCGATGAGCTAGGTCGGATGAAAACTTTATCCAATAACTCCTATAATTGAGTGGATAGCTCTTGCAATTTACTAGGTGCTAGTCGATAAGGTGCCCGAGCGATCGGTGCCTCTCAGGGCGCTAGATCGATTTGGAATTCAACCTGTCGGTGTGGTGGCAGACCATGCAGATCCTCGGGAAATACTTCTAGAAACTCACGGACGATGGAGATATCATCAATCTTCCTCTCTTCTGACGGCTGCTCAGCAACGAGAGCCAAAATAGCCGTATGTCCTTTTCGAAGGCATTTTTGTGCTTTCATAAAGGATATGATGCCCATGACTGCACCAACTCTTTCGCCCTGAACGGAAAGGGTTTCTCCACTCGGGAGAGGAATGCGAACAATTTTCTCATGACAGATGATTTCAGCTTTGTTTTTAGATAACCAATCCATGCCGACAATTACATCAAAACTACCAAGTGTGACCGGCATAAGGTCGATATCAAGTATATGTCTAGCTAGCTCAAGCTTACATCCCTTAAGAATGTGAGTTGCTTCAATTATTTGGCCATCAACTATCTCTATTATATACTTAGCTTCTAACAGAGTTGGAGTTCCTTTTATCATATCACTAAGTTTCTTAGATATAAAACTCATATCAGCACCAGTGTCAAAAAGGACAGAAGCAAAGTAATTATTTAAGAGAAACTTACCGGTGACCACATTATGATCATAACGAGCTTCTCCAGATCCTAGCACGAAGGCTCGTCCCTTCGCACCATTTCCTCCACCATTGCCGTTGTTACCCCCATTGTTGTTATTCTGGTTAGGGTTTTGGTTTCCATTACCCCCTTTCTTCAATTGAGGACAATTCTTTCGAATATGTCCCTCCTTCCCACACTCGAAACAACTCCTTATAGATCTAGGCTGTTGAAAAGGTTGCTTGGTTTGCAAATCACCCCTACAATCTTTGGCAACATGACCTATTTTGCCACACCGCTGACAACGGTTGCAAAACCCGAAGTGATGGAAGTTGCACTTGTTACACTTAGGAGATTTTCCCCCGTAACCACCCTGGTTTTGACCTGAAGAGGTTGACAGGTTGAAGTTCTTAGCAGGCTTAAACTTACGATGCTGCTGCTGCTGCAGTTGATGAAGCTGGGGTTGGTTGAATTGGGGTCCTTTGGAATTGGAGTGAGTGTTGGAATGGTGATCAAACTTGCGCTTGTGATTGTCGGTGGATTTAGAGACCGAACCTCACGGAGGTAGAGTCCCTTGAGTCACCGCCTGATCGGTTAACTTATGGGCAAGTCGGATAGTCTGCTGGATAGTGGTAGGGTTGGATGAAGTAACCATGCTTTGTATTTGAGGCACTAGACCTCCAATATATAGTTCAATTCTCTTGTAATCAGGGGTCACCGTATGCGGGCACATAGTAGCAAGCTCATGTGAACGCGTGGTATAAAGTTCAATTTCAGAACCCTCCATCTTTAGGTTCCAGAATTCTCCCTTTAACTTCTGAATATCATCGCGAGGACAGTACTCATCCTTCATCATCGACTTAAACTCCTCCCATGGGAGTCCATTTGCCATGGCCAGACCCAACATCTGGACCTGGGCGTTCCACCATGTGAGAGCCGGGCCCACCAAAGTTCCAGCGATGAACTTGACCTGATTAGCCACTGGGCAGTTGCACATGGCAATCACTAAAGGCGTGGGGCTTACAATCCATGAATGCCTTGAAGGTGCAGGTTGGTTGCGGGTTTTGCGGGCCTGGAGTCAGAAACAAAATAGGATTGGGATTATAGAGTTTAGGACAGGCTTTTTAAAAGATGAATTGACATCATTAGTCAATAGCTAAAGCATTTACCTGCAGCATTCTGTGCTGCTAAAGCCTCCGCCACACTATCGTTTATTAGTGCCGCTAGCTCCGCTGTCGTCATGTTAATGGTACCTCGGCCACCAGCGCGACCTCCACGTCCTCTTCCTGACATGATTCTTCACATTCACAAATACAAAACAATGAGAAATATATCACATTCACAAATACAAAACTAAATAGTCACTAGAATTAGTCTGACGCCTTTTGGGCTCCGGGGATGATAGGATAGGTGCCTTATGTCCTGGTGCCTTAGGTGATGAAGGTGGAGTTGACGACATGTTTCTGTAACAATATCAATAAGTGCCAAAAATACAAATGACATGTAACTAATGTGTGAGGCTATAGTCTAGTATGCAATCCTAGTTCTCTATAACCAATGGCTCTGATACCAATCTGTCACACCCCCAAATTTCAACTAACGGAGTTTTATCGTTTGGGAAGTGACGAACCAGGATCTAAGACATTAGTTACTTTGAACGAGTCTACATGGGACTCAATGAAAATATCATATCAATCAGAGTTTCAATGCGGAAGCGTAAAGAAAAGAAAATGCACAAAACACACGCGCCCAAACCAAAATTCCAAAGTCCAAACGTCCAACCAAGCCAAGTACAATACAAAATAATCCAAACAAACATAAATAAGCAACAATCAAAATAGATGAATCCCATGCATGCCCTAATGTCAAACCCAGTAGTACTACTAAACATTACCTCACTAAGATCCGTATTAACGGTCCGATATAAGATGAGGTCTTTCTGTGATAGCGTGTTACGCTTAGCTTTAACATCGATAACATACGAATTACAAAATCTCAAAATAGTTTAATCATGTTTTCTTCCCCAAGTTAAAACAGTAAAAAGGGGCCGTGAAAACTCATCTGCGTTGCGTTGTAGGTAGTATCACACAAGAGATAAGTTGGAACCACGGGTGTAAGTCTCACAAAACTTACTAATGCTCTAAAATTATAAACACATAAATTAGGGATAATAATAGGACTTGTGACAGCGACACGGAATGAGAAATGTCCTAAAGAACCGCTCTACTATTCAAGAGTGGACGAATGTGTCCACGGAGATAGGAATCAAATTATAATTACGTTACGCGACGAATGACAAAAATAATAATAAATATATTCGCGCGTTTTGTCATTTACAAAAATTAAGAAAATAATATAATTTAATATATTATTTTTAGGTTCGAAGGAATATTCTAATTACTCATTTAAGGTTAGAATAATAAATAGATACATTATTATAATTGAAGTGATAAACCCGAGTAAATAATATAACTAATTATATTATTATTTAGTTTCAACCGTTACACGAGGTTATAAAACGATTCGAAATAATATAAATATATACTATTTAATAATACGAGTTACGGGTTGAAAAATACATAGATACATTATTTTTTAAAAGTGGAAGGAATAATAATATATAATATTATAAAATTCAAGGGCTAAAACACGATTATATAAAATTATAATAAAATAGGGTTTGATTTTTATTAATTAAATATTATCAGAAAATGCTCAAAAATTAATTGTGGGAGCCCGGTCTCGAACCCGGGTCTCTCCCACACACACACAAGTCTCTAACCAGTCCCGCCCGCTAGGGTATCACGACATAATCCGGTTTCAATTGGTTTTATTATACAAGTTTAGTGGATCCCTCTTCCCATATGAACTCGCGATCAATTCCAGTCCCAAACACACAAAAACGGTAACGATTGATCCAGAGGTCATAGGGGTTTTGCAAGTCGAGTAGAGGCGAGTCTAGGGTTGAGTTTAATTGCGAAGTAAACGTGTTTAGGCTTGTTTAATTCCAGATTCAAGAGTCGGAACCCTAGTTATGAACTCAAAATCAATTTGATAAAATCTGATAATAACATTTGATGAATCCATGGGACTTTTACAGAACAAGGTATTGAGAATCTATCCCTGCAGTTTAATTTGATTGATATTGGATTTGGGGTCGAAACTCCCAAATCGTTTTTATGAAGAACCGTAGATATGGATCATGACAGATTCGATGTTCTGAGATTAAATTGATATAGGGCTTTCATTACACAGATGATTACGAGTCTAAAGATATAAGTTAATTGGATTTAAACACGTTTTAACATAGGGTTCGAGTAGAACGAAAACGATAAGAACCCTAGAATTCAATCTTGATCGGGTTGATGTTATAACGTCGAATTAGCATAGGGCTAATGATCAGAAGATTAAAACGAAACTATGGATTCAAGAAATTACCAGAATGCGTGATGAATTGGAGGTTCTCGACGAAAATGATGGCCGACTGTGACTGTGGTGGTCTCCGGCGTCTTCGACTGTTAATCCGGCCAATTCAGTTTGTGCAAAAGCTTCAAAGAGGTGCGAGTTACGTGTGTGTATGATCAATTTGTGGAACCAATACAAGAATTTGTCGATTTTGATAAAGAGGGGCGATGGTTCGATGGTTTTGAACTTAATTCTCATAATTGAGGTTAATTCGAATTAATAACAGAGATTAATTGTGGGATTCAGATTTGAGTCGATTTGGTTACGGGTTTGACTTTAAAAGTCAACCGAATTGCTTTGTTCTTGATTTTGACTTTGAGAGTCAATAAATTGAGTTTAGGGATTTGGCATGATCAGTCGACGTTTGAGATTAGGAAAAGGCTGAATTGGTCCTTTGGATTTAATATCGAGTTAACTGGGTTAGGTTTTAGAAGAATATTTAACGGGATTACTAACGGAATTAAATGAAAAGTCCGAATTGTCACATATACAAAATACTAAAAATACTAAATTGCTCACCTTATACCTAAAACTCATTTGTTTACTATAGACATGGTACTAAACTATTCGCAGTACACATGAACCCTATTTGCTTACAACGTACATAACACTAGATCATACATGGAAACTTGAGTGCTTACATTATACATGGAATTAGATTGTTTACATTGTTGCAAAAGTACATCATACCCAAGGCATGATGATTCACCATATCCATGAAAGCTACTCGGGGTTTGACGTATTCTTGTTCAAGCACGAGGAAGCTATGGAACCCTAAATTATACCCGATTGACTCTACTATCTATGGACATAGCTATTTGATAACAACTCATACGTGAAAACAATAGTTACGAATTAAGTGATTTTGTGTTACCCCTTGACCCACATACAATGGGATGAACTATACGGACCATGCGACGATTTGAGTAACTACGGGTGCACACGTAATTATAAAAATCAGCGCATGGAAAACATGGTGAATTTTGTCGTGTGTTGTGACCTAAAACCTATCGTGATATGTAACAACGAAACTAATGTGATATGACAAGGGCATGGTGGATACGCCGATGGTACTACCTATATATAAGTGCTCTATCATATTATCAGAAGCAGCGTTGTTTGTGTCACGTGAAGTTTTGACCCAGACCAATGTTTGTGAAAATCTTTTATCCACCGAAAAGTCTAGAGCATATTAGACTACCTTTTGAACAAATCCTGATCGTCAAATTCCCATCAAATCCATTCCAAGTAAGGCATTTCACCTTTAGATTCTTTGTCAGATCTCTTCTAAACTCTCTTGAAACCAAAATTCAAAGAAGTCATTCATACATAACTTGAGCTATAGACCAAAATCTTGTTATCTATCATACTCCACAAACCGACAATCAAAACACAAACTCATTTCCCTTCTGATTTAGTAGTATCCACTATTTAAATTTCGGGACGAAATTCCCTTAACATGGGGAAACTGTAACATCCATGATTTTATGGCCTAACTTGTAACTTAGTGTTATATAATTATGACACACCATTCCAAAACCGTACTTGTCTAGCATCTTGTGTCACATTACTCATTATTTTAACATGTATCAATTCAAAATTTCAAACATTCAATAACATATTATTCGTTATAACAATAATGAGCTTTAATCACGTATTTATAAATATATATATATATATATACACTTAATTTAGATTTTTACAAGTCTTTATAAAAAAACTATTTTGTAATAAAATTTCAAAATAAATTAGTCTTGAAATTAAAAAAAAAGCAAGGAATCCCCTCTAGTCACCTTTGAACCCTCAAATTGAACCTACCATCTTGAAATTTGATCTTTTCCCCAATTTTGACCCCAAGTCTCAAATTCTTTACCATATTTGACTTCCAAAGGTCAAACAGGCCAAAAGCTTCAAATTCATGATAAGAGTGGATCAAACCGGCTGGTATGGACCTGCATTGAGCCCTAAATCAAATTACCAACTCATCTCGGTCCATTAACCATGATAATCCGATCAATCTAGCAGGCAGATTAAAATTCAAACGGATTTGGCTTTTGCATAGTCAAACCCCCGTATCAATCTGTTTTCAATCCTTGCAGTTAACGCAATTAAATCCCGTAAGTCACGCTCAAACGTCTCTTGCATGTTTTCAGACCACAAGCACGACTAAATTCAACCCTAATTGACGCGTAATTCGCCTCAACGACTGTCATACACAAACTTCTAATCGAATCGTATAATTAGAGGAAATTAAACAAATTAAACCACACACACACGTTCGCATACCCCCATACAAACCCTCTAAACTTTCAGTCGATCCCCATTTCACCTCTGGAGTTCTGCCGAGCATCAAGAACAGTGGCTCTGTCTTCTCAGTCATTCTCGCTCAATCCTTCACCGATTCAAGTAAGTTTTACAGCATTAGTTTCATGATTTGATGCCCTTTAATTGCCCTTTATCAATTTGCAACATCAGATCCTCTCTGGCTCAATCTTAATCTAAGTTCGTGACCAGTTCGTACTTATTTAGATTGGGATTTTTGTTCTTTCGAATTCGAGGAAAATAAATTCTAGTTTGCATGATTTACCAGCGAACCACCTTCAGCCGGTTAATGCCCTCGACTTCGAACTAGGTGGTGTGGGTTCGAAACCCACCCACAACCGCCACTTTTGATTGTTTCTGTACTGGAGTCGGACCCTCCTATGCTTCCCGTTAAAACGACACAGAACCAGATTGTGAAACATAAGCAGACCACTGGTCTAGTGGTTGTGCATGCTTCCTTCCACAGGAGCCACCCGGGTTCGAGCCGGGTGGTCCGTAATTAATTTTTAGAAACTGTTTTAATTTTCCAAAAAATTTGTAAAAATTATTTTTATAAAGCCTACATTTAATATAACAGGATAAAACAAGGTTTACAATTTTTGCATAAAAATACCTATTTCTATAAATTTAGTTGATAATTATTCAATTTAAATTACATACTTTTGGAGTAATTAATTTAACTAATATTATAAATTTTATGACAAAACTTTATAAATGTTTCTTGCAAAGTTTTATAAAATTTAAGTATATATATATAAAACTAATAAAACTATATCTAAATATATATAGTTTTATATACTTAAAGAATAAATGTAAATTTTTAATTAAATTTATTTATTTTAACATACCTATTTCAAATGATAAATAAATAAACAAATTTATTTATTATCTATATAAATTACTTTTACAAATACACTTAGAGTTTGAATCATATTTAAAGTTATTAATTCGAACACATATTTACACCTCTTTATAAATAAATAATAAAGTAAGAATTATTTATTTAAAGTATAAATATAATTTTCACACTATTTTTCTAACTAAATAAATAAATAATAATTGTTTAATTTATTTAGTTATTCAAACCCAAACCCTAATTCAATTATTCTAAGACTATTCATTTCAATTTCTCATTTTATAAAAACACCCCCCTTTTTTAGTACAAACCACTAACACCTACAACTCCAACCCATGTACACACATCCATTTTAATCCTAGACTTACGCATAGACTATTGTACACATTATTAATCTAGATCTATATACATTACACACTAGGTTAATATTTTGAGATTGCAAGGATCACTTTGCTACCTAATCTCTCGTGCTAGCTACACCTTTGATTCAAGTGAGTATTACATAGCCCCTTTTCACACTTTTACACTTTTTGGGGTGAAACATGAACTCTATTCATATAATTATTTACATTTACACATGCTACACAAACACAAATCCTCTTTACATTCATGTGTGCAAATTTAAGCTTTATGTTTGAGTACTAGGTGTGTTAACTGTTTGTGTGCAATTTATGTTCAATCATTAACTATTTAAGCCGACGGTAAACAATGGTAGATCTATTGAGTCTGAAAAACCCACCCAGATTAGGGTGATTGTTACCGACAACACAATTTGCATGCTAGTTACAAATGTTTGATTGTACTTTCGGTTACACAATAGTTGCTCCCCATAAATGCCTTATTTTATCATGTTATGTAAGGATTTGTTTATTCACATCTATACACTATTTATGTACAAACCTGTGTATGCTCACCAACTTTTTAGTTGGCCATATTTTATTCATGTTTCAGGTGCTAATGTGTGATTTTGATCAAGGCTTGCTACACATAGGTTTTGGGACTTAGTTAATTCTAATTCAAGAACAATTTGTATTTCATTTATGTATTTTTGAACTTGGGTATGTTTGATTTGTTTGAAATGAAATTTGACGATTAATACATTACAATCTAGTCAACCTTGTGCTCATGAACGATCTAAATGTCCCGCCCCGACGTATTCCGTCGTCGGTTGGGGTGTGACATTGTCCGAAACGGTTTGGTAACCGGTGTTCCTATGCTGAGATTTACCGTTGCAGATGACTGTATGCCTTGTAAAAAGGGCAAACAGCAACGGAAGTCTCACAAGCCCAAGCTCTAAAACTCCATCAATACCCCTTTGGAGCTATTACATATGGATCTATTTGGCCCCATAAGTATCAGGAGTATTGGAGGTAAGTCATACTGTCTGGTTGTAACTGATTATTTCTCACGTTTTTATTTGGTGCATTTTTTAGGTACAAAGGATGAAACTGCTGACATTCTTCAATACCTGATCCTGATCTTGGAATCTCTTTGCAAGTTGAAGGTTAGAAGAATAAGGAGTGATAACGGAACAGAATTCAAGAATAATTTGATGGAACTTTTCTGCCTCAAGAAGGGGTTCCGTCACGAATTTAGTGCCCCATACACACCTCAGCAGAATGGAGTCGCTGAACGGAAGAACAGAACCTTGATTGAGACTGCAAGGACAATGCTGTCAGATGCAAAGCTTCCTCTCACTTTCTGGGTAGAAGCAGTTAATACAACTTGTCACGTCTTGAACAGAGTTCTGGCTGTGAAGAGGCACAACAAGACTTGCTATGAGTTGATCAATAATCGACCTCCCAATCTTGACTATATAGTTCCTTTTGGTAGTCCCTGTTCCTTATTGCTACAATACAAAGGCCGAAAGTCTAAGTTTCATGCAAAAGCAGTTGAAGGCATCTTCTTAGGATATGTTGCCAACTCGCCTTGCAAGAGAGTGTACAATATAGGAACTCATATTGTCGAGGAATGGTTTGATGTGGATTGTAGTAAACACAGCATTCCACCAGAACCAACTGGTCCAGCTTCGGGTTTTGTTATGATGCGCTATTCAAATCTTTCAACCTTCCTGATCTGTCTGCCGATGATGCCGCAAATGTGTATGAATTATTTGGTGGCGGTGATGACTCCAGTTTCTCAACACGTGCTACTGTACTGATTGTAACTCCTGATTCCAATGTTGTATCTGCATCTGGAACTCATGACAGTGATAACATTGAAGATGTTCATGTTGTCGGAAATGACGCTCAAGCTAATCCTAGCACTCGTATAGGAAATGAAGCTCCAGTTGATCCAATCAACATTCAATCTTCTTCTTCTGGAACACAGGATATGGGGGGAGTTGAGCACAAACCTCGATTCAAAAATTCAGGAACCGGAAATACCAGAGATGAGAGTGCATAAGAATCATCCAATTGACAACATTATTGGTGATCCTCATGCCAGTGTTCAAACTCGTCATAGAACCATTGCTGAGAACACTAGTTTGTACTCTGAGATCATTGACACTGGTGTCATGGAAACATGTCTGCATGCTGCATTCGTGTCCCATTTAGAGCTAAAGAATGTGAAGGAGGCTCTCGCTGACAATTGCTGGATTGAGGCAATGCAAGAAGAACTGTCTCAATTCCAAAAGTTGCATGGGTGGGATTTGGTTGACTTGCCAAGAGGCGTACAACCAATTAGAACCAGATGGGTGTTCAATTGCAAGACGGATAATCGTCATGTTGTAGTGAAGAATAAAGCAAGGTTGGTTGTTCATGTTTTTTATCAACAAGAGGGCTTAGATTACACAGAAGTATATGCCCAAGTTGCTAGACATGAGGCCATTCGACTATTTCTGGCTTATGCCTCCTATGTCGGCCTCAAGGTCTATCAACTTGATGTGAAGAGTGCTTTCCTGTATGGAAAAGTTCATGAAGAGGTCTATGTCACTCAACCTCCCGGCTTTGAAGATCTGCATAATATCAATAAAGTGTTTAAGCTCGACAAAGTACTTTATGGTCTTCATCAAGCACCTAGGGCATGGGATGAGACATTATCAAAACATCTACTGTCAAATGGTTTCAACCGTGGACAGATTGACTCGACCCTATTCATACGGAAAGCAGGAGGTGATATTCTTCTTGTACAAGTGTATGTCGATGACATTATCTTTGGGTCTACAAATGAAGAGATGTGTAGGAATTCGAACAAGTGATGAAGTCCAAGTTTGAGATGGGTAACATGGGTGAATTGTCATTCTTCCTGGGTCTGCAAGTCAGTCAAAGAGAGGATGGCATTTATCTGCATCAAACCAAGTATGTGCAGGACATCTTGTCAAAATACAAGATGAATGATAGCAGTACTTATGGCACACCTATCCCCGTCAATCATGGTCTGCATCCAGACAAAGATGGAAAGGATGTTGATTGCAAATTGTACCGTGGGATGATCGGATCTCTTATGTATTTCACAGCTTCAAGGCCCGACATAATGTTTTTGTATGCTTGTGCTCAAGGTTCAGTCACAACCGAAGGATTCTCATATGATAGCTGTCAAGAGGATTTTCAGATACATGAAAGGGAAACCCTGATTGGGTCTTTGGTACTGAAAGAAGCAGTCATTTGACATCAAAGCCTATACAGATTCAGACTATGGCGGTTGTAACCTTGATAGAAAGTCAACTTCTGGTGGATGTCAATTCTTAGGGGACAGACTGGTTTACTGGCAGTGTAAGAAGCAGTCAACGATTTCTGTCTCAACATGTGAAGCAGAGTACATTGTTGTAGCTAGCGGTTGTTATCAGATATTGTGGTTTCAGCAGCAATTGAGAGACTACGGCTTAAACTTCACTGGAACTTTACTGTTCATTGACAACAATGCTACCATGTACATCATAAACAACCCGGTGAAACATTCCAAAACTAAACATATTGAAATTCGCCATCATTTCATCCGTGATTGTGCTGAAAAACATCTCATTGAACTTGTAAAGGTTCACACGGATGACAACTTTGCTGACCTTTTCACTAAGGCGTTTGATCGAACCCATTTTGAGCATCTTGTCAACTTGATAGGAATGTTCAATCCAGAGTGAAAACTTGTTTTTCTTAAATCAATTCAATTCATGAAAGTTAATGTTTATATCTTTTAATTTTTCTATATAGTTCTTTTAATTTTCAAATATTTTACAAAAATCCAAACAAAATAGAAAATGGATAAAATTTCAAAGTTATCTTGAGAAAAGAGGAAATGATAGTACATCAGTAATGATCTGAACTCCATAGACTGCTCATATGGGAAATGATTGCGTCATGTTTACTTGATTGTTTAAATTGTTATGTTTTTAATCTGCTTATTTACAAGTAATGTGAATTGTCAGTAGGTTGTAGGCGTCTTTGAATCATTAGTAGTGTGGAAACTAAATCTAGACTACAACTGTGATTTGAACCCATGTATGCATGTGTGCATGTGTAAAAGAATACAAAAAGATCATTATCAGATAAAGGATGTAAGATTTTAGCAAATATTTTCTTAAGAGACCAGTTTCGAGTTATGTCTTTAGCACAATTTATCGGTTCACTTCACTGCCCATACTCACAAGTATGCAATGGGAAATTAGGCCAAGATATGTCTTAACATCAACCGTTAAGCTTATATTCACCCTTGAATCATACCTGATTCATTGAAATCAAATCCAGATAAAAGTTGGATCACCTTACCTAAATCCTCAGACTCTATATCTATTAACCTGAATCATCATATGATATTCATAGAAGAAAATCCAATCAAACCAAGACATCTGAATCACTCGATTCTGAATCTTATGATTCTTGATAATCCTTATGGATTCTGCTTGATTTTTTCTATGCTAAACGATGTAACTTCATTCTAGAGATTTGAAAATCTGTAGGAAAATCTTAGATGCCTTGAGATAGTGCAAGTTACATTTCTGTAGCATATCAGTGGGGTACACGTTGTATATCTTAAAATTAATACCTTAACCCACAAGAACGTGATACAAAGATGCTTATGGTTTCAAATATCATAATATTGCCAACTTGAATTACTTGTTTATGTGCTTATTACGTATGAATAACTTGTAATCCATGACATGATCCCATATTCTTTGACTTTTATCTTGTATCGTTTTTGCTGGAGTTTAGCCTGATATGATCCTCTTCTCGTGTCTTTGAGCAAAAATAGTGTGTGTATATACTTGTATATTTATATCTAGAAAAAATCAAAAAGATTCTAAGCTTGTGTACAATTCAATTTTAATCAGAAAAGCCAAATATATATATATATATATATGTGTGTGTGTGTGTGTGTTTAACCTTCTTGAATTGACTTTGAATCCTCTTGATTGAATGTGCATATCTTGTTCGTTAATTGACTTGAAATCTTCATAATTTGAGTTGAATGTTTGAGCACACAAGGGTCTCTGCGTACTTAGTAAGTGTGCATGAGGTAAACCCTGCGTACTTAACAAGTACGCAAGACTTAAGTCAGCGTACTTAGTAAGTATGCAGGAGTTAAGTCCTGCGCACTTAACAAGTACGCACGACCATTTTGTGTTGGGTATATATACAACATTTAGAATTTTTCTTGAGTTTCATCTCATTTCAAACATTTCACACTGTTGAATACCTCTACTCTTTTTTACTCGAGATTTTCATGTGTTCCTAAAAGCTTTTTCATCTTGTTTTTTGGTTCATCTTCACCTTAATCATCTTTGGTGAGAATCTCAATGCATTTCATCCATAAAATCATCTATTATTGACATATTCGTTCAAGGGTTTGATAGTGAGGACTTAACCGATTTTGGATGTTCTTTAATGAAAATTAAGACCTAAATCTAGTTATAAATCACTCATCGATGCTCCTTGACTCCTAAATTGTCTTTAACAGGGTTTGATTTTGACTTTGATCCCTTGTTTGACCGTAGATTACCGTCGGACCAAGGCTAGGTCAAAATTGACTAGTTTAGCGGCTCATTGATGTTGATAGTTGTTCCATAGGTCCTCATCATGTATTTCGACCTTGTGGTGACCCTAATCCGCAGCAATGCCTCTCCTCTGTTGAATTTTCGATTTTTGAAATTTGGCTAAGTGCAAGTTCTTGCGCACATAACAAGTACGCAAGAAGTAATTCATGTGTACTTGCTAAGTACGCAAGAACTAATCCCTGCGTACTTGCTAAGTACGCAGGAAGGACACTTGTGAAAAATTTCTAAGTCTGAAATTCAGTTCATTGTATAACTGCTATATCCTGTCATGTCTGATCCATTCCAATGATGCTTCTTGTTCTTATTTTGTTTATTGTTTGTTTTTGCAGTGATGGCTCGTGCATTCACCAGCGAATTCAATCTACTAGCTCTAACACAGCCCGAGTAGAAGGGTGCTGCACTTCACTATAGGGAGATAATCGACTTCCTGAACCGATCAAAGATCAACTATGCCATATCTGCAGATCCAGTTGTCTCAAGACCGTATCTGGAGCAATTCTGGGAAACTGCTGATCATGACGGTACAGTAAACCCAAACGTCATTAGGGCTACTGTAGCAGGTCATGATATTGCTATTTCTGAAGACACCATCATATGCGTGCTATAGTTTAGGGACTTATCAACTGATCCGGTGAGTTACCCTGACTACTTCGTTGATGGATGCTGGAGACAAAGGATGGGGTATGTCGGTACCATGGACTACTCCTCATACAAGAAGATATGGGTACTTGATCAGTGGCGTTATTTCGCATACATCATGATCATGTGCCTGTCTGCTAGAAAGGCTTGAAAGGATGCCATGGGGCATGACCTGGTGGCTGCAATGGTTGCCCTCTCGCTTAACAAGGGTTATAACTTCTCGAAGTATATCTACAAGTCTATCACCGATCAGATCAATGCTACTGATAGGTTTAGATTTCTATTATACCCTAGGTTCGTGCAGCTGTTGATTAATGATGCTGTACCGAATCTACCGGCTATTGGAGAGAGACTACAAGTCAAACGGGTGGACAAGAGAGTGTTTGCACAATTTCTAAAGCCAGGCTGTGTAGAACCTACCCCTGAGCACACTCCTCTCTTTGGCCACCTAATAAATGAAGCATATGTGTTTCCTGCTGACTTAAGATGCTATAGTGCAGCGTCTGAGCCTGAACTCAGTGAACACAGTGACGAACAGCAAGAAGAAGAGGAAGATGGATCTGAAGATGATATGTCTGAAGATGAAGGGGACGAGGAACAGAACTAGGGGTGCTGAAGATTCCGACTCAGAATCGACTGAGTCAGATTCATCTGATTCTGATGATTCACCACCCAAGAAGATTGACAAAGGTGACCCTTCCCAAGTCATCTTCTAAGAGAAAGCGACAAGAGACTAGCAGTGAATACGAGCCTGATTCTGATTCGGACGTTGCTATACAGAGACGCAGAAGAGAAAGTATAAATAAGCAACGGGGGGATAGGCCTCTACAGGCTATCCTTCGTGAGATAGAAGTCAGTGCTCAGAGGCAAGCACATGTAACGGCTGCGAGTACTGATTCCACTTCTACCTCACCTTCACAACAGCTTTACAGGCAACAGCGGAGGAGGCCGCGGGTAACACCTGATGTGGCTATCACTTCTATCACAGAGGAGGTTCCCGTGATAGTGTCCCTCCCTGTACCATCTGTCCAAGTGGGGGTGACAACTCCTATTCTAACTGAGTCATTCACCATCACCCGTTCCACCACAATTGCAACCACCATCCAATCCACAATCCCTACTACCACCATTGAACCCATCAGTCAACCCTACAACTTTGGAGACTTTTCCCAGGGTTTTGACTTTGATACGATCTTCTCATCTCCACTCCATAATGTTGAAGCCTCTACATCTAGGAATCCTGATCCCAGTGATGCATGGATAAACACTTTGGAAACAAAAGTTGCTGGTCTACTTGAAACTGTTCGGAAATCAAGGGAAGAATCTGAAGCTCAACAGGCTCAGATAAATTCGTTGGTGGACGAAGTTACTATTCTGAGAAGCCAGAGGACTGGACTGAAGAGAGACTTATAAATATGATAGCCCAGAACGAACTAGTGATCAAAATAAACAATATGATTCTGGGACACAGGACGTCTTTAGAGGTACGGTTTGACCTCCAGCGAAAAGAACATGAAATGATGGTCAAGTTAGTAGTTGACCTGACCAAGAAGCTTGTTGCTCAAGGGGAGAGAGAAAAAGAGAAGGAGAAGGCATCAAAATCTAGCGGTGATGAGGCTTGTCATCCGGTTGATCTAAAAAAGGATGATGAATAAGACAAGGATCCTGAAGTCGGTTCTAGTGGATGTGAGCAACAAGCTTTGGCAATAGTGCCCATTTCTAGTGTTCCAATTGCTGAGGGGGAGTCGACTCACCAGGAAAGCGGTGATGCTTTAGGTGGAAATAAAGGAAATTCGGTGGTTGACGTTTTGAAAGATCTATCTGATGACGTGTCGGATAATGTGATCTTATTCTTAGAGCCAGACTATTCCAAAGAAGCACAGATCGAGGCTCTCTGCAATCTGGAAGAGGGACCCTTCAAGTTTATAATAGACAGAGTTTGAAAGTGATTTCGTTGTCAGTTTACTCTGTGTTGCTTAACTCTCCACCTAGTCACAGGCATTCCGCACCCGGTCCGACTAGTCACACACCCACACGTAACGATCCGAGACACCCGGGGACCTACACACATCATCACCAATCACTTATGGAATGATCCAAACTCTTAGGCCCAATGCCTATTAAAAATTTAAAATCCCGACAAATTTTTGGGTTCTGAAAATTACTAGGGAACATGTGCAATCCGGAAGGGTGAATGCCTGTACCTTGGGTCATCTGTCTAGGAAAGCATTTCATATAAATCGAAATCAACCGAAGGATCCGTATGCTTCCTGGGAATTCCTGAAGTGAGTGTTCACCTATAGGATAAAGCATATCTTCTTGAAAGTATACGAACTTGAATCACTTTGATTGTCACAACATCCATTTGGTTATATGCCAGATGAATGCAATCTAAACATCATTTTCTTAATTATTATAATTTGGTACACAAGTCTAAACGTCCTATTTGATTCCTACACTTAATCTTATTTAAGTCCCTATACCCCTTCATCCTTATGCATTGAAAATTATATCATCCTTATTTGTAAGAAAATTTAAACCCTTTGTAGATGCATAATATGTCCCTAATCCCTTGTAATATGTATTTCATCTATGTTTAATGTAATTATTTGATGTATTAATGAAATTACATGTTTATCCTTAATGTTTACTCATATATAACGACTGTGTATTAAATGATCTGATAAATATCGATAACGTTGATCAATCGTGCTATTGAAAGGCCCATTCGCACGAATGGATCATGAGAATGATCCATTCGCGCGAATAGATCATGAGAATGATTCATTCGCTAGAATAAGTCATGAGAATGATTCATTCGTACGAATGAACCATTCTAATGATTCATTCTTACGAATGAACCATTCTACTGATTCATTCGCACGAATGAGTCCATTCACATGGCTCATTCGTACGAATGGCCTCAGCACTATATATAGAACTTTCACTTCATGAGCACACACAACAGAAAATACAACACATATACACATAGAGAGACTGACCAGAGCAGAACCAACAGAACACAAACTCTTTTCACCTGTATTGTCGAATCTCTGTCCGTTGAGAGTTTCCAGGTCTTTTATCCAACTTCTCTACACCAAAGGGTCGATAGAAACCTTCGTTTCGACATCTAATCCGCTCGTTTCTTAAGACCCGATCCGTGTCATAGATTGGATTGCCAATCAAATCGGATTCCGCACGATTTGGTTCGGTTAATGTGTTGAATCATTGGATCAAGGTAGATCCCGATCCAACAAAGTGGTATCAGAGCCTGATTATGCTCTAGATTCAACATAGAAAATCTAATCTTGCTTTTTCTAGCTTCTTGAATGTTATAAAGATCACTTAATCGTTGTTTAGCCACGTTCAAAACTTGTGATTATTGCTTCTGAGTGATCTGATCGTCTCAGTTTTCAGATCTGATAAAAAGATCAATCATTGGTTCTTTTTGGTGCAAAAAAGTTAAACAGCTCTCTGTCGTACGAATGGCTACTATGATGAACTTCATTCGCACGAATGGCTCCTACCATTCGCACGAATAGATCCAGTCTCCCGCTCATTTGTTCAAACTTCCAATCGCACGAATAGAACATTCCATTCGCACGAATAGAAAATTCCATTTGCACGAATAGAAAATTCCATTCGCACGAATAGAAAATTCCATTCGCACGAATAGAAAATTCCATTTGCACGAATAGAACATTCCATTCGCACGAATAGACCCATTCGCATAAATCTCTTCTAAATTTTTTTTTTGTGTCGAAAAACTTCGTTTTTTACCAAGTCAGACTTAGCTTTTGTTGCCAGTCAGAACAGTAAAATCCAAAACTTGTTATTAATCGATAATGAAGCTGGAAATGCTAACAAAGCTCCAAAACTCATGACAATGGACGAATATCATCACTAGAAAAACAGGTTTGAGATACACATTAATGGAGTTGATACAAACTTATGGATGATGATAGAGAATGGATATCAAAAAGTGTTGAGTGAGGATGGAACTCCTGTTTTGGCTTCACTTTTAAGCGAACAACAAAGAAAAGATTATGACTTAGAAAAGAAGGCATATGCTATCTTATCTCAGGCCATATCAAGAGAAATATTTCATCAATTCAGGCAGTTTACATCTTCAAAATCTCTGTGGGTTGCCTTAGAACAACGTCACGAAGGAAATGCTTCGTTGAAAGCTATCAATGCTAAGGCCATTAAAAAGGAATTTGATAATTTCATGTATATTGGGAATGAGTCCTTATATGATCTATTTGAGAGATTCTATCACTTGATGACTGAATTGCATGCCCATGAGATCAAAACAACGAAAGAAGAAAAGGTTCAATGCATGGCAGATGCGCTACCACCAAAATGGGATTCATTCTTGATGGTTCTCAAACAGAACAAGACTCTTGAAACCATTTATATCAATGAATTTCTTCAGAAATTGAGAGAACAAGAGGTGATGAATAAGTGGAAGTTAAAGAGAGGTGTACTAGCTCAGGATCCTTCATTGTACTATTCCACATCAACTCAACAAAATGCTCCTTTGCAGACTGCGTTTGTATCAAACATGTCAAATGTTTCAGCCAGCCAGTCTTCAACAGCTCATGCTTCAGTTTCATCAAGCTCGGTTCCACAGCAGGGAAATACTGCTAGTACACCTACACCTAGCCCCATTAAATTGCAAACAGACAACTTCGACAAGGTTACTATCGAAGTGGCCAAGGAACACATGGCACTGTTGTCTACCGTTGTCAATTCATATGACAGTCTTGTTGCTGGACAGGTTGGAAACAGTCATCTTACAGCAGAAGACTATGCTCAGATTGATAAGGATGAAATGGATCGAATTGATATAATGTGGGCTCTTGCAAGTGCAGTCAGAAGAGCGAGAGATTATGTAAAAAGGACAGGAAAAACTCTCGAAGGAAACAAAGACACTACTTATGGTTTTGATCTGTCTGCTGTTGTTTGTTTTAACTGTGGTGAGAAAGGGCATTTTGCTAGGCAATGTGAAAAGCCTAAACAGACTGGAAACCGCAACCCTTTCAACAACCGTCAAAAGCCAACCGAAGCAACAAACTCAAAATACAGAAACAAACCTTGTTCCAGTTACTCTTGCACAAGATAAGGGCACTTCAAGTGGAACAAAAGCTATGGTTGTTCAAACAGATGAGACTGTTGATTGGTCTTTTAAATTTGGAGCTGATGGTAGTTCAGGGGATAGAGCTTACATGGCAAAGGCTGTAGAAGTCAATGAAGAATCAGATTCTGATGCTGAGAGAGAGATTGCTTCAGAAAGTTCATCAGCTGCAGACGACACATCTTCAAACAGTTCTGGATTCACAGCTGAGAATGAAGATAAATCATCTGTTGTCTCTTCAAGTCAATCGACAGCTGATGTGGATGATAACAATTCCTCTTCTGAATCTACCTGTAGCTGTGCTTTTATGGTAAAAACATCCACAGGCATTCAGGTAAATTCTGACAGTTTTGAAAGTGATTCTGAATCTCAACCGTGTTTAATTTGTGATGAACTTGAGAAGAAAGTTGAGACACTTAAAAGTCACAACACAGACTTAATTGCTGATTTAACTAATTGTCTTGAAGCAAACCGTGTTTTAAAGGGAAACGAACTTGCCTTCAAAAACAAAATTGATCTTTTAAACAGGCAAGTTCATGAATTAGAAATCTGTGTTATCAACAAACAAAATGCCATCACTTTTTATTTAAACACGATTGATGAAACAAAGAAAAAGCTGGCGCTTGTCGAGTGTGATTATGAAACTTTAAATCAAAAGATGAAAAGTTATTCAAATTCTGCTTACATTCTTGATTACATGATTTCACGGCGTCCAGGAAAGAAAAATGCTGGGATGGGATATAACAATTGTCCTCCACCGGTGTTGAATACTATGGTAAACACACCGGATGATAACCCAATCATTGACTTTAAGGTCAAAACGCCACTTGTCGTTGATCCAACCGAAAACAAAATTTCTCAACCAAAGGTTAACGATAATGGTGCTTCGACCTCGGAGTCCCAGTGTGTTGATGGAATGGTAGAAGAGTGGGATGAAGACGACGACGAGTGTCCTACTCGTGGTTTGGGACACAAAAACTCGTCTGCTCCACAGAATGACAGCATTGGTATTTCAAAATCTGCTTCTAAAAATGTTTTTAAAATTAAACCAACCAATTGCAGTCCATCTTATCCCACTACTTCTGATCAGAAGAGTCAAGTAACCAAAGCCTCAATCAAAAAGGTTAATTTTGTTAAAGCTGGAGAGTCTGTACAATCAAACAAGTCACTCTCTTCAGTTGTATAAAAAGAAGCTAAGGTTTGTAGTTCAAAAACTCACCAAAGTGAAAATCAATACAGATCTCCAAGGTTGGTTGAGCGGAGATACTGTTTTGAGTGCGGTACAAAAGGACACGTTGTTGTCAACTGTCCTTATCTTCAGAAGCCAAGTAAAAGAGTTAATCATTTTCCAGAAAATAAACAAAAGTTTTTAAAGTCAAAATCTAACTCTTTTACCCAACAACAAGTGCATCAAAAGAAAGTTAAACAAAAGATGCATGACTTGTTGGTCACTGATTCGAGTTCCACACCTGTACAAATCGTTAAGCAATCCACTGTTTACCACAAACAGTCGTTGCACAAACAACATGTGTGGAAAGCAAAATCAGATGATGCTTCTGACGACTGTACTTCGAAGTCAAATGGTTGTTCCAAAAGTCCACAAGGACAGTGGATGGATTGTACTGTTGTAGATGAGTCTGGGAAACCCAAGACCGTAAAGGCTTGGGTTCCTAACCTAAACTAATTACTTTCTTTCTTGTGCAGGTTGTCCTTTATAATCCTATTAGCAATAATTGGATTGTTGATAGTGGGGCATCCAGGCACATGACTGGGAACATAGCTCTCCTTTTCGACGTCAGAAATATCAAAGGGGGCTATGTTTCATTTGCAGGCGATAAAGGTGGTTTTATCTCAGCTCAGGGAACACTATCGAATGGAGCTGTCAGTTTTGAGAAGGTTAACTTTGTCAAACAGTTGGATAACAACTTACTTTCTGTTTCTCAATTCTGTGATAAGGAGTTCAAGGTTCTTTTTGATGACAATCATTGTTATATCTTGAAAAAGGAGTTTATGATTCCAGAAGACATGGTGGTTATGTCTGCTCCAAGAGTGAATGACCTTTATATTCTTGACATGTCACAAGCATCATCCTCAGTGTCCACAGCATCATGTTTTCTTTCAAAAGCCACTGAGAAGGATTCTATTTTATGGCACAAAAGAATGGGACATCTCAGTCTCAGAAAAATGAATCATTTGGTGCACAAAAATCTTGTTGAAGGAGTCACTGTGAAAAGTTTTCATCTTCCTGACGTGTGTGTTTCTTGCAAGAAAGGCAAACAAACCAAGAAATCTCATAAACCCAAATCTCAACATTCCATCACTATACCACTAGAGCTCTTACACATGGACTTGTTTGGTTCTATCAACCGGAAGAGCATTGCTGGAGACTTATATTGTTTGGTTGTGACGGATGAGTATTCAAGATATTCTTGGGTGATGTTCTTAAAAGAAAAATCTGAAACTTTTGAATACGTGGAGATTCTGATTACCAAATTGGAGTCTTTGTATAAGTTAAAGGTTAGGAGGATCCGTTCGGACAATGGTACTGAATTTAAAAATCATCTTATGGAAACCTTCTGTCAAAAACTTGGTATTCACCATGAATTCAGTGCGCCATATGTTCCACAAATGAACGGTGTTGCTGAGAGGAAGAATCGGACCTTGATAGAAGCGGCAAGGACTATGCTCGCTGACTCACACTTACCCGTGCAGTTCTGGAATGAAGCTATTGCTAATGCGTGTTACACGCTCAACCGGGTTCTAGTTATCAAGCGTCACGATAAAACTTGCTTTGAATTGTTGCATCGACGGAAACCGAACTTACAGTATCTTGACCCGTTCGGCGCTCCATGTACCATGTTGAAAAAGGATGCTCATGGCAAGTTTAACGAGAAAGTAGAGGAAGGTTACTTCTTAGGGTACAGCACTCCCAATAAAAGAGTTTACAACAAAGCCTCTGGGAATGTAGAAGAATGGTACCATGTTGATGTTCAAAAGTATACCTCTCCTGCTGCTGGAAAAGGTCTTCCTTGGATGTTTGATTATGAAGAACTTTTTTGCCTCGTTTAATCTTCCTCCAGAATGTTCAGATGAGGAGGTTGCTGTTCAAATGATGTATGATGCTCAAAACGCACCTGATGAACATGTGCAACCTACTTCCTCATCATCTGACATTCTTGAGTCCTCCAATAACACACAAGTCACACAGGATGATGACTCTTCTTCTTCTTCAGAGTATGAGGGTTCTCGATAAGAAATAGACCAGGTGATTGAAGATACTTCCCATGATGTTGTACAATTGAGTGATGATGTTTCACATTCTGTGGCAATTGAATAGAGTATCACAAACCTTGATCAAACTGTTGAGGTTCCTGCTCATCCTGTGGGTAGGATTGATAGAATTCATCCTCAATAGAACATTATTGGTGATCCCACATCTGGTGTTAAAACTAGGGGTCAGATCAATTCTGGAGTCTACTCAGAAATCATGGAATCTGGTGTGGTCAACGATTGTGCGCATTCATGTTTCGTCTCGCAAATCGAACCACGGTCTATAACAGATGCTTTAAAAGAAGAATCTTGAGTAAATGCAATGCAGGAAGAACTACTCCAATTTCAGAAGCTCGGAGTTTGGAAGTTAGTTGATTTACCAAAAGGAGCTAAGAAGATTGGTACTCGATGGGTTCTTCGTTGCAAAAGGGATGATCAAGGAATAGTCATAAGAAATAAGGCTCGTTTGGTCGTTCAGGGATTTAGGCAAATTGAAGGTATAGATTACAATGAAGTGTTTGCACCGGTTGCTCGTCTGGAAGCAATTCGAATTTTTCTTGCTTATGCATCCTACAAAAGGTTCAAAGTCTATCAAATGGATGTAAAGAGTGCTTTCCTTCATGGAGAAATCAGTGAAGTCGTATACGTCAGTCAACCTCCCGGGTTTGAAGATCCTATGCATCGTGACCGTGTCTACAAATTGGACAAGGCACTGTACGGATTGCACCAAGCTCCGCGAGCGTGGTACGAGACACTTTCCACTCATCTTCTGAACAATGGATTTAGAAGAGGTGTCATCGACTGCACGTTGTTTATTCGAGAAAAGGGTGGAGAACTTTTAATGGTACAGGTATACGTGGATGACATTATTTTCGGATCGACGAATGATGTTCTGTGCAAAGAATTTGAAAGAGTTATGCAGGACAAGTTCGAGATGAGTTCCATGGGAGAGATGAAGTTCTTTCTAGGCCTACAAGTAGATCAATCTGAGAAAGGGATTTTCCTTCATCAAACAAATTATGTTGGAGACATACTGAGCCGATTCAGTATGACTGATGCCAAACCTGCTGGTACTCCATTGGCGATCAATCACGGGCTTTCGCCTGATGACAAGGGGGAGTATATTGATGCTACTCTCTATCGAGCCATGATCGGATCTCTCATGTATCTCACGGCATCTCGACCAGACATCATGTTCGCCACGTGTCTCTGTGCCCGATATCAGTCAAAACCAAAAGTCTCCCACTTAATTACTGTCAAAAGGATTTTTCGTTATCTGAAGGGTACTCCTGATCTTGGATTATGGTACTCTAATGATGATAACTTTGAGCTTACTGCATATAGTGATTCTGATTATGGTGGTTGCAAAACAGACTTCAAGTCTACATCTGCAGGGTGTCAGTTCTTTGGAAACCGTCTTGTGACATGGCATTGCAAAAAGCAGACTTCAGTGGCTACATCTACATGTGAAGCTGAATACATCGCTGCTGCCAGTTGCTGTTCTCAGATTATCTGGATTCAACAGCAACTTCGGGACTACGGTTTGCAATTCTCTAACACTCCTATTTATGTAGATAATTCTGCTGCCATAGCTATCACTAAGAATCCGGTTCAGCATTCAAAAACCAAACACATCGGCATAAAATATCACTTCATTCGTGATTGTTTTGAAAAGAAACTGATTGATGTGGCTCAAATTAACACTGATTTCCAAAAGGCCGACCTCTATACAAAAGCCTTTGACAAACCAAGATTTTTATTCTTGTTAGAGGTAAACGGCATGAAAAAGAAGGATGACGTTGTTCCGGACCAAGAGTCGAGTCAATAATCATTTTTATCAATTACGTTCCTGTATATATTTTCTTTCTTGCGTTTATTAAAAATCTCAAAAAAAAAAAAAAACTAAAAAAAAAATTTCATTTTGAAATTTTAGGGGGAGAAAATGTCAGTAAGAAAATGATCTCTCGCTGAGAAAAATGATAGTACACAAACGCTAGTTATCTGAGACTCCAAAAAGATTTCCTAAATTGTGTACAGTTTGTTATTAAAAAAAAAAGATTTTCCATTTTTGTACAGTCTAAAACCCAAAAACATCTGAAAAACTCAAAAATGAGAAATTGTATCCAACCTTTGGGAAGTGATGGCACACTAACCATATGTATGAAGCACATTGCATTTAATGTCATAGTGAATAGTCACACCAAGTCGACATGTGATGCATTGATAGACTTATCTGACTGAATCTCGACCATTGATGATCAATCTATACCATATTAGATATTGTCTTGTGAGTCACATAATGGTGAAAGGATTGACGAAAATCAACAATAGAAACTGAAGGTGTTTCTCATTCTGTGCACACCAGTTATCATCGGTTTAATGAGATATCAGAAAGTAGTTATAAAATTAAAAATTAGATTCCGAAGTCGTATACGTGCCATATTGCCTTGTAAATACCTGGCTGAAGCCGTCCATGCGATTAAGAATAAAATAAAAGTATGAATCCGAATTCGTATATGTGCCATATTACCGGGTTGCAGCCTGGTTGAAGCCATCCATGGGATAGGATGAACACAAACACCGTTAGCTGCATACGTGCCATATTGCCTTGTAAATACATGGCTGAAGCCGTCCATGAGCTGATGGCTGTCACTGTGAATACTAAAAAAAAAAAAAAAAAAAAATTGGTGTAGTAAAGAAGTAACAGGGAATAACTGAGATCTCATGAACTTATGATGACTGGTTAAGTAAGTTGTGCTGATTTGAAACATTAACATGTTTTGAAAAGTAATTCAAGTCAATTCTTAACTGGTGTGGGACACACAGATAATGGACTTAATCCTTCAAGATCATCTTGTAAGTGTTGAGGAAAGGTCTGCATAAGTTTAAGATGGACAAACATATCAATGATCGCATTTTGACTAAGTGTACTTAAAGCTTAGATAATTTGCAATGTTGCTGATTGCTATGAGTTTAGTACTGATCCTATGTTCGGATCTTTCTCACAAAAAGATGTGTAAATACCATTGTATAGTTGTATCTGTAAAATTCAAAATGTCTCAGATCATTAGTCACTAAGTCTGTATGATTTCTCATAAGGATCATTCTTACTAAGACATGCGTGTATATATCTTGTTGATATTATTTTCAGCATTACATATTCAAAAATCCAAAAAGATTTTACTTTTCCTGAATTTTAGATTATCTGATAAGACTCGAACGACTGTCTGAAAATCAAAATTTGAAAACCGCTTGACTTCCTGATTGATCAAATCGTTCCTTTACTTCATAAACTATTCCAAAACTTCATAATTGATCCCTCACTTCATAATTAAATGTAAATTACTTCATAATCAAATTGTTGTCAAGACCGATGTGGTCGGATACCCCATTTAACTTGAAAAGTTTAATTTGCATAAGGGGATTGTCCCATTCGTACGAATGGATGAGCAAAATGTCTCACTCGTATGAATGGATGAGGAGAATAGCTCATTCACACGAATGGACTGACCAGAATGGTCCACTCGTACGAATGAATGACAGAATGAATCAAGTCTAGCTCATTCGCACGAATGGACTGACCAGAATGGTCCATTCGTACGAATGAACCAGGCCATCCTATAAAAAGGCCATTCATTCGCATTCTCAGTCTCATTCACACAAAACAGAAATCGCATTCGCACGTCTGTTTCATCCAATTCTGATTTTGATCAAAACTCCGTCAAATCACCGATCTAATCTTTCGATTTCATTTTACAGGTATAACCCCACAAGTATTCATCAAGTGTATACCGATTTGTGGACGTTCGACTAGATTTAGGGCTCAAAACCAAAAACAAAACATAAAAAACGTAAAAAGTGACTTAATAAACCGATTAAAATGCTAAATACCGGTTGAAAACCATAATCGAGTGTTTTGGTGTCTTTTTCGGCAAATCTTTTCGTGTCTTGGTTGATTTTTGGACAATTTGGATCGCGACCCGTCTGTCGTACGAATGGACACACTCTTCATGTTTATTCGTACGAATGAGAACTCATTCACACGAATGAGAACTCATTCACACGAATGAGCACTCATTCATACGAATGAACACTCATTCGTACGAATGAAAACTCATTCACACGAATGAAACTCATTCGCACGAATGAATACTCATTCATATGAATGAAACTCATTCGCACGAATGAATAGGCAGAATGATCCATTCGCACGAATGAACCAACTTTTAGGGTTCATTCGTACAAAGGGAAGATGGTCCAAAAGTTCATATTTCCAAAATCTTGCATGTACTGATCTGATGTGTTTCATGTTTTTGTGTTTGCAGACTGATCGTTATGGCGAACAGAGCTCCAGTTGTTCTTAAGGCTTCCATTAAAAGCAACATATGGGCGTACATGATTCCTACATCAAAGAATGCACGACCTTTTGTCGGCATGATCGAATTTCTGTCTAGATCAAGGATTGCTCATGCTATATCCTATCACTGCACTCCATATATGTCGCACCAAAGGGAGTTCTAGGCCTCTGCCGAGATTGACTGTGAGGTATCTCCACCGGTCATACGCGGGAAGATCGCAGGTCAAGATGTGGTTGTATCGGCAGCTCACATTCGCCGATTGTGTCAATTCGGTGATCATCCTGAAGATCCAGTGACACTGGATAAATATCTAGTCCACGGATGCTTCATGAGAATAAAGTACGACGGGAATGTTGCCGAAGGAGTTTTAAATAAAGCGAACCTCTGTCCGCAGTACAAGTATCTAGGACATGTTCTTCTACATTGCCTCGGTTCCCGTCGTGGCGGATTTGATGATATGCGCGAAACAATTCAGAGCGCATTCGTTGCATTGGTGTTGAACATTCCGTTCAACTTTTCCGAGATGGTGTTCACACATCTTAAGGAAAACATCTATCTAAAAGGGGACAATGCGTATCTTATGTACCCCAGATTCTTACAGATGATAATAGATGACCAACTTCCTCTTCTGCCAAGGTCAGACATCGACATGATCAAGCTAGAACACATGACGGATGTCACTCTCAACAGGGTACAGACCTACAGGGGAAGACCAACAAAGCCACCTCACAAAAGACTTATTGGACATCTGGCAAATCCAGATTATGTGGCACCAACAAACAGAAAATGGCGTCATGATAACAGTGATTCTGACAGGGAGGATATTGTTGTACCTCCAGCTGACGACCAAGATGGTCAGGGAGATGGTGGAAATGCTCCTAATGTTCCATCTACCGCTGCCACCACCCACACTGTTGCTGCTATAGATTCTTCCCTTCCAACTAACCCAGAAGACGTTAACCTGGACACCGTCCTGTTTACTGATTCTGAGGACACTGAAGACGAATTTGTAATCAGTCAACAATGGGCAAGATTGGTCGTAACAAAACGAAAAAGGGGAGCAGATCAAGGAAGCTCAAGGGTTGATGATGACGTCAGGGATGCTGACTTTGTCCCTGACTGTCCACAAGTATCTGCTGCTCCTTCTTCCCAATCTACCCCAGTCAAGAAAGGAAGAGTAAAGAGAATGGCCAAACGCCAAAAGTTTAAACTTGTTAGAAGGACGGAGAGCACCTCTGCTACTACAGCAACTGCCACCAGGTCTGAGGCTCCAATGTCAACATCTATGCCTCAGACACAAACTGTGCCTCCTCCCATCTACACGACTGCTCCTACATCACAGCCATCAACTATTCGAGCTGAATCTTCAATGTCACTGCCGACTGTCTCTCTACACGACCAGATCAGTACTTTAATCAGTCTCTCTCAGAATGAAGAGCAATCAAAACGTATTGACGAACAGGGCTCGCAGATCAGTCAGTTGACTCTGCAAAATACTGAACAAGCCCAAGCCATCACAAGTCTTTCCACTAGATGCAATGATCAACAAGCCATCCTTCTCACTGCTACAAACCAGAATCAACAGTTGTCTAAAACTGTTGATGCACATGCTCAGAGGATACAAAGGCTTGAGGAGGATAATAAGAGACTGTTGGAAGACTTAGAAAGCAGAAGAGACCCGACACCCAGAATTGAGGGTGCTCGCAATGATGGTGATGATGGTGATGATGGTGATGATGGTGATGATGATGATGACGATGATGACGATGATGATGATGATGATGATAGTGATGATGATGATGACAAAGATAAGGACGATGGTGCCAATGCTGGTGCTGCATCAAGTGCTTCAAAGACAAATCATTTCAGTTTTAGTTTATTATGTAAATGTTGGCACGCACAAAGCAAAAATCAGACAAATCAGAAGGCCCATCATCAGATACACAAAAAGGGCACTGAAGGTTGATAGTTTTTGTTTTAAGTGTTTTAAGTTGTCTTATTGTAAATATTAGATTATTATGTAAATAATTTCAGTTTTATTTTGATTAAATCAATGAAACTTCAAATTCTCACATGTTTATTCTTTGTTTGTTTATGAAAATAGTTTTGGATGTGATGCCTCTCAAGCAACAACCTTCAAAGTTAACTTATGTGCTTGACATGCAAGGGATCATCCAACATTCAGTTATTTATGACAAAGAGGAAGGGGAAATCGTACATTGCTTGTCAAAAGAACAGATTGCCGAGCTATTTCAAATGAATCCCGACGAAGTCATTACTGAAGAGGCATCTGTTCCAACAACTGATTATCCCTCTTCTGACGAACTAGAAGACGTTGATGAGGTTGAAGTCGAAGACATCACTGATCAAGAATATCCAAAGTACACATCAGTAGATGGTGATGATCTTCCCTCCTTCTTGGACTTATTCACTCAGCAGTCCGACGAGGAGGTCAACCACATTATCGACAACAAACAGGATGAAGCCGGTCCCTCCACTATTGACATTGACGAGATGAATGAACGTAAAAGTCAGTGGATGGAATACATGGCCGAATTAAAGAAGAACTCAAAGCCCTCTCCTCCAACCTAGTACACTAAAGTTTATCGACTCAAAGGACACAAGTCTGATGGTCGTATAACCAGTTGGGCATACTTCAACGACTTAAGCTGCTATGCTATAAAAAGAGAGAAGGGCATACAATATTTCAGGTACCCTCATGATTTCAAGACGCTGCCCGCGTTTGAAGTAAATCAATTGGCGCGTCTAAAGCTTCTATACAGCGAATCTTCCGGTCTATCCGAATGGTTTGAACGTCAATTACAATACGAATACCGGAAGAAGTGGGTGAACTTCAAGCCACAAATGCCTACACGTTACATTCATAAGGAAAAGGTTCATCCAGTCACCAAGAAGCCCCTAATTGTCTTAAAGTGGAAGCCTCCAACAATCATGAAGAAGATTCCTTTAAGGAAAATGATCCAGGACTTCTCAGATCAGTTCAAATGGTGGTACTATGATGGGTGTACTGGTGAAGCTGTTATAGTGCTTTGTAAAGAAGGGTCATGGGAGACCATCAGGGTCTTTGATCCCTTGTGGCTGACCAACTTGTCTGAACAAGATGTTACAACTCTATACAAGTGTCAACCGTTTTTTGAAGTTGCAGATATAGACCAGGCGTTACAGTATGTGAAAGTGATACGTATATGCTTTGCTTTTGACATACACGTCGGGGTCAACTGGAAAACTCGTACAAAAGAGATGTTGAAGACCAACTAATGTTAGTTAGGTCATTTTGAAGGGATCTAGGTCCAAGGGGGAGCATGTAGATGCATAATATGTCCCTAATCCCTTGTAATATGTATTTCATCTATGTTTAATGTAATTATTTGATGTATTAATGAAATTACATGTTTATCCTTAATGTTTACTCATATATAACGACTGTGTATTAAATGATCTGATAAATATCGATAACGTTGATCAATCGTGCTATTGAAAGGCCCATTCGCACGAATGGATCATGAGAATGATCCATTCGCGCGAATAGATCATGAGAATTATTCATTCGCTAGAATAAGTCATGAGAATGATTCATTCGTACGAATGAACCATTCTAATGATTCATTCTTACGAATGAACCATTCTACTGATTTATTCGCACGAATGAGTCCATTCACATGGCTCATTCGTACGAATGAGTCCATTCACATGGCTCATTCGTACGAATGGCCTCAGCACTATATATAGAACTTTCACTTCATGAGCACACACAACAGAAAATACAACACATATACACATAGAGAGACTGACCAGAGCAGAACCAACAAAACACAAACTCTTTTCACCTGTATTGTCGAATCTCTGTCCGTTGGGAGTTTCCATGTCTTGTATCCAACTTCTCTACACCAAAGGGTCGATAGAAACCTTCGCTTCGACATCTAATCCGCTCGTTTCTTAAGACCCGATCCTTGTCATAGATTGGATTGCCAATCAAATCAGATTCCGCACGATTTGGTTCGGTTAATGTGTTGAATCATTGGATCAAGGTAGATCCCGATCCAACACCCTTAGACCTTACCATTCCAGAAAAGGAAGCTGCTTAAACAGATGGAGCACACGTTTGAACCACAAGACACAATCCTTAACAATTCTCACCATAACCATGAGTTCAAATAATAATGTTAATGGTCCACGATGGCTGGAATAGTGAGTGTAAGTCCATAGAAGATTCCAACCAAGGAATGACTGAGTACTTCAGTATGTCCCTTGTGGCCCACCTCTCTTTCCTGAGAATCCTTTTCGTGAGTACACTACTTATAGGTCAAGTGTCCTCCCGGCATATTGTTATAAGAATTCTGTGTTATGATTAGTCAAATTTTAAACTCATGAATACCTTTGTACTTAACAACTTACCATTACACTTATGACCTTTTTGTGCTAGACATAGTCTCTTACCCTCCTCACTCCCCTAAGAATCACCCCGAAACAGAGTCAACACAAGAGGAAGACTTTGGTTCCCCATCACTAGACAAAAGTCACCGACATGATTAGCCGCACATCCATGTTCGACCATAGAGAAGATTGCCTTAGGAGCAGACTTGAGACTCTGAGCAGCTGAATCACCTCCAAGAGACCCTTATTTGGCACCTAACATATACCATCCAGATCCATGAGCAGGAAAAGTCAAGGAACCTACTAGTTCCTTAGGAGTTCCAACTGATGCCCCTCACCTATATGTAAGGACCATAGATTTTCTAAGGCAAGGAATGGAGACCAGGGAATACTTGATGCACATGCGGAAATAACTAGAGCTGAAACCCGGTTTACAATACAAAAAACCACAACGATGATAGCTTTGGTGTTTATCTGCTTTCTGGTGGAAATCTATCTAAGATGTTAGCAGATATTCTATTTCGCGTTTCCTTAAAACTTAAATTGAAACCCATGTCTTGTACCCAAATATAAATGTTAATATTTTGACTCTCCTTAATGATTGACATCTAAACCTTCGTTGTAAACTAATCATTTTGCTATTTCCTGATTTGACTAACGTAGTTATTTTGTTCAAACAAAACATTTATCAAACCCTTGAATTATAAATTTTATTATAAATTATTTACAAACCCCTTTACCTTGTGATGGAACTTAATGCAATTTGTTTTATAAAAATGTTTAACTCATTATCTTAGTTAATAATTAATTATGACTCGATTAATTATTTCATTGCGATCTCTTAATTCGTTACTTTTAAATTCTTGGCGTGATTACGAAATAATTTGGCAATTATTTATTTTTTATTTTTTCTTATTTTTTTGAAACATTCCCTTTATGATAACTAAATAAATAAAAAGGTTTTATTTACCCAACCACCTAGTTATTCAACCTATTACTTTCACTTATTAATTTACAAACAAGGATAAATTTCAATTACTTGTCATTTACAAACGAAAAGCTCAAATCAGTTATTCATGTGCGTATTATTCTAAATACCTGTAAAACCTTCTCATCACCATACACCACCGAAAATGTATGAAGTTACCAGCCACTTCGAAAAGATGAATCATTTTGCATAGGCGTCAACCATCCATCAGCAAAAGTTGAAAACTTGAAACCCAACTACCTACATTATACAACACGCTTGTCCGCAGCACCCGATCACCGACAAGATTCGATAGTTTACGTTACTCATGAGGTTCAATTATTTACATATGGACGTTCACAATATACTTGAGACTAAACTGTTTACATTATACACACAACTTGATTGTTCACATTATACATGAAACTTGGTTGCATACTTACATTATACACGAAACTTGATTACTTACAATACACGTGATACTAGATTGATCACACTATAGACAAAACTTGATTGCCTGCAATATACATGATACCATATACATGATACTTGTTTGAAATACACATGGTACTAGATTATTTACGTTATACATGAAACCTTAGTGTTTACATTACACACGGAACTAGATTGTTTGCATTGTTTGCTATTAATTGTCCACTATATACATGAGACATGATCATTCACTTTATCCATGAAAGTTGATAGCTATAAACTATGAGATTACTCAGGGTTTGACGTATTCTTGTTCAAGCACGAGGGAGCTATAGATTACTCGGGGTTTGGCATATTCTTGTTCAAACATGAGAGAGCTATAGACTTTACTGGTGATCTGGAAGGATATGCCATCTACTTAGGGCACCATGTATGGGGATATGCCATATTGTTAGTGTTTATTTCCTAACTGACTTTACCATCTAGAGACACAGTCACTTATTAACAACTTATACGTGAAAAACAATAGTTATGAACGAAATGTTTTTGGTGTTTCCCCCTCTGTACCCACACATAATAGAATGACCTATAAGTACCTTACGGCGATTTGAGTAATTACGGGTGCACACGTAATTATAAGAGTCAGCGCATTGAAAGCATAGTAAATTCTGTCGTGGGTGATGACATAAAACTTATGGTGACATACAGTAACGAAACTAATGGGATATGATAAGGGCATGGTGGATACAACGCTGGTACATCATATATATAAGTGCTCCTTTCATATTGTCAGAGGTAGCGTTGTCCGTATCACGTAGGGTTTTCTATTACTCTGACCTTGACCAATAGTTATGAAATCATTATCTAGTGATATTACTCGAACATATTAGATTATATTCTAAACAAGATTAGGTCTTCAAATTACCATCACCCTCGTTACAAGTGATGCATCCTTTCATTTGACTCCAAAATCATCCTAGGATAATTTTCTCCTTAATTCCCCTCAAAGTAAATCTTCTACCACCATCCACGCCTGACACGAGTACCTGACCTGAACCTTGTCATCAACTATACTCCTCAGACCGAAAATCAAAGCTCGTTGAGAATCCAAACTCTCATCTCTTTCCTGATTCAGTAGCCTCTAACAGTTGAATTTTGGGATGAAATTCCCTCAACTTGAGAATGCTGTAACATCTTTGATTTTCTGGCCATATTTTTTTTATTTACTTTATTTTCTTTTTACAATAATAACAATCTATTTCAATCCCGTAATTGGTCAAACACCTTATGTCACATTAACTATCATTTTAAATATATATATATATATACTCAATTCCTCAACCTTACATTACATACTATCTCGCTGTAACGCATTTTAAAAATATTTATCTATGTATATATATATATGTATATATAAGTAAATACTATGTTATGATAAGTATATATATGAAAATGAAACATGAGAGTTATTAACCATGTATTTGTACCTTTATTTTCATCATATGGACACACACACACATATATATATATATATATATATATATATATATCTACGTGAAAAAATATATATATATATATTAATTTATGAATGAATGTGTAAATATATGCATACATTTGATTTTTTAAAATAAACCAACGTTGTAATTTTATAAAATTTCTCCTTTATATGTACAAACAAATAATAACCGGATATTTATAAGTTATATAAACTTTTTAAGAATTAAAAGATAGATAAGGGAGCTTTGAACCCCCTTAAACCATTTTTGAACTCCCTGCATTCATTTAAACCCTCTCTATTTACTTTGAACCTCCATTTAAACCCTTCTTCATTTACATGAACCTTGGATAGAACAAAGACCAAATTTTGACATTTATAAAGTCAAACGCGATACAAATTGTTTCAATCGTGTGGATTTTGAAGCTGTTAATGCTTGATAATCATGCATAAATATAAATAGATCAGTTACAAACGATTAGGACGAATTAGTTCGACTTTAATCAGAGGATTTAAACCCTTTCATTACCATTTTTCGGTTATGGCATTGAGGGGTACGAATTAAAGCCCAAATAATCATTAAACTAGTCGATTACTACTTCCAATAGTTAAGTTTCCATACCTTTAACTTTCCCTGAACTACTGACATCGAGATTACACTAAAAATGTCACACCCCGACCGATGGCGGAATCATCGAGGCGGACAATGTAATGATTGTTCATAAGCGCATGATGACTAAAATGTTGCATAATTCATTAGTTAAATTTAAAGACAACAAAGATCCAAATACAATACATTTCAAATAACCTAGTCTAGTTCAAAGCATTGATTTATTTAACTAGGTCCATAGTTCTTAAGTTGAGAAATCTTCGGCAAGTAGTCACATATCCAAACCTGAAACATTATTTAAATCAAGTGTCAACTAAAAAGTTGGTGAGTACATACGTTTAGTAATTCCGGTAAATAGTAGTTGTAAATCGTTTTGCAACTCATTGTTTATCTTGTTAAACATAGTACATATGATGTATCATTTATTTAATCACAATTCAAACCGAGTTTGACGCGCTTGAACAGAGCACAACAGCTAAGTCCGGTATGTTTGAATATAGTTACCCACTATATCCGATATGTTTGAATATAACACGCGGTTATATCCGAGTATGCAGTAATAAACACCCTAACCGGGTGGGCTGGTCAGGCATAATAGATCTATCAATATTACAGTTGGTTGTCTTGTGTTTAAATGTATGTACATCCAAAGAATAAGCATATAGTCTCATGTATAACACGTATAAACAATGTGAGTAGCATGTATAATGTTTCACCCCAAAACGTATAAAATGTAAAATAGGGGCTATGTAACTCACCTTGCAAGCGGGTATTTTTTCACGCGTGTAGGTGATAAGGATGTTGAAGTCTAAGCATGTTGAAACCCAATGTAGATAAATGGGTATTATTGTATGTTTACATGTGCGTATTAGTATTTAATATTGTATAGGTTTATAATAATATTTCTTAGTGTTATTTGCATAAAAGTTGGTCCAGGTTTGCTTGAAAGTACTGATTTGATCGAAACTGTTTATAGTTGTGACAGGTATCGAAACTGTGTTCAATCGAAACTACTAGTTTCGATTGACCATTTACAAGTGATACACGGAACTGTCGAAACTACTATCTATCGAAACTACTAGTTTCGATTGATCATTTATAAGCGATACTCAGGCTGTCGAAACTACCATCTATCGAAACTACTAGTTTCGATTGATCATTTATAAGCGATACTCAGCCTGTCGAAACTACCATCTATCGAAACTACTAGTTTCGATTGATCATTTATAAGCGATACTCAGGCTGTCGAAACTACCATCTACTAGTTTCGATTGACCATTTACTCAATCGAAACTAAGTAGTTTCGATGGCCCAGACTTTAGAAAATAAGACAGTAATTTTTCAAAACAATAGTTTGTCCGGTAATCGATGTTTTGGAGTCGTGACTTCGATTGGTTCAGCTTGCCTTATGATAGAAGAAGGTAAAGAAACGAAGTTGAGAATTCTTACGTGGTCGCAAAGGGACTGGACGGCAGAGTCTTAAATCCGAGAATGTCCAGAATGAGAATCGAGCTTCTGGGTGGGATTAGCCTCTACAACCTTGGTCACAGCTTCACACAGAGATGGCGATTGTAATGGTGTCTTCAATTTGGAGTGAGATTGGGTGGAGGAGGGTAGCGAGCTCGTGCAGGGCCGACCATGGCTATTTATAGCCGAGCTTGATTTCTATGTTAAAACGTGCAATTGGGCACGTTCCGACACTAGTCTGGACGAGACGAAACTAACCAGACATTCAACACGCGTGGAGGTGGTCTGTCGGGCGCGAATTCGAACGTGGGTTTCTCGGCCACCAACAGGATCAGACGATCCTTATGTTGGGGAGACCAATTGGTCGGGGGGTCTTGTTCGCGTGGGAGAGACGAAGCCAGAGAAGCCTTTTGCGGCTGTCGAGGTGCAGAGAAACAGCCTTGTCGGGCATCGCCGGAAAGTTCTTTACCCGTCGGACCATCGGAGGGGGTGACCGGATAAACGAATCGAGAATTGACATATTTAGTCCCTGGAGTTTGGTTTGACTCGAATTAGCTCTTAAAATTAATACGGATGGGCCCTTGTAGTTTAAATTGACCAGAAACAGCCCCTTAGTCGATTTCAGTTTTAAATCCTTCTAGTTTGTTTAATTACAATACAACACCTGAACTTTTATTTAAATAAATTAATTTAATTTCTTTTAAATAAAATTAATTTAAAAATGTTTTATATTATTATTATTATTATTTTTTATTATTATAAATAATTTTTATAAAAGTTATTTATCTTATTTAAATAGGTTATTTTATTAAATGTACAACTTTTTAAATTTAGATTTTTATATAAAACTTTATATTAGTTTTAAAATTTATAAAATTCTAATTAGTTTAAATCCGTAAAATAAAATACCTATTTGTATAAAACCAAATAAAAGAAAACACTTGCATTTTATTCAAATAGAGAATGATTACATAATAAATATATTACAAGTGCGCGAATGAAAATCCGAAACGCCACAAAAAAGAGGTATTTTTCCCCTTCTCTCCCTTCTCGGTTCGCAACTGCAGGGGAGAAACCAAACCCCATCTTTCGACGAATCAAGGCTTAATCACAGGTATTCCTACTCGTCTTCACATCCTAAATCAAAGCCCTAATGCTTTGCTTTCGATCTGTAATAATTTCTGATCGATTTGGGGTTGGGGTTGCTTAGAGCTTGGTCTACGATTAGGAAGGGAGGGGGCTGATAAAAGAATTTAATGTACTGGAGTTGTTGTTTTAAGATTTAGAACCTGGGCTCTTATCAAGGCATAAGCCCAGAGCAGTGGTTAAGTCCTCTTCCCCGTAGAGAAGTGGTCACGGATAGACCACCTTTATTGTTCTTTTTTTTGTTTGTGTTATGCTAAGTCCTTACTCAAACACACACACATATATGTATATATGTATAATATATACATACTTATATACACATATTTATTTATATAATCACATGCATTTTTATAGAAATCTAATGATAAACTACATATGATCTCATTATAACAAAACACAAAATTTCTATCATCCATACTTCTCTAAAAATTTTGATGTTGCAAATCCTGATTAAATTTTTTATAAACCTAATAAATATATCTTGTAAATTTTATAAAAACAGAAAAAAATAAGTTAATGTTTTAACTATTTTATTTTATTAAAAAAAACTCATTATAACCCTTATAAATTCTTAAACAAACAATATAAATGATTTGTTTAGACAAATTTAGTTATGTTATTTTATATGAAATATTAATGTTATTAAACAAAATGTAATTAATTGTTTAAACATTATTAATTCATTTTAAACATGTAAATAATTATTTTTGGCAAAGAATAATTATCTAAAACGTTTTAAAGTTTATATAAATCCTAAATAAGTATTTTAGCTTGATAATTATACAAATTCAGTTAGTTCCATTTAAACTTATAGTATTTAATATTTCTTTTGTAAATCATTTAAGTAAAAGAAATTGTTAAAATAGTTTAAATAATTATTTTAGTTACATAAAAGCAATTATTTAAACTTATTCCTCTCCATAATTTTATTTATTAATTATATTTAAAATAATTATGTAAATAAATTAAATCGTATTATTGTCATTATTATTTTAATGCTTGTGATAAACAAATATTCTTCTACAAACTTGCATGAATCCTATATCCAGTCTCAAATTCTAAGCATCCTCGAGAACTCAAATAAACTTAGAATTCTTACTTTTATTTTCCCTTAGACATGCTTTGAGTCTAGAATACAAATTAACTGTGTAGGTTGATTGTGAGAAATCCTCACGGAGCCTATCCATCATTTACAGTTCATACAACTTATTAGTTTCACTACAGGTGAGTTTCATAGCCCCCTTTCTCTTTACTATTATTTACAAATACTCGGGGTGGAAAATGTTTACATACTTTACGTACTAGATCCAATACCATTGTTCTCATGCTAATTACTATGTGCTTTATGTCTTAAACTACTTGGCGACCATATGTGTGTTCATGTTCAGTGCAATCATTAACTTGCTATCCAAGCCTAAGACAGTACCTTTTATGATCATTTATACGGGAAGCCGATACATACCAGTTAACACAAACCTTGACGGGTTTTGTGTGTACCATATTACTACTTTTTCAAAAAGGCAATCAGTTGGATTGCGTATCTAGTTTTCCATTACCAGGCTTGATTATACGCTTTGGAACCTTGTATGTTTTCACATTCATGACTTAGTTATGCTTTGAACATATTGAATTTCAAACCCTTTTTACTTAACTTTTGTTTGGTGTCAAAACCTATGTTACTCACCAACTACTTGTAGTTGATATTTACTCACATGTTTCAGGTACACCAGTTTGAGGACACTACATGATCACATAGGACTATGGACCTTGCTTTAATAAGGATTGAATTTAACTTTTGTTATGTTTGAAATCCTTGTTTTCCATTTCTATTTATAACGAATGCTTTAATTTTGATGTAATAATATTATCACTTATTAATAGATGATCATGTGCTTATGAATAACCGCGTCAGCCCCGACGTATAATCCGTCGCCGGCCGGGGTGTGACACAAACCTTTTATCCGACTGTGAAGGTTTTCAACCGGATCTTTGCATCGTGGATTTTCTTCATCTTATCCTTGTATGCAGATGCACACTCATAGTCTTCATCCCTCAATTGTTCCAACTCACTGAAACTCAGCTTTATTTGTTTACCTGCACTATCATAATCAATATTAGCATTCTTAATAGCCCATAATGCCCAATGAGCTAACTCTACAGGTAAGTGACATCCCTTCTCGTAAACCAACCGGTATGGTCTTGTGCCAAGAGGTGTCTTAAATGCAGTACGATGTGCCCACAAGACATCACTCAGTTTGTTTGACCAATCCTTGCGGTCAGCTCGTATTATTTTCTGCAAAATTTGCTTGATTTGCCTATTGGACACCTCCACTTTCCCACTTGTTTGTGAGTGATATGGAATGGCAATCCGGTGGTCTACGCCATAGCGTTTCAGTAGTTTGTCAAAATGGAAGTTCTTAAAATAAAATGATGATCACATGGGGAAGCCCAAATCTTCAAAAAATGTTTGACTGAACAAATTTGCAAACCATGCTATGGTCATATGTTTTGGTGGCAATCGCTTCTACTCACTTAGACACCTAGTCGATAGCCACCAATATGTACAATTACCAAATGAGTTCGGGAATGGGCCCATGAAGTCAATTCCAAAAACATCAAAAATCTAAACAACTAGGATTGGCTGCATGGGCATCGCATTCCTTTTTGTGATGATGCCTATCTTTTGGCAATTTGTACAAGTCCTAGCAAATTCACAAGCATCTTTAAAAATAGTAGGCCAAAATAGCCTGCATGATAGCACTCGATGCCCTGTTTTCTGGCCACTAAAATGACCACCACACGCAGATGCATGTGCAAGATCTAACATAGCTCGGATTTCTTATTCAGGAATGCAGTGTCTAATCAGTTGATCAGCTCCCACTTTGAAAAAGTCTGGTTCATCTCATATGTATTGCTTGGCCCTAGCCAAGAATCGGTTCTACTTCTTCTTGGACCAATGCTCAGGAATAGTACCTGCAGCCAAATAATTAGCAAGATTAGCATACCAGGGTTATGAAGAAGCATCATAAATTAAACATTCATCACGAAACTATTCATTTACATCAGGAGTAACATCCCCCTCTTCCATCTGAATTCAGGACAAATGGTCAGCTACCGAATTCTCACACCCCTTTTTGTCCCTGATTTCTAGATTAAACTCCTACAACAAAAGGATCCACCTAATCAACCTGGGCTTGGCATCCTTTTTTCGCAATCAGATAACGCACTGCATAATGGTCAGAGTAAACAATTACTTTACTTCCCCAAATATAAGACCGGAATTTGTCTAAAGCATAGACAACTGCAAGCAACTCCTTCTCTGTTGTGGTGTAATTCAATTGAGCACCAGAGATGGTCTTGCTTGCATAATAGATAACAGCCGGTTTCTTATCTACCCTTTAACCTAACACAACCTCGACTGCATAATCACTTGCATCAAACATTATTTCAAAAGGAAGGCTCCAGTCTAGTGTTTGCAAGATCTGGGCTTGTGCGAACTGTTCCTTTAACACATTAAAAGCAGTTACACATTCTTTGTTAAAATCAAAAGGAACATCTTTCAAAAGAAAGTTACATAAACGGTTTGTGATGACACTAAATCCCTTAACAAACCAACGGTAAAACCTAGCATACCCTAGAAAAGAGTGCACACCCTTGACATTAATTAGGGAGGTAACGTTGAAATAACACTGATTTTAGCTCTATCGATCTCAATCCCCTGACTTGACACTACATGCCCCAAAACAATACCTTCTTGAACCATAAAATGGCTCTTCTCCCAACGTAAGACCAGATTAGTTTCCACACACCGTTTTAAAACCTTAGACAACTCATTCAAACACAACTCAAATGATGAACCAAAAAATGAAAAGTTATCCATAAAGATATCAAGGGAGTCCTCGGCCATTTTCAAGAAAATACTCATCATACACCTTTGAAAGGTGGTCGGGGCATTGCACAGCCCAAATGGCATTCGCCTAAAAGCAAAAGTACCATACGGGCATGTGAAGGTGGTCTTTTCCTTGTCATCAGGATGGATATGCCCTGAATAACCATCTAGGAAGCAGTAAAATTTCTGACCTGATAGCTTCTCAATATTTTGGTTAATAAAAGGCAAAGGAAAATGATCCTTTGATGTAGCAGCATTAAGTTTTCTGTAATCAATACAGACACGGCACCCAGTTACCGACCGAGTGGCAATTTTCTCACCTTTCACTACATGTATGCCCGCGTTGTTGGGCACTGTTTGAGTCGGACTTACCCATGCACTATCAGAGGTGGGACAGATGATCTCTGCTTCCAACCACTTTAGTACCTCTTTCTTGACAACCTCACGCATGTTGGGATTTAATCTGCATTGTGTATCCCGCGCAGCTCTTGCATCTGCCTCTGTGATGATCTTGTGCATCACGATAGATAGACTAACACCCTTGAGATCGGAAATTGTCCACCCAATGGCAGCTTTGTAATCCTGGAGCACCTTCAGTAATGCCTCCTCTTGCTCTTCTTCCAATGTGGATGCAATAATAATGTAACACCCCCAAATTTATTCACTTAATAAATAAATAAAGAAGTTAGGGTTGCAACGATTGGTAACATTACACAACAACATAAGCTATATAAAGACTTCTAAAGTGACGATCACCATTACAGGAACTAAATGAATACATAGACCTAAAGTCATATAAGTCTAATGGACTTAACGTTAAACGACCAAACTTCTTCGTCTTCTAAAGCCTAAATCCAAATGCTTAACCTATTCCAACCGTGCCACAGTCATGTGATACCTGAAAAACATGCTTGAAAATGTCAACACATTATTGGTGAGTTCACAGGTTTTAAAATGAATACAATTGGCAAAACCATTTGTACGAAATCGTTCGGCAAAAACCGTTTGTACGAAATTGATTGACAAAGCTGTTTGTATGGGTACTATTGGCAAAATCCTTTGCTCGAATTTTACTACCAAAACCATTGATACATATACCATTGGTAAAACCCTTTTCTCGAAATAAACTGGCAAAACCATTGTTACGTATACCATTGGAAAAACCCTCTGCTCGAAATAAACTGGCAAAACCGTTGGTACGTATACCATTGGCAAAACCCTTTGCTCAAAATTTATTTATGCATATGATAAACAAAACAAGTTAGTGGTTGATTCATCAAAGTCTAGCTAGCACTTATGAATTATGTGATGCATAAGCCTATAACCAAACTTTTAATGAATTCTCGAATTTTTCCCCAGCCCATGTACCTTTAAACAATGAGAAAAACAAGACCGAATATGCAATCATTTGACCCTGCTGGTCATGGTGTGCAACTAACTATGATTGGGGGTGTCAACCCGAATAGTACTATTCATATCGATCTACAGCTAAGTCCATAGCTAATGATTATAGTTCGAAATACCAAGGACCTTTATGTGTTAAATCATGCACACAAGGGAATCATATGCTTGTTTCTCGTTTTCTAGTTATCATATCATTTGAATTTAACATGTTTTCCCCCAAATATAGAAAACAGTAAAAAGAGGCCGTGAAACTCATCTGTGTCACCAGTGTATCGTCATAATAAATCCTAGACATGAGTAAGTGTGCCAATGTACCGAGCAATTCTAACACATGTATGTTATCACCATCATAACACTAATTACAAATATAACATTAACTTATATATATATATATATATATATATATATATAAATATATATATATATATATAACTTTTCTTGTTGAATATAATCGCCTCATTTGTTTCCCATATAACATACGTTTATATACCATGTATATATAAATATGTATGAAATATAAGTGAAATACTGTTTAAGTCGAGGTATGAAACTATATAATTACCTATACATTTACACTCCTTTGACATAATAATTTAACGTTTTAGGTTTTGAAATCGTTCGTACCAATATATATCCTAAACTTTGAAATCATACATTTATTTAAATTCGTAATTGAATATTATATATAACAAATAAACGTCTGATTTTTGTATAATTAAATTTCATATCTGTATATATGTGTATATATGTGTATATACGTTTATCTTTACATGAGTGTGTATGTGTGTTCACATATATGTATACATGTTCGGGTCTAAATATCGTTTTATATAATAATCGTTTGATTTTATATAATGAATATATATACAAATACATATCTATCTTCATAAGTAACTTGTGTGTATTAATCGTTGATATTTATAAAACCCTCGTTTAGTCGGTAATGTTATAAATTGATTCATATAAGTTCAAAGTGTTCAAACGTAATACACAAGATACGAGTTTATAATTGATATACTTGTTATCCAAAATCCCAAATAATAACCATCCACGGTGTATCTATTACGAACAGTTAGTAATTTTTATATGACTAGAGTAATAATTACTATTCGTATATATGTAAGGATGGTTAGTCGTATTAATGATCCGTTTTACCGATTACACGTTCACGTTCATATTTATCGTTTAATTAATGTATATAATTTGAAGGAAACTTCTCGCTAACAACACGTTAACTTGAATCGTTAATATTAATGGTTGGATTAATAATTATTTTTATTGCTAACGAATCGTTTAGGGCTCAGCGTGCTTAACCGCACTCGCGTTTAACTTCCCGTAAATAGATATAATCGATTTAATTTGTGTTTTATACCTTTTGGTGTCTCGTTTATGAACCGACACGTCCTAAACCTTACGGTTCACATATTGACTGAGTTTGACTTTCGTTGACCAGCGTTGACTAAGTTTGACCAAGACCCGGGAAGCCATACAACCGTCATTTTCAGATTCGTCATCGTATCCTGTCCAAAACTCACGTTTAACAACCCGGGAATGAAACCCGGCCAAAAATTCAACCGATCTCATGAAAAATAACTAACTGAAATGTAATTTACTAGATTTTGACAAAGCATTACCCGAACTTTGTAGATCGGGAAGGTCGGACGACAAATAACACAGATCCGGTCAAGTGGGATCTACCGGATACTCGTCAGAAAACCGAGAATGGTCGGAAATATGCATCTGTTCACCGGGATCATTTCAAATCGCAGTTTAACGTTAAGAGCGTGTAGTCTAGGCTTCAACAACCAGAAAAACAAAAAATAAAAAACACTCACCGGAGACCACCTGCACTTCGCCGACACCCTAGCGCCGTCGCCTGCCATCGTGGACACCGCTGCTATCGTTGCTACGATGGAACCACTAGGTCCCGTCGCTGGAGAACCGGCCTCCGCCATGGTCGTTGTCGTTTTTGTCGATCTCCGTCTCAAGTCTGTTGTCAATCGTTTAGAGGAACAAGACCCGTAGGAAAAACGTGAACGACCAACGCCGCCGTCACCGCTGCCTATAATGGTTCCTGTTGCCGAGTGTTTAGCCGGTTTGGCCCCAACTCGTCCTCCGCAATCCATCACCAACACAGTGTCACCACCGCTCGTCGCATCCACTCGCCACCACCGTCTAACTGACCTGACGCTGCTGCCATCACCGCGTCACCGTTGTGGTCGGTCGGAGACGCCGCCTACTTCTCCTCTCTCTCTTTAGAGTTCTGCCTCTCTCTCTCTCTCTTATGGGTGTGTGCTAGGGTTTGTAATTGGAAAGAAAAAAGGAAACATATGCTTTTATATCTAGGGTTTGGGAGGGGGATTCTAAGGGGAAAAATACTGGTTTGCGAATAGCGCGTGATCTCTCGGTTCTCCGTTCTGACTAAATTTTCTGGATTATCGTTTTAAAAATACTTAAATTATGAAATGTTAATAATAATTATCATTTACGTATTTAAGTCATGAAACTTTACGTTTCAATTGTTGAAAGAACAGGTACGAGTCGGTACCCGCGTTTTTAACGCTTTTTTTCTTTTGAAATGTTTCGCGTTCCGCGTTTAGGGTTTATTATTTTACTAATAATATTAAAATAAGTATTTACAATATTTGTCGTATCATAATACGTATCGGTAACCTCCGTATCGCTATTGTTAATCCTACGAGTATCTGAATTGTTAAATGTTTCAAACACCGAATCGCGTACTTACATCTGTTCTTAATTTCTCAGAATTTTGTAACGAGTCATTAGATGAAACCAAGTGGCCAGTATGATGTTTGGATTATGTAAGTTGGACCTCTAATGGGCTTGGATCCTTATTGGGCCTCAAATGGGCTTGGATTTCTATTGGGCGTTATTGAGCCTAGTTGGGTTAGCCCAACAACTAGGTTTTAGGATCCTGAAATTTTGCAGGTGTTACATTCTCCTATCCTTAAAGAAATTTCATCCTCGAAATTTTTATACTTATTTGGATTAGGATTTCGTATCCTTTCTCCATTTTCGGATTCTCTAGGAGAATTCTGACTCACTCCAACAGTAGTCGGTGTACGTAGGTAAAGTGGATATCACATCAACTATCGATATTAGATGTGTAAAGATTTGTGAGGTTAATGCATCATGTGATAGTGTAACGTTACTGTTGGGCATACATTATGCCAATTGAGTAGCTTTAGGGATACTTCTTAACTATGTCATCAAGTGAACGACATTGACTATACAACTAAGTGATAAAGTCATCACTGGAGTTTTATGAACAAGAGGGGTTACAACTATTGAGGTCATATTCATGTATTGAGCGAGTCATTATGAGAATGTCTAATCGGTGTGAATAAAAACTGTGAGTTTTCCCAAATTGAGTGAACTACTCGCTCAGCAAAGTAACCGGTCAAGGTTTAGTTGTCAAAGAATTTCATTATGTGATCGTGTGTAACTGTATGATCATCATCTTTGATAAAGAAAGCAAAAGTGCATTCATCCACACAAATTTCCGATAGTATCAGGATACATATATTGTATTCGTGCTCGATTTTCTCTCATGAAAATCATATCATGATTTAATCTAGAAGGAAATTATCAAAAGTCCAGTAAAGATATGTCAAATGATTTAACAAAATGTTCACATGTTAGTTCATAATCAGGTAATTGACCGTTTGTCGTAACGAGTAAATGCCTTAATGGATTCCATCTTTTTAGAACAAAAGATTTTAACTGACATTTCATCGATCTAATCAGTACGTAGGCTAAACTGATTCGATTGAGTTCCAGGAAGTAATATCATCTCATATAATTTTGCATAAAGGAGTTGGACTGTCTTAAATAGAAATATTAATGAAATGGATATCAAACAATAAACTCGAGACAACGAAAATTTTCATAGTGACATTAAATTAGCAGATTTTTGGAATCGTCCAGATTTCTATGATTCATCTAAAGATGAGGGTGAGTCTCGGTGAAGAAGGAAGAAATGCTAAAGTATTTGAGAATCATCGAATTGATTTGGCTTAACAGTTACTAAAGGTAAATGAACCTTCACGGGGTTCAAACAAAAGTGAGACTGGCTCTTAAACCAGTTACTAAGGGTTAGTGACGTAGTTTCAATTATATTCGTTTTCTAACTGCATATCCATCACCTTCTTGTACTCGGACAGTAATGACAGCATATAGAAATGAAACGTTATGATTGTTCCCTTATACTTCTCGAAGCATTTTCTAGGAACATTAAAATTATGCTCTCGTATTAGGTTCTGTGCCATATGAGATTTTTCCATTAACATTGGTTGCAATGGATTAAAGTTTTGAAGATTCCTGGCATGCTTTTGTTGGCAAAGATTGAGTTTAACACCTCATTAACCATTATTTGCATTGTACTTCTACTAAAGTTTAGCATTTAGGTTGTAATCTCTTGATATGTAAACTCCTGACTTGACTATCATGTCCATGAGGTAGGTAAGTCTTAAGAAGTCTTGGAAGAGTCACAGTTTGTCAAGATGAGGAAGTAAAAGTCATATCGTCGAATATGTCTCATAACTGGGATGTATCTTGAATCTGATTCCGGGTTTGCCAACAATTGGTAGTACAGTATGCCTGCAACTTCCTTGGTTTTTCGAATGGTATTATCATGACTTACCATTTCGCATTTGATATGCCCTAAATTATACATGTTTTGCATGCATAATAATCCTCATATTATGGTAATAATTAAATAATAACCTTGCAATTGATACTTAAAACACTTATATTTTGTAATTGCAGGGTATTGGTTGTTAAAAATATAAATCAAGCTAAATTCTATCAAAAACACTAAGAAATCAAGTCTTTTTCTAAGGCCCCAAACCCGGGAGGCCTCACTTGTTGGTTTTACTCATCAACACATAGCACTTAAACATAAGACTTTCAATAACACATCGGAAACGTTTTAACACTTCAACATACGCAGCGGAAATACATGACACGTCTAAACGTAACTTGTCAAAATACAAACTGAAACTTGACTGAATCAACTAAAACATAAATATAAACGGGATGCCAGACTCTGGTCTTCGGGTAACTCTTGTCGCCAAGCCAAGCATCCACATCCATCCATTGCCACCTACACTTAACTGATGTGCATACTAAAAATCAGCAACGCTGAGTGAGTTCTAACGTTTACTTCAATCAATTATACAACAGATTTACTAAAACATATATACTGCCAATAAGGCTAAACTTTACATACTTTACTTTTCAAAACAGTTTTAAAAACATATAATAAACCGTCAATTCCTTTACAATGTACTGCCCTCATGGCTTACACCATGAACCGACAAGTACCTGGTCAATGCCCTCATGATTAACCACCATGAACTGACAATACCGCTTATCCGTCAATTCCCTTGTCACTACTGTACCGCCCCCATGGTCAACGGCCATGAACCGACGAGTACCTAGTCAATGCCCCCATGATCAACAATCATGAACCGATAATACCCTGGTCAATGACCCCATGATCAAAGACCATGAACCGACAATACCGCTTAACACTACGGGGAGGTTGCATGGACCTCCCGAACAACCGTCGTCACTCATCCCAGTTGTACAACCGTTAGCGAACCTAAAGGTTCTTAATAACGGGTAGAACCAATATCTGACATCTTGTACAAGTAACATCTTTCCCAAGGACCTTTATAGCTGGTACACATTCCCGTAGGAAATCTATTCACTTTCTGTTCATAAAACTTTATCTGCCTTGTTCATAACGTAACATGTATTATGCGTTTGTTTATGTATATGAAAATACAGTAAACGCTTTCCATAAACACCTCTGCTTTTACTGAAATATATCTTAACACATATATCATGCCTTTGTTTATGTATATGAAAATATAGTAAACGCTTGCCAATATATATATATTGCTTTACTTGAAAATACTAACACATATATTATGTCATTGTTTATGTATATGGAAATATAGTAAACGCTTGCCAGCAATATAGCTATACTTTACTCAAAACGTACATTTGCCTCTTTTAAAATTTACACTAAAACATAACTTTCACTTTGTTTATATATATAAAATATAATAAACACTATACACTAAGTATGCATACCACCCTTAAAGCAGGCAAAAAGGGGATTAGTGTAGAGTCTTATTATTGTATATGTTGTTGTCATCAATGTATTTCTTTTAAACATTGTTTAGTTAGTTTATTTACTTGTATTTTCATTTTAATGTAATTTCCTGTTTTATTTATAAGTCTGGGCCATCGAAACTACTTAGTTTCGATTGAGGTTTGTTCAATCGAAACTAGTAGTTTCGATAGATAGTTTAGTTTCGACAAGCTTATCTCTTTTGTTAATGCATCACCAAAACTAGTAGTTTCAGTAAGCATAGTTTCGATGCCTGTCAACTTACTATAAATAGCCTAGTTTGAGAATTTCTAGGGTGTGGAGAGCGGCTGTAACACTGAAATTCTCTCTTTCACAGTTTTCTGAATCAATACACATTTGGAGTTATTTCATCTGTTGTTCTTACAATCTCATATCTTATTTGGGTTGATTCCTGTGTGGTTTGCCTGTTTATCTTCATCAGTTCTGTTTCTACCCTCTGTTTCACCACCATACACACAGATTCCGCCTGTGTGTGTAATCGATCTGTTGAGTGATTTTCGATTGAAATCTGGACCAACAATTGTATCAGAGCTTTATGCTCTTGATTTCTAAGTATATTCAGGTTATTTTGATCAATTTTAGGTGTTTTTCGGCATTTTTTTGAAGTTTTTCTACATCAAAGTTTTGGAAGTACTGTTTCATCGATTTCAGCACCGTTTCTTCGAGTTTTTTGGATCTGAAGATTAATTTGTGTTCAGAAGATTATTTGGAAGCTTTTTGCTAGATCAGATTGCTAGTTTATTGTCTTTGATATTTGTAGCTTTTCATCAATGGAGTCTGTTGAAGCTTGAAGAAGGAGGTATCGAAACTACTGGGAGACAATTTCTGCTTTTGGTTGGTCATAGAAACTTCTTGTCTGTACTGTTGTCTGGAGAAGGTATCATCGAAACTAGTTATTTGGCATGTTATATCGAAACTAACCTTTGCAGATTCATCACCCGAAACTACTGCACCATCGAAACTAGTTTCAATCAAAACTTATAGTTTCTACAGAGTTTGCTTGATTTTCTGCTAAGTCTTCTTCATCGAAACTTGTTGTTTCTAGATTCTGTTTCTTCTATCGAAACTAGAAGTTTCGGGCAAGCCTTGTTCTGTCGAAACTAGGAGTTTCGATCAGCTTTTTCTCTATCGAAACTAGTTGTTTCGATCATCTCTGTTCACCCGAAACTAGCAACTGTTTGTTTTTAACTTCTCTGAGTTATGGCATCTTCAAGAAACAGTGAATATGCTGGAGGAAACAAACCACCTGTCTTGGTGTCCACTAGAGACTTTAACGATTGGACCAAGAAAATGAAGACTTTCTTTTAGTTCCATGACCATACTCTGTTGCAGTCAGTCGCTGATGGCCCACACAAGCCAGTTACTACCACTGCAGATGTTCAACGTCCCAAGCTTGTGTCTGAATATGATGAAAAGTATATTGCCTTAATTGCTAGAGATAACAAGGCTTATGGATCTATTGCTATGGCTCTTCCTATGGATGTGTTCAACATATTTGCTGAGTATACAACTACCAAAGCTCTTTGGGTTGCTTTATGTACAAGGTATGAGGGAAGTGTTGAGGTTAGAGAAAGCAAGAGAGATTTAATCAAGAAGCAATATGAAATGTTTAGCAGTGTCCCTGGTGAACCCATGTCTGAGTTGATCAACCGTTTCTCAAGCATTGTTTCTAAGTTGAAAGTCTTGGGAACTGAGTATCCCACGGTTGAGTTAAACAAGAAGCTGCTTGATTCACTGCCCGAGGAATGGAATATGTACCGGATTATAATAAAGAAAACTAAAAAATTAAGTGACTTGTCACAACAAGAACTCTTCAGCATTCTAGAGTCTTATGAGTTAGAGATAAAGAAGGGTGCAGTCACTCCAACTAATCAGTCTGGAAACACAGCTCTTCTTGTGGGTCAAGGTTCCTCCACTTCATCCAACAAAACTACAATGGCTTATTTTCAAACTGATGTCCCACCTTCGATTTCTGGAGTTCAGCCTACTATTTCATCCAACTCTCAGTAGCCAACCACTATGATTCCCGATGAGTATCTGCCTATCATGACTGCCTTCATGTCGTGCTATGATGCACTGATTTCTGAAAACCTGATACCGGTCAGTTTTCAACCCGATTACTTGGAGCTGATCAACCCGGATGATTTGGAAAAGTTGGATATTGAATTGGTGTATGGCTATGCTGACTATGAGGGCCAAAAGATTCATCAAGAGGACTGGGATGGACAGATTCAAGCAAGGAAAGACTCTGGGATTTGATATAAAAAAGGTGAGATGCTACGACTGTGACCAGTTGGGTCATTTTGCAAGGAACTGCAAGGAGCCATCATCAAAGGAGCAGCATGAGAAGAAGAATTCATCTGGAAAGCATGCTGCCATCTCTCCCAAATCCACTACAACTTCTAGCTCAACAGCTCTGGTCTATCAAGCTGATGTACACTATCATTGGGAAGATCAAGAAGGGGAAGCAACTGACAAGGCACTGATGGCAGACATTGAAGAAAAAGAGAAACGTGTCATGATTGAACCAGCCAAGGATCTCACCGCCGTACCAGCTGAGGTAATGTCTAGACTTTGTAATGCTAAGTCCTGTTTAAATTTCAGAAATATCGATTCATCATCCAGGCTTTGGTCAATGAATGAGATCATATAAAGGTGATGTATGATTCTGTGGCTAAAAATGAGAAATTATACTTAAAGAAAATTCGTGATATTTCTTGCGAATACCGATCTTTGATTGTGCAACTTACTACACAAAAGAATAATAATGAAATTTAACTGAAAGACTTCAAAAGGCTAAAAAAGTAAATTTTCAAGTTGAACAAATGGGTATGGATCAGAAAATCCTTTTTGGAATCATTGACAACTAAATTCACAAAAAGGTTATAGATTTACTGATATGATAGTTCCTCATGTTCCCACACCTTTTGTTTGCAATTTATCTGCTGATGATTATATCCAAACTTCATATTCTGACAGTTTTGCTTCCTGTGCAGAGTCAGATTGTGTAGGTTCCGAAGATGATTGTGAGGAGAGTTATAATAAGGGAAATGTTTTAAATGAACTTGAGTCGGATGAATGTAATAATATGTCCATGTCAAAACCAGATATTTGTGAATACATTGAAAATTTGTATTTTGGTTCTGTGCCTTCTGAGCATGACAATTTGAGAAATGCTATTTCTAAGTTTAAGAATGCTTTGCCTTTTTTTCCTAAATCTATAAATGCTATGCGTTTTATTGCAAATTTTAAAATTGTAGGAGTTGTTGTGACTGACATTCCACAAGAAACAATGAGCAATATGGAATTTTCAGATTAAAGGAAGATCAAAGTCTTCAAGAAAGAAATATTGAAGAACGAGTTGCCTCTAGTTCTGATGTCTCAACATCACAATCATCTTCATCATCTTGTGATGACAATTATCAGGCTAAGCCAACATGTGATTAGTTTGTTTTAGTTGTGGGGAATCCAATCATGTTTTCAAGACATGTAAATTGTCTACATATCATTTCAAGGAAGAAAACGTACCATCTGTTATTCAAAATTATGTTGATGGTGTTTCAAATGTTTTGTCTAAATCACAACATAATAGAACTTTGCCAAGTAAAAGGATTAACAATGCTAAAAATTGGTCGAAAAGGATTTGGAAAATTAAGAATAATGATCTTTTTGAGAACACATTAAAGGAGGATTCATACTATGACTTCCGAAATGCATCCTGTAAAATTAAGAAGTTCCAAGTTAGAAATGGCTTGGGTACAATTGTCTAAATGATTCATTTTGTGTAGGGACAATTGAGGAGGACTAGAGACACTATCTGGCATGTCGACAGTGGTTGTTCAAGACATATGACTGGTCATTTTTCTTTATTGCAAGATTATCATCCAATGGACGGAGATTTTGTCGCCTTTGCAGGCAATCCAAGAGGTGGAAAGATTGAAGGTCAAGGAACTGTGTCTAACGGTGTAAATAGCTTGGAGAATGTCAATTTCATCCCACAGCTGAAGTACAATCTGATGAGTGTGTCCCAGATTTGTGATAAAGAGTTTTGTGCCCTCTTCAACTCCAAGGAATGTTTGATTTTGAAGCATGGAGTGGTTATTCCCGAAGACCTAATCCTCATGCGTGCTCCTCGAAGATTCAATACTTACAGTGTACATATGAATAATCCATCAGTAATCGAATCATGCTTTGTTTCAAAAGCTTCAGAGGATGAGTCTTTTCTTTGGCACAAGAGATTAGGACATGTGAATTTCAAGACAATGAACCGCCTTGTTCGAGGAAACCTTGTCACCGGTTTGCCTTTGAAAGATTTCTTGCCCATGGAACATTGTCTCTCTTGTTCCAAGGGCAAGCAACACAAATCTTCTCACAAACCCAAAATCACTAATTCCATTGACTCTCTCCTTCAATTGCTTCACATGGATCTTTTCGGTCCTGTGAGTGTCATGAGTCATGGAAGGAAATCTTACTGTTTGGTAGTAACTGATGACTTCTCTCGGTTTACTTGGGTATTCTTCCTGGCAAAGAAAGATGAGACACCAGAGACTCTGAAGATTCATCTGCTTCAAATCGAGAACATGTTCAATTTAAGTGTGAAGACTATTCGCAGTGATCATGGCACAGAGTTCAAGAATGTCATTCTAGATTCTTTCTATGTGAAAGTAAGGGTATCTCTTGGCAATTCAGTGCACCTCACACTCTAAAACAAAATGGTGTAACTGAACGAAGAAATCGCACGTTGATAGAAGCAGCAAGAACTATGGTCGTTGACTCTAAGCTTCCTGTCACGTTTTGGGCTGAGGCAGTCAATACCACATGTTTTGTGCAAAATCGAGTTCTCATCACCAAAAGCTGCAACAAGACTCCTTATGAAATTATGTACAAGCGCAAACCTATTTTTAATTTCTTCAAGAAATTTGGGTGTGTTTGCACAATGCTGAATACTTCTGATCAGCTGAACAAGTTTGAAGCCAAAGCGGATGAGTGCTATTTCGTGGGCTATTCCTCTAACCAAAGAGATTTTCTTGTTTACAGCAAGAGATGAAGAATTGTGCTGGAGTCCATTGATAGCAACTGGCATGAAAGCAATCATACGGACTCTTGGGACGGTCCTGATTGGCTTTTTGATGTCGATTCTTTGTTTAATTCATTTAATCTTCCTGACTTCACTAATATATCTATCTCAGCTAATCCCCTCATGTCTATGAATATTTTAGGTACCTCTACTGCTTCAAGCTCCACTTCGTCAAGTCAGCATATAGATGATCCTCCTATTATAGCTAATGCTGAATCCACTCAGGATTCTTTGGATTCTGTGGCCACAAGTGAAACTGTTGAGGAGGAAACTCCTCAAATAGTGGATGTTGGTCCATAATCATCTGATGAAAGTCCTATCAATGAGGAAGTTGTTATTCCTCAAATCAACGTTACCAATCTGGATGACCACTTATAAGAGGATGAGATTCCACAGTTGAGAATTCACAAGGATCATCCTACAGACAACATCATTGGTCCACTCAATGTGGAAGTCCGAACTCGTAGTGCAACCGAAGTAATGAATGACAGTTTCTTCACTTGCTTCATATCTCAAGCTAAACCTAAGAATATGAAAGCTGCTTTGCTTGAGAACAGTTAGGTAGAGGCCATGCAGGAAGAATTGTAGCAGTTCAGCAAGTTACATGTGTGGAATCTGGTAGACCTTCCAAAGAACAAAGTTCCAATCTACACTCGTTGGGTATTTCGTAACAAAAAGGACGAAGGGGGAATCGTGATTCGAAACAAAGCCCGCTTGGTGGTTCAGTGGTTTTATCAAGAAGAAGGAATTGACTTTGTGGATGTCTTTGCACCAGTGGCTCGCTTGGAAGCCATCAGAATGTTTCTCGCATACACAGCTTATATGGACTTCACAGTTCATCAGATGGATGTCAAAAGCGCATTTCTGTATGGAAAAGTTGAAGAGGAAGTTTATGTCAAGTAGCCACCGGTTTTCATTGATCCAAGCAATCCTGACAGAGTTTACAAACTTGACAAGGCATTGTACAGTGTTCATCAAGCACCTCGTGCGTGGTATGAGACGTTATCTACGCATCTGCATGATAATGGTTTCACACGAGGGGAAATTGACCAAACTTTGTTCAAACGAAAGGATGGTGTGGATACCATTTTGGTGCAAATCTACGTTGATGACATCATTTTCGGATCCACAAATCCTCGGTTGTGTAAAGAGTTCGAGGATGTGATGCGTTCTAAGTTTGAAATGAGTTCTATAGGAGAAATGAAGTTCTTTCTTGGTTTGCACGTAGATCAGGCTGAGTCGGGAATTCTTATCCATCAAGATAAGTATGTTAAAGAAATCCTAACAAAGTTCAAAACGACTGAGTCTCATCCTTACAAGACTCCCATGGAAATTCGACACTGTCTGTCTCTTGATTTGGATGGTGAAAGCATTGATCAACACATCTATCGTAAACCAGACAACATCTATCCTTACTAGCAGACCAGACAACATGTTTGCAGTGTGCTTGTGTGCACGCTTTCAAGCTAATCCTAAACTCTCTCATTTAATTGCTGTCAAACGTATTTTAAGATATTTGAAGTACAAGCCAAAACTTGGGCTTTGGTATCCCAAAAATAACTTGTTTGATCTTTTGGTATATTCAGACTACGGGGGATGCAACTTAGACCGAAAGTCCACTTCTGGAGGTTGTCAGTTCCTTGGCAACCGCCTCGTCTCCTTGCAATGTAAGAAACAAACCACTGTTTCCCAATCCACAGCCGAAGCCGAATACATTGCCGCAGCCCTTTGTTGTTCCCAATTAAGGTGGATCCACCATCAAATGCTTGATTACGGGATCACCTTCCATGAAACTCCCATCCTGTGTGATAACACCAGTGTTCCCCATATCACCAAAAATCCCGTTCAGCATTCTAAAACCAAACACATTGAGATCAAACACCACTTCATTCGTGATTGTGTCGAAAAGAAACATATCAAAATCGTTGAAGTCAAAACCGACAAGCATACCACCGACATCTTTACAAAAGCATATGATTCTGCCAGATTTGAGAAATTGGTGGAGATGCTCGGCATGATCAACTTTCAGTAACCTTTGTGCATATTGTCTTTTCTATTTAAACTTGTTAATCGGGAAGATTTCCAAAAAGATTTTATTTTTCTGTATAGTTGTTTTCTTTATTTACCTTTGAAAGCAAAACTTTTAAGGGAGAAATTGGAATGTGCAGTTAGAAAAAAAAGATTTTCTTTGTTTAGTTAAAAAGAAAAGAAAATTTTTTGTTTTGTGCTTAAGAAAACTCACTGTAAGTATCATGTTTTGTTTCAGGAAAATCATATCCGACCTTGTGAGAAATGATAGAGTCTGATAACACTTCTTGAACATGGAATGGACCATAAGCGATGGTGCTTAGTGTGGTATAGCCGGTAGGCACAACATACGGTTATAACTCTTTAGTAGTGTGAAAACCTAATTCTCTATCGTATACGTGTGTTTGAACCCATTTTTGAAACTTCTAACCCATTTTAAGCTAAGAAAACCGATTCAATCAGATATAGGCTTACGTGTTGGATTCTGATTCATGCACCAGGTGACCGTCAAAGTAACGAGAGTTACCGCCGACGACCCCGTTTGTTTTGCTTACTCAAAGATCTCGGGAGTTCATCTTTTTCCCATCCACTTGGATGATTTGACCCGGTCTGTTTTGCTTACGCAAAGATCTCAGGTGTTCAAACTTTTCCTATCCGCTTGGATAATTTTACAATTTCTTTTGTTTCGCTTACACAAAGATCTAGAATGTTCGTACCTTTTAATATCCACTTGGATATTTTTCATTTTACAACTTCTTATATACAGTTGGATTTTATTTTACTTTTGGTGGTAATTTTGATTTACCAAGATGGTACCCTGGTTAACATGTAAGAGATGATCAGATGAATGAAGGTATTTCTTGAGGATTGATAGGCTTTCAAAATCATTTTATTTCAAAATGTGGGGTACGCCGTGTTTCGTGATCAAATGGTACCTCTTAATCACATGAAAACATTGTACAAGCAAATGTTCGGGTTTATCTTGCAAAAATATCGGCTATCTTCAGGGAGTCACAGTAGCTGAGTGCAAAATGAAGTGTTTCAAGGGTTTGGGCAGACATGATGTCACGTTGGATCTTTTCCAAGGCTAAGTGTTTATATATTTTACTGTTTTTATTTTTATTTTTCTATATAAATTTATTAATCTTCCTTATTAGCTTGTTTAAATTTTGTACATATGAGTATTTTTCTTTTGTTTCTGATCAAGTATCTCCTGTCACCCAAAACAACATTCCACCGAAACTACTCAAACCGCCTGAAACATCCTCCCACCCGAAACTACCTTTGTCTATCAAAACTAATAGTTTCGACAAGGGCATTTTGGTCTTTTGTCAAGCTCAAATTAAATGTCTTCAAAATCAGGTTTCTTCCATGCCACGTTCACTTGAACTCTCCGAACCTTTCATACCTTCATCTTCACACACAAAATCTCTCAATACGGTCTAGGTTTGCGAAATCAAGGTTTCTCATCTGATTCCCCGTCGTCTTCGACATCAGGTACTGATTTCGGTTCATATGTGTGCGTTTTTACAAAATGTCGGACCCAGGGTTTCAATTCTTAGAGTTTTACGAGTAAATCTTCATAATCTTGGTCGTTTTGTTTTCAAATCTTGGTTATAAACTCACCATTGTTGATATCTCATTCTTCTATGTTTAATTTTATAGATTATCTCAAAAAACTCTTGGTAAGAAGGAGTTTCGTCACCTCACAGGCTTCCTTTACCCTTCTTTTTATTTTTGTTTATATTTTGATAATCTGTTTATATTTGTATATAGTTTTAACTTAACTTTTTCTATTCAGGGTACCAACCCACCCCATGCACTTTCAAGCACTTTAACTCATGCAACCCCATCAAGTTCTATGGCACCGAAGGAGCTACGGGTCTCCTTCAATGGTTTGAAGGCATTGACAACACCTTCCTCAACAGTAATTGCCCTGACAATATCCGGGTTCGCTATGCCACCAGCGTCTTTCAAAAACAGGCACTCACTTGGTGGAATGGTGAGAAGAGGAACTGGGGTGTGGATGTGACCATGGCCTTGCCATGGGATGAAGTTAAGAGGCTCATGACCAGGGAGTTCTGGCCTTACAATGAGATGAAGAAGCTCGAGGCTGAGTTTTGGGATCTTACCCAACACAATGGTAAGAACTTGGTCTATACAACTCGTTTCCATGAGTTAAGTCTTCTTGTGCCTCACATGGTTACACCACTGAATCGGTGCATTGAGAAATACATCAGTGGCCTGCCTATGAAGATCCAAGAACTGTTCTAGGAAGAAATCCTACTACCCTTGAAGACGTTGTCTGCCTAGCTACCACATTAACTGACAAACATGTGAAGGCGGGAACGTTAACAAGGAAAGATGCCAAGAATTTCACTAACAACAACCTCTTCTGAACCCTCTAAGGAAGACAAACCCAAACCTCCTCACAACAATAAGAAACGTAACTTTACTATCGTTACCCCTTCTGTACCGATCAACCAAGTTGCTCCCCTAGTCCAAAACCAGAATAAGAAACCATATGTGGGCAACAACCCTTTGTGGAACACATGCAATTATCATAACTTCCCAAACATTTCATGTCGTCTATGTGCCAATTGTGGAAGGTATGGTGATGTAGCAAACACTTGCCAATCCGGGCCACCTGTTGGTCAAGTCAACCAGGTAAATTGATTCAATCAGCAAGTTTCCAATCAAGTTGTACCGACTATTACTAATGGGCATGTTTGTTATGAATGTGGTAATCCAAACTACTTCCGAAACCAATGTCCAAGGATAATCAATGCAAAGCAGGGTGGTGCTTGGGGCGTGCCTTCAACATAAACACCAATGAAACTCAAGTCAATACCAAGGCAGTGAATGAGACCAATTGAAGCTAGTGCCAGATGGAGTCAAATAGTGATCTAATCTAGAATAAAATACGCATTGTAATCATTTACGTTATCTTGTCATTGTTTGAACTATTTACGCCTATTAAAGTTGTCACCATAAATTTGAGCTTGCTAGCCAACTTCAAGAAGACGAATCAATTCACCATTAACCATTCCTATAAGCACTAATGAATTTAATATATATATATATATATATATATATATATATATATAACTCTACTACTCACATTATACATGAACACCAAACAACACGCTTGTCCGCAACACTCGACCATATACAGAATTCGATAGTTTACATTACTCATAAGATTCAATAGCTTACACCTGAACGTCCATAATACACATGAAACTTAGGTGTTTACAATATACATGATACAAGATTGATTACATTATACATGAAACTCAGTTGTTTACAATATACATGATACAGGATTGATTACATGATACATGCAACTTAGTTGTTTACAATGTACATGATACAAGATTGAGTACATGATACATGAAACTTAGTTCTTCACGATACACATGATATTTAGCTATTTACATTATACATGAAAACTTGGTTGCTTACAAAATACATAAATATTAAATTGCTCACCTCATACATAAGACCCATTGTTTACTATATACATGGTACTACACTATTCACATTATACATGGAACCTATTCGTTTACAAGGTGCATAACACTAGATTATACATGAAGCTTGAGTGTTTACATTATACATGGGACTAAATTGTTTACAATTGTTACAATTGACTGATCACATTTTACGCAAGGCATGATCATACACTTTATTCACGAAAGTTGAAAGCTATAACACCTTGGAGCTACTCGGGGTTTGACATATTCTTGTTCAAACACGAGGAGGCTGCAACATTTTTAAACTACTCAGGGTTTGACGTATTCTTGTTCAAACATGAGTAAGCCATGGAACTTTAGGATATAGTACATTTTTACTCCTCAGCTTTCCTGATTGACCTTACTATCTAGGGACATAGTTATTCATTAGCAACACATACGTGAAAACAATAGATACGAACTAAGAAATTTTGTGACCTCCCTTGACTTACACACAATAGAACGATCTATACGGACCATTCGACAATTCGAGTAATTACGGGTGCACATGTAATTATGAAAATCAGCGCATGGGAAAACATAGTGAATTATGTCGTGTGTAATGATATAAAACCTATCGTGATATAAAGCAACGGAACTAATGCGATATGACAAGGGCATGGTGGATATGCCGATGGTACTTCCTATATATAAGTGCTCTGTCACATTATCAGAAGTAGCGTTGTTTGTGTCACGTGAAGTTTTGAACTAGACCAATGTTTGTGAAATCCCTTATCCACTAACAATTCTTGAGCATATTAGACTACAATCTAAAACAAACCCTAATCATCAAATTTCCTGTGGTGAGCTGCCCTGGATGTTCTAGGTGTTGCCCGGGGGAAACCCAATTATCCTAGAATATCTAGGTGTTGCCGTTAAAAAAAATATCATCAAATTCCCATCAAATCCATTCCAAGTAATGCATTTCACCTTTAGGATCCAAATTATTATTCGACAGATTTTCTCCTAAAGTTCATTTCAAAACTAAATTCACAATCATCACTCATGCCAGACTTTGAGTATCATACCTAAACCTTATTATCATTCATACTCCCCAAACCAACAGTCAAAGTTCGTTGGGATTCTAGACGCGGTCCCGAGTTTACTTGGGAAAGAGAGTACCAAATGAAGCTTAAGTACCAACATCTTTTCCTGAGACAGTAGCTTCAACTAGTTGAATTTCGGGACGAAATTCCCTCAACTAGGGGATACTGTAACATCCATGACTCTCTTATGCTTTGTTTTGTGCAATAACAACATTTCAACTTCAATTCTGGTTAATTACATTGTGTCACATTAACCATAATTACAAAAGTGTATTAAACTCATAATTTCATTCATACAAATTTATCTTTTAGCCTTACAAATATATATATATATATATATGATGTGACATCCGGCTATTTAGAGATAACTCCGTTAACTCAAGTTCTTTTATCTCGCACAAACACAAATAGTCCAGTTAGTCCAAGTTATCCAATCACAAACCCCAGGGACTAATTTTGCCATTCCTCAAACTCAAACACCAAACTACAAGAATTCTTTCCGTATTTAATCAAAACTCAAGTAGACACGATCGTGCTAGTGCACGAGCACGGTCGCGCCAAGCGCCGAAGCACGGTCGTGCCGAATTCCAGGCACGGTCGTGCCGAATTCCAGGCACGGTCGCGCCTCATGCACAGTCAAGATGCAAACTCAATTTGTAGCGCCTCAAAACGTTCGAATTCGCAGCTAGAACTTGACATTGATTGTTTCGGACATCATTAAGCCGTTTCTAACCATTCATCGCTACCAATTAACCTGAATTAATTCTAATTATGGACTTTATGTCATAACCGTCGAAGCCCCCAACAATTACCCATGAATTCGTACCAACCCTCTTTTCATATGCAATTAACCATATGCACACCTCAAACGAGTTCCACGGAACCTGTAACATCATTCGATTTCACCAGAGAAGGAAACAGAGCCGTCGGAGAACAAGCCACTCAAAGCCAAACCTGCTTTTGCTCTAACTCCATCAATTCGATATCGTTAGAGGTAATTAAACATGTCCACAACTTCGATTTCATTCATAGATTAAAAGCCCAATGTTAATTGAGGCTTACATTATCGAAATAAACACAAACGAATTTTAGGGTTCATATTCATTCGGGTTTGATCGAACAACACACTAGAATCAATCTAAATTCAATTAAACTATATGGACAAATTCGCCATCACCTACTCTTTGAAAGCTCCATGATTCCAGCATTTAACCTTATAAGATTTAACCAATTCGTTTTCTGGAAAAGTTCAGACACGGTCGTGCTAATCGATCAGTCGTGCCTCGTGCCCAGGCATGATTGTGCCTCCTGGCTAGGCACGGTCACGTCCCATGCCTAAGCAAGGTCGTGCCCATACCCTGGCACAGTCGTATGTCCCCTGATCAGCTTTCTTTTTTTTAAAAAAAAATCATTTTGGTATATTTTGTTTAAACCCAAATTTCTTTATAAAAGTTATTTTATAAAACCCCAAGGCACGAAAATTGTTTTATAAACCCAACTATCAACATGGAAATTTTAAACCATTTATTTGATCCTTCCTAGCGGATATAAAACTAAAAATTCTAAATAAAAAGTTTATATGATTATTTTATTCAAAACCTATACAAACTATTTATATACTAACATATATTTACAATATTTCTTGGTACATTATTATTAAATGAATGAATGAGATAAATTTATTTATTTAAATTAATTAAACATAAACCATAAAGACAAATATTATTTTTCATATATACTTTGAACTTATAATTTTACATATCAATTTTTTTCTCGACTTACATCCTGTCACATAAAATGACATAACCCTTGTACAAATCCACACATATCAAACCGATGAACATTTGATCATGACATAGACTCCGTACACATTATTAATTCAAGATCATAAATTCTCACTCTAGGTTAACTTTGTGATTTACAAGAATCACTTTTACTACCTGTTGTTCGTGCTATCTACACCATCTATATAAGTGAGTTCACATAACCCTTTTTTCTTTTTGTACATTTTTTGGGTGAAACATGATTACTCAATAACACACTATTTACAATTACATACGTACAATTCTATAATATGATCATATGTGTTTATTTGTGCTTTGTGCTTGAATGTTAACTGTTAAGGCTACATATACATGACATACTCGTGTAATCATTAACACATTACATTAAGATAACATTTGATTGTTATGCCCTACATCAGGATAACATGTGTTGTTATGCCTTACATTTCATCAGGATAACATGTGTTGTTATGCCCTAAATTTACATCAGGATAACATGTGTTGTTACGACCTACATTTACATCAGGATAACATGTGTTGTTATGCCCTTCAGTTACAAGGTTACATTTGTGCAACTAGCTTTACATAGATTCTCCATAAATGCTTTATAAACCATGTATCTTATGATTTGTACACAAAACATTTGAACTTTACTTGCGGTGTCAAAACCTATGTATGCTCACCAACTATTTTTAGTTGACACTGTTTTCATCATGTTTCAGGTACTAGGGTATGAGATCATATGCAAGATACTATATATAGGATTTAGACTTATTAAACAAAGAAATTGAACATGTTGATGTATTTGATTTTGGTTGTTGATTTGAACTATTGTAATGAAATCTTCATGTAATTAATATATGAAACTTTAATTGATCATGAGCTTATGAACAATCCACGCGTCCACCCTGACGTATTCCGTCGTCGGTTGGGGTGTGACATAGTATTAGATGAAGAAGAAATAGTATCAGATCATGAACTAGATGATCTACTAAAGCAGGTTAATGACTTTGGAGCAATTGAAGATTATCCTGAAATTGTTACCCTAGAGGAAGAACAGGAAGATAACATTAGGTACTTTACTGAATATGGAGATGAAATACAGGCACTTTCTAAAACATAAGCTGAAGATTCAGATGTAAAAGTAACTTTTGTTGAGCAAGAATTCAGTGTTGGGCAAACTGGCACCAAAAAATAAGCAACACAAACTTCACCAACAGCAATCGCAACACCAATTCCACCTACAACTACAGTTGACACTCAATCCCAACAGGGCTCAGAGACAAGGAGATCCTGGTTCAAGAAACTGCCAGCTGAGGAGCTTCCCAAACATTAAGAATGGTTTGCAGAATATCAAGAATTAAAGAGGCCTCTAGTAGGATGGAAATATGACAAGGAAAGATCTTTGTTTATTGTTCGGAGATACAAAGGAGTATTGGAGCACTTCAAGCCTCCTCATGACTTCAGCTCCCTCCCTAAATATGATTTAAGAGCTCTTGCCAAGCTACCTCTACAAAATCCTGGAAATGTGGGCATTGTAATAGACTTTGAGACCTTCTTGAGAAATCAAACCTTCAATGATTTCAGATCTATGACCACTGCTAAGCCAAGAAGAGTTATCTCAAAGACAAGAATTCATCCCTCAAAGGCCTTGGGTAAGCCTTCGATACAAGCTATCATAAACTGTCAAATCTATTTTACTGCCACGGTCAGTACCTGTCTAGCTTCAAAAGTTTACAAAATGGTTCTACAACCCCACCATTGGAAGTGCTGTGATTGAAAGGGAAGGAATGGAAGATATTCACATATTTGAGCCCATGGAGTTATTAAAATTTCAACTAGAGGATCTTGAGGTGCTCTTCAACAACCCTATCAAGCTCCTGCATAACGATGATGAGACTGATGCCAAGGCATATCAAAGGGTGGTGACTATCAATGCAAAACCTCACTTTCATCAATCAAATCAAGGGTCAACTGCTTAGAGAAGAGTTGAATACATTGATGCAGCAACATAAGGGAGATTGTAGAGTCTTCTTATTGTATAAGTCGTTGTCATCAATGTATTTCTTTTGAACATTGTTTAGTTAGTTTATTTACTTGTATTTTCATTTTCATGTAATTTCCTGGTATCTTAGCTGCAATGGTCTACTGGATCTCACTCCATCTGAACAATCATAACAATTTGACACGTATTAGACTGGAATCGACGCTAAACGGTTTCACCATTTCTGGCTAGGCGAACTTAAGGCTAAGTTCGCCTCTTTCTATCCTAGTGAACATACTGACTTCACTATACAGCTATATATATACCCATAGACATGATGCCTACGCACTTAGCAAGTGCGCAGGGCCATGTTCTTGCGTAGTTAATAAGTACGCAGACTTCGCTTCTTGCGTACTTGATAAGTACGTAGGCTTTGCTTCTTGCGTACTTGATAAGTACGCAGGATTTGCTTCTTGCGTACTTGATAAGTACGCAGGACCTTCTTGCGGGCAACCTTCTTCCCCGAAAAAACCTTAACTTTTTGCATGCAGATCCGACCTCGTCAAGATCCGAACTTTTTACGTTCAAAACTTGTGTTTTCTAACCGAGGGTCTAGATCTATACTTTGTTTCAATTTTTAAACGTAAAAACCCAACCATTACTCGATTTTTCTTCAAAACCCAACATAACATAAAAACTCAGATCTGGAATGAATGGTTACCTGAAATCACTTCATTTTCGTTGCTAAACACTCAAGAGACTCTTGTTAACGATCCTTGAAGCTTTAATCCAAAAACCGAGACTTTCTCACTCTAGGCTCTCTCTCACTTTCTCTCTCTAGAAATCCAAAAATGGTGGAGTTAATGAGGCTTCGGGGCTGGTCTTGAGGCTTATAAGGGCCCAAAACCTTGCCCCTTTCGGCCCATACACCCCGGCCCAAGGCGCTTCCCTTTTTCTTATTTAAGTTTTAATTCTCGTGAATTCTTTCTCGCTCTAAAACTCGGGAAGTCATAAGTCTACCGTCCTTACAATAAGTTTCATCCTCGAAACCTGCCATAAGCTATACTGATAGTAAATCATAGAATGGGTGGCATAAACCGTAGCTATGCAAGGCAGCTTGGTCATGAAGGCCATTGTGATTAACTACCACTGGGAGCTTAACCCGGGGGGATCTCAAATTCTAATGTCACACCCCAACCGACGGCGGAAACGTTGGGACGGGACATGTAGACTGTTCATGAGCACAAGGTTGACTAGATTTCAATAATTTAATCATCAAATTTCATTTCAAACAATTCAACCACAAACAAGTGCATAATGGAAATACATAGTATTCTTTATTTAAATTTAACTAAGTCCAAAGCCTATGTGTAGCATGTCTTGATCAATCTCACATATTAGCACCTGAAGCATGAATAAAATAAGGTCAACTAAAAAGTTGGTAAGCATACACAGGTTTGTATATAGATAGCATATAGATTGTAAATAAACAAATCCTTACATAACATGATAAAATATGGCATTTATGGAGAGCAGCTATTGTGTAACCAAGTACAATCAAACCTTTGTAACTAGCATGCAAAATTATGTTTTCGGTAACAATCACCCCAATCTGGGTGGGTTTGTCAGACTCAATAGATCTATCATTGTTTACCGTCGGCTTGAATAGTTAATGATTGCACATAAATCGCACACAAAAGTTAGCACAACTAGCACTCAAGCATAAAGCTCAAATTTGCACACATGAATGTAAAGAGAATTTGTACTTGTGTAGTTTGTGTAAATGTAAGCAATAGATTGTATATTGTTCATGTTCCACCCCAAAAAGTGTAAAAAGGGTAAAACGGGCTATGTAATACTTATTAGATTCAAGAAGGCGTAGTTAACATGAGAGACTAGATAGTAAGGACGTCCTCGTAATGCCCAACATTAACCTAGAGTGTAATATGTATTGAATCAATAGTGTGCACAATAGTCTATGTCTAAGTCTAGGGTTGAATTGGATGTGTGTATAAGGAATTGAAGTTGTGGGTGTTAGTGGTTTGTACTTGAATGGTGTTATATAAAATTAAGGTTTGAGGTTGGAATAACTAAATAATAAAATAAAATTATTATTTATTTACTTAGTTATAAAAATAATGTAGGTATTAGGGGTAATTAAGTATAACCTAAATAAATAATTTTTGTTTAAATGTAACTTAAATAAATAATTGTTACCTAATTTATTTATTTATAAAATATTTAACTTAGTCATTTAGTTATAAAAATGTGTTGGATGTTTTATATTAAATATAAATTTCTTTACTTTATTTTCATAAAGATGTGTAAATAAATTGTGTAAATACATTTAAGTGTAGGGTTTAACAATAAGTATAAATTTAATTTTAAATAAATAACTTCTATTTATTTTAAGATTAAGAATTTGATCTTTTTAAATAAAGTTAATATAAATCTTTATAAACTCAATTATTTTTATTTGAAAATTAATCTGAATCACTTATTGTTTTTAAAATATAAAAATAATTATTCTATCAAAATTTTTCTCATACACGACCATGCCTGGGACAAGGCATGATCGTGCTAGGACCACGGGCGCGACCGTGCTAGTCAGGGACGCGACCGTATTGACCAAACAGAAGGCATAACTAAGCTGTTTACTAGGCACGACCGTGTCTGGGCCAGGCACGACTGTGTCTAGGGTTCTGAGGCACGACCAAGTCTAGTCAAGGGGCATGACCGGGTCTGAGTGTGTGAGGCAAGACCGTGCTGATATTTGGAGCGACCGTGTCTCATGAAGCACGACCGCGACAGGAGACTAGCGCGACCGTGTCTGTTCAAAAACATAAACGAATTGGCTGATTCTTATAATGTTAACGTTGGATTTCATGGGGCTTTCATCTGTAGGGTTATTACGAGTCTATTGAAATATATTAATTGTATTTAAAATGTGTTCAAAGCGGGTTTCGATTAAACCATTTTAGAATGAACCCTAGATTCGGGTCCGTGTTAAATTGGATATTTTAAGCCCAAATTAGGTTAGGGCTTTTGATCTATAGACTAAGAGGAAAGTGTGGAAGATTTCAATTACCTGAAAAGATGATTAATCGATAGTGCGTGGTAGAAACGAGATCCGGCGACGACGGTTTGATCTCCGATGCCCTTTTGCTGCAATTCCAATGACTCAGTGTTTTCGGGAGTTTCAGAGAGGATTGATAGTGCGTTTGCTTGGTAGAATTGCAATTCCAAATGGTGAATTCGATGGTCTCGTGAGAGGATTAGGCGGATATGAGATAAATAGACGAAATTAAGTTTATTTGTTGTAATTGTGATGATTAAAAGATTTAATTGGGTTCGTTAATGGGGAAAACGTGTAGAACGGTTACGAAACCAAACGATTTTGTGATTAAAGGCTGCATATACGTTTCAACGGACGAGAGGCGCGACCGTGCCCATATGAGGCGCGACTGTGCAAAGGCACCAGGCGCGACCGTTCCAAAGCAAGGCGCGCGACCGTGCCAAGGCACTTGGCGCGACCGTGCCAAAACGAGGCGCGACCGTGCTTATTAGGGTTTCTTGTTAATTTATAAAATCAGTCCTTGCAAGTTTCAGTTTTGATAGATTTTGTATAAATATGGACTTTTGTATAGTTTAATAGGAGATACTCTTGTAAAATTTGTGGATTTGCATTGGAAAATAGTATTTGATCGTTGGTAAAAATAGAGCAAGTCAATGTACTAGAATTTTGTTTGAAATGTATCACATTGAACTGAAATATAGATAATGAAACTCAGAAATGTTACAGTATCCCCATGTTGAGGGAATTTCGTCCCGAAATTTAGTTAGTGGATGCGACAGCATCAGTGAAGAGATGGGGGTACTTGAGCTTCATTTGGTCCTCTCGTTCCCAAGTAAACTCCGGACCACGTTTAGATTCCCAACGAACTTTGATAATGGGGATACGGCTTCGCTTGAGCTGTTTGATCTCGCGATCCATGATTTCTACTGGTCTCTCAACGAAGTGCATCGTTTCATCAATGTGCACGTCGTCAAGAGGTATGTGAAGATTTTCATCAGCAAGGCATTTCTTCAGATTAGACACATGAAATGTAGGATGCACATTGCTAAGTGATGGAGGTAAGTCGAGTTTGTAAGCCACCTTCCCAATCCTTTCAAGGATCTTAAATGGACCCACATAGCGAGGTGCTAACTTGCCTTTCTTTCCAAAACGGATCACACCCTTCCACGGAGACACCTTTAGGAGAACGAGGTCACCGACTTGGAATTCCAAGGGTTTTCGTCGTTTGTCGGCATAACTCTTTTGCCGACTTCTCGCTACTCGAATGTTGTCACGAATTTGGATAATCTTGTCAGATGTTTCTTGAATTAGCTCGGGACCGGTGATTTGTGCTTCACCAATCTCGTTCCAACAGATAGGAGAACGACACTTGCGACCATAGAGAGCTTCAAATGGAGCCATGTTGATACTCGTGTGGTAGCTATTATTGTAAGAGAATTCGATTAGGGATAGATGTTAATCCCAATTGCCACCAAAATCAATTACGCATGCTCTAAGCATGTCCTCAAGAGTTTGGATCGTTCGCTCGGTCTGACCATCAGCTTGGGGATGGTAAGCCGTGCTCAAATCCAAGCGTGTACCAAGAGCAGTTTGGAGAGATTGCCAAAAACGGGAGGTGGACCGAGCATCTCTATCGGAGATTATGTTTAAGGGAACACTGTGACGGCTCACGATTTCATCAATGTAAATTCGGGCTAGTTTCTCAACTTGATAGTCTTCACGGATAGGCAAGAAATGAGCAGATTTGGTGAGACGGTCAATGACCACCCAAATGCTATCATAACCACTTGAGGTGCGAGGGAGTTTGGTAATGAAGTCCATAGCTAAATTTTCCCATTTCCACACAGGAATTTCTAGTTGTTAAAGCGAACAGGAAGGACGTTGGTGTTCGGCTTTGACTTTGGAGCAAGTTAGACATTTGGCAACATAGAGAGCAATGCCTTTCTTCATACCGGGCCACCAATATTGTTGGCGAAGATCTTGGTATATTTTATCCGCACCAGGATGAATAGAATAACGAGTCTTATGAGCCTCGTTCATGAGAAATGTATGGAGATCATCGCGATCGGGAACCCAAATACGGTTCAAGTAATAAAGTAAGCCATTGGGTTTCGGTTCAAGCTGGAGTTCAACACCACACGACATTTCGTCGTACATGTTACCCTCGGTGACTGAGATGTGTTGAGCTTCTAAGATGTGATTTTGAATGTCGATTTGAATTCGGACACATTGAAGCATGACATGGTCCTTTCGAATCAAAGCGTCGGCTACCACATTCGCTTTGCCGGGATGGTAACGAATCTCGTAGTCATAGTCGTTAAGGAGTTCAACCCAACGTCGTTGACTCATATTGAGTTCTTTTTGGTTGAAAATGTGATGGAGACTTTTGTGGTCGGTGAACACCACACATTTTGTACCATAGAGGTAATGTCTCCAAATATTTAATGCGAATACGACCACACCCAACTCGAGATCGTGCGTCGTATAATTCTTCTCGTGAATCTTGAGTTGTCTTGATGCATAAGCGATTACTTTGCCTCGTTGCATGAGAACACAATCGAGATCTTGGTTGGAAGCATCACAGTAGATAACTAGATCATCATTCCCATCAGGGAGAGTCAAAATAGGAGCATTGCACAACTTTTGCTTGAGGGTTTGGAAAGCTTCTTCTTGTTTTGGTCCCAATTCATAAGGATTACCCTTGTGGGTTAAAGCGGTAAGAGGGACAACAATCTTAGAGAAAATTGAGATGAAATGACGATAATATCCCGCAAGACCAAGAAATGAACGAACTTCAGTGGGGGTCTTCGGGGCATTCCAATTCTAAACCGCTTCGATCTTAGCAGGGTCAACATGAATTCCCTTGTCGTTAACGATATGACCAAGAAATTGAACTTCCTTTAGCCAAAATTCACATTTGGAGAATTTGGCATATAGTTCTTCCTTCCGCAAGAGGTCCAAAACCAATCTAAGGTGTTGCTCATGGTCGGCTTTAGTCTTGTAGTAGATTAACATATCGTCAATGAAGACGATCACAAATTCATCAAGGTACGGTTTGCACACATGATTCATGAGTCCATGAAAACCGCGGGTGCATTGGTTAGTCCAAAAGGCATGACCATGAACTCGTAGTGACCATACCTTGTTCGGAAAGCAGTGTTTGGAATATCTTCCTCTTGTACACGGAGTTGATAACCAGATCGAAGATCAATCTTCGAGAAGCAAGTAGAACCTTGAAGTTGGTCAAAGAGGTCATCAATTCTAGGCAAGGGATAACGGTTCTTGATGGTAAGCTTGTAGAGTTCGCGGTAGTCAATACACATGCGGAATGATCCATCCTTCTTTTTGACGAATAAGACGGGTGCACCCCACGGTGAATGACTTGGACGAATGAAGCCCTTGTCGGAGAGCTCTTGGAGTTGACTTGCAAGTTCTTGCATTTCAGAAGGTGCAAGACGGTAAGGAGCTCTAGCCACGGGATTAGCTCCGGGTATAAGGTCAATGCGAAATTCTACTTGTCGAACGGGTGGAAGACCGGATAGATCTTCGGGAAATACTTCAGGAAAGTCCTGAATGATGGGAATGTCTTGGATACTCTTCTCTTTGACATCCTTTTGAACAACATGAGCTAAGAAGGCTACGTACTTCTTTCGTAAGTACTTTTGGGCGGTAGTGCATGACATTAACTTTAGTCCTTTGTAAGACTTTTCACCAAAGACTCTTAACGTTTCTCCCGATGGTAGAGGTATTCGGATGCACTTCTCGAAACATATGACTTCGGCATGGTGATTTGATAACCAATCCATGCCTATGATGATATCAAAACTTCCTAGTGGCATTGGTACAAGGTTGAGTGGAAATGTATGATCATTAAATTCTAGAGAGCAGTCGTGAATAACGGAGTCAATTGTAAGTGAGTCAATATTTGCTACTTCGACAGTGAAGGTTTTCTCTAATTTGGATCGTGTCTTTGCAAGTAAGGGTTCAAAGTTAAGTGACCCAAAACTTTTATTGGCACTGGTATCAAATAAAATAGAGGCATATTGACTATTAACAAGGAACGTTCCATTGACCACATCATTGTTGGCTTGAGCTTCATTGGCGTTTATGTTGAAAGCACGCCCACGAGCTCCGCCTTGTCTAGCATTGATTAACCTTGGGCACTGATCACGGAAATGATTTGGGTTGCCACATTCATAACAAGCACGCTCATTTGCAATAGTCGGAACACCTTGATTAGCCACTTGGGGGTTGGTTTGGTTTGGTGGGTTGACTTGGCCTGCAAGTGCTTTGGCTCTACAAACATTGACTGTATGGCATATTTCCCACAGTGAGTGCAAAGGCGACATGGAATGTTTTGGAGATGGTGATAGTTGCATGTGGCACAGAGTGCGTAGATCCCCACATATGGCTTTTTGGCTGGTGCTTGAACCATAGGCGCCACTTGGTTAATAGGAATAGCTGGAGTGACCATAACATAGTTTCTAGCCTTTCTTTTCTTATTATTACGAGAGGGTTCAGTTGTGGCTTCTTTGATGTGTACGGGAGGAGTTGTGGTGTCAGGAACTTTCTTGGTGCCTTTTCTAGTCAGAGTTCCCGCTTTCACATGGTTGTCGGTTAATGTAGCAGATAAGCGGATAGCATCTTCAAGTGTTGCGGGATTTCTCCGTAAGACAGTATTTTGGATTTGTCTTGGTAATCCACCAATATACTTCTCGATGCAGCGGGATAAAGGTGTGACCATATGGGGCACAAGGAGAGTCAACTCGTGGAACCGAGTTGTGTAGGCTAGACTTTCACCACCATCTTGGGCAAGATCCCAAAACTCGACTTCCAGTTTCTTTACCTCATTTCGAGGACAAAATTCTTTGGTCATTAGCCTTTTAACCTCATCCCAAGGTAAGACCATTGTTACTACCACACCTCTATTTCTCTTTTCCCCATTCCACCACGTGAGTGCCCGTTTTTGTAAGACACTTGTGGCATGACTAACACGAAGGTTATCGGGGCAGTCACTATTGAGAAAGGTATTCTCAATACTTTTGAACCATTGAAGAAGTCCCGTAGCTCCTTCGGTACCATAGAACTTAAGAGGATTACATGAGTTGAAGTGTTGAAGGTGCATTGTGGTGGGTTGGCACCACCAACCCCATTAGATCCATGTTACCATTTGCGGCTCCATTAGCTTGAGTGAGTTGATTCACAAGTTGTGCAACGATGGTAGCAATATCGGTGTTGTTGTTGGTCACAGTAGCACGACGGGGAGGCATTCTACAGATTTGTACAAGACAAGAAAAGATGTAAGAACTTATGAATGTTGTTTGGATTTAAAAGAATAAGATAACAAATAAAATAATTAATCATACTTTGGATTATACTCAAATAGTGATAAGATCACTTGAATACTATGACACATTAAGGTTAATTAAACTCATATAATTATTCAAGGAGACATGCTTTAGCCTATAAGTAAACACTCATCCCGGGAATTCCCAGGAAAGCATACGGGTCCCTCGGTTGATTGGGATTTATGCGAAATGTTTTCCTAGACAGAAAACCCAGAATACATGTGTCACCCTTCCAGATTGCACGTGTCCTCAAATAATTAACAAAGTTTAAAAGCCTTAACGAGCAAATAAAGAAATTTTTATAGATTTTGATCCATGGAATTTGCACATGCTAAGAGAATGATGATAGAGGAGTAGGTAAGAATATTATGAGGTTTTAGGGTATATGTAGGGATATTGTTTATTTAATTATTATTTAAATATATCTTAATAAGTCATGAATTTTTATCAAGTAAGGTATCAAAAGCGATATAATAACTAATCATAAAGGACATGTAACACATAGCATGTAACACATAACATGTAGCACATATCACATAATCATGAAGCATGGCATAAGTGGGTATCGTAAAGTTATAGTCTAGGTCAAAGGTGTCTAATAACCTAGTTCCCTATAACCAAGGCTTTGATACCAATCTGTCACACCCAAACAAACGGCGGAAACGTCAGGGCGGGACATGTAGACTTTTCATGAGCACAAGGTTGACTAGATTTCAATAATTTAATCATCAAATTTCATTTCAAACAATTCAACCACAAACAAATTCAAACAAGTGCATAATGGAAATACATAGTATTCCTTATTTAAATTTAACTAAGTCCAAAGCCTATGTGTAGCATGTCTTGATCAATCTCACATATTAGCACCTGAAGCATGAATAAAATAAGGTCAACTAAAAAGTTGGTAAGCATACACAGGTTTGTATATAGATAGCATATAGATTGTAAATAAACAAATCCTTACATAACATGATAAAATAAGGCATTTATGGAGAGCAGCTATTGTGTAACCAATTACAATCAAACCTTTATAACTAGCATGCAAAATTGTGTTGTCGGTAACAATCACCATAATTTGGGTGGGTTTGTCATACTCAATAGATCTATCATTGTTTACCGTCGGCTTAAATAGTTAATGATTGCACATAAATCGCACACAAAAGTTAGCACAACTAGCACTCAGGCATAAAGCTCAAATTTGCACACATGAATGTAAAGAGGATTTGTACTTGTGTAGTTTGTGTAAATGTAAGAAATAGATTGTATATTGTTCATGTTCCACCCCCAAAAGTGTAAAAAGAGTAAAAGGGGCTATGAAATACTCACTTGATTCAAGAAGGCGTAGTTAACACGAGAGACTAGATAGTAACGAGGTCCTCGTAATGCCCAACGTTAACCTAGAGTGTAATATGTATTGAATCAATAGTGTGCACACTATTCTTTGTCTAAGTCTAGGGTTGAATTGGATGTGTGTATAAGGAATTGAAGTTGTGGGTGTTAGTGGTTTGTACTTGAATGGTGTTATATAAAATTAAGGTTTGAGTTTGGAATAACTAAATAATAAAATAAAATTATTATTTATTTACTTAGTTATAAAAATAATGTAGGTATTAGGGGTAATTAAGTATAACCTAAATAAATAATTTTTGTTTAAATGAAACTTAAATAAATAATTGTTACCTAATTTATTTATTTATAAAATATATAACTTATTCATTGAGTTATAAAAATGTGTTGGATGTTTTATATTAAATATAAATTTCTTTACTTTATTTTCATAAACATGTGTAAATAAATTGTGTAAATACATTTAAGTGTAGGGTTTAACAATAAGTATAAATTTAATTTTACATAAATAATTTCTATTTATTTTAGGATTAAGAATTTGATCTTTTTAAATAAAGTTAATATAAATCTTTATAAACTTAATTATTTTTATTTGAAAATTAATCTGAATCACTTATTGTTTTTAAAATATAAAAATAATTATTCTGCCAAGATTTTTCTCATACACGACCATGCCTGGGACAAGGCACGATCGTGCTAGGACCACGGGGGCGACCGTGCTAGTCAGGGACGCGACCGTGTTCACCAAACAGAAGGCATAACTAAGCTGTTTACTAGGCACGACCGTGTCTGGGCCAGGCACGACCGTGTCTAGGGTTCTGAGGCACGACCAAGTTTAGTCAAGGGGCATGACCGGGTCTGAGTGTGTGAGGCACGACCGTGCTGATATTTGGCGCGACCGTGTCTCATGAAGCACGACCGCGCAAGGAGACTAGTGCGACCGTGTCTCTTTCAAAACAGAAATGAATTGGCTGATTCTTATAATGCTTTGGATTTCATAAGGCTTTCATCTATAGAGTTATTACAAGTCTATTGAAATATATTAATTGTATTTAAAATGTGTTCAAAGCGGGTTTCGATTAAACCATTTTAGAATGAACCCTAGATTCGGGTCCGTGTTAAATTGGATATTTTAAGCCCAAATTAGGTTAGGGCTTTTGATCTATAGACTAAGAGGAAAGTGTGGAAGATTTCATTTACCCGAAAAGATGATTAATCGATAGTGCGTGGTAGAAACGAGTTCCGGCGACGACGGTTTGATCTCCGGTGCCCTTTTGCTGCAATTCCGATGACTCAGTGTTTTCGGGAGTTTCAGAAAGGATTGATAGTGCGTTTGCTTGGTAGAATTGCAATTCCAAATGGTGAATTCGATGGTCTTGTGAGAGGATTAGGCGGATATGAGATAAATAGACGAAATTAAGTTTATTTGTTGTAATTGTGATGATTAAAAGATTTAATTTGGTTCGTTAATGGTGAAAACGTGTAGAACGGTTACGAAACCAAACGATTTTGTGATTAAAGGATGCATTTACGTTTCAACGGACGAGAGGCGCGACCGTGCCAAGGCACCGGGCGCGACCGATCCAAAGCAAGGCGCGCGACCGTGCCAAGGCACTTGGCGCGACTGTGCCAAAACGAGGCACGACCATGCTTATTAGGGTTTCTTGTTAATTTATAAAATCAGTCCTTGCAAGTTTCATTATTGACAGATTTTGTATAAATATGGACTTTTGTATAGTTTAATAGGATATACTCTTGTAAAATATGTGGATTTGCATTGGAAGATAGTATTTGATTGTTGGTAAAAATAGAGCAAGTCAATGTACTAGAATTTTGTTTGAAATGTATCACATTGAACTGAAATATAGATAATGAAACTCATAAATGTTACATCTAAGGCATCTAGACTAATGGGGCTAACTAATTTAGTAAGGAAATAATAACATAAACTTGCCATATCACAAATAAGAGCTTGCAACGTACCTTACTGAGTCATCTGGTAGGCCCTCGCTTTGGCTTTGTTCGTGTAGGGTTCTTTCTCTGCACCCTTTCCCTTTCCAGATACCCCCACTTTCGCTTCCTTGGGTTTCCTGCAATCTCGGCATGTCCTTGTTCCCCACAATTGTGGCATCTTGGCTTTTTCGGGCAGTCCCGTGATTGGTGTCCAAACTTGCCACACCTGAAGCATCCTGTGACATTTCGGATTTTTATTCACCCTTTTATATTATGTATCCTGTAGACATTTTCTATTCAATGGAATGCAAGTGGTTTTATTTTAAATTTTGTACAAGTATATATAAATATATATATAATTTAAGGATTTAAAATAAATAAAATTTTATAAGTTTTAAACTTATATAAAATTTTATACAAAAATTTAAATTAAAAGGGTTCATTTATAAATAAGATAACCTAGTTAAATAAAATAATTAACTTTTATAAAAATATTTATAATAATAATAAATAATATAAGTTTATAAAATACAAATGAAATTAAAAAGAAATTTAACAAAATATTTTTATAAAAGATGAGGGGTTATATTGGAATTTTTCAAACTAAAAGGTTTTAACCTAAAAACCGGTTGAGGGACTAAATGTGGTCAAACCAAACCTCAGGGACCCATCCGTAATTATCGCAGGGACCTAATTAAAACGAAATCAAACTCCAGGGACTAAAGTTGCCAATTCCCAATTCGTGTTTCCGGTCACCACCTTTGTTATCCGGCGGTCCAAGCTATTTTTCGGCGACACTCGACACGACTGTCCCCTACACCTCGACAGCCGCAAGTGGTCTCTCTGGCCTCGTCTCTCCCACACGAACAAAAGGCCTCGACCAATTTGTTCCCCCAACATAGGGATCGGCCGATCCTGTTGGTGGCCGAGATACCCATGTCCAAATTCGTGCCCGACATGCCACCTCCACGCCTGTCGAATGTCTGATTAGTTTCTCCTCGTCCAGACTAATGTCGGGACATGTCCAATTGCACGTTTGAGCATAGGAATCAAGCTCGCCTATAAATGACCATTGTCGGCCCTGCACGAGCTCGCTACCCTCTGTCCACACACTCTCACTTCAAATTAAGGACTCCATCACCTTCGTCGACCCTGAGTAAAGCTGTGACCAGAATTACAGGAGCTAATTCCACTCAGAGATCGATCCCCGCTTGCGACATTTTTGAGTTCAAAGACGGTGCCGACCAGACCCGTTTCGACTTGGTTCGAGTCTCGAATCGATTCCACTATCTTTTATTAATCCCTGGTAAACAATTCAACTCGAAATCACGGCAATCGCACGAGAGTTACCGGGCAAACCCAATGTCCTCGGACACGGTTTGCCAGTCACCGAGGTCCAGCGACCTGATTTGCCCTTGTGTACTTAATTTATCCGTTACACACATAACCAGCGATGGGCAGTAGCCCGGCTGGTTATGCGTGTGTGTGTTTGAGCTTCAGGTCGCGGGTTCGAGTCCTCTGGCCTCCGGCCCAACCCCATTTTTGCTCCTGTTATCATTTTTGTTTTTTTTATTTTTTACTTATTTTAATAATATTTTATTACACTAAAGACTAAAACGAGTCGGTTTGATCGTTCGTTTATTTTGAAATCGATTAAACAATCTTTTTATCTATAAACTATTCCATTTTATAAATCTTGTAATATTAATTAAATACATAAAATATCCCACATTTTTATAAATCTTGTAATATTTTATAAACTTATTTAATTACATTTTTATATATAAAATGTCCCGTAATTTTTATAAATCTTGTAACATTTTTATAAACTTATTAAAATACATTTAATATATAAAATGCCTCATTTTTTAATGAACCTTGCATTATTTTTAATAAACTTGTTAAAATAATTTTTAATATATAAAATATCAATATAATTAGTCAAATAAAGACTTTTCTTTCATTTGTTATTATTATATAAATACATAATACATAATAACCACTTATCGAAACTAAGTAGTTTCGATAGAAGAAAGTTTCGACAGCTCTGTGGTCAATCGAAACTAGTAGTTTCGATTGAACATAGTTTCGATACTTGAACATAGTTTCGATACCTGAAATAGTTTCGATCAAAATCAGTGATTTCAAGTAATCTGAACCTACACTTTACGCAAATAATTTTAAGAAATATTATTATAAACCTATACACAATTAAATACGGATACACACCTATAAGCATATAATAATACCCATTTATCTACATAGGGTTCCATCGTGCTTAGGTTTCAAACATCCGTATCACCTACTCTCGTGGATTATCATATCCGCTATCCAGGTGAGTTACATAGCCCCTATTTTACATTTTCATACGTTTTGGGGTGAAACATTATACATGCTACTCACATTGTTTATACGTGTTATACATGAGACTATATGCTTATTCTTTGGATGTACATACATTTAAACACAAGACAACCAACTGTAATATTGATAGATCTATTGTGCCTGACCAGCCCACCCCGTTAGGGTGTTTATTACTGCATACTCGGATATAACCGCAGGTTATATTCAAACATATCGGATATAGTGGGTAACTATATTCAAACATACCAGACTTAGCTGTGGTGCTCTGTTCAAGCGCGTCAAACTCGGTTTGAATTGTGATTAAATAAATGATACATCATACATACTATGTTTAACAATATAAACAATGAGTTGCAAAACGATTTACAACTACTATTTACAGGAAATACTAAACCTATGTACTCACCAACTTTTTAGTTGACACTTGATTTAAATAATGTTTCAGGTTTGGATATGTGACTGCTTGCTGAAGATCTCTCCACTTAGGAACTATGGACCTAGTTAAATAAATTAATGTTTTGAACTAGACTAGGTTATTTGAAATGTATTGTATTTGGAACTTGTTGTCTTTAAATTTAATTAATGAATTATGCAACCTTTAGTTATCATGTGCTTTTGAACAATCATCACATTGTCCGCCTCGATGATTCCACCATCGGTCGGGGTGTGACACATCCCACCTGACCCGCATTACATTCACATCCATGTCTCCTTCCACATTTTCCGCATAGACCCTTAGCTTCTACCCTTGCCCTCCTATCGTTAGGACCCTAGAGTTTCTCAGCAGTTCGCTTAGCTGTCTGTTTCTTGGGTGCTTTAGCAATGACTTCAGAGGCGATGTCATCGTACACAACCCCGCTCAGAATGACCACCGACTCAAAGGTACTGGGTGTGTTGGTCTTGAAAAAGGTACAAATTTTGGTGGCAATCCTTGGACATAGTAGTGAATTCTCCTTTCCTCAGTCTTCACTAGATGGGGCACCAGACACGCTAACTCATTGTACTTTGAAGTATATTTCCGGTGAGTCATGAGTTCGGCTTGCAGAGTCAAGAATTCCCTTCCCACCCTATGGACCTCGTTTTTAGGACAAAACTTTTCAGTTACCAATGCTCTCAGATCATTCCACCTCATCAATCCGACCGCTTGGTCACCCTTAGCCTGTTTCACAGTTTCCCCCAGTGTGCTGCTCCCCCCTTTAATGACTCCGTAGCGAACATGACTGCTTACTCTGGTCGACATTCACTAAGACGAATGGTCGACTCCATGCCGTTAATCCAATCCAATGTATCTGCTGCTTCTTTATCCCTAGTAAGCACGGGTGGATAACAACCCCGAAACGCCTTGTAGTCGTAGCGGCGAGCAGGCGGTGCAACATTCTCTACCAGATTTGGTCCTCCTATTGTTGGAAGCACCAAAGTCTCTTCGGTTGTGTTGGGGTTCTCCTTGGCCTTCCTCAAGGCTTCGTCTAGTATGCCCGGTAAGGTTTCCTTCAGTAGTCGGGTAAACTCACGGCCAAGAGCTGCTTGCACGACCGGCTCGAACTCGAATGTCTGATCATCTCCTGCAGCATGCTCAACATTGTGCTGACTGACTACCGTATCAGTATGGGTAGTGTGAACACTCCCCTCAATCTCTTGGTTGGTTCTAGCTCCACCGCGGCGGCCTTTACGTCCACCACGTATTCCTCCTCCACCTCCTCTAGTTCCTTCACCTCCTCTAGTTCCGCCACGTCTAGCCATTTCTAACTGAAAGATAGAGAACAAAGGAATTTAATTTCATCATGCTAGGGAATATGTATCACACAATAAGTAAGGTAAGATGTTAATATACACTGGCCATCTGCAATTAACCATTACATCAGTTCTTGTTTTCTATTTATTCGCTTTCATGATTCCACTAAAGCCTCTATTTTTATCTTGACACTCTAAAACAAGGAAAGAAACTTTACTTACTATACACATCTGGTGCTTTGACTTGAGTTACCCGTTACTGGCATCCGCTACTCGGTCCCATTCTTAGTTTATGTCTGGACATCGGGGATGTCCAAATCTCTCAAACTATGGCTCTAATACAAAGTTGTAAGGCCCCAAACTCGGGAGGCCTCACTTGTGGTTTTTACTCATCAATACATAGAACTTAAACAAAAGACTTTAATTAACACAGCGGAAACGTTTTAACACTTCAACATACGCAGCGGAAATACATGACACGTCTAAACATAACTTGTCAAAATACAAATTGAAACTTGACTGAATCAACTAAAACATAAACATAAACGGGATGCCAGACTCTGGTCTTCGAGTAACTCTTTTTGCCAAGCCAAGCATCCTCATCCATCCAATGCCACCTACACTTAACTGATGTGCATACTAAAATTCAGTAAAGCTGGGTGAGTTCTAACGTTTACTTCAATCAATTATGCAAAAGATTTACTAAAACATATATACTGCCAATAAGGCTAAACTTTACATACTTTACCTTTCAAAACAGTTTTAAAAACATATAATAAACCGTCAATTCCTTTACACTGTACTGCACTCATGGCTTACACCATGAACTGACAAGTACCTGGTCAATGCCCACATGATCAACGATCATGAACCGACAATACCGCTTATCCGTCAATTCCCTTGTCAATATTGTACCGGCCCCATGGTCAACGACCATGGACCGACGAGTACCCGGTCAATGCCCCCATGATCAAGGATCATGAACCGACAATACCCTAGTCAATGCCCCCATGATCAACGACCATGAACCGACAATACCGCTTAACACTACGGGTTGGTTACGTGGACCTCTCGAGCAACCGCCGTCACTCAACCCAGTTGTACAACCGTTAGCGAACCCAAAGGTTCTTACTAATGGGTAGAACCCATATCTGACATCTTGTACAAGTAACATCTGTCCGAAGGACCTCTATAGTTGGTACACATTCCCATAGGAAATCTATTCACTTTCTGTTCATAAAACTTTAACTGCCTTGTTCATAACTTAACATGTATTATGCCTTTGTTTATGTATATGAAAATATAGTAAACGTTTGCCATAAATACCTTTGCTTTTACTGAAATATATCTTAACACATATATCATGCCTTTGTTTATGTATATGAAAATATAGTAAACGCTTGCCAATATATATATCTTGCTTTACTTGAAAATACTAACACATATATTATGCCTTTTTTTATGTATATGGAAATATATTAAACGCTTGCCATTAATATAGCTATACTTTACTCAAAACATACATTTGCCTCTTTTAAACTTTACACTCAAACATAACTTTCACTTTGTTTATATATATAAAATATAATAAACACTTTACACTAAGTATGCACACCACCCCTAAAGCAGGCAAAAAGGGGATTAGAACTAACCTAGTATCTTAGCTGCAATGGTCTACTGGATCTCACACCATCTGAACAATCATAACAATTTGACACGTATCAGACTTGACTCGACGCTAAACGGTTTCACCATTTCTGGCTAGGCGAACTTAAGGCTAAGTTCGCATCTTTCTACATACAGACTTGTAGCTCCCCGGGTGTCTCGAATCGTTACGTGTGGGTGTGTGACTAGTCGGACCGGGTGCGGAATGCCCGTGACTATGTGGAGAATCAAGCAACACAAAGTAAACCGACAACGAAATCACTTTCCAACTCCGTCTATTATAAACTTGAAAGGTTACAGAGAGAATATACTGAGTGCAAATGTCTGCGTACATAAATTCTGTCAACCTATTATATTTATACTAGACCTGATCTATACGCACTTAACAAGTGCGCATGGCAAATTGTTCATGCGTACTTAGCAAGTACGCAGAGTGTTCTTGCATACTTGCTAAGTACGCAGGAAGTAATTCCTGCGCACATGCTAAGTGCGCAAAACACTTAGAGAAATTATACAACAATAACATGCATTAGAAATTACAAGTCGATAACTAATACATACAGACACTAACATACAAAGACTAATACATACAAGACAAGTACAAAAGCTAAGATACTATCCAGAGTGTTTGTCACACAAAAGTGCTTCAACAAACTCCCCCTTGACAACAACTCTGGATTGTCTTTGGTTTTCACTGCTCCACAGCTTTAGTTTCCATCTTCTTCTTGTAGTCAAGGCAGAACTTGATCACCTTGTCGTATTTAGAAGCAAGGAACTTTGTCCATTCATCTGTGTACATACAGTACTTGTCAGCTAGCGCCTCCAGATCTTTCATAGAGAAGTTTATGAAGCAAAATTCATCAAACACTCTGATCAGTTCCCTTGGCACTAATTTTCCACTATCGGACCACACCTTTCCAATCACCACTGCCTCGCCCGATTTAGGATCTATCTACCAGTACCATATGTTACGGAGGATATCCTGAGAGAACTTGCTCAGGGGAATCTTGGTTTCACACAGCACTGGCTTGTATACCAGTTTCTTTAAGATTCACTTAGTCACAGGATGTCTAGCTGTCACACCCTCGCCAAGGCGGAAACGCGAGGCGTGACGTTCAATGGTTTCCAAAGCATATGATTACCGCAAACACATACATGATAAATGGATACATAAACAAGATTAAGATTATACATTACAAAAACATAATCTGAGTTTACAAAAAGTTAAGATTTCACAAATATGACTCAATTCAATGAGTTATACAAGGGAAATCCTCCTTGAGTAGTATCCATCGTGCATGCATGTAATATACATTGCTAACCTTGCAGTCATCATTCAATTTCCTGAAAAACATACTTGAAAACGTCAACACGAGGTTGGTGAGTTCACAGGTTTAATCAAATAGTTCTTGGTAAAACTCAGTTGTTCATAAATCGTTTCAGTTGTATGTGATAAACAGAATAAGAATTGTTGACCCATTTGTAAACTAGCTAGGAATACAAATAATATGTTCATACATGAGGCGTAACCAAACCATGAAAATTGTACACGCCCCTAATTTCGTTATCCGGTTCTATGCGGCCATAAATCCTCCAGATTGTGCTTAGCGCGACTAACCATGACCGGGAGACGTCACTCTCCATAGTACTATTCATAGGACCCTAGGCTACAGTTAATGGTTACTACGTTGTTCCAGGGGACTTTTCCGGCCTCAAATTGTTGTTCTCATCTCATGTAAACATACAAGTCGTGTCTTATTCTCTTGTTATCCCATAAAATAATTGTAGGTATGTTTTTCCCCCAAATATTGAAAACAGTAAAAAGGGGCCGTGAAACTCACCTTGAGTTTGTGTATACTTGTAATAAAACTTGTTGTAGTCAACCTTGACTATTCGTACCCTAGATACCAAGGGTAAATTGAGTTAAGACCAAACGTCTTAATTGTAAATTGTTCACCGACTTTGTAAATCTGATTGTTTTTGTTTGAATATCTCCTTAGTTGTTTAACACATGTTTTGTTATAAAATAGTTTTGAGTTACTGCCCAAATGGGACTGTTGTACAGGTGTCGAAACTTCTTAGTTTCGATTGGACAAATGTGCATCGAAACTACTTAGTTTCGATGGAGTAGTCAGGTGTCGAAACTTCATAGTTTCGATTGAGTAAACTGGGTATCGAAACAACCTAGTTTCGATTGAGTAAAAGGTATCGAAACTCCCAGTTTTGATTGACCAATAGGTATCGAAACTCCTAGTTTCGATTGAGCGACAGGTATCGAAACTCCTAGTTTCGATTGAGCGACAGGTATCGAAACTCCTAGTTTCGATTACTGGACTTCTGTTTGACAGAATCAGTCCTGCATATTTTGTTTTAAAACTTGAATTTGACACACTTTTCTTGTTATCTTACTTGCGTTTGAACATTTTGCATGTTTGGCTCCGGTTTTTAAGAAAATAATATGAAAATATCGAGTTTTTACCTTTAAAACAGTGGCGATGATGATGAGAGAAAACAGAGATGATCTTGAATCTTTTGCTAAACCCTTTTCAGAAACACTTGAAAACACTGAATCCTGATGGTTTTTGTCTTAAAACTTGGCTTTGATTTTGAAGATAAATGGGAAGTTTTCCGTATGAAAATGAGAGAAAAATGAGAATTGTGAGGAAAGTGATTGAAAGTGGTATGGGTTTTATCTGAGTTTTTCTCAGTTATGGCATGGGACGAGTGAAGGGGGGGTGTCTTTTCTAAATTCCGGCCGAGAAGTCAAAGATGACTTGAGTGTTAATAATTAGTTTTAAATATTAGTTTATTAATGGTATTAATATCAATTAGTGTTTTAAGGGGTAATTTAATTCGGTTTAGGTTCTCCACGGTATTATAAATTTATTCTAAAAATAATTTATTGACCAACTTAAAATTTGTGTAATATATATATACGCCTGGATATTTAATTTATCCACTATTGTTCGTCTTTGTCGGTTTGTACTGGTACTTGCACCGGTAATTCCTAGAATTACCCAAGTATGAATTGAGACCATGTACGATCTTTGCTAGACTCTAAAGTCCTTGTTTGTGAAATTAAATAAATCACAAAAATAATTATAATGTAAACTCGTTTATTGTAATGTAAACTTGTTCATAATGTGTACGGATATTGACCTGAAATGTCGGGTTGTCACATTCTCCCCTTGTTAACAGAATTTCGTCCCGAAATTCAATTTGTGTCATCTTGAACTGGTGTATCCTTAAACAAGGATGGGTATTTTGTTTTCATTTGGTCCTCTCGTTCCCATGTATACTCAGGACCACGCTTTGAGTTCCAACGTACTTTAACTAGTTTGATCCGACTACGTCTCAGCTTTTGAACCTTCCAATCTGAAATCTCAATCGGTTCCTCAATGAAGTGAAGTTTATCATCAATGTGAATCTCGTCAGGTGGTATAATTAGCGTCTCGTCCGATAAACACTTCTTGAGATTTGATACATGAAACGTATCATGTATATTGCTTAGTTCTTGTGGCAACTTGAGCTTGTAAGCTACAGGGCAAACCCTAGCCAGTATTTCAAACGGACCAACGTATCTAGGGTTGAGCTTACCATGGTTACCAAACCTTACAACGCCTTTCCATGGTGAGACTTTTAACATTACTCGGTCACCAATTTGAAATTCTAATGGTTTCCATCGGTTATCAGCATAACTCTTTTGTCTATCTCGGGCCGCTTTCAAACAGTCCTTAATTTTGAAAATCTTATCAGTGGTTTCCTGGACAATCTCAGGGCCTGTCAAATGTTTTTCACCAACTTCCGCCCAACATAACGGTGAGCGGCATTTACGACCATATAAAGCTTCAAACGGAGCTGCTTTAATGCTTGTGTGGTAGCTGTTATTATAGGAAAACTCTGCTAACGGTAAATGAGTATCCCAATTTCCTCCGAAATCAATTACACATGCACGGAGCATATCTTCTAATGTTTGAATGGTCCTTTCGCTTTGACCATTTGTTTGTGGGTGATATGCCGTGCTCATGTCAAGACGTGTGCCCATGGCTTCTTGTAATGATTTCCAGATTCTAGACACGAATCTGCTATCTCTATCCGATATAATAGAAATTGGCACTCCATGCCTAGCCACAATTTCCTTGATATAAAGCTTTGCAAGTTTCTCGGTTTTATCCGTCTCTTTGATAGGTAGGAAATGAGCTGATTTTGTCAATCGATCGACAATTACCCATATGGTATCATAACCCCTGGATGTCTTGGGTAATTTTGTGATAAAATCCATAGAAATTTGTTCCCATTTCCATTGGGGTATCTCGGGTTGTTGTAACAATCCCGACGGTTTCTGATGTTCTGCCTTTACCTTTGAACATGTCAGGCATTTACCGACATAAATAGCAATTTCTCCTTTCATGTTCGGCCACCAATAGTGTTCTTTCAGATCCTTATACATCTTATCTGAACCTGGGTGAATGGAGTACCAGGACTTATGGGCTTCATCCATAACCAACTCCCGTAAGTTACCAATACATGGTACCCAAATTCTATTCATGAAGTATAAAGTATCATCTGACTTTGGTTCCAACTGTCTTATCATTCCTCGTAAAGCTTCATTATGAATGTTTTCTTCTTTGCTTGCCTCTTGTTGTGCCATCCGGATTTGAGTCGTGAGACTCGTATGAATTGTCAATCCTAGGGCACGAACACGAATAGTTTTAACTCGTTCCTTGCGACTTAAGGCATCTGCTACGACGTTTGCCTTACCCGGGTGATACTTGATATCACAGTCGTAATCATTCAGTAGTTCTACCCAACGACGTTGTCTCATGTTGAGTTCCTTTTGATCGAAGATATGTTGAAGACTCTTGTGATCAGTAAAGATAGTGCATCTTGTACCGTAAAGGTAATGTCTCCAAATCTTGAGTGCAAATACAACTGCGCCCAATTCCAAGTCATGGGTCGTATAATTCTTTTCGTGCACTTTTAGTTGTCGTGAGGCATATGCGATGACTTTGTCTTTTTGCATTAACACACAACCAAGTCCTTGGTGTGATGCATCGCAGTATACGACAAAATTGTCGATTCCCTCAGGAAGGGATAAGATCGGTGCACTACACAGCTTCTGCTTCAGCAATTGAAAAGCTGACTCTTGCCTGTCACTCCAATCAAACTTCTTTTCTTTCTGGGTTAATGTGGTTAAAGGCAGGGCTATTTTTGAAAAATTCTCAATGAAACGCCTGTAATAGCCTGCCAAACCCAGAAATTGACGCACTTCAGTCGGAGTTCTTGGTGCTTCCCAGTTTTTGATAGCTTCAATCTTGGATGGGTCTACGTGAATACCATTCTTATTGATGACGTGTCCGAGAAAGTGAACCTCTCGGATCCAAAACTCAGACTTCGAGAATTTAGCGTAAAGTTTCTCGTTGCTGAGTAACTCCAAGATTAATTTCAGGTGATGTTCATGATCCTCCTTGGTTCGTGAATATATTAATATGTCATCAATAAATACTATCACGAATTTATCCAAGTATGGTTTGCACACTCGGTTCATGAGATCCATAAAAACAGCTGGTGCATTTGTCAAACCAAACGGCATAACTAGAAATTCGTAGTGGCCATATCGAGTCCTAAATGCTGTCTTTGGTACATCTTCTTCTTGGATTCTTAATTGATGATACCCTGAACGTAGATCAATTTTTGAATAGAAGCTAGAACCTTGAAGTTGATCGAACAAATCATCTATTCGAGGAAGTGGGTATCGGTTTTTGATTGTAAGCTTGTTTAATTCTCGGTAATCTATACACATCCTAAAGGTTCCATCCTTTTTCTTTACGAATAGGACCGGGGCTCCCCAAGGTGAGAAACTCGGTCTTATGAAACCTTTATCAAGCAACTCTTGTAATTGATTTGATAATTCTTGCATTTCAGAAGGTGCTAATCGATACGGCGATCGCGCAATCGGTGCGGATCCTGGTACCAAATCGATTCGGAATTCGACTTGCCTCGGTGGTGGTAATCCAGGTAAGTCTTCAGGAAAAACTTCGGGGTAATCCCTAGCGATTGGAATATCTTCAAGTCGACGTTCCTCGGGTTTCTTTTCGACGACGTGAGCCAGAAACACGCAATAGCCTTTACGTAAATACTTACGAGCCTTCATACAGTTTATCATTCTCAAAGCCACTCCACTCTTCTCACCTTGAATAGAAAGAACTTTTCCGTTTAGGAGTGGAATATGAACAATCTTCTCAAAACAAATAATCTCGGCGTGATTCTTCGACAACCAATCCATACCAATAACAACGTCAAAACTTTCTAAGTCAACAGGTAATAGATCTATACTAAATGTATGGTTCTCGAAACATAGGGTACAACCTTGAATGACCTCTCCGGTTTTAATAAATTTTCCGTTTGTTAGTTCAATTGTATAATTGTGGTCTAGTTTACTGGGCTTAATACCGAGTAGGGACTTAAAGTCATTTGACACAAAACTCAAATCAGCACCCGTATCGAAAAGTATAGAGGCATAGTGATTATTTATCGGGAACGTACCAGTGACAATGTTCGGATCTTGTCGTGCGTCACCGGCTCCCATCACAAATGCTCTTCCACGGGCCTGATTGTCGTTTCGGTTCTTCAACTTTGGACAGTCTTTCTTGAAGTGCTTTGGATCTCCACATTCAAAGCATCCCTGATTCATCCTCCCTGTTCCTGGGTTGCCCTTTCCTGTTACTTGATTTGTCTTATTATAGTTTGCATTGCTCCAACAGTTATGGGCTATATGCCCATACTTTTTACATTTTCCACATTGGGTACACCTTCCACTGTGATGATATCCACACTTGTCACACCTTGGTAGTGCTCCAAGGTATCCATTTTGTTCCACAGTGTTGGCGACAAAGGCTTTCATAGTTTCAGGTCTCTTGTAACTTTGATTCCTGTTTTGATTACTTGGTTTTCCAAACCATTTCCTCTTTTCTCCAGATTTTCCTTCTTCGGTCTCCTTCTTTCCAAACAAACCATCACGCACAGCATTATCCCTTAGCTTGAATGCTAGAGTTATAGCGCTCTTGGCATCCATAGGGTTCGATGAAGTTACCATGCTTCGTATTTGCGGTGCGAGACCCCACAAGTATCTTTCAACCTTCTTGTATTCTGGGGTGACCATGTGTGGAACCAAGATTGCTAACTCATTGAATCGGTCAGTGTAACTAGCAACATCATCTCCTATCATTTGTAAATTCCACATTTCAGATTCGATCTTTTGCAACTCATTTCGAGGACAGTATTCCTCGATCATCATGGCTTTTAGGTCTTCCCATGACAACTCATATGCTGTCTGCCTTCCCAAAGTCTTTACTTGTGAATTCCACCAAGTTAAAGCTTTATCAGTGAGTGAGCATGTAGAATACTTCACCATGCAGTCAGCAGTGCATTCACTGATATCAATCACTGATTCCATCTTCTCTATCCATCTCATTAACCCAACTGCACCCTCGGTGCCATTGAAGTTACGGGGTTTGCAAGATAGAAAGGCCTTGTAGGAGCACTTTCTATTTGGAGCATCTGTAGAATTACAAGTCATAACGTCAATAATTCGGATCATGACCATGTGTTACGGCTTATTTATTCTATTACCTCCGGAACCTCCGGAACCTCCAGCTGTACCGCTTCCTCCTGCACCGGTACCACTGCCGTTTCCTCCTCCACTATTTCGATTCGCCTCATATTGTTGCATGGCAGCAGCTACTCGCTGTGCTATGAGTTGTTCCATATTTGGAGAAATTGTCTCGTTGTTGTCTCCAGTAGTGTTACAGGGTGTGCTACGCTTTGGTGCCATGACGTTCTTTCTAACACATCGATTAAAAAGAAATAACATTATATGACAATAATGATAGCACATGGCATAAGGACACGACAACATCAAAACATAAACCATTATATACATAGTTAAAACATTCATAGTACATTGTTCCCAAAAGAAACGGATACAAAAGTGATGGGTTATCATGACCTCATCAGTACTAAAGTTTTAAACTACATAATGTACTATGGGCACAACCCGCCCATAATAGGTTTAGAAGAAGAAGTGAGAGTACAATCCAATCATTATGGCAAGTCCTGCCATGACAAAGCTAGCTCTCGCCACAAATTCTGCAGCTAAAGTCCTTTCTTCCAGTGCTTCCACCATGTCTCGGACAGTGACAGTGAACTGCCAGTCCATGTCGGCTCTCAACTCCAGATAGTTAGTGGCATCCTGTATGTTTCGGGTGCGGTCATCTAGAGTCTGAACTCGAGATCCGAGTCCTTGACGAAGTCGCGTGGCTGCATCCCCCTGTGCCCGAATGTCATCTAGGAGATCATCAAGACGCTCCTCATGCGTACGAATGCGTGCTACTAGTGTAGGCACTGTGAGCTCCATGACTTCCCTAGTGTGGGGTAGGGGTGTTGGAGAGTTAGAAGACTCTCCAAGCTCAAAGGTAGATGGGATGCTCTCCATCTCCCTCCATCGTGCCAGGGTACGTGGCATCCAACGGATAGTTCCCACAGTCGGGTGGTAGCAGGGTCTTTGCCTAGGTGGCTCCTTATCAGTCTCCAAGTCCTTCGGGTCACGGGCTGCCAGTTTTCTTTTGTGCGGAAGTCTAACACTCTTCCTAGCACTTTGTACCCTAATGGGTCCTCCGTTTTTCTTTCGGTAGACTATAGGTGGTTCTCCTAAAGCAACATTGGGTGGTGTGGAGCTGCGGGTTTGCACTCGATTTTTGGAGCGTGCGGCGGAAAGTTCCTCGTTTGATTCAGTATCAGAGACGGGATCAGAATGTGAATGTGACGACATGCTTGTGACTACAATATCCATATGACAAAATGACTGGTTATACAATGCTTATGCAATGAAAACGTTTTAGTGAGTCATTTAGATTATAGACTAGGTTCCAATTTAGATTCCTAGTTCACTATAATCAATGGCTCTGATACCAATTTCTGTCACACCCTCGCCAAGGCGGAAACGCGAGGCGTGACGTTCAATGGTTTCCAAAGCATATGATTACCGCAAACACATACATGATAAATGGATACATAAACAAGATTAAGATTATACATTACAAAAACATAATCTGAGTTTACAAAAAGTTAAGATTTCACAAATATGACTCAATTCAATGAGTTATACAAGGGAAATCCTCCTTCAGTAGTATCCATCGTGCATGCATGTAATCTACATTGCTAACCTTGCAGTCATCATTCAATTTCCTGAAAAACATACTTGAAAACGTCAACACGAGGTTGGTGAGTTCACAGGTTTAATCAAATAGTTCTTGGTAAAACTCAGTTGTTCATAAATCGTTTCAGTTGTATGTGATAAACAGAATAAGAATTGTTGACCCATTTGTAAACTAGCTAGGAATACAAATAATATGTTCATACATGAGGCGTAACCAAACCATGACAATTGTACACGCCCCTAATTTCGTTATCCGGTTCTATGCGGCCATAAATCCTCCAGATTGTGGTTAGTGCGACTAACCATGACCGGGAGACGTCACTCTCCATAGTACTATTCATAGGACCCTAGGCTACAGTTAATGGTTACTACGTTGTTCCAGGGGACTTTTCCGGCCTCAATTTGTTGTTCTCATCTCATGTAAACATACAAGTCGTGTCTTATTCTCTTGTTATCCCATAAAATAATTGTAAGTATGTTTTTCCCCCAAATATTGAAAACAGTAAAAAGGGGCCGTGAAACTCACCTTGAGTTTGTGTATACTTGTAATAAAACTTATTGTAGTCAACCTTGACTATTCGTACCCTAGATACCAAGGGTAAATTGAGTTAAGACCAAACGTCTTAATTGTAAATTGTTCACCGACTTTGTAAATCTGATTGTTTTTGTTTGAATATCTCCTTAGTTGTTCAACACATGTTTTGTTATAAAATAGTTTTGAGTTACTGCCCAAATGGGACTGTTGTACAGGTGTCGAAACTTCTTAGTTTCGATTGGACAAATGTGCATCGAAACTACTTAGTTTCGATGGAGTAGTCAGGTGTCGAAACTTCATAGTTTCGATTGAGTAAACTGGGTATCGAAACAACCTAGTTTCGATTGAGTAAAAGGTATCGAAACTCCCAGTTTCGATTGACCGACAGGTATCGAAACTCCTAGTTTCGATTGAGCGACAGGTATCGAAACTCCTAGTTTCGATTGAGCGACAGGTATCGAAACTCCTAGTTTCGATTACTGCACTTCTGTTTGACAGAATCAGTCCTGCATATTTTGTTTTAAAACTTGAATTTGACACACTTTTCTTGTTATCTTACTTGCGTTTGAACATTTTGCATGTTTGGCTCCGGTTTTTAAGAAAATAATATGAAAATATCGAGTTTTTACCTTTAAAACAATGGCGATGATGATGAGAGAAAACAGAGATGATCTTGAATCTTTTGCTAAACCCTTTTCAGAAACACTTGAAAACACTGAATCCTGATGGTTTTTGTCTTAAAACTTGGCTTTGATTTTGAAGATAAATGGGAAGTTTTCCGTATGAAAATGAGAGAAAAATGAGAATTGTGAGGAAAGTGATTGAAAGTGGTATGGGTTTTATCTGAGTTTTTCTCAGTTATGGCATGGGACGAGTGAAGGGGGGGTGTCTTTTCTGAATTCCGGCCGAGAAGTCAAAGATGACTTGAGTGTTAATAATTAGTTTTAAATATTAGTTTATTAATGGTATTAATATCAATTAGTGTTTTAAGGGGTAATTTAATTCGGTTTAGGTTCTCCACGGTATTATAAATTTATTCTAAAAATAATTTATTGACCAACTTAAAATTTGTGTAATATATATATACGCCTGGATATTTAATTTATCCACTATTGTTCGTCTTTGTTGGTTTGTACTGGTACATGCACCGGTAATTCCTAGAATTACCCAAGTATGAATTGAGACCATGTACGATCTTTGCTAGACTCTAAAGTCCTTGTTTGTGAAATTAAATAAATCACAAAAATAATTATAATGTAAACTCGTTTATTGTAATGTAAACTTGTTCATAATGTGTACGGATATTGACCTGAAATGTCGGGTTGTCGCACTAGAGTTCTTATCCCTGACTCGTTTGGGCACTTTAGGCTTAAACATTTCGTATTTCCCAGATCTTACCTCTCGCTGTAGAACCTGCCACAAACCCATCGCTACTGAGTTATTTGACTGACCCAGCAGCTCTCGGTTTACTAGGTTCACGAGGTCGTATCTTGGCAAGGACTTGAAAGCTTCGATGGTTGGTTTCAAGTATTGAACCCCCCAGCTCGCTTGATTGCAAACAACTTCTTATCCTCGTCGAACTTCATAGCTAATATCATCCCAGTCGCTCCGTGTTTGTCTATGATTGAAGTCTTTTTCCAGACAGGAGCCGGATCCTTTGATGAACTTGCAGGCATATGTTTGTCTTTCTGTGCCTCTGGATCCACAGGTGTAGGGTCGGCAGGGGAGGCTTCAATCGACGCCTCAATAGTACTAGCAGGCTCAACTGAACCTGTGTCAGGATGAGATTCAAAGGATGGAACTTCGAAGATCTCTCCATCTTCAAACTCATACTCTCCTTCCCCATCGCCCTTGGGAACTTTGATTACCACATCATCATCTTCCTCATCCCATTCGTCATCAGAGTCGATCTGTCCCTCTTCCAGATTGCAGAGAGCCTCGATCTGTGCTTCTTTGGAATAGTCTGGCTCTAAGAATAAGATCACATCATCCGACACGTCGTCAGATAGATATTTCATAACGTCAGCCACCGACTTTCCTTTATTGTCACCTGAAGCATCACCTCTACCTTCACTCTGAGTGGACTCCCCCTCAACCATAGGCACGGCAGAAATGGGAACAATCGCCCAAGCCGACGATTGTTGCTCACTTTTGCTCGGTCCGACTTCAGGATCCATGTCCTGATCATCACTCTTAGTCAGATCAACTACGTGACAAGCCTCTTCACTGCTAGGCTTAGGTGGTTGCTTCTCCAACAGCTCCTTCAACTTCTCCCCCTGAGCAGTAAGCGTCTTGGCCATATCACAGACCAATTTCACCATAGTGTCATGCTCTAACCGCTGCATGTCATCAGCCCCCCGCTGTTTCTTCAACGCGGCTACTTCATCAATCAAAGAGTTTATTTGCCCCTGTTGCTTGTTAGATTCTTCTCTTGATTTCTGTACCGTTTCAAGAAGACTCGCGACTTGAGTTTCTAGGGTAGGGATCCTTGTATCACGAGGATCCGGTCCCCTTAAAGACGATGCTTCGGCTTGATGAGTTTGGAAGGTGAAGATTTCATCCAAATCAAATCCGTGAGTAAAATCAAACTCATGAAATGGTTGACTGATGTGTTGAAGAGTGGTTATGGGGATTCAGGTAGGGATTGTGGTTGTTTGAATGGTGGTAGGAGTGATAGTGACAGACTCGGTTAAAATTGGAGTTGTCACCGCCACTTGGACAGATGGTACAGGGAGGGACACTATCACAGGCACCTCCTCTGTGATAGCGGTGATTGCCACATCAGTTGTTACACGTGGCCTCCTCCGCTGTCGCCTGTAAAGCTGTTGTGAAGGTGAGGTAGAAGTGGAATCAGTACTCGTAACCATTACATGTGCTTGCCTCTGAGCACTGACTTCTACCTCACTAAGGATAGCTTTTTTCGGCCTATCCCCCCGTTGCTTATTAATACTTTCTCTCCTACGTCTTTGTATAGCAGCGTCCAAGTCCAAATCGGGCTCGTATTCACTGCTAGTCTCTTGTCGCTTTCTCTTGGAAGATGACTTGGGAAGGGTCACCTTCGTCAGTCTTCTTGGGTGTGCCTGGGACAGTGCATCATCAGAATCAGAGGAATCTGACTCGGTTGATTCAGAATCAGAATCTTCAGCACCTCCAACTACTTGTTCTTCATCTCCTTCTTCTTCAGAAATTTCATCTTCAGATCCAAATTTCTCTTCTTCTTGCTGTTCATCACTGTGCTGACTAAGTTCTGGCTCAGACTCGGCACTATACCATCTTAAGTCAGCAGGGGCCACATATGCTTCATTGATCAAGTGGCCAAAGAGTGGAGTATGCTCAGGGGTAGGTTCTACACTTCCTGGCGTTAAGAACTGTGAGAAAACTCTCTTGGCCACCCGTTTGACTTGAAGTCTCTTTCCAATTGCCAGTAGATTAGGTACGGCATCATTAATCAAAGGTTGCACGAACCGAGGGTATAATAGAAATCTAAACCTATCAGTAGCATTGATCTGATTAGTGATAGACTTGTAGATATATTTTGAAAAGTTATAACCCTTGTTGAGAGAGAGGGCAACCATTGCAGCCGCCAAGTCATGCCCCGTGGCATCCTTTCCCGCCTTTCTAGCAGACAGGCACATGATCATGACGTGTGCGAAGTAACGTCACCGATCAAGTACGCACATCTTCTTGTATGAGGAGTAGTCCATGGTACCGACATACCCCATCCTTTGTCTCCAGCATCCATCAACGAAGTAGTCAGGGTAACTCACTGGATCAGGTGATAAGTCCCTAAACTGTAGCACGCGTCTGATGGTGTCTTCAGAAATAGCAATGTGATGACCTGCTACAGTAGCCCTAATGACGTTTTGGGATACTGTACAGTCATGATCAGTAGATTCCCAGAATTGCTCCAGATACGGTTTTGAGACAATAGGATCAGTAGAGATGGCATAGCTGATCTTCGATCGGATCAGGAAGTCGATGATCTCCCTTTATTGAAGTGCAACACCCTTCCACTCAGGCTGTGTTAGAGCCAGTAGATTGAATTCGATGGTAAATGCATGAGCCATCACTACAAAAACAAACAATAAACACAATAAGAACAAGAAGCATCATTAGAAATGAATCAAACATGACTTGATATAGCAACTACACAATGAACTGAATTTCATACTTAGAAATTTTTCACAAGTGTCCTTCCTGCGTACTTAGCAAGTACGCAGGGGTTAGTTCTTGCGTACTTAGCAAGTACGCATGAATTACTTCTTGCGTACTTGTTAAGTGCGTAGGAACTTTCACTTAGCCAAATTTCAAATTCCAAAATTCAACAGATGTGAGGCATTGTTGTGGATTAGGGTCACCACAAGGTCGAAATACATGATTAGGACCTATGGAACCACTATCAACAGCAATGAGTTGCTAAACTCGTTAATTTGGACCTAGCCTTGGTCCGACGGTAGCCTATAGTCAAACAAGGGGTCAAAAGCAAAATCAAACCCTGTAAAAGGCAATTTAGGAGTCAAGGAGCTTCGATTAGTGACTTATAACTAGATTTAGGTCTTAATTTTCATTAAGAACATCCAAAATCGATTAAATCCTCACTTTCAAACCCTTGAACGAATCTGTCAATAATAGATGATTTTATGGATGAAATGCACTGAGATTCTCACCAAAGATGATTAAGGTGAAGATGAAACAATGATCGGGATGGAAAATCGCTTAGAAACACGCTAAAAACTTGAGTGAAAAAGAGCAGGAGGTATTCAACAGTCATGAAATGTTTGAAATGAGATGAAACACAAGAAAAAATTCTAACTGTTGTATATATACCTAACACAAACTGGTCGTGCGTACTTGTTATGTGCGCAGGACTTAACTCCTGCGTACTTACTAAGTACGCATGACCTACGTCTTGCGTACTTGTTAAGTACGCAGGGTTTACCTCATGCGCACTTACCAAGTACGCAGAGACCCTTGTGTGCTCAAACTTTCAATTCAAATTATGAAGATTTCAAGTCAAATAACGAACAAGATAAACACATTCAATCAAGAGGATTCAAAGTCAATTCAAGAAGGTTAAACATAAATATTTTTGGCTTTTCTGATTAAAATTGAACTATGCACAAACTTAGAATCTTTTTGATCTTTTCTAGATAGAAATATACAAGTATATACATACACACTATTTTTGTTCAAAGACATGAGCAGAGGATCATATCAGGCAAAACTATAGCAAAAACGATACAAGATCAACGTCAAAGAATATGGGATCATGTCATGGATTACTATTTATTCATACGTAATAAGCACATAAAAAAATAATTTAAGTTGGCAATATTATGAGACTTGAAACCATAAGCATCTTTGTATCATGTTCTTGTGTGTTAAGGTATTAATTTTAAGATATACGTGTACCGCACTGATATGCTACAGAAATGTAAATTGCACTATCTCAAGGCATCTAAGATTTTTCGAAAGATTTTCAAATCTCCAGAATGAAGTTAAATCGTTTAGCATAGAAAAAATCAAGCAGAATCCATAAGGATTATCAAGAATCATAAGATTCAGAATCGAGTGATTCAGATGTCTTGGTTTGATTGGATTTTCTTCTATGAATATCATATGATGATTCGGGTTAATAGATATGGAGTCTGAGGATTTAGGTAAGGTGATCCAACTTTTATCTGGATTTGAGTTCAATGAATCAGGTATGATTCAAGGGTGAATATAAGCTTAACGGTGGATGTTAAGACATTGGCCCAACTTCCCATTGCATACTTGTGAGTATGGACAGTGAGATGAACCGCAGTAATTGTGCTAAAGACAAAACCCGAAACTTGTCTCTTAAGAAAATATTTGCTAAAATCTTACATCCTTTATCTGATAATGATCTTTTTGTATTCTTTTACACATGCACACATGCATACATGGGTTCAAATCACAGTTGTAGTCTAGATTTAGTTTCCACGCTACTAGTGATTCAAAGACGCCTACAGCCTACTGACAATCCAAATAACTTGTAAATAAGCATATTAAAAACACAACAATTTAAACAATCAAGTAAGCATGACGCAATCATTTCCCATACATGCAGTCTATGAATTTTTCTCCATTTTCTATTTTGTTTGGATTTTTGTAAAATATTTGAAAAGTAAAAGAACTATACATAAAACTTAAAAGAGATCAAATTTAACTTTCATGAATTGAATTGATTTAAGAAAAACAAGTTTTCACTCTGTATTGAACACCCCTATCAAGTTGACAAGATGTTCAAAGCGGGATCGATCAAACGCCTTAGTGAAAAGGTCAGCCAAGTTGTCATCCGTGTGAACCTTTACAAGTTCAATGAGATGCTTTTTAGCACAATCACGGATGAAATGATGGCGAATTTCAATGTGTTTAGTTTTGGAATATTTCACCAGGTTGTTTGTGATGGACATGGCGGCATTGTTGTCAATGAACAGTGGAGTTCCAGTGAAGTTTAAGCCGTAGTCTCTCAATTGCTGCTGAATCCATAATATCTGAGAACAACCGCTAGCTGGAGCAATGTACTCTGCTTCACATGTTGAGACAGAAACCGTTAACTGCTTCTTACACTGCCAGGAAACCAGTCTGTCTCCCAAGAATTGACATCCACCAGAAGTTGACATTCTATCAAGGTTACAACCGCCATAGTCTGAATCAGTATAGGATTTGAAGTCAAATGACTGCTGCTTTGAGTACCAAAGACCCAATCGGGGTTTCTGTTTCAAGTATCTGAAAATCCACTTGACAAATATCATATGAGACTCCTTCGGTTGTGACTGAAACCATGAGCACAAGCATACAACAAACATTATGTCAGGCCTTGAAGCTGTGAGATACATAAAAGATCCGATCATCCCACGGTACAATTTGCAATCCACATCCTTTCCATCTTTGTCTGGATGCAGACCATGATTGACGGGGATAGGTGTACCATAAGTACTGCTATCATTCATCTTATATTTTGACAAGATGTCCTGCACATACTTGGTTTGATGCAGATAAATGCCATCCTCTCTTTGACTGACTTGCAGACCCATGAAGAACGACAATTCACCGATGTTACTCATCTCAAACTTGGACTTCAACACCTGTTCGAATTCCCTAAACATCTCTTCATTTGTAGACCCAAAGATAATGTCGTCGACATACACTTGTACAAGAAGAATATCACCTCTTGCTTTCTATATGAAGAGGGCCGAGTCAATCTATCCATGGTCGAAACCATTTGACAGTAGATGTTTTGATAATGTCTCATACCATGCCCTAGGTTCTTGATGAAGACCATAAAGTGCTTTGTCGAGCTTAAACACTTTATTGATATTATTCGGATCTTCAAAGCCGGGAGGTTGAGTGACATAGACCTCTTCATGAACTTTTCCATACATGAAAGCACTCTTCACATCAAGTTGATAGACCTTGAAGCCGACATAGGAGGGATAAGCTAGAAACAGTCGAATAGCCTCAAGTCTAGCAACTGGGGCATATACTTCTGTGTAGTCTAAGCCCTCTTGTGATAAAAACCCTTAGCAACCAACCTTGCTTTATTCTTCGCTACAACATGACGATCATCCGTCTTGCACTTGAACACCCATCTGGATCCAATTGGTTGTACACCTCTTGGCAAGTCAACCAAATCCCACACATGCAACTTTTGGAATTGAGACAGTTCTTCTTGCACTGCCTCAATCCAGCAGTTGTCAGCGAGAGCCTCCTACACATTCTTCGGCTCTAACTGGGACACGAATGCAGCATGCAAACATGTTTCTATGACACCAGTGTCAAGTGTCTCAGAGTACCGACTAGTGTTCTCAGCAATGGTTCTATGACGAGTTTGAACACCGGCATGAGGATCACCAATAATGTTGTCAATTGGATGATTCTTATGCACTCTCGTCTCTGGTACATTCGGTTCCTGAATTTCTAAATCGAGGTTCGTGCTCAACTCCCCCATATTCTGCGTTCCAGAGGAAGAAGATTCAATGTTGACTGGATCAGCTGGAGCTTCATTTCCTACACGAGTGTCAGGATTAGCTTGAGCGTCATTTTCGTCAACATGAACATATTCAATGTTATCACAGTCATGAGTTCCAGATGCAGATGCAGCATTGGAATCAGGAGTTACAATTGATACAGTAGCACGTGTTGAGAAACTTGAGTCATCACCACAAAATAATTCATATACATTTGCGACATCATCTACAGACAAATCAGGAAGGTTGAAAGATTTGAATAACGCTTCATAATCAAAACCCCAAGCTGGACCAGTTGGTTCTGGTGGAATGCTGTGTTTACTAAAATCCACTTCAAACCATTCCTCGACAGTACGAGTTCCTATATTATACACTCTCTTGCAGGGCGAGTTGGCAACATATCCTAAGAAGATGCCTTCCACTGCTTTTGCATTAAACTTAGGCTTGTGGTCTTTGTATTGTAGCAATAAGGAACAGGGACTACCAAAAGGAACTAGATAGTTAAGTTTGGGAGGTCGATTGTTGATTAACTCATAGCAAGTCTTGTTGTGCCTCTTCACAACCAGAACTCTGTTCAAGACATGACAAGATGTATTAACTGCTTCTGCCTAGAAAGTGACAGGAAGCTTTGCATCTGACAACATTGTCCTTGCAGTCTCAATCAAGGTTATGTTCTTCCGTTCTATGACTCCATTCTGCTGAGGTGTGTACGGGGCACTAAATTCATGACAGATCCCCTTCTTGAGACAGAAAAGTTCCATCAAATTATTCTTGAATTCAGTTCTGTTATCACTCCTTATTCTTCTAGCCGTCAACTTGCAAAGAGATTCCAAGCTCAGGATCAGGTATTGAAGAATGTCAGTAGTTTCGTCCTTTGTACCTAAAAAATGCACCCAAGAAAAACGTGAGAAATCATCAATTACAACCAGACAGTATGACTTACCTCCAATACTCCTGATACGTATGGGGCCAAACAGATCCATATGCAATAGCTCTAAAGAGGTATCGATGGAGTTTTGGAGCTTAGGCTTGTGAGACTTCCGTTGCTGTTTGCCCTTTTTACAAGGCATACAATTATCTGCAACGGTGAATCTCAGCTTAGGAACACCGGTTACCAAACCGTTTCAGATAAGATGATTCATTTTTCGATAAGAAACGTGTCCGATTTTCCTATGCCATGTGACGTTTCGGATTTTTCGTTCTCGCACTTGTATTATAATTATCGTGTAATCATTCTCTATTTTAATAAAGCGTAAGAGTTTTATTTGGTTTTATACAAAAAGGTATTTTATTTTACGGATTTAAACTAATTAAAATTTTATAAACTTTAAAATTAATATAAAGTTTTATATAAAAATCTAAAGTTAAAAAGTTGTATATTTAATAAAATAACCTATTTAAATAGGATAAATAACTTTTATAAAAATTATTTACAATAATAAAGAATAAAATAAGTTATAAAAACATTTTTAAATTAATTTGATTTAAAAGAAATTAAATTAATTTATTTAAATAAAAGTTCAGGGGTTGTTTTGTAATTAATCAAACTAGAAGGCTTTAAAATCGAAATAGGTTGAGGGGCTGTTTCTAGACAATTTAAACTACAAGGACCCATCCGTATTTACTTCAAGGGCTAATTTAAGTCAAACCAAACTCCAGGGACTAAAACTGCCAATTCTCAAATCGTTTATCCGGTCACCCCCTTCGTTGGTCCGGCAGGTAAAGCCATTTTCCGGCGAACCCCCGACAGGGCTGTCCCCTGCACCTCGACAGCCGCTACAGGCATCCCTGAGCTCGTCTTCTCCACGCGAACAAAAGGCCCCGACCAATTGGTCTCCCCAACATAAGGACGTCTGATCCTGTTGGTGGCCGAGAAACCCACTTTCGAATTCACGCCCGACAGACCACCTCCACGCATGTTGAATGTCTGGGTAGTTTTGTCTCGTCCAGACTAGTGTCGGAACGTGCCCAATTGCACGTTTTAACAAAGAAATCAAGCTCGGCTATAAATAGCCATAGTCGGACCTGCTCGAGCTCGCGACCCCTTTTTCACCCACTCTCACTGCAAATTGAAGACGGCATTGTGTTCATCGCCTCTGAGTGAAGCTGTGACCAGAGTCTTAGAGCCCAATTCCATCCCGAAGACGGCATTGTGTTCATTGTATGTATTTGTCTTTGTTTGTAAGTGTCTATATGTATTAGTTATCGAGTTGTATTTACTAATGCATGTTGATAGTTGCTTAAATCTAGTGTTTTGCGCACTTGTATGTGCGCAAGAATTAGTTCCTGCATACTTAGCAAGTACGCAAGAATACCTTGTGTACTTGCTAAATACGCATGAGTAATTTGCCCTGCGCACTTGTTAAGTGCGCAGAGATCAGGTCGTGTATAAATAGGATAGGTTGACAATAGACAAGTACGCAGGCAGATACTCAGACTTTGTATACTCAGTATTTCCCTCAGTAACCTTCAAGTATTTATAATAGACGAAAGTTTAAAGTGATTCTCTTGTCGGTTTAATTTGTGTTGTAAGACTCTCCATCTAGTCACGGGCATTCCGCACCCGGTCTGACTCAGGAACACACTTGCATGTGACGATCCGCCACACCCGAGGGACCTACAGAAAATTTTCAAAATTTATCATGTTCGGAGTTTTCGATCGAAATCTCTTGACCGAAACTAAATCATCTGATAAAGTTTTCGATCAAAAAGTCATGACTGAAGTTTTCGGTCAAGATTTTAAAAGTCTATATATTCAAATTTTCCGATTGAAAATATTTTTCCCACTTGTATTTTTCTCTCGACCGTATCATTTCAAAATTCATCGTGTTTTACAAGTGTTAAAGATTTGTACGAAAAAGTGGTCGATCGTGACGTCATCTAGATTCTCAGTGGTTTTCGATCATCCAGGTATGTTCTCTTGATTCATAGAGGTTGATAGGTTAGATCCAAAGCCGTAGTTTTAGTTTGAACTTATGTGTTTTTGAATCGCCCGAAAACTTGGAAGAATGAACCGAAATGTCTGTTGAATGGATCGAAAAGTATTTCAGATGGATATGAAATTAATTCTGATTCATCCGAAATATGTTTTCGACCAAAAAATGTTTTCGATCAATAAATCATGGCTTGAGATTTTTTTTTTAAATAAGAGTTTTCGATCGGAAAAGACGTTTGATGAAAATTATGATTAGAAAAGTTTTCGATCGAAATAGTCATGGTTTATATTGTTGGTTACAAAAGTTTTCGATCAAAAAGTTGAAAGTTAGAAAGGTATAACTCGGAGTTTTCGATCGAAATGTTGATGTACTGATTAAGAGTTTTCGATCGAAAAGTTCAAAGTTGTGATTTCAACTTTTCTGGTGAAAAGGTTAAAAGGAGTTTTTCGATCGAAAAGGTTGCAAATAAGGGAGTTTTCAATCGAAATGTCCAGAGTTGATATGAATCGTTTAAAGTTTGAACCCAAGCAAATTTTTTTAGAAATTTTCTAATTTTATTTGTTTGTTCTTTACATATATTAACCGTTTAAAGTTTGAACCCAAGCACAATATTTGTGCGTGCTTAACCACAAACACCAAGAAAGCACGTGGTTATAAAGAGATTGTCAGGTTCTTGATAAATTCCAGAATTCACACAGCAATATCCACATAAGTTAGAGTGTTTAAGAAACATGTGAGGGAGTTTTGGGACAATGTAGAATACAAGAACGAAAACAAGGAGATCTAGATAGAAAGCTATGTTGGTGGAAATACAATAAAAGTTACAGAACAAGTTATTCGTGAAGTGTTAAACTTCAGAGACGCAACTGATTTTCCTTAAAAAATTAATCACATTGCAATCTCAGGGATAATTCTGAGTATGGGATATGAGGGAACGTTTCTAAGAAGACAGGTGATCAAAACTATGTTTTCATAACAATGGAGATACATTGTCCATGTATTAATTCATTGCATGAGTCCTAGAACATCTGCTTTTGATCAAATAGGTGAAGTATTTAGTAGAGCGTTAGTGTGTCTGTCAACTCATAGAAGATTCAATTTTTCAAGAATGATATTCGAGGCAATGATTAGTAACTTCGTGGGACCAAGGCAAAATTAAAAGTTTCTAATGTACACAAGATTTGTACAAATGATTATTAATACACTACTGCCGAATCTGGAAAACGATGGTGTTGAATTACCTTTGGATTCAATGAAAGAAGCAACCTTCAACAACATGAATAATGTGAGGAAGACAAGCAAATTTAGTGGTACTGTGACACCACTATTTCCTAATATGCTTGAAGAAAATCCTGATCCAGATTTTACTATTGAAGATGAAATCAATGACTTAATGACAAAAGATATAGAAGATGGAGTTGATAGTGACAATGATGAAACTGACCAAGTGCAGAATAATGATAAGGGAAATGATAATGATCAAGGTCATGGTGGTGGTCAAGTAAATGTTATTCAACAGGAAGGTCAAGTTCAAGTTAACATGATATGTTTTTTTGAAAAAAACAGAGTTCTTGAAGTAAATAAAGAAGTTATTGAACCATTACTAAGTCACACAGAATAATTTATTGCTGAAGCGGACGATGTCTTAAGTGTGAACACTGAAGTGTTAGAAATTAATGATGAACAATTAATTGCCACAACAACAACCCCATCAAAGAAAAGAAAATAACTTGAACATACAAAGACCGTACCTTCTAGACCTCCTCCGTCTAAGGTATTGTATTAACTGATCCAGAATTACAGAAGAAAGAGAAAACTACAACAAGACTTGATAAAGGAAAGGGTAAAGCTAAAGAGGTACCAGAGAAGCATAAGTCCAAAAGATCTAGAGGTTATGAGTTGGTTGATGAAGAGTTTCTTAAATATGCAACCAGGGAAACTACAGATGTTGTTAGTCAATTGAAGACTCAGATCTCAAACTTGCAAAGTAGAGAAGCTACTAATTCCAGAGAGATCAGAGAGTTGAAAATTGAAAGTACTAAACAGAAGGGTGTAATAGCTCAACAGCAGTAACAGATTAATCAACTTCAGAAGATGGTACAGGATTTAATAGCTCTTACGGGTGTTCAAATTGGTACAAACATAGCAGAAAATGTTGAAGAGATTCATAGTCCAGCAGCCACCGAACCAATTCCTTCTACTAGTGAACAAGTTCAAATTTTAGTTTTTGAAGCAACTATGTATGAAGACAACAAGTTATTTGATGTTGATATGCTTATTAATGATGAAGGTGAAGGATTGGAGAAAATTGATGAGAATCAAGAAGAGACAGAGAAGGAAGAAGAAGATGATGATGAAGAAGAAGTGGTGATCACTGGTGAAAGAAAAGATGATAACAATTCTTCAGATGACGATGATAATAGTTGTAGTACTGGTGGTGTTGGTAGAAGTGGAAAAACAATTACAGATGCTGAACAAGAAACTCCAACCAACACTGAATACAAAAAGTATGAATATGAACAACAGCAGACGTATGTTAAAGAAGATGGTTCAGTGATTGGTAAATTGGATAAGCTTGTAGATGAAAGAGAGCCATTTATTGTTCCTGAAGATATTGAATCACCATCTAAAAGGCCAAAGATTTCAAAGATTGACAAGAGTACTTGGTGGACAGTGAATGAGAAGCCATCAATTGTAGAAAATATTACATAAACAATAAAGAGTCCAGAACAAGCGTTAACTGGTGAAATATTAGCATGGTTGTATGATGGTGAAAAGAAGATGTATGTAATAAAGAGATGTGATGGGAATATCCAGTATTTTGACATAAGTTCAAAGTTAAACACATTGCCATACTGGGATATTCGAGAGCTAAGTGAACTAAAGATGATCAATCCATCGAATAATTCATTTGCTGCTAATTTTGAAGAATTTTTAAAGAGAGAGTGTGGTAAAGCTAAATTTGAAAAGTTCAAACCACAGGTGCCTGAATGCAGAAAGTTGAAAAGAAATGATAAAGACGGCAAAAGAAGGTTTAGATACATTGTGAAGCCTGTTGATACAGTTTCAACTGTTTACATTCCAGCACATAAAGAGGCATTCATTAAAAGCTTCAAGAGTGGGTGTATGATAGCAAAACACATGAAGCTGTGATTATACAGGATCATTTACCATAAGTCAGAGTTTTTGATCCAGTGGATTTGTTTAGCTTTTCTGAAGATGATCTAAAGATTTTGTTTAAGAATCCTACGAGATGTGATATGAGCACGAAGATTAAAACTGAAGCAAAGTTGTATATGAGAGTCGTGGCTCGATGTTTGTCAAGAAGACATGAAGCTGAAGTGATCAAGAAAAGACTTGCTGCTCTAGATGCTAAGAAGCTAAATGTTAAAGTCAAATCCAAGCCTGCAAAAGACAACTTTGGAAGAACTGATGTTCTGTGGACTAGGGGGAGATTGTTGGAACCTAATAGTCCATAGAAATCAATTAGGTTTTAGAAGTATAACTTCAAAGTTTTCGGTCGAAAACTTTATGTTTTCGGCCGAAAACATTTTTCGATCAAGAAGATTTCGATCGAAAACTCTCTAGTATAAATAGTTGTGTCTTTTGTATTTCAAGTAACTTTCTCATTTTTGTATTGTGATTTTACAAGTTAATCAAGAGAATTTCTGTGTGTTTCTGCTGTTAATACTTGATTACATTACTTGATTAACGAAGCTAATCATCATGAAGTATGCATTTGGTGTGGATTTGATTTCTGAATTGATTCCGCCAATTCAGAGAGTGATTGAAGACTTTATTCTTGAATATCAACAGATCTGAGGGAATCACAAATTCCATTATCATGTTCAACTTACATTGAACTTAGAGTATAAATTATCCTTGTAGGTTTGTTGTGAGAAATCCTCACAATAACTATTCACCAAACCCTATCACTTCTAGTCTCAATACAGGTGAGTTTACATAGCGCCCTTTTTTTTACTATTTTTACTTTTGGGGTGAAACATGTCTACAAAATACTTTACTTACACAATTCAATACCTTTGTTCTTATGCTATGGTCTTGATGCTTTATGTCTTAAACTACTTGGTGACCATTACATGTGTTCATGTCAGTGCAATCATTAACCTGCTACCCAGGCCTAACGTAGTACCTTACATGATCATTTATAGGGGAATCCGATTCATACATAACACAGAGTCGTGGCGGGTTTTTGTATATACATCTTACTACTTTTTCAAAATGGTAATCGGTGGGATTGCGTAACTAGTTTTCCATTTACACGGCTTGATTGTACGCTTGGAACCTTGTGTGTTTTCACATTTATGCTTTAGACTTGCTTTGAACATATTGAATTGTAAACTATACTTAACTTTGTTTGGTGTCAAAACCTATGTTACTCACCAACTACTTGTAGTTGACATTTACTCGCATGTTTCAGGTGTACCAGTTTCAGGACACTACTTGATCACTTAGGACTTCGGACCTAGCTTAAATAAAGATTTAATTTAACTTATGTTACGGTTGAACTCCTTGTTTTTCATTTCTACTTTTAACGGATGCATTTAATTTTGATGAAATAATATTTTCACTTATTAATAGAGGACCATGTGCTTATGAACAACCACGTAAGCCCCGGCATATAATCTGCCGCCGGCCGGGGTGTGACAGATTCTGCAGGTGTGGTGTAGGTATAGCTTCAGTCCATTGTAACACCAAGGTCGGTAACTGGAGGGTACTACCGTCGCCACCGGAGCTCGACTCGTAACTCGATCTTCCAAAGTTATAGTGTGTCGGGTCTACGCCATGGCACTCTATTGGGTCATATTGTAGGTGTCTATTATTTTCACAATGTTGCACATATCAGATGTTACTCGCGTACGACACGTAATTGCTTTTAGCATCAAAATAGTTAATAATATTCTAGTGTAATCACATACGCTAATAGTTGACTCAAGTTGTCCAACAATGGTTGGAATTTCTATGCTAAAATCTTAGGTGTTCATAGTATATTACAAGTCTTAACAATCTAGGTCCCTAAATAAATCTAGTTAGAGCCTAGGTGTCGCTAAGGAGACCTAATTCGTTGAAACCATTGGCTCTGATAATCTGTAACACCCCCAAATTTATTCACTTAATAAATAAATAAATAAATTAGGGTTGCAACGATTGGTAACATTACACATCAACGGAAGCTATATAAATACTTCTAAAGTGACGAACATCATTACATGAACTAAATGAATACGTATACCTAAATTCATATAAGTCTAATGGACTTGACGTTAAACGACCAGACTTTCTTCGTCTTCTAAAGTCTAAATCCAAATGCTTAACCTATTCCAACCATGCCACATTCATGTGATACCTGAAAAACATTCTCAAAAATGTCAACGTAATATTGGTGAGTTCACAGATTTTAAAATGAATACAATTGGCAAAACAATTTGTACGAAATCGTTTGGCAAAAACCGTTTGTACGAAATTGATTGACAAGGCTGTTTGTACGGGTATTATTGGCAAAATCCTTTGCTCGAATTTTACTAGCAACACCATTGGTACGTATACCATTGGCAAAACCCTTTTCTCGAAATAAAATGGCAAAACCATTGGTTCGTATACCATTGGCAAAACCCTCTGCTCGAAAAAATCTGGCAAAACCATTGGTACGTATACCATTGGCAAAACCCTTTGCTCAAAATTTACTTTATGCATAGGATAAACAAAACAAGTTAGTGGTTGATTCATCGAAGTCTAGCTAGCATATACGAATGTAGGTCCCAGGAGCCTCGTCGCGCAGCGGAGATACACGGACATGTTCTGCGATTTGTGTGGGAACAAAGAAAACGAAGCAGAGAAACATGAACAAAGACAAAAGACAATGAAACGACACGTAATACATAACATAGAAGTCATCCTGTATTACAGACTACATACCGAAGGAGCATACATATCTCATCTAAGCTCACGGTCCAGGTCGGGAGAGCTCTTCCCGACCCGGACACCTCTCAACCTTGTTCCAGAGTTCCACCTACAAATGAAGACAACTCTTCTATTTATAGGGGAAGGAACACTACCTGCGTACTTGAAAAGTACGCAAGGCAAAAGCCTTGCGTACTTACTAAGTACGCATGGTTTGGTCATGCGTTGACAAGTACGCAAGGCAAGAGCCTTGCGTACTTACTAAGTACGCAGGACCAAACCGGTGTGCATGCTAAGTACTCAGGAACACCCTCCTGCGTACTAGCCACGTACACCGATACATAGAATTTAATCTATAGTTACAAAACATGCTTCTACAACGAATTATGTGATGCACAAGCCTATAACCAAACCTTTAACGAATTCTCGTATTTTGCCCCAGCCCATTGTACCTTTCAACAATGAGAAAAACAAGACCTAATATGCAATCATTTGACCCTGCTGGTCGTGGTTAGCACGACTAACCATGATTGGGGGTGTCAACCCGAATAGTACTATTCATATCGATCTACGGCTAAGTCCATAACTAATGGTTATAGTTTGAAATACCGAGGACCTTTATGTGTTAACTCATGCACATAAGGGAATCATATGCTTGTTTCTCATTTTCTAGTTATCATACCATTTGAATTTAAGATGTTTTTCCCCCAGATATAGAAAACAGTAAAAAGGGGTCGTGAAACTCACCTGTGTCACCAGTGTATCGTAATAATAATTCCTAGACATGAGTTAGTGTGCCAGTGTGCCAATGTACCGAGCAATTCAAATATAACATTAACTTATGATACTAGGGTTAAGTTATCACGTGTGCGGTTGAGTTCCATTGATTCATTGAGTTACAATATCGATTTGGTATATGTTAATAATGGTTGACGCTTAGATCTAGATCACCCAAAACGAGTTGGGGATAACCCATATTGTTTGTATTTCCGATGAACGTTACTTAATGGTATTGTTTTGTCTTTATAAAACGGATACGCATCATAGATATACTTACTTTACTATATTCAATTAACATATTTTATTTATTCAAGCCTTAACCGAAAAACATATATATATATATATATATATATATATATATATATATATAACTTTTCTTGTTGAATATAATCGCCTCATTTGTTTCCCATATAACATACGTTTATATACCATTTATATATAAATATATATATTTATATACATGATATATATGTGAAATACCGTTTAAGTCGAGGTATGAAACTATATAATTACCTATACATTTACACTCCTTTGACATAATAATTTAATGTTTTAGGTTTTGAAATCGTTCGTACCAATATATATCCAAAACATTGAAATCATACAATTATTTAAATCCGTAATTGAATATTAAATATAACTAATAAACGTCCGATTTTTGTATAATGAAATTTCATATCGATATATATGTGTATATACGTTTATCTTTACATGAGTGTGTAGGTGTGTTTACATATATATGCATGTTCGGGTTTAAGTATCGTTTTATATAATAATCATTTGATTTTATATAATCAATATATATATACAAATACATATCTATCTTCATATGTAACTTATGTGTATTAATCAATGATATTTATAAAACCCTCGTTTAGTCGGTAATATTATAAATGGATTCGTATAAGTTCGAAGTGTTCAAACGTAATACACAAGATATACGAGTTTATAATTGAAATACTTGTTATCCAAAATGCCCAATAATAACCATCCACGGTTTATCTATTACGAACATTTAGTAAATATTTATATGACTATAGTACTAATTATTATTCGTATATATGTAAGGACGGTTAGTCGTATTAAAGATCCGTTTTACCAATTACACGTTCACGTTCACATTTATCGTTTAATTAATGTATATAATTTGAAGGAAACCTCTCGCTAACAACACGTTAACTCGAATCGTTAATATTAATGCTTGGATTAATAATTATTTTTATTGCTAATGAATCGTTTAGGGCTCAACGTGCTTAACCGCACTAGCGTTTAACTTCGCGTAAATAGATATAATCGATTTAGTTCGCGTTTTATACCTTTTGATGTCTCGTTTACGAACCGACACATCCTAAACCTTACGGTTCGTATATTGACTGAGTTTGACTTTCGTTGACCAACCTTGACTGAGTTTGACCAGGTTTGACCAAGTTAGGACATAGTTTTTAATGACAAAAACTTTGTAATAGTTTAGATCTGATGTCTTTATGTTTTTGTAATGTAATATGTTCTAAGTGTTTATGCAAGTTATGCTAGAGGCGAACTTGTTGAGTTCGCCTAGTCTAACAGAGGCGAACTTGTTAAGTTCGCCTAAGTCTATCTGAGGCGAACTTGTTAAGTTCGCTTAGTCTGTTAGAGGGGAACTTGTTAAGTTCGCCTAATGCACATCAGATGTCTATATATAGATGTTTACAGAGTCAGTTTGTAAGAATCGATTACAGAGGATCAGAAAACAAACAGAGTTGAACGATTGAGTCTGTAAACTCTATTGAGAATTGGAATACAAGCGTGAATGTTATTTACTTGATTGTCTATATTGTCGTTTGTGTATGCAATTGTTGATTCGTTGCATTCCGCATTCCGAGTTAACGACACGTCTTATCACGAGAACAATCTGTAGAAGTGCCATGAGGACCTACAAGTGGTATCAGAGCTATTGCTCGTGATTCTTGGTGATTCTAGACGGTTTTGTATGCAAATTGACAAGAAATTCATCATCTTTGACATTTTCATTTCCATGGAGTTTTCAAGCTTAATTTGATCCTGATTTGGTGTTTTTGAAGAGGATTTTGAAGAAATTGATCCGATAGAAAGGTTCTAATTGAGAAATTACACAATCCTACGGTTTGATTTTGACTAATTCCTTCAAATCAGTGAATTATGAAGTTTTATTTTGATTCCTGGTTCGCGGTTTCTGGTTTGAATTGTTCTTGATTTTGAATCTGCTGAAGCAAGCGAACTTGCTGATTTGTTATGCAGGCGAACTTAGCAGGCGAACTTGTCAAGTTCGCTTCTCACAAATTAAGCGAACTTATTTTTAGGCGAACTTAATCAGATTTTCTGATTTCTGGTTTAAGCGAACTTATTAAGTTCGCTTCATATTAAATTCGCTTGGGTATCACAGAAGCGAACTTATTATCTTCGCCTAAGGGTAGTGAGTGTTCAACACTTGGAAATTTTTCAGGAAAATGGCAAATATGGTACAAGTAACGAATATGTTCAATTATGATAATGAGATTGGTACATCTCACAAACCACCGAAGTTGTTGAATCTTGCTGATTATTCTAATTGGAAAGATTGGTTTGATCAGTTCGTATCTTTTACCGAAACCAGTCTCTAGATTCCTATTTTAGAAGGTTATACGCATCCGACTTATTCGTGGATGGGACATGATGATGTTCCAAAGCCGGTGTCAGCGTTAACTACTGAAGAAAAGTTGTTGTTTGATAGGGAAAAGAAAACGATGGCAAGTATTTCGATGTCTCTTCCGAAGGAAATATATCACAGTTTCAAACAATTCAAGTCTTCTCAACAACTATAGGATGCATTACAGAAAACATGTGAAGGCAGTTTGGATGTAAAGAAGAGTAGAAAAGAGCTACTGCAGAAGCAATTCTTGGTCTTCAAACATTTTCAAAATGAATCATTGGATGATCTTGCTACCAGATTCTATCATCTACTTGGTGAATTGTCGAGTGCTTCTGTGGTGTATGAAACTGAAGAAATTAATGATAAGTTCTTGGAGGCATTACCATCAAAATTTGATATGTATACGGTTTTGATAAAAGAAAATATCAAGTACAAAACCATGTTTCTTGAAGAAGTTCTTGGGAAGATTCAATCGTATGACCTGAATATGAAGAAGAAGGAGACTAACAAGGAGCATATCCAGGATTCTTCAATGTATTTTGCCAAGACTTCTGGTAAAACTGGTACAGGAGTTGCATTCTTTTCTGGCGATGCTCACGATTCTTCTAATGATCAGTGTTCTGGAGTTCCTATTCATTCTGGTCATTCTAGTCATTCTGGATTTTCTGCGACAACAACTTCTACATCTTCTGGATCTCATATAAATCAAAAGGTTGCTGATGATTATCTAGCTATGTTTTCCTCATTCATGGCTTCGTATGAGAATTTTATTGCAGGGAAAATTCATGATCCTGAGGTTATTGAAGAAGATTTCAGACAGATTGACCCTGTTGATCTGGAAGAAATGAACATCCAATGGAATATGGCCATGTTGATGCGTCAAGTAAAGGATTTCTTGAAGAAAACTGGCAGAAAGTATATTGGATCTAATAGTCGATCACGCATGGGATTTGATAAAACCAAAGTGCGTTGTTATAACTGTCAAGAGTATGGCTACTTAGCTAAAGAGTGTGTGAAGCAAAAGGTTGAGTTTCATTCTCAGAAGAAGCAGAATAATTTTCAGAATAATCGTAATCAATCACATGGTTCATCTGGAAATTCAAATCATGCATCTGCATCATCGGCATTGGTTGCACAAAACGATGAGAACTATGACTGGGGTATTCATCTGGAAGATTTAGTGGGTGTTGTAAGGCAAGCCTTTGTAGAAAAAATTCATTATGAAAAATCGGAAGAGGTGACTGATGATGACAGTTCGAGTGAGGGTTCGAGTGACAGTTCGAGTGATGGTTCGAGAGAGGGTTCGAGTGATGGTTAGAGTGATGGTGAAAGTGTGCAGATTGTTGATGAAGAGATAGAACAAGTGCAGGATATTGATTCTGATGTTGCATCAGGTGTTGCTGAAGATGATATTGTTCTAACACAAAATGCTTCAGATGGTGTTGATTCAGAGAATATTCCAATTGCCAAAGTTTTCATGGCAGACATGCCTGATCCGTCAAAAGTAAAAGACTCTATTTGTCATATTTACTGTTCTAACTGCATTACTGTAAAAGATAAATTGCAAAATGTCATGGATAATAACACAAACTTGGTTTGTGATATGAAATCGATGCATTCAGTTAATCAGAAACTGAAAGATAATGATAAATTGTGCATCGATAGAATTGAGTCTTTGAAAAGAGACTTAAATTCTCTGGGATTAAAATATAAAGAACAAGCTTATCATCTGGATATGGCTTATGCTGAGATAGAAAAACGAAATGAAGTTGTTGCTCAAAAGAATAAAAAAATTTCTGACAAAGAGTCTGAGGTGATCAAACTTCATAGAAAGTTGGAAAACTTTGCAAATTCTTCTGTTGTTTTGGATTATTTTAATTCAAATGCTGATCCTACTAAGCGGGTTGCTGGTATTGGATTTGTTCCTCCACCATTTAATGAAAATTATGTGGTTGAACCTGAAATCATACATGAAGAGGAAATAGATCCAAAAACAGTATTGAAAGTGAACCCGGTAACTGGTGAGGATATGGTTTATGAATCTGATTCTGAAGATAAGGTGTTTGATGAGAAGAAAGTCGAAGGTATTCCCAAAGAGGTGAAACTTGATGAACCAACAGGTGTAAAAACTGTTACCCGTGATAAAGGCATTCTGACTGAACCTGATGAGGTGAAAGTTGTTACACCTAAGCTTTCCCCAATTTTATAGTCAAGTGGTTTTGTCGCTGCTGGTCATCAAAAGGTGCATTCATTAAAGGTGCCTACACAGGTTTATGTTACAAAGAAATCAGTAAACTGTTCTGGACAATCTTCTGAAGCTTATTCCTCTTATGGCTCCTCAAACTCAAAGAACATTCCTTATTTTAGAACTCATCAAGAGAGAAGAGTTTGTTTTCATTGTAACGAAGCTGGTTGCATTCTGGTAAATTGTCCTTATAAGAACCAGGGCAAATTGAAGACTGTTCCTTCACAACCAAAAGTGGTGAAGATTCTGAAAAGAACAGATGAGGGAAAGTCATTCTTTAGTTTGGAGAAAAATAAGTCCTGTTGATCTTTTGTAAAATCCTCTGGATTTAAACAGCAGGATAAATTGAATTCTAAATCATTTGTTTGTCAAGAGAAACTTGAGATTCCTCACGTTAGAATTTCAAAAGATTCTCATTCTGAAGTTAAACTGTCTAGACCACAAAGAAGAAGACGAAACAGAAAATTGAAGAAAATTTTGGAAACATCTGAATCTGATAATAATATATTATATAATGTTTTTCAAAATCAAAATATGTCTCCTTTGAAAAAGTCTGTTGGTAAAACTTCTATTCCAAAGGTTAATGATAACATTGGTTGTGAATAACTAGAATTTGTTTATTTTGATCAATCTGGACGACCCAAGACCACAATGGCTTGGGTTCCTATTTCTAACTGATTTTCGTTGTTTATGTAGGGACAACCAAGGAGGACTATCAACAATACATGGTATGTGGATAGTGGTTGCTCTCGACATATGACAGGGAATATTAGATTGCTTGAAGATGTTAAAAATATTGATGGAGGTTATGTCGCTTTTGCGTGGAATAAAGGCGGGTACATAACTGGACAGGGTACTTTAAAGAATGATAAATTCAAATTTGAGAAGGTGAATTATGTGGAGCATCTTGAACACAATCTTTTGAGTGTATCACAAGTTTGTGACAAGAAGTTTTCGTTCCATTTCAATGATGCTGAGTGTTATATCTTGAAACCTGGTTTCGTTATTCCTGACGAATGGATTCTCATGAAGGCCCCGAGGAGAAATGACACGTATGTCCTTCACATGAGTGTTGTTACTACAATGGATTCAATTCCTACACGTTTATTCCCCAAGGCGTCGGAATCAGATTCTATTTTGTGGCACAGGAAGTTAGCTCACATCAACTATCGGAAGATGAACTATATTGTTAAGAATGATCTGGTTCTTGGTATTCCGAAGACGAAATTCTCGATTCATGATGATTGTATTCCTTGCAAGAAGGGGAAACAACGAAATAAATCACACAAATCTAAATCAAAGAATTCTATCGTAACTCCTTTGGAGCTGCTGCATATGGATTTGTTTGGTCCGATTAGTATCAGGAGCATTGGTGGAAAATTGTACTGTTTGGTAGTAACGGATGATTTCTCTAGATTTTCATGGGTTAAGTTTCTTTCTTCCAAAGCTGAAACCACTGAGTTGATACAATACTTAATTCTGGGTTTGGAGAATTTGTTCAATCTGAAGGTCAAAAGAATTAGGAGTGACAATGGCAGCGAGTTTAAGAATAGCAAGATGGGCTTATTATGTTTACAAAAGGGAATTCATTATGAATTCAGTGCGCCATATGTTCCTCAACAAAACGGTGTTGCTGAACGAAAGAACAGGACATTGGTTGAAACGGCACGCACGATGCTTGCAGATTCTAAGCTTCAAGTTACCTTTTGGGCTGAAGCTGTGAATACTGCGTGTCACGTTTTGAATAGGGTCTTGACCGTCAAGTGACACAACAAGACTTGCTACGAATTGCTGAATAATCGAAAGCCGAATCTGGAATATTTACTACCTTTTGGTAATCCTTGCACCTTGTTGAAAGTTAGAGATGTCCCAACCAAATTCAGCGCCAAGGCTATTGAAGGGATTTTTCTGGTGTATGTTGCTAATTCGACTACCAAGAGGGTTTATAACAAAGAGACGCGTCAAGTTGAAGAATGGTTCCATATTGACTGTTCAAATCAGTCTTTACCTCAAATGGCGATTGGACTAGATTGGGCATTTGATTATGAAAACTTATTCAAGTCTTTTCATTTCCCTTATGATATTTCTCCTAATGAAGCTGCTATTCTTTATGATTCATGTCAGGATGCACAGCACAATGGCTTTCTACCAAATGCAGTTCCACATTCATCGGTTCAATCTACTTCTGCTCTCGATCCTAATGTTGCTTCTTGTTCGGGACCACATGATTCAGAGAGTGAGGAAGACAATGCTATTTTTCAAGATTCTTCTGTCGATCCTTTGTTGGGTGATGATCCATTACCTTCGACACAGGTTTCGGGGGAGATTCCTACAAATTTAGACTCGGAAATTCCAATTAATCATGATTTGTCTTATCAATCTGATACAACTCGTGTTGAAGTGTTACAGGTTCCTGAGGTCGCTTCCATTAAGGAACTCAAAGATCATCCAGTGACAAATATAATCGGAAATTTGCAGGATGGAGTGAAAACACGTTCTATTGTTGACAATACTTATTTGTATACATGTATTAAAGATTCTGGTGTTCTTGATGATTGCTCACATTCATGTTTTATTTCTTAGGTCGAACCCAAAAATGTTGAAATGGCTTTAAATGATAACAATTGGATAGAGGCTATGCAGGAAGAACTTGCTCAGTTTGACAAACTTAAGGTTTGGAATCTTGTAGATCTTCCGAAGGGTGTATATCCGATTGGTACTAAATGGGTGTTTAAATGTAAGAAAGACGATCGAGGTGTCGTGGTAAGAAACAAGGCAAGATTAGTTGTCCAGGGTTTCAATCAACAACAGGGAATTGATTACACCTAGGTTTATGCGCTTGTTGCGAGGCTTGAAGCTATACGGCTGTTTCTAGCTTTTGCTTCTTATAAAGGTTTTAAGGTGTTTCAATTGGATGTGAAAAGTGCATTTTTATATGGAAAGGTCAAGGAGGAAGTTTAGGTTTGTCAGCCGCCGGGGTTTGAAGATCCACTTAATCCGAATATGGTTTTCAAGCTTGATAAGGCCCTCTATGGTCTTCATCTGGCTCCTCGAGCATGGTATGAAACGTTGTCTACACATCTTTTGGCAAATGATTTTGTTCGTGGCAAGATTGACTTGACCTTATTCATAAAGAAATTAGGGGGAGATTACCTACTTGTGCAGATATAAGTGGACGATATTATTTTTGGCTCAACAAATGAAGGGTTGTGCAAAGATTTTGAGAGTGTTATGAAGTCGAAGTTTGAAATGTCAGCTATGGGAGAGTTATCATTTTTCTTAGGTTTACAAGTAAATCAAAAGGAAGATGGTTTCTTTATTTATCAGTCCAAGTATGTTAAAGACATCTTGAGCCGGTTCAAGATGGAGGACTGTACCCCATATGATACTCCGATTCCGGTCAATCATAAGTTGAATTCTGACCCGGATGGAAAAGATGTGGATTATCGACTTTACAGAGCAATGATTGGATCTCTCATGTACTTAACCGCTTCAAGGCCAGATATAATGTTCGTTATGTGCATCTGTTCCAGATTCCAGGCAAAACCAAAAGAATCTCACTTAATAGCTGTAAAAAGAATCTTTCGTTATTTGATAGGAAAACAAAGATTGGGACTATGGTATCCATATGGTTCTAACTTTGATTTTAATGCTTATATTGATTCTGATTTTGGTGGTTGTTGTTTGGACAGGAAATCTACAACAGGTGGTTGCCAGTTCTTGGGTAATAGACTTGTTTCCTGTCAAAGCAAAAAGCAAACCATAGTCTCCATTTCTACATGCGAAGCAGAATACATCGCTGCTGTAAGGTGTTGTTCACATATCATATGGTTACAACAGCAATTAAGAGATTACGGTTTGAATTTCACAGGAAACCCTATGTTTATTGATAATAATGCTACAATGTCTATAACTAATAATCCGGTTAAGCACAGTAAAACAAAACACATTGAGATTAGATATCATTTTATTCGTGATTGTGTAGAGAAAAGGTTGATTGAGCTGGTAAAGGTACACACTGATGATAATTTTGCTGATTTATTTACCAAGGCATTTGATCGTACCAGGTTTGAATTTCTAATCAAAATGATAGGTATGATCAATCCCGAATAAATGTTTTTTAAAATCAGATTTTCATGGAAAATTTTGTTTTTAATTTCTTTTATTGCTTTATTACATTTCTGCATTTTAAATTTTCAGTCAAAAAGTTCTTAATTTATAAAAAGGAAAAACAAAGTGAAAAATATAAAATTTGACATCATTTGAAGTTAGAGAAGAAATGATAGTACATCAGTGATTAGTTCATTTCACACGACCTTAGTAGACCTTTGATATATGATTGTTTAAAGTAATTTGATTTGATCTAAATTTCAAAGTCTGCATAAATGAGAAATGATAGTGTTGTGAATGCTCTAATCTTGATAATTTTTTAAATTTGTGTATGAGTTTTGAAACTTAAATTGTCAATAGACTAGAAGCGTTTTGAAACTAATAGTAGTGTGAAAATTAAATATGATATGATTACATATGTGATTTGAATCCATTATATGCCTGGGTGTGTGTGTAAAAGATCATTATCAGATAAAGAATATATGGTTTTAACGAATTTCATGAGACCAATATCGAATTATATCTTTAGCACAAATCTATTTCAGTTCACATTACTGCACATGCCCCGAAAAACATGCAATGTATTGTTGAACTAATATATGCTTTCAAAATCTATTGAAACATATATTAGCCCTTGGATCAGTTAGACACATCATCTAGTCTGACTCCATTGAATCTTATCCAGATAATAGTTGGATCCTCATACCTGAATCTGTTGATTCTCATTATACAGTCAATTCATTAGAATCTTCTGATTCTAAATCATCATGATTCTTATATCCTTTGGGATCTGCTTCTATTCTTGTGCTAAAAGAGATAATTTCATCTTGGAAATTGATCTAATCTTAAAATAAACTGTATATGTCTTGAATATAGTGCAATTTTTATTTCTGTTTGGCATATATGTGGGGTACACGATGTTTTTCATCTAAATGGTACTAAATCACATGAATTTGGAGAATAAACGCTTATAGTTTCAAATAATATAATATTGACAAATTTAAGAATTCATGCTTTATATTACAAATTCGGTATGAATAATTGAGCATTTCATAACCTGATATTATTTACTTTGAAATTTATCGCGTATCATTTCAAATATTATTCAAATTGAATGATTTATAAATACTGAAAAGGATACATAGTGCACAATAATGAGTTCGATGTTTCATATCATAGATTACCCTTAGTTATTGCTAAAATGTGTGATGAACTACTCGGATACTGATATGATATTCTTACTCATGATGTTCATTCAAAAATATGTGATTTCAGTTTATACAGATAAAAATCCAAAAAAATATGTGATTCCGTTTGTATAGATAAAATTCAAAAAGATTTTGTGTTTTTATTTTCCATGAAAATTCTAATCTTTTATTAAATTGTTCGGAATTGGATCAAATACATGCTGCTGATGGAAGTTCAAGTAGTGACGGGTTGAAACTTGGTAAAAATTTGATCAAGGGAAAAGTTGAATTTCATTAAGTTCGCCTAACTCTGGTGAAGCGAACTTCATATGTTCGTCTGATGTTGGTGAAGCGAACTTATTATGTTCGCCTAGGGCTTGTTAAGAGAACTTAACAAGTTCGCCTAAATAAGCGAACTTAATCTGTATAAGGGTTTGTCCAGGCGAACTTATTCACTCATCTTCTTCACAGTTCAAGCAAACTTGTCTGTTGGAGAATTTTTTTTAAAAATTTTCAAATTAAGTAGTTGTTGGGTTGTTTATCGGTATCTTCTGATTCGAAATTGAATTGCGAACGTGACTAAGGTAATTTCATCGATTTTCATCCGTTCAATTGTGAGAAAATTGAAGTTTTTGTCTCGGTTTTTTCATCGCTATTTTGAACCGACTGTTTTGCCCTAAATTGGTGTTTCTTCTGCCTTAAATCTTGAAATTGATCATTGATATTGACTCATTAGTACTAAACGATGTGATTCATATGATTATTTCATGATTTCCACACGATTTGAAAGATTTTTTATTTCTGGTTTGGAATTTGAAACGTCAGACAGTTCAGGCGAACTTGTCTAGGCGAACTTAATAAGTTCTCCTCTTGAAACACTAAGAGAACTTATTAAGTTCGCCTAGGGGTCAGAAGGGTTTTGGACTTGTAAAATTATTTTTTGTTTGACATTTTTTAAAAATTTTTTTTTGTTTTTGTTTCAAATTTGTTTTTCGTGTTGTTTGTGTTTGTTATTTATCTAATGTGTTTGTTGTCCAAATATTTTTCAGATAACTCGTCGTGTCGAATACAAACATAACCAGGTGGCATTGTTAGATCCTAACATGTCAGAAGCCATAAACTTTCAAGGGATTATTGGATTTCTGAATCGTTCACGACTTCGTGTCGCATTATCTGCAGATCCATACATTAGTTTGGTGTATATTCAGCAATTTTGGGACACTGTTCATTCAGATACTGACATAGAACCTCATGTTCTTCGTGCCACTGTAAACAATACAGAGAATGCAATATCTGAAGAAACTATTCGTGCTGCCCTTGCTCTAGGTGGTGCTGCTGATGATCCTATATCATATCCTAATACATTGATTATGGGATGCTTTCAGAGGATGGGTTACCGTGGACGACCTAATGATACACAAGCTCGTAAAGGTGGTTTGGTTGGTGAATGGAGATATTTCATGCATGTGATTATCCAATGCTTATCTCCTCGTAAAGCTGGTACAGATGGTTTAAAGACTACTCTTCAAGCTGCAATGGTAGCATTGACGTTGAACAAGCGATTCAATTTTGCACGTTTTGTGTATCGGGAGATGGTTATGCAAATCACACCTGCTGAAGGTCAAGGATTTCTTATGTATCCTCGGTTCATCCAAATGATTCTGAATCATCTTCTTCCTGATCTCCCACAGCATCCGATTTGATTAACTTTGACTCCGATGTCCAAGCGTATCTTTACTGATTGCACTAAGGTGAAACAACAAAATGCTGCATTGATTCCTGTTAATACTCCATTGTTTGGTCACTTAATCAATCCTGATTATGTTGAACCACTGAATGACAACTGGTTTCATCCTGATGAGATAGCTTAAGTGCAAGGTCCGAATGTTCAACAACAACAACAACCTATTCCACAACAGGTACAAGTTCAACAACAACAACAAGTTCCCATACAACAACAAATTCCTATTCAAGAACAAGCTCCAATTCAACAAGCTCAGGTTGATATACCTATTAATGAACCTGTTCCAGAAGTGGTCGTTCATGAACATGAACAAGATCTAGGGATGAATATGGATGATTTTGTTGATGACGCTGTGAACTCCCCATTCATGAAGCTGAGGGGAATGTGGTAACATATAATGAGTCGAGTTCTAGCTCAAGTGATACGATTTTACCTATTTCTGAAGAAATCGATTCTGATGAATCTAGAGATTTTTCCTCAGATCATTATGAGAGGTTGGCTCGTATACCATTGGCTAATGCTGGTAAACGTCTTAAATCTACAGCCAAAAGACAAAGACGTAAGTCTGTTCGGGATCCTCCTTCCGGATCAGTACATGGAAAAAGAACATTGATGGATGAGAGTTCTGATAGTGATTTTAATCCGGATCCTAAAACTCAGAAGCTTATGTCTGCTTCAATTACTACTGCTCAATCTTCACAGGGTGTAGAGGATGTTACTTTTGTTGCTTCCTTAATAGTTACACCTCCAAGTTCTAAAGATCAATCTCCTGTTCTAACTCCTATTCCTCCTGTGATTATTCCTACTCCTAGTCCTTCAGTTCCTCAATCTTCAGCTGGTCCTTCTAAGCCTTCTGATTCTGATAGGATTACTTTCCTTGAATCTCAAGTGCTTGCTTTACAAACTCGGGTGGATACTCTTGTATCTACTGATACTCAAAGACAGCTGGTGAATCAGACTCAAGCTACGCAGATTGCTGCTATGCAGGCATTAGTGTCCAAACTTGTTGAGCCTCTTGATGCTCAGGGGTAGTTAAGGATACGTGGTACATGTCACACTGAGTCTATTCAAAGACATGATGATGAAGACAATGATCCTTCTGGTAATATTGAGGGTGATCGTCAATACGCTAACGTTAATCCTACATCTAAACTTCAGGGGGAGTCGACATCACAATCCATTGATGGAAACAAATATACTTCTGGAGTTATTGAAGAAGAAATCTTATTATTGGAATTCTTTGCAGAGTCTGAGGAGGAAGAAGCTGAAAAGATAGCATGTCTTGATGCTGAAAAGATAGCATGTCTTGATGACATTGATGAATTATTTAATGACATAGAAGATGATGTGTCGGATAATCAAATAGAAGAAGGAGAGATAGTGGAGATAGAGATAGTGAAAAGTCAAGATAAAGTGATTTATGAAGGCTGCGATGGTCTTAATGTCCCTTATAACTTCATCCAAGATGATGTTATTCCTGAGTTTAATTATGAAGGAGCAACAGATTCTATGGACTCATTTGAAGACATCACACTGCCTGAAGATACTACTGATTATCAGATTGATACTGATGATGAAAACATTCAATCCAATACAGTTGCTGAAGCTAATACTACTCACACTAAGTCTCCAAAGGTGAACGAAGAACCTGTGATGTACAGAAATACAGGTATGACTAGAGAACAGTGGAGAGAAGTTGTGAATGGCTGGATGAAGGTGCTACCCAAGTCTCAAGCACAACTTGCTCAGAAAGAAAACTATGTGAATAAAGAGAGATGTGTAGGAAGAATCATAAGTTGGTTTTATGATAATGACACAAAATATTTGTTATTAAAAGATCTGATGGTGTTCAGTACTTAAAGCCGAGGATCAAGTATTTCAATACCTTGCCAAGGTGTGAAATGAATGGTCTAGCTTCAAAGCCACTTATTAATAGATCCAAGTTTGGATTAGCTGATGAAATTGCAAATCTGATCAAGAGAGAAGGTGGTTCGGGGAAGTATGAAAGGCTAAAGCCTCAAAAAGGAAAGAGAGTGAAGAACATAGATCAAAAGACGGGGAAAGTGACCTGGAAGTACAAATTCAAACCAGTACGTGTTGTACACAGGATACCATTGAAGAAGATTCCTTAAGATTTCCTTGGGAATATGAAATGGTGGTATGTAGCTAGGATTGAAGATAAAGACAATAAGGTCATTGTGTGTTTCTTTGACGCAATGAATGTTATGAATTTTTCAAAGAAAGATCAAAGAACGCCGAGAAAGAATGAAATCATGTTCACTGATGAATGGAGAGAACAAGGATTGCAGTACAAGAGGGTGTTGGATATATGTAGAAGATATGGAGTGCATGCAGGCAGCAGATTACCGGATAATTGGAAGAGTTCATCGTAAAGACAGAGGACTGAAGATCAAGCTATTGTCAAGGGGGAGTCTATTAGGACATAGTTTGTAATGACAAAAGCTTTGTAATAGTTTAGATCTAATGTCTTTATGTTTTTGTAATGTAATATGTTCTAAGTGTTTATGCAAGTTATGCTAGAGGCGAACTTGTTAAGTTCGCCTAGTCTAACAGAGGCGAACTTGTTAAGTTCGCTTAAGTCTATCTAAGTTCGCCTCATGCAGATCAGATGTCTATATATATATGTTTACAGAGTCAGTTTGTAAGAATCGATTACAGAGGATCAGAAAACAAACAGAGTTGAACGATTGAGTCTGTAAACTCTATTGAGAATTGGAATACAAGCGTGAATGTTATTTACTTGATTGTCTATATTGTCTTTTATGTATGCAATCGTTGATTCATTGGATTCCGCACTCCGAGTTAACGACACGTCTTATCACGAGAACGATCCGTAGAAGTGCCATGAGGACCTACAGACCAAGACCCGAGACGCCATATAACCGTCATTTTTCAGATCCGTCATCGTATGCTGTCCAAAACTCACATTTAATAAGCCGGGAATAAAACTCGGCCACAAATTCAACCGATCTAATAAAAAATAACTAACTGAAATGTAATTTACTAGATTTTGACAAAGCATAATCCGAACCTTGTAGATCGGGACGGTCGTACGACAAATAACACGGATCCGGTCAAGTGGGGTCTGCCGGAAACTCGTCGGAAAACCGGGAATGATCGGAAATACGCATATGTTCACAGGGATCATTTCAAATCGGAGTTTAACGTTAAGAGCGTGTAGTCTAGGCTTCAACAACTAGAAAAACGAAAAAAAACACTCATTGGAGACCATCTTCACTTCGTCGGAACCCTAGCGTCGCCGCCTGCCACCGTGGAACACCGCTTCTATCATTTCAATGAAGGAACAACTAGGTCCCGTCGCTGGAGAACGGCCTCCGCCATGGCCATCGTCTTTTTCATCGATCTCCGTCTCAAATGTGTCTTCGCTCGTTTGGAGGAACAAGACCTGTAGGTCCAGATTTCAATCGGAAATCTCACAGATGATCGATTACACACACACATAGGCGGATTCTGTGTGTATGGTGGTGAAACAGAAATGGTAAAGATAACATCTAACCACACAGGAAACAACACACATATGATGTGAAATTGTAAGAACAAAGCATTAAACAAATGCATATTGTATTGATTCTTCAAGAACAGTGAAAGATAAAATTCAGGGTTACAGCCGCTACTCACACCTTAAAAATTCTCAAACTAGGCTATTTATAGTAAGTTGACTGACTCGAAACTATGCTCACCGAAACTAGTAGCTTCGGTTGAGCATTTACAAATGAATGAACCTCCTAACGAAACTTCCTATCTATCGATACTAATAGTTTCGATTGAACAAACCTCCATCGAAACTAGATAGTTTCGATGGCCCAGACTTAGAAATAAAATAGGAAATTACATAAAATGAAATTACAAGTTATCAAAACTTAAACTAAACAATGTTCAAAAGAAATACATTGATGACAACTGCTTATAAAAAAATAAGACTCTACAATCTCCCCCTAAGCTGCTGCATCAATGTCTTTAACTTCTCTATGCAGTTGGTGTTTGACTTGGTTTATGAAAGTGAGGTTTTGCATGTATAGTCACCACCCTTTGATATGCCTTGGCATCAGCTTCATCATCATCACTAAAGATCTTGATAGGGTTGTTGAATAACACTTCAAGATCCTCATGTTGAAATTTTAGTAGCTCCATGGGCTCAAAAATGTTGATGTCCTCCATTTCTACACACTCAATTACTACCCTTCCAATGGTAGGGTTGTAAAACCATTTTCTAAAGTTCTGAAGCTGTACAGGTACAGAACGTGACAGTATGATAGATTTGACAGTTTCTGCCGGTTTGTACCTAAGGCTTACCCAAGGCCTTTGAGTTCTGTGACACCCAGTAGTCCAGGTCAATAACCATAGTCATATTTGCACATTCCTATTTTATATTTCTTGGAATATTATCTTTGATATAGTATTGTCAGGAGTCTAGCAAAGGGACAAGTGTCATATTTAGTAATTTTTAAGAATTACTAGGAAATAAACGATAATAACCCGCATTGATCGTTCGTTGGTGTTTAACGAGATTTTATTCCGGTAAAAGTCTAGGGACATGTTTTAATATAAAAATGTATATATTGGTGACTAAACCTTAAAACATGGACATAAAAATGTTGGTTGCATGACCTTGAGTTATTTTATGTGTATACATGTATACTATAGTTAAAGTAATAACTATGTCGGGAATTCACTAGCAGATTATTAAAGCTAGTCAAACTACACAAAATGTAGAACGTCTTAATAATCAAAGATATTATAGCGGGTATTAATTTTGGGTAACATACCGCATATAAATCAATCACATCATCATCATGATGACTTCTTCGCTTACAATTCACTCCAACATCAAGTCGTAATGATGATGACTTGTTGAGATCTACACTCAACTCCTGTTTCATCTAATATTTATACATATACATATAAAAATATCTAGGTATATAGATATAAAGTCTAAATCACTAAAAATCTTGAACCGAGTATTATATTACGGGAGCACCTACCGGGTTTACACTACCTTAGACAGAACTAACTAGCAATTGAAAGGTAGCTAGTGATTGTACAACACCCAACCCCCCACCCCTAACCGAATTCGGCCGAAACTAGGTGGGGCCACCCACCTAGTTTGCTTCACCAACTTTCCTTCATATGTGTTGTCATGAAGCCATACCCTTTCATCCAATAAATCAAGCAAGGATCAAATCAAGACTCATCTAATATGATTTGCAATGATGATGGAAGGAATTACACTCCTACTATGTAGTATAAAAAGGAGTGTCCAACTCAAAGCAAGAACTCTTGCTCCTTTCTCCCTTTATCGGCTCAAATAACACACACACATACCCACAAATTCAAGTGCCAAGCCGTAGTACTTCAAGAAGAAATCACCCTCTATCCCCCTCTTTCTCTCGGTTTTAACCAGCCCCAAAACCAAAAGAATACCCAAAAATTCTGTAACTCAGATTCTACCAGATTTTTGGCCAACTTTGCAAAACCATATCTCCTTCGTTACTTGGCCAAATCGGTCCATTCTTCTTCTTTAATGAAGCTCCATGTTAAGATGGAAGAACCCAAGTGAAATCACTCGAATCTATGGAGTATTCGACTTCCAAACAGCCGGCGCAAGAAGGCCGCTTAGTGCAGGTCAAATCTGGACACCTCTTTTCATTTTCCTGTTTTAAGGTACCTACACAACTCCAAATCTAGTTATACTTTTTCACATCTCCTCTAGTTTCAATAAACTATATTTTAGAAGAAAATCCCAAGTCATTTGGTCTTCTAAAACCATCTAAAAGTCTACTCGGTGTACGCCTAAAATCTAAGTTTTCAATAACAAAATAAAACATAAAAGTCTTGATGAGTTTTGCTTTATGTCTTCATGAGTCATGTTTGAATACATATATTTATACACGTACATGTTCATACATAAAATAACAAACTGGAAGGACCATGGACAAGACAAGGACACATCAAATATAAACTATATATATATATATACTATCACATAAAATAACACTTGGATGATGGTGTTCTTCATAAACCCTTCATTCCATTCATGTGTTATGTTGAAGGATACATGTTCGTGAAGTTATATGATCATGTGTGACTTACCTGGCAAGACCCGAGGTAGTGTCCTATGATTCAAGAAGACATACGAACGATTATCATCAACATATGAACGTGAAAGGTGTTACTAAAAATATATGTTTATGGATAAAATTTGTGATATATATGTGTTGGTATACGGTTTTCATTAAAACATGGAAATGTTATAGGAATTAAAGATTAGTATCCTAATATGAACATTTGATATATGTACATGGAACATATGAAGAGATTCGGTTAAAAATAAATAATCACATGACATCGTGGAACATATGTGAATATATTTTAAGTTGTTACAAAAATAATATTTATTTTTGGTACACTTAATAAGTCAACAATAGGGAAACATATTATTTTCTCAGAAAATATGTAAGCGTCTAGATTGGAATAATAATCACTAATGAGTCATAAATGAAAACCCTATTTTTATTAAACAAAGGTGTACTTAACGGGATTCGTTAAGTCGGATGAACAACTTACGTATAAGACGGGTAGTCTTAACACATTAGTACCATTGTGTGATTAGGGTATGGATAGACAGGAACTATTAGCACAAGGTTATTTACTAGGATTTCATCAAACACAAGGTGAGTTCACGGCCCCCTTTTACTTTTTAAAGTTTTGTAAACTGCGGGGGAGAAACATACTTACATTAAGTATTACAGTATTCGTTAATATATGTCGAAACATTGTTGTTTTATACAATTGGGAAAGCACTGCAAATATTTTTATATGATAACAAGAAAACAAGACATTAACACTATGTTATACATGGTGAACAATATAGTGCTTAAAGTCCCGGAATAAAAACTTAGTAACCATTAGCTATGGACTTAGCTAGGATTTTATGGATAGTACTATTGGGGGTGACGTTCCCGGTCATGGTTAGTCGCGCTAACTAGGGGTCCAAATGGCCGAATGACGCATATTATCTTACTCGCAGAAAGGCGAGAATGGACATTAAATTGTTGGGGTTTGGTTACGGTTTCATGTATAGACATAGGTATTTGTAAGACTAGCTAGCTTACGAATGGAACAATAACATTTGTTATCATATGGGTTTAGAATTAATTCTACTTATTTTATGACGGTAAAGTCATGGACATGCTTTCAAAGGAAAACTACATATTTGATGACGGTTAAGTCATGTATATGTTTTCAAAGGAAAACTACTTATTTTCTGACGGTTAAATCATGGGCATGTTTTTAAAGGAAAACTACTTATTTTATGACAGTTAAGTCATGGGCATGTTTTCAAAGGAAAACTACTTATTTGATGACGGTTAAGTCATGTATATGTTTTCAAAGGAAAACTACTTATTTGATGACATTTAAGTCATGTATATGTTTTCAAAGGAAAACTACTTATTTTATGACGGTTAAGTCATGGGCATGTTTTCAAAGAAAAACTACTTATTTTATGACGGTTAAGTCATAGGCATGTTTTCAAAGGAAAACTACTTATTTTATGACGGTAAAGTCATGGGCATGTTTTCAAAGGAAAACTACTTATTTTATGACGGTAATGTCATGGGCATGTTTTCAAAGGAAAACTAACTGTACTAAATTAACAAACTATGTGAACTCACCAACCTTTGTGTTGACACTTTCAAGTATGTTTCTCACGTAACATTTAGGCATGGAGCGGTTGGAATAGGCTAGCTATGTTGGGACAATTCCTAGTAACCGGACGGGCATAGATGATCAAGTCTCAAGTCGACCATTGAACTATAGGGACTTAGATCATTGTATTTATTTAGTTTTTGTAATCGTATATGTAATCAAGTCTTAGAAATCGCTATTACAGCTTCCGCTGTCATGTAATGAACCAATCGTTGCAACATGTATTTATTTATTAAGTAAATAAATTTGGGGGTGTGATAGATTGGTATCAGAGCAATGGTTTTAGCGAATTAGGTTTACTTAGTGACACCTAGTCTCTAACCAGAATCATTTAGGGACTGTTGAAGCACTTTTGTGTGATAAACACTCTGGATAGAGTCTTGTTTATTGTATTTCATTGTATGTATTTGTCTTTGTTTGTAAGTGTCTGTATGTATTAGTTATCGAGTTGTATTTTCTAATGCATGTTGATAGTTGCTAAAATCTCTAAGTGTTTTGCGCACTTGAATGTACGCAGGAATTAGTTCATGCGTACTTAGCAAGTACGCAAGAATACCTTGCGTACTTGCTAAGTACGCATGAGCAATTTGCCCTGCGCACTTGCTAAGTGTGCAGAGATCAGGTCGTGTATAAATAGGATAGGTTGATAGTAGACAAGTACGCAGTCATATACGCAGACATTGTATACTCAGTATTTTGTCTCTGTAACCTTCAAGTGTTTATAATAGACGAAAGTTTAAAGTGATTCTCTTGTCAGTTTACTTTGTGTTGTAAGACTCTCCACCTAGTCACGGGTATTCTGCACCCGGTCCGACTCAGGAACACACTTGTATGTGATGATCCGCCACACCCGAGGGACCTACAGGGACCAAGATTTCTAAGACTTGCATCACACTAAAAACACCCAAGACTTGAGTATAGGAATTCCAACCGTTGTCGAACAATTTGTGTAGACTATTAGTGTATGGAGTTACACTAGGGTATCATTAGCTACACTAATACAATTACATGGCAGATGTAATGAACACTTAAACACACACAACAATGTGAAAATAATAAACACTTACAACATGTTACTGTTCAGATTACGAGTCAAGAATAACGGGTACTCAGCATACTGCAACCTTAGAAGATCGAGTTACGAGTTGAGCTTGGGCGACGACGGCAACAATCGTCAGTTACCGATCTTGGTATCACAACAGGCTGAACCCGTACCTGAATCTGTACCTATACCTACACCACAACTACTCCAGCCATGGAGGCAGCTATCTTTCTAATGTATTTGCGGTATAAATACTTTCCTTCATAAGTTGTAGGATTGGATGCCTAGACTTTCGCCATGAGATATGGCAGACAGAATTGCCCAGACAGAAGGGAATCCAAGGTGGATAAGCAGGACTAAATGGGAGAGAACTCCAAGGGTCATGAGACCCAGAGATACATCAGGATCATGTGGATCCATGCATATATACAGACTTGGAGAATGAGTTTCTCGACACTCATTTGAGGATCTCTGCCCAACACATAATGCCTGACATTCACCATACACATTTTATTTTAAGAGACACTGATGGTGCCTCTCTACCATTAGCCTCATCCGACAACAGCCATATTCGGCAAATTCATGAGTATTGGTACAAATAATTAAGAGTAATCCGATAAAACAATACACACTCCTGCACAAGTGTGCAAACATGATCTAATGAACATTTCAAATCCCATTGATTTAAAAGTTGGGGATAGAAGGAACACTACAGGGATCATGCAAAGTAAATTATCATAACGGGTGCACACGTAATCATAATTTGTAGTGCATGGGAACTTTAGTGAGTCTTGCTATCTAAGCTGATGATCAACCCACGTTCTTAGTTACTTGATTAAGGATTTGATCTTAACGAGTCAGACTTCTCAATTAGGTGCTCTCAAAGCAATCTCATAGTTTGGGAGGAACGAGAGAAATTCAAACTGAAATCAACCAATCTTTTGTGAATCCTGAACGGCGAAGGATTTCGCACATTCATTCTTTGAGATTCTACTTGTCGAGATAGCTTTAATTTAAGCATTACCACAACCAACACTTACAATAATTGCATAATTATTGTGGGAGATTATAGCGTAATCTTATAATCCATCACACCGTTCAATCTCACAATTACTTGAAATTGATGTTAGGAGTGTTATGCCCTAACTTCAGTGATGGGGCAGAAAATTTGTTCTGACCCGCATACACATAGCACCGATGGGGTATTGTGGAAGCTCCACATGAGACAAGTAGGTAATCTAAATTTTTAGAATATTGGTCAAACAGGGTTGCTCTCACAACCATTGACATTCAGTACACCTTCAAGACCGACTATCCTCTCGGTCATGAATAAGCCGTGATATATTCACAAGCGAATGCCAAAGAAACCTAGGTGTGGACTAACGATTATTATTGCACTAACCGAAAAATGACATACAAAACTTTTAAAGGGGTCCCAAATGCGGAATATCGTGCTAATCTCATTAGTTCATGATATGCATAAGGGGCGTAAGCTCGAGCTGTTCACAACAGATCACTGTTCACAATAGACCACTATCCACAAGGATTAGAAAAGGATAATTTTATGCTCTTTTGTACCCGCACTTCCCCAAAGATCATCTTGTTGAATGGATCCCAGATTTTAGCCCAGAGGAGAGGCGTGATCACATCTTTAGCTCCCAGTTTTATAGAACTAGGAAGCTCTAGGAGCATCTATTGTTAAGGAATGACCTCTTAACACAGGCTCAGTAAGAGTACAAAATTTTCGATGTTTAACACTCATAACCTCAATTTTATCCTTGTGCTAAGGATTCTAAGGTTATAACCTGTATGAGTGGAATACGTAATGGTAAGTCACCAAAGTACGATTCAAACACTAAGGAGGTGCATACACATTGAATGACTTATAGTTGGCCATTGTAAAACTCATAAACCCTTTCTACCAACTTAATGGATTGACAAACCCGTAGCCAATTTTGGGGAAAACAGTGATTCTATGAGACCATTCTCACAGTCCCACTACTCATTCCCTCAGCTAGACGGAATATGAATATCCCAAACAAACATAGAACTTTTTATGGCACACATACTTCGATGGTATGGTAGCCAAGTCATGAGCTTACATATCAGGATGTTACAACCCGAATGCTAGTCTGCCGCGGGAAGATAGTGCAATTAACGGGTAAAGTGGTGATTAGACTCGACCTTCGCAAGTAAGAGCTCCCAAGGAACATCAAATCTTAGCTCCATGAAGGCACATGGAGAGGAAAATCCTAGAAAACATGAAACCTGAAATAAGAGAAAAGTCTTAGTCCGGGAAAATGCTTTCGAAAAGCATAAGAGGGACAAACATAAAGTTTCATTTCCGTACTGTGTCATTACTACCCAATATTCAACTAAAACCTAGACACCTCGTCGAGTAATTCTTTCCTACGATCTATAGAGATCTGCTTTTGTGACAAGGTGCGTAGACGAATAGAGGGTAGGTGTCATCATACGCTTAAGATTCGTAGGCACCATTCCTTTCATTACTAGGAATGAGGATCCCATAACCCTACCATATTGAGGGTAATCAAATAAAGGGGTTCTTGCACATTTAATATCGTTAGTCGGAGAAGTATTCGCTTTGCTTTCGAATACCGACTACCAAGTAAATGGAATCAAACATTGAAGCCTAAGTTAGATGATACATATAGAATTTGGGAACCAGGTATCGGTAGCCTATGTGGGAGGTTATGGATGAAGTCCATAAGCCGAAGTACTCCGTTCATCCAGAATCGATTAAAACGTATAAGGATCCCGAGGAACTCCATTATGTGGCAAAACATGAAAGGAGAAATTGCTATCTATGTTGTGAGATACCCGACAGTAAAAGCAGAATGTTAGGAATCACCTGAGTGAACACAACAACCGCAGATTCCTCAATGGAAATGGGAGGAGAATTTCATAGATTTCATTACAAATCTACCCAGAACATCTAGCGGCTATGATACTATATGGGTAATCATCAGTCGTTTGACGAAATCCGCTCACTCCCTACCAATCAAGGAGACAGATAAAAGTAATAAGCGTGCAAGGCTAAATATTAAGGAAATTGAGGCTAGGCATGGTATGCCAGTTTCCATTTTCTCTAATAGGGACAGTCGATTCATGTCAAGAATCTAGCAGTCTGTACAAGAAGCCTTGGGCACACACCTTGACATGAGCACTGCATATCATCCCCAGATGAACGGTCAAGGTAAAAGGACCATCCAAACTTTAAAAGATGTGCTCCGTGCGTGTGTAATCGATTTCAGAGGAAATAGGGATACTCACCGCCGTTGGCTGAGTTTTCATATAATAACAACTACCATACCAACATTAAAGCCGCTCCGTTGAGGCTTTGTATGGTTCTAAGTGTCGCTCATCGCTATGTTGGGCGTAGGTTATCGAAAAACATTTGACTGGTTATGAGATTGGCCAGGAAACCATTGACAAGATCGTCGAAATCAAAGATCATCTGAAAGCCACTCAAGACAGACGAAAGAGAGTTGTGCTAGAAACAGCCGAAAGCCATTAGAATTCCAAATTGGAGACCGATCCTTGTTAAAGGTCTCACTAAACATAACCATAAATACATCAGACCATTTGATATACGGGCTAGGGTTGGACCAGTAACCTACAAGCTTACGTTGTCAGGGGGAACTAAGCAATATACACGATGCGTTTCATGTGTCAAATCTCAAGAAGTGTTTATTAGACGAAACGTTATTCATACCGTCTGGTGAGATTCACATAGGTGACAAACCACACCCTGTTCAGGAACCTATTGAAACCACTGGCTAAAAAGTCAAAGGGACAGGGCGTAACTGTATTGAATTGGTTAAGATATGTTAGAACTTGGAGCGTGACCCTGAATATACATGGGAACACGAAGATCAAATGAAAACCATGTACCAGTCCTTGTTCACAAATACACCAATTCAAGGTAACATCAACTGAATTTCAGGACGAAATTCTCTTTAACATGGGGAGAATGTGACACCCAATAGTCTAGGTCAATACCCATAGTCATATTTGCACATTCCTGTTTTATATTTCTTGGAATATTATCTTTGACATAGTATTGTCAGGAATCTAGCAAAGGGACAAATGTCATATTTAGTAATTTTTAAGAATTACTAGGAAATAAACGAAAATAACCCGCACTGAACGTTCGTTGGTGATTAACGAGATTTTATTCCAGTAATGATGATGACTCCAACATCAAGTCGTAATGATGATGACTTGTTGAGATCTACACTCAACCCCTGTTTCATCTAATATTTATACATATACATATAAAAATATCTTCGTATATAGATATAAAGTCTAAATCACAAAAAATTCTTGAACCAGGTATTATATTACTGGAGCACCTATCGGGTTTACACTACCTTAGACCAAAATAACTAGCAATTGTGAGGTAGCTAGTGATTGGACAACACCTAACCCCCCACCCCTAACCCAATTCGGCCGAAACTAGGTGGGGCCACCCACCTAGTTTGCTTCACCAACTTTCCTTCATATGTGTTGTCATGAAGCCATACCCTTTCATCCAAGAAATCAAGCAAGGATCAAATCAAGTCTCATCTAATATGATTTGCAATGATGATGGAAGGAATTACACTCCTACTATGTAGTATAAAAGGGAGTGTCCAACTCAAAGCAAGAACACTTGCTCCTTTCTCCCTTTCTCGGCTCAAATAACACACACACATACCCACAAATTCAAGTGCCAAGCCCTAGTACTTCAAGAAGAAATCACCCTCTATCCCCCTCTTTCTCTCGGTTTTATCCATCCCCAAAACAAAAAGAATACCCAAAAATTCCATAACTCAGCTTCTGCCAGATTTTTGGCCAACTTTGCAAGACCATATATCCTTCGTTACTTGGCCAAATCGGTCCATTCTTCTTCTAGATTGAAGATCCATGTTAAGATGGAAGAACCCAAGTGAAATCACTCGAATCTATAGAGTAATCGACCTCCAAACAGCCGTTGCAAGAAGGCCGCTTAGTGTAGGTCGAATCTGAACACCTCTTTTCATTTTCCTATTTTGAGGTATCTACACAACTCCAAATCTAGTAATACTTTTTCACATCTCCTCTGGTTTCAATAAACTTGATTTTAGAAGAAAACCCCAAGTCATTTGGTCTTATAAAACCATCTAAAACTCTACTCGGAGTACGCCTAAAATCTGAGTTTTCAATAACAAAATAAAACATAAAAGTCTTAATGAGTTTTGCTTTATGTCTTCATGAGTCATGTTTGAATACATATATTTATACACGTACATGTTCATACATAAAATACCAAACTGGAAGGACCATGGACAAGACAAGGACACATCAAATATAAACTACATATATATACTATCACATAAAATAACACTTGGATGATGGTGTTCTTCATAAACCCTTCATTCCATTCATGTGTTATATTGAAGGATACATGTTCGTGAAGTTATATGATCATGTGTGACTTACCTGGCAAGACCCGAGGTAGTGTCCTATGATTCAAGAAGACATACGAACGATTATCATCAACATATGAACGTGAAAGGTGTTACTAAAAATATATGTTTATGGATAAAATTTGTGATATATATGTGTTGGTATACGGTTTTGGTTAAATCATGGAAATGTTATAGGAATTAAAGATTAGTATCCTAATATGAACATTTGATATATGTACATGGAACATATGAAGAGATTCGGTTAAAAATAAATAATCACATGACTTCGTGGAACATATGTGAATATATTTTAAGTTGTTACAAAAATAATATTTATTTTTGGTACACTTAATAAGTCAACAATGGGGAAACATATTATTTTCTCATAAAATATGCAAGCGTCTAGACTGGAATAATAATCACCAATGAGTCGTAAATGAAAACCCTATTTTTACTAAACAAAGGCGTACTTAACGGGATTCGTTAAGTCGGATGAACAACTTACGTATAAGACGAGTAGTCTTAACACATTAGTATCATTGTGTGATTAGGGTACGGATAGACAGGAACTATTAGCACAATGTTATTTACTAGGATTTCATCGGACACAAGGTCAGGTCACGACCCCCTTTCGCTTTTTAAAGTTTTGTAAACTGCGGGGGAGAAACATACTTACATTAAGTATTACAGGCATCTTTTCAAAGAAAAACTACTTATTTGATGATGGTTAAGTCATGTATATGTTTTCAAAGGAAAACTACTTATTTTAAGACGGTTAAGTCATGGGCATGTTTTTAAAGGAAAACTACTTATTTTATGACGGTTAAGTCATGGGCATGTTTTCAAATGAAAACTACTTATTTGATGACGGTTAAGTCATTTATATGTTTTCAAAGGAAAGCTACTTATTTGATGATGGTTAAGCCATTTATATGTTTTCAAAGGAAAACTACTTATTTTATGACGGTTAAGTCATGGGCATGTTTTCAAAGAAAAACTACTTATTTTATGACGGGTAAGTCATGGGAATGTTTTCAAAGGAAAACTACTTATTTTATGACGGTAAAGTCATGGGCATGTTTTCAAGGGAAAACTACTTATTTTATGACGGTAAAGTCATGGGCATATTTTTAAAGGAAAACTAACTGTACTAAATTAACAAACTCTGTGAACTCACCAACCTTTGTGTTGACACTTTCAAGTATGTTTATCAGGTAACCTTTAGCCATGGAGCGGTTGGAATAGGCTAGCTATGTTGGAACAATTCCTAGTAACCGGACGGGCATATATTATCAAGTCTCAAGTCGACCATTGAACTAGAGGGACTTAGATCTTTGTATTTAGTTAGTTTTAGTAATCGTATATGTAATCAAGTCTTAGAAAGCACTATTACAGCTTCCGCTATCGTGTAATGAACCAATCGTTACAACTTGTATTTATTTATTAAGTAAATAAATTTGGGGGTGTGACAAGTTCTAGGATGGATTATTGTCTTTGAGATAACTCTTCTTGGCTTAGCAATGGTCATGGATCTAAAAATCATTGAAGGTCTGATGTCTCAAGAAGGTCTCAAAGTCTTTTGCAATGCCCACATTTCCAGGATTTTGTAGAGGTAGCTTGGCAAGAGCTCTTAAATCATATTTAGGGAGGGAGCTGAAGTCATGAGGAGACATGAAGTACTCCACTCTTCCTTTGTATCTTTTAACAATGAAAAGTGAGCGTTCTTTATCGTACTTCCACCTGACTGGTGGCCTTTTCGGCTCTTCATACTCAGCAAACCACTCATAGTGCTTTGGTGGTTCTTGAGCTTGCATGTCTTTGAACCAAGACCTTCTAGGATCTAAGGCCTAGACAGATGGAGTATTGGATCCTGTGATGGTTGGTGATGGAGTAGCTGTTGGAGCTTCTTTAGTTGTGCCTATTGGCCCATCAGTGTTTTCAGGCTTAACGAAGGTCACTGTGACATCTTGATCTTGTAGCTCATTATCTGTTAGAGCATCAAATTCATTTCCTTCTTCAGTAAAGTACTTAAGCTTATCTCCATGTTCTTCTTCTAAGGTAACAATTTCAGGTTAATCTTCAATTGTTCCAAAGTCATCAACCTGCTTTAGGAGCTCATCCAGCTCATGATCCGATCCCACTTCTTCTTCATCAAGAATAACCAATCAATACTTGATTCTATTCCTTTCTCTTTTTCTTTGTTGGCTCTCCTTTCACTAATTGATGGAAGATTATACCCGGTTTCTTCAATCTTGACTTCCACAGCATCCTTTGTCTTGGCAACTTGGCCAGTGAAGTTTGTCAGTGCAAACTTATTATTTGAAACAAAGGCAGGGAAAGAGGGTCCACCAGCAGAAGTGGTCTCCCCTTGAGCTGCTGAAGGGGTTTCTTGTTGAGAAGATTTAATCATTAAAGCCTTGATTTGTTCAACAGTATCATATAAGGCTTTAAAATCTTGTTGTTGCTGAGATATTATGTTCTGTTGGATTTCTAGTTGGGTCTGCTGAATGTCAAGTTGAGTATGTAAGCCTCCAACTTCCAGTTTAAGATCTTTCACTTCTTCCTTGCTCTCTCTAGATCAGTTTTTAGATATTCAATCACTTCATCTTGTTTTGTTACGGTTTCCTGTAACCTTTTTATCTCCAGGCTTAGGGTTTTAACTCTTGGAACAGATGGTGATAGGTCAGGGACAGGGGATGCAGGTGGTGTAGGAGCAGGTGTATGTTGTGGAGATGGTTGTGGTGAGGGTGGTGGAATATGAGTAGGTGAGTGAGTGAGTGGGGGTTAAGTGTTCTGGAATGTCAAACAGAGATTCTTTAGAAGAGGTCAAAGAATCTAGCCGGGTCTTGATTTTCTTTGCAAGGGGTTCTTCTAATTCGCAGTCGGACTCGGAATCAGCTGGTCTCTTGGAGGAGGATGCAGGATGCACAGTTTGTTCATCGTCTTCTGCCTCATAGTCTGACTGATCATATTTAGTACCGTAGATGCCTTCGTCCAAGGTTTCACTTAACTCGGCTTCATTATGTACTTCTGCTTCTACATTTTCAGCAAGTTGCTCTTCAATCACAGGCTCAACATTGTCTAACAGTTGATCCATGAAAGGAGCCTCCAAGATAGGTTGTTCAACATTTTGCTCTATCTGTTGGTCAACTTCAATATCTGGCTCTTGGTTCCCTTGACCTTGTTCTTCCTCTTCTTTTTCAGATGATGATTCAACATGTAATTGTTGATCTATGTCAGGAACATCCTCTTCTTCTTCACCCAAGATATGACCAAACACAGGAATATCAGCAATCACTATGTTGGTTCTTTTGCTTGAACTCTTCATGTAGCTTAGGGTCTTGGCAGTCATGTGATCAAAGATGAATACATGCCCATCTTGTTATAGGTTAGGATGAAGGTGATTGATAATGATCTGAAGAAACCTATGATAGGCCAAGAACTTTTCCTTCACTCCTATAGTCAAGTTTTCCTTCAACTGCCCAAACACTAGCCTAGAGAAGTTGTAATCCCTCCCTTTAATTAATCCTAAGACTGCAGATAGACAGGCAGTGAATAAAGACATGTACAATGTATCTCCATAGAGGGGGAAGGGCATTCTTGATAATTTGTCTGCTCTTGAATTCGTCTGGATGCCCCAACCTTCCTTAACATAAAAACATAGAAATTCCACCGGAGCTTCATGATTATCATTAAAGTGCAGCACCTATCTGATAGTTGCCACAGCTAGTAGAACTTCTTGATTATAAACTGTAGCCCTAATATGCTCCACATTGTCTATCACTGTTGTTGTTGCAGTATTCCAGAATTGCCTTATAGTAGTTTTGAACACTAGCAGGTTGTGGCTTATAGCAAACCTGATGTTGGAGTTGGCTAAGAAATCGAGTACATGTATGAAGTCTGCATTCTTGGGATCAGTAGTATTCAACACAACACAGACATTGTGCCTTTTGACAAATAAGAGATCCATATCTGCACAGAAACAACACAAAAAAAATTATCAAACATCAGGCCAACACTTAGAAAATATCTCAGAAAGGCCTGACCAAAACTACTAGTTTCGGGTGAAGAAAACATATCGAAACTAAATAGTTTCGGGCAGCAAAGTGGTATCTAAACAACTAGTTTCGATAGAAACCTGTTCAAATTCTGAGACTCATTTTAAAAACCAAAACACCCTTTAATCGAAACAACTAGTTTCGATGCCTGAATTCTGAACAGATATACAAGTATTCAAAAATTAGAAAAAGCTAGGCTAAAAAACTACATACAGATTATCAAAATAAAGAGAGGAATCACAAGAATGGTAGAGTACGCCTGAGGTGTCGAAACTGCATCTTACCGAGATTTTTGATGTAATCTGTAAAATTAAACAATAGAAGAATGAGATATTAACAATGGTGAGTTCAGAAACAGGATTTGAGCATGAAACAACCCAAAACACGCTATTTAAGTCGTAATAAGGGTAAAAATGTAACCCTAGCCATCGCTATATAAAACAATAGCAAACATTTTTGATTAATCAAACCTGATGAAGACGACGACGGAGGAATCAGATAAGGGAAACTGATTTCGCAAACTTAGACCGATGAATCTGAGCTTTTGTGTGTGAAAACGAAGGTGAAAATGGTTTCGAAGAGTGAGAATGTGAAAGAGCATGCGACGGAATCTGATTATGAAGACATTTAATTTGTGCTGACAAAGACCAAAATGCCCTTATCGAAACTACTAGTTTCGATAGGGCAAAGTAGTTTCAGGTGGGAGGAAGTTTCGGGCGGTTTTAGTAGTTTCGATGGGGATGTTGTTTCGGGTGACATGAGATACTTGAACAGAAACAAATAAAAACTCTCATATGTACACAATTTAAACAATCTAATAAGGAAGATTAAGAAATTTATAATAATAAAAAATAAAAGTAAAAAGATATAAACACTTAGCCTTGGAAAAGATCCAACGTGAGATCATGTCTGGTCAAAACCCTTGAAACACTTCATTTTACACTCAGCTACTGTGAATCCCTGATGATAGCCGATATTTGTGCAAGATAAACCCGAACATTTGCTTGTACAATGATTTCATCTGATTAAGTGGTACTATTTGAGCATGAAACACGGCGTACATCATATTTTGAAATAAAATGGTTTTGAAAGCCTATCAATCCTCAAGAAATACCTGCATTTATCTTATCATCTCTTACAAGTTAACCAGGGTACCATCTTGGTATGTCAAAATCACCACCAAAAATAAAATAAGATCCAACTGGATATCAGAAGTTGTAAAAAGAAAAATATCCAAGTGGATATTAAATAGATACATACATTCTAGGTCTTTGCGTAAGCAAAACAGAAGAAGCCGTAAATTTATCCAAGCGGATAGTAAAAGGTTGAACACCCGAGATCTTTGCGTAAGCAAAACTGATGGGTCAAATCATCCAAGTGGATGGGAAAAAGATGAACTCCCGAGATGTTTGCGTAAGCAATCAGACGGGGTCATCGATGGTAACTCTCGTTACTTTGACGGTCACCTGGCGCATGAATCAGAATCCAACCCGTAAGCCTATATGTGATTGAATCAGTTTTCTTAGCTTAAAATGGTTTAGATGTTTCAAAAATGGGTTCAAACACACGTGTACGATTGAAAATTATATTTTCACACTACTAAAGAGTTATAGGCATATGTCGAGCCTACCAGCTAAACCTCAGCAAGCACCATCGCTTATGGTCCATTCCATGTTCAAGAAGTGTGATCAGACTCTATCATTTCTCACGAGGTCGGATCCGATTTTCCTGAAACAAAACATGATACTTACAGTGAGTTTTTCTTAAGCAAATAATAAACAAATCAAATATTTTTCTTTTCTTTTTGACTAAGAAAAGCAAATCTTTTTTTTACTAACTACAAAATCCAATTTCTCCCCCAAAAGTTTGGCTTTCACAAACCGAAAAAGGAAACAACTTTACAAAAAAAAATCTTTTTGGAAATCTTCCCGATTAACAAGTTTAAATAGAAAAGACAATATGCACAAAGATTACTGAAAGTTGATCATGCCAAATGCTTTTGTAAAGATATCGACGGTTTGCTTGTCGGTTTTGACTTCAACGATTTTGATATGTTTATTTTCAACATAGTCACGGATGAAGTGATGTTTGATCTCAAAGTGTTTGGTTTTTAAATGCTGAACGGGATTTTTAGTGATATGGGGAACGGCGGTGTTATCACACAGGATGGGGGTTTCATGGAAGGTGATCTCGTAGTTAAGCATTTGATGGTGGAACCACCTTACTTGGGAACAACAAAGGGCTGCGGCAATGTATTCGGCTTCGGCTGTGGATTGGGAAACGGTGGTTTGTTTCTTACATTGCCAAGAGACGAGGCGGTTGCCAAGGAACTGACAACCCCTAGAAGTGCATTTTCGGTCTAAGTTGCATCGCCCGTAGTCTGAATCTGAATATGCCAAAAGATCAAACAAGTTATTTTTAGGATACCAAAGCATAAGTTTTGGCTTGTACTTTAAATATCTTAAAATACGTTTGACAGCAATTAAATGAGAGAGTTTAGGATTAGCCTGAAAGTGTGCACACATGCACACTGCAAACATGATGTCTAGTCTGCTGGCAGTGAGATACATGAGAGAACCTATCATCGAGCGATAGAGGTGCTGATCAACGCTTTCACCATCCAAATCAGGAGACAGACAGTGTCGAACTTCCACGTGAGTCTTGTAAGGATGAGACTCAGTCATTTCGAACATGGTCAGGATTTCTTTGACATACTTCTCTTGATGAATAAGAATTCCTGACTCAGACTGTTGTACATGCAAACAAAGAAAGAACTTCATTTCTCCCATAGAACTCATTTCAAACGTAGAACGCATCACTTCCTCGAACTCTTTACATAACCGAGGATTTGTGGATCCAAAAATGATATCATCAACATAGATTTGCACCAAGATGGTATCCCCACCATCCTTTCGTTTGAACAAAGTTTGGTCAATTGCCCCTCGTATGAAACCATTATGAAACAGATTCTTAGATAACGTCTCATACCATGCACGAGGTGCTTGATGAAGACCATACAATGCCTTGTCAAGTTTGTAAACTCTGTCCGTTAACTTGGATCAATGAAACCCGGTGGCTGCTTAACATAAAATTCCTCTTGAACCTTTCCATACATAAATGTGCTTTTGACATCCGTCTGATGAACTGTGAAGTACATATAGGTTGCATATGCGAGAAACATTCTGATGGCTTACAAGCGAGCCACTTGTGCAAAAACTTCCTCAAAGTCAATCCCTTCTTCTTGATAAAACCCCTGAACCACCAAGCGAGCTTTGTTATGAATCACGATTCCCCCTTCGTCCTTCTTGTTACGGAATACCCAACGAGTGCCAATTGGGACTTTGTTCTTTGGAAGGTCTACCAGATTCCACACATGTAACTTGTTAAACTGCTGTAATTCTTCCTGCATGGCCTCTACCCAACTGTTCTCAAGCAAAGCAGCTTTGACATTCTTAGGTTCAACTTGAGATATGAAGCAAGTGAAGAGACCGTCATTCATTGCTTCGGTGGCACTACGAGTTCGGACTCCCACATTGAGTGGACCAATGATGTTGTCAGTAGGATGATCCTTGTGAATTCTTAGATGTGGAATCTCATCCTCTTCCATGTGGTCATCCAGATTGGTAATGTTGTAGTCAAGAAGATCAGCTTCCTCTTCAATAGATGACTGTGGAGCAACATCTACTATTGGAGGAGTTTCTTCCTCAACAGTTTCACTTGTTGCCACAGAGTCTAAAGAATCCTGAGTGGATGATGAAGAGGGGCTTGAAGCAGTGGAGGTACCTAGGATATTCACAGACACAAGAGGATTAGTTGAGACATATATGTTAGTGAAATTAGGAAGATTAAATGATTTAAACAAAGAATCGACATCAAAAACCCAATCAGGATCGTCCCCAGCGTCCGTATGATTGCTTTCATGCCAGTTGATATCAATGGACTCCAGCACAATCCTTCGTCTCTTGTTGTAAACACGAAAAGATCTTTGGTTAGAGGAATAGCCAACGAAATAGCACTCATCCGCTTTGGCTTCAAACTTGTTCAGCTGATCAGAAGGATATAGCATTGCGCAAACTTCCTGAAGAAATAAATAACAGGATTGCACGTGTACATAATTTCATAAGGTGTCTTGCTGCAAATTTTGGTGATGAGAACTCGATTTTGCACAAAACATGCGGTATTGACTGACTCAGCCCAGAACGTGACAAGAAGCTATGAGTCAACGATCATAGTTCTTGCTGCTTCTCTCAACGTGCGATTTCTTCATTCAGCTACACCATTTTGTTGTGGAGTATGAGGTGCACTGAATTGCTGAGATACCCTTACTTTCATACAAAGAATCTAGAATGGTATTCTTGAAGTCTGTGCCATAATCACTGCGAATAGTCTTCACACTTAGTTTGAACATATTCTCGATTTGTAGCAGAAGAATCTTCAGAGTTTCTGGCGTCTCATCTTTCTTTGCCTGGAAGAATACCCAAGTAAACCGAGAGAAGTCATCATATCACCAAGTAGTAGAATTTCCTTCCATGACTCATGACACTCACAGGACCGAAGAGATCCATGTGAAGCAATTGTAGAGGGGAGTCAATGGATTTGGTGGTTTTGGGCTTGTGAGATGATTTGTGCTGCTTGCCCTTGGAATAGGAAAGACAATGTTCCACGGGTGAGAAGTCTTTTAGTGGTAAACTGGTGACAAGTTTCCTCGAACAAGATGGTTCATAGTCTTGAAATTCACGTGTCCTAATCTCTTGTGCCAAAGAAAGGACTCATCCTCTTAAGCTTTTAAAAAAAAGAAGGATTCGATTCCTGATGGGTTATTCATATCCAGACTGTAGGTATTGAATCTTCGAGGAGCACGCATGAGGATTAGGTCTTCGGGAATAACCACTCCAGGCTTCACAATCAAACATTCTCTTGAGTTGAAGAGGGCACAAAAGTCTTTTTCATAAATCTAGGACACACTCATCAGATTATACTTTAGCTGTGGGACAAAGTTTACATTCTTCATGCTATTTACACCATTGGACAGTGTTCCTTGTCCTTCAATCTTTCCTCCTCTTGGATTGCCTGCAAAGGCAACAAAATCTCCGTCTATTGGATGATAATCTTTCAATAAAGAAAAATGACTAGTCATACGTCTTGAGCAACCACTGTCGACATGCCAGATATTGTCTCCAGTCCTCCTTGATTGTCCCTACACAAAATGAATCAATTAGACATTGGTACCCAAGTCATTGCTAACGTGGAACATCTTAGTTTTACAAGATGCATTTCGGAAATCATAGTCAGAATTCTCCTTTGATGTGTTCTCAAAAAGATCATTATTCTTAATTTTCCAAATCTCTTTCGACCAATTTTTAGCACAAAGTTCTACTATGTCGAGATTTAGAGAAAACATTTTGTAACATTTATGATTTCCAACCTGTTTGAAATTTAATGTAACTCGTTTAAATTCCAAATTCTAGTGCACTGTTTAAACTGTTCGTACCAAATATTATACCTCAAAACAAATCCACAACCTCGTAGCCGTCAGCACTTGTTGCCCAATCTCAATGTGTAAGTTTTACATCATTAGAATCGTAATCGAACCCTGATCAATAGCCCTATATCAATTTATACTAACAATACAGAATCGAACCAATTTAAATTCTAGGGTTCTTGGCGCTCATACGGATTTGGGTTTCGATCCGAAGTTTTGTTTTTAAATATTTGGTATTCATATAATCCAGCGAAACCACCTGGTCCGGCCGGCAAGTCACTGCGCCGCCGAACCAGGTGGCGTGGGTTCGAAACCCACCAAACCAGCCTTTTTGCGCGAAGCTTGAACATCAGACCCGGATACCTTTTCGTTACAGATTATCAGATACCCGAACGGGTCTTATATGCGAATGGCTCCCCTGGTCCAGCGGTATACACGCAACACTCACACAGGATCCACCCGGGTTTGAACCGGGTGGCCTGTTTATATTTTTAAATACCATTTTTAAAACTCAAAAAATTTTATAAAAAATATTTTTATAAACCTTGAAACATTTATAACAGAAAAGAGCAGAATCATTAAATTTCAATATAAATTCCGATTTAATCCGAATTAAAATGTTAAATTGCATATTAAACTTTTAAATCAAAACTTTAAACATTTAAATTAATTTCTAAATAAAAACAATTAATTTTATAAAAGTTATGAAAGATTAATTTTATTTAAGACAATCAAAATGCTTAATTTTATTTGAGGACACGTGCAATCTGGAAGGGTGACACCTGTATTCTGGGTTTTCTGTCTAGGAAAGCATTTCGCATAAATCCCAATCAACCGAGGGACCCGTATGCTTTCCTGGGAATTCCCGGGATGAGTGTTTACTTATAGGCTAAAGCATGTATCCTTGAAAATTATATGAGTTTAATTAACCTTAATGTGTCATAGTATTCAAGTGATTTTATCACTATTTGAGTACAATCCAAAGTATGATTAACTATTTTATTTGTTATCTTATTCTTTTAACTCCAAACAACATTCATAAATTCTTACATCTTTTCTTGTGTTGTGCAATTATGTAGAATGCCTCCCCATCGTGCTCCCGTGGCCAACACCAACACCGACATCGCTACCATCCTTGCACAACTCGTAACTCAACTCACTCAAGCTAATGGTGCCACCAATGGTAACCATGGGGCAAATAGTGGTAATGGTGGAAATGGTGGTGCCAACCCATCTCAATGCACCTTCAAGCATTTCAACTCATGTAATCCCCTCAAGTTTTATGGTACTGAAGGAGCTACGGGACTTCTTCAATGGTTCAAAAGTATCGAGAATACCTTTCTCAATAGTGATTGCCCCGACAATCTTCGTGTTCGACATGCCACAAGTCTCTTACAAAAACGGGCACTCACGTGGTGGAATGGGGAAAAAAGGAATAGAGGTGTGGATGTAGCAATGGCCTTACCTTGGTATGAGGTTAAAAGGCTAATGACTGAAGAATTTTGTCCTCGAAACGAAGTAAAGAAACTCGAAGCCGAATTTTGGGATCTTGCCCAAGATAGTGGTGAAAGCTTGGCATATACAACTCGGTTCCATAAGTTGAGTCTCCTCGTGCCCCACATGGTCACACCTTTGTCTCGTTGCATTGAGAAATATATTGGTGGATTACCTAGGCAAATCCAAGATACTGTCCTAGGGAGAAATCCCGCAACACTTGAAGATGCTATCCGTCTATCCGCTACCTTAACCGATAATCATGTAAAGGCGGGGACTCTTACTAAAAAGGGCACAAAGAAAGTTTTCGACACCACAACTCCTCCCACCCACAACAAAGAAGCCACAACTGAACCCTCCCGACATAATAGGAAGAGGAAGACTAGAAATTTTGCTGTGGTCACTCCTGTTATCCCTGTTAATCAAGCTACACCTATGGTTCAAGCTCCAGCCAAAAAGCCATATGTTGGGATCTACCCGCTTTGTGCCACATGCAATTATCATCATCCCCAAAGCATCTCATGTCACCTCTATACTCATTGTGGGAGATATGGCCATACGGTTAATGTTTGTAGGGCCAAAGCTCTTGCGGGCCAAGTCAACCCCCAAACCAAACCAACCCACAAGTGACTAATCAAGGTGTTCCCGCTATTGCAAATGGGCGTGCTTGTTATGAATGTGGCGACCCAAATCATTTCCGTGACCAATGCCCAAGATTTACCAATGTTAGACAAGGCGGAGCTCGTGGGCGACCCAAATCATTTCCTTGTACCAATGCCACTAGGGAGGTTTGATGTAATCATAGTCATGGATTGGCTATCAAATCATCATGCCGAAGTCATCTGTTTTGAGAAGTGCATCCGAATACCTCTACCGTCGGGGGAAACATTAAGGGTCTTTGGTGAAAAGCCTTGTAAAGGACTTAAGTTGATGTCATGTACTACCGCTCAAAAGTACTTACGAAAGAAGTACGTGGCCTTCTTAGCTCACATCATTCAAAAGGATGTCAAGAAAAAGAGTATTCAAGACATTCCCATTATCCGAGATTTTCCCGAAGTGTTCCCCGAAGACTTATCCGGTCTTCCACCCGTTCGACAAGTAGAATTTCTCATTGACCTTGTACCCGGAGCTAACCCCGTGACTAGAGCTCCGTACCGTCTTGCACCTTCTGAAATGCAAGAACTCGCAAGCCAACTCCAAGAGCTCTCCGACAAAGGTTTCATTCGTCCAAGTCATTCACCGTGGGGTGCACCCGTCTTATTCGTCAAGAAGAAGGATGGATCATTTCACATGTGTATTGACTACCGTGAACTCAACAAGGTTACTATCAAAAACCGTTATCCTTTACCTAGAATTGCTGATCTCTTTGATCAACTTCAAGGTTCTACTTGCTTCTCGAAGATTGATCTTCGATCCGGTTATCACCAACTCCGTGTACAAGAAGATGATATTCCAAAGACTTCCTTCCGAACAAGGTATGGTCATTACGAGTTCATGGTTATGCCTTTTGGGCTAACCAATGCACCCGCAGTTTTCATGGACTTCATGAATCGTGTGTGAAAACCGTACCTTGATAAGTTCGTGATCGTCTTCATCGATGACATCTTAATCTATTCCAAGACTAAAGCTGACCATGAGCTGCACCTTGGATTGGTTTTGGATCTCTTGAGCAAGGAGAAATTATATGCCAAGTTCTCCAAATGTGAATTTTGGCTAAAGGAAGTTCAATTTCTTGGTCATATCGTCAACAACAAGGGTATTCATGGTGACCCTGCTAAGATCGAAACGGTTAAGAATTGGAATGCCCCGAAGACTCCCACTGAAGTTCGTTCATTTCTTGGTCTTGCGGGATATTACCGTCGTTTCATCTCAAACTTCTCTAAGATTGTTGTCCCTCTTACCGCTTTCACCCACAAGGGTTAAAGTTATGAATGGGGACCAAAATAAGAAGAAGCTTTCCAAACTCTCAAACAAAAGTTGTGCAATGCTCCTATTTTGACTCTCCCTGATGGGAATGATGATCTAGTTTTCTACTGTGATGCTTCAAACCAAGGTCTCGGTTGTGTCCTCACGCAACGAGGCAAAGTAATCGCTTATGCATCAAGACAACTTAAAATTCATGAGAAGAATTATAGGACGCACGACCTTGAATTGGGTGTGGTCGTATTCACGTTGAATATTTGGAGACATTACCTCTATGTCACGAAATGTGTGGTGTTCACCGACCAAAAAAGTCTACAACACATCTTCGACCAAAAAGAACTCAATATGAGGCAACGACATTGGGTTGAACTCCTTAACGACTATGACTGCGAGATTCGTTATCATCCCGGCAAAGCGAATGTTGTAGCCGACGCTTTGAGTCGAAAGGACCATGTCATGCTTCATTGTGCCCGAATCCAAACCGACATTCAAATCCGCATTTTAGAAGCTCAACACATCTCAGTCACCGAGGGTAACATGTACGAAGAAATGTCATGTGGTGTTGAACTTCTGCTCGAATCTAAACCCAATGGCTTACTATACTACTTGAACCGTATTTGGGTTCCCGATCGTGATGATCTCCGTGCATTTCTCATGAACGAGGCTCATAAGACTCGTTATTCTATTCATCCTGGTGTAGATAAAATGTACCAAGATCTTCGCAAACAATATTGGTGGCCCGGTATGAAGAAAGACATTGCTATCTATGTTGCCAAATGTCTGACCTGCTCCAATGTCAAAGCCGAACATCAACGTCCTTCCGGTTTACTTGAACAACCAGAAATTCCCGTGTGGAAATGGGAGAACTTAGCCATGTATTTTATTACCAAACTCCCTCGCACCTCGAGTGGTTATGATAGCATTTGGGTGATCATTGATCGTCTCACCAAATCTGCTCATTTCTTGCCTATCCGTGACGACTATCGGGTTGAGAAACTAGCCCGAATTTATATTAACGAAATCGTGAGCCGCCACGGTGTTCCCTTGAACATAATATCCGATAGAGATGCTCGGTTCACCTCACATTTTTGTCAATCTCTCCAAACTGCTCTTGGTACATGATTGGATTTGAGCACGGCTTACCACCCCCAAACTGATGGTCAGACCGAGCGTACAATCCAAACTCTAGAGGATATGCTTAGAGCTTGTGTAATTGATTTTGATGGCAATTGGGATTCCCATTTATCCCTAATCGAGTTCTCTTACAACAATAGCTTCCACACAAGTATCAACATGGCTCCATTTGAAGCTCTTTATGGTCGCAAGTGTCGTTCTCCTATCTGTTGGAATGAGATTGGTGAAGCACAAATCATCGGACCCGAGCTAATTCAAGAAACATCCGACAAAATTATTCAAATCCATAATAAAATTCAAGTAGCGAGGAGTCGGCAAAAGAGTTATGCCGACAAACGACAAAAACCCTTGGAATTTCAAGTCGGTGACCTTGTTTTGCTAAAGGTGTCTCCGTGGAATGGTGTGATCCGTTTTGGAAAGAAAGGCAAGTTAGCACCTCGCTATGTTGGTCCAATCAAAATCCTTGAAAGGATTGGGAAAGTGGCTTACAAACTCGAGTTACCTCCATCTCTTGGCAATGTGCATCCTACATTTCATGTGTCTAATCTAAAGAAATGTCTTGCTGATGAGAACCTCCTTATACCTCTTGACGATGTGCACATTGACGAAACGATGCACTTCGTTGAGAGACCAGTAGAAACCATGGATCGTGAGATCAAGCAGCTCAAGCGAAGCCGTATTCCTATTGTCAAAGTTCGTTGGGAATCAAGACGTGGTCTTGAGTTTACTTGGGAACGTGAGGACCAAATGAAGCTCAAGTACCCTCACCTCTTTGCTAATTCTGTAGTCCCAACTGGCTAAATTTCGGGATGAAATTCCCTTAACATAGGGATACTGTAACATTTCTAATTTCCAACCTGTTTGAAATTCAATGTAACTCGTTTAAATTCCAAACTCTAGTGCACTGGTTTAAACTGTTCGTACCAAATATTAAACCTCAAAACAAATCCACAAACTCGTTTACGGGTATACATTTATATAAAATTTCAATCAAATACATACACACATAGATACATTTATACCATTAACAAGAAATTTCATGGCCGATCGAACCCCAAAACAATTAAACCTTAAATTGGAACCCCACACTCCAATTTTGACCTTCCTTAACTTGTTTGACTTTCAAAAGTCAAAGGGGCCAAAACCGTGACATTTCAAGTCGGCCATCGACGGATTCCTTTTGAATTGGACTCCTCATGATTTCCTAGACAAGAATCGATCCAATCTCGGCCCAAACAACAACCCAATTTGATCGATTTAGCGGTCAAGGTTCAAATTCAAACGAATTTGACTCCTGAAAGTCAAACCGTATCATTTTAAGTTTAAATAGTGTAAATAACGCGTATTCAATCCCTGAAATCATGCCCCAGTCGACCTCGAGTGAACCTGGACTGCTATCAGACTCAATTCGTTCCCAATGCAATGGAATAACGAGAAATCAGCCCCGCAAAAACGTTTCGGTCAAATCGAAATCGAATTGGTTAATTCAAATAAAATTGAACGAATTAAACCACTCACCCTCACGCGTATACCACCTCACAAACTCTCCCAACCTCTGGCGAATCTGCATTTCATCTCTGGAATCCTCTCGATCATGAAGAACAGTCGGAACCAACCTCGTAGCCGTCAGCACTTGTTGACCAATCTCAACGTGTAAGTTTTACAACATTAGAATCGTAATCGAACCCTGATCAATAGCCCTATATCAATTTATACTAACAATACAGAATCGAACCAATTTAAATTCTAGGGTTCTTGGCGCTCATACGGGTTTGGGTTTCGATCCGAAGTTGTGTTTTTAAATTTTTGGTATTCATATAATCCAGTGAAACCACCTGGTCCGGCCGGCAAGTCACTGCGCCGCCGAACCAGGTGGCGTGGGTTTGAAACCCACCAAACCAGCCTTTTTGCGCGAAGCTTGAACATCAGACCCGGATACCTTTTCGTTACGGATTATCAGATACCCGAACGGGTCTTATACGCGAATAGCTCCCCTGGTCCAGCGGTATACACGCAACACTCACACAGGATCCACCTGGGTTCGAACCGGGTGGCCTGTTTATATTTTTAAATACCATTTTTAAAACTCAAAAAATTTTATAAAAAATATTTTTATAAACCTTGAAACATTTATAACAGAAAAGAGCAGAATCATTAAATTTCAATATAAATTCCGATTTAATCCGAATTAAAGTGTTAAATTGCATATTAAACTTTTAAATCAAAACTTTAAACAATTAAATTAATTTCTAAATAAAAATAATTAATTTTATAAAAGTTATAAAAGGTTAATTTTATTTAAAACAATCAAAATGCTTATTTTCCAAAGGATGAATAAATAAATATAAGTCATTTATTATAACATACAAAGGTAAATATATTTTACTTTTTACACACCTATATAAATAAATATTATTTTTTTCATATCTTTATAGATAAATAAATAAATTATTTATTTAAATATGATAAATCACACGACTAATTTTATAACAAAATTATTAAATAATAATTATTTAATTTATTTAGTTATTCGAACTCAAAACTTAGTTTAATTACTTTAAAACTATTTATTTAAATTCCTCATTTTATGAAACATTTCATTCAAATACGAACCACTAATACTTGCCACTCCAACACTTGTCACACACAACTAATTCAATCCTAGACATAGACTATTGTACCCTCTAATAATTCAAATATACATTATACATTAGGTTAACATGGTGAGTTGCGAGGATCAAATTACAATCTAGTCTCCCGTGTTTAGCTACACCTTGAACCATGTGAGTATTTCATAGCCCCTTTTACTCTTTTTCACTTTTGGGGTGAAACATGAACTCTATACAAATTACTATTTACATTTACACAAACAACACAAATACAAATCCTATTTACATTCATGTGTGCAATTTGAGCTTTATGCCCGAGTGCTAGGTGTGCTAACTTTTGTGAACAACTTATGTGCAATCATTAACTATTCAAGCCGACGGTTTTCAATGATAGATCTATTGAGTCTGACAAACCCACCCAGGTAGGGTGATTGATACCGACAACACAATTTTGCATGCTAGTTACAATGGTTTGATTGTACTTGCTTACACAATAGCTGCTCTCCATAAATGTCTTATCTATCATGTTATGTAGGGATTTGTTTTACAAACTATATGCTATCTATATACATACCTGTGTTATACTCACCAACTTTTTAGTTGACTTTATTTTATTCATGTTTCAGGTACTAATGTGTGAGTTTGATCAAGATGTGATTCACATAGGCTTGGACTTAGTTAATATAAATAAGGAACTTATGTATTTCAATTATGTTGCTTTCTTGGATTTGTTTTGTCATGAATGTTGCAATGAAGTTTGATAATTAATATATTTCAATTTAGTCAACCTTGTGCTTATGAATAGTCTACATGTCCCGCCCCGATGATTCCACCATCGGTCGGGGTGTGACACATTTGAAACACAGTCAACTGAATTTTGAATAACAGATGGTACATTTTCTTCCTCAAAACGATATGTAGACAATTTACATGTCTTAAAAACATGATTGGATTCCTTACAAATAAAACAAACATTATCACATGTCGGCTTAGCCTGATAAATGTCATCACAAGATGATGAAGATGATTGTGATGTTGAGACATCAGAACTAGAGGCAACTCGTTCTTAAATATTTCTTTCATGAAGGCACATAACCAACATACAAATTTTCAATGTGTTCACAAATATCTGGTTTTGACACGGACATATTATTACATTCATCCGACTTCCCTTACTAGAACTCTCATCACAATCATCTTCGAAACCTACACAATCTGACTCTGCACAGGAAGCAAAACTGTCAGAATCTGAAGTTTGGATATAATCATCAGCAGATAAATCGCAAACAAAGGGTGTGGAAACATGAGGAACTGGCATATTAGCAAATCTACCAGACTTGAAATACGGAGGAGGGTGAGACTTAAACCCGATGCCTTCTGTGACCTTTTTATGAATTTGATTATCAATGATTCCAAAAAGAATTTTTTGATCCACAATCATGTGTTCAACTTGAAAATTTTCCTTTTCAGACTTTCGAAGTCTTTCAGTAAGAATTTGTGTCGGTCCCCGGGTGTCTCGGATCGTTACGTGTGGGTGTGTGACTAGTCGGACCGGGTGCGGAATGCCCGTGACTAGGTGGAGAATTAAACAACACAAAGTAAACTGACAATGAAATCACTTTAAAACTCCATCTATTATATACTTGAACGGTTACTGAGAGAAAATACTGAGTGCAAAATGTCTGTGTACATATCTTCTGTCAACCTATTCTATTTATACTAGACCTGATCTCTATGCACTTAACAAGTGCGCAGGGCAAATTGTTCATGCGTACTTAGCAAGTACGCAGAGTATTCTTGCGTAATTGCTAAGTACGCAGGAAGTAATTCCTACGCACATGCTAAGCGCGCAAAACACTTAGAGAAATAATACAACAATAACATGTATTAGAAATTACAACTCAATAACTAATACATACAGACACTAACATACATGACAGGTACAATAAACTAAGACATTATCCAGAGTGTCTGTCACACAAAAGTGCTTCAACAAACTCCCCCTTGACAACAGCTCTGGATTGTCTTCGATCTTCACTGCTCCCCAGCTTTAGCTTCCATCTTCTTCTTGTAGTCAAGGCAGAACTTGATCACCTTGTCGTATTTAGAAGCAAGGAACTTTGTTCACTCGTCCGTGTACATGTAGTACTTGTCAGCTAGTGCCTCCAGATCTTTCACAGAGAAGTTTATGAAGCAGACTTTATCAAACACTCTGATCAGTTCCCTTGGCACTAAGCTTCCACTATCGGACCACACCATTTCAATCACCACTGCCTCGCCCGATTTAGGATCTAGGTACCAATACCACATGTTACCGAGGATATCCGGATATAACTTGCTCAAGGGAATCTTGGATTCACACAACACTGGCTTGTATACCATTTTCTTTAAGCTTTTCTTAGTCACGGGATGTCTAGTGTTCTTGTCCCTAAATCGCTTGGGCACTTGAGGCTTAAACATTTCGAATTTCCCAGATCTTACCTCTCGCTGTAGAAGCTGCCACAAACCCAACGCTACTGCGTTATTTGAGTGACCCAGCAGCTCTCGGTTTACTAGGTTCACGAGGTCGTATCTTGGCAAGGAGTTGAAAGCTTCGCTGGTTGGTTTCAAGTATTGAACCCCCCAGCTCGGTTGATTGTAAACAACTTCTTATCCTCGTCGAACCTCACAGCTAAGATCATCCATGTCGCTTTGTGTTTGTCTATGATTGAAGTCTTTTGCCGTACAGGAGTCGGATCCTTCGATGAACTTGCAGGCATATGTTTGTCTTTCTTTGCCTCTGGATCCATAGGTGTAGGGTCGGCAGGGGAGGCTTCAGTCTACGCCTAAACAGTACTAGCAGGCTCGACTGAACCTGTGTCAAGATGAGATTCAAAGGATGGAACTTCGAAGATCTCTCCATCTTCAAACTCATACTCTCCTTCCCTGTCGCCCTTGGGAACTTCGATCACCACATCATCATCTTCCTCATGCCAATCGTCACAAGAGTCGATCTCTCCCCCTTCAAGATTGCAGAGAGCCTCGATCTGTGCTTCTTTGGAATAGTCTGGCTCTAAGAATAAGATCGCATCGTCAGATAGATCTTTCAAAACGTCAGCCACCAACTTTCCTTTATTTCCACCTGAAGCATCACCGCCTTCCTGGTGAGTCGACTCCCCCTCAGCCATTGGAACAACAGAAATGGGCACTATCACCAAAGCTTGTTGCTCACTTCCACTAGAACCGACTTCAAGATCCTTGTCTTTGTCATCATCCTTTGTTAGATCAACCGGATGACAAGCTTCATCACCGGTAGATTTTGATGCCTTCTCCTTCTATTTTTATCTCTCCCCCTGACCAGCAAGCTTCTTGGTCAGTTCAGCTACTAACTTGACCATTATTTCATGTTCTTTCCACTGCATATCAAACCGTACCTCTAAAGACGTTCCCAGAATCATATTGTTCGTTTTGATCAGTAGTTCGTTCTCGGCCATCACATTTATAAGTCTCTCTTCATTCCTAGTCCTCTGGCTTCTCAGAATAGTAACTTCGTCTACCAACGAATTTATCTGAGCCTGTTGAGCCTCAGATTCTTCCCTTGATTTCTGAACAGTTTCAAGTAGACCAGCAACTTGTGTTTCCAATGTATCTATCCTTGCATCATTTTGATCAGGATTCCTAGATGTAGAGTCTTCAGAATTATGCAGGGGATATGAGAAGATCGTATCAAAGTCAAAACCCTGGGAAAAGTCTCCAAAGTTGTAGGGTTGACTGATAGGTTCAATGGTGGTAGTAGGGATTGTGGATTGGATGGTGGTTGCAATTGTGGTGGAAGGGGTGATGGTGACTGACTCGGTAAAAATAGGAGTTGTCACCACCACTTGGACAGATGGTACAGGGAGGGTCACTATTATAAGAACCTCCTCTGTGATAGCAGTGACAGCCACATCAGGTGTTACCTATGGCCTCCTCCGCCGTCGCCTGTAAAGTTGTTGTGAAGGTGAGGTAGAAGCGGAATCAGTACTCGCAGCCGTTACATGTGCTTGCCTCTGAGCACTGACCTCTACCTCACGAAGGTTAGCTTGTTGCGGCCTATCCCCCCGTTACTTATTAATACTTTCTCTCCTACGTCTTTGTATAGCAGTGTCCGAATCAGAATCAGGTTTGTATTCACTGCTAGTCGATTGTTGCTTTTTCTTAGAAGATGACTCGGGAAGGGTCACCTTCGTCAGTCTTCTTGGGTGTGCCTGGGATGGTACATCATCAGAATAAGATGAATTTGACTCAGTCGATTCTGAGTCGGACTCTTCAGCACCTCCAACTACTTATTCCTCGTCCCCTTCATCTTCAGACATATCATCTTCAGATCCAACTTCCTCTTCTTCTTGTTGTTTATCACTGTGCTGACTGAGTTCTAGCTCAGACTCGGCACTATACCATCTTAAGTCAGCAAGGGCCACATATGCTTCATTGATCAGGTGGCCAAAGAGAGGAGTGTGCTCAGGGGTAGGTTCTACACTGCATGGCTTAAGAAATTGTGCAAACACTCTATTGTCCACCCGTTTGACTTGAAGTCTCTCTCCAATCACCAGTAGATTCGGTACAACATCATTAATCAACAGTTGTACGAACCTAGGGTATAATAGAAATCTAAACCTATCAGCAGCATTGATATGATCGGTGATAGACTTGTAGATATACTTTGATAAGTTATAACACTTGTTGAGAGAAAGGACAACCATTGCAGCCGCTAAGTCATGCCCCATGACATCCTTTCCAGCCTTTCTAGCAGACAGGCACATGATCATGACGTGTGCAAAGTAACGCCACTTATTAAGTACCCACATCTTCTGTCTGAGGAATAGTCCATGGTACCGACATACCCCATCCTTTGTCTCCAGCATCCATCAACGAAGTAGTCAGGGTAATTCACTGGATCAGCGGATAAGTCCCTAAACTGTAGCACGCGTCTAATGGTATCTTCAGAAATAGCAATGTCATGACCTGCTACAGTAGCCCTAATGACGTTTGGGGTTACTGTACAGTCATGATCAGCAGATTCCCAGAATTGCTCTAGATACGGTCTTGAGACAACAGGATCAACAGATATGGCATAGTTTAGCTTTGATTGGTTCAGGAAGTCGATTATCTCCCTATACTGAAGTGCAGCACCCTTCCGCTCGGGCTGTGTTAGTGCCAGCAGATTGAATTCGCTGGTGAATGCACGAGCCATCACTGTAAGAACAAATAATAAACACAATAAGAACAAGAAGCATCATTGGAATGGATCAAACATGACAAGATATAGCAGCTATACAATGAACTGAATTTCAGACTTAGAAATTTTTCACAAGTGTCCTTCCTGCATACTTAGCAAGTACGCAAGTATTAGTACTTGCGTACTTAGCAAGTATGCATGCATTACTTCTTGCGTACTTGTTAAGTGCGCAAGAACTTGCACTTAGCCAAATTTCAAAAATCCAAAATTCATCAGAGGAGAATCATTGCTATTGATTATGGTCACCACAAAGTTGAAATTCATGATGATGACCTATGGAACCACTATCAACATCAACGAGCCGCTAAACTAGTCAAATTTGACCTAACCTTTGTCCGACGGTAATCTACGGTCAAATAAGGGATCAAAGTCAAAATCTAACCCTGTTAAAGACAAATTAGGAGTCTAGGAGCTTCGATTAGTGACTTAAAACTAGATTTAGGTCTTAATTTTCATTAAGAACATCCAAAATCGGTTAAAACCTCTCTATCAAACCCTTAAACGAATCAGTCAATAAACGTAGATTTTACCGATGAAGTTCACTGAGATTCTCACCAAAGATGATTAAGGTGAAGATGAAACAAGAATCGTGATGGAAAATCTATTAGGAACACACTAAAAAATTTTGAGTAAAAATGAGTCGAGGTATTCAACAGTCGTGAAATGTTTGAAATGACGTGAAACTCAAGAAAAATTCTAACTCATGTATATATACCCAACACAAAAAGGTCGTGCGTACTTGTTAAGTACGTAGGACTTAACTCCTGCGTACTTACTAAGTACGCATGACTTAAGTCTTGTGTACTTGTTAAGTACGCAGGGTTTACCTCATGTTCACTTACTAAGTACGCAGAGACCCTTGTGTACTCAAACTTTCAACTCAAATTATGAAGATTTCAAGTCAATTAACGAACAAGATAAGCACATTCAATCAAGAGGATTCAAAGTCAATTCAAGAAGGTTAAACACAATTTTTTGTGGATTTTCTGATTTAAATTGAACTGTACACAAACTAAGAATCTTTTTGATCGTTTCTAGATAGAAATACACAAGTATATACAACCACATTGTTTTTGGTCAAAGATACGAGCAGAGGATCATATCAGGCTAAACTATAGCAAAAACGATACAAGAAAAACGTCAAAGAATATGGGATCATGTCATGAATTACAATTTATTCATACGTAATAAGCACATAAACAAGTAATTCAAGTTGGCAATATTATGATATTTGAAACCATAAGCATCTTCGTATCACGTTCTTGTGTGTTAAGGTATTAATTTTAAGATATACAGCGTGTACCCCCACTGATATGCTACAGAAATGTAACTTGCACTATCTCAAGACATCTAAGATTTTCCCAAAGATTTTCAAATCTCTAGAATGAAGTTACATCGTTTAGCACAGAAAAAATCAAGCAGAATCCATAAGGATTATCAAGAATCATAAGAATCAGAATCGAGTGATTTAGATGTCTTGGTTTGATTGGATTTTCTTCTATGAATATCATATGATGATTCAAGTTATAGATATGGAGTCTGAGGATTTAGGTAAGGTGATCCAACTTTTATCTGGATTTGATTTCAATGAATCAGGTATGATTCAAGGGTGAATATAAGCTTAACGGTTGATGTTAAGACATATCTTGGCCCAATTTCCCATTGCATAGTTGTGAGTATGGGCAGTTAAATGAACCGATAAATTGTGCTAAAGAAATAACCCAAAACTGGTCTCTTAAGAAAATATATGCTAAAATCTTACATCCTTTATCTGATAATGATCTTTTTGTATTCTTTTACACACGCACACATGCATACATGGGTTCAAATCACAGTTGTAGTCTAGATTTAGTTTCCACAATACTAATGATTCAAAGACGCCTACAGCCTACTGACAATTCAAATTACCTGTAAATAAGCTGATTAAAAACATAACAATTTAAACAAATAAGTAAGCATGACGCAATCATTTCCCATATGAGCAATCTATGGCGTTTAGATCATTACTGATGTACTATCATTTCCTCTTTTCTCAAGATAACTTTGAAATTTTATCCATTTTCTATTTTGTTTGAATTTTTGTAAAATATTTGAAAATTAAAAGAACTGTACAAAAAACTTAAAAGAAATAAAATTTAACTTTCATGAATTGAATTGATTTAAGAAAAATAAGTTTTCACTCTGGATTGAACATTCCTATCAAGTTGACAAGATGTTCAAAGCGAGATCGATCAAACACCTTAGTGAAAAGGTCAGCAAAGTTTACATCCGTGTGAACCTTTACAAGTTCAATGAGATGATTTTCAGCACATTCATGAATGAAATGATGGCGAATTTCAATATGTTTAGTTTTGGAATGTTTCACCGGGTTGTTTGTGATGGATATGGTGGCATTGTTGTCAATGAACAGTGGAGTTCCAGTGAAGTTTAAGCCATAGTCTCTCAATTGCTGTTGAATCCACAATATCTGAGAATAACCGCTAGCTGCAGCAATGTATTCTGCTTCACATGTTGAGACAGAAACCGTTGACTGCTTCTTACACTGCCAGGAAACCAGTCTATCTCCCAAGAATTGACATCCACCAAAAGTTGACTTTCTATAAAGGTTACAACCGCCATAGTCTGAATCAGTGTAGCTTTGAAGTCAAATGACTGCTGCTTAGAGTACCAAAGACCCAATCGGGGTTTCCCTTTCAAGTATCTGAAAATCCTCTTGACAACTATCATATGAGACTCGTTCGGTTATGACTGAAACCTTGAGCACAAGCATACAACAAACATTATGTCGGGCCTTGAAGATGTGAGATACATAAGAGATCCGATCATCCCACGGTACAATTTGCAATCAACATCCTTTCCATCTTTGTCAGTATGCAGACCATGATTGACGGGGATAGGTGTGCCATAAGTACTGCTATCATTCATCTTGTATTTTAACAAGATGTCCTCCACATACTTGGTTTGATGCAGATAAATGCCATCCTCTCTTTGATTGACTTGCAGACCAAGAAGAATGACAGTTCACCCATGTTACTCATCTCAAACTTGGGCATCATCACTTGTTCGAATTCCCTACACATCTCTTCATTTGTAGACCTAAAGATAATGTCATCGACATACGCTTGTACAAGAAGAATATCACGTCCTGTTTTTCGTATGAAGAGGGTCGAGTCAATCTGTCCACGGTCGAAACCATTTGACAGTAGATGTTTTGATAATGTCTCATACCATGCCCTAGGTGCTTGATGAAGACCATAAAGTGCTTTGTCAAGCTTAAACACTTTATTGATATTATGCGGATCTTCAAAGCCGGGAGGTTGAGTGACATAGACCTCTTCATGAACTTTTCCATACAGGAAAGCACTCTTCACATCAAGTTGATAAACCTTGAAGCCGACATAGAAGGCATAAGCCAGAAACAGTCGAATGGCCTCAAGTCTAGCAACTGGGGCATATACTTCTGTGTAATCCAAGCCCTCTTGTTGATAAAAACCCTAAACAACCAACCTTGCTTTGTTCTTCACTACAACATGACGATCATCCGTCTTGCATTTGAACACCCATCTGGTACCAATTGGTTGTACGCCTCTTGGCAAGTCAACCAAATCCCACGCATGAAACTTTTGGAATTGAGACAGTTCTTCTTGCATTGCCTCAATCCAGCAGTTGTCAACGAGTGTCAAGTATGCAGCATGCAGACATGGCTTCATGACACTAGTGTCAAGTATCTCAGAGTAAAGACTAGTTTTCTCAGTAATGGTTCGATGACGAGTTTGAACATCGGCAGGAGGATCACCAATAATGTTGTCAATTGGATGATTCTTATGCACTGTCATCTCTGGTACATTCGGTTCCTGAATTTCTGAATTGAGGTTCGTGCTTAACTCCCCCATGTCCTGTGTTCCAGAAGAAGAAGATTCAATGTTGATTGGATCAGCTGGAGCTTCATTTCCTATACGAGTGTTAGGATTAGCTTGAGCGTCATTTCGTTCAACATGAACATCTTCAATGTTATCACTGTCATGAGTTCCAGATGCAGATGCAGCATAGGAATCAGGAGTTACAATCGGTACAGTAGCACGTGTTGAGAAACTAGAGTCATCACCGCCACCAAATAATTCATATACATTTGCGGCATCATTTGCAGACAAATCAAGAAGATTGAAAGATTTGACTAGCGCATCATAATCAAAACCCCAAGCTGGACCAGATGGTTCTAGTGGAGTGCTGTGTTTACTACAATCCACTTCAAACCATTCCTCGATAGTACGAGTTCCTATATTGTACACTCTCTTGCAAGGCGAGTTGGCAACATATCCTAAGAAGATGCCTTCCACCGCTTTTGCATGAAACTTAGACTTTCGGTCTTTGTATTGTAGCAATAAGGAACAGGGACTACCAAAAGGAACTAGATAGTCAAGACTGGGAGGTCGATTGTTGATCAACTCATAGCAAGTCTTGTTGTGCCTCTTCACAACCAGAAGTCTATTCAAGACGTGACAAAATGTATTAACTGCTTCTACCCAGAAAGTGACAGTAGGCTTTGCATCTGACAACATTGTCCTTGCAGTCTCAATCAAGGTTATGTTCTTCCGTTCAATGACTCCATTCTGCTGAGGTGTGTACGGGGCACTAAATTCGTGACGGATCCCCTTCGTGAGACAGAAAAGTTCCATCAAATTATTCTTGAATTCGGTTCCGTTATCACTCCTTATTCTTCTAACCTTCAACTTGCAAAGAGATTCCAAGCTCAGGATCAGGTATTGAAGAATGTTAGCAGTTTCGTTCTTTGTACCTAAAAAATGCACCCAAGAAAAACGTGAGAAATCATCAGTTACAACCAGACAGAATGACTTACCTCCAATACTCCTGATACTTATTGAGCCAAACAGATCCATATGTAATAGCTCCAAAGGGGTATCGATGGAGTTTTGGAGCTTGGGCTTGTGAGACTTCCGTTGCTGTTTTCCCTTTTAACAAGGCATACAGTCATCTGCAACGGTAAATCTCAGCTTTGGAACACCAGTTACCAAACCGTTTTGGACAAGATGATTCATTTTTCGAAAAGAAATGTGTCCGAGTTTCCTATGCCACAAGATAGAGTCAAGCTCTGTCGCTTTGGTAAGTAAAAAGTAGCAACTGATGAGGTGGTTTTCATCAGGCTCATGTCGATCTGATAGGTGTCGTTTGTCCTTGGCGCTCGCATCAGAATCCAGTCTTTAGGAACCTCAAAACCAGGTTTGAGAATCAAGCATTCAGTCTTGTCAAACATCATCGAGTACTCCTTGTCGCACATCTGGGAGATACTCAACATGTTATACTTCAGCTGCTCGTAGTAGTTGATGTTGTCGAAGCTGACACAACCATTTGAAACCACGCCTTGACACGTGATACTACCGCCTTTCTCTCCAACAAAGTTCACATAGCCGCCTCTGAAGCAAGGCCATGTTACTTGCCATGTGCCGAGAGCATCCACTATCTACATACCAACGATTAGAGATAGTACCCTTTGGATGTCCCTGCACGTGTCACAAGAAATTAATTAGATTTGGAGACCCAAGCCATAGTGGTCTTGGGTCGTCCGTCTTTCTTAAAATAAAAAACCTTAATTAATTCACAGTCGTGACTGTCAAAAATGGATGAATCTGTAGAAGATTTGGGACCAGGAGATTAAGAACTTTTGGATTTGTTATTTCAGGACCTCTTCTTTTTCTTAACTGGAACAGTAGACTTAGATTCAACAGCAGCAGTTGAACTAGTGGAAGCTTCACCTGATTGAATTTCAGCCAGCTGTTCCGGCTTTCTCAATCTCTTGTTCCTTCTTCTCCTCTGTGGCTTAGAGAGTTTCACCACAGGTTTCTCACCAGTTGGTGCACTACCAGAGGTAGATGCACTAGGTTTAGCAGGTAGCTTTCCCCTTTTTGAAACAGATGGTTTAGCCTCAGAAGTGATATTTGGCTTTACCATAGGTTTTACTGGTGGTTTCACCACATTTGCTTTTGGACTTTTGGAATGCTTCACTAGTGGTGACTTAGGGATAACAGCCGGTTGTGAAACAATTGGCCGTTTCCCTTCGTTCTTAGCATGACAGTTCACAAAAATGTGACCAACCATACCACAGTGAAAGCAAGTTCTCTTTTCTTTGTAAGTTCTCCTGTAAGGCTCATTAGATCTAGCATTAGATGACTCAGCGTGATGAGCAGAAGAAGTTGTTTGGTGAACACTAGTTTGACCCGATAATAATTGGTTTTCCCGCTAACTGGTGGAGGAATGGCATTAGTACCCAGCCCTAAGCCATTCACTTGCCTCACCACAGACTCGTAGTGTTCCACCACAAAACGAGAATTTTTCAACTTCTCAATATTACCTTTCAACTGCAAGATCTCATTTTGCAGCTTGTTGATCTCATTGTTCCTTTTTCCTAACCCCTTGTACGCAACATCCAAATGAAACTGTTGATCGCTAATTTTAAGTGAATAATCACGTTTTTCTTTCTTTAAAGTTTCAATTGAATCTTTGTAAGGTTTTTCATTTTCCTTGTAGCTTAACGCTGCAATACGAAGGTGTTCGTGTGACACCCAACATTTCAGGTCAATATCCATATCTCATAAATACACGTTCATAGTATATATTTCCTGAAGGTTTTATTTTGACTAAGTAAAGTCAAGAAGTCTAGCAAAGGAGTTTATTTCATGTCTAGTAAATTTTAAGAATTACTAGAAAAGTAAAAAAGATATAACCCGCACAGTACAGTCGTTGGTGATTAACAAGGATTTTATTCCAGTAAAGTCTAGAGACACACCTTAATATAAAGGAACATATATTAGTGACTAAACTCTTGAAAGTTGACATATAAATAATTGTTACATGTCGCTATGTTATTTTATGTGTAAAACACGTGTGATTTAGTTAAAGTAATGACTAGATCGGGATTAACTAGTAAACTAATAAACAAGTCAAAATACACAAAAATACATAAGGATATTTGATCATAAAAAGTCCTACACCGAGTATTAGATCACGTGATCACCTAGAAGGTTGACACCACCAAAGAACCTATCTAACTAGGACTTGGATTGTAACTATGAGATGTGACAACACCCAACCCCCATCCCTTAACCCATTCGGCCGAGAATGGTGGGGCCACCCACCTATTTTGCTTAACCCACTTATCTTCATCATTGTTGTCATAGACCTATACCTTATCAACTAAGTGTGCAAGCAAGGGTCAATCCATCAAGTCAATCATCCCTTGATGTGATTTGGTTGAATGCAACACCCAACCCCCCACCCTTCTCCCCAATTCGGCCGAAACCAAGGGGCCCCCACCCACCTAACATCACCTCACCACTTCCTTATTTGTGTAATAAATAGACCATGCTTCTTTGAGTGTAGACCATACCAACATCAAATCCAACCATTCAAACCTCACCATGTAATGATGATAGTGTAGCACAACACTCCACTCCAACCCTCTTCCCTTCCGATATATATATCGACACATGCACACACACAACCACTTTACAACTTTCAAATCCAAAAGCAAAAACCATAGAAGTTTGAGTTAGAGTTGAAGATTCAAGGAAGGTTTGTAGTCTAGGAGTCGGGACTTGATAACAACACGAGCACCTAGTGTGTTCCATACGTCTTTCTTCACCTAGCTTGTCTAGCGGTATGAAACCGACACCATTCTCCATCTTTATCTCTATTTGTAGATTAAAGCTCGTTGTTCACCATAAAAATCAAAGATATTTAAGGGATTAATGAATATTTATAAAGTTTAACTTTAATGAGTTAAAAACTAAAGTTTTATAAAAATGTACTTAAAGGGGCCGAAATTTGTATGTATGGGTGTATATGTTGTTGTTTTGATCCTATAATGATAGTTGTAGATATTAAATTAAAAGCATGATTAACACTAGATAAAAAGGTTTGAACATGGATGCATACATGTAGAAATCATGATATATATATATATATATATATATATATATATATATATAGGTGTGTTTTAGTATTAACTTGGGAAAACTTGATAAATAAGAAAAAGTGTAAAATTACTACATATTTACATATGTAAATCGAAAATGAATACATATCCATGATTAGAGATGTAAACTGGAAATAATCAAGTGGATTATTTAAATAGAAATCGTGATATATGAATGTTCAAATGTATGTTCATAAAGTGTTAACTTGTTAAATTGAGAATTATTGAAACATATGCATGCTTGATAAGAACCGAAATATATGTCTAGAAATGTATGCATACAAGAGTAGATATGGAACATGAGTAAAATGTTATGTATATATATGGAAGCTAAAATGTATATATGGAGATATAATTATAATCGTATCTTGAAAGTAAATTTATGGATAATATTATATAGTTGTGTATTGGCATGAAATTTGTTATGATTAAAGTGTTTGGGATATTTGGTAACAATAAAAAGCATACATGCACATATCATGATGAAATAATCATAGATAGGTTCATGTGCATGAAAATAAAGATGTTTCAGTTAAAAATAAATAAGTGTATGTTGAAATGTGGTTATACTTGTGTGTATATATTTGTAAGGAAATATAAATACATGTCGAACTGAAACAAGTTAATAAATGTCGTTCGGAACAAGTATTTGCAAGTGGACGTGTTAACATGGGTTATACGCACGTGGGATAATTGACATGTATAGAATATACATGAACGATACCTGTGATTTATATAATTGTTGGTAAAGAATAATTATATGGTTATACGTGGAACACAATAAGAATATACTATAAGACGTTGCAAAAATAATATTTATTTTTGACAAACGTAACAAGTCACCAATATGAAAATATAATATTTTCTCGGAAAATAAGTAAAGCATCTAGACTGGAATAATAATCACCAACGAGTCGTCAAGAGAAAACATTGTTTTAAATAAATAAAGACGTACTTAACAGGAATAGTTAAGTTGGGTGAACAACTTGCGTTTAAGACGAGTAGTCTTAACGTGTATAATATCCTTATGTAATTAGGATACGGATAGGCGGGGCTGCTATTATTTGAAATATTTGCTAGCATTTACTCGTGTCGAGGTTAGTTTCACTAACCCCTTTTTCTAAGTTTTTGAAATGTTTTGGGGTGGAAACATACTTGTAAAGAATTTTCGTATGTAAATGAATGAACTAATGATATGACCGTATGTGTGTATTGAGGGAAAAATAAAGCGCTTAAAGTCCTCGGAATAAAAACTTAGTAACCATTAACTATGGACTTAGCCCGGGATTCTATGGATAGTACTATTGGGGGTGACGCCTCCGGTCATGATTAGTCGCGCTAATCAGGGGTCCAAATGGCCGAATGACCGCATATTGTCTTAACTCGCAGAAAGGCGAGGGGAGGCACAGAAAGTTGGGGTTTGGTTACGGTCTCGTACATTACATACTGTTTTGTATTCCTTGCAAGTTTACAAATGGGGTCAATTGATCGGATTAGTATTCGGATTCATTGGTAATACATACAAAGAGTTTTGATCGGTAAATGATCAGGTTAAAACAATGCATATGTTTTCAAAGGAAAACTACTTATTTGTTGACGGTTGAGTCATGGACATGTTTTCGAAGGAAAACTACATATTTGATGATGGTTGAGTCATGGACATGTTTTCGAAGGAAAACTACATATTTTATGACGGTTAAGTCATGGACATGTTTTCGAAGGAAAACTAAATATTTGATGATGGTTGAGTCATGGACATGTTTTCGAAGGAAAACTACATATTTTATGACGGTTAAGTCATGGACATGTTTTCAAAGGAAAACTACTTATTTTATGACGGTTGAGTCATGGACATGTTTTCAAAGGAAAACTACTTATTTTATGACGGTAAAGTCATGGGCATGTTTTCAAAAGAAAACTACTTATTTTATGACGATTAAGTCATGTATACGTTTTCGGGGAAAACTAACTATACTAAATGAACAAACTCTGTGAACTCACCAACCTTTGTGTTGACACTTTCAAGTATGTTTCTCAGGTAACCTTTAGCCATGGCGCGGTTGGAATAGACTAGCTATGTTGGAACAAGTCCTAGTAACCGGACGGGCATAGATTATCAAGTCTCAAGTCGACCATTGAACTAGCAGGACTTAGATCATTGTATTTATTTAGTTTTAGTAATCGTATATGTAATCAAGTCTTAGAAATCACCATTACAGCTTCCACTATCGTGTAATGAACCAATCGTTGCAACCTGTATTTATTTATTAAGTAAATAAATTTGGGGGTGTGACACTTCGACTTTGTCTTGAAGCTTAGAATTTCCAACCTTTAAGCTTAGACATTTTGAACAAGAAATGACAGCAAAAGGATTAGAATCTACCTCATTCGATGAACTTGATGCCTCTCCAAAAGCCATGAGGGCAACTACAGTTGTAGATTCTACTTGATCAGCCACAGAAGCTTCCCGTTCCTCAGCTTCCATCATCTCCATAATCTCAGCCATGAGACCAACCTATGTTCGTGCAATAAGGGCATCCTCCAAATGAACACCCCAATCAAAGCTTTCGTCCTGTTGAGCCACCAATGTATTGGACGTTCCACCTTAACTTTGATTGCGGTTGTTAGAGTTGTACCCTCGATTGTTTCCTTAGTTGTTTCCCTAGCTTGGTCTTATGAATCTAGAGGCAGGTGCTTTGTCCTTCTGACATTCACGAGCAAAGTGTTCAAAGTTCAGACACTTGTAGCACATGGCCTTGGATTTGTCAAAACCAACCTTGGCATTTGAATGCGCACCAATAAACATTCGGCCAGTTCTGTTCAGGAAACGCTTCGCCCTCCTCAAGATCATGGCCATATTCCATTGAATATCCATATCCTCCATATCATCTGGATCCACCTGATTGAAGTCTTCTTCTATGGTTTCAGGATCTGTGAGCTTACCGCCAATGAAGTTCTCATAGGCAAGCATGCATGATGAGAATAAAGCCACATGATCTTCAGTTATCTTGGCTATTGCGGATTGGTTAGCTGAAGATGATGTAGAAGGATTTCTTGATGAATTCTGGTGATGAGATCCAGAACCAGATCCAGATGCTGCATAGCAAGCATGACCACCATAGACATTTGAGTTATCCTCTTCATGAGAGTTCCCTGAGAAAAGGGCAATTCCAGAACCCGATGACTGGGCTGTGGAAGACGTCCCAAAATACATAGAGTGGTCTTGTATTTGAGGTCTCCCTGACTCTCTTCTCGTTTTAGGTTCATATCATGTGCTTGAACCTTTCCAATTGCTTCATCAATAGTCATCTCATAAACCTTTGAGTTCTCTATCATCAAATGGTAGGGCATCCAGAAATTTCTCAACTAACTCCTCATTCGGATAGATCAGCTCATAAGCTTTCAGCTCAGTTTGCAGATGATAGAATCTAGAGATAAGTTCATCTATAGATTCATTCTCCAGATATCTGAAGCACTCATACTGCTTGCTAAGAAGATCCCTCTTACTCTTCTTGATGTCGCTGTTTCCCTCGAATCTCTTTTGTAAAGCCTTCCAGAGATCCTTGGAGTTATCATATCCTCTAAAGTTGTGGAATAACTCCCTGGTCAAGGCCATAGTGATGGATTTGTGTGCCTTCTTCTCTCTGTCATAAACTTTCTTTTCTTCTTCATCAAGTTTGGAGATAGGCTTAGGAACTTCCTCATCAAGATATGTATATGTGGGATGCTTATAACCCTCTAGAATGGGTATCCAAAGTGAAGAATCGGTATATGAGATATAGTGTTCAAAGCATGCTTTCCAGTTTGAATAGTCATTTACATTAAGCAGCTTTGGTGGTTTCTGTGGGGTTCCAATTTCATTGTCATAATTAAGTAGGTTACCGAGGTTTTGAAGATTTGCCATAGTGTAACGCTTAGTCAAATTTCAGAAAAGTTAAAACTACTTGCGCACTTGTCTCTGGCCTTGCGCACTTAAAAAATCTGGTCTTGCATGTTTAGAATTTGCTCTTGCGTACTTGACAAGTACGCAGGAGAAAATGATAAGTACGCAGAAGATGAATTAAGTACACTGCAAATATGGTCTTGCGTACTTGATAAGTACGCAACAAGACTGTTCTTGTTGCCAAATAAGGTAAGTACGCAGGTCACTTTTTCAGCAACTCTCACCAACTTTTTCCGGTCACTGGAATCTCACCGGAGATGACAGAAATCGAAAATTTGACCAAACAAAATGAGCCAAAGGGTCAGAAACTCATTTCTAACCAACCTTTGATGCTCAAAACACACAAATACACAACAAAAGTCGATTTTTGAGTGATTTTTGCTTCTAAAATAGTGCTCAAGAGCTACCCCTATTTTATCATAAAAATCAACAAAAACACCCACTTTTGCTTGCAAAAACTCTGTAGGATGTGTAGAAGATGCTCCTAACACACTCACAACACTCGAAATCAAGAGCTATGCTCTGATACCACTTGTAGGTCCCCGGGTGTCTCAGATCATTACGTGTGGGTGTGTGACTAGTCGGACCGGGTGTGGAATGCCCGTGACTAGGTGGAGAATCAAACAACACAAAGTAAACCGATGACAAAATCACTTTAAAACTCCGTCTATTATAAACTTGAATGGTTACAGAGAGAAAATACATAGTGCAAAATGTCTGCATACATATCTTCTATCAACCTATTCTATTTATACTAGACCTGATCTCTGCGCACTTAACAATTGCGTAGGGAAAATTGTTCATGCGTACTTAGCAAGTACGCAGAGTATTCATGCGTACTTGCTAAGTACGCAGGAAGTAATTCATGCACACATGCTAAGTGTGCAAAACACTTAGAGAAATAATTCAACAATAACATGCATTTGAAATTACAACTCGATAACTAATACATACAGACACTAACATACAAAGACAAGACATACAAGACAAGTACAATAAACTAAGACATTATCCAGGGTGTCTGTCACACGAAAGTGCTTCAACAATTTGATTATTATTCTTTTGTGTAGTAGGTTGTACAATCAAAGATTGATTTTCTCTAGAAATATCACGAATTTTCTTTAAGTAGAGTTTCTCATTTTTAGCCACAGAATCATACATTACCTTTATGTGATCACGTTCATCGACCACAGCCAGGTTGATGAATCTATATTTCTGAATCTCATTTAAACATTGCAAAGACATTACCTCAGCTGGTATGGCGGTGAGATCCTCAGCTGGTTCAATCATGACATATTTTTATTTTTCTTCAATGTCTGCCATAAGTGTCTTGTCAGCTGCTTCCCCTTCTTGATCTCCCCAATGATAGTGTCTATCAGCTTGACAGACCAGAGCTGTTGAGCTGGAAGTTATAGTGGATTTGGGAGAGACAGCAAATTGCTTTCCATATGAGTTCTTCTTCTCATGCTGCTCCTTTGATGTTGGCTCCTTGCAATTCCTTGCGAAATGACCTAGCTGGTCTCAGTTGTAGCATCTCACCTTTTTGATGTCAAACCCTAGAGTCTTTCCTTGATTGAATCTATCCATCCCAGTACTCTTGATTAATCTTTTGGATCTCAGAGTCAGCATAGACATACACCAATCAATATCCATCTTTTCCAAATAATCCGGGTTGATCTGCTCCAAGTCATCCGGTTGAAAGTTGACTGGTGTCAGGTTTCCAGAAATTAGTGCATCATAGAATGACATGAAGGCAGTCATGATAGGCAGATATTCATCGAGTATCATAGTGGTTGGTTTCTGAGAAGTGGATGAAGTAGTAGGCTGAATTCTAGAAATTGAAGGTGGGAAATCAGTTTGAAAATATGCCATTGTAGTTTTGTTGGATGAAGTGGAAGAACCTTGACCAACAAGAAGAGCTGTGTTTCCAGACTGATTAGTTGGAGTGACTGCACCCTTCTTTATCTCCAACTCATAAGACTCCAGAATGCTATAGAGTTCCTACTGTGATAAGTCACTCAACTTTTTCGTTTTCTTTATCATAATCTGATACATATTCCATTCCTTGGGCAGTGAATCAAGCAGCTTCTTGTTTAACTCAATAGTGGGATACTCAGTTCCCAAAACCTTTAACTTAGTGACAATGCTTGAGAATCGGTTGATCAATTCAGACATGGGTTCTCCGGGACACAACTAAACATCTTGATCAAGTCCCTCTTGCTTTCTTGATCAAGTCCTCTTGCTTTCTCTAACCTCAGCACTTCCCTCATATCTTGAACATAAAAGCCACCCAAAGATCTTTGGCAGTAGTATACTCGGCAAATATGTTGAACACGTCCATAGGAAGAGCCATAACAATAGATCCATAATCTTTGTTATCTCTGGAAATTATGGCAATATCTTTTTCATCATATTTAGACACGAGCTTGGGATGCTGAACATCTACAGTGGTAGTAACTAGCTGTGTGGACCATCAGTGATTGACTGCAAAAGAGTATGGTCATGGAACTGGAAGAAAGTTTTCATTTTCTTGGTCCAATCATCAAAGTCTCTAGTGGACACCAAGACAGGTGGTTTGTTTCCTCCAGCATATTCATTGTTGCTTGAAGATGCCATAACTCAAAAAATCTAAAATAAAAAAGTAGCTAGTTTCGGGTGAACAGGGTTGATCGAAACAACTAGTTTCGATAGAGAAAAAGGTAACCGAAACTCCTAGTTTCGATAGATCAAAGCTTGCCCGAAACTTCTAGTTTCGATAGCGAATATAGAATCCAGAAACAACTAGTTTTGACGAAGAAGACTTGGTAGAAAATCCAGCAAACACAGTAGAAACTACAAGTTTCGGTTGAAACTAGTTTCGATAGGTCAGTTGTTTCGGTTGATCAATCTGCAAAGGTTAGTTTCGATACAACAATACAAATATCTAGTTTCAATGATATCTTCTACAGAAAAGAGTACAGACAAGAGGTTTCGATGACCAACAAAAAGCAGAAATTGTCTCCCAGTAGTTTCGATGTCTTCTTCCCCAAGTTTCAGAAAACCTCCATTGAAGAACAGCTTCAATAATCAATAGCGAAGAAATAACAATCCAATCCAGCGAAAAGCTTCCTATAATACTCCAGATCACGAAAATAACCTTTAAACATTAAAACTCGAACACAGAAAGCCGAAAATCGATGAAACAGTACTTCCAAAACTCGGATGCAGAAAAACTTCAATAATATACTGATAAACACCTAAAATCGATCAAAAAAACCTGAATATACTTAGAAATCAAGAGCATAAAGCTCTGATACCAATTGTAGGTCTAGATTTCAATCGGAAATCTCACAGAAGATCGATTACACACACAGGTGGAATCTGTGTGTATGGTGGTGAAACAGAGGGTAGAAACATAAATTGTACAGATAACAGCTAACCACACAGGAATCAACAAAAACATGATGTGAAATTGTAAGAACAAAGCATTAAACAAATGCAAATTGTATTGATTCTTCAAGAACAGTGAAAGAGAAAATTCAGGGTTACAGCCGCTACTCACACCCTAAACATTCTCAAACTAGGCTATTTATAGTAAGTTGTCAGGCTCGAAACTACGCTCACCAAAACTAGTAGTTTCGGTTGAGCATTTACAAATGAATGAACCTCCTATCGAAACTTCCTATCTATCGAAACTACTAGTTTCGATTGAACAAACCTCAATCGAAACTAGATAGTTTCGATGGCCCAGACTTAGAAATAAAACACGAAATTACATAAAATGAAATTACAAGTAATCAAAACTTAAACTAAACAATGTTCAAAATAAATACATTGATGACAACATCTTATACAAAAAAAAGAATCTACAAGACCCGTCAGAAAAACGTGAACGGCGAACGCCGCCGTCACTGCTGCCTATAAGGGTTCATGTTGCCGAATGTTCAGCCGGTTTTGCCCCAACTCGTCCTCCACAATCCATCACCACCACAGTGTCGTCGCCGCTCGTCGCATCCACTCGCCACCGCCGTCTAACTGACCCGATGCTGCTTCCATCACCGCGTCACCGCTATGGATGGTCGGAGACGGCGCCCACTTCTCCTCTCTCTCTATCTCTCTCTAGAGTTCTGCCTCTCTCTCTCTCTTATGGGTGTGTGCTAGGGTTTGTAATCGAAAAGAAAGAAGGAAACATATGCTTTTATATCTAATGTTTGGGAGGGGGATTCTAAGGGGAAAAATATTGGTTTGCGAATAGCGTGTAATCTCTCGCGTCTCCGTTCCGACTAATTTTTCTGGATTATCATTTTAAAAATACTTAAATTATGAAACGTTAATAACAATTATCATTTACGGATTTAAGTCATGAAATTTTACGTTTCAATTGTTGAAAGAACAGGTACGCGTCAGTACTGCGTTTTTAACGCTTTTGTTCTTTTGAAATGTTTCGCGCTCCGAGTTTACGGTTTATTATTTTACTAATAATATTAAAAAAAGTATTTAAAATATTTGTCGTATCATAATACGTATCGTTAACCTCCGTACCGCTATTGTTAATCTTACAAATATCTAACGGGTTAAACGTTTCAAATACCGAATCGCGTACATACATCTACTCTTAATTTCTCAGAATTATGTAACGAGTCATTAGACGAAACCAAATGGCTAGTATGATGTTTGGATTATGTAGATTGGACCTCTAATTGGCTTGGATCCTTATTGGGCCTCAAATGGGCTTGGATTTCTATTGGGCCTTATTGAGCCTAGTTGGGTTAGCCCAATAACTAGGTTTTATGATCCTGAAATTTTGCAGGTGTTACAAATAACAAAAAGAGTTTAATCCTCCCCCAAGAATGCATACTTGAGTTTCTTTGGTAGATCTTTCAATTCCACCTTTGGGGGACTCACAAGTGATGGCTTCGGTCCCGAATCAATTTAAGTGGGGAGACTCTCCACATTTTGAGTCCAGGGAGGTCTCCCCTCTTGCACTGCCATAGCTTCCATGGTCTTTTCTTCTTCTTGCAGTTCATGCTCTAGTTCCTGTTTAACCTTGTCACACATAAAACAAACCTCTGTGGAATCTTCCTCAGAGTGAGGATGACATCCTTCAATGATGTCTTCCATGAAGCAATCATCACTGGACAGAGGGTCAAATTCATTGGAAAAAATATTAATTCGAACCCTTCTATTTCCAAAGGCCATGTCAATTGTGCCTAAGCGACAATCAATGAAAGAATGGGATGTTGCTATGAAAGGTTGACCCAAAATCACTGTTAGTTGCGTGACTTTTTCAGACTGCACATAATCAAGTACCAAGAAGTCCATCGGATAATAAAATTCGTCAAATTTTACTATCACATCATGAACTATCCCTCTTGGGAGTTTAGGGGTCAAATCAGCCAACACCACGGTGGTATTGGCTCGACGCAGTGGACCAAAATCATATTGGTCGTACAAACTCCCAGCAAGGATGCTCACACTCGCTCCAAGATCCAATAACGCCTTGTTCATTTTGAAATCACCCACTTGTATAGAAATTATGGGCACTCAGGGATCTTGGAGTTTTGGTGGAAGAGCACCAGTTAAAATGGCATTGACTCGTGCATTCAAATCCAGCTTCTCTGGAATTTTGTTGTGTCATTTTTTTAGTGCACAAATCTTTCATATACTTGGCATAAACTAGAATTTGTTTGATTGCATCAAGTAGCGGTAGATTAATTTTTACCAGTTTAAAGATTTCCTAAATTTCCTCCTGTTGAGGACCCTTTTTGTTACTCACCCCCCTATTTACCTAGATTCACTAAAGCTGAGGGAAATGGCACAAAAGGAGGTATCACCTCCCCCTCGTTAACAACTGGTGTTTCTTTGGAAACAGTTTTTTCATTTAGATTTGTAAAAGTAACACGTTTAACCAGAATCGGTTCCGGTTCATCATCGCTGGCCTCATTTTCATCAATGTCCTCCACCACACTGTCAACAAAGGTTGGTGGAGGAGCAACTGTGTTGTTATAAGCTTTGCCACTACGAAGAGTACTTACTTGACCAACGTGGCTGCTCTTAGTGTTCCTGCTTCCCGAAGCTTGATGAGATGGATTAACCTGTGTGTCACTTGGAAGCCTCCCGTTGTTCTTCCTCAATTCAGCCATATCAGTGGCTAATTTCCCCATCTGAGTAGTCAAAGATTGAATCGACTTGTCATGCACTTCATCAGATTGATTCTTCTTTTGCAAATCTTGTTGGATGGCCTTCAAAATACCATCATCTCATTCCCACCAGACTGGGTTGAAGATCCAGATGATCCTCGTTGCTCTTTCGACCTTTGATACCCCTTTTGATAATTGCCTTGATTGTAGTTTTGATTCTGGGGTGGTATGGTTGTTGATTTCCCTGCCCACTTGCTTGAAAATTCAGTTAAGCTTGGTTAGAGGCATCCCCATAACGAAAGTTGGGGTGATTTCTAAGGCCAGGGTGATAGGTGTTGGAATTCATGTCATAATACCTACCACCCCCTTGAATGTAGTTGACATCCTTAAATTTTCCTCCTGAACCCGTGCAAGTTGCACCACTATGACCCAAGTTACCACACCGGTCACATACCTCATATGGTTGATTTTGCTGACCCCTGGTGCCCCAATTTGCCACCTGTTTCTCTAACTTCTCCAACCTACCAAAATCAGAATTCTGATTATACATCGCCCTCACCACCGAATGTCTTGCTCTTCTTGATGATCGAGCTTTTCTCTTGGAAGTCCTTGCCATCTTCTCTAAGTAATCCCAATCTTCATCCTCAAAGTTTGTACCGAATGTGCCATTGGAGATCGAATTGAGATCTCGGGCATCATCATATGTTAAACCTTCATGGAAGGCATTCAGCATCTCCCACATTTGCAAGCCATGATGTGGGCAATTCTTGATCAACATCTTAAATATCAGAAAGGCTTCTTGAAATAGTTCCCCCGACTGTTGTTGAAAATTTCTAATGTTCTTTCTCGCATCATTAGTTCTTTGATTGGTGTAGAACTATCTAAGAACTGTTGCTTCATATCACCCCAAGTGTAAATCGATGCAGAAGGTAGAGAGTGGAACCATTGTTGAGCCTTGTCTTCCAGTGTGAATTGGAAGAGTACCAACTTCACATCATCCGGTGTGAACCCTTATCCCACAATGGTGTTGCATCTAGCATCAAAAGCACTCATGTCACATCCCGCCAAGGCGGAAACGCGAGGCGTAACATTCACCGGTTTTCCAAAGCATATGATTACCGCTAACACATACATGATAAGTGGATACACAATCAAGTTTAAAGTTTTACATTCCAAAATATCTATTTGAGTTTACAAAAGATTAAGATTTCGCAAATATGACCAATATGTAATGAGTTATACAAGAGAAATCTCCCAAAAAGCCGTATCAGCTTATGCATACATGTAATCCTACATTGCTAACCTATAGACCACGTTCAATTTCCTGAAAAACATACTTACAAAGTGTCAACATGAGGTTGGTGAGTTCATAGGTTTTGATCAAATGTTCTTGTGGTTCCAACGTGTACGTTCAAATGAATTAGTTTTTCCGACCAAATAGTATATATATATATATATAACCAATGAATTGAACATTTCCTGACCAATTGACCCCATTTGTAAACTTCAAAGGAATACAAATAATATGTGACACACGAGACCGTAACCAAACCATGACAAAGGAATGCCCCTCGCTATACCACGAGAAAAAGACAATATGCGGCCATTGACCCTTCAAGTCCCGGTTAGCGCGACTAACCATGACCGGGGGCGTCACACCCCAATAGTACTATTCATAGAATCCTAGGCTAAAACCATAGCTAATGGTTACAAAATGTTAATGTTGTTCCGGGGGCTTTTAGCGCTCTATTGTTCACTCAATGCACACATAACGGTCTGGTCTTTGTTCATTCATTTATGTATGAAAATAGTTACAAGTATGTTTTCTCCCCAAAATATTTCAAAAACTTAGAAAAAAAGGGGATAGTGAAATTCACCTCGACAGTAGTGTATGCTAGCAAATATGTGTATAACTGTAGGCCCCGCCTATCTGTTTCCTAATTACACAAGGATACTTATATGTTAAGACTACTCGTCTTAAATGCAAGTTGTTCACCTGACTTAACGAATCCTGTTAAATACGTCTTTGTGTATTAAAACAATGTTTTCATGTGATGACTCGTTGGTAATTATTATTCCAGTCTAGAAACTTACCTATTTTTTGAGAAAATATTATGTTTCCATATTGGTGACTTGTTATGTATACCAAAAATAAAGATCATTCTTGTAATAACTTATAATATATTCATATTATGGTCACGTATAAACATATAATTATTTCTTACCAATAATTATATAAAGTCACAAATATCGTTAAAGTATATTCTACGCATGTCAATTACCCTACGTGCATATAAACCACGTTAACACGCCCACATTCAATTACTTGTTCCGAACGACATTTATTAATTTATTTATGTTCGTCATGCATTTATTTATACCAATACATATGCATACGAGTATAATCATATTTCAACACATGCTCTAATATGTTTTTCTATGTATCATGAATATCTTATTTAGAAAATAATTCTAAATATTTTTCTGTTGTAATAATTAATTGCAATTGTTTGTGTTATAAGGATATGAACGATCGATGCATTATGTTCGCTAGACTTTTATTATTCGAGTGTACGATTTTGAGTGATCGAGGAAACATATTAACGTAAACACATTTAAGTCGTGCTCGGATGATGTTTTGGAAATGCCGGGTGTCACATTCTCCCCATGTTAAAAAGAATTTCGTCCCGAAATTCAGTCAGTGTCATCTTCAATTTGGTGTATTCATGAACAAGGACTGGTACTCGGTTTTCATTTGATCTTCGCGTTCCCATGTATACTCGGGTAACGCTTCGAGTTTCAACGTACCTTAACCAATTCGACATGGTTACGCCCTATTCCCTGAACTTTTTAGTCAGTGATTTCAATAGGTTCCTTGACAGAGTGTGGTTTGACACATATGTGAATTTCGCCAGTCGGCATGATTAGAGTTTCGTCTGACCACACTTCTTGAGATCAGACACATGAAACGTATCATGTATATTGCTTAGTTCTTTTGACAACTTAAGCTTGTAGGCTATAGAACCAACCCTAGCCCGTATTTCAATCGGTCCGATGTATCTTTGGTTATGTTTGCCACGATTGCCAAACCTGGAAACTTCTTTCCAAAATGAGACTTTTAACAAAACTCGATTTCCAACTTGGAATTCTAATGGCTTTAGTCTGTTGTTAGCACAGCTCTTTTGCTTGCCTTGAGCGGTTTTCAGACGTTCTTTAATTTTGAAGATCTTGTCGGTGATTTCCAGGCTAATATCAGGACCAGTCAAATGCTTGTCGCCAACCTCTGCCCAACATAGTGGTGAACGACATTGACGACCATACAAGGCCTCAAACGGAGCGGCTTTAATGCTAGTATGGTAGTTGTTGAAAACTCAGCCAACGATAAATAAGTATCCCAATTTCCTCTGAAATCGAATACACACGCACGAAGCACATCTTTTAAAGTTTGGATGGTCCTTTTACCTTAACCGTTCGTCTGGTGATGATATGCAGTGCTCATGTCAAGGCGTGTTCCCAAGGCTTATTGTACTGACTGCCAGATTCTTGACACGAATCGGCCATCCCTATTGGAGATAATGGAAACTGGCATACCATGTCTAGCCTCAATTTCCTTAATATTTAGCCTTGCACGCTTCTTAGTTTTACCTGTCTCCTTGATTGGCAGCAAGTGATCCGATTTCGTCAAACGATCGACGATTACCCATCCCTTGTAATGAAAGAAATGGTGTCTTAGATTCTTGAGTGTATGCCGACACATACCCTCGATTCATCTACGTGTTATGATTCACAATAGCCAGATCTCTATGGATCTTTGAAAAGAATTACTCGACAGGGTGTTCAGGTTTTAGTTGAAGATCAGGTAACAATGATATATTATGGAAATGAAACATTATGTTTGTCCTTCTTATGCTTTCCGAAAGCATTTTCTCGGACTGACTTTACTCTTATTTCAGGTTTTGTGTTATCTAGGATCTTCCTTTCCATATGTCGTAATGGATTTAAGATTTTGAGGTTCCTTGTGAGCTCTTACTAACAAAGGTCGAGTGTAATCACCACTTTATCCATTGCTTGCACTACCTCCCCGCGACAGACTAGTACTTGTGTTGTATCATCCTGATACGTAAACTCTTGACTTGACTTCCATACCCTTGAAGTGTGTAAGCCATAAGTAGTTCTATGTTTGTTTGGAATATTCACATTTCTTCTAGGTGAGGAAATGAGCAGTGGTACTGTGAGAATGGTCTCATAGAATTAGTCTTTCCCCAAAATGGGCTATGGGTTTGTTAACTCATTAAGTTGGCAGAAAGGGTTTGGGAGTTTTACAATTGCCAAGTATTAGTCATTCAGCGTGTACGCACTTCCCTAGCGTTCGAATGGTACTGTAGTGACTTCCCATTATGTATTGCACTCATACCGGTCATAGCCTCAAGTCCTTACTATAAGGATAAAGTTAATGTAATGAGTGTTAAACATTGAAATTTTTGTACTTTTCCTGAGTCTGCGCTAAGAAGTCATTTCTTAACAATAGATGCCCTAGAGCTTCCTAATTATAGGAAACTGTGAGTGAAAGACGTGATCACGCCTCTTCTCTAGGCGGAAATCTGGGATCCATCCAATAAGATGATCTTTCGGGAAGTGCGGGTACAAAAGGGTATAAAATTATCCTTCTCGAATCTTTGTGGACGATGGTTTGTTGTGAACATCTTGTGCTTACGTTCCTTTTTCATGTTATGAACTAATGAGATTAGTAAGAAATCCCGCTCTTGGGACTCTTTCAAGAGTTTTGTATATCGCTCTCTTGTTAGTTCGACAATAGTTTTTAGTCCATAGTTATGTTTCTTTGGCATTTTCTTGAGCATAAATCATGGCTTATTCATCACCGGATGAATAGTCGGGCTTAACGGTGTATTGAATGTCAAAGGTTATAAGAGCAACCCTGTTTGACCAATATTCTGAAAGTTCAGATTACCTACTTGTCTCATGTCGGGCTTCCACAATACCCCATAGGTGTCATGTGTATATGGGTCAGAATAATTTTCTGCCACATTATTGAAGTTAGTGCATAGCACTCCTGACAAAAATTTCAAGTAATTGTGAGACTGAATTGTATGATGGATCCTGAGATTACGCTATAATCTCCCACAATAATTGTGCAATTATTGTAAGTGTTGGTTGTGGTAACGCTCAATTTGAATCCTTCATGATAGGTAGAATCTTAGAGAATGAATGTGCGGAATCCTTCGTCGTTCAAGATTCCCTAAGGATTGGCTGGATTCAGTTTGAATTTCTCTTGTTCCTACAGAACTGTGAGAATGCTTTGTGAACATCTAATTGAGAAGTCTGATTTGTTAAGATCCAATCCTTAATCAAGTGACTGAGAATATAGTTTGATCATTAGCTTGGACAGCAAGACTAACTAAAGTTCCCATGCACTGCAAATTATGATTACGTATTCACCCGCAATGATAATTTACTTTGCATGATCCCTATAGTGTTTCTTCTATCGCAAGATTTTAGTCAAAAAGGATTTGAAATGTTCATTAGATCGTGTTTGCACACCTGTGAAGGAGTGTGTATTGTTCTATCAGATACTTTTAATTATGTGTACCAATACTCATAAATCTACCGACTATAGCTGTTTCCGGATGAGGTTAATGGTACAGAGGCACCACCAGTGTCTCTAAAAAAATGTGTATGGTGGAAGTCAGGCACTATGTGTAGGGCAGAGATCCTCAAATGAGGGTCGCGCAACTCATGCTCCAAGTTTTTATGTACGAATGGATCCACATGATGCTGATGAATGTCTGGGTCTCCTGACCCATGTAGTTCTCTCCCGTTTAGTCTTGCTTATCCACCTTGGGTTCCCTTCTGTCTGGGCAATCCTGTCTTCCATAACTCTTGGCGAAAGTCTATGCATCTGATCTGGCAACTCATGAAGGAGAGTATTTATACTGCACATATGTCAGAAAGAAAGCTGCCTCCACGGCTGGAGTATTTGTAGGTGTTGTGCAGGTATCGGTACAGGTTCGACTTGTTGTGATGCAAAGATCGGTGACTTGCGATTACTACCGTCGTCGCCAAAGTTCAGTTCATAACTCGATCTTCTTAGGTTTACAGTGTGCTGAGTACACATCATCCTTGATTCCTAATCCGAATAGTGACACTTTGTTGAGAAACATCGTGTTGAAGCACGTTTGTGTGACAAACACTTTGGATGTTGTCTTATGCTTTTGTACTCTACTTTCTGTATTTGTATTTAGTATATGTATGTACTAGTTTATCGAGTTGTAATTGTGTATGTAGGTACTTATACTTGTTTAGTCTTTGTAAAGTGTTGTGCGCACTTAACAAGTGCGCATGATGTACATCCTGCGTACTTAGCAAGTACGCAAGAACAGAGGTTGTGTATCTGCTAAGTACACAGGAGTTAAGCCTTACGCAGTTGCTAAGTGCGCAGGCAACAGGTCTTAGTATATATAGCCAGTTAGTGACAGAATTAAGTACGCACTCATTTTGCACACTGTAACCGGCTGTGATTATCACTAGACGGAGTTTAAAGTATCGCGTGTTTGTTGTCGGTTGACTTTGTGTTGTTTGATACTCTACCTAGTCAAGGGAATTCTGCACCCGGTTAGACTAGCCAACGCACTTGCATGTGAGGATCCGAGACACCCGAGGACCTACAAGTGGTATCAGAGCATCTGCTCTTGATTTCGAGTGTTGTGAGTGTGTTAGGAGAATTTTCGACACAATCTACAACCTTTCTACAAGGAAAAGTGACTGGTAAGCTGTAGTCACGGGCAATCTACAGCCTATCAAAGCATCTGCACTTGCTCTGATACCAATGATTCAAGATTTGCTGAAGGAGAAAGAGAAACCGATAAAGCCAAGTAGTGATGATGCTTGTCACCTAGTCAACCTAACTAAGGATGACAACATAGACAAGGATCCTGAAGCGGGTCCCAGTGGAAGTGAGCAACAAGCATTAGATATTGTTCCCATTTCTGTTGTGCCTATGGCTAAGGGGGAGTCCACTCAACATGAAGGTGATGTGTCAGGTAGTGAAGGTGGTACAGGAAAGTCTGCGGCCGATGTACTTAAAGACCTATCTAATGATATTCTTATGATTGAGCAAGACTATTCTAAAGAAGCTCAGATCGATGCTCTCAAGAATCTAAAAGAAGGAGAGATCGAGTATGATGATGAATGGGATGTAGAAGATGAGGATGTTGTGGTAGAGTTTCCTAAAGGGGACGGTGAAGGAGTTTACGAGCTTGAGGATGGAGAGATCTTTGAAGCTCCAGCCTTTGAAGCTACTTCTAACACAGGTTCAGTCGAGCCTGAATTTGTTGCTGAGGCTAGTGGGGCAGCAACCTCGACTGAAGCCTCTCCAACCGATCCTCAACCTGTTGATCCTAAAGCAATGAAAAGTAAATATCCTTGTGGATGGTTTACCAAGGATCAAGCTCCTATCTGGCAAAAGACATCCATCATAGACAAACATGGAGCTACAGGTATGATCTTGTCTGTTAATATCGACGACGACAAGAAGTTGTTCGCTATTAAACGAACTAGTGGGGTTCAATACTTGAAACCTACCAGTGAAACGTTCAGCTCCCTACCGAAGTACGATCTGGTGAACCACGCAAACCGAGAGCTGCTTGTTGATTCTCATCACGTGGTAGCAATGGGTTTGTGGAAGACACTACAGAGAGATGGAAGATCAGGAAACTTTGAAGTTTTCAAGCCTCAGATGCCCAAGAGAGTCCGGGATAAAAGTGTTAAACATCATGTGACAAACCATAGTCTTAACAAGCTGGTTTACAAGCCAGTGCTGTGTGAAACCAGGATTCCCCGGAGCATGTTATCTCAAGATATCCTTGGTAACATATGGTACTGGTACGTAGACCCAAAGACGGGCGAGGCGGTTGTGATTGGAAGAATAAGGTCCGCAAGTGGAAGCTTGGAACCAAAGGAACTGATCAGAGTCTTTGATGAAACCACTTTCATTAATTTCTCTATGAAAGATCTGACGGTATTAAATGAAAAATACTGCATCTGCACGGACGAGTGGATAAAGCTTCAACCATCGAGATACGACAAGCTAGTCAAGTTCTGTCTTGACTACAAGCTGAAGATGGGAAGCTAGAGCTGCAGGAAGTTGAAGACCAAAGACAATCCAGAGCTGTTGTCAAGGGGGAGTTTGTTGAAGCATGTTTGTGTGACAAACACTCTTGATGTTGTCTTATGCTTTTGTACTCTACTTTTTGTATTTGTATTTGTATTTAGTATCTGTATGTATTGGTTTATCGAGTTGTAATCGTGTATGTAGGTACTTGTACTTGTCTAGTCTTTGTAAAGTGTTGTGCGCACTTAACAAGTGCGCAAGATGTACATCATGCGTACTTAGCAAGTACGCAAGAACAAAGGTTGTGTACTTGCTAAGTACGCAGGAGTTAAGCCATGCACACTTGCTAAGTGCACAGGCAACATGTCTTAGTATATATAGCCAGTTAGTGACAGAATTATGTACGCACTCATTTTGCACACTGTAACCGGCTGTGATTATCAAAAGACGAAGTGTGAAGTATCTTGTGTTTGTTTTCGGTTTACTTTGTGTTGTTTGATACTCTACCTAGTCACGGGCATTCCGCACCCGGTTAGACTAGCCAACGCACTTGCATGTGACGATCCGAGACACCCGGGGACCTACAAGTGGTATCAGAGCATCTGCTCTTGATTTCGAGTATTGTGAGTGTGTTAGGAGCATTTTTGACACAATCTACAAGCTTTCTACAATGAAAAGTGACCGATTTTGGTGATTTTTGTGATAAAATAGAGGTAGCTCTTGAGCGCTTTTTTAATAGCAAAAATCCTTCAAAATCTGACCTTTTTCTTGTTTGTTTGAGTGTTTTGATCATCAAGGGTTTGTTGGAAACAAGTTTCTAACCTTTTGGCTTGATCAATTTGTTCATATCTTCAAAATTTGAATATCTGAGCTATTTCCGGCGACCGTAAAAGGTTGGTGGAGCAGGTGGATAAAGCATATCGCGTACTTACCTTATTTGGCATAAAGGACAGTCATCCTGCGTACTTAGCAAGTATGGAAGACCATTCTTGTGCGTACTTAACTTTGATTCCTACGCACTTAGCATTTACTCCGGCGTACTTACTAAGTACGCAAGAGGAAATCTCAAGTTCGCAAGACCAAATTTCAAGTGCGCAAGGCCAGTTTTAAGTGCGTAAGTTGTCCTAAAATTTCTGAGTTTTGACTAAGTTAATCACCATGTCAAACATTCAGAACATTAGTACTCTGCTGAACTATGATAATGAGATTGGTACTCCATAGAAACCACCAAAGCTGCTTAATGTAAATGATTATTCGAACTGGAAAGCACGCTTTGATGAACATATCTCGCATACTGATTCCACCTTATGGATACCAATTCTTTAGGAATATAAACATCCAACCTATCTGTTTCTTGATAAAACTGTTCCCAAACCTATCTCCAAGCTAGATGAAGAAGAGTAGAAGGCTTATGACCGAGAAAAGAAGACACATGGCTCTATAACTATGGCCTTGATTAGGGATCTATTTCACAGTTTCAGAGGTTATGATACTTCTAAGGATCTCTGGAAGGCTTCGCAGAAGAGGTGCGAAGGAAACAGTGACGTCAAGAAAAGCAAGAGAGAGCTATTGAGGAAGCAGTATGAGTGCTTCAGATATTTAGAGAATGAATCTATTGATGAACTTATTTCTAGATTCTATCACCTGAAAACAGAGCTGAACTCTTATGAACTCAAGTATCCTGATGATGAATTGGTGGAGAAGTTTCTTGATTCTTTGCCACCAAAATTTGACATGTATACCACACTGTTGAGAGAGAATCCGAAGTTTTATGAGATGACAATTGATGATGCAATTGGAAAGGTTCAAGCACATGACATGAACCTGAAAAAGAAAGAATGTTCTGGAAGACCTCAGATTCAAGATCCTTCTATGTATTATGGAGTGTCTTCCATAGAAAAGTCATCTGGTTCTGGAATTGCCTTGTTCTCTGGAACTCCTCAGGAAGATGATAATTCTAATGGTTGTGGTGGTCATACTTGTTTTGCTGCATCAGGATCTGGTTCATACCACCAACATTCTTCAAGAAGCCCTACCTCTACCCCTTCAACAAACCAACCTGATATTGCCAAGATAGCTGAAAATCATGTGGCACTGTTCTCATCCTGCATGCTTGCCTACGAGAACTTCATAGATGGGAAGCTAACGGATCCTGAAACCATTGAAGAAGACTTTAATCAGGTGGATTCGGATGATATGGAGGATATGGATATTCAATGGAACTTGGCCATGATCTTGAGGAGGGCTAAGCGTTTTCTGAAGGGAACAGGTAGGAAGTTCATTGGTGGGCATTCTAATGCCAAAGTTGGATTTGATAAATCCAAAGCTAAGTACTACAAATGTAATAACTTTGGACATTTCGCAAGGGAATGTCAAAAGGATAAAGTACCATCTTCAGGGTTCACTAGACCAAGCCAGGGAAACAACCAAGGGTACAACAATCAGAACAACCGCAATCAGAGTCAAGTTGGAACGTCCAGTGCGTTAGTGGTTCAACAGGACGAGAGCTTTGATTGAGGTGTTCGTCTGGAAGATGCCATACTTGCACAGACTCAAATAGGTTTAATGGCAGAGATTGTTGAGCTGATGAAAGCTGAGGAAAGGGAAACATCTATTACCGACCAACATGAATCTACATCTGCGTTTGCTATCATGGCTATTGGAGAAGCATCTGGTACGTCAACTGAGGTAGATTCTAATCCTTTTGCTGTTGTTTCTTGTTCCAAATGTCTTATCTTGAAGGATGAGAATGATCGTATCCATGATCAACTCGAACCCTTACGTATTGCAGCTTTAAGTTATAAAGAAAATGAAAAACGGTTTAAAGATTCAATTGAAAATCTTAAGAAAGAAAGACATGAGTTTTCAATTAAAATCAGTGAACAACAATTTCACTTACATGTTGCATACAAGGGATAGAGAAAAGAAATGTCTAGATCGCCAAACTGAAAAATGAGATCCTGCAGTTGAGTGGCAAACTTGAGAAGTAGAAAAATTCTCGCTTTATGGTGGAACACTACGAGTCTGTGGTGAGAAAAGTGAGTGGCAAAGGTTTAGGTACTAATGTCATTCCTCCACCGGTAAGCGGCAAGTTTGTCAATGGGCCGGTGGACATTGATTTATCTTTCTTGGATGACTCTTCGAGCAAGGAAGAATCCTCTAACAAGGATGATTCCTCAAGTCAGGTTGAGTCAGCTTCTGATGAGGAGTTCTTCTCTGATGAAGGTTCTGAGAACACCAAGGTCGAGGGTGGTGTCTCAGAAGAGTTGATTGGTGAACATAAAATTGAGAAAAACATTGGCACTAATCGTGACAATTGCATTGTAACTGAACCTGATACAATTGAGTCCAACGATAAACTGAAAATGATGCTTTATAGAGGTTTCAAGTCCATAAAGCAAGTAAAGAAAGAAGCTTTTGTTAATAATTTGAGTAAGAATCATCATGAAAACATGGGAAAACATTTTACTCCTAAAAGCAAATCAGGTCAAGCACAAGATGCTGTTAATGTTCATCAAACATGTCACACCCAGACCGATAGCGGAATCATCGAGGCCGACAATAGAATGATTGTTCAAAAGCACATGATAGCTAAAGGTTGTATAATTCATTAATTTAATTTAAAGACAACAAGATCCAAATACAATACATTCCAAATAACCTAGTCTAGTTCAAAACATTGATTTATTTAACTAGGTCCATAGTCCTTAAGTGGAGAAACCTTCGGCAAGTAGTCACATATCCAAACCTGAAACATTATTTAAATCAAGTGTCAACTAAAAAGTTGGTGAGTACATAGGTATAGTAATTCCGATAAATAGTAGTTGTAAATCGTTTTGCAACTCATTGTTTATCTTGTTAAACATAGTATGTATGATGTATCATTTATTTAATCACAATTCAAACCGAGTTTGACGCGCTTGAACAGAGCACAACAGCTAAGTCCGGTATGTTTGAATATAGTTACCCACTATATCCGATATGATTGAATATAACACGCGGTTATATCCGAGTATGCAGTAATAAACACCCTAACCGGGTGGGCTGGTAAGGCACAATAGATCTATCAATATTACAGTTGGTTGTCTTGTGTTTAAATGTATGTACATCCAAAGAATAAGCATATAGTCTCATGTATAACACGTATAAACAATGTGAGGTAGCATATATAATGTTTCACCCCAAAACGTATGAAAATGTAAAATAGGGGCTATGTAACTCACCTTGCAAGCGGGTATTTTTCCACGCGTGTAGGTGATAAAGATGTTGAAGTCTAAGCACGTTGAAACCCTATGTAGATAAATGGGTATCATTGTATGTTTACATGTGCGTATTAGTGTTCAATTGTGTATAAGTTTATGATAGCATTCCTCAGTGGTATTAGCATAAAAACTAGTCCAGATTTACTTGAAATTACTGATTTGATCGAAACTGTTTTATAGATGTGACAGGTATTGAAACTATGTTTAATCGAAACTATGTTCAAGTATCGAAACTATGTTCAAGTATCGAAACTATGTTCAAGTATCGAAACTATGTCCAAGTATCGAAACTATGCTCAAGTATCGAAACTATGCTCAATTATCGAAACTATGTTCAAGTATCGAAACTATGTTCAAGTATCGAAACTATGTTCAATTATCGAAACTTTGTTCAAGTATCGAAACTATGTTCAAGTGTCGAAACTACTAGTTTCGATTGACCACAGAACTGTCGAAACTACCATCTATCGAAACTATTAGTTTCGATTAACCATTTACTCAATCGAAACTAAGTAGTTTCGATGGCCCAGACTTTATCAAATAAAACAGTAACATTAATTTGTCCGGAAATCGTTGGTTTGGAGTTGTGACTTCGAGTGGTTCAGTTTGTCTTATGATAACAGAAGGTAAAGAAACGAAGTTGAAGATTCTTACGTGGTCGTGAAGGGTCTGGTCGGCAGAGTCTTAAATCCGAGAATGTCCAGAATGAGAATCGAGATTCTGGATGGGATTAGCCTCTACAACCTTGATCACAGCTTCACACAGAGATGGCGATTGTAATGGTGTCTTCAATTTGGAGAGAGATTGGGTGAAGGAGGGGTAGCGAGCCCGCTCAGGCGCGGTAATGGCTTTTTATAGCCAAGTTCGATCCTGATAATGAGACAAGCAATTGAGCATGTCCCGACACTCATCTGGACGAGACGAAGCTGTCGAGCCATCTTGCAGGCGTGGGGGTTGACTGTCGGGGCCGAATTTGTGGCGTGGGTTTTCGGTCACAAACACGATCGAACTTTCTGTATGTCGGGGAGACCAATTGGTCGGGGGCTATTGTTCGCGTGGGGAAGAAGAAGCCAGGGTGCCTTTAGCGTCTGTCAAGGTGCAGGGAACAGCCCTGTCGGTGGCTTCGCCAGAGAAAGCTTTGGACCGCCGGACAATGTAGGGGGTGACCGGATAAACGATTTGAGAATTGGCAGTTTTAGTCCCTGGAGTTTGGTTTGACTTAAATTGGCCCTTGAAATAAATACGAATGAGTCCTTGTAATTTTATTTGTACAGAAATAGTCCCTCAACTGATTTTAGCTTACACCCTTTTAGTTTGAAAAGTTTCAAAACAACCCCTTATCTTTTATAAAAACAATTAATTTAATTTCTTTTAAATTTTTAAATATATTTTATAAACTTATATTATTATTATTGTTAGTTATCTTATTTTAAACATGTTATTTTATTAAATACGGAACTCTTAAATTAGATTTTTATATAGAAATTGTATATAAGTTTTAAAGCTTGTAAAATTTGAATTAATTCAAATCTGTAAAAATAAAAATAAAAACAGAATACTTATTAAATAAAAACACTTGTATTTTATTTAATTTGAGAATGATTACACGATAAACATTTTACAAGTGCGCGATCGAAAATCCGAAATGTCACAGTCTCCCCATGTTAGAGGAATTTCGCCCCGAAATTCAACTAATGGAGGCTATGAAAAGAGATGCGGATCCTTGGTCTTCATTTGGTCTTCACGCTCCCAAGTGAACTCGGGTACACGTTTAGACTCCCAACGGACCTTGACAATGGGGATGTGGCTACGCTTGAGTTTCTTGACTTCTCGGTCCATGATTTCCACGGGTTTCTCAACAAAGTGCATTTTCTCGTCAATGCGCACTTCATCAAGCGGGATGTGGAGATTCTCGTCGGCTAGACACTTTTTCAAATTAGATACATGAAAAGTCGGATGAACGTTGATGAGTTCTGAAGTAAGATCGAGTTTGTAGGCCACTTTTCCTACCCTTTCGAGTATCTTGAATGGACCCACATATCGAGGTGCAAGTTTTCCTTTCTTTCCATATCGGACTACGCCCTTCCAAGGTGATACCTTTAGGAGGACCATATCCCCAACTTGAAATTCCAAGGGTTTTCGTCTTTTATCGGCATAGCTCTTTTGCCGACTCCTTGCTACTCGAATGTTGTCACGAATAAGAAAGATTTTATCGATGGTCTCTTGGATAAGCTCGGGACCGGTGATTTGTGATTCACCAATTTCATTCCAACAAATCGGTGAACGACATTTTCGTCCATAAAGAGCTTCAAACGGCGCCATGTTAATACTTGTGTGATAGCTGTTGTTGTAGGAAAATTCGATCAGTGGTAGGTGAGAATTCCAATTGCCACCAAAGTCAGTGACACAAGCTCTAAGCATATCCTCGAGAGTTTGGATTGTTTGCTCGGTTTGTCCATCAGTTTGAGGATGGTAAGCCGTACTTAAATCCAAACGAGTACCAAGTGCTGATTACAATGATTGCCAAAATCGGGAAGTAAAACGCGAATCCCGATCGGAGATGATGTTCAATGGGATTCCTTGACGACTTACGATCTCATCAATGTAGATCCGAGCCAATTTCTCGACTCGATAGTCCTCACGAATAGGCAAGAAATGAGCAGACTTTGTAAGTCGGTCGATAATAACCCAGATACTATCGTGCCCACTAGAAGTGCGTGGGAGTTTGGTGATGAAGTCCATAGCAAGGTTTTCCCACTTCCACATGGGAATTTCAGGTTGTCCGAGGAGTCCGGAAGGCTTCTGGTGTTCGGCCTTCACCTTAGAACAAGTTAGGCATTTTGCCACAAAGAGGGCAATATCCTTTTTCATGCCGGGCCACCAATATTGCTGACGAAGACCCATGTACATCTTATCAGCTCCGGGATGTATCGAATATCGAGTTTTGTGGGACTCGTTCATCAAAGATATACGAAGGTCGTCGCGATAGGGAACCCAGATACGGTCCAAGTAATACAATAGACCGTTTGCTTTGGTTTCTAGCAAGAATTCTACGCCACATGCCATCTCTTGATACATGTTTCCCTTGGTAACCGAGGTGTGTTGTGCTTGGAGAATGCGGGCTTGGATATCGTTATGGATACGAACACTATGAAGCATGATACGTTCTTTACGACTCAAAGCGTCGGCTACAACATTTGCTTTGCCGGGGTGGTAGCGAATCTCGCAGTTGTAGTCGTTAAGAAGTTCAACCCATCGTCGTTGCCTCATATTAAGCTCTTTTTGGTTGAAAATATGTTAGAGACTTTTGTGGTCGGTGAAAACCACGCATTTTGTGCCATATAGATAGTGTCTCCAAATTTTCAAGGCGAAAACGACAGCACCAAGCCCGAGATCATGGGTCGTATAGTTCTTCTCATGGACTTTGAGTTGACGTGATGCATATGCAATTACCTGACCTCGTTGCATAAGAACACAACCAAGACGTTGGTTGGATGCATCACAATAAACGACAAAGTCGTCATTACCACTGGGAAGGGTTAGAATAGGAGCATTGCAGAGCTTGTGCTTGAGAGTTTGAAAAGCTTCCTCTTGCTTGGGTCCCCACTCGTAAGATTTACCTTTATGAGTCAAGGCAGTGAGCGGGACTGCAATCTTGGAGAAATTTGAGATGAAGCGACGATAGTAACCTGCTAGTTCGAGGAATGAACGAATCTCGGTAGGAGTCTTAGGAGTACTCCAATTCTTTACCGCTTCGATTTTTGCCGGGTCCACATGAATCCCATTATCGTTGACTATGTGTCCCAAAAACTGAACCTCCTTTAGCCAGAATTCACACTTGGAGAACTTGACGTATAGTCGTTCTTTCTTCAAAAGCTCCAAAATCAAACGAAGATGTTGTTCATGCTCTGCTTTCGTTTTGGAATAGATGAGAATGTCGTCAATGAAAACGATCATGAATTTGTCCAAATAAGGTTTGCATACACGGTTCATGAGGTTCATGAAGACCGCAGGTGCATTAGTCAAACCGAATGGCATGACCATGAACTCGTAGTGACCGTACCTAGTCCGAAAGGCAGTCTTCGGAATGTCTTCATCGAGAACACGAAGTTGATGGTACCCGGAACGAAGGTCAATCTTGGAGAAACATGTTGAACCTTGAAGCTGATCGAAAAGATCGTCGATATGGGGTAAAGGATAACGGTTCTTAATTGTATGTTTGTTGAGTTCGCGATAATCAATGCACATGCGAAACGATCCATCCTTTTTCTTTACGCACAGCACGGGAGCACCCCAAGGTGAATGGCTCGGGCGGATGAATCCTTTGGATGAGAGTTCTTGTAATTGACTTGCAAGCTCTTGCATCTCGGAAGGTGCAAGACGATAGGGAGCTTTTGCCACGGGAGTTGCTCCGGGCACAAGGTCAATACGAAACTCTACTTGTCTAGGGGAGGAAGACGTGGTAAATCCTCGGGGAATACCTCAGGAAAGTCTCGAATGATCAGAATATCTTGCAATTTCTTACCTTTGTCTTTCGTGTCAACTACGTGGGCCAAGAAGGCAACGTACTTTTTCCGCAAGTACTTTTGTGCCAATGTGCAAGACATGAGTTGAAGACCACGACACGGTTTTTCACCGAAAATAACTAACGTGTCGCCCGAAGGGAGAGGTATACGAATGCACTTTTCGTAGCAAATAACCTCGGCATGGTGCTTGGATAACCAGTCCATGCCAATTATAATATCAAAGCTTCCCAATTGCATTGGAAGGAGATCAACAGAGAATTCATGATTATTAAGCTCGAGATTGCAGTCGCGGATAACAGAATTTATAGTAATAGATTTTCCGTTTGCTATCTCCACGTAATAAGAATTGTCAAGTTTCGTTCTTTGTTTAGCAAGTCGGGATTCAAAGGTAAGAGATACAAAACTCCTATCGGCACCAGTATCAAATAAAACGGATGCATAATGATTGTTTACTAGAAACGTACCGTTTATCACGTCGTTGTTTGCTTAAGCCTCATTAGCGTTTATGTTAAACGCTCGTCCTTGAGGACCACCTTGATGAAGTTTTGGGCATCGGTCACGGAAATGGTTTGGGTCTCCACATTCGTAACATGCCCGACCATTGAAAGGTGCCGGATAGATTGGGCGGTTGGCTGTAGCAGCTTGATGGGCGGGAGGACGAGTACGGAAAGTAGTGACCATGTGTCCATAACATCCGCAACTTGAACATAATCGGCATGGTAGGTTGGCAGGATGATGGTACTTGCAGGTCTGGCATTGGGGATTCGGGCCCTGATAAGCTTTCGGGTTTTGACCCAAAGGGGCCGCTTGAATAGCAGGCAAAGTGGGAGTTACGGCTGCGAAGTTCCGACCCTTTCGTTTCTTGTTGTGGTTAGAAGACTCGGGTTTTACATCTTTGACGGCCGCAAGAGTAGAAACAACCTTCTTGGAACCCTTTCTTGTTAAGGTTCCGGCTTTGACATGGTTGTAGGATAGTGTAGCAGCTAGACGGATAGCAGCTTCAAGTGTAGGAGGGTTGCTTCCTAGTACAACATCTTGAATTTGCATAGGCAGGCCGCCTATGTATTTTTCAATCCCCCGAGCAAGGGGAGTGATCATATGAGGCACCAGCAGACTTAGCTCTTGAAACCGGGTGGTGTAGGCCAGATTATCCCCGCTGTCTTGGGCAAGATCCCAAAACTCAGCCTCGAGCTTCCTTATTTCATTCCGAGGACAGAACTCATCAGTCATGGCCTTCTTTAGATCATCCCATGATAAGGATGTAGCAACCTCAGCACCACGTGTGCGTTTCTCACCGTTCCACCAGGTGAGGGCTCTCTTTTGGAGTACACTTGTGGCATAACGAACCCGAAGATTATCAGGACAGTCGCTGTTTAGGAATGTGCTTTCCATGCTTTCATACCATTGAAGTAGGCCGGTAGCACCTTCAGTCCCGAAGAATTTCGTAGGATTGCACGAGTTAAAGTGCTTAAACGTGCAGTGAGGCGGGTTGGTACCACCGTTTCCTTGGATGTTGTGAGACCCATCACTGTTGTTATTGGCTTGGGTCATTTGCCCCACCAGTTGGGCAAGGAGAGTAGCAAGATCCGGGTTGGAAGTGCTAGAGTTTGCACGTCGAGGAGGCATTCTAACACCAAAAGACAATGATATTTTAGATAAGATGAATATATGAGTTATAGCGGGAAATAATGTAAGCAGAAAAACGGGATTCATCATGACGTGTGCCAGTGCATGTGTATTTATTTAAAGTTGATGGGGAAAACTAAGCCATCTATTCTGGATAGAACATGATGTTATAGATCATTATTCGCGTAATAGGAATTGCCCGGACTTGCATGCACTACCAATCGTTATTACGTGTGCACCCGAAATAATGATTTGTTTTGCATGTTCATCTAGTTCTTCCTACCTTGCTATAATGTCCCCAAATTTTGAGTTTAAATTCGGATCGTATCCTTGCGAATACATTGACTTATCAACGTTAAATAATTCCTCAAAACTTTCAAAGAGACATGCTTTAGCCTATAGGTAAACACTCACTTCAGGAATTCCCAGGAAAGCATACGGGTCCGTTTATTTGGATTTATACGAAATGCTTTCCTAGACAGAAAACCCAATGTACAGGTGTCACCCTTCCAGATTGCACGTGTCCTTTACTGGTTCCACTAAATTAAGTCGTTGACGAGATTTTCAAGATTTTAATAGAATTGAGAGTTTATGTGTATAAAATGTGTAGGGATGTTGCAATTAATATGGATTAGGAAAGAGTATGGATAAGGATGGGTAGTGTATTTGTTTGCATAAGTTTGTTTGTCAAATGTGTATGTAAAGTATGTATCAAGTATCAAAGTCTTGTATGTATGTGTATAAGTCTCATGTACCAAACTTGGGAAAATTCAAATAATACCTAACTACAAATAATTCACATAGCAAATTATCATTTAGCACATAACACATAAAAGGGAGTCCTAGGGTTATAGTCTAGGTCATTGTGTCTAAAAACCTAATTCCCTATAACCATGGCTCTGATACCAATCTGTCACACCCCGACCGATGGCGGAATCATCGAGGCGGACAATAGAATGATTGTTCAAAAGCACATGATAGCTAATGGTTGCATAATTCATTAATTTAATTTAAAGACAACAAGATCCAAATACAATACATTCCAAATAACCTAGTCTAGTTCAAAACATTGATTTATTTAACTAGGTCCATAGTCCTTAAGTGGAGAAACCTTCGGCAAGTAGTCACATATCCAAACCTGAAACATTATTTAAATCAAGTGTCAACTAAAAAGTTGGTGAGTACATAGGTATAGTAATTCCGATAAATAGTAGTTGTAAATCGTTTTGCAACTCATTGTTTATCTTGTTAAACATAGTATGTATGATGTATCATTTATTTAATCACAATTCAAACCGAGTTTGACGCGCTTAAACAGAGCACAACAGCTAAGTCCGGTATGTTTGAATATAGTTACCCACTATATCCGATATGATTGAATATAACACGCGGTTATATCCGAGTATGCAGTAATAAACACCCTAACCGGGTGGGCTGGTCAGGCACAATAGATCTATCAATATTACAGTTGGTTGTCTTGTGTTTAAATGTATGTACATCCAAAGAATAAGCATATAGTCTCATGTATAACACGTATAAACAATGTGAGTAGCATGTATAATGTTTCACCCCAAAACGTATGAAAATGTAAAATAGGGGCTATGTAACTCACCTTGCAAGCGGGTATTTTTCCACGCGTGTAGGTGATAAAGATGTTGAAGTCTAAGCACGTTGAAACCCTATGTAGATAAATGGGTATCATTGTATGTTTACATGTGCGTATTAGTGTTCAATTGTGTATATGTTTATGATAGCATTCCTCAGTGGTATTAGCATAGAAACTGGTCCAGATTTACTTGAAATTACTGATTTGATCGAAACTGTTTTATAGCTGTGACAGGTATCGAAACTATGTTTAATCGAAACTATGTTCAAGTATCGAAACTATGTTCTAGTATCGAAACTATGTTCAAGTATCGAAACTATGCTCAAGTATCGAAACTATGTTCAATTATCGAAACTATGTTCAAGTATCGAAACTATGTTCAAGTATCGAAACTATGTTCAATTATCGAAACTATGTTCAAGTATCGAAACTATGTTCAAGTGTCGAAACTACTAGTTTCGTTTGACCACAGAACTGTCGAAACTACCATCTATCGAAACTATTAGTTTCGATTGACCATTTACTCAATCGAAACTAAGTAGTTTCGATGGCCCAGACTTTATCAAATAAAACAGTAACATTAATTTGTCCGGAAATCGATGGTTTGGAGTTGTGACTTCGAGTGGTTCAGTTTGTCTTATGATAACAGAAGGTAAAGAAACGAAGTTGAGGATTCTTACGTGGTCGTGAAGGGTCTGGTCGGCAGAGTCTTAAATCCGAGAATGTCCAGAATGAGAATCGAGCTTCTGGATGGGATTAGCCTCTACAACCTTGATCACAGCTTCACACAGAGATGGCGATTGTAATGGTGTCTTCAATTTGGAGAGAGATTGGGTGGAGGAGGGGTAGCAAGCCCGTGCAGGCGCGGTAATGGCTTTTTATAGCCGAGTTCGATCCTGATAATGAGACAAGCAATTGAGCATGTCCCGACACTCATCTGGACGAGACGAAGCTGTCGAGCCATCTTGCAGGCGTGGGGGTTGACTGTCGGGGCCGAATTTGTGGCGTGGGTTTTCGGTCACAAACACGATCGAACTTTCTGTATGTCGGGGAGACCAATTGGTCGGGGGCTATTGTTCGCGTGGGGACGACGAAGCCCGGGGTGCCTTTAGCGTCTGTCGAGGTGCAGGGAACAGCCCTGTCGGTGGCTTCGCCGGAGAAAGCTTTGGACCGCCGGACAATGTATGGGGTGACCGGATAAACGATTTGAGAATTGGCAGTTTTAGTCCCTGGAGTTTGGTTTGACTTAAATTGGCCCTTGAAATAAATACGAATGAGTCCTTGTAGTTTTATTTGTACAGAAATAGTCCCTCAACTGATTTTAGCTTACACCCTTTTAGTTTGAAAAGTTTCAAAACAACCCCTTATCTTTTATAAAAACAATTAATTTAATTTCTTTTAAATTTTTAAATATATTTTATAAACTTATATTATTATTATTGTTAGTTATCTTATTTTAAACAGGTTATTTTATTAAATACGGAACTCTTAAATTAGATTTTTATATAGAAATTGTATATAAGTTTTAAAGCTTGTAAAATTTGAATTAATTCAAATCTATAAAAATAAAAATAAAAACAGAATACTTATTAAATAAAAACACTTGTATTTTATTTAATTTGAGAATGATTACACGATAAACATTTTACAAGTGCGCGATCGAAAATCCGAAATGTCACAAAACAACTCCCAGTGCAAAACAAGCCGAGTCATCTGCATCCAAAAGAAGAGAGCCCTACAGGAGGACGTATAGAGACAAACGAGCTTGCTTTCACTGTGGTATGGTCGGTCACATCCTGGTTAACTGTCCTGATAAGAACCAAGGGAAATGGCCCGTTGTTCTACAACAAGTTGTCTCTCCTAAAACACCATCAGTGAAGCAACTCAAGAGTCCCAAATCAATTGTGGTGAAGCCACCAGTGAAACCAATGGTTAAGCCACCCGCAAAAAATGTGGCTGAACCATCTGTTCCTAAAGGGGTAAAGCAAGTTGTTAAACCCAGTGTATCTACCTCTGGTGGTACACAAACTGGTGAAAAGCCTGTGGCGAACCTTCTAAGCCAAAGAGGAGAAGAAGGAACAAAAGGTTGAGAAAACTTGAACAGCAGCTAGCTGGTAGTCAACCAATTGAAGCTTCCATGAGTTCACCCAAAGTGGAGACTAGCAAGCCTAATGTTCAGAGGGATAAGAAGAAAAGGTCCTGGAATAAGAAAAACACAAGTTCTTAATCTTCTAATCCTAAATCTTCTAAGGATTCACCCATTTTTTAAAGTCATGATTGTGAATTAATTGAGGTAGTTTATTTTGAGAAAAAAGGACGACCCAAGACCACCATGGCTTGGGTCTCCAAATCTAATTAATTTCTTGTGACTCGTGCAGGGACATCCGAAGGGAACTATCTCTGACCGTTGGTATGTGCATAGTGGATGCTCCAGGCACATGACAGGCAATATGGCTTTGCTTCAAGATGTTAAATCATTCAGAGGCGGCTATGTGGTCTTTGCAGGCGAGAAGGGCGGTAGTATTACTTGTCAAGGCGTGGTTTCAAATGGATGTATAAGCTTTGACAATGTCAACTATTGTGAGCAGCTGAAGCATAACTTGTTGAGTGTATCTCAAATGTGCGACAAGGAGTATTCAATTATGTTTGACAAGTCAGAATGCTTGGTTCTCAAACCTGGTTTTGTGGTTCCTGATGATTGGATTATGATGAGAGCGCCAAGGACAAACGACACCTATCAGATTGATATGAGCATGGCTACAACCACCTCATCAGTTGCTATTTGTTTGCTTACAAAAGCGACAGAACTTGACTCAATCTTGTGGCATAGGAAACTCGGACACATTTCTTATCGTAAAATGAACCATCTTGTCTGAAACGGTTTGGTGACCAGGATTCCTAAGCTGATATTTGTCATTGCAGATGACTGTATGTCTTGTAAAAAGGGCAAACAGCAACGGAAATCTCACAAGCCCAAGACCCAAAACTCTATCGATACCCCTTTGGAGCTCCTACATATGGATTTGTTTGGGCCCATAAGTATCAGGAGTATTGGAGGTAAGTCATATTGTCTAGTTGTAACTGATGATTTTCACGTTTTTCTTGGGTGCATTTCTTAGGTACAAAGGTTGAGACTGCTGATATTCTTCAATACCTGATTATGAGCTTGGAAACTTTAAGCAAACTGAAGGTTAGAAGAATAAGGAGTGACAATGGCACGGAGTTCAAAAACAACATGGTGGAGCTTTTCTGTCTCAAGAAGGGTATTCGTCATTAATTTAGTGCACCGTATACACCCCAGTAGAATGGAGTTGCAGAACGGCAGAACAGAACCCTAATTGAGACTGCAAGGACAATGCTGTCAGATGCCAAGCTTCCCGTAACGTTCTGGGCGGAAGCAGTCAACACAGCTTGTCACGTCTTAAATAGAGTTCTTGTGGTTAAGAGGCACAATAAAACCTGTTATGAGCTGATCAACAATCGACCTCCAAATCTTGACTACCTATTTCCTTTTGGTAGTCCCTGCTCGTTATTGTTATAGCACAAGGTTCGAAAGTCTAAATTTCATGCTAAAACGGTGGAAGGTATCTTCTTAGGATATGTTGTCAATTCGCCATGCAAGAGAGTGTACAATATTAAGAGTAGGTCTGTGGAGGAATGGTTCGAAGTGGACTGAAGTAAACACAAGATTCCACCAGAACCAACTAGTCCAGCCTAGGGATTTGATTATGATGCTCTATTCAAGTCTTTTAACCTTCCTGGTTTATCTACTGAAGATGCTGCCAAGTTATATGAGTTCTGTTGTGGCAACGACGACTCCAATTTCTCAACCAGAGCAATGGTACCTATCCCAACATCCAATTCCAATGTTGCATCTGCATCTGGAACTCTTGACAGTGACAACGGAGATGAATTTCATGTTGAAGGAAACGACGCTCAAGCTGATCCTAATGTTCATGTAGGAAATGATGCTCCAGTTAATCCAATCAACATTGAGTCATCTTCGGGTACATTTGATATGGGGGAGTTGAGCACTAACCTTGAGTCAGCAATTCAAGAACCTTAATTACTAGAGATGAGAGTGCATCGGAATCATCCAATTGACAACATTATTGGTGATCCTAATGCCGGTGTTCAAACTCGTCACCGAACCATTACTATGAACACCAGTTTGTATGCTGAGATACGTGACACATGTATCATGGAAACATGTTTGCATGATGCCTTCGTATCCTAATTGGAGCCGAAGAATGTGAAAGAGGCTCTCGCTGACAACTGCTGGATAGAGGCAATGCAAGATGAATTGTCTCAATTAGAAAAGTTACACGTGTGGGATTTGGTTGACCTTCCGAAGGGCATGCATCCGATTGGAACAAGATGGGTGTTCAAATGCAAGACGGATGGTCGACATGTTGTAATGAAGAATAAAGCAAGGTTGGTTGTTTAGGGATTGTATCAGCAAGAGGGCCTGGATTACACAGAGGTGTATGCCCCAGTTGCGAGACTTGAGGCCATTCGACTGTGTCTGGCGTATGCCTCCTTTGTCGACTTCAAGGTCTATCAACATGACATGAAGAGTGCTTTCCTATTTGTCAAAGTTCATGAAGAGGTCTATTTCACTCAGCCACTAGTTTTGAAGATCCGCATAATATTGATAAAGTGTATAAGCTGGATAAAGCACTTTATGGTCTTCATCAAGCACCTAGGGTGTGGTATGAGACTTTATCAAAACATCTATTGTTCAATGGTTTTGATCGTGGATAAATTGACTCGACCCTCTTCATTAGGAAAGCAGGAGGTGATATTCTACTAGTTGTTAGGACATGTTTTGTAACTGTTGATAAAATTCTATGTAAGTTCTGCTAGAGGCGAACTTAACAAGTTCGCCTAGCCTATCAGAGGTGAACTTAACAAGTTCGCCTAGCCTATCAGAGGCGAACTTAATAAGTTCGCCTGGTCTATCAGAGGCGAACTTAATAAGTTCGCTTAGCCTATTAGAGGCGAACTTATTAAGTTCGCCTGGTGCAGAACTGTTGTCTATAAATAGGATATTTCAGTAGAAACAGAGTAAGGGATACAAGACAGATTAGAGACGAGAGAAATTATGTAATCTTGTAACCTGATATTGTGGTGGAAATACAAAGAGTTTATTTACACCGTTGTTGTTGATTTAGTTACACGAGCACGTTGATCATGGATTCCGCACATTATCACCGTGTCGTACCGCGAGTCTAGAGATCCGTCACACACCGAATCACGGACCTACAAGTGGTATCAGAGCTATTGCTCTCGATTAGCAGCAGATTCGTGGTGTTTTCGTGTCCAATCAACATCAAAATTCAGAGAATTTGAAGGATTTTTCATCTTTTTCGTGTTCTTGATAAAAATGGAAGATTTTTTATTGGTTTGAAAAAAATTGATCCGATAGGATTGTTCCTAATCAGTTTCTACACAATCATACGGTTCAGAATTGTTTAATTCCATCATTTTGATCAGAAATCATGATTTTCAGCCGAGTTTGTTCGTGTTTGGGTTTCTGAGTTTGTTTCAGCTGTTTTAGGCGAACTTGCGGAGTTCTTGTGCCGGCGAACTTAGCTAGCGAACTTATTAAGTTCGCTTCTCACAGTTTAAGCGAACTTAATCAGAAGGCGAACTTAATCAGGCGAAATTAACAAGTTCGCTTGGGTAAAATTCGCTCGGGTCAAGTTCGCTTGTACAGTATCAGGCGAACTTAGTGTTCTTAAAAAAAAAAAAAAGTATGTGCATCATTTTTGAATCATTTTTAGGGAAAAAAAGAGTATTTTGGCGGGAAAATTCTTCTTGTTCAAATTTTTTAGGGAAAGTTTATATGGTCGTTTTGAATCATTTTTGAAATTTTGAATTTTTGAAATTTTTTAAAAAGAGTATTTTGGCGAGAAATTTTTTCCGGGTATTTTCGTAAAAATTTCAAAATGTCAATTTTATGTGATGATAATGATATTGGAAATATGTCACCGAAGCTTTTGTGCATATCAGATTACCGTAACTGGAAAGTACGGTTCGAACAGTTCGTATCAGTCACTGATGAAAACTTTTGGACATCCATATTTGAAGGATATGTGCATCCTACTTATTACTATATGGGATATTATGATGTTCCTAAACCAGTGACAGCTCTTACTAAAGTAGAAAAGCAGAATTTTGATCGAGAGATGAAGACGCGTGAAACTTTAACGATGTCTTTACCTAAAGAAATCATTCATAGTCTCGGAAAGTGTCCTACTTCAAGAGATCTATGGGAAGCATTGAAGAAAAAGGGTGAAACAACATCTCAAGCGTTTGTAGTCTTGATCAACGAAGTATTAGAGAAGAAGAGTGATTCTCAAAGTGATTCGTCTACCGAGTTAAGTGATAGTGAGAGTATTCGATCTGGTGAAAGTACTCAGTCTACCGAGAGTGATGTAGAGACTGAAGTAAGCTTCCAGACAGTTGAAGATGATTTGAGGGTATCCAAAACTGATGCAGAGCCTGTCATTGTTGATCAAAAGAGTGAAGCTGATGACGAAGTATTCATGGCTCCTGGTGCATCTTCTTCAGAAGTAAAACCTGAGGTATTTTCTAACTCTGAGACGTTTTGTTCTAACTGTATTTCAGTGAAGGATAAAATGATGAGGGTTATGGATGACAATGTAAACCTCATTTGTGATATGAAATCGATGCACACGGTAAATCAGAAATTAAAAGATAATGAGAATGTGTGTATTGAAAGAATAGAATCACTGAAGAGGGACATAAATTCTCTGACTTTGAAGATCAAAGAGCAGGCATATCACCTGGATATGTCCTTTGTAGAAATTGAGAAAAGAAATAATGATCTTGTTGAGAAAGATAAGGAACTAGCTGAATCTAAAGCAGAGGTGATCAAATTGCATAGAAAATTAGAAAGCTTTGCAAATTCAACATTCTTATTAGAACATTATCATAATAATACTGAAGAGGGGAAGGGAACTAGTGGTATTGGTTATGTTCCTCCACCATTCAACGGAAATTATTCTGTTGCACCTGAGATTATAAACGATGAGGATTTAGATCCTAAGACTGTGTTGAAGGTGAATCCAGTCACAGGTGAAGATATGGTGTATTCTGATGAGAGTGATGATGAATATTTTGATGAAGCTAAGGTAGAGGGGATACCGAAAGATGTTAAGAAAGAAGACTCAAAGGTTGATTCTAATTCATCTAGAAATTATACATTTGGAAGTTCTTCAAATTCAAGGAGAGTTCCTTATGTCAGAGATTATAAAGACAGGCGTACATGCTTTCATTGTAATGAGTTGGGTCACATTGTGGTGAACTGTCCTTACAAAAATAAAGGAAAGAAGCATGTAGTTCCTGAGAAGGTGAAGCCTGAATCAAAACCTGTTGTAAAATCTGTAGTTCCAGAGAAAATAAAGCCAAAAGAAGTTCATGTAGGAGAATCTTCTTCAAGTGCAGCTTATCGTGTGAAGATTCCTTATATGAGAGATTATCGTGAGACGAGATCTTGCTTTTACTGTGGTCTTGTGGGTCACATACGAATTGATTGTTCTCACAAAGCCAAAGGTAACCGACATGTTACTCTAGAAAAGGTAAGAACTCATGATAAGCCTTATGTTAACCCAAATGTGGTTAAACCTCATGATACACCAAAGGGTAATTCAAAATCTGAGGTTAGGCTTTCTAGACCTCAAAGACGAAGGAGAAACAGAAGATTGAGAAAACTTTTAGAACAACAAGAGTTTTCACAATCTAACCATTTTTCAAATGAACGAAAATGTTCAAACACTTCACATTTTAAGAAAAAGAACTTAATGAACAGAAGTATGTTTGGAAATCTAAAGTTTCTGTTTCTGACTCGTCGGAACAATCTCCAAAAATCGATGAGAGATTTGATTGTGAATGGAGTGAGGTTTATTATTTTGATACAGATGGACGACCCATGACTACCATGGCTTGGGTCCCAATTTCAAATTAATGTTTCTTGTTAAGTTGTGCAGGATTTACCAAGAGGGACTATTAATACCATTTTCGTTATTGATAGTGGTTCTTCTTAGCACATGACAGGGAATGACATCTGCAAGAGTAACGAGTTGTTGATAACTGAGAATCTATTTGTTTCAACGACTTGATGCTCAAGGGGGAGAATATGTCACACACAATGTTTTGGAAGCAGTTTTACAAAGTCCAAATGATAACCTGAAACTTAGGATGACAATGGTGAGCATAAAGTCGTTGATGCAACCATTTGACTAGTTGAGGGGGAGTCTACAGGACAGGGGCAGTACAGAACTATTGGTGACAGAGGCAAAGACATTCAATTACAGGATTACATCGGTTTGAGTTTTTAAATTAATTGACTTGCTTAATCCTGAGTAACCAAGTAAAATGTTTTCATGGAAGTTTTTATTTTCGTTTGTTTTACTTTCTTTGAAAAAGATTTTGAAAAATCCAAACAAATTGAAAAAGATAAAATCGACATTACTTGAAGTTAAAGAAGAGATGATAGTACATCAGTAGATGTTCTTTCACACATGACCTTAGATTGACTGGTTGGTGCTTTATGTTAATATATTTGAATTATATGTTTTGATCTAAACTTTAGAGACTGCACAAATAGGAAATGATAGTGTTGTGTATGCATATAATTTGAATTGTCAGTAGACTAAAAGCGTCACTGAACCATTAGTAGTGTGAAAACATAATTGCATATGTTACAACTGTGATTTAAACCTATTTTATGCCTGGGTGTGTGCGTTAAAAGATCACTATCAGATAAAGAATATTAGTTTTTAATAAAGATTTTCCTATGAGATCAGTTTCGGCTTATGTCCTTAGCACTATTCATTCGATTTGCTTCAGTGCCCATGTCCCGAAAAGCATGCAATTTGAAGTATAATCAAGATATGTACTTGACAACATCTGTCAAACATATACTAGCCCTTGGATCATATTGATAAATCATCTTTATTGATTCCATTGAATTCATAATCCAGATAACAGTTGGATCCACGTACCTGAATCTTATGATTCCACATATATAAGCCAAAACATTGAATCATTCGATTCTGAATCTCATTGATTCCTATATAATCCAATTTGGATTCTGCAATTCATGTGCTAAGTGAGGTCTCCTCATTCTGGAAATTCGGATAATCTTTAGTAAAATCTCATATGTCTTGAAGATAGTGCATTTACTTTCTGTTGGCATACTAGTGGGGTACACGTTGTATTTCATACTTAAATGGTACCTTAACTCACAAGAAAGTGGGAATGAGATGCTTTAGTTTCAAATCTTATAATATTGACAATTTGAATTTGTGTGTCATAGCCTGATCATTTTTTCTTTGAATGTTTATCGCGTATCATAACATGCAATATGAAAGTCTTGAAAAGATAGAGTGTGATAATTTTGAAAGATATTGTTTTGATTGGTCAAGGCTTGAAAGAATGACATAGGATACCATTTGATATTATATGGATTTTATATCCAAGATGTGTGATTGATATATCATATATACTGATATGATCTTCTTACTTGTGATGTTCGAACAAAAAGATGTGATTTTGTATTTTACATTTCAGTTTATATAGAAAAAAACCAAAAAGATTTTGTCTTTCTTATGTTTGAAAAACCAAAAATATTTTATTTTTCCAACTTCCATGGAAATCTTAATTGTTGGTTATTTTTGGTGTTCTCCTTTTCAAAAACTGAATATTGCAGACAGAAGTTGATAAGGGGTCCTTCTCCCAAGTTTTCTTCTAGAAAGAGAGAGTGTGCAGATGAACAAGACGAAGACTACAATGTGTTTGATGATATATGAAGACGGATGACAATCTTCTGAAGCTGTTGTCAATGGGGAGTCTGTTAGAGCATATTCTGGTGACAACAAGCTTGAAGATATTATGTCTTAGTCTTAGAGTCTTTGATTTGTAATTGATAGAATTGTTAGCAACAGTTAAAGGGGAGTCTGTTAGGACATGTTTTGTAACTGTTGATAAAATTCTATGTAAGTTTTGCTAAAGGCGAACTTAACAAGTTCTCCTAGCCTATCAGAGGCGAACTTAATAAGTTCGCCTGGTCTATCAAAGGCGAACTTAATAAGTTCGGTTAAGTCTATCAGAGGCGAACTTATTAAGTTCGCTTAGCCTATTAGAGGCGAACTTATTAAGTTCGCCTGGTGCAGAACTGTTGTCTATAAATAGGATATTTCAGCAGGAACAGAGTAAGGGATACAAGACAGAATAGAGACGAGAGAAATTCTGTAATCTTGTAACCTGATATTGTGGTGGAAATATAAAGAGTTTATTTACACCGTTGTTGTTGATTGAGTTACACGAGCACGTTGATCATGGATTCCGCACGTTATCACCGTGTCGTACCGCGAGTCTAGAGATCCGTCACACACCGAATCGGACCTACACTAGTGCAAGTTTATGTCAACGACATTATCTTTGGGTCTACCAACGAAGAGATGTGTAGAGAATTCGAAAAGGTGATGAAGTCCAAGTTTGAAATGAGCAACATGGGTGAACTATCGTTCTTTCTGGGTCTGTAAGTCAGTCAAAGGGAGGATGTCATTTATCTACATCAAACTAAGTATGTGCATGAAATTTTGTCAAAATACAAGATAAATGATTATACTACTCATGGCACCCTCGTTTTAATGATTAAAAACTTAATTAGTTATAGGCTAAGATCCACATCACCCTTAACTTCTTGTAATTGGCCTAGCGCACTTGTTACAAGAAATAAGTTGATTGGTAGGTTTATAAACCAATTGTTAACTTGCAACTCTAAGACTCTTGGTATTCGATAACAATAAATTGTTAAAACGACACGATTAATCCCGAACTATGCCAACCCACACTTCGTGTTTGGCCTAGCGCACTTACCATAAAATCGAGTTATAAGTCGTCCTACTTTAGAGACGTGTGATATTCGGTCCAAGACTCTTGGTGACCAGAAGTATCACCTTATACACGTTGTAAGGTCAATCAAGTGTTTGGCCGAGCACACTTACCACTAGAATACCTTAGTAACGTTATAAGTGTTCTAAATAGGGTGGGAAAAACTTATTTTTGAAAAAGGGTTTTTGATGAAGCAAGTTTTGCAAAAACGTTTATGTAACGAAGTCTTTTCATGCATTGAAATCACTACATTTAAAAATAAAACCAAGTTTTATTTTATTGGTCTTGCGTTTAATTTTACGGATCGTGACGATATAATTTTAATATCCTAGATATTAATACGTCGGTATTTAAACGCGTCACACCGATTTTAGCTATTAATAAATCCTCTTATTATTAGCCATTGAGTTTTGTAAAATAAAGTCCTTATTATTTTATTTTAAAACCCAAAATTATGAAACTCAAAATAATCTTATTATTTTATTTTCAAACTTGTTAAAATTGTGTTTGAGTTTATAAAATGCCATTTTAACAAACTCTTTTATCTTGCATTTTTTACTTGTTAAAATGGTTTAAAATCCTAGATTCAACACACCATCAAACATAATAAACATTCAAGTAATAAGTGTAAAGCCAAGTCATATGAGTTTTTAAGAACACCAAGAAGGTCTAGGAATAAACAAATATAAATTTGAACATTTGCTCCCACTAACTTCAAGATCCAAGTATTGCCACCTTGTTGGACTCCTTTGTTACACCTTCTTTTGGACTCCATCTTTCAAGTCTCCAAATTTACATTTTGAAATAAAAAATACAAAGTAATCTATATTTTACATCTCAAAAATAAATAGATACAAGACTTTGAAAAAATAATTATTACATTCCCAAATAAAAGAATATTACAACCATATTGAACATCCAACACAACACAATCACAAGGTCATGGCTTGCTTTGCAACATAAACAACACAAAAAACATACTCTTGACATTTAGCAACTTGTTACCTACTTGCAAGCATGATGCAAGTTGGTAACATAAAACTAGCTAGGAAATATAAATGTTGCTACCAAATATATTATTTTCTAACTTGAAAAATAATATATATTTTGGTTTTATAACTTTAAAATCAAAGTATGTCTAAAAATTTCAAGATCAAACATAAGAGGCTCTGAATCCAATTGTTGGGTTTTAAGATGTCCTTTAAAATCATTTTGCAACGTAAGCGGTTTTGACACGTTAGATCTAAAAACTTTTAGAAAATAAAACCCACCAAGGATCCATATATAGTTCTTGAAACTTAAATGAAAACAAACCATAGGGTGTTTATAGAAATAACAACCTTTGTAGAGAAGTGGTAGCTACAATAAAAAGGATGATATGAACACTTGTGTATTCACTCCAAGAGTTGACACACCAAGCAAGCTTGATCCAAAAGTGCTAACTAAAACCTTCTTCAAATGTCAAGAAACAAGTATGTAGAACCACCAAAAGAACATAAACAAATCACCTTATCACTTAAGGTATTTGTATATGTTCTAGTAAGCTTAGTATCACTCAAACCAAGCTTGTTTCACTACATGAATTTTCGGCCAGCCTTCTTTTGTTATATGCAGAAAGTTTTTGAGTTCTTTTAGATTTCTCAAAACTTCCCCTTCATACTAATTCATGGAACCATTTTAAATTAAATAAATGGAAGGGAATCCTTTTACTTTTAAATGTAAAGAAAAAGCAATATCCATTTATAGTCAAATTGTAAGTCAAACAAGCAAGATGTGACAACCCTCTTTGCTTTCGGCTGGCATTCACACAAAAGGAAATAAATGGTGAGTGGTGGTGTGAACATGTTGGACGTTAGCCTAAAGCTAATCTTTATATGCTCCACCTTTTTCAAACTTATAAAATATGCAAGTATTCAAAATTATGTTATAAGGTTAATTATAAATTAACATTTGGATAACATAATATATTGCAAAGATTATAAGGAAATATGTCCAATACATGCTTTCTAATACTTGACATGAATCATTATAAATAACCATTTATATATTCATACTATCATTTATTTATTATGTGACTCCATAATAAATATTATATGAAGTGATTCATTCCATATTATTATTTTACTCAACAATAATATGATTGACACTAATCGGGTAGTACACTTTAAACAATGTTTAAACGTGTAACTGGATTAATTGCTTAGTGTGTGACCTTTTGGGATCATATATCAAAGGTAACATCGTTGTACATTGTGTCTTGGGCATATTAGGTCCAACAGTAAATTCCTGGGATTACATTTGTCACATTCTCAGTTTAAGTTAAGACATTATAAAGTATGGCTCTGATACCAACTTGAAACGCCCCAAACCGGTTAGTATCATAGTTGGGAAAAAAATCGAAAACATAGTTCTTAAACTTCGAATCATTCGACCATAACGTAACATAACAGCGGAAGTCTTAAACATTACAAATATCCATGCAATTAAAAACATTAAATAGTTTATTAATCAAAAGTTGGGAATGCCAGTCTTCACAGATATTAGCCCATTGAGTCCATGCGTTCCAAGCCCTCGCGGCTCGCTTCATTTCATTTCATTTCATTTCATTTACTAACCTGAGGTGCATACAAAAAGTAAGATATACTGAGTGAGTTCTATTTTACTTTAATAATTAAACACTTCATTGTTTTCTTTCAAAACATCTTAAATATAAAAATAGTGTAAGCTTGACTTTCAAACATTTTCTTTCTTTCAAAACATTATGATTCCTAAAGTGGGAATCCATTCATTCTTCAATAATTTAAAATGTTCATGCTAGCCAGTCTTTCATTCATTCTTTCTCTTTCTTATCAATGAGTGAACAAGCACTCGAATGATATCATTGCGTCATTACCGTCCCAAGTCATGGAGGCTTGGTCCGTTGTGCTTACACGAATGCAAGACTCCTTAGTTGCTTGTGTACAAGACTCCTATGCTTGTCACAAAGACAAACTCCTTTGTTGCTTGTCCGAAGACAAGTATCCACGGTTGCTTGCACAAGACTTTTCTTTCATTCTTTATTTCGCCCTAGGGTAACATGCACATTTAATCACACACATATACATGCTACCGCACAATGAAATACATTAACACATTATATAAACAATTGCATATACTATAACCTAAATTAATAACACATAATTGTCATAAACATTTGGTAAAAACATCGTTTTTTCGTTTCGTTCATAAGCATGCACTTCAATCCAAAACTTTAAAGGAAAATGGGCCATAGAAACTCACATGATAAGCTATCCTCTACGCGCTAACAACTGGTCCAAGAGGCATCACTCATAATCTGAATTGATGATTAATATAACGTTAAGTCTACACTTTCTACTAGTTCAACGAAACTAGACAATTTCGCTTTCTGAGATTACAACGAAACTAAGTAGTTTCGCTTCCTGTGGCTCAATGAAACTAGGTAGTTTCTCTTCTTATGGCTCAGTGAAACTAGGTAGTTTCGCTTCTTGTAGTCTCAGCGAAACTAGGCAATTTTTTTTCTTATGATCTCAGCGAAACTAGGTAGTTTTGCTTCTGTTTTAGTTTCGCTTGATCGTCAGAAACCCTAGTTTTGCATGTAAATGGCGGCCAAACTGAAAAACGATCTTGTTCCTAACTTTTTACGTTCAAAACTCATGTGAGTCTAGATCTAAGGTTTATTTCTCATTTAAAACGTAACAATCTGTTTGTAACACCCCTATTTTTATAAAAACTAATAACCCTGAGGACTAGAACAAGCAAATACCCAAAGTTGAGGGGCCAAAAATGAAAATTCTGAAAATCGGCCCGGCAGCGGACCGCTACCAGGAAATCTAACGGTCCGCTACGAGGAGGGCAAGGAACGCATGCGGCGATGACACGTGTCTGGTGACTAATGGCTCAAATTTGAAGCATGGAAGGCGGGTCACAGACCGTCACCCCGGACCGTAACGGTCCGCCGAGGAGTAAATTGGGTTGCAGACCTCTACCCTAAAGCCTAACGGTCCGCTACGTGTTCACCACGCATCTTATCCGAAAAGAAGAGGCGGTAGCGGACCGCCACCCATCTTTTTAGCGGTCTGCCACCGGTGCCACTTTAGCCAATAAATAGAAAGCTCGAACTCTTCACTTTGCACAACCCACACACATTCCATACCCTATTCAAAACACACATTTAGGCTCTGAGCACGAATCCCAAGTCTCCGATTCATGTTTCCAAGTCCTATTCTCCGATCCTTCGCAAAAACTAGTCGTAGATAGTAACGAGGTAAGGTTCCGACTAACTCTTGTAAGTTCGGTTAATTCCAATAAGCTAAGTATGTATGCCTAAGTGATATTGTAATGGACTAGGGATATAAACCAAGCATTGTGCCATTACAGTTTGAGCATAGAAGTTATACAAGAAAGAAGTAAAGCTAGATATGAGTTCTACAACGCCCACTTTTAAATGTTTTAATGTTTTGGGAGGGCAGACAAGCTATGTTAAAGTTTATGAAAGTTCCATGAGGCTCTGGTTTCAAAGGTTTTAAACGTTCTTAGCCGGTACTCTTTCCAAGGAAAGTTTTATAAAGAAGTATGAAGCCCACTATTAAACATTTTAAAATGTTTGGGCTATACCGATGAATGTTTTGGCATGTATTGTTACACCAAAGAAAGATTTGACCACATGGTCCAAGAAAGGGTTGTGCCACGAGTGGCTATACAACCATTATATGAGTTTAGTCCCTTTTTGGGACTAAGTTAAAAGATACCACTGTACAGTGTAAGTAAGACTCAAGTGATGACGATCACTTCGAGGTCCAATGATAAGCTAATGAGAATTTACTATCAAGTGACAAGCTCATGGGTGCGGTTACGCTTGTCTACTTATGTATTTCTCATAAGTTTAAAAAAATTTAGGTCGGTGCCGAAGAAACACCAAAGTCCCAACAATGTTTACATGTCGATCATGGTAAGGATGATTAATAAGGCATACACACTGGGGTCATGAAAGGACAATTCTCATGACTAGTGGCAGATATCATGAATTGCGCATTCATAGGTAGCAACCAAAGAGGGACCCCGACAGTGCCTTTGTGGCTTGCCACTTAGAAATATATATATATATACTATATAATAAATAAAAGTTTTGATATGACACTTTTCATTTTCCTATGCATTCTTAACATTTTTTTCTCGCCTCTCTCTTCTATTAATTATACAAATTTCCTTAATTGTTTTTATAATTTTTTGTTTTCCGTCTCTCTCTCCTATTACATAATAATGAATTCTATAATTATTTTGATAAAACATTTTTTAGTTTAAAAAAATAGTTTTGTTCATAAAACATTTTTATTAATTGAACATTTTTTTCATTTTTTTATAAAACATTTTTAGAAAATAATTATATAACGTTTATAGAATTTGTATTAGTAAACTATGTAATATGTAAATCTTTATTATTAAGTATATAACATTGCATTTATTCACCCGTGTAATACACGGACTTTGCCATCGCACAAGCATCAAAGAAAGGAATGAAACCTATATTAGGACTAAAAGAAAGAGAAAGGATGAAAGAAACAGTTATACGAAAAATGCTTTCAAAATACCGGATTACGGTTCGGTAAAAGATAAAAATAGAACTCACCAGTGTAAGCTGATCATGTTTTAGCTTGTGTGTCAGGTTAAAGAAATGTCAGAAACAGGAAAGGGTCAAGCAGATGAAGGATATTTGGAAAGAGACTAACATCCAACCTAAGATAGTTACAAACAGATTATGTATAGTTTATTTATCTGTTTGTAAAACTATGTTTTCGTTGCAATAAAGAAATCATTTCCTCCATTAAACTGTGATGCTAAAGAGTAAATACAACGTACGAGGCAACCCGGAAGTTGATGCGTCTCACCGTTCTTTTTGTGTTAAAACCCAAAAACCCCACTTTAAACAAAAACTCTGATTTAGGATGAATATTTTCCTGTTTCGTGTGATTCTTCTTCTCTAACCTTCAACAACGTTCCAGCAACGATCCAAGAGCAAGACGGAGGCAAAACCTGACTTTCTCTCTCTAGCTTGCTCTCCTTTCTCTCTCTAAACTCAAAATGAAAATGGTGGAATAAAGTGCAGGGGGGTGGGGGGGTTGGCGGCGCCTAGGGTTTTATGGACCCTTCCCCCTCCCTTTTTTCTTTCTTTTACTTTAATCCTGTTCGACCCTTGATCTTTATTATTTCGTTTCTGAAGTCTTTTATTTAAATCGTTAATATTTTGGGATGTTACATTCTAATACGCCTGCAGTTAGGGATCTCCTGAATTTGATTTTGAATTTGATGGAGATTTAATCTAAAAGAAAAAAAACAATATATATATAGGACGGTTCAGTAGGGAACCCCAAAAAAATAGGGAACTGGGAACCATTCTCCACCACACATTTCAAACAAGGAAAAAAACAAACTAAATGCTAATAACTAAACTGTAAAAGCTAAATACTAAAAACTAAACCATAAAACTAAATTGTAAATGTTAAAAGCTAAAAGCTAAATCGTAAAAAACTAAATGTTAAAGCTAAACGCTAAAAGCTAAACCGTAAAAGCTAAACGCTAAAAGCTAAAAGCTAAACCCTAAAATCTAAACACTAAAGCTAAATGCTAAACACTAAAAGCTAAATCGTAAAGATAAATGCAAAAGATAAACTGTAAAAGTTAAACGTTAAACGCAAAAATTAAAAGCTAATCCCTAAAACTAAACCATAAAGTTAAATAAAAAAAACTAAATATTAAAGTTAAACCTTAAAACTAAATCAATAAAAGTAAAGATAAAAGCTGAAACAAAAATAAAAGAAAAAAATAAGTAAAAAAAATGTGTGGCTGAAAATGGTTCACTTGTTCTCTCTTTTTTGAAACGAAAAATTAAACAAAGCTTAGTTGATGCTCAACAGTTAAAGCTCCATAGAATGACTATATCTTAGGTCGTGGGTTCGAATCCATGCAACAGCGCCTTTTTTATTTCCTTTTACATAAAATGTGTGGCTGAAAATGGTTCCCTTGTTCCCTATTTTTTCTTGGTTCCCTTTTGAACATTCCTCTCTATATATATACTAGGTTAAAATCCCGTGTATTACACGGTTTGAATAAATATAATATTATATATTGAGTAATAAAAATTTTATTTTTTAAACCACGGGTTAGAATAAAACTATGGAATACAATATAACCTGTTAACACATACACTCATCAAAATATGCATGAGATTTATTAATATAAAGATTAGTATTTTCGTTAAAACTATATTATTATTAAAATTAAATATATAAAGTTGTATTTAATAAGAGAGAGAGGCGGAAAAAAAATGATGAAAATGAATATGGAGGTGACACATGGCATGAAAAACCTTTATTTATAATATAGTATAGATATATAGGGGAAGTATCATAAGAAAACTCTTTGTTCATGAGAAAACTAGCGAAAACCAACCCAAACGAACTCCGAATGAACTCATTCTGGTGGCGTTGGAACCGGCTTAGCGTTTAGGTTTTTGGGGTGGGGTGGGGTTTTTAGGTTTTTGGGGGGTGAGTTGGGGGGGTGGTTAGGTTTTTAGGGGGTGGGGTTTAGCTTTTAGGATTTCATTTTTAGGGTTTAACTTTAGGCTTTAGGGTTTGACGAGCCGGTTCTAATGCCGCTGGAATGAGTTTAATTGGAGTTCGTTTGGGTTGGTTTTCGCGAGTTTTCTCACGAAGAGAAGTTTTCTCATGAACTCAACCCTATATATCTATATCTATAATATATAATAAATAAAGAGTTTAGTATGACACTTGTCACTCTCATATGCACCCTCAACATTTTTTTCCAGCCTCTCTCCTATTAATTATACAATTTTTTTAATGTGTTTATATTTTTTGTTTCCCGCATCTCTCTCCTATGAAATAATAAGATTTCTATAATTATTTTTATAAAACGTTTTTTATTTTAAAAAAATATGTTTGTTCATAAAACATTTTTATAATTTGAACATTTCTTTCATTATTTTTATAAAACATTTTTAAAAAATAACTATATAACGTTTCTAGAATTTGTATTAAAAAACTATGTAATATATAAATCTTTATTATTAGGTATATATAACATTGCATTATTCAGATGTGTAATATATCGGGTTTCTAACCTATATTATAATAAACGAATAACTATATTTGATACGTGCCGACTTACGGTGAAGTCTAGATTTTTGTTCCCCGTCTCTCTCTCCTATTAAATAATAATGATGTTATATAATTAAATATCTAAAACTTATTCTAAAATTTTATTAAAAATTAATAAATCATAAGAAAATTTCAATTATATCTTATCTTAAAACAAAATTTTATAATTCTTAAATCTTTATTATTTGTTCTTTATAATTATTAAATCTTTTTTATTTCTTATTTCATCAATGACTGATGTTTTATAATAAGTTGTATTTATCAACACATGTAACACATGGGTGTTAACCTAGTATATATATATATATATAGGGGTGGGTTTATTAGGAAACCACACAAAGTGGAGAACCAAGGAACCATGTAAAAAACTTATAAAGACATTATTTTTACATGTAAAAAGATCATTTCTACGTAATTTTCCTCAAAGTTTTGCATATAAACATATTTAGAAGTTGTTCTAATAAAAAAAAGTAAAGAAAATGAAAAAAAAAAAGTAAAAAATATTTTTTCAGAAACTATTTTTTTGTTAGAACAACTTATTCATGTGTTTATATGCAAAATTTAAAAAAAAATATGTAAAAATAAGTCTTTTATGAGTTTTTTACACGGTTCGTCAGTTTCGCACTTTTTTATGATTCCTGAATGAATCTCCCAGTACACATGTAATAAATAACTTTAGGTAACACTCATGTATGACATGATCATGATTTTATTTGAAATAATTGCCAAAATGTTGTACGATGATAAAAACTTTCACATCTTGATTTACAAAAAATAAACTGAATTAATTAAAATATGTTAGTGCCTCAATGGTAGAATAGTGTAGGATCGTAAGATTACAAGGTGATTCTATTCTAGTTGATATTGGCGGAAACAATAACAACCAACAAAGTAAACAAGTAAACAACAAGAATACTGATAAATGCACTGTTGTATTAGACTTCTGAGATTACAAGTTTACAAGTAAAACACTATCAAGAAGCACTATGAAAGCACAGCAAGCACACTTACAATGAAGTGTTTACACAGTATTTATAGTAACTTAGAATCAAGACAGACCCTTGATTCTAAGGATCAGATCTAACACAAGCCGTTGATCTTGTTTATTAATCTAAATTACACGCAAAGGCTAATCTAGTTAACTTTACTGAAACGTCTTCTTAGGCATCATTGTTTGCATGCTTGGAGAAGCGCGTTATTGTCCTTTATTGGTTGCACCAGTGAGGTTCCTTCTGCTTGGCGTGTGGCAGATGCTTTTGCAGAAAGGTGTCAGAGGCGCTTCACATTGATAGTCAGCTGCAACGTTTGGTCTTCAGTGAATAAAGCTATCAGCAGCAGAGATGAGAATAATGCTGCTGATAAGCCTATCAGCAGCAACTTGTGTTGAACGCTGCTGATAAGCCTATCAGCAGCAACAAGTGTTGAATGCTGCTGATAAGCCTATCAACAGCCATATGTGTTGAATGCTGCTGATAAGCCTATCAGCAGCCATATGTGTTGAATGCTGCTGATAAGCCTATCAGCAACATTTGTACTTAGAATAATTTGGTAGCAATCAGTCTTTGGTTCTACAAACTCACCCTAGATTGATGCAACCAAAATTCTTCTAATCACTTTGCTGCTGAAGCTTTTGCATGTGGCTGACTATCCTTTCAACCTCATAGCCTCTTGGATCCTTGCTGGGATTGTTCAGTGGAAGTTCATACAGAGTCTTGATGTCTTTGTGTGGCATTTTGTAGATTGCTTTGCTTGAACATCTCATCTACTGCTTCTTTACATCAATCAGAGTGAACTCATCCAAATCAGAATTGTAGGACCAAGATACAAATGGAGAGTGGGACTTGAGTGGTTTGATATTCATGACCACATCTTTGCTAGGGTTGAAGTAATGTCTGATTGCTAGCACAAGACGTTTCCCACTCTCATTTGCAGGCTCATGAGCTTCACCCAGCTCCAAAATTCTTCTTAGGTCTGAATCTGGTAGTTGCAGAACCTCATCAATAGATTTGTATGTAGATCTTCTTCTTTCAGTTCTCCCCCTGAAGATCTCAAATCTTTGATCCTGTGGATTGTAGGCCCATTCAACTATGTTTCTTGAGTCTTCAGGTTCAGATGAGGATTTGGATTTCTTCAAGGGAGGTTGTTGATGAGTGGGAGCTGGGTGGGATGATTTGGACTTGTTGGGTGGAGGAGTGGAAGGTTTGGGGAGGAGAGTGGAAGGATGATGGACTGAGGAAGAGGTAGGTGAGGGAGAAGGCTTGGGTTTCTTTGTCTTTGGTTTTTCTTCTTCTTTGATAAGTACCCTTTTCTTGGAGGCCTTCTTCCCTAGTCTTTCTTCCTCATCCTTTTTAACTTTGAAGGGCTTGCAGGTTCATGAAATTCATAGGACCTAGCCTCTTTCCACTATCTCCTCTAGCCTTAAGGAAGTCAATCATGACCTTCCTTTCTTCATGGGTTCTTTTATTTAGTGCAATGGTCTTCTTGGACTATAGCTTGGCTTTTTCTTCTTCTTCAGCCTTTTTCTTGCTAGCCAATTGACCCTGCTGTAAATCTCTTTGTTTGAAAGTTTCTCAAGGTAGTCTGCATCCTCACCTTGAGAGATCAGAGCTTCAGTCCACTCCTCCCTTAATTCTTTTGCTAATTCAGAATCGGTTATTCTGAACTTAGCTTCTTCGTTCTTCTTCTTATCCAAGTCTTCTTCTTCTCTATTGAATTGTTCCTGCAGTTGAAGAGCAAGAGCTACATCTTCTTCAATCTGGTCAACTGCAGGAATCTTTCTTTTTAGTTCATCCAGCTGTTTAGCATACAGCTGGATGGTTTGTTCTCTTAGGAGAATGACTGTTTTTCTTTCTTGAGCCTTTTTCATGTCAGCCATCTCCTCTTCTTATCTTCTTCTTCTTTTCTCTTCTTTCTCCTTCTTTTCTTTTCGCAACCTCTCTTCATCCTCTTCTGTCATAATGCCATTCCCTTTATTAACATTGGATGCCTCTGCTCTGGCTTCACTGATCACAGCAACAGCTGATTGTTGTGCTGTTGGGATCTCTGCCTCGGCTTCATTGGCAAGTTGAGGAGTTGACAAGGGACGGTCACTGTCTTCATCAAGTTGATACTCAGGACCTTCTATTTCCCTCAGTTGATCCCTAAGTGAAGATCTTGTGCCAGATGCTACTGACGTGGCTTCAACTTGTGGAGTATCTGAGTTGGAGTCAGTATCAGAAGTTGACACAGACTCTTCCTGAGGAATCAGTCCTTCTTTTTCAAGATGGGCTTTGATGGTGACCATCATTGCCTGGCTCTCCAATGAGTTAATATTGCAGATGTTGGCTCTGAGCTGAAAAATCTTGAATAGGAAGTCTGAGGGCAGCTGAAGGATGTTCCTGGTGTTGATGATGAGAGAGGAGCCGTTGCTGAGCAGAAGAGTGTTGTCAAGGGACTTAGTGCTCACCCAACCTAGCATGTCCAAGTCCTTGACCAGGAAGGCATACAGGAATCTTCGAAGGCCCAGAACTTCTTCTTCAGTGAGAAGACTGCTCCTTGTTATATCAAGATTGCTAGGAGTCAGTCTCCTTTCTGCGGCCGCCGAGGATTCAGGATAAGCTACCCGATGTGCTGCTTGTAGGAATCTTTGGAGCCTGGGTAGATTATCCTCCATCAGGTCATAGAACCTGCCAATGGCAAGTTCTGCTGAGAGATCTGCTGAGTCGTTGATGCAGTTTGATACGTATAGCTGTAGGACTTGGAGGGCATTGAGAGAGTTCCAGTTCAGCTCTTCTACTCCGCTGAATTCCCATCCAATCCAAAACCTCTCAGCTGATCCATCATACCCCCAAGCTAGAATGGAGTCAAATTCTAGCTTCTTTGATGATCTGAATAGTTGGGGGGTTGAGGATTGACCAATGATGGCTGCTGCTTCAGGAAGGATGCTGAATGATGTATTTGTTTGTTCTGTATCTTCAACATCATTCAGCATTTCATCGACAGCCCTGACGACCAACTTCCAGTCTTCAGATGTCTCTTCGTCTTCGTTATCTGGGACTGGCAAGTCATGAACTTGGACAAAAGCTGGCTTGAATAGTGAGCTTTGAAGTACAAGCTGCTCTTGAATCCAGTCATCAAGACTGTCTGTATCTTCTTCCATAGAAACCATCACCCCCTTTTTGGTTGCATCAGTAGACAGGTAGGCATCAGTTTGGGTGCCTACTGATACAAGAGAGGGAGTGGCTAAAGTTGGGCATTGATGGGCTTCATGCATAGAGACTTGGTGTCTTAGTTTGGACACTTCAGCCTCTAGCATAGCTACCCTGGCCGTCAATTCCAAGTTATGAAGTTTCAGTCTGTCCTCATCCACAGTTGTGGAATCCTTGGACCCAGATGGGGCCGTAGGCCGAGCCTCAGCATCCCCATCACCTGCGGTTTCTTGGCGCCTGGGATTCCTCTCAGTGAGGGGAGTTTCCAAGGAAACACCCTCACCATGAGTTGCCGTGGTTGAGGTCTTAAAGATGTTATCACTGTCTTCCTGGTCAGTTGATGGACCAGCAGTAGTGACAGCCTCTTCCACATCCACTCTTTCATTACCCCTAGAGTGGACCTTCAAGGGTGAAGAACTTGGGTTGGGTGTTTCGGAAGCAAGACCAACCAGTACCTCCTTGATAGTGGTAGTTGGAGAAGGTACATCACTTTGGTCAGGTTGCTCAACACTTAAGTCCAAAGAAGATAGGAATGGTTCGAATGGCTGTTCTATGGATCCGGGAAGTGATCCTAATCCTAATAGAGAGACTTCTGAAGGAGTCTCCCTAACAGTGTGGCTTTCCCTTATGATATTCTCACTAGAATGTTGTGATTCTGAGTGAGGGATGTTGGCTTGGGTTTGGGCCTTGGAGGCAAGAGAAGAAGGAGTTCTCTTGCCCCTCTTCCTTGTATATTTGGCTGAAACCGGGGCCCTGTGTTCTGGTTGAGCAATCAAACTGTGGGTGAGTAGATTATGTGCATGTACATCCTCAGTAGAATGCACAGGGGTTCGATCAAAGGAAGTAGTAGTTTAAGTTTGTGGCAGTGAGGTGGAGGGTGTGGGATCAGTATCAGCTGGGTTTGCTGAACTGTCACCCTGGGTACTTTGCGTGTTCAACATTGTTGACAACAATGGAACATCGGCCCCTGAGAAATTTGATGAAACTGTTCTCATGCTTTGAAAAATGTTGTTCTTATGTCCCATAATTGAGTAGATTCTTGCAGTTTTTGAAAGATCTTGGTGTTCATTATTGAACACTTCCTGGAAAAATCTTGGGTACATGAAGAACTGTGATTTCACCCCTTCTTGAAGGTTGTATCTCAAACCTTCAAGAATGAGGTGGGAAAAATTGAAACCCGCCCCAGTTATCATACCGTGAATTGCCGACGCAAGTCCGGAGCTAAGTTGGTTCCAGCCACTCCTCTTCTGGGGTATGCATTGGAGAAGAGTGTGGCAGAGATACTTCCATTTGGGACCCATGAGTGCCTTCTCTATCGTATACTCTGTTTGATTCCCAGTGTACCCTATGGATACAAAGGTCCTCATGTATACGTCTCTTGGGTAAGAGATGGCGTCCCCTTCATCTTGAAGCTTGAGGTGTTGGCGGAGCTTTGCTTCAGTGATAACCATCTCCTTGCCGTCTACTGTGCCTCTGATTTGGGGAGTGCCCTAGTCAGTAGAATACACGGCTGAGCTCCAAAAATCTTCCATGTGGGAAGTGTAGATGGTTGGGTTGACTGTTAGGGCATGGAGGATTTTGGACCGACAAAGGAAGTCGATCATATCATCGAAACCTTCTGATTTCTTGCCCTTTATTAGGCATGCAGTGAGGTTGTGATATGGGGAAAACTTGTCGTTGGGGTTGTTTATGTCTGCGCCTGCCATTTTATGGAGTTGGAGGGAAGAGAGAAGGGTGTTTGAATGGTCGTTAATTATGGAGGGCTTTGAATGCTGTGGGGACGGGAGAGAAAGTGATGGGAGATTAGGGTTTGAAATTGAATATGAAGAGGTTGTGGGAACGTTTGAAATTGTGATATAACAGCAGACGAAGAAAAAGCAACTTTACTTGTACAGTACAACCTGTTTCACTTTTCATTGTTACAGCTGTAAAGCACTCGAGCAGTCATGGTAAAGACTGAGAGTGGTTTTTACCTCGGGTAAAAGTTAATGTAGACTTGTTTTATCCATCAGCAGCAAACTTGGTTGCTGCTGATGGTGAGCTATCCGCTGCAAACTTGGTTGCTGCGGATAGTGAAGTCTTTCAGCAGCAGATTTGGGTGCTGCTGACTGTTGTATTCATTCCACAGCAAAAAGGTTGCTGCTGACCGCCTTAAAGCTATCCGCAGGAAACTTGTTCCTGCTGATAACTTAAAGCGATCAGTGGCAAAGGCTTTGCTGCTGAAGAGTAAATCTGTCAGCAGTGAAAAAGTGCTGCTGACTATAACCTTTTATTAAGAACAAAAACATAGACATATTTACAAGGATACCAGGATAAAAAATTGAGACATGTCTTATTCAAAGTTCATCATGCCAATTGATTCAACTAGATATCGAAATCTTGCTTCATCAAAAGGTTTAGTGAACAAATCAGCATATTGCTCATTTGTGTGAACCTTGGATAGGACAATTCTCTTTTTCTCAGCTTGATCCCTGATAAAGTGATACCTGATGTCGATGTGCTTAGTCTTGGAATGCTGCACTGGATTATTCGTGATAGAGATTGCACTCATGTTGTCAATGTGAATTGGAGTCTGCATGAAGGTCATTCCATAGTCAAGCATTTGATTTTAGATCCAGATGACCTGTGCACAGCAGCTTGAAGCTGCAATGTATTCTGCTTCAGCTGTTGAAGTGGAGACACTTGTTTGCTTTTTGCATTGCCATGAGATGAGCCTTCCTCCAAGAAATTGACATCCCCCTGATGTGGACTTTTTGTCCAAGTTACAGCCCCCATAGTCACTGTCAGTGTAGGCATAGAGATTGACATTTCCATTCTTTGGATACCATAGCCCAAGTTTTGGAGCTCCCTTTAGGTATCTAAAGATCCTTTTGACAGCTTGAAGATGAGACACTTTTGGAGCTACTTGAAATCTTGCGCAGAGACAAACTGCAAACATGATATCTGGTCTTGAGGCAGTGAGATACATGAGAGACCCTATCATTGCTCGGTACTGATGTTGATCAGTGTCTTGTCCTTCTTTATCCGGAGATAATTGACGGTGCACTTGCATAGGAGTTCTTGCAGCATAGCAGTCAGCCATTTTGAACCTCTCCAAGATGCTTTTGACATACTTGGATTGACTTATGAAGATTCAATTTGGTACTTGTTTGACTTGAAGTCCTAAAAAGAAATTTAGTTCACCCATTGAACTCATTTCAAATTTGGAATGCATCAGAACTTCAAAGTCTTTGCAGAGCTTCTTTCTTGTAGATCCAAAGATAATGTCATCAACATAAATCTGGACCAACAAAATTTCTCCCCCTTCATCTTTGATGAAAAGTGTCTGATCAATGGCCCCCCTTCTGAAGTTGTTGCTAAGTAGATATCCAGATAAAGTTTCATACCAGGCTCTTGGGGCTTGGTTTAAGCCATAGAGAGCTTTGTCCAGTTTTAAGACCTTATTTGGATGTGCAGGATCCACAAAGCCTGGAGGCTGTTTGACATAGACCTCTTCACCAATCTTGCCATACAAAAAGGCACTCTTCACATCCATTTGATAGACCATAAAGTTTTTGGATGCTGCATATGTCGGAAAGATTCTGATGGCTTCCAGACGGGCAACAGGAGCAAAGACTTCATCATAGTCAATGCCTTCTTCTTGAGTGTAACCTTGAGCTACCAGTCTGGCTTTGTTCTTGACCACGATGCCCCTTTCATCTTGCTTGTTTCTGAAAACCCATCTTGTTCCAATGGCTGTTTGACCAGGTGGAAGATCAACAAGCTTCCAAACATCTTGTCTTTTGAACTGCAGCAATTCTTCCTGCATTGCCTCAATCCAGCTGTTGTGCTTGAGAGCTTCATCAATCTTCTTGGGTTCCACCTGAGATAGAAAGCAAGAGAACAAACAAATGTTGGCTTCATGAGACTTACTTCTTGTCTGGATACCTGTGTGGACTTGGCCAATGATGTTTTCCAGAGGATGCTCTTTGTTTATTCTCTGTGCTGGTATCACATCCAGCCGTATTCCCTCTTCAAGATTACTTTGGTTTAGATCAGGATTGCCTTCAGTTGTGAGGAGAGGAGCTTGGAGGTTCTGATCATTGTGTTCCACATTGTCAGCAGTATTAGCATCAGAGGCCTCTTCAGCATGGATTGAGGAGGCTTCATTACAGATTTCTTGGTCAGAGAGATTGCTGCTTGTGGTGTTGGAAGTACAGGCTTCACCTGTACTGGCTTCAATAGCTTCTGCCACTGATGGAGGATCAATGGATGGTCTTTTCATCCTGATGTAGGGACTGGGAAAATCCAGTCTGTAGTCAGTAGAAAAGGTTGAGGCAGAAGAATTTGATTTTGAAGAAGAACACTCCATATTTGAGAATATGAGAGGCTCAAATATCTGGATGAAGGAGTCTATATCAAAGAGCCAGTTAGGACCTTTGCCTTGTTCACAGACAACATGTTCCTTGCATTCCACATTAGCAGATTCTTCCACAATCCGAGTCCTAGAATTGAACACTCGGTAGGCCTTTGATTGAGAGGAGTAACCCACAAAGTAACCTTCATCAGACTTTGCACCGGATTTAGGAAGAACTCCATGTGTGATGAGGATGGTACATGGACATCCAAAGGGCTTTAGGAAGCCAATGTAGGGAACTCTTTTGAGCCATAGTTCATAGGGTGTTTTCCGGGGAGGCTTAACAATAAGGACTCTTTTCTGCACATAACAAGTTGTGCTTCCCAGAAAGTAAGGGGCAGCTTTGAGTTAGCCAGCATAGATTTTGCTGATTCAATCAGAGTCCTATTTCTTCTTTCAGCAACCCCATTTTGTTGAGGGGTTCTTGGAGCACTGTATTGCCTTTCAATGCCCTTGCTCTCACAGAAACTGTTCAAAGTGTGATTTTTGAACTCTGTTCCCTGATCACACCTTATGATCTTTACCTTCAGATTGCTTTGATTCTCTACCCTAAGAATATAGGATTTGAGAATCTCAGCAGTTTCATCTTTTGTTCTTAGGAAGAATACCCATGAGAATCTGGAGAAGTCATCAGTTATCACCAGACAGTAGGACTTTTTGTCCATTGACATGACATTCGTAGGACCAAAGAGATCCATATGCAGTAGCTGGAGAGGGGTGTCATTTGTGTTCAATGTCTTGGGCTTGTGGGAACTCTTGTGTTGTTTTCCCTTTAAGCAGGCAATGCAGTTATCGTCTAGCTGGAATTCTTTGTCAGAAAGCCCTCTGACAAGATTGTCCTTCACTAATTTATTAATTGTTTTGATGTTAACATGGCTTAACCTCCTGTGCCAGAGAGCGGATTCATCAACTGATGCCTTTGACAGAAAACATGAAACACTACCGGATGGAGTGGCTTCATTCATGTCAAGCACATATAAGTTGTCCTTTCTACGAGCAGTTAGGAGAATCTTCTCTGGAGGGGGTTTAGATAGGCCAGGAGCTAACACGAAACATTCTTTGTCAGTGAAGAGCATCCAATGCTTTTGATCACATACTTGGGAAACACTCATGAGATTGAAGTCAAGTTCTTTAACATAGTTGACTCTTTCAATACTCATCCTTTCATTGGACACAGTTCCTTGTCCAGTGATAGATCCACCCTTTGAGTCACTCCCAAAAGCAACATATCCTCCATTGAAATGTCTGAAGTTAGAGAGGATGGACCTGTTGCCTGTCATGTGCCTGGAACAGCCGCTATCTACCACCCAAGTATTGTGTTTGTTGCCTGGCTGTCCCTGCACATGGAAGATATCTAATTAGTGGGAGGATCATTGTAGCATGCAACATTGTAGAAGATTGTTGCTAATTTGCCATTGTCAGCATGCTTGCAGTCAATGGAACCAATAGTTATGTTTGGAGATTGTTTGGCCTTCCATTGCTGTGTTGGTGGTTTTCTAGCTTTCTTTACATTGTTGGCAGAAGATGTTGTTGATGACAATTTTGACTTATCCGCAGCTGATTTTGCTGCTGAGGGCTTTGCTGGAGTAGTAGCAGTTTTTGCTTTGTCAGCAGCAGATACTTTTGCTGCTGATGCCGTTGTTTTTTATTTTGCTTTGTCAGCAGCAGAGACTTTTGCTGCTGGAGGCTTTGCCTTTGGTTTCCTGGACTTTACTCTATCAGCAGCGATTTTGTTTGCTGCTGATGGGTTGAGCACAGATGAATGATTTGCAATCTGGTTAAAAGGGTTGAACTTGCATGTTGCAGCAAAGTGGTTTGATTCCCCACATATGATGCAAGTTTGTTGAGGTTTCTGCATCTCCACTCTTTGAGGAGATAGAGATTCTCTGAACTTTGTTGCCTTTGCATCATAGCTTCTCACCTGTTTGTTTCTGTTTGTTTTCTCAAAGGCATGCTGCTTTGAGTTTCTTTGGTGTTCACAGTAGTGAAAGCAGGTGCTGGCAGTGTGATTGTATTTGCCGCACACAAAGCAGGATAGTGCCATCTTGTCCCGGTGAAAGTCCACATAGTTCTTACTTTGAAACAAATCTTTGAAGTTCCAGGGATAAGCTTTGTTATGCTCAAAAGTGACTTCTTCTAGTGTCTTTTGAACATATGGACCTTTTTCTCCAGGTGTATGAAAACTATCAAACACCTTTGGCTTTGACTGAGGCTTGGGGTTGGTGAAACCTGATGTCTCTCCTTTTTCAATGTTTAGCTTTCTTCCATTTTGAGGATAGCTAATCTTGATTTGTTTGAATGGGATGGGAGCTGGAATAGTTGGAATAGTTGGAGTAACAACAGGACATTCAGTTTTGTTCAGAACAGCTTCAGAGATGGGAGCAGATGGGACTGCACTAGTTTCATAGTGGTCTGAGCAGGTTGACTCAAATTCTGAAGAGGTGGAGCAGTCTTCCACGAAACATTCATTCATTGAAGGATCAAGGTTTCGGTTTGCCGTGTCAAGATTTGCAGTATTGAAGCTTGGTTCGTGAATGGCAACATAGTTAGCAGGAGGAGGAACTGTCTTGTACTCATCATCATGATATCCAAGTCCAGTTTTTACTCTTTCATGGACTTGAATATCTAACAATCTTTGTAACTTTTTAGATGAAAATTCATATTTTTCAACATGAACTTTCTGTTCAGCCAGTTCAGCTCTGGTAGCTTTAAGTTTTACTAATAGATCATCAATCTGAGTTTCAAGATTGGTTTGTTCATGTTTTAAAGAAGAAATCTCTTTCTTAAGGCAGTTAATCTTTTCTTTGTAACTGTCTTCGACCTTTTTGAATTCAGATTTCATTTGGTGAAACTCTTCATTTTGATCTATTAGATTTTGGTTATGCTTTCTATAACCTAAAACTTTATCAATGCAAGCTTGAGAGCAAAGATGTTCAAATACCTGAGGTGGTATCTCTGCATTGTCTGCCATAAGTGCTTGGTTGGAGGCAGGAACATCTTCATATTGAAAACTCCAGTCAAATTCTGTAGTTCCAACATTTGCACAGGCTGCAGTTTATGCTGGAGGAGTTCCTTGCTGCTGCTGCTGCTGCCTGGGCTGACCTTGGTAAACTTGTCTTTGATGGCTGGCACCCTGATTGGCTTTAGGTGCCTTGCACTCCCTAGCAAAGTGACCCATTTGGTTACAGTTGTAACATCGGATCTTGCTTTTATCAAGCCCAACTCTGGTGTTTGAGTTGTTGCTTGGAACTAATCTCCCGGTTCTAGAATAAAACCTTTTTGCTCTGAGGGAGAGCATGGCATATGAGTGCTGAATATCCATTTCCTCAAGATCATCTGGATGAAAGCATTCCAGATCCTCCTTTATGAAGTACATGCTGCTTGAGTTGTCAGAGACAAAAGCAGTAGAGGTTGGCTGTTAAGGAGGTGCCTCAAGAAGAAATGGTGATGAGTTGGATTGTGAAGCAGTTGGTGTTTGAGGATGAGTAACAATGGGAGGATAGTAGTTGCTTGCACTAGGACCAAAATGATCAGAGTGAAGCGCTGAGGTGGTGGTGGAGGAAGTGGTAGCTGATTGATAACTGGATCTCCTTTCTTTAGCTTGAATCATTTCTAATTCATAGGTTTTGAGCATGCCAAAGAGCTCAGTCATCTGAAGAGTCTTCAGATTCTCTGTTCTTCTGATGGACACTGTATATAATGTCCAACAACTAGGAAGAGATCTTATGAACTTCTTGAGAATGTCTTCATTCTCCAGCTTTACCTTGGAGCACTGCAGTTCTCCAACCAGGTACGTGTACCTGTTATATAAAACTGTTAGTGACTCACCTTCCTTCCAGACGAAGTTTTCATACTGTTGCTTGAGAATGTCACGTCTGTTCTCCTTGACCTCCTCAGATCCAGCAAACATCTTTTCCGGGGCTCCCCATAATTCCTTTGTAGTTTTGTGAGCCTTGAAGTTGTGAAAAACTTCATTTGGAAGGCACATTTGGATAGCTCCTAATGCCTTGAAGTCCACCTCCATTTTCTTGATGTCTTCTTCAGAATACTTGGAGGGTTCCTTAGGAACTAGTGGGCCTCCGGAGTCAGCAGAGGCCACCATGGGAATATAAGGTCCATCCCTTATGGATTTCCACATTCCGTATTCATGGTAGCAGAAGAAACTTTCCATACGGTTCTTCCACATATCATAGTCCTCCCCAGACACCAACCTCGGTGGTCGGTTGATACTGCCGATGTCTTCAGATCCATGACTTTGTGCCATTTTGTTTTGTGTGACTTGATCAAGAATAGAGTTTTGAATAGAATCAGAAAGTGATTAAACAAATGTTAGTTTGTTTAATCTTGAGCCAAAGCTCTGATACCACTTGTAGGATCGTAAGATTACAAGGTGATTCTATTCTAGTTGATATTGGCGGAAACAATAACAACCAACAAAGTAAACAAGTAAACAGCAAGAATACTGATAAATGCACTGTTGTATTAGACTTCTGAGATTACAAGTTTACAAGTAAAACACTATCAAGAAGCACTATGAAAGCACAGCAAGCACACTTACAATGAAGTGTTTACAAAGTATTTATAGTAACTTAGAATCAAGAGAGACCCTTGATTCTAAGGATCAGATCTAACACAAGCCGTTGATCTTGTTTATTAATCTAAATTACACGCAAAGGCTAATCTAGTTAACTTTACTGAAACGTCTTCTTAGGCATCATTGTTTGCATGCTTGGAGAAGTGCGTTATTGTCCTTTATTCAGTGAGGTTCCTTCTGCTTGGCGTGTGGCAGTTGCTTTTGCAGAAAGGTGTCAGAGGCGCTTCACATGGATAGTCAGCTGCAACGTTTGGTCTTCAGTGAATAAAGCTATCAGCAGCAGAGATGAGAATAATGCTGCTGATAAGCCAATCAGCAGCAACTTGTGTTGAATGCTGCTGATAAGCCTATCAGCAGCAACAAGTGTTGAACGCTGCTGATAAGCCTATCAGCAACCATATGTGTTGAATGCTGCTGATAAGCCTATCAGCAGCATTTGTACTTAGAATAATTTGGTAGCAATCAGTCTTTGGTTTTACAAATAGGATAGGAAAATCCTCTAAAAACACTAAGTTTTAAAAAGATTATGGGTTCAAGTCCCACTCTCATAGGAATAAATAAAGTTGCCTTTCAAAAAAAAAGTTAATTAATATATGTTGAGTTTGATTTATTAATTAGATACATATGCGAATTACATAAACCCGTGTTTTATACGAATTACATAAAAGAAATATTAAATAGTTATTAATGTAAGATTTAAAAATTCTAAATAATATTTGGAATTAATAAAGGATTTATTAAATAAATAATAAAAAAATATTAAATATTTAGTAATGAATAAAAAATAAAATAAAAAAAGACTTATAAAATTATGACACGTGACGTAAATAGTTACTTATTTAATAGGTATAGATATTTGATAAAAACATTAAGTCTTTTTGTTGTTTAATTTTTTTTGGCAAAGTTTTTCTAAAACAGTATTAATGAAACAAAGTGGATGTGATTTTCATATTATTAAACTTAATACTAAATCAACTTTTTTATTTTATAATATAAAGGTTTCCGCGGTATCGCGTTTGGAAAATTCCAACTTCATACTATTTTTAAAGTATAAAAATGTATATTATTAAACAAATGAATTATATGGGACAAATAATATAAAATTAACGGTTCCGGGTCCATTTTGATTTTAGAAACTGTTACACGTATATTTTCTAAATCTACTATAAGATTATGTTTCATATCTTGGATATAGATTATCTAACATACAATTTGCAAATTCAATAGAGTTGATGCATTGTTTACAATCTTTCAATGCATGTGAGTATCTCAGCACTTTTGTTTTTAATGTTATTTACACTTAAGCCCTTAAATGTGCCATATTTAAATATAAACCCCTTGACTTTAAATTTTTTTTTATTATAATATTCTTTTAACCAATTTATACTATAACCTTGAACTTTAATAAAATTATCATTTATAAATTGAATATTTTTTTCTCTTTTATTTACCAATTAGGTTACGAGATGTGACAAACACATAATTGTTACGGAGTATGACCCAGGCTGACCCATCAGACAACCAAGCCCAGCTGAACACTAATCTGGAAGGAATCCCCAAGAGGCTAATCAAGAAGCCCAGTCGACTAGCTGATTGAGTCGCACGATTCAACTACTGCATATTTCCTTATTTTTAGTTCTCATGTTTACCTAGTCTTTAGGATCTTTATTTACTGCATTTATATTAGTGGAGCATGTTTCCCAGGAAATAAGGGACATGGGTGATAAACCCAAGTCTCCTGCACGTTTAAATTCTGTTTTTGCATTTGGAATAAACAACAGAAAATTGCCCCAAATCTCTTGTTTTCTCTCTATGTTCTTGAAGTGTTTGCCTACTAAAAAAGGCTTTATCATTGTGCGTAATAGTGTACACGTTATTTGACCAATTGTGTACAACGTCGTTATAATTTTTTTTAAGTATTTACTTTTTTAACGGTTTTGCTTTCTTTTTATAATTTTTTACTGATTAACTTTCTTTAACAGCTTTGTTACGGTTTCTATTTTTTTGCACAAGGTTTATAGAATATTAAGCATAATTGTAACAGAGGTGCGCGTGATAGTGTACAAGTTATCTAATCATCTGCGTAAAATGTCGCTATTAATTTTTTTAACTCCTTACTGTTTTTAAACGGGTTTGCTTTCTTTCTCTAATTTTTTACCGCTTTACTTTTTTTAACGGCTTTGTTACGTTTTCGTTTTTTTGTATAATGTTTTTGGAATATTACTAGGTATTTCACTGCAGCGCGTGGGTTTGCGTATATATTTTGCCTTTTATGTAAAGTTCCAAGTACGTTTATTTATTTCGTAAACAATAAAAAATTTTAACGGTTTCATTTTTCTATCGCTTTATGTTATAAGATTTCGATGACATTAATTTATTTCGCAGTTTAACGCGCCGCAGTACGCGTACACAATTCTAGTTCTTTTCAAAAGTCAATTTAGTTTAACAACGTTTCCCTGACGAAGTTTCTTATATTATACGCCAAAATATGCATCTTAATAATATGTGGAGTTTGATTTTATACCAACCACTATAAAAACTTTCGTATCTAGATTTACAAAAATTCAATCGACTCAATTAAAATATATTGTAAGGTGGTTTGACTATAAAATAACAAACTGAAGCTTAGGGTCCCATATTAGGATTTAATTCCGTTCAATTTTCAATTTTTGACAAAGAGAGCAAAAATAATATACTTGGAAGAGTTTTTTTTTATTAAAACTCACACCAACTTTGATATATGTGATTGTGTGCATTTTATAAATTGTATACTGAAGATACACTAGATGAACGGAGGGTTCTAACTAGCCCATCCACAGGTGTGTGTAACTCACGAAGTAGGGATGAGCTCTAGATGAAACCACCGGACCTGCAAAATGAACAACGCCGTTAGTCTCGTCACAGGGAAGGGGTTTCCCTGTGACCACCCTCCGGCGTGGGGATAAGTATTGAACTTAGGATATAGGGACGTTATGTGAGAGTGAGAGCTTGGGGAAGAAGATCCCTTACCTGGAGGTTTGTGCTCCATATTTATAGCCGGAGAAGGGTGTTGGGGTGTCCCTATCAAGGTGCTGACCTGGCGGGTATATTATCGGGTGAACGTCGCCATCAAGAATATCCTTATGGTCTCTCAGGTGGCAACCGTTAATAGTAACCGTTTTGTCCTACCTAGTGGGCCTGCCTATGCACAAGGGGATGTCCCCTGGTGTCTGGCATTCCTGGTATGGCAGCGTGGTCTCCATTACCGTACGCGCGGGTGTCCTTGTCTTATGTGTGGTACTATTGCGGACTGTCTCCTGCGCGGCAAGAAACCTTGGGAAGGAAGTTTGGGCTCTTTTGCGCGGAATACTAGGTTCCGCGGGACCCTAAGTCTTCAAGTCCCCCTAGTCCATAGTTATGCGCGCGCAAGCATGGCGCGTAGCTTTGGACTTGAGAGGGCTCACATATTGAGTTTTAATTCTTGGAGCGTTTGTGTTTCCTTTGTGGCAGGAGTTTTGGTGATTGATAGGATAATTGACCGTTTTGGGTGACGTCCTACGTCAGCATCATGAGTGCTTCCCGGTCCTGTGTGGGACCGAGTGATGCTATTGTTCTGACGCATATCGTTTCCCTCTTGACGTCTCTCGCTGCAGGCTGTTGGGGTCCCACGTGTCCGCACATCTTTTGAGGCTCCCTGACATCGCATTAAATGCGAAGCCTATAAAAGGAGGATTCGGTTTCTCCCTTCTAGTATCCTTTCCTCTGATTTCCTCCTTTTCTCTCTCGAACCCCTCTTCCTGAGATTTCTTCTCATAGCGTCCAAGGCTAAAGGTAAGGGCAAGGGTTCCAGCGAAGCTTCTCTTATGGAGACGACTCCAATCAAATAGAGTCGGGACGAGTTTGAATGACTTTGCGACATGCTTTTGTTCGACAAGGAATGGGGCTTGAATATCCTTCGCCTGGGCTGATGGCGGCGGATGCTCCTGATGGTAAAATTGCCCTGTATGCCGCCTTCTTTCTTCACTGTAACCTCTGTTTGCCGATTACCAGGTTCATCGATAATCTGCTCACTTTCTGTCAGGTCCACATCTCACAAAACGCATCCAATAGGTATATGTAGGGCTACTCATTTTGAGTTTAGTTGTAGATCCTTGGGTGTGGACCCACATGTGGCCGATTCATTGTTTTTTACAAGATGGTGCTCAGGGGACAGTTGGTTCTTCTTTGTTGGGCGTGGGGGAAAGGTGAAGAGCCACATTACTAAGGCTCCGTCCAGCTTTCATGACTGGCAGGAGAGAAATGTGAAGAAGGAAGTTATCCCTCTTGTGATGAATGTTCGTTCTACAACTGACTCAATTGTAGAACCGGAGGTTGAAGCCTATGACGGTAAGGACTGGTACATTGCTTTGACTGCTAATCCCGCGGAGATCAAAACCCTGCGTGAAAGTGCCCTTGTCGCAGTTGGGATGAGCCGGGTGTGGAAGCATCCCTAGAGGATTCCGCATTACGCCATTGGTGATAAATGTACTCTCTTGCTCTTTCATCTCTTGTTATCCTTTGTGAGTTTTTTCTCATCTGTTTCCTTCACAGTTGCTGACAGCGTGTATGGGATTCTTTTTTGGCACCCCGATGGGCAGATGGCGTGGACAGAACTAGCCCCTGCGACCCTACCATCCTAGATCGGTGGTCGAACAATTTTCTCCATCCGCGGGCTTTTGACAGCGACTCCTCCCACCCGGACACTTCAGGTGTGATTTATGTTTGTAATCCTACGCCCCTTAATTGTATTGCTTCCGTCGAGGAACTTCCGTCAAGGGAGTTTTTGTGATGATTTCTAGTGATGAGTCCTCAGGCTCCTCTGACGAGAAACCTTTGGTGATTCGGCGCGTGCTCCGTGCAGGTCATGGTGGCCGTGGCGGTGAAGGTCCTTCCCCGGGGGATTCTGTAGGTGGTGCTGGTGGTAGCGGTGCTTGTGAAAAGCGGAAGAAGGTGATTTTAAAGCGTCAATCATCATCTCCTGGTGAGAATGTGATGCGCTCTCCGCTAGCCAAAAAACAGAGCCTGCCCTTGGTAAGTGTTGTAGGTATTTTGGTCTTTTCCATTTTCTGTCATGTTTATACGTTACCTTGTTACTTTTGTGTTCCCAGCGACCTTAGCGTAGAGGCCATAGGCGGTGTCTTTGCCTGTTGGGAATGCATAAGTTGGCGTGCAGGCGCGCCGTGAGTCTGTTGGCGTGGAGAAGCCTCAAGCGCCTGAGGTGGAGGTTGCTCGCCAGGAGGAGCCTGCTAAAGTTGTGCCACTCCCTATTAAACCTTCATCGGGTGCGGGTGATATTCAAGGGAGGAAGGTTGTCCAACCTGATCCTGCCCCTGTTCATACACCTAATTGCGGGGGTGTTGTAGAGTTCCCGCCTGGATGGGCCTGCTATTTTTCAGAGTTTCATGCAGCAGGTCCACCCCCTGCCGACCGCTTGTTTTCAGAGGCACCTGGTGGTGACCAATGTGGTGGGGTTGCTCTCCTCTGTTTCTGAACTGGTGTGTGACTGGGAGTTCCTGTGTAGTGAGAAGCGCGATTTTGAGTTGTTGAAGCGCGAATTGGAGAGTAGTAGCGTGGAAGTGGAGGGCGTTAAGAAACTTGAATGGGACTTGTCCGCTTTGCGCAAGGAGGTGACGCGCGCAAAAGAGTTGCTCCAAAAGGCTGCCGCAGATTGGAAGGTAGCCTGTGGTCAGTCAAACCTGAAGTTGTGCAAGGCTGTAGAGTACAGTAGGCAAGTGATGTAATGACAAATAACCCCCGTTTATGTGTTAGTTTTGTATATGTTTTAATCGTTTTAGCATGTGCTTTGAGTGGTTTTATGTTTGTATTTGGTATAGGTGTGCCTCCCAGGTTAATGTGCTAAATGAGCGGGAAACAAGAGTTAATCAAGAGATAGAAGAACACGGGAAAAATCAAAGAGCAAAAGAAGAAAAACATGATTTTCTACTCTTCGAGGTACGCGAAGAGTTTGGAGTACATGTTCGCGGTACGTGAACTTCTGGAAAACTAATTTTGGGCGCCCGGCTATTTTGTCCTTCGCGGTACGCGAAGGATCGATCAATCTTACTTCGCGGTATGCGTAGAAATGCTTTTACGGGTTTTTTTAACCTAACTTAGGTTATATGCATTGGCAGCCCCCATTATCAACGATCATCCGACTCCAGCCGTTCCAGAGCTCTAAAAAGGCGATTTTCAGTGTTTCTTAGTCAATTGTTCATTATGTTTGATGTTTGTAAGTCCATAACAATAGTTTTGATATTTGTGATCAATATGAGTAGCTAATCCACCCGTGATCTTCTCCGGGTGTAGGGTTTTGCTTTTGCACTCCTTATTCTAGAATACTTAGACTTGGTTAGTAAATTTGATTAGCATTTTAAGCCATATGATTTCATTAATCGATTGAGTTCTTTAAACTGTTTTGGTTAATTTCGAATTGTTGTTCAAATATCATCGGTCTCAGGTTTCTTTCCATCAGAGATATTGTGGAGGTTGGATTTCAATTGGTTAACCTAAATTGATTATGCATGAATAGGTTTTCTTTACAACTCGTTCTAACATTTTCACTGAACTCAATTGAATCATGTGTGATTATGTCTATATGATTGCTTGCTAAGTAGCCTAGGATTAACTTGTGTTTGCAAATCTGAACCCCGGAGAGGATTACTTCTCTCATAATGGTTTAAAACCAGTTCATCTAAGTATTTGCAAATTTCAGCTTTTTGATATTCGTGACTAAACTGCATCTTCCACAAACTCCTCGTGGAGACGACTTGACTTCCCAATTACTATTTAAATCTAATTTTTTGACCGATCAAACGACATCGATCAAAATGGCGTCGATGCCGGGGAGTTAGTGCGCAAGGTGCTTAGTTTATTTTGTTTCAAATCACAAAAATCCAAAATTCTTGTTTTTAATTTTTGTTCTTTTCTTTTGTTTAGTTAAGTATTACATAGCGTTTCTTGTTTGTGTTGTGCAAGTGGTTCTTTAACTGCATGCATCATACAAGGCATTCCAAGAAGACTTCACCATTGCTATTTGATCCAGAAATTGAGAAGACTGCTCGTCACAACAGAGTTATTCACTGTAACATCCATGATTTTCTAATATTATTTTGTTTTATACAATAATGACATCCCATTTCAATCCCATATTTGTCTCACATAATGTGTCACATTAATCATTATTTCAATTCAAAAACGTGAACCTTGCGTTTACACATAGTTCCCTATTTATATGTAAAATATATATACGTATATTTATATAGACTTATAATTAAAGCAAAACATAAAAAAAAATTATGAGCCTTAATAAGGTTTTTACATCTTCTATATATACATAGGTAATTATTTATAAATATATATATATATATATATATGTAACTATATATAGTTAATCCTATTAAATAAACTTTTACACGAATTGTAATTTAAAATGGAAATGGAAACTTATTTCTTATTAAATATTCATAGTTAAACAAATAATATTTAGGTTTTTATATATTTCATAAAAATAATTCTTTTAAATAAAGTAAGACAAATAAAAAGGATTTAAACAATTTTATTAAATAAAGATAACCAAGTTACGAATCCCCCCCTATAGCATTTGAACCTTTCCTTTGAAATTGAACCCCTCTTTTTGCCATGAGCTTACATCTGAACACCCCCCTTGTGTTCTTGGACCCTGAAACCACTTGAGAACAATTTTGACCCTACGAAAGTCAAACCACACTCAATCCTCTCCAATCACCTAAAATCTCGGGATTTTGATTCTCCAAAACGACTCCCTAATTTCTGTGATCGTTTGGATTATGTAATCAATCAAATTGATTGAAAAATCAATTCGTTTGACCCATATTAGATGTTACAGTTGTGAGAGTCTTAAAACCACGATTCATGATCAAAATCCTGTAAATCTCGGGCAAATTCACTACTGTAACGTGTGTTGACTCAACCCATACATATCTTTATCATTTCATTACTCGAACCAGCCCCAAACCAGTCCTTGTTCCCCCTCCCCATCGTGACCAGACTCGGATCTGCCAACCCCATTGTTGCAACGCATCAAGCCCGATTTCAGGTATCTACGGTCACCTCCTTACTCGTTTTGATCTCGTGAACGAAAGCCCCATGATTCCAAACCTTATTGCAATCAATTTATAACCTGTTTTTTGCTCAAGAACAATCTAGGGTTTCATTTTTTTTAATCGGTTAAAGCATGCATCAAACGAACACAAAAATCTAATTAATTTACACTGTTGATTTTGTAACTCTTTGCTTATCAAAAGTCCCTTGTCACCTCCTTACTCGTTTTGATCTCGTGAACGAAAGCCCCATGATTCCAAACCTTATTGCAATCAATTTATAACCTGTTTTTTGCTCAAGAACAATCTAGGGTTTCATTTTTTTTAATCGGTTAAAGCATGCATCAAACGAACACAAAAATCTAATTAATTTACACTGTTGATTTTGTAACTCTTTGCTTATCAAAAGTCCCTTGGTTGTGGATCTCGAATCAGTGGTAATATGGGGGCTAGGGTTCTTAGTTTGTATGTTTAGGGGAGAGGGTGGAAATGGTTATATTGGTTAAAGAATTTGTGTTTCTGTTTCTTAACAAGGCAATTGCCCACATCCCATGGTTAAACGCTAGTACTCCCACAGCAGAGGTCACGGGTTCTACCCGGCCTTGCTCCATTCTTTTTGTTAACCTTTCATATTTTACTTATACATATTCACACACACTTATATATTCCTAAATAATCAAATCATGGGTAATAAACCAATTCTTTTTATAGATTTTCAAAGAGTTTTAGGATTATTATATTTTTTTTAAATAAAATGCATATATATGTTTAGTTATTTTCTTAAAATGGTTCGATTATCACAAGTAGCATATGAGCATCTCTATTTTAAATATGTATTATTTCGTTACCACTATGTATTTCAAAAAAAATGACAAACGTTGGTGTATTTTCATAAACTCCATTTTATTACCTAAAGCCTTTAAAGTTATAAAATGGGCATGTTTTGTAACGTTATAAGTTTTATTAAATGAAAAAATTATATATATATATATATATATATATATTTTACTTAGACCCTCTAAACAACAAGATCTATAATATATTATTATTAATAAAATGAATTTTTTTGTATTACTAATAACACAAATTTTAATAAATGTTTTATTATTATATTTATCATATTATTATCACTTTCACAAATAATATGGTATTAGTAGCCATTTGACTCGTTTAGTAATTTATTTTTCATAAATATTAATATTACTATCCGCATAACAAATTATGTATTCACAATCTCGATCATTCGTCCATTCCAAAAATCCTAAAGTCCCCAATTATTCCATTATTATTTCTCTTAAGCCATCCTACATTATAGTAACATATCTTGTTTAACTTAGGACATCCTTAATTCTTTTTGCTTCAAGTTACAAGATCGACGCTCAATCATCTAAGGTGAGTTTACGTAGCCCCTTTTTACACTATTTATATTTTTGGGGTGGAACATGAGTACAATTATACAATGTTTATAAACTACACAATACAATTCCACCCTACATTCCTGTGTGCAGTTTGAGCCTTATGCTTGAGTACTAGGTGTGCAAACTACAATTTGTGTGCAATTTACATGTGCAATCATTAACTACACAAACCGATGGTTAACAATGATAGATCTATTGAGTCTGACAAACTCACCCAGTTAGGGTGATTGTTGCCGACAACACAATTTGGTTATTTGTATGCTAGTCACAAAGGTTTGTTTGTACAACTTGGTTTCACAATAGTAACTTTTCATAATTGCCTTATTAACCATGATATGTATGGATTGTATACACGCAACACAATGATACTATTTAAAGTCAAAACCTATGTATGCTCACCAACTCTTTAGTTGACCCTGCTTTTACCATGTTTCAGGTACAAATGTGTGTTTAAGTGATTCGAGACGCTCAACATAGGGATGAAGTCCTAGTTAAATAAAACACAGAAACTATGTTGTTCACTTTTGATTATTGAATTTGTTTTGTGAACATTTACTTGTAATTTAATCATATTTCAATCTATGAAACTATTTAGTTGATCATGAGCTATGAACAGTCTCCATGTCCCGCCCCGACGTATTCCGCCGCCGGTTGGGTGTGACAGATTGGTATCAGAGCCATGGTTATAGGGAATTAGGTTATTAGACACCCATGGCCTAGACTATAACCGTAGGACACCCCCATGCTACATGTTATATGATACGTACCACATTGTTAAGTGCTACATGTTTAAGACTTTGTGTGATTATTTTATTCTAATGATTACATCACATGATACAATACATGATAGTCTATATACTACACTACTTGATAACCCATGAGCTTATAAACATTACTATCTACATGCTACCCATTTGATTGAGTGCTATCACCACACACTGCTCACATCTAATTCTTTATGCATCCTCATTCTTGCACACATGTCACCATCATCTTCTGTAAACAAAACTCAAACCAGTGGGCCTAATGCTCATTAACAAGAAACTAAGGAGCCCACTCCCCCCTAATAAGAGGAAGCCTGCTGGAGTAAATAAAACATCACCTTTGGGCCTCAAAGCCCAGTCCATAATGATTCTCAACATAACCATGAGCCCAAACGATAGTGTTATTAGTACATGATGGCTGGAAGAGTATGTGTAGACCCATGAGATTTTCTGGCTAAGGAAAGACAGGGTACTTAAGTGTGCCCCTTGTGACCAACCCCTCTTTCCTGGGAATTCTCTTCATGGATATACTACTTATAGGTCAAGTGATACTTCTAACATACTATTCTGAAGACTCGATGTTATGGCTAGTCAATATCTGAATTCATGAAAACCTCTATATTTAACACTTAGTATTTTACTACCGCTTACTATCTTTCCCCTCTTTCTGCTAGGCATGGACTCCTACTCACCTCCCTCCACGGTATACCATCCCGGAGCAGAGTCTGAATAGGAAGAAGACATCGGGTCACCAGACCATCAGTCACCAACACTCCCAACAGCTAGATCAAATTTTGACTTAAGGGCATATTGGATTGGGAGCACTGGCCCAAGACTTCGAGCATCTAGATCACCTCCATCAGGAAACCCGTATCAGGCACCTCATCTACACAACCAGTTACCACCCCCTCTGAGAGACCCCTACCTAGCACCTGACTCGTACCACCCTAGCCCAAGGGCAAGGCAAACCATAGCACCCATTAGTACCATGGAAGTCCCATTTTATGCCATTCACCAATACGTGAGAACCTCAGATTTTAAAGATAAGGAGTGGAACATGGGATGAGACACGAGCTGCAGGGTCAGAGAATAGATAACTTAGTAAATCAAGTGTGGTGCTAGGAGGAGAAAATTTCAGGTCTTGAAGAAGACCGGGAGATACTTGTTGCACGCACGGAAGCAGCTAGAGTTGAGGCCCGATTTGCTATCCGAGTAACCATAACAATGTTCATCTTAGTACTTCTCTGCTTCCTGGTTGAGAGCTACTTGAGACGCTAGCTGGATTGGTATGCTTTGTCTTTAAATTACTGTTTGAGGCCACAACCTTATGTTTGGATTAAGCTTTACACATTTTATCATTTGATGCTAAGTTTTATTTTATAACTTTAATACCATTACCCGTTGATTTGATATTACCATCCCATTTTCATCAAGAGCACCCAAACACCACCTTCTCATTCATTGCAAAATTTGTACGCTTATCTAAGCCTCCCTTGCAAACTAATCATTTTAATTATTCAAGAAACATCGTTGTTTTGCTCAAACAAAGCATCTATCAAGCCTTTAGTTTATAAATATTGGAATATAAATTTTCAACAAATCTTTTACTTTGTAAGAAAATTTAAATACGACTCGTTTTATAAAACATTATCTAAATAAATTATGACTTTTGTTTTGTCAAATTTAATTATTATCAAACATTAGCTTAATTACTAAATAATCTAGCCATTATTTTCCCTTTGAAACATTCCCTTTTATGATAATTAAAATCTAATAAAAAGATTCTCTTGTAAATTGTCTATTTATTTAGATTATTCAACACATTAGTTTCGCATTAAAGATTTGGCGGCAGTAGTTTCGCATTAAAGATTTGGAGGCACCATTTATATGGAGTTAAATGCACCATTTACTCCGATCACAAAAGCCTGAACTACTTTTTTGAACAAAAAGAATTAAACATGAGACAAAGGAGGTGGTTGGAACTACTAAAGGACTATGACTGTGAGATATTGTACCATCCAGGCAAGGCAAACTTCGTGGCTGATGCCTTAAGCAGAAAGGAAGAGTCAGCACCTATTCGGATCAAAGCGTGTCAGCTAATTATAAGACCAGTATTGATGAATGAAATAGCAAAGGCACAAGATGAAGCACTGTTGGAAAGGAATATAAAATGAGAAAGAATAGTAGGACAACGAGGGAAACTAGATACTAATACATACGGTGTACGAACTCGTTTTGGCCGGATGTGGATACCCAAGATTGGTGAACTTAGAGCGAAAATCCTTGATGAGGCCCTTAAGGCTCGCTATTCTATCCATCCTAGGACGAACAAAATGTATCAAGACTTGAAGAAAGAGTATTGCTGGCATGGCATGAAGGTTGATATGACTGAATATGTGAGAAAGTGCTTAACATGTTCACTAGTTAAGGCCGAGCAACAGAAACCATGCGGTAAAATGCAACCCTTACAAATACCGGAATGGAAGTGGGAGGAGATCATGATGGACTTCATTACCAAGCTATCGCGAACAGGTAAAGGCAATGATACCATCTGGGTGATTGTTGACTGCTTGAGAAAGTGCTCACTTCTTACCAATACGTGAGGCTTCTTTGTCTAAATAGCCAGCAGAGATATTTATCAAGGAAATTGTGAGCAGGCATGGTATGCCACTGTCGATTGTGTCCGACAGGGATACTAGATTCACATCAAGGTTTTGAAAGAAATTCATTGAAGCAATGGGCACTAGATTAAACATCAGCACCGCTTACTACCCTCAAACCGATGGTCAATCAGAAAGGACCATCCAGACCTTGGAGGACATGCTCCGGGCCTGTATCATTGATTTCGGTGGGAGCTGGGACAGCCATATGCCATTGGAAGAGTTTTCATATAACAACAGCTATCACTCAACTATTGGCATACCCCCATTTCAGATGCTGTATGGAAGGAGGTGTAGAACCCCAGTTTGTTGGGGGGAGATTGAACAGAAAGATTTTGCAAGTCTTGAAGTGGTTAAAGCTACTTTTAAGAAATTTGATCAAATCAAAGCTCGAATGAAAGCCGCTAAAGACAGACAGAAATCGTACGCGGATAAGAGAAGAAGGGATTTAGAGTTTCAAGTAGGGGACATGGTACTGTTAAAAGTATCGTCGTGGAAAGGGATCATCCGATTCAGGAAACGTGGCAAACTAAGTCCAAGATTTGTCGGACCATTCAAAATTTTCGCAAGAGTTGGTCAAGTTGCTTACAGACTCGACCTACCCAATGAACTCAGTGGAATCCACGTTACATTCCACGTATCGCACTTACGCAAGTGCCTTGCCGATTACCCGGCTCACATACCATACGGCGAAATCGAAGTGGATAACAATTTTATATAAGGTTGGAATCGCAACCAGTCACCCTCTTAAAACCCTATGATAATTTTATATAATAACATCGAATTGAACTCCATCCGAAATCTAGGGTTTGTTCATCTTCGAATTTGGGGGTTTCGATCCTAGGGTTAATCAAAATGAAATTGATCTATATGGTTAGTTTCGCAAACAGTTACACTTTAAAAGCCCCATCCTAATTTGAACATTTATCATCAATTTCATAGCAATCTGATAACTAGGGTTCTTCGTCTGAACTGGTTAATCGAACTCCAACCTCAACATGATTATAATTCAATTAATTTATGTGGATAGGTTTGCAATCCATCACTCTTTGAAAGCCCCATGAATTCAACAACTGTTATTACAAGAATTGATCAAATCGATTTTATGTTCTTAATCTACGGTTTGGCCCATTTTTCTGTAATTTAACAGCCTTAAACACGTTGTTTTTGAAATTAAACTCACCCACAGATTCACAAAACCTCGTTTTACAAAACCCCTATATTCCTATGTTTAATCGAAGTCAAGACCGTGGGTATTGGGACAGTTTCGATCGCGGGTGTATTTGGGGAGGGATACCACAAGTACTTGTATCATAAAACCATTTCAATCTGGATACCATCGCGATACCCTAGCGGGCTGGAGTGGTTGGGTGTCACACCCCGACCGATGGCGGAATCATCGGGGCGGGACATGTAGACTGTTCATGAGCACAAGGTTGACTAAATTGTAATATATTAAACATCAATTTCATTTCAAATAATCCAAACACAACCAAATCCAAGAAAGAACATAATTGAAATACATAAAATCCTTTATTCAAATTAACTAAGTCCCAAAGCCTATGTGAAGCAAATCTTGATCAAATCACACATTAGTACCTAAAACACGAATAAAATAAGGTCAACTAAAAAGTTGGTGAGCATACACAGGTTTGTATATAGATAGCATATAGTTTGTAAATAAACAAATCCTTACATATCATGATAAAATAAGGCATTTATGGGGAGCAGCTATTGTGTAACCAAGTACAATCAAACCTTTGTAACTAGCATGCAAAATTGTGTTGTCGGTAACAATCACCCTACCTGGGTGGGTTTGTCAGACTCAATAGATCTATCATTGTTTACCGTCAGCTTGAATAGTTAATGATTGCACATAAATCGTACACAAAAGTTAGCACTACTAGCACTCGGGCATAAAGCTCAAATTTCACACATGAATGTAAAGGGGATTTGTACTTGTGTAGTTTGTGTAAGTGTAAGCAATAGTGTTGTATATTGTTCATGTTCCACCCCAAAAGTGTAAAAGAGTAAAAGGGGCTATGTAATACTCACTTGATTTGAAGGCGTAGCTAACACGAGATACTAGGTAGAAACGGGGTCCTCGTAATGCCCAACGTTAACCTAGAGTGCAATATGTATCAAATCAACAGTGTGCACCATAGTCTGTGTCTAAGTCTAAGGTTATATTGGCTGTGTGTATAAGGAATTTTGAAGTTGTAGGTGTTAGTGGGTTGTGCTTGAATGGTGTTGTATAAAATTTGGGTTTGGAATAACTAAATAATAAAACGAAATTATTATTTATTTACTTAGTTATAAAAATAATGTTGGTGTTAGAGTTAATTAAGTATAACCTAAATGAATGATTTTTGTTTAAATGTAAATTAAATAAATAATTGTAACCTTATTTATTTATTTATAAAATATGTAACTTAGTCATTTAGTTATAAAAATGCATTAAATGTTTTATATTAAATATAAATTCCTTTAATCTATTTTCATAAGGATGCTTAAATAAATTTTGTAAATAATAATTAAGTGTAGGGTTTAGCAATAAATATAGATTAAATTTTGTAAGTTTTAAATAAATAATTTCTATTTATTTTAGAATAGAAATTTGATCTTTTCAAATAATGTTAATATAAATCTTCATAAAATCAATTCTTTTTATATAAAAATTAATTTGAAATACTTATTGTTTTTAAAATACGAAAATAATTATTCTGCCAAAAATGTTCTCACACACACGACCGTGCCTGGGACAAGGCATGATCGTGCTAGGACCACGGGCGCGACCGTGCTAGTCAGGGACGCGACTGTGGTGACTAAACAGAATGCATAATTAGGCAGTTCACTAGGCACGATCGTGTCTTGGGCCAGGCACGACCGTGTCTAGGGTTTTGAAGCACGACCAAGTCTAGCCAAGGGCATGACCGGGTCTGAGTGTGCGAGGCACGACCGCGCTGTCATTTGGCGCGACCGTGTCTTATGAAGCACGACCGCGCTAGAAGACTAGCGCGACCGTGTTTGTTCCAAAACAGGAACGAATTGACTGATTCTTATAATGTTAACGTTGGATTTCATAGGGCTTTCATCTGTAGAGTTATTACGAGTATTTTGGGATATATTAATTGTATTTTAAACGTGTTCAAATCAGGGCTCGATTAAATCTATTTTGAATGAAAACTAGATTCTGGTTCGTGATGATTCCCATATTGTAAGCCAAAATTGGATTAGGGCTTTTGATTTATAGACTAAAACATAGGTGTGAGAGGTTTCAATTACCCGGAAGGACGACGAAGTGATAGTGTTCGGTAGAGAGAAATTCCGGCGACGACGGGTTTGGTTTCCGGCGCCTTCTTCTGCAATTCCGACTGACTCAGTGTTTCCGGGAGCTTCAGAGAGGATTGATAGTATGTTGGCTTAGGAGAATCGTAATCAAATTGGTGAATTCGGTGATTTCGTGAGAGGATTTGGTGTTTATGAGATAATTCGACGAAAATAAGTTCATTTGTTGTAATGGTGATGATTAAAGGGCTTAATGGAGTTTGTTAATGACGAAAACGTGTAGAACGGTTATGAAACTGAACGTTCCTGCGATTAAAGGTTGCATTTACGTTTCAACTGCTGAGAGGCGTGACCGTGCCTAGGCACCGGGCGCGATCGTTCCAAGGCTGGTCACGTGACCGTGTTAAAGCACTTGGCGCGACCGTGCCAGAACGAGGCGCGACCGTGCCTATTAGGGTTTCTTGTTACTTTTTCAACATCAGCCCTTGTAACTTTAGTCTTTGACATATTTGTATAAATAGATACTTATGTAGTGTTTAGTAGGTTATAACCGAGTAAAATTTGCGAATTTGCATTGAAATATAGTATTTAATTGATGGTACGAATAGGACAAAATAGTGCACTAGGATTGGATTTGAAATGCATTACATTAAATTGAAATACGGATACTAAAAATCAGAAATGTTACATTGGGTCTGTGTGCTGTAGTGGGAGAGACTCGGGTTCGAGTCTCTCCACCCACTTTTATTTTTAAAAATCGATTTTTGATATTATTTTAAATATAAAACTTATCCTTATATTATTATAATACTATATTAAAGTGTTTTAACCCAAAAAACAACCCGTAGTCTCGGGTTTGATTTCATAACCTATTTTTATTATTATTATTCTCACCTTTAAATAAAATGTTTATATTATTTTTAACCCGTAACTCCCACTATTAAATAATATATATATTTTTATATTATTCCACCTCGTTAAAATACTTTGTGTGGCGTTTAAACTAAAAACAATATAATAGTTTATATTATTTACTCTCGTTTTCATACTCGATTAAAAATAAAATATTTATTATTTCCACACAATGATTAACTACTTAATCTGACGAACCTAAAAATAATGTATTAAATTATATTATTTTCCTAATCTTTGTAAACGACTTGAACGTACGAATATATGTATTTGTTTAATTATTATTATTTATTAACATACGACACACAACGCTTTTCCTTTAACGATCATATTAAAAATTTATATGATTCCGTAGACACGTTCGTCTACTCTTAAATCCTTATAAAGCATTAAGATGTTCTAAGTTTCGGGTCGTCATCACAAATCCCAACTTGTCTCTAATTTATGAGTTTATAATTTTAGGGCAGTCGTAAGTCTTTTGAGACTTACACTCGTGGTTCCAACTTACCTCTTGTGTGCTATTCAGGTGAGTTTTCACGGCCCCTTTTTACTGTTTTAAACTGGGGGAGAAAACTTGTCGTAAATGCTTTTTGATTTTTGTAATTCATATATGATATCACTTGTATGACTATGCGTACACATTATCCTTTAAGTCCTCACATCGGACCATTAATATGAACATAGCGATGTAATTTGAGTAGTACTACTGAGTTTGACAAACCTCACACGCGTTAGTCGCGCTAACTCAATTGGAGGTTGAACGGGTGCAATATTGACCTACACATGCACCATGATGGTGGGAGGCATATAAACAGTCAGCTGTTGGTTGCGAGCGCATTAGTTAACATGCTTATGGGTTAGCTACCTATTGATTTATTTATTGAATGTACAAGAATCTGTTAAACACTTCTATAAAATGAAACATGTGAACTCACCAACCTTGTGTTGACATTTTCTTACATGTTTTTCTCAGGTCGCTTAAGATAAGGCACAGGTGCACACAATAGGACATGCATGGAATTCTGCCTTTGATTTATGTTTTATTAAACTGTTTGGACTATTTTAAATTGTGTTTGGTTTGGACTATTCTTTTGGGCGCGTGTGTTTTACGCATTTACTTTCTTTACGCTTCCGCATTAACTCTGATTGATATGATAATTTTCATTTGAGTCCCATGTAGAGTCGTTCAATGTAACTAATGACTGAGATCCTGGTTTGTCATTTCCCAAACGGTAAAACTTCGTTAGTTGAAATTGGGGGTGTGACAGATTGGTATAAGAGCCATTGGTTATAGAGAACTAGGATTGCATACTAGACTATAACCTCACATATTAGTTACATGTCATGAACCTTGGATGTTTGGCACTTATATGTTATATTACAGGAACATGTCGTCAACTCCACCACCATCACCTAAGGCACCAGGACACGATGCACCTATCTTATCATCCCCGGAGCCCAAAAGGCGCTGGACTAGTTCTAGTGACTATTCGGTTGATTAGGGTGAACTGAGTAGCGCGCAAGCAACGAATCCTGCTCGCAATTGGAAGGCATACCCGCAAATGATCCAAAGGTGGATCGAGATGGGAAATGTTCCATCACCCTACTTTGGTTCCGCTTCCTCATCATTTACTTTACCTAGCTTGCCCTACACTGTGGAACAAGCTTTTGTATTTTACATGTCTAGGGAATTGAGCATTGTGAGAGATGCTACTGATGAGATACCTGACATTCTACAGCAGGAGACACAAATGGAGGAGAACAAGGTAGGAATTGAGCTTTTGACTGTTGAGCTAGCAGTGACGGATCAGGTCCATCACATTTTGGTGGATCGGGTGACACATTTGGAGATGAGGGTAGACACCTCGGATTTTGAGGTAGGAGGGATTCTGGAGAGAGTGGCTAATCTGGAAGGCCAGCTGGAAGTAGCAAACCATGCTGCTGAAGGACTTCAAGAAAAAGTGACTCACTTAGAAGCCCAACTACAAGCAGCCCTATTTTCGGAGGACATTCCACTTTCGGACGACTAGGAAGAACCTTTCGAGGAGGAACCCTTCGAGGATGAGCCCTTGGAGGAGGAGCCACCCGAGGAGGAACCGGTGAAAATCGACGATGCACAATCATATGTTTCTTCCAATGGCGAAGATGTTTGACGATATTCCGATTCTATCTTTCCTTTTCATTCATGTTTTGCTTATGTTATTTCTCTTTTCAAACCTATATGGGTAAGGTTGTTCCCATTAATAAAAGCATGAGAAGTTTAATGTTTGAGTTATTTATTTTGTAGCCTTACAATTTATTTAATTTTCAAAATATTAGATGTTGTATTTCCTTACTTGTACATAAATAATGTTTAATATGCGATATATTTCTCATTGTTTGTATTTTTTAATGTATAGAATCATGTCAGGAAGAGGACGTGGAGGTCGTGCTGGTGGCCGGGGTACCATCAACATGACAGCAGCGGAGCTAGCGGCACTAATCAACGATAGTGTGGCTGAGGCTCTAGCAGCACAGAATGCTACATGTAAATTCTTTAACTATTGACAAATGAGGTCAATTCATCTCTTAAAGCGCCTTTCCTAAGCTCTATAATCCCAATCCTATGTTATTTCTAAATCCAGGACAGCAAAACCAACAGAATCAGCAATCAGCATGCACGTTCAAGACATTTATAGACTGTAAGCCCCACACTTTTAGTGGAGATGAAGGGGTTGTCGGACTACTCCGGTGGTTCGAAAAGGTAGAATCGGTGATTGCCATGTGCAACTGCCCAGTGGCCAATCAGGTCAAGTTCGCCGCTGGAACTTTGGAGGGCCCGGCTCTCACATGGTGGAATGCTCAGGTCCAGATGTTGGGTCTGGCCATGGCAAATGGACTCCCGTGGGAGGAGTTTAAGATGATGATGAAGGAGGAGTACTATCCTCGCGATGAAATTCAGAAGTTGGAAGGTGAATTTTGGAACCTGAAAATGGAAGGTTCTGAAATTGAGCTGTATACCACACGCTCCCATGAGCTCGCTACCATGTGCCCACATATGGCGACTCCAGACTACAAGAGAATTGAGCTATATATTGGAGGTCTAGTGCCTCAGATTCAAAGTATGGTTACTTCGTCCAACCCTACTACCATCCAGCAGACGGTCCGACTAGCTCACAAGTTAACCGATCAGGCGGTGACTCAAGGGACTCTACCCCCGAGGGGTTCAGTTTCTAAAGCTACTGACAATCATAAACGCAAGTTTGAACACCACTCCAACTATCACTCCAAAGGACCCCAGTTCAATCAACCCCAGCAGCAGCAGCAGCGAAAGTTTGAGCCTGCTAAGAACTTCAATCAGACGACCTCTTCAGGTCAAAATCAAGGTAGTTATGCGGGGAGAGCCCCCAAGTGCAACAAGTGCAATTACCATCATGTCGGTGCTTGTAACCGTTGTCAACGGTGTGGTAAGATGGGCCATGCTGCAAAAGATTGTAGAGTGGATCTTCAGAATAAGCAACCATTCCGACCACAAGGGTCCACAAGGGGAGGTTTTCAATGCGACAAGGAGGGACATATTCAGAGGGATTTTCCTTAGTCAAAGAGGAATGATAATGGAAATGGGAATGGAAATGGTAATGGTAACGGCAATAACCAGGTAACAATGGTAATGGCAACAACAATCAAGGCAACAACAGTGGTGGCAATAATGCCAATAATGGAGGGAATGGTGCGAAAGGACGACCTTTCATGCTAGGATCTGGGGAAGCTCGTTATGATCATAATGTGGTCACCGGTAAGTTTCTCTTAAATAATTACTTTGCTTCTGTCCTTTTTGACACTGGTGCTGATAGGAGTTTTATATCTAGAAAACTTAGTGATATGATAAAAGGAACTCCAACTCTGTTAGAAGCTAAGTATATAATAGAGATAGCTGATGGCCAAATAATTGAAGCAACCCACATTCTTAAGGGTTGTAAGCTTGAGCTAGCTAGTCATAAACTTGATATCGACCTTATGCCGGTCACACTTGGTAGTTTTGATGTAATTGTCAGCATGGATTGGTTATCTAAAAACCAAGCTGAAATCATTTGTCGAGAGAAAATTGTTCGAATTCCTCTCCCGAGTGGAGAAACCCTTTCCGTTCAGGGCGAAAAGCTTGGTGCAGTCATGGGCATTATATCCTTTATGAAAGCACAGAAATGCCTTCGAAAAGGGCATACTGCTATTTTGGATCTCGTAGCTGAGCAGCCATCAGAAGAGAAGAAAATTGATGATATTCCCATCGTGCGTGACTTTCTGGAAGTATTCCCGAGGATTTGCCTAGTCTGCCACCACACCATCAAGTTGAATTCCAAATTAATCTAGCACCCGGAGCGGCACCGATCGCTCGGGCACCTTACAGACCGGCACCTAGTGAATTGCAAGAGATATCTACTCAAATACAGGAATTGTTGGATAAAGGTTTCATCCGACCTAGCTCATCGCCATGGGGAGCTCCAGTCCTGTTTATCAAGAAGAAGGACGGAACTTTCCGTATGTGTATCGACTACCGTGAGCTATATAAAGTCACAATCAAGAATCGTTATCCTTTGCCTCGCATAGATCACTCTTTGATCAACTCCAAGGATCCAGTTTCTATTCCAAGATAGATATTAGGTCCGGCTACCATCAATTGAGAGTCCGAGATGAAGATGTCTCTAAGAATGCTTTCAGGACAAGGTACGACCACTATGAATTTATGGTCATGCCTTTCGGATTAACCAACGCACTTGCGGTATTCATGGACCTCATGAACCGTGTGTGTAAGCCAAACCTTGATCAATTTGTCATCGTTTTCATCGACGACATTCTCATTTATTCCAAGAACAAGGAGGAACATGAGGAGCAGCTGTATGCTAAGTTTTCCAACTGTGAATTCTGGATCCGGGAAGTTCAATTCTTAGGACATGTGGTTAACGAGAAAGGAATACATGTCGATCCATCAAAGATTGAAGCCATCAAGAATTGGGCAGCAGCGACGACTCCGACTGAGGTGCGACAATTTCTGGGATTGGCTGGTTACTACCATCGATTCATCGAAGGATTTTCAAAAATTGCACAACCCCTCACTGCCTTAACTCAAAAGGGTAAAGCCTACAACTGGGGCGATAACCAAGAGTCAACATTCCAACATCTTAAGCAAAAACTTTGTAGTGCACCTATCCTAGCCCTTCCAGAAGGTACGGATGATTTCGTGGCGTATTGCGACGCATCTATTCAGGGTTTGGGTTGTGTATTAATGCAACGAGAAAAGGTGATCGCATATGCTTCGTGTCAACTAAAGATTCACGAGAAAAACTACACCACTCATGATCTAGAGTTGGGAGCTGTAGTTTTCACACTTAAGATATGGAGACACTACTTGTACGGTACCAAGTGCACCATCTACACCGATCACAAGAGTCTTCAGCATATCTTCGAGCAGAAAGAGCTGAACATGAGACAGCGTCGTTGGGTCGAGCTCTTGAATGATTATGACTGTGCGATCCGGTATCACCCGGGTAAGGCTAATGTTGTAGCTGATGCCCTAAGTCAAAAGGAATCCAAGCCTAAACAAGTTCGAGCATTACAGCTTACTATTCACCCCAGATTACCTGACAAAATCTGTAGTGCTCAACTCGAAGCCTTGAAAGAGGAAAACCTACCACTGGAAGGTACACGCGGTATGGAAGCACAACTCGAGGTCAAGTCTGGCGGTATTCGCTACTTCGCCGAGTGAATATGGGTTCCAATATTCGGAAATTTAAGGGAACTAGTCATGGATGAGGCTCATAAATCTCGTTACTCTATTCATCCAGGTTCCGACAAGATGTATCATGACCTAAAGGTGCTGTATTGGTGGCCAAAGATTAAGGTCGATATAGCCACCTATGTGAGCAAGTGCCTGACTTGCGCGAAGGTCAAAGTTGAATATCGAAAGCCTTCTGGTCTTCTCCAGCAACCAGAGATTCCCATGTGGAAATGGGAGCAAATATATATGGACTTTATCACAAATTGCCACGAACTCCTACCGGATGTGATACCATTTGGGTAATCGTTAACCGCTTAACAAAGTCCGCTCACTTCTTAGCAATAAAGGAAACCGACAAAATTGACAAGCTTACTCGTATTTATTAGAAAGAAGTAGTATCTCGGCACGGGGTGCGAATCTCCATCATTTCACATCGTGATGCACGATTCACCTCTCGTTTCTGGCAATCGTTACATAAAGCTTTAGTCACACGTCTAGATATGAGCACAGCATACCATCCTCAAACTGATGGCCAGACGGAGCGTACAATTCAAACTCTGGAGGATATGCTACGAGCTTGTGTGATTGACTTCGGTAACACCTGGGAGTCTCACCTACCGTTGGTGGAGTTCTCCTATAACAACAATTATCACACTAGCATCAAAGCAGCTCCATTTGAAGCACTATATGGACGGAAATGTCGTTCTCCAATTTGTTGGGCTGAAGTTGGGGATAGTCAACTTACAGGTCCTGAACTCGTACTTAAAACTTCTGAGAAAATCACTCAAATTAGAAAACCATATGGCAGCAGCTCGTGACCGTCAAAAGAGCTATGCTGATAAGCGTCGTAAACCGTTAGAATTTCAAGTAGGGGATATGGTCTTGTTAAAAGTCTCGCCTTGGAAGGGTGTCATTCGTTTTGGGAAACGAGGCAAGTTAAATCTTCGTTATGTTGGACCATTCAAAATGGTGAAGAGAATTGGCCCAGTAGCATATCAACTGGACCTACCTAAAGGATTGAGTGGTGTACACGATGTCTTTCATGTCTCGAACTTGAAGAAATGTCTAGCAGACGAGACACTCGCGGTTCCTCTTGAGGAACTACACATTGATGAACAACTACGTTTCATCGAAGAACCAGTCGAAATCATGGATAGGGAGGTCCAAACGTTAAAACACAGTAAAATCCCTATTGTGAGAGTCCGTTGGAACTCGAAACGCGGACCGGAATGCACTTGGGAGCGCGAGGACCAGATGATGCGCAAGTATCCTCATATGTTCAAGCAATCCGCGCCAAATTCTTAAGGTACTATTTTAATTTTCGGGACGAAAATTCTTTCAACTAGGGGATGATGTGATATCACGGGAAATTTTTTTTTTATTATTTAATTTTCGGGACGAAAATTCTTTCAACTAGGGGATGATGTGACAATCCGACTTTTAGGGTTAACCCCGTTAACTAAACCCAGTTAAACCTTAACTTATTTAATGAAATATAACCCTAGGGTCTAATTCTGTCAATATCTGAATTCAAACTTCAAAGATCAAAGTTATAATTAACCCAAACTCGAATTGTTGACTCCCAAAGTCAAAATCAACTCAAAATCCATTCTGTTGACTTTCTGAAAGTCAAACTCGCAACTAATACTTCAAATCCAAATTCTATAATTGAAATCGTTTGAAATTATAACGGATCATGCACTTTAATTCCATTATCGTCCATAATGAAGTCATAATTAGCTAGTAATTGAACGAATTAAACCAAATAATGGGTGTTCAAGTCAAAACCGTCGCCCCTTCTATCAAATCGATCAATTCGATCATTCCTTCTTCAACTGAACTACTGCACTCTCGGTACGAATCTTGAAGAACCTGTTGCACGCAATAATTCAATCAAAATCGAAGCCAGAAGCATCGGAGATCAAACCCGTCGTCGTCGGACTCAGTTTTGGTCGAGCACTATCAACCTGACATCCAATCTGGTAATTGAAACACTCCACTGATTCGTTTTAGTCTATAGAATGAAAGCCCTAACCTAATTAGGGCTTACATTACCGAATTAATCATGAACCGATTTATAGGGTTCATCCCAATACGGTTTGATTGAATCCTATTTTTAACACGATATCAATTCAGTTAAATCATAAGGTTGGAATCGCAACCAGTCACCCTCTTAAAACCCTGTGATAATTTTATATAATAACATCGAATTGAACTCCATCCAAAATCTAGGGTTTGTTCATCTTCGAATTTGGGGGTTTCGATCCTAGGGTTAATCAAAATGAAATTGAACTATATGGTTAGTTTCGCAAACAGTTACACTTTAAAAGCGCCATCCTAATTTGAACATTTATCATCGATTTCATAGCAATCTGATAACTAGCATTCTTCGTCTGAACTGGTTAATCGAACTCCAACACTTTAAAAGCCCCATCACTCTTTGAAAGCCCCATGAATTCATCAACTGTTATTACAAGAATTGATGATGAGTTTAAGGTGTATGAGAATGATAATGAATAGTCTAATAGGATGGATAATCAGCGGATCAGGTTTCCAGTTCAAAGAAGGTATGATACAGGTGTTCATAATGAGGGGAACAGGGCGCAACCGTATGATAACAGGTATCCATAATAGAACTTTCAACATCCTCCGGTTAATCAAGGTATTCTAGGCCCGGTTCCACATCAACAGCAGCCTGTGAACAGACAGAGAAGTCCTGATCCTAGGAATGTGGTCCCTCCTTTTGACAATCCGGGAGGCATTCCAATGAGATATGATAGGGGCCCTGTTAGGGGAATTGAGAGCCACTTCCGTCCTGCCATTTCTAACAACCCATCACCAGTTTTTTTCCATAGCAACATGGTAGATCTTTTGAGGTTCGCTCATAGCCCATTCAGAATCTTCCTAAGTATCATGGTTTTGGAACAGAGGAGCCTTACTTGCATCTGAGTTGTGACACCCAGCATTTCAGGTCAATATCCATATTCATAATAAACAATTATAACCCGCATTGTACGTTCATTGGTGATTAACAAGATTTTATTCCAGTAAAGCTTAGAGACACGTTTTTAATATAAAAACATAAATATTGGTGACTAAACTTTAAAAAGCTGACATGAAAATGCTTATTACATGACGTTAAGTTATTTTTATGTGTAAACATATATGTTATAGTTAAAGTAATAACTATGTCGGGTTTCACTAGTAAACTATTGAGACTAGTCAAAGAACACAAAGATATATAAAGTTAATTGATTGTTAAAAGTTCTACACCGGGTATTAAATCACGGGATCACCTACCGCACTTACACTACCTAAATACCATCTACCTAAACATTGGAATGATAACACTTGAAGTGACAACACCCAACCCCCCCCCCCTAAAACCTCCTTTCGGCCGAGATCCAAGGTGGGGCCACCCACCTTGCCATTTTACTATCATCCTTCGTCATTGGTGTCATAAAGCCATGCTCATTTAACCAACAAATCAAGACAAGGTCGATCAATCTAGTCAAGTCTCATCTTGTAATGATGATAGAGTAACCAACACTCAAACTCCTCTTCTCTTCATCCATATATACGATCCATACACACACACACACTTACTCTTTTAAAAATTCAAGAACAAGTCCTCTATAAAGATTTAGCTAGAGAATTGGAGATTTAAGGAAGCCTTGAAGGTTTTGCTAGCATATCAAGTCATCATCACTTTCTAACTGTTGTTCTTCACCTAGCGGTACGAAACCGACACAATTTTTATCTTCATCTTTTATTCTTGATCTAAGCACGTTGTTCATCTTTGAAAACGAAAGAGCTTGGGGAAATTAATGATTTTCATAAAGAGTATCAAAGTGTTAACTTGAAAGATTTAAGAATTGAAACAAGAAAAACTTATGGATATATATATGTATGTAGGCCGAAACATATATATATATATATATATATATATATATATATATATATATATATATATATATATATATATATATATATATGTAGACATGTTGATCATAAAAATAACTTGGAAATGATAAAGTGTAGGTATACATGAATAAAGGTATATATGTGTATGCATATTATTGTTGTATTAACTTGAAATACTTATAATGCATCCATATATACATAAAAATCGCAATTTTATGATTATGTGGATGATGACAAAATGTTGAACTTGGAAAATGGTTAAGTGTATGGATGCATGTATAGGAATCAAGATATACATATATATATATATATATATGTGTGTGTGTGTGTGTATGTCTAAAACCTTGTTAACTTGGACATTGTTAAAAGGATATACACATGATTAGGAACCAAGATGTATACATATATAGGTGTGCATATATAATTATGTTAATCCGGAGTTGTTAAATAGATATATATGTATATACATATGAAAATCAAAAATGAATATATATACATGTTTAGAGATGTTATATATGGAAATCAAATTATATATATGCATGGATACACGATCATAATTGTTATCTTGAAAATGAAAATACTAGATAACATGAAACTCGTATAATGAAAGGTTTAGAACATTTAGTAAAGGCTTGTATTGTGTAACATACTCGGTAACATTTAAGACTTGAATAAAAACTATTAGAGGTCAAATAATAAAAAGGGAATAATATATCTATGCATGAAATCTAAGAGGTTCGGGTTAACAAATAAGATATTCATGATACATAGAAAAACATATTTGAGCATGTGTTAAAATGTGGTTATACACGTATGCATATGTATTGGTATAAATAAATGCACGATGAACGTAATTAAATTAATAAATGTCGTTCGGACCAAGTAATTGCATATGGGCGTGTTAACGTGGTTTATATGCGCGTAGGGTAATTGACATGTGTAGAATATACTTGAACGATATTAGTGATTTTATATAATTATTGGTATGAAATAATTATATGTTTATACATGACCATAATATGAATATATTATAAGTTATTACAAGAATGATATTTATTTTTGGTATACATAACAAGTTACCAATACGGAAACATAATATTTTCTCGGAAAATAGGCAAGTGTCTAGACTTGAATAATAATCACCAACGAGTCGTCAAATGAAAACATTATTTTAATAAAAAAAGACGTACTTAACGGGATTCGTTAAGTCGGGTGAACAACTTGCATTTAAGACGGGCAGTCTTAACATATAAGTATCCTTGTGTAATTAGGATACGGATAGGCGGGGCCTATAGTTATACACATATTTGCTAGCATACACTACTGTCGAGGTGAGGTTCACTGTCTCCTTTTTTTCTAAGTTTTTGAAATATTTTGGGGAGGAAACATACTTGTACTATTTTCATACATAAATGAATGAACAAAGACCAGACCGTTATGTGTGTATTGAGGGAACAATAGAGCGCTAAAAGTCCCCGGAACAACATTAACATTTTGTAACCATTAGCTATGGTCTTAGCCTAGGATTCTATGAATAGTACTATTGGGGGGCGACGCCCCCGGTCATGGTTAGTCACGCTAACCGAGACTTGAAGGGTCAATGTCCATATATTGTCTTATTCTCGTGTTATAGCGAGGGAGGGGCATTCATTTGTTATGGTTTGGTTATGGTCTCGTATATCACATATTATATGTATTCCTTGCAAGCTTACAAATTGGGTCAATTGGTCAGGAAATGTTCAATTCATTGGTTATATATATATATATACCATTTGATCGGAAAAACTTATTAACTTGAACGTTTGTAAAAGTTGGAACCACAAGAACATTTGATCAAAACCTGTGAACTCACCAACCTCGTGTTGACACTTTTTAAGTATGTTTTTCAGGAAATTGAACGAGGTCTCCAGGTTAGCAATGTAGGATTACATGTATGCAAGACTGGATACGGCTTTTTGGGAGATTTATCTTGTATAACTCATTACATATGGGTCATATTTGTGAAATCTTAATCTTTTGTAAACTTAAATAGATATTTTGGAATGTAAAACTTTAAACTTGATTATGTATTCAGTTATCATGTATGTGTTTGGGGTAATCATATGCTTTGGAAACCAGTGGATGTTACGCCTCGCGTTTCCGCCTTGGCGGAGTGTGACAGATTTGGTATTAGAGCCATTGATATAGCGAACTAGGAGTCTAAAATGGAACCTAGTCTATAATTTAAATGACTCATTAAAACGTTTTCATTGCATAAGCATTGCATAACCATTCATCATGTCACATGGATATTGTAGACACATCATGTCACACACTAACCCACTTTAACTTCGGTCTGCTACCCTGAGAAGACCGAGCACCATTTAGATTCCATAAGTAGTCCACGAGATGGCTGAGCCTACAGACTTGCCCACGCTCAGAGTACCTAGAGTGGATATGACATATTGGGTTTGGTTGACCCGAGCGATCCGGATATGGAGGGTGGAGGAGGATCTTCCTACAACTTGCGACCCCACCGGACTATCCTGCTTATCATGACCCGTACCGCTCACAGGGGAGTGCGTGGAGTGCACTATTCCCATACTAGTGACCCATAGCAATACACATGGGGAGAAGATCAGCTATCTGGAGACTGACATAGGAAATCCCATCAACTGAAGTTGCACGTTTTAGGGGTAATTGAAGATCAAGGGTTGTGCGACCAGTCTGTTGAGCATGCAGCTAACCGATTGGTGGAGGTAGAGAGGAGACTAGAAGAGATGGAGTTGAGGACCACCGCCGTAGATCAGAGAGTAGAGACAGCCGAGCAGAGGGCGATTGAGGCTGAGCTCCAAGCCACTTTAGCTGAAGCACGCGTCGAGGCTATGATCACCTCAGCTATTGCTCCACCGAGGGCACCTTCCTACTTCTAGACCTATTATGGGCGGGTTGTGCCTGTAATACATTATGTAGTTAGCAACTTTGGTACTGATGTGGTCATATGAACCCATCTATTTTGTATCCTTGTCTTTTGGAACAAAGTACTATGTATGTTTTAACTATGTATGTTATGTCTATGTTGTGATGATGGTTGTTTACGTTTGATGTTGTTGTATCCTAATGTCATGTTGTATCATTATTAATATATAATGTTGTTTCTTTTTAAATCTTATGTTAGAAAGAACACAATGGCACCTAAGAGAAGTATGCCCCATGACACCACTAGTGAAAACAACGAGACGATTTCCGTAAATGTGGAGCAACTCATATCACAACGGGTAGCTGCCGCCATGGAACAGTATGAAGCCAATCAAAATAGTGGCGGAGGGAACGACAACGGTACAGACGGAGGAGGTGCAGGAGGCAGTGGCACAGCCGGAGGTTCTGGAGGTAATAGAATGAGTAATCACATCCATGACACTTAGTCATGATCTAAGTTAATGACGTTTTTAAAATAAGTGACTTGTGATCCTAAAGATGCTTCGAGTAGGAAGTGCACCTCTAAGGCCTTCCTATCCTACAAACCTCGCAACTTCAATGGCACCGAGGGTGTAGTAGGCCTGATGAGGTGGATAGAAAAGATGGAATCGGTGATTGACATCAGTGAATGCACCGCTGACTGCATGGTGAAGTATTCTACTTGCACGCTCACTGATAAAGCTTTGACCTGGTGGAATTCATAAGTAAAGAATTTGGGGAGGCAGACAGCCTATCAACTATCGTGGGAAGATTTGAAAAACAAGATTATCGAGGAATACTATCCTCGAAAAGAGTTACAAAAGATTGAGGCTGAGATGTGGAATCTACAGATGGTAGGAGATGATGTGGTTGGGTACACCGATCGTTTCAATGAGCTGGCAATTCTGGTACCGCACATGGTCACGCCATAACATAGGCATATGGAGAGGTATTTATGAGGCCTTGCGCCTCAAATTCGCATCATGGTAACTTCATCTAATCCAATGGATGCAAAGAGAGCTATAATCTTAGCATTCAAACTAAGAGATGATGTTGTGCGTAATGGATTGTTTGGGAGGAAGGAGAATGAGGAAGGTAGATCTGGGGAGAAAAGGAAGCGGATAGAAAATTCGAGCAACAAGTCTTGAAAGCAAGGATTTAAGAAGCAAGAAACTATGAAGGCTTTTGCAGCCAACACTGTGGAAAGGAGGGAGTATGATAGGTGATATGTCCTAAATTATACATGTTTTGCATGCATAATAATCCCCATATTATGGAACTAATTGATTAATAACCTCGCAATTGATACCTAAAACGTTAATATTTCACAATTGCAGGTTATTCAGTGCTCCAAGATAAACAAAGCAAAAACCAGCTTAAAATATGAAGAAATCAATCTTTTGGAGGACCAAACCTGAGCATTGACCCCAAGAAGGCAAACCAGGTCAAACCAGCAGCTAAAAGACAAATCTGGGAAGCAGTAGGGCATTGCACGGTTGTGCAATGCCATGCATGGCCGTGCAAAGGCTTTTCTGCTCTCCTAGACCCAGTACACTGTCCTTTGTACCCTGTTTGATTCTTGAGGTGTTTGCACGCCCATGCAATCCTATGCACGATCGTGCATTGCTCATTTTGAGTCCTATAAATAGATGGCTCGAGTTCTTCATTGAGGCATCCCTTACACACCCATCCATACCTCAAGAACCCACCAGAGAGAGCTTATTTCATAGTTTAGAGTAGAGAGTAGTGAGTAGAGGGGCTCTTCCTCCTTGTTCCGCAATAGGGGAGCCTATAAAACTCAGTTTTATGCTAGTTAGTATGGCCATTCGTGGCTAGACTCTTTGTATTGGTAGGGTGAAGATGAAGTTTGGTGCATGTTAATGTTTAACGTATTAATCCAAGTGATGTGTTTATGTCTTTAACTATTCATCCTTAAAACCACCATTTTGGTGGGCTTTTATTATTGTCTAAATCCGTCTTTATATGTGTGAGTGTTCGTGATTTTTAAAGTTGGGAACGGTACATCTTTATACTTGGTCCCATTGTTACACCGCCTCCCGGTGAGCAAAATATAATCACCTATTTAACTCTAATATAAAGCATTTTGCGTTCGATGTCTTAAACCAACCCGAAGATGACCATTCGAAGGGTTGAGGGTAATTGTTATCCTTAACAGGAGGCACTACCACTTTTTAAAGCTTTTAAATTTGCAAATCAAATGTCGTGAGGACGAGGCTCTAGCGGTGACCTGGGTCACACATTTGTAGTAATCATATCACTGGATTAGTCAACTTAACATTATCACGTACCAAACGGATTTGAAACCCAAAGCAATACTATTCGTAACCTGATCATTCTCGACATATTTACTTTCCTGTTATTTACTATTTTGTTCGTTACATTTCTGTTAAACACTTCACGCACGTTTTTACTTTTCTGCTATTTACTTTACCGCCATTTACTTTTAAATCATTTACTTTCCTGTTCCATAAGCACACAAAACTCACTCACTAATTAAAACGGCTAAACGTTAACACAAGTCGAGTATTGGAATTCGACCGTGTCCGTTGGTTCGATACTTGGTTCTTACCTAAACTATATTACGCTGCGATAGGTACACTTGCCTATTGTGTGTGTTTTTAAGTTAAACTAATTATCATTTTATAAATTTAAAACCTGATCTCGTGAAACCATAATCTCTAAATATTATTATATAATATTTAACTACATTAAAATTTACACATCAAGTTTTTGGCGCCGTTGTCGGGACACGATGATTTCAAGAAAAATTCTAGTTAACGGATTAACCTATCAATTTCCATCTGTTTTTCTGTTATGTTTGTTGTAGGTAGTGTATGATCAATAGCTCCACTACTGGTTTATCTCAAACTTTAGAAGATCCCGAAAGATTCTTTCACCGTCGAATACGAGAAAACCATACTAGAAGAATGGCCGTTGAAAACCGCACTATTTTCGATTTCGCAAGACCGTCACTAGAGGCTTTGGGGTATAGTATCACAAGGCCAACGGTTGACACTAACAACTTTGAGATCAAATCTCATGTGATCCATATGATCCAGTCATCATGCACTTTCCATGGATTACCCGATGAGGATCCACATGCCCACATTGTAAATTTCCTTAAAATTTGTGACACTTTCGAATTGAACAGAATGTCGAATGACGCAATTCGCCTCTGAATGTTTCCCTTTTCCTTAGGGGAACAAGCTAAGGCATGGCTGAACTCTATTCCTACTGGGTCAATCACTACATGGGATGATCTAGCTCAAAAATTCCTGTAGAAATACTTCCCGCCAGCTAAAACTGCTAAACTAAGAAATGATATCACCACTTTCACTCATGATGATGGTGAATCACTATATGAGGCATGGGAACGCTTTAAGGACATGTTAAGGAAATCTCCTCACCATGGGCTAGAAGTTTGGTTACAAGTATCATCATTCTACAATGGGTTGCATAATCAAGCTCGCCAGACACTCGACGCTACTGCAGGTGGTATTTTTGGAAACAAGAGGCCACAAGAAGCTTACAACCTAATTGAGGAAATAGCTATGAACAACTATCAATGGTACAGTCCAAGAAACACCAAGGGAGCCAGGCAAGGAGTTCATTCTGTCGATACTGTCACATCACTTTTTGCTCAAGTAGACGCCCTCACCACTCGACTCAATCAACTTAGTAAGGGCAAGACCGCCGCTGAGGCTACTAAAGAAGTGAAGAGTATCACCAAAAATGTCACACCCCCAAATTCATTTACTTAATAAATAAATACATAAATTAAGGTTGCAACAATTGGTAACATTACACAACAGCGGAAGCTAAAGTAAGACGTCTATACATTGAACACAATTACAAATACTAAAATAAGCTAGTACATTGTCCTACAACCATATAGGTCAAAACCATCTTGAGGTTTTACGATCATGCTTCTTCGGCTTCTAGGGTTTAGTCCAAATGGCTAACCTATTCCAACCGTTCCATAGCTATATGTTACCTCAAAAACATACTTAAAAATATCAACACAAAGGTATGTCAGTTCACAGGTTTGATTGTTGCAATGTAAAGTGGTTTTCCTTGGAAACATTGATAACGTGTACATGTCCTTATTGTAAAAACGTTTTCCTTGAAAACATTGAAAATATGTACACGGGCTTGATGTAAAACATTTTCCTTGAAAACATTGATAACGTGTACATGGCCATATTGTAAAACCGTTTTCCTTGAAAACCTGTGATGACTTCATAGTCATAAAATGAGTAGTTTTCTCAATGAAAACATGTGATGACTTCATAGTCATAAAACGAGTAATTTTCCCAATGAAAACATATGAAATGATCCTTGTAAATCCAATTGTCGCAAATAGTTCCAAGTGTATAAGATAAGCAGAACAAGTAATGTTGACCCATTTGTAGACTAGCTAGGTTTACAAATAATATGTTCATACATGAGGCATAACCAAACCATGACACATGTATTTTGCCCCCAGCTCGTACCTCCCGAACACACGTTTGAACACTATACGACAATTCGACCAAAACCGATTGAACCATAACCGGGGGTGTCAATCCCAGTAGTACTATCCACAGAGTCCCAGGCTAAAACTATAGCAAAAATGTTCATGTAGGGGACTTTTAGCGAGCTCTATGTTCGTTAACTCATGCAAACATAAGGTCGGGTCTTGTTCTCTTGTTACCATATGAAAATGTTTGTAAGTATGCTTCATGTTTTCCAAACATATCATGTAAGTATAACTTATGTTTTCAAACGTATAAAGAAAATATGTTTCATGTTTCCTCAAAAGTATCAAGTAATGATGTTCCTAAATGTTTCAAACGTATTAAGCAAGTATGTTTCTCCCCCGATGTTTCTAAAACATTTAAAAAGTTAAAAGGGGGCAGTGAACTCACCTGATGACGTGTCGGGAATAATAATGTCCTTCTAATAGTAAGGGGAACCCAATGTCCACGTGATATGATAGTCACGGGTTTATGTCCTACTCGAGTCCTACGATACCTGTAGGTACTTAAAGAGCTTTATAGACTAACCCTAATATTATAAAGTAAGTCTAAACTCGTGTCGAGTTATCACGTGCGCGGTTGAGCTCTGTTGATTCTTAGAGGTATTACCGGTTCAGTATACGGTGTCTATTTAACAGTCGGTAATATTAGTTACTTTGATCGAATCGGTATTCTCAACTCGATTATGTTCCCATAGCCATGTTCGAAAGTATTAGTTCGTCACGCACCAAACGTGTTTAACTTTATGCGTTTACGGTTAATAGTTCGTGTTCATGTGATTCTTAATACAAAGTGTGCAACTCTATGTTTTAATAAAATCATTTAAGGACTTGATAATATATTTGTACGAGTTCTTATACATATATACATACTCATGTATTTATATAGTTTCAAAATCTCAAAATATGTTTGTAGCGTATTATCTTTCTCGAATAAACGTTACTTATTACGATTTGTTCGGCTTTACATAAACATATACGCGTAAGTATACTCAGTTTAGTATATTCAGCTAACATATTTTATTTATCCGAGTCTTAAACGAAAACATGAATGTATATATATGAAATATCGTTTAAGACGAGGTATGAAGATACATAATTACATATAAGCTTGTACTATTTGTTTAATTATATTATAACGTGTTATGTTTCGAAGCCGTTCATATCCATATATATTCAAAACGCCAAAGTCATATGTTTAATAATAATCATATTTAAATATTATATTTAACAAATAACCGTCCGATTTTGCGTAACTTGAATGTATGTATTTATTTTGAATGTATATATATTCGAATCTAAATATCATATTGTAAAATGTTCGCTTGATTTTATAAAATAATTATTTGGTTTCGTATAAAGTATGAAGATTTATAATTACATATATTTATACGAATATTTATATATATATATATATATGTACAAAAATATATTTAAACGGATCATCATTACTTTTCAAACTCTCGTTTAGTCGCCCAGTTACGTTAAAAATTGATTAGTATATGTTTAGAATGTTCATACGTAATGTACAAGATGTGTGTTTATACCACATATAGCTGTTAACCAAATTATCTTAAAAAATAAGTATCCATAGACTAATACACGTATGTTGTAAACATTTGTACGACCAAATAATAATTATCCTTAACATATATACATATATATATATAGCTTTTTAGTCGTATTTAAAGTTTCCGTCATATTTACTTTTATATTTCTCGTCTAAAATTATCTATATCGTTTAGGCGGTTCTCTTTTGTTGACAATACATTAGATACGGCTCGTTTAGTGTTTAACATCACGCTAATATATATATATATATATATATATATATATATATATATATATATACTTTTATGGTTAACGAATCACTTAAGCTCAACGCGTTTCACCGCACGCGTGTTTATTTTCGCGTAAATAAATATAATGTTTTAGTGTGCGTTTTATACCTTCTCATTCGCTCGGTTCATATACGCGAACATGTTGACCCACGTTGACCGGTTTGACTTTTGTTGACCGAGTTTGACCGAGTCCCGGGAGAGCTTAAAAAAAGCCTAACAATCCCGATCTAACTATAATTGTCGGTTTACCACCATTTACAACAACTTAAATGCCCGAAAATCACCAATATTGCTAGATCTATAAAATATAACAATGGATCTAGTATTAGTGGCGTTTATTTATCAAGAACAAGGTTCGGGTTTAGGATTTTACCTCGTATTGCCGGAAAAAGCGAGAGGAACTACAGATCTCGACCGGGTTAGGCATAGAGTAGGTGTTCCAATCATATGTAATATTTTTATAAATGTTTATTTTTAAAAAAATTGAATGAGGCAAATGAAATATATATGAATATTAGTTACCAAAAAGTGGAATTTATATTCCAATTAATCTAAAATTGTAGGTAGTAGTGAAAAAAAAATTCACCGAATAATAAAAAACTTTCAAAATTGTTATATTTAAGTTGAATTGAAAAAAAATAATTGTTAAATAGTAAACAAGATTCATATATAATGTTTTAGTGTGCATTTTATACCTTCCCATTCGCTCGCTTCGTATACGCGAACATGTTGACCCGCGTTGACCGGTTTGACTTTTGTCGACCGAGTTTGACCGAGTCCCGGGAGAGCTTAAAACAAGCCTAACAATCCCGATCTAACTATAATTGTCGGTTTACCACCATTTACAACAACTTGAATGCCCAAAAATCACCAATATTGCTAGATCTATAAAATATACCAATGGATCTAGTATTTGTGGCGTTTATTTATCAAGAACAAGGTTCGGGTTCAGAATTTTACCTCGTATTGCCGGAAAAAGCGAGAGGAACTACAGATCTGGACCGGGTTAGGCATAGAGATGCGATCGAGTGGTTTGTGTGGTGCCAAAAACCTCAGCTTCGTCACCGGAGCTTCACCGGAATTCGCCTATGGTGGCGGAATGCTGCGTGGCTGCCGGAAAAGTGGGTTTTAGAAACCCTAGCCCACGTAGCCGCCGTCTGTGTTCTTGGTATCTCCGCTGATAGCCACTGGATCCGTCCGTCAAAGGCTGTTCGTAACCCCCCGTAATTAGGGCTACCATCGCCGTCGTCTTCCATCCTCCCTGAGACCTCGTCGCCGACGGAATATCGGGTTCTCAGTTCCCGACACCAGGGTCACCGCCGTCACTGCTGCCATTAGCGGCTTCTGTCGCCGTCGAGGATCAGTCTGAATGGCTCCAATCGTCCTCTACCGTCCATCTCCACCTCGTTACTGCATATCACTACCACTAGACGCCTTGTGCTGTCGGAGTATTGCTGTGGTCGGCCGGAAATGGTGTGGCCGGAATTTGTGGAAGGAGAGAGAACTCCTCTTTCACACACACAAGTGTGTGTGGTGGTGGCTAAAAAGAATGAGGAGGGTGAGAGTTTAGTTCTTTATATAGTTAGGGTTTCTTGGTGGGTGGAAGACTAGGTGGACACCGCATATCAAACTCGTAAATTACCCGAGTAACATCGTGTAATTCTCGTTCTTGTTTAATTAATTTTGTAATTAATAATTAATAATACGAAATAACTCTTCGAAATATTTATCTGCTTATAAATTATTATTGAAGTGTATTCAAGTCGGTACAAGCTCGCAGCATGTGCCTGAACACATTCTGTTGGATTTTACGTCTCGCACTCCGGTTACTATTATTATTTTACTACTAATATTAAAATAAATATTACAATATCCGACACGGTTTAACGTTCGCATAAATGCACTACGCACGTCTTTATCTGATCAATCATTCCGAGCGAACATTAATACTTAATATTAATATTAATATTAATATTAATTCGTTACCTACTTAATCGTTTTGCCGAATATCCGGTAATAACTGATGTTTGACGTGTTAAACGTTTAAAATACCGAATCTTGTACGTACACCTGTTCTTTCTTAAATTCTCATATTTGTGTAACGAGTCATTAGACGAAACCGAGTGACTAGTTTGATGTTCGAGTTATGTAGATTGGATCTCTAATGGGCTTGAATCCTTATTGGGCCTCAAATAGGCTTGGATTTCTATTGGGCCTTGTTGGGTTTAGCCCAACAACTGGGTTTTATATTATGGAATTTTTGCATGTGTCACAACTAATACCTAGCAGGTTGACTTTATCGGAACAAATCGCCTACAAAATAACCCCTATAGTAATACCTACAATCCTGGTTGGAGGAACCATCCAAACTTCAGCCGGAAGGATAACAACAGTCAGGGACAATCTGGCTTCGGATAACAACAACAACAGTTTTAACAAAGACCACTTCAAAATTATCAGCCTCGTCAACAATTTCAAGGGACAATCTGGCTTCGGATAACAACAACAACACTTTAGCTGAAGCACGCGTCGAGGCTATGATCACCTCAGCTATTGCTCCACCGAGGGCACCTTCCTACTTCTAGACCTATTATGGGCGGGTTGTGCCTGTAATACATTATGTAGTTTGCAACTTTGGTACTGATGTGGTCATATGAACCCATCTATTTTGTATCCTTGTCTTTTGGAACAAAGTACTATGTATGTTTTAACTATGTATGTTATGTCTATGTTGTGATGATGGTTGTTTACGTTTGATGTTGTTGTATCCTAATGTCATGTTGTATCATTATTAATATATAATGTTGTTTCTTTTTAAATCTTATGTTAGAAAGAACACAATGGCACCTAAGAGAAGTATGCCCCATGACACCACTAGTGAAAACAACGAGACGATTTCCGTAAATGTGGAGCAACTCATATCATAACGGGTAGCTGTCGCCATGGAACAGTATGAAGCCAATCAAAATAGTGGCGGAGGGAACGACAACGGAACAGACGGAGGAGGTGCAGGAGGCAGTGGCACAGCCGGAGGTTCTGGAGGTAATAGAATGAGTAATCACATCCATGACACTTAGTCATGATCTAAGTTAATGACGTTTTTAAAATAAGTGACTTGTGATCCTAAAGATGCTTCGAGTAGGAAGTGCACCTATAAGGCCTTCCTATCCTACAAACCTCGCAACTTCAATGGCACCGAGGGTGTAGTAGGCCTGATGAGGTGGATAGAAAAGATGGAATCGGTGATTGACATCAGTGAATGCACCGCTGACTGCATGGTGAAGTATTCTACTTGCACGCTCACTGATAAAGCTTTGACTTGGTGGAATTCATAAGTAAAGAATTTGGGGAGGCAGACAGCCTATCAACTATCGTGGGAAGATCTGAAAAACATGATGATCGAGGAATACTATCCTCGAAATGAGTTACAAAAGATTGAGGCTGAGATGTGGAATCTACAGATGGTAGGAGATGATGTGGTTGGGTACACCGATCGTTTCAATGAGCTGGCAATTCTGGTACCGCACATGGTCACACCATAACATAGGCATATGGAGAGGTATTTATGAGGCCTTGCGCCTCAAATTCGCAGCATGGTAACTTCATCTAATCCAATGGATGCAAAGAGAGCTATAATCTTAGCATTCAAACTAAGAGATGATGTTGTGCGTAATGGATTGTTTGGGAGGATAGAGAATGATGAAGGTAGATCTGGGGAGAAAAGGAAGCGGATAGAAAATTCGAGCAACAAGTCTTGAAAGCAAGGATTTAAGAAGCAAGAAACTGTGAAGGCTTTTGCAGCCAACACTATGGAAACGAGGGAGTATGATAGGTGATATGTTCTAAATTATACATGTTTTGCATGCATAATAATCCCCATATTATGGAACTAATTGATTAATAACCTCGCAATTGATACCTAAAACGTTAATATTTCACAATTGCAGGTTATTCAGTGCTCCAAGATAAACAAAGCAAAAACCAGCTTAAAATATGAAGAAAACAATCTTTTGGAGGACCAAACCCGAGCATTGACCCCAACAAGGCGAACCAGGTCAAACCAGCAGCTAAAAGATAAATCTGGGAAGCAGTAGGGCATTGCACGGTTGTGCAATGCCATGCATGGCCGTGCAAAGGCTTTTCTGCTCTCCCAGACCCAGTACACTGTCCTTTGTACCCTGTTTGTTTCCTGAGGTGTTTGCACGCCCATGCAATCCTATGCACGACCGTGCATTGCTCATTTTGAGTCCTATAAATAGATGGCTCGAGTTCTTCATTGAGGCATCCCTTACACACCCATCCATACCTCAAGAACCCACCAGAGAGAGCTTATTTCGTAGTTTAGAGTAGAGAGTAGTGAGTAGAGGGGCTCTTCCTCCTTGTTCCGCAATAGGGGAGCCTATAAAACTCAGTTTTATGCTAGTTAGTATGGCCATTCGTGGCTAGACTCTTTGTATTGCTAGGGTGAAGATGAAGTTTAACGTATTAATCCAAGTGATGTGTTTATGTCTTTAACTATTCATCCTTAAAACCACCATTTTGGTGTGCTTTTATTATTGTCTAAATCCGTCTTTATATTTGTGAGTGTTCTTGATTTTTAAAGTTGGGAACGGTACATCTTTATACTTGGTCCCATTGTTACACCGCCTCCCAGTGAGCAAAATATAATCACCTATTTAACTCTAATATAAAGCATTTTACGTTCGATGTCTTAAACCAACCCGAAGATGACCATTCGAAGGGTTAAGGGTAATTGTTGTCCTTAACAGGAGGCACTAGCACTTGTTAAAGCTTTTAAATTTGCAAATCAAATGACGTGAGGACGAGGCTCTAGCGGTGACCTGGGTCACACATTTGTAGTAATCATATCACTGGATTAGTCAACTTAACATTATCACGTACCAAACGGATTTGAAACCCAAAGCAATACTATTCGTAACCGGATCATTCCCGACATATTTACTTTCCTGTTATTTACTATTCTGTTTGTTACATTTCTGTTAAACACTTCACGCACGTTTTTACTTTTCTGCTATTTACTTTACCGCCATTTACTTTTAAATAATTTACTTTCCTGTTCCATAAGCACACAAAACTCACTCACTAATTAAAACGGCTAAACGTTAACATAAGTCGAGTATTGGAATTCGACCGTGTCCGTTGGTTCGATACTTGGTTCTTACCTAAACTATATTACGCTGCGATAGGTACACTTGCCTATTGTGTGTGTTTTTAAGTTAAACTAATTATCATTTTATAAATTTAAAACCTGATCTCGTGAAACCATAATCTCTAAATATTATTATATAATATTTAACTACATTAAAATTTACACATCAAGTTTTTGGCGCCGTTGTCGGGACACGATGATTTCAAGAAAAATTCTAGTTAACGGATTAACCTATCAATTTCCATCTGTTTTTCTGTTACGTTTGTTGTAGGTAGTGTATGATCAATAGCTCCACTACTGGTTTATCTCAAACTTTAGAAGATCCCGAAAGATTCTTTCCCCGTCGAATACAAGAAAACCATACTAGAAGAATGGCCGTTGAAAACCGCACTATTTCCGATTTCGCAAGACCGTCACTAGAGGCTTTGGGGTATGTTGTAAACCAAATTATCTTAAAAAATAAGTATCCATAGATTAATACACGTATGTTGTAAACATTTGTACGACCAAATAATAATTATCCTTTACATATATACATATATATATATAGGTTTTTAGTCGTATTTAAAGTTTCCGTCATATTTACTTTTATATTTCTCGTCTAAAATTATCTATATCGTTTAGGCGGTTCTCTTTTGTTGACAATACGTTAGATACGGCTCGTTTAGTGTTTAACGTCACGCTAATATATATATATATATATATATATATACTTTTATTGTTAACGAATCACTTAAGCTCAACGCGTTTAACCGCACGCGTGTTTATTTTCGCGTAAATAAATATAATGTTTTAGTGTGCGATTTATACCTTCTCATTCGCTCGGTTCATATACGCGAACATGTTGACCCGCGTTGACCGGTTTGACTTTTGTTGACCGAGTCCCGGGAGAGCTTAAAACAAGCATAACAATCCCGATCTAACTATAATTGTCGGTTTACCACCATTTACAACAACTTAAATGCCCGAAAATCACCAATATTGCTAGATCTATAAAATATACCAATGGATCTAGTATTAGTGGCGTTTATTTATCAAGAACAAGGTTCGGGTTTAGGATTTTACCTCGTATTGCCGGAAAAAGCGAGAGGAACTACAGATCTGGACCGGGTTTGGCATAGAGTAGGTGTTCCAATCATATGTAATATTTTTATAAATGTTTATTTTTAAAAAAATTGAATGAGGCAAATGAAATAAAAATGAATATTAGTTACCAAAAAGTGGAATTTATATTCCAATTAATCTAAAATTGTAGGTAGTAGTGAAGAAAAAAAATTCACCGAATAATAAACAACTTTCAAAATTGTTATATTTAAGTTGAATTGAAAAAAATAATTGTTAAATAGTAAACAAGATTCATATATAATGTTTTAGTGTGCGTTTTATACCTTCCCATTCGCTCGCTTCGTATACGCGAACATGTTGACCCGCGTTGACCGGTTTGACTTTTGTTGACCGAGTTTGACCGAGTCCCGGGAGAGCTTAAAACAAGCCTAACAATCCCGATCTAACTATAATTGTCGGTTTACCAGCATTTACAACAACTTAAATGCCCAAAAATCACCAATATTGCTAGATTTATAAAATATACCAATGGATCTAGTATTTGTGGCGTTTATTTATCAAGAACAAGGTTCGGGTTCAGAATTTTACCTCGTATTGCCGGAAAAAGCGAGAGGAACTACAGATCTGGACCGGGTTAGGGATAGAGATGCGATCGAGTGGTTTGTGTGGTGCCAAAAACCTCAGCTTCGTCACCGGAGCTTCACCGGAATTCGCCTATGGTGGCGGAATGCTGCGTGGCTGCCGGAAAAGTGGGTTTTAGAAACCCTAGCCCACGTAGCCGCCGTCTGTGTTCTTGGTATCTCCGCTGATAGCCACTGGATCCGTCCGTCAAAGGCTGTTCGTAACACCCCGTAATTAGGGCTACCATCGCCGTCGTCTTCCATCCTCCCTGAGACCTCGTCGCCGACGGAATATCGGGTTCTCAGTTCCCGACACCAGGGTCACCGCCGTCACTGCTGCCATTAGCGGCTTCTGTCGCCGTCGAGGATCAGTCGGAATGGCTCCAATCGTCCTCTACCGTCCATCTCCACCTCGATGCTGCATATCACTACCACTAGACGCCTTGTGCCGTCGGAGTATTGCTGTGGTCGGCCGGAAATGGTGTGGCCGGAATTTGTGGAAGGAGAGAGAACTCCTCTTTCACACACACAAGTGTGTGTGGTGGTGGCTAAAAAGAATGAGGAGGGTGAGAGTTTAGTTCTTTATATAGTTAGGGTTTCTTGGTGGGTGGAAGACTAGGTGGACACCGCATATCAAACTCGTAAATTACCCGAGTAACATCGTGTAATTCTCGTTCTTGTTTAATTAATTTTGTAATTAATAATTAATAATACGAAATAACTCTTCGAAATATTTATCTGCTTATAAATTATTATTGAAGTGTATTCAAGTCGGTACAAGCTCGCAGCATGTGCCTGAACACATTCTGTTGGATTTTACGTCTCGCACTCCGGTTACTATTATTATTTTACTACTAATATTAAAATAAATATTACAATATCCGACAGGGTTTAACGTTCGCATAAATGCACTACGCACGTCTTTATCTGATCAATCATTCCGAGCGAACATTAATACTTAATATTAATATTAATATTAATATTAATTCGTTACCTACTTAATCGTTTTGCCGAATATCCGGTAATAACTGATGTTTGACGTGTTAAACGTTTAAAATACTGAATCTTGTCCGTACACCTGTTCTTTCTTAAATTCTCATATTTGTGTAACGAGTCATTAGACGAAACCGAGTGACTAGTTTGATGTTCGAGTTATGTAGATTGGATCTTTAATGGGCTTGAATCCTTATTGGGCCTCAAATAGGCTTGGATTTCTATTGGGCCTTGTTGGGTTTAGCCCAACAACTGGGTTTTATATTATGGAATTTTTGCATGTGTCACAACTAATACCTAGCAGGTTGACTTTATCGGAACAAATCGCCTACAAAATAACCCCTATAGTAATACCTACAATCCTGGTTGGAGGAACCATCCAAACTTCAGCCAGAAGGATAACAACAGTCTGGGACAATCTGGCTTCGGATAACAACAACAACAGTTTTAACAAAGACCACTTCAAAATTATCAGCCTCGTCAACAATTTCAAGGAACTAGCAAACCAAGCAAAGGGTTAAGCTTAGAGGACGCGGTAACTATGTTAATCTCTACAAATGAAAGTCAAGCCCTTCTAGCGGATTCCCGTCACAAACAGTATGAGGAGAAGTTTAGTCTTCACGAAGCTGAGTTTAGGACACAAAAAGCAAGTCTACAGTCCATTGAAACACAATTAGGGCAAATTGTAAAACTTCTATCCGAAAGACAACCAGGATATCTCCCGAGTAATACCGAAACCAATCCAAAAGAAAATGTAAGTGCTATCACTCTGAAAAATAGCAAGGTTTATCCAGAGCCACCAATTCCAGAAGAAGTTCAATCAACAAGGAGAGAGATATTCACCGGAATACCGCTTCGTCCTCGCAGGAACAACTACCCAAGAACCACAATCAAAGATAACCCCACCTCCTGCTCAAGTGGATACTCCTCCAAAAGTTCCAACAAAGAGAACGTTCCATTCCCACATACCATACCCAGGAAGGTTAGTAAAGCAGAAGACTGACGAACAATATGAGAAATTCATCAAACTATTAAGCCATATCTATGTCAACCTTCCTTTCTTGGATATCATACAACAAATGCCTAAGTATGTACGTTTCTTGAAAGATTTCCTTATAAACAAAAGAAACATGGAGGAAGCAGTAAAAAGGACTAATCATTGTGTAGCTCTCATTGAAAGATGCCTTCCAAAGAAACTTTCAGATCCAAGAAAGTTCTCTCTACCTTGTTCTATCGGACCATTACCGATTACCTTTGCTCTCGCTGACCTAGGAGCAAGTGTGAATGTAATGCCTTATGTCATGTTTAAAAGGTTAAATATTGGGAATCCACGACCTGTCAATGCAACTATCGAACTCGCAGATGGATCAGTTAAATCACCTATAGGATTCATTGAGAACTTACTAGTAAAAGTCGGCAAGTTTGTATTCCCTGCCGATTTCATGGTTTTAGAAATGGGACCGACTATTCCGTACCTCTGATTTTGGGTCGCCTATTCTTAACCACTGCTCGAGCTGTTATTGATATGAATGAAGGAATCTTGACACTTCGTGTCGGAAAACAATCAGTGACCTACAACATAGGGGGAATGAATGCCTATCTAATGATCCATTTGAAATTGCCCAATTCATCGATACTAATCTGGACTACCAACTGAAGAAAGCTAAGGAATTCAACAAAAGAAAGAAACTGAATCTTGGGAAGGATTTTGAAAACATTGACTGGATCGATGAATACTTTGACAAGCTACCAAAACTGAAGGACTTGAATGAAGGAATAGGAGATACAGTGAAAGTCGATGGCTCCCACCCAAAGAAAGACTGATGAAACACGTACGGGTCGGGCTAAAAACCCTTAAATAAACGTAGCGCTTCCGGGAGGCAACCCGATGATCATGAATAAATTGAGATGTTGGTGCATACGACAGAATCATGGATCTCTGGTTTGACTTTTCAAATATAAGTTTCTCATACTTCAGCCCCAGGTATGCCCTCTCGATACTAGGACCTTAGTAGCTTAACTACTACCTTTTATTTTCTTTGTCTGCTTTTATGTTTCCCTTATGTGTCAGGTAGAATATCATCATCAGATAGTCTCTCTACTTCTTTAAGGAATCACACTCCATCTCTACAACCTGAGGAATTGGAAACCACATCAAATTTCTGTGAAATTCGATGAAGTCTTTGAAGCAAAGTGTTGATAGCACCAATAAGTTTTGGCCTTAGGTTATACACCGAATTGACCGGAGTTTCTTTTCCCTTAAAAATTCATGCATTTAAATTCCTACATAGCATTTCATTACATGCATTTGTACATTGAGGGCAATGCACTGTTTTAAGTATGGGGTGGAGAATTAAGAGATTTAGGACTACTTCTAACCTCAAAGCAGTAAAATTTCAACTTGTGATTTTCTACTCATTTGACTAAATTTTTACAAAAACCTACCTTTTGTAAAACCCGGAAAATTTTCAAAATTTTAAACCCTAATATTTAAAACCTCTTTGAGTTCGCACCTAATTAAATAAAATGAATACATGGCAAGTAGAAACAAATGAAAATTATGCATAACGATTCACTAAACCCTATCCCATCCATTTTCATGTGAGGAAAACAAGCCTTTTACACACGTCAAATTTTTGGCGAAATATATAATTATTCGCATGCTCTTGCGTCTGGCATTACTGAGTGTTTTTCGATTGAAATCTATGCATAATTAGAACTTGTGTGACTTATACATATCAAAACTATGAACTAGTAGAAGTGTGAAAGTGATTGAGACACTTATGACTTTATTACCCTTATCCTTAAGTCCAAAAATTCCAAAAATATAATCCGCTTAGATAGCCCTTTGAGCCTTAGCCTTTTCTTTTCTACTATCTACAATTATCACCCAACCAGCTTTTCGTAGACACCGGTTATTGGCTAACTGTCTCTAAAATGGAAAAATTAACATATGTCGTCATTTCAAGTTTATTACCATTGAGGTAACTTTGGAAAGAATCTGTTTCACTCAAAGGAATTGGAATATACAAGAAGGTGGATGTATTAGGAAGAAACAGCCGAACTATCTGCAAGGAATTGATGAAAAAATTATTTCAAGGAAATTGAGGAAAAAGAATTATTGAAGAATTTGTCTTGATACAAAAAAAAAAGAAAAAAAATAAACAAAGAAGAAAAGAAAAAGAAAAGGAGAAGTGGGTCTTTTACTGGTCAGACCTTAAAGAGCTGGATATGCATTCTTTTGATTTCAATCTGCTTTCATGTATTCATTTCGCAAAGCTTGAATTACCATATGAACTTTGAGAGAAGATTTTCATAGCAACTAGTGATGGTAGAAAACGGTGGAGCAAGCAAGAACAACTACCACCATTCTGCAGCCTGTCAAAAAGTGCTGCCAAAAGAAGAGCCAAAAGATACGAAAAATGTGTGAAGTGTTGCAACTGGAGCCACGATGGAAAATATAGCAAGAATCAAACTCATTCCCAAAGTGATTATACACATCTGATCAAAGTTGGAGCTGTTAGGCTACAAGCCAAAAGTTCCATACGGAGAGGCAGCAATGTGTACTACTCAGTAAGGAAAGAGTTGGAACTAATGAGAGATCTTGGTCTTGGCAATCTGACCATAAATGAGCCCTCGGATTAGTTATACCCTCATCATTCGAGTACTGTAAAGGGACCTGTTAGTATTTTCCATTTTTAGCCATGAAGTCGTAGCTATGTGTTTCACGATAGCTGCAGCCCTTAAAACCTTTTAAAACCCTAAAAATCCAAATAGATTTTCATCTTCACCCATTTATTTTTAATTTAGCCACATTACAACCCTTTTAAAGTACTCTTGATTCATGCATACAACTTAGTTAATTGGTGGAGACTTGATTTGCATACAAGCTTATGATCATTGCATAATTCGATTCGAACTTGAGTCTTCTACTTGACTTGCATTATCCATACATATAACCCTAGAGTTGAGTGAACATTATGAGGAGTGAAAGTTTATGCATAATTGTAATTCTAGTAGGCTTGTCTTGGATCCCATCATTAAAAAAATACAAAAATAGAATAAGCAACTCAAGAGTAATCCCGGAATTTCCAACTACTTGGAGTTCCTTTTCCTTTGTAAAGTTTTAGTTATGGGTATGATCATGCATGAGTTTGCTTGAGGACAAGCAAAGTCTAAATGTGGGGTATTATGATATGTCCTAAATTATACATGTTTTGCATGCATAATAATCCTCATATTATGGTACAAATTGATTAATAACCTCGCAATTGATACCTAAAACGTTAATATTTCACAATTGCAGGTTATTCGGTGGTCAAAGATAAACAAAGCAAAAACTAGCCTAAAACATGAAGAAATCAAGCTTTTGGAGGACCAAACCCGAGCATTGACCCCCAAGAAGTCAAACCAGGTCAAGCCAAGTCAAACCAGCAGCTAAAAGACAAATCTGGGAAGCAGTATGGCATTGCACGGTCGTGCAAAGCCATGCACGGCTGTGCAAAGGCTTTTCTACTCTCCCAGACCCCGGTACACTGTCCTTTGTACCCTGTTTGATTCCCGAGGTGTGACATTTCAAAAAATTTCGTTGTGAAATTTATTATGTAAATATTAACATTTTATTTCAAAACATATACACGTATATTGGTGTACAATTTATGTATTTTTAAATTAAATTTTAAAAATATTTGAAGGTTATAAACTATATAAATTATGCTATTAAATTAAATAATTTATATAAATAAATCAATGGTTTTCAATTTTATTGAATTAACCATTCAAAATGATTGATTTTAAATAAAAAACATAGGTTTTATAAAATTTTATATATACTTAAGTTTTATTTAGTTTAAAAGAATTTAAGTAAAATAAACTTATTAATTTAGATAAATAATTTAACGTATTATTTCAATAAGATAATTATTTAAAAATAATTAGTTTTTAATAAAGAAAATGGATCTATAAAATATATAAATTAATTAAAGTTGAAAAAGAAATTAAATTTTATAATTAAATTAAAGCCAGGGGGCTGTTTGGAATTAAACAGAACTATAGGGGTTTATTTCAAAAGTTTTCCGGGGTCTGTTTTGAACGTTTTCAAAACCCAGGGACTATAATTGCCAGATTCCAATTCGTGTTCCCGGTCACCCTGTCCCTTGGTCCGGCGGGTAAACTGCTTTTCCGGCGAGCCCGACAACCCTGTCCCTCTACCCCTCGACACATGAAACCTGCGCCATTGTACTCGCCGTCCTCACGCGACCACGTCCCCTCGACCAATTTACCTTTTCATCATCAAAATCCCTCGACACCATTAATCCCCGAAGTCAAACCCATGAAATTCGACCGACACAGAGTACCTCAACGACTAAGACCGGTCTCGTTCGCTTCGTATGACATGTCCGAATCCATTTAGGGAGCCAATTTCTGGTTCCATCATACGGATTTCCTTCGAGTATAAGTGACCATTCCCGGTTCCTCTCGAGCTCCATCCTCCCTCGTATCGCCCTCTCGCTCTAAATTGGGAACGCCCTCAGACTCGCATCCTCTTTCCGAAGCCTCACTTCTAAATTGGAGTTCCAATTCGACCCCATGGTCTGGTTCCAGTTCTGGGTACTCTCGGCTTCGTTCTCGACTTCGCAGGCCACTTCCATCTGGTATTAACCTCTAAATTCTATACTTGTACACTCGTTTTACTTACAGTTAGCTAACCCAAGTATATCCGAGACCAGCGACATCGCGTTTCCGGCAAATCAGTGCCCTCGGCAACACCGGCCTGTGTTGCCGAGAACTCAGGGGCAAAGATCGGGACATGTTATGTATTTTAAGGGATGGTCTTGATCAGCGATGGGCTTATAGCCCGGCTGGTCACACTCATTCCCGATAACAACCAGGTCCCGAGTTCGAATCCGGTTCCAACCATTTTTTTTACGCATTTTTCTTTTTTTAAGCTTCTGGATCCCTCTGCCCGACCCGGTTACCCGTTGACCCGCGTGTTTCCTCCCTGGGCCGACCCGATCCGACCTTTTCCCTATTTTATATATATATACATTATTATTAAGTATTTATTAATTAACTTAATAAATTTTAAAACCCCTTTTAAAATTATTTCGAGCCCGTTAGCTCGGCCGTTTATTTTTATTTTTATTTTCTTTCCCAACTTTTGAACATATTCAAACCCGTTAAATTTTATAAAATAAAAAAACCGACATTCTTCATAAGTTAAATTAATTATTTAAACCCACGGAAAATAATAAAATAACATTTTTTTTATAAATAAATAAAAATACGCGTTATTTAAAATATAATATTTTCATGAAATTTAAAATGGGTAATATATGGTTTATAAAATGCAAGTGTTATAAAAATATATATATATATATATATATATTTGAATATAAATAAATAAATAGAACTTATTATAAAATCATAATAAGTGCTCATTTAATTCAATCGAAACTAGTAGTTTCGATAGAAGTAGTTTCGACAGTTCCTTGGTCAATCGAAACTAGTAGTTTCGATACCTGAAATAGTTTCGATCAAAATCAGTGATTTTACACAAATAATTTTAAGAAATATCATTATAAACCTATACATAATTAAATACGAATACACACATATATACATACAATAATACACATTTATCTGCATAGGGTTCCATCGTGCTTAAGTTTCAAACATCCGTATCACCTACTCTTGTGGATTATCATATCCGCTAACCAGGTGAGTTACATATCCCCTATTTATATTTTTATACATTTTGGGGTGAGACGTAATCTGTGCATACTTACATACAATTCAACTTGTGTTTACATGCGTAGATTATTGTGCTTTTGTGCATGGTCACTTGTTATGCTATGGATACTTTTAGGGTGGTTTTTAGACGGTGTGTGACCCACATAGTCTTGATTCCATGCCTATCACGTTAAACCTTTGTGCTTATACATACTTGCATGCTTTGGATACTTTTAGAGTGGTTTTAAACTGTGTGTGACCCACATAGTCTTGATTCCATGCCTATCACGTTAAACCTGTATGCTTATACTTACATGCTTACAATTGGTATACACATAGTGAATTCTCCACATTATGCCGTATCTTACCATGTTAAACCAAGAATTGTATAATCGTTTTTAATTAAACTTTTACTTTATTTAAACATATGTAAACTCACCAACTCTCGTAGTTGACACTTGTTTTGGATTACATTTCAGGTGAAGATATGTGATTGTGTGACTATGTGTTGAAGGTGCTACACATAAGACTTTTGGACCTAGTAAAATAATTATGTGTAATATTCTAGAATAGGGTGTGGTAACTTGAATTGTATTTGAATATTTGATATTTAAATCTTATTAATGAACTATGCAACCTTAGTAGATCATGTGCTTATGAACAATCATTTCATTGTCCGGCTCGATGATTTCGCCATCGATCGGGGTGTGACACGAGGTGTTTGCACGCCCGTGCAATCCAATGCACGACCGTGCATTACTCATTTTGAGGCCTATAAATAGATGGCTTAAGTTCTTCCTTGAGGCATCCCTTACACACCCATCCATACCTCAAGAACACACCAAAGAGAGCTTATTTCATAGTTTAGTGTAGAGAGTAGTGAGTAGAGGGGCTCTTCCTCCTTGTTTCGCAACTGGGGAGCTTACAAAACTCAGCGTTATGCTAGTTAGTATGACCATTCATGGCTAGACTCTTTGTATTGCTAGGGTGAAGATGAAGTTTGGTGCATGTTAATGTTTAATGTATTAATCCAAGTGATGTGTTTATGTCTTTAACTATTCGTCATTAAAACCACCATTTTGGTGGGATTTTATTATTGTCTAAATCCACCTTTATATTTGTGAGTGTTCTTCATTTTTAAAGTGTAAACACTTTTTAATCAAACATCTCTTGAAGCTTGTATGTCTTTATATAAGTAGAGATTGATAAGCTAAGGCTTGGTTAACACTAATATGGTCGTACGTCTTTATACGAACTTATTATGCAACCAAGAATTGGTGAACTCATGTTGGGAATGGTACGTCTTTATACTTGGTCCCATTGTTACACCGCTTCCCGGTGAGCAAAATATAATCAGCTATTTAACTCTAATACAAAGCATTTTACGTTTGATGTCTTAAACCAACCTGGAGATGACCCTTCGACGAGTTGAGGGTAATTGTTGTCCTTAACGGGAGGCACTACCACTTGTTAAAGCTTTTAAATTTGCAAATCAAATGTCATGAGGACGAGGCTCTAGCGGTGACCCGGGTCACACATTTGTAGTAGTCATATCACTGGATTTGTCAACTTAACATTATCACGTACCAAGCGGATTCAAAACCCAAAGCAATACTATTTGTAACCGGATCATTCCCGACGTATTTACTTTCCTGTTATTTACTATTCTGTTCGTTACATTTCTGTTACACACTTCCCGCACGTTTTTACTTTTTTTTCTATTTACTTTACCGCCATTGACTTTTCTGTCATTACTTTCCTGTTCCACAAGCACACAAAACCCACTCACTAATTAAACCGGCTTAACGTTAAGAAAAGTTGAGTATTGGAATTCGACCGTGTCCGTTGGTGCGATACTTGGTTCTTGCCTAAACTATATTACGCTACGATAGGTACACTTGCCTATTGTGTGTGTTTTTAAGTTAAAGTAATTATCATTTTATAAATTTAAAACATGATCTCGTGAAACCATAATCTCTAAATATTATTATTTAATATTTAACTACATCAAAATTCACACACCAATAGTGGCCTACCGAGCTGTAACAAGTGCGGATATCATCATGCGGGTGGGTGTGTTAAGTGTGGAAGGTTTGGTCACACCACACAGAATTGTCGAGCTAACACCAACCCCACGGGTAAAGCTAAACAAGGGTGTTTCAAGTGTGGTGATCTGAAGCACTTCAAGAAAGACTGTCCAAAGTGGAAGAACCTGAACAACGCTCAGGCACTAGGGAGGGAATTTGTGATGGGTGCAGGGGACGCACGCTAGGACCTGAATATCGTCACTGGTACGTTCCCGATAAATAATCATTATGCCCTTGTATTTTTTGATTCGGGTGCTGATATGAGCTTTATGTCAAATGAATTTAAATCTTTACTTGGTATTAAAGCCAGCAAACTAGAACAAAGTTATACAATTGAATTAACAAATGGGAAATTAATAGAAACCGAAGAGGTCATTAAGGGTTGTATTTTATGTCTAGAAAACCATACATTTAGTTTAGACCTTCTACCTATCGATCTGGGGAGTTTTGACATTGTTATTGGCATGGATTGGTTATCGAAGAATCATGCCGAGATCGTATGCTTCGAAAAGATCATACGTGTCCCACTACCAAGTGGAGAAATTCTTTCAATTCAAGGCGAAAGGTGTAGAACGATGTTGAAGATGATAAACTACATGAAATCTCATAAGTATGTAGGTAAGGGTTATTGCGCATTCCTGGCCCATGTCGTCGAGAAGAAACTAGAGGAACATCGACTTGAGGACATACCGATCGTTAGGGATTACCCCGAGGTATTTCCCAAAGATTTACCTGGTTTACCGCCACCAAGAGAAGTCGAGTTCCAGATCGACCTAGTACCAGTAGCCGCACTAGTTGCGCGATCGACGTATCGTCTAGCAACTTCTAAGATGCAAGAATTACCAAGCCAACTTCAATATTTGGTTGATAAAGGCTTCATAAGACCGATTTTCTCACCCTGGGAGCTCCATTCTTGTTTGTGAAGAAAAATGATGGAACCTTGAACAAAATGACAATTAAAAAACAGTATCCGCTTTCTCGAATAGACGATTTATTCGATCAACTTCAAGGTTCCAGCTTCTATTCTAAGATTGATCTACGATTAGGGTATCATCAACTGAGAATCCAGGAGGAAGATATACCAAAGACGGCTTTTAGGACTTGTTATGGTCACTACGAGTTTCTAGTTATGCCATTTGGTTTGACTAATGCACCAACAGTTTTCATGGATCTCATGAACCGTGTGTGCAAGCCATACTTGGATAAATTCGTGATTGTGTTTATCGATGACATATTAATATATTCACGAATCAAGGAGGAACATGAACATCATTTGAAATTAATCTTGGAACTACTCAGGAATGAGAAGTTTTATGCCAAATTCTCTAAGTGTGAGTTTTGAATCCGAGAGGTTCATTTTCTCGGACATGTCATCAACAAGAAGGGTATCCACATGGATCCGTCCAAGGTTGAAGCTATCAGAAGCACCACGAACTTCGACTGAGGTGCATCAATTTCTGGATTTGGCAGGCAACTACAGGCGATTCATTGAGAATTTTTCAAAAAATAGCCCTACCTTTGACCACGTTAACCCAGAAAGACAAAAAGTTTGATTAGACTGATAAACAAGAATCAACTTTTCAATTGCTAAAGCAGAAGCTTTGTAGTGCACCAATCCTGTCCCTTCCCGTGGGAACCGACAATTTCGTCGTGTACTGTGATGCATCACACCAAGGTCTGGTATGTGTTCTGATGTAGAGAGAAAAAGTCATAACATATGCATCCAGACAGCTGAAAGTCCATGAGAAAAATAATACGACTCACGATTTGGAATTGAGTGTTGTCGTGTTTGCACTCAATATTTGGAGACATTACTTATATGGTACAAAATGTACTATCTTTACAAATCATAAGAGTCTCCAACACATATTTAACCAGAAAGAAATCAAAATGAGGCAACGCCGTTGGGTAGAACTACTAAATGATTACGAATGCGATATCAAGTACCACCCTAGTAAGGCGAATGTCGTAGCAGACGCCTTGAGTCGTAAGGAACGAGTTAAAACTCTTCGTGTCAGTGCCCTAGGATTGACAATCCATACAAATCTCACGACTCAAATCCGAATGGCACAGCAAGAGGCACTTAAAGAAGAGAACATTCAGAATGAAGCTTTACTAGGAATGATCAGACAGTTAGAGCCAAAATCAGATGATACTTTATACTTCATGAATAGAATTTGGGTGCCATGTTTTGGTAACTTACGGGAGTTGGTTATGGACGAAGCCCACAAGTCCAGGTACTCCATTCACCCAGGTTCGGATAAGATGTGTAAGGATCTGAAGGAACTCTATTGGTGGCCAAACATGAAAGGAGAAATTGCTATCTATGTTGGCAAGTGTCTGACCTGTTCAAAGATAAAGGCAGAATATCATAAACCATCTGGATTATTACAACAACCAGAGATTCCTCAATAGAAATGGGAACAGATTTCCATGGATTTCATTACAAAGTTACCCAAGACGTTGAGCGGGTATGACACTATATGGGTAATTGTTGATCGTTTGACGAAATCAGCAAATTTCCTACCCATCAAAGAGACGGATAAAACCGAGAAACTTGTAAGGTTCTATATCAAGGAAATTGTGGCTAGGCATGGATTGCCAATTTCTATTATCTCTGATAGACACAATAAATTCGTGTCTAGAATCTGGCAATCATTACAAAAAGCCTTGGGCACACGTCTTGACATGAGCACGACATATCACCCACAAACTGATGGTCAAAGTGAAAGGACCTTTCAAACTTTAGAGGATATGCTCCGTTCTTGTGTAATCGATCTCGGAAGAAATTGGGATACTCATTTACCGTTGGCTGAGTTTTCATACAATAACAGTTCAACATACCAGCATCAAAGCCGCTCCGTTTGAGGCTTTGTATGGTCGAAAGTGTCGTTCAGCGCTATGTTGGGCGAAGGTAGGCGGCAAGCATTTAACTGGTCCTGAGGTTATTCAGGAGACCACCAACAAGATTTTCAAAATCAAGGATCGTCTGAAGGCCGCCCGTGATAGACAAAAGAGTTACGCGGATAACAGAGGAAGACCATTAGAATTCCAAATTGGAGACCGAGTTATGTTGAAAGTCTCAACTTGGAAGGGAGTTGCAAGGTTTGCCAACCGTGGCAAGCTTAACCCTAGGTACATTGAACCATTTGAAATATTGGTTAGGGTTGGCCTATAGCATACAAACTCAACTTGCCACAGGAACTAAGCAATGTACATGATATGTTTCATGTGTCAAATCTCAAGAAGTGTTTATCAGACGAGACATTAATTATACCGCCTGATGAGATTCACATAGACGACAAACTGCACTTCGTTGAGGAACCCATTGAAGTCACATATTGGAAAGTTCAGAAAACAAGGCATAGCCGTGTTAAATTGGTTAAGGTACGTTGGAATTCAAAGCGTGGCCCCGAGTATACGTGGGAACAAGAAGATCAAATGAAAACCATGTACCCATCCTTGTTCACGAACACTCCAATTCAAGATAACATCAACAGAATTTCGGGAGGAAATTCACTTTAACATGGGGAGAATGTGACACCCAGCATTTCAGGTCAATATCCATATTCATAATTGTACGTTCATACTTTATATTTCCTGAACTTTTATTTTGACAAAGTATTGTCAAGGAGTCTAGCAAAGGAACACACACTATATTTTAGTAATTTTTAGAATTACTAGGGAATAAACAATTATAACCCGCATTATACGTTCATTGGTGATTAACAAGATTTTATTCCAACAAAGTCTAGAGACACGTTTTTAATATAAAAACATAAATATTGGTTACTAAACTTTAAAAGGCTGACATGAAAATGTTTATTACATTATGTTAAGTTATTTTTATGTGTAAACATATATGTTATAGTTAAAGTAATAACTATGTCCGGTTTAACTAGTAAACTATTGAGACTAGTCAAACAACACAAAGATATATAAAGTTAATTGATTGTTTAAAGTTCTACACCGGGTATTAAATCACGGGATCACCTACCGGACCATCTACCTAAACATTGGAATGAGAACACTTGAAGTGACAACACTCAACCCCCCACCCTAACCCTCCTTTCGGCCGAGATCCAAGGTGGGGCCACCCACCTTGCCATTTCACTATCATCCTTCATCATTAGTGTCATAAAGCCATGCTCATTCAACCAACATATCAAGCCAAGGTCAATCAATCTAGTCTTGTAATGATGATAGAGTAACCAACACTGAAACGCCTCTTTTCTTCATCCATATATACGATCCATACACACACACACACACTTACTCTTTCAAAAATTCAAGAACAAGTCCTCTACAGAGATTTAGCTAGAGAATTGGAGATTCAAGGAAGCCTTGAAGGTTTAAGGATCAGTTTTGCTAGCATATAAAGTCATCATCATTTTCTAACTGTTCTTCTTCACCTAGCTTTGTCTAGCGGTAAGAAACCGACACAATCTTTATCTTCATCTTTTATTCTTGATCTAAGCACGTTGTTCATCTTTGAAAACGAAAGGCTTGGGGAAATTAATGATTTTCATAAAGAGTATCAAAGTGTTAACTCGAAAGATTTAAGAATTGAAACAAGAAAAACTTATGGATATATATATATATATGTATACCGAAACATATATATATATATATATATATAGACATGTTGATCTTAAAAATAACTTGGAAATGATAAAGTGTAGGTATACATGAACAAAGGTATATATGTGTGTATGCATATTATTGTTGTATTAACTTGAAATAGTTATAATGCATCCATATATACATAAAAATCGTAATTTTATGTTTATGTGGATGATTACAAAATGTTGAACTTGGAAAATGGTTAAGTGTATTGATGCATGTATAGGAATTAAGATATATATATATATATATATATATATTTGTGTGTGTGTCTCTAAAAGCTTGTTAACTTGGACATTGTTAAAGGGATATACACATGATTAGGAATCAAGATGTATACATATATAGGTGTGCGTATATAATGATGTTAATCCGGAGTTGTTAAATAGATATATATATATATATATATATATATATATATATATATATATATATATATATGTACATACATATGAAAATAAAAAATGAATTTATATACATGTTTAGAGATGTTATATATGGAAATCAAATTATATATATACATGGATACACGATCATAATTGTTATCTCGAAAATGAAAATACTAGATAACATGAAACTCGTATAATGAAAGGTTTAGAACAATTAGTAAAGACTTGTATTGTGTAACATGCTTGGTAACATTTAGGACTTGAATAAAAAGTATTAGATGTCAAATAATAAAAACGGAAAAATATATATCTATGCATGAAATCTAAGAGGGTCGGGTTAGCAAATACGATCATGCTCCGAAAACTAAATATTTAATATATATTATATAAATATTCTCGCAAAAACATTCTAAAGTTGTTGTTGTGAATTATTCTCTCAAGATGCGTATAAAATGTGAGCGAACATATTTACGAATAAAAATATATGTAAACTTGAACGTTTTCATTTAAGTTCGTCAATGCTTCTAAACTAAGATTGATACAAGACTTTTATTCACACGGTTCTTAATATATTATTTTTGGGTGAACATACATAAAGTAGTTAAGTTATTAACTATGTAGGGACTCACTAGCAAATTTTAAAACTAGTCATGCTAGACAAAAACTAGGACATTTTAATAATTAAAGATCATAAACCGGATGTTATATCACGGGAGCACCTACCGGGTTTATACCATCCAAAACCTATCTAACTAACAATTTAGAGGTAACGAGTAATTGGACAGCACCCAACCCCCCACCCCAACCCTTGGTTCGGCCGAAAGTGGGTGGAGCCACCCACTACACCACCAAATCTCTTACACCATCAATATCATGGTGTGTTGTCATACAAGCCATACCCATTCAAGAAAGATACAAGCGATAATCAAATCCATCACACCAACCATATAAGCATCATCTCTTACCTAATACTCCACTCCAACGTCACTTGTCAAATGATGATGATTAAGTTTAAAACCACACTCAAACTCCAAGTATATATGTGCATAAACCTACCATAAGATCATTTCTCAATCCTCCATCTATCTGTCGCTCATTCTCGGCACACACCAACACACACATTCCATAGAATTCCTTGGAAGATCATACAATTTCTAGCTTAAAAATCATCTATCTTTGATGTTCTTGGAAGCCTACAAGTGAAGTCTCGAGAGGATTTGGCTAGAGATCCAAGAAATCATCACTTTCCTTCATCTAAATCGTCTTCCATTTGTGAGATCTACCCTAGCTTGGCTAGTGGTAAGAACATGCCCTACATCTTTATTTTATTTTATTGATTTATGGTAAAGAGATGCATTTTGTTCACTTAACAAGGAAATGGTTTTACATGACTTTCAAACAAGGAAAAGGGAACTAAATCTAGAAGATAAAACATGTAAATGTGTGTGTGCATGCCGTAGGTATATATATATATATATACACATGTATATATGTAGGTGTTTTGCTCATAAAGGTTGCTATGTTTAAGTTGGAGTTACTTAATATTTAGATCTTGAAAGAATATGAGATTTAATCATCTAAAAACATGGAAAATATAAAGATCTACTAATATTGTGATATTGAACATGAAACTATATTTGTATATGTATCCATAACATGTATATTATTACAAATGCTTAGAAATATATATAAAATAAATCCACATATTTAGAGATTAAAGACGTACGGAACATGAATTGTAAAACAATGTAGTTTAAAAAGGATACGTGGTTACTTTGAATATATATATATATATATATATATATATATATATATATATATTGTAAAACAATGTAGTTTAAAAAGGATACGTGGTTACTTTGAATATATATATATATATATATATATATATATATATATATATATATATATATATATATTGGTCGTTTCGAATAAATATGAGTTTTTACAAAATATGGAACATGTTTACTAGTTTGTCTAAAAATATATGTTTACATATACAGGTAACATAGTAAAAATACATTAGTGCATATATAGAGGTGTGGAAATAAATGCATGAATGCATTCATATGTTTGGTAAAAATAAATATGATTGTATGCATATTGGACATGGATGAATTAATAAATGCCGTCTTGAATATATATATATATATATATATATATATGTGTGTGTGTGTGTGTTTGTGGACGTAGTGACATGAAATTACACATACATGGAATTATAAAGATATATAACATGCATCAGAATGCTTGAACGATATTTGAGAATATATATAGTTATTTTTGAGAAATAATTATATATATATATACCTATACATGGATTTATGGGTGAAATATTCTTTCATGACGAGAACCATAATTTAATCAAGTATGTGTTTAGACAAAAATAAGATTTATTTTTGGGAAACATAACGGGTCACCAATATTGGAACATAACAGTTTCTTGGAAAATATACAAATATTTAGACTGGAATAATAACCACTAATGACTCGTAACACAAAAACATTGTTTTTGCTAAACAAAGAAGTACTTAACTAGATTCGTTAAGTCAGGTTAACAACTTGCATCTAAGACGGGTAGTCTTAACACATAGGTACTCTTGTGTTATTAGGGTAAGGATAGGCAGGAACTTTTAGCACACTGTTATTTTCTAGGATTTCATCGGACACAAGGTGAGTTCACGGCCCCCTTTTCGCTTTTTAATGTTTTGTAAACTACGGGGGAGAAACATACTTACATATCATGTTTTACGTTATTGCTCAACACATTTGGAAACATTGTTGTTTCATACACTTGAGAAAACACTACAACCATTTTTATATGATAACAAGAAAACAAGACACTAACATTATGTTTTACATGAGGAGAGCTCTTAAAGTCCCATGAACATCATCAACATTTGTAACCATTAGCTATGGACTTAGCCTAGGATTCTATGAATAGTACTATTAGGGGTGACGCCCCCAGTCATGGTTAGTCACGCTAACCGGGACCTGAAGGATCGAATGGCCACATATTGTCTTATTCCGTTCTCCTGGTAGAGCGAGGGAGGGGCATTCACTAGTTAGGTTTGGTTTCCTTCTCATGTATGAAAATATTATTTGTAAGCCTAGCTAGCCTACGAATGGATCAATAATACTTGTTTTGTTATCATATACGCTTAGAATTATTTTTTTACAAGGAAATTTATTATGTTTTTGGGGAAAACTACTTATTTATGACGGTAATGTCATGTGCATGTTTTTGGGAAAACTACTTATTTTATGACGATAAGGTAATGTACATGTTTTCGGGGAAAAGTACTCATTTTATGACGGTAATATCATGTGTATGTTTTTGGGGAAAACTATTTAGTTTATGACGGTAAGGTCATGTACATGTTTTCGGGGAAAACTACTTATTTTTTTACGGTAATGTCATGTGCATGTTTTCGGAGAAAACTACGTATTTTATGACGGTAAGGTCATGTACATGTTTTCGGGGAAAACTACTCATTTTTTGACTGTTAGGTCATGTACATGTTTTCGGGGAAAACTATTTGTACTGAAATAACCAACTCTGTGAACTCACCAACATTTGTGTTGGCACTTTCAAGTATGTTTCTCAGGTAATCCTTAGCCATGGCGCGGTTGGAATAGGCTAGCTATTTAGATCAAATCCTAGTAGCCGGAGGGGATATAGTATCAAGTCTCAAGTCTATTTTTGATCTAGAAAAACTTAGATCATTGTATTACTTAGTCTTAGTAATTGTATATGTACTCAAGTATTAGAAATCACTATTACAGCTTCAGCTATTGTATAATGAACCAATCGTTACAACCTTTATTTATTTATTAAGTAAATAAATTTGGGGGTGTGACATGTTGCATCGTAGTTACCATTGGGACTCTTCCATTGTAACTTTGATAGTGTTATGGTGCATTTAATCATTCTCAATGATTATCTTATGGTGTTCATATCTTAACTCTTAAGACATGTGTCTTTGACTACTATGACATCATAACTTTTATGATCTTATCTTTATCCTAAGAACCCTTCTTGTTATTCAATACACCTTATCACAACTCTTTATGAAGTTCACCAAATTATGCTTATCAAGTATTTCCTATTATTCTTATATATTTGATTTCAAATTCTTTCATCACATGAAAGTATTAACGTAATTCATTATCTCTTAGATTAAACCAAATGAACTCTTTCATTTTCATCTAGATTCTTACGCTATAATCTTGCCTTCTTATATCTCATATATGGATACAATCTCGCAATATTTGAATCTCACTACTTAAGTTACTTTATCTTTTAGTGATATTTTAAACACAAAATCTTAGTAGTATATCACTATGCACTCTTTGACTATAAAATACCTATCTTGCCCTTTTTGGTATTTTGTGTATCTCTATACACTCCTCATGATAATGTGTCTTCACACGTTATCCTTGGTAAAGGTACCGGCTCCCACTAGCCTTTGCATCTATCACATTGAATCTACTTTGCATTAATCTTATCAATCTAAAGATTTAATTGTTTTAGATATGTGTAGACTTTTTATACTTTTCTTGAAGCTATTTTATTACACAAACATTCTTTTTTAGCAAGCTTTTAGTATGAAAATCCATATATTGTTTCTGAAACAATTTCTACCATTATGAATCACATTCATATTACAGTCTGGTCAAGTCTTACTTGTTCAAATATGGATCATGCGTCTAAGTCATCATGTGTAACGAACCAACTTTTGAGTTGCCCTATAACACATTAAATATATTGTAGGGAGTGTTTGTATATAACTAAAAGTGGAGGATTTTAATTGTAAAGGAGCATTCTTGACATTTTGGTGCAAGGAGTCAAAAACTGAAAGTGTATGGGACTGATTGTAACATTTACAAATCAGATGAAATGGGAAGGGGGTGTCACACAAACACACACAAAGTTTGTATTTGTGTCATGAGTTGCAAGGGGAAGAAGAAGGAAGAGTCAAGAACATGAAATTGGTGATTTGCATGTGAAATCTGGATGGATTAAAGTGTTCCTCTTCTTCAAGATTGCAAGTAAGTATCAATCACCTCTTTTGAACATCCATCTTAAGTGTTCTTGCAAGGTTTTTGGTTAGTCACGAATTAGGCCTGAATTGGCTGGTTTAAATAGCTAATAACTTGATAAAAGTTATAATCTAGCTTGGTTAAAGGTTAAGAATGTGGTATATAACATCATTATAACATCCAATTTGATGATTCAAGAACTAGGGTTCTTAAGGGTGATTTTGGGGTTTTCTATTTGGAGATGTTTAAATGATGAATTGATGGTTGGTAAGTGTCTATGGTGGTAATAGACACATTATTTGATAAGAAACCTCAATCAATTTGATGAATTGGAAATTAGGGTTCTTGAGAACCAAATTTGGGGGTTTTTCATTTTGAGATGTTTAAAAGGTGAATTGAGCATGTCTAAGTTTTTATGGTGTTCGATAAACATAATTTCATGTTTAAAAATCATTTGAAATGGTGAAAACTGAATTGGATGCATTTGGGGAAATTAGGTGAAAAACCTTAATGGGTCAAATGGGTGGAATTGACTTAGAATGGTTAAAAGCTTGTGTGAAACATAATAAACCAAGATTATATGTTAAACTTCAATTAATGAATGTATTTGGGTAATTTAGATTGCTAAAATATGTAGGATGTTTAGGTGATCAAGGCATTAAAGGTGTTAGCTTTAAAGACTAGTTAGAATCTTCATCAGCCAAGGTAAGTTCTTTGCACTTACTTAGTAGTAGATAAGTAGTTTAGATGTAAGTAGATTATGTGGTAATTCTATTTACACGTTGTATGATGATTTTGACTTATGTGGTAAATAGTTAATGAGGGTGTGAATGTGGTAGAATTGGTGTAGTTGACTTAAAGAGGATATTAGTCAAACTAAATAGATGACATGTGGTCAAAGTGGTGTAGTTGACTAGTGTGGTATATAGTAAAACTAAATATAGAATGTGGTGAAAGTGATGTAAATTGACCCAATGTGATATAAGTCAAACCATTGTGGGATAATGGTGAAATTGATGTAATTTGACTAATATGTGGTATAGATGAAGCCATTGTTGGATAATGGTGAATTAGTATTATTTAAATATGTATAGTAAAAAGTCTAACTAATATGTGGTATTGGTGTTATTTGACTTATGTGGTAGATAGTCAATTGTATGACGAATGTGGTGGAATTTGTGTAATTTACTTAATGTGGAAATTAGTTAAACTAAAGAGATGACATGTGGTAAATTGGTGTAGTTGGCTTAAGGTAGTAATTAGCTAAACTAGATTTATGAGTGTGATTAAATGGCGTGAATGACTCAATGTGGTTAGAGTCAACTATAACGTGGAATGTGGTTAGAGTCAACTATAACGTGGAATGTGGTAATAATAGTCTAAAGTTGACTTAACGTGGTAAAAGTCAACCGTTAGTAGAAAAGTGGTAAATTAGTTGATTACATGAAGTGGGGATGCTTTATGGAGGTGTTTACGTGAAGTCAAATACTTCACGGGTGGTAGTGAGGTCAAATACCTCACGGGTGAAAGTGAAGTCAAATACTTCATGGGAGACATGAAGTCAAATACTTCATGGGTCCGCATGGAGTCAAATACTCCATGTGGGGAATCGAATGGCGGTTCTCGCATTAGACATGTGGATATGTCTAGTTTATGAATGGTAAAAGTTAGGACTTGGGTGGGGTTAATACATGTCCAAAGTGTAGGTTGTGGTATACCTAACTAGTGAATCGGTAGAACTTGAAGTTAAACACTTCAAGAGTGGGAAACGATTAGTGGTGCTCGGGTTTGTGAGCGAATAACTAACCTTTTTACATTAGTATATGTGGTAAACTTATATGTGGCCAAAATATGAGTTTATGATTGTTAATAGCTTTAATATGCAAAGGGGTCGGACTACGGGGGGTTGCATAGGCTGAAAATAGAACAAAAGGCATGTTGGACCTGGCAGGGGCACATCATACTCCCATGGAGAGTATCATATTCCTGGAGCGTATGATACACCCAAAACGGTCTGGTAGACACTGGGATTTTTGGGTTTTCGGGGTTTTGGCCTGTCGTTATTGTAAGGACTTGTGGAAGGTCCCTAGGACTTCTTATCTTTACTAACCATGTTCCTATTGACGTTTTGATTGTAGGGAAAGCTACGAAGTGATCTCGGGACTCGCCTAAAGTGGATGTTGGATTCTCATTGTCGGCTTTAAATGTTTGTTTGTTTTAAACTATTCCCATGGATGGGAATACATCATGTTGATGTCTTTTGAACTTATGATAGTTTTAAAACTTGTTTAGTTATTTCTTTTGAGAAATGAAACATAATGCACGTTGTTTCTAAATGGTGGAACCATGTTTAACATGGTGAATGTTTGTCTGGGACCTATTTTCAGTGTTGTTTTTAAAGTTTAAATTGGTTTCAAAATCCGGGTGTTACAACTTGGTATCAGAGCAATGGTTTGAGGGATTTGGTTTGAGCGTCCTTAACCCAAATTTATGAATTTCATTACACATTCACAGGCTCGTCCTCAGCCCAAATTTATGAATTTCAATACACATTCATAGGCTCGCCCACTTATTCCGATCACAACAAAACACTCAAACCCTGTTTTCATCCATAAATCGCTGAGATAGAATCAAGAAACTCTTTTCGATGAGGTTTACGGCTATTTTGATGATCAAACAATTTGAGCAATCGGTTTATGTTGTTTGTTAAGTTTCGAATCATACCAGAAACCTGCAATCTTACTCGACAACAATCAAACGCACGAACAATTTTGAGTTAGAGAGAGATAAAGACACCGAGTGGGAGAGAAAAGGAAGGAGCCGTGAACAAGTAAACCCAAGTTAGGGTTTTTACTCCCCTTTTATACAACTCGGTTTTGCAAGGGTGGGGGACCACCGTGAACCTTGGTGGGCCTCATCTAGAGTCCGAATACTTAGCAATTTAATCCCTTAAATGATTTGTTAAAAATCTCAAACGTAGTCATTTTTTTGAAAATTTAAAAAAATGGAGTAAACAATAAAAATAAGATAAAATAAAACAAAACTTTAAAACTAAAAACAAAAATTAACATTATAAAAAACCTAACAAGACAGACTTGCAACTAAGAGACTTAAGAAGTTTGCTATGAGATCATATCGTTCTGTAGGTAGACCAAGGAACATTTTTCAGCACAGATGTACACAAATAGGTCAAGTAGATTGTCGATATTTGAAATCCTTTTAAACTCATGCTTTAGTGCCAAACCTATGTCTTTCACTTTGATTCAATTATCATGTTTTGGTAGAATTCTTTATGACTTAATGGGTTCCACACTCATATCTTAGAAACCTGTAATTAGTTGACTCTGAATTATGTGAATTTTGATAACTTTAATGGACCCCACAACTTATCAGGTAAACATTCCCTTCCTTATGGTCCTAAATAATAACTATTTCAACATAATTAGCCTGGGTTTGTGAACTGATTTGAGGACTATCGAAATTTTTCCCAGAAATACAGCACGACGGACTTAAATATCATGAATTCGTCAAGAAATCTTTAGATCAGTGACCATGGCCCAAAATAAAAAAATTATTTATATACATCTATACATATATGTACACCTTTAGACATATCTTTTTAGTGTATGACATTGCAAATCTTTTGAGTGTCTTTTCGCCTTTTGCATGACAACGCATGTCTTTTATTTATATATACTATATACAGAGACTTGTAACAAGTCAAATCGCAACCCCTTTGTGAAGGGTCTCGGTTAGTGCAATCCCAATAGAGCATGTTTATCCACAACTTATCAACCTTTAATGTTTAAGTTTTCAATTATTAACAGGAAATACTAATTATACTAATCTATGAGATGTTCCCCACTAAGGACATAACCTTATGTTGATCAAATGTATCACATGCAGAGCCTATCAACATATCTCACATCGATCCTAGTTATTTCAATATAGTGCCTTACATATAAACCTTAAGAAACGATGAGTTCAAATCACTTCTCAATTATTTGCAAACAACCGACTCAAATAGAAACATATTCTTTTTGAATTTTTTTAAACTCTAAGAAAACTAAACAACTAAATATTTTTGTAATTTTCTGATTTATTGAACGAAAGCAAATGAAAAGCAAAATCGTTTTGTATTTTTCTGATTTCTCCCCCTAAATGTGTGCATGGGAAGAAACATTGAAGTAAAACAAATCTACAAAATTAAAAGTAAATAAAAATCTTTTTAGGACACGTTCAATCTTTAAAACCAATCATTTTCAGGGATTCTTCAAACACATTGAATTGAGATGTATCAAATAATTTTCTGAATATATCTGCTATATTGTTGTCAGAATCAACACGTTCAAGACTGGTGAGATTTCTCTCTAAACAATCCCGAATAAAATGCACTTGGATATCAATATGCTTGGTTTTAGAATGTTGTACTGGATTTCTAACAATAAGTACTATGGCCTCATTATCACAGAAAATTATGGTATTCAGAAAAGTCAAACCGTAATCCAACAATTGCTGTTGCATACAGATGACTTGTGAGCAACAAGCCGATGCAGCAACGTATTCTATGACACCCGGCAAATTCAGGTTAATATCCGTACCTGGCTAAAACATAGGTTATAGTATATGACATGCCTCACACTTAATTTTATAGTAATTAAGTCCATTTCACACTTAGCAAGTCAATCCGTTCACACGTGTCGGTAATCCAGAAGATTACCAGGTCAAACACGCGTCCTACAGCACGACCGTTGCTGATAATTTAAAACAAATACCTAGACATATAATCTGTACTTGTAAATTATATGTAACACTGTGATTTAACTAATCATGCCTATATAAATTTTTCGGTGATTTATAGAAAGACTTTTATTTTCAGCACAGTCTGGTAAACACGTAATGTGTAGTGGCTAGAAGAATAATTCTAAGTAGACACCTAGACACATATTTGGTGTGAAAAAATTACATGTAATACTGTGATATGTTATTTTAAATCTCTCTGAATTTTTCGGGAATTTTCGGAGAAACTTTCTGTTTTAATGCAGTCCAGCCAGACCGGAGTATGTACCGACAGTTTCAAATAAAAATCTGAAAATTTTATATGTTAAACATACCGACATGAGTCAAAATATTTTTAAAATAATTTCATTCATACCAGTTCAAGAATTCCATCAATAAATCGGTGACTATTCGTTTTCTACCACCCGGTCTCCTAAGACCCTATAAATACCCCCTCCCCCATTTCACCTTCTTCACTCTCCCCTCTCTCTTTCTTCTTCTTTGGGCCGAGAACACCACACACTACCACCATCCACCATTTTTTTGTTCTTTGATTTTGTTTTCTCCGAATTCAAGCATCTAACATCAAGAATCAAGCATTTGCAAGAAGATTCATCCACCATTCCATCCATTTTCAAGTTTGGTAAGATCAAAAACCACCTGTTTCTCCATTTCATCTTTATGTTCTTATGAACATGCATCCAAAGAAAACTTGATTTTATGAAAGTTTAACCATGGATTCTTGAATAAAAAGAGTTTATTATAACTAAAATGGTACATATTGTTGGTAGTTTTGGACTCGGGTTTTGTTCTTAGGCTCGGTTTCCATATAAGGAAACTTTATTGTAAAAGCATATGTTAGATGATGTGTTCTTGATGATTTGATGATGGATTATGTTGTAGTAATAGTTGTAGATGAATAATATGTGCAAATTTTTTGTCAAAAGTGTTGGATGATACATGCATGCTCGGTTTTGCTATTTTAGAAAACTTTAATTTTGGCTTTCATGTTAGATGCCATGTTTAAGGTGATTTGATGATGGAAAATGGTTGGATATGCATAAAGAAAGGATAATATGTGTAGATTTGCTAGCTAGAACTTTTGGTCATATGAGATTTTATGCCCGGTTCTATTTATAGTAACTTTAGTGTTTGGGGTTTTGTTAGAAGAGGTTATGATGTGATTTGTTTGATGGAAATATGCATAAACACTAGATATAGAGATTGTATGATTTTTTTTCGGTAAATCAATTGTCCATGCTGATTTTCGGCTCGTTTTCTATTTTTAGAAACTTTATTTCTTGACATGTATGAAAACTTGATATTTGGGTGTATTCAAAACATGAAACTAGTGTAGTGAACATTATGGAAGATTGATTGACAGAAATGATGAGTTAAAATGCATGTGTATGAGTTCTAGAGCACGGTTTCTAAATAAGGAAACTTTAATTATCCAAAAGATGTGTTTTCAAGTTGTTAACATGATTAGAAGGTTTAAATGACCTAGTAATATTTAATTAGGTGCATTGTGTGATAATATATGATGTTTATCCATAAACTTGACAATTTGACATGATCTTGCTATAATAGGAAACTTTAATTATCCGAAACTCACATGTTTATCTATTTTTAGAAAGTAAACATTGAAATGTTCTATATGTGTTATAACATGCTTAATTTCATGTGTGAACATTAACTTTACATAGTTGCCATGTTTAGGACTCAAAACTTTACTTTTCAATTAAGGAAAGTTTTATGTATCAAAAGTTGTTTTTCAAGTTCTAAATACCAATCGAATGTGCTAATGTGTTTATTAGAATGATAATAGACTATTTCAAAGGAGGTTTGAATTCTATGTTAGGGTCCAACGAGTCACCAACGGGTCGTCAAGTCAAAACATCTTTGAAACGTCAAAATCACTTTTCAAACAACTCATTTGGATGCATAGAGTTCATAGTCAAACATTTACAATACTTAGACCTTAACGTCCTAAATGTTTCCTAGGGCACGAGTAGGTCGTCTCATTTAGCCGGATTTGCTAAGACTTGAATATCATTAACCGCTTTATCAGGTGAGTTGTCACAGCCCCGTTTTACTCATTTTCCTTTTGGGGTGAGATACATGCTCAAGTGTACATTTTCAAAAATCTTATTTTCCATGCTTACATAGTTACATTAATTATATAAGTTGTACTGGTGTGTACAAATTCCTCTCAGAGTCAACCGTTAATTTTTCCACAAGCGAGGTGATAATGAACAGTACTGTTGGGTTTAACAGCCCCTACCCGGGTTAGTAGCGCTAACTTCGACTGGAGGTCGAACGGGTACATTATTGATCTAATCCATTCATGTGCAAGGCACAAAGAGGCGAACCACATCCTTTTCCTTTTTCAGTGGCTACAGTTGAGCGTCGGTTGATGGACTTATGATACTTTTTTGTTTTGTCTGATCATCAATGATTGTGTAGAGTACATATGCTTTTCCATGCATTTCTTTTTCAATATATGATTTCAATTACATTAAACCTGTGGACTCACCAACATTATGTTGACCCATTTTAGCATGTTTATCTCATGTCATTGAATGCATAGGAAATGTGGCTAGGATGCACTCACAAGAGTCACACACTCATCGTGCATGGGCATTTTGTTTTGGCAAACGCTTTTTAAACATTTGTTTAAGCGTTGTAAACTTTTTAATCATTTCTTCCGCACATTTACTTTGAACTATGTCAAACTTATTTTGGGCTCGTTCGAGCCATGCATTAAAACAAGTATTTTGAAAAACATTTAGTGGTCGTTCAAAGTAATTCAATGGTAAAGATCCTCTTGGGTCACGCCCCACGGGTATAGCTCGAAGTGGAAATTAGGGGGTGTGACATATTCATCCTCAGCAGTGGAGGTGGAGACTGTGTGTTGTTTTTTGCATTGCCAAGAAATGAGTCTATCCCCAGAAATTGACATCCCCCGCTTGTAGAATTCTTGTCAAGCTGACAACCTCCATAGTCACTGTCAGAAAAAACATATAAATCAAAATTTGAATCCTTAGGATACCATAGGCCATGCCGAGGCTTTCCCTTTGGGTATCAAAATATTCGTTTTACAGTAGTTAAATGGGACATCTTGGGATTGGCCTGATAACGTGCACACTAACACACATGAAACATTATGTCTGGGCGACTGGCGGTCAAATAAGTGACATTTCAAAAATTTTCGTTGTGAAATTTATTATGTAAATATTAACATTTTATTTCAAAACATATACACGTATATTGGTGTACAATTTATGTATTTTTTAATTAAATTTTAAAAATATTTGAAGGTTATAAACTATATAAATTATGCTATTAAATTAAATAATTTATATAAATAAATCAATGGTTTTCAATTTTATTGAATTAACCATTCAAAATGATTGATTTTAAATAAAAACATAAGTTTTATAAAATTTTATATATACTTAAGTTTTATTTAGTTTAAAAGAATTTAAGATAAATAATTTAATGTATTATTTCAATAAGATAATTATTTAAAAATAATTAGTTTTTAATAAAGAAAATGGATCTATAAAATATATAAATTAATTAAAGTTGAAAAAGAAATTAAATTTTATAATTAAATTAAACTCAGGGGGTTGTTTGGAATTAAACAGAACTATAGGGGTTTATTTTGAAAGTTTTCCAGGGTTTGTTTTAAACGTTTTCAAACCCCAGGGACTATAATTGCCAGATTCCAATTCGTGTTCCCGGTCACCCCCTACATTGTCCGGCGGTCCAAAGCTTTTTCCGGCGAGCCACCGACAGGGCTGTTCCCTACATCTCGACAGCCGCTACAGGCATCCTTGGCTTCGTCTTTCCCACGCGAACAAGACCCCCCAACCAATTGGTCTCACCAACATAAGGATCGTCTGATCCTGTTGGTGGCCGAGAAACCCACGTTCGAATTCGCGCCCGACAGACCACCTCCACGCGTGTTGAATGTCTGGGTAGTTTCGTCTCGTCCAGACTAGTGTCGGAACGTGCCCAATTGCACGTTTTAACAAAGAAATCAAGCTCGACTATAAATAGCCATAGTCGGCCCTGCACGAGTTCGCTACACTCCTTCCACCCACTCTCACTCCAAATTGAGGAAACCATCACCTTCGTCGACCCGGGGTGAAGCTGTGACCAGGATTTCAGGAGCTAATTCCACACGGAAATCGATTCCTGCTTGTGACTTTTTCAAATTCAAAGGCTGTGCCGACCAGACCCCTTTGCGACCACGTAAGAATCCTCAACTTCGTCTCTTTACCTTCTGTTATCATAAGACAAGCTGAACCAATCGAAGTTACGACTCCAAACCATCGATTACCGGACAAACTAATGTTACTGATTTATTTGCTAAAGTCTGGGCAATCGAAACTACTTAGTTTCGATTGAGTAAATGGTCAATCGAAACTAATAGTTTCGGTAGATGGTGGTTTCGACAGCCTGTGCATCACTTATAAATGATCAATCGAAACTAGTAGTTTCGATAGATGGTAGTTTCGACAGCCTGTGTATCACTTATAAATGATCAATCGAAACTAGTAGTTTCGATATATGGTAGTTTCGACAGCCTGTGTATCACTTATAAATGGTCAATCGAAACTAGTAGTTTCGATTGAACACAGTTTCGATACCTGTCACAACTATAAAACAGTTTCGATCAAATCAGTAATTTCAAGTAAATCTGGACCAACTTTTATGCAAATAACGCTGAGAAATACTACTATAAACCTATACACAATTAAATACTAATACGCACATGTAAACATACAATAATACCCATTTATCTACATAGGGTATCAACGTGCTTAGGCTTCCACATACTTATCACCTACACGCGTGGAAAAATACCCGCTTGCAAGGTGAGTTACATATCCCCTATTTACATTTTTATACATTTTGGGGTGAGACGTAATCTGTGCATACTTACATACAATTCAACTTGTGTTTACATGCGTAGATTATTGTGCTTTTGTGCATGGTTACTTGTTATGCTATGGATACTTTTAGGGTGGTTCTTAGACGGTGTGCGACCCACATAGTCTTGATCCCATGCCTATCACGTTAAACCTTTGTGCTTATACATACTATCATGCTTGGGTACTTTTAGGGTGGTTTTAAACTGTGTGTGACCCACATAGACTTGATTCCATGCCTATCACGTTAAACATATATGCTTATATCTACATACTTACATTTGGTATACACATAGTGAATCCTCCACATTATGCCGTGTCTTACCATGTCAAACCATGAATTGTATAAACGTTTTAAATTAAACTTTTATTATATTTAACCATATGTAAACTCACCAACTCTCGTAGTTGACACTTGTTTTGGATTACGTTTCCGTGAAGATATGTGATTGTGTGACTATGTGTTTGAAGGTGCTACACATAAGGCTTTTGGACCTAGTAAAATAATTATGTGTAATATTCTAGAACAGGGTGTTGTAACTTGAATTTTAATGGCATGTTTGATATTTAAATCTTATAAATGAACTATGCAACCTTAGTAGATCATGTGCTTATGAACAATCATTTCATTGTCCGCCTCGATGATTCCGCCATTGGTCGGGGTGTGACAGATTGGTATCAGAGCCATGGTTATAGGGAATTAGGTTATTAGACACAATGACCTAGACTATAACCCTAGGACTCCCTTTTATGTGTTATGTGCTAAATGATTAATTGCTATGTGAATTATTTGTAGTTAGGTATTATTTGAATTTTCCCAAGTTTGGTACATGAGACTTATACACATACATACAAGGCTTTAATACATGATACATACTTTACATACACATTTGACAACAAAACTTATGCAAACAAATACACTACTCATCCTTACCCATACTCTTTCCTAATTAATTGCAACATTCCTACACATTTTATACTCATAGACTCTCAAGTCTATTGAAAATCTCCTCAACAACCTAATTTCTTTAAACCAGTAAAGGACACGTGCAATCTGGAAGGGTGACACCTGTACATTGGGTTTTCTGTCTAGGAAAGCATTTCGTATAAATCCAAATAAACGGACCCGTATGCTTTCCTGGGAATTCCTGAAGTGAGTGTTTACCTATAGGCTAAAGCATGTCTCCTGAAAGCTTTGAGGAATTATTTAACGCTGATAAGTCAATGTATTTGCAAGGATACAATCCGAACTTAAACTCAAAATTTGGCGACATTATAGCAAGGTAGGAAGAACTAGACGAACATGCAAAACAAATCATTATTACGGGTGCACACGTAATAACAATTTGTAGTGCATGTGAATCCCGACCATTCCTATTGTGCGAATAATGATCTATGTTATCATATCCTCCCAGGAATAGATTTCATGGCTTATTTCCCCTATCCTTTTAGTGTTATAAATTTTGAATGAATTATGTGATCAGCTTTAGTCAGAACTTACATACATTATCACTCGACATGATGAGTGTCATCTCACGTTCCTGCTTGTATTATTGTGAACAATCTACCAACTGTGGCACATACATGCCTATTTTATCCGAAATCTCATAAGTTCTTGTCTTTTCTTATGGTACTTATAGAATGCCTCCCCGTCGCGCGGTTAATGCTAACTCTAGCAACTCCAATGTTGACCTTGCTGCACTACTTACTCAACTAATAGGCCAAATGATCCAAGCTAACAACAACAGTGATGGGTCTAATACGCAAGGGAATGGTGCAAACCCACCGTACTGCACATTCAAGCATTTCAATTTTTGCAACCCCACCGAATTCTTCGGGACGGAAGGTGCTACTGGCCTTCTTCAATGGTTTGAAAGTATGGAGAGTACTTTCCTAAACAGCGATTGTCTCGACAACCTCAAAGTCCGTTATACTGCCAGCGTCTTCCAAAAACGAGCACTCACCTGGTGGAACGGCGAGAAACGTACTCGAGGCAACGAATCTGCTATGTCCTTGTCTTGGGACGAAATGAAACGACTTATGACTGACGAGTTCTATCCTCGCAACGAAATGAGGAAGCTCGAAGCTTAATTTTGGGATCTCACCCAAGATAGCGGAGAGAATTTGGCTTACACCACTCGTTTTCAAGAACTAAGTCTGCTCTGCCCCACATGGTTACTCCCTTAGCACGGAGAATTGAGAAATAGATAGGTGGACTGCCTATGCCGCTCCAAGACACCGTATTAGGAAGTAATCCCTCCACACTCGAAGACGCTATCCGTTTGTCTGCTGTGTTGACTGACAACCACGTCAAAGCGGGTACCTTATCCAGGAAGGGTACCAAGAAAGTGGTCGACAAAGCTGCTACTTCCGTGTCCGACAAAGACGAAGAGCCCGAATCTTCCCATCAGGATAAGAAGCACAAGGCCCAAAACTTTGTGGCCATCACTCCTGCCGTACCTGTGACCCAAGTTACTCCTGCGGGTCAAATTCTGAGAAATTATGTAGGTTCACTTCCCCAATGCCCTACTTGCAAGTATCACCATGCCCCGCATGCTGCATGCCGTTTATGCTCAAAATGTGGACGCTATGGACACGTTGTTACTACTTGCCGTGCTCGCACTATCGTTAATCAAGCTACTCAAGGCAATCATCCAGTGCCTCTCACTGTCACCTATGGACGAGCCTATTACGAATGTGGAGACCCAAACCACTTTCGAAACCAATGTCCAAGACTTCAAAATCAAGGTGGTCCTCGTGGACGAGCATTTATTATAAATGCTAACGAGGCTCCGACCAATGACGACACTGTCAACGGTACGTTTCTTTGTTCCCTATCTTTATACATCCGTTTTATTTAATACTCATGCCAATAGAAAAATTGTGTCTCTTGCTTTTAACCAACTATTTGCTAAACAACCAACCAATCTTGATAACTCGTATATCATGGAAATAGCGGATGGGAAATCCATTGCTATGAGTTCTATAACCCGTGATTGCATATAACAACTATGCTATCACCATTCATCTCATTCCTATACTTTTGTGAAACAAACCTATTATGTTTAAATCCAGTCATACAACTTGCTAGCTCTGTTAAAGTTTACTTAAATTGTTGAAGTTCTAAATCCTAGTAATTATGCACGGGGAATCCCCGGTATTTCAAAGGGGTGGTGGGTTAGCTGCTGGTACACCCTATACATAAACCCACTTGATATAACGAGTATAAACCATGCATAAGTACTAGGAGGAGGACCGGTTTTAGAAAATGTTTTTGCAAAATTTGAAAATATGAACACCCGTGGGGTGGAGTTTTAAAGGAAAATGCCACGTCGCAAGGCGATTGGCACCAATATTGTTAAATCTGGTTTCTAGTAGTTTACATTCATGCGTTGTATGAGAAATTGTATGCATAAATCTCATTATACTATTAGATCAACTAATTGCGACTCGACTCGAATTTACGTCATCCGTATCATACGTTACTTCCCACTAAGTCTTTCTCTGGTGAATAATTCCATTCTAAGTCTATTGGCATCCCTTTTCCCGTTTCCATAACCTTCGCTAATCGAATTTCGGGACGAAATTCCTTTAACTTGGGGAGACTGTGACATTTCAAAAATTTTCGTTGTGAAATTTATTATGTAAATATTAACATTTTATTTCAAAACATATACACGTATATTGGTGTACAATTTATGTATTTTTAAATTAAATTTTAAAAATATTTGAAGGTTATAAACTATATAAATTATGCTATTAAATTAAATAATTTATATAAATAAATCAATGGTTTTCAATTTTATTGAATTAACCATTCAAAATGATAGATTTTAAATAAAAACATAAGTTTTAAAAAAATTTATATATACTTAATTTTATTTAGTTTAAAAGAATTTAAGATAAATAATTTAATGTATTATTTCAATAAGATAATTATTTAAAAATAATTAGTTTTTAATAAAGAAAATGGATCTATAAAATATATAAATTAATTAAAGTTGAAAAATAAATTATATTTTATAATTAAATTAAAGTCAGGGGGATGTTTGGAATTAAACAGAACTATAGGGGTTTATTTTGAAAGTTTTCAAGGGTCTGTTTTAAACGTTTTCAAACCCTAGGGACTATAATTTCCAATTCGGGTTCCCGGTCACCCCCTACATTGTCCGGCGGTCCAAAGCTTTTTCCGGCGAGCCACCGACAGGGCTGTTCCCTGCACCTCGACAGCCGCTACAGGCATCCCTGGCTTCGTCTCTCCCACGCGAACAAGACCCCCCGACCAATTGGTCTCACCAACATAAGGATCGTCTGATCCTGTTGGTGGCTGAGAAACCCACGTTCGAATTCGCGCCCGACAGACCACCTCCACGCATGTTGAATGTCTGGGTAGTTTCGTCTCGTCCAGACTAGTGTCGGAACGTACCCAATTGCACGTTTTAACAAAGAAATCAAGCTCGACTATAAATAGCCATAGTCGGCCCTGCACGAGTTCGCTACCCTCCTTCCACCCACTCTCACTCCAAATTGAGTAAACCATCACCTTCGTCGACCCGGGGTGAAGCTGTGACCAGGATTTCAGGAGCTAATTCCACACAGAAATCGATTCCCGGTTGTGACTCTTTCAAATTCAAAGGCTGTGCCGACCAGACCCCTTTGCGACCACGTAAGAATCCTCAACTTCGTCTCTTTACCTTCTGTTATCATAAGACAAGCTGAACCAATCGAAGTCACGACTCCAAACCATCGATTACCGGACAAACTAATGTTACTGATTTATTTTCTAAAGTCTGGGCAATCGAAACTACTTAGTTTCGATTGAGTAAATGGTCAATCGAAACTAATAGTTTCGGTAGATGGTGGTTTCGACAGCCTATGCATCACTTATAAATGATCAATCGAAACTAGTAGTTTCGATAGATGGTAGTTTCGACAGCCTGTGTATCACTTATAAATGATCAATCGAAATTAGTAGTTTCGATAGATGGTAGTTTCGACAGCCTGTGTATCACTTATAAATGGTCAATCGAAACTAGTAGTTTCGATTGAACACAGTTTCGATACCTGTCACAACTATAAAACAGTTTCGATCAAATCAATAATTTCAAGTAAATCTGGACCAACTTTTATGCAAATAACACTGAGAAATACTACTATAAACCTATACACAATTAAATACTAATACGCACATGTAAACATACAATAATACCCATTTATCTACATAGGGTATCAACGTGCTTAGGCTTCCACATACTTATCACCTACACGCGTGGAAAAATACCCGCTTGCAAGGTGAGTTACATATCCCCTATTTACATTTTTATACATTTTGGGGTGAGACGTAATCTGTGCATACTTACATACAATTCAACTTGTGTTTACATGCGTAGATTATTGTGCTTTTGTGCATGGTTACTTGTTTTGCTATGGATACTTTTAGGGTGGTTCTTAGACGGTGTGCGACACACATAGTCTTGATCCCATGCCTATCACGTTAAACCTTTGTGGTTATACATACTTTCATGCTTGGGTACTTTTAGGGTGGTTTTAAACTGTGTGTGACCCACATAGACTTGATTCCATGCCTATCACGTTAAACCTATATGCTTATATCTACATACTTACATTTGGTATACACATAGTGAATCCTCCACATTATGCCGTGTCTTACCATGTTAAACCATGAATTGTATAAACGTTTTAAATTAAACTTTTATTATATTTAACCATATGTAAACTCACCAACTCTCGTAGTTGACACTTGTTTTGAATTACGTTTCAGGTGAAGATATGTGATTGTGTGACTATGTGTTTGAAGGTGCTACACATAAGGCTTTTGGACCTAGTAAAATAATTATGTGTAATATTCTAGAACATGGTGTTGTAACTTAAATTGTAATGGCATGTTTGATATTTAAATCTTATAAATGAACTATGCAACCTTAGTAGATCATGTGCTTATGAACAATCATTTCATTGTCCGCCTCGATGATTCCGCCATCGGTCGGGGTGTGACAGATTGGTATCAGAGCCATGGTTATAGGGAATTAGGTTATTAGACACAATGACCTAGACTATAACCCTAGGACTCCCTTTTATGTGTTATGTGCTAAATGATTAATTGCTATATGAATTATGTGTGACAAAATACATCAGTGAGCCGATCATAGATCGGTAAAGTTTTTGATCAATAGTGAGCCCTGTTATGTCGGCATCCAGAATTGGTGAGCAGACATTGGTGTAGAGGCAACTTGAGCATCAGCGAAATTGAACTTTTCCAGAATATCATCCATGCATTTTCCCTGATGAATGAGAGTACCATCACTTGATTGTTTCACCTGTAAACCGAGAAAGAATGTCATCTCCCCAAAGGAACTCATCTCAAATTTCTTTTCCATCACTTTCTTGAACTCTGTGTATAAGTCATCATTTATGGACCCAAAAATGATGTCGTCCACATAGATTTGCACCAAAATGAGATCGTCTTCCACCTTCCAAACAAACAGGGTCTGATCAATTGCTCCACGAGTGTAACCGCGATCAAGTAGATGGTCTGTCAGTGTGGCATACCGTGCACGAGGTGCCTGATGTAAACCATATAGAGCCTTATCAACTTTATACATAAATTCAGGGTGATCATAGTCTTCAAAACCAAGTGGTTGACACACATAAATCTCCTCCTTCACCTCCGCGTACAAAAATGCAGTCTTGACATCCATTTGATAAACAGGGAAGTTCATATATGATGCATTTGCCAAGAATATTCTGATTGCTTCCAGACATGCAACCGGTGCAAACACTTCCTCGTAGTCAATCACTTCTTGCTGATAAAACCCTTGAACTACCAATTGAGCTTTGTTTCAAATTATAACCTTGTTTTTATCCTGTTCGTTTCGAAACACCCATCGAGTACCTATAGCTTTCTTGTCCGGTGGTAATGGTACTAATTCCCAAACTTTCAACTTGGCAAACTGATTCAACTCCTCATGCATGGCATCAACTCAGCTTGGTTCAAGCAAAGCCATCTTGATGTTCTTAGGTTTCATTTATGAAATAAAACATGAGTAGAGACATTTGTTGATATCCTCAACCACGCTTCTAGTTTTGATACCGTCAGTCAGTGAGCCAATTATGTTGATCACGGGATGAAGCTTGTTAATCCTATGCGATGGGGTTTCAGGAACTTGGACTTTGTCAGTCAGATTTGTCAGATTTTCATGGATCTCTTCATTAGGTTTATCAGTGTTGTCGGAAATCTGCTTCTCGACCACACTTTCGTCAGGAATCGGCTCCTGGAATTTAGAGGCATATGTGGTATCAGGTGCAGAAGGACCATCATTTACTACAGAGGTAGAGCCCTCAACAGTTGCTGGTGAACCTTCAGAGACTGTGGTGACATCAGAAATCAGTTCCTAAGATGATGATGATGATGCAGTAGACTGTGACCTAAGAATTTTCGGTGGATCAACAGTCAGCATTGGTCCCATGTATGGACCTTCATCTTTTTCACTAAAAGAATCATTCTCTGTACCTACAATGACGTCAAGGTAAACATTAAATGACTTAAAGAGAGAATGATAATCAAACAACCATGTCGGTCCGCATTCTGCATCAGTTGGGTTTTGCTCCTACCAATCCACATAAGTTGACTCTCTGATTTCTTTAGTGACATTGTTGTAGACTCTATATGCTACGGTATTGGAACCATTTCCCATAAAGTAACACTCGTCAGCTTTCTCATTGAACTTTGGTGTTGAATCCGTGTGTAACACAGTGCACGGACATCCAAAAGCTCTAAAGTGCCCAACCCTGGGCTTTTCATTGTAGAGAACGTCATGTGGAGTCTTCTGTACATATTTGTTTTGGAGAACCTAATTTAAAACATAACATGCGGTGTTGACTGCCTCAGCCCAGAAAAACAATGGTAGTTTGGACTCAGAAGCATTGTTCGAGAGGCTTCAATTAACGTCCTGTTCTTTCGCTCTGCTACACCATTTTGTTGTGGTGTACGAGAAACATTGTACTGTCTGGAGATCCCTTACTCAGTACAAAACTGATTCAAGACAACATTCTTGAATTATGTTCTATTATCGCAATGAATAGCCTTTACTTTCACATCTCTTTGACTTTCAACCAACACGATGAAGTTCTTAATCAACTCTGCAGTCTCACTTTTATTAGCTAAAAAAAACTGAAGAGAAACATGAGTAATCATTAGTAATGACTAAACAATAAGATTTCTGACCTATGCTCATAACATTCACAGGACCAAAAAGATCCATATGAAGTAGATGGAGAATGCAGTCGATTGAATTTATCACTTTTGACTTATGGGGTTTCCTGTGTTCTTTCTCTTTAGCACATGTGACACATTTTTCAATTGAGAAAAACTCCTAACTGGCACATCACGAACGTGATTACCCTTTGCAATTCATTTTAATTCTTTAGATTGACATACCATAACATTGCTTCATTTTCAGCAGATTTTGAAAATAGACATATATTTTCATAAACAAGTTTACTGTTCATGTCAATAAGATATGAGTTTCCCTTATGGGGTGTCCTTAGCAAAATCCATTCCTAAGACACCACGAAGCTTGGTTTTAAAATTAAGCAATCCTTGTTTGTTAAGTGAGTAGAATAATCTTTATCATAGATTTGGGAAACACTCAATAAACTATGATTCAACTCATAGACGTAACTTACGCCATTAAAACTCAAAGAACCATTAACCACTGTACCTTTCATGCTTATCTTCCCACCCTTACCTCCCGCAAAGGAAACATAACCTCCTGTCATGTGCCTGGAACACCCACTATCAACATACAATCGGTTGTTGACAGTCCTCCTTGGCTGTTCCTACACGAGGTGGGAGATTAATTAGACATTGGTACCCAGTCCATAGTAGATCTGGCATCCCTAACGCATCAATGTACGATACTTCCTGTAAGCACATATCATCGTTAGATTCAAATACTAGTTTTACAAAGACCTTCTCCGTTGTCTTCTAGACAGGATTTGATTTAACAGACTGTTTTATTTCTTTAGAAATTGAGACTTTAGGTTTCACTGTTTGCTTATTTTGTTTAACCTTTTGTCTTTCAAAGTAGGCTTGTCTGTTTCTCTTCGCAACGTTCTAGTCACCATCAGAGGGCTTAACACTGGAAGACTGACTCTTTATAGCCTTGGGATGGTTAGCCTTCATTGGCTTAGAGTGAGTTATATCCCTTGGTGTTGTCATCTGATTATTCCCATAATATGATACATATGGGCGGTGTATACAATTTCTAGCCATATGACCAGATTTGCCACAAGTATAACACGATTGTTTCTTTGCATAAGGTGAAAATCTTAACCTGCCCGACCACTGATGAGATGAATCACGTTGTTTGTTATTTAAAACCTACTCGGATTTTCTGTGTTGTTGAGCATGGTTCTGTTCAAACCTTTTATGTTGATGATCATATTTTGAGTAAAATTGATCTTTTGTATAATACTTAGGTGAAGCACTGGAGGTTTGAACACCAACCTTTTGTTTGGTGACCGGTTTGTTTTGCCTAAAAACATTTTTTCAACACCACCATTTACAGATGGTTTCACAAAAACTGGACCATTGGCAACATTCACACGTTTAAAAACGGAAGAATTTTTAGTTTTCAAACCAGAATTGTTCAAAACATCACAATCACACACACAAGGTTGCTTTCCCTTAAATATAGGGCCAACAAAAAACATTGTTTTTAACTTTATTAGAATTTAAGTTCAAATTGCAAACTCGTGGCGCATCATCATCATCATCCTCGCTCTTCCAATCCTGTAATTCTACTGTGTCTGCACATGATGTAGATGTGTTAGAATCATTCACACATTTATCATTTGAAACTAAGGATGATGATTTGGAATCATCAGTGTCTGACGAATTGTAAGTGGAGAACTCCTTATCACATGCCACTTTTTCCTTAACAGATTATGGAATACGTGTGAAGTTACCGTTAAAAGGCAGAGACATATTATTATACCCAATCCATTTAGACCCATTTCTAGGTTTATGAAGTTGTTTTTCCAGCATATCAACTACCTTACTTGATTGACCAAAAATTCTACTTTAAACTTTTCTTCAACAAAATTTGATTTGGCTTCTTCTAATTCAGCAGTTAGCCTTTTAATTTCTTCCAAAGCATCAGTAAACACACAACATTTTTCACTAATTTGAGTGGTGAAATATCTTTCTTACTGGCTTCAATTACCTCATTATATGCCTTCTCGGTTTTAGAAACCTTAGATTTTTTATACTTAAGATTTTCAATTTCAAGAATCAAATCAGCATTGTGTTTTCTATATAATTCTTCTTAATAAATGCATAACTGAGAGCATAAATTTGAAGTTACTTTAGGAGGAGTGGAAGATGAGTAAGAAGAAGATTCTTCAATGATGTCGGCTATAAAAGCGTGACTCATGTTTAGCTCTTTCAGCTGATCCCCAGTCATAACCTCCAGCTTGTTGAGTTATCAAAGCCTTTGAGTTATCCACAGTTTGATTCCCTGTAGCTGGTTTACTTTCACCCGCTTCTCCATATCTATGATCCCTAGGCTTCGAACATTCCCTAGCAAAGTGACCTGACTCACGACAGTTGTAACAACGATGATTTGACTTATTAAACCCGATCTTATTTCAAGTATCCTCACTCCATCTGAACTTTCCGGTCTTGTTGATGAAATTCTTGGCTCTAAACACTGTCATAGCCAGCTGCCGGGAGATGTCTAATTCCTTAACATCCTCACGATGGATTTGATTCTCAGTAGTGAGTATCTCAGAAAGAGATAGATTCTCGGATGTAAAAGCAGCATAGCAATTCATAATACCAGTACAGAGAGAGGTATTAACTTCTATCAACTTAGCATTATGAGCAGAGTACGTATGTTGATCATTAGTAGTGGCTTTGCCTTGTGCAACAGATATGGGTGCCACATAAGCAGTTTAACCAGTAGAAGCTTCTCCATAACTGGCTGTTCCTTGATTTACATTTTAGAGGAAAGTACTGTTGCTACTTTATGCTCCAGCAGAGTTCAGACAACTTGCATGATTCAGCTTTCTCTGTTTGTCATCAAGATCGTTCAGAGGAGTGTTATTCAGATCTTTAGTTCTTTTCAGCAGAGCAACATTCATATCCCAACTCTGTGGGAGACCATTAAGCAACTTCCTGTTTAGATCACCGGTGCTCATTTCGATCTCAGCACTTCTCATCTCAGTCACCATCTTTATAAACCTATGCAACTGCACTTCCAACAACTCTTCGAGAATATGATTGAACATGTTGAATTTTTGTTGCATCATTTCCTCTCTGCTAGCCTTCATGTCATCAATACCCTCAAATACCTTCTCTAACGATACCCATAGTTGTTTAGCTGAGGTGCATTCCTTGAAACCATTAGTAATATCAGGTGATAGAGCTTGTGTACCATCAGTTTTGGTGTACATAGGAGTCGGAGGACCTCTGATTATGCTTCTCCATACCTTAGCTTCAGTGAGCATGACATAAATTTTGTACCTGAATTTTGAGTCAATGAAATCCTCAGCCGATGTAAGCATGGGTGGTTTCATGCTGGTACCAATATGATGGTCCAGCATACTGTTTTGGTTCATATTTTGTTGTTGTGAGGCCATTTGATTGACTTTATCAGAGTGTTAATCCTGCTGGATCTAAACTTGTAATACTACACAATCATGAACTTCAAAAACCCCGTGAACTATAAAGAACCCGTTAACTTATATAAGAGCCGTGAACTTTCAAGAACCCGTGAACTATAAAGAGCTCCTGAGAAGTTGAAAGTAAATGTGAACTATAAAGTAGCCGTAAACTTCCCCGAATACCCGTGAACTTCTTTACAGCTCCCGAGAACAAAAAATGCCCGATAACTTCAAGCACCTGAGAACAACTGAAGATGCCCGAGAAGTTACCCGTAAATTCCAGATCGATTGATCTTGTTTCCAAAATTTAATCTCGAAAATCTTGGGATTTCAAAATTTGAAACCAAAATAGCCTCGATGAACACTGATATGATCTTTAGTCCTTTCTTCAAAGATTTTAGCAGAATATCCACCAAACACATCAGCAAACGTGCATAGAACACCCGATTAAAAACAAAAATTATCCGAAAACACCAAAAAATTACCTCAAAACTTGAATTCTTGATATTGAAACCGAGCCTTGAAAGACTTTAATTGCTATGATGTTCCTAAACCAGAGAAGTTGTAAACTCTGTTTTTGTGGAATACAAAGAGAAGTTTATTTACCTGCTGTTTCTATAGTCAATTCGTATAAAAACGTTAACACGGTAGGATTCCGCACTCCATGTTATCGAGACGTCCTGTCACGAGATAGATCTGCAGATGAGTCATGTGGACCTACAAGTGGTATCAGAGCTTTTGCTCGTGATTTGTGTTTGATTCTTGATAATTAGAGACGATTTTGTGTACAATTTGACAAGAAATTGATCATTTTTTCAAGTTTTTGTATCCATGGGGTTTTCAAGTTCTTGAAGTTGATTTTGTTGCTAAATTCATGGATTTGAAGTGGTTTTTAGTGAAATTAATCCGATAGAAGTGTTCTAATTCGTAACATACCTAATCCTACGGTCCAATTTCTTCAAATTCCTTCTAATCTGTGAGAAATGAAGATTTTTGGTACTTGTTGTTCGTGTTTGGGTTGAAGAATCTTCCTCCTGAGTTTGTTACAGCACCAGGCGAACTTAGTGCTGAGCTTCTGTTGCAGGCGAACTTATCAAGTTCGCTTCACTCAGTTTTGGCGAACTTATTGATTAGGCGAACTTTATTTTGGCGGGAAATTTGTTCTTGTCCAATTTTTTTAGGGAAAGCTTATATGGTTGTTTTGAATCATTTTTGAAATTTTGAATTTTTTTTAAATTTTTAAAAAGGGTATTTTGGTGGGAAATTTTTTTTCCGGATATTTTTACAAAAAATACAAAATGTCAATTTCGTGTGATGATAATGAGATTGGAACTATGCGACCGAGGCTTTTGTGCATATCAGATTACCGTAGCTGGAAAGTCCGGTTCGAACAGTTCGTATCAGAAACTGATGAAAATTTTTGGAGACCAATAACAGAAAGACATGTGCATCCTACTTTTGACTTTCTGGAATTTTGTGATGTTCCTAAACTAGTGACAGCTCTTACTAAAGTAGAGAAGTAGAAGTTTGATCAAGAGATGAAAACGTGTGAATCTTTAAAATTGTGTTTACCAAAAGAAATAATCCATAGTCTCGGGAAGTGTCCAACTTCAAGAGATCTATGGGAAGCATTGAAGAAAAAGGGTGAAGCAACTTCTCAAGCGTTTGTGGTCTTGATCAAAGAAGTATTGGAGAAGCAGGGTGATTCTCAAAGTGATTCTTCTACAGATTTAACTGATAGTGAGAGTATTCGTTCCGGTGAAAGTACTCAATCTACTGAGACTGATGAGATGACTGAAGAAAACTTTCAGACAGTTGAAGATGATCTGAGTGAATCAGAAATTGATACAGAGCCTGTCATTGTTGCTCAAAAGGGTGAAGCTGATGATGACGCATTCAAGGCTCCTGGTGCATCTTCTTTAGAAGAAAAGGATACGATAGTTTCTATCTCTGAAACGTTTTGTTCTAACTGTGTTTCAGTAGAGGATAAATTGATGAGGGTTATGGATGACAAAGTAAACCTCATTTGTGATATGAAATCGATGCACACGGTAAACCATAAATTAAAGGATAATGAGAATGTGTGTTTTGAGAGAATAGAATCACTGAAGAGGGATATAAGTTCTTTGACTTTGAAGATCAAAGAGCAGGCATATCACCTGAATATGTCCTTTGCAGAAATTGAGAAAAGAAGTAATGATCTTGCTGAGAAAGATAAGGAACTAGCTGAAGAGGTGATCAGATTGCATAGAAGAGGGGAAGGGAACTAGTGGTATTGGTTATGTTCCTCCACCATTCAACGGGAATTATTCTGTGACACCTGAGATTATAAAAGATGAGGATTTAGATCCTAAGACTGTGTTGAAAGTGAATCTAGTCACAGGTGAAGATATGGTGTATTCTGATGAGAGTGATGATGAATATTTTGATGAAGCTAAGGTAGAGGGGATACCGAAAGAGGTTAAGAAAGAAGACGGAAAGGTTGATTCGAATTCATCTGGAAATAATACATTTAGACATTCTTCAAACTCAAGGAGAGTTCCATATGTCAGAGATTATAAAGACAGGTGTACATGCTTTCATTGTAATGAGATGGGACACATTGTGGTGAAATGTCCTTACAAAAATAAAGGGAAGAAACATGTAGTTCCTGAGAAGGTGGAGCCTGAATCAAGACCTGTTGAGAAAAAGTTTATTCATTCTCAATTTCCAAAAGAAGTTCATGTAGGCGAATCTATTTCAAGTGCATGTTATCGTGTGAAGATTCCTTATATGAGAGAATATCGTGAGAAGAGATCTTGCTTTTATTGTGGTATTGTGGGTCATATTCAGATTGCTTGTCCTCACAGCGCCAAAGGTAACCAACATGTTACTCCAGAAAAGGTAAGAACTCATGGTAAGCCTTATGTTAACCCAAATGTGGTTAAACCTCATGATACACCAAAGAGTAATTCAAAATCTGAGGTTAGGCTTTCTAGACCTCAAATACGGAGGAGAAACAGAATACTGAGAAAACTTTTAGAACAACAAGAGTTTTCACAATCTAAACATTTTTCAAATGAACAAGATTGTTCAAACACTTCACATTTTAAGCAAAAAGAACTTAATGAACAGAAGTATATTTGGCAATCTAAAGTTTCTGTTTCTGACTCGTCGGAGCAATCACCAAAAATCGATGAAAGATTCTATTATGAATGGAGTGAAGTTTATTATTTTGATACAGATGGATGACTCATGACTACCATGGCTTGAGTCCAATTTCAAATTAATGTTTCTGGTTAGATGTGCAGGATTAACCAAGAGGGACTATTAATAACATTTGGTTTGTTGATAGTGGTTCTTCATAGCACATGACAGGGAATGACATCTGCAAAAGTAAAGAGTTGTTGATAACTGAGAATCTATTTGATTCAACGACTTGATGCTCAAGGGGAAGAATATGTCACAGACATTGTTTTGGAAAGAGTTTTACAAAGTTCAAATGATAACTTGAAACTTAGGATGACAATAGTGAGCATAAAGTCGTTGATGCAACCATTTGACTAGTTAAGGGGGAGTCTACAGGACAGGGTGAGTACAGAACTGTGTTGGTGACAGAGGCAATGACATTCAATTACATTACATTGGTTTGAGTTTTTAATTGATTGAATTGCTTAATCCTGAGTAACCAAGTAAAATGTTTTTCTTAAAATGTTTTCATGGAAGCTTTTATTTTCTTTTGTTTTACTTTCTTTGAAAAAGATTTTGAAAAAGCAAAACAAAGTGAAAAAGTTAAAATCGACATTACTTGAAGTTATAAGGAGAAATGATAGTACATCAGTAGATGTTCAGTCACACATGACCTTAGTTGGACTTTATGATGCTTATCTAATATATCTGTGATAAATGCTTTGATCAGAACTTCTTAGACTGCACAGTATGGGAAATGATAGCTTTATAACTGCTTATGCTTAACAAAATTTGATGCTTGATGCTTATATTTCAATTTGGATACTAGTATGTAGTCTGAATTGTCAATAGGCTATGAGTATCTTTGATCCAATAGTAGTGTGACAACATAATGATCATTGTGAAAACTGTGATTTGAACCCATGGTATGCCGGGTGTGTGTTTAAAAGATCATTATCAGATAAAGAATATAAGATCTAAAGTACTTTATGAGACCAGTATCGGTTATGTCGTTAAACACAATTTTTCAGTTCACTTCACTACCCATGCCCCGAAAAACATGCAACGTGAAGTTGGACTAATATATGTTTCTGACAACATCTATTGGAACATATACTAGCCCTTGGATCATTATCCTGATTCCATTGAATATATCTAGATAACAGTTGGATCACGCTACCCTATGTCATTGAATCATTCGATTCCTTGATCAATCTTATGTTGAAGAATTCTATTGGTATAATCTTTCTGTTACTATGAATCATGATATTTCATCCAAACCAAGACATTTGAATCATTCTGATTCTCTGCTTGATATTTTCCTGTGTTTATCGGTATAATTCATCCTGGAGATTGAATATTATCTTGCAATGATCTTTTATGTCTTGAAGATAGTGTATATTTAAATTTCTGTTGGCATATTTGTGGGGTACATGTTGTATTACAAAATAAATGGTACCTTAATTAACAAGAACATGGGACAAAGATACTGATGGTTTCAATTCTTATAATATTGACAACTTAGATTGACATGTTATGTGTTAAAAATTCGTATGTAATTTATATTATAAGCATGTTATGATCTGATCCCATCTTCTTTGGAGTTCTTCGCGTATCATTACATGTTTTGGTTGAAGCTTAAAATATTTGATCTTATCTAGTACAAATAAAAGAAAGAAACGAAAGAATGAATATGGATAGGATACCCATAGAATGTTTAGGGATGTTTATACAAAATGTGTGATTGATGCATTGCTTTTACTGATATGATCTTCTTACTTGTGATGTTCGACCAAAAAGATGTGATTTTGTGTTTTACATTTTAGTTTGTACAAAGAAAAACCAAAAAGATTTTGTGAGTCTTCTGTTTGAAAAACTAAAAAGATTTTATTTTTCCAGCTTCCATGGAAATCTTAATTGTTGGATATTCTTGGTTGTTTTCCTTTGCAAAAACTGAATATTGTAGACAGAAGTTGACAAGGGATCCTTCTCCCAAGTTTTCTTCTAGATAGAAAGAGAAAGTGCAGATGAACAAGACGAAGACTACAGTGTGTTTGATAATATATGAAGACAAATGACAATCTTCTAAAGATGTTGTCAAGGGGGAGTCTGTTGGAGCATATTCTGGTGACAACGAGTTTGAAGATTTTATGTCTTAGTCTTAGAGTCTTTGACTTGTAATTGATAGAATTGTTAGCAACAGTTAAAGGGGAGTATGTTAGGACATGTTTTGTAACTGTTGATAAAATTCTGTGTAAGTTCATAAAGAGGCGAACTTGACAAGTTCGCCTAAGCATCTTTAGGAGCGAACTTGTGAAGTTCGCCTAAGGAATATTGTACAAGTTCATAGAGAGGCGATCTTAACAAGTTCACCTAAGCATCTTTAGAAGCGAACTTGTTAAGTTTGCCTATAGCAGGTTTGTGTCTATAAATAGGTGTTTACAGATTCTGTTCTAAAAAAAGAGGACAGAGCAGAAGGGATGAACGAGTGTATTATGTGAATCTGTAAACTCTATGTTTTGTGGAATACAAAGAGAATTTTATTTACCTGCTGGTTCTATTGTCAATTCGTATACAAACGTTAACACGGTAGGATTCCGCACTCCGTGTTATCGAGACGTCCTGTCACGAGATCGATCTGCAGATGAGTCATGTGGACCTACAACCATCTTTGTTATAAAACTCATTTTATTCAAGAATCTATGGTTAAACTTTCATAAAAACAAGTTTTCTTTAGATGCATGTTCATAAGAACATGAAGATGAAAATGGAGAAAAATCGGTTCTAAATGCTTACCAAAATCGAAAATGTGATGGAATGATGGATGAAATCTCTTGCAAATTTGATAATCTTCACGTGGATGCTTGATTTTGGATGGAATGGAGATCAAACAATAAAAAAATGTGAAGATGATGGTGGTGGTGGGTGTTCTCAGCCCAAAGAGAGGAGAAAGAGAGAGTGAAAGAGTGAAGGTGAAGAATGGCGGAAGTTAGGGGGTATTTATAGGGTTATTTGACTCCGGGTGGTGGAAAATGAATAGTCGCCAATTTATTAATGGAATTCCCAAACTGGTATGAATGAAAAATTTAAAAATAATTTGACTCATCTTGGTATGTTTAACATATAAAATTTTCAGATTTTTATTTGAAACTGTCGGTACATACTCCGGACTGGCTGGACCGTGTTAAAACAGAAAGTTTCTCCGAAAATTCCTGAAAAATTCACCGAGTCTTAAAATAACATATCACAATACTACATGTAATTTGTGAACATAAAATATATGTCTAAGTGTTTGCTTAGAATTAATAATCTAGCTAGTGCACAATGCGTGTCTACCGGACTGTGCTGAAAATAAAAGTATTTCTATAAATCACTGAAAAATTCATATAAGCATGATTAATTAAATCAGAATGTTACATATAATTTACATGCACAGATTATATGTCTAGGTATTTGTTTTAAATTATCACCAACGGTCGTGCTGTAAGACGCGTGTTTGACATGGTAATCTCTTAGATTACCGACACGTGTGAACGGATTGACTTGCTAAGTGTGAAATGGACTTAATTACTATAAAATTAAGTGTGATGCATGTCATATGCTATAACCTATGTTTTAGCCGGGTACAGATATGATGCTGAATTTGTCGTTATCCCCCGGTTGAAAGGAATTTCGTCCCGAAATTCAGCTTGCGGTAATAGCGGATGGTGTGGTCTCAAATATGTGTGGGTACTTACGTTTCATCTGATCTTCGTGCTTCCATGTGAATTCTGGTCCGCGTCTGGAATTCCGTCGGACCTTGACTATCGAAATGCGACTTTGCTTCAGTTGCTTAACCTCGCGCTCCATTATTTCCACGGATTCTTTGACGAAATGTAGTTGTTCGTTGATTTCTACCTCCTCGAGCGGTACCGTCAGTGTCTCATCATGTAAACACTTCTTTAGGTTGGACATATGGAATACATCATGGATATTCTGTAGTTCCACCGGTAAGTTGAGTCAGTAGGCAACAAGACCAATCCTTTGCAAGATCTCAAATGGACCTACGTAGCGGGGGTTCAGTTTCCCTCGTTTGCAAAAACGGATTGCGCCTTTCCAAGGCGCAACTTTCAGTAACACTTTGTCACATACTTGGAACTCCACTGGTTTACGCTTTTGGTTTGCGTAGCTTTTCTGTCTGTCTTGAGTAGATCTCAGTCTATCTTGGATTTTGAAAATTTTCTCGGTGGTCTCATGGACAAGCTCTGGTCCAGTGAGCTGACTATCTCCTACTTCAGCCCAAAAGAGTGGTAGCCTACTCTTTCTGCCATAAAGTGCTTCAAATGGTGCTGCCTTGATACTCATGTGGTAACTATTGTTATACGAAAACTCGACTAATGGCAAGTGAGCATCCCAACTCTTGCCAAAATCTATCACACAAGCTCTTAGTAGATCATCCCTAATTTGGATGGTTCGTTCACTTTGACCATCTGTTTGTGGGTGGCAGGCAGTGCTCAAATCTAAGCGTGTTCTCAACGCTTTTTTGTAATGATTGCCAGAATCGGGAAGTAAAACGACTATCCCTATCTGAGATGATGGAGATTCGCACTCCATTCCTTGAAACTACTTCTTTTAGATAAAGTCGGGTCAACTTCTCCATTTTGTCATTTTCTTTGATTGGAAGGAAGTGTGCGGTTTTGTTAAACGATCAACGATCACCCAAATGGTGTCGTATCCGCTCGAGGTTTTGGGTAGCTTCGTGATGAAGTCCATTGAAATTTGTTGCCACTTCTATTGTGGAATTTCATGCTGCTGTAGTAACTCTGATGGTGTGAATAGAGTATCTTGACTTATGTGTCTCATCCATCACTAAGTCTCGTAAGTTCCCATACTTTGGTCCCCAAATCCGGTCCATGTAGTAACGCACATCATCGAATTTTTTCTCAAAAAGTTTCTCCATGCCTCATAAGCCTTCATTTTCAAAATTTTCCTCCTTGAGAGCCTCGAGTTGGGAGTCACGTATCTGGATAGGTAGATTCGTGTGGATTGTCAAGATTAACGCTCGAACTCGACGCGGTTGGAGTTGCTCTTTCCTACTTAATGCATCAGCAATGACATTTGCCTTTCCCGGATGGTAGCGGATTGCGCAGTCGTAATCATTAAGCAATTCGACCCATCTGCGATGGCGCATATTCAACTCCTTTTGATCAAATATGTGCTGGAGACTTTTGTGGTCAGTGAAAATCATACATTTGGTACCTTACAAATAATGTCTCCAAATTTTGAGTGCAAAAACAACATCTCCCAATTCCAGGTCATGGGTAGTGTAGTTCTTCTCGTGCACTTTGGGTTGTCGTGAAGCATATGTGATAACCTTCTCTCTTTACATTAGTACACAACCAAGTCCTTGGTGTGACGCATCGCAGTAGACTATGAAGTCGTTGTTTCCTTCAGGTAGTGCTAGGATCGGTGCGCTGCAAAGTTTTTGCTTGAGTAATTTAAATGCATCTTTCGTCCTTTCATCCCAATTATACTTCTCATCCTTCTGTGTCAAAGTAGTTAATGGATTCACAATTTTTGAGAAGTTTTCAATAACCCGTATGTGATATCCGGCAAGACCCAAAAATTGTCGTATTTCGGTTACGGTTTTGGGTGTTCGCTAGTTTCTGATTGCTTCGATCTTGGTAGGTTCAACGTGTATGCCCATCTCGTTTACCACGTGACCTAGGAAATGCACTTCTCTGATCCAGAAGTCGCACATGGAAAACTTAGCATACAGCTTCTCGTTTTCAATAACTTTAGAATAAGCCTTAGATGTTCAGCGTGTTCCTCCTTGCTACGAGAATAGATTAAGATGTCATTAATGGACACATTAACAAACTTGTCTAGATAGGGTTTACACACACGGTTCATAAGATCCATAAACACCACGGGTGCATTGGTCAAACCGAATGGCATAACCAAAAAATCGTAGTGTCCATATCGAGTTCGGAATGTCGTCTTGTGTATGTCCTCCTCTTGGATTCTTAGCTGATGATATCCTGATCGCAAATCGATCTTGGAATAATAACTTGACCCTTGTAGTTGGTCGAACAAATCGTCTATTCTGGGTAGTGGACATCGGTTCTTGATGGTTACCTTGTTCAATTCCCTGTAGTCGATGCACATACGAAATGATCCGTCTTTTTGAGAAATTAGACAGGCGCTCCCCAAGGCGAATGACTTGGTCAGATAAATCCTTTATCTAGAAACTCGTGTGGTTGGTTCGATAATTCTTGCATTTCCAACGGTGCCAGTCGGTACGGTGACCGCGCTATCGGAGTAGCTCCTAGGATAAGGTCGATTCGGAACTCGACTTGTCGCTATGGTGGGAGTCCGGGCAAGTCTTCGGGAAATACTTTAGGAAAATCACAAACAACTGGTATGTCCTTGACCTTCCTTTCTTCTGTCCGGTTCTCCATTACATGAGATAAGATGGCATAGTATCCATTTCGTAGATATATCATCTCATGTACATGAGATGATATTAAGAGGAATCCTGCTCTTTTCTCCTTGAATTGCAAGTGCTTCTCCATTTAGTAGGGGTAATCTGACGATCTTTTCACGGCATACAATATCCGCTCCATTCTTGGACATCCAGTCCATACCGATAATTACGTCAAAACTTCCTAGCTTAACGGGTAGTAGATCTATTTCGAAGGAATGATTGGCTAATTCTAGGACACAGCTTGGAATAATGTGGTTGGTTTTGATTAATTTACCGTCGGCTAGTTCTACGGTATACTAATTATCTAGCACAGTAGGTTCGATACCAAGTAATGGACTAAACTCACTAGACACGAAACTTCTTTCAACACCAGTATCAAACAAGATAGATGCATAATGGTTGTTTAGAAGAAACGTACCCGTGACGGTGTCGGGGTTCTATTTGGCTTCTCCTTCTCTAATCACAAAGGCTCGCCCTTTGGCGTTGTTGTTGTAGTTTCCTGGCCTCCTGTTCTTTGGGAAATCCTTTGAAAAATGTCCATTCTTCCTACAAGTGTAACAAGCACGGGTTGCTCCAGTGTTCGGACCTAGTCCTCTCATTCTACAATCCTTGGCAGCATGGTCAATCCTCTTGCACTTTTGGCACCCCGCCTATTCGCGCGTGCCATTGTGGTGAAAATTGCATCGATTGCACTTTGGTAGGTTTCCCGTGTAAACTTTCCATGGCTTATTGTCAGCTTGACCTACGGTCTAGGCTCGGGTAGTCTCTTGCCTTTTTGATGGTGGTGGCGGATTAAATGACCTTGAAGAACTACCTTCACACTTTCTCTTGTTCTCAGCGGGTTTGTCAAAGAGTCCCTGACGAATGACATGGGATATCAGGTTATGTGCCAATCGAAATGTGTCACACCCCAACCGACGGCGGAATACGTCGGGGCGGGACATGTAGACTGTTCATGAGCACAAGGTTGACTAGATTGCAATATTTTAATCATCAAATTTCATTTCAAACAAATCAAACACAACCAAATTATAACAAGTACGTAAATGAAATACATAATATCCTTTATTTAAATTTAACTATGTCCAAAGCCTATGTGTAGCATGTCTTGATCAAACTCACATGTTAGCACCTGAAACTTGAATAAAATAAAGTCAACTAAAAAGTTGATGAGCATACACAGGTTTATACATAGATAGTGTATAGATGTGAATAATCAAATCCCTACATAACATGATAAAATAAGGCATTTATGGGGAGTAACTATTGTGTAACCAAAGTACAATCAAACCTTTGTAACTAGCATGTAAATTGTGTTGTCGGTAACAATCACCCCAATCTAGGTGGGTTTGTCAGACTTAATAGATCTATCATTGTTAACCGTCGGCTTGAATAGTTAATGATTGCACATAAATTGCACACAAACAGTTAACACACCTAGCACTCAAACATAAAGCTCAAATTTTGCACACATGAATGTAAAGAGGATTTGTGTTTGTGTATTTTGTGTAAATGTAAACAATTGTGTTTATAGAGTTCATGTTTCACCCCAAAAAGTGTAAAAGTGTAAAAGGGGCTATGTAATACTCACTTGATTCAAAAGTGTAGCTAGCACGCGAGACTAGATAGCAAAATGATCTTTCAAATCTCACAATGTTAACCTAGTGTGTAAAGTATGTTCAATTAATAATGTGTACAAAAATGTATGTCTAAGACTATGATTTAATTGGATGAGCACAAGGGATTCGAGATTGTAGGTGGTGATTTTGGTTTATACTTGGATAAGTGTTTTTATAAAACTAAAGTTTGAAATGCATAGTTTAAAATGATTTAAATTAGAGTTTGGGTTTAAATAACTAAATATATTAAATAGTTGATATTTATTTATTTAGTTACAAAAATAATGTGAATTGTATTAGATAAAAATTAAATATATAATTTTACTTTATTTATTTATTTATAAAGATATGTAAATAATGTTGATGTATAAAATTAAAAGTAATTATATATTTTTAGTGTAGATTAAAATAAATAAATTTATTTATTTTTTTATCATTTTAAAAATAAGTATTTGATTACTTTAAATAAAGTTGACATTTTTTAAACTTTATAAAAACAATGCTCTTATTTGGAAATTAATTTAAATATTTAAAATTTTGTTTTAAACCTTTAATGTACTATTCTAATCATAAATTCATAATAAAATGAATTTATATTGAAAATTAATGAATCTGGTTTTATTCTGTTAAAAATATTGTGAGGTTTTATAAAATAATTTTTATAAAATTTTTGGAGCTTTAAAAATGTTTAAAAAAAAAAAACACGCCACAGGGACTCGAACCCGGGTCTATGTTGTGGGGGTCGGATGAGTAAACGGGCCAAGGGACTGATACTTGTAGTTTATTTGATTCGAGTTCGTATTAACATGAAAGAACAAGGGAGTCGGGCTTCGCTTTAGGGTCTGCTAAAAAAGAACAGGCCGGTTATGCGGGCCGTGGGTTTCGAACCCACACCACCGGGTCCGATGGCGCATGGTCTTAACCAGTCGGACCGGGTGATTCGCTAATTATAACTGAAATAAGATAATTCAAATACGAATTGTAATTTCATCAAATCCCCAAAGTAGAAAACGCAAGAACACTACATGAACTCAAGTCGCAATTGAATTCGATGTGTAATATGAACGACAATTGATAAGGGGCTAATGATCAGGACTCGATCACGATTCTAATGATCTAAAACTTACTCTGGGAGGTTGGGTAACGAGTGTAGACGGCTACACGATTTCCTCGACTTATCTTGGTGATCGACAGGCGTCCAGAGGTGAAATACGGTGTAATCAAAGGTTGGGAGGGTTTGTGTGGACGTACACGAAGGTGGGTGAGTGATTTAATTTGTCTAATTTCATTCGTATAAGCCGATCTGATTTTGATTTGACCGTAATGGTCACGAATGGCTGATTACGCGTTAATTCACCTATTTGGGAGTGAATTGGGTCCTGTTAATGGTTTAGGTACACGCGAGATTGATTGAGGAGTGAATTTCAAGATTACAACGCGTTAATTCTTTGAATTGAATGTTGATTGATACGGGTTTGACTAATCCGAGTCAAATTCTTTCAAAATTTTAATTGACCGCGTGATTGAACGAATTGATTTGTTGTTTGGGTCTAGATTGGGCCGATTTATTGTTTGTACACGAGATAGGACCCCACGAGACTCGATTAGATCCATTTCGTGGCTTGGATTGAAAGGATTCGGCCCCGTTTGACTTTTGAAAGTCAAACATGTCGATTTCTTAGGAGACTTGGATCAATTTTGACTTTTATAAGTCAATCCATTTACATTTACGAGTTCAAGATTAAAAGGAGGGGTTCAAACCAGTGTGTGTTTATATACTTGTATGTACTTGTAAAAAAAATGTTTAAATATATATATGCATATAAAGGAATTTTAGAATAAATGAGAATTGGAATTTGTGAATTCGTATCGATAATTAGGGTTTAGTTGTTTGCACAAACAACTTTAAACCATTGCACTAGATTTGAATTTAAAATGTGTTACATTGAGTTGAAAATAAAGATAATAAAATTAGAAATGTTATAATATCCCCATGTTGAGGGAATTTCGTCCCGAAATTTAGCTAGTCGAGGCGACTGAATCAGCAAAAAGGTGCGGTACTTGAGCTTCATTTGGTCCTCACGTTCCCAAGTAAACTCGGGTCCACGCTTAGATTCCCAACGAACTTTGATAATAGGAATACGGCTTCGCTTGAGTTGTTTGATTTCACGATCCATAATCTCTACGGGTCTCTCAACGAAGTGCATCGTTTCATCAATGCGCACGTCGTCAAGAGGTATATGGAGATTCTCGTCAGTAAGACATTTCTTTAGATTGGACACATGAAATGTAGGATGCACATTGCCAAGTGATGGAGGTAACTCGAGTTTGTAAGCCACTTTCCCAATCCTTTCAAGGATCTTGAATGGGCCCACATAACGAGGTGCTAGTTTTCCTTTCTTTCCAAAACGGATCACACCCTTCCATGGAGACACCTTTAGAAGAACAAGGTCACCGACTTGGATTTCCAAGGGTTTTTGTCGTTTGTCGGCATAGCACTTTTGCCGACTCCTCGCCACTCGATTGTTGTCACGGATTTGAATGATCTTGTCGGATGTTTCTTGAATTAGCTCGGGACCGGTGATTTGTGCTTCACCAATCTCGTTCCAACAGATAGGAGAACGACACTTACGACCATAGAGAGCTTCAAATGGAGCCATGTTGATACTTGTGTGGTAGCTACTGTTGTAAGAGAACTCAATTAGGGATAGATGTGAATCCCAATTGCCACCAAAATCAATTACACAAGCTCTAAGCATGTCCTCAAGAGTTTGGATTGTTCGCTCGGTCTGACCATCAGTTTGGGGATGGTAAGTCGTGCTCAAATCCAATCGTGTGCCAAGAGCAGTTTGGAGGGATTGCCAGAAGCGGGAGGTGAACCGAGCGTCTCTATCAGAGATTATGTTTAATGGAACACCGTGACGACTCACAATTTGGTCAATGTAAATTCGGGCCAATTTCTCAACCCGCTAGTCTTCACGGATATGCACGAAATGAGCAGATTTGGTGAGGCGGTCAATGATCACCCAAATGCTATCATAACCACTTGAGGTGCGAGGGAGTTTGGTAATGAAGTCCATAGCTAAATTCTCCCACCTCCACATGAGAATTTCCGGTTGTTCAAGCAAACCGGAAGGACGTTGGTGCTCGGCTTTGACCTTGGAGCAAGTTAGACATTTAGCAACATAGAGAGCAATATCTTTCTTCATACCGGGCATCCAATATAGTTGGCAAAAGGTCTTGGTACATTTTATCGACACCAAGATGAATAGAATAATGAGTCTTGTGAGCCTCGTTCGTGAGAAATGCATGGAGATCATTGCGATCGGGAACCCAAATATGGTTCAAGTAATAAAGTAAGCCATTGGGTTTTGATTCAAGATGAAGTTCAACACCACATGACATTTCATCGTACATGTTATCCTCGGTGACCGAGACTTGTTGAGCTTGTAGGATACGATTTTGAATGTTGGTTTGAATTCGGACACAATGAAGCATCACATGGTCCTTACGACTCAAAGCGTAGGCTACAACATTCGCTTTGCCGGGATGGTAACGAATCTCGCAGTCATAGTCGTTAAGGAGTTCAACCCAACGTCGTTGCCTCATATTGAGTTCTTTTTGGGTGAAGATATGTTGGAGACTTTTTTAGTCGGTGAACACCACATATTTTGTGCCATAAAGGTAATGTCTCCAAATCTTCAATGCGAATACAACCGCACCTAATTCGAGATCGTGCATCGTATAATTCTTCTCATGAATTTTAAGTTGCCTTGATGCACAAGCGATCACCTTGCCTCGTTGCATGAGAACACAACTGAGACCTTGGTTAGAGGCATCACAGTAGACAACTAGATCATCATTCCCATCAGGGAGAGTCAAAATAGGAGCATTGCACAACTTTTGTTTAAGAGTTTGGAAAGCTTCTTCTTTCTTTGGTCCCCATTCGTAAGGTTTACCCTTATGTGTCAAAGCGGTGAGGGAGACAGCAATCTTAGAGAAATTTGAAATGAAACGACGATAGTATCTCGCAAGACCTAGAAATGAACGAACTTCGGTGGGGGTCTAGGGGCATTCTAATTCTTAACAACTTCGATCTTAGCAGGGTCAACATGAATTCCCTTTTCGTTGATGATATGACCCAGGAATTGAACCTCCTTTAGCCAAAATTCACATTTGGAGAACTTGGCATATAGTTGCTCCTTCCTCAAGAGGTCCAAAACCAACCTAAGGTGTTGCTCATGATTGGCTTTAGTCTAGGAGTAGAATAAGATATCGTCAATGAAGACGATCATGAATTTGTCAAGATACGGTTTGCACCCACGAGGTGCAATGGTTAACTCAAAAGGCATGACCATAAACTCGTAGTGGCTATACCTTGTTCGGAAGGTAGTCTTTGGAATATCTTCCTCTTGTACACGGAGTTGGTGATAACCAGATCGAAGATCAATCTTCGAGAAGAAAGTAGAACCTTGAATTTGATCAAAGAGATCATCAATTCTAGGCAAGGGATAACGGTTTTTGATGGTAAGCTTGTTGAGTTCGCGGTAGTTAATACACATGCGGAATGATCCATACTTCTTCTTGACGAATAAGACGGGTGCACCCCACGGTGAATGACTTGGACGGATGAAGCCCTAGTCGGAGAGCTCTTGGAGTTGACTTGCAAGCTCTTGCATTTCAGAAGGTGCAAGACGGTATGGAGCTCGAGCCACGGGGTTAGCTCCGGGTACAAGTTCAATGCGAAATTCTACTTGTTGAACGGGTGGAAGACCGGATAGGTCTTCGGGGAAGTCCCGGATGATGGGGATGTTATGAATACTCTTTTCCTTGACATCCTTTTGAACAATATGGGCTAAGAAGGCCACGTACTTCTTTCGTAAGTACTTTTGAGCAGTAGTGCATGACATTAACTTGAGTCCTTTGCAAGGCTTTTCACCAAAGTCTCTTAACGTTTCTCCCAAAGGTAGAGGTATTCAGATGCACTTCTGGAAACAGATGACTTCGGCATGGTGATTCGACATCCAATCCATGCCTATGATGATATCAAAACTTCCTAGTGACATTGGCACAAGGTTGCTTGGAAATGTATGATCATTAAGTTCTAGAGAGCAGTCATGGATAGCGGAGTCAATGGTAAGAGAGTCACCATTTGCTACTTCGACGGTGAAGTTTTTCTCTAATTTGGATCGTGTTTTTGCATGTAAGGGTTCAAAGTTAAGTGACACAAAACTTTTATCTGCACCGGTATCAAATAAAATGGAGGCATATTGACTATTAACAAGGAACGTACCGTTAACCACATCATTGTTGGCCTGAGCTTCATTGGCGTTTATGTTGAAAGCACGCCCACGAGCTCCGCCTTGTTTAGCATTGATGAACCTCGGGCACCGGTCACGGAAATGATTTGGGCTGCCAGATTCATAACAAGCACGCCTATTTGCAATAGTTGGAACACCTTGATTAGCCACTTGCTGGTTGGTTCGGGTTGGTGGGTTGGCTTGACCTGCAAGTGCCTTGGCTCCACAAACATTGACCGTATGGCCATATTTCCCACAGTGGGTTCAAAGGCGGCAGGGAATTTTTTAGAGGTGGTGATAATTGCATGTAGCACAGAGTGGGTAGATCCCAACATATGGCTTCTTGATTGGTGCTTGAGCCATGGGAGCAACTTGGTTAACAGGGATAGCAGGAGTGACCACAATATAATTCTTAGCCTTTCTTTTATTTTTATTATGGTACGGTTCAGTTTTGGCTTCTTTGATGTGTGCAAGAGGGGTTGCGGTGTCGTGAAATTTCTTGGTGCCTTTTCTAGTCAGAGTCCCTCCTTTCACGTGGTTGTCGGTCAAAGTAGCAGATAACCGGATAGCATCTTCGAGTGTTGGTGGATTTCTCCCTAAGACAGTATCCTGAATCTGCCTAGGTAACCCACCAATGCACTTCTCAATGCAGCGGGATAAAGGGGTGACCATACGGGGCACAAGAAGATTCAGCTCATGGAACCGAGTTGTATAAGCCAGAATTTCACCACTGTCTTGGGTAAGATCCCAAAACTCAGCTTCCAGCTTCTTCACCTCGTTCTGAGGATAGAACTCTTCGGTCATTAGTCTCTTAACCTCATCCCATGGTAAGGCCATTGCTGCCTCCATACCTCTAGTTCTTCTTTCCCCATTCCACCACGTGAGTGCCTGTTTTTGAAAGACACTTGTGGCATGACGAACACGAAGGTTATCGGGGCAGTTAGTATTAAGGAAGGTGCCCTCAATACTTTCGAACCATTGAAGGAGTCCTATGGCTCCCTCGGTACCATAGAACTTAAGAGGATTACACGAATTGAAGTGCTTGAAGGTGTATTGTGGTGGGTTGGCACCACCACCATTAGTTTCATGGGTACCATTAATGGCTCCATTAGCTTGGGAGAGTTGAGTTACAAGTTGTGCAAGGACAGCAACAATATCGGTGTTGTTGTTGGTCACGTTAGCACGATGGGAAGGCATTCTACAGATTTGCACAAGACAAGAAAAGATGTAAGAACTTATGAAATTTGATTAAATTTAAAGAGGGTAAGAAAATAAATAAAATAGTCAATCATAGTTTGGATTGTACTCAAATAGTGACATAATCACTTGAATACTATGACACATTAAGGTTAATTAAACTCATATAACTTTCAAGGAGACATGCTTTAGCCTATAAGTAAACACTCATCCCGGGAATTCCCAGGAAAGCATACGGGTCCCTCGGTTGATTGGGATTTATACGAAATTCTTTCCTAGACAGAAAACCCAGAATACAGGTGTCACCCTTCCAGATGGAACGTGTCCTTTAATAATTAACAAAGTTTAAAACCTTGACGAGGAAATAAAGAAATTTTATAGATTTAAATCCATGAAGTTTCCATATGCTATGATGATGATGACAGAGAAGTAGGTAAGAAGGTTATGAGGCTTAGGGTATGGATAGGGATATTGTTTATTAAATTTATTATTTAAGTATAGTCTAATAAGTCATGAATTTTAACAAATAAGGTATCAAAATGAAATAATAATTAACATAATAAGCATGTAACACATAGCATGTAGCACATAATCATGAAGCATGGTATAAGTGGGTGTCCTAAAGTTATAGTCTAGGTCAAGGGTGTCTAATAACCTAGTTCCCTATAACCAAGACTCTGATACCAATCTGTCACACCCCAACCGACGACGAAATACGTCGGGGCGGGACATGTAGACTGTTCATGAGCACAAGGTTGACTAGATTGCAATATTTTAATCATCAAATTTCATTTCAAACAAATCAAACACAACCAAATTCAAAAAAGTACGTAAATGAAATACATAATATCTTTTATTTAAATTTAACTAAGTCCAAAACCTATGTGTAGCATGTCTTGATCAAACTCACATGTTAGCACCTGAAACATGAATAAAATAAAGTCAACTAAAACGTTGGAAAGCATACACAGGTTTATACATAGATAGTGTATAGATGTGAATAATCAAATCCCTACATAACATGATAAAATAAGGCATTTATGCGGAGCAACTATTGTGTAACAAAAGTACAATCAAACCTTTGTAACTAGCATGCAAATTGTGTTGTTGGTAACAATCACCCCAATCTGGGTGGGTTTGTCAGACTCAATAGATCTATCATTGTTAACCGTCAGCTTGAATAGTTAATGATTGCACATAAATTGCACACAAACAGTTAACACACCTCGCACTCAAACATAAAGCTCAAATTTTGCACACATGAATGTAAAGAGGATTTGTGTTTGTGTATTTTGTGTAAATGTAAACAATTGTGTTTATAGAGTTCATGTTTCACCCCAAAAAGTGTAAAAGTGTAAAAGGGGCTATGTAATACTCACTTGATTCAAAGGTGTAGCTAGCACGTGAGACTAGATAGCAAAATGATCCTTGAAATCTCACAATGTTAACCTAGTGAATAAAGTATGTTGAATTAATAATGTGTACAAAAATCTATGTCTAAGACTATGATGTAATTGGATGAGCACAAGGGATTCGAGATTGTAGGTGGTGATTTTGGTTTATAATTAGATATGTGTTTTTATAAAACTAAAGTTTGAAATGCATAGTTTAAAATGATTTAAATTAGAGTTTGGGTTTAAATAACTAAATAAATTAAATAGTTGATATTTATTTATTTAGTTACAAAAATAATGTGAATTATATTAAATAAAAATTAAATAAATAATTTTACTTTATTTATTTATTCATAAAGATATGTAAATAATGTTGATGTATAAAATTAGTAGTAATTATATATTTTTAGTGTAGATTAAAATAAATAAATTTATTTATTTTTTTATCACTTTAAAAATAAGTATTTGATTACTTTAAATAAAGTTGACATTTTATAAACTTTATAAAAACAATGCTCTTATTTGGAAATTAATTTAAATATTTAAAATTTTGTTTTAAACCTTTAATATACTACTCTATTCATAAATTCATAATAAAATGAATTTATATTAAAAATTAACGAATGTAGTTTTATTCAGTTAAAAATATTATGAGGTTTTATAAAATTTTTGGAGCTTTAAAACTGATTTTAAAAAAATAAACAAGCCACAGGGACTCAAACCCGGGTCTATGTTGTGGGGGTCAGATGAGTAAACCACTGGGCCAAGGGACTGATACTAGTAGTTTATGTGATTCGAGTTCGTATTAACATGAAAGAACAAGGGAGCCGGGCCTTGCTTTAGGGTTTGCGCAAAAAGAACAGGCCGGTTATGCGGGCCATGGGTTTCGAACCCACACCACCGGATCTGATGGCGCATGGTCTTAACCAGTCGGACCGGGTGGTTTGCTGATTATAACTGAAACAAAATAATTCAAATACGAATTGTAATTTCATCAAATCCCCAAAGTAGAAAACGCAAGAACACTACATGAACTCAAGTCGCAACTGAATTCGATGTGTAATATGAACGCGAATTGATAAATGGCTAATGATCAGGAGTCGATTCCAATTCTAATGATCTAAAACTTATTCTTGGAGGTTGGGCAACGAGTGCAGACGACTACACGATTTCCTCGACTGATCTTAGTGATCGACAGGCGTCCAGAGGTGAAATACGGTGTAATCAAAGGTTGGGAGGGTTTGTGTAAATGTATACGAAGGTGGGTGAGTGATTTAATTTGTCTAATTTCATTCGTATAAGCCGATCTGATTTCGATTTGACCGTAATGGTCGCGGATGGCTGATTACACGTTAATTCACCGATTTGGGAGTGAATTGGGTCCTGTTAATGGTCTAGGTACACGCAAGATTAATTGAGGTGTGAATTTCAGGATTACAACGCGTTAATTCTTTGAATTGAATGTTGATTGATACGGGTTTGACTAATCCGAGTCAATTTTTTTCAAAATTTGAATTGACAGCGTGATTGAACGAATTGATTTGTTGTTTGGGTCTGGATTGGGCCGATTTATTGTTTATACACGAGATAGGACCCCACGAGACTCGATTGGATCCACATCGTGGCTTGGATTGAAAGGATTCAGCCCCGTTTGACTTTTGAAAGTCAAACATGTCGATTTCATGGGAGACTTGGATCAATTTTGACTTTTATAAGTCAATCCATTTACATTTACGAGTTCAAAATTAAAAGGAGGGGTTCAAACCATTGTGTGTTTATATACTTGTATGTACTTGTAAAAAAAATGTTTAAATATATATGCATATAAAGGAATTTTAGAATGAATGAGAATTGGAATTTGTGAATTTGTATCGATAATTAGGGTTTAGTTGTTTGCACAAATAACTTTAAACCATTGCACTAGATTTGAATTTGAAATGTGTTACATTGAGTTGAAAATAAAGATAATAAAATTAGAAATATTACAAAATGCTTGCTGGATTGTTGTAGGTTCAGAAGATGATACCATACCCTGGCGCCAATCCCCAAAAATAACACTCAATACGCTTCTCTTTAGGTGTCACCATGTGAGGACACAATCCTGCCAAATCATGAAATTTCGTTGTGTAATCCGCCACATATGGTCCATTCATTTTCAGGTTCCAAAACATTTCCTCAAGATCTTGGATCTCGTTTCGTGTACAATAGTCATCCCTCAACAACTTCTTGAAGTCTGCCCATGGCATAGCATTCGCTGCTTCTAAACTTTCTCGATCCACCGTACTAGGTTAACTGCTCCATCCCGCCCATTGAAAGTGAGCGGTTTGCAGTCAAGGAAAAGCTTGTAGGTGCATACTGGGGGGATTTTGTCCTTATCCTCCGGCATTATGATTTTTTTGGCAAGGCTGCAACAGTTGCAGCAACTCTTTGATTAATCAGGGCCTCCATCTGTGCTGCCATCATTGTTGCTTGGCGGGGCGGCATGTCTCTTCATATCATAATGTTAGCAAGAGTTAGATTATATGTAACATACAACCAACATATGTACACAAAATAACACATCACATCACAAATCAACCATAAAATATAAAAATATAATAAAATTGATAAAATAGATTATATGAAGCACAAAATATTCTAGGAGTCTCCGTTCCTTCACAAAAGGGAACAAGTTTAAAACTTCAAATATCCTGTGGGCACAACCCACCATAATAGGCTGAATAGTAAATCAAATAGATCATGTAAATGTGCCGTTCCGCACAGCGGCCAAGATCAAAGACGCGCAGAACACAACAAGAGCCCTAGTAGCCTCTAGCCATTCCCCTACTGTGTTTTCCCTGAGCTCCGCTGCAACGGCTCTCTGGCTAGCAAGTGTAGCTCTTTACTCCTTCACCATGGTCCTATGTCTCTCTAGGCTCAGGTGCCTCTCAGCCTCAGACACTCGGTCAGATATAATGGTAATCCTGGAAGAATCCCTCTTGCGATCCTCCGTCAGTCGGGACACCTGCTCCTATAGAGTCTGTGGTGCGGTCTCGGATACTTGCGCATGCACATGTTCAATCCTCTGCTTAGTCTCCTTCTGCATACCCTCTAAGGACATAACCTTTTACTTAAGGTGTTTCACTTGCTTCAGATTGCCGCGCATCCTCTTCTGACCCCTCCGTAGATCGTCTAGGAAATCATCGTAACCGCTGCATCGGGCTACCAGAGTCGGGATCGTACGCTCGATCGGCTCCCCGGTAATCGGCAAAGCACGTGGTCTATGAGATGACTCCCCGATCTCTTTCATAGGAAGTATTCCTTCTTCCTTAGCAAAGTCCCGTAGTGTATTAGAAACGAACGTCCACCTTCTCGCGTCAACCCTAGCCTTCTTGCGCTTAGGCTCAGGGGCAAGCATGCTAGAATGAGAGGGTGGTGCCCTCTTCTTCCGAGTATGCTGGACCTGTGGGCTATAGGGGCGATGTCAGTGTGGGTAGGCGATGTCACAAGTGGCCATCTCGCGGGTCTCCTCAACTGTCGGGGCCACAGGCTCCGTCTTTGCCTCAGCGTCGTCATCCCTAGTCAGTTCTTCTTCCGAGTCCTCAGTAGTATTGTCATCGAAGACAGGGTCCTCCGCTACTGTCTCATCAGATGAGGTGTCCACCGGTGTTGATGGCGTGCACTTATACTCGTCCTCGGAGTCTGAAATCTCAATCTGCTGGTTCACAGTTGACATGTTCCTATAACAGGTCAACCAACAATTTCTATCATACGTGAGCAATCTAAGTGTATGTGAGAATACTAAGTGTACGTGCGGAAGTGAAATGCAAATGAGACATCGGTTACAGTTTAAGTTCACTACGTGCAACCTAGTTTGCTGCCACCAATGGCTTTGATACGAGTCTGTCACACCCCCAAATTTCCACTTCGGGCTATACCCGTGGGGCGTGATGTAACATCCCAGTTTTTATTAAACTAATGGGAGTATTATATAGTTGTATATGCTTTTTTATAGTGGATGGAATTGTGACGGGAACTCGAAGGAGTTTAACTAAAAATGAAGAACAAGGGTTACTTTTTATATAACTATATGTAGAGGGGTTGGTGAGTATATAATGTATTGTAGTGGGTTAGCATTTAAAATACGAGACGGGTCGAGCCCGTGAGGGAAGCCGATGGAGCGCTAGGGCCAAGCCCGGTCTGAAGGACAACACCCTAAAGGGGTGTTATGCAATGGAGAAACCCCATTTAGGTCTCTTTCGACTGCCGAGAAGAAAGAGAGAGGAGGAGGAGCCATTCATCGAGTTCCTTATTCGAATCAAGGTATAATCACGGTCCTCTAATCATTGTTTACGTGTTCTAAGTCCCGGATAATCATAATAATCATTTTTATGATTCTGGGGTTTCATAGGATACGAGTGAAGAAAGGAGACGAGTTCTAGGTGATTCGGTTTGCACGAGTCACTCGGATCATAGGTATAATCTTGAACCTTAACTTGTTATTATCATGGGTTCGTGTTATGAGTGTCTACGAGTTGGAAAGGGACCGGTCGGACCCGTTGTGGGCGGCCGGTTGATGTTGCGAGTTCGGACAAAGGGCCGGCTAAGGTCGGGGAAGCCGGTAACCGCGCAAGGCGGCCGGCAATGGTGATGGGCGTACATGAAAATCCCCCTAATGGGATGTTAATGGCTGTTCAGACGCGAGTAGGTGGCGGCATCCTTTCGTTAGGACGGTTAACGGCGGGAATAGGGCGACAGGTTGCTCGAAGCCATTGGTAACCCGGTTTAGGGTTGGGTTTGATTCGTTCATACTTGGTAGAGCCGAGTAGGAGAACCGAGGAGCCAAAAGTGATAATTCGTGTGTACGATGGCTATAGGAGACGCGCGGGAAGTGTTGGAAGGTCGGGAACGTGAACATAGGGTTCACGTAGAGAGTGAAGGCCATGCGTGGTGCCATGCACGTGCATGCGGCCTTGCGTGACGTAAGGATAGTCTTGTAGAGGCGGGTTTAATGTCAGGTCGTATATTGACTCGTGATTTGTGTGAAATATAGGTGCAATGTCATTAGGCGATCACGAAGCGTTAGCAAGTTCTAAAGATCGTAGTGTGTCGAGTAAAGGTAAGTTTCTATCGCCCACCTTTAATTTTTTTATTGTTTTGGGCATGAATACATGTAAACGTGTTTTAGTAGGTTGCATGCATAGACGACTCTTTTGGTAACGAAATATATATTTTTAAATGATCGTTATGCGTGCATGTGTGTATGAGTTTGTGTCACGTACTTAAACGTCGTGGCGGGAGATCAAGCGTAAGCTTGATGGGATATTGCGTCTGGCATTAGTCAGGCGGGAGATCAAGCGTAAGCTTGATATTGCGTAGACGTAAGTCAACGGGATATTGTGTCTGACGTAAGTCGGGCGGGATATCGTGTTTGCTTGTGTCTTCGGACCAGACAACATGGTATACTTGTTTGTTAATAAATATAAATGTTGAATTATTGAGAAAGTATTATGAATAAACCTTTGAGATGGAAACCATTTTATAAAGTTTTGGGATTTTATACTCCCTAAAGAACTACTATAGAACTCACTCAGCGTAGCTGACTTTTAAGCATGTATTTCAGGTAAAGAGAAGGTGTGAGATGGTGGCTTCTGGATGGTATTTGGTTACCGTGGGCATTCGTGATGACATTAATTATTAGTCGTTTTGTTGAGACATTTTGATATTAGTATTTGATTTGAATCATGTTTGGGTCGGGTCGTTGACCTTTGTTGACTGTTTGATTTCCGCTGTAATGAATTGAGTTTAGTTTGATGTCTATGACTACTTAGCTTGTGTTTGAGCCAACAAGTAGGGTTCCCGAGTTTGGGGCCTTACACATGACCCGAAAGGATCTTTACCATTAAATTACATTGAACGACCACTAAATGGTTTTCAAAATAGCTGTTTTAATGTATGGCTCGAACGAGCCCAAAATAAGTTTGACATATTCAAAGTAAATGTGCGGAAGCAATGTTTAAAAAGTTTATAACGCTTAAACAAATGATCAAAAAGCGTTTATCAAAACAAAATGCCCATGCATGATGAGTGTGTGACTCCTGTGAGTGCATCCTAGCCACATATCCTATGTATTCAATGACCTGAGATAAACATGCTAAAATGGGTCAACATAATGTTGGTGAGTTCACAAGTTTAATGTAATTTAAATCATATATTGAAAAAGAAATGCATGGAAAGCATATGAACTCTACACAATCACTGCTAATAAGACAACACCAAAAATTATCATAAGCCCATCAACCGAAGCTCAACTATAGCCACTGAAAAGGAAAAGGATGTGGTTCGCCTCTTTGTGCCTTGCACATGAATGGATCAGGTCAATAATGTACCCGTTCGACCTCCAGTCGAAGTTAGCGCTACTAACCCGGGTAGGGGTTGTTAAACCCAACAGTACTTTTCATGATCACTTCGCTATGGAAAAATTAACGGTTGACTCTGAGAGGATTTTGTACACACCATGTAGGTCCCTCCGTGTGGGTGTTTCGGATCGAACACGTGTGAGAATGTAGCCTAGTAATTAGGTACGTAATGCCTGTTAATAGGTGGAACGACCTGTGAACGAAAGCAAAGCAATCAACACACGAATGTACTAAGAAATACACGGTCTATTGATAACAAGGTGTTTCAAACAAGTACAGACACAAACAAAAGGAATTCTGGACTGACAGGACTCTGATCTGTGCGTGCTTGTGAGTGGGATTACATATGTGTTGAAAATGAAACAAACCTATGCTATTTATAGACTTGATCCATGCGTACTTAACAAGTACGCATGACCATCCTTCATGCGTACTTGATCAAGTGCGCATGACCATTTGTACTTAACAAATTCGCAGGAGAAACTTCCATGTGTATTTGGTTAGTACAATCAAAACATATAAGGATTACAAGTTCAGAGATTACAACTCAATAAATACAAGGACAAATACAAATACATACAAGACTGAAAGATAAATAACAAAAACTTGAGCATGATCCAGAGTGCCTGTCACCAAAACATGCTCTTACAGACCCCCCCTTGACAGCACCTTTGGATGTCTTCAGTCTTCTCATGAGCTTCTAGCTTGACTTCCCCCACCGAGCCTTGACTTGTAGTCATAGTAGAATTTAACAAGTTTGTTGTAACGGGTGGCAAGGACCTTGGTCCACTCATTTGTATGTAGACAATACTTATCTACCAACACCTCTAAGTCTTTTATAGAAAAATTGATGAACACAATTTCATCAAACATCTAACAATCTCCTGCAAACTCCTCTTCTCAACCTTTACCGCCTCACCGGTCAAAGGATCTACATACCAATACCACATGTTTCCTAACACATTGTGAGGAATTCTTCTCAGAGATATCTTTAAGGATTTGCATGTCAAAGGATGAATCTTAGTTGTATCCTTTACACGCTTCGGTTCTTGAGGCTGAAAGATCTCAAATTTCCCTTACCGTCCTTCTCTATTTAAGACTCCCCAAAGACCTCTTGCTACCGCATGTGATGTATCGCTACAGAGTTCGCGGTTAGCTAAGTTGATCAGATCATATTTGGGTAGGGAGTTGAAGGCTTGTGTAGTTGGCTTTAGGTATTGTACCCCGCCAGATCTTTTAATAGCAAATAGCCCCTTGTCGTCTTCAAATCTTATAGATAGAATCATTCTAGCCGCACCATATTTATCTGTGTACTGTGGTTTGTACCACGGTGCATCTTCTGTTTTCTTGATCCACTCCTGAGGCACTCTCCTCCAGGAGCAACAACTGGTACTTGCTTCATGAGTTGGGTTGGTTTGGGGAACTTCAGCTGTTCCTTCCATCACATCAATCATGGTAATCTCAGTTTCAGCTGATTCTTGAATTGTGGGGGCTTCAAAGATCTCCTCGTCTTCTAATTCATAATTTCCCTCACCATCACCCTTCGGGAATTCAATCACCACATCAGTACCACTTTCATCCAAATCTTCACCTAAATCAATCTCTCCTTCTTCTAATTCTGCCAAAGCCCCAATCATGACTACGTTGTTCAAATCTGGAGTTGCAGATAACTCTTCCAAAACTTCAGCAGGTGTTTTTCCTTTGTCACCTCCACCACCTTCTCTTGGTGTCTACTCCCCCTGTGTCGCAGGCGTTGCTTGCAGTGTAGCCAAAGTAGCTTGCGTCTCACCACCGGCAACAGCTGAAGGACCGGAATTAGGATCTTGGTCTTGATCCTTTTCTTTAGTAAGGTCAATGTGGTGGTAAGCCTCTTCCTCATCCTTTTAGCTTGTCTCCCCCTGAGACAAAAGCTGGTTTGTTAATCTGCTAACCATGTCAACCATGATCTGATGTTCACCTCTCTGAATTAACAGTTGGGTTTCCAATGTTTTCCTAGTAGCAAAGAAGATATCATTGAGCTTGTATTGAATGGTTTGGAGTTCAAAGAAGGATTTCATTTGCTCTTGCATGGCCTCCCATTGATGTGTGAGCTTTGTGTTAGAAACAACTAGCAAATTGATCTGGGTTTGCTGAGCTGCTACTTGAGAGTCTAAGGCTGCGATTCTTGCATCTCTAGGATCCACATCCCTGACGGTAGAAGTTTCACCGGGCTCATGTATGGTATCGGCAAATAACTCGGACAAATCAAAATGATGGCCCAAATCACCAAACTCTAAGGAATGAGTTATGGGCGGTAAGGTACCAGCTGTGACCGTCATATGTAAGGTTTTTGTTGGGTTTGTTGTGGTTGCCATTGTTTTTGAGATTATAATGGACTCGACCATTATAGATTGGAGATTTGCACTTGTGAGTTGGACTGTTGTAACAGGAAGAGAGACGATTGATTGAGTAGCTTCTTGACTTGTAGGGACAATAATCAGAGTGATTGTTCTTCGCCTTCTCCTGCTATATAGACGTGTTGGTTGTGTAGGAGCTCATTGTGCTTTGACACGTGCATTAATTTCAACCATTACTACATGCCACAGATGATCATAGCGGAATTTTTTTCTTCTTTCAACCATGTGTGGCTCCTCTTTTTCACTATCCGAGCTTTCATCTCGAAGTTGAAATTTTGTATCTGAACTCTCTCTTCGTCTACGTCTTGAAGATGATTCAGGAAGGGATTCCTGAATATCTTTCTTGGGATTCCTTTGATCTGGTGTGTGCTCTGAATCTGATGAGTCGGTTACTGTCTACGTCTTGAAGATGATTTAGGAAGCGATTCCTGAATATATTTCATGGGATTCCTTTGATATGGTGTGTGCTCTGAATCTGACGAGTCGGTTACTGTTTTCTCATAGTCACTGTCTCCTGGACCTTGTCCATAACCAGCAGCAACATCACCTTCATAACCATCACTATCATCTTCATCATTATCATTGTCATCATTATCATCATCCTCATCATTGTTATCATCATCTTCTACATCTTTAGCTTCATCCTCCTCATCTGAGTGCTCACTTAGCTCGGGTTCACTGTTATGACTATACCATCTGTCACCTTCAGGAGCAACATACTCTTCATTTATCAAATGACCAAATAAGGGCGTGTGTACCGGGATTTGCTCCTCAGCTCCTGCATTCAAGAATTGGACAAAGACTCTTTTATCTATATGTTTGACTTGTAACTATTGTCCGATTGGTGGAAGGTTTGGCAAACAATGATTGATCAACAATTGGATAAAACAGGGATATAACAGAAACCTAAATCTCAGGGCTGCATTGATTTGATCTAGGATTGACTTGTATATATAACGTGAAAAGTTATATACTTTGTTCAAAGATAATCCAACTATGGCAGAGGCTAAGTCATGCCCCATTGCATCCTTCCCTGCCTTGCGGGCTGAAATGCATATAATCATCACATGCGTCAAATATCTCCATTGATCTAAAAACCACATCTTTTTGTAAGATGGATACTCAATCCTTCCAACATATCCCATCTTTTTGCCTCCAACATCCGTCTATCACATATCCTAGATAAGTGGATAGGTATGAGGCTAGGTCATTAAACTGCAGCACCTGACGTATTGTATTTTTAGAAATTGCTATTCTTTGGGAGTTTGTCGACAATCAAGTTCCGACGTGTCCCAAAATTGTTCTAGATATGGATGTGAGACTACTGTGTTTGCAGAGATTGCATAAAATATCCTGGACCTATTCAGAAAAGTTACTATCTTCGAATAATTCAGAGCGCCCGCCGCTCCATTCAGGGTTGGTAAGTGGTAGTAGATTAAACTCGTCTGTGAATGGTCTTTGTGCCATATCTGCAATATACACAAATAAACAAGATTAGGATAGTTTTAAAGATCAAAGTAATATACCTGACACAGTAGACACATGGGCTTAGAAATTTTCATGGTTTCACCTTCATGCGTACATGTAAATACGCATGGGCAAAATCGGTCTTGCGTACTTATCAAGTACGCATGCACATTTGTTCATGCGCACTTATCAAGTACGCATGAACATTTGTTCAACTTCAAAATATTGGCAGCTTTGCTAAGTCTCAAATTTGTCAAATTGGTGTATATGGTCTATGATTCTTGTCCACAAGGTGTCGAAAACATGGTAGAACCACAATGTGATGTGTATTAACATCATTTTCAAGCAATACCATCCCCATTTTTGATCAAACAGGGCCGACGCTACCCTTGGCGCAACCCCAAGATCAAGAATCCAAATTTGCACATTGAAAGTATGAATTTAGTGTAAAACGAGTAAGATTGATGACTAGAAACTTGTCCTGATGCTCAATTTTACATGCAAGCACTTAAGAATTCCAAAAATTTGGTCATCAAAAACCTTAAGTTCAAGAACACCAAATCACTGAATTTTGGATGTTTTAACGGTTGGAATTCGATGAGATTCTCACAAGATGATCCTTGAATGATGTTAGAACTGATTTTGTGTTTAAAAGAGGTTTATGAACACAACGATTTTAAGAAAAAAATGATTAGGTCGACGGTACTGAAGTGGGAGAGAGTTTGAATGTGGAGTTAATTCAATTGTCGTTATATATACCCCGCCATTCAGCACATGCGTACTTGTCTAAGTGCGCATGGATTTCCTCATGTGTACTTAACAAGTACGCATGGGTTAAGCTATGCGCACTTGATTAAGTACGCATGACTTAACTCCATCTTAAAACTTTTTTTATGAAAGTATATAGACGAACATGATAGATAGTTCAATTGTTGATTGTAACAAACATGTTTTCTGGAAGTTTAGAAATATTTCAAAGAGCTATGCATAAAATCTTTTTGCCTTTTGTAATGTTTAAGCTAAAACACGTCGAAAATCTTTTTGTCGTTTTTCTGAAAAAAATAAACAAAGATACTGAATAATAGAATACTTACAGTGAACGTATTTTTGGTCAAGTCATGAGCAGATGATCATATCAGGCTAAAACATGTAGCAAAATGATACAAAGTAAATTTCAAAGAAACTGGGATCATATTATGACTAATTACAAAATACACATTTTGTTAATTAAAATTATCAATATTATCTTATTTGAAACTATAAGCATTCTTGAATCAATTTTAATGTGAGTTACGGTACCGTTTAGAGTACTACAATGTGTACCCCATGGTCATGTGAACAGAAGGTAAATGCATTATCTTCAAAGCATCTAAGATTTTCTCAAGGATTATCTGGATCTCCAGGTTGAATTTACATCGTTTAGCACAGAAAAATCAAGCAGAATCCATAAGGATTATCAAGAATCATAAGATTCAGAATCGAGTGATTCATTTGTCTTGGTGTGGGAGGTTTTTCTTTAGTGTATATAATTATTCATTGTAGGTCCACATGACTCATCTCAGATCGATCTCGTGACAGGACGTCTCGATAACACGGAGTGCGGAATCCTTCGTGTTAACGTATCTATATCAATTGACAATCGAAACAGCAGGTAAATAAACTTCTCTTTTTATATCATCAAACACATAGAATTTACACAATATACTCGTTCAACTCTCTGCTCTCTGTTTCACCGAATCTGTAAACTCCTATTTATAGACACACGCTCTGCAATAGGCGAACTTAACAAGTTCACCTCAAAGATCCTTAGGCGAACTTAACAAGTTCGCCTCTAGTAGGCTAGGGGAACTTATCAAGTGCGCCTCTAGCAGAACTTGTTCTATCACTTAGACAAAATCTATACAATTACACATAAAAACATAAAGACAATAAGACCTAAACTATTGCAAAGCTTTTGTCATACATTCTATGTCCTAACAGACTCCCCCTTGACAATAGCATGATCTTCTGTCTTCAGTGTTTATGACGAGCTCTTCCAGTTATCTAGTAATCCGCTTCCTGCATGCACTCCATATCTCTGACAGATCTCCAACACTCTTTTATACTGCAATCCTTGTTCTCTCCATTCATCAGTAAACATAATCTCATTCTTTCTTAACGTCCTCTGATCTTTCTTTGAGAAGTTAATAAGATTCATTGCATCATAGAAACTAACAATGACCTTATTATCTTTATCATCAATCCTAGCTTCACCGGTATTCACATCTACATACCACCATTTCATATTCCCCAGAAAATCTTGTGGTATTTTCTTCAATGGTATCTTCTGTACAGCACGTACTGGGTTGAACATATACTTCCAAGTCACAATCTCAGTCTTTTGATCTACAATCTTCACTCTTTTTCCTTTCTGTGGCTTTAATCTTTCATACTTCCCTGATCCACCTTCTCTTTTAATCAGGTTAGCAATCACATCGGCTAATCCACACTTTGATCTATTAATCAGTGGTTTTGTAGCTAGACCATTCGTTTCACATCTTGGAAAGGTATAGAAATATTTGATCCTAGGCTTTAAGTATTGAACACCATCAGATCTTTTAAGAGCAAACAACTTCGTGTCATCATCATAAAACCAACTGATGATTCTTCCAATACACTTCTCTTTATTCACATATCTTTCTTTCTGAGCAGGTTGTATATGTGACTTTGGTAGTACTTTCATCCAACTACAAACTAGTCCACTCCACTATTCTCTAGTCATTCCTGTATTTCTATACATCACAGGTTCTTCATTCAGCTTAGGAGACACAGGATGAGTAGTATCAACATCAGAATCTATCTTGGATTGAGCAGTATCATCAGGTGTAGTGATATATTCTACAGAGTCCATAGAATCTGTTACTCCATCATAAGAAAACTCAGGAAAAACATCACCTTGGATGAAGTTATACGGAACATTCAAACCATCACTTCCTTCATATGTAACTTTATCTTTACTCTTTTCTATCTCAATTTCTACAATCTCTCATTCTTCAACTTCTTTATCCATCACATCCTCTTCAACATCATCAAATAATTCGTCAATATCATCTAGACATTCTAACTCTCAGCTTCTTCTTCTTCAAAATCCGCAAAGAATTCCAATAGTAAAATATCTTCATTCACTCTAGAATCATTCTTGGTTCCTTCAATTGTAACATTTCTGATTTCCTACTTGTTTGAAATTAATGTAACTCGTTTAATTTCCAATTCTAGTACACTGGTTTTGTTTTAAGCTGTAAGTTACAAGTATTAAATCCCAAACACACATCCGCAAACCCTTTTACGGGTATACATTTACATAAATTTTCAATCAAATACTTATACGCATAGATACATATACTCCATTAACAAGAAATTTCACGGTTGATCGGACCCCAAATCAAATAAACCCTAAATTGGAATCCCACACTCCAATTTTGACTTTCCTTGACAGTTTGACTTTCAAAAGTCAAAGGGGCCAAAAACCATGACAATTCACTCAACCAATCGACGGATTTCTTTCGAATTGGACTCCTCATGACTTCCTAATCACGAATCGATCCATTCTCGGCCCAAACAGCAACCCAATCCGACCGATTAAGCGGATGATTCAAAATTTGAACAAATTGACTTTTGATAGTCAAATCCGTATCAATTAGCATTCAATCGATACAATCAACGCGTCTTCAATCCTGAAAGTCACGCACAAACCAATTCCTCCTGTATCCAGTCTCTAACATGACCCGATTCATCCCTAATTCGATGAATTATCGCGTAAACAATCTCCTTGACTGTCCCGGTCAATTTGAAATTCAAATTGGTTTATACGAATGGAATTAATCAAATTAAATCCCCCTCTCACTCTCGTATACGATCACTCAAACCCTCCCAACTCTCAATCGAACCCCATTACACCTCTAAATTCCTGTCGACCACCAGGAACTTCGAGACTGAAATCGTAGCCGACTGCATTCGTGCCCCAATCTTCACAAGTAAGTTTTATGTCGATTGATTCGTAATCAAGCTCCGAGCAAAAGCCCCTTATCAATTCATGTTAACAGAACCCATCGAGACCGATTTGGAATTCTAGGGTTCTTGTTCTTGGCATTTAAATTGATTTGGGGTTTTGTTTAATCTCGTGTTTTAAACATTTAGTTTACGTATTAAATCAGCGAAACCACCTGGTCCGACAGGCAAGTCACTGCGCCGCCGAACCAGGTGGCATAGGTTCGAAACCCACAACCCACGCAGCCGCCTCCTTTTTGCACATGACCTTTAACCGGACTTGGACTCACATTCCTATTTAAATAAACGTCGCTCCATTTAGACCAGCGAACCACCCGGCTCAACTGGTTAAGACACTTCGCCATTGAACCGGGTGGCGTGGGTTCATAACCCACGACCCACGGCCTACGACCGGCCTGTTTTGCCTTTTGCACCCACTAGAATCGGCCTGGAATCATGGGTTTAGACCCATCCGAGATCAAACCAGTAACGAAAATGCCCACTGGTCCAGTGGTCCAGTCGCTAGACCCACACGCCCAAGGCCCGGGTTCGAGTCCCTGCGGCCTGTTATATTTTATAATACAGTTTTTAAAGCTCCAAAAATGTTAAAAAAAATATTTTTATAAACCTTGAAATATTTATAACAAAAGAAATTCAGTTTTACAAATTTTGCATAAAAACCCATATTTTTATGAAATTATACATTAAATGATTAATTTAAAAATAAGTAGTTATTTTGGATAAATTAATTTCAAAACTTGGTACAATTTTATAAAAAGTTTTATAAAATAAAAAAAAAACTTAAACTTTATATTCAAAATCAATTAATTGACAAATAAAAATAATTGATTTAAATAAAATTTAAAAAATGTTAATTTTACTTAAAACGATCAACACTTATTTATAAGGAAAGAAATAAATAAAAGTTATTTATCACAAAGGTAAATATATATTTTACTTTTTTTTACACACCTTTATAAATAAATGGTATTCTTACACATCTTTATAAATAAATAAATAAAACAAAATTATTTATTAAGATAACTCACACCACTAATTTTATAACTAAATTATTAAATAATAATTATTTAATTTATTTAGTTATTCGAACTCAAAAACCTAGTTTAATTTTTCTAAAACTATTTATTTAAATTTCTCATTTTATAAAACACCTCATTTAAGTATGAACCATTAATACTTACCACTCCAACACTGTCACACACGGCCGATTCAATCCTAGACTTAGACCTAGACTAATGTGCCCTCTAATATTTCAACATACATTATACATTAGGTTAACGTGGTGAGTTGCAAGGACCGTTTTACTACCTAGTCTCCCGTGTTTAGCTACACCTTGAACCAAGTGAGTATTACATAGCCTCTTTTCTCTTTTACACTTTTTGGGGTGATTCATGAATTTTATACAAACAATAGTTTACTTTTTACACAAACTACACAAACACAAATCCTATCTACATTCATGTGTACAAATTTGAGCTTTATGTTTGAGTGCTAGGTGTGTTAACTTTTGTGTGCAAATTTGTGCAATCATTAACTAATTAAGCCTACGGTTAACAATGATAGATCTATTGAGTCTGACAAACCCACCCAGATTGGGGTGATTGTTACCGACAACACAATTTGCATGCTAGTTACAAAGGTTTGAGTGTACTTTAGTTACACAATAGCTACTCCCCATAAATGCCTTATTTATCATGACATGTAAGGATTTGCTTATTCATATTTATACACTATCTATGTACAAACCTATGTATGCTCACCAACTTTCTAGTTGACCTTATTTTATTCATGTTTCAGGTGCTAACGTGTGAATTTGAGCATGGCATGCTACACTTAAGTTGGACCTAGTTAATTTAAATTCAATGAACAATTTGTATTTTTATTTATGTACTTGTTGAATTTTGTTATTTGTGTTTGAATGGTTTGAAATGAAATCTATGTTTAAATATTGAAATCTAGTGAACCTTGTGCTCATGAACAGTCTACATGTCCCGCCCCGACGTTTTCGCCGTCGGTTGGGGTGTGACAGATTGGTATCAGAGCCTTGGTTACAGGGAACTAGGTTATTAGACACCCTCGACCTAGACTATAACTTTAGGACACCCACTTATACCATGCTTCATGATTATGTGTTATGTGCTACATGCTATGTGTTACATACTTATTATACTAATATTTATTGCATTATGGTACCTTATTTGTTAGAGTTCATGACTTACTAGACTATACCTAAATAATAAATTAAATAAAACAATATCCCTACCCTTACCCTAAACCTCATAACCTTCCTGCCTACTTCTTTATCATTATCATCATAGCATGTGGAACCTTCATGGAGTTAAATATATAAAAACATTTCTTTATTTCCTCGTTAAGGCTTTTAAACTTTGTTAATTATTTGAGGACACGTGCAATCTGGATGGGTGACACCTGTATTCCGGGTTTTCTGTCTAGGAAAGCATTTCGCATAAATCCCAATCAACTGAGGGACCCGTATGCTTTCCTGGGAATTCCCGGGATGAGTGTTTTACTTATAGGCTAAAGCATGTCTCCTTGAAAAATTATATGAGTTTAATTAACCTTAATGTGTCACGGTATTCAAGTGATTATATCACTATTTGAGTACAATCTAAACTATGATTTGCTATCTTATCTGTATCTTATCTTGTAAATTCAATCAAACTTCATAAGTTCTTACACCTCTTCTTGTGTTGTGCAAATCTGTAGAATGCCTCCCCGTCGTGCTACCGTGGCCAACAACAACGCTGATATTGCTGCTATCCTTGCACAACTTGTAACTCAGCTCACTCAAGTCAATGGTGCCACAAACGGTAACCATGGAACTAATGGTGGTGGTGGTGCCAACCCACCGCAATGTAACTTCAAGCACTTCAATTCGTGTAACCCTCTCAAGTTCTATGGTACCAAAGGAGCTACGGGACTTCTTCAATGGTTTGAAAGTATTGAGGGCACTTTCCTCAATAGTGACTGCCCCGATGATCTTCGTGTCCGCCATGCCACAAGTGTCTTCTAAAAACGGGCACTCACATGGTGGAATGGGGAAAAGAGAACCCGAGGTGTAGAGGCAACCATGGCCTTACCATGGGATGAGGTTAAGAGACTAATGACCGAAGAGTTCTGTCCCCAGAATGAAGTGAGGAAGCTGGAAGCTGAGTTTTGGGATCTTACCCAAGACGGTGGTGAAAGTCTGGCTTATACAACCCGGTTTCATGAACTGAGTCTCCTTGTGCCCCACATGGTCACACCCCTATCCCGTTGCATTGAAAAGTACATCGGGGGACTACCTAGGCAAATTCAGGATACTGTCTTAGGGAGGAATCCTGCCACACTCGAAGATGCTATCCGATTATCTGCCACTTTGACCGACAACCATGTGAAGGCAGGTACTTTGGCTAGAAAAGGCACTGAGAAGGCTCCCGACACCACAACACCTCCTGTACACATCAAGGAAGCCAAAACTGAACCTTACCACAATAATAGAAAAAGAAAGACTAGAAATTTTGCTATGGTTACTCCTGCTATGCCTGTCAACCAAGTTGCTCCCATGGCTCAAGCACCAGTCAAGAAGCCTTATGTGGGGACCTACCCACTCTGTGCCACGTGCAACTATCACCATTCTCAAACCATTCCCTGTCGCCTTTGCACTCACTGTGGAAAGTATGGCCATACAGTCAATGTTTGTAGAGCCAAAGCACTGGCAGGCCAAGCCAACCCACCAGCCCGAACCAATCAACAAGTGACTAATCAAGGTGTTCCCGCCATAGCAAATGGGCGTGCTTGTTATGAATGCGGCAACCCAAACCACTTCCGTGACCAGTGCCCGAGGTTTATCAATGCTAGACAAGGCGGAGCTCGTGGGCGTGCTTTCAACATCAACGCCAATGAAGCCCAAGCCAACAACGATGTGGTCAACGGTACGTTCCTTGTTAATAGTCAATATGCCTCCATTTTATTTGATACCGGTGCAGATAAGAGTTTCGTGTCACTTAACTTTGAACCCTTACTTGCAAAAACACGGTCCAAATTAGAGAAAACCTTCACTGTATAGGTAGCAAATGGTGACTCCCTTACAATAGACTCCATTATCCACGACTGTTCTCTAGAACTCAATGATCATACATTTCCAATCAACCTCGTGCCAATGCCGCTAGGAAGCTTTGATATCATCATAGGCATGGATTGGTTGTCAAGTCACCATGTCGAAGTAATCTGTTTTGAGAAGTGCATCCGAATACCCCTTCCGTCAGGGGAAACATTAAGTGTCTTTGGTGAAAAACCCTGCAAAGGACTCAGATTGATGTCATGCACTATTGCTCAGAAGTACTTACGAAAGAAGTACGTGGCCTTCTTAGCTCATATTGTCCGAAAGGATGTCAAAGAGAAGAACATTCAAGATATCCCCATCATTCGGGACTTTCCCGAAATATTCCCCGAAGACTTATCCGGCCTTCCACCCGTCCGGCAAGTAGAATTTCGCATTGACCTTGTACCCGGAGCTAACCTAGTGGCTAGAGCTCCATACCGTCTTGCACCTTCTGAAATGCAAGAACTTGCAAGCCAACTCCAAGAACTCTCCGACAAGGGCTTCATCCATCCATGTCATTCACCGTGGGGTGCACCTGTCTTATTCGTCAAGAAGAAGGATGGATCATTTCGCATGTGTATTGACTACCGCGAACTCAACAAGCTTACCATCAAGAACCGTTATCCGTTGCCTAGAATTGATGATCTCTTTGATCAACTTCAAGGCTCTACTTGCTTCTCAAAGATTGATCTTCGATCTGGTTATCACCAACTCCATGTACAAGAAGAAGATATTCCAAAGACTGCCTTCCGAACAAGGTATGGTCACTACGAGTTCATGGTCATGCCTTTTGGACTAACCAATGCGCCCGCGGTTTTCATGGACCTCATGAATCGTGTGTGCAAACCATACCTCGTTAAATTCGTAATCGTTTTCATTGACGATATCTTAATCTACTCCAAGACTAAAGCCGATCGTGAGCAACACCTTAGGTTGGTTTTGGATCTATTGAGGAAAGAGAAACTATATGCCAAGTTCTCCAAATGTGAATTTTGGCTAAAAGAGGTTCAATTCCTAGGTCATATCGTCAATGAAAAGGGTATACATGTTGACCCTGCTAAGATCGAAGCCGTTAAGAATTGGAATACCCCTAAGACCCCCACAGAAGTTCGTTCATTTCTTGGTCTTGCGGGATATTATCGTCGTTTCATTTCAAATTTCTCTAAGATTGCTGTTCCACTCACCGCTTTGACCCACAAGGGTAAACCTTATGAATGGGGACCAAAGCAAGAAGAAGCCTTCCAAACTCTCAAGCAAAAGTTGTGCGATGCTCCTATTTTGACTCTCCTCGACGGGAATGATGATCTAGTTGTCTACTGTGATGCTTCCAACCAAGGGCTCTGTTGTGTCCTCATGCAACGAGGTAAAGTAATCGCTTATGCATCAAGGAAACTTAAGATTCACGAGAAGAATTATACAACGCACGACCTCGAATTGGGTGCGGTTGTATTCGCATTGAAGATTTGGAGACATTACCTCTATGGCACAAAATGTGTGGTGTTCACCGACCACAAAAGTCTCCAACACGTCCTCAACCAAAAAGAACTCAATATGAGGCAACGACGTTGGGTTGAACTCCTTAACGACTATTACTGCGAGGTTCGTTACCATCCTGGTAAGGCGAATGTTGTAGCCGACGCTTTGAGTCGAAAGGACCATGTCATGCTTCAATGTGTCCGAATTCGAACCGACATTCAAAATCGTGTCTTAGATGCTCAACACGTCTCAGTCACCGAGGGTAACATGTACGAGGAAATGTTGTATGGTGTTGAACTTCTGCTTGAATCAAGACCTAATGGCTTACTGTATTACTTGAACCGTATTTGGGTCCCCGATCACGATAATCTCCGTATATTTCTCATGAACGAGGCCCAAAGACTCGTTATTCTATCCATCCTGGTGCGGATAAAATGTACCAAGACCTTCGCTAACAATATTGGTGGCCGGGCATGAAGAAAGACATTGCTCTCTATGTTGCCAAATGTCTAACTTGCTCTAAAGTCAAAGCCAAACACCAACGTCCTTCCGGGTTACTTGAACAGCCGGAAATTCCCGTGTGGAAATGGGAGAACTTAGCTATGGATTTCATTACCAAACTCCCTCGTACCTCAAGTGGTTATTATAGCATCTGGGTGATCATTGACCGTCTCACCAAATCTGCTCATTTCTTACCCATCCGTGAAGACTATCGGGTTAGGAAATTGGCTCAAATCTACATTGACGAAATTGTGAGCCGTCACGGTATTCCTTTGAATATAATATCCGATAGAGATGCTCAGTTCACCTCTCATTTTTGGCAATCCCTCCAAGCTGCTCTTGGTACGCGATAGGATTTGAGCAAGGCTTACCACCCCCAAACTAATGGTTAGACCGAGCGTACATTCCAAACTCTTGAGGACATGCTTAGGGCTTGTGTAATTGATTTTGGTGGAAATTGGGATTCACATCTACCGCTAAATGAATTCTCTTACAACAATAGCTACCACGCAAGCATCAATATGGCCCCATTTGAAGCTCTCTATGGCCGTAAGTGTCGTTTTCCTATCTGCTGGAACGAGATTGGCGAAGCACAAATCACCGGTCCCGAGCTAATCCAAGAAACGTCTGATAAGATCCTTCAAATCCGTGACAACATTCGAGTAGTGAGGAGTCGACAAAAGAGTTATGCCGACAAACTTCGAAAACCCTTGGAATTCCAAGTCGGTGATCTTGTTCTTCTGAAGGTATCTCCATGGAAGGGTGTAATCCGTTTTGGAAGGAAAGGCAAGTTAGCACCTCGCTATGTGGGTCCATTCAAGATCCTTGAAAGGATTGGGAAAGTGGCTTACAAACTCGAGTTACCTCCATCACTTGGCAATGTGCATCCTACTTTTCATGTGTCCAATCTAAAGAAATGTCTTGCTGATGAGAATCTCCATATACCTCTTGACGATGTGCGTATTGACGAAACGATGCACTTCGTTGAGAAACCGGTGGAGATCATGGATCGTGAGATCAAGCAACTCAAGCGAAGCCGTATCCCTATTGTCAAAGTTCGTTCGGAATCTAAACGTGGACCCGAGTTTACTTGGGAGCGTGAGGACCAAATGAAGCTCAAGTAGCCTCACCTCTTTGCTGATTCAGTAGTCTCAACTAGCTAAATTTCGGGACAAAATTCCCTCAACATGGGGATACTGTAACAATTCTGATTTCCTACTTGTTTGAAATTAATGTAACTCGTTTAATTTCCAATTCTAGTACACTGGTTTTGTTTTAAGCTGTAAGTTCCAAGTATTAAATCCCAAACACACATCCGCAAACCCTTTTACGGGTATACATTTACATAAATTTTCAATCAAATACTTATACGCATAGATACATTTACTCCATTAACAAGAAATTTCACGGTTGATCGAACCCCAAATCAATTAAACCCTAAATTGGAATCCCACACTCCAATTTTGACTTTCCTTGACAGTTTGACTTACAAAAGTCAAAGGGGCCAAAAACCGTGAAAATTCACTCGACCAATTGACGGATTTCTTTCAAATTGGACTCCTCATGACTTCCTAATCACGAATCGATCCATTCTCGGCCCAAACAGCAATCCAATTCGACCGATTAAGCGGATGATTCAAAATTTGAACAAATTGACTTTAGATAGTCAAATCCGTATCAATTAGCATTCAATCGATGAAATCAACGCGTCTTCAATCCCGAAAGTCACGCACAAACCAATTCCTCATGTATCCAGTCTCTAACATGACCCGATTCATCCCTAATTCAATGAATTATCACGTAAACAATCTCCGCGACTATCCCGGTCAATATGAAATTCAAATTGGTTTATACGAATGGAATTAATCAAATTAAATCCCTCTCTCACTCTCGTATACGATCACTCAAACCCTCCCAACTCTCAATCGAACCCATTACACCTCTAAATTCCTGTTGACCACTAGGAACTTCGAGACTGAAATCGTAGCCGACTGCATTCGTTCCCTAATCTTCACAAGTAAGTTTTATGTCGATCGATTCGTAATCAAGCTCCGAGCAAAAGCCCCTTTTCAATTTGTGTTAACAGAACCCATCGAGACAGATTTGGAATTTTAGGGTTCTTGTTCTTGGCATTTAAACTGATTTGGGGTTTTGTTTAATCTCGTGTTTTAAACATTTAGTTTACGTATTAAATCAGCGAAACCACATGGTCCGGCCGGCAAGTCACTGCGCCGTCGAACCACGTGGCGTGGGTTCGAAACCCACAACCCACGCAGCCGCCTCCTTTTTGCGCATGACCTTTAACCGGACTTGGACTCACATTCCTATTTAAATAAACGTCGCTCCATTTAGACCAGCGAACCACCCGGCTCAACTAGTTAAGACACTGCGCCATTGAACCGGGTGGCGTGGGTTCGAAACCCACGACCCACGGCCTACGACCGGTCCGTTTTGCCTTTTGCACCCACTAGAATCGGCCTGGAATCATGGGTTTTGACCCATCCGAGATCAAACCAGTAACGAAAATGCCCACTGGTCCAGCGGTCCAGTCGCTAGACCCACACGCCTAAGGCCCGAGTTCGAGTCCCTGCAGCCTGTTATATTTTATAATACAATTTTTAAAGCTCCAAAAATGTTTAAAAAAAATATTTTTATAAACCTTGAAATATTTATAACAGAATAAATTCAGTTTTACAAATTTTGCATAAAAACCCATATTTTTAAGAAATTATACATTAAATGATTAATTTAAAAATAAGTAGTTATTATGGATAAATTAATTTCAAAACTTGGTACAATTTTATAAAAAAAAAACTTAAACTTTATTTTCAAAATCAATTAATTGACAAATAAAAATAATTGATTTAAATAAAATTTATAAAATGTTAATTTTAATTAAAACGATCAACACTTATTTTTAAGGAAGGAAATAAATAAAAGTTATTTATCACAAAGGTAAATATATATTATACTTTTTTTTACACACCTTTATAAATAAATGGTATTCTTACACATCTTTATAAATAAATAAATAAAACAAAATTATTTATTAAGATAACTCACACCACTAATTTAATAACTAAATTATTAAATAATAATTATTTAATTTATTTAGTTATTCGAACTCAAAAACCTAGTTTAATTTTTCTAAAACTATTTATTTAAATTTCACATTTTATAAAACACCTCATTTAAGTATGAACCACTAATACTTACCACTCCAACACTGTCACACATGGCCGATTCAATCCTAGACTTAGACCTAGACTATTGTGCCCTCTAATAATTCAACATACATTATACATTAGGTTAACGTGGTGAGTTGCAAGGACCGTTTTACTACCTAGTCTCCCGTGTTTAGCTACACCTTGAACCAAGTGAGTATTACATATCCCCTTTTTCTCTTTTACGCCTTTTGGGGTGATTCATGAATTTTATACAAACAATAGTTTACTTTTTACACAAACTACACAAACACAAATCCTATCTACATTCATGTGTACAAATTTGAGCTTTATGTTTGAGTGCTAAGTGTGTTAACTTTTGTGTGCAAATTTGTGCAATCATTAACTAATTAAGCCGACGGTTAACAATGATAGATCTATTGAGTCTGACAAACCCACCCAGATTGGGGTGATTGTTACCGATAACACAATTTGCATGCTAGTTACAAAGGTTTGATTGTACTTTAGTTACACAATAGCTGCTCCCCATAAATGCCTTATTTATCATGACATGTAAGGATTTGCTTATTCATATTTATACACTATCTATGTACAAACCTATGTATGCTCACCAACTTTTTAGTTGACCTTATTTTATTCATGTTTCAGGTGCTAACGTGTGAATTTGAGCATGGCATGCTACACTTAAGTTGGACCAAGTTAATTTAAATTCAATGAACAATTTGTATTTTTATTTATGTACTTCTTGAATTTTGTTATTTGTGTTTGAATGGTTTGAAATGAAATCTATGTTTAAATATTGAAATCTAGTGAACCTTGTGCTCATGAACAGTATACATGTCCCGCCCCGACGTTTTCGCCGTCGGTTGGGGTGTGACATCAATAGTATGTGATGTCAACTCCCCCAGAGCTCTTGATATTGGATTCACGTCAGCGTATTGACGATCACCCTCAATATTACCACTAGGATCATTGTCATCATTATCCTTTCTTTGAATTGATTCAGCATGACAAGTATCATGTATCCTTAACTCCCCCTGAGCGTCAAGACGCTCAAAAAGTTTGGACACCAATAACTACATGTCAGCAATCTGTGTAGCTTGAGCTTGAATGACGAACTTTCTCTGAGTATCAGTAGACACAAGAGTATCTACCTGAGTCTGCAAAGCAAGCACCTATGATTCAAGGAAGGTAAACCTTTCAGAATCAGATGGCTTTGAAGGACCAGCATCAGATGTGTGTGGAACATGTGGAGAAATCACCGGAGATGGATGTTTAGAAGTAGGAGGTGTAACCAGTAAAGAAGCAACAAAAGTAGCATCCTCAACACCTTGAGATAAATGAGCAGCAGCAATAGAAGCAGACATAAGCTACTGAACTTTTGGAACTGGAATAACATCACTATCCGAGTCAGAACTCTCATCAATTAAAGTTCTCTTGCCAAGTACTGATCTAGAAGGAGGATTCCGAACAGACTTACGCCTCAGTTTTCTTGCTTTAGATTTAATACGTTTCCCCGCATTTGCCAATGGTAACGTAGCCAACCTCGCATAATGATCTGAGCTAAAATCTCTAGACGAATCAGAATCAGTAGATTCAGAATCAGGTAAAATAGTATCACCGGAACTCGTATCTACAACATTCCCTTCAGCTTCATGAATGGGTGAGTTAATAACGTCATTATCAAAATCATCCATATTCATACCCAAATCGTGTTCATTATCTTGAGCAATTTCTTCTTGAATTGGTTCATTAACAGGAATGTGAACCTGTTCTTGTGGAATAGGAACTTGTTGTTGTTGAGCTTGAACTTGTTGTTGTTGTTTGAATAGGAACTTGTTGCGGTTGTTGTTGTTGAACTTGATTCTGGACTTGACCTTGAACTAATTCCTCATGATGAAACCAATTATCATTAGGTGGCTCAACATAATCAAGATTGATTAAGTGACCAAACAACGGAGTTGGAACATGAATCAAAGCAACATTTTGTTGTTTAACCTTGGTACAATCAGTAAAGATTCTTTTAGACATAGGAGTCAAAGTCAAACGGATTGGATGCTGAGGTAAATCTGGAATTAAATGGTTCAGAATCATTTGCATGAACCTAGGATACATAAGAAACCCTTGACCTTCTAGAGGATTGATTTGCATAACCAACTCATGATATATAAACAAACAAAGTTAAACCTTTTTTTCAAAGTCAAAGCAACCATTGCAGCGTGTAATGCACTCTTCAAACCATCAGTACCAGCCTTTCTTGGAGACAAACATTGTATGATGACGTGCATAAAATACCTCCATTCTCCAACTAAACCTCCTTTTCGGGCTTGAGTATCATTTGGTCTTCCTCTGTAACCCATCCTCTGAAAACACCCCATAATTAGTGTTCGAGGATAAGACATAGGATCGTCAATAGCACCTCCCAAAGCCAAAGCAGCACAAATAGTTTCCACTGAAATAGCTACCTCCGTATTATTCACTGTAGCACGAAGTACGTGAGGTTCAACATCTGTATCTTGATGTACAGTATCCCAGAATTGTTGAATATACGGTAAACTGATGTACGGATTAGCAGATAAGGCCACATGCAAACGCGAACGATTCAGAAAGTTGACAATTCTTTGAAAATGAACAGCTTCAGACATATTTGGATCTAATAATGCCACTTGATTATGTTTGTACTTAACACGACGAGCCATCTGTAAATGTATTGGACAAACAAACACACATTAGTCATATAACAATAAAAAAATTTCACACAGAAAACTTGAAAAAAAAAAACACGTGTCCAAACACTACTGAGCCCTTAGGTGAACTTAAAAGTTCGGTTAGTGTTGCAAGAGGCGAACATAATAAGTTCGCCTAAACAAGTTCGCTTGAACAAGTTCTCCTGAACAAGTTCGCCTGAACCAGTTTGTCGATACAAATTCTTTAGCAGAATCCAAAAATGTCTAGATCGTCAAAAATTTTCAAATTAATCATAGCATATACATCGACTTACACCCACGAAACACTATTAAGTTTCAATTTCAAGTTTTAACCATGAAAAGAAACTATATTAGATCAAACGTAAACCGACTGTCATAACAACGAAGAACACAGGGTCAAAGGATCAAATTCCATCGATTTAACGGATAAAAAACCCTAAAATTACCATAGAAAGATTCGGAATTCAAATCCAATCCAGAAACAACCACAAAAATTTCAAGTTGAAAACCCTAGATGAAAAAATCACAAGTTCGCTAATAAACCCGTAAGTTCGCTCGGTAAGTTTGCTCTCACAGTGAAAGAAGATAATACGGAGAAGTTCGCCTGAACAAAATATTTAATCACAATTAAGTTCGCTTAACAAGCCTCAGTCGAACATATTAAGTTCGCTTAATCAGAACCAGGCGAACATATTAAGTTCACTCAAAACCTTTGCCATGAACAATTTCTTCACTTTCAACACGTCACATTCTTGTGAACTTCCATCTGTAGCATGTATCTGATCCAATCCCGAATCATTTTAATAAAAATAAAATTCTCATGGAAGATAGTAACAAAATATTTTTGGATTTTATCTGTACAAACGGAATCACATATTTTTTGTTTTTATCTCAGCAAACTGAAACACATATTTTTGGATTTTATATGAGCAAACTAAAATACATATTTTTGGATGAGCATCATGAGCAAGAAGAACATATCAGTATATGAGCAATTCATCACACAGTCTATTATCAACTATGGGTAACCTATGATATGCAAAAAAAAAATGATATGAAACAATCAAACTCATTCTTATGTAACTCAAATCTTTTTCAATTTTATGTAACTTTTGCAATCAATTTGAATAATACTTGAAATGATACGCGATAAATTTCAAAGTAAACAAGATCAGGTTAGGAAATGCTTAATTTTTCATACCGAATTTTCAATACAAAGAATGAATTCTTAAATTGTCAATATTATGTAATTTGAAACTATAAGCATTTTTCTTCCAAATTCATGTAAGTTAGTACCATTTAGATGAAAAACATCGTGTATCCCACATATATGCCAACAAAAATTTAAATTTGCACTATCTACAAGACATACACAGTTTATTGCAAGATTAGATCAATCTCCAAGATGAAATTATCTCTATTAGCACAAATATAGAATAGCAGATCCCAAAGGATATGAGAATCAGAATGATTCAGAATCAAAAGATTCTAGTGAATTGGCTTTATAATGAGAATCGGTAGATTCAGTTAGGAGGATCCAACTATTATCTGGATAAATTTCTGTAGATGCATGATATGTCCCTAATCCCTTGTAATATGTATTTCATCTATGTTTAATGTAACTATTTGATATATTAATGAAATTTCATGTTTATCCTTAATGTTTACTCATATATAACGACTGTGTATTAAACGATCTGATAAATATCAATAACGTTGATCAATCGTGCTATTGAAAGGCCCATTCGCACGAATGGATCATGAGAATGATCCATTCGCGCGAATAGATCATGAGAATGATTCATTCGTACGAATGAACCATTCTGATGATTCATTCTTACGAATGAACCATTCTACTGATTCATTCGCACGAATGAGTCCATTCACATGGCTCATTCATACGAATGGCCTCTGCACTATATATATAACTTTCACTTCATGAGACTAAAAAAAGAGAGCAGAGACTAACCAGAGCAGAACCAGACTAAGCAACAGAACACACACAAACTCTTTGCACCGGCATTGTCGAATCTCTGTCCGTTGAGAGTTTCCAGGTCTTGTATCCAACTTCTCTACACCAAAGGGTCGATAGAAACCTTCGTTTCGACATCTAATCCGCTCGTTTCTCACGACCCGATCCGTGTCATAGATTGGATTGCCAATCAAATCGGATTCCGCACGATTTGGTTCGGTTAATGTGTTGAATCATTGGATCAAGGTAGATCTCGATCCAACAAAGTGGTATCAGAGCCATTGTGCTCTAGATTCAACATAGAAAATCTAATCTTGCTTTTTCTATCTTCTTGAATGTTATGAAGATCACTTGATCGCTGTTTAGCCACGTTCAAAACTTGTGATTATTGCTTCTGAGTGATCTGATCGTTTCAGTTTCCAGATCTGATAAAAGGCTCAATCATTGGTGCTTTTTGGTGCAAAAAAGTCAAACAGCTCTCTGTCGTACGAATGGCTACTATGATGAACTTCATTCGCACGAATGGCTCCTACCATTCGCACGAATAGATCAAGTCTCCTACTCATTCGTTCAAGCTTCCAATCGCACGAATAGAAAATTCCATTCGCACGAATAGAAAATTCCATTCGCACGAATAGACCCATTCGCACAAATCTCTTCTGAATTTTTTTTTAGTGTCGAAAAACTTTTTTTTACCATGTCGGACTTAGCCTTTGTTGCCAGTCAGAACAGCAAAATCCAAAACTTGTTATTAATCGATAATGAAGCTGGAAATGCTAACAAGGCTCCAAAACTCATGACAATGGACGAATATCATCACTGGAAAAACAGGTTTGAGATACACATTAATGGAGTTGATACAAACTTATGGATGATGTTAGAGAATGGATATCAGAAAGTGTTGAGTGAGGATGGAACTCCTATTTTGCCTTCCCTTTTAAGAGAACAACAAAGAAAAGATTATGACTTAGAAAAGAAGACATATGCTATCCTATCTCAGGCCATATCAAGAGAAATATTTCATCAATTCAGGCAGTTTACATCTTCAAAATCTCTGTGGGATGCCTTAGAACAACGTCACGAAGGAAATGCTTCGTTGAAAGCTATCAATGCTAAGACCATTAAGAAGGAATTTGATAATTTCATGTATATTGGGAATGAGTCCTTAGATGATCTAATTGAGAGATTCTATCACTTGATGAGTGAATTGCATGCCCATGAGATCAAAACAACGAAAGAAGAAAAGGTTCAATGCATGGCAGATGCGCTACCACCAAAATGGGATTCATTCTTGATGGTTCTCAAACAGAACAATACTCTTGGAACCATTAACATCAATGAATTTCTTCAGAAATTGAGAGAACAAGAGGTGTTGAATAAGTGGAAGCTAAAGAGAGGCGTACAAGCTCAGGATCCTTCATTGTACTATTCTACATCAACTCAACAAAATGTTCCTTTGCAGACTGCGTTTGTATCAAACATGTCAAATGTTTCAGCCTGCCAGTCTTCAACAGCTCATGCTTCAGTTTCATCAAGCTCGGTTCCAAAGCAGGGAAATACTGATAGTACTCCTCCACCAAGCCCCATTAAATTGCAAACAGACAACTTCGACAAGGTTACTATCGAAGTGGCCAAGGAACACATGGCACTGTTGTCTACCGTTATCAATTCATATAACAGTCTTGTTGCTGGACAGGTTGGAAACAGTCATCTGACAGCAGAAGACTATGCTCAGATTGATAAGGATGAAATGGATCGAATTGATATAATGTGGGCTCTTGCAAGTGCAGTCAGAAGAGCGAGAGATTATGTAAAAAGGACAGGAAAAACTCTCGAAGGGAACAAAGACACTACTTATGGTTTTGATCTGTCTGCTGTTGTTTGTTTTAACTGTGGTGAGAAAGGGCATTTTGCTAGGCAATGTGAAAAGCCTAAACAGACTGGAAACCACAACCCTTTCAACAACCGTCAAAGCCAACCGAAGCCACAAACTCAAAATACAGAAACAAACCTTGTTGCAGTTACTCTTGTACAAGATAAGGGCACTTCAAGTGGAACAAAAGCTATGGTTGTTCAAACAGATGAGACTGTTGATTGGTCTTTTAAATTTGGAGCTGATGGCAGTTCAGGGGATAGAGCTTACATGGCAAAGGCTATAGAAATCCATGAAGAATCAGATTCTGATGCTGAGAGAGAGATTGCTTCAGAAAGTTCATCAGCTGAAGACGACACATCTTCAAACAGTTCTGGCTTCACAGCTAAGAATGAAGAAAAATCATCTGTCGTCTCTTCAAGTCAATCGACAGCTGATGTGGATGATAACAATTCCTCTTCTGAATCTACCTGTAGCTGTGCTTTTATGGTAAAAACATCCACAGGCATTCAGGTAAATTCTGACAGTTTTGAAAGTGAGTCTGAATCTCAACCGTGTTTAATTTGTGATGAACTTGAAAAGAAAGTTGAGGCACTTAAAAGTCACAACACAGACTTAATTGCTGATTTAACTGGTTGTCTTGAAGCAAACCGTGTTTTAAAGGGAAACGAACTTGCCTTCAAAAACAAAATTGATCTTTTAAACAGGCAAGTTCATGAATTAGAAATCTGTGTTCTCAACAAACAAAATGCCATCACCTTTTATTTAAACACGATTGATGAAACAAAGAAAAAGCTGGCGATTGTCGAATGTGATTATGAAACTTTAAATCAAAAGCTGAAAAGTTATTCAAATGCTTCTTACATTCTTGATTACATGGTTTCACAGCGTCCAGGAAAGAAAAATGCTGGGATGGGGTATAACAATTGTCCTCCACCTATGTTGAATACTATGGTAAACACACCGGATGATAACCCAATCACTGACTTTAAGGTAAAAACGCCACTTGTCGTTGATCCAACCGAAAACAAAATTTCTCAACCAAAGGTTAACGATAATGGTGCTTCGACCTCGGAGTCCCAGTGTGTTGATGGAATGGTAGAAGAGTGGGATGAAGACGACGATGAGTGCCCTACTCGTGGTTTGGGACACAAAAACTCGTCTGCTCCACAGAATGACAGCATTGGTATTTCAAAATCTGCTTCTAAAAATGTTTTTAAAATTAAACAAACCAATTTCCGTCCATCTTATCCCACTACTTCTGATCAGAAGAGTCAAGTAACCAAAGCCTCAATCAAAAAGGTTAATTTTGTTAAAGCTGGAGAGTCTGTTCAATCAAACAAGTCACTCTCTTTAGCTGAACTAAAAGAAGCTAAGGCTGGTGGTTCAAAAACTCACCAAAGTGAAAATCAATACAGATCTCCGAGGTTGGTTGAGCGGAGATACTGTTTTGAGTGCGGTACACAAGGACACGTTGTTGTCAACTGTCCTTATCTTCAGAAGCCAAGTAAAAGAGTTAACCATTTTCCAGAAAATAAACAAAAGTTTTTAACTGAAGAAACTTATGGTAATCAGGTATGAATCAACATCTCATATCATCTCAATATATAGTAAGTTAATACAATAAGCATTCATTGTAAATCAATTATACAATAACATATTTGGTGGCCTAAAGCGAACGTTGAAATTGAGGCATTCTGTGAAAGTTTTGTAAATATATAAAAAAAATTTAAAATGTAATTTAATGGAGCGTCAAAGCGCATAATGTTGACATAAAAGTTGTGAAATTATCATTTCTCTCTGAAAACACAAAAGTTGAGAATACAAATTAAAGTAGTTTTTCAATTTTTGGGGGCTTAAAGCGGTTGATTTAGTTGCTTGTACTATAGAGCCACCCTTGATCACACCTACCTATTTGTACACGCTAATTAATACTAACAAACTAGCCTATGTTATATATTGTAGAAATATTATGAGATTGATGCATGTCATTGGCGTTTTGTGATGAATCGGTTTGGTCACCTTCTTCGAAATTTTAGAAGAAAACTGTATGTGGGATACATAGTACCCAACCTAGGTAAACCGGTGAAACTTACGATAATTTCTAAGCAGTATCATACATTGTTGGAGCAAACGGACCGGAACAAGTTCGTTACATATACACAATGAGACGAATTCAAGGTTTTAATCATTTACTCTAATTAATGTTCATCATCATTATATTTTAATCTTTATATTTTAAACTCTAATGAAATAAATAAAATATGTGTTGGAAGAATCTGTCGAAAACAAGAAAATAAGCATGATCAAAGTACGTTTATGATCATCATGTGGGACGAGGAGGATATACTTATCTAAGAGATAAGCTGGTCACTTCATTCTCTAATTCAAGTGTGTTTTTTGGTTGTATGTCTGATGTGTGAGTGTTTGCTGCTTTCTGTTGAATATATTACAAGGTTCAAAACAATGAAATTGCACCCGATGAAATCCTCTCTCGTGCTTTGATGTGGAGGAAAGCAAGGGAAGACAAAAAAGGGAAAATACAAGAATGTTGATGTCAAACTCATGGCAGATAAAATAGTAAGTTTAACTTCAAACTTTTAGAAATTATGTTAAAGAAAAATCATTTAACTAGAGTTGGAGTTGTGAGATAAGACTGAAGGGTAATTAAAACTGTCATTAGCCAGGATCAATGTTTTAAACTTAAAGCCGGTAACTCATAGTGACATCTAACTATGCTAAAAAACTTGATTCTATTTATACATTAGAAAGAACTACTGGTTACATCACCCTGATTGTGACATCAAAGTAGGCTAACAATCTTGTTTCTCAACAGTTAGTAAAATTGCTCGAACAAGTAAACAGCTGGAATGGACACAACTGCTGGTTCGAGGAAGTGCTGGTGAACAACTTCAACAGCAGTTCATGTAAACAGGAGTTATAGCAAGATGTTCTATGCTTGTAGGGAATCATCAGTTTGTTCTTTGTAAAGTCAAAGCCTTATTCTTCTATAAAGTTCTGGTCAACGCCTGGAGTTTCGGCTTTCAGAATCAGCAGTTCTTTTCAGGATCCAACAATTTACTTTAATTCATGTTTACATTGTTAAGAAAACATCTCACTACATTCTTTTAACATTTTTTTTGCAGATCGACAGTGAAACACAAATCATGGATGGAACCCTGAACCTTGAACCGGGCACGGATGCTCTCACATTAGTACTTGGCAAGGAAATAGGTGGATTTTTAAAAGGGATTGGCTATGGAGTAAATTCCAACAGATATTGGAATGTTCCTTGAACAAAAGGATCATCAAAAGAACGAATTGCACTACTTGCGTGTCAACTATACAAAAAAGATGAAAAGATTAACACCCTGTCCATCCAGATGGAAGAAACACAAAACAAACTTAATCAAGTTCTACAACATTTGGCTGCAAAAGGAGTGCCGTTGTTAGCAACACAAGTAAAAGTGACTTATTTTTATTCACAACTTAATTAATGCTTTAACGTTTGCCCTTGTGTAGTTAAATTTTGTAGGTGAATTCTTGGGACAATTATGTTGGATCTAACCAAAGTACTAGTGCTACCACATATAAACCGGGGTAAAAGAAAATGGTAACGCTAGTAAGTATTTAACAATTTCATTCTTTTTTATAAGTTTCCATATCCTAATTAATTGAATTGTAGATCAATTATGTGAACAACAATCTTGGCTCTAAGGACAATACTAATGCTACCCCATCTAACGGATCATGTAAAGCAGTGCAAACAGAAGTCACTCCTCAGGTAAGTATTTGACAATTTCATTCTTTTTTTTATAATTTTCCATGTGATTGCTGGTTTTGCATGACCTAATTAATTGAATTGTAGGCTAATTCTGCGAAGACCAAAATTGGCAAAACAGTAGTGCAAACAGAAGTCACTCCTATTAGTAACTTATCTAAAAGGGTGCAAAAAACGCCGGTGAAAACCAAGAAAAGGAAAGTTGATGTATCACAAGTAGATGTCCCATCTCATCTGGAATCAAAAGAAGATGTCCCACAGGTAGGTATTGCGTGAAATGCACATATATATTGACTTTAACTTTACCATGTTAATATATCCCACAAATTTTTATAGACATTTAAGTGTACTCTGTTTTCTGTACATTTAAAAAATCACGTGGCACGTGGTACAATTCATTGGTCAACGAAATTACAAACCATACATGGAGTTCCATTACAAGATGATTGCTATAGAGTTTCTATAAAGAGGGCAACATTTTTACGAGTAGAAACTAGCTAGTTCAAAACAGTTCACGAGACAGTAGATTCTTTTGTTCCTTGGCCAAAATCTCTTGTCAAAAGTGACCAACAGGTTTGTTACTTAATTAATATCTGATTAAATGCAACTAAAACATGTATTAATATTTGTTTCCATGTTTTGTTGCTCCAGCTACCAGATCCACCATTCAATTAAACACAAAATACTACAACTAAAGTTGCTAAGAAGCAAAAGAAAACTTTTACAACGATAGAAGACGAGAAAAAACAGCAAGGAACAAGAACAAAACCAGCATGTAACAAATAGACATTCTTTAGTATTTAGGTTAAAAACTTATAAATTGATTTTGGTTTATTATTTAGATTTATTCTTAATATAATTTGGTTTTCTCATGCATGTTTACTGTTGTTTTTAATTATTATATATAAAAAATGAAAATAAAATGGCAAACTTCATAAAAAAGGCCACATAGAACCCCAGTAAATATGTGTGATCAAAGTTAAGACAATAGCCACACTTAAAATTCTAAAATTTCGTGTGGCTATAAATAACCATTAGCTACACCATAGTTACTTTGTTTTATGTTTGTGTGACGGGATGATAATAAACGTCGTGGGAAAAAAACTATATGTGTGACCAAAGGTAAGACAATAGCCACACTTAAAATTACAAAATTTCGTGTAGTTATAAATGACCATTAGCCACACCAAAGTAACTTTGTTTTTCGATTATGTGACAGAATGATACCAAACGTCATGGGAAAAAAGTTATGTGTGACCAAATGTTAGACAATAGCTACACTTATAATTACAAACTTTCGTGTGGCTATAAGTAACCATTAGCAACACCATACTCACTTTGTTTTTTGTTAGTGTGACTGAATGATAGCAAATGTCATAGGAAAAAAACTTTATGTGTGACCAATGTTAGACAACACTCACACTTCAAATTCCAAAATTTCATGTGGCTATAAATAACCATTAGCCACACCATAGTTACTTTGCTTTATATTTGTGTGACGGAATGATAACAAACGTCGTGGAAAAAAAATATATGTGTGACTAAAGGTAAGACAATAGTTACACTTAAAATTATAAATGACTATTAGCCACATCAAAGTAACTTTGTTTTTTGCTTAGGTGATAGAATGGTACCAAACGTCATGGGAAAAAAACAATTATGTGTGACCAAAGGTTAGACAATAGCCACACTTAAAATTACAATAATTTTTTGTGTGTCAAGTAAAAGATTTTAGCCACTCTTCAAAATAAATTCATGTGACTATATAATATAAACGGCCACACTTACAGTAAAATCATGTGGCCGTTGTTACCATGTAGCCACACTTATTGGGACAAAATGCTTGATCACAACAACCCTTTTGCCACAGTTTTATTAAATAAGTGTGGCTAAAACAATCATTTTAGTAAATTCATGTGGCTGTTGCGACCCGTTATCCACACTTAAAGTAAAGTCATGTGGCCGTTGCGAGGGAATGTTTGATTCCAGAAAGAAATGTTGATACCACTTAGCTACACTTTTAAGCTGCTATGGCCACTAAAAAGCGTGTGTGGCCGTATGTTACCTACGATGACTCAAGCTTTGGTCACACTAGTGCTGGAAAAAAAAGTGTGGCAAAAGGCCTACGTCACATGTTTTTGTGTGGCCGTAGGCCATTTTTGACACAGTTAAAGCTTGATAGCTACTCATGAAAGCAGCATATAGAGCCATGTTTTCTTATGTCACTTGAACATTTTGATTCTGGCTTTTGGTTTCACAGAGTATACAAGAACCGTTCAATATTTTAAGCTTTGAGTGGAGAATTTTTCAAAAGAAGTTCTCAGAGTTAAAATAATAAGCCGGAAATAGGATGTACATAGAGCAAAATGTCAATATATTTTAAGATTAGACATGATCTGATAAAACTTCTAGAAGCAGATTTAAAGGTCTTAGCCAGAACTAATATGTACACACCTGGTGGGTATAGTAGAGAAATGATTTTGAAACTTATCTTAGAAGAAAATCCAGAGATAGCTTCAAGTCAATAAATAAACCAGTGAAGAAGAAAGTGTTGACTAGAGTAAATAAACTTGCATTAAGAAAGGTAGATCCTTTATTACCAACTGGTTCACCAATCCTAGACAGATATCTCGGAGACCAAAAGCTATTTTGCCCCAATATATTGAAGTTTTTGAAAGAAAATCCGGATCATTACAGCCTATCACAAGAATGTTTTATGATTCAGCAAATGAAGAATTGGTGGTAGAAAGGGGAGATCAAGAGCCAATTACAATTTTTTATCCTTCTAAGTTAAAATGGCTGAGTACTGAAGATATTTTTGCTCTTGAAGGAATGAAGGTTATTCTTCAATCCAAGGACAAAGAAGAAATTGATTTTTGTTATAAATGTATAAGAGAATATGTAGATATACGGAGGAGGTGAGTGAACATCTATAGGCATAAGCCTATGAGGAGATTGTAAAGACTATAAAGGTTGGTACTTATCAAATTTCACTAAGTACATCAACTCTATAGGACAAAGGTCTACTTTGGATGAAGAAGTTACTTCGAAGGGCGAGTACTTTGTATAGCTGTCTGAAGAATTGTCATGTTCAAGTACTACTCCGAATGAAGGCTTCACTCTAGATGAAGAGTCACTCTGAATGAAGAACTAATCCTGATAGTCAGCTTCTACTCCGGATAAAAAAAAAGAAAAATCAACATGAGTACACAACAAGTACTCCGGATGAGTTAAGTACTAAGGTTGAACAAATTGTTCATCCGGAACTGAACTTACTCATCCGGACCAAACGGTGTTTATTCATCAAAGGCCTACTCCGGAGAACAACTGATATCACACCCCAGATTTTACCTTCCTAGTCGTGCGACCAACGATTGGTACCTATTTCTTATATTATCTCATTAGAGATTTATAAACACAGCGGAATATTTTTAATAAATCAGGATCTTTTCAAAAGACGGGAAATCTCCCGTTTCATTTCATTTCATTTCATAAATAGAGATATTTCCTGATATTGTATACAAACATTTAATTTACAAATCCAAGGTTACATGAGCCATTTCTTTCAAGATGATGTCTAGGGTGGACGCTCCCTTTTCATGACATCATTATTCTTTTGTCATCACATGGCTAAATCATACAAAATCATCCTTGGTTGCCTGTAAAAACGTTTGAAAATATTTTATCACTATAAACTGGTAAATACAAGTGTATTTAAAATCATAATCTGACAAGCGTGAATAAATAGAACAATTTGCTCATAGTTTCCGGTCAATTTACAGAGTCAACTTTCTAACCACCAGCCACACTAGGAACCTTAGATATAGTTTTACGTTTATTCAATGTTCTACCTTACACCTCAAGCGATAGGTCTTTCATAAAAACCAAGGGTTCACCCCTAGCACTGTTACAGCGTCTCATCTGTAACACGTGTATATATGTCACACCCCCAAATTCCACTAACGGTGTTTTACCACAAGTCTTGTGACAAACCAGGATCTCAGTCATTAGGTACGTCAAACGACAGTATATGAGTTTAAAACAAAACCATAAATATTCAGAGTAAATGCGGAAGCGATAAACAAAGTATTTAATGCGCAAAACAAACGCGCCCAAAGTCAAGTTTAATAGAAAGCATATAAATAGTTTAAATGTTTGATTACTGTTTGAAATGATAATAAAACTCCATGCATGTCCTAGGTGTGCACCTGTGCTTAGCGACCCGAGAAAACATGTAAGAAAAGTGTCAACGCTAGGTTGGTGAGTTCACAGGTTTCAGTTTCATAATAATGTTTGCCAGATTATGTACATTCAATATATATCAATAGGTAGCTAACCTATGTTCATGTTTACTAAAGCGCTCGCAACCTAAGCTGACTGTTTGTAATGTTTGAATGCCTTCCTGTAGAAACAAAGACTGATGGCTACAAAATTCTCTAAGTACAAGTGATGCTGATCTCAAAGTTTGCTGCTGACCAACAAACTGTTGCGTACAAGCTTATCTGCTGCGGATACTTGTTCTCCTGCTGAAGAACAAATCTGCTGCGGATAGCCTTATCTGCTGAATACCAAAGTTGCTGCGGATAGGCTTCTCAGCAGCATCAACACTTGATGCTGCTGACAGGCAAATCATCAGCAACTTTGGATGGTCACATCTTGTAGCTGCTCCTCATCTTTGCTGCTGATAGCCATGTGCTTTGAAGACAAATCGTTGCAGCGGACTATCCATGCCAAGCTTCACTGACAACTTTCTACAAAAGCAACTGACACACACTCAAAGCATAAGGAACCTCAATGGTGCAACCAATGACAGACAACAATGCTCTTCTCCAAGCATGCAAGTAATAATGCATATAGAAGACGCTTCAATAAAGTTAACTAGCTTTAGACTAAACGTGTAATAGTTAGCTATATACAACAGATCAACGGTCTGTGTTAGATCTGATCCTTAGAATCAAGGGTCTGTCTTGATTCTAAGTGAGTATAAATATTGTGTAAACACTTCATTGTAAGTGTGCTTTTTTGTGCTTTTTTGATTGAGTTTCAATTGTAATCGTTTATCTACAAAAGCTTAATACAACAGTGTTCTTATTAGTATTCTTTCAGTTTACTCGATTATACTTGTGTAGTTGATATTGTTTCCGCCAATTTCAACTAAGAACATAACCATCTTGTACTTTCACGATCCTACACTTTCACCATGTCTATCAACAATGGTGACGTGTTTAGGTCAATATTACAACTGTTCGACCTCCAATAGAGTTAGCGCGACTAACGCGGGTGGGGTTTTTCAAACCCAGTAGTACTACTCAAGATTACCTCGCTAAGTTCGTATTAAATGGTTCGATGTGTAAGGACTTTCATGATAGAGTGTTACGCTTGGTCTTAACATGTGATAATATAAGAATTACGGTAATCGTGTGTTTGCGTCATGTTTTCTCCCCCTAGTTTAAAACAGTAAAAAAGGGCCGTGAAACTCACCTGAGTTGTGTAAAGCGTAGTAAATAGCACCACACAAGGATGCAATAAAACCCACAAATGGATTGCATGCGGACAATCTACGAATGCGCTAGAATAGGATTTATGACAGTTACAAACATAGGATTTTGTGACAACGATACGGGAAAAGGTCGGATGTCCTAAGACACACTAATTATTAACGAGTAGACAAACATGTCATCGGGTTTATAGAATCCTTAGTTTAATATTTAATTTATATGTGGTACCTACCAAACGTCACCAAACACGAGGTAATAATATAAAATAATATTTCATGTGTTTGTTTGAGTTAAATAATAACTTTAGGTAATAATATAAATAATTATATTATTTTAAATATGGGAGTAATACTTAAAATAGGTTATAAATTCGTTTCCGAGCCTACGGGTGTTTTCCGGGGTTAAAACGTATTAATATATTAATATAATAATATAGAGTTTGATTTTATTTAAATATAATACATAAAAACTTGTTTTAAAAATAAAAAAGGGGTGGAGAGACTCGAACCCGGGTCTCTCGCACAACAGCCACACACACTAACCATCTCCGCCCGCTAGGGTATCGCAAGAGAACTCGGACAGAAATGGTTTTAACATATATGTTCCTTGAGTTCTTCCCCCCTAGTTCTTCCCCCCTTGCGAAACCTAGGGGTGTAAACTAGCCTAGCCGAGCCGAGCCCGAGCCTTACACTAATCGAGCTCGGCTCGTTAGATTATCCTGAAGCTCGAGCTCGGCTCGGTTCGAGCCTATAGATTTTGGATCGAGCTTGGCTAGTGGAGTGAAAATAAAGCTTGAGATCGACTCGGCAAGGCTTGGTTTCATTCATGACGATTAAACAAGCAAATTCTCGGCTCGAGCACGTTTATAGGAAGCCTTAAACGAGTCAAAGCTCAGCTCGAGCTCGATTTGAGGGGTTAAATTGACTAATATATTTAAAATATATGATAATAATATAAAATTTTACTAGGCTCGTTAAGGCTCGCGAGCCTAAACTATCTTAGAAGGCAAAGCTTGAGCTCGGGCTCGATAACTAAACGAGTCATATTTTAGTCTCGAGATCGGGCTCGGGCTCATTAAGGCTCGGCTCGTTCGAGCGTTTTACCGATCCGATCTCGAGCCGGCTTGATTCGTTTACACCCCTAGCGAGACCCGATCCAAACCAGTCCCAAATCTCACTAATTCGGCCACGATTGAATTCAATTGTTTATTGGTTTTGTTTATGAAAGAATTTTGAACTTGTGGTTGTAATTAATTGCAAAATCATCAAGTTTAATGTCGTTAATTTCAAGTTTGAAGAGCCAAAACCCTAGATTATGAACTCCATATCGAATTGATTAAGTCTTATAAAAAAAGTTGTTGAATTCATGGGGCTTTCATTGAGTTGATGATTGCGAAGCTAACCATATGAATTAATTGTGTTTAGATTGAGTCTAGGATGGTGTTCGATTAAACCCGAATGGATATCAACCCTAGAATCCAATCGTGTTTAATTCAGTGTTCTAGGCCTCGATTAGGATAGGGCTTTCAATCTAGGCATATAGACGAAGCTAAGGGTGTGATTAGTTACCAGAATTGATGTCGAATTGGTGGTGCTCGATTAAACTGAGTTCCGACTTCGAACGGCTAAGTATCTAGCGTCTCTCGCTGCATCTCCGACGAATTTGATGTGTGAAAAAGCTTCACAGAGGTTTGTTTATTGTGTGTAAAGTGTTTGCTTGCGAGATTGCAATGCCAAATGATCGAATTCGATGGAATAAGATGCGAGGGTCGACGGTTTCGACTTAAATGCCCATAATTAGGATTAATTCGAATCAAGGATATGTTTAATGCTTTAATGATGATCGTTTATGAGGTTAACGTGCAATTCAATTACAAATTTGGACAAGTTTGCAGTTATGGATTTGAATTTGGCTCAAGAACATCACGGTTTGACCTTGACATAGTCTTGACTTAGGAATCTTCTAGTGTGAGCGTCTAAGACGGCAGCGTCTCTGCTAATCGTCTAGCTTGGTTTCACCAAATAAGCGTTTCCTATCTTCTCGATTCTTTCTAGGATGATCCGGCACTTTCGAAACTTAAACTTACACGCGGGAATGGTTTTGTGAGAGTGAGATATCAGTTCTTAACTCTGTAATATCCCAAAATAAAACGACAATTATAATAACGGGTTAAACGCTAGACGAACGGAATAAATGAACGAGGCGTGATGGGCCGGCAAAATTGGATGGCGAACTTGAAGGGAGGAGTCCCCTCCCTTTAAATAGCCAATACAACCCCATTTTCTCTCATTTGCAAAATCTACAGAGAGAAACAGTAAAGAGAGAAAGTGTGGGAATCGTCTCGAGATTGCAAGGGAAGGATTCTCCAGTGCTCGTAAAGATAACCTCTGAATCAGAAGCTCGATACAGGTAACGGTTTAACCTAGATCTGAGTTTTTGTTTACTTTGGTGTTTTCAGGTTTTGGATAAAAAGATAACCTTTTTACGTATGAAACATAGAGATAAACATAGATTTGAACTCTAGAATGAAAAACAAAAAATTTTTAACGTAGAAAGTTGGGATCTTGACGTGATGCAAGAACTTAGGGTTCTTGGGGAAGAAGACAGCCCCGCAGGCGAACTTATGGGGAGGGTCTGGTGAACTTATCATGTTCGTTGGACAAGTTCGCCTAGGGCAAGAAGTAAGCGAACTTAGCCTAAGTTCGCCTGTATGTTTGCCAGGTTTGTAAGAGGAGAATTTAGCCTTAAGTTCGCCTAAAACAAATTGAATAACCCGTTAGAGTCGACAATTGGTCTGATGAGTATTTTACTAATCAATTCAGATCGTATGTGACGTTTTTGGGCCTTTGTTTAGGACAACTGAAACTAGCTTATCAGGTGAGTTATAGAAGCCCTCTTTTAAATGTTTTAAATAATGTTTTTGAGCTGGTGTGCATACGTAACGATGTGACTGTTTTATAAAACAATGTTTATGAATGATGTATGTGACATTTTTGAAACAATGTTTATGAACGATGTTTTGGAAGGAAAGGTTATGAAATAAGTGTTTATGAAATATTTTGCCAAAAGAAGTTTACGAAATGTTTACGAATGAATGAATGATTTTTAATAAAACGTACAAATGCTTTAACTGAAGTTTTGAAGTAAAAGAAGTGAATATTTATGAAACTCACAAACGAACGAATCTGCCATGATTCCTACGGGAATCGAAGTTATGGGTATGGGATGTATGTTGTGGGCCTTACCTTTTAGGGGCCTATGTGGCTGGCCAACTGTTGTACAACTGGGGTGATGACGGTTACCAATGGGATTATCGGGATCCTTGAAGTTGGTACAATTTACCTTGCGGGGTAATAATGCTTGAAGTTTGGTAGTTGTGCCTTACGGGGTGCAGTGCTTGAAGTTTGGTACGTGTCCTCCTTGTGATGAAGTGCTTGATGTTTAGTGTTGAATGGCCTAAGTATCGGGCCCTGGGTTTCTCCTCCCGAAGGACAGTATGATGTTGAAGGGCCGAGTGGTGGTGATCTTTAGGTTTCTCCGCCGATATGTGATGTTTGGAATTGAGGGTTACGAGAAGGCACCTATTCGATATGTTCGTTGACTTAAGGGTTATGTTATGTGTTATGTTACGTTATTGCATGATTTTCGTACGCTTTTATTAATTAAGTTAAATGATATGTTTTTGGAAAATATTTGAATTTATGTTTTATGTAAAAGCTAGAACTCACCAGCGTAGCTGACTTTTTAGTATGCACATTCAGGTTAAGGCGTGTTATGAGGATGGACGGTGATGCTTGGCTAGCGTAAAGAGTTACCCGGCTGCTTATGAATACTGGCATCCTGTCATGTTTTGATTATGTTATGTTACGTTTTAGACAATGTTTATGCTTCCGCATGTTGAACAATGTTTATGATTATGTTTGAATGAAATTTTTCGCTGCGTTATTTGATATTCAAGTTTAAGAACTGTTTTTGAATGAGTAAATCCAACACGTGAGGCCTCCCGGGTTTAGGGCTTTACAAGTTGGTACCAGAGCAATAGTTTGAGAGATTCGAACACTCCCAGTGTCTGAACTTAAACTGTGAATGGGACTGAGAGTGGATGCCAGTACGGGTAACTCGAGCCACAACATTAGGTATGAAAAGTAGAGTATGTGTATATAGTATGCCTTAGAAAGTAATATATTAGGACATGCGTTCTGATGGAATCATAAAGGTGGTCAAATAGAAATCAAGAGGTAGTGTACTAGTTAATTGCAGATGACCAGTGTATATTAACATCTTACAATACTTGTTGAATTATATTTGTTAACTAGCGTGATGATATTGGATCCCTTGTCTTATAGAATGAAATGGAAAGAAGTGGAAACGGAAGGCGTGGTGGGGGCCGTACCGGTGGTCGATGTAGGACTCCTGCTCGTCAAGAGTACAGTGAAGAGGGAAGTGTCCACACGGAACAAGAAAGTAGTGTGCATGGGACTGAATAGACTCATGCTGAGGAGCAACACTTCATTTTCGAACCAGAGGTGAAAGCGGCCCTGGCCCGCGAATTCACTGAGATGATGAGGGCTTCCTTGCCAGAACTTCTGGTTGAAGCATTGAAGAAGGCTAATGAGGCAGGCCGGTCTAATACGACAACTGGGGCCCCGTGCATTGAGGGTGTCAATGCACCGCTTACTCGCAGTTATGATTACAAGTCCTTTAAGGCATGTGACCCGCCCGTTCTGATTGGGAAGAAGGACGCAATGGCTACGTTTGATTGGATGATCCGTATGGAAGCCGCCATTCGTCTGAGCGAATGCCGACCAAACCAGGTTGTGAAGTTTGCTACTAACTCCTTGAGGGAGGAAGCATCTCATTGGTGGGAAGGTGTACGTCAAGCCAAGGGGGTCGAGGCTGTTGATGTGACGATGTGGAATGATTTGAAAACTTTGGTGATCAAGAATTTATGTCTAAGGAATGAGATCGAGAAGGTAGGTAGGGAATTTCTAGGGTTGAAAGCCGGGAGCATGACGCACCGGCAGTACATGACTCGGTTCAATGAACTAGCGCATCTTGTGCCATATCTTGTCACTACTGAAGAGAGGAATATCGCCTGCTACATTCAATGGTTTCCGGACAAGGTTCGCGCCTATGTTAAGGCAAACGCTCCTACTACCTATGACTCGGTAGTGGAACTGAGTGGAGTGGTTGATATGCCCTAAATTATACATGTTTGGTATGCATAATAATCCCCATATTATGGTACTAATTTATTAAAAGCCTTGCAATTGATACTTAAAACGTTAATATTTCACAATTGTAGGTTATTCGGTGTCCCAAGTTAAACAGAGAAAAAACTAGCTTAGAACATGAAAAAATAAAGCTTTTGGAGGACCAAACCCGAGCATTTTCCCCTAAGAAGTCAAAACAGGTCAACACATGTCAACCAATAGCTAAAAGACGAGCCTAGGGAGCAGACAGAGGGATTCACGGTCGTGCATCCCTTTGCACGGTCGTGCAAAGCCTGTCTGGTCTCCCCGGACTCCGGTACACTGTCCTTTGTACCATGTTTGATTCCCGAGGTGTTTGCACGCCCGTGCAATCCAATGCACGGTCGTGTATTGCTTATTTTGAGGCCTATAAATAGATGGCTTGAGTTCTTCATTGAGATATCCCTTACACACCCCAAGAACACACCAAAGAAAGCTTATTTCGTAGTTAGAGTGTAGTAGTAGTGAGTAGAGGGGCTCTTTCTCCTTGTTCAGCAATAGGGGAGCCTACGAAACTCAGCGTTATGCTAGTTAGTATGGCCATTCGTGGCTAGACTCTTTGTATTGCTAGGGTGAAGATGAAGTTTAACACATGTTAATGCTTAACGTATTAATCCAAGTGATGTGTTTATGTCTTTAATCATTCGTCCTTAAAACCACCATTTTGGTGGGCTTTTATTATTGTTTAAATCCGTCTTTATATTTGTGAGTTTTCTTGATTTTAAAGTGTAAGATCGTAAAACCTTTTTAATCAAACTTCTCTTGCAGCTTGTACGTCTTTATACAACTAAAGATTGATAAGCCACGGCTTGGTCAACACTGTTAAGGTCGTACGTCTTTATAAGAACTTATTATGCGACCAAGAATTCATGAACTCATGTTGGGAACGGTTTGTCTTTATACTTGGTCCCATTGTTGCACCGCCTCCCGGTGAACAAAATATAATCACGTAGTTAACTCTAATACAAAGCATTTTATGTTCGATGTCTTAAACCAACCCGAAGATGACCATTCGAAGGGTTGAGGGTAATTGTTTTCCTTAACGGGAGGCACTACTACTTTTTAAAGATTTTAATTTGCAAATCAAATGTCGTGAGGACGAGGCTCTAGCAGTGACCCGGGTCACAAGTTTGTTGTAGTCATTTCACTGGATTAGTCAACTTAACATTATCATGTACCAAGCGGATTCGAATCCTGAAGCAATACTCTCTGTGACCTGATTATCTCCGAGATATTTACTTTTCTCCTATTTACTATTTTGTTCGTTACATTTCTGTTACACACATCACACACGTTTTTACTTTTCTGTTATTTTCTTTACCGTTATTTACTTTTCTATCATTAGTATTCTGCTTCACAAGCACACAAAACCCACTCACTAATTGATCCGGTTAAACGATAACAAAAGTTGAGTACTGGAACTCGACCGTGTCCATTGGTTCGATACTTGGTTCTTACCTAAACTATATTACGCTGCGATAGGTACACTTGCCTATTGTGTGTGTTTTTAAGTTAAAGTACTTATCATTTTATAAACTAAAAACCTGATCTCGTAAAATCATTCTAAAAATATATTTATTATATTTTTATATACTAAAAACGACACATCAAGTTTTTGGCGCCGTTGCCGGGGACATGTTGATTTCAAGAAAAAATTCGAGTTAACATATTAGCCTTATCATTTTCCATCTGTTTTCCTCTTACATTTTGTTGCAGGTAGTGTATGATCCACATCTCCACTACTGGTTTATATCGACCTTTAGCAGAGCCCGAAAGATTCTTTCACCGCCGAATACGAGAAAACCATGCTAGAAAAATGGTAGTTGAAAACCGCACTATTTTCGATTTTGCAAGACCGTCAATTGAAACTTTGGGGTCTAGCATCACAAGGCCAATGGTTGACGCTAACAAACGCTAACAACTTTGAGATCAAGTCTCATGTTATCCACATGGTCCAGTTATCATGAAATTTCCATTAATTACCCGATGAAGATCCACATGCCCACATTGCAAATTTCCTCGAAATTTGTAGCACTTTCAAACTGATCGGAGTTTCGAATGACGCAATTTGCCTCCGAATGTTTCCCTTCTGCTTAAGGGAACGAGTTAGGGCATGGCTAAACTCTCTTCCTACTGGGTCAATCACTACATGGGACGATCTTGCTCAGAAATTCCTGTCGAAATACTCCCGCCGGCTAAAACTGCTAAACTAAGAAATGATATCACTCTTTCACTCAGGATGATGGTGAATCACTATATGAGGCATGGGAACGCTTTAAGGATATGTTGAGAAAATGTCCTCATCATGGGTTAGAGGTTTGGTTACAAGTGTCATCATTCTACAATGGGTTGCACAACGAAGCTCGTCAGACACTTGATGTCACACCCCCAACCACGGCGGTAACTCCCGCGGGGCGTGACGGTCATGGAAATCATCGTCACCGATTACATCGAACGACCACTAAGTGGTTTGAAAATCATACGTGGTAAATCATTTCAAAATACATAATTGTTTTACAAGTTTTAGTGCAGAAGCAAATGTGGGAATAATAATTGTTTCAAAATACGACATTAGGTAATGCTAAATGTCCAAAAGTAATTGTGTCCCTAAGTGGCAATGCGACTCCATGCAAGTATGCAGCTAACTTCAAAGCAATTTCAATTACCTGAGAATACATGCGTAAAACGGGTCAACAATAATGTTGGTGAGTTCACAGGTTTTAATTGTAAAAGTAAATCATTGTAATGGACCACAAGACTCTCTATGATTTGATTGTTGTACATACAATGCTACAATATTACCATAAGCACACCAAAACCGAAGCTAGACTGTAATAGTAAATGTAACTGTAATCTAATGCCCCTACCTATGCCTACCGAATACATGGGGGTGTTTAGGCTAATAAATCACCCGTTTTGACCTACGATCAAAGTTAGCACGACTAACTCAGTCGGGGGATGTCAAACCCGATAGTACTATTCATAATTACCAAGCTTTGTGAAAGAAACTAACGGCCCAGTTGTTAGGGGACTTAGTATGGTAAGTAAACCTCTTATGTAATATGTGAAATCATATAAATGTGATTATGTCCAATGAAAATGTAAGTATGCATGTAATCTCCCCTAAAAGGAAAATAAGTAAAATGGGGCCGTGAGACACACCTGAAGCGCGAGTACTGTAAACATGCAAGTAGCAAAACTCCTAGAGTAAACCGACCTATGTGTGCCCTAGAATATATAAGACACCTTAAAGTCTAAGTAATGATTCTAAATACAAGTTGGTCATGTAACAGTTTCACCCAACTCGTTATGTTATGCGTGTAAGTTTTGGTTTAAAATGTTTTGATTCAACGACCCGTTGGTGATATGTATTTGTTACCCGAAAATACATACTTACATAAAATAAATATAAACTATAAATTAGATCATGTACGTTCATGTCTATAAGTAATATGGTGACAACTTAGTGTTTGGTTTTCAAAGTAAGGTTTGACTCGACCCGAGTCGTAACTCGTTGCGAATGTTAAATAAATGTATCATATATATTTATTTAAAATAACGTTTTCGAAACACGTCATGATTTTAGGTAAAAATAATATTTATATCATTTCTACAGAATATAACTTTGAGAATTATTACTTTTAAAATAATGTCGGTTTTCGTTTTACGTCCAAAGTATATACATATATAATTATAAAATTATATATTAGAATCTAGTCTTGGACATTTTAAATAGTTACATTTACCAAATAATACCTAAAATTTATATATTTCAAACTCCATAACTAGACCCATGTAATACTAACTTTACAACTATAAATAATATATATCAATAATTTGGCATAAGTTTACCAAATCACCATTGAGTTATTTTTAGTGTTTTTACACAAAAACTAGTCATAAGTTGTTATTAGTTTAGAGAAACTCCATCTTTTACAAATATGAATTTTAGTTGGTGAAAGTTGGTACATTAGCACTTGTAGATAAAGAAATATATATAAAAATAGTAAAAATATAAATAAGTAGGAGGGTTTTCTCGCTAGAAGCAAGCAAGGAAGAACAAGGAGTAAAGATGATGAACTTGAAGCTTGTAACTTGACTTGGTGTTGGATATAAAAACCATGAACAACAAGTACCCAAAGGAGATCCAAAAACCGATTTTCTTTGAGAGAGTTTTAGTGTGTGAAATGTTTTCCAAATGAGAGCATTTTATAAGGGAAATTGAGTATGGCTTTGTTTCTTGAAATGAAAGATGTATGGTGTTATTGAATGTGCAATGGAGATGTAGGGAGGGGACCTTCTATTCTGTCGTGACAAGAAGAAGAAAATGATGAGGAATATCATGGCTTAGTTTAGATGAGACATGTAGATATGTGTATGGGTCCTCCCCCTTTGAGCCGTAATTTAGTAAAAGAGAAAGGAAACAATGGGTTATGATACAGTTTAGTTTATTGAGATTTGGTGATGTGAAGGGGGTCCCCTTGTGCAACCGTAAATAAGAAGGAATCAAGAGATGGTGTGCATGGATTTATTTACAAGTCTTTGGAAGTTTAAAGTTGTGATGGTGAGTCCCTTTTCTAGGCGTGAATTAGGAAAAACAAGGATGGTGTCAGGTTATTTTGTTTATTTGAACAAGTAACTTTGGATGGGATATGGATTATACTAATATTTTTTTATTTGACAATTGTTGGATGTTTCCTTTTTAGTTGTTCACAGGAAGTAAAAGGAGGGAATAATATGGGTTTATTAGTTAGAGTTTCAAGGCTTCAATATGTGTATATGGCCCCCCTTGAAACCATAAATAAGGAAAAGACAAGGAAAACATGTGTGGTATCTAGTTTGAAGATTTGAGAATTAAATGGATTAGAGGCTAAATAGTTTAAACGGGTATTAAAGTGGTAACGGGTTTAAGTTGGACGAGATAAAAATCACATTTTTTTAAACCGAGTTTAATAAATAAATACCTTATATATATTCAGTGGTTTACTAACATGTAAATATATGTTTAATAATTTAATATAGCGAACTAGCGTGTTAAAATAAGGTATACATGTAAAACGGTAAAGGTGTGCGTTAAAATGCTAGGTTGATATAAATAAATACACACATATATTTAAGTTCTAAAATAGTGTTGTAGCACCTCGAAATATTTATTAAAACATAAGTATTAATTATCAACAACGTTCTTGTGTGCCGGTTATACTACATGTGACCCGGTTATGAATGGACATTGCTATTTATGAAATGACCTTAATTAACTATAATTAAGTCTAACACGTATATGATGTATGAAATTAATTAATGAGACGGGGACGAGTATTGACCTGAAATTGCCAGTTGTCACTTACTCCCCATGTTAAAAAGAATTTTGTCCCGAAATCCAGCTAGTGTAATCCGTGACTGGTGCTGTTTCAAACAACTGTGGGTACTTAAGTTTCATCTGGTTCTTGCGTTCCCAAGTAAACTCTGGTCCTTGCCTAGAGTTCCATTGAACTTTTACAGTGGGGATGAGGCTATGTTTCAAGCTCTTGGTTTCCCGATCCATGATCTCAACTGGTTTTTCGACGAAAGGAAGTTGATCGTCAATCTGGATTTCTTCGAGTGGTATGACCTGTGTCTCGTCTGATAAACACTTCTTCATATTTGACACGTGGAAGGTGTCATGAACACCACTGATTTCTTTTGACACGGGACCAATCCTTGCAAGGATCTCAAATGGTCCGATGTATTTAGGGTTTAGCTTACCACGCTTGTCGAAACGAATAACTCCCTTCCAGGGTGAGACTTTGAGTAAAACTTTATCTCTGACCTGGAATTCCAACGTTTTGCGTCTAATGTCAGCGTAACTCTTCTGACAATCACGCACGGCTTTCAGTCTATTATGAATTTGAACAATCTTCTCTGATGTCTCGTGAATGTTTTCTGGACCATTAAGTTGATTATCTCCAACTTCAGTCCAACATAACGGTGATCGGCACTTTCTTCCATATAGTGCCTCAAACGGTGCGGCTTTAATGCAAGTGTGATAACTGTTATTGTAGGAAAATTCAGCCAGCGGTAGATGAGTATCACATTTGTTCCCGAAATAAATCACACAAGCTCTAAGCATGTCCTCCAATGTCTGAATAGTCCTTTAACTTTGACCATCAGTTTGGGGGTGATACGCGGTACTCATGTCCAATCTCGTACCCAATGCTTTATGTAGAGATTGCCAAAACCTAGAGGTTAATCGACTATCTCGATCTGAATTGATGGAGACTGGCACTCCATGTCTCGAGACAACCTCCTTGAGATAAATTGTGGTCAATCTTTCCATCTTATCAGTTTCCTTAATCGACAAGAAATGTGCAGACTTCGTCAATCGGTCGACAATAACCCAAATCGTGTCACAACCATTGGATGTCTTGGGTAATTTCGTGATGAAGTCCATAGAGATATGTTCCCATTTCCATTGTGTGTAGAAATAAAGACTGATGGCTACAAAATTCTCTAAGTACAAATGCTGCTTACCCTAGAGATTGTTGCTGACCAATAAACTGCTGCGGATAAGCTTATCTGCAGCGGATATTTGTTCTTCTCCAGAAGAACAAATCTGCTGCGGATAGGCCTTATCTGCTGAAGACCAAAGTTGCAGCTGATAGACATATGCTGCTGATCTCCAAAGTTGCAACTGATAGCCATTTCCACCGAAGATCAAACATTGCAGCTGACTGTTCTTGATAAAGCAACCATTACCACTGACAACTTTCTGCTGCTACACTGGCACACTCCACGCAGAAAGAATGTCATTGGTACAAGACAATAAAGGACAACAACGCTCTTCTCCAAGCATGCAAACAATGATGCCTTAGCAGACGTTTGAATAAAGTTAACTAGCATAGTTATTATTATTGTCTGTACATATAGAATAGCATCAATACAAGATTACGGTCTGTGTTAGATCTGATCCTTAGAATCAAGGGCCTGTCTTGATTCTAAGTTACTATATAAGTAGTACTTAGAGTCATTGTATCTTAATGCTTTTTCTTAGAGTTTTCTCTGTAATCTTGTAACCATTGAAGCTTAATACAAATTGCATTTATCAGTACTTCTTGTGCTTACTTGTTTACTTTGATTAAGTTGTGATTGTTTTCGCCAATCTCAACTGGAATAGAACCGTCTTGTATTTACTGATCCTACAAGTGGTAGCAGAGCTTTAGCTCACAGATTAAACAAACTCACACTTGTTTAATCATTCTTCGGTTCTAATCTAAACTATCTCTTTGTTAAAGTCTCTCACTATCTCAAATCAAAATGGCTCAAAACAATGGATTTGAAGATATTGGAAGCATCAACAGACCACCAAGACAGGTGTCTGGGGAAGACTATGATATGTGGAAGAATAGAATGGAAAGCTTCTTCTGCTATCAATAATATGTGATGTGGAAATCCTTTAAAGATGGACCATACATACCCATGGTGTCCTCTGTTGATTCCGGAGGTGCACTGGTTCCCAAAGAACCCTCCAAGTACTCTGATGAAGACATCAAAAAAATGGAGGTAGACTTCAAAGCCTTGGGAGCCATCCAGATGTGCTTACCAAATGAAGTTTTTCGTAACTTTAGAGGTTACAAAACTACAAAGGAGCTATGGGAGGCTCTTGAGAAGATGTTTGCTGGGTCAGAGGAAGTTAAAGAAAACAAAAGAAACATCCTGAAGCAGCAGTATGAAAACTTCATCTGGAAGGAAGGTGAGTCTCTAACTGTTTTATATAACAGATTTACCTATCTTGTAGGTGAGCTGCAGTGCTCAAAGGTGCTGGAGAATGAAGATATTCTCAAGAAGTTCATCAGGTCTCTACCGAGTTGTTGGACACTTTACACAGTGTCCATCAGAAGAACTGAGAATCTGAAGACTCTCCAGATGACTGAGCTCTTTAGAATGCTAAAAACCTATGAACTAGAGATGATTCAGGCAAAAGAAAGAAGCTCAAGCTACCAAACAGCCTCTGCATCCACCACCACCTCCTCTACCCTCCATTCTGACCACTCAGGTCCTAGTTCAAGCAACTATTATCCTCCCATCATCACTCATCCCTAAACTCCAACCTCTCAATCAAACACATCACCATTTCTCCTAGAAGCCCCTCCACAAACCTCAACTTTTGCTGCTTTTGTTTCTGAAAACTCAAGCAACATGTCCTTTATCAAGGAGGATCTGGAATGCTTCCATCCAGATGAATTAGAAGAAATGGACATACAGCACTCGTATGCCATGCTATCTATAAGAGCAAAAAGGTTCTACTCTAGAACCGGAAGACCCATTCCAAGCAACAACTCCAACACCAGAGTTAGATTGGATAAAATCAAACTAAGATGTTACAAATGTAACCAACTGGGTCACTTTGCTAGAGAATGCAAGGCACCAAGAGCCAATCTAGATACTCCTCAATCAAGACAAGCTCACCAAGCCCAACCCAGACAATAACAACAACAAGCTACTCCCCCAGTTCAAACTGCAGCTTGTGCAGTTGTTGGAACTTCTGACTTTGACTGTAGCTTCCAGTATGAAGATCTGCCTGCTAATCACCAAGCTCTTATGGCAGACACAACTGAGATACCGCCTCGGGTATATGAACATCTCTATTCCCAAGCTTGTATTGATAAGGTGTTAGGCTACAGAAAGCATAATAAAAACCTTATAGATCAAAATGAAGAGTTTCATCAAATGAAATATGAATTCACAAAAGTAGAAAACAGTTATAAAGAAAAAATTAACTGCCTAAAGAAAGAGATTTCATCACTAAAACATGAACAAACCAATCTTGAAACACAGATTGATGATCTACTGGCCAGATTAAAAGTTACCAGAGCAGAATTGGCAGAACAGAAAGTTCATGTTGACAAATATGAATTTGCATCCAAAAAGCTATAAAGACTTTTGGATGCTCAAATTCATGACAAGGTAAAAACTGGTCTGGGGTATCATGCTGAACAATATCAAGCCGTTGCACCTCATGCTGACTACGTTGCCATCCATGAACCAAGCTTCAATCTCTCAAATCTTGAAAAGGCCAACCGAGATCTTGATCCTTCAAGGCATGAACCATTGGTACAAGAATGCACTACCTCGTCAGAATCTGAGTCAACTTGCTCTGAGTTCACTAAAACTAAGGAGAATGCATCACCAGTACAAATACATGCATCAGTACAAATACCTGTTCTTGAAGTCATATAGACAAGTACTCCAGTCCCTTTACCAGTTGTTCCGGTTCCTATGCCTTTCAAACAAATCAAAATCAGCTATTCTCCAGAAGGAAGAAAGCTAAATGTGGAAAAGGGGAAATCTTCAACCTCCAACAACTCAAAGCCTCAAAGAAAGGTGTTTGACATATGTCATGCGCCTGGAGAAAGAATTCCATATGTTCAAAAGACATTGGAAGAGGCCACCTTTGAGCACAACAAAGTTCACCCCTAGAACTTTAAAGACCTATTCAAAAGAAAGGACTACGTTTACCTTTCAAGGGACAAACTCTCCGAATCATGCTTTGTCTGTGGAAAATACAACCACACTACTAGCACCTGCTTCTACTACCTTCAGCAGCATAGAAACCTCAAACAACATGCTTTTGAGAAGACACACAAAAACAGAAAGGTAAGGAGTTCTGAATCCAAGGCAACTCATTTCAGAAACTCTCTTTCCCCATCAAGGAAGCAGCTTCCAAAGCCTCAACAATCTTGCATCATCTGTGGCAAATCAGACCACTTTGCTGCAAATTGTGACTTTAATCCCTTCAACCAGATCCTTCATCAAGCCCCTCCTAAACAAAAGCCCATCAGCATGAGAACCTCTACAAAGAAGCCCCCCGTCAACAGGGCAAAGAAGGATAAGCATACATTAGTTGTTGAACCATCAGCAGCCAGCAAAAATGTTGGTAATCAAGCCAAGCCCAAGAAACCAAAGGACAAGCCTTCAGCAGCAACCAAGTCAGCTGCTGCTTAAGCAAAATCATCAGCAGCAACAAAATCTACTGCTGATAAGCTAAAGTCATCAGCAACAAAATCCACTGCTGCTGATAAACCGCAGTCCTCAGCAGCAACAACATCGGCTGCTGATAAGCCAAAGTCATCAGCAGCAAAATCTGCTGCTGATGAAGCAAATCCATCAGCAGCCAAAGCAACATCAGCTGCTGACAGAACAAAGAAAATTGGAAAACCATCCCCTCGGCAATGGAGAGCCAAGATCCCAGCTTCTATCCCTCCAAGAATCATCATTGGTTTAGTTGAATGCACACATGCTGAATCTGATATTCCAACAACCCTTTTCTTCAAGGATGCAAGTTCTTGGATTTCTCCCACTAACTAGATCTCTCTTGTGCAGGGGCAGCCAGGTCATAAGAATAACACATGGGTGGTTGAAAGTGGTTGTTCCAGACACATAACAGGCAACAGGTCCATCCTCTCCAACTTTAGACACTTCAATGGAGGATATATTGTCTTTGGGAGTGACTCAAAAGGAGGATCTATCACTGGACAAGGGACTGTGTCAAATGAAAGAATGAGTATTGATAAGGTAAATTATGTCAAGGAAATGGACTTCAATCTCATTAGTGTTTCCAAGGTATGTGATGAAAAGTATTAGATGCTCTTCACAGACAAAGAATGCATTGTGCTATCTCCTGGCTTATCCAAACCTCCTCCAGAGAAGATTTTATTAACTGCTCAGAGAAAAGAAAATCTTTATGTGCTTGACATGAATGAGGTCACTCCATCTGGAAGTGTATCCTGTTTTCTGTCAAAAGCCTCAGTTGATGAATCAGCTCTCTTGCACAGGAGACTAAGCCACGTTAACATCAAAACCATCAACAAATTGGTGAAGGAAAATCTTGTCAGAGGACTTCCTGATAAAGAATTCCAGCTAGAAGATCACTGCATTGGTTGTCTGAAGGGAAAGCAACACAAGAGTTCTCACAAGTCCAAGACCTTGAATACAAATGATACTCCACTACAGCTACTGCATATGGATCTCTTTGGTCATACAAATATTATGTCAATGGGTAAGAAGTCATACTGTCTGGTGATAACTGATCACTACACCAAATTCTCATGGGTATACTTCTTAAGAACTAAAGATGAAACTGCTGAAATTCTCAAATCCTACATTCTTAGGGTAGAGAATCAAAGCAATCAGAAAGTGAAGATAATAAGGTGTGATCAGGGCACAGAGTTCAAGAACCACACTTTGAACTGTTTCTGTGAGAGCAAGGGAATCGAAAGGCAATACAGTGCTCCAAGAACTCCTCAACAAAATGGAGTTGCTGAAAGAAGAAACAGAACTCTAATTGAGTCAGCAAGATCTATGTTGGCTGACTCAAAACTGCCTCTCACATTTTGGCAGTTGCTGAAAGAAGAGACAGAACTCTAATCTGTATGCATACACTGACAGTGATTATGGGGGGTGTAACTTGGACAAAAAGTCCACTTCAGGGGGATGTCAGTTTCTTAGAGGAAGACTTATTTCATGGCAGTTCAAGAAGCAAACATGTGTTTCAACTTCAACAGCAGAAGCATAATACATTGTAGCTTCAAGTTGCTGTGCACAAGTCATCTGGATACAAAATCAAATGCTAGATTATGAGATGACTTTCATGGCAAATCCCATTCATATTGATAACATGAGTGCTATATCAATCACAAACAATCTGGTGCAGCACTCCAAGACAAAGCACATTGACATCAGGTATCATTTCATAAGAGATCAAGATGAGAAAAAGAGAATTATTATAACCAAATTTCATACCAACGAACAATATGCTGATTTGTTTACAAAACCGTTTGATGAAGCTAGATTATATATTTAGTTGAATCTATTGGTATGATGAACTTTGATTAAAATATGTGTCTAAAATTTGTCTTTGTAAATATGTTTGTCTTTTGTTATAAATAAAAGTTACAAGTCACCAGCATCCATTTTTGCTGCTGACAGGGTTAAGAATCAGCAGCAAAGATTTTGCCACTAACTACTTTAAGTTATCAGTAGGAACAAGTTTCCTGTGGATAGCTTTAAGGCAGTCAGCAGCAACACTCTTGCTGCGGATCATTGCATCCATCAGCGGCAATAGAGTTTGCTGCTGACAGACCTAACTATCCGGTGCAACCAAGCTTACAGCGGATAGGCTTAACCATCCGCAGTAACCAAATTTACTGCTGATGGGTAAAAATAAGTCTAAATTAACTTTTACCCGCTGTAAAAATTCCTTTCAGTCTTTACCAAGACTGCTATAGTGTATTACAGCTGTAACAGTAAAAAGTGAATGAGGTTGTACTGTACAAGTCACTTTGCTTTTCCCTCCTCTGCCGTTATAAGAACAAATCAAATTTCTTCACCACCCCTTCACATTCAATTTCGCCCCAACTCCCATCATTTTCTCTCAAGCCCCCACAACATTCAAAGCCTTCCATTCTTAACCACCCTTCAAAATCTTTCCCTTTCCCTCCAAAACAACAAAAATGGCAGACATAAACAATCCTGATGATAAGTTCTCCCCATATCACAACCTCACGGCATACTTAACCAAAGGAAAGAAGTCCGAGGGATTCGAAGATATGATTGATTTTCTATGCCGATCAAATATACATTTTGCACTAACAGTCAACCCTACCATTTATATTCCTCATATGGATGATTTTTGGAACACCGCCGTCTACTCTACCGAACAGGGGATTCCCCAAATAAAAGCCAGGTAGACGGCAAGGACATTATCATCTCTGAAGCTACTCTCCAAAAACATCTTCAGCATCAAGATGATGGGGGCAGCCATCTCATACTCAAAGGAAGAATACATGAGGACCTTTGTATCCATAGGGTACACTGGATATCAAAATGAGTACACAATCGAGAAGGCACTGATGGGCCATCCATGGAAGTATCTATGCCACACTCTTCTACAATGTATATCTCAGAAGAGAAGTGGATGGCATCAAGTGAGCTCTGCACTTGCCTCTGCTGTTCACGGTATGATTACTTGCTAAGGTTTCAACTTTGCACACCTCATCTTTGAGGGTTTGAGATATAACCTTCAAGAGGGTTCAAAGCAACAATTTTATATGTACCCCGGATTCTTGCAGGAAGTTTTCAACTAAGAAGTAAAAGATCTCTCAAAACCTGCAAGAATCTACATCATGTTGGGTCATAAAAATAATATTTTTCAAAGTATGAGAACTGTTTCCAAAAAGTTCTCAGGGGTCAATGTTCCATTGTTATCTACAAAGGTGAACATACAAAGTACCCAGGGTGACAGTTCAACAATCCCAGTTGATACTGATCCCACACCCTCCACTTCAAATCCTGAACAACAAGTTGCTTCCATTGCTCGAACCCCTGTGCAAACTACTAAGGATGCACAGGTACAAAAATCACTTACATTTGTTTTGGTTGTTATCATTCAACTGGAACAAAGGGCCCCAGTTGCAACAACATACACTAGAAAAAGGAGCAAGAAGACTCATTCTCTTCTTGTTTCAAAGGCCCAATCCCAACCTCAAAGCCCTCATTCAGAATCCCAAAATTCTGATGAGAATATCAAAAGGGATAGCCACAACATTAGAGAGTCTTCCTTGGAAGCCTCTCTATTAGGATCAGGATCACATCCCGGATCCATAGAACAACCTTCTAAGCCATTCCATTATTTTTCTTCTCTGAACTTAAGTGTAGAGGCACCTTGTCAAGATGATATACCTTCTCCAACAACTACTATCTCGGAGGTATTGATTGACCTGGCTGCTGGTGCACCCAACCCAAGTTCCTCACCCAAGAAGGTTCACTCTGGTGGTACTGATAGAGTGAATGTGGAAAGGGCTGTCACTACTCCTGGTACATCAACTGCCCAGGAGGACAGTGACAACATAGCTAAGACCCTAACCACGTCAACTCACATTGAAGATGTTTCCTTTGAAACACTCTTCACTGAGAAGAATCCCAGGCGCCAAGAAAACAAGGGTAATGGGGATGCAGAGGCTAGGCCTAAGGCCCCATCTAGCTCCAAGGATTCCACAACTGTGGATGAGGACAGACTGAAACATCATAACATGGAATTGACAGCCAGGGTAGCTATGCTAGAGGCTGAAGTGTCCAAACTAAGACACCAAGACTCTATGCATGAAGCCCATCAATGCCCTCTAGTAACTTCTCCCTCCCTTATACCAGTGGGCACTCAAATAGATAACACTTTGTGCACTGATGCAACCAAAAAGGGGGAGGTAATCACCAAGGAAGATGATGCAGACAGCCTAAAAGAATGGATACAAGAGCAGACTGTGTTTCAAAGTTCGTTATACAAACCTGCTTTTGTTCAAATCCATGACTTGCCAGACTCAGTAGATGAAGAGGAAGATATCACTGAGGATTGGAAGTTAGTTGTCCGAGCTCTTGATGAGGTGCTACAAGATGAAACTCTCCTTGAAGACACACCTCCATTATTCAGCATACTTCCTGAAGCTGCAACCATAATAAGTCAAACATCTACTCCCCAATTCTCACTAACTTCAAACAAGCTAGAATTCGACTCCATTTTAGCTTGGGGGTATGATGGCATAGCTGAGAGATTCTGGATTGGATGGGAGTTTAGTGGAGTAGAAGAGCTAAACTGGAATACTCTTAATGCCCTCCAGGTTCTTAATCTGTATCTTACAAGATGCATCAACACTCCATCAGACCTCTTAGCAGAACTTGCAATCAGCAGGTTCTATGACTTAATGGAGGATAATATACCCTGGTTTGAAAGACTACTGAAAGAAGAAAATAGGGTGGCTTATCCTGAATCTTCATCAACAGCAGAACAAAGACTGGCTCCAAGAAGACTTGACTTAATTAGGAGTAGTTCTTTAACTGAAGAAGAAGTTATCTGCTGGCGAAGATTCCTGTACAACATCATGGTCAGGGACTTGGAAGTGCTAGGATGGGTGAGCACTGAGTCCTCTGATTTCACCTACTTCTTAAGTAATGGATCTACTCTCTCAATCAACATCAAAGAGATCTTACTCCTACCTTCAGACTTCCTAAACAAGGTTTTTGATCTCAGATCACTCATCTACAACATCAACTCCTTTGAAAGTCAAGAAATGATCAAACTCATCAAGGATTCTCTTTATAAGGAGGAATCACCTGTAATGAATGACTCTGACTCGGATCTATCCTTCCTTTCTTCACCAACAGTCAAACTGAACACAGAAGAAGAATCCAAGAGAAGAGAAGAGGAAAAGGTGAAGGATTGTTGGAAAGAAGTGACAGGTATGGAATGGGAAGAAGATGAAGAAAGTGTCTTTCCCTTGTCCATTCCCCAAACTGCCAATGAAGCTGAAGCTGAGATCCCAACAGCATCTACTACATTTGTTGTTGTGGTCAATGAAGCTGAAGCAGAGGCATCCAGCAAAGACAAGGGGAAGGGACTCATGACTAAAGAAGATGAAGAGAGGATAATGAAGGAGAAGAAAGAAAAAGAGGAAAGAAGAAGAAGAAGAAAAGAAGAAGAGGATATGGCTGAATTACGAAAAGTCCAAGACAGAAAAACAGCCATTCTCATCAGAGAACAACAGATCCAGCTGTATGCCAAACAGCTGGATGATCTGAAAGTCAAAATTCCTGCAGTCTATCAAATTCAAGAAGATGAAGCTCTTGCTTTTCAACTGCATGAACAATTTAATAGAGAAGAAGAAGAAAGAGAGAAGAAGAAGAAGGAAGAGGCCAAGATTAGAATAACTGATTCTGAACTAGCCAAAGAAATGAGAGAGGAGTGGATAAAGGCTCTGGTTTCTCAAGGTGAGGATGCAGACTACCTTGAGAAACTATCAAATAAAGAAATCTATAGAGCCTTCATGGGTCAGCAGGGTCAATTGGCAAACAAGAAAAGAGTCAAAGAAGAAGAAAAAGCAAAACAAAAATCCAAGAAGACCATTGCCTTTAACAGAAGATCCCATGAAGAAAGGAAGGTCATGATTGACTTCCTTAAGGCTAGAGGAGAGAGTGGAAAAAGGCTGGGTCCCATGAATTTCATGAACATGCAAGCCCTTTACATTAAAGTCAAGAAGGAAGAGGAAGAAAGACTGGGGAAGAAAGGCTCAAAGAAGAGGGTAATCAATCAAGAAAAAGATAGGAAACCAAAGAAACCCAAGCCTTCTCCCACATCCACCACTTCATCAATCCAACAACATTCCACTCTCCATCCTAGACCTCCCTCCTCTCCACCCACAAAGTCCAAATCCTCACACCCAGCTCCTACTCATCACCAACCTCCTAAGATGAAAAGCAAACCTACTACCAAACCAGAAGACCCAAGAGAAATCATCAACTGGTCCTACAGCACAAAAGATAAATGGTTTGAAGTCTTCAGGGGGAGGACAGAAGTAAAAAGATCAATCTATACAACTGTTGATGAGATATTGCAACTTCCAGATTCAGATCTAAGAAGAATAATGGAGCTGGGTGAAGCTCATGAGCCCGAGAATGAAGGTGGGAGACATCTGTTGCTGGTGATCAAACATCACTTCAACCACATCAAAGATGAAATTATTGATGTCAAACCTCTCCAATCCCACTCTCCATTCGTTAGCTGGTCCTACAATGTTGAAATGGTTGAATTCACACTGACAAATGTTAAAGGACAGAAGATGAGGTGTTCAAGCAAGGCTATCTTCAAAATGGCAAGCAAAGACATCAAGATTCTATCTGAGCTTCCTTTTAACAATCCCAACAAGGACCAGAAATGATATGAGGTTGAAAGAATAGTCAGCAACATGCAAAAACTTCAGCAACAAAAGCAGTAAGAGAGTTTTGGTAGCATCAGTCTAGGGGGAGTTTGTAGAAATAAAGACTGATGGCTACAAAATTCTCTAAGTACAAATGCTGCTTACCCCAGAGATTGCTACTGACCAACAAACTGTTGCGGATAGGCCAAATCTGCTACGGATAGGCCTTATCTGCTGAAGACCAAAGTTGCAGCTGATAGGCATATGCTGCTGATCTCCAAAGTTGCAACTGATAGCCATTTCGACTGAAGATCAAACGTTGCAGCTGACTGTTCTTGATAAAGCAACCATTACCACTGACAACTTTCTGCTGCTACACTGACACACTCCATGTAGAAAGAATGTCATTGGTACAAGACAATAAAAGACAACAACGCTCTTCTCCAAGCATGCAAACAATGATGCCTTAGAAGTCGTTTGAATAAAGTTAACTAGCATAGTTATTATTATTGTCTGTACATGTGGAATAGCTTCAATACAAGATCAACGGTCTGTGTTAGATCTGATCCTTAGAATCAAGGGTCTGTCTTGATTCTAAGTTACTATATAAGTAGTACTTAGAGTCATTGTATCTTAGTTCTTTTTCTTAGAGTTTTGTAGGTCCCTTGGTGTGTGTCAGATCATTGCATGCAAGTGGTCTACTAGTCGGACCGGGTGCGGAATACCCGTGACTAGGCAGAGAGTCTAACTAAAACAAAGTAAACCAAACACGAGAGTCACAATAAAAGCTCTTTCTATTATAAACACTCGACGGTTACAGAGAGATCACAAAATGCGTACTTAACAAACTGAGTTCGTCTAAGATATGAGTTCTGCATTCTTATCCTCTGTGAACCAAACCTATTTATACGAACCTGATGCATGCGCACTTAGCAAGTGCGCAGGACCAAATGCTCTTGCGTACTTAGCAAGTACGCATGGGTCTTCCTGCGTACTTGCTAAGTACGCAGGAGCTTTCTCCTGCGCACATGTAAGTGCGCAAAACACTTAGAAGAAATGCAACATACACTATGTAAAAGTAAATACAACTCGATAAACTATTACATAACGACTCTTACATACAAAGACAAATTACACACATTAGAAATACAAACTAAGACTCTATCCAGAGTGTTGTCACAGGAAAGTGCATCAACAAACTCCCCCTTGACAACAGCTCGGGATCTTCATCGTCTTCAGTCCTCAATCTTCAGTCTTCACAGCACTGGCTCCTTAGCTTCCATCTTTCTTTTTTAATCAAGGCAGAATGTGATCAACTTGTCGTACTTGGCAGAAAGAAGCTTTGTCCAATCGTCAGTGTGGATGCAGTACTTGTCGGCTAGTACCTCCAGATCGTTCACAGAAAAGTTGATGAAGCAGACTTCATCAAATATCCTGATCACTTCCTTTGGCACCATGTTTCCACTTGCTGACTTACCTTTACCCATAACCACAGCCTCGCCCGTTTTTGGATCAACGTACCAGTACCACATGTCACCAAGAATATCCTGAGGTAACTTGCTCAGGGGAATCTTAGTTTCACATTGCACTGGCTTGTATACCAATTTCTTTATGTGCTTCTTAGTCACAGGATGTATAGCGTGCTTATCCTTGACTCTTCTGGGCACTTGAGGCTTGAAATATTCAAATTTCCCTGATCTTGCATCCCGCTGTAGTGTTACCCACAAACCCATTGCTACTGCATGACTCGAGTGACTCAGCAGGTCGCGGTTTGCGAGGTTCACAAGGTCATACTTGGGCAAAGAGTTGAATGCCTCACTGGTTGGTTTCAAGTATTGAACCCCCCTGATCTTTTGATGGCGAACAGCTGCTTGTCCTCCTCGAACCTAACAGCCAAGATCATACATGTAGCTCCGTGCTTGTCTGTGATGGACGTCTTTTGCCACACAGGAGCTGGACCCTTAGATGATGCAGAAGGCATGTCTTTATCTTTTGGTGCCTCGGGGTCCACAGGTGTAGGGTCGACTGGGGAGGCTTCAGTTGTTGCTTCAACATTACTTGCTATGTCAACTGAGCCTGTTTCGAGCAGAGATTCGAGCGATGGTACTTCAAAGATCTCACCATCCTCTAACTCATACTCTCCTTCCCCGTCGCCCTTAGGAATCTCTTTTACTACATCCTCATCTTCATCATTCCAGTCATCACCAGAGTCGATCTCTCCTTCTTCTAGATTGAATAGAGCATCGATCTGTGCTTCTTTAGAGTAGTCAGGCTCTAGATATAGGATCTCATCATCAGATAAGTCCTTAAGTACTTCAGCTACTGACTTCCCTTTATCACCACCACCACCAGATGTATCACCACCCTCTTGCTGAGTAGACTCCCCCTCAGCCATTGGAATAGAAGAGATGGGCACAATCGCCAAAGCTTGGTGCTCACCTCCACTAGGACCGGCTTCAGGATCCCTGTCTTTATCATCATCCTTAGTCAAGTCGACTGGATGACAAGGCTCAGCGCCAGTGGATTTATTTTCTTTCTCTTTCTCCTTCTCTTTCTCTTTCTCTTTCTCTTTCCCTTTCTCCCCCTGAGCATCAAGCTTCTTGGTCAGTTCTTCAACTAATTTGACCATCGCTTCGTGCTCTTTTCTCTGTAAATCCATCCTTAGCTCAAGTGAAGTTCTGTGGCCTAGAATCATTTCATTGGTTTTCATCAGCAGCTCGTTCTGTGCCATAACATTCTTCAGTTGCTCATTTGTCCCTGTTCTCTGGCTGTGGAGAATCCTAACTTCATCAGCCAGGGAATTAATCTGTCCTTGTTGAGCATCAGACTCCTCCTTTGACTTTTGAATGGTCTTCAACAGTTCAACAACTTGGGTATCTAAGACATTGATCCTTGTTTCATACGGATCGGAATGCCTAGATGATGAGGCTTCAGCATTATGGATGGGGGAGGAGAAGATTGTGTCAAAGTCAAACCCTTGTGAGAAACCACCATAGTTGAAGGGTTGACCTGACGGCTCAGTGGTGTGAGTGTAGGTCCAGGTAACTCAACTACTGATCGAACTCGTGATATGACGTTGCTATAACACGAAGTGCGGAATCCTTCGTGTTAACGTTTGTATACTAACCGACAATTCAAACAACACGTGTAAATAAACTTCTCAATTATATTCCAAATCACAGTGGTTACAGACTCAATCAGACAAGTTTATCTCTCGATTCTCTCTGATATGTTCCCTGTCTAATGACTCTGTAAACAGATATATATAGAAATTAACCTGCTGTAAGCGAACTTATTAAGTTCGCCTGAAACAGACTAAGCGAACTTAACAAGTTCGCCTCAGTTAGACAAGTTCGCCTCTGATATACCAGGCGAACTTAACAAGTTCGCCTCTAGGCTCACTAGTAAAAACACTTAGCAACTTTATACATTTACATATTAAAAACATAAAGACATAAAATCTAACTATTACAAGCTTTTGTCATTACAAATCTATTTCCTAACAGACTCCCCCTTGACAATAGCTTGATCTTCTGTCTTCAGTCTTTATCTTGAACTCTTCCAGTTGTCTGGTAGTCTGCTGCCAGCATGCACTCCATATCTTCTGCATATTTCCAAAACTCTTTTATACTGTAGACCTTGTTCTCTCCATTCATCAGTATACATGATCTCATTCTTTCGCAGCGTCCTCTGATCTTTCTTTGAAAAATTAATAAGATTCATTGCGTCATAGGAACACACAATGACCTTATTATCTTTATCTTCAACCCTTGCTTCACCAGTATTAACATCAACATACCACCATTTCATATTCCCAAGAAAGTCTTGAGGAATATTCTTTAATGGTATCTTGTGAATAGCACGTACTGGTTTATACTTGTATCTCCAGGTTACTTTCCCAGTCTTAGGATCTGTGTTCTTCACTCTCTTTCCCTTCTGTGGTTTCAGCCGTTCATACTTACCCGAACTACCTTCTTTCTTTATCAGGTTTGCTATCACATCAGCCAAACCATTCTTCGATCTATTTATGAGTGGCTTTGAAGCTAGACCATTTATTTCACACCTCGACAAGGTATTGAAATATTTGATCCTTGGCTTTAAGTATTGAACACCGTCAGATCGTTTGATTGCAAATATTTTTGCTTCACCATCATAGAACTAACTTATGATCCTTCCTACACACTGCTCTTTATTCACATATTTCTCTTTCTGAGCAGGTTGTGCTGGAGACTTGGGTAGCACCTTCATCCAATTGTTTACAACTTCTCTCCACTGTTCTCGTGTCATTTCATGTATCTCTATACATCACAGGTTCTTCATTAATCTTCGGAGACTCAGTGTGAGTAGTTTCAGTTTCAGCACCCTTATTGAATTGAAGATTCTCATCATCAGTATCCATCTTTGACTCAGCTGTATCATCAGGCAGTGTGACTTCTTCAATAGTGTCCATAGAGTCAGTTATTCCGTCATAAGAGAACTCAGGAACAACATCCTCTTGGACGAAGTTATACGGCACCTTAAGACCATCACAACCTTCATAGGTAACATTGTCTTTATCTTTCTCTATTTCAATCTCTACTATTTCTCCTTCTTCTATCTCAGTATCTGACATATCCTCGTCCATGTCATTGAATAAATCGTCAATGTCATCAAGACATTCAATCTTTTCAGCTTCCTCTTCTTCTGAGTCTTGAAAGAATTTTAATAACAGAATTTCTTCGTCATTAGTACCAGTAGTATCTTTGTCTTTGTTTCCTTCAAGAGATTGTGATGTCGAATCCCCCTGAACTCTAGATATAGGATTAGCGTCAGTGTATTGACGATCACCCTCAATATTTCCAGCAGGATCATTGTCTTCATCATCACGTCTTTGAATTGACTATGTGTGACAAGTATCAGGTATCCTCAACTCCCTCTGAGCGTAAAGACGCTGAACAAGTTTGGAAACTAATGCTTGCATATCAACAATCTGTTGAGCTTGAGTCTGAATCACCAGCTGCCGTTGTGAATCAATAGATACAAGATAGTTAACTTGTGTTTGTAGAGAAGGCACTTGAGATTCAAGGAAAGTAATCCTGTCAGAATCAGAAGGCTTTGACGGACCAGCTGTTGATTGTGGAATAGAAGGACTTGAAGTAGTAGGAATGACTGGAGGAACAGGAGTTTGAACTGGAGATGGATCCTTAGATCTTGGAGGAGTAATTATCAGAGAAGCAACAAAATTTGCATCCTCGACTCCTTGAGAAGATTTTGCAACAGCAATCGACGCAGACATTAACTTTTGCCGTGTAGGATCTGGAGTAAACTCACTATCAGTGTCAGAACTCTCATCGACCAAAGATCTTTTACCAAGTACTGATCCGGAAGGAGGATCCCGAACAGACTTGCATCATGGTCGTCTGGCTTGAGATTTAATGCATTTTCCAGCATTAGCCAGTGGAATAGCAGCCAACCGTTCATAATGACCTGGGAAAAAATCCCTAGATTCATCAGAATCAGTGCTGTCATCATCAGATGATATTGTATCACTTGAACTGGAACCAGACTCAACTTCTGTCACCACATTCCCTTCTTGTTCATGAATGGGCGAGTTCACAGCATCATCAACAAAATCATCCATGCTCATTCCTAGATCTTGATTAGGGTCATGAACGACCTCTTCTTGAACTGGTTCCTGAATAGGAATATCAACTGCAGCTTGTGGAAAAGGAACTTGTTCAGGAATAGGAATTTGTGGTTGTACAGGAACTGGTATCTGTTGTTGTTGAACTTGTTGTTGGTGTGGAACTTCTTGTTGTGCGGGTTGTTGTGGTTGTTGCTGTTGTTGTTATGGTTGAACATTAACGCCTTGAGCTGGAGCAAGTTCATTAGGATGAAACCAGTTGTCATTAGGTGGTCCAACATAATCAGGACTGATTAAGTGCCCAAATAGTGGAGTATTGACTGGAATCAACGCAGCATTCTGTTGTTTCACCTTTGTACAGTCGTTAAAGATACGTTTTAGACATCGGAGTCAAAGTCAATCTTATAGCATGTTATGGAAGATCCGGAATAAGATGATTGAGTATCATTTGAATAAATCGAGGATACATCAAGAAACCTTGACCTTCAGCTGGATTGATCTGCATTACCATCTCCCGATAAAAATAAAGAGGAAAATTGAATCGTTTATTCAATGTTAAGGCCACTATAGCTGTTTGAAGAGCCATCTTCAATCCATCGGTACCAGCTTTTCGCGAAGAGATGCATTGAATAATCACGTGCATAAAATACCTCCATTCACCCACTAATCCACCTTTCCGAGCTTGGGTATCATTTTGTTTCCCACGATATCCCATCCTTTGAAAACAACCCATAATAAGAGTGTTAGGATAAGATATTGGATCTTCAGCATTTCCACCCAAATCAAGAGCAGCACGAATCGTCTCTTCAGAAATTGCAATCTCGGTATTGTTTACTGTTGCACGAAGTACATGCGGTTCCACGTCGATATCTTGATGTACCGTATCCCAGAATTGTTGTATATACACCAAGCTAATATAGGGATCCGCAGATAAGGCAACATGCAGTCTTGATCGATTCAGAAAATTCATGATGCCTTGAAAATGAACTGCTTCTGGCATATTAGGATCTAACAACGCCACTTGATTATGCTTATATTCGACACGACGAGCCATCTGTGAAAATATCGGACAACACAACAAACATTAGTATACTTACACATATATGAAACACACATTTAATAATACACACAAACAAAACAAAAAAATTTAAAAAAAATAAAATAAAATTTCAAACAAAAAAAAATCACAAGTCCATTTCACTTCTGACCCCTAGGCGAACTTAATAAGTTCGCTTAGTAGTGCAAGAGGCGAACTTCAAGTTCACTTCGAACAAGTTCGCTTAGAACAAGTTCGCCTGAACCTGAGACGTTTCAAATTCAAACACAGAATTTCCAAAACTATGGCAAATCGATAGAAAACATGAAATAAGCTTTGAACGACAGTCGAATTCCAATTTACAACCAAATATGATGATTAATTTTATATTTCAGTCAAAAATTAGGTCAAATACTGCCTTTGAGCAGTTCGACGTAAAACCGAGATAAAAATCATCAAATACACGCAATTGACCGGATGAAATTCAACGAAAATACCTTTGTTAGATTCGCAATTCAATTTTGATTAAGATTCAATCAGAAAACAACACTCACAACACAGTTTTAAAGTTTTGAGAATTTTGGGCAAGTTCGCTTAAGTTCTGAGGAAGACGATGAAAACTGATAAGTTCGCCTGATTAAACCCTTATTCAGATTAAGTTCGCTTGATTAAGCGAACTTGTTAAGTTCGCTTAACAAGCCTTCGGCTAACAATATAAGTTCGCTTCACCCTTAAGTTCGTTTCATCCCAGACTGTCGATTAAGTTCGCTTCACTGTACACAGGCGAACTTAGTTGCTTTTCAACCCTTTTGCCTTGAACACAAATTTTACCAACTTCAACCTTTCAAATCTTGAACTTCCGTCAGCAACACATATTTGATCCAATCCCGAACAATTTTAATAAAAGTTTAGAATTTTCATGGAAAATAAATATCAAAATCTTTTTGAGTTTTATCTATACAGACGGAAACACATATTTTTGGTTTTTCTCTATACAAACTGAAATCACATATTTTTGGATTTTATCTATACAAACAGAATCACATATTTTTTACTTTTATCTGAATAAACTGAAATCACATATTTTTGGTTTGAACATCATGAGCAAGAAGATCATATCAGTATTCAATTAATTCATCACACATATTATCAATAACAAAGGGTAACCTATAGTAAGAGACCATTCAACTCAATTTTGTGCATTTTGCATCTTTTTCATTTTGAAACTCATTCAATTTGAATAATATTTGAAATGATACACGATAAATTTCAAAGTAAATAAGATCAGGTTATAAAATGCTCTTTTATTTATACCGAATTTGAAATATAAATCCTGAATTCTTAAATTTGTCAATATTATATTATTTGAAACTATAAGCGTTTATTCTCCAAATTCATGTGATTTAGTACCATTTAGATGATAAACATCGTGTACCCCACATATATGCCAAATAGAAAGTAAATGCACTATCTTCAAGACATATATAAGATTTTACTAAAGATTATCCGAATATTCAGAATGAAGAGATATCACTTAGCACATGAATAACAGAATCCAAATTGGATAGTATAGGAATCAATGAGATTCAGAATCGAATAATTCAATGTTTTGTCTTATATTTGTGGAATCATAAGATTCAGGTACGTGGATCCAACTGTTATCTGGATTATGAATTTAATGGAATCAGTAAAGATGATATATCAATATGATCCAAGGGCTAGTATATGTTTGACAGATGTTGTCAAGTACATATATTGATTATACTTCAAATTGCATGCTTTTCGGGACATGGGCACTGAAGCAAATCGAATGAATAGTGCTAAGGACAACCCGAAACTGATCTCATAGGAAAATCTTTATTAAAAGCTAATATTCTGTATCTGATAATGATCTTTTACACACACACCCAGGCATATAATGGATTTAATTCACAGATGTAATCATATTATATTTAATTTTCACACTACTATTAGTTTCAAAATGCTTTTAGCCTATTGACAATTCAAGTTTCAGATTTTATACCCAAAATTTTAAAAAACAAATTATCAAGAATAGAGCATTTACAACACTATCATTTCTTATTTATGCAGACTTTGAAATTTAGATCAAATTAACTTATCTTAATCAATCATATATCAAGGTCTACTAAGGTCGTGTGAAATGAACTAATCACTAATGTACTATCATTTCTTCTCTATCCTCAAATGATGTCAAAATTTTATATTTTTCAATTTGTTTTGACTTTTTATAAATTAAGCTTTATAGCTTCAAGCCGCGCAACCGGCGCATAAACCTTTAAAGGAAGCAAAAGCTAGAAATAGCCTTATAGCTTCAAGCCGCGCAACCGGCGCATAAACCTCGGTGTAATCAATTCCTTCTTGTTGATTGAAGCCCTGGACAACTAATCTTGCTTTATTGCGTACCACGACACCTAGATCGTTTTTCTTACATTTAAACACCCATTTTGTTCCTATCGGATACGCACCTTTCGGTAGATCAACAAGATTCCAAACCTTAAGTTTGTCAAATTGAGCAAGTTCTTCCTGCATAGCTTCTATCCAGTTATTGTCATTTAAAGCCATCTCGACATTCTTTGGTTCAACCTGCGAAATAAAGCATGAATGTGAGCAATCATCAAGAACACCAGAATCTTTAATGCAAGTATACAAACAAGTATTGTCAACAAGAGAACGTGTTTTCACTCCATCCTGTAAATTTCCAATTATATTTGTTACTGGATGATCTTTGTGTTCCTTGATGGATGCGACCTCAGGAACCGGCAACACGTCAACTTGAGTAGATTCAGATTGATAAGAATAATCTTGAGGAATTGGAATTTCCGAGTCTAAATTTCTTGGAATCTCCCCCTGAGCCTGAGTCGAAGGTAATAGATCATCACTCAACAACGGATCAACAGAAGAATCTTGAAAAATAGCATTATCCTCCTCACTCTCTGAATCTTGTGGACCTGAACAAGAAGCAACATTTGGATCTGGAGCAGAAGTAGATGGAATCGATGAATTGGGAACTGCATTTGGTAGAAATCCATTATGCTGTGCATCTTGACAAAATTCATAAAGAACAGCAGCATCTTCATCAGAAATATCAGAAAGTAAATGAAAAGACTTGAATAAGTTTTCATAATCAAATGCTCAATCCGGACCAATCGCCATTTGTGGTAAAGACCGATTTGAACAGTCAATATGGAACCATTCTTCAACTTGGCGTGTCTCTTTGTTATAAACCCTCTTGGTTGTTGAATTAGCCACATACCCCAGAAAAATCACTGCAATAGCCTTTACACTGAATTTTGTTGGGACATCTCGAACCTTCAGTAGGGTACACGGATTACCAAAAGGTAATAAGTATTCCAGATTCGGCTTTCGGTTATTTAGCAATTCATAGCAAGTCTTGTTATGTCGCTTTACGGTCAAGACCCTGTTCAAAACATGACACGCAGTATTCACAGCTTCAGCCCAAAAGGTGACTGGAAACTTTGAAACTGCAAGCATTGTGCGAGCTGTTTCGACCAACGTCCTGTTCTTTCGTTCAGCGACACCGTTTTGTTGAGGAACATATGGCGCACTGAATTCATGATGAATTCCTTTTTGTAAACAGAATAAGCCCATTTTGCTATTCTTAAATTCGCTGCCATTGTCACTCCTGATTCTTCTCACTTTCAGATTGAATAAATTATCCAAACCCAGGATTAAGTATTGTACCAACTCAGTGGTTTCAGCTTTAGAAGAAAGAAACTTAACCCATGAAAATCTGGAGTAATCATCAGTTATGACCAAGCAATACGATTTCCCACCAATGCTCCTAATACTGATAGGACCGAACAAATCCATATGCAGCAACTCCAAAGGAGTTACGATAGAATTCATCGATTTTGATTTGTGAGATTTCTTTCTTTGCTTTCCCTTCTTGCATGGAATACAATCATCAGGAACTGAGAATTTCATTTTCGGAATACCAAGCACAAGATCATTCCTAACAATGTAGTTCATCTTCCTGTAGTTAATGTGAGCTAGCTTCCTGTGCCACAATATTGAATCAGATTCTGACGCCTTGGAGAGTAAACATGTTGGAATTGAATCCGTTGTAGTGGCGACACTCATGTCAAGGACATACGTGTCATTTCTCCTTGGAGCCTTCATTAGAATCCATTCATCAGGAATCACAAAACCCGATTTCAGAATATAACATTCATGATCATTGAAATGGAACGAAAACTTCTTGTCACAGACTTGTGATACGCTTAAAAGATTGTGTTCCAGCTGCTCAACATAATTCACCTTTTCAAATTTTACTTTGTCATTCTTTAACGTTCCCTGGCCAGTTATGTACCCGCCTTTATTACCCGCAAAAGCGACATAACCACCATCAATTTTAATCACATCCTCAAGCAATCTAACATTCCCTGTCATATGTCGAGAGCAACCACTATCCACATACCATGTATTGTTGATAGTCCTCCTTGGTTGTCCCTACATAAACAACGAGAATCAGTTAGAAAGTGGAACCCAAGCCATCGTGGTCTTGGGTCATCCGGATTGATCAAAATAAACAACTTCTTGTAATTTACAATCAATTTTATCATTCACTTTTGGAACAGATGTTTGACAATCAGACCTTTGCAAAGAAGAATCATTTTTATTATTTTGAAAAACATTATGTGATATATTATTGTCAGATTCAGATGTTTCCAAAATTTTCTTTAATTTTCTGTTTCTTCTTCTTCTTTGAGGTCTAGACAATTTAACCTCCTGAAAAAAATCTTTTGAAATTCTAACTTTTGGAATCTCAAGTTTCTCTTTGCAAACAAAGGATTTAGCATTCAATAAATTTTGTTGTTTAAATCAATGGGATTTAACAAAAGAATGACCAGTCATATTTTTCTCCAAATTAGAAGACGACTTTCCCTCATCTTTCCTTTTTAGAATCTTCACCACTTTCGGTTGTGAAGGAACAGTCTTTATTTTACCCTTGTTCTTGTATGGACAATTAATCAAAATATGACCAGGCTCATTGCAATGAAAACACACTCTTCTTTCTTGATAACTTCTGAAATAAGATGTTTTCTTTGAATTTGAAGAACCATCAGACGAATAAGCTTCGGAGGAATGCTCAGAAACTCTCGGCTTCTTTGGTACATAAGTCTGTTTTGGCACCTTTGAAGAATTCACCTTTTGAAAACCAGCCGCAACAAACCCACTTGACTTTAAGATCGGAGAAAGTTTAGTTGGAACCACTTTCACCTCTTCAGGTTCTGTCAAGATGCATCTATCCCTAGTAACATTCTTCACAACCTTTGGTTCCTCAATTTTCACTTCTCTCGAAATGCTTTCAACCTTTGAATCATCAAACACTTCATCCATTGTATCAGAATCATATACCATGTCTTCACCCGTCACTGGATTCACTTTTAATACTGTCTTGGGATCAATTTCCCCTTCATGAATGATTTCAGGCTCAACCACATAATTTGCATTGAACGGAGGAGGAACAAACCCAATACCAGCAACCCTTTTTGTGGGATCAGCATTGGCATTGAAATAATCCAAAACTACAGATGAATTCTCAAACTGTTCCAGCTTTCTATGTAACTTTATCACCTCAGATTCTTTTTCAGAAATCTCCTTGTTCTTTTGGGCAACTACTTCATTTCGTTTTTCAATTTCAGCATAAGCCATATCTAGATGATAACCCTGCTCTTTGTATTTTAACCCAAGAGAATTTAAGTCTCTTTTCAAAGACTCAATTCTATCAATGCACAGCTTATCATTATCTTTCAGTTTCTGATTAACTGAATGCATTGATTTCATGTCACAAATCAAATTTGTGTTATCATCCATGACTTTTTACAGTTTATCTTTAACATAAATGCAATTAGAACAGTATAAATGACAAACAGAGTCTTTTACCTTAGTCGGATCTGACATGTCTGCCATGAATACTTTGGCAATTGGAATATTCTCTGAATCTTCACCAGCTGAAGCATTTTCTGTAAGAACAATTTCTTCCTCAGCAACCCCTGACACAGCATCAGAATCAATACTTTGCCCTCTTTCTTCCTCATCATCAACACTTGGAACACTATCACCATCACACGAGTCATCACTAGAACTTTCATCATCAGTAGACTCTTCTGGTTTTTCTGAATGAATTTCTGCAACAAAAGCCTGACTCACAGCACCCACCAAATCTTCCAGATGAATGCCCCAATCATAGTTTTCGTCGTTTTGAGCAACTAAAGCTGATGATGCAGATGCATGATTTGTATTACCAGAAGGACAATGACTTTGATTACCAGATGAACCATGTGACTGATTCATATTATGCTGAAAGTTAGATTGCTTCTTTTGAGAATCAAATTCTACCTTTGGCTTCACACACTCCTTAGCAAAGTGACCATACTCTTGGCAGTTATAACACCTAACTTTGCTCTTATCAAAACCCATACGCGATCGACTATTTGAACCAATATATTTTCTGCCAGTTCTCTTCAAGAAATCTTTAGCTTGTCGCATTAACATGACCATATTCCATTGGATATTCATTTCTTCCAGATCAACAGGGTCAATCTGTCTGAAATCTTATTCTATTACCTCAGGATCATGTATTTTACCTCCAATGAAATTTTCATATGCCATGAATGAAGAAAACATAGCAAGATAATCATCAGCAACTTTCTGATTCACATGAGATCCAGATGATGTTGAAGCAGTAGTAGTAGAAAATCCAGAATGGCTTGAATGACCAGAATAAATTGGAACTCCAGAACACTGATCATTTGAAGATTCTTGAGCATCACCAGAAAAGAATGCCACTCCAGTACCAGACTTACCAGCAGATTTGGCAAAATACATTGAGGGATCCTGGATGTGCTCCATATTAGTCTCTTTCTTCTTCATATTAATGTCATGTGACTGAATCTTTCCTAGGACTTCTTCAAGAGACATGGTTTTGTACTTAACATTTTCTTTGATCAAAACCGTATACACATCAAACTTTGATGGTAAAGCCTCCAAGAATTTATCATTGATTTCCTCAGTCTCATATACCACAGATGCACTAGCCAGTTCACTAAAAAGATGATAGAATATTGTAGCAAGATCATCCAAAGATTCATTTTGAAAATGTTTAAAAACTAGGAACTGCTTCTTTAGTAACTCCTTTCTACTCTTTTTCACATCCAAACTCCCTTCACACCTTTTCTGTAATGCTTCCCACAGTTGTTGAGAAGACTTGAACTGTTTAAAACTGTGATAAATTTCCTTTGGTAGAGACATCAAAATGCTAGCCATTGCTTTCTTTTCTCGATCAAATAACAGCTTCTCTTCAGTAGTTAAAGCTGACACTGGTTTCGGAACATCATCCTCTCCCATCCATGAATAAGTAGGATGTGTATATCCTTCCAAAATCGGAATCCACAAACTAGTATCGGTAAAAGATACGAACTGGTCAAACCGATCTTTACAATTTGAATAATCAGCTAGATTCAGCAACTTCGGAGGTTTTTGAGATGTACCAATCTCATTGTCATAATTGAACATGTTTGTGACTTGAACCATATTTGTCATGTTAAAAAATATTTCTGAAAAATTTCTAAGTATTGAGCAGTTTTACCCTCAGGCGAACTTAATAAGTTCGCTTTAGTGAGTACTAAGCGAATTTGAGATCAGGCGAACAAGACAAGTTCGCTTAAGAAGGAAATCTGGTAAGTTCGCTTAAAATGTGAGAAGCGAACTTAATAAGTTCGCTTGCTATGCACAGGAACTCAGCAAGTTCGCTTAAACTGCTGTAACAGATTCAGAAGAATCTTCACCCAAACACGAACCGAAAACTTCAAAAATCATGATTTCTCAGCGAATTAATGGAATTTAAGGAAATTGAACCGTAGGATTATGAATTTTATCAAGTAGAACAGTTCTATTGGACTAATTTCTTCAAAATCACTTCCAAAAACACGAATTCAGCAGAGAAACGATCTTCAAGAACTTGAAAAACTCCATTGTTGCAGAAAATTCAAAAATGTTGAATTTCTTGTCTAATTGTACACAAAAACCGTCACTAATCACCGAGAATCGTACTTAATTCACGAGCATAAACTCTGATACCACTTGTAGGTCCAGGTAACTCAACTACTGATCAAACCCGTGATATGACGTTGCTATAACACGAAGTGCAGAATCCTTCGTGTTAACGTTTGTATACTAACCGACAATTCAAACAACACGTGTAAATAAACTTCTCAATTATATTCCAAATCACAGTGGTTACAAACTCAATCAGACAAGTTTATCTCTCGGTTCTCTCTGATCTGTTCCCTGTCTAATGACTCTGTAAACACATATATATAGAAACTAACCTGCTGTAAGCGAACTTATTAAGTTCGCCTCAAACAGACTAAGCGAACTTAACAAGTTCGCCTCAGTTAGACCTAGGCGAACTTATAAGTTCGCCTCTGATATACCAGGTGAACTTAACAAGTTCGCCTCTAGGCTCACTAGTAAAAACACTTAGCAACTTTATACATTTACATATAAAAAACATAAAGACATAAAATCTAACTATTACAAGCTTTTGTCATTACAAATCTATGTCCTAACAGTGAGGTGGGTGTGGGGATGTAATGATGGGAGTGGGTGTTATGGTTGGGTGATGGTGACTGACTCCGTGAGAAGTGCAGTAGTCACCGTCACCTGGACGGTTGGAGTAGGGAGGGTCACCGTCACAGGAATCTCCTCTGTGATCGTCGTGACTGCTACATTACCTTGTACTAGTGGCCTTCTCCTCCTTCTATACAGTTGTTGTGCTGGTGGGGTAGATTTTGACTCTGGACTGTCAGCTGCAGGTTGTACTTGCTGCAAAGTCGGGATCTCTACAACCCTAGGGATAGCAACCTCTTGCCTATCGCCCCTTTTCTTGTTGGCACTCTCTTGCCTTTGTCTTTGTAGAGCAGCGTCAGAGTCAGAAGTCGGCTCATATTCGCTGCTCGAGCTTTGTCGCTTTCTTTTAGAAGACGACGCAGGTAGGGTTACCTGTGCCGATCTCCTAGGGTGTGCCTGGGATGGTGCGTCATCGGAATCAGAAGAATCTGATTCTGTTGCTTCTGAATCGGATTCCTCAGCACCACCATCACCACCTTCGTCATCACCTCCATCACTTTCATTCTCTTCTTCTTCTTGTTCATCAGAATCATCACTCATCTCTGGTGCCGAATTGGGACTATACCAATTCCAATCTTCTGGTGCGACATATGCTTCATTAAGCAGGTGGCCAAAGAGTTCAGTATGCACAGGGGTAGGATCTACACTGCCTGGCTTTAGAAACTGCGCAAATACTCTCTTGTCCACTCGTTTTACTTGCAGTCTCACCCCGATAGCACGTAGGTTTGGCAATGCATCATCAATCAAAAGTTGCACAAACCTCGGGTACAATAGGAACCTAAACTTCTCTACTGTATTGATCTGATCATTGATTGCTTTGAAGATGTAGCGAGAGAAGTTGTAGCCCCTATTAAGAGACAAGCCCACCATGGCTGCTGCAAGGTCATGACCCATGGCATCTTTCCCCGCTTTTCTGGACGAGATGCACACGATCATGATGTGGGCAAAGTACCGCCATTGATCCAAAACCCACATCTTCTTGTAAGAAGCATAGTCCCTCGCTCTGACATATCCCATTCTATGCCTCCAACATCCATCCACATAGTAATCTGGATAGGATGTCGGGTCGGTAGCGAGGTCTCCGAACTGCAGGACCCTTCTTATTGTATCCTCAGAGAAAGCAATAGCCCGACCATCAACGGTAGCCCTTATGACATTAGGGGATACCGTGCAGTCGTGCTCTGCCGTCTCCCAGAATTGCTCCAAGTAAGGTCTTGAGACTGTTGGGTTAGCTGAGATTGCATAACTTATTTTTGATCGGTTCAAAAAGTCAATGATCTGCCGATACTACAAAGCTGCCCCTTTCCACTCAGGTTGAGTGTTCGCTAACAAGTTGAATTCATCAGTGAATGCCCGAGCCATAGTCTGCAGAAACACAAAGAAACATAATCAGAACAACGTATATTACTGAAGATGAACAAACATGACACGGTATAGTAGGTACACTATGAACAAAAATTTCAGACATGAAAATTTTTCTAAGTATTGGTCCTACGCACTTAGCAAGTGCGCAGGCTTTTCCTCTTGCGTACTTAGCAAGTACGCAGGAATTGCTTCTTGCGTACTTGCTAAGTGCGCAAGAACAACACTTGGCAAAAATTTCAGAATTTTAACAAAATGACAGATTGCTCAAAGACCGGGTCAAGTAGGTCGCCCCTAGGTTGGAATCGAGGATTCGAACTTATGGGACCATTATTAACACCAGTAACTACCAAACCAAGACCAATTTCGACTTAAAAACGTCGCCCAATCCCACTGTCGATTAAGATTCCACCGACGCCTAGAATCGAGGACGAAATGGATGAATATGGAGTCGATTAAGAATCCTATTAGCATAGAAATGTCAATAAGTTACCCAAACAACCCCAATTTTACCCAAAATATTTCGGATTTACCCTAAAATTTTCTAAGTCACGAATCGTTCCAATGTCACGATTGTATGGATGGAAATCGCCTAGATTCTCACCAATGAGATGAAATGAGATGATGAAACTATAGACGGAACGAAGAAAAATGGTTTAGACACACTTGATTTTGAGTTAAATTTGCAGAGGGAAAGTGATCGGTCGAAAAGGTTGAAACTGAAAGAATTTTCTAAGTGTCACTTTTATACCCCTCACTTATCGGTCGTGCGCACTTGCTAAGTGCACACGAGTTAACTCTTGCGTACTTACAAGTACGCAGGACTTAACTCTTGCGTACTTGCAAGTGCGCAAGACTAACTCTTGCGTACTTGCTAAGTGCGCAAGGTTTACTTCGTGCGAACTTGACAAGTACGCACAAGCCTTAAGTGCGCAAATTTGAAACTCAGATTTATGAAGATTTTCAGGTCAAATAACGAACAAGATAAAAGTATTCAATCAAGAGGTTTCAAATACAATTCATGAAGGTTAAACATAAAATATTTTTGGCTTTTTCTGATTAAACTTGAATAATGCATAAACTTAAAATCTTTTTGTTCTTTTCTAGATAGATATATACAAGTATTCACACCAACTATTTTTGATCAAAGACACGAGTAGAGGATCATATCAGGCTATCTTTTAGCAAAAATGATACAAAATAAACATCAAAGAATATGGGATCATGTCATGGATTACTCTTTATTCATACGTAATAAGCACAAAAACAAGTAATTCAAGTTGACAATATTATAAGATTTGAAACTATACGCATCTTTGTATCATGTTCTTGTGTATTAAGGTATTAATTATAAGATATACAACGTGTACCCCACTGAAATGCTATTTTAACTTGCACTATCTCAAGGCATCTAAGATTTTCCCAATGATTTTCTAGATTTTCATAATGAAGCTACATCTATTAGCACAGGAAAAAATCAAACAGAATCCATAAGGATTATCAGGAATCATAAGATTCAGAATCGAGGTAAGAAAACTTAGTTTTCACTCAGGATTGAACATTCCTATCAACTTGACAAGATGTTCAAAACGGGATCGATCAAATGCCTTTGTGAAAAGGTCAGCAAGATTGTCATCCGTGTGAACTTTTACAAGTTCGACTAAATGCTTTTCAGCACAATCACAGATGAAATGATGGCGAATCTCTATGTGTTTAGTTTTGGAATGTTTCACCGGGTTATTTGTGATGGACATGGTGGCATTGTTGTCAATGAATAGAGGAGTTCCAGTGAAGTTTAAGCCGTAGTCTCTCAACTGCTGCTGAATCCACAGTATCTAAGAACAACCGCTCGCTGCAGCAATGTATTATGCTTCACAAGTTGAGACAAAAATAGTTGACTGCTTCTTACACTGCCAGGAGACCAGTCTGTCTCCTAAGAATTGACATCCACCAGAAGTTGACTTTCTGTCAAGGTTACAACCGCCATAATCTGAATCAGTGTAGGCTTTGAAGTCGAATGACTGCTGCTTAGAGTTCCAAAGACCTAATCGGGGTTTCCCTTTCAGGTATCTGAAAATTCTCTTCACGGCTATCATATGTGACTCCTTCGGTTGAGACTGAAACCTTGAGCACAAACATACAGCAAACATTATATCGGGTCTTGAAGCTGTGAGATACATAAGTGATCCGATCATCCCACGGTACAATCTACTGTCTATATCCTTTCCATCTTTGTCAGGATGCAGACCATGATTGACTGGGATAGGTGTTCCATAAGTACTGCTATCATTCATCTTGTATTTTGATAAGATGTCCTGCACATACTTAGTTTGATGTAGATAAATGCCATCCTCTCTTTAACTGACTTGCAGACCCAGGAAGAACGACAATTCACCCATATTACTCATTTCAAATTTGGACTTCATCACCTGCTCGACTTCCCTACACATCCCTTCATTGGTAGATCCAAAGATAATGTCGTCGACGTATACTTGTACAAGAAGAATGTCACCTTCTGCTTTCCTAATGAAGAGAGTCAAGTCAATCTGTCCACGGTCGAAACCATTAGACAGTAAATGCTTAGATAATGTCTCATACCATGCCCGCGGTGCTTGATGAAGACCATAAAGTGCTTTGTCGAGCTTATACACTTTATTGATATTATGCGGATCTTCAAAACCGGGAGGCTGGGTGACATAGACTTCTTCATGAACTTTACCATATAGGAAAGCACTCTTCACATCAAGTTGATAGACCTTGAAGCCGACATATGTGGCATAAGCCAAGAACAGTCGAATGGCTTCAATTCTAGCAACTGGGACATATACTTCCATGTAATCCAAGCCCTCTTGCTGATAAAAACCCTGAACAACCAATCTTGCTTTGTTCATCACAACAACATGACGATCATCCGTCTTGCATTTGAACACGCATCTGGTTCCAATTGGCTGAAAGCCTTTTGGCAAGTCGACCAAATCCCACACGTGCAACTTTTGGAATTGAGACAATTCATCTTGCATCGCCTCAATCCAGCAGTTGTCAGTGAGAGCCTCCTTCACATTCTTCGGCTGTACCTGGGACACGAATGCAGCATGCGGACATGTTTCCATGACACCAGTGTCAATTATCTCTGTGTAAAGACTGGTGTTCTCAGTGATGGTTCGATGACGAGTCTGAACTCCGGCATAAGGATCACCAATAATGTTGTCGATTGGATGATTCCTATGCACTCTCGTCTCCGGAACAATCGGTTCCTGAATTTCTGGATCAAGATTCGTGTTTAACTCCCCCATTTCCTGTGTTCTAGAGGAAGAAGATTCAATGTTAATTGGATCAGCTGGAGCTTCATTTCCTACAGTTGTGTTAGGATTAGCTGGAGCGTCATCTCCAACGACAAGAACATCTTCACTGTTATCACTGTCATGAGTTCCAGATGCAGATGCAGCATTGGAATCAAGAGTTACAATCGGTAGAGTAGCACGAGTAGAGAAGCTGGAGTCATTGTCGCCACCCAATAATTCAGAAGCATTTGCGGCGTCAACTACAGATAGACTAGGAAGATTGAATGACTTGAATAGCGCATCATAATCAAAACCCCAAGCTGGACTTGTTGGTTCGGGTGGAATGCTGTGTTTACTACAGTCCACTTCAAACCATTCCTCGACAGTATGAGTTCCTATGTTGTACACTCTCTTGCAAGGCGAGTTGGCAACGTATCCTAAGAAGATGCCTTCCACCGCTTTTGCATGAAACTTAGACTGGCGGTCTTTGTACTGTAGCAACAAGGAACAAGGACTACCGAAAGGAACTAGGTAATCAAGATTGGGAAGTCGATTGTTGATCAACTCGTAACAAGTCTTGTTGTGCCTCTTCACTACCAGGACTCTGTTTAAGACGTGACACGCTGTATTAACTGCTTCTGCCCAGAAAGTGACAGGAAGCTTTGCATCCGACAGCATAGTCCTTGCAGTCTCAATCAGTGTTCTGTTCTTCCGTTCAGCAACTCCATTCTGCTGAGGCGTGTACGGCGCGCTGAATTCGTGACGGATCCCTTTCTTGAGACAGAAAAGCTACATCAAATTATATTTGAACTCAGTTCTGTTGTCGCTCCTTATCCTTCTAACTTTCAGCTTGCAAAGAGATTCCAAGCTCAGGATCAAGTATTGAAGGATATCAGCAGTCTCGTCTTTAGTACCTAAAAAATGCACCCAAGAAAAACGTGAGAAATCATCAGTTACAACCAGACAGAATGACTTACCTCCAATAATCCTGATACTTATGGGGCCAAACAGATCCATGTGTAATAGCTCCAAAGGGGTATCAATAGAGTTTTGGAGCTTGGGCTTGTGAGACTTCCGTTGCTGTTTGCCCTTTTTACAAGGCATACAGTCATCTGCAACAGTAAATCTCAGCTTAGGAACCCCGGTTACCAAACCGTTTCGGACAAGATGATTCATTTTACGATAAGAAATATGTCCGAGTTTCCTATGCCACAAGATAGAGTCAAGCTCTGTCGCTTTTGTTAGCAAACAAGTAGAAACTGATGAGGTGGTTGTTGCCACGCTCATATCGATCTGATAAGTGTCATTCGTTCTTAGTGCTCTCATCAGAATCCAGCCTTCGGGAACCTCAAAACCGGGTTTGAGAATCAGGCATTCTGACTTGTCAAACATCACCGAGTACTCCTTATCACACATTTGGGAGACACTCAACAGGTTATGCTTCAGCTGCTCGCAGAAGTTGACATTGTCAAAGCTGACACAACCGTTTGAAACCACGCCTTGACACGTGATGCTGCCGCCTTTTTCTCCGGCAAAGGCCACATAGCCGCATCTGAATGGTTTAACGTCTTGAAGCAGGGCCATGTTTCCTGTCATGAGCCTGGAACATCCACTATCTACATACTAGTGGTTAGAGATAGTACCCTTCGGAAGTCCCTGCATGAGTAACAAAAGAATTAGTTAGATTTGGAGACCCAAGCCATTGTGGTCATGGGTCGCCCGTCTTTCTCAAAATAAACTACTTCTTTCAACTCACAGTCATGATGACTGTTCAAAATTGGTGAATCTTTGAAGGATTTGGGAACAGGAGACTGAGAACCTTTTACTTTCTTCTTCCAGGATCTCTTTTGATTCTTAACCAGAACAGGAGACTTTGGCTTAACCACAGCCGGTGAACTTGTGGAAGCTTCACCTGATTGAGCTTTAGTCAGCTGTTCCAGCTTTCTCAACCTCTTATTCCTTCTTCTTCTCTGTGGCTTGGAGAGTCTAGCCACAGATTTCTCACTGGTACGTGTACTACCAGATGTAGACACACGAGGTACAGCAGGTTGCTTTACCTTTCTTGCAACATATGGTTTGGCCTCAGATTTGATATTTGGCTTTGCCATCGGTTGGACTGGTGGTTTCACCACATTCTGCTTTGGATGTTTGGGAGATGGTTTCACTGGTGGCGACCTTGGGATAACAGCTGGTTGTGAGACAACAGGTCGTTTCCCTTGGTTCTTAGAAGGACAGTTCACAAAAATGTGACCAACCAAGCCACAGTGAAAACAGTTCCTCTTGTCTACATAAGTTCTCTTGTAAGGCTCATTAGATCTGGCCTTAGATAACTCAGCATTATGAGCAGGAGGAGTTGGTTTCTGAACAGCAGTCTGAACCTTAATAGTTTGATTTTTGGGAGTATAGTATTTTTCCAAATTCACTTTGTTACCAAGCCTAAAGTGAGATGAAAAAGCCTCTTTCTTTACTTGGTTAAGGTTTTTATACCCCCCATAAAGCATTACCTTAAGTTTATCATTTGATTCAATGACATCAGGTTCAGTTAAAATGCAATTATCACCATTAGTGATAATGTTTTTCTTGACTTTCTGTTCAGTCAACAACTCCTCAGATACTACTCCTTCAGGACAAGAGTTAACTGACCCATCTTCAGAAGCAGTAACAAACTCCTCACTAGATGTGGAGTTAGCCTTACTTGAGGATTCATCCTTTTTAGGGGAATCATCCTTATCAGAGGACTCATCTAGAATAAGTGAGATCAATGTCTAATAAGCCATTGACAAACTTCCCACTGATTGGTGGAGGAATGGCATTGGTACCGACACCTAGACCATTCATTTTCCTCACTACAGATTCGTAGTGTTCCACCATAAAGCGAGAGTTTTTCAACTTCTCATTAGTGCATTTTAACTGCAAGATCTCATTTTGCAGTTTGTTGATTTCATTGTTCCGTTTTTCTAACCCCTTATAAGCAATATCCAAGTGAAGCTGTTGATCGCTCATTTTCAAAGAATACTCACGTTTTTCCTTTGTCAATGTTTCAATAGATTCTTTAAAACGTTTTTCGTTTTCTTTATAGTTTAGAGCTGCCATACTTGGGGGTTCGATTTTGTCTTGGAGCTTAGAGTTTTCAAGTTTTAGCCCTAGACACTTAGAACATGAAACAACAGAAAAGGGATTAGAGTCTACCTCATGAGATGAACTTGTTGCTTCTCCAATGGCCATGAGAGCAACAACAGTCGATTCCTCATTCTCAGCTACAGAAGCTTCCTTTCCTTCAGCTTCCTCCTCTTCCTCTGTAGCAGTAGTAGTAGACTCTTTTGGGTCAGCCATAGGAGCTTCCCTTCTCTCTGCTTCCATCATTTCCATGATCTCAGCCATGAGACCAACCTGTGTTTGTGCGATGATGGCATCCTCAAGATGAATGCCCCAATCAAAGCTGTCGTCTTGTTGGGCTACCAGTGCATTGGACGTTCCACCTTGGCTTTGATTGTGGTGGTTTGGATTGTTTTGGCCATGGCTGTTTCCTTGGATGGGTCGGGTAAAACCAGAGGTAGGTGCTCTGTCTTTCTGACACTCATGAGCAAAGTGTCCATAGTTCAGACACTTGTAGCATTTGGCCTTAGATTTGTCAAACCCGACCTTGGCATTAGGATGCCCGCCAATAAACTTTCTTCCTGTTCTGTTCAGGAAACGCTTGGCTCTCCTCAAAAGCATGGAAATATTCCATTGAATATCCATGTCCTCCATGTCATCAGGATCCACTTGATTAAAATCTTCTTCAATCGTCTCTGGATCAGTAAGCTTGCCACCTATGAAATTTTCATATGCAAGCATACAAGATGAGAATAAAGCTACATGATCTTCAGCTATTCTGGCTATAGCTGAGTTGTTAGCTGAAGACATAACAGGAGGATTTCTTGAGGTATTTTGATGATGAGACCCTAACCCTGATCCTGAAGCATAGCAAGCATGACCACTACACCCAGTTGAGTGGTCTTCTTCAGTAGGATTTCTAGAGAAGAGGGCAATTCCAGAGCCAGATGACTTGGATGTAGAAGTCGTCCCATGATACATAGAAGGGTCTTGTATCTGGAGTCTTCCAGAGCTGTCCTTTCTTTTCAAGTTCATTTCATGAGCTTGAATCTTTCCTATTTCTTCCTCTACTGTCAACTCATAGAATTTAGGATTTTCCCTCATCAGGGTTGTGTACATCTCAAATTTTGGTGGTAAGGCATCCAAAAACTTTTCCACCATCTCTTCATCTCGATACTTGAGGTCAAAAGCATTCAACTCAGTCTGTAAATGATAGAACCTAGAGATGAGGTCATCTAAAGATTCGTTCTCAAAGAATCTGAAGCACTCATACTGCTTCCTGAGAAGATCCCGCTTACTCATCTTGATGTCACTATTTCCTTCGAATCTCTTCTGTAAGGCTTTCCAGAGATCCTTAGAATTGTCATACCCTCGAAAACTATGGAACAATTCCCGAGTTACCGCCATAGTGATCGAACCAAGTGCCTTCTTTTCTCGATCATAAGCTTTCATTTCTTCGTCAGAAAGCTTAGAGATAGGCTTGGGCAATTCATCATCAAGATAGATGTATGTGGGATGCTTATATCCGTCAAGGATTGGTATACATAGTGATGAGTCGGTATACGAAATGTAGTGCTCAAAACGTGCCTTCCAATTGGAATAATTGTTTACGTTTAGCAACTTAGGTGGTTTCTGAGGTGTACCGATCTCATTATCATAGTTTAACATGTTTCCAAGATTCTAAAGGTTCGACATAGTGAACACTTAGTCAAAATTCAGAAAAATCAGACACAGTTGTGCACTTGGGATTGGCCTTGCGCACTTGAGAAATAGTCTTGCGTATTTAAGACTTGCTCTTGCGTACTTGTAAGTACGCAGGAGGAAATGATTAAGTACGCAAGATATAACTTAAGTTTGCACAAGTTCAGTCTTGCGCACTTGTAAGTACGCAGAAGATAACTCTTGCGTATTTAGTAAGTACGCAGAAGACTGTACTTTTTGCCAAAAATGGTAAGTACGCAGGATACCTTTTCAGCAACTCTCACCAACCTTTTCCGGTGACCTGAAAATCGCCGGAGATGGTAAAAATTGGTCTGATGATTAATGCAAATGAGCCGAAGGGTCAGAAACTTTTTTCTAACCAACCTTTGATGCTCAAATACACAACAAAAATTGGTTTTTTTGAGAGATTTTTGCTTCTAAAAAAGTGCTCAAGAGCTACCCCCTTTTTATCACAAAAATCAACAAAAATACCTCTTTTTGCTTGTAAAACTCAGTAAAAACGTCTCCAAACTCACTTACAACACTCGAATTCAAGAGCAAAGCTCTGATACCACTTGTAGGTCCCTTCGTGTGTGTCGGATCGTTGCATGCAACTGGTCTACTAGTCGGACCGGGTGCGGAATACCCGTGACTAGGCGGAGAGTCTAACTAAAACAAAGTAAACCAAACACGAGAGTCACAATAAAAGCTCTTTCTATTATAAACACTCGACGGTTACAGAGAGATCACAAAATGCGTACTTAACAAACTGAGTTCGTCTAAGATATGAGTTCTGCATTCTTATCCTCTGTGAACCAAACCTATTTATACGAACCTGATTCCTGCGCACTTAGCAAGTGCGCAAGACCAAATGCTCTTGCGTACTTAGCAAGTACGCATGGGTCTTCCTGCGTACTTGCTAAGTACGCAGGAGCTTTCTCCTGCGCACATGTAAGTGCGCAAAACACTTAGAAGAAATGCAACATACACTATGTAAATAAACTATTACATAACGACTCTTACATACAAAGACAAATTACAGACATTAGAAATACAAACTAAGACTCTATCCAGAGTGTTGTCACAGGAAAGTGCATCAACAAGTTTTCTTTGTAATCTTGTAACCATTGAAGCTTAATACAAATTGCATTTATCAGTACTTCTTGTGTTTACTTGTTTACTTTGATTAAGTTGTGATTGTTTCCGCCAATCTCAACTGGAATAGAACCATCATGTATTTACCGATCCTACATTGTGGAATCTCCGATTGTTGTAGTAACCATGACGGTTTTTGATATTCTGTCTTGACTTTTCAACACGTCAAGCAATTACTAACGTAGGTGGCAATGTCAGCCTTTATGTTAGGACACCAGAAAAGTTCGTTGAGATCCTGATACATTTTGTCAGAGCCTGGGTGAATCGAGTATCTGGACTTATGTGCTTCGTCCATTACTAAAACCCTCAAGTTCCCAAAGCTTGGTACCCATATCCGATTCATGAAGTAACGGGTTTCATCGGATTTCATCTCAAACTTCTTGTCTATACCCCGTAAGGACTCATTCTTTAGTTTCTGCTCCTTGAGTGCCTATAACTGAGAATCATGGAATATGAGTATCACAAGCATGAACATCTATTTTTTGGTGTTGACACGGCCCGCCTGATTGGTTCGGACCGTTCGGGTCTGTTTTAGTTAGGGATTTCAGGTAACTATAGCGTACTTTATTTTCTGCTCCTTGAGTGCCTATAACTGAGCGTCGCGAATTTGAGTGGTTAGACGTGTGAATTGTCATCTCCAACGCTCGCGCTCGTAGAGTTTTTGTTCGTTCCTTCCTAATCAAGGCATCCGCTACGACGTTTGCCTTGCCGGGATGGTACCGAATCTCACAGTCGTAGTAGTTTAGCAACTCGATCCATCTGCGTTGCCTCATGTTTAACTATTTCTAGTCAAATATGTGCTCGAGACTTTTGTAATCGGTGAAGATAGTTCATTTGGTACCGTAAAGGTAATGTCTCCAAATCTTGAGTGCAAAAACTACGACTCCCAATTCTAAGTCATGGGTGGGGTAGTTTATCTCGTGCACTTTAAGCTGTCGGGACGCGTAAGCAATAACCTTGTAGTTTTGCATTAACACAAAACCAAGATCTTGGTGTGATGCATCAAAGTACGCCACGAATCCTTTTGTTCCTTCTGGAAGGGACAAGATTGCAGCACAACATAACCTCTGGTTCAACAGTTAGAAAGCGGCTTCTTGCTTATTGACCTAATCGAACTTTTTATCTTTCTGGGTTAAGGTCGTCACTGGCTGGGCTATCTTAGACGGCTCTAGCGGTAGCTAAAAATGGGCGACCTAAAATCAAGGGTACTGAATAATCGGGTTCCATTTCTGGCAGCGAAGGCCTTAACCGTTTCTTGTTTCATTAACATGAATGAAGGAACTTTTTGTCTTTAGGACAACTGAAACTAGCTTATCATATGACTTCTAGAAGCCCTCTTTTAAATAATGTTTTTGTGCTAGTGTGCATACGTAACGATGTGACTATTTTATAAAACGATATTTATGAATGATGTATGTGACGTTTTATGAAACAATGTTTATAAACAGTGTTTTGGTAGGAAAGGTTATGAAAGTAGTGTTTATGAAATATTTTGCCAAAAGAAGTTTACGAAGTGTTTACGAATGAATGAATGATTTTTAATAAAACGTACGAATGCTTTAACTGATGTTTTGAAGAAAAAGAAGTGAATGTTTCTGAAAGTCACAAACGAGCGAATCTGCCATGATTCCTACAGGAATCGAAGCTATGGGTATGGGATGTATGTTGTCGGCCTTACCTTTTAGGGTCCTATGTGGTTGGCCAACTATTGTAGAACTGGGGTGATGACGGTCACAAAGGGAATTATCGTGATCCTTGAAGTTGGTACGATTTACCTTGCGGGGTAATCGTGCTTGAAGTTTGGTACTTGTGCCTTACGGGGTGCAGTGCTTGAAGTTTGGTACATGTCATCCTTCTGATGCGGTTCTTGAAGTTCGGTGTTGAATGGCCTAAGTATCGGGCCCTGGGTTTCTCCGCCTGAAGCACAGTACGTTGTTGAAGGGCCTAGTGGTGGTGATCTTTAGGTTTCTCCGCCGGTATGCGATGTTTGGAATTTACGATTATGATAAGACGCAATTTCGATATGTTCGTTGACTTTAGGGTTATATTATGTGTTATGTTATGTTATTGCATGATTTTCGTATGCTTTTATTAATGAAGTTAAATGATATGTTTTTGGAAAATTTTTGAATTTATGTTTTATGTAAAAGCTAGAACTCACCAGCGTAGCAAACTTTTTAATATACACATTCAGGTTAAGGTAGGTTATGAGGATGGGCGGTGATGCTTAGCTAACGATGAAGAGTTACTCGGCTGCTTATGAATACTAGCATACCATCATGTTTTGATTATGTTATGCTTACGTTTTAGACAATGTTTATTCTTTCGCATGTTGATCAATGTTTATTCCTTGCCAGAACTTGACGGGACCGAAAGCGGATGCCAGTACAGGTAACTCGAGCCACAACATCAGGTATGAAAAGTAGATTATGTGTATATAGTATGCCTTAGAAAGTAATAGATTAGGACATGCGTTCTGATGGAATCGTAAAGCTGGTCAAATAGAAATCAAGAGGTAGTGTACTGGTTAATTGCAGATGGCTAGTGTATATTAACATCTTACAGTACTTGTTGAATTCTATTTGTTAACTAGCGTGATGACATTGGATTCCTTGTCTTATAGAACGAAATGGCAAGAAGAGGAAATGGAAGGCGTGGTGGGGCCATACCGGTGGTCGAGATAGGACTCCTGCTCGTCAGGAGAACAGTGAAGAGGGAAGTGTCCACACGGAACCGGAAATTAGTGTGCATGGGACTGAACAGACTCATGCTGAGGAGCAACACTTCATTTTCGAACTCGAGGTGAAAGCGGCCCTTGCACGTGAATTCATTGAGATGATGGGTTATTCCTTGCCAGAACTTCTGGCAGAAGGAATAAAGAAGGCTAATGAGGCAGGCGGGTCTAATACGGCAACTGGTGCCCCGAACAATGAGGCTGTCAAAGAACCGCTTGCTCGCAGTTGTGACTACAAGTCTTTTAAGGCATGTGACCCGCCGGTTCTGACTGGGAAGAACGACACGGTGGCTACGTTTGATTGGGTGATCCGTATGGAAACCGCCATTCGTCTGAGCAAATGCCGACCACACCAGGTTATGTAGTTTGTTGCTAACTCCTTGATGGAGGAAGCATCTCATTGGTGGGAAGGTGTAATTCAAGCCAAGTGGGACGAGGCTGTTGACGCGATGATGTGGAATGATTTGAAAACTCTGGTGATCAAGAATTTATGTCCTAGGATTGAGATCGAGAAGGTAGATAGGGAATTTCTAGGGTTGAAAGCCGGGAGCATGACGCACCGGCAGCACACGACTCGGTTTAATGAACTGGGACGTCTTGTGCCATATCTTGTCATTACTGAAGAGAGGAAGATCACCTGCTACATTCAAGGGTTGCAGGATAAGGTCCACACCTATGTTAAGGCAGACGCTCCTACTACTTATGATTCGACAGTGGAACTGAGTGGAGTGGTATTTTATGATCTAGTGTTGAATGTCATTACCGTGGAGGAGCCTAAGAAGAAGTCGACTTTTCCTGCTAAGCAATTGGGTGGGAAGTTATTTAGGGCTCGGGAAAAACAGACCAGGGTAGGCGAGACAATTGTCTGTGGGAAATGTGGGGGAAGGCATACGGGTGAATGCCGACTAGGATCAACTCTGTGCTTTAAATGCGGCAAGACCGAACATTACTACCGTGAATTCCCACAAGGCTTCAAATGTTATAAGTGTTGGGAGGGCGGTCACATGAGCCGAGAATGCACTAACCAAGAATGGGGGAAGGTGGAAAGGGGAAAGGCCCAGAGAAGAAGGAAGAAAGGACCCGAATAAGGACCTGAGCGTATGCGCTGACACAGGAGGAGGCCATGGTGGATCCCGATGTGGTGTCAGGTACGTTCTTCCTTGACAACACTTTTGTATATGTGTTATTTGATTCGGGTGGTGCCGGTAAGAGTTTTATATCTGCAACTTTTTGTAAACGAGTGAAATACACTGTTAGTAAGCTAGAAAGGGCCTTTAGAGTAGAAACCGCTAAGGGTAGGACTGCGAGAGTAACGGATGTAGTTGAAAATTTCATTGTAAAAAAATAGAAGGCCATATATTCCCCGTCAGGTTGTTATTTATGGTGTTGGGTGGGTTTCATGTCATTTTGGGTATGGATTGGCTAATTGCCAATGAAGCGCAGATTATATGCAAACGAAAGATAATCCGACTCAAGGCTCCAGATGGTAGCGAAGTCGAGGTTTTTGGAGATCGTGACGCCTAGATACCTAACATTATATCGATGATTAAGGAAACAGATTACCTGAGGCGCGGATGCGAGGCTTATCTGGGGTACGTGATTGACAAGTGTAAGGAAGTGAAGGAACAAGATGATGTACCCATGGTAAGCGAGTACCCGTGTTAGGACATAGATTGTATGAAAAAAGCATTGTAATAGTTTAGGTCTTATTGTCTTTATGTTTTTATGTAATTGTTTAGTTTTTGTCTAAGTATTAGAACAAGTTCTGCTAGAGGCGAACTTGATAAGTTCACCTAGTCTAATAAAGGCGAACTTGTTAAGTTCGCCTAAGCATCTTTGAAGCGAACTTGTTAATTTCGCCTATTGCAGAACGTGTGTCTATAAATAGAGAGTTTATCAGAGTCTGTTGAGGACGAATGAACGATCAAGTATTCTGTAAACTCTATTTGTTGATATAAAAGAGAAAGTTTATTTACCAGTTGTTTCTATTGTCAATTGATATACATACGTTAACACGAAGGATTTCGCACTCCGTGTTAACGACACGTCCTGTCATGAGATCGATCTGAGATGAGTCACGTGGACCTACAAGTGGTATCAGAGCTTTTGCTCGTGATTTTTGTTTGATTCTTGGTGATTAGAGATGTTTTTGTGTACAATTTGACAAGAAATTGATCATTTTTGAAGTTTTTGTATCCATCGAGTTTTCAAGTTCTTGAAGCTGATTTTACTGCTGAATTCATGGATTTGAAGTTGATTTTGGTGAAATTAATCCGATAGAAGTGTTCTAATTCATAAAATACTAAATCCTACGGTTCAATTTCTTCAAATTTCTTCTAATCTGTGAGAAATGATGATTTTTGGTGATATTAGTTCGTGTTTGGGTTAAAGTTCTTGCTGAGTTTGTTTCAGCTGCTGTAAGCGAACTTGCTGAAAGTTGTTGCAGTCGAACTTAGCAAGCGAACTTATTAAGTTCGCTTCTCTCAGTTTAAGCGTACTTAATAGGCGAACTTCATCAGTAGGCGAACTTACTGGAATTTCTTGGGTAAGCGAACTTATCAAGTTCGCTTGATATCAAATTCGCTTGTTTGGCTGTGAAGCGAACTTGTTATCTTCGCCTAAGGGGAGTTTTTATTCAACACTTGAAATTTTTTCTGAAAATGGCAAATATGGTGCAAGTGACAAATATGTTAAATTACGACAACAAGATTGGTACATCTCCAAAACCGCCCAAATTGTTAAGTCTAGCAGATTATTCTAACTGGAAAAATTGTTTTGATCAGTTCGTGTCTTTTACCGATACAAGTTTATGGATTCCAATCTTGGAAGGTTATACGCATTCGACATATACTTGGATGGGAAAGGATGATGTTCCTAAATCAGTATCTGTGTTAACCACAGAAGAAAAATTATTGTTTGATATGGAAAAGAAGGCAATGGCTAGTATTTCTATGTCTCTTCCTAAAGAAATTTATCATAGCTTTAAACAATTCAGGACTTCTCAACAATTGTGGGAATCATTGCAAAAGCGGTGTGAAGGTAGTTTGGATGTTAAGAAAAGCCAAAAAGAGTTACTGAAGAAGCAGTTCTTAGTATTCAATCACTTTCAAAATGAATCTTTAGATGATCTTGCAACGAGATTCTATCATTTGCCGAGTGAGTTGTCAAGTGCTTCAGTGGTTTATGAGACTGAAGAGATGAATGATAAGTTTTTGGAGGCATTACCATCTAAATTTGATGTGTATACGGTTTTGATAAAAGAGAATGTCAAGTATAAAACTATGTCTCTTGAAGAGGTTCTTGGCAAGATTCAATCACATGATTTGAATATGAAGAATTAGGAAACCAATATGGAGCATATTCAAGATCCTTCAATGTATTTTGCTAAGTCTTCTGGCAAAACTGGTGCAGGGGTTGCGTTCTTTTCTGGTGATACTCAAGATGTTTCTCATGATCATTGTTCTGGGGTTCCATGTCATTCAGGTTTCTCTGCAAATACAACTTCTTCATCATCTGGAACAAATAATATGAATCAAAGAGTTGCTGATGATTATTTAGCGATGTTTTCTTCCTTTATGGCTTCTTATGAAAATTTTATTGGAGGAAAGATTCATGATCCAGATGTTATTGAGTAGGATTTTAGACAGATTGATCCTGTTGATCTGGAAGAGATGAACATTCAATGGAACATGGCTACGCTGAAGCGATAAGCAAAGGATTTTTTGAAAAAGACTGGAAGAAAGTATATTGGGTCTAATAGTCGTTCACGTATGGGATTTGATAAAACCAAAGTTCGTTGCTATAATTGTCTGGAGTATGGTCATTTTGCCAAAGAATGTGTGAAACCAAAAGTTGAATTTGTTTCTCAGAATAAGCCTAAAAACTTTCAGAACAATCGTAATCAGTCATATGGCTCCTCTAGTTCTGGAAATTCTAATCATGCATCTGCATCATCTGCTTTGGTTGCTCAGAATGATGACAATTATGACTGGGGTATTCATCTTGAAGATTTGGTTGGTTCGGTAAGTCAAGCTTTTGTAGCTGAAATTAATTCTGTAAAATCTGAAGAGTCAACTGATGATGATAGCTCAAGTGATGGTGAGAGTTTGCAAAGTGCTGATGAAGATCGTGATCAACTACAAAATGGTGAGACTGATATTGCATCTGGTGTATCTGAAGATGATATTGTTTTAACTCAAAATTCTTCTGATGGTGCTACTACTACGGATTCAATTCCTACTTATTTACTCTCCAAGGCGTCTGAGTCGGATTCTATTTTGTGGCATAGGAAACTTGCTCACATCAATTATCGGAAAATGAATTATCTTGTGAAGAATGATCTGGTTTTTAGTGTTTCAAAAATGAAATTTTCAGTTCCAGATGACTGTATTCCTTGCAAGAAGAGGAAACGACACAAGAAGTCTCACAAATCTAAGACAAGGAATTCTATTGTAACTCCTTTGGAGCTACTGCATATGGATTTGTTTGGACCGATTAGTATTAGGAGCATTGGTGGTAAATCTTACTGTCTGGTGGTAACAGATGATTTCTCTAGATTTTCATGGGTTAAGTTCCTTGCTTCTAAATCCGAAACCACAGAGTTGGTACAATTTTTAATCCTGGGTTTAGAGAATTTGTTCAAATAGAAAGTTAGAAGAATTAGGAGTGACAATGGCAGTGAATTTAAGAATAGCAAAATGGGGTTATTCTGACTTCAAAAGGGAATTCATCATGAATTCAGTGCGCCATATGTACCTCAACAAAATGGAGTTGCTGAACGAAAGAACAGGACTTTAGTTGAAACGGCACGTACGATGCTTGCTGATTCTAAGCTTCTAGAAACTTTTTGGGCTGAGACTGTGAATACTGCGTGTCACGTTTTGAACCAAGTCTTGACCGTTAAGCGACACAACAAGACATGCTATGAGTTGCTTAATAATCGTAAGCCGAATCTGGAATATTTACTACCTTTTGGTAATCCATGCACCCTTTTGAAAGTTCGAGATGTCCCAACCAAGTTCAGTGCTAAGGTGATTGAAGGGATCTTTCTGGGGTATGTTGCTAATTCTACTACCAAGAGGGTTTATAACAAAGAGACTCGCCAGGTTGTAGAATGGTTTCATATTGACTATTCTAATCGGTCTTTACCTCAAATGGCAATTGGACCAGACTGGGCTTTTGATTATGAGATTTTAATCAAGTCTTTTCGTTTACCTTATGATATTTCTCCTAAGGAAGCTGCTGTATTATATGATTCATGTTAGGATGCACAGAATAGTGGTTTTCTACCGACTACGGTGCCACAATCATATGTTCCTTCTACATCTGTTCCAGATTCTAATGCTGCTTCTTGTTTGGGAACACAAGAGTCTGATAGTGAAGATGAAAATGTTATTTTCCAAGATTCTTCTGCTGATCCTTTGTTAGTTGATGAACCTTCTAATTTGTAACAGAATCAGGGGGAGATTCCTACAAATCTGGAATCAGAGATACCAGTTAATCAAGATATGTCCTATCAATCTGATACAACTCAAGTTGATGTGTTGCCGGTTCCTAAGGTTGCGTCAATCAAGGAACTCAAAGCTCATTCGATTTCAAATATCATTAGGGATTTACGTGATGGAGTGCAAACGCATTCTACTCTTGACAACACTTGCTTGTATACATGTTTTAAAGATACTGGTGTTTTTGATGTATGCTCATATTCCTGTTTTATTTCTCAGGTCGAACCAAAGAATGTCGAAATGGCGTTAAGTGATAACAATTGGATAGAGGCCATGCAGGAAGAACTTGTTCAGTTTGACAAACTTAAAGTTTGGAATCTTGTAGATCTTCCAAAGGGTGGGTATCCAATTGGTACTAAGTGGGTGTTTAAATGCAAGAAAGACGATTGAGGTGTTGTGGTGCGAAATAAGGCAAGATTAGTTATACAAGGTTTCAATCAACAAGATGGAATTGATTACACCGATGTTTATGCGCCTGTTTCTAGGCTTGAAGCTATAAGGTTGTTTCTTGCTTTTTCTTCATACAAAGGGTGTAAGGTGTTTCAATTAGATGTAAAAAGTGATTTCTTATATGGTAAAGTCAAGGAGGAAGTTTATGTGTGTCAGCCGTCGGGGTTTGAAGATCCAATTAACCCGTTTAAAATTTTCAAGCTTGATAAAGATGGTCTTCATCAAGCTCCTCGAGCGTGGCATGAAACATTGTCTTCACATATTTTGGAAAATGATTTTGTTCGTGGACATATTGACTAGACTTTATTCATTAAGAAAGCAGGGGGAGAATATCTACTGGTGTAGATATATGTTGACGATATTAATTTTGGCTCTACAAATAAAGGATTGTGCAAAGAGTTTGAGAGTATTATGAAATCAAAGTTTGAGATGTCAGCTATGGGAGAGTTATCATTTTTTCTAGGTCTTCAAGTTAATCAGAAGGAAGATGGTTTCTTTATTCATCAGTCCAAGTATGTAAAGGACATCTTGAGCCAGTTCAAGATGGAGGACTTTAGCCCATATGATACCCCGATTCCGGTCAATCATAAATTGAATTCTGACCCGGATGGAAAAGAAGTTGATTGCCGACTCTACCTTGCAATGATTGGATCTCTCATGTACTTAACCGCTTCAAGGCCAGACATAATGTTCGCTGTGTGTATTTATTCCAGGTTCCAAGAAAAAACCAAAAGAGTCTCGTTTGATTGCAGTAAAGAGAATCTTTCATTATCTGAAAGGAAAACAAAGACTGGGACTATGGTTTCTTCATGGTTCTAACTTTGAATTCAATGCTTACATTGATTCTGATTTTGGTTGTTGTTGTTTGGACAGGATATCTACTACAAGTGGTTGCCAGTTCTTGGGTAATCGTCTAGTTTCCTTGCAATGCAAAAAGCAAACTACGGTCTCCATTTCAACATGTGAAGCAGAATACATTGCTGCTGCAAGTTGTTGTTCTCAGATCTTGTGGATCCAACAGCAATTAAGAGACTACGGTTTAAATTTTACAGGAACCCCCATGTTTATTGATAATAATGCTACAATGTCTATCACAAATAATCCTGTTAAGCACAGTAAAACAATGCACATTGAAATTAGATATCAATTTATTCGTGATTGTGTAGATATGAAGTTGATTGAGCTGGTAAAGGTACATACACATGATAATTTTGCTGATCTTTTTACCAAGGCATTTGATCGTACCAGGTTTGAATTTATGATAAAAATGATCGGTATGATCCATCCCGAATAAAAGTTTTTCAAAACAATTTTCATGGGAGATTTTGTTTTAAATTTCTTTTATTGCTTTATTACATTTCTGTATTTTAAATTTCAGTCAAAACATGTTATTTATAAAAATTTAAAACAAAATGAAATATATAATTGACATCACTTGAAATTATAGAAGAAATGATAGTATATCAGTGAATAGTTCATTACACATGACCTTAGTAAACCTTTGATATATGATAGTTTAAAGTAATTTGATTTGATTTAAATTTCAAACTTTGCATAAATGAGAAATGTTAGTGTTTTGAATGCTCTAATCTTGATAATATGTTTTAATTTGAATATGAGTTTGAAACTTGTCAATAGACTAGAAGCGTTTTTGAACCAATAGTACTGTGAAAATTAAATATGATATGATTACATCTGTGATTTGAATCCATTATATGCATGGGTGTGTGTGTACAAGATCATTATCAGATATAGAATATATGATTTTAAGAATTTCATGAGACCAATATCAAATTATGTCTTTAGCATAATCTCTTTCAGTTCACTTCACTGCCCATGCCCCAAAAAACATGCAATGTGTTGCTAAACTAAGATATGTTTCTGACAACATCTGTTAGAACATATATTCACCCTTGGATCAGTTAGATACATCATCTATTCTGATTTCATTGAAATTTATCCAGATAATAGTTGGATCCTCCTACCTGAATCTATTGATTCTCATTATAAAGCCAATTCATTAGAATCTTTCGATTCTGAATCATTCTGATTCTTATATCCTTTGGGATCTGCTATTCTATACTTGTGCTAATAGAGATAATTTCATCTTGGAGATTGATCTAATCTTTCAATAAACTTTGTATGTCTTGAAGATAATGCAAATTTAATTTCTGTTGGCATATATGTGGGGTACACGATGTTTTTCATCTAAATGGTATTAACTCACATGAATTTGGAAGAAAAATGCTTATAGTTTCAAATTATATAATATTGACAATTTACAAATTCATGCTTTTTATTGCAAATTCGGAATGAAAAATTGAGTATTTCATAACCTGATCTTGTTTACTTTGAAATTTATATCGTATCAATTCAAGTATTATTCAAATTGATTGCAAAAGTTACATAAAATTGAAAAAGTATTGAGTTACATAAGTATGAGTTTGATTGTTTCATATCATAGGTTACCCATAGTTGATAATAAACTGTGTGATGAATTGCTCATATACTGATATGTTCTTCTTGCTCATGATGTTAATCCAAATATATGTATTTTTGTTTGCTCATATAAAATCCAAAAATATGTGTTTGAGTTTGCTCAGATAAAAACCAAAAATATGTGATTCCGTTTGTACTGATAAAATCCAAAAATATTTTGTTTCTATCTTCCATGAGAATTTTATTTTTAATTAAAATGATTCGGGATTGGATCGGATACATGCTACAGATGGAAGTTCACAAGAATGTGTCGTGTTGAAAGTGAAGAAATTTTGTTCAAAGGAAAAGGTTTGGAGCGAACTTAATATGTTCGCCAGGTTCTGATTAAGCGAACTTACTATGTTCGCCTGAGGCTTGTTAAGAGAACTTAACAAGTTCGCCTAATGAAGCGAACTTAATTGTGATTTAATATTTTGTTCAGGCGAACTTATTCATTTTATCTTGTTCACTGTGAGAGCGAACTTATCGAGCGAACATACGGAGTTTTTAGCGAACTTGTGTTTTTCTGATCTAGGGTTTTAGATTCAAAATTTTGGTGTTTGGTTCTGGATCGGTTTTTGATTGCGAGTATTTCTAAGGTAATTTCAAAGAATTTTATCCATTAAATCATCGGGAATTTGTCCTTTTTACCCTGTGTTCGTCGGGTTTTTAAATTTTTTACGTTTTCTACGACAACCTAGATTTTCTGGATTAAATCTTGAAATTGATGCTTAAACTTGTGTCGTGATTGTTAATCGATGCTATTGTTATGCTTGAATTAAGCCTTTATTGATGATTTAGACATGTTTGAGATTCTGCTGTAGAAGTTGTATCGACAAACTGGTTCAGGCGAACTTGTTCAGGCGAACTTGTTCAAGTGAACTTAGTTCGCCTCTTGCAACACTAAGCGAACTTATTAAGTTCGCCTAAGGGCTCAGTAGTGTTTTGGACTTGTGATTTTTTTTGTGTTGAAATTTTTTTACTTTTGTTTTGTTGTTTTGTTTGTTTTGATTACTAATGTGTGTTTTTGTCCTCTACATTTACAGATGGTTCATCGTGTTGAATACAAACATAATCAGTGGCATTATTAGATCCGAATATGTCTGAAGCTGTTAATTTTCAAGGAATTATCAACTTTCTGAATCGTTCACGTTTGCATATGGCCTTATCTGCTAATCCGTACATCAGTTTACCGTATATTCAACAATTCTGGGATACTGGTATTAAGATACAGATGTTGAACCTCACGTACTTCGTGCTACAGTGAATAATACGGAGGTAGCTATTTCAGTGGAAACTATTCGTGCTACTTTGGCATTGGGAGGTGCTGTTGATGATCCTATGTCGTATCCTGGAACACTGATTATGGGGTGTTTTCAGAGGATGGGTTACAGAGGCAGACCCAATGATACTCAAACAAGAAAAGGAGGTTTAGTTGGTGAATGGAGGTATTTTATGCACGTCATCATACAATGTTTGTCTCCAAGAAAGGCTAGTACTGATGGTTTAAAGAGTGCATTACAAGCTGCAATGGTTGCATTGACCGTCAACAATCGGTTTAACTTTGCTTTATATATCTACCATGAGTTGGACATGCAAATCAATCCTCTAGAAGGTCATGCAAATGATTCTGAACCATTTAATTCTGGATTTACCTCAGCGTCCAATCCGTTTGACTTTGACTCCTATGTCAAAAAGAATCTTTACTGATTGTACTAAGGTGAAACAACAAAATTCTGCTCTAATTCCTGTTCCAACTCATTTGTTTGGTCATTTAATCAATCCTGATTATGTTGAACCACCAAATGATAATTGGTTTCATCCTAAGGAGTTAGTACAAGGACAAGTCCAGAATCAAGTTCCAATTCAACAACCAGTTCAAGCTCATGTACAACAAGTTCCTATTCAATTACAACAAGTTCCTGTTCAACAACAAGTTCCTGCTCAATAACAACAACAAGTTCCTATTCCATAAGAACAGGTTCACATTCGTGTTAGTGAACCAGTTCAAGAAGAGATTGCTTAAGATAATGACCAAGATTTGGGTATGAATATGGATGATTTTGATCATGAAGCTATGAGCTCACCTATTCATGAAGCTGAAGGAAATGTTGTAGATACGAGTTCCGGTGATACTATCTTATATGATTATGAAGCTACTGATTGTGATTCATCTAGATATTTTAGCTCAGATCATTATGCAAGGTTGGCAACGTTACCATTGGCAAATACGGGGAAACGCATTAAATCCAAAGCAAGAAAATCGAGGCGTAAGTCTGTTCGGAATCCTCCTTTTGGATCAGTACTTGGCAAGAGAACTTTAATTGATGAGAGTTCTAACTCGGATAGTGATGATATTCCAGTTCCAAAATCTTAGAAGCTTATGTCTGCTTCTATTGTTGCTGCTCATTCATCTCAAGGTGTTGAGGAAGCTACTTTTGTTGCTTCCTTACTAATTACACCTGCTACTTCTAAACATCCATCTCCGGTGCTTTCTCCACATGTTCCACACACATCTGAACCTGGTCCTTCAAAGCTGTCTGATTCTGACAGAATTACATTCCTTGAATCACAGGTGCTAGCTTTGCAGACTCAAATAGATACTCTTGTGTCTACTGATACTCAGAGACAGTTGCTCCTTCAAGCTCAAGCTACATAGATTGCTGACATGCAGTTATTGGTGTCTAAACTTGTTGAGCGTCTTGACGCTCAGGGGGAGTTAAGGATACATGATAGTTGTCATGTTGATTCTGTTCAAATAAAGAATGATGATGACAATGATCCTAGTGGTAATGTTGAGGGTGATCGTCAATACGCTGACGTGAATCCTATATCAAGAGTTCAGGGGGAGTCTACATCAGGAAATATTGAATGAACCAAGAATGATTCTGGAGTGAATGAAGAAATATTATTATTGGAATTCTTTCAAGATTCTGAAGAAGAAGAAGCTGAGAAATTAGAATGTCTGGATGATATAGACGAATTATTTGATGATGTTGAAGAGGATGTGTTGGATAATGAAGTTGAAGAAGGAGAGATTGTAGAGATTGAGATAGAAAAGAGTAAATATAAGGTTACATATGAAGGAAGTGATGGTCTGAATGTTCCGTATAACTTCATCCAAGATGATGTTATTCCTGAGTTTCTTATGATGGAGTAACAGATTCTATGGACTCTGTTGAAGGTATCACTACACCTGATGATACTGCTCAATCCAAGATAGATTATGATGTTGATACTACTCATACTGTGTCTCCTAAGATGAATGAAGAACCTGTGATGTATAGAAATACATGAATGACTAGAGAACAGTGGAGAGAAGTAGTTAACAGTTGGATGAAAGTACTACGAAAGTCACCTATACAATCTGCTCAGAAAGAAAGATATGTGAATAAAGAGAGGTGTATTGGAAAGATCATAAGTTGGTTTTATAATGATGACACTAAGTTGTTTGCTCTTAAAAGATCTGATGGTGTTCAATACCTAAAGCCTAGAATCAAGTATTTCAATACCTTGCCAAGGTGTGAAATGAATGGTCTAGCTACGAAACCATTCATTAATAGATCAAAGTGTGGATTAGCCGATGTGATTGCCAATTTGATAAAGAGAGAAGGTGGACCAGGGAAGTATGAAAGGTTAAAACCACAGAAGGGAAAAAGAGTGAAGATTGTAGATCAAAACAATAAGAATGTGACTTGGAAGTATAAGTTCAAGCCAGTACGTGCTGTACAAAAGATACCATTGAAGAAAATTCCACAAGATTTTATGGGGAATATGAAATGGTGGTATGTAGATGTGAATACTGGTGAAGCAAGGATTGATGATAAAGATAATAAGGTCATTGTTAGTTTCTATGATGCAATGACTCTTATTTATTTCTCAAAGAAAGATCAGAGGACGTTAAGAAAGAATGAGATTATGTTCACTGATGAATGGAGAGAACAAGGATTGTAGTATAAAAGAGTGTTGGAGATATGTCAGAGACATGGAGTGCATGCAGGAAGCAGATTACCAGATAACTGGAAGAGCTCGTCATAAAGACTGAAGACAGAAGATCAAGCTATTGTCAAGGGGGAGTGTGTTAGGACATAGATTGTATGACAAAAGCTTTGTAATAGTTTAGGTCTTATTATCCTTATATTTTTATGTAATTGTTTAGTTTTTGTCTAAGTATTAGAACAAGTTCTTCTAGAGACGAACTTGATAAGTTCGCCTAGTCTAATAGAGGCGAACTTGTTAAGTTCGCCTAAGCATCTTTGAAGCGAACTTGTTAAGTTCGCCTATTGCAGAACGTGTGTCTATAAATAGAGAGTTTATCAGAGTCTGTTGAGGACGAATGAACGAACAAGTATTCTGTAAACTCAGTTTGTTGATATAAAAGAGAAAGTTTATTTACCTGTTGTTTCTATTGTCAATTGATAGACATACGTTAACACTAAGGATTCCGCACTCCGTGTTAACGAGACGTCCTGTCACGAGATCGATATGTGATGAGTCATGTGGACCTACAACCCGGAGATGTTTCTAGAGGATTTGTCTAGGATACCACCCGACAGGGAGATTGAGTTCCGAATCGACTTAGTACAAGATGCCCAGCCCGTGGCTAAGGCTCCATATCCATTAGCTCAAGTGGAGATGAAAGAACTGATGGTACTGTTGGAACCTGTTATTCATAGCAGATTCAATACACTGATACAAGAATCAAGAAACGAGGTAGAATCAGAAACATATAGTTAAAGGTGTAACTCTCAAAATGTTATTGATATTGCAAAATGAAGTCCCCCTTTTACAAAAAGTAAAACTATAGAAGTATTTATACTAAGAAAACAAATAATGACTTCATCCGAAATACATTTCGGTCAAAATGTATTTCGTCCGAAAACGATTTCGATAGAAACATATTTCGGTCGAAATCTTTTAACATCAAGGAATTCTTCCATCTTTAGCATGTTTTATATGCGATGGCCTACAATTAGTTACAACAATCTCCCCCTATGCCATTGCATATTAAAACACAAGAATTCTGCCAAGCTCCCCCATACACTTTGCATCACCAAATTTACATCTTGGACTCGAAGCTTTAACTCTCCAAACTTGTCTTGGTTTAGCTTTGTCTTTCAAATCTTGTTTTTGTTTCGACATATTGTATGTCCAAAACGTCTTCAACTTATTAAAAACTTTAACAATCTTTTCTTGAAATCTTCTATGAGGTTGAGAAAATACCTTCTGTTTTAGTGACTTGTATTTCTTGATGCAACAATCTCTTGATAAATGACCCCGCTTTCCACAGCTGAAACATTTCTTCAAAGCAGGACATGTTCTTTCATAAGGCCCCTTTCGAGATTTTGACTTGTCTTTAGACTTCTATTCTACAACTTTTGACATTTCTACTCCCTCTTTAACAAACATGAGGGGATCAAATTTATTTGAAACGAACGGGATGGAATTAGCATTAAGTGTACTCTCTTTCTTGAACCCTCAGCCACCCTTATTGTCAAAATAATCCACACATTCAAAGAATTCTTTAGATTTGTCACTGACACAATCATCATCAGAAGTAAGATCATTTGGAATCTTCAATTTAACTTTATTTGCTTTGGAATTTATCTTTGCCTCTAATGAAGTATAATCATTTGGCACAAATGGCTCTAGAATGTATGGTTGAGGCATCTGTGAATAAAATCCATTTGTAGTAAATGGAGGAGGAACACTTTTGTATCTAATCTCGATATTCACTTTATCATTAATTTGAGCCTCAATGTTTTCGTCAATGCTTTTATATCCAACCCCAGACTTTACTTTGTCATGTATTTGAACTTCAATGATCCCACTAGCAACTTTCCTAGAAATGTTTATTTTATCAACTTTAATTGCTGTATTGGCAACTTTCTCCATCTCCTTTGTCAACAATTTCTTTTCTGTTTCTCTTTTCTCAATCAACAGTTGAATTTCATAATTTTTTCTCTTTAACTGAAGCTTCACATGAGAATTCTTTTTGAAAAAATCATCAATCTTTCTTTTATACTCTTTCTCATAGTCTTTTAGAATCTTATTTGTAGTATGTGAATGTTTCAAGGCATCCATCTGGAGTTGATTTTGTTTCTTGTAATCAGCAATTTTCTCAAAACACTCCACGGAACACATGTTTTCGTTAAGCAGTTCAGAATAAGCTTTAAGTTCCTGTGACTCTTTCACTGCTTCATCAACCAAATCGGATTCTATATGTTTATAATTTCCTTGAAAATCATAACCATATCCACCTTTGATCACTATTCTGTTATGATCCGCTTTGAGCGCATACATCTGTAGCTTTGCACACAAATCCTCTAATGAATTAAACTTTAATCCTTTATTTCTGATTTTAAGTTTACAAATTTCCCATTCCTGTGGTTGAGCATTGAGAAATTTATCCATGACTTCTGATTATTCGTGTTCAATATCAACATCCTTTAGATCATTTATCAATTTCACATATCTATGATACTGGTTAGTCAAAGATTCTCCTTCTACGCGTGTAAACGTCCTCCAAAATAATTTTTTGATCGAAACAAGTTTCGGTCGAAATCTTTTAACATCAAAGAATTCTTCAATCTTCAGCCTGTTTTATATGTGATGACCGACAATTAGTTCCAACAGGTACACCTAGACTAGTTACTTGAGAAGGGATTTATCATACCAACCATTTCACCGTGGGGTGCTCCGGATTGTTTGTAAAGTAGAATGACGGTGCTATGATAATGTGTATTGACTACCGAGAGTTGAACAAACGAATGGTGAAGAAAAAGTACCCTTTACCAAGGATCGACGGCATGTTCGATCAATTACAGGGCGCAAGTTGGTTCTCAAAAATCGACCTTCGATCCGGTACCATCATTTGAAGGTGCGAGAAGAAGACATACCAAAGACTACGTTTCGAACACGTTATGGACATTTCGAGTTCCGCGTAATGTCCTTCGGATTGACGAATGCCCATGCAACGTTCATGGATTTGATGAATAGGGTGTGTCGACCGATGCTGGACCGATTGGTAATCGTGTTCATCGATGATATCGTCATCTACTCCAAGAATAAGGGTGATCACGCATGTCACTTGAAGGAGGTGGTGGAAGCTCTAAAGAAGGAGAAGTTGTATGGCAAGTTCCCCAAATGCGTGTTCTGGCTTAGGGAAGTCCAATTCCTAGGTCACGTATTTCACCCGAACGACATTATGGTATACCTAGAAAAGATAGAGACAGTAAGGGATTGGGATATTCCTAAGACGCCAACAGAAATTCACAGCTTCTTGGGATTGGCAAGCTACTATCGGAGATTCATTCAGGATTTCTCAAAAATAGCTTCACCACTGACAAAGTTTACATGGAAGGAGATAAAGTAGTAATGGGGTTCGGCATAGGAAGAAGCATTCAAGGAACTGAAGGAAAAGCTGACCCAAGCTCCGATCTTAGCCCTTCCCGAGGGCAATGAAGACTTGGGGGTATACTCTGACGCTTCGGGTTAGGGATTGGGGTGCGTGCTGATGCAACATGGGAGAGTGATCGTGTATGTGTCACGGTACGAAGTCAATTATCCGACTCATGATTTGAAACTTGCTGCTGTCGTATTCACATTGAAAATCTGGAGTCACTACCTTTACGGGGTGGAGTTTACCATTTACTCTGACCACAAAAGTTTGAATTACTTCTTCCAACAAAAGGAACTTAATATGAGGCAGATGCGATGGTTGGAACCTTTAAAAGACTATGATTGTGAAATCATATACCATCTTGGAAAGGCGAACGTGGTGGCTGACGCTCTAAGCCGAAATGATGTGCCTAGCATATTCGATTAAAGGGTGTTTTATATTTAAAAAGGGTTTTCAGAATTTGAACAGGTTTTCCATCGAAACTAGTTGTTTCGATACCCTTTGGTGCTCGAAACTATGTAGTTTCGATATACCTTTTTACCCGACACTTGTAGTTCCGATCTGTCTTTTCTGAAATTTTTCTAAGTGTTAGATGCATAAAATTCCCTTGTGTTGTTTCTGTGCAGATATGGATCTCCTATTTGTCAAGAGGCACAATGTGTGTGTTGTGTTGCATACTACTGATCCCAAGAATGCAGACTTTCTACATGTGCTTGATTTCCTGGCCAACTCCAATATCAGCTTTGCTATCAGTCACAATCTACCAGTGTTTTAAAATACTATAAGGTAATTCTGGAGCACAAGTATTAACAAACTAAGAAGACTAAGTGAAAGCTATATACAGAAAAACAAAAAATGAATAGAAATAACAAGACAAGGTCGCCTGAGATGTCGAAACTCCATCTTACCGAAATATTTGAGAAAATATGCAAAAATACACAATAGAATGGGGAGATATTAGCAATGAGAAGTTCAAAAACAAGATCTAAGAAAGAAACAACCAAAAACACGTTATTTCAGTCGCAACAAGGGTAAAAACTGTAACCCTAGCCGTCGCCAAATCAAACAGTAGCAGACAATATTGAGTAATCAAACCTGATGAAGACGACGACGGAGGTATCAAACAAGGGAGACTGATTTCGCAAACTTAGACCGGAGAATCGCGCTTTTGTGTGTTTAAACGAAGGTGAAAATGATTTCAGGTGAGTGAGAGTGAATGAAGCATGAAGAATAATCTGATTATAAAGACATTCAATTTGAGCTTGACAAAGGACTAAAATGCCCCTGTCGAAACTATTAGTTTTGATAGAGCACATCAGTTTTGGGTGGGAGGTAGTTTCGGGTGGTTTGAGTAGTTTCGATGACAGTGTTGTTTCGGGTGAACAGGAGATACTTGATCAGAAACAAAGCAAAAACACTTATATGTACACTACTTAAACAAGCTAATAAGGAAGATTAAGAAAGTTATAAAGAAAAAATTAAAGTAAAACTAAAATAATAAAAATAAAAAAATAAGAGATATAAACAATTAGCCTTGAAAAGATCCAACGTGAGATCATGTCTGGTCAAACCCTTGAAACACTTCATTTTGCACTCAGCTACTGTGAATCCATGAACATAGCCGATATTTGTGCAAGATAAACCCGAACATTTGTTTGTACAATGTTTTCATGTGATTAAGAGGTACCATTTGAGCACGAAACACGGCGTACCCCACATTTTTAAATAAAATGGTTTTGAAAGCCTATCAATCTGTAAGAAATACCTGCATTAATCTTATCATCTCTTACAGGTTAACCAGGGTACCATCTTGGTAAGTCAAAATCACCGCCAAAAATAAAATAAAATCCAAATGGATATAAGAAGTTGTAAAAGGAAAAATATCCAAGTGGATATTAAAAGGTACGGACATTCTAGATCTTTGCGTAAGCAAAACAAAAGATGTCGTAAAAGTATCCAAGCGGATAGAAAAAGGTTGAACACCCGAGATCTTTGCGAAAGCAAAACAGACGAGGTAAAAACATCCAAGTGGATGGGAAAAAGATGAACTCCCGAGATCTTTGCTTAAGCGACACAGACGGGGTCATCGGCGGTAACTTTAGTTACTTTGACGGTGACCTGGCGCATGAATCAGAATCCAACGCGTAAGCCAATATCTGATTGAATCGGTTTTCTTAGCTTTAAAATGGGTTAGATGTTTCAAAAATGGGTTCAAACACACGTGTATGAAAGAGAATTAGGTTTTCACACTACTAAAGAGTTATAACGGTATGTCGGGCCTACCGGCTATACATCAGTAAGCACCATCGTTTATGGTCCATCCCATGTTCAAGAAGTGTGATCAAACTCTATCATTTCTCACATTGTCGGATCCGATTTTCCTGAAACACAAAACAAGATACTCGTTTATGGTCCATCCCATGTTCAAGAAGTGTGATCAAACTCTATTATTTCTCACATTGTCGGATCCGATTTTCCTGAAACACAAAACAAGATACTCACAGTGACTTTTTCTTATGCAAACAATAAACAAATCAAATATTAACTTTTCTTTTTGACTAAATCAAATAATTTCCTTTCAAACTGCAAATTCCAATTTCTCCTCCAAAAGTTTTCCTTTCAACCTAGCTCTGATACCAACTGTAGGTCCAGATTTCAATCGGAAATCACTCAACAGATCGATTACATACATACAAGGGCGGAATCTGTGTGTATGGTGGTGAAATAGAGGGTAGAAATAAAATTGGTGAAGATAACAGCTAACCACACACAGAATTAACACAAATATGATATGAAAGAGTAAGAACAAAGCATTAAACAAATGCAAATTGTATTTATTCTTCAAGAACAGTGAAAGAGAAATTTCAGCGTTACAGCCTCTACTCACACCCTAGAAATTCTCAGACTAGGCTATTTCTAGTAAGTTGACAGTCATCGAAACTATGCTTACCGAAACTACTAGTTTTAGTGAAGCATTTACAAGTGTGAAGAGCATGTCGAAACTATACTATCTATCGAAACTACTAGTTTCGATTGAACAAACCTCAATCGAAATTAAGTTTCGATGGCCCAGACTTACCAAATAAAACAGGAAATTACATGAAAATGAAAATACAAGTAAATAAACTAACTATCAGTGTTTAAAAATAAATACATTGATGACAACAGCTTATACATAAATAAGACTCTACAATCTCCCCCTAAGATGCTGCATCAATGTCTTCAACTCTTTTCAAGCAGTTTTGCTCCTTGATTTGGTTTCTGGAAGAAAGGCTTGACGTTCAATGACACCACTCTCTGATATGCCTTAGCACCAACTTCATCATCTCCATGAAAGAGCTTGATGGGGTTTTTAAACAAAACTTTAAGAACTTCAGGTTGAAACTTCAGAAGCTCCATGGGCTCAAAGATCAGAATATCTTCCTTGCCTTCACACTTGATCACAGCACTTCCGATGGTTGAGTTGTAGAACCATTTTCTAAAATTTTGTAGCTGGACAGGTATTGATCGTGGTAGAACTATAGATTTGACAGTTGCAGCAGGCTTGTACTGAAGGCTAACCCAGGGCTTTTGAGTTCTAGGATGAATCCGGGTTTTTGATATAATCCTTTTTGGAAGAGTGGTCTTCATAGACCTGAAGTCATGGATGGCTTGTTGTTTCAGAAACTGTTCAAAGTTACATGCCTCGTTGACTTTTCCAGGGTTCTATATGGGTAATTTGGAAAGTTCCCTAAGATCATATCTGGGGAGAGAACTGAACTCATGAGGAGTTTTGAAGTGTTCAACTCCTCCCTTGTACCTCCTGACAATGTATAAGCCCATTTCATTGTCATATTTCCATCCCACGGGTGGTCTCTTCAGCTCTTGGTACTCTACAAACCATTCATAATATTTTGGAGGCTCCTGAACAGGTAATTTCCTCATCCAAGGCCTTTTTGGGTCGGGATAGTCTGGATTTGGTTTAGGAGGTTGAATAGGTTCAGCAGGGGTGGATTCAGTGTGAGTTGTTTGAGTTGGTTCAGTGGGGATTGGTTCAGTGTGTACCAGATCAACTTTAACACCGTTATCATCATCAGAGAGTGCATGAATGTCTTTTCCTTCCTCTGTGAAGTATCTAACCTTTTCCTTATGCAGATCTTTTGTAGCCAAAATCTCTGGATAATCATCATTAAATCCAAAGTTAACAATCTCATCAAGAAGGGCATTCAGCTCGTGATTTGACCCAATCTCTTCTTCATCAAGAATGACTACCTCAGCACTTGATTCCTTTCCTTTCCCTCTTTCTCTGGCAGCTCTTCGTTCACTAACTGATTGAAAATCTTAACTTGTTTCTTATATCTTGACTTCCACAGCATCCTTTTTCTTGACAGCTTGGCCAGTGAAGATAGTTAGAGCAGATTAAGGATTAGACACAAGGGCAGGGGAAGAGGGTCCACAGCAGAAGTGGTCTCCCCCCTGAGCTGTGGAAGGTGTTTCCTGTTGAGAAGACTTAGTCAAAGAGGCCTTGATTTGTTCAACAGCATCAGATAATGCCTTGAACTCTTGTTATTGCTAAGAGATTAGCTTCTGTTGAGTTTCAAGTTGAGTTTGTTGGACATCTAATTGGGTATGCAAACCTCCAACTTCAACATTAAGATCAATTTTTCTTTGCTTTCTTTCAACTCGGACTTCAATTCTTCTATCACTTTATTTTGTTATGTTACATTGTCTTGTAACCTTTTCACCTCCAGAGGGTGATGATTCATGAACAGGAGAGGTATGTGGTGAGGGTTGTGGTGTGGCAGAAACATGGATAGGTGACTGAATTGGTGTTAGTTTTTCTGGAATAGAAAACAGTGACTCAGAAGAGGAGGACAATGGTTCCAACCCAGTCTTGATTCTCTTGGCAAGGGGTTCTTCCTTTTCATTGTCTGAACTTGAGTTAGCTTGCCTTTTGGATGATGATGCAGGTTCAGTTTGTTCTTCAGTGTCAGTCTCATAATCAGAGACATCATATTTTGTGCCGTATATACCTTCATCCAGAGTATCACTAGAATCAGCTTCAGCTTCAACATTTTCAACCATCTCCACATTTGCTGGAATCTCAACTTCAACATTAAAATTTTATTCAGCTTCTATGTTTTCCACATGTTGCTCTTCAATAATAGGCTAAAGATTTTCTATCAGTTGATCCATGAAGGGAGCCTCCAAGATAGGCTGTTCAGCTTCTTGGTTACCCTGATTGTCTTGTTCTGCCTCTTTTTCTTCAGATGATGAATCAACTTGTAATTGTGGATCAATATCAAGAATGATCTCTTCTTCTTCACCCAAGATATGACCAAACAAAGGAATGTCAGCAATCACTCTGTTGGTTCTTTTGCTTGAACTCTTCATGTAGCTTAAGGTCTTGGCAGTCATGTGATTAAAGACAAACACATTGCCATCTTGTTGCAACTTAGGATAGAGATGATTAATGAAAATTTGAAGGAACCTAGGGTAGACCTAGAACTTCTCCTTCACTCCTCCAGTCAGGTTTTCCTTTAATTGCCCAAAAACTAACCCAGAAAAATTGTAATCTCTGCCTTTGATCAAACCTAAGACTACTGAAGCCACCATTGCATTGGCTGAGTCAAAACCACCTTTTTTGATAGATAGGCAGTGAATGAACACATGCACAATATATCTCCATAGAGGTGGAAGGGCATTCTTGATAATCTGTCCGCCCTTGAATTCATCTGGATGCCCCAATCTTCTAAAACATTCTTTAACATAATAACTTGGAAAATCCACTACTGCTTCATGGTTATCATTAAAGTGTAGAACCTCTCTGATTGTTGCTTCAGAAAAGAGAACTTCTTGATTATGGACTGTGGCCCTGATGTGCTCCACATTGTTTATAATAGATGTTGTTGCAGTGCTCCAGAATTGCCTTATAGTATTTTCAAACACAGGTAGATTGTGAGTGATAGCAAAGCACATATTGGAGTTAGCTAGGAAATCAAGAACATGTAGAAATTCTGAATTCTTGGGATCAATAGCATGCAACACAGCACACACATTGTGCCTCTTGACAAATAGGAGATCCATATCTGCATAGAAGCAACACAAGAGAATTTTATGCATCAGTCCAACACTTAGAAAAGTTTCAGAAAAGACAGATCGAAACTACTAGTTTCAGGTAATAAGGTATATCGAAACTACATAGTTTCGGGCACCAAAGGGTATCGAAACAACTAGTTTTGATGGAAAACCTGTTCGAATTCTGAAAAAACTTTTTAAAGACAAAACACCCTTTAATCGAAACAACTAGTTTCGATTACAGAAACCTGAACAAAAACACAAGTATTAACAAACTAACAAAGACTAAGTGAAAGCTATAACAGAAAAACCAAAAATGAATAGAAATAACAAGACAAGGTCGCCTGAGATGTCGAAACTCCATCTTACCAAAATATTTGAAAAATTTTGCAAAAATACACAATAGAATGGTGAGATATTAGCAATGAGAAGTTCAAAAACAAGATCTAAGCAAGAAACGACCCAAAACACGCTATTTAAGTCGCAACAAGGGTAAAAAAACTGTAACCCTAGCCGTCAACAAATTAAACAGTAGCAGACAATATTGAGTAATCAAACCTGATGAAGACGACGATGGAGAAATCAGGCAAGGGAGACTGATTTCGCAAACTTAGACCGGAGAAACGCGCTTTTGTGTGTGAAAATGAAGGTGAAAATGGTTTCAGATGAGTGAGAGTGAACAAAGCATGAAGAATAATCTGATTATGAAGACATTCAATTTGAGCTTGACAAAAGACTAAAATGCCCCTGTCGAAACTATTAGTTTTGATAAAGCAAAGTAGTTTCGGGTGGGAGGTAGTTTCGGGCGGTTTGAGTAGTTTTGATGACAGTGTTGTTTCGGGTGAACATGAGATACTTGATCAGAAACAAAGCAAAAACACTCATATGTACACTACTTAAACAAGCTAATAAGGAAGATTAAGAAGTTATAAAGAAAAAATAAAAAAAAATTAAAAGTAAAACTAAAATAATAAAAATAAAATAATAAGAGATATAAACACTTAGCCTTGAAAAGATCCAACGTGAGATCATGTCTAGTCAAACCCTTGAAACACTTCATTTTGCACTCAACTACTATGAATCCATGAAGATAGCCGATATTTGTGCAAGATAAACCCAAACATTTGTTTGTACAATGTTTTCATGTGATTAAGAGGTACCATTTGAACACGAAACATGGCGTACCCTACATTTTGAAATAAAATGCTTTTGAAAGCCTATTAATCCTCAAGAAATAGCTGTATTAATCTTATCATCTCTTACAGGTTAACCAGGGTACCATCTTGGTAAGTCAAAATCACCGCCAAAAATAAAACAAAATCCAAATGGATATAAGAAGTTGTAAAAGGAAAAATATCCAAGTGGATATTAAAAGTTACGGACATTCTAGATCTTTGCGTAAGCAAAATAAAAGAAGTCGTAAAATTATCCAAGCGGATAGAAAAAGGTTGAACACCCGAGATCTTTGCGTAAGAAAAACAGACGGAGTGAAATCATTCAAGTGGATGGGGAAAAGATGAACTCCCGAGATCTTTGCGTAAGCAAAACAGAGGTGGTCATCGGCGGTAACTCTCGTTACGTTGACGGTCACCTGGCGCATGAATCAGAATCCAACATGTAAGCATATATCTGATTGAATCAGTTTTCTTAGCTTTAAAATGGGTTAGATGTTTCAAAAATGGGTTCAAACACACGTGTACGATAGAGAATTAGGTTTTCACACTACTAAAGAGTTATGACCGTATGTCGGGCCTACCGGCTATACATCAGTAAGCACCATCGCTTATGGTCCATCCCATGTTCAAGAAGTGTGATTAGACTCTATCATTTCTCACAAGGTCGGATCCGATTTTCCGGAAACACAAAACAAGATACTCACAGTGAGTTTGTCTTAAGCAAACAATAAACAAATCAAATATATACTTTTCTTTTTTACTAAAGCAAATCTTTTCCTTTCAGACTGCAAATTCCAATTTCTCCTACAAAAGTTTTGCTTTCAAAGGTAAATAAAGAAAACAACTATACAGAAAAGTAAAATCCTTTTGGAAATCTTCCCGATTAACAAGTTTAAATAGAAAAGACAATATGCACAGGGGTTACTGAAAGTTGATCATTCCCAGCATATCCACCAATTTCTCAAATCTGGAAGAATCAAATGCTTTTGTAAAGATGTCGGTGGTTTGCTTGTCGGTTTTGAACTTAACGATTTTGATATGTTTCTTTTCGACACAATCATGGACGAAGTGGTGCTTGATCTCAATGTGTTTGGTTTTTGAATGCTGAACGGGATTTTTGGTAATATGTGGAACGGCGGTGTTGTCACACAGTATGAGAGTTTCATGGAAGGTGATACCGTAATCAAGCATTTGATGGTGGATCCATCTAACTTGGGAACAACAAAGGGTTGCGGTAATGTATTCGGTTTCGGCTGTGGATTGGGAAACGGTGGTCTGTTTCTTACATTGCCAGGAGATGAGGCGGTTTCCTAGGAACTGACAACCCCCAGAAGTGGATTTTCGGTCTAAGTTGCATCCCCCGTAGTCTGAATCTGAATATGCCAAAAGATCAAACAAGTTATTTTTGGGATACCAAAGCTCAAGTTTTGGCTTGTGCTTCAAATATCTTAAAATACGTTTGACAGCAATTAAATGAGAGAGTTTAGGATTTGCCTGAAAGCGTGCTCACAATCACACTGCGAACATGATGTCTGGTCTGCTAGCAGTGAGATACAGAAGAGATCCTATAATTGAGCGATAGAGGTGCTAATCAACGCTTTCACCATCCAAATCAGGAGACAAACATTGTCGAACTTCCACAGGGGTCTTATAAGGATGAGACTCGGTCATTTTGAACTTGGCCAGGATTTCTTTGACATACTTCTCTTGATGGATAAGAATTCCTGACTCAGACTGATCTACTTGCAAACCAAGAAAGAACTTTATTTCCCCCATAGAAGTCATTTCAAACATAGAACGCATCACTTTCTCGAACTCTTTACGCAACCGAGGATATGTGGATCCGAAAATGATATAATCAACATAGATTTGTACTAAAATGGTATCCACACCATCCTTTCGTTTGAACAAAGTAAACCATTATCAAGCAGATGCCTAGATAACGTCTCATACCACGCACGAGGTGCTTGATGAAGACCGTACAATGCCTTGTCAAGGTTATAAACTCTGTTAGGATAACTTGGATCAATGAAACCCGATGGCTGCTTGACATAAACTTCCTCTTGAACTTTTCCATACAGAAATGCGCTTTTGACATCCATCTGATGAACTGTGAAGTCCATATAGGCTGCGTATGCGAGAAACATTCTGATTGTAACATTTCGGATTTTAGTATGCCTATTTCAGTTCAATGTAATGCAATTTCGATACTCGTGCAATGCCTCATTATTTTCTCGTCGTAAAATTTAATGCAATGATCCTATACAAATTCGCAAGTTTTACTCGATTATTTACATTTAAACGCTATACAAGAAACTATTTGGTACAAACTTATCAAACCTGAAAAGTCAAGGACTAAAATTGAAAAACATCAAGAAACCCTAGTGAGCACGGTCGTGCTTCGTTCTAGCACGGTCGCGCCAAGTGCTTTGGCACGGTCGCGCGACCTGCTCTGGAACGATCGCGCCCGGTGCCTAGGCACGGTCGCGCCTCTCCTTGGCACGGTCGCGCCTGCGTAACAGAAAAACGTAAATGCAGATTAATCACCCGATCGTTCGAATCCGAAACCGTTATACGTTTCTTTTCCCCTTAACAATTGTATTACCATTTTTCAAATCCCAAACGCCTCAGTATTCTTTTGCAAGAAAACTCTCTCAAGCAAATTTCAAGAAAGAAACTCTCTCAAAGCTTTTCGACCCAAATTCTCCCAACTCAGTAGCAGAATCGCGATATCAAACCATCTCTGAAGCTTCCGGACTGTCTGGATTGACCGGAGTTGCAGTAAAGATCGTCGGAACTCGAGTCGTCGTCGCCGGAGCTTCCTTCCAACCGTTCTCTATAAATTCGTTTCGTTTCAGGGTAAATATAATTGTATTCTCATTCATTTCAGTATCATTATCAAAAGCCCTCATCCAATTTGGGCTTCCTCAATAGAAATCGACCAGAATCAGAAACCATGTTTTCAATAAAAATGATTTAATCGAACCCCTACTTAAACCCGATTTCCATACAATTAAGGTATATTAAAAGACACGTAATAACCTATTAATCAAAAGCCCTAACAATTCCAGTGTTTAAAATACAAGAAATTCTCGATTCGTGTCTGATTTAGATTAGACACGGTCGCGCTAATCATCTAGCGCGGCCGTGCCTCGTTTAGCGCGGTCGTGTCGACTAGAAGCGCGGTCGTGTCATCCGTCCAGACCTTGTCATGCCCTTTGGGCTAGTCTCTGTTGTGTCTAAAAATCATAGACGCGACCGTGCCGGGCTAAGGCACGGTCGTGCCTGATGACTTGTCTAGATTGTGCTCCTGATTGATCAACCCGGTCACGCCCCGACTAGCGCGGTCGCGCCCGTGGCTTGAGCACGATCGTGCCCTTCCGAGGCACGGTCGTGCTAGACTCAGAATTTTTAACAGAATTATAATTTTTATATTTTAATCAGTAAATGTTTCAGATTTTATAAAAATATGTTTTCTGTATTTAAAAATAGATTAAAAGTTTAATCTTGGCATAAATGTAATTTATTGAAAAGTTTATAAAAATTAAATTTATATTTATCATCTTACACTTAAATGATATTTTAAATAATTAAGTTACAAAATTTATAAATAATGATGACTTATTTACTTTACATTTTAAATCAAAATCGTTTTATTTATTTATACTTAATTACAATTAATATTGACATTATTTCATAAACTATAGTTATACACTTATTTATTTAATTCAAACCTAATTAAATTGTTTCAAACATATTTTACCTCAAACTTTATATATTTTATTCAATCCTTTTTAAATACAAACCAATGGTTTTATATACAAATCCAACTTTCATTTTTAAACTTTATACATCTATGTGATTCAATGCATATTACTATTTAGGTTAAAGTGTGCTTTTCAAGGATCTTTTTGCTATCTATATTCCTTGTTAGCTTCACTTCCATACCAAGTGAGTATTCACAACCCCTTTTTACTCTTTTACACTTTTGGGGTGGAACATGAACTCTATACTCATTACACATTACACAATTACATTTACACAAACAACACAAGTGCAAAAATCCTATTTACATACATGTGTGCAAAAATTTGAGCTTTGTGCCCGAATGCTAGGTGTGTTTAACCTTTGTATGCTCTTATGTGCAATCATTAACTATACAAGCCGACGGTTTTCAATGATGGATCTATTGAGTCTGACAAACCCACCCATGGTACGCGGTGATTGAAACCGACAACACATTTGTTTTGCATGCTAGTTACAAGGTTTGATTGTACATTTGGTTACACAATAGTTACTCCCCATGAACGCCTTATTTATCATGTCATGTAAAGGATTTGTTTTCAACTATATGCTATCTATATACAACTGTGTTATACTCACCAACTTTTTAGTTGACTTTATTTTATTCATGTTTCAGGCCCCAATATGTGAGATTGATTCAAGACGTATTCAACATAGGATTTGGACTTAGCAAAATAAATCAAGATTTTATGAATTGTTTATGTTTCTTGTTTGAATTTGATCTTGTACTTGGATTTATTGTAATGCAAATTTGACTTTAATATATTTCAATTTAGTCAACCATGTGCTATGAACAGTCTTACATGTCCCGCCCCGATGATTCCGCCATCGGTCGGGGTGTGACAGATTGGTATCAGAGCCAGGTTATAGGGATTTAGGTTATTAGACATCTTGACCTAGACTATAACTTTAGGACACCCACTTATGTTATGCTTCATGATTTTGTGCTATGTGCTACATGCTTACCATGATTAATTATTATTATATTTGCTACCTTCTTTGTTAGAAATGCATGACTTATTAGGATATTCTTAAATAATAATTAAATAAATAACATCCTTTCCTATGGCCTAAACCTCTTATTATTCTTATCTTCTTTTTCTATCTTTATCCTTTCTAAGCATGTGGAAAATTCTTGAAGCAAAAAAATCTTTAAATAAAATTTTTATTTCTTCGTTGAGGTTTTTAAACTTGTTAAATTATTTGAGGACACGTGCAATCTGGAAGGGTGACACCTGTATTTTGGGTTTTCTGACTAGGAAAGCATTTCGCATAAATCCCAATCAACCGAGGGACCCGTATGCTTTCCTGGGAACTCCCGAGATGAGTGTTTACCTATAGGCTAAAGCATGTCTCCTTGAAAATTATATGAGTTTAAATTAACCTTAATATGCCTTAGTATTCAAGTGAATTTTTGTCACTTTTGAGTACAATCCAAACTATGATTATCTATCTTTTATTTTGTTATCTCATTCTATTAAATCCTAGCAATTCTCATAAGTTCTTACAATCTCTCTTGTCTTGTGTTTCAAATCTGTAGAATGCCTCCTCATCGTGCTCCCGCCGCTAACGCCAACTCCGACATTGCTGCTATCCTTACTCAATTGGTGACACAACTCACCCAAGCCAATGGTGCCACTAATGGCAATGGAAGCAATAGTGGTAATAATGGTGGTAATGGTGGAAATGGTGGTAATCCATCCCAATGCACCTTCAAGCACTTCAATTCGTGCAATCCCCTAAAGTTTTATGGAACCGAAGGAGCTACCGGACTCCTCCAATGGTTCGAAAGTATTGAGAATACCTTTCTCAATAGTGACTGTCCCGACAACCTCCGTGTTCGTCATGCTACTAGTGTCCTTCAAAAGCGGGCACTTACATGGTGGAATGGGGAGAAAAGGAATAGGGGTGTTGATGTAGCTATGGCCTTACCTTGGGATGAGGTCAAAAGGCTTATGACCGAGGAGTTCTGTCCTCGCAATGAAGTGAAGAAGTTAGAGGCCGAATTTTGGGATCTTGCCCAAGATAGTGGGGAACACTTGGCTTACACAACTCGGTTCCATGAATTGAGTCTTCTTGTGCCCCACATGGTCACTCCATTATCTCGTTGCATCGAAAAGTACATTGGTGGGCTACCAAGACAAATTCAAGATACTGTCTTAGGTAGAAATCCTGCTACTTTGGAAGATGCCATCCGCCTGTCTGCTACCCTAACCGATAATCATATTAAAGCTGGAACTCTTACCAAAAAGGGTTCTAAGAAAGTTGCTGAAACCGTAACCCCTCCTAACCACACCAAAGAAGCTACAACCGAGCCCTCTCGCAACACTAGAAAGAGGAAGGTTAGAAATTTTGCTGTGGTTACTGCTGCTGTTCCCGTGAACCAAGCTGCACCTATGGTTCAAGCACCAGTCAAAAAGCCATATGGTGGAATTTACCCACTTTGTGCCACCTACAACTATCATCATCCCCAAAACATCCCATGTCGCCTTTGTACTTATTGTGGGAGATATGGTCATACGGTTAATGTTTGTAGGACCAAAGCCCTTACGGGCCAATTCAACCCTCCAAACCAAACCGTACCTCGAGTGGCTAATCAAGGTGCTCCCGCCATTGCTAATGGGCGTGCTTGTTATGAGTGTGGAGACCCGAATCATTTTCGTAATCTATGTCCAAGGCTCGCAAATACTAGACAAGGTGGAGCTCGTGGGCGTGCTTTCAACATTAACGCCAACGAAGCTCAAGCCAACAACGACGTGGTTAATGGTACGTTCCTTGTTAATAGTCAATATGCCTCCATTTTGTTCGATACCGGTGCCGATAAAAGTTTTGTGTCACTTAATTTTGAGCCTTTACTTGCAAAGACACGATCCTAATTAGAGAAAACCTTCACCGTTGAAATAGCAAATGGTGACTCCCTTACAATTGAGTCTATTATCTATGATTGCTCTTTAGAACTTAATGATCATGCATTCCCAATCAACCTTATTCCAATGCCACTAGGAAGCTTTGACATTATCATAGGTATGGATTGGCTATCAAATCATCATGCCGAAGTTATTTGCTTTGAAAAGTGCATCCGAATTCCGCTACCTTCGGGAGAAACCTTAAGGGTTTTTGGTGAAAAGCCTTGCAAGGGTCTTAAATTGATGTCTTGTACTACTGCTCAAAAGTACTTGCGAAAGAAGTACATCGCCTTCCTAGCTCATATTGTTCAAAAGGATGTCAAGGAGAAGAGTATCCAAGACATTCCCATTATTCGAGATTTTCCCGAAGTGTTTCCTAAAGATTTATCCGGTCTTCCTCCCGTTCGTCAAGTCGAGTTCCGTATTGATCTCATGCCCGGAGCTAACCCTGTTGCTAGAGCTCCTTATCGTCTTGCACCTTCCGAAATGCAAGAGCTCGCAAGTCAACTTCAAGAACTCTCCGATAAAGGGTTCATTCGCCCGAGCCATTCACCGTGGGGTGCACCCGTCTTATTTGTAAAGAAGAAGGATGGATCATTTCGCATGTGTATTGACTATCGCGAACTCAATAAGCTTACTATCAAGAATCGCTATCCTTTGCCTAGAATCGATGATCTCTTTGATCAACTTCAAGGTTCTACGTGTTTCTCGAAGATTGATCTTCGATCTGGTTATCATCAGCTCCGTGTTCAAGAAGATGACATTCCTAAGACTGCTTTCCGGACAAGGTATGGTCATTACGAGTTCATGGTTATGCCTTTTGGATTAACCAATGCACCCGCAGTTTTCATGGACCTCATGAATCGTGTGTGCAAACCGTACCTTGATAAATTCGTGATCGTTTTCATTGACGATATCTTAATCTATTCCAAGACTAAAGCCGACCATGAAGAACACCTTAGATTGGTTTTGGACCTTTTAAAGAAAGAACAACTATATGCCAAGTTCTCCAAATGTGAATTTTGGTTAAAAGAAGTTCAATTTCTTGGTCACATCGTCAACGACAAGGGTATTCATGTTGATCCTGCTAAGATTGAAACGGTTAAGAATTGGAATGCCCCGAAGACTCCTACCGAAGTTCGTTCGTTCCTTGGTCTTGCGGGTTATTATCGTCGTTTCATCTCAAACTTCTCAAAGATTGCTGTCCCTCTTACCGCCTTGACCCATAAGGGTAAAGCTTATGAATGGGGACCGAAGCAAGAAGAAGCTTTCCAAACTCTTAAGCAAAAGTTGTGCAATGCTCCCATCTTGACTCTCCCCGATGGAAATGATGATCTAGTTGTCTATTGTGATGCTTCTAACCAAGGTCTTGGTTGTGTCCTCATGCATCGAGGCAAAGTGATCGCTTATGCATCAAGACAACTCAAAATTCATGAAAAGAATTATACGACGCACGACCTCGAGTTGGGTGCGGTCGTATTCGCGTTAAAAATTTGGAGACACTACCTATATGGCACGAAATGTGTGGTATTCACCGACCACAAAAGTCTTCAACATATCTTCAACCAAAAAGAACTCAATATGAGGCAACGACGTTGGGTCGAACTCCTTAACGACTACGACTGCGAGATTCGTTACCATCCCGGCAAAGCGAATGTTGTAGCCGATGCCTTGAGTCGAAAGGACCATGTTATGCTTCATTGTGCCCGTATTCAATCCGATATTCAAACCCGTATCCTGGAAGCTCAACACGTCTCGGTTACCGAGGGTAACATGTATGAAGAAATGTCGTGTGGTGTTGAACTTCTTCTTGAATCTAAACCCAATGGCTTACTATATTACTTGAACCGTATTTGGGTTCCCGATCGCGATGATCTCCGTGCAATTCTCATGAACGAGGCTCATAAGACTCGTTATTCTATTCATCCTGGTGCGGATAAAATGTACCAAGATCTTCGTCAGCTTTATTGGTGGCCCGGTATGAAGAAGGACATTGCTTTTTATGTTGCCAAATTCTTAACTTGCTCCAAAGTCAAAGCCGAACATCAGCGTCCTTCTGGTTTGCTTGAACAACCGGAAATTCCCGTGTGGAAATGGGAGAATTTAGCTATGGATTTCATTACCAAGCTCCCTCGCACCTCGAGTGGTTATGATAGTATTTGGGTGATCATTGATCGACTCACCAAATCTGCCCACTTTTTGCCTATCCGTGAAGACTTCAAAGTGGAGAAACTTGCCCGAATTTACATTGATGAAATTGTGAGCCGTCATGGTGTTCCCTTGAACATAATATCTGATAGAGACGCTCGGTTCACTTCTCGATTTTGGCAATCTCTCCAATCTGCTCTTGGTACTCGTTTGGATTTGAGCACGGCTTACCATCCCCAAACTGATGGCCAAACCGAGCGAACAATCCAAACTCTTGAAGACATGCTTAGAGCTTGTGTAATCGATTTTGGTGGCAATTGGGATTCACATTTATCCCTTATTGAGTTTTCTTATAACAATAGCTACCACACAAGTATCAACATGGCTCCATTCGAAGCTCTCTATGGTCGCAAGTGTCGTTCTCCGATCTGTTGGAACGAGATTGGTGAAGCACAAATCACCGGTCCCGAGTTAATTCAAGAAACTTCCGACAAAATTATTCAAATCCGTGACAATATTCAAGTAGCGAGGAGTCGGCAAAAGAGTTATGCCGACAAACGTCGAAAACCCTTGGAATTTCAAGTCGGTGATCTCGTTCTTCTTAAGGTATCTCCATGGAAGGGTGTGATCCGTTTTGGAAAGAAAGGCAAGTTATCACCTCGTTATGTTGGTCCATTCAAAATCCTTGAAAGGATTGGGAAAGTGGCTTACAAGCTCGAGTTACCTCCATCTCTTGGCAATGTGCATCCTACAATTCATATATCTAATCTAAAGAAGTGTCTCGCCGACGAAAATCTCCATATACCGCTTGACGACGTGCGCATTGATGAAATGATGCACTTCGTTGAGAAGCCGGTGGAAATTATGGATCGTGACGTCAAGCAACTCAAGCGAAGTCGCATTCCTATCGTTAAAGTTCGTTGGGAATCTAAGCGTGGTCCTGAGTTCACTTGGGAACGAGAAGACCAAATGAAGCTCAAGTACCCTCATCTTTTTACCAATAATGTTGTTTCCTCTAGCTAAATTTCGGGACGAAATTCTCTCAACATGGGGAGACTGTAACATTTCGGATTTTAGTATGCCTATTTCAGTTCAATGTAATGCAATTTCAATACTCGTGCAATGCCTCATTATTTTCTCGTCGTAAAATTTAATGCAATGATCCTATAAAAATTCGCAAGTTTTACTCGATTATTTACATTTAAACGCTATACACGAAACTATTTGGTACAAACTTATCAAACCTGAAAAGTCAAGGACTAAAATTGAAAAACATCAAGAAACCCTAGTGAGCACGGTCGTGCTTCGTTCTAGCACGGTCGCGCCAAGTGCTTTGGCACGGTCGCGCGACCTGCTCTGGAACGATCGCGCCCGGTGCCTAGGCACGGTCGCGCCTCTCCTTGGCACGGTCGCGCCTGCGTAACAGAAAAACGTAAATGCAGATTAATCACCCGATCGTTCGAATCCGAAACCGTTATACGTTTCTTTTCCCCTTAACAATTGTATTACCACTTTTCAAATCCCAAACGTCTCAGTATTCTTTTGCAAGAAAACTCTCTCAAGCAAATTTAAAGAAAGAAACTCTCTCAAAGCTTTTCGACCCAAATTCTCCCAACTCAGTAGCAGAATCGCGATATCAAACCATCTCTGAAGCTTCCGGACTGTCTGGATTGACCGGAGTTGCAGTAAAGATCGTCGGAACTCGAGCCGTCGTCGCCGGAGCTTCCTTCCAACCGTTCTCTATAAATTCGTTTCGTTTCAGGGTAAATATAATCGTCTTCTCATTCATTTCAGTATCATTATCAAAAGCCCTCATCCAATTTGGGCTTCCTCAATAGAAATCGACCAGAATCAGAAACCATGTTTTCAATAAAAATGATTTAATCGAACCCCTACTTAAACCCGATTTCCATACAATTAAGGTATATTAAAAGACACGTAATAACCTATTAATCAAAAGCCCTAACAATTCCAGTGTTTAAAATACAAGAAATTCTCGATTCGTGTCTGATTTAGATTAGACACGGTCGCGCTAATCATCTAGCGCGGCCGTGCCTCGTTTAGCGCGGTCGTGTCGACTAGAAGCGCGGTCGTGTCATCCGTCCAGACCTTGTCATGCCCTTTGGGCTAGTCTCTGTTGTGTCTAAAAATCATAGACGCGACCGTGCCGGGCTAAGGCACGGTCGTGCCTGATGACTTGTCTAGATTGTGCTCCTGATTGATCAACCCGGTCGCGCCCCGACTAGCGCGGTCGCGCCCGTGGCTTGAGCACGATCGTGCCCTTCCGAGGCACGGTCATGCTAGACTCAGAATTTTTAACAGAATTATAATTTTTATATTTTAATCAGTAAATGTTTCAGATTTTATAAAAATATGTTTTCTGTATTTAAAAATAGATTAAAAGTTTAATCTTGGCATAAATGTAATTTATTGAAAAGTTTATAAAAATTAAATTTATATTTATCATCTTACACTTAAATGATATTTTAAATAATTAAGTTACAAAATTTATAAATAATGATGACTTATTTACTTTACATTTTAAATCAAAATCGTTTTATTTATTTATACTTAATTACAATTAATATTGACATTATTTCATAAACTATAGTTATACACTTATTTATTTAATTCAAACCTAATTAAATTGTTTCAAACATATTTTACCTCAAACTTTATATATTTTATTCAATCCTTTTTAAATACAAACCAATGGTTTTATATACAAATCCAACTTTCATTTTTAAACTTTATACATCTATGTGATTCAATGCATATTACTATTTAGGTTAAAGTGTGCTTTTCAAGGATCTTTTTGCTATCTATATTCCTTGTTAGCTTCACTTCCATACCAAGTGAGTATTCACAACCCCTTTTTACTCTTTTACACTTTTGGGGTGGAACATGAACTCTATACTCATTACACATTACACAATTACATTTACACAAACAACACAAGTGCAAAAATCCTATTTACATACATGTGTGCAAAAATTTGAGCTTTGTGCCCGAGTGCTAGGTGTGTTTAACCTTTGTATGCTCTTATGTGCAATCATTAACTATACAAGCCGACGGTTTTCAATGATGGATCTATTGAGTCTGACAAACCCACCCATGGTACGCGGTGATTGAAACCGACAACACATTTGTTTTGCATGCTAGTTACAAGGTTTGATTGTACATTTGGTTACACAATAGTTACTCCCCATGAACGCCTTATTTATCATGTCATGTAAAGGATTTGTTTTCAACTATATGCTATCTATATACAACTGTGTTATACTCACCAACTTTTTAGTTGACTTTATTTTATTCATGTTTCAGGCCCCAATATGTGAGATTGATTCAAGACGTGTTCAACATAGGATTTGGACTTAGCAAAATAAATCAAGATTTTATGAATTGTTTATGTTTCTTGTTTGAATTTGATCTTGTACTTGGATTTATTGTAATGCAAATTTGACTTTAATATATTTCAATTTAGTCAACCATGTGCTATGAACAGTCTTACATGTCCCGCCCCGATGATTCCGCCATCGGTCGGGGTGTGACACTGATGGCTTCCAAGCGAGCTACTGGTGCAAAGACATCCTCAAAGTCAATTCCTTCTTCTTGATAAAATCCTAGAACCACCAAGCGGGCTTTGTTTCGAATCACGATTCCCCCTCCGTACCTTTTGTTGCAAAATTCCCAACGAGTGCCGATTGGGACTTTGTTCTTTCGAAGGTCTACAAGTTTCCACACATGTAACTTGCTGAACTGCTACAATTCTTCCTGCATGGCCTCCACCAAACTGTTCTCAAGCAAAGCAGTTTTGATATTCTTAGGTTCAACTTGAGATATGAAGCAAGAGAAGAAACCATCATTCATTGCTTCGGTGGCACTACGAGTTCGGACTCCCACATTGAGTGGACCAATGATGTTGTCTGTAGGATGATCCTTGTGAATTCTCAACTGTGGAATCTCATCCTCTTCCACTTGTTCAACCAGATTGGTAATGTTATTGTCAGAAAGGTTAACTCCATAATCAATAGGATCTTCAGTAGATGATTGTGGAGCACCATCTACTATTGGAGGAGTTTCTTCCTCAACATTTTCACTTGTTGCTAAAGAGTCCGAAGAATCCGGAGTTGGTGATATAAGCAGAAGAGGTACCTAGGATATTCACAGACATAAGAGGATTAGCTGAGATAGATATGTTAGTGAAATCAGGAAGATTAAATGATTTAAACAAAGAATCGACATCAAAAAGCCAATCATGACTGTCCCAATCAAGACCGTCCCCAGCGTCCGTATAATTGCTTTCATGCCAGTTGATGTCAATGGATTGCAGCACAATCCTTCGTCTCTTGTTGTAAACACGAAAAGCTCTTTGGTTAGAAGGATAGCCCACGAAATAGCACTCATCCACTTTGGCTTCAAGCTTGTTCAGCTGATCAAAAGTATTCAACATTGTGCAAACACACCCAAATTTCCTGAAGAAATCAATAACAGGCTTGCGCTTGTACATAATTTCATAAGGAGTTTTGTTGTAGCTTTTGGTGATGAGAACTCGATTCTGCACAAAACATGTTGTATTAACTGCCTCGGCCCAGAATGTGACAGGAAGCTTTGAATCAACGATCATAGTTCTTGTTGCTTCTATCAATGTACGATTTCTTCGTTCAGCTACACCATTTTGTTGTGGAGTACGAGGTTCACTGAATTGCCAAGAGATACCCTTACTTTCACAGAAAGAATCAAGAGTGGTATTCTTGAACTCTGTGCCATGATCACTGCGAATAGTCTTCACACTTAGATTGAATAGATTCTCCATTTGTAGCAGATGAATCTTCAGAGTCTCTGGCGTCTCATCTTTATTTGCTAGGAAGAATACCCAAGTAAAACGAGTGAAATCATCGGTTACCACCAAACAGTAAGATTTCCTTCCATGACTCATGACACTCACAGGACCGAAAAGGTCCATGTGAAGCAATTGAAGGGGAGAGTCAATAGAATTAGTGGTTTTGGGTTTGTGAGAAGATTTGTGTTGCTTGGCCTTGGAACAAGAGAGACAATGTTCCATGGGTGAGAAATCTTTCAAAGGCAAACCGGTGACAAGGTTTCGTCGAACAAGGAGGTTCATTGTCTTGAAATTCACATGTCCTAATCTCTTGTGCTAGAGAAAGGACTCATCTTCTGAGGCTTTTGAATGGAAGAAAGATTCGATTCCTGATGGATTATTCATATCCAGACTGTAAGTATTGAATCTTCAAGGAGCACGCATGAGTAGATCTTCAGGAATAACCACCACATGCTTTAAAATCAAACATTCCTTGGAGTTGAAGAGGGCAGAAAAGTATTTATCACAAATCTGAGACACACTCATCAGATTGTACTTCAACTGTGGGACGAAATTGACATTCTCCAAGCTATTTACACCATTAGACACAGTTCCTTGACCTTCAATCTTTCCATCTCTTGGATTGCGTGCAAAGGTGACAAAATCTCCGTCCATTGGATGATAATCTTACAATACAGAAAAATGACCAGTCATATGTCTTGAGCAACCACTGTCGACATGACAGATATTGTCTCCAGTCCTCCTCAATTGTCCCTACACAAAGTGAATTGTTTAGACATTTGTACCCACGTCACTGCTAACTTGAAACTTCTTAATTTTACAAGATGCATTTCAGAAGTCATAGTCAGGATCCTCCTTTATGGTATTATCAAAAAGATCATTATTCTTAATTTTCCAAATCCTGTTTTACCAATTTTTAGCATTTTTTATCCTTTTACGTCGCAACGTTCTACTATGTTGTGATTTAGAGAAAACATTTGAGACACAATCAACTGAATATTGAATAACAGATGGTACGCTTTCTTCTTTGAAATGATATGCAGACAATTTACATGTCTTGAAAACATGATTGGATTCCCCACAACTAAAACAAACTTTATCACATGTTGGCTTAGCCTGATAATTGTCATCACACGATGATGAAGATGATTGTGATGTTGAGACATCAGAACTAGAGGCAACTCTTTCTTCAATATTTCTTTATTGAAGACTTTGATCTTTCTTTAATCTGAAAAATTCTACATTGCTCATTGTTTCTTGTGGAATGTCAGTCACAACTACTCCTACACTTTTAAAATTTGCAATACAACTCATAGCATTTACAGATTTAGGAACAAAAGGCAAAGCATTCTTAAACTTAGAAATAGCATTTCTCAAACTATCATGCTCAGAAGGCACAAAACCAAAACACAAATTTTCAATGTGTTCACAAGTATCTTGTTTTGACACAAACATATTATTACATTCATCCGACTCAAGTTCATTTAAAACATTTTCCTTACTGGAACTCTCATCACAATCATCTTCGAAACCTACACAATCTGACTCTGCGCAGGAAGCAAAACTGTCAGAATCTGAAGTTTGGATATAATCATCAGCAGATAAATTGCAAACAAAAGGTGTGGGAACATGAGGAACTGGCATATCAGCAAATCTACCAGACTTGGAATAAGGAGGAAGGTGAGAGTTATACCCAATGCCTTCTATGACTTTTTTATGAATTTGCTTGTCAATGATTCCAAAAAGAATTTTCTGATCCATACCCGTGTGTTCAACTTGAAAATTTTCCTTTTCAGCCTTTTGAAGTCTTTTAGTTAAAATTTGATTATTTTTGTGTAGTGAGTTGTACAATCAAAGATCGGTTTCTCCAGAAATATCATGAATTTTCTTTAAGTAAATTTTCTCATTTTTAGCCACATAATCATACATCACCTTTATATGATCTCGTTCATCGACCAAAGCCTGGTTGATGAATCTATATTTCTGAATCTCATTTAAACAGGATTTAGCACTGCAAAGTCTAGACATTACCTCAGCTGGTACGGCGGTGAGATCCTTAGCTGGTTCAATCATGACACATTTCTCTTTCTCTTCAATGTCTGCCATAAGTGCCTTGTCAGCTGCTTCTCCTTCATGTTCTCCCTAATGATAATGTCCATCTGCTGTTGAGCTAGAAGTTGTAGTGGATTTGGGAGAAACATCAGCTTGCTTTCCAGAGGAGTTCTTCTTTTCATGCTGCTCCTTTGATGATGACTCCTTGCAGTTCCTAGCAAAATGACCTAGCTGGTCACAGTTGTAGCATCTCACATTCTTGATGTCAAACCCCAGAGTCTTTCCTTGCTTGAATCTATCCATCCCAGTCCTCTTGATGAATTTTTAGCCCTTAGAGTCAGCATAGCCATGCAACAATCAATATCCATTTCTTCCGAATCATCCAGGTTGATCTGCTCCAAGTCATCAGGTTGAAAGCTGACGGGTGTCAAGTTTCCAGAAATTAGGGCATCATAGCATGACATGAAAGCAGTCATGATTGGCATATACTCATCGAGAATCATAGTGGTTGGCTTCTGAGAGTTGGATGAAGTAGTATGCTGAACTCCAGAGATTGAAGGTGGGACATCAGTTTGAAAGTAAGCCATAGTAGGTTTGTTGGATGAAGTGGAGGAACCTTGACCTGCAAAAAGAGTTGTGTTTTCAGATTGATTAGTTGGAGTGACTGCACCCTTCTTTATCTCCAGCTCATATGACTCCAAAATGCTGAAAAGTTCTTGCTGTGACAGGTCGCTTAGCTTTTCAGTTTTCTTGATCATATTCCGGTACATATTCCATTCCTCGGGCAGTGAATCAAGCAGCTTCTTGTTTAACTCAACAGTGGATACTCAGTTCCCAAAACTTCCAACTTAGAGATAATGCTTGAGAAATGATTGATCAACTCAAACATGGGTTCACCAGGGACACTGCTAAACATTTCATATTGCTTCTTGATTAAATCCCTCTTGCTTTCTCTAACCTCAGCACTTCCCTCATACCTTGTACATAAAGCAGCCCAAAGAACTTTGGCAGTTGTATACTCAGCAATTATGTTAAACACATCCATAGGAAGAGCCATACAAATAGATCCATAAGCCTTGTTATCTCTGGAAATTAAGGCAATGTCCTTATCATCATATTCAGACACAAGCTTGGGACGTTAAACATCTGCAGTGGTAGTAACCGGCTTGTGTGGACCATCAGTGATTGTCTGCAAAAGAGTGTGGTCATGGAATTGAAAGAAAGTCTTCATTTTCTTGGTCTAATAATCAAAGTCTCTAGTGGACACCAAAACAGGTGGTTTGTTTCCTCCATCATATTCATTGTGGCTTGAAGATGTCATAACTCAGATAAGTTAAAAGAACAAACAGTAGCTAGTTTCGGGTGGACAGGGATGGTCAAAACAACTAGTTTTGATAGAAAAAGCTGACCGAAACAATTGTATATCTTCACTAGAGACTTTGTTGGTCCAGATTTCAAAATAACCTGAATATGTAACTTAGAATGATTAAAATGACAAGATAAAGAAACTACCATCCTAGTTTGGAATCCACTTTACTAATCACGATGAAGCATATGCATGGCAATTTTATAACTATGTTAATGTTTGTTTAAAAGATTGAATTAGGTTCCCGTTAAGGTGACTAACTCCATAGCTATTAAGAAAGATATTAATGAGTATTTTACACAATATCCACCTAGAGCTAGTTTAATTAGGTAAAGATTATATATTCTCTTAACTTATAAAATTCTAAGATAAATTCATGCAATTATTAAGCTCGAGACATCAACACTTTAATTAACACAAATTTTGTCAAAGAAATTTCAAGACATTTATCGTAGTTTTTCCAAACATGATTAAACATGATGCATGCTTAAATGTTTATTTAATTAATTACGATTTCAAAGATCATTCCTAATACTTAGCCATGAAATTAAACGTGAAGATATAAAATCATGAATTGTAGGTCCAGATTTCAATTGTAGGTCCAGATTTCAATCGAAAATCACTCAACAGATCGATTACACACACACAGGCGGAATCTGTGCGTATGGTGGTGAAACAGAGGGTAGAAACAGAATTGGTGAAGATAACAGCTAACCACACACAGAATCAACACAAATATGATGTGAAAGACTAAGAACAAAGCATTAAACAAATGCAAATTGTATTGATTCTTCAAGAATAGTGAAAAAGAAATTTCAGGGTTACAACCGCTACTCACACCCTAGAAATTCTCAAAATAGGCTATTTATAGTAAGTTGATAGTCATCGAAACTATGCTTACCGAAACTACAAGATTCGGTGAAGCATTTACAAGTGTGAAAAGCATGTCGAAACTATACTACCTATCGAAACTACTAGTTTCGATTGAACAAACCTCAATCGAAACTAAGTAGTTTCGATGTCCTAGGCTTAGAAACTAAAACAGGAAATTACATGAAAATGAAAATACAAGTAAATAAACTAACTATCAGTGCTCAAAAAGAAATACATTGATGACAACTTATACAAAAATAAGACTCTACAGGGTGCAGTGCTTGAAATTTTTTACGTGTCATCCTTGTGATGTGGTGGTTGAAGTTCGGTGTTGAATGGCCTAAGTATCGGACCCTGGGTTTCTCCATCCGAAGGACAGTATGGTGTTGAAGGGCCTAGTGGTGGTGATCTTTATGTTTCTCTGCCGGTATGCGATGTTTGGAATTGACGGTTACGAGAAGTCGCATATTCGATATGTTCGTTGACTTAAGGGATATATTATATGTTATGTTATGTTATTGCATGATTTTCGTACTATTTTATTAATGAAGTTAAATGATATGTTTTTTCCAAATATTTGAATTTATGTTTTATGTAAAAGCTAGAACTCACCAGCGTAGCTGTCTTTTTAGTATGCACATTCAGGTTTAGGCAGGTTATGAGGATGGACGGTGATGCCTGGCTAGCGATGAAGAGTTACCCAGCTGCTTGTGAATACTGGCAACCGTCATGTTTTGATTATGTTATGCTTACGTGTTAGACAATGTTTATGCTTTCCGCATGTTGAACAATGTTTATGATTATGTTTGAATAAAATCTTCCGCTACGTTATTTGATATTCAAATTTAAGAACTGTTTGTGAATGAGTAATTCCAACACGTGAGGCCTCCCGGGTTTGGGGATTTACAAACTCAAATATTCGAGTTTTGATTCTGACTAGTGGAAACCCTGTGACAGACCGTTACGGATGGTGACAGTCTGTCACCGCTAGATCATAACGGACCGTTACCGTTTGGTGACAGTCCGTCACCACGTTAGGGTTGGCGAGCCACCAGATACGTGTCAGCCTCTGGTTGAATTGCAGCATGACGGACCGGTACGAGGCCGTGACAGTCCGTCATAGGGTTTCCGCGCGTCAGAATCAACCCATTAGTCACCGGACACGTGGCACGTCATCATTGTTCATGTGCTCAGCCCGTAACGACCGTTACGGACCGTGACGTTCCGTTACCGTCCATATTTTATGTTCTTCAACTTTTGGTCCTTGATTTTTTTTATGTAATAACACTTATAGTCCCTGTACTTTTAATTTGTATTATTTTTTGAACAAATTTTTTTAGAAATGTTACAACTGACAGCTCATAGAAGTTAGTTAGTTATGCTAATCTGGCATTCTAGAACTTAATGTATAGGTCAATTGTATTTTGTCTATAAATAGCAAACTTAATTCTGTTATTTTGTAACTGTCTTTCCACACTTTTACGAACTACAAATCAATCAATACTATTGACCATCAATTTATATTCTTGTGTTTGTTCTTATTGTTTCATCATTGATTTGATTGTTTTCGCCTTTCACTTCAATCCCAGAATCATATTCTTGTTAGATAACAATCCTACACTAGCCCTTTATCCTCTAAAATCATATTGTGTAAAATCACACAAGCAGACATTGCGCTCTAAATTTTGTTCTTACGCTATATACGTGCATGATTCAAAATAATGTGCCATTTCTTTTTCAAGTTGCTGAAAGCCCGTTCGACATCCTTTCTCGCCAATTCGTAAGCCTTAAATACCATTGTTTATAATCATTCCAATGCGTTCATGTAAACGACTTCACAAAAGTTGAATATTGAGGATAAATCCCATCAGTAAGATAATACACGTGTTTGAGCTTCGTCTATTTGGCATTAAATGAAGAACCCGATGCAACTCCATATAGCAGGTTGTTGAAAATATGTGATTGATGTAAAACCTTGATATCATTTTTCGAACCAGCAACACCATGTAGGTCCCCGGGTGTCTCGGATCGTTACGTGTGGGTGTGTGACTAGTCGGACCAGGTGTTAGGACATAAGATTGAATGACAAAAGATTTGTAATAGTTTAGGTCTTATTGTCTTTATGTTTTGTATGTAATTGTTTAGATTTGTCTAAGTATAAGTACAAGTTCTGCTAGAGGCGAACTTGATAAGTTCGCCTGGTCTATTAGAGGCGAACTTGTTAAGTTCGCCTAAGGATCTTTGAAGCGAACTTGTTAAGTTCGCCTATTGCAGAACATGTGTCTATAAAAATAAAGGTTACAGAGTCTGTTCTGTACGCGTAGATTAAACGATCAAGTATTCTGTAAGCTCTGTTTGGTGATATAAAAGAGAAAGTTTATTTACATGTTGTTTCTATTGTTGATTGATATACAAAACGTTAATACGATAGGATTCCGCACTCCGCGTTAACGAGACGTCCTATCACGAGATCGATCTAAGATGAGTCATGTGGACCTACAAGTGGTATCAGAGCGTTTGCTCGTGATTTGTGTTTGATTCTTGGTGATTAGAGACGTTTTTGTGTACAATTTGACAAGAAATTGATCATTTTTTAAGTTTTTTGTATCCATGGAGTTTTCAAGTTCTTTAAGCTGATTTTACTGCTGAATTCGTGGATTTGAAGTTGATTTTAGTGAAATTAATCCGATAGAAGTGTTCTAATTCATAAAATACTAAATCCTACGGTTCAATTTCTTCAAATTCCTTCAAATCTGTGAGAAATGATGATTTTCGGTGATATTTGTTCGTGTTCGGATTAAAGTTCTTGCTGAGTTTGTTTCAGCTGCTGTAAGCGAACTTGCTGAAAGTTGTTGCAAGCGAACTTATTAAGTTCACTTCTGTCAGTTTAAGCGAACTTAGCAGGCGAACTTATCAAGTTCGCTTCTTTAGTTCAGGCAAACGTATTAAGTTCGCTCAGGCATTATCAGGCGAACTAAGTTCAGGCGAACTTATCTAGTTTGATTGTGTTCTTAAAACAAAATAAAAAAAAAAGTTTCGATAGTCCTGTAGTTTCGGGTGATCAATCTGCAAAGGTTAGTTTTGAAAGTACAAGACAAAAAGCTAGTTTCGATGATACCTTCTCCCGACAAAAAGTATAGACAAGAAGTTTCGATGACCAACTAAAAGTAGAAAATGTCTCCCAGTAGTTTCGATACCTCCTTCTTCAAGCTTCAGCAAACTCCATTGATGAAAAGCTTCAATATTCAATAACGAAGAAACAACAATCCAATCCAACGAAAAGCTTACAAATAATCTTCTGAACACAAGTCAATCTTCAGATTCGAGAAACTCAAAGAAATAATGCCAAAAAAATGAAACAGTGCTTCCAAAACTCCGTTGCAGAAAAACTTCAAAAATAGCCGAAAAACACCTAAAATCGATCAAAAAAACCTGAATATATAACAATTGTAGGTCCAGATGTAAACCGAAAATCACTCAACAGATCGATTACACACACACAGGCGGAATCTGTGTGTATGGTGGTGAAACAGAGGGTAGAAACAGAATTGGTGAAGATAACAGCTAACCACACACAAAATCAATACAAATATGATGTGAAAGAGTAAGAACAAAGCAATAAACAAATGCAAATTGTATTGATTCTTCAAGAATAGTGAAAAAGGAATTTCAACGTTACAACCGCTACTCACACCCTAGAAATTCTTAAACTAGGCTATTTATAGTAAGTTGATAGTCATCGAAACTATGCTTACCGAAACTACTAGTTTCGGTGAAGCATTTACAAGTGTGAAAAGCCTGTTCAAACTATACTATCTATCGAAACTACTAGATTCGATTGAACAAACCTCAATCGAAACTAAGTAGTTTCGATGTCCCAGACATGAAAATTGACTTGTTGAAATTACATGAAAATGAAAATACAAGTAAATAAACTAACTATCAGTGTTCAAAAAGAAATACATTGATGACAACAACTTATACAAAAATAAGACTCTACAGGGTGCAGTGCTTGAAGTTTGCTACGTGTCATCCTTGTGATGCGGTGCTTGATGTTCGGTGTTGAATGGCCTAAGTATCGGGCCCTGGGTTTCTCCGTCCGAAGGACAGTACGGTGTTGAAGGGCCTAGTGGTGGTGATCTTTATGTTTCTCCACCGGTATGCGATGTTTTGAATTGACGGTTACGAGAAGTCGCATATTCGATATGTTCGTTGACTTAAGGGCTATATTATATGTTATGTTATGTTATTGCATGATTTTCGTATGCTTTTATTAATAAAGTTAAATGATATGTTTTTGCCAAATATTTGAATTTATGTTTTATGTAAAAGCTATAACTCACCAGCGTAGCTGTCTTTTTAGTATGCACATTCAGGTTAAGGCAGGTTATGATGATGGACGGTGATGCTTGGCTAGCGATGAAGAGTTACCCGGCTGCTTGTTAAAACTGGCATCCCGTCATGTTTTGATTATGTTATGCTTACGTGTTAGACAATGTTTATGCTTCCGCATGTTGAACAATGTTTATGATTATGTTTGAATGAAATCTTTCGCTACGTTATTTGATACTCAAGTTTAAGAACTGTTTGTGAATGAGTAATTCCAACACGTGAGGCCTCCCGGGTTTGGGGATTTACAAACTCAAATGTTCGAGTTTTGATTCTGACTAGTGGAAACCCTGTGACGGACCGTTACGGATGGTGACGGTCTGTCAACGCTAGATCATAACGGACCGTTACCGTTTGGTGACGGTTCGTCACCACGTTAGGGTTGGCGAGTCACCAGATACGTGTCAGCCTCTGGTTGAATTGCGGCGTGACGGACTGGTACGAGGCCGTGACTGTCCATCATAGGGTTTCCACGCGTCAAAATCGACCCATTATTCACCGGACACGTGGCACGTCATGTGATGATAATGAGATTGTTTATATTTTTTAGGGAAAGCTTATATGGTTTGTTTATATCATTTTTGAAATTTTAAAATTTTTAAAAATAGTATTTTGGCGGGATATATTCGCAAAAAATTCAAAATGTCAATTTCATGTGATGATAATGAGATTGGAACTATGCCACCGAGACTTTTGTGCATATCAGATTATAGTAGCTGGATAGTCCGGTTCGAACAGTTCGTATCAAAAACTGATGAAAATTTTTGGAGACCAATAACAGAAGGATATGTGCATCCTACTTTTGACTTTATGGAATTTTGTGAAATTCCTAAACCAGTGACAGCTCTTACTAAAGTAGAAAAGCATAAGTTTGATCGAGAGATGAAAACGTGTGAAACTTTAACGATGTCTTTACCAAAAGAAATCATTCATAGTCTCGGGAAGTGTCCAACTTCAAGAAATCTAAGGGAAGCATTGAAGAAAAAGGGTGAAGCAACTTCTCAAGCGTTTGTGGTCTTGATCAAAGAAGTATTGGAGAAGCAGGGTGGTTCTCAAAGTGATTCTTCTACAGATTTAACTAATAGTGAGAGTATTCGTTCTAGTGAAAGTACTCAATCTACTGAGACTGATGTGATGACTGAAGAAAGCTTTCAGACAGTTAAAGATGATCTGAGTGAATAAGAAATTGATACAGAGCCTGTCATTGTTGCTCAAAAGGGTGAAGCTGATGATGACGTATTCATGGCTCCTGATGCATCTTCTTCAGATGTAAAACATGAGGTAGTTTCTAACTCTGAAACGTTTTGTTCTACCTGTATTTCAGTGAAGGATAAAATGATGAGGGTTATGGATGACAACGTAAACCTCATTTGTGATATGAAATCAACGCACACGGTAAGCCAAAAATTAAAGGATAACGAGAATGTGTGTATTGAAAGGATAGAATCACTGAAGAGGGATATAAGTTCTCTAACCTTGAAGATCAAAGAGCAGGCTTATCACCTGGATATGTCCTTTGCAGAAATTGAGAAACGAAATAATGATCTTGTTGAGAAAGATAAGGAACTAGCTGAATCTAAAGCAGAGGTAATCAGATTACACAGAAAGTTAGAAAGCTTTGGAAATTCATCATTCTTATTAGGAAATTATCATGATAATACTAAAGAGGGGAAGGGAACTAGTGGTATTGGCTATCTTCCTCCACCATTCAATGGAAATTATTCTGTTACACCTGAGATTATAAAAGATGAGGATTTAGATCCTAAGACTGTGTTGAAAGTGAATCCAGTCACAGGTGAAGATATGGTGTATTCTAATGAGAGTGATGATGAATATTTTGATGAAGCTAAGGTAGAGGGGATACGGAAAGAGGTTAAGAAAGAAGACTCAAAGGTTGATTCTAATTCATCTGGTAAAAATACATTTGGATATTCTTCAAACTCAAGGAGAGCTCCATATGTCAGAGATTATAAAGACAGGCGTACATGTTTTCATTGTAATGAGATGGATCACATTGTGGTGAACTGTCCTTACAAAAATAAAGGAAAGAAGCATGTAGTTCCTGAGAAGATGAAGCCTGAATCAAAACCTGTTGAGAAAACGTTTGTTCCATCTCAAACTCCAAAAGAAGTTCATGTAGGAGAATCTTCTTCACGTGCATCTTATCGTGTGAAGATTCCTTGTATGAGAGAATATAATGACAAGAGATCTTGCTTTTACTGTGGTCTTGTGGGTCATATTCGGATTGCTTGTCCTCACAACGCCAACGGTAGCCGACATGTTACTCCATAAAAGGTAAGAACTCATGGTAAGCCTTATGTTAACCCAAATGTGGTTAAACCTCGTGATACACCAAAGGGTAATTCAAAATATGAGGTTAGGCTTTCTAGACCTCAAAGACGGAGGAGAAACAGAAGATTGAGAAAACTTTTAGAACAAGAGCTTTCACAATCTAAACATTTTTCAAATGAACATGATTGTTCAAACACTTCACATTTTAAGCAAATGGAACTTAATGAATAGAAGTATGTTTGGAAATCTAAAATTTTTGTTTCTGACTCGTCAGAACAATCTCCAAATATCGATGAGAGATTCGATTGTGAATGGAGTGAGGTTTATTATTTTGATACAGATGGACGACCCATGACTACCATGGCTTGGGTCCCAATTTCAAATTAATGTTTCTTGTTAGATGTGCAGGATTAACCAAGAGGGACTATTAATACCATTTTGGTTGTTGATAGTGGTGGTTCTAAGCACATGACAGGGAATGACATCTGCAAGAGTAAAGAGTTGTTGATAATTGAGAATGTATTTGATTCAACGACTTTATGCTCACCATTGTCATCCTAAGTTTCAGGTTATCATTTGGACTTTGTAAAACTCTTTCCAAAACTTTGTGTGTGACATATTCTCCCCCTTGAGCATCAAGTCATTGAATCAAATAGATTCTCAGTTATTAACAACTCTTTGCATAACCCTTCATTTGTAGAGCCAAAAATAATATCATCTACATATATCTGTACCAGTAGGTATTCTCCCCCTGCTTTCTTAATGAATAAAGTCAAGTCAATATGTCCATGAACAAAATCATTCTCCATAAGATGTGTAGACAACGTTTCATACCACGCTCCAGGAGCTTGATGAAGACCATAGAGAGCTTTATCAAGCTTGAAAAATTTAGGCAAATTAATTGGATCTTCAAACCCCAGCGGCTGACACACATAAACTTCCTCCTTGACTTTACCATATAAGAAAGAACTTTTTACATCTAATTGAAACACCTTAAACCCTTTGTATGAAGCAAAATCAAGAAACAACCTTATAGCTTCAAGCCTAGCAACATACGCATAAACCTCGGTGTAATCAATTCCCTCTTGTTGATTGAAACCTTGTACAACTAATCTTGTCTTATTTCTCACCACAACACCTCGATCATCTTTCTTGCATTTAAACACCCACTTCGTACCAATTGGATACACACCTATTGGAAGATCTAAAAGATTCCAAACTTTAAGTTTGTCAAACTGAGCAAGTTCTTCCAGCATGGCCTCTATCAAATTGTTATCACTTAACGCCATTTCGACATTCTTTGGTTCGACATGAGAAATAAAACAAGAATGTTAGCATACATCAAATACACCGGTCTCTTTAAAACCTGTATATAAGCAAGTGTTGTCAAGTGTAGAACCCGTTTGCACTCCATCGCGCAAATCCCCAACGATATTTGAAATCGGATGAGCTTTGAGTTCCTTGATTGATGCAACCTCAGGAACTGGCAATACATCAACTTGAGTTGTATCAGATTGATAAGACAGACCTTTATTAACTGGTATTCCAAATTTTAGGAATCTCCCCCTGATTATGTGACAAATTAGAAGGTTCGTCAACTATAAACGAATCAGCAGAAGAATCTTGGAAAATAACATTTTCATCTTCACTATCAGACTCTTGTGTTCCCGAACAAGAAGCAGCATTAGGATCTGGAGCAGATGTAGAAGGAACAGATGAATGTGGAACCGCAGTCGGTAGAAAACCACTATTCTGTGCATCTTGACATGATTCATATAAAACAGCAGCTTCCGCAAGAGAAATATCAGAAGGTAAATGAAAAGACATGAATAAATTCTCATAATCAAAAGCCCAGTCTGGTCCAATCGCCATTTGAGGTAAAGACCGATTAGAAAAGTCAATATGAAACTATTCTTCAACCTGGCGAGTCTCTTTGTTATAAACTCTCTTGGTAGTAGAATTAGCAACATATCCCAGAAAGATCCCTTCAATTGCCTTAGTACTGAACTTGGTTGGGACATCACGAAGATTCAAAAGGGTGCATGGATTACCAAAAGGTAGTAAATAATCCAGATTCGGCTTATGATTATTAAGTAACTCATAGCATGTCTTGTTGTGTCGCTTAATGGTCAAGACTCGGTTCAAAACATGACATGCAGTATTAACAGCCTCAGTCCAAAAAGTTACTGGAAGCTTAGAATCAGCAAGCATCGTACGTGCAATTTCAACTAAAGTCCTGTTATTTCGTTCAGCAACACCATTTTGTTGAGGTACATATGGTGCACTGAATTCATGATGAATTCCCTTTTGAAGTCAGAATAACCCCATTTTGCTATTCTTAAATTCACTGCTATTGTCACTCCTAATTCTTCTGACTTTCTATTTGAACAAATTCTCTAAACCCAGGATTAAGAATTGTACCAACTCTATGGTTTCGGCTTTATAAGGAAGGAACTTAACCCATGAAAATCTAGAGAAATCATCTGTTACCACCAGACAGTAAGATTTACCACCAATGCTCCTGATACTAATTGGTCCAAACAAATCCATATGCAGTAGCTCCAAAGGAGTTACAATAGAATTCTTTGTCATAGATTTGTGAGACTTCTTGTGTTGTTTCCCCTTCTTGCAAGGAATACAGTCACCAGGAACTGAAAATTTCATTTTTGAAACACCAAAAACCAGATCATTCTTCACAAGATAATTCATTTTCCGATAATTGATGTGAGCAAGTTTCCTGTGCCACAAAATAGAATCCGACTCAGACGCCTTGGAGAGTAAAAAGTAGGAATTGAATCCGTAGTAGTAGCAACACTCATGTCTTGGACATATGTGTCATTTCTCCTTGGAGCCTTCATTAGAATCCATTCGTCATGAATCACAAAGCCCGGTTTCAAGATATAACACTCAGAATCATTAAAATGAAATGAAAATTTCTTGTCACACACTTGAGATACACTTAAAAGATTATGTTCAAGTTGCTCCACATAGTTCACTTTCTCAAATTTGACTTTTTCGTTCTTTAAAGTACCATGACCAGTTATGTACCCACCTTTATTACCAGCAAAAGCGACATAACCACCATCAATATTAATCACATCTTCCAACAAATGAATATTCCCTATCATATGTCGAGAACAACCACTATCCACATACCACGTATTGTTGATAGTCCTCCTTGGTTGTCCCTACATAAACAAAGAAAATCAGTTAGAAATTGGAACCCAAGCCATTGTGGTCTTGGGTCGTCCAGATGGATTAAAATAAACAACTTCAAGCAATTCACAATCAACATGGTCATCAACCTTTGGAACATAAGATTTATGATTAGACCTTTTCAAAGAAGACATAGTATGATTATTTGGAAAAACAATATTAGATTTATGATTATCAGACTCAGGTATTTCCAAAAATTTCTTTAGTTTTCTGTTACGTCTTCTACGTTGTGGTCTAGAAAGTTTGACCTTAGGTTGTGACTCTTTTGGAATTCCAACATGTGGAATCTCAAACTTCTTTTGAACAACAACGGGTTTGAAAATACGCTTATCATGTTACTTAAATCTTGTAGATTTAGCAAATGATTGAGAAGGCATATTCTTTTCAACACTACACTTAGGCTTTTCCCCAGTTTGTCTTTTCAGAATCGTCACTGCTTGTTTTTGTGAGGGATCACTCTTTAATTCCTGTTCGATCGATATTCCTGTTTAAAAATTGCCTTCAGCTTCATGAATAGGTGAGTTCACAGCTTCATGATCAAAATCATCCATATTCATAGCCAAATCTTGATCATTATCTTGAGCAATCTCCTCTTGAACTGGTTCATTAACAGGAATTTGAACCTGTTCTTGTGGAATAGGCACTTAAAAGCGTCACTGAACCATTAGTAGTGTGAAAACATAATTGCATATGTTACAACTGTGATTTGAACCCATTTTATGCCTAGGTGTGTGTGTTAAAAGATCACTATCAGATAAAGAATATTAGCTTTTAATAAAGATTATCCTATGTGATCAGTTTCAAGTTATGTCCTTAGCACTATTCATTCGATTTACTGCAGTGCCCATGTCCCGAAAAGCATGCAATTTGAAGTATAATCAAGATATGTACTTGACAACATCTGTCAAACATATACTAGCCCTTGGATCATATTGATAAATAATCTTTACTGATTCCATTGAATTCATAATCCAGAAAATAGTTGGATCCATGTACCTGAATCTTATGATTCCACATATATAAGCCAAGACATTGAATCATTCGATTCTGAATCTCATTGATTCCTATACAATCCAATTTGGATTCTGCTATTCATGTGCTAAGTGATGTCTCCTCATTCGGGAAATTTGGATAATCTTTAGTAAAATCTCATATGTCTTGAAGATAGTGTATTTACTTTCTGTTGGCATACTAGTAGGGTACACGTTGTATTTCATACTTAAATGGTACCTTTACTCACAAGAAAGTGGGAATGAGATGCTTTAGTTTCAAATCTTATAATATTGACAATTTGAATCTGTGTGTCATAGCCTGATCCTATTTTCTTTGAATGTTTATCGCATATCATAACATGCAATATGAAAGTCTTGAAAAGATAGAGTTTGATAATCTTGAAAGATTTTGCTTTGATTGGTCAAGGCTTGAAAGAATGACATAGGATACCATTTGATATTATATGGATGTTTATCCAAAATGTGTGATTGATGCATTGTTTTTACTGATATGATCTTCTTACTCGTGATGTTTGACAAAAAGTTGTGATTTTGTATTTTACATTTCAGTTTATATAGAGAAAAACCAAAAAGATTTTGCCTTTCTTATGTTTAAAAAACCAAAAATATTTTATTTTTTCCAACTTCCATGGAAATCTTAATTGTTGGTTATTCTTGGTTGTTCTCCTTTGCCATAAACGAAATTTGCAGATAGAAGTTGACAAGGGGCCCTTCTCCCAAGTTTTCTTCTAGATAGAGAGAGTGTGCCGATGAACAAGACGAAGACTACAGTGTGTTTGATGATATATGAAGACGGATGACAATCTTCTAAAGCTGTTGTCAAGGGGAAGTCTGTTGGAGCATATTCTGGTGACAACGAGCTTGCAGATATTATATCTTAGTCTTAGAGTCTTTGACTTGTAATTGATAGAATTGTGAGCAACAGTTAAAGGGGAGTCTGTTAGGACATGTTTTGTAACTGTTGATAAAATTCTGTGTAAGTTCATAGTTCGCCTAAGCATCTTTAGGAGCGAACTTAATAAGTTTGCCTAGTCTATTAAAGGAGCATCTTTGAAGCGAACTTGTTAAGTTTGCCTATTGCAGAACATGTGTCTATAAATATAGAGTTTATAGAGTCTGTTCAGTACGTGTGGATTAAACGATCAAGTATTCTGTAAACTCTGTTTGGTGATATAAAAGAGAAAGTTTATTTACCTGTTGTTTCTATTGTCGATTGATATACAAAACGTTAATACGGTAGGATTCCGCACTCCGTGTTAACGATACGTCCTATCACGAGATCGATCTGAGATGAGTCATGTGGACCTACACCGGGTACGGAATACTCGTGACTAGGTGGAGAATCAAACAACACAAAGTAAACAGACAAAGAAATCACTTTAAAGTTCCTTCTATTATAAACTTGAACGGTTACAGAGAGAAACTACTGATTGCAAATGTCTGCGTACTTATCTTCTGTCAACCTATTCTCTATATACAAGACCTGATCTCTGCGCACTTAACAAATGCGCAGGGAAAATTGTTCATGAGTACTTAGCAAGTACGCAGAGTATTCTTGCGTACTTGCTAAGTACGCAGGAACTAATTCCTGCGCACATGCTATGTGCGCAAAACACTTAGAGAAATATTACAACAATAACATGCATTAGAAATTACAACTCGATAACTAATACATACAGACATTACAATACAAAGACAAAACATACAAGACAAGCATACTAAACTAAGACACTATCTAGAGTGTTTGTCACACAAAAGTGCTTCAACAAACTCCCCCTTGACAATAGCTCTGGATTGTTTTTGGTCTTCACTGTTCCCCAACTTTAGCTTCTATCTTCTTCTTGTAGTCAAGGCGGAACTTGATAACCTTGTCATATTTATAAGCAAGGAACATTGTCCACTCATCCGTGTACATGCAGTACTTGTCAGCTAGTGCCTCCAGATCTTTCACAGAGAAGTTTATGAAGCAGACTTCATCAAACACTCTGATCAGTTCCCTTGGCACCAAGCTTCCACTATCGGACCACACCTTTCCAATCACCACTGCCTCGCCCGTTTTAGGATCTACGTACCAGTACCATATGTTACCGAGGATATCTTGAGATAACTTGCTCAGGGGAATCTTGGTTTCACATAGCACTAGCTTATATACCAGTTTCTTTAAGAATTTCTTAGTCACAGGATGTCTAGTGTTCTTGTCCCTGACTCGCCTGGGCACTAGAGGCTTAAACGTTTTGAATTTCCCAGATCTTACCTCACGCTGTAGAACCTGCCACAAACCCATCGCTACTGCGTTATTAGAGTGACCCAGCAGCTCTCGGTTTACTAGGTTCCCGAGGTCGTATCTTGGTAAGGAGTTGAAAGCTTCGCTGGTTGGTTTCAAGTATTGAACCCCCCCAGCTCCCTTGATTGCAAACAACCTCTTATCCTCATCAAACCTCACAGTTAAGATCATCGCTGTCGCTACGTGTTTGTCTATGATTGAAGTCTTTTGCCATACCGGAGCCAGATCCTTTGATGAACTTTCAGGCATATGTTTGTCTTTCTTTGCCTCTGGATCCACAGGTGTAGGGTCGGCAGGGGAGGCTTCAGTCGACGCCTCAACAGTGCTAGCAGGCTCGACTGAACCTGTGTCAAGATGAGATTCAAAGGATGGAACTTCGAAGATCTCTCCATCTTCAAACTCATACTCTCCTCCCCCGTCGCCCATGGGAACTTCGATTACCACATCATCATCTTCCTCATCCCAATCGTCACTAGAGTCGATCTCTCCTTTCTTCAAAATTGAAGAGAGCCTCGATCTTTGCTTCTTTGAAATAGTCTGGCTATAAGAATAAGATCGCATTATCCGACACGTCATCAGATAGATCTTTCAAAACATCAGCCACTGAATTTCCTTTATTTCCACCTGAAGCATCACCGCCTTCCTGGTGAGTCGACTCCCCCTCAGCCATTGGAACAGCATAAATGGACACTATCGCCAAAGCTTGTTGCTCACTTCCACTAGAACCGACTTTAGGATCCTTGTCTTTGTCATCATCCTTTCTTAGATCAACCGGATGACAAGCCTCATCACCGGTAGATTTGGATGACTTTTCCTTCTCTTTCTCTTTCTCCCCCTGAGCAGCAAGCTTCTTGGTCAGTTTAGCTACTAACTTGGCAATCATTTCATGTTCTTTTCGATGCATGTCAAAACGTACATCTAAGGACCTTCTGTGCCCTAGAATCATATTGTTTGTTTTTATCAGTAGTTCGTTCTGGGCCATCACAATTGCAAGTCTCTCTTCAGTCCCAGTCCGCTGGCTTCCCAAAATAGTAATTTCGTCCACCAATGAATTTATCTGAGCCTGTTGAGCCTCAGATTCTTCCCTTAATTTCCAAACAGTTTCAAGTAGACCAGCGACTTGTGTTTCAAAAGTGTCAATCCTGGCTTCATTTGGATCAGGATTCCTGGACGTATAGGCTTCAGCAATATGGAAGGGAGATGAGAAGATCGTATCAAATTCAAAACCCTGGGAAAAGTCTCCAAAGTTGTAGGGTTGACTGATAGGTTCAATGGTGGTAGTAGGGATTGATGATGTGATGGTGGTTGTAGGAGTGGTGGTAGGAGTGATGGTGACTGACTCGGTAAGAATCGGAGTAGTCACCACCACTTGGACAGATGTTACAAGGAGGGACACAATCACAGGAACCTCCTCTATGATAGCAGTGACAGCCACATCAGGTGTAACCTGTGGCCTCCTCCGCTGGCGCCGGTACAGCTGTTGTGAAGGTGGGGTAGAAGCGGAATCAGTACTCGCAGGTGATACATTTACTTGCCTCTGAGCACTGACCTCTACCTCACGAAGGATAGCTTGTAAGTCCTATCCCCCCGTTGCTTATTGATACATTCTCTCCTACGTCTTTGTATAACAGTGTCTGAATCAGAATCTGGTTCGTATTCACTGCTAGTCGATTGTCGCTTTCTCTTAGAAGATGACTCGGGAAGGGTCACCTTCGTCAGTCTTCTCGGGTGTGCCTGTGATGGTGCATCATCAGAATCAGATGAATCAGACTCTGTATCTTCAAAGTCGGATTCTTCAGCACCATCATTACCCGCTTCGTCCTTCTTCAAACAAATCATCCTCACTCTCAACTTCCTCATCTTCTTGTTGCTCATCAGAATGTTCACTGTGTTCTGGCTCAGACTCATGACTAAACCATCTCCAATCAGCTGGTGCCACATACGCTTCATTAATCAGGTGGCCAAAGAGTGGGGTATGCTCAGGGGTAGGTTCTACGCTGCCTGGCTTTAGAAATTATGCAAACACTCTCTTTTCCACCCGTTTGACTTGCAGTCTCTCCCTAATAGCAGTCAGATTTGGCAACGCATCATTGATCAGTAGTTGCACAAATCTTGGGTATAACAGGAATCGAAACCTCTCAGCTGTATTGATCTGATCAGTTAAGGCTTTGAAAATGTATCTTGAGAAGTTATAACCCCTGTTGAGAGACAAGCCAACCATGGCTGCTGCAAGATCATGTCCTATAGCATCCTTCCCCGCCTTCCTGGAAGAGATGCACATGATCATCACGTGGGCAAAGTACCTCCACTGATCTAGCACCCACATCTTCTTGTAGGAAGAGTAATCTCGTACACTGACGTATCCCATACGCTGCCTCCAACAGCCATCCATAAAGTAATCAGGATAAGCAGTTGGGTCGGTGGCGAAATCCCGAAACTGTAAGACCCTTCGAATTGTGTCCTCAGAAAAAAGCAATGTCATGACCCGCCACAGTAGCCCGAATGATATTAGGGGTTACTGTGCAGTCATGATCCGCTGTATCCCAGAACTGCTCCAGGTACGGTCTTGAGACTATTGGATCTGCTGATATAGCATAGCTGATCTTTGAACGATTCAAGAAATCAACAATCTCTCTGTATTAGTGCAGCACCCTTCCATTCCGGTTCTATAAGTGCAAGGAGATTAAACTCACTTGTAAAGGCACGAGCCATCACTGTAAAAACAAACAATAAACATAATAAGAACAAGAAAATTCATTGGAATTGAATACACATGACCAAGTATAGTACATTCACACTAAACTGAAAACCAGACTTAGAAAATTTTAGAAAAAGCCTTCCTGCGTACTTGTCATGTACGAAGGGTTTAGGTCTTGCATACTTAGCAAGTACGCATGACTAATGTCTTGCGTACTTGTTAAGTACGCATGACTTAACACTTAGACAAATTTTGAAAAGTCAAAATCAGAAACTTGTGAAATTGATGTTGAATATGGTTGCCATTATGTCAGAAACTATGTTTACGAACAATGTAACCTATTCCAACCCCAATAAAGTAACATAAGATGGTCATTTTGACCTAAGTGTGAACCAACGGTATCTGTCGGTTCAAACACGAGATCAAAACTAAAATCAAGACAAGTTAAGGATGATTTCTTGAAGATTGAGGTTCGATTAATGCATTTAACCATGTTATAGGTCATAATTTAAGTCAAGAACAACCAAACACGGTCCAAAAGACATCATCAAACCCTAGTTCTTGAGTGCAAGAAATCAGTCCCAAACAGGCGATTTATCGGATGAAATTCCTTAAGATTCTCACCAAATATTGTTTATCAGGAGATGAAACAATGAACGGGACGAAAACGCTCTTTGGAACACACGAAATTTTTTAGGAAAAAATGGGCAGAGTGTATTTAATAGTAGTTCGAAGTTTGAATGAGAAAGTGATGAAAAAAAAAATCTAACACCTGTTTAAATACCCCAACACACAAGGTCTTGCGCACTTGATAAGTGTTCAGGAAGTAACTCCTGCGTACTTAGTAAGTAAGCATGACTTATGTCTTGCGCACTTGCTAAGTACGCAAGGTTTAACTCTTGTGCACTTAACAAGTACGTAGAAACCAGTGTTCACTCAAAATTTCAACTCAAATTATGAAGAAGTCAAATCAATTAACGAACAAGATAAGCACATTCAATCAAGAGGATTCAAAGTCAATTTAGGAAGGTTAAACACAAATATTTTTGGTTAAAATTGAACTGTACACAAACTTAGAATCTTTTGCTCTTTTCTGAATAGAAATATACAAGTATATACACACACTATTTTTGCTCAAAGACACGAGTAGAGGATCATATCAGGCTTAACTTTAGCAAAAACAATACAAGATAAACGTCAAAGAATATGGGATCATGTCATGAATTACAATTTATTCATACGTAATAAGCACATAAACAAGTAATTGAAGTTGGCAATATTATGATATTTGAAACCATAAGCATATTTGTGTCACGTTCTTGTGTGTTAAGGTATTAATTTTAAGATATACAACGTGTACCCCACTTATATGCTACAGAAATGTAACTTGCACTATCTCAAGTCATCTAAGATTTTTACAACGATTTTCAAATCTCCAGAATTAAGTTACATCGTTTAGCACAGAAAAAATCAAGCAGAATCCATAAGGATTATCAAGAATCATAAGATTCAGAATCGATTGATTCAGATGTCTTGGTTTGATTGGATTTTCTTCTATGAATATCATATGATGATTCAGGTTAATAGATATGGAGTCTGAGGATTTAGGTAAGGTGATCCAGCTTTTATCTGGATTTGATTTCAAGGAATCAGGTATGATTCAAGGGTGAATACATGCTCAACGGTTGATGTAAAGACATGTCTTGATTCAATCTCTCATTACATACTTGTGAGTATGGGTAGTGAGATGAACCGCCGTAATTGTGCTAATGACATAACCCGAAACTGGTCTCTTAAGAAAATATTTGATAAAATCATACATCCATTATCTGATAATGATATTTTTGTATTCTTTTACACATGCACACATGCATACATGGGTTCAAATCACAGTTGTAGACTAGATTTAGTTTCCACACTACTAATGATTCAAAGACGCCTACAGCCTACTGACAATTCAAATTACTTGTAAATAAGCAGATTAAAAACATAGCAATTTAAACAATCAAGTAAGCATGACGCAATCATTTCCCATATGAGCAGTCTATGGCGTTTAGATCATTTATGATGTACTATCATTTCCTCTTTTCTCAAGATTACTTTGAAATTTTCTCCATTTTCTATATTGTTTGAATTTTTTTGTAAAATATTTTGAAAATTAAAAGAACTATACAAAAATCTTAAAAGAAATAAAATTTAACTTTCATGAATTGAATTAATTTAAGAAAAACAAGTTTTCACTCTGGATTGAACATTCCTATGAGGGAAAGTTTTCTATGTATCGGTATACTAGGCTAAGAAACGAGACAGAGAAACACGAAACGAGACAGAGAAACACGAAACGAGACAGAGAAACACGGACTTATTCTGTGATTTGTGTTTATATTATAATGTCTGTATGTATTAGTTATCGAGTTGTAATGTGTTGTATGTTTTGTCTTTGTATTGTAATGTCTGTATGTATTACTTGTAATGTCTTGTATGTTTTGTCTTTGTATTGTAATGTCTGTATGTACTAGGCTAAGAAACGAGACAGAGAAACACGAACCTGTTCTGGTCTAAGCATACTATCAAAGAAAGTTTTCTATGTATCGGTGTACTAGGCTAAGAAACGAGACAGAGAAACAAGTTTTCTATGCAGCGGAGACACATGGACCTATTCTGTGATTTATGTGGGAACTAAGAAACAAGACCGAGAAACACGAACAAAGATAAAAGAGAATGAAATGACACGTAATCCATAACATAGAAGTCATCCCGTATTACAGACTACGTACCGAAGGAGCACACATCTATCATCTAAGCTCACGGTCCAGGGGTCGGGAGAGCTCGTCCCGACCCGGACACCTCTCAACCTAGTTCCAGAGTTCCGCCTACAAATGAAGACAAGTCTTCTATTTATAAGGGAAGGAACATTACCTGCGTACTTGTCTAAGTACGCAGGATTTGGTCATGCATACTTGACAAGTACGCAAGGCAAAAGCCTTGCATACTTACTAAGTACGCAGGTCTAAACTGGTGAACAAGCTAAGTACGCAGGAACACCCTCCTGCGTACTAGCCTAGTACACCGATACATAGATTTTAATCTATAGTTACTAAAACATGCTTCTACAAACTCCCTCTAATTTTTTTTTCACATTTTTTTTGGAATCCTAGATGCTAGTTCATGCGTACTTAGTAAATACGCACATAAAGGGTGTTCATGCGTATTTAGTAAATACGTAAAGCCAAGTACCCATGCGTACTTGCTAAGTGCGTAGAGAAATGCTCTTGCGTACTAGCTAAGTATGCATGTCACTTCTCATGCGTACTTACTAAGTACGCAGGGCTAACCCATGCATACTTAGCAAGTACGCAGAAAAGGTGATTATGCGTACTTGTTCAGTACAGCAGTGTTCTTGACGGATCTTTCGGAGAATGCTCGAATAGTGATGGATCTGAGAAATTGATGCTTCCAAAAGCTTAGAAATCATCATTTAACAAACCCTTAGCCTTTCAAACACCAAATGAATTGATAACAAACTCAGATTTGAGGATTTTTGCAAGAAAAAGTAGCGAACTTTTATAACTCAGATCTGCTCAAAAACCCTAAAACCCGAAACTGGAACACAAATCAACGAACACCGAGGCTCTGATACCACTTCTAGGTCCCCGGGTGTCTCAAATCGTTACGTGTGGGTGTGTGACTAGTCGGACCGGGTGCAGAATACCCGTGACTAGGTGGAGAATCAAACAACACAAAGTAAACCGATAAAGAAATCACTTTAAAGTTCCCTTCTATTATAAACTTGAACGGGTACAGAGAGAAAATACGGAGTGCAAATGTCTGCTTACTTATCTTCTGTCAACCTATTATATTTATACAAGACCTGATCTCTGCGCACTTAACAACTGCGCAGGGCAAATTGTTCATGCGTACTTAGCAAGTACGCAGAGTATTCTTGCGTACTTGCTAAGTATGCAGGAACTAATTCCTGCGCACATGCTAAGTGCGCAAAACACTTACAGAAATATTACAACAATAACATGCATTAGAAATTACAACTCGATAACTAATACATACATACATTACAATATAAAGACAAAAAATACAAGACAAGCATACTAAACTAAGACACTATCCAGAGTGTTTGTCACACAAAAGTGCTTCAACACACCAAAGAACACATGCCAAATCGAAAGATCATATGATGCCACGACTGTTGGACATGCATGTCGAAGTAACGACATTTGACGGTACTACTAGTGAGGTAAGATCCAAATTGATACACCTCGGGCACCGATTACAATCAATGGATATATTAAAGGTTAATATAGTCCATTACACGAACAAAGGAAGCTGATTATTGTCAATCATGATGGATGGTCATAAAGATGGATAATTGTTTTGAAACAATTATCAAGGCGAATGAAAGGTTGGACGAGATAGTTATTTGAGAAATAATTATCATTATTATTAATTAGATTAATAATAAAGTGGTGAATTTGTTTAGAACATATTATTGGTTACGATGATATTTTAATTCATAACTATATTGGATATAATTATGAATTAACTAATTGTTAGTTAATAATTAAAATAGTTAGTTTGATAAATGTACTTTTATGATAATTACAAGGATTAAATTGTAATTATAAATCCCTAAAACCCTAACTTGGAGAAGAAGTTATGAGATTATAAATAGGGATCAAAAGGGTGGATTAAGGAGGCGAATCATTAACTTAAACCTACAAAAGGTTTGAAACCCTAATCCCCTTCACCACAGCCGGTACTTTCGTGTAACATCCCGAAAATGACGAGACTTGACGAGTTCGTGAAGTCGGAATCTAGCGAGGCGTTATGGATTTAAGTCAGAGGGCCAAGGACGTAATTCGTGAAACCTAAAAGGTCGGGGTTATTGGATATATGATGTCCGATCGTTAATTAGTCAGCGTAACTAAAGAGGTACGAACCAAAGAGTTACACTTTTGGCAGCGAGCAAACATATAATATTTAAATATTAATGTAGGTCCCGAGAGCCTCGCCGCGCAGCGGAGATACACGGACCTGTTCAGTGATTTGTGTGGTAACAAAGAAGAACGAGATAGAGAGAAACACGAACGTAAAGAAGAGAATCAACACAAAAACGATATGTAATCCATAACAACGAAGTCATCTCACATTACATACCGAAGAAGTACACATCTCTCATCTACACTCACGGTCCAGGGGTCGGGAAAGCTTGTCCCGACCCGGACACCTCTCAACCTAGTTCCCAGAAGTTCCACCTACAAATGAAGACAAGTCTTCTATTTATAGGGGCAGGAACACTACCTGCGTACTTGGCTAAATACGCAGGGCATTGGTCATGCGTACTTGCTAAGTACGCAAGGCAAAAGCCTTACGTACTTACTAAGTACGCAGGACCAACTGTTGAACAAGCTAAGTAAAGCAGGAACACCCTCTTGCGTACTAGCCTACTACACCGATACATAGAATTTAATCTATAGTTACAAAAACATGCTTCTACAAACTCACTCTTAAATATAGCATCAAATTCTATCTATCACTAACACTGATAATCATCAGTTTACAAAGAATGTCCTAACAGTGGAGATTCAGTGAAGTTTAAGCCGTAGTCTCTCAATGTTTCACAGGGTTGTTTGTGATGGACATGGTGGCATTGTTGTCAATGAACAGTGGAGTTCCAGTGAAGTTTAAGCCGTAGTCTCTCAATTGCTGCTGAATCCACAATATCTGAGAACAACCGCTAGCTGCAGCAATGTACTCTGCTTCACATGATGAGACAAAAAACGTTGACTGCTTCTTACACTGCCAGGAAACCAATCTGCCTACCAAAAATTGACATCCACCAGAAGTTGACTTTCTATCAAGGTTACAACCGCTATATTCTGAATCAGTATAGGCTTTGAAGTCAAATGACTGCTGCTTTGAGTACCAAAGACCCAATCAGGGTTTCCCTTTCAAGTATCTGAAAATCCACTTGACAACTATCATATGAGACTCCTTCGATTGTGACTGAAACCTTTAGCACAAGCATACAACAAACATTATGTCGGGCCTTGAAGCTGTGAGATACATAAGAGATCCGATCATCCCACGGTTAATTTGCAATCCACATCCTTTCCATCTTTGTCTGGATACAAACCATGATTGACGGGGATAGGTGTGCCATAAGTACTGCTATCATTCATCTTGTATTTTGACAAGATGTCGTTCACATACTTAGTTTGATGCAGATAACTGCTATCCTCTCTTTGACTGACTTGCAGACCCAGGAAGAATGACAATTCACACATGTTACTCATCTCAAACTTGGAATTCATCACCTGTTTGAATTCCCTACACATCTTTTCATTTGTAGACCCAAAGATAATGTCGTCGGCATACACTTGCACAAGAAGAATATTGTCATACCCCGACCGATGGCGGAATCATCGAGGCGGACAATGAAATGATTGTTCAAAAGCACATGATAACTAAAATGTTGCATAATTCATTAATTAAATTTAAAGACAAAAAAGATCCAAATACAATACATTTCAAATAACCTAGTCTAGTTCAAAACATTGATTTATTTAACTAGGTCCATAGTTCTTAAGTGGAGGAATCTTCAGCAAGCAATCACATATCCAAACCTGAAACATTATTTAAATCAAGTGTCAACTAAAAAGTTGGTGAGTACATAGGTTTTGTAGTTCCGATAAATAAAAACATTATGCAACTCATTGTTTATCTTGTTAAACATAACATATACAGTGTATCATTTGTCTAATCACAATTCAAACCTTGATTAACGTGCTTGAACATAACACAACAGCTAAGTACGGTATGTTTGAATATAGTTACCCACTATATCCGATATGTTTGAATATAACACGCGGCTATATCCGAGTATGCAGTAATAAACACCCTAACCGGGTGGGCTGGTCAGGCACAATAGATCTATTAATATTACTGTTGGTTTTCTTGTGTTTAAAGTAAATGTATGTACACCCAAGATAATAAGCATATAGTCCACATGTATAACACGTATAAACAAAGTGAGTAGCATGTATAATGTTTCACCCCAAAATGCGTAAAAATGTAAAATAGGGGCTATGTAACTCACTTGGCTAGCGGATATGAAAATCCACGAGTGCGGGTGATAAGGACGTTGAAACCTAAGCGTGTTGGAACCCTATGTGGATAAATAGGTATTATTGAATGTTTGTATGTGCGTATTCGTATTTAAATGTATATAGGTTTTATAATAATATTCCTTAATATTTATTTGTATAAAATATGGTAGGAAAATGATAATGGTTTTGTAAAACTTTAACTTATAAATATATATATATATATATATATATTGTTAAAATATTACATTTTTAAATAAGTAGTTATTATGTATTTATAAAAGTTTCTATTCATTTATTTATTTTTTTATCATTATTTATATATATTATTTGTAAGTTAAAACTATTTTAACAAATTTATAAAAATATAGTGTTTATTATTTTATAAAAAATTGGGTAGGTTAAATATGTATAAAAGAATTTTAATGGTTTCCGAAATAAACGAACGAGTAAACCGACTCGTTTTAGTCTTTATTGTATAAAAAGAATATTAAAACAAGTTAAAATAAATAAATAAAATAAAAACAGAAGCAAAAAGTTTGGGCCGAAGGCCAACCGGAATCGAACCCGCGACCTCTGCCTTAAACACACACACGCATAACCAGCCGGGCTACTGCCCATCGCTGGTTATGTGTGTATCAGTTTATTTAAATACACAAAGGCAAATCAGGTCGCTGGTCCTCGGCAACTGGCAAACCGTGTCCGAGGACACTTGGTTTGCCCGGTAACTCACGGGCGATGGTCGTGTTTTCGATTGGAATTGCTTACCAGGTGATAACAGAAGGTAATGAAATCGATTTGAGGCTCAAACCTAGTCGCGAAAAGTCTGGTCGGCAGTATTCTTTGTCCGAAAGAATGGGAATCGAACTTCTGGATGAAATTTGCCTCTGAAACCTTGGTCACAGCTTCACTCATGGACGACGAATGTGATGTTGTCTTCAATTTGAGGTGAGAGTGGGTGGAAGAGGGGTAGCGAGCTCGTGCAGGTCCGACTACGGCTATTTATAGCCGAGCTCGTTTTTTATGACAAAACGTGCAATTGGGCACGTCCCGACACTCGTCTGGACGAGACGAAGCTAACAAGCTATCAAACACGCGTGGAGGTTGACTGTCGGGCTTGAATTCGAGCGTGGGTTCTCGGCCACCAACAGGATCAAACGATCTGTATGTTGGGGAGACCAATTGGTCCGGGCCTTTTGTTCACGTGGGAGAGACGAGGCCAGAGCTGCCTTTAGCAGCTGTCGAGGTGTAGGGAACAGCCCTGTCGAGGTGTCGCCGGAAAATGCCTCGGACCGCCGGACAAACGTAGGGGATTACCGGAATTGCGAATTGGGTTTTGGCAGATTTAGTCCCTGTAGTTTGGTTTTGGTTTAATCTAGTCCATGGAATAAATACGGATGAAACCTTATGGTTTGATTTGTACATAAATAGTCCCTTGACTGATTTTTGTTTAAAACCCTTTAGTTTGATAAATTACAAAACAGCCCCGCAACTTTTATAAAAAATTATTTCTTTAATTTCTTTTAATTTCAAATATATTTTATAAACTTATTTTATTATTATTATTATTATAAAAAAAATTTTATAAAAGTTATTTATCTTATTTAAACAGGTTATTTTATTAAATATGCAACTTTTAAATTTAGATTTTTATATAAAATTTTATATAAGTTTAAAAACTTATAAAATTTTAATTAATTTAAATCCGTAAAATAAAAATACCTATTTGTTTAAAACTAAATAAAACACTTGTATTTTATTTAATTTGAGAATGATTACACGATAATTATATTACAAGTGCGCGAATGAAAAATCTGAAACGTCACAGTCTCCCCATGTTAAAGGAATTTCGCCCCGAAATTCAACTAGTGGAGGATATGAAAAGAGATGTGGATACTTGGTCTTCATTTGGTCTTCACGTTCCCAAGTGAACTCGGGTCCACGTTTAGACTCCCAACGGACCTTGACAATGGGGATGCGGCTACTCTTGAGTTTCTTGACTTCTCGGTCCATGATTTCCACGGTTTCTCAACAAAGTGCATTTTCTCGTCAATACGCACTTCGTCAAGACGGATGTGGAGATTCTCGTCGGCTAGACACTTTTTCAAATTAGATACATGAAAGGTCGGATGAACGTTGTTGAGTTTTGAAGGAAGATCGAGCTTGTAGGCCACTTTTCCTACCATCTCGAGTATCTTGAATGGACCCACATATCGAGGTGCAAGTTTTTCTTTCTTTCCAAATCGGACTACGCCCTTCCAAGGTGATACCTTTAGGAGAACCATATCTCCAACTTGAAATTCCAAGGGTTTTCGTCGCTTATCAGCATAGCTCTTTTGCCGACTCCTTGCCAACCGAATGTTGTCACGGATAAGAGAGATTTTATCGGTGGTCTCTTGGATAAGCTCGGGACCGGTGATTTGTGCTTCACCAATTTCGTTCCAACAAATCGGTGAACGACATTTCCGTCCATAAAGAGCTTCAAACGGTGCCATGTTAATACTTGTGTGGTAGTTGTTGTTGTAGGAAAATTCGATCAGTGGTAGGTGAGAATCCCAATTGCCACCAAAGTCAATGACACAAGCTCTAAGCATATCCTCGAGAGTTTGGATTGTTCGCTCAGTTTGTCCATCAGTTTGAGGATGGTAAGCCGTACTTAAATCCAAACGAGTACCAAGCGCAGATTGTAATGATTGCCAAAATCGGGAAGTAAAATGCGAATCACGATCGGAGATGATGTTCAAAGGGATTCCGTGACGACTTACGATCTCATCAATGTAGATCCGAGCCAATTTCTCGACTCGATAGTCCTCACGAATAGGCAAGAAATGAGTAGACTTTGTAAGTCGGTCGATAATAACCCAGATACTATCGTGCCCACTAGAAGTGCGTGGAAGTTTGGTGATGAAGTCCATAGCGAGGTTCTCCCACTTCCACATGGGAATTTCAGGTTGTTCGAGGAGTCCGGAAGGCTTCTGGTGTTCGGCCTTCACTTTAGAACAAGTTAAGCATTTTGCCACAAAGAGGGCAATATCCTTTTTCATGCCGGGCCACCAATATTGCTGACGAAGACCCATGTACATCTTATCAGCTCCGGGATGTACCGAATATCGAGTTTTGTGGAACTCGTTCATAAAAAATATACGAAGGTCATCGCGATCGGGAACCCAGATACGGTCCAAGTAATACAATAGACCGTTGGCTTTGGTTTCTAGCAAGAGTTCTACACCACATGCCATCTCTTGATACATGTTTCCCTCGGTAACTGAGGTGTGTTGTGCTTGGAGAATACGGGCTTGGATATCGTTATGAATACAAACACTATGAAGCATGCTACGTTCTTTACGACTCAAGGCGTCGGCTACAACATTTGCTTTGCCGGGGTGGTAGCGAATCTCGCAGTCGTAGTCGTTAAGAAGTTCAACCCATCGTCGTTGCCTCATATTAAGCTCTTTTTGATTGAAAATATGTTGGAGACTTTTGTGGTCGGTGAAAACACGCATTTGGTGCCATAAAGATAGTGTCTCCAAATTTTCAAGGCGAAAACGACAGCACCAAGCTCGAGATCATGGGTCGTATAGTTCTTCTCATGGATTTTGAGCTGACGTGATGCGTATGTAAATACTTGGCCACGTTGCATTAGAACACAACCAAGACCTTGGTTGGATGCATCACAATAAACGACAAAGTCGTCATTACCACTAGGAAGAGTTAGAATAGGAGCATTGCAGAGCTTGTGCTTGAGAGTTTGAAAAGCTTCCTCTTCCTTGGGTCCCCGCTCGTAAGATTTACCTTTATGAGTCAAGGTAGTGAGCGGAACCGTAATCTTGGAGAAATTTGAGATGAAGCGACGATAGTAACCTGCTAGTCCAAGGAATGAATGAATCTCGGTAGGAGTCTTAGGAGTACTCCAATTCTTTACCGCCTCGATCTTTGCCGGGTCCACATGAATTCCCTTATCGTTGACTATGTGTCACAAAAATTGAACTTCCTTTAGCCAGAATTCACACTTGGAGAACTTGGCGTTTAGTTGTTCTTTCTTCAAGAGTTCCAAAATCAAACGAAGATGTTGTTCATGCTCCGCTTTCGTTTTAGAATAGATGAGAATATCATCAATGAAAACGATCAGGAACTTGTCCAAATAAGGTTTGCATACACGGTTCATGAGGTCCATGAAGACCGCAGGTGCATTAGTCAAACCGAAGGGCATGACCATGAACTCGTAGTGACCATATCTAGTCCGAAAGGCAGTCTTCGGAATGTCTTAATCGAGAACACGAAGTTGATGGTATCCGGAATGGAGGTCAATCGTGGAGAAACATGCTGAACCTTGAAGCTGATCGAAAAGATCGTCGATACGGGGTAAAGGATAACGGTTCTTAATTGTAAGCTTGTTGAGTTCACGATAATCGATGCACATTCGAAACGATCCATCCTTTTTCTTTACGAACAGCACGGGAACACCCCAAGGTGAATGGCTCGGGCGGATGAATCCTTTGGATGAGAGTTCTTGTAATTGACTTGCGAGCTCTTGCATCTCCGAAGGTGCAAGACGGTAGGGAGCTTTTGCCACGGGAGTTGCTCCGGGCACAAGGTCAATACGAAACTCTACTTGTCTAGGAGGAGGAAGGCCGGGTAAATCCTCGGGGAATACTTCGGGAAAATATCGAATAATCGGAATATCTTGCAATTTCGTACCCTTTTCTTTCGTGTCAATTAATTGGGCCAAGAAGGCAACGTACTTTTTCCGTAAGTACTTTTGTGCCAATGTGCAAGACATGAGTTGAAGACCACGACACGGTTTTTCACCGAACATAACTAACGTGTCGCCCGAAGGGAGAGGTATACGAATGCACTTTTCGTAGCAAATAACCTCGGCATGGTGCTTGGATAGCCATTCCATGCCAATTATAACATCGAAGCTTCCCAATTGCATTGGAAGGAGATCAACAGAGAATTCATGATTATTAAGCTCGAGATTGCAGTTGCGGATAACAGAATTTATAGTAATAGATTTTCCGTTTGCTATCTCCATGGAATAAGAATTGTCAAGTTTCGTTCTTTGTTTAGCAAGTCGAGATTCAAAGGTAAGAGACACAAAACTCCTATCGGCACCGGTATCAAATAAAATGGACGCATAATGATTGTTTACGAGAAACGTACCGTTTATCACGTCGTTGTTTGCTTGAGCCTCAATAGCGTTTATATTAAACGCTCGTCCTTGAGGACCACCTTGATGATGAAGTTTTGGGCATCGGTCACGGAAATGGTTTGGGTCTCCACATTCGTAACATGCCCTACCATTGAGAGGTGTCGGATAGATTGGACGGTTGGATGGAGCAGCTTGATGGACGGGAGGACGGGTACGGCAAGTAGTGACCACGTGTCCATATCATCCGCAGATTGAGCACAATCGACATGGTAAGTTGGCAGGATGATGGTACTTGCACGTCTGGCATTGGGGATTCGGGCCCAGATAAGGTTTCAGGTTTTGACCCAAAGGGGCCACTTGAATAGCAGGTACAGCGGGAGTTACGGTTGCGAAGTTTCGACCCTTTCGTTTCTTGTTGTGGTTAGAAGACTCGGGTTTTACATCTTTGACGGCTGCAAGAGTGGAGACAACCTTCTTGGAACCCTTTCTTGTTAAGGTTCCGGCTTTGACATGGTTGTCGGATAGTGTAGCGGATAGACGGATAGCAGCTTCAAGTTTAGGAGGATTGCTTCCTAACACAGCATCTTGAATTTGCATAGGCAGCCCGCCTATGTATTTTTCAATTTCGCGAGCAAGGGGAGTGATCATATGAGGCACCAATTGGCTCAGCTATTGAAATCGGGTGGTGTAAGCCAGATTATCCCCGTTGTCTTGGGCAAGATCCCAAAACTCAGTCTCGAGCTTCCTCATTTCATTCCGAGGACAGAATTCATCAGTCATGGCTTTCTTCAGATCATCCCATGATAAAGATGTAGCAACCTCAACACCACGAGTGCGTTTCTCACCGTTCCACCAGGTGAGGGCTCTCTTTTGAAGTACACTTGTGGCATAGCGAACCCGAAGATTATCGGGACTGTCACTGTTTAGGAATGTGCTTTCCATGCTTTCAAACCATTACAGTAGGCCGGTAGCACCTTCAGTCCCGAAGAATTTTGTAGGATTGCACGAGTTAAAGTGCTTAAACGTGCATTGAGGCGGGTTGGTACTACCGTTTCCTTGGATGTTGTGAGACCCGTCACTGTTGTTATTGTCTTGGGTCATTTGCCCCACCAGCTGGGCAAGATGAGTAGCAAGATCCGGGTTAGAAATGCTAGAGTTTGCACGTCGAGGAGGCATTCTAACACCATAAGAAAAGACAATGATATTTTAGATAAGATGGATATATATGAGTCATAGTGGGAAATAATGTAAGCAGAAAAGCGGGTTTCATCATGACGCGTGCCAGTGCATGTGTATTTATTCAAAGTTAATGGGGGAAACTAAGCCATCTATTCCGGGTAGAACGTGATGTTATAGATCATTATTCGCGTAGTAGGAATTGACGGGACTTGCATGCACTACAAATCGTTATTACGTGTGCACCCGTAATAATGATTTGCTTTGCATGTTCGTCTAGTTCTTCCTATATTGCTATAATATCCCCAAATTTTGAGTTTAAGTTCGGATCGTATCCTTACGAATACATTGACTTATCAACGTTAAATAATTCCTCAAAACTTTCAAGGAGATATGCTTTAGGCTATAGGTAAACACTCACTTCAGGAATTCCCAAGAAAGCATACGGGTCTGTTTATTTGGATTTATACGAAATGCTTTCCTAGACAAATAACCCAATGTACAGGTGTCACCCTTCCAGATTGCACGTGTCCTTTACTGGTTTCAAGAAATTAAGTCGTTGACGAGATTTTCAAGATTTTTATAGACTTGGGAGTCTATGAGTATAAAATGTGTAGGAATGTTGCAATTAATATGGATTAGGAAAGAGTATGGATAAGGATGGATAGTGTATTTGTTTGCATAAGTTTGTTTGTCAAATGTGTATGTAAAGTATGTATCATGTATTTAAAGCCTTGTATTTATGTGTATAAGTCTCATGTATTAGACTCGGGAAAAATTCAAATAATACCTAACTACAAATAATTCACATAGCAATTAATCATTTATCACATAACACATAAAAGGGAGTCCTAGGGTTATAGTCTAGGTCATTGTGTCTAATAACTTAATTCCCTATAACCATGGCTATGATACCAATCTGTTATACCCCGACCGATGGCGGAATCATCGAGGCGGACAATGAAATGATTGTTCAAAAGCACATGATAACTAAAATGTTACATAATTCATTAATTAAATTTAAAGACAACAAAGATCCAAATACAATACATTTCAAATAACCTAGTCTAGTTCAAAACATTGATTTATTTAACTAGGTCCATAGTTCTTAAGTGGAGGAATCTTCAGCAAGCAATCACATATCCAAACCTGAAACATTATTTAAATCATGTGTCAACTAAAAAGTTGGTGAGTACATAGGTTTTGTTTGTTTCTCTCAGGGTGTTAAGCTTATCCAGTCGTCTATTTCCCTAAAGGTATAAATCTCTAAAACCCCCTATGGTTGTGTTTGTTTCTTTCAGGTTTGCCACCGCACTCCCTGTTGAAGCACTTTTGTGTGACAAACAATCTGGATAGAGTCTTAGTTTATGTACTTTCTTTGTATGTATTTGTCTTTGTTTGTAAGCGTTTATATGTATTAGTTATCGAGTTGTATTTACTAATGCATGTTGATTGTTGCTTAATTCTCTAAGTGTTTTACGCACTTAGTATGTGCGCAGGAATTAGTTCGTGCGTACTTAGCAAGTACGCAAGAATACTCTGCGTACTTTGTAAGTACGCATGAGCAATTTGCCCTGCGCACTTGCTAAGTGCGCAGGGATCAGGTCTAGTATATATAGAATAGGTTGACAGAATGTAAGTACGCAGACATTTGTACTCAGTATTTTCTCTGTAACCTTCAAGTGTTTATAATAGACTAAGTTTTAAAGTGATTTTGTTGTCGGTTTACTTTGTGTTGTTTGATTCTCCACCTAGTCACGGGCATTCCGCACATGGTCCGACTAGTCACACATCCACACGTAACGATCCGAGACACCCGGGGACCTACAAGTGGTATTAGAGCATTGCTCTTGATTTCGAGTGTTGTGAGTATGTTAGGAGTATTTTCTACACATCCTACAGAGTTTTTGCAACCAAAAGTGGGTGTTTTTGTTGTTTTTTATGATAAATTAGGGGTAGCTCTTGAGCACTAATTTAGAAGCAAGAATCACTCAAAAAACGACTTTTGTTGTGTATTTGAGTGTTTTGAGCATCAAAGGTTGGTTAGAAACGAGTTTCTGACCCTTTGGCTCATTTTGTTTGGTTAATTTTTCGATTTCTGCCATCTCCGGTGAGTTTCCAGTGATCGGAAAAGGCTGGTGAGAGTTGGTGAAAAGGTGATCTGTGTACTTACCTTATTTGGCAACAAGTACAGTCTTGCTGCGTACTTACCAAGTACGCAAGACCAATCTTGGTGCGTACTTAAGTTATTTTCTGCGTACTTATCATTTACTCCTGCGTACTTATCAAGTACGCAAGAGCAAATCCTAACTACGCAAGACTACTTCTTTAAGTGCGCAAGGCCAGTTACAAGTGCGCAAGTTTCTTTGACTTTTCTGGAATTTAACTAAGTGTTCACCATGTCAAATCTTCAGAATCTCGGTAACCTTCTGAACTATGACAACGAGATCGGAAGCCCTCAGAAACCGCCAAAGCTGCTTAATGTAAATGATTATTCAAACTGGAAAGCACGCTTTGAACATTATATTTCTTATACCGACTCTTCTTTGTGGATACCCATTTCAGAGGGCTATAAGCATCCCACCTACATTTACCTTGATGACGAAGTTCCCAAGCCTATCTCTAAACTTGAAGAAGAAGAAAAGAAAGTTATTGATAGAGAGAAGAAGGCACACAGATCTATCACTATGGCCTTGACCAGGGAGTTATTCCACAGCTTCAGAGGATACGATAACTCCAAGGATCTCTGGAAGGCGTTACAGAAGAGATTCGAGGGTAATAGTGACATCAAGAAGAGTAAAAGAGATCTTCTCAGGAAGCAGTATGAGTGCTTCAGATATCTGGAGAATGAATCCATAGATGAGCTCATCTCTAGATTCTATCATCTGCAGACTGAGTTGAAAGCTTTTGACCTTATCTATCCAAATAAGGAATTAGTTGAAAATTTTCTAGATGCTTTGCCACCTAAATTTGATATGTATACTACCCTGATGAGAGAGAATTCTAAGTTTTATGAGATGAAAATTTACGAGGCAATTGGAAAGGTTCAAGCACATGACATGAACCTAAAAAGAAAGGAGAGCTCAGGAAGACCTCAAATACAAGACCCTTCTATGTATTATGGGACGTCTTCTACAACCAAGACATCGGGCTCTAGAATTGCCCTTTTCTCAGGAAACTCTCATGAGGAAGAAACTGTAAAGGCTTGTGGTGGTCATGCATGCTATGCAGCATCTGGTTCTGGTTCGGGATCTCATCACCAGAACTCCTCAAGAAATCCTTCTCCCACATCTTCAGCTAACCAATCAGCAATAGTCAAGATAGTTGAAGATCATGTGGCTTTATTCTCATCATGCATGCTTGCCTATGAGAACTTCATTGGCGGCAAGCTAACGGATCCTGAAACAATCGAAGAATACTTTAATCAGGTGGATCCAGATGATATGGAGGATATGGATATTCAATGGATTATGGCCGTGATCTTGAGGAGAGCCAAGCGTTTCCTAAACAGAACAGGAAGAAAATTCATTGGCGGGCATTCAAATGCCAAGGTTGGTTTTGACAAATCTAAAGCCAATGCTACAAGTGTCTAAACTTTGCACACTTTGCTCGTGAATGTCAAAAGGACAGAGCACCGACTTTGGGTTTCAACAGACCTAGCCAAGGAAACAGCCAAGGCTATAACAACTCAAACAACCACAATCAAAGCCAAGGTGGAACATCCAATGCTTTGGTAGCACAACAAGACGAAAACTTTGATTGGGGTGTTCATCTGGAGGATGCTCTTATTGCACAAACTCAGGTTGGTCTCATGGCTGAGATTATGGAGATGATGGAAGCTGAGGAACGAGAAGCTACTGTAGCTGAACAAGAAGAGTCCACAACTGTTGTTGCCCTCATGGCTATTGGAGAGGCATCAAGTTCATCTATAGAGGTAGATTCTAATCCTTTTACTGTCATTTCTTGTTCCAAATGTCTAAGCTTAAAATTTGAGAATTCTAAGCTTCAAGAAATAGTCGAACCCATTCGTATTGCAGTTTTAAGCTACAAAGAAAATGAAAAACGATTTAAAGATTCAATTGAAACGTTGAAGAAAGAAAAACGTGATTATTCACTTAAAATCAGCGATCAACAGTTTCACTTGGATGTTGCATACAAGGGGTTTGAAAAAAAGGAATAATGAGATCAACAAGCTACAAAATGAGATCTTGCAGTTGAAATGTAATATTGAGAAGTTGAAAAATTTCTCGTTTTGTGGTGGAACACTACGAGTCTGTAGTGAGACAATTGAATGGCTTAGGGTTGGGTACTAATGCCATTCCTCCACTAGTTAGCGTGAAATTTGTCAACGCCTTAATAGACATTGATTTATCTTGCCTTGATGAGTCCTCAAGTCAGGATGATTCCTCAAAAAAAGATGATTCCTCAAGTAAGGCTGACTCTGCATCTAATGAGGAGTTCTTTACTGCTTCTGATGATGGGTCTGATAGCACCTGCCCTGAAGGAGTAGTATCTAAGGAGTTGCTATGTAGACAGAAAGTTAAGAAAAACATTATCACTAATAGTGACAATTGTATTTTGACTGAACCCGATATCATTGAATCAAATGATAAATTAAAGGCAATGCTTTATGGGGGGTATAAACACATTAATCAAGTTAAGAAATAAGCTTTTTCAGCTCATTATGGGCTTGGTTATAAAGAAAATTTTCAAAAATATTATACTCCCAAAAACCAATCTTTATCGGGTCAAACTCATGTTCACCAAACAACTCCTCCTACTCATCATGCTGAGTCATCTAATGCCAGATCTAATGAGCCTTACAGGAGGACTTACACACACAAGAGGAATTGCTTTCACTGTGGTATGGTTGGTCACATCTTTGTGAACTGCCCTGCTAAGAACCTAGGGAAACGGCCAATTGTTTCACAACCGGCTGTCATCCCTAAGTCACCACTAGTGAATCATCCCAAAAGTCCAAAAACAAATGTGGTGAAACCACCAGTAAAACCTATGGTAAAGCCAAAGATCACATCTGAGGATAAACCATCTGTTTTAAAAAGGGAAAGCTACCTGCTAAACCTTGTGTATCTACCTCTGGTAGTACACCTACTGGTGAGAAACCTGTGGTGAAACTCTCTAAGCCACATAGGAGAAGAAGGAACAAGAGATTGAGAAAGCTAGAACAGCTGGCAGAAATTCAATCAAGTGAAGCTTCCACTAGTTGACCTGCTGCTATTGAATCTAAGTCTACTGTTCCAGTTAAGATAAAGAAGAGGTCCTGGAACATGAAATCCAAAAGTTCTCAATCTTCTGGTCCAAAATCTTCAAAAGATTCATCCATTTTTAACAGTCACGACTGTGAGTTAATTGAGGTTGTTTATTTTGAGAAAGAAGGACGACCCAAGACCACTATGGCTTGGGTCTCCAAATCTAATTAATTCTTTTTGTGACTCGTGCAGGGACATCCGAAGGGTACTATCTCTAATCGTTGGTATGTAGATAGTGGATGCTCCCGGCACATGACAGGTAACATGACCTTGCTTCATTATGTGAAACCATTCAGAGGCGGCTATGTGGCCTTTGCTGGAGAGAAAGGCGGTAGTATCACGTGTCAAGGCATGGTTTCAAATGGTTGTGTCAGCTTTGATAATGTCAACTACTGCGAGCAGCTGAAGCATAACTTGTTGAGTGTCTCCCAGATGTGCGACAAGAGTACTCAGTGATGTTTGACAAAACTAAATGCTTGATACTCAAACCTGTTTTTGAGGTTCCTGAAGACTGGATTCTGATGAGAGCGCCAAGGACAAATGACACCTGTTTTTGAGGTTCCTGAAAACTTGACTCTATCTTGTGGCATAGGAAACTCGGACACATTTCTTATCGAAAAATGAATCATCTTGTCCGAAACGGTTTGGTAACCGGTGTTTCTAAGCTGAGATTTACCATTGCAGATAACTGTATGCCTTGTAAAAAGGGCAAACAACAATGGAAGTCTCACAAACCCAAGCTCCAAAACTCCATTGATACCTCTTTGGAGGTATTACATATGGATCTGTTTGGCCCCATAAGTATCAGGAGTATTGGAGGTAAGTCATTCTGTCTGGTTGTAACTGATGATTTCTCACGTTTCTCTTGGGTGAAGTTTTTAGGTACGAAGGACGAAATTGCTGACATTCTTCAATACCTGATCCTGAGCTTAGAATCTCTTTGCAAGTTGAAGGTTAGAATAATAAGGAGTGAAAACGTAACTAAATTCAATAATAATTTGATGGAAATTTTCTGTCTCAAGAAGGGGATCCGTCACGAATTTAGTGCCCCGTACACACCTCAGCAGAATGGAGTCGCAGAACGGAAGAACAGAACCTTGATTGAGACTGCAAGGACAATGCTGTCAGATGCAAAGCTTCTTGTCACTTTCTGGGCAGAAGCAGTTAATATAGCTTGTCACGTCTTGAACAGAGTTCTGGTTGTGAAGAGGCACAACAAGACTTGTTATGAGTTGATCAACAATCGACCTCCCAATCTTGACTATCTAGTTCCTTTTGGTAGTCCCTGTTCCTTATTGCTACAATACAAAGACCACAAGTCTAAGTTTCATGCAAAAGCGGTGGAAGGCATCTTCTTAGGATATGTTGCCAACTCGCCTTGCAAGAGAGTGTACAATATAGGAACTCGTACTGTCGAGGAATGGTTTGAAGTGGATTGTAGTAAACACAGCATTCCACCAGAACCAACTGGTCCAGCTTGGGGTTTTGATTATGATGCACTATTCAAATCTTTCAATCTTCCTAATTTATCTGCAAATGATGCTGCAAATGTATATGAATTATTTGGTGGCGGTAATGACTCAAGTTTCTCAACATGTGCTACTGTACCGATTGTAACTCCTGATTCCTATGCTGCATCTGCATCTGGAACTCTTAATGGTGATAACAGTGAAGATGTTCATGTTGACGGAAATGACTCTTAAGCTAATCCTAACACTCGCGTAGGAAATGAAGCTCCAGCTGATCCAATTAACATTGATTCTTCTTCTTTTGGAACACAGGATATGGGGGAGTTAAGCACGAACCTCGATTCAGAAATTCAGGAACTGAATGTACCATAGATGAGCGTGCATAAGACTCATCCAATTGACAATATTATTGGTGATCCTCGTGCCGGTGTTCAAACTCGTCTTCGAACCATTACTGAGAACACTAGTCTCTACTCTGAGATACTTGACACTGGTGTCTTGGAAACATGTCTGCATTCTGCATTCGTGTCCCAGTTAGAGCCGAAGAATCTGAAAGAGGCTCTTGCTGACAACTGCTGGATTGAGGCAATGCAAGAAGAACTGTCTCAATTCCAAAAGTTGCCTGTGTGGGATTTGGTTGACTTGCCAAGGGGCGTATAACCAATTGGCACCAGATGGGCGTTCAAATGCAAGACGGATGATCGTCATGTTGTGGTGAAGAACAAAACAAGGTTGGTTGTTAAGGGTTTTTATCAACAAGAGGGCTTGGATTACACAGAAGTATATGCCCCAGATGCTAGACTTGAGGCCATTCGACTGTTTCTGGCTTATGCCTCATATGTTGGCTTCAAGGTCTATCAACTTGATGTGAAGAGTGCTTTCCTGTATGGAAAAGTTCATGAAGAGGTCTATGTCACTCAACCTCCCGGCTTTGAAGATCCACATAATATCAATAAAGTGTATAAGCTCGACAAAGCACTTTGTGGTCTTCATCAAGCACCTCGGGCATGGTATGAGACTTTATCTAAACATCTACTGTCTAATGGTTTCGACTGTGGACAGATCGACTCGACCCTCTTCATACGGAAAGCAGGAGGTGATATTCTTCTTGTACAAGTGTATGTCGATGACATTATCTTTGTGTCTACAAATGAAGAGATATGTAGGGAATTTGAACAGGTGATGAAGTCCAAGTTTAAAATGAGTAACATGGGTGAATTGTCGTTCTTCCTGGGTCTGCAAGTCAGTCAAAGAGAGGATGGCATTTATCTGCATCAAACAAAGTATGTGCAGGACATCTTGTCAAAATACAAGATGAATGATAGCAGTACTTATGGCACACCTATCCCCGTCAATCATGGTCTGCATCCTGACAAAGATGGAAACGATGTGGATTGCAAATTGTACCATGGGATGATCGGATCTCTTATGTATCTCACAGCTTCAAGGCCAGATATAATGTTTGATGTATGCTTGTGCTCAAGGTTTTAGTCACAACCGAAGGAGTCCCATATGATAGATGTAAAGAGAATTTTCAAATACTTGAAAGGGAAACCCCGATTGGGTCTTTGGTACTCTAAGCAGCAGTCATTTGACTTCAAAGCCTACACTGATTCAGACTATGGCGGTTGTAACCTTCATAGAAAGTCAACTTCTGGTGGATGTCAATTCTTGGGAGACGGACTGGTTTACTGGCAGTGTAAGAAGCAGTCAACGGTTTCTGTCTCAACATGTGAAGTAGAATACATTGCTGCAGTTAGCGGTTGTTCTCATATATTGTGGATTCAGCAGCAATTGAGAGACTACGACTTGAACTTCACTGGAACTCCTCTATTCATTGACAACAATGCCACCATGTTCTTCACAAATAACCAGGTGAAACATTCCGAAACTAAACATACTGAAATTCTCCATCATTTCATCCGTGATTGTGCTGAAAAGCATCTCATTGAACTTGTAAAGGTTCACACGGATGACAACCTTGCTGACCTTTTCACTAAGGCATTTGAACGATCCCGTTTTGAGTATCTTGTCAACTTGATAGGAATGTGTCAATCCAGAGTGAAAACTTGTTTTTCTTAAATCAATTCAATTCATGAAAGTTAAAAGTTATTTATTTTAAAATTTCTGTATAGTTCTTTTAATTTTCAAATATTTTACAAAAATTCAAACAAAATAGAAAATGGAGAAAATTTCAAAGTAATCTTGAGAAAAGAGGAAATGATAGTACATCAGAAATGATCTAAACGCCATAGACTGCTCATATGGGAAATGATTGCATTATGCTTACTTGATTGTTTAAATTGTTATGTTTTTAATCTGCTTATTTACAAGTAATTTAAATTGTCAGTAGGCTGTAGGCGTCTTTGAATCATTAGTAGTGTGGAAACTAAATGTAGACTACAACTGTGATTTGAACACATGTATGCATGTGTGCGTGTGTAAAAGAATACAAAAAGATCCTTATCAGATAGAGGATGTAAGATTTTAGCAAATATTTTCTTAAGAGACCAGTTTCGGGTTATGTCTTTAGCACAATTACTGCGGTTCATCTCACTGCCCATACTCACAAGTATGTAATGAGAGATTGAATCAAGACATGTCTTTACATTAACCGTTGATCATGTATTCACTCTTGAATCATTCCTGATTCATTGAAATCAAATCCGATAACAGTTGGATCACCTTACCTAAATCCTCAGACTCCATATCTATTAACCTGAATCATCATATGGTATTCATAGAAGAAAATCCAATCAAACCAAGACATTTGAATCACTCAATTCTGAATCTTATGATTCTTGATAATCCTTATGGATTCTACTTGTTTTTCGGTGCTAAACGATGTAACTTCATTCTGGAGATTGGAAAATCTTTGGGAAAATCTTAGATGCCTTGAGATAGTGCAATTTAATTACTGTAGCATATCAGTGGGGTACACGTTGTATATCTTATAATTAATACTTAACACACAAGAACGTGATACAAAGATGCTTATGGTTTCAAATCTTATAATATTGCCAATTTGAATTACTTGTTTATGTGCTTATTATGTATGAATAAATGGTAATTCATGACATGATCCCATATTCTTTGACGTCTATCTTGTATCGTTTTTGCTATAGTTTAGCCTGATATGATCCTCTGCTCGTGTCTTTGAACAAAAATAGTGTGCGTATGTACTTGTATATTTCTATCTAGAAAAGATCAAAAAGATTCTAAGTTTGTGTACAGTTCATTTTAATCAGCAAAACCAAAAATATTTGTGTTTAACCTTCTTAAATTGACTTTGAATCCTCTTGATTGAATGCTTTTATCTTGTTCGTTATTTGACTTGAAATCTTCATAATTTGAGTTGAAAGTTTGAGCACACAAGGGTCTCTGCGTACTTAGTAAGTACGCAGGAGTTAAGTCCTGCGCACTTAGCAAGTACACAAGACCAATACGTGTTGGGTATATATACAGGACTTAGAATTTTCTTTGCGTTTATCTCATTCAAAATTCAAACGTCTGTCTATTACCTCTGCCCATTTTTTCCTCAAAATTCCGAGTGTTCCTAACCGGTTTTTCGTCCCGATTCTAGTCTCAACATCTTCTTACTATCATTTGGTGAGAATCATAGACCGTTTCATCCACTAAATCTGGAATTTCAGACCGATTGATGTATTTAAAAAATTTAGGGCTTTGAATCTTGATATTGGATAATTTTTTATTGTTTTTGTAACACATTTTGATCAGAACATGTTTAAAGTCAACAATCGAAGCTTTTTCATTACTTAATCGTCCATAAAGTTCCTTGATTTTGTCTTTGACCCCTTGATTGACCGTCGATTTCAGTCGAACCAAGGCTAGGTAAAAAATTTACTAATTTAAACCTACCGGTGATGAGGCTTGTCATCCAGTTGACTTAACAAAGGATGATGACAAAGACAAGGATCCTGAAGTCGGTCCTAGTGGAAGTGAGCATCAAGCTTTGGAGATAGTGCCCATTTCTGCTGTTCCAATGGCTGAGGGGGAGTCGACTCGTCAGGAAGGTGGTGATACTTCCGGTGGTGATAAAGGAAAGTCAGTGGTTGATGTTCTGAAAGATCTATCTGACGATGTGATCTTATTCTTAGAGCCTGACTATTCCAAAGAAGCACAGATCGAGGCTCTGTAGGTCCCTTCGTGTGTGTCGGATCGTCACATGCAAGTGGTCTACTAGTCGCACCGGGTTGCGGAATACCCGTGACTAGGTGGAGAGTCTTACAAAACAATGTAAACCAAACACGAGAGTCACAATAAACGTTCTTTCTATTATAAACACTCGACGGTTACAGAGAGAATACAAGCTGCGTACTTAGCAGAACTGAGTTCGTCTCAACAAATGGTTTCTGCGTACTTAGTCTCTGTGAACCTATCCTATTTATACAGACCTGATGCCTACGCACTTAGCAAGTGCGCAGGACCAATTGCTCTTGTGTACTTAACAAGTACGCAAATGTGTTCTTGCGTACTTGCTAAGTACGTAGGAGCTTTCTCCTGCGCACATGTAAGTGCGCAAAACACTTAGCAGAAAAACAACAAACATTATGTAAAAGTAAATACAACTCGATAAACTATTACATAACCACTCTTACATACAAAGACAAATTACAGACATTAGAAATACGAACTAAGACTCTATCCAGAGTGTTGTCATAGGAAAGGGCATCAACAAACTCCCCCTTGACAACAGCACGGGATCTTCATCGTCTTCAGTCTTCATTCTTCAGTCTTCACAACACTTGTTCCTTAGCTTCCATCTTCTTCTTGTAATCAAGGCAGAACTTAATCACCTTGTCATATTTAGCAGAGAGAAGCTTCGTCCATTCGTCAGTGTGGATGCAGTACTTGTCGGCTAGTACCTCCAGATCGTTCACAGAAAAGTTGATGAAGCAGACTTCATCAAATATCCTGATCACTTCCTTTGGCACCATGCTTCCACTTGCTGACTTACCTTTACTCGTTACCACAGCCTCGCCTGTTTTTGGATCAACGTACCAGTACCACATGTCACCAAGAATATCCTGAGGTAACTTGCCCAGGGGAATCTTAGTTTCACATCGTACTGGCTTGTATACCAATCTCTTTATGGGCTTCTTAGTCACAGGATGCACAGCGTGCTTATCCTTGACTCTTCTGGGCACCTAAGGCTTGAAGTATTCAAATTTCCTTGATCTTGCTTCCCGCTGTAGTATTACCCACAAACCCATTGCTATTGCATTATTCGAGTGACTTAGCAGATCGCGGTTTGCGAGGTTAACTAGGTCGTACTTGGGCAAAGAGTTGAACGCCTCACTGGTGGGTTTCAAGTATTAAACCCCCCAGATCTTTTGATGGCCAACAACTGTTTGTCCTCCTCGAACCTAACAGCCAAGATCATACCTGTCGCTCCGTGCTTGTCTGTGATAGACGTCTTTTGCCACACGGGAGCTGGACCCTTTGTAGATGCAGAAGGCATGTCTTTCTCTTTTTGTGCCTTGGGGTCCGCAGGTATAGGATTGATCGGGGAGGCTTCAGTTATGGCTTCAACATTACTTGCCATGCCAACTAAGCATGTGTCGAGCAGAGATTCGAGCGATGGTACTTCAAAGATCTCACCATCCTCAAACTCGTACTCTCCTTCCCCGTCGCCCTTGGGAATCTCTATCACCACATCATCGTCATCCTCATTCCAGTCATCACCAGAGTCGATCTCTCCTTCTTCCAGATTAAGGAGAGCATCGATCTGTGACTCTTTGGAATAGTCAGGCTCTAGATAGAGGATCTCATCATCAGATAAGTCCTTGAGCACGTCAGCCGCTGACTTCCCTTTATCTCCGCCACCACCACCTGAGGCATCACCACCCTCTTGCTGAGTAGACTCCCCCTCAGCCAATGGAACAGAAGAGATGGGCACAATCGCCAAAGCTAGGTGCTCACCTCCACTAGGACCGACGTCAGGATCCTAGTCTTTATCATCATCCTTAGTCAGATCGACTGGATGACAAGACTCGGCACTGGTGGATTTCTTTTCTTTGTCTTTCTCTTTCTCTTTCTCTGTCTCCTTCTCCCCCTGAGCACCTAGCTTCGCGGTCAGTTCGCCAACTAATTTGACCATCGCTGCGTGCTCTTTTCTCTGCAAGTCCATCCTCAGCTCAAGTGAAGTTCTGTGGCCTAGAATCATTTCGTTAGTCTTCATTAACAGTTCATTCTGTGCCATGACATTCTTCAATTGCTCATTTGTCCCTGTTCTCTGGCTATGGAGAATCCTAACTTCATCGGCCAGGGAATTAATCTGTGCTTGTTGAGCATCAGACTCCTCCTTTGACTTTTGAATGGTCTTCAACAGTTCAGCAACTTGGGTCTCTAGCACATCGATCCTTGCATCATTCGGATCAGGATGCCTAGATGATGAGGCTTCGGCATTATGGATGGGAAAGGAGAAGATTGTGTCAAAGTCAAACCCTTGTGAGAAATCACCATAGTTGAAGGGTTGACCTGACGGCTCTTTGGTGGGTGTTGGGATGGGGGATGTAATGATGGGAGTTATGGTTGGGGTGATGGTGACTGACTCTGTGAGAAGTGGAGCAGTCACCGTCACCTAGACGGTTGGAGTAGGGAGGGTCACCGTCACTGGAATCACCTCTGTGACCGCCGTGACTGCCACATCTGCTTGTACCAGTGGCCTTCTCCTCCTTCTAAACAGTTGCCGTGCTGGCGTGGTAGATTCTGACTCTGGACGGGCATCCTCAACTTGTACTGGCTGCACAGTCGGAATCTCTTCAACCCTGGGGATAGCAACCTCTTGCCTATCGCCCCTTTTTCTTGTTGGCTTTCTCTCTCCTTCGTCTTTGTAGAGCAGTGTCAGAGTCGGAATCCGGCTCGTATTCGCTGCTCGAGCTTTGTCGTTTTCTTTTTGAAGACGACTCAGGCAGGGTTACCTGTGCCGACCTTCTCGGATGTGCCTGCGATGGTGCGTCATCGGAATCAGAAGAATCTGATTCTGTTGCCTCCGAATCGGATTCCTCAGCACCACCAACATCACCTTCATCATCACCGTCATCATCATCATGCTCTTCCTCTTGCTCTTCACCAGAGTCATCACTCATCTCTGGTGCAGAGTTGGGACTATACCAGTTCCAATCTTCAGGAGCGACGTATGCTTCATTCAGTAGGTGTCCAAAGAGGTCAGTGTGCGCAGGCGTCGGTTCTACACTGCCTGGCTTTAGAAACTGAGCAAAGACTCTCTTGTCCACCCTTTTTACCTGCAGTCTCTCCCCGATAGCGCGTAGGTTTGGCAGTGCCTCATCGATCAGTAGCTGCACAAACCTGGGGTACAAAAGGAACCTGAACCTCTCTGCTGTATTTATCTGGTCATTTAGTGCTTTGAAGATATAGCAAGAGAAGTTATAGCCCCGATTGAGAGACAGGCCCACCATGGCCGCTGCTAGGTCATGACTCATGGCATCTTTCCCCGCTTTCATGGATGAGATGCACATGATCATGATGTGGGCAAAGTAACGCCATTGATCCAATACCCACATCTTCTTGTAGGAAGCATAGTCCCTTGCCCCGACATATCCCATTTTGTGCCTCCAACACCCATCCACGTAGTAATCTGATAGGATGTCGGGTCGGTGGCAAGGTCTCCGAACTGCAAAACTCTCCTTATTGTTTCCTCGGAGATAGCAATACCCCGACCGTTAACGGTAGCCCTTATGACATTCGGGGATACCGTGCAGTCGTGCTCTGCAGTCTCCCAGAATTGCTCCAGGTAAGGTCTTGAGACTGTTGGGTTTGCTGAGATTGCATAACTTATTCTTGATCTGTTGATAAAATCCACAATCTCTCTGTATTGCAAGGATGCGCCTTTCCATTCTGGTTCGGTGTTAGCCACTAGGTTGAATTCGTCAGTGAATGCACGAGCCATAGCCTGCAAACACACACAGAAAACATATTCAGAACAACTTATAACACTGGAAGTAGACACACATGACATAGTATAGTAGTTACACTTTGAAAAAAATTTCAGACTTAGGAAAAATTTCTAAGTGTTGGTCCTGCGCACTTACTAAGTGCGCAGGATTTTCCTCTTGCGTATTTAACAAGTACGCAAGAAGCATTTCTTGCGTACTTGCTAAGTGCGCAAGAACAACCCTTAGCAAAAATTTTGAAACTTGTAATTCGTTCAAAATGTGGGTTGATTAGGTCGCCACTAGGTCGGAATCAAGGATTCTCACCTATGGTACCATTATCAACGCTACACTCATTCAATTTTTGACCTAGACCCGTCGCCGACCCACTGTCGGTTCAACTTCAAATGACGGATCAATCGAGGACCATGAGATGATTAGGGAGTCGATTAAAGCTTCCTATTAGATTGTTACAGATAATAAGTTACCCAAACAATCCCATATTATCCCAAATTTTGTCGGCATTAACTTAAAAAGATTCTAGGTCAGAATTCGGTCCAAAGTGACGATTAAACGGATGAAATCGGTCTATAATCTCACCACTGAGATGGAATACGATGATGAAAGTATGGACGGGACGAGAAGATGATTGGACACAAATGATATTTTTTTTTTTTTAGAGTAAAATTGCAGAGGAAAACCTTGGGTTTGAAAGCGTGAAAGCATAAAAAATGTTCTAAGTCTCTGATTTATACCCTTCACTTAATGTTCGTGCGTACTTGTTAAGTGCACGAGTTAACTCTTGCGTACTTAACAAGTGCGCAAGGCTTAACTCTTGCGTACTTGTTAAGTGCGCAAGTGTTACTTCGTGCGTACTTGACAAGTGCGCACAACCCTTAAGTGCGCAATTTACAACACAGAATTTATGAAGATTTTCAAGTCAAATAACGAACAAGATAAAAATATTCAACCAAGAGGATTCAAATACAATTCATGAGGATTAAACATAAAATATTTTTGGCCTTTTTCTGATTTAAACTTGAACTATGCATAAACTTAAAAACTTAAAATCTTTTTGTTCTTTTCAAGATAGATATATACAATCATTTACACAAGCTATTTTTGATCAAAGGTACGAGCAGAGGATCATATCAGGCTAACTTATGGCAAAAATGATACAATATAAACATCAAAGAATATGGGATCATGTCATGTGTTACTCTTTATTCATACGTAATAAGCACATAAACAAGTAATTCAAGTTGACAATATTATAGGATTTGAAACTATAAGCATCTTTGTATCACGTTCTTGTGTATTAAGGTATTAATTATAAGATATACAACGTGTACCCCACTGATATGCTATGATATTTTGCACTATCTTCAAGGCATCTAAGATTTTTCCAATGATTTTCTTAATTTTCATAATGAAGTTACATAAATTAGCACAGAAAAATCAAGCAGAATCCATAAGGATTATTCGGAATCATAAGATTCAGAATCGAGTGATTCTTTTGTCTTGGTTTCATGTGATTTTCTTCTTTGAATATCGGTATGATGATTCGGGATAATGAACATGGTGTTTGATTATAAGGTAAGGGGATCCAACTTTTATCTGGATTTGATTTCAATGAACCAGGAATGATTCAAGGGTGAATACATGCTCAACGGTTAATGTAGAGACATGTCTTGATTCAATCTCTCCTAGCATACTTGTGAGTATGGGCAGTGAGATGAACCGCATTAATTGTGCTAACAACATAACCCGAAACTGATCTCAAAAGAAAGTTATTGTCAAAATCTAACATCCTTTATCTGATAGTGATCTTTTTGAATCTTTTACTCACACACGCTTGCAAACATGGGTTCAAATCACAGTTGTAATTTAGATTTAGTTTCCACACTACTAGTGATTCAAAGACGCATACAGCCTACTGACAATTCAAATTACTTGTAAATAAACATATTAAAAACATAATAATTTTAAACAGATAAGTAAGCATGACGCAATCATTTCCCATATGAGCAGTCTATGAAGTTTAGATCATTTCCTCTTTTCTCAAGTTAACTTTGAAATTTTTCTCCATTTTCCATTTTTTTTTTGGTTTTTGTAAAATATTTTAAAAACTAAAAGAGCTATACAGAAAATTTAAAAGAATTGAAAATTTAACTTCCATGAATTGAAATGATTTAAGAAAACTTAGTTTTCACTCAGGATTGAACATTCCTATCAAGTTGACAAGATGCTCAAAACGGGATCGATCAAATGCCTTTGTGAAAAGGTCAGCAAGATTGTCATCCGTGTGAACTTTTACAAGTTCAATTAAATGCTTTTCAGCACAATCACGGATGAAATGATGGCGAATCTCTATATGTTTAGTTTTGGAGTGTTTCACCGGGTTATTTGTGATGGACATAGTGGCATTGTTGTCAATGAATAGAGGAGTTCCAGTGAAGTTTAAGCCGTAGTCTCTCAACTGCTGCTGAATCCACAGTATCTGAGAACAACCGCTCGCTGCATCAATGTATTCTGCTTCACAAGTTGAGACAGAAACCGTTGACTGCTTCTTGCACTGCCAGGAGACCAGCCTGTCTCCCAAGAATTTACATCCACCAGAAGTTAACTTTCTGTCAAGGTTACGACCGCCATAATCTGAATCAGTGTAGGCTTTGAAGTCGAATGACTGCTGCTTAGAGTACCAAAGACCTAATCGGGGTTTCCCTTTCAGATATCTGAAAATTCTCTTCACAGCTATCATATGTGACTCCTTCGGTTAAGACTGAAACCTTGAGCACAAACATAAAGCAAACATTATATCGGGTCTTGAAGCTGTGAGATACATAAGTGATCCGATCATCCCACGGTACAACCTACTGTCCACATCCTTTCCATCTCTGTCGGGATGCAAACCATAAGTAGTGCTATCACTCATCTTGTATTTTGACAAGATGTCCTGCACATACTTAGTTTGATGTAGATAAATTCCATTCTCTCTTTGACTGACTTGCAGACCTAGAAAGAATGACAGTTCACCCATATTGCTCATTTCAAACTTGGACTTCATCACCTTTTCGAATTCCCTACACATCCCTTCATTGGTCGACCCAAAGATAATGTCGTCAACATATACTTGCACAAGAAGAATGTCACCTCCTGCTTTTCGTATGAAGAGAGTCTAGTCAATCTGTCAACGGTCGAAACCATTAGACAATAAATGCTTAGATAAAGTCTCATACCATGCCCGCAGTGCTTGATGAAGACCATACAGTGCTTTGTCGAGCTTGTACACTTTATTGATATTATGCGGATCTTCAAAACCGGGAGGTTGAGTGACATGGACTTCTTCATGCACCTTACCATAAAGGAAAGCACTCTTCACATCAAGTTGATAGACCTTGAAGCCGACATATGTGGCATAAGCCAAGAACAGTCAAATGGCCTCAATTCTAGCAACTGGGGCATATACTTCATTGTAATCCAAGCCCTCTTGTTGATAAAAACCCTGAACAACCAATCTTGCTTTGTTCTTCATAACTACATGACGATCATCCGTCTTGCATTTGAACACCCATCTGGTACCAATTGGCTGAAAGCCTTTTGGCAAGTCAACTAAATCCCACACGTGCAACTTTTGGAATTGAGACAGTTCATCTTGCATCGCCTCAATCCAGCAGTTGTCAGTGAGAGCCTCCTTCACATTCTTCGGCTCTAACTGGGACACAAATGCAGCATGCAGACATGTTTCCATGACACCAGTGTCAAATATCTCTGTCTAGAGACTCGTGTTCTCAGTGATGGTTCTATGACGAGTCTGAACACCGGCATGAGGATCACCAATAATGTTGTCGATTGGATTATTCCTATGCACCCTCGTCTCCGGTACAATTGGTTCTTGAATTTCTGGATCTAGATTTGTGCTTAACTCCCCCATTTCCTGTGTTCCAGAGGAAGAAGATTCAATGTTAATTGGATCAGCTGGAGCTTCATTTCCTTATAATTGTGTTAGGATTGGCTTGAGCGTCATTTCCAACAACATGAACACCTTCACTGTTATCACTGTCATGAGTTCCAGATGCAGATGCAGCATTGGAATTAGGAGTTATAATTGGTACAGTAGCACGAGTAGAAAAACTGGAGTCATTGTCGCCACGCCATAAATCATAGACATTTGCGGCGTCTTCATCAGATAAGTCAGGAAGATTGAAGGACTTGAATAGCGCATCATAATCAAAACCCCAAGCTGGACCTTTTGGTTCTGGTGGAGTGCTGTGTTTACTACAGTCCACTTCAAACCATTCCTCGACAGTACGAGTTCCTATGTTGTACACTCTCTTGCAGGGCGAATTGGCAACATATCCTAAGAAGATGCCTTCCACCGCTTTCGCATGAAATTTAGACTGACGGTCTTTATACTGTAGCAACAAGGAACAAGGACTACCAAAAGGAAGTAGGTAATCAAGATTGGGAAGTCGATTTTTGATCAACTCATAACATGTCTTGTTGTGCCTTTTCACAACTAGAACCCTGTTTAAGACGTGACAAGCTGTATTAAATGCTTCTGCCCAGAAAGTGACAGGAAGCTTTGCATCTGACAGCATAGTCCTTGCAGTCTCGATCAGTGTTCTGTTCTTCCGTTCAGCCACTCCATTCTGCTGAGGTGTGTACGGCGCACTGAATTCGTGACGGATCCCTCACTTGAGACAGAAAAGTTCCATCAAATTATTCTTGAACTCAGTTCCGTTGTCACTCCTTATTCTTCTAACTTTCAGCTTGCAAAGAGATTCCAAGCTCAGGATCAGGTATTGAAGAATATCAGCAGTCTCGTCTTTTGTACCTAAAAAGTGCACCCAAGAAAAACGTGAGAAATCATCAGTTACAACCAGACAAAACGACTTACCTCCAATACTCCTGATACTTATGGGGCCAAACAGATCCATGTGTAATAGCTCCAAAGGGGTATCGATAGAGTTTTGGAGCTTGGGCTTGTGAGACTTCCGTTGCTGTTTGCCCTTTTTACACGGCATACATTCATCTGCAACGGTAAACCTCAACTTAGGAACCCCGGTTACCAAACCGTTTCGGACAAGATGATTCATTTTACGATAAGAAATATGTCTGAGTTTCCTATGCCACAAGATGGAGTCAAGTTCTGTCGCTTTTGTAAGCAAACAAGTAGCAACTGATGAGGTGGCTTTTGCCACGCTCATATCGATCTGATAATTGTCGTTTGATCTTGGTGCTCTCATCAGAATCCAGTCTTCGGGAACCTCAAAACTAGGTTTGAGAATCAGGCATTCTGATTTGTCAAACATCACCGAGTACTCCTTGTCACACATTTCGGAGACACTCAACAGGTTATGCTTCAGCTACTCGCAGAAGTTGACATTGTCAAAGCTGACACAACCGTTCGAAACCACGCCTTGACACGTGATACTGTCGCCTTTTTCTCTGGAAAAGGCCACATAGCCGCCTCTGAATGGTTTAACGTCTTGAAGCAAGGCCATGTTTCCTATCATGTGCCGGGAGCATCCACTATCTACATACCAACGGTTAGAGATAGTACCCTTCGGACGTCCCTGCACGAGTAACAAAATAATTAGTTAGATTTGGAGACCCAAGCCATTGTGGTCTTGGGTCGTCCATCCTTCTCAAAATAAACTACTTCTTTCAACTCACAGTCATGGTGACTGTTCAAAATTGGTGAATCTTTGGATGAATTTGGAACAGGAGATTGAGAACCTTTAACTTTCTTGTTCCAGGATCTCTTTTGATTCTTAACCAGAACAGTAGACTTTGGCTCAACCACAGCCGGTGAACTTGTGGAAGCTTCACCTGATTGAGTCTTAGTCAGCTGTTCCAGCTTTCTCAACCTCTTATTCCTTCTTCTTCTTTGTGGCATAGAGAGTCTAGCCACAGATTTCTCACCAGTGCGTGTACTACCAGATGTAGACACACGAGGTACAGCAGGTTACTTTACCTTTCTTGCAACAGATGGTTTGGCCTCAGATTTAATCTTAGGTTTTCCCATGGGTTGTACTGGTGGTTTCACCACATTCTGCTTTGGACTTTTGGGAGATGGTTTCACTGGTGGCGACCTAGGGATAACAGCGGGCTGTGAAACAACATGCTGTTTTCCTTGGTTCTTAAAAGGACAGTTCACAACAATGTGACCAACCAAGCCACAGTGAAAACAGTTCCTCTTCTCTACATAAGTTCTCTTGTAAGGCTCATTAGATCTGGCCTTAGATAACTCTCCATTATGAGCAGGAGGAGTTGGTTTATGAACAGAAGTCTGACCTTTTTCAGTTTGGTTTTTGGGGGTATAATACTTTTGCAAATTCTCTTTGTAACCAAGCCCATAATGAGCTAAAAAAGCCTCTTTCTTAACTTGGTTAATATATTTATAACCCCCGTAAAGCATTACCTTAAGTTTATCATTTGTTTCAATGATATCAGGTTCAGTTAAAATGCAGTTATCACCATTAGTGATAATGTTTTTGTGGACTTTCTGTTCAGTCAACAACTCCTCAGAGACTACTCCTTCAGGGCAAGTGTCAACCAACCCATCTTCAGAAGCAGTAACATACTCCTCACTAGATGTGGAGTTAGCCTTACTTGAGGATTCATCCTTTTTAGGGGAATCATCCTTATCAGAGGACTCATCTAGACAGGTGAGATCAATGTCTATCAAGCTATTGACAAACTTCCCACTTATTGGTGGAGGAATGGCATTGGTACCAAGACCTATACCCTTCATTTTCCTCACTACTGATTCGTAGTGCTCCACCACAAAGCGAGAGTTTTTCAACTTCTCATTTGTACATTTTAACTGCAGGATCTCATTTTGCAGTTTGTTGATTTCATTGTTCCGTTTTTCTAACCCCATATACGCAATATCCAAGTGAACTTGTTGCTCACTTATTTGTAAAGAATATTCACATTTTTCCTTTTTTAACGTTTCAACAGACTCTTTAAAACGTTTTTCGTTTGCTTTGTAATTATGAGCTGCCATAGTTAGGGGTTTGATTTTGTCTAGGAGCTTAGAAATTTAATGCTTTAGCTCTAGACATTTAGAACAAGAAATAACAAAGAAAGGGTGCTTCTCCAATGGCCATGAAAGCAACGGCAGTGGTAGACTCCTTTTCAACAGCTACAGAAGCTTCCTTCTCCTCAGCTTCTTTTCTCTCAGCCTCCATCAGCTCCATGATCTCAGCCATGAGACCAACCTGTGTTTGAGCAATGATGGCGTCCTCTAGATGAACACCCCAATCAAAATTTTCGTCATGCTGAGCTACCAGTGCATTTGACGAACCACCTTGGTGTTGATTGTGGTGGCTAGTGTTGTTGTGGCCGTGGCTGTTTCCTTGGCTAGGTCTGGTGAAACCAAAGGCCGGTGCTCGGTCTTTTTGACACTCACGAGCAAAGTGTCCATAGTTCAGACACTTGTAGCATTTGGCCTTGGATTTATCAAATCCAACCTTGGCATTAGAATGTCCACCAATGAACTTTCTTCCTGTTCTATTCAGGAAACGCTTGGCCCTCCTCAAAAGCATGGCCATATTCCATTGAATATCCATGTCCTCAATATCATCAGGATCCACTTGGTTAAAGTCTTCTTCAATAGTTTCGGGATCCGTTAGCTTGCCGCCTATGAAATTCTCATACGCAAGCATACATGATGAAAACAATGCTACGTGATCTTCAGCTATTTTGACTATTGCAGAATGGTTAGCTGAAGACGTAGCTGGAGGATTTCTTGAGGTGTGTTGATGATTGGTTCCCAACCCTGATCCGGATGCATAACAAGCATGACCACCATACCCATTTGAGTGGTCTTCTTCATTGGAGTGTCCAGTAAAGAGGGCAATTCCAGAGCCCGATGATTTTGAAGTGGAAGTCGTCCCATGATACATGGAAGGGTCCTGTATCTGAGGTCTTCCCGAGCTCTCCTTCTTCATAAGATTCATGTTGTGAGCTTGAATCTTACCAATAGCCTCATCTACGGTTAACTCATAGAATTTAGGATTTTCCCTCATCAGGGTTGTATACATCTCAAACTTTGGTGGCAAAGCATAAAGAAATTTTTCCACCAGTTCTTCATCGGGATATTTCAGTTCACAAGCTTTCAACTCCGTTTGTAAATGATAGAATCTAGAGATGAGATCATCTAACGATTCATTTTCCATGAAATTTAAGCATTCATACTGCTTCCGGAGAAGATCCCGCTTACTCTTCTTAATGTCACTGTTCCCCTCAAATCTTTTCTGAAGTGCTTTCCAAAGATCCTTGGAGGTGTCATAGCCTCGGAAACTGTGAAACAATTCCCGAGTTAATGACATAGTGATTGAGCCAAGAGCCTTCTTTTCCCGATCATAAGCTTTCTTTTGTTCTTCATCAAGCTTAGAGATGGGCTTTGGCACCTCTTCATCAAGATAGATGTGTGTGGGATGCTTATATCCCTCAAGGATTGGTATCCATAATGATGAGTCGGTGTATGAAATGTAGTGCTCAAAACGCGCCTTCCAATTCGAATAATCGTTTACATTTAATAGTTTAGGCGGTTTCTGAGGTGTACCGATCTCATTATCATAATTTAACATGTTTCCAAGATTCTGAAGGTTCGACATAGTGAATTACTTGGTCAAAAAATCAGAAAAATCAGACACTGTTGCGCACTTGGTTTTGGCCTTGCGCACTTGAGAAATGGTCTTGCGTAGTTAAGATTTGCTCTTGCGTACTTGTAAGTATGCAGGAGGAAATATTAAGTACGCAGGATATAACTTAAGTGCGCACAAGTTCAGTCTTGCGCACTTGTAAGTACGCAGGAGATAACTCTAGCGTAGTTAGTAAGTACGCAGAAAACTGAACTTTTTACCAAAAAAGGTAAGTACGCAGGACACCTTTTCAGCAACTCTCACCAAACTTTTCCGGTCACCTGAAAATCGCCGGAGATAGTGAAAAATAGGCTGATGATCAATGCAATCGAGCCAAAGGATCAGAAATAAGTTTCTAACAAACCTTTGATGCTCAAAACACACAAATACACAACAAAAATCGGTTTTTGAGAGATTTTTGCTTCTAAAAAAGTGCTCAAGAGCTACCCCTTTTTTATCACAAAAATCAACAAAAATACCTCTTTTTGCTTGTAAAACTCAGTAAAACGTCTCCAAACTCACTTACAACACTCGAATTCAAGAGCAATGCTCTGATACCACTTGTAGGTCCCTTCGTGTGTGTCGGATCGTCACATGCAAGTGGTCTACTAGTCGCACCGGGTTGCGGAATACCCGTGACTAGGTGGAGAGTCTTACAAAACAAAGTAAACCAAACACGAGAGTCACAATAAACGTTCTTTCTATTATAAACACTCGACGGTTACAGAGAGAATACAAGTTGCGTACTTAGCAGAACTGGGTTCGTCTCAACAAATGGTTTCTGCGTACTTAGTCTTTGTGAACCTATCCTATTTATACAGACCTGATGCCTGTGCACTTAGCAAGTGCGCAGGACCAATTGCTCTTACGTACTTAACAAGTACGCAAATGTGTTCTTGCGTACTTGCTAAGTACGCAAGAGCTTTCTCCTGTGCACATGTAAGTGCGCAAAACACTTAGCAGAAAAACAACAAACATTATGTAAAAGTAAATACAACTCGATAAACTATTACATAACGACTCTTACATACAAAGACAAATTACAGACATTAGAAATACAAACTAAGACTCTATCCAGAGTGTTGTCACAGGAAAGTGCATCAACAGGCTCTCTACAATCTTGAAGAAGGAGAGATCGACTCTTGTGATGATTAGGATGAAGATGATGGTAATGTAGTTATTGAAGTTCCCAAGGGCGACGGGGAAGGAGAGTATGAGTTTGAAGATGGAGAGATCTTCGAAGTTCCATCCTTTGAATCTCAGCTCGACTCAGGTTCAGTCGAGACTGCTAGTAATGTTGAAGCGTCGACTGAAGCCTCCCCTTCCGACCCTACACCTGTGGATCCAGAGGCACAGAAAAACAAAGATATGCCTACTAATTCATCAAAGGATCATGCCCCTGTCTGGCAAAAGACTTCTATCATAGACAAACACGGAGCAATAGGAATGATCTTAGCTGTGAGGTTCGAGGAGGATAAGCAGTTGTTTGCAATCAAGCGAGCTGGGGGGTTCAATACTTCAAACCAACCAGCGAAGCTTTCAACTCCTTACCTAGATACGACCTCGTGAACATAGAAAACCGAGAGCTGCTGGGTCACTCAAATCACGCAGTAGCAATGGGTTTGTGGCAGGTTTTACAGCGTGAAGTAAGATCTAGGAAATTTGATATGTTTAAGCCTCAAGTGCCCAAGCGAGTCAAGGATAAGAACGCTAGACATCCTTTGACTAACAGAAGCATAAAGAAACTGGTATACAAGCCAGTGTTGTGTGAAACCAAGATTCTCTTGAGCAAGTTATCTCAGGATATCCTAGGTAACATATGGTACTGGTACGTAGATCCTAAAACGGGCGAGGCAGTGGTGATAGGAAAGGTGTGGTCAGATAGTAGAAGCTTAGTGCCAAGGGAACTGATCAGATTATTTGATGAAGTCTCCTTCATAAACTTCTCTGTGAAAGATCTGGAGGCACTAGCTGATAGGTACTACATGCATACTGACGAATGGACAAAGTTCCTTGCTTCTAAATACGACAGGGTGATCAAGTTTTGCCTTGACTATAAGAAGAAGATGGAAGCTAAAGATGCAGAGCTCTGAAGACCAAAGACAATCCAGAGCTGTTGTCAGGAGGGGTTTGTTGAAGCACTTTTCTGTGACAAACACTCTAGATAGAGTCTTAGTTTATGTACTCTCTTTGTATATATTTTTCTTTGTTTGTAAGCGTTTGTATGTATTAGTTATCGAGTTGTATTTACTAATGCATGTTGATTGTTGCTTAATTCTCTAAGTGTTTTGCGCACTTAGTATGTGCGAAGGAATTAGTTCTTGCGTACTTAGCAAGTACGCAAGAATACTCTGTGTACTTGCTAAGTATGCATGAACAATTTTCCCTGCGCACTTGCTAAGTGCGCAAAGATCAGGTCTAGTATATATAGAATTGGTTGACAGAATGTAAGTACGCAGACATTTGCACTCAGTATTTTCTCTGTAACCTTCAAGTGTTTATAATAGACGAAGTTTTAAAGTGATTTTGTTGTCGGTTTACTTTGTGTTGTTTGATTCTCCACCTAGTAACGGGCATTCCGCACCTTGTCCGACTAGTCACACACCCACGCGTAACGATCCGAGACACCCGGGGACCTACACTCCCGGTGGGAAATCTTGAGTTTTGACCAAGATAGGTTTGTACGGTATTTTCGCTGCGTTTATTTAAAATATTTAAAACCTACGTACAGATCCTAAAAACGACTTCAAGCATTATGGTTGGGTGTGGATTGTCCCCTCGCGTGTGCTTACCTCGCAAAGCAATGGGACACTTTGCCCACTCCTAATATGTAAAATCGATGCTAACTAGCATCCATAGAAAACAATGTTCCTCCTCATGCACCAAGTTTATCTTTTGAAAGTCACTCCAAGTCGATGTCCTCATATATTTCTTGCCGCATAGATGAATGATACATTTATTATAATAATAGTAACATTAATATTACTAATAACAACATTAATATTGTTATTACAAAATAACAACATTAATAATAATAATAATGATAATAAGAATATTACTAATAATATTAATTGTAATAGTAGTAGTACTAATACCATCAAAAAAATGTAAAGAGTATCCCGTGATGGCTTTTCCGACATCTTCAAATATTCATCCCATGAGTCGGTGCTAGTGTCGTACACTAGTTAACGAAGTGCAGACGTACCCTTTTGTAATGCTGTGAAACCTAGTTTACCTCTTGCACCGTATTTCTGTTGTAAATATTCAAACTCTCGCTTCCAATCTTCAACGATTTGTAGAAATAGTGGTCGACTCATACGAAAACATCGCTTAAACGCTTTATCGTTATAAGTTTGCTTATCACAAAAGTAATCTTCTATAAGATGTTTGTTAGCGGTTTCACAATCCCTGTTAATTTGGACTCGTGTTTTACGTTGTCATGAACTTTCGACCTCAATTTGATGACACACACATTGGATCGTGGCTTGGATCGCACTAATGAACAACTCATTACCCTCGGAGGAATCCAAAGAAGACGATAACGAAGATGAAAAATCCATATTTATAAGTTTTCCTCTCTCTCTCTCTCTCTCTATATATATGTATATATATATATATATATATATATATTAAAATGTATCAATATTTTGAGAGTGGATAGTAGTAAAAATTGTATAAATTTTGAGAGTGTAGAGTAGTAAAAAATGTATAAGTTTTGAAAGGGCCGGTCCCGAAAATCTTCAAAATATTTTGAGCCCAGGACATGTAAAAAGAAAACGGGCCCTATAATATAAACTCAATAATCATATATAAAAAAAGTGTGATACAGGCTTATATATAGAGATTTTTCTTTTAAATTGGGTTTATATATATAGATAATTTTTTATTACTTAGTTTTCGGTTCAGATTTATAAACAATTGAACTTATATATATATATATATATATATATATATATATATATATATATATATATATGTATAGATTTATAAAAAACACACATATATATATAATATAAAAAAAAACTTCGCGCCCTAAGAGAGACCGGGCACGGGACCGTCGCCCTCCTCACCCTCGCTCTGGGCCGGCTCTGTAATTTGATAGTCCATAGTAGAATATATAAAGGATTGGAAATATATTAAAAAAAATTACCTTTACCATTGCAACGGCCATTTTTTGTCTCCCAACGCAAGTCAAAGAGTTTTCTACCGTGATCACCACCACACAATCACGATAACGCTACCCTATCACGCCCACATAGGCGTGTGCCAGACGTGATAGGCAATGTGGCACGTGTGTCATGCCTCAACTATGAACGTGAACTTGAATTTAAAAGGGTTAATAAAATTATGTTTCCTCAAGAATCTTAGTAGATGATAACTTGCATATATTATAGGAGCCTTCAACAAAAACATCAACTTTATGTAGAGCACAAGAACATTGTGTAGGAAGAGGCATCGTGAAGACATAAGCAAGTTAGTTATGGACCTGCACCTCTTTGAGTGCTTACACTAAGAAAAATAATGTCATTCTCAATATGTTTAATATGTTTAGTGCGTGTATGAAAAAAGTTGCACCAACATTGTCATCATAACATGGTAGATTAATGTTGAGGAACTTCCGACTATATGTTGAAGTGTTTGTAAGAGACATCGGAGACCATGCTCAATCAGCATAGACAAACATCCGAATAATACCACTCCAAACTGAGAAAATATAGCATGTAAAAAAGACAATAATGATGTTGTACCGCCCTAGTTTTCAGCTGAACTTGTTAACAACAAATGCAAGGTCATCATTTATGAATTATGATGGTCATATACATAAAGGATCCTGGGAGGGTACCAATTCAAGGTATGGACTCGATCGAATGGCTAACCACTTTCCATTTTTGTAGGATATCAAATCCAAAAGACATTTATTAGCGTATAGCAGTGGCTGAACTTGAACAATTAAGTTGGAGGAAAATATTACACATAAAAAACCAAATTTTTTCACCAAATAAAGACCATAAATCAAAAAAAAAACCAGTTCTTACACATAAACGACAAAGTAAGAATAATTACAACTCAGCCAGACGACCTTTGAGGTCTTTAAATCCATCAATTATCTGGTTTAAGAGGGGGTATACACTATAACTAATATGAAATAAATCTAGTGGGCGAAAATTAATATTTCTCTCCCCTATAATGTTTCGCCTCTGGCATGTAGTAGATTGAACAAATAACTTGATCAACTTAGACAAATAAACAGAGGGTACTGACTGGGCACCAATAGCGTTGTGTGCCAAAGCAAATAATGAATATAACGCATGTAAGAGACCATAAGACAACATGAATGCTGGACCACGTTTATTCAATGTAAGTAGTGAAAAGGAGCAAGAACCTAAAGGGAAAACTGCACCCGTGGAGAACAATCTTGGAAACCACTAAACAGTATAAGATTGCTTGTTGCTAGTGAGAATAATATCATTCACATAAATATGTATATAACATAATAACAACTTAGTTTGTTATGAAAGTAAACATGAGCAATTAATCTCAAGTGACCAAAAATCTATTGATCGAGCCATGCACACAACACGAGGGCTATTTGATGCCGTGGGTACGGTCATGGAGCATGGCTTCATTCACGAATCATACGTACCAAGCAGAACCACAAAACCATGTCTCCCAAACGACGAGATGACGTGACATAAATGATAGTGACTTATTTGGAATCTCTAGAAAGTCAAGACTAGGAGAAAATAAGTCTTAATGGTCTAGAGGAAAGGGATCCTTTTCTTTTTAAGAGACCATAACCCTTTACACCAAAAAGCAAAGGGGATCACTACAGGGAAAGGAAAGAGAAGGGGATACCCCCACATTCAACAAGGAACTGGAGACAAACTCAGGTATAAAATAGAGGGCTTGGACTCTTAAGTCCCAAGTCCGATCTACACTTTTACTCTAACACTTTCAATACACCGTTCAATACTCTCGTTCCAGAATTCCTTATCACCTTCAAAGAATCGTTATCTTATTCTCACGCTAGAGGCTGATCGTAGGAGACCCCCTCCTCCGGTGAGACTAACAGTGCTTTTACTTGAAGCTGCTTATTCAATCGAGAACGTCTCCACTCTGACTTGTATTTGTTGAAGCAGCGAGTATACTTAACCTATTCATTGTAGCAACAAGTTGGCGCCCACCGTGGGGCGGCGCTACTTAGAACAGAGATCGGTTCGTAGTTTCGCTCCTTCTGTTCCTAAGTGTTCTTGATGTCAGGTGAGGACGTTTCTCCAAGGGTGGACACAACTCCACTTCTCCGCAACATACAACCTGCTTCTAGCCAGACGTCGCGAGAAGAAATAGGACGAGACTCTCATGTAACAGACGGACCATCTGTCGAACTGTTACCAAACAACTCTCTGTTTCAAACTCCTTATCCTTTCAAGATAGCAAGTGCATCCCCTCGAAGGGACACCTTTCTGCCCATGGAAAGGATGGATGTTACGCATGAAGGAGTGCAGAAGAATTTCCTTCGACTAAGGGAACTGATGAACAGCTACGTACAAGAAGAACGTGCAAAGGGCGTTAAGGTCCGGTTGGTGTACGAAGATGAACCTGAGGTGACGTTCTAACCCATCCCTTTTCCTTATGGGATTCATGTTGTCCACGAGGAGGCGACATTCACCTCCGATACAAGTCTAAACAGGACCCCGGTAACAGAAGCAGGTCCTAGTATCCGGAGAGAGAATCCTTCCCTTCTCAATCACGCTCCCTTGGTGCACAAAACACCAGCATACACAGTTGAGAAGCTAATGCAACTCACGTAGCTTATGATGTATTCTCCCGTGTCGTTGTAGATGAGCCAAGTTATGGCATCCCTGCCACTAGCACGAAGTATGGGAATGATAGCCCCGATGAATGTAAACTGTCCTATTCCCACCACTCAACACCCTGGGTTTACATACCCACACATGGTGCATCCTCAGCTTTCTACATACATGATGACTCAGTATGCTAACCCTTGGCAGACCACTTACCCCTGGCAGCACCTGGTCGGTGGCATGCCCATGGTTTAGCCCGTAGCAGGTGAGGATCTGTTCCAACAGCATATGGCTCCTATGACGAGTGGTCCGGCGACGCCAGTAGTGAGACCCTTGATGCAAGAAACTCTCACAGCCACTCGGACAGAAGCAAACGAGATCTTTCGATCGTACCGGTCTGCTTCGCTATCATGCTTCTTTAAAAGAATAGCCAGTTTCGACTTCACAACAAAGATAAAGATGCCAGCAAACATTAAGACATATGATGGAACTAAGGATCGTGAGGACCATCTACGGGTATTTTCTGGCGCGACAGGCGTTCAGAAAGAATCATTGATTCCTTTGACGATCTTAGTCAGAGATTCCTTGCTAATTTCACCCAACTGAAGAAGTATACGAAGGACGTTGCTGTATTGTACCAAATTAAGCAGAAGGAAGACAAAGGTCTCCGCAGTTTCATAGACATATACAAAAAAAAGAACTATATTATGCAGGAGCAACGGAGAAGATGAGAGTATCTGGCTTCATGAATGCGGTACGACCAAGGCAACTCATTAAAGATCTGAACAAGAACATCCGTCAGACCATGGATGAAGCTCTTGAACGAGCGAAAGCATATCTGAGGGGAAAAGAAGCGTTACAAAACCTGGAGTCTAAGAGGTGAGATCCTTGGAAGAACCACCACTCTTCTGGCTCAAAGCCAAAGTTTCACTCCTTCATCGAAAGGAGGTCCAATTGCTATCATGATTCAAGAAGAACGGACGACCGTTATCGTCCTCCGTACCACAAGAATACCCCAGAGAAGGAAATTACGTTGGCTTCACATCTTTAACCAAGAAATAATGGCAACTGAAGAAGCTATGTACAGTTTCAGACCTCCGCGTCTTCTCGCAAAATCCTCCGAAAGAAGAAGCTCGCATAAGTACTGTGAATTTCAGGATGACAAGGGTCATCACACGAATGATTTCTATCAATTGAAGAATAGAATAGAGGAAGCGGTGAAGTCGGGAGAACTCGCTCATTTGGTGAAAGACATCAAAAGAAAGAATGATCCGAAGGCAAAAGGAAAAGGCAAGGAGATGAACATGATACACCTCACCAGAAACGAGACACAAAAGAGGCCCAGAAGAGAATATTGGGATAAACAATGCATATGCTTCCCCCTAACGGAGGAAGCAAAGTTGATTTTCACACCAATCATTGTAGAAGCAGAAATAGAAGGAACGCTTGTTGACAAAATATACATGGATTGCGGGGCCGCTTCTGAAAAGATGCTTATTACAACTAAGAGATGAAGTTAAAGCAAGATTGGAAAAGGCAGAGACTTATCGGATTTTCAGGATAAAGGGTGCTCCCGCTGGGTCAGATAGAACTAACAGTCCGCCTCGAGGACGGACCACTTTCCCGTACAGAGCGTCTAACGTTCCTAGTGGTCCGGGCACCGTAGAGGTACAACATAATCATAGGGAGACCAGGTATATATACCTTCAGAGCCGTAGTTTCCACTACGCATGGGTTGATGAAAGTTTCCACTGATCGGGGGACAGCCACAATTAAGCCAAAGAAAGAAGCTCTTCTCATCGCTGCTACCGAAGAAGATGAGGAGCAGAAGCAAGAAAGAATCTTAGAGTTTAGCATAAATCCTTCATACCCAGATCAGAAGGTAAAAATAAGCGGTAATCTCTCACACGTAACGGTGAACATGCTCAAGGATCTACTTAAAGAAAGCAATGATGTATTCGCCTAGTGCCCTACCGATATGGTAGGGCTACCAAGTGATATACCCAAACACTCCCTCAATATATCACCTAGTATTAAGCCTGTGGTGCAAAAGAAGAGAAGCTTGGCCCCTGACAAAATCCAAGCTGCGTGCAAGGAGGTAGATAAACTAGTAAAAGCAGGAATCCTAAGCGAAGTATTGTATCAATCATGTGTTGCAAACCCGTTTCTGGTTAAAAACTCAGATGGCTCCTAATGTAAGTGTGTAGATTTTAAAGATCTAAATCAAGCATGTCCAAAAGATTGTTACCCCTTGCCCGAAATAGACTTGAAAGTTGATGCTTTGACATGTTTCAAGTTCAAGTGCTTTTTAGATGCTTACAAGGGTTATCATCAGATCCACATGAAGAAGGAGGATGAAGAAAAGACAGCTTTCCATACAACCAAGGGGATCTTTTTTACAAAAAGATGCCCTTCGTCCTTAAGAATGCTGGAGCTACGTACCAAAGGGTAATTGATAATGCATTCACAGATCAGATAGGCCGAAACATGGAAGTCTATGTTGACGATATAGTAATCAAAAGCCAAGGTGAGGAAGAAATGATGGATGATATAAGAGAAACATTTGACAATCTAAGAAGCATCAGCATGAAGTTCAACCCAAGAAAGTGCTCCTTCGACTTTGAAGAAGGAAAGTTCTTGGGTCATATTACGGGGAAGCAATTTATAAAAGCAATCCTAACAATGTCTTATTGCTGCTCTCCTAGAACGAAGAAGGATGTACAAATACTGAATGGAAAGATTGTTGTTCTCAAGCGTTTTTTTGTCAAAGTCAGTCAAAAGGTCACAACCTTTCTTCAAAACACTGAAATGATGCTTAGACAAGAAAGATTTTAGGTGGACAGAAGAAGCTGAAGCTGCCTTTCAGGAGCTGAAGGAAAATATAGCCTCGCTACCTACAATGGTGGCTCCTGAGGTCAAAGAACTAATCTATATTTATATTTCAGCAGGTAATGAAGATGTAAGTGTTATGTTGCTGATCGAAAGAAACCAGGCCCAAATGTCAGTATACTTCATAGGCAGAGCACTAAAAGAAGCTGAAATGAACTATCCTCCAATGGAGAAGCTGGCCCTCTCACTTGTTCACACTGCAAGAAGGCTAAGAAGATACTTTCAAGCACACCCGATAAAGGTTGTGACTGATCAACCTATCAAAGCAATACTTGAAAGGCATGAAACACCCTGTAACATCCCATAAATACAGAAACTAAAGGTGCGGGTTTGTGGACGACCCGAATCCGTGTTTAACTTAATGATTGGTAGAATTGACCGGGGAGGTGCATCTAGTTACCGAAATATGACACGGTTAGTCGTTTGTAGAGGGTTTAAGACGGAAACGCGTTAGACGAAACTGGAGGGACCTGAATGAAACTAGGGACGGTTTATAAATCATCTTGGCGTAAACCCTAGGCCATTCGGCCTAGGTGGGTGTTCGACGACAGAAAGGAACCGAGAGAGGGAGAGTCGCAGGAGGTAGAAGGAGGAGCACCATGGTGATCACGTGTTGGGCTTACGACGGCGTTTAGCGCGGAAGGAATACATCAGTGCATTAGGTAACTCCCAAACCTTATTGTTTTATTTGTTGTTTCAGGAACCGACTAGGATTACGGGTGGGGGTGTGATCACGGCTAACGACAGGGATGAAGAAGGGGGTGCGGCAGGTGTTGATGGTAATCACGGGTGAAGGCGTATCGGGCAGTGGTCTCCGTGACAGCCACATACGGTGGCTCCAGGTGGTGGAGAAGTAGTTGTGTGGAGGTGAGGAGCCGACGAGAAGGTTTGCGGGTCTAGTCGGTGGTGAAACACCACGGCGGAAGACCTAAGGCGGGAAGTGGCAGGTGATGGCGACGGCGCTGACCTGGTGGTGAGGAGTTAAGGATCGGTGGGGACGGAATAATGGTGCTCGTTAAGGGAGACATGGATGGTGGGGATGTTTGCATGACATGCATGCACGGGGACCCAACACGAGCTATACAACCCACATTGTTAGGGTTTCTTTGCATGGGTCACATGCATTCATGGAGCCCGGTTCTGGTACTCGGGTTCCAAACAAGTCAAGGACGACCTATCTTGTGAACTTGTGAAAATAGGATTTCATGGAAGAACGGGCTGACGAAGTAGTGTTGGGGTTTATATTTTATGCGTTATCCGACGTATGTAGAGAACATATTTTGATCATGTGATCGTACGTTTAACAGGTTCAGGATTTAAGAAAGTGGACGTGGTGTAGAGCAAGGATTTGAATCCAGCGTAACCAGTGAGTTTCTAATCCCCTTTTTTAAACGTTTTACTGTTTTGGGGATATCATACATACTCACATGTTTTGTTAAACGAACGTATTTCGAGTTATGATTTAAACATGAAGTTTTTATGAAATCGTTATGTAGTAATAAATCTAAGGGTTGTTATGGGATCCCTAGGATGGGTGAACAAGAGTTGTGATGATCTATGTGTGTCATCTTATGGGTTAGTCGGGGTGAGTCAGGAATTTAGTCAAAACCTGTGATGGTTATATAAGGAGAGTTAGTATGGGAACTTGTTCGTGGTTCATTAATGAGTCATGTAGGTGCTAGTATGTCGTTGTGCGTCATGTGCTTGATGTTGTGGGTATTGTGTCGTTGCCCCTGAAACACGAAGGGGATGGCATTGCATGGGTCTACGTGGTGTCCTTAGTATGTACGGGCTATAAGCGGGTGTGGTGTTTGTGTGTCGTATAATTTCCTATTCGAAAAGAGTTGGGTAATGTGTCTAGACATTATGAGGATACGTCTAAGTAGGCGTTAGATTACACACGTAAGTGATCCGTAAATGGTGGTGAGTCGTAGTACATGTCTAGGTAATGTCATGTGTATATATGTGTTGCTTTGTGTGCTTGCATTATTTTCCTGTATACGGCTAATAGTGATGTAGAGGACAGAATCCTTCGGAGTCATCATTGTACTTGTGATCTGGTAGTGATCTTATGGGTGATGTGTCAGGCACTGTATGCTACTTGATATAGTTACCGTGTGGTGGCTGGGTAGTCATCATAGATGATGAGTGTGTCACTTTGTTTAGTGGCGGGGCCCTGAAACAAGGGTATGGCGGAGCTTATGATGCGTATCCCGACGGGGATAACCTTGACAAGGGTGAAGTGATGAGTTATGTGTTTGTATGCATATATATGTGTGAAATTGCATGCAGGTGATGAGTTATATTAATTGTATACGAGATGATATTGATGTGATAAATAGATGGAATCAATGTGGTGTGTCGAGTTAGATTGACCGTTGTGTCGGGACAAGTACATCGTGTACAACTGTTTGTCAGTTGATTTGTAAGAGTCTTGGTTAGGTCTGGTTAAGCCAGTGTCTAGAGGTTGGTTGAGTTAACCAGTGTATGGTTAAGATATATGGTAAATTGTTTGTTTTTAGAGTAGTAAGCTCGATCTAAGTCAGAGAGACTTACTGAGTTAAAATGGTGGGTTGAGTCTGGGGTGGTGAATCCTCCGGGATGTTGTAAGAATACAGGGTTATCTATATGAGAGCAATTTATAAAACTATTTTATAAAGACCAGAGGGTCTTGAGTGAAAATAAATATTAAATGAGACGAGTTGACTTTTGTTACATTAAACTATTAGAACTCACTCAGCGTACTTGACTTTGTACGTACGTTAGATTGTTTTGTTGGTGAGTCTGCTAGACAAGGTATCTGGGCTTGGGAGCGGGCTACTCGGGTTGGTGCGCATGCATTTGTTAGGTAACGTTATGAAAATTAACGAGTTTAAAGATAATACAATTTCGAGAAAGACTTCCGCTGTTTACCTGAATGAAAGTTAAGTGTTTTTAATGAGTTTACCTAATAATGAGAACCAACTGTAGGGTGCCTGGTTTGGGACCTTACAAGTTGGTATCGGAGCCAGGTTTAAGAGAAAACTGGTGTTTTTAAACAAATAAAATGCCTTAACTTAAACTGAAAATGGGACAAGGGTGAAACGAATGCCACCACAAGTAAACGCGAGCCAAGAGGTACGTCTTTCGAGTTGAGCAGTAATTTTTATTTACCATTTGTGTAGTGTTACACTAGGTAAAGTGATTGGTGTAAGCAAATGACTTATGGTTCCGTGTGGGATCATGATGTGTGCTATGTGTTGTAGTATTATGTAGAACTACTTGAAGTTGTGTGGTGTAATTGAATGGGACTATGATGTGAGTTGAGTAATGCGGAGTAGCATTAATTGAAACTATGTGAGATAGTTTAGTGTGTCGACATGATTTAGTAATTCTGTGTGTAACCTTGGATGGTGTGATATTGTGATAAAGATGATGACTTGCCAGATTATTGTGTCGTGATACGAGAGTTGAGTGGGATGCAAGTTCATCTGAGGTGTGTGAAAGATAGAAAGCTAGTGTGAATACGATGAGGAAGGGTTAGAATCCGAGCAGTATTGTGGACCACCAAATTGCATTTGATCACCGTAATTTGGCATTCTATAATTACTCTCATATTCTGAATTTGACGCCCATAATAATCACTCCAACGTTCTATATTGTGCATGTACTGATGGCCATGACGATTCGGACTAGATGGATTAGGCAAGGATCTCTCATCAGGCGGTTGACAGAACGGCGGGCTAGACGTGCGGCTGCTTGGGAGAAGAAGGATCTTAGCACATGTTCCATTGACGGTGGTTCCACCAGCGGCTGAGGATGAGCAGGAGCTACCAACACGAGAGGTGATCTTGGCGCTTCTGACGCCTAATGCTCCCAGTACTACCAGGGCAGTTATGAGAGGTGGACTTAGTAGCTCCTTCTACAGGAGGAGTGGTTGGAGAGGAATGAACGCATTTGCAGTTAAGCATCAGCCTCTAAGGCAAGATTCGGGATCGGGAAACGGATGGCTGGAGGAGTCTGATGACGAGGAACAAGTGGGTGATAACTTTGACTTGTTAAATGATTAGAGTAGTGGTGGTTACCATGAGAGGACTAGAGCATCTTGAGTAGTGGCCGCCAAGCACTTTTGCGACGAAATACTTGTTCCTGGTTTTTCAATTTCTTGATTTTAACCTTTACAGTGAATCTTACCATGGGATTGTTTAAAACGTAGTTAATTATAGTTACATGTGTGATAGCTTGCTATTGGTGGTGCAGTGTAAAATATATGTGATTATGTTATTACCTTTTGAACAACGTGAGTTCATACTAAATGTAATCTTTGATGTGATGCTAGAGGTTGATTTGACTGTATGAGTTGACCTGTGTAGACCTGAGTTTTGATTATTTGTGTGTGTCTACGGTCTTAAGATAGTGTCACCTATGTGTTATGTTTAGGTGACGATTGATGTGTAAGGGGAGTGGTGCACCTTGTATAACTGTTCAGGACGAGGTCCTGTGGGAAATCTTAAATATACATCTTTAGTATGTATAAATGTTCAGGATGAAGTCCTGTGGGAAATTTTACCTACATACCTTATGTTTAGGTATGCATGTTCAGGACCAGATCATGTGGGAAATAAGATATTTTTATATCTCATGTTTATGAATGTTTAGGGATGTTTGTGTCTAGACTGAGTTGTGTGTCGTCATGAAGTATGGGTAAGACCCGAATGGGTACGAACGAGTAAAAATGTATGAGTATATGATGACGTGTGGCAGGGGCTACCGTTGTAGTGAGTAAGAGGTAAGGTTCAGGAGTTTGTGTTTCTATAAATGACGAGGTCATATTGTATGCACATAGATTTACTCAGATCTAGCAGTTGTGTTTGTGCACGCGATGTTAGTTTAGAGTTTGGGGTTACTAGTACGTGTGTACAACATTGTGTGTTCTATAGTTAAGTGTGTCGGTGTGTGTCCTTATAGTACAAGCTTAGTCGTGAATAGGATGGGTGGTCAGTGTGCGCAAGTATAGTATTTCTATCTTGACGATTTTCTCGACGTTGGTACAACGAGGTGGTGCGAGGAGTTTTGACGTCTTCTAGGCGACCAGTGAGGTGCTCTTATGAGATGCATATGCTTATATTTTGGGGATTCGGAGCACGAAGCCAATGGGCAAAGCTGAGGAGTTAGTGATGAAAGCGGTTACGTAGACGCTGGACCAGAGATATCCATGTTGATATTAAAGTGATGACGCTGAAGATTTCAGCACGATGTAAACAAGGTGACGAAGGACCTTCATGGAACACATTCCGTATAAAGAATTCAGTCGAGGTGAGACACCAGATGAATAGGGATGCTTTTCTTGTACGAGACGACGACTAGCTGAGGCTTATGAGCAGACGAACTTCATGTTTGTAGATGTGAAATAAGATGCGGTCAGGGATCGCATGGTAATGCTAGAGCAACATAGAGAAATGTGAAACTCAGGAGGGGTAAGTGCTAGATTGCACATCAGTAACCGGAAAGGAAATGCCTACGCTGGTAAACATATGGCTAGTTTAAAGCGAATTCCTATGGAGTATTCAAGTGAAGCAAATGTTTGGCTGTTGAAACAGATATGAAGATGATAAGTAAGTTTCGAGAAACATCGAGATCTGGTAAAGATGACCCTGGTGTTGGGTGTATGTGCAAACTTAAGGGGCGTATTGAACGCGTGATATTGAAATAACGAGATACCATGGTAGAGGAATTTGGTAGGGACCAGTGTACCTTTGCACAAGCTCCTGGAGAGCGTCAGAAAAGTACAAAAGAATACCCTTATGGGTAGGGCAGTGGGTTTGAGTTTGAGGAATCATCACAAAATGGCAATTGGACAAATGCAGTCATTTGGCTAAAGGACGAGAGGAAAGGGAATGAGTAGGTGAAACCTACAAATCCTAAAAGTCAAAAGCGAGCAATAGAGCAAACGTCTCTGAACATCACGGGTGGTGGTCGGGTTACAAAGCAAAATGACAGATTCAGTAAGAGCAATGGTGAATGCTTGACACTGAATGAATTTGGAGCTCGAGTAAAAACAGAAAGATATGTTGGGTTGTTTATACCGAAGTAGGATTGGAGGACAAATCCTCTTTTAAGGGGGATAGACTTGTAACATCCCGTAAATCCAGAAACTAAAGGTGCGGGCTAGTGGACGGCCCGAATCCGTGTTTAACTTAATGATGGGTAGAATTGACCGGGGGAGGTGCATCTAGTTACCGAAATATGACACGGTTACTCGTTTGTAGAGGGTTTAAGATGGAAACGAGTTAGACAAAATTGGAGGGACTCAAAATGAAACTAGGGACGGTTTATAAACCATCTTTGCGTAAACCCTAGGCCATTCGGCCTAGGTGGGTGTTCGACGTAGAAAGAAACCGAGAGAGGGAGAGTCGCCGGAGGTAGATGGAGGAGCACCATGGTGATAACGTGTTGGGCTTACGACGGCATTTAGCGTGGAAGGAACACATCCGTGCATTAGGTAATTCCCAAACCCTATTGTTTTATTTCTTGTTTCAATAACCAAATAGGGTTACGGGTGGGGGTGTGGTCACGGCTAACGACAGGGATGAAGGAGGGGGTGCGGCAGGTGCTGATGGAAATCACGGGTGAAGGTGTATCGGGCAGTGGTCTCCGTGGCAGCCACATACGGTGGCTCCAGGTGGTGGAGAGGCAGTTGTGTGGAGGTGAGGAGCCGATGATAAGGTTTGCGGGTCTAGCCGGTGGTGATACGCCATGGCGGAAGACCAAAGGCTGGAAGTGGCCGGTGATTGGCGACGGCGCTAACCCGGTAGTGAGGAGCTAAGGAACGGTGAGGACGGGATAATGATGCTCGTTAAGGGAGACATGGATGGTGGGGACGGTTGCATGGCTTGCATGCACGGGGACCCGACACGAGCTATATGACCCGCATGGTTAGGGTTTCTTTTGCATGGGTCACATGCATGCATGGAGCCCGGTTCGGGTACTCGGGTTCCAGACAAGTCAAGGACGACCCGATTCTTGTGAACTTATGAAAATAGGGTTTCATGGAAGAGAATGACGGGCTGACGAAGCAGTGTTGGGGTTTATATTTTATGCGTTATCCGACGTATGTGTAGAACATATTCCGATAATGTGATCGTACGTTTAACAGGTTCGGGATTTAAGCGAGTGGACGGGGTGCAGAGCAAGGATTGGGATCCAGCGTAACCAGTGAGTTTCTAATCCCCTCTTTTAAACGTTTTACTGTTTTCGGGCTATCGTACATACTCACATGTTTTGTTAAACGAACGTATTTCAAGTTATGATTTAAACATGAAGTGTTTTATGAGATCGTTATGTTGTAATAAAGCTAAGGGTCGTTATGGGATCGCTAGGATGGGTGAACAAGAGTTGTGATGATCTTTGTGTGTCATCTTATGGGTTAGTCAGGGTGAGTCAGGAATTTAGTTAAAACCTGTTATGGTTATATAAGGAGAGTTAGCATGGGAACTTGTACGTGGTTCATTAACGATTCATATAAGTGCTAGTATGTCGTTGTGCTTCATGTGCTTGATGTTGTGGGTATTGTGTCGTTGCCCCTGTGACACGACGGGTATGGCATTGCATGGGTCTACGTGGTGTCTTTAGTATGTACGGGCTATAAGCGGGTGTGATGTTTGTGTGTCGTATAATATCCTATTCGGAAAGATTTGGGTAATGTGTCTAGACGTTATGAGGATACGTCTAAGTAGGCGTTGGATTACACACGTAAGTGATCCGTAAATGGTGGTGAGTCATAGTACATGTCCAGGTAGTGTCATGTGTATATATGTGTTGCTTTGTGTGCTTGCATTGTTCTCTGTGTATATAGCTAATAGTGATGTGGAAGACGGAGTCCTTCGGGGTCATCATTGTACGTGTGATCTGGCAGTCATCGTGTGAGTGATGTGTCAGTCTTCATATGGTAGATGATATAGTTACCGTGTGGTGGCTGGGTAGTCATCATAGATGACGAATGTGTCACTATGTTTAGTGGCGGGGCCACGTAACAAGGGTATGACGGAGCTTATGACGAGTATCCCGACGGGGATAACCCTTACGAGGGTGCAGTGATGAAGTATGTGTTTGTATGCATATATATGTGTTAAATTTCATGCAAGTGATGAGTTAGACTAATTGTGTACGAGATGATATTGATGTGATAAATAGATGGAATCAATGTGGTGTGTCGAGTTAGATTGACCGTTGTGTCGGGACAAGTACATCGTGTAAAACTATTTGTCAGTTGATTTGTAAGAGTCTTGGTTAGGGCTGGTTAAGCCAGTGTCTAGAGGTTGGTTGATGTAACATCCCTGATTTTTCCGACCCTATTTTAAATTTATTTTAACTAATAAAATAACAACACGACATTAAAACATATACTTGTTCAAACCTACACCTCATTAATCGTTAGCCGATCGTATTCAATTCAAAGATTTAGAACTCATAATCATGTGGTAACACTCCTAGAGTTAATCCAGTTAGTAATCCCGTTAGGTGTTCTGTTAAATCCTAACCAGGCTAATTCTGTCAAAGCTGAAGTTGCCAGGGCTGATTTTGTAAATAACCAGAAACCCTAGTAGGCACGGTCGCACCACGTTTTGGCACGGTCGCGCCTCGTCTGGCACGGTCGTTCCTTGTTTTGGCACGGTCGTGCCTCGCGTCAGTTGAAACGTAAATACAGCCTTTAATCGCGGGACCATTCTATTTCGTAACCAATTCTTGCATTAACAAACCCATTATGAGTTTAACCATCTCAATTACATCAAATAAACCCGTTTTTAGTCGATCCCTCTCCTAATTACCAAAACCCTCCATTTTGACCATCGATCTCATCGTTTCGTTGTATATTCTCTCAACCAAACAAACCAACACTTTAGTCGACTCCCCCTAAAGCTCCAGAACACATCAACTGGGCCGGATTTGTAGCAGAAAGCACCGGAGACCACGCCCGTCATAGCCGGAATTCGTCCCCACCGTAGGCCACCAATTCATCGTCTCACAGGGTAATTGAAACTTTCAAAACTATCTATTTATTCTATAGATCAAAAGCCCTAATCCAATTTAGACTCTCAATATCGAAATTTACTCGAACCCGATCCTAAGTTTCATTTAAAAATGGTTTAATCGAATCCAACTTTAAACATGTTTTAAACACAATTAATCTACACCAACAGCCTTGTACTAACCTTGTGAATGAAAGCCCTATACATTCCAGCACTATCAATATAAGAATCAATCAATTCGCTCCTGTTTTGAAAGAGACACGGTCACGCTAATCATCTAGCGCGGTCGTGCCTCGGGAGACGCGGTCGTGTCGACTTCCAGCGCGGTCGTGCCTCCTGCTCAGACCCAGTCATGCTCGTTGGCTAGACTTGATCGTACCCTAGAAGCATAGACACGCTCGTGCCTATCGAAGGCACGGTCGTGCCTAGTGGTTTGGCTAGTTTGTCCTCTGTTTGACCAACACGGTCGCGCCCTGTCTAGAACGGTCGCGCCCGCCCTAGCACGGTCGTGCCCTATCCTAGGCACGGTCGTGTGTGTTGGCAGAATGTTTATAATTTTTATATTTCTAAACAATTAGTGATTCATATTAATTTCTAAAATAATAATAATTGAATTTATAAAAATCTGTATTGTTTTTATTTAGAAAAGATAAAATATTTAATCTTAAAATAAATAAAAATTATTTAAAGTTCAACATTTAATTCATAAACCCTACACTTAAATAATATTTTAATGTCTAAATTACATTATATAAATAAATGAATAAGGTAATAATTATTTATTTGATTTATAATTAAAAAAAACATTTATTTAGTTATACTTAATTACATCTAACACTTACATTATTTTCATAAACATTAATTATTTAATTTACATATTTAATTATTCCAAACTCAAACTTTATTCAAAAAATGTTCTAAAAATATTCATTTCAAATCTTCCATTTTTTTTACTGTACTTTCAAGTACCAATCACTAACTTTATCCAATTTAACTTTAGATATAGACTTAGACTATTGTACATTATTAATGCAATATACATTTCACTCTAGGTTAACATTGTGCAATACAAGGATCACATTACTACCTAGTATCTCGTGTTAGCTACGCCTTCGAATCAAGTGAGTATTTCATAGCCCCTTTTACTCTTTTACACTTTTGGGGTGAAACATGAACATTATTCAAATTACACGTTACATTTACACAAACAATACAAGTAAAAATCCTATTTACATTCATGTGTGCAATTTGAGCTTTATGCCCGAGTGCTAGGTGTGCTAACCTTTGTATGAGATTTTGTGCAATCATTAACTATACAACCCGACGGTTTTCAATGATAGATCTATTGAGTCTGACAAACCCACCCAGATTGGGGTGATTGATACCGACAACACAATTTTGCATGCTAGTTACAAAGGTTTGATTGTACTTGTTTACACAATAGCTGCTCCCCATAAATGCCTTATTTATCATGTTATGTAAGGATTTGTTTTACAAACTATATGCTATCTATATACAAACCTGTGTTATACTCACCAACTTTTTAGTTGACCTTATTTTATTCATGTTTCAGGTGCTTTCATATGAGTTTGATCAAGACATGCTACACATAGGCTTTGGACCTAGTTAATCTTAATTCAAAAACTAATTGTATTTCATTATGTACTTGGAACTTGATTCATGTTTATTTGAATGGAAATGGATTTAACATATTACAATTTAGTTAACCTTGAGCTCATGAACAGTCTATATGTCCCGCCTCGATGATTCCGCCGTCGGTCGGGGTGTGACAGATTGGTATCAGAGCCTTGGTTATAGGGAACTAGGTTATTAGACACCCTTGACCTAGACTATAACTTTAGGACACACTTACAATGTCATGCTACTACATGTTACATTATTAGTTCTTGTGTAAATATTTTTACATGCTATCATAAGTATTTACACTACGTGATACAATACATAATGACTTATGTGTCACACTACTTGATAACTTTTGTGCTTACACTCACTACTATCTACATGCTATATGATTACTTTTTATGCGAATATTCTTACATGTTATACTATATAATTACATCATATGATACAATACTTAATAATCTATGTGTCACATTACCTGCCAATTTTTTTCTCCTATTCATTGCTACCTATTTAATTTATTTAAAGTATTATCCTAAGTTTCCACACACACTCATACACACTTAGTTATTCATGCACCCCTAAACTCACATACATAATACCACACCTCTTGTGAACAACAAATTTTTTTAAACTATTGGGTCTAATGTCCATCAATAATAAACTAAGAAGCCCATCTATCCTTCAAGAAGCAAAAGCCCACTGAAATGCATAAACCTTACTTTCGGGCCACAAGGCCCAATTCACAACAATTCTCATCATGACCATGAGCCCAATAATAGTAATATTAATACATGATGGCTGGAAGAGTGTGTAGGCTATGAGGAATTCTGGCTAAGGAAAGATAGGGTACTTAAGTGTGTCTTAGTGACACACCCCTCTTTCCTGGGAATTCTCCTCAGGGATACACTACTTATAGGTCAAGTGCACTCCTAAAATACTATTGTGAAGACTCGGCGTTATGACTAGTCAAAATCTAAACCTATGAGAACTCCTATGTTTGACACTCAGTATTTATTTATCGCTTACAACATTTCCATTGTTTTCCTGCTAAGCATGGACTCCTACTCTCCTACCTCCTCGGTATGCCGTCCCGAAGAAGAGTCTGATTGGGAAGAAGACACCGGATCACCCGTACATCGATCACCAACACCCGCAGCTGCTAGATCAAGTTTGATGTAAGGGTAGATTGGATTAGGAACACCGGCCCAAGACTTCGAACAAATGGATCAGCCGCGCCCAGAAACCCGTATCAGACACCCCATCCCCACAATCAACTACCACTCCCACTAAGAGACCCATATCTAATGCCCGACCCGTATTACTCTAATTCTTGAGTAGGGTATATCATGGCACTCACTAGTACGATCGAATTTCCAATCAATGACGCGCACCAATATGTAAGGACCTCAAAATTTGAGAGGCAAAGAATGGAGCAAGGGTTAATACACGACTTGCAAGGACAAGGAATGAATAACCTAGCAAACCAATTAGGGTACCAAAAGGAATTAATCTCCATCCTCGAAGCGGTGCTCGCCTTGAGAATTATTCTCCTTCTAGTGGAAAGCTACAGGAGACGTTAACAGGATTATTTTTCTTATTTATTTCAGTTTGAGAACCATTTCCCTGTGTTTTGAATACATTTCAGCATTACTAAATTTTATATTTTCCAAAGTTTTTATTCATAAATTCAATACGTTGAGTGTGAATTACACCCATCATATTTTCATCAAAATTCTCCAAGTATTATCTTTCCCATTCACCACAATTTAGTACACTACCAGCAATCTCCTTCGTAAACAAATCATCCAATTATTTGATTTAAACAAACCTCGTTATTTCGTTCAAACAAAATGTTTATCAAACTTTTAGATAGTATAAAAAAAAAACATAAATTTTCCATAAAAACTTCTCTCCTGATAGAGAAACTTAACACAATCTATTTTATAAAAATATTATTCCGAATTGATAAATAATTATGATTTCCCTCATTAAAGAAAAATATTCCTAAAATCTGGCTAAATTAGTATACGACTATTTGTTTAGCCAATAATTCCGCTTAGAAATATCATTTTATTAATAGCTGAAAAATTAAATTAAAAGATTTTTCCATAAATTGTCTATTTATTTAAATTATGTGAATCAATGGATTCATTACTTTATATATCTACAACAAGGAACAATTTACCACTTCCTATTTTCAAGCAAAGATCAGTATTTGTAAACACATTTCCCCGAACGTTTTTCAAAACCTCCTCGCTACCTTTCGTTTGTCGCTTCAAGAGACGATCCATATCGCGTAGACTTTAACCCTCCCCATCATCTCAATGAGATTTAAGAGCTACAACCTAACTACCACATTATACAGGAACGTCAAATAACACGCTTGTCCACAACACTCGATCACATGCAAAACCCGTTAGTATACATCACACACGAAGTCCAACAACTTACGTATATACGTTCACAATATACCTAACGCAACCACATGGTACATGAAACTCAATTATTCTCAATATACCCAATGCTACACAAATTACATAATACAAGAAACTAGTTTTCCTACAAATCACAATTTACTGGATTGATCACATAACACACGAAACATGTTCATTTACAATACACATACTACCGGATTGAGCGCATAATACGCGAAACTTAGTTGTTTGCGATATACGTGATACATAACAATTGTTTTATTGATACATAATTCTAGATTGAGCACATTAAACATGAAACTCATTTAGTTACAAAGTACATCATACTAAACTGTACACATTATGCAATACACATGATGCTATGTTGTTTACATTACACGTGAGAGCATATTGATTTACAAAATACATGATGTTAAGTTGTCAACGCCATACATGAAATTCATTTCCTATAATACATGTGATACTATGTTGTTTACATTACACTCGAGAGCTCATTGATTTACAAAATACATAATGCTAGTTGTTCATGCTACACAAGAGACTTGTGTGTTTACTTTATACATGAAACGAAATTGCTTACAATTATTACTATTGATTAATTTCATTATACACAAGACATGGTCATGAAAGTTGAAGACCATAATACATGGAAACGACTCGGGGTTTGACGTATTCTTGTTCAAACACGAGCAAACTAAGAAACTTTAAGATATACTACTCTTTAGTTGTGAACTTACCTGCTTAAGGACATAGTTACTTGTTAGCGACTTTTATGTGAAAACAATGGACATGATCAGAGTGAAATTGTTCACCCTTACCCGCACTCAACGAAATGATCTATACGGACCGTACGATGATTTGAGTAATTACGGGTGCACACGGAATTATGAAAATCAGCGTATGGAAAGCATAGTGAAACTTTGTCGTGTGTTGTGACCTAAAACTTATCATGATATGTAACAACGAAACTAATGTGATATGACAACGGCATGGTGGATACGCAGATGGTACTTCCTATATATAAGTGTCCTATAATATTATCAGAAGTAGCGTTGTTCGTGTCACGTGAAGTTTTGACCTAGACCAATGTTTATGAAATTTTTTACCCGCTGACAATTTTAAAGTATATTATACTACATCTTACACAAAACCTAATTATCAAGATTAGTTCAAATTCATTCCAAATAATACATCTCACAATTAGAATTCAGACAATCTCCTCCTTAAATTCATTTCAAAACAAAATTCATTATCACCCTTCATATTCAACTTTGAGTATCATGCCTAAGCCATGTCAAGGGTTTACACTCCCCGGAATCCAACAATCAAAACTCACCGAGAACCCAAAACTCCCACCTGTTTCTTGATTTTTAGTAGCCTTCATTAGTTAAATTTCGGGACGAAATTCCCTTAACATGGGGAGACTGTAACATCCCTGATTTTTCCGACCCTATTTTAAATTTATTTTAACTAATAAAATAACAACACGACATTAAAACATATACTTGTTCAAACCTACACCTCATTAATCGTTAGCCGATCGTATTCAATTCAAAGATTTAGAACTCATAATCATGTGGTAACACTCCTAGAGTTAATCCAGTTAGTAATCCCATTAGGTGTTCTGTTAAATCCTAACCAGGCTAATTCTGTCAAAGCTGAAGTTGTAAGAAATGATTTTGTAAATAACTAGAAACCCTAGTAGGCACGGTCGCGCCACGTTTTGGCATGGTCGCGCCTCGTCTGGCACGATCGCGCCTTGTTTTGGCACGGTCGCGCCTCGCGTCAGTTGAAACGTAAATACAGCCTTTAATCGCGGGACCATTCTATTTCGTAACCAATTCTTGCATTAACAAACCCATTATGAGTTTAACCATCTCAATTATATCAAATAAACCCGTTTTTAGTCGATCCCTCTCCTAATTACCAAAACCCTCCATTTTGACCATCGATCTCATCGTTTCATTGTATATTCTCTCAACCAAACAAACCAACACTTTAGTCGACTCCCCCTAAAGCTCCAGAACACATCAACTGGGCCGGAGTTGTAGCAGAAAGTACCGGAGACCACACCCGTCATAGCCGGAACTCGTCCCCACCGTAGGCCACCAATTCATCGTCTCACAGGGTAATTGAAACTTTCAAAACTATCTATTTATTCTATAGATCAACAGCCCTAATCCAATTTAGACTCTCAATATCGAAATTTACTCGAACCCGATCCTAAGTTTCATTTAAAAATGGTTTAATCGAATCCAACTTTAAACATGTTTTAAACACAATTAATCTACACCAACAGCCTTGTACTAACCTTGTGAATGAAAGCCCTATACATTCCAGCACTATCAATATAAGAATCAATCAATTCGCTCCTGTTTTGAAAGAGACACGGTCGCGCTAATCATCTAGCGCGGTCGTGCCTCGGGAGACGCGGTCGTGTCGACTTCCAGCGCGGTCGTGCCTCCTGCTCAGACCCAGTCATGCTCGTTGGCTAGACTTGATCGTACCCCAGAAGCATAGACACGTTCGTGCCTATCGAAGGCACGGTCGTGCCTAGTGGTTTGGCTAGTTTATCCTCTGTTTGACCAACACGGTCGTGCCCTGTCTAGAACGGTCGCGCCCGCCCTAGCACGGTCGTGCCCTATCCTAGGCACGGTCGTGTGTGTTGGCAGAATGTTTATAATTTTTATATTTCTAAACAATTAGTGATTCATATTAATTTCTAAAATAATAACAATTGAATTTATAAAAATCTGTATTGTTTTTATTTAGAAAAGATCAAATATTTAATCTTAAAATAAATGAAAATTATTTAAAGTTCAACATTTAATTTATAAACCCTACACTTAAATAATATTTTAATGTCTAAATTACATTATATAGATAAATGAATAAGGTAATAATTATTTATTTGATTTATAATTAAACAAAAATATTTATTTAGTTATACCTAATTACATCTAACACTTACATTATTTTCATAAACAATAATTATTTAATTTACATATTTAATTATTCCAAACTCCAACTTTATTCAAAAAATGTTCTAAAAATATTCATTTCAAATCTTCCATTTTTTTTACAATACTTTCAAGTACCAGTCACTAACTTTATCCAATTTAACTTTAGATATAGACTCAGACTATTGTGCATTATTAATGCAATATACATTACACTCTAGGTTAACATTGTGCAATACAAGGATCATATTACTATCTAGTATCTCGTGTTAGCTACGCCTTCAAATCAAGTGAGTATTTCATAGCCCCTTTTACTCTTTTACACTTTTGTGGTGAAACATGAACATTATTCAAATTACACGTTACATTTACACAAACAACACAAGTACAAATCATATTTACATTCATGTGTGCAATTTGAGCTTTATGCCCGAGTGCTAGGTGTGCTAACCTTTGTATTGTATTATTTGCAATCATTAACTATACAAGCCGACGGTTTTCAATGATAGATCTATTGAGTCTGACAAACCCACCCAGATTGGGGTGATTGATATCGACAACACAATTTTGCATGCTAGTTACGAAGGTTTGATTGTAATTGGTTACACAATAGCTGCTCCCCATAAATGTCTTATTTATCATGTTATGTAAGGATTTGTTTTAAAAACTATACGCTATCTATATACAAACCTGTGTTATACTCACCAACTTTTTAGTTGACCTTATTTTATTCATGTTTCAGGTGCTTTCATATGAGTTTGATCAAGACATGCTACACATAGGCTTTGGACCTAGTTAATCTTAATTCAAAAACAAATTGTATTTCATTATGTACTTGGAACTTGATTCATGTTTATTTGAATGGAAATGGATTTAACATATTACAATTTAGTTAACCTTGAGCTCATGAACAGTCTATATGTCCCGCCCCGATAATTCCGCCGTCGGTCGGGGTGTGACAGTTGAGTTAACCAATGTATGGTTAAGATATATGGTAAATTATGTGTTTTCAGATTAGTAAGCTCGATCTAAGTCGGAGAGACTTACTGAGTTAAAATGGTGGGTTGAGTCTGGGGTGGTGAATCCTCTGGGATATTGTAAGATAACAGGGTTATCTATATGAGGGCAATTTATAAAACTATTTTATAAAGACCAGAGGGTCTTGAGTGGAAATAAATATTAAATGAGACAAGTTGACTTTTTTACATTAAACTATTAGAACTCACTCAGCGTAGCTGACTTTGTACGTACGTTAGATTGTTTTGCAGGTGGGTCTGCTAGACGAGGTATCTTGGCTTGGGAGCGGGCTACTCGGGTTGGTGCGCATGCATTCGTCAGGTAACGTTATGAAAATTAACGAGTTTAAAGATAATACTATTTCAAGAAAGACTTCTGATGTTTACCTTAATGAAAGTTAAGTGTTTTTAATGAGTTTACCTAGTGATGAGAACCAACTGTAGGGTGCTTGGTTTTGGGCCTTACACATCCGGCTGACTAGCCAAATGAGCCATCGAACTTGGAGAGCATAAGATACAATATATACCTAGAACGGCGGTAAAAGCTCAAGTCTGGGCATACTTTCTTGCAGAAGTTCCTAAAGAAGAAAAAGAAGCACCGGAGACGAAAAAGGGTGATGAACAGCAGAAGCAACCTCCAAACACATGGATGTTATTTGCAGATGTAGCCTCCAGCACAGAAGGGTCTGCAGCTGGTCTAGTCTTAATAAGCCCCAAAAAAGAAGAGTTCACATTACTCTTCGGCTAGACTTCTCAAGTACAAACAACGAGGTTGAATATGAAGCACTACTTGCAGGTTTGAGGATAGCTAAAGAGATGAAGGTGTCAAAGATCCAAGTGTTTGTTGACTCACTCTTGGTGGCCAACCAGGTCAATGACCAATACATGGCCAAATAGGAAAGCATGAAGAAATACAAAGCTAAAGCACAAGAATTAATACAAGGCTTTGAAAGTTGCAGCGTGAAGCAAGTGTCACGATCAAAGAATAAGCAGGTTGATGCCCTCAACAAGCTGGCATCGCTTACCTTTGCACACCTAACCAAGAAGGTTCTAGTAGAAGTACTAAAGCTCCATCCATCTGTGAAGAAGGAATACATGATGTAATAGCTGAAGAAAGAAAGAATTGGATGGCCCCGGTCATAGACTGTTAGGACATGTTTTGTAACTGTTGATAAAATTCTGTGTAAGTTCATAGAAGTTCGCCTGGTTTATCAGAGGCGAACTTGTTAATTTCGCTTAGCCTATTAGAGGCGAACTTAATAAGTTCGCCTAAGCATCTTTGAGGCGAACTTATTAAGTTCGCCTACTGCAGAACTGGTTTTTATAAATAGAGGAACTGAGACAGAACAAAATTAGAGTTTAGAATAGATGATATTAGGAGGAACTGATTAGAGACTATATCTTGTAAACTGATATCTTGGTGGAAATACAAAGAGTTTGTTTACACCGTTGTTGTTGATTGAGTTACACGAGCACGTTGATCATGGATTCCACACGTTATCACCGTGTCGTACCGCGAATCTAGAGATCCGTCACGCACCGAATTAGGGACCTACATAGACTTCTTGAAAGAGGGAAAACTTCCAGAGGATGAAGCAGAAGCAACAAGGCTGCAGATTAAAGCAAAGCAATACATGATCAAAGATGGATGTCTCTACAAAAAGTCCTACTTGTCACCGGTCCTCCGTTGCGTCGAACCAGCTCAAATTAATTACTTGATCAGGGAAGTGCACGAGGGAATATGTGGGACTCATTCTGGCCCTAGGTAGGTGGTCACAAAGCTGATGATTTGGGATATTACTAGCCTACAATGCACAAGGATGTTGTAAGAAATACGCAAGTGTGAAGGGTGCCAGTTGCATACACCAATCAAAGCAAGTCCGAAGCATGACCTAGACACTTACACTTCTGCATGGTCATTCTACAAATGGGGAATGGGCATTGTTGGTATGTTCCCCGAAGCAAGAGGAAGAGTCAAGTTCTTACTAGTAGCGGTTGATTATTTCACCAAATGGCCCGAGGTCAAACCACTAGCTTCGATCACAGGCAATCATGTGATCGCCTTGATCAAAAATCAAATCATTAACAAATTCGTTCGCATCGACCCATAAATAACAAACGTTGTCAAACATGTGATAAACTTTCTATGGGAACAAATCATATGCCGCTTCGGTCTTCCTAGACAAATTGTCGCAGACAATGGCAAAAATTTGCTGATAAACCATTCTGCGCTTAGTGTACGGAGCTGCACATCAAACAAATCTTTAGTTCCATTGCTTACCCTCACTCCAACTGCCAGGTTGAACGAATGAACCGGAGCATCGTATCCGGAATAAAAACAAGGCTTGGAAGTCAAGGAAAAGATTGGCTGGAAGAATTACCAAGCATCTTGTGGGCTATCAGAAAGATGGAGAAAACAAGCCATGGCCGTTGTAACACCTGCCATAGAAATGTCCAAGAAATTCCAAGGTTAGAACCTATAAGAACTTCCAAGCATCTTGTGGGCTATCAGAATGATGGAGAAAACAAGCCATGGCCGTTGTAACACCTGCCACAGAAATGTCCAAGAAATTCCAAGGTTAGAACCTATAAGAACTTGCGTATCTAAAGTACCAAAGTCTAGGGTTAAAAATGAAAATTGTGGAAACTGGTTAGATATCAGACCGATATCTCTTTTCATATCGGACCGAAGCGAAATAAGGCTCAAACATTGGACCGATATCCATTCTCATAACGGTCTGCAGTTGAAGGTTGAGTCGGTTATCGGACCAACATTAATCCATAACGGTCCGACAAAGTCCACCCAGCCACAATTTGTGGTGCTGCCACGTGTCCTATGACTCAACCTCGGGTTTTTGATGCGTGTCATGATATCGGACCGATATGCACCTCATAACGATCTTCTAGACGGGATATGAGGTGCGGGTCAATCAGATGTTGACATGTAGGGCTGACGTGTGTACAGGCAGATGTCGGACCGACATCCTCTGCCATATCGGTCCAACATGAACCCAAATCACAGCCTATAAATAGTTAAATGTATTCAAACATTTTCTTCATCCCACATTTGATCATCACACTCAAAACTCATTCCAGGAGACCCCTAGGTTGTTCCCAACGATCTCGGTCCAACTCCCGCTCATTGTAGTGCTCGGTCTAAGATGAAACGCTCTTAGAAGTGTCGAAACGCTAGAGAAACAAAAATAAGAAGTTGATTCTATAATTTCCAACTTAGAGGCACATTCCTATAATCAAGGTGAATACTTTATCTCTTTCAAAACTTGTGTCAAATATTTACATTTATGAAAATGGCCAAATAAAGGTTAAGGGAATAATGCTCAACGTTCTTCTACGAACAAAGCATTCGGGCCATAGGTATACGTAAAACTTGCAAGGGATACACGAGTCTCGGGTGAGAGTCCCGGATTGCGGCTGGTGCTTATCTTATAACAAATTCGGAGGCTTAGATCTATCCGTTGTTATAAGGCATGACGCCAGTGTATACATTGGTGCATACATTCAGGACATGGGCGTTCTCGCTGACGTTTCAGTTTCAAAAATGTTTTCAGGCAATGAATAAAAGGAAAAAGGAAAAAGGGGATATGGGCTGACATAAGATCTGACGTAGGAATGAATGTTGAAATGGGATAACTTGCATGTTGGATTCTCAGGCCTCGTGTATAGAAAATTCTAAAAGATGAAAAAGAAGATAGGACCAAGGGATTGATCAACCTTGGATAGTACTATTTCCCATGGCTTGAACTTGTCTATAAGACAAGAGATGTAGTTGGTTTCAAACTCTGTTTTGTAATCAAATGAGAAAGGGTATTTAAATCCCTATGTTTATGAAATAAATACAAGGCTTTTGTTTTCCAAATGGGTCTTGATATTTACAAATACAACCCTTGAGGTTGAATTGAATGATGTTTCGATCCTTTTGAAAAAGTCTTCCGATGTGTTTCATAAAAACTTTGAAATCAAAGAAAGTACCAATCGAGGTCGCACACGTCCAGGGGGTGCCTGAGGCGGGGTGTGACGGGTTGGTATCAGAGCCACAGGTTTTAGCGAATTAGATACTTGGATTTAGTATCTAAGCTTCAACCATAAGTTATATGATGCTTTAAAATTAAGATTAGGAAACAAGGTAACATTCTGACCAGTATGTAGTTATCTGACAAATGGAATGTTCTGTCTAAGGAAAGAGTGGTGTATAAATCTCTCCTAGACCCACCATTCTTTCCTGGGAACATCTCTGTTAGAGGTACTGCTCTGGAAAGATAACCATTCTTGTAGAACTTTAGTTAAAATAAGGATACTAGCCTTAGTATCTAATTCATGACCAAAAGAATAAGATATGCATTAATACTTTAAGATTGCAGATGTCTGGAGATCCCTATACCTGTTTATTATGATCCCAATCGTCCAATAAGGAAAGAATCACCTGAAAATATTGTCCCTTGGGGTCACAAATGAATCCCATTTCTTCACCTTACTACAACAATGATCAATTTGCTACTGAATACCATCCCAAGTCCCATAATACCTCAAGCCAATGGATGGAAGTTGGATCTGATTTAAGCAATTGCAACAATGAAGTCCCATTATAGCAAGGAAATGATGAGGCTGAGTCTAATCAAGCCCATCATATTATGTCGACCGAAGAAGAATCTTATCATAATAATTTTGTATCTGAACAATCCGAAACTTCAGTTTTGTACGATCCTTATATGTTTCCTGAACCACTCTATCATGGTCCTTTTGAAACCTATTTTCAAGCTCCTCCAGAATACCAAATGCTTATAACGATATTATGGTTGTACTTTGTGAACCTCCACCCAAATATGGTTATGAGGAAAGTATGCATTCTTCTCCTATTGAGTGCCTAGATCGTTCGTTGCGCCAAACGGATGAAGTGACACATGAGAAAATCAAGGACAAAGCAAGAACCAAATTTTATGGCCAACAAGTATATGAATACAGGGCGGATTTGATGACTCTTGGAAAAGAGCTATTGAAGGACTAGAACTTTATATTGTATTTTTTTTTCTTTGTAATATATTTTCTAATAAAATAAGTCTCGTTTTATTTTATTCTATGTACATCTATGGTTGAAAAAGGCAAAGGTTCTAGCTTTCTTCGTAAATTCGCTCAAGTTAATTATCAAGAACGGAAAAAAAATGAAACCACTATAGAAAATAATGAGAAAACTGAAAGTTCAACTTTCAGAAGCCTAGGAGAAATAGGAAACCACAATGTTCCCTATAATCCTTTTATAAGTTTTCATTCTTGTAAGGCCCCTTACCGGGCACCCTACAGTTAGTTCTCATAACGGGTTATTCCCTTGAAAATACTCATTTTAGATATATTAAACTACAGCGGAATTCTTTCTAAAAACATGTATTAGTCTTTAATGTCATTAAGTTACCTCACGAATGCTTGCACCCCAATCTGAGTAGCACCGCTCCCAAGCCAAGATACGTTGCAAAACAATCTATCGCACACATAAAGTCAGCTACGCTGAGTGAGTTCTAATAGTTTAGTTTAATTAAAAGCCAACTCGTCTCAAAAGTTATTTAAACTTTACTCAGGACCCACGGTCCTTATAAAATAGGTCCACAATTCATTAACAAATAGATAACCCTTGTTATCACCCGATATCCCATAATAGCTCATTACCCGAAACTCATCCCATAATAATCATAATCCCGCAGTCTCATCGACATAGGTCGAACTTACCTACACTAATAACTCATACTCAAGTACATGTATTAACTCAACACTTGGTTAACACAACAAATCCGTAGACATCAACTTACTCATCCTTGACCAAGGCTCTTACAAATCAACTGACATAATAGTTGTAAGCACTACATCACAATCCTGACGCATCGGTCAATCTAACTCTACTCATCACAATAATACTATCTCATGCACAATAATTATAACTCAATGCTTGTATGCAATTTATCACAAATATATAAGCACACAAACACATACATCTTCGATGCACCCTCGGCATGGGCACCCTCGTCAGGGCGTTCGACACACCCCGAGCTCATCACTGTCCTGTTGTACATCATCACCTTTGGTGACCTCCTAAAGGAGTTAGTCCTCCATAATCACGTTTGCCATGTCATAATGACAACAATTCAAACACAATACCCGTCGTGTCACAAGGACAACGACACAATGCACACAACACATGTATAATCACATAACAATATACTCTATATACATGATTCATTAACTGCACCTGCACTTCACACTTAGCACTAGGATGAGATATCCTACATGTATTCATAAGCGTTTAGCTCATATCCTGACTCACCCCGACTAATTCATAACACAATGCTCTACTAATATAGCCACACATACAAATACTATACCTCATTATTTAAGCACATACCACGTACATGCACACCCTGTGACACCTCCTAGTCGTACCCGTATGACCCGCAACTACAATCCCAACTCACCCCTGTTAGGTCACTATATGACCCGTGACCGTATAACCACCTTTAGACCTAGATCACACGATCTCATAAACACCCCCGTAGACCCTCCGACTCATTACTGAACATTTTAGTTTATAAACACCTCGGGTAAAAATCCAAAACTCTTAACACGTTTAATACATTAAACATCTCTGGTAAGTATGTACGAAAGCCCCTAAAATGTTAAAAACATTTAAAAGTGGGGGATTAGAAACTCACTGGATATGAAGATCCAACTCTTGAACTGCAAAGTTTTCCTCGTACTAACCTGAACCAGTCAACATACGATCACATGGTCAGAGTATGTTCCAACATGTGTCACTACTTAAAAACATAAACGTTCTCGATAATCATCTCATCCACACAACCCTTTCAACCATGCAAAAACCCTAATCCACGTGTCTGCTTAGATCGGGTCATCCTGGATCCGTATGGACTCGCATGCATGCACGTTCACTTGCCATGCAAAACCTTGATCTCATAGGTCGCCCGTACACGAGCCACATGTTCCAAAACTCACCATGCAAGCTTTTGGCCCACCAAACCCTAACCTTGCAACCACGTAAGTTTGGAGCAGGTCACCATGCACGCGCGTATACCCCCATGCAGACGCCCAAATCGGGTGTGACCCGACCCCTTCATCATTCACCACTGTGTGCTACCACCGTTCACACCATCATGCACCACTATTAACCTCTACGTCGTGCCTAACAGGAACAACACCACATCACCTCCGCCGTCCGCCGCAGTAAAGCACCGCCACAACAGCCTTTTCCCGTGACGGTCGGCAGCTCCCCTCATCGTCGTCATCGGTTCCGGCCATCCTCGAAGCCACCACCTTCTTCTCCGGTTGAAACCCTAGCCGATCGCCATCGATCGTCACCCTCACGCACCTCGTGGTCCACCGAAGCCACCACCACAGCCACTACCACTACCGGTTACCATGCATACCCCTACCTTCATCATCGTCGTCCCCTTCAATCACTTTACTCTAAACCAAAACCCTAGTCGGGTTCTCGAGCACAACATATACGAGAAAAGAATATAAACGGATGAGTTTAAGGTGTACCTTACATGCGAAGTTCCTCCCTTGGTCGCTACCACCGTAGGACCACCCCGTCGCCAACCTCTTCCTCACATGCGTCCCCTTTCCAGCCATCGCACACCTAGCTCTAGGGTTGGTTCTATAAGTGGTATTTCAACCCTCGTATATTAAATTCAGTCCCCTTCTCTCTTGATTCGTGTGTTTCGATCACAAACCCTCTTTAAGCGACTAACCGTGTCATTTAATGTCGTCAAAACGCCCCATGCACGACAAAAGTTACCCCTTATTTCGTTTAATATTGACTCGGGTCACTCACAAACCCGAACCCTTAACCTTTTTAGAGTTTAGGGATGTTACAAGTCTATCCCCCGTAAAAGAGGATTCGTCCCCGAATCCTGCGTCGGTATAAACCAACCCAACACGTCCTTTTGTTCTCCATCGTGCACCAATCCCTTTGGTGACAAGCACTCGCTTAAACACTTATCAAATCTACTACATTGTTTCGTAACTCGACCACCCACCTTGGGGTTCAAATAAATCTTCTCCATTGCCCACTTTCTACTTTGTGACTTGTAGGTTTCACCTACCCATTCCTTTGCCTCTCGTCTCCCTAGTCATTAGCCAAGCGACTTCATTTCCCACTCTTGTTATCCCAGCACTTGCTAGAAGTTGCCATCTGTGATTGTCTTGAATTTCCACCCTTTACCGAAGGTCTTGTTGTCATTGTCCTTCACATTAACTTTTCGCCCTTATTGCTTTAATAACATTGCTTATACCACCTCTAGTACCGCGTAGTATAGCATAGCTAGTTACCCGCTCACTTGCCATATTCCATCTTGAGTTACATCCTCCCAAGTAGGTTCCTTAACTTTCATGGACGGATTCATTCACTGTCCTTCCAAAGTGATGTCGTCGTACTTCTAGCCTCATACCTTGATCACCGTCCTGTGATGATTTCTCAAACTCTAACCCATTGCCCTTCCCATAAGGACATCACTAATGTCTTTCTTCAATGATCTTCAGGAGCTCGTGTAAAGCTACCCTGGTCTCCACTAAATCCCTTTATCGTAAAATCTCTTTAGTTCATTATCACGCATCCAATACGCCCCGTAAATGCTAGGGTCATCTTCATTAGCTCTCGATGTTTATTAAGGCTCATATGCCTTCGTCATGTCTGTTTCAACATCTAAGCACTTGCTTTCCTTGAATGCTCCACGTGAGCTCATAATAAGCTGGTCTTGGATTTACCAGCGTAGGCATATCCCCCTTAGTCACTTACGTGCAATCTTGCACGTGCCCCTCCTGAGTGTGACTCTCGATTATATCACACTGGTACTTTATCAAGTATTCCTCTTGAGCTTCACCTTTCTCTATGTTGCTATAACATTACCATGCGATCCCCGACCGCATATAATTTATCATGTACGAACATGAAGTCCGTCTGCCCACAAGCCTCAGCTATTCGTCGTCTCGCTCAGGGAAAAACATCCTTAATCTTCTGGTGTCTCATCTCAACTGAATTCTTCATATAGAACGTATTCCGTGAAGGTCCTTCATCATCTGGTTATCTTCGTGCTGAAATCTTCAGAGTCATCATCTCGACCTCATCATAAATGTTTCTGATAAAGCGACCACGTAAACGCTTTCATCACTAACTCTACAATTCCGCCCTTCGGATTCGTGCTCCGAATTCCCGAGATATAAGTATAGGCATCTCATAAGAGCACCTCATTGGTCACCTAGAAAGACGTAAAAACTCCTTGCCTCACCTCGACGTATCAGCGTCGAGAAAATCGTCAAGATAGAAATACCCTACTTGAGCACACTAACCATCCGTCCTATGCACGACTAAGCGTGTACTACAAGGACACACACCGACACACATAACTACAGAACACACAATGTTCTACACATGTGCTAGTAACTCAACCTTCTAACTCGCACAAAGTGCACATACACAGCTAGCTAGATCGGGGTAAATCTACACGCATACATTATGACCTCATCATTTATAGACACACAAGTATATCATGTTGTTTGGCACGAAGGCACTAGCAACACGATCTCCTGCCTGACTGTCGTCAGACACAATAACCTGTTGACAAAAGTCAACACCATATCAAGCTTACACTTGATATCCGGCCCGACTAATAGCAGACACCATATCAAGCTTACGCTTGATCTCCCGCCATGACTATCAAGTATGTGACACCATTAACTTATACTAATAAGCAACTCAAATAATGACATACAAGTTTATTCACCAAACTCTCTCATGTCCTTAAGCACCAAAACATTTACCTCGCGAAGATATGTGCCTTAAGATATAAAGACATTTAATATCATTACACTTCACACATCATCTAAGCATAACACATAGGTGACACTATCTTAAGACCGTAGACGCACACAAGTAATCAAAACTCAGGTCTACTCGTACCTTCTAATCAACCAAGTTCTAGCATCACATCAAATATTACATTTAGTATGAACTCACGTCGTTTAAAATGTAATCACATAATCACACATAATTAACACTGCACCGTCAATAGCAAGCTACCACACATGCGACTATCATTAACTACGTTTTAAACCATCCCGTGGTAAGATTCAATATCAAGGTTAATATCAAACAATTGAAAAAAACCAAGAACAAATATTTCATCACAAAAGTGCCCGACGGCCACTACTCAAAATGCTCTAGTCCTCTCGTGGTACCCACTACTGCTCTAGTCAATAAACAAGTCGAAGTTTGCCCCCACTTTCTCCTCGTCATCGGATTCCTCCAACCATCCATTTCCTGATTCTGCGTAGTGTCTCGAGGGCTGACTCCTGACTGCAAATGCATTTCTTCCTCTCATGTAAAAGGAACTATTGAGCCCGCCCCTTATAGTTGCCCTAGTAGTATTGGGGCATTTGGCGCTGGAAGCGCCAAGATCACCTCCTGTGCTGGTAGCTCCTGCTCGTATTCAGTCGCTGGTGGAATCACCGTCAATGGAACAGGCACTAAGACTCGTCTCCCTCCAAATATAACCGTGCGAACGGAAGCCAAACGTCTAGCCCGCCGCTCTGTCAACCTCCTGATAAGAGCTCCTCGCCTAACCCATCTAGTACGAATCATCATTGCCATCAGTACCTGCACAAGATAGAACGTTGGAGTGATTACTATGGGCGTCAAATTCAGAATATGAAAGTGATCATAGACTGCCAAACTAAGGTGATCAAATGCAATTTGGTGGTCCTCATTACTGCTCGGATTCTAAAACTTCCCCATCATATTCACACTAGCTTTCTATCTTTCATACAACCCCGATGCACATGCATCCCACACGACTCATATAGTATCACACAATAATCTAGCAAGTCATCATATTTATCACAATCTCATACCATCAAAGTTTAAACACAATATTACTAAATCATATTGACACACCAAAGTATCTCACATAGTTACAATTAGTGCTATTCCACATTACTCAACTCACACTATAGTCTCATTCAATCACACCACACAACTTCAAGTTGTTCTACATAATACTACAACACATGTCACACTACATGATCCCACACGGAACCATAAATCATTTACTCACACCGATTACTTTACCTAGTGTAACACTACACAAATGGTAAATAATAATTACCGCTCAACTAGAAAGACGTACCTCTTGGCTCGCGGTTACTCGTGGTGGCATTCGTTTCACCCTCGTCCCATTTTCAGTTTAAGTTAAGGCATTTTATTTGTTTTAAAAATACCACTTTTCTCTTAAACCACGACTCTGATATCAACTTGTAAGGCCCCTTACCGAGCACCCTAAACTTGGTTCTCATAACGGGGTATTCCCTTGAAAATACTCATTTTAGATATATTAAACTACAGCGGAAGTCTTTCTAAAAACATTTATTAGTCTTTAATGTCATTAAGTTACCTCACGAATGCTTACACCCCAATCCGAGTAGCACCGCTCCCAAGACAAGATACGTTAACGCAACGCTTACATGTAAACAATCTACACACGACTCATATAGTATCACACATAAAGTCAGCTACGCAGAGTGAGTTCTAATAGTTTAGTTTAATTAAAAGCCAACTCGTCTCAAAAGTTATTTAAGCTTTACTCAGGACCCACGGTCCTTATAAAATAGGTGCACAGTTCATTAACAAATAGATAACCCCTGTTATCACCCGATATCCCATAATAGCTCATTACCCGAAACTCACCCCATAATAATAATAATTCCGCAGTCTCATCGACATAGGTCGAACTTACCTACATTAATAACTCATACTCAAGTACATGTATTAACTCGACACTTGGTTAACACAATAAATCCATAGACATCAACTTACTCAGCCTTGACCAAGGCTCTTACAAATCAACTGACATAATAGTTGTAAGCACTACATCACAATCTTGACGCATCGGTCAATCTAACTCTACTCATCACAATAATACTATCTCATGCACAATAATTATAACTCAATGCTTGTATGCAATTTATCACAAATATATAAGCACACAAACACATACCTTTTCAATGCACCCTCGTCAGGGCGTTCGACACACCCCAAGCTCATCACTGTCCTGTTGGACATCGTCACCTTTGGTGACCTACCGAAGGACTTAGTCCTCCACAATCCCGTTTGCTGTGTCATAATGACAACAATTCAAACACAATACCCATCGTGTCACAAGGACAACGACACAATGCACACAACACATGTATAATCACATAACAATATACTCTTTATACATGATTCATTAAATGCACCTGCACTTCACACTTAGCACTAGGATAAGATATCCTACACGTATTCATAAGCGTTTAGCTCATATCCTGACTCACCCCGACTAATTCCTAACACAATGCTCTACTAATATAGCAACACACATACAAATACTATACCTCATTATTTAAGCACATACCACGTACATGCACACCCTGTGACACCTCCTAGTCGTACCCGTATGACCCGCAACTACAATCCTAACTCACCCCTGTTAGGTCACTATATGACCCGTGACCGTATAACCACCTTTAGACCTAGATCACATGATCTCATAAACACCCCCGTAGACCCTCCGACTCATTACTGAACGTTTTAGTTTATAAACACCTCGGGTTAAAACCAAAACTCTTAACACGTTTAATACATTAAACGTCTCTGGTAAGTATATACGATACCCCCAAAAACGTTAAAAACATTTAAAAGAGGGGGATTAGAAACTCACTGGATATGAAGATCCAACTATTGAACTTCAAAGGTCTCCTCGTACGAACCTGAACTTGTCAATGTACGATCACAAGGTCAGAGTATGTTCCAACATGTGTCATTACTTAAACTCATAAACGTTCCCGATAATCATCTCATCCACACAACCCTTTCAACCATTCAAAAACCCTAATCCACGTGTCCGTGTAGATCGGGTCATCCTGGATCCGTATGGACTCGCATACATTCACGTTCACTTGCCATGCAAAACCTTGATCTCATAGGTCACCCGTACACGAGCCAAGGCCCCCTTCCACGTTCCAAAACTCACTATGCAAGCTTTAGGCCCACCAAACCCTAACCTTGCAACCACGTAAGTTTGGAGCGGGTCTCCATGCACGCGCGTATACCACCATGCAGACGCCCAAATCGGGTGTGACCCGACCCCTTCGTCATTCACCACCGTGTGCTACCATTATGCAATACACCATAACGCACCACTATTAACCTCTATTCCGTGCCTAACTGTAACCAACACAACACCACATCACCTTCGCCGTCCGTCGCCGTAAAGCACCGCCACAGTAGCCTTTTCCCGTGACCGTCGGCACCTCCCCTCATCGCTGTCATCGGTTCCGCCCATCCCTGGAGCCACCACCTTCTTCTCTGATTGAAACCCTAGCCGCTCGCCATCGATCGTCACCAGCACGCACCTCGTGGTCCACCGAAGCCACCACCACATCCGGTAGCCACTACCACTACCGGTTACCATGCATGCCCCTGCCTCCGTCATCGTCGTCCCCTTCGATCACCTTACTCCAAACCAAAACCCTAGTCATGTTCTCGAGCACAACAGATACGAGAAATGAATATAAACATATTAGTTTAAGGTATACCTTACGTGTGATGTTCCTCCATTGCTTGCTACTACCGTAGGACCACCACGTCGCCGGCCTCTTCCTCACCTGCGTCCCCTTTCCATCCGTCACACACCTAGAGCTGATATGGCTCTAGGTTTTGTTCTATAAGTGGTATTTAAACCCTCGTATATTACATTCAGCCTCTCCTCTCTTGATTCGTGCATTTCGATCACAAACCCTCTTTAAGCGACTAACCGTGTCATTTAATGTCGTCAATACGTCCATGCACGACAAAACTTACCCCTTATTTCATTTAATATAGACTTGGGTCACTCACAAACCCGAACCCTTAACCTTTTTAGAGTTTCGGGATGTTACAATTCTGCTCCTACTGCTGGAAGCTATAATATCTCTCCAATATATTCACATAACTTTCAAGAGGGATACACTGAAATACCTTATGGAAATAGAAGTGATCCTGAAGAAGAAGAAGAAGAACGAGCTGATTCTAATGTACCATACGTTCCATACTATGAGACTGTTTCTTTCCCTGCTCCTCGTATCAATGAGAATGCATCAGGAAGTGAAATGTAACAAATATTGATAACCCGAATAGCTGAACTTGAACGAGAAAAAGCTGAAGTTGATGTCTGGAATGCTTTGTTGGTTCAAGCTCTTGAAGAAAAGAATTTTAGAAATTTTTAGAAACAATAACTTCTATATGTACTCTTTTCTTGTATATATATTTCATCAATAAAAAGAATTGTTTTTAATTCCAATCTTATTTCTTGTATATAGCATGTCTAAATAAACTGGACCTTCTTATAATACGAGAGGAAAAAGGAAACATGAAGTGATTGAAAATGCTGTTTAAATCCCTGATTCACGTAAAGAACTTCAGAAACTGATTGCATAAGGAATCAAGGATTGTAGGTCCAGATTTCAATCAAAAATCACTCAACAGATCAATTACACACACAGGCGGAATCGGTGTGTATGGTGGTGAAACAGAGGGTTGAAAAAGAATTGGTGAAGATAAACCGGCAAACCACACAGGAACAACACAAATAAGATATGAAATTGTAATAAAAACAGATGAAATAACTCCAAATGTGTATTGATTCAGAAAACTGTGAAAGAGAGAATTTCAGGGTTACAGCTGCTATCCACACCCTAGAAATTCTCAAACTAGGCTATTTATAGCAAGTTGACAGGCATCGAAACTATGCTTACCGAAACTACTCGATGAAGCATTTACAAGAGAGATAAGCCTGTCGAAACTAAACTATCTATCAAAACTACTAGTTTCGATTGAACAAACCTCAATCGAAACTAAATAGTTTCGATGGCCCAGACTTAGAAATAAAACAGGAAATTACATTAAAATGAAAATACAAGTAAATAAACTAACTAAACAATGTTCAAAAGAAATACATTGATGACAACAAATTATACAATAATAAGACTCTACAATCTCCCCCTAAGCTGCTATATCAATGTCTTCAACTCTTCTCTAAGCAGTTGGCCCTTGATTTGGTTTCTGGAAAAATGGCTTGACATTCAATGACACCACTTTCTGATATGCCTTTAGCATCAGCTTCATCATCTCCATGAAAGAGCTTGATGGGGTTTTTGAACAAAACTTCAATATCTTCAGGTTGAATCTTTAGAAGCTCCATGGGCTCAAATATCACAATATCTTCCTTGCCTTCACACTTGATCACATCACTTCCGATGGTTGAGTTGTAAAACCATTTTCAGAAATTTTGTAACTGTACAGGTATTGATCATGGCAGAACTATGGATTTGACAGTTTCAGCAGGCTTGTACCGAAGGCTTACCCGGGGCTTTTGAGTTCTAGGATGAATCCTGGTTTTGGATATAATCCTCTTTGGAAAAGTGGTCTTCATTGACCTGAAGTCAGTGAGAGTTTGTTGTTTCAGAAATTGTTCAAAGTTGCGTGCCTCGTTAACTTTTCCAGGATTTTGTAGGGGTAATTTGGCAAGTGCCCTAAGATCATATCTAGGAGTGAGCTGATCTCATGAGAAGTTTTGAAGTGTTCTACTCCTCCCTTGTATCTCGTGACAATGTATAATCTCCTTTCATTGTCATATTTCCATCCCACGGGGGGTCTCTTCAGCTCTTGGTACTCCGCAAACCATTCATAATACTTGGTAGGCTCCTCTACAGGCAGTCTCCTCATCCAAGGCCTTTTTTGGTCGGAATAGTCTGGATTTGGTTTAAGGGGTTGAATTGGTTCAGATGGGGTGGATTCAGTGTGAGTTGTTTGAGTTGGTTCAGTGGGGGTTGGTTTAGTGTGTACTATATCAACTTTAACATTGGCTTCATCTTTATCATCGTCAGAGAGTGCCTGGATCTCTTCTCCTTCCTTAGTGAAGTATCGCACCTTCTCTTCGTGCAGATCTTCTATAGCCAAAATTTCTAGATAATCTTCATTAAATCCATAATTGTCAATCACTTCCAGAAGAGCATTCAGCTCGTGATCTGACCCAATCTCTTCTTCATCAAGGATAACCACATCAGCACTTGATTCTTTTCCTTTTCCTCTCTCTAGCAGCTCTCCGTTCACTAACTGATGGAAGATCATACCCGGTTTCTTCTATCTTGACTTCCACATCATCCTTTTTCTTGGCCAGTGAAGATTGTTAGTGAAGACTGAGGAAGGGGTTTCTTGTTGAGAAGACTTAATCATAGAGGCCTTGATTTGTTCAACAACATCAAATAAGGATTTAAACTCTTTTTGTTGCTGAAAGATTATCTTTTGTTGGGTTTCCAGTTGGGTTTGCTGAAAATCAAGTTGGGTATGTAAGCCTCCAACTTCCATCCTTAGATCTTTTATTTCTTCTTTGCACTCACTCAGTTCTGTCTTTAAGCTTTCTATTACTTCATCTCTTTTTGAAACATTGTTTTATAGATTTTTCACTTCTAGGCTTAAGGTTTTAACTCTTGGGACAGATGGTGATGGATCATGGACAGGAGACGGAGGTGGTGTAGGAACATGTGTATGTAGTAGAGATGGTTTTGCTGAAGGTGGTGAAATATGAATAGGTGAGTTAGAAGGGTTTAAGTGTTTCTAGAACATCAAATAGAGACTCTGAAGAAGAGGTTAAGGACTCCAGTCCTGACTTTATTTTCTTGCCCAATGGTTCTTCCTTTTCATAATCTGAACTTTAATCAGCTTGCCTCTTAGAGGAGGATGCAGGAGGTTCAGTCTGCTCCTCATCTTCATACTCATAGTCAGATTGATCATACTTAGTACCGTAGATGCCTTCGTCCAAGGTGTCACTAGACTCAGTTTCATCATGTACTTCTGCTTCTAGGTTTACGGCAGGTTACTCTTCAATTACAGGTTCAAGATTCTCTAACAATTGATCCACGAAAGGAGCCTCTAAGATAGGCTGTTCAATGTCTTTCTCTGTCTGTTGGTCAGCATCAACATCTGGCTCTTGGTTCCCTAGTTCTTGTTCTGCCTCTTCTTCCTCAGATGTTGATTCAGCTAGTAGTTGTGGATCTATATCAGGAACATTCTCTTCTTCTTCTCCCAAGATATGACCACATAGAGGAATGTCAGCAATCACTCTGTTGGTTTTTTTGCTTCAACTCTTCATGTAGCTTAAGGTCTTGGCAGTCATGTGATCAAAGACAAATATATTGCCATCGTGTTGCAAGTTAGGATGGAGATGATTAATAATAATCTAAAGAAACCTACGGTAGACCAAGAAATTTTCCTTCACTCCACCAGTCAGGTTTTTCTTTAACTGCCCAAATACTAGCCAAGAAAAATTGTAGTCCCTCCCTTTAATCAATCCTAAGACTGCTGATGCCACCATGGCATTGGCTGAATCAAATCCACCTTTTCTGATAGACATGCAGTGAATGAAGACATGTTCAATGTATCTCCATAGAGGTGGAAGGGCATTCTTGATAATTTATCCACCTTTGAATTCATTTGGATACCCCAATCTTTTGAAACATTCTTTAACATAAAAACTTGGAAAATCCACTGGCTTCATGATTATCATTAAAGTGCAGCACTTATCTGATAGTTGCCTCAGAAACAAGAACTTCTTGGTTATGAACTGTAGCCCTGATATGCTCCACATTGTCTATAACTGTTGTAGTTGCAGTACTCCAGAATTGCCATATAGTAGTTTCAAACACTGGTACATTGTGGCTTATAGAAAAGTTGATATTGGAGTTGGCAAGGAAATGAAGCACAGGAATGAAGTCTGCATTTTTGGGATCAGTAGTATGCAACACAGCACAGACATTGTGCCTTCTGAAAAATAAGAAATCCATATCTGCACAAGAAAAAAAATATCAAACATCACTCCAACACTTAGAAAAAATTTCAGAAAGGCCTGACCGAAACTACTAGTTTCGGGTGAAAAAGCAAATCGAAACTACATAGTTTTGGGCACCAAAGGGTATTGTCACACCCCGACCGATGGCGGAATCATCGAGGCGGACACTATATGATTGTTCAAAAGCACATGATAGCTAAAGGTTGCATAATTCATTAATTTAACAAGATCCAAATACAGTACATTCCAAATAACCTAGTCTAGTTCAAAACATTGATTTATTTAACTAGGTCCATAGTCCTTAAGTGGAGAAACCTTCGGCCGGTAGTCACATATCCAAACCTGAAACATTATTTAAATCAAGTGTCAACTAAAAAGTTGGTGAGTACATAGGTATAGTAATTCCGATAAATAGTAGTTGTAAATCGTTTTGCAACTCATTGTTTATCTTGTTAAACATAGTATAATGATGTACCATTTATTTAATCACAATTCAAACCGAGTTTGACGCGCTTGAACAGAGCACAACAGCTAAGTCCGGTATGTTTGAATATAGTTACCCACTATATCCGATATGATTGAATATAACACGCGGTTATATCCGAGTATGCAGTAATAAACACCCTAACCGGGTGGGCTGGTCAGGCACAATAGATCTATCAATATTACAGTTGGTTGTCTTGTGTTTAAATGTATGTATATCCAAAGAATAAGCATATAGTCTCATGTATAACACGTATAAACAATGTGAGTAGCATGTATAATGTTTCACCCCAAAACGTATAAAAATGTAAAATAGGGGCTATGTAACTCACCTTGCAAGCGGGTATTTTTTTTCCACGCGTGTAGGTGATAAAGATGTTGAAGTCTAAGCACGTTGAAACCCTATGTAGATAAATGGGTATCATTGTATGTTTGCATGTACGTATTAGTATTCAATTGTGTATAAGTTTATGATAGCATTCCTCAGTGGTATTAGCATAGAAACTGGTCCAGATTTACTTGAAATTACTGATTTGATCGAAACTGTTTTATAGATGTGACAGGTATCGAAACTACGTTTAATCGAAACTATGTTCAAGTATCGAAACTATGTTCAAGTATCGAAACTATGTCCAAGTATCGAAACTATGTTCAAGTATCGAAACTATGTTCAAGTATCGAAACTATGTTCCATTATCGAAACTATGTTCAAGTATCGAAACTATGTTCAAGTATCGAAACTATGTTCAATTATCGGAACTATGTTCAAGTGTCGAAACTACTAGCTTCGATTGACCACAGAACTGTCGAAACTACCATCTATCGAAACTATTAGTTTCGATTGACCATTTACTCAATCGAAACTAAGTAGTTTCGATGGCCCAGACTTTATAAAATAAAACAGTAACATTAATTTGTCCGGAAATCGATGGTTTGGAGTTGTGGCTTCGAGTGGTTCAGTTTGTCTTATGATAACAAAAGGTAAAGAAACGAAGTTGAGGATTCTTACTTGGTCGTGAAGGGTCTGGTCGGCAGAGTCTTAAATCCGAGAATGTCCAGAATGAGAATCAAGCTTCTGGATGGGATTAGCCTCTACAACCTTGATCACAGCTTCACACAGAGATGGCGATTGTAATGATGTCTTCAATTTGGAGAGAGATTGGGTGGAGGAGGGGTAGCGAGCTCGTGCAGGCGCGTCTTGATAATGAAACAAGCAATTGAGCATGTCCCGAGACTCATCTGGACGAGACGAAGCTGTCGAGCCATCTTGCAGGCGTGGGGGTTGACTGTCGGGGCCGAATTTGTGGCGTGGGTTTCGGTCACAAACACGATCGAACTTTCTGTATGTCGGGGAGACCAATTGGTCGGGGGCTATTGTTCGCGTGGGGACGACGAAGCCAGGGGTGCCTTTAGCGGCTGTCGAGGTGCAGGGAACAGCCCTGTCGGTTGCTTTGCCGGAGAAAGCTTTGGACCGCCGGACAATGTAGGGGGTGACCGGATAAAAGATTTGAGAATTGGCAGTTTTAGTCCCTGGAGTTTGGTTTGACTTAAATTAGCCCTTGAAATAAATACGGAAGAGTCCTTGTAGTTTTATTTGTACAGAAATAGTCCCTCAACTGATTTTAGCTTACAACCTTTTAGTTTGAAAAGTTTCAAAACAACCCTTATCTTTTATAAAAACAATTAATTTAATTTCTTTTAAAATTTTAAATATATTTTATAAACTTATATTATTATTATTGTTATAAATAATTTTTTTTATAAAAGTTAGTTATCTTGTTTTAAACAGGTTATTTTATTAAATACGGAACTTTTAAATTAGATTTTTATATAGAAATTGTATATAAGTTTTAAAGCTTGTAAAATTTTAATTAATTCAAATCTGTAAAAATAAAAATAAAAATAGAATACTTATCAAATAAAAACACTTGTATTTTATTTAATTTGAGAATGATTACACGATAAACATTTTACAAGTGCGCAATCGAAGATTCGAAATGTCACAGTCTCCCCAGGTTAGAGGAATTTAACTAATGGAGGCTATGAAAAGAGATGCGGATACATGGTCTTCATTTGGTCTTCACGCTCCCAAGTGAACTCGGGTCCACGTTTAGACTCCCAACGGACCTTGACAATGGGGATGCGGCTACGCTTGAGTTTCTTGACTTCTCGGTCCATGATTTCCACGGGTTTCTCAACAAAGTGCATTTTCTCGTCAATGCGCACTTCATCAAGCGGGATGTGGAGATTCTCGTCGGCTAGACACTTTTTCAAATTAGATACATGAAAAGTCGGATGAACGTTGATGAGTTCTGAAGGAAGATCGAGTTTGTAGGCCACTTTTCCTACCCTTTCGAGTATCTTGAATGGACCCACATATCGAGGTGCAAGTTTTCCATTCTTTCCAAATAGGACTACGCCCTTCCAAGGTGATACCTTTAGGAGGACCATATCCCCAACTTGAAATTCCAAGGGTTTTCGTCTTTTATCGGCATAGCTCTTTTGCCGACTCCTTGCTACTCGAATGTTGTCACGAATAAGAAAGATTTTATCGGTGGTCTCTTGGATAAGCTCGGGACTGGTGATTTGTGCTTCACCAATTTCGTTCCAACAAATCGGTGAACGACATTTTCGTCCATAAAGAGCTTCAAACGGCGCCATGTTAATACTTGTGTGGTAGCTGTTGTTGTAGGAAAATTTGATCAGTGGTAGGTGATAATTCCAATTGCCACCAAAGTCAATGACACAAGCTCTAAGCATATCCTCGAGAGTTTGGATTGTTCGCTCTGTTTTTCCATCAGTTTGAGGATGGTAAGCCGTACTTAAATCCAAACGAGTACCAAGTGTTGATTGCAATGTTTGCCAAAATCGAGAAGTAAAACGCGAATCCCGATCGGAGATGATGTTCAAAGGGATTCCGTGACGACTTACGATCTCATCGATGTAGATCCGAGCCAATTTCTCGACTCGATAGTCTTCACGAATAGGCAAGAAATGAGCAGACTTTGTAAGTCGGTCGATAATAACCCAGATACAATCGTGCCCACTAGAAGTGCGTGGGAGTTTGGTGATGAAGTCCATAGCAAGGTTTTCCCACTTCCACATGGGAATTTCAGGTTGTTCGAGGAGTCCGGAAGGCTTCTGGTGTTCGGCCTTCACTTTAGAACAACTTAGGCATTTTGCCACAAAGAGGGCTATATCCTTTTTCATGCCGGGCCACCAATATTGCTGACGGAGACCCACGTACATCTTCTCAGCCCCGGGATGTACCGAATATCGAGTTTTGTGGGACTCGTTCATCAAAAATATACGAAGATCGTCGCGATCGGGAACCCAGATACGGTCTAAGTAATACAATAGACCCTTGGCTTTGGTTTCTAGCAAGAGTTCTATGCCACACGCCATCTCTTGATACATGTTTCCCTCGGTAATCGAGGTGTGTTGTGCTTTGAGAATACGGGCTTGGATATCGTTATGAATATGTACACTATGAAGCATGATACGTTCTTTACGACTCAAGGCGTCGGCTACAACGTTTGCTTTGGTAGCGGATCTCGCAGTCGTAGTCGTTTAGAAGTTCGACCCATCGTCGTTGCCTCATATTAAGCTCTTTTTGATTGAAAATATGTTGGAGACTTTTGTGGTCGGTGAAAACCACGCATTTGGTACCATATAAATAGTGTCTCCAAATTTTCAAGGCGAAAACGACAGCACAAAGCTCGAGATCATGGGTCGTATAGTTCTTCTCATGAATTTTGAGTTGACGTGATGCATATGCAATTACTTAGCCACGTTGCATAAGGACACAACCAAGACCTTGGTTGGATGCATCACAATAAACGACAAAGTCGTCATTACCACTAGGAAGGGTTAGAATAGGAGCATTGCAGAGCTTGTGCTTTAGAGTTTGGAAAGCTTCTTCTTGTTTGGGTCCCCACTCGTAGTGCTTACCTTTGTGAGTCAAGGCACTGAGCGGGACCGCAATCTTGGAGAAATTTGAAATGAAACAACGGTAGTAACCTGCTAGTCCAAGAAATGAACGAATCTCGGTGGGACTCTTAGGAGTACTCTAATTCTTTACCGCTTCGATCTTTGTCGAATCCACATGAATTCCCTTATCGTTGACTATGTGTCCCAAAAATTGAACCTCTTTTAGCCAGAATTCACACTTGGAGAACTTGGCGTATAGTTGTTCTTTCTTTAAGAGCTCTAGAATTAAACGAAGATGTTGTTCATGTTCTGCTTTCGTTTTAGAATAGATGAGAATGTCGTCAATGAAAACGATCACGAACTTATCCAAATAAGGTTTGCATACACGGTTCATGAGGTCCATGAAGACCGCAGGTGCATTAGTCAAACCGAATAGCATCACCATGAACTCGTAGTGACCGTACCTAGTCCGAAAGGCAGTCTTTGGAATGTCTTCATCGAGAACACGAAGTTGATGGTACCCGGAACGAAGGTCAATCTTGGAGAAACATGTTGAACCTTGAAGCTAATCGAAAAGGTCGTCGATACGGGGTAAAGGATAACGGTTCTTAATTGTAAGCTTGTTGAGTTCACGATAATCGATGCACATTCGAAACGATCCATCCTTTTTCTTTACGAACAGTACAGGAGCACCCCAAGGTGAATGGCTCGGGCGGATGAATCCTTTAGATGAGAGTTCTTGTAATTTACTTGCGAGTTCTTGCATCTCGGAAGGTGCAAGACGATAGGGAGCTTTTGCCACGGGAGTTGCTCCGGGCACAAGGTCAATACGAAACTCTACTTGTCTAGGAGGAGGAAGACCGGGTAGATCCTCGGGGAATACCTCGGGATAGTCTCGAATGATCGGAATATCTTGCAATTTCTTACCCTTATATTTCGTGTCAACTACGTGGGCCAAGAAAGCAACATACTTTTTCCGCAAGTACTTTTGTGCTAATGTGCATGACATGAGTTGAAGACCACGACATGGTTTTTCACCGAACATAACTAACGTGTCGCCCGAAGAGAGAGGTATACGAATACACTTTTCGTAGCAAATAACCTCGGCATGGTGCTTGGATAACCAGTCCATGCCAATTATAATATCGAAGCTTCCCACTTGCATTGGAAGGAGATTAACAGAGAAATTGTGATTATTAAGCTCGAGATTACAGTCACGGATAACAGAATTTATAGTAATAGATTTTCCGATTGCTATCTCCACGGTATAAGAATTGTTAAGTTTCGTTCTTTGTTTAGCAAGTCGAGATTCAAAGGTAAGAGATACAAAACTCCTATCGGCACCGGTATCAAATAAAACGGATGCATAATGATTGTTTACGAGAAACGTACCGTTTATCACGTCGTTGTTTGCTTGAGCCTCATTAGCGTTTATGTTAAACGCTCGTCCTTGAGGACCACCTTGATGATGAAGTTTTGGACATCGGTCACGGAAATGGTTTGGGTCTCCACATTCGTAACATGCCCGACCATTGAGAAGTGTCGGGTAGTTTGGACGGTTGGTTGGAGCCGCTTGATGGACGGGAGGATGGGTACGGCAAGTAGTGACCACGTGTCCATATCATCCGCAGCTTGAACACAATCGGCATGGTAGGTTGGCAGGATGATCGTACTTGCAGGTCTGGCATTCGGGATTCGGGCCCTGATAAGTTTTCGGGTTTTGACCCAAAGGGGCCGCTTGGATAGCAGGCACAGCGGGAGTTACGGCTGTAAAGTTTCGACCCTTTTGTTTCTTGTTGCGGTTAGAAGACTCGGGTTTTACATCTTTGACGGCCGCAAGAGTAGAAACAACCTTCTTGGAACCCTTTTTTGTTAAGGTTCCGGCTTTGACATGGTTGTCGGATAGTGTAGCAGCTACACGGATAGCAGCTTCAAGTGTAGGAGGGTTGCTTCCTAGCACAACATCTTGAATTTGCATAGGCAGGCCGCCTATGTATTTTTCAATCCCCCGAGCAAGGGGAGTGATCATATGAGGCACCAGCAGACTTAGCTCTTGAAACCGGGTGGTGTAGGCCAGATTATCCCCGCTGTCCTGGGCAATATCCCAAAACTCAGCCTCGAGCTTCCTTATTTCATTCCGAGGACAGAATTCATCAGTCATGGCCTTCTTCAGATCATCCCATGATAAGGATGTAGCAACCTTAGCACCACGGGTGCGTTTCTCACCGTTCCACCAGGTGAGGGCTCTCTTTTGGAGTACACTTGTGGCATAACGAACCCGAAGATTATCGGGACAGTCGCTGTTTAGGAATGTGCTTTCCATGCTTTCATACCATTGAAGTAGGCCGGTAGCACCTTCAGTCCCGAAGAATTTCGTAGGATTGCAAGAGTTAAAGTGCTTAAACGTGCAGTGAGGCGGGTTGGTACCACCGTTTCCTTGGATGTTGTGAGACCCATCACTGTTGTTATTGTCTTGGGTCATTTGCCCCACCAGTTGGGCAAGGAGAGTAGCAAGATCCGGGTTAGAAGTGCTAGAGTTTGCACGTCGAGGAGGCATTCTAACACCATAAGAAAAGACAATGATATTTTAGATAAGACGGATAAATATGAGTTATAGCGGGAAATAATGTAAGCAGAAATACGAGATTTATCATGACGCGTGCCCGTGCATGTGTATTTATTCTAAGTTGATAGGGGAAACTAAGTCATCTTTTCCGGGTAAGACATGATGTTATAGATCATTATTTGCATAATAGGAATTGCCGGGACTTGCATGCATTACAAATCGTTATTACGTGTGCACCCGTAATAATGATTTGTTTTGCATGTTTGTCTAGTTCTTCCTATCTTGCTATAATGTCCCCAAATTTTAAGTTTAAGTTCGGATTGTATCCTTGCGAATACATTGACTTATCAACGTTAATTAATTTCCCAAAACTTTCAAAGAGACATGCTTTAGCCTATAGGTAAACACTCACTTCAGGAATTCCCAGGAAAGCATACGGGTCCGTTTATTTGGATTTATACAAAATGCTTTCCTAGACAGAATACCCAATGTACAGGTGTCACCCTTCCAGATTGCACGTGTCCTTTACTGGTCTCAAGAAATTAAGTCGTTGACGAGATTTTCTAGACTTTGATATACTTACGAGTACAAAATGTGTAGGAATTGTTGCAATTAATACGGATTAGGAAAGAGTATGGATAAGGATGGGTAGTGTATTTGTTTGCATAAGTTTGTTTGTCAAATGTGTATGTAAAGTATGTATCATGTATCAAGGTCTTGCATGTATGTGTATAAGTCTCATGTACCAAACTTGGGAAAATTCAAATATTACCTAACTACAAATAATTCACATAGCATTTAATCATTTAGCACATAGCACATAAAAGGGAGTCCTAGGGTTATAGTCTAGGTCATCGTGTCTAATAACCTAATTCCCTATAACCATGTCTCTGATACCAATCTGTCACACCCCGACCGATGGCGGAATCATCGAGGCGGACACTATATGATTGTTCAAAAGCACATGATAGCTAAAGGTTGCATAATTCATTAATTTAACAATATCCAAATACAGTACATTCCAAATAACCTAGGCTAGTTCAAAACATTGATTTATTTAACTAGGTCCATAGTCCTTAAGTGGAGAAACCTTCGGCCGGTAGTCATATATCCAAACCTGAAACATTATTTAAATCAAGTGTCAACTAAAAAGTTGGTGAGTACATAGGTATAGTAATTCCGATAAATAGTAGTTGTAAATCGTTTTGCAACTCATTGTTTATCTTGTTAAACATAGTATGAAAGATGTACCATTTATTTAATCACAATTCAAACCGAGTTTGACGCGCTTGAACAGAGCACAACAGCTAAGTCCGGTATGTTTGAATATAGTTACCCACTATATCCGATATGATTGAATATAACACGCGGTTATATCCGAGTATGCAGTAATAAACACCCTAACCGGGTGGGCTGGTCAGGCACAATAGATCTATCAATATTACAGTTGGTTGTCTTGTGTTTAAATGTATGTATATCCAAAGAATAAGCATATAGTCTCATGTATAACACGTATAAACAATGTGAGTAGCATGTATAATGTTTCACCCCAAAACGTATAAAAATGTAAAATAGGGGCTATGTAACTCACCTTGCAAGCGGGTATTTTTTTTCCACGCGTGTAGGTGATAAAGATGTTGAAGTCTAAGCACATTGAAACCCTATGTAGATAAATGGGTATCATTGTATGTTTACATGTGCATATTAGTATTCAATTGTGTATAAGTTTATGATAGCATTCCTCAGAGGTATTAGCATAGAAACTGGTCCAGATTTACTTGAAATTACTGATTTGATCGAAACTGTTTTATAGTTGTGACAGGTATCGAAACTATGTTTAATCGAAACTATGTTCAAGTATCGAAACTATGTTCAAGTATCGAAACTATGTACAAGTATCGAAACTATGTTCAAGTATCGAAACTATGTTCAAGTATCGAAACTATGTTCCATTATCGAAACTATGTTCAAGTATCGAAACTATGTTCAAGTATCGAAACTATGTTCAATTATCGGAACTATGTTCAAGTGTCGAAACTACTAGTTTCGATTGACCACAGAACTGTCGAAACTACCATCTATCGAAACTATTAGTTTTGATTGACCATTTACTCAATCGAAACTAAGTTGTTTCGATGGCCCAGACTTTATAAAATAAAACAGTAACATTAATTTGTCCGGAAATCGATGGTTTGGAGTTGTGACTTCGAGTGGTTCAGTTTGTCTTATGAAAACAGAAGGTAAAGAAACGAAGTTGAGGATTATTACGTGGTCGTGAAGGGTCTGGTCGGCAGAGTCTTAAATCCGAGAATGTCCAGAATGAGAATCGAGCTTCTGGATGGGATTAGCCTCTACAACCTTGATCACAGCTTCACACAGAGATGGCGATTGTAATGATCTCTTCAATTTGGAGAGAGATTGGGTGGAGGAGGGGTAGCGAGCTCGTGCAGGCGCGGTAATGGCTTTTTATAGCCGAGCTCAATCCTGATAATGAGAAAAGCAATTGAGCATGTCCCGACACTCATCTGGACGAGACGAAGCTGTCGAGCCATCTTGCAGGCGTGGGGGTTGACTGTGGGGGCCGAATTTGTGGCGTGGGTTTTCGGTCACAAACACGATCGAACTTTCTGTATCTCGGGGAGACCAATTGGTCGGGGGCTATTGTTCGCGTGGGGACGACGAAGCCAGGGGTGCCTTTAGCGGCTGCCGAGGTGCAGTGAACAGCCCTGTCGGTGGCTTTGCCGGAGAAAGCTTTGGACCGCTGAACAATGTAGGGGGTGACCGGATAAACGATTTGAGAATTGGCAGTTTTAGTCCCTGGAGTTTGGTTTGACTTAAATTAGCCCTTGAAATAAATACGGATGAGTCCTTGTAGTTTTATTTGTACAGAAATAGTCCCTCGACTGATTTTAGCTTACAACCTTTTAGTTTGAAAAGTTTCAAAACAACCCTTATCTTTTATAAAAACAATTAATTTAATTTCTTTTAAATTTTTAAATATATTTTATAAACTTATATTATTATTATTGTTATAAATAATTTTTTTTATAAAAGTTAGTTATCTTGTTTTAAACAGGTTATTTTTTTAAATACGGAACTTTTAAATTAGATTTTTATATAGAAATTGTATTTAAGTTTTAAAGCTTATAAAATTTTAATTAATTCAAATCTGTAAAAATAGAATACTTATCAAATAAAAACACTTGTATTTTATTTAATTTGAGAATGATTACACGATAAACATTTTACAAGTGCGCGATCGAAGATCCGAAATGTCACAGGTATCGAAATAACTAGTTTCGATGCAAAACTGGTTCAAATTCTGAGAACTTCTTTTGGAAAAAAAACACACCTTTAATCAGAACAACTAGTTTCGATGCCTTAAATCTGAACAAAAACACAATCATTCAAAAGCAGAGAAAAACTAAACTAAAAACTATAGACAGATAAACAAAATATAAACATAAATAAAAGGAAAGATAAAGGTTGCCTGAGGTGTCGAAACTGCATCTTACCGAGATTTTTGAGGAAATCTGCAAAATTAAACAATAGAATAGTGAGATATTAGCAATGATGAGTTCATAAACAGGATCTAAGCATAAAACAACCCAAAACACGCGATTTCAGTCATAACAAGGGTGAAACTGTAACCCTAGCCATCGCCAAATAAAACAGTAGCAAACGTTTCCAGTAATCAAACCTATTGAAGACGACGACGGAGGAATCAGATAAGGGAGACTGATTTCTTAAACTTAGACCGATGACTCTGAGCTTTTGTGTGTGAAAACGAAGGTTAAAAAGGTTTCGGGTGAGTGAGAATGCACGAAGCATGAAGAATAACCTGATTATGAAGACATTCAATTTGAGCTTGACAAAAGACTAAAGTGCCCGTGTTGAAACTATTAGTTTCGATAGAACAAAGTAGTTTCGGGTAGGAGGTAGTTTCAGGCAGTTTGAGTAGTTTCGATGATAATGTTGTTTCGGGTGAACAGGAGATACTTGATGAGAAACAAAGGAAAAACACCCATATGTACAAAATTTAAACAAGCTAATAAGGAAGATTAAGAAATTTATATAGAAAAACAAAAATAAAAACAGTAAAAGATATAAACACTTAGCCTTGGAAAAGATCCAACGTGAGATCATGTCTGGTCAAACCCTTGAAACACTTCATTTTGCACTCAACTACTGTGAATCCCAGAAGATAGCCGATATTTATGCAAGATAAACCCAAACATTTGCTTGTACAATGTTTTTATGTGATTAAAAGGTACCATTTGATCACAAAACACGGCGTACCCCACATTTTGAAATAAAATGATTTTGAAAGCCTATCAATCCTCAATAAATACCCGCATTCATCTGATCATCTCTTACAGGTTAACCAGGGTATCATCTTGGTAAGTCAAAATTACCGCCTAAAGTAAAATAAAGTCCATATAGATATAAGAAGTTGTAAAATGAAAAATATCCAAGTGGATATTAAAATGTACGAACATTCTAGATCTTTGCATAAGCAAAACAGAAGAAGTCGTAAAATTATCCAAGCGGATAGGAAAAGTTTGAACACCCGAGATCTTTGCGTAAGCAAAACATACGGGGTCAAATCATCTAAGTGGATGGGAAAAAGATGAACTCCCGAGATCTTTGCGTAGGTAAAACAGACGGGGTCATCGGTGGTAACTCTCGTTACTTTGACAGTCATCTGGCGCATGAATCAGAATCCAACACGTAAGCCTATATCTGATTGAATTGGTTTTCTTAGCTTTAAAATGGGTTAGATGTTTCAAAAATGGGTTCAAACACACATGTATGATAGAGAATTAGGTTTTCACACTACTAAAGAGTTATAACCGTATGTTGGGCCTACCGGCTACACCTCAGTAAGCGCCATCGCTTATAGTCCTTTCCATGTTCAAGAAGTGTGATCAAACTCTATCATTTCTCACAAGGTCGGATCCGATTTTCCTGAAACAAAACGTGATACTTACAGTGAGTTTTTCCTAATCACAAACCAAAAATTTTTCTTTTCTTTTTGACAAAACAAAGCAAATCTTTTTCTTTCTAACTACACATTCCAATTTCTCCCCCAAAAGTTTTGCTTTCAAAGGTAAATAAAGAAAATAACTTTGCAGAAAAATAAAATCTTTTTGGAAATCTTCCCGATTAACAAGTTTAAATATAAGAGACAATATGCACAAAGGTTACTGAAAGTTGATCATGCCGAGCATTTCCACTAATTTCTCAAATCTGGCAGAATCAAATGCTTTTGTAAAGATATCGGTAGTTTGCTTGTCGGTTTTAACTTCAACAATTTTGATGTGTTTCTTTTCGACACAATCACGGATGAAGTGGTGTTTGATCTCAATGTGTTTGGTTTTAAAATGTTGAACGGGATTTTTGGTGATATGGGGAACAACGGTGTTATCACACAGGATGGGAGTTTTATGGAAGGTGATCCCGTAATCAAGCATTTGATGGTGGATCCACCTTACTTGGGAACAACAAAGGGCTGAGGCAATTATTCGGCATTGGTTGTGGATTGGGAAACGGTGGTTTGTTTCTTACATTTCCAGGAGATGAGGTGGTTACCAAGGAACTGACAACCCCCAGAAGTGGACTTTCGGTCTAAGTTGCATCCCCCGTAGTCTGAATCTAAATAAGCCAAAAGATCAAACAAGTTATTTTTGGGATACCAAAGCCCAAGTTTTGGCTTGTACTTCAAATATCTTAAAATACGTTTGACAGCAATTAAATGAGAGAGTTTAGGATTAGCCTGAAAGTGTGCACACAAGCACGCTGCAAACATGATGTCTGATCTGCTAGCAGTGAGATACAGAAGAGATCCTATCATCAAGCGATAGAGGTGCTGATCAACGCTTTCACCATCCAAAATCAGGAGACAGACATTGTCGAACTTCCACGGGAGTCTTGTAAGGATGAGACTCGGTCATTTTGAACTTGGTCAGGATTTCTTTGACATACTTCTCTTGATGGACAAGAATTCCCGACTCAGACTGATCTACTTGCAAACCAAGAAAGAACTACATTTCTCCCATAGAACTCATTTCAAACTTAGAACGCATCACATCCTCGAACTCTTTACACAATCGAGGATTTGTGGATCCAAAAATGATGTCATCAACGTAGATTTGCACCAAAATGGTATCCGCATTGAACAAAGTTTGGTCAATTGCCCCTCGTGTGAAACCATTATCTAGCAGATGCGTAGATAACGTCTCATACCACGCACGAGGTGCTTGATGAAGACCTTACAATGCCTTGTCAAGATTGTAAACTCTGTCAGGATAGATTGGATTAATGAAACCCGGTGGCTACTTGACATAAACTTCCTCTTGAACTTTTCCATATAGAAATGCGCTTTTGAGATCCATCTGATGAACTGTGAAGTCCATATAGGCTTCGTTTGCGAGAAACATTCTGATGGCTTCCAAGCGAGCCACTGGTGCAAAGACATCCTCAAAGTCAATTCCTTCTTCTTGATAAAACCCCTGAACCACCAAGCGGGCTTTGTTTCGAATCATGATTCCCCCTTCATCCTTTTTGTTACGAAATACCCAACGAGTGCCGATTGGAACTTTGTTCTTTGGAAGGTCTACCAGATTCTACACATGTAACTTGTTGAACTGTTGTAATCCTTCCTTCATGGCCTCTACCCAATTGTTCTCAAGCAAAGCAGCTTTGATATTTTTAGGTTCAACTTGAGATATGAAGCAAGTGAAGAGACCGTCATTCATTGCTTTAGTGGCACTACGAGTTCGGACTCCCACATTGAGTGGAACAATGATGTCATATGTAGGATGATCCTTGTGAATTCTAAACTATGGAATCTCATCCTCTTCCAAGTGGTCATCTAGATTGGTAACGTTGATGTCAGGAATAACAGCTTCCTCATTTATAGGACCTTCATTAAATGATTGTGGAACAACATCCACTATTTGAGGAGTTTCTTCCTCAACATTTCACTTGTTGCCACAGAATCCGAAGGATCCTGAGTGGATTCAGCATTAGCTATAATAGGAGGATCATCTATATGCTGACTTGACGAAGAGGAGCTTGAAGCAGTAGTGGTACCTAAAATATTCACAGACATGAGGGGATTAGCTGAGATAGATATGTTAGTGAAAATAGGATAATTAAATGATTTAAACAAAGAATCGACATCAAAAAGCCAATCAGGACCGTCCCAAGCGTCCGTATGATTGCTTTCATGCCAGTTGATATCAATGGACTCCAGCACAATCCTTCGTCTCTTGTTGTAAACACGAAAAACTCTTTGGTTAGAGGAATAGCCCACGAAATAACACTCATCCTCTTTGGCTTCAAACTTGTTCAGCTGATCAGAAGTATTCAGCATTGTGCAAACACACCCAAATTTCCTAAAGAAATAAATAACAGGCTTGCGCTTGTACATAATTTCATAAGGAGTCTTGTTGCAGCTTTTGGTGATGAGAATTCGATTTTGCACAAAACATGCGGTATTGACTGCCTCAGCCCAAAATGTGACAGGAAGATTAGAATCAACGATCATAGTTCTTACTGCTTCTATCAACGTGCGATTTCTTCGTTCAGCTACACCATTTTGTTGTGGAGTGCGAGGTGCACTGAATTGCCGAGAGATACCCTTACTTTCACACAAAGAATCTAGAATGGCATTCTTGAACTCTGTGCCATGATCACTGCGAATAGTCTTCACACTTAAATTGAACATGTTCTCGATTTGAAGCAGATGAATCTTCAGAGTCTTTGGCGTCTCATCTTTCTTTGCCAGGAAGAATACCCAAGTAAACCGAGAGAAGTCATCGGTTACCACCAAACAGTAAGATTTCCTTCCATGACTCATGACACTCACAGGACCAAAAAGATCCATGTGAAGCAATTGAAGGGGAGAGTCAATGGAATTAGTGGTTTTGGGTTTGTGAGAAGATTTGTGTTGCTTGCCCTTGGAACAAGAGAGACAATGTTCCATGGGTGAGAAGTATTTCAAAGGCAAACCGGTGACAATGTTTCCTCGAACAAGGCGGTTCATTGTCTTGAAATTCACATGTCCTAATCACTTGTGCCAAAGAAAGGACTCATCCTCTGAAGCTTTTGAAAGAAAGCAAGATTCGATTCCTGATGGGTTATTCATATCCAGACTGTAAGTATTGAATCTTCAAGGAGCACGCATGAGGATTAGGACTTCGGGAATAACCACTCCAGGCTTCAGAATCAAACATTCCTTGGAGTTGAAGAGGGCACAAAAGTCTTTATCACAAATCTGGGACACACTCATCAGATTGTACTTCAGTTGTGGGATGAAATTGACATTCTCCAAGCTATTTACACCGTTAGACACAGTTCCTTGACCTTCAATCTTTCCACCTCTTGGATTGCCTGCAAAGGCGACAAAATCTCCGTCCATTGGATGATAATCTTGCAATAAAGAAAAATGACCAGTCATATGTCTTGAACAACCGCTGTCGACATGCCAGATATTATCTCTAGTCCTCCTCAATTGTCCCTACACAAAATGAATCATTTAGACATTTGTACCCAAGCCATTGCTAACTTGGAACTTCTTAATTTTACAAGATGCATTTCGGAAGTCATAGTCAGAATCCTCCTTTAATGTGTTCTCAAAAAGATCATTATTCTTAATTTTCCAAATCCTTTTCGACCAATTTTTAGGATTTTTAATCCTTTTACGTCCCAAAGTTCTATTATGTTGTGATTTAGACAAAACATTTGAAACACCATCAACAGAATTTTGAACAACAAATGGTACGTTTTCTTCTTTGAAATGATATGTAGATAATTTACATGTCTTAAAAACATGATTGGATTCCCCACAACTAAAACAAACTTTATCACATGTTGGCTTAGCCTGATAGTTGTCATCACAGGATGATGAAGATGATTGTGATGTTGAGACATTAGAACTAGAGGTAACTCATTCTTCAATATTTCTTTCTTGAAGACTTTAATCTTCCTTTAATCTGAAAAATTCCAGATTGCTCATTGTTTCTTGTGGAATGTCAGTCACAACAACTCCTGCACTTTTAAAATTTGCAATACAACTCATAGCATTTACAAATTTAGGAACAAAAGACAAAGCATTCTTAAACTTAGAAATATCATTTCTCAAACTGTCATACTCAGAAGGCACAGAACCAAAATACAAATTTTCAATGTGTTCACAAATATCTGGTTTTAAGACGAACATATTATTACATTCATCCGACTCAAGTTCATTTAAAACATTTCCCTTACTAGAACTCTCATCACAATCATCTTTGGAACCTATACAATCTGACTCTGCACAGGAAGCAAAACTGTCAGAATCTGAAGTTTGGATATAATCATCACTGATAAATTGCAAACAAAAGGTGTGGGAACATGAGGAACTGGCATATCAACAAATCTTTTAGACTTGGAATATGGAGGTGAGTGAGAGTTATACCCAATGCCTTATGTGACCTTTTTGTGAATTTGGTTATCAATGATTCCAAAAAGAATTTTCTGATCCATACCCATGTGTTCAACTTGAAAAATTGCTTTTACAGCATTTTGAAGTCTTTCAGTTAAAATTTGATTATTATTCTTTTGTGTAGTAAGTTGTACAATCAAAGATCGGTTTTCTCTAGAAATATCATGAATTTTCTTGAAGTAAAGTTTCTCATTTTTAGCCACAGAATCATACATCACCTTTATATGAACTCGTTCATCGACCAATGCCTGGTTGATGAATATATATTTCTGAATCTCATTTAAACAGGATTTAGCACTGTAAAGTCTAGACATTACCTAAGCTGGTACGGCAGTGAGATCCTTAGCTGGTTCAATCATGACACATTTCTCCTTTTCTTCAATGTCTGCCATCAGTGCCTTGTCAGCTGCTTCCCCTTCTTGATCTCCCCAGTGATAGTGGCCATCAGCTTGACAGACCAGAGCTATTGAGCTGGAAGTTGTAATGGATTTGGGAGAGATGACAGCTTGCTTTCCAGATGAATTCTTCTTCTCATGCTGCTCCTTTGATGATGGCTCCTTGCAGTTCCTTGCAAAATGACCCAGCTGGTCACAGTTGTAGCATCTCACCTTTTTTATATCAAACCCTAGTGTCACACCTCCAAATTCCACTAACGGAGTTTTACCGTTTGGTGTGTGACAAACCAGGATCTCAGTCATTAGTTACATCAAACGACGCTATATGGGACATAAATGAAATATCATAAAATTTCAGAGTTAATGCGGAAGCGTAAACGTTAATAGGAAATCAAAAGTATTTACACACAATAAAGCGTCAATTATTGTAAGTAAGTAAATCTGTTTAAACTGTTTGAAATGAATGGTATGACAGTAGGACTCCATGCATGTCCTAAGTGTGCAACCTGTGCCAAAGCGACCTGAGAAACATGTAAGAAAAAGTTTCAACACGAGGTTGGTGAGTTCACAGGTTTGTATATAAATAAACTGTTTGAGTGATGCTGGATCCACATACGTAAGTCACACCTATTGCTAGCTAGACAATGTACAAGTTACTCTAAGCGTTCGCAACCGAAGCTGACTGTTTGTGTTTAGGTGTCTTCCGCCACTGCTAACTTCAACAATGGCAAATGTTTAGGACAATCTACACCTGTTCGACCTCCAATCGTGCTAGCGCGACTAGCTCGGGTGGGGTTTGTCAAACCCAGTAGTACTACTCAAATATCCTCGCTATACTCCATATATTAACGGTCCGAGTGTGTAAGGACTTTGCATGTTATGTTTGCACTTAGGTACACGAGTGGTAATTAAATATTATGTGATCCATGTCCGTGTGTATGTCTCTCCCTGGTTGGGAGACAAGTAACGGATGCCTGTTCGTATGCATGTTTCTCCCAAATGGGAAAACAAGTAAAATAATGTTTGTTTGTACACATGCTTCTCCCCAACGGGAAAACAAGTAAAATGATATTCATTTGTATGCATGTTTCTTCCCAACGGGAAAACAAGTAAAAATAATATTTGTGTGTATGCATGTTTCTACCCAACGAGAAAACAAGTAAAATCATGTATGTGTGTATGCATGTTTCTCCCCCAATAGGAAAACAAGTAAAAAGGGGCCGTGAAACTCACCTGCATTGCGTAGTAGGTAGTGTCACACAAGTATGAGATTTGAAATCTCAAGTGTTAGCCTGCATGGCTTACGTATGCCCTAGAATTATAAACACATAAGTTATGGACATATGGGATTTGTGACGATGACACGGAAGATTAGAACGTCTTAAAACATTCTAAGGATTAACGGGTAGACGAACGTGTCTATGGGAAATTGGGTTTCTTAATATAATAATTAAGATAAATGCGTTACGTGTCGAACGTCTCTAATACGAATAATATTAAATAATTAAATAAATTTGTGTGTTTGTATCATTTAATAATGATCTAAAAATAATATAAAATATATATTATTTTTGAACTCGTAGGAAATATACGATAATCATTTACGTGATAAATAATAAATATATTATTTTTCTTCGAGATAATAAACGTGAGTAAATAATATTATATTATTAATTAGTTTGAAGCGTTACACGGGATTAATAAACGAGACAAAATAATATATAAATAAATATATATATATATATTATTTTATAATAGGAGTTACAGGCTGAAAATAATATAAATATATTATTTATAAGTGAAACCAAACCAAACGTACCCAGTATAATCCCACACATAGCTAACGCTATTAGTAGGGTCTGGGGAGGGTGTGATGAGGGCAAACCTTACCCCTATCCCAAGGGATAGAGAAGCTGCTCCCGTTTAGACCCCCGGCTCCATGGGAAAGAAAAAGATAAAAATATAAATAAAATTAATGAGTAATAAAGTAAAATAAATCTAACAGTAATCTAACAATTAGCAGTGTATGACTAGAGTATATTAGTCACAAGAAACACAACACACCTACAAGAAACAAGACATACGCAAAATCTTTGCTAAACAACTCTACTCTCCCACACAACGGGTCACTCATCCTAAAACCCTAATACGACGTCTCCATGAAATCCTATCATTGATCATGTCCTCTGAGAGGTGTAAATCTAGCAAATCAAGCCTAATCCTCTCATCCCACGTTAATTTCGGTCTCCCCCTGCTCCTTTTCCCCTCTACAACGAGAGTTTCCACCGTTCTCACTGGATCTGTGCTCTGTCTCCTCTTGACATGTCCAAACCATCTCAATCTTCCTTCTCTTATCTTATCTGAGATACATGTGACTCCCAATCTCTTCCGAACAACTTCATTTCTTATTCGGTCCTTTCTTGTGTGTCCACACATCCACCTCAACATCCTCATCTCAGCTACATCCATTTTTCGAGTTTGTGTCTTCTTGATGGCCCAACAATCGGTTCCATATAGCATCGCTGGGCAAACTGCTACCCTATAAAATTTACCCTTTAACCCTATTGGGAACCTCTTGTCGCACAAAACACCTGAGGCCGCTCTCCATTTACACCAACCAGCCTGCACCCGATGGACTACATCATTTTCGATGTCCCCGTTACTCTGGATGACAGATCCTAGATACTTGAACTTCAGTGTCTTAGGGACAACCCCACCTTCAATAGAAATCCGGGTCTCCTCGTCGACGTTTGCACCACTAAAGTTGCAGTGAAGGTACTCGGATTTAGATCGGCTTATCTTCAAACCTTTGTGCTCTAAGACTGTTCTCCATTCCTCTAGTCTGTTGTTCAATGTCTCTTTACTTTCTGCAATCAACACGATATCATCAGCCAAAAGCATGCACCATGGAATTGCATCTTGAATCGACTTTGACAACTCATCCAAAACTACTGCAAAGAGAAAGGGGCTTAGTGCCGACCCCTGGTGAACTCCCACTTCCACCGGAAAAAAGTCCGAGGCTAAAACCCGAGCCTTCGGGTTTTTCCGAGGCTAAAACACTTTTATATATTAACATAATAATATTGGGGATGATTTTTATTTAAAAATATTAATTAAAATCTGTTATAAAAATAAAAGGGTGTGGAGAGACTCGAACCCGGGTCTCTCCCACACCAGCATACTGAGTTAACCAATCGAGCTCCATAGTGATTCACACAAGGATCCAAATCGGTAGGGTTTTAACATTCAAATCTCGTGAGTTCTACTCCCCCACGCAAGCCGAGCCAAAACCAGTCCCAAAACCCACGATTTGGACTTCGATCGAACTAGAAAGCAAAGGGGTTTTGATCATTGGTCTATTTCGAATCTGATTACGAGTTTAATTGGAAAAGCATCGCGTTTAAGATCGTTATATTCCTGTTTTGAAACCCGAAACCCTAAGTTCTTAGCATGGAATCGAATCTGTTAAATTTAATAATAGGAATGGTTGAAATCATAGGGCTTTTACAGATTAGAGTATTGAGAATCTTTTGATATAGATTAATTTCATTTAGTTTGAGTCTAGGATAGTGCTCGATCAAATCGGTTCCGTGAACCCTAGAATTAGGTTCATCTTCAATTCGATGCTATCAGCCTCTAAAAGGTTAGAGCTTTCAATGTACATGTAAAAACGAAGCTAAGGATGTAAACGTTTACCAGATTGGTGTTCGAATTGACCGAGATCGGCTAGAACCGATGCCGACCGAGTATGGCTTGGTCTCTGGTGGATTTCTATTTGATTCCGACGAGTTTGATGTGTGCAATTGCTTCCCAGAGGTTCGTTCAAGGTGTGGGAAATTCTTGATTGCATAATGATGATTGAATTGGACGAGTTTGATGGTAGTAGATGATGGGGTCGACGGTTTCGGCTTTGCGGTGTTTAATTCGACTAATTCTCAATCAATAAAGAATTAAACGCATGGAAAACTGATAGGTTATGCTCGAATTCATCAATGCTACTCATTACCATCCTAAATTCGAATAGCCATGCAAGTTACGGGTTTGATTTGGACTCAAGGGCTCAATTTTGACTTTCCAAAGTCAACATATTGGGTTTGTGTAATTACAACCTTGGTCCTTATATTTTAAATTTACATATTGACAGAATGAGTCCCTGAGGTTTGTAAAAGAGTTAACTGGGCTAACTGAGTTCGCGTGAGATAACGGAGTTTGAGTTAACAGCTTTAACCGAAATTTGCCGGGTGTCACATCATCCCTTAGTTAAAAGAATTTTCGTCCCAAAAATTAAAATAAAATAAAATAAAGTTTCTGAATGTCACATCATCCCCTAGTTGAAAGAATTTTCATCCCGAAAATTAGAATAGTATCTTATGAGTTTGATGCGGAGTGCTTGAAAAGATGAGGGTACTTGCGCATCATCTGATTCTCACGCTCCTACGTGAATTCCGGTCCACGTTTCGAGCTCCAACGAACTCTGACAATAGGGATCTTACTGTGTTTGAGCGTTTTGACTTCCTTATCCATGATTTCGACCGGTTCTTCAAGAGGAACCGCGAGTGACTCGTCTACTATACATTTCTTCAAGTTCGAGACATGAAAGACGTTGTGTACACCACTAAGTCCTTCAGGTAGGTCCAGTTGATACGCTAATGGGCCAATTCTTTTCACTATTTTTGAATGGTCCAACATGACGAGGATTTAGTTTGCCTCGTTTCTCGAAGCGAATTACACCTTTCCAAGGTGGAACTTTGAGTAGAACCATGTCGCCTACCTAAAATTCTAACCGCTTGCAACATTTATCGGCATAGCCCTTTTGACGATCACGAGCTGCCGCCATACGGTTTCGAATTTGAACGATCTTTTTAGAAGTTTCAAATACAAGTCCAGGACCTGTAAGTTAGCTATCCCCAACTTCAGCCCAACAAATAGGAGATCGGCATTTCCGTCCGTACAATGCCTCGAATGGTCTTGCCTTGATGCTAGTGTGATAACTATTATTGTTGGAAAACTCCACTAAAGGTAAGTGAGATCCCAAGTGTTACCGAAACGATCACACAAGCTCGTAGCATGTCCTCTAAAGTTTGGATGGTACGTTCCGTTTGACCATCAGTTTGAGGATGGTATGCTGTGCTCATATCTATACGCGTGCCTAAAGCTTTTTGTAATGATTTCCAGAAACGAGAGGTGAATTGTGCATCACAATCCGAAATGATAGAGATTGGCACTCCGTGCCGAGAGACTACTTCCTTTAGGTAAATATGAGTAAGTTCTTCCATTTTACCGGTTTCTTGATTGATAGGAAGTGAGCGGATTTTGTAAAACGCTCTACGATCGCCCAGATGGTGTCGTATCCAATGGGAGTTCGGGGTAGTTTGGTAATAAAATCCATGGAAATCTACTCCCATTTCCACATCAGAATTTCCGGTTGATGAAGCCACCCAGAAGGTTCTTGGTACTCGACTTTGACCTTCTAGTAGGTCAGGCACTTGCTAACATAGGTGGCCATATCAGCTTTCATGTTCAGCCACCCATATAGCACATTTTAGGTCATGGTACATCTTGTTGGAACCAGGATGAATAGAGTATCGAGATTTATGAGTTTCATCCATAACCATCTCCCTTAAGTTCCTGTACACCGGAACCCATATTCGCTCTGTGAAGTAGCGAATGACGTCTGATTTAACCCCACGTTGTTCTTCCATACCACGCGTGGATTACAACGGTAGGATTTCTTTCTTCAGGGCTTCGAGTTGAGCACTACGGATCTGATCAGGTAGTCTCGGGTGGAGAGTGAGTCGTAATGCTCGAACTCATCTGGGCTTAGTTTCTTTCGGCTTAGGGCATCGGCTACTACGTTAGCCTTGCCCGGTGATACTTGATAGTACAATCATAGTCGTTCAAGAGTTTGATTTAACGACGCTGTCGCGTGTTCAACTCTTCTTGTTCAAAGATATGATGAATATTCTTATGATCGGTGTAGATAGTGCATTTGGTACCGTACAAGTAGTGTCTCTAGATATTTAGTGCAAATACCACAGCTCCCAACTCTAAGTCGTGAGTCATGTGGTTTCTCCTCATGGATTTTCAGTTGAAGAGAAGCGTATGCGATCACTTTCTCACGTTGCATCAGTACACCACCAAGACCTTGGATAGATGGATCAAAGTACACCACAAAATCATCCGTTCCCCCTGAAAGAGATAGAATGATGTACTGAAGAGTTTCTGCTTCAGAGGTTGAAATGTTGATTCCTGGGTGTCACCCCGGTTATAGGGTTTATCCTTTTGAGTCAAGGCTTTGAGGGGTTGGGAAGTTTTGGAGAATCCTTCAATGAAATGACGGTAGTAGCTAGCCAATCCCAGAAATTGACGCACCTCCGTCGGCGTTGTAGGTACTGTCTAACTCTTGATTGCTTCTACTTTAGCTGGATTGACATGTATTCCCATCTTTTTGACTACATGTCCTAAGAATTTCAATTCGCGAATTCAGAATTCACACTTAGAGAATTTAGCATACAATTGTTCTTGCTTTAGCAGTTCCAGAATCAAATGAAAGTGTTCCTTATGTTCATCCCTATTCTTGGAATAGATAAGGATGTCATCAATGAAAACGATGACGAACTGGTCGAGGTACGGTTTACACACACGGTTCATGAGATCCATGAACACTGCGGGTGCATTGGTCAGTCCGAATGGCATGACCATGAATTCGTAGTAACCATACCTAGTCCTGAATTCCGTCTTTGAGATGTCTTCCTCCCAAACTCTTAGTTTATGGTAACCGGATCTAAGATCTATCTTGGAATATAAGCTTGATCCTTGGAGTTGATCAAATAGATCGTCGGTGCGAGGTAGAGGATAATGGTTCTTGATCGTCACTTTATTTAGCTCACGATAGCCGATGCACATGCGAAAAGTACCATCCTTCTTCTTGACAAACAGGACTGGAGCTCCCCATGGCGATGAGTTCGGTCGAATGAAACCTCTATCCAAAAACTCTTACAGTTGTGTGGATAGCTCTTGTAATTCACTAGGTGCAAGTCTGTAGAGCGCCCAAGCAATAAGCGCCGCTCCGGGTGCTAGATCAATTTGGAATTCGACTTGACGATGTGGTGGAAGACCAGGCACGTCTTCGGAAGATATATTCGGACAATCACAAATGATTGGTATGTCGTCGATCTTCTTCTCCTCAGATGGCTGCTCGGCGACGAGAGCCAGAATGGAAGTATGGTATTTAAGTATACACTTTTATGCTTTCAGGAAAGATATGATGCCCATAACAGTACCACTCTTTTCGCCTTGGATAGAAAGGGTTTCTCCACAAGGGAGAGAAAGGCAAACAATTTTCTCCCGACATACAATCTCGGCTTGGTTCTTAGCTAACCAGTCTATTCCGACCATTAAGTCAAAACAGTAAAGTGTGACTGGAATAGGGTCTATGTCAAGTTCATGACCAGCCAATCCAAGTTTACAACTCTTAAGAATGTGAGTTGCTTCAATTATCTGTCCACCAGCTATTTCTATGGCGTACTTAGCTTCTAATAGGGTTGGAGTACAACCGCACCAGTAAGAAATTTGTGAAGTCATACTGAGACTTCTAGTGAGACCCGTGCTTATAAGGTAAGCGTCGGTCAATGCAAAGGCTAAGGGAAGAGGTTCACATGTAGGAAAAGAAATTTTATGAGATATAGATTCCAGTAATACCAGGGATAGGTTGTCTTTTTAAGTAGTCGCGTTCAATCGATGGTTGGTTGGATTAAATCCCCATTTTCTGATGGCATCGGAACAACAGGATCATTCTGCGAAGAGAGGAGTCTGTTTACGGAGTTGGATATCCTAGGGTATAAATCAAACTATACCAAGGATTAGTCACAGGATAAGGTAATAGGGTCAAATGGAATTTATTGTTGGAGTGTAAGGAATAACGTGTTAGCTTAGAAAGAATTTCTCAAATTCCGCTTACATAGTTGATGGGTTTACCTTGAGGTTCTATTAGAGTTTCAATCGAGTCGGTTTCTATGATCACGTTTGGATGAGAGTCTTAATTTCACTAAGACTCTTACATGAGTGAGATAAAATGATGGATCCTATTGATGATAGTTCAGTGCATCCGTAAACATCTTCAACCTGATAGTCGCGTCTATCAACTGTTGAATAGGTTTAACGATACCAATTAGTCGTTGAGCGGGTTACGAGAGCTTCTACTGATGGTGGGAATATGAGTCTGTAGATCATAGATTAGGACCATTTATCCACACACTAGGTTTCACCAGGACTTACATGCACCTCAAATTACTATTACGTGTGCACTCGTAATGATAATTTGCTTTGCATGCTCACCCTTGTTCTCCCTGTCCTGTGTCATAACGTCCTTTATTTTGTATTGTTGAGCACAGAGTGTGTTAGAGATGATAAGTCATCGAAAAGCTTAGCCATCAACCACAAGTTGATCAACTAGGACTTATGTCAGGATGAGTAGTCGAAAATCGTTTGGTCCGAGTATTCACTCGAGTTGATAACATAATATGAGAGTCCAATCCAGTGGATTGTAGATGGGAACATGCACATGAAACAAACATGTACATGAAATGCGGCTTCGAGGAGTGAAACTAGTTCATGGATATGAGTTACTAGAAGAGGCAAAGTAGCCGTCCTTCCAACTAAGTCAGGATAGGGTTTGAATTATGCAATGAGCAAGGCATTCTCAACCTTGTGTTCAATCTTTCTACAACAAAATATCGGTCAAAGCGTGAACCCCCGGCTCGGGAGGTGATGACATCTACGTGTCAATGGATTATGCGATGATGAATGCAACAGTCTGCCTTCACACGGCGTATCGTTGCAAGTGGGTACGGTAGGGACTCGCCTCCGACGATCCCAACCCTCACAGAGACATGTGCTAGTGTTGTGTGTCGTCCACAACACGAACTTGAGAAGACCCACCATTCCCTGATTGTGTCCTCGATAGGCTCAAGCCGGTGTCATCTTCGGCTCTGATGGTGTAACAAAGGTGTAGATGATGGTGGTGTGAGTGACTCCTCCGAATGCTTCGTCTCGCTGCCCACGGACAGGGTGGATGTTGTTCTGATGACTCCCCGAGTTTCGCCACCGGGAATGATGATATAGTGAGAATGACGTGTTCCTCATCCGAAGAGGGTGATATGGATACTGTCATCATGCCTTCAATGCAATGTATGTATGGGTACCATGTGTATCATGTATAAGTGTCTGTGTCGTGTAACTAATGCATGTGTGCGGCTATAGTCTAGTATGAAATCCTAGTTCTCTATAACCAATGGCTCTGATACCAATCTGTCACACCCCCAAATTCCACTAACGGAGTTTTACCGTTTGGTGTGTGACAAACCAGGATCTCAGTCATTAGTTACATCAAATGAAATATCATAAAATTTCAGAGTTAATGCGAAAGCGTAAACGTTAAAGGAAATCAAAAGTATTTACACACAATAAAGCGTCAATTATTGTAAGTAAGTAAAACTGTTTAAACTGTTTGAAATGAATGGTATGACAGTAGGACTCCATGCATGTCCTAAGTGTGCAACCTGTGCCAAAGCGACCTGAGAAACATGTAAGAAAAAGTGTCAACACGAGGTTAGTGAGTTCACAGGTTTGTATGTAAATAAACTGTTTGAGTGATGCTGGATCCACATACGTAAGTCACACCTATTGCTAGCCAGACAATGTACAAGTTACTCTAAGCGTTCGCAACCGAAGCTGACTGTTTGTGTTTAGGTGCCTTCCGCCATTGCTAACATAAACAATGGAAAATGTTTAGGACAATCTACACCCGTTCGACCTCCAATCGTGCTAGCGGGACTAGCCCGGGTGGGGTTTGTCAAACCCAGTAGTACTACTCAAATTTCCTCGCTATACTCCATATATTAACGGTCTGAGTGTATAAGTACTTTGCATGTTATGTTCGCACTTAGGTACACAAGTGGTAATGAAATACTATGTGATCCATGTCCGTGTGTATGTCTCTCCCTGGCTGGGAGACAAGTAACGGATGCATGTTCGTATGCATGTTTTTCTCAAATGGGAAAACAAGTAAAATAATGTTTGTTTGTACGCATGCTTCTCCCCAACGGGAAAACAAGTAAAATGATATTCATTTGTATGCATGTTTCTCCCCAACGGGAAAACAAGTAAAAATACTGTTTGTGTGTATGCATGTTTCTGCCCAACGAGAAAACAAGTAAAATCATGTTTGTGTGTATGCTTGTTTCTCCCCCAATAGGAAAACAAGTAAAAAGGGGCCGTGAAACTCACCTGCGTTGCGTAGTAGGTAGTTGATGGCAATAATCATTGTCTACCTCAAATAAAATAAATTAGATCCCTATTACCTTCTGCGATAGGGTAAGTAGGGGTGTCGATCCAAGGAGAGTATGTGAAACGTGTTCAACTGTTTCTTTTTTTTTTTTCATTGAAGGTTTGTTTTGACAAGTAAAATAATGACTCAAATGTAAATTCAATGACTGGGAGATGGATGACGATTAACTAATTAAAGATGATTTGTAAACATTATAAATAAGAGTGACGCCTCCGGGTTTTAGATTCAAGATAGATTGCAAACAAGTATAGTTAAAAAGGAAATCACATAGACATGATCGTATATGCTTAATCAAACAATTGTGACGACAAAGGACTAATTACTCCGGTTGCTACAACGGAAGTTTGTCACCTAATCATCAATCAACTTTAACCAACCCTAGTCCCGGTCCAATATATCCCAATTTCTAGGTTTCTCGGGAATTGAAAGACAAGAACAAGAATTAAAATCAAAATCAGTTGTTTACAATTGTCTATTCAAGCACACTAGTAAAAAGCATCGAATGCTTAGATTACTATCCCAAAATACAAGAACTAACTACGTGACAACCATACCTAAAACAGGTGGATTAGCCGCTCATTTCCATGTGAAGATCTTCAAGGTTGATGATGAATTCCATGTTTGATCCTTGTTTTTTTTATGATTGAATCTTGATGAATATTGATGTTGGAAGCCTCCTTCCTAACCTCCCAAAAAAAAAAGTCTGGCAAGAAAAGTGTGTAAAAGATGGTGATGGTTGGGATGAACTAGCCTCTTCAAATACCTCAAAAATAGCCAAAAAAAACGTAACTCCCAAACTTTGCTGTGCGCTCGTAATTATATCCTTTATCACCTCATGCACAATAATCTTCAATTCTTTTCCATGAGCATTTTCCGTCTTTTACGTTTAACCTGCATTTAACACTAACTCGTGTAGTTATCTAATTCAACAAATATAAACACTTAAAACACATTAATATCAACTCATTAAACACATTATCATCCGCACCAAAGCCCATGCATCACATCCCCACACTTTACCTTTGCTTGCCCCTAAGCAAACCATTCACAAAGTTACTAAAATTCAATACTTCAAACACTCCCAATGTCCCAATGTTTCAATCAAGGTCTTAGGTCATACCCCCATTCAACAAGACGCAATGATGTGTTTAATCAATAAGCATAATGTTGCACAACCACAAAAAGACTTATTGGCTAAACCTGACATGTTTCTGACTTTTATTCTCATGTACACACCCCTCACAATGCACACTCCTCTCGGCTAATTTTTTGAGTTGGTGAAAAAAAAATGCACCAATATACCGCTCAAGGAACCAATGCGAACCTGGTTATCATAAGCTTGGGAGGCAATCAAACCTCCACTGTTGAACATAAGCATGACACACACCAAAAGGACTTACGGGTTTTGGGCTTAGGCTAAGGTAGGAATATTTGGCTAAATGGTGGCTAAAAATATAAAATAAACTAGAAATCAAAATAAAACAGAAGACAAACCAACCGTTCGACACCTTCAAATCTTTATAGAAAACTCTTCATTTCTCTTCTTTTTGAACATGTTGCTTATTGCTTTTTTTTTTTTTGAAATTATATATATATAATATATATATATATATATTTCTTTTTGTCTTTTCTTGATGCACGAACAAGAATAGTTGGGTTGTAGTTATTGAAGACAATTAAGCATAAACGGGTCAAACAAAAGAAAACTAGCTATAGGCTCAAAATTGGTTTCTAAGGTTAGGATATGAAGAAAATAAAATGGTATATGTAACAAGGTGAAGGAATCCTAATTGCCTTTGCCTTCTATGTGCCATGCCTAGCCACAGTCTCGGCACGCATCAAACCCCACAAGTTCTAAAACAGGAGCACACATGGCCCACCCTCAATATTTAAGTAAAGTTACAATTCCAAGAGTAGGCCAATCTCACCAAATGGGTAATGGGTTACCGATATGTGCATGTCTTTATTATGTCAAAAACATGTCATCCCTAACCAGCAAGTCAACACAAATGTCACCGCCTGAATTAGACCATGACAAAAGACCTCGACACCAACAAACTAGAACAAACTGATTGTGTTTATTTAAATTTTTTTTTTTCAAAATTTTCAAAATTGTATATTTTTTTTTCAAAATTCCCCACATCCCCACACTTGGGTAACATTGTCCCCAATGTTAGGATTTTACTCAAAAATGTTTTTTTTTTTATAAAATGAACCTATACTAAAACGTTGATTTAAAGCCTCAAAATAAATAAACAAAAACTATATAAAAACTAATAAACTTAAAACTAAAAAGTAAAAACAAACAACTTTGTTACCCACCCCTGTGTATAGCTCGGGTTGCCTCCCGCAAGCGTGAAATTTAAAGTCTTCCGCACGACCTTGCTCAACTCTCAAACAGTCGTATCATCCGGTGAGTATAACACTACTCACCTTATCCATTGAAGCTTGGTTAAGATCACTTCCGTCCAAATACGGTTTCAACTGATATCCATTGACCACGTGACGAATATGATCATCAAAGTCTTCAATCTCAAACTCTCCATGCTTCCCAATCCGGGTGATTTGGTAAGGACCTTGCCACCTACACTTTAACTTCCCCGGAAACAACTTCAAGCGGGAGTTAAACAACCACACCCGTTGGCCCAATTCAAAGGTTTTCTTCCTCAACTTTGCATCGTGTACCTTTTTCATTCGATCTTTATAGGAAGAAGCACATTCATACGCCTCATCGCGTAGCTCCTCCAACTCACACAATTGCAACTTCCTTTGATGTGACGTTTCGGATTTTTCATTCTCGTACTTGTATTAAAATTATCATGTGACCATTCTCTATTTAGATAAAGTGTAAGAATTTTATTTAGTTTTTATACAAATAGGTATTTTATGTTATGGATTTAATTTAATTAGAATTTTATAAATTTTAAAAAAAAACTAATATAAAATTTTATATAAAAAATTCTACATTTAAAAAGTTGCATATTTAATAAAACAACATATTTTAATAAGATTAATAACTTTTATAAAGATTATTATTTATAAAATAATAATAAAATAAGTTTATAAAAACACTTTTAAAATTAATTTGATTTAAAAGGAATTAAATTAATTTATTTTTTAAAAAGTTCAGGGGTTGAATTGTAACAAACCAAACACAAAGGTTTTAACAGAATTTCACCTTAGGGTCTGTTTCTGGTCAAATGAAACTGCAAGGGCCCATCCGTAATTATTTTAAGAATTGTTTCGAATTAAACAAAACTCCAGGGACCAAAACTGTCAAAATTCAAATCGTTTTGCCGGTCGTCCTGTTCCTTTGTCCGGCGGACCAAAGCCTTTCCGGCGAGCCCCGACAGCCCTGTCCCTCTACACCTCCACACCTAAAACCTGCACCATTGTACTCGCCTTCCTCGTGCGACCTCGTTCCCACGACAAATTTGTTCCCCCGACATAAGAATCGACCGATCCTGTTGATGGCCGAGATACTCATATCCGAATTCGTGCCCGACAGGCCACCTCCACGCCTGTGGAAGGTCTGGTTAGTTTCGTCTCGTCCAGAATAATGTCGAAACGTGCTCAACTGCACGTTTGAGCATAGGAATCAAGCTCGCCTATAAATGACCATTGTCGGCCCTGCACGAGCTCGCTACCCTCCGTCCACACACTCTCACTCCAAATTGAGGACTCCATCACCTTCGTCGACCCTGAGTGAAGCTGTGACCAGGATTACAGCAGCTAATTCCACTCAGAAATCGATCCCCGCTTGTGACATTTTCGAGTTCAAAGGCTGTGCCGACCAGACCCGTTTCGTCTTGGTTCGAGTCTCGAATCGATTCCTCTGTCTACTATTTATCCCTGGTAAGCAATACGAATCAAAATCGCGGCATTCGCACGAGGATTGCCGGGCAAACCCAGTGTCCTCGGACACGGTTTGCCGGTCACCGAGAACCAGCGACCAATCCGTCTGTTGTGTATTAAATTTATCCAATACACACATAACCAGCGATGGGCAGTAGCCCGGCTGGTTATGCGTGTGTGTGTTTGAGCTTCAGGTCGCGGGTTCGAAACCGGTTGGCCTTCGGCCCAATTTCTTTTTACTTTTGTTTTCAGTTTATTTATTTTATATAATTATTTTAACTTAATTAAATATTCTTCTTATACAATAAAGACTAAAACAGTTAGGTTTACTCGTTCGTTTAATTCGGAAACTATTAAAATTCTTTTATACCTATTTAACTCACAAAATTTTTATAAAATAATAAATACTATATTTTCTATAAATTTGTTAAAATAGTTTCAACTTGTAAAAAAATATATAATAATGATAAAAATAAATAAATAAATATAAACTTTTATAAAATACATAATAAACACTAAATTAAAAATATAAGATTTTTACAATATATATATATATATATATATTTCTAAGTTAAAACTTTACAAAACTATTATCATTTTCTTACCGTATTTTATACAAATAAATATTAAGGAAAATTATATTAAAGCCTATATACATTTAAACACAAATACACACCTATACGCATACAATAATACTCATTTGTCTACATAGGGTATCAACGTGCTTAGGCTTCCACATACTTATCACCCACACGCATGGAAAAATACCCGCTTGCAAGGTGAGTTACATAGCCCCTATTTTACATTTTTATACGTTTTGGGGTGAAACATTATACATGCTACTCACATTGTTTATACGTGTTATACATGAGACTATATGCTTATTCTTTGGATGTACATACATTTAAACGCAAGACAACCAACTGTAATATTGATAGATCTATTGTGCCTGACCAGCCCACCCGGTTAGGGTGTTTATTACTGCATACTCGGATATGACCGCGTGTTATATTCAAACATATCGGATATAGTGGGTAACTATATTCAAACATACCGGACTTAGCTGTTGTGCTCTGTTCAAGCGTGTCAAAATCGGTTTGAATTGTGATTTAAATAAATGGTACATCATATATATATATACTATGTTTAACAAGGTAAACAATGAGTTGCAAAACGATTTACACTACTATTTACCGGAATTACTAAACCTATGTACTCACCAACTTTTTAGTTGACACTTGATTTAAATAATGTTTCAGGTTTGGATATGTGACTATTTGCTGAAGATTTCTCCACTTAAGGACTATGGACCTAGTTAAATAAATCAATGTTTTGAACTAGACTAGGTTATTTGGATTGTATCGTACTTGGATCTTGTTGTTCTTAAATTTAATTAAAGAATTATGCAACCTTTAGTTACCATGTGCTTTTGAACAATCATTCTAATGTCCGCCTCGATGATTCCGCCATCGGTCGGGGTGTGACAGATTGGTATCAGAGCCATGGTTATAGGGAATTAGGTTATTAGACACAATGACCTAGACTATAACCCTAGGACTCCCTTTTATGTGCTATGTGCTAAATGATTAAATGCTATGTGAATTATTTGTAGTTAGGTAATATTTGAATTTTCCCAAGTTTGGTACATGAGACTTATACACATACAGGCAAGACCTTGATACATGATACATACTTTACATACACATTTGACAAACAAACTTATGCAAACAAATACACTACCCATCCTTATCCATACTCTTTCCTAATCCGTATTAATTGCAACAATTCCTACATATTTTGTACTCGTAAGTATATCAAAATCTTGAAAATCTCGTCAACGACTTAATTTCTTGAGACCAGTAAAGGACACGTGCAATCTGGAAGGATGACACCTGTACATTGGGTTTTCTGTCTAGGAAAGCATTTCGTATAAATCCAAATAAACGGACCCGTATGCTTTCCTGGGAATTCCTGAAGTGAGTGTTTACCTATAGGCTAAAGCATGTCTCTTTGAAAGTTTCGGGAAATTGATTAACGTTGATAAGTCAATGTATTCGCAAGGATACAATCCGAACTTAAACTTAAAATTTGGGGACATTATAGCAAGATAGGAAGAACTAGACAAACATGCAAAACAATCATTATTACGGGTGCACACGTAATAACGATTTGTAATGCATGCAAGTCCTGGCAATTCCTATTATGCAAATAATGATCTATAACATCATGTCCTACCCGGAAAAGATGACTTAGTTTCCCCTATCAACTTAGAATAAATACACATGCACTGGCACGCGTCATGATAAATCTCGTATTTCTGCTTACATTATTTCCCGCTATAACTCATATTTATCCGTCTTATCTAAAATATCATTGTCTTCTCTTATGGTGTTAGAATGCCTCCTCGACGTGCAAACTCTAGCACTTCCAACCCGGATCTTGCTACTCTCCTTGCCCAGCTAGTAGGGCAAATGACCCAAGCAAATAACAACAGTGACGGGTCTCACAACATCCAAGGGAACGGTGGTACCAACCCGCCTCATTGCACGTTTAAGCACTTTAACTCGTGCAATCCTACTAAATTCTTCGGGACTGAAGGTGCTACCGGCCTACTTCAATGGTTTGAAAGCATGGAAAGCACATTCCTAAATAGCGACCGTCCCGATAATCTTCGGGTTCGTTATGCCACAAGTGTACTCCAAAAGAGAGCCCTCACCTGGTGGAACGGTGAGAAACGCACTCGTGGTGCTGAGGTTGCTACATCCTTATCATGGGATGATCTGAAGAAGGCCATGACTGATGAATTCTGTCCTCGGAATGAAATGAGGAAGCTCGAGGCTGAATTTTGGGATCTTGCCCAAGACAGCGGGGATAATCTGGCTTACACCACGCGGTTTCAAGAGCTAAGTCTGCTGGTGCCTCATATGATCACTCCCCTTTCTCGGGGAATTGAAAAATACATAGGCGGCCTGCCTATGCAAATTCAAGATGATGTGCTAGGAAGCAATCCTCCTACTCTTGAAGCTGCTATCCGTCTATCTACTACACTATCCGACAACCATGTCAAAGCCGGGACCTTAACAAGAAAGGGTTCCAAGAAGGTTGTGTCTACTCTTGCGGCCGTCAAAGATGTGAAACCCAAGTCTTCTAACCGCAACAAGAAACGTAAGGGTCGAAACTTCGCAGCCGTAACTCCCGCTGTACCTGCTATTCAAGCGGCCACTTTGGGTCAAAACCCGAAGACTTATATGGCCCGAATCCCCAATGCCTGACCTGAAAGTACCATCATCCTGCCAATCTACCATGCCGGTTGTGCTCAAGCTGCGGCCGATATGGATATGTGGTCACTACTTGCCGTACCCGTCCTCCCGTCCATCAAGCTGCTCCAGCCAACCGTCCCGTCTATCCGACACCTCCCAATGGCCGGGCATGTTACGAATGTGGAGATCCAAACCATTTCCGTGACCGATGCCCGAAACTTCATCATCAAGGTGGTCCTCAAGGACGAGCGTTTAACATAAACGCTAATGAGGCTCAAGCAAACAATGACGTGATAAACGGTACGTTTCTCGTAAATAATCATTACGCATCCGTTTTATTTGATACCGGTGCTAATAGGTGTTTTGTGTCTCTTACCTTTGAATCTCGACTTGCTAAACAAAGAACGAAACTTGACAATTCTTATTCCGTGGAGATAGCAAACGGAAAAGCTATTACTATAAATTCTGTTATCCGCGACTGCAATCTCGTGCTTAATAATCACAAATTCTCTGTTGATCTCCGTCCAATGCAATTGGGAAGCTTCGATATTATAATTGGCATAGACTGGCTATCCAAGCACCATGCCGAAGTTATTTGCTACGAAAAGTGCATTCGTATACCTCTCTCTTCGGGCGACACATTAGTTATGTTCGGTGAAAAACCATGCCGTGGTCTTCAAATCATGTCTTGCACATTGGCCCAAAAGTACTTGCGGAAAAAGTACGTTGCTTTCTTAGCCCACATAGTTGACACGAAAGACAAGGATAAGAAATTGCAAGACATTCCAATCATTCGAGATTTTCCCGAGGTATTCCCCGAAGATTTACCTGGTCTTCCTCCCCCTAGACAAGTAGAGTTTCGTATCGACCTTGTGCCCGGGGCAACTCCCGTGGCAAAAGCCCCCTACCGTCTTGCACCTTCCGAGATGCAAGAGCTTGCAAGTCAATTACAAGAACTCTCATCCAAAGGATTCATCCGCCCGAGCCATTCACCTTGGGGTGCTCCCATGCTGTTTGTAAAGAAAAAAGATGGATCATTTCGAATGTGCATTGATTATCGTGAACTCAACAAACTTACAATTAAGAACCGATATCCTTTTGTCACACCCCCAAATTCCACTAACGGAGTTTTACCGTTTGGAAGGTGACACACCAGGATCTCAGTCATTAGTTACATCAAACGACACTATATGGGACTTGAAATGTCATAACATAAAAGTTCTGAGTTAATGCGGAAGCGTAAACGTTGATATAAAATTTAAAGTAGTTACACGCAACAAGCGTCAATTAATATAATTAAGTAAATTGTTTATCATGTTTGAAATGAATGAAATGACAGTAGGACTCCATGCATGTCCTAATTGTGCAACCTGTGCCATAGCTTAGCGTCCTGAGAAAACATGTAAGAAAAAGTGGGCCGAAACCTTAATTCAAGAACACCGGATCGAATTGACAAAATCTTGTAATAGAACTTGATAAATTCATGGGGCTTTCACTTATTGAAGGATTGCGAAACTATCCATATAGTTTAATTGGATTTTGGTTGTGTCTAGGATGGTGTTCGTTTAAACCCGACATATGATGAACCCTAGATACCAGATCGAGGTCAATTCGATAATATATGCCCCTGATTTTATAGGGCTTTCACTCTAGGAAGAGAAAGGAGTCTGAGAATGTGCTCAATTTCATTATTCGTTATCGAATTGCTAGGACTCGATTAAACTGGAAGTGTATGAACCCTAGTTATTGGATTTTGATCCAATCGATGATATAAGCCCAATTAATCATAGGGCTTTTACTCTAGTAATGAAAACGAAGCTATGGGTATTGATAATTACCAGAATAGGTGGTGGATTGGTGGTGGTCGACCAAAATAAGTTCCGACAGCGTCGGGTTTGATCTCCGGCCAATACCACTGCTTCTCCGCCTGAATTCGAGTATGCAAAAGCTTCAGATGAACTCGTTTGTGGTGTGCAGAGGATCAATTTGTGAAAGCGATACAAAAATCCGTCGGATTTTGATGAATGCTTGATGTGTTCGACGGTTACGAACATAATTCCCATTATTGGGATTAATTCAAATTAATGCCGAGGTTTAATGTCCCAATGATGATCGATGGTAACTATAACGTCCGTATCGGTTACAGATTTCAACGAAAACGATCGTGGATTCGAATTTGAGTCCATTGATTATGAGTTTGACTTTTAAAAAGTCAACAGGGTTCTAAATCTCTAAATTTTGACTTCTAAAGTCAACCTAAATAGAAATTGACGTAATTACAAGTTTAATCCCTCTATTTTCAAGCATTTAAGTTTATGAATTTACAGAATAGTCCTTGGGGTTCAAGATTAGATTAACGGGGTTAAGTTTTCTATAGGGTTTTTAACGACCTTGTTAACTGAGTTAACTTGAAAAGTCGGGTTGTCACATCATCCCCTAGTTGAAAGAATTTTCGTCCCGAAAATTAAAATAAATAAAAAAAATTTTCGGGTGTCACATCATCCCTTAGTTGAAAGAATTTTCGTCCCGAAAATTAAATAGTACCTTAAGAATTTGACGCGGAGTGCTTGAACAGATTACGATATTTGCGCATCATCTGATCCTCGCGCTCCCACGTGAATTCCGGTCCGCGTTTTGAGTTCCAACGAACTCTGACAATAGGGATCTTGCTGTGCTTTAACGTTTTAACTTCCCTATCCATAATTTCCACAAGTTCTTCGATGAAGCGTAACTGTTCATCAACGTGTAGTTCCTCAAGAGGAACCGCGAGAGATTCGTCAGCTTGACATTTCTTCAAATTTGAGACATGAAAGACATCGTGTACACCACTAAGTCTTTCAGGTAGGTCCAGTTGATACGCTACTGGGCTAATTCTCTTTATAATCTTGAATGGTCCAACATAACGAGAATTCAGTTTGCCTCGCTTCCCGAAGCGAATTACACCTTTCCAAGGTGAGACTTTGAGTAAGACCATGTCACTTACTTGAAACTCCAAAGGTTTACGACGCTTGTCGGCATAGCTCTTTTGACGATCACGAGCTGCCGCCATACGGTTTCTAATTTGGACGATCTTTTCGGAAGTTTCAAATACAAGTTCAGGACCTGTGAGTTGGCTATCCCCAACCTCGGTCCAACAAATGGGAGAACGGCATTTCCGCCCATAAAGTGCTTCAAATGGAGCTGCCTTGATGCTAGTGTGATAACTGTTGTTGTAGGAGAACTCCACCAATGGTAGGTGAGACTCCCAAGTGTTACCGAAATCGATCACACAAGCTCGTAGCATGTCCTCCAGAGTTTGGATAGTACGTTCAGTTTGGCCATCAGTTTGAGGATGGTATGCTGTGCTCATATCTAGACGCGTGCCTAATGCTTTATGCAATGATTGCCAGAAACGGGAAGTGAATCGTGCATCACGATCCGAAATAATAGAGATTGGCACTCCGTGCCGAGAGACCACTTCTTTCAAGTATACTCGAGTGAGTTTATCCATTTTGTCAGTTTCTTTGATGGCTAGGAAGTGAGCAGATTTTGTTAGGCGATCCACAATTACCCATATAGTATCACATCCGGTAGGGGTTCGGGGTAATTTGGTAATGAAGTCCATGGATATTTGTTCCCATTTCCACATGGGAATTTCAGGTTGTTGTAGGAGACCGGACGGTTTTTGGTATTCAACTTTGACCTTCGCGCAGGTCAGACACTTACTAACATAAGTGGTTATATCGGCCTTCATCTTCGGCCACCAATATAGTACTTTTAGATCATGGTACACATCGGAGCCCGGATGAATGGAGTAACGAGATTTATGAGCTTCATCCATGATTAATTCCCTTAAATTTCCGAACACTGGAACCCATATTCGTTCGACAAAGTAACGAATTCCGTCAGATTTTACTTCAAGTAATGCTTCCATGCCACGTGTACCTTCTAACGGTAGGTTATCTTCTTTCAAGGCTTCAAGTTGAGCACTACGGATTCTGTCAGGCAATCCAGGGTGAATAGTGAGTTGTAACGCTCGAACTCGTTTGGGTTTCGTTTCTTTTCGGCTTAGTGCATCAGCCACGACGTTAGCTTTACCCGGATGATACCGGATCGCACAGTCGTAATCATTTAAAAGTTCAACCCAACGACGTTGTCGCATGTTCAACTCCTTCTGCTCGAAGATATGCTGGAGGCTCTTGTGGTCGGTGTAGATGGTGCATTTGGTACCGTACAAGTAATGTCTCCATATCTTAAGTGCAAAAACTGCTGCTCCAAACTCTAGGTCATGAGTGGTGTAGTTTTTCTCGTGAACCTTTAATTGACGTGAAGCGTATGCGATTACCTTTTCGCGTTGCATTAAGACACAACCCAGACCTTGAATAGATGCATCACAATACACCACAAAGTCATCGGTTCCTTCCGGAAGAGCTAAAATAGGTGCACTGCAAAGTTTCTGTTTGAGGTGCTGGAAAGCTGATTCTTGACTATCGCCCTAATTATAAGCTTTTCCTTTTTGAGTTAGGGTGGTGAGAGGTTGCGCAATCTTTGAAAATCCTTTGATAAAACGACGGTAATATCCAGCCAATCCCAGAAATTGTCGCACCTCAGTCGGAGTCGTCGGTGCTGCCCAATTCTTGATGGCTTCTATTTTGGATGGGTCGACATATATCCCTTTCTCATTAACCACATGCCCTAGAAACTGAACTTCCCGGATCCAAAATTCACACTTGGAAAACTTAGCATACAGTTGTTCTCGCTTGAGTAGTTCCAAAAATAGGCGTAGATGTTCCGCATGTTCCTCCTAGTTCCTAGAATAGATGAGGATGTCGTCGATGAAAACGATAACGAACTGGTCAAGGTAAGGCTTACACACACGGTTCATGAGATCCATGAATACTGCAGGTGCGTTGGTTAAACCGAAGGGCATGACCATAAATTCGTAATGGCCGTACCTTGTCCTAAATGTCGTTTTAGAGATATCTTCATCTCGGACTCTTAACTGATGATAGCCGGACCTAAGATCTATTTTAGAATAGAAACTTGATCCTTGGAGTTGATCAAATAGGTCATCTATGTGGGGTAGCGGATAACGATTCTTGGTCGTCACTTTGCTCAACTCACGATAGTCGATGCACATGCGGAAAGTCTCATCCTTCTTTGTTGACAAATAGGACTGGAGCTCCCCATGGCGATGAACTAGGTCGGATGAAACCTTTATCCAATCATTCCTGTAACTGAGTGGACAATTCCTTCAATTCACTGGGTGCCAATCGATAAGGTGCCCGAGCGATCGGCGCTGCTCCAGGTGCTAAATCGATTTGAAATTCTACTTGACGGTGCGGTGGCAAACCGGGCAGATCCTCGGGAAATACTTCCAAAAATTCACGCACAACGGGAATATCTTCGATCTACTTCTCTTCTGACGGCTGCTCAGCAACAAGGGCCAAAATAGCCGTATGTCCCTTTCGAAGACATTTTTGTGCTTTCATGAAGGATATAATGCCCATAACTGCACCAACTCTTTCGCCTTGGACAGAAAGGATTTCCCCTCTCAGGAGAGGAAGGCAAACATTTTTGTCACAACAGATGGCTTCAGTTTGGTTCTTGGATAACCAATTCATACCGACAATAAGGTCGAAACTGCCAAGTGTAACTAACAGAAGGTCAATGTCAAGTTTATGACTAACTAATACTAGTTTATATCTATAATAATGCGAGTTGTCTCGATTTTCTGAGCGTCTGCTATCTCAATAGTATACTTGGCTTTTAATAGAGTTGGAGCACGACACACTAATATGGGATTTGTGAAGTCATACTGAGACTTCTAGTGAGACCCGTGCTTATAAAGCAAGTGTCAGTCAATGCATAGGCTAAGAGAAGAGGTTTCACATGTAAGAAAGGAAAGTGTAATGAGATATAGATTCCAGTAGCATAAAGGATAAGATGCATGTCTAAGTAATTGCGTTCAACTGATGGTTGGTTAGGTTAAATCTTCGTTTCCTAATGTCATTGGATCAACGGAATCATTTCGTAAGAAGGAAATTCGTTTACAGGATTGAATATGCTGGGTATAATTCGTATTAGACTAAGGATTAGTCATCGGACAAGACAATAGTGTCGAATGAGATTTATTGTTGGAGCGTAAGGAATAACGTGTTAGCATAGAAAGAATTCCTCAAATTGTGTACATAGTTGGAGTCGATAAGTTTGCTATGAGATTCTACTAGAGTTTCAATCAAGATGGTTTCTGTGATCACGTTTAGATGAGTGTCTTACTTTCACTAAGACTCTTACATGAGTGAGAATAACATTGATGGATTCCATTGATGATAATTCAGTGTGTCCGTAAACATTTTCAACCTGATAGTTGCGTCTATCAGCTGTTAAACGAGTTTAACGATACCAATTAATCGTTGAGTGGGTTATGAGAGTTTCTACTGTCAATGGAATTATAAGTATGTAAATCATAGAGTAGGACCATTTATCCACACACTAGGTTTCACCAGGACTTACATGCACCTCAAATTATTATTACGTGTGCACCCGTAATGATAATTTGCTTTGCATGCTCACCCTAGTTCTCCCTGTCCTGTGTCAAAATGTCCTTTAGTTTGTATTGCCGAGTACAGAGTGTTGTCAGAGATGATAAGTCATCGAGAAGCTTAGTCATCAACTATAAGTTGATCAACCAGAACTCATATCAGGATGTGTAGTCAGGAATCGTTTGATCTAAGTATTCACTCGAGTCTAAACACAACACGAGAGTTCATTCCAGTGGATTGCAGATGGAATCATGCACATGAAGCAAACATGTACATGAAATGCGACTTCAAGAAGTGTAATTATTTCATGGATATGTGTTACTGGAAGAAGGAAAGTAGTTGTTCTTCCCACTGAGTCAGAATAGGGTTTGAGTATGCATTGAGCAATGCGTTCTCAGATTTGTGGTCAATCTATTCTCAACAGAATTTTGACCAAAGACGCGAGCCCATGGCTCGGGAAAATGATGACATCTACGTGTCAATGGATTCTGCAATGATGCGTGCAACGGTCTACCTTCACTCGGCGTATTGTTGCTAGTGGGTACAGTAGGGACTCGCCTCCGACGATCCCAACTCCCAAAAGATATGCGTTAGTGCTATGTGTCGTCCATAACATGGACCTGATAAATCCCACCATACCCAACGGGTGATGGTGATGTAAGTGACTCCTCCGAAGGCTCCGTCTCGCTGCCCTCGAACGGGAGTGGATGATGTTCCGGTGATTCCCCGAGTGTTGTCACTGGGAATGATGATGCAATGCAAATGATGTGTCCCTTGCCAATTGAGGGTGATACAGATGGTGTTACATGCCTGTACTGCAATGTATAGATGCTATATGTATCACGTATCAGTGTCTGTGTCGTGTAACTAATGTGTGAGGTTATAGTCTAGTATGCAATCCTAGTTCTCTATAACCAATGGCTCTGATACCAATCTGTCACACCCCCAAATTCCACTAACGGAGTTTTACCGTTTGGAAGGTGACACACCAGGATCTCAGTCATTAGTTACATCAAACGACACTATATGGGACTTGAAATGTCATAACATAAAAGTTCTGAGTTAATGCGGAAGCGTAAACGTTGATATAAAATTTAAAGTAGTTACACGCAACAAGCGTCAATTAATATAATTAAGTAAACTGTTTATCATGTTTGAAATGAATGAAATGATAGTAGGAATCCATGCATGTCCTAATTGTGCAACCTGTGCCATAGCTTAGCGTCCTGAGAAAACATGTAAGAAAAAGTGGGCCGAAACCTTAATTCAAGAACACCGGATCGAATTGACAAAATCTTGTAATAGAACTTGATAAATTCATGGGGCTTTCACTTATTGAAGGATTGCGAAACTATCCATATAGTTTAATTGGATTTTGGTTGTGTCTAGGATGGTGTTCGTTTAAACCTGACATATGATGAACCCTAGATACCAGATCGAGGTCAATTCGATAATATATGCCCCTGATTTTATAGGGCTTTCACTCTAGGAAGAGAAAGGAGTCTGAGAATGTGCTCAATTTCATTATTCGTTATCGAATTGCTAGGACTCGATTAAACTGGAAGTGTATGAACCCTAGTTATTGGATTTTGATCCAATCGATGATATAAGCCCAATTAATCATAGGGCTTTTACTCTAGTAATGAAAACGAAGCTATGGGTATTGATAATTACAAGAATAGGTGGTGGATTGGTGGTGGTCGACCAAAATAAGTTCCGACAGCGTCGGGTTTGATCTCCGGCCAATACCACTGCTTCTCCGCCTGAATTCGAGTATGCAAAAGCTTCAAATGAACTCGTTTGTGGTGTGCAGAGGATCAATTTGTGAAAGCGATACAAAAATCCGTCGGATTTTGATGAATGCTTGATGTGTTCGACGGTTACGAACATAATTCCCATTATTGGGATTAATTCAAATTAATGCCGAGGTTTAATGTCCCAATGATGATCGATGGTAACTATAACGTCCGTATCGGTTACAAATTTCAACGAAAATGATCGTGGATTCGAATTTGAGTCCATTGATTATGAGTTTGACTTTTAAAAAGTCAACAGGGTTCCAAATCTCTAAATTTTGACTTCTAAAGTCAACCTAAATAGAAATTGACGTAATTACAAGTTTAATCCCTCTATTTTCAAGCATTTAAGTTTATGAATTTACAGAATAGTCCTTGGGGTTCAAGATTAGATTAACGGGGTTAAGTTTTCTATAGGGTTTTTAACGACCTTGTTAACTGAGTTAACTTGAAAAGTCGGGTTGTCACACCTTTACCCCGTATCGACGATCTTTTCGATCAGCTTCAAGGTTCAACATGTTTCTCCAAGATTGACCTTCGTTCCGGGTACCATCAACTTCGTGTTCTCGATGAAGACATTCCAAAGACTGCCTTTCGGACTAGGTACGGTCACTACGAGTTCATGGTGATGCCATTCGGTTTGACTAATGCACCTGCGGTCTTCATGGACCTCATGAACCGTGTATGCAAACCTTATTTGGATAAGTTCGTGATCGTTTTCATTGACGACATTCTCATCTATTCTAAAACGAAAGCAGAACATGAACAACATCTTCGTTTAATTCTAGAGCTCTTAAAGAAAGAACAACTATACGCCAAGTTCTCCAAGTGTGAATTCTGGCTAAAAGAGGTTCAATTTTTGGGACACATAGTCAACGATAAGAGAATTCATGTAGATCCGGCAAAGATCGAAGCGGTAAAGAATTGGAGTACTCCTAAGACTCCCACCGAGATTCGTTCATTTCTTGGACTAGCAGGTTACTACCGTCGTTTCATTTCAAATTTCTCCAAGATTGCGGTCCCGCTCACTGCCTTGACTCACAAAGGTAAGCACTACGAGTGGGGACCCAAACAAGAAGAAGCTTTCCAAACTCTAAAGCACAAGCTCTGCAATGCTCCTATTCTAACCCTTCCTAGTGGTAATGACGACTTTTTCGTTTATTGTGATGCATCCAACCAAGGTCTTAGTTGTGTCCTTATGCAACGTGGCCAAGTAATTGCATATGCATCACGTCAACTCAAAATTCATGAGAAGAACTATACGACCCATGATCTCGAGCTTGGTGCTGTCGTTTTCGCCTTGAAAATTTGGAGACACTATTTATATGGTACCAAATGCGTGGTTTTCACCGACCACAAAAGCCTCCAACATATTTTCAATCAAAAAGAGCTTAATATGAGGCAACGACGATGGGTCGAACTCCTAAACGACTACGACTGCGAGATTCGCTACCACCCCGGCAAAGCAAACGTTGTAGCCGACGCCTTGAGTCGTAAGGAACGTATCATGCTTCATAGTGTTTATATCCATAACGATATCCAAGCCCGTATTCTCAAAGCACAACACACCTCGGTTACCGAGGGAAACATGTATCAAGAGATGGCATGTGGCGTAGAACTCTTGCTAGAAACCAAAGCCAACGGTCTATTGTATTACTTGGACCGTATCTGGGTTCCCGATCGTGAAGATCTTCATACATTTTTGATGAACAAGTCCCACAAAACTCGTTATTCGGTACATCCCGGAGCTGATAAGATGTACATTGGTCTTCGTCAGCAATATTGGTGGCCCGGCATGAAAAAGGATATTGCCCTCTTTGTAGCAAAATGCCTAACTTGTTCTAAAGTGAAGGCCGAACACCAAAAGCCTTCCGGACTCCTCGAACAACCTGAAATACCCGTATGGAAGTGGGAGAACCTTGCCATGGATTTCATCACCAAACTCCCACGCACTTCTAGTGGGCACGATAGTATCTGGGTTATTATCGACCGACTTACAAAGTCTGCTCATTTCTTACCTATTCGTGAGGACTATCGAGTCGAGAAATTGGATCGGATTTACATTGATGAGATCGTAAGTCGTCACGGAATCCCTTTGAACATCATCTCCGATCGTGATTCGCGTTTTACTTCCCGATTTTGGCAATCATTACAATCAGCACTCGGTACTCGTTTGGATTTAAGTACGGCTTACCATCCTCAAACGGTTGGACAAACCGAGCGAACAATCCAAACTCTTGAGGATATGCTTAGAGCTTGTGTCATTGACTTTGGTGGCAATTGGGATTCTCACCTACCACTGATCGAATTTTCCTACAACAACAGCTACCACACAAGTATCAACATGGCACCGTTTGAAGCTCTTTATGGATGAAAATGTCGTTCACCGATTTGTTGGAACGAAATTGGTGAAGCACAAATCACCGGTCCCGAGCTTATCCAAGAGACCACCGATAAAATCCTTCTTATCCGTGACAACATTCGAGTAGCAGGAGTCGACAAAAGAGCTATACCGATAGACGAAGAAAACCCTTGGAATTTCAAGTTGGAGATATGGTTCTTCTAAAGGTATCACCTTGGAAAGGCGTAGTCCGATTTGGAAAGAAAGGAAAACTTGCACCTCGATATGTGGGCCCATTCAAGATACTCGAGAGGGTAGGAAAAGTGGCCTACAAACTCGACCTTCCTTCAGAACTCAGCAACGTTCATACGACGTTACATGTGTCTAATTTGAAAAAGTGTCTAGCCGACGAGAATCTCCACATCCCTCTTGACGAAGTGCGCATTGACGAGAAAATGCACTTTATTGAGAAACCCGTGGAAATCATGGACCGAGAAGTCAAGAAACTCAAGCGTAGCCGCATCCCCATTGACAAGGTCCGTTGGGAGTCTAAACGTGGACCCGAGTTCACTTGGCAACGTGAAGACCAAATGAAGACCAAGTATCCACATCTCTTTTCATAGCCTCCACTAGTTGAATTTCGGGGCAAAATTCCTCTAACTTGGGGAGACTGTGACGTTTCGGATTTTTCATTCTCGTACTTGTATTAAAATTATCATGTGACCATTCTCTATTTAGATAAAGTGTAAGAATTTTATATGGTTTTTATACAAATAGGTATTTTATGTTATGGATTTAATTTAATTAGAATTTTATAAATTTTAAAAAAAACTAATATAAAATTTTATATAAAAAATTCTACATTTAAAAAGTTGCATATTTAATAAAACAACATATTTTAATAAGATTAATAACTTTTATAAAGATTATTATTTATAAAATAATAATAAAATAAGTTTATAAAAACACTTTTAAAATTAATTTGATTTAAAAGGAATTAAATTAATTTATTTATTAAAAAGTTCAGGGGTTGAATTGTAACAAACCAAACTCAAAGGTTTTACCAGAATTTCACCTTAGGGTCTGTTTCTGGTCAAATGAAACTGCAAGGGCCCATCCGTAATTATTTTAAGGGTTGTTTCGAATTAAACAAAACTCCAGGGACCAAAACTGTCAAAATTCAAATCGTTTTGCCGGTCATCCTGTTCCTTTGTCCGGCGGACCAAAGCCTTTCCGGCGAGCCCCGACAGCCCTGTCCCTCTACACCTCCACATCTAAAACCTGCACCATTGTACTCGCCTTCCTCGTGCGACCTCGTTCCCACGACAAATTTGTTCCCCCGACATAAGAATCGACCGATCCTGTTGATGGCCGAGATACTCATATCTGAATTCGTGCCCGACAGGCCACCTCCACGCCTGTGGAAGGTCTGGTTAGTTTCGTCTCGTCCAGAAAAATGTCGAAACGTGCTCAACTGCACGTTTGAGCATAGGAATCAAGCTCGCCTATAAATGATCATTGTCGGCCCTGCACGAGCTCGCTACCCTCCGTCCACACACTCTCACTCCAAATTGAGGACTCCATCACCTTCGTCGACCCTGAGTGAAGCTGTGACCAGGATTACAGCAGCTAATTCCACTCAGAAATCGATCCCCGCTTGTGACATTTTCGAGTTCAAAGGCTGTGCCGACCAGACCCGTTTCGTCTTGGTTCGAGTCTCGAATCGATTCCTCTGTCTACTATTTATCCTTGGTAAGCAATAAGAATCAAAATCGCGGCATTCGCACGAGGATTGCCGGGCAAACCCAGTGTCCTCGGACACGGTTTGCCGGTCACCGAGAACCAGCGACCAATCCGTCTGTTGTGTATTAAATTTATCCAATACACACATAACCAGCGATGGGCAGTAGCCCGGCTGGTTATGCGTGTGTGTGTTTGAGCTTCAGGTCGCGGGTTCGAAACCGGTTGGCCTTCGGCCCAATTTCTTTTTACTTCTGTTTTCAGTTTATTTATTTTATATAATTATTTTAACTTAATTAAATATTCTTCTTATACAATAAAGACTAAAACAGTTAGGTTTACTCGTTCGTTTAATTCAGAAACTATTAAAATTCTTTTATACCTATTTAACTCACAAAATTTTTATAAAATAATAAATACTATATTTTCTATAAATTTGTTAAAATAGTTTCAACTTGTAAAAAAATATATAATAATGATAAAAATAAATAAATAAATATAAACTTTTATAAAATACATAATAAACACTAAATTAAAAATATAAGATTTTTACAATATATATATATATATATATATATATATTTCTAAGTTAAAACTTTACAAAACTATTATCATTTTCTTACCGTATTTTATACAAATAAATATTAAGGAAAATTATATTAAAGCTTATATACATTTAAACACAAATACACACCTATACGCATACAATAATACCCATTTGTCTACATAGGGTATCAACGTGCTTAGGCTTCCACATACTTATCACCCACACGCGTGGAAAAATAACCGCTTGCAAGGTGAGTTACATAGCCCCTATTTTACATTTTTATACGTTTAAGGGTGAAACATTATACATGCTACTCACATTGTTTATACGTGTTATACATGAGACTATATGCTTATTCTTTGGATGTACATACATTTAAACGCAAGACAACCACCTGTAATATTGATAGATCTATTGTGCCTGACCAGCCCACCCGGTTAGGGTGTTTATTACTGCATACTCGGATATGACCGCGTGTTATATTCAAACATATCGGATATAGTGGGTAACTATATTCAAACATACCGGACTTAGCTGTTGTGCTATGTTCAAGCGTGTCAAACTCGGTTTGAATTGTGATTTAAATAAATGGTACATCATATATATATATATACTATGTTTAACAAGGTAAACAATGAGTTGCAAAACGATTTACACTACTATTTACCAGAATTACTAAACCTATGTACTCACCAACTTTTTAGTTGACACTTGATTTAAATAATGTTTCAGGTTTGGATATGTGACTATTTGCTGAAGATTTCTCCACTTAAGGACTATGGACCTAGTTAAATAAATCAATGTTTTGAACTAGACTAGGTTATTTGGATTGTATCGTACTTGGATCTTGTTGTTCTAAAATTTAATTAAAGAATTATGCAACCTTTAGTTACCATGTGCTTTTGAACAATCATTCTAATGTCCGCCTCGATGATTCCGCCATCGGTCGGGGTGTGACATTTGAGCACCTGCGTCATTATAATTCAAGTTAACCTCTTTTACCGCCCATATTGCCCGGTGTGCCAACTCCATCGGTAAGTGACAACCCTTACCATAAACCAATCGGTAAGGGGTGGCTCCAATAGGAGTTTTAAAAGCCGTGCGATACGCCCACAAAGCGTTGTCCAACTTGGTTGACCAATCCTTACGGTCAGCTCGCACGGTTTTCTACAAGATCTCTTTAATTTGCATATTAGACACCTCAACTTGACCACTCGTTTGAGGATGATATGGTGTTGCAATTCGATGGTCAACACCATATCGTTTAAGCAATTTTCCAAATTTAAAGTTCTTAAAATGGGATCCCCCATCACTTTTGATGACACGTGGAATACCAAATCGTGAGAAAATGTTGGATTAGACAAACTTGCACACAACGGAGTGGTCATTAGTCTTGGTGGCAATCGCTTCGACCCATTTAGATACATAATCAACCGCCACCAAGATATACAAATTAACGGAAGAGTTGGGGAACGGGCCCATGAAATCAATCCCCCATACATCAAAAATGTCAACAATAAGGATTGGTTGCATGGGCATTTCGTTCCGCTTTGACAATCCGCCCATTTTTTGACAATTTAAACAATTTTTGGCAAAAATAAAAGCGTCTTTAAACAAAGTTGGCCAGTAAAGGCCACTCGACAAAACTCGTTGCCCAGTCTTTTGGCCGCTAAAATGACCGCCACATGCGGAAGCATGTGCGTGTGTCAACACATCTTGAACTTCAGAATCAGGTATGCATCGCCTAATGATTTGATCCGCTCCATGTTTAAACAAGTCGGGCTCATCCCAAATGTAATGTTTTGCTTAGGCAAAAAACTGTTGTTTCCTCTTTCTATTCCAACTCTCGGGCAAGGAACCTGCAGCCAAATAATTAGCAAAATTAGCATACCAAGGCTCTAATGAAATAGACATTAAAAACTCATCAGGAAATTGTTCATTGATGTCGGGTGTGAAATCCTCTTCTTCCGGTTGAATCCTAGACAAATGATCCGGCACTTTGTTTTCACACCCTTTCTTATCTCGAATCTCCAAGTTAAACTCTTGCAACAAAAGGATCCACCGAATTAACCTTGGCTTGGCATCATTTTTCTCCATCAAGTACCTAACTGCAGAATGATCAGAGTAAACAATTACTTTACTTCCCCAAATGTAAGACCTGAATTTGTCTAAAGCATAGACAACCGCAAGCAACTCCTTTTCCGTTGTTGTATAATTCAATTGAGCATCGGAAAGAGTTTTGCTTGCATAGTAAATCACAATCGGTTTCTTTTCTATCTTTTGACCCAAAACAGCCCCGACCGCATAGTCACTCGCATCACACATAATCTCAAAAGGAATTGACCAATCGGGTGACTGCAATATCGGAGCTTGTTCCAATTGATCCTTAAGCAAATTAAAACTTTTTAAACACTCTTGGTTAAAATCAAATGGAACGTATTTCAAAAGGAGATTACATAAAGGTATGGAAATGACACTAAAACCCTTAATGAACCTTCGGTAAAACCCGGCATGCCCTAGAAAAGAGCGCACACCTTTAACATTAGTCGGGGGAGGTAAAGTTGAAATGACTCGAATTTTTGCTTTATCAACCTTAATTCCCCGACTAGACACTACATGCCCCAAAACAATGCCCTCTTGAACCATAAAATGGCTCTTTTCCCAACTAAGCACCAAATTAGAGTCCACACACCTTTTCAAAACTTTTGCCAATTCATCAAGACATGACTCAAAAGATGTACCAAACACTGAAAAATCATCCATAAAGATTTCAAGGGAGTCCCCGACCATGTTTGAGAAAATACTCAACATACATCTTTGAAATGTGGCCGGGGCATTACACAGCCCAAATGGCATTTGCCGAAAGGTAAAAGTACCATAAAGGCATGTGAAGGTGGTATTTTCTTGGTCATCGGGATGGATGGCTATTTGATTATACCCGGAATAACCATCGAGAAAGCAGTAAAATTTTTGACCTGCCAATTTTTCAACAATTTGGTCAATAAAAGGCAGAGGAAAGTGATCCTTTGAAGTGGCAGAATTCAGTTTCCTGTAGTCAATACAAACCCGCCACCCGGTTACCGGCCGAGTGGCAATTTGCTCACCGTGTTCATCTTTTACTACCTGTATACCTGCTTTCTTGGGCACCGTTTGGGTGGGACTCACCCACGCACTTTCGGAAATAGGAAAGATGATCCCCGCATCTAACCACTTGAGTACCTCTTTCTTCACTACCTCACGCATGTTGGGATTTAACTTTCTTTGAGCATCACGTGCGTGTTTCGCATCTACTTCAGTGATGATTTTATGCATCACTATCGATGGACTAATCCCTTTCAAATCTGCTATCGTCCACCCAATAGCTTCCCTGTGAGCTTTAAGCACCTTCAGCACGGCACTCTCTTGACTTTCATCCAAATTAGAAGCAATAATAACCGGTAAAGTTTCATCTTCACCTAAAAATGCATATTTGAGATGTTGTGGTAGATCTTTCAACTCTACTTTTGGTGAACTCACAAGTGATGGCTTCATGCCCGAATCAATCACAGTTGGTATACTCCCCACTTGATGAGTCCATGGAGGCCTACCCTCTTTCACTGCCATCACTTCCAAACTCTTTTCTTCTTTATTCAACTCATGCTCCAATTCTTGATCAATCCTGTCACACAAAAAACAAATCTCTGGGGTATCATCCTCAGAATGAGGGTGACAACCATCAATCATGTCTGCCATGAAGCATTCATCACTAGCCAGAGAGTCAGATTCACTAGAAAAAATGTGTAGACGGACCTTCCTATTGCCAAAAGTCATATCAACTGTCCCCAAACGACAATCGATCAGTGAATGTGAAGTGGCTAAGAAAGGTCGACCAAAAATCACTGTTGGTTGCGTGACTTTATCAGAAGTAACATAGTCAAGAACCAAAAAATCAAACGGGTAATAAAATGTTCAACTTTAACAATCACATCCCGTACAATCCCTCTCGGGAGCTTAGGCGTCAAGTCAGCAAACACAAAGGTGGTATTTGCTTGACAAAGTGGACCAAAATCATATTGGTCATACAAGCTCCCGGGAAGGATACTCACACTAGTTCCAAGATCCAACAACGCCTTGTTCATTTTAAACTCTCCCACTTGAATGGGAATAATAGGCGCTCCCGGGTCTTGGAGTTTAGGTGGAAGAGCCTCGGTCAAAATTGCACTCACTCGTGCATTCAAATCCAATTGCTTTGGAAACTTGTTATGCCTTTTTCGAGTACACAAATCTTTCAAATAATTTGCATAAGATGGTACCTGTTTAATTGCATCAAGTAGGGGTAAATTGACTTTCACCTTTTTAAATATCTCCCAAATTTCCTCATGTTGATGGATTCTCTAAGGCCGAGGGAAATGGTACCACTGGAGGTACTAAATCCCCCTCCTTAGCATTCGGGATGTCATGTGAAAAAGATTGTGCAATTGGGTTTTAAAATGCAACTTTTGTAACCGGAATTGGTGTCGGTTCATCATCACTTACTTCATTTTCATCAACATCCTCCACCACACCATCAACAAAAGGCGGTGGAGGAGGTCCAACTTTGTTATCATAAACCTTACCACTTCGAAGAATACTTACCTGACCAACTTGGTTGCTTTTCATGTTCCTATTGCCTGAAGATCGGTGAGACGGATTGACTTGAGTATCACTTGGAAATCTTCCATTGTTCTTCCTTAACTCGGCCATGTCGGTCGCCAATTGACCCATTTGAGTATTCAAAGATTGAATTGACTTGTCACGAACCTCATCATCCCGAGTCTTCTTTTGCAAGTCTTGTTGGATGGACTTGAGAATATCCAACATTTCATTCCCACTCGATTGGTTAGAAGCTCCTGATGACCCTCCTTGTTCATTTGGCTTTTGGTACCCCCTTTGGTAATTTCCTTGATTGTAATTTTGGGTTCGAGGTTGATATGTTTGACCACTATTCTGCCTACTTACTTGGAAATTAGGATTTGCTTGATTTGAGGCATCCCCATATAGGAAGTTGGGATGATTTCTCAATCCCGGGTGGTAGGCGTTAGAGTTCATGTTATAATTCCTACCACCTCCTTGGCCTTGAATGTAATTCACATCCACATAACCACCTATCAAACCCGTGCAATTTGCACCATTATGTCCCAAATCACCACATTGATCACAAACTTCGAATGGTTGGGTTTGACCACCCCCTTTACCCACATTAGCAACTTGTTTATTTTCGACCGCTCTTACCACCGGATGTCTAGCCTTTCTTGAAGATTGAGCTTTTCTCTTTGTGGTCACCGCCATTCTTTCCAAGAAGTCCCAATCAACATCCTCATAATTTGTACCAAAAGTACCATTGGAGATAGAATTTAAATCTCTAGACTCTTCATCTGTTAAGCCTTCATGAAACGCATTCAACAACTCCCACATTTGTAACCCATGGTGAGGACAATTCTTGATTAACATCTTGAACCTGAGGAATGCTTCATGGAATAATTCACCAGATTGTTGCTGAAAATTTCTAAGGTTCTTTCTTGCATCACTTGTTCTCTGATTGGTGTAGAACTCATCTAGAAATTGTTGTTGCATATCGGCCCATGTGTAAATAGACGCGGATGGCAAAGAATGAAACCATTGTTGAGCCTTGTCTTCTAATGTGAATTGAAAAAGAACAAGCTTAACATCATCGGGTTTAAACCCTTGCCCACCAATTGTGTTGCACCTTGCATCATATACACTTAGATGAAAATACGGTTCCTCGGTTCCCAAACCATGATACTTAGGGAGATTTTGAATAGCTTGTGACCTCACCTCAAAAGACCTACCATGCTGTTGAGGAATAACAACTGGTGATGGATTGTAAGCAATGGTAGGACGAAAGTGGCTCTCAATTCCCCTAACTGGACCCCGATCATGTCTTCTAGGAATGCCACCTTGATTAGCAACCGGTGGTGGTACATTTTAATAAGATTCGGCCTGATTGGCCTTGTGTTCACTCGTGGTTGTTGAGGAATAGGAGGTGCGTGATAGGGTATATTGGCCTGATTTGATTGAAAAACTGAAGGAGGCGGTTGGGCATATCTTGCATCTTGTTGTTGTGCCCTATAATGCTCAAAACCTGCACTTGCATAAAAATCAGTACCGAGTGGAATCCTATCCTTTGAGTTATCAACCAAACCCGCTTCAAAATCATCATAATTTCCACCTTCATCATCAAAATCATCATCATACTTAAGGCCAGAAGTATTTGGGTGAAGTGTTTGAGTTGGAATGGATGGGTATTGTTGATATTGTGAGAATAATGATTGATTTGGTGGTGCTTGGGATATAAGTGGGTTTCCATCATGAATCACTTTCACATATGGTGACGAGTATTGAGGTTCAGACTTAAAAGTGACAGGTTGGGTCACTTGTGGTTGGGTTCGTGGGTTGAACATTAACCCCTTTCGGACCATTTGGTGGAACCGATGATGAAAATGTACCCGAAGTAGTTTGTTGTTGCTCTGGTGGAGTTTGATTTACAGGAGGCATAGTGGTTTGCTTCCCTAAATCCCCTTGAGATGTCATCTTTTTTGGAGTTAGTAAAATAGCACGATGAAGTACCCGGTTGTGACGAGCTGTTCTTTCAATCTCAGGATCAAACAGAAGTGGTGAAGTGTTCCTCGATCTCCTTGTACGCATGCAATAAACAATTACCTGCACACACAAAAACAAGAAATACCCCGTGAAGTATAGAAATGGAAATAAATAAAAACAAACTGAAACAGGAAAATCTTTTTGAGTTTTAAGAGACTAAATTCAAACAAACAATAAAAACTAACACGTTGCGCACTTACTCCCCGGCAACGGCGCCAATTTGATGGCAGGAATCGTGGTCTACCTCAAATAAAATAAATTAGATCCCTATTACCTTCTGCGATAGGGTAAGTAGGGGTGTCGATCCAAGGAGAGTATGTGGAACGTGTTCAACTGTTTCTTTTTTTTTATTGAAGGTTTGTTTTGACAAGTAAAATAATCACTCAAATGTAAATTCAATGACTGGGAGTTGGATGATGATTAACTAATTAAAGATGATTTGTAAACAATATAAATAAGAGTGCCGCCTCCGGGTTTTAGATTCAAGATAGATTGCAAACTAGTATAGTTCAATAGGAAATCACATAGACATGATCGTATATGCTTAATCAAACAATTGTGATGACTAAGGACTAATTACTCTAGTTGCTACAACGGGAGTTTGTCACCTAATCATCAATCAACTTTAACCAACCCTAGTCTCGGTCCAATATATCCCAATTTCTGGGTTTCTCGGGAATTGAAAGACAAGAACAAGAATTAAAATCAAAATCAATTGTTTACAATTGTCTAATCAAGCACACTAGTAAAAAGCATCGAATACTTAGATTACTATCCCAAAATACAAGAACTAACTAGTTGACAACCATACCTAAAATACATCCTCCACCCAGAGGATTGTCACGGGTGGATTAGCCGCTCATTTCCATGTGAAGATCTTCAAGGTTGATGATGAATTCCATGTTTGATCCTGGTTTTTTTTATGATTGAATCTTGATGAATATTGATGTTGGAAGCCTCCTTCCTGACCTCCCAAAAAAAACGTCTGGCAAGAAAAATGTGTAAAAGATAGTAATAGTTGGGATGAACTAGCCTCTTCAAATACCTCAAAATAGCCAAGAAAAAACGTAACTCCCAAACTTTGTTGTGCGCTCGTAATTATATCCATTATCACCTCATGCACAATAATCTTCAATTCTTTTCCACGAGCATTTTTCGTCTTTTACGTTTAACCTGCATTTAACACCAACTCGCGTAGTTATCTAATTCAACAAATATAAACACTTAAAACACATTAATATCAACTCATTAAACACATTATCATCCGCACCAAAGCCCGTTCATCAGTAGTGTCATACAAGTATGAGATTTAAAATCTCAAGTGTTAGCATGCACGACTTACGTATGCCCTAGAATTATAAATACATAAGTTATGGACACATGGGATTTGTGAACAGAAGATTAGAACGTATTAAAACATTATAAGGATTAACGGGTAGACGAACGTTTCTACGGGAAATTGGGTTTCTTAATATAATAATTAAGATAAATGCATTACGTGTCGAACGTCTCTAATACGAATAATATTAAATAATTAAATAAATTTGTGCGTTTGTATCATTTAATAATGATCTAAAAACAATATAAAATATATATTATTTTTGAACTCGTAGGAAATATACGATAATCATTTACGTGATAAAATAATAAATATATTATTTTTCTTCGAGATAATAAACGTGAGTAAATAATATTATATTATTAATTAGTTTGAAGCATTACACGGGATTAATAAACGAGGCAAAATAATATATAAAAATGTATATATATATTATTTTATAATAGGAGTTACGGGTTGAAAATAATATAAATATATTATTTTATAAGTGAAAATACTATTTATAAAATCAAACCCGAGCCTTCGGTTTTTTCCGAGGCTAAAACACTTTTATATATTAACATAATAATATTGGGGATGATTTTTATTTAAAAATATTAATTAAAAACTGTTATAAAAATAAAAGGGTGTGGAGAGACTCGAACCCGGGTCTCTCCCACACCAGCACACTGAGTTAACCAGTCGAGCTCCATAGTGATTCGCACAAGGATCCAATTCGGTAGGGTTTTAACATTCAAATCTCGTGGGTTCTTCTTCCCCACGCAAGCCGAGCCAAAACCAGTCCCAAAACCCACGATTTGGACTTCGATCGAACTAGAAAGCAAAGGGGTTTTGATCATTGGTCTATTTCGAATCTGATTACGAGTTTAATTGGAAAAGCATCACGTTTAAGATCGTTATATTCCTGTTTTGAAACCCGAAACCCTAAGTTCTTAGCATGGAATCGAATTTGTTAAATTTGATAATAGGAATGGTTGAAATCATAGGGCTTTTACAGATTAGAGTATTGAGAATCTTTTGATATAGATTAATTTCATTTAGGTTAAGTCTAGGATAGTGCTCTATCAAATCGGTTCCGTATGAACCCTAGAATTGGGTTCATCTTCAATTCGATGCTATCAGCCTCTAAAAGGTTAGGGCTTTCAATGTAGAGGTAAAAATGAAGCTAAGGATGTAAACGTTTACCAGATTGGTGTTCGTATTGACCGAGATCGGCTAGAACCGACGCCGACCGAGTATGGCTTGGTCTCTGGTGAATTTCTCTTTGATTCCGACAAGTTTGATGTGTGCAATTGCTTCCTAGAGGTTCATTCAAGGTGTGGGAAATGTTTTATTGCAGAATGATGATTGAATTGGACGCGTTTGATGGTAGTCGATGATGAGGTCGACGGTTTCGGCTTCGCGGGGTTTAATTCGACTAATTCTCAATCAATACAGAATTAAACGCACGGAAAACTGATAGGTTATGCTCGAATTCATCAATGCTACTCATTACCATCCTGAATTCGAATAGCCATGCAAGTTACGGGTTTGATTTGGACTCAAGGGCTCAATTTTGACTTTCCAAAGTCAACATATTGGGTTTGTGGTAATTACAACCTTGGTCCTTATATTTTCGGTTTACATATTGACAGAATGAGTCCCTGAGGTTTGTAAAAGAGTTAACTGGGCTAACTGAGTTCTCATGAGATAACGGAGTTTGAGTTAACAGCTTTAACCGAAATTTGCTGGGTGTCACACCTAGAGTCTTTCCTTGCTTGAATCTATCCATCCCACTCCTTTTGATGAATATTTTGGCTCTCAGAGTCAGCATAGCCATACACCAATCAATATCCATCTTTTCCAAATCATCCAGGTTGATCTGCTCCAAGTCATCAGGTTGAAAGCTGACCGAGGTCAGGTTTCCAGAAATCAGTGCATCATAGCCATTGTGGTTGGCTTCTTAGAGTTGGATGAAGTAGTAGGCTGAACTCCAAAAATCGAAGGTGGGACATCAGTTTGAAAATAAGCCATTATAGTTTTGTTGGATGAAGTGGAGGAACCTTGACCCGCAAGAAGAGCTGTGTTTCCAAACTGATTAGTTGGAGTGACTGCACCCTTCTTTATCTCCAACTCATAAGACTCTAGAATGTTTAAGAGTTCTTGCTGTGACAAGTCACTTAGTTTTTCAGTTTTCTTGATCATAATCTGGTACATATTCCATTCCTCGGGCAGTGAATCAAGCAGCTTCTTATTTAACTCAACAGTGGGATACTCAGTTCCCAAACCTTCAACTTAAAGACAATGCTTGAGAATCGGTTGATTAGTTCAGACATGGGTTCTCCATGGACACTGGTAAACATTTCATATTGCTTCTTGATCAAATCCCTATTGCTTTCTCTAACCTCAGCACTTCCCTCATACCTGGTACATAAAGCAACCCAAAGATCTTTGGCAGTTGTATACTCAGCAAATATGTTGAACACATCCATAGGAAGAGCCATAGAAATAGATCCATAAGCCTTGTTATCTCTAGCAATTAAGGCAATATCCTTTTCATCATATTCAGACACAAGCTTGGGACGTTGAACATCTCTAGTGGTAGTAACTAGCTTGTGTGGACCATCAATGATTGACTGCAACAGAGTATGGTCATGGAACTGAAAGAAAGTCTTCATCTTCTTGGTCCAATCATCAAAGTCTCTTGTGGACACCAAGACAGGTGGTCTGTTTCCTCCAGCATATTCACTGTTGCTTGAAGATGCCATAACTCAGAGAAGTTAGAAGAACCAACAGTAGCTAGTTTCGGGTGAATAGGGATGATCGAAACAACTAGTTTCGATAGAGAAAAAGCTGATCGAAACTACCAGTTTCGATAGAAGAAACAGAATCTAGAAACAACAAGTTTTGATGAAGAAGACTTAGCAGAAAATCCAGCAAACTTAGTAGAAACTACAAGTTTCGATTGAAACTAGTTTCGATAGTGCAGTAGTTTTGGGTGATCAATCTGCAAAGGTTAGTTTCAATATAACAGGACAAATAACTAGTTTTGATGATACCTTCTCCAGACAACAGTACAGACAAGAAGTTTCGATGACCAACCAAAAGCAGAAATTGTCTCCAAGTAGTTTCGATACCTCCTTCTTCAAGCTTCAGCAGACTCCATTGATGAAAAGCTTCAAAAAATCAAAGATGATAAACTCCCAATCTAATTCAGCGAAAAGCTTCCCAATAACCTTCTGAACACAAATCAATCTTCAGATCCGAAAAACTCGAAGAAATAGTGCCGAAGTCGATGAAACAGTGCCAAAACAATGAAAACCTTCAAATTCTAACTAAAAGTCACCTAAAATTGATCAAAACAACTTGAAAATACTCAGAAATCAAGAGCATATAGCTCTGATACCAATTGTAGGTCCAGATTTCAATCGAAGATCACTCAACAGATCGATTACACACACAGGCGGAATCTGTGTGTATGGTGGTGAAACAGAGGGTAGAAACATAATTGGTGAAGATAAACAAGCAAACCACACAGGAATCAACACAAATAAGATATGAAATTTTAAGAATAACATATGAAATAACTCCAAATGTGTATTGATTCAGAAAACTGTGAAAGAGAGAATTTCAGGGTTACAGCTGCTATCCACACCCTAGAAATTCTCAAACTAGGCTATTTATAGCAAGTTGACAGGTATCGAAACTATGCTTACTGAAATTACTAGTTTCGGTGAAGCATTTACAAGAGATAAGCCTGTCGAAACTAAACTATCTATCGAAACTACTAGTTTCGATTGAACAAACCTCAATTGATACTAAGTAGTTTCGATGGCCAAGACTTAGAAATAAAACAAGAAATTACATTAAAATGAAAATACGAGTAAATAAACCAACTAAACAATGTTCAAAAGAAATACATTGATGACAACAACTTATACAATAATAAGACTCTACAATGATTCTCTTCTAATGATCTATACCGAAATGGAAAAGAGGCAGGCAGATAAAATATCTTTTCAGCCGTCAATTCCAAAATCTGTTCATTCTCAACCTATGATTCAACATACCCAAACCATTACTCAATCCAAACCTGCTACTCTGAAACTTAAAGGTTCTGCTACCCATCCAACCAAGAAAACTGAATAAGAAGAATATTACCATAATTCTTCTGAAGATGAGGGTATGGGTAATAATTATGGCCATCTAGAAAAGAAGAGGAAAATTTATGGTTGTACCTATAAAATGTTCTAGGATTGCAAACCCTATAACTTTGCTGGAAGAGAAGGAGGAATAGCCACACTAAGGTGGATTGAGAAAACTAAATCTGTGCTTGCAATCAGCAAGTGTGCTGAGAAAGATAAAGTTCTTTATGCTTCCAATCTATTTAAAGACCAAGCTTTAGAGTGGTGGAATAACATTATTTTTGCCAAGGGCAGAGAAGCAGCTTGTGCTATAGGCTGGAATGCCTTCAAAGCAAGAGTGGAAAAGAAGTATGTTCCCCAGAACGAAAGGGAACATATCGAAGGAAAATTACTTAGTGTAAAGATGATTGGAACCAATAATCAGGAGTATTCAACTAAACTCCTTGAGTATGCTCGAATAGTTCCTCATCTTGCTACCCCTGAATCTAATCTGATAAAGAGATATATTTAGGGTTTAATCGGAGAAATCCGTGACATGGTTAAGGTTGCCAATTGTGAAAACCATGACGATGCTATGGATCTGGGAGCCTCCTTGACTAGTAGTCTAATCAGAAATCAAGAGGAGTGAAGAAAGAAGAACGAAGCAACTGGGCAAAACCCAAGTGGTTCTGAGAATCCAGGATCAGGCTTCCATTCTCAAAATAACAATTCTTCTATCCCTGAATGTCCAAAGTGCAAGAAAAGGCATTTGGGACAATGTCGATCTGGACCTTATTGTAGTTTCTGCAAGATGTTTGGACACAAAACAGAATATTGTTACAAAAAGAAACCCATCACCTGCTATGAATGTGGTGAGGCTGGCCACATCAAGAGTTATTGTCCCAAACTAAGGAAACTTGAAAGGACAGGTCCTAAAACCACTGATGGAGTAAAGAAGAATGCACGAGCATTCGTTCTCAATACTCATGAAGCAGCAGGTATGCCCGACGTCTTTACGGGTACATTTATTGTCAATGATATTTGTGCTCGAGTTCTATTTGACTCTGGTGTAAACCAAAGTTTTATTGATCATAAATTTTGTAGACTGTTGAATAAAACTCTAGCTAAATTAGACAAGAAATACATGGTAGAAACTGCCAACGGGGTCCCAGTCCAAATCTTAGATATGTTAAACGATTGTAATATCACACTAGCTGGACATTTTATTCCTGCACAACTGTTGCCCATGACTTTGGCAGGATTTGATATTGTCCTAGTAATGGATTGGTTAGCATCTAACCAAGCCCATATCCTGTGTGATAAGAAAGCCATAAAGCTTCATTCACCAAAAGGGGATATCCTGACTATAAATGGTGATAAATTATCCAACTCTGTTGGAATAATTTCCATCTTGAAAGCCAGAAAATATCTACGAAAAGGATGCTTAGCATACCTCGAATCTGTAACTACTGACACTAAAAAGAAGATAAAAGACATGCCGGTTGTGGCTGAATTTCTCAATATTTTCCCTGATGAACTGCCTGGAAATCCACCTGAAAGAGAAGTGGAGTTCAGAATTAATCTCGTACTCAGTAAGGCACCAATTGCAAAAGCCCCGTACAGGTTAGCTCCAAATGAAATGGCAGAATTAAAGAAGCAGTTAGATGAATTGCTCGAGAAGGGATTCATAAGACCAAGGTCATCGCCTTGGGGAGCTCCACTCTTATTCGTTAAAAAGAAAGACGGTTCAATGCGTATGTGAATTGATTATCGTGAGCTGAATAAAAACACGATTAAGAACCGTTATCCTCTTCCCAGAATTGATGATCTTCTTGATCAACTATAGGGAGCAATCATCAATTGAAAGTCTAGGAAGAAGAAATTCCCAAAACAGCTTTCAGAACTAGATATGGTTATTATGAGTTCACGGTAATGCCGTTTGGACTTACTAATGCACCTGCTGCTTTCATGGACATGATGAATCGAGTTTGCAAACCTAATTTGGATAAATTCGTTATCGTATTTATTTACGATATCCTTATTTACACCAATAGTAAGGAAGAGCATGCGAACCATTTGAAATTCTTGCTAGAACTCCTAAGAAATGAGAAGCTATATGCTAAGTGCTCAAATTGTGAATTATGGTTGTCAGTAGTTCAATTCCTATTAAAACTGAAACAATATCCAAATAGGAAATCCTGAAATCACCAACAGAAATCCAAAGTTTTCTCTGTTTGGCTGGTTACTATCGGAGATTTATCCAAGATTTTTCTTGAATTGCGGTTCCATTAACGTCCCTGACTCGCAAGTCAGTTAAATATGAATGGGACCTAAGCAATCAGAAGCCTTTGAAACTCTAAAACAAAAACTGACACAAGCACCCATACTGGCTTTGCCAGATAGAAAACGAAGACTTTTCAGTATACTGTTATGCTTTACACACTGGCTTTGGTTGTGTGTTAATGCAAGGGATTAAAGTTATTGCTCATGCTTCCCGACAATTGAAAACCCAAGAAAAGAATAATACGACTCTTTATTTAGAATTGGGCTGCATAATATTCGCATTAAAATTATGTAGGCACTATCTATATGGAGTCAAAATCACCATATTCACTTATCTTAAAAGCCTAAAGTATGTATTCAGTCAGAAAGAACTGAATATGATGCAAAGGCGTTGGATGGAAGTCCTGAACGATTACTATTGTGAAATTTGTTATCATTAAGGCAAAGCTAATGTTATAGCTGACGCCTTGAGTGGATAAAAATATGAGAAACCTAAACGAGTTAATGCTTTAAGACTCGATCTCCAAATCAATCTTATGAAATAATTACATGGTGGATTAAAAAAACTGAATCTGTGCTTGCAATCAGCAAGTGTGCTGAGGAAGATAATGTTCTTTATGCTTCCAATCTATTTAAAGACCAAGCTTTAGAGTGGTGGAATAACATTATCGATTCCAAGGGCAGAGAAGCAGCCTGTACTATAGGCTGGAATGCCTACAAAGCAAGAGTGGAAAAGAAGTATGTTCCCTAGAACGAAAGGGAACAGATCGACTGAAAATTCCTTAGTCTAAAGATGATTGGAACCAATCATCAGGATTATTCGACTAAACTTCTTGAGTATGCTCGAATAGTTCCTCATCTTGCTACCCTCGAATCTAATCTGATAAAGAGATATATTTGGTGTTTAATCGGAGAAATCCGTGACATGGTTAAGGTTGCCAATTGTGAAAACCTTGACGATGCTATGGATCTCGGAGCCTCCTTGACTAGTAGTCTAATCAGAAATCAAGAGGAGGGAAGAAAGAAGAAGGAAGCAACTGGGCAAAACTCAAGTGGTTCTAAGAAGCCACGACCAGGCTTCCATTCTCAAAATAACAATTCTTCTATCCCTGAATGTCCAAAGTGCAAGAAAAGGCACTTGGAACAAATTCGATCTGGACCTTATTGCAGTTTCTGCAAGATGTCTGGACACAAAACAGAAGAGTGTTACATAAAGAAACCCATCACCTGCTATGAATGTGGTGAGGATAGCCACATCAAGAGTTATTGTCCCAAACTAAGGAAACTTGAAAGGATAGGTCCTAAAACCACTGATGGAGTAAAGAAGAATTCACGAGCATTCGTTCTCAATACTCATGAAGCAGCAGGTATGCCCGACGCCATTACGGGTACACTTCTTGTCAATGATATTTATGCTCGAGTTCTATTTGACTCTGGCGCAAACCAAAGTTTTATAGAACATAAATTCTGTAGACTGTTGAATAAAACTCTAGCTAAATTAGACAAGAAATACATGGTAGAAACTGCCAACGGGGACCTAATCCAGATCTTAGAAATCCTAAACTATTGTAATATCACACTAGCTGGACATGTTATTCCTGCACAACTATGGCCCATGACTTTGGCAGGATTTGATATTGTCCAAGGAATGGATTGGTTAGCTTCTAACCAAGCCCATATCCTATGTGATAAGAAAGCCATAAAGCTTCATTCACCAAAAGACGATATCTTGACTATAAATGGTGATAAATTATCTAACTCTGTTGGAATAATTTCCATCTTGAATTTCCCGATATTTTTCCTGACGAAGTGCCTGGAATTCCACCTAAAAGAGAAGGGGAGTTCAGAATTAATCTCGTAGCCAGTACGGCATCAATTGCTAAAGGCCCGTACAGGTTAGCTCCCAATGAAATGGCAAAATTAAGAACCAGTTAGATGAATTGCACGAGAAGGGATTCATAAGTCCAAGCTTATCTCCTTGGGGAGCTCCAGTCTTATTCATTAAAAAGAAAGACGGTTCAATGCATTGATTATCGTGAGCTGAATAAAATCACGATTAAGAACCGTTATCCACTTCCCAGAATTGATGATCTTTTTTATCAACTACAAGGAGCTCAATGTTTTTCAAAAATTGATCTTCGTTCTGGCTATCATCAATTGAAAGTCCAGGAAGAAGATATTCCCAAAACAGCTTTCAGAACTCGATATTGTCATTATGAGTTCACGGTAATGCCGTTTAGACTTACTAGTGCCACGCTGCTTTCATGGACATGATGAATCGAGTTTGCAAACCTTACTTGGATAAATTCGTTATCGTATTTATTGACGATATCCTTATTTACTCCAAAAGTAAGGAAGAGCATGTAAACCATTTGAAATTCTTGCTAGAACTCCTAAGAAATGAGAAGCTATATGCTAAGTTCTCAAAATGTGAATTCTGGTTGTCAGAAGTTCAATTCCTTGGACATGTCATTAATGCTGATGGCATCCAAGTTGATCCTGTTAAAATTCAAGCAATATCTAAATAGGAAATCCCAAAATCACCAACTGAAATCCGAAGTTTTCTCGGTTTGGCTGGTTACTTTCGGAGATTTATCCAAGATTTTTCTCGAATTGTTGTTCCACTAACGTCCCTGACTCACAAGTCAGTTAAATATGAAAGGGGACCTAAGCAATCAGAAGCCTTTGAAACTCTACAACAAAAACTGACACAAGCACCCATACTGGCATTGCTAGATGGAAAACGAAGACTTTTCAGTATAATGTGATGCTTCACACACCGGCTTTGATTGTGTGTTAATGCAAGGGAGTAAAGTGATTGCTTATGCTTCCCGACAATTTAAAACCCATGAAAAGAATTATACGACTCATGATTTAGAATTGGGCGCCATAATATTCACATTGAAATTATGGAAGCACTATCTATATGGAGTCAAATTCACCATATTCACTGATCATAAAAGCCTAAAGTATATATTCAGTCAGAAAGAACTGAATATGAGGCAAAGGCGTTGGATGGAAGTGCTGAATGATTACGATTGCGAAATCTGTTATCATGAAGGCAAATCTAATGTTGTAGCTAACGCCTTGAGTAGAAAAGAACATGAGAAACCTAAATGAGTTCGTGCTTTAAGACTGGATCTTCAAATCAATCTTATTTCTCGTATTAGGGAATCTCAAAAATTTGCCTTACAAGAACCAAACCTCTAGAAAGAAGGTTTGGGAGGCATGATTGAACAACTGTTTAAAAATGACGATGATATTCTTAGAATGAATAAGAGAATTTGGGTTACTATCTATGGAAATGTACGTGAATAGTTTCTTAAAGAAGCTCATAAATCTAAGTATACGATGCATCCTGGAAGCGATAAAATGTACAAAAACCTAAAAGCCAATTAGTGGTGGATAGGAATGAAGAAAAAGATCGCCATCTATGTTGCAAAAAGCTTAACCTATTCTCAAGTAAAAGCTGAACATCAAAAAGTCGTCTGGCTTGTTACAGCAACATGAAATTCCTATCTGGAAATGGGAGATGATAACCATGGTTTTCATTATGAAACTTCCCCGCACCAGTCGAAGAAATCATACTATCTGGGTTATCATTGACAGACTTACTAAATCTGCTCATTTTCTTCCCATGAAAGAAACATTCAGCATGGATAAGTTGGCACAATTTACGTTAATGAAATTGTATCTTTACACGGTGTGCCACTATCTATTGTGTCAGATAGAGATAGTAGATTTACTTCTCGATTCTAGCAAAGCTATCAAAAATCCATGGGAACAAAATTAAATCTTAGCACTCCCAATCATCCTCAAACGGACGGGCAAAGCGAAAGAACTATTCAAACCCTAGAAGATATGTTAAGGGCTTGTGTTACTAATCTTGGAGGAAGTTGGGATGACCACTTACCTCAAATGGAATTCTCCTATAACAATAGCTATCATACGAGTATACAAACCGCTCCTTTTGAAGCCTTATACGGTCGTAAATGTCAAACTTCATTCTGTTGGTCTAAAATAGGAGAAAGACAGTTATCCGGTCCTGATATAGTTCTGGAAACAACTGAGAAAATCATTCAAATAAAAGATAGATTGAAAGCGGCTAGTGATCGTCAAAAGAGTTATGCTGATAGAAGACAAAAGCCATTAGAATTCAACATCAGTGATAACGTTCTATTGAAAGTTTCACCATAGAAAGTCGTTGTAAGATTTGGAAAGAAAGGAAATTTAAGTCCTAGATTCGTAGGACCATTCAAAAGTTTGAAAAGAGTTAGGCCTGTGGCCTATCAACTCTAATTACCAGAAGAAATGAATGGAGTACATGATGTATTCCATGTGTCAAATGTCCGCATGTGTTTGGCAGATGAATCTCTGGTATTACCTATACACGATGTAAAGGTAGATGAAAAGTTGAAATTTGGGGAACAACCTTTGCAAATCGAGGGAAGGCAGGAAAAGAAACTAAAAAGAAAGAAATTGATGATTATAAAAGTGAAATGAAACTCCAGACGTGGACCTGAGTACACGTGGGAACTAGAGTCAGAGATGAAAAAGAAATATCCTCACTTGTTCGAAAAATCTCAGGGACGAGATTAAAACAAGGTGAGGAAGATGTAACACCTGCCACAAAAATGTCCAAGAAATGCCAAGGTTAGAACCTATAAGGACTTGTGTATCTAAAGTACCAATGTCAAGGGTTAAAAATGAAAATTCTGGAAACTAAGTAGATATCGGACCGATATCTCTTTTCGTATCGTACCGAACCGAAATAAGGCTCAGACAACGGACCGATATCCATTCTCATAATGGTCCGCAGTTGAAGGTTGATTCGGTTATCGGACCGACATCAATCCATAACGGTCCGACAACCTCCACTCAGCCTCAATTTGTGGTGCTGCCACGTGTCCTATGACTCAAACTTGGGTTTTTAACGCGTGTCATGATATCGGACCGATATGCACCTCATAACTGTCCACTAGTTGGGATAGGTGGTGCGGTCTAATCAGATGTTGACGTGTAGGGCTGACGTGTGTATAGGCGGATTTCGGACCGACATCCTCTGCCATATCGGTTTGACATGAACCCAAATCACAGCCTATAAATAGTTGAATGAATTCAAACATTTTCTTCATCCCACATTCGATCTTCACACTCAAAACTCATTCCAGGAGACCTCCAGGCTGTTCCCGACGATCCCGGTCCAACTCCCGCTCATTGTAGTGCTCAGTCTAAGAAGAAACGCTCTTAGAAGTGTCGAAATGCTAGAGAAACAAAAATAAGAAGCTGATTCTATAATTTCCAACTTAGAGGCTCATTCCTATAATCAAGGTGAATACTTTATCTCTTTCAAAACTTATGTCAAACATTTACATTTACGAAAATGGCCAAATAAAGGTTAAGGGAATAATGCACAATGTTCTTCTACGAACAAAGCATTCGGGCTATAGGTATACGTAAAACTTGTAAGGGATACACGGGTCTCTGGTGAGAGTCCCGGATTGCGGCTGGTGCTTATCTTATAACAAATTTGGAGGCATAGACATGTCCGTTGTTATAAGGTATGACGCCAGTGTATACAATGGTGCATACAGTCAGGACATGGGCCTGCTGAATGTGTGGATTGAACATAAAGTTGTGATTATGAATTTAATACTTGTTTGTGCCAAACGATTTTGTTGTTAAGATAATTGTATTCACCGGCGTTCGCGCTGACGTTTCATTTTCAAAATGTTTTCAGGCAATGAATAAAATGAAAAAAGAAAAAATGGGAAACGGGCAGACATAAGATCTGACCCAGGAATGAATGTTGAAAAGGGATAACTTGCACGTTGGATTCCCAGGCCTCGTGTATAGGAAATCCTAAAAGATGAAAAAGGAGATAGGACCAAGGGATTGATCAGCCTTGGATAGTACTATTTCTCGTAGCTTGAACTTATCTATAAGACAAGAGATGTATTTTGTTTCAAACTCTGTTTTGTAATCAAATGAGAAAGGGTATTTAAATCCCTATGTTTTTGAAATGAATACAAGGCTTTTGTTTTCCAACCGGGTCTTGATATTTACAAATACAACCCTTGAGGTTGAAATGAATGATGTTTCGATCCTTATGAAAAAGTCTTCCGCTGTGTTTTATAAAAACTCTAAAATCAAAGCAGGTACCAATCGAGGTCGCACACGTCCAGGTGGTGCCTGAGGCGGGTTGTGACAGCCATACCCCGTACAGTCTAGTCTTCGGCTCAGGAGCAGTAATTTCGGCCGAGATAGGGGTAGCCATACACCGAATCAACAGCCAAGTTAAGCATCAAGATAATTCAGAAATCATGTAGAACCTCGAACTCCTAGAAGAAGCCCGAGATCATGCCAGAATCAAGGAGGCCAGATACAAGCAGAAAATATAGTCCTATTACAACTAGAGGGTCAAACATGAAAGCTTCAAAGTTCGAGATCTGGTGCTCGGAAACAATAATGCAAGCAGGCAAGAGGATACAGGAAAGTTGGTCCCTAAATGGGAAGGCCCCTACCAAATTGCAGAAGCACACAGAGGAGGTTCTTACAAGCTCAACGATTTGGAAGGAAAGAGGCTTCCAAGACACTGGAATGCCAAGCACCTACGACGCTTCTTTGTATAAGTTGAGATCAATGTAGCCCAAGGGGCATTTTATGACAAATCTTTAGTATGAAACAAGATTAATGAATGAAACTATTATTTTGATGTATACTTGATATCATGTTGTCCTATCAAGGGTGAACTCCTACAACAAATATAGCTCCATGGGGTCCGGGTAAAACCTCTCCTGTAAAGGGATGGGCTCCTAGGACGAAACGCTCAATGGGTTCAAGCCTTGACTTAACCGTATACAGGTTGTGTTCCTAAAACAATACAACTCCTTAGGTATCAAGTCCTGTTTACCTATGAAGCGGGTGAGCTCCCATCAACAATGCTCCATAAGCAACACACTAAGCTTATGATCATGCCCAAATAAATTCTCAAACATAAAGGGCTTCAAGCAAGATAGGATAACATTTAGTGTTAGTAATAACTTGGATTTATCTAGTATAATGTCTGCAGCATTATGCCTTGACAAAACCTCGAATTATGAAAACACAAGTAAACGATATACAAAACACATTGGCAAGAGAAAAACATCTCATGTTTCTAAAGGAAAATGAAAACCAATCTAACAAGGTAAACTCCTTGGTTTAAAACAGCCTGATGCCACAAGCAAAACATCCAAGCATATGATCTAACAAGGTCAAATAACAAACGAAGTACATGGTCACAATCCAAAAGTCTATTCCATATCAGCAAGTCAAAGCCACGAAGAGCACCATCAAGTTAAACAAAACCAAACTCAAATTGTTTTTTGCCTACCAAGGCTTACATCAAACATAACCACGCAGGGTCCAAATAACATGTTCACAAAAGAAAAGCATACCAATTATCTAAGTAACAATAACATCCATGAAAAAGATCAAATCAAACACAAGGATCACCACCCCTCTCATGCTCCACAGCATCAGGCTTTGGACCTGTACCAACACTTTCCTCGCCAGAAGCATCAACAGTCTTGTCTGGAGTATCAATAGCTTGAAGTCCAATGGAAGCTTGGGTCTTCGCCTCAGAAGCAAAATTAGTCCAACTCTTTTTGCTTTGTCTCACCTCCCCTCCCAGGGACACCGAAGCAACAGACTTGGAAATATCAGCATCGTCACGAGAGCATTTGCTCCCCAAAGACTTCAGCACAGACTCAACAACTTCTCTTTTCAAGCCTTGAGGCTCCAACGCTTGCAACACAGACAAGGGCCTATCAAAATATTTAGACAATTCATTAACATAAGGATATGTTAGTTGCTCCATCTGTTGTATAGCTTCAACAGATTCCTGCTCTGCCTTAGGGTGATAGTTGTTGCATTCAGAAATTGGCTTCAAAGGCTGTTTCTTGTAGCCAGAAACAAGTCCCACATGGCGTCCACGCTTCAGAAGCTTCTTATAAACATCACTCAGAGGAGCATTGAATTCGTTACTAGGAAGAAGGTAGGTCACAACCTGTTGAAAGCCATGCTCGATGAGCCATCGCTTTTCTCTAGCTTGAGTTTTGGCTCGAGACCTCCACTCTTCAACAACAGCATATATCCATTCCTTCTCAGCCTAAACCACTGCCCTTTCAGAATCAGGTGCAACCCTCTCAACATCCATCTTCGCCTTCTCATCTGCCAAACTCTGCTTCAATGAAGAAAGTTTTTCATTGTCCACATCCTACTGCTTGCGAGCAGCATCAAGCTTCTCAACAAGCCGCTTCTCACGAACAGCTAGAGTAGAAACCTGGTTTTGACCATCAGATAGTTGGGCCTTCAAGGCAACATTCTTTTGGTTCACACGCTCTACTTTCTTGGCATACGCACAAAGTCGATCAACACCTCGGGGATGGACGTAAGAATCCTGGCAACATTAACAAGGATGTGGCCAATAAGTGCCTCTGTCATTAGGTAAAGCATCGTGATCGGCAGGGGTAGCAAAATTGTAGACCATCTCCTGACAAACAACATGACTCCTCACGGAGTCACAATTCTTAACAGACCAATCAGGAACATATACATCGCTAGCCTCCTCCGGCACAAGCTTAGGCTTACGCCCACCACCAGCATCTGAACCACCGCTGTCATTCTCACCATCCAGAGGTTCCAACTTCACAGTAGAAGAAACAGACCCAGTACAACTAGCTAAAAAATCATCATCGTTATCAGACACATCAATAGGGTTAGGAGATTGAGAAGCAGATGCACGAGCACTGGAAGTAGCAAGACTCATACTAGAACGAAGAGGAGCCTTACCCTTCTTGATCTTCGAAGCAGAGGAAAGCTTCTTGCCCTTACCTTTGACCCGCTTCGTACTAGCAGCCTCCGAGACACCAACATAAGGGTCACTCTCATAACGAACAGACCTGTTGAGAACCAAGGTGTTAGTCTCCCCCTTTTTAATTCCCTCCTACCCTCATCAACATCAGAAGTATCCTCCAATAAAAGAAAGTCCAAGGCACTCATTTCTACAAAAGAAGAATACAAAATAATCAAAATATGCAAAGTAAGCATGTAAGCAAAGAAAGTAAAATCATACCCTTCCCATCCAAAGTTAACAGAGAAACAAAGGTTGGATCCCACAGCACACTCAACCCGAGCTTCACAAGCAATTGCTCCGGGTAGACACGAAGTGGAGAAGAAAAAGACTTAAGCTTACTACACACAACAGCATCTAAAGATGATACCTCATGCTCTTGAGGGTTAAGTTGGTCAGATGGTTTCCTAGGGTTTACAGTGAAAGGAAGAATATCTTTCGAAATCCAAAAGAAGTTATCTTTCCATGAACGAAGAAAAGAGATGGTCACAGACACAAGCCCTTCCTCACATTTTGTTTTCTCAACAGTGCACCAATCACCGTTTTTCGTAAGACGAAAAAAGCGACGAAACATAGTGAGGTCCGGCTCATAACCCAGGGATCTACACAACACCTTAAAATGGATGACCTTGTTAACCCCAACAGGTGACAATTGACCAAAGCTCAGTTGGTAATATTTAAGGAAATGCAAGAAAAACAGGGAAAAGGGAAATCGGAGGTTCAAAAATTCAAAGTGACGATTATATATGGTAAGCATGCCCTCCGACCACTGATCAACAGTTTTCCCCATGATCGGAGCAGTAGGACCGAACTTCTCATCCAAACCCCATTGTTTGCAGAATTCATCCACCGCAACTTGGGTCATCTTGGACGTTTGGATGCTTAAATCATTCTTAGACATTGCTACGGTAGACAAAGGCAGGAAAAATAAACTAACCTCCAAAAACGACGATCGGCGGAAAGGAAGTGAAGGCGAAGAAGAAGAAGACCCTTGGGAGAGAAACCATTTTGCGAATATGAAAGGATCCAAGTGGGGAGGATCGGTTGAATATAAGGAATTTTCAGAATTCAAATTTGAAACAAGAGAGAGAAAATGGGGTGATAACTGACGCAAGCCATCAGGAAGTCCCATCACCTCGAAAGGCTCATACTGCGTTATCCAACCAGGGGTTCAAACCTAACCGGAATAATTAAATCGAGTTAAAATAGAACAAAACAAAACAAAGCAAAGTAATTTAGTTCAGGGTAAGTCAGAAGCCCTCATTACTACGCAATAAGCACTCCTGACTAGGGGGTTGATGACGTGGGTACGGTCATGAAGCACGGCTTCATTCACGAAGCATGCGTACTAAGAAAAACCACAAAACCATGTCTCCCAAGCGACGAGGTGACGTGACATAAATGATAGTGACCTATTTGGAATCTCCAGAAAGTCAAGACTGGGAGATAATAAGTCTTAATGGTCTTGAGGAAAGGGATCCTTGTCTCTTTAGGAAAGGGGCTCACTGCAGGGAAAGGAAAGAGAAGGGGATACCCCCACATTCAGCAAGGAGGTGGAGACAAACTTGTAGAAATAAACACTGAAGGCTACAAAGTTCTCTAAGTACAAACTGCTGCGGATAAGCTTATCTGCAGCGGATACTTGTTCTTCTACTGAAGAACAAATCTGCTGCGGATAGCCTTATATGCTGAAGACCAAAGTTGTTGCTGATAGGCAAATCATCAGCAGTTGTGGACAGTTGTGTCTTGCTGCTGATCAACAACATTGCTGCTGATAGCCATTCCCACTGAAGATCAAATGTTACAGCTGACTGGCTTCGATAAAGCAACCATTACCACTGACAACTTTCTGCTGCAACACTGACACACTCCACGTAGAAAGAATGTTACTGGTGCAAGACAATAAAAGACAACGATGCTCTTCTTCCAAGAAAAAAGGTTCTACACAAGAACAAAAAGATAAGAAGATTTAAAGCCAAGGCAACTCATTTCAGAAACTCCCTCTCCCCACCAAGGAAGAAGCTGCCAAAACATCAATAATCTTGCATCATCTGTGGTGAATCAGACCACTTTGCTGCAAATTGTAAATTTAATCCCTTCAACCAGATTAACCAAAATCCTATCGACAAAAGAACTTCTACAGAGAAACCATTTGGTAACAAGGTAAAGAAGGATGGGCATACATCTGTTGTTAAACCATCAGTAGCCAGCAAAAATGACGTTGATCAAGTAAAGCCCAAGAAACCAAAGGACAAGCCTTCAGCAGCAACCAAGTCTGCTGCTGCTCAAGTAAAACAATCAGCAGCAACAAAATCTGCTGCTGATAAGCCAAAGTCCTCAGTAGCAAAATCTGCTGCTGATCAAGCAAATCTGTCAGCAGCCAAAGCAACATCTGCTGCTGACAAAGCAAAGAGAGCTAGAAAACCACCAATTCAACATTGGAAAGCCAAAATTCCTCAAAGAATCATCATTGGTTCCATTGAATGCACACATGCTGATACTGATAATACGAGAACCCTTTTTTTCAAGGATGCAAGCTCTTGGATTCCTCCTACTAACTAGATCTCTCTCATGTGCAGAAACAGCCAGGTCACTAAAATTTTTGTTTTGTAAATGTGTTTGTTCCTTGTTGTAAATAAAAGTTATAAGTCAGCAGCATCCATTTTTGCTGTTGAAATGTTTAATAATCAGCAGCAAAGATCATTGCATCCATCAGCCGCAATTGAGTTTGCTACTGACAGACTTAACCATCCGTTCCAACCAAGCTTGCAGCGGATAGGCTTAACCATCCGCAGTAACCAAGTTTGCTGCTGATGGGTAAAAAAATATAAAAAAATAAGTCTAAATTAACTTTTACCCGCTGTAAAAATTCCTTTCAGTCTTTACCATGACTGCTATAGTGTATTACAGCTGTAACAGTAAAAAGTGAATGAGGTTGTACAGCACAAGTAAGTTTGCTTTTTCCCTCCTCTGCCGTTATAACTCAAATAAATTTCTCCATAACCTCTTCACATTCAATTTCAACCTAACCCTCATCATTTTCTCTCAAACCTCCATAAGCATTCAAAGCCTTCCATACTTAACCACCTTTCAAAACCTTCATCCTTCCCTCCAAACCCAACAAATGGCAGAGGTAGACATAATCGTCCCAATGATAAGTTTTCTCCAAAACACAACCTCACAGCATACTTAATAAAAGGGAAGAAGTCCGAGGGGTTTGATGATATGATCGATTTTCTTTGTCGATCAAAGATATATTTTGCCCTAACCGTCAACCCTACCATATGCATCCCTCATATGGAGGATTTTTGGAACACCGCTGTCTACTCTACCGAACAGGGGATTCCCCAAATCCAAGCCACGGTAGACGACAAAGATATCATCGTCACTGAAGCTACTCTCAGAAAACACCTCAAGCTTCAAGACGAGGGGGCCGCCATTTCATACTCAAAAGAAGTCTATACGAGGACCTTTGTATCCATAGGGTACACTGGAAATCAGAATGAGTACACAATAGAGAAGGAACTGATGGTCCCCACATGGAAGTATCTATGCCACACTCTTCTACAATGCATATCTCAGAAGAGAAGTGGATGTCATCAAGTGAGCTCTGCACTTGCCTCTGCTGTTCACGGTATGGTTACTGGCCAAGGATTCAACTTTGCACATCTCATCTTTGAAGGTTTAAGATACAACCTTCAAGAGGGTGCAAAGCAACAATTTTATATGTACCCAAGGTTCTTGCAGGAGGTTTTTAACAATGAATTAAAAGAGCTTTCAAAACCTACAAAAATCTATCTTATGTTGGGTCATAAAAGTAACATTTTTCAAAGTATGAGAACTATTTCCAAAAAGTTCTCAGGGTTCAATGTTCCATTGTTATCTACAATGATGAACATACAAAGTACCTAGGGTGACAGTTCAGCAACCCCAACTGATACTGACCCCACACCCTCCTCTTCACATCCTGAACAACAATCTGCTTCCACTGTTCGAACCCTGTGCATACTACTAAGGATGCACAGGCACAGAAATTACTTACACCTGTTTTGGATGTTATCATTCAACTGGAACAAAGGGCCCCAGCTGCAGCAAAATATACCAGAAAAAGGAGCAAGAAGACTCCTTCTCTTCTTGTCTCAAAGGCCCAATCCTAACCTAAAAGCCCTCATTCAGAATCCCAAAATTCTGATGAGAATATCAAAAGGGATAGCCACATCATTAGAGAGACTTCCTTGGAAGCTTCTCTATTAGGATCAAGATCACATCCCGGATCCATAGAACAACCCACTGAGCCAATCCATTATTTTTCTTCTCTGAACTTAAGTGTAGAGGCACCTTGTCAAGATGATATACCTTCTCCAACAACCACTATCTCAGAGGTATTGATTGACTTGGCTGCTAGTGCACCTATCCCAAGTTCATTACCCAAGAAGGTTCACTCTGGGAGTACTGATAGAGTGAATGTGGAAAGGGCTGTCACTACTCATGGTACATCAACTGACCAGGAGGACAGTGATAACGTCATTAAGACCCTAACCACGGTAACTCACAGTGAGGATGTTTCCTTTGAAACACTCTTCACTGAGAGAAATCCCATGTGCCAAGAAAACCAGGGTGATGGGGATGCAAAGGCTAGGCCTAAGGCCCCATCTGGATCCAAGGATTCCACAACTGTGGATGAGGATAGACAGAAACTTCATAACTTTGAATTGACGCCCAGGGTGGAAATGCTAGAGGCCGAAGTGTCAAAACTAAGGCACCAAGTCTCTATGCATGAAGCCCATCAATGCCCTCCAGTGACTACTCCATCCCTTGTCTCAGTGGGCACTCAAACTGACCAGACTCTGTACACTGATGCAACCAAAAAGGGGGAGATAGCTGCTGTGGAAGACGATGCTGATAGCCTTGACGAATGGATACAAGAGCAGACAGCCTTTCAATGTTCTCTATTCAGACCTACTTCCGTTCAAGTTCATGAATTGCCAGACTCAGTAGATGAAGAGGAAGATATCACTGAGGACTGGAAGTTAGTTGTCCGAGCTGTTGATGAGGTGTTAAAGAATGAAAGTCGAAGTGAAGACACACCTTCATCATTCAGCATACTTCCCACTGCTGCAGCCATATCTAGACAGACCATTGCCCCTCAATTCACACTGTCTGCAAATAAGCTAGAATTTGACTCCATACTAGCTTGGGGGTATGATGGTTCAACTGAGAGATTCTGGATCGGAAGGAGTTCGATGGGGTAGAAGAGCTGAACTGGAATGCACTAAATCCATTCCAAGTGCTTGAACTGTACCTATCCAGCTGCACCAACAACTCTACATATCTCTCAACAGAAGTTGCAATCGACAGGTTTTACGTCTTGATGGAGGATAATCTTCCCTGGGTTGAAAGGCTCCTAGAAGAAGCAAACAGGGTGGCCTATCCTAAACACCATGCAGAATCTTCAACAACATCAGAACAAAGACTGGCTCCAAGACTTGCCTTGATCAGAAGCAGTGCTTTAACAGAAGAAGAATTTCTATGTTGGAGAAGATTTCTCTACAACACATTGGTCAGAGACTTGGAAATGCTAGGATGGTCAAACACTGGGTCTTCTGACTTCACATTCTTCCTGAGTAATGGATCATCTCTCTCAATCAACATCAATGAGATCCTACTCTTAAATTCAGACCTCCTGCACAAGGTCTTCGAGCTCAGAACACACATATGCAATGTAAATTTCTTAGAGAGTCAAGCAATGATAAAAACCATCAAAGCTAAGCTTGAAAAGGAAGGACGACTTGCAATGGATAACTCCAACTCCGAATCAGACCTATCCTTTCTTTCCTCTCCAATTGTCAGATTAAACACAGCAGAAGAATCCAGAAGAAGAGAAAAGGAAAAGATGAAGAAAGAATGGAAAGCAGTAACAGGTCTTGAATGGGAAGAAGATGAAGAAAGTGTCCTTCCCTTGTCCATTCCACAAAATGCCAATGAAGCTGAAGCTGAGATCCCAACAGCATCTCTTACATCTGCTGTTGTGGTCCATGAAGCTGAAGCAGAGGCATCCAGCAAAGACAAGGGGAAGAGACCTATGACAAAAGAAGATGAAGAAAGGTTATTGAAAGAGAAGAAGGAAAGGGAGGAAAGAAGAAGAAGAAGAGAAGAAGAGGAGATGGCTGAATTAAGAAAAGCACAAGAAAGAAAAATTGTCATACTCCTTAGAGAACAACAAATCCAGCTTTATGCTAGGCAGCTAGATGATCTGAAAGTCAAGATTCCTGCAGCTTATCAAATTCAAGAAGATGAAGCTCTAGCTCTTCAACTGCAGGAACAATTCAATAAAGAAGAAGAAGAAAGAGAGAAGAAGAAAAAGGAAGAGGCTAAGTTCAGAATAACTGATTCTGAACTAGCCAAAGAAATGAGAGAGGAGTGGATAGAGGCTCCGATTTCTCAAGGTGATGATGCAGACTACCTTGAGAAACTATCAAATAAAGAAATCTACAGAGCCTTCATGGGTCAGCAAGGTCAATTAGCAACTAAGAAAAGGGCTGAAGAAGAAGAAAAGGCCAAACAGAAATCCAAGAAGACCAATTCCTTTAACAGAAGAACCCATGAAGAAAGGAAGGTTATGATTGACTTCCTAAAGGCTAGATGAGAGAGTGGAAAAAGGCTGGGTCCCATGAGTTTCATGAACCTGCAAGCCCTTTACTTTAAAGTCAAGAAGGAAGAAGAAGGAAGACTGGGGAAGAAAGACTCAAAGAAGAGGGTAATTAATCAAGAAGATGAAAGGAAACAAAAGAAACCCAAGCCCTCTCCCTCATCCACCACTTCCTCTATTCAACAACCTTCCAATCTCAATCCCAGACCTCCCTCCTCTCCACCCACAAAGTCCAAATCCTTCCACCCAGCTCCTCCTCATCAGCAGTCTTCCAAGAAGAAAACCAAACCTACCATCACACCAGAAGACTCAAGAGAAATAATTTTCTGGTTCTATAACAGTCAAGATAAATGGTTTGAAGTTTTCAGGGGAAAGGAAGAACTGAAAAGATCAGTCTATGAATCTGTTGATGAGGTACTACAACTCCCAGACTCAGATCTAAGAAGAATATTAGAGTTGGGTGAAGCCCATAAGCCAGAGAATGAAGGTGGGAGACATCTTTTGCTAGTGATCAAACATCACTTCAACCCTAGTAAAGATGTAATCATTGATGCCAAACCTCTTCAAACCCATTCTCCATTCACCAGTTGGTCCTTCAAGGCTTATACCAATGAGTTTATCTTGATTGATGTTAAAGGACAGAAGATGATATGTTCAAGCAATGCGCTCTTCAAAATGACAAGCAAAGACATAAAGACTCTATCTGAGCTTCCTCTAAACAATCCCAGCCAGGACCCAAGAGGCTATGAGGTAGAAAGGATAGTCTGCAACATGGAAAAGCTTCAGCAGCAAAAGCAGTGGGAGAGTTTTGGTAGCATCAGTCTAGGGGGAGTTTGTAGAAATAAAGACTGATGGCTACAAAGTTCTCTAAGTACAAACTGCAGCGGATACTTGTTCTTCTGCTGAAGAACAAATCTGTTGCGGATAGCCTTATCTATTGAAGACCAAAGTTGCTGCTGATAGGAAAATCATCAGCAGCTGTGGACAGTTGTGTCTTGCTGCAGATCAACAACATTGCTGTTGATCAACAACATTGCTGCTGATAGCCATTCCCACTGAAGATCAAACGTTGCAGCTGACTAGCTTCGATAAAGCAACCATTACCACTGACAACTTTCTGCTGCAACACTGACACACTCCACGCAGAAAGAATGTTACTGGTGCAAGATAATAAAAGACAACGACGCTCTTCTTCCAAGGACTCGAGCAATGATGCCTAAAAAGACGTTTGAGTAAAGATAACTTTTGTACTTTTTATTGTCGTTACATGTAGAATAGCTTCAATACAAGATCAACGGCTTGTGTTAGATCTGATCCTTAGAATCAAGGGTCTGTCTTGATTCTAAGTTACTATATAAGTAGTACTTAGAGTCATTGTATAAAAGTGCTTTTTGCTTAAGAGTTTTCTCTGTAATCTTGTAATCTTTGAAGCTTAATACAAATTGCATTTATCAGTATTCTTCTTGTTTACTTGTTTACATTGCTTAGTTGTGATTGTTTCCGCCAATCTCGACTAGAATAGAACCATCTTGTACACCGATCCTACAAAACTCAGGTATAAAAGAGAGGGCTTGGACTCTTAAGTCCCAAGTCCGATCAGCACTTTTACTCTCACACTTTCAATACACCGTTCAATACTCTCATTCTAGAATTCCTTATCACCTTCAGGTATAATCGTTATCTTATTCTCAGGTATAATCGTTATCTTATTCTCACGTTGGAGGCTGATCGTAGGAGACCCCCTCCTATGGTGAGACTAGCGGTGCTTTGATCTTAGCAGATACCTGAAGCAGCTGGTTCAATCGAAAACGTCAAAACCCTCACTCTAACTTGTATTTGTTGAAGCAGCGAGTATACTTAGCTTATTCGTTGTAGCAACACTATTCAAACCATAAATGTTGCCATGAAAGAGAGAAGCATGATCAAGGGAAGCGTCAACAACATATTCTAACTAATACAAGTTTTTTACAAAAAAAATGTTATACAAACGGATTTCATAAAAAATGTCTTAGATGTTGTTGGTTAGCTTTAACAAGTAATGACATTGTCTTCAAAACCTTCATCCTTCCCTCCAAACCCAACAAATGGCAGAGGTAGACATAACCGTCCCAATGATAAGTTTTCTCTAAAACACAACCTCACAGCATACTTAATAAAAGGGAAGAAGTCCGAGGGGTTTGATGATATGATCGATTTTCTTTGTCGATCAAAGATATATTTTGCCCTAACCGTCAACCCTACCATATGCATCCCTCATATGGAGGATTTTTGGAACACCGCCGTCTACTCTACCGAACAGGGGATTCCCCAAATCCAAGCCACGGTAGACGACAAAGATATCATCGTCACTGAAGCTACTCTCAGAAAACACCTCAAGCTTCAAGACGAGGAGGCCGCCATTTCATACTCAAAAGAAGTCTATACGAGGACCTTTGTATCCATAGGGTACACTGGAAATCAGAATGAGTACACAATAGAGAAGGAACTGATGGGCCCCACATGGAAGTATCTATGCCACACTCTTCTACAATGCATATCTCAGAAGAGAAGTGGATGGCATCAAGTGAGCTCTGCACTTGCCTCTGCTGTTCACGGTATGGTTACTGGCCAAGGATTCAACTTTGCACATCTCATCTTTGAAGGTTTAAGATACAACCTTCAAGAGGGTGCAAAGCAACAATTTTATATGTACCCAAGGTTCTTGCAGGAGGTTTTTAACAATGAATTAAAAGAGCTTTCAAAACCTACAAAACTCAGGTATAATCGTTATCTTATTCTCACATTGGAGGCTGATCGCAGGAGACCCCCTCCTATGGTGAGACTAGCGGTGCTTTGATCTTAGCAGATACCTGAAGCAGCTGGTTCAATCGAAAACGTCAAAACCCTCACTCTAACTTGTATTTGTTGAAGCAGCGAGTATACTTAGCTTATTCGTTGTAGCAACACTATTCAAACCATAAATGTTGCCATGAAAGAGAGAAGCATGATCAAGGGAAGCGTCAACAACATATTCTAACTAATACAAGTTTTTTACAAAAAAAATGTTATACAAACGGATTTCATAAAAAATGTTCTTAGATGTTGTTGGTTAGCTTTAACAAGTAATGACATTGTCTTCTAGTCCTTTACGGGATTCTTACAACAGTCCAATGTGGATTTACAACCCGAAATTACACATCACACACGTGATAATTTACTGAATAAAAAGAGGCTTAAATTCGCAAAAATATTATCCAATTCTTATAAAGTGGGAAAATTACCAAAATGGTTATTTGACCAGTTGACTTTAACAAAATGGTGTCAGCTTTTTAGCCGCCTAAATCATGGTCATGAAGACCAATAGCCGGCTAAGACGACTAGTTTTAGTCGGCTCCAAATTCCGTGCCAGGTACCTTTCTGTCAGAGTTTAGACCAACCAGATTACGACACGTGGCAGCACTGAAATTTTAGCCTGCTATAGCCGTCTAAATAGAAGGCTTAGCCGGCGGGTTTTTTTTTCAACGGCTTGGCTCAAGCTTAGCCGGCTAAGCTCATTTTAACCGGCTAGGCTTATTTTAGTCGGCGCTGAACCCAATTTTGGACCTAATAGCCGGCTAGAGACGTCTAATTAGCCCTCTTCAGCTTTATATATATATAAACCCGACATTGGGTAAAGAAAATGCGTTTTGAAAATGGGAAACGAGCCCAATACTCCTCCGAAATATGTTTTGGAAAAACATTTGCTTTACGATAACCCTCCCGCTGATTAACCGGATAACCCTCCCTTTGACAAACCTGATAACCCTCCCGATGACGAACCGGATAACCCTCCCGATGACGAACCGGATAACCCTCATTTTGAAGAACTGGATAACCATTCCGTTGACGAACCAGATAACCTTGTTGTTGACGATCCGGATAACGTTAATGATGATTTATATTATTATTTTGAAGACTGTGCTGCTATTATTGAACTGAAGAATACGCCCTTTGAAGAATGTAATATTTATAATAATTTCTTAGTTATTAATTTTGTAATCTTGTTATTAACTACGTTGTAATCCACAATTCTTAGTTATTAATTATGTAATCTTTTATTTATCTTTTTAACTATTTTGTAATAAAACAAAATATAATGAAACAAAATAACAACTAACAAAATAACATTTGTTAAATTTGATAAGTTATTCTAGTCTGCTATATTTGATAAATTAGCCTGTAAATTTGATGACCAAGCCTTCTATATTTGTTTTCTTAGCCTTGTAACTTTGATAACTTAGTTATCTTAGTATGCCCAAGCCTTATAGTTGTTAAATTTGTCTGCTAACTTTGCTAACTTAGTTATCTTAGCCTGCTAGATGTGATATCTTAGCTTGCTATCTTAGTTATTCTAGCCTGTTATATTTGATAAATTAGCCTGTAAATTTGATGATCAAGCCTTCTATATCTGTTGTCTTAGCCTGGTAACTTTGATAACTTAGTTATCTTAGCCTGATAAATGTGATGACCAAGCCTTATATATTTGTTAAATTAGTCTGCTAACTTAGTTATCTTAGCCTGCTATCTTAGTTATTTTAGTCTGCTATATTTGATAAATTAGCCTGTAAATTTGATATCCAAGCCTTCTATATTTGTTATCTTAGCCTGGTAACTTTGATGACTTAATTATCATAGCCTGCTAAACCAAGCCTTATATATTTGCTAAATTAGTCTGCTAACTTTGATAACTTAGTTATCTTAGCCTGCTATATGTGATATATTAGCCTGCTAACTTAGTTATCTTAGTCTGCTATATTTGATAACTTAGCCTGTCAATTTGTTTTGCAAAAAAGTGCTATAAAAAGCTGAAGACGGCTAATTATACGTCTCTAGCCGGCTATTAGGTCCAAAATTGGGTTCAGCGCCGGCTAAAACAAGCCAAGTCGGGTAAAATGAGCTTAGCCGGATAAGCTCGAGCCAAGCCGTTGAAAATAAAAACCACCGGCTAAGCCTTCTATTTAGCCGTCTAAAATTTCAGTGATGCCACGTGTCGTAATCTGGTTGGTCTAAACTCTGACAGAAAGGTACATGGCACGGAATTTGGAGCCGGATAAGACGGCTAGTCTTAGCCGGCTATTGGTATTTATAACCATGATTTAGGCGGCTAAAAAGCTGAGACTATTTTGATAAAATCAATTGGTCAAATGACTATTTTGGTAATTTTCCCTTATAAAATTGTACACAATTTGGTCAAAACAAATTTTAATAGTTTATAGAGGGTGGTGACTGTGTGTCTATGATTCATGTACTTATTTTTAATAGTTTAATAGTTATGCCCTTTATTTTACAAATAGCTCCAGTTATTCGGACACCCTAGTGGTTATTTTGATACTTTTTAAAATTTCGTACGACTAGTATTGGAACAATACTAGTCGTATGCCATCCATACTACTCGTATTGTATCCATACTCGTCGTATGGATGATAGTGTGTCAGATATGTGACAGATCTTGTCTGATAGAAATTCCATACTACTAGAATGGAATCCATATTGGTCGTATGATATCCATACTACTAGTATGGTATCCATACTACAAGTATGCCCATTCAATTTTTTGCTTATTTGCTCGGTTATAAATATGTAGCGAACTTAAGTCAATTTCAAAAATTTTAAAACGAGCATACGACTGGCAAATAACTAGAATATAATATGTCGTTTGATGGGAGAAATGGAACAAGTAGAAGAAACGGGAGGCATCCTAACAGTCTTCTAATGCACCTGTAGAGAACGAGTCATCTTCTAATGCACCGGTCCTTGACGTCCCGGCACCGATAGAAAACCATGTATGGCAGAATGGGCAGAATTATTCGAAGAATCTTACATCACGTCACTTACACGCATATCAAGGAATCTTACGTCGTCTCAAAATTTTTCGGACGAATTATTGAGGAATATTACGTCGCGTCAAATATTTTTTAAAAATCAAATACATGAAAAGAAAAAAAAATACATTTTATTTTATATTTAATAAAACAAAGATAATTATCTTTTATTCATTTTTTTTAAAAAAATTTGGTAATACTGGTCGTATTTTGGTAATACTAATCGTATGGCCAGACATAAATGACTGATTTTACTTCTTTGCAGTGTGTCGTACTACGGGTGTTAAACCCTAGTGCCATACGACTAGTATGGCTACAATACTAGTCGTATATTGGGTGTCAAATTAACATATTGGTCGTATGGCCACAATACTAGTCGTATATTGGGTGTCAAATTAACATACTACTTGTATAGGCTGTACGGATCCGACAAATTTGCATGCTGGTCGTATTGTACTGATACTAGTCGTATTTATAAGATACTAGTAGTATTGTACCAATACTAGTCGTATGAATCCAACAAAAGCTGACTTCGCTAAGAGTTGTCAGTCTGTATCGGTGTGTCGCTGATTTTTGTTGAAGTTTAATACCATACTACTAGTATGGCCCATTACAAATATAGAAGCCACATGACACGAGGGTTGTCAGTGTGTATCGATGTGTTGCTGATTTTTGTTGAAGTTTAATACCATACTATTAGTCGTATTAAAGGTGTTAAAATAAACCCTGAGTGTATGAATAATAGGCCCTTTACAAATATAGAAGCCACATGACACGACTGTGTAAGATTATGACATGACATGTACTTTAATTTTAAAAAATCATAATTTGTTGCATAAGATTACACAACACTATGTGATTAGAAAATATAAGATTACAGAACACTATGTGATTAGAAAATACATACACGTGTATCATGGTTTCCTAAATTTCTAATATTATTAAAATAATTAACACTTAACGTAACATGGTTATGCACCAAAAGTAGACATAATTAAATAATTTGGAAATATCCCACTAACTCATCTAAAATCAAGTCATCAATTATATTATACTATTAGGTTAGAATCCCGTGTAATATACGAGATTGTATATTAAAAAAGATAAAACTTATAAATTTATAAATACGTCCTAATTTGTCAGACTATTATGATCGTCTCGAGATATATCAAGTAGAAATGTGTGTGTATATTACGAGTTAGTATTTTTAATTAGTTATATTTTGATTTCCTACTATACATTTTCTTATTTAATATAATTAGTATTATTCTTTAATAATATATTTATAATATCATTACTATTTAATAAGAAAAAGACGCATTTATTAGGAGAGAGATGCGAAAAAACCAATGTGAGAAGGCATAAGGAAGTGATACGTGTCCATCTCAAACCTTTATTTATTAGTATAGATACTACAATTTCTTATGCAGGCGGAAATAGTCTTTTTCCAATTAAATTTTGATAAATTATATGATAGCTGAAACACTATATTTAAAATTTTATATAACATATGAAAAGTTACAGAGGAAAAAGGAAATTGTATTAATATGAAAGAAATAAAAAAATGAAAGTTATCGTTTACGAGATAAATATACGAACTCGGAATTTTATATTAAAACGGCAAAACGTTTACACAAACCCACACATTAAAACGAAATATCTAGTAATATTCCAAAAAAAACTTTATAAAAAAAACGAAACCGTAACAAATTCTTAAAAAAAAGTTAACCGGTAAAAAATACAAAACCGTTAAAAAAAATAAAGAGTTAAAAAAGTTAATACCGAAGTTGCACGCAAGTGCTTAGATAACTTGTATACGCACTATCATGCGCAACTACGTTACAATTGTGTGGGTTACCCACGCTGCGCGGCAAATTCAAAACGTAGATAAAAATAAGCAAATCACAATAGTATATTAGTACTCACCCAAAAAAATGCACGTCAAAATAATGGAAACGTCGAAAGAAAAGAAAAAAAAATAAAAGTAAAAAACAAAGAAAAAATTTAAAATAAAAATCAAAGGAAAAGAGTCAAAAAATACAAATAAAAAACCTTTTTAAAACTTCAAGGTCTGTATGATAACCTTTTTAAAAGCACAGGGGTAATATTTAAAATTAGATAAAAAAAAAGAAAAAAAAAGCAGCTGACTAAACTTCAGGGGCAAATGGTAAATTTGATTATTACCTTACCTTTAAAGGTTATTGGGTTGGCACGCGCAAAACGTCGGGTATCACCGATTCTCTTTTGGAGAGCGCAATCTAACCCGAACTGTTTTAAACACTTATTATATTTGGGTATTATTATTATAACTATGTAAATATTTAGTAATTATATACTTAAGCATTTAAATAAGATAATACTTAATTTAAATAGTATTTTTAGTTATAAAAATATAAATAGTAAATGTAAATTTAAATCTTAATTTTAAGTATTATAAATATAATAATATTTAATGTAGTGAATTAAGTAATCTCATATGCATTAAATAATGGTAATTATTGAGTATTAGGCTTTAACTGTAGAGATGGAGTTAAATCCTGATTGAATATATTTATGCATTGGTAAAATGTACCTTATGCACAACAATTTGTGTTAGATCTCTTAAAATTTTTGATAAATTACAAGTATATCCTTACAGTATTTTTATATAGTAGCATAGATACTCGTCGGTGACTACAGTGTCACCGTACCAGCACTGAAGCATAATTTATAAGCAGCCTATGCGCTGCTTTACTATATTTTTTTTTTGGTTTTATTCAATTACAATTCTATTTATATATGCTCTGTTTCAAAATAGTTAACAAAGATCACTTTGGAGAAGTTGGTTTTATTGTGCGCCTTTAAGCCAGTGGATGTGGGTTCGTTTCCCGGGCTTCCCTCTTTGCTTTATTTAAATCCCGTAACAATTAGTTTAATTTTTTTTCGTTTTAACCCCTCATACTATATATAATATACGTTTTTAACCCGTTTAATTTCCTATTAATTTTATTTTTTTTGTGATAACTTTCGTTCGTTAAGTTTTTTTAAAACGGAAAGCGCGGTATTATTTAGTTTTTTTTTCACGTTCCGGTCTAAATTTTATTTAAAACGAAGTTGTATTAAAATTCGAGTATTTTTCGGTATCGTACATTATAACGAGTCTGCGTTTAGATATAAGTTTTATCCACCCAAACGAGCCGAACCAATAACGATCAGACTACCGCCGCGAAGCATTGGTGGACCTTTAAAACTGCTGGTCAGTGGCTACAGTGCCACCGTACCAGCAGCTAAGCACAGTGTACAACTCTTCAATCACATGGTTTTTTAGTGGTACACGTATCCTTCATGTATTGATGTTTCTAGTTTTTTTTAAAGAATCGATCAGTAGAGATAGAGAGAGATGAGAGGGACAGGGGAAGACGTCGGACTTTTCGGCGACACTTAGCAGCGGCATCGCCACTACACAACGTAGTAGGCGTCGTCTCCGGCAACAAAATGAGATGAAGAAGATCTGAGAACTTCCACGGCAGATCTTAAAACTCCAAATTACAAGATGAAGATTGAACGGCATCTCTAGTTATCTGAACGGCACTGGCTATCATCATAAAAGATCTGAACAAGAAGGATAGCATATCTGAAGGTAATGAGGGGTGGTGGGTGACGCTCGCTGTTCAGAGGTTTGTTTCAATGGTGGGAGCGGTAATGGAAGCAGAGGTGTGAAAAACCCTAATTTTGGGTGGTGTGGTGGGCTGCTATGGTTTTTAAGAGCATTCACAACCGGTTTGGTATATTTTAAAAAGTGGTTTAAAGTGGTTGTGAGTGCAGCAGAAAGAAAAAGTGTAAATTTTTTGTATATTTCTGAAAACACTGTTCACATGTATAATTTTTTAATATTTTTTTAAATTGATTGTAAGTGAAGGATAGAGAAAGGTAATGATAAAAGTATAAAAAAAGTATCATTTAATTGAAAAGGGGAGAAAAAAGATAGTGATTTTAGTGTAATTATAAGGATAATGATATGGAAACGGCTACGAATATTTTATAATATTTAAATGGCTCATTTTATTATGTATTTGTTAGTGCCTTATTTTAGTTCTTTATTTTTTTATCTGTACATATCTTGAATTTTTATTATGTTTGTTAATAACTTATTTTTAGTATGTATTTTTTACTTAATTTGGTATTATTTTTATCTGACCTGACCTGGACCGAAAAATCTGTAACCGAGTAATAGACATATGAAGTCCGAAAATTTGCGACACCCATAAAAAAATTTCTGATTCCGTCACCGCCCATCTTTCACACAAAATCATTTTTATTTATTTTTTAAATAAAAATGTTGGTGTTTGAAAAAGAATGTAGTGTTAGAGTAAATATGATTGCCTTTTTAGAATGAGTGCAATTATGCAAATCTGATGTGACACGTTTAGTTGTATTTTTCTCATCCATCATTGTGGATACCCTTAGTTTATTTGAAGTGGACGTCACCTAACCCGTATTTTAGTTAATTGGTATCAAGCTGTTTTACACCTCTAAATTTAGTAATTTACCATTGAAAACCCGTAATATTTATAAAAAGAGTAAACTTTGTTTTTGGCTCCTGTGGTTTGGCCTGTTTAACCCTTTTAGTCCAAAAAGTATTTTTTTAACATTATAGCCCCTAAGGTTGTATTTTTATAACCATTTCAGTCCATGACATTAACTCTGTTAACTTTTCTGTTAAGTATAAGAGCATTTTAGTCATTTTATTTCTAAGTAAACTAGTTAATTTTTTAAGTTTAATAAAAACTTTTTTTAGTTTTTTTCATAAAAAAAATTCTACTTTTTTTAAAAACGTTTTTTTTACTTTAAAAAATTATTTTTTTAGTTCTTTTTTCCGTAAAAACGTCTTTTTTGAATCTTTTTAAAAACGTTTTTTGATAAAAAAAAATTTTAAATTTTTTTCATAAAAAGCGATTTAAAAATATTTTTTTAGTTTTTTTGTAAATTTTTTTTAGGTTTTATAAAATGTTTTTTTAACGATTTTAAAAACGTTTTTTTTTACTTTTTTGAGTGAACTAGTTTTAAAAATAGTGAACTATTTAAAAAAATACGTTTTAAAATAGTTAAAAAAATATTTTACGAATAAGCTAAAAACGTTTTTATAAAAAAAACTAAAAAATGTTTTTAAAAACGTTTTTTATGAAAAGAAGTTTAAAAAAATATTTTTAGAAAAGTGAAAAAACGTTTTTAAAAAGATTCAAAAATGTCTTTTTTTTAAAAGTAACAAAAAAAACATTTTTAAAATAGTTAAAAAAACATTTTACGAAAAAAGTAAAAAACTTTTTTACAAAATAACTAAAAAAATGTTTTTAAAAACGTTTTTTATGAAAAAAGTTAAAAAAGTGTTTTTTAGAAAAGTGATAAATCGTTTCTAAAAAGATTCAAAAATGACGTTTTTACCAAAAAAAAAAGACAAAAAAAATGATTTTAAAATATAAAAAAAAACTTTTTAAAAAAATTACAAAAAAAGTTTTATGAAAAAGCCTAGATATATATTATGTAGTATACAGACTCTTTCACGTCACAAAATACTTTTGATGATAATAAATATATTAAATTTGATACAACTCCCAAGTATAAATACTCGCGTGAAAAACCAAGATCTAAACTCGGGGATGTACCGTTGCGACGTGTTTATGTCTACATACGTTTCGGTTTAATGTTCAGAATAAAGTCACCGCAATGCGTCCCCGCAGCAATGTGTGGGGTATTAGCCACTCGTTAGATGTAACATTAGGGTGAAGGGGGCACATGCGGGTAGAGCAATCGGGTACTCGGGGTACATGCGGGTATACCGTCGCCGTTAATGCGGGTAAGGCCAAGGGTAGAGTTTTGCGGGTATTAATACCCGAGTTCAATTGTGAAAAATGAACGTTGGTTAAACTGCTATAATGCCGTTGGGGGCATTTAAAACAAAAAAAAAACTTTTTTTCCTTTATAAATACAATACAATTATACTACATTTTTCACACCAAAAATCTTTCCTTCAACTCTATTTCTACTCAAAATCATCTACAATGAATCGTGAATTGTTGATTCCTCCCGATTCAAACAACGACATCAATGTTCTCCAACAATCTCCATTATTTACCGACGAGCAACTTGGAACCGCGCCAAAATGTCCATTTCATGTCAGTGGGCGAGAATACAAACGTGGATACTATCTTACCGATGGTATATACCCTACTTGGTCTACCTTTGTGAAATCATTCGCCTATCCAACCGATCCAAAGGAAAAGAAGTTTAAAAAGTGCAAGAGTCGGCAAGAAAAGACGTCGAACGAGCTTTCGGTGTTTTAAAAGGTAAATGGGGTATACTTAGGCGACCCGCCCGCTCTCGTAAGTCGGAAAAGATTAGGAATGTGGTGTATGCGTGTATGTTACTCCACAATATGATTATAAAAGATGTTGAAGCACTTTTCGTGTGACAAACACTCTGGATAGAGTCTTAGTTTTGTACTTTCATTGTATGTATTTGTCTTTGTTTGTAAGTGTCTATATGTATTAGTTATCGAGTTGTATATACTAATGCATGTCGATAGTTGCTGAAATCTCTAAGTGTTTTGCGCACTTCTATGTGCGCAGGAATTAGTTCCTGTGTACTTAGCAAGTACGCAAGAATACCTTGCATACTTGCTAAGTACGCATGAGAAATTTGCCTTGCGCAACTGCTAAGTGCGCAGAGATCAGGTCGTGTATAAATAGAATAGGTTGACAGTAGACAAGTACGCAAGCAGATACTCAGACTTTGTATACTCAGTATTTCTCTCTGTAACCTTCAAGTGTTTATAATAGACGAAAGTTTAAAGTGATTCTCTTGTCGGTTTACTTTGTGTTGTAAGAATCTCCACCTAGTCACGGGCATTCCGCACCCGGTTCGACTCAAGAACACACTTGCATGTGACGATCCGCCACACCCGAGGGACCTACAAGTGGTATCAGAGCATTGCTCTTGATTTCGAGTGTTGTGATTGTGTTTGGAGTGTTTTCTACAGAGATTTTACAAGCAAAAGTGGGTATTTTTGTTGATTTTTGTGATAAAATAGGGGTAGCTCTTGAGCACTATTTTAGAAGCAAAAATCACTCAAAAACCGACTTTTGTTGTGTATTTGAGTGTTTTGAGCAGCAAAGGTTGGTTAGAAACCTGTTTCTGACCCTTTGGCTCATTTTGTTTGTTCATCTATCCGATTTTTGCCATCTCCGGCGAGATTCTAGTAACCGGAATAGTTTGGTGAGAGTTGGTGAAAAGGTGTTCTGCGTACTTATCATATCTGGCAAAAAGTTCAGTCTTGCTGCGTACTTACCAAGTACGCAAGACCAATCTTGTGCGTACTTAAGTTATCTCCTGCGTACTTATCATTTACTCCTGCGTACTTGCTAAGTACGCAAGAGCAAATCCTAACTACGCAATCTAAGTGCGCAAAGTCAATATCAAGTGCGCAAGTGTCTCTGACTTTTCTGAAATTTGACTAAGTGTTCACCATGTCAGATCTTCAGAATCTCGGTAATCTTCTGAACTATGACAACGAGATCAGAACCCCTCAGAAACCGCCAAAGTTGCTAAATGTAAATGATTATTCTAATTGGAAAGCACACTTTAAGCATTACATTTCTTATACCGATTCTTCGTTATGGATACCTATTCTAGAGGGATATAAGCATCCCACACATATTTACCTTGATGAAGTAATGCCCAAACCTATATCTAAACTCGATGAAGAAGAAAATAAAGTTTATGATCGAGAGAAGAAGGCTCACGGTTCGATAACTATGGCCTTGACTAGGGAGTTATTCCACAGTTTCAGAGGATATGATAACTCCAAGGATCTTTGGAAGGCGTTACAGAAAAGATTCGAAGGCAATAGTGACATCAAGAAAAGTAAAAGGGAACTTCTCAGGAAGCAGTATGAGTGCTTCAGATTTCTGGAGAACAAATCCATAGATGAACTCATCTCTAGATTATATCATCTGCAGACTGAGTTGAAAGCTTTTGAGCTGAAGTATCCTGATGAAGAATTAGTTGAAAAGTTTCTGGATGCTTTGCCTCCCAAGTTTGAGATGTATACAACCCTGATGAGAGAGAATCCTAAATTCTATGAGATGACAATTGATGAGGCAATTGGAAAGGTTCAAGCTCATGACATGAACCTAAAAAGAAAGGAGAGCTCAGGAAGACCTCAGATACAAGACCCTTCTATGTATCATGGGACGTCTTCTACAATCAAGTCATCGGGCTCTGGAATTGCCCTTTTCTCTGGAAACTCTCATGAGGAAGAAACTGTAAAAGCTTGTGGTGGTCATGCATGTTATGCAGCATCCGGATCTGGTTCTGGATCTCATCAAAAACATCCCTCAAGAAATCCTCTCGCTACATCTTCAGCTAACCAATCAGCGATAGCCAAGATAGCTGAAGATCATGTGGCTTTATTCTCTTCATGCATGCTTGCCTATGAGAACTTCATTAGTGACAAGCTAACGGATCCTGAAACAATAGAAGAAGACTTCAATCAGGTGGATCCAGATGACATGGAGGACATGGATATTCAGTGGAATATGGCCATCATATTGAGGAGATCCAAGAGTTTCCTGAACAGAACAGGAAGAAAGTTCATTGGCGGACACTCTAATGCCAAGGTTGGTTTTGACAAATCCAAGGCCATGTGCTACAAGTGTCTGAACTATGGACACTTTGCTCGTGAATGTCAAAAGGACAGAGCACCGGCTTCGGGTTTCACCAGACCTAGCCAAGGAAACAGCCATGGCTACAACAACTCAAATAATCACAATCAAAGCCAAAGTGGAACGTCCAATGCACTGGTAGCTCAACAGGACGAAAGCTTTGATTGGGGTGTTCATCTGGAGGATGCCATCATTGCACAAACTCAGGTTGGTCTCATGGCTGAGATCATGGAGATGATGAAAGCTGAGAAAAAGGAAGCTAAGGTGAAGGAACCTTAGGAAAAGGAAGCTTCTGTGGCTGACCTAGAAGAGTCTACTACTGATGTTGCCCTCATGGCTATTGGAGAGGGAACAAGTTCATCGAATGAGGTAGATTCTAATCCTTTTTCTGTCATTTCTTGTTCCAAATGTCTAGGCTTAAAAATTGAAGACTCTAAGCTTCAAGAAAAAGTCGAACCCCTTCGTATTGTAGCTTTAAGCTACAAAGAAAACTAAAAACGATTTAAAGATTCAATTGAAACGTTGAAGAAAGAAAAACGTGATTATTTACTTAAAATGAGCGATCAACAGCTTCATTTGGATATTGCATACAAAGGGTTAGAGAAAAGGAACAATGAGATCAACAAGCTGCAAAATGAGATCTTGCAGTTGAAATGTACTAATGAGAAGTTGAAAAATTCACGTTTTGTAGTGGAACACTACGAATCTGTAGTGAGACAAATGAATGGCTTAGGGTTGGGTACTAATGCCATTCCTTCACCAGTTAGCGGGAAATTTGTCAACGGCTTAGTAGACATTGATCTAACTTATCTTGATGTGTCCTCAGGTAAGGATGATTCCTCTAAGAAGGATGATTATCACTAATAGTGACAATTGTATATTAACTGAACCCGATATCATTGAATCAAATGATAAAATCATTGATTATGAAAATAAAGTATGTGTTAAATGTAATTTAATAAATAAATAAATGTTTTTATTTAAAATAAAGAATAAATAAATAATATTTATTTATTTATTTATAAAGTATGTAACTTACAAATAAAGTGTTTTGAATGAAAAGTTTAATAACAATTTTAATTTTATAAACTTTTAATTAAATGATTTTCCATTTATTCCAAGATTAATTATTTGATCTTTTCAAATACCTTTTTATAAAACTAACTATTTTTACTTAAAAACTTAATCTGGAATTTTTACAGATTAAAATAAAACAACAATAATTCTGATAAAAGATTCTGACCTAGACACGACCGTGCCTGGGAAGGACACGACCGCGCTCGAACCACGGGCGCGACCGCGCTAGTCGGGACGCGACCGGGTTTGATCAAACAGAGGCCAACTTGGACAATTCACGAGGCACGACCGTGCCTTAGCTCGGCACGGTCGTGTCTATGATTCTTAGACACAACAGAGATTAGCCCAGAGGGCATGACTAGGTCTGGACAGGAGGACACGACCGCGCTGCTAGTCGGCATGACCGCGCTACATGAGGCACGGCCGCGCTAGATGATTAGCGCGACCGTGTCTCTTCTAAATCAGACACGAATTGAACAAATCTTGTATTTATAGCGTTGGAATTGATAGGGCTTTTGATTACTGAGTCGTTACGAGTCTATTCATATAAATTAATTGTATGTAACTCATGTTTAAGAGTGGAATCGATTAAATCATTTTTATTAAAATAATAGTTCTGATTCGGGATGATTTACATATTGTAAGCCCAAATTGGTAAGGGGCTTTTGATATAGCGACTAATTAAATGAAATAAATGGCTTCAATTACCCTGAATAACCGAGAATCGATATAGGACGGTAGAAGGAGGTTCCGACGACGGCAAGATTTCTTCCCGGCGTCTTCTGCTGCGATTTCCGGCTGATCCAACCTCTTCAGAAAACTTAGAGATGCTCGGAGGATTGAGTTCCTTGATTAATTGATATCAACAGGATCAAAAAGAATGATTCGAGGCTTGGGAGAAATATTGGACGGTTTCTTGACAGAAAAACGAAATTGGATTGATAAAAATTGTAATGGACTGAGATATTTTCTTTGTCAAAGAAAATAAAACGTAATCGGTTTCGAATTTCAAACGATTGAGCGTTTTGAAACTGCATTTACGTTTCGACTGTTACGCAGGCGTGACCGTGCCAAGATAGGCGCGACCGTGTTTAGGCACCGGGCGCGATCGTTCCAGGACCAGTCGCGCGATCGTGCCGAGGCACTTGGCGCGACCGTACCAGGACGAAGCACGACCGTGCTAATTAGGGTTTCTTGATAAATTTTCAACTTTAGTCCTTGACTTTTCAGGTTTGATAAGTTTGAATTAAATAGTTTCTTGCATAGTGTTTAAATGTATATAATTGCGTAAAACTTGCGAATTTGTATCGAATCATTGCGTTTAGTTTACGGTAAGAAAAAATAATAAGACAGTGCACGAGTATTGAATTCGAAATTGCATTACATTGAATTGAAATATGAATACTAAAAATCAGAAATGTTACAGTCTCCCCATGTTGAGAGAATTTCGTCCCGAAATTTAGCTAGAGGAAACAACAGTATCAATAAAAAGATGAGGGTACTTGAGCTTCATTTGGTCTTCTCGTTCCCAAGTGAACTCAGGACCGCGCTTAGATTCCCAACGAACTTTGACAATAGGAATGCGACTTCGCTTGAGCTGTTTGACTTCACGATCCATAATTTCCACCGGCTTCTCAACGAAGTGCATCATTTCATCAATGCGCACGTCGTCAAGCGGTATATGGAGATCTTCATCAGCGAGACACTTCTTCAGATTAGATACATGAAATGTAGGATGCACATTTCCAAGAGATGGAGGTAACTCGAGCTTGTAGGCCACTTTTCCCAATCCTTTCAAGGATCTTGAATGGACCAACATAACGAGGTGCTAACTTGCCTTTCTTTCCAAAACGGATCACGCCCTTCCATGGAGACACCTTTAGAAGAAAAAGGTCACCGACTTGGAATTCCAAGGGTTTTCGACGTTTGTCGGCATAACTCTTTTGCCGACTCCTCGCTACTCGAATATTGTCACGGATTTGAATAATCTTGTGGGATGTTTCTTGAATTAACTCGGGACCAGTGATTTGTGTTTCACCAATCTCGTTCCAACAGATAGGAGAACGACACTTGCGACCATAGAGAGCTTCGAATGGAGCCATGTTGATACTTGTGTGGTAGCTATTGTTGTAAGAAAACTCAATGAGGGATAGATGTGAATCCCAATTGCCACCAAATCGATTACACAAGCTCTAAGCATGTCTTCAAGAGTTTGGATTGTTCGCTCGGTTTGACCATCAGTTTGCGGATGGTAAGCCGTGCTCAAATCCAACCGAGTACCAAGAGCCTTTTGGAGAGATTGCCAAAATCGAGAGGTGAACCGAGCGTCTCTATCGGATATTATGTTCACGGGAACACCATGACGGCTCACAATTTCATCAATGTAAATTCGAGCTAGTTTCTCCACCTTGAAGTCTTCGCGGATAGGCAAGAAATGAGCGGATTTAGTGAGACGATCAATGATCACCCAAATACTATCATATCCACTCGAGGTGCGAGGAAGCTTGGTAATGAAATCCATAGCTATATTCTCCCTTTTCCACACGGGAATTTCTGGTTGTTCGAGTAAACCAGATGGACGTTGATGTTCGGCTTTGACTTTGGAACAGGTTAAGCATTTGGCCACATAAAGAGCAATGTCTTTCTTTATACCGGGCCACCAATAAAGTTGGCGAAGATCTTGGTACATTTTATCCGCACCAGGATGAATAGAATAACGAGTCTTATGAGCCTCGTTCATGAGAAATGCACGGAGATCGTCGCGATCGGGAACCCAAATACGGTTCAAGTAATAGAGTAAGCCATTGGGTTTTGATTCAAGAAGGAGTTCAACACCACATGACATTTCTTCGTACATGTTACCCTCGGTTACCGAGACGTGTTGAGCTTCTAAGATACGGGTTTGAATATCGGTTTGAATACGGGCACAATGAAGCATAACATGGTCCTTTCGACTCAAAGCATCGGCTACAACATTCGCTTTGCCGGGATGGTAACGAATCTCGCAGTCGTAGTCGTTAAGGAGTTCGACCCAACGTCGTTGCCTCATATTGAGTTCTTTTTGGTTGAAAATATGTTGAAGACTTTTGTGGTCGGTAAACACCACACATTTCGTGCCATATAGGTAATGTCTCCAAATCTTTAACGCGAATACGACCGCACCCAACTCGAGATCGTGCGTCGTATAATTCTTCTCATGAACTTTGAGTTGCCTTGATGCATAAGCGATTACTTTGCCTCGGTGCATGAGAACACAACCGAGACCTTGGTTAGAAGCATCACAGTAGACAACTAGATCATCATTTCCATTAGGGAGAGTTAAAATGGGAGCATTGCACAACTTTTGCTTAAGGGTTTGGAAGGCTTCTTCTTGCTTTGGTCCCCATTCATAAGTCTTACCCTTGTGGGTCAAAGCGGTAAGGGGGACAACAATTTTTGAGAAGTTCGAGATGAAACGACGGTAATATCCCGCAAGACCAAGAAATGAACAAACTTCAGTGGGGGTCTTCGGGGCATTCCAATTCTTAACCGTTTCGATCTTAGCAGGGTCAACATGAATACCCTTGTCGTTGACGATATGACCAAGAAATTGAACTTCTTTTAACCAAAATTCTCATTTGGAGAATTTGGCATATAGTTGTTCTTTCTTCAAGAGATCCAAAACCAATCTAAGATGTTGCTCATGGTCGGCTTTAGTCTTGGAATAGATTAAGATGTCATCGATGAAAACGATCACGAACTTATCAAGGTACGGTTTGCACACACGATTCATGAGGTCCATGAAAACTGCGGGTGCATTGGTTAGTCCGAAAGGCATAACCATGAATTCGTAATGACCATACCTTGTTCGAAAGGCAGTCTTAGGAATGTCATCTTCTTGAACACGAAGCTGATGATAACCGGATCGAAGATCAATCTTTGAGAAACAAGTAGAACCTTGAAGTTGATCAAAGAGATCATCGATTCTAGGTAAAGGATAACGGTTCTTGATAGTAAGCTTGTTGAATTCGCGGTAGTCAATACACATGCGAAATGATCCATCCTTCTTCTTAACAAATAAGATGGGTGTACCCCACGGTGAATGACTTGGGCGAATGAAACCTTTGTCGGAGAGCTCTTGAAGTTGACTTGCAAGCTCTTGCATTTCGGAAGGTGCAAGACGATAAGGAGATCTAGCAACGGGGTTAGCTCCAGGTATGAGATCAATACGGAACTCTACTTGACGAACGGGAGGAAGACCGGATAAATCCTAAGGAAAAACTTTGGGGAAATCCTAAATGATCGGAATGTCTTGGATACTCTTCTCCTTGACATCCTTTTGAACAATATGAGCTAAGAAAGCAATGTACTTCTTTCGTAAGTACTTTTGAGCGGTAGTACACGACATCAACTTAAGTCCCTTGCAAGGCTTTTCACCAAAAACCCTTAAGGTTTCTCCCGATGGTAGAGGAATTCGGATACACTTTTCAAAGCAATTGACTTCGGCATGATGATTTGATAGCCAATCCATACCTATGATAATATCAAAGCTTCCTAGTGGCATTGGAACAAGGTTGATTGGGAATGAATGGTCATTTAGTTCTAAGGAGCAATCATAAATAATGGAGTCAATTGTAAGGGAGTCACCATTCGCTATTTCAACGGTGAAGGTTTTCTCTAATTGGGATCGTGTCTTTGCAAGTAAAGGCTCAAAATTAAGTGACACAAAACTTTTATCGGCACCGGTATCGAACAAAATGGAGGCATATTGACTATTAACAAGGAATGTACCATTAACCATGTCGTTGTTGGCTTGAGCTTCGTTGGTGTTTATGTTGAACGCACGCCCACGAGCTCCACCTTGTCTAGCATTTGCAAGTCTTGGACATTGATCACGAAAATGGTTCGGGTCACCACACTCATAGCAAGCACGCCCATTAGCAATGGCGGGAGCACCTTGATTAGCCACTTGAGGTACGGTTCGGTTTGGAGGGTGGACTTGGCCCGCAAGAGCTTTGGCCCTACAAACATTGATAGTATGACCATATCTCCCACAATGAGTACATAGGCGACATGGGATAGTTTGAGGATGATGTTAATTGCAGGTGGCACAAAGAGGGTAGATCCCAACATATGGGTTTTTAGTCGGCGCTTGAACCATAGGTGCAGCTTGGTTGACGGGAACAGCAGGAGTAACCACAGCAAAATTTCTAACCTTCCTCTTTCTGTTATTGCGAGAGGGCTCGGTTGTGGCTTCTTTGTTGTGAGTAGGAGGGGTTACAGTTTCAGAAACTTTCTTAGAACCCTTTTTGGTAAGAATTCCAGCTTTCACATGATTATCAGTTAAGGTAGCGGATAGACGAATAGCATCCTCCAGAGTAGCAGGATTTCTACCTAAGACAGTATCTTGGATTTGTCTTGGTAGCCCACCAATATACTTTTCGATACAACGGGACAAAGGAGTGACCATGTGGGGCACGAGAAGACTCAACTCATGGAATCGAGTTGTATATGCTAAGCTTTCCCCACTATCTTGGGCAAGATCCCAAAATTCAACTTCTAACTTTTTCACTTCATTTCAAGGGCAGAACTCCTCGGCCATAAGCCTTTTGACCTCATCCCAAGGTAAGGCCATAGCTACATCAACACCCCTATTCCTTTTCTCCCCATTCCACCATGTAAGTGCCCGTTTTTGTAGGACACTTGTAGCATGACGAACACGGAGGTTGTCGGGACAGTCACTATTGAGAAAGGTATTCTCAATGCTTTCGAACCATTGAAGGAGTCCAGTAGCTCCTTCGGTACCAAAGAACTTGAGGGGATTGCACGAGTTGAAGTGCTTGAAGGTGCATTGAGATGGATTGTTACCACCATTTCCACCATTATTACCACTATTGCTTCCATTTCCACCATTGTTGCCATTGGTGGCACCATTGGCTTGGGTGAGTTGTGTCACCAATTGGGTAAGAATAGCAGCAATGTCGGTGTTGGCGTTGGTTGCGGGAGCACGACGAGGAGGCATTCTACAGATTTTCACCAGACAAGAAAGATTGTAAGAACTTATGAGATTTGATAGGATTTAATAGAATGAGATAACAAAAATAAAAATAGATATTCTTAGTTTGGATTGTACTCAAAAGTGACAAAATCACTTGAATACCATGGCACATTAAGGTTAATTAAACTTATATAATTTTCAAGAAGACGTGCTTTAGCCTATAAGTAAACACTCATCTCGGGAATTCCCAGGAAAGCATACGGGTCCCTCGGTTGATTGGGATTTATGTGAAATGCTTTCCTAGACAGAAAACCCAAAATACAGGTGTCACCCTTCCAGATTGCACGTGTCCTCAAATAATTTAACAAGTTTAAAAACCTTAACGAAGAAATAAAAAATTTTAGAGATTTTTGCTTCAATAATTTTTTTTTTCCACATGCTAAGAAGGATAAATATAGAAAAGAAAATAGAAATATTATGAGGTTTTAGGATATATGAAAGGATATTATTTATTAAATTATTATTTAAGAAGATCCTACTAAGTCATGAATTTTTAACAAGTAAGGTATCAAATATAATAATAATTAATCATGGTAAGCATGTAGCACATAGCATGTAACACATAGCACAAAAATCATGAAACATAGTATAAGTGAGAGTCATAAAGTTATAGTCTAGGTCAAGATGTCTAATAACCTAATTCCCTATAACCAAGGCTCTGATACCAATCTGTCACACCCCGACCGATGGCGGAATCATCGGGGCGGGACATGTAGACTGTTCATAGCACATGGTTGACTAAATTGAAATATATTAAAGTCAAATTTCCATTACAAATAATCCAAGTACAAACCAAATTCAAACAAAGAAACATAAAACAACTCATAGAATTCTTGATTTAAATTGCTAAGTCCAAATCCTATATTGAGCACGTCTTGAATCATTCTCACATATTAGGGCCTGAAACATGAATAAAATAAAGTCAACTAAAAAATTGGTGAGTATAACACAGTTGTATATAGATAGCATATAGTTGAAAACAAATCCTTTACAAAACATGATAAAATAAGGCATTTATGGGGAGCAGCTATTGTGTAATCAAGTACAACCAAACCTTTGTAACTAGTATGCAAATTGTGTTGTCGGTATCAATCACCTCCACTTGGGTGGGTTTGTCAGACTCAATAGATCTATCTTTGTTTACCGTCGGCTTGAATAGTTAATGATTGCACACAAAAGTTAGCACACCTAGCACTCAGGCATAAAACTCAAATTGCACACATGAATGTAAAGAGGATTTGTATTTGTGTAGTTTGTGTAAATGTAAGCAATAGTTTGCATAGTGTTCATGTTCCACCCCAAAAAGTGTAAAAGAGTAAAAGGGGCTATGTAATAATCACTTGGTATGGAAGTGTAGCTAACAAAGAGTATAGATAAAATAAGAATCCTTGATACGCACAAGTTAACCTAGATAATAATGTATATTGAATCAAATATGTTCACAAATTTTAAGTCTAAAAATGAAGGTTGAATTTGTGTATAAAACTATTGATTTGTATTTAAAAGTATTGAATAACATATATAAAGTTTTGAAGTTAATATTTTTGAAACATTTTGATTAAGGTTGGGAATTGAATAGTAAAATAGAATATTTATAAAATCATTGATTATGAAAATAAAGTATGTGTTAAATATAATTTAATAAATAAATAAATGTTTTTATTTAAAATGAAGAATAAATAAATAATCTTTATTTATTTATTTATAAAGTATGTAACATTTCTGATTTTTAGTATTCATATTTCAATTCAATGTAATGCAATTTTGAATTCAATACTCGTGCACTGTCTTATTATTTTTTCTTACGGTAAACTAAACGCAATGATTCGATACAAATTCGCAAGTTTTACGCAATTATATACATTTAAACACTATGCAAGAAACTATTTAATTCAAACTTATCAAACCTGAAAAGTCAAGGACTAAAGTTGAAAATTTATCAAGAAACCCTAATTAGCACGGTCGTGCTTCGTCCTGGAACGGTCGCGCCAAGTGCCTCAGCACGATCGCGCGACTGGTCCTGGAACGATCGCGCCCGGTGCCTAAACACGGTCGCGCCTATCTTGACACGGTCGCGCCTGCGTAACAGTCGAAACGTAAATGCAGTTTCAAAACGCTCAATCGTTTGAAATTCGAAACCGATTACGTTTTATTTTCTTTGACAAAGAAAATATCTCAGTCCATTACAATTTTTATCAATCCAATTTCGTTTTTCTCTCAAGAAACCGTCCAATATTTCTCCCAAGGCTCGAATCATTCGTTTCGATCCTGTTGCTATCAATTAATCAAGGAACTCAATCCTCCGAGCATCTCTAAGTTTTCTGAAGAGGTTGGATCAGCCGGAAATCGCAGCAGAAGACGCCGGGAAGAAATCTTGCCGTCGCCGGAACCTCCTTCTATCGTCCTATATCGATTCTCGGTTATTCAGGGTAATTGAAGCCATCTATTTCATTTAATTAGTCGCTATATCGAAAGCCCCTTACCAATTTGGGCTTACAATATGTAAATCATCCCGAATCAGAACTATTATTTTAATAAAAATGATTTAATCGATTCCACTCTTAAACACGAGATACATACAATTAATTTATATGAATAGACTCGTAACGACTCAGTAATCAAAAGCCCTATCAATTCCAACGCTATAAATACAAGATTTGTTCAATTCGTGTCTGATTTGGAAGAGACACGGACGCGCTAATCATCTAGCGCGGTCGTGCCTCATGTAGCGCGGTCGTGCCGACTAGCAGCGCGGTCGTGTCCTCCTGTCCAGACCTAGTCATGCCCTCTGGGCTAATCTCTGTTGTGTCTAAGAATCATAGACACGACCGTGCCGAGCTAAAGCACGGTCGTGCCTCGTGAATTGTCCAAGTTGGCCTCTGTTTGATAAAACTCGGTCGCGTCCCGACTAGCGCGGTCGCGCCCGTGGTTCGAGCGCGGTCGTGTCCTTCCCAGGCACGGTCGTGTCTATGTCAGAATCTTTGATCAGAATTATTGTTGTTTTATTTTAATCTTTAAAAATTCCAGATTAAGTTTTTAAATAAAAATAGTTAGTTTTATAAAAAGGTATTTGAAAAGATCAAATAATTAATCTTGGAATAAATGGAAAATCATTTAATTAAAAGTTTATAAAATTAAAATTGTTATTAAACTTTTCATTCAAAACACTTTATTTGTAAGTTACATACTTTATAAATAAATAAATAAATAAAGATTATTTATTTATTCTTCATTTTAAATAAAAAACATTTATTTATTTATTAAATTACATTTAACACATACTTTATTTTTATAATCAATGATTTTATAAATATTTTGTTTTACTATTCAATTCCCAACCTTAATCAAAATGTTTCAAAAATATTTACTTCAAAACTTTATATATGTTATTCAATACTTTTAAATACAAATCAATAGTTTTATACACAAATTCAACCTTCATTTTTAGACTTAAACTTTGTGTACATATTTGATTCAATATACAATATTATCTAGGTTAACTCGTGCGTATCAAGGATTCTTATTTTATCTATACTCTTTCTTAGCTACACTTCCATACCAAGTGAGTATTCACAACCCCTTTTTACTCTTTTACACTTTTGGGGTGGAACATGAACTTTATACACATTACACATTTACATTTACACAAACAACACAAGTGCAAAATCCTATTTACATACATGTGTGCAAAATTTGAGTTTTGTGCCCGAGTGCTAGTTGTGCTAATCTTTGTGAAAACTTATGTGCAATCATTAACTATACAAGCCGATGGTTTTCAATGATAGATCTATTGAGTCTGATAAACCCACCCAAGTGGAGGTGATTGATACCGACAACACAATTTGCATACTAGTTACAAAGGTTTGGTTGTACTTGATTACACAATAGCTGCTCCCCATAAATGCCTTATTTTATCATGTTTTGTAAAGGATTTGTTTTCAATTATATGCTATCTATATACAACTGTGTTATACTCACCAACTTTTTAGTTGACTTTATTTTATTCATGTTTCAGGCCCTAATATGTGAAAATGATTCAAGACGTGCTCAATATAGGATTTGGACTTAGCAATTTAAATCAAGAATTCTATGAGTTGTTTTATGTTTCTTTGTTTGAATTTGGTTTGTACTTGGATTATTTGTAATGGAAATTTGACTTTAATATATTTCAATTTAGTCAACCATGTGCTATGAACAGTCTACATGTCCCGCCCCGATGATTCCGCCATCGGTCGGGGTGTGACAGATTGGTATCAGAGCCTTGGTTATAGGGAATTAGGTTATTAGACACCTTGACCTAGACTATAACTTTAGGACACCCATTTATACCATGCTTCATGTTTATATGATTATGTGCTACATGTTATGTGTTACATGCTATGTGCTACATGCTTACTATGATTAATTATTATTTTATTTGATAACTTAATTATTAAAAACCCATGACTTATTAGTATATACTTAAATAATAAATTAAATAAACAATATCCTTTTCTATATCCTAAAACCTCATAATACTCTTTCCTTCTTCTCTTTCTGTATTCTTCTTAGTATGTGGAATCTTCATGAAGCTAAATCCATAAAAATTTCTTTATCTTCTCGTTAAGGTTTTTAAGCTTTGTTAATTATTTGAGGACACGTGCAATCTGGAAGAGTGACACCTGTATTTTGGGTTTTCTGTCTAGGAAAGCATTTCGCATAAATCCCAATCAACCGAGGGACCCGTATGCTTTCCTGGGAATTCCCGAGATGAGTGTTTACTTATAGGCTAAAGCATGTCTCTTTGAAAATTATATAAGTTTAATTAACCTTAATGCGTCATAGTATTCGAGTGATTATATCACTATTTGAGTACAATCCAAACTATGATTATTTATTTATTTTTGTTATCTTATTCTATTAAGTCCAAACAATTCTTATAAGTTCTTACATCTTTTCTTGTCTTGTGAAAATCTATAGAATGCCTCCTCGTCGTGCTCCCGCCGCCAACACCAATACCGACATTGCTGCTATTCTTGCACAACTCGTGACACAACTCACTCAAGCTAATAGTGCCACCAATTGCAACAATGGTGGAAATGGTAGTAATAGTGGTAATGCTGATAATGGTGGAAATGGTGGTAACAACCCATCTCAATGCACCTTCAAGCACTTCAACTCGTGCAATCCCCTCAAGTTCTATGGTACTGAATGAGCTACTGGACTCCTTCAATGGTTCGAAAGCATTGAGAATACCTTTCTCAATAGTGACTGCCCCGACAACCTTCGTGTTCGTCATGCCACAAGTGTCCTACAAAAACGGGCACTCACGTGGTGGAATGGGGAGAAAAGAAATAGGGGTGTGGATGTGGCAATGGCCTTACCTTGGGATGAGGTTAAAAGGCTAATGACCGAGGAATTTTGTCCACGAAATGAAGTAAAGAAACTTGAAGCTGAATTTTGGGATCTTGCCCAAGATAGTGGTGAAAACTTGGCGTATACGACTCGGTTCCATGAGTTGAGTCTTCTTGTGCCCCACATGGTCACTCCTTTGTCCCGCTACATTGAAAGGTATATTGGGGGACTACCTAGGCAAATTCAAGATACTGTCCTAGGAAGGAATCCCGCAACACTTGAAGATGCTATCCGCTTATCCGCCACCTTAACTGATAACCATGTGAAAGCGGGAACACTTACTAAAAAGGGTACCAAGAAAGTTTCTGACACTATAACCCCTCCTACCCACAACAAAGAAGCCACAACTGAACCCTCCCGCAATAATATGAAAAGGAAGACTAGAAACTATGCTGTGGTCACTCCTGCTATTCCTGTTAATCAAGCTGCACCTATGGTCCAAGCACTGGTCAAAAAGCCATATGTTGGAATCTACCCACTTTGTGCCACCTGCAACTACCATCATCCCCAAAGCATCCCATGTCGCCTTTGTACTTATTGTGGGAGATATGGTCATACAGTTAATGTTTGTAGGACCAAAGCTCTTGCGGGCCAAGTCAACCCACCAAACCAAACCAACACCCAAGTGGCTAATCAAGGTGTACCCGCTATTGCAAATGGGCGAGCATGTTATGAGTGTGGCAACCCGAACCATTTCCGTGATCAATGCCCAAAGTTAGTCAATGCTAGACAAGGTGGAGCTCGTGGGCGTGTTTTCAACATAAACGCCAATGAAGCTCAAGCCAACAATGACATGGTCAATGGTACGTTTCTTGTTAATAGTCGATATGCCTCCATTTTATTCGATACCGGTGCCGATAAAAGTTTTGTGTCACTTAACTTTGAACCTTTACTTGCAAAGACACGATCCCAATTAGAGAAAACTTTCACTGTCGAAATAGCAAATGGTGATTCACTTACAATTGACTCCGTTATCTATGACTGCTCCTTAGAACTTAATGATCATGCATTCCCAATCAACCTTGTTCCAATGCCACTAGGAAGTTTTGATATCATCATAGGCATGGATTGGCTATCAAATCATCATGCTGAAGTCATTTGTTTCGAGAAGTGCATCCGAATACCCCTACCGTCGGGAGAAACGTTAAGAGTCTTTGGTGAAAAGCCTTGCAAAGGACTTAAGTTAATGTCGTGCACTACCGCCCAAAAGTACCTACGAAACAAGTACGTGGCCTTCTTAGCTCATATTGTCCAAAAAGATGTCAAAAAGAAGAGTATACAAGACATTCCCATCATTCAGGATTTTCCCGAAGACTTATCCGGTCTTCCACCCGTTCGACAAGTAGAATTTCGCATTGATCTTGTGCCCGGAGCTAACCCCGTGGCTAGAGCTCCATACCGTCTTGCACCTTTTAAAATGCAAGAACTTGCAAGTCAACTTCAAGAGCTCTCCGACAAAGGATTCATCCGTCCAAGTCATTCACCGTGGGGTGCACCCGTCTTATTCGTTAAAAAGAAGGATGGATCATTTCGCATGTGTATTGACTATCGCGAACTCAACAAGCTTACTATCAAAAACCGTTATCCTTTGCCTAGAATTGATGACCTTTTTGATCAACTTCAAGGTTCTACTTGCTTCTCAAAGATTGATCTTCGATCTGGTTATCACCAACTCCGTGTGCAAGAAGACGATATTCCAAAGACTGCCTTTCGAACAAGGTATGGTCATTATGAGTTCATGGTTATGCCTTTTGGACTAACCAATGCACCCGCAGTTTCATGGACCTCATGAATCGTGTGTGCAAATCGTACCTTGATAAGTTCGTGATCGTTTTCATCGATGACATCTTAATCTATACCAAGACTAAAGCCGACCATGAGCAACATATTAGATTAGTTTTGGATCTCTTGAAGAAAGAACAACTATATGCCAAATTCTCCAAATGTGAATTTTGGTTAAAAGAAGTTCAATTTCTTGGTCATATCGTCAACGACAAGGGTATTCATGTTGACCCTGCTAAGATCGAAACGGTTAAGAATTGGAATGCCCCGAAGACCCCCACTGAAGTTCGTTCATTTCTTGGTCTTGCGGGATATTACCGTCGTTTCATCTCGAACTTCTCAAAAATTGATGTCCCCCTTACCGCTTTGACCCACAAGGGTAAGACTTACGAATGGGGACCAAAGCAAGAAGAAGCCTTCCAAACCCTTAAGCAAAAGTTGTGCAATGCTCCAATTTTAACTCTCCCTGATGGAAATGATGATCTAGTTGTCTACTGTGATGCTTCTAACCAAGGTCTCGGTTGTGTTCTCATGCAACGAGGCAAAGTAATCGCTTATGCATCAAGGCAACTCAAAGTTCATGAGAAGAATTATGCGATGCACGATCTCGAGTTGGGTGCGGTCGTATTCGCGTTAAAGATTTGGAGACATTACCTATATGGCACGAAATGTGTGGTGTTTACCGACCACAAAAGTCTTCAACATATTTTCAACCAAAAAGAACTCAATATAAGGCAACGACGTTGGGTCGAACTCCTTAACGACTATGACTGCGAGATTCGTTACCATCCCGGCAAAGCGAATGTTGTAGCCGATGCTTTGAGTCGAAAGGACCATGTTATGCTTCATTGTGCGCGTGTTCAAACCAATATTCAAACCCGTATCTTAGAAGCTCAACACCTCTCGGTAACCGAGGGTAACATGTACGAAGAAATGTCATGTGGTGTTGAACTCCTTCTTGAATCAAAACCCAATGGCTTACTCTATTACTTGAACCGTATTTGGGTTCCCGATCGCGACGATCTCCGTGCATTTCTCATGAACGAGGCTCATAAGACTCGTTATTCTATTCATCCTGGTGCGGATAAAATGTACCAAGATCTTCGCCAACTTTATTGGTGGCCCGGTATAAAGAAAGACATTGCTCTTTATGTGGCCAAATGCTTAACCTGTTCCAAAGTCAAAGCCGAACATCAACGTCCATCTGGTTTACTCGAACAACCAGAAATTCCCGTGTGGAAATGGGAGAATATAGCTATGGATTTCATTACCAAGCTCCCTCGCACCTCGAGTGGATATGATAGTATTTGGGTGATCATTGATCGTCTCACTAAATCCGCTCATTTCTTGCCTATCCGCGAAGACTTCAAGGTGGAGAAACTAGCCCGAATTTACATTGATGAAATTGTGAGCCGTCATGGTGTTCCCGTGAACATAATATCTGATAGAGACGCTCGGTTCACCTCTCAATTTTGGCAATCTCTCCAAAAGGCTCTTGGTACTCGATTGGATTTAAGCACGGCTTACCATCCGCAAACTGATGGTCAAACCGAGCGAACAATCCAAACTCTTGAAGACATGCTTAGAGCTTGTGTAATCGATTTTGGTGGCAATTGGGATTCACATCTATCCCTCATTGAGTTTTCTTACAACAATAGCTACCACACAAGTATCAACATGGCTCCATTCGAAGCTCTCTATGGTCGCAAGTGTCATTCTCCGATCTGTTGGAACGAGATTGGTGAAGCACAAATCACTGGTCCCGAGTTAATTCAAGAAACATCCAACAAGATTATTCAAATCCGTGACAATATTCGATTAGCGAGGAGTCGGCAAAAGAGTTATGCCGACAAACGTCGAAAACCCTTGGAATTCCAAGTCGGTGACCTTGTTCTTCTAAAGGTGTCTCCATGGAAGGGCGTGATCCGTTTTGGAAAGAAAGGCAAGTTAGCACCTCGTTATGTTGGTCCATTCAAGATCCTTGAAAGGATTGGGAAAAGTGGCCTACAAGCTCGAGTTACCTCCATCTCTTGGAAATGTGCATCCTACATTTCATGTATCTAATCTGAAGAAGTGTCTCGCTGATGAAAATCTCCATATACCGCTTGACGACGTGCTCATTGATGAAACGATGCACTTCGTTGAGAAGCCGGTGGAAATTATGGATCGTGAAGTCAAACAGCTCAAGCGAAGTCGCATTCCTATTGTCAAAGTTCGTTGGGAATCTAAGCGTGGTCCTGAGTTCACTTGGGAACGAGAAGACCAAATGAAGCTCAAGTACCCTAATCTTTTTATTGATACTGTTGTTTCCTCTAGCTAAATTTCGGGACGAAATTCTCTCAACATGGGGAGACTGTAACATTTCTGATTTTTAGTATTCATATTTCAATTCAATGTAATGCAATTTCGAATTCAATACTCGTGCACTGTCTTATTATTTTTTCTTACCGTAAACTAAACGCAATGATTCGATACAAATTCGCAAGTTTTACGCAATTATATACATTTAAACACTATGCAAGAAACAATTTAATTCAAACTTATCAAACCTGAAAAGTCAAGGACTAAAGTTGAAAATTTATCAAGAAACCCTAATTAGCACGGTCGTACTTCGTCCTGGAACGGTCGCGCCAAGTGCCTCGGCACGATCGCGCGACTGGTCCTGGAACGATCGCGCCCGGTGCCTAAACACGGTCGCGCCTATCTTGGCACGGACGCGCCTGCGTAACAGTCGAAACGTAAATGCAGTTTCAAAACGCTCAATCGTTTGAAATTCGAAACCGATTACGTTTTATTTTCTTTGACAAAGAAAATATGTCAGTTCATTACAATTTTTATCAATTCAATTTCGTTTTTCTCTCAAGAAACCGTCCAATATTTCTCCCAAGCCTCGAATCATTCTTTTCGATCTTGTTGCTATCAATTAATCAAGGAACTCAATCCTCCGAGCATCTCTAAGTTTTCTGAAGAGGTTGGATCAGCTGGAAATCGCAGCAGAAGACGCCGGGAAGAAATCTTGCCGTCGCCGGAACCTCCTTCTACCGTCCTATATCGATTCTCGGTTATTCAGGGTAATTGAAGCCATTTATTTCATTTAATTAGTCGCTAAATCGAAAGCCCCTTACCAATTTGGGCTTACAATATGTAAATCATCCCGAATCAGAACTATTATTTTAATAAAAATGATTTAATCAATTCCACTCTTAAACACAAGTTACATACAATTAATTTATATGAATAGACTCGTAACGACTCAGTAATCAAAAGCCCTATCAATTCCAACGCTATAAATACAAGATTTGTTCAATTCGTGTCTGATTTGGAAGAGACACGGTCGCGCTAATCATCTAGCGCGGCCGTGCCTCATGTAGCGCGGCCGTGCCGACTAGCAGCGCGGTCGTGTCCTCCTGTCCAGACCTAGTCATGCCCTCTGGGCTAATCTCTGTTGTGTCTAAGAATCATAGACACGACCGTGCCGAGCTAAGGCACGGTCGTGCCTCGTGAATTGTCCAAGTTGGCCTCTGTTTGATCAAACCCGGTCACGTCCCGACTAGCGCGGTCGCGCCCGTGGTTCGAGCGCGGTCGTGTCCTTCCCAGGCACGGTCGTGTCCAGGTCAGAATCTTTGATCAGAATTATTGTAGTTTTATTTTAATCTGTAAAAATTCCAGATTAAGTTTTTAAATAAAAATAGTTAGTTTTATAAAAATGTATTTGAAAAGATCAAATAATTAATCTTGGAATAAATGGAAAATCATTTAATTAAAAGTTTATAAAATTAAAATTGTTATTAAACTTTTCATTCAAAACACTTTATTTGTAAGTTACATACTTTATAAATAAATAAATAAAGATTATTTATTTATTCTTCATTTTAAATAAAAACATTTATTTATTTATTAAATTACATTTAATACATACTTTATTTTCATAATCAATGATTTTATAAATATTCTATTTTACTATTCAATTCCAAACCTTAATCAAAATGTTTCAAAAATATTTACTTCAAAACTTTATATATGTTATTCAATACTTTTAAATACAAATCAATAGTTGTATACACAAATTCAACCTTCATTTTTAGACTTAAACTTTGTGCACAAATTTGATTCAATATACATTATTATCTAGGTTAACTCGTGCGTATCAAGGATTCTTATTTTATCTATACTCTTTGTTAGCTACACTTCCATACCAAGTGAGTATTCACAACCCCTTTTTACTCTTTTACACTTTTGGGGTGGAACATGAACTTTATACACATTACACATTTACATTTACACAAACAACACAAGTGCAAAATCCTATTTACATACATGTGTGCAAAATTTGAGCTTTGTGCCTGAGTGCTAGTTGTGCTAATCTTTGTGAAAACTTATGTGCAATCATTAACTATACAAGCCGACGGTTTTCAATGATAGATCTATTGAGTCTGACAAACCCACCCAAGTGGAGGTGATTGATACCGACAACACAATTTGCATACTAGTTACAAAGGTTTGGTTGTATTTGATTACACAATAGCTGCTCCCCATAAATGCCTTATTTTATCATGTTTTGTAAAGGATTTGTTTTCAATTATATGCTATCTATATACAACTGTGTTATACTCATCAACTTTTTAGTTGACTTTATTTTATTCATGTTTCAGGCCCTAATATGTGAGAATAATTCATGACGTGCTCAATATAGGATTTGGACTTAGCAATTTAAATCAAGAATTCTATGAGTTGTTTTATGTTTCTTTGTTTGAATTTGGTTTGTACTTGGATTATTTGTAATGGAAATTTGACTTTAATATATTTCAATTTAGTCAACCATGTGCTATGAACAGTCTACGTGTCCCGCCCCGATGATTCCGCCAAACTTAATCTGGAATTTTTACAGATTAAAATAAAACAACAATAATTCTGATCAAATATTCTGACCTAGACATGACCGTGCCTGGGAAGGACACGACCGCGCTCGAACCACGGGCGCGACCGCGCTAGTCGGGACGTGACCGGGTTTGATCAAACATAGGCCAACTTGGACAATTCACGAGGCACGACCGTGCCTTAGCTCGGCATGGTCGTGTCTATGATTCTTAGACACAACAGAGATTAGCCCATAGGGCATGACTAGGTCTGGACAGGAGGACACGACCGCGCTACATGAGGCACGGCCGCGCTAGATGATTAGCGTGACCGTGTCTCTTCCAAATCAGACACGAATTGAACAAATCTTGTATTTATAGCGTTGGAATTGATAGGGCTTTTGATTACTGAGTCGTTACGAGTCTATTCATATAAATTAATTGTATGTAATTCGTGTTTAAGAGTGAAATCGATTAAATCATTTTTATTAAAATAATAGTTCTGATTCGGGATGATTTACATATTGTAAGCCCAAATTGGTAAGGGGCTTTCGATATAGCGACTAATTAAATGAAATAAATGGCTTCAATTACCCTGAATAACCGAGAATCGATATAGGACGGTAGAAGGAGGTTCCGGCGATGGCAATATTTCTTCCCGGCGTCTTCTGCTGCTATTTTCGGCTGATCCAACCTCTTCAGAAAACTTAGAGATGCTCGGAGGATTGAGTTCCTTGATTAATTGATAGCAACAGGATCGAAAAGAATGATTCGAGGCTTGGGAGAAATATTGGACGGTTTCTTGAGAGAAAAACGAAATTGGATTGATAAAAATTGTAATGGACTGAGATATTTTCTTTGTCAAAGAAAATAAAACGTAATCGGTTTCGAATTTCAAACGATTGAGCGTTTTGAAACTGCATTTACGTTTTGACTGTTACGCAGGCGCGACCGTGCCAAGATAGGCGCGACCGTGTTTAGGTACCAGGCGCGATCGTTCCAGGACCAGTCGCGCGATCGTGCCGAGGCACTTGGCGCGACCGTGCCAGGACGAAGCACGACCGTGCTAATTAGGGTTTCTTGATAAATTTTCAACTTTAGTCCTTGACTTTTCAGGTTTGATAAGTTTGAATTAAATCGTTTCTTGCATAGTGTTTAAATGTATATAATTGCGTAAAACTTGCGAATTTGTATCGAATCATTACGTTTAGTTTACGGTAAGAAAAAATAATAAGACAGTGCACGAGTATTGAATTCGAAATTGCATTACATTGAATTGAAATATGAATACTAAAAATCAGAAATGTTACAACTGCTATACTGAGTCATGTGTTTTCAATTCCAATGAAACTTGTTGTTCTTATTGTGTTTTCTGTGTGTTTTTGTAGGTATGGCTCGTGCGTTTACAAATGAGTTCAATCTCCTAGCACATACAGAACCAGAGTGGAAGGGTGCTGCACTGCAATACCGAGAGATAATTGAATTCTTGAACCGTTCAAGAATCAGTTATGCTATTTCTGCAGACCTGATTGTTTCAAGACCATATCTCGAGCAGTTTTGGGAGACCGCGGAGCATGATTGCACGATAACCCGCAATGTTATAAGGGCTACCGTGACGGGTCATGACATCGCCTTTTCTGAAGACATAATTAGACGGGTCTTACAATTCCGAGATCTCTCCACCGACCCAACAGCCTATCCTGACTACTTTGTGGATGGTTGTTGGAGGAAATGAATGGGATACGTCGGTGTTAGAGATTATGCTTCATACAAGAAAATGTGGGTGCTCGATCAATGGAGATATTTTGCCCACATCATGATCATGTGCATCTCCTCAAGAAACGCTGGAAAGGATGGAATGGGTCATGATCTTGCTGCAGCCATGGTTGGATTATCTCACAACAAGGGTTACAACTTATCAAGATACATATTCAAAGCCATAAATGATCAGATAAACACGGCTGAGAGGTTCAGGTTCTTGTTATACCTAAGGTTTATGCAACTACTGATTGACGATGCGTTGCCAAACCTACCTGCTACTGGGAGAGATTGCAAGTTAAAAGGGTGGACAAGAGGGTGTTTGCATAATTCTTGAAGCCAGGCAGTGTAGAACCTACCCCTGAGCACACAGCACTCTTTGGCCACCTAATAAATGAAGCGTATGTGGCACCGGATGACTGGAGATGGTTTAGCCAAGACTCAAAGCCAGAGCTAAGTGAACATTCGGATGAACAACAACAAGAAGAGGAATTTGAAAGTGTAGATGAATCGTCGGAAAGTGGAGACGAAGAAGAAGGTCATGATGATGCTGAAGGATCCGACTCTGAAGAGACAGAATCTGATTCTTCTGATTCTAATGATGCACCATCATAGGCACACCCGAGGAGAACGATGAAGGTGACCCTTACTGAGTCGTCCTCAAAGAGAAAGAGACAGTCATCAAGCAGTGAATATGAGCCAGATTCTGACTCTGACACTGCTATTCAGAGACAAAGGCGTGAAAGTGTAAACAAGAACAGGGGGGATAGACAGCAACATGCTATTCCTAGTGAGGTGGAGGTCAGTGCCCAGCAGCAAGTACAAGTTTCGGCTGCAAGTACTGATTCAGCCTTTACCCCACCTTCACAACAATTATACAGGCGACAGAGGAGAAGGCCACAGGTACAACCTGATGTGGCGGTCACTACTAGCACAGAGGAAGTTCCTGTGATAGTGACCCTCCCTGTCACATCTGTCCAGGTGGCGGTGACTACTCCAGTTCTCACAGAGTCAGTCACCATCACACCTTCCATCACCCCTACAACCATCATCACATCCACAATCCCTACAACCACCGAACCTATAAGTCAACCCTTCAACTATGGAGAACTCACTTAGGAGTTTGACTTTGATACTATCTTCTCCTCCCCAATTCACAATGCTGAAGCGTCTACATCCAGACATCCTGATCCTAATGAAGAAAGGATAGAAATTTTGGAAACCCAAGTTGCTGGTCTGCTGGAAACTGTTCGGAAGTCAAAGGAGGAATCTGACGCTCAACAGGGACAGATTAATTCGTTGGTGGACGAAGTTAGAATTCTAAGAAGCCAGAGAACGGGGACAGACGAGAGACTCAAGAATGTAATGGCCCAGAACGAACTTCTAATCAAGACAAATAATATGATTCTGGGACACAGGTCGTCTCTTGAGCTGAGGTTTGATATGCAGTAGAAAGTGCATGAACTGATGATCAAACTAATTGCTGATCTGACCAAGAAGCTTGATGCTTAGGGGGAGAAGGAGAAAGAGAAAGAGAAGACATCAACACCTACTGGTGATGAGCCTTGTCATCCTGTTGATTTGACTAAGGATGATGACAAAGACAAGGATCCCGAAGTAGGTCATAGTGGAAGTGAGCACCAAGCTTTAGCAATCGTGCCTATTTCTGTTATTTCAATGGCTGAGGGGGAGTCTACTCATCAGGAAGGTGGTGATACCTCTGGTGGTGACAAAGGAAAGTCAGCGGCTGATGTTCAAAAGGATCTATCTGACGAGGAGATCTTATACTTAGAGCATGTCACACCCCGACCGATGGCGGAATCATCGAGGCGGACAATGAAATGATTGTTCATAAGCACATGATCTACTAAGGTTGCATAATTCATTAATAAGATTTAAATACCAAGTATCCAAATACAATTCAAGTTACAACACCCTATTCTAGAATATTACACACAATTATTTTACTAGGTCCAAAAGCCTTATGTGTAGCACCTTCAACACATAGTCACACAATCACATATCTTCACCTGAAACGTAATCCAAAACAAGTGTCAACTACGAGAGTTGGTGAGTTTACATATGTTTAAATAAAGTAAAAGTTTAGTTAAAAACGTTTATACAATTCATAGTTTGACATGGTATGATATGGCATAATGTGGAGAATTCACTATATGTATACCAATTGTAAGCATGTAATTATGTATATAAGCATGAAGGTTTAACGTGATAGGCATAGCATACCGCTACCCTAAAAGTGCTAGGCATGGAATCAAGACTATATGGGTTACACATAATTTAAACCACCCTAAAAGTATCCATAGCATAACAAGTGACCATGCACAAAAGCACAATAATCTACGCATGTAAACACAAGTTGAATTGTATGTAAGTATGCACAGATTACGTCTCACCCCAAAATGTATAAAAATGTAAATAGGGGGTATGTAACTCACCTTGCAAGCAAGTATTTTTCCACGCGTGTAGGTGATAAAGATGTTGAAGTCTAAACACGTTGAAACCCTATGTAGATAAATGGGTATTATTGTATGTTTACATGTGCGTATTAGTATTTAATTGTGTATAGGTTTATAATAACATTTCTTAGTGTTATTTGCATAAAAGTTGGTCCAGATTTACTTGAAATTACTGATTTGATCGAAACTGTTTATAGTTGTGACAGGTATCGAAACTGTGTTCAATCGAAACTACTAGTTTCGATTGACCATTTACGAGTGATACACAGAACTGTCGAAACTACTATCTATCGAAACTACTAGTTTCGATTGATCATTTATAAGTGATACACAGGCTGTCGAAACTACCATCTATCGAAACTACCAGTTTTGATTGATCATTTATAAGTGATACACAGGCTGTCGAAACTACCATCTATCGAAACTTCTAGTTTCGATTGATCATTTATAAGTGATACACAGGCTGTGGAAACTAACATCTATCGACACTTCTAGTTTCGATTGACCATTTACTCAATCGAAACTAAGTAGTTTCGATGGCCCAGACTTTAGAAAATAAGACAGTAATTTTTCAGAACAATAGTTTGTCCGGTAATCGATGGTTTGGAGTCGTGACTTCTATTGGTTCAGCTTGCCTTATGATAACAGAAGGTAAAGAAACGAAGTTGAGGATTCTTACGTGGTCGCAAAGGGACCGGACGGCAGAGTCTTAAATCCGAGAATGTCCAGAATGAGAATCGAGCTTCTGGATGGGATTAGCCTCTACAACCTTGGTCACAGCTTCACACAGAGATGACGATTGTAATGGTGCCTTCAATTTGGAGTGAGATTGGGTGGAAGAGGGGTAGCGAGCTCGTGCAGGTGCGGTAATGGCTTTTTATAGCCGAGCTCGATCCTGATAATGAGACAAGCAATTGAGCATGTCCCGACACTCGTCTGGACGAGACGAAGCTGTCGAGCCATCTTGCAGGCGTGGAGGTTGACTGTCGGGGCCGAATTTGTGGCGTGGGTTTTCGGCCACAAACACGATAGAACTTTCTGTATGCCGAGGAGACCAATTGGTCGGGGGCTATTGTTCGCGTGGGGACGACGAGGTCAGGGAGACCAAATTCGGCTGTCGAGGTGCAGGGAACAGGCGTGTCGAGGGTTCGCCGGAAAATGGCTTGGACCGCCGGTCACTGGGAGAGACATCCGGAAATACGAATTGGGATTTGGCAGAAATGGTCCCTGAAGTTTTTTTTGTATTAAAACAGTCCCTGAGATAATTACGGATGAGTCCTTGTGGTTTGATTTGTCCATATTTAGTCCCTTAACTAATTTCTGTTTTAAAACCTTGTAGTTTTATTATTTTCAAAACAGACCCTCAACTTTTGTAAAAATAACTAATTGGATTTCTTTTTAAATTTCAATTATATTTTATAAACTTATATTATTATTATAAATATATATATTTTTTTATAAAAGTTAATTATTATTTAGATAGATTATCATATTTTATGTTATGACTCTTATAAATTTAGATTTTTATATAAAATTTTATTTAAGTTTAAAACTTATAAAATTTTGATTATTTTAAATCCATAAAATAAATATATATATATTTTGTACAAAATTAAATAAAAACACTTGCATTTTATTTAATAGAAAATGATTACATGATATATATTATAAATGCGTGAATAAAACCCGAAATGTCACAGTCTCCCCATGTTAAAGGAATTTCGCCCCGAAATTCGATTTACGAAGGTTATGGAAGTGGGAAAAAGATGCCAAAGGACTTAAAATGGAATTACTTCACAAGAGAAAGATTCAGCGGGGAAATAGCGTATGATAACGGGCGATGGTGCTAATTCGAGTCGAGTTGTCAATTTGTTGGTTTAATAGTATAATGAGATTTATGCATACAATTTTTCATACAACGCATGAATGTAAACTACTAGAAACCAGATTTAGCAATATTGGTGCCAATCACCTTGTGACATGGCATTTTCCTTTAAAACTCCATCCCACGGGTGTTCATATTTTCAAAGTTTGCAAAAACATTTTCAAAAACCGGTCCTCCTCCTAGTACTTATACATGGTTTATACTCGTTATATCAAGTGGGTTTATGTATAGGGTGTACCAGCGGCTAACCCACCACCCCTTTGATATACCGGGGATTCCCCGTGCATAATTACTAGGATTTAGATCATTTTAATTAAATCACCTTTCTCAATTGAAAATTGTACAATGAAATGCATACAATTTGTAAACGTTATCACGTCTATGAGTAGTTTCATAGCACAAATATGTCTAACAATTCAAGAATCGATCCTCTTCCTAGTACTTATGCATGGTTTATACTCGTTATATCAAGTGGGTTTATGTATAGGGTGTACCAGCGGCTAACCCACCACCCCTTTGATATACCGGGGATTCCCCGTGCATAATTACTAGGATTTAGAACTTCAACAATTCAAGTAAACTTTAACAGAGCTAGCAAGTTGTATGACTGAATTTAAACATAATAGGTTTGTTTCACAAAAGTATAGGAATGAGATGAATGGTGAAAGCATAGCTGTTATATGCAATCACGGATTATAGAATTCATAGCAATGAATTTCCCATCCGCTATTACCCTATTATAAGAGTTATCAAGTTCGGCTTGTTGTTTAGTAAATAGTTGGTTAAAAATAAGAGTCACAATTTTCATTGGCATGAGTATTGAATAAAACGGATGTATAAAGATAGTGAACAAAGGAACGTACCGTTGACAGTGTCGTCATTGGCCGGAGCCTCGTTAGCATTGATATTAAATGCTCGTCCACGAGGACCACCTTGATTTTGAAGTCTTGGACATTGGTTTCGAAAGTGGTTTGGGTCTCCACATTCGTAACAGGCTCGTCCATAGGTGATAGTGAGAGGCACTTGGTGATTGCCTTGAGTAGTTTGCTTAACGATAGTGCGAGTACGGCAAGTAGTAACAACGTGTCCATAGCGTCCACACCTTGAGCATAGACGGCATGCAGCATGCGGGGCATGGTGATACTTGTAAGTAGGGCATTGGGGAAATGAACCTACATAATTTCTCAGAATTTGACCCGCAGGAGTAACTTGGGTCACAGGCACGGCAGGAGTGATGGCCGCAAAGTTTTGGGCCTTACGCTTCCTATCATGATGGGAAGATTTGGGTTCTTCATCTTTGTCGGACACGGAAGTAGCAGCTTTGTCGACCACTTTCTTGGTACCCTTCCTAGATAAGGTACCCGCTTTGACGTGGTTGTCAGTCAACACAGCAGACAAACGGATAGCGTCTTCGAGTGTGGAGGGATTACTTCCTAATACGGTGTCTTGGAGCGGCATAGGCAGTCCACCTATGTATTTCTCAATTCCCCGTGCTAAGGGAGTAACCATGTGGGACACGAGCAGACTTAGTTCTTGAAAACGAGTGGTGTACGCCAAATTTTCTCCGCTATCTTGGGTGAGATCCCAAAAGTCAGCTTCGAGCTTCCTCATTTCGTTGCAAAGACAGAACTCGTCGGTCATAAGTCGTTTCATTTCGTCCTAGGACAAGGACATAGCAGATTCATTGCCTCGAGTACGTTTCTCACCGTTCCACTAGGTGAGTGCTCGTTTTTGGAAGACGCTGGCAGCATAACGGACTTTGAGGTTGTCGGGACAATCGCGGTTTAGGAAAGTACTCTCCATACCTTCAAACCATTGAAGAAGGCCAGTAGCACCTTTCGTCCCGAAGAATTTGGTGGGGTTGCAAGAATTGAAATGCTTGAATGTGCAGTACGATGGGTTTGCACCATTCCCTTGCGTATTAGACCCATCACTGTTGTTGTTAGCTTGGATCATTTGGCCTACTAGTTGAGTAAGTAGTGCAGCAAGGTCAGTGTTGGGATTGCTGGAGTTAGCATTAGCTGCGCGACGGGGAGGCATTCTATAAAATACCACGAGAAAAGACAAAATTTTATAAGACTTCAGATAAAATAGGCATGCATGTGCTACAGTTGGTAGACTGTTCACGATAATGCAAGCAGGAACGCGAGATGACACTCATCATGTCGCATGATAATGTATGTAAGTTCTGACTAAAACTGATCACATAATTCATCCAAAATTTATAACACTAAAGGATAGGGGAAATAAGCCATGAAATCTATTCCTGGGAGGATATGATAACATCGATCATTATTCGCGCGATAGGAATGGCCGGGATTCGCATGTACTACAAATTGTTATTACGTGTGCACCCGTAATAATGATTTGTTTTGCATGTTTGTCTAGTTCTTCCTATCTTGCTATAATGTCCCCAAATTTTGAGTTTAGGTTCGGATCGTATTCTTGCGAATACAATGACTTATCAACGTTAAGAAATTCCTCAAAACTTTCAAGGAGACATGCTTTAGCCTATAGGTAAACACTCACTTCAGGAATTCCCAGGAAAGCATACGGGTCCGTTTATTTGGATTTATACGAAATGTTTTCCTAGACAGAAAACCCAATGTACAGGTGTCACCCTTCCAGATTGCACGTGTCCTTTACTGGTTTCAAGAAATTAAGTTGTTGACGAGATTTTCAAGATTTTAATAGACTTGAGAGTCTATGAGTATAAAATGTGTAGGAATATTGCAATTAATTAGGAAAGAGTATGGGTAAGGATGGGTAGTGTATTTGTTTGCATAAGTTTTGTTGTCAAATGTGTATGTAAAGTATGTATCATGTATTAAAGCCTTGTATGTATGTGTATAAGTCTCATGTACCAAACTTGGGAAAATTCAAATAATACCTAACTACAAATAATTCACATAGCAATTAATCATTTAGCACATAACACATAAAAGGGAGTCCTAGGGTTATAGTCTAGGTCATTGTGTCTAATAACCTAATTCCCTATAACCATGTCTCTAATACCAATCTGTCACACCCCGACCGATGGCGGAATCATCGAGGCGGACAATGAAATGATTGTTCATAAGCACATGATCTACTAAGGTTGCATAATTCATTAATAAGATTTAAATACCAAGTATCCAAATACAATTCAAGTTACAACAACCTATTCTAGAATATTACACATAATTATTTTACTAGGTCCAAAAGCCTTATGTGTAGCACCTTCAACACATAGTCACACAATCACATATCTTCACCTGAAACGTAATCCAAAACAAGTGTCAACTACGAGAGTTGGTGAGTTTACATATGTTTAAATAAAGTAAAAGTTTAGTTAAAAACGTTTATACAATTCATAGTTTGACATGGTATGATATGGCATAATATGGAGAATTCACTATATGTATACCAATTGTAAGCATGTAATTATGTATATAAGCATGAAGGTTTAACGTGATAGGCATAGCATACCGCTACCCTAAAAGTGATAGGCATGGAATCAAGACTATGTGGGTTACACATAATTTAAACCACCCTAAAAGTATCCATAGCATAACAAGTGACCATGCACAAAAGCACAATAATCTACGCATGTAAACACAAGTTGAATTGTATGTAAGTATGCACAGATTACGTCTCACCCCAAAATGTATAAAAATGTAAATAGGGGGTATGTAACTCACCTTGCAAGCGGGTATTTTTCCACGCGTGTAGGTGATAAAGATGTTGAAGTCTAAACACGTTGAAACCCTATGTAGATAAATGGGTATTATTGTATGTTTACATGTGCGTATTAGTATTTAATTGTGTATAGGTTTATAATAACATTTCTTAGTGTTATTTGCATAAAAGTTGGTCCAGATTTACTTGAAATTACTGATTTGATCGAAACTGTTTATAGTTGTGACAGGTATCGAAACTGTGTTCAATCGAAACTACTAGTTTCGATTGACCATTTACGAGTGATACACAGAACTGTCGAAACTACTATCTATCGAAACTACTAGTTTCGATTGATCATTTATAAGTGATACACAGGCTGTCGAAACTACCATCTATCGAAACTACCAGTTTCGATTGATCATTTATAAGTGATACACAGGCTGTCGAAACTACCATATATCGAAACTTCTAGTTTCGATTGATCATTTATAAGTGATACACAGGCTGTCGAAACTACCATCTATCGAAACTTCTAGTTTCGATTGACCATTTACTCAATCGAAACTAAGTAGATTCGATGGCCCAGACTTTAGAAAATAAGACAGTAATTTTTCAGAACAATAGTTTGTCCGGAAATCGATGGTTTGGAGTCGTGACTTTGATTGGTTCAGCTTGCCTTATGATAACAGAAGGTAAAGAAACGAAGTTGAGGATTCTTACGTGGTCGCAAAGGGACCGGACGACAGAGTCTTAAATCCGAGAATGTCCAGAATGAGAATCGAGCTTCTGGATGGGATTAGCCTCTACAACCTTGGTCACAGCTTCACACAGAGATGGCGATTGTAATGGTGCCTTCAATTTGGAGTGAGATTGGGTGGAAGAGGGGTAGCGAGCTCGTGCAGGTGCGGTAATGGCTTTTTATAGCCGAGCTCGATCCTGATAATGATACAAGCAATTGAGCATGTCCCGACACTCGTCTGGACGAGACGAAGATGTCGAGCCATCTTGTAGGCGTGGAGGTTGACTGTCGGGGCCGAATTTGTGGCGTGGGTTTTCGGCCACAAACACGATCGAACTTTCTGTATGTCGGGGAGACCAATTGGTCGGGGGCTATTGTTCGCGTGGGGACGACGAGGTCAAGGAGACCAAATTCGGCTGTCGAGGTGCAGGGAACAAGCGTGTCGAGGGTTCGCCGGAAAATGGCTCAGACCGCCGGTCACTGGGAGAGACATCCGGAAATACGAATTGGGATTTGGCAGAAATGGTCCCTGAAGTTTGTTTTTGTATTAAAACAGTCCCTGAGATAATTACGGATGAGTCCTTGTGGTTTGATTTGTCCATATTTAGTCCCTTAACTAATTTCTGTTTTAAAATCTTGTAGTTTTATTATTTTCAAAACGGACCCTCAACTTTTGTAAAAATAACTAATTAGACTTCTTTTTAAATTTCAATTATATTTTATAAACTTATATTATTATTATAAATATATATATTTTTTTTTATAAAAGTTAATTATTATTTAGATAGATTATCATATTTTATGTTACGACTCTTATAAATTTAGATTTTTATATAAAATTTTATTTAAGTTTAAAACTTATAAAATTTTGATTATTTTAAATCCATAAAATAAATATATATATTTTGTACAAAATTAAATAAAAACACTTTCATTTTATTTAATAGAAAATGATTACATTATATATATTACAAATGCGTGAATAAAACCCGAAATGCCTGACTATTCCAAGGAAGCACAGATCGATGCTCTCTACAATCTTGAAGAAGGAGAGATCGACTCTGGTGATGATTGGGATGAAGATGATGAGTATGTAGTTATTGAAGTTCCCAAGGGCGACGGGGAAGGAGAGTATGAGTTCGAAGATGGTGAGATCTTTGAAGTGCCATCCTTTGAATCTCAGCTCGACACAGGTTCAGTCGACACTGCTAGTAACATTGAAGCATCGACTGAAGCCTCCCCAGTTGACCCTACACCTGTGGATCCGGAGGCACCAAAAGATAAAGATATGCCTGCTAGTTCATCAAAGGGTCCAACTCCTGTTTGGCAAAAGACTTCTATCATAGACAAACAAGGAGCAACAGGGATGATCTTGGCTGTAAGGTTCGAGGAAGATAAGCAGTTGTTCGCAATCAAACGATCTGGGGGGGTTCAATACTTGAAACCAACCAGTGAAGCATTCAACTCCTTACCTAAATACGACCTCGTGAACCTAGCAAACAGAGAGCTACTGGGTCACTCAAATCACGCAGTAGCGATGGGTTTGTGGAAGGTTCTACAGCGGGAAGCAAGATCTGGGAAGTTTGAAGTGTTCAAGCCTCAAGTGCCCAAGCGAGTCAAGGATAAGAATGCTAGACATCCTGTGACTAAGAAACGCTTAAAGAAACTGGTATACAAGCCAATGCTATGTGAAACCAAGATTCCCCTAAGCAAGTTATCTCAGGATATCCTCGGTGACATGTGGTACTGGTACGTAGATCCTGAACGGGCGAGGCTGTGGTGATAGGAAAGGTACGGTCAGAAAGTGGATGCTTAGTGCCGAGGGAGCTGATCAGAGTATTTGATGAAGTCTGCTTCATTAACTTCTCTGTTAAAGATCTGGAGGCACTAGTAGACAGGTATTGCATGCATACGGACGAATGGACGAAATTCCTTGCTTCTAAATATGACAAGGTGATCAAGTTTTGCCTTGACTACAAGAAGAAGATGGAAGCTAAATATGCAGGACTGTGAAGACCGAAGACTGAAGACCGAAGACGATCCAGAGCTGTTGTCAAGGGGGAGTTTGTTGAAGCACTTTTCGTGTGACAAACACTCTGGATAGAGTCTTAGTTTGTACTTTCATTGTATGTATTTGTCTTTGTTTGTAAGTGTCTATATGTATTATTTATCGAGTTGTATTTACTAATGCATGTTGATAGTTGCTGAAATCTCTAAGTGTTTTGCGCACTTGTATGTGTGCAGGAATTAGTTCCTGCGTACTTAGCAAGTACGCAAGAATATCTTGCGTACTTGCTAAGTACGCATGAGCAATTTGCCCTGCGCACTTGCTAAGTGCGCATAGATCAGGTCGTGTATAAATAGGATAGGTTGACAGTAGACAAGTACGCAGACAGATGCTCAGACTTTGTATACTCACTATTTCTCTCTGTAACCTTCAAGTGTTTATAATAGACGAAAGTTTAAAGTGATTCTCTTGTCGGTTTACTTTGTGTTGTAAGACTCTCCACCTAGTCACGGGCATTCCGCACACGGTCTGACTCAGGAACACACTTGCATGTGACGATCAGCCACACCCGAGGGACCTACAAAAGATGACGGAAAAGCAATATCACCGGTTTACATTAGGAATCCTCCGACCAATCAAGTTATAGACGATAATGTCCTTTCAGAGTTACACTATGTCAGTGCACATTTTAGACTACGATTCGATCTTGTGGAACATATTGATAGCACAATGCATTCGGACGAAGAGTAGTTTGAGTTTATATTATGTGATTTTATTTTTATTTTATGCATTTTTTTTATTTCTTGTTATTTTTATTTTATTGAATAAATGAAATTAGTTTTATATATATTAGTTTTAATTTAAAAAATAAAAAAATAATAATAAGAAAATAAGGATATTAGGGTTGTGCCCCCATCACTTTAGGGTATTAAGGTAGCATTTGATTAAAAGTAAGATGACACACCCTTATTGATTGATTTTGTTAAAGTAGTTTTTTTGTGAGGGTTGTGTCCCCTTCACCCAGACAATGATGTACCGGAACCATAAATGCTTTCCATTTTGTCTTTTGTAATTACTTAAATTAAATTAAATTGCTCAATATAATAAGGATTATTGGATTTTAATAATCACACATTTTACCAATTGGTCAATAATAATCTCAACTGAGAATATTCTTACCACCAGTCGTTACTTTCAAACTATTTTCTTACATTGGACCTCTCGTTAAAAAAACTTAACGCCGTTAGATTTGGTCAAATCTAATTTTAATAGTTTATAGAGGGTGGTGACTGTGTGTCTATGATTCATGTACTTATTTTTAATAGTTTAATAGTTATGCCCTTTATTTTACAAATAGCTCCAGATATTCGGACACCCTAGTGGTTATTTTGACACTTTTTGAAATTCCATACGACTAGTATTAGTCGTATGCCATCCATACTACTCGTATTGTATCCATACTCGTCGTATGAATGATAGTGTGTCAGATATGTGACAGATCTTGTCTGATAGAAATTCCATACTACTAGTATGGAATCCATATTGGTCGTATGATATCCATACTACTAGTATGGTATCCATACTACTAGTATGCCCATTCAATTTTTTGATTATTTGCTCGGTTATAAATATGTAGCGAACTTATGTCAATTTCACAAATTTTAAAATGAGCATACAACTGACAAAACACTAGAAGATAATATGTCGTTTGATGGGAGAAATGGAACAAGTATAAGAAACGGGAGGCATCCTAACAGTCTTCTAATGCACCTGTAGAGAATGGGTCATCTTCTAATGCACCAGTCATTGACGTCCCGGCACCGGTAGCAAACCATGTATGGCAGAATGGGCAAAATTATTCTAAGAATCTTACATCACGTCACTTACACGCATATCAAGGAATCTTACGTCGTCTCAAAATTATTCGGACGAATTATTGGGGAATATTACATCGTGTCAAATATTTTTTAAAAATCAAATACATGAAAAAAAAAAATACATTTTATTTTATATTTAATAAAACAAAGATAATTATCTTTTATTCATTTTTTTAAAAATTTTTGGTAATATTGGTCGTATTTTGGTAATACTAGTCGTATGGCCAGATATAAATGACTGATTTTACTTCTTTGCAGTATGTCGTACGACGGGTGTTAAACCCTAGTGCCATACGACTAGTATGGCCACAATACTAGTCGTATATTGGGTGTCAAATTAACATATTGGTCGTATGCCACATTACTAGTCGTATCTTGGGTGTCAAATTAACATACTACTCGTATAGGCTGTACGGATCCGACAAATTTGCATGCTGGTTGTATTGTACTGATACTAGTCGTATTTATAAGATACTAGTAGTATTGTATCAATACTAGTCGTATGAATCCGACAAAAGCTGACTTCGCTGAGAGCTGTCAGTGTGTATTAGTGTGTCGCTGATTGTTGTTGAAGTTTAATACCATACTACTAGTATGATCCCATACTAGTATTATTAAAGGTGTCAAAATAACCCCTGAGTGTATGAATAATAGGCCCTTTACAAATATAGAAGCCACATGACACGACTGTGTAAGATTATGACATGACATGTACTTTAATTTTAAAAAATCATAATTTGTTGCACTAGATTACACAACACTGTGATTAGAAAATACATACACGTGTATCATGGTTTCCTAAATTTCTAATATTATTAAAATAATTAACACTTAACGTAACATGGTTATGCAGATAAAGTAGACATAATTAAATAATTTGGAAATTTCCCACTAACTCATCTAAAATCAAGTCACCAATTATATTATACTACTAGGTTAAAACCCATGTATTACAAGGGTTGAATAAAGATAAATTATTGTAAACTTATAGTTTCTATGAATGTTTGTATGCTAGATGTTATTGGTGAAATAATTATTTTTTAAAATTATTTTATAAAAAGAAATGAAAAAATGTTCAATCTATAAAAATAGTTTATGAACATGCATATTTTTTTAAATAAAAACGTTCTATAAATATCGTTATTATTTAATAGGAGAGATACACGAGAAACAAAAAAATTTAAAGAAACTTGTGTAATTAATAAGAGAGAGAGGCAGGAAAAAAATGGTGAGGGTAAACATGGGAGTGACAAGTGTCACTGCAAAACCTTTATTTATTATATAGTATAGATACTATAATTTCTTATGCAGCCGGAAATAGTCTTTTTCCAATTAAATTCCGATAAATTATATGATAGCTGAAACACTATATTTAAAATTTTATATAACATTATATGATTATATATGAAAAATTACAGAGGAAAAAGGAAATTGTATTAAAATGAAAGTTATTGTTTACGAGATAAATATACGAACTCGGAATTTCATATTAAAAAGGCAAAACGTTTACACAAACCCACACATTAAAACGAAATATCTAGTAATATTCCAAAAAAACTTTACAAAAAAACGAAATCGTAACAAATTCTTAAAAAACAGTTAACTGGTAAAAAATACAAAACCGTTCAAAAAATAAAGAGTTAAAAAAGTTAATACCGACGTTGCACGCAAGTGCTTAGATAACTTGCATACGCACTATCATGCGCAAAAATGAAAGTTATCGTTTACGAGATAAATATACGAACTCGGAATTTTATATTAAAAAGGCAAAACGTTTACACAAACCCACACATTAAAACGAAATATCTAGTAATATTCCAAAAAAACTTTATAAAAAAACGAAACTGTAACAAATTCTTAAAAAACAGTTAACTGGTAAAAAATACAAAACCGTTCAAAAAATAAAGAGTTAAAAAAGTTAATACCGACGTTGCACGCAAGTGCTTAGATAACTTGCATACGCACTATCATGCGCAACTACGTTACAATTGTGTGGGTTACCCATGCTGCGCGGCAGATTTAAAATGTAGATAAAAATAAGCAAATCACAATGGTAATTAGTACTCACCCAAAAAAAATGCACGTCAAAACAATGAAAACGTCGAAAGAAAAGAAAAAAAATAAAAGTAAAAAACAAAGAAAAAAATTAAAATTAAAATAAAAGGAAAAGAGTCAAAAAATATAAATAAAAAACCTTTTTAAAACTTCAAGGTATGTATGATAACCTTTTTAAAAGCTTAGGGGTAATATTTAAAATTAGATAAAAAAACGAAAACAAAAAAAGCAGCTGACTAGGGGCAAATGGTAAATTTGATTATTACCTTACCTTTGAAGATTAGTGGGTTGACCCGCGCTAAACGTCGGGTATCACCGATTCTTTTTCGGAGAGAGCAATATAACGCGAACTGTTTTAAACACTTATTATATTTGTGTATTATTATTATTATTATAACTATGTAAATATTTAGTAATTATATACTTAAGTATTTAAATAAAATAATACTTAATTTAAATAGTATTTTTAATTATAAAAATATAAATAGTAAATGCAAATTTAAATCTTAAATTTAAGTATTATAAATATAATAATATTTAATGTAGTAAATTAAGTAATCTTATATACATTAAATAATAATAATTATTGAGTGTTAAGGTTTAACTATACAGATGGGGTTAAATCCTAATTGAACATATTTATACATTAGTAAAATGTATGCACAATAATTTGTTTAATTTTATTTATATATGCTCTGTTTCAAAATAATTAACAAAGATCACTTTGTAGGAGTTGGTTTTATTGAGCGCCTTTAAGCCAGTGGATGTGGGTTCGATTCCCGGGCTTCCCTCTTGACTTTATTTAAAGCCTTTAATAATTAGTTTAATTTTTTTCGTTTTGACCCCTCATACTATATATAATATACGTTTTTAACCCGTTTAATTTTCTATTAATTTTATTTTTTGTGATAGCTTTTGTTTGTTAAGTTTTTTTTAAAACGGAAAGCGCGGTATTATTTAGTTTTTTTTCCACGTTCCGGTCTAAATTTTATTGAAAACGGAGTTGTATTCAAATTCGAGTATTTTTCGGTATCGTACATTATAACGAGTCTGCGTTTCGATATAAGTTTTATCCACCCAAACGAGCCAAACCAATAACGACCAGACTACCGCCGCGAAACATGGGTGGACCTTTAAAACTGCTGGTCAGTGGCTACAGTGCCACCGTACCAGCAGCTAAGCACACTGTACAACTCTTCAATGGTTTTTTAGTGGTACACGTATCCCTCATGTATTGATGTTTTAGTTTTTTTTTAAAGAATCGATCAGTAGAGACAGAGAGAGATGAGAGGGAGAGGGGAAGACGTCGGACTTTCCGGCGGGTCTTAGTTGCGGCATCGCCACTACACAACGTAGTAGGCGTCGTCTCCGGCAACAAAATGAGATGAAGATGAAGATCTGAGAACTTCCACGCCATATCTTAAAACTCCAAATTTCAAGATGAAGATTGAACATCATCTCTAGTTATCTGAACGGCACTGGCTATCATCATAAAAGATCTGAACAAGAAGGATAACATATCTGTAGGTAATGAGGGGTGGTGGGTGACGCTCGCTGTTCAGAGGTTTGTTTCAATGGTGGGAGCGGTAATGGAAGCAGAGGTGTGAAAAACCCTAATTTTGGGTAGTGTGGTGGGCTGCTATGGTTTTTAAGAGCATTCACAGCTGGTTTGGTATATGTTTCTGAGTAGGTTTGATATATTTTAAAAAGTTGTTTAAAGTGGTTGTGAGTGGAGGAGAGATAAAATGTGTAAATTTTTTGTATATTTATGAAAACACTGTTCACCTGTATAAATTTTTTAATATTTTTTTAAATTGGTAGTGAGTGGAGGATAGAGAAAAGGTAATGATAAAAGTATAAAAAAAAGTATCATTTAATTGAAAATGGGAGAGAAAAGATAGTGATTTTAGTGTAATTATAAGAATAATGATATGAAAACGACTACGAATATTTTATAATATTTAAATGGCTCATTTTATTATGTATTTGTTAATGCCTTATTTTAGTTCTTTATTTTTTTATCTGTACATATCTTGAATTTTTATTATGTATTTGTTAATAACTTATTTTTAGTATGTATTTTTTACTTAATTTGGTATTATTTTTATCTGACCCGACCCGGACCGAAAAATCTGTAACCGAGTAATAGACATATGGAGTCCGAAAATTTACGACACCCATAAAAAAATTTCTGAATCTTCCACTGCCCATCTTTCACACAAAATCATTTTTATTTATTTTTTAAATAAAAAAGTTGGTGTTTGAAAAAGAATGTAGTGTTAGAGTAAAAATGATTGCCTTTTTAGAATGAGTGCAATTGTGCATATTTGATGTGACGCGTTTAGTTGTATTTTTCTCATCCATCAGTGTGGATACCCTTAGTTTATGTGAAGTGGACGTCACCTAACCCGTATTTTAATTAATTGGTATCAAGCTGTTTTACACCTCTAAATTTAGTAATTTACCATTGAAAACCCCTAATATTTATAAAAAGAGTAAACTTCGTTTTTGGCCCCTGTGGTTTGGGTTGTTTAACCCTTTTAGTCCAAAAGGGAATTTTTTAACATTATAGCCCCTAATATTGTATTTTTATAACCATTTCAGTCCATGACATTAACGCTGTTAACTTTTCTGTTAAGTATATGAGCATTTTAGTCATTTTATTTGTAAGTAAACTAGTTAATTTTTTAAGTTCAATAAAAACTTTTTTTAGATTTTTTCATAAAAAAAATTCTACTTTTTTCAAAAACGTTTTTTTTTACTTTAAAAAATCATTTTTTAGTTCTTTTTTTCAGTAAAAACGTCTTTTTTGAATCTTTTTAAAAACGTTTTTTGATAAAATAAAAATTTAAAACTTTTTTCAAAAAAAGCGGTTTAAAAATATTTTTTTTAGTTTTTTTATAAATTTTTTTAAGCTTTTTATAAAATGTTTTTTTAACTATATTAAAAACGTTCTTTTTTTACTTTTTTGAGTAAACTAGTTTTAAAAATAGTGAACTATTTAAAAAAAAATACGTTTTTAAAATAGTTAAAAAAATATTTTACGAATAAGCTAAAAACGTTTTTATAAAAAAAACTAAAAAATGTTTTTTATGAAAAAAAGTTTTAAAAAATATTTTTTAGAAAAGTCAAAAAACGTTTTTAAAAAGTTTCAAAAATGCCTTTTTTTTAAAGTAAAAAGAAACATTTTTAAAGTAGTTAAAAAACATTTTACCAAAAAAGTAAAAAACTTTTTTATAAAAAAACTAAAAAAATGTTTTTAAAAACGTTTTTTATGAAAAAAGTTAAAAAAGTGTTTTTTAGAAAAGTGATAAAATGTTTTTAAAAAGATTCTAAAAAGACGTTTTTACGAAAAAAAAAATGAAAAAAATGATTTTAAAAAATAAAAAAAAATGTTTTTAAAAAAAGTAGAAAAAACGTTTTATGAAAAAGCCTAGATATATATTATGTAGTATATAGACTGTTTCATGTTACAAAATACTTTTGATGATAATAAATATATTAAATGTGATACAACTCCCAAGTATAAATACTCGCGTGAAAAACCAAGATCTAAACTCGGGGATGTACCGTTGCGACGTGTTTATGTCTACATACGTTTCAGTTTAATGTTCAGAATAAAGTCACCGCATTGTGTCCCCACAGCAATGCGTGGGGTATTAGCCACTCGTTAGAAGTAACATTAGGGTGAAGGGGGCACATGCGGGTAGAGCACTCGGGTACGTGCGGGTATACCGTCGCCGTTAATGCGGGTAAGGCCACGGGTAGAGTTTTGCGGATATTAATACCCGAGTTCAATTGTGAAAAATGAACGTTGGTTAAACTGGTATAATGCCGTTGGGGGCATTTGAAACAAAAAAAAAACTTTTTTCCTTTATAAATACAATACAATTATACTACATTTTTCACACCAAAAATCTTTCCTTCAACTCTATTTCTACTAAAAACCATCTACAATGAATCGTGAATTGTTGATTCCTCCCGATTCAAACAACGACATCAATGTCTTCCAACAATCTCCATTATTTACCGACGAGCAACTTGGAACCGCTCCAAAATGTCCATTTCATGTCAATGGGCGAGAATACAAACGTGGATACTATCTTACCGATGGTATATACCCTACTTGGTCTATCTTTGTGAAATTGTTCGCCTATCCAACCGATCCAAAGGAAAAGAAGTTTAAAAAGTGCAAGAGTCGGCAAGAAAAGACGTCGAACGAGCTTTCGGTGTTTTAAAAGCTAAATGGGGTATACTTATGCGACCCGCCCGCTCTCGTAAGTCGGAAAAGATTAGGAATGTGGTGTATGCGTGTATGTTACTCCACAATATGATTATAAAAGATGACGTAAAAACAATATCACCGGTTTACATTAGGGATCATCCGACCAATCAAGTTATATGCGATAATGTCCTTTCGGAGTTGCACTATGCCAGTGCACATTTTAGACTACGATTTGATCTTGTGGAACATATTGATAGCACGATGCATTCGGACGAAGAGTAGTTTGAGTTTATATTATGTGATTTTATTTTTATTTTATGTATTTTTTTTATTTCTTATTATTTTTATTTTATTGAATAAATGAAATTAGTTTTATATATATTAGTTTTAATTTAAAAAATGAAAAAAAAAATAATAAGAATATAAGGGTATTAGGGTTGTGCCCCCCATCACTTTAGGGTATTAGGGTAGCATTTGATTAAAAGTAAGATGACACACCCTTATTGATTGATTTTGTTAAAGTATTTTTTTTGTAAGGGTTGTGTCCCCTTCACCCTTACAATGGTGTACCGAAACCATAAATGTTTTCCATTTTGTATTTTGTAATTACTTAAATTAATTAAATTGCTCAATATAATAAGGATTATTGGATTTTAATAATCTCACCTTTTATCAATTGGTCAATAATAATCCCAATTGAGAATATTCTTACCACCAGTCTCTAATTCAAACTATTTTCTTACATTGGAACTCCCATTAAAAAAACTTAACGCCGTTAGATTTTATATGACGTGGACATCTGCAAACCGGCGGAAAGTTGAGCCAATCTAGCAGTGATCTCGTGGTGGGTTTTGAAACTGGCTCTGGTGGCGTTTAACTGGTCTTGTTTGTCCGTCAAGTCTAAACAGAGACAACGGTAGTGTTTAACGAGACCAGTTAAACACCACCAGAGCCAGTTTCAAAACCCACTACGAGACCACTGCTAGCTTGGCTCGACTTTCCGGCGGTTTGAAGATGTCCACGTCATATAAAATCTAACGGCGTTAAGTTTTTTTAACGAGAAGTCCAATGTAAGAAAACAGTTTGTAAGTAGGGACTGGTGGTAATAATATTCTCATTTAGAATTATTATTGACGAATTGATAAAAGATGAGATTATTAAAATCCAATAATCCATATAATAAACAAATCATAGACCAGCTTAGCTGGTTTCCAAGCTGACCTCTAAATTGGATGTCAAGAGTTTTCGAGCCTTACCACCACCAAGTTTTTATTTTTCTTTTACTTACCAAATTTGTTTTTGTATTATATTTTTTTTAATAGGTAATTTTCTTAATTCTTGTATAAATGATATTTGAACTCATGACATCCTCAAACCTTAGTATTTTTAAAGTATTTTCTTTTATCACTCTGAGCCACCGATCCAAATGGCTGTTTTGGTACAAGATTGTAATGTTTTTGTATTATATGATACTAGTTCTTGATAATTAACTCAGCTGGTTGACATATTTACCTTAAAACCAGAGGGTTAAGAGTTTAATCTTTCTTTTATTATTATTAGAGTTAAATAAGGTTTTAGTCCCTATTATTTGATCTAAATAACCATTTTAGTTAAAAAGTTTAAATTTGACACTTTTAGTCCAATAGTTTTATTTTCGTATCAATTAAAGTCAAGCTCATTAACTCCATCCAAATTTTCTGTTAGGTTTTTATTTATAGACTAAAGAATAAATTACAAATTATATACTTTAAGTATTACATAAATTTCAGTATACGTCCTTTAACTAAGGAAATAACATAAAACGTCCTTTATGTTTAAAAAACATTGCACGTTACGTCCTTTAGCCTAACGACCGTTAAATTTTACCGTTAAGTCAGATAATGTGCAACACACATGAGGGTATTTTGGTCTTTTTACCGTAAAAGGACTATTTCTGTAAACCCTCATTCATAGAAACAAATTACAAGAATAGTTCTTTTATGTGTGAAAGCCCCAAAATACCTTCATCTGCCTTGCACATGACCTGACTTAACGAAAAAATTTAATGGTCGTTAGACTAAAGGACGTAACATGCAAGTTTTTTTAAACATAAATGACGTTTTCTACAGTTTTCTTAGTTAAATGACGTATAATAAAATTTAGTTAATACTTAAATGACGTAATTTATAATTTGCTCTAGACTAAAATACCCTTGAACTATTTTCCAAACTAAAATAAAGTAATATTAAGATAAAAAACCAAACAATGAACCCACATTTATTTTTTTAGATTTTCATAAAAAACTTAGATGAAGAAAATGAAAGTGGTTGTTGTCATCTTCAACATAAGTTTGACCATGAATCACAACAGAAAACAGTTTAGATAATTCTCATCACAAAAGAATAAAGCTTTACTTATATGAAAGCTCCGGGATATCCTTCCGTCCACCGCCATGTTCGTTCAGTCCCCAAACCCTCCTCCTTTACCGTCAACTCCAGCTACGAGATTTATCCAAAACCGACTTGTGAAACAGGCTGCCTGGGCCTAACTCCAGCCGATGTCCACCTCCCCCGGCGCTGGCGGATCCACCGTCTTCCTCCGACTCATAAACCAGTACCCTCATTCGAATCAACCTCCCTCCATCGGTCATCTTTTCTCAGCAAACACACCACCAAACTTTGTAGACTCCAATGGTGTCACACCCCGCCTCGGGCACTCCCCGGGACGTTCATAGGCTGCGACATCAGTTGGCACCTTTGGTACCTTCTTTGATTTCAGAGTTTGTTTTTGTGCTGGGGAATAACGTTTAAAAGGATCGTTTCATAAATCATCCCAGCCTCGAGGGTTGGTTTGGTAAATATCAGAATCTTGTCGTGTAGACAAAGATCATTTTATTTCAATACTTGGGTATAAAACCCCTAACGTTTGTACATTTGATTTTCAAATAAAAACTCCGACACAAAGTCAGTAGAGTTACAAGGAGGTATTCTGCCTAGGGGATCGTAATCGTTCAGTCACTTTAACCTTGTCTTTTCTCAGGTTCTTTCTGTGCATAGCACGAACCTGTTTTAACATACTTTTGGGTTGCACCGGGTCTAGGTGTGTGGCCTGACCCGGCTGTGCAACAAAACTGTCTTCGGGACTTAGGCCTTAGCCGGTCCCGAAATCATGAGATCATTTCATTCTTTTCCTGAAAACATTTAAAAAATGAATGTCAGCTATATGCTTGTCAATATTTTATGACCTCAAATCATTTCATAATCATGGCAAAACAGTTAAATTAAATAGTTAAACATTTCTTCATCTTTGGAATCTAGTGAACATGTAACATCCCAAAATTTACATCAAACGCATAAGACGGGTTATGAGCTAAAGAAATAAAAGATGGAATAGAAGAATAGCGGGCTCGAGAGAGATCGGGCCTTGGGCCGGGCTTGGGAAACGCAAGGAAGGGGAGTAAGGTAAAACCCTAGTCACCCTCTCCAAGCCTTTCATTCATCATCATCATCTTGAAGGTCAAGAGAGAAAGAGAAAGAACTTAGAGAGAGAAAGCTCAAGATCATCCATCTTTTTGCTTAAATCTTGTTCCAAGATCACTGCAATACAGTTGTGAAGGATTAGAGAAGAAAAATCACGTAAACGCAGGTTAGAATCATCCTCAGATCTGCGTTTCTATTTCAAAAGTGGGTTTTAGGGTTTTCATGGGTTTTTAACATAAAGATTAGATTTTTACGTGTTAAAGGATGGGTAAAGTATAGATCTAGCTTCATGGAAGCTAGATAAAGGTTTTGAACGTAAAAGATATGAGTTTTGGATCAAAAACAGGCCTACATGAGGCAGTGTTCTTGAGCCAACACTCAAGTGTCGGCCACCTGCAATGTGCCGACACTCAGTGAAGGAGAAGATGCTGAGAGTCGACTCTCAGAGTGTCGACCGACAGAGTGTTGACCCTCCCAACACAAGTCTTGAATGCAAGTTCAGGCGACACTCAAAGTGTTCCTACCGATACTCTGGGCCGACACTCTAGTGTCGCCGGCGATTGTATCAGTCGACACTCAAAGTGTTCCCGACGATACTCTCGGCCGACACTCTAGTGTCGCTGGCGATGGTATCGGCTGATACTCAAAGTGTTACGGGTGATTGTCTCGGCCGACACTCTAGTGTCGCTGGCAATAGACTTGGCCGATTCTCGCATAAAATAATAGAATCTGCGTCTTGACTTATGTGCTGATTGGTTTACACGTTAGCGGTAGATAAGACGTCAAATATAAGTTGAATACCAATAGCCAGGTGAGTTATTATTGTTAGGACATAGATTGTATGATAAAAGCTTTGTAATAGTTTAGATCTAACTGTCTTTATGTTTTTGTATTAAATGTTTTCTAAGTGTTTATACAAGTTATGCTAGAGGCGAACTTGTCAAGTTCGCCTGGTCTATCAGAGGCGAACTTGTTAAGTTCGTCTAGCCTATTAGAGGCGAACTTAATAAGTTTTCCTAAGCATCTTTGAGGCGAACTTGTTATGTTCTCCTGGTGCATAAATAGAGTTTACATAGTCTGTTATTAAAAGAAGTAAGAGTAGCGAAAGAAGGAGCGAATAGATTGATCAAGTCTGTAAACTCTGTGATTGTTGGAGTACAAGTGAATGTTATTTACCTGATTGTTTCTATTGTCTATTTCGTATGCAATCGTTGATTCGGTAGGATTCCGCACTCTGCGTTAACGATACGTCTTATCACGAGAACGATCTGTAGAAGAGCCATGTGGACCTACAAGTGGTATCAGAGCTGATGCTTGTGATTCTTGGTGATTTGAGACGGTTTTGTATGCAAATTGATAAGAAATTGATCACCTTTTCGATTTTTCATTTCCATGGAGTTTTACAAGTTCTTGAATCTTATTTTGCTGCTGATTTGGTGATTTTGAAGTGGATTTTGAGGAAATTCATCCGATAGAAGTGTTATAATTGATAAAAATACATAATCCTATGGTTCAATTTTGTCTAATTCCTATGAAGATTTTTGGGTGAATTTTTGTTCGTGTTTTTGGGTTGAGTTCTTCCTGAGTTTGATTCTGCTGAAGCAAGCGAACTTGCTGATTCTGTGTGCAGGCGAACTTAGCAGGCGAACTTGTCAAGTTCGATTCTCCCAATTCAGGCGAACTTAATTTTCTAGGCGAACTTACTGGATTTTCTGGATTTTTGATTTAAGCGAACTTGTTAAGTTCGCTTGGGTGTATTTGAAGCGAACATATTATCTTCGCCTAAGGGTAAGCTTGTTCAACACTTGGCAATTTTTTTTGGAAAAATGGCAAATATGGTGCAGGTGATTAACATGTTAAATTATGATAATGAGATCGGTACATCTCAAAACCTCCAAAGTTGTTAAGTCTTGCAGATTATTCTAACTAGAAAGATCGGTTTGATCAGTTTGTATCTTTCATTGATACAAGTCTATGGATTCCAATCTTGGAAGGTTATACACATCCGACATACACTTGGATGGGAAGGGATGATGTTTCGAAACCGGTGTCTGCGTTAACCACAGAAGAAAAGTTATTGTTTGATAGAGAAAAGAAAGCGATGACAAGTATCTCGATGTCTATTCCTAAGGAAATTTATCACAGTTTTAAACAATTCAAGTCTTCTCAACAATTGTGGGAAGCATTACAAAAGAGATGTGAAGGGAGTTTGGATGTAAAGAAGAGCAAAAAGGAATTACTGAAGAAGCAATTATTAGTATTCAAACACTTTCAAAATGAATCTTTGGATGATCTTGCTACAAGATTTTATCATCTGCTAAGTGAATTGTCGAGTGCTTCAGTGGTGTATGAGACAGAAGAGATAAATGAAAAGTTCTTGGAGGCATTACCATATAAGTTTGATGTGTATACAATTTTGATAAAAGAGAATATCAAGTATAAAGCAATGTCTCTGGAAGAGGTTCTTGGAAAGATTCAATCTCATGATATGAATATGAAGAAGAAGGAGACTAATATGGAACATATACAAGATCCTTCAATGTATTTTGCCAAGACTTCTGGTAAAACTGGTACAGGGGTTGCATTCTTTTCTGGTGCTGCTCAAGATACTTCTAATGATCAGTGTTCTGGAGTTCCTATGCATTCTGGTCATTCTTGTTTCTCTGCAACTACAGCGTCTTCATCGTCTGGAACTCACAATATGAATCAAAAGGTTGCTGATGATTATTTGGCTATGTTTTCCTCATTCATGGCATCGTATGAAAATTTTATTGGAGGAAAAATTCATGATCCAAAGGTTATTGAAGAAGATTTCATACAGATTGATCCTGTTGATCTGGAAGAAATGAACATTCAATGGAATATGGCTATGCTGATGCGACAAGCAAAAGATTTTCTAAAGATGCATTTTGACAGAACCTGATGAGGTGCAAGTTGAATAACCTAAACTGTCAAAAATGTTACAATCAAGTGGTTTTGTTGCTGCTGGTTATCAAAAGCCGATTTCATTAAAGGTGCCTACACAAATTTATGTACAAAAGAAGCCGGTTAACTGTTCAGTTACATCTTCTGAAGCTTATTCATCAGAGATTCTTCAAATTCAAGAAAAACTCCTTATGTCAGAAATCATCATGATAGAAGAGTGTGTTTTCACTGAATGAGGCTGGTCACATTCTGATTCATTGTCCTTACAAGAACCAAGGCAAATTAAAGATTGCTTCCTCACAACAAAAAGTGGTTTCGATTCTGAAAAGACCAAATGAGGGAAAGCCTACTTCTAGTGGTGCAAAGATTGTGCCGGGTCAATCATTTGCTAAATCTTCAGGATTTAAGCAGCATGACAAACATAGTTCTAAACCAGTTGATTTTCATCAAAAGTTTGAGATTCCACATGTTGGAATTTCAAAGGAGTCTCAATCTGAGCTTAAACTTTCTAGACCACAACGAAGAAGACGTAATAGGAAATTAAAGAAAATTTTGGAAACAACTGAATCTAATAATAATAAATCTAAAAATGTTTATCCAAGAAATCAAAATACGTCTTCTTTGAGAAAGTCAAATAATAGATCTTATGTTCCAAAGGTTGATGACAATGTTAATTGTGAATTACATGAAGTTGTTTATTTTGATCCATCTGGACGACCCAAGACCACAATGGCTTGGGTTCCTATTTCTAACCGATTTTCTTTGTTTATGTAGGGACAACCAAGGAGGACTATCAACAATACGTGGTATGTGGATAGTGGTTGTTCTCGACGTATGACAGGGAATATTCGGTTGCTTGAAGATGTCAAAAATATCGATGGAGGTTATGTCGCTTTTGCGGGAAATAAAGGCGGGTACATAACTGGTCAGGGTACTTTAAAGAATGACAAAGTCAAATTTGAGAAAGTGAATTATGTGGAGCAACTTGAACATAATCTTTTGAGTGTATCTCAAGTGTGTGACAAGAAGTTTTCATTTCATTTCAATGATTATGAGTGTTATATCTTGAAACCGGGCTTTGTTATTCCTGATGAATGGATTCTAATGAAGGCTCCGATGAGAAATGACACATATGTCCTTGACATGAGTGTTGCTACTACAATGAATTTAATTCCTACATGTTTACTCTCCAAGGCGTCTGAGTCAGATTCTATTTTGTGGCATAGGAAGCTTGCTCACATCAACTATCGAAAAATGAACTATCTTGTTAAATATGATCTGGTTCTTGGTATTCCGAAGATGAAATTCTCTGTTCATGATGATTGTATTCCTTGTAAGAAGGGGAAACAACTCAAGAAATCCCACAAATCTAAATCAAAGAATTCTATTGTAACTCCTTTGGAGCTGCTGCATATGGATTTGTTCGGTCCGATTAGTATCATGAGCATTGGTTGTAAATCTTATTGTTTGGTAGTAACAGATGATTTCTCTAGATTTTCATGGGTTAAGTTTCTTACTTCTAAAGCTGAAACCACTGAGTTGTTACAATTCTTAATCCTGGGTTTGGAGAATTTGTTCAATCTGAAAGTCAGAAGAATTCAGAGTGACAATGGCAGCGAGTTTAAGAATAGTAAGATGGGTTTATTCTGTCTACAAAAGGGAATTCATCATGAATTCAGATTAATCCTCCAGAAGGTCCAGGATTTCTAATGTATCCTCGGTTCATCCAAATGATTCTGAATCATCTTATTCCTGGTCTCCCACAGCATCCAATTCGTTTAACTTTGACTCCGATGTCAAAACGTATTTTTACTGATTGCACAAAGGTGAAACAACAGAATGCTGCTTGGATTCCTGTTCAAACTCCTTTATTTGGTCACTTAATCAATCCTGATTATGTTGAACCCCCAAATGACAATTGGTTTCATCCTAAGGAGTTGGCTCAAGGGCAAGGTCAGAATCTACAACAACAACCTCAACCACAACAACCTGTACAAGTTCCTGTTCAACAACAAGTTCCTCAACAACAACAAATTCATGTTCAACAAGTTCCTATTCCATAAGTGCCTGTGAATGGACCTGTTCAAGAAGAAGTTGTTCAAGAGCATGAACAAGACTTAGGTATGAATATGGAAGATTTTAATGATGAAGCTGTGAACTCGCCCATTCATGAACCTGAAGGGAATGTGGTGGATGAAAATGATTCTAGTTCCAGCTCAAGTGATACAATTTTACCTGTTTCTGAGAGTACTGACTCTGATGAGTCTAGAGATTTTTGCTCAGATCATTATGAGAGATTGGCTAATGTGCCATTGGCAAATGCTGACAAGCGTATTAAATCCAAAGCAAGAAGACCGAGACGTAAGTCTGTTCGGGATCCTCCTTCCGGATCAGTACTTGGTAAGAGAACATTAGTTGATGAGAGTTCTAATTCAGATAGTGATTTTTAATCCGGATCCAAAAGCTCAGAAGCTTATGTCTGCTTCTATTGCTGCTGCTCATTCTTCACAAGGTGTTGAGGATGCTAACTTTGTTGCTTCCTTATTGATTACACCTCCGAGATCTAAGAATCCATCTCCTGTGCTTACTCCTGTTTCTCATGTGATTACTCCGATTCCGTCTGTTCCTCAATCTTCGGCTGGTCCTTCAAAGCCTTCTGATTTTGATAGGATTACTTTCCTTGAATCACAAGTGCTTGCTTTACAGAATCAGGTGGATACTCTTGTATCTACTGATGCTCAGAGACAACTGGTTAGTCAGACTCAAGCTACACAGATTGCCGACATGCAATTGTTGGTGTCCAAACTTGTTGAGCGTCTTGACGCTCAGGGGGAGTTAAGGATACATGATACATGTCATACTGAGTCTATTCAACGAAAGGATGATGAAGACAATGATCCTACTGGTAATGTTGAAGGATGAAGAAATTCTGTTATTGGAATTCTTTGCAAACTCTGAAGAGGAAGAAGCTGAGAAGATAGAATGTCTGGATGATATTGATGAATTATTTAATGACATTGAAGATGAAGTGTCTGATAATGAAGTTAAAGAAGGAGAGATAGTGGAGATAGAGATAGAGAAGAATAAAGATAAAGTTACTTATGAAGGATGTGATGGTCTGAATGTCCCTTATAACTTCATCCAAGATGATGTTATTCCTTAATTCACTTATGAAGGAGTAACAGATTCTATGGACTCTATTGAAGATATCACTATGTCTGAGGATACTGCTCAATCCAAGATTGATACTGATGATGAAAATGTTCAATCCAATATAGATGCTGATACTAATGCTACTCACACTGTGTCTCCTAAGCTGAATAAAGAACCTGTGATGTATAGAAATACAGGAATGACTAGAGAACAGTGGAGAGAAGTTGTGAAAAGCTGGGTGAAGGTGCTACCCAAGTCACAAGTACAACCTGCTCAGAAAGAAAGATATGTGAATTAGGAGAGGTGTATTGGAAGAATTATAAGTTGGTTTTATGATAATGACACAAAGTTGTTTGCTCTTAAAAGATCTGATGGTGTTCAGTACTTAAAGACTAGGATCAAGTATTTCAATACCTTGCCAAGGTGTGAAATGAATAGTCTAGCTACTAAACCATTGATTAATAGATCAAATTGTGGATTAGCTAATGTGATTGCCAATTTGATAAAGAAAGAAGGTGGTTCAGGGAAGTATGAAAGGCTAAAGCCTCAGAAAGGAAAAAGAGTGAAGATAATAGATCAAAAGACTGGGATAGTGACCTGAAAGTACAAGTTCAATCTAGTACATGCTGTACAGAAGATACCATTGAAGAAGATTCCACAAGATTTTCTTGGGAATATGAAATGGTGGTATGTAGATGTTAATACTGGTGAAGCAAGGATTGATGATAAAGATAATAAGGTCATTGTGAGTTTATATGATGCAATGAATCTTATTAACTTTTCAAAGAAAGATTAGAGGTCGTTGAGAAAGAACGAGATCATGTTCACTGATGAATGGAAAGAACACGGATTGCAGTACAAAAGAGTTTTGGAGATTTGTAGAAGATATGGAGTGCATGCAGGCAGCAGATTACCAGATAACTGGAAGAGCTCATCATAAAGACTGAAGACTGAAGATCAAGCTATTGTCAAGGGGGAGTCTGTTAGGACATAGATTGTATGACAAAAGCTTTGTAATAGTTTAGATCTAAATGTCTTTATGTTTTTGTATTAAATGTTTTCTAAGTGTTTATACAAGTTATGCTAGAGGCGAACTTGTCAAGTTCGCCTGGTCTATCAGAGGCGAACTTGTTAAGTTCGCCTAGCCTATTAGAGGCGAACTTAATAAGTTCGCCTAAGCATCTTTGAGGCGAACTTGTTAAGTTCGCCTGGTGCAGAACATGTGTCTATAAATAGAGTTTACAGAGTCTGTTATGAAAAGAAGTAAGAGTAGCGAAAGAAGGAGCGAATAGATTGATCAAGTTTGTAAACTCTGTGATTGTTGGAATACAAGTGAATGTTATTTACCTGATTGTTTCTATTGTCTATTTCGTATGCAATCGTTGATTCAGTAGGATTCCGCATTCCGCGTTAACGATACGTCTTATCATGAGAACGATCTGTAGAAGAGCCATGTGGACCTACAATTATTTCCCTTTTCCCCTAACGGTTTTGGGCTGGCATGCATACTAGTAAACAGATTTGAAAGGCAAAGTATACTATTTTATAAAATGATATTTTTATAAAATGAAAGAGAAAGTCATAGCTTTTTATAAAAAAGTTATTTTATAAAAAGGAAAGGAAAGTGTTACAGAGTACAATACTATCTTTGAAATGTATTTTCAAGAAAGTAAAGAGTTACAGTAAAGAATGGTAAAAAAGCTGCACTTCGGTGTAGCTTGACAGTGACAGCGACAAATGTCATATTATATGCTTATGTGTTAATATATGTTATTTGTCTATGTATTTTAATGGTATTATATTATATGATGTAGTATAATTGCATAGTAGTTGCATGATAAAAGTCCTACAGGCAAGCAAAGTAGAAGTCTCACCCTGAGGTGTGAGCAAGCAAAGTAGAAAGTCTTACCCTGAGGTGTGAACAAGAAAATGAGTCTTACACTTCGGTGTAAGCGAGAAAGTCCCACCCTGAGGTGTGGGCACAACAAAGTAAAAGTCTTACCCTGAGGTGTAACCGAGAAAAGGGATATGTAATAGTTAAAGTATGTTATAGTCACTTGTCCTATACGAGTGAAAAGCAAAGTTGAAAGACTAAGGGAGGACACCTTAACCGGTTTCCTCAAAAGTAAAGTTTTGATAAATTTAGAAACGGAACGATTTTATAAATTGTAATGTTATAAAGTTTTAAAACAAAGGCAAAGGCGAAGGTAAAGTTATTTTGAAGTAATGAAAGAAAGCTTATTTTATTTTTATAAAACTAGCTACCCAACGAAAGTTTTCAGTTTAAAGTAAAGATAGAACTCACCAGCGTTAGCTGACTTTTAGTATGCGTGACAGGTAGTAAAGGTAAAGCGAAAGTAAAGTAGAGAAGCCGTGAGGGCTGGAAAGCATGGGCATCGGGTTGCTACGCTGAAGACTGACGTTTCCTGTTCCTGATAATTCATGTTGAATTATGTTTAGTTAATTTTTATGACTTAGAATGATTAAGACAAGAAGTCCGCTGTAGTAGATTCTGAGTAATGGTTTAAGAACTATGTTTGTTTATGTTTTGTGCCAACTACGAGATGTACCTAGTTTGGGGCGTTTCAAGTAGGGACCCAAACTTGGATGTAAATGTTACTCCTGACAGGGAATGTTCAGAACCCGAGTAGTAAAGTAAAATAGTAATTGCATACCGGTCTCTGTAATTAGTAATTTACATTACTCGAGGTGTTCTAAATTATTACCTATCATGATGACACGAGTGTTCTTTGTTCGCAGTTAGTTTTTAATGGCTAGAGAAAATAGAGGTGGTCATACTGCTGGTCGCACTGGTAGTTGTACTAGTCGTCGAGGCTGACCTCCAGGTAACCAGGCACAAGTAGAGGAAAGTGAGCACCCCCACAACGAGACTGAATATGTGCATGTGGAACATAATGACAGTGGGAACCATGTGTCAGTTTATGATGATGTGCATAATGAAGGTTTGGTTCTAGAACCAATCGTGAAAGAAGCTATCGCGGTAGAGGTTTCTTCAATCTTGAAGAACGTCCTACTGAAAGCACTGGGCGAAGCCCTTAAAAAGTTTGGTATAGAAAGGAAAGATAAGAAAGAGGAAAGTACCAGGAGAACTGAAGTCACGGACAGTGACAATTCTGATTATGAAATGGCGACTCGAGGCTGTACCTACAATCATTCCAGGGGTGTAACCCGCCGAAGGATGATGGACGGAAAGATGATGTTGCCACTTTCGAGCGGATAGAGAGGATGAATGGTGTGATCAACATTAGTGAGTGTCGTGATGATCAAGTGGTCAAGTTTGCCGCTCACTGTAACATCCCAAAAATAATAAAACGAATAAATATAGCGAGATCGGTGATTTAGTCGGAATATTTAAACAAAAGGGAGCGGGCTAGGGCTCGGCTTCAATGGGCCGAGGGAAGCCCAGGTATATATATAAGGCAAGGCAGCCCTCTTCCTTGCTCATTCCACACTCACGCAGCTTCTAGAGAGAGAAAGGAGAGCTCGGGTCTAGAGAGAGAAAGTCGACGGATCGTCATGAAATTGGAGGAGCACGTTACAGCTGAGTCCGTGAGCAAAACCTCCGAATCAGAATTTCAATCCAGGTAACGATTCGATCACATTATGAGTTTTTGTTCGTTTTGGGAAGTTTCGGGCTTTGGCTAAAAAGGTAACGATTTTGCGGATGAAACTTGAAAATGAACTTAGGAATAGCATCTAGAATGAAAACTGAACGTTTTGATCTAAGAAAATTGAGATATTGACTCGATCAGACTCGCATGCAAAAACTTCAGATTCTTGGGGAAGACGACAGGTGCAGACCCATCGAAACTACTACTTAGTTTCGATAGGCGCAGACCCATCGAAACTACTCAGTTTCGATATATATATACAGACCCATCGAAACTACCTAGTTTCGATATGCCCACGATCCGAAGCTAAGATAATACATAAGTCACTTATCGAAACTACCAAGTTTCGACAGAAGCAACCTATCGAAACTACCAAGTTTCGACAGAAGCAACCTATCGAAACTACCAAGTTTCGACAGAAAGTTTCGACAGAAGCAACCTATCGAAACTACAGTTTCGACAGAAGCAACCTATCGAAACTACCAAGTTTCGATATAAGTAAAATCCATCGAAACTACTAGGTTCAAGTATAGTAATGTCTAGTGTCATCTAGGAGCACTACCTTACGTGTATGACTTTATTATACAGATCGTGAGTGACATTAGTGACGCTCAGTAGCCAGCTAAGTGTATTTCAGAAACTACTCATCAGGTGAGTTCTATGTGCCCCCCTTCTATGCTATGTGCAAATCTTATTAAATGTTTTGGGGCTGAAATGTATACACTAAATGAATAAATGATATGAATGCTAATGTGATCATACGTGATGTACTAATATATATTTTATATATATATAAAGAATGAATTTTGAACAAAGAATGAAACGTATGTGTACAAAGAATGAAGGAAAGAATGGCATAACGTAAATAAATGAAATCTTGCTGTATAACTATTTATATTGCATGTTATAAATGTAAGTATACGTTATGGACGGAAACGAAGTTAACGGCTACTTCTGTAGACGGACGACCACGTGACTATTTTGCAACCGGGAAAGATACGTCCTTCGCAAGCTAGGACGTACAAAAAGCATAAAAGGGCGGTCGAAGTAAATGCTAAAATAGTATAACGGTTGCATAAACAATAGTTCGCGTGGGAAACGGATGCCTTAGGGCAGACGGGCGAATATGACGGACTACGACGGTAGGACGGTAAAGAAGGACGGTCGAAGGTTGGCCGGACTAAAGTTAAGGCGGACGGTTTCTAGGACCGGACGAGTAAAAGGGCTACGACGGTAGCTCAAGGGCATATGTCTTTGTGATATACGTACCGTAAGGTGGGTTGATCACCCTTATGTGTATGACCAATGAATGTTAAGGAAAAGAAAAGGTGAATACATATCTATGTAATCACATAAGAATAAAGAAAGAAAAGGTGCATACATATCTATGTAATCACATAAGAATAAAGAAAGAAAAGGTGAATACATATCTATGTAATCACATAAGAATAAAGAAAGAAAAGGTGAATACATATCTATGTAATCACATAAGAATAAAGAAAGAAAAGGTGAATACATATCTATGTAATCACATAAAAATGAAGAAAGAAAAGTAAAAGCTATGAATACGTATTTGTAGAAATGTATATATATAATTATGTATACTTATAAAGAAAAGAATGATCATACTTAATAGTTTTAAACTAGAACTCACCAGCGTTAGCTGACTTTTAGTATACATTTCAGGTAACAAAGGAAAGGGTCGTGCGAAGGCGTGAAGGCTGCCCGACATGTGACTGACATCCCACCTTATGTTTTGTTTAGACAATGGTTAATGTTTTGAATGTTAAGACTTCCGCTATAATGTACTCAAATGTTGAATGTTTCCGCTGTGTTTGAATGTTTTTAATTAAAAGTTCAGTAATTAATGACTATGTTTATGAGTAAATCCAACAAGTGAGGTCACCCGAGAATAGGGGCCTTACACTCACTCATTCACTAATGAGGAATTGAGTTGGTGAAGGTCCATTGAGAGGACCAAGTCCTCTTCTAATATGAAAAAGATGAAATGGGATGACATGAAAAAGCTACTAATCACTAATAACTGCCTGCAGAATGAAATTGACAGAGTAGAGAGAGAGTTTCTGGGGCTCTGTGCTGTCAGCATGACTCATCGCCAGTATACCTCCAAATACCATGAGCTGGGTCAGTTAGTTCCACATCTGGTGGACATTGAAGAAAAAAGGATCAAGTATTACGTCAAGGGATTGCCACAGAAGGTTCGTGTGCACATGTAAGCCAATGCTCCTACAAGCTTTGAATCTGTGGTATCACTTGCTGGAATAGTATATGATGACTTTGACTCCGTGGACCCATTGCCTACTGAGAAGAATGTGACAAATGTCGTTAAGCGGCCAACAAAAGAGTGGGCGGGATCGTAGATAAAGAAGGTAAGGATTGAGGATGGTATTTATTGTGTTAAGTGTAGAAGGAAGCACTCAGGGGAGTGCCGAATGGGTTTATACATCTGTTATCGGTGTGGGAAGACTTGGCACTATTCCCGAGAGTGTCCCGGAGCACCGACATGCTATAACTGTGGAACTCATGGCCATATGGCCAAGGACTATCGAAAACCCAAAGCTGCTAGCATCGAGAAAGGAAAAGATGCCGAAAAGCCGAAAGCAAGGACCCGAGCGTATGCACTGACACAAGAGGAAGCTAGAGGCGACCCAGATGTGGTGTCAGGTACCTTCATCCTTGACCACACCTTTGTATCGGTTTTGTTTGATTCTGGTGCCAGTAGGAATTTTATATCATCCTATATATGGAGAAGAATGAAATACAAAGTTACTAAAGTAGACCAAGCCTTCAATGTAGAGACTGTTGTGGGCAAAACCACGAAAGTGGTAGAACTAGTAGATAATTGCACGATAAATATACATGGTGTAAAGCCCCTTCCCGGGTGACCTCACTCGTTAGATTTACTCATAAACATAGTCATAAGTCACTAATCATTAATTAAAAAACATTCAAACATAGCGGAAGCATTCATCATTCAATTACATAAACATAGCAGAGGAAGTCTTGACATTAACGTAAACACTGTCTTAACATAAATTCAATTAACGGGATGTCAGTCTTGATGCCAGGTAGCCATCATGCCTTTGCCCGTCCTTTTTTCTTATTACCTGAGTTGTATACTAAAAGTCAGCTAACGCTGGTGAGTCCTAGTTTAATGCAATTAGGTATATCTTTAGTCATTCATTGGTTCCACTGGTGTGTATATATATATATCATTGTTTACATTGGACATACATTGACTATACACATAATATGTGCATATGCATACATTGGATCATTCATTGGTCATACACATAAGGGTGATCAGCCTGTCATTGATTGCGTAAGTCACAAAGACAGATGCTCCATCCTATCGTCATAGGTCGTAATTCATACCGTGTCTACCGAAGTAGTCTGTCCTTCATTACCGTCCGACAACCCTTGGCCGTCCATCTACCGTGTCTACCGTCGTAGTCCGTCCTTTCGCCCGTCTGCCCGAAAGCATCCGTTTCCCATGCGAACTATTATTCATGCAACCGTTCTACTTATCATAATAAGGCAATTGCTTTGACCGTCCATTAATGCCTTTTATACGTCCTAGCTGATGAAGGAACATATATGTCCCGGTTGCAAAAATAGTTACGTGGTCGTCCGTCTACCGAAGTAGCCATTATCATCGAAGCGTCCATAACGTTTACATACATTCATAACATGCAATATATAAAATATAAATCAAGATTTCATTTATTTATGTTATGCCATTCATTCATTCTTTGTAAACATGCGTTTCATTCTTTGTTCATCATTCGTTTTCATATATTTATATATACATCACGTATAAATCACATTGGAATTGATAACATTTATTCATTTAGTGTATACACTTCAGCCCCAAAACATTTGAAAAGATTTGCACGTAACATAAAGGGGGGGGGCACATAGAACTCACCTGATGAGTGGTTTCTGCAGTACACTTAGCTGGTTACTAAGCGTCACTAAGGTATCTCTCAATCTGTATAATGAAGTCATACACATAAGGTAGTGCTCCTAGATGACACTAGACATTACTATGCTTGAACCTAGTAGTTTCAATAGATGAATCACATCAAAACTATGGTAGTTTCGAGTCATGGGTTTATATCGAAACTCTGGTAGTTTCGGGTCATGGGTTTATATCGAAACTATGGTAGTTTCGATAAGTAACTTATGTAAAATCTTAGTAGTTTCGGGTTAGGGGTCTATATCGAAACTATGGTAGTTTCGATAAGTAACTTATATAAAATCTTAGTAGTTTCGGATTAGGGGTCTATATCGAAACTAGGTACTTTCGATGGATTTACCTATATCGAAACTAGTAGTTTCGATGCATCAGTCTTCTTCCCCAACCAGAAACCCTAGATCTGGCCAATTATTTCTAATCGATCAAACCTTGAAATTTTTACATTCAAAACGTTTATTTTTCATCCATGAACACGATTATGTGGTCTATTTTGAATATCATACGTAAAAACTAAACCTTTACATGTTTTTAACCCGAAACCCGAAAGTTGTTAAAACTCAGATTTGGGCATGATGGTTACCTGGTTTTGCTTCCTTCTTGTTTCTATACGCTCCAGAGATGGTGAGCAATAATACTCGAGACTTTGAGCTTGAGCCTGAGCTTTCTTTCGCTAGACCCGAGCTCTCTCTTTCTCTTTCTAGCCTTGCGCAAATGAGGGAAATGAGGAGAGGTTGAGGTGAGGGCGCTGATATGAGGGGTTTTTCCTTCTTGATCTCGGCCCATTGGCTGGCCCAAGGGCAAACCCCATGTTCTTTTTTGCCTTGTAATGTTAGTCCCGATCTTTATTTCCTTTTACTTTAGTTTATTTATTTTTGGGATGTTACAAGTCTACCCTCCTTATAGAGGTTTCATCCTCGAAACCCGCTACAAGCCAAATAACTGAGGGTACACATCCTTCATCTCGCTTTCTTTCTCCCAAGTCTCCTCTGACCCCTTCCTGTGTTTCCATCGTACCTTAACCAAAGGTATTGACTTATTGCGTAGTCGTTTCTCGGCTTGGTCAAGAATGGCTATTGGTGCTTCTACATAGTTTAGGCTGTTGTCTACCTCGATCTCATCATATGGTATGTGATCCGTATCATCGGTAAGGCACTTGCGTAAGTGCGATACGTGGAATGTAGGGTGGATTCCACTGAGTTCATTGGGTAAGTTGAGTTTGTAAGCAACTTGACCAACTCTTGCTAAAATTTTGAATGGTCCGACAAATCTTGGACTTAGTTTGCCATTTTTTCTGAGTCAGATGATCCCTTTCCATGGCGATACATTTAACAGTACCATGTCTCCTTCTTGAAACTCTAAATCCATCCTTCTCTTATCCGCGTACGATTTCTGTCTGTCTTTAGCGGCTTTCATTCGAGCTTTGATTTGATCGAATTTCTCAGAAGTAGTTTAGACCACTTCAAGACTCGCAAAGTCTTTCTGTCCAATTTCTAGGGTCCTACATCTTCTTCCATACAACATCTCAATAGGCGGCATGCCGATTATTGAGTGATAGCTGTTGTTATATGAAAACTCTGCCAAGGGCAGGTGGCTATCCTAGCTCCCACCGAAATCAATGATACAGGCTCGGAGCATGTCCTCCAAAGTCTGAATGGTCCTTTCTGACTGACCGTCGGTTTAGGGGTGGTAAGCGGTGCTGATATTCAGTCGAGTGCCCATTTTTTCATTGAATTTCTTGCAAAATCTTGATGTGAATCGAGTGTCCCTGACGGACACCATCGACACTGGCACACCATGCCTACTCAAAATTTCATTGATGAACAACTTCGCTAGTTTCTCAGACGAAGAAGTCTCACATATTGGTAAAAAGTGAGCACTTTTTGTCAAGCGATCGACGATCACCTACTCACGTATTGGTAAAATCTCTGTAGAAAACACTCCAAACACACTCACAACACTCGAAATCAAGAGCAATGCTCTGATACCACTGGTAGGTCCCTCGGGTGTGGCGTATCGTCACATGCAAGTGTGTTCCTGAGTCAGACCGGGTGCGGAATGCCCGCGACTAGGTGGAGAGTCTTACAACACAAAGTAAACCAATAAGAGAATCACTTTAAACTTTCGTCTATTATAAACACTTGAAGGTTACAGAGAGAAATACTAAGTATACAAGGTCTGAGTATCTGCCTGCGTACTTGTCTACTGTCAACCTATCCTATTTATACACGACCTGATCTTTGCGCACTTAGCAAGTGCGCAGGGAAAATTTCTCATGCGTACTTAGCAAGTACGCAAGGTATTCTTGCGTACTTGCTAAGTACACAGGAACTAATTCCTGCGCACATACAAGTGCGCAAAACACTTAGAGATTTCAGCAACTATCAACATGCATTAGTAAATACAACTCGATAACTAATACATATAGACACTTACAAACAAAGACAAATACATACAATGAAAGTACAAAACTAAGACTCTATCTAGAGTGTTTGTCACACGAAAAGTGCTTCAATAAAGTCTTCGTTCCCCTCAGGTAAGGACAAGACTGGAGCATGGGTTAATCGTGTTTTTAGTTCTTCAAATGCATTATTTTGGGTTAGACCCCATTCATACTTTACTTCCTTTTGCGTTAGTTTCGTCAGCGGCGAGGCTATTCTCGAGAAGTCCTGAATGAACCTCCGATAGTAGCCTGCCAATCTCAGAAAACTTCGTGTCTCTGTTGGCGTCTTTGGAACGTTCCATTCCTTTACTGTCTCGATCTTTGTAGGATCTACCATAATGTCGTTTGGGTTTATCACATGACCTAAGAATTGGACTTCCCTAAGGGAGAACGCGCATTTGGAGAATTTAGCATATAGTTTCTCCTACTTTAGGACCTCCAAAACCTCCCTTAGGTGACAGTGGTGATCACTCTCGTTCTTTGAGTAGATGAGAATGTCGTCTATGAAAACTATCAATGACTGATCCAACATTGGTCGGCATACTCTATTCATTAAGTCCATGATCGCTGCAGGTGCATTGGTTAGTCCGAAGGACATTACGAGGAATTCATAACGTCCGTATCGCGTACGAAACGCGGTTTTTGGTACATCTTCCTCCCTTACTTTCAATTGATGGTACCACGACCTAAGATCAATATTGGAGAACCAACTTACGCCTTGTAGTTGATCAAAGAGGTCGTCTACCTAGGTAGTGGGTATTTGTTCTTCAATGTTCGTTTGTTTAATTCATGGTAGTCGATGCACATGCGCCCACTGCCGTCCTTTTTCTTGAAAAATAATACCAGAGCGCCCCATGGGGAAATGCTCGGCCTGATAAATCCTTTTCTCTATTATCTCTTCCAATTGAGACACCAGTTCTTTCATTTCTGACAGAGCCAATCGATAGGGTGCTTTGGCAACGGGCTCAGCTCCTGGCAGTAAGTCAAATGGAAATTCTATCTCCCGATCGGGTGGCATGCCAGGTAGGTCCTCTGGGAACACTTCTGGAAAGTTGCACACCACGGCACATCTTTGAGTTCCTTAGGTTTCATTCTATCATCAATAACATACGCCAGATAAGCTTCGCAACCGCACCTCATGTAATTTTCAGCCTTGATCATCGAGATGACATTCGACATTATGCAATTTCAATCCCCGTATACCATAATCGGACTACCGTCAGTAGCTTTGAGATGTATCATCTTTCATTTACATACGATTTGAGCTTCATTGGCAGCTAACCAATCCATGCCCAATACTATATCGAATCCTCGTAAGGTCAGAAGGAATAGTCTAGAAGGAAACTTATGGCCCACTATTTCTATCATCCAATCCTCAGTTACTTGAAATATTGCTGAGTTTCTACCCATGGCGGTTTCTACGCTAAAAGCCTTTACTATGGTATCAATTGAGCAGTCTAGTTTGCGAGAGAAGTTGTTTGATATAAAGCTTTTGCTAGTACCAGAATCAAATAAAATAGCAGCATTTTCATCATTAACTAGGAATGTACCTGACACGACATCAGGGTTCCCTCTAGCTTCTTCCTCCGTTAAGGCGTAGGCCCGAATCCTAGCCTTTGGCTGTTCCTGTTCCTTTTCTTTTCCCGACCTAGATTGTCTAGTTTTCTTGCAATCCTTAGTAGCGTGCCCAAACCAACCGCAGTTCTGGCACTTGGTGTTTCCCCTACAGTCTTTCGAGTAGTGTCCAGCCTTCCCACACCGATAGCACACGGTGGAGCCAGCTCGACACTCACCGCGATGTTGTTTCTCGCACATCGTGCAAGTTTCATTCTCCTCAATCCTTGGCTTCTTAGGTTCTAGTGAAAAATTTCCCTTTCCATTTCCCCTAGACGGGTTTTCCCACTTTCTTTTTGGTGCCTCGGGTGCAGGGTCCTCATTGGCATAGTCGTCAAAGACGATTCCACTCAAATTCACTACCGACTCGAAGGTTGAGGGTAGGTTAGCTTTCACATGTATGCGAACTCTTTGAGGCAAGCCCTTCACATAGTACTTGATCAGTCTCTCTTTAGTTTCTAGAAGGTGGGGTACCAGTTGAGCCAGTTCATTAAACCTGGAAGTGTACTGGCGATGAGTCTTGCTGCTAGCCTTGAAGTTTAGGAATTCATTCTCCACATGATCAATCTCGTTTTAGGGACATAACTTTTGGATTATTAGCTTCTTCAGGTCTTCCCAGGTCATCCTACTAAGAGCATTCGGTGACTTAGTCCCCTGAATGTTCCTCCACCAACTCAGTGCCTCGTTGGTGAAAGAGTGAGCTACATACTTAACAGCTTGATATGGTCGACACTCGCTTATGTTGATCACGCCATTCATCCTCTCAATCCATTCGAATGTAGCCACCGAATCCTTGTTCCCGTCAAACTTGGGCGGGTCACCGTCCTTGAACCCTTTGTAGGTACACCCTCGGGTGTTCAGTGCCACCTTCACTTCATCACCATCACTGTCATACACCTTCTCCTCGTGGTTCTCTTCCTCCTTTCTTTTCTTCAATGCCTCTGATAGCAGATCAGGCAACACATTTTTCAGAGTTAGTACCACCTCACGGGCAATAGCATCCCTAACTTCGGGTTCCAGACGTAGTGATCCTTCATTGCCATCCTCCGGTGGAGTCTCATTAGTTTCATGAGCACTTTCAGTATGTTCTTCGTGCACACTTTCCTCATGTTCAACATGCACGCTTTCCTCATCATAACGCCTTCGGTTCAATGGCTGTCTACCAACTCGGCCTATACAACCTCGTCGAGTTTCAGTTCTTCTACCAGCCATGATTTCTAATTTCCTTCTTGGAATAAAAGGGAATACATCAATGTCATTTCTGCAGAACATAGTTTAGAACAGTACAAGAAAGGTAAATTCTTAATTATAGTGACCAGTTTTGATTAATAATTTGCATTGCTTTTTGGGTTCAAAACTCTTCACATCAGTAGTGACATTGACATCTATGTGTTCTAAGTTAAGGCATCTATTCCTAGCTACAATCGTCAACTTTACTACTTACTTACTTACAATGATGGCGTTGGTGTTGGCTACCCGTACTGACATCTGTCCGCTAACGGGATGTCATTTAGGGATGTCTGAATCTCTCAAACTATTTCTCTGATACCAACTTGTAAATCCCCTTTCCCGGGTGACCTCACTTGTTGGATTTACTCATAAACATAGTCATAAGTCACTAATCATTAATTAAAAACATTCAAACATAGCGGAAGCATTCATCATTCAATTACATAAACATAGTAGCGGAAGTCTTGACATTAACGTAAACATTGTCTTAACATAAAGTCAATTAACGGGATGTCAGTCTTGATGCCAGGTAGCCATCATTCCTTTGCCCGTCCTTTCTTCTTATTACCTGAAGTGCATACTAAAAGTCAGCTAACGCTGGTGAGTCCTAGTTTAATGTAATTAGGTATATCTTTAGTCATTAATTGGTTCCATTGGTGTGTGTATATATATATATATATCATTGTTTACATTGGACATACATTGACTGTACACATGATATGTGCATATGCATACATTTGATCATTCATTGGTCATACACATAAGGGTGATCAGCCCATCATTGATTGCTTAAGTCACAAAGACAGACGCTCCGTCCTACCGTCGTATTGATACCATGTCTACCGAAGTAGTCTGTCCTTCATTACTGTCCTGAAACCTTTGGTTGTCCGTCTACCGTGTCAACCGTTGTAGTTCGTCCTTTTGCCCGTCTGCTCGAAAGCATTCGTTTCCCATGCGAACTATTATTCATGCAACCGTTCTACTTATCGTAATAAGGCAATTGCTTCGACCATCCATTAATGCCTTTTATATGTCCTAGCTGATGAAGGAACGTATATGTCCCGGTTGCAAAAATAGTCACGTGGTCGTCCGTCTACCGAAGTAGCCGTTATCACTAAAGCGTCCATAACGTTTACGTACATTCATAACATGCAATATATAAAATATAAAACAATATTTCACTTATTTACGTTATGCCATTCGTTCATTCATTCTTTGTAAAAATGCGTTTCATTCTTTGTTCATCATTCGTTTTCATATATTTATATATACATCACGTATGATCACATTGGCATTCATAACATTTATTCATTTAGTGTATACACTTCAGCCTCAAAACATTTGAAAAGATTTGCACGTAACATAAAAGGGGGGGGGGGCACATAGAACTCACCTGATGAGTGGTTTCTGCAATACACTTAGCTGGATACTGAGCGTCACTAAGGTATCTCTCAATCTGTATAATGAAGTCATACATAAGGTAGTGCTCCTAGATGACACTAGACATTACTATGCTTGAACCCCGTAGTTTCGATGGATGAATCACATCGAAACTATGGCAGTTTCGGGTCATGGGTTTATATCGAAACTATGGTAGTTTCGGGTCATGAGTTTATATCTAAACTATGGCAGTTTCGATAAGTAACTTATGTAAAATCTTAGTAGTTTCGGGTTAGTGGTCTATATCGAAACTATGGTAGTTTCGATAAGTAACTTATGTAAAATCTTAATAGTTTCAGGTTAGGGGTCTATATCGAAACTAGGTAGTTTCGATGGATTTACCTATATCGAAACTAGTAGTTTCGATGCATCAGTCTTCTTCCCCAACCAGAAACCCTAGATCTGGCCAATTATTTCTAATATATCAAACCTTGAACTTTTTACGTTCAAAACGTATCTTTTTTATCCATGAACAATATTATGTGGTCTATTTTAAATATCATACGTAAAAACTAAACCTTTACACGATTTTAACCCGAAACCCGAAAGTTATTAAAACTCAGATTTGGGCATGATGGTTACCTGGTTTTGCTTCCTTCTTTTTTCTATACGCTCCAGAGATGGTGAGCAACAATCCTCGAGACTTTGTGCAAATGAGGGAAATGAGGAGACTGAGGTGAGGGCGCAGATATGAGGGTTTTTTCGCTCTTGATCTCGGCCCATGGGCCGGCCAAGGCCAAACCCCCATGTTCCTTTTTCGCCTTGTGATGTTAGTCCTGATCTTTATTTCCTTTTACTTTCGTTTATTTATTTTAGGGATGTTACACATGGCCATAGATTCCCAGTTAGGTTGTATGGTATGACCTTAGGAGGGTTTGATATAGTCTTGGACATGGATTGTTTGGCTGCCAACGAAGCCCAAATTGTATGTAAACAAAACAGTGTTCAGCTCAAAGCTCCATACGGTAGCGAGATTTTGGTTTACGGGGATCGCGGTGGATCGTTAACGAAGTCATATCGACGATGAATGCAGAGAAGTATATATGGCGCGGATGCGAGGCCTACTTCGCCTATGGGACTTGCCTGGATTACCACCCGATCAGGAGACAGAGTTCCAGATAGACTTAGTGCCAGGTGCCCAGCCCGTGGGTAAAGCACCGTACCGACTTGCGCCTCTGGAGACGAAAGAGCTAATGATACAATTAGAAGAACTTTTGGATAAAGGTTTTATCAGAACAAGCATTTCTCCTTAGGGTGCTCCGGTTCTGTTCGTAAAGAAGAAAAATGGTGCCATGAGAATGTGCATCGACTAGAGAGAGTTGAATAAGCGTATAGTAAAGAACAAATACCCGCTACCAAGGATCGATGATCAGTTCGACCAGCTGCAAGGCGCAAAATGGTTCTCCAAGTACGATATGCGGTCGAGATATCATCAGTTAAAAGTAAGAGAAGAGGACATACCGAAACTGGCTTTTCGCACGAGGTATAGGCATTACGAATTCCGCGTGATGTCTTTTGGCTTGACGAATGCCCCGAAAGAATTCTTGATATGATGAACCAGGTGTGTAGGCCGATGCTGGACAGGTCGGTGATAGTACTCATAGATGATATACTCATTTATTCGAAGAGTGAGGGCGGTCATGCTTGTTATCTTCGAGAGGTACTAGAGATAATCTAGAGAGAAAATTTGTAAGCCAAGTTTTCCAAATGTGCGTTCTGGCTTAAGGAAGTCCAATTCTTAGGTCATGTTTTCAATGCAGACGGCATTATGGTTGACCCGGCTAAGATAGCGGCTATAAAATAAGGGGAAATCCCTAAGACGCCGACTGAGATTCGAAGTTTTCTAGGATTGGCAGGCTACAGTCGAAGGTTCATTCACGACTCGCCTCTGACAAAGTTGACATGCAAAGAAGTAAAGTACGAATAGGGTTAGGCACAGTCTAAAGCATTTGAAGAGTTAAAGAAGAAGTTGGCCCAAGCCCTAGTGTTGGCATTACCCGACGGTAACGAGGACCTGGTGGTATATTCTAACGATTCGGGTTAAGGGTTAGGGTGTGTATTGATGCAGAGGGGAAAGGTGATCACGTATACGTCATGACAGTTAAAAGTTCACGAAGTCAACTACCCGACTCACGATTTAGAACTTGCGGCAGTTGTCTTCGCATTAAAGATTTGGAGGCATTACCTATATGGGGTGAAATGCACAATTTATTCGGATCACAAAAGCTTGAAGTATTTCTTCTAGCAGAAGGACTTGAATATGCGACAAAGACGGTTGTTGGAATTGCTAAAGGAATATGACTATGAAATCCTATAACACTTGGGAAAGGAAAATGTGGTTGTCGACGCCCTAAGCCGTAAGGAGAATCAATCTCTTATTAGGGTGAATGCGTACCGGTTAATAATAACCCCAGATTTTATTACAGAGCTAGAGAAAGCACAGACATAAGCGCTAAAGGAAGAGAACATAAAGAGGGAACGAATGGTCGGTCAGCAGGAAAAGCTGGAAACAAACACTTATAGTATAAGGACCCGATACGGTCGTATGTGGGTACCGAAGGGCGGTGAGCTTAGAGCTAAAGTACTCGACAAGGCACATAAGTCTCGATATTCCATCCACCCGGGAACCATGAAAATGTATCAGGATTTAAAGAAGGAGTATTCGTGGCCTAACATGAAGAATGATGTGGCAGAATATGTGAGTAAGTGTCTAACTTGCTTACAAGTTAAGGCCAAACATCAGAAACCATACGAGAAGATCCAGCCCCTGGAAATACCCGAATAGAAATGGGAGCGTATCAATGAAGAATCTCATTTATTACAAAGCTGCCTCGCACAACTAAGGGCCATGATATGATTTGGGTAATAGTTGATCGTTTGACAAATAGTGCACATTTCTTGACGATCCGTGAAACGTATTCATCTGAAAAACCAGTACCACATGTCACCAAGAATATCCTGAGGTAACTTGCTCAGGGGAATCTTAGTTTCATATTGCACTGGCTTGTATACCAATCTCTTTATGTGCTTCTTAGTCACAGGATGTACAGCGTGCTTATCCTTGACTTTTCTAGGCACTTGAGGCTTGAAGTATTCAAATTTCCCTGATCTTGCTTCCCGCTGTAGTGTTACCCACAAACCCATTGCTACTGCATGACTCGAGTGACTCAGCAGGTCGTGGTTTGCTAGGTTCACAAGGTCGTACTTGGGCAAAGAGTTGAACGCCTCACTGGTTGGTTTCAAGTATTGAACCCCCCAGATCTTTTGATGGCGAACAGCTGCTTGTCCTCCTCGAACCTAACAGCCAACATCATACCTGTAGCTCCGTGCTTGTCTGTGATGGACATCTTTTGCCACACGGGAGCTGGACCCTTAGATGATGTAGAAGGCATGTCTTTATCTTTTGGTGCCTCGGGGTCCACAGGTGTAGGGTCGACTGGGAAGGCTTCAGTTGTAGCTTCAACATTACTTGCCATGTCAACTGAGCCTGTTTCGAGCAGAGATTCGAGCGATGGTACTTCAAAGATCTCACCATCCTCTAACTCATGCTCTCCTTCCCCGTCGCCCTTGGGAATCTCTATTACCACATCCTCATCTTCATCATTCCAGTCATCACCAGACTCGATCTCTCCTTCTAGATTGAAGAGAGCATCGATCTGTGCTTCTTTAGAGTATTCAGGCTCTAGATATAGGATCTCATCATCAGATAAGTCCTTAAGTACTTCAGCCACTGACTTCCCTTTATCACCACCACCACCAGATGTATCACCACCCTCTTGCTGAGTAGACTCCCCCTCAGCCATTGGAATAGAAGAGATGGGCACAATCGCCAAAGCTTGGTGCTCACCTCCACTAGGACCGGCTTCAGGATCCTTTTCTTTATCATCATCCTTAGTCAAGTCGACTGGATAACAAGGCTCAGCACCAGTGTATTTATTTTCTTTCTCTTTCTCCTTCTCTTTCTCTTTCTCTTTCTCCTTCTCTTCCTTCCCCTGAGTACCAAGCTTCTTGGTCAGTTCTTCAACTAATTTGACCATCGCTTCGTGCTCTTTTCTCTGTATATCCATCCTTAGCTCAAGTGAAGTTCTGTGGCCCAGAATCATTTCATTGGTTTTCATCAGCAACTCGTTCTGTGCCATAACATTCTTCAGTTGCTCATTTTTCCCTGTTCTCTGGCTGTGGGGAATCCTAACTTCATCGGCCAGGGAATTAATCTGTGCTTGTTGAGCATCAGACTCCTCCTTTGACTTTTGAATGGTCTTCAACAGTTCAGCAACTTGGGTCTCTAAGACATTGATCCTTGCATCATACAGATCAGAATGCCTAGATGATGAGGCTTCAGCATTATGGATAGGGGAGGAGAAGATTGTGTCAAAGTCAAACCCTTGTGAGAAATCACCATAGTTGAAGGGTTGACCTGACGGCTCAGTGGTGTGAGGTGGGTGTGGGGATGTAATGATGGGAGTGGGAGTTATGGTTGGGGTGATGGTGACTGACTCCGTGAGAAGTGGAGTAGTCACCGTCACCTGGACGGTTGGAGTAGGGAGGGTCACCGTCACAGGAATCTCCTCTGTGACCGCTGTGACTGCCACATTACCTTGTACTAGTGGCCTTCTCCTCCTTCTATACAGTTGTTGTGCTGGTGGGGTAGATTCTGACTCTGGAATGTCAGCTGCAGGTTGTACTTGCTGCACAGTCGGGATATCTACAACCCTGGGGATAGCAACCTCTTGCCTATCGCCCCTCTTCTTGTTGGCACTCTCTTGCCTTTGTCTTTGTAGAGCAGCGTCAGAGTCAGAAGTCGGCTCATATTCGCTGCTCGAGCTTTGTCGCTTTCTTTTAGAAGACGACGCAGGCAGGGTTACCTGTGCCGACTTCATCGGAATCAGAAGAATCTGATTCTGTTGCTTCTGAATCGGATTCCTCAGCACCACCATCACCACCTTCGTCATCACCTCCATCACTTTCATTCTCTTCTTCTTGTTGTTCATCAGAATCATCACTCATCTTTGGTGCCGAATTGGGACTATACCAATTCCAATCTTCTGGCGCGACATATGCTTCATTAAGTAGGTGGCCAAAGAGTTCAGTGTGCACAGGGGAAGGTTCTACACTGCCTGGCTTTAGAAACTGAGCAAATACTCTCTTGTCCACCCGTTTTACTTGCAGTCTCTCCCCGATAGCATGTAGGTTTGGCAATGCATCATCAATTAAAAGTTACACAAACTTCGGGTACAATAGGAACCTAAACTTCTCTGCTGTATTGATCTGATCATTTATTGCTTTGAAGATGTAGCGAGAGAAGTTGTAGCCCCTATTAAGAGACAAGCCCACCATGGCTGCTGCAAGGTCATGACCCATGACATCTTTCCCCGCTTTTCTTGACGAGATGCACACGATCATGATGTTGGCAAAATACCGCCATTGATCCAAAACCCACATCTTCTTGTAAGAAGCATAGTCCCTCGCTCCGACATATCCCATTCTATGCCTCCAACATCCATCCACATAGTAATCTGGATAGGATGTTGGGTCGGTAGCGAGGTCTCCGAACTGCAGGACCCTTCTTATTGTATCCTCAGAGAAAGCAATAGCCCGACCATCAATGGTAGCCCTTATGACATTAGGGGATACCGTGCAGTCGTGCTCTGCCGTCTCCCAGAATTACTCCAAGTAAGGTCTTGAGACTGTTGGGTCAGCTGAGATTGCATAACTTATTCTTGATCGGTTAAAAAAATCAATGATCTGCCGATACTGCAAAGCTGCCCCTTTCCACTCAGGTTGAGTATTCGCTAACAAGTTGAATTCATCAGTGAATGCCCGAGCCATAGTTTGCAGAAACACATAGAAAACATAATCAGAACAACGTATATTATTGAAGATGAACAAACATGACACGGTATAGTAGGTACACTATGAACAAAGATTTCAGACTTGAAAATTTTTCTAAGTGTTGGTCCTGCGCACTTAAGTGCGCATGCTTTTCCTCTTGCGTACTTAACAAGTACGCAGGAATTGCTTCTTGCGTACTTGCTAAGTGCGCAAGAATAACACTTGGCAAAAATTTCAGAATTTTAACAAGATGACAGATTGCTCAAAGATAGGGTCAAGTAGGTCGCCACTTGGTCGGAATCGAGGATTCGAACTTATGGGACCATTATTAACACCAGTAACTACCAAAGCAAGACCAATTTCGACTTAAAAAACATCGCCCAATCCCACTGTCGATTAAGATTCCACCGACGGCTAGAATCGAGGACGAAATGGATGAATATGGAGTTGATTAAGAATCCTATTAGCATAGAAATGTCAATAAGTTACCCAAACAACCCCCATTTTACCCAAAATATTTCGGATTTAACCTAAAAATTTCTAAGTCACGAATCGGTCCAATGTCACGATTTTATGGATGGAAATCGCCTAGATTCTCACCAATGAGATGATGAAACTATAGACGGGATGAAAAGATGGTTTAGACACACTTGATTTTGAGTTAAATTTGCAGAGGGAAAAAAATCGATTTGAACGCTTGAAACTGAAAAGTTTTTCTAAGTGTCACTTTTATACCCCTCACTTATCGGTCGTGCGTACTTGTTAAGTGCGCACGAGTTAACTCTTGCGTACTTACAAGTGCGCAAGACTAACTCTTGCGTACTTGCTAAGTGCGCAAGGTTTACTTCGTGCGAACTTGACAAGTACGCACAAGCCTTAAGTGCGCAACTTTGAAACTCAGATTTATGAAGATTTTCAGATCAAATAACGAACAAGATAAAAAATATTCAATCACGAGGTTTCAAATACAATTCATGAGGGTTAAACATAAAATATTTTTGGCTTTTTCTGATTAAAATTGAACAATGCATAAACTTAAAATCTTTTTGTTCTTTTCTAGATAAATATATACAAGTATTCACACAAACTATTTTTGATCAAAGACACGAGCATAGGATCATATTTGGCTATCTTTTTGCAAAAATGATACAATATAAACATCAAAGAATATGGGATCATGTCATGTATTACTCTTTATTCATACGTAATAAGCTCATAAACAAGTAATTTATGTTGACAATATTATAAGATTTGAAACTATATGCATCTTTGTATCATGTTCTTGTGTATTAAGGTATTAATTATAAGATATACAACGTGTACCCCACTGAAATGCTATTTTACTTGCACTATCTCAAGGCATCTAAGATTTTCCCAATGATTTTCTAGATTTTCAGAATGAAGCTACATCTATTAGCACAAGAAAAATAAAGCAGAATCCATAAGGATTATCAGGAATCATAAGATTCAGAATCGAGTGATTCATTTGTCTTGGTTTATTTGATTTTCTTCAGTGAATATCAGAATGATGATTTAAGATAATATATATGGTGTTTGAGTTTTCAAGGTAAGGGAACCCAACTTTTATCTGGATTTGATTTCAATGAATCAGGAGTGATTCAAGGGTGAATACATGCTTAACGGTTAATGTAGAGACATGTCTTGATTCAATCACTCCTTGCATACTTGTGAGTATGGGCAGTGAGATGAACCGCATTAATTGTGCTAACGACATAACCCGAAACCGATCTCAAAAGAAAATTATTGCCAAAATCTAACATCCTTTATCTGATAATGATCTTTTCTATTCTTTTACGCACACACACTTGCAAACATGGGTTCAAATCACGGTTGTAATTTAGATTTAGTTTTCACACTACTAGTGATTCAAAGACGCATACAGCCTACTGACAATTCAAATTACTTGTAAATAAACAGATTAAAAACATAATAATTTAAACAATTAAGTAAACATGACGCAATCATTTCCCATATGAGCAGTCTATGACGTTTAGATCATTTCTGATGTACTATCTCATTTCCTCTTTTCTCAAGTTAACTTTGAAATTTTCTACATTTTCGATTTTGTTTTTTTGGTTTTTGTAATATATTTTAAAAACTAAAAGAACTATACAGAAAATTTAAAAGAATTAAAAAATTAACTTCCATGAATTGAATTGAGTTAAGAAAACTTAGTTTTCACTCAGGATTGAACATTCCTATCAAGTTAACAAGATGCTCAAAACGGTATCGATCAAATGCCTTTGTGAAAAGCTCAGGAAGATTGTCATCCGTGTGAACTTTTACAAGTTCAATTAAATGCTTTTCAGCACAGTCACTGATAAGATGATGACGAATCTCTATATGTTTAGTTTTGGAATGTTTCACCGGGTTATTTGTGATGGACATGGTGGCATTGTTGTCAATGAATAGAGGAGTTCCAGTGAATTTTAAGCCGTAGTCTCTCAACTGCTGCTGAATCCACAGTATCTGAGAACAACCGCTCGCTGCAGCAATGTATTCTGCTTCACAAGTTCAGACAGAAACAGTTGACTACTTCTTACACTGCCAGGAGACCAGTCTTTCTCCTAAGAATTGACATCCACCAGAAGTTGACTTTCTGTCAAGGTTACAACCGCCATAATCTGAATCAGTGTAGGCTTTGAAGTCGAATGACTGCTGTTTTGAGTACCAAAGACCTAATCGGGGTTTCCCTTTCAGGTATCTGAAAATTCTCTTCACGGCTATCATATGTGACTCCTTCGGTTGAGACTGAAACCTTGAGCACAAACATACAGCAAACATTATATCGGGTCTTGAAGCTATGAGATACATAAGTTTATCCGATCATCCCACGGTACAATCTGCTATCCACATCCTTACCATCTTTGTCAGGATGCAAACCATGATTGACTGGGATAGGTGTGCCATAAGTACTGCTATCATTCATCTTGTATTTTGACAAGATGTCCTGCACATACTTAGTTTGATGTAGATAAATGCCATCCTCTCTTTGCCTGACTTGCAGACCCAGGAAGAATGACAATTCACCCATATTACTCATTTCAAATTTGGACTTCATCACCTGCTCGAATTCCCTACACATCCCTTCATTGGTAGACCCAAAAATGATGTCGTCGACATATACTTGTACAAGAAGAATGTCACCTCTTGCTTTCCTAATGAAGAGAGTCGAGTTAATCTGTCCACGGTCGAAACCATTAGACAGTAAATGCTTAGATAATGTCTCATACCATGCCCGCGGTGCTTGATGAAGACCATAAAGTGATTTGTCGAGCTTATACACTTTATTGATATTATGCGGATCTTCAAAACCGGGAGGCTGAGTGACATAGACTTCTTCATGAACTTTACCATATAGGAAAGCACTCTTCACATCAAGTTGATAGACCTTGAAGCCGACATATGTGGCATAAGCCAAGAACAGTCGAATGGCTTCAATTCTAGCAACTGGGGCATATACTTCCGTGTAATCCAAGCCCTCTTGCTGATAAAAACCCTGAACAACCAATCTTGCTTTGTTCTTCACAACAACATGACGATCATCCGTCTTGCATTTGAACACCCATCTGGTTCCAATTGGCTGAAAGCCTTTTGGCAAGTCAACCAAATCCCACACGTGCAACTTTTGGAATTGAGACAATTCATCTTGCATCGCCTCAATCCAGCAGTTGTCAGTGAGAGCCTCCTTCACATTCTTCGACTCTAACTGGGACACGAATGCAGCATGCAGACATGTTTCCATGACACCAGTGTCAAGTATCTCTGTGTAAAGACTGGTGTTCTCAGTGATGGTTCGAAGACGAGTCTGAACGCCGACGTAAGGATCACCAATAATGTTGTAAATTGGATGATTCCTATGCACTCTCGTCTCTGGTACAATCGGTTCCTGAATTTATGGATCAAGATTCGTGCTTAACTTCCCCATTTCCTGTGTTCCAGAGGAAGAAGATTCAACGTTAATTGGATCAGCTGGAGCTTCATTTCCTACAGTTGTGTTAGGATTAGCTGGAGCGTCATCTCCAACGACAGCATAGTCCTCACAGTCTCAATCAGTGTTCTGTTCTTCCGTTCAGTAACTCCATTCTGCTGAGGCATGTACGGCGCGCTGAATTCGTGACGGATCCCTTTCTTGAGACAGAAAAGCTCCATCAAATTATCCTTGAACTCAGTTCCGTTGTCGCTCCTTATCCTTCTAAATTTCAGCTTGCAAAGAGATTCCAAGCTCAGGATCAAGTATTGAAGAATATCAGCGGTCTCGTCTTTAGTACCTAAAAAATGCACCCAAGAAAAACGTGAGAAATCATCAGTTACAACCAGACAGAACGACTTACCTCCAATACTGCTGATACTTATGGGCCCAAACAGATCCATGTGTAATAGCTCCAAAGGGGTATCAATAGAGAGTTGGAGCTTGGGCTTGTGAGACTTCCGTTGCTGTTTGCCCTTTTTACAAGGCATACAGTCATCTGCAACGGTAAACCTCAGCTTAGGAACCCCGGTTACCAAACCGTTTCGGACAAGATGATTCATTTTACGATAAGAAATATGTCTGAGTTTCCTATGCCACAAGATAGAGTCAAGCTCTGTCGCTTTTGTAAGCAAACAAGTAGCAACTGATGAGGTGGTTGTTGCCATGCTCATATCGATCTGATATGTGTCATTCGTTCTTGGTGCTCTCATCAGAATCCAGTCTTCAGGAACCTCAAAACCGGGTTTGAGAATCAGGCATTCTGACTTGTCAAACATCACCGAGTACTCCTTATCACACATCTGGGAGACACCCAACAGGTTATGCTTCAGCTGCTCGCAGAAGTTGACATTGTCAAAGCTGACACAACCGTTTGAAACCACGCCTTGACACGTGATGCTGCCGCCTTTTTCTCCGGCAAAGGCCACATAGCCGCCTCTGAATGGTTTAACGTCTTGAAGCAGGGCCATGTTTCCTGTCATGTGCCTGGAACATCCACTATCTACATACCAGCGGTTAGAGATAGTACCCTTCGGACATCCCTGCACGAGTCACAAAAGAATTAGTTAGATTTGGAGACCCAAGCCATTGTGGTCTTGGGTCGTCCGTCTTTCTCAAAATAAACTACTTCTCAAAATCGGTGAATCTTTGAAGGATTTGGGAACAGGAGATTGAGAACCTTTTACTTTCTTGTTCCAGGATCTCTTTTGATTCTTAACCAGAACAGGAGACTTTGTCTCAACCGCAGCTGGTGAACTTGTGGAAGCTTCACCTGATTGAGCTTTAGTCAGCTGTTCCAGCTTTCTCAACCTCTTATTCCTTCTTCTTCTCTGTGGCTTAGAGAGTCTATCCACATATTTCTCACCAGTATGTGTACTACCAGATGTAGACACACGAGGTACAGCAGGTTGCTTTACCTTTCTTGCAACAGATGGTTTGGCCTCAGATTTGATCTTTGGCTTTGCCATCGGTTGGACTGGTGGTTTCACCACATTTTGCTTTGGATGTTTGGGAGATGGTTTCACTGGTGGCGACCTGGGGATAACAGCTGGTTGTGAAACAACAGGCCGTTTCCCTTGGTTCTAAGAAGGACAGTTCACAAAAATGTGACCAACCAAGCCACAGTGAAAACAGTTCCTTTTGTCTACATAAGTTCTCTTGTAAGGCTCATTAGATCTAGCCTTAGATAACTCAGCATTATGAGCAGGAGGAGTTGGTTTCTGAACAGCAGTCTGAACCTTAATAATTTGATTTTTGGGAGTATAGTATTTTTCCAAATTTTCTTTGTAACCAAGCCCAAAGTGAGCTGAAAAAGCCTCTTTCTTTACTTGGTTAAGGTTTTTATACCCCCCATAAAGCATTACCTTAAGTTTATCATTCGATTCAATGACATCAGGTTCAGTTAAAATGCAATTATCACCATTAGTGATAATGTTTTTCTTGACTTTCTGTTCAGTCAACAACTCCTCAGATACTATCCTTCAGGGCAAGAGTTAACCGACCCATCCTCAGAAGCAGTAACAAACTCCTCACTAGATGTGGAGTTAGCCTTACTTAAGGATTCATCCTTTTTAGGGGAATCATCGTTATCAGAGGACTCATCTAGACAATTGAGATCAATGTCTATTAAACTATTGACAAACTTCCCGCTCACTGGTGGAGGAATGGCATTGGTACCAAGACCTAGACCATTCATTTTCCTCACTACAGATTCGTAGTGTTCCACCACAAAGCGAGAATTTTTCAACTTCTCATTTGTGCATTTTAACTGCAAGAACTCATTTTGCAGTTTGTTGATTTCATTGTTCCGTTTTTCTAACCCCTTATAAGCAATATCCAAGTGAAGCTGTTGATCGCTCATTTTTAAAGAATACTCACGTTTTTCCGTTTTCAACGTTTCAATAGACTCTTTAAAACTTTTTTTGTTTTCTTTATAGTTTAGAGCGGCCATACTTAGGGGTTCAATTTTGTCTTGGAGCTTAGAGTTTTCAAGTTTTAGCCCTAGACACTTAGAACATGAAACAACAGAAAAGGGATTAGAGTCTACCTCATGAGATGAACTTGTTGCTTCTCCAATGGCCATGAGAGCAACAGCAGTCGATTCCTCTTTCTCAGCTACTAAAGCTTCCTTTCCTTCAGCTTTCTCCTCTTCGTCTGTAGCAGCAGTAGTAGACTCTTTTGGGTCAGCAATAGAAGCTTCCCTTCTCTCTGCTTCCATCATTTCCATGATCTCAGCCATGAGACCAACCTGTGTTTGTGCGATGATGGCATCCTCAAGATGAATGCCCCAATCAAAGCTGTCGTCCTGTTGGGCTACCAGTGCATTGGACGTTCCACTTTGGCTTTGATTATGGTGGTTTGGATTGTTTTGGCCATGGCTGTTTCCTTGGCTGGGTCGGGTAAAACCAGAGGCAGGTGCTCTGTCTTTCTGACACTCACGAGCAAAGTGTCCATAGTTCAGACACTTGTAGCAAGACACTTGTAGCATTTGGCCTTAGATTTGTCAAACCCGACCTTGGCATTAGGATGCCCGCCAATAAACTTTCTTCCTGTTATGTTCAGGAAACGCTTGGCTCTCCTCAAAAGCATGGCCATATTCCATTGAATATCCATGTCCTCCATGTCATCAAGATCCACTTGATTAAAATCTTCTTCAATCATCTCTGGATCAGTAAGCTTGCCACCTATGAAATTTTCATATGCAAGCATACAAGATGAGAATAAAGCTACATGATCTTCAGCTATTCTGGCTATAGCTGAGTTGTTAGCTGAAGACGTAGCAGGAGGATTTCTTAAGGTATTTTGATGATGAGACCCCAACCCTGATCCTGAAGCATAGCAAGCATGACCACCACATCCAGTTGAGTGGTCTTCTTCAGTAGGATTTCCAGTGAAGAGGACAATTCCAGAGCCAGATGACTTGGATGTAGAAGTCGTCCCATGATACATAGAAGGGTCTTGTATCTGGGGTCTTCCAGAGCTCTCCTTTCTTTTCAAGTTCATTTCATGAGCTTGAATCTTTCCTATTGTTTCCTCTACTGTCAACTCATAGAATTTAGGATTTTCCCTCAGCAGGGTTGTGTACATCTCAAATTTAGGTAGTAAGGCATCCTAAAACTTTTCCACCATCTCTTCATCTGGATACTTGAGGTCAAAAACATTCAACTCAGTCTGTAAATGATAGAACCTAGAGATGAGGTCATCTAAAGATTCGTTCTCAAAGAATCTGAAGCACCCATACTGCTTCCTGAGAAGATCCCGCTTACTCTTCTTGATGTCACTATTTCCTTCGAATCTCTTCTGTAAGGTTTTCCAGAGATCCTTAGAATTATCATACCCTCGAAAACTGTGGAACAATTCCCGAGTTAATGCCATAGTGATCGAACCAAGTGCCTTCTTCTCTCAATCATATGCTTTCTTTTCTTCGTCAGAAAGCTTAGAGATAGGCTTGGGCAATTCATCATCAAGATAGATGTGTGTGGGATGCTTATATCCCTCAAGGATTGGTATCCATAATGATGAGTTGGTATATGAAATGTAGTGCTCAAAACGTGCCTTCCAATTGGAATAATCGTTTACGTTTAGCAACTTAGGTGGTTTCTGAGGTGTACCGATCTCATTATCATAGTTTAACATGTTTCCAAGAATATGAAGGTTCGACATAGTGAACACTTAGTCAAAATTCAGAAAAATCAGACACAGTTGCGCACTTGGGATTGGCCTTGCGCACTTGAGAAATAGTCTTGCGTATTTAAGGCTTGCTCTTGCGTACTTGTAAGTACGCAGGAGGAAATGATTAAGTACGCAGGATATAACTTAAGTTCGCACAAGTTCAGTATTGCGCACTTGTAAGTACGCAGAAGATAACTCTTGCGTATTTAGTAAGTACGCAGAAGACTGTACTTTTTGCCAAAAATGGTAAGTACGCATGATACTTTTTCAGCAACTCTCACCAACCTTTTCCGGTGAACAGAAAATCGCCGGAGATGGTAAAAATTTGTCTGATGATTAATGCAAATGAGCCAAAGGGTCAGAAACTTGTTTCTAACCAACCTTTGATGCTCAAATAACTCAAATACACAACAAAAATTGGTTTTTTGAGAGATTTTTGCTTCTAAAAAAGTGCTCAAGAGCTACCCTTTTTTATCACAAAAATCAACAAAAATACCTCCTTTTGCTTGTAAAACTCAGTAAAAACGTCTCCAAACTCACTTACAACACTCGAATTCAAGAGCAATGCTCTGATACCACTTGTAGGTCCCTTCGTGTGTGTCGGATCGTTGCATGCAAGTGGTCTTCTAGTCAGACCGGGTGCGGAATACCCGTGACTAGGCGGAGAGTCTAACTAAAACAAAGTAAACCAACACGAGAGTCACAATAAAAGCTCTTTCTATTATAAACACTCGACGATTACAAAGAGATTACAAATTACGTACTTAACAAACTGAGTTCGTCTAAGATATGAGTTCTGCGTACGTATCCTCTGTGAACCAAACCTATTTATACAGACCTGATACCTGCGCACTTAGCAAGTGCGCAGGACCAAATGCTTTTGCGTACTTAGCAAGTACGCATGGGTCTTCCTGCGTACATGCTAAGTACGCAGGAGCTTTCTCCTGCGCACATGTAAGTGCGCAAAGCACTTAGAAGAAATGCAACATACACTATGTAAAAGTAAATACAACTCGATAAACTATTACATAACGACTCTACATACAAAGACAAATTACAGACATTAGAAATACAAACTAAGACTCTATCCAGAGTGTTGTCACAGGAAAGTGCATCAACAGTATGCCGCCTTACAAAATGTTGTATGGTAGAAGATGCCGAACCCCGGTCTGTTGGGGCGAGATAGGACAGAAAGAGCTGGGAAATTTAGAGGCAGTCACGACGGCCTCTGAGAAATTTGACCAGCTTAAGGCTCGCATGAAAGCAGCACAAAATCGTTAGAAATCTTACGCGGACAAGAGACGGAGACCTATAGAGTTCTATGTCGGGGATCTAGTACTGTTGAAGGTATATCCCTGGAAAGGGATAATTCAGTGTAGGAAAAGAGGAAAATTAAGTCCGAGGTTTGTTAGACCTTTCAGAATACTGGCATGGGTAGGTGAAGTTGCATACCGGTTAGATTTACCTGGTGAGTTGAGTGGAATCCACCCTACCTTCCACGTGTCACACTTGTGTAAGTGTCTAGCTGACGAATCAGCGCACGTGCCACTGAACGACATCGATGTAGATAATAGCCTCAATTACATCGAGGAACCCGTGGCCATACTAGACAGAAAAAGAGAGGCAGTTACAGAATAAAGTGATCCAGTTGGTTAAGGTACAATGAAAACATCGTAGAAGATCGGAAGCTACTTGGGAAACCGAAGCGGAAATGAAGGAGTTGTATCCCCATCTGTTTGGCTTATGACAGGTTTCGAGGACGAAACCTTTCATAAGGTGTTAGACTTGTAACATCCCGAAATTTACATCAAACGCATAAGACGGGTTACGAGCTAAAGAAATAAAATATGGAATAGAAGAATATCGGGCTCGAGAGAGATCTGGCCTTGGGCCAGGTTTGGGAAAAGCAAGGGAGGGGAGTAGGGTAAAACCCTAGTCACCCTCTCCACCCCTTTCATTCATCATCATCATCATCATCATCATCATCATCTTGAAGGTCTAGACAGAGAAAGAGAGAGAACTTAAAGAGAGAAAGCTCAAGATTATCCAACTTTTTGCCTAAATCTTGTTCCAGGATTGCTGCTATACAGTTGTGAAGGATTAGAGAAGAAAAATCATGAAAACGCAGGTTAGAATCGTCCTCAGATTTGAGTTTCTGTTTCAAAAGTGGGTTTTAGGGTTTTCATGGGTTTTTAATATAAGGATCGGATTTTTACGTGTTAAAGGATGGATAAAGTATAGATCTAGCTTCATGAAAGCTAGATAAAGGTTTTGAACGTAAAAGATATGAGTTTTGGATCAAAAACAGGCTTGCATGAGGCGGTGTTCTTGAGCCGACACTCAGCGAAGGAGAAGATGCTGAGAGAGTCGACTCTCAGAGTGTCGACCCTCCCAACACAAGTCCTGAACACAAGTTCAGGTGATACTCAAAGTGTTCTTGTCGATACTCCGGGGCGATAATCTAGTGTCGCTGACGATTGTATCGGACGACACTCAAAGTGTTCCCGAGGATACTCTCGGCTAACACTCTAGTGTCGCTGGCGATGGTATCGGCCGATATTCAAAGTTTTACGGGCGATTGTCTCGGCCGACACTCTAGTGTCGCTGACAATAGACTTTGCCGACTCTTGCCTAAAATAATAGAATCTGCGTCTTGACTTATGTGCAGATTGGTTTACGCGTTAGCGATAGATAAGACGTCAAATACAAGTTGAATACCAATAGTCAGGTAAGTTTTTATTGCCCTTTTTCTCTAACGGTTTTGGGTTGGCGTCCATACTGGTAGAAAGATTTGAAAGGAAAAATATAGTATTTATAAAAATGCTATTTTTATAAAGTCAAAGAGAAAGTTATAGTTTTTATAAAAATGTTATTTTTATAGAAAAAAGTAAAGAGTTAAAGAGTAAAGTACTATCTTTGAATTACATTTTTAAAGCAAGTAAAGAGTTAAAGTAAAGGATGGTAAAGAAATTGCACTTCGGTGTAACTTGATGGTGACAGTGAAAGATGCCATATTATATGCTTATATGTTAATATGTGTTATTTTTCTATGTGTTATGTGTTTTAATGACATTATATTATGTGATGTAGTATAATTACATAGTAGTTGCATTATAAAAGTCCCGCAGGCAAGCAAAGTAGAAGTCTCACCATGAGGTGTGAGCAAGCAAAGTAGAAAGTCTCACCCTGAGGTGTGAACAGGCAAATGAGTCTTAGAAAGTCTCACCCTGAGGTGTGAACAGGCAAAGGAGTCTTACACTTTGGTGTATGCGAGAAAGTCCCACCCTGAGGTGTGGGACAACAAAGTAAAAGTCTTACCCTAAGGTGAAAGCGAGAAAATGGATTTTGTCCTCAGACTTGATCCATATGTGATAGTTAAAGTATGTTATAGTCACTTGTCTTGTACGAGCGAAAAGCAAAGTTGAAAGAGTAAAGGAGGACACCTTAACCGATTTCCTTAAAAGTAAAGATTTGATAAAGATAGAAACGGAACGATTTTATAAATTGTAACGTTGTATAGTTTTAAAGCAAAGGCAAAGACAAAGTTATTTTGAAGTTATGATAGATAGCTTATTTTATTTTAATAAAACTAGCTACCAAACGAAAGTTTATAGTTTAAAGTAAAGATAGAACTCACCAGCGTTAGCTGACTTTTAGTATGCATGACAGGTAGTGAAGGTAAAACGAAAGTGAAGTAGAGAAGCCGTGAGGGCTGGAAAGCATGGGCATCGGGTTGCTACGCTGAAGACTGACATTTCCTGTTCCCGATAATTCATGTTGAACTATGTTTAGTTAATGTTTATGACTTTTAATGTTTAAGACAAGACTTTCGCTGTAATAGATTCTGAGTAAAGGTTTAAGAACTATGTTTGTTTATGTTTTGTGCCAACTACGAGATGTACCCATTTTGGGGCATTTCAAACACCACTTCTTTCTGTTTCTTTATTTTGTATACATTGGTCACGTACTCGGGGGCTACGCGGCCTAACTGGCACATCTGCGTTTTACGTAATCACTCGAACATACATGGCAATCCCGCCCGACCCAACTGGATCCTGAGCGAGGATAAATATTTGATCAAACTTTATGTATACTTGTCTTCCATGGGTAAATAACATCCGCTGGGGCTGATCTCCCTGGTCAACCCCAATTATGGGATGGTGATGAGTAAATATTTAATTTCATGTTTTGCCTTTTTTTTCATAAACGTAAATAGTTTGATCTTTTGCGTGAGAGTGCCTGTAGCACAATCACGTCTTATAAATCATTTTAACAGACTCGTATTCACCTTTGGTTGGGAGTGGAAGGTAAAAAGATAATAATTTAGTGCAAATTGGCTCTTAGGATTAACACTTATAGCTCTAGCACTTCTACCCGTTTCTCGGGCTCCTTCGTCTCTCGAACACTAGAGTTCGGTAAATAAGCGAACGTCAGTCAAACCGGGAGGAGCGGATCGGGAGTCGGGACAGCAGGGAGGCTCAGGAATAGCTTGAGGGCAGAGGAGATTCGAGAGAGTTGTGTTTTGGTGTGAAGAAATGAGTGAGATGAAGCCTCTATTAATTTATAGGCTAATTCTCCAACTGTAGCGGACCGCTAGCCAGGGCTCTAACGGTCCGCTACCGCCCCACTTTTCCAGCATGCACGCCGCGTGGTGGCCATGCAGCGCAAATGCACCACACGTTCGTAGCGGACTGTGTAGGCCTGTTGTGGCGGTCCGCCACCGACCACACGTCATTAGGGCTGACGCATGCCCTACACGTGTCTGTAGGTCCCTTCGTGTGTGTCGGATCATTACATGCAAGTGGTCTACTAGTCGGACTGGGTACGGAATACCCGTGACTAGGAGGAGAGTCTAACTAAAACAAAGTAAACCAACACGAGAGTCACAATAAAAGCTCTTTCTATTATAAACACTCGATGGTTATAGAGATAATACAAATTGCGTACTTAACAAACTGAGTTCGTCTAAGATATAAGTTCTGCGTACTTATCCTCTGTGAACCAAACCTATTTATACAGACCTGATGCCTGCGCACTTAGCAAGTGCGCAGGACCAAATGCTCTTGCGTACTTAGCAAGTACACATGGGTCTTCCTGCGTACTAGGAGCTTTCTCCTGCGCACATGTAAGTGCGCAAAACACTTAGAAGAAATGCAACATACACTATGTAAAAGTAAATACAACTCGATAAACTATTACATAACGACTCTTACATACAAAGACAAATTACAGACATTAGAAATACAAACTAAGACTCTATCCAGAGTGTTGTCACAGGAAAGTGCATCAACAAACTCCCCCTTGACAACAGCTCGGGATCTTCATCGCCTTCAGTCTTCAATCTTCAGTCTTCACAGCACTGGTCCCTTAGCTTCCATCTTCTTCTTGTAATCAAGGCAGAACTTAATCACCTTGTCATATTTAGAAGCAAGGAGCTTTGTCCATTCGTCCGTGTGGACACAGTAGCGTTCCGCTAGTACCTCCAGATCTTTCACAGAAAAGTTGATGAAGCAGACTTCATCAAACATTCTGATCAGTTCTTTTGGTACTGTGTTCCCACTCTCGGAACGAACCTTTCCCATGATCACAGCCTCGCCCGTTTTTGGATCTACGTACCAGTACCACATGTCACCATGAATATCCTGAGATAACTTGCTCAAGAGAATCTTAGTTTCACATTGCACTGGCTTGTATACCAATCTCTTTATGTGCTTCTTAGTCACAGGATGTACAGCGTGCTTATCCTTGACTTTTTTGGGCACTTGAGGCTTGAAGTATTCAAATTTCCATGATCTTGCTTCCCGCTGTAGTGTTACCCACAAACCCATTGCTACTGCATGACTCGAGTGACTCAGCAGGTCGCGGTTTGCGAGGTTCACAAGGTCGTACTTGGGCAAAGAGTTGAACGCCTCACTGGTTGGTTTCAAGTATTGAACCCCCCCATTTCTTTTGATGGCGAACAACTGTTTGTCCTCCTCGAACCTAACAGCCAAGATCATACCTGTAGCCCCGTGCTTGTCTGTGATGGACGTCTTTTGCCACACGGGAGTTGGACCCTTAGATGATGCAGAAGGCATGTCTTTATCTTTTGGTGCCTCGAGGTCCACAGGTGTAGGGTCGACTGGGGAGGCTTCAGTTGTAGCTTCAACATTACTTGCCATGTCAACTGAGCCTGTGTCGAGCAGAGATTCGAGCGATGGTACTTCAAAGATCTCACCATCCTCTAACTCGTACTCTCCTTCCCCGTCGCCCTTGGGAATCTCTATCACCACATCCTCATCTTCATCATTCCAGTCATCACCAGAGTCGATCTCTCCTTCTTCTAGATTGAAGAGAGCATCGATCTGTGCTTCTTTAGAGTAGTCAGGCTCTAGATATAGGATCTCATCATCAGATAAGTGCTTAAGTACTTCAGCCACTGACTTCCCTTTATCACCACCACCACCAGATGTATCACCACCCTCTTGCTGAGTAGACTCCCCCTCAGCCATTGGAACAGAAGAGATGGGCACAATCGCCAAAGCTTGGTGCTCACCTCCACTAGGACCGGCTTCAGGATCCTTGTCTTTATCATCATCCTTAGTCAAGTCGACTGGATGACAAGGCTCAGCACCAGTGGATTTATTTTCTTTCTATTTCTCCTTCTCTTTCTCTATTTCTTTCTCTTTCTCTTTTTCCTTCTCTTTCTCCCCCTGAGCACCAAGCTTCTTGGTCAGTTCTTCAACTAATTTGACCATCGCTTCGTGCTCTTTTCGCTGCAAATCCATCCTTAGCTCAAGTGAAGTTCTGTGGCCTAGAATCATTTCATTTGTTTTCATCAGCAGCTCGTTCTGTGCCATTACATTCTTCAGTTGCACATTTGTCCCTGTTCTCTGGCTGTGGAGAATCCTAACTTCATCGGCCAGGGAATTAATCTGTGCTTGTTGAGCATCAGACTCCTCCTTTGACTTTTGAATGGTCTTCAACAGTTCAGCAACTTGGGTTTCTAAGACATTGATCCTTGCTTCATATGGATCAGAATGCCTAGATGATGAGGCTTCAGCATTATGGATGGGGGAGGAGAAAATTGTGTCAAAGTCAAACCCTTGTGAGAAATCACCATAGTTGAAGGGTTGACCTGACAGCTCAGTGGTGTGAGGTTGGTGTGGAGATGGAATGATGGGAGTGGGTGTTATGGTTGGGGTGATGGTGACTGATTCCGTGAGAAGTGGAGTAGTCACCGTCACCTGGACGGTTGGAGTAGGGAGGGTCACCGTCACAGGAATCTCCTCTGTGACCGCTGTGATTGCCACATTATCTTGTACTAGTGGCCTTCTCCTCCTTCTGTACAGTTGCTGTGCTGGTGTGGTAGATTCTGACTCTGGACTGTCAGCTGCAGGTTGTACTTGCTGCACAGTCGGGATCTCTACAACCCTGGGGATAGCAACCTCTTGCCTATCGCCCCTCTTCTTGTTGGCACTCTCTTGCCTTTGTCTTTGTAGAGCAGCGTCAGAGTCAGAAGTCGGCTCATATTCGCTGCTCGAGCTTTGTCGCTTTCTTTTTGAAGACGACGCAGGCAGGGTTACCTGTGCCAATCTCCTCGGGTGTGCCTGGGATGGTGCGTCATCGGAATCAGAAGAATCTGATTCTGTTGCTTCTGAATCGGATTCCTCAGCACCACCATCACCACCTTCGTCATCACCTCCATCACTTTCATTCTCTTCTTCTTGTTATTCATCAGAATCATCACTCATCTCTGGTGCCGAATTGGGACTATACCAATTCCAATCTTCTGGTGCGACATATGCTTCATTAAGCAGGTGGCCAAAGAGTTCAGTATGCACAGGGGTAGGATCTACACTGCCTGGCTTTAGAAACTGAGCAAATACTCTCTTCTCCACCCATTTTACTTGCAGTCTCTCCCCGATAGCACGTAGGTTTGGCAATGCATCATCAATCAAGAGTTGCACAAACCTCGGGTACAATAGGAACCTAAACTTCTCTGCTGTATTGATCTGATCATTGATTGCTTTGAAGATGTAGCGAGAGAAGTTGTAGCCCCTATTAAGAGACAAGCCCACCATGGCTGCTGCAAGGTCATGACCCATGGCATCTTTCCCTGCTTTTCTGGACGAGATGCACACGATCATGATGTGGGCAAAATACCGCTATTGATCCAAAACCCACATCTTCTTGTAAGAATCATAGTCCCTCGCTCTGACATATCCCATTCTATGCCTCCAACATCCATCCACATAGTAATCTGGATAGGATGTCGGGTCGGTAGAGAGGTCTCCGAACTGCAGGACCCTTTTTATTGTATCCTCAGAGAAAGAAATAGCCCGACCATCCACGGTAACCCTTATGACATTAGGGGATACCGTGCAGTCGTGCTCTGCCGTCTCCCAGAACTGTTCCAAGTAAGGTCTTGAGACTGTTGGGTCAGATGAGATTGCATAACTTATTTTTGATCGGTTCAAAAAGTCAATGATCTGCCGATACTGCAAAGCCGCCCCTTTCCACTCAGGTTGAGTGTTTGCTAACAAGTTGAACTATCAGTGAATGCCCGAGGCATAGTCTACAGAAACACACAGAAAACACAATCAGAACAACACGTATCATTGGAAATGGATAAACATGACTCGGTATAGCAGTTACTCAATGAAGTGAAATTCAGACTTAGGAAATTTTGCTAAGTGTTGGTGTTCTTGCGTACTTAACAAGTACGCAGGAGTTACTTCTTGTGTACTTGTTAAGTGCGCAAGACTTGTGCTTAGCCAAAATTCCAGAAGTCTCAATTTCAAACAGAAGTGAGGCATTCCTGTGGATTATGGTCACCACAAGGTCGAAATACTTGATTAAGACCTATGGGACCACTATCCACTGCAAGTAACTGTTAAACTCGTCAATTTTATGACCTAGATGACGACCTAGTGGAAGCCACGGTCAATCGAGGGTCAAGGCCAAAATCAAACCATGTTAAGGACAAATTCAGAGTCAATAGGTTTCGATTAGTGATTATTAACAAGTTTTAGGTCTTAATTTGTATTTAGAACACCAAAATAGGTCAATAATTTCACACTCAAAAACGTCGATGAATCGGTCGAAAACTTGGGATTTAATGGATGATACGGACCGAGATTCTCACCAAGTAAATGTTTGATGATGATTAAAAAATGAGTGGGACGAAAAATCCGGTTGGAACACTCGAAATTTTTGAGGAAAATGGTCGGAGGGAATATCACAGGAGAAAATGATTTGAAAGTGATTAACCCTAAAAAATTTTCTAAGTCCTGTATTTATACCCAACACATATTGGTCGTGCGTACTTACTAAGTGCGCAGGACTTAACTCCTGCGTACTTACTAAGTACGCATGACTTAAGTCTTGCGTACTTGTTAAGTACGCAGGGTTTACCTCATGCGCACTTATCAAGTACGCAGAGACCCTTATGTGCGCACACTTTCAACTCAACTTATGAAGATTTTAAGTCAAATAACGAACAAGATAAAAGCGTTCAATCAAAAGGATTCAAAATCAATTCAGGAAGGTTAAATACAAATATTTTTGGCTTTTCTGAATAAAGTTGAACTACGCATAAACTTAAAATATTTTTGATCTTTTCTCATAGAAATATACAAGTATTCACACAAACTATTTTTGATCAAAGACACGAGCAGAGGATCATATCAGGCTATCTTTTAGCAAAAACTATACAAAATAAACATCAAAGAATATGGGATCATGTCATGGATTACTATTTATTCATACGTAATAAGCATATAGACAAGTAATTCAAGTTGACAATATTATAAGATTTAAACTATAAGCATCTTTGTATCACATTCTTGTGTATTAATGTATTATTTATAAGATATACAACGTGTACCCCACTGATATGCTATTCTAACTTGCAATATCTCAAGGCATCTAAGATTTTTCCAATGATCTTCTATATTTTCAGAATGAAGCTACATCTATTAGCACATGAAAAATCAAGCAGAATCCATAAGAATTATCAGGAATCATAAGATTCAGAATCGAGTGATTCAATTGTCTTGGTCTCATTTGATTTTCGTCATTGAATATCGGTATGATGATTCAGGATAATATATATGGTGTTTGAGTTTTAAGGTAAGGGGATCCAACTTTTATCTGGATTTGATTTCAATGAATCAGGAGTGATTCAAGGGTGAATACATGCTCAACGGTTAATGTAGAGACATGTCTTGATTCAATCTCTCCTTGCATACTTGTGAGTATGGGCAGTGAGATGAACCGCATTAATTGTGCTAACGACATAACTCGAAACTGACCTCAAAAGAAAATTATTGCCAAAATCTAACATCCTTTATCTGATAATGATCTTTTCTATTCTTTTACGCACACACACTTGCAAACATGGGTTCAAATCATGGTTGTAATTTAGATTTAGTTACCACACTACTAGTGATTCAAAGACGTATACAACCTACTGACAATTCAAATTACTTGTAAATAAGCAGATTAAAAACATAATAATTTAAACAATTAAGTAAGCATGACGCAATCATTTCCCATATGAGTAGTCTGTGACGTTTAGATCATTTCTGATGTACTATTATTTCCTCTTTTCTCAAGTTAACTTTGAATTTTTTTTTCTATTTTGTTTTTGATTTTAGTAAAATATTTTAAAAACTAAAAGAACTATACAGAAAATTTAAAAGAATTAAAAATTTAACTTTCATGAATTGAATTGAGTTAAGAAAACTTAGTTTTCACTCAGGATTGAACATTCCTATCAAGTTGACAAGATGCTCAAAACGGGATCGATCAAATGCCTTTGTGAAAAGCTCAACAAGATTGTCATCCATGTGAACTTTTACAAGTTCGATTAAATGCTTTTCAGCACAATCACGGATGAAATGATGGCGAATCTCTATGTGTTTAGTTTTGGAATGTTTCACCGGGTTATTTGTGATGGACATGGTGGCATTGTTGTCAATGAATAGAGGAGTTCCAGTGAAGTTTAAGCCATAGTCTCTCAACTGTTGCTGAATCCACAGTATCTGAGAACAACTGCTCGCTGCAGCGATGTATTCTGCTTCACAAGTTGAGACAGAAACCGTTGACTGCTTCTTACACTGCCAGGAGACCTGTCTGTCTCCTAAGAATTGACATCCACCAGAAGTTGACTTTCTGTCAAGGTTACAACCGCCATAATCTGAATCAGTGTAGGCTTTGAAATCGAATGACTACTGCTTAGAGTACCAAAGACCTAATCGGGGTTTCCCTTTCAGGTATCTGAAAATTCTCTTCACGGCTATCATATGTGACTCCTTCGTTTGAGACTGAAACCTTGAGCACAAACATACAGCAAACATTATATCGGGTCTTGAAGCTGTGAGATACATAAGTGATCCGATCATCCCACGGTACAATCTGCTGTCTACATCCTTTCCATCTTTGTCAGGATGCAAACCATGATTGACTGGGATAGGTGTACCATAAGTACTGCTAACATTCATATTGTATTTTGATAAGATGTCCTGCACATACTTAGTTTGATGTAGATAAATGCCATCCTCTCTTTGACTGACTTGCAGACCCAGGAAGAACGACAATTCACCCATATTACTCATTTCAAATTTGGACTTCATCACCTGCTCGAATTCCCTACACATCTCTTCATTGGTAGACCCAAAAATGATGTCGTCAACATATACTTCTACAAGAAGAATGTCACCTCCTGCTTTCCTAATGAAGAGAGTCGAGTCAATCTGTCCACGGTCGAAACCATTAGACAGTAAATGCTTAGATAATGTCTCATACCATGCCCGCGGTGCTTGATGAAGACCATAAAGTGCTTTGTCGAGCTTATACACTTTATTGATATTATGCGGATCTTCAAAACCAGGAGGCTGAGTGACATAGACTTCTTCATGAACTTTACCATAAAGGAAAGCACTCTTCACATCAAGTTGATAGACCTTGAAGCCGACATATGTGGCATAAGCCAAGAACAGTCGAATGGCTTCAATTCTAGCAACTGGGGCATATACTTCCGTGTAATCCAAACCCTCTTGCTGATAAAAACCCTGAACAAGCAATCTTGCTTTGTTCTTCACAACAACATGATGATCATCCGTCTTGCATTTGAACACCCATCTAGTTCCAATTGGTTGAAAACCCTTTGGCAAGTCAACCAAATCCCACACGTGCAACTTTTGGAATTGAGACAATTCATCTTGCATCGCCTCAATCCAGCAGTTGTCAGTAAGAGCCTCCTTCACATTCTTCGGCTCTAACTGGGACACAAATGCAGCATGCAGACATGTTTCTATAACACCAGTGTCAAGTATCTCTGTGTAAAGACTGGTGTTCTCAGTGATGGTTCATAAACAAGACTTCATTCACCATTCCTAGTCAAATGCCATAAACTAGTATAAATACATACACCAATCCATGAATATAAGCATAAACCACAAGTTTCCAACATAATATGGCATACACAAATGTAAGTCTTGTAAACAACTCAAAATACTTGAATCCATAATTTCATCGAAGAATAATCATACGGTTGTCATAACATTAACACAATAATTGCCAATAATCCATGAATGTTGTCAAATGTATCTAAACTTCCTCTAAACCAAAGTGAACAAGAGTTTTAGCTCATCATGAGCAAAAAAATTACAAATAAACAGGGAAAAATAGTGAGAAACATGATATGAAAACAAGAATCAAACCACTCCTTCAAGCCTAGATGTTGTTGTTGATGTATGGTGATCCTCTTGATGTTGTATCCTCTCCAAGAAGCTTGAAATGTGGCTGGAACAAGGATGATACGAGCTGGAACAGTGGGTTTTTCTCCCTGGTTGCTCGATGTCTGAATGAGAGTTTATGTTCTGTTTATATAAAAAAGGGGAGACACGACTGTGCTAGGAGAGAAGGCACGACCGTGCCAGGTACAAAGGCGCGGTCATGTCAAGGTCTTAACACGACCGTGTGACAGAGGGTTGACCGATCCGGAGCTTCCATTGGGTCCCACTGATCGAGGAAGTATGAGTGTTCAGACTCACGAGGTGACACGCGACCGTGGGGAGTCAAGGCACGGTTGTGCCTTGAATTTTGGCTTGGCGCGGTCGTGAAAGATGTGGGCGCGACTATGCTTAGGGTTTGCAAGCTTGGCATGGCCATGCCAAGTAGGGGGCACGACCGTGCCTCCATCACAGAAACCCTAAAACTTTAATTTTTTATTCTGGAATCCTCTTGTTTGTTCACCAAGCTTCACAAAAACCTATAAAACATGAAATGAAGCAAATAAGTGTCTAAACGTTGAATATAACCAAGAATTGATCGTTAAATGAGCGAAGTTTTGTGCCAAAAAGATGTGTAAATCCTAACACATCAAACAACCCCACACTTGAACATTGCTTGTCCTCAAGCAAGAAATCAAAATAAAACAAAATTTCGAATGGCACTATGGATTAATTCGGAAAACCGTAAGCGTTAATAAACTTATAAATGTTTGACAAGCTTTTCAAGAAATGCAAAATTGACTAAATGAAACCCAAGGAGCCCAATGAGGTTACAACCGAATGAGTAAATGAATATGCCTAGGAAATTATTAGCATGTAACTTAATGCTCTCACAATGTTCACACACACTCGGATATATATATGATCATACAAGTAATGGTGTATGTATAGAACACTCAAATGCCAAGATAAAGAATCATGCATAAATCATAAGGTTGCTGAAAGATCTAATCTCTACCAACTAACATGAAACAAAGCATAAATCAAGAGGACTTTAAATGGGTTGTAACTTGGCAATGGTTAAGGGTAGGGATTTGGGATTTAAAAATGGCTAAATGGTTAAAAACCCGGCGGTTATGCTAACTCAAAAACTATTACAACTTCTAAAATGAAAAGAAAATAAACTCACTAATTCTTCCGTGTAGATAAGAGCTAACAACCGAATTCTTTCCATCTTTGCTCATAAAATTGCTCTAATCGGCGATAATTCACCTAAATTTGATACCATTTTTTTACACTATTTCTTTACTTTTCTTTTGAAGGGAACCAAGTCAATATGCATCTTTCCTTAGCTAAAAACTTCTCAAGAATTTCAAAATACAACAAAATAAAAGCTATAAAATTAACATTAGCCAACCTGCCTTCTAACACGGGTGAAAAATAAAATAAATAGAAAAGGCTAATGAAGTTTTGAATGTGGTGTAATGTGGGTAATAAAAGAAAACGACAGGATAGGCTCAACGTGGCTAACTAGTGGATGTGTTCGGGTGAGGGAAAATAAAAATAAAAGGCTCACAAAGGAGGGTTTATCCTAATACCTCAATCATTTTTATTCAATATTTATGTTCATGATTTCGAAATGTATACTAAAAGCAAGTTCTAAAAAGCATGAAACATCCAGCACACTCAAATCCGCAAAAACAAGAGCAAACAATATCTAAAGCTACCAAGGCTCAAAAATAAACTCACGGAAACAGAAAGGAATGGGTGTAAGCAAAATGTTACATGCAATTCATTCATTTAGCCCAATAAAACTCATTGTCATCACAAAAAAATTGGGTTTGACTTGATGGAATTTCTATCTCAATTGCTTTTGAAAAAATCAAACCTCTATATTTACTAAAAATTGTGAATGCCAAACGGTTAACTTTTATTATATTTTTTGTGTTTTTTTTTTAATTTTTAAAATTGATTTAATGCCAATAAAAATTACGAAGGAAGATTTTGCAAAAAAATGAAGTGAATAAATGCACAAAAGGACAAACATCGCATGAATACATTCCCACCCTACACTTAGAATTGTACATTGCCCTCAATGTACAACAAGCAAAGCAGAGAATAAACACACACTTTGGATACATACATTGCCCTCAATGTATACAAAAACATGTTATGCGAAATGGAATGCAATGCAATGAAGTGTGAAGGGAGAACTGAAACTTCCCTCATGTCGATCATGGCACACGCAAAAAGCCTACCCACAAAAATGACGTTCCACGTAGTTCCACAATTCCAAGATCTAATCAAGACTAACAACATCAAACACAGATCAGTAACATCAAGCCAAAATATAAACAGAAATGAAAAGACAAATATATACAACAGTACACGGAAACAAAATTACAAGGAAACAAGAACAAACGCCGAAGCATGATATAAGAGTTTGTACAGTACAACAAAAGTACAACTCAACAAAAGGTGATACCAAAACAGTGGAGGGCACTACTCCTACATCTCAAAATCCTCAAGAGCAAGGCCGGCACCCTCGCCCCCCTCGGCTCCACCTCCTCCGGGTGGTGATGGTTGTGGCTGAACGGGCTGCATAAAGAATGGGAGGGGAACCACGTATGATGCCCCACCAGCAGCAGTAGTGCATGAATAAATCATGGGTAATGGTAACCGGAGGTGGCGGAGGAGCAATCGAATCCTCAACATGGTGCTCGTGCTCCTGTTGAGCCGCATGCGCCCGATGGGCGGCAGCTATAGCCTCGGCCTCGGCCTAGACAACATCTGGATCGGGGCCCGGACGGTCTGGATCCCATATTCATCCCCATCTGTCAACCAATCGAATCCCTCCTGCGCTACGACGAGCTACGTGCATGTTTCTCATTGTCTGCACGATCATCACGACGGTCTCTGCCACAGGGGTCAGGTCCCCTATCAAATCATCGGTCAACAACTGAAAGTGCCTCGCCATTTTGGTCACAAAGTGACCTCCTTAGATAGCGTTGGTAATATCGCGCCCTGAACTGTTCACCAAGTACCCCGCGATAGAATGCGCAAGATTGCAGATGCGCGGGCGTACAAGGCAATACAGATAAAACAACTCCCTCAAATTCACCACCGTCTCTCCCTGTCGTCGACAACGATGAAGAACACGGAGTAGAGGATCCTGAAGGCTTGAAGCCTTGGTCAGACTTGGACCATAAATCCCAAAAACAAACTCGTGCGAAAACTCATCCTTGTCCTCCTCTGTCGGAAACTCGGTGATACCCTAGGTGAATATCTCTGTCTGAATCTCCTGTCTCATGTACAAACCCAAAAGACTCCCAAACCTGGCAACCGACATCACTCGCCACTCCCCGCCTAATCTAAATCTAATGGTCTCGGGCCTCTCTAAGTCATCACACGGATAGTCAAACTCATAGGTGGAAAAGAACTCCATCACGAGCTCGACATACTGAATAGCGTGAAGTCTAAACAAACGGCGCCACGGGGCGGTGATGAGATCGTTCCATCAGTCCCTCTGACCGATGATGTCTATATCGGCCGGCTCTAAACGACGAGCGGCTAAAATCAGGCCTCTACGGGGCCACAAACATCCAGACGAGCCTCGTACTAATGCTCGTTCAAGTCAAACTCAAGGTACGGGTGGTCCCTGATGCATGCCATCTGCATGACAACAAAATTAAAATCAGAACGGTTATGAAGGTGTTAGATAAAAGTTATGAAGTTCCTGGCCTAAATGTATGAAGGGGCACGACCGTGCTAAGAATTAGGCACGACCGTGCCTAGGTCAAAAAAGGAAGCCCACGATCGCGCTTGGTTTAGACATGACCGCGCCAAGACAAACAAAGGAGACACGGCTGCGCCTGGAAAGAGGCACGACCATGCCTGACCAAGGTCCAAACACTCCTAAGATGCTGAAAGCCTAGCACGACCGCGCCTGGTATTGGCGCGACCGTGCTCCACTTAATTTAGGGTTTTCCAGTTTCAAAATTCATCGATTAAACACGTTTTATGAAGGGGCTTTCATAGGCTAGCATCCTAGGGAGCAAGTAAGACCTATTTCTTCGTATTTACGAACTTAAATCTCTGTGAATCGAACATTTGTAAAGAAAAAAAGAAAAACCTAAGTCTATAAACACGAAATCGCAACATGATCCTAAATCAAAACATGAAAATAGAGAGAATAGAGAGCTTGGGGGTGTACCTTAAATCGAAGAAACGAATGAAAGGAGGACGGAAATGGTGACCGGGAAGAAGATCGTCGAAGGGGGGTTCGGTCTGCTGGAGGGCTATTTGGGGGTGCTTGAAAAGTCTCAAGTAAAAAAAAACATATATATCGATCCCTAAAAATTGAGGCACGACCGTGCCATGTGTGTAGGCACGACCGCGCCTGTGGTTTTAGGCACGACCGCGCCACACAGAGGGGCACGACCGTGTCTTTTGTCCATCAGACACGGAACCTGATTTTGTTATGCAGGAATTGCCAAACCCGTCTGCGATCCTTCCAAATTAAAATATCTAAAAATTCAGAAGACATACCTGTGATATTCCAATCATCAACCCAAGTCCGCTTGATCCAAAACACGTTCCGATCTCCAAAACTCAAAAATAAATGGTAAAATACTAAAAAAAATAAAAATAAAAATAAAATAAAAATAGGAAAATAAACATAGAAACAAAATCTAAGAATTGTTACCAAAGATGATACCGAAATAGGCTAAGTTTATTAACGAGTCGTTAGCTAGACTCAAGTCCCCAAATTCATTTGTCCTTGGGATGGAGGTCAACCACCTCCAATGACGGGTCAACCGGTCCATCAATGTATGACTTAAGACGATGACCGTTAACCTTGAAGATCCTCCCATCTTCGTGCTCAATCTCGACGGTCCCATAAGGAAACACCTCCTTAACCGTGTAGGGACCCGTCCATCGGGACTTCAACTTCCCGGGAAACAATCGCAACCTAGAGTTGTAAATCAACACATGACCACCTACTCGGAATTCCTTCTTGTCTTTCAAGCGTCAGTCATGTAAACTCTTAGTGCGCTCCTTGTAGATCGTGGAGTTTGCATAGGCTTGATTCCTCAACTCATCAAGCTCATGAATCTGAGTGAACCGGTTCTCACCCACGCTCACCAAGTCAAGATTCACCGCCTTCAACGCCCAATAAGCCTTATGCTCCAACTCCACCGGAAGATGGCACGCCTTCCCATAGATCAACCTAAATGGTGTGGAACCAATAGACGTCTTATACGCAGTCCATAAGACCCAAAGTGCATCATCTAACCTATCCGACCAATCCTTACGGTTCTGACCAACCGTCTTCTCAAGAATCCGTTTTATGCCCCGGTTCGTGACCTCTACCTTGTTAGAGCATATTTTGGTGAAAACGAGCTTGAAGATTTTATGTCTTAGTCTTATAGTCTTTGACTGGTAATTGATAGAATTGTTAGCAACAGTTAAAGGGGAGTCTGTTAGGACATGTTTTGTAACTGTTGATAAAATTCTGTGTAAGTTCATAGAGAAGCGAACTTGACAAGTTTTCCTAAGCATCTTTAGGAGCGAACTTGTTAAGTTCGCCTAAGGAATATTGTACAAGTTCATAGAAAGGCGAACTTAACAAGTTCGCCTAAGCATCTTTAGAAGCGAACTTGTTAAGTTCGCCTATAGAAGGTTTGTGTCTATAAATAGGTGTTTAAAGATTTTGTTCTAAAAAAAGAGGAGAGAGCAGAAGGGATGAAAGAGTGTATTATGTGAATCTGTAAACTCTGTGTTTTGTGGAATACAAAGAGAAGTTTATTTACCTGCTGGTTCTATTGTCAATTCGTATACAAACGTTAACACGGTAGGATTCCGCACTCCGTGTTATCGAGACGTCCTATCACGAGCTCGATCTGCAGATGAGTCATGTGGACCTACATACCTGTCCACTGGTCTATGGATGGTAGGCTGTGGAGAATCTATGGTTCACACCATATCGTGATAGTGCCTTCTCCAACTAGGAGTTGCAGAAGTGGGTCCCACGGTCACTAATAAGAGCTTTTGGGGGCACCAAAGCGAGAGAACAACTTCTTCAGAAATCGAACAACCACCCTAGCATCATTAGTAGGAAAGGCTTGAGCCTCGGTCCACTTAGAAACGTAGTCAACAGCCACTAGGATATACCGATTTCCATGAGAAGCTGGGAAAGGTCCCATAAAGTCGATACCCCAGACATCAAAAATCTCACAAATCTAGATGCTGTTCTGGGGCATCTCATTCCTCGACGAAATGTTGCTCGCCCTTTTGCAAGCGTCACAAGCTCGGATCATCTCATGAGCATCCTAGAAGATGGTAGGCCAGAAGAAACCGGCGTCAAAGACCTTCTTCACGGACAAGGTAGCTCCATGATGTCCACCTGTCGGGCCCTCGTGGCAGTGTCTAAGCACCTGACGTGCCTCATCTCCAAACACACACCTGCGCACTATCTAATCAGACCCGACTCAAAACAAGAAAAATAAAAATAAAATAATTGAAAAATAAAAAAATAAAAAATAAAAATGAAAAATAAAATGAAAAATAAAATGGAATAAAAACTTTACTAAAATATATGTATATACAAATGCAGCTAAAAATAACAAGTAAAATGCAAAATATCTATACACAAAAAATTGCAAAATAACAAACAAGAAAACACGATATGCACAAAAACATATATACTAAATGACTAGAAATTAATTCCAACCGTTCTCGCAAAACCGTATCCCCGACAACGGCGCCAAAAACTTGATGAGTGTAAACTATATATATATATATTTTTTATAAGTATTTTTCACACAATTTGAGTTTTAAAATGGGTTTTCACCAAAGACTAATCACACACACGTCGGTCAAGTGTACCCGTCGGATAGAAATATAGTAAAGGTAAGAACCGGATATCAATCCATGGATACGGTGGGAAGCAATAATAGACCGGAACTAAGATTCAATCAAATGATGGTACAAAAATATTTTGAAGAGTTTGTTTTAATTAACTAGCATGTAAATATATAAACTAAGTTAACATCACAAGTCAAACAATCAAGGAGAAAATATCACTTCGGTGTCGAATCCATCTAGAATACATTCAATACACTCATAGAAACATGGCAAATACACGAAACATAAATTGACTAAATTCTCGTCAAAGATATCTAATCAAATGACCATTCGGAAAGCTAGCATGAATTACACAAACCAACCACCTAAAGTTATACAATGAAGCTCACGTTTTTAACAATCATGTCAATGTTTATAAAGATTGAACTAGCTTCCGATTACGGTACACTAATCCAACAACTAGTTGGAAAGATAATATAAACAACACACTACCCACCTCAAGTTGATTAAATTAGACAACAATATGCATTTCTTCAACATACAATGTTCATATAAAGGCTATATAAATTAGGAGAATGTGTCAACAATTCCTAGATAAACATAAAACTAAGAATGAAACATCATAACAAACACTTTGTCTTTCCAAACATAAGCATAAGGATACACATACAACTATAATGATTCGTAAATAAGACTTCATTCACCATTCCTAGTAAAATGCCATAAACTAGTATAAATACATACACCAATCCATGAATATAAGCATAAACCACAAGTTTTCCAACCTAATATGGCATACACAAATACAAGTCTTGTAAACAACTCAAAATACTTGAATACATAATTTTATCAAAAAATAACCATACGGTTGTCAGAACATTAACACAATAATTGCCAATAATCCATGAATGTTGTCAAATGTATCTAAACTTCATCTAAACCAAAGTGAACAAGAGTTTTAGCTCATCATGAGCACAAAAATTTCAAATAAATAGGGAAAAATAGTGAGAAACATGATATGAAAACAAGAATCAAACCACTCCTCCAAGCCTATATGTTGTTGTTGATGTATGGTGATCCTCTTGATGTTGTATCCTCTCCAAGAAGCTTAAAAGTGGCTGGATCAAGGATGATACGAGCTGGAACAGTGGGTTTTTCTCCCTGGTTGCTCGATGTCTGAATGAGAGTTTAAGTTCTGTTTATATAGAAAAGGGGAGGCACGACCGTGCTAGGAGAGAAGGTACGACTGTGCCAGGTACAAAGGCACGGTCGTGTCTAGGTCTTAACACAACTGTGTGACAGAGGGTTGACCGATCTGGAACTTACATTGGGTCCAACTGATCGAGGAAGTACGACTATTTAGACTCACAAGGTGACACGCGACTGTAGGGAGTCAAGGCACGGTTGTGGCTTGAATTTTGGCTTGGCGCGGTCGTGCAAGATGTGGGAGCGACCGTGCCTAGGATTTGCAAGCTTGGCATGGTCGTGCCAAGTAGGGGGCATGACCATGCCTCCATCACAGAAACCCTAAAACTTAAATTTTTTATCCTGGAATCCTCTTATTTGTTCACCAAGCTTCATAAAAACCTACAAAATAGGAAATTACGCAAATAAGTGTCTAAACGTTGAATATAACCAAGAATTGATCGTTAAATGAGCGAAGTTTTGTGCCAAAAAGATGTGTAAATCCTAACACATCAGAGTTTTATAGGGAACACACCCACAACATTCATTTAACTAAAATTGAAAATTTGACAAACGTACCTTAAACTGCCTCCTAAAAGTACTAAGTTTAACGTGTTCAGCCAAACGTGGTACCTGATGTTACTCATGTGTCTCCCTCATCCAGTGTGCTTAAAACAAATGTCTCAGATTGCTTATCAGGATCATTGATGTCCTTAGGCTCCAAATATGGTTTCAGACGATGGCCATTCACCGTTTGCCTCAAATGATTATCAAAGTCCTCAATTTCAATGTCTTCAGAATGACCCACTTTAGTAACCAGGTAGGGACCTGTCCATTTTCTCTTTAGTTTGCTAGGGAAGAGTTTCAACCGCGAGTTGAATAGCCACACTTTTTGTCTAACGGCAAAGGTTTTGAAGCGAATTTTTGCGTCATGGACCTTCTTCATCTTGTCCTTGTATGCAGATGCACACTCATAAGCATCATCCCTTAATTATTCCAACTCACTCAAACACAACTGTCTTTTTTTACATGCAGTATCATAATCAAGATTAACATTTTTACTAGCCCATAACGTCCAATAAGCTAACTCTACAGGTAAGTGACATCCTTTCCCGTAAACCAACCGGTATGGTGTAGTACCAATAGGTGTTTTGTATGGAGTACGGTATGCCCACAAGGCATCATTCAGTTTGTTTGACCAGTCCTTGCGGTCAGCCCGTACTTTTTTCTGCAAAATTTCGTTGATTTGCCTATTGGACACATCCACTTTCCCACTTGTTTGTGGGTGATATGGAGTGGAAATCTGGTGGTCTACACCATAGCGCTTTAGTAGTTTTCCAAAATGGAAGTTCTTAAAATGAGAACCCCCATCACTTATAATCACACGGGAAAGCCCAAATCTTGAAAAGATGTTTGATTGTACGAATTTGCAAACCACGCTATGGTCATTTGTTTTGGTGGCAATTGCTTCAACCCAGTTTGACACATAGTTAACTGCCACCAAAATGTACAAATTACCAAATGAATTTAGGAATGTGCCCATAAAGTCAATTCCCCATACATCAAAAAACAAGGATTGGCTGCATAGGCCTCTCATTCCTCTTAGTGATGCTGCCCATCTTATGGCAATTTTTGCATGTCCTAGCAAACTCATAGGCATCCTTAAAAATAGTAGGCCAAAATAGCCCGCAAGATAGTATCCGATGCCTTGTTTTCTGACCACTAAAATGCATGTGCAAGATCCAACACCGCAGGGATTTCTTTGTCAGGGATGCAGTGTCTGATTAGTTGATCTGCTTGGTATGTGATAATGTTAAGTTGACTAATCCAGTGGTATGACTCCTACAAACTTGTGAACCAGGTCACCACTAGAGCCTCGTCCTCACGACATTTGATTCACGAAATTAAAATCTTTAAATTAAAATAGTAGTGCCTCCCGTTAGGGATAACATTTACTCTTTGGTGTTATCTCCAAGTTGGTTTAAAACATCAAACTTAAATGCTTAAGTATTATTATTAAAAAGATGATTATAATTTGCTCACCGGGAGGCGGTGTAACAATGGGACCATGTATAAAGACGTACCGTTCCCAACATGAGTTCACCAATTCTTGGTCACATAATAAGTTCATATAAAGACGTACGACCTTACTACTATTGACCAAGTCTTGGCTTATCAATCTCTGCTTGTATAAAGACGTACAAGTTTCAAAAGAAGTTTGATTAAAAAGGTTTTACGGTCTTACACTTTAAAATCAAGAACACTCACAAATATAAAGATAGATTTAGACAACAATAAAAAGCCCACCAAGAGGTGGTTTTAAGAGCGAATAGTTAAACACATAAACATACCATTAGATTAATATTCAAATAATAACATGCACCAAACTTCATCTTCACCGTAGCAATAGAAAGAGTTTAGCCACGAATGGCCACACTAACTAGCATAACGCTGAGTTTCGTAGGCTCCCCTATTGCGGACAAAGTGGAGGAGCCTCTCTACTCTCTACTCTAACTACGAAATACACTCTCTGGAATGGTATCTTGAGGTATGGAATGGTGTGTGTAACCAAGAACAGAAGCCCTCTATTTATAGGCCTGAAAATGAGAAATGCATGGCCGTGCATTGGATTGCACGGGTGTGCAAACACCTCTGGAATCAAACAGGGTACAGAGGACAATGTACTTGAGCCTTGGGGAGCAAGAGAGGCTTTGCATGACCGTGCAATGGGATGCACGGCCGTGAATCCCTACCCTACTTCCTAGTTTCGTCTTTTAACTGCTGGTTTGACTTGTGTTGACCAATTTTGACTTCTTGGGGGTCAATGCTCGGGAATGATCTTCCAAAAGGCTTGATTTCTTATGTTTTTGACTGGTTTCATCTTGATTTATATTTAGAACACCGAATAACCTACAATTTTGAAATATAAACATTTTAAGTATCAATTACAAGGTTATTAATCAATTAGTACCATAATATGGGGATTATTATGCATGCAAAACATGTATAAATGATGGCACACCATAACACCCCACGCTTAAACTTTGCTTGTCCTCAAGCAAACTCATGCATGATCAGACCCGTAACTAAAAAATTTACAAAGGTAATGGAGCTCCAAGTAGTTGGACACTCCGGGATAACTCATGAGGCGCTTTATTCTATTTTTGTGCTTTTCTATCTTTAGGATGGTGGAATCCATGGCAAGCCTACTAGAACTTCAATTATGCATAATCTATCACTTCTCACAATGTTCACTCAACTCTAGAGTTATATATGTGCGGATAATGTATGTTAAGTGGAACACTCAAGATCGAATCGAATTTTGCAATGGTCATAAGCTTGTATGCAAATCAAGTCTCCACCAACTAACTAAGTAGTATGCATGAATCAAGAGGACTTTAAAAGGGTTGTACTGTAGCTAAAAGAAAAATAAAGGGTGAAAATAAAAATATGTTTGGATTTTTAGGGATTTAAAAGGGTTTTGAAGGGCTGCAGCTATCGTGGAACACACAGCTACGGCTTCATGGCTTAAGATGGAAAATACTAGTGGGTCCCTCTACAGTACTCAGATCATGAGTGTATAACTAATCTGAGGGCTCGTTTATGGTCAGATTGCCAAGACCAAGATCTCTTATCATTCTCAACTCTTCCCATGTTGTGTAATACACATTGCTACCTTTCTGTATGGATCTTTCGGCTTGTAGCCTAACAGCTCCTACTTTGATCAGGTGCGTATACTCATGTTGGGAATAAGTTTGATTCTTGCTACACTTTCCATCGTGGCTCCAGTTGCCACACTTCACGCATTTGTCGTATCTTTTGGCTCTTCATTTGGCGGCACTTTTTGACAAGCCGCAGAATGGTGACATTTGTTCTTGCTTGCGCCACTGTTTTCTTACATCACTAGTTGTTTTGAAAATCTACTCGCGGAGTTCATGTGGTAATTCAGGCTTTGCAAAATGAATACAAGAAAGCAAATTGAAATCAAAAGAATGCATATCCAGCTCTTTAAGATCTAACCAGTAAAAGACCAACTTCTCTCTTTCTTTTTCTTTTCTCATTTTTCTATATTTTTTTCATATCATCAAGACTAATTTTTCGATAATTCTTTTTACTCAATCTCCTTGAAATAATTTTTTCATATCTTCCTTGTAGATCGTTCGGCTGTCGCTTCCTAATACATCCACTTTCTTCTTGTATTTACCAATTCTTTTGAGTAAAATAGATTCTTTCCAAATTGCCTTAATGGTTGTAAACTTGAAGTAACGACATAAGATAGTCTAATATTCGTCCATCTTAAAGACAGTTAGCCAATAACCGGTGTTTACGAAAAGTTGGTATGGTGATACATATGGGTAGTTGTAGGATCCGTGAATACAAGATGGTTCTATTCTAGTTGAGATTGGAGGAAACAATCACAACCAAACAACGTAAACAAGAAGAATACTGATAAATGCAATTTGTATTAAGCTTCAAAGATTACAAGATTATAGAGAAAACTCTTCAGAAAAAGAACTAGGATACAATGACTCTAAGTACTACTTATATAGTAACTTAGAATCAAGACAGACCCTTGATTCTAAAGGATCAGATCTAACACAAGCCATTAATCTTGTATTGAAGCTATTCTACATGTAACGGCAATAAATACTACAAAAGTTATCTTTACTCAAACGTCTTCTTAGGCATCATTGCTTAAGTCCTTGGAAGAAGAGTGTCGTTGTCTTTTATTGTCTTGCACCAGTAACATTCTTTCTGGGTGGAGTGTGTCAGTGTTGTAGCAAAAAGTTGTCAGTGGTAATGGTTGCTTTATCGAAGCTAGTCAACTGCAATGTTTGATATTCAGAGGGAATGGCTATCAGCAGCAATGCTATTGATCAGCCGCAAGACACAACTGTCCACAGCTGCTGATGATTTTCCTATCAGCAGCAACTTTGGTGTTCAGCAGATAAGGCTATCCGCAGCAGATTTGTTCTTCAACAGAAGAACAAGTATACGCTACAGATAAGCTTATCCGCAGCAGTTTTTCGATCTGCAGCAAACTCTGAGGTCCACAGCAGTTGTACTTAGAGAATTTTGTAGCCATCAGTCTTTATTTCTGCAAACTCCCCCTAGACTGATGCTACCAAAACTCTCCTTACTGCTTTTGCTGCTGAAGCTTTTCCATGTTGCATACTATCCTTTCTACCTCATAGCCTCTTGGGTCCTGGCTGGATTGTTTAGAGGAAGCTTAGATAGAGTCTTTATGTCTTTGCTTGGCATTTTGAAGATGGCCTTGCTTGAACATATCATCTTCTGTCCTTTAACATCAATCAAGATAAACTCATTGGTATCAGCCTTGAAGGACCAACTGGTGAATGGAGAATGGGACTAAAGAGGTTTGGCATCAATGATTACATCTTTACTAGGGTTGAAGTGATGTTTGATTGCTAGCAAAAGATGTCTCCCACCTTCATTCTCTGGCTTATGGGCTTCACCTAACTCCAATATTCTTCTTAGATCTGAGTCTTGGAGTTGCAGTAACTAATCAACAGATTTATAGACTGACTGCTTTAGTTCTTCCTTTCCCCTGAAGACTTCAAACCATTTTTCTTGAGTGTTGTAGAACCAGACAACTATTTCTCTTGAGTTTTCTGGGGTGATGGTAGGTTTGGTTTTCTTCTTAGAAGGCTGCTGATGAGGATGAGCTGGGTGGAGGGATTTGGACTTTGTGGGAAGAGAGGAATGAGGTCTAGGCTAGAGAGTGGAAGTATGGTGGGAGGAGGAAGTAGTGGATGAGGGAGAAGGCTTGGGTTTCTTTGATTTGTGTTTAGCAGTTTTAGTTATCACCCTTTTCTTGGAGCCTGTCTTCCCCAATCTTTCTTCCTCTTCCTTCTTGACTTTGGAGTACAAGGCTTGCAAGTTCATGAAACTCATGGGGCCTAGCCTTTTTCCACTTTATCCTCTGGCCTTCAAGAAGTCAGTCATGACCTTCCTTTCTTCATGGGTCCTTATGTTGAATGCAATGGTCTTCTTGGATTTTTTCTTGACTTTTTCTTCTTCTTCACCCATTTTCTTATTTGCCAATTGACCTTGCTGACCCATGAAGGCTCTGTAGATTTCTTTATTTGATAGTTTCTTAAGGTAGTCTGCATCCTCACCTTGAGAAATCAGAGCCACTATCCATTATTCTCTCATTTCTTTGGCTAGTTCAGAATCAGTTATTCTGAACTTAGCCTCTTCCTTTTTCTTCTTCTCCCTTTCTTCTTCTTCTTTATTAAACTGTTCCTGCAGCTGAAGAGCTAGGGCTTCATCTTCTTGTAATTGAGAAGCTTCAGGAACTCTGGCTTTGAGATCATCCAGCTGTTTAGCATACAGCTGGATTTGTTGTTCTCTGAAGAGCATGGCAACTTTTCTTTCTTGAATTTTTCTTAGCTCTGCCATCTCCTCTTCTTCTATTCTTCTTCTTCTTCTTTCCACCCTTTCCTTTTGCTCTTTCACCAGTCTCTCTTCCACCTCTTCAGTCATTACTCCCTTCCCCTTGGCTTTGTTTAATGCCTCTGCTTCAGCTTCATGGATCACAACAGCAGATATTTTAGATACTGTTGGGATCTCTGTTTCAGCTTCATTGGCAGGTTGAGGAGTAGACACAGAGGAAGGGACTGCTTCACTCTCTTCCTTTTCCCATTCATTCCCATACATAGCTTTAAAGGCCTCTTTGACATTCTGAGCAGCCACTTTTCTTGACCCATCTGCTGCATTCAGTATGACAGTTGGTGAGGAGGGAAGGGATAGATCTGAGTCAGAGTCATTCATTACAGGAGATTCCTCCTTGTCAAGAGAAGATTTGATAAGATTGGTCATTTCTTGACTTTCTAAGGAGTTGATGTTGCAGATGTGTGTTCTGAGCTCAAAGACCTTGTGCAGGAAGTCTGGATTGAGGAGCAGGATCTCTTGGATGTTGTTGATTGTGAACGATGATCCATCACTTAGGAAGAATTTAAAGCCAGAGAACTCAGTGCTTGATCATCCTTGCACTTCCAAGCCCCGGACCACTTCATTGTAGAAAAATCTTCTCCAACATAGAACTTCTTCTTCTATTAAAGCATTGCTCTTGATCAAGGAAAGTCTTGGAGCCAGTCTTTGTTCTGATGTTGTTGAAGATTCTGCAAGGTGTTTAGGATAGGCCACCCTGTTTGTTTCTTCTAGGAGCCTTTCAAACCAGGGTAGATTATCCTCCATCAAAACGTAGAACCTGTTGATTACAAGTTCTGCTGAGAGATCTGTGGAAGTGTTGATGTAGTTTGATAGATACATTTCAAGAACCTAAAGTGGATTTAGTGTATTCCAATTCAGCTCTTCTATTCCACCAAACTCCCATCCAATCCAGAATCTCTCAGATAGACCATCATACCCCCATGCTAGAATGGAGTAAAATTTAACTTATTTGCAGTTGGAGTGAATTGAGGGGCAATGGTCTGTCTTGATATGGCTGCAGCAGTAGGAAGTATGCTGAATGATGAAGGTGTGTCTTCATTTTGACTTTAATTCTTTAACACCTCATCAATAGCTCGGACAACTAACTTCCAATCCTCAGTGATATCTTCCTCTTCATCTACTGAGTCTAGAAAGTCATGAACTTGAACAAAGGCAGGTTTGAATAAGGAACTTTGAAATGTAGCCTGCTCTTATATCCATTCTTTGAGGCTGTCAACATCATCTTCTACTACGACTATCTCCCCCTTTTTGGTTGCATCAGTGTAATGGGTTGTATCTGTTTGAGTTCCCACTGATACAGGGGAAGGAGTAGGCACAGTTGGGCATTGATGGGCTTCATGCATAGAGATTTGGTGCCTTAGTTTGGACACTTCAGCCTCTAGCATAGCTACCTTGGCCATCAATTCCATATTTTTGAGTTTCAGACTGTCCTCATCCACAGTTGTGGAATCCTTGGAGCTGGATGGGGCCTTAGGCCTATCCTCTGCATCCCCATCACCCTGGTTTTCTTGGCACCTGGGATTCCTCTCAGTGAAGAGTGTTTCAAAGGAAACATACTCAATGTGAGATGCCATGGTTAGGGTCTTAGTTATGTTATCACTGTCCTCCTGGTCAGTTGATGTACCAGGAGTAGTGACAACCCTTTCCAAATTCACTCTATCAGTACTCCAAGAGTGAACCTTCTTGGGTGATGAACTTGGGTTAGGTGCACTAGCAGCCAAGTCAATCAGTACCTCTGAGATAGTGGTTGTTGAAGAAGGTATATCATCTTGACAAGGTGCCTCTGCACTTAAGTTCAGAGAAGAAAAATAATGGAATGGCTCAGTGGGTTGTTTTATGGATCCGGGATGTGATCCTGATCCTAATAGAGAAGCTTCCAAGAAAGTCTCTCTAATAATGTGGCTATCCCTTTTGATATTTTCATCAGAATTTTAGGATTCTGAATGAGGGCTTTTAGGTTGGGATTGGGCCTTTGAGAAAAGAAGAGGAGTCTTCTTGCTCCTTTTTCTAGTATATTTTGCTGCAACTGGGGCCTTTGTTCCAGTTGAACGATAACATCCAAAACAGGTGTAAGTAATTTTTGTGCATGTGCATCCTTAGTAGTATGCACAGGGGTTCGAATAGTGGAAGCAGATTGTTGTTCAGGATTTGAAGAGGAGGGTGTGGGATCAGTATCAGCTGGGATTGCTGAACTGTCACCCTGGTACTTTGTATGTTCATCATTGTGGATAACACTGGAACATTGACCCCTGAGAACATTTTGGAAACAGTTCTCATACTTTAAAAAATGTTATTTTTATGTCCCAGCATAAGATAGATTTTTGCAGATTTTGAAAGATCTTTTAATTCGTTATTGAAAACTTCCTGCAAGAATATTGGGTACATAAAAAATGATTGCTTTGCACCTTCTTGAAGGTTATATATCAAACCTTCAAAGATGAGATGTGCAAAGTTGAAACCTTTGCCAGAAACCATACCATAAACAGCAGAGGCGAGAGCAGAGATCACTTGATGCCATCCACTTCTCTTCTGTGATATGCATTGTAGAAGAGTGTGGCATAGAAACTTCCATGGAGGGCCCATCAGCGCCTTTTTGATTGTGTACTCGTTCTGATTTCTAGTGTACCCTATGGATACAAAGGTCCTCATGTATTCGTCTTTTGAGTATGAAATGGCGGCCCCCTCGTCTTGAAGCTTGAGGTGTTTTCTGGGAGTAGCTTCAGTGATGATGATATCTTTGCCGTCTATCATGTCTTGGATTTGGGGAATCCCCTGTTCGATAGAGTAGATGACGGTGTTCCAAAAATCCTCCATATAAGGGATGTATATGGTAGGGTTGACGGTTAGTGCAAAATATATCTTTGATCGACAAAGAAAATCGATCATATCATCGAACCCTTTGGACTTCTTTCCTTTAACAGGTATGCGGTGAGATTGTGGTAGGGAGAAAACTTGTCATTAGGATGGTTTATGTCGACCTCTGCGCTTTTGTTGGGTTTGGAGGGAAAGAGGAAGGTTTTTGAAGGGTGGTTAAGGATGGAAAGCTTTGAATGTTTTGGAGGCTTAAGAGAAAGAGATGGGAGTTAGGGTGAAATTGAATGTGAAGGGGTGGTGAAGAAAATTGATTTGTGTGATAATGGCAGAGAAGGGAAAAAAGCAAAATGACTTGTACAGTACAACCTTATTCACGTTTTACTGTTACAACTGTAATACACTAAAGCAATCATGGTAAAGACTGAAGGTAATTTTTATAGTGGGTAAAGGTTAATTCGGACTTAGATTTACCCATCAGCAGCAAACTTGGTTGCTGTGGATGATTAAGCCTATCCGCTGCAAGCTTGGTTGCTGCGGATGGTTAAGTCTGTCAGCAGCAAACTCAATTGCTGCTGATGGATGCAATGATATGCAGCAAGGATGTTGTTGCTACAACCTTAAAGCTATCCACAAGAAACTTGTTCCTGCTGATAACTTAAAGCAGTCAGTGGCAAATTCTTTGCTGCTGATGATTAAACATGTCAGCAGCTAAAAGACGAAATTGCTGCTGACTTATAACTTTTATTTACAATAAGGGACAAACACATTTACAAAACACAATTTTAGAGACAGATTTTAATCAAAGTTTATCATACCAATAGATTCAACTAAATATCTAAATCAAGCTTCATCAAACGGTTTTGTAAACAAATCAGCATATTGCTCATTGGTATGAACTTTGGTTAAAATAATTCTCTTTTTCTCAACTTGATCTCTATAGGTCCTCATTACACATCTTAGATCGATCTCGTGACAGGACGTATCGTTAACACGGAGTGCGGAATCCTACTGTATTAACGTTTTGTATAACATTCGACAATAGAAACAATCATGTAAATAAACTTCCTCTTTTATATCAACAAACACAGAGTTTACAGATTCTCAGAATTACACTCGTTCAAAGTCCCTCTGCTGCGCTCGTGTTCTACACTGAAACTGTAAACTCCTATTTATAGACACACGCTCTGCCATAGGCGAACTTAACAAGTTTGCCTCAAAGATGCTTAGACGAACTTATTAAGTTCGCCTCTAATAGGATAGGCGAACTTATTAAGTTCGCTCCTAAAGATGCTTAGCGAACTTGTTAAGTTTGCCTCTCTATGAACTTACACAGAATTTTATCAACAGTTACAAAACATGTCCTAACAGACTCCCCTTTAACTGTTGCTAACAATTCTATCAATTACAAGTCAAAGACTCTAACACTAACACATAATATCTTCAAGCTCGTTGTCACTAGAATATGCTCCAACAATCTCCCCCTTGACAACAGCTTTAGAAGATTGTCATCCGTCTTCATATATCATCAAACACATTGTAGTCTTCATCTTGTTCATTTGCACACTCTCTTTATTTCTAGAAGAAAACTTGGGAGAAGGACCCCTTGTCAACTTCTGTCTGCAATATTCAGTTTTTGCAAAGGAGAACAACCAAGAATAACCAACAATTAAGATTTCCATGGAAGCTGGAAAAATAAAATCTTTTTGATTTTTCAAACATAAGAAAGACAAAATCTTTTTGGTTTTTCAAACATAAGAAACACAAAATCTTTTTGGTTTTTCTCTATATAAACTGAAATGTAAAATTCAAAATCACATCTTTTTGGTCGAACATCATGAGTAAGAAGATCATATCAGTATATATGAGATATCAATCACACATCTTGGATATAAAATCCATATAATCAAATGGTACCCTATGTCATTCTTTCAAGCCTTGACCAATCAAACCAATATCTTTCAAGATTATCACACTCTATCTTTTCAAGACTTTCATATTGCATGTTATGATACGCGATAAACATTCAAAGAAAATAGGATCATGCTATGACACACAAATCCAAATTGTCAATATTATAAGATTTGAAACTAAAGCGTCGCATTCCCACTTTCTTGTGAGTTAAGGTACCATTTAAGTATGAAATACAACTTGTACCCCACTAGTATGCCAACAGAAAGTAAATGCAGTATCTTCAAGACATATGAGATTTTACTAAAGATTATCCGAATTTCCAGAATGAGGAAACGTCACTTAGCACATGAATAGCAGAATCCAAATTGGATTGTATAGGAATCAATGAGATTCAGAATCGAATGATTCAATGTTTTGGCTTATATATGTGAAATCATAAGATTCAGGTATGTGGACCAAACTGTTATCTGGATTATAAATTCAATGGAATCAGTAAAGATGATTTATCAATATGATCCAAGGGCCAGTATATGTTTGACATATGTTGTCAAGTACATATCTTGATTATACTTCAAATTGCATGCTTTTCGGGACATGGGCACTGAAGCAAATCGAATGAATAGTGCTAAGGACATAACCCAAAACTGATCTCATACGACAATCTTTATTAAAAGCTAATATTCTTTATCTGATAGTGATCTTTTAACACACACGCCCATGCATAAAATGGGTTCAGATCACAGTTGTAACATATGCAATTATGTTTTCACACTACTAATGGTTCAGTGACGCTTTTAGTCTACTGACAATTCAAATTATATGCATACACAACACTATCATTTCCTATTTGTGCAGTCTCTAAAGTTTAGATCAAAACATATAATTCAGATATATTAACATAAAGCAACAACCAGTCAATCTAAGGTCATGTGTGAAAGAACATCTACTGATGTACTATCATCTCTTCTTTAACTTCAAGTAATGTCGATTTTAACTTTTTCAATTTGTTTGGCTTTTTCAAAATCTTTTTCAAAGAAAGTAAAACAAACGAAAATAAAATCTTCCATGAAAACATTTTATGAAAAACATTTAACCAATGTAATGTAATTGAATGCATTTGCCTTTGTCAACACAGTTTTGTACTCCCCCTGTCCTGTAGACTCCCTCTCAACTAGTCAAATGGTTGCATCAACGACTTTATGCTCACCATTGTCATCCTAAGTTTCAGGTTATCATTTGGACTTTATAAAACTTTTTTCAAAACATTGTGTGTGACATATTCTCCCCCTCGAACTTAATGGGTATAATGCTTTTTGTTCAGGCGAACTTAGTCACTTACTCTTCTTCTTTAGACATTTAAGCGAACTTAACCATTTGAGCGATTTTGAAAAATTTTGAAATTCAAAAGGTGTTGTTGGTTGTTAACTGTTAATTTCTTAATAGATTCTTGATTGCGATCGTTTTGAAGGTATTTTCACTAGAATTCATCTGTTAAATCGTGAGAAATTAGTATTTTTTTTTTTGTTTTCATCGAAGGTTTTACCCGAGAGGAATTTTGACCAAATTGGTGTTACATCTGGCTTAAATCGATAAATTGACTCTTGATATTGCTTTTTGGTTGTTCGTCGATGTCATTCCGATGTTTAATTCATGTTTACAATATCATTTTGACAGATTTGGATTTCTGTGTGGAATTTGTATCGGCAGACAAGTTCAGGCGAACTTGTTTAGGCGAACTTGTTTAGGCGAACTTATTATGTTCGCCTCTTGCAACACTAAGCGAACTTAGTAAGTTCGCTTAGGGGCTCAGAGGGTTTTTGGACTTATGAATTTTTTTTGTTACAAAATTTTTTTGTGAATTTTATAAGTGTGTTTGTTATATGTCTAATGTGTTTGTTGTCCAAATACTTTTCAGATGGCTCGTCGTGTTGAGTACACACATAACCAAGTGGCACTATTAGATTCTAACATGTCGGAGGCTATAAATTTTCAAGGGATTATTGGATTATTGAACCGTTTACGTCTACGTGTGGCCTTATCAGCAGATCCGTATATAAGCTTAGTGTACATTCAACAATTTTGGGATACGGTACATCAAGATACGGATGTTGAACCTCATGTTCTTCGTGCTACAGTGAACAATACAGAGATTGCTATCTCGGTAGAGATTATTCGTGCCGCTCTAGCTGTTGGAGGTGCTAATGACAATCCTATGTCATATCCTGGAACATTGATTATGGGATGTTTTCAGAGGATGGGTTATCGTGGAAGACCTAATGATACTCAAGCTCGCAAGGGTGGTTAGTTGGAGAGTGGAGGTACTTCATGCACGTGATTATCCAATGCTTATCTCCTAGAAAAGCTGGTACTGATGGGTTAAAGAGTGCTCTACAGGCTGCAATGGTGGCTTTGACTTTGAACAAACAGTTTAACTTTGCTCTTTATATTTACCGGGAGTTGGTTATGCTGATTAATCCTCCAGAAGGTCAAGGATTTCTAATGTATCATCGGTTCATCCAAATGATTCTGAATCATATTATTCCTGGTCTCCCACAGCATCCAATTCGTTTAACTTTGACTCCAATGTCAAAACGTATCTTTACTGATTGCACAAAGTTGAAACAACAGAATGCTGATTTGATTCCTGTTCAAACTCCTTTATATGGTCACTTAATCAATCCTGATTATGTTGAGCCCCCTAATGATAATTGGTTTCATCCTGAGGAGTTGGCTCAAGGGCAAGGTCAGAATCTACAACAACAACCTCAACCACAACAACCTGTACAAGTTCCTGTTCAACAACAAGTTCCTCAACAACAACAAATTCCTATTCAAGTACAAGTTCCTATTCCACAAGTGCTTGTGAATGAACCTGTTCAAGAAGAAGTTTATCAAGAGCATGAACAAGACTTAGGTATGAATATGGAAGATTTTAATGATGAAGCTGTGAACTCGCCCATTCATGAACCTGAAGGGAATGTGGTGGATGAAAATGATTCTAGTTCCAGCTCAAGTGAAACAATTTTACCTGTTTCTGAGAGTACTGACTCTAATGAGTCTAGAGATTTTTGCTCAGATCAATATGAGATATTGGCTAATGTGCCATTGGCAAATGCTGGCAAGCGTATTAAATCCAAAGCCAGAAGACCGAGACGTAAGTCTGTTCGGGATCCTCCTTCTAGATCAGTACTTGGTAAGAGAACATTAGTTGATGAGAGTTCTGATTCAGATAGTGATTTTAATCCGGATCCAAAGGCTCAGAAGCTTATGTCTGCTTCTATTGCTGCTGCTCATTCTTCGCAAGGTGTTGAGGATGCTAACTTTGTTGCTTCCTTATTGATTACACCTCCGAGATCTAAGAATCCATCTCCTGTAATTACTCATGTTCCTCCGGTGATTACTCCTATTCCGTTTGTTCCTCAGTCTTCGGCTGGTCCTTCAAAGCCTTCTGATTCTGATAGGATTACTTTCCTTGAATCACAATTGCTTGCTTTACAGAATCAGGTGGATACTCTTGTGTCTACTGATGCTCAGAGACAGCTGGTTATTCAGACTCAAGCTACTCAGATTGCCGACATGCAATTATTGGTGTCCAAACTTGTTGTGCGTCTTGACGCTCAGGGGGAGTTAAGGATACATGATACATGTCATACTGGGTATATTCAACGAAAGGATGATGAAGACAATGATCCTACTGGTACTGTTGAGGGTGATCGTCAATACGCTGCTGACGTTAATCCTATATCAAGAGTTCAAGGGGAGTCGACATCACAAACGATTGAAGGAAACAAGGATGACTCTGGATTTAATGAAGAGATTCTATTATTGGAATTCTTTGCAGACTCTGAAGATGAAGAAGCTGAGAAGATAGAATGTCTGGATGATATTGATGAATTATTCAATGACATTGAAGATGAAGTGTCTGATAATGAAGTTGAATAAGGAGAGATAGTGGAGATAGAGATAGAGAAGAATAAAGATATAATTACTTATGAAGGATGTGATGGTCTGAATGTCCTTTATAACTTCATCCAAGATGATGTTATTCCTGAATTCACTTATGAAGGAGTAACAGATTCTATGGACTCTATTGAAGATATCACTATGTCTGAGGATACTGCTCAATCCAAGATTGATACTGATGATGAAAATGTTCAATCCAATATAGATGCTGATACTAATGCTACTCACACTGTGTCTCCTAAGCTGAATGAAGAACCTGTGATGTATAGAAATACAGGAATGACTAGAGAACAGTGGAGAGAAGTTGTGAAAAGCTGGATGAAGGTGCTACCCAATTCACAAGTACAACCTGCTCAGAAAGAAAGAAAGTAAAACAAACGAAAATAAAATATTCCATGAAAACATTTTATGAAAAACATTTAACCAATGTAATGTAATTGAATGCCTTTGCCTTTGTCAACACAGTTCTGTACTCCCCCTGTCCTGTAGACTCCCTCTCAACTAGTCAAATGGTTGCATCAACGACTTTATGCTCACAATTGTCATCCTAAGTTTCAGGTTATCATTTGGACTTTGTAAAACTTTTTCCAAAACATTGTGTGTGACATATTCTCCCCCTTCAGAATCAAGTCGTTGAATCAAATAGATTTCTTAGTTATCAACAACTTTTTACTCTTGCAGATGTCATTCCCTGTCATGTGCTTAGAACCACCACTATCAACAACCAAAATGGTATTAATAGTCCCTCTTGGTTAATCCTGCACAACTAACAAGAAACATTAATTTGAAATTGGGACCCAAGCCATGGTAGTCATGGGTCGTCCATCTGTATCAAAATAATAAACCTCATTCCATTCACAATCGAATCTCTCATCGATTTTTGGAGATTGTTCTGACGAGTCAGAAACAGAGACTTTAGATTTCCAAACATACTTATGTTCATTAAGTTCTTCTTGCTTAAAATTTCAAGTGTTTGAACACTCTTGTTCATTTAAAAAATGTTTAGATTGTGAAAGCTCTTGTTGTTCTAAAAGTTTTCTCAATCTTCTGTTTCTCCTCCGTCTTTGAGGTCTAGAAAGCCTAACCTCAGATTTTGAATTACACTTTGGTGTATCACGAGGTTTAACCACATTGTAGGTCCCGGGAGCCTCGTCGCGCAGCAGAAATAACACGGATCTGATCTGTGATTTGTGTGGGAACAAAGAAAACGAAGCAAAGAAAACACGAACAAAGATAAAAGATAATGAAACGAAACGTAATCTATAACAAAGAAGTCATCCCGTATTACAGACTACATACCGAAGGAACACACATCTCTCATCTAAGCTCAAGGTCCAGGGGTCGGGAGAGCTCTTCCCGACCTGGACATCTCTCAACCTAGTTCAAGAGTTCCACCTACAAATGAAGACAAGTCTTCTATTTACAGGGGCAAGAACACTACCTGCGTACTTGACAAGTACGCAAGGCAAAAGCCTTGCGTACTTACTAAGTACGCATGGTTTGGTCATGCGTGCCTTGCGTACTTACTAAGTACGCAGGACCAAACTGGTGTGCGGGCTAAGTACTCAGGAGCACCCTCCTGCGTACTAGCCATGTACACCGATACATAGAATTTAATCTATAGTTACAAAACATGCTTCTACAAACTCCCTCTTAACTATAGCATCAAATTCTATCTTTCTCTAACACTGATATACATCAGTTTACAAAAAATGTCCTAACAGACTCCCTCTAAACTAATGACATCACGTGTCTTCTGGCGAGACTTGATCTTCTGGCATTCCACTTGAGATCTTCAAATCTTCAAACTTCAGTCTTCAGTTACCGAGTGATGACAAACCCGACTTCCTCTAACTGTAGCTTTCATTGTAGACCAAACCAAGTGTTTCAATAAGAACCAACTAACCCAACACAACTCATTGTAGTTCATCCTCTCAGCAGTAGCAACCTCCACCCTGACTTAGGACTCTGAGTCTGACAATGTCTTCCTAACCAGGTAACAATAGTAGACTAAGACAACTCCAAATCAGCTGGCATATGATAGAGAGTTTGAGTTTCCAATAACCTGCATCAAACTAATCAGCACCCATAGGAATTCTAGTAAGATAAACTGAAGTCTTCAACCAGATGTGTCCAACTCTATCCTGTATCTTCACTAGTCAACCAAATTCCCGCAGATGTTCATTTCCAATATCCCCTTTCAGTTTAAGCTCCATCTGACTAGAACAGAAACAAGGGTATGTTTCCTATCCCATCGGCCAATGATAAAAGGTTCCATCTTCAACCAATAATCCAACGAATATCCAGCTTCATCTTGAAGACACACGATAGAATCAAACACGAAAAATATAGTTTACATGAGAAATCACGGTTGAGATCCATGTTACGTCAAAGAGGTATATATATAGGAAGTACCAACGGCTTTTCCACCACCTCTTTAATGTCTCATGAATACTAGACTTTATCCCCCTCATTTCTCTGTAAACTATGACCAGCTTCATCATCACTTCACTCAAATCCTCAAAAAGCACAACTAGCCAACTCCAGGATTTTATTCTTTTATTTCTTTGCAAAGATCCAAAACAGCAAATCCTTAGGTTCAAGTTGTTCCAGTATTCATCCCCTATTAAAGAAGTATCTGGGGATACTCGTAGCCTACATATTCAGGTTTGAATACCTAAACAAGATGATTCTCTTTCCAAAAGACCCAAAGCAGCCACATCTTCATAAATAGAACGAGACCTTTAGTCGATGACAACCCAATTGCTCCCATTAGTTCAGCATTCATACCCTATTAAATAAGTATCCCGGATACTCGTAGCCTACATTTTCAGGTATGGACCCTTAAACAATGTATGACAAGTGGTATCATCCAACAAAAATCTCGTCCGTGTTTCACCAAGCCACATCATATACAAATTCTGGTCCGGAAAAACCAAAATTACTATCTTCTCAAAAATGGGCCGAAACACACATACAAATGATCACTAAAAATTTTGGCCAAGAAAAGTTTTTTTTGAATCCCAGATGGTAGTTCATGCGTACTTAGTAAATACGCACATAAAGGGTGTTGCTGCGTATTTAGTAAATACGCAAAGCCAAGTGCTCTTACGTATTTGATAAGTTCGCAAAGCGCCCGTGCGTACATGCTAAGTACGCAGAGGAAATACTCATGCGTACTTAACAAGTACGCATGACCACTTCTCTTGCGTACTTAGTAAGTACGCAGGGCAAAACCCATGCGTACTTAGTAAGTACGCAGAAAAGCTGAATTTGCGTACTTATAAAAAAGTAATAGCGTTCTTGACGGATTTTGAGGAAAATGCTCGAAAAGTGATGGATCTGGGAAATTAATGCTTCCAAAAGCTTCGAAAACATCATCTAACAAACCCTTAGCCTTCCAAACACCGAATGAAGTGATAACAAACTCGGATTTGAGGATTTTTGCAAGAAAAAGTAGCGAACTTTTATTTTTCAGATCTGCTCGAAAACCCTAAAACACGAAACTGGAACACAAATCAACGAACACCGAGGCTCTGATACCACTTGTAGGTCCCGGGAGCCTCGTCGCGCAGCGGAAATAACACGGATCTGATCTGTGATTTGTGTGGGAACAAAGAAAACGAAGCAAAGAAAACACGAACAAAGATAAAAGATAATGAAACGAAACGTAATCTATAACAAAGAAGTCATCCTGTATTACAGACTACATACCGAAGGAACACACATCTCTCATCTAAGATCACGGTCCAGGGGTCAGGAGAGCTCTTCCCGTCCCGGACATCTCTCAACCTAGTTCCAGAGTTCCACCTACAAATGAAGACAAGTCTTCTATTTATAGGGGCAGGAACACTACCTGCGTACTTGACAAGTACGCAAGGCAAAAGCCTTGCGTACTTACTAAGTACGCATGGTTTGGTCATGCGTACTTACTAAGTACATAGGACCAAACTGGTGTGCGGGCTAAGTACTCAGGAACACCCTCCTGCGTACTAGCCACGTACACCGATACATAGAATTTAATCTATAGTTACAAAACATGCTTCTACACACATTTTGGTTAACATAAGGCTTACCAGGAGTTCTTACCTTTTCTGGAGTAACATGTCGGTTACCTTTGGCTTTGTGAGGACAAGCAATCCGAATATGATCCACAAGACCACAGTAAAAGCAAGATCTCGTCTCATGATATTCTCTCATATAAGGAATCTTCACACAATAAGATGCACTTGAAGAAGATTCTCCTACATGAACTTCTTTTGGAGTTTGAGAATGAATAAACTTTTTTGCAACAGGTTTTGATTCAGGCTTAATCGTCTCAGGAACTGCATGCTTCTTTCCTTTACTTTATAAGGACAGGTCACCACAATGTGTCCCATCTCATTACAATGAAAGCATGTACGCCTGTCTTTATAATCTCTGACATATGGAACTCTACTTGAATTTGAAGAACTTCCAAATGTATAATTTTCAGATGAATTAGAATCAACCTTTGAGTCTTCTTTCTTAACCTCATTCGGTATCCCCTCTACCTTAGCTTCATCAAAATATTCATCATCACTCTCATCAGAATACACCATATCTTCACCTGTGACTGGATTCACTTTCAACACAGTCTTAGGATCTAAATCCTCATCTTTTATAATCTTAGGTTAATTCCTGTTGAATGGTGGAGGAACATAACCAATACCATTAGTTCCTTTCCCCTCTTTAGTATTATCATGATAATGTCCTAATAAGAATGATGAATTTCCAAAGCTTTCTAACTTTCTATGCAATCTGATCTCCTTTGCTGTAGATTCAGCTAGTTCCTTATCTTTCTCAGCAAGATCATTATTTCTTTTCTCAATTTCTGCAAAGGATATATCCAGGTGATATGCCTGCACTTTGATCTTTAAAGTCAGAGAACTTATATCCCTCTTCAGTGATTCTATTCTCTCAATACACACATTCTCATTATCTTTTAATTTCTGATTTACCGTGTGCATCGATTTCATATCACAAATGAGGTTTATGTTATCATCCATAACCCTCATCATTTTATCCTTCACTAAAATACAGTTAGAACAAAAAGTTTCAGAGTTAGAAACTACCTCAGCTTTTACTTCTGAAGAAGATGCACCAGGAGCCATGAATACGTCATCATCAGCTTCACCCTTTTGATCAACAATGACAGGCTCTGCATCAGTTTCTAATTCACTCAAATCATCTTCAACTGTATGAAAACTTTCTTCAGTCATCATATCAGTCTCAGTAGATTGAGTACCTTCACCAGAACGAATACTCTCACTATCACTTAACTCTGCAGAAGAATCACTTTGAGAATCACCTTGCTTCTCCAATACTTCATTGATCAAGACCACAAATGCTTGAGTAGTTGCTTCACCCTTTTTCTTCAATGCTTCCCATAGATCTCTTGAAGTTGGACACTTCCCGAGACTATGAATGATTTCTTTTGGTAAAGACATCGTTAAAGTTTCACACGTTTTCATCTCTCGATCAAACTTCTACTTTTCTACTTTAGTAAGAGCTATCACTGGTTTAGGAACATCACTAAATTCCATAAAGTCAAAAGTAGGATACGCATATCCTTCTGTTATTGGTCTCCAAAAATTTTCACCAGTTTCTGATACGAACTCTTCGAACTGGACTTTCCAGCTACTGTAATCTGATATGCACAAAAGCCTCGGTGGCATAGTTTCAATCTCATTATCATCACATGAAATTGACATTTTGAAATTTTTACGAAAATATCTGGAAAAAAAAATTTCCCGCCAAAATACTCTTTTTAAAAATTCAAAATTTCAAAAATGATATAAACCAACTATATAAGCTTTCCCTAAAAAATTTGAACAAGAAGAAATTTCCCGCCAAAATACTCTTTTTTTATAACACTAGCTAAGTTCGCCTGATACTGACTAAGCGAACTTAATAAGTTCGCCTGAACTTCACTGAGTGAAGCGAACTTGATAAGTTCGCCTACTAAATTCGCTTAAGCCGTGAGAAGCAAACTTAATAAGTTCGCCTGCTAAGTTCGCCTGCAACAAATCTTAGCAAGTTCGCTTGCTTTAGCTGTAACAAACTCAGCAACCCAAACACGAACAAACATCACCAAAAATCATCATTTCTAACAGATTAGAAGAATTTGAAGAAATTGAACCGTAGTATTTAGTATTTCATGAATTAGAACACTTCTATCGGATCAATTTCACCAAAATCAACCTCAAATTCACGAATTCAGCAGCAAAATCAGTTTCAAGAACTTGAAAACTCCATGGATAAAAAAATGCTCAATTTCTTGTCAAATTATACATAAAAACGTCTCTAATCAGCAAGAATCAAACGCAAATCATGAGCAATAGCTCTCATACCACTTGTAGGTCCTCATTACACATCTTAGATCGATCTCGTGACAAGACGTATCGTTAACGCGGAGTGCGGAATCCTACTGTATTAACGTTTTGTATAACATTCGACAATAGAAACAATCATTAAATAAACATCCTCTTTTATATCAACAAACACAGAGTTTACAGATTCTCAGAATTACACTCGTTCAAAGTCCCTCTGCTGCTCTTGTGTTCTACACTGAAACTGTAAACTCCTATTTATAGACACACGCTCTGCCATAGGCGAACTTAACAAGTTTGCCTCAAAGATGCTTAGGCTAACTTATTAAGTTCGCCTCTAATAGGATAGGCGAACTTATTAGGTTCACTCCTAAAGATGCTTAGCGAACTTGTTAAGTTTGCCTCTCTGTGAACTTACACAGAATTTTATCAACAGTTACAAAACATGTCCTAACAGACTCCCCTTTAACTGTTGCTAACAATTCTATCAATTACAAGTCAAAGACTCTAAGACTAAGACATAATATCTTCAAGCTCATTGTCACTAGAATATGCTCCAACAATCTCTTATGAAGTGATACCTGATGTCAATGTGCTTTGTCTTGGAGTGCTGCACCGGATTGTTTGTGATTGATATAGCACTCATGTTGTGAATGTGAATGGGAGTTGCCATGAAAGTCATCTCATAATCCAGCATTTGATTGTGTATCCAGATGACTTGTGCACGGCAACTTGAAGCTGCAATGTATTATGCTTTTGCTGTAGAAGTTGAAACACATGTTTGCTTCTTGCACTGCCATGAAATCAGTCTCCCTCCCAGAAATTGACATCCCCCTGATGTGGACTTTTTGTCCAAGTTGCATCCCCCATAATCACTGTCAGTGTATGCATACATATTGAACTTATCATTTTTAGAGTACCATAGCCCAAGTCTTGGGTCTCCCTTTAGGTATCTAAAAATTCTCTTGACAACTTGAAGATGTGAATTCTTTGAAGTTGCTTGGAATCTTGCGCAGAGACATACTGCAAACAAGATATCTGGCCTTGTGGCAGTGAGATACATGAGAGACCCTATCATTGCACGGTACTGATGTTGATCAATGTCTTGATCATCTTTGTCTGGAGTCATTTGATGGTGCACTTGCATAGCGGTTCTTGCAGTAGGGCAGTCATCCATCTTGAATCTTTCCAAAATGCTCTTGACATATTTAGATTGGTTGATGAAGATTCCATTATGGTTTTGATGTTAACATGGCTTAATCTCCTGTGCAAGAGAGCTGATTCATCAACTGAAGCTTTTGATAGAAAACAGGATACACTGCTAGATGGAGTGACCTCATTCATGTCAAGCACATAAAGATTTTCTTTTCTCTGAGCAGTTAACAAAATCTTTTCCGGAGGAGGTTTGGATAAGCCAGGAGACAGTACAAAGCATTCTTTATCTGTGAAGAGCATCCAATGCTTCTGATCACAGACCTCGGAAACACTCATGAGATTGAAGTCCAATTCTTTGACATAGTTTACCTTTTCAATACTCATTCTTTCATTGGAAACAGTTCCTTGTCCAGTAATAGATCCTCCTTTTGAGTTACTTTCAAAGGCAACATATCCTCCATTGAAATGTCTAAAGTTGGAGAGGATGGATATGTTGCCTGTCATGTGTCTGGAATAACCACTGTCTACCACCCAGGTGTTATTCTTGTAACTTGGTTGTCCCTGCACATGAGAGAGATCTAGTTAGTGTGAGGAATCCAAGAGCTTGCATCCTTGTAAAAAAGGGTTCTCGGATTATCAGTATCAGCATGTGTGTATTCAACGAAACCAATGATGATTCTTGGAGGAATTTTGGCTTTCCAATGCTGAATTAGTGGTTTTCCAGCTCTCTTTGCTTTGTCAACAGCAGATGTTGCAACTGAGGACTTTGGCTTATCAGCAGCAGATTTTGTTGCTATTGATGGTTTTACTTGAGCAGCAGCAATCTTGGTTGCTGCTGAAGACTTGTCTTTGGTCGCTTGGGCTTTAATTGATCAGCAACATTTTTGTTGGCTGCTGATGGTTTAACTTGGGCAGCAGCAATCTTGGTTGCTGATGAAGGCTATTTCTTTGGTTGCTTGAGTCTTACTTGATCAGCAGCAGTTTTGTTTGCTGCTGATGGTGTAACTTCCGAAGTATGCCTACCCTTCTTCATCTTACTGATAGGCTTTTGTTGAAGAGGAATTTGATGAAGAACCTGTTTGAGAGGATTAAACTTACAATTTGCATCAAAGTGGTCTGGTTCACCACAGATGATGTAGGATTGTTGAGGTCTTGGCAGATGCTTTCTTGGTGGGGATAGAGAGTTTCTGAACTGAGTTGCTTTGGCTTCAAAGCTTCTTACCTTTTTGTTCTTGTTTGTTTTCTCAAAAGCGTGTTGCTTTAGGTTTCTTTGTTGTTGAAGGTAATAGAAGCAGGTGCTGGCAGTATGCTTGTATTTCCCACACACAAAGCATGATTTCGCCAGTTTGTCCCTTTGAAAGTACACATAGTCCTTTCTTTTGAACAAGTCTTTGAAGTTCCAAGGGTGAGCTTTGTTGTGCTCAAAGGTGGCTTCTTCCAATGTCTTTTGAACATATGGAGCCCTCTCCACATGACATAAGTTAAACACCTTCCTATGTTGTGATTTGGATTGAGGCTTTAAGTTGGTGGAGGTTGAAGACTGTCCCTTTTCAACTGTTAGCTTTCTTCCTTCTGGAGGATAGCCGATTCTGATTTGTTTTGTTGGTTAAGATACTGGTACTGTTTTTGAAAGGATGAAAGGGCTTGGAATGTTGGCTTTAATAACTTCACATGTAGGTGGTGATGAAACTTTATTGGTTTCAGTGGAGTCTGAGCATGTTGACTCAGACTCGGATGAAGTAGTGCATTCTTGCACAGGGGTTTCTTGGACAACAGGGTCAAGATTTTGGTTGGCCATGTCAACGTTGGAAAGATGGAAACTTGGTTCATGAATGGCTACATAGTCAGCGGGTGGAGGAACAGCATTGTAGGGTTGTTCAGCTTGGAATCCAAGACTAGCAGTTACCTTTTCATGAATTCGAGCATCCAAAAGTCTTTGCAGCTTTTTGGATGCAAACTCATATTTTTCCACATGGACCTTTTGGTCTGCTAATTCGGCCCTTGTAGCTTTTAACTTAACAAGAAAGTCATCAATTTGAGTTTCAAGGTTTTTTTGTTCATGTTTTAATGATGAAATTTCTTTCTTTAAACAATCAATCTTTTCCTTTTTAAATTCAGATTTCATTTGGTGAAATTCTTCATTTTGATCTATGAGATTCTGGTTATGTTTCCTATATCCAAGGACCTTATCAATACAAGCTTGAGTACACAGATTTTCATATACCTGAGGTGGTACCTCTTATGTGTCTGCCATGAGAGCTTGATTGTTGGCAGGAATATCCTCATACTGGAATCTCCAGTTAAAGTCAGCAGTTCCAACAGCTGCACAAGCTGCAGTTTGTGCAGGAGGAGTGGCATGTTGCTGTCTTGGCTGAGCTTGGTGAGCTTGTCTGGTATGAGCAGCAGCTGGGTTTGCCTTTGGTGCCTCGCATTCTCTAGCAAAATGACCAAGTTGTTTACAGTTGTAACACCTCAATTTGCTTTTGTCCAAGCCAACCCTAGTGTTAGAGTTGTTACTTGGAACGGGTCTTCCTGTTCTTAAGTAGAACCCTTTTGCTCTTAGAGAGAGCATGGCATAGGAGTGATGTATATCCATTTCTTCTAGATCATCTGGATGAAAACATTCTAGATCTTCCTTGATAAAGGACATATTTCTTGAGTTTTCAGAGACAAAAGCAGAATAGGTTGATGTTTGAGGTGGGGCTTCAAGAAGAAATGGTGAGTTGTTTGATTGAGAGGTTGGAGTGTGGGGATGAGTGACGATGGGAGGATAATAGTTGCTTGAACTAGGACTTGAGTGGTCAGAGTGGAGGGTAGAAGAGGTGGTGGTGGATGTTGAGGCTGTTTGGTAGCTCGAGCTTCTTTCATTGGCCTGAATCATCTCTAATTCATAGGTCTTTAGCATACCGAAAAGCTCAGTCATCTGTAGATCTTCAGATTCTCAGTTCTTCTGATGGACACTGTGTAGAGTGTCCAGCAACTAGGTAGAGACCTGATGAACTTCTTGAGAATATCTTCATTCTCCAGCTTCACTTTTGAGCACTGCAGCTCACCTACAAGATAAGTATATCTGTTAAATAAAACAGTTAGAGACTCACCTTCCTTCCAGACGAAGTTTTCATATTGCTGCTTCAAGATGTCTCTTCTGTTTTCTTTTACTTCCTCTGAACCAGCAAACATCTTCTCAAGAGCCTCCCATAGCTCCTTTGCAGTTTTGTATCCTCTGAAGTTGTGAAAAACTTCATTTCGTAAACACATCTGGATGGCTCCCAAGGCCTTGAAATCTACCTCCATTTTCTTGATGTCTTCATCAGAGTATTTGGAGGATTCTTTGGGAACCAGTGTACCTCCGGAATCAGCGGAGGCCACCATGGGTATGTATGGTCCATCTTTAATGGATTTCCACATCCCATATTCTTGATAGCAGAAGAAGCTTTCCATTCTATTCTTCCACATATCATAGTCTTCTCCAGACACCAGTCTTGGTGGTCTACTGATGCTTCCAATATCTTCAACTCCATTGTTTTGTGTCATTTTTTATTTGTGATAATGGGTGACTTTAGCAAAGAGATAGTTTTGAATAGAACCATAGAATGATTAAACAAGTGTGATTTTGTTTAATCTGTGAGCCAAAGCTCGGATACCACTTGTAGGATCGGTGAATACAAGATGGTTCTATTCTAGTTGAGATTGGCGGAAACAATCACAACTAAGTAATGTAAACAAGTAAACAAGAAGAATACTGATAAATGCAATTTGTATTAAGCTTCAAAGATTACAGAGAAAACTATTAAGAAAAAGCACTAGTATACAATTACTCTAAGTACTACTTATATAGTAACTTAGAATCAAGACTGACCCTTGATTCTAAGGATCAGATCTAACACAAGCCGTTGATCTTGTATTGAAGCTATTGTACATGTAACGACAATAAATACCACAAAAGTTATCTTTACTCAAACGTCTTCTTAGGCATCATTGCTTGAGTCCTTAGAAGTTGTTGTCTTTTATTGTCTTGCGCCAGTAACATTCTTTCTGCGTGGAGTGTGTCAGTGTTGCAGCAGAAAGTTGTCAGTGGTAATGGTTGCTTTATCAAAGCCAGACAGCTGCAATGTTTGATCTTCAGATGGAATGGCTATCAGCAGCAATGTTGTTGATCAGCAGCAAGACACAACTGTCCACAGCTGATGATGATTTGCCTATCAGCAGCAACTTTGGTCTTCAGCAGATAAGGCTATCCACAACAGATTTGTTCTTCAGCAGAAGAACAAATATCCGCTGCAAATAAGCTTATCCGCAGCAGTTTGTCGATTTGCAGCAAACTCTGAGGTCCACAGCAGTTGTACTTAGAGAATTTTGTAGCCATCAGTCTTTATTTCAACAGTAGTAGAAAATAAAAGGCTAAGGCTCAAAGCGCTATCTAGGCGGATAATATTTTGAGGATTTAAGGATGATATATAAAGGTAATAAAGTCCTAGGTGACAAAATAATTTTCATACTTTTACTAGTTCATGGTCTTGATATGTATAAGTAACACAAGTTCTAATTATGCATAAAATTCGACCGAACACTCACTATACCAAACGAAGGAGCATGCGAGAAATAATGATAATAATGCTCGTGAAAAGGCTCAGATTATTCTCACATGAAAACGGATGGGATAGGGTTTAGTGATTTGTTATGCATAATATCCATTTGTTTCTACTTGCCATGTATTCATTTTATTTTATTAGGTGCGAACTCAAAGAGGTTTCGATTTTAGGGTTTAAAATTTTTGAAATATTTCCGGGTTTTACGAAAAGTAGGTTTTTAGTAATGTTTTAGTCAAATGGGTAGAAAATCACAAGTAGTCCTGAATCTCTAATTCCCCACCCCACACTTAAAACTGTGCATTGCCCTCAATGTACAAATGCATGTAATGGAATGCTATGCAGGAATTTAATTGCATGAAGTTTTAAGGGAAACGAAACTGGTACTCCCCTTGTCAATTCGGTGTATAACCTAAGGTCAAAACTTATTGCTGTTGTCAGGTTGTGCCTATCAGCTACTTGTCAACATTTTGCTTTAAAGACTACATCGAATTTCTCAGAAATTTGATGTGGCTTTTGACTCCTCAAGTTGTAGAGGTGGAGTGTAACTCCTCAAAGAAGTAGAGAAACTATCTGGTGATGTTATGCTACTAAACACATAAAGAAAAACATAAAAATAGAAACAGAAATAACAGGTAGTAGTTAAGCTACTAAGGTCCTAGTATGGAGAAGGCATACCTAGGGACTGAAGTATGAGAAACTTAAACATGGAAAAACCAAACGTGAGGTCCATGTGTTCTGCCGTATGCACCAACTTCTCAATTTATTCATGATCATCAGGTTGCCTCCCGGAAGCGCCACGTTTATTTAAGGGTCATTGGCCAGACCCGTACGTGCTTCATGAATTTTCAATTTAGTGCAAGTGGTGGAATAATCTGACAAATGGGTACGACAGTAATAAGCTGACAAACGGCTTGTAATATGGAGAGGTTCATCCAACCCATTTGATAACCTTGCGTATGACAGCAATAAGTTGATCCAGGATTTAGTGGAGTCCATCCTGGGCCAGCTGGACAGAGGAAAATAGGGTAAAAAGTGTTCATACTTAAAACGGTCATAACTTAAGCTACGTTTGGATTTAGAGAGCCCCCGCCCAGGAGACGGAAAGGTTTCGACGAGTCGGATCATGTGGCAAACCATCATAGGCGGTTTGTCCCAGTGGTCCAAGCCAAATTCCCCCATTAAGTGACCTAATTTCATAAATCAAAGATTTTTCCAAATTTTCTATTTTTAATACCTTCACCTTTTTATGCTAGAAACGGGTGAATAATTGATTTATGTATTTTCAAAGTATATTTTTAGTTTTAATTTTAGTTTGGATGGATCGATTTGAAATTTTGGAAATTTTTGTAAACCTGCCAAATTTAGAATGCTCTATAGAAGAGCATCTAAATAAAACAATGTAATTAAATCACGCCACCACCATTTGAAATTTCCTTGACCAAACTTCAAGAAACCCATGTAGTGAAGGATACGGTCATCCCGGTATGATAATTTTGTCACGTAATTTTCATTGGATGAACGTTGCTTCCTCCATGAGAAGTGGTCCTCATATTGATTTGCCCTATCCTGTGGCATATGTGATTCATAGAATGATTCATTGATATGCATGGTCATATGCAAGCTATCACAGTTGCAAGGAAGAGGTGCCACCATTGTCATTTGTTTGTTGGTGATCACATTCTCATACATAATCTCCTCCTGGATGTTGGTCTCACAATCTAGTTCTTCATATGATGTTGTCTCTGAAGTAACAGGAATTCCAGACTGTTCCATACGTCCTTCTTGTGCTTCCATATTTAGGATTCCCACCAATTCTTCTTTAAAGATTCTTTCTTCTAACTCCTTTGATGTTTTAGCTTCCAGCCTCTTAGAGAAATGAAGAAGTGATTGTAAAGTTGCAGTAACCCTTTCTTCTGAATCATCCGATCTCAGTTCCGACTAATCCATGCTTGTGAAGCTGGAAGGTTCTTGCTCCTTATAGTCACTTAACCCTACTAGAGATGTTGGAGCTATAACTTTCAGTTCTTGGACTTTGAAGAGATCATCTTGTTGTTAAGTTGGAAAGCTCTTTAGGATTTGAACCTTAATTTCTTCCAAATGACGAACCACTTGTTGTTCAGTTGGAAAGCCTTTTAGGAGTTGAAACTTAATTTCTTCCAAATGATGAATCAGATTTCCTGGGGTCCATGAGTCGAAATATAGAGCTGAGTGTTGAATTTCTTGGGGCGGTGTGGTTTCCTCATACGGTTGCCAGTAGGGTTGGTGAAAATCTGTAGAATACCCTTAATAGTGATAACAATCTTGAGTGTAGTGGGCTTCCTCACAGACCTCACACCAAACCTCCAAATAGTGGTACTTATAGTTGTCCTAGTATCCTACATAACAACTCTCGTCGTTGTAATCCATGAAAGTAGTTGTAAAGAACAATCAAAACAATCCATAAAAATAAATGTTAAGGTTAAGAAGAGTAATTCGTTAACTCAAATCTTTCTTGAAATTAACGTGTCCCCGGCAACGGCGCCAAAAACTTGATGTGCGCGTGATAAGTATATAAAATATATATAAATATATATTTGTTTTAGAAATGGTTTCACAAGATCAGGTTTTAAATTTATAAAATGATAAATACTGAAACTTAAAACACACACAATAGGCAAGTGTACATATCGCAGCGTAATATAGTTTAGGTAACAACCAAGTATCGAACCAATGGACACGGTCGAGTTCCAATACTCAACTTTGTTATCGTTTAGCCGGTCTAATTAGTGAGTGGGTTTTGTGTGCTTGTGAAGCGGAAAAGTAAATGATGGTAAAGTAAATGACAGGAAAATAAAAATGTGTGTGATGTAACAGAAATGTAATTAACAGAATAGTAAATAGCAGGAAAGTAAATATCTCGGAAATGATCAGGTTACAAAGAGTATTGCTTTGGGCTTCGAATCTGCTTGGTACGTGATAATGTTAAGTTGACTAATTCAGTGGTATGACTACTACAAACTTGTGACTCGGGTCACCGCTAGAGCCTTGTCCTTACGACATTTGATTCACGAATTAAAATCTTTAAATTAAAATAGTAGTGCCTCCTGTTAGGGAAAACATTTACCCTAAAATCTTTGGTGTTATCTCCAAGTTGGTTTAGAACATCAAACTTAAATGCTTAAGTATTATTGTTAAATAGGTGATTACACTTTGCTCACCGGGAGGCGGTGTAACAATGGGACCATGTATAAAGACGTACCGTTCCCAACATTAGTTCACCAATTCTTGGTCGCGTAATAAGTTCGTATAAAGATGTATGACCTTACTAGTATTGACCAAGTCTTGGCTTATTAATCTCTGCTTGTATAAAGACGTACAAGATTCAAAAGAAGTTTGATTAAAAAGGTTTTACGGTCTTACACTTTAAAATCAAGAACACTCACAAATATAAAGACAGATTTAGACAACAATAAAAAGCCCACCAAGAGTTGGTTTTAAGAGCGAATAGTTAAAGACATAAACATACCATTAGATTAATACGTCAAACATTAACATGCACCAAACTTCATTTTTACCCTAGCAATACAAAGAGTTTAGCCACGAATGGCCATACTAACTAGCGTAACGCTGAGTTTCGTAGGCTCCCCTATTGCGAACAAAGAGGATGAGCCTCTCTACTCTCTACTCTCTACTCTGACTACGAACTACTCTCTCTGGAATAGTATCTTGAGGTATGGAATGGTGTGTGTAACCAAGAACTCAAGCCCTCTATTTATAGGCCTCAAAATGATTAATGCACGAACGTGCATTGGATTGCACGGGCGTGCAAACACCTCGGGAATCAAACAGGGTAAAGAGGACAATGTACTTGAGCCTTGGGGAGCAAGAGAGGCTTTGCACGACCATGCAATGGGATGCATGGCCATGCATCCCTCCCCTGCTTCCCAGTTTCGTCTTTTAGCTGTTGTTTTGACTTGTGTTGACCAATTTTGACTTCTTGTCGGTCAAAGCTCGGGAATGATCTTCGAAAAGGCTTGATTTCATGTGTTTTTGACTGGTTTCATCTTGATTTATATTTAGAACACCGAATAACATGCAATTATAAAATATAAATGTTTTAAGTATCAATTGTAAGGTTATTAAGCAATTAGTACCATAATATGGGGATTATTATGGATGAAAAACATGTATACATGATGGCACATCAACAGCCCCGACTGCAAATCACTCGCTTTACACATTATTTCAAAAGGAAGGTTCCAGTCTGGTGATTGCAAGATCGGGGCTTGTACCAATTGTTCCTTTATCACATTAAAAGCAGTTAGACACTCTTTGTTGAACTCAAAAGGAACATCTTTCAAAAGTAAGTTACATAAAGGTTTTGTGATGACACTAAATCCCCTAATAAACCTACGATAAAACCCGACATGCCCTAGAAAAGAGCGCACACCCTTGACGTTTATCGAGGGAGGTAATGTTGAAATAACACTGATTTTAGCCCTGTCTACCTCAATCCCCTGACTTGACACTACATTCCCCAAAACAATACCCTCTTGAACCATAAAATGGCTCTTCTCCCAACTTAGGACTAGATTAGTTTCCACACACTGTTTCAAGACTTTAGATAATTCATTCAAACACCAATCAAATGATAAACCAAAAACTGAAAAGTCATCAATAAAGACCTCACGTGACTCCCCGACCATGTCCGAGAATATACTCATCATACACCTTTGAAAGGTGGCCGGGGCATTGCACAACCCAAATGGCATTCGCCGGAAGGCAAAAGTACCATAAGGGCATGTGAAGGTGGTCTTTTCCTTGTCATCGGGATGGATGGCTATCTGGTTATACCCTGAATAACCATCTAGAAAGCGGTACAATTTCAGATCTGATAGCTTCTCAATAATTTGGGTAATAAACGGTAAAGGAAAGTGATTCTTTGATGTGGCAGCATTAAGTTTCCTGTAATCAATACACACACGCCACCCGGTTACCGGCCGAGTGGCAATCTGCTCACCATGCTCACCTTTCACTACCTGTATACCTGCTTTCTTGGGCACTGTTTGGGTCGGACTTACCCATGGACTGTCAGAAATGGGATAAATGTTCCCAGCGTCCAACCACTTCAAGACTTCTTTCTTGACAACCTCGCGCATGTTGGGATTTTATCTACGTTGTGTATCCCGCGCAAGTCTTGCATCTACATCTGTGATGATCTTGTGCATCACAATAGATGGACTAACACCTTTTAAATCAGCAATGGTCCACCCAATTGCAGCTTTGTACTCCTGAAGCACCTTCAGTGGTGCCTCCTCCTTCTCTTCGTCCAAAGTGGATGCAATGACAACTGGAAGAGTTTGATCATCCCCTAAAAATACATACTTTAGGTGGTTGGGTAGATCTTTTAATTCCACCTTTGGGGGGCTCACGAGTTAGGGTTTCAGCCCTGAATCAATCCCAGTTGACAGACTCTCCACATGATGAGTCGATGGAGGTCTACCCTCTTGCACAGCCATAGCTTCCACAATCCTTTCTTCCCATTGCAAGTCATGCTCTAGTTCCTGTTCAACCCTGTCACACACAAAACAAACCTCTGTGGAATCTTCCCCAGAGTGAGGATGTCATCATTCAATGATGTCTACCATAAAGCATTCATCACTGGGAAGAGGGTCAGATGCATTGGAAAAAAATATTTAAACGCACCCTTCTATTACCAAAAGTCATGTCAACTGTGCCTAAGCGACAGTCAATCAAAGAATGGGATGTGGCTAAGAAGGGTCGACCCAAAATCACTGTTGGTTGTATGATCTTTTCAGACTGCACATAGTCAAGAACTAAGAAGTCCACCAGATCGTAAAATTGGCCAACTTTTACTATAACATCACGAACTATTGGGAGTTCAATCAGCCAACACCACGGTGGTATTGGCTCGACGTAGTGGACCAAAATCATATTGGTCGTACAAACTCCCAGGAAGGATGCTCACACTTACTCCAAGATCCAATAACGCTTTGTTCATTTTAAAATCACCCACTTGTATATAAATTATGGGCGCTCCTAGATCTTGGAGTTTTGGTGGGAAAGCACCAGTTAAAATTGCACTGACTCGTGCATTCAAATCTAGCTTTTGAGGAATTTTATTATGCCATTTCTGAGTGCACAAATCCTTTAGATACTTAGCAAAAACAGGAATTTGTTTGATTGCATCAAGGAGGGGTATGTTGATTTTTACCTGTTTGAAGATCTCCCAAATTTCCTCCTGTTGAGGACCCCTCTTGTTACTCACCCCCTACTTTCCTGAATTCACTAAAGCTGAGGGAAATGGAACCACATGAGGCACCACCTCCCCCTCATTAACAGTTGGTGTTGTTTTTGAAAAAGATTTGCCATTTTGATTTTTAAAAGCACCCCGTGTAACCAGAATCGGCTCCGGCTCATCGTCACTGACCTCATTCTCATCAATGTCCTCCACCACACCATCAACAAAGGTTGGTGGAGGAGCAACTTTGTTATCATATACTTTACCACTACGAAGAGTACTTACCTGACCAACGTGGCTGCTCTTCGTGTTCCTGCTTCCCGAGGCTTGATGAGATGGATTGGTTTGGGTGTCACTTGCAAGCCTCCCATTGTTCTTCCTCAAATCAACCAAATCAGTGGCTAACTGCCCCATCTGAGTAGTCAATGATTGGATTGACTTGTCACGAACCTCATCAGATTAGTTCTTCTTTTGCAGGTCATGTTGGATGGCTTTCAGAATATCCATCATCTCATTCCCACTAGATTGATTAGAAGATCCAGATGATCCTCCTTGCTCATTCCCTCTTTGATACCCCTTTTGGTAATTACCTTGATTGTAGTTTTGATTCCGGGGTGGGAATGATTGCTGATTTCTTTGCCCACTTGCTCGAAAATTGAGGTTAGATTGGTTCGAGGCATCCCCATAATGAAAGTTGGGATGGTTTCTAAGGCTTGGGTGATAGGTGTTGGAATTCATGTCATAATTCCTACCACCCCCTGAATATAGTTCATATCCTCATACTTCCCCGTGCTGTACGCACTATTGTGACCCAACTCTCCACACTGGTCACACACCTCATACGGTTGGGTTTGTTGCCCCCAGTGCCCCAGTTTGCAACTTGTTTCTCTAGCTTTTCCAACCTACCCGACTCAGAACTCTGATTATCCACCACTCTCACTACCGAGTGTCTTGCCCTTCTTGAAGATTGAGCCTTCCTCTTAGATGTTCTTTCCATCTTCTCTAAATAGTCCCAGTCTTCATCCTCAAAGTTGGTACCAAATGTTCCATTAGAAATAGAGTTGAGGTTTACTCTCCGGGGTTCAGGTTTACAATAATAAGAAAAGTAATCCTCTCCAGGGTTCAGGTTTACAAACACAAGTCAATTCTAGTTTACTCAGCAATCAATCACATAGACATAATCGCACAAGGTTTAATTGAATTCAGTGAAAATATTAAAACGAGTTGTAAAGAAAGCCTATTCATGTATAATCAGTTTTATATTAACCAATTGACACTCAACCCTCACAACATCCCTGATGTAAAGAAACCTGTGATTGATGAGACTTGAACAGCAATTCGAAATCAATAAAAACAAATTAAAGCATTCAATCAACAAATGTAATTATATGGCTTAATATGCCAATCAAAATCACAACCTAAGTCTAAGTATTCCAGAAAATATCAAGTGCATACACAAACCCTACACCCGGAGAAGATCACGGGTGGTTTAGCTACTCATACTCATCACAATAATCAAAACTAGTGTTATGGAAGTTACAATCATCAACTTTGATGAACAATTGACTCAAGAACAAGGAAAATCGCCTTCTTGGACCTCTGGAACGGCTTGAATCGAATGATAATCGATAATGGGGGCTAAGAATGCTTATAACCTAAATTAGGTTAAAAAACTCGTAAAAAGAAATCCTCGCGTGTCGTGAAAAAGAATAGGCTGGTCCTTCGCGTGCCGCGAAGGACAAAATAGTCCGGCGCCCAGATTTGGCTTCCATAATCTCCGCGTACCGCGAACTTTCTGCTCCAGATCTTCGCGTACCGCGAAGAACAGAAATTCCAACTTTTTTACTTTTGGGCTTTGATTCTTCCCGTACTTTGTATCCAACTGATTAACTTTCGTTTCCCGCTCATTTAGCACATAAACCTTGGAGGCACACTAAAACCAAATACAAACATAAAACGACTCAAAGTACATGCTAAACTGACTAAAACGAATACAATTTGACATATTAGCTGGGGTTATTTCACACTACATCAATAATATTACTGTAAAATCAAACAATATGCTTCAAGATTTAACCTAAAAATGGTCCAAGTACACCCCGATTCAGTCCGCTTTGATGACGGTCGGCCGATTTGGTGGTTGTTGTACGGGCAGAATGAGGGTCAACGATGGTCTAGAGGGGGTTCTGGTCACGGAAGGCTTCTTCCATGTTTTCTTCTCCTTGTCTATTTCTTCAGCTTTAGATGGAGAAGTGTGAGGCTACAATTAGAGCTTAGGAGGGGTGGTCGACGGTGATTTGGGTGGTGGAGCAGAAAGGGGCGATGTTTTTTTAGGGTTTTAGGGAAGAAGATAAGAAGGAGGAAAGATAGAAAAAGGGTTATTTATATTTTTTTAGTTTATTTTTTTTTATAATATTAAGGGTAGTTTGGTCAAATCATCTAAACTTAACAGAAAAATTCTCACGTCGTTAATCAGTTGGTTTTAATCGAGTCAAAACTAAAACTAATGGACTGAAAAAATCAAATTAAAACTTTTAGACTAAAAGTGTTATTTTTATCAAACCAAAAGGACTAAAATCGTATTTAACTCTTATTATTATTACTATTACTATTACTACAACTACTACTCTTATTATTTTAATTATAAATATTATTTCTTACGTTTTTTACTTTGACTTTAATATTATTATCAATAACCCTAAGAATAAGTGTCGGTTGGTTTTTTTATTATTTTATTCGTTTTTTGTTTTAGGTTATAGTTTCCTAATTCATTTCCTTTATCATATTGGTTGTGTGGCTTGGATGGTAAGTGCTTTGTGGACGTCGTGGGTTCGATTCATGATGTTGAAATTCGTTTTTTACCCTCTTGTTATTATTATTAACTACTTATTCTAGTTATCAATATTATTGTTACTATATTATTAACCAAAGTTGCAACACTTCTAATTTCTTCAACCTAAGGAATTCGGAATCCTACGTGTTGGTGATGGAATTTTAAACATTCCGTTGGAATGTTTGGAAATTACCACAAACACCCTCAACCTCTCTTCCCTCAAATCATCTTCTCAAATCTTACCATCGTTCATCTGCTACAAAAGCGAAGAACAAGATATAAAGAAGAAAATCCAAAATTGTTGGAACTAAAACCAAAACATGTAACCAAAATTATACTTTGTGAACTTTCAAACCAAATCCACAAATTTCAGTTCGATTAATCCTCTTCTTCGTTTCACAATTGAATTTTATGAACCAAATAAAACTCCCCATGTCTATGAAATTCTGTTTGGTGAATTTCAAATCCAAAAACAAATGAAAACCTTCAAAAAAATTACAGATCAATAAAAACTTTCAAACCAAATCAAGAATCGTTGTATCGATCTCAACAGAAGACGAACCGAATCCAAAAAATCCAAAAAAACAGAATCATATGTCTCTAACTCTCTATCATAACTAAATTGAGGCTGATGAACCAAATCTAGAAGGAAAAGATGAAAACGGCTGAGAGGGTGAAGATGAACCGTATCAAGAAACATAAGATGAATCTTTTTCGAAATAGTTTGGTCGATTGGAACATAAGTGATGTTTATGGACGGGAACACAACGAAACATCAAAAAAGAATTTCATCAATAGTATTGATGTTCATCGAAACCTATGTTCAACAATTCCAAGGAAAAAGCTTCATCTTCTACAAATAGCTTCGATTCCATGGGATAAAGATGAAATCCATGTCAAAATCCATGGGATAGTGATGAAATCCGGTGCGCGGGAGGAGAAATTTGGTGACAGATGAACTGGGGTGGGGATGAATTGGAGGTGGGGATGAATTGAGGGTGAGGATAAGGACAATTTGGTCTTTTTAATTTGTTTACATTCCAATTCCATTATAAACATGCAAACCAAATATATTTTTGATTTTTCACCTCAATTAATTTAAATTCCATCAAATTTCAATTCTTTTCAAACATTTTAATTCCTTTTAAAAAATTCTGTGAATCAAAGAGCCCATAAATTTGAATTCTTGAGTTGAAACATCAATATTGAATTCTTGAGTTGAAACTCTATGTTTGAATTCAAACAATAGTTGAAATACCCTCAAAAATTTATGAGTTAAAACTCTAAGTTTGAATTCAAAAAAAAGTTGAAACACCCTTAAAAATTCTTGAGTTGAAACTCCAAGATTGAGTTTTTGAGTTGAAACTCTAACCGTTTCAACTCAACACATCTAGTTCAAGCTCACAACTATTTTTTCATATATTTTTTGAACGGTTATTTTATTTGAAGAATTTATTCAAACCAATATATGAAGAAAATTTTATTATATCATGACAACATATAACCAAAGCATTTTATTATATCATGACTCTTGTTGTTACCGCGTTGCACGTTGCGAGTTTTCAGGCCTTCAACCGTCAAGAGCGCAGGTCTGGTAATAGGAAGTCTTTGCAATGTCATAGTATTCAGCGGTCGCTGGCAGCTTGGCGTGATGGGGATGGTTTCGAGGAGCTCATCCATTCGCTTTTTGCCCAACCTTTGGGTCCGACCACGTGTCGTGTAGAGCTTGTCCCTGGATCCGATAATTCTATGGCGTGCAACAATGTTAAACAATGTTTTGCGGATGGGCATTTCACTGCGGCGGTCAAAGTATTATGCTCTTCAGGGGTTGCACCTTTCGGTAATGATACTATGAAAGTGTTGGTGGCAAAGCATCCCATCCTGCCCCCTCCAGATATGCATGTTTCCTTACTTTCCGAGCCTCCTCTTGTTGTGGATGATGATGTCGTGCTTGAATGCATTAAAGCTTTCCCCAAAGGGACCTCTTGTGGGAGGGACGGATTGAGAGCCTAACATATTTTGGATGCTCTTTGTGGAGAGGGATCTACGATCGCCGTTGACTTGCTCAAGGTTATTTCTATGGTGGTTAAATTAAGCTTTGGGGGGAGATGCCCTAGGGGATTGGCGGAGTTCGTTGCCTCGGCCCCTCTCACACCGCTGCTCAAACCGGACAACGGGATTAGACCTATTGCCGTAGGTACGATCTGGAGGAGATTGGTCTCTAAGGTGGCCATGAGGGGTGTTGGGAAGGAGATGGCTAAATATCTGGGTGACTTTCAATTTGGGGTAGGAGTTCCCAATGGGGCAGAGGCTGTGCTCCATAGCACGAACAGGTTCTTAAATGAGTTTCACTCGGATGGATCGTTGGCTATGCTTACCGTCGATTTCTCTAATGCTTTCAACTTAGTGGATAGGACTGCCCTCCTGCAAGTGGTTCGGACCCGATGCCCGTCCATTTCGCTATGGGTGGATTTTTTATATGGGAAGCCGGCTAGGTTATATGTGGGTGATGACCATATTTGGTCCACCACTGGGGTTCAACAGGGGGACCCTTTGGGGCCTCTCCTTTTTGCCTTAGTATTGCACCCGCTGGTTCATCAGATTAGGGATTGCAGCAAGCTTCTCTTCCATTCTTGGTACCTAGATGATGGTACGATTATCGGAGACGCTAAAGAGGTGGCTAAAGCCCTAGATATTATCAGGTCAGAGGGGCCCCGTTTGGGCCTTGAACTTAACGTCAAGAAAACAGAAGTTTTTTGGCCGTCGTGCAATGGGGTGAAGGTACAAGATGGATTGTTCCCTCGTGAGATTGGAAGGCCAGTGCTGGGTGTGAAACTTCTTGGGGGCGCCGTTAGCAGAGATGCAGGGTTCATCAGTAATTTGGCTGTGAAAAGGGCTTCTTGTGCGGTGGAACTGATGAGCTGTCTCCCACGTTTGCGGGACCCTCAATGCGAGCTCCTTTTGCTCCGCTCGTGTATGGGAGTTGCAAAGCTATTATTCGGCCTTAGAACATGCCAGCCTATGTATGTGGGGGAAGCTGTTTCAATTTTTGACAAGGGCCTTCGGGGTGCGATCAAGGATATCGTGGTTTGTGGTGGTGCTTTTTTTGGGGATTTTCAATGGAGGTTGGCATCACTTCCAAACCGTTTCGGGGGTTTGGTTTATGTGCGGCTCAGGATGTATCTACTTATGCATTTGTGGCCTCGAGGACACAATCTTGGAGTTTACAGGACCACATTCTTCGGGGTTGTGATATTGATGGGTTAGACTCTGATTATGGGTGTGCGATGGATCGCTTGCGCATGTCCCTTCCTGATTTCGATCTTAGCGGTTTCTCTAATAAGGACACCGCCCCCCCTAAAGCCCAACATGTTTAGGCAAATGCATTATTTAGCAGAATCGTCCAGAATTTGGGAGTAAAGTTTGATTTATCACCTCGTCAAAAAGCGGTGTTTGAATGTCTCCGGGCTCCTCGGGCTCAAGATTTTCTAATAGTTATCCCCATTAAAGGACTAGGTCAGCATATGTCGGCTGTGGAGTACCGGGCTATCCTCAAGTATCGGCTAATGATCCCCTTGTTTCCGACTGATGAGCCCTGCCCAGTTTATCGCAAGGCTTGTTTGGATCCTTTTGGCGAGCATGCGGTCCATTGCAAAGAGTTACCCGGGTTTAAATACAGGCATGATTTGGTTAGGGATGTTCTTTGTGATGTTCTCAAACGGGCAGGAATTTCTACTAAAAAAGAGGCTCCCGTGAACTTTCTGACAGATCCGCTTGAAGAGATGTCTACTCTGCGGCCGGCTGATATTCTGGTGTTTGGTTGGGCAGGGGGGAAACACGCTTGTGTGGACCTTACAGGAGTGTCCCCTCTTGTGGGGCTTAGGGACAATGGGGTTGTGGCAGGTCATGCTGCTTTAAAGGCGGAATCAGGCAAAGTTTCTAAACACGAGAAAGCTTGTTTAGATAACCAACACGTGTTTATCCCTTTTGCTTTTGATACTTTTGGGTTCCTAGCACCGGAGGCAGTGGAATTCCTAAATAGGGTTCAACGAGTCGTGCATAGTAATATTTCGGCCTCTAAGACCCCAAACTTTGTTTTTAGTAGGATCGGTTTTGCTATTCAAAAGGGGGTTGCAGCGCAACTTGTTGCCCGTTTACGAACCACTGTATTGTAATCGTCCTATTTTAATTCTAGTGAATTAAAAAGATATATCACAATAAAATACAAAAAACCAATATATCACAATAAAATATAAAATCCACTGTAATTTATCATTAGTTGTGTTGAGTAGGGATGTCAATCATCTTGGGTTGACGGGCTGAATTGTTTAATCAGAGCATGACCAATATATTAACTAGTGGCAAAAACATCAACACTAACCCGGTTATGCATAAAATCATGCAACTCAAACACGACCCATTTCATTTGTGTTCATGGTTCATTGGAAAAGGAAACCTAAAGTCGCGCCTATTTATAACTGCAGTCCTCAATACGTGCGAGTAAACTAAACTAGAGTGTTCCATAGAACTTATTGACGCGAATCTCCTGAATGTTCACGACCCGTGACCGTTGTGAATGTTTATATTAGAGAGAATATATGAGTTAGGGTTCATTGTAATAATCCTTACCATAATTCGGAGATATGATTTGATTACGTTTGGTTTGTAATTATCCCCATTACTCTTATAAATAGTTGATAATAACACAAAATATTTGATGAAGTTTCATTATTCTATATGGTTTAGTGCATTAGGTTCATGCTTTCGTCTTTACTATCCCTCCTATCTCTCTTCATTGCTTTTGTCACGAGATCATGATTGGTCGTCGACCCGTTACCCCCACCGTCCCCCTTATGTAAAGACTTTTTTCCCTTCTTGTTTCCCTCGTCCTACCCTGGGAACGTTGATACATATATATAGACATTGTTTTATTTTATTTTTTCTTATTGTCATCGCGTGCCACCACAGTCGTAGCTTGTATTGTGGCTCTCAAAGCTTACATCACCGTATCTCTGTCGTGGTTCCTATTGTTGATGCCACAATAACCTTAAACCTGTTGCTATCTTTTGTCAGCATAGATTTTTCTCACTGTTTAAGTTTTATGGGATTTTTTGTTATTCTTTTTAAATATTGTATGTTCTTTTTATACTAACATATTCATTATTTTTGCTCCGGTCTCAGCGTTAGATCTCCTCCACTCCGACTGCAGGAAAGTTTATACAGAATATATTAGTTAAATATTATAATAATTCTTGCCATAATTAAGATACTGTTTATCTTTTGTGATTATTGTACTCCTAAAATTGTTTATCATTAACTAGGTTAAATACTACGTGTATTACACGGGTTGAATAAATATAATATTATATATACTTAGCAATAAAGATTTACATATTACATATTTATGATATATTAACTAGTTTTTTAAAATGTTTTATAAAAAAATGAAATAAATGGTCAATTTATTAAAATGTTTTATGAACAAACCTATTTTTTTTAAAATAAAAAATATTTATAAAAAAAATTATATAAATCATTATTATTTAATAGGAGAGAGATGCGGGAAACAAAAAATTATAAAAACAATTAAAGAAATTTGTGTAATTAATAAGAGAGAGATGCGTGAAAAAAAAACTTGAGAATGTATAAGAGAGTGAGAAGTGTCCTATCAAAATCTTTATTTATTATAGAGTATAGCTATGTAATACACAGTTTTTATTATCGTATAGTTTGAATCAGCCTAACTAATGCAAACAAATTCTATGTTTCTGTTTTTGTTCTTTTCTCCTTTTGTCTGAAACTCAACCCAAAAATAGTCATTTTTTTTTCATTTTAAAATTTTTCCAACAAAATATAAAGATACACTAACCAAACAAACGTCTACCTTTTCTTGGTATTTTCTAATGAGTAGGCAACTATTAACGGATGGATATAATGCTAGGCATGAATCATATGAACAAATAATATTATTTTAACGTAATATTGAATCACACAGTAGTTAAGCTAGCTATTAGGGTTGGTTGGGGGGGGGGACATATCTATAAATACAACTATAAAAGCAAGTAATTCTCATCTTTGTGTTCAACTTGTAGAGAGAGAGAGAGAGATGGCATTGAGTGGTAAAAGAGTTTTTCAGGTTGAGATCAAGTCCAAAGGTGATATTTTTCACAACTTATGGAAGTCCAATCCACACCAAATTCCGAGCTTAACCCCGACCACTATCCAAAACTGTCAAACCCATGATGGTGAAGTTGGAACCGTGGGCTCGGTTCTCTTGTGGAACTATTTTTATGGTAAAAAAATACATACCTTACGTCTTTCTTTACAAATTACATAATTAAAATAAAAGTTTTCGATGATATGTTGTCGCAGATGGAAAAGACTGTGTTGCAAAAACCCTAATCAAGGACATCAATGATGACAAAAAATCTATCACCTTCGAGGTACTTGAAGGCGATTTACTCAAACAATATAAGACCTTTGTTTCAAACGTTCAAGTAGACAATCATGGTTCAAACAACGTGGTGACATGGACTGTCGAATATGAGAAGTTGAGCCCTAGTGTTCTTGATCCAGACACACTTATGGAATTTTGTAAGAAGGTGGCCAAAGACATAGAAACTCACCATCTCCAGAATTAAACTAAATAAATAAAAAATCAAAATCAAAGCATATTCGTCAACAATATAGGGTGACTCTGAATAATTGATTTTGAGTGTGTTGGAGATTCCCGTTGTATTTATGTTATATTTGCTGGTTGCTTTTATTTGTAAAAATTCTTGTTATTTTAATCATAATATTAATATATAATAAATTGGATTCTTATCATCGTCTCAACAAATCTGAATACGAGCTCAATATCCAGCTTGGATTGATGACTATGCATGAATATATATAAATATAGGGGAAGGTTCAATGGGTAACCTCAAAAAAAGAGGGAACTACGGAACCATTCTCAACCACACATTTTAAACAAGGAAAAAACAAGTTAAATACTAAAAACTAAACTTCAAAACCTAAAAAAACCCCACCCCCAAAAACCTAAACCCCCACCCACCCTCAAAAACCTAAACCACCCCCCTCTAACACGAATGAACTATGCAAACGAGTAGGTAGAACAAGTTGAAACATTATATGTAAATATTTTACTTACACGTATATAAAACATTTACATATATAAAAAATAGTGAACTTTCGTGTATGTAAATAAAGATTACAGATGTGTTTACACATGTGTAAATAACGCATTCAGTATATTAAAAAATAGACCCGTCGTATACATCGTTTGTTGGATTCAAAAAAATCCCAACCATTAAAACCTAATGTAGAGCAAAGCGGAAAAGCCGACCACTTGAAAACGTTACCGGAAATTGAGCAGCGAAGAAAATGGATACTATCACAAAATTGTTAAACAAAAAAAGAGAAATTACATATATTCTCTTATTTTAAAACCAAATTACATATACACCAAACTCAAAACTTAAATTACATATATCGTTTCTTTTAAAAAAATTACACATTATGACAAAAGTGCCCTTTTAAACTTACAAGAAAACACGACTCTTCTGATTTCATCCATCCTGTTATCATTTATTTGCATCAAGAATTGTATAAGACGGAAATAAAAAAATAACAAAGAAATTTGAATCATTTTTTTTTTGGATCTACAATTCTTTCCGTGTGATGTCGACTATTTTCATGTAGGTAATGTTATGCAACTTCTTAAAACGCCGATTTCTCCATATATTCGAGTGGGTCTTTTCCATATAATCTTTAATCAATTTCTATGTGTCTCAGGTACCTATGGTTGGTGGCGGAGTATGAATTTTTTTTTTCACGAGGGTCAATTTTTCGGTCTACATTTATTTATATAAATGTATTTTTAGCGGGTCGAATCACCAAAATGTTTTTTGTCATCGATGGTCTGGTCATCGAAAGAATTCACTCAGATGATTTGATTTATATTTTACTAGGCTAAAAACTCGTGTATAACACGGGTGGGTTGAATAAAGTAAATATTAAATAGATAGTTGTATGCCCCGTCCTAGTACGGGTAGCGTAATGTAATTATAAAAATCAACTCCTAAGATGATGAAGGGTGTCTGCTAAAAAAACAGCATCAATGATATTCTCAAACCAATGTTGCCAATTCCGCCTCAGTACATGAACTCTCACCTCAACAATATCAATTCGTGAGTACACAAAAGTTGGAAATCAAATATAAGGCCAACGTCCCATGTTTAGTACACCTTTTAACCTATCTAAATAAGCCACATGTCCCGAACTCAGCTTGTTGCAGCTCCTTCCTCCGTTGCTCCTCTAAGGGGTCAGGGCTTTTCATTACCCTCTGTGTTCGCCTGAAGTAAGTAAGCAAACAAATACTTTCTTAAAAGTCCAAAGCATACATGGATTATTTGGTTCATTGATCGAAAGGAACACAATGACAAAGAAATGAAATGGCCTAGGTACTGGAATGAGTGATTACATTCCATTATCATGTTTGGTTGGCTGACAGGAATAGAATGGATATTCAAGCATATCGTTTGGGATAAATTAATCCAGATATGAATTCAGTTAAACTGCTAAACAAAGAAAAGCATTTTCATTATAATTATGAGATACCGATAAATAGTTAACTTTTCCATTACATGAAAACAAATGCATAACTGCAACTTTAACTTCTAATGCATATTTTAACTAATGCATATCCATTTTCTTGTTAACACAAAATAGAAATTTAAACAAACTAAAAGATCTTGAAACTATCAAACAAAATTACGATAAAAAATAATTTAGAGTTATTTTGGAAAAATGAAAACATGATTTAATTGAAGTGTCAAAATATATTATAAATTCTATGATGGATAGGTAAAAGAAGCTACTGCCAATGAAATTTCCTTAAGAAATGAGTCATCCTATTCCTTCAAGACAAAGCACAAACTTTTTTTCTGTTCCATTCATTCTCTCACAAAAGACACTCCAATAAATAACAGTTATATATCAAGGTTTTGAATCTATAGTTAACAAACACACCTGTCCTGAGCATGCTGAGCTGAAAAAGTGGGCATAAAATCTTTAGGCTTCGGTAGAGGAACTTCACGGAACCACCCATGGTTGAGAGCTGCTTCAGCTGTTATCCGCTGCACATATTCCAAAAGAAAATAAATATACATAACATGTTGAAATAGAGTAATGAACCTTTATAACCGCATAAAATTATCCAACTAAAAATAATACCTTCTCCGGGTCATAAGTTAGAAATTTGTTTAACAGATCGAATCCAGCATCAAACAAAACAGGTGAACCAGTGAAAGATGTAACCGGGAAATTTCTTCGCAACATATTATACCTGCAAAAAGTGCGTAGTAAATATAACCAAGAGAACTAAAAACGTAAGAAAACTTGTCACGGACAGAAGCTAGAAAGCCAGACCAATATTTCGTACTGCTTGTATCTTGAAACAAACCTAACTCGCCTCATTGTATGAAATATTTTCCAGCAGTATGTTTATCTCCCTTCTTAGCATAATGGTATAAAATCATCATAAAAAGAATGTTAACATTTTAATAAATAAAGTGTAAAGCATTATCACAAAAAAATATATTTGTTAAAAATCAAAATTTCTTTTTAATATACAGTAAAATATATGCTGGGTGACTTTCAATTTTCAACCCATTTGATCCATTTAACCTAGTTTCTTATAAGCTAATATTTTACAACCTTCATTTTTCAGAAAGTAATCCTTCCAAATAGAGAACAAAAGTAAAACTTGTCTCACATGTAGCATTTCTACCTGTCATAAGGGCAGCATGTAATCCCACCCACCAACAACAGTATTACGCCTGATAACCATTACAGATTTGTGGCTTCTACATCAGATAATATTACATCGTCATTTATTGTATTCTAACGGGTGGGGGTTGGGACCAATGAGAAAGCCATTTAGAGTTAGAGTGGTGAAGCTTCCCTTGAGGTCAAGGGTTCAAGCTCCGCTTATGACGGGTTGATGTTAATTATTATGAGTAGTTTAGGGGGCCCCAAAATGGGGTATTGTTGTTCAAAAAAAATTATTTTATTCAAACGGTTCAACTATTATTATAAATAAAAAGAAAACAATCATGTAACAACCACACAAAACATCGGAAAAACAAAATCTATCAGCTTAGACTCATTTACATTTTATTAAGATAATCAACATATGAATTCCACTAAACTCCCATTGATGTTAAATAGAACACAAACAGTTGTATTTAACTCTAAATGCAAAATATAGCCACATCATATGACACATTGACACCTTACTCCTCTCAGCTTTAACTATAATCTTTAATCAATATTATTCTACAAATAGTCAATAGTCACCCTCCATAAATATTCTATAATTCTTTGTGGAAAACATGGTATTCCTCCATAAATATAACTCAAGTTATTGAACTCATTTCCTATTCCTATAAAAAAAACACAATATGTAGCTGACAGCATACCTACCTATCACAAGACGAACAATGCATTCCTTAGGCATGTTAGGAAGTTGCCTTGCAAATGTATTCTTCAATCCAATTAACCTGTCAAAAATACAAATACAGAACAACCGAGACAACATTATTTTATCAACATTTCACTATTATGCATAGCACCCTACATATTTTACAGGGCTTTTCATTTAAACCACATAAAACTACAAGTGTTCCTATAACCAAGAGGATACCAAATCAAATGTTCATCAATGTTATCATTTGATACGCATTCAAACTTGAGTTTCCCTGATTCCTCCTGCATATATCAATAACTTGCTTCACTAAATCTATAACTATAAGATAAATCAAAAGCAAAATGAATTGAATTACCTCTCTTTTTGAACTCTCTTATCTCTCACAATACACTCCGCTTGCAATTATTATCCTGTTCTATCGTTGATTTTGCAATCAGTTTATCATACTTCATTTTAAGTTTTTCTTTTGATATCAATAAGAAAATAGTGAAGCAATTACCAAATAAGGTGATGACCTAATATGAATGGCACCAAAAATTTGAAGTCAAACCGAAAAAACAATTGAGATATGATAAGAGAAATAAGAAATCGAAGACCTGGATGTAGATTTACCTGCGAAAAGCTTGGTCAAGAGGGATAGAACAATTGATCCTTGCCTATTACAAAAAACGCAAGAAAAGAAGTGAGAATCTGGATGGGTGAGAAGGTAGAAGGTCAAAAATCAAGGATTTAAAAGAGATTAAACCCCCAAAAAGACTCACCTTGCAGATGAACACAGAACTCAAATGGTGATGGCGTCGTTAGTGGGAAGATGAATTAGGGTTTGGGATGAGTAAAGGAAAACGCAAAGAAAAGAGTGAGAATTTAGACGGGTCAAGTGTGGGAATTCGAATCCGTTATAAGATCCGCGTGTGGAATAAATTGGGATTTTAGGCGTGGGCGGGAAAAAGAGATTGGGAGGTGTCTAGAAATCTACCACGTGTCCCATCATTATTTTTATTAATTATATAATATAGATTTGAAGAAGATTTCAATTGCGGTAAAGGTGATTTCAATTTAAATATTTTTCTACCCATTAAAGTTATCAAGTTAACATATATTGATTTATGTAATAACCTAACATGTAAAAAAAATATAAAAATTATTCGCACGGTTATTCATATTTTAGCAAAGGAAAACATACTTGAAGAGTTACAATATTCCTAATAAACTTATACTTCTCTTTTCTCCTTTTCTCGATCACCTTTCTCCTATATGTGTTACCAAATATAATAAAAACATCAAGTGATCTAAAACAACAAATCAGGATGAAAATCAATTATCAAAACAAAACAAGCTTAAGAAGATCGATATATCCATCCTTACATGAAGGAATATGAAGCTCATCATTAAAATTCAAATCTTAATTGTATATCGATAGTCCTCGATTTCGATTTAGTTGGGGGATGGAACTGTAATTTTCAGAGTCTTTTTTCCCCTAATTCTCACAGCCCCATCTTTATCCTTTATTTTGTTTATGATAACAGTATGCACAGAGAAAAAACATGCAGAGTTTGAATGTAAGAAAACTTTTATTTCTGGATGATTGAATCTGTTACATTCGACGCATATATGTGATGAATCGACACACCGATTCATCAATCTAACTGTTATACGGTGTTAAAGAAACCTCCTAACACAGTTACCCAAATTATAATGCGTACACTTTACTTTATGGGCCAAATACACAAGTCTTTATAGCCCATAATAATAATAATAATACACTAACTTAATGTTTCTGACCCATTATGACCCAAACTTTAAATACAAACTAATAATAATAAGAAGCATGAAGATTATTGGCCAACAACTCCCCCCTAATCTTTGTGCTTCTATCTTCTGCAGTTTTGCTACTCCAAGATGATGATGAATTCATGACCAATCGAGTGGTCCCCATTTTTTTTTCCTTGGTTCTTAATTGTGCCTGCTGTTTCAAACAACTTGTTTCTTAGTCCTTTAATTGCCTTCAGGTTGGTTTTACTCTCTGCATCTGAGGCTTCATTTTGATCATGTCCTGTCATATAACTCTTTATTGCTGTATCTTTCTCATGTGGACTGGTCCCTCCTTGTCCAGTCCCATACTCAACAACCAGGCCTTCAATTGCTTCATCTCCCTTTAATGAAACATGGGTACTACCTGACCTCGTGCCTCCAACACCACTCCCCTTTGGTGGTTCTTTGCTGTCTGCCACACCTCCTTTACCTCCTACAGTCTACCCTTCACGTTGTTCCTTGCTTGCTTCGACGCTAGCTTTGTAATAAGAGTCCAAAAGGCTTAAATAGTTTTCATAGATAATCTTGAACCTATACTTCAACCCACTTGGGTAACCAAACTTTTTTGCTACTTCAGCCCATGCGTCTGTTTCTGTCACCTTCATGTATCCTCCCATACCCTCAACTAGTAGATAGAGGTCAAACAAACAAACTTCTTGCTCTTCAATCTTGGGAGGTATTGGCATATCATAAGCATGACCTAAATAATCTTTGTAGAGCCATACCACTACTTCTTCAATTTTTTGTGTAAGCAATTCTTTATGCTTCATTGCAACAGGTATATGATTTACTATCTCTATAAACTCCATACATTTATCAAAAGAGTTAATTTCAAGCTTTATCTTAACTCCCTTCCATGAGATAGTATGCTCATCATTTATTCTTTCAAACTCCTTAGCTATCTCATAATATATATCCACTAATTGTAGATATTCAACATATATTGCCTCTATCTCATTCCCATATTCTGCCAGGTAACCCAAACATATGGCTACATTGTTCCATTGGTCTCTCACAAGTATCTTTCCTGCTCCTCCAAGTTGTTTAATGACCCTTAGTAGATCCATTAAACACAACTCTTTCCATTCATGATTGGTGGTAATGTCTTAGGATGAGGGCTCTTAATATACTCACCATAGAACCATTCTATCATTTTTTCAATGTCCTTACATAAAGTAATCTTAGATCATAGTGTAGCCTTTTTGTAAGAACATCGTCTATAAACCCAATCATCTTTCTTATGTCCTTTGGAATAACGTTATCTTGCTTCATATGCATGTCTCCATAAAAGCCTTTACCCTTTGGTTCTCCTATTCAGTCACAGTGGTTTGATACGTATTATGTCAACATTTTCTCGGTTATATTAATTGCAGCCTCTCGTTCCAATTCTTCTAATTCCTCCTTGATTTTATGTTTCTTAGTTTCTTCTAATGGCTTGTTTGTGCTAGCAAACATGAGACTAACATGGCATCTATCTCCATTTAATTCGATTTCAAATCCTTGTGAAATCAGTTTTTCAAAACTAAGAATGTTTAGGCCGCTATTGGGTATATATGAAACATGTGGTATCAATAAGTCATGTTCATATGTCTTTATCATGACATCCCCAATTCCTAAACTTGACAGAAAATCACCTTTATTCTTTTCATCTATCGGACAAGGCTTGAAATTATTAAATAGGCTTCTAATAGGTGTCATGTGTGTAGAGAACATTTTGCTTGCATACCATATCGCGTTCCAGTCTCCATTATCTGTGCTATTTACCACTACATCGGTTTCCTTGAACCACTTTTGACCATCTACAGTCCTTCCTTGTTCACTGCTTTCTTCCTGCACACCCACATCTTCATTGGATTTGCCTCTATTTTGTTTTAATCGTTGGTCCTTCACCATGGCTGGGCAATTCCAATAGGCGTGCCCTTTCTTCAAACATACATAACATCTTGAGCACTTCATCTTTCGTACCATATCTTGTCCTCTAGTGTTTTGGAGCCTGGTTTCGATTTCTAGATTTCCTAGTTTCCCCAACACTTCGTTTCTTTTCTCTTGTCATAAATTCGGTTTGAATGATGTTCTCTTCTTAGCTGCTAACCAATTTGATTTGGTTTTTCGTAGCCTGCAATTTGCCTTCCATGTTGCTTGTTCGAGCCTTTGGCTCTGATACCAATTCACAGCCCCATCTTTATCCTTTATCTTGTTCATGATAACAATATGCACAAAAAAGAAACTTGTAGAGTTTGAATGGAAGAAAACTTTTATTTCCGGATGATTGGATCGATTACATTCAACGCATACTTATATGTGATGATTCGACACACCGATTCATCAATCTAACTGTTATACAGTGTTAAAGAAACCTCCTAACACCGTTACCCTTATTATAATACGTACACTTTACTTTATGGGCCTAATACACAAGTCTTTATAGCCCATAATAATAATACACTAACTTAATGTTTATGACCCATTATGACCTAAACTTTAAAATACAAACTAATAGTAATAAGAAGCATGAAGATTATCAGCCAACAAATTCCTATGTGTCTAAAATGGTTCTATTCTTGGAAACCATACAGAGAAAGAAATAAGAAATTGAATTTGTAGGTCCCTCGGGTGTGGCGGATCGACACATGCAAGTGGGTCTACTAGTCGGACCGGGTGCGGAATGCCCGTGACTAGGCAGAGAGTCTAGCTAAACAAAGTAAACCGATAAAAGAAAACACTTTAAACGTTCTTTGTATTATCAACACTTGAAGGTTACAGAGAGAAGCACTGAGATTACAATCTGTGTATTTTCTATAATGACTGCGTACTTAACTTCTGTCAACCTATCCTATTTATACAAGACCTGATGCCTGCGCACTTAGCAAGTGCGCAAGGCAAAATGCTCTTGCGTACTTAACAAGTACGCAAAGTTATTCTTGCGTACTTGCTAAGTACGTAGGAGCTTTCTTCTGTGCACTTACAAGTGCACAAAACACTTAGAGAATTTAGCAACATTCAATATGTAAAAGTAAATACAACTCGATAAACTAATACATAAAGACTCTTACATACAAAGACAATTACAAACAAGACAAGACAACCTAAGACTAAGACTCTATCTATCCAGAGTGTTTGTCACAGTAAAGTGCTTCAACAAACTCCCCCTTGACAACAACTCTGGATAATCTTCAGTCTTCGATCTTCACATCTTCAGTCTTCACAGCACTTGATCTTTAGCTTCCATCTTCTTCTTGTAATCAAGGCAGAACTTAATCACCTTGTCATATTTAGAAGCAAGGAGCTTTGTCCATTCATCGGTGTAGACACAGTACCTGTCTGCTAGTGCCTCTAGATCTTTCACAGAAAAGTTGAGGAAGCAGACTTCATCAAATATTCTGATCAGTTCCTTTGGCACTAGGTTCCCACTCTCTGAACGTCCTTTACCCATGATCACAGCCTCGCCCGTCTTTGGATCTACGTACCAGTACCACATGTCACCAAGAATATCCTGAAATAACTTGCTCAGGGGAATCTTAGTTTCACATCGCACTAGCTTGTATACCAATTTCTTTAAGTGCTTCTTAGTCACAGGATGTATAGTGTGCTTATCCTTGACTCTCTTGGGCACTTGAGGCTTGAACATCTCGAATTTCCCCGATCTTGCTTCCCGCTGCAGAACCACCCACAAACCCATCGCTACTGCGTGATTGGAATGACCCAGCAGCTCTCGGTTTGCTAGGTTCACAAGGTCGTATTTGGGTAAGGAGCTGAACGCTTCACTGGTGGGTTTCAAGTATTGAACCCCGCCAGATCTTTTGATAGCGAACAACTGCTTATCCTCCTCGAACCTTACAGCCAAGATCATCCCTGTTGCTCCGTGTTTGTCTATTATAGACATCTTTTGCCACACAGGAGCTGGACCCTTTGATGAAGTAGAAGGCATGTCTGTTTCTTTCGGTGCCTCTGGGTCCACAGGTGCAGGGTCAACTGGGGAGGCTTCAGTCGAGGCTTCTACATTACTAGCCTGCTCGACTGAACCTGTGTCGAGCGGAGCGTCGAAGGATGGAAATTCAAAGATCTCTCCATCTTCTAGCTCGTACTCTCCTTCCCCGTCACCCTTGGGAATTTCGATTACAACGTCCTCGTCATCATCATCCCAATCGTCACCAGAGTTGATCTCTCCTTCTTCCAGATTAAAGAGAGCATCAATCTGTGCTTCGTTGGAATAGTCAGGCTCTAGGTATAGGATCTCATCATCAGATAAGTCCTTGAGCACTTCAGCCACTGACTTTCCTTTGTCACCACCACCACCACCAGAGGTATCACCACCCTCTTGATGAGTCGACTCCCCCTGAGCCATTGGAACAGCAGAGATGGGCACGATAGCTAAAGCTTGGTGCTCACCTCCACTAGGACCGGCTTCGGGAACCTTGTCTTTGTCGTCATCCTTTGTCAAGTCGACAGGATGACACGCCTCATCGCCAGTAGTCCTCTTCTCTTTCTCTTTCTCTTTCTCTGTCTCCTTCTCCTTCTCCCCCTGAGCATCAAGCTTCTTGGTCAGATCAGCAATCAGTTTGACCATCAACTCATGCTCCTTCCTTTGAGTATCAAAACTCAGCTCCAAGGACGACCCGTGACCCAGAAGCATTTCATTTGTCTTGATTAGGAGCTCGTTCTGGGCCATGACGTTCTTCAGTTGTTCCTCAGTCCCCGTTCTCTGGCTACGAAGGATTCTAACTTCGTCTACCAAAGAATTGATCTGTGCTTGTTGAGCGTCAAACTCATCCTTTGATTTTTGAATAGTCTCCAGTAATCCAGCAACGTGGGTTTCCAGAACATCTATCCTTGCATCATTCAGATCAGGATGTCTGGATGAGGACGCCTCAACATTGTGAGTAGGGGAGGAGAATATGGTATCAAAGTCAAACCCTTGTATGAAATCTCCATAATTGAAGGGTTGACTTAAAGGCTCAGTGGTGGTGGTTGGGATTGAGGATGTGACGAGAGTTGTAGGGGTAATGGTAGGGGTGATGGTGACTGACTCCGTGAGAATTGGAGTAGTCACCGCCACCTGAACAGTAGTGGCAGGGAGGGTCACTATCACAGGAATCACTTCTGTGATTGTAGTGATGGCCACTTCACTTTGCACTTGTGGCCTCCTCCTCCTACGGTAAAGCTGTTGTGAAGGTGGGGTGGAGGCTGAATCAGGACTAGCAGCTGACACTTGTACTTGCTGCTGAGCCTCCACCTCACTGGGGATAGAAGGCTGTTGCCTATCGCCCCTGTTCTTGTGAATGCTTTCTCTTCTTTGTCTTTGTATAGCAGCGTCAGAGTCAGAGTCTGGCTCGTATTCGCTGCTAGACGACTGTCGCTTTCTCTTGGAGGATAACTCAGGTAGGGTTACCTTAGCCGTTCTCCGTGGGTGTACCTACGACGGTGCATCATCGGAATCAAAAGAATCTGACTCAGTCGCTTCCGATTCGGATCCCTCAGCACCATCATTTCCTCCTTCGTCGTCTCCGTTATCAGACGATCCATCATCACTTTCCATTTCCTCCTGTTGTTGTTGTTGTTCGTCGGAGTGTTCACTCAATTCAGGCTTCGAGTCATGACTATACCATCTCCAGTCACATGGGGCCACATATGCTTCATTGATGAGGTGGCCAAAGAGTTCTAGATGCACTAGGGTAGGATCTACACTGCCTGGCTTTATGAATTGGGCGAATACTCTTTTGTCCACCCTCTTTACTTGCAGTCTCTCCCCTATAGCAGGAAGGTTTGGCAAAGCGTCATTAATTAGAAGTTACACAAACCGAGGGTATAATAAGAACCGAAACCTCTCCGCTGTGTTGATCTGGTCATTGATGGCCTTAAAGATGTAGCGGGAGAAGTTGTAGCCCTTATTGAGAGAAAGGCCGACCATGGCTGCTGCAAGGTCATGACCCATGGCATCTTTCCCAGCTTTCCTTGATGAGATGCACATGATCATGACGTGGGCGAAGTATCTCCATTGGTCTAACACCCACATCTTCTTGTATGAAGCATAGTCCCTCGCACCGACATAGCCCATTCTTTGTCTCCAACAGCCGTCCACAAAGTAATCTGGATAGGCTGTCGGGTCGTTCGCGAGATCTCTGAATTGAAGGACTCTTCTTATAGTATATTCAGAGAAAGTAATAGCATAACCAGCAATGGTAGCCCTTATTACGTTGGGGGTTACCGTGCAGTCATGCTCTGTAGTCTCCCAAAACTGCTTGAGGTAGGGTCTTGACACGATCGGGTCAGCAGAAATGGCGTAGCTGATTCTTGAACGGTTCAAGAAATCAACTATGTCTCTGTACTCCAATGCTGCACCCTTCCATTCTGGTTCAGTGTTAGCTAACATGTTGAATTCATTATTAAACGCCCAAGCCATGATCTGCAAAAACACACAGAAAACATAATCAGAACAACACGTATCATTGGAAATGAATAAACACGACTCAGTATAGCAGTTACTATTTGAACTGAATTTCAGACTTAGGAATTTTTGCCAAGTGTTGGTCCTGCGTACTTAGCAAGTATTTACGTACTTATCAAGTACGCAAGAATTACATCTTGCGTACTTGCTAAGTGCGCAAGAACTACACTTGGTGAAAAATTTCATAATTTTGAAATTCAACTGATGTTCAAAATTTGGTGTGTATTGGGTCGCCACTAGGTCGGAATCGAAGATTCTATCTTATGGGACTAATATCAACACCATGTACCTGCTAACCGTGACCAATTTTGACCTAACAGACGAATGGCGACACTGTCGGTTCAACTTCAACCATGGGGACAAAATCAAAGACTAAAAAGGACGATTAAGGGTCGATTATGTTATCTAATCAAGTTTTAATGATAAGAGGTTACCCAAACAACCCACAATTTGCCCTAAAAATCACGGATTGACCCTAGATTTTCTTAGTTAGTGAATCGGTCCAAAGTCACAATTACGTGGATGGATTAAGCCTAAAATCTCACTGATTGATTGTAATGTAGTGATGAAACTAGCAATGGGACGAAAAATCGGTTTAGGAACACTTGAATTTTCGAGTGAAAGTCGGAGGGAATATGAACCGGTTTGAAGGTGATAAGGTTCTGAAAATTTTCTAAGTCCGGATTATATACCCCACGCAAAAAGGTCGTGCGTACTTAGCAAGTGTGCACGTTTTGACTCGTGCGTACTTACAAGTGCGCAAGACTTAACTCTTGCGTACTTACAAGTGCGCAAGACTTAACTCTTGCGTACTTGTTAAGTACGCATGGCTTACTTCATGCGCACTTACAAGTACGCACAAACCCTTAAGTGCGTAAACTTTCAACTCAAGTTTATGAAGTTTTTCAACTCAAATAACGAACAAGTTAAAAATATTCAACCAGGAGGATTCAAATACAATTCAGGAAGGTTAAACACAAATATTTTTGGCTTTTCTGAATAAAATTGAACTATGCATAAAATTAAAATCTTTTTGATCTTTTCTCATAGAAATATACAAGTATTCACACAAACTATTTTTTTGATCAAAGATACGAGCAGAGGATCATATCAGGCTATCTTTTAGCAAAAACGATACAATATAAACATCAAAGAATATGGGATCATGTCATGGATTACTATTTATTCATACGTAATAAGCACATAAACAAGAAATTCAAGTTAACAATATTATAAGATTTGAAACTATAAGCATCTTTGTATCACGTTCTTGTGTATTAAGGTATTAATTATAAGATATACAACGTGTACCCCACTGATATGCTACACTAATGTAAATTGCATTATCTCAAGGCATCTAAGATTTTCCTAATGATTTTCTAAATTTTCAGAATGAAGTTACATCTATTAGCATAGGAAAAATCAAGCAGAATCCATAAGGATTATCAGGAATCATAAGATTCAGAATCTAGTGATTCATTTGTCTTGGTTTCATTTGATTTTCTTCATTGAATATCGGTATGATGATTTAGGATAATATATATAGAGTTTGAGTTTTAAGGTAAGGGGATCCAACTTTTATCTGGATTTGATTTCAATGAATCAGGAGTGATTCAAGGGTGAATACATGCTCAACGGTTGATGTAGAGACATGTCTTGATTCAATCTCTCCTTGCATACTTGTGAGTATGGGCAGTGAGATGAACCGCATTAATTGTGCTAACGACATAACCCGAAACTGATCTCAAAATAAAAATATTGCCAAAATCTAACATCCTTTATCTGATAATGATCTTTTCTATTCTTTTACGCACACACACACTTGCAAACATGGGTTCAAATCACAGTTGTATTTTAGATTTAGTTTCCACACTACTAGTGATTCAAAGACGCATACAGCCTACTGACAATTCAAATTACTTGTAAATAAGCAGATTAAAATCATAATAATTTAAACAATTAAGTAAGCATGACGCAATCATTTCCCATATGAGCAGTCTATGACATTTAGATCATTTCTGATGTACTATCATTTCCTCTTTTCTCAAGTTAACTTTGAAATTTTCTCCATTTTCTATTTTGTTTTTGATTTTGTAAAAATATTTTGAAACTTAAAAGAACTATACAAAAAAGTTAAAAGAAATAAAGTTTAACTTCCATGAATTGAATTGATTTAAGAAAAATTAATTTTCACTAAGGATTGAACATTCCTATCAAGTTGACAAGATGCTCAAAACGGGATCGATCAAATGCCTTTGTGAAAAGGTCAGCAAGATTGTCATCCGTGTGAACTTTTACAAGTTCAATTAAATGCTTTTTAGCACAATCACACATGAAATGATGGCGAATTTCTATATGTTTAGTTTTGGAATATTTCACCGGGTTATTTGTGATGGACATGGTGGCATTGTTGTCAATGAATAAAGGAGCTCCAGTGAAGTTTAAGCCGTAGTCTCTCAATTGCTGGTGAATCCATAATATCTAAGAACAACCGCTCGCCGCAGCAATGTATTCTGCTTCACAAGTTGAGACAGAAACCGTTGACTGCTTCTTGCACTGCCAGGAGACCAGTCTGTCTCCTAAGAATTGACATCCACCAGAAGTTGACTTTCTGTCAAGGTTACAACCGCCATAATCTGAATCAGTGTAGGCTTTGAAGTCGAATGACTGCTGCTTAGAGTACCAAAGACCTAATCGGGGATTCCCTTTCAGATATCTGAAAATCCTCTTCACTGCTATCATATGTGACTCCTTCAGTTGAGACTGAAACCTTGAGCACAAGCACACATCAAACATTATATCGGGTCTTGAAGTTGTGAGATACATAAGTGATCCGATCATCCCACGGTACAATCTGCTATCTACATCCTTTCCATCTTTGTCAGGATGCAGACCATGATTGACTGGGATAGGTGTGCCATAAGTACTGCTATCATTCATCTTGTATTTTGACAAGATGTCCTGCACATACTTGGTTTGATGTAGATAAATGCCACCCTCTCTTTGACTGACTTGCAGATCCAGGAAGAATGACAATTCACCCATGTTACTCATTTCAAACTTGGACTTCATCACCTGCTCGAATTCCCTACACATCCCTTCATTGGTAGATCCGAAAATAATGTCATCGACATATACTTGTACAAGAAGAATGTCACCTCCTGCTTTCCTAATGAAGAGAGTCGAGTCAATCTGTCCACGGTCGAAACCATTAGACAGTAAATGCTTAGATAATGTCTCATACCATGCCCGCGGTGCTTGATGAAGACCATAAAGTGCTTTGTCGAGATTATACACTTTATTGATATTATGCGGATCTTCAAAGTCGGGAGTTTGAGTGACATAGACCTCTTCATGAACTTTACCATAAAGGAAAGCACTCTTCACATCAAGTTGGTAGACCTTGAAGCCGACATATGTGGCATAAGCCAAGAACAGTCGAATGGCTTCAATTCTAGCAACTGGGGCATATACTTTCGTGTAATCCAAGCCCTCTTGCTGATAAAAACCCTGAACAACCAATCTTGCTTTGTTCTTCATAACAACATGACGATCATCCGTCATGCATTTGAACACCCATCTGGTTCCAATTGGCTGAAAGCCTTTTAGCAAGTCAACCAAATCCCACACGTGCAACTTTTGGATTTGAGACAATTCATCTTGCATCGCCTCAATCCAGCAGTTGTCAGTGAGAGCCTCCTTCACATTCTTTGGCTCTAACTGGGACACAAATGCAGCATGCAGACATGTTTCCATGACACCAGTGTCAAGTATCTCTGTGTAAAGACTGGTTTTCTCAGTGATGGTTCTATGACGAGTCTGAACACCGGCATAAGGATCACCAATAATGTTGTCGATTGGATGATTCCTATGCACTCTCGTCTCTGGTACAATCGATTCCTGAATTTCTGGATCTAGATTCATGCTTAACTCCCCCATTTCTTGTGTTCCAGAGGAAGAAGATTCAATGTTAATTGGATCAGCTGAAGCTTCATTTGGTACAGTTGTGTTAGGATTGGCTTGAGCGTCATCTCCAACCACATGAACACTTTCACTGTTATCACTGTCATGAGTTCCAGATGCAGATGCAGCATTGGAATCAGGAGTTATAATCGGTACAGTAGCACGAGTAGAGAAACTGGAGTCATTGTCGCCACCCAATAATTCATAAACATTTGCGGCGTCAACTGTAGATAGATCAGGAAGATTGAATGAGTTGAATAGCGCATCATAATCAAAACCCCAAGCTAGGCCTGTTGGTTCGGGTGGAATGCTGTGTTTACTGCAGTCCACTTCAAACCATTCCTCGACAGTACGAGTTCATATGTTGTACACTCTCTTGCAAGGCGAGTTGGCAACGTATCCTAAGAAGATGCCTTCCACCGCTTTTGCATGAAACTTAGACTGGCGGTCTTTGTACTGTTGCAACAAGGAACAGGGACTACCAAAAGGAACTAGGTAATCAAGATTGGGGAGTCGATTGTTGATCAACTCGTAACAAGTCTTATTGTGCCTCTTCACAACCAGAACTCTATTTAAGACGTGACAAGCTGTATTAACGGCTTTTGCCCAGAAAGTGACAGGAAGCTTTGCATCCGACAGCATAGTCCTTGCAGTCTCAATCAATGTTCTATTCTTCCGTTCAGCAACTCCATTCTGCTGAGGCGTGTACGACGCGCTGAATTCGTGACGGATCCCTTTCTTGAGATAGAAAAGCTCCATCAAATTATTCTTGAACTCAATTCCGTTGTCACTCCTTATTCTTCTAACTTTCAGCTTGCAAAGAGATTCCAAGCTCAGGATCAAGTATTGAAGAATATCAGCAGTCTCGTCCTTAGTACCTAAAAAGTGCACCCAAGAAAAACGTGAGAAATCATCAGTTACTACCAGACAGAACGACTTACCTCCAATACTCCTAATACTTATGGGGCCAAACAGATCCATTTGTAATAGCTCTAAAGGGGTATCAATAGAGTTTTGGAGCTTGGGCTTGTGAGACTTTCGTTGCTGTTTGCCCTTTTTACAAGGCATACAGTCATCTGCAATGGTAAATCTCAGCTTAGGAACCTCGGTTACCAAACCGTTTCAGACAAGATGATTCATTTTACAATACGAAATATGTCCGAGTTTCCTATGCCACAAGATGGAGTTGAGCTCCGTCGCTTTGGTAAGCAAACAGGTAGGAACTGATGAGGTGGTTGTTGCCACGCTCATATCGATCTGATAGGTGTCGTTTGTTCTTGGCGCTCTCATCAGGATCCAATCTTCGGGAACTTCAAAACCAGGTTTGAGAATCAGGCATTCTGACTTGTCAAACATCATCGAGTAATCCTTATCACACATTTGGGAGACACTCAACAGGTTATGCTTCAGCTGCTCGCAGAAGTTGACATTGTCAAAGCTGACACAACCGTTCGAAACCACGCCTTGACACGTGATGCTGCCGTCTTTTTCTCCGGCAAAGGCCACATAGCCGCCTCTGAATGGTTTAACATCTTGAAGCAAGGCCATGTTTCCTGTCATGTGCCGGGAGCATCCACTATCTACATACCAGTGGTTAGAGATAGTACTTTTCGGACGTCCCTGCACGAGTAACAAAAGAATTAGTTAGATTTGGAAACCCAAGCCATTGTGGTCTTGGGTCGTCCATCCTTTTCAAAATAAACTGCTTCCTTTAACTCACAGTCATGATGACTGTTCAAAACTGATGAATCTTTAGATGAAATAGAACTAGGAGATTGAGAAGTTTTGGATTTGGCAGTCCAGGATCTCTTCTGTTTCTTAACCAGGACAGGAAACTTTGGTTCAACAACAGCAGATGAACTTGTGGAAGCTTCACCTGATTGAACTAGAGTCAGCTGTTCTAGCTTTCTCAACCACTGGTTCCGTCTCCTCCTCTGTCTCTTAGAGAGTCTCACCACAGGTTTCTCACCAGTACGTGTATTATTAGAGGTAGATACACAAGGTACAGCAGGTTGCGTTACCTTTCTTAAAACAGATGGTTTAGCTTCAGATTTGATCTTAGGCTTTACCATCGGTTTGACGGGTGGTTTCACCACATTTTGGTTTGGATGTTTGGGAGGTTTCGCTGATGGCGACCTAGGGATAACAGCTGGTTGTGAAACAACATGCCATTTCCCTTGGTTCTTAGAAGGACATTTCATAAGAATGTGACCAACCAAGCCACAGTGAAAACAATTCCTCTTGTCCACATAAGTTCTCTTGTAAGGCTCATTAGATCTGGCCTTAGATAACTCAGCATTATGAGCAGGAGGAGTTGGTTTATGAACAGGAGTCTGAACCTTTACAGTTTGGTTTTTTGGAGTATAATATTTTTCCAAATTTTCTTTATACCCAAGCCCATAATGAGCTGAAAAAGCTTCTTTCTTTGCTTAGTTAAGACTTTTATAACCCCCATACAGCATTACCTTTAGATTATCATTTGTTTCAATGATATCGGGTTCAGTTAAAATGTAATTATCACCATTAGTGATAACGTTTTTCTTTACTTTCTGTTCAGTCAACAACTCCTCAGATACTACTCCTTCAGGGCAAGAGTTAACCGACCCGTCTTTAGAAGCAGTAACGAACTCCTCACTAGATGTGGAGTTAGCCTTACTTGAGGATTCATCCTTTTTAGGGGAATCATCCTTATCAGAGGACTCATCTAAACAAGTGAGATCAATGTCTATTAAGCTATTGACAAACTTCCCACTTACTGGTGGAGGAATGGCATTAGTACCCAACCCTAACCCATTCATTTGTCACACTACAGATTCATAGTGTTCCACCACAAAGCGAGAGTTTTTCAATTTCTCATTAGTACATTTTAACTGCAAGATCTCATTTTGCAGTTTGTTGATTTCATTGTTCCGTTTTTCCAACCCCCTGTATGCAACATCTAAGTGAAGCTGTTGATCACTTATTTTTAAAGAATATTCACATTTTTCTTTTTTCAACGTTTCAATAAAATCTTTAAAACGTTTTTCGTTTTCTTTATAGTTTAGAGCTGCCATACTTAGGGGTTCGATTTTGTCTTGGAGCCTAGAATTTTCAAGTTTTAGCCCTAGACATTTAGAACTTGAAATAACAGAAAAGGGATTAGAATCTATTTCAGAAGATGAACTTGTTGCTTCTCCAATGGCCATGAGAGCTACAGGAGCTTCCTTTTCTTCAGCTTCCTTCACCTCCTCTGTAGCAGCAGTTGTAGATTCTTCTAGGTCAGCCATAGAAGCTTCCCTTTTCTCTTCTTCCATCATCTCCATGATCTCAGCCATGAGACCAACCTGGGTTTGTGCGATGATGGCATCCTCCAGATGAACACCCCAATCAAAGCTTTCGTCCTGTTGGGCTACCAGTGCATTGGATGTTCCAGCTTGGCTTTGATTGTGGTGGTTTGAGTTGTTGTGGCCATGGCTGTTTCCTTGGCTAGGTCAAGTAAAACTAGAGGCCAGTGCTCTGTCTTTTTGACACTCACGAGCAAAGTGTCCAAAATTTAGACACTTATAGCATTTGGCCTTTGATTTGTCAAACCCGACCTTAGCATTAGGATGCCCGCCAATAAACTTTCTTCCTGTTCTGTTCAGGAAACGCTTGGCTCTCCTCAATAGCATGGCTATATTCCATTGAATATCCATGTCCTCCATGTCATCAGGATCCACTTGATTGAAATCTTCTTCAATCGTCTCGGGATCGGTAAGCTTGCCACCTATGAAAATCTCATACGCAAGCATACAAGATAAGAATAGTGCTACATGATCTTCAACTATTCTAGCTCTAGCTGATTGGTTAGCTGAAAACGTAGCAGGAGGATTTCTTGAGGTATGTTGATGATGAGATCCTAACCCTGATCCTGAAGCATAGCATGCATGACCACCACACCCAGTTGAATGGTCTTCTTCAGTAGGGTTTCCAGTGAAGAGGGCAATTCCAGAGCCCGATGACTTGGATGTAGAAGTCGTCCCATGATACATTGAAGGGTCTTGTATCTGGGGTCTTCCTGAGCTCTCCTTTCTTTTTAGGTTCATGTCATGAGCTTGAACCTTTCCTATTGCCTCCTCTACTGTTAACTCATAGAACTTAGGATTTTCCCTCATCAGGGTTGTGTACATCTCAAATTTGGGTGGTAAAGCATCCAAAAACTTTTTCACCATCTCTTCATCTGGATACCTGAGTTCAAAAGTCTTCAACTCAGTCTGTAAATGATAGAATCTAGAGATGAGGTCATCAAGAGATTCGTTCTCTAAAAATCTGAAGCATTCATACTGCTTCCTGAGAAGATCCCGCTTACTCTTCTTGATGTCACTATTTCCTTCGAATCTTTTTTGTAAAGCTTTCCAAAGATCCTTGGAATTGTCATAACCTCGGAAACTGTGGAACAATTCCCGAGTTAATGCCATAGTGATCGAACCAAGTGCCTTCTTTTCTCGGTCATAAGCTTTCTTTTCTTCGTCAGAAAGCTTAGAGATAGGTTTGGGCATGGTTTCATCAAGATAGATGTGTGTGGGATGCTTATATCCCTCAAGGATTGGTATCCATAGTGATGAGTCGGTATAATAAATGTAGTGCTCGAAACGTGCTTTCCAATTAGAATAATCATTTACGTTCAGCAACTTTGGTGGTTTCTGTGGTGTACCGATCTCATTATCATAATTTAACAGGTTTCCAAGATTCTGAAGATTCGACATAGTGAACACTTAGTCAAATTTCAGAAAAATCAGACACAATTGCGCACTTGATTTTTGGCCTTGCGCACTTGAGAAATGGTCTTGCGTATTTAGATTTCCTCTTGCATACTTGTAAGTACGCATGAGTAAATGGTAAGTACGCAGGATATAACTAAGTTCGCACAAGTTCAGTCTTGCGCACTTGTAAGTACGCAGGAGATAACTCTTGCGTATTTAGTAAGTACGCACAAAACTGTACTTTTTGCCAGAAATGGTAAGTACGCACAACACCTTTTCAGCAACTTTCACCAAACTTTTCCGGTTACCTGAAAATCGTCGGAGATGGTAAAAATTGGTCTGATGATCAATGCAAATGAGCCAAAGGGTCAGAAACTTGTTTCTAACCAACCTTTGAAGCTCAAAACACTCAAATACACAACAAAAATCAGTTTTTGAATGATTTTTGCTTCTAAAATAGTGCTCAAGAGCTACCCCTATTTATCACAAAAATCAACAAAAATACTTCTTTTTGCTTGTAAAAACTCGGTAGAATCTCTCCAAACTCACTCACAACACTCGAAATCAGGAGCAATTGCTCTGATACCACTTGTAGGTCCCTCGGGTGTGGCGGATCGTCACATGCAAGTGGGTCTACTAGTCGGATCGGGTGCGGAATTCCCGTGACTAGGCGGAGAGTCTAGCTAAACAAAGTAAACCGACAAGAGAAAACACTTTAAACGTTCTTTGTATTATCAACACTTGAAGGTTACAAAGAGAAGCACTGAGATTACAATCTGCGTATTTGCCACGTCTGGTTATTGTGTAATACAAGTTCATTGTGTAATACCACGTCTGGTCATTGTGTAATACAAGTTCATTGTGTAATTAGTCACGTCATTGTGTAATACAAGTTCATTGTGTAATTTTGTGTAATACAAGTTCATTGCGTCAAATATTTTTCATCATTGTGTTATATGTTTTCATCATTGTGTTTTACGTTTTCCAACTCATTGTGTAATTCGCTCATTATTTTGTAATTCGCTCAAATATGTCAGGTCATTGTGTAATATGCTCATTGTGTAATATCACTTCATTGTGTAATATCAGGTCTGATCATTGTGTAATATCAGACCTTGTATTATACATTGACCTGATGTATTACACATTGACCTGGTATATTACACATTAACCTGATATATTACACATTGACCATTATGCCCTCACTTTAAAAACAATAAAATGACACATGTTAAGCTTAGAATCATTCTTACCCTTCTTATTTTTAAAACCCTTTTTACTATAACCTAACCCTAGAGAGATATATGAAATTGCCCACAAAAAAGGTAAAATGATAAACCTTTTGTGGATCTAGGATTGGTTGATGTTTCTCGTTCACATAATAATCAATTGATTTTATAAGACTATGTATAATCGTTTCACTAAAAAGTGAAAAACACCCTGTTACGTCACTGCAACGTCAGCAGTAGTAAAACCATTAAATAGAATCACTAATGTGTTTAATGGTTTCACTACCCATCATTATTTTAAGAGTTAATTACACCGTTAGTCCCTGTGGTTTGGTAAGAATAACATGCTTGGGTATTAATGGTTTAAAGTAAAAGGTTTGGGGTTTGTGTTTTTAGTTTTGTAACGTGTTTGGGTACTAAGGGTTTAAAGTAAAAGATTTAGGGTTTCTGTTTTTAATTTTGTAACGTGTTTGGGTACTAAGGGTAACATACGTTAGTTTTTCTGTTAAATCCAAGTAAAATAACCAAAATGTCCTTGAATATAAATAAAAAATACAAAATAAAATAAGCTAATTTATCCTTATGTAATTTATTAAACTAAAGAGACTAAATATGTAATTTACTTATATTAAATATACAAAAATCAAAAATACAAAAATAAAAAACAAATTAACCTTTACTAATAAAAAAATAAAAGAAAGTTAAAAAAAACCCTAAAAATCTTTTATCCTTTTCATCTCATCACTCACTCTCATCTTCATCTTCTCATTTCTCTCCCTCGCTTGATTCAACTCCAGCGACTGTAACAGGTTCTGACCGTGCGTATTGATATGCCCTAAATTATACATATTTTACATGCATAATAATCATCATATTATGGTACTAATTGAACAAAAGCCTTGCAATTGATACTTAAAACGTTTATATTTCACAATTGCAGGTTAAACGGTGTTTGATGCGTGTAAACTATATATATATTTTTATAAGTATTTTTACACAATTAGTTTTAAAAAGGGTTTTCACCGAATACTAATCACACACACCGGGCAGTGTACCCGTCGGTTAGCAATATAGTAAAGGTAAGAACGGGTTATCAATCCGAGGACACGGTGGGAAGCGATAGTAAACCGGGACTAAGATTCAATCAAGTATGGGTAAAAGATGTTTAAGTTGATTTTTAACTAAACTAATATGTGAGAATATAAAACTAGACTAAAGTCACAAATCAAACGATCAAGGAGAAAATATCACTTCGGTGTCGAATCCATTTAGAATACATTCAATACATTCATAGAAATATGGCAAATACACGATACATAAATTGACTAAATTCTCGTCAAAGATATCTAATCAAATGACTATTCGGAAAGCTAGCATGAATTACACAAACAAATCACCTAAAGTCATACAATAAGGCTCATGTGTTTAATAATCATGTCAATGTTTATAAAGATTGAACTAGCTTCCGATTAAGGTATACTAATCCAACAACTAGTTGGAAAGATAATATGAACAACACACTATCCACCTCAAGTTGATTAATTTAGACAAAATATGCATTTCTTCAACATACAATGTTCATATAAAGATTATATAAATTAGGAGGATGTGTCAACAATTCCTAGATAAACACAATACTAAATATGACACATTATAACAAATACTTTGTCTTTCCAAACTTAAGCATAAGGTTACACATACAAATATAATGATTCATAAACAAGACTTCATTCACCATTCCTAGTCAAATGCCATAAACTAGTATAATTACATACACCAATCCATGAATATGAGCATAAATCATAAGTTTTCCAAAATAATATGACATACACAAATACAAGTCTTGTAAACAACTCAAAATACTTGAATACATAATTTCATCAAAGAATAATCATACGGTTTTCACAATAATTGCCAATAATCATTGAATGTTGTCAAATGTATCTAAACTTCATCTAAACCAAAGTGAACAGGAGTTTTAGCTCATCATGAGCATCAAAATTACAAATCAGCAGGGAAAAATAGTGAGAAACATGATATGAAAACAAGAATCAAACCACTCCTCCATGCCTAGATGTTGTTGTTGATGTATGGTGATCCTCTTGATGTTGTATCCTCTCCAAGAATCTTGAAATGTGGCTGGAACAAAGAAAACTCGAGCTGGAACAGTAGGTTTCTCCCCTGGGTTGCTGAATGTCTGAATGAGAATTAAGTTCTGTTTAAGTAGAAAAGGGGAGGCACGACCGTGCCAGGAGAGAAGGCACGACCGTGCCTAAGACATGGGCGCGGTCGTGTCTAGGTCTTGGCGCGACCGTGTGACAGAGGTTTGACCGATCCGTAGCTTCCATTGGGTACTACTGATCGAGGACGTACGGCTGTTCAGACTCACGAGATGACACGCGACCGTGGGCGGCCAAGGCACGGTTGTGCCTTGGAATTTGGCTTGGCGCGGTCGTGCCAGATATGGGCGCGACCGTGCCTAGGGTTTTGGAGGTTGGCACGACCGTGCCTCCATCACAGAAACCCTAAAACTTCACTTGTTTATCCTGGAATCTTCTTGTTTATTCACCAAGCTTCACAAAAACCTACAAAACAGGAAATAAAGCAAATAAGTGTCTAAACGTTGACAATAACCAAGAATTGATCATTAAATGAACGAAGTTTTGTGCCAAAAAGATGTGTAAATACTAACACATCAAACAACCCCACACTTGAACATTGCTTGTCCTCAAGCAAGAAATCAAAATGAAACAAAACTTCCAATGACACTATGGATCAAATCGGGAAAACCGTAAGCATTAATAAACTTATAAAGGTTTGAAGAGATTTTCAAGAAATGCAAAATTAACTAAATGAAACCCAATGAGCCCAATGACGTGATAACCGAATGAGCAAATGAATATGCCTAGGAAATCATTAGCATGCAAATTTATGCTTCTCACAATGTTCGCACACACTCGGGAATATATATGATCATACAAGTAACGGAGTATGTATAGAACACTCAAATGCCAAGACAATGAATCATGCATAAATCATAAGCTTGCTAAAAGATCAAATCTCTACCAACTAACATGAAACAAAGCACAAATCAAGAGGGCTTTAAATGGGTTGTAACTTGGCAATGGTTAAGGGTGAGGAAGTGGAGTTTTAAAATGGCTAAAAACCTGGCGGTTATGCTAACTCAAAAACTAAAACAACTTCTAATATGAAAAATAAACTAACTAATACTTCCGTATAGATAAGAGCTAACAACCGAATTATTTCCATCTTTGCTCACAAAATTGCTCTAATCGGCTATAATTCACCTAATTTTGGTGATTTTTTTTTATTTTTTTTTTTGAAGGGAACTAAGTCAATATGCATCTTTCCTTAGCTAAAAACTTCTCAAGCATTTAAAAATTACAACAAAATAAAAGCTATAAAATTAACATTAGCCGACCGGATTTCTAACACGGGTGAAAAATAAATGAAAAGGCTAATGAAGGTTTAATGGCGGTGTAATGTGGGTAATTAAAGAAAAGAACAGGATAGGCTCAACGTGGCTAACTAGTGGATGTGTTCGGTTGAGGGAAAATAAAAATAAAAGGATAACAAAGTGGTTTATCCTAATGCCTCAATCATTTTTATGCAATATTTATGTTCATGATTTCGAAATGTATACTAAAAGCAAGTTCTAATAAGCATGAAACATCCGGCACACTCAAATCCGCAAAAACGAGAGCAAACAATGTCTAAAGCTATCAAGGCTCAAAAATAAACTCATGGAAACGGAAAGGAATAGGTGTAAGCAAAAGGTTACATGCAATTCATTCGTTCAGCCCACTAAAACTCATGGTTGTCACAAAAAATTGGGTTTGACTCGATGGAATTTCTATTTCAATTGCTTTCGAAAAATCAAACCTCTATTATTTACTAAAAATTGTGAATGCTAACCGGTTAACTTTTATTATATTTTGGTGTTTTTCAATTTTATGAAACTGATTTAGTGTCAATAAAAATTATGAAGGAAGATTTTGCAAAAAATTGAAGTGATAAAATGCTCAAAAGGACAAACATCGCGTGAATAAATTCCCACCCTACACTTAGAATCGTGCATTGCCCTCAATGTACAACAAAAAATATGTAAAGCAAAGAATAAACACCCAACCCCACACTTAGAAACATACATTGCCCTCAATGTATTCAAAAACATGCAATGCAATGGAGTGTGAAGGGAGAACTGAAACTTCCCTCGTGTCGATCATGGCACACGCAAAAAGCCTACCCACAAAATGACGTTCCACGTAGTTCCACAATTCCAAGATCTAATCAAAACTAACCACATCAAACAGGATCAGTAACATCAAGCCAAAATATAAACATAAATGTAAAGACGAATATAAACAACAGTACAGGGAAACAAAAGTACAACAAAAGAACAACATAAAACGCCGAAGCGTGATACAAGAGTTTGTACAATAAATAAGAAAGTACAACTCACAAAAATGATACCAAAAGGTAATGGGGGTACTACTCCCACTACACACCCTCAAGGTCGACGCCGGAAGCCCCGCCTCCCTCGCCTCCTGCTGCTGGTGGTGATGGTGGTGGTGACTGATGATGCGGTGGTGATGGTGGTGGCTGATGCTGTGGTGATGGTGGTGGCTTATCCGGCTGCATAAAGAATGGGAGGGGTACCACGTATGGTGCCCCGCCAGCAGCAGCAGCGGCTCACTGGACCTCATACTGCCAGGCCCAGTAACGCATGAACATGTCATGTGGAATGACAACCGGAGGTGGTGGTGGCGGCGAAGGCGGAGGAGGCGGCTGGTCTGGCTGCTGATGCTCGTGGCCCTGCTCCTACTGAGCAGCATGTGCCTGATGGGCGGCGTCGACGGCCTCGGCCTCGGCCTGAACAAGATCTGGATCGGGGCCCGGACGGTCTGGATCCCACGTCCGTCCCCATCTATCTACCAACCTGATCCCTCCTGCGCCTCGATGAGCAACGTGCATGTTCCTCAGTGTCTGCACGGTCATCACAATGGTCTCGGCCACAGGGGTCAGGTCCCCTATCAAATCATCGGTCAATAGCTGGAAGTACCTAGCCAGCTTGGTCACGAAGTGACCTCCACATATCGCGTTGGTGACGTCGCGCCCTGAGCTGTTTACCAGGTACCCCGCGATAGAATGCGCAAGATTGCAGGTGCGCGGGCGTACAAGGCAAAACAAGTAAAACAGCTCCCTAAGGTTCACTACTGTCTCCCCCTGACCTATCCCAGAAATGGAATAAACAATGAAACGATGGAGAACACGGTGCAAGGGGTCCCGAAGGCTCGAAGCCTTGATCAAACTCGGATCATACATCCCAAAACCAAACTCGTGCCAGAACTGATCCTTGTCCTCCTCGGTCGGGAACTCGGTCCAGATCTTACCTCGTATACAGACCCAATAATCTCCCAAACCTGGCGACGGACATCACTCGCCACTCCCCTCCTAGCCTAAACCTAATCGTCTCCGGCTGCTCTAAGTCTGCGCAAGGATAATCGAAGTCGTAAGTGGAGAAAAACTCCATCACAAGCTCGACATACTGGATAGCGTGAAGTCTAAACAAACGGCGCCACGGGGCGGTGACGAGGTCATTCCACCGGTCCCGCTGACCGATGGCGTCTATGGCGGCCGGCTCCAAACGACGAGCGGCTAAAATCCGGCCTCTGCGTTGCCACATAGCGTCCAGACGAGCCTCGTACTCGTGCTCGTTCAAGTCGAACTCAAGGTATGGGTGGTCCCTGTTGCCTGCCATCTGCACGACAACAAAATTAAAATCAAAACAGTTATGAAGACGCTAATCTGAAGTTATGAAGTTTCTGACCTAATTATGAAGGGGCACGGTCGCGCCTGGGAAGGGGCACGACCGCGCCAAGGCCAATATCCAAGCCCACGGTCGCGCTTGGCTGACCACGGGCACACAAACAAGACAACACGACTGCGCCAGGTGCGGGGCACGACCGTGCTAAGGCCAAATTCAAGAGGCACGGCCGCGTTCGACAAAGGCACGGCCGTGCCTGACCAAACCAAGCTTTCATGGAATTCCAAAAGCCGAGCACGACCGCGCCTGGTCATGAGCGCGACCGTGCTCAACCCATTTTAGGGTTTCAGAATCAAATATTTTCAATTTAAACAAGTTTATGAAGGGGCTTTTGTAACCTAATCATTCCAGGGAGTAAACCGATCGAATTCTAACTATTTACACCTAATATGAAGTTCAAAACAGAAAAATTGCTAAAACCTAGAAAATTAAATCAAAAGAAAAAGAAACTATCCTAATCCTAAATATAGAGACGACAAGATTAGAATAGCGGGGGCGTACCTGAAATCGAAGTAATGGAGATCAACAATCGGGAAACACGGGAATCGCAGCAGGGAGGTTTTGTTTGGAAAAAATATGAAAAATAACCAACTTCTGTCGTTTAACATTGATTTAACCCGCCCCAAATTACCGAGGCACGACCGCGCCAAGTGCATAGGCACGACCGCGCCTAGGGTTAGAGGCACGACCGCGCCTAGCTAGGCACGACCGTGTCTCATGCCCAGCAGACACAGAAACCTGAATTTTTTATGAGGAGTATTCCAAACCCGACTGCGATTCTTCCTAATCAAAATTTCTAAAAATTCAGAAGACATACCTGTGACATTCCAAACATTATCCCAAATCCGCTCGATTCAAAACACGTTCCGATCACCTAAACTCAAAAATAAATGGTAAAATCCTAAAAAATAAAGAAAATAAAAATAAGAAAAGAAACATAGCAAGAAGATCTAAAAATTGTTACCACAGATGATACCGGAACAGGCTAAGTTTATTAACGAGTCATTAGCTAGACTCAAGTCCCCGAATTCATTTGTCCTTGGGGTGGAGGTCAACTCCCACCAATGCCGGGTCAACCGGTCCGTCAATGTATGGTTTAAGACGATGACCGTTGACCTTGAAGATCCTCCCATCTTCGTGCTCAATCTCAACGGTCCCATAAGGAAACACCTCCCTAACCGTGTAGGGACCCGTCCATCGGGACTTCAACTTCCCGGGAAACAAACGCAACCTAGAGTTGTAAAGCAACACCGACCACCCACTCGGAATTCCTTCTTGTCCTTCAAGCGTCGGTCATGTAAACTCTTAGTGCGCTCCTTGTAGATCGTGGAGTTTGCATAGGCTTGATTTCTCAACTCATCAAGCTCATGAATCTGAGTGAACCGGTTCTCACCCGCGCTCACCAAATCAAGATTCACCGCCATCAATGCCCAATAGGCCTTATGCTCCAACTCCACCGGAAGATGGCACGCCTTCCCATAGATCAATCTAAATGGTGTGGTACCAATAGGTGTCTTATAGGCAGTCCGGAAGGCCCAAAGTGCATCATCTAACCTATCCGACCAATCCTTACGGTTCTGACCAACCGTCTTCTCTAGAATCCGCTTTATGCCCCGGTTTGTGACCTCTACCGGTCCACTGGTCTGTGGATGGTAGGCTGTGGAAAATATATGGTTCACACCATATCGTGATAGAGCCTTCTCCAACTGGGCGTTACAGAAGTGGGTCCCACGGTCACTGATAAGAGCTTTGGGGGCACCAAAGCGAGAGAACAGCTTCTTCATAAATTGAACAACCACCCTAGCATCATTAGTAGGCAAGGCTTGAGCCTCGGCCCACTTAGAGACATAGTCAACAACGACTAGGATATATCGGTTGCCACGAGAAGCTGGGAAAGGTCCCATAAAGTCAATACCCCAGACATCAAAAATCTCACAAATCTGGATGCTGTTCTGGGGCATCTCATTCCTAGATGAAATGTTGCTCGCCCTCTGGCAAGCGTCACAAGCAATAGTCATCTCATGAGCATCCCGGAAGATGGTAGGCCAGAAGAAACCGGCGTCAAAGACCTTCTTTGCGGTCAATGTAGCTCCATGATGTCCACCTGTCGGGCCCTCGTGGCAGTGTCTAAGCACCTGAAGTGCCTCATCTCCAAACACACACCTGCGCACGATCTGATCAGCTCCGACTCGAAACAAATAGGGATCCTCCCACAGATAGTGCTTCACATCCGCAAAGAACTTTCGCTTCTGCTGATGCGTTAAGCCTTTAATCACAATCCCACTAGCAAGAAAGTTTGCAAAATCAGCAAACCATGGACACTCCCCATCCTGTGTTTGTATTTGCATGAGAAACTAGTGGGGAAAATTGTCATTTATAGATGACCCCACAAGTTCAGATGAAGCTGAGCACTCAAGACGGGACAAGTGGTCCGCCGCGACATTCTCCGCGCCCTTCTTATCGCGGATCTCAATGTCGAACTCCTGAAGCAGCAAAACCCACCGGATTAGCCGGGGTTTGGCATCCTGTTTGCTGAACAGGTGCCGAAGGGCTGCATGATCGGTGAATACAATGGTTTTTGATAGGACGAGATAAGACCGGAATTTATCGAAAGCGAAGACAACGGCTAGGAGCTCCTTCTCTGTCGTGGTGTAATGCTCCTGTGCGTCATTGAGCATCTTGCTCGCATAATAAATCGGGTGAAACTGCTTCTCTCTCCTCTGTCCTAAGACCGCCCCAACAGCGAAGTCACTCGCGTCACACATGATCTCAAATGGCAGCTTCCAATCAGGAGCCACCATGATAGGGGCATTCACCAACTTCTCCTTTAACAAATCGAATGCACTGAGGCACTCGTCGGAGAACACGAACTGGGCTTCCTTCTCAAGAAGCTGGGTCATCGGTCGGGCAATCTTAGAAAAATCTTTGATAAAACGCCTGTAAAAGCCCGCGTGACCAAGGAAGCTCCGAATAGATTTCACAGAGGTCGGCGGGGGCAGCTTAGATATGGTGTCAATCTTAGCTCTATCAACCTCAATCCCCGCACGTGAAACCTTGTGCCGAAGCACAATGCCCTCCTTCACCATGAAGTGGCATTTCTCCCAGTTCAACACCAGATTGGCCTATTTACACCTAGCCAACATCCTCTCCAGATTCTCGAGGCAATGATCAAAGGAACTCCCAAACACAGAAAAGTCATCCATGAAAACCTCCATGGAGTCCTCAATCATATCATGGAAAATGGCCACCATGCAACGCTGGAAAGTGGCCGGAGCATTACACAATCCAAAGGGCATCCGCCGATAAGCAAATGTGCCATAGGGACATGTGAATGTCGTCTTCTCCTGATCCTCGGGAGCAATCGGGATCTGGAAGTAGCCTGAGAAGCCATCCAGGAAACAATAGAACATCTTTCCCGCTAATCTCTCCAACATCTGATCAATGAACGGGAGGGGAAAATGATCTTTCCGAGTAGCATCATTGAGTTTGCGGTAATCGATGCAAACTCTCTAACCGGTGACTGTACGAGTAGGAATCAGCTCATTCCTCTCGTTGGTGATGACAGTCATGCCTCCCTTCTTAGGGACAACCTGAACCGGGCTAACCTAAGGAGAATCGGAGATGGGATAAATCAAACCAGTATCCAGTAACTTAATCACCTCCTTCTTCACTACCTCCTGCATGTTCGGGTTCAACCTCCTCTGGTGCTGCACAGTGGGCTTGTAGTCATCCTCCATAAGGATCTTATGGGTATAGAAAGAGGGATTAATTCCCTTAATGTCCATAATCCTCCATGCAATAGCCTGCTTGTGCTGCTTCAGCACCTCCAGTAGCCTCTCCTTCTCATCACTCGTCAAATTAGAGGCGATAATGACGGGTAATTGAGACTCACCATCTAAAAAGGCATACTCCAAATGGCTCGGGAGCTCCTTAAGCTCAACAGGTGGTGGGTCCTCAATAGAAGGCCGCTCAATCGGCTCAGACTCTCTATCAACCATAGCAAAAACCGCTGAACACTAGGGAAACTCATAGCTCACCTGGCTATGCAACTGCTCATCAAACTGATCCTCACCAACTGGATCAAATGTCTCCCCCCTACAATCTGGGTGTCCAGGGACTCCTCCTCAGCTGTGTCCTAGAGATGATCACTCACACAAGAATAAACAGCCTCAACAAAGTAGAGTGAATCATCCTGATTCTGGGTATGCTGCATGGATCTCCCTACATCAAAGGTCACTTCCTCTTCATCCACCCTCAGTGTAAGCCTCCCCGAATACACATCAATCAGGGCCTTGGCAGTGGCCAGGAACGGTCGACCTAGGATAATAGGGACATTCTTGTCCTCATCCATGTCCAGAATCACAAAGTCTACAGGAAACACAAAACGATCAACCTTAACCAACATATTCTCCACTATCCCTCGCGGATACTTGACCGAGCGATCGGCCAACTGGATAGTCATGCGTGTCGGTGTAGGTTCTCCCAACTCAAGCTTAGCAAAGACCGCATATGGCATGAGGTTAATGCTAGCACCGAGGTCAGCTAAGGTGTTGCTAACCGACAAGCTACCTATCAAACAAGGGATGGTAAAACTCCCCGGATCTCGTCTCTTCTCCGGTAGCTTGTTCTGAATCACCGCTGAACACTCCTCATTCAGCGTCACCTGAGATAACTCCTCCAATTTCCTCTTATTCGTGAGGATATCCTTCAAGAATCTCGCATACTTAGGCATCTGAGCCAGAGCTTCCACAAATGGTAAGTTGATATGCAACTGCTTAAACAACCCTAGAAACTTACCATACTGCTCTTCCATCTTCTGCTTCTTCAATCTGCCTGGGTATGGAATGGCGGGAGTATAATCTCTCACAGGCTCGCGAGGGCGTGATGTGCTCGCTGATTTACCCCTCGGCGGTGTCTCATCAGGAATCTCAATCACAACCTCCTCCTCAGATGGCTCGTGCACAGGAACCTGTGGATCCGGTCCTGTGTCTCTACCGCTCCTCAAAGTGATGGCCTTCACATGAGCATTGGGATTGGGCTCAGTTTTGCTAGGCAGGCCACCTGGCTATCTCTCAGAAAGAAGCTTCACGATCTGCCCGACCTAGTTCTCTATGGTCTGGATTGAAGCTTTCTGATCCCTCAACTCAGTCTCATGCGTGTGGAAACGCTCCTCCATGTACCGGTTCTGCTTCTCTGCCAACTGATTTTGACTCTCTGAGTTGGCAAGTAGCCGTGCAACCATGTCCTCCAAACTGGATTTACCCTCAGGTGCGGGTAGTGGACCGCTGCTAGAACCTTGGCCTTGAAACTGGCCCTGCTGAGGTCGAAACTGGGAACTCTGTCCCTGAGACTGGTGGGACTGATGCTGGAATGGGGGGCGCTGAGTGAATCCGGGTGGTTGTTGGCTATTGTTACCAGACTTCCAACTGAAATTCGGGTGATTCCTCCACCCCGGATTATATGTGTTGCTGTAGGGATTATTCTAGGGGCGATTCTGGTTGGACATGAAATCAACCTGCTCGTGGGCCCCCTGATCCCCAACCTGACAAGCACTCGTGGGATGCGCCCCACCACAGAACTCACACAAGGACTGGGCCTTGTGGACGTGCATCTGATCAATCTTGGTGGAAAGTGCATCCACCTGGGTAGCTAAAGAGGTAATTCCATCCACGTGATGGACACCCTGCCTCTGGGTTCTCACTCGGGAAGTATGCTGAGTGTAGCTCTTTGCTGCCACCTTCTCTAGCAAGTCATACGCCTCCTGGGGTGTCTTTGTTCCAATATCTCCACCCGCGTATGCATCAATCAGCTGCTTCCCGGTCATCTCTAGACCATTGTAAAAGGTCTCACACGGCTGCCACTTCAACAATCCATGGTGGGGAACCTTCCTCATCAGTTCCTTGAATCTCTCCCACGCCTCATAGATCGTCTCCCCGTCGTCCTGCTGGAAAGAAAGAATCCTAGCCCTCAACTTTGATGTTTTCTCCGGAGGGAAGTACTTTTCTAAGAATTTAGCAGCCATCTGGTCCCAAGTACTAATGGACCTAGGGGGAAGTGACAGTAACCAAGCCTTGGCTCGATCCCGTAAGGAAAACGGGAACAACCGGAGCCGAATAGCATCGTCGGTAGCGTCACGAATTCTGAAAGTGGCGCAGATCTCTAAGAAACCGGCCAAATGAGTATTAGGATCCTCGTGATCCTTGCCATCGAACTGACACATGTTCTGCACCATCTGTATAATGCTGGATTTGATCTCGAACTGATGTGCTCCAACCGTCGGCCTATTGATGCTCGACTCCAAACCCTCAAGTGTCGGTTTGCCAAAATCCGAAAGCGTCCGACCCGCATCCTCGTTCGCCATCTCCTCTACCTCGTCAACAACAACCTCGTCAAACTCGAGTAACCGGACCACAAATCGGGAACGGGCTCGCAATCTCCGATGAAGATCACGCTCCGGTTCGGAAGACGGCTCAGGAACCTCCTCGACGGGAGTTGAGAACATACACGATCTGCACGATAAGTTAGATTTAAATACGCGAACCTAGGACAAGGAAAACACAAGTTAGACATGAACAAGTATAAAACAAAAGAAAATAAAATAAAATAAAAATAAAATAAATAAAAAAATTGAAAATAAAAGTAAAGTAAATAAAAAAAATAAAATGGGATAAAAACCAAGATATATATATATATATACAAATGAAGCTAAAAATAACAAGTAAAATGCGAAAAATATCTATACACACAAAATTGCAAATAACAACAAGAAAAACACGATATTCACAAAAATATATATACTAAATGACTAAAAATTAATTCCAATCGTTCTCGTAAAACCGTATCCCCAGCAACGGCGCAAAAAACTTGATGCGTGTAAACTATATATATATTTTTATAAGTATTTTTACACAATTAGTTTTAAAAAGAGTTTTCACCGGATACTAATCACACACACCGGGCAGTGTACCCGTCGGTTAGCAATATAGTAAAGGTAAGAACCGGATATCAATCCGTGGACACGGTGGGATGCGATAGTAAACCGGGACTAAGATTCAATCAAGTATGGGTAAAAGATATTTAAGTTGATTTTTAACTAAACTAATATGTGAGAATATAAAACTAGACTAAAGTCACAAATCAAACGATCAAGGAGAAAATATCACTTCGGTGTCGAATCCATTTAGAATACATTCAATACATTCATATAAATATGGCAAATACACGATACATAAATTGACTAAATTCTCGTCAAAGATATCTAATCAAATGACTATTCGGAAAGCTAGCATGAATTACACAAACCAACCACCTAAAGTCATACAATAAGGCTCACGTGTTTAATAATCATGTCAATGTTTATAAAGATTGAACTAGCTTCCGATTAAGGTATACTAATCCAACAACTAGTTGGAAAGATAATATGAACAACACACTATCCACCTCAAGTTGATTAATTTAGACAACAATATGCATTTCTTCAACATACAATGTTCATATAAAGATTATATAAATTAGGAGGATGTGTCAACAATTCCTAGATAAACACAATACTAAATATGACACATTATAACAAATGCTTTGTCTTTCCAAACATAAGCATAAGGTTACACATACAAATATAATGATTCATAAACAAGACTTCATTCACCATTCCTAGTCAAATGCCATAAACTAGTATAATTACATACACCAATCCATGAATATGAGCATAAATCATAAGTTTTCCAACATAATATGACATACACAAATACAAGTCTTGTAAACAACTCAAAATACTTGAATACATAATTTCATCAAAGAATAATCATACGGTTTTCACAATAATTGCCAATAATCATTGAATGTTGTTAAATGTATCTAAACTTCATCTAAACCAAAGTGAACAGGAGTTTTAGCTCATCATGAGCATCAAAATTACAAATAAGCAGGGAAAAATAGTGAGAAACATGATATGAAAACAAGAATCAAACCACTCCTCCAAGCCTAGATGTTGTTGTTGATGTATGGTGATCCTCTTGATGTTGTATCCTCTCCAAGAATCTTGAAATATGGCTGGAACAAAGAAAACTCGAGCTGGAACAGTAGATTTCTCCCCTGGGTTGCTGAATGTCTGAATGAGAATTAAGTTCTGTTTAAGTAGAAAAGGGGAGGCACGACCGTGCCAGGAGAGAAGGCACGACCGTGCCTAAGACATGGGCGCGGTCGTGTCTAGGTCTTGGCGCGACCGTGTGACAGAGGTTTGACCGATCCGTAGCTTCCATTGGTACCACTGAGGCTGTTTAGACTCACGAGATGACACGCGACCGTGGGCGGCCAAGGCACGGTTGTGCCTTGGAATTTGGCTTGGCGCGGTCGTACCAGATGTGGGCACGACCGTGCCTAGGGTTTTGGAGCTTGGCACGACCGTGCCAAATAGGGGCACGACCATGCCTCCATCACAGAAACCCTAAAACTTCACTTGTTTATCCTGGAATCTTCTTGTTTATTCACCAAGCTTCACAAAAACCTATAAAATAGGAAATGAAGCAAATAAGTGTCTAAACGATGACAATAACCAAGAATTGATCATTAAATGAACAAAGTTTTGTGCCAAAAAGATGTGTAAATACTAACACATCAGTGTTCCAAAAGAAACAAAGCAGAAAAAGCCTAAAAACATCAAGAAATCAAGCTTTTGGAAGGAAGCACACCCGATCTTTGATCTCCCCAAGAAGTCAAAATTGGTCAACACAAGTCAACAAGCAGCGAAAAGACAAAACAGGGGACATATATGGGATGCACGGCCGTGCATCCCATTGCACGGCCGTGCAATGCCTATCTTGCTCCCCAAGGTCCCTAGTACACTGCCATTTGTACCCTTTGATTCCCGAGGTGTTTGCACGTCCGTGCAAACCAATGCACTGCCGTGCATTGCTCATTTTGAGGCCTATAAACAGATGGCTTAGGTTCTTCATTCCACACACCTTACCACACCTCAAGAATTAGTCTGTTTCACTAGTCTTAGAGTAGTAGTAGAGAGTAGATAGGCTCTTCCACTTTATTCACAATAGGAGAGCCTACGAAACTCAGCATTTTGCTAGTTCGTATGGCCATTCGTGGCTAAATCCTTTGTATTGCTTGGGTGAAGATGAAGTTTGTTGTATGTTAATGTTTAACTTATTAATCTAATGGTATGTTTATGTTCGTTAGTCATTCGTTCTTAAAACCATTGTAACATCCCAAAAATAATAAATGAAGAAATAAGGATAACGGGAGTCGGTACGTGAAGAACGGAACGAATGACGCTCGTGGGCCGGGCTGGGCCCAGCGAACTTGTGAGGGGTAAACATGGGGGAGTCTTCCCCTATAAATAGCCTAAACCCTCCTTCTTCTTCTCTCATTTTGCAAAACCTAGAGAGCGAAACTGTAGAGAGAGAAAGTGTTGGATTGGCTCGAGATTGCAAGGAAAGGATCCTCCATCACCTGTGGCATAACCTCCGACTCAGAAGCTCGAAAGAGGTAACGACACGCTATGAATCTGAGTTTTTATTTATGTTGGGTTTTCGGGTATTTTCGTAAGAAAGGTTGGGTTTTTATAAACCAAATGAGAAAAGTATTATAGATCTGTAATCAGAGAAGAAAACTACAAGTTTTGAACGTAAAAATTTAGCATCTTGAATGTAATCAGATCGAGCCGCCATTAACATGCAAACTTAGGGTTTTGGGAATATGACAACCCCGTAGGAAAACTTGTCATGTTCTCCTGGGGAGTTAAGCGAACTTGGCCAAGTGAACTTGATAAGTTCGCTGGCAGACTATGGCTGGCGAACTTGATCAAACTCGCTTGGTATGTTTGCTGAGGTTTTGATTAAAGTGAACTTGGTAAGTTCGCTAAGGCATGTGCGCCAAATGGCAAGGGTAAGAGAACTTGGTAAGTTTGTTGGATATTTTCGCTTGGTTCTATTGAGCGAACTTAGCCCTTAGTTCGCCTAGGTCAGAAGGGTTAAAACCGTTAGAGTCGAGATGGGGTCTGATGTGTATTTTAATTAATCAATTCATATCGTGTGTGACGCTGTTGGACCTTCGTTAGGACAACTGTGAGTAGCTTATCAGGTGAGTTCTAGAAGCCCTTCTTTAACTGTATTAAATAATTTTTTCGGGCCGGTGTGCATACGTGACGATGTGACTGTTTTATAAAACGATGTTTATGAATGACGTTTGTAACGCTTTATGAAACGATGATTACGAATGATGTTTTGGAAGGAAAGGTTATGAAAGATGTGTTTATGAAATATTTTGCCATAGGAAGTTTACAAAGTGTTTACGAATGAGTAAATGATTTTTAATAAAACGCACTAATGATTTAACCGAAGTTTTGAAGTAAAAGAAGTTAATGTTTATGAAAGTCACAAATGAACGAATTTGCCATGGTTCCTCTGGGAATCGAGGTTATGGGTATGGGATGTATGTTATGGGCCTTACCATAAAAGGGCCTTTGTGGCTGGCCAACTGTTGTACAACGGGGGTGATGATGGTCACCAAGGGGATTATCGTGATCCTTGAAGTTAGGTATTTGTGCCTTGCGGGGTACGGTTGTGACATCCTTGATTTTTTCTTGTATTTATTTTAATAAAATGAGCAATGTTTCAATTTCAATTCTAAGTCAAATTATATATATATGTATATATATGCATGCGTACAAACATATATATAGTTTCAATTTAATGGATAGAAACCCCCCATACCTTTAACCCTCTAATTGAACCCCCACCCTCGGATTGGAACCCTTTGACCTTAAACTTGACCCTATTTCTCAAATTAAGACCCATTTTGACCTTTTTAGTCAAACCACCCAAGAGCCTTGATATACAAGCTGGCCATCGATCAATCTCTGCTAATTTGGACTTTCCTTGCTTACCAAATTCATGTTTCGGTCAATTACAAGTTCTAGTGACATCTCAATTTAATGATCGTGATTTTTGACCTTATATGACCTATGATGACTTTCCAAAGTCAAATAGGCCAAATCCTTGCTTACAAAGACTGAATTCGAGCAGAAACGATTGTTGTGGCTCCCAAAACATGCGTAATCGATTATAGACCATGCCTAGGCCCAATTACCATCTCAATTCGATCAAAATTCACGGCTTGATTCAAATCTAAACAAGTTTGACTCGATAGAGTCAAACCAAACTAAATCTGGAAGGAATCCGTGATTTTGGGACCCATTTTGACAGTAAATCGTGCGAAGCCTATTTGTGCATGAATTCAGAACATAAACACGACTAAATTCACTCCCAATTGAGAGGATTAACGCGTAACCCATCCTACAGCTGTCATCCTCTAACCCTAAGCCGAATCATGAAATTAAGAAAAAATTAATCAAATTAAACTATTCTTACACCTTCACATAACCCATTACAAACCTTCTGAACTTCCAATTCACCCGCATTTGCGTCTCTGAGTATCGATCGAGCACCAGGAATATCAGCGTTGTTGTGCTAGCCGTCGGCATTCAATACCTCACCAAATCAGGTAAGGTTTGTATCCTCCGATTCTTTCTTTATGCATTCCAATAGCCCCATACGAATTTGTAATAACAAGTTATATCGGATTCAATTTCAAGTTGAGTTCATGACCTGTTCTTATGGTTATCGTTTGGGGTTTCGGTTCTTTTGATCATATAAAGTTATATGGGTTCAATACTTACCAACGAAACAATCTAGCCCAGCCGGTAAGCCACTGCACCGCTGGGCTAAATGGCGTGGGTTCGAAACCCACATACCACACTTTTTTCGCGTGTACTTGAATCAGAACCGGCCCCCTTTCAGGACTAGGTTATTATTTGGTGAACCGGTCTAGTATCACGGGTTAGCACTTTGTTCCAGTGATAAAACATAAAGGCTCCACCGGGTAGACCCGGGTTCGAGCCTGGTCCACCCCATTTCCTTTTAAAACCGTTTTTAAGGCCCCAAAAATCTTATATAAAGTAATTTTTATAAACCCAATACCATTTAAAGACAAATTAGTACAATAATTTATAATTTTAAACATAGAACAATTATTTTACAATTTAAATTGTTTTAAAAACTCACTTTTTAATAAAAATATATATATATATATATATTAGGGTTTAAATCCCATTCAAACAAATAAAACTCTTTCTAAATATATATTAATATATATACATATATTTACATTCCATATAAATTTTAAAGAACACATCATAAATAAAACGAATTTATTTATCTAAATCAATTTTTCTTTAATAACCTATTTAGAGTTTAAAATTCTATTTAGTGTAAGTTCTTACATACATACACTAATATATTTACACTATATTTTGTCACATTTTCATAAATAAATAAATAAAATAAATTCATTTAAATCCCACACTACCTTTCTAAGTAAATCAATAAAAGAAATTTATTTATTTAATTTATTTAGTTATTCAAATCAAACCCTAATGCCAATCACTATTAACTTTGAAACCTACAATTTTCATTAAAAATCTTATTCAAATACAAACAAAAAAAAACACATTCCTTACATGTTATAACACAAAACCATTGTACAAGTTCCTACACCCAATCACATTGAAACTCTAAACCCTACTTTGGACATGGTGCACAATAACTAATTCAAATTCAAATGAATCCAACTCTAGGTTAACTTTGTGAGCTAAAAGGATCAATTTGCTACCTATTTTCCCGTGCTATCTACACCACTAGTACAAGTGAGTTTACATAACCCCTTTTCATTTTTGTATATTTTGGGGTGAACATGATTTACATTAAAACAACTTGCAATATTACACAATACAATTCTACATTTTGATTTCATGTGTTATTTGTGCATTATGCTTGAATGCTATGAGTTAATACTATACATACATGACGCAACTCGTACAATCATTAACTCCGTACAAGCCAACGGTTAACAAAGATAGATCTATTGAGTCTGACAAACCCACCCGGGTAGGGTGTTTGTTACCGACAACACATCAGGATAACACTAGGTGTTATGCCCTACATTAGGATAACCTGCGGGTTATGCTATTCAGTCACAAGGTTTGATTGTACACCTAGTATGACTATAGAGTCTTCATAAGTGCCTTATATGCCATGTAATCATATGAATTGTATAAAACATTTTGAAAATCTTATTTGTGTGTCAAAACTTATGTATGTTCACCAACTTTTTAGTTGATCCTTGTTTTTAAATCATGTTTCAGGTACAACACATTTGAGTTGATCAAGTTTGCTTCACTTAGGTTGTGGACCTAGTTAATCAAATAAAGAGCATGCTATGTATTTCTCAATTTCTTGTATTTGTGGATTTTGTTGAGTTATGAATTGAAATTTGATGATTAATATGTTATAACATAGCCAACCATGTGCTCATGAATAATATCCATCTCCCGCCCCAACGTTTCCGCCGTCGGTTCGGGTGTGACAACGGTACTTGAAGTTTGGTACGACTACTCCATGGAGTATCGTGCTTGAAGTTTGGTACGTGTATCCTTGTGATGTCGTGCTTGAAGTTTGGTGTTGAATGGCTTAAGTATCGAGGCTTAGGTTTCTCTGCCTACAGGTAATATATGGTATTGAAGGGCCTAGTGGTGGTGATTCTTAGGTTCCTCCACCGGTATGTGATATTTGGAATTGACGGTTACGAGAAGTCGTAGATTCGATATGTTCTTTGACTTATGGGTTATGATGTGTTATGTTTTATTATTGCATGTTTAAGTACGCTTTTATTAATGAAGTTGAATGTTATGTTTTTGTCAAATATCTGAAGTTACCGTTTTATGGTAAAACTAGAACTCACTAGTGTAGCTGACTTTTTAGTATGCACATTCTGGCTAAGGACAGGTACGAAGGTTGAACGGTGATGCTTGGCTGGTAAAAGGAGTTACCCCGCTGATCATGAAGACTTTGCAACATCTCAAAAATCCCTAAGATAAGGGTCAAGGTTATTATGTGACTCGGGTCTCTTTCAATTGGCGGAATTCCAAGGATTTTCACGTAAAACCCCATTCATGGAATTAAAAAGACCCGATTAGCCGAACTAGGAGCGGTTTGGAATCATTATGATCAAAATAGAACTAGAGGGACCTGGATAGAACTTGTGGTGGTTTAAATACCACATAATGAAAAAACCCTAAGGCCACAATTGGCTAGGGGTGCTCGACGGCAGTAAGTAGAGACGCAGGGTAGATGGAGGCCGAGCAAGGTGGCCGAGCGGTGGTCCTACGATGGTGTCAAGCAAAAGCGAACTCCATTACGCTAAGGTACATTCGTCAACCTTTCTCTTTACATGTTTAATTGTATGTTGTAAGGGTTTGAGGTGTGGTTCACGGTCGACGGTGAGGAAAGGACGAGGGCATGGTGGCTGGCGGTGGTAATTGCTGGGTGGCGATCAGTTAGGGGAGAGAGGACACAGTGATGAATACGGCGGAGCGACGCGGGGTGGTGACTACGGACAACAGCGAAGACGGGGAAAAACGACCACTGCGGCCATGGCGGTGTGGCAGCGGTGCTAGTTGGATGTCGGATAAGCTGGTGCTAGTGCCCGACGACACGTAGCGAGGACCGTTGTCACTCCCCAACCGACGATGGAATACGTCGGGGCGGACGTGTAGACTGTTCATATGCTGATGATCAAACTAAAATCTCATATATTAATTTAATCCAATTTCCATAACACTTGTTTAAACGAATCATGTACACACATACAGAGGAAAACAAGGTACACCATTAATGTTCATTTGATTGTTTAACTAGGTCCTCAATCCCATGTATAGCATCTTGCATATGATCTCAATATTAATAGCTGAAACATGATGAAAACAAGGTCAATTAAAAATAGTTGGTGAGCATACATAGCTGAAACATGGAGAACCACTATAGTTTAAACTGGGGCGCACAATCAAACATTGTGACTAATAGGCATAACACTAATGTTATCCTTAAGTGTTTTCGGCAACAATCACCCTAACCAGTTGGGCTGGTCAGACATAATAGATCTATCATTGTATATCGTCGGTTTGTATAGAGTTAATGATTGCACTTGCACTATGCACAAAAATATGTAAAATGTAGTTTGCACTAATAGTATTCAAGCATAAGGCACAAATTGCACACATGGTCATAATGTTTGAATTGTAATAATTGTAAGTAGTTTGAATGTAATCATGTTTCACCCCAAAGATGTAAAAGTGAAAAAGAGGGCTATGTAAACTCACCTGTAATGAACTAGTAGGTTGTATGAATTATAAATGATAGGTAGGATTCGTGAGGATTTCTCACCATCAACCTACACAGATAAGTTTTATTCTAGTCTCAATGTATGTCTAATAAGAGTATGGTATTCTGAGATTCTAGGGTTTCATAGGATTTGAGATCAGATATGGGATTTGTATATATATTTTATAGGAAAATATAAGTTCATGTCTAGTATTGAAATAATAAAATAGTTTATAAAATTAATTAGAATCAACTAAGATTTCTAATCAATTATATAGTAAGTAGGTTTTAATTTATTTATAATTATTCTAAAGATAATTAATAAATAAAATTTATGGAGTGGGATAAGTTAATATAATAATATATTTGGATTTATTCATATAATTATTCTAAAAATAATTAACAAACAAATTTTTCTAAAAATAATTATCAAACAAATTATAAAGATAATTAGAAAAGGGTTTTAAATAATTGTTTTATTAAAATAATTATTTAGATAACCTCCTCTACTTAAATGAAAAAAATAAAGAGATATTAAATTGATATAAGTAAGCTTTAATAAAATTAATGAATTTGTAAAATTATTTATTTAAAATAATTGTTTGAGTATTTCTAAAAAGATTTAAATAATTATTCCTGAAACCGGGTAAGATGACGGGTTTATTACCTGAAACTGGGCAAGAAATGAAGTGCTCGATCCCTGCGTCTGATCGCGAACCGAATGGGAGAAGAGGACGAGGATGATGGATTTTTGGTCTGTCATATGATTATCACAGGTTTGGGTATTTATAGGCTTGATAACTACACAAGTTACAGCTTTTAATCAATCGAATTTATGGGGTTTAAGTTAATGATCATGCTTCGTATTCCATAACCGAAAAAGGAACTTAAATTGGGTTTAAATCCTTGATTATGATCAAACTAACTCGTCATAATGGTTTGTAATTGATTAAGTGTTGTTTTCCTATGATTATCACACCTTAACAGCTTCGAATCCAAACGGTTGAAATCGATTTGTTTAATCTTTGACTTTGAGAAGTCAAAATTGAGTTCCATGGTCCAAATCTAATTTGAAGGGGTTCAAGGGCATATAGAGGGGGTTCAAGGGAAATGAATGAGTTTAAACTAATTTTATTTGTTTTAAGTTCTTTTTAAATGTATATATATAAAGATGGGTGTTTATAAAACTTAAACATTAAATGTTTAATTAACATAAATTTATAAGGGAAAAGTTTCATTTTATAAAATTTTAACTCGTACAAATGGTTGGTTTAATAACATTAATTATAAACATATATCTACATATATATTTATAAATAAGTACATGTATATATCTAAAATGTGTAAATGCTTGAGTTAAACTCATAAGCTTTCTTTTTATAAAGTTAAATGTTGCATGCTTGCTTTATTTAGTATCATCAATTTTGTATATGTTTACATTTATACGCACCATCAAATGATAAAGCTCACATGTTTTATTTTGATGTGTATTTAGTATCATAAAATGTTTGCTTTTATATACATATAAATATACTTTCATGTGTTACGTATAATAGAGGAATAGTATGTAAATGCATGGTTGAATATTTGAATTTGATATATGTTTATGCTTAAATTAATAATGAATGTGACATATTATGTTGGACGAGCACAGGGTTTGAAATAAATAAACAAAAAAATAAGTCAAAAAATCATAGATGTTACAGTATCCTCAAGTTGAGGGAATTTCGTCCCGAAATTCAACTGGTGGAGGCTACTGAATCAGAAAAAAAATCACGAGTTTGAATTCTCAACGAGCTTTGATTGTCGGTTTAAGGAGTATAGTCGATGACAAGGTTCAGGTCTGATACTCAAGGTCAGGTCAGGCATGGGTTGTGTTTGTAAAATTAGGTGGAAAAGAATTAAGGAGGGAAATTGTCGAATAATATTTTGGACTCCAAAGATGGAATTCATCATTTGAAATGAGAACGATGAGAATTTTGATGTTCAAAACTTGTTTTAGGATGTAGTCTACCATGTTCAGAAATTATCACTAAATAAAAGATTTCACAAACATTGGTTAAGGTCAAAATAATATAAAACTTCACGTGACATGAACAACGCTACTTCTGACAATATGACAAGGACACTTATATATAGGAAGTACTAGCAGCGTATCCACCATGACCTTATCATATCTCGTTAATTTCGTTATTATACATCACGATAGGTTTTATGTCATAACACACGACAGAATTTACTATGTTTTTCCATGCGCTGATGTCACTGTAGGTCCCTAATTCGGTGCGTGACGGATCACTAGACTCGCGGTACGACACGGTGATAACGTGCGGAATCCATGATCAACGTGCTCGTGTAACTCAATCAACAACAACGGTGTAAATAAACGCTATGTATTTGCACCACAATATCAGTTTACAAGATTCAGTCTCTAATCAGTTCCTTCTGATATCGTCTATTCTGTCTAATCTCTAATTCTGTCTACTGATATCTCCTATTTATACCCACAGACCTGCTATAGGCGAACTTATTAAGTTCGCCTCTAATAGGCTAGGCGAACTTAACAAGTTCGCCTCAGATAAACTAAGCGAACTTAACAAGTTCGCCTCTGAGCCTCTCTATGAACTTACACAGAATTTTATCAACAGTTACAAAACATGTCCTAACAGACTCCCCTTTAACTGTTGCTAACAATTCTGTTAATTACAAGTCAAAGACTCTAAGACTAAGACATAATATCTCTAAGCTCGTTGTCACCAGAATATGCTCCAACAGACTCCCCCTTGACAACAGCTTCAGAAGATTGTCATCAGTCTTCATATATCATCAAACACATTGTAGTCTTCATTTCTAGAAGAAAACTTGGGAGAAGGACCCCTTGTCAACTTCTATATGCAATATTAAGTTTTTGCAAAGGAGAACAACCAAGAATAACCAACAATTAAGATTTTCATAGAAGCTGGAAAAATAAAATCTTTTTGGTCTTTCAAACATAAGAAAGACAAAATCTTTTTGGTTTTTCTTTGTACAAACTAAAATGTAAAATACAAAATCACATCTTTTTGGTCACACATCACGAGTAAGAAGATCATATCAGTATATATGAGATATCAATCACACATCTTGGATATAAAATCCATATAATATCAAATGGTATCCTATGTCATTCTTTCAAGCCTTGACCAATCAAACCAATATCTTTCAAGATTATCACACTCTATCTTTTCAAGACTTTCATATTGCATGTTATGATACGCGATAAACATTCAAAGAAAATAGGATCATGCTATGACACACAAATTCAAATTGTCAATATTATAAGATTTGAAACTAATGCATCTCAGTCACACCCCCAAATTGCACTAATGGAGTTTTACCGTTTAGAAGGTGACACACCAGGATCTCAGTCATTAGTTACATCAAACGACATTATATGGGACTTGAAATGTCATAACATAAAAGTTCAGAGTTAATGCGAAAGCGTAAACATTAAAATGAAGTCAAAAATAATTACACGCACCGAGCGTCAATTAATGTAATTACAGAAACTGTTTAAAATATTCGAAATGAATGATATGACAGTAGGACTCCATGCATGTCCTAAGTGCACAACATGTGCCAAAGCGACCTGAGAAACTTGTAAGAAAAAATGTCAACACGAGGTTGGTGACTTCACAGGTTTCAAGTTTGCAATAAGAGAGTGTTTGCCAGATTATGTACATTCAATATGCATATCTATAGGTAGCTAGCCTATGTTCATGTCTTACTAAAGCGCTCGCAACCGAAGCTGAATGTTTGTGTTTGTATGCCTCCTGCCAGGTCTATCAACTCTGGCAAATGTGAGTAGGCCAACATTTTACCCGTTCGACCTCCAATCGAGTTAGCGCGACTAACATGGGTGGGGCTTGTCAAACCCAGTAGTACTACTAAACATTACCTAGCTAAGATCCATATTAACGGTTCGATGTATGATGAGGACTTTCTGTGATAGTGTGTCACGCTTAGCCTCAACAGTAAAAACATATGAATTTCAATAATCTAAAATAGTTGTGTCATGTTTTCTCCCCTAACGAGAAAAACATGTAAAATAATGTTTGTCTGCGTACCTGCTTCTCCCCCACGGGGAAAACAAGTAAAAGTATGATAGTTTGTGTGCATGTTTCTCCCCCAACAGGAAAACGAGTAAAAAGGGGTCGTGAAACTCACTTGCGTTGCGTAGTAGGTAGTCTCACAAAAGTATAAGATTTAAAATCTCAAGTGTTAGCCTTCACGGTTTACGTATGCCCTAGAATTATAAACACATAAGTTAGGGATATATTGAGATTTGTGACGACGACACTGAAGATTAGAACATCTTAACATATTCTAAAGATTAACGAATAGACGAACGTGTCCTCATGAATAAGGATTTCTTAATATAAAAGTTAAAATAGAAGCGTTACGAATCGAGAGTTTTCTAATTACGAATAATATTATATAAATAAATATTCGTGTGTTTCCACCATTAAATAATGATTCAGGAAATTATTATAAATTATTATATTATTTTAAAGTCGTACAAATAATACAATAATATTATTTATTCGGAGTCATGGTGTGAGAATAATATAAATATATTATTTTAAAAGTGGAAATAATATAAAAATAAGTTATAAAATCGAATCCGAGCCTACGGGTGATTTCCAGGCTCAAAACATCTTATTATAACATTATAGTAACATGGGGATTGGTTTTTATAAAAAAAAATAATTAACAAGCTGCTTAAAATAAAATGGGGGTTGTGAGAGTCGAACCTTGGTCTCCTCCCTAACAATACGAAGCTTTAACCACCACAGCTCGCTAGAGTATTGCAAACGAATCCGGATCCAAACGGTTTTCACACAAAACTCCCCCGATTTTCAAATTTCCAATCAAAACCAAAACCAGATCGGTCCTAATCCATCAGGTTCGATCACGATATGAAATCAATGATTAGGGGTTTTGTTAATCGCGTCATGGTGAACCTGTATGAGAGATTAATTTGAAAAACAACAAGTTTAAAATCGTTAATCCTTGGTTTGAAAGCCGAAACCCTTGTTTTAAGAACAAGATTTTAAATCGATCAAATTCGATAATGGAAATGTTTGAATTCATGGGGCTATTACTGAATTGACCATTACAAATATGATGATGTGGTTTAATTTCATTTAGATTAAGTATAGGTATGGATTCGATTAAGCCTAAAAGCATAAGAACCCTAGATTTGATCCGGTTTTGATTTGATGATATAAACCATGGATTTCATAGGGCTTTCAATGGGTATATGGTTGCGAAGCCAACCATATTAATTTGTTGCATTGAGATCAAGTCTAGACCCGAATTCGATTAAACCTTGTTAAATTAGATAATGTATGCCCCAATTGGCATAGGGCTATCGATTCAGACATAGACACGAAACTAAGGAAATGATTGAGTACCAGAATTGAGTTCCAATTGATGGAGATCGATCGAAATGGACTCCGTCGTCACATGGTTTGATCTCCGGTAGTATAGACTTCCTCTCTGATGGAATTGGGGTGAGGGATTGCTTCTGAGAGGTGCGATAAAGGTGTGAGAGCGTTCAATTCGTGCGAATAATGATGGTGATAGACGAACTTGATAGTGGTCGATGATACAGTCGACGGTTATGGATTTAATGGTCATTATAGGAGTTTAATTTAACAATGATGATGATAGACTGATCAATTATGATCGTTTATTGCAATACTATGACATTCAGTTATGAAATTTGATCTATTTCGGTTATCATTCGCGAGTTGGAATTAAGAAGTGACGATTTTGACTTCCAAAAAGTCAACAGAAGCAACATCAATTGATTTTGACTTATTCATAGTCAACAGACGTAACTTTAGGTTAATTACAGCTTTAGACCCTGCAGATTGAGTTTCATTTATGACAGAATCAGTCCCCGAGGTTTAAGATTAGGTTAACTAGGTTAAGGTTTAACTGCAATTGGTTAACGGAGTTAACCTGGAAAGTCCGGATTGTCACATCATCCCCTAGTTGAAAGAATTTTCGTCCCGAAAATTAAATAAAAAAAAAAAAATTTCCCGGGATATCACATCATCCCCTAGTTGAAAGAATTTTTGTCCCGAAAATTAAATACTACCTTAAGAATTTGACGCGGAGTGCTTGAACAGATTTGGATATTTGCGCATCATCTGATCCTCACGCTCCCACGTGAATTTTAGTCCGCGTTTCGAGTTCCAACGAACTCTGACAATCGGGATTTTACTGTGTTTTAACGTTTTGACTTCCCTATCCATAATTTCCATAGGTTCTTCGATGAAACGTAACTGTTCATGAATGTGTAGTTCCTCGAGAGGAACTGCGAGTGATTCGTCTGCTACACATTTCTTCAATTTTGAGATGTGAAAGACGTTGTGTACACCACTAAGTCCTTCGGGTAGGTCCAGTTGGTACGCTACTGGCCCGATTCTTTTCAATATCTTGAATGGTCCAACATAACGAGGATTTAGTTTGCCCCGTTTCCCAAAATGAATGACACCCTTCCAAGGTGAGACTTTCAGAAGAACCATGTCGCCTACTTGAAACTCTAACGGTTTATGACGCTTATCAGTGTAGCTCTTTTGACGATCACGAGCTGCCGCTATACAGTTTCGAATTTGAATGATCTTTTCAGAGGTTTCGAATACAAGTTCGGGACCTGTAAGTTTGCTATCCCCAACTTCAACTCAACAGATAGGAGATCGGCATTTACGTCCGTACAATGCCTCGAATGGTGCTGCCTTGATGCTAGTGTGATAACTGTTGTTGTAGGAGAACTCCACTAAATGTAAGTGAGACTCCCAAGTGTTACCAAAGTCGATCACACAAACTCGTAGCATGTCCTCTAAGGTTTGAATGGTACGTTTCATTTGTCCATAAGTTTGAGGATGGTACGCTGTGCTCATATCTAGACGCGTGCCTAAAGCTTTATGTAACGATTGCCAGAAACGAGAGGTGAATCGTGCATCACGATCCGAAATGATAGAGTTTGGCACCCCGTGCCGAGATACTACTTCTTTCAAATAAATACGAGTAAGCTTGTCCATTTTGTCGGTTTCCTTGATTGCTAAGAAGTGAACGGACTTTGTTAAACGGTCAACGATTACCCAAATGGTATCACATCCGGTAGGAATTCGTGGCAATTTTGTGATAAAGTCCATGGATATTTGTTCCCATTTCCACATGGAAATCTCTGGTTGTTGGAGAAGACTAGAAGGCTTTTGATATTTAACTTTGACCTTCGCGCAAGTCAGGCACTTGCTCACATAGATGGCTATATCGGCCTTCATCTTTGGCCACCAATACAACACCTTTAGGTCATGATACATCTTGTCGGAACCTGGATGAATAGAGTAACGAGATTTATGAGCCTCATCCATGACTAGTTCCCTTAAATTTCTGAAGATTGGAACCCATATTCGTTCAGCGAAATAGCGAATACCGTCAGACTTGATCTCGAGTTGTGCTTCCATACCGCGTGTACCTTCCAACGATAGATTTTCCTCTTTCAGGGCTTCAAGTTGAGCACTACGGATTTTGTCAGGTAATCCGGGGTGAATAGTAAGCTGTAATGCTCGAACTCGTTTGGGCTTGATTTCCTTTCGACTTAGGGCATCAGCTACAACGTTAGCTTTACCCGGATGATATCGGATCGCACCGTCATAATCATTCAAAAGCTCGAACCAATGACGTTGTCGCATGTTCAGCTCTTTCTGCTTGAAGATATGCTGAAGACTCTTGTGATCGGTGTAGATGGTGCACTTGGTACCGTACAAATAGTGTCTCCATATCTTAAGTGCGAAAACTACAGCTCCCAACTCTAGGTCATGAGTGGTGTAGTTTTTCTCGTGAATTTTTAGTTGACGCGAAGCATATGAAATCACCTTTTCTCGTTGCATTAATACACAACTTAGACCCTCAATAGACGCGTCACAATACACCACAAAATCATCCGTTCCTTCCGGAAAAGCTAGAATAGGTGCACTGCAAAGTTTCTGTTTAAGATGTTGGAATGTTGACTCTTGGTTATCGCCCAAGTTATAGGCTTTACCCTTTAGAGTTAAGGCAGTGAGAGGTTGTGCAATTTTTGAAAATCCCTCAATGAATCGACGGTACTAACCAGCCAATTCCAGAAATTGTCGCACCTCAGTCGGAGTCGTCGGTGCTGCCCAATTCTTGATGGCTTTTATCTTTGATGGGTCGACATGTATTCCTTTCTTGTTAACCACATGTCCTAAGAATTGAACCTCTCGGATCCAAAATTCATACTTGGAAAACTTAGCATATAGTTGCTCCCTTTTAAGTAATTCCAAAATTAGGCGTAGATGTTCCCCATGTTCCTCCTTGTTCTTGGAATAAATGAGAATGTCTTCGATGAAAACGATGATGAATTGATCAAGTTAAGGCTTACACACACGGTTCATGAGGTCCATGAATACCGCAGGTGTGTTGGTTAATCCGAAAGGCATGACCATAAATTCATAGTGGCCGTACCTTGTCCTGAAAGCAGTCTTAGAGATATCTTCATCTCGGACTCTCAATTGATGTTAGTCGGACCTGAGATCTATCTTGGAATAGAAACTTGATCCTTGGAGTTGGTCAAATAGGTCATCTATACGAGGTAAAGGATAACGGTTCTTAATCATCACTTTGTTTAGCTCACGGTAGTCGATGCACATGCGGAAAGTCCTGTCTTTCTTCTTGACGAATGGGACTAGAGCTCCCCATGGCGATGAGCTAGGTTGAATGAAACCTTTATCCAACAACTTTGGCAGTCGTGTGGATAGTTCTGGTAGCTCACTAGGTGCAAGTCTATATGGTACCCGAGCAATAGGTGTTGCTCCGGTGCTAGATCAATTTGAGATTCGTCTTGACGGTGACGTGGAAGATTAGGTATATCTTCGGGAAATACTTCGGGATATTCATGAACAATCGGAATGTCATCAATCTCCTTTCCCTCAGATGAATGTTCGGCAATGGGTGTCAGAATGGCAGGATGGCTTTTACGTAAGCACTTCTGCGTTTTCACGAAGGATATGATGTTCATGACTGCATCACTCCTCTTTCCTTAGGCACAAAGGGTTTCTTTACTCGGGAGAGGAAGGGGAACAATTATCTTATGACAAATAATCTTGGCTTGGTTCTTAGATAACCAATCCATACCGGCAATTATGTCAAAGCTGTCAAGTGTAATTGGCATGAGGTCAATGTTAAACTTATGACCAGTTAATCTTAGTTTACATCTCTAAATATTTTGAGTTACTTCTATAGTGTACTAAATATCCAATAGAGTTGGTGTACGACTTTACTAGCAGAAAATTATGAGGCCACGATGAGTCTTCTAGTGAGACTCGCGTTTATGAGGTAAGCATTGGTTAACACAAAGGCTAAGAGATTCACATGTAAGAAAGATTTTAATGAGATGTAGATATTAGGAATACAAGGGATAGGATGTCTGTTTAAGTATTCGCGTTCAACTGATGATCAGTTAGATGAAATCCTTGTTTTCTAATGTCATTAGAACAACTGGATCGTTTTGTGAAAGAAGAAACTCGTTTACAGAGTTTGATACCCAGGGGTATAAATCAAATTAATCAGAGGATTAGTCACCAGATAATGCATTAGGGTTAATTGAAATTTATTGTTGGAGTGTAAGGAATAACGTGTTAGCATGAAGGAATTCTTCCAATTCCGCTTACATACTTGGAGTCGATGGGTTTACCATGAGCTTCTACTAGAGTTTCAATCGAGTTGGTTTCTATGGTAACGTTTGGATGAGAGTCTTAATTTCACTAAGACTCTTACATGAGTGAGATAAAATGATGGATTTCATTACTGATAGTCCAGTGTGTCCGTAAACACCTTCAACCTGATAGTCACGTCTATCAATTGTTGAACGGGTTTAACTATATCAACTAGTCGTTGAGTGGGTTACAAGAACTTCTACTAATAGTGGAAGTTTAAGTTTGTAGATCACTGCTTAGGACCATTTATCCACACACTAGGTTTCACCAGGACATACATGCACCTCAAATTATTATTACGTGTGCACCCGTAATGATAATTTGCTTTGCATGCTCACCCTAGTTTTCCCTGTCCTACGTCAAAATGTCCTTTAGTTTGTATTGCCGAGTACAGAGTGTTGTCATATATGATAAGTCATCGAGATGCTTAGTTATCAACTATAAGTTGATCAACTAGAATTCATATCGGGATGAGTAGTCGAGAATGGTTTGATCCGAGTGTCCACTCGAGTTGAATCACAATACAGGAGTCCAATCCAGCGGATTGCAGATGAGAACGTGGAACAAACATGTACATGAAATGCGACTTCAAGAAATGAAACTAATTCATGGTTATGTGGTACTGGAAGAGGCAAAGTAGCCGTCCCTCCAACTGAGTCAGGAAAGGTTTTGATTATGCAGTGAGCAATGTGTTCTCAACTTGTGGTCAATCTATCTTCAATAGAATATCGACCAAAGACGCGAGCCCATGGCTCCGGAAAGTGATGACATCTACGTGTCAATGGATTGTGCAATAATGCGTGCAACGGTCTGCCTTCATTCGGCGTATTGTTGCTGGCGGGTACAGTAAGGACTCGCCTCCGAATATTCCAATTCCCAAAGAGATATGCGTTAGTGCTGAGTGTTATCCATAACATGGACCTGAGAAAGCCCACCATACCCTACGGGTGATGGTCATGTAAGTGACTCCTCCGAAGGCTTCGTCTCGTTGCCCTCGAACGAGAGTGGATGCTGTTCTGATGATCCCCCGAGTGTTGCCACTGGGAATGATGATGCAATGCAAATGATGTGTCCATTGCCAATTGAGGGTGATACGGATGGTATTAACATGCCTGCACTGCAATGTGTGTATAGGTGCTATATGTATCAGGTATAAGTGTCCGTGCCGTGTAACTAATGTGTGAGGTTATAGTCTAGTATGCGATCCTAGTTCTCTATAACTAATGTCTCTGATACCAATTTGTCACACTCCCAAATTGCACTAACGGAGTTTTACCGTTTGGAAGGTGACACACCAGGATCTCAGTCATTAGTTACATCAAACGACACTATATAGGACTTGAAATGTAATAACATAAAAGTTCAGAGTTAATGCGGAAGCGTAAACATTAAAATGAAGTCAAAAATAATTACACGCAACGAGCGTCAATTAATGTAATTAAATAAACTGTTTAAAATATTCGAAATGAATGATGTGACAGTAGGACTCCATGCATGTCCTAAGTGCGCAACCTGTGCCAAGCGACCTGAGAAACATGTAAGAAAAAGTGTCAACACGAGGTTGGTGAGTTCACAGGTTTCAAGTTTGCAATAAGAGAGTGTTTGCCAGATTATGTACATTCAATATGCATATCTATAGGTAGCTAGCCGATGTTCATGTCTTACTAAAGCGCTTGCAACCGAAGCTGACTGTTTGTGTTTGTATGCCTCCTGCCAGGTCTATCAACTCTGGCAAATGTGAGTAGGCTAACATTTCGCCCGTTCGACCTCCAACCAAGTTAGCGCGACTAACGCGGGTGGGGCTTGACAAACCTAGTAGTACTACTAAACATTACCTCGCTAAGATTCATATTAACGGTTTGATGCATGATGAGGACTTTCTGTGATAGTGTGTCACGCTTAGCCTCAACAGTAATAACAAATGAATTTCAATAATCTAAAATAGTTGTGTCATGTTTTCTCCCCCAACGGGAAAAACATGTAAAATAATGTTTGTCTGCGTACCTGTTTCTCCCCCACGGGGAAAACAAGTAAAAGTATGATAGTTTGTGTGCATGTTTCTCCCCCAATAGGAAAACGAGTAAAAAGGGGCCGTGAAACTCACATGCGTTGCGTAGTAGGTAGTCTCACAAAAGTATGAGATTTAAAATCTCAAGTGTTAGCCTTCACGGCTTACGTATGCCCTAGAATTATAAACACACAAGTTAGGGACATATTGGGATTTGTGACGACGACACTGAAGATTAGAACATCTTAACACATTCTAAGGATTAACGAATAGACGAACGTGTCCACGGGAATAAGGATTTCTTAATATAATAGTTAAAATAGAAGCGTTACGAATCGAGAGTTTTCTAATTATGAATAATATTATATAAATAAATATTCGTGTGTTTCCACCATTAAATAATGGTTCAGGAAATTATTATAAATTATTATATTATTTTAAACTCATACAAATAATACAATAATATTTTATTATTCGGAGTCACGGTTTGAAAATAATATAAATATATTATTTTAAAAGTGGAAATAATATAAAAATAGGTTATAAAATCGAATCCGAGCCTACGGGTGATTTCCAGGCTCAAAACATCTTATTATAACATTATAGTAACATGGGGATTGGTTTTTATAAAAAAAAATAATTAACAAGCTGCTTAAAATAAAATGGGGGTTGTGAGAGTCGAACCTTGGTCTCCTCCCTAACAATACGAAGCTTTAACCACCACAGCTCGCTAGAGTATTGCAAACGAATCCAGATCCAAACGGTTTTCACACAAAACTCCCCCGATTTTCAAATTTCCAATCAAAACCAAAACCAGATCGGTCCTAATTCATCAGGTTCGATCACGATATGAAATCAATGATTAGGGGTTTTGTTAATCGCGTCATGGTGAACCTGTATGAGAGATTAATTTGAAAAACAACAAGTTTAAAATCGTTAATCCTTGGTTTGAAAGCCGAAACCCTTGTTTTAAGAACAAGATTTTAAATCGATCAAATTCGATAATGGAAATGTTTGAATTCATGGGGCTATTACTGAATTGACCATTACGAATATGATGATGTGGTTTAATTTCATTTAGATTAAGTATAGGTATGGATTCGATTAAGCCGAAAAGCATAAGAACCCTAGATTTGATCCGGTTTTGATTTGATGATATAAACCATGGATTTCATAGGGCTTTCAACGGGTATATGGTTGCGAAGCCAACCATATTAATTTGTTGCATTGAGATCAAGTCTAGACCCGAATTTGATTAAACCGTAATTGGGATGAACCCTAGAATTGGTTCTTGTTAAATTAGATAATGTAAGCCCCAATTGGCATAGGGCTATCGATTCAAACATAGACACGAAACTAAGGAAATGATTGATTACCAGAATTGAGTTCCAATTGATGGAGATCGATCGAAATGGACTCCGTCGTCGCGTGGTTTGATCTCCGGTAGTATAGACTTCCTCTCTGATGGAATTGGGGTGAGGGATTGCTTCTGAGAGGTGCGATAAAGGTGTGAGAGCGTTCAATTCGTGCGAATAATGATGGTGATAGACGAACTTGATAGTGGTCGATGATACAGTCAACGGTTATGGATTTAATGGTCATTATAGGAGTTTAATTTAACAATGATGATGATAGACTGATCAATTATGATCGTTTATTGCAATACTATGACATTCAGTTATGAAATTTGATACATTTCGGTTATCATTCGTGAGTTGGAATTAAGAAGTCACGATTTTAACTTCCAAAAGTCAACAGAAGCAACATCAAGCAACATCAATTGATTTTGACTTTTTCAGAGTCAACAGACGTAACTTTAGGTTAATTACAACTTTAGACCCTGTAGTTTGAGTTTCATTTATGACAAAATCAGTCCCCGAGGTTTAAGATTAGGTTAACTAGGTTAGGGTTTAACTGTAATTGGTTAACGGAGTTAACCTGGAAAGTCCGGATTGTCACAGCTGATTTTTATAATTACGTATGCACCCGTAATTACTCAAATCGTCACATGGTCCGCATAGATCATCCATTGTGTGTGGGTTAAGAGGAGGTACAAAAAAGCACTTGGTTTAAGACTATTATTTTCACATATGTGTTGCTAACAAATAAGTATGTCCATAGATAATAAAATTAATCAATGAATAAAAGAATAACAATGTGGCACAACCCCATATGCGGTTGTCCTAGGTAGATGGCATAATCCTCAAGATTACCCATAAAGTTTATAGCTCCCTCATGTTTGAACAAGAATACGTCAAACCCCCAGTACTCAAAGTTTATAGCTTCCTCATGTTTTAACAAGAATACGTCAAACCCCGAGTAGCTCAAAGTTTATAGCTATCAACTTTCATGGATAAAGTGAATGATCATGCCATATGTATATAGTGGACAATTAATTGCAAACAATGTAAACAATCTAGTTTTGTATGTAATGTAAACACTCAAGTTTCGTGTATAACGTAAATAATATAGTATTACGTATGTTGTAAACAACTAAGTCTCATGTATGATGTGAACAATCTAGTATCACGTATGTTGCGAATAAACAAGTTTTGTGTACAATGTGATCAATCAAGTTTCGTGTATAATGTAAACAATTTAGTTTCATGTATATTGTGAACGTTCATATGTAAATAATTGAATTGCATGAGTAATGTAAACTATCGAATTTTGTAGGTGATCGAGTTTTACGGACAAGTGTGTTACTTGGAGTTCATGTACAATGTAGGTAGTTGGGTTTTAAATTTTTAAATTGTTGTTGGGGTTTATATGGATGGTTAACGCCTAAGCGGAATGATTTATCTCCTTGGAGTGCCTAGTACGCTCATACCTTTCCGGAGGTGAAAGATAATGAGAAAGTTTTATGGGTATTTAGAGTAATGTGTTCATGAATAACTTATTTATATTTTTTGCTTTTAAATAAACAAGTAACTGTAATTTATTCTTGGCTGTAAATTAATAAATAAGTAGAAAATAATATATGATTATATAGATAATTGGATGAATAAGTGAAACCCTTTTATTTATTTAATTTAATTATCATAAAGAGAAAAAAAAACAATGGCTAAATTATTTAGTGATTAAGCCAAGATTTAATAATAATTAATTTAACGAAATAAAAGGTCATAATTAATTATTCATTAAAATAATGTTTTTATAAAAGAAGTTGTATTGAGTTTCTTTACAAGATGAAAATGTTTATAGATAATTTGTATTCTACATAGTATTTGTAAACCAAGGGTTTGATAAATGTTTTGTTCGAACAAAAATAACGATGTTATTTAAATCAGATAATAAAATGATTAGTATGCAAAGAAGGTTTAGGTACGTATACCAAATTACAATAAAAAAAAAGATGATGTATAGATTGTACTCACTTGGTAGCATAACCAAATGGATACCTTGACAAATCAAAGTGATTCAAATTCTTATTCTTTCGAGAAGACATGCTTTAGCCTATAGGTGAACATTCACTTAGGGAATTCCTAGGAAAGCATATGGATCCTTCGGTTGATTTGGATTTATATGAAATGCTTTCCTAGACAGAAGACCCAAAGTACATGTATTCACCCTTCCGGATTGCACATGTTCTTTACTAGTTTTAAGAACTAAAAACTTTGACGGGAAAAAGAAAATTTAATAGGCATTAGGCTTAAAAGTTTAAATTTTTCACAAGTGATGATGAGGATGACATAATTCTCAATGTGTAAGAGTGAAGGTGTATAAAGACTTAGGTAGGAATAAGTGTGTGGTAAAACTTAGGATAGCATTTAATGGGATCAAATAGGTAGCATGTAATCAAGCAATGTGGTAAACAATGTATAACATAAATAGCAATTTTATAAGCATGTGAGTTATTAAGTAGCGTAGCACATAAAATATCATATATTGTATCATGCAGTGTAGCACCTAGGATAACATGTAAGATAATCACACAAGGGCGTCCTAAGGTTATAGACTAGGTCATCGATTTCTAATAACCTAATTCCTTATAACCATGGCTCTGATACCAATCTGTCACACCCCAACCGACGATGGAATACGTCGGGGCGGATGTGTAGACTGTTCATAAGCTCATGATCAAACTAAAATCTCATATATTAATTTAATCCAATTTCCATAACACTTGTTCAAACAAATCATGTACAAACATACAGAGGAAAACAAGGTACACCATTAATGTTCATTTGATTGTTTAACTATGTCCTCAATCCTATGTGTACCATCTGGTATATGATCTTGTAGGTCCCTCGGGTGTGGCAGATCGTCACATGCAAGTTCATTCCTGAGTCGGACCGGGTGTGGAATACCCGTGACTAGGTGGAGAGTCTTACAACACAAAGTAAACCGACAAGAGAATAACTTTAAACTTTCATCTATTATAAACACTTGAAGGTTACAGAGAGAAATACTGAGTATACAAAGTCTGCGTATATGTCTGCGCATTTGTCTATTGTCAACCTATCCTATTTATACACGACCTGAACTCTTCGTACTTAGCAAGTGCGCAGGGCAAATTGCTCATGCGTACCTTGCGTACTTGCTAAGTACGCAGGAACTAATTCCTGCGCACATACAAGTGCGCAAAACACTTAAAGATTTCAGCAACTATCAACATGCATTAGTAAATACAACTCGATAACTAATACATATAGACACTTACAAACAAAGACAAATACATACAATGAAATTACAAAACTAAGACTCTATCCAGAGTGTTTGTCACACGAAAGTGCTTCAACAAACTCCCCCTTGATAGCAGTTCTGGATCGTCTTCAGTCTTCAGTCTTCGGTCTTCACAGCTCTACATCTTTAGCTTCCATCTTCTTCTTGTAGTCAAGGCAAAACTTGTTCACCTTGTCATATTTAAAAGCAAGGAATTTCGTCCATTCGTCCGTATGCATGCAATACCTGTCTGCTAGTGCCTCCAGATCTTTCACAGAGAAATTTATGAAACAGACTTCATCAAATACTCTGATTAGTTCCCTCGGCACTAAGCATCCACTTTCTGACCATACCTTTCCTATCACCACAGCCTCGCCCGTTTTAGGATCTACGTACCAGTACCACATGTCACCGAGAATATCTTGAGATAACTTGCTCAGGGGAATCTTGGTTTCACATAGCACTGACTTGTATACCAGTTTCTTTAAGCGTTTCTTAGTCGTCTAGCATTCTTATCCTTGACTCGTTTGGGCACTTGAGGCTTGAACACTTCAAACTTCCCAGATCTTGCTTCCCGCTATAGAACTTGCCACAAACCCATCGCCACTGCGTGATTTGAGTGACCCAGCAGCTCTCGGTTTGCAAGGTTCACGAGGTCAGATTTAGGTAAGGAGTTGAACTCTTCACTGGTTGGTTTCAAGTATTGAACCCCCCAGATCGTTTGATTGTGAAAAACTGCTTATCTTCCTCGAACCTTATAGCTAAGATCATCCCTGTTGCTCCTTGCTTGTCTATGATGGACGTCTTTTGCCAAACAAGAGCCGGATCCTTTAATGAACTATCAGGCATATCTTTATCTTTCTGTGCCTCTGGATCCACAGGTGTAGGGTCGTCCGGGGAGGCTTCAGTCGATGCTTCAACATTACTAGCAGACTCGACTGAACCTGTGTCAAGCTGAGATTCAAAGGATGGAACTTCGAAGATCTCTCCATCTTCGAACTCATACTCTCCTTCCCCGTCACCCTTGGGAACTTCAATAACTACATCATAATCATCTTCATCCCAATCATCACCAGAGTCGATCTCTCATTCTTCAAGATTGTAGAGAGCCTCAATCTGTGCTTCCTTGGAATAGTCAGCCTATAAGTATAAGATCTCATCGTCAGATAGATCCTTTAGAACATCAGCCGCTGACTTTCCTTTATCACCACCAGAAGTATCACCACCTTCCTGATGAGTAGACTCCCCCTCAGCCATTGGAATAGTAGAAATGGGCACGATTGCCAAAGCTTGATGCTCACTTCCACTAGGACCGACTTCGGGATCCTTGTCTTTGTCATCATCCTTCGTGAAATCAACAGGATGACAAGGCTCATCACCAGTAGGTTTGGATGTCTTCTCTTTCTCTTTATCCTTATCTTTCTCCCCCTGAGCATCTACCTACTTAGCCAGATCAGAAATTAATTTGACCATCATGTCATGCTCTTTTCACTGTAGATCAAACCGAAGCTCAAGAGATGACCTGTGTCCCAGAATCATGTTGTTTGTCTTGATAAGTTGCTTGTTCTGGGACATCACATTAGCAAGTCTCTCCTGCGTCCGAGCCCTTTGGCTTCTCAAAATGGTAACCTCGTCCACCAACGAATTTATCTGAGCCTGTTGAGCCTCAGACTCCTTCTTTGATTTCCGAACGGTTTCAAGTAGAGCAGCGACTGGGGTTTCCAAAGTTTCTATCCTTGCATCATTTGGATCAGGATGTCTGGATGTAGATGCTCCAACATTATGAAGTGGGGATGAGAAGATAGTATCGAAGTCAAAACCCTGAGTAAAATCGCCATAGTTGTAGGGTTGACTGATCGGTTCAGTGGTGGTAGTAGGGATTGTGGATGTGATGATGGTTGTAGGAGTGATGGAAGGTGTGATGGTGAATGACTCTGTAAGAATCGGAGTAGTCACCATCACAAGGGCAGATGATACAGGGAGGGTCACTATCACAGGGACCTCCTCTGTGATAGAAGTGACCGCCACATCCGGTTGTACCTACGGCCTTCTCCGCTGTCGCCGGTATAGTTGCTGTGAAGGTGGGGTAGATGCTGAATCAGTACTTGCAGCTGATACTTGTACTTGCTGCTGAGTACTAACCTCTACCTCACTGGGAATAGCATGTTGCTGCCTATCCCACCTTTGTTTGTTAGTACTTTCTCTTCTTTGTCTTTGAATAGCAGCGTCCGAGTCAGAATCTGGCTCGTACTCACTGCTTGTTGATTGTTGCTTTCTCTTTGAAGATGACTCAGGAAGGGTCACCTTTGTCGTTCTTCTTAGGTGTGCCTGTGATGGTGCATCATCAGAATCAGAAGAATCAGACTCTGTATCTTCGGAGTTGGATCCTTCAGCACCATCATGACCCGCTTCTTCGTCTCCACTTTCCGACGATTCATTCACACTTTCAACTTCCTCTTCTTGGTGTTGTTGTTCATTCGAATGTTCACTTAGCTCTGGCTCCGAGTCTTGGCTAAACCATCTCCAATCAGGCGGTGCCACATACGCTTCGTTTATCAGGTGGCCAAAGAGTGCGGTGTGCTCAGGGGTAGGTTCTACACTGCCTGGCTTTAAGAATTGTGAAAACACCCTCTTGTCCACCCTATTGACTTGCAATCACTCCCCAGTAGCAGGTAGGTTTGGCAACGCATCATTTATCAGAAGTTGCACGAACCTTGGGTATAACAAGAACCTGAACCTCTCAGCCGTGTTTATCTGATCATTTATGGCTTTGAATATGTATCTTGAGAAGTTGTAGCCCTTGTTGAGAGATAGGCCAACCATGGCTGCAGCAAGATCATGAACTATTGCATCCTTTCCCGCCTTTCTTAAAGAGATGCACATGATCATGACATGGGCAAAATATCTCCATTGATCGAGCACCCACATTTTCTTGTATGAAGCATAATCTCTTGCACCGACGTACCCCATATGCTGCCTCCAACACCCATCCACAAAGTAGTCAGGATAGGCTGTTAGGTTGGTGGAGAGATCTCGGAATTGCAAGACCCGTCTAATTGTGTCTTCAGAAAAGGCGATGTCATGACCCGCCACGGTAGCCCGTATAACATTGGGGGTTACCGTGCAGTCATTTTCAGCGGTCTCCCAGAACTGCTCCAGATACGGTCTTGATACTATCGGGTCTGCTGAAATAGCATAGCTGAATCTTGAACGGTTCAAGAAGTCAACAATCTCTCGGTATTATAGTACAGCACCCTTCCATTCCGGTTCAGTATGTGCTAGAAGATTAAACTCATTTGTAAACGCACGAGCCATAACTGCAAAAACACACAGAAAACATAATAAGAACAACAAGTTTCATTGGAATTGAATACACATGACTAAGTATAGCAGTTATTCAGTGAACTGAATTTCCAGACTTAGAAAATTTCACAAGTGTTGCTCCTGCATACTTAGCAAGTACGCAGGAATTTGTTCTTGCGTACTTAACAAGTACGCAAGAATTACTTCTTTGTTAAGTGCGCAAGAAACGCACTTGTTCAATTTTTCAAAAATCCAACTTTTTCAACAGATGCTCAAAATTGATGTAGATTAGGTCACCATAAGGTCGAAATACAGGATTCTAGCCTATGGGACCAATATTAACACCAATCAACTGCTACATTTTCACAATTTTTACCTAATTGACGACCCAGATGAACCGTTGGTCAATCGAGGGTCAAAGGTCAAAATCAATAGCGACTAAGGACTAATTAAGGGTCGATTACGGATTCTAAACATGTTTTAATTATCATGTTTTACCAAAACAACCAAACATTTGACTTAAATCACGAATTAAACCCTAAAATTTTTTTAAAGTTTAAATCGGTCCATAATTTGTGATTTTGTGGATGGAATGTCCTTAGATTCTCACCAAGAGATTGTAATACGATGATGGAACTAGACATGGGACGAAAAATCGGTTAGGACACTCGAATTTTTGAGTAAAAATGGCGGAGGGAAATTCAACAGTTGAGAGAAATTTGAATGAGATAAAAATTCTGAAAATTTTCTAAGTACTATTTTTATACCCAACACAAAAAGGTCTTGCGTACTTGCTAAGTGCGCAAGACTTAACTCCTGCATACTTACTAAGTGCGCAAGACTTAACTCCTGCGTACTTGTTAAGTACACAGGGTTTACCTCATGCGCACTTATCAAGTACGCAGAGACCCTTATGTGCGCAAACTTTCAACTCAAATTATGAAGATTTCAAGTCAAATAATGAACAAGATAAAAACATTCAATCAAGAGAATTCAAAATCAATTCAGGAAGGTTAAACACAAATGAAGGTAAGGTTAAACACAAATATTTTTGGCTTTTCTGATTAAAATTGAACTGTACACAAACTTAAAATCTTTTTGATCTTTTCTATATAGAAATATAAACGAATATACACACACTATTTTTGTTTCAAAGACACGAGCAGAGGATCATATCAGGCTAACTTATAGCAAAAACGATATAATATAAACATCAAAGAATATGGGATCATGTCATGGATTACTATGTATTCATACGTAATAAGCACATAAACAAGTAATTCAAGTTGACAATATTATAAGATTTGAAACTATAAGCATCTCTGTATCACGTTCTTGTGTGTTAAGGTATTAATTATAAGATATACAACGTGTACCCCACTGATATGCTACAGCAATGTAAATTTCACTATCTCAAGGCATCTAAGATTTTCCCAATGATTTTCTAAATTTCCAGAATGAGGCTACATCTATTAGCACAGGAAAAATCAAGCAGAATCCATAAAGATTATCAGGAATCATAAGATTCAGAATCAAGTGATTCATTTGTCTTGGTTTCATTTGATTTCTTCATTGAATAACGGTAAGATGATTCAGGATAATGAATATGGTGTTTGAGTTTTAAGGTAAGGGAATCCAACTTTTATCTGGATTTGATTTCAATGAATCAGGAGTGATTCAAGGGTGAATACATGCTCAATGGTTGATGTAGAGACATGTCTTGATTCAATCTCGCATTGCATACTTGTGAGTATGGGAAGTGAGATGAACTGCATTAATTGTGCTAACGACATAACCCGAAACTGATCTCAGAAGAAAATTATTACCAAAATCTAACATCCTTTATCTGATAATGATCTTTTCTATTCTTTTACGCACACACACTAGCAAACATGGATTCAAATCACATTTGTAATTTAGATTTAGTTTCCACACTACTAGTGATTCAAAGACGCATAAAGCCTACTGACAATTCAAATTACTTGTAAATAAACAGATGAAAAATATAATAAATTAAACAATTAAGTAAGCATGACGCAATCATTTCCCATATGAGCAGTCTATGACGTTTATATCATTTCTGATGTACTATTATTTCCTCTTTTCTCAAGTAAGCTTTGAAATTTTCTCCATAATCTTTTTTTTTTAATTTTGTAAAATATTTTGAAGAATAAAAGAACTATACAGAAAACTTTAAAAGAAATAAAATTTAACTTTCATGAATTGAATTGATTTAAGAAAAATAAGTTTTCACTCACGATTGAACATTCCTATCAAGTTGATAAGATGCTCAACACGGGATCGATCAAATGCCTTAGTGAAAAGGTCTGCAAGATTGTCATCCGTGTGAACCTTTACAAGTTCAATTAGATGCTTTTCAGCACAATCACGGATGAAATGATGATGAATTTCAATATTTTTTGTTTTGGAATGTTTCACCGGGTTATTTGTGATTGACATGGTGTCATCGTTGTCAATGAACAGAGGAGTTCCAGCGAAGTTTAAGCCGTAGTCTCTCAATTGCTGCTGAATCCACAATATCTGAGAACAACCGCTCGCCGCAGCAATGTATTCTGCTTCACAAGTTGAGACAGAAACCGTTGACTGCTTCTTACACTGCCAGGAAACCAGTCTGTCTCCCACGAATTGACATCCACCAGAAGTTGACTTTCTGTCAAGGTTACAACCGCCATAGTCTGAATCAGTATAGGCTTTGAAGTCAAATGACTGTTGCTTAGAGTACCAAAGACCCAATCCGGGTTTCCCTTTCAAGTATCTGTAAATTCTCTTCACAACTATCATGTGGGACTCCTTCGGTTATGACTGAAACCTTGAGCACAAGCACACAGCAAACATTATATCGGGTCTTGAAGCTGTGAGATACATAAGAGATCCGATCTTCCCACGGTACAATCTGCAATCCACATCCTTTCCATCTTTGTCAGGATGCAGATCATGATTGACTGGGATAGGTGTGCCATAAGTACTGCTATCATTCATCATGTATTTTGACAAGATGTCCTGCACATACTTGGTTTGATGTAGATAAATGCCATCCTATCTTTGACTGACTTGCAGACCAAGGAAGAACGACAATTCATCCATGTTACTCATTTCAAACTTGGACTTCATCACCTGTTTGAATTCCCTACACATCCCTTCATTTGTAGATCCAAAAATAATGTCGTCGACGTAGACTTGTAGAAGAAGAATGTCACCTCCTGCTTTCCTAATGAAGAGGGTCGAGTCAATTTGTCCATGGTCGAAACCATTAGACAGTAGATGCTTAGATAATGTCTCATACCATGCCCGCGGTGCTTGATGAAGACCATAAAGTGCTTTGTCGAGCTTATACACTTTATTGATATTATGCGGATCTTCAAAGTCGGGAGGTGGAGTGACATTGACCTCTTCATGAACTTTACCATAAAGGAAAGCACTCTTCACATCAAGTTGATAGACCTTGAAGCCGACAAAGGTGGCATAAGCCAAGAACAGTCGAATGGCCTCAATTCTAGCAACTGGGACATATACTTCCGTGTAATCCAAGCCCTCTTGCTGATAAAAACCATGAACAACCAACCTTGCTTTGTTCTTCACCACAACATGACGATCATCCGTCTTGCATTTGAACACCCATCTGGTGCCAATTGGTTGTACGCCCCTTGGCAAGACAACCAAATCCCACACATGCAAATTTTGGAATTGAGACATTTCGTCTTGCATTGCCTCAATCCAACAGTTGTTAGCGAGAGCCTCCTTCACATTCTTCGGCTCTAACTGGGACATGAATGCAGCATGCAGACATGTTTCCATGACACCAGTGTCAAGTATCTCCGAGTACAGACTAGTGTTCTCAGTAATGGTTCGATGACGAGTTTGAACACCGGCATGAGCATCACCAATAATGTTGTCAATTGGATAATTCTTATGCACTCTCGCCTCTGGTACATTCGGTTCCTGAATTTCTGAATCAAGGTTCGTGCCTAACTCCCCCATATCCTGTGTTCTAGAAGAAGAAGATTCAATGTTAATTGGATCAGCTGGAGCTTCATTTCCTACACTAGTGTTAGGATTAGCTTGAGCGTCATTTCCTTCAACATGAACATCTTCACTGTTATCACCATTAAGAGTTCCAGATGCAGATGCAGTATTGGAATCAGGAGTTACAATCGGTACAGTAGCACGAGTTGAGAAACTAGAGTCATCGCTGCCACCCAATAATTCATATACATTTGCGGTATCAAATGCAGACAAATCAGGAAAATTGAATGACTTGAATAGCGCATGTAGAGTCATATATTTTGTATAAGCTGTTGTCATTTATTGTATGTTTAAACAATTTTAGACTAGTTTACTTTCTGTCATTTCATTATTGTAATTTTAGTTTTTCTGTAATTTACTGTTTGTTTTACCAAGTCTGGGCCATCGAAACTATAGTTTCGAGTGAGATTTGTTCACTCGAAACTAGTAGTTTCGATCGATAGTAGTTTCGACAGGCACTTTTTCCACTTGTAAATGTTCACTCGAAACTAGTAGTTTCGAGGAACATAGTTTCGATACTTGTGAAACTACTATAAATAGCCTAGTTAGAGAATTTCTAGGGTGTGAGTTGCGGCTGTAACCCTGAATTCTCTCTTTCAGATTTGTTCTTGAATCAATACAATTTGCATTCGTTTAATGCTTGTTCTTACACTTTCACATATTATTTGCATTGATTCTTAGTGTGTTTGGCTGTCTTCTTCACCAAGTCTGTCTCTAATCCTCTGTTACAACACCATACATACAGATTCCGCCTGCATGTGTGGGTAATCGATCACTTTCGTGATTTCCGACTGAAATCTGGACCTACAATTGGTATCAGAGCATTATGCTCGTGATTTCTGAGTATTATCAGGTTTTGTGATCGATTCTAGGTGTTTTGTGAAGTTTCTCGAAGTTTTTCTGCACTCGAGTTTTTGGAGCACTGTTTCATTGATTTCTGGCTTTATTTCTTCGGGTTTTTCGGATCTGAAGACTGTTTTGTGTTCGAGAGGTTACTTGGAAGCTTTTCGCTGGATTGGATTCTTATTTCGTCATTATTAATTATTGAAACTTTTCTTCCATGGAGTCTGCTGAAGCTTGAAGAAGAAGGTATCGAAACTTCAGGGAGACATTTTCTGCTATCTGTTGGTCATCGAAACTACTTGTCTGTACCTTTGTCTGTTGAAGGTACAATCGAAACTAGCATTTTTGTCCTGTTATATCGAAACTTACCCTGCAGATTTCCCACTCGAAACTAGTCTCACTTGAAGCTGAGAAGTTTCGAGCAAGATTTCTCACTCGAAACTAGGAGTTTCGAGCAAGCTTGGTCAATCGAAACTAGTTTCAATCGAAACTAGTCTCACTCGAAACTAGGTAGTTTCGAGCAAATTTTCTTCACTCGAAACTAAGAGTTTCGATCAGTGCTTCTCACTCGAAACTTGTTGTTTCGACCAAAACTGTTCACTCGAAACTAGCTACTGTTGAAATTTCTTTTCTAAGACTATGGCATCTTCAAGCACCAATGAGTATGCCGGAGGAAACAAACCACCTGTCTTGGTGTCTACCAGAGATTTTGATGACTGGACAAAGAAGATGAAGACTTTCTTCCAGTTTCATGACCACACTCTCTTGCAATCTATCACTGATGGTCCACATAAGCCAGTTACTACTACTGCTGATGTTCAACGTCCGAAACTTGTGTCTGAGTATGATGACAAAGATAATGCCTTAATTGCCAGAGATAACAAAGCTTATGGATCTATTGCTATGGCACTTCCTATGGATGTTTTCAACATTTTTGCTGAGTACACTACTGCCAAAGATCTTTGGGTTGCTCTATGTACAAGATATGAGGGAAGTGCTGATATCAGAGAAAGCAAGAGGGATTTAATCAAGAAGCAGTATGAAATGTTTAGCAGTGTCCCTGGTGAACCCATGTCAGAATTAATCAACTGTTTCTCAAGTATTGTCTCCAAGTTGAAGGTTTTGGGAACTGAGTATCCCGTTCTTGAGTTAAACAAGAAGCTGCTTGATTCATTGCCTGAAGAATGGAACATGTACCGGATTATGATAAAGAAAACTGAGAAGCTAAGTGATCTGTCACAACAAGAACTCTTCAGCATCCTGGAGTCATATGAGTTGGAGATAAAAAGGGGTGCAGTTACTCCAACTAATCAGTCTGGCAACACAGCTCTTCTTGCAGGTCAAGGCTCCTCCACTTCGTCCAAATCTACAATGGCCTATTTTCAAACTGATGTTCCTCCATCTGCTGCTGCAATTCAACCAACTGGTTCCTCTGCTCCTCCAAAGACTACTACCATGATTCCTGATGAATATGTCCCGATCATGACTGCTTTCATGTCATGCTATGATGCACTGATTTCTGGAAACTTGACGCCGGTCAGTTTTCAACCTGATGACCTGGAGCAGATCAATCCTGATGATTTAGAGAAAATGGACATTGATTGGTGCATGGCAATGTTGACTCTACGGGCCAAGAGATTTATCAAAAGGACCGGAATGGACAGGTTCAAGCAAGGAAAGACTCTTGGGTTTGATATCAAGAAAGTACGATGCTACAATTGTGACCAGCTAGGTCATTTTGCCAGAAATTGCAAGGTGCCGTCTTCAAAGGAGCAGCATGAACAGAAGACTTCCTCTGGAAAGCAAGCTGCTGTCCCTCCCAAATCTTCTACATCTTCAAGTTCCACAGCTTTGGTCTGTCAAGCTGATGGACATTATCATTGGGGTGATCAGGAAGGTGATGCAGCTGACAAGGCACTGATGGCTGACATTGAAGAAAAGGATAAATGTGTCATGATTGAACCAGCTACAGATCTTACTGCCGTGCCTACCGAGGTAATATCTAGACTTTGTAGCGCTAAATCTTGCTTAAATGAAGTTCAGAAATATAGATTCATCAACCAGGCCTTGGTCGATGAACGAGATCACTTTAAAGTAATGTATGACTCTGTTGCCAAAAATGAGAAACTTTATTTAAAGAAAATTCGTGACATATCTGGTGAAAATCGTTCTTTAATCGTGCAACTTAATACTCAAACTATTAACAATACGATTTTAACTGAAAGAGTCCAAAAGGCAGAAAAGGCCAAATTACAGATTAACCACATGGATTTGGATCAGAAAATTTTATTTGGAATTATTGATAAACAATTTAATAGAAAAGGTAAAGAAGGTCTTGGGTATAACTCTCACCCACCTCCTTATTCTAAATCAGGGAGATTTGCTGATATGCCAACTCCACATGTTTCAACACCTTTTGTTTGCAAATTATCTCCTGATGATTATATTACATCCTGTGATTCTGACAGTTTTGCTTCTTGTGCAGAATCAAATTGTGTAATTTCCGAAGATGATTGTGATGAGAGTACTAATGATAGAACTATTTTAAAAGAACTTGAGTCGGATGATTGTAATAATATGTCCGTGTCTAAACAAAATCTTTGTGAACACGTTGAAAACTTGTATTTTGATTCTATGCCTGCTGAGCATACGGGATTGGGATGTGATGTTTCTAAGTTTAAAAATGCTTTGCCTTTTGTTCCTAAATCTTTGAATGTTGTGCCATGTGTTACCAAGTTTAAAAGTGCAGGAATTATTGTGAATGATGTGCCACGTGAAACCATGAGCAACATGGATTTTTTCAGATTAAAGGAAGCACATCGTCTTCAAGACAAAGTTATTGATGAGAGAACCGTCTCATGTTCAGATTCCTCAACATCACAATCATCTTCATCTTTTGATGATTATTATCAGGCTAAGAGACATTGTGACTTTGTTTGTTTTAGTTGTGGTGCCTCAAATCATATTTCAAGAAGTTGTACATTGTTAACCACAAATTCTAATGAAGAATCGGCTTTCAAAAGTTCATTAAATTCATATGTGTTGCCTAAATCTTCTCACAATAGGAAATCTAGGCGTAAAAGAATTAAAAATGCTAAAAATTATTTAAAACGAACCTGGAAAATTAAAAATAATGTTCTATTTGATGACAGTGCTTCATCAAAGGATGGTTGCAATTCTGATTCCCATGAGATGTCATATCCTGACACTAAAATCTCTTGATTGAAACAATTTTGGTCAAAATGTATAAATGGTTCGTTGTGTATAGGGTCAATCAAGAAGAACCGGAGACAACATCTGGCATGTAGATAGTGGATGTTCAAGGCACATGACTGGTCAATTCAATCTGCTGCAAGATTATCATCAAGAGGATGGAGATTATGTAGCTTTTGCTGGAAATCCAAGAGGAGGAAAGATTGAAGGTCAAGGAACTATGTCGAATGGTGTAAATAGTTTGGAAAATGTCAACTTCGTTCCACAGCTAAAGTACAATCTGATGAGCGTCTCTCAGATCTGTGATAAAGACTTTAGTGCCTTGTTCAACTCAAAAGAATGTCTGATTTTGAAGCCTGGTGTAGTAATTCCAGAAGAACTCATTCTTATGCGAGCTCCTCGAAAATACAACACTTACAGTCTGGATATGAACAATCCATCAGGAATCGAATCCTGTTTTCTTTCCAAAGCTTCAGAAGATGAATCTTTTCTCTGGCACAAGAGATTAGGACACGTTAATTTCAAGACAATGAATCGCCTTGTTCGAGGAAACCTTGTCACCGGTTTGCCTCTGAAAGACTTCTCACCAGTAGAACATTGTCTCTCCTGCTCCAAAGGCAAACAGCACAAATCATCTCACAAACCCAAAACCACAAATTCCATTGACTCTCCCCTTCAATTGCTTCACATGGATCTTTTCGGTCCTGTCAGTGTCATGAGTCATGGAAGGAAATCATACTGTTTGGTGGTAACCGATGACTTCTCACGATTTACTTGGGTATTCTTCCTGGCAAAGAAAGAAGAGACACCAGAGATTCTGAAGATTCACTTGCTTCAAATCGAGAATTTGTTCAATCTAAATGTGAAGATTATCCGCAGCGATCATGGAACAGAATTCAAGAATGTCACTCTCGATTCTTTTTGTGAAAGTAAGGGTATTGCTCGGCAATTCAGTGCACCACGTACTCCTCAACAAAATGGTGTAGCTGAAAGAAGAAACCGCACGTTGATTGAAGCTGCAAGAACTATGATCGTCGATTCTAAACTTCCTGTCACGTTCTGGGCCGAAGCAGTCAATACCGCATGTTTCGTACAAAATAGAGTTCTCATAACCAAAAGCTGTAACAAGACTCCTTATGAAATCATGTACAAGCGCAAGCCTGTTATTGACTTCTTCAGGAAATTTGGATGTGTTTGCACAATGCTGAATACTTCTGATCAGCTGAACAAGTTTGAAGCCAAAGCAGATGAATGTTATTTTGTGGGATATTCGTCTAACCAAAGAGCTTTTCGTGTTTACAACAAGAGACGAAGGATTGTGCTGGAGTCCATTGATGTCAATTGGCATGAAAGCAATCATACGGACGCTGGGGACGGTCCTGATTGGCTTTTTGATGTCGACTCATTGTTTAAATCTTTTAATCTTCCTGATGTTACTAATATATCTGTTTCAGCTAATCCTCTTTTGCCTGTAAATTTCTTAGGTACTGCTTCTGCTTCTGCTTCAAGCTCCTCTTCATCATCCACTCCAGATTCTTCAGACTCTGTAGCAACAAATGAAATTGTTGAGGAAGAAACTCCTCCAATAGTGGATGTTGCTCCACAATCTTCTGTTGACAGCTCAAGTAATGAAGAAGCCGTTATTCCTGATCACAACTTTACCAATCTGGATGAACTTGTAGAAGAAGATGAGATTCCACAGTTGAGAGTTCACAAGAATCATCCCACAGAAAATATCATTGGTCCACTCAATGTGGGAGTACAAACAAGAAGTGCCACAGAAGCAATAAATGATGGTCTTTTCACCTGTTTCATATCTCAAATCGAACCCAAAAATATTAAAGCTGCTTTGCTCGAGAACAGTTGGGTGGAGGCCATGCAAGAAGAACTGCAGCAGTTCAGCAAGTTACATGTGTGGAATCTTGTAGATCTTCCGAAGAACAAAGTCCCAATCGGCACTCGTTGGGTATTTCGTAACAAGAAGGATGAAGGTGGAATTGTAATTCGTAACAAAGCCCGCTTGGTGGTTCAGGGGTTTTATCAAGAAGAGGGAATTGATTTTGAGGATGTCTTTGCACCAGTGGCTCGCTTGGAAGCCATAAGAATGTTTCTCTCCTACGCAGCCTACATGGACTTCACGGTTCATCAAATGGATGTGAAAAGTGCATTTCTGTATGGAAAGGTTCAAGAAGAAGTTTATGTCAAGCAGCCACCGGGTTTCATTGATCCAAGCTATCCTGATAAAGTTTACAAACTTGACAAGGCACTGTACGGTCTTCATCAAGCACCTCGTGCGTGGTATGAAACGTTATCTACGCATCTGCTGGATAATGGTTTCACACGAGGGGCAATTGACCAAACTTTGTTCAAGCGTAAGGATGGTGCGGACACTATTATGGTGCAGATCTACGTGGATGATATCATTTTCGGATCCACCAATCCTCGGTTATGCAAGGAGTTTGAGGAAGTGATGCGATCTAAGTTTGAGATGAGCTCCATGGGAGAAATGAAGTTCTTTCTCGGTTTACAAGTAGATCAGTCTGAGTCAGGAATCCTTATCCATCAAGAAAAGTATGTTAAAGAAATCCTGACCAAGTTCAAAATGACTGAATCTCATCCTTACAAGACTCCCGTGGAAGTTCGTCATTGTCTATCTCCTGATTTGGATGGTGAAAGCGTGGATCAGCACCTCTATCGCTCAATGATAGGATCTCTTCTGTATCTCACTGCCAGCAGACCAGACATCATGTTTGCAGTGTGCTTGTGTGCACGCTTTCAGGCTAATCCTAAACTCTCTCATTTGATTGCTGTTAAACGTATTTTAAGATACTTAAAGCACAAGCCAAAACTTGGGCTTTGGTATCCTAAAACTAATTTGTTTGACCTTGTTGCCTATTCAGATTCAGACTACGGGGGATGCAACTTAGACCGAAAATCCACTTCTGGGGATTGTCAGTTCCTTGGCAACCGTCTCATTTCCTGGCAATGTAAGAAACAAACCACCGTTTCTCAATCCACAGCCGAAGCTGAATACATTGCTGCAGCCCTCTGTTGTTCTCAAGTGAGATGGATCCACCACCAGATGCTTGATTACGGGATCACTTTTCATGAAACCCCCATCTTGTGTGACAACACCGCCGTTCCTCACATCACCAAAAATCCCGTTCAGCACTCTAAAACCAAGCACATTGAGATCAAACACCATTTCATTCGCGATTGTGTCGAAAAGAAACATATCAAGATCGTTGAAGTGAAAACCGACAAGCAGACCGCTGACATCTTCACTAAGGCCTTCGATTCTGCCAGATTTGAGAAACTGGTGGAGATGCTCGGCATGATAAACTTTCAATAACCCTTGTGCATACTGTTTTTCTGTTTAAACTTGTTAATCGGGAAGATTTTCAAAAAGATTTTCTGCTTTGTACAGTTATTTTCTTCTTTATTTTTGATAGCATAACTTTTGGGGGAGAATTAGATAGTTATGTCGGAAAGTAAAAGTTTTGCTTCGTATAGTTAAAAAAAAAATAAATAAATAAAATAAAATAAAAAAAATAAAAAAATAAAAAAAAAATCTTTATTGCTTTTTGTCTGTTTCAATTGTATTTACTGTGAATATTTTGTTTTGTTTCAGGAAAATCGGATCTGACCTTGTGAGAAATGATAGAGTCTGATCACACTTCTTGAACATGGAATGGACCACAAGCGATGGTGCTTACTGAGGTATAGCCGGTAGGCCCGACATATGGTTATAACTCTCTAGTAGTGTGAAAACCTAATTCTCTACCGTACACGTGTGTTTGAACCCATTCTTGAAACATCTAACCCATTTTAAGCTAAGAAAACTGATTCAATCAGATACAGGCTTACGTGTTGGATTCTGATTCATGCACCAGGTGACCGTCAAAGTAACGAAAATTACCGCCGATGACCCCGTCTGTTTTGCTTACGCAAAGATCTCGGGAGTTCATCTTTTTCCCATCCACTTGGATGATTTGACCCCGTCTGTTTTGCTTACGCAAAGACCTCGGGTGTTCAACTTTTTCCTATCCTGTTGGATAATTTTACGACTTCTTCTGTTTTGCTTACGCAAAGATCTAGAATGTTCGTACCTTTTTTAATATCCACTTGGATATTTTTCATTTTACACCCATCTTACATCCTGTTGGATTTTATTTTACTTTTGGCGGTGAATTCAACTTACCAAGATAGTACCCTGGTTAACCTGCAAGAAATGATAAGATGAATGTGGGTATGTCTTGAGGATTGATAGGCTTTCAAAACCATTTTATTTCAATATGTGGGGTACACCGTGTTTCGTGCATTAAATGGTACCTTTTAATCACATGAAATTTTTGTATAAACAAATGCTCGGGTTTATCTTGCACACATATCGGCTATCTTCAGGGATTCACAGTAGCTGAGTGCAAAAATGAAGTGTTTCAAGAGTTTGACCAGACATGATCTCACGTTGGATCTTTTCCAAGGATAAGTGTTTATATCTTATTTTGGTTATTAAAAATATCTTTATCTTCCTTATTAACTTGTTTAAATTGTACATAGTTTTTGAGTTTATGTCTTTTGCCTTTGACCCAGTTTGACCTACCTATCGAAACTATGATCATACTTGAAAGGTTTGCCCCTAAAACATTTGCTCGAAACTTCCAAGTCCCTCGAAACTACCCTGCCCACTCGAAACTTCCTCGCTCACTCGAAACTAGTAGTTTCGAGAGGGCCATTTCAGTCTTTTCACAAACTCAAATTAAATGTCTTCATAATCCATATTCATGCGGCGTTTCTTCATCACTCACCCGAAACTCTCTCACACCTTTGCTTTCACACACAAATTCTCTCAAACCCTCGGTCTAAGCTAGCGATTTCAGTGTTTCTCATCTGAATCCCTCGTCGTCTTCTTCATCAGGTAATGGTTTGTGGGTTTTTGAAAGTGATTTTTGTGAATGAACAGGCCCTAGGGTTTGATTTCACAAGCGTTTACGACTAGTTCTTCATAATCTAGGTCGTCTGGTGTTCATTTCATGTTTTTGAGATCACCTTTGTTAATATCTCACTCTTTATGTGTTTAATTTTGCAGATTTAGGTTGATTCATCGGTAAGAAGGAGTTTCGACACTCTCAGGCCTTTATTAACCTTTTTCTTTGTTTTATTTTGCATTTGTTTCTTATTTCTAAGTTTGAGTCTGCATATAAGTTTCGTTTGTTTTCTGTGCTTTTTGAGTCTGTTGATATTTTCAAGGGTTTGCCATCGAAACTAGGTAGTTTCAAGTAAAAGAGGGATTTTAAGAATTTGAAAGGTTTTTAGGTTTTGAACTGTCTTCACTCGAAACTCTGAAGTTTCGATACCCCCTGATGCTCGAAACTCTGTAGTTTCGATACCCCCTGATGCTCGAAACTCTGTAGTTTCGATACCCTTGGTGCTCGAAACTAGTACTTTCGATATGGTTTCTTCACTCGAAACTTAGTTTCGATAGTCCCTTTTTCTGATATTTTCTAAGTGTTGGAAATAAGTAGTTTCGTTCGAAACTTATAGTTTCGATAGTGTCTTTCTCAGAATTTTTCTAAGTATTGAGACTTATGTAAGAAATTTCCTTTGTGATTTTCTTGTGCAGATATGGATCTTTTATTTGCCAAGAAGCACAATATCTGTGCTTACTTGAATGCCACTGACCCCAAGAATGCAGAGTTCACACCAGTTCTCAATTTCCTAGCCAACTCTAATATTAGCTTTGCCATAAACAACAATCTGCCAGTTTTTGAGACCACTATAAGACAGTTCTGGGCTACTGCTACAAGTGTCTCCGTTAACAATACAAGACACATTAGAGCCACTGTTCACAACCAAGAAGTGTTATTTTCTGAGGCTACTATCAGAGAGGTGCTACAATTTAATGATAACCCTGAAGCCCCAATTGAATTTCCAAGTTTTTACATTCGAGAATGTTTCAGAAGAATGGGTCACCCAAATAAATTCATAGGAGGGCAAGTCATCAAGAATGCTCTTCCTCCACTCTGGAGATACATCGTGCATATCTTTATTCATTGCATCTCTATTAGAAAAGGAGGATTTGACTCAGCAAATGCTTTGATAGCTTCGGCCATTCTTGGCTTAGTCAAGGGAAGGGAGTACAACTTCTCTGGTCTAGTGTTCGGACAACTGATTGAGAACCTAACTGGGAGAGTCAAAGACAAATTTCTTGCATATCCAAGGTTCTTACAGATGGTCATCAATCATCTCCACCCAGATCTTCAACAAGATGGTCCTCTCCTGATTCTTGATCATATGAATGCAAAGACTCTGAGCTACATGAAAAGCTCCAGTTCAAGAACAAACCGAGTCATTGCCAATGTTCCTTTATTTGGACACATTCTGGGAGAAGAAGAAGAAGCCATACCTGATGTTGATCCAGAACTACCTGTTGAATCTTCATCATCATCAGCAGAAGAAGAAGAACCTCATAATGAGCAAGAAAACCAAGAGGCTGAAAATCAAAATGTTGAAGTAGAAATTCAGGAGAATGTACAACAGGAAATGGGACTAAATGAAGAAGATCTTATCTTTGAAGCTCCTATGATAGATCAAGTGTTGGAGAATCCTGAACCAATTATTCAGGAAGAACATGTTGAGGCAGAAGCTGATTCAGAAGACACCTTGGATGAAGGCATTTATGGCACCAAGTATGACGTCTCAGATTATGAAACTGAAACTGAAGATCACACTGAACCTCCAGCATCATCTTCTAAGAGACAAGCTGAGTCTGAATCTGACTATGAGCTAGAAGAACCACTGGCTAAGAAGATTAAGACTGGACTGGAGCCTTTAAGCACCTCCTCAGAGTCCTTAGATGACATTCCTGAAAACCTAACTCCTATTCATTCACCCATACATGCTGCTACCACCCCTCAACCAACTCCACAACCATCTCCACAAGCAACTCCACAACCATCTCCACAAGCATCTCCACAACCATCTCCACAACAATCACCCATCCATACTTCTCCCACATCACCATCTCATAATTCAACCTCCCCTGTTCCCAGAGTTAAAACATTAAGCCTTGAACTAAAGAAGATGCAGGATCAGCTTCAAAAGAAAGATGAAGAGATTGAAGGTCTGAAATCTAACCTGCATGATGTCCAGGAAGAAGTAAAAGACTTAAAGCTGGAAGTTGGGGGTCTACATACACAGATTGACATTCAACAAACCCAACTTGAAGAACAACAGAATTTTATCTCAAAACAAAATGAAGACTTCAAGGTTTTAGCTGAAGCAGTGAAACAGCTTAAAGCTTCCATTGATAAGCCTGTGCAACAACAAGCAACCACTTCAATGGCTCAGGGGGAGATCACATCTGTGGTTGAACCTTTGTCTCCTGCCATCATCACTGATCCAGAGTCTACAATGACCATCTTTACCGGGCATGCTGAAAAGACAAAGGAGGCAGTTGAAGTTAAGGTTGAAGGACCAGAACTAGACCTTCCCTCAGCAAGTGAGAGAAGAGATGCTAGGAAGAAAGGAAAAGGGACGTCAACAGAAATAGAGACTGTTATACTAGATGAAGAAGACATCCCATCTGATGACGAGCTGAATGCCCTCTTGAATGAAATTGAAAACTTTGGGTATAACGATCTTTACCCAGAAATTCTGACTACAGAGGAAAAGGAGACTGAAAGAACAAGATACTTCACCGAAGAAGGAGAAGAAATTCAAACCTTGTCTGATGAAGAAAAAGATGAAGAAGAGGTTCTGGTTAATCTCATCAAGAAAGTCACTCCTGAACCAACCACTACAGCCTCTGAGTCTATTCCAGCACAAGATCCACCGTCTGTTGCACCTGAACCTCCAACTTCAAGAAAATCTTGGTTCAGAAAAATCATTCAGGAAGAGACTCCTAAAACATATGAATGGATAGCTGAGCATCAGGAGCTAAAGAGGCCCCCAATTGGCTGGAAATATGATGCAGAAAGGAAGCTCTTTATCATTAGAAGATATAGAGGGGGAGTTCAGCACTTCAAAAATATGACTGACTTCCAGACACTTCCTTTCTATGACCTCAGGGATTTAGCCAAGCTTCCACTTCAAAACCCTGGGAAGGTTATGATGGCTTATGACTTCGAGAAGTTTCTGCACTCTCAAGTCAATAATGATTTCAAAGGGATGAAGCCAAGGAAAACTCAGAAGAAGATCTCAAAGACAAGGTTTCACCCTAAAACCAATAAGCCTTATGTGTTCTTGAGATACAAGCCTGCCCAAACCCACAAGACTATCACCATTCCAAAATCTGTACCTGTCCAGCTACAAACTTTCAGAAAGTGGTTCTATAACCCAGTCATTGGCAGTGCAGTGATCGAGTGTAAGGGCAAGGAAGACATCATCATCTTTGAGCCCATGGAGCTGCTGAAATTTCAACCTGAAGATCTGGAGGTGCTATTCCAGAATCACATTCAGGCATATAGTGATGAAGATGAAGCTGATGCCAAAGCCTATCAAAGGGTTGTGTCTCTACATGTAAAACCTTTCATCCCTAGGACAACTGAAGGACCAGCTGCTTGAAGAAGAGCTGAAGACAGTAATGCAACAGCTTAGGGGGAGATTGTAGAGTCATATATTTTGTATAAGCTGTTGTCATTTATTGTATGTTTAAACAATTTTAGACTAGTTTACTTTCTGTCATTTCATTATTGTAATTTTAGTTTTTCTGTAATTTACTGTTTGTTTTACCAAGTCTGGGCCATCGAAACTATAGTTTCGAGTGAGATTTGTTCACTCGAAACTAGTAGTTTCGATCGATAGTAGTTTCGACAGGCACTTTTTCCACTTGTAAATGTTCACTCGAAACTAGTAGTTTCGAGGAACATAGTTTCGATACTTGTGAAACTACTATAAATAGCCTAGTTAGAGAATTTCTAGGGTGTGAGTTGCGGCTGTAACCCTGAATTCTCTCTTTCAGATTTGTTCTTGAATCAATACAATTTGCATTCGTTTAATGCTTGTTCTTACACTTTCACATATTATTTGCATTGATTCTTAGTGTGTTTGGCTGTCTTCTTCACCAAGTCTGTCTCTAATCCTCTGTTACAACACCATACATACAGATTCCGCCTGCATGTGTGGGTAATCGATCACTTTCGTGATTTCCGACTGAAATCTGGACCTACAGCGCATCATAATCAAAACCCCAAGCTGGACCAGTTGGTTCTGGTGGAATGCTGTGCTTACTACAATTCACTTCAAACCACTCCTCTACAGTACAAGTTTCGATAAAGTACACTCTCTTGCAAGGCGAGTTGGCAACGTATCCTAAGAAGATGCCTTCCACCGCTTTTGCATGAAACTTAGACTTGCGGTCTTTATACTGTAGCAACAAGGAACAGGGACTACCAAAAGGAACTAGGTAATCAAGATTGGGAAGTCGATTGTTGATCAACTCATAACAAGTATTGTTGTGCCTCTTCACAACCAGAACTCTGTTCAAGACGTGACAAGCTGTATTAACTGCTTCTGCCCAGAAAGTGACAGGAAGCTTTGCATCTGACAGCATCGTCCTTGCAGTTTCGATCAAGGTTCTGTTCTTCCGTTCTGCGACTCCATTCTGCTGAGGTGTGTACGGGGCACTAAATTAGTGACGGATACCCTTCTTGAGATAGAAAAGTTCCATCAAATTATTCTTGAATTCAGTTCCATTGTCACTCCTTATTCTTCTAACCTTCAACTTGCAAAGAGATTCCAAGCTCAGGAACAGGTATTGAAGAATATCAGCAGTTTGGTCCTTCGTACTTAAAAAATGCACCCAAGAGAATTGTGAAAAATCATCAGTTACAACCAGACAGAATTACTTACCTCCAATACTCCTGATACTTATGGGGCCAAACAGATCCATATGTAATAGCTCCAAAGGGGTATCAGTAGAGTTTTGGAGCTTGGGCTTATGAGACTTCCGTTGCTGTTTGCCCTTTTTACAAGGCATACAGTCATCTGCAATGGTAAATCTCAGCTTAGGAACCCCGGTTACCAAACCGTTTCAGACCAGATGATTCATTTTACGATAAGAAATATGTCCGAGTTTCCTATGCCACAAGACAGAGTCAAGTTCTGTCTCTTTGGTAAGCAAACAGGTAGCAACTGATGAGGTGGTTGTTGCCATGCTCATATCAATCTGATAGGTGTCATTTGTCCTTGGCGCTCTCATCAGAATCCAATCTTCAGGAACCTCAAAACCAGGTTTGAGTATCAAGCATTCATTCTTGTCAAACATCACCGAGTACTCCTTGTCGCACATTTGGGAGACACTCAACAGGTTAGGCTTCAGCTGGTCGCAAAGTTGACATTGTCAAAGCTGACACAACCATTTGACACCACGCCTTGACACGTGATACTACCGCCTTTCTCTCCAGCAAAGGCCACATAGCCGCCTCTGAATGGTTTCACGTCTTGAAGCAAGGCCATGTTTCATGTCATGTGACAGGAGCATCCACTATCTACATACCAACGGTTAGAGATAGTACCCTTCGGATGTCCCTACACGAGTCACAAAAAGAATTAATTAGATTTGGAGACCTAAGCCATAGTGGTCTTGGGTCGTCCGTCTTTTTCAAAATAAACAACCTCTTTTAACTCACAGTCGTGGCTGTTCAAAATGGATGAATCTTTAGAAGAATTAGGACTAAGAGATTGAGAACTTTTAGATTTGGCAGTCCACAACCTCTTCTGTTTCTTAACTGGAACAATAGACTTAGGTTCAACAACAGCCGGTGAACAAATGGAAGCTTCACCTGATTGACCTCTAGTCAGCTGTTCTAGCTTTCTCAAACTCTTATTCCTTCTCCTCCTCTGTGGCTTAGAGAGTTTCACCACAGATTTCTCACTAGTAGGTGTACTACCAGAGGTAGATACACAAGGTATAGCAGGTTGCTTTCCCTTTCTTGAAACAGATGGTTTAGCCTCAGAGGTTATCTTTGGCTTTACCATCGGTTTTACTGGTGGTTTCACCACATTTGTCTTTGGACTTTTGGGATGCTTCACTTGTGGTGACTTAGGGATGACAGCCGGTTGTGAAACAATAGGCCGTTTCCCTTGGTTCTTAGAAGGGCAGTTCACAAGGATGTGACCTACCAGACCACAGTGAAAGCAAGTCCTCTTGTCTGTGTAAGTCCTCCTATAAGGCTCATTAGATCTAGCATTAGATGACTCAGCATGATGAGCAGGAGGAGTTGGTTTGTGAACAGGAGTTTGACCCGATATAGATTGGTTTTTGGGAGTATAGTTATTTTGCAAATTTTCTTTATAACCCATCCCATAGTGAGCTGAAAAAGCTTCTTTCTTAACTTGACTAAGATTTTTATACCCTCCATAAAGCATTACCTTTAATTTATCATTTGATTCAATGATATCGGGTTCAGTTAAAATACAATTGTCAATATTAGAGATAATGTTTTTCTTGACTTTCTGTTCAGTTAACAACTCCTCAGATACTACTCCTTCAGGGCAGGTGTTAACCGACCCATCATCGGAAGCAGTAAAGAACTCCTCATTAGATGCGGAGTTGGCCTTACTTGAGGAATCATCCTTGTTAGAGGAATCATCCTTACCTGAGGACTCATCAAGGCAAGTTAGATCAATGTCTACTAAGCCGTTGACAAATTTCCCGCTAACTGGTGGAGGAATGGCATTAGTACCCAGCCCTAAGCCATTCATTTATCTCACTACAGATTCGTAGTGTTCCACCACAAAATGAGAATTTTTCAACTTTTCATTAGTACATTTCAACTGCAAGATCTTATTTTGCGGCTTGTTGATCTGATTGTTCCTTTTCTCTAACCCCTTATATGCAATGTCCAAGTGAAACTGTTGATCTCTCATTTTAAGTGAATAATCACGTTTTTATTTCTTCAACGTTTCAATTGAATCTTTAAATTGTTTTTCGTTTTCTTTGTAGCTTAAAGCTGAAATACGAAGGGGTTCGACCTTTTCTTGAAGCATAGAGTTTTCAATTTTTAAGCCTAGACATTTGGAACAAGAAATGACAGTAAAAGGATTAGAATCTACCTCATTCGATGAATGTGATGCCTCTCCAATAGCCATGAGGGAAACAACAGTTGTAGACTCTTCTCGGTCAGCCACAAGAGCTTCCCGTTCCTCAGCTTCCTTCATCTCCATAATCTCAGCCATGAGACCAACTTGAGTTTGTGCAATAATGGCCTCCTCCAGATGAACGCCCCAATCAAAGCTATCGTCCTGTTGAGCCACCAATGCATTGGACGTTCCACCTTGACTTTGATTGTGGTTGTTTGAGTTGTTGTAGCCTTGGTTGTTTCCTTGGCTAGTTCTGGTGAAACCCGAAGCCGGTGCTCTGTCCTTTTGACATTCACGAACAAAGTGTCCAAAGTTCAGACACTTATAGCACTTGGCCTTGGATTTGTCAAAACCAACCTTGGCATTTGAATGTCCGCCAATGAGCTTTCTTCCTGTTCTGTTCAGGAAACGCTTGGCTCTCCTCAAGATCATGGCCATATTCCACTGAATGTCCATGTCCTCCATATCATCTGGATCCACCTGATTGAAGTCTTCTTCTATTGTTTCAGGATCCGTTAGCTCGCCGCCAATGAAGTTCTCATAGGCAAGCATGCATGAAGAGATTAAAGCAACATGATCTTCAGCTATCTTGGCTATCGCTGATTAGTTAGCCGAAGATGTGGGTGAAGGATTTCTTGAGGGATTCTTGTGATGAGATCCAGAACCAGAATCAGATGCTGCATAGCATGCATGACCACCACAGGCCTTTACAGTTTCTTCCTCATGAGAGTTTCCAGAGAAAAGGGAAATTCCAGAGCCCGATGACTTGGTTGTAGAAGACATCCCATGATACATTGAAGGGTCTTGTATCTGAGGTCTTCCTGAGCTCTCCTTCCTTTTTAGGTTCATGTCATAAGCTTGAACCTTTCCAATTTCCTCATCAATTGTCATCTCATAGAACTTTGGATTCTCTCTCCTCAGGGTTGTATACATCTCAAACTTGGGAGGCAAAGCATCCAGAAACTTTTCAAGTAATTCTTCATCAGGATATTTTAGCTCAAAAGCTTTCAACTCGGTCTGCAGATGATAGAATCTAGAGATGAGCTCGTCTATAGATTCGTTCTCCAGAAATATGAAGTGTAGGTCCCTCGGGTGTGGCGGATCGTCACATGCAAGTGGGTCTACTAGTCGGACCGGGTGCGAAATGCCCGTGACTAGGTGGAGAGTCTAGCTAAACAAAGTAAACCGACAAGAGAAAACACTTTAAACGTTCTTTGTATTATAAACACTTGAAGGTTACAGAGAGAAGTACTGAGATTACAATTTGTGTATTTGCTATAATGTCTGCGTACTTAACTTCTGTCAACCTATCCTACTTATACCTGACCTGATGCCTGCGCACTTAACAAGTGCGCAGGGCAAAATGCTCTTGCGTACTTAATAAGTACGCAAAGGTATTCTTGCGTACTTGCTAAGTACGCAGGAGCTTTATCCTGCGCACATGTAAGTGCGCAAAACACTTAGAAAGAAATGCAACATTCAATATGTAAAAGTAAATACAACTCGATAAACTAATACATAAAGTCTCTTACATAAAAAGACAATTACAGACATGAAAATACAAACTAAGACTCTATCCAGAGTGTTGTCACAGGAAAGTGCTTCAACAAACTCCCCCTTGACAACAGCTCAGGATCTTCATCGTCTTCAGTCTTCATAGCTGTCCATCCTTAGCTTCCATCTTCTTCTTGTATTCAAGGTAGAACTTGATCACCTTGTCATATTTAGAAGCAAGGATCTTTGTCCATTCGTCCGTGTGGACACAATACCTATCAGCTAGTACCTCTAGATCTTTCATAGAAAAGTTGATGAAGTAGACTTCATCAAATATTCTGATAAGTTCTTTTGCCACTAAGTTCCCACTCTCGGAACGTCCCTTTCCCATGATCACAGCCTCGCCCATTTTTGGATCTACGTACCAGTACCACATGTCACCAAGAATATCCTGAGATAACTTGCTCAGGGGAATCTTAGTTTCACATCGCACTGGCTTGTATACCAATTTCTTTTAGTGCTTCATAGTCACAGGATGTAAAGCGTGCTTATCCTTGACACTCTTGGGAACCTGAGGCTTGAACATTTCAAAGTTCCCAGATCTTGCTTCACGCTGCATAACCACCCACAAACCCATCGCTACTACATGATTGGAATGACCCAGCAGCTCTCGGTTTGCAAGGTTCACAAGGTCGTATTTGGGCAAGGAGCTAAACGCTTCACTGGTGGGTTTCAAGTATTGAACCCCCCAGATCTTTTGATAGCGAACAGCTGCTTGTCCTCCTCGAACCTTACAGCTAAGATCATTCCTGTTGCTCCGTGTTTGTCTATGATAGACGTCTTTTGCCACACAGGAGCTGGACCCTTTGATGAAGTAGAAGGCATGTCCGTATATTTCGGTGCCTCTGGGTCCACAGGTTCAGGGTTAACTAGGGAGGCTTCAGTCGAGGCTTCTACATTACTGGCCTGCTCGACTGAACCTGTGTCGAGCGGAGCGTCGAAGGATGGAACTTCAAAGATCTCTCCATCTTCTAGCTCGTACTCTCCTTCCCCGTCACCCTTGGGAATCTCTATCGCCACGTCTTCATCATCATCATTCCAGTCATCACCAGAGTCGATCTCTCCTTCTTCCAGATTAAGGAGAGCATCGATTTGTGCTTCCTTGGAATAGTCAGGCTCAAGATAAAGGATCTCATTATCAGATAAGTCCTTGAGCACATCGGCTACTGACTTCCCTTTATCACCACCACCACCAGAGGTTTCACCACCCTCTTGCTGAGTAGACTCCCCCTCAGCCATTGGAATAGCAGAGATGGGCACAATTGCCAAAGCTTGGTGCTCACCTCCACTAGGACCGGCTTCAGGATCCTTATCTTTATCGTCATCCTTAGTCAAGTCAACTGGATGACAAGGCTCAGCACCAGTGGATTTCTTTTCTTTCTCTTTCTCTTTCTCCTTCTCTTTCTCCTTCTCCTTCTCTTTCTCTTTCTCCCCCTGAGCATCAAGCTTCTTGGTCAGTTCTGCAACTAATTTGACCATCGCTTCATGCTCTTTTCTTTGAAAATCCAGCCTTAGCTCAAGTGACGTTCTGTGGCCTAGAATCATTTCATTTGTCTTCATTAACAGCTCATTCTGTGCCATTACATTCTTCAGTCGCTCATTAGTCCCCGTTCTTTGGCTATGTAGAATCCTAACTTCATCGGCCAGTGAATTTATCTGTGCTTGTTGAGCATCAGATTCCTCCTTTGACTTCTGAATAGTCTTCAGCAGACCAGCAACTTGGGTTTCTAGCACATTGATCCTTGCCTCATTCGGATCAGGATGCCTAGACGATGACGCTTCGGCATTATGGATAGGGGAGGAGAAGATGGTACCAAATTCAAACCCTTGTGAGTAATCTTCATAAGTGAAGGGTTGACTTGGAGGATCAATGGTGGGTGTTGGGATGAGATGATGGGAGTGGGTGTTATGGTAGGGGTGATGGCGACAGACTCCGTGACAATTGGAGTAGTCACCGCCACCTGGACTGATGTTGTAGGGAGGGTCACCGTCACAGGAACCTCCTCTGTGACTGTCGTGACTACCACGTCAGTTTGAACTTGTGGTCTTCTCCTCCTATGGTATAACTGTTGTGAAGGTGGGGTAGAGGCTGAATTCGGACTGGCAGCTGAAACTTGTACTTGCTGCTGAGCCGGTGCCTCTACCACAATGGGGATAGCAACCTCTTGCCTATCTCCCCTATTCTTATGAACACGCTCTCGTCTTTGTCTTTGTAGAGCAGCGTCAGAGTCAGATGTTGGCTCATATTCGCTGCTCGTTCTCTGTCGCTTTCTTTTGCTTCTGAATCGGATTCCTCAGCACCACCATCACCGCCTTCGTCGTCTCCATCCTCAGACGAGCCATCATCACTATCATTCTCCTCATCTTGTTGTTCCTACTGTTCATCGGAATGTTCACTCAGTTCAGGTTCTGAGTCGTGGCTGTACCATCTCCAGTCTTTAGGTGCCACATATGCTTCATTTAGAAGGTGGCCAAAGAGTTCTGTGTGCACAGGGGTAGGTTCTACACTGACTGGCTTCAGAATTTGAGCAAATACTCTTTTGTCCACCCGCTTGACTTGCAGTCTCTCCCGTATAGCAGGAAGGTTTGGCAACGCGTCATCAATCAAGAGTTGCACAAACCTAAGGTACAATAAGAATCTAAACTTCTCCGCTGTGTTGATCTGGTCATTGATTGCTTTGAAGATGTAGCGCGAGAAGTTGTAGCCCTTATTAAGAGACAAGCCTACCATGGCTGCTGCAAGGTCATGACCCACGGCATCTTTACCAGCTTTCCTTGACGAGATGCACATGATCAGGACGTGGGCGAAATACCGCCATTGGTCTAATACCCACATCTTTTTATAAGAAGCATAGTCCCTCGCTCTGACGTATCCCATTCTTTGCCTCCAACACCCATCCACAAAGTAGTCTGGATAGGCTGTCGGGTCGGTAGCAAGGTCTCTGAACTGCAGGACCCTTCTTATGGTATCTTCAGAAAAAACGATAGCCTGACCAGCAACGGTAGCCCTTATGACATTGGGGGTTACCGTGCAGTCGTGCTCTACTGTCTCCCAGAATTGTTCCAAGTAAGGTCTTGACACGGTCGGGTCAGCTGAGATAGCATAGCTGACTCTTGAGCGGTTCAAGAAGTCAACTATCTCCCTATATTGCAATGCTGCACCTTTCCATTCAGGTTGAGTGTTTGCTAACAGTTGAATTCGTTAGTAAACGCCCGAGCCATAATCTGCAAAATCACACAGAAAGCACAATCAGAACAACACTTTTCATTGGAAATGAACAAACATGACACGGTATAGTAGTTACTCTTTGAACAGAAATTTCAGACTTAGAAAATTTCCTAAGTGTTGGTGCTGCGCACTTAGCAAGTGCGCAGCTTTTTCTTCTTGCGTACTTAACAAGTACGCAAGAACTACCTCTTGTGTACTTGTTAAGTGTGCAAGAACAGCACTTAAGAAAAATTCGAGAAAGTTTTGAATTTGATTGATCGTTCAAAAAGCGGGTCGAATAGGTCACCACTAGGTCGGAATCAATGATTCTAACCTATGGGACCAGTATCAACACCACAAACTACCTAACCAGGACCAATTTTGACCCAAAACGGTCGTCCGACCCACTGACGGTTCGACTTCAAATCCAAAGTCAAAAATCGAAGATTAAAAAGGACGTTTAAGGATCGGTTATGTGATCTAATTATGTTTAATGAAAATAGGTTACCCAAACAACCCCCAATTTGCCCTAAAAATCACGGATTGTACTTAGGTTTTCTTAGTCAAGAATCGGTCCAAAATCACGAGTTTGTGTGGATGGAGTGAGCCTAGATTCTCACCAAATCAATGAAATGAGATGATGAAACTATAGACAGGACGAAAAGATGGTTTAGGAACACTCATTTTTGAGTAAAAATTTGCGGAGGGAAACTATCGGTTTGAATGTGATGAAATTGAGAAAATTTTCTAAGTCCCACTTTTATACCCTTCACTAATCAGTCGTGCGTACTTGATAAGTGCGCACGAGTTAACTCTTGCGTACTTACAAGTGCGCAAGCATTAACTCGTCCGTACTTGCTAAGTACGCAAGTCTCACTTCGTGCAAACTTGACAAGTACGCACAACCCTTAAGTGCGCAAATTTTAAACTCAGAATTTATAAAGTATTTCAAGTCAAATAACGAACAAGATAAAAATATTCAATCAGGAGGATTCAAATACAATTCAGGAAGGTTAAACACAAATATTTTTTGGCTTTTCTGAATAAAATTGAACTATGCATAAACTTAAAATATTTTTGATCTTTTCTCATAGAAATATACAAGTATTCACACAAACTATTTTTTATCAAAGACACGAGCAGAGGATCATATCAGGCTATCTTTTAGCAAAAACGATACAAAATAAACATCAATGAATATGGGATCATGTCATGGATTACTTTTTATTCTTACGTAATAAGCACATAAACAAGTAATTCAAGTTGACAATATTATAAGATTTGAAACTATACGCATCTTTGTATCACATTCTTGTGTATTAAGGTATTAATTATAAGATGTACAACGTGTACCCAACTGATATGCTATTCTAACTTGCACTATCTCAAGGCATCTAAGATTTTCCCAATGATTTTCTAAATTTTCAGAATGAAGCTACATCTATTAGCACAGGAAAAATCAAGCAGAATCCATAAGGATTATCAGGAATCATAAGATTCAGAATCGAGTGATTCAGTTGTCTTGGTTTCATTTGATTTTCTTCATTGAATATCGGAATGATGATTCATGATAATATATATAGTGATTGAATAAGGTAAGGGGATCCAACTTTTATCTGGATTTGATTTCAATGAATCAGGAGTGATTCAAGGGTGAATACATGCTGAACGGTTAATGTAGAGACATGTCTTGATACAATCTATCATTGCATACTTGTGAGTATGGGCAGTGATATGAACCGCATTAATTATGCTAACGACATAACCCGAAACTGACCTCAAAAGAAAATTATTGCCAAAATCTAACATCCTATATCTGATAATGATCTTTTCTATTCTTTTACACACACACACACCTGCAAACATGGGTTCAAATCAAAATTGTAATTTAGATTTAGTTTCCACACTACTAGTGATTCAAATACGCATACAGCCTACTGGCAATTTAAATTACTTGTAAATAAGCAGATTAAAAACACAATAAGTTAAACAGTTAAGTAAACATGACGCAATCATTTCTCATATGAGCAGTCTGTGACGTTTTGATCATTTCTGATGTACTATCATTTCCTCTTTTCTCAAGTTAGCTTTGAAATTTTCTCCATTCTCTATTTTTGTTTTTGTTTTTGTAAAATATTTTGAAACTTAAAAGAACTATACAGAAAATTTAAAAGAAATAAAGTTTAACTTCCATGAATTAAATTGATTTAAGAAAAATTAATTTTCACTAAGGATTGAACATTCCTATCAAGTTGACAAGATGCTCAAAACGGGATCGATCAAATGCCATTCTGAAAAGGTCAGCAAGATAGTCATCCGTGTGAACTTTTACAAGTTCAATTAAATGCTTTTTAGCACAATCACGGATGAAATGATGGCGAATCTCTACATGTTTAGTTTTGGAATGTTTCACCGGGTTATTTGTGATTGACATGGTGTCATCGTTGTCAATGAACAGAGGAGTTCCAGCGAAGTTTAAGCCGTAGTCTCTCAATTGCTGCTGAATCCACAATATCTGAGAACAACCGCTCGCCGCAGCAATGTATTCTGCTTCACAAGTTGAGACAGAAACCGTTGACTGCTTCTTACACTGCCAGGAAACCAGTCTGTCTCCCACGAATTGACATCCACCAGAAGTTGACTTTCTGTCAAGGTTACAACCGCCATAGTCTGAATCAGTATAGGCTTTGAAGTCAAATGACTGTTGCTTAGAGTACCAAAGACCCAATCCGGGTTTCCCTTTCAAGTATCTGTAAATTCTCTTCACAACTATCATGTGGGACTCCTTCGGTTATGACTGAAACCTTGAGCACAAGCACACAGAAAACATTATATCGGGTCTTGAAGCTGTGAGATACATAAGAGATCCGATCTTCCCACGGTACAATCTGCAATCCACATCCTTTCCATCTTTGTCAGGATGCAGATCATGATTGACTGGGATAGGTGTGCCATAAGTACTGCTATCATTCATCTTGTATTTTGACAAGATGTCCTGCACATACTTGGTTTGATGTAGATAAATGCCATCCTATCTTTGACTGACTTGCAGACCAAGGAAGAACGACAATTCATCCATGTTACTCATTTCAAACTTGGACTTCATCACCTGTTTGAATTCCCTACACATCCCTTCATTTGTAGATCCAAAAATAATGTCGTCGACGTAGACTTGTAGAAGAAGAATGTCACCTCCTGCTTTCCTAATGAAGAGGGTCGAGTCAATCTGTCCACGGTCGAAACCATTAGACAGTAAATGCTTAGATAATGTCTCATACCATGCCCGCGGTGCTTGATGAAGACCATAAAGTGCTTTGTCGAGCTTATACACTTTATTAATATTATGTGGATCTTCAAAACCGGGAGGTTGAGTGACATAGACCTCTTCATGAACTTTACCATAAAGGAAAGCACTCTTCACATCAAGTTGATAGACCTTGAAGCCGACATAAGTGGCATAAGCCAAGAACAGTCGAATGGCCTCAATTCTAGCAACTGGGGCATATACTTTTGTGTAATCCAAGCCCTCTTATTGGTAAAAACCCTGACCAACTAATCTTGCTTTGTTCTTCACAACAACATGACGATCATCCGTCTTGCATTTGAACACCCATCTGGTTCCAATTGGCTGAAAGCCTTTTGGCAAGTCAACCAAATCCCACACGTGCAACTTTTGGAATTGAGATAATTCATCTTGCATCGCCTCAATCCAGCAGTTGTCAGTGAGAGCCTCTTTCACATTCCTCGGCTCTAACGGGGACACGAATGCAACATGCAGACTTGTTTCCATGACACCAGTGTTAAGTATCTCTGTGTAAAGACTGGTGTTCTCAGTGATAGTTCGATGACGAGTCTGAACACCGGTATAAGGATCACCAATAATGTTGTCGATTGGATGATTCCTATGCACTTTCGTCTCCGGTACAATCGGTTCCTGAATTTCTGGATCTAGATTCGTGCTTAACTCCCCCATTTCCTGCGTTCCAGAGGAAGAAGATTCAATGTTAATTGGATCAGGTGGAGCTTCATTTCCTACAGTTGTGTTAGGATTGGCTTGAGCGTCATCTCCAACAACAAGAACATCTTCACTATTATCACTGTCATGAGTTCCAGATGCAGATGCAGCATTGGAATCAGGAGTTACAATCGGTACAGTAGCACGAGTAGAGAAGCTGGAGTCATTGTCGCCACCTAATAATTCATAAACATTTGCGGCGTCAACTGCAGATAGATCAGGAACATTGAATGACTTGAATAGCGCATCATAATCAAAACCCCAAGCTGGACCTGTTGGAACAAGGACTACCAAAAGGAACTAGGTAATCAAGATTGGAAAGTCGATTGTTGATCAACTCGTAACAAGTCTTGTTGTGCCTTTTTACAACCAGAACTCTGTTTAAGACGTGACAAGCTGTATTAACGGCTTCTGCCCAGAAAGTGACAGGAAGCTTTGCATCCGACAGCATAGTCCTTGCAGTCTCAATCAGTGTTCTGTTCTTCCGTTCAACAACTCCATTCTGCTGAGGCGTGTACGGTGCGCTGAATTCGTGACGGATACCTTTCTTGAGACAGAAAAGCTTCATCAAATTATTCTTGAACTCAGTTTCGTTGTCACTCCTAATTCTTCTAACTTTCAGCTTGCAAAGAGATTCCAAGCTCAGGATCAAATATTGAAGAATATCAACAGTCTCGTCTTTAGTACCTAAGAAATGCACCCAAGAAAAACGTGAGAAATCATCAGTTACTACTAGACAGAACGAATTACCTCCAATACTCCTAATACTTATGGGGCCAAACAGATCCATGTGTAATAGCTCCAAAAGGGTATCAATAGAGTTTTGGAGCTTGGGCTTGTGAGACTTCCGTTGCTGTTTGCCCTTTTTACAAGGCATACAGTCATCTGCAACGGTAAACCTCAGCTTAGGAACCCCGGTTACCAAACCGTTTTGAACAAGATGATTCATTTTACGATACGAAATATGTCCGAGTTTCCTATGCCACAAGATGGAGTCGAGATCTGTCGCTTTAGAAAGCAAACAGGTAGGAACTGATGAGGTGGTTGTTGCCACACTCATATCGATCTGATAGGTGTCGTTTGTTCTTGGCGCTCTCATCAGGATCCAATCTTCCGGAACTTCAAAACCGGGTTTGAGAATCAGGCATTCTGACTTGTCAAACATCACCGAGTACTCCTTATCACACATTTGGGAGACACTTAACAGGTTATGCTTCAGCTGCTCGCAGAAGTTGACATTGTCAAAGCTGACACAACCGTTCGAAACCACGCCTTGACACGTGATGTTGCCGCCTTTTTCTTCGGCAAAGGCCACATAGCCGTCTCTGAATGGTGTAACGTCTTAGAGCAGGGCCATGTTTCATGTCATGTTCCTGGAACATCCACTATCTACATACCAGCGGTTAGAGATAGTACCCTTCGGACGTCCCTGCACGAGTCACAAAAGAATTAGTTAGATTTGGAGACCCAAGCCATTGTGGTCTTGGGTCGTCCATCCTTTTCAAAATAAACTACTTCCTTTAACTCACAGTCATAATGACTGTTCAAAATTGATGAATCTTTAGAAGAAATAGAACTAGGAGATTGAGAAGTTTTGGATTTGACAGTCCATGATCTCTTCTGTTTCTTAACCGGAACAGGAGACTTTGGTTCAACAACAGCAGGTGAACTTGTGGAAGCTTCACCTGATTGAGCTGAAGTCAGCTGTTCAAGCTTTCTCAACCTCTTGTTCCGTCTCCTCCTCTGTGGTTTAGAGAGTCTAGCCACAGGTTTCTCACCAGTACGTGTACTACCAGAGGTAGATACATGAGGTACAGCAGGTTGCGTTACCTTTCTTGGAACAGATGGTTTAGCTTCAGATATGATCTTAGGCTTTATCATCGGTTTGACTGGTGGTTTCACCACATTTTGCTTTGGATGTTTGGGAGATGGTTTCAATGGTGGCGACCTAGGGATGACAGTTGGTTGTGAAATAATAGGACGTTTCCCTTGGTTCTTAGAAGGACAGTTCACAAAAATGTGACCAACCAAGCCACAGTGAAAAAAGTTCCTCTTGTCTACATGAGTTCTCTTGTAAGGCTCATTAGATCTGGCCATAGATAACTCAGCATTATGAGAAGGAGGAGTTGGTTTAGGAACATTAGTCTGAACCTTAGCAGTTTGGTTTTTGGGAGTATAATATTTTTCCAAATTTTCTTTATAACCAAGCCCATAGTGAGCTGAGAAAGCCTCTTTCTTTACTTGGTTAAGACTTTTATACCCCCCGTAAAGCATTACCTTTAGTTTATCGTTTGTTTCAATGATGTCGGGTTCAGTTAAAATGCAGTTATCACCATTAGTGATAACGTTTTTCTTTACCTTTTGTTCAGTCAACAACTCCTCAGATACTACTCCTTCAGGGCAAGAGTTAACTGACCCATCTTCAGAAGCAGTAACAAACTCCTCACTAGATGTGGAGTTAGCCTTACTTGAGGATTCATCCTTTTTAGGAGAATCATCCTTATCAGAGGACTCATCTAGACAAGTGAGATCAATGTCTAACAAGCTATTGAAAAACTTCCCGTTCACTGGTGGAGGAATGGCATTAGTACCCAAACCTAACCCATTCAGTTGTCTCACCACAGACTCGTAGTGTTCCACCACAAAGCGAGAGTTTTCAACTTCTCATTAGTGCATTTTAACTGCAAGATCTCATTTTGCAGTTTGTTGATTTCATTGTTCCGTTTTTCTAGCCCCCTGTATGCAACATCTAAGTGAAGCTGTTGATCACTTATTTTTAAAGAATATTCAGATTTTTCTTTTTTCAACGTTTCAATAGAATCTTTAAAACGTTTTTCATTTTCTTTATAGTTTAGAGCTGCCAAACTTAGGGGTTCGATTTTGTCTTGGAGCCTAGAATTTTCAAGTTTTAGCCCTAGACATTTAGAACATGAAATAACAGAGAAATGGTTAGAATCTACCTCAGACGATGAACTTGTTACTTCTCCAATGGCCATGAGAGCAACAGCAGTGGTTGAATCCTCTTCATTAGCTACAGAAGCTTCCTTTTCTTCAGCTTCCTTTACCTTCTCTGTAGCAGCAGTTGTAGATTCTTCTAGGTCAGCCATAGAAGCTTCCCTTCTCTCTGCTTCCATCATCTCCATGATCTCAGCGATGAGACCAACCTGGGTTTGTGCGATGATGGCATCCTCAAGATGAACGCCCCAATCAAAGTTGTTGTCCTGTTGGGCTACCAGTGCATTGGACGTTCCACCTTGGCTTTGATTGTGGTGGTTTGGATTGTTTTGGCCATGGCTGTTTCCTTGGCTGGGTCGGGTGAAACCAGAGGCAGGTGCTCTGTCTTTCTGACACTCACGAGCAAAGTGTCCATAGTTCAGACACTTGTAGCATTTGGCCTTGGATTTGTCAAACCCGAACTTGGCATTAGGATGCCCGCCAATAAACTTTCTTCCTGTTCTGTTCAGGAAACGCTTGGCTCTCCTCAATAACATGGCCATATTCCATTGAATATCCATGTCCTCCATGTCATCAGGATCCACTTGATTAAAATCTTCTTCAATCGTCTCTGGATCAGTAAGCTTGCCACCTATGAAATTTTCATATGCAAGCATACAAGATGAGAATAGTGCTACATGATCTTCAGCTATTCTGGCTATAGCGGATTGGTTAGCTGAAGACGTAGCAGGAGGATTTCTTGAGGTATGTTGATGATGAGATCCCAACCCTGATCCTGAAGCATAGCAAGCATGACCACCACACCCAGTTGAGTGGTCTTCTTCAGTAGGATTTCCAGTGAAGAGGGCAATTCCAGAGCTAGATGACTTGGATGTAGAAGTCGTCCCATGATACATAGAAGGGTCTTGTATCTGGGGTCTTCCAAAGCTCTCCTTTCTTCTTAGGTTCATGTCATGAACTTGAACCTTACCTATTGCCTCCTTAACTGTCAATTCATAGAATTTAGGATTTTCCCTCATCAGGGTTGTGTACATCTCAAATTTGGGTGGTAAAGCATCCAAAAACTTTTCCACCATCTCTTCAGCTGGATACTTGAGTTCAAAAGCCTTCAACTCAGTCTGTAAATGATAGAACCTAGAGATGAGATCATCTAAAGATTCGTTCTCAAAAAAACTGAAGCACTCATACTGCTTCCTGAGAAGATCCCGCTTACTCTTCTTGATGTCACTATTTCCTTCGAATCTCTTCTGTAAAGCTTTCCAGAGATCCTTAGAATTGTCATACCCTCGGAAACTGTGGAACAATTCCCGAGTTAATGCCATAGTGATCGAACCAAGTGCCTTCTTTACACGATCATAAGCTTTCTTTTCTTCTTCGTCGAGTTTAGAGATTGGCTTGGGCATGGTTTCATCAAGATAGATGTGTGTGGGATGCTTATATCCCTCAAGGATTGGTATCCATAGTGACGAGTCGGTATACGAAATGTAGTGCTCAAAACGTGCTTTCCTATTGGAATAATCGTTCACGTTCAGCAACTTTGGTGGTTTCTGTGGTGTACCGATCTCATTATCATAATTCAGCAGGTTTCCAAGATTCTGAAGATTCGACATAGTGAACACTTGGTCAAATTTCAGAAAATTCAGACACAGTTGCGCACTTGGTTTTGGCCTTGCGCACTTGAGAAATAGTCTTGCGTATTTAGATTTCCTCTTGCGTACTTGTAAGTATGCAGGAGTAACTGTAAGTACGCAGGATATAACTTAAGTTCGCACAAGTTCAGTCTTGCGCACTTATAAGTACGCAGGAGATAAGTCTTGCGTATTTAGTAAGTACGCACAAAACTGTACTTTTTGCCAGAAATGGTAAGTACGCAGGATACCTTTTCAGCAACTTTCACCAAACTTTTCCGGTCACCTGAAACTCGCCGAAGATGGTAAAAATTCGTCTGATGATCAATGCAAATGAGCCAAAGGGTCAAAAACTTGTTTCTAACCAACCTTTGAGGCTCAAAACACTCAAATACACAACAAAAGTCAGTTTTTGAGTGATTTTTGCTTCTAAAATAGTGTTCAAGAGCTACCCCTATTTTATCACAAAAATCAACAAAAATACCTCTTTTTGCTTGTAAAAACTCTCCAAACTCACTCACAACACTCGAAATCAGGAGCAAACGCTCTGATACCACTTGTAGGTCCCTCGGGTGTGGCGGATCGTCACATGCAAGTGGGTCTACTAGTCGGACCGGGTGCGGAATGCCCGTGACTAGGTGGAGATTCTAGCTAAAGAAAGTAAACCGAAAAGAGAAAACACTTTAAACGTTCTTTGTATTATAAACACTTGAAGGTTACAGAGAGAAGTACTGAGATTACAATTTGTGTATTTGCTATAATGTCTGCGTACTTAACTTCTGTCAACCTATCCTACTTATACCTGACCTGATGCCTGCGCACTTAACAAGTGCGCAGGGCAAAATGCTCTTGCGTACTTAACAAGTACGCAAAGGTATTCTTGTGTACTTGCTAAGTACGCAGGAGCTTTCTCCTGCGCACATGTAAGTGCGCAAAACACTTAGAAAGAAATGCAACATTCAATATGTAAAAGTAAATACAACTCGATAAACTAATACATAAAGACTCTTACATACAAAGACAATTACTGACATGAAAATACAAACTAAGACTCTATCCAGAGTGTTGTCACATGAAAGTGCTTCAACATGAAGCACTCATATTGCTTCCTGAGGAGATCCCGTTTATTTTTCTTGATGTCACTATTGCCCTCGAATCTTTTCTGTAACGCCTTCCAAAGATCCTTGGAGTTATTATATCCTCTGAAACTGTGGAATAACTCCCTAGTCAAGGCCATAGTGATAGAACCGTGAGCCTTCTTCTCTCGATCATAAACTTTCTTTTCTTCTTCATCGAGTTTAGAGATAGGCTTGGGCATTACTTCATCAAGGTAAATGTGTGTGGGATGCTTATATCCCTCTAGAATTGGTATCCATAACGAAGAATCGGTATAAGAAATGTAGTGCTCAAAGCATGCTTTCTAGTTAGAAAAATCATTTACATTTAGCAACTTTGGCGGTTTTCGAGGTGTTCCAATCTCGTTGTCATAGTTAAGAAGGTTACTGAGGTTCTGAAGATTCGACATTGTGAACACTTAGTCAAATTTCAGAAAGGTCAAAGACACTTGCGCACTTGATACTGGCCTTGCACACTTAGAGAAATGGTCTTGCGTACTTATGATTTGCTCTTACGTACTTGATAAGTACGCAGGAGTAGAAGATAAGTACGCAAGAGTTAACTTATGTACGCAGAAGAATTAGTCTTACGTACTTGATAAGTACGCACCAATACTGAACTTTTTGCCAGAAAAGGTAAGTACGCAGATAACCTTTTCACCAACTCTCACCAAACTATTCCGGTCACTGGAATTTCACCGAAGATGGCAAAAATCGGACAGATGAACAAACAAAATGAGCCAAAGGGTCAGAAACTTGTTTCTAACGAACCTTTGTTTCTCAAAACACTCGAATACACAACAAAAGTCGAGTTTTTGAGTATTTTTGCTTCTAAAATAGTGCTCAAGAGCTACCCCTATTTTATCACAAAAATCAACAAAAATACCCACTTTTGCTTGTAAAATCTCTGTAGAAAACTCTCCAAACACACTCTCAACACTCGAAATCAAGAGCAAAGCTCTGATACCACTTGTAGGTCCCTCGGGTGTGGAGGATCGTCACATGCAAGTGCGTTCCTGAGTCGGACCGGGTGCGGAATACCCATGACTAGGTGGAGAGTCTTACAACATAAAGTAAACCGACAAGAGAATAACTTTAAATTTTCATCTATTATAAACACTTGAAGGTTACAGAGAGAAATACTGAGTATACAAAGTCTGCGTATTTGTCTACTGTCAACCTATCATATTTATACACGACCTGAACTCTGCGCACTTAGCAAGTGCGTAGGGCAAATTGCTCATGCGTACTTAGCAAGTACGCAAGGTATTCTTGCGTACTTGCTAAGTACGCAGGAACTAATTTCTGCGCACATACAAGTGCGCAAAACACTTAGAGATTTCAGCAACTATCAACATGCATTAGTAAATACAACTCGATAACTAATACATATAGACACTTACAAACAAAGACAAATACATACAATGAAAGTACAAAACTAAGACTCTATCGAGAGTGTTTATCACACGAAAGTGCTTCAACAGATCTCAATATTAATACCTGAAACATGATGAAAACAAGGTCAACTAAAAATAGTTGGTGAGCATACATGGGTTTTGACACCACAAGTAATATCAAGAGTTTGTGTACAATTCATATGATATCATGGTTTAATAAGGCAATTATGGAGAACCACTATAGTTTAAACTAGGGTGCACAATCAAACCTTTTGACTGATAGGCATAACACTAATGTTATCCTTAAGTGTTTTCGGCAACATACACCCTAACCAGGTGGGCTGGTCAGACATAATAGATCTATCATTGTATACCATCGACTTGTACAGAGTTAATGATTGCACATGTATTATGCACAAAAATACGTAAAATGTAGTTTGCACTAATAGTATTCAAACATAAGGCACAAATTGCACACATGATCATAATGTTTGAATTGTAATAATTGCAAGTAGTTGGAATATAATCATGTTTCACCCCAAAGATGTAAAAGTGAAAAAGGGGGCTATGTAAACTCACCTGTAATGAACTAGTATGTTGTATGAATTATAAATGATAGGTAGGCTTCGTGAGGATTTCTCACCATCAACCTACACATATAAGTTTTATTTTAGTCTCAATGTATGTCTAATAAGAGTATGGTATTCTGAGAGGGTTTCATAGGATTTGGGATCGGATATGGGATTTGTATATATATTTTATAGGAAAATATAAGTTCATGTCTAGTATTGAAATAATAAAATAGTTTATAAAATTAATTAGAATCAATTAAGATTTCTAATCAATTATATAGTAAGTAGGTTTGCATTTATTTATAATTATTCTAAAGATAATTAATAAATAAAATTTATGGAGTAGGATAAGTTAAAATAATAATATATTTGGATTTATTCATATAATTATTCTAAAAATAATTAACAAACAAATTTTTCTAAAAATGATTATCAAACAAATTATAAATATAATTAGAAAAGGGTTTTAAATAATTGTTTTACTAAAGTAATTATTTAAATTATTTAGATAACCTCCTCTACTTAAATGACAAAATAAAGGGATGTTAAATTGACATAAGTAAGCTTTAACCCGTCTCGCGTTGCGGCGGCGTCGAATTCATCATGGTACCTCAATGGTAACGGCGTCCTCTATAGCCTTAAAAAAGTTAATATTCATTTTCTAAGGTTTTTAAATAATAAGGAGAATTAATGAATTTGTATAATTATTTATTTAAAATAATTGTTTGAGTATTTCTAAAAAGATTTAAATAATTATTCCTGCCAATAATTATTTATGTGTTTTAAAAGTTGAGTAACAATATTTAAATAATTGTTATAATTTGTTTCATAAACATTGTAATTTTATAACATAACTAGTTTTATTTAAACAATCATTTTTATATTGTTTATTTAGGAAATATAAAATTTATAATATGTTTTAATGGATTAAAATGACTAAAACATCATTTTATATTTTTCTGCTTTTATAACACTTACGGAATATTCTTATTAGATTTATAGAAATTATTTTGGGATTTAAAATATTAGTTATGCAATAGAAATAAAAAAAAGAGACTCAAAATAGAAAAACGGAGGGCGCGGGACTCGAACCCGCGACCTACGCTGTGGAGGCATCAAGATTTAACCAAACGATCTGGGCATGAAGCCATGTTAATTAATGAGAAGCTTTGGTTTTAACATAAGGGCTCGTGAACCCTTCTTCCCCAATTTGACCAAACCAAAACCCTAATCCCCAAAATTGAACTCGATTAACCAGCACTTTCTAATGGGGATGTTACGGCTTTAGTTTGGGGAATAAAACCGAGCAAGATGACGGGTTTATTACCTGAAACCGAGCAAGAAATGAAGTGCTCGATCCCTGTGTCTGATCGCGAACCGAGTGGGAGAAGAGGACGAGGATGATGGATTTTTCGTGTGTCATATGATTGTCACAGGTTTGGGGATTTATAGGCTTGATAACTACACAAGTTACAACTTTTAATCAATCGAATTTATGGGGTTTAAGTTAATGATCATGCTTCGTATTCCATAACCGAAAAAGGAACTTAAATTGGGTTTAAATCCTTGATTATGATCAAACTAACTCATCATAATGGTTTGTAATTAATTAAGTGTTGTTTTCGTATGATGGCTTCGAATCCAAACTGTTGAAATCGATTTGTTTAATCTTTGAATTTGAGAAGTCAAAATTGAGTTCCAGGGTCCAAATCTAATTTGAAGGGGTTCAAGGAAGGGTTCAAGGGCAATTAGAGGGGTTCAAGGGAAATGAATGGGTTCAAACCAATTTTATTTGTTTTAAGTTCTTTTTAAATGTATATATATATAAAGATGTGTGTTTATAAAACTTAAACATTAAATGTTTAATTAACATAAATTTATAAGGAAAAAGTTTCATTTTATAAAATTTCAACTCGTACAAATGGTTGGTTTAATAACATTAATTATAAACATATATCTACATATATATTTATAAATAAGTACATGTATATATCTAAAAGGTGTAAATACATGAGTTGAGCTCATAAGCTTTACTTTTATAAAGTTAAATGTTGCATGCTTGCTTTATTTAGTATCATCAATTTTGTATATGTTTACATTTATACCCACCATCAAATAATAAAGTTCACATGTTTTATTTTGATGTGTATTTATTATCATAAAATGTTTGCTTTTATATACATATAAATATACTTCCATGTGTTATGTATAATAGAAGAATAGTATGTAAATGCATGGTTGAATATTTGAATTTGATATATGTTTATGTTTAAATTAATAATGAAAGTGACATATTATGTTGGACGAGCACATGGTTTGAAATAAATAATAAAAAAATAAGGCCAGAAAATCATATATGTTACAACCGTGTTAGGACTGTGATGGTGGAAGTATGGGCGGCTGGTCGAGGTGGCTACTGGTGTAGCATAACCACAAGGCTGTGGTGATGGTGGTAGTGAAGGGTGAGATGGGGCCGATTAGGATTATGGCTAGACGAGGAAGACGATGGCGGTGCGCGGAGTGGACGGTGAAACCCGTGGTGACGCATGGTAGTGATACATGATAGTGGTCATTCACAGTGGTGAACGGGGGAGAGCATGGGATCGGGTTACACCCGATTAGGGTTTTGTGAACATAGGGTTTGCATGTTGAGTTTTGGACGTGCATGAGGGTCTCGGCTCGTGTACGTGTGGCTTACGAGACTAAGGCTTTGCATAGCACGTAAACGTGCATACATGCGGGTTCTAACCGGATCCAGGATAACCCGGTTTGAGCGGACACTTGGACTAGAGTTTTTGCATGGACGAAGGGACGAGTAGACGAGACGAGTGCCGAGGTCATTTATATTTTTATGTAACTGGCACATGTCTAGGATGTATTCTGACCATGTGATCATACGTTGACAGGTTCGGGTTTCATGCGAGGAGACCGTTGCAGTATAGAAGTTAGATCTTCGTAGCGGTGAGTTTCTAATCCCCTCTTTAAATGTTTTAATATTTTGGGTCTATCGTACATACTTACAAAATGTGTTTTATTACATTTAATGTGTAACGAGCTTTGGGGTTTAACCCGATGAGTCTATGAATTTAAGTATTCAAATATGGGGCTAAGGGACTGTGTGTTTTCCATAGGATGTGTTGGTTGAATGTGGTTATGGTGGTCATGGGTCGTATAATGACCTAGTAGGGGTGAGTTGGGGGACGAGTTTCCATGTTGTGCGGGTTCGACTAGGAGGTGTTATATTGTGTGCACGTACATGGTGTGTGTTTAGGTAACGAGACATAGTATTGACATGTGTGCTGCTATGATAGTGGGGTACTGTGTTATGAGTTAGTCGGGGTGAGTCAGGATATACGCTAAACGCTTATGGGTGTGAGTTGGATATGTTATCATAGAGGTATGTGTAGGGTGCAGACTTGGTTAATTAGTCATATAAATGAAATATGATGTTATGTGCTTTATGCTTGTGTTGTGTGTTTGCATCGTTGTCTCTGTGACATGGCAAACGGGATTGTGAAGGATGAAGTCCTTCGGGAAGTCACCAATGGTGACAAAATTGAGCAGGTTAATGATGAGCTTGGGGTGTGTCGAACGCCCTGACGAGGGTGCAGTATGAGGTATGTGTTTTTGTGCATATATATGTGTTAAATTGCATACAAGTGATAAGTTATAATAACCGCGTATGAGATGATATTGATGTGGTGAGTAGATTATATTTATGTGGTGTGTAGTGTCTGAATGACCGTTGTGTCGGGATGAGGACATTGTATTACAACTGTTGTGTCAGTTGGTTGGTAAGAGTCTTGGTTAGGGTTGGTTAAGTCGGTGTCTAGTGCTTGGTTGAGATAACCAGTGTTTGGTTAATATGTGTAGTAAATTTTGAGTTACTAGAGTAGTAAGCTCGATCCATGTCGGAGAGTCTTACTTAGTTAAAGTGGTGGGTTGAGTATGGGGTGGTGAATCTTTTGGGACATCATAAGATAACAGGGGTTACCTATATGACAATAATTTATAAAACTATTTTATAAGGACTGGAGGGTCTTGGGTGGAGATAAATATTAAATGTGACGAGTTGGTTTTTGTTTAAATTAAACTATTAGAAATCAGTCAGCGTAGCTGACTTTGTGTGTACGTTAGATTGTGTTGCAGGTTAGCTTTGGGGTCGACGTATCTTGGCTGGGGAGTGGTGTTACTTGGATCGGTGTGCAGGCATTCGTGAGGTAAAGTAATAACGATAATGACCTTAAAGTGTAATAATTATTTTAGAAAGACTTCCGCTGTAGTTTTGATTTACTAAACGAGTATTTTAAAGGGAATGCCTAGTGATGAAAACCAACTGTAGGGTGCCTATTTTTGGTCCTTAAAAGTTGGTATCAGAGCCGTGGTTTAAGAGAAAATTGGTGTTTTTATAACTATAATGTGACACCCGGTCATTTAGAGTTAACCCCGTTAACTTAAACTCAGTTAACTCCTTTAATTCATAACCTAGTAAACCCAAGTACAAACTCCAAGGACTAATTCTGTCAAAACCTCAAACATATATGCATGAAACTACAGGGACTAAAGTTGTATTTATCCTAAACCCAACTGTTTGACTTCTGAAAGTCAAAATTGAACATTTTGACACAAATTAGATTAGTTGACTTTTAAAGTCAAACCCCAATTATCTTGATCCAAATTCGATTCTTTGACTGCAAAACTGTTTGAATTCAATTTTGTAACGCATGGCATTGATGATTTCGAATGTCTTTGAGCCGTTTCTAACCGATCATCACCACTAATCATTGCGAATTAAAGCCCTAAAGTAGAAACCGTCGAACCCATTTCAAAGACCACGCAATTCGATCGAATCCGGTTACCAACTCTCAAATTGTCACTACACACACACTAGTCGAACCTCTCTGAACTTCCTGTACAGTCTATTTTGACCGGAGTAGCAACCGGGGACGCCGGAGATCGAACGCTCGAAGTCGGAACTCGTCCTAGCCGAACACCATCAATCAAAACTCCATTTTGGTAAATAAACACACCCTTAGTTTCGTCTTGGTCTGTTGATTGAAAGCCCTAAACAAATTGGGGCTTTCATTATCGATTTTAACCTAAACTGATTCTAGGGTTCATCATTTAAATGGATTAATCGAACCCTAACCTGCACACGGTTTCAATCAAATTAAATTACATGGGTAGTTCCGCCATTCATCACTCATTGAAAATCCTATGAATCCAACTCTTCCCAGTATCGAATTGACCATGATCCGGGATCTACGGTTTGCTTATAATATGATTTGGGGATTGTGATCTTAAATTCAATCTTAATACAATTAAATTACACGAATAGGTTCGGAATCATCAACTCTTTGAAAACCCTATGAATTAAACCCTTTTCATTATCGGATTAATCAAGATCTAGAACCTAGGGTTTGTTGATAAAACGATTCGGGGGTTTCGATCTTGGACTCAACCTCAACTCAATTAAACCTTTTGGTCAGATTCGAAAACCTCTAGTAAGTAAAAGCCCCATGATTTCAACTCCAAACATTATCGAATTTGATAAATCTTAATCCGTGTTCTTAAAGCTAGGGTTCGGTTCATGAAACTGAAATTAAAGCCTTTAAACCCGATATTTTTGCAATTAAACCCGACCACAGATTCGTAATGCACCGATTAACAAAAACCCTATGATCCCTAGGTTAACTGTGATCGAAATCGATGGATTTTGGGACTTGTTGGATTCGGTTTGAAAAGGGAGGGATAACACAGGAGTGTTGGGTGTTAAAACCATTTCGGTCTGGGTTTAGTTGCGAAGCCCTAGCGGGTGGGACTGGTTAAGGTGTTGGTGCTTGGGGGAGGAGACCCGGGTTCGAGTCCTCACACCCCCATTTTGTTTTAAATCGATTTTTAAGCATTATTTTATTATCAAAACTAATCCACCATTATTATATTAATATAATAAAATGTTTTGAACTCGAAAATCGCCCGTAGGCTCGGGTTGGTTTTATAAATTATAATCGTTATTATTTCCACTTTTAAAATAATATAATTATATATTATTTTCAAGACACGACTCCGTATAAAATACTATATTTATATTATTTTCAACTCGTGACCCCAACTAAAAATAATATACTTAAATATTATTTCACCTAGTTTATTGATCTCGTGTAAACGTTCCAAACTAAATAATAACATAATTGTTTATATTATTTACACACATTATTATCCTCGAATAAAAATAATATATTTATTATTTTTGCCACGTAATTGATTATTGTGTTTTTTCTCCGAACTTAAAATAATATAATAAAGTATATTATTTTCTTAGGCCGCTATTGAATGGCACAAACGCGCGAATATATTTTATTAAATATTGTTATTTGTAATTAGAAACGTTCGACACGAAACGCGTATATTTTGATTTTTATATTAAGAAGTCCTTATTCCCGTAGACAAGTTCGTCTAACCATTGATCCTAAGTATATTTTAGGATGTTCGACCTTTCCGTGTCGTTGTCACAAACTCTTACGTGTTCCTAACTGTCACGTCTTATTCTAGGGCATTCATAGATTGTCCGCGTGCAATCCATTTGTGGTTAGTGTTGCATCTTTGTGTGGTGCTAATTACTACGCTCTACTCAGGTGAGTTTCACGGCCCCTTTTTACCTGTTTTACTATTGGGGGAGAAACATGCTTACACACAAACGTATTTTACTTGTTTTCCTGTTGAGGAAGAAACAAACATGAAACACCAATTATCATACTTTTACTTGTTTTCCCCGTGGGGGAGAAACTGGTACGCAAGCAAATATTTTTTTTCCCGCCAGGGGAGAAAATATGACGCAACTATTTGATTATGGTACTTTATATGATATCACTGTTGAGACTAAGCGTAACATGCTATCACAGAAAGTCCTCATCTTATTTCGAACCGTTAATATGGATCTTAGCGAGGTAATGTTTAGTAGTACTACTGGGTTTGACAAATCTCACCCGCGTTAGTCGCGCTAACTCGATTGGATATCGAAAGGGTGAAATGTTAGCCTACTCACATGTGCCAGAGTTGATAGACCTAGCAGGAGGCATACAAACACAGTCAGCTTCGGTTGCGAGCGCTTTAGTAAAACATGAACATAGGTTAGCTACCTGTAGATATGCATATTGAAAGTACATAATCTGGCAAACATACTCTTATTGTAAACTTGAAACCTGTGAACTCACCAACCTCGTGTTGACACTTTTTCTTACATGTTTCTCAGGTCGCTTTGGCACCGGTTGCGCACTTAGGACATGCATGGAGTCCTACTGTCATATCATTCATTTCAAATACTTTAAACAGTTTATTTAATTACATTAATCAACGCCTATTGCGTGTAATTACTTTTGATTTCATATTAACGTTTACGCTTCAGCATTAACTCTGAACTTTTATGTTTTGACATTTCAAGTCCCATATAGTGTCGTTTGATGTAACTAATGACTGAGATCCTGGTGTGTCACCTTCCAAACGGTAAAACTCCGTTAGTGGAAATTAGGGGTGTGACACATAAAATACCTTAACTTAAACTGAAAATGGGACTAGGGTGAAACGAATGCCACCACTAGTAACCGCGAGCCAAGAGGTACGTCTTTTGAGTTATACACTAATTGTTAAAGTTTTAATTGTGTAGTGTAACACTACGTGGAGTTGTGTGGTGTGATTAAGTGAGATTATGTTGTGAGTTGAGTAATGTGGAGTAGCATTAATTATAACTAGGTGAGATAGTTTGGTGTGTCGGCATGGTTTAGTGATTTTGTATGTAACCATGTGTGATGTGCAATTGTGATTAATATGATGATTTGCTATATTATTGCGTGGTGCTATGTGAGTTGTGTGGGATGCATGTGCATCCTGTGTGTGAGAAAGGTAGAAAGTTAGTGTGAGTATGATGGGAAAGGTTTAGAATCCGAGCAGTAATGTGGACCACCAAATTGCATTTGATAACCGTGATTTGGAAGTCTATGATTACCCTCATATTCTGAATTTGTGCCCATAGTAATCACTCCAATGTTCTATCTTGTGCAGGTACTGATGGATAAGACAAGGCGTACTAGATCGGTTAGATGGGGAGCTCCGGCTAGGGGAGAGCAAATCGTCAGGACAAACCGACGGCTGCTGTAGACGAGACGGACAGTGACATAAAAGTAGTGTTGGCGCTTCCTGCACCAAGTGTGACTAGAGTTGAGGATGGCAGCATCCCGTGTGGTGCTGTGACAAGAATGACTGGATGGAAAGGGAGGGCGGTGTCAATAGTTCATGATTTCCCTCCAGGATGCGGAATGGTATGGTTGAGAGATCGACCACTTGCAACCGCTAAGGGAGCTCTGTTTCAAGAGGATCGGGTGAATGACTCGGGACCCGATGAGGAGGATCAAGAGGAAGACACAGCAGACGCACCTGATGTGGTCTAGTAGTGATTTTATGAGCATTGTTTGAGATACTTAACTTCTTGATGATTAGTGGATGGGACAGTTGTCACGAGAGATTACTGGGTGATTTGACGCTTTGACTGATTAGATGTTTACGTGGTGTGATGCTTAATTCAAATGTTGACTATTTGATTTTGATATTGACTTTAGTTTTACCGCATTATGATTTGAACATAATTAACAATAATTGTGTTTGTGATGGTGGGTTATGTGTGGTATGGTGTGATTATGTGATTATATTTTGAATAACGTGAGTCCGTATTGAATATAATATTTGCTGTGATGCGTATGGTTGATTAGATGGTGTGAGTAGACTTGTATAGACATGAGTTTTGAATTTGTCTGTGTCTACGGTCCTAAGATAGTATCACCTAAGTGCTAATGTCTATGTGATGTTTGAAGTGCAATGGGTGCATTGCACCCTGTGTGAGTAGTCAGGACGGGGTCCTGTGGGGAGTTATGATTATACAAATTTAGTAGGTGTAAATGTTCACGTCAAGATCATGTGGGGAATTATGATAGTTTTATATCTTGTGTGTATGAATGTTTAGAGTGATGTCGTGTGTCTAAACCGAGTAGTGTGGTCTTGAAGCATTGGTATGACCCGTGCGGGGTACGGGCGTGTGAACTCTTGGTGAGTATGTGATGGTGTGTGGCAAGGGCTATTGTTGTGATGAATAGGATGGGGAGTTCAGAATTCAGAAGTTTGTGTGTCTATAAATGATGAGGTCATATCATATACACGTAGTTTTGCTCAGGTCTAGCTAGTAGTGTGTGCACTTTGTGCGAGTTAGAGAGTTGGGGTACTATATTACTATATATATACCTCAGACATGACAGGTTTCGTTATTATGACATGGCGTTATGTGTCATTGTAGTACACGCTTAGTCGTGCATCAGACGGTGGTGGAGATGATCAAGCATAGTATTTCTATCTTGACGCCTCCTCGACGTCAATACATCGAGGTGATGCAAGGAGTTTTGAAGTCTTTCTAGACGATCAGTGAGGTGCTCTTATGAGATGCCTATGCTTATATCTCGGGAATTCGGAGCATGAAGCCAAGGGGTGGAGCTGTGAAAGATGACGAAGAAAGGGTTACGAGGACGCTGGATCGGTAGATGTTATGGTTTACCCAGAGTGAGGATGCTAGAAATTTCAGCACGGAGTAAAGACGAGACGGGATGGCCTTCAGTGATGTATTCCATATGAAGGGTTTGGTCGACGTGTGTTGATAGAAGGGTGGTGACATTCTTTTAAAACGAGGCGACGGATGGCTGAGGCTTATGCCAAGACGGAATTCATGTTCGTACGCGACGGATGAGACGCGGTCGGTAATCGCGTGGTAATGATAAAGGAATGACGAGGAGAGCGAAAGGAAGAAAGGACAAGTGCATGATTGCACACGAGTTCTTGAGAATGAAACAACGCTGGTAAATATATGACTAGTTTAAGGTAGACTCCTTTGGAGCATCAAGTGAAGCGAATACTTTGCTTCCGAGGCGGGTATGATAGTGATATGTGGACCTTTGAGAATCAACGGGAACTGATGATTATAACTCTAGTCTTGAGTAGCGTGAGCTTACTTAAGGGGCATATTGAACGCGTGATAATAAGATAAAAGCATTTTATGGTAGAGAAATTTTGTGAGAATCAGTGTAGCTTGGCACAAACTCTTGGAAATCTTCTGAGGAGGATGGGTATAGTACCCTTATGAGTAATGCAGCTGTGCCTGGACGTTGAGAAATCATTGCAGAACGACAATTAGGGTATGAGACGTGAAGGATGATGAATGATCCTATTCCGAAAGGTGAGGAACATTACAATTGGCGGAATTCCAAGGATTTTCACGTAAAACCCCATTCATGGAATTAATAAGACCCGGTTAGCCGAACTAGGAGCGGTTTGGAAACATTATGATCAAAATAGAACTAGAGGGACCAGGATAGAACTTGTGGTGGTTTGAATACCACATAATGAAAAAACCCTAAGACCACAATCGGCTAGGGGTGCTCGACGGCAGTAAGCAGAGACGCAGGGGAGAGGGAGGCCGAGCAAGGTGGCCTCGCGGTGGTCCTACGATGGTGTCAAGCAAAAGCGAACTCCATTACGCTAAGGTACATTCGTCAACCTTTCTCTTTATATGTTTGATTGTATGTTGTAAAACCCGATTAGGGTTTGAGGTGTAGTTCACGGTCGACGGTGAGGAAAGGACGAGGGTGTGGTGGCTAGTGGTGGTAGTTTCTGGGTGGTGATCAGTTAGGAAAGAGAAAGAGAGAGCACGGTGATAAATACGGCGGAGCGACGCGGGGTGGTGACTACGGACAACAGCGAAGATGGGGAAAAACGGCCACTGCGTCCATGACTGTCGGAGAACCTCATGCTAGTGCCCGACGACAAGCATCAAGGACCGTGTTAGGACTGTGATGGTGGATGTATGGGCGGCCGGTCGAGGTGGCTACGGGTGTAGCATGACCACACGACTGTGGTGGTAGTGGTAGTATAGGGTGAGAAGGGGCCGATTAGGATTATGGCTAGACGAGGAATACGATGCCGGTTCGCAGAGTGGATGGTGAAACCCGTGGTGACACGTGGTAGTGATACACGATAGTGGTGGTTCACGGTGGTGAACGGGGGAGAGCATGGGATCGAGTTACATCTGATTCGGGTTTTGTGAACATAGGGTTTGCATGTTGATTTTGGACGTGCATGGGGGTCTCGGATAGTATACGTGTGGCTTACGAGATGAAGGCTTTGCATGGCACGTAAACGTGCATGCATGCGGGTTCTAACCGGGTCCAGGATAACCCGGTTTGAGCGGACACGTGGACTAGAGTTTTTGCATGCACGAAGGGACGAGCGGACGAGACGAGTGCCGGGATCATTTATATTTTTACGTAACTGACACATCTCTAGGATGTACTCTGACCATGTGATCATACGTTGACTGGTTCGGGTTACGTGCGAGGAGACCGTTATTGTCCAGAAGTTAGATCTTCGTAATAGTGAGTTTCTAAACCCCTCTTTAAATATTTTAAAGTTTTGGGGCTATTGTAGATACTTACAAGACGTGTTTTATTACATTGAACGTGTAACGAGCTTTAGGGTTTAACCCGATGAGTCTATGAATTTAAGTATTCAAATATGGGACTGTGTGTTGTCCATAGGATGTGTGGGTTGAATGTGGTTATGGTGGTCATGGGTCGTATAATGACCTAGTTGGGGTGAGTCGGGGGGGATGTGTTTATATGTCGTTCAGGTACGAATAGGAGGTGTTATATTGTGTGCACGTACATGGTGTGTGTTTAGGTAACAAGACATAGTATTGGCATGTGTGCTGCTATGATAGTGGTGCACTGTGTTATGAGTTAGTTGGGATGAGTCGGAATATAAGCTAAACGCTTATGGGTGTGAGTATGATATGTTATCCTAGAGCTATGTGTGGGATGCAGACTTGGTTAATTAGTCATGTAAATGAAATATGATGTTATTTGCTTTATGCTTGTGTTGTGTGTTTGTATCGTTGTCTTTGTGACACGGTAAACGGGATTGTGAAGGACGAAGTCCTTTGGTAAGTCACCAAAGGTGACAATACTGATCAGGTTAATGATGAGCTCGGGGTGTGTCGAACGCCCTGACGAGGGTAACCCTGACAAAGGTGCATTGATGAGGTATGTGTTTGTGTGCATATATTTGTGTTAAATTTCATACAAGTGATGAGTTATAATAATTGCGTATGAGATGATATTGATATGGTGAGTAGATGATATTAATGTGGTGTGTAGTGTCTGATTAACCGTTGTGTCAGGATGAGGACATTGGGTTACAACTGTTGTGTCAGTTGGTTGGTGAGAGTCTAGGTTAGGGTTGGTTAAGTCGGTGTCTAGAGGTTGGTTGAGATAACCAGTTGTTGGTTAATTTGTGTAGTAAATTTTGAGTTACCAGATAGCAAGCTCGGTCCATGTCGGAGAGATTTACTGAGTTAAAGTGGTGGGTTGAGTCTGGAGTGGTGCATCTTTTGGGACATCATAAGATAACAGGGGTTACCTATATGACAATAATTTATAAAACTATTTTATAAGGACAAGAGGGTCTTTGGTGGAGATAAATATTAATTGTGACGACTTGGTTTTTGTTTAAATTAAACTATTAGAACTCACTTATCGTAGCTGACTTTGTGTGTACGTTAGATTGTGTTTGCAGGTGAGCTTTGGGGTCGACGTATCTTGGCTGGGGAGCGGTGTTACTCGGATCGGTGTGCAGGCATTTGTGAGGTAAAGTAATAACGATAATGACCTTAAAGTGTAATAATTATTTTAGAAAGACTTCCGCTGTAGTTTTGATTTACCAAACGAGTATTGTAATGGGAATGCCTAGTGATGAAAACCAACTGTAGGGTGCCTAGTTTGGGGCCTTACAGACTGGCATCCTGTTATGAATTTTGATTATGTTATATTGTGTTTGAGACAATGTTTGAAGTTTATGAATGTTGAACAAGTTTTAATTCTGTTTGAAAATGAATAATCTCGCTACGTTATTTGATATTCAAGTTTAAGAACTGTGTGTTTACGAGTAAATCCAACAAGTTTGGCCTTCCGGGTTTGGGGCCTTATAAGTTAGTATCAGAGCAATAGTTTGAGAGATTTGGACACTCCCAGTGTCTACACTTAAACTGTGAATGGTTCCAAGAACGGATGCTAGTACGTGTAACTTGGGCCACAACATTAGGTACGAAAGTAGTACGTATATAGTATGCCTTAGAAAGTAATAGATAAAGACTTGTGTTTTGATGGAATCATAATGGTGGTCAAATAGAAATCAAAAGATTGTGTAATGGTTAATTGCAGATGGCCAGTGTATATTAACATCTTACAATACTTGTTGAATTCTATTTTTTAACTAGCGTGATAGCATTGGATCACTTGTCTTATAGAACGAAATGGCGGGACGCAGTAACTGAAGGAGTGGTGGGGGCCATACTTGGGATCGTACCACATGACTCGGTAGGGCACCTACCCATTAAGTCTACAGTGAAGAAGAAAGTGTTCACTAGAACCGGAAAATAGTGTGCAAGAGACTATACAAACTCCCGTTGAGGAGCAACAATTCTCCTTCGAACCGGAAGTGAAGGCGGCTTTAGTCCGGGAATTTATCGTGATGATGAAGGCTTCCATGCCAGACTTGCTGCCTAAAGCACTGAAGAAGGTTAGCCGGGTTGGCTGATCTAACCAGGAAACTAGTGCCCCGATCATTGAGGCAATTAACGCGCCGCTTACTCGCGGTTGCGACTATAAGTCCTTCAAGGCATGTGATCTGCCGGTTCTCACAGAGAAGAAAGACGTGGTGGCTACTTTTGACTGGGTGATTCGTATGGAAGCCGCCATCCGTCTGAGCGAATGCCTAACCGATCAGATTGTAAAAATTTGCTGCTAACTCCTTGAGGGAGGAAGCATCTCATTGGTGGGAGGGTGTAAGGCAGGCCAAAGAGGACGAGGTTGCTGACTCGATGATGTGGAATGAACTAAAAACTTTGGTGATTAAGAAGTTTTGTCCGAGGAATGAGATTGAGAAGGTGGAGAGAGAATTTCTGGGGTTGAAAGCTGGAAGCATGACCCATCGACAGTACACCACTCGGTTCAATGAACTGGCACGTCTGCTGCCACATCTTATCACAACCGAGGAAAGGAATATTGTTTGCTATATTCAGGGACTGCCGGAAAAGGTCCGTACCTATGTTAAGTCAAACGCTCCTACTACCTATGATTCGGTAGTAGAACTGAGTTGCGTGGTATTTGATGATCTGGCACTGAATGTCGTTGCCATTGATGAGCCCAAGAAGAAGTTGAGTTTTCCTGCCAAGCGGTTGGGTGGGAAGTTATTTGGGGCTCGGGAAAAACATGCCAGGGTAGGCGAGACAACGGTCTGTGGGAAGTATGGAGGAAGGCATGCAGGTGAATGCCGACTGGGATCAAATTTATGCTTTAAATGTGGCAAGACCGGGCACTACTCCCATGAATGCCACAAAGGCTTCAAGTGCTATAACTATGGATAGGGCGGTCATATGAGCTGAGAATTTCCTAAGGCGAGAATGGGGGAAGGTGGGAAAGGGAAAGGCTTGGAGATGAAAGTTGAATGGCCCCGATCAAGGACCTGAGTGTATGCGCTGACGCAGGAAGAGGCAAGGGTGGATCCTGATGTGGCGTCAGGTACGTTCATCCTTAACAACACTTTTGTTTCCGTGTTATTTGATTCGGGTGCCAGTAAGAGTTTTATATCTACTGCTTTATGTAAAAAGGTAAAATACGCAGTTAGCAAATTAGAAAGAGCCTTTAGTGTAGAAACCGTTGAGGGTAGAACTACGAGATTAACTGATGTAGTTGATGATCCCACAATAAAGATAGAAGGCCATAGGTTCCCAGTCCACTTGTTTGTTATGGTTTTGGGAGGGTTCGATGTCGTATTGGGTACGGATTGGTTAACTACCAATAAGGCGCAAATTATATGCAAGCGAACGATAATCCGACTCAAGGCTCCCGATGGTAGCAAAGTTGACATTTTAGGGGATCACGATGTCCCGATGCCTAACGTCATCTCGATGATTAAGGAAAAAGATTACATGAGGCGCGGATGCGACACCTATCTGGTGTACGTGATTGACAAACGTAAGGAAGTGAAGGAACTAGGCGACGTGCCCGTAGTGCGCGAGTATCCGGAAGTGTTTCCAGAGGATTTTCCTAGAATACAACCTGACTAAGAAATTGAGTTCCGAATCAAACTTGTACCATATGCCCAACCAGTGGCTAAAGCCCCCTATCGATTAGCACCAGTGGAGATGAAAGAACTTATGATGCAACTAGACGAGCTACTTAAGAATGGATTTATTCGACCGAGCATCTCACCTTGGGGTGCTCCGATATTGCTTGTGAAGAAGAAAGGCTCTATGAGAATGTGTATTGAGTACAGGGAGTTGAAAAAACGTACGGTGAATCACAAGTACCCTTTAACATGAGCATTACTGTCATATTTTTCGCATGCTCCTTCGTTTGGTATATTGAGTGTTTTTCGATCGAATTTTATGCATAATTAGAACTTGTATGACTTATATATATCAAGACCATCAACTAGTAGTTACATGAAAATGATTGAGGCACCTAAGACTTTATTACCCTTTTACTATCCTTAATCAAAACCAATTACTAAAAATATCCACCTAGATAGCCCTCTGAGCCTTAGCCTTTTCTTTTCTTCCACCTATTACCCATTTACACCAAACCAACTTTTCGTAAACACCGGTTATTGGCTAATTGTCTTCAAGATGGAGAATCATTAGTTTATCTTGTTTCGTTATTTCAAGTATGCAACCGTTTAGACAATTCAGAAAGAATCTCACTCAAGGAATTGAAGTATACAAAAGAAAGTGGATGTATTAGGAGAAACCAGCTGAAGATCTATAAGGAAGATATGGAAAAATATTTCAAGGAAATTGGGGAAAAGGATTTATTGAAGAATCAGTCTTGATGTTTATGTTAAAAAAAAATTAGAGAAGAGAAGTTGGTCTTTTACCGGTTCCATATTAGAGGGCTGGACATGCATTCTTTTCAAAGCCGGAATTACCACCCGAACTCCGAGAAAATGTGTTTGAAGCAACATTTGATGTAAGAAAATGGTGGCACAAGCATGAACAATTACCACCGTTCTGTGGCTTGTCAAAGAGCACCACAAAAAGAAGAGCCAAAAGATATTTCAAATGTGTAAAATGTGGCAACTGGAACCACGCTGGAAAGTCCAGCAAACATCAAACTTACTCCCAACATGAGTATACGCATCTGATCAAAGTAGGTGATATTAGGTTACAAGCCGAAAGAACCATACGGAAAGGCAGTAATGTGTATTACGCAATGAAGGAAGAGTTGAACATGATAAGAAGTATCGGTCTTGGCAATCTGACTATGAACAAGCCCTCAGATTAGCTATACCCTCATTTTTTGAGTACTGTAAAGGGAACCACTAGTATTTTCCAATCTTAATCCAAGAAGCCTTAGCCGTGTGTCCTACGTTAGATGCAGCCTTTAAAACCCCTTTAAAACCCTAAAAAAACCCAAAAATATTTTCATTTTCACCCTTTATTTTCTCTTATCCACATTACAACCCTTTTAAGTCCTCTTGATTCATGCATATTACTTAGTTAGTTGGTGGAGACTTGAATTGCATACAAGTTTATGACCATTGCATAATTCGATTTGAACTTGAGTGTTCTTCTTGACTACATTACCCATAAATATATAACCCGAGAGTTGAGTGAACATGGTGAGGAGTGAAAGAGTATGCATAATTGAAGCTTTAGTAGGCATGTCATGGATTCCATCATTCTGAAAAATGGAATAAGCGACTAATGAGTTTTTTTTAAGGCCCCAAACCCGAGAGGCCTCACGTATTGAATTTACTCATCAACAAATAGCACTTTAAACATAAAACATTCATCACTAGCAGCGGAAACGATTTATACTTTCAACATAACAGCGGAATGTCTAGCACAACCTTTTCAAATGCAAACTGAAACTTGTCTTAAACAACAAAACATAAACTAGATGCAGACGCTGATCTTTGGGTAACTCTTCTCGCCAAGCCAAGCATCCACATCCATCTACTGCCACCTACACTTAATGTAAGGCCCCAAACCCGGGAGGTCTTACGTGTTGGATTTACTCATTCACAAACAGTTTTTAAACTTGAATATCAAATAACGCAGCGAAAAAACTTTCATTTAAACATAACAGTTGTTGGAAATATATATGTCCGGTCCCGATTATTTAACGTTGCTAACTGAGTTGTGACCCGTAAGAGTTACACCTAACGAACATTAAATCCACTTAACCCGCTTAACTAGTAATTACGAATTGGTAGCGAGATGATATATTTTATATATATTCGTTACACGGGATTTATTATTTATACAAGTTTATAAATAATAATTTATATTTATTTGTTTTAATATTTTATTAAAACAAATTAAATGATTTCGGGCTTGTCATTAACTATTGGGTTTTAGGCCCGGTAGTGATTTAAAAGGATTATATTATATTTTTTAGGGATTTAATCTAATATATATATATATATATATAATTCTTTTCAATCGGAAAGATAGAAGTAGAAGAAATTTTTTTTTCCTTTTCCTTATGTGAGCCGCCAAACAGGAAGACAAGAACCAATCGATTTCTTCATTGGAAATTCTGAAGCTGTGACCATATAAATTGCTCCTGCCTTTGCAAGTTCCGGCTTCCCGTTCTTTTTTCGGTTCGTGATCTAGCATCGGTTCGTTATACCTAGGTGTCTCAACCGGTTAATCATTAATCACTAAGCTATAATTAATCTCATTGGTAGGTTAAATTTTTACTCCGTGTTCGTATGATTTTGTAACCTAGATCCTGTCGAATTTTTATTTTGTGTTGAATCGGTTTCGTTCCGCTGCGTTTTAATAATTACTAAATAATTATTATTAATCTATTATTATTTATCAACCTTTTTTGATAACTAATCTAACTGATCACCACTGGGAAAAACCCAACAACATTAACATTGTCAGACATGCGTAACCGTAAACATTGTCTAAAACATTCATTACATAACATAAAAATAACGGAACGGGATGCTAGTCATTGTATCAGCCGGGTAACTCTTCATCGCTTGCCAAGCATCACCGTCCCTCCGTACCTGTCTTTAACTTGAATGTGCATACTAAAAGTTAGCTACACTGGTGAGTTCTAGCATTTCATTTAAACTTTAACATTAACATTTTCCAAAAACATAACATTCATTCATTTAGTAAAAACGTACGTAAAATCATGCAATAACTTAACGTCATCAAAACCTCATAATCATATCATCATAACATAAGTCAACATGAACCGATCTACGCCTTTTCGTAACCGTCAATTCCATTCATCGCATACTGGCGGAGAAACCCCGAGGCATGCCACCACTGGGCCCTTCGACACCGTACATTACCTGTAGGCAGAGAAACCTAGGGCCCGATACCCCAAAGCCGTTCGACACCAGAACCTTAGGAACAATATCACAAGGATACACGCACCTTCACCTTAAGCACGGCGTCCCAAAGGATAGCACGTACCTTCACCTTAAGCATTGTTCCCTCGCAGGGAATAGTACCTTCAATAAGGATCCCGGTAATCCCATGGTGACCGTCGTCACCCCTTTATCCACCCATTTGTACAACAGTTGGCCAGCCTCAAAGGCCCCTAAAAGGTAAGGCCCATAATATACATGCATACCTTAGTTCCCGAAGGAACTTGTGGGAGATTCGTTCATTTCATGACTTTCTATAAAAACCGTTACGGCCTTTACATCATTTCAGTTAAAGCATCTGTACGTTTTATTATATAGCATTTCATTCGTAAACCGTTCGTAAACCATTCGTAAACTTCATTGGCAAAACATTTCATAAACACATTTCAACTTTCCTTTCGTAAACATCATTTCATAAAACATCATTTCGTAAAACATCAAACATCATTTCGTAAGTATGCACACCAGCCCAAAGTATTAACAAAACTTTTAATAGAGGGCTCTAGAACTCACCTGATAAGCTAATCTGGGTTGTCCTAAACGAAGGTCCAACAACTGACTCTAACGGTTTACTCGTTCTGTTTTAGGTGAACATACTAACTTCACTAACCAGCAATATATACCCATAGACATGATGCCTGCGCACTTAGCAAGTGCGCAGGGCCTTTTTCTTGCGTACTTAATAAGTATGCAGGCTTCGCTTCTTGCGTACTTGATAAGTACGCAGGCTTTGCTTCTTGCGTACATGATAAGTACGCATGACCTGCTTCTTGCGTACTTGATAAGTACGCAGGACCTGCTTGCGGGCAGCCTTCTTCCCCGTAAAAACCCTAACTTTTTGCATGCAGATCTGACCTCGTCAAGATTCGAACTTTTTATGTTCAAAACGTTTGCTTTTCATTCTAGATGCTAAATCTATGTTCATATTCAAGTTTCATACGTAAAAATGCCATCTTTTTTATCCAAAATCCGAAAACCCAAAACGAACAAAAACGCAGATCTAGATCAGATCGTTTCCTGTATCGAGCTTCTGATTCGGAGGTTTTGCTCATGAGCTATGGAGTAACACGCTTCTTCAATCTCGGGTAAATCCGTCAACTTTCTCTCTCTACGGTTTCTCTCACTAGAATGCAAGAATGAGAGAATGTGTGTGTGTTGGGGTATTTATGGGAGAGGCCTCCCCTCCCCAAGCCCACCTCACGATCGACTCAGCCCATCCCCGACCCGCGTACCTTGTCTATTCATCCCATTCGTTCCGCTTTAAACCCGTTATCTTTATTTCTCATTTTTATTTTGGGATGTTACAAGTCTACCCCCCTTACAATAGGTTTCGTCCCTGAAACCTATCATAAGTCAAATAGTTGAGGGTACGACTCCCTCATCTCCGTCTCCGTTTCCCATGTAGCCTCCGATCCCTTTCGGTGCTTCCATTAGACTTTAACCATTTGGATAACTTTATTACGTAAACGTTTCTCCTTCATGTCTAGGATGGCCACGGGTTCTTCGATGTAATTAAGGCTGTTGTCGACCTCGATGTCAGTAAATGGTACGTGAGCCGATTCATCCGCCAAACACTTTCACAAGTGTGATACATGGAAGGTAGGATGAATCCCACTTAACACATCAGCCAACTCCAACCGATAAGCGACTTCACCAACCCGTGCCATTATCCTGAATGGTCCGACAAACCTCAGACTTAACTTTTCTCTCTTTCTGAATCGTATCATTCCCTTCCAGGGTGACACTTTCAACATTACTATGTCCCCAACATCAAACTCAATAGGCCTTCGTCGTTTATCCGCATAGGATTTCTGATGATCTTGTGTGGCCTTCATTCGTGCTTTGATTTGATCAAACCTTTCTGATGTTTCTCTTACGACTTCAAGACTTCCTAATTCCTTCTGTCTAATCTCAACCCAACAAACCGGGGTCCTGCATTTTCTCCCATACAACATTTCGTAAGGCGGCATGCCTATCGTCGTGTGATGATTGTTGTTGTAGGAGAATTCAGCTAACGGCAGATGACTGTCCCAACTTCCACCGAAGTCAATAATACAAGCATGAAGCATATCCTCCAATGTTTGAATGGTCCTTTAGGACTGACCATCCATTTGCGGGTGGTATGCCGTGCTGATATTAAGCCTCGTGCCCATCGCCTAGTGAAATCTTTTCCAGAACCTCGATGTGAATCGTGTGTCCCGGTCAGATACAATCGTCAAAGGCATCCCATGTCATGCTACTACTTCATTAATAAATACTTCTGCTAACCTTTCCGACTAGAACGTCTCGCGAATAAGTAGGAATGAGCACTCTTCGTTAAACGGTCCACGATTACCCAAATGGTGTCATGACCTTTAGCTGTGCGAGGTAGCATGGTTATGAAGTCCATGGTATTGTGTTCCCACTTCCATTCTGGTATATCGAGAGGTTGAATCTTTCCATACGGTTTCTTGTGTTCAGCCTTTACTTGCGAGCAAGTCAAGCACTTTCTTACGTACTTTGTCACTTCGTGTTTCATTCTAGGCCACCAGTATTCCTTCCTCAGATCTTGGTACATTTTGTTGGTACCGGGATGGATAGAGTAACGAGACTTATGAACCTCATCCAAGATTTTGGTCCTAAGCTCGCCACCCATAAGTATCCATACCAGCCCAAAACATGTACTAACACCAAGGGTGTTATATTCTAATTTTTCCTGTTGGCCAACCATTCTTTCCTTCTTTATGTTTTCTTCCTTAAGTGCTTCATCTTGTACCACCAACTGGCAAGCTTTCACTCTAATAGGAGCAGGCACATCCTTTCGGCTTAGAGCATCAGCCACCATGTTTGCCTTTCCAGGATGGTATATGATTTCACAGTGATAGTCTTTCAATAGTTCCAACCATCTTCTCTGCCTCATATTAAGTTCCTTTTGTTTGAAGAAGTACTTCAAACTTTTCTGGTAGGAGTATATGATAAACTTCACCCCATATAGGTAGTGTCTCCATATTTTCAATGCAAACACGATAGTAGCAAGTTCTAGATCATGAGTCGGATAATTGGCTTCGTGAATCTTCAACTGCCATGACGCATACGCGATCACTCTCTCGCGTTTTATCAACACGCACCCCAACCCCTGACCCAAAGCGTCAGAGTATACCACCAAGTCGTCATTGACCTAGGGAAGGGCCAAGACTGGAGCTTGGGTTAGCTTATCCTTCAGTTCCATAAACGCTTCTTCCTGTGTCAAACCTCATTCGTACTTTACCTCCTTCCGTGTCAATTTTGTCAACGACGAAGCTATTTTTGAGAAATCCTAAATGAATCTCCGATAGTAGCCTTCCAACCCTAAGAAACTGCGGATTTCAGTTGGAGTCTTGGGAATTTCCCAATCTCTTACCGTCATTATCTTTGCTGGGTCCACCATATTGTTGTTTGGGTTAATGACGTGACCTAGGAATTGGACTTCCCTAAGCCAGAACATGCATTTTGGAGAACTTAGCATACAGTTCCTCTTTCTTCAAAGCTTCCAATACCTCCTTCAGGTGACACGCATGATCACCCTCACTCTTGGAGTAAATAAGGATATCATCGATGAACACAATTACCGATCAATCCAGCATCGGTCGACAGACCCTATTCATAAAATACATGAATGCTGCGGGGGCGTTTGTCAGTATGAAGGACATCACGCGAAACTCAAAATGTCCATAACGCGTGCGAAACACGTTTTTCGGTATGTCTTCTTCCCTCACCTTCAACTGATGGTAACCGGATCGAAGGTCAATTTTTGAGAACCAACTTGCGCCCTGCAATTGATCGTACAGGTCGTCGATCCCTGGTAGAGGGTACTTGTTCTTCACGGTACGTTTATTCAACTCCCTGTAGTCGATACACATCCTCATAGAACCATCTTTCTTTTTCACAAATAATACCGGAGCACCCCAAGGCGAGATGCTCGGTTGGATAAATCCTTTCTCAAGTAACTCGTCTAGTTGTGCCATTAGTTCCTTCATCTCCACTCGTGCTAGTCGATATGGAGCCTTAGCCAAGGGCTGGGCAACTGGTACTAAGTCGATTTGGAACTCGATCTCTCTGTCGGGTGGTATCCCATGAAAATCCTCTTGAAACACCTCCGGGTACTCGCGTACCACGGGTACATCGTCTAGTTCCTTCACTTCCTTACACTTGTCAATCACGTACACCAGATAAGCCTCGCATCCATGCCTCAGGTAATCTGCTGCCTTAATCACTGAGATGACGTTAGGCATCGGGGCGTCACGATCTCCAAAAACCTCAATTTCGCTACCATCTAGAGCCTTGAGTCGGATTATCTTTCGTTTACATATGATTTGTGCTTCGTTGACAGTTAACAAATCCATACCCAACACGACATCAAACCCTCCCAAAACCACAACAAACAATCAGACAGGGAACCTATGACCTTCTTTTTTTATCTTGGAGTTGTCAACTACATCGGTCACTCTCGTAGTTCTACCCTCGGCGGGTTCTACACTAAAGGCTCGTTCTAATTTACTAACCGTGTACTTTAATCGTTTACAGAAAGCGGCCGATATAAAACTTTTGCTGGCACCCGAATCAAATAATACAGAAACAAAAGTGTTGTCAAGGATGAACGTACCTAAAGCCACATGGGGTCTGCCCTGGCTTGGTCCTGCATCAGTGCGTACGCTCGGGTCCTTGCCCGAGGCCTTTCATCCTTCTTTTCGGTGCTCTTCCCTTTCCCAGTTTCCCCCATTATTGGCTTTATGCAGTCCCTACTCAGATGCTTGGTTCCCCCGCAGTTATAGCACTTGTAGAGCTGGGGACATTCACGTGAGTAGTGTCCAGTTTTGCCACACTTGAAACATAGATTGGATCCCAGTCTGCACTCACCCATATGTTCCTTCCCACACTTAGTACATATCGCTATCTCCTCCAATCGAGCCCTCTTATCATGAGCCCCAAACATCTTTCCACATGTTCGTTTGTTTTGGAAGCTCGGTTTCTTTTTGGGTTCCTCAATGGCAACATCATTTAGTGCCAGGTCATCATACACTACACCACTGAGTTCCACCACCGAATCATAGGTGCTAGGGGTGTTTGCTTTGATGAAAGTACGAACCTTATCCGGCAAACCCTGGATGTAGCAAGCAATTTTTCTCTCCTCAGTCGTGATCAGATGCGGCACCAGACATGTCAGTTCATTGAATCTGGTAGTGTATTGCCGATGTGTTTTACTTCCGACTTTAAATCCCAGAAACTCTCTTTCCACCTTTTTGATTTCATTCCTTGGGCAGAAGTTCTTGATCACCAATGTTTTCAAATCGTTCCACAGCATTGCGTCAACTGTCTCGTCCCCCTTAGCTTCACGTACACCTTCCCACCAATGGGATGCTTCCTCCCTCAAGGAGTTAGCAGCAAATTTCACACTTGATTTGCTCGACACTCACTCAGACGGATGGCGACTTCCATACGTATCACCCAGTCAAAAGTAGCTACCGCGTCTTTCTTTCCGGTCAGAACCGGCGGGTCACATGCGTTGAAGGACTTATAGTCGCAACCGCGAGCAGGCATTGCGTTAATTGCCTCAATGATCGGGGCATCAACTGCCGTGTTGGACCCGTCCGCCTCATTAGCCTTCTTCAATGTTTCTGACAGCATGTCTGGCAAGGTAGCCTTCATCAGCTCAGTAAACTTGCGTACCAGGACTGCCTTCACTTCCGGTTTGAAAATGAAGTGTTGTTCATCCACGGGAGTCAGATTAGTTTCATGCATGCTGATTTCGGCTCCGTGTGGACACTTCCCTCTTCACTATACTCCTGACGAGCAGGAGTCCTATTAAGACCTCCGGTACGACCGCCGGTACGGCCCCCACCACGCCTTCCGCTCTTTCGTCCCGCCATTTCGTTCTATAAGACAAGGAATCTAATGTCATCACGCTAGTTAACAAATAGAATTCAACAAGTACTGTAATATGTTAATATACACTGGCCATCTGCAATTAACCATTACACTACTTTTCGAATTCTATTTGACCACCTTTGTGATTCCATCAGAACACATGTCCTAACCTATTACTTTCTAAGGCATACTACATACACATACTATACATTTCGTACCTGATGCTGTGGCTTGAGTTACCCGTACTATCATCCGCTTTCGGTCCCATTCATAGTTTAAGTTCAGACACTGGGAGTGTCCAAATCTCTCAAACTATTGCTCTGATACCAACTTGTAAGGCCCCAAACCCGGGAGGCCTCACGTGTTGGATTTACTCATTCACAAACTATTCTTAAACTTGAATATCAAATAACGCAGGGGAAAAACTTTCATTTAAACATAACAGTAACATTGTTAGACATGCGAAAGCGTAAACATTGTCTAAAACATTCATTACATAACATAAACATAACGTAATGGGATACCAGTCATCGTATCAGCCGGGTAACTCTTCATCGCTTGCCAAGCATCACCATCCCTCCATACCTGTCCTTAACCTGAATGTGCATACTAAAAGTCAGCTACGCTGGTGAGTTCTAGCATTTCATAAAAAATTTAACACTAACATTTGCCAAAAACATAACATGTAACATCCCGAAAATATATAGACGAATGGTTAGGGTTGGTGAACTGATCTTTAATAAAGTCCCCGATTGGCAGAAACTGCCACGTAAAAACTTGATTCAACAGGATAAAAGGACCGGGTAACTGTTTAATGTCTAGTTCGGGATTATAATCATACAAGATGATTTTAGAGGAGCCCTATCGGAACCTTAAGGGGGTATATATACCACCTAAACTACAAACCCTGGCCATTTGGCTAGGGAGAGTTCGACGGCAGCCAAGGGAGCCGCGTGAGAGACGTCAGCGACGAAGGTGATCGGACGAGGAAGATGGTGACGTGTGGGTGTCCACCGGGAAACTCCATAACACGCTAAGGTAATCCCCTTTGTTATTTCATTGCTTATATTTGTTCGTTTTCTTGTGTTTTGGTTTAAAAACCGATTAGCGTTTGGGGTGTTTGGCCTAATGAACGTGCATGCATGAGAGGCTCGGGTTTGGTGAACAAGACTTAAGCGAGTCGAGGAATGCGTGGCAAGATAACCCGAGAGACGAGGGTCTCGCAGGGTTGGGACGTTGATGTGATAAGTTGGGCATCGGGGTTTAATTAGAACGCGTCTGATCAATGATAGTACATTTGGCAGGTTCGGATTTCGAGCGTGATCGGGCGGAGTTCAGAGCAAGAGTTTGGATTGCCTCGTAACCGGTGAGTTTGTAATCCCCCTCTTTTAAATGTTTTAAACGTTTTGAGGCTATCGTACATACTCTTGAGACATGTTTTAGTACATTAAATGTACGTAGTATGTGCTTAGATAATGAGACGTAGTATTAGTAAGTGTGTTGCTATACTAGCATTGTATTGTGTTACGAGTTAGTCGGGGTGAGTCGGGATATAAGCTAAACGCTTATGAACAAGTGCAGGATATGTTATCCTAGTGCCACGTGTGGGGTGTAGGTACAGTTAATGAGTAATATAAATAGAGTATGATGTTATGTGTTATATGTGTTGCTTTATGTGCTTGAATTGTTGTCCATGTGTTGGGTCAACAGTGGTGTGGAGGACAGAGTCCTTCGGGGTCATCATTGTACGTGTGATCTTGCAGTCACCGTATGGTAGATGATGTAGTCGCCGTATGGGTGGCTGGGTAGTCATCGTAGATGACGAGTGTGTCGCTATTGTTAGTGGCGGGGCCCTGTAACAAGGGTGGAGTTGAGCTTATGAAGAGTATCCCGACGGGGATAACCCTTGCGAGGATGCAGTAATGAGGTATGTGTTTGCGTGCTTATATAATTGTGTTAACTTGCATGCAAGGGATGAGTTATATTTATTGTGCATGAGATGATACTATTATGTCGTGTAGAAGATATTACTGATGAGAGTAGAGTTAGATTGGTCGTGATGCCAGGATTGTGATGTGATGTTTATAACGATTATGTCAGTTGATTTGTAAGAGCCTTGGTCAAGGCTGAGTAAGTTGATGTCTAGGGATTCGTGATGTTAACCAATTGTCGATACGTGTACTTGAGTACGATTTATTAGTGTAGTAAGTTCGACCTATGTCGATGAGACTGCGGGATTATTATTATTATGGGATGAGTCATGTGTAATGAGTTATTATGGGATATCGGGTGATAACAGGGGTTATCTAATGGTTAATGAATTGTGGATCTATTGTATAAGGACCATGAGTCCTAAGTGGAGTTGGAATAACTTCTGAGACGAGTTGGATTTTAATTAAACTAAACTATTAGAACTCACTCAGCGTAGCTGACTTTGTGTGTACGTTAGATTGTTTTGCAGGTGAGTCTGCTAGACGAGGTATCTTGGCTTTGGAGCGGTGCTACTCGGATTGGTGTGCAAGCATTCTTGAGGTAACTTAATGACACTAAATATTAATTAATGGTTTTAGACAGACTTCCGCTGTAGTTAACATATCTAAAATGAGTATTTATAAGAGAATAACCCATTATGAGAACCAACTGTAGGGTGCCTGGTTTGGGGCCTTACAAGTTGGTATCAGAGCTGTGGTTTAAGAGAAAATTGGTGTTTTTAAACAAATAAAATGCCTTAACTTAAACTGAAAATGGGACGAGGGTGAAACGAATGCCACCACGAGTAACCATGCAGATTTTACAAGAGACTAAGGGCAATTGTGCCCGTAACTCCGAATGAAGTGTGACAAGTGAGCGGATAACTGGCAGTGTTGTACTAAGCGGTACTAGAAATGATATGTGAAATATTGTTAAGGATATTAAGAGCAACGAAGTATTGTCAAGGAGAATGACAATAAGACCTTCATGAAAAGATTGATATTCAAGGAAATCACGGATGGCAACTTCTAGCAAGTGCCTGGATAACAAGAGTGGGAAATGAAGCCGTTTGGCTAATGACTAGAGAGACGAGAGGAGAAGGAATGGGTAGGTGGAACCTATAAGTAAAAAAAAGTTGAAAGCGAGCAACGTAGAATATTTCTTTAAACAACAAGGCGGGTGGCCGTGTGGAAAAGAAAGGAATAGGATTATACATATACGAAGGAAACCGGGTAGCACCTAAGGGTTTTGGTGCATGAGTAAGAATGAAAAGGAGGAGTGGTGTTGGTTTGTACCGACACAGGATTCGAGGACGAATCCTCTTTTAAGGGGGGTAGACTTGTAACATCCCAAAAATCTATAGACGAATGGTTCGGGTTGGTGAATTGATCTTTATTAAAGTCCTCGGTTAGTAGAAACTGTCACGTAAAAACTTGATTCAACAAGGATAAAAGGACCGGGTAACTGTTTAATGTCTAGTTCAGGATTATAATCATACAATATGATTTTAGAGGGGCCAGATCGGAACCTTAAGGGGGTATATATACCACCTAAACTATAAACCCTAGCCATTCGGCTAGGGAGAGTTCGACGGCAGCCAAGGGAGCCGCGTGAGAGACGTCGGCGACGAAGGTGATCGGACGAGGAAGACGGTGACGCGTGGGTGTCCACCGGGAAGCTCCATAATGCGCTAAGGTAATCCACTTTGCGATTTCATTGCTTATATTTGTTCGTTTTCTTGTGTTTTGGTTTAAAAACCGATTAGGGTTTGGGGTGTTTGGCCTAGCCGTGAGGGACGAAGAAGAGGAGGGGCTGAGAGGGTGGTGGCCGGTGAAGGGGTGTGAGCCGTAGGTGGAGGCTTGTAGCGGAGCACAGTGGGGAGCCGTATGGTGGTGCTTGGATGGCAGACGGCCGATAGATGAAGAGAGAGAGGGAGTAGGAGGATGACGGGTTCTGACGGACTTGAGGGAGGTCGTCGGGTTTGGTGGTGATGCAACGGCCTGCATGGAAACCATGTAATGGCAGTGGTGGCGCGCACGGGGGAACCTGCAAGGGGACACCCGATCACGTTATAGGTCGTACGAAAGGATTCAAGGTGGTAGGCGGTGGCGCGTGAACGAGCACAGGTGCGGGTGCGTACCAACTTTGGTTGCAGGGCGGCATTTTGGTGGTTATGGTCTTGCATGGCATGAACGTGCATGCATGAGAGGCTCGGGTTCGGTGAACAAGACTTAAGCGAGTCAGGGAATGCGTGGCAAGATAACCCGAGAGATGAGGGTCTCGTAGGGTTGGGACATTGACGTGATAAGTTGTGCATCGGGGTTTAATTATAGTAATGACATATCCGAAGCATGATTAGAACGCGTCTGATCAATGATAGTACATTTGGCAAGTTCGGGTTTCGAGCATGATCGGGCGGAGTTTAGAGCAAGAGTTTGGATTGCCTCGTAACCGGTGAGTTTCTAATCCCCCTCTTTTAAATGTTTTAAACATTTTGGGGCTATCGTACATACTCTTGGGACATGTTTTAGTACATTAAATGTATACCAAGCTTTGGGGTCTAACCCAATGAGTTTATGAAGTTAAATAGTTAAATGTGGGGCTGAGGGACTATGCGTGTCCATAGGACGTGCGGGTCACAGGTGGGGATATGGTCACGGGTCGTATAGTGAGCTAACAGGGGTGAGTCGGGATTGTAATTAAAGGTCATACGGGTATGACTAGAAGGTATCACAGGGTGTCCATGTACGTAGTATGTGCTTAGATAATGAGACGTAGTATTAGTAAGTGTGTTGCTATACTAGCATTGTATTGTGTTACGAGTTAGTCGGGGCGTGTCGGGATATAAGCTAAACGCTTTATGTGCTTGCATTGTTGTCCATGTGTTAGGTCAACAGTGGTGTGGAGCATAGAATCCTTCGGGGTCATCATTGTACGTGTGCTCTGGCAGTCACCGTATGGTAGATGATATAGTCACCGTATGGGTGGCTGGGTAGTCATCGTAGATGACGAGTGTGTCGCTATTTTTAGTGACGGGGCCCTGTAACAAGGGGGAGTTGAGCTTATGAAGAGTATCCCGATGGGGATAACCCTAGCGCGGATGCAGTAATGAGGTATGTGTTTGCATGCTTATATAATTGTGTTAAATTGCATGCAAGGGATGAGTTATATTTATTGTGCATGAGATGATACTATTAGGTCGTGTAGATGATATTAATGATGAGAGTAGAGTTTGATTGGTCGTGGTGTCAGGATTGTGATGTGTATAGTGTAGAAATAAAGACTGATGGCTACAAAATTCTCTAAGTATAAATGCTGTTGATCTCAGAGTTTGCTGTTGACCAACAAACTGCTCCGGATAAGCTTATCTGCAGCGGATACTTGTTCTTCTGCTAAAGAACAAATCTGCTGCGGATAGCCTTATCTACTGAAGACCAGAGTTGCTGCGGATAGGCTTCTGAGCAGCATCAACACTTGACGCTGCTGATAGGAAAATCATCAGCAGCTTTGGAAGGTTGTGTCTTACTGCTGATAAACAACTCTGCGGCTGATAGTTATCCATTCATTGAAGATCAAACGTTGCAGCTGACCAGCCTTGCAAAAGCAAAAGAAACCATTACCACTGACAACTTTCTGTTGCTATTCTGACACACTCCACGCAGAAAGAATGTCATTGGTACAAGACAATAAAAGACAACAACGCTCTTCTCCAAGCATGCAAACAATGATGCCTTAGAAGACGTTTGAATAAAGTTAACTAGCATGGTTATTATTATTGTCTGTACATGTAGAATAGCTTCAATACAAGATCAACGGTCTGTGTTAGATTTGATCCTTAGAATCAAGGGTCTGTCTTGATTCTAAGTTACTATATAAGTAGTACTTAGAGTCATTGTATCTCATTGCTTTTCTTAGAGTTTTCTCTGTAATCTTGTAACCATTGAAGCTTAATACAAATTGCATTTATCAGTACTTCTTGTGTTTACTTGTTTACTTTGATTAAGTTGTGATTGTTTCCGCCAATCTCAACTGGAATAGAACCATCTTGTATTTACCGATCCTACATATAACGATTATGTTAGTTGATTTGTAAGAACCTTGGTCAAGGCTGAGTAAGTTGATGTCTAGGGATTCATGGTGTTAACCAAGTGTCGAGTTAATACGTGTACTTGAGTACGAGTTAGTAGTGTAGTAAGTTCAACCTATGTCGATGAGACTGCGAGATTATTATTATTATGGGATGAGTCATGGGTAATGAGTTATTATGGGATATCGGGTGATAACAGGGGTTATCTAATGGTTAATGAATTGTGGATCTATTGTATAAGGACCGTGGGTCATAAGTGGATTTTAAATAACTTCTGAGACGAGTTAGCTTTTAATTAAACTAAACTATTAGAACTCACTCAACGTAGCTGACTTTGTGTGTAAGTTGGATTGTTTTGCAGGTGAGTCTGCTAGACAAGGTATCTCGGCTTTGGAGCGGTGCTACTCGGATTAGTGTGCAAGCATTCTTGAGGTAACTTAATGAAATTAAATAGTAATTAATGGTTTTAGACAGACTTCCACTGTATTTTAACATATCTAAAATGAGTATTTTAAGGGGAATAACCCGGTATGAGAACCAACTGTAGGGTGTCTGGTTTGGGGCCTTACATAACATTCATTCATTTAGTAAAAACGTACGTAAAATCATGCAATAACTTAACGTCATCAAAACCTCATAATCATATCATCATAACATAAGTCAACATGAACCGAATCTGCGCCTTTTCATAACCGTCAATTCCATTCATCGCATACTGGCGGAGAAACCCCGATGCACGCCACCATTAGGCCCTTCGACACCGTACATTACCTGTAGTCGGAGAAACCTAGGGCCCGATACCCCAAATTCGTTCGACACCAGAACCTTAGGAATGGTACCACAAGGATACACGTACCTTCACCTTAAGCACGGCGTCCAAATGGATAGCACGTACCTTCACCTTAAGCACTGTTCCCTCGCAGGGAATAGTACCTTTAATAGGGATCCCGAGAATCCCATGGTAACCGTCGTCACCCCTTTATCCACCCAGTTGTACAACAGTTGGCCAGCCACAAAGGCCCCTAAAAGGTAAGGCCCATAACATACATGCATACCTTAGCTACCAAAGGAACTCATGCCAGATTCGTTCATTTCATGACTTTCTATAAAAACAGTTACCGCCTTTACATCATTTCAGTTAAAGCGTTCGTACGTTTTATAATATAGCAATTCATTCGTAAACCGTTCGTAAAGCGTTCGTAAACTTCTTTGGCAAAACATTTCATAAACACATTTCAACTTTCCTTTCATAAACATCATTTCATAAAACATCATTTCGTAAAACATCATTTCGTAAGTATGCACACCAGCCCAAAGCATTAATAAAACATTTAAAAGAGGGCTCTAGAACTCACCTGATAAGCTAATCTCGGTTGTCCTAAACGAAGGTCCAACAACGTCACTTCCGATCTGAATTGATTAGTTAAATACACATCAGACCTAATCCCGACTCTAACGGTTTACTCCTTCTGTTTTAGGCTGTAGGTCCCTAATTCGGTGCGTGACGGATCTCTAGACTCGCGGTACGAAACGGTGATAACGTACGGAATCCATGATCAACGTGCTCGTGTAACTCAATCAACAACAACGGTGTAAATAAACTCTTTGTATTTCCCCTACAATATCAGTTTACAATATTCAGTCTCTAATCAGTTCCTCATGATATCGTCTATTCTATCTCAACTGCTCATCTCTGTAACCTCTATTTATAAACACCAGTTCTGTAGGAGGCGAACTTATTAAGTTCGCCTCTAATAGGATAAGCGAACTTATTAAGTTCGCCTCAGATAGACTAAGCGAACTTAACAAGTTCGCCTCTGATAAACCAGGCTAACTTGTTAAGTTCGCCTCTCTATGAACTTACATAGAATTTTATCAACAGTTACAAAACACGTCCTAACAGACTCCCCTTTAACTGTTGCTAACAATTCTATCAATTACAAGTCAAAGACTCTAAGACTAAGACATAATATCTTCAAGCTCGTTGTCACCAGAATATGCTCCAACAGACTCCCCCTTGACAACAGCTTCAGAAGATTGTCATTCGTCTTCGAATATCATCAAACAAGTTGTAGTCTTCGTCTTGTTCATCTGCACACTCTCTCTTTCTATCTAGAAGAAAACTTGGGAAAAGACCCCTTGTCAACTTCTATCTGCAATATTCAGTTTTTGCAATGGAGAACAACCAAGAATAACCAACAATTAAGATTTCCATAGAACCTGGAAAAATAAAATCTTTTTGGTTTTTCAAACATAAGAAACACAAAGACTTTTTGGTTTTTCTCTATATAAACTGAAATGTAAAATACAAAATCACATCTTTTTGGTCGAACATCACGAGTAAGAAGATCATATCAGTATATATGATATATCAATCACACATCTTGGATATAAAATCCATATAATATCAAATGGTATCCTATGTCATTCTTTCAAGCCTTGACCAATCAAACCAATATCTTTCAAGATTATCACACTCTATCTTTTCAAGACTTTCATATTGCATGTTATGATACACGATAAACATTCAAAGAAAATAGGATCAGGCTATGACACACAAATTCAAATTGCCAATATTATAAGATTTCAAACTAAAGCATCTCATTCCTACTTTCTTGTGAGTTAAGGTACCATTTAAGTATGAAATACAATGTGTACCCCACTAGTATGCCAACATAAAGTAAATGCACTATCTTCAAGACATATGAGATTTTACTAAAGATTATCCGAATTTCCAGAATGAGGAGACATCACTTAGCACATGAATAGCAGAATCCAAATTGGATTGTATAGGAATCAATGAGATCCAGAATCGAATGATTCAATGCTTTGGCTTATATATGTGGAATCATAAGATTCAGGTACGTGGATCCAACTGTTATCTGGATTATGAATTCAATGGAATCAGTAAAGATGATTTATCAATATGATCCAAGGGCTAGTATATGTTTGACAGATGTTGTCAAGTACATATCTTGATTATACTTCAAATTGCATGCTTTTCGGGACATGGGCATTGAAGTAAATCGAATGAATAGTGCTAAGGACATAACCCGAAACTGGTCTCATAGGAAAATCATTATTAAAAGCTAATATTCTTTATCTGATAGTGATCTTTTAACACACACACCCAGGCATAAAATGGATTCATATCACAGTTGTAACATATGCAATTATGTTTTCACACTACTAATGGTTTAGTGACGCTTTTAGTCTACTGAAAATTCAAATTATATGCATACACAACACTATCATTTCCTATTTGTGCAGTCTCTGAAGTTTAGATCAAAACATATAATTCAGATATATGAACATAAAGCAACAACTAGTCAATCTAAGGTCATGTGAGAAAGAACATCTACTGATGTACTATCATCTCTTCTTTAATCTTCAAGTAATGTCGATTTTATCTTTTTCAATTTGTTTGGCTTTTTCAAAATCTTTTCAAAGAAAGTAAAACAAACGAAAATAAACTCTTCCATGAAAACATTTTAAGAAATTCCATGGAAACATTTTAAGAAAAACATTTTACTTGGTTACTCAGGATTAAGCAAGTCAATCAATTAAAAACTAAAACCGATGTAATGTAATTAAATGTCATTGCCTCTGTCACCAACATAGTTCTGTACTCCCCCTGTCCTGTAGACTCCCCCTCAACAATGGTTGCATCAACGACTTTATGCTCACCATCGTCATCCTAAGTTTCAGGTTATCATCTGGACTTTGTAAAACTCTTTCAAAATAACATTGTGTGTGACGTATTCTCCCCCTTGAGCATCAAGTCGTTGAATCAAATAGATTTCTCAGTTATCAACAACTCTTTACTCATGCAGATGTCATTCCATGTCATGTGCTTAGAACCACCACTATCAACAAACCAAATGTTATTAATAGTCCCTCTCGTTAAATCCTGCACATCTAACAAGAAACATTAATTTGAAATTGGGACCCAAGCCATGGTAGTCATGGGTCGTCCATCCGTATCAAAATAATAAACCTCACTCCATTCACAATCGAATCTCTCATCAATTTTCGGTGATTGCTCCGACGAGTCATAAACAGAAACTTTAGATTTCCAAAAATACTTCTGTTCATTAAGTTCTTTTTGCATAAAATGTGAAGTGTTTGAACATTTTCTTTCATTTGAAAATTGATTTGATTGTGAAAACTCTTGTTGTTCTAAAAGTTTTCTCAATCTTCTGTTTCTCCTCCGTCTTTGAGGTCTAGAAAGCATAACCTCAGATTTTGAATAACCCTTTGGTGTAACATGAGGTTTAACCACATTTAGGTTAACATAAGGCTTACCAGGAGTTCTTACCTTTCCTGGAGTAACATGTCGGTTACCTTTGGCATTGTGAGGACAAGAAATCCGAATATGACCCACAAGACCACAAGAAAAGCAAGATCTCGTCTCACGATAATCTCTCATATAAGGAATCTTCACACGATAAGATGCACTTGAAGAAGATTCTCCTACATGAACTTCTTTTGGAGTTTGAGATTGAACAAACTTTTTCGCAATAGGTTTTGATTCAGGCTTCATCTTTTCAGGAAATACATGCTTCTTCCCTTTATTTTTGTAAGGACAGGTCACCACAATGTGTCCCATCTCATTATAATGAAAACATGTACGCCTGTCTGTATAATCTCTGACATATGGAACTCTCCTTAAATTTGAAGAACTTCCAAATGTATAATTTCTAGATGAATTAGAATCAACCTTTGAGTCTTCTTTCTTAATCTCTTTCGGTATCCCCTCTACCTTAGCTTCATCAAAATATTCATCATCACTCTCATCAGAATACACCATATCTTCACCTGTGACCGGATTCACCTTCAACACAGTCTTAGGATCTAAATCCTCATCATTTATAATCTCCGGTGTCACAGAATAATTTCCGTTGAATGGTGGAGGAACATAGCCAATACCACTAGTTCCCTTCCCCTCTTCAGTATTATCATGATAATATCCTAATAAGAATGATGAATTTGCAAAGCTTTCTAACTTTCTATGTAATCTAATCACCTCTGCTTTAGATTCAGCTAGTTCCTTATCTTTCTCAGCAAGATCATTATTTCTTTCTCAAGTTCTGCAAAGGACATATCCAGGTGATATGCCTGCTCTTTGATCTTCAAAGTCAGAGAACTTATATCCCTCTTCAGTGATTCTATCCTTTCAATACACACATTCTCATTATCCTTTAATTTCTGATTTACCGTGTGCATCGATTTCATATCACAAATGAGGTTTACGTTGTCATCCATAACCCTCATCATTTTATCCTTAACTGAAACACAGTTAGAACAAAACGTTTCAGAGTTAGAAAATACCTCAGGTTTTACTGTTGAAGAAGATGCACCAGGAGCCATGAATACGTCATCATCAGCTTCACCCTTTTGATCAATAATGACAGGCTCAATATTAGTGTCTGATACACTCAGATCATCTTCAACTGTCTGGAAGCTTACTTCAGTATCTACATCTCTCTCGGTAGACTGAGTACTTTCACCAGATCTAATACTCTCACTATCACTTAACTCGGTAGAAGAATCACTTTCAAAAACACTCTGCTTTACTACTTCTTCTTTAATCAAGACCACAAACGCTTGAGTAGTAGCTTCACCCTTTTTCTTTAAAGCTTCTCATAGTTCTCTTGAAGTTGGACACTTCCCGAGACTATGAATGATTTCTTTTGGTAAAGACATCTTTAAAGTTTCACACGTTTTCATCTCTCGATCAAACTTCTGTTTTTCTAGTTTACTAAGAGCTGTCACTGGTTTAGGAACATCATAATATCCCATATAGTCATAAGTAGGATGCACATATCCTTCAAATATGGATGTCCAAAAGTTTTCATCAGTTTCTGATACGAATTGTTCGAACCGGACTTTCCAGCTACGAAAGTCTGATATGCACAAAAGCCTCGGTGGCATAGTTCCAATCTCATTATCATCATAAGAAATTGACATTTTGAAATTTTTGCGAAAAAAATCCGGAAAAAAATTTTCCGCCAAAATACTCTTTTTTAAAAAATTTTGAAAATTTCAAAAATGATTCAAAACAACCATATAAGTTTTCCCTAAAAAGTTTGAACAAGAAGAAATTTCCCGCCAAAGATGATTTATCAATATGAACACTAGCTACGTTCGCCTGATACTGCCTAAGCGAACTTATTAAGTTCGCCTAACTGAGCGAACTTGACCCCAAGCGAACTTGTTAAGTTCGCATGATCTTCACCAAGCGAACTTATTAAGTTCGCCTCACACTGAGTGAAGCGAACTTATTAAGTTCTCCTCTCTAAGTTCGCCTGCAACAGAATGGCTAAGTTCGCCTGCATCAGCTGTTCAACCAAACACAAACCAAAAATTCTGAAAATCATCATATCTTGTTGAATTGATGGAATTTGATTAATTTGAACCGTAGGAATGTGTAGGAACTGATTAGGAACACTTCTATAGGATCAATTTCATCAAAAGAATCCAAAATGATCAAAAATTCTCCATTTTTTATCAAGAACACAAAAAAGATGAAAAATCTTTAAATCTCTAAAATTTGATGTTGATTGGACACGAAAACACCACGAATCTTCTGCTAATCAAGAGCAAAAGCTCTGATACCACTTGTAGGTCCCTATGGCGCTTCTACGGATCGATCTCGTGATAAGACGTGACGTTAACTAGAAGTGCGGAATCCAACGAATTAACATTTATACGCACAAAAGACAATGTAGACAATCAAGTAAATAACATTCTCAATTGTATTCCAAATCACAATGGTGTTTACAGACTCAATCAGACTTGTTCTATATATTCTCTACTTTCTATCTAGAAGAAAACTTGAGAGAAGGACCCCTTGTCAACTTCTATCTGCAATATTCAGTTTTTGCAAAGGAGAACAACCAAGAATAACCAACAATTAAGATTTCCATGGAAGCAGGAAAAATAAAATCTTTTTGGTTTTTCAAACATAAGAAACACAAAATCTTTTTGGTTTTTCTCTATATAAACTGAAATGTAAAATACAAAATCACATCTTTTTGGTCGAACATCACGAGTAAGAAGATCATATCAGTATATATGATATATCAATCACACATCTTAGATATAAAATCCATATAATATCAAATGGTATTCTATGTCATTCTTTCAAGCCTTGACCAATCAAACCAATATCTTTCAAGATTATCACACTCTATCTTTTCAAGACTTTTATATTGCATGTTATGATACGCGATAAACATTCAAAGAAAATAGGATCATGCTATGACACACAAATTCAAATTGTCAATATTATAAGATTTGAAACTAAAGCATCTCATTCCCACTTTCTTGTGAGTTAAAGTACCATTTAAGTATGAAATACAACGTGTACCCCACTAGTATGTCAACAGAAAGTAAATGCACTGTCTTCAAGACATATGAGATTTTACTAAAGATTATCCGAATTTCCAGAATGAGGAGACATCACTTAGCACATGAATAGCAGAATCCAAATTGGATTGTATAGGAATCAATGAGATTCAGAATCGAATGATTCAATGTCTTGGCTTATATATGTGGAATCATAAGATTCAGGTACGTGGATCCAACTTTTATCTGGATTATGAATTCAATGGAACCAGTAAAGATGATTTATCAATATGATCCAAGGGCTAGTATATGTTTGACAGATGTTGTCAAGTACATATCTTGATTATACTTCAAATTGCATGCTTTTCGGGACATGGGCACTGAAGCAAATCGAATGAATAGTGCTAAGGACATAACCCGAAACTGATCTCATTGGAAAATCTTTATTAAAAGCTAATATTCTTTATCTGATAGTGATCTTTCAACACACACACCCAGGCATAAAATGGGTTCAAATCACAGTTGTAACATATGCAATTATGTTTTCACACTACTAATGGTTTAGTGACGCTTTTAGTCTACTGAAAATTCAAATTATATGCATACACAACACTATCATTTTCTATTTGTGCAGTCTCTGAAGTTTAGATCAAAACATATAATTCAGATATATGAACATAAAGCACCAACGAGTCAATCTAAGGTCATGTGTGAAAGAACATCTACTGATGTACTATCATCTCTTCTTTAATCTTCAAGTAATGTCGATTTTATCGTTTTCAATTTGTTTGGCTTTTTCAAAATCTTTTCAAAGAAAGTAAAACAAACGAAAATAAACTCTTCCATGAAAACATTTTAAGAAATTCCATGAAATCACCGAAAATCGATGAGAAATTCGATTATGAATGGTGTGAAGTTTATTATTTTGATACAGATGGACGACCCATGACTACCATGGCTTGGGTCCCAATTTCAAATTAATGTTTTTCGTTAGATGTGCAGCATTAACCAAGTGGGACTATTAATACCAGTTTGGTTGTTGATAGTGGTGGTTCTAAGCACATGACATGGAATGACATCTGCATGAGTAAAGAGTTGTTGATAACTGAGAAATCTATTTGATTCAACGACTTGATGCTCAAGGGGGAGAATACGTCACACACAATGTTATTTTGAAAGAGTTTTACAAAGTCCAGATGATAACCTCAAACTTAGGATCACGATGGTGAGCATAAAGTCGTTGATGCAACCATTTGACTAGTTGAGGGGGAGTCTACAGGACAGGGGGAGTACAGAACTGTGTTGGTGACAAAGGCAAAGGCATTCAATTACAGGATTACATTGGTTTGAGTTTTTAATTGATTGAATTGCTTAATCCTGAATAACCAAGTAAAATGTTTTTCTTAAAATGTTTTCACGGAAGATTTTATTTTCGTTTGTTTTACTTTCTTTCATAAAGATTTTGAAAAATCCAAACAATTGAAAAAGATAAAATCGACATTACTTGAAGTTAAAGAAGAGATGATAGTACATCAGTAGATGTTCTTTCAAACATGACCTTAGTTTGACTCGTTGGTGCTTTATGTTAATATATCTGAATTATATGTTTTGATCTAAACTTCAGAGACTGCACAAATAGGAAATGATAGTGTTGTGTATGCATATAATTTGAATTGTCAGTAGACAAAAAGCGTCACTGAACCATTAGTAGTGTGAAAACAAAATTGCATATGTTACAACTGTGATTTGAACCCATTTTATGCCTGGGTGTGTGCGTTAAAAGATCACTATCAGATAAAGAATGTTAGTTTTTAATAAAGATTTTCCTATGAGATCAGTTTCGGGTTATGTCCTTAGCACTATTCATTCGATTTGCTTCAGTGCCCATGTCCCGAAAAGCATGCAATTTGAAGTATAATCAAGATATGTACTTGACAACATCTGTCAAACATATACTAGCCCTTGGATCATATTGATAAATCATCTTTACTGATTCCATTGAATTCATAATCCAGATAACAGTTGGATCCACGTACCTGAATCTTATGATTCCACATTTATAAGCCAAGACATTGAATCATTCGATTCTGAATCTCATTGATTCCTATACAATCCAATTTGGATTCTGCTATTCATGTGCTAAGTGATGTCTCCTCATTCTGGAAATTTGGATAATCTTTAGTAAAATCTCATATGTCTTGAAGATAGTGCATTTACTTTCTGTTGGCATACTAGTGGGGTACACGTTGTATTTCATACTTAAATGGTACTTTAACTCACAAGAAAGTGGGAATGAGATGCTTTAGTTTCAAATCTTATAATATTGACAATTTGAATTTGTGTGTCATAGCATGATCCTATTTTCTTTGAATGTTTATCGCGTATCATAACATGCAATATAAAAGTCTTGAAAAGATAGAGTGTGATAATCTTGAAAGATATTGGTTTGATTGGTCAAGGCTTGAAAGAATGACATAGAATACCATTTGATATTATATGGATTTTATATCCAAGATGTGTGATTGATATATCATATATACTGATATGATCTTCTTACTCGTGAAGTTCGACCAAAAAGATGTGATTCTGTATTTTACATTTCAGTTTATATAGAGAAAAACCAAAAAGATTTTGTGTTTCTTATGTTTGAAAAACCAAAAAGATTTTGTCTTTCTTATGTTTGAAAAACCAAAAAGATTTTATTTTTCCAGCTTCCATGGAAATTTTAATTGTTGGTTATTCTCCTGTTCAAAAACTGAATATTGCAGACAGAAGTTGACAAGGGGTCCTTCTCCCAAGTTTTCTTCTTGATAGAAAGAGAGAAAGTGCAGATGAACAAGACGAAGACTACAATGTGTTTGATGATATACGAAGACGGATGACAATCTTCTAAAGCTGTTGTCAAGGGGGAGTCTGTTGGAGCATATTCTGGTGACAACGAGCTTGAAGATATTATGTCTTAGTCTTAGAATCTTTGACTTGTAATTGATAGAATTGTTAGCAACAGTTAAAGGGGAGTCTGTTAGGACATGTTTTGTAACTGTTGATAAAATTCTGTGTAAGTTCATAGAGAGGCGAACTTAACAAGTTCGCCTGGTTTATCAGAGGCGAACTTGTTAAGTTCGCTAAGTCTATCTGAGGCGAACTTGTTAAGTTCGCTTAGTCTATCTGAGGCGAACTTAATAAGTTCGCCTAAGCATCTTTTAGGCGAACTTGTTAAGTTCTCATGGTGCAGAACTGGTGCTTATAAATAGACAGTTTACAGAGTCTGTTAGTTGAGATAGAATAGACGATATCAGGAGGAACTGATTAGAGACTGAATATTATAAACTGATATTATGGGGGAAATACAAAGAGTTTATTTACACCGTTGTTGTTGATTGAGTTACACGAGCACGTTGATCATGGATTCCGCACGTTATCACCGTGTCGTACCGCGAGTCTAGAGATCCGTCACGCACCGAATTAGGGACCTACAAGTGGTATCAGAGCTATTGCTCGTGATTCTTGTTGATTCTAGACGGTTTTATATGCAAATTGACATGAAATTCGTCATTTTTGAGTTTTTCATTTCCATGGAGTTTTCAAGACTGATTCAGATCTGATTTGGTGTTTTTGAAGAGGATTTTGACGAAATTGATCCGATAGAAAGCTTCTAATAGAGAAAGTATACAATCCTACGGTCCAATTTTGATTAGTTCCTTCAAATCAGTGATTAATGATGATTTCAGTATGTCTCTGGTTCTCGAAAGTGGTCTGAAGTGTTCTTGATCTTGATTCTGTTACTGCAAGCGAACTTGTTGATTTGTGTGCAGACGAACTTAGCAGGCGAACTTGTCAAGTTCGCTTCTCACAGGATTAAGCGAACTTATTTTTAAGCGAACTTAAGCAGATTTCAAGTTTCTGGTTTAAGCGAACTTATTAAGTTCGCTTCTCATTAAGTTCGCTTGGGTGTTTCAGAGGCGAACTTATTATCTTCGCCTAAGGGTAAAGGGAGTTCAACACTTGGAAAATTTTTCAAGAAAATGGAAAATATGGTTCAAGTCATGAATATGTTCAATTATGACAATGAGATCGGTACATCTCAAAAACCTCTGAAGTTGTTGAATCTAGCTGATTATTCTAATTGGAAAGATCGGTTCGACCAGTTCGTATCTTTTACCGACACCAGTTTGTGGATTCCGATTTGGGAAGGTTATACGCATCCGACTTATTCGTGGATGGGACAGGATGATGTTCCAAAGCCGGTGTCAGCGTTAACTACTGAAGAGAAGTTGCTATTTGACAGGGAAAAGAAAGCGATGGCTAGTATTTCGATGTCTCTTCCAAAGGAAATATATCACAGTTTCAAATAGTTCAAATCTTCTCAACAACTGTGGGAAGCATTACAGAAAAGGTGTGAAGGAAGTTTGGATGTGAAGAAGAGTAGAAAGGAGCTACTAAATAAGCAGTTCTTGGTCTTTAAACATTTTCAAAACGAATCCTTGGATGATCTTGCTACAAGATTCTATCATATTCTTAGTGAACTGGCAAGTGCGTCTGTGGTGTATGAGACTGAGAAAATCAATGATAAATTCTTGGAGGCTTTACCATCAAAATTTGATGTGTATACGGTTTTAATCAAAGAGAATATTAAGTACAAAACCATGTCTCTTGAAGAAGTTCTAGGGAAGATTCAATCGCATGACATGAATATGAAGAAGAAAAGAGACTAACTTAGAGCATATCCAGGATCCTTCAATGTATTTTGCCAAATCTACTGGTAAAACTGGTACTGGAGTGGCATTCTTTTCTGGCGATGCTCAAGATTCTTCAAATGATCAGTGTTCTGGAGTTCTGATTCATTCTGGTCATTTAATCCATTCTGGATTTTCTGCGACTACAGCTTCTACTTCATCTGGATCTCACTTGAATCAGAAGGTTGCTGATGATTATCTTGCTATGTTTTCCTCATTCATGGCATCATATGAGAATTTTATTGGAGGTAAAATACATGATCCTGAGGTTATAGAAAGATGTTGATCTGGAAGAAATGAATATCCAATGGAATATGGCCATGTTGATGCGTCAAGCTAAAGATTTCTTGAAGAAAACTGGCAGAAAATATATTGGCTCAAATAGTCGATCTCGCATGGGTTTTGATAAAAGCAAAGTTCGGTGTTACAATTGTCAAGAATATGGTCACTTTGCTAAGGAATGTGTGAAGCCAAAGGTCGAGTTTGATTCTCAAAAGAAGAAGCCTAATTTTCAGCATAATAGGAATCAGTCACATGGTTCATCTGGTAATACAAAACATTTCCTAACATAGGCGAACATACTGACTTCACTAACCAGCAATATATACCCATAGACCTGATGCCTACGCACTTAGCAAGTGCGCAGGGCCTTGTTCTTGCGTACTTAATAAGTACGTAGACTTCGCTTCTTGCGTACTTGATAAGTACGCAGGTTTTGCTTCTTGCGTACTTGATAAGTACGCATGACCTGCTTCTTGCGTACTTGATAAGTACGCAGTACCTGCTTGCAGGCAGCCTTCTTCCCCGTAAAAACCCTAACTTTTTGCATGTAGACCCGACCTCGTCAAGATCCGAACTTTTTATGTTCAAAACATTTGCTTTTCATTCTAGATGCTAAATCTATGTTCATATTCAAGTTTCATACGTAAAAATGCATTCTTTTTATCCAAAACCCGAAAACGAAGAGCTTCTGATTCGAAGGTTTTGCTCACGAGCTATGGAGTAACACGCTTCTTCAATCTCGGGTCGATCCGCCAACTTTCTCTCTCTACGATTTCTCTCTCTAGAATGCAAGAATGAGAGAATGTGTGTGTGTGTTGGGGTATTTAAGGGAGAGGCCTCCCCTCCCCAAGCCTACCTGGCGATCGACTCCGCCCATCCCCGGCCAGCGTACCTTGTCTGTTCATCCCATTCGTTCCGCTTTAAACCCGTTATCTTTATTTCTCATTTTTATTTTGGGATGTTACACTTAACTGATGTGCATACTAAAAATCAGCAATGCTGAGTGAGTTCTAACGTTAACTTTAAATCAAACATACAAAAGATTTATTAATACATACATACTGCCCTGAAGGCAAAACTTTACATACTTTATGTAACACCTGCAAAAATTTCAGGATTCTAAAACCTAGTTGATGGGCTAACCCAACTAGGCCCAATAAGGCCCAAGAGAACTTCAAGCCCAATTGAGGCCTACTAAGGATCCAAACATGTTAGAGGTCCTGATTTACGCAATCCGAATCTCATACTAGCCACTTGTGTTCGTCTAATGACTTGTTACGTAATTCTGAGAATTTAAGTAAGATACAAGAACGTACGCGATCCAAGAATTTAAACGTTGAACGCGTCAAACATCGGTTCATAATCGGGTATTCGGCAATGCGATTAAGTAAGATAATGACTTATTAATATTATGTATCAGTATTCATTTGGAAGGACCATTCAGATAAATACACGCGTAGTATGTGTATGCGAACGTTAAATCACATCTGATACTCGTAAGAATACTGATAGCGGTACGGTTTTGTCAATACATATTGTGATACGACAGATATTATAAATATTTATTTTAACACTATTAGTAAAATAATAATACTTACACCTAGAGTGCGGAACGTTTAATCGGACGAACACGTAAATACGCGGTACCGACACGTACCGACCTGGACGACAGTAAGAGCATAAATCTAATAAATTAAATATTTAAATGATATTGATAATAACATTATGAGATTTTAAGAATCATAAAACAATTAATCGGAGACGAGAGCGCGATAACATTTCGGGTTTGATACGCAGTGTCCACCTACTCCTCTATCTGCTCGAAAACCCTAAGTATATAACCCACTCATCATCTCCATCTCCTCATTTTGAAAACCCTAGCACACTATTCCAATCACCATGTTCTCTCAAGAGTTTAGAGAGAGAGGAACTGGATGAGAGAGAGAGATAGACGGCAGCCACCTCTGGCGGTCTCCGACCCCCCTTCTGACCGGTGACGGGCTGTGGCAGCTTCAACAGCAACGACGGTGAGTAGCGGCAACGGTAGCGACGCGGATGGCTTCTGGCCTCATCGGCGTCAATGGTGGTGTTCCACCTTCACCTGAAGGCGAAAAGCAACAGATCTGTTGGGTTCCTGCCTCCTCCTCTCTGTTTATCTATTGCCGACCAAACCAGAAAACGCCTTTCCGGCGGCGGCGCTAGGGTTCCGCCACCACAGGGCGTTCCGGTGAGATTCACGGTTTTCTAGTGAGTTTTCGTTCTCATTTTCGTGCCTTTCAACTTCAGATCTACTCCCCATTAATGATAAATTTCTGTTTGAGATTATCTCTGCGTTTAGAAGCATGTTCCGACGAGCTCGGGTGACGAAGCTAGAATCCCGATGTCACCTCAAGCCACCAGATCATATTTTAGGTCTATCCCGGCCCAGATCCGTGGTTTCCTTCCCTTTTTCTTGCAATACGAGGTAAAACCCCGAACCCGAACATTATTCTTGATAAATAAACGTCACTAATACTAGATCCTTTGGTATATTTTATAGATCTAGCAATCTTCGTGATTTTTGATCATTTGAGCTATTGAAAATGGTGGTAACCCGACAATGGTAGTTAGATCGGGATTGTTAGACTCGTTTTAGACACTCCCGGATCTTGGTCAACAAAAGTAAAACTGGTCAAACCTGTCAACACGAGTCAACGGGTTCACGTACACTAACCGAGTGAAAAGAAAGGTATAAAGACGCACGCTAAACGCTTTACGTTTAATATTACAAAAGTTAAGCATGTGTATGCGATCAAATACGTTAAGCTCTAAACGATTCAATAGCGATAAATAAATATTCTTTATAGGGCAAATTTTGGACCCGTGACGGACCGTTACGGGTGGTGACGGATCGTCACCAGATTAGGATTTCGTGAGTCATCAGACATGTGTCGCCATGTGGTCATTTTGCTGCGTGACGGACCGTTACCAGGCGTGACGGTCCGTTACGAAGTGATACGTGGCTCCCCCAGAAGGTTTGGCGGCTGTGACGGACCATTACCAGGCGTGATGGTCCGTTATAGGGTTTCCACGCGTCAGATTGTGACCATGAGTTACTGGACACGTGGCGCTTCACTACTGTATGCGTGCTTAGCCCGTAACGGACCGTTACCGTGCGTGACGGCCCGTTACCGTTGGATTTTCATGTTTTCTATTTTTTTGAACATTGATCTTTGGTATATTTACACTTATAGTCCTTGTGGTTTGTATCTTTGTCCAATCTAGGATATTTTTGTGACAGGTGTTACAAAAAACCTTTTTAATGTGTTATTCCTATAGGTTGTCATTGGGGGGAAGGACAACACCTATGACCTGAACTTCAAGGAAGAGGTAAAGTTGCTTACCTTGTTTTGTTATGTATGAAAATGTAATGGAAAAGGAGCATATGAAATAACTATAATCATTTTCTCGTATAAATCGTTTTTTTTTATTTTGTGAATAATTTATCCAAAACAATGATGGCAAAGAAAATATTTCAGGAAAACAACTAAAGGATCTTTACTAGTCATTTTTGAATGAATACCCTATTGTGTCAATTGGCGATCCATTTGACCAAGACACCTGGGAGCACTATGCCAAGAAGACCGCTGAATGTGGCAAACAAGTACAAATTGTGGGAGACGATCTTTTGGTCACCAGCCTCACGGTTAGAGTCATCCCTTTATTTTCTTGTTCTTTAAACCTTGCACAAATACCCATTTTTATTCCAATTTTGCCCTGTTATAACCATTCTTGAATACTTTCAGACTGTATTTGCAGAAAGTTAAGAAGGCAATTGATGAGAAGACATGCAATGCTCTTCTTCTTAAGGTATATATAGTCATATTCTTTTGGAACTGACATCTCACATGAATAATTACTTATGTTGGTTACGTATGTCTGGTCACTGGTGCTGTGACCAAGAGTATTGAAGCTGCGAAAATGTCCAAACATGCTGGTTGGGGTGTGATGAACAATCACCGCAGCCGCAAGTATGAATATCAATTTTGTAACTTAAGTATTTCTGATTAGCTTTTTATTAATATGACTACGAAGGAAAGTTTATGGTTTCGTCATGTTACAGTGGAGAAACAGAGGGCACCTTCATTGCGTATCTTTCTATGGGTTTGGCAATGGTAATTATCCTCTTTGATAGAAATATATGATGATCAGTTCTTGAAACATGATAAGGGAAAACAATGAAGTAATAATAAATCATACCTGCTAAGTTTACTGATGATAGGGAAGACGTCATGATCTCTGATCTAGATCGGGTTCCCGTTTAGGGTGTACGATTAGGATGACTTAGGTGAGATCGTTGAGAGCTCACGGTTTTGGAGAGAGGGGGACGATTTAGTGGTGATGGTAATTGAATGATCATTAGTCAATTCCCTCTAATTATCTCTCTATATATATGTACACCCAAGAGAAAACCCATTAATAGCTCATTAAGAGTAATTAGACTCATCAACTAATTACTAGCCATAGATTAATAATAAATAAATAAATAATTTGATCATTTAATAATTAGATAAATGATTATAAGATCCACATAATAAAACTGTGTCTTACATTCTTCCACTTGGCTGAGTAATCATTTATTATGAGCATTAGTAAGTCTGCGTAGATTTAATACTCATTTTAGTTTTAAACCAAAACTGTAGCAAAGAAATACAGTCATTGAATCATTATCAAACTCAAGACCCCCATTAATCATACTACAATCCCAATTTAATACTTAAGTAAACTTAGAATCAAATTGACAAATAGGCCCTTTAACGTTGATTTGTATAGTTACTTGTCTATACGTCTTTAGGCATGCATGAACGTATTTAAAGACAAACAAATTCAAATAAGTGAGGAAATTTTAATAATTAATCATTCATATTACGATATGCGATTATACATGATCATTAGTAAAACCCGTCTTTATTATAAGCGCTTACATAAGACTTATGGGTGATAGACCTTTAGTTATTGGATCCATAAGCATATCATGAATGTATTCGATTCAAAGATTTAGTTTCCTCTACTTGTTCACAAACGAACAATAATTCCGTATCGAAATTTAATGCAGCTTCGGTCGAACTGTTACTGTTCGAGAAGTAAGGGTAGCTGACTTATCACAAGTTTACATTAGTTGCTCCCACTCATCTTGAGGTAGGTGTACAAATTCACTTAGTTGTTGATGAAGAGAGGTAGGTGTACAAATTCACTTAATGTTTTAAGTATATAAAAATATAATAAATATATTTTTATGATGGTCTTACGAGATCAGGTTTAAATTTATAAAATGATGATTACTTTAACTTAAAAACACACACAATAGACAAGTCTACCTATCGCAGCATAATATAGTTTAGGTAAAAACCAAGTATCGAACCAACGGACACGGTCGAATTCCAATACTCAACGTTTGTTAACGTTTAGCCGGTTTAATTAGTGAGTGAGTTTTGTGTGCTTGTGGAACAGGAAAGTAAATGACAGAAAAGTAAATGGCGATAAAGTAAAAAGCAGAAAAGTAAAAACATGCGTGAAGTGTGTAACAGAAATGTAACGAACAAAATAGTAAATAACAGGAAAGTAAATAGGTCGGAAATGATCAGGTTACGAATAGTATTGCTTTGGGTTTCGAATCCGCTTGGTACGTGATAATGTTAAGTTGACTAATCCAGTGATATGACTACGACAAATGTGTGACCCGGGTCACCGCTAGAGCCTCGTCCTCACGACATTTGATTTGCAAATTTAAAAGCTTTAACAAGTGGTAGTGCCTCCCGTTAAGGACAGCAATTACCCTCAACCCTTGGAATGGTCATCTCCGGGTTGGTTTAAGACATTGGACGTAAAATGCTTTATATTAGAGTTAAATAGGTGATTATATTTGGCTCACCGGGAGGCGGTGTAACAATGGGACCAAGTATAAAGGCGTACCCTTCCCAACATGAGTTCACCAATTCTTGGTCACATAATAAGTTCGTATAAAGACGTACGACCTTACTAGTGTTGACCAAGCCTTGGCTTATCAATCTCTACTTGTATAAAGACGTACAAACTTCAAGAGAAGTTTGATTAAAAAGGTTTTATACTTTAAAAATCAAGAACACTCACAAATATAGAGACGAATTTAGACAATAATAAAAGCCCACCAAAATAGTGGTTTTAAGGACGAATAGTTAAAGACATAAACACATCACTTGGATTAATACGTTAAATATTAACACGCACCAAACTTCATCTTCACCCTAGCAATACAAAGAGTTTAGCCACGAATGGCCATACTAACTAGCATAATGTTGAGTTTCGTAGGCCCCCCTATTGCGGAACAAGGAGGAAGAGACCCTCTGCTCACTACTCTCTACTCTAACTAAGAACTGCACTCTCAAACGAAGTCTGGATGGGTGTTCTTTGATCTGAATTGGTGTGTAGAATGAAGAACTCAAGCCATCTATTTATAGGCCTCAAAATGAGCAATGCACGGCCGTGCATTGGATTACACGGGCGTGCAAACACCTGGGGAATCAAACAGGGTACAAAGGACAGTGTACCAGAGTCTGGGGAGGGCAGAAAGGCATTGCACGACCGTGCAATGGGTTGCCTCTGCCTGCTCCCCAGGCTCGTCTTTTAGCTGCTGGTTTGACTATGTTGACATGGTTTGACTTATTGGGGGTCAATGCTCAGGTTTGGTCCCCCAAAAGCTTGATTTCTTCATGTTTTAAGCTGGTTTTTGCTTTGTTTATCTTAGAGCACCGAATAACCTACAATTGTGAAATATTAACGTTTTAAGTATCAATTGTAAGGTTATTAATCAATTAGTACCATAATATGGGGATTAGTATGCATGCAAAACATGTATAATTTAGGACATATCACTAATAATAGCTTTATTCCATTTAGAAGATTGATTGATGCTAATGGCTTAATTAGAAGAAGTAGGATCTGTAAACTTTCCAGTGTCCATTTCAAATTTAGTCAGGTAGGATACATAATCATCAAAGTTAGTAGGCCTTTTGGACCTAGATGACCTATTGAATTAATTATTGGGTTTATTGGTAGTTTCAAGTTTATAGAGTAGCTCTTGGTTAGGTGCATTCATTTCAGGTATATTAGGAGTAACATTAGTTTCTAAGTGTGTAGGAGTTGATGCAGTATGGTGTACAAGAGGTGTATGCAGAGTTAAATACGGAGTAAAATTTAACGAGTCTTCCCCCCCGCCTCTTGTACTCGTGGCAAGTCATCATAAGGACTTTTAGTACTCCCACTTAGCTTAGAAATTATAAGTAATTCAGCATGCTTAGGGGTCAACAGTGTATCTAACATTTGAAGACCAATAGTGTCACACCCTCAAAATCCACCTGCAGAGTTTTACCGCGAGGCGCGTGACAAACTAGGATCATTGTCATTAGTTATACTGAACGACCTCTATATAAGTTTAAAAATACCTTTTTTGCTCATAGTCACGAGTCAACAATCATTAGTTTGAAAATGTTGTGTAAGCGTAAATAAAATCAAGTACAAGAAATAACCAAATGCGCAAAACACGGTGCCCAAACCAAAGTAAGTAAAGTAGGAAACATGTTTAAAATGTTTATGAAAACCATGCACTACCATGCATCCTAATCCTGAGAGTGTACCTTAGCGACCTGAGAAAGACATGTTAAAAGTGTCAACACAATAGTTGGTGAGTTCACAGGTTTGTGAGTAAGTAAAAGTTCGATGTTTGCCAGATAGTGTAATTAATGTATACCGATAGATAGCTAGTCTATGTCATGCTACTACAAGTGTTTCGCAACCGAAGCTGATTGTTTGGTTTGTTTGTTTGTTTGCCTTCCGCCATGTCTACCAAAACAATGGCTAAATGTGTAGGCCACTCTTACACCCGTTCGACCTCCAGTCGAGTTAGCACGACTAACGCGGGTGGGGTTTGTCAAACCCAGTAGTACTACTCAAAACTACCTCGCTACGTTCCAATATTAACGGTTCGAGATGTAAGGACTTATGTGGTATGTTTTCACTTTAGTACGCAAGCGATAATACAATAATACAAGATCCAAAATGTTTGTGAACATGCTTTCTCCCCCAAAAATGAAAGTAAGTAAAAGAGAGTGGTAGTGAAACTCACCTTTGTATGCGTGCAGATGAAATCTAAGTAAAAACAGTTGGACCTCTAACTACCACCTAAAACCATAGGTCTATAAGTGTGTGTTCGTGCAGGTTCACATGAACCCTTAGTATCAAACAATACCATTGTTTAAGTGTTTAGAAAAGATTTACAAGTTTGACTCAAGTTTGACCCGACGACCCGTTGGTGACCCGTTAGTGATTTAATGTTTGATTTGAATACTAAAACATAGTACACAAGTAATTCAAGTTTCATGCTTACACAACTCAAAACTATCTTAGCATAGCAAGTTATGTCTACACAGTGCACGATCAACAAGTTTCTACTTTTATATAATGTATGAACACAAAATTTGGTTTCCATGTGATACTCATTTATAACACGTTTGCATGATCAGTATGTTCATAACATAATTCTTACTTGCCCTAGGTAGTCATAGCACATAACAAAAGTCTTGAAATTAACATGCAAATCATACTTCAATTAAAGTTTCCAAGTATATTAAGTTATGAATATCATGCATGTTTTAAACTATCTAACATGTTACAACATGTTATTATATCATAAATAACATGTAGCTATCATTAAACCATATCATACATGTCTAATTAGCAAGCTATGAACACTTTAGACAATTAAAGTTTTCTCTTTTAGAAAGTTTGCAAAACCGAGCTAGGTATTAGAAATCTAATTTCACAAATTATTTATACATGAATCAAGTAACGTATAAATGTCATCATATCATCATAATCATGTCTAACATGCAAGATAGAAATCATAAAAAGTTTCTTTATATAGTAATTCATGGTTCTAGACATCTAGGGTTTCACATAATTAACAAAATCGACAAACATCATCATAGCATACAACTAGTTATCAAAGTTTGCATCTTTATTGCATGGATTCTTGTTTGGATGAAAACTAGGGTTTCTCATAACCTGTTTTTCGAAAATAAATATATAAATATCCATAAAAATCTTACTTGATCCGATAGAAACGAAGGTTGATGCTAGAATTGCTCAAGAACACCAACGATTGCAAAAAGAGATCGATCTAAGAATGGTTTGATGATAGATAGTGGATTTACGATTTCAAGAGGGTGTGGAGGCTGAATAATTTCAAAAATATGGAGTAATGGGGTTTAGGTTTTTTATAAATTCCTTAAATACTCACTTCATGGGTTTAAAAATTGATTTAGGAAAAAAATTAATTTAATTAAATATAACTAATATAAATAGTTTTTAATAAATATCTTTATAAAACTTATTTAAAAAAATCACTAAAGCAGTAAAAGTCACAACGTTACGCGTAAACGTACGCGATTTCACGAAAGTCTACAATTTACGCATAAAATCACATAACACGTAAAAACACATGATTTACATCAATTATAAATTATTTATTGTTTGAATTATTATTTTTAATTATCACCAACGTTCGGGGACAGACTCGGGGATCGACTCGTGCGATTCGGTAATTCTCCGAATTACCGTTATGTGAGTGTTTGTGCGAAACTGACACATCTAACTAATCCTAATTAAATGTAATGCATGAGTGAATGTTTGAGATAACTGATTTTGTATAAACAAATGTTTGAGATAACGATGTTTGCGTTAACGGAGTTACCCTGAAAATGTCGGATGTCACATCATCCCCTTGTTGAAAGAATTTTCGTCCCGAAAATTAAGCAAAGTCGCTAGTTGTATGAAACAAAAAGTTTGGGTTGTCACATCATTCCCTTGTTAAAAGAAATTTCATCTCAAAATTTAATTAGTACCTTTCGTGTTTGTCGTTGACTGTTTGAAAAGCTGAGGATATTTCTTCATCATCTAATCCTCTCGTTCCCATGTGAACTCCGGTCCACACTTTGAGTTCCAACAAACTCTAACAATAGGGATCTTACTGTGCTTTAGCGTTTTGACCTCACGGTCCATGATTTCAATTGGTTCCTCTATGAAACGTAAGTGCTCATCGATTTCCAACTCCTCGAGTGGAACCACTAGTGTCTCATCAGATAGGCATTTCTTAAGGTTTGAAACATGAAAGACATTGTGTACTCCATTGAGTTCATATGGTAGGTTTAATTGTTACGCAACCGGACCAATCCTTTTCACTATCTCGAATGGTCCAACATAACGCGGGTTTAGCTTGCCCCGTTTTCCAAAACGGATCACACCTTTCCAAGGTGAAACTTTTAATAACACTCTGTCACCCACCTGAAACTCTAACGGTTTTCTGCGCTTGTCTTCATAACTCTTTTGGCGGTCAAGGGCTGCCGCCATACGGTTTCGAATTTGCACAATCTTTTCTGAAGTCTCGTGCACAAGTTCAGGGCCTATAATTTGGCTATCTCCAACTTCAGCCCAATAGAGAGGTGATCGACATTTCCGTCCATATAACGCCTCGAACGGTGCTGCCCGGATGCTAGTATGGTAGCTGTTATTGTAGGAGAACTCTACTAAAGGCATATGAGTCTCCCAACTGTCACCAAAGTCAATTACGTAAGCTCGTAACATGTAATCCAGAGTTTGAATGGTATGCTCACTCGGGCCATCTGTTTGAGGATGGTACGTGTGCGTAGAGATCTTTGTAATGATTGCCAGAAGTTGGAGGTGAAACGAGCGTCTCGATCAGAAATGATAGAGATTGGCACTTCGTGCCGAGAGACTACTTCTTTCATTTAAGGAATTTATAAAAAACCTAAACCCCATTACTCCATATTTTTGAAATTAATCAGCCTCCACACCCTCTTGAAATCGTAAATCGACTCTCCATCATCAAACCATTCTTAGATCGATCTCCTTCTTGCAATCGTTGGTGTTCTTGAGCAATTCTAGCATCAACCTTCGTTTCTATCGGATCAAGTAAGATTTTTATGGATATTTATATATTTATTTTTGAAAAACAGGTTATGAGAAACCCTAGTTTTCAACCAAACAAGAATCCATGCAATAAAGATGCAAACTTTGATAACTAGTTGTATGCTATGATGATGTTTGTCAATTTTGTTAATTATGTGAAACCCTAGATGTCTAGAACCATGAATTACTATATAAAGAAACTTTTTATGATTTCTATCTTGCATGTTAGACATGATTAGGATGATATGATGATATTTATACGTTACTTGATTCATGTATAAATGATTTGTGAAATTAGATTTCTAATACCTCGGTTTTGCAAACTTTCTAAAAGAGGAAACTTTAATTGTCTAAAGTGTTCATAGCTTGCTAATTAGACATGTATGATATGGTTTAATGATAGCTACATGTTATTTACGATATAATAACATGTTGTAATGTGTTATATATAGTTCAAAACACGCATGATATTCATAACTTACTATACTTGGAAACTTTAATTGAAGTGTGATTTGCATGTTAAGTTCAAGACTTTTGTTATGTGCTATGACCACCTAGGGCAAGTAAGAATTATATTATGAACATACTGATCATGCAAACATGTTATAAATGAGTATCATATGGAAACCAAACTTTGTGTTCATACATTATATAAAAGTAGAAACTTGTTGATCGTGCACTATGTAGACATAACTTGCTATGCTAAGATAGTTTTCAGTTGTGTAAGCATGAAACTTGAATTACTTGTGTACTATGTTTTAGTATTCAAATCAAACATTAAATCACTAACGGGTCACCAACGGGTCGTCGGGTCAAACTTGTAAATCTTTTCTAAACACTTAAACAATGGTATTGTTTGGATACTAAGGGTTCATGTCAACCTGCACGAACACACACTTATAGACCTATGGTTTTAGGTGGTAGTTAGAGGTCCAACTGTTTTTACTTAGCTTTCATCTGCATGCATATAAAGGTGAGTTTCACTGCCCCTCTCTTTTACTTACTTTCCTTTTTGGGGGAGAAAGCATGTTCACAAACATTTTGGATCTTGTATTAATGTATTATCGTTTGCGTACTAAAGTGCAAACATACCACATAAGTCCTTACATCTCAAACCGTTAATATTGGAACGTAGCGAGGTAGTTTTGAGTAGTACTACTAGGTTTGACAAACCCCACCAGCGTTAGTCGCGCTAACTCGACTGGAGGTAGAACGGGTGTAAGATTGGCCTAGACATTTAGCCATTGTTTTGGTAGACATGGCGGAAGGCAAACAAAGAAACAAACCAAACAGACAGCTTCGGTTGCGAAACACTTGTAGTAGCATGACATAGACTAGCTATCTATCGGTATACATTAATTACACTATCTAGCAAACATCGAACTTTTACTTACTCACAAACCTATGAACTCACCAACCATTGTGTTGTAACTTTTAACATGTTTTTCTCAGGTCGCTAAGGTACACTCTCAGGATTAGGATGCATGGTAGTGCATGGTTTTCATAAACATTTTAAACATGTTTCCTACTTTACTTACTTTGGTTTGGGCGTCGTGTTTTGCGCACTTGGTTATTTCCTGTACTTGATTTTATTTACGCTTCCGCGACGTTTTCAAACTAATGATTGTTGACTCGTGACTATGAGCAAAAAAGATATTTTTAAACTCATATAGAGGTCATTCAGTATAACTAATGACAATGATCCTGGTTTGTCACGCGCCTCGCGGTAAAACTACGTAGGTGGATTTTGAGGGTGTGACAAATAGATTCTAATAGAGAAATAACTTAATGATGTTTATGTTAGTTTCTCTTATTAAGGATTACTTAGTTTTGGTAAGAAATCTAGGTTTGCCCACATAGTAGCATCTATGAGACTTTGTTAGGGGTAGCATTAGATTCTAAGGGGACAAGTTGTGATGGAGCAGTGTCGTGTACAAGAGGTGTAATTTTAGGTAAGACCAATTTGTCACTCCCCCACCTCTTGCAACTTTCGCAAGCTATAATTAGGACACTAGGTGCTCCCACTTATCTTTGAGGTCTCTAGGAACTACACATGACAAGTTTCAATGATGCGCGTGACATGGGAACCTTTCATATATTTTCGACTTGATTTCCTTATCGTCCAAAATTTCAGAAGAAATTTTACAGACAAATTTAGAAGGAATTCTATTAAGTATATATGAATTGATATCTTTAAAGCTTTTGGTCGTAGGAAACAGATTGAATACAAGTAAATATTCTTCTAAATGATGAATGAATTATGTCCGAATATTCCATTTGGGATAACATCTGGTGGACCCTCATTTTTTCCCTTAGCCATTTAATATTTAGGGCGTTTAACACATGATTTAAAGTCACTAAGAAGGATACTTGGTAACAATTCATCCTGCATTGACCTGGTAATGATTTCTCATAAAATTTGGTCTTAATGGATGAAGTGCATATGTCTCATTTATCTTTTGTTAAATTTTCATTTTCATGATAACAAAAGTTGTGAAAGTTTATTGTATCAGCTAGTTCTATGTCATAAAGGTTTCTATCCAGATAATGATAACCAATAATATGAGAGTTTAGGTTAATGATGATTTTGTTTTGGCCATGCAAACCTCATAACTCTCAAAGTGTAGCTTTATTATTTATATTAAATTCTGAGTATTCTCTCAGAATATGAAAAGTATCATAAAGCCTAATACAAAAAACAATTATTTAATGGTTCTTTGTAGCCTTAACATTTAAATCCACCACTAACTTCTCATCTTAATTATTAGTTGAATTCTGGTAAGGAAATGTATAGAACTAGACTCAACTCATCATGTGTTGATTGGAATATTAATATTAGCGGACTCAAAAAATCATTAATTAGTGACTATTTTATCTTAGCCAGCTAGTCCCTTGGCTTATGGATGGTATCATTGTTTATGCCTAGTATAATGGCATAAGTTTTGCAGTGAGATTTCTCCTTGGAGAATGTAAGAGCTAGAAGCGGTGCTTGTATTTTGTTTCTTGACCTTAGAACTATACTCTTTTTAGGTTTAGTGGTAGTGAGGTGAATAACATCTAGTTTTCCAGTTTTAGGCGTTTCTTTTCCTGTACGTATGTTGCTATCAATACACTCATTTTCCTTTGGTACTTCTGAGTGTTATATTTGATTTTTAAGGTAACTAATCGTACTAGTGGAAAAATTATTATGTACACATTGAAAAAAAAATTTTCACTGATTTCCATGCATAATCCCTTAGTTTTATGGGTCATGTCAGCGTATATTATGATGTGCTCACGGATGCCACTTAACCTTTTATTTAGAATTAGAAAGTTTGCATGCGTCTTAGGAATTATTTTGATTCTTCCAATTCCATAGAGAATATTTTAGTCTTAGGAAATTCAGAATCTGAAATAGCTCACCTGATAGCAATCATGAAAAGAGTTCTTGATTACCATAAGAGACATTTTGTTTGACTTATCCTATTTCTTATGCTCTAGTTTTCTTCTGTAGTACTAGCAGCAGGAATGTTATGTCTTAAGGGATAATCAAGACTCAATAAGAGCAAATATTTATGGAAACTCTTAATTAAGCAAACCTCATCTTAGAAACTAGAGTGAAAATAAGGTACAAATAGCTAAAGAAGAACTTAGAGTGGTCTATGGGGTAATAATCTAAGGCAGACAGAAATAATAAATTAAATAAGGTTCTACTTAAGAACAATTATATTATGAAGATGTGATAAAATCTATTATAACACCAAACTAATAGATTAATTAGGTTCTACTTAAACAATGTAACACATCACCTTTGGTAGAAGTGAGACATTTGTTTAGTATTAGGAACAATTTAATAGTGAGTATGTGCAGTAAGAATGTAACACATCACCTTTGGGCAGAAGTGAAACATTTGTTTAGAATGCACATAATTAGGTTCGCGGAACACAAATGTAACACATCGCCTTTTGGGCAGAAATAGAAACATTCATGTATTTCAGGCGAACTAGTGCTTAATTAGACGTAAATAACTTTACGAGCGTGACACATCACCTTTGGACAGAAGTGAAACTTTAGGTGTTATTTAAGTTAATCATGTTTTAATATCATGACATGCACTAAGTTTTAATGCTTAATTAAGCTTGAATAAGTTTACACATGCATCATATCACCTTTGGGCATAAGTGAAGCTTTAAGTGTTATTCAAGTAAGTTTTTAAAGTTTTGAAAACATTTAATTTTAAGGTTTAACAAAACTAAAACTAAAGCATTCATTAATAGCAAACCTCCCTGTTAGCGCGCCCCCATAGGGAAAAATTTTAGGCACATATAACGCTAGGTTCACGGCTTAAAGTATGTTCTCGGGAAAAATTAGGTTCTCGGGAAACATTAAGGTTCACGGCTCAGTAAGTTTCACAGTTCCAAGTAAGTTCCGGGGAAAAAACTAAGGTTCTCGGGAAAATTAAGGTTTACGGCTTCATATGAGATTCACGGCTTCTATGGGGTTCACGGCTCCATATGAGGTTCATGGATTCAATGTGGTTCACGGCTCCAGATGAGGTTCACGCCTTAGGTAAGGTTCACGGTTCAGGTAAGGTCTCGGCTCCAATAAGATAAACCGTGAACTTTAAGGCCCTTGAACTTTAACCGTGAACTGAGATACCCGTTAACTAAGATACTCGTGAACTGAGACACCCGTGAACTGAGTTACCCGTGAAGCATAAAACCGTGAAGAATGACCGTGAAAGTCTAAACCGTTAAAATGAACCCCGATAAGGCATGTGTGATATTTAAGGGATTTTGATTGTATTTTAAATTTAGAAAATCTTTTAAGTTGTTTAGTATATCCAAGTTTCTTTATTTAAAATAATATTTTAATTCGAAACTTGGAGATAAAGTTACAAGATTTTAGAAACAGAATCAAAACATAATTTAAAATAAGGGGATTTTCATTGAAATTATCCCAAAATAAGGGGATTTTCATCGAAATTATGATGAACACGAATAACAGTTTATGAACATCATATAAACTGTTCTTCAATAATATCAGATAAAAAAAACCTGGAATCGAAATCTTGAACATTATTTTAACAGATTTCGAAAACTTAATAGATCTCGAAATTTATGAGATCAAAAACGTAATATTCTAATAAAAATAGAAAACCGTGAACTTAAAATAAAAACGATTTTCTATCAGGTTTTAACAGAACTTTGTTCTCCGATTTTAATTCCAGTTTAGGGAATGAAACAAGAATTGATTAACCAACATACGCTCTGATACCACATGTTGATCAGTTCTTGAAACATGATAAGGGAAAACAATGAAGTAATAATAAATCATACCTGATGAGTTCACCGATGACAGGGATCATGATTTCTAATATGGATCGGGTTCCTGTTTATGGTGTACGATTAGGATGGCTTAGGTGAGATCGTTGAGAGCTCACGGTTTTGGAGAGAGAGAGAGGGACGATTTAGTGGTGATGGTAATTGAATGATCATTAGTCAATTCACTCTAATTATCTCTCTATATATATGTACACCCAAGGAGAAACTCATTAAAAGTAATTAAGTTCATCAACTAATTACTTAATTACTAGCTATAAGTTAATAATAAGTAAATAATTTAATTATTTAATAATTAGATAAATGATTATATGAGCCATATAATAAAGTTGTTTCGTACTATATAATTACAAACAGTGGTCCTTGAGTTGGGTAACAAACAACTAACAAGTCAAATCAGACCTGCCCTGGTTGACCCGGAATAGTTTCAATCTATTTTTTATTAAATTTTTTACGAATAAGTTGTATTATTTTAGACGACTATTAATCCAATCAACTTGTTTTCCTTTTTATTTAATATTTATTGATTTACCTATTTGACATGTAATAAATTAGACATGAATCCAATATCCTTGCTCAACTCTTGTAAGCGGGTCGGTTTTGTATAGTTATACTGATTATTACTATACAGTTGAACCTACCTCCAGGGACAAATCAAATCTGGAGCTCCATGCAGGTCTGAGCGTCTTGCAAAGTACAACCAGGTTGATTTTACTTTCCTCTCTCTTTCACAAATTACTTTTTATAACTGTATTTAACATATTTATATTAATAAAAATAAAAAATGGCTATTTTATTATTTCTCACCAACTAAATTTCCTTTTTTCTGAAATCAGCTCTTGAGATCGAAGAAGAGCTTGGATCAGAAGCAGTTTATGCTAGAGCAAGCTTTCACAAGCCCGTGGAACCCTGCTAGATTTTACACACTTAGATGATCAAGAGTCGAGGATGAGTGTCTTTGTTGTGGAATATGGTAATCAAAATTTATGACATATATATACATTTTTGGTCTATTTTATAAAAAAAATAATGTATTAATTTTTTATAAAATTGCTATAATAGTCAAATGATTTAATGAATACAAATTACGGGTCAAAATGGTGTTTTTTAAACGGGTCATTTTGTAGTATGGGTTGAAGCATGTATCACGGGTTAACGCATAGAAAGTGCAGGAGATTTTAGATGTCATTAAACACATAACTAATCTCATCATATGAATAAATGTGGACAATTTCTCCAAAATAAATCACGATTGATATTTAACGGAATAACCAAAGTTCAATGGACTGATTATATTTGAAGCTGACAGGAGAGTTGGGGGGAAATTAAGAAGCATTTTACAAAAGGTTTTAATATGCCAATACTATGATATATCTTAGTACAATATGATTAATATCAACATAATTGTGCCAACACAATTAAGTTTATTTTGTTATGCTTATCATATGTTTTACCTTCTGCAGACTGAGAAAGAGGCAAATGTCAGCAGTCTGAATGATGCTCTTGGGTTTCGAGATAAACAACAGTTTGTAAGTTGTTCTGCTTAATATAGCTGTCATACATAAGAACAATTCAGAAATGAGTTTTGTTGAATTGTGAATTATTTCTTGTGTAGGTATTGATTTGGGGATTTAAATTTCTGATTTATGTAGGTGTTTGATAAAATTTAATTTGCAGTTAATTTGATAGTGAATGATGGAATTTAGTGAGATTGTTGTGTGAATCGAAGTCAGCAGAAGACTGGTGTGTCAAGCTCTACAAGTGCCGGTAAATTACATAGGATCAGGTAACAAGGTTTTAATACTTTTAAATAAATTCATTCTAGAATTGTGCAGTGAGTATGAAGTTGAATTCAAAATTCAAAATTGACATTTAAATGTTGCTGATGTTTGAAAATCAGTTCAAGTTAATATAATGGTCTTTCATTTGTAGGGAATCAAATTGGAGGTAAATGAGTAAAGTTAAATGTATAAAGTTTTAGTTTCAGTTTTGTAAAAATAGTGAACTATCAATGTGTTTGTTGCAGATGGAGAGGCTGGCAACACAACAATATTTGAAAAATGAGGATCCAAAAGCTTGCACACTTCTTTACATAGCCTTAAACAAGCTGCAAGTTTTGGCGAGTCTTTTTAAAATTAGTAAAGATGAAAAAGACAAGCCATTAGTGGCATTTCTATCACGTAATATTCAGGTTAGTACAACCTCAAATGTTACTTTGACCTTTTTAACAATTACTCTATGTTGTCAAAGGCGCGCGCCTGGTGCGCCTAAGTGCAGAAGCGCAACCAGGCGCAAGGTTAGGGCCTGGTGGAGAGGTAGGCGCAAATTGGGGCTTTTCTTTCAAAGGCGAGCGCCTATGCGCGTTTTCTGGCCAGATTCCGGCTAAAAAGTAGCCGAGACTTGCTAAAATTCGCCAGAACTTGTATAAAACCCCTAATCAGGACTGTAATCAACCTAAAAAATGCCTGAACTGGCCCTAAACAAGCCTAAAACAAGTTTAAAACCCCTAAAAATGGTATTTTTATACTATGTGAAAAAGCCCTCGCTTTTTTTGCGCCTTGCGACTAGACTCCGAGCTCCGCCTTTGCGCCTTGGGTGCGCCTATGCGCCTTGACAACTATGCAATTACTGCATTATCATGAAATCTGCTGTATTTGAAAACGTTGAATTAATTTTGTGTAGGATGAGAAAAACAAGGCTGCTGCTATGAAAAATGCATATGTGTTAATAGGGAGACATCAGCTGGAGTTTGCTGTAACTTTCTTTTTACTTGGAGGTGATACTACCTCTTTTTGCTTAGTTTATTTTATGTTTACCTCCAAACTAGATTAGTTTTGGAGGTGATACTGACTCTTTTTGCTGCTATGAAAAATGCTTATGTGTTTTGTAAACACCCCTTAATGAATTTACAGCCTGGTGGGATAATTTAAAAAGGCGTTTGGGATTGCTTTTTAAACCACTTCATTATGTTTTATAAACATGGATAAGTAGTTTGAAGTGTATAGATGGCACCTGCTTATGTTTAGGTTAATAACTTAATAAGCACTTTTAAATAAGCAATTCCTAACACCCCTAAAAAGTGCAGTGTTGGCCTCTGGTACCCCTTTCTTTAGAAAGGTTCCCAGAATACAAAACTAGAGACTTTTATGTCACGGGCCAAAGCTATGCAGGGCATTACGTGCTTCAACTCGCAAAATTAATCCTTCAAAATAACAAGATCACCAACCAAACTGTCATTAACCTCAAAGGAATTGTAGTACATCCGAATCTGTTAGCATATTTTTGTAAACTTACAGATTTTATATGATGATGTTGATTTTCTGCAGATCGGAAATGCATATGTTGATGACGATACCATTCTTCTTTTGGGGTTGAATGACTGAACAAAAACTTTGCACATACCATTTTCTATATGGTATCAGAGCGAATATACCTGGAACCCTAAAACCAAATCTTCAAACCGTCACCCTTATCAATCTTCATCTTCATCATGGGCGACAAAACCGAACCAAAGAAAACCGATGGTGCTTCAATCGATCACGATTCACCATTCTATATACACCTTGTTTCTGAAGACGAGCAGCAGCGTCTTGTGGCCGCAGGAAAGAAAGTCACCATTGATTCCGCTGCCTTCAAAGTTTCGACAGGTCCAAGGCGTGAGCGAACCCATCGACCAAACAAAACCGGACAGAAAGAGGTGAAACGTAACTCCAACGACTCCGTGGAGCATTGTGCTTTTTGTGGAAAAGATGGACACAATCGGGATGGATGCTTCAAACGCATCGGGTATCCGGATTGGTGGCCAGGGAAGAAGGGAGAAAAGACGAAGACGAGAACGGCGGCTTGTGTCGAGATCGATGAAAGCCCACTACCTGGTTTGACCGGAGAACAATATCAACAATTTCTAAGTATGTTTGGAAACAAACCTAAATTGAATGGTTCACCCACTGTGAACATGGCACACACTACACCCATTGCAAATGCGACAGGTAATGCTTCTTACAAAAATAATAGCTGGGTGGTGGACTCGGGAGCAACGGACCATATCACCCATAATGGTCTCATTCTCGAAAACAAGACTAAAACCTTACACGAACTCCCGGTAACCATACCCAATGCCAATGGAGATAGTGTGGAGGTTGAGGGAAGAGGAGACTATGTCTTACCGAGTGGGACAAAAATCAACGAAGTCCTTTATGTTCCAAAATTCAATTGCAATTTGACCGTGGCTGGAACCGTAACAGAAGCATGTGATGACTATATGGAATTGCACTACTTCTAGTCACACGCGATCATTTCTAAATGCAGTGATTTGATCTGTCTATACTTGAAGGACAAGCCTTTTATAGTGTTGCCTGTGATTTAGGATCTAGTGGCCAGTGGCATAAGCGTATGGATGTACAGGTAGCTGACTTTATGCGTGCGTGCGTTTGTGTATGCTTAGCCAATTAACATAACTAAAAACTATGACTATAGCAAGTTAACGGGTCATAATGGGTCAAACGGTTAGATGTTATTAGCTCCTAGGTGAATTTCATTTTTTCTGTGGCTTTTTTTGCACAAATGATTAGATGTTATTAGTTAGGGTTTGGATTGTATTTGATGGCAATTTTGGTCTCCAGATGGGAATTGTGTTAAACTTACTATTTAATAACATTCTTGAATTTATTGGGTTGTTTCAAGGGTTTTCTTGGTTATACATCTTCTGAATTGAAGATGCTTTTATTTTAATTTTTGATATCAAGTAAATTATTAATTTCTTGACATTGTTTTAATTTTCAATGAATTTGATCAGATGGAGTACGTTGGGGTTTTAGGAAGATATATAATGATATGATTATTTATGCATCAAGAAAGGATGATTTCAATTTGAAAGTTAGTGTTGGATTTATTCTCTCTTGATAACGACCTTTTTTAGTAATTGCAAATGAAGAAAGTAGTATTTATATAAAGTGAATTATTAATATTTTTACATAAGTCTTGAAATGTTGTTCTTATTTTTGGTAGTCAGTGTGGTGTTCGTATTATGATAGAGGGAACAGTGTGTCGGCTATACATCGAACGATGTAGCAGCGTTTATACACGATGGCTTTTGAGTATCGAATATGGTGATTTTGTTGCTTTTCAAGTTGCAACTCTTTTGAAGATTATGATTGTGTTTTTTAGCTTTAAATTAATTTGCCTCTATTTTTTTATAATTTTGGTTACCTTATGCAGGTGCACCCTTACATATTTATCTGATTCGTAATTTTCTATTTTTAATAATAATAATAATAGAAAACGAGAGAATTGATCGACTAACAGAAAACGAGTACCACGTTTTAAATTGTCGCCGCATCGCGCAGCTTTCCTACTAGTGTGTGTATATATATATAGGGGTGAGTTCACTAGAAAACTTATTTTTATGAGAAAACCAAAAAACCCCTCATTAAATGTGCTGAATATGTGTAGTACACCTAAAATCCTAACCCCCACCCAAAAAACCTAAACCCCCCACCCCACCCTCACCCAAAAACCTAAACCCACCCCACCCACCCCCCCACCCACCCCCCAAAACCTAAACCCCCCACCCACCCCCAAAAATCTAACATAAAAGCTAAACTAAACCCAAAAAACTAAACCCAAAAGCTAACCCTACTACACATATGTAGTAGGGCGCTGGTTTTTTTTTATTTTTATTTTTTGAAAGAGGACGACGTGGGGAACAAGGTCTCTGAAGCGGTTTTTTAGTTTTTGATTTATATTTTGAGTTATAATTTTTTTATTATTTTTTTTACCTTTAATAAATAGTTTTTTGGTTTTTTAATTAACAATTAATTTTCTTATGATCATTTCCCTATATATATATATCTATATTAATAAATAAAGGTTTCAGATGACACATGTCACTTCCTGGTCGCTTCTCATTTTTATTTTTCCGCCTCTCTCTCTTATTAAATACTAATATATACTAGGTTACACACCCGTGTATTACACAAGGTTTGATTAATGAAATATTAAAAATTTATTAATAAGTGAAAAAAACAAAGAAAATAATTGAGAAAAAAAATATTAAATAAATGAAATATTTATAAAGTAAATATTAATAAATAAGATAATAAATAATTGAGAAACAATAGGTGAAAAAAACTTCAATCAGTTACTTATTTATTTGGTATAGGTTGGTCTCACAAGAAAATAAGTGGGAAAATTTTCAAAAGCTTACAAGAATCTTGAGCTCACTGAATTATGACACGTGACTAATTACTTATTTATTAGGTATAGCTTAGTGTCAAATATAACTAAAAATTTATATTATTCTTATTATAATATAACAATCTAAATATATTTATTTGCATAAAATTTAAACTTAGTGAGACTCTCAATCGATATGTCTTCTCATTTTATACTACTTTTATTTTATTTTAACCGTTTGACCCGTTAGAGAAAAAAACATAACTCAAATCGACCCGTTCATAAGAAAATAGGTCGAAGTTGCTACATATACAAAACATATATAAACATATACAAATAGATAAAATAAGTAATGATGTAAATCGAAATAGGAAAAAAAGAAAATAATTACTTGAATACTTTCGGCTATAATAATATGACAAAAAACACAGTGAGATTTAACAAATCAAACAAATATTATATCTTTGAATATGTAAATATACGATTGAATGTTTTTTTTAATTGGATCTTAAATTGCTATAAAATCGTTTTCAGTTTGTAAAATTTATAAAAATATGATTAATGATAAACAAAATTTTGAATTCAAAAATCTGTAGGTAAAAATTCAAACGAAAATTGATCTAGTTGTCTAAAATAATGAAGTTTATTAAAATGTAAAAACAGTCTGATAATATAATAGCTTTTCATAATACAAATTTATTTTTCAAAAATGATAAATAATATCATTAACTATAACTATCCATGAGTAATTTCATATTAAGCTTATTTAGTTAATATATAATAACTATCAATAATTAAATTTGTTATGTTTCTTAATATATATTATTTAATAGAAGAGAGAAAAGAAAAAGTTAGTATTTAATAGGAGAGAGAGCCGGGAAAATAAAAATAAGAAGGAACCAGGAAGTGACATGAGTCATCTGAAACATTTATTTATTAGTATAGATATATAAGCGACGATTCCACTAAAAAGTGGTTTTTCGCTAAGAAATCCTAAGAAGTGGGTCAAACGAACTCCGATTGAGCTCATTCCAGCAGCGTTGGAACCGTTTCATCTAACCCTAACCCGGACCCAAAAACCTAAAGCCCCCTCCAGCCCTAACCCGAAAAGCCTAAAACCACCACCCCCACCTCCTAAAAACCTAAACCCCCCACCCCGCCCCCAAAAAAAAACCTAAACCCAGCTCTCAAAAAACCTAAACCATAAAATCTAAACCCTATTAGCTAAACCCTAAGGCTAAACCATAAGGCTAAAACCCTAAAATTCAAACGTAAAATCTAAACCCTAAAATTCAAACGTAAAATCTAAACCCTAAAAGCTAAGATGGTAGAGTTCGACGAGACGGTTCCAACGCCGCTAAAATTAGCTCAATCGGAGTTCGTTTGATATTGTTTCTTAAGGTTTTTGTCATTTCTTAGATTTTTTTAACGAAAAACTACTTTTTATTTGATTCTCCCTATATATATATATATATATATATATATATATATATATATAGGGTAAGGTTCGTTTCAAAACCCACTATTATTGTGTTAAAAAAAAAAAAACCCTGTAAAAATCGATTAAATCACCATCTTTTTTTTTGTGAATAACATTATTATCATTATTATACTAATATAACGTCATGTTATTATTTGCATTTTGTTAAATTCACGAGTATAAGGGAGTTTACACCAGTGTAATAAGCTAAATATTTATTTTTCCGGAAAAATTTACACCGGTGTAAACTCCCTTACACTCGTGAATTTACAAAAATGCAAAAAATAACATGACGTTATATTAGTGTAATAATGGTATTCACAAAAAAAAAAGATGATTTGATCGATTTTTACGGTTTTTTTGGATTAACACAATAATAGTGGGTTTTGAAAGGAACCTCCTATATATATATATATATATATATATATACTAGATTAATAACCATGTACTACACGGTTGATGAAAAGAAACATATATCATTCATAATTGTATAAGACAATTTCATAAATAAAATAAAATTTTAATTTACATAGGGAAAAAATTAAAATTACAATAACATTCACAAAACTAAATAATTTTTTCATAAATCTCTAATATTTCCTTATATACAACATTTGTTATTTGATTCGTAACTTTACCATCTTTATCCAATATTAGTAATTTTATTCCGTCTCACTCTTTACTCTTGATGATGTGAGAAGTTTTTCTTCATTTGTTAATGCTTTGTTTATGTGCATGTTGTATTTACAGAGACTTTGGGCGGGAAAAAAACCGAGTAGGAGCAAGTTTGATCCTGTGACCTGAGCTAAGCATTAAATTAAATTATAACCTTATTAACATTAGTCACAAGCTTCCGTAGAGCTTTCATCTTCAGGTTAATCTTTTCTCTTCATTGCTAAAACAATGATGTATCATATAAGATCTAAGATCACACTTTGCGAATTAAAATGTTCAAACTTTTACAAACAAATTACCCATTCAGACCGGTTATGGATAGCAGCAGCTCTGCTTCCCCTACTTGATCTGTGTCATCCTAAGTATTGCATTCTTATTCTTTATTTTCATGTACAAAATCAAGAAACAACTAATAATTTAAATGACTTAAAAGTCAAAATCTCCATAAAATTTTGAAACTGTTTAGTGTTTACCCATCATCTTGATTAGCAGAATCATCAACTGTGTTTTTACTCTTCAAGCTTGATTAGCCGGGTCGGATAAAGGGCATGTCATGGGTGAATGGTTGGAGCGACTCAGCCATTTTAGAAGCACAATCTAAAGTAAAAAACCTGTGGCCCTTTTCCAACACCAGACCACAATTATTTTATACTCCTTTCATAAATCAACTAAATTCAAAATGTAAAACTACTAAACTATCGCTAAAGCTCAAAGAAAATTAGGACTTGAGAAGAATGAACTTACTCCTCATTATGAATGTGAGCAACAATTGTAGGATATAAATGACCTTTGACATCTTTCTCTATTGTTCCAACGACTTGACCATTATTCATGGCATCAACATCATAAACACGCTCAAAGTTAAATTTCTTAAAGAATGGAAAAAAAAAGGCTAGAAAGCAACTAATTTTATAATGCACTTCCAATAACCTCAGAGACCATATCCTGTTCAAAGGCTAGAAAACAAATAATGCTATCAGGATGTGTTCGGGTAAGGACGGACCGATTTAAAAAGTTGTCATTTTAAACATAAATTACAAAAAACAGCAGGTTACAAAAAAAAAGCAGCAGCAAAATATCATCATGTTACGAAATAAACAGCACATGGCCATCAGATAACAACATTACATAAACATCAATTTAAATCAATATTTTTACAAGAATTTGCATATAATATATTCAGTTTCAATGCATAAAATAATCAGTAAAAAGAATCCAAAATGCATAACCAATAGATATTACAGTGGTGCTTCTCTGGGAGCTGTAATGACTCAAAGAGAAAGAACACAAATATCCCTACCAAATTCAGAATAAAATTATTAAAGGCAAAAATATCCCTCCATATCATCAAGTGACAGGCCAATGGCCATGTCCTTTTTGTTGTTTGCTTGAAGTCATTGTATTACCACATGGTTGTTAATCTGGTATAAATTCAGGGTCAAAATGGGGAAATGACATACTCCCTCTTTCCTAACAAAAACTTCAACTAAAACGTGTAATTATTTTTATAATATTTTTCACTTTATCCAAAATAAAAAAGCAAGAATAACCATTGATTACTATAGAAAAGCATAAACGGTTAATAGTACCAGAACATTTAAGAGATCAAAAACATTCTCTGCGATGTACTTTTGTAGAACATTGGCACCTTTATGTTGAACCTTGTCTGGATGAACACATAACATTACCTTATAATAAGCCTTTTTAACCGCTGTGGATATTATCAAATCATTCAATGAAATTGGCTGCCACCCGCTTCCAGCACAAAGTACCTGCAATACAACATGCACATAAACAAAGCATTAACAAATAAAGAAAAGCTTCTTACATTTTACTCCGTCTCTACTCTTTACTCTTGATATGGTAAAATGATCTCAATTGTCTACAATTTATTCAATTCTTTTGGTCATCTTGAACAAAATATGTCAAAATGTAGTTTGAACTGTAGAAAATAAGAATGAAATGTTTTTGCTAATTACTTAAGTTAGCTATTTGAATTTGCTGTAACGATCTAAAGCTACCTATTTTGTTTTAAAGTTCTGTCACTTTTACCATTGGATCTCTAGTCGCAATTTTGGTTGCAAAATATCAAACACCGTTGATGTTTTAATATATCTCTGCTAATAATGAATTAATATAATCCAACAGCCGATTCCTTAGACTGAACCCTAACTACTGAGAAAATAAACACGATTACACAAATACGGGAAGGAGAACGTGGAGGAGAAGCGAAGAAAAAGGGGATTCAATCAAATCGTGATGCAAATTTAAAAAGGGGCAACGAATTACATACCTTTGATGGAACCCTAATTACTGAGAAAATAAACTCGGGAATGAGATCGCGGAGGAGAAGCTATGAAACCCTTCGACAAAGCAGATCGTGGATGAGAGGACTTGAAAGCAGATAGGCGCTGCAGATAGTGGAGGAGAGGAGGCTCCTGGTGACGAAACAGATCGTGGAGTAGAGGAGAAACCCTAAAATTGAGGAAAGAGGGTTTAAAAAATACGGGTTAAGTTATGTGGAGCAACTTGGGTTAAATGACCCGCATGTTATAGATTCCGGTTTTTTGTTTTAGGCGGGAAAAAAGAAAAGAGGTCTCTAGAAAATGGACACGTGTCCTCTTAAATTCTTTATTTATTAATATGTGTGTATATATATATATATAGGAAAACAATAAAATAAAAATCTTCTTCAGTTGGAAAAATCCATTAAACCCTATAAAAAAATTTAGAAAAATTTTGTTAAAAATTTGGGATTGATTATTTACATAAAAAAAGTACTTTCGTAAAAAAAAAAAAAAACGCCTACTAAAAAAAATAAAAAACATGTAAAAAATAACAAAAATTCCCGTTTTCTCTTTCTTACGTAAGCAATACGTCAGCATTTACATATGTAAAAAATGTCAGATTTAAAAAAAAATTTAAAAAAACTGCTCGACGTTTTTTATATTTTGTTTCACCAAAAGTAATAAAATTGAATGTAGAATCCATCTAAAAAATAAAAAAGTGTTTTTGTTTGATTTTTTACATATGTAAAAAGGGTTTAGTGAGTTTTTCCAACTCAAGTGGATTTTTGTTATAACCATCCCACATATGTATATATATAGTGTGAGGTTTTGATACAAAGTCAAAAAAGTGTAAAAAGCCTAAAAAGTCGTTTAAAACGCTCATAATCGGCTTATACGAACTTCGATTTTACTCATTTCAATGGCGTTGTAACCGTCTCGTCGAATTCTACGATCTTAGCTTGTAGGGTTTAGCTTTTATGGTTTAACTTTTAGTGTTTACTTTTTGCCTTATGGTTTAGCCTTAAGGTTTAGCTTTTAGGATTTAGGCTTTTAGGGGTGAGGGGTGGGGGTTTTAGATTTTTGGGTGTGGGGTGGGGTTCGAGTTAGGTTTTTTTTTTGGGGGGGGGGAGGTTAGGGATTTAGGCTTCTAGGGGTTGGTGGTGGGGGTTTTAGGTTTTTCGGAGAGGGGTGGGGTGGGGGTTTTAGGATTTTAGGGGGTGGTGGTAGGGGTTTTAGGCTTTTTGGGGGGGAGGGTGGTAGGGTTTTTAAACAGCTTTTTACACTTTTTTGACTATTTAGAATATCCCTCCCCTATATATATATATATATATATATATATATATATAAGATCCCAAACCCGGGAACCCTACTTGTTGATACAAACACAAGCTAAGTTGTGTTAGACATCAAATATTCTCATAACATGCGATGGAAAATAAATTGTCAAACCTTGATTCAACGACCCAACATCGAAACATAGCATAAGTCTAATACTAATATTCGATCAAACTCAACAAAATGGAAATATCAATGTCATCACACGCCCAGTAACCAATCGTCATCCAAGAGCCGCCAGATCACACCTTCTCTTTACCTGAAATACATGCAAAAATGCCAGCTACGCTGAGTGAGTTTTATAGTAAGTTATTAGGGATAATCATTCTCGAAAGCCGTTATAAAAAAGTTTATGTCTCAAAAAGGTTTAGCTCATTCCCAGATAAATAGTATATCTTAAAATCAAGTAATTAATTATCAACCACACACAATATATCCCGTTTACTGCATCCGTGGACACGAGCAAACACAGTCTCCCGCTTGGCCGCCGTCAGACACAATAACCCGTTTGACTATGTCAAACACAATATCAAGCTTTCACTTGATCACTCGTCATGACCGTTAAGTATGTGACACATAAACTAATACACACACACAAGCATAACGATTATTTAACCATACACATTTCATCACAAAACATCATCTATGCATGCGTCCACTAAAACATTACGTCAAATGTATTCATGCCCAAAAGTACAAAACAGTTAAAAGTGGACAAGAGAAACTCACCTTTTCTCATCACACCTCGATCACTAGAACTCGCTAACTCCCCGAACGTGTCTTTCGACCTCGTACCTATAATACGCATAACATACGAGTCAATACGTGACCCGACATAAACACCTCCACTTGCTCGGCTAAAAGGACGTCATGCATGGCCGCCCGCCTTTGCATGGCTCCCATGGACTACGTGAACACTCGCACGCGTTCCCGAAGCTCCAACGCGTCCAACGTCTTCTCTCAGGTCACCGAACTCACGAAGCGTCAATCCCTGCACCTTGGTTACACCATTGCGTCTCTCCCGTGCGTCCACCGTCCTCGGCTGGTCCCTCACAGCCGCCGCCAGCCTTATCCCTGGCTGCTGTGGCCACCCGAATCCACCTCCGCCTCCTACTGTCTTAGGCCAGCCCCCTCAGCCGCCGTACGGCCCCTCCACGCTGCTGCCTTCGTCTTACGAAGCCACCACAGCCGCACAACACAGCCTTTGAGCCTTCCTCACCGCGCTATTGGTCTTACCTCAACCCGTCGGCCACCCTAAAGGGTTCGGCCATCCCCAAACTCGCCTAACACTCGATCCAAATGATAAACTATGATTAAACATAACGGTTTTTCGATATTATACCTCTAATCCGTGTGACTCGTGTTTTTCAATATTATACCTCCAATCCATGTGACTCGTGTGAATCGAATCACCAAGGAATTCACCTTCCTCAAAAGCTTGCTTATTTCGAAAGCCTAGAACAACCAAAAATGTTTACCACGACTATCCAAGGATCAAAACACGTAAAGGAGGATTATGGATACGAAAAGTACCTCGAATTGGATACGAAACACAACAAACGGCTCTTACCCTCTTCTCCCTTGCTCTCGGCAGCCGCAAGACACAAATGGGGAGCCTCCCTTTGTGTCATACGATATAGGGTACCCCCCTTTGTGGGCCGGGTTTGCCCCCGCGCGTATACGGCCTCTCGCGTTTATTCTTTTTACGTATTTAGAACGTAACTTGACTAAATTTTCGATAGTCGTCCGCTAACGCTTTACAATTAATTACATAATACCAATCCCGTTTTTATCCAAGAAACCGGGATGTTACAAGTCTTTCCCCCTAAAAGAGGTTTCGTCCTCAAAACGTGCGTCATCTGGAAACAGATGCGGATAGCGTTCACGCATTTCCGCCTCTAGTTCCCAAGTAGCATCTGATCCCTTACGGTGCTTCAATTGCGTCTTAAGAATAAGGATTACTTTCCTCCTCAATCTCTTCTCCTTTCTATCCAGTATAGCCATTGTTTCCTTTACATAGTTCAGTTTATCATCGACCATAATGTCGTCCAATGGCACGTGCTCTGTAGCGTCTGCCAAACATTTCCATAGATGGGACACATGAAATGTCGGGTGTATCCCTGCCACTTCATCTGGCAACAACAGTACGTAGGCAACAGTACCGACACGCTCCTCAATCATGAACGGTCCGATATACCACGGATTAAGCTTTTCCCGCTTCTGAAACGAATAATGCCCTTCTGGGGCGATACCTTTAACATAACAAAGTCACCCGCATTGAACTCTATAGGTCGCCGTCTCTTGTCGGCATACGAATTCTCCCAATCTTGTGCGGTTTTCATCCTTAGCTTCACCATCTCGAACTTCTCCGAAGTTTCTTTCACTACTTCTAGGCTTCCTAGTTCTTTCTGTCCAATCTCACCCTAGCAGACCGAGGTCCTACACTTTCTCCCATACAACATCTCGAAGGGCGGCATTCCAATAGTTGTGTGATAACTATTTTTATACGAAAATTCCGCCAATGGCAGGTGACTATCCCATGCAGCACCAAAATCAATCACACATGCGCGAAGCATGTCCTCTAACGTTTGTATCGTTCGCTCTGACTGTTTGTTAGTTTGAGAATGATACGTCATACTAATATGCAGTCTCGTCCCCATAGCTTCATTAAATCTCTTCCAGAAATTGGACGTAAATCTCGTATCTCGGTCAGATACAAAAGAAATTGGCACTCCATGCCTTGCAACAATCTCATTCACAAACACTTCCAATAACCTTTCCGATGAGAATGTCTCCCGACTAGGTAGAAAATGGGCGCTCTTGGTTAAACGATCAACCACTACCCAAATCGTATCATGCCCCTTCACCATCTTGAGCAACTTGGTAATAAAGTCAATAATAATATGCGCTCGGCCTTGACCTACAAGCACTTCAAGCATTTACTCACATACTGAGTTACATCGTACTTCATTCCCGGCCACCAGAAGTTCCTTTTCATATCTTGATACATCTTCGTCGTTCCCGGATGAATCGAGTATCTTGACTTATGAGCCTCGTCAAGTACCTTATCTCTAAACCCTCCGAACTTCAGTATCCACATACGGTCACCCCGGACCCACACACCCTAACTGTTCTCAGTCAATAGTTCATGTTGACCAAAAATTCGCTTTTCCTTCAATCTCTCATCTCGCAATGCTTCAGTTTGCACATCCTTTAGTAATGTTAGAAAATCTGGGGTTATAACCAATTGACACGCTTTGACTCTAATCGGAGCGTGCTCCTCCTTACGACTCAACGCATCTGCAACTACGTTCGCTTTACCTGGGTGGTAAATGATTTCACAGTCATAATCTTTTATCAACTCCAGCCACCTCCGTTGCCTCATGTTTAATTCCTTCTGCTCAAAGAAGTATATCAAACTCTTATGGTCAGTGTTGATCGTGCACTTGATTCCATAAAGATAATGTCTCCACAGTTTAAGTGCAAACACCACCACCGCCAGCTCTAAGTCATGTGTAAGGTAATTCGCCTCATGGGTTTTCAATTGTCTCGACGCATAAGCGATTACCTTCCCCCGTTGCATCAACACGCAACCTAAACCCAAATATGAAGCATCTGAATACACCACTAGATCATCCGTTCCGTCTGGCAATGTTAACACTGGTGCCTCCGTCAGTCTTTTATTCAACTCTTGAAATGCATCCTCCTGATCCGCTCCCCACGCAAACTTCACCCCGCTTAGAGAAGTCCTTAATGAACTTCCTATAGTAACCCGCCAATCCCAAGAAACTACGAACCTCTGTTGGAGTCTTAGGAGCGTTCCACTTCACCACTGCTTCAATCTTCATAGGATTCACCATGATTCCCTCTTGATTAATAACATGCCCTAAAAATTTCACTTCCCTCATCCAAAATGCACATTTCAAGAATTTCGCATAAAGCTTCTCTCGCCTCAACGTCTCTAACACTTCCCGGAAATGCTCTCCATGTTCCTCTTCACTCTTAGAGTAGATTAGGATGTCGTCAATGAATACAATCACCTACCTATCCAACATTGGTCGACACACGCGGTTCATCAAGTCCATGAATGATGCCGGAGCATTCGTTAACCCAAATGACATCACCAAAAATTCATAATGCCCATAGCGCGTTCGAAACGCAGTCTTCGGAATGTCCTCCTCCCTAACCTTCAATTGGTGATATCCTAACCTCAAATCTATGCGCGAGAACCACTTTGCACCTTGCAGTTGATCAATCAAGTCATCGATACACGGTAGAGGATATATACTTGTTCTTAATCGTCAATTTATTCAGCTCCCGATAGTCAATGCACATAAGCATGCTTCCATCTTTCTTCTTCACAAACAAGACCGGCGCACCCCAATGCGAGATGCTCAGTCTAATAAACCCCTTATCTAGTAAATCTTGAAGTTGCTCCATCAACTCCTTCATTTGCGTCGGGGCTAAACGATATGGCGCCTTAGCGACCGGTTGAGCTCATGGCTGTAAATCAATCTGGAACTCAATCTCTCTCTTAGGTGGTACTCCCGTCAGATCATAGACATCAGGGAAGTCTTGTACCACTGGTACCTCTGACAACTCCACATTCTTAAAGGATAACAGAACACAAATGTCAATTGCTATAAGTCCCTTCAAATTTTTAGTATGTACAAATCAACTAAGGTTATCACAAGATAATTAGTTCGAAACTGACAATAAAATTGACCCATTTGAACCGTTTAAAAAAACTGACCCATTACATGTATATGCATCTGTGCATATTCACACTTATCTTTTTATCCATCAAAATTTCTTTGATCCCAAATTCCCAAATAAGGTTTTTTTTATGTTAACTAATTTGTGGTTAATTAGAGGATGCAGTTGACTGGTCTAGTACCATGATGGCTTCAAGTATATATGCTTTGATATATACAATCCAGATTTCAACCATAATAATTTAATCAGTTTATGCTTGCTCATGAGGCGAAGTTTTAACTACTTATGGTAAAGTAAGTTATGTAAATACATCTTCTATTATGAATATTATATCTCTTTTTTGTTACTACCGAAGCGAAAACACAACAAAGGGACACGTAAACCAGTTCATGAAAAATGTTTAAATCTTAAGCATGAACATATCAAGAGTAATATAAGAATAAATTGTCGGAAATAGAATATGGAGGTACCTCATAATCATCATCGTCTTCATCTTCTCCATCATCTAAAATACATATTTAGGGTAGATATACCCTGTTAAGGGTCTTTCTAGCTGTAAATGAGGAAGTTAAAACAAATAATTAGATTTTGTTTTACTACTTGCAAGATTTAAAATCAGTAAATTAATAAACTTTTGCCATAAAGCTTACCATGGAAGGGCATCCTTTTAAGCTTAAATCATAAGTCTGTGAAATCAGATCATGACAAATAACGGAGTATCTTGATATTAAATGCTCAATTAATAACTAAAAAAAGGAATCAAAGTAAGCACAATTTTTAGGGTTGTAACTAACAGTAATAATCCATCATCAATTTCATTTACCGCGACTTTATAAACGTGAAATGGAACGAAACGATTGAAACCCTAAATCAGGTAACCGACTTTAAACAGATGACTTGAAAAGCTAAATAAACAACTACCTGGGTTTGCGACAACGGAGGTGACGAAGGCCAGTAGATGGAGCGGTCTGAGGTGACGAAGGCCAGTAGATGGAGCGGTCTGAGGTGACGAGGGCAGCGAATGATGAAAATGGCCGGTAGATCCTTTTCTTAACTTATCTTTCCTGGCGAGACCTTTCGCCTATAACACCTGCCAAAATTCCGATCTCAATTTCTGTCCGGAACTCTTGCAAGACTACAAGAATTGTCGGAAAACCAAAAGTTAGAAAATAAATTAAGAATTTTAACATTTAAGAGGTAGCGGAACGCTACCTATTGGTTAACGGTCCGCTACAGAATAAAGGAATTTAGCTGCCCAAGGGGTGGCGGACCGCCAACCTCCTGGCTAACGGTCCGCTACAGGAGAACCTTGGCTGGCGGACAGCCAACATCAATGCTAGAGGTCAGCTACGTAGGTCCCTAGGGACCCTCTGCAGTTGACACGTGTCTTAACACGTGTAGGGCATGCGCCAGCCCTAACGACGCGTGGTCGGTGGCGGAGCGCCACAGCAGACCCACACGGTCCGCTACGAACGTGTGGTGAGTCTGCATTGCATGGCCACCACGTTGCATGCATGCAAGAGACATGGGGCGGTAGCGGACCGCCAGGGACCTGGCTAGCGGTCCGCTACGGGGTCAGGTCTGGCCTATAAATAGAGGTGCATTGCTTCTCATTTTTCACAACACAAACAACTCTCTCTCGAGCTTTCTCTACACCTGAGCCATTCTCGAGCCCTCCAGCTGTCTCGACTCCCTAGCCGCTCTTCCCGGTTCGACTGACTTTCATTTATTTACCGGACTCAAGCGTTAGAGAGACAAAGGAGCCCGAGGAACTATTAGAAGTACCGGTTGTCGTACTAGAGCTTTAAGAGTTGACTATTTAGAGCCGCTTAGCTCTAAGCTACTATCTTTCAACCAAGCAAACTTCCAATCAAAGGTGAATACTCGTCTTTATCAAAGATACATGTTCTCATGGTGAGAACAAGCTTTTCAAAACGATTTATAAAGACTGCTTGTCTATGTCATAAAAGCTCGTTCACATGGTGAACATGAGTCTGTCAAAAAAAGTTTATAAGACGTGCTTGGGCTATAGGCTATCATCACGCAATAAGACAGACTATCATGTTTTTTACAAAGAGGCAAAACACGAGAATTAAATACTTACTCATATAAACCCGGTAAGGGGGTTGAGATAAACCCCTGGGATGGTGTTACCCAAGCAGTGTACGTAAAGTTTGATCAATTCTTTATACTCGCAACGGTTCTGGTTAGGGCCGGGTGGGGTTGGAATGTATGTCGGGTAAACGCTTATGTGCCTACAGAGCCGCGAAACCCCCGAGTACATGACCAATGTATACATGGATGGAAAAATGGAAAGAAGCAAAGTGTTCGCTAGATTCCATGGATGAAATGTTTAATTATTTAATTTAACTGTTTTGCCATGCTTATGAAATGTTTTGAGGTCATGAAGTATTCACCAGCACATAGCTGACGTTCATTTTCAAATGTTTTCAGGAGAAGAATGATATGACCTCATCATACCGGGTCCGGCTATGGCCTAAGTCCCGGAATCAGTTTTGTTGCTTTAGCCGGGCCAGGCTACACACATGGACCCGGTGCAACCTAAAACTATGTTATACAGGTTCATGCAAGGCACAGGAAAGAACCTGAGAAAAGACAAGGTTAAGGTGCCCAAAGGATGTCGACTCCCTAGGCAGAATACCCCCTTGTAGACTATACTGACTTTGGTTAGGGTTTTGATTTCAAAATCAAATGTATAAACGATCGGGTTTTATACCCAAGGATTTAAATAAAGAAATATTTTGTCTACACGATAAGATTTCCAGTATTTACAAAAACCAACCCTCGAGGTTGAGATGATTTATGAAAAGATCCTTTTGAAAGCACTATTCTACTGCACAAAAACCAAACTCTGAAATCAAAGCAGGTACCGAAGGTGCCAACTGATGTCACAGCCCAGTAACGTCCCGGGGGTGCCCGGGGCGGGGTGTTTCATTGGTTGATATCAGAGACTCAGGTTTTAGCGAATTAGATACTTGGGATTAGTATCTAAGCTCTAACCAGATTAAGCAAAGCTTGCCTACTAGCAAAAGTAGGTAGACACTTGCCTTTAAGCTAATAGTGTCAAACATGCAGGTAGTACTATGTCAGGAGTTCAAGGATACTATAGCTACTATAACCCTAATGTTACTGTTAAACAAGAACTAGTAGCAAATCCATACGAACCCATGGAAGTAGAAAACTTCTCATGGTATCACACTCTGCCAAAGGCACCTATGAAGGAGGAATACAAATCGGATCACCTAAGCTAAATGGGTGGCTCTGACTTCAGTAACTGGAGATGTACACCACCAAAATACCCATTACCTCCTCCACCAAACTACTTTCCACCTCAAACTCCCCCACCGCCTATGTATACTCCTCCCACTAACCAAAATGAGGCAGGGTCCAGCAAGAAGGCCACTAAACCTCGAATGAAGGTAAGGAAACCTGTCGAAAAGCTTTCCATCACAGGAGCTAGTTTAGAAGAAATCTATAAAAATCTAGAAAACTATGAAAGTTCCGAATCTGAAGGATTCCTTCCTCTACCTCCGATAGAAGCCTATTCACCACAATCAGCTAGCTATGAACCGTTTGTTGATTACCTCAACTACCCTATCTGTGACATCCGATAACTTTCAGGTTATTTATCGTAAACCTTAGAACGCATTTATAGTTTAATTATGTGCGTCTTAGACTTAATTTCAGTTAATTAGGTTATTATAAAGTCTGGCAAAGCCCTTCGTATGCATAGGTTTGCACTTCGTGAATTTTTGGAATTTACGGTACCGCGTATTGATAAAATGTCCGTATTTAGCGTTGGTTACGACCCGGTTAATTTAAAATATCAGTTTTGATGAAAATTATATAAACTGGTTTATATTAGGGGATTATACGTGAAATTTATGTGCTACTTGTTAAATATCGCTTTCGGTGATTTTCATTGCGTTTTACCCGGTACAATCGCGTACCGGATGAGTTAAAATGAACTGTTAGCAAAAAATATTAGTTTTACTAATTATGATAGCAAATAATTAGTGGGTATTTTATATATTTTTATTTTGATGAAAAACCATGTTTAAAGTGGTAAAATTTTATAAAAGTGTTGTAGTTTTTATAAAAAGTCACCTACACTTGTGTGGTGTAGTTTTTATAAAACAAATGAGGTTCTAGAAGACCTCTCTCTCTCTCTCTCTCTAAAAATCAGCCATAAAAAGTGGGTCTCACACCCTAATCAAGTATTAAACACACTCATTTGATTCTTTACACACTTTGTACAAAACTACACTCCACCACATTTGATCATTCAACTTGCATGGATTTTTAATGGAAGATGTCAAATCTTCTCTCTCTCCTCTCTCTCTCTTTGGGCCAAAATCCATCCCCCAGCCCCCTATAAATACCCCTTCAATCTTCATTTGCAACTCCACACCATTTCTATCATCTTTTCTCTAAGTGTCCTTACAAGTATTCTTGAGTTTTTGGTGTTCTTGGAGCATCTTCTTGAAGATTCAAGAGTTTTGGAGCCAAATACTCAAGAAAACCATCTATCATCTTATATTTCTCTAGTATTCTTCTTGATTTAGTCAAGTGGTATGAATCTCCATCTCTTTCTTTACTTTTCTTAAAGAAAGCTTTGATTTTTGCAAATATTGTTCACCTTTAATAAAAGGATTTTTATGAACTATTAAAATCAGAAAATAATGTGTCTTTATTAAAGATTTTCATGGATTTATTTGTATGTATAGATGTCGTGTATATGCATGTATGTTTATATGCTCATATCTTGCAAAAAGTAGTGAATTAAGGCTTGATCTTTATATGCAATCAAATATTTTGTTATGGTTTGTTTCAAACAGAAAATAATGGTATATTATTGCATAAAAACATGTTAGTTTATGCATGGATCATTGAATTGATGATTTAGGTGTTTATTGCTAAAAATTGTTGTCCAAAAGCATGATTTTAATTAGGGTTTTGGAATGGATTATTTAGATTGTGTAACATCTGGAAATATGTTGATAAAAATGATGTTTTATAGTAATAATGACTAGCTCTAAAAGTGTTATTTAGGTTGTGATGATTTGCTAAGTGTATGCCATGTTTATGTTGCTTAAAAGACGCCAAAAAGGTAAATTTTTGTATGAAAATAGATAGATTTGTAAATATGGAATCATGGCTGTAATATGATGATATTTTGTCTAAAATATATATTTTTAGTAATATGTATGATTCTTGGTGTCACACCCCAGCCGGCGGCGGATTAAACGCCGGGGCTGACACGGTTGTTCAAAAGCTCATGATCATCTAATTAATGCGAAGATATTTATTAATCATATTAAATGATCCGTTACAAGAATAATGAAAAGACAAGATTTAACATAACATAAGTTCCAGTTTATTTTCTAGGTCCAAGTCCTACGTGAGCAGCAAGAGCCTTAAGTAGGAGCACCTGAAACATGCGAGTAAAAGTCAACTACAAGTAGTTGGTGAGCAACATAGGTTTTGACACCAATACCAAAGTTTAGATAAAGTTTACGATTCAAAAGATTCTAATGCAGATCTAAAGCATATCTAATAACACATAAGGCTCCAAGCGTACAGTTCAACCCTGGTAATGAAATATAGCTGCCACAATCCCACGGATTGCCGTTTTGATAAAAAGGGTTAGATAACACCCGAAGTTTTATAGTTCACATCCAACATGGGGAGATACACCCATGATGATGGTTCACACCAACAACAACCCGCCAAGGTTATGTGGTAAGTTTAGTTTAGTTTCGGTTTCCCCTATAAATGATCATGTTAGGTACTGCCTTAGGCTTGCAACACAAGTTAATGAACGTACTGGCATACATTCATGCAATGGTCACCAAATAGTTAAAGATATAAAGCATGTAGATCATAGCAAAGAATCAAGTTAAAGAATCGTGTAGATAAGATAGTTAATGCATGTTTCACCCCAAAACAAAAGCAGTAAAAAGGGGCTATGAATACTCACTTGGATGCAGAGCTGAAGATGATTAGGTTTGATAAGTTGGATGGATTTTTGTGAGATGTACTCACAACAAACCTACAAGATAGATTTGGATTCTAGGATTGAGATAGGTCGTACTAGATAAAGGGGTTTGGGATTTGAAGATAAATTCGTTTAAGTTTTGAGATTAAAAGATTGTTTAAGGTTTGTTAAACACGATTTATATATTTTTGATTAAGGTATTTTATAATCAAACTGATAAAGTAATAACTAGGTAGTCCTACCAAAAGTTCATGGAATAACTATGTTTTAACTAAAATAGATTTTGAATAACTATTTATTTAAAAATAATTATTTAGATATTTAGATAATTATCATTTTGCCAAACTAATTATTATTTTTTTTTTTGAGTTTAAAAGATTAATAATACTTATAAATGTTATTAATTTATAAGATTGATTTAATAAGTTCGTCTAAATAATATATTTATTTAGAAGTTTATATTTATAATAATACAAAGTTTCATGGTCTCAATAAAAAGAAAATTAATATACTTAAAAAAAATGAATTTAATTGAATTTCTAAACATTTAGTTAATATATAAAAGCTTAAAAGTAACCCAAAATAAACAAAAGTAATTTTATAAATTTTAGATTTTATTGTTTTAAGGCTTTAGATTTTATATAAATTTTATTTATAATTTTTAAAAATTTTAAAATGTAAAAGGAATGCAAAAAAAATAAAAACAGAAAAACTACCCCTCTGTGGGGATCGAACCGGCGACCTCAGCCGCCTCAACCCACACACACGCTTTAACCATTAGACCAGGGCATGATGCCTTGGTCTAATCCAGCTTCGATTATACTTAACCCACAAACCCAAATCGCTTTCTTCCCCAAGAACTGGCCGGAACCCTAGCCCACGAATTCGGCCAATCCGGCTAATAGCCGGGCCCGATTCCATAGGGCTTTCGATCCTCTAGTCCCAACGGTTCTATTGATGTATTACTTACCTTAGTTAGTTACGTAAATCGGGGGGGTCGACTGCGTGAAATTCGCGACGGCTTCTTCCACAATTCTGAGCTCCGGTCGACGGTTTGCGGTGGTTTGAGGTTGTAGAAGGTTCGAGGTGTTTGTCGTCGGTGGTCTTTGGCCGTTATTTATAGGCAATTTGGTCGTAGACGAAACGATTCGGGAGGTGGCTTTTAATGGGGGTCACGGTTTCTGATTGCTCGACTTCCTGGCCGTAATCGATCGATTAAATCAGGGAAGATGGATCGATTGGTTCTCACGAACCCATTACCGGCTTCGGTTTCGATTATCCCTACCTCAGTCGCGAGTTCTCTTGCTTGGTTCCAAAACCGGCTTCGGCCAGGTTCGAACTCAGGGTCGTTTAAGAACAAGGGGGAATTACAAATTGACGGAACAGGCCCCTGAGGTTTTAAACGTTTTCAGTTAGAGCTTAAAGTTAGTTTTAGTTTGAGTTAAAGTTTCAGAATTTGCGATCTAGGTCCTCAAAGTTTTAGGACTTTATTATTTCATGTAAAAAAATTTATGTTTTTATTTAGGTTTCAAAGTTTTATAAAGACAAACTTTAATTGGATTTGTAAATTCATAAGTCTTTGAAATTTATATAAGTTATTACGTAAAACTAATAAGTTCAATTTAAATTAATTATTATATTTCTAATTATGAAATTCTTATTTTTCTCACTAAATTTATTACTTAATAATTTTAATATTTTTTTTTTGTAATAAGTTGTACTATTATAATCATAAATGTATATGTTTATTAAGATATTAATAATTTAAATCATGAAATTAAATATGAGTGTATAAAAGAATTCAAGAAATTTTATTGAACGACATAAATGTATTCTCTACATTAAATAAGTTACAATGCCGGACAAGCTAAGATAAAGCCGGAAATTTCTTGGGGATTACAGTCTCCCCTACTTTAGGAGATTTCGTCCCGAAATTTCGCTACGAGGAGGGTCCTGGGAATAGATGAGGGTACTTGGCCTTCATCTGGTCCTCACGTTCCCAAGTAAACTCAGGACCACGTTTGGATTCCCATCTAACCTTCACGATTGGGATTCGGCTTCGCTTGAGCTGCTTAACCTCCCGATCCATGATTTCCACGGGCTTCTCTACGAAGTGCATTGATTCGTCAACGTGCACCTCGTCGAGCGGTATCTGGAGATTCTCGTCAGCCAAGCACTTCTTTAAGTTCGAAATATGGAAAGTCGGATGAATGTTACTAAGCTCTCCTGGTAGATCCAACTTGTAAGCTACCTTCCCAATCCGCTCCAGGATTTTAAAAGGGCCTACAAATCTCGGTGCAAGCTTCCCTTTCTTTCCAAAACGGACTACTCCTTTCCAAGGGGATACCTTAAGAAGGATTAGATCTCCGACCTGAAATTCCAAGGGTTTTCGACGTTTATCAGCGTAGCTCTTTTGTCGACTCCTTACAGCCAGAAGGTTGTCTCGGATTTGCAAGATCTTGTCAGATGTTTCTTGGATGAGTTCGGGGCCAGTAATCTGTGATTCCCCAATCTCCGTCCAACATATAGGAGAGCGGCACTTGTGGCCATAAAGTGCTTCAAAGGGAGCCATGTCGATGCTCGTATGGTAGCTGTTATTATACGAGAACTCCACTAAGGGTAGGTGGAAGTCCCAATTACCCTTGAAGTCAATGACACAGGCTCTAAGCATGTCTTCGAGAGTCTGAATCGTTCGTTCGGACTGACCATCGGTTTGCGGATGGTAAGCCGTACTAAGATTCAACTGAGTACCCAAAGCTGATTGTAATGATTGCCAAAAACGAGAAGTAAACCGTCCGTCACGATCAGAGATGATATTGAGAGGTACACCGTGTCGACTAACGATCTCATCAATGTAGATTCGAGCCAACTTCTCAACTCGGTAGTCTTCACGGATAGGCAGAAAATGGGCAGATTTTGTCAAACGATCGATGATCACCCATATGCTATCATGACCACGAGACGTGTGCGGGAGTTTAGTTATGAAGTCCATGGCAATACACTCCCACTTCCACACAGGTATCTCGGGCTGTTCAAGCAAGCCAGATGGACGCTGGTGCTCGGCCTTAACCTTCGAACAAGTAAGGCACTTGGACACGTACAGAGCGATATCCTTTTTCATACCAGGCCACCAGTATTGGGTACGAAGGTCCTTGTACATTTTGTCTGCACCCGGATGGATAGAATAACGAGTCTTGTGAGCCTCGTTCATGACAAAAGTGCGGAGATTATCACGGTCAGGAATCCAAATGCGGTTTAGAAAGTAAAGTAACCCATTGGGTTTAGTTTCAAGCTGGAGTTCTGCACCGCATGACATTTCATTGTACATATTTCCTTTAGTGACCGAAAGATGTTGTGCTTCCAGGATACGGGTTTGAATATCATTTTGGATACGAATGCTATGGATCTTGATAGGTTCTTTACGACTGAGAGCATCGGCCACGACATTCGCCTTACCAGGATGGTAACGAATGTTGCAGTCGTAGTCGTTTAATAGTTCAACCCAACGCCTTTGCCTCATGTTGAGTTCTTTCTGATTGAAGATGTGCTGGAGACTCTTATGATCGGTGAAAATTTCACACTTAGTACCATATAGGTAGTGTCTCCAAATCTTGAGAGCGAAAACGACCGCACCCAGCTCAAGATCGTGCGTCGTATAATTCTTCTCATGGATTTTGAGTTACCGAGACGCGTAAGCAATCACTTTGCCTCGTTGCATAAGAACACAACCAAGGCCTAAGTGAGAAGCGTCACAGTAGACGACAAAATCTTCAGTTCCGTCTGGAAGAGTTAGGATAGGAGCTTCACACAATTTCTGCTTTAGAGTCTGGAAGGCTTTCTCTTGCTTTGGTCCCCACTCGTAGGGCTTGCCTTTATGTGTTAAGGCAGTGAGTGGCACCGCAATTTTGGAAAAGTTGGCTATGAAACGACGATAATAGCCAGCTAAGCCAAGAAAAGAACGGACTTCGGTAGGGGTCTTTGGAGCTTGCCAGTTCTTCACTGCTTCAACCTTAGCAGGATCCACGTGAATACCCTTCTCGTTGACTATGTGTCCCAAGAATTGGACCTCTTTTAGCCAAAACTCACACTTGGAGAACTTAGCGTATAACTGCTCCTTCTTCAAGAGATCTAAAACCAAACGCAGGTGTTTCTCGTGCTCTGCTTTTGATTTTGAATAGATTAAGATATCGTCAATGAAGACGATCACAAACTTGTCCAAATACGGCTTACACACGCGGTTCATAAGATCCATGAATACCGCGGGTGCGTTGGTTAGACCAAAGGGCATAACCATGAATTCATAATGGCCGTATCTTGTACGAAAAGCTGTCTTCGGGATATCAGAATCGAGGACTCGTAACTGGTGGTAACCAGAACGAAGATCAATCTTCGAGAAATAAGTCGAGCCTTGAAGCTGATCAAATAAATCATCAATCCTTGGGAGCGGATAACGGTTCTTCACAGTAAGCTTGTTGAGCTCCCGGTAGTCGATGCACATCCGGAACGAACCATCCTTCTTTTTGACAAATAACACAGGTGCTCCCCAAGGAGAAACACTAGGGCGGATAAACCCTTTGTCAGAAAGTTCCCGGAGTTGGCTTGCGAGTTGTTGCATTTCTGACTGTGCAAGACGATAAGGAGACTTTGCTACAGGATTTGCTCCAGGCACTAAATCAATGCGAAATTCGACTTGACGTACCGGAGGAAGACCAGGTAAGTCCTCGGGAAATACTTCCGGAAAGTCTTTGATCACGGGGATATCTTGAGGACTTTTGTCTTTGCTCTTCTTATCCACAATATGGGCCAAGAACGCCACGCATTTCTTTCGTAAGCACTTCCGTGCGGTGGTGCAAGACATAAGCTTTAGCCCATTCGACGGCTTCTCTCCGTAGACTTCCAGGATGTCACCCGAGCCGAGGGGAATACGAATATACTTGTCAAAGCAGATAACTTCAGCATGATGCTCAGTCAGCCAATCCATGCCTACTATGATGTCGAAACCTCCGAGCGCCATAGGAATAAGGTTGATAGAGAAGTCATGATCGTTCAAGTTCAGAGTACAGTTTCTAATGATAGAATCACACGAGACAGAATAACCGTCTGCTACTAAGATGTCAAATGGTTTGTCTAGTTTAGCTCGGTTCATGGCAAGTTGTGGTTCAAATTCAAAAGATACAAAGCTTCTATCTGAACCAGTATCAAATAGGATAGAGGCATATTGCTGGTTAATTAGGTACGTACCGTTCACCACCTCGTTGTTGGCTTGAGCCTCATTAGCATTAATGTTGAAGGCACGTCCACGAGCTGCGGGGTTTGCATTCCCTTGGTTCACGATTCCCCGGTTCATGTTTCCCTGATTTATGTTCCCTTGAACCATGTTACCTTGGTTCATGTTGGCCTGGTTTACAATGACCAACCTAGGGCATCGGTTTCTGAAGTGGTTCGGGTCACCGCACTCATAACAAGCACGACCCTGGTTGATAGCAGCAGGAACCGGGATAGCAGGAACTGGAACGGCAGGCTGGTAAACTTGTGGTGCTGGAGGGATGCGGCAGGTAGCTGCCCAGTGCCCATAACGTCCGCATAGGGTGCACACATGGCATGGAGATTGGGCAGGGTGGTGTAGTCTGCAAGTGTTGCACAGCGGTGAGTTTCCCACATATTGCTTTTTGTTGGGGTTGGAGGTAGTTGGGGCTACTTGGGCCAAAGGAACGGCTGGAGTAACAATGGCAAAGTTCTTGCCCTTCCTCTTTTTGTTGTTGACAGAAGATCCAGGTCGGGTCTCCTTGGAAGATTCAGCAGTAACCTTCTCAGGCACTTTCTTGGCACCCTTTTTGAATAGGGTTCCAGCCTTGATATGGTTATCAGATAAGGTGGCAGCAAGACGAATGGCCTCCTCAAGGGTTGTCGGTTTGCTACCCAGGACAGTGTCCTGAATCTGCATCGGCAGGCCATTGATGTACTTCTCGATTGCTCGAGAGAGAGGAGTGACCATGTGGGGCACCAGTAGGCTGAGCTCGTGAAAACGAGTGGTGTAGGCAAGACTTTCACCACTGTCTTGCTTCAAGTCCCAAAACTCAGCTTCCAGTTTCTGAACTTCATTCCGGGGGCAAAACTCTTCTGTCATAAGAGCCTTGACCTCAGCCCAAGGTAGGGCTAGTGCAGTTTCCATTCCCCAGTTTCTTTTCTCTCCATTCCACCAGGTAAGTGCCCTCTTCTGGAAGACACTGGTAGCATAGCGAACCTTCAGGTTTTCAGGGCAGTCCGCATTGATAAAAGTTCCTTCAATGATCTCGAACCATTGGAGAAGTCCAGTGGCTCCTTCATTTCCGAAGAACTTTGTAGGGTTGCAAGAGTTAAAATGCTTGAATGTGCACACCGGATTTCTGGGTGCAGCATTCTGGTTCAGCTGGTTCACCATGGTGGGCAGGATAGTAGCCATTTGCTGGATAATCCTGTCGGTAAGGTTGTTTCTGCGGTCACGACGGGGAGGCATTCTACAAGGGATGAATAGAGAGTTCATAAGATACGAGTTATGTTCAAGAGTTGGTACATAAGCTGCAAGTTAATAGTTAAACATGGATGGCACCCTAGTGGGCACATTGACTTAGCAAGGCTCTGTAGGCTCATCTTAATGTTTGAGGAGTCATGCTTTAGCCTATAAGTGGACACTCATCCCAAGAATTCCCAGGAAAGCATAACTGGTCCATCGGTTGATTTGGATTTATACGAAATGCTTTCCTAGACAGAATTCTCAGAATACAGGCACCCACCCTTCCGGATTGCACAAGTCCTCATTCATTAGTTAGAACCCACACACCTTTGAGAGTTTTTGTTTGGATTAGACTTCTCAGTCCAAGAGTATAGTTCACTTGTAGTTCACGTAGTTACATCAAGTAGCTAGAAATAGATAGTTGTAGATAAGCATGGCATAGAGGAGTTCCTAATGATGTACACGAGTTAAACTCATGTTTGGGACTCCTAGGTTATAGTCTAGGTCATGTGTCTAATAACCTAATTCCCTATAACCATGGCTCTAATACCAATCTGTCACACCCCAGCCGGCGGCGGATTAAACGCCGGGGCTGACACGGTTGTTCAAAAGCTCATGATCATCTAATTAATGTGAAGATATTTATTAATCATATTAAATGATCCGTTACAAGAATAATGAAAAGACAAGATTTAACATAACATAAGTTCCAGTTTATTTTCTAGGTCCAAGTCCTACGTGAGCAGCAAGAGCCTTAAGCAGGAGCACCTGAAACATGCGAGTAAAAGTCAACTACAAGTAGTTGGTGAGCAACATAGGTTTTGACACCAATACCAAAGTTTAGATAAAGTTTACGATTCAAAAGATTCTAATGCAGATCTAAAGCATATCTAATAACACATAAGGCTCCAAGCGTACAGTTCAACCCTGGTAATGAAATATAGCTGCCACAATCCCACGGATTGCCGTTTTGATAAAAAGGGTTAGATAACACCCGAAGTTTTATAGTTCACATCCAACATGGGGAGATACACCCATGATGATGGTTCACACCAACAACAACCCGCCAAGGTTATGTGGTAAGTTTAGTTTAGTTTCGGTTTCCCCTATAAATGATCATGTTAGGTACTGCCTTAGGCTTGCAACACAAGTTAATGAACGTACTGGCATACATTCATGCAATGGTCACCAAATAGTTAAAGATATAAAGCATGTAGATCATAGCAAAGAATCAAGTTAAAGAATCGTGTAGATAAGATAGTTAATGCATGTTTCACCCCAAAACAAAAGCAGTAAAAAGGGGCTATGAATACTCACTTGGATGCAGAGCTGAAGATGATTAGGTTTGATAAGTTGGATGGATTTTTGTGAGATGTACTCACAACAAACCTACAAGATAGATTTGGATTCTAGGATTGAGATAGGTCGTACTAGATAAAGGGGTTTGGGATTTGAAGATAAATTCGTTTAAGTTTTGAGATTAAAAGATTGTTTAAGGTTTGTTAAACACGATTTATATATTTTTGATTAAGGTATTTTATAATCAAACTGATAAAGTAATAACTAGGTAGTCCTACCAAAAGTTCATGGAATAACTATGTTTTAACTAAAATAGATTTTGAATAACTATTTATTTAAAAATAATTATTTAGATATTTAGATAATTATCATTTTGCCAAACTAATTATTATTTTTTTTTTTGAGTTTAAAAGACTAATAATACTTATAAATGTTATTAATTTATAAGATTGATTTAATAAGTTCGTCTAAATAATATATTTATTTAGAAGTTTATATTTATAATAATACAAAGTTTCATGGTCTCAATAAAAAGAAAATTAATATACTTAAAAAAAAATGAATTTAATTGAATTTTTAAACATTTAGTTAATATATAAAAGCTTAAAAGTAACCCAAAATAAACAAAGGTAATTTTATAAATTTTAGATTTTATTGTTTTAAGGCTTTAGATTTTATATATAATTTTTAAAAATTTTAAAATGTAAAAGGAATGCAAAAAAAATAAAAACAGAAAAACTACCCCTCTGTGGGGATCGAACCGGCGACCTCAGCCGCCTCAACCCACACACATGCTTTAACCACTAGACCAGGGCATGATGCCTTGGTCTAATCCAGCTTTGATTATACTTAACCCACAAACCCAAATCGCTTTCTTCCCCAAGAACTGGCCGGAACCCTAGCCCACGAATTCGGCCAATCCGGCTAATAACCGGGCCCGATTCCATAGGGCTTTCGATCCTCTAGTCCCAACGGTTCTATTGATGTATTACTTACCTTAGTTAGTTACGTAAATCGGGGGGGTCGACTGCGTGAAATTCGCGACGGCTTCTTCCACAATTCTGAGCTCCGGTCGACGGTTTGCGGTGGTTTGAGGTTGTAGAAGGTTCGAGGTGTTTGTCGTCGGTGGTCTTTGGCCGTTATTTATAGGCAATTTGGCCGTAGACGAAACGATTCGGGAGGTGGCTTTTAATGGGGGTCACGGTTTCTGATTGCTCGACTTCCTGGCCGTAATCGATCGATTAAATCAGGGAAGATGGATCGATTGGTTCTCACGAACCCATTACCGGCTTCGGTTTCGATTATCCCTACCTCAGTCGCGAGTTCTCTTGCTTGGTTCCAAAACCGGCTTCGGCCAGGTTCGAACTCAGGGTCGTTTAAGAACAAGGGGGAATTACAAATTGACGGAACAGGCCCCTGAGGTTTTAAACGTTTTCAGTTAGAGCTTAAAGTTAGTTTTAGTTTGAGTTAAAGTTTCAGAATTTGCGATCTAGGTCCTCAAAGTTTTAGGACTTTATTATTTCATGTAAAAAAATTTATGTTTTTATTTAGGTTTCAAAGTTTTATAAAGACAAACTTTAATTGGATTTGTAAATTCATAAGTCTTTGAAATTTATATAAGTTATTAAGTAAAACTAATAAGTTCAATTTAAATTATAATTTAAATTAATTATTATATTTCTAATTATGAAATTCTTATTTTTCTCACTAAATTTATTACTTAATAATTTTAATATTTTATTTTGTAATAAGTTGTACTATTATAATCATAAATGTATATGTTTATTAAGATAATAATAATTTAAATCATGAAATTAAATATGAGTGTATAAAAGAATTCAAGAAATTTTATTGAACGGCATAAATGTATTCTCTACATTAAATAAGTTACAATGCCGGACAAGCTAAGATAAAGCCGGAAATTTCTTGGGGATTACACTTGGTGTTTGGATGCGTTCCGTTAGGTTTTACGCTAAACTAGTCGATTAAAACGGTAGTTTTCGACATGAAAAATGTGTATTTGTTAAATCTGATTCTTGAGCAGTAAGTTTGAGTATATTTTATGATTAAAATACAGCTCTTAAGATATATAATGAGTTCATGTTATGAAATATGCGTTTGTACTTGTCGTTTGACGATTCGGTTGTCACGTATGTGCTAGAAATTGCCATGTTTAGATACTTTATGTCAAAATAATGAAAGATTGTTTTGTTTGAAGAAATATAATTTATTAAGTATATTTTGATGATATATGAACTCATGCGTTAGAAATTTGGAAGTTAGTTCCTTATAAGTTAGTCGTTTTTGCTTGAAAAGTGCTTATGTGCAAATATTATGATTTTAGTGTTTTCATATGTGATTTAGAACCTATAAGCATATGTATGAGTGTATATATATATATATGTGTGTGTGTGTGTGTGTGTTACTAGTTTCATACTTTCATTTTGGTTGTTGATAAGTAATAACACTTGATGTATTCGTATGTGTGTATGATCAACTGTTTTTCATTAAAAACATAACCGCATATCGAAGTCACCAACGGGTCGTTTAAATAAATATTTTCTTAAAAATGTTATAAGTCTGAGTAGGTTGGGTGAACAACTTGCTTGTAAGACATGAGGTTCAATTAGTAATGTATCCCTCGTATTTAGGGCACCGTTAGCGTTCGTGTGCGTATTTTTTCTAGCACTCGTTTTCTGTCGTTCGTTATCAAGGTGAGTTTTTCACGGCCCCTTTTTAAACTATTTTGTTGTTTTATAAACTACGGGGGAAGAACATGCTTTCATTCGTTTATCATGATACTGGACTTACGTTATGTGCTCATTTGATGGTCTCGAGTAAGGGCTTTCGTTATGTGTTCATGTATGTCGCTCATGAATAGCCCCGCCATTATAATCATTGGCCTCATGTAGGCCGCAAGGTGTGTTGATAGATCTATTTGGGACTGACTGCCCACTCTCGTGATCAGTAGCGCTGATCGGTCGTTCGTACGAGAGAATATTGTAGGATCGTAAGATTACAAGGTGATTCTATTCTAGTTGATATTGGCGGAAACAATAGCAACCAACAAAGTAAACAGCAAGAATACTGATAATTGCACTGTTGTATTAGACTTCTGAGATTACAAGATTATAAGTAAAACTCTATCAAGACACTATCAAAAAGCACTATGAAGGCACACTTTGTTTGAAGTGTTTACAAGATATATATAGTAACTTAGAATCAAGACAGACCCTTGATTCTAAGGATCAGATCTAACACAAGCCGTTGATCTTGTTTATTAATCTAAATTACACGTAAAGGCTAATCTAGTTAACTTTACTGAAACGTCTTCTTAGGCATCATTGTTTGCATGCTTGGAGAAGAGCGTCATTTTCCTTTATTGGTTGCACCAGTGAGGTTCCTTCTGCTTGGAGTGTGGCAGTTGCTTTTGCATAAAGGTGTCAGAGGCGCTTCGCATGGATAGTCAGCTGCAACGTTTGGTCTTCAGAGAATAAAGCTATCAGCAGCAGAGATGAGGACCAACAGCAAGACTGATCTATCCGCAGCTGCTGAGGATATGCCTATCAGCAACAACATGTGTTGAGTGCTGCTGATAAGCCTATCCGCAGCTACTTTGGTCTTCAGCAGCAGACAAAGTATCAGCAGCTGTTTTGGTCAGCAGCAATCTTGTGTTGTCCGCAGCAGTTGTACTTAGAACAATTTTGTAGCAATCTGTCTTTGGTTCTACAAACTCCCCCTAGACTGATGCTACAAAAATTCTTCTAGTCCCTCTGTTGCTGAAGCTTTTTCATGTGGTCGACTATCCTTGCTACTTCATACCCTCGAGGATCCTTGCTGGGGTTGTCAAGAGGAAGTTCAGACAGAGTCTTGATGTCATTACTTGGAATTTTGAAGATTGCCTTGCTTGAACATCTCATCTGGTGACCCTTGACATTTGTGATGGTGAATTCATTCTTCTCAGCATTGTAGGACCATCGTGCAAATGGATAGTGGGATTGTAGAGGTCTAACATCTAAGACTGCATCTTTGCTGGGTTTGAAGTGATGTTTGATCACCAGCACAAGATGTTTCCCGCCATCATTTGCAGGTATGAATTCTTCACCCAGCTTCATGATTCTCTTGAGATCTGAATCTGGAAGTTGTAGAACCTCATCAACAGACTTGTAAATCGACCTTCTTCGTTCAGTTCTCCCCCTGAATACTTCAAACCACTGATCTTGGGTACTGTAAAACCATTGGACTATTTCTCTGGAGTCTTCAGGTTTGGATATGGGTTTGGATTTCTTCAGGAGTGGCTGTTGATGAGAAGGAGCTGGGTGGGATGTTTTGAACTTTTTGGGTTGAGGAGAGGAAGGCTTGGAGATGTTTGTGGATGGTGTTTGGAAAGTGGAAGTAGTTTCTGGTGCAGAGGTTCTTTGTTTCTTGACTGGTCTCTTTCCCAGTCTTTCTTCCTCTTCCTTTTTCACTTTTGTATACAAGGCTTGTAGGTTCATGAAGGACATGGGACCTAACCTTTTTCCATTTTCTCCCCTTACCTTAAGGAAGTCAATCATCACCTTCCTTTCTTCATGGGTCCTTTGGTTAAGGGCAATGGCTTTCTTTGACTTTTGTCGAGCTTTCTCTTTCTCTTCATCTTTCTTCTTCTTTGCCAATTCCCCCTGCTGACCCATGAAGGCTCTGTAGATCTCTTTGTTTGAAAGTTTTTCAAGGTAGTCTGCATCCTCACCTTGAGAGATCAGAGCTTCAGTCCACTCCTCCCTTAATTCTTTTGCTAATTTAGAATCAGTGATTCTAAACTTAGCATCTTCCTTCCTCTTCTTTTCATTCTCTTCTTCTACTTCCTTTGCAAGCTGTTCGTGCAGCTGTCTGGCAAGTTGTTCATCTTCCTCAACTTGAGACCCTGTATGGATTTTAACTTTCATCTCATCCAGCTGTTTGGCATACAGCTGGATTGTCTGTTGTCTTAGGAGTATGGCTGCCTTTCTTTCTTGATGCCTTTGTTTATGAGCCATCTCTTCAGCCATCTCTTCTTCTTCTCTTTTCCTTCTTCTTTCTCCTTCTTTTCTTTTCGCAACCTCTCTTCATCCTCTTCTGTCATAATTCCCTTCCCTTTATTAATATTGGATGCCTCTGCTCTGGCTTCACTGATCACAGAAACAGCTGATTGTTGTGCTATTGGGATCTCTGCCTCGGCTTCATTGGCAAGTTGAGAAATTGACAAGGGACGGTCACTGTCTTCATCAAGTTGGTACTCAGGACCTTCTATTTCTCTCAGTTGATCCCTAAGTGAAGATCTTGTGCCAAATGCTACAGATGTGGCTTCAACTTGTGGAGTATCTGAGTTGGAGTCAGTATCAAAAGTTGATGGTGACCATCATTTCCTGGCTCTCTAATGAGTTAATATTGCAGATGTTGGCTCTGAGCTGAAAGATCTTGAATAGGAAGTCCGAGGGCAGCTGGAGGATGTTCCTGGTGTTGATGGTGAGAGAGGTGCCGTTGCTTAGAAGGAAGGTATGGTTAAGGCACTTATTGCTTATCCATCCTAGCACATCTAAGTCCTTGACCATTAGTTTGTACATGAGTCTTTTCAGGCTCAGAACTTCTTCTTCATTGAGAAGACTGCTCCTTGTGATTTGGAGATTGTTGGGAGACAGTCTTCTTTCTGCAGCCTGAGATGACTCAGGAGACTCTACCCGTTTTAGTTCTTTGATTAGTCTTATGAAGTTGGGTAGGTTGTCCTCCATCAAAGCATAGAACATGTCAATGAAAAGGTCTGTTAAGAGGTCTGATGAGTTGTTGATGCAGATAAGATCATATAGGTCAAGGATTTCAAATGGATGAATTAAATCCCAGTCTAGCTCTTCTACTCCGCTAAACTCCCGACCTATCCAAAACCTCTCAGTTTTCCCATCGTACCCCCAAGCTAGTATAATGTCAAACTCTAGCTGTGTTGATATCAGTGGGAAGTGGGGGGCAGCTGCATGACTTATGATGGCTGCAACTTCTGGGATGATGCTGAAGGATGTAGATGTTTCGTCTTGGTTGTTTTCATCCATCAGCACCTCATCTATAGCTCTGACAACTAGCTTCCAGTCTTTAGTAGATTCTTCTTCATTGTCATCTGAGATTGGCAAGTCATGAACTTGGACAAAAGCTGGTCTGAATAGAGTACTTTGTAAGGCAGCCTGCTCTTGAATCCAATTGTCGAGACTTTCAGTGTCTTCTTCCATAGGGACTTTCTCCCCCATTTTGGTTGCATTAGTGAACAAATAGGCATCTGTTTGAGTGCCCACTGAGACAAGAGAGGGAGAAGCCGTGGAGGGGCATTGATGGGCTTCATGCATCAAGGCTTGGTGTCGTAGTTTGGACACTTCAGCCTCAAGCATAGCCACCCTGGCCGTCAATTCCAAATTGTGTAGTTTCAAACTGTCCTCATCCACAGTTGTGGAATCCTTGGACCCAGATGGGGCCGTAGGCCGAGCCTCAGCATCCCCATCACCCGTGGTTTCTTGGCGCCTGGGATTCCTCTCAGTGAGGGGAGTTTCCAAGGAAACACCCTCACTATGAGTTGCCGTGGTTGAGGTCTTAAAGATGTTGTCACTGTCCTCCTGGTCATTTGATGGACTAGCAGTAGTGACAGCCTCTTCCACATCCACTCTTTCATTACTCCTAGAATGGACCTTCAAGGGTGAAGAACTTGGGTTGGGTGTTTCAGAAGCAAGACCAATCAGTACCTCCTTGATAGTGGTAGTTGGAGAAGGTACATCACTTTGGTCAGGTTCCTCAACACTTAAGTCCAAAGAAGATAGGAATGGCTCAAAGGGCTGTTCTATGGATCCAGGAAGTGATCCTAATCCTAATAGAGAGACTTCCGAAGGAGTCTCCCTAACAGTGTGGCTTTCCCTTATGATATTCTCACTAGAATGTTGTGATTCTGAGTGAGGGATGTTGGCTTGGGTTTGGGCCTTGGAGGCAAGAGAAGAAGGAGTTCTCTTGCCCCTCTTCCTTGTATATTTGGCTGCAAACGGGCCCCTGTGTTCCGGTTGAGCAATCAAACTGTGGGTGAGTAAAGTTTGTGCCTGTACATCCTCAGTAGAATGCACAGGGGTTCGATCAAGGGAAGCAGCAATTTGAGTTTGTGGCAGTGATGTGGAGGGTGTGGGATCAGTATCAGCTGGGTTTGCTGAACTGTCACCCTGGGCACTTTGCGTGTTCAACATTGTAGACAACAATGGAACATCGGCCCCTGAGAAATTTGATGAAACTGTTCTCATGCTTTGAAAAATGTTGTTCTTATGTCCTAGCATTATGTAGATTCTTGCAGTTTTTGAAAGATCTTGGTGCTCAATGTTGAACACTTCCTACAAGAATCTTGGGTACATGAAGAACTGTGATTTCACCCCTTCTTGAAGGTTGTATCTCAAACCTTCAAGAATGAGGTGGGAAAAATTGAAACCCGCCCCAGTTATCATACCGTGAGTTGCCGACGCAAGTCCGGAGCTAAGTTGGTTCCAGCCACTCCTCTTCTGGGATATGCATTGGAGAAGAGTGTGGCAGAGATACTTCCATTTGGGACCCATGAGTGCCTTCTCTATCGTATACTCTGTTTGATTCCCAGCGTACCCGATGGATACAAAGGTCCTCATGTATACGTCTCTTGGGTAAGAGATGGCGTCCCCTTCATCCTGAAGCTTGAGGTGTTGGCGGAGCTTTGCTTCAGTGATAATCATCTCCTTGCCGTCTACTGTGCCTCTGATTTGGGGAGTGCCTTGGTCAGTAGAATACACGGCTGAGCTCCAAAACTCTTCCATGTGGGAAGTATAGATGGTTGGGTTGACTGTTAAGGCATGGTGGATTTTGGACCGACAAAGGAAGTCGATCATATCATCGAAACCTTCGGATTTCTTGCCCTTTATTAGGTATGCAGTGAGGTTGTGATATGGGGAAAACTTGTCGTTGGGGTTGTTTATGTCTGCGCCGGCCATTGTTATGGATTTAGAGGGAAGAGAGAAGGGTGTTTGAATGGTGGTTAATTATGGAGGGCTTTGAATGCTATGGGGACGGGAGAGAAAGTGATGGGAGATTAGGGTTGAATTGAATGTGAATAGGTTGTGGGAACGTTTGAGATTGTGATATAACGGCAGACGAAGAAAAAGCAACTTTACTTGTACAGTACAACCTGTTTCACTTTTCATTGTTACAGCTGTAAAACACTCGAGAAGTCATGGTAAAGACTGAGAGTAGTTTTTACCTCGGGTAAAAGTTAATGTAGACTTGTTTTACCCATCAGCAGCAAACTTGGTTGCTCCCGATGGTGAGCTATCCGTTGCAAACTTGGTTGCTGCGGATAGTGAAGTCTTTCAGCAGCAGATTTGGGTGCTGCTGACTGGTGTATTCATTCCGCAGCAAAAAGGTTGCTGCTGACCGCCTTAAAGCTGTCCGCAGGAAACTTGTTCCTGCTGATAACTTAAAGCGATCAGTGGCAAAGGCTTTGCTGCTGAAGAGTAAATCTGTCAGCAGTGAAAAAAATGCTGCTGACTATAACCTTTTATTAAGAACAAAAACATAGACATATTTACAAGGAAAGATAAAAAATTAGAGACATGTCTTATTCAAAGTTCATCATGCCAATTGATTCAACTAGATATCAAAATCTTGCTTCATCAAAAGGTTTAGTGAACAAATCAGCATATTGCTCATTTGTGTGAACCTTGGATAGGACAATTCTCTTTTTCTCAGCTTGATCCCTGATAAAGTGATACCTGATGTCGATGTGCTTAGTCTTGGAATGCTGCACTGGATTATTCGTGATAGAGATAGCACTCATGTTGTCAATGTGAATTGAAGTCTGCATGAAGGTCATTCCATAGTCAAGCATTTGATTTTGGATCCAGATGACCTGTGCACAGCAGCTTGAAGCTGCAATGTATTCTGCTTCAGCTGTTGAAGTAGAGACATATGTTTGCTTTTTGCATTGCCATGAGATGAGCCTTCCTCCAAGAAATTGACATCCCCCAGATGTGGACTTTTTGTCCAAGTTACAACCCCTATAGTCACTGTCAGTGTAGGCATAGAGATTGACATTTCCATTCTTTGGATACCATAGCCCAAGTTTTGGAGCTCCCTTTAGGTATCTAAGGATCCTTTTGACAGCTTGAAGATGAGACACTTTTGGAGCTGCTTGAAATCGTGCGCAGAGACAAACTGCAAACATGATATCTGGTCTTGAGGCACTGAGATACATGAGAGACCCTATCATTGCTCGGTACTGATGTTGATCAGTGTCTTGTCCTTCTTTATCCGGAGATAATTGATGGTGCACTTGCATATGAGTTCTTGCAGCAGAGCAGTCAGCCATTTTGAACCTCTCCAAGATGTTTTTGACATACTTGGATTGACTTATGAAGATTCCATTTGGTACCTGTTTGACTTGAAGTCCTAAAAAGAAATTTAGTTCACCCATTGAACTCATTTCAAATTTGGAATGCATCAGAACTTCAAAGTCTTTGCAAAGCTTCTTTCTTGTAGATCCAAAGATAATGTCATCAACATAAATCTGGACCAACAAAATTTCTCCCCCTTCATCTTTGATGAAAAGTGTCTGATCAATGGCCCCCTTTCTGAAGTTGTTGCTAAGTAGATATCCAGATAAAGTTTCATACCAGGCTCTTGGGGCTTGGTGTAAGCCATAGAGAGCTTTGTCCAGTTTTAAGACCTTATTTGGAGGTGCAGGATCCACAAAGCCTGGAGGCTGTTTGACATAGACCTCTTCACCAATCTTGCCATACAAAAAAGCACTCTTCACATCCATTTGATAGACCATAAAGTTTTTGGATGCTGCATATGCCAGAAAGATTCTGATGGCTTCCAGACGGGCAACAGGAGCAAAGACTTCATCATAGTCAATGCCTTCTTCTTGAGTGTAACCTTGAGCTACCAGTCTGGCTTTGTTCTTGACCACGGTGCCCCTTTCATCTTGCTTGTTTCTGAAGACCCATCTTGTTCCAATGGCTGTTTGACCATGTGGAAGATCAACAAGCTTCCAAACATCTTGTCTTTTGAATTGCAGCAATTCTTCCTGCATTGCTTCAATCCAATTGTTGTGCTTGAGAGCTTCATCAATCTTCTTGGGTTCCACCTGAGATAGAAAGCAAGAGAACAAACAAATGTTGGCTTCATGAGACTTACTTCTTGTCTGGATACCTGTGTGGACTTGGCCAATGATGTTTTCCAAAGGATGCTCTTTGTTTATTCTCTGTGCTGGTATCACATCCAACCGTATTCCCTCTTCAAGATTACTTTGGTTTAGATCAGGATTGTCTTCAGTTGTGAGGAGAGGAACTTGGAGGTTCTGATCATTGTGTTCCACATTGTCAGCAGTATTAGCATCAGAGCCTCTTCAGCATGGATTGAGGAGGCTTCATTAAAGATTTCTTGGTTAGAGAGATTGCTGCTTGTGGTGTTGGAAGTACCGGCTTCAATAGATTCTGCCACTGATGGAGGATCAATGGATGGCCTTTTCATCCTGATGTAGGGACTGGGAAAATCCAGTCTGTAGTCAGAAGAGGAGGTTGAGGCAGAAGATGTTGATTTTGAAGAAGAAAACTCCATATTTGAGAATATGAGAGGCTCAAATATCTGGGTGAAGGAGTCTATATCAAAGAGCCAGTTAGGACCTTTGCCTTGTTCACAGACAACGTGTTCCCTGCATTCCACATTAGCAGATTCTTCCACAATCCGAGTCCTAGAATTGAACACTCGGTAGGCCTTTGATTGAGAGGAGTAACCCACAAAGTAACCTTCATCAAACTTTGCACCGAATTTAGGAAGAACTCCATGTGTGATGAGAATGGTACATGGACATCCAAAGGGCTTCAGGAAGCCAATGTAGGGAACCCTTTTGAGCAATAGTTCATAGGGTGTTTTCTGGAGAGGCTTAACAATAAGGACTCTATTCTGCACATAACAAGCTGTGCTTACTGCTTCCGCCCAGAAAGTAAGGGGCAGCTTTGAGTCAGCCAGCATAGATCTTGCTGATTCAATCAGAGTCCTATTTCTTCTTTCAGCAACCCCATTTTGTTGAGGGGTTCTTGGAGCACTGTATTGCCTTTCAATGCCCTTGCTCTCACAGAAACTGTTCAAAGTGTGATTTTTGAACTCTGTTCCCTGATCACACCTTATGATCTTTACCTTCAGATTGCTTTGATTCTCTACCCTAAGAATATAGGATTTGAGAATCTCAGCAGTTTCATCTTTTGTTCTTAGGAAGAATACCCATGAGAATCTGGAGAAGTTATCACCAGACAGTAGGACTTTTTGCCCGTTGACATGACATTCGTAGGACCAAAGAGATCCATATGCAGTAGCTGGAGAGGGGTGTCATTTGTGTTCAGTGTCTTGGGCTTGTGGGAAATCTTGTGTTGTTTTCCTTTCAAGCAGGCAATGCAGTGATCGTCTAGCTGGAATTCTTTGTCAGGAAGCCCTCTGACAAGATTGTCCTTCACTAATTTATTGATTGTTTTGATGTTAACATGGCTTAACCTCCTGTGCCAGAGAGCGGATTCATCAACTGATGCCTTTGACAGAAAACATGAAACACTACCAGATGGAGTGACTTCATTCATGTCAAGAACATATAAGTTGTCCTTTCTATGAGCAGTTAGGAGAATCTTCTCTGGAGGGGGTTTAGATAGGCCAGGAGCTAACACGAAACATTCTTTGTCAGTGAAGAGCATCCAATGCTGTTGATCACATACTTGGGAAACACTCATGAGATTGAAGTCAAGTTCTTTAACATAGTTGACTCTTTCAATACTCATCCTTTCATTGGACACAGTTCCTTGTCCAGTGATAGATCCACCCTTTAGTCACTCCCAAAGGCAACATATCCTCCATTGAAATGTCTGAAGTTAGAGAGGATGGACCCGTTGCCTGTCATGTGCCTGGAACAGCCGCTATCTACCACCCAAGTATTGCGTTTATTGCCTGGCTGTCCTTGCACATGGAAGATATCTAATTAGTGGGAGGAACATTGTAGCATGCAGCATTGTAGAAAATCGTTGCTAATTTGCCATTGTCAGCATGCTTGCAGTCAATGGAACCAATAGTTATGCTTGGAGATTGTTTGGCCTTCCATTGCTGTGTTGGTGGTTTTCTAGCTTTCTTTACATTGTCGGCAGAAGATGTTGTTGCTGACAATTCTGGCTTATCCGCAGCCGATTTTGCTGCTGAAGGCTTTGCTGGAGCAGTAGCAGTTTTTGCTGCTGGAAGCTTTATTTTGGATTTTGCTTTGTCAGCAGCAGATACTTTTGCTGCTGATGCCGTTGTTTTTTATTTTGCTTTGTCAGCAGCAGATACTTTTGCTGCTGAAGGCTTTGCCTTTGGTTTCCTGGACTTTACTCTATCAGCATCGATTTTGTTTGCTGCTGATGGGTTGAACACAGATGAACGATTTGCAATCTGGTTAAAAGGGTTGAACTTGCATGTTGCAGCAAAGTGGTTTGATTCCCCACATATGATGCAAGTTTGTTGAGGTTTCTGCATCTTCACTCTTTGAGGGGATAGAGATTCTCTGAACTTTGTTGCCTTTGCATCATAGCTTCTCACCTGTTTGTTTTCTCAAAGGCATGCTGCTTTGAGTTTCTTTGGTGTTCACGGTAGTGAAAGCAGGTGCTGGCAGTGTGATTGTATTTGCCACACACAAAGCAAGATAGTGCTATCTTGTCCCTGTGAAAGTGCACATAGTCCTTTCTTTGAAACAAATCTTTGAAGTTCTAGGGATGAGCTTCTTCTAGTGTCTTTTGAACATATGGACCTTTTTCTCCAGGTCCATGAAAAATATCAAACACCTTTGGCTTTGACTGAGACTTGGGGTTGGTGAAACCTGATGTCTCTCCTTTTTCAATGTTTAGCTTTCTTCCATTTTGAGGATAGATAATCTTGATTTGTTTGAATGGGATGAGAGCTGGAATAGATGGGACTGTTGGAGTAACAACAAGACATTCAGTTTTGTTCAGAACAGCTTCAGAGATAGGAGCAGATGGGACTGCACTAGTTTCACAGTGGTCTGAGCAGGTTGACTCAGGTTCTGAAGAGGTGGAGCAGTCTTCCACAAAACATGCATCTATTGAAGGATCAAGGTTTCGGTTTGCCGTGTCAAGATTTGCAGTATTGAAGCTTGGTTCGTGAATGGCAACATAGTCAGCAGGAGGAGGAACTGTCTTGTACTGGTCATTATGATATCCAAGTCCAGTTTTTACCTTTTCATGGACTTGAATATCTAACAATCTTTGTAACTTTTTAGATGAAAATTCATATTTTTCAACATGAACTTTCTGTTCAGCCAGTTCAGCTCTGGTAGCTTTAAGTTTTACTAATAGATCATCAATCTGAGTTTCAAGATTGGTTTGTTCATGTTTTAATGAAGAAATCTCTTTCTTAAGGCAGTTAATCTTTTCTTTGTAACTGTCTTCGACCTTTTTGAATTCAGATTTCATTTGGTGAAACTCTTCATTTTGATCTATTAGATTTTGGTTATGCTTTCTATAACCTAAAACTTTGTCAATGCAAGCTTGAGAGCAAAGATGTTCAAATACCTGAGGTGGTATCTCTGCATTGTCTGCCATAAGTGCTTGGTTGGAGGCAGGAACATCTTCATATTGAAAACTCTAGTCAAAGTCTGTAGTTCCAACATTTGCACAGGCTGCAGTTTGTGCTGGAGGAGTTCCTTGATGCTGCTGCTGCTGCTGCTGCCTGGGCTGACCTTGGTAAGCTTGTCTTTGATGGCTGGCACCCTGATTGGCTTTAGGTGCCTTGCACTCCCTAGCAAAGTGACCCATTTGGTTACAGTTGTAACATCGGATCTTGCTTTTATCAAGCCCAACTCTGGTGTTTGAGTTGTTGCCTGGAACTGATCTCCCGGTTCTAGAATAAAACCTTTTTGCTCTGAGGGAGAGCATGGCATATGAGTGCTGAATATCCATTTCTTCAAGATCATCTGGATGAAAGCATTCCAGATCCTCCTTTATGAAGTGTATGCTGCTTGAGTTGTCAGAGACAAAAGCAGTAGAGGTTGGCTGTTGAGGAGGTGCCTCAAGAAGAAATGGTGATGAGTTGGATTGTGAAGCAGTTGGTGTTTGAGGATGAGTAATAATGGTAGGATAGTAGTTGCTTGCACTAGGACCGGAATGATCAGAGTGAAGCGCTGAGGTGGTGGTGGAGGAAGTGGTAGCTGATTGATAACTGGAGCTCCTTTCTTTAGCTTGAATCATTTCTAATTCATAGGTTTTGAGCATGCCAAAGAGCTCAGTCATCTGAAGAGTCTTCAGATTCTCTGTTCTTCTGATGGACACTGTATATAATGTCCAACAACTAGGAAGAGATCTTATGAACTTCTTGAGAATGTCTTCATTCTCCAGCTTTACCTTGGAGCACTGCAGTTCTCCAACCAGGTACGTGTACCTGTTATATAAAACTGTTAGTGACTCACCTTCCTTCCAGACGAGGTTTTCATACTGTTGCTTGAGAATGTCACGTCTGTTCTCCTTGACCTCCTCAGATCCAGCAAACATCTTTTCCAAGGCTTCCCATAACTCCTTTGCAGTTTTGTAAACCCTGAAGTTGTTAAAAACTTCATTTGGAAGGCACATTTGGATAGCTCCTAATGCCTTGAAGTCCACCTCCATTTTCTTGATGTCTTCTTCAGAATACTTGGAGGGTTCCTTCGGAACTAGTGGTCCTCCGGAGTCAGCAGAGGCCACCATGGGAACATAAGGTCCATCCCTTATGGATTTCCATATTCCGTATTCATGGTAACAGAAGAAGCTTTCCATACGGTTCTTCCACATATCATAGTCCTCCCCAGACACCAACCTCGGTGGTTGGTTGATACTGCCGATGTCTTTAGATCCATTACTTTGTGCCATTTTTTTTTGTGTGACTTGATCAAGAATAGAGTTTTGAATAGAATCAGAAAGTGATTAAACAAATGTTAGTTTGTTTAATCTTGAGCCAAAGCTCTGATACCACTTGTAGGATCGTAAGATTACAAGGTGATTCTATTCTAGTTGATATTGGCGGAAACAATAGCAATCAACAAAGTAAACAGCAAGAATACTGATAAATGCACTGTTGTATTAGACTTCTGATATTACAAGATTACAAGTAAAACTCTATCAAGACACTATCAAAAAGCACTATGAAGGCACACTTTGTTTGAAGTGTTTACAAGATATATATAGTAACTTAGAATCAAGACAGACCCTTGATTCTAAGGATCAGATCTAACACAAGCCGTTAATCTTGTTTATTAATCTAAATTACACGTAAAGGCTAATGTAGTTAACTTTACTGAAACATCTTCTTAGGCATCATTGTTTGCATGCTTGGAGAAGAGCGTCATTGTCCTTTATTGGTTGCACCAGTGAGGTTCCTTCTGCTTGGAGTGTGGCAGTTGCTTTTGCAGAAAGGTGTCAGAGGCGCTTCGCATGGATAGTCAGCTGCAACGTTTGGTCTTCAGAGAATAAAGCTATCAGCAGCAGAGATGAGGACCAGCAACAAGATTGATCTATCCGCAGCTGCTGAGGATATGCCTATCAGCAGCAACATGTGTTGAGTGCTGCTGATAAGCCTATCCGCAGCTACTTTGGTCTTCAGCAGCAGACAAAGTATCAGCATCTGTTTTGGTCAGCAGCAATCTTGTGTTGTCCGCAGCAGTTGTACTTAGAACAATTTTGTAGCAATCTGTCTTTGGTTCTACAAATATATTTTGAAAGGATTCGTGGGGACATATTGTATTCGTGTCTCGGTTTGATTTTAAGCTCTAGGTACTGTCATCCTGTTGTATTTCTTGTAAGCTTATGACATATCACATGTTTGTCCAAGTTACTTGATAGTTCGTTAAATTCGTTTATGTCATCGTTAAACCCGTGTAACTCGCTCAACTTTATGTTGATGTTTTTAAGCATGTTTTTCAGGTACTTAGATGCTCTCGCGTGGTTATGAAAACGGGCTTTTGGGCAAACACTTGCATTAGAATTCTGTTGGGACATTTTAAACTTTATTTTGGATCCTCATGTGTTGGATCATGGAAACTCTTGTTTTAAATTTCAATGCTTTTAATTTTGGATAATCTGAAGACTTATCTTTGTTTTGTTAAACCTTTCCGATGTTTTAAATAAATGTGTTTGCTTATTATCATTGGGCTCCAACTTATATGACCACCATGCTTACGTCTCGTTTCCGCTGCGAATCGTCGTTTTCGGGGTGTGACAGAAGTTGGTATCAGAGCCCATGATTATAGCGAACTAGAAAATGTTTTCTTAAAAATCTAGACTATAACTTTTAAAAATTTGGTTTTTGGGTTAAAGACGTTTTCATACCGCATGCATCTTATATTAAGAGTAAGTGTTAGTAATTAGGTAGTATTAGGATACTTTCTCTATGTGCCTTACGTGCCTTAAGTGTGTTGCATACATATGTGCTTACATTTATGGGCAAATCATTTATATCGTGTAAATATATCGTGTCACAGATGTCTCTTTCGCCTTCCATCATCTTGATCTCTTCTGATAGTGAGCCAGAGTTCTCACCAGTTTCGCCGATGTCTCCCGATTCGGTTCTTGATTTTGGATTTGACCCGAACATGCCGAATGTCACATCCCCAATTTCAACTAACGGAGTTTTACCATTTTGGGAAGTGACAAACCAGGATCTCAGTCATTAGTTACATTTAACGACACTATATGGGACTAAAATGAAAATATATCATAAATGATCAAAGTAAGTGCGGAAACGTAAAACGAAAGTAAATGTGCAAAACAAACGCGCCCAAGAAAAGTCTCAAAGTGTTCAGTCCAAACAAATTCCAAAGATAAAGTACAAGCAATTCAACAATATTATTTTATAAATAAATCATAAGACTCCATGCATGTCCTATGCGTGCACCTGTGCCTTATCTTAAGCAACCTGAGAAAACATGTAAGAAAAGATGTCAACACGAGGTTGGTGAGTTCACAGGTTTCAGTATATAATAAAAAGTTTACCAGATTATTGATCATTCAATATGTATCTATAGGTAGCTAACCTATGTTCATGTTTAACTTAAGCGCTCGCAACCGAAGCTGACTGTTTGTTTATTTGCCTCCTGCCAGGTCTATCAACCCCGGCGATGTGAGTAGGCTAACATTTCACCCGTTCGATCTCCAATTGAGTTAGCGCGACTAACGCGGGTGGGATTTGTCAAACCAAGTAGTACTACTAAACATTACCTCGCTAAGATCCATATTAACGGTCCGATGTGTGTTGAGGACTTTCAGTGATAGCGTGTTACGCTTAGCTTTAACATTGATAACATATGAATTACGAAAATCTCAAAATAGTTGGATCATGTTTTCTCCCCCAAGTTAAAACAGTAAAGGGGCCGTGAAAACTCACCTGAACGGCGTAGGTAGTTCACACAAGAATACGATTGGAACCACGAGTGTTAGCCTGCAACGGCTTACGTATGCCCTAGAATTATACACATAAAAATTAGGGATAAAATGGGGATTGTGACAACGACACGGACTAAGGAACGTCATAAAGAAACGATCTAATAATCAAGAATAGACGAACGTGTCCACGAGAATAGGAATTCTTTAATTAATAATTAAGATATATATACGTTACGCGACGAATGACAAAATAATATATAATAAATATATTCGAGCGTTTTGTCGTTAACTAGAAGTCTAGGAAAATAATATAATTTATTATATTATTTTTAAGTTTAGCGAAGTAACGTAAACAATTAACTTGCGTGACAAAATAATAATTTATTATTTTTATTCGAGGATATAAATGAGTATAAATAATATAGGTAATTATATTATTTATAAGTTTAAAGCGTTACGCAAAAATCTATAAACGAAATGATAATAGTATATATATATTTATTTTATTTTTACTTTAGATTAAGAGTTTTAAATAATATATTATTTTATAGTTACAATTTAAATCATGAATACGAGATACGAGACTAAACCCAAGTCTACGGGTGATTTTCCGAGTTAAAACCGATCAATTTATAAATACAATAATATGGGATAATGGTTTTATATTAAAATGTTAATTAAAACCTGATTTAAAAAGAAATGACTGTGGAGAGACTCGAACCCGGGTCTTTCCCACCTGTGCACACAGCCTTAACCACACCCGCCCACTAGGGTATCGCGATATCAACCGGATTCAATTGCTTTTAACGCGTATTTACCCTGCGATACTCTTTCCTAGCGAAACAAGACCAAAACCAGTCCCAAGACCCTCCATTCGATCATGGCAGGACAAGGATTTATTGGGCTTTTGTTCGTCGATTGATTACGAGTCTGGGGATGCAATTAATTGTAAAAATCGTTGAGTTTTGAATTGTCAATTTTAGTTTCAAAAGTTGATAACCCTAGTTTAAAAAACGGATTCAAATTGAGTAAATTTGATATGATTGTTTGCTGGAATCATAGGGCTTTCAAAGGGTAGGTGTTTGCGAACCTGATCGTCTAGTTTAATTGAATTGAGATCGTGCTTAGAGTAGTGTTCGATTAAACAGTTTATATGAAGAACCCTAGTTATTAGTTTGCTATGAAATCGATGATATAGGTTCAAATTAGGATGGGGCTTTCATTATACAGATGATTACGAGTCTAATGGTATAAGCTAATTGGACTTATACAGGGTCAAAGGTGGAGTTCGATCAAATTGGAAACCCGAAAAACCCTAGAATCTGATCTTGATCGAATCAGTGTTATAAGCCCCAATTTTCATAGGGCTTATGATCTAAGCATGAAAACGCAACTAAGGATATAAGATTTTACTAGAATAGGATTCGAATTGGTGGTTCCCGACTAGAACAGATGTCGATAGCAACTGGGTTGATCTCCGGCGACTTGTGCTGCCATTCCGATCAAGTTGGTGTGTGGTATGGCTTCTGAGTTGCTCGATTAAGGTGTGCAGATGCTCTATTTGCGACGATAACATATAAAACGATCGGATTTGATGATTAGTCTTAATGTGCCGATGGTTATGACTTGAATTCGCATTATTAGGTTTAATTCGACTTAATGTCAATTATTAGGGGCTTAATGCTGAACGTTAATGTTGTTAATGTCCAATTCGGTAACAAGTTTGAACGAATTTCAGTTATAATTCGTGAATTTGGATCAAGAAACACACGGTTTGACTTTAGAAAGTCTACAAAACATAAACCCATGATTTTGACTTCCCTGGGTCAATAGAAAGGGTTTTCACTATTTACAACATTAGTCCCTGAAGTTTGAGTTGGAAAGATGACAGAATTTATCCCTAAGATTTGTATAAAGACAGAAATAGTCCCTGAGGTTTGAGATAGGGTTAAATAGGTTGGAGTTTAACTGGATTTAGTTAACGTAGTTAGCCTAAAAGTTCAGATTGTCACATCATCCCCTAGTTGAAAGAATTTTCGTCCCGAAAATTAAAATAAAAATAAAAATAAAAAAAAATTTATGAGTGTCACACCGAATTTTGCTAATCACCCGTATTATGGGAATGGGTGGATAGAAGAATCTGAGGACGAAGAGGTACCATCTGGTGAAGAAGAACTTGAAGATGAAGAGGTACCAACAAGTGAAGAGGAATCTGAAGATGAAGAGATGCCTAGCGAAGATGAATCTGATGATGAAAAGGAGTCTAGTGAGGAAGAGCTATTTAGGATGAGTCATTTGGTTAAGAAACCAATCAAGGAAGCTCTAGTTGCTGAGTTAGGAAATAAGGAGACTCCAGCTAGTGAAGAGCCTACTCTAGTGATTCCCGTGACTATTAGCCATGTTCATGAGAACGATGAGGTTATGACTACCATTGAGCCTGTTAGGTCAACTACGGGAAATTTATGTCTTCCATCTCATCGATCTTATCATGAACATCCTGAAGGTCCACTTCTGAAGTTTACTGCTAGGAAGACTGTGTCGCCAGTAAAGATGAGAAAACTGGTCGATAGAGATGACGACGATGCGGCAACCGGGAAAGGAGACCAGGTTCAGGCCCGAGAAGATATGGTTGAATTGAGGAGAAGGTTGGAAGAAAGCGAGAAGAAGGCCGAAGAAGCAATAAAGATGGCTGAGGAGGCTACTGCGAGAGCCGCGGAAGCGGAAGTCAGAGAGGTTGAGCCCTTGCAGTTACGTGTGTTCTGCTCGCTGCCACTGTTGTTTGCCTCGGTGTTCTCCCTCGTCAGAACCGCTAGTCCTTGTCCTTAAATTTGTTGTTTTTTGGAGTTCATGTCTTTTTCTTTTGTTATATTGGAGAAACTTGTTAGGGTTGGTCGTATGCCACACCCATTTTTGTAATCATTTGGTTTAATGATGTATTTAAGTTTGAACTCTAATTTTGAACAAATATGACATGAAGTGGTTGATTTCGGTTTATTGTGGTGTTTGTTAAATCCTTTTCGTACATACATGAATGACATGGATATTGCGTGATATATGTATTGTCTCACTCGTTGTATTGTTTGTATTGGAAAAAGGAATATGCCACCACGGAGAGAAAACCAAAATGCCAACCCACTCCCCACTATGGCCGAGGAATTGGCCTAGCTGATTTCACAACACGTCAACATCGCCCTCGCTAATAGGACGGCCAACCAGAACATGAACCAGGGGAATCATATTGAAGGGTGCTCTTACAAGACCTTTCAAGCATATCAGCCCCGACTCTTTTCTGGAACTGAAGGATCAGTTGGCATTGTCCGCTGGATTGAGAAAATGGAGTCTGTGATGGTCATAAGTAACTGTACTGCAGCTCAACGCGTGAAGTTTGCAACAAGTTCATTTCAGGATGAAGCTCTAACCTAGTGGAATACTCAGATTCAGGGTCTCGGTGAGACTAATGCCTACGGTCTCACTTGGGATCAGTTGAAGGAAATGTTGCTTCGTGAGTATTGTCCATGCAACAAAATTCAGAAATTAGAAGCAGAATTATGGAATTTGACCATGGTAGATGTTGAAGTAAGGGAATACACGACCAAGTTTCATCAGTTGGCACGACTTGTACCCCATCTCGTAACATCGGAGCACAAAAGAATTAAGCATTACATCTGGGGCATGGCACCTCAAATCCGTAGTATGGTGACGTCAGCAAAACCTACGACTATGAAGAGTGCTGTGCAGTTAGCACACTCCCTGACTGATGATGCTGTATGTATGAGGACATTGAAGAAGAGTGGTTCAGGGAAGAAGCCGATGGAATTTGTTGATGGAACGACTAAGAAAGGAAAAATGTCAACTGAAGGAAAGCGTAAGTGGTCTGAAGGATCTGGGAGTCATGCCGGTAACTCTCAGAACAAAAGGAGGAATCAGGGAAGGATGTTTGCAGCCAACACCATGGAAACAAGAAGGTATCAGGGTCCTAACCCGAAGTGCAACAAATGTGTTTATTTTCACACTGGTCAGTGCAACGTCTGCGACCGTTGCGGCAAATTTGGACATCAAGCCCAAACCTGCCGTGTGAAATTGGGTGTGAAGAAAGAAGAATCAAACCCTGGATGTTATAAATATGGAACTATAGGGCATTTCAGGAAGGATTTCCCAAAACTGAAGAACCAGGGAAACTGTGGTAGAGCATTCATGATGGAGGCCAAGAAAGAACGAAAGGATCCATCGGTTGTTACAGGTACGTTTCTCGTTAATGACCGTTATGCTTACATTTTATTTGATACCGGAGCCGATAAAAGCTTTGTTTCCAAAAACTTTGAACCTTTTCTTAGTTCAAAATCAAGTAAATTAGATGTTAAGTATTCTATAGAGTTAGCTAACAGAAAATTAATAGAAGCCAGTGAAGTTTTTCGTGAGTGTACCATACGATTGGGAGATCGTACGTATAGTATTGACCTTTTACCAGTAGAACTTGGAAGTTTCGATGTCGTTATTGGCATGGATTGGATATCAAAGAATCATGCAGAGATTGTGTGCGATAGGAAGATAGTTCGTCTTCTACCCCCAACTTGCGAACCGCTGGAAATTCAAGATGATGAGTGTGCCCCTTTGAGAATTATTAATATGATGAAAGCACAGAAGTATTTGCGAAAAGGATACCCAGCATACTTAGCCCACGTGGTTGACAAGAGGGTTGAGGATCAAAAGCTTGAAGAGATCCCTGTAGTTCGTGATTATCCTGAGGCATTTCCTGAAGAGTTACCTGGATTGCCGCCGCAAAGGCAAGTCGAGTTCAGGATTGACCTAGTGTCCGGAGCAGCGCCGATAGCTTGATCTCCTTATCGTTTGGCACCATCTGAAATGCAAGAGCTATCCAAGCAATTGCAAGAATTGTTAGATAAAGGTTTTATAAGACCGAGTTTCTCGCCCTGGGGAGCGCCGGTTTTATTCATGAAAAAGAAAGATGGTTCTATGAGGATGTGTATCGGTTATCGAGAATTGAACAAGCTCACCATCAAGAATCGGTATCTATTTCCAAGAATTGATGACTTGTTCGATCAGCTGCAAGGATCGAGTTATTATTCGAAGATCGATTTATGTTCAGGCTACCATCAATTGAGAATTGTTGAAGAAGATATTCCAAAGACTGTGTTCCGAACCCGGTATGGTTGTTATGAGTTTTTGGTCATGCCTTTTGGTTTGACAAACTCTCCTGCGATATTCATGGATCTCATGAATAGAGTGTGCATACCATACTTGGACAAGTTCGTGATAGTGTTTATCGATGATATACTCATATATTCGCGGACCTAGGAAGAGCACGAGCACCATATGAAGCTGATTTTGAAGATGTTGAGGAATGAAAAGCTATATGCTAAACTTTCCAAATGCGAGTTCTGGATCCGAGAAGTTCACTTTCTTGGACACGTTATCAATGAGAAGGGTATACACGTGGATCCAAGAAAGATTGAGGCAATTAAGAATTGGGAAGCGCCAAAGAGTCCGATTGTGGTACGACAATTCATAGGTTTGGCGGGTTACTATCGAAGCTTTATTGAAAATTTCTCCAAGATAGTGCAATCCCTAACGCAATTGACCCAGAAATACAAGGAGTATATATGGGGAGAAAAGCAAGAGGCAGCGTTTCAGTTGTTGAAAAAGAAGCTGTGCAGTGCCCCTATCCTGTCTCTTCCTGAGGGGATGGATGGATTTGTGGTGTACTGTGATGCCTCTCACCAAGGTCTTGGTTGTGTCCTAATGCATAATGGAAAGGTCATTGCTTATGCGCCTCGTCAACTCAAGGTGCATGAACAGAATTATGCGAAGCATGATTTGGAACTGGGTGCGGTGGGTTTTGCACTCAAAATTTGGAGGTATTACCTTTACGGTACTAAGTGCACAATTTTTACAGATTATAAGAGTCTCCAACACATTTTTTACCAGAAAGATCTGAATATGAGGCAACGACGTTGGATGGAATTGCTCAATGAATACGATTGTGATATTCGTTATCACCCAGGCAAGGCTAATGTCGTGGTCGATGCCTTGAGTAGGAAGGAGCGAGTCAAGCCCTTACGCGTGCGTGCGCTAGGATTGGCCATTCACACAAACCTCACAGCTCAGATTCGTGATGCACAACAAGAAGCTCTAAAGGAAGAGAATTTAAAGGATGAGAATCTTCGTGGTATGGTTAGAGAACTTATACCCAAGTCTGACGATGCCTTGTACTTCATGGATAGAATATGGGTGCCTATGGCCAACAATTTACGAGAAATGGTTTTGGATGAGGCCCATAAATCAAGATATTCGATTCACCCAGGATCGACAAAAATGTATAAGGATCTTAAGGAGCACTACTGGTGACCAAACATGAAGGGTGATATTGCTTCGTACGTTGGTAAATGTTTGACTTGCGTGAAGGTCAAGACCGAGTACCAAAAGCCATCTAGATTTCTGCAACAAACGGAGATTCCGTAGTGGAAATGGGACTGTATTGCCATGGATTTCATCACCAAATTACCCTGAACGTCTAGTAGCTACGATTCCATCTGGGTGATTGTGGATCGTTTGACGAAATTGGCACATTTCCTACCCGTGAAGGAATCTTACCGAATGAAGAAATTGGCGATCATATACCTCAAGGAAGTAGTGTCCCTGCATGGGGTGCCGACTTCGATCATCTCCGATAGAGATAGTCGTTTCACATCGAAGTTTTGGCGGTCACTACAAAAAGCCTTGGGTACTCGTTTGGATTTAAGCACGGCGTATCATCCAAAGAGTGATGGTCAAAGCGAAAGGACCATCCAGATTTTGGAACACATGTTCCGTGCCTGCGTAATCGACTTTGGTGGAAGTTGGGATACTCACCTACCGTTGGCTGAGTTCTCCTATAATAACAATTACCAAACTGGCTTGAAAGCCGCTCCGTTTGAAGCCCTGTATGGAAGAAAATGTCGTTCACCGCTTTGTTGGCCAGAAGTTGGTGACAGGCATTTAAGACCAGAGCTTGTCCAGGAAACTACCGATAAGGTTTTCAAGATCTGTGATCGTTTGACGGTTGCCCAGGACCGTCAGAAGAAATACGCTGATAAAAGAAGGAAACCATTAGCATTCCAGGTCTCTCCTTTGAAAGGGGTAGCTAGGTTTGGCAAGCATGATAAGCTTAGCCCATGCTACATTGGACCTTACAAGATTATTGCTTGTGTAGAGCCAGTTGCTTACCGACGACAGTTACCACGAGAATTGAGTGGAGTTCATAACGTATTCTATGTGTCCAATATGAAAAAGTGTCTATCTGATGAGACATTCGTGATACCTCCAAGTGAAGTACGTGTTGATGACAAGCTTCATTTTCATGAAGAGCCCGTGGAAGTTTCAGATTGGAAGATTCACAAGACTAGACGTAGTCGTATCAAGTTGGTCAAGGTCAGATGGAATTCAATGCGTGGTCCCGAGTTCATGTGGGAATGCGAAGATAAGATGAAACGGAAGTACCCTCAGTTGTTTAAGTCTGTCTGTAACAAGGCTTCGTAGCGTAAAATTTCGGAACGAAATTTCTTTAAGGAGGGGAGGCTGTGACATCCGGCAATTTTCAGGTTATTTATCATAAACCTTAGAGCGCGTTTATAATTTAATTATGTGCGTCTTAGATTTAATTTCAGTTAATTAGGTTATTATAAAGTCTGGCAAAGCCCTTCGTATGCATAGGTTTGCATTTCGTGAATTTTTGGAATTTACGGTACTATGAATCGGTAAAATGTCCGTATTTAGCGTTAGTGACGACCCGGTTAATTTAAAATATCAGTTTTGATGAAAATTATATAAACTGGTTTATATTAGTGGATTATACGTGAAATTTATGTGCTACTTGTTAAATATCGCTTTCGGTGATTTTCGTTGCGTTTTACCCGGTACAATCGCGTACCGGATGAGTTAAAATGAACTGTTAGCAAAAAATATTATTTTTACTAATTCTGCTAGCAAATAATTAGTGGGTATTTTATATATTTTTATTTTGATAAAAAACAATGTTTAAAGTGGTAAAATTTTATAAAAGTGTTGTAGTTTTTATAAAAAGTCACCTACACTTGTGTAGTGTAGTTTTTATAAAACAAATGAGATTCTAGAAGACCTCTCCCTCTCTATAAAAATCAGCCATAAAAAGTGGGTCCCACACCCTAATCAAGTATTAAACACATTCATTTGATTTCTTACACACTTTGTACAAAACTACACTCCACCACATTTGATCAATCAACTTGCATGGATTTTTAATGGAAGATGTCAAATATTCTCTCTCTCTCTCTTCTCTCTCTCTTTGGGCCGAAATCCATCCCCCACCCCTTATAAATACCCATTCAATTTTCATTTGCAACTCCACACCATTTCTATCATCTTTTCTCTAAGTGTTCTTATAAGTATTCTTGAGTTTTTGGTGTTCTTGGAGCATCTTCTTGAAGATTCAAGAGTTGTGGATCCAAATACTCAAGAAAACCATCCATCGTCTTGCATTTCTCTAGTATTCTCATTGATTTAGTCAAGCGGTATGAATCTCCATCTCTTTCTTTACCTTTCTTAAAGAAAGCTTTGATTTTTACAAGTATTGTTCACCTTTAATAAAAGGATTTTTATGAACTATTAAAATCAGCAAATAATGGGTCTTTATTAAAGATTTTCATGGATTTATTTGTATGTATGGATGTCGTGTATATGCATGTATGTTTATATGCTCATATCATGCAAAAAGTAGTGAATTAAGGCTTGATCTTTACATGCAATCAAATATTTTGTTATGGTTTGTTTCAAACAGAAAATAATGGTATATTATTGCATAAAACATGTTAGTTTATGCATGGATCATTGAATTGATGATTTAGGTGTTTATTGCTAAAGATTGTTGTCCAAAAGCATGATTTAAACTAGGGTTTTGGCTTGGATTATTTAGATTGTGTAAAATCTGAAAATATGTTGATAAAAATGATGTTTTATAGTAATAATGACCAGCTCTAAAAGTGTTATTTAGGTTCTGATGATTTGCTAAGTGTATGCTATGTTTATATTGCTTAAAAGACGCTAAAAAGGTAGATTTTTGTATGAAAATAGATAGATTTGTCAATATGGAATCATGGCTATAATATTATGATATTTTATGTCTAAAATATAGATTTTTAGTAATATGTATGATTCTTGGTGTTTGGATGTGTTCCGTTAGGTTTTACGCTAAATTAGTCGATTAAAACGGTAGTTTTCGATATGAAAAATGTGTATTTGTTACATTGGACCTAACAAGATTATTGCTTGTGTAAGGCCAGTTGCTTACCGACTGCAGTTACCGCGAAAACTATGTGGAGTTCATAACGTATTCCATGTGTCCAATATGAAACAGTGTCTATCTAATGAGACATTCGTGATACCTCTAAGTGAAGTACGTGTTGATGACAAGCTTCATTTTCATGAAGAGCCTGTGGTAGTTTCAGATTGGAAGATTCACAAGACCAGACGTAGTCGTATCAAGTTGGTCAAGGTAAGATGGAATTCAAAGCGTGGTCCCGAGTTCACATGGGAATGCGAAGATAAGATGAAACGGAAGTACCCTCAATTGTTTAAGTCTGTCCGTAACCATGCTTCGTAGCGTAAAATTTCGGGACGAAATTTCTTTAAGGAGGGGAGGCTGTGACATCCGACAATTTTCAGGTTATTTATCGTAAACCTTAGAACGCGTTTATAATTTAATTATGTGCGTCTTAGACTTAATTTCAGTTAATTAGGTTATTATAAAGTCTGGCAAAGCCCTTCGTATGCATAGGTTTGCATTTCGTGAATATTTGGAATTTACGGTACCGCGTATCGGTAAAATGTCCGTATTTAGCGTTAGTGACGACCCTATTAATTTAAAATATCAGTTTTGATGAAAATTATATAAACTGGTTTATATTAGGGGATTATACGTGAAATTTATGTGCTACTTGTTAAATATCACTTTCGGTGATTTTCGTTGCGTTTTACCCGGTACAATCGCGTACCAGATGAGTTAAAATGAACGGTTAGCAAAAAATATTATTTTTACTAATTATGATAGCAAGTAATTAGTGGTTATTTTATATATTTTTATTTTGATAAAAAACCATGTTTAAAGTGGTAAAATTTTATAAAAGTGTTGTAGTTTTTATAAAAAGTCACCTAAACTTGTGTGGTGTAGTTTTTATAAAACAAATGAGGTTCTAGAAGACCTCTCTCTCTCTCTAAAAACCATCCATAAAAAGTGAGTCCCACACCTTAATCAAGTATTAAACACACTCATTTGATTTCTTACACACTTTGTACAAAACTACACTCCACCACATTTGATCAATAAACTTGCATGGATTTTTAATGGAAGATGTCAAATATTCTCTCTCTCTCCTCTCTCTCTCTCTCTCTCTCTCTTTGGGCCGAAATCCATCCCCCACCCCTTATAATACCCATTCAATTTTCATTTGCAACTCCACACCATTTCTATCATCTTTTCTCTAAGTGTTCTTACAAGTATTCTTGAGTTTTTGGTGTTCTTGGAGCATCTTCTTGAAGATTCAAGAGTTTTGGAGCCAAATACTCAAGAAAACCATCCATCATCTTGCATTTCTCTAGTATTCTCATTGATTTAGTCAAGTTGTATGAATTTTCCATCTCTTTCTTTACCTTTCTTAAAGAAAGCTTTGATTTTTGCAAGTATTGTTTACCTTTAATAAAAGGATTTTTATGAACTATTAAAATCAGCAAATAATGGGTCTTTATTAAAGATTTTCATGGATTTATTTGTATGTATGGATGTCGTGTATATGCATGTATGTTTATATGCTCATATCTTGTAAAAAGTAGTGAATTAAGGCTTGATCTTTACATGCAATTAAAAATTTTGTTATGGTTTGTTTCAAACAGAAAATAATGGTATATTATTGCATAAAAACATGTTAGTTTATGCATGGATCATGGAATTGATGATTTAGGTGTTTATTGCTAAAGATTGTTGTCCAAAAGCATGATTTAAACTAGGGTTTTGGCATGGATTATTTAGATTGTGTAAAATCTGAAAATATGTTAATAAAAATGATGTTTTATAGTAATAATGACCAGCTCTAAAAGTGTTATTTAGGTTCTGATGATTTGCTAAGTGTATGCCATGTTTATATTGCTTAAAAGACGCTAAAAAGGTAGATTTTTGTATGAAAATAGATAGATTTGTAAATATGGAATCATGGCTGTAATATGATGATATTTTATGTCTAAAATATACATTTTTAGTAATATGTATGATTCTTGGTGTTTGGATGCGTTCCGTTAGGTTTTACGCTAAACTAGTCGATTAAAACGGTAGTTTTCGACATGAAAAATGTGTATTTGTTAAATTTGATTTTTGAGCAGTATGTTTGATTATATTTTATGATTAAAATACAGCTCTTAAGATATATAATGAGTTCATGTTATGAAATATGCGTTTGTACTTGTCGTTGGTTGTCACGTATGTGCTAGAAATTGACATGTTTAGGTACTTAATGTCAAAATAATGAAAGATTGTTTTGTTTGATGAAATATAATTTATTAAGTATATTTTGATGATATATGAACTCATGCGTTAGAAATTTGGAAGTTAGTTCCTTATAAGTTAGTCGTTTTTGCTTGAAAAGAGCTTATGTGCAAATATTGTGATTTTAGTGTTTTCATATGTGATTTAGAACTTATAAGCATATGTATGAGTATATATATATATATGTGTGTGTGTGTGTTACTAGTTTCATACTTTCATTTTGGTTTTTGATAAGTAATAACGCCTTATGTCTTCGTATGTGTGTATGATCCACCGTTTTTCGTTAAAAACATAACCGCGTGTCGAAGTCACCAAAGGGTTAAATAAATATTTTCTTAAAAATATTATAAGTCTAAGTAGGTTGGGTGAACAACTTGCTTGTAAGACACGAGGTTCAATTAGTAATGTATCCCTCGTATTTAGGGCACCTTTAGCATTCGTGGGCGTATTTTTGCTAGCACTCGTTTTCCGTCGTTCGTTATCAAGGTGAGTTTTTCATGGCCCCTTTTTAAACTATTTTCTTGTTTTATAAAATATGGGGAAGAACATGCTTTCGTTCGTTTATCATGATACTGGACTTACGTTATGTGTTCGTTTGATGGTCTCGAGTAAGGGCTTTTGTTATGTGTTAATGTATGTCGTTCGTGAATAGCCCCGCCGTTATAATCATTAGCCTCGTGTAGGCCGCAAGGTGTGTTGATAGATCTATTTGGGACTGACTGCCCACTCTCGTGATCAGTAGCGCTGATCGGTCGTTCGTACGAGAGAATATATTTTGAAAGGATTCATGGGGACATATTGTATTTGTGTCTCGATTTGATTTTAAGCTCTAAGTACTGTCATCCTGTTGTATTCCCTGCAAGCTTATGACATATCACATGTTTGTCCAAGTTACTTGCTAGTTCGTTAAATTCGTTTATGTCATCGTTAAACCCGTGAAACTCGCTCAACTTTATGTTGATGTTTTTAAGCATGTTTTTCAGGTACTTAGATGCTCTCACGTGGTTATGAAAACAGGATTTTGGGTAAACACTTGCATCGGAATTCTGTTGGGACATTTTAAACTTTATTTTGGACCCTCATGTGTTGGATCATGGAAACTCTTGTTTTAAATTTCAATGCTTTTAATTTTGGATAATCTGAAGACTTATCTTTGTTTTGTTAAACCTTTTCGATGTTTTAAATAAATGTGTTTGCTTATTATCATTGGGCTCCAACTTATATGACCACCATGCTTACTTCTCGTTTTCGCTGCGAATCGTCGTTTTCGAGGTGTGACACTATCGTATCAGGTCCATACATGAGCAATAATTCAGACTCCGACATAAATTATGTCAACACAAGCTCAATGAACCAAGAAGATAGTTCTGGTTCATATATCGACCATATAAATCATCCACAATTCATAGATCCTTACATCCAGGATGATTATGATCCAATGGCTGAGTTCAAAGATACGTACGACGACCCAAATGCGTATCCAGCCGACTACTACGAGCTACCTTGAAACATAAACCTACTCCCGCCTACGATCATGTCTATAATGACATAGTCTTAGGATTAAGAGACTCTCCACTTAAGTTTAGATATCCCGCTTCCACACCAGGATCTCCAATAGAGTGTCTCGATCGATCGCTTCGCGAAACTGATCAAGTCAAGAAAGAGCTTATCTTGACTGGGGAAGTATTGATAGAGACCGAAAAAGATCTCACAACAGCCAAAAAGAAGTTAGCTCTAAAGGACAAAGAGCATAAGTCCTTTGCTAAAAGGATTTGGCTGCAAGGGAAAAACTTGATGAAGGATGTCAAACGTGTGGTCAAGAAATAGACGTCCTACTATCGTCTTTATGTTATTTTCCATGTAATCCAAATAAATTTTGTAATCTTTTTATCCTATTAATAAAAATATTTGTTTTCCTTTCATTTTCCTAGAATGGCAGGGAATGGAAAATGACCTAGCTTCGTTCATAACTACGCACCACCTTGAAATAACGAACGAAACACAAACTCAACTGAATCCTATTCTGGAACAAATTCCGAGTACACTAGTGGAACCTTTCAAAATCTAGGGGATATAGAAACATCTAAATATTTCTATGAAACCCCAATGAGTTATTACGCAGCTCCAACACTCGAAAGCTATAACCAAACCTACATAAACAATTATATCTACCAAGAAAAACCACCCAAAATCCCGTATGAAGTGAGGAGAGGGTTGATTCAAACAGACCCTACGGAACTTACCATTCCACCAATCCTACTCCAATCTATACTCCCCGGGTTAACAAAGAAATCCCAGGAGAAGAAAGGATTGCAGCTATGCAAGCACGCATAGCTGAACTTGAAAGGATTGAAGCTGAAAAATATGCCAAGATCGCCGCTCTACAACAAGCGTTGATTAGAGCTAGGGATCGTTAGAATATATCTTATCTATGTTATTTTCAATTAGCATATTGTATTTTGAAGTTTGAAATAGTAAAAATCTTGTATTTTCAATAAAAAATATTATGTCTTTCATCTAGAATGTCGATAAGGACTGGACTATCCGCAAATACGCGTGAACGAAAGAAACAGGCCGATGAGGCATTTGAAAGAGAAGCATGCGTTGCTGAAATGCAGCGAATGATAAACAAAGGAATTGAGGATGTAATTCCGACAATGCTAGATGCATTTGAAAAGGCTCAGGCTGTCAAAGCCACAACCAAAAATAAGGGAAAAGAGAAAGAGCATACGCTTCATAACTCTGAGCATAACGAATCAAATCACACTATTTCCGTGAGAAGGGAACGTTCGAAAACTCAAACTCATCAAAGTTCTAAAACCAAGAGAACCTGAAATGAGGAACACTACTCCTCAAGTCACAGCTCTGCGGATAGTTGCAAACCGCGTCATAAAAAGAGCAGACACCTGGGTTGCTCTTACAAGACTTTTCAAGCTTGTAAACCTTACGACTTCCTTGGGAAGGAAGGCGGAGTAGCTAAACTCCAATGGATAGAGAAGACACAATCAGTTCTGGCCATAAGTAAAAGTGCCGAAGAGGACAAGGTCCTCTTTGCCTCTAACATCTTCAAGAATTTCGCTCTTGAATGGTGGAACGCCTTGGTATCCGCTAAAGGAAGGGAAAGAGAATATCAAATGAGTTGGGACTCATTCAAAGACCGAGTTTAAAGGAAATTCTATCCTATCAACGAAGTGGAGCAAATAGAATAGAAATTCCTGAACTTAAGAATGATTTGCTCCAACCATCCGGATTACATGACCAAGCTGCTAGAATATGCACGGCTAGTGTCACATCTAGCTACACCTGAATCAAATCTCATCAAGAGATATATCTATGGATTGGTCAGTGAGATTCGTGATATGGTGAAGGTTTCAAAACCCAAAACCTTTGATGACGCTATGGATCTGGGTGCCCAATTGACGTACGGAATGGTCCGAACAATGGAAGAAAACAAAAAGAAGGAATTAACCAAACCTGACCACATAAGGAACAATCGACCCTTTTCCCAAAAAGAGGGACAATCCAGTTCTCCCGTATATAGAATCTGCAAGAAGAAGCATCGGGGGAAATGTCGACATTATACCACAACGACATGTCCTTACTACAAAAGCACTGGTTATCACAGAGACCACTGCCCGCGAAGGAATGGTATCACATGTTACAATTATGGGGAAACTGGGCACTTCAAAAGAGAGTGCACAAAACCAAAAATGGCCGGTGATGGTACCAAACCTACCACCGAGACCAAAAAGAATGCCCGAGTATTCCATTTGAATGCAAAAGAGGCTGACAAAATGACTGATGTCATATACGGTACTTTTCTTGTCGATAATGCTTATGCTAAGGTGCTTTTTGACTCTGGGACAACCCAAAGTTTCGTAGATCATATGTTTTGTAAACTAGTTAATAAGCCCTTAGCTAAGCTGGACAAAACTTACCACATTGAAACCGCGAACGGAGACCTGATCCAAGTCACCGACTCCCTGAATAATTGGTCCATCCCATTATCTGGACACGTCATACCTGTATAACTCTTACCAATGGAATTGGCCGGGTTCAATATAGTCATTGGAATGGACTGGTTAACAACTAACCAAGCCCATATCCTTTGTGACTCCAAAGCCATTGAAATACGCACACCTTCAGGAGAAGTAGTGACGATTAAAGGAGACAAGTCAACCAACCCTGTTGGTTTAATCTCTATGATGAAGGCAACAAAGTATCTCCAGAAAGGATGCCTTGCTTATCTCATATCCGTAACCACCTGCAATACCGAGCAGGAACTGAAAGATGTACCAATCATCACTGAATATCCTGATGTCTTCTCTGAAGAGTTACCTGGAACACCGCCAGATCGGGAAGTGGAGTTTCAAATAAATCTCGTACCAGGCACGGCTCCAATAGCCAAAGCGACATACATATTAGCTCCTACCGAGATGGCTGAATTAAAGAGACAACTCGATGAGTTATTGGAGAAAGGATTTATAAGACCAAGTTCTTCACCATGGGGAGCTCCGGTACTTTTTGTGAAGAAGAAGGACGGATCAATGAGGATGTGTATAGATTACCGGGAATTGAATAAGGTCACGATCAAGAACTGGTATCCACTTCCAATAATTGACGATCTGTTTGATCAGCTCCAAGGAGCAAGATGCTTTTCCAAAATAGACTTGCGATCGGGCTATCATCAATTGAAAGTCCAAGAAAATGACATATCTAAAACTGTGTTCAGAAATAGATATGGTCACTATGAGTTCACGGTTATGCCGTTCGGACTTATAAATGCTCCCGCATCATTTATAGACATGATGAATCGAGTCTGTAAACCTTACATGGATAAATTCGTAATCGTGTTCATAGACGATATAATTATTTACTCCAAAAGCAAGAAAGATCATGCCGACAATCTAAGGACAATACTTGAGCTATTGAGAAACAAGAAACTTTACGCCAAATTCTCAAAGTGTGAATTTTGGTTGTCAAAAGTATAATTTCTCGGTCACGTCATAGATGAGAAAGGAATTCAAGTAAATCCAGTTAAGATTGAGGCTATATCCAACTGGGAAGTCCCAAAAACGCCGACCGAAGTAAGAAGTTTTCTCGGATTGGCTGGTTATTACCGAAGGTTCATTAAGCACTTCTCAAGGATCGCCGTTTCTTTAACTGCGCTAACCCGAAAGGAAATCAAATATGAATGGGGTCCAAAGCAAAGCGAAGCGTTTGAAACGCTAAAGCAGAAACTAACTCAGGCACCAATTCTATTGCTGCCCGAAGGCAACAAAGGTTTTGTAGTTTTCTACGATGCATCACACACTGGCTTGGGATGTGTATTAATGCAAGGAAGCAAAGTCATAGCTTATGCATCTCGGCAACTTAAGACTCACGAAAAGAACTATACGACTCATGACCTAGAGTTAGGTGCCATAATCTTCACGCTGAAATTATGGAGACACTAACTCTACGGAGTCAAGCTCACGGTTTTCACAGATCACAAGAGTCTAAAGTATGTCTTCAGTCAGAAAGAGCTGAACATGAGGCAAAGACTATGGATGGAAGTCTTAAGTGACTACGACTGTGAAATATGCTATCATGAGGGGAAGGCTAACGTAGTAGCCGACGCCTTAAGTCAAAAGGAACATGAGAAACCAAAACGAGTGTGTGCCCTAAGACTTGATTTACAAATTAGTCTTATCTCTCAAATCAAAGAGGCACAGAAATCAGCCTTGAAAGAGGCAAACCTCAAAAACGAAGGAATGACAGGAAGAATCGAACAACTCGTCAAAGGAAATGACGACATCCTCAGAATGGATAAACGTATATGGGTCCCAATCTATGGAAACCTCCGAGGAGAAATTATCAAGGAAGCCCATAAGTCCAAGTACACAATGCACCCCGGTGGTGATAAGATGTACAAAAATCTAAAACCAGAGTACTGGAGGGTCGGCATGAAAAAGCACATAGCCGAGTATGTGGCCAAATGTCTAACCTGTTCTAAGGTTAAAGCCGAACACCAAAAGCCATCTGGGCTGTTGCAACAGCTAGAATCTCCAGTATGGAAATGGGAAATGATTGTCATGGATTTCATCACTAAACTTCCCCGAACTAATCAAGGGAATGACACAATATGGGTTATCTTTGATCGTTTAACCAAATCCTCACATTTCCTGCCGATGAAAGAAACTTTTAGTATGGACAAGTTGGCGCAACTGTACGTCAACAAGGTAGTATCCTTACATGGAGTACCATTATCCATCGTATCCGATAGAGACAGTCGATTCACGTCTCGATTATAGCAGAGCTTCCAAAGAGCTCTTGGAACTCGTTTAAACCTTAGCACTGCATACCATCCTCAAATGGATAGGCAGAGCGAGAGGACAATCCAAACCTTGGAGGATATTCTCTGAGCATGTGTTATTGACCTAGGAGGAAGTTGGGAAGACCACTTACCTCTGATGGAATTCTCTTATAATAATAGCTACCACACAAGTATACAAGCTGCACCATTTGAAGCCTTGTACGGCAGAAAATGCAGGACTCCCGTGTGTTGGGCTGAAATAGGAGAAAATCATTTATCTGGACCTGAAATAGTACAGGAGACCACTAATAAGATATTACAAATCAGGGATAGATGGGAAACGGCTCGTGATCGCCAGAAAAGTTACGCCGACAAAAGGCGAAAGCCGTTAGAGTTTAACATTGGAGACAATATTTTACTTAAAGTATCACCTTGGAAAGGTGTGGTGCGATTTGGAAAGAAAGGGAAATTAAGCCCTAGGTTTGTTAGGCCATTTATAATCCTAGAACAAACCAGACCAGTGGTATATCGGTTAGAATTGCCAATAGAGATGAATGGAGTACACGATGTAGTCCATGTCTTCAATCTGCGTAAGTGTTTAGCTATCACACCCCTGGTTTAGCCCACCCGGGCGTGCGACCAATGATTGGTACCTGTTTCTTATTTTATCTCATCAGAGATTTATAAACACAGCGGAATGATTCAATAATTCAGAATCTTCTCAAAAGACGGGGAATCTCCCGTTTCATTTAATTATAACAGGGATAAACCCTGATATAATACACAAACGTTTAATTTACAAAACCAAGGTTTTACATGAGCCATTTCTTTCAACTGATGTCTAGGGTGGACATTCCCTTTTTCATGACTTCGTTTTCTTTATCATCATATGGCTATATCAGTATCACATCATCCTTGGTTACCTGTAAAACGTTTGAAAATATTTTATCAGTATAAACTGGTGAATACTAGTATATTGGAATCATAATCTGACAAGCGTGAATAAATAGAACAATTTTCCCATAGTTTCTTGTCAATTTACACAGTCAACGGACTAACCACCACCCACACCAGGGACCTTGGATATATTTTTATGTCTATCTGCCTTACGCTTACTGCGATGGGCTTTACAACCAAGAGTTCAACCCCTAGCCCAGTTACATCGTCTAATCTGTAACACGTGTATATATACGTGACTCTATGGGCTGACTGCTATATAGTAAATCACCTTATGCAACGAATGGTTGTATAAATTCATTCAAGTCAGAGTATAATCAAAGCCATTTTTAGTTTTGAAATCATTTTATAAAAATACAAGTATTCACCTTGACAGATGTTGGACTTAGGAATCTTCTAGAGTGAGTACCCTAGTGGGCAGCGTCTCTGCTTAAGAACCTTGCTTGGTTTCTCCAAATGAGGGTTTCATAGCTTCTCGGATACTTCTAGAGCGAACCAGTACTTCCTAAACTTTTAACGTACAAGCGGGAATGGTTTTGTGATAGTGGGATATCAGTTTTGAGCTTAAAAGTTCAGAAATTGGATGTGAGAATGGTCTAAACCCAAGCTTGCTATTTATAGGGTAAAATTGTGGTTGTGACGGGCCGTTATGGATGGTGACGGTCCGTCACCGCTAGGATCGTAACGGACCGTTACCGATGGTGACGGTCCGTCACTGCTCTAGGGTTGCGAAGTCATCAAACACGTGTCAGCCTCCGGCTGAATTACGGCGTGACAGACCGTTACGGAGCCATGACGGTCCATCATAGGGTTTACACGCGTCAGATTCAGGCCATTAGTCACCAGACACGTGGCGCACCGTCATTACACGCGTGACCAACCCGTAACGGACTGTTACGGGCTGTGACGGTCCGTTACCGTCCGAATTTTCAATTTTTTTAGTTTTGGTCCTTGATCTTTTGTATAATTATACTTCTAGTCCCTTACTTTTATTTTTATAATATTTGGCACGAAAAATTTTCAAATGTTACATTCTCCCCACCTTTTGAATAATCTCGTCCTCGAGATTTACTGGAACAGGTGTGGATATTTCTTCTTCATTTCTGATTCTAGTTCCCAAGTATATTCAGGACCACTTGACTAGTTTCAATCTTTTCTTCTTCAAATTTTTAGTCTGGCGATCTTCTATTTGTAGAGGTTGTTCTACAAATCTGAGTTTGTCATTTACCTCTATGTCTTGAAGAGGCATTATCAAAGATTCATCAGCTAGACATTTGCGAAGTTAGATATATGGAATACACTCATCTGTTCTGGTAATTCCAACTGATAAGCCACTGGTCCAACAAATCGAGGACTTAGTTTACCCTTCTTTCTGAATCAAACTACTCCTTTCCAAGGTGATACTTTTAATAACACCTTGTCTTCAATGTCAAATTCTAGTGGCTTTCTTCGTTTATCAGCGTAGCTCTTTTCTCTATCTCTTGCTGCTTTTAATCGTTCTTGTATTTGAGCTACCTTGTCAGTTGTTTCCTGAACAAGTTCAGGTCCTGACAATTGATTTTCTCCTATATCAGCCCAGCATACAGGCGTTCGGCATTTTCTACCATATAAGGCTACAAAAGGTGCCGTCTGTATGCTTGTGTAATAACTATTGTTGTATGAAAATTCCATTAGGGGTAGGTGATCATCCCAACTACCACCTAAGTCTATCACATAGGCTCGAATGATAGGCAGTGCTTAAGTTCAGAATCGAGATGTAAACCGACTATCTCTATCTGATACTATGGATAATGGCACTCCATGTAAAGATACAATCTCATTCACATATAGACGAGCCAATCTATCCATACTAAAGGTTTCTTTTATTGGGAGAAAATTAGCAGATTTAGTCAATCTGTCAATGATAACCCACATTATATCATTTCCTCGACTGGTTCGAGGAAGTTTAGTAATAAAATCCATTGTTATCATTTCCCACTTCCAAATTGGTATTTCTAATTGTTGCAATAAACCAGAAGGTTTCTGATGTTCTGTCTTTACTTGAGCGCAAGTAAGACATTTTGCAAATATATGGCAATATCTTTCTTCATGCCAATCCACCTGTAATTGTACTTCATATTTTTATACATCTTATCACTTCCTGGGTGCATCATATATTTTGATTTATGTGCTTCTTCGAGTATTCTTTCCCTAAGATTTTCGGTGATCGGAACCCAGATTCTTTTATTCATACGAAGTATTTCATCGTCTCCTTTAACTAATTGTTTAATCATGCTTTCTATTCCTTCTTATTCTAAGTCTTCTTCCGTTTGAACAGAATGTTGAGCATCTTTTAATTGAGACATGAGATCTACACGAAGTTCAAGTCTGAGAGCACGAACCCGTTTAGGTTTCTCTCTTTCATTTCTACTTAAGGCATCTGCAACAGCATTTGCCTTACCTTCGTGGTAACAGATTTCACAATCATAGTCACTTAAGATCTCTATCCATCTTCTTTGTCTCATGTTCAGTTCTTTTTGACAAAAGATATATTTCAAACTATTATGGTCAGTATAAACTGTAAATCTAACTCCATAGAGATAGTGTCTCCATAATTTCAGGGCGAAAATTATGGCACCTAACTCTAGATCATGAGTTGTGTAATTCTTTTCATGGGTCTTTAACAGACGAGATTGATATGCCCTAAATTATACATGTTTTGCGTGCATAATAATCCCCATATTATGGTATTAATCAAACAAAAGCCTTGCAAATGATACTTAATGCCTTAATATTTCACAATTACAGGTTATTCGGTGTCCCAAGATAAACAGAGCAAAAACCAGCTTAAAACATGAAGAAATCAAGCTTTCAGAGGACCAAACCCAAGCATTGACCTCCAAGAAGTCAAACCAGGTCAACATAAGTCAACAAGCAGCTAAAAGACAAGCCTGGAGAGCTGGAAGGGGTTTGCACGGCCGTGCAATGCCATGCATGGCCGTGCATTGCCTGTCTTGCTCTCCAAGGCTCCAGTACACTGTCCCGTGTACCCTGTTTGATTCCCGAGGTGTTTGCACGTGCTATCCAATGCACGACCATGCATTGCTCATTTTGAGGCCTATAAATAGAGGGTTGAGTTCTTCATTCTAGACACCCTACAACACCATTACATACTTCAAGAACACACTAGAGAGAGCTTATTTCGTAGTTAGAGTAGTAAGTAGAGAGTGGAGAGGCTCTTCCTCCTTGTTACACAATAGGGGAGACTACGAAACTCAGCGTTACGCTAGTTAGCATGACCATTTGTGGCTAAGCTTCTTGTATTGCTAGGGTGAAGATGATGTTTGGTGCATGTTAGTGTTTGACGTATTAATCTAGTGGTATGTTTATGTCTTTAATTATTCGCTCCTAAAACCACCTTTTGGTGGGCTTTTATTATTGTCTAAATCCGTCTTTATATTTGTGAGTGTCTTGATTTTAAAGTGTAAGATCATAAAACCTTTTTAATCAAACTTCCTTTGAAACTCGTACGTCTTTATACGAGCAGAGATTGATAAGCCAAGGCTTGGTCTACACTTCTAAGGTCGTACGTCTTTATACGAACTTATTATACGACCAAGAATTGGTGAACTCATGTTGGGAACGGTACGTCTTTATACTTGGTCCCATTGTTACACCGCCTCCCTGTGATCAAAATATAATCGCCTATTTAACTCTAATATAAAGCATTTTAAGTTCTTTGTCTCAAACCAACCCAGAGATGACCATTTGAAGGGTTGAGGGTAAATGTTGTCCCTAACGGGAGGCACTGCCATTTTAATTTAAAGATTATAATTCGTGAATCAAATGTCATGAGTACGAGGCTTTAGCGGTGACCCGGGTCACAAGTTTGTAGTAGTAATACCCCTGAATTAGTCAACTTAACATTATCACGTACCAAGCTGATTCGAATCCCGAAGCAATACTCTCTGTGACCTGATCATCTCCGAGATATTTACTTTTCTGCTATTTACTATTCTGTTCGTTACATTTCTGTTACACCCATCACGCACGTTCTTACTTTTATGTTATTTACTTTGTCGTCATTTACTTTTCTGTCATTTACTATTCTACTTCCCAAGCACATAAAACCCACTTATCAATTACTCCGGCTAAACGATAACAAAAGTTGAGTATTGGAACTCGACCGTGTCCATTGGTTCGATACTTGGTTCTTACCTAGACTATATTACGCTGCGATAGGTACACTTGCCTATTGTGTGTGTTTTAAGTTAAAGTAATTATCATTTTATAAATTGAAAAGATGATCTTGTGAAACCATAATCTCTAAATATTATTATATAATATTTAATTACATCAAAATTAACACACACATCAAGTTTTTGGCGCAGTTGGCGGGGACACGGTGATTTCAAGAAAAATTCAAGTTAACGGATTAGCCTTATCGTTTTCCATCTATTTTTCTTTTACATTTTGTTGCAGGTAGTGTATGATCCATAGCTCCACTACTGGTTTATATCAACCTTTAGCAGAGCCCGAAAGATTCTTTCACCGCCAAATACGAGAAAATCGTGCTAGAAAAATGGCAGTTGAAAACCGCACTATTTCCGATTTCGCAAGACTGTCACTAGAAGCTTTAGGGTCTAGCATCACAAGGCCAACGGATGACGCTAACAACTTTGATATCAAGTCTCATGTTATCCACATGATCCAGTCATCATGCACTTTCCATGGATTACCCGATGAAGATCCACATGACCACATTGCAAATTTCCTCGAAATTTGTGACACTTTCAAACTGAACGGAGTTTCGAATGACGCAATTCGCCTCTGAATGTTTCCCTTCACCTTAAGGGAATGATCTAAGGCATGGGTAAATTCTCTTCCTACTGGTCAATCACTCAGAAATTCCTGTCGAAATACTTCCCACCAGCTAAAACTGCTAAACTAAGAAATGATATCACCACTTTCACTCAGGATGATGGTGAATCACTATATGAGGCATGGGAACGCTTTAAGTATATATTTAGAAAATGTCCTCATCATGGGTTAGAGGTTTGGTTACAAGTATCATCATTCTACAATGGGTTGCACAACCAAGCTCGTCAGACACTTGACGCTATTGCAGGTGGTATTTTTGGAAACAAGAGGCCACAAGAAGCATACAACCTAATTGAGGAAATATCAATGAATAGCTATCAATGGTACAATCTAAGGAGTAACAGGGGAGTAAGGCAAGGATTTCACTCTTTCGATACTGTCATTTCACTTTCTGCTCAAGTAGACGCCCTCACCACTCGACTCAATCAACTTAGCAAAGGCAAAGCAACCCCTGAAACTACTGAAGAAGTAAAAAGCATCACTGTTGATGCTGAGCAGGTTAACTTTATTGGAACAAATCGCCCGTAGAACAACCCCTACAACAATACTTACAACCCTGGATGGAGGAACCATCTGAATTTCAGCTAGAGGGATAATAACAATCAGGGACAATATGGTTTCGGACAACAACAGTTTCAACAAAGACAATCCCAGAACTATCAGCCTCGTCAACAATTTCAAGGAGCTAACAAGCTAATTAATGGGTTAAGCCTAGAGGAAGTGGTAACTAAGTTGATCTCTACAACTGAAAGTCAAGCACTTCTAGCGGAATACTGTCACAAACAATATGAGGAACGGTTTAGTCTTCATGAAGCTGAGTTCAATACACAAAATGCAACTCTTCAAGCCATTGAAACGCAATTAGGGAAAATTGCAAAACTATTATCCGAAAGACAATCGGGATGTCTCCCGAGTAACACTGAAACCAATCCAAAAGCTAACGTGAGTGCTATCACTCTTAGAAATAGCAAAGTCTATCTAAAGCCACCAATGCTAGGAGAAGAAGTCTAATCACAAAGGAGAGAAATATTCATCGGAGTACCACTTCATCCACATATCACAGAAAAACCACTCAAGGGTCACAATCAAATGTGATTCCACCTCCTCCTTCGATGGATCTCCCTTCGAAAGCTCCAACAAAAAGAGCATTCCACTCTCACATACCATATCCAGGAAGGTTGGTAAAGCAGAAGACTGACGAAAAATATGAAAAATACATCGAGCTTTTGAGTCAAATCCATGTCAATCTTCCTTTCCTAGATTTCATACAACAAATGCCTAAGTATGGACGTTTCTTGAAGGATTTCCTTACAAACAAGAGAAACATGGAGGAAGCAATAAAGAGGAATAACCATTGTGTCGCTCTCATTGAAAGATGCCTTCCAAAGAAACTTTCGGATCCTGGAAACTTCACTCTACCATGCTCTATCGGACCACTACCGATCACTTTTGCACTAGTTGATCTAGGATCAAGCGTGTACGTTATGCCATATAACATGTTCCAAAGACTCCAAATTGGAAACCCGTGACCTGTTAATGCAACTATCGAACTCGTGGATGGATCAATTAAGCCACCTATAGGAGTCATTGAAAACTTACTAGTAAAATTTGGCAAGTTTGTCTTCCCTGTCCATTTCATGGTGCTAGAAATGGGACTCGATTATTCAGTACCCTTGATTTTAGGTCGCCCATTTTTAGCTACCCCCAGAGCCATCATTGACATGAATGAAGGAATCTTAACACTCCGTGTTGGAAAAAAAATCAGTAACCTATAACATCGGAGGAAATGAATGCTTGTCAAATGATCCCTTTGAAATTGCACAATTCATCGATACTAATATGGACTACCAAAGTTGAAGGACTTCCTTTTATTTTCCTTGTCTGCTTTTATGTTTTCCTTTGTGTGTCAGGTAGAATAGCATCACCAGATCATCTGTCTACTTTGAGGAGTTACACTCCACCTCTACAAGCTTGGAGCCGGAAACCTCATCAAATTTCTGAGAAATTCGGTGAAGTCTTTGAAGCAACATGTTGACAAGCAGCTGATAGGCACCGCCTGACAGCAGCAATAAGTTTTGGCCTTAGTTTATACATCGAATTGACCGGGGGAGTACCAGTTTCTTTTCCCTTAAAACTTCATGCATTAAATTCCTTCATAGCATTCCATTACATGCATTTGTACATTGAGGGCAATGCACAGTTTTAAGTGTGGGGTGGGGAATTAGAGATTCAGGACTACTTGTAACCTCAAAGCAGTAAAACTTAACTTATGATTTTCTACCCATTTGACTAAAACGTTACAAAAATCTACCTTTTGAAAAACCCAAAAAATCTTAAAAAATTGTAAACCTCTTTGAGTTCGCACGTAATTAAATAAAATGAAGTCATGGCAAGTAGAAACAAATGGATATTATGCATAACAAATCGCTAAACCTATTCCATCCGTTTCCATGTGAGAATAATCTGAGCCTTTTCACGAGCATTATTATCATTATTTTCGCATGCTCTTTCGTTTGGTATATTGAGTATTTATTCGATCGAATTTTATGCATAATTAGAACTTGTATGACTTATACATATCAAGATCATGAACTAGTGGAAGTATGAAAATGATTGAGGCACCTAGGACTTTATTACCCTTATATATTATCCTTAAACCCTAAAAATCCTAAAAATATTATCCGCCTAGATAGCCCTCTGAGCCTTAGCCTTTTCTTTTCTACTACCCACATTTATCACCCAACCAGCTTTTCGTAAACACCGGTTATTGGTTAAATGTCTTCAAAATGGGAAAATTATTTTATGTCATCATTTCAAGTTTATTATCATTGAGACAATTTTGGAAAGAAATCTGTTTTACTCAAAAGAATTGAAATATACAAAAAGGTGGATGTATTAGGAAGAAACAGCCGAACTATCTACAAGGAATTTAAGGAAACATTATTTCAAAGAGATTGAGGAAAAAGGATTATGGAAGAAATTCTCTTAATACAAAAAAAAGGAAAAAAAGAAAAAGATAAGTGGGCCTTTTACCGGTAAGACCTTAAAAAACTGGACATGCATTATTTTGATTTCAATTTGCTTTTCTACCGTCATTTCGCAAAGCCTGAATTACCATCCAAACTCCGAGAGAAAGTTTTCAAAGAAACTAGTGATGTAAGAAAACGGTGGCGCAAGCAAGAACAATTACCACCATTCTGCGGCTTGTCAAAAAGTGCCTCTAAGAGAAGAGCCAGAAGATACGGCAAATGTGTGAAGTGTGGCAACTGGAGCCACCATGGAAAGTGTAGCAAGAATCAAACTTATTCCCAAAGTGAGTATACGCACCTGATCTAAGTAGGAGATGTTAGGCTAAAAGCCGAAAGATCCATGGGCAAATGCAGCAATGTGTATTACGCAGTAAGGGAAGAGTTGAGAATGATAAAAGATCTTGGTCTTGGCAATCTGACCATAAACGAGCCCTCAGATTAGTTATACCCTCATGATCTGAGTACTGTAGAGGGACCTGCTAGTATTTTTCAATTTAAGCCATGAGGTCGTAGCTGTGTGTTTCACGATAGTTGCATCCCTTCAAAACCTTTTTAAATCCCTAAAAATCCAAAAACATTTTTATTTTCACCCTTTATTTTTATTTTAGCCACATTACAACCCTTTAAAGTCCTCTGGATTCATGCATACTACTTAGTTAATTGATGGAGACTTGATTTGCATACAAGCTTATGACCATTGCATAATTCGATTCGAACTAGAGTGTTCCACTTAAACTACATTATCCATACATATATAACCCTAGAGTTGAGTGAACATTATGAGGAGTGATACGTTATGCATAATTAAAGTTCTAGTAGGCTTGTCATTGATTCCATCATCTTGAAACAGAAAAATACAAAAATAGAATAAGCAACTCAAGAGTTATCCCGGAGCTTCGACTTGTTTGGAGTTCCATTATCTTTTTAAAGTTTTTAGTTATGGGTATGATCATGCATGAGTTTCTTGAGGACAAGCAAAGTTTAGGTGTGGGGTATTATGATATGCCCTAAATTATACATGTTTTGCATGCATAATAATCCCCATATTATGGTATTAATCAAACAAAAGCCTTACAACTGATACTTAATGCGTTAATATTTCACAATTGCAGGTTATTCGGTGTCCCAAGATAAACATAGCAAAAACCAACTTAAAACATGAAGAAATAAAGCTTTCGGTGGACTAAACCCAAGCATTGACCCCAAGAAGTCAAACCAGGTCAACATAAGTCAACAAACAGCTAAAAGACATGCCTGGAGAGCAGGCAGGGGTTTGCACGACCGTGCAATTCCATGCGTGGCCGTGCATTGTCTGTCTTGCTCTCCAAGGCTCTAGTACATTGTCCCGTGTACCCTGTTTGATCCCTGAGGTGTTTTCACGCTCGTGCATTGCTCATTTTGAGGCCTATAAATAGAGGGGTTGAGTTCTTCATTCTAGACACCTTACAACACCATTACACATTTCAAGAAAACGCTAGAGAGAGCTTATTTCATAGTTAGAGTAGTAAGTAGAGAGTGGAGAGGCTCTTCATCCTTATTCCACAAAATTGGGAGCCTACGAAACTCAACGTTACGCTAGTTAGCATGACCATTCGTGGCTAAGCTTCTTGTATTGCTAGGGTGAAGATGATGTTTGGTGCATGTTAGTGTTTGACGTATTAATCTAGTGCTATGTTTAAGTCTTTAATTATTCGCTCCTAAAACCACCTTTTGGTTGGCTTTTATTATTGTCTAAATCAGTCTCTATATTTGTGAGTGTCTTGATTTTAAAGTGTAAGATCGTAAAACCATTTTAATCAAACTTCCTTTGAAACTCGTACGTCTTTATACGAGCAGAGATTGATAAGACAAGGCTTGGTCTACACTTCTAAGGTCGTACGTCTTTATACGAACTTATTATGTGACCAAGAATTGGTGAACTCATGCTGGGAAGGGTAAGTGTTTATACTTGGTCCCATTGTTACACCACCTCCCGGTGAACAAAATATAATCACCTATTTAACTCTGATATAAAGCATTTTAAGTTCGATGTCTCAAACCAACCCGGAGATGACTTTTCGAAGGGTTGAGGGTAAATGTTATCCCTAACGGGAGGCACTACCATTTTAATTTAAAGATTATAATTCGTGAATCAAATGTCGTGAGGACGAGGCTATAGCGGTGACCCGGGTCACAAGTTTGTAGTAGTCATACCACTGAATTAGTCAACTTAACATTATCACGTACCAATCTGATTCGAATCCTGAAGCAATACTCTCCGTGACTTGATCATCTCCGAGATATTTACTTTTCTGCTATTTACTATTCTGTTTGTTACATTTCTGTTACACACATCACGCACGTTCTTACTTTTATGTTATTTACTTTATCGTCATTTGCTTTTCTGTCATTTACTATTATGCTTCACAAGCACACAAAACCCACTTATCAATTACTCCGGCTAAACGATAACAAAAGTTGAGTATTGGAACTCGACCGTGTCCATTGGTTCGATACTTGGTTTTTACCTAGACTATATTACGTTGCGATTGGTACACTTGCCTATTGTGTGTGTTTTAAGTTAAAGCAATTATCATTTTATAAATTTAAAACCTGATCTCGTGAAACCATAATCTCTAAATATTATTATATAATATTTAATTACATCAAAATTCACACACACATCAGATATGCATGGGCAATAACTTTGTTTCCTTGCATTAACACACAACCTAGACCGTTGTGAGAAGCATCACAATAGACAACAAAATCTTCATTACCATCTGGCAAAGCTAGTATGGGTGCATGAGTCAGTTTCTCCTTCAGAGTTTGGAAAGCTTCTTCTTGCTTTGTTCCTCATTCATAGTTTACCTTCTTACGAGTTAAAGTAGTCAGAGGAACTGCAATCTTTGAGAAATCCTAAATAAATCGTCTGTAGTATCCTGCAAGACCCAAGAAACTACGAACTTCAGTCAGAGATTTAGGAATTTCCCATTTGGATATGGCTTCAATTTTGGATGGGTCTACTTGATTACCTTCTGCATTCACTATATAACCAAGAAATTGTACTTCTCTAAGCAAAAATTCACATTTAGAGAATTTAGCATACAATTTCTCTTTTCTCAAAAGTTCAAGTACTATTCTGGGGTGATTTCCATGATCTTCCGCATTTCTAGAATAAATAAGTATATCATCAATGAAAACGATTACAAATTTATCTAGATAGGGTTTGTAAATATGATTCATCATATCCATAAATGCGGCAGGAGCATTAGCAAGTCCAAGCGACATAACCGTGAACTCATAATGTCCATATCTGGTTCGGAAAGCTGTTTTATGAACATCTTCTTCTTGAACTTTCAATTGATGATATCCTGATCGAAGATCTATTTTTGAAAAATGGCAAGCACCTTGTAAATGATCAAATAGATCATCGATGCTAGGAAGAGGATACCGATTTTTAATTGTTACTTTGTTTAGCTCCCGGTAATCAACGCACATCCGAATTGTACCGTCTTTCTTTTTAACGAAAAGAATCAGAGCACCCCAAGGAGATGAACTTGGGCGAATGAATCCTTTTTCAAGTAATTCATCCAATTGATTCTTCAATTCTTTCATTTTGGTTGGGGCCAATCGGTATGGAGCTTTGGCAATAGGAGCCGTTCCAGGTACAAGATTGATTTTAAATTCGAATTCTCTTTCTGATGGTATACCAGGTAATCCATCTAGAAATATATCTGCACAATCAGCTACTACCAGTACATATTCAATCTTCTTTTCTTCTGTACCGGTAGAAATCTGCACCAAGTATGCAATGCATCCCTTCTGAAGGCATTTAGTTGCTTTCAGCATTGAGATGATTCCCAGAGGTTGATTTTGTTTGTCGCCATAGATTGTTAAAGGTTTTCTAGAAGGAATCTGGATTTCTATGGTCTTTTTATCATAAAGGATATGGGCTTGGTTACTGGCTAGCCAATCCATTCCTAAGACAATATCAAATCCTGATAATGTCATGGGCATTAATTGTACAGGTAAGATGTGTCCTGATATTGTGATAACACAATCATTTAGAAATTCAGAGATCTTGACGAGATTTCCTTCGGCCGTTTCTACTTCATAAATCTTATCTAATGGAACTAAAGGCTTGTTTAATAGATTACAGAATTTATAATCTATAAAACTTAAATTTGCACCAGAGTCAAATAATACTCTAGCATAAATATTGTCAATGAGGAATGTACGAGTGACTTCATCTGGAACATCTGCAGCATCACGAGTATTAAGTACGAAAGCTCGTACATTCTTCTTGTTTCCTTCATTGTCCTTTGCCCCACTAGACCCTGTTTAATTAAGCTTTGGGCAAGCTGAATTAAAATGGCAAGTCTCTCCACAACTGAAACAGGAGATATTTTTCTTCTTTGGGCAGTTCTCAAAGACATGCCCGCTCTGCTTACAAAAATGGCAATAATATTTCTTGAAGAAGCATTCTCCGGTATGCCTCTTCTTACAGATTTTACATTCAGGGATGGAAGGATTAAATCTTCCTTTGGCAGGTTGATTTCTTCTTTTCCAGGGAGAATTACTTTTCTGGTTCTCCGTAGCCCTCTTGGCCACTTCCCTTGCCTTCCCTTCTTCTTGTTTCCTTATCCTACCGTCAGTTAGGATTCCTCCTAGCTATACGGTAGATGCAATGGTCTAAGGCATAGTGGCCTTGACCATATCTCTGATTTCCTGTGCAAGACCCCAAATATATCTCTTGATAAGATTGGGTTCAAGAGTAGATAAGTGCGGAACTACATGAGCATATTCAAACATCTTGGAGACATACTCCTGATGTTTAGTTCCTTCCATACAGAGATTTAAAAATTTGGTTTCAATTCTTTCTCTTTCATTAATGAGACAAAATCTTTGTATTACCATTTCTTTGAATTCCTCCCATTCCATGGCATAGGCTTTGTGTCTACCCATGGCTTGAATAATGGAATTCCACCATTCCAATGCTTCATCTTTAAACAAATTTGATGCATAAAGCACCATGTCTTCATCAGCACATTTGCTGATGGAGATAACAGACTTAGTTTTCTCCAGCCACCTCAGGGCTACTACTGCTCCCTCATTTCCAGCATACTCCAAAGGTTTACATCCTTGGAATGAACGGAACATACATCCCTTCCTTCTTTTTCTTTTCTTGCTAACTACTCCATCATTACTTGATGAATTATCTCCATTTGAACTATGGTTTTCTTCATGGTGATTATTTTTAGATTTGGCCAATTTATTTTTCGTTTTATCTTCCTTCATGGCTTTCAGTATTTTAGGAAGAGCTTCCTCTATTCCTTCTGCAAGCATTTTCTTTATTTTTGCCTTTTGCTGCAGTTGTTCAGAATTTTCATTTTGGATTTGTTTGCTCTTGCCCCTTGTATTATAAGAAGGACCTCGTTTCGACATTTTATTCATAAGAGGAATTTTGTTAATATTTGGAATATATATTACAAAGATCGGAAAGGAAATTTACATATAACCTTGATTACGAGCATTTTCTAACATTTGTCTTAATGCTCTATTATGGGCGTCTACAGATGCTAATCTATGATTTTCTCTTTTCAATTCTGCTACACGTTCCTGTAAGACTCTAATATGATCATTATCAAAGCTTTCCTCATTTTCTTGAGGATTTTGTATATTTGTAGGCTCATAATACTCATATGGCCTATTCGAATCTTCTCTTTCTTCTCCTTCAGTAACAGGCTTATTTTCGTAAGGGATTTCAGGTAGTCCCTGATAATAATAAGGATTATAATATGGAGTTTCTCCATAATCCGGATTTCGGCTTGTGGCCGTTAAAGCAGAATGAAAATTGATGGACGGTACATAAGAATTTGTTGGAGGTGTTAATTCTCCTAAGCTTCGATATGTACTTCCTGAATGTCTTGAACTTGTTCCAGTTTCTAAATCCGTTTCATTTGTAAGCTGAAATTCATATCCAGGTGGAGCATATTTTTGAACATAGAAGGGACCTTTTCCTTTTCCAGTTATCTGAATAGAACAAGAATACTTTTATTTAAACTTTATATTTTACATACTGAAATAATAATTTGTCCGATTTATTATATTTAGTAGACTAGGATGGTTATCGTTCCAGAGTAGTACCTCCAACTAAATTGTTCCCAGGAAAGAATGATGGGTCTGGGAGAGATTTATACACCACTCTTTCCTTAGACAGAACATTTAGTTTGACAGATAACTACATACCGGTCGGATGGTTACCGTACGTGTAGTTATTTTACTCTTTCTTTTTATCTTTTCTTTTATTTTTCTTTTCTTTCTCCAGTTGACGAACCCTTTCCTTGAGCTGCCTTGATTCTTTCTTGACTTCAGCAGTTTCTCTTCAGGCACGATCAAGGAATTCTATGGGTGTTCCAAGATGAGCTGAAGAATAATTATATTGAGGAGGGGGTTCACGAATACCAAATAATATATCGTTAAACACATTATGGTATGGATCATCAGGACCATCAGCTGGTTCTTTGATATACTATTCTAACATTGTTGGAAGAGTATAAGGATTTTCTTCACCAATTGGATAGAGGTATGTGTCTAGAGTTTCTATTTCAAGTTCTGTTTCCTCACGTATTTCTTGATATACCTCTTCCATTTCTTCTGCAGACACATGCACATGCTCGGTTGGAGTTCGTACACGTATCCTTGGTTTAGTAGACCGACTGGGTCCAGTTTCAATTATATCTACTTGTCTTACTAAAGGTGGAGTATCAGTTCTCCAGTTCTCAAAATCCAAAGTAGCTTCCATCCAGGATGAGCTAGATTGATTTTGATGATAAGATTCATTGTCAGAGACAATGATAGGATCAGAAAGGGATTCACCTGTATTAGAAATGATTACAGGATTTTCCATGGATCCAGTAGGATGATAACGTTCTTCTTCAGATCATCCGAAGATATAAGTATAGTAACTATTTCAAGACATCTATATAGTTATTACTTAATCATTATGGAGATCTACCTACTTTTCTTAACAGGCAGTCTGTACTGTTTTAAGCTTAGATACCTTACCTGAGTATCTTAATTTCTTGTAGATCCTGGTGCGGTGTGACGGATCTCTTGACTTGCGGTACGACACGGTGTTAACGTGCGAAATCCATGATCAATGTGTAACATATAACTCAATCAACAACACGGTGTAAATAATCCTCTTTGTATTTCCACCACAAATATGTTTACAATCTGACTCGGTTCTTGACTGACTATTGTTCTGATCACTACTAACTAAGACATGTAAACACCTATTTATAGGGAAACCACAAAGACCACAAGCACCACAGGTTAACTTAACAAGTTCGCCCCTTAATATGCTTAGGCGAACTTGTTAAGTTCGCCCCTCTAAGAAGCTATGCGAACTTGACAAGTTCGCTTAATTACAACATAGAATTTTAACAACAGTTACCCAAAATATACCAACAGACTATCGCTTAACTGTTGCTAACAATTCTAACACATTAAAAGTAAAAGACTCTAAGACTAAGACATAAAATCTTCAAGCTCGTTGTCACCAGAAAATACTCCAACATACTCCCCCTTGACAACCGCTTCAGAAGATTGTCATCAGTCTTCCAAAACATCAAACATATTGAAGTCTTTGTCTTGTTCATCTGCACACTCTCTCTATCTAGAAGAAAAACTTGGGAGAAGGACCCCTTATCAACTTCTGTCTACAAAATTTTCAGTTATGGTAAAGAAAAACAACCAAGTATAACCAACAAGTAAAATTTACATGGAAGCTAGAAAAATAAAATCTTTTTGGTTTTTCAAACATAAGAAACACAAAATCTTTTTGGTTTTTCTCTGTACAAACTGAAATGAAATAAACTGTAAAAACTGTAAATCACATATTTTTGTTGAACATCATGAGCAAGAAGATCAGATCAGTATATGATATATCAATCACACATCTTGGATATAAAATCCATATATCATCAAATGGTATCATATGTCATTCATTCAAACCTTGATCAATTATGCTAATATCCTTTCAAGATTATCATATTTCATGTAATGATACACAATAAACATTAAAAGAAAATAGGATCATGCTATGACACACAAATTCAGATTGCCAATATTATGGTATTTGAAACTAAAAGCATCTCATTCCCACTTTCTTGTGAGTTAATGTACCATTTAGGTATGAAATACAACGTGTACCCCACATATATGCCAACAGAAAGTAAATTGCATTATCTTCAAGACATATGAGACTTATGCAAAGATTAAAGCAATCTCCAGGATGAAACTATCTAAATTAGCACAGGAAAAGAATCAGATCCCGAAGGATATAAAGAATCGAATGATTCAGAATCGAATGATTCAGAATCGAATTATTCATATTTCTTGGTTTGGATGAAGTATCAAGATTCATATCTACAAAAAGATTGTACCAGTGAATTTCTTCAATATAAGAATGATCAAGGAATAGATAGATTCAATGAAACAGGGTAGCGTGATCCAACTGTTATCTGGATGTATTCAATGGAATCAAGATAAATGATCCAAGGGCTAGCATATGTTCTAAAAAATGTCGTCAGAAACATATCTTAGTCCAACTTCACATTGCATGTTTTTCGGGGCATGGGCAGTGAAGTGAACCGAAAAATTGTGCTAATCAATATAATCCGATACTGGTCTCATGAAGTTCTTAAAGTCTCATATTCTATATCTGATAATGATCTTTTAACACACACACCCGGCATACCATGGGTTCAAATCACAGTTGTGACATATGCAATTTATGTTTTCACACTACTAATGGTTCAAAGACGCTTTTAGCCTATTGACAAGCTAAATTATATGCATACACAACACTATCATTTCCTGTTTGTGTAGACTCTGAAGTTTAGATCAAAACATATATAATTCAGATATATTGAATGAACATAAACTACCAACCAGTCAATCTAAGGTCATGTGTGATTAAAAATCTACTGATGTACTATCATTTCTTCTCATGCTCAAATGATGTCAATTTTATCTTTTTCAATTTGTTTGGATTTTTCAAAATATTTTTGAAAGAGAATAAAACTTCCATGAAAATATTTTTGAAAAACAATTTTGCTTGGTTACTTGGGATTTAGCATTCCAGTCAATCAATCATTCAAACCCTTGTAATCGAATGCCTCTGCCTTTGTCATCAACACAATATTGTACTCCCTCTGTCCTGTAGACTTCTCCTTAACTAGTCAAATGGTTGCATCGACGACTTTATGCTCATCATCGTTACCATAAGTTTCAGGTTGTCTTTTGGACTTGATCAACATTATGTATGACATATTCTCCCCCTGAGCATCAAGTCGTTGATTCAAATAAATTTATCAGTTATCTAACAACTCTTTGCTCCTGAAGATGTCATTCCCTATCATGTGCTATGAACAACCACTATTAACATCCCAAATGGTATTAATAGTCCCTCTTGGTAAATCCTGCACATTAAACAAGAATCATTAATTTGACAATGAGACCGAAGCCATGGTGGTCCTGGGTCGACCATCTGTATCAAAATAAATGACTTCACGCAATTTGCAATCGAATCTCTCATCGATTTTTGGTGATTGCTCCGACGAATCAGAAACAGAAACTTTTGATTTCCAAACACTCTTATGTTCACTAAGTGCTTTCTTCTTAAAAAGTGAAGTGTTTGAACATTCTTATTCATTTGAAATATGGTTTGATTGTGAAACCTCTTGTTCTTCTAAAAGTCTTCTCAATCTTCTGTTTCTTCTTCGTCGCTGAGGTCTAGAGAGCTTAACCTCTGATTTTGAATTAAAAGACTGTCTACCAACTGATCTTGTCACAAATGATCTAGTCTTCGGTGTCGCATAAGACTGGGTCTCTGGTTTAACCATCTGTTTTGCTTTTGGCGTAAGAAACGGTTTTGTCAATTTTATACACGCAGCCTTTGAAGGACAATTCACAAAAATGTGTCCCATTACACCACAATGGAAATAGGCTCTCCTCTCAATAAACTTCTTTTTGTAACGAACTTTAGGAGTCATATCTCTTGAACCTCTAGAACTAGACGCATTACTTTGATTTACAACTTTTGGTTGCTGAACTTGTGACATTGGTTTAACCACTGGTTTAACAACTGGCTTCACTAATGGTCTAACTGAATCAGGATGCACTACTGTTTTCTTAATTGGCTTCACAATAGGCTTTGCTTCTTGCTTCATCTTCTCAAGAATAACATGTCGCTTACATTTGTTCTTGTAAGGACAGTTCTTCAAGATGTGTCCAACCTCGTTGCAATGGAAACAAGTACGTCTCTCTTTATATTGTTGAACATAAGAAGCTATCATCGGACTAGCTTGACAACCAGATGATTCACCAACATAAAAACTTGTATTCTTTTGTCAAAAAGAACCATTAGAAGATTGAAGATGTGCAGTCTCGGATTTCTCCAAATACACTTTCTCCTTAAAAAAATCTAGTGTGCTCTTCTCAGAAATATTTGGAATTTCAGCATTGATATCTCTAAATTTGATAAAACCATGTTGACCCAAACCTGGTTTTGACTGCTCATGTTCATCAGGTTCTGTCAAAATACATCGATCACGGGTAACTTGCTTAATGACTTTAGGTTCCTTAATTTTGACTTCTTTCGGAACTCCTTCAACCTTATCATCATCAAAGCTTTCATCTTCACTGTCATCCTCATAAACCATATATTCTCCCGTAACCGGATTAACATTAAGAACTATTTTAGGCTCTAGATCTTCTTCAATCATTTCTTCAATACTACTAGCTGTGTAGTTCCCGTTGAAAGGAGGACAGTAACCAACTCCCCCAACAACTTTATCATCAGACTATGGACGATAACCAATTCCCCCAACTACCTTTTCGCCACTAGCTTTCTCATTATAATATTCCAACAGAAAAATGGAATTCCTATAACGTTCAAGCTTTCTCTGCAATTTAGTTACTTCACTCTGTGACTGGGCAAGTTCATTTATTTTCTTTTCATACTCAAAGTATGCCACATTAATTTGAAAATCTTGTTCATTTACTTTTGATTGTAAAACTTTGATATCATCTTTCAATGACTCAATTCTTACATTTAAAAGCTTCTCATTTTCTTTCAAAGTTTGATTTGTTAAGTAGATTGCCTTCAAGTCACAGATAAGATTAGTATTATCATCACACAATCTCAGAATTTTCAAATAAGAATCAACACATTGAGAACAAGGAACATAAATAACCTCATTTACCTGTGTAAAATCAGCCTTGAATCCATTGGCTTCAGTAAACATTTCAGCTATTTTCTCTGTCACCTTTCCCGCAGCTCCATTATTATTCATCAACCCTTCACTAGTCACCTTTGCCTCTGCATTATGACTTGTTGATTCATCAGTCAGCTCCTGTTCAACTGTCTGGAAGCTTTCTTCAATCTTCACATCACTCTTGGTAGACTGGGTGCTTTCACCAGATCGAACACTCTCATTATCACTTGATTCAACAATAATGTCACTCTCTGAAACACTCTACTTCTTATCATCACTTTTTTCACTAACTTCAGTTACATCACCTTCTTCATAAGAATGAACTGTACCAATCAAGTCCATTAAAGACATATCGGTTAACTTCTCATTTTTCTTGATGAGCACTGAGTACTTCTCAAACTTAGGGGAAGAGCATCCAACAGCTTCTCATTCACCTCAGTATTGATGTAAGAAACATCACATTTTACCAACTCTCACAAAAGATGGTAGTATCCGGTAACGATATCATCAATAGTTTCATTCTCCAAATACTTGAAAACCATGAATTGTTTCTTTAGCAAGTCTCTCCTACTCTTCTTCACATCAAAAGTACCTTCACATCGCATCATCAATGCTTCCCATAGAGCTCTTGAAGTCGTACACTTCTTGAAAGTATGAAGGATTTCTTTTGGTAAATACATCATTAGAGTCTCAAGCGTCTTCATATCTCGATCATAGAGTATCTTCTCCTTAGCATTTAGAGCAGACATCGGTTTAGGAACATCACTACAACCCATACATGAATATGTAGGATGTGAATACCCTACGCTGATGGGTATCCAAAAATTTACATCCATGTCTGACACGAATTGTTCAAACCAGACTTTCCAGCTATAAAAATTTGATATACACAAAAGCCTTGGTGGATGTGTTCCAGTCTCATTATTATCAGAAAAAGTTGACATCTTGAGAATCTTGTGAAAATATCCACGAAAAAATTTCCCTTCAAAAATAAATGGATTTCGGTGAACGAAAATTCCAAAATCACAATCTTCTAAGAAACAGTCTGAAACACTCGTATAAAAGTCCCCTAAAAATTTTTTGTTTATTATTTTTTTTTAACTCTAGCGAACTTGGATAAGTTCGCCTGAAAGGACCTCTAAGCAAACTTGATAAGTTCGCCTGTAACTTCTTGAGCGAACTTGTTAAGTTCGCTAGGCTAAGTTCGCCTGCAACAGAATCAGCAAGTTCGCCTGTCGCGATTGAAAACCATGGAGGAAACCCAAACACAAACTCAGACCTCTGAAAATCATGATTTCTGTTGTATATGATCGAATATGATGAAATTAAATCGTAGGAATGATTAGAAACTGATTACGAGCAATCATATTGGATCAAATTCTCAAAATCAATCCAAAATCAATAAAAAATGATCAAAATTACTCTATTTTTCTCAAGAACTCGAAAATGATGAAAAATTCTTCAAAATCAGTGATCTTTGATGTTGTTTGTACACGAAAACACCACCAATCTTCTGCTAATTGAGAGCAATAGCTGTGATACCACTTGTAGGTCCCGGTGCGGTGTGACGGATCTCTAGACTCACGGTACGACAAGGTGATAACGTGCGGAATATATGATCAACGTGCAATCTGTAACTCAATCAACAACACGGTGTAAATAATCCTCTTTATATTTCCACCACAAATCTGTTTACAGTCTGACTCGGTTCTTGACTGACTACTCTTCTGATCACTACTAACTAAGACATGTAAACACCTATTTATAGGGAAACCACAAAGACCACAAGCACCACAGGCGAACTTAACAAGTTCGCCCCTTAATATGCTTAGGCGAATTTGTTAAGTTCGCCCCTCTAAGAAGCTATGCGAACTTGACAAGTTCGCTTAATTACAACATAGAATTTTAACAACAGTTACCCAAAATATACCAACATTTCTAAACCCAAATAATATCATAATTAGTTACAGCTCAGATACTAATCTCTACTATCTAATATGCTGAAACAATTAGCTTTGATACCAACCGGGCACACCCAGGGTTTAGCCCACCCGGGCGTGCGACAAACGATTGGTACATGTTTCTTATTTTATCTTATCAGAGATTTATAAACACAGCGGAATGATTCAATAACTCAGAATCTTTTCAAAAGACGAGGAATCTCCCGTTTCATTTCATTATAACAGGGGTAAACCCTGATATAGTACACAAACGTTTAATTTACAAAACCAAGGTTTTACATGAGCCATTTCTTTCAACTGATGTCTAGGGTGGACGTTCCCTTTTTCATGACATCATTTTCTTTATCATCATATGACTATATCAGTATCACATCATCCTTGGATACCTGTAAAACGTTTAAAAATATTTTATCAGTATAAACTGGTGAAACAAGTATATTGGAATCATAATCTGACAAGCGTGAATAAATAGAACAATTTGCCCATAGTTTCTGGTCAGTTTACACAGTCAATGCACTAACCACCACCCACACCAGGGACCTTGGATATATTTTTATGTCTATCTACCTTACGCTTACTACGATGGGTTTTACAACAACCAAGGGTTCAACCCCTAGCCCTGTTACAGCGTCTCATCTGTAACACATGTATATATATGTGACTCTATGGGCTGACTGCTATATAGTAAATCACCTTATGCAACGAATGGTTGTATAAATTCATTTAATTCAGAGTATAATCAAAACCATTTCCAGTTTTGAAATCATTTTATAAAAATACAAGTATTCACCTTGACAGAGTTTGGACTTAGGAATCTTCTAGAGTGAGTACCCTAGTGGGCAGCGTCTCTACTTAAGAACCATGCTTGGTTTCTCCAAATGAGCGTTTCCTAGCTTCTCGGATACTTCTAGAGCGAACCAGTACTTCCGAAACATTAATCGTACAAGCGGGAATGGTTTTGTGAGAGTGGGATATCAGTTTTGAGCTTAAAAGTTCAGAAATTGGATGTGAGAATGGTCTAAACCCGAGCTTGCTATTTATAGGGTAAAATTGCGGCTGTGACGGACCGTTATGGATGGTGACGGTCCCTCACCGCTCGGATCGTAATGGACCATTAAGGTTGCGAAGTCATCAGACACGTGTCAGCCTCCGGCTGAATTGCGGCGTGGTGGACCGTTACGGAGCCGTGACGGTCCGTCATAGGGTTTACACGTGTCAGATTCAGGCCACTAGTCACCGGACACGTGGCACACCCTCATTACACATGTGGCCAACCCGTAATGGACCGTTACGGGCTGTGACGGCCCGTTACCGTCCGAATTTTCAATTTTTTCACTTTTGTTCCTTGATCTTTCGTATAATTATACTTTTAGTCCCTTACTTTTATTTTTATAATATTTGGCATGAAAAATTTTCAAATGTTACATTAGTAGATGAAACCTTAGCCATACCATTAGAAGATGTAGTATTGGATGAAAGGCTTAAGTTTGTGGAACAACCGTTGCAAATTGAGGACCGGCAGGAAAAGAAATTGAAACGGAAAAAGCTTGCATTGGTCAAGGTGAAATGGAATTCTAGACGTGGACCTGAGTACACGTGGGAACTAGAATCGAAAATGAGAAAGAAATACCCACACTTATTCAGAAAATAATCTCGAGGACGAGATTTTGAAAAAAAGTTGTGGATGATATAACACCTACCAAAATTCCGATCTCAATTTCTGCCCGGAACTCTTGCAAGACTACAAGAATTGCCGAAAAACCAAAAGTTAGAAAATAAATTAAAATTTTTAACATTTAAGAGATAGCGGACCGCTACCTATTGGTTAACGGTCCGCTATAGAATAAAGGAATTTAGCTGCTCAAGGGGTGGCGGATCGCCAACCTCCTGGATAACGGTCCGCTACAGGTGAACCTTGGCTGGCGGACCGCCAACATCAATGCTAACGGTCCGCTACGCAGGTCCCTAGGGACCCTCTGCAGTTGACACGTGTAGGGCATGCGTCAGCCCTAACGACGCGTGGTTGGTGGCGGACCGCCATAGCAGACCCACACTGTCCGCTACGGACGTGTGGCGAGTCTGCATTACATGTCCACCACGTGGCATGCATGCAAGAGACATGGGGTGGTAGCGGACCGTCAGGTCTGGCTTATAAATAGAGGTGCATTACTTCTCATTTTTCACAACACAAACAACTCTCTCTCGAGCTTTCTCTACACCTGATCCATTCTCTAGCCCTCCAGCCGTCCCGACTCCCGAGCCGCCCTTCCCAGTTCGACTGACTTTTGTTTATTTTTCGAACTCATCATTAGAGAGACAAAGGAGCCCGAGGAACTAGTAGAAGTACCAGTTGTCATACTAGAACTTTAAGAGTTAACTATTTAGAGCCACTTAGCTCTAAGCTACTATCTTTCAACCAAGCAAACTTCCAATCAAAGGTGAATACTCGTCTTTATCAAAGATACATGTTCTCATGGTGAGAACAAGCTTTTCAAAATGATTTATAAGGACTGCTTGTCAATGTCATAAAAGCTCGTTCACATGGTGAACAAGAGTCTGTCAAAAACAATTTATAAGACGTGCTTGAGCTATAGGCTATCATCACGCAACAAGACAGACTATCATGTTTTTTACAAAAAGGCAAAACACGAGAATTAAATACTTACTCATATAATCCCGGGAAGTGGGTTGAGATAAACCCCTGGGATGGTGTTACCCAAGCAGTGTACGTAAAGTTTGATCAAGTCTTTATACTCGCTACGGTTCCGGTTAGGGTCGAGCGGGGTTGGCATATATATCGGGTAAACCCTTATGTGCCTACGGAGCCGCGAAACCCCGAGTACGTGACCAATGTATACATGGATGGAAAAACGGAAAAAAGCGAAGTGTTGAGGATGAAATGTTTAATTATTTAATTTAACTGTTTTGCCATGCTTATGAAATGTTTTGAGGTCATGAAGTATTCACTAGCACATAGCTGACGTTCATTTTCAAATGTTTTCAGGAAAAGAATGAAACCACTATTTCGCTGCACAAAAACAAAACTCTGAAATCAAAGCAGGTACTGAAGGTGCCAACTGACGTCGCAGCCTAGTAACGTCCCGGGGGTTCCCGGGGCGGGTGTGACGTCGCCCATTTTACTGCGGAGACTATTATTCAACGTGTCAAGTTGACCTCAGCATACCGGGGCCGGCTACGGCCTAAGTCCCGAAATCAGTTTTGTTGCTTTAGCTGGGTCAGGCTACACACTTGGACCCGGTGCAACCTAAAAATATGTTATACAGGTTCATGCGAGGCACAATAAAGAACCTGAGAAAAGACAAGGTTAAGGTGCCCAAAGGATGTCGACTCCTTATGCAGAATACCCCCTTGTAGACTATACTAACTTTGGTCAGGGTTTTGATTTCAAAATCAAATGTATAAACGATCGGGTTTTATACCCAATGATTTAAATAAAGAAATATTTTGTCTACACGACAAGATTTCTAGTATTTACAAAACCAACCCTCGAGGTTGAGATGATTTATGAAAAGATCCTTTTGAAACCACTATTCCGCTGCACAAAAACCAAACTCTGAAATCAAAGCAGGTACTGAAGGTGCCAACTGACGTCGCAGCCCAATAACGTCCAGGGGGTGCCCGGGGCGGGTGTGACGTCGTCCATTTTACTACGGAGACTATTATTCAACGTGTCAAGTTGATGCATGATTTTGAGTTGTTTTCTTGCAATTCCTGATATCTGTTTCATAAAATCATACAGTAAATAAACTTGAATTTCTAATCAAAAGTTAAAAATTTTGGAAACACGCGTATTACCTCTTCTATCAAGTTAGAATCCTTGACTAACTGAGTGGATGATGATGAATGGAGCACATGATAACGAAGGATTGGATGGGAAGGAATGAAGCGATGAAAGGATTGAATTTTAGGGTTTAACAGGGGTGAAATGAATCGGATCACAAAATGAAGAGGAACATCTTTGGGATCACCGAAGATGACACGGATCGAGGTTTGCTGTTCAGTTTCCATCCCAACCCCCATGAAGAGGTTACTACCCACTCCCCCATTTTTTCTCTACACCGGCTTCTCACCCTTATCTCCCATCGTCTTCCTCCCCAAACAAAAACACAGCCGCAAACCCTAACCCCTAAAACTGATGCCGTCGTCTTCCAGGTGTAGTGCATCGCCTAAAACCGCCGCATTCATGTTCGACGGAGGAAAAGGGTGGGTTGGGAGAGGCCGATGGTGGGGAGGAAGAGGCGGTAGGGTTAGGGAGAGCGTGTTTTGAATTTTGAAATCTCTTGAGAGGCTGATGCTGGTGTTTGAAGGGGTCTCCAAGCTTAAAAAGTAGTACCTCCGTTTTAATACTTGTACAAGTCTTAATTTTAAGACTTTTAGGTAAAAAGAAGATTTTGCCCTTCTAATATGTATATTATATATATATGTCTTGAATTAATTCATTTGTGTGGGCAAATCACAATGTGTTCATATAATGATATCACATAATACTAGTAGTTACATGTAGGTTTATAGGAATTTAGTTTGGATATATATTTGATATTAATAATATAAATAAATAAAAAATATAACCTATAATTTTGACGAATGTTACACAATTTATTGGGTTTATATCGAAAAAGGGAGAAATATAATCTCTTCACTTTTATGTTCTGTCTTTTATCGAACGTCGACCCAATTTATTTCGGGGTCAATTAAGTTTTTTTGTTTCATAAAAAAATTTAGCTAAAAACCATAAATTAGGTACAACAAAATTAAAAATTTATAGGTGATGTTGTTAAAAAAATATTATATTTTTAATTTCTATGTATATCGCACAGGGAGATGATTATTTTAGAAACATAAATTTTACTAGAACAGGCATAATCAATATGAGTCGATTAAGTTTTTTGAACAACGATTCACATCTTTTTAATTTTGTTACCTACATCCGGCTCTAATGTCCCAAATGTGAGGAGAGATGAGAGACATCTATATAAGTCGTGTAAGAAGGGGATATAAAGTATTGGAAGAAGAGAGATAATAGAGAACTTTAAAGAAAAAGAAAGAAAACAAACAATCAATCTAACTAATTTGTTCACATATATACTTTTTTAAAATTTTGGATAGTTTACTTACGCATAACACACAATCAAACTAAATTGTTCATAATTTTTTCTGTATACTTTACCTACACATGTATATGATATATACATAAACAAACAATCAAACTAATTTGTTAATATTTCTTTTTTGATTTTCAAGAGAGCGGTGCAAGACACAATAACCATTCATTTTCTTTTCTAGTTTTTTAACACTGAAAAATTTAATCGCTCGAATTTGTTTTTAGGTGTTATGGTATTATATAATGCTATGAATTAACAACTCCCCTATACACACATACATATGTACATATATAGCAAACCTCAAGTAATTTAGGAACCAAGGGAACTTATAAGCTTTAATTTTTTTAATCTAAAATTTTAATTAATACAACCACGATAAATATGTCAGTTTTGTTTCTCGTTTGCTCAAGAAATCTTTCAATCATAACCTTCAATTCAGAGTTATACGTGGTTCCATCCCTCTACTCTTTCCTCGTTAAATCATGCATACAAATCCGCTCACCCTTACCTATTCAACAACTCTTATAACATTTGTCCGCTTTACCCACAATGAGCTCCTAAGAGGTCGCATCTTAGGATTGCTCCACCCAGTACACTTAACTGTAGAGTTCTCATCTCATCCAAAGCTAATGTGCCCAAAGCGCGTTGGTAATATTTGAGGTGGGCGTCACTTATGGAGTAGTATCTCTCCTATAGACAGAATACAACAAAATGATGTGAAATTTGCTTAAAGTTGCACAACTCCATTCTTTGATAATCATGTTTGGGTGTTCTTTTATTATGTTGGTCACCAACCACCTCCTAAGATCAAAGTAGTTTCTTTCATTTCTCTAACTGGTTCTCTTCTGGCCTCTAGGGTTTTCCACTCTTATGATTTTTTTGTCGATCACTACCGTTAAAATAATCATCATGGGCAACAGTATACGATCTATAGTTTTGTGTCCAAAGACACGTTTATTCTTGCTTAATAGAAGGTGTAACATCCGGCCCCTTATACCAACAATATTGTCCGCTTTGCCCACTAGTAGCTTACATATTTATTTTTTGTTGCCCAGGTAAAAACTTACCAGTGGTCACCAATCTCTGGATTACTCCCACCCGAGCACGCTTAAGTGTGAAGTTCTCCTCTCATCCACAGCCAATGCGCCCAAAACACGTTGATGATATTTGAGGCGAGCATGTCTAATGAACTAAGAATCTCTCCTGGCCACGACCAATGTGGTATTTGCCTAGGGTGTTACAATGGGTCATGCAAATCTTTTATTTATCGTTACAATCACCCCCCCCCTTATGGACTCATCGTCCTCGATGAGGTTTGCCCCACCATCCCAATTAGGGATGTGGGATTTGCCTAAAGTGTCCTCATAGACACCCCCGGGGACTCACCATCCTTGATGAGGTTTGCCCCCACCATCCCGAACAGCACATAAGTGACTCTTGTACCATTCGTAACATCCGGCCCCTCATAACACCAATATTCATCGCTTTGCCCACTAGGAGCTCACGTTTTTGGTTGCCCGAGTTAAAACTTCCCAAGGGGGTCACCCATCTATGGATTTCCTACTCTAGCACGCTTAAATGTGAAGTTCTCCTCTCATCCACATCCGATGCACCTAAAAAGCGTTGATGGTATTTGAGGCGGTGCACGTCTTATGAATCAAGAATCTCTCCTGGACATGACCGACGTGGGATTTGCCTAGGGTGTTAGAATGGGCCATGCAAATCTTCTCTGTATCGTTACAGAAGGGTTCACTAACAATTTCACATATAACTACGACATAGACACCTTTAATTTGTTAGGATTTTCTGTTAGGTTTTAAAACTAAAACGCAGTAGAAGTCTGCATCAATATCAAAACGAGAAACTGATTGAGACGCCCCTAAACCCGGTTGCCTCGTTTGTTGGATTTATTTTTTAGCAACATAGTTCAATTACTGAAATGAATATTTATTGCACATGAAACTGTGTTTGTTACAAACAGATTAATAAAATACTACACATATTATTTGTAACTATTTAGGTTGGATGTGAGTCTTCTGTCCAAGTAGCATTCCATCCTTATAATCCTTCCCCAGGACGTTTTAGGCAAGACAGCTATTGGTACTTGCTTTGATTTCAGAGTTGGTGTATTTTGCAGCGGAAAACGTTTTGTTAAAGGATCGTTGTTTCATAATCTCGACCCCGAGGGTTGGTTTTGTAAAATAGAAGAATCGTGTTGTGTAAAAATACATCTTTATTAAATGTTAGGGTTTAACAACCCATCTTGTTCTTTTTCAACGAAAACTGAAATTAGTCAACCACTCTCAATAGACAATTATTTCTAGTCCATAAGGAAGATAAAAAGCCTAAGGACTGTAATCCTCAAGGCACCTAGCCTTATATATTTTCTTAAGGTCCTTTCATGTGCTTACGCGTCAATGTTCACCATGAACCTGTAATATTTATGGTTGTTCCCCGGGTCTATATCTGTAGCCAAACCCGGCTAACAACAAAACATACATCTATCTTTGGGGCTATATCCGTAGCCAGTCCTGACAGATAATGTTTATTTATTCTTTACCTGAAAACGTTTGAAAATGAAACGTCAGCGATAATCTGGTGAATACTTTTATGATACAAAAATCATTATCTTTTGGCAAAGGAATTTGTTAAATATTTAATCATAACTTCATAATATCAGAACAAACACATTGTTAGATCCGTCAATATAGCCATTGTATACACTGGCATCATACTCACGGGATGAGGGACCACCAGATCCACGTCTTACACAGCGTACAACGTATGTATCAGCCCTCCCGATCCTATGCCCGGAGCAAGTGTATCCGTAGCCAACCCCACAAGGTGATATGCATTAACATATTTATCGCATGCTTTGCCATTTCGTAAGCGAAAAGGTTTGATCGTTTCTGAAAAGCGTTTAAAATTGTATTCACCTGAATCGGTAGTAGTTTGATAGTAATATACGTACGTAGCAGCTTAGAGGGTCGAGTCTTAGAGCTCTAGAACCTCAGCTTGAACTTCTATACGTTCCTCGGGTCGTCTCGATTGCAAACGCTTAAGTGCGGTTTTTAAGCGAGAGCCAGTCGAAACTTGGGACAGTGGCTCGAAATGCGGGTCAGGAACTCAGAGCACGAGAGAGGTAAACTCGAATGTGAGTTGTTTGGTGTGAAATGAGCATGGTGGGAAGCCTCTATTTATAGGCTGAACTTGAACCTATAGCGGACCGCTAGACCGGACCATGGCGGTACGCTAGCCTCTGGGTGTCCATATGCTTGACAAGTGTTAAGCTCTGGCCTCCCCACGCCTATGTAAACCTTAGCAGACTGTGTGGCCACACGGTGGCGGTCCGCAAAGACTCCACACGTCATTTTTGTTGCTGAGTCATGAGGCATGTCCCACACGTGGCGTGGATACGTGCCTCATGCAGAATTTGCCTCGAGAAGCCCGTAGCGGTCCGCTAACGTTTAACCACACGGTCTGTTAGCCTTGTTTGCCCTACGTGGGCCGTTATGGCCCTGTTGGCGGTCCGCCAAGATGTTGACGGGGAAAACCCCTTTGTTACTCGTAGCGGACCGTTATGCTATGGGTAGAGTTTCGCGACCCATGAAATTTCCATTCTCTTCATTTTTGATCCTTCTCTTTTGGATTTGGATATTCCTAACATTTAAGGTTTTATCTTTAGCATAATTGGGACGAAATTTTGACAGGTGTTACATCCTCTCCAACTTATTTTAATCTCATCCTCGAGACTATCATTTGAATAGGTGAGGATATTTCTTTTTCATTTCCGAATCCAGCTCCCACGTGTACTCGGGTCCACGCCTGGAGTTCCATTTCACTTTGACTATCACAAGTCTTTTTCATTTTAGTTTCTTCACCTGTCAGTCATTAATTTGCAGGGGTTGTTCTACAAAATTAAGCCTTTCATCCACCACTACATCATGTAGTGGCATTACCAGATTTGATACATGGAATACATCGTGTACTCCATTCATTTCTTCTAGTAACTCTAACTGATAAGCGACTGGTCCGACTCGTTTTATGATCTTAAAAGGTCCAACAAATCTTAGAATCAACTTTCTTTCTTCCCAAATCGAACCATGCTTTTCCATGGTGATACCTTAAGCAATACTTTATCACCTATATTAAATTCTAACAGCTTTTGTCTCTTATCGGCGTAACTCTTCTGACGATCACGAGCCGTTTTCAATCCTTCTCTTATTCGTAAGATCTTATCGGCCGTTTCCTGGACTATCTCAGGTCCTGATAACTGGTTTTCTCCTATTTCTGATCAACATACAGGCTTTCTGCAGTATAAGGCTTCGAATGGTTCAACTTGAATGCTTGTGTGACTGTTGTTGTCATAAGAGAATTACATTAGAGGAAAGGGGTCATCCCAACTTCCGCTAAGGTCTATCACACATGCTCGAAGCATCTCTCCCAGAGTTTAAGTTGTCCTTTCGCTCTACCTATCTATTTGCGGATGAAAAAAAGTGCTAATGTTCGCTCGTGTTCCTAAAGCTTCCAGGAAGCTTTACCAGAACCAAGATGTGAAGCGACCTTCTTTGTCCGACACGATAAATAGCGGCACACCGTGTAATGAAACGATCTCGTTTACATATAACTGTGCCAACTTATCCATACTAAACGTCTCTTTCATTGGTATGAAATGGATAAACTTAGTCAGCATATTGATGATAACCCAAATAGTATCGTTTCCTCGACTGGTTCGAGGAAGCTTTGTGATGAAGTCGATAGTTATCATCTCCCACTTCCATACTGGTAATTCTAATTGTTGTATCAGGCAAGATGGCTTTTGGTGTCCGCCCTTAACCTTGGAGCAAGTTAAGCATTTTGCAATGTACACAGCAATGTGCTTTTTCATGCCGATCCACCAATATTTGGATTTCAAATTCTTATACATCTTACAACCTACTGGGTGCATAGTGTACTTGGATTTATTAGCCTCTTCTAGAATCGTTTCTCGTAATTTTTCATATACGGGTATCCAAATTCTTTTATCCATTCTTAGAATGTCGTCATTTCCTTTGACTAGTTGCTCAATCATTCCTTTCATGCCTTCTTGGTCAAGGTTTGCCTCTTCTAAGGCGGATTTCTGTGCCTCTTTTATCTGAGTCATAAGATCGACTTGAAGGTTATGTCTTAAAGCTTGGACTCTTCTAGGTTTTTCTCTTTCTTTTCGTCTAAGAGTGTCGGCCACGACATTAGCCTTGCCCTCATGATAGCAGATTTCAAAGTCGTAGTCACTCAGGACTTCCATCCATCTTCTCTGCCTAATGTTTAGCTCTTTGACTAAATATATAATTCAGACTTTTGTGGTCAGTGAATACCGTGAACTTGACTCCATAGAGATTAGTTCCTCTATAATTTCAACGAGAATAATAATGGCACCTAACTCTAAATCATGAGTCGTATAGTTCTTCTTGTGTGTCTTTAGTTACCGTATTGCCTAGGTGAGATATTTGTTTCCTTGCATCAACACACACCCGAGTCCGGTATGTGATGCGTCGCAGTACACAACAAAGTCTTCATTACCTTCTACTAAAGCTAGTATTGGTGCTTTCGTCAACTTTTGCTTTAGTGTTTCAAAAGCCTCTGTTTGCTTCAGACCCCATTCGTATTTTGCAGGTTTGCGGGTCGGCGAAGAATATAATCCTTAAGAAATCTTGGATAAATCTTCTATAATATCCAGCCAAACCGAGAAAGCTTCTTACTTCGGTTGCCGTTTTCAGGATTTCCCATTTGGAAATAGCCTCAATCTTTGATGGGTCTACTTGTATGCCATTTTCGTTAATGACATGACCGAGAAATTGAACTTCTGATAGCCAGAATTCACATTTCGTTCCGTAGGAGTTCAAGTACAATCCTCAAATTTTCAGCATGTTACAACTCCTTACTCTTGGAGTAAATAAGTATATCGTCTATGAATAAGATTACGAATTTATCCAAGTAAGGTTTTCATATGCGATTCATCATGTCCATGAATGTTACCGGAGCATACGTCCGTCCAAAAGGCATAACCGTAAATTTGAAGTAACCATTTCTAGTCCTAAAAGCAATATTGGATATGTCATTCTCTTGGACTTTTAATTGATGATAGCCTGATCGCATGTCTATCTTTGAGAAGCACCTTGCTCCTTGGAGCTGTTCAAATAAGTCGTCGATTCATGGGAGTGGATACCGGTTCTTTATGGTAACTTTGTTTAGTTCCCGGTAGTCAATACACATCCGCATCAAACTATCTTTCTTTTTGAAAAGGAGAATCGGAGCTCCCCACTGCAATGAACTCGGTTAAATAAACCCTTTCTCTAACAACTCATCAAGTTGTTTCTTTAGCTCGGCCATCTCAGTAGGAGCTAGTCTGTATGGGGATCGAGCTATCGGGGTCGTACCAGGTACATGATTAATCTGAAACTCCACTTCTCGATTAGGCGGTATTCCAGGCAACTCATCTGGAAAACACGTCGGGGTACTCGGCAACCATCGGTATGTCCTCGATCTTTCTCTCCGTGCTGCCGATTGTTACAGATACTAGATAGTCCTTAACGCAGTCTTGGATATGTCATTTTCTTGGACTTTTAATTGATGATTGCCTGATCGTTGGTCTATCTTTGAGAACCACCTTGCTCCTTAGAGCAGGTCAAATAAGTCGTTGATTCATGGGTGTGGATACCGGTTCTTTATGTAACTTTGTTTACTTCCCGGTAGTCAATACACATCCTCATCGAACTGTCTTTCTTTTTGAAAAAGAGAACCAGAGCTCCCTACGGCGATGAACTCGGTTGAATAAATCCTTTCTCTAACAAATCATCAAGTTATTTCTTTAGCTCGGCCATCTCGGTAGGAGTTAGTCTGTATGGGGATCAGGCTGTCGGATCCGTACCAGGTACAAGATTAATGTGAAACTCCACTTCTCGATTAGGCAGTGTTCCAGGCAAATCATCTGGAAACACGTCGGGGTACTCGGAATGATCGATACATCCTCGATCTTTCTCTCTGTGTTGCCGGTTGTTACATATACTATATAGGCAAGACAACCTTTACGAAGGTATCTTGTTCCCTTTAGCATAGAAATCAGACCAACATGGTTGGTTGATATGTCTCCATTTATCGTTATGGCTTCTCCTGAATGCGCACGCAACTCAATGGCCTACTCATAATAGAGGATATGGGCTTGGTTAGGGGCTAACTAATTCAATCCTAGGATGATCAAAGCCTTCCAGTTCCATTGGAAACAATTGTATGGGTATGACATGTCCAGATAGGGTGATCGAGCAGTCGTTTAGGGACTTAGAGACTTAGATTAGGTCTTTGTTTGGCATTTCAATTTGGTATAACTTGTTGATGTGTCGTGTTTAGTATATAGAAAATAAATTATATAATAATATATTCAAGGATATAGGTTTCACGAGATCAGGTTTTAAATTTATAATTAAAATGATAAATACTCAAACTTAAAACACACACAATAGGCAAGTGTACCTATCGCAGCGTAATATAGTTTAGGTAAGAACCAAGTATCGAACCAATGGACACGGTCGAGTTCCATTACTCAACTTTTGTTATGGTTTAGCCGGTTTAATTAGTGAGTGGCTTTTGTGTGCTTGTAGCAAAAAAGTAAATGAAAGAAAAGTAAATGACGGTAAAGTAAATGACAGTAAAGTAAAAACGTGCGTGATGTGTGTAACAGGAATGTAAATAACATAATAGCAAATAACAGGAAAGTAAATATCTCGGAAATGATCAGGTCACGAAGAGTATTGCTTTGGGCTTCGAATCTGCTTGGTATATGATAATGTTAAGTTGACTAATCCAGTGGTATGACTACTACAAACATGTGAACCGGGTCACCGCTAGAGCCTCGTTCTCACAACATTTGGTTCACGGATTATATTCTTTAATAATAAAATGGTAGTACTCCCAGCTAGGGACATCGTTACCCTCAACTCTTTGGTGTTATCTCCGAGTTGGGTTAGGACATCAAACTTAAGTGCTTAGTTATTATTATTAAAAGAGTGATTAGACTTTGTTCACCAGGAGGCGGTGTAATAATGGGACCATGTATAAAAACGTACCGTTCCAACCATGAGTTCACCAATTCTTGGTCTCATAACAAGTTCGTATAAAGACGTACGACCTTATTAATATTAACCAAGCCTTGGCTTATCAAGATCTGCTTGTATAAAGACGTACAAGTATCAAGAGAAGTTTAATTAAAAAGGTTTTACGGTCTTACGCTTTAAAATCAAGAACACTCATAAGTGTAAAGACAAGTTTAGGTAATAATAATATTAAAAAGCCCACCTAGAAGGTGGTTTTAAGAGCGAATAATTAAAGACATAAACATACCACTAGATTAATACGTTAAACATTAACATACACCAAACTTCATCTTCACCCTAGTAATGCAAAGAGTTTAGCCACGAATGGTCATACTAACTAGCGTAACGTTGAGTTTCGTAAGCTCCCCTATTGCGGACAAAGAGGAGGAGCCTCTCTACTCTCTACTCTTTATTCTAACTATAAAAATGGACTTTCTTGAGCTCTGGTAATGTATTTAGGGGTGTGTGGAATGAAGAACTCAAGCCTCCTATTTATAGGCCTAAAATGAGCAATGCACGGCCGTGCATGGGATTGCACGGGTGTGCAAACACCTCGGGAATTAAACAGGATACACAGGATAGTGTACTGGGCCTTGGGGAGCAAGATAGGGTAATGCACGCCCGTGCATTGGGATGCACGACCGTGCATCCCTTGCCTGCTGTCCAGTTTTGTCTTTTAGGTGCTTGTTGACTATTGTTGACCTTGGTTGACTTCTTGGAGGTCAAAGCTCGGGAAAGTTCCTTCTATAAGCTTGATTTCTTGGTGTTTTTGATAGGATTTAGCTTTGTTTATATTTGAGACACCGAATAACCTACAATTACGAAATATAAACGTTTTAAGTATCAATTGCAAGGTTATTAATCAAGTAGTACCATAATATGGGGATTTTTATGCATGCAAAACATGTATAATTTAGAGCATATCATAATACCCACGCTTAGACTTTGCTTTTCCTCAAGCAAACTCATGCATGATCAGACCCATAACTAAAAACTTTTCAAAAGGGTAATGGAGCTCCAAGTAGTTGGAAACTCCAGGATAACTCGTGAGTCGCTTTATTCTATTTTTGTGTTTTTCTAATTTAGGATGATGGAATCCATGACAAGCCCACTAGAACTTCAATTATGCATAATCCTTCACTTCTCACAATGTTGACTCAACTCAAGGGTTATATATGTATGGATAATGTAAGTTAAGTGGATCACTCAAGGTCGAATCGAATTATGCGATGGTCATAAGCTTGTATGCAAATCAAGTCTCCACTAATTAACTAAGTAGTATGCATGAATCAAGAGGACTTTTAAAAGGGTTTTAATATGTCTAAAAGAAAAATAAAGGGTGAAAGTTAAGTAGATCACTCAAGTTCGGATCGAATACTAGCTAACGTGGAGCACACAGCTACGGCTTCATGGCTTAAGATGGAAAATACTAGTGGAACCCTCTATAGTACTCAGATCATGAGGGTATAACTAATCTGAGGGCTCATTTATGGTCAGATTGCCAAGACCTAGATCTCTTATCTTTCTCAACTCTTCCCTCATTGCATAGTACACATTACTGCCTTTTCGTATGGTTCTTTCCGCTTGTAGCCTAACAGCTCCTACTTTGATCAGATGCGTATACTCATGTTGGAAATAAGTTTGATTCTTGCTACACTTTCCATCGTGGCTCCAGTTGCCACACTTCACACATTTGTCGTATCTTTTGGCGGCACTTTTTAACAGGCCGCAAAACATTTTCTTACATCACTTGTTCTTGCTTGCGCCACCGTTTTCTTACATCACTTGTTGCTTTGAAAACTTTCTCTCGGAGTTCGGGTGGTAATTCAGGCTTTGCGAAATGAATATAAGAAAGCAAGTTGAAATCAAAAGAATGCATGTCCAGCTCTTTAAGGTCTAACTGGTAAAAAACCAACTTCTCTCTTTTCTTTTTCTTTTCTCATTTTTCTATTTTTTTCTTTTCTTTTCTTATCGTCAAGACTAAGTTTTCAATAATCCCTTTTCCTCAATTTCCATGAAATAAATTTTCCATATCTTCCTTGAAGATCTTTCAGCTGTTTCTTCCTAATACATCCACTTTCTTCTTGTATATTCCAATTCTTTTGAGTGAAACAGATTCTTTCCAAATTGCCTCAATGGTTGTAAACTTGAAATAACAACATAAGATAATCTAATAGTTAGCCAATAACCGGTGTTTACGAAAAGCTGGTTTGGTGATAATTGAATGTAGTAGAAAAGAAAATGCTAAGTCTCAGATGGCTATCTAGGCGGATATTTTTTTTGGGATTTTGGGTTTAAGGATAATATATATGGGTAATAAAGTCCTAGGTGCCTTAATCATATTCATACTTCTATTAGTTCATGGTCTTAATATATATAAGTCACACAAGTTCTAATTATGCATAAAATTCGATCGAAAAACACTCAATATGCCAAACGAGAGAGCATGCGAAAAATAATAATAATAATGCTCGTGAAAAGGCTCAGATTATTCTCACATGAAAACGAATAGGATAAGGTTTAGTGATTTGTTATGCATAATATCCATTTGTTTCTACTTAACATGTATTCATTTTATTTAATTAAGTGTGAACTCAAAGAGATTTTGGTTTTAGGGTTTAAAATTTTTGAAAATTTTTTGGGTTTTAAGGTTTGAGTCAAATGGGTAGATAATCAAAAGTTTTGTTTTATAACTTTGAGGTTACAAGTAGTCATGAATCTCTAATTCCCCACCCCACACTTAAAACAGTGCATTGCCCTCAATGTACAAATGCATGTAATGGAATGCTATGCAAGAATTTAAATGCATGAAGTTTTAAGGGAAAAGAAACTTGTACTCCTCCAGTCAATTTCGGTGTATAACCTATGGCCAAAACTTGTTGCTGTTTTCAACACTTTGCTTTAAAGACTTCATCAAATTTCTTGGAAATTTGATGTGTATTCCGGCGTTACAGCTTGTAGAGATGGAGTGTAACTCCTCAAAGAAGTAGAGAAACTACCTGGTGATGTTATGCTACTAGACACATAAAGAAAAACATAAAAACAGAAACTTAAATAACATGTAGCAGTTAAGCTACTAAGGTCCTAGTATCGAGAAGGCATACATGGAGGTTGAAGTATGAGAAACTTAAATTTGGAAAACCAAACCTGAGGTCCGCGTGTTCTGCTGTATGCACTAACTTCTTAATTTATTCATGATTATCGGGTTGCCTCCCGGAAGCGCCACGTTTATTTAAGGGTCGTTGGCCAGACCCTTACGTGTTTCATCTGTCTTTCTTCGGTGGGGGCTATTGACTTCCCCGGTGTCTCCCATTCCTTCATTCAAGTCTTTCAACTTTGGTAGCTTGTCCCGGTAGTTATCAATCCAGTTTGTGTTATCAAGACCCTTGCTAAGGTCTGGTTTCTTTCCTTTGTTGAATTCTTTAGCTTTTTTCAGTTGGTAGTCCAGATTGGTATCGATGAACTGAGCAATTTCAAAGGGATCATTTGATAAGCATTCATTCCCTCCGATGTTGTAAGTTACTGATTGTTTTCTAACACGAAGTGTCAGAATTCCTTCATTCATGTCAATGACAACTCTAGTGGTAGCTAAAAATGGGCGACCCAAGATCAAAGGTATAGAGTAGTCGGGTCCCATTTCTAAAACCATGAAGTTGGAAGGGAAGACAAACTTCCCAACTTTTACTAGTAAGTTCTCAATGATTCCTATAGGTGACTTAACTGAACCATCCGCAAGTTCAATGATTGCATTAACAGGTCGCGGATTCCCAATTTTGAGTCTTTGAAACCTGTTATATGACATGACATTCACACTTGCTCCCAGATCAGCGAGTGCGAAAGTTATCGGTAGTGGTCCGATAAAACATGGTAAAGAAAACTTTCCTGGATCTGAAAGTTTCTTTGGAAGGCATCTTTCAATGAGAGTGACATATTGATTAGTCTTTTTACTTCCATATATTTTTTTGTTAGTAAGGAAATCTTTCAAAAAATGTACATACTTAGGCATTTGTTGTATGATATCCAGGAAAGGAAGGTTGACATGAATTTGGCTTAAATGTTTAATGAACTTCTCATATTGTTTATCAGTCCATTGCTTTACCAGTCTTCCTGGGTATGGTATGTGAGATTTGTTAGTTCTCTTAGTCGGAATGTTTTGAGGAGTGTCCACTGGAGCAGGTTGTGGAATCAATTTTGGTGGTGATTCTTGAGTGGTTGATTCTGCGATAGGCGAACGAATTGGTATTCCAGTGAATATTGTCCTCCTTGGTGTTTGAACTTCCTCTTCCTCTGGTAATGGAGGTTCTGGATAAACTTTGCTATTTTCTGAGAGTGTTAGTACTAACATTTCCTTTTAGATTTGGTTCAGTGTTGCTACGAATACATCCTGGTTGTCTTTCGGATATAAGTTTTTCAATCTGTCCTAGTTGTATCTCAATGGACTGAAGAGTTGCTTTATGTGTCCTAAACTCAGCTTCGTGTGGACTAAACTTCTCCTCATATTGTTTATGAAGGGAATCTGCTAGAAGGGCTTGACTTTTAGTTATAGAAATCAACTTAGTTACCGCGTCCTCCAAGCTTAACCCATTACTCGGCTTGTTAGTTCCCTGAAATTGTTGACGAGACTGATAGTTTTGAGATTGTATTTGTTGAAACTGTTGTTGTTCGAAGCTAGATTGTCCCTGGTTGTTTCCAGCTGAAATTTGGATGGTTCCTCCATCCAGGATTATAAGTGTTGCTGTAGGGGTTGTTCTGCGGCCGGTTTATTCCGATAAAGTCAACTTGCTCAGCATTGGTAGTGATGCTTTTTACTTCTTCAGTAGCCTCAGTGATTGCTTTGCCCTTGCTAAGTTGATTGAGTAGAGTGGTAAGGATGTCCACTTGAGCAGAAAGTGAAGTGTCAGTATCCACAGAATGAACACTTTGCCTAGCTCCCCTGCTACTCCTTTGATTGTACCATTGATAGTTGTTCATAGCTATTTCCTCAATTAGGTTGTAAGCTTCTTGTGGCCTCTTGTTCCCAAATATACCACCTGCGGTAGCGTCGAGTGTCTTACGAGCTTGATTGTGCAACCCATTTAAAATGATGATACTTGTAACCAAACTTCTAGTCCATGGTGAAGACATTTTCTCAACATGTCCTTAAAATGTTCCCATGCCTCATATAATGATTCACCATCTTCCTGGGTTAAAGTGGTAATATCATTTCCCAATTTAGTAGTTTTTGCTGGCGGGAAGTATTTCAACAGGAATTTATGAGCAAGATCATCCCATGTAGTGATTGACCTGGTAGGAAGAGAGTTTAGACATGCCTTATCTCGTTCCCTTAAGGAGAAGGGAAACATTCAGAGGCGAATTGCGTCATTCGAAACTACATTCAGTTTGAAAGTGTCACAAATTTTGAGAAAATTTGCAATGTGGGCATGTGGATCTTCATCAGGTAATCCATGGAAAGTGCATGATGATTGGATCATGTGAATGAAATGCGATTTGATCTCGAAGTTGTTAGCGTCAACCGTACGCCTTGTGATGCTAGACCCCAAAGCCTCAAGTGACGGTCTTGCAAAGTCGGAAATAGTGCGGTTTTCTATGACTATTTTTCTAGCACGGTTTTCTCGTATTCGGCGGTAGAAGAATCTTTCAGGCTCTGCTAAATGTTGATATAAACCAGTAGTGGAGCTATGGATCATACACTACCTGCAAAAAAAAATAAGAGAAAAATAGATGGAAAATGATAAGGCTAATCCGTTAACTTGAATCTTTCTTGAAATCACCGTGTCCCCGGCAACGGCGCCAAAAACTTGATGTGTCGTGTTAAGTACATAGAAAATATATTTTATAATAATATATTCACGGATATCAGTTTCACGAGATCAAGTTTCAAATTTATAATTAAAATGATAAATACTCAAACTTAAAACACACACAATAGGCAAGTGTACCTATCGCAGCGTAATATAGTTTTGGTAAGAACCAAGTATCGAACCAGTGGACACGGTCGAGTTCCAATACTCAACTTTTTTTTATCGTTTATCCGGTTTAATTAGGTTTTGTGTGCTTTTGAAGCAGAAAGGTAAATGACAGAAAAGTAAATGACGGTAAAGTAAATGACAGAAAAGTAAAAACGTGCGTGATGTGTGCAACAGGAATGTAAATAACAGAATAGTAAATAGCAGGAAAGTAAATATCTCGGAAATGATCAGGTCAAGAAGAGTATTGCTTTGGGCTTCGAATCCGCTTGGTATATGATAATGTTAAGTTGACTAATCAAGTGGTATGACTACTACAAACATGTGACCTGGGTCACCGCTAGAGCCTCGTCCACACTACATTTGGTTAATTGATTATATTCTTTATAAAATAAAATGGTAGGACTCACAACTATGGACATCGTTACCCTCAACTCTTTGGTGTTATCTCCGAGTTGGTTTAGGACATCAAACTTAAGTGCTTAGTTATTATTATTAAAAGAGTGATTAGACTTTGTTCACTGGGAGGCGGTGTAACAATGGGACCATGTATAAAGACGTATCGTTCCCAACATGAGTTCACCAATTCTTGGTCTCATAACAAGTTCGTATAAATACGTACGACCTTATTAATATTAACCAAGCCTTGGCTTATCAAGACCCGCTTGTATAAAGACGTATAAGTATCAAGAGAAGTTTGATTAAAAATGTTTTACGGTCTTACGCTTCAAAATCAAGAACACTCACAAGTGTAAAGACAAGTTTAGATAATAGTAAAAAGCCCACCTAGAAGGTGGTTTTAAAAGCGAATAATTAAAGACATAAACATACTACTAGATTAATATGTTAAACATTAACATACACCAAACTTCATCTTCACCCTAGCAATACAAAGGGCTTAGCCACGAATGGCCATACTAACTAGCATAACGTTGAATTTCGTAGGCTCCCCTATTACGGACAAAGAGGAGGAGCCTCTCTACTATCTACTCTCTACTCTAGCTACATAAACGGACTTTCTTGAGCTCTGGTAATGTACGTAAGGGTGTGTGGAATGAAGTACTCAAGCCTCCTATTTATAGGCCTCAAAATAAGCAATGCACGGCGTGCATGGGATTCCACGGGAGTGCAAACACCTCGGGAATCAAACAGGGTACACATGATAGTGTTCTGGGTCTTGGGGAACAAGATAGGGAAATGCACGCCCATGCATTGGGATGCACGGCCTACTGCCCTATTTTGTCTTTTAGCTGCTTGTTGACTATTGTTGACCATGGTTGACTTCTTGGGGGTCAAAGCTCGGGAATGATCCTTCTAGAAGCTTGATTTCTTGGTGTTTTTGATAGGATTTAGCTTTGTTTATATTTGAGACACCGAATAACCTGTAATTACGAAATATAAACGTTTTAAGTATCAACTACAAGGTTATTAATCAATTAGTACCATAATATGAGGATTTTTATTCATGCAAAACATGATAATTTAGAGCATATCACTTGTCTAGCTTAGCTAAGGGCTTATTTAATAGATTGCGGAATTTATGATCTATAAAACTTTGGGTTGCCCCAGAGTTAAATAGTACCCTAGCATAAGCATCATTGACAAGGAACGTACCAAAAATAAAATCGGGCATTACAGCTGCCTCTTAGCTTTAAGAACGAACGCCTGCATGTTTTTCTTGGATCCCTATGTTGGCTTGGATCCAGATCCACCAGAGGTATGGATTTTAGGGCAGTTGGTCTTCCTGAAACATTGGTCGGTGCTATGGGCTGGTGTCACACCCCGCCAGGGCGGAAACGCGAGGCGCAACGTTCACTTGTTTCCAAAGCATATGATTATTGCAAACACATACATGTAATTGGATACATAATCGAGTTTAAAATATTTACATCACAAAATATCAACTTGAGTTTATAAAAGTTTAAGATTTCGCAAATATGACTCAAGGCCATGAGTTATACAAGAGAAATCCTCTCAAAAGCCGTATCCACGTGCATGCATGAATCCTACATTGCTAACCTGATGGCCACGTTCAATTTCCTGAAAACATACTTAAAACTGTCAACACGAGGTTGGTGAGTTCACAAGTTATTATAAAGAGTTATCATAAACCCAATGTTTAAATCTGATCATTTTCCGATCAAAATTCCTTGTTAAACCTGATCACTTTAACCTGATCAGAACTCTTTTGTTTAAAACCTGATCACTATAACCTGATCAGAACTCTTTTGTGTAAAACCTGATCACTTTAACCTGATCAGAACTCTTTTGTGTAAAACCTGATCACTTTAACCTGATCAGAACTCTTTTATGTAAAACCTGATCACTTTAACCTGATCAGAACTCTTTTGTTTAAACCTGATCACTTTAACCTGATCAGAACTCTTTTGTGTAAAACCTGATCACTTTAACCTGATCAGAACTCTTTTATACGTATTACCAATGAATATGAATACTAATCTGATCTATTGACCCCATTTGTAAGCTTGCAAGGAATACAAAATAGTATGTAATGTACGAGACCGTAACCAAACCCCAACATTTTGTGCCTCCCCTCGCCTTTCTGCGAGTAAGACAATATGCGGTCATTCGGCCATTTTGACCCCTGGTTAGCGCGACTAACCATGACCGGAGGCGTCACCCCCAATAGTACTATTCATATAATCCCGGGCTAAATCCATAGCTAATGGTTACTAATTTATTCAGAGGACTTTAAGTGCTTTACTTTTCCCTCAATACACACATACGGTCAGATCATTAGTTCAATTCATTTATACACAAAAGTCTTTTACAAGTATGTTTCCACCCCAAATCATTTCAAAACTTTAGAAAAAGGGGGATTAGTGAAACTCACCTCGACAGTATGAGTTACTGCTTGTTTTGTTATAAAAATAGTTCTGAGTTACTTTTGTTTAGATATCTTTTTAGTTTTTCAACACTTGTTTTGTTATAAAAATAGTTCTGAGTTACTGCCTTATGGGGCTGATGAACAGGTATCGAAACTTTCTTAGTTTCGATTGAACAGAACAGATGTCGAAACCACTTAGTTTCGATTGAGTAAATTGGGTATCGAAACTACCTAGTTTCGATTAGCAAAATAGTATCGAAACTACTTAGTTTCGATTGGGCATTCGGTATCGAAACTACTTAGTTTCGATTGTAAATAGGTATCGAAACTCCTTGTTTCGATTGAGTAAATAAGTATCGAAACTCCTAGTTTCGATTGAACAACTGGTATCGAAACTCCTAGTTTCGATTGACAGGTATCGAAACTCCTTGTTTCGATTGAATAACAGGTATCGAAACTATAGTTTCGATTACTGCACTTTGATTGACAGAATTCGTCCTGTATATTTTTATGTTCAAATCTTTAATTTGACACACTTTTCTTGTTATCTTAGTTGCGTTTGAACGTTTTGTATGTTCAGTTACGGTTTTAACGAAAACGAAATGAATAATATTGAGTTTTTACCTCAAACAGATAATGGTGATTTCTAGAGAAACAGAGAAGATCGTCTTGAATTCTTTTACTAAGCTCTCTTCAGGAACACTTGAAATTCTCCTTATAACTCTGAATTATGGTGGATTTCAGTCTTAAACTGCACTTCGATTTGAAGGAGACTTGGGAATTTGCCGTAAAGAAAAAGAGAATTATGAAAAAGATACGTGGGATTTCGACTGAGAAGGTATGGTTTTTATCTGAGTTTGAGTGAATTTGCAAGTGGGAGAATGGCTCCCTGACTCTCGACCGAGAAAGTCAAGAAAGTAGTTTAGGGTTAATGATAACTATTTTTAAGTATTAATTTATTAATGGTATTAGTATCAATTAGAGTCTTATAGGGGTAATTTAATCTGGTTTAGATTCTTCACGGTATTATGATTTTAAACATTTCATGGCTCGCTGAATAAATTATTAAAATCTTGGTTCAACATAAATTTTGTGTAACATATATATATATATATTTATATATATATTTTTCTGGTTATTTTATTTAACCATTTACGTTCGCATTTAGTCGAGTTGTTCTGCTTACTTTCTCTAGTAATTCTTTAAGATTTACTAGACTTGGAATAAACTCCTTTGCTAGACTTCTTGACTTTACTTAGTCAAAATAAATATCAGGAAATAATAATTATGAACGTGCGTTTATGAAATGTGGATATTGACCTGAAATGCTGGGTGTCACATTCTCCCCATGTTACAGAGAATTTCGTCCCGAAATTCAGTTCTTGTCACTCTGACTTGGAGTGTTTGTAAACAAAGACGGGTACTTGGATTTCATTTTATCTTCCCGCTCCCACGTATACTCGGGGCCACGCTTTGAATTCCAACGTACCTTGACCAGCTTAACACGGCTGCGTCTTGTTCTCTGAACCTTCCAATCTGTGACTTCCATAGGTTCCTCAATGAAGTGCAACTTGTCGTCTATGTGAATCTCATCAGGCGGTATAATTAATGTCTCGTCTGATAAACACTTCTTGAGATTTGATACATGAAACGTATCATGTACGTTGCTTAGTTCTTGTGGCAACTTGAGCTTGTAAGCTACAGGGCCAACCCTAGCCAATATTTCAAATGGTCCAACGTACCTAGGGTTAAGCTTGCCACGGTTGCCAAATCTTGAAACTCCTTTCCAAGGTGAGACCTTTAACATGACTTTGTCTCCTACTTGGAATTCTAAAGGTCTTCGTCTGTTATCCGCGTAACTCTTTTGTCTGTCACGGGCGGCTTTCAGACGATCCTTGATTTTAAAAATCTTGTCCGTGGTTTCTTGAATAACTTCAGGACCGGTTAAATGCTTGTCACCAACTTCTGCCCAACATAGCGGTGAACGACATTTTCGACCATACAAAGCCTCAAACGGAGCGGCTTTGATGCTGGTGTGGTAACTATTATTGTATGAAAACTCAGCTAGCGGTAAATGAGTATCCCAATTTCCACCGAAGTCAATTGCACACGCACGGAGCATATCCTCTAAAGTTTGAATAGTCCTTTCGCTTTGACCATCTGTTTGTGGGTGATATGCCGTGCTCATGTCAAGACGTGTGCCCATGGCTTCTTGTAATGATTTCCAGATTCTAGACACGAATCTGCTGTCTCTATCAGAGATAATAGAAATTGGTACTCCATGCCTAGCCATAATTTCCTTAATATAAAGTCTTGCAAGTTTCTCGGTTTTATCCGTCTCTTTAATGGGTAGAAAATGAGCCGATTTCGTCAAACGATCGACAATTACCCATATAGTGTCATACCCGCTCGACGTCTTGGGTAACTTTGTAATGAAATCCATGGAAATTTGTTCCCATTTCCATTGAGGTATCTCGGGTTGTTGTAACAATCCCGACGGTTTCTGATGTTCTGCCTTTACTTTTGAACATGTCAGGCATTTACCGACATAAATAGCAATTTCTCCTTTCATGTTCGGCCACCAGTAGAGTTCTTTCAGATCCTTATACATTTTATCCGAACCTGGGTGAATGGAGTACCTGGACTTGTGGGCTTCGTCCATAACCAACTCCCGTAAGTTACCAAAACATGGCACCCAAATTCTATTCATGAAGTATAAAGTGTCATCTGATTTTGGTTCCAATTGCTTTATCATTCCTCGTAAAGCTTCGCTCTGAATGTTTTCTTCCTTAATTGCCTCTTGTTGTGCCATCCTGATTTGAGTCGTGAGACTCGTATGAATTGTCAATTCTAAGGCACGAACACGGAGTGTTTTAACCCGTTCCTTACGACTCAAGGCATCCGCTACAACGTTTGCCTTGCCAGGGTGATACTTAATATCACAGTCGTAATCATTCAGTAGCTCCACCCAACGACGTTGCCTCATGTTGAGTTCTTTCTGATTAAAGATGTGCTGGAGACTCTTGTGGTCTGTAAAGATAGTACATTTTGTACCGTATAAGTAATGTCTCCAAATCTTGAGTGCAAACACGACAGCACCCAATTCCAGATCATGAGTCGTATAATTTTTCTCATGTACTTTTAGCTGTCTGGATGCATACGCTATGACTTTTTCTCTCTGCATCAATACACATCCCAGACCTTGGTGTGATGTGTCGCAGTACACGATGAAATTGTCAGTTCCTTCGGGAAGGGATAGGATTGGTGCACTGCAAAGTTTTTGCTTCAGCAATTGAAAAGCTGATTCTTGTTTATCAGCCCAATCAAACTTTTTGTCCTTCTGAGTTAACGTGGTCAAAGGCAAGGCTATCTTTGAAAAATTCTCGATAAATCGTCTGTAATATCCTGCCAAACCCAGAAATTGACGCACCTCAGTCGAAGTTCTTGGTGCTTCCCGGTTTTTGATAGCTTCAATCTTGGATGGATCCACATGGATACCATTCTTATTGATGACGTGTCCAAGAAAGTGAACCTCTTGGATCCAAAACTCACACTTAGAGAATTTGGCATAAAGCTTCTCATTCCTGAGTAGTTCCAAGATTAATTTCAAATGATGTTCATGTTCCTCCTTGGTTCGTGAATATATCAATATGTCATCGATAAACACAATCACGAATTTATCCAAGTACGGCTTGCACACGCGGTTCATGAGATCCATGAAGACGGCTGGTGCATTAGTCAAGCCAAATGGCATAACTAGGAACTCGTAGTGACCGTAACGAGTCCTAAAAGCCGTTTTTGGTATATCTTCTTCCTGAATTTTCAGTTGATGATACCCTGATCGTAGATCAATTTTAGAATAGAAACTGGAACCTTGAAGTTGATCAAACAAATCATCTATTCGAGGAAGAGGATACCGATTTTTTATTGTTAGTTTGTTCAGTTCCCGGTAATCAATGCACATTCTAAAGGTTCCATCCTTTTTCTTTACAAACAGGATCGGGGCTCCCCATGGTGAGAAACTCAGTCTTATGAAACCCTTGTCAAGTAATTCTTGTAGTTGGCTTGACAGTTCCTGCATCTCGGAAGGGACTAGACGATACGGCGATCGTGCAACTGGTGCGGCTCCTGGTACTAGGTCGATCCGGAACTCGACTTGTCTTGATGATGGTAATCCTGGTAAGTCTTCGGGAAATACCTCCGAGTAATCTCTGATGATTGGTATGTCCTCAAGTCGACGTTCTTCGGGTTTCTTCTTGACAATGTGAGCCAGGAATGCACAATAACCCTTGCGTAGATACTTATGAGTTCTCATGCAGTTTTATCGTCTTCAACATCATTCTACACTTTTCGCCTTGAATTGAAAGAATTTCTCCGCTTGGTAGGGGAATACGTACAATCTTCTCGAAGCATACGATTTCGGCACGATTCTTTGATAACCAATCCATGCCAATAACAATATCAAAACTCCCTAATTCGACGGGTAGAAGGTCTATACTGAATGTACGGTTTTCTAAACATAAAGTACAACCCCTAATGATCTCTCCGGTTTCTATTAATTTTCCATTTGCCAATTCAATTGAATAACTTTGATCTAGTTTGCTGGCCTTAATACCGAGTAATGATTTAAAATCATTTGACACAAAGCTCATATCCGCACCCGAATCAAAAAGTACAGAGGCATAGTGATTATTTATCGGGAACGTACCAGTGACGATGTTCGGGTCCTGGCGTGCGTCCTTTGCACCCATCACAAATGCCCTCCCTGGTGCCTGAGCGTTGTTCTGATTCTTCCACTTGGGACAATCCTTCTTGAAGTGCTTCAGGTCACCACATATGAAACATCCCGATTTAATTTTCCCCATTCGGTTGTTAGTTCGACAAGCTTGTGTGGTGTGACCAAACTTGTCACATTTTCCACACTTGATGCACACACCGGCATAATGGTTTCCACACCTCTTACATCTCGGTAGGCCCCTATCATACTCCTTTCTTTCCACTGTGTTGGTTGCAAAAGCCTTCATAGTTCCTTGTTTCTTAAACCCTTGCCTCTCAGACTTGTTACTTGAATTTCCCATCCATTTCCTTTTCTCCCCCGATCTACCTTCCTCGTTCTCCTTTCTCACAAACAATTCATTATGCACCGCGTCATCCCTTAGCTTGAATGCTAAAGTTATAGCACTCTTGGCATCTATTGGATTAGAGGATGTTACCATGCTACGAATTTGAGGTGCAAGGCCCCACAGATACCTCTCAACACGCTTATGTTCTGGTGTGACCATATGCGGTACCAGAAGTGCCAATTCATTGAAGCGGTCGGTGTATCCCACTACATCATCTCCTATCATCTGTAGGTTCCACATCTCAGTTTCAATCTTTTGCAATTCGTTTCGAGGACAGTATTCCTCAATCATCATGTTTTTCAAATCTTCCCAAGATAATTGGTACGCCGTCTCTTTCCCCAAAGTCTTCATTTGAGTATTCCACCAAGTTAAAGCTTTATCAGTGAGCGTACATGTAGAATACTTCACTATGCAGTCAGCTGTGCATTCACTTATATCAATCACTGACTCCATCTGTTCTATCCATCTCATTAGTCCTACTGCACCCTCGGTGCCATTAAAATTGCGGGGTTTGCAGGATAGGAAGGCCTTGTAGGTGCACTTCCTATTTGGAGCATCTGCAGGATCACAAGTCATAACTTCATTAATTCGGATCATGACTATGTGTTATGGCTTAATTATTTTTATTACCTCCGGAACCTCCTGCTGTACCGCTACCTCCTGCACCTCCTGCGCCAGTACCACTGCCGTTTCCTCCGCCACTATTTTGATTTGCTTCATACTGCTCTATGGCGGCGGCTACTCGCTGTGCTATGAGTTGTTCTATGTTTGGGGAAATTGTCTCGTTGTTGTCACCAGTAGTGTTACGGGGTGTCCCACGCTTAGGTGCCATGACGTTCTTTCTAACATATCAATTAAAAAGAAACAACATTATATATCAATAATGATAGATCATGACATAAGGATACAACAACATCAAATGCAAACAACCATCATTTCAACATAAACCATCACATACATAGTTAAAACATACATAGTACATTGTTCCCAAAAGAGATGGGTTCACATGACCTCATCAGTACTAAAGTTTTAAACTACATAATGTACTATGGGCACAACCCGCCCATAATAGGTTTAAAAGAAGAAGTGGGAGTACAATCCAAACATCATGGCAAGTCCCGCCATGACAAAGCTAGCCCTAGCCACAAATTCTGCAGCCAAGGTCCTTTCCTCCAGCGCCTCCACCATGTCTCGGACCGTGAGAGTGAACTGCCAGTCCATATCAGCTCTCAACTCTAGATAATCAGTGGCACCCTGTATGTCTCGGGTGTTATCCTCCAGAGTCTGTACTCGAGATCCGAGCCCTTGACGTAAGCGCATGGCTGCATCCCCATGTGCCCGAATGTCATCTAGGAGATCATCAAGACGCTCTTCGTGCGTACGGACGCGTGCTACCAATGTAGGCACTGTGAGCTCCATGGCTTCCCCAGTGTGGGGTAGGGGTGTTGGAGAGTTGGAGGACTCTCCGAGCTCAAAGGTAGATGGGATGCTCTCCATCTCCCTCCATCTTGCCAAGGTACTGGGCATCCAACGGATAGTTCCCACAGTAGGGTGGTAACAGGGTCGTTTCCTAGATGGTTCCTCATCGGTCTCTAAGTCTTTCGGGTTACGGGCTGCCAGGTTTCTCTTGTGCGGAAGTCGAACCTTCTTCCTAGCACTTTGCACTTTAATCGGTCCTCCGCTTTTCTTTCGGTAGACGATAGGCGGTTCTCCCAGGGCGACATGGGGTGGTGTCGAGCTGCGAACTTGTACTCGATTTTTGGGACGTGTGGCGGAAAGTTCCTCGTTGGATTCAGGGTCAGAGACAGGGTCAGAGTGTGAATGTGACGACATGTTTGTGACTACAATATCCACATGACATGATGATTGGTTATGCAATGCTTATGCAATGAAAACATTTTAGTGAGTCATTCAAATTATAGACTAGGTTCCATTTTAGACACCTAGTTCGCTATAATCAATGGCTCTGATACCAAGTTCTGTCACACCCCGCCAGGGCGGAAACGCGAGGCGCAACGTTCACTTGTTTCCAAAGCATATGATTATTGCAAACACATACATGTAATTGGATACATAATCGAGTTTAAAATATTTACATCACAAAATATCAACTTGAGTTTATAAAAGTTTAAGATTTCGCAAATATGAATCAAGGCCATGAGTTATACAAGAGAAATCCTCTCAAAAGCCGTATCCACGTGCATGCATGAATCCTACATTGCTAACCTGATGGCCACGTTCAATTTCCTGAAAACATACTTAAAACTGTCAACACGAGGTTGGTGAGTTCACAAGTTATTATAAAGAGTTATCATAAACCCAATGTTTAAATCTGATCATTTTCCGATCAAAATTCCTTGTTAAACCTGATCACTTTAACCTGATCAGAACTCTTTTGTTTAAAACCTGATCACTATAACCTGATCAGAACTCTTTTGTGTAAAACCTGATCACTTTAACCTGATCAGAACTCTTTTGTGTAAAACCTGATCACTTTAACCTGATCAGAACTCTTTTATGTAAAACCTGATCACTTTAACCTGATCAGAACTCTTTTGTTTAAACCTGATCACTTTAACCTGATCAGAACTCTTTTGTGTAAAACCTGATCACTTTAACTTGATCAGAACTCTTTTATACGTATTACCAATGAATATGAATACTAATCTGATCTATTGACCCCATTTGTAAGCTTGCAAGGAATACAAAATAGTATGTAATGTACGAGACCGTAACCAAACCCCAACATTTTGTGCCTCCCCTCGCCTTTCTGCGAGTAAGACAATATGCGGTCATTCGGCCATTTTGACCCCTGGTTAGCGCGACTAACCATGACCGGAGGCGTCACCCCCAATAGTACTATTCATATAATCCCGGGCTAAATCCATAGCTAATGGTTACTAATTTATTCAGAGGACTTTAAGTGCTTTACTTTTCCCTCAATACACACATACGGTCAGATCATTAGTTCAATTCATTTATACACAAAAGTCTTTTACAAGTATGTTTCCACCCCAAATCATTTCAAAACTTTAGAAAAAGGGGGATTAGTGAAACTCACCTCGACAGTATGAGTTACTGCTTGTTTTGTTATAAAAATAGTTCTGAGTTACTTTTGTTTAGATATCTTTTTAGTTTTTCAACACTTGTTTTGTTATAAAAATAGTTCTGAGTTACTGCCTTATGGGGCTGATGAACAGGTATCGAAACTTTCTTAGTTTCGATTGAACAGAACAGATGTCGAAACCACTTAGTTTCGATTGAGTAAATTGGGTATCGAAACTACCTAGTTTCGATTAGCAAAATAGTATCGAAACTATAGTTTCGATTACTGCACTTTGATTGACAGAATTCGTCCTGTATATTTTTATGTTCAAATCTTGAATTTGACACACTTTTCTTGTTATCTTAGTTGCGTTTGAACGTTTTGTATGTTCAGTTACGGTTTTAACGAAAACGAAATGAATAATATTGAGTTTTTACCTCAAACAGAGAATGGTGATTTCTAGAGAAACAGAGAAGATCGTCTTGAATTCTTTTACTAAGCTCTCTTCAGGAACACTTGAAATTCTCCTTATAACTCTGAATTATGGTGGATTTCAGTCTTAAACTGCACTTCGATTTGAAGGAGACTTGGGAATTTGCCGTAAAGAAAAAGAGAATTATGAAAAAGATACGTGGGATTTCGACTGAGAAGGTATGGTTTTTATCTGAGTTTGAGTGAATTTGCAAGTGGGAGAATGGCTCCCTGACTCTCGACCGAGAAAGTCAAGAAAGTAGTTTAGGGTTAATGATAACTATTTTTAAGTATTAATTTATTAATGGTATTAGTATCAATTAGAGTCTTATAGGGGTAATTTAATCTGGTTTAGATTCTTCACGGTATTATGATTTTAACCATTTCATGGCTCGCTGAAGAAATTATTAAAATCTTGGTTCAACGTAAATTTTGTGTAACATATATATATATATATATATATATATATATATATTTATATATATATTTTTCTGGTTATTTTATTTAACCATTTACGTTCGCATTTAGTCGAGTTGTTCTGCTTACTTTCTCTAGTAATTCTTTAAGATTTACTAGACTTGGAATAAACTCCTTTGCTAGACTTCTTGACTTTACTTAGTCAAAATAAATATCAGGAAATAATAATTATGAACGTGCGTTTATGAAATGTGGATATTGACCTGAAATGCTGGGTGTCACAGCTGGTACTTTTCAGTTACCACATGTGGTAGTTGATCGCGTTGTCAAGGCTAATAAAAAACAATAATAAAAACTACTTCTTAGCTACTTAGACTGCAGACAGGGAAGTAGGGTTGTCGAATCCACAGGGAACCAGTTTTCACACCCCAACCGACGGCAGAAACGTCAGGGCGGGACATGTAGACTGTTCACAAGCTCATGGTTTGCTAAAGTTGAAATAATTAGACAATACGTTTCATTTCATAACTCAAGTAATCATTTACATCATTTAGAAGAATTTAAGAATACATGAATCTCCGTATTAAAATTTAAGGCTAGGTCCTCAACCCTAAGTGATGTAGCTTGAATCACAACTCAAACAACTGTACCTGAAACATGATAAAATGAGAGGGTCAACTATAAATAGTTGGTGAGCATACATAGGTTTTGACACCACAAGTAAAGTTCAAAATGTTTTGTGTACAATTCATATGATGTGTGGTTTATAAAGCATTTATGGAGAATCTAAGTTAAGCTAGATGCACAAATGAAACTTTGTAATTGAAGGGCATAACAACACATGTTATCCTAATGTAGGGCATAACAACACATGTTATCCTGATGTAAATGTAGGGCATAACAACACATGTTATCCTAATGTAGGGCCTAACAACACATGTTAGCCTGAAGTAATGTATTTGTGTTTGCACGTGTATATCATGTATATGTAGCCTTAACAATTAGCATTCAAGCATAAAGCACAAATAAACACATATGATCATATTATAGAATTGTACGTGTGTAATTGTAAATAGTGTTTGAATGTAATCACGTTTCACCCCAAATATGTAAATAAGAAAAAGGGGCTATGTAAACTCACCTTGCAAGTTTAGAGGGTTGAACTTGAACTTGTAGTAACTTGGATTCAATGCCTTAAGGATTGCCTAAGTTAAGTTTGTTACGTTAGAAACACGTTATGGATAGTCAAGGGGTTGACAGTGTAATTAGTTGAAAGTGGTTGTTGTACACTAGAGTGGTTATCATTCCAGAGTAGTACCTCCAACAGAAAAGTTCCCAGGAAAGAGTTGGCCGGATCAAAACCCCGTCTTTTCCTAGCCAGAACTTTAATGTTTGTCAGATAACTACATACTGGTTTGAAAGTTACTCTATTTGCATACTTAACCAAGTTTAGGGTGAGTTTGGTAAGCTTGGAAAGTATAAGGGCTAAAGTGAAAATATGAGTTTAGTAAAGATAGAAATAAATTTAATTGAATATTAAAGGGTTTTAAAAATAAGGAGTTTTGGTAAAACATGATTTTTTTTTTAAATTGAAAGGAATATAAAGATCAAAACCAAGTTTTTAAATAAAGTTTGAACAAGTTTAATTAAAATAAGGCTTTTGATCTTGGATAGATCTATGATTATAACATAAACATGTTAGGGATCATAGATCTAGCTAGTTATGATTAACTTTTAAAAAGAAAAGTATGAACAAGTAAGAACATAAGAAGAACTTACTTAGAATGGAAGGATTTAAACTAGAATCTTCCAAAAGATGAGAAGAACAACCTTTAGTTGCTAGAGAGCCCTAGAGGATTGTTGAGGTGTGAAAATGAATGAGGTTTAAGGCTCTATTTATAGGTGAGACTAAGGGACTTATTCGTAAAAATCAATTTGTTGATAAGGACTAGGATTGCAAAAGGTGAAGAATAGTATTTAATGCTCATTAATGTTATGTTTGACTCCATAATTCATATTTAAAATTGTTTTTATAAAGTTTATAAAATCTTAAATATGTTACTTGTTTAATTACAAATGTAAAAAAAATGTCTTTCATTTTTATAAAGACTACAATTTGTGTAAATGGTTTACTAAAATAGATATATGTTTACATATTTATTTAAAATTAAATACATACATTTAGAAAATATAAACTCTTGATTAATGCTCATAAATTTTAAAACTTACAATTTGTATAAATGATTAATTTAATAACATCAAATACATATATCATATATACATATTTATAATTAGATTCCTATATCTATATAGAACAATATGTAAAAACGTGATTAAAGATGTATAAGTCCTATATCAAAAGTTGTATAATTGATTTATTTGATATAATCATATATAAATATATATATATATATATGAATGTACATACATATGTTATATATAATAGGAGGGTAATATTTAAATATAAGATCAAAAATCTAAATTGATAGATGTTAAAATAATAATTAAAGTGACATATTGTTTTGAACAAGTATGGGGTTCATTAGGAGTGTCGTTACTGTATAAAGTAAAATAATGTAGTATTAGAAAAATCTTGGATGTTACACCAGTGGAGAATGCTATTTGAACTAAACTGATTCAATTACTACTAAAGTTCTAAACTTTGTAACTTAGAAAACTTAGGATTGTCAAAAACACTTAACTTAATTTATGAAAAACAGTGGGAGAAGAATGACAACTCCGGGTTTCGGATTTAGCAAAACACGCACATACTATCAGTTTCAAATCAGATTACAGAATACATAGACATAACCTTGTTTAACTGTTTAACCCAACCACACAATAATCAATTCAATCACAAAATCATATTATTCCCGATGCAATAAAACCAAGAAACGATGATAGATGTGATAAATCGAAAACAAGCAATTGTTAAAAAATAAAACACACAATTGAATTCAAAGAACTTAAGAGGTTCACAAAACTTCAATCCAAACTGATAATCAACTGAAATCATATACATACGCGCATAAACCGTTCACCCGGAGGGATCATAAAAGCGTTTAGCCACTCATGGTTATCTAAAACATTAAAAATCTAAACTTTAAACTTACAATCATTCAAAACTAAGAACAATTGTCCAAACAAGCTCTGGAATCACCTTAGGTGGGCTCTGGAATGGCTGAAAGGAAGTTAATTCGAATTTGAACTCCTCAATGGCTTATAATTGGAATTAGGTTAAATTTGCCGAAAATACACTTCTTCGTGTGTCGCGAACTAAACCTGTCCATCCTTCGCGTGGCGCGAAGGACAAAATAGTCACGGCCCATATTCAAGGTCTTCGCGTGTCGCACACCTTTGTTCCCTGTACTTCGCGTGGCGCGAAGAACCTAAATTCCAAGAATTTGACTTTTGTTGACTTTTACTTCTCTGGGACCCGTGTATGCTGCTATACTCTTGATTTAAACTTCGTATCTTCCGCTCACTTAGCACTTTAAACTGTACTCACAAACACCAAATGCACATAAAACAGACTCGATATACAAAGCTAAACACTTAAACTATACAAATTAGACTCTTATACATGGGAGATTTGACCCTACATCACATCCCCACACCTAACTTTTTGCATCCCGAAAAAGAATAATGCAATGGAATCATAATCGAAAAACTTGCTACTTATACTTTCATTATACACAACCCAGATTCTCATAACACGTTAATTGTAACAATCGGTATTTCGATCTGATTAAACCCAACCACCGACTCTCGAGCCCCTAATTCTGTGATCTATTATATTATACATTACCAAGCAATCAGTCTATCTATGGGTCCCACACTCAGAAAGCTACGACTTAGCCTAATCCCGTCTCACGGTCATGTTTAGGCCCGAGTTAAACCGTATACCTTCACCACCTCTATAAACACGAATTTATATGTTTTAAAAATTAATGATGAATAAATGGATTGATGGATGAATGTTTTGAGCTTTAATTAATGTGATACGATGCATAAACTTCACCAAGTGACCCATTTTGATCGTGTTGTCAAGGCTAATCAAAAACAATAATAAAAACTACTTATTAGCTACTTAGACTGCATACAGGGAAGTAGGATTGTCGAATCCACAGGAACCAGTGGAGAATGCTATTTGAACTAAACTGATTCAATTACTACTAAAATTCTAAACTTTATTACTTAGAAGACTTAGGATTGTCAAAAACACTTAACTTAATTTATGAAAAACAGAGGGAGAAGAATGACCACTCTGGGTTTCGGATTTAGCAAAACACGCACACACTTTCAGTTTCAAATCAGATTAGAGATTACATTGACATAACCATGTTTAACTGTTTAACCCAACCACACAATAATCAATTCAATCACAAAATCAGATTATTCACGATGCAAGAAAACCAAGAAACGATGATAGATGCGATAAATCGAAAACATGCAATTGTTAATAAATCAAACACACAACTGAATTCAAAGAACTTAAGAGGTTCACAAAACTTCAATCCAAACTGATAATCAACTGAAATCATATACATACATGCATAAACCGTTCACTCGGAGGGATCATAAAAGCGTTTAGCTCATGATTGTCGAAAACATTAAAAATCTAAACTTTAAACTTACAATCATTCAAAACTAATAACAATTGGCCAAACAAGCTCTGGAATCGCTTTAGGGGGGCTCTGGAATGGCTGAAAGGAAGTTAATTCGAATGTGGATTCCGCAATGGCATATAATTGGAATTAGGTTAAATTTGCCGAAAATACACTTCTTCGCGTGTCGCGAACTAAACCTGTCCATCCTTCGCATGGCGCTAAGGCCAAAATAGTCGCGGCCCATATTCAAGGTCTTCGCGTGTCGCGAACCTTTGCTCCTTGTTCTTCTCATGGCGCAAAGAACCTAAATTCCAAGAATTTGACTTTTGTTGACTTTTACTTCTCCGGACCTGTGTATGCTGCTATCCTCTTGATTTAAACTTCGTATCTTCCACTCACTTAGCACCTTAAACTATAACACTCACAAACACCAAATGCATATAAAACAGACTCGATATACAAAGCTAAACGATTAAACTATACGAATTAGACTCTTATACATGGGATATTTGACCCTACATCAGTAGTGTAATGACATTTCCCCGAGTGCCTACGTTTGTAGGTCCATCATTCAGGAGGAAGGGATTGATTGTTTCTTGGGTTGAAGCCTTGGCTAGGCTTCCTATATTCTTTCTGGTTTTTTTTTAAGGTTTCCTTCCTCTTGTTCTCGTCCTGGGTTATAATTATCCCATCGGTAAGTTGGGCACCCAAGTCCATAGCATCGTCTATGTTCATGGGCTTCGAGACCTTGACCATGTCTAGAATCTCACTTCCCAACCCCAAGATGTACCACTTGATCTAGTTTTATTTTGGGGTGGCCAAATGAAGTACCAATCTTGCATACTTTTAGGATCGTGAATCTATCAAGAATATCGAATCTAGATCATGATTGTCGGTGGAAACAACAATCAATCAATAAGAACAAGAAATTGAATAAAGAACAAACAAGAATTCACATCAACGGCCAATTGTATTAGAAAGTAGTTCTTGTTACAAGGAAAGACTTGACAATTTCAAAGTGTACTCACAAATGAACTATATAATAAAGAATACAATTGACCGTACTTTTCTAACTAACTTCTATCCTTCTAGAAGCCAGCATGGCATAACAGACTCAACTAACTCTTAAGTTGATCTTTGCCTTTCGGAGTAGCTCCTTTGTGAAGAAACATAATCTAGTATGGAGAGTATGCCTTCTACTCAAAAAGAACATTTTGTTCTACCGGAGTAGATAGACTCTCCCAACTACATGCCTTAGTCTTCTGTCTCTGTGTTCTTCTTTACTCAGCATGAATAATGTCTACTCAGGACTAAATCCTCTCTCCGGGGTAGTTTGCTCTCCGGAGTAGATTTACTCTGAGTAGAACTTAGACATTCTCTTCAGTGAACCTCTCCTAAGTAACTTTTCCTCATGTGTAGGTTATTCTTGCTGAGTAGCACTTGGACTGTTACAGAGTAAGTGAACTTATGAACATCGGCCTTTAATGTTTGATTCTACAATCTCCCTTTTGGCTGATGATCATCAACTCACTATTCTTCATCATCATTTGGAATCCCTCTCAGATCATTTGCATGTTGTCTTATGAGACTCATATAATCTTTTGCAACAGCTTCTAACTTGGGTTTGGGGTAAACATTCTTTGAAACTAGAGGAAAGATATCTTCAGGAGCAAGACATCTTATTTCAATTAGTTCAAACATTCTCATTGGCTCTAAATTTGCTCCTCTTTCAACCACAAGTGTGCAAAACTTTAAGAGTCCACATAAGCCCTTGTAAATGGCTGTAGTGACTCAGTATTATGAGTATATCTTTCATTATATTAAGGTAGCATAGCAGTTGGTGCTTGTCTCCTCATTCTCTCTCTTGCAGCTGCATATTCAACATCATGATTAAATCTGTGCATTCTCCTTTGTGGCACATTAGTATTTTTTGTGATCATTTTAATTTGAGACAAAGTCTTCAAATCAAGTACAAACAACTAGAAAATGTCTTCACTGTCACACCCTGACCATAGCAGTTTTCCCGCGGGGCATGACTGTCAAGGATCATCGATACCGGTTACTTTGAACGACCTCTAAATGGTTTTCATAATCATTCCATTTGATAAATCTTCAAAATAACGAAATAATTTAACAGAGTTTGAAATGCGGAATGTAAAGTGCGGAAACAAATAATAGTTTCAAAAGCATAGAAATAATAATGTTTAAATGTTCCAAAAGGCGTGCTCCTTGTAATGCATGAGACTCCATGTGAATAGTGCAAGCCTAGTCCAAATGCAGTAAATCAACCACCTGAGAAAACATGCTTAAACGGGTCAACATAATGTTGGTGAGTTCACAGGTTTGTAAGTAACAGTAAACATTGTAATGGACCACATAACATCCAATCATTTGATTGTTGATCAGACAATATAACAAAAATATAACAAGCATTCACAGAAACCGAAGCTAACTTTAACTGATGCTGTAACATGCATTTTGCCTCTAACGTGCCTAGCACGGAAATAATTAGGTCATTGATGCACCCGTTTAACCTCCAGTCAAAGTTAGTGTGACTACCTCGGGCGGGGGTTGTTAAACCCAATAGTACTATTCATGATCACCTCACTGTGTAATGTAATTAACGTTTCGATTGTGAGAGGACTTTGTACATAACGTATCCACTTATATATCAATGTGAAATCAAGTAAGTGTGAAACTGTGTCATGTGAAAATAGTATTTTCGTATGTATTTGCCCCAAAGGAAAATAAGTAAAGGTGGGGCTGTGAGACTCACTTGGTAATACGACGAGTGAAATGCGTAACGTGAATATGAAAACTAGCAAAAGTCCGGAAGTATAACCGACCTACTCGAACCCTAGAAACATTAAGGCTATAAGTTCTATGTAATATGAAGGTTGGATTATGTAACCGTATACACCTAAATGACTCAACGTGAAACTTGTATTTGACGTTTCGAAAAGGTTGACTAAGTTTGACCCGATGACCCGTTGGTGACACGTTATGAATTGGAAAGTATATTTATACTAAAATAAATATAAGTAACGTTTGAAATATGTTACTCACGTCAACCCTCCAATACTTAAGTACTTCATATACACAACGTATACTAAGTATTGAACATACTCGACATCGTGTATTTCAAGTGTTAGGGTTTCATGTGGAGTGAACCAAATTAAGTAATACTACAAACCAAATTTTCTAAGTGGTTAATGGTAACATACTAAACACCTTTGAATAGGCAAAAACAATTTAGGGTTTGAAACCCATTTGTTGAATTAGAAAAGTTTCCTTATTTGGAAAGTTAAGCTTTTTGACACTACAACATCAACCAAGGAACCAATTCTAGAAACCCAAGTATTTCATATGACTAAGTGTTCCTAGAACACTCAAGCTCAACAATACTAATTCTAGCACAAGAACCCGGTTTTGAAAACAACAAAGTTATTATATATAGAAATGTACCATAAGAAATCAACAATGAAACAAGACTAAACTCATGTATTTGACATGTCTAAGTATTACTAGAATACTTGAACCCATCAATGTTATGTATACAGTGAAAACCCGGTATTATAAACAACAAAGTTACTATTTATAGAAACATACTCCAAAACACCAAACAATGAACAAATACTCAAAACTCATCTACTACTCTAAGTGTTCCTAAAGCATATCAATTCATCAAAGATACATATTGAACAAGAACACACAATTGTAACCAATAAAGTTTCCTTAAATAGAAACATGCATAAAACTCTATCCAACAATATGTACCAACCAAGATTTAGAAACCATTGTTTTGCTAAAGTATTTGTTTATTACAAAGCCAGTCTTAAAGGAACTCCAAGAGCAAGGGTACATTGGAGAGGAACCCTTAAAGCATTGGAGGAAGAATGGTGAAATTTGTAAGCTGGACATCATCAATCTAGATACCACAATACAAGACAAGCCTTTAAAACATGTCACGCCTGCTCTAGAAGCAAGCTTCTAGAAGCACATCGATGCCCTCCTAAAAATAGGAGTGCTCTCTTGCCTGCCATTCGTAAAATTCTCTAGCTTGATCTCTAATGGCCTTTTTCCATTCTTCATCCTTTTGGACTAGTTGTTTTAGGATTGAATCAACCTGAGTTCCCTGAGTTCCTACTGCATTATGCTCTTTTCTTTTCACCTCTACCTTCTTCTGTAAATGATTCATTGCGCATAAAACTGTCAGTCTCGATTACGATATATGAGTCTGCTGGTGGTATTTCCAGGTCTGGTAATATTTCCACCTGTTTTTTTATTTTCCTGATTATTTCATAATCTGAGGGCTGAAAGACATCAAAAAACATTTTTATTTGGGTGTAGTAGCTCCATAACATCTACTTGAAGAAAATGAAAGAAAATAGTAAAAAATTCTTACAAATCCGAAAATGGGTGATGAAAAAACACCTTGAGAGCACTTGGATTGCAAAATGAAAAAACAAAGTGGTGGTGGTGGCGGCCAAATAAGAGGAGCGGGAGAGGGAATGAGGGTTTTAGGGTTAGGGTTTTGCAAATGGGTGGAGGCTTGGCTATAAAGGGGTATTTATAGGAAAAGGGATTAAGGTTTTCTTGCAAAAATATTTTTATAAAAGATGGAGCTTTTATAAAATAAAGTTTAGTGTAAATACTCTAAATAAAAGATAGTTATGTAAAACTCACTGATATTGAAAAATCTCTTTTTATTTGTCGGTACATATCGCGTATACGCTGGACTGCGTGTAAAATAAAAGATGCTCTAAAAATTTCCATAAAATTAACTTAAGCATGAAATATTATATCACAGTATTACATGTAATTTATATATCCTAAATATATACTGAAGTATTAGATTCGTAATTCACCAACGTTAGTGCTATAGGACGCGTGTGTGATCCGGTAATTCTCCGAATTACCGATACGTGAAACGAAATAAATAGACTTTGCTATGTATGAAATGAACTTAATTACTCTATAATCAAGTATGATGAATGTGAAACTATGCGTAATCATGTAAGATTCGGGGATAGATATTGACCTGAAATTGTCGGATGTCACATACTCCCCTTGTTAAAAGGAATTTCATCCCGAAATTCAGTTCGTGTCGCCAGTGGACGGTGCAGTTTTGAAGAACTGCGTATACTTGTGCTTTATCTTATCTTCGTGCTCCCACGCGGATTACGGTCAGCGTCTGGAATTCCACCATACCTTGACTATGGGGTTGCAGCTTTGTTTCAATCTCTTATCCTCGCGGTCAATGATTTCAACTGGTTCTTCAATGAAATGAAGTTGATCGTCTATATGAATCTCATCCAGTGGTATGACTAGTGTCTCATCTGACAAGCATTTCTTCAGATTCGACACGTGAAACACGTCATGAACACCACTAAGTGATTCTGGCAGGTTGAGCTTGTAAGCTACGGGACCAATTCTTTTCAGAATTTTGAATGGTCCAATGTAACGGGGGTTCAGCTTACCTCGTTTGCCGAAATGTATTACTCCATTCCATGGCGAGACTTTTACTAGAATTTTGTCTCCCACTTGAAGTTCTAAGAGTTTGCACCTCACGTCAGCTTAACTTTTCTAACGATCGGCACAACTTTCATATGGTCTCGTATCTGAACGATCTTCTCAGTTGTCTCGTGAATGATTTCTGGAAAGGTGAGTTAGCTATCTCCCACTTCAGTCCAGCAGATTAGTGACCTACACTTTCTTCTATAAAGTGCTTTATATGATGCAACCTTAATGCTAGTGTGGTAACTGTTATTGTAGGAAAACTCAACCAATGGTACGTGAGTATCGCATCCGTTTCTGAAATCGACCACACAAGCTCTAAGCATGTCCTTTCTGAATGGTCCTTTCACTCTGACCGTCCGTCTGAGGATGGTATGCAGTACTCATATCCAATCGGGTACCCGATGGTTTCAGAAGCGATTGCCGGAATCAGGAAGTGATTCGACTATCCCTATCTAAGATGATGGAGATTGGCACTCCGTTCCTAGAGACAACTTCCTTCAAGTATGTCCTGGATTAGTTTCTCCAGTTTGTCGATTTCTTTAATGGGAAGGAAGTGCATAGATTTTGTTAAGCGATAGACAATCACCCAGATTGTGTCATAACGGCTTGATGTTCTGGGCAACTTCGTGATGAAGTCCATAGAAATCTACTCCCACTTCTACTATGGAATCTCTGGCTGTTGGAGTAATCCTGACGGTTTCTAATATTCCACTTTAACCTTCGAACAGGTCAAGAACTTACTAACGTAGGTGGCAATGTCAGCTTTCATGATGGGACACCAATAATGTTGCTTGAGGTCATGGTACATCTTAACAGAGCTGGGGTGAATCGAGTATCTGGACTTGTGTGCTTCGTCCACACTAGATCCCTTAGATTCCCGCAACTCAGTACCCAGATCCGATTGATGAAGTAACGTGTATCATCGGATTTGACCTCGAATTACTTGTCCACACCTTGTAAGGACTCTTCTTTCAAATTTTCCTCCTTGAGCGCCTCGAGTTAAGTGTCACAGATTTGAGTGGGTAGGTCTGTGTGAATCGTCAGCTGTAACGCTCACACTCGACGCGGCTTGGAATGTTCCTTCCTGTTCAAGGCATCAGCAACAACGTTTGCCATTCTAGGATGATAGTGGATTGTGCAGTCGTAGTCGTTAAGTAATTCGACCCATCTGCATTGTCTCATATTAAGCTCTTTCTGATCGAAAATGTGTTGAAGACTTTTGTGATCGGTGAATATTATACATTTAGTACTGTATAAGTAGTGTCTCCAGATCTTAAGTGCAAAAACCACAGCTCCCAATTCCAGGTCGTGGGTGGTGTAGTCCTTTTCGTGCACTTTGAGTTGTCGAGAAGCGTAAGCAATGACTTCTCTCTCTCTGTGTGCTTCAACATGCAACCGAGTCCTTGATGTGGCACGTCGCTGTATACCACGAAGTCATCCGTTCCTTCTAGAAGTGATAGGATCGGTGCGCTGCAAAGTTTTTGTTTAAGCGGTTGAAATGTTGCTTTTCCTTTTTCATTCCAGTCAAACTTCTTGTCCTTCTGAGTCAAAGTGGTTAGCGGTTGGGCTACCTTGGAGAAATTCTCGATAAATCATTGGTAATAGCCGGCAAGACCCATGAATTTTTGCACCTATGTTGGAGTCTTAGGTGCTTCCCAATTCTTTATTGTTTCAATTTTCACACCTCTCGTTTACTGCATACCCAAGGAATTGCACTTCTTGAATCCAGAAGTCGGACTTTGAAATTTTGGTGTACAACTTCTCGCCTTTCAGTAATTCCATGATTAGCTTCAAATGTTCTAGTGCTCTTCCTGAGTTCGTGAGTATATCAGTATGTCGTCAATGAACACAATCACGAACTTGTCCAAATAAGGTTTACACACTCGATTCATGAGGTCCATGAATACGGCTGGTGCATTGGTTAACCCGAATGGCATGACCATAAACTCGTAATGATCGTAACGAGTTCGGAATATGGTCTTTGGAATGTCGTCTTCTTGAATCCTCAACTAGTGGTATCCCGAATGTAGATCGATCTTCGAATAGTAGCTCGATCCTTGCAATTGATCGAACAGATCTTCGATCCTTGGTAACGGATATCGGTTCTTAATCGTCGCTTTGTTCAATCCCCTGTAGTCAGTGCACATGCGGAAACTCCCATCCTTTTTCTTGACAAACAAGACCGGGGCTCCCCATGGCGAAAAGCTCGATATGATGAATCCTTTATCTAACAGTTCCTGTAACTGATTAGACAGTTCTTGCATTTATGATGGTGCTAGTCGGTTAGGTTACAGCGCTATCGGGCTAGCTCATGACTTAAGATCAATTCGAAACTCGACTTGCCTCAGCAGTGGAAGTCCAGGCAAATCTTTAAGAAATACTTCGGGGTAGTCCCGAACGATCGGTATATCCTTGGTTTTCTTTCCTACTGCCAGCTTCTCCGTTACGTGCGCTAAGATTGCATGATAGCCTTATCGTAAATACTTTTGGGCCTTCATACAAGTAATGATCCTTAGTGCAGCACCGCTCTTCTCTCCTTGGATTGAAAGTGTTTCTCCATTCGGTAGTGGGATGCGAACAATCTTTTCATGACACAAGATCTCTACTCGATTCTTGGACAACCAGTCCATACCAATGACCATATCAAAACTTCAAAGTGTTACTGGTCATAAGTCTACATCGAATGGGTGGTCTGCTAGTGTCAAAACACATCCTGGGATTATCTGTTCGGTCTTAATTAGTTTGCCATCAGCTAACTCTACTGTGTACTTATAGTCTAGTGCAGTTGGTGTAACACCAAGTTGTAGACTAAATTCAGTGGACACAAAGCTCCTATCAGCACCCGTGTCTGTAGGACCCTAAATACTTAAGAGAATTATGTATCAAACATTTTAGGTGTAAACGGTGAACTAGGAGTTCACGGGTTGGGTGTTTTGGCCAGCTCTAGGGCCGAGCACATGTTTAGTGTGGGCTTTGTATTGTTTACCTTAGTATATAAGCATGTTTCCTCTAACCATTTAGGGTTAGCGGCTTTGGGTACTTTTATCTGTAATTTTCGTTTGTGAATCAATACAATCGGCTTTTTACTTTGAATCCTTCTTCTTCTTCTTCTTGAATCACCACAGGAGAAGATTCCGCCTACTACGTGTGAGACGTTGATATTGTTTTATGTGTTTGAATATCCATCGACTATTTTTGTGACTTACAATTGGTATCAGAGCCATTGAAGTCATTCAAGGCTCGGTTTCAATATCAAGGATTCAAGATCTAAGGTATTCATAAATTTTCGGTTATTTTTGCTACTAATCGGGTGTGTTTATGCAAGTGTGTTGCTGAGTTCTCATGGAATTACTGCTAAAATCATCAAAGAGAAGCTTGAAGATCATCCTAGTGTTCTTCGTGTTCATCGGGAGTTGTTTTAGTTTCAAATTTTGAAATCCCAAGATTTTCGGGATTTAGTTTGGAAACAAAATCAGTCCAACCGGATAGATCCCGGCTGGAGTACATGGGGAAGTTCAAGGGAAAGTTTACGGGTTCAAAGGAAGTTCACGGCTTCGTTGTAGTTCATGGGATTCTTGAAAGTTTGAGGGTTGTTGGAAGTTCACGGGTTCAAAGGAATAGTTCACGGCTTAGTTGTAGTTCACGAGCTTCTGTTGAGTTCACGGGATCTTTAGAGTTCAGGGGCTCTTGACAGTTCATGGGTTCTAGAAGGTTCACAGGTCATTTAAAGTTCACGGTTTAGTATTACAAGTCTTAGATCCATTTAGGATTAATACTCTGGTAAAGTCAATCAAATGGCCTCACAACGACAAAGAATGAACCTAAACAGTATGCTGGACCTTCATATTGGTACCAGCACAAAACCTCCAAGACTTACATCCGCTGAGGATTTCGTTGACTGGAAATTCAGGTACAAAAATTATGTCATGCTCACTGAGGCTAAGATGCGGAGAAGCATAATCAGATGTCCTCAAATTCCTATGTACACCAAAACTGATGGTACACAAGCTCCTAAACAAATTGCCAATTATTATGATGAGGATTATGATCTCATTGAACGTGATTTGAAACCTTTGGCTTCACTGACTATGGCTCTATCACCTGGTATTGCTCATGGTTTCAAAGAATGCACCTCAGCTAAACAGCTATGGGAATTGTTAGAGAAGGTTTTTGAGGGTAATGATGACATGAAGGCCAGCATAAAGGAAATGTTGCAACAAAAATTCAACATGCTTAATCCCATTCTAGGAGAGTCGTTCGAAGTGCAGTTGCAGAGGTTTGTAAAGATGGTGACTGAGATGATGGGTGCTGAGATTGAACTGAGCACTGGTGATTTGAATAGGTAGCTGCTTAGTGGTCTCCCATAGAGCTAGGATATGAATGTTGCTCTTCTAAAAAGAACTAAAGATATGAACAACACTCCTCTAAATGATTTAATCTCTATCATCAATTCCTATGATCTTGATGACAAACATAGGAAGCTGAATCATGCAAGTAGTTTGAACTCTGTTGGAGCACAAAGTAGCAATAGTGCCTTCCTTTCAGATGTGACTCAAGGAGCAACCAGTTATGGAGAAGCTTCTACCGGTTAAACTACTTCAAGCAAAGCTGCTTACATGCATACTCTGCTCAAAATGCTAAGTTGACATAAGCAAATACCTCTCTCTGTATGGGTATTATGAACTGTTATGCTGCTTTTACATATGGGAATCTATCTCCTTCTGAGATACTGATGCGTCATTTTTAATATATAAAAATATAATAAATATATTTTTAGGATAGTCTTACGAGATCAGGTTTTAAATTTATAAAATGATAATTACTTTAACTTGAAAACACACACAATAGGCAAGTGTACCTATCGCAGCTTAATATAGTTTAGATAAGAACCAAGTATCGAACCAATTGACACGGTTGAATTCCAATACTCAACTTTTGCTAACGTTTAGCTGGTTTAATTAGTGAGTGAGTTTTGTGTGCTTGTGGAACAGGAAAGTAAATGACAGAAAAGTAAATGGCGGTAAAGTGAATAGCAGAAAAGTAAAAACATGCGTGAAGTGTGTAACAGAAATGTGACGAACAGAATAGTAAATAACAGGAAAGTAAATAGGTCGGAAATGATCAGGTTACGAATAGTATTGCTTTGGATTTCGAATCTGCTTGGTACGTGATAATGTTAAGTTGACTAATCCAGTGATATGACTACTACAAATATGTGACCCGGGTCACCGCTAGAGCCTTATCCTCACGACATTTGATTTGCAAATTTAAAAGCTTTACCAAGTGGTAGTGCTCCCGTTAAGGACAACAATTACCCTCAACCCTTCGAATGGTCATCTCCGGGTTGGTTTAAGACATCGAACGTAAAATGCTTTATATTAGAGTTAAATAGGTGATTATATTTTGCTCACTGGGACGCGGTATAACAATGGGATCAAGTATAAAGACGTACCGTTCCCAACATGAGTCACCAATTCTTGGTTCCATAATAAGTTCGTATAAAGACGTACGACCTTAATAGTGTTAACCAAGCCTTGGCTTATCAATCTCCACTTGTATAAAGATGTACAAGCTTCAAGAGAAGTTTGATTAAAAAGGTTTTACACTTTAAAAATCAAGAACACTCATAAATATAAAGACGGATTTAGAAAATAATAAAAGCCCACCAAAATGGTGGTTTTAAGGACGAATAGTTAAAGACATAAACACATCACTTGGATTAATATGTTAAACATTAACATGCACCAAACTTCATCTTCACCCTAGAAATACAAAGAGTCTAGCCACGAATGGCCATACTAACTAGCATAACGCTGAGTTTCGTAGGCTCCCCTATTGCGGAACAAGGAGGAAGAGCCTCTCTACTCACTACTACTACACTCTAACTACGAAATAAACTTTCTCTGGTGTGTTCTTGGGGTGTGTAAGGGATGCTTCAATGAAAAACTCAAGCCATCTATTTATAGGCCTCAAAATGAGCAATGCACGCCTGTGCATTGGATTGCATGGGCTTGCAAACACCTCGGGAATCAATCAGGGTACACGGGATAGTGTACTAGACCCTTGGAGAGCGAGATAGGGTTTGCACGGCCGTGCCTAGCATTGCACGGTCGTGCATTGCCCTACTGCTCTCTAGTTTTGTCTTTTAGCTTTTGGTTTGACTTGTATTGACCTGATTTGACTTCTTGGGGGTCAATGCTCGGATTTGGTCCTCCAAAAGCTTGATTTCTTCATGTTTTAAGCTGGTTTTTGCTTTGTTTATCTTGGAGCACCGAATAACCTACAATTTTGAAATATTAACGTTTTAAGTATCAATTGCAAGGTTATTAATCAATTAGTACCATAATATGAGGATTATTATGAATGCAAAACATGTATAATTTAGGACATATCATAATACCACACACTTAGACTTTGCTTGTCCTCAAGCAAACTCATGCATGATCATACCCATAACTAAAAACTTTACAAGGGAATGGAACTCCAAGTAGTTGGAAATTCCGGGATAACTCTTGAGTTGCTTATTCTATTTATGTATTTTTCTATGATGGAATCCATGGCAAGCCTACTAGAACTTCAATTATGCATAAACTTTCACTCCTCATAATGTTCACTCAACTCTAGGGTTATATATGTATGGATAATTTAAGTTAAGTGGAACACTCAAGTTCGAATCAAATTATGCAATGATCATAAGCTTGTATGCAAATCAAGTCTCCACCAATTAACTAAGTAGTATGCATGAATCAAGAGGACTTTAAAAGGGTTGTAATGTGGCTAAAATAAAAATAAAAGGGTGAAGATGAAAATATTTTTGGGTTTTTAGGGATTTAAAAGGTTTGAAGGGCTGCAGCTATCGTGAAACACACAGCTACGACTTCATGGCTTAAAATGGAAAATACTAATAGGTCCCTTTACAGTACTCGGATCATGAGGGTATAACTAATCCGAGGGCTCATTTATGGTCAGATTTCCAAGACCAAGACCTCTCATTGGTGCCAACTCTTTCCTTACTTCGTAGTACACATTGCTGCCTCTCCGTATGGAACTTTCGGCTTGTAGCCTAACAGCTCCAACTTTGATCAGATGCGTATACTCATCTTGGGAATGAGTTTGATTCTTGCTACATTTTCCATCGTGGCTCCAGTTGCCACACTTCACACATTTTTCGTATCTTTTGGCGGCACTTTTTGACATACCGCAGAATGGTGGCAGTTGTTCTTGCTTACGCCACCGTTTTCTTACATCACTAGTTTCTTTGAAAACTTTCTCTCGGAGTTTGGGCGGTAATTCAGGCTTTGCGAAATGAAGACAGAAAAGCAAATTGAAAACAAAAGAATGCATATCTAGCTCTTTAAGGTCTAACCGGTAAAAGACCAACTTCTTTTTTTTTTTGTATCAATACAAATTCTTCAATAACTATTTTTCCTCAATTTCCTTGAAATAATATTTCCATAAATTACATCCACCTTTTTGTATATTCCAATTCCTTTGAGTAGAACAGATTCTTTTCGAAGTTGCCTCAATGGTAATAAAGTTGAAATAATGATATAGGATAATTTTTTCCATTTTGAAGACAGTTAGCCAATAACCGGTGTTTACGAGAAGCTGGTTGGGTGATAATTGTAGGTAGTAGAAAAGAAAAGGCTAATTATATTTTTGGGATTTTTGGATTTAAGGAAAAGGGTAATAAAGTCCTAGGTACCTCAATCACTTTCATACTTCTACTAGTTCATGGTCTTGATATGTATAAGTCACACAAGTCCTAATTATGCATAAAATTCAATCGAAAAACACTCAGTACTGCCAAACGCAGGAGCATGCGAATAATTATATATTGTGCCAAAAATTTGATGATGTGTAATAGGCTTGATTTTCCTCACAAGAAAACGGATGGAATAGGGTTTAGCGAGTCGTTAAGCATAATATTCATTTGCTTCTACTTGCCATGTATTCATTTTATTTAATTAGGTGAGAACTTAAAGAGGTTTTAAAGTTTAAAATTTTGAAAATTTTTCGGGTTTTGCAAAAGGTAGGTTTTTGTAATGTTTTAGTCAAATGGGTAGAAAATCACAAGTTGAATTTTTACTACTTTGAGGTTACAAGTAGTCCTGAATCTCTTAATTCCCCACCCCACACTTAAAACTATGCATTGCCCTCAATGTATAAATGCATGTAATGAAATGCTATGCAGGAATTTAAATGCATGAAGTTTTAAGGGAAAAGAAACTGGTACTCCCCCGGTCAATTCGGTGTATAACCTAAGGCCAAAACTTATTGGTGCTGTCAACACTTTGCTTCAAAGACTTCATCGAATTTCATAGAAATTTGATGTGGTTTCCGATTCCTCAGGTTGTAGAGATGGAGTGTGATTCCTCAAAGAAGTAGAGAGACTATCTGGTGATGCTATTCTACCTGACACAAAAGGGAAAACATAAAAGCAGACAAGGAAAATAAAAGGTAGTAGTTAAGCTACTAAGGTCCTAGTATCGAGAGGGCATACCTGTGGCTGAAGTATGAGAAACTTAAATTTGAAAGATCAAACCTGAGATCCATGATTCTGCCGTATGCACCAACCTCTCAATTTATTCATGATCATCGGGTTGCCTCCCGGAAGCGCTACGTTTATTTAAGGGTCTTTAGCCCGACCCGTACGTGTTTCATCAGTCTTACTCCTCTAGTGGAACTTCGTCCACTACTTGATCAATTGGTCCTTCGAGGTAACGCTTGACTCGGTGGTCGTTAACTTTGAAAGTTGTACCGTCTGTTTGTTCCAGTTCCAGTGTTCCATAAGGGAATGCTTTTCGAATTATGTATGGTCCCGTCCACTTAGATCTCAGTTTTCCTGGAAATAGTTGTAATCTTGAATTGAAAAGTAAGACTTTTTCTCCTTCTTGGAATTCCCCCTTCCTTAGTCTTTTATCATGAAGTCTCTTTGCCCTATCCTTGTATATTGCTGAGTTCCTGTAGGCCTAATTTTGCAGTTCTTCCAATTCATGGACTTGTAGAAGGCAGTGTTCTCCTGCACTGGATAGATCTAGGTTAACTGCTTTAAGCGCCCAGTATGCTTTATGCTCAATCTCTATTGGCAGGTGACAAGCCTTTCCGTAAATCATTCGGTAAGGAGTGGTTCCGATAGGTGTTTTGTAAGCCGTACGTAAGGCCCATAATGTATCTTCCAGTTTATCAGACTAGTCTATCCTATTTGGACTTACAAATTTTTCCAAGATACGCTTGATTGCTCTGTTTGTAACTTCCACTTGTCCATTTGCTTGAGGATGATAAGGTGTGGACAGCTTATGGGTACAACCATATCGTTTAAGTGTCTTTTCCAATTATGAATTGCAGAAGTGTGTTCCTCTATCACTGATTAGAGCTTTTGGTGTACCGAACCGTGTGAATAATCTTTTGAGAAATCGGATGACGACTCTTGCATCATTAGTTGGTAATGCTTGTGCCTCGACCCATTTTGACACGTAGTCAACTACTACTAGGATGTATTGATTTCTGCGAGATGGAGGGAATGGTCCAAAAAGTCAACCCCCAGACGTCGAATTGTGACACTCGACATTTCAGGTCAATATCCGTACATGTATTAAACAATTTTACATTATAATTATTCTTGTGATTTACTTAAATTCACAAACAAGGACATGAAGGACTAACAAAAACCGAGCATTGTCTCAGTTCACATTTGGTAATTCTAGGAGTTACTGGTTCACGTGTCATAGGAACCGAATTTATTTACCCCCTTTAAAACTCTAATAGATGTTAATACCATTAATAAATTAGTGGTAAAAACAAATTGTTTGATTTATTTTGACCCAAACCACCCACCCTTGACTATTCGGCCGAAATGCAGAGAAAACCATTCCCCCCATTCTCACGTCCCATTTTACCATATTTTCAGATATAACCCATACCCTTTCACTCAAAACTCTCACAAACCTTTTATCTCTCTCATTTTCGTACGAAAATCTTCTCATTTCTCTTCAAAATCGAAGCCAAGTTTTAAGGTAAAAATCCACCACAATCCAGTGTTTTAAGAAGATTTCAAGTGTTTCTAAAGAAAGTTCAACAGAAGATTCGAGACCATTCTCTGTTTTCTCTCATCATCTTCATCACTGTTTTTAAGGTAAAAACTCGATATTTTTCATATTATGTTCTTTAAAACCGTAACTAAACTTACATCTTATTTAAACGCAAGAAAGATAACAAGAAGAGTGTGTCGAATTCAAGTTTAAAACATCAAAATGTGCCGGACTGATTTTGTCAAAACAGAAGTCCAGTAATCGAAACTAGGAGTTTCGATACCTGTTTCTCAATCGAAACTAGGAGTTTCGATACCTGTTGCTCAATCGAAACTAGGAGTTTCGATACCTGTTGGTCAATCGAAACTAGGAGTTTCGATACCTTTTACTCAATCGAAACTAGGTTGTTTCGACTCCTGACCACTCCATCGAAACTAAGTAGTTTCGACACACATATGCCCAATCGAAACTAAGAAGTTTCGACACCTGTACAACAGTCCCAGTTGGGCAGTAACTCAAAACTATTTTATAACAAAACATGTGTTGAAAAACTAAAACGATATTTAAACAAACATAATCAGATTTACAAGGTCGGTGAACAATTTACAATTAAGACGTTGGTCTTAACAACAATTTACCCTTGGTATCTAGGGTACAAACAGTCAAGGTTGACTACAACAAATATTATTACAAGTATATACACAAACACAAGGTGAGTTTCACGGCCCCTTTCTTTTTACTGTTTTCAAATATTTGGGGGAGAAACATACTTACAACTATTTTATGGGATAACAAGAGAATAAGACACGACTTTTATGTTTACATGGGATGAGAACAACACAATGGAGGCCGCGAAAGTCCCCTGGAACAACATAGTAACCATTAACTGTAGCCTAGGGTCCTATGAATAGTACTATGGAGAGTGACGTCTCCCGGTCATGGTTAGTCGCGCTAACCACAATCTGGAGGATTTATGGCCGCATAGAACTGAATAACGAAATTAGGGGCGTGTACACATGTCAAGGTTTGGTTACGCCCCATGTATGAACATATTATTTGTATTCCTAGCTAGTTTACAAATGGGTCAACAATTCTTATTCTGTTTATCACATATAACTGAAACTATTTACGAACAATTGAATTTTACAAAGAACTATTTGATTAAACCTGTGAACTCACCAACCTCGTGTTGACGATTTTAAGTATGTTTTTCAGGTAACTGAACGTGATTTCAAGGTTAGCAATGTAGATTACATGCATGCACGATGGATACTACTCAAGGAGGATTTCCCTTGTATAACTCATTGAGTTGAGTCATATTTGTGAAATCTTAACTTTTTGTAAACTCAGATTATGTTTTGTAATGTAAAACATTAAACTTGTTAATGTATCCCTTTATCATGTATGTGTTTGCGGTAATCATATGCTTTGGAAACCATGAACGTTGCGCCTCGCGTTTCCGCCTTGGCGGGGTGTGACAGAACTGGTATCAGAGCCATTGATTATAGTGAACTAGGAATCTAAATTGGAACCTAGTCTATAATCTAAATGACTCACTAAAACGTTTTCATTGCATAAGCATTGCATGAACAGTCATTTTGTCATATGGATATTGTAGTCACAAGCATGTCGTCACATTCACATTCTGATCCCGTCTCTGACACTGAATCAAATGAGGAATTTTCCGCCTCACATCCCAAAAATCGAGTACAAACCCGTAGCTCCACACCACCTAATGTCGCCTTGGGAAAACCGCCTATCGTCTACCGAAAGAAAAGCGGAGGACCAGTGAAGGTACAAAGCGCTAGAAAGAAGTTTCGACTTCCGCACAAGAGGACTCTAGCAGCCCGTGACCCGAAGGACTTAGAGACTGATGAAGAGCCATCAAGGAAACGACCCTGTTACCACCCGACTGTGGGAACTATCCGTTGGATGCCACGTACTCTGGCCCGATGGAGGGAGATGGAGAGCATCCCATCTACCTTTGAAATTGGAGAGTCTTCTAACTCCCCAACACCCCTACCTCACACTGGGGAAGCCATAGAGCTCACTGTGCCTACCTTGGTAGCTCGCGTTCATACGCATGAGGAGCGTCTTGATGATCTCCTAGATGACATCCGGGCACAGGGGGATGCAGCCACGCGACTTCGTCAAGGACTCGGATCTCGAGTTCAGACTCTAAATGACCGCACCCGAAACATACAGGATGCCACTAACTATCTGGAGTTGAGAGCCGACATGGACTGGCAGTTCACTGTCACTGTCCGAGACATGGTGGAGGCGCTGGAAGAAAGGACGTTGGCTGCAGAATTTGTGGCGAGAGCTAGCTTTGTCATGGCGGGACTTGCCATGATGATTGGATTGTACTCTCACTTCTTCTTTTAAACCTATTACGGGCGGGTTGTGCCCGTAGTACATTAAGTAGTTTAAAACTTTAGTACTGATGAGGTCATGTGAACCCATCTCTTTTGTATCCTTGTCTTTTGGAACAATGTACTATGAATGTTTTGACTATGTATGTAATGGTTTATGTTGTGATAATGGTTGTTTACATTTGACGTTGTTGTATCCTTATGTCATGAGCTATCATTATTGTCATATAATGTTGTTTCTTTTTAATTGATATGTTAGAAAGAACGTCATGGCACCTAAGCGTAGGACAACCCGTAACACTACTGGTGACAACAACGAGGCGATTTCCCCAAATGTGGAACAACTTATAGCACAACGAGTAGCTGCTGCCATGGAGCAGTATGAAGCCAATCGAAATAGTGGAGGAGGTGTAGGAGGTAGCGGTACAGCTGGAGGTTCCGGAGGTGCAGGAGGTAGCGGTACAGCTGGAGGTTCCGGAGGTAATAAAATAAATAAGCCATAACATATAGTCATGATTCGAATTAATGACGTTATGACTTGTAATTCTACAGATGCTCCAATTAGAAAGTGCTCCTACAAGACCTTTCTATCTTGCAAACCCCGTAACTTCAATGGCACCGAGGGTGCAGTTGGACTAATGAGATGGATAGAGAAGATGGAATCGGTGATTGATATTAGTGAATGCACCGCTGACTGCATGGTGAAGTATTCTACATGCTCACTCACTGATAAAGCTTTAACCTGGTGGAATTCACAAGTAAAGACTTTGGGAAGGCAGACAGCATATGAGTTGTCATGGGAAGACCTGAAGGCCATGATGATCGAGGAATATTGTCCTCGAAATGAGTTGCAAAAGATCGAATCTGAAATGTGGAACTTGCAAATGACAGGAGATGATGTTGCTGGCTACACTGACCGATTCAATGAGTTAGCAATCTTGGTTCCACACATGGTCACCCCAGAATACAAGAAGGTTGAAAGATACTTGTGGGGTCTCGCACCTCAAATCCGAGGTCTGGTGACTTCATCGAACCCTATGGATGCCAAGAGCGCCATAACTCTGGCTTTCAAACTAAGGGATAATGCTGTACGTGATGGTTTGTTTAAGAAGAAGGAGACCGAGGAAGGAAGGTCTGGGGAAAAGAGGAAATGGTTTGGAAAACCAATTAACCAAAACAAGAATCAAATTTACAAGAGACCTGAAACTACGAAAGCCTTTGTCGCCAACACTGTGGGACAAAATGTATATCTTGGAACATTACCGAGGTGTGACAAGTGTGGATATCATCACAGCGAAAAGTGTATCCAATGTGGGAAGTGTAAAAAGTATGGGCACCTGGCCCATAACTGTAGGAGCAATACGAACCCTAACAAGATAAATCAAGTAGCAGGAAAAGTCAACCCAGGAACAGAAAGGATGAATCAAGGATGCTTTGAGTGTGGAGATCCAAAGCACTTCAGAAAAGACTGTCCAAAGTTGAAGAACCGAAACGACAATCAGGCCCGTGGAAGAGCATTTGTGATGGGAGCTGGTGACGCACGACAAGATCCAAACATTGTCACTGGTACGTTCCCGATAAATAATCACTATGCCTCTATACTTTTCGATACGGGTGCTGATTTGAGTTTTGTGTCAAATGACTTTAAGTCCCTACTCGGTATTAAGCCCAGCAAACTAGAACAAAAGTATACAATTGAATTAGCGAACGGAAAATTAATTAATACCGGAGAGGTCATTCAAGGTTGTACCTTATATCTTAAAAATCACACATTTAGTATAGATCTGTTACCTGTTGACTTAGGAAGCTTTGACGTTGTTATTGGCATGGATTGGTTATCAAAGAATCATGCAGAGATTGTTTGTTTTGAGAAGATTGTCCAAATTCCACTCCCAAACGGAGAAGTTCTTTCGATTCAAGGTGAGAAGAGTGGAGTAGCGTTAAGGATGATAAACTGCATGAAAACTCGTAAGTACCTACGCAAAGGCTATTGCGTATTCCTGACTCACGTCGTCGAGAAGAAACCCGAGGAACGTCGACTTGAGGATATACCAATCGTTAAGGAATATCCTGAAGTTTTTCCTAAAGACTTACCTGGATTACCACCACCGAGGCAAGTCGAATTCCGAATCGATTTGGTACCAGGATCCGCACCGATTGCCCGATCACCATATCGATTATCACCTTCTGAAATGCAAGAATTATCAAATCAACTACAAGAGTTGCTTGATAAAGGTTTCATAAGACCGAGTTTCTCACCTTGGGGAGCTCCGGTCCTATTTGTAAAGAAAAAGGATGGAACCTTTAGGATGTGTATTGATTACTGAGAATTAAACAAGCTTACAATCAAAAACCGATACCCACTTCCTCGAATAGATGATTTGTTCGATCAACTACAAGGTTCTAGCTTCTACTCTAAGATCGACCTACGTTCGGGATATCACCAATTAAGAATCCAAGAAGAAGATGTACCAAAGACAGCATTTAGGACTCGATATGGCCACTACGAATTCCTAGTTATGCCATTTGGTTTGACAAACGCACCAGCTGTCTTCATGGATCTCATGAACCGCGTGTGCAAGCCGTACTTGGATAAATTCGTGATTGTATTCATCGATGACATATTAATATATTCACGAACTAAGGAGGATCATGAACATCATCTTAAATTAATCTTACAACTACTCAGAAACGAGAAACTTTACGCTAAATTCTCTAAGTGTGAGTTTTGGATCCGAGAAGTGCATTTCCTTGGTCATGTCATCAACAAGGAAGGAATTCACGTTGATCCATCTAAAATTGAAGCGATCAAAAACTGGGAAGCACCAAAGACTCCGACAGAAGTGCGTCAATTTTTGGGTTTGGCTGGCTATTACAGACGATTCATCGAGAATTTTTCAAAAATAGCCTTGCCTTTAACCACATTAACCCAGAAAGAAAAGAAGTATGATTGGAGTGACAAACAAGAGTCAGCTTTTCAATTACTGAAGCAGAAGTTGTGTAGTGCACCAATCTTATCCCTTCCTGAGGGAATCGACAACTTTGTTGTATACTGCGATGCATCACACCAAGGACTTGGTTGTGTGTTAATGCAAAGAGAAAAAGTCATCGCATATGCCTCACGACAACTAAAAGTGCACGAAAAGAATTATACGACCCACGACTTGGAATTGGGTGCAGTTGTGTTTGCGCTCAAAATTTGGAGACATTACCTTTACGGTACAAGATGTACTATCTTTACTGATCACAAGAGTCTTCAACATATCTTCGATCAAAAGGAACTTAACATGAGACAACGTCGTTGGGTAGAACTACTAAACGATTATGATTGTGATATCAAGTACCATCCCGGGAAAGCCAATGTTGTAGCGGACGCTTTAAGTCGCAAAGAACGAGTTAAAACTCTTCGTGTTCGTGCCCTAGAATTGACAATTCACACGAATCTTACTACTCAAATTCGGATGGCACAACAAGAGGCAATCAAAGAAGAAAACATTCAGAATGAAGCTTTACGAGGAATGATAAAGCAATTGGAGTCTAAGTCAGATGACACTTTATACTTCATGAATAGAATTTGGGTGACCCGTTTTGGTAACTTACGGGAGTTAGTTATGGACGAAGCCCACAAGTCCAGGTACTCCATTCACCCAGGTTCAGATAAAATGTATAAGGATCTAAAAGAACTATATTGGTGGCCCAATATGAAAGGAGATATTGCCACATATGTCAGTAAATGCTTAACGTGTTCAAAAGTAAAAGCCGAACATCAGAAACCGTCTGGTTTGTTACAACAACCTGAAATTCCCCAATGGAAATGGGAACAGATTTCTATGGATTTCATCACGAAATTACCCAGGACGTCTAGTGGTTATGATACCATATGGGTAATTGTCGACCGATTAACGAAATCTGCTCACTTTCTGCCAATGAAAGAAACTAACAAGACAGAGAAACTTACAAGACTCTATGTTAAAGAAATTGTGGCAAGACACGGAGTGCCAATTTCTATTATCTCTGATAGAGACAGCAGATTCGTGTCTAGGATCTGGAAATCATTACAAGAAGCAATGGGCACACGTCTTGACATGAGCACGGCATATCACCCACAAACAGATGGTCAAAGCGAAAGGACCATTCAGACATTAGAAGATATGCTCCGTGCATGTGTAATTGATTTCGGAGGAAATTGGGATACTCATTTACCATTAGCTGAGTTTTCCTATAATAACAGCTACCATACGAGCATTAAAGCAGCACCGTTTGAAGCTTTATATGGTCGTAAATGCCGCTCACCGCTATGTTGGGCGGAAGTTGGTGAAAAACATTTGACAGGCCCTGAGATTGTCCAGGAAACCACTGATAAGATCTTCAAAATTAAGGACCGTCTAAAAGCGGCCAGGGATAGACAAAAGAGCTACGCTGATAACAGACGAAAACCATTAGAATTTCAAATTGGTGACCGAGTAATGTTAAAAGTCTCACCATGGAAAGGCGTTGCAAGGTTTGGTAACCGTGGTAAGCTCAATCCTAGATACGTTGGACCATTTGAAATACTGGCTAGGGTTGGCCCTGTGGCCTACAAACTCAAGCTACCACAGGAACTAAGCAACGTACACAATACATTTCATGTGTCAAATCTCAAAAAGTGTCTATCAGATGAGACTTTGATCATACCGCCTGATGAAATTCACATTGACGATAAACTTCATTTCATCGAGCAACCAATTGAGATATCAGATTGGAAGGTTCAAAAGCTGAGACGTAGTCGGATCAAACTGGTTAAAGTACGTTGGAACTCAAAACGTGGTCCTGAGTATACATGGGAACGAGAGGACCAAATGAAAACAAAATACCCATCCTTGTTTAAGGATACACCAGTTCAAGATGACACGAATTGAATTTCGGGACGAAATTCTTTTAACAAGGGGAGAAGGTGACACTCGACATTTCAGGTCAATATCCGTACATGTATTAAACAATTTTACATTATAATTATTCTTGTGATTTACTTAAATTCACAAACAAGGACATGAAGGACTAACAAAAACCGAGCATTGTCTCAGTTCACATTTGGTAATTCTAGGAGTTACTGGTTCACGTGTCATAGGAACCGAATTTATTTACCCCCTTTAAAACTCTAATAGATGTTAATACCATTAATAAATTAGTGGTAAAAACAAATTGTTTGATTTATTTTGACCCAAACCACCCACCTTTGACTATTCGGCCGAAATGCAGAGAAAACCATTCCCCCCATTCTCACGTCCCATTTTACCATATTTTCAGATATAACCCATACCCTTTCACTCAAAACTCTCACAAACCTTTTATCTCTCTCATTTTCGTACGAAAATCTTCTCATTTCTCTTCAAAATCGAAGCCAAGTTTTAAGGTAAAAATCCACCACAATCCAGTGTTTTAAGAAGATTTCAAGTGTTTCTAAAGAAAGTTCAACAGAAGATTCGAGACCATTCTCTGTTTTCTCTCATCATCTTCATCACTGTTTTTAAGGTAAAAACTCGATATTTTTCATATTATGTTCTTTAAAACCGTAACTAAACTTACATCTTATTTAAACGCAAGAAAGATAACAAGAAGAGTGTGTCGAATTCAAGTTTAAAACATCAAAATGTGCCGGACTGATTTTGTCAAAACAGAAGTCCAGTAATCGAAACTAGGAGTTTCGATACCTGTTTCTCAATCGAAACTAGGAGTTTCGATACCTGTTGCTCAATCGAAACTAGGAGTTTCGATACCTGTTGGTCAATCGAAACTAGGAGTTTCGATACCTTTTACTCAATCGAAACTAGGTTGTTTCGACTCCTGACCACTCCATCGAAACTAAGTAGTTTCGACACACATATGCCCAATCGAAACTAAGAAGTTTCGACACCTGTACAACAGTCCCAGTTGGGCAGTAACTCAAAACTATTTTATAACAAAACATGTGTTGAAAAACTAAAACGATATTTAAACAAACATAATCAGATTTACAAGGTCGGTGAACAATTTACAATTAAGACGTTGGTCTTAACAACAATTTACCCTTGGTATCTAGGGTACAAACAGTCAAGGTTGACTACAACAAATATTATTACAAGTATATACACAAACACAAGGTGAGTTTCACGGCCCCTTTCTTTTTACTGTTTTCAAATATTTGGGGGAGAAACATACTTACAACTATTTTATGGGATAACAAGAGAATAAGACACGACTTTTATGTTTACATGGGATGAGAACAACACAATGGAGGCCGCGAAAGTCCCCTGGAACAACATAGTAACCATTAACTGTAGCCTAGGGTCCTATGAATAGTACTATGGAGAGTGACGTCTCCCGGTCATGGTTAGTCGCGCTAACCACAATCTGGAGGATTTATGGCCGCATAGAACTGAATAACGAAATTAGGGGCGTGTACACATGTCAAGGTTTGGTTACGCCCCATGTATGAACATATTATTTGTATTCCTAGCTAGTTTACAAATGGGTCAACAATTCTTATTCTGTTTATCACATATAACTGAAACTATTTACGAACAATTGAATTTTACAAAGAACTATTTGATTAAACCTGTGAACTCACCAACCTCGTGTTGACGATTTTAAGTATGTTTTTCAGGTAACTGAACGTGATTTCAAGGTTAGCAATGTAGATTACATGCATGCACGATGGATACTACTCAAGGAGGATTTCCCTTGTATAACTCATTGAGTTGAGTCATATTTGTGAAATCTTAACTTTTTGTAAACTCAGATTATGTTTTGTAATGTAAAACATTAAACTTGTTAATGTATCCCTTTATCATGTATGTGTTTGCGGTAATCATATGCTTTGGAAACCATGAACGTTGCGCCTCGCGTTTCCGCCTTGGCGGGGTGTGACACGAATATTTCACAAACTTGGATGCTTGTCTGGGGCATTTCGTCATGCTTTGAAATACTTCCTGACCTTTGACATGAGTCGCATTTGCTTATAAGCTTATGTGCGTCCTTGAAAACAGTTGGCCAGAAAAATCCGGCCTCAAAAACTTTTCTTGCAGTATAATTGGCTCCATGATGCTTTCCTGTTGGTCCTTCGTGACATTGTCGCAATATCTCGTGTGCCTCCTTCCCATGCACACATCGTCGCACTATTTGATCTTTACAAACACGGAATAGATATGGATCTTCCCAGAAATAGTGCTTGATTTCTGCGAAGAATTTCTTTCTTTCCTGAAATGTTAATCCTTTCACTAGTTCTCCGCTTGCTAAGAAATTTGCGAAGTCTGCAAACCATGGGTAGTCATTGATGTCTTGTACGTGCAGTATGTATTCATGTAGGAAACTATCATTTATAGCAAACTTTTGATTTTCTTGAGTAGTTTCAACTCGAGATAGATGATATGCTGCCAAATTCTCTACTCCTTTTTTATCTTTTATCTCGATGTCAAATTCTTGTAGTAGGAGGATCCACCTGATTAACCTTGGTTTAGCGTCTTGCTTGTTGAAGAGATGTTTTAAGGCGGCGTGGTCGGTGTATACTATAGTTTTTTTATAAGACTAGGTACGAACGGAATTTATCAAAGGTGAAAACTACAGCTAGTAATTCCTTCTCAGTAGTAGTGTAATTTTCTTGAGCGTCATTTAAGGTTTTACTTGCGTAGTGAATTGGGTGAAAATGCTTTTCGCTTCGTTGACCTAAAACTGCTCCTCCTGCGTAGTCACTTGCATCGCACATGAGTTCGAAAGGTTTAGTCCAGTCAGGTGTCGTCATGATAGGTGCATTGATGAGTTTCTTCTTGAGAGTTTCAAATGCTACTAAGCAATCGTCAGAGAATAGAAAGGGTCGATCCTTCTCCAACAGTTGTGTCAAGGGTCTAGTGATTGATGAAAAGTCCTTTATGAATCTCCTATATAACCCCGCATGACCGAGGAAGCTTCTGATTCCTTTTACTGAATTTGGCGGTGGAAGCATTGATATAGTTTCTACTTTGGCTTTGTCGACTTCAATACCATTCTTTGAAATTTTATATCCTAATACTATTCCTTCTTTAACCATGAAATGGCACTTTTCCCAATTTAGTGCTAGATTTGAATCTTCACATCTTGCTAGCATTTTTTCTAAGTTTTGTAGACAATGGTCGAAGGAGTTTCCAAAAACTGAGAAGTCATCCATAAATACTTCCATTGATTCTTCTATCATATCATGAAATATAGCGATCATGCACCACTGGAATGTAGCAGGTGCATTGCATAGTCCAAATGGCATACGCCTATAAGCGAAGGTGCCATAGGGACATGTAAATGTAGTCTTCTCCTGATCTTCAGGGGCGATAGGGATTTGAAAGTATCCCGAGAATCCATCGAGAAAGCAATAAAACATGTTTCCGGATAGTCGCTCTAACATTTGATCAATGAAGGGTAGTGGAAAATGGTCTTTTCGGGTAGCTTCGTTCAACTTGCGATAATCAATACATACCCGCCATCCAGTGACTGTGCGGGTTAGTATTAGCTCATTTTTCTCATTTGTGATTACTGTTATACCCCCTTTTTCGGTACAACCTGAACTGGACTGACGCATGTTGAATCTGAAATAGGATAGATTACTCCTGCGTCTAGTAACTTGATAACCTCATTTTTCACTACCTCTTGCATTTTAGGGTTTAGTCGTTTTTGTGCTGCACACTTGTTTTGTAATTTTCTTCCATAAGTATCTTATGAGTGCAGAATGAGGGGCTAATTCCCTTAAGATCCATTAACTTCCAGACGATAGCTTTCTTGTATTTCTTCAAAACTTGTAGTAGTTTTTCTTTCTTGTTGTTTTCCAACCCGAAGGAGATAATAACTCGAAGCTTGGATTCTTCATCTAGGAAGGCGTATGATAAATCAGGCAGAAGTTCCTTTAGTTCAAGTGTAGGTGGTTCTTCGATAAACGGTTTTGCCTTCTCACTCTCGTCTCTATCTTCCAACTCCTCAATGCATGTTGTTTCATCATTATGATTAGTGTGTTTTATCATAAATCCTTTGCAAACTAGACATTCTTCCTGTTCCTCTGCTGGACATTCTTCTTCCTTTCCCAAGACGTCATGTATGTAATAACCTACTAGGTAGTCGAAATTGTCAAAAAGAAAGACTAGATTGTCATGACTACTTGGTCGTTTCATGGCTTTCTTGAGATCGAATGTGATTCGTTCTTGCTGGATACTTAATGCCAATCTTCCTCCCCAGAAGTCAATAAGGGCAAGGGTTATATTGAGAAATGGTCTCCCGAGAATAAGAGGGCATCGTGTTCCTCCTCTTATGTCGACCACCACAAAATCCACAGGGAAGACGAATTTGTTAATCTTTATAAGTACGTCTTCAGCGATTCCCTTTGGATAGCGAACTGCCCTGTTGATTAGGCATGGTTCTAATTTTGTGGGTTGAAGTTTCTTGAGATTCATTTTGTCAAATATTGCGCTAGGTAAAATATTTACGCCTATATGTAGGTCAGCAATAGTGTTACCTTGGATTGAGTGGCTTATAAGACAGGAGATCATGAATTGGTCGGGAGGTTTTCTTCCTCTCATAATAGCTGAACATTCTTCGTTCAACGCGAATTGCGGCTGTTCTTCCATTTTTTCTTGGTTAGTCAGCATATCCTTGAGAAATTTTGCATGAGCAGGCATCTTATAAAGAAATAGTTCGTAAGGGAGATTTAGTTGAATTTAATTTAATAAAGACTGAAAGCGTTTGAACATTTTTTTCCAATCTTGGTGGTTCTAAGGTTTCTTGTATGATTTCAGCCCTTAATAAGTCATCTTCACCTGTATTCTCCGGGCTCCCCATGGGTATCATGGTTATTACCTCCACATTCTGTTCTTGTGATGCTTGATTTACTTCGACACATGGTGGATGATCCAGAATTTCAGAAGGATCTTCATTTGGTTCCGCAGCGTATAGTTTAATGATTTGACTCATTATTTCCTCCAAATTATGAAATAATGTGTCTAGTTTCCAAGGATCTGGTTCGTAGGAAACACTGCCTGTATTTACTGATGGAGGTGGTGAAGGAAGTAAATCCTCAAATGGTGATGGGTCAAATGGTGACGGGTGGAGATTTATCGCATGATCCATAGGGCGCCATATGGAGAGATAACACACCTCAATGTAGTGTGATCCCCCAAATAATTCGCACCATGAATCTGAGAAATTGTTGTCATAGTTGAAAAATTCTTCTTCGGTAAAGTTTTCATTATAAAGATTCATGATGATATTTTCGTGCGATTTTTACTTTTAATAAGGCTAATCCGTTAACTTGAATTTTTCTTGAATTCACCGTGTCCCCGGTAGCGCGGCGCAAAAACTTGATGTGTTGTTTTTAATATATAAAAATATAATAAATATATTTTTAGGATAGTCTTACGAGATCAGGTTTTAAATTTATAAAATGATAATTACTTTAACTTAAAAACACACACAATAGGCAAGTGTACCTATTGTAGAGTAATATAGTTTAGGTAAGAACCAAGTATCGAACCAATGGACACTGTCGAATTCCAATACTCAACTTTTGTTAACGTTTAGCTGGTTTAATTAGTGAGTGAGTTTTGTGTACTTGTGGAACAGGAAAGTAAATGAAAGAAAAGTAAATGGTGGTAAAGTGAATAGCAGAAAAGTAAAAACGTGCGTGAAGTGTGTAACAGAAATGTAACGAACAGAATAGTAAATAACAGCAAAGTAAATAGGTCAGAAATGACCAGGTTACGAATAGTATTGCTTTGGGTTTTGAATCCGCTTGGTACGTGATAATGTTAAGTTGACTAATCCAGTGATATGACTACTACAAATGTGTGACCCGGGCATAGCTAGAGCCTCATCCTCAGGACATTTGATTTGCAAATTTAAAAGCTTTAACAAGTGGTAGTGCCTCCCGTTAAGGACAACAATTACCCTCAACCCTTCGAATGGTCATCTTCGGGTTGTTTTAAGACATCGAACATAAAATGCTTTATATTAGAGTTAATTAGGTGATTATATTTTGCTCACCGGGAGGCGGTGTAACAAGGGGACCAAGTATAAAGACGTACCATTCCCAACATGAGTTCACTAATTCTTTGTTGCATAATAAGTTCGTATAAAGACGTACGACCTTAATAGTGTTAACCAAGCCTTGGCTTATCAATCTCCACTTGTATAAAGGCGTAAAAGCTTCAAGAGAAGTTTGATTAAAAAGGTTTTACACTTTAAAAATAAAGAACACTCATAAATATAAAGACGGATTTAGACAATAATAAAAGCCCACCAAAATGGTGGTTTTAAGGACGAATAGTTAAAGACATAAACACATCACTTTGATTAATACGTTAAATATTAACATGCACCAAACTTCATCTTCACCCTAGCAACACAAAGAGTCTAGCCACGAATGGCCATACAAACTAGCATAACGCTGAGTTTCATAAGCTCCCCTATTGCAGAACAAGGAGGAAGAGCCTCTCTAATCACTACTACTATACTCTAACTACGAAATAAGCTTTCTCTGGTGTGTTCTTGGGGTATGTAAGGGATGCTTCAATGAAAAACTCAAGCCGTCTATTTATAGGCCTCAAAATGAGCAATGCACGGGCGTGCAAACACCTCGGGAATCAAACAGGGTACATGGGACAGTGTACTGAACCCTTGGAGAGCAAGATAGGGTTTGCACGGCCGTGCATGGCATTGCACGACCGTGCATTGCCCTACTGCTCTCCAGTTTTGTCTTTTAGCTGCTGGTTTGACTTGTGTTGACCTGATTTAACTTCTTGGGGGTCAATGCTCGTGTTTGGTCCTCCAAAAGCTTGATTTCTTCATGTTTTAAGCTGGTTTTTGCTTTGTTTATCTTGGAGCACCGAATAACCTGCAATTGTGAAATATTAACGTTTTAAATATCAATTGCAAGGTTATTAATCAATTAGTACCATAATATGGGGATTATTATGCATCCAAACATGTATAATTTAGGAGATATCAGATACTTATTGCCGAGCTGAATCATATCCATCCAGAGGATGTTGAGGAGTTAGACATTTCCTGGCAGCTGGATATGGTAGTTTTAGAGCCAAGAACTTTATCAACAAGACATGAAAATTCAGATAGAGTGAATGCTCAGGTCACTTTGCTGGATATGGTAGTTTTTAGAACCATGTCATATTGCTAGGGAATGCTCAAATCCGAGGGAGCATAGAAATGGTGAAGCTGGTGAGAGTAAACAGGCTACGGGGAATCAAGTTGTGGATAACTCAAAGGCCTTGATAAGTCAACAACTGGAGGTTATGACTGGGGAGATCAACTGAAAGAATTGAACCTGAATCATGCATTTATGGCTGACATAAGTGAAGAATCTTCTTCTTCCTCATCTTCTACTCCTCCTGAGGTAACTTTAAACCTATGCTCTCAATTATGCATCGATAAAGTGGAGTTATATAGAAAACATAATGCTGATTTGATTCTTGAAATTGAAAACTTTAAGTATCAAAAATCTAAATTTTCTAAAACCGAGAAAGCATACAAGGAAGTCATAGAAGCCCATAAGAAAGATATTTCACTACTAAAATCTCAATTTAGTGAAAAATGTTGTGTGTTTACTGATTCTTCGGAAGAAATTAAAAGGTTAATTGTTGAATTAGAACAAGCCAAATCAAATTTTGCTGAAGCAAAGTTTAACGTAGAATTTTTTGGTCAATCTAGTAAATTAGTTGATATGCTGGAAAACCAATTTCATAAACCGGGAAATGAGAAAAAAGGGATTGGGTATAACAATATGCCTCCTCTGTTTAACGGTAATTTCACCACTGTTCCACCATCTGTCGAGGAACAAGTGGCATACGATAAGGAGTTCTTCACTGGCAATTCGTCAGACACTATTGAGTCTAAATCATCATCCTTAGCTGCAAATGATAAATGTGTGAACAAATCTAATGCCTCTACATCATGTGCATACACAGTAGAAATACATGATTGGAAGAGCAAGGATGATGAGCCACGAGTTTGCAATTTGAATTTAAATTCTAACAAAGTTAAAAATAATGTTTTTGTTGGTCCTGTTTTTAAGGGAAATAAACCCTGTGCGTGTGATTGTGATGTTTTGAACAATTCTGGTGTGAAAAAAAAACTTCTTCTGTTTTTAAGTGTGTGAATGTGGCTAATGGTCCAGTTTTTATGAAACCATCTATAAATGGTAGTGTTGAAAAACATATTTTCAAGAAAAACAAACATATGACCAAGCAGAAGGTTGGTGTTCAAACCTCAAGTGCTTCACCTAAGCATTATACAAAGGATCAATTTTATTCAAACTATGATCATCACCATAAGAGGTTTGAACAGAACCATGCTCAACAGCATAGAAAATCTGAGCAGGTTTTTAATACCAAACAAAGTGGTACATCTCATCAGTGGTCAAATATGTCAAGCTTTGCGACATACGCAAAGAAGCAATCGTGCAATACATTGGGAAAATCTGGTCATATGGCTAGAAACTGTGTACATCGTCTATATGTACAATATCATGGGAATAATCAGGGGACTACACTAAGGGATAAAACTTACTCTAAGCCAATGAAGGCTAACCAGCCCAAGGCAACGAAGAGTCAGTCTCCCAGAGTTAAGCCCTCTGATGGTGACTAGAATGTTGCAAAGAGAAAAGGAGGCTTATTTTGAAAGATAAAATGTTAAACAAAATAAGAAAACAGTGAAACTTAAAGTCTCAGTTTCAAAAGAAACAAAAACGTCTATTCATTCAAAGCCTGTCTGGAAGGCAAAGGAGAATGTTGTGGCAACACCAGTACTTGAATCTAACAATGATATGTGTTTGCAGGAAGTATCAAATGTTGATGGTTTAGGGATACCCAGATCTACTATGGCCTGGGTACCAATGACTAATTAATCTCCCACTTCGTGCAGGAACAGCCAAGGAAGACTGTCAATAACCTATGATATGTTAATAGTGGTTGTTACAGGTACATGACAGGAGACATATCTCTACTTCATGATCTGCAAAATTTCAATGGATGTTATGTTTCCTTTGCGGGAGGTAAGGGTGGCAAGAAAAGCATGAAAGGTACAGTAGTTAATGGTTCGTTGAGTTTTAATGACGTAAGTTACGTCTCTGAGTTGAATCATAGTTTATTAAGTGTTTCCCAAATCAGCCATAAAGATTATTCTACACATTTCACAAATAAAGAATGCTTAATTTTAAAACCAGGCTTCGTGGTGCTTGAGAAATGGATTTTGCTAAGGACACCCCGTAAGGGAAACTCATATGTTATTGACATGAACAGTAAACTTGTTTATGAAAATACATGTCTATTTTCAAAATCTGCTGAAACCGATGCAATATTGTGGCATAGTCGTCTTGGTCATGTTAATCTGAAGAATTTAAACCGAATTGCAAAGGCTAATCTTGTTCGTGATCTACCTGTTTGTGACACCCGGGAAAACATGTCACTATCCATACTATTTATAAACGCGTTTACTTATTAATAATTCCTGAAAAAAAAATTGAAATGAAACTATATAGTTTAAAGTCTAGCAAAGGTCTCATAATGCTTAGTCATGATTTAGTAATTTTTTGAGAGTTACTAATATCATAACTAACGACCCGCATGACACGACCATTGATGATTATTTATAAATAACTAGAACAATACTTAGAGACTAAAAATATATGATCACATGTTGGGATAGCAAATAATGTGGAATGAAAACCCTAGCATATATGAAAACATGACAAGACTCTATTTGATATAATTACGTCATTAGCAATTATATGAATTTATATTTATGACTGTGATTGTTACAAATTTCCAACGCTCGAGTCCAACAAAAAGAAACAACTCAATATATATAAGCCTCAACATAAAATAAAGGAACATTTTAATATTTGTATGGGAGGTCGCATAAAATAATGAACTACCGATTTGAACATCCAAATCACCCTATAAAATATCAACATAACTAATTACCATCCAAGCCTTCATCATTCTATATATTTGTCCTTGCAATGGAACTAAGAACTATCCATGAGACTAGAATAATGATGGCAAGGGATGACACAAAGGTGAAGACTACAAGCAAAACCCAACCCCCCATCCCTCACCCCCACCTCACGGCTCCACCATACCCACCCCATACCAATCATTTTCCCCTTCTTCTACACACTACTCCAACACCATACCTTCTTATGATGCCTAATGATTATGACTAAGCTAGCACTCCACCTAGATAATATATAAAGGAGTGTATGGAAGAAAAGCAAGAGCTCGCTCTTTCTTCTTCTCGGCACACACACTTCTCAAGAGTAAACATAAAGGAATCAAGGGGAATTCACACCCATTGGAGATCCAAGGAGCATCAAATAGGAGTAGGAGAAATCAAGAAAGGGATCAAGAATCACCACCCAATTTACCTACCAAAAATCGCAATCTACACCATCTTTTGGTATAAAATGCTACAACTCTTTTTACATCTAATCTTTGTACAAAAAGTGCAAGTTCATCTAAAAATACAAGGTTTTTCACTATAATCTTTAAACAAACAAGAAACTAAACAAAGTGTTGGACTCGTTGGAACTAAAAATAATAATATGTATTATATGTATGTCGAATTGCATAAATATATATGTATGCGCATGGTTTTGATGAAATATTTGAAATCTTGTTAAATATATATGTGTATGTGTATATTTTGGGTCATATAAGTAGATGGAAACTAAAAATGGAATAGTTGATATATATATATATATATGTAAATATAACCGTATGTATACATATACACACGAACACAAATTACTTTTAGAACTTAAATGGTAACAATAAATTTATACAAGTTTTGGAAATGTGGAGACCATGATCACCAGATCTAGAGTAAAACTCATGGGATAAAAATTATATTTATATGTATGTGTAAATCAATAAGTCGTTATACGTGGATATATATAGTTACGTATTGATAAAGCAAGACTTTAAAACGTCGGATAAATAAAAAGTATAAATGCTATATACGTGACAAGGGAAAAATGGTAAAATATGTATTACATATTAAAACGATATGATTTGATTAAAAGTGAAATATTAATTATCATAAACGTTTGTGTGACGATCAACGGTTTTACACTTTAAAAACTAATTAGTGAAAGAATATAGTCATATAAAAGAAAGATGTTTTTAAAAGAATCAAGTGTGGTTTTGAATATAATATTACTACAAGTCAAGCGAGATAAAGGGTTTAACATTTGTTGGGTTATTATATAAAACTAGACGTTAAACCGATAAATAAACACTTGTTGTGTCGAACAGCGGAATGATAGATATCATGGAAATATATATATATATATATATATATATATATATATATATATATATATATATATATTGAGCTATTATTTATGAACAATGTGTGTGAACCATATGTGCTATTATTTGGGAGTTATTTGTCCATATGATATGATAACATTACGTCATAACACAAAAGGTTCGTGTTTATGGACACATAGGTAATAAAGAATAATAATCACCAACGAGTCGTAACTCAAAACACTTCTTTTTCTAAAACAAACACATCTTTGGACGGATGAACAATTGCACTTACGACACTTATTCTTAACATATATTACACTCGTGTGTAACTAGGGTACGAGTAGTCGAGTTTGATTAGGAACAATTATCGTTTGCTGGCATTTCACGGACAGCAGGTGAGTTTCACGGCCCCCTTTAGTTGTTTTAATGTTTTGTAAACATGGGGGGGAACATGCTTATACGACATATTTGAAAGAATGAAACATATTTGTTTACACTCTGGATAACATGAACATTTTGGTTTAACTCCTTGTGAGTTTCACGACCCCTTTTTATTGTTTTCTATTTTGGGGGAAAAACATGTTAATTTCAAACGGTATGATAACTAGAAAATGAGAAACAAGCATCTGATTCCCTTGTGAGCATGAGTTAACACTAAAAGGTCCTCCGTATTTCGAACTATAACCATTAGCTATAGACTTAGCCGTAGATCGATATGAACAGTACTATTCGGGTTGACACCCCCAATCATGGTTAGTCGCGCTAACCTGACCAGCAGGGTCAAATGATTGCATATTAGGTCTTGTTGTTTCTCATTGTTTAAAGGTACAATGGGCTGGGGCAAAATTCGAGAATTCGTTAAAGGTTTGGTTATAGGCTTGTGCATCACATAATTCATTTGTGCTAGCTAGACAACGATGAATCAACCGCTAACTTGTTTTGCTTATCATATGCATAAAGTAAATTTCGAGCAAAGGGTTTCACCAATGGTATACGTACCAATGGATTTGCTAGTCAATTTCGAGAAACGGGTGTCTTGATAGTGAATTTCGAGCAAAGGATGTTGCCAATAGTACCCGTACAAACAGTTTTGTCAATCAATTTCGTGCAAATGGTTTTTACCGAAGGATTTTGTATAAATAGTTTTGATAAACGATTTCGTAAATATGGTTTTCCCAATTGTATTCCTTTAAAAGCTGTGAACTCACCAACATTGCGTTGACATTTTCAAGCATGTTTTTCAGGCAATACATTCGGCACGGTTGGAATAGGTTAAACATTTGGATTAAGCCATTAGAAGATGAAGACAGGTGTTCGACATATTTAGAATTCTTTATTTAGCTTCCGTTGTTGTGTAATGTTACTAATCGTTACAAACTTAATTTATTTGTTTATTTATTAAGTAAATAAATTTGGGGGTGTGACAGATTGGTATCAGAGCCAATGGTTTTAGCGAATTAGGTTTCCTTAGTGACACCTAGGCTCTAACCAGACTCAATTAGGGACCAAGATTTCTAAGATTTACATCACATTAAGAACACCCAAGACCTGAGTATAGAAATTCCAACCGTTACCGAACAACTTGTGTAGACCATTAGTGTATGTGGTTACACTAGGGTATCATTAGCTACACTAATACTGAATACAATTACGAGGCACACGTAACAAACACTTAACACGTAGAAATAGACACCTATGATGTTTCTCAACAAAGTGTCACTATTCGGATTACGAATCAAGGATGACGGGTACTCAGCACACTGTAACCCTAGAAGATCGAGTTACGAGCTAAAGTTGGGCGACGACGGTAGTAATCGCTAGCCACTGATCTTAGCATCACAACAAGTCGAACCCGTACTCGAATCTGTACCTATAACTGCACCACACCGACAACTACTCCAGTCGTGGAGTCAACTTTCTTTCTGAAATACGTGCGATATAAATACTCCTCTTCATGTATTGCTGGAGTGGATGCCTAGACTTTCGCCATGAGAAATGGCAGACAGGATTTCCCAGACAAAAGGGAACCCAATATGGATAAGCAGGACTAAACGGGAGAGAACTCCATGGGTCAAGAGACCCAGACATTCATCTGGATCATGTGGATCCACACGTACATACAAACTTGGAGCATGAGTTGCTCGATACTAATTTGAGAATCTCTGCCCTAAACATAGTGCCTGACTTCCACCATACACACCCTGTTATTAGAAGACACCGGTTGTGTCTCTCTACCATTAATTCCATCCAAAAGTAGCCTTAGTCGGCAAATTCATGAGTGTTGGTACACACGATTAATAGTAATCCGATAGAACATACACTCTCTTACTTAAGAGTGTAATACGGTGACATGATCTAATGAACATTTTAGAATCCATTTGACGGAAGGCTTAGGATATGAGAAACACTGAAGGGACCATGCAAAGTAAATTATCATTACGGGTGCACACGTAATCATAACTTGCGGTGCATGAGAACTCTAGTGAGTCTTACTGTCCGAGCCAAAGTTCACGATTAATCCGTACCCCTAATCCCAATTCTCAGTCACTTGATTAATGATTGAAATCACCATAATCATAAGGGTTGAGCCAAAAGGGCATCAGGTGATATGACAGACTACCACAAGCGATGTGGAAATGTATATCAACACCTTTATCTTCGAATTCTAATAAATCCAAAACCCTTATCGAAATTTCATTGGCACGACAATTGTTAACAAAAACTTGGAAGAGATCTATTCTTGGTGATTTGACTTCAGTATTTAGACTGAACTTGGAAATTCCTTATGGAATACTACTTCAACTTTCGAGATTGCACTATAGATTTCCCCTTTTCGATTTCGCTACCTATCAATCAACGTATGTGGCCGATTTTTGGTCTAGCATGAATCAGACCTTAACAATTCAGATTCCTCAAATAGAAGTTCACGAAACATTCTTACGGTTATGAAGGAATCAGAGAAACTCAAATTCCATTTAACCAACCTTTGGTGGATCCTGAGCAACGAAGGATCTAGCCTACCCATTTCTATTTGTTGATTCATATCTTCTGAGATTTTACTTAAACTTTATGTTGATCCTAACAACAATCAACACTTGCAGTAATCGCACAACTATTATTTGAAAATCGCGGCGTAATCTCAAGATCTATCTGACGATCCAGAATCACACTTACTTGAAGTTCCTAATCGGAAGTGCATTACACTAACTCCTGTAACAGGATGGGAATTCATGTTTATCCTCTTACGCCCGACACCTACAGGGAATTGTAGAAACCCGACTTGAGACAAGTGAATAATTTTACCTCATCTGTACTTACAATTCCCCATGAATCATCTGGTTAGCTGAGTCTCTGATTTCAGCTTATATGGGGAGACACGCTCTCCTCTCTTACTCCCAGCCATCTATAGAATAGAAAACTCGAAACCGCCTAATGTTAGGAAACGACTTCTTAACGTATGCTCTGGGAGAATACCAAAATTTGACATTTAACACTCATTACTTCAATTTCATAAGTTAAATCCTTGCGCTAAGGACTGTAAGGCTATGATCGATATGAATGGAATACGTAATGGTAAGCCACTAAGACACCATTTGAACGCCAAGAAAGGGCAGACACACTATATGACTAACAGTTGGCAAATTTTGAAAAATCCTGAACCTTTTCTACCAACTTAGTGGGTTGCCAAACCCATTGCCCATTTCAGGGAAACACTAATTCTATGAGTCCATCCCCACAGTCTCACTGTTTATTTCCTCACCTAGACGAAATATGACTATTCCAAGCAAACGTAGAACTTCTTATGGCTTGCAAACCTCGAGGGTATGATAGTCAGGTCATGAGTTTACAAATCATGATGATACGACTCAGGTGATGAAGCAAGCAATGGGTAAAGTGGTGATTGAATTCAACCTTCGCTAGCAAGAGCTCACAAGAAATCCTAAAAACTTAAATCCATTACAGCCCATGTTAATGGAAAATTTTAGATGACACGAAACCTAAAATGAGAATACAGTTTGAAATCCCAGTAAATACTTTCGAGAAGTACAACGAGGACAAACAGAAAGTATCATTTCTATGATCTATCGTTGCTATCCGATTACAATAGATTGATAACAATGCAACTGCGTCACTAACTCTCAGAACCGGTTAGAAACCCATTCTCACTTTCCTGAACACCCATGAAGATTCACTTGTAGTATTTGTTAAGCTAAGTCAACAATACTATTCTCAAATACTTTGACACCCTGATCTGCTTCATCTAGATGGTAGACGAACCACATAAATCTTAGCAATACAAGACTAATGTGAGACTTTGTAATCTCGAAATATGGTTCGACATATATTTCATGAAGAAATCAATCTACGCCAAGTTACGAATAACACTCTTGATAGAATTACCAATAATAAGGTTTGATAAGACCAAAGTCAATCTCAGGAGATCGCGTCTTCGTAAAACCTTATAGTTGCCTTATCCTCTACAAAGGCCACCAAAGATGGTTTCTCTAAACCATTCTGAGTTAATTAAGAAAAATAACACACGAATATGTTATTTTCTGGAACTCAGTTAAACCAACTTAACCTACATACGGATTTCACAAATGAAATACCAGTCAGAATCCTTTATCCTGAAGATTGAATGCATCCGGACATTAACCGGATCATAAGAACACAATCAAGTACCCGACTTCAAGTTAAAGCCTGAACGTCTCATCAAACCATTGGACCTATCCTACTAAGCTCCCGATAATTTCTTCTAAAGATCTATTGTGATTTGGCCTTCGTGCATTAAAACGGGCAGATGAATAGAGGGGTATAGCCAACGATGTTTAATTGCTGAGATATTCGAGGAACTTATGTAAAGCCACTCGGTTGAGATAACAAATTTTCAACGATACCGATACACTGTTACATTATGTTATAACATCTCGAATCCTTGCGCATTCAATATCACCAGTCGGAAAAGTATTCGCTTTACCTTCAAATACTAACTACTAAGTAAATAAAAATCAACAATTCTCCCTATGGTCTCGAAACGAACTAAGGATATAAAGCCCTAATCGGGATAGAGCGAATCAACCATAGAGGATAACTTGGATCAAGTTTCGAGGACGAAACTTCTTTAACAAGGGGCGAATGTGACACCCGGGAAAACATGTCACTATCCATACTATTTATAAACGCGTTTACTTATTAATAATTCCTGAAAAAAAAATTGAAATGAAACTATATAGTTTAAAGTCTAGCAAAGGTCTCATAATGCTTAGTCATGATTTAGTAATTTTTTGAGAGTTACTAATATCATAACTAACGACCCGCATGACACGACCATTGATGATTATTTATAAATAACTATAACAATACTTAGAGACTAAAAATATATGATCACATGTTGGGATAGCAAATAATGTGGAATGAAAACCCTAGCATATATGAAAACATGACAAGACTCTATTTGATATAATTACGTCATTAGCAATTATATGAATTTATATTTATGACTGTGATTGTTACAAATTTCCAACGCTCGAGTCCAACAAAAAGAAACAACTCAATATATATAAGCCTCAACATAAAATAAAGGAACATTTTAATATTTGTATGGGAGGTCACATAAAATAATGAACTACCGATTTGAACATCCAAATCACCCTATAAAATATCAACATAACTAATTACCATCCAAGCCTTCATCATTCTATATATTTGTCCTTGCAATGGAACTAAGAACTATCCATGAGACTAGAATAATGATGGCAAGGGATGACACAAAGGTGAAGACTACAAGCAAAACCCAACCCCCCATCCCTCACCCCCACCTCACGGCTCCACCATACCCACCCCATACCAATCATTTTCCCCTTCTTCTACACACTACTCCAACACCATACCTTCTTATGATGCCTAATGATTATGACTAAGCTAGCACTCCACCTAGATAATATATAAAGGAGTGTATGGAAGAAAAGCAAGAGCCTTGCTCTTGCTCTTGCTCTTTCTTCTTGGCACACACACACACTTCTCAAGAGTAAACATAAAGGAATCAAGGGGAATTCACACCCATTGGATATCCAAGGAGCATCAAAGAGGAGTAGGAGAAATCAAGCAAGGGATCAAGAATCACCACCCAATTTACCCACCGAAAATCGCAATCTACACCATCTTTTGGTATAAAATGCTACAACTCTTTTTACATCTAATCTTTGTACAAAAAGTGCAAGTTCATCTAAAAATACAAGGGTTTTCACTATAATCTTTAAACAAACAAGAAACTAAACAAAGTGTTGGACTCGTTGGAACTAAAAGTCATAATATGTATTCTATGTATGTCGAATTGCATAAATATATATGTATGCGCATGGTTTTGATGAAATATTTGAAATCTTGTTAATTATATATGTGTATGTGTATATTTTGGGTCATATAAGTAGATGGAGACTAAAAATGGAATAGTTGATATATATATATATATATATATATATATGTAAATATAACCGTATGTATACATATACACACGAACACAAATTACTTTTAGAACTTTAATGGTAACAATAACTTTATACAAGTTTTGGAAATGTGGAGACCATGGTCACCGGATCTAGAGTAAAACTCATGGGATAAAAATTATATTTATTTGTATGTGTAAATCAATAAGTCGTTATACGTGGATATATATAGTTACGTATTGATAAAGCAAGACTTTAAAACGTCGGATAAATAAAAAGTATAAATGCTATATACGTGACAAGGGAAAAATGGTAAAATATGTATTACATATTAAAACGATATGATTTGATTAAAAGTGAAATATTAATTATCATAAACGTTTGTGTGACGATCAACGGTTTTACACTTTAAAAACTAATTAGTGAAAGAATATAGTCATATAAAAGAAAGATGTTTTTAAAAGAATCAAGTGTGGTTTTGAATATAATATTATTACAAGTCAAGCGAGATAAAGGGTTTAACATTTGTTGGGTTATTATATAAAACTAGACGTTAAACCGATAAACACTTGTTGTGTCGAACACCGGAATGATAGATATCATGGAAATATATATATATATTGTGCTATTATTTATGAACATTGTGTGTGAACCATACGTGCTATTATTTGGGAGTTATTTGTCCATATGATATGATAACATTACGTCATAACACAAAAGGTTCGTGTTTATGGACACATAGGTAACAAAGAATAATAATCACCAACGAGTCGTAACTCAAAACACTTCTTTTTCTAAAACAACCACATCTTTGGACAGATGAACTTAAGCGGATGAACAATTGCACTTAAGACACTTATTCTTAACATATATTACACTCGTGTGTAACTAGGGTACGAGTAGTCGAGTTTGATTAGGAACAATTATCGTTTGTTGGCATTTCACGGACAGCAGGTGAGTTTCACGGCCCCCTTTTAGTTGTTTTAATGTTTTGTAAACATGGGGGGGAACATGCTTATACGACATATTTGAAAGAATGAAACATATTTGTTTACACTCTGGATAACATGAACATTTTGGTTTAACTCCTTATGAGTTTCACGACCCCTTTTTATTGTTTTCTATTTTGGGGGAAAACATGTTAATTTCAAACGGTATGATAAGTAGAAAATGAGAAACAAGCATCTGATTCCCTTGTGAGCATGAGTTAACACTAAAAGGTCCTCCGTATTTCGAACTATAACCATTAGCTATGGACTTAGGCGTAGATCGATATGAACAGTACTATTCGGGTTGACACCCCCAATCATGGTTAGTCGTGCTAACCTGACCAGCAGGGTCAAATGATTGCATATTAGGTCTTGTTGTTTCTCATTGTTTAAAGGTACAATGGGCTGGGGCAAAATTTGAGAATTCGTTAAAGGTTTGGTTAAAGGATTGTGCATCACATAATTCGTTTGTGCTAGCTAGACAACGATGAATCAACCGCTAACTTGTTTTGCTTATCATATGCATAAAGTAAATTTCGAGCAAAGGGTTTCACCAATGGTATACGTACCAATGGATTTGCTAGTCAATTTCGAGAAACGGGTTTTGCCATTGGTATACGTATCAGTGGTCTTGACAGTGAAATTCGAGCAAAGGATGTTGCCAATAGTACCCGTATAAACAGTTTTGTCAATCAATTTCGTGCAAATGGTTTTTGTCGAAGGATTTCGTATAAATAGTTTTGACAAACGATTTCGTAAATATGGTTTTCCCAATTGTATTCCTTTAAAACCTGTGAACTCACCAACATTGCGTTGACATTTTCAAGCATGTTTTTCAGGCAATACATTCGGCACGGTTGGAATAGGCTAAACATTTGGATTAAGCCATTAGAAGATGAAGACAGGTGTTCGACATATTTAGAATTCTTTATTTAGCTTCCACCGTTGTTGTCACACCCCAACCGACGGCGGATTATACGTCGGGGCGGACGCGGTTGTTCAATAGCACAAGGTTGACTATTAAAGTTTCGATATTTCATTAAATAGTAATTTAAGATTCAATACAAGGAACAAAACAAGAAATACAACGTTTAATTTATAAGTAGTCTAGGTCCAAAGCATCCTATGTGATCACAAATAAGCCTCATGATGTAGAATCTGAAACATGTGAAAGAATCTGTCAACTACAAAATAGTTGGTGAGATACAAAGGTTTTGACACAGTTTAACAAGTATTTGAGAAGAATTTACAATTCACTATGATATATGCATTCTATAATGTAAGTATGAGAACAAGTATCTTAAACATTGTGCACTTCAAACCTCCAACCAAGTTTAGGCATAACCCGCAGGTTACCCTTATAAGTCTCAAGTTTAAAGTTTAGTTTAGTAACAATCACCAAGGGCTCCCCCCCGAAGGTGTCAATCAATCAAGGTGGATTGGTCAAATACAATAGATCTATCATTGTTACTATCGGCTTGATCAAAGCTAATGAACGTGCTAGTTTTAAGTTTAATCTAAGCATACAAGTCTCAAGTTTAACATAAGAATAAACACGTAGTCATAGTTGTACAAGAATTGTATAAGTTTAAGAATTGTGAACATGTTTCACCCCAAAAGCATAAAAGGAAAAAGGGGCTAAGTATACTCACTTGGATTGGATGAAGAGTACCCGACAAGGATTGAGTGTAGCAAGAATTTGAGGGAGAATATCCTCACAAAAAGCCTAAGAATATAAGTCTAAAGTTTTAAGTAAAAGTCTAAGACAAGGATCTAGGATCTGGGATTGACTAGGGTTCCAAATGGGAGACGGATATGATTTGTGTTTATGAAATTTAAATCAACTTTATAATAAAGGTTTTGATAAAGACTTGTATGTCAAAGTTTAATAGATTTATAGATTAGAATAATTATTAATTTAAAATAATTATTAAAAAGTTTCACTACTTATTAATTATATAAGTTAGGTAAGAATAATCTAAATATTTAGAATTAAATAATTTACAAGAATAATCAACATGAATCATTTGAGATTTGATTAAGTTTCTAAGTATTAAGTATTTATAATACAAGTAGATTCGTAATATAAATACGTTTAAATAGATAATAACACTTATAAGTTTATAAGATATTAAATAGAATATGGTTATATCTTAATTATAAGTTTATAAGTATTTTCAAAGTCTAAAGAAAAACCATAAGTTTAATAGGTTTTAGATAGAGTTTCTATTAATTTATAAGTTTATAAGTGGTTAAATAAAGTTTTACAAGTTCATAAATGTTTAAAGTTTTCATTTAGTTTTTATAAAGTTTATAACTTTATAATTATCTAAGAAATAAATAAAGTATCTTTATTTCTCTTTTTAAAATTTATATTATAGATTTTTTTACAAAAGAGTGTAAGTTTAACATTTATTAAAGTTTCTCTATTATATTATTTATAAGTTTATAAATAATAAAATAGAGCATAATTAGCTTTCTTTTTAAATTAAATAAAAGATTAAAGGTTTAAAAGAATTCCTTTAGTTTTAGAAAAACAAATAATAAATTAAGTTTTCTGTTTTGAATAAATAGTTCTTGTGAATTTATAAGTTTTATAAAAGTTTTAAAAATATTTCTATAGTTTTTAAACATTTAAAACTATTTTTAAAGGATTAACATAAGTTTTAACAATATTTTAATTAAATAAAATAGTTCTGGAATATTAAAGTGTAACTAAAAATCGTTTTCATGTTTATAAAAACTTTACAGAATTTATAAAAATAATTAAAGCATTTAAAATTGAGTGAAAAAGCATGAAAAAAATAAAAGTATCAAAAACGGGGCTGCCCGGATCGAACCCGGGTCGCCCGGCTTGCCCACGCACACACCTAACCATCCAGCTACGGCCTCGTTTGTTAACTATCCGAAAAAGAAATTTCATAAAGAGAATCCCAAACCCGCCCCTAATCCGTATGAACCCTAGATCTTGAATCCCTCCAAATTGGATCGAATCACCCTCTGTTTATGAAGTTAAACAGAGGGCTTTTGATTATTTCACGAAAACGATCGTGATGGAAACGAGAATTACCTGATTCGGTGATGATTTGAGTGAGAACGGGTTCAAGCTTCGACTTCGGCTATCGCGGACTGAATTGAACAATGTAGGTATCGATCGATGGAAATGAGAGTTTGGAGAGTTGAGGGGTGATGTTGATGAGGTTCGGAGGTCGGTATTTATAGGTGATTTCGCCATTAATGCTCAGTTGGTTGGGGAGATAGGGTTGAAGCCGACGGCTTCAAATTCGGACCCATGCGCGGCCGTGGCGGCAAGTCGAGCATTGATGGTTGTTGGTTTCGAGTCGCATGCGAGCTAGGATGCCCGAGGTTCAGTGAATGTGCCCGGGATTCGAGATTTCGAATAAAAGGAGTGAAAATTTGGGGTTTGCGGGACTCGAACCTATGACTGATTTCTGGGTTTCGGGTGTTTGGGTTTAAAACGGAACAGGTCCTGAAGTTTGAGGCTATTTTCATTTTATGTTAAACCATGTGTTTTAGTTTAAAATAATTTTTGATAAATGACAGTTTTAGTCCCTCGATTTCATAAAGATGAAATAAATGAGTTTCTTTCTATACAAATCAAAATATAAAATAAAATTTAAATGATTTTTATAGATTTTATAAAATGATCTATAGGATTTGTTATAAATTAAGTAGTTAAAATGAATTCATAATATTTACAAATTCATAAAGCTTTTAAGAATCTATATATATATATATATATATATATATATATATATATATATATACCTTTAATTTCACATATAGGTATATGTGTTTATATGTTTTAAGTATACATTTTTTTTTATATTAACATTTATTGCTTTAAGGAAATAGTTTTATCATGATATCGAGTTTTAAATTTTATAACACGTGTAAAAGGATAAGCCGGAAAAATCTCGGACATTACAGTCTCCCCTACTTTAGGAAATTTCGTTCCGAAATTAAAGTTGAAGGTTTCTGTTTTCAAGATTTAAGTCTATGATACGCACAAGGATAATGAGAAAAGGTATCTTACGTTCCCAAGTAAACCCTGGGTTACGTTTAGATTTATAAAGGGAATGAAACGGTAGGAATAAGATTACGCTCAGGTTTCTAAGTCTTCAACGCATATGGTTGCCAAGAGTTTCCCTAAGAAGCATATAGTTTCACTGAAATATATGAAGATTTGTTTTCAGAAACGTATTTGGGAGGATGACTGCTGAATTTCCATTTAAGGTTTTAAGTGAGATGCATCACTCAGAATGGGTTCGACGATAGTTTAATGATTTGGGTTTGTAGACTAATACGTCTAAGGATTGCTACGGTACCTAAGTTCCAAGTTCCGTGGCTACCCTTTTTCGATAAGTCTTAGATTATAGCACACGACAGAGTTCACTATGTCTTCCCATACGTTGATTTTTATACTTACGTGTGCACCCGCAAGCATTCAAATCGTCGCATAGTCTTCATAGGTCCTTCCGTTTGTGTGTGGATCAAGAAGGAGTACAAGAATACGACTAGAGTTTCCACATAAGAGTGATCATTGATTAACGAGTCCCTCAGAGAGAAGCGTCATTCAATGAGTAAAGAAAAGAATGTGACAAGATTTAGAGTTTCAAAGTTTCCTCGTGATTGATTAAGAATACTTCAATCATTGAGTAGTTTAAAGCCTTTACACTTTCCTCAGGTTTGATCAAGAATACATCAAACCTTGATTAGTTTAAAAGTCTTATACGTTCATCATGTTTGAATAAGCATACGTCAAACATGGAATAGTTTAAAGTCTTATACGTCCATCGTGTTTGAACAAGCATACGACAAACATGGAGTAGTTTAAAGTCTCATACGTTCATCATGTTTGAACAAGAATACGTCAAACATGGAGTAGCTTAAAGTCTCATACGTTCATCATGTTTGAACAAGAATACGTCAAACATAGAATAGTTTAAATTGTGTTTGATCAAGGATGCGTCAAACATAGAATAGTTTAAATTGTGTTTGAACAAAAATACGTCAAACATAGAATAGTTTAAATTGTGTTTGAACAAGAATACGTCAAACATAAAATAGTTTAAATTGTGTTTGAACAAGAATACGTCAAACATAGATTAGCTTAAAGTCTCTTAGTTTAGCTTCAGTGTATAGAAGTGTATGATTACGTTTTGAGTATAAAGCGGTTATCTAAATACTCTAGTACTTAAGAGAGGTATGGGACAGCGTTTGGAACAGGATTAACCGTTATACACTTTCTCATAGAAGATTCGAGTTGTCTAGAAGATTTGTGGATCCCGATGTTTGGTTTAGATAGGAGTCAGGGGATGTACTCTGCTAAAGAGAGTAATGTCCTCCTTCCTGCAAGAGTTAAGTTTTCTCGTATATATGGAATGTATGTTTATCAAGTCTTATAGGGTCTGGTTAAGATGGACACACAAAGTTTTCAAAACTAAGAATCCTAGTATAAGTTTGAAAATAGGATAAGTCAGTTGAGTTTCAAGTTTCAGTATTAAGCTTTACATGATCCTTTATTGATCATGTTTAGTTTTAAGAATACGGGATTGAGTATTTGTACACGTTTTACATGACTCAAAAGTCTCCGACCTTATAGTGGTGTATACGAAGTTTAATGTTTTAGCAACGTGTATTTAAGCTTTTAGTTCCCGTTGTGATTTATAGTAAGTCTTTTACGTGACAGGAGTTGAATGAGGAAAGTCTCCAAGCATAGGGTAACGGGAAAAGTTTCGATAAGGTTTATGATAGTGTGTTTACAAATGATTTATCTTGTTTCACAACAGCATGTATAGTTTTCTTTTATATAAAATGTAATTAAGATGTTTAAAAATGACGAGTTGGACATTGATAAATAGTATAAGTAAGACTTATGAAAAGGTTTGTATGATTGTCAAACGAAAAGTTGGTCAAGTTTAGGAGTGTGAAGTCTATATAAGAGTAAGGATCATAGTTGATTACGACAGTGGTTCGTAAGTCGAGTTGTTTTAAAAGAGTGCTTACGAATCAGAAGGTTCATTCAAGGTTTATTCTTCAAGTATACGTGCCACTTAGGGTTTTCATAGTTTAATGCTACGTTGTTAATTATCTCTAGTACTAATGCGGGCTGCTCTTGACGGAAGTGTTTGGGTAAGAGGGTTAAGTTTGTAATGATGAAAGAAGTGTCAAATTAACAAGTGATAACAAGATGAAATTTCAAAATAACTTTCATTAGATGTTTCAAAATTTGGGCTTCTAGCCCTTACATAAGACAAAATTTAAAATTTAATAGAAATGGAGGCTTCATGCACGCCTTAGGTAGCTCTCCACTAAGAAACAGATTAGTACTACCATAAGTACTACTAGGGTTACTCGGATGGCAAACCTAGCCTCTGCCCTAGTGGTCTCGGTGCGGTGCTCGAGGATTTCTCTGTCTTCTTCCAAAGTTACGATCTTTTCTTCCTGGATCCAGATTTGATTGGCCAGGTCGTTGATCCTTTGGTTTAACAGGAGTGCCGTGCCCTATGCTCTATCTCCCTCCTCATAAATTCTTCGGTTTCCAGAAACCTAGGAATGTTAGACACCGGGATCCCCATAGCCACGGCAGGTACTCCGGCATGCCTAGCCCTTAGGGTAGGGGTAGGTGCTAGGTACGGGTCTCTTGGTGGCGATGAGAACCGGTGGTGAAGATGAGGCGGTTGATAGGGATTCCTCGGTGGTGATGTCCTAGGGTTTCTGGTCCAGTTGGTGTTGAGTTCAGCTCTTTCTCGTGCATTAGGATAAGGACTTGGTTGATACACCGGTGACTCGCTACTCTCTTCGTGGTCGGACTCTCCTCTTGGACGATACACTGGTGAAGAGTGTGAGTGGGAGTCCATTACCTAGCAAGAGGGAGAGTAGAAAGAAAGGTTGTAAGTAAGTTGATCAAATATATTCAAAAGTTTTTATACATAATACTGAGTTATCACAGTAATATTTTCAAAAATAGTTTTAATTGGAAGTTGATGGGCTAACGAGGAAAATTCCCGGAAGAAAGGGGTGGTCACAAGGACTCGCTTAAGTACCCTATTTCCCTAGCCAGAACTTCCTCATGGGCCTACAACTTCTCTCAGTTGTTGTCACCGATGTTTTGGGTTTATGGTACTATGTCAAGGTTCATTGTGGGCTTAGAGTCTTTAAACGTGGACCTTGCTTATTCTATAGTAGTCTCCTTCCCTTGCGGGAAAACGATCAGGTTACTAATCCCTTTGTTAATGTACTTTAGGTTTAAAGACGTTAAGTTTTGTTTACAAGAAACGGTGATGTGTAAGTTTTAAGGACGTATGAAGGTTTTGAGATTAAAAGTGTAACAAAGTTTTGAGTTAGTCATAAAATGAAGTTTGCTTGAGTGACGAAAAATGAAATGAGACACAAGGGTTTCCCATTATGTGTCAAGTTTATAAAATAATGAAGTTTGTAAAAAGACTTGTATGTCAATACATAGTTTTAAATGTGCTGGTATTACAAGGATCATGAAGTTTAAAGATGTATGAACACTTTGAGATGTATAAGAGTGTAGCAAAAGTTTGAGTGAGTTATTTAGAGTAGTTTGATTGAGTGATGAAAATAAGATGAAACACAAGGGTTTCCCCTTAAGTGTTATGTTCATAAAATAATGAAGTTTATAGGAGAATTTGTAGAGTAATACATAGTTTTAAGGGTTGTATTACAACGATCACGAAGTTTATTGGGTAGTATCTATAAATACAAGTTTATGTATGTAGTTTTTAAGTATAATCTCGTAAGAATTTCTCCTTGAAGGTAACTCCTTCATGTCATGACGAGTAAGCATGCTGTCATGTGACAAGACGGGACCTAAGAATCATAGAATAAATGTTACAGAGGAAAGTTTTTGAATCATGAATTTATGAAGCGTAAAGTATTTGAGATGGCACTCATTTAGTGCATATCACTAAGTGAGTATTTTGACATATCAAGAGAAATTTGAGCTCACTAATGTTTAGAGAAGTCGTGCATTCCTATAAGTGGATACTCATCCCAAGAATTCCCAGGAAAGCATACGGGTCCAACGGTTGATTTGGATTTATACGAAATGCTTTCCTTGACAGAATTTCCCAGAATACAGGTATCCACCCTTCCGGTCCGCACAAGTTCTCACACATTATCTAGAACTTAAATATTCTTGATGAGAGTTTAGTGGTGGATTAGGCTTGAAGCCTAAGAACGTGTCCTCGATGTAGTAGCCTCTTGTAGCACATAGGTAAGTAGAAACGTAGAATCTCCAAGCGTTCACGTATAAGAATTAAGAATAGAATGAGGAGAAAGTTCCTAGTAAAGGACATGAGATAACTCATGTTTGGGTCTCCTAAGTTATAGTCTAGTTCATGTGTCTAATAACCTAATTCCCTATAACCAAGGCTCTGATACCAATCTGTCACACCCCAACCGACGGCGGATTATACGTCGGGGCGGACGCGGTTGTTCAATAGCACAAGGTTGACTATTAAAGTTTCGATATTTCATTAAATAGTAATTTAAGATTCAATACAAGGAACATAACAAGAAATACAACGTTTAATTTATAAGTAGTCTAGGTCCAAAGCATCCTATGTGATCACAAATAAGCCTCATGATGTAGAACCTGAAACATGTGAAAGAATCTGTCAACTACAAAATAGTTGGTGAGATACAAAGGTTTTGACACAGTTTAACAAGTATTTGAGAAGAATTTACAATTCACTATGATATATGCATTCTATAATGTAAGTATGAGAACAAGTATCTTAAACATTGTGCACTTCAAACCTCCAACCAAGTGTAAGTATGAGAACATTTATTGCTTTAAGGAAATAGTTTTATCATGATATCGAGTTTTAAATTTTATAACACGTGTAAAAGGATAAGCCGGAAAAATCTCGGACATTACAGTTGTGTAATGTTACTAATCGTTACAAACTTAATTAATTTATTTATTTATTAAGTAAATAAATTTGGGGGTGTGACACTGTTAAAGAATTTTCTTAAACGAAAAATGTGTCGCCTGTGCTAAGGAGAAACAGCACAGGAAACCCCATAAGTCAAAGTTGATAAAATTAATTGACTGCATTCTCCATCTACTTCATATGGATCTTTTTGGTCCTGTGAATATGATAACCATAGGACAAAAATCTTATTGTTTGGTCATTACTGATGATTACTCACGTTTTTCTTGGGTTTTCTTTTTGGCTAATAAGAGTGAGACTGCAAAGTTGATTAAGAACTTCATCGTGTTGGTGGAAAATCAAAGATATGTGAAGGTAAAGGCTATTCGGTGTGACAATGGAACAGAATTCAAGAATGCGATCTTGAATCAATTTTGTACTGAGAAAAGGATCGCCAGACAGTATAGTGCTTCTCATACACCACAACAAAACGGTGTAGCAGAGCCAAAGAACAGAACTTTAATTGAAGTTGCTCGAACAATGCTTTCTGAATCCAAACTACCATTATTCTTCTGGGCTGAGGCAGTCAACACCGCATGCTATGTGTTTAATCGGGTTCTCCTAAACAAGCGTCTACAGATGACTCCATATGAAATTCTCTATAATGAAAAACTCAGGGTTGGGTACTTTAGAGCCTTTGAATGTCCGTGCACTGTGTTACACACTGATTCTACTCTGAAGTTCAATGAGAAAGCTGATGAATGTTACTTTGTGGGATATGGCTTCAATACCACAGCCTACAGAGTCTACAACCATGTCACTAAAGAAATAAGAGAGTCAACTTATGTGGACTGGCAGGAGCAAAACCCAACTGATGTAGAATGCGGACGGGCATGGTTGTTTGATTATCATTCTCTCTTTAAGTCATTTAATGTTTACACTGATGTCATTGTAGGAACATAAAATGATTCTTTTGAACTTAGTGACGAAGATGAAGGTCCATACACGGGACCAATGCTGACTGTTGATCCACCGAAAAATCTAAGGCCATAGTCTACTGCCTCATCATCATCTCAGACAAGAGCCGATTCCTGATATCACCACTATCTCTGAAGGTTCACCAACAACTGCTGAGGATTCTACCTTTGTGGTAAATGAAGGTACTTCTACACCTGATACCACAGATGCCTCACAATTCTAGGAGCCGATTCCTGATGAAAGTTTGGTCGAGAAGCAGATTTACGACAACACTGATGAACCTGATGAAGAGATCCATGATAATCTGAAAAACCTGTCCGACACAATCCAAGTTCCTGAAACTCCATCTCATAGGATCAACAAGGCTCATCCAGTGAGCAACATCATTGGCTCATTGACAGAAGGTGTCAAAACTAGGAGCACGGCCGGGGATATCAACAAATGTCTCTACTCATGTTTTATTTCACAGTTTGAACCGAAGAACATCAAGATGGCCTTACTTGAGCCAAGCTGGGTTGATGCCATGCATAAGGAGTTGAATCAGTTTGCCAAGTTGAAAGTTTGGGAATTAGTACCATTGCCACCGGGCAAGAAAGCTACTGGAACTCATTGGGTATTTTGAAACAAGCACGATGAAAGCAAAGTCATAATTAGAAACAAAGCTTGATTGGTAGCTCAGGGGTTCTATCAGCAAGAAGGGATTGATTGAGAGGAAGTGTTTGCCCCAGTTGCTCATCTGGAAGCAATTAGGATTTTCTTGGCATATGCATCTTATATGAACTTCATAGTTTATCAAATGGATGTCAAGACTGCCTTTCTATATGGGAAGTGAAGGAGGAGATTTATGTGTGTCAGCCACATGGGTTTGAAGACTGTGATCATCCTGACTATGTGTATAAATTGGATAAGGCTCTGTATGGTATACTGAAGCCACCTCGTGCTTGGTATGCCACTCTGTCAGACCATCTACTTGCTAACCACCTACTGCGTGTGAGACATTGATATTGTTTTATGTGTTTGAAGATCCATCGACTGTTTTTGGGACTTACAATGTCAAATAAAATAGAAGGGTAACAATTGTTTACAGGAAACGTACAGGTGACAATATTTGGTTCATATCGAGCTTCACCAACTTCTATGACGAATGCTCTGCCACGCGCGTTGGTGTTATCAGGCCTTCTAAGTTTCGGGCAATGCTTGCGGAAATGTCCTTGTTCACCACACCCGTAACACCCACGATTCGCCCCAGTATTCGGGGTTTGGTCAACAATTCTGTAATTTTGGGTGGCGTGGCCAAAATGTTTGCACTTCTGACATTTAGAATCTTCGCAAGTACCCGTATAGTGGAAGTTACACTTGTTACATTTTGGTAAATTCCATAGTATCCACCCCTGGTCTTCTTTTTTGGTAGGTTTGTGGCAAACGCTCTAGTTGTCTCTTGTCTCTTTGGAGCGGTTGGTGCAAACGTTTTGATAGGAGTATTGTCCCATTTTCTCTTGTTATCAAAAGGCTTAGTAAAAGACCCTTTCTTGACCAACACACCCTGGCAAATAGCCTGGTCAGTCAAATTGTGAGCCAGTCGCACTGCGTTCTGAATGGCGGCAGGATAGGCAGATGTTACCATACTCTGAAATTGAGGTGCTAAACCCCATATGTACCTCTCGATCATTTTGAATTCCGGTGTGACCATAAGGGGACACAACCGTGCCAAATCATAAAATCTCGTGGTATAACCCTCCACGTCTGCAACTTCCATCTTTAGGTTCCAAAATTCTTGCTTCAGTTTCTGTAGTTCACTTCTAGGGCAATATTCTTACCTCGGCATTTCTTTGATTTCTTCCCATGGAATAGCGCTGGCAACATCTAGACCTAGAGTCTGGACGTGCGAATTCCACCAGGTGAGGGCTTATCCCTCGAAGGTACCCGTGGCATACATAACCATGTTCTCCATGGAACGGCTACTCATGCCGAATACTGATTCTGCTTTCTCGATCCATCATATTAAGCTTACTGCTCCCTCTAGTCTGTTAAAGAATTGAGGTTTGCAGTTCAGAAACGATTTGAATGAACAGCCTCGGGTATCGTTTTCTGTTCCTGGATCGTAACAGTAACTGTATTAGTAATCGTCTATTCATAACTAGTGACCTCATTACACTGGATAATATATCTACTCTAGGTACACATCGTACCTCCGTTGTCTCCATTTCCTCCCGATCTTCCACTTGACCAGTTTGCAAGGATGTTAGCAAGAGCATCAGCCACTCTCTTTAAGATCACTGCATCGATCTTTGTTGATGTCATAGGGGCGTTATTCCTTTCAGTGTTGCGACCCATTCTCCTTGGCGGTTGATGCGCGTGTGTGATGATAGTGTAATTAAAATATATATCTATACTATATATAATATAGATATTAGAGGGGTAAAAAAGTCTTTTTACCTAAAGTCTTAAAATTAAGACTTGTACAAGTATGAAAGCAAGAGGTACAAGTCATGAAGCTTTAAAAGTGTAGAAGCATGTTTTAGTAACTATAGATTAAATTCTATGTATCGGTGTACTTAGCTAGTACGCAGAAGGGTGTTCCTGCGTACTTAGCTTGTTCACCAGTTGGTCCTGCGTACTTAGCCAAGTACGCAGGAAGTGTTCCTGCCCCTATAAATTGAGATGATGGCCTCATTTGTAGGTGGAACTCTGGAACTAGGTTGAGAGGTTTCCGGACAGGATGAGCTCTCCCGCCCCTGGACCGTGAGCGTAGACGAGAGATGTGTACTTCTTTGGTTTGTAATGTGAGATGACTTCTTTGTTATGGATTACGTATCGTTTTTGTGTTGATTCTCTTGTGTGTTGTTCTTGCTTTTCTCTGTCTCGTTTCTTTGTTCCCACACGAATCGCGAACAGATCCGTGTATTTTTCGCTGCGCGACGAGACTCCCGGACCTACAAAAAAGGAGGTTTGGATGGGTGAATCGGCGCGGAGGGCGGGTTTGAATTGGTTTTAAATGGCGATTAGGGTTACGTTATACCACACACACACACACACACACACATTTGCAATTCAAAGGCGAGAGAGAGAGCGTCGTCTGTGGTGGAAACGGCGCCATCGAAGAGAGAGAGAAAGTGCGGCCAATCGCTACCTGTGGTGTTCCATCGATGACGATGACGATGACGGCTTGGGAGACTAGAGGAGGCGATCGAGAGTTTATAAGCACTGTCTTTGCCGGTGGATTAATGGCGGTGAAATTGAGAAAGAGAAAGAGGGCTTCGAGAAAGAGGGTTTCGATTAAGGGCTTCTGCGTCTCAGTTAATGGCGTGATGCTACAGGTGACAGTTACAGAGCCATCGATTGAAGCCCTAATTCGCCGTTTTGCAGATAGACGACGACGATGCTCAATGACGACTACGACGATGCTCAACAGCCGTTTTGCAGGCAGCCATCGCGCAAACTTCAGTCCTGACTTCATCTGCGTTGACGCCAAAACCTTTGTTTTTTCAATTTCAGGCTTCGGCGGTCCTGAATAAAGCGATTTCAGGGTATTACCAATTTCCGCCGTTCTGATTCTTCTTTGTTCTAATGATTTCAGGTTGTTCCTCACATAATCGACAGAAACCTTAACGAAATAAGGCCATTGTTCATCAACTTTTCGTCTCCTCTGCTTTACCATCGTTCTTCAACGTTACGATCCTCAAAGTATCAAACTTCTTCCTTCTGATTAAACCTAGATTTGAATTAAATCTGTTATAGTCCAGCTTTCTTTAGTAATGCTTGCTTTAGCCATGTGCTTTTTTAGTCAAGCTTACCCACATCTGTTGCAATGTTTAAACACTCGATTAAATTTAATTTATATTCTTTGTTGCAGCATAATGCATGGATGATATCCAAGAAGATCCACAAATTCCTCATATTTGCAATTCATATGAGTCACTGTATTCAGGTACATTCATCTGTTATTATTTTATGAATTAAATTAAAAACAATGGTGCTGCGGAATGAATCAAATCTTGAAAAAGAGTACTGGTGTTGGAAGAGTCCAACATCATTATAAGTGCTGCTACTGTTGTATTTTACTCATATTTATTGTTCTTCAATCAGGTGTGATGTTGTTGTTCTTTCTTCAGGTGTGATTTAGAGCCCTAGGGATCAAGTTTTTCAGCTCAATCGAACAAATGAATGAGGGCTACCTGCATCTATCTTCTAATTGGTAACTCTAATTTTAGCTTTGAACCGGTTACAAATGAATGAGGGCTGCCGTATCGTGCTTGACGGATGCATTCAAGGTAATAGATCTGGTGATTTTGTTGTATATGATTTGCTTTATGATTTGTTTTAAAACACGCGGATGGCAATTTCCATTTAGGGTTCTAAGAGAGAGAGTGAGAGAGCGTTCCACTCTCTTCGCCTACTGTGAGAATCGGGAGCTGGTGGTGTTGAAGAGAGAGAGAGAGAGAGAGCGGCCAATTTCTTCACCATATAAGGTAGGAAGACAAAATGGTCTTTTTGTTGGGGTTTGTTTTATCTTTCACTCATTTTGTCTTCTTGGTGTGTATTATCTGCATCCTCCAATTATTTTTATGTATGTCTGATTTTCTCTCGAACGTGGACAACGCTTATTATCCGTCTCTTCTAATTTTGTTTTTCCCTTTCTTAATTGCACAAGGTCATCCCTCTGCTGCTTCTGTTCAGGTTTGTTCGTGTGCATTTTTTCTGTTGTTACTAATGTGCTACTTGGCTAGGTTTAATGTGTTAACCTTTAGTTTTGTCAATTTTCATTTATCTTTTTTGGTTTTCAGTATGTTTGTTGTAATTGGAGTATGTTTGTTTGTTGTAATTGGGGTCTGTAGTTTCTGTTTTGTGTTAAATGCATCAGTGCTTTGGCATAGAATTGGATTAATTTTTTTTTTCTTGAAGTTTTTTGTAGTTTCGTTGTGTAGAGCGGATGGTCCCGGATCCTAATGCCTCAAAAGCCCCATCAGGTTTGGGTTTGGATCCTTCAAAATATGGGTCTAAAGTCGATAATCCAACACATACAGGTTCGGTTGTATATATATATATATGGAATTTTAATGCATAAAACCTCATAAATCAAGTTTTTTAAAAAGTAGATTGGTTCAAGTTTGAGCCACGTGGAAGATTGAAGTAAAGTATCAAAACATATGATTGAAATCTCTTTGGGTTTAATATTATTTATCAAATTTTCAGGTGATTGATTTTAGTTTCTATTGATTGAATATCAGTTTCGGGGTGGTGGGGTTCAAGTTCAAATCATGTGGATGTGTTCTTGCTTTCATGGTTCATTGCTTGCTCACGCTTGCAGTTGCAAAAGTTACTGATCCTTCTGAAGGTGAACTGATTAGGGGTGTTTGGACTGCTTATTGGAACTATTCACATGCTTATTGTGTTTTGATACAACAATAGGTTGTTTTAAGGGTGTTTGGACAGCTGATTTATCATATAGTAAAAGAGAATAATATCCAAACACCATCTCAGCACCATGTTTATTACAGTTTATTGTCTGATTTGTTTTTTCACCATGACTAAATTAACTATTTTTTTTAGTGTCTGCATTGATTGTGGTAAGAGGTAGTTAAGTTGATCCAATGAATCATCAAACCGGCACAAATTCTCAACAGGTAAAAGTTAGTAACTATATCCCCTTATCTTCATGGTCATATGGCTTGAATTTTTAGGCCAAAAGGACCAACGTATAGCTGCAAAAAATGCCAATGGGTATAAAATAATTACTTATAAATTATAAAATCTTATAATAATTTCTCTTTTACATTTTAAAGCTTGATATAAATTAATTTATTACATAAAACATTTTTTTAAATAAATATTAAATAGGTTAAACGGGCGGACCCACAAACCCCTATGGTTGACCCGAACACGACCTGTTTAGCTAAACATGTAGGGAAGTTTGACCCGAACACGTTTATCCTGATTTTAAACCCGCGAATTTCGTGTTCAGTTCGTGTCATGTTTTCGGGTCATATCAGAAATTCACATTCCTATATATCTATACTATATATAAAGAGCGTATTGGAAGGTAAGGTTGTATTACATTATTACATGTCAATTTGGGTAGCGTTTTTGGATGGTTTGAACGGGTCGCTCGGGCCCTTATATTATACTCTTTACCTGTGTACAGATTACAACCGAAAAGAAAAGGTTTAGGTGGCGTGGTGTGACGTGTTTGTCTGGCACACGCGTTACCTTCAACGGTTCGCAGGTATAATTTAGGTTGCATTTACTCTTGCTTTTGGTTATATTCTCTTGCTGAAATCTGTAAACTTTGTGCAATATATCTATATTCAAGTTTGGATATTCAATCGTTGCCCCATAACAATTCAAAATTGCTATGAATATTTAATTTGAGGAAAAAATAAAGTATTATCTTCTTTCTGTATTTTGAAATGATCTGGCCAAATTTAAAATAAATATAAATTTCAAAATTGATAGATGTTGTATAATATTCTTCTAATTACCTATAGTATATCAGCTTTGAACCCGCTGGAATTTGATAGATGTTGTATAGTATTTGTTGTGTAGTATTCTTTTAATTACCCATAGTATGTCAGCTTTAAAACCCCGTTGGAACTTGAGAAATTCTTGAGCTGTGGGAAAAGTATATTTGCGGTATATCAGCCTTAAAACACTGTTGGTTCTTTTTACAGACTACTGTTGTACATATCATAGCCTTAGAGCATTCACAGCCTGTTCTTTATAATTATGTGAGTGAGTTTTGTATATTTTATGAAGTGGTTTAAAGTGGTTGTGAGTGGAGGAGAGAGAAAAAATATAAGGTTTTTGTAAATATAAGGATAAAAGTAGTGGTTTTTAGTATAATTATAAGGATAAAGATAAGGAGAGAGAAAAGTAAAGATAAAAGGTAGAAAAAGTAGTGTTTTTTAGTTTAATTATAAGGATAAGGATATGAAATATAAAAAACGGGCTGAGAATGCTCTTAAAACACTATTATTAAAATTAATTAAATAGCTATATATGTAAAAGGTGTAGCTGCTTGACGGCGTGTTTTAGTGTATATAAAAATATATATTATTATATCTCTAATATCAACACCAAGAACTTGATGCGATGTGTTCAGTGATATGGTAATATAATTTTTAATGTTTGGTTTTATAGTTACACAAAATCAGGTTTTAAATTTATAAATTAAAATGATAATTACTTCAACTAAGCACACATACAGCAGACAAGGGTACCTATAGCAGCGTAGTATAATATGGGTAAGAATCAAGTATCTAACCATGGACACGGATCCCGTACTCAACCCTCGCTATTGTCTGACAAGGATAATAAGTTGGAAAATGGGTTTTGCTTAAAAGAAAGTAAAAACGATAGGAAATGCAATTAGAAATGTTATCTCGTTTAAGATGTTACTGTGGTTGTTATCACTTGTTAATTTACGTTATATTTAAAGTAAGGTTGGTCATGGTTACTAGTACTAACCCTTTTGATGGGGGAGCTAGTATTTCGTAGCGGAACAATGGATACGATCGGCCAACTGTTCCTAATGAATCTCGGGACCATAAACGGGGTCTCAAATCTGTCGGCTATCCCGTGATTTATTATTCGGACTAAGACTATCCTTTGACTGACGTACGTCATGTCTTGTAACTTCTTCGGGAAAATATCACTGCTACAACCTTTTAAAGTCTTTTAGTCTATAATCATGGAATAGTAGTATATGTTCAAACAAAAAAGTGTACCTACTCCTTCACAAGAATAGTCATTTTTATTAAATTGTCCTTTGATATATATGTAGGTGGAACACAGACAATTAAATGGGAGGATTTTCTTGTTCGTTCGAAAGTGTTAATTAGTATTAGCAATAAATAAATTTGAATTAATATTTAAACAAACTTAAATGAACATCGGAGATAAACGAACGTTCACGAACACACCTGTAGTTTTTATTTTTAGGAAATCAAATGCTTTTAAGCGATCATCAGAGAATAAGAAGGGACTGTCTTTTTCCAACAACTGTGTTAGCGGTCTTGCTATCGATGAGAAATCTTTTATAAATCTTCTGTAGAACCCTGCTTGACTGAATTTGGTGGTGGCAGCATAGATATAGTTTCCACTTTAACCTTGTCGACTTCAATGTCGCTTTTTGAAATTTTGTGTCCTAATACTATTCCTTCCTGAACCATGAAATGACATTTCTCCCAATTTAGTGCTAGGTTTGATTCTTCACACCTTGCTAACATTTTTTCTAAATTTTTCAGGCAATGATCAAAGGAGGTTCCAAAAACTGAAAAATCATCCATGGAGACTTCCATAGACTCCTCAATCATGTCATGGAATATGGCGATCATACATCGTTGGAATATAGCAAGCGCATTGCAAAGCCAAATGGCATACGCCTATAGGCAAAGGTGTCATATGGGCAAGTAAACGTGGTTCTCTTGGTCTTCAGGAGTGATGGGGATTTGAAAGTATCCCGAGAATCCATCGAGAAAAATAGAACATGTTTCCCGATAGTCGTTCCAACATTTGATCTATGAAGGATAGCGGAAAATGATCTTTTCGGGTGGTTTCATTTAACTTACGGTAATCAATACATACCCTCCATCCAGTAACCGTGCGGGTCGGTATTAATTCATTCTTTTCATTTGTGATTACTATCATGCCTCCCTTTTTTGGTACAACTTGAACGGGACTGACCCATGCAGAGTCTGAAATAGGGTAGATTACTCTTGCGTCCAGTAGTTTAATAACTTCATTTTTCACCACTTCTTGCATTTTAGGGTTCAACCGTCTTTGGTGTTGTACATTTAGTTTGTAGTTGTCCTCCATTAGTATCTTATGAGTGCAGAACGAGGGGCTAATTCCTTGAAGGTCCATTAACTTCCACACCATAGCCTTCTTATGTCTTTTGAGTACTTCTAGTAGTTTATCCTTTTCAACGTCTTTTAATTTGGCCGAGATGATGACTGGAAGCTTAGATTCTTCATCTAAAAATGCGTACGTCAGATATGGGGGAAGCTCCTTCAGCTGCAGTGTAGGCGGTTCCTCTATGGAGGGTTTTGTTTTCCCATTTTCAGCTCGATCCTCTAGTTCCTCAATGTGCTTTGCCTCATTATCATGATTGGTGTGTTTTATCATGAATCGCTCACATACTAGGTATTCATCTTGGTCTCTAGTTTGCCATTCTTCTTCTTCTTTGCCCAAGACGTCATGTATGTAGTATCCCACAAGGTAATCGAAATCGTCGAAAAGAAAAGCGAGGTCGTCATGACTGCTTGGTCTTTGCATAACTCTTTTTAGGTCAAATGTGATTCTTTCTTGGTGGATGCTAAGTGCTCATCTCCCTCCCCAAACGTCAATAAAAGCTAGGGCCGTACTGAGAAATGGTCTTCCTAATATAAGAGGGATGCTTGTCCCTCCTTTAACATCAACCACCACAAAATCTACGAGGAAAACGAACTCGTTAATCTTTATCGCCACATCCTCAGATATTCCCCTTGGATAACGAAGTGTCCTATTGGTTAGGCATAGTTCTAGTTTGGTAGGTTGGAGTTTCTTGAGGTTCATTTTATCAAAGATAGCTCCCGGCAGAATGTTTACACTGATATGTAGATCAGCAATAACATTTCCTTGGACCGACTCGCGGAAAAGACATGAAAATATGAATTGGTCGGGCGGTTCTCTTCCTTTGATGATAGCTGAGCATTCCACATTTAGAGAAATCTAAGGTTTCTCTTCCATCTTTTCTTTTTTTGTCAGCATGTCCTTGAGAAACTTTGAGTGAGTTGGCATCTTGTAGAGGAATAGCTCGTAAGGTAGATTTTGTTGAATTTGGTTGAGCAGAGATTGAAACCTTTTGTATTGTCTTTCCAATGTTGGCGGTCCTAAGATTTTTCAATGTCTCTTTGTGTATCTCAGCAATAGTGACATTGTCCTCGTTGGTATCATCGGTGCTTCGTATGGGTATCATGGTTACTACCTCGCGATTTTCTTCCCTTGATGCTTGATCGTTCTCAATGCTCTGTGGATGATCCAAGATTTCTGAGGGATCTTCATATGGTTCCGTGGCATAGAGTTTAAAAATTTGGCTTTTTATTTCTTCTAAATTGCGGAACAGCTTATCTAACTTCCAAGGATTTGGGTCCGAGAACGAGTAATAAGATTTTAACGACGGGGGTGGTTGTGGAAGCAGATTTTCAAATGGTGAAGGGTGAATGTACACGTCATGATCCATGGGCCGCCATACGGAAAGGTAACACTCCTCGGTGTAGTGTAATCCTCCACACAACTCACACCATGAATCTGTGTATTATCCTCCGGATTCAAAAAATTCTACGTTGGTAAAACCGTTACTGTATGAATCCATGAGAATAATTTTCAAAATGTAAAGTTAAAAGGCTAATCCGTTCACTCGAATTTTTCTTGAAATCACCTTGTCTCCGGGAACGGCGCCAAAAACTTTATGCGCGTGTGTGATGATAGTGTAATTAAAATATACATAAATATATATTTGTTTTAGAAATGGTTTCACGAGATCGGGTTTTAAATTTATAAAATGATAAATACTCAAACTAAACACACACAATAGGTAAGTGTACCTGTAGATATATGAGACTGATGGCTACAAAATCTTCTAAGTCTTTTTGCTGTGGACACTTCAATTTTGCCACTGACAGATGCTGCTACTGATGATGGTCTATGCTGCAGATAGTTGTCAATGCTGCTGATCAACAACTTTGTTGCTGATAGACCATTATTTGCTGTAGACCATTGTTGCTGCTGATAGGCTTATCAACAACATCCAACACTTATGCTGCTGATGGGCATATCTTAAGCAACATTAACTTTGCTACTGACGGTCCTTTTCTGCCACAACTGATAGTTACTATCAGCAGAAGGATTGTAATTGGTGCAGAAGATAATGCTCTCACAACTAAGCAGACCTGCAGAGATTCCCAACAGAAGATATCAGAGCATGTTTCAACAGTTGTCTTTTGTTAGCATCCACTAGTAGTATAGCATCTTGTCTGTTTTAAGATCAACGGCTAGTGTTTGATCTGATCCTTAGAATCAAGGGTTTGTATGGATTCTAAATTCCTATTTATGTATTGTTCATTCTTCTTTGTAAGTGTGCTTCTTATAGTTTTCTTTGTAACTTATAAGCTTTGAAGAGTGAAATACAATTTGCACTTCCACCAATATCAACTAAAACATAACCATCTTGTAATCTTTCGATCCTACAAGTGGTATGAGAGCTTTGGCTCTTAGATCAAGCAAACTAACATTTGTTTGATCACTCTCTGGTTCTGTTTCTGTTATCTCTTTGTTGCATATCATCTACTCTCAGTATGACACAGAATACTGGTTTTGATGACATTGGAAGCCTTCACAGACCACCAAGGCTGGTGTCTGGTGAAGATTATGATATGTGGAAGAACATAATGGAAAGTTTCTTCTGTTATCAAGAATATGGAATGTGGAGATCCATTGTTGATGGTCCGTACATACCAATGGTGGCCTCTGCTGATTCTGGAGGTCCATCTATTCCCAAAGAAGCCTCAAAGTTCTCTGAAGAAGACATCAAGAAGATGGAAGTAGATTTCAATGCTCTAGGAGCCATTCAGATGTGTTTACCAAATGAAGTTTTTCACAACTTCAAGGAGTACAAGACTGCTAAATAACTCTGAGAAGCTCTTGAGAAGATGTTTGCTGGATCTGAAGAAGTCAAGGAAAATAGAAGAGATATACTTAAGCAGTAGTATGAAAATTTTGTGTACAAAGATGGTGAATCCCTTACAACACAATACAACATGTACACTTATCTTGTTGGTGAACTGTAGTGTGCCAAGGTGAAGCTAGAAAATGAAGATATTCCCAAGAAGTTCACCAGATCTCTTCCTAGCTGCTGGACACTACACAGTGTCAATTAGAAGAACTGAAAACCTTAAAACTCTCTCCATGACAGAGTTGTTTGGCATGCTAAAAACTTATGAGTTAGAAATGATTCAAGCCAAAGATAAAAAATCAGGTTATCCATCTTCAACCTCTACATCCACCACAACCTCCTCAGCATTTCACTCTGACCATACACCATAAAAACAAGCAAATATTACCCTCCCCAGTCACTCATCCACCAACACCTAATGCTCAGATGAACAATTCTCCTTTCTTTCTTCTTAAAGCACCTCCTCAAACCCCAACTGCCTTCATTTCTGAAACACCAACCAACATGTCCTTCATCAAGGAAGATCTGGAGTACTTTCACCCTGATGATTTGGAAGAAATGGACATACAATACTCTCATGCCTTGTTATCACTCAGGGCAAAACGTTTCTACTCAAGAACTGGAAGACCAATTCCAAGCAACAGTCCAAATACAAGGGTTGTTTTGGATAAAAGTAAGTTGAGATGCTACAACTGCAATCAACTTGGACACTTTGCTAGAGAGTGTAAGGCACCCAAGGCAAATCCAGCAGCAGCAGCATAACCAAGGCAGGCTCAACAAAGTCAAGCAGGCCATAATGCTCAACCTACTCAAACTGATGCTTGTGCAACTCAACAGGCAAGACGAACTGATTTTGATTGGTGCTTTCAAATTGAAGAAATCTCTGCTACAAATCAAGCTCTTGTGGCTAATACCTCTTAAATTCCTCCTTAGGTATATGAACATCTCTGCTCATAAGCTTGTATTGACAAAGTTCTGGGTTATAGAAAACATAACCAAAACTTAATAGATCAAAAAGAAGAGTTTCATCAAATGAAATCTGAATTCAAAAAGGTTGAAAACGTCTACAAAAAAAGATCATTTGCCTAAAGAAAGAAATTTCATCACTTAAACGTGAGCAAACTAATTTTGAAACTCAGATTGATGATCTATTAGTTAAATTGAAAGCTACAAGAGATGAACTTGATGATCAAAAGGTTCATGTTGATAAATATGAATTTGCATCTAAAAAGCTACAAAGACTGTTAGATGCTCAAATCCATGAAAAAGTAACGGCTGGTCTTGGCTATCAAGCTGAAAACTACAAGTCTGTCCCACTACCCAGTGACTATGTTGCCATCCATGAACCAAACTTCAATCTCAAAAACCTTGAAATCTCAAACCGAAACCTTGATTCTACCAAAGAAAACATATCTGTGCAAGAATGTATCATTTCCACAGAATCTGAGATCACATACTCAGATTCATCTTAAAGCACCGATGCCCCTCTACTTCCAACAAATGAAGTAATCATGAAAACAACCAAAACTGGGAAAGTAATTCAAACCAACTTTCCTAGTGAGTTCATTCTATTCATTCCATTTCCAAAACCTACCCAACAGATCAAGATTAGTTATCCTCCTCAAGGGAGAAAGTTAATCATTGAAAAAGGTCAATGCTCAAAAGTCAACAATACTCCAAAGAAAGTATTTGATATCTGTTATTCATCTAAAGAAAGAAAGCCTTATGTCCAGAAGACCATAGAGGAAGCTACTTTTTAACACAACAAGAGCCATCCATAGAACTTTAAGGATCTGTTTAAGAGAAAGGATTATGTGTACTTTCAAAGAGACAAAGTAGCAAAATCCTGCTTTGTGTGTGGAAAGTATAATCACATAACAAGTACCTGCTTCTACTATCTTCAGTAACAAAGAAATCTCAAACAACAAGAATTTGAGAAGACTAACAAAAACAAGAAGGTAAGAAGTTTTGAAGCAAGAACCAACCAATTTTACAAGTATGTGTCTCCAACAAGGAAGGTTGTTACACCTGCAAAACTCATAAGAGCTCAACATTCTTGCATCATCTGTGGTGAATCACATCACTTTGCTTCAAATTGCAAATTCAATCCGTTTAATCAGGTTGCAGACCTATAGAAACCATCTGTTAAGTATACTCCTGATAGACAAAGATCTATCTATGAATGAACTGCAAAAGAAAAGCCTATCTTCAACAGGAAAAAGAAAAATGTGCAATCCGCGACAACTTCCTCTACCATTGACAAACTAAGCCATCAGCAACAACAAGGTCTGCTGCTGATCAACCAAAGCTAAAGAAATAAAGCAACAAACCAATGCCATCAGTAGAACCCTCATTTAGTGCTAACAATGCAAAGCCATCAGCAACAAAAGCAACATCTGCTGCTGACAGTGGTAAAAGAAAGGGAAAAGTCATTCAAGCATGTTGGAACCTAGTAGTCCATAGAAATCAAACTTTAGGCTCAAATGTACAAGTTTAAAGTTTTCGGTCGAAATGTATTTCGATCGAAAAAGTTTTTGGCAAAAAACTTTTTCGATCAGAAGATTTTGGTCGAAATCTTTATTCTATATATAGTTTGTTGTTATGAATTTGAAAGTAGAGATTACTCATTGTATGTTTTGTAATCAGATTGTATATCTTAGTAATCTTGTATTCTCTCTAGCTTTAGTCATTGTAATTACAAGTTTTATCAATGGAATCATTGTGTTTGATGTTACACCTCGTTTATGTGGCGGTTTTCGTTCTTGTTCGTGCTTGACTCGATTTGCTCGGTTATTGTTGACTTCTGGATTGATTCCGCCTATCCAGAAGTGTTGCTGTTGATTAGAGGCTTGTGTATCACCGGATCAGAATCAGAGCTGTTGGTTAAAGCTTGTGATATTCAAGCGGTTTTTCAACAATTTCTATCGAACCAGAGTGTTATTCCACGCCATTTTTGAATTTTCAGAGTCAAAATTGATGGAGATGAAGTTTGCAATCGATTTAGAGGTCTGATTTTGCATCCGGATTGTTGCAGGTCGATTTTTGGGGTTCTTGAGAAGAAGCGATCGAAAAGTCTTGTTGAAGGAGCCGAAATCTCTTTTCGATCGAAAAGTCTTTTTGGTCAGTAGTTTTTCGACCGAAAAGTGTGTCCAAAATCTCAGAAGTATCCGAAATCTCTTTTCGATTGAAAAGTCTTTTTGGTCAGTAGTTTTTCCCCCGAAAAGTGTGTCCAAAATCTCAGAAGTATCCGAAATCTCTAGTGCCCAAAATCTTGACTTTTCGACCAAAAAGTCTTGCCTGAAATAGTTTCCGATCAGAAAAGTTTTCGATCTAAAAGTTTTTACTTGGAAGTTTTTCAGAATTTTGATATGTGTTTACTTGTTTTTGTGCAATGGCTGGAAAAGTGTACGATACTGAGCGTGTTGTGGGAAAGTCGCCATCGATGCTAAAATCCATTTAAGAGTTTTCTAACTGGAAAATCATGATGAAAGCTTACTTTAAGTTTATTGAGCATACTTTGTGGGAGTCCATATTAAAAAGGTCCTCATGTGCCAAAGACTGCAAGTGCTGAGGATAAGAAGCTGATTGAAAGAGACAACAGGGCGTTGGGATCAATTATTCTAGCTCTTCCGACTGAACTTTATCTAAATTTCTACCAGCATGAGAATCTCAAGGATTGTGGAATGCTTTGTATCTAAGATTTGAGGGAAATGCAGCATTGCAAGAGAGTCACACATATTTGTTATTAAAATAGTACAATATGTTTAACTACAAGAAAAATGAAACTCTGAGTGAGCAAGTCACAAGATTTACTACAATGATCAACAGGTTAAGAAAGATAGGTGTTAAGTTTGAGGAGTATGAATTATGTAAGAAGCTACTTGACTCTTTACCTGATACCTGGAGCATACCGTGCATGCTAATAAAGAACACTACTCCAGATTTGAAGAGCAAAACTCTTGATGATATAATTTGCTTGTTAGAGTCTTATGAACTTGATACAAAGAAGAGGTAGTTGAATAATCTAGATAAACCTAATAGCACAAGTTCAACAAATGTAACATTGTTTTCAGGAAATGGTGAAGGTAGCAGTGGATCAAAATCTGAGAAGGGTAAAATTTGTTGTGGTCCAGAACATTCTGCTGGAGGGAAAGGGAAAGCAACTGGTTAAATTCCTGAGGATCAGATTGCATTGTTTGGAGCTTTCATGAGTAGTTATGATGCTTTAGTAACTGGAAAGCTACAACCGGTTGTTCATGATGTTGAGGATCTTGTGCAAATAAATCCTGATTATTTAGAATATATGGATTTACAATGGCAAATGGCCATGATCGCTGTGAGAACCAAAAAAATATCTTCAGAAAGTTGTAAAAGACAAGCTACAGTTTGGGAAGAAAGTTGGGTTTGATAAGGCAAAACTGAGATGTTATAACTGCCAGCAACTTGTACATTTTGCTCACGAGTGTCCAAAGGATAAGAAGAAGAAAAATGATGGCAGTGGAGTAAAATTGATTGAAATGATTGAAGAAGATGAAAAATCAAAGAAAGCCCTAACTGCCTTAATGTCAAAACAACTGAGCAACTGTGAGTGGGAAGCAGAAATTGAAGATGCTGAAGGAGAATTTGATGAGGCTCTGATGGCTGAGATTGAAATTTGTGAAAGGGTAGCTGAAAGAGAAAGTGAATGTGCCTTGAAAACTGACAACAAAGGAAAATGCAAAGCTGCTGCTGATGATGTTGAAATTTCATCTGATAGTGAGGTAACTTCTGAGGATGAGTACTCTATTTGTTCTCCTGATTGTGTTGATAAAATACAAAATTATCATGCAGCAAACACATTCTTGATTGCTGAAAATGATAAAATAAAAAGGGTAAATAAGAAATTAAAACAGAATGATGTCGCCTACACCAGAAAAATCAAAGCTTTATTAAAAGATAATGTCACATTTAAAGAATATCTTGATAAAAAGGATGTTTTAATCAAAGATCTTTCTAATAAACTGATTGCCTCTGAAACTGATTTAATAAAAAAAACGGGTAATAATTGCAACGTGAAAAATGCAAAGAAATGTTTTGGATGAATGCGTGAATAATGTTTATAAAAAGTATGAGTATGAGCAGAAGCAAATATATGTTGAAGGCGATGGGTCTGTAATTGGAAATATGGACAAATTGGTAAGTGATCATGAATCATTTCAAGTTCCTAAAGAAGTATAACAGACTGCTGAAGTTCCAAAGACAACTGGTATAGATAAGAGTTTGTGGTGGAAAATTCGAGAACAACCGTCAATTGTTGAAAAGATAGCACGGAAGATCATAAATCCAAATAAAGCATTGACTGGTGAGATTCTAAGCTGGATGTATGATGCAGAGAAAAATATGTATGTGATTAAGAGGGGAGAAGGTGACATTCAGTACTTTGATAGCAGTAGTAAGTTGAAGACATTGCCAACTTGGGATATTAGAGAATTAAGCCATTTGAAGTTGATCAATCCGTCAAAGAACAATTATGCTGAAAATTTTGAGAAGTACTTAAGGAGTCAATGTGATTTGGATAAGTTTGATAGCTTCAAGCCTCAGATACCAAAATGTGTTAAACTGAAGAAGAAAGACCAAGATGGTAAGAGGCAGTTCTGGTACATTGTTAAGCCTGCAAGTATAGTGACTACCGTATACATCCCAACAAGAAAAGAAGTCTTTATCAAGGCATTTAAAAGATGGGAGTATGACAGTTTAACTCATGAAGCTGTAATCACACAACATGACTTGCCAGAGGTCAGAGTCTTCGATCCGATGGATCTCTTTAGTTTTTCTGATGAAGATCTGAAGATTCTGTATCACAACCCGATCCAATGTGACATGAGCTCAAAGATCAAGACTGAAGCTAAGCTGTATATGAGGGTTGTTGCTAGGTGCCTTATGAAGCAAAGATGATCAAGAAAAGACTTGCTGAGTTGGAATCAAAGAGAGTGAATGTTGAAGCCAAGCCTACTGCTGAAAACAATTGAATGACAACCTACATATGATGTCTTGAATGTTTTTAACTCAAATGTCAAACCCAAGTTTGTTGCATCTTGGGTCCCTCCCTCTAACTAGAACTACTCTCATGTGCAGGAACAACCAAGTAACAAGGATAACACCTGGGTTACAGACAGTGGTTGTTCTAGGCACATGACTACCAAGAGATCTATCCTATCCAACTTCTGAAATTTGTATGGTGGATATGTTGCCTTTGGGAATAATTCAAAAGGAGGGACCATCACTGGACAAGGAACTGTGTCCAATGAAAGAATGAGTATTGAGAAGGTGAATTTTTTAAAGGAACTAAAATTCAATCTCATGAGTGTATCACAAATCTGTGATCAGAAGCACTAGATGTTTTTCACAGATGAGGAATGTTTTGTGTTATCCCCTGGTTTAAGCAAACCTCCTCAAGAGAAGATTCTCTTAACTGCTGAAAGAAAAGACAATCTTTATGTTCTTGATATGAACAAGATCACACCATCTGGCAGTGTGTCTTGCTTCTTGTCCAAAGCCTCAGTTGATAATCTGCTCTATGGCATAGAAGATTGAGCCATGTGAATGTCAAGACAATAACAAGTTAGTCAGAGAAAATCTAGTCAGAGGACTACCTGATAAAGAATTCCAACTTGAAGATCATTGTATAGCATGCATGAAGGGAAAGAAACACAAAAGTTCTCACAAGCCCAAGATATTAAACTCAAATGACACTCCACTACAGCTGCTGCATATGGATCTAGTTGGTCCTACAAATGTCATGAGTATGGGAAAGAAGTCATATTGTATGGTGATAACTGATGACTATACTAGATATTAATAGTTAACTTCTTGAGAACTAAAGATGAAACTGCTGAGATTCTCAAATCCTTCATTCTAAGGTTGAAAATCAAAGAAATCAAAAGGTTAAGATTATGAGATGTGATCAAGGCACAGAGTTTAAGAATCACATCTTAAACTGTTTCTGTGAAAGTAAAGGCATTCAAAGGCAGTATAGTGCTCCAAGAACTCCTTAGCAGAATGGAGTTGCTGGGAGGAGAAATAGAACTCTGATTGAGTCTGCTAGATCCATGCTAGCTGATTCCAAGCTACCTCTTAAATTTTGGGCTGAAGCAGTAAGTACAGCTTGCTATGTGCAAAATAGAGTTATCATTGTTAAACCTCACAACAAAACACCCTATGAGCTATGGTTCAAAAGAATTCCTTACATTGGTTTTCTCAAACCTTTTGGTTGTCCCTACACCATTCTCATTACAGATAGAGTTCTCCCTAAATTATCTGCAAAATCAGATGAAGGATACTTTGTGGGTTATTCCTCTCAATCAAAAGCCTACAGAGTTTTCAATACTAGAACTCGAATCATTGAGGAATCTGCAAATCTGGAATGTAGTGAGCACATTCCATGTGGACAAGGTAAAGGACCAGGTTGGTTGTTTGATATAGACTCATTCTCTCAAATATTTGAGCCTCTCATCTTCTCAAATATGGAGTCTTCTCAAGAGAACTCAAAAGAGAAAGCCATAGCATCAAATGATGACTATAGAATGGATTTCTATGATCCCTCCATAAAATTCAAAAGTCCATCCATTGATCCTCCCTCTGTAGCAAATGCCATTGAAGCAAGTGAATTTGGAACAAGTACCTCAAATGTCACAAGCAGCAGCATATCTGAACCTGACAATACAACTGTCACAATTGACCAATCTGCAGCTGACATAGAAATAGAGGCACTTGCTGTAGATGAAGTTACCATTCCTGATGATATTGAACACAGCTCTCTGCTAATAACACTGAGCAGACTCCTAAACAACATCATAGCAAACTTGAACAAGGCAAACAACTTGATGTGGTTCCAGCTCGAAGAATCAACAAAGAACATCCTCTAGAAAATGTTATTGGTCCAGTTCATTAAGGGGTTCAAACAAGAAGAAAAACTCATGAAGCTAATGTATGTCTCTATTCATGCTTCTTATCTCAAGTTAAACCAAAGAAAGTATATGAAGCTTTGCTACACAGTAGTTGGATTGAGGCAATTCAAGAAGAACTCCTGCAGTTTCAAAGACAAGAGGTGTGAACACTAGTTGATTTGCCAAAAGGGCAAACTGCCATTGACACAAGGTGGGTGTTCAGAAATAAAGAAGATGAAAGTGGAATTGCGATAAAAAAAACCTAGCAGGACTTATAGTGCAAGGTTACACTCAGAGAGAAGGAATTGATTATGATGAGCTATTTGCACCAGTTGCCAGGTTAGAGACAATCGGAATATTTCTAGCCCATGTTGCATCTAAGAACTTCACTGTATATCAGATGGATATCAAGAGTGCATTTCTCTATGGGAAGATTGGTGAAGAAGTTTATGTTCTCCAACCTCCTGGCTTTGCAGATCCTCTACATCCTGACAAAGTGTTTGATGTCGCCCAGACGGTCTATAAAACTAATGAATGAAAACCTACCTAGACTCCTAAGTAATAAATGAAATACCTTTGAACTAAACCGCACTAACAGGAAAGTGTACCTATCGAGTGTAGAACAGCTTAACGGTAAACCGGATTATCGAACCCTAGAGACATTACGATAACAAAACTAGACTCTGACTCAGACTAAAGATTGATTTAAGGGGGGTTGACTACACTAAAGATTAACTACTAATGCAGCAAACAAGGTCGACTCTAGCTATCGAAGGAAAGTACTAAGGAAATAATCAGAGATGGGAAGAATACTACATGGGTCGGAATCCTACTTGCAAAGCACAACTTCTACCGGTTCCGGAAACTATAGTGGATCTGGGTTTCTAAGGAAACAACTCTAGAAAGCATAGTGGATCCCTAATCGCTAATCGCTCTCAGGGTCACCAACAAAGGAACCTAAAGAAGTAATAACTCACCAGATAGTGGATTACCTTTCGGTCACTCCAACAATGACAATGTACCCAGAATACAGATCACCTTTCAGTCTCACTGTCCACAATACATTCAAAGAATGCACGGGGTAATCTCAAAATAACAACTATGATTCAAAATAGCAACAAATCACTAGACACCTAAACCAACTTCCTTTCAGACAGTTGACACTCGGATTCTTAATGAGGAAGACTACTCGACTATCTCTCACTTCTCGGATATTGAGACAAGATGAACACTCAGATCTAAAGACTCTCAATCACAACTCCTATGGCTACTATTTCTAGCAAACCATACAAACAATCACAAACCCTAAAGTCTATGAACTGGATACGCAAATCAAACTGGTAGACATCCACAATCAACGTACGGAATTGAAATCAACATAGATCAGATCTAAGCATGCAATATTCATCATAATAATTAACATAAGATCTTTACAAAACCATTAAACCATCAATTATAACCAAAAACCGATAAAAATCATAAACTTTAACAAGTAATCATCATGTGACCCAGGCAGTATCAAGTGTTTAGCCTAGAATAATACTCAAAACAAGAATAACAGAAGTAATCAAGAAAAACAAGATCCAAAACAAACTGATTTCAAGCAAAGATCGAAACTTTAAACCCGAATAGGCTAATCTAGACAAACCCGGAATCAAAATCTTTAATTTTGCTCTTCAATCGCCTCCTAAGCTCCTTAAATCGCCCATTTTCTTCCTCTGGACAGCAGAATAATCAAACTCCTCAAATAAAGGTATCACAATTTGATTTAAAGTTCGATTAGGACTTTTTACGAATTAATAGGCCTCTCGCGTATCGCGAGAGGTTGGGCTGGGTTCCTCGCATACCGCGAGGAACAAATTAGTCGGGCGCCTTTTCTGGATTCCGTCGCGTACCGCGAGAGACTGGACCTACTTCTTCGCGTACCGCGAGGGAGTTATTTTCACCATTTTTCACTTTTGCTTCTCGGGCTTTATTCTCTTGCTCGGTTTCTTCGGGTTTTCTCTTGTAATCTTCTCGAGCACCTGTAAACATAACAAAGACTCAATATGAAACTAAAATGACTCAAAACAAAGAGAAAACTAATTAAAACACACTAAAACACTAGGAATAAAGATGTGTGCTTCGCATTACATCAGTGTTCAAGCGAGACAAACCTCTATATGGGTTACATCAAGCCCCAAGAGCTTGGTATGAAATATTGTCAGGATATCTTCTTAGTAATAATTTCAGAAGAGGAGCCATTGACCAGACATTATTTATCAAAGATGAAGGGGGAGAAATCTTACTGTTACAGATCTATGTAGATGATATCATCTTTGGATCAACAAAGAAGAAACTGTGCAAGAACTTTGAGACTCTCATGCATTCAAAATTTGAAATGAATTCAATCGGTGAACTAAATTTATTCTTGGGTCTTTAAGTCAAACAGGTCCAAAATGGGATCTTTATAAGTCAATCCAAATATGTCAAGAGCATCCTAGAAAGATTCAAGTTGGCTGATTGCAGTGCTGCACGTACCCCAATTCAAGTTAATCATCAACCGTCTCCAGATAAAAAGGGTCAAGATACTGATCAACATCAATACAGAGCAATAATTGGATCTCTTATGTATCTAACTGCATCAAGGTCTGATATCATGTTTGAAGTGTGCTTATGTGCAAGATTTCAAGCAGCTCCAAAAAATCACATCTTCAAGCTGTCAAGAGAATTTATGGTATCCCAAAAATGAAAAGTTCAATCTGTATGCATATACTGACAGTGACTATGGAGGATGCAATATGGACAAAAAGTCCACATCAGGTGGATGTCAATTTCTAGGAGGAAGACTCATCTCTTGGCAATGCAAGAAGCAGACATGTGTATCCACATCTACAGTAGAGGCAGAATACATTGCAGCTTCAAGTTGTTGTGCTCAAGTGATCTAGATCCAAAATCAGATGCTGAACTATGGAGTGACTTTTATGGCAACCCACATTTACATTGATAACAAATGTGTCATTTCAATCACTAACAATCCTGTGCAGCACTCCAAGACAAAACATATTGACATCAGGTACCACTTCATTAGAGATCAAACTGAGAAAAAGAGAATTATTTTAACCAAAGTTCATACCAATGAGCAATATATTGAGTTATTCACTAAAGCCTTTGATGAAGTTAGGTTTAAATATCTAGTTAAATTCATTGGTATGATGAACTTTGAATAAAATTCTTCTCTAAATTAAAAATGAAAAAAATGTGTGTTTATTTTATCTTTGTTGTCTGATAAAAACTTCTTGAAAATACAAAAATAATTTTGTCCTTTTGATAACTTTATCTGTCATCAGTAAATATTTCTGCTGCTGATAGCTTTAGTCATTAGCAGCAAAGCTCCTGCTGCTGACTACTTTATGCCATCCGCATGAACATTTATGCTACAAATAGCTTTAAGGCAATCAACAACAACATCTTTTGCTGCGGACCACTATATCCATCAGCAGCACTTAAGTTTGCTGCTGCTAGATATAACCATCAGCAATAACCAACTTTGCTGCTGATAGGTCAAAATGGTCAAAGTAACTTTTACTTGTTATAAAAAGTTTTTACTGTCAGTCTCTTACCATGACTGCTATAGTACAATTACAGCCGTAAAACAGTATACAGCTACAGTACTGTATCTACATTACCTTCGCTGCTCCCATTGTACGGTACAAGTGACCGTTGCTCAAGCCCTTCCGTTATAACAAAATCAAATTCCCTCCTTTACCTCTTCACATTCAATTTCGACCTAACTCTCATATCTCACTCTCGCATTCAAAGCCATCTTCTCCATACCCAACTCTCCATAACCAACTTTCAAACACTCACATTTCCCTCCATTCATCCTCCAAATGGCCAACCCTGACCTAGAAAATCCTAATGACAGATTTTCAAAATCTGGTAGCATACCTAGTTAAGGGGAAGAAGTCCGAAGGTTTTGATGATATGATCGACTTTCTGTGTCGATCAAAGACACACTTTGCTCTTACTATCAATCCCACCATTTACATATCCCACATGGAGGATTTCTGGAACTCTGCCACTTACTCCGTTGAACAGAGCATTCCCCAAATCAAAGCGATGGTGGATGGTAAAGAATAATAGTCACTGAGGCAACAATAAGAAAACATCTCAAACTTCAGGACGAAGGTGGTGCTAACTCATATACTCAAGCTCAATACATGGAGACTTTTGTGAGAATTGGGTATACTGGAATTCAGAAGGAGTATACCATCGAGAAGGCGTTGCTAGGTCCACCATGGAAATACCTATGTCACACTCTTCTACAATGCATATCTCAGAAGAGAAGTGGATGACATCAACTGTCATCTGGACTTGCCTCTGCAGTCCATGGTCTGGTGAACTTTCTAACTTTCAACTTTTCTCACATAATCTTTGAAGGTTTGAGATACAATCTTCATGAAGGTACAAAACAGGCCTTCTTCATGTACCCAAGATTCTTGGAGCACATTTTCAACTGTGAAATAAAAGATTTAACTAAAAGTGCAAGAATCTACATGATTGGGTCTCATAAAAATGACATTTTTAAAAGCATAAGAGCTGTTTCCAAAAAGTTCTCAAGGGCTAATGTTCCAGTGGTATCTACAATGCTGAACATACACAATGCCCTGGGTGACAGTTCAGCAATCCCAGCTGGTACTGATCCCACACCCTCCATCTCACTGCCTGAAACTACTACTGTTGCAAATCTTGATCGAACCCTTGTGCAACCTACTGAGGGTGCACAAGCTCAACAAATAATTACCCCTACACTTCTTACTCAACTGGAACACATGGCCCTATTTGAAGTTAGTTATAACAGAAAGAGAAAGAAGAGCAAGAAAAGCAAGAAGAATCCTTCTATTCTTGGCTCAAAGGCCCAATCCCAACCGCAAAGCCCTCATCCAGAGTCACAACACTCTGAAGAGAATATCAAAAGGGATAGCCACATTACTAAAGAAACCTCTTTGGAAGATTCTCTATTAGGATCAGGACCACATCCTGGGTCCATAGAAATTCCCATCTCTGAGCCCTTATCTGCTGTTCTTGAGAACTTAAGTACAAGGGCAACTAGTCAAGATGATGTATCTTCTCCAACCGCCACTATTTCGAAGATACTGATTGACTTGTCTGCCCAAGTACCCAGCCCAAGTTCTTCACCTTTGAAAGTTCACTCTAGGAGTGATGAAAGAGTGAATATGGCAGGGGCTGCCACTACTGCTTCTTAGGACAGTGGTAACATCATTAAGAACCTAACCATGGCAACTCACAGTGAAGATGTTTCTCATGAAACCATTTTCACTGAGAGGAATCCAAGGAGCCAAGAAAACCATGGTGATGGGGATGCAGAGGCTAGGCCTAAGGCCCCATCTAGTTCCAAGGATTCCATAACTATGGATGAGGACAGTCTGAAACAACAAAATTTGGAATTGACGGCTAGGGTAACTCTGCTAGAAGCTAAAGTGTCTCGATTGAGGCATCAAGTATCTATGCATGAGTCCCATAAATGTACCACCTCAGCTTCTCCTTCCCTTGTGTTAGTGGGCACTCAAACAGAACAAATCCTGGTCACTGATGTAACCAAAAAGGGGGAGGAAAGCTTCCAGGAAGATTCTAGCTCTGATGACAGCCTTGAAGATTGGTAGAAAGAAGAAGATTTTCAAAGAACCATCTTTAAGCCATCTTTCATCCAGATACAAGAGATATAGTATGACTGGGAAGATTCTAGAGAAGAAGAAGAAGAATTCTCTAAGGAGTTGAAGATTGCCAGGGAAGAAGAAGAAGTGTTCCCTGAGGAGATGGAGATTGAAAGGGAAGAAGAGGAAGTATTCCCCAAGTTTGAGGTTCTTGAAGCTGCTGCTAACCTCTCCAGGTTAGTCATATCCCCACAACATTCCCTAAAGGCAAAACTCCTGGAGTATGACACAATCCTAGCATGGGGATTTGATGGAAAGTTTGACAGATTCTGGATAGGATGGGAGTTCTTGGGTCTAGTAGAACTTGAGTGGGATCACATAAATGTCTTGATATATTGGCTCTGCACATGTCTGAGTGCATCAACCCCTCTAGGGATCTCTCTTCCAGGCTTGCCGTTGACCGTTTTCATGATCTAATGGAAGACAACATGCCTTGGTTTGAGAGATTTCTTAGAAAAGCCAAAATGGTTGTCCACCACTACCTTGGGGAAGAAGAAGCAGAGTGCTCAAGTGTAGCCCTCCAAAGAACTGGTCAAGGCCTTGAGCTTATTGAAAGTAGTGTGCTAACTGAAGATCAAATAATGAATTTAAGAAGATATGCATACAAAGAATTGGTCAGAGGCTTAGAAATAAATGGATGGTTCAACACAAAGCCCAGTGGGATAAATTTTCTCCTATGTGATGGATCATCTATTTAGTTCAATAACATAAAGGAGGTCCTAATGATGAATCCTGACTTTCTTTTTAAAGTATTCTAGTTAAGGTCAAACAAATTCTCAGTTGATTCTACAAGAAGCAAAGAGATGATCTCCATGATACAAGAATATCTTGTAGAAGAAGGATGGATAGTATGGGAATCTCCAACAAACTCATCTGAGTCAGCCTCTTCTCCCTATGGTGAACTTGGCACAAGACTGAAAATCATAAAGGCATCTTTTGAGTCTGAATTTACTGATGAAGAAGAAGATGCTCCTCCTTTGTCCATTCCACAAATTGCCAATGAAGCTTATGTTGAGGCCTTAGTAGCAACTCAAATTCTATTGTTGCCAATGAAGCAGATGCTGAGGCAACCACACATGACAAAGGGAAGGGTATTATGACTGAAGAAGATGAGAAAAAGATAAAGGGAAAGAAGAGAGAAAAGGAAAGAAGGAGGAAAGAGAGGGAAGAAGAAGAAATGAAAGAGGTAAGAAAGGATCAATTATGATGAATCTCCAACAAACTCATCTGAGTCAGCCTCTTGTCCCCATGATGAACTTGGCACAAGACTAAAAATCATAAACGCATCTTTTGAGTCTGAATTTACTGATGAAGAAGAAGATGCTCCTCCTTTGTCCATTCCATAAATTGCCAATGAAGCTTATGTTGAGGCCTCAGTAGCAACTTCCTCAAATGCTATTGTTGCCAATGAAGCAGATGCTAAGGCAACCACACATGACAAAGGGAAGGGTATTATGACTGAAGGAGATGAGAAAAAGATAGAGGGAAAGAAGAGAGAAAAGGAAAGAAGGAGGAAAGAGAGGGAAGAAGAAGAAATGAAAGAGATAAGAAAGGATCAATTAAGAAAGACTGACATGCTCTTAAGAGAGCAGCAGATCAATAAGATTGTGAGAACCCTAGACTCAACAAGTATCCAAGTTCATGTGGCCTCTCAGATTGATGAAGATGCAGCTTTGGCACTCAGGCTACAGGAACAATTTAATAAGGAAGAGGAAGAAAGGGAGAAAAAGAAAGAAAAAGAAGCCAAATTCACAATCAAAGACTCAAAGCTGGCCAAAGAAATGAGAAGTGAGTGGATTGCTACCCTAACTTATCAATGTGAGGATACAGACTACCTTGAGAAGTTATTAAATAAAGAGCTCTACAGAGCATATATGGGCAAGAAGGAGAATTGGCTAGAAAAAGAAGGGCAGAAGAGGAAGAGAAGGACAGAGAGAAGTCAAAGAAAGCAATTGCCTTTAATCGGAAAACAAGAGATGAAAGAAAAGTCATGTTTGACTTTCTAAAGGCAAGAGGAGAGAGTGGAAAAAGGCTAGGGCCTATGAGCTTCATGAATCTTCAAGCTCTGTACAGATAAGTAAAGAAGGAAGAAGAAGATAGACTCAAGAAGACAAATCTGATAAAGAGGGGTAGTGAAGCTGAAGCTGAAAAGAAAAGAAAGAACCCAAAACTGAACCCTTGGTCCATCCTCCTTCTATCCCATTTGTGCTCTCTTCAATAGTTCCCCCACTACTCCCAAAGTGTCCAAAGCTTCTCACCCAGCACCCTCTCAACAGCAGCCTCCTCAAAAGAAACCAATGCCTCCTACCAACCCTACTGACTCAAGAAAAATAATGAACTGGTTCTACAGTGATTAAGATGGGTGGTTTGAAGTCTACAGAGGAGAAAAGGAAATGAAAAGATCAACTTACAAGTCTTGTTGATGAGGTGATGCAATTGCTAGATGATGATCTGAAAAGAATTTTGCAATTAGGTGAAGAAGAAGAACCAAACAATGATAGTGGAAGGCAACTCTTGCTGGTGATAAAACATCATTTAAATCCTACAAAGATGTTGTCATTGATGCAAAACCTCTCTAATCCCACTATCCACTTGTCCATTGATCCTATAATGCAGTTGCTGATGAGTACAAAATAACAGATGTCAAAGGAAATAAGATTAGGGGTTCGAGAAAGGCTATCCTAAAGATGCCAAGAAGAGACATAAAAACCTTATATGAAATTCCTTTTGAGAATCCCAACAAGGATCCAAGGGGATATGAAACTGCTAGGATCATTATTCAGATGCAAAAACTGTATGAACAGAGGTAGAAGAAATTTTGGTAGCATCTCTCTAGGGGGAGTTTGTAGATATATGAGATTGATTGCTACAAAATTTTTTAAGTCTTTTTGCTGCGGACACTTCAATTTTGCTACTGACAGATGCTGCTACTGATGATGGTCTATGCTGCGGATAGTTGTCAATGCTGCTGATCAACAACTTTGCTGCTGATAGACCATTATCTGCTGAAGACTAATGTTGCTGCTGATAGGCTTATCAGCAGCATCCAAGACTTATGCTGCTGATGGGCATATCTTCAGCAACATTGACTTTGCTACTGACAGTCCTTTTTTGCCACAACTAACAGTACGATCAGCAGAAGGATTGTAATTGGTGCAGAAGATAATGCTCTCACAACTAAGCAGACCTGCATAGATTCCTAACAGAAGACATCAGAGCATGTTTCAACAGTTGTCTTTTGTTAGCAGCCAATAGTAGTATAGCATTTTGTCTGTTTTAAGATCAACGGCTAGTGTTTGATCTAATCCTTAGAATCAAGGGTTTGTCTTGATTCTAAGTTCCTAGAAGATAATGCTCTCACAACTAAGCAGACCTGTACAAATTCCCAACATAGACATCAGAGAATGTTTCAACAATTGTATTTTGTTAGCATCCAATAGTAGTATAGCATCTTGTATGTTTTAAGATCAACGGTTAGTGTTTGATTTGATCCTTAGAATCAAGGGTTCGTCTTGATTCTAAGTTCCTATTCATTCTTCTTTGTAAGTGTGCTTCTTAGAGTTTTCTCTGTTTTGAAGAGTGAAATACAATTTGCATCTACTAGTATTCTCTTTGTTGCTTGTTACACTTATAGTTGTTATTGTTTCTGCCAATATCAACTAAAACAGAACCATCTTGTAATCTTTCAATCCTACAGTACCTATTGTAGCGTAATATAGTTTAGGTAAGAACCAAGTATCGAACAAATGGACACGGTCGAGTTCCAATACTCAACGTTTGTTATCGTTTAGCCGGTTTAATTAGTGAGTGAGTTTTGTGTGCTTGTGCAGCAGAAAAGTAAATGATAGAAAAGTAAATGACGGTAAAGTAAATAACAGAAAAGTAAAAACATGCATGAAGTGTGTAACAGAAACGTAAATAGCAAAATAGTAAATAGCAGGAAAGTAAATATCTCGAGAATGATCAGGTCACGACAAGTATTGCTTTGGGCTTCGAATCTGCTTGGTATATGATAATGTTATGTTTACTAATCCGGTGGTATGACTAATACCAATGTGTGAACGGTACACTGCTAGAGCCTCATTCTCACAACTTTTGATTCATGAATTATGTTCTTTAGAATAAAATGGTAGGATTCCCGGCTATGGACATTGTTCCCCTCAACTATTTGAATGTTATCTCCGAGTTGGTTTAAGACATCGAACTTAAACACCATTATTATTATTTGAAAGAGTGATTAGACTTTGTTCACTCGGAGGCGGTGCAACAATGGGACCATGTATAAAGACGTATCGTTCCCAACGTGAGTTCACCAATTCTTGGTTTCATAACAAGTGCGTATAAAGACGTACGAACTCTTTAATATTAACCAAGCCTTGGCTTATCAAAATCAGCATGTATAAAGACGTACAAGTTCCAAAAGAAGTTTGATTAAAAAGGTTTTACGGTCTTACACTTTAAAATCAAGAACACTCACAAGTGTAAAGACAAAATCAAGTAATAATAAAAATCCATCATGAAGATGGTTTTAAGAACGAATAACTAAAGAACATAAACATACTATCAAATTAATATGTTAAACATTAACATACACCAAACTCCATCTTCATCCTAGCAATACAAAGAGTTTAGCTACGAATGGCCATACTAACTAGCGTAACGCTGAGTTTCGTAGGCTCCCCTATTACGGACAAAGAGAAGGAGCATCTCTACTTTCTACTCTCTACTCTAAACTATAGAAACGGATTATCTTGAGGTGTGGTAATGTGTAGTAGTGTATGTGGAATGAAGAGCTCAAGCCATCAGTTTATAGGCCTCAAAATGAGCAATGCACGACCGTACATTGGTTTGCATGGGTGTGCAAACACCTCGGGAATAAAACAGGGTACAAATGACAGTGTACTAGAGCCTTGGGGAGCAAGTTGGGCATTGCACGCCCGTGCATCCCCTCCTTGCTTCCTAGTTTTGTCTTTTAGCTGGTTGTTTGACTTTTGTTGCCCTTTCTTGACTTCTTGGGGGTCAAAGCTCGGGAATGGTCCTTCTAGAAGCTTGATTTCTTGGTGTTTTTGACTGGTTTTAGCTTTGTTTATCTTAAGACACCGAATAACCTGTAATTATGAAATATTAACGTTTTAAGTATCAACTGCAAAATTATTATTAAATTAGTACCATAATATGGGGATCATTATGCATGCAAAACATGTATAAATGATGGCACATCAGCGGCATGTTTCTTCAAATCATAATGATAATAAAGATACGACATTATGTAACATAAAATAACACATATGCACAAAGTAAATCCATCATAGCAACCAACAACCACGCAATATAGAAAGAGAAAATACTTGATAAATAAGTTGTAACGAAATACAAAGTATTTTTAGGAGTACACACTCCTAAAAAAAGTTTAAATCCATAATATTGCTTAAGCACAGCCCGCTCACGATAGGCTAATCAAACAAAATGCGAAAACACGTCATTCCATACGACGGCTAAGAGCAAGATAACACAAAATACAACAAGTGCTCTGGTGTATTCCAACTAGTCATCCATAGCATTTTCCCTCAACTACGCTGCTACGGCTCTCTAAACTGCTAAGGTCGCTCTCTACTTAGCAGTGATGACTCTCTGTCCCAGTGCGAACATATGTCCCTCAGCCTCTGTAAGTCTGTCAGATAGGACAACCAGTCTTTGAACCTATCGATGCCAATCCTCAGTCAGTCTAGACACCTGCTCATGTAGTGTCTTCAGTAAGTCTTCGGCTACTGTTGTCCTCTGGTCGGCGGCTGTAATGCGGCCCTCAGTAGTCTAAACTCTCTCTCGCATCACCATGAGAGCCTGGTCGGTAAGATCTATCTCATCCTTAAGAAACTGGATCTCATGGTCATGATGTCGACTACGTGCCACCAAGGTACTGGTCGCTCAACAGGCTCCCCTAGGTATGGTAACGATTGAGAAGGCCGAGACGACTCTCCTACTTGTGGCGTCGGGGAAGTCCCCAACGCTATCATCCACTCCAGAAGGATGTCAGTCATCCATGTCACCTTGCGACACGCAGATCAATACTTCTTTGTTGGCGGCTGTGTAACTGAAGACGTCTGAGTTGGCCTCTTGCCTAAGCTAATATTCCTTTTATTGGCGGTGTGCCTCACTTTAGCTCCTCGGGGTACAGCTGGTGGTGACGGTGGAGTGGGGCTCGACGGCATAGGAGTCGGTGACGTTGACGTTGACATCGTAATACTCTCACTCGAGGTGGTATCCCCATTAATCACGGTGTGTGGTACCTTCATACCCGAGTCACTTCCAATGGCCTTCTCGCCACTGCCCTCGTCAGTTGGTTCCTCTTCCGGGTCTTCTTCTGGCTCGGACTCCTCATCCTCCTCGGGATCCTCTTCTGAATCTGTCTCGTCGAATTCCTCAGGATCTTCATCCTCCAGATCAGCCATGTGTGTATCGTCGTAAGATGCACGCAGTAGTGGTGCAGGTGTCGGTATCCTTTCCGGTGACGACGATGGAGGAGCAGGTGAATACTCCACATCTGATACATAAATGATAATGGGATCGGTCGATGAAGACATTCCTGTGACAAGGCAATATCAAGTAATCTAGGGAACATGCGTAAGTAGTGTATGTATGATGTAATGTGAATGATGTGAGACTACGGTTATAGTCTAAGCCCATTAAATGCAACTTAGTTCTCTATAACTTGGCTCTGATACCAATCTGTCATACCCTAAATACAGCGGTTTTCCAGCGGGGCGTGACTGTCAAGGATCATCGATACTGGTTACTTTGAACGACCTCTAAATGGTTTTCAAAATCATTCCATTTGATAAACATTCAAAATAACGAAATAATTTAACAAAGCTTGAAATGAGGAATGTAATGTGCGAAAGCAAATAATAGTTTCAAACACATATAAATAATAATGTTTAAATGTTCCAAAAGTCATGCTCCTAGTAATGCATAATACTCCATGTGAATAGTGCAAGCCTAGTGCAAATGCAGTAAATCAACGACCTAGAAAAACATGCTTAAATGGGTCAACATAATGTTTATGAGTTCACAGGTTTGTAAGTAACAGTAAAACAGTGTAATGGACCACATAACTTCCAATGATTTCATTGTTGATCAGACAATATAACAAAAATGTAATAAGCATTCACCAAAAACAATTTAGGGTTTGAAACCCATTTATTGAAATAGAAAAGTTTCCTTATTTGTAAAGTTAAGCTTTTTGACACTATAACTTCAACCAAGGAACTAATGTTAGAAACCCAAGTATTTCATATGACTAGGTGTTCCTAGAACACTCAAGCTCAACAATACTAATTCTAGCACTAGAACACGGTTTTAAAATCAACATAGTTACTATATATAGAAATGTACCATAAGACATCAACAACGAAACAAGACTAGAAACTCATGTATTTGACATGTCTAAGTATTACTAGAACACTTGAACCCATCAATGTCATGTATAGAGTGAAAACCCGGTTTTGTAAACAACAAAGTTACTATTTATAGAAACGTACTCCAAAACACTAAACAATGAAAAAATACTCAAAACTTATCTTTTCTACTAATCTAAGTGTTACTAAAGCATATCAAATCATCAAAGACACATATTGAAAAAGAACATACAATTGTAACCAATAAAGTTTCCTTAAATAGAAACGTGCATAAAACTCCATACAAATCCAATTTCAACTAACAATATGTACCTAAGTTGAAAGGAGGGACAAACTCCTTTTAGGGTGAAAGCATGCCAGCCGATGATAACACCAGATTTCATGATGGAAATGGAGAAGGCGAAGACTGAGACACTCAATGGAGAAAACCTAAAGAAAGAAGGAAATGCGGGCCAACAAAGGAGGTTAGAAAGTAACACAAGTAGTGTAAGAACCAATTTGGTCAAAGGTGGATACCCAAGTGAGGTGGACTTAGGGCCAAACTCTTTGACGAAGCTCATAAGTCTCGCCGCTCTATCCACTCAGAAACCACAAGATGTAATGGGATCTGAAGAGAGAATATTGGTAGCTCGACATGAAGAATGATATAACAGAGTATGTGAGCAAGACCCTGACTTGTGCGCAGGTAAAGATCGAACACTATAGACCTTATAGTAAAGATCCAACCCTTGGATATACCATAATAAAGATATGAACACACTACAATGGATTTCATAACCAAGCTACCTTGCACTGCAAAGGATTATGATACCATACAAGTAATCGTAAACCGTTTGACGAAGAACGCTCACTCCTAACAATTCGTGAGACATTTTCATCAGAGGAGTTAGCCATGGTATTCATTAGTGTGACAATATCACGACATTGGGTGCCATTGTCAATTGTATCTAACCGAGACACACTATTGACATCGAGGTTCTGAAAAATATCTCATGAATGATTGAAAATCAGCACATGTGCAAACTATGGACATCGAGGTAGGTAACTGTAGGTCATGAGCAGATCCGAAAACACAAATCTGCGGAGAAATCTTCAAACAGTCCGGATCGAGAGGCGGAATCTCTGGATCCGGTATCACTCTCGAATCACAAATGGTAGAGACGGGTGCGGGAATCACATACACGAACAGAAACATATGAAAATGAAAAGAACAGATAATTGAAAGCATAAAACGTATGATTCTTTGATTGAAATGAAAATAAACGCTCGATCATACACTAACAATTAGTCTCACCCCAGGGTGAGCTCCCCCTGGGGTGGTGATTCCCTCTACAGACACACTCACTCCTAATGGGTATTCTACTATATATAGGAGGCCTCATGTGCCTTGTTTTCCAAGCCACCTGCCAAACAGGCCTGAAAAACAGGCATCGAAACTAGGTAGTTTCGATTGAACAAATGTTCAACCGAAACTACTAGTTTCGATTGAACAAAAGTTCAACCGAAACTACTAGTTTCGATACTGTAGTTTCTATTGACAACATCAGTCTCATTTCTATACCCAACACGCCCCAATGCCCAACGTCATCTCGATGATTAAGGCAACAGATTACTTGAGGCACGGATGCGAGGCTTATCTGGTGTACGTGATTGACAAGTGTAAGGAAGTGAAGGAACTAGACGATGTACCCATGGTACGCGAGTACCCGAAGGTGTTTCCAGAGGATTTTCCTGGGATACCACCCGACAGAGAGATTGAGTTCCGAATCGACTTAGTACCGGATGCCCAGCCCGTGGCTAAGGCTCCATATCGACTAGCACCAGTGGAGATGAAAGAACTTATGACCCAATTAGACGAACTACTTGAGAAGGGATTTATACAACCGAGTATCTTGCCTTGGGGTGCTCCGGTGTTGTTTGTGAAGAAGAAAGACGGTTCGATGAGAATGTGTATCGATTATCGCGAGTTGAACAAACGTACCGTGAAGAACAAGTACCCTTTACCAAGGATCGACGACCTGTTCGATCAATTACAAGGCGCAAGTTGGTTCTCAAAAATAGACCTTCGGTCAGGGTACCACCAGTTGAAGGTGAGGGAAGAAGACATACCGAAAACTGCATTTCGCACGCGTTATGGACATTTCGAGTTCCGCGTAATGTCTTTTGGATTGACGAACGCCCCCACAACGTTCATGGATTTGATGAATAGAGTTTGTCGACCAATGCTGGATCGATCGGTAATCGTGTTCATCGATCATATCCTCATCTACTCCAAGAATGAGGGTGATCACGCGTGTCACTTGAAGGAGGTATTGGAAGCTCTGAAGAAGGAAAAGTTGTATGCTAAGTTCTCCAAATGCGTGTTCTGGCTTAGGGAAGTCCAATTCCTAGGTCACGTCATTAACCCGAACGGCATTATGGTTGACCCAGCAAAGATGACAACGGTAAAGGAGTGGAATATTCCTAAGACGCCAACTGAAGTCCGCAGTTTCTTGGGATTAGCAGGCTACTATCGGAGATTCATTCAGAATTTCTCGAAAATAGCTTCGCCGTTGACAAAGTTGACTTGGAAAGAGGTAAAGTACGAATGGGGTTCGACCTAGGATGAGGCGTTTAAGGAATTAAAGGAAAAGCTAACCCAAGCTCCAGCCTTGGCCCTTCCCGAGGGCAATGAAGACTTAGTGGTATAATCTGACGCTTCGGGTCAGGGATTGGGATGCGTGTTGATGCAACGCGGGAGAGTGATCGCGTATGCATCACGGCAGTTGAAGATTCACGAAACTAATTATCCGACTCATGATTTGGAACTTGCTGCTGTCGTATTTGCATTAAAAATCTGGAGGCACTACCTTTACGGGGTGAGGTTTACTATTTACTCCGACCACAAAAGTTTGAAGTACTTCTTCAAACAAAGGGAGCTTAATATGAGACAGAGACGATGGTTAGAACTCCTGAAAAATTATAACTGTGAAATCATATACCATCCTGGAAAGGCAAACGTGGTGGCTGACGCTCTAAGCCGAAAGGATGTGCCTGCTCCTATTAGAGTGAAAGCTTGCCAGTTGGTGGTAACATCAGATGTGATGAGGGAAATTTAAAGAGCTCAAGATGAAGCACTTAAGGAAGAAAGCATAAAGAAGGAAATGATGGTTGGCCAACAGGATAAGTTGGAATATAACACCTTTGGTGTTAGGACACGTTTTGGACGGGTATGGATACCTATGGGTGGGGAGCTTAGAACCAAAATCTTGGATGAGGCTCATAAGTCTCGGTACTCTATCCATCCTGGTACCAATAAAATGTACCAAGATCTGAGGAAGGAATACTGGTGGTCTGGAATGAAACATGAGGTGAAAAAGTATGTAAGCAAGTGCTTAACTTGCTCACAAGTAAAGGCCGAACACTAGAAACCGTATTGAAAGATTCAACCACTTGATATACCGGAATGGAAGTGTGAACACATTACCATGGACTTCATAACCAAGCTACCTCGCACAGCTAAAGGTCATGACACCATTTGGGTAATTGTGGACCGTTTAACGAAGAGTGCTCATTTCCTACCTATTCGCGAGACGTTCTCGTCGGAAAGGTTAGCGGAAGTATTTATTAACAAAGTAGTAGCACGGCATGGGATGCCTTTGACAATCGTATCTGACCGGGACCTACGATTCACATCGAGGTTTTGGAAAAGATTTCACGAGGCGATGGGCACGAGACTCAATGTTAGCACGGCATACCACCCACAAACGGATGGTCAGTCCGAAAGGACCATTCAAACATTGGAGGATATGCTTCGTGCTTGTATTATCAACTTCGGTGGCAGTTGGGACAGTCATCTGCCGTTAGCCGAATTCTCATACAACAATAGTCATCACACGACGATAGGCATGCCGCCTTACGAAATGTTGTATGGGAGAAGATGCAGGACCCCGGTTTGTTGGGGTGAGATTGGAGAGAAGGAATTAGGAAGTCTTGAAGTCATAAGAGAAACGTCGGAAATGTTTGATCAAATCAAAGCAAGAATGAAGGCCGCACAAGATTGTTAGAAATCCTATACGGATAAATGACGAAGGCCTATTGAGTTTGATTTTGGGGACAGAGTAATGTTGAAAGTGTCACCCTGGAAGGGAATCATACGATTCAGGAAGATGGCACGGGTTGGTGAAGTCACTTATCGGTTAGAGTTGCCTGATGAGTTAAGTGGGATTCATCCTACCTTCCATGTATCACACTTGCGAAAGAGTTTGGCGGATGAATCGGCTCACGTACCATTTACTGACATCGAGGTCGACAACAGCCTTAACTACATCGAAGAACCCGTGGCCATCTTAGACAGAAAGGAGAGGCGTTTGCGTAATAAGATTATTCGATTGGTTAAAGTCCAATGGAAGCACCGAAAGGGATCGGAATCTACTTGGGAGACAGAGACGGAAATGAGAGAGTCGTACCCTCAATTGTTTGACTTATGACAGGTTTCGGGGACGAAACCTTTTGTAAGAGGGGTAGACTTGTAACACCTCGAACTTTTATTCGGAGCATTAAGAGACGGTCTAGGAGCTTTAAACGTATTAATGAACCCAACCCGTATGCAACCATGAGTCACCACATGATTCAACATGTGTCAATGAATCATCTTAAAATGCAACACATGGCGGGACACGTGGCACCTTCACAACAATCCTACCATGCAAGATGACAAGTGGTGATGAGTCACCATGCAATACTCCACATAGTGACATGTGGTGGACACATGTCACACCCATATGCGTTCAAACTTCCTATAAATAGCAGCCATTATCTCCTCATTTTCATATTGAAGAGTGAGAGAGAGAGAGAGATAGAGACTAAAGAGAAAGAGAGAGAGAAAGAACATCCGGCGACCGGTGGTGGTTCGACTTGGTGGTACACGGTGATCGAAGTTACAGGTCTTCACCCACAACCATTTCTCGACGTTCTGAACGCGTTGGTAAGCTCCGATTTCCCTGAATCTTGTCTTAAGGTCGCTAAAATTGAGTTTTTTTAGAATCTGTCTAGAACCGTTTTTATGTACGCGGTTTTAAAGAATCGAACAATCTGGAAAATCCAACTGTTGGATCATCTTGAATTTTAAGCAGAGGGTTTATAACACTTACATGATCATTTTGAATGGTGGAAATAAGAAATGGAGTCGTTTAAGTTTGATTTTTATAACCGTTTTGACAGCAGATCGGGGTTGTGTTTTGTTGAAAAACGCAGCTGCAGAGATCGAGTTTTCCCGGAGATCCGACCGTTGAAATGAAATGAAATTTGGACTGTAGATTCCTAACATATAGATTATTATTTTCACCAAAGGAATTTACGATCAGAACTCTTTAAGTATAGTTTTTATATTGACCAGTCCATGATAATTTCTATGTAGAAGTGAAAAACTTGGTGAAACGATAACTTGTGAATTGAGCATTAGCTAAGGTGAGTTCTATGAAGCATTTTTTTAAATGTTTTAAATAATGTTTTTGGGCTGGTGTGCATACGTAACGATGTGAAGGTTTTATAAAATCGATGTTTGATGTTTATGATATTTTATAAAACGATGCTTATGAACGATGTTTTGGAAAAAAAAGGTTATGAACGATGTGTTTATGAAATGTTTTGCCAAATGAGATTTACAATATGTTTACGAACGAATGATTTTTAATAAAACATACGAATGTTTTAACTGAATTTTTGATGTAAAGAAGTGAATATTTATGAAAGTCACAAACGAACGAATCTGCCATTATTCCTTAGGGAATTGAGGTTATGGGTATGGGATGTATGTTATGGGCCTTACCTTTTAGGGGCCTTTGTGGTTGGCCAACTATTGTACAACTGGGGTGATGACGGTCACCATGGGGATTACCATGATCCTTGAAGTAGGTACGATTTACCTTATGGGGTATTCGTGCTGGAAGTTAGGTACGACCACTCCTCGGAGTATCGTGCTGGAAGTTTGGTACGTGTCATCCTTGTGATGCCGTGCTTGAAGTTTGGTACGTATATCCTATGAGGTATCGTACTTGAAGTTTGGAATTGACGGTTACGAGAAGACGCAGATTCGATATGTTTGTTGACTTATGTGTTTTGTTATGACTTTGCATTCTTTACGTACGCTTTTATTAATGAAGTTTAAATGTTATGTTTTTGGTAAATTATTTGAAGTTAAAAGTTTTATGTTAAATCTAGAACTCACCAGCGTAGCTGACTTTTAGTATGCACATTCAGGTTAAGGATAGGTTTGGACGAGGAACGGTGATGCTTGGCAAGTGAGAAGAGTTACCCGACTGATCATGATGACTGGCATCCCGTTATGTTTTAGTTATGATGTGTTTATGTTTTAGACAACGTTTACGCTTCCGCATGTTTAACAATGTTGACGTTATGTTCGAACAAAATTTTCCGCTGCGTTATTTGATATTCAAGTTTAAGAAATGTTTTGCCAAATGAGTAAATCCAACAAGTGAGGCCTCCCAGGTTTGGGGCCTTACATTTATTCCAAGAACAAGGAATAACATGAGGAACATTTACGTTTAATCCTGGAATTACTTAAAAGGGAGCAACTGTATGCTAAGTTTTCCAAGTGTGAATTCTGGATCTAGGAAGTTCAATTCTTAGGACATGTGGTTAACGAGAAAGGAATACATGTCAATCCATCAAAGATAGAAGCCATCAAGAATTGGGTAGCACCGACGACCCCGACTGAGGTGCGACAATTTCTGGGATTGGCTGGTTACTACCGTCGATTCATCGAAGGATTTTCAAAAATTGCACAACCTCTGACTACCTTAACTCAGAAGGGTAAAGCCTACAACTGGGGCGATAACCAAGAGTCATCATTTCAACATCTTAAGCAGAAACTTTGTAGTGCACCTATCCTAGCTCTTCCGGAAGGTACGGATGATTTCGTGGTGTTTTGCGACGCATCTATTCAGGGTTTGGGTTGTGTATTATTGCAACGAGAAAAAGTGATTGCATACACTACTCATGACCTAGAGTTGGGAGCTGTAGTTTTCGCACTTAAGATATGGAGACACTATTTGTACGGTACCAAGTGCACCATCTACACCGATCACAAGAGTCTTCAGCATATCTTCGAGCAGAAAGAGTTGAACATGCGACAACGTCGTTGGGTCGAGCTTTTGAATGATTATGACTGTGCGATCCGATATCATCCGGGTAAGGCTAACGTTGTAGCTGATACCCTAAGTCGAAAGGAAACCAAGCCCAAACGAGTTCGAGCATTACAGCTTACTATTCACCCCGGATACCGGATTACCTGAAAAAATCCGTAGTGCTTAACTTGAAGCTCTGAAAGAGGAAAACATACCGCTGGAAGGTGCGTATGGAAGCACAACTCGATGTCAAATCTGACGGTATTCGTTATTTCGCTGAATGAATATGGGTTCCAATATTCGGAAATTTAAGGGAACTAGTCATGGATGAGGCTCATAAATCTCGTTACTCTATTCATCCAGGTTCCAACAAGATGTATCATGACCTAAAGGTGCTGTATTGGTGGCCAAAGATGAAGGCCGATATAGCCACCTATGTGAGCAAGTGCCTGACTTGCGCAAAGGTCAAAGTTGAATATCAAAAGCCTTCTGGTCTTCTCCAACAACCAGAGGTTCCCATGTGGAAATGGGAACAAATATCGAAGGACTTTATCACAAAATTTCCACGAACTCCTACCGGATGTGATACCATTTGGGTAATTGTTGATCGTTTAACAAAGTCCGCTCACTTCTTAGCAATAAAGGAAACTGACAAAATGGAAAAGCTTACTCGCATTTATTTGTAAGAAGTAGTATCTCGGCACGGGGTGCCAATCTCTATCATTTCGGATCGTGATGCACGATTCACCTCTCGTTTCTTGCAATCGTTACATAAAGCTTTAGGCACGCGTCTAGATATGAGCACAACATACCATACTCAAACTGATGGCCAAACGGAACGTACTATTCAAACTCTGGAGGACATGCTACGAGCTTGTGTGATTGATTTTGGCAACACCTGGGAGTCTCACCTACCGTTGGTGGAGTTCTCCTACAACAACAGTTATCACACTAGCATCAAGACAGCTCCATTTGAAGCACTATATGGACGGAAATGTCGTTCTCCTATTTGTTGGGCTGAAGTTGGGGATAGTCAACCTACAGGTCCTGAGCTCGTACTTGAAACTACTGAGAAAATCGTTCAAATTAGAAACCGTATGGCAGCAGTTCGTGATCGTCAAAAGAGCTATGTCGATAAGCGTCGTAAACCGTTAGAATTTCAAGTAAGGGATATGGTCTTATTAAAAGTCTCACCTTGGAAGGGTGTCATTCGTTTTGGGAAACGAGGCAAGCTAAATCCTCGTTATGTTAGACCATTCAAGATAGTGAAGAGAATTGTCCCAGTAGCGTATCAACTGGACCTACCTGAAGGACTTAGTGGTGTACACAACGTCTTTCATGTCTCAAACTTGAAGAAATGTCTGGCAGACGAGTCACTCGCGGTTCCTCTCGAGGAACTACACATTGATGAACAGTTACGTTTTATAGAAGAACTCGTGAAAATTATGGATAGGGAAGTCAAAACGTTAAAACGCAGTAAAATCCCTATTGTCATAGTTCGTTGGAACTCGAAACGCGGACCGGAATTCACGTGGGAATGCAAGGATCAGATGATACGCAAATATCCTAATTTGTTCAAGCACTCCGCCTCAAATTCTTAAGGTACTATTTAATTTTCGGGACGAAAATTCCTTCAAATAGGGGATGATGTGATATCCCGGAATTTTTTTTTTATTTAATTTTCGGGACGAAAATTCTTTCTACTAGGGGATGATGTGACAATCCGGACTTTTCAGTTAGTTTCGTTAGAAATTCCGTTATGATTTCTGTTAAAACCTAACCCAGTTAACTCAATATTAAACCCAAAGGACTAATTCTGTCTTTTTCTAATCTCAAACTCCAGGGACTGATCATGCCAAGTCCCTAAACTCAATTTATTGACTCTCAAAGTCAAAATCAAAGCAAAGCAATCACGTTGACTTTTAAAGTCAAACCCGTAACCAAATCGACTCAAATCCGAATCCCACAATCATTCCTGTTGAAATCCGTAACCGTTATGCACTTAATAGCCATAATCGATCATCATTAGAACATTAATCTCAGTTATTAATTCGAATTAACCTCAATTATGGGAATTAAGTTTAAAACCGTCGACCATTATCATATCATTATCAAATTCGTCCATTTCAGTTATAATTCTCACGATTACGCATACTCTCACCTCAAACAAATTGATGTCAAGCTTCTGCGAGTATCAATTCGATCGGAAAAGCAGTTAGAGTCGTCGGAATTGAAGCTAGTCGCAGTCGGCTGCCATTTTGATCGAGCACCTTCAATTCGAATTCGTTTCTGGTAACTAAACCCTCCTGTAGCTTCGTTTTTATTCTAGAACATATTATAACATCGATTCGATCGAAATCAAGAATCTAGGGTTCATATGTTCATGTTTTGATCGAACTCTACCCTAGACCCCATCTAAATTCAATTAAACTTCATGGATAGACTCGCCATCATCCATCCTTTGAAAGCCCTATGCTAATTCGAATGTATAACATCGAATTAATCATGAACCGATTCCTAGGGTTCATCTAATTACGGTTTAATCGAACTCCAATCTAAACACGTTAATAATGCAATTAAATTACATCAATAGATTCGAAATACTCTAAACAATGATAGCCCTATAATTTCAACATGTTTTAATATCAGATTTGATCAAATCGATTATGTGTTCATAATCTAGGGTTTCGATATTCAATCAGTAAATAAACGATTCTACACTTGTTGTTTTCGAAATTAATTCCACCCACAGGTTCGCCATCCACCGATTATCAAAAGCCCTAAACCCGTGTTGCCATTCTTAGTCGAATTCGTTAGATTTGGGGTTGAGATGGGTTTCGGTTCGCTTAAAGGGAAGAACACATGGGTGATGAGTGTTAAAACCAAATCTGATACGGATTATGTCGCGATACCCTAGCGGGCGGGACTGGTTAAGAGTGTGTGTTGGTGTGGGAGAGACCCGGGTTCGAGTCTCTCCACACCCTTTTATTTTTAAAAATCGTTTTTATTATTATGTTAATATAAAATCAATACCCCACATTATTATATTAATATATTAACGTGTTTTAGCCCAGAAAACCACCCGTAGGCTCGGGTATTAGTTTATAAACCATATTTATTATTAAAAACTTATTTATATAATAATATTTATATTATTTTCAACTCAAAACTCCAACTAAAAATAATATATATTATTTTCGCCACGTTCATAAACATTTTTGTAGCGTTTCAAGGTTATAAATAATATAATTATTCATATTATTTACACTCGTTACATCCTCGAATAAAAACAATAAATTATTATTTTTGTCACGCAAGTTAATTGTTTACGTTACTTCGCTAAACTTAGAAATAATATAATAAATTATATTATTTTCCTAGACTTCTAGTAACGGCAAAACGCTCGAATATATTATATTATTTTGTATTTCGTCGCGTAACGTATATATATCTTAATTATTAATTAAAGAATTCATATTCCCGTGGACACGTTCGTCTACTCTGAGTTATTAGAGCGTTTCTTTAGGACGTTTCTCATTCCGTGTCGTTGACACAATTCCCATTGTATCCCTAACTTATGTGTTTATAATTTTAGGCATACGTAAGTCGTCTGAGAGTTACACTCGTGGTTCCAACTTATCTCCTGTGTGATACTACCTACGCTGTTCAGGTGAGTTTTCACGGCCCATTTTTACTGTTTTAAACTGGGGGAGAAAACATGTCGTAAATGCTTTATGATTTTTGTAATTCATATATGATATCACTTGTATGACTCTGTATACACATTATCCTTTAAGTCCTCACATCGGACCGTTAATATGAATATATAGAAGTAATTTGAGTAGTACTACTGGGTTTGACAAACCTCACCTGCGTTAGTCGCGCTAACTCGATTGGAGGTCGAACGGGTGCAATATTGACCTAAACATGCACCATGATGGTGGGAGGCATATAAACAGTCAGCTGTCGGTTGCGAGCGCATTAGTTAACATGTTTATGGGTTAGCTACCTATTGATTTATATATTGAATGTACATTAATCTGTTAAACGCTTCTATAAACTGAAACCTGTGAACTCACCAACCTCGTGTTGACATTTTCTTACGTGTTTTTCTCAGGTCGCTTAAGATAAGGCATAGGTGCACACAATAGGACATGCATGGAATTCTGCCTTTGATTTCTGTTTTATTAAACTGTTTGGACTATTTTGAATTGTGTTTGGTTTGGACTTTTGGACTATTCTTTTGGGCACGTGTGTTTTGCGCATTTACTTTCTTTACGCTTCCACATTAACTCTGATTGATATGACATTTTCATTTGAGCCCCATGTAGAGTCGTTCAATGTAACTAACGTCTGAGATCTTGGTTTGTCACTTCCCAAACGGTAAAACTCAGTTAGTTGAAATTTGGGGGTGTGACATTGACCAAGCCTTGGCTTATCAATCTCTGCTTGTATAAAAATGTACAAGTTTCAAAAGAAGTTTGATTAAAAAGGTTTTACGAACTTACACTTTAAAATCAAGAACACTCACAAATATAAAGACGGATTTAGACAATAATAAAAGCCCACCAAAATGATGGTTTTAAGGACGAATAGTTAAAGACATAAACACATCACTTGGATTAATACGTTAAATATTAACATGTGTCAAACTTCATCTTCACCCTAGCAATATAAAGAGTTTAGCCACGAATGGCCATACTAGCTAGCATAACGCTGAGTTTCGTAGGCTCCCCTATTGCGGAACAAGGAGGAAGAGCCCTCCACTCACTACTCTCTACTCTAACTACGAAGTACGCTCTCAAATGAGGTCTGGATGGTTGTTGTAAGGTGTGAATTGGTGTGTGGAATGAAGTACTCAAGCCATCTATTTAGAGGCCCCAAAATGAGCAATGCACGGTCGTGCATTGGATTGCACGGGCGTGCAAACACCTCGGGAATCAAACAGGATACATAGCACGGTGTACTAGAGCCTTAGGGAGCAAGTAGGGCTTTGCACAACTGTGCAATGGGATGCACGGCCATGCATACCCTATTTGCTTCCCAGTTTTGTCTTTTAGCTGCTGGTTTGACTTGTGTTGGCCAATTTTGACTTCTTGGGGGTCAATGCTCGAGTTTGGTCTTCCAAAAGCTTGATTTCTTCATGTTTTAAGCTGATTTTTGCTCTATTCATCTTTAGGATACCGAATAACCTGCAATTGTGAAATATTAACGTTTTAAGTATCAATTGCAACGTTATTAATAAATTAGTACCATAATATGGGGATTATTATACATGCAAAACATGTATAATTTAGGACATATTAGTGACTAATCGCTGAAATCTGACACGTGGAGGAGTGATAGCAGACCGATATGGGATCCGTTGCGGTTCGCTAGCCGCAATTCATCCATTGCGGACCGACATGAGAAGTATAACGATCCGTTATGTACCCGATAAGCAAATTACACCGCCACACTTGGATAGCGGACCGACATGTATATAGATAACGGTCCGTTATGAACCCGTCGGGCAGCCTATAAATAGTTGAACATATTGGTCGATTTTAGAACATCTCACACAGTCCCAACACCTCACAAAACACACACTAAACCTAGGGAAGCGTGCCCCGAGCTCCGATTCGCCTAGGGAAGTCCGGTTTCTAGCTTTTCGACCCCAATACGCAAGAGATAGTGCTGAGGTAAGGTTCTGACTAGTTCCTAATGACTTGGTTATTTCCATTAAGCTAGGAACTTATGATTAAGTAATGTTATAATGACTTAGGACCAGATCCAAAGTCGTTGTGCTGCTCATATTAGCACGTAAAGGTTATTTAAACAAGCAGGGATTTTAAACGTTTTTAATGTTTTGGGCATGATGCACGTGTTATAAATGTTTTAGATACAGTATGCCATGGATTTAAATCTTTGAGCCAGTATCCATGATGTTGCAAGGAATGTTTTATGTTGTAAAATGAAAGGCAACCTTTCGACCGGTATGTAGTTATCTGACAAACAGAATGTTATGTCTAAGGAAAGAATGGTGTATAAATCCCTCCCTGACCTGTGACAATCCGGACTTTTCCAGTTAACTCCGTTAACAAAATCCAGTTAAAGTTAACAAAAATTAACTTAACTCAAACTCCAGGGACTGTTTCTTTCAAGATTTCAAACTTAAACTCTGGGGACTAGTTATGTAATATCCCTAGTCTACTATATTGACTTTTTGAAAAGTCAAAATCCAAATTCTGTTGACTTTGGAAGTCAAACTAACCAAATTATAACCCCATCTAAACTGGAGGGACATATTCTGCCAAGTTTCAAACTCCAATTCTCAGGAAAAACCTCAGGGATCATTTCTGTCATTTTTCTAAACCGGATTGTTGACTATTGAAAGTCAACATCACGGATTCAATCAAATTCGATCGTTCCTACTGAAATCCGTAACCGATATGCACGTTATAGCCATTAATCGACTATCATTGAACAATTAACACCATCATCACACAAGAATTAAATCGAATTATGGTTAATCAAGTCGTAAACGTCGAAACCGTCACCCCCTTTATCAAATTCGACGAATTTGAGTATTGTTTTCACAAATCGAATTCACTCTCACCTAAATCGCTACTCCCTGAAGCTATTACGCACGACAATTCGACCGGAGAAGCTGTGGGAATTGCCGGAGATCAACCCCGTTGCCGACGACACTCGTTTTAGTCGGACGCTATCAATCCGAATCACATTCTGGTAAATCCTTACATCATCACTTTCGTTTCAGTCTATGGAGCAATAACCCTAACCTAATTGGGGTTCATATTATCGGATTTAACTCGATCGAAACCTAGGGTTCATACGGATTTCGTTTTAGTCGAACGTTATCAATCCGATATCAAATAATACAATTGAACACACCCTTAGTGTCATCTCAATGCCTGGATTGAAAGCCCTATGAAATCCAGGGATCATATCATCAAATTGAAACCGAATTGATTCTAGGGTTCATCGCGATCTGGGTTTAATCGAATCCTAATCTACACACGATTTCAATTCAATTAACTTATACGAGTAGTTTCGCAATCAGTAACTCACTAAAAGCCCTATGATAATATTTATCCATAACACTGAATTAAACAAGAAACCATATCTAGGGTTCATACGTTTTTGGTTGATCGAACTCTAATCCGGTCACCATCTCAATCAAATTAAACCACAGGGATTGACTCGCAGTCCTTTTTTTGTCAATAGCCCTATGATTCCAACATGTTTTATCATCTAAATTGTTCAAATCGAATCCATGATAAGAACCTAGGGTTCGGCTTTTCAAACTAGAATTTAACTATCTAAAACTTGATGATTTTGGAATTAACTACACCTACAGGTTCGAAATACCTCGATCATCAAAACCCCTATGTCTTTTGGTTCAATCGAAACCGAATTCGATGGATTCAGGGGGGAGTTCAATCGGACTAGAGTAAAGGGGAAGAACACATGGGTGTTGAGGATTAAAACGCATTTGATCCGAATCCTAATGCGATGACCCTAGCGGGCGGGACTGGTTAAGTGTGTGTGCTTGTGTAGGAGAGACCCGGGTTCGAGTCTCTCCACACTGTTTTATTTTTAAACATATTTTCTTGTATTATTTTAATATAAAAATCAAACCCTATAATATTATATTATTATATAAATGTGTTTTAGCCCGAGAAATAACCCGTAGGCTCGGGTTTGAATTATTAACCTATTTTTATATTATTTCCCACTTTTATAAATAATATATTTATGTTATTATCGAATAAAAATAATATATTTATATTATTTTCAAACCGTAACTTCGTATAAAATAATATGTTTATATTATTTTCAAACCGTGACTAATCTTATTAAATAATATATATGTGTATATTATTTTGTATCGTTTTATACCTCGTGTGACGTTTCAAACCAATTAATAATATAATTGTTATATTATTTACCCACGTTTATATACTCGATTAAAAATAATATATTTATTATTTTTCCACACAAATGACTATTTAGTTAATCCTTCGAATCTAAAAATAATATATTAAATTATATTATTTTCCTAACATTTGTAAACGACTTTAACGTACGAATGTATTTATTTATTTATTATTCGTTATTAACGTACGACACGTAACGCTTTTCCCTTAATGATTATATTAAGAAATTTATATAATTCCGTAGACACGTTCGTCTACTCTTAAATCCTTAGAAAGCGTTAAGATGTTCTAACTTCCGTGTCGTCGACACAAATCTCATATGTCCCTAACTTATGTGTTATAATTATAGGGCATACGTAAGCCGTGCAGGCTAACACTTGAGATTCTAAATCTCATACTTGTGTGATACTACCTACTACGCAACGCAGGTGAGTTTCTCGGCCCCTTTTACTGTTTTTATTTGGGGGAGAAAACATTTCACAACCTTTTTGGTTTATTGTAATTCATATGATATCACTGTTGAGGCTAAGCGTAACACACTATCATGAAAAGTCCTCACACACATCGGACCGTTAATATAGTATGAACGAGGTAATTTTGGTAGTACTAATGGGTTTGACAAACCCCACCCGTGTTAGTCGCGCTAACTCGATTGGAGGTCGAACGGGTGTTATATTGACCTTAACACATTAGTCAGAGTTGATAGACCTGGCTGGAGGCAAACAAACAAACACACTGTCAGTTTCGGTTGCGAGCGCTTTAGCAAAACATGAATATAGGCATGCAACCTATTGATATGCATATTGAATGTACATAAACCGTAAACGCTTTACTTTAAATGATTGAAACTTGTGAACTCACCAACCTAGTGTTGACTCGTTTTCTTACATGTTTTCTCAGGTTGGCACCCAGGATCACGTTAAGTCATGCATGTGTCTTGGACTCCAATTGAAATAATTATCTACTGAATAATATTTATGTTTTGTTTGTAATTGGACTTGGGCGCGTTGTTTTGCGCATTTACTTTCATTTAACGCTTCCGCATATACGCTCTGAACCTTGATCTTTTATATTATTACATTTCAAGTCCCATATAGTGTCGTTTGAAGTAACTGATGTCTGAGATCCTGGTTTGTCACCTTCCAAAACGGTAAAACTCCGTTAGTGGAATTTAGGGGTGTGACATGACCCGTCATTCTTTCCTGGGAACATATCTGTTGTAGGTACTACTCTGGGAAGATAACCACCTTGTTTTGAAATAAATGAATGTTAACAGTTTTAAGACTTGTCTTGGTTTACCAAGATGAGTGATGATGAAAGGATGTCATTCGCAATGATTGCATTCACATGAAATGATTTGACCATTTTGGTCCGAAAAGGAATGTTTTGCCATGTATGATCAATTCCCACATAATATCTTGCAACTTATGGAATGGAATGCGGACCGTTACATTCCCTTGTGGTATGTAACAGGGGAATGGCCTTTATATAAAGGGAATGGTAAGTGGTGACGACCACTTGAGAGGTTTACGAACCTTGATAAGATATAACCTGTACAAGGTTAATGTTATGTTGGGCAAGGGCGGATGTGAAAAGAAGAGATGATATGTTAAAGATATTTTAATTAAAACTTAGAACTCACCAACATAAAGCTGACTCGTGTTTAAGCATGTGTGTCAGGTAAGAATATGGCCTCAAGCTGTAAGGATAAGGAGGCATCATGAGCAGGTTATCTAGCATCAAAAGCTGAAGACTAGCATTAGGATCATATTGCACTTTCTTTAAGAATGCACTAAGACAAGTTTATAAATAAAAGATGTTTTAAAGTCTTTTGCTGTGTATGTTTCTCTGGTTTCTATATGTTCACGAGTAAATCTGATAAGTGACCGGCATTCCGGGGGATTCAGGGTGTGGGTGTCACATCGATATAGGTTTACTTTATTTTTTTTGTTTTGCATGAAAAAATAAAAACTATAAAAAAGGGAAAAAAACTTAATTTAACCTATACAAACGATATGTCGTCAGGACAGATTTTCATCCCGGCGCCCATTTTTCCCTGCACCCAGCTAACCCTATCCCGACGACTTGTCGTGTGGATAGATGGTTACGTGGTCAACTTTTGGGAAAACCTATCCCCACTACATGTCATCGGGATAGGTCAACCTATACCGACGACTTCTGTCGTGTGGATCGATGTCGTCTGGAAGTGTAAAATCCTTGTAGTGATGTGCGATATGTGTATAAGTAAAATGAGACAATAACCATAGTTATATAAAACATTAGTAGGTTAAAAACTCATGTTTTACACGGGTTTAAGAAAAGAAATATTAACTAGTTACTAACGAATATTTTAAATTATAAAAGAAATATTATATAATAATTAAGATTTAAAAACTAATAAAGGAAATTTAAATATTTAATATTAAAGAAAAAGTAAATGAAAAAAAAATTAGACTCACATGTCGTCGATATATAGACCGTTTTTCTTTGTTTTATATTTTTTTTATGCAATATTTTCTAGAAATATTGAAAATATTTATAATTTTTTTCAGGAATAACACAACATCTAAATTGTTAAAAACATCCAAATAATATCCAAATAAAACAAATTGTTCACAAACATACAAATTGTTCAAATCAAACAAAATAATCAAATTGTTCAAATTGTTCGTAACATGCGAACTAAACTATCAACTAATTATCACCACTACTAGTTCGTCGATTTCATAGACAACACATTTCTTTCATTTGGCGTTGCATTTTTACCATTTGTTGCACCTGGACCGAAAGTTGTTGTCAGTGATGCTCATGTTGTTGTTGATGTAGTTGTTGCAGTTGTCGTGGGTATAGGTTATTGACTGGTCACCTTTCAAAATGCCCTAATCCTGACGACATGACTTCGATATAGGTCTACTTTATTTCTTTTAGTTTTGCACGAATACAGAAAAACTATAAAAAGGGGAAAAAATTAATTTAACCTATACAGACGATATGTCGTTGGGACAAATTTTCATTCGGACGCCATTTTCCCCTACACCCAGCTAACCCTATCCGGACGACATGTCGTGTGGATAGGGTGTTACATGGTCAACTTTTGGGAAAACCTATCCCACTACACGTCATCACGATAGGTTAACCTATGCTGACGACTTTTGTCGTGTGGATAGGTGACGTCGGGAAAAGGTAAAATCCTTGTAGTGATGTGCGAAATGTGTATAAGTGTAATGAGACAATAACCATAGTTATATAAAACATTAGTACGTTTGAAACCCATATTTTACGCGAGTTTAATAAAAGAAATATTAACTAGTTACAAATGAATATTTAAAAATTACAAAAGAAATATTTTATAATAATTAATATTTAAAAACTAATAATGGAAATTTAAATAGTTAATAATAAAGAAAAAGTAAATGAAAAAAAAAATTAGACTCACATGTCGTCGATATAGACCGTTTTTCTTTGTTTTATAATTTTTTATTTATCCAATATTTTCCAGAAATATTGAAAATATTTATAATTTTTTTCCGGAATAACACAACATCTAAATTGTCAAAAGCATCCAAATAATATCCAAATCAAACAAATTGTTCACAAACATACAAATTGTTCAAATTGTTCGCAACATGCGAACTAAACTACCAACTAATTATCATCACTTCTAGTTCGTCGAATTCATAGACAACACATTTCTTTTATTTGGTGTTGCATTTTTAGCATTTGTTGCCCCTGGACTGAAAGTTGTTGTGAGTGATGCTCTTGTTGTTGTTGATGTAGTTATTGTCGTTGTTGTTGCTGTAGTTGTCGTGGGTATAGGTTATTGACCAGTCACCTTTTAAAATGCCCTAATCCTGACGACATGTTTTTGTGACACCCGACATTTCAGGTCAATATCCGTACATGTTATAAACAAGTTTACATTTTAATTGTTTTTGTGATTTATTTAATTTCACAAACAAGGACATTAAGGTCTAACAAAGACCGTACATGGTCTCATTTTATGTCTTTGGTAATTCTGGGAGTTACCGGTTCACATACCAGTATAAACCGACTAATACGAACGTTAGTAGTTAATTTAAATAACCAGAAAAATATATATAGGCATATATATTACACAAACTTTACGTGGAACAATAAATAATTTTTTGAATAAATTTATAATACCGTAGAGAACCTAAACCGAATTAAATTACCCCTTAAAACTCTAATTGATATTAATACCATTAATAAACTAATACTTAAAACTAATTATTAACACTCAAATCACTTTTTGACTTTCTCGGCCGAAGCCAGAGAAAACCATTCCCCCTTTTCACTCGTCCCATACCATGACTGAGAAAACTCAGATAAAACCATACCTTCTCAGCCTCAACCTCACAATCTCTGTCATATTTCTCATTTCATACGACAATTTTTCCCCATTTCTCTCCAAATCGAAGTCAAGTTCTAAGGCAAAACCTATCATTATTCGGTGTTTTAAGAAGAATTTCAAGTGTTTCTGAAAAGAGTCTAGCAAAAGATTCAAGATCATTTCTCTGTTATTCTCGAAATCGCCATCTCTGTTTTTAAGGTAAAAACTCGATACTATCTACATTATTTTCTTTAAAAACCGTAGCTAAACATACAAAATATTCAAACGCAAGTAAGATGACAAGAAAAGTGTGTTGAATTCAAGATTAAAACATAAAAATATGCAGGACTGATTCTGCCAAACAGAAGTCCAGTAATCGAAACTATAGTTTCGATATCAGTTACTCAATCGAAACTAGGAAGTTTCGATACTCAATTTCCCAATCGAAACTGGGAGTTTCGATACATGTTTACTCAATCGAAACTAGGAGTTTCGATACTAGTTGTTCAATCGAAACTAGGTAGTTTCTATATCCTTCTTGTCAATCGAAACTAGGAGTTTCGACAATTGTCATACTCAATCGAAACTAGGTAGTTTCGATACCCAACTACTCAATCGAAACTAGGAAGTTTCGATACTCAATTGCCCAATCGAAACTAGGTAGTTTCGATACCTGTGTCAGTCCCCATTTAGCAGTAACTTAGAACTGTTTTTACTACAAAACAAGTGTTGAACAACTAAGAAGATATTTTAAACAAAAACAACCAGATTTACAAAGTCGGTGAACAATTTGCAATATAAGACGTTCGGTCTTAACACAATTTACCCTTTGGTATTTAGGGAACGAATAGTCAAGGTTGACTGGAACAATTATCGTTGCTAACATATACAAAAACAAGGTGAGTTTCACGGCCCCTTTTTACTGTTTTCTATATTTGGGGGAAAAACATACTTACAACTATTTTATGGGATAACAAGAGAATAAGGCACGACTTTTATGTTTACATGAGATGAGAACAACAAGTGGAGGCCGCTAAAGTCCCCTGGAACAATGTAGTAACCATTAACTGTAGCCTAGGGTCCTATGAATAGTACTATGGAGAGTGACGTCTCCCGGTCATGGTTAGTTGCGCTAACCACAATCTGGAGGATTTATGGCCGCATAGAACCGGATAACGAAATTAGGGGCGTGTACAATTGTCATGGTTTGGTTACGCCTCATGTATGAACATATTATTTGTATTCCTAGCTAGTTTACAAATGGGTCAACAATTCTTATTCTGATTATCACATGCACCTGAAACTATTTACGAACGATTGAATTTTACAAAGAACTATTTGATTAAACTTGTGAACTCACCAACCTAGTGTTGACAATTTTAAGTATGTTTTTCAGGAAATTGAACGTGATCGCAAGGTTAGCAATGTAGATTACATGCATGCACGATGGATACGACTTTTGGGGGATTTCTCTTGTATAACTCATTGTAATAGAGTCATATTTGCGAAATCTTCACTTTTTGTAAACTCAATTTGCATATTGGAATGTAAAACTTTAAACTTGTTTATGTATCCATTTATCATGTATGTGTTTGCGGTAATCATATGCTTTGGAAACCATGTTACGTCACGCCTCGCGTTTCCGCCTTGGCGAGGGTGTGACAGATTGGTATCAGAGCCATTGGTTATAGCGAACTAGGAGTCTAAAATTGAACCTAGTCTATAATCTAAATGACTCACTGAGACGTTTTTCATTGCATATGCATTTCATAACTTATCATCCTATTGTACGGATATCGTAGACACTGAATATCGTCACACACTAACCCCATTTCGACTTCAGACCCATGGCACCCAAAAGAAGGACACCGCGTGACACTACTGGTGAAAACAATACGACGATTTCTGCAGAAGTTGAGCAACTCATATCACAACGTGTAGCCGCCGCCTTGGAGCAGTACAAAGCCAATCGGAATAACGGCGGAGGAAATGGTAGTGGTAGCGGAGGAGGTGCAGGAGGCAGTGGCACTACTGGAGGTAATAGGATGTGTAAACACCTCCGTAACACAGTCGCGATCTAAGTTAACAACATTATTAAAATATTGACTTGTGACCCTACAGATGCTTCGAACAAAAAGTGCACTTATAAGGCCTTTCTATCATGTAACCCTCGCAACTTCAATGGCACCGAGGGTGTAGTAGGCCTGATTGCAGTAGGCCTGATGAGGTGGATTGAGAAGATGGAATCTGTAATTGATATTAGTGAATGCACAGCTGACTGTATGGTGAAATATGCCACTTGCACACTTGCTGACAAAGCGTTAACCTGGTGGAATTCTCAGATGAAAACATTGGGAAGACAGACTGCCTACCAGCTATCTTGGGATGATCTAAAGGCCATGATGATCGAGGAGTACTGTCCTCGAAATGAATTGCAGAAAATCGAAACTGAAATGTGGAACCTTCAAATGATAGGAGATGATGTGGCTGGTTACACTGACCGATTCAATGAGTTAGCAAGTTTAGTTCCACACATGGTTACCCCAGAATACAAGAAGGTTGAAAGATATTTGTGGGGTCTTGCTCCTCAAATCCGAAGCCTGGTAACTTCATCGAACCCTATGGATGCCAAGAGCGCTATAATTCTAGCTTCCAAACTAAGAGATAATGTTGTACGTGATGGTTTGTTTGAGAAGAAGGAGACCGAGGAAGGAAGGTCTGGGGAAAAGAGAAAATGGTTTGGAAAGCTAAGTAATCAAAACAAGAATCAAACTAACAAGAGACCTGAAATTATGAAAGCCTATGCTGTCAACACGGTGGAACAGAAAGGATATCTTGGAACACTATCGAAGTGTGACAAATGTGGGTATCATCACAGTGGAAGGTGTACCCAATGCGGAAAGTGTAAAAAGCATGGGCATCTATCCCATAACTGTTGGAACAATGCGAACCCTAATAAGACCAATCAAGTAGCAGAAAAGGTCAACCCATGAGCAGAAAGGATGAATCAGGGATGCTTTGAGTGTGGAGATCCAAAGCACTTTAGAAAAGACTGTCCAAAGTTGAAGAACCGAAACGACAATCAGTCCCGTGGAAGAGCGTTTGTGATGGGGGGTGGTGACGCACGACAAGATCCGAACATTATCACTGGTACGTTCCCGATAAATAATCACTATGCCTATATACTTTTCGATACGGGTGCTGATATGAGTTTTGTGTCAAATGACTTTAAGTCCCTACTTAGTATTAAGCCCAGCAAACTAGACCAAAATTATACAATTGAATTAGCAAACGGGAAATTAATTAAAACCGAAGAAGTCATTCAGGATTGTACTCTATGTTTGAAAGACCACACCTTTAGTATAGACCTGTTACCTATTGACTTGGGAAGTTTTGACGTTGTTATTGGTATGGATTGGTTGTCGAAGAATCACGCCGAGATCGTTTATTTTGAAAAGATTGTTCATATTCCTCTCCCAAATGGAGAAGTCCTTTCGGTACAAGGTGAGAAAAGTGGAGTGACACTGAAGATGATAAACTGCATGAAAGCTCGTAAGTATCTACGTAAAGGCTATTGCGTATTCCTGGCTCACGTCGTCGAGAAGAAACCCGAGAAACGTCGACTTGAAGACATACCAATCGTTAAAGATTACACCGAAGTTTTTCCTGAAGACTTACCTGGATTACCACCACCGAGGTAAGTAGAATTCCGAATCGACTTGGTACCAGGAGCCGCACCGGTTGCGCGGTCACCGTATCGACTAGCACCTTCCGAGATGCATGAATTATCTAATCAACTGCAAGAGTTGCTTGATAAAGGTTTCATAAGACCGAGTTTCTCACCTTGGGGAGCTCCGGTCCTATTCGTAAAGAAAAAGGATGGAACCTTTAGGATGTGTATTGATTACCGAGAATTAAACAGACTTACAATCAAAAACCGGTATCCTCTTCCTCGAATAGATGATTTGTTTGATCAACTTCAAGGTTCCAGTTTCTATTCTAAAATTGATCTACGATCAGGGTATCATCAACTGAAAATCCAAGAAGAAGATGTACCAAAGACAGCATTTAGGACTCGATATGGCCACTACGAATTCCTAGTTATGCCATTTGGTTTGACGAACGCACCAGCTGTCTTCATGGATCTCATTAACCGAGTTTGCAAACCATACTTGGATAAATTCGTGATAGTATTTATCGATGACATATTGATATATTCACGAACCAAGGAGGAACATGAACATCATTTGCAATTAATCTTAGAACTACTCAGGAAGGAGAAGCTTTATGCTAAATTCTCTAAGTGTGAGTTTTGGATCCGAGAGGTTCACTTTCTCGGACACATCATCAATAAGAATGGTATTCACGTAGACCCATCTAAAATTGAAGCGATCAAAAACTGGGAAGCACCAAGAACTCCAACTGAGGTGCGTCAATTTCTGGGTTTGGCAGGCTATTACAGGCGATTCATCGAGAATTTTTCAAAAATAGCCCTGCCTTTAACCACATTAACCCAGAAAGAAAAGAAGTTTGATTGGAGTGACAAGCAAGAGTCAGCTTTTCAATTGCTGAAGCAGAAGCTGTGTAGTGCACCGATCTTATCCCTTCCTGAGGGAATCGACAATTTTGTCGTATACTGCGATGCATCACACCAAGGACTTGGTTGTGTGTTAATGCAAAGAGATAAAGTCATTGCATATGCCTCACTACAACTAAAAGTGCATGAAAAGAATTATACGACCCACGACTTGGAGTTAGGTGCAGTAGTGTTTGCACTCAAGATTTGGAGACATTATCTTTACGGTACAAGATGCACTATCTTTACTGATCACAAGAGTCTCCAACATATCTTCGATCAAAAGGAACTTAACATGAGACAACATCGTTGGGTAGAACTACTGAATGATTACGACTGTGATATCAAGTATCACCCTGGTAAAGCCAATGTCGTAGCAGACGCCTTAAGTCGTAAAGAACGGGTTAAAACACTCCGTGTTCGTGCCCTAGGATTGAAAATTCATACGAGTCTCACGACCCAAATACGGATGGCACAACAAGAGGCAATCAAAGAAGAAAACATTCAGAGTGAAGCTTTACGAGGAATGACCAGACAGTTAGAGCCAAAATCAGATGACACTTTATACTTTGCAAATAGAATTTGGGTGCCATGTTTTGGTAATTTACGGGAATTGGTTATGGACGAAGCCCACAAGTCCAGGTACTCCATTCACCCAGGTTCAGATAAGATGTAAAAGGATCTGAAAGAACACTATTGGTGGCCGAACATGAAAGGAGAAATTGCTATTTATGTCGGTAAATGCCTGACATGTTCAAAGGTAAAATCAGAACATCAGAAACCGTCGGGATTGTTACAACAACCCGAGATACCCCAATGGAAATGGGAACAAATTTCTATGGATTTTATCACGAAATTACCCAAGACGTCTAGTGGTTATGATACCATATGGGTAATTGTCGACCGTTTAACAAAATCAGCTCATTTTCTACCTATCAAGGAGACAGATAAAACCGAGAAACTTGCAAAGCTTTATATCAAGGAAATTGTGGCTAGGCATGGAGTGCCAATTTCTATTATCTCTGATAGAGACAGCAGATTCGTGTCTAGAATATGAAAATCATTACAAGAAGCCATGGGCACACGTCTTGACATGAGCACGGCATATCACCCACAAACAGATGGTCAAAGCGAAAGGACCATTCAAACTTTAGAGGATATGATGCATGCGTGTGTAATTGATTTCGGAGGTAATTGGGATACTCATTTACCGTTGGCAGAGTTTTCCTATAATAACAGCTACCATACGAGCATTAAGGCAGCTCCGTTTGAAGCTTTATATGGGCGTAAATGCCGCTCACCGCTATGTTGGGCGGAAGTTGGTGAAAAACATTTGACAGGCCCTGAGATTGTCCAGGAAACCACTGATAAGATCTTCAAAATTAAGGACCGTATGAAGGTGGCCCGAGACAGACAGAAGAGCTATGCTGATAACAGACGGAAACCATTAGAATTTCAAATTGGTGACCGAGTAATGTTAAAAGTCTCACCATGGAAAGGCGTTGCAAGGTTTGGTAACCGTGGTAAGCTCAACCCTAGATACGTTGGACCTTTTGAAATACTGGCTAGAGTTGGCCCTGTAGCTTACAAGCGCAAGTTGCCACAAGAACTAAGCAATGTACATAATACGTTTCATGTATCAAATCTCAAGAAGTGTTTATCAGACGAGACGTTAATTATACCGCCTGATGAGATTCACATAGACGACAGGTTGCATTTCATCGAGGAACCGATTGAGATTTCAGATTGGAAAGTTCAAAAGCTGAGACGTAGTCGAATCAAACTGGTTAAAGTACGTTGGAACTCAAAACGTGGTCCTGAGTATACATGGGAACGAGAGGATCAAATGAAAACAAAATACCCCTCCTTATTTAAGGATGCACCAGTTCAAGATGGCGCGAATTGAATTTCGGGACGAAATTCTGTTAACATGGGGAGAATGTGACACCCGACATTTCAGGTCAATATCCGTACATGTTATAAACAAGTTTACATTTTAATTGTTTTTGTGATTTATTTAATTTCACAAACAAGGACATTAAGGTCTAACAAAGACCGTACATGGTCTCATTTTATGTCTTTGGTAATTCTGGGAGTTACCGGTTCACATACCAGTATAAACCGACTAATACGAACGTTAGTAGTTAATTTAAATAACCAGAAAAATATATATAGGCATATATATTACACAAACTTTACGTGGAACAATAAATAATTTTTTGAATAAATTTATAATACCGTAGAGAACCTAAACCGAATTAAATTACCCCTTAAAACTCTAATTGATATTAATACCATTAATAAACTAATACTTAAAACTAATTATTAACACTCAAATCACTTTTTGACTTTCTCGGCCGAAGCCAGAGAAAACCATTCCCCCTTTTCACTCGTCCCATACCATGACTGAGAAAACTCAGATAAAACCATACCTTCTCAGCCTCAACCTCACAATCTCTGTCATATTTCTCATTTCATACGGCAATTTTTCCCCATTTCTCTCCAAATCGAAGTCAAGTTCTAAGGCAAAACCTATCATTATTCGGTGTTTTAAGAAGAATTTCAAGTGTTTCTGAAAAGAGTCTAGCAAAAGATTCAAGATCATTTCTCTTTATTCTCGAAATCGCCATCTCTGTTTTTAAGGTAAAAACTCGATACTATCTACATTATTTTCTTTAAAAACCGTAGCTAAACATACAAAATATTCAAACGCAAGTAAGATGACAAGAAAAGTGTGTCGAATTCAAGATTAAAACATAAAAATATGCAGGACTGATTCTGCCAAACAGAAGTCCAGTAATCGAAACTATAGTTTCGATATCAGTTACTCAATCGAAACTAGGAAGTTTCGATACTCAATTGCCCAAAGTTTCGATTACATGTTTACTCAATCGAAACTAGGAGTTTCGATACTAGTTGTTCAAGCGAAACTAGGTAGTTTCGATATCCTTCTTGTCAATCGAAACTAGGAGTTTCGACAACTGTCATACTCAATCGAAACTTGGTAGTTTCGATACCTAACTACTCAATCGAAACTAGGAAGTTTCGATACTCAATTGCCCAATCGAAACTAGGTAGTTTCGATACCTGTGTCAGTCCCCATTTAGCAGTAACTTAGAACTGTTTTTACTACAAAACAAGTGTTGAACAACTAAGAAGATATTTTAAACAAAAACAACCAGATTTACAAAGTCGGTGAACAATTTGCAATATAGGACGTTCGGTCTTAACATAATTTACCCTTTGGTATTTAGGGTACGAATAGTCAAGGTTGACTGGAACAATTATCGTTGCTAACATACACAAAAACAAGGTGAGTTTCACGGCCCCTTTTTACTGTTTTCTATATTTGGGGGAAAAACATACTTACAACTATTTTATGGGATAACAAGAGAATAAGGCACGACTTTTATGTTTACATGAGATGAGAACAACAAGTGGAGGCCGCTAAAGTCCCCTGGAACAATGTAGTAACCATTAACTGTAGCCTAGGGTCCTATGAATAGTACTATGGAGAGTGACGTCTCCCGGTCATGGTTAGTCGCGCTAACCACAACCTGGAGGATTTATGGCCGCATAGAACCGGATAACGAAATTAGGGGCATGTACAATTGTCATGGTTTGGTTACGCCTCATGTATGAACATATTATTTGTATTCCTAGCTAGTTTACAAATGGGTCAACAATTCTTATTCTGATTATCACATGCACCTGAAACTATTTACAAACGATTGAATTTTACAAAGAATTATTTGATTAAACCTGTGAACTCACCAACCTAGTGTTGACAATTTTAAGTATGTTTTTCAGGAAATTGAACGTGATCGCAAGGTTAGCAGTGTAGATTACATGCATGCACGATGGATACGACTTTTGGGGGATTTCTCTTGTATAACTCATTGTAATAGAGTCATATTTGCGAAATCTTCACTTTTTGTAAACTCAATTTGCATATTGGAATGTAAAACTTTAAACTTGTTTATGTATCCATTTATCATGTATGTGTTTGCGGTAATCATATGCTTTGGAAACCATGTTACGTCACGCCTCGCGTTTCCGCCTTGGCGAGGGTGTGACAGTTTTCGATATTGGTTTACTTTATTTCTTTTAGTTTTGCACGAAAAAAGAAAAACTATAAAAAAGAGGAAAAAAATTATTTAACATATACAGAAGATATGTTGTCGGGACATATTTTCATTCGACAGCCCATTTTTCCCTGCACCCAGCTAACCATATCCGGACGACATGTTGTGTGGATAGGGTGTTACATGGTGAACTTTTGGGAAAACCAATCCCCACTGCATGTCATCGGGATAGGTCAACCTATGCCGACGACTTTTGTCATGTGGATAGGTGTCGTCTGGAAAAGGTAAAATCCTTGTAATAATGGGCGATAAGTAAAATGAGACAATAAACATAGTTATATAAAACATTAGTAGGTTAGAAACCCATGTTTTACACGGGTTTAATAAAAAAAATATTAACTAGTTACTAACGAATATTTTAAATTATAAAAGAAATATTATATAATAATTAAGATTTAAAAACTAATAAAGGAAATTTAAATATATAGTAATAAAGAAAAAGTAAATGAAAAAAAATTTTAGACTCACATGTCGTCGATATAGACATTTTTTCTTTGTTTAATATTTTTTTATTTAAACAATATTTTCCATAAATATTGAAAATATTTATAATTTTTTTCAGGAATAACACAATATCTAAATTGTCTAAAATATCCAAATAATTTCCAAATAAATCAAATTGTTCACAAACATACAAATTGTTCAAATCAAACAAAACAATCAAATGGTTCAAATTGTTCGCAACATGCAAACTAAACTACCAACTAATTATCATCACTTCTAGTTCATCAATTTCATAGACGACACATTTATTTCATTTGGCGTTGCATTTTTAACATTTTTTGCACCTGGACTGAAAGTTGTTGTGAGTGATGCTCTTGTTGTTGTTGTTGCAGTTGTCTTGGTTATTGACCGGTCACCATTTAAAATGCCCTAATCCTGACGACATGTCTTCGATATATATTTACTTTATTTCTTTTAGTTTTGCACGAAAAAAAAAGAAAAACTATAAAAAAGTGGGAAAAAAATAATTTAACCTATATAGACGATATGTCGTCGGAACAGATTTTCATTCGGGCGCCCATTTTTTCTTGGACCCAGCTAACCCTATCCGGACAACATGTCGTGTGGATAGGGTGTTACATGGTCAACTTTTGCGAAAACCTATCCCCATTATATGTCATCGGGATAGGTCCACCTATGCCGACGACTTTTATCGTGTGGATAGGTGTCTTCTGGAAAAGGTAAAATCCTTGTAGTGATGGGCGATATGTGTATAAGTAAAATGAGACAATACCCATAGTTATATAAAACATTAGTAGGTTAGAAACCCATGTTTTACACGGGTTTAATAAAAGAAATATTAACTAGTTACTAACAAATATTTTAAATTATAAAAGAAATATTATATAATAATTAAGATTTAAAAACTAATAAAGGAAATTTATATATTTAATAATAAAGAAAAAGTAAATGAAAAAAAAATTTAGACTCACCTGTCGTTGATATAGACCGTTTTTCTTAGTTTTATATTTTTTTATTTATGCAATATTTCCAGAAATATTGAAAATATTTATAATTTTTTTTCGGAATAACACAACATCTAAATTGTCAAAAACATCTAAATAATATCCAAATAAAACATTTTTTCACAAACATACAAATTGTTCAAATCAAACAAAGCAATCAAATTGTTCAAAGTGTTCGCAACATGCGAACTAAACTACCAACTAATTATCATCACTATTAGTTCGTCGATTTTATAGACGACACATTTCTTTCATTTGGCGTTGCATTTTTAGCATTTGTTGCACCTGGACCGAAAGTTGTTGTGAGTGATGCTCTTGCTGTTATTGATGTAGTTGTTGTTGTGGTTGCAGTTGTCGTGGGTATAGGTTATTGACCGGTCACCTTTTAAAATGCCCTAATCCTGACGACATGTCTTCGATATAGGTTTACTTTATTTCTTTTAGTTTTGCACGAAAAAAGAAAAAACTATAAAAAAGGGAAAAAAATAATTTAACATATACAGACGATATGTCGTCGGGACAGATTTTCATTCGGGCGCCCATTTTTCCCTACACCCAGCTAACCCTATCCGGACGACATGTCGTGTGGATAGTGTGTTACATGGTCAACTTTTGGGAAAACCTATCCCCACTACATGTCATCGGGATTGGTCAACCTATGCCGACGACTTTTGTCGTGTGGATTGGCGTCGTCGGGAAAAGGTAAAATCCTTGTAGTGATGTGCGAAATTTGTATAAGTAAATGAGACAATAACCATAATTATATAAAACATTAGTAGGTTTGAAACACATGTTTTACACGGGTTTAATAAAAGAAATATTAACTACTTACTAATGAATATTTAAAAATTATAAAAGAAATATTATATAATAGTTAAGATTTAAAAAGTAATAAAGGAAATTTAAATAGTTAATAGTAATGAAAAAAAATAGTTAGACTCACATGTCGTCGATATAGACCGTTTTTCTTTGTGTTTATATATTTTTGTTTATGCAATATTTTCCAGAAATATTGAAAATATTTATAATTTTTTTTTCAGGAATAACACATGTAAATTGTCAAAAACATTCAAATAATATCCAAATAAAACAAATTGTTCACAAACATACAAATTGTTCAAATCAAACAAAACAATCAAATTGTTCGCAACATGCGAACTAAACTACCAACTAATTATCATCACTTCTAATTCGTAAATTTCATAAAAGACACATTTCTTTCATTTGGCGTTGCATTTTTACCAGTTGTTGCACCTGGATCGAAAGTTGTTGTGAGTGATGCTCTTGTTGTTGTTGATGTAGTTGTTGTTGTTGTTGCAGTTGTCGTGGGTATAGGTTATTAACCGGTCACCTTTTAAAATGCCCTAATCCTTACGGCATGTCTTCGATATAGGTTTACTTTATATCTTTTAGTTTTGCACGAAAAAAGAAAAACTATAAAAAAGAGGGAAAAAATAATTTAACCTATTGTAAAGATAAAGACTGATGGCTACAGAGTTCTCTAAGTATAGATGTTGCGGACTCTATAGTTTTGCTGACTTTACAAAGTTGCTGCTGAGTAGGCATATGCTGCTGATAGTTAAGTTCCGCTGCTGATAGTTAAGTTCCACTGCTGATGAACAACTATGCTACGGATAGCCTTATCTGATGAAGTCCAAGGTTGCCGTTGATAGGCTTCCCAGCAGCATCAAACATTGATGCTGCTGATAGGCAAATCATCAGCAGCTTTGACTTTACTACTAACACCTTTTGCTGCAACACTGGCACATCTATCAGCAGAAGGAATGTTATTGGTGCAGATGATTAAAGACAAAACTACTACTTCTGAAGTCTCCTGCAAAGATTCCTAAGAAGACTTTTGACCTGATTCATACTGTTGTGTAACTTGTAACTTTCAAAGATCAACGGCTGGTGTTTGATCTGATCCTTAGAATCAAGGGTCTGTCTTGATTCTAAGTTCCTTTATATGTATTGTATCTTCTTATTTCACAAGTGTGCTTCCTTAGAGTTTTCTCTGTAACTTGTAAACTTTGAAGATTAATACAATCTGCATTTATCAGTATCATCATTGTTTCTTATTTACATTGCATAGTTGTGATTGTTTCCGCCAATCTCAACTGAACAGAACCATCTTGTAAAACACTGATTCTACAAGTGGTATCAGAGTTTTGGCTCTTAGATTAAACAAACTAACATTTGTTTAATCACTATCTGGTTCTGTTAACTCTTTGCTGCTAAACCATCTATCCAAAGTATGGCTCAGAATACTGGATTTGATCATGTTGGAAGCATTCACAGACCACCAAGACTGGTGACTGGAGAAGATTTTGACATGTGAAAGAAAAGAATGGAAAGTTTCTTCTGCTACCAAGAATATGGAATGTGGAGATCCATAATTGATGATCCGTATGTGCCTATGGTGACTTCTGCTGATTCTGGAGGTCCATCTATTCCTAAAGAAGCTTCCAAATATTCTGAAGAATACATCAAGAAGATGGAGGTAGATTTTAAAGCTCTGGGAGCTATACAAATGTGCTTACCAAATGAAGTTTTTCATAACTTCATAGAATACAAAAGCGCCAAAGAGCTATGGGAAGCTCTTGAAAAGATGTTCGCTGGTTCTGAAGAAGTGAAAGAAAATAAAAGAGACATTCTAAAGAAACAATATGAAAACTTTGTCTGCAAGGATGGTGAGTCTCTTACCACTCTATACAATAGGTACACCTATCTTGTGGGAGAGCTACAGTGCTCTAAAGTCAAGATGGAGAATGAAGGCATTCTCAAAAAGTTTATTAGATCTCTTCCAAGTTGCTAGACACTCTACACAGTGTCAATCAAAAGAACTGAAAACCAGAAGTCTCTCAAAATGACTGAGCTGTTTGGAATGTTGAAGACATATGAGCTGGAAATGATCCAAGCCAGAGAAAAAAGCTCAGGTCATTCATCCTCATCCTCGTCATCTATCACTTCCTCTGCACTACACTCTGACCACTCAGCTCCAAGGTCAAGCAACTACTATCCTCCCATTGTTACCCATCCGCCAACTCCCAACTCACAAACTAGCAACTCACCTTTTCTCCTTGAAGCCCCACCTCAAAATAACTATGCTGCATTTGTCTCTGAAAATCCAAGAAATATGAAATTTATCAAAGAAGATCTGGAGTGTTTTCATCCAGATGACCTAGAAGAAATGGACATACAACACTCTTATGCTATGTTATCTCTTAGAGCTAAAAGGTTCTACTCTAGAACTGGAAGACCTATTCCAAGCAACAACTCTAACACTAGAGTTGGGTTGGATAAGAGCAAGCTAAGATGTTACAACTGTAATCAACTTAGACATTTTACCAGAGAATGTAAGGCACCAAAGGCAAACCCAGCTGCTGCACAGCCAAGACAGACACATCAAAGTCAGGCAGGTCAAAACACTCCTCATGCTCAAACTTCAGCTTGCGCAACTCAACAAGTGGGAACAACTGATTTTGACTGGAGTTTTCAATATGAAGAACCAACAGCTAACAACCAAGCTCTCATGGCAGACACAAGGAGATACCACCTCAGGCATATGAACATCTCTGTTCTCAAGCTTGCATTGATAAGATTCTAGGATATAGAAAGCATAACCAAAATCTTATAGATCAAAATGAAGAGTTTCATCAAATGAAATCTGAATTTAAAAAGGTTGAAAACAGTTACAAAGAAAAGATTAACTGTCTAAAGAAAGAGATTTCATCATTAAAACATGAACAAACAAATCTTGAAACTCAGATTGATGATCTATTGGTTAAGCTAAAAGCTACAAGAGCTGAACTGGCAGAACAAAAGGTTCATGTTGACAAATATGAATTTGCATCCAAAAAGCTGCAAAGACTTTTGGATGCTCAAATTCATGAAAAGGAAATTGCTGGTCTTGGGTATCAAGTTGAGCAGACTTACAAATCTGTACCACCACCTGCTGACTATGTAGCTATCCATGAACCTAACTTCAACTTCACAAACCTTGACCATGCAAACCAAAATCTTGATCCATCCAAAGAAGAAATAGTTGTGCAAGAATGCAATACCTCAACTGAATCTGAGTCCATTTGCTCAGAATCCACTAAAACCAGTGAAGCCCCATTACTCCCTACTAATGAAGTAATTCTCAAAACCACTAAATCTGGTAGAGTAATCCAAACCAATGGTCCAAGTCCCTTTATTCCCTCTATACCAGTACCTCAACTCACCAAACAGATCAAAATTAGCTATCCTCCTGAAGGAAGGAAGAAAGTTACTTATTGAAAAGGGACAATCCTTAATCTCTACAAACCATCCAGCAAACCAACCAAGGAAGGTGTTTGACATACATCATGCATCTGGAGAGAGAACTCCATATGTTCATAAAACATAGGAGGAAGCCACTTTTGAGCATAACAAAACTCATCACTGGAATTTTAAAGACTTATTCAAAAGAAAGGACTATGTGTACTTTCAAAGGGATCAAATTGCTAAATCATGCTTTGTCTGTGGAAAATACAATCATACCACCAGCACCTGCTTCTATTACTTTCAACAATAACGAAATCTTAAGCAACAAGCCTTTGAGAAGACTAACAAGAACAAAAAGGTAAGACGCTATGAAGCCAAAGCAACTAGCTTCAGAAAATCTATCTCTCCACCAAGGAAGTAGATCCCAAAAGTTCAACAATCTTGCATCATATGTGGTGAATCAAACCACTTTGTTGCATATTGTAAATTCAATCCATTCAACCAGATCTCTCAATCAGCTTCAACAACAGTCAAGATTCTTCCTAACCAGCAGCAGGTCTATAGAAGAACCCCAACAGAAAAGCCCACTTTTAACAGGAAGGTAAAGAAGGAGAAGAAGATGTTTGCTGAATAGTCAGCAGTAATCAAAATTACTGCTGATCACATGAAGCCGAAAAGGATGAAAAACAAACCCAAGCTTTCAGCAGCAACCAAATCTACTGCTGATCAGTTAACACTATCAGCGGCAATCAAGTTTGCTGCTGATCAGGCAAAACCAACAGTAACCAAGTTAGCTACTGATCAGTCAAAACCATCAGCAGCAAATCTTGAAATCCAGAAAGAACTATCAGCAGCCAAAGTCACATCTACTGCCGTTAGAGGAAAAGGGTCTGGAAAATTTATTCAAAAATGGAAAGCCAAGTCCACATCTTCATCCTCTCAAAGTATCATCATTGGATCTATTGAATACCTGTATAGGGATAATTTTGGTTTCAAAGCACACTCACCCAAGTCTGCACGTTCTTGGGTCCCTCCCTCTAACTAGATCTCTCTCGTGTGAGGGACAACCAGGTAATAATGATAACACATGGGTTGTAGACAGTAGTTGTTCCAGGCACATGACAGGCAACTGATCCATCCTTTCAGATTTCATATACTTTTATGGAGGATATGTTGTATTTGGAAGTGATTCAAAGGGAGGATCTATCACTAGACAAGGAATTGTGTCCAATGAGAGAATAAGCATTGAAAAGGTGAATTATGTAAAAGAACTAGAGTTCAACCTCATAAGTGTGTCTCAAATATGTGATCAGAAGCATTGGATGCTTTTCACAGATAAAGAATGTTTTGTGCTCTCCCCTGGGCTAAGAAAACCTTCTCTAGAAAAGATCTTGTTGACTGCTCAAAGAAAAGATAAATTATATGTGCTTGACATGAACAAAGTCACTCCATATGGTAGTGTATCTTGTTTTCTGTCCAAGGCATCATTTGATGAATCCGCTCTATGGCACATGAGATTAAGCCATGTGAATGTGAAAACTATCAACAAGTTGGTGAAAGGAAACCTTGTCAGAGGTCTTCCTGACAAGGAATTCTATCTCACAAGCCCAAGACATTGAATTCAAATGACACTCCACTACAGCTGTTGCATATGGATCTTTTTGGTCCTACAAACGTCATGTCAATTGGCAAGAAGTCATATTGTCTGGTGATAACTGATGAGTACAGAAGATTCTCATGGGTATACTTCTTGAGAACTAAAGATGAAACTGCTGAAATTCTTAAATCCTACATTCTTAGGGTTGAGAATCAAAGCAATCAGAAAGTCAAAATCATAAGGTATGATCAAGGTACATAATTTAAGAACCAGACCTTGAATTGTTTTTATGATAGTAAAAGTATTGAAAGTCAATACAGTGCTCCAAGAACTTCTCAACAAAATGGGTTTGCTGAAAGGAGAAACAGAACTCTCATTGAGTCTGCAAGATCAATGCTGGCTGACTCAAAACTGCCTCTCACATTCTAGGCAGAGGCAGTTAGCATAACTTGCTATGTGCAAAATAGAGTTCTCCTTGTCAAGCCTCTCAACAAAACACCTTATAAGCTATGGTTCAACAGAATTCCCTACATTGGCTTCCTGAAACCCTTTGGATGTCCATGTACTATTCTTATCACCAATGGTGTTCTTCCAAAATTTGGTGCCAAATCTGATGAAGGATATTTTGTGGGCTATTCCTCTCAATCCAAGGCTTACAGTGTATTCAATTCCAGAACAAGAATAGTTGAAGAATCAGCAAATGTGGAATGTAGGGAACACATTCCATGTGAAAAGGGTAAAGGACCAGACAGGCTTTTTGATATTGACTCCTTTTCACAAGTATTTGAGCCTTTCATCTTCTCAAATATGGAATCTATCTCTTCCAAAAAGCAAGCATCTACATCATTTGATGACTACAGATTAGGCTTCAATGGTCCATCTATAAGAATCAAAAGACCATCCATTGATCCTCTATCTGTTGTTGATGCTATTGAAGCCAGTAAAGCCAGAACAAGCAACTCAAATGTCACCAGCAACAGTCTTCCTAACAATGAAGATCAAGATGAGGGTATTGCATCTAATGCAGCTGATGCTGCTGAGGCTGCTGACTTATTGGAAGATGCTGCTACTGCTAAAGATTCCCTTGCAACCAACTCTCTTGAAGATATTCCATATCAAAATCAAAGCAATCTTGACCATGGAATACAATTGGATGTTATTCCAGCACAAAGAATCAACAAAGAACATCCCTTAGGAAATGTCATTGGTCAAGTTCAACAAGGAGTTCAAACTAGAAGCAAGACTCATGAAGCTAATATCTGTCTATACTCCTGTTTTCTGTCTCAAGTTGAACCAAAGAAGATAGATGAAGCTCTGCAACACAGCAGTTGGATTGATGCAATGCAAGAAGAGTTGCTGCAATTCAAAAAACAAGAGGTGTGGACCCTAGTTGATCTTCCACCTAGCCAGACTGCTATAGGCACAAGGTGGGTCTTCAGGAACAAGGAATATGAAATAGGGATTGTAATTAAGAACAAATCCAGACTTGTGGCTCAGGGATACACTCAGGAAGAAGGAATTGACTATGATGAAGTCTTTGCTCCTGGTGCCAGACTAGAGGCTATTAGAATCTTCCTAGCATATGTTGCATCCAAAAGCTTTATTGTTTATCAGATGGATGTTAAGAGTGCTTTTCTATATGGGAAGATTGGTGAGGAAGTATATGTCAGACAGCCTCCAGGCTTTGTAGATCCCTCACATCCAAACAAATTGTTCAAACTAGACAAGGCTCTATATGGACTACACCAAGCTCCAAGAGCCTGGTATGAGACTTTGTCAGGTTATCGACTCGGTAACAACTTCAGAAGAGGTGCCATTGATCAGACATTGTTTATCAAAGATGAAGGGGGGAAAAATTCTATTGGTACAAATCTATGTAGATGACATCATCTTTGGATCAACAAAGAGGAAATTATGCAAAGACTTTGAGATTCTAATGCACTCAAAGTTTGAAATGAGTTCAATGGGTGAACTAAATTTCTTTTTAGGTCTCCAAGTCAAACAAGTTCCAAATGGAATCTTCATCAGCCAATCCAAATATGTCAAAAGTGTCTTGGAAAGATTCAAACTAGTTGACTGCTCTGTTGCAAGAACTCCAATTCAAGTGCATCATCAATTGTCTCCTGAAAAAAATGGACAAGACACTGATCAACATCAGTACAGGGCAATGATTGGATCACTCATGTATCTAACTGCATCAAGACCAAATATCATGTTTGCAGTATGTCCGTGTGCAAGATTTCAAGCAGCTCCAAGGAACTCACACCTCCAAGCTGTCAAGAGAATTTTTAGATACCTCAAGGGAGCTCCAGGACTTGGGCTATGGTACTCTAATAATGATAACTTGAACTTATATGCATACACTGATAGTGACTATGGAGGATGCAACTTGGACAAAAAGTCCACATCAGGAGGATGCCAATTTCTGGGAGGAAGATTGATTTCCTGGCAATGGAAGAAGCAAACATGTGTGTCAACATCTACAGCAAAAGCAGAATACATTGCAGCTTCCAGTTGCTGTGCACAAGTCATCTGGATACAAAATCAAATGTTGGACTATGGAATGACTTTCATGGCAACTCCCATTCATATTGACAACAAGAGTGACTTATCAATTACAAATAATCCTGTGCAGCACTCCAAGAAAAAATACATTGACATCAGGTATCATTTTATTAGAGATCAAGCTGAGAAAAGAAGAATTATTTTACCCAAAGTTCATACCAATGAGCAGTATGCTGACTTATTCACAAAAGCCTTTGATGAAGCTAGATTCGGATATCTAGTTGAATCCATTGGCATGATGAAATTTGATTATAATATTTCTCTAAAAATCTTTAAAAATAAATGTGTCTGTCTTTCTCTTGTTGTAAATAAAGTCTTGTGAAAATAAATTATCAGCAGCAAACATTTTTGCTGCTGATGGGTTTAGTCCTCAGCATCAAAGAATTTGCCACTGACTACTTTAAGTTATCAGCAGGAACAAGTTTGATGCGGATAGCTTTAAAGCAATCAGCAACAACATCTTTGTTGCAGACCATTACATCCATCAGCAGCAACCAAGTTTGCTATGGATGGGTAAAAATGGTTCACATTAACTTTTACCCGCAGTAAAAAGTCATTGTCAGTCTTTACCATGACTGCTACAGTGTGTTATAATTGTAACACAGTAAAAAGAAAAGCGTCACTGTAGATGAATGCTACAGTATGCTACGCTTCATCTTTTTATACGGTACAAGTGACCGTTGCCCAAACTTTTGCCGTTATAACAAAATCAAATTCCCCCTTTTCACCTCTTCATATTCAATTCCGACCTAACTTTCATCTGTTCTCCCTCTCTCCCAAGCATTCAAAGCTTTCTCATACTTAACCAACTTTCAAATCCTTCCCTCCAAACCTTTTCATAATGGCGAACGTTGACATCGACAACCCAAATGGCAAGTTCTCAACTTACCACAATCTAACGGCGTATCTTATGAAGGGTAAGAAATCCGAAGGGTTCGATGATATGATCGACTTTCTGTGTCGATCAAAACTACACTTTGCTCTGACTGTTAACCCCAAAATCTATACATCCCATATGGAAGATCTCTGGAACTCTGTTGTCTTCTCTACCAAACAGGGGAATCCCTAAATCAAATCAAAGGTAGACTGCAAGGATATCACTATTACAGAAGCTACACTCAGAAAACATCTCAAGCTTCATGACAAGGGTGCCGCTAACTCATACACCAAGAATGAGTACATGAGGACCTTTGTATCCATAGGGTACACTGGAAATCAAGAAGAATATACCATTGAGAAGGCGCTGATGGGTCCTCCATGGAAGTTTTTATGCCACACTCTTCTCCAATGTATATCTCAAAAGAGGAGTGGATGGCATCAACTGAACTCTGCTCTTGCCTCTGCTGTTCATGGTATGGTAACTGGCCAATGGTTCAATTTCTCTCATTTGATTTTTGAAGGTTTAAGATACAATCTTCAGGAAGGAGCAAAACAAGCATTCTATATGTACCCTAGATTCTTGCAGGAAGTTTTTAACCAGGAATTAAAAGATCTTTCAAAACCTGTAAGAGTCTACTAGATTAGGGGACATAAAAATAATATTTTTAAAAGTATGAGAACTGTTTCAGAAAATTTCTCAGGGGTCAATGTTCCACTGTTATCTACAATGATGAACATACAAAGTACCTAGGGTGACAGTTCAGCAGTCCCAGCTGATACTGATCCCACACCCTCCACTACACAGCCTGAACACACAACAGTCTCTTCTATTCGAGCCCCTGTGCATCCCATTGAGGGTGCACAGGTACATCAAATACTTACATCCATTCTTCAAACCCAACTGGAACAAAGGGCCCCAGTTGAGGTGAGCTATACCAGGAAAAGAAAGAATAGCAAGAAAAGTCCTTCTATTCTTGGCTCAGTGGCCCACTCCCAACCCAAAAGCCCTCATTCAAAGTCACAACACTCTAGTGAGAATATCATAAGGGATAGCCACATGATTAGGGAGACTTCCTTGGAAGAATCTCTATTAGGTTCAGGATCACATCCCGGATCCATAGAACAACCCTCTGAGCCCTTTCATTTTGTTTTTTCTCTGAACTTAAGTGCAGAGGCACCTAGTCAAAATGATATACCTTCTCCAACAACCACTATTTCGAAGGCATTGATTGACTTGGTTGCCAATGTACCCAGCCCAAGTTCATCACCCAAGAAGGTTCACTCTTGAAGTTCTGATAGAGTGAATGTGGAAGGGGCTATCATTACTGCTGGTCCATCAACTAACCAGGAGGACAGTGATAACATCACTAAGTCCCCAACCATGGAAACTCTTAGTGAAAATGTCTCTTTTGAAACATTTTTCACTGAGAAGAATCCCAGGTGCCAAGAAAACTAGGGTGATAGGGATGCAGAGGCTAGGTCTAAGGCCCCATCTAGTTCCAAGGATTCCACATCAGTGGATGAGGAAAGTTTAAAACTTTAAAATCTGGAATTGACGGCTAGGATTGCTATGCTGGAGGCTGAAGTGTCTAAATTAAGGCACCAATCTGTCACACCCCAACCGACGGCAGAAACGTTGGGGCGGAACGTGGAGACTGTTCATGAGCACATGGTTGTCTAATGTTGTAATAGGTTAAATGTCATATTTAAAATCAAAATTCAAACCAAACAAGATTCAACGAGTACATGAAATAGAAGTACAAAACAAGTTCTTTTATTTAATATCAAACTAGGTCCACATCTTATATGAAGCATGCTTTTGATCAATCTCAAACATTCGTACCTGAAACATGGTTAAAACGATGTCAACTAAAAAGTTGGTGAGCATACATAGGTTTTGACTCTAAATGGTAGTATTGTGTTGTGTGCATACAATCCATACAAAGCATGGTTAATAAGGCAAATATGGAGAGAAACTATTGTGAAACCAAATTGTACAATCAAACCTTTGTAACTAGCATGCAAAACAAAATGTGTTGTCGGTAACAATCACCCTACCTGGGTGGGTTTGTCAGACTCAATAGATCTATCATTGTTAATTATCGGCTTGTATACTTAATGATTGCACATGTAAATTGCACACAAAAATAGTTTACACACCTAGTACTCAAGCATAAGGCTCAAATTGCACACATGAATGTAGGGTGGAATTGTATTGTGTAATTTGTAAACAATGTATAATTAAACTCGTGTTCCACCCCAAAAATGTAAATAATGTAAAAGGGGCTATTTAAACTCACATGTAAGTTGTTGGTAGTTAGTGCGAGCAACAGACAGCACACGTGATTTGCAAGTCACAAGGTTAACCTAGAGTTGGATTATATGAAGTTAAATCAATGTTATGCATAAAAGTCTAAATTAAATTCTAGGGTTTAACGGGGTTTGAGTGTAGGGATTTGTACAAAAGTGTTGGTGTTAACCTCACGTAATGGATGTGTGAAATTTGGTCATTGTATTTGAAATAAAAGGCTTAATGTGTATGTATTAAGAAAATAATAATTGGTTTAGGGCTTTGTTAAAATAAATATGTAAGTTAAATAAATAAGTTATTTTTATTTATTTATTCATTATTATAGAAATGTGTCTGTAGAAATAAGAGTAAATATATATTAGTATCTATTTAGAAAAATTATATTTATCCAAATGTAATTTAAATAGATAAATTTATTTTATTTATTTAACATGGTGTGTTCTTTTAAACATATGAGAATGTAAATATATGTATATTAATATGTATTAAAAAAATATACATTTGTTTGAACATGGTTTAATTATAAAAATAATGATTTAAAAAGTTTTGAAACTTTAATATATTTATACAAAAATGGGTAGCATAAAAGTATTAATTAAAACTAGTAATTTTAATTAACATAATTTATTTATATTGTGAGTGTGAATCTCAAAATCATTTAAATGGTAGAAATATTAATACTCTAATTAAAATTTGTTTATAAATGCATAAATTATTTCCAAGTGACATGAGGTTTTATAAAATAATATTTTTATGAATTAAATAGGTTAGTAAAAAGTAATAAAAATATATGTGAACCACCCGGTTAGAACCTGGGTGGGTTCTGAGACGGGCTAAGTGTGCAAACCACCAGACCAGGGGACTAATTCTTGTCAAGGAACTGGTTGGATTTGTCTTAACAAGCTACAGAATAGGAGCCGGGTTTGATTTGAGGAACGCGCAAAAAGAATTGCTGCGTGTGGGTTTCGAACCCACACCACCTAGCCCGGCTGTGTAGTGGCTTACCGACTGGGCTAGGTGGTTTCGCTGTCCTATAATGGAAACCAAAATTATAAAAACGAATACTGAATCGAGCCCTAATCCAAAATTCAAAACCGTATGAACCGATTAAGAACCCTAGATCAGATTGAGCTTGATGCCCTTTGTTATCTGGAATTGACAGAGGGCTATTGTTCTCCAACTAGTAACGAATCTAACAACGTAAAACTTACTTGATTAGGCGAAGGGATGAGTGCACACGGCTGGGTTAACAGTTCGAGTGTTCTTGATGCTCGATCGTGGTCCGGGAATGAAATGCAGATCAATTTGAGGGTTTAGTGAGTTTGTATGAAGGTATGCGAAGGTGTGTGATGGACTTAATCCGTTTAATTTCATTCTAAATACACGCTTCAATTACGGTTTGGAAGGTGCCAGCTGTAATGGGGGATTTCACATTAATTCGTTAGGTTTTGGATGAATTGGGCCGTGATTAAGGTCTGGATACACGCGAGAATAATCAAGGCCTGATTAGCGGGTCTCAAACGCGTTCAAATCTTGATTTGAAAAGGATTTGATCATGGTTTGACTTTGCAAGGTCAAACTACTCAAATTCGAAATTAACCGCCCAAATGATTGTTTTGAGATGTTAATTGGGCTAGGTTTGGACCGATTATTTGTGGAGTGGCCCTATGGAGTCCATTCCAACATGGATTCGATTAATCGCATCCCTAAATTGAGGGGTTTTTGGGCTGTTTGACTTCTGGAAGTCAAAACAGTTCATATGTGGTCAAAATAAGTCAAAGAGTTCAATTTCAAGGTGAGGGGTTAATAATTCAGGGATGTAGGTTCATATTTGAGAGCTCAAATGATTGGGGGGGGGGGGGGGGGTTAAAACTATTTGTTCAATTCAAATTGTAAAGATATATATGTTTATTCATATATGCATATGGAATAGAAATATATATATTTCTTTAAATTTGAATTTTTTCAAATGTATATATTTGTGTGTATATGAAATCAAATTCAAGAATTTCATTGAAACCTTGGGTTTTAAATATTTGCAAGTAATACAAGAGTAACACACTATAATTGGAAATTGAAATGGTGTTTATTGCACTAAAATGATACAAGAAAATTCAGAAATGTTACACCAAGCTTCTATGCGTGAATCCCACATATGTACCCACTCTACTTCTACCTCCCTTGTATCAGTGGGCACTCAAACTGATTCAACTTTTCTTACTGATGCAACCAAAAAGGGGAAGGAAAGCCTTCAAGATGATGATGATTGCTTGGAAAAATGGTTCGAAGAACAAGAGGTATTTCAACGAATAATCTTCAAGCCCTCCTTTATTCAAGTTCAGGAGATTGAATGGGAAGACTCCAGAGATGAAGAGGAAGAGGTCCCGGAAGAATGGAGAATAGTTACCAGGAATGTAGAGGAAGTATTTCCTGAGGAGAGGGAGATAGAAAGGGAAGAAGAAGAAGCATTCCCAGAAGTTCAAATACTTGAAGCTGCTGCTAACATCTCCAGGAGACTCATAGCCCTCGAATTCCCACTAACTACACACAACATGGAATTTGAATCTATTCTAGCATGGGGGTATGATGGCATCCTTAAAAGATTCTGGATTGGCTGGGAATTTTCTGGAGTCAAAGAGCTTATCTTGGATAATCTAAATCTGTTTGAAATCTTGTTCCTGCAACTGACTCAAAGTGTTAACACTTCCAATGACCTATCTGTCAGGCTTGCCATTGAAAGATTTCATGATATATGCGAAGACAATATACCTCGGTTTGAGAAGTTCCTTGAAGAAGCAAAAAGGGTGGCTTATCCAAGACTTGAGGATGTAAAAGCAGAGTCCTCAAGAGCGACAGAAGAAAGATATGAAAGGCCAAGCCAAATAATGGAGCTGATAAGAAACAGGGTCTTAACTAAAGAACAAGTCCTATGTTTAAGAAAATTCTTGTACAATGAGGTGGTTAGAGGCCTGGAAGTTCATGGATGGTCAAGCACTGAGCCTTCAGGGTTTCAATTCTTTCTGTGTGATGGATCTACATTCATAATCAATAATATCTATGAGATCCTACTGCTCAATCTAGACTTCCTTTGTAAGGTATTTGACCTCAGATCACACATCTGTAACATCAACTCCAAGAAAAGTCAAGAAATGATCAAAATTTTTGAAACCTTTCTTGAGAAGGAGGGATGGATTGCAATGGATGAATCTGACTCAGACCTGTCCCTTCCCTCTTCTCCAACTGTCATCCTAAACACTGAAGAAGAATCTGCAAGAAAAGAGAAACAGAAGATTATGACAAAATGGAAGGCAGTAACTGGAGAAGAATGGGAAGAAAGTGGAGATGAAGAAATTCCTCCCCATTTGTCCTCTCCTCAAATTGCCAATGAAGCTAAGGCTAAGGTCTCAATAGCAACTCCCACCTCTGCTATTGTGATCTATGAAGCTGAAGCAGAGGCATCCAATAAAGACAAAGGGAAAGGAATCATGACAAAAGAACAAGAAAAGAAAATAGAGGAAGAAAAGAAGGAAGTGGAAAGGAGAAGAAGAGAAAGAGAAGAAGAAGAGATGGCTGAACTCAAGAAAGCTCAAGAAAGAAAAGTTGTTATGCTCTTCAGAGAACAACAGATCCAGTTGCAGGCAAGGCAACTAGATAGAACAAAAGTTCAAGTTCCTACAGCTTCACAAATAACAGAAGATGAAGCATTAGCCCGACATCTGCAGGAATAATTCAATAAAGAAGATGAAGAGAGAGAGATAAAAAGAGAGCAGGGGAAGCCAAGTTCAGAATTACTGATTCTGAACTTGCTAAAGAGATGAGGGATGAATGGATGGCAGTTCTGATTTCTCTAGGTGAGGATGCAGACTACCTTAAGAAATTATCCAATAAAGAAATCTACAGGGCCTTCATGGGTCAATCTGGTGAACTGGCCAAAAAGAAGAGGGCTAAAGAAGAAGAAAAAGCCTGGATAAAATCTAGGAAAACCATTGCCTTAAATGTTAGAACCCATGAAGAAAGGAAGGTCATGATGGACTTCCTAAAGGCAAGAGGTGAGAGTGGAAAGAGGTTGGGTCCCATTAACTTCATGAACCTACAAGCCCTCTATATTAAGGTGAAAAAGGAAGAAGAAGAGAGGCTGAAGAAGATATGCTCTAAAAGAAGGGTAGACTCCTACACTGAAGAAAGAAAACCAAAGAAACCCAAGTCTACTCCCTCATCCTCTCCTCCTTCTATCCAACAACTTCCCTCTCACCTTCCTAGATCACTCTCCTCCCCTCCCAAAGAGTCCAAATCCTCCCACCCAGCTCCCTCTCATCAGCAGCCTCCCAAAAAGAAAACTAAACCTCCTACCACATCTGAAGAATCAAGAGAAATTGTGACATGGTTTTACAGTGAACCAGATCAGTGGTTTGAAGTGTTCAGGGGAAAGGCAGAAATGAAGAGATCAACATACAAGTCTGTGGATGAAGTGATGCAAATTCCAGACTTTGATTTAAGGAGAATGATGGAGCTGGGTGAATCTCATGAGCCTGACAATGAAAGTGGGAGACATTTGTTGCTAGTGATCAAACATCACTTCAACCCCAGCAAAGATGTTGTCATTGATGCTAAACCTCTCCAATCCCACTTTCCAATTGTCAAATGGTCCTATAATGCTATCAAGGATGAATATACACTGATAGATGTCAGAGGACAAAAGTTGAGATGTTCAAGCAAGGCTATCTTCAGCATGCCAAACAAAGACATAAAATCTCTATTTGAAATTCCTCTTGATAATCCAAGCAAGGATCCAAGAGGCTATGAGACTGCAAGGATTGTCCTGAACATGCAAAAGATTCAGGAACAAAGACAGTAAGAGAAGTTTTGGTAGCATCAGTCTAGGGGGAGTTTGTAAAGATAAAGACCGATGGCTACAGAGTTCTCTAAGTATAAATGATGCAGACTCAACAGTTTTGCTGACTTACAAAGTTGCTGCTAATAAGGCATATGCTGCTGATAGTTAAGTTCCACTACTGATGAACAACTATGTTATGGATAGCCTTATCTGCTGAAGTCCAAAGTAGCTGCTGATAGGCTTCTCGGTAACATCAAACATTGATGATGCTGATAGGCAAATCATCATTAGCTTTGACTTTAATTGACACCTTTTGCTGCAACACTGACACATCTATCAGTAGAAGGAATGTTATTGGTGCAGATGATTAAAGACAAAGCTACTACATCTGAATTCTCCTGCAAAGATTCCTAAGAAGACTTTTGACCTGATTCATACTGTTTGCTGCAGTTTATCTTTTAGTTGTCTACCAATTGTAGTGTACTTGTAACTGTCAAAGATCAACGGCTGGTGTTTGATCTGATCCTTAGAATCAAGGGTCTGTCTTGATTCTAAGTTCCTTTATATGTATTGTATCTTCTTATTGCACAAATGTGCTTCCTTAGAGTTTTCTCTGTAACTTGTAAACTTTGAAGATTAATACAATCTGCATTTATCAGTATCATCATTGTTTCTTGTTTAGATTGCATAGTTGTGATTGTTTTCGCCAATCTCAACTGAACAGAACCATCTTGTAAAACACCGATCCTACACCTATACAGACGATATGTCATCGGGACAGATTTTCATTCTGGCGCCCATTTTTCCCTGCACCTAGCTAACCTATCCGGACGACATGTCGTGTGGATAGGGTGTTACATGGTCAACATTTGGGAAAACCTATCCCCACTACATGTCATCGGGATAGGTCAACCTATGCCCACGACTTTTGTCGTGTGTCGTCGGGAAAAGGTAAAATCCTTGTAGTGATGTGCGAAATGTGTATAAGTAAAATGAGACAATAACCAAAATTATATAAAATATTAGTAGGTTTGAAACCCATGTTTTACACGTGTTTAATAAAAGAAATATTAACTAGTTACTAATGAATATTTAAAAACTATAAAAGAAATATTATATAATAAATAAGATTTAAAAACTAATAAAGGAAATTTAAATAGTTAATAATAAAGAAAAATTAAATGAAAAAAAAAAATTAGACTCACATGTCGTCGATATAGACCGTTTTTCTTTGTTTTATATTTTTTTATTTATGCAATATTTTCCAGAAATATTGAAAATATTTATAATTCTTTTACACAACATCTAAATTGTCAAAAACATCCAAATAATATCCAAATCAAACAAATTATTCACAAACATACAAATTGTTCAAATCAAACAAAACATCCAAATTGTTCAAATTGTTCGCAACAGGCGAACTAAACTACCAAATAATTATCATCACTACTAGTTCGTCGATTTCATAGACGACTCATTTCTTTCATTTGGCGTTAAATTTTTAGCATTTTTGCACCTGGACCGAAAGTTGTTGTGAGTGATGCTTTTGTTGTTGTTGATGTAGTTGTTGTTATTGTTGCAGTTGTCGTGGGTATAGGTTATTGACCGGTCACCTTTTAAAATGCCTTAATCTTAACGACATGTCTTCGATATAGGTTTACTTTATTTTTTAGTTTAGCACGAAAAAATAATACCTATAAAAAAGGGGAAAAAATAATTTAACATATACAAATGATATGTCGTCGAGACATATTTTCATTCGGGCGCCCATTTTTCCCTGCACCCAGCTAACGCTATCCCGACGGCATGTCGTGTGGATAGGGTGTTACATAGTCAACTTTTGGGAAAACCTATCCCCACTACATGTCATCGGGATATGTCAACCTATGTCGGCGACTTTTGTCGTGTGGATAGGTGTCTTCGAGAAAAGGTAAAATCCTTGTAGTGATGTGCGATATGTGTATAAGTAAAATGAGACAATAACCATAGTTATATAAAACATTAGTAGGTTAGAAACTCATGTTTTACACGGGTTTAATAAAAGAAATATCAACTAGTTACTAATGAATATTTAAAAATTGTAAAAGAAATATTATATAATAATTAAGATTTAAAAACAAATAGAGGAAATTTAAATAGTTAATAATAAAGAAAAATTAAATTAAAAAAAAATTAGACTCACATAATTATAACATATGATGTAATGTTATTTAGAGAAAGCTTTAATTACAAATGATTGTCATGGTGCGAATGGTATGAAAAATTATTGATAATTGATATACAAATTTAAGGGTTAAGATGAAAAGTGTGTTTTGACACATTGTTTTTAAACGTGAAAAGAATCTGAAAGGATAAATTGGAATAGCCTAAATTTGTTGACTTTTAGTTACTATATTTTTTTTAAAACAAGCATAACTTTTTATATGCCATTTTTTTTTGTAAAAAAATTATAAAATCGAGCATTTTATTCTCTTTAATTTTAGTATAGTCTTGCTATACTTTTATTTAAAAAACGACTTCTTTTAAAAAATGTCGATGTGTTGTGCGTATAACATGCGCGATTATGGTCATGCGTTATTATAAAACATTCGTGATTATGCGTATAACATGCGTGCATATGCGTATAACATGCGTGATTACGATAATGCCTTATTATAAAACATGCGTGATTATTCGTATAATATGCGTGATTATGATCTTACGTTATTATAAAACATACGTGCTTATGGCCATGCGTTATTATCAGGCCCAGTTCCGAGAATTTTCAAAACGTTTTGTGCCAAGGACATGTAAAAAAAAATCCGGGCCTCTATATATTGAATTTTTTTTGTTTACAATATATATTGATTTTTTTTTTTAAAAACACACATATAAATATAAAATTAACTTCGGGCCTCGGGGGTTATCGGGCCTAGAGCCGTAGCCCACTTTGTCCCCCCATTGGGGGCCGGCCCTAGTTATTATACAACATGCATAATTATTATTTTAAACATGTGTTAATATTAAACATGTGTTATTATAATACATGCGTTATTATTTATAACACATGCGTTGTTATTATTACGCGGACGCATTTACCCCTCGCCCCTTGAACACGTGTCGCATTTTGGTGCATTTGTACGCTAAAAACCCTTTGTACAATAACCGGACTCATTTTATGTATTAGGTATAGATTTTGTATTTTTCAAAACTTTACTATCAATAAGCAGATACTTTACGGGTCTAGGACGAAAGGAATTTTGACAGTACCATCACAGTTCTAGGTGTTACCCGTCAAAAAAAATAATAATAAGCAAATACTTTACATTTGAATTTGTTGGCCCACATGCATGCATATTACGCACTAATCGATTCCAACATTAAATACAGATAATAAATTTTCCTATTACATATCTAATAACTTCTCTGCATTAAGTTTATGACAATATGCGAATTTATATCAACATAAATTAAATGTAGTAGACCATTTCCAGAAATTCTGCATCATATATTCAACACAAGGAAACACAAAAGCCTAAAAAGATTTTAAATAATTTATATAAATAACATAAATTATTTTCTTAACTAACATTCATTAATTGTATCTACAAAGTTTTCTGCAAATATAGATCCCTTACTTTTATGAATACTCAAAACCTCAGTCAAGTCGTGTACCAATGTTCACACCTCAGTCAACCACACCTATACGTCTCCACAAATTAAAACACACTATATATACACACACCATTTCTCTAAAACTAAACCCTGTGTTTGTATTGTGAATCGAAAATGATCAATGGTCATGACTTTTACGCCATCATGACGGCCATGGTGCCGCTATACGTCGCCATGTTTCTCGCCTACGGCAGTGTAAGGTGGTGGAACATTTTCACACCGGACCAATGCTCCGGCATCAACCGTTTTGTTGCCATCTTCGCTGTCCCCTTACTCTCTTTTCATTTCATCTCAATGAGCGATCCTTACCGCATGAACTTCCGTTTCATCGCGGCTGACACCCTCCAGAAAATCATCATGTTGGTGGTGTTAGGTCTTTGGACTAAATTCTCCAAAACCGGCACCTTCGAATGGATGATTACCATATTTTCCCTCTCTACGCTCCCCAACAGCCTCGTGATCGGGATTCCGTTGCTGAGTGCGATGTATGGTGAGTTTTCGGCATCGCTGATGGTTCAGGTGGTCGTCATGCAATGCATTGTTTGGTACACTTTGCTTTTGTTTTTATTTGAGTTTCGTGCGGCGAAGGTGTTGATAATGGAAAGGTTTCCGGAGTCGGGAGCCGATATTGTTTCAATCAATGTAGAATCAGATGTTGTTTCACTTGACGCGCAAGATTTTCTTGAAACCGCGGCGGAGGTTAGAAACGATGGGAAGTTGCACGTCACGGTGAGGAGATCGAATGCGTCGAGAAGGTCAATTGGAGGTGGTTCTCTTTCGGGTGTGGAGATTTACAGTTTGAGTTCATCGGCTGTTCAAACTCCGAGAGGTTCGTATTTCAACCAATCCGATTTTAACTCTATAGTAGGGTTTCCCGGTGGCCGGTTATCGAATTTCGGGCCGGCGGACGATTTGTATTCGGTTCCGTCGTCGAGGGGTCCTACTCCCAGGCCGTCGAATTTCGAAGATGACCTACCTCGGACATCTTTAAACATGACAACGCATTTTCCGGGGGTAAAGTCGGAAATGTATCCTAGCATTACAAAAGGCCAACAAACGCTTTTACGTTCAAAGCTAGAGTTACAACAAAATGACGATAACATGTTTTGTCGGAGCTCTAGTGCGCCGATTATTTCCAAAGGTGGTCGCCCCCGTAACAAACTCTATGCAACGACGGAACAATCGTCTGGACCGGATAACAATGGAGCCAAGGAAACCCGAATGTTGATCTCCGATCATCCCCAAAGTAGCAAACCGAAAGGTAAATATCAATTTCTTGTAGTTTTTGCTTTTCTAGTGGACTTAGGGAAATTAGGTTTGGTATCCAGATGAATTTTTAATTCAAAATAGTTTCTCGGTAATCTACTCTTGATGCAGTGGAATAAAGGTAATCCCCCATTCTTGTATTTTTTTGCTTTTCTAGTGGACTAAATTAGATCAATTTTTAATTCAAAATAGTTTTTAGGCAATCTGCTTTTTGATGTAGCGGGATCAAGGTAATCTCCTCTTTGAGACAGGAGATTCAATGTACTCTCTCTTTAAGATAATGGATTCGAACACAATCCTAAAAGGAGCACAACTCTTGAATTGCTTATATGAAGGAACGGATTACCTTGAATATGCTGGAGATTACTAGAAATCATTTTAAATTCCTATTTCACCTAGAAATTAAAATCATTTTTCTAACTCCACCGGAAAAAGGAAAATTTTTTATTAATATTTTGTGTGCATGCATTTGGAAAAAAACTGTTAAATTGAATTGAATTTGGTTGTATGGGTGTAGGTGGAGATCAGGAGAGGATCAAGCCGGGTTTGGACTCTGCGGTGAACACGGAAACAGTTCCAAATGAAGCGTCCGGCAAACGGATGCCGTCGGCGACTGTGATGAGCCGTTTGATACTGTTGATGGTGTCCCGGAAACTGTTTAGGAACCCTAACACGTACGCCAGCATCATAGGCCTAGTTTGGGCTCTGGTGTCCTTCAGGTAAAACTTCAATTATATTTTGAGTTTATAAATAAAATAGAATGTTGGCCGGATAGTATTTTATTATTATTTTTTTTTGGAAGAAATAATTGACAAAACTATTTATGAAAAAGTGTAATAATAGTTTAATCAAATCAAAATATTTACTATGTTGTATTTATTACAGGTGGCATTTGGTAATGCCAAAAATAATAGGAAATTCAATCTCGTTGATCTCGAACGCTGGTCTTGGAATGGCCATGTTTAGCTTAGGTAAGTTATCTTTTTATTTAAAGCAAATACATTTAGAAAATTATATAATTTCTTTTACATATATGACCATGATTGTGTCACTACTACGTCCGGTAATTAATTTAATGTATTCCGATTAGATGATCTCATATGACCCGGTTTTAAAACAAAATAATAAAATTCAATTTTAAACAAACAGCCGAACTTTATTTTAACAATATCAGTGTTTGTAGATTTACTTTTTGAACGGCAACACCCAGATGTTCTAAGATAATTGGGTTTCCTCGGGGCAACACCTAGCTAATCTAGGGCAGCCCACCCTAGGAGTAACCTCCTAACTAGGTAAACCTCCTAACCTGGCCACAGACATTTTTTTTTGCTGTGCCAGGATTCGAACTCCAGACCTCCACTATGAGAAGTCTTGGGGCTACCATTACACCAAATGACCAACGATAAGTGTTTGTAGATAGAACTTATGCAATACCATAATCCAAAGAAATTATAAATGTTTCACTGACCGTTAGAATTTAACGATATATGAAAAATGGGGTCTATTACATTTTCTGAAATATATATTTATATATTTATTTTTTAAAATATTATGGAATCCGATTTCTTAGTAAAAACAGAATTTCTTTTATTTTAAACAAGTAAAAACTTAATAGAACCCGATTGTTTGTTAAAAACCAAGTTATTTTAAAATTTAAAGAAATATTACTTTTTACCTGCCCTAAATTGGTTATATCTGAAATATGAAGGCGCTTATGTGTGACTAGGGGTGTTTAAAGTCGGATATCCGAAAATTCGGATATTCGAATTTCGGATATCTGAAATTTTCGGATAGTGGATTTCACTATCCGAATCCGAATCCGAAATTTCGGATATCTGAATTTCGGATATCCTAAAATTCGGATACGGATTCGGATAGTGAAACGGATATCCGAAAATAAAAAATATATAAAATTAATATTTTTAAATTACAAAAACAATTAAAAAACTTAAAAAAAATTAGAAAATATACATATAAAAATATATAAATATAATATATCGGGTTTTGATTCAAATTTTCTTATTTCTAAATATAAAAACAATTAAAAAAATATATAAATATAATATTTCGGATATTCGGATATCCGAACTATCCGAAATATCCTAAAATCACTATCCGAATCCGAATCCGAAAATTCAGATATCCGAATTTCGGATATCTGAATTTTCGGATAATTCGGATTCAGATTTTTGGATAATTCGGGTTCGGTTTCGGATTTTTTTGAACACCCCTATGTGTGACATGTCTTATTATCATTACAGAAAAGTTATTTTCTTCTCTACAAGCTTTTATATGTCTTATTATCATTACAACAAATGTTATTTTCTTGACTCTACAAGCTTTGTTGTTTTTTCCTCTGCCATTGAGTTGGTGATCCAACGGCAAAGAAAAATTCTTTAGAAACACTAAGGTTTAAAAATGTTATGGGTTCAAGTCTCACTCTCACAGGAATTAAGAAATTTATCTTTAAAAAAAAATTTAACTTCTTTTTGAAATGTTTATGCTTTATTAAATACCAAACCACCAATGGTCAATAAAGTCATGCTTTTTGTGATACTTTTGTTTTTTTTGAAAGGCGGCTTTCATTTTTTAAGTGGCAGTCGCATCTCTGAAATTCGGAGACCCGTTACCCTTCAACCTAACCACTACGTTGTCTGAACCGGGCCCGCAGGTTCAGAGCGAGAGGCTAGGCTTTCACCGGGAAACCATGGAGCCTGCTGCCACTTGACAGCAGTTGCGCCGCTACACGGGCCAAACCCCGCTAGCGTAACGCACTCCGGACTAAAACCCGGTTCGGCTCGGATTCGAACCTGCATGGGCAGGTTGAATCTTCATCGCCTATACCACTTTGAAAGACCTTTTCGATGTTCCATATGATTTTTGTGAATAACATGTAGCCCCTTTGTTTTGTATCGAAAATTGTGGTTATAGTTGTTTTTTTTAAGACAAATTTCTTTAAAGAGTAGGAATTGAACCCATGACTTACTTAAAACTTGATGTTTCAAGAAACTTTGCCTTTACTATTAGGCCACCAACCCCAGTGGCGTGGTTATAGTTGTTACTAAGAGTATTATCAAAATGTCTACGAAAAAATATAAATACATCAGCTTTGTCGGGGTTTAAAATAAATGTATATGTCTTACATTGTCTATCTAAAGTTCTATACCTTTACGGTCAACACACTTTATGTTTTTTTTAAATAAACACATTCAACTCTTTGTGTTGCCATGTTTTTAGTTAAAAAATGATTAATTTATAATGTTTTTGCATGTTTTAAGGTTTGTTCATGGCACTTCAACCTAAGTTAATAGCATGTGGGAGATCAAAGGTTGTGCTTTCTATAGTAGTGAAGTTTCTAATAGGACCAGTGGTAACCGCGTTGGCTGCATTCTTGGTTGGCGTCCGAGGTACCCTCTTTCATGTCGCTATCGTCCAGGTATGCATTTATTTTTGTTTAAGTTTCAATAGTCAACTTTAATTCTAATTAATCTAATATTTAGCTTTTTGTTTATGTACATTGATAGGCCACACTGTCAGTAGGGATTGTACCTTTTGTTTTCGCTAAGGAATACGATGTTCATGCAACACTTCTCAGTACCTCGTAAGCATATATATATATATATATATATATAAAGTTGCTACATACATGAAATAGAAGGGTTTGAATTGTAGTTATTTGGTTGGTTGATTGTTTATTAACTCATATCAAACTTTGTTGTTTCAGGGTTATCTTTGGAATGCTGATAACAGTGCCTATAACTATATGCTACTACATTGTTCTCCAACTCTAGAAGTATAATTAAAGATATATAAACATTAGTTTAGAGTTAAATCTTTGATGAAACATGTTATATGGATGTAATCAAATGATTGATTGTTGGTGATATTAATAGATCCCTCAAGGTAAGGTGATCTCGGATGAAAATAACATCTTGCATACTAGATTGTTATAGTTCATTTCCTTTATGTAGAAAACTTAAAAAGATCTTAAAAACATGATTATTGAGATCCGACCGAGCATGAAACTGCAATCATGGCATTCCAAAATGGGTTTTGCATTACATTTTGATTCAAATCTATTACCAAAATGGGTTTTGTGTATATAACATCACAAAATATAAATGGAAAATAGATCTATTTAAAAAGTAATTTGATTGTGGTTGTACTGGTTCAATAAACTAATATTAATAGCTCGATTGCTTTTTGAAAAACACAAGCACTATGTTTAGGTGTGCTCCTTTTATTTACGTAATTTAGAACATTCGTGTTAGAATCTCAATCTTCATATTTATAATTTAATTAAATAATAAATTTATTTCTAAATTATGTTTAACATGTTGCATCTCTATCTTTATTTTTATCTCACTCACAAACATTTATATAGATGATGAATAGTGAAACTCTATATTTAAAGAATCATTATTCATAAAACTTTAAATTTTAGAAATAAAGATAGAAATAGAGATTATTATTAGGATGCAAAAATAGAGGAGATTTTCAAATTTTGAAGATGAGGATAAAGATAGATATTCCATTGGGAATGATATTGATCCCATTCACTAGATAGCAACTCTAAGTATATTAAAATATTTTTTATAATAAACTACTTTTTTTAACGGCAACACCTAGATATTCTAAGATAATTGGGTTTTCTTTGGGGCAACACCTAGAACATCCAGGGCAGCCCACCACAGACCCTTTTTTTGTTGTTGCCAGGATTCGAACCCAAGACCTCCACTATGGAAAATCTTGGGGCTACCATTTCACCAAATGACCAACGGTATATAATAAACTAATAGAACCGTTTTCCTCGTAACAACTTATTTATTTATAAAAATTTTATATATAGGGGAAGGATAAAATGAAAACCCACTTGAACGGAAAAAACCGTGAAAACTCATATGTAACTTTTTTTAGGGTCATATTTTAATAAATAAATAATGTTAAAAAATTTAAAATAAATAAATAACGCCGAATAAATAAACCGTGAAAACTCATATTTTAATAAATAAATAATTTCTTTATATAAAAATAAAATAAAAAACATCGAATACTTTTTTTTTAAATGTTAAAAAATTTAAAAAAATCAGCGTTTTTACATCAGACGTCAAATGTTACATACGTAACACGAAATTTTACATACGTAAAATTTTGGTAAAATTTTAAAAAAATACCACTCGGCGCTTTTTTGAATTTTTTTTACTAAAAGTGATGAAATTAGGTACAGAAACTATCTCAAAAAAAATCATTTGCCTACGTTTTTACATTTTACATATGTAATATAAGTTTTCATTCTATACATTGTTTATATATATATATATATATAGAAGGTTCAAATGATAACCAATTTTTTATGTGATAACCAAGAAAATCATCATCCAACCAATCACATAATTTAGATATTTTTTATTTTCTTTTATTCTAAAGGGTATTTTGGTAAAGATGTACTCCATTAATTTAGGTAAGTATTTATGTTAAATTAAACTCCCACCTTCAACACTAAATTAAATTAAAATTAAGTGATTAATTTTTTTTATGATTCTAGTATACGATGATGTCGATCTACATAAGAGAAAGAGATTAGGTCACTTTTTATTAAAAAAATGTCATTATTTTAATTTTCAAAAAGAATTATGACTGGTTCACATGGTTTAATTTTAAAGATTAGATCATTATTTTTATGGTCATTAAATTTAAATATTAGGTCATTATTTTATTTTTTTGTATAATTGTTACGTAAAATAAAAAAATTGGTTATTAAATTAAAAAATTGGTCATTATTTTTTGTTTCAATTGATTGATGATGTCGATCCATAGAAGAGAAAGAGATTTAGATCAAATTGAGTTTGGTTACTAGTCTGATTCTGAAAGTACCCAAACCGGATACCTCTCACAGTTGGCAAACATAGCACAAACATAGTCTCTTAAACATTAAAGTTAACAGCGGAAGTCTTTATAAAATTCTGAACTAATTAAATACTTTAAACTTTCATTGTCTAAACATAAACAAATCATGGGGATGTCAGTCTTGCCAGCAACAGCCATCCAGCCATCATCTCCTAAGCCCTCGCGGCTTCATATCAGTTTCTTTCCTTTGCTACCTGATGTGCATACTAAAATAGTTAGCTAACGCTAGTGAGTTCAAGTTTACAACTTTCGCATAAAAGCATTCTTTTTCATGTTAATCATATAAAACTCATTTTATGAAAACATGCGTTAAACATACTTTAAACATTCTTTATACTACTAAGTTAAATATATTACAATACAACATGTAAATTGATACTTAGTTGTTATGTGCTCTGTTCTGTTAAGTTATACATTAATAGTCTACAATCTGTTTCTTTCTCATTCTCGTGTCCAACAAGGACTTCTCGTGTCCATAAAGGACTTCTTTCTTTATCAGCGAGTATTGTTCCCTAAGGCTCATTGTCCAAAGGCCGATACTCACAACTTGTGTCCACAAGGGACTTCTCAGGTAACCGTCGTCACCGGAGCAACCGTCGTTGTTCTTCTTAACCAGTCGTACAACATCCTCGTTACAGTTCCCTGCCGAGCACTATCCCGATTTTTCTCATGGTACGTCATGGTCTCGGTCCATGACGCAACATCGGCTTCGGGTAGTACTAGTTTCAAGGACTATACTACTACCTCAAGACTTACTACTATGCTTAGGGTAGCACTAGGCTCTAGGACTATGCTACTACCCCAAGTCTTTTCTTATATAGGTCTTATACTCTAACAGATTAGACAATGTATCTGACTTATTCTTCTTCTCTTTGTTTATAAAACATATCGTTAAATAAACCATTCTCTTCTCTTTGTTTATAAAACATATAGTTAAATAAACCATTCTTCTTCTCTTTTTTTATAAAACATAGAGTTAAATAAACAATTCTTCTTCTCTTTGTTTATAAAACATATAGTTAAATAAACCATTCTTCTTCTCTTTGTTTATAAAACAAGTTAAATAAACCCTTTTTCTTTCTTTCTCTTAAAACGTTTGGTTTAACAAAACGTATCTTTCTTATCTTTCTTTCTTACAAAACATTCGGTTATATAAACCGTATCTTTCTTCAAAACGTTCGGTTGTATAAACCGTATCTTTTTTATCTTTCTTTCTTACAAAACATTTCGTTATATAAACTGTATATTTTTATTTTTCTTTCTTACAAAACGTTCGGATATGTAAACCGTATCTTTCTTTCTTACAATACGTTCGATTATATAAACCGTATCTTTCCTATCTTTATTTCTTACAAAACATTCAGTTATAAAACCGTACCTTTCTTATCTTTCTTTCTTACAAAACGTTCAGTTATATAAATCGTATCTTTCTTATCTTTATTTCTTACAAAACGTTCGATTATATAAACCGTATATTTCTTTCTTACAAAGCGTTCGGTTTAACACCTGTTATCTTTCTTATCTTTCTTTGCAAACGTTAAAGTAATAGAAATACATTTATTATAAACGTCTAATTCTTGAGTATGCACACCACCCTAAAACAGTAAATTGGGGATCTTGAACTCATCTGTCTGTCGACAATTATCCTGAATCGGTAGTTATATGCTAAAACTAATGCTAAACGATCTGCACGAAAGTCAAAGTATGAATTCTATTATTTAATGCAAGAGTCGGCTGAGTCATTAGAGTGTCGGCAATTACACTTGAGTGTCGTCTGGGAGAGTCGCCAGCCACACTGGAGTGTCGCCTGAACTTGCGTTTAGGACTTGGTGTTGTGCTAGGGTTCTAAGTCTTGCCGGAAAGTCGACTGAACAGTCGCTGGACAGTCAACTCGAACAGTCGACAGTCGGCCCAGACAGTCGACAGTCGGGCCGGCTCTCACCGGAACTTGCGTTCCGGACTTTTACTCAACAGTCACCACTCAGGGGTTTGGGAAACTGTACCTCCACGACGCGGTGTCTAGAATATGAACCCGTATCGTACTCAGAATTCGACCATACGGACTCCGAATTGGGTGATTCGAACGTCCATGAACTCGTCTCGACTTGCTGGTTACACTTTCAAGTAATCCCACCTTCATCCTTACCGTTAGCTACCACTCACCACCATCACCGTGAACCGCCATGAAACCACTATTAGCCACCATTACCACCATCAACTACCATTCCCACTAGTCGCTACACCACCCTTGCTAACCACCATCACCTACCATTCCTACTAGTCGCTACACCACCATTGCTAACCACCATCACTACCATTCCCGCTAGTCGCTACACCACCCTTGCTAACCACCATCACTTACCATTCCTACTAGTCGCTACACCACCATTGCTAACCACCATCACCCGTAACAGCCTGCTAACCACCACCCGTACCACAACCGTGAAGCTCACACACCGCCATGAACCACCATGAGGTTCACCACCCCATCCCGTATGTAGGATCGATGTTTTACAAGATGGTTCTGTTTAGTTGAGATTGGCGGAAACAATAACAACTATGCTATGCAACAAGAAACAATGAGAATATTGTTAAATGCAAATGTATTAATCTTCAAAGTTTACAAGTTACAGAGAAAACTCTAAGCAAGCACACACAACTTAAGAGAAATAATACATATAAAGGAACTTAGAATCAAGACAGACCCTTGATTCTAAGGATCAGATCAAACACCAGCCGTTGATCTTTGACAGTTACAAGTACACTACAATTGGTAGACAACTAAAAGATAAACTGCAGCAAACAGTATGAATCAGGTCAAAAGTCTTCTTAGGAATCTTTGCAGGAGAATTCAGATGTAGTAGCTTTGTCTTTAATCATCTGCACCAATAACATTCCTTCTAAGGATCATATCAAACACAAGTCGTTGATCTTGAACTGATGAGAAGCTACACTACAATTGGTTTACAACAAAAAGATAAGTAGCAAAAAGACAACTGCAATGAAAAGACTTCTGCAATGAAAAGACAACTGCAAAACAAAGGTCTTCTTAGTAATAATTGCATAAATGGTCAGAATAGGAGCATTATCTTTTGTCATCTGCACCAATAACATTCCTTCTGCTGATAGGTGTGTCAGTGTTGTAGAAGAGATGTCAGTAGTAAAGTCAAAGTTGTTGATGATTTGCCTATCAGCAGCATCAATGTATGATGCTGTTGAGAAGCCTATCAGAAGCAACCTTGAACTTCAGCAGATAAAGCCTATCAGCAGCATAGTTGTTGATCAGCAGCAAAGTATAACTATCCGCATCATAGGCACTTATCAGCAGCAACTTCATGCTATGTCAAAATTGTGGAGTCGGCAGCATTTACACTTAGAGAATTTTGTAGCCATCAGTCTTTATCTCTACAAACTCCCCCTAGACTGATGCTATCAAAACTCTTTACTGCCTTTGTTCCTGAAGCTTTTGCATGTTCAGGACAATCCTTGTTGTCTCATAGCCTCTTGGATCCTTGCTGGGATTATTAAAGGGGATTTCAGACAGAGATTTAATGTCCCTGCTTTGCAAGCTGAAGATAGCCTTGCTGGAACACCTCATCTTGTATCCTTTGACATCTTCCAGTGTGTATTCATCTTTGGCAGCATTGTAGGACCATTTGACAAGAGGAAAGTGGGATTGGAGAGGTTTTGCATCAATGGCAACATCTTTGCTAGGATTGAAGTAATGTTTGATTATTAGCAAGAGATGCCTCCCACTTTCATTCTCAGGCTCATGAGCTTCACCCAACTCCAAAATTTTCTTCAGATCAGAATCTGGAAGTTGCATTACCTCATCAACAGATCTGTAGATTGATCTTTTCTTTTCTACTTGTCCCCTAAACACTTCATACCATTGATCTCGATCACTGTAGAACCATTGTACAATCATTCTTGAATCTTTAGAGATGGTAGGAGGTTTGGTTTTCTTTTTGGGGGGCTGTTGATGGGAGGGAGCTGGGTGAGAGGATTTAGACTCTTTGGGAGTGGAGGAGGGAAGTCTAGGAGAGGGAACATGTGGGAGAGAAGGAGGATGGACCAAGGATTCTGTTCTGGGCTTCTTTCTTTTTCTATCTTCTTCAGTTGTACTATCCCTCTTGGTTTGATTTGTCTTCTTAAGTCTATCCTCTTCTTCCTTTTTCACCTTTCTGTAGAAGGATTGAAGGTTCATGAAGTTTATAGGACGTAACCTCTTTCCACTCTCACCTCTTGCCTTAAGAAAGTCCATCATGACCTTTCTTTCTTCATGTGTTCTTTTATTCAAGGCAATGGATTTTCTAGACTTTTCTCTGGCTTTCTCTTCTTCTTCAACCCTCTTCTTCTTTGCCAGTTCTCCTAGTTGACCCATGTAGGCTCTGTAGAGCTCTTATTGGATAACTTCTCCAGGTAGTCTCCATCCTCACCTAGATCAGTTAGGGCCTGGATCCATTCACTCCTCATCTCTTGGGCCAGCTTGGAGTCTTTTATTGTGAATTTGGCCTTTTTTTCTTTCTGCTTTCTCTTTCTTCATCTTCTCTGGCAAACTGTTCCTGTAGCTTTAGTGCCAAAGCTTCATCTTCATCAATTTGTGAAGCTACAGGAACTTGGACTTTTGTGGAATCAAGACATCTTGCAAGTCTGCTGATCTGCTGCTCTCTAAATAGCATGGCTGCTTTTCTCTCTTGATCTGTTTCATTTCTTCTTCCTCTCTTTCTCTTCTTCTTCGTCTTCTTCTTCTTCTTCTTCTTCTTCTTATTTTTCTCTTTTGTCTTCTTCAATTCTCTTCTCTTCTTCTTCAGTCATGATTCCCTTTCCCTTGTTTTAATTGGTTGCCTCTGCTTCTGCTTCATTGGTAACAATAGCAGTTGAGGATGTTGCTATTGAGGCCTCAGCATAGGCTTCATTGGCAATTTGTGGAATAGACATGGGAGAAGCATCTTCTTCTTCAACAACCACAGAATCCCATTCCTTCTCACCTCTTCTAAAACATTTTGTAAAGATAGTATTGTAGCAGTAAGCACAACTTGGGGAAAGGAAGGAGATGACACAGATGAGTCTAGAGATGCATCCAAGGCAATCCATCCACCATCCTGTAAGAAGCTTTTGACAGTGAGCATCATTTCTTGACTTCTTAGTGAGTTGACATTGCAGATGTGTGATCTTAGTTCAAAAACTTTGAAGAGGAAATCTGAGTTTAGTAGCAGAATTTCTTGAATGTTGTTAATCTCAAAAGATGATCCATCACACAAGAAGAATTTGATTCCTGAAGGATCAGTGTTGGACCACCCATGGACTTCAGACCTCTTACCACTTCATTATACAAATATCTTCTTAAGTTTAGAGCCTGGTCTTTTGTCAGGACATTGCTTCTTACCAAACCAATTCTTTAAACTGTTCTTTCTTAGGCTGCACTTGAGGACTCTACTTCTTCTTCCTCAAGACAGTGATAGGCAACCTTTCTGGCTTCTTCAAGAAACCTCTCAAACCAAGGCATATTGTCTTCTATTATATCATGAAATCGTCCAATGGCAAGCCTAGCAGAGAGATCCTTGGATGTGTAGATGCATTCAGTAATGTGCAAATCCCAGGTGTTAAAAAGACCTAGGTTGTCCCAATCCAGTTCTACAACTCCAGCAAACTCCCATCTAATCCAGAATCTCTCAGAGAGACTGTCATACCCCCAAGATAGAATTGTGTCAAACTCCAGATTGTTTGCTGTTAAGGGGTACTCGGGGGCTATAACTCTCCTTGAGATGTAAGTTGTAGCTTCAATTATGTGGACTGTAGGGAATTCTTCTTCTTCTTCCTTTTCGATCTCCATCTCCTCAGTGAATATGATGTGATGCAAAGCACACCTCTTATTCCTGTGCATTTCCACCCTATTTCGTATCATTTTTAGTATGTTTTAGAGTCGTATTGAGTCGTTTATGTTTAGTACTGAGTTATGTCTTGGTTTAAAGGTAATCGGGTGAGTTTGGAGCTAAAACGAACAAGATAGGTGAAGGAACGAGCAAAGGAGAATAAACGAGAAAAGAAGGAAACATTCTGGCAAGGTGAACCTCTCGCGGTACGCGAGAGGAGGGAACACTGGCCTCGCGGTACACGTGGCAGTCACATTCAGGAAAAAGTTCGCATATTGTTTTCTCCGGCGGTACGCAATAGGATTAGGATCTGGGCCTTACGGTACGTGAGAGACCCCATAAATGTGGATTTTGACCTAATTTCATGGTTTAATAGATTAGGACTCTCCTATTAGTTTGACAATCGATTATCTTCCATTTAGAGAGGAAAAAGAGGCGATTTTGAGAGGATAGGAAGCAACGGGAGCCAAAGTTCAGATCTTTATCAATCGGGTTGGTTAATTCTTGCTCGTAGGGTTTCGATCTTTGTTTCTTGTTTACTTTGGTTTGATTTGGATGATGTTTATGGCTTTTGAGATTTGTTTTCTGAGTTTGAACATGTATCTTGGTAAGACTATAGTAGCTATCTAGGTTTTCGATGATTGTTTGATTGATTCGTGGATTTCTTTCGGTTTATGTTGGATTGTGATGGATTGATGGTAAAGTAAAGAACTTGGATTTACTTAGTATGATGTTTTGCATGTTTAATTCTGATTTGCAATTGATTTGTGTTTCACATGTGTCTTGTTGAATGTCTTTCAAATAATAGATGCATGTTATGTTACTTATTTTGTGTTTGTAACTAGTTTGTGCATAATTGATTTCATCTTCCATAGAAACGCATATTGAGAGTGTTTTAGGGTTGAATGTTCTTCCTACTTCAATAGCTGAAAGGTGCGAAGTTGTCGGGTATTCCTTGGTTTTAGGGTTCTTAGGTAGATTTCTCTGAAAGGAGGGTTTCCTAGGGTTTCTTAGCAGCTTTGATATTCCGTGTCATACTGAGAGTTTCCATGTTACCCCGTATGTCTTAAGGCGTATAGAGATATTGAGACTGAGAGGTGATTTATCTGTAGGGTACTTTAGTATCGTTGGAAATAGATGAGAGGCGATCCAACCAACCGGTGAGTTTACACGTTCTTTAAGGTTTCCTATTCGGTCACACCCGGAGAATGATCTGGGATCCTTAGGTTATCTTAGGGTTTCATATTCAAAGATCCCGGTTCCATCGTAACTGTCATAGCCGAGAGAAATTCATGTTTGTCAAACATGATTCATTACCTAGATAGTGCTTTATCCTTTATTGATTTCATTTGTTTCGTCTGTCTGATAGTTGGTGTCGTTAGTTAGAGAATTCCATTAGTTATAAGTTACACAAATTCCCCAATATAATTCAGTTTAGCTAGTTGAGTCAGAGTCTAGGTGGAGTTGTCGCTAGTGTCTCGTGGGCTCGATATCCGGACTTCATTTGACTTTGCTACATTGGTCGGTACACTAGCCGGTTGTGTGGTCTAGTATTAGGTTGAGTCTAGATTTATAAATTTAAAGCTAGAGTGTCTAGGTTAGGTTTTATAGTTAGTTTTTATAGACCGTGCAGCGCACATCAAGTTTTTGGCGCCGTTGCACGGGACACTTAGGTGATAGCGTATCTAACTTTGATTGAACTTAATTGATTATTTGGTCTTATTTGTGTCTTGAGTCGTAGAGTGTCTAGTGTCTGTTTCTTTTCTTTGTTTTTAGTGAGTCTTTGTAAATATTTGTTTATTTGTTTAGCTTAGTATTTTGTCCAGGTAAGTATTCGGAACCCGATTTGATTGAATATAATTGTGATAATCTTGAGTAATTTAATTTCCCGGGTGACGAGCTTGACTCTTCTAATGCACTTGATAGTTTACGCTTGCTCTGGTTTTCTTGGAACCTGGGATTCCTAGAACTAGATGGGACCTTAGGCCTAGCCTCTACCTCCCCATCACCTTGGTTTTCTTGGCACCTGGGATTCCTTTTAGTGAAAAATGTTTCAAAAGAAACATTCTCACCATGAGTTGCCATGGTTGGGGTCTTAAAGATGTTGTCACTGTCCTCCTGGTCAATTGATGGACCAGAAGTAGTGGCAGCCATATCCACTCTATCATCACTCCTAGAGTGTACCTTCTTAAGTGATGAACCTGGGCTGGGTACATCGGCAGCCAAGTCAATCAGTACCTCCTTGATAGTGGCATTTGGAGAAGGTATATCATCTTGACTAGGAGCCTCTGCACTTAAGTTCAAGAAAGAGACAAAGTGTATAGGCTCAGTGGGGTTCTCTATGGACCCGGGATGTGGTCCTGATCCTAATAGGGATCCTTCATAGGAAGTTTTCCCTAGTGATGTGGATAAACCTTTTGATATTCTCACCAGAGTGTTGTGACTCTGGATGAGGGCTTTTAGGTTTGGATTGGGCCTGTGAGCCAAGAATAGAAGGATTCTTCTTGCTCTTCTTTTTCTTTCTTTTGTAAATTACCTCAACTAGGGCCTTGTGTTCCAGTTGGGCTTGAATTGCAGGGGTGACTATTTGGTGTACTTGTGCACCGTCAGTAGGTTGCACAAGGGTTCGATCAAGAGATGCAGAATGTGTAGTTTTAGGCTTTGAAGTGGAGGGTGTGGGATCAGTATCAGCTGGGACTGCTGAACTGTCACCCTGGGTACTTTGTATGTTCAACATTATAAGTAACAATGAAACATTGACCCTTGAGAACTTTTCTGAAACAGTTCTCATGCTTTTGAAAATGTTGTTTTTGTGGGATCCAATCATGTAGATTCTTGTAGTTTTAGATAAATCTTTTAGTTCCCCATTAAAAATTCCTACAAGAATCTGGGGTACATGTAAAAAGATTGTTTTTCCCCTTCCTGAAGTGAGAAAAATTAAAGTTTTGGGCAGTTACCAAACCATGAACTGCAGATGCCAGTCCAGACGATAGTTGATGCCAACCACTCCTCTTTTGAGATATGCATTGAAGAAGAGTGTGGCATAGATACTTCCATGAAGGACCCAGCAGTGCCTTCTCTATTGTATACTCCTGTTGATTCTAAGTGTACCCAATGGATACAAAGGTCCTCATGTATTCATCCTTGGTGTATGATTTGGCGGCATCTTCATCGCGAAGCTTTAGATGTTTCCTAAGAGTTGCTTCAGTCATAATAATGTCCTTGCCGTCTACCTTGGCCTTGATTTGCGGAATCCCCTGTTCAGTGGAGTAGGAGGCGGGTTCCAGAAATATTCCATGTGAGAAATGCAGATTGTTGGGTTGACGGTTAGTGCAAAATGTAGTTTTGATCGACAAAGAAAGTCGATCATATCATCAAATCCCTCAGATTTCTTCCCCTTTACTAGATATGCTCTAAGATTGTGGTATGTTGAAAACTTATCATTAGGGTTGTTAATGTCAAGGTTTGCCATGTTGATGATGAGTGGAGGGAAGGTTTGAAAGTTGGTTATGGGTGCAGAAAGCTTTGAATGCTTGATTGCGAGAGAGAAAAGATGGAGAGCTAGGTCAAGAATTAAATGTGATGAAGTGAGGGAGGGAATTTGATTTTGTTATAACTAAAGGGTGGGTTTGAGCAACGGTCACTTGTACCGTACAAAGGGAGCAGCGAAGGTGTGGCATGTACAGTAACTCTTTCCTTCTTACTGTTTTACAGCTGTACTACACTGTAGTAGTCATGTTAAAGACTGACAATGACTTTTTACAGCGGGTAAAAGTTAATTTGAACCATTTTTACTGATCCGCAGCAAGGTTGGTTGCTGTTGAAGGTTATGTCTATCAGCAGCAAACTTAGTTGCTGCTGATGGATATAATGGTCTGCAGCAAGAGGTGTTGTGGTTGATTGCCTTAAAGCTATCTGCAGCAGAGTTGTTCCTGCGGATGGCATAAAGCGATCAGCAGCAAGAGCTTTTGCTGCTGATGACTAAACCTATCAGCAGCAGAAATGTTTGCAGCTGATGTCAATGTGTTTTGTCTTGGAGTGCTGCACAGGATTGTTAGTGATTGAGATAGCACGCTTGTTGTCAATGTGAATGGGAGTTGTCATGAATGTCACTTCATAGTCCAGCATCTGATTTTGAATACATATCACTTGAGCACAGCAACTTGAAGCTGCAATGTACTCTGCTTCTGTTGTTGTTGACACACATGTCTGCTTCTTGCATTGCCAAGAGATAAGTCTTCCTCCTAGAAATTTACATCCTCCTGATGTGGATTTCTTGTCCAAATTGCAGCCTCCATAATCACTGTCAGTGTATGCATACAGATTGAATTGGTCATTTTTGGAGTGCCAAAGCCCCAGTCTTAGAGCTCCCTTTAGGTACCTAAAAATTCTCTTGACAACTTAAAGATGTGAATTCTTTGGAACTGCTTGAAATCTTGCACATTGACATACTGCAAACATGATATCTGGTCTGGAAGCAGTCAGATACATGAGTGATCCAATCATTGCCCTGTACTGATGTTGATCAGTGTCTTGACCATTTTTGTCTGGGGACAGTTGATAGTGCACTTGAATTGGAGTTCTTGCAGCAGAGCAATTAGCCAGCTTGAATCTTTCCAAAATGCTTTTGACATATTTGGATTGGCTGATGAAGATTCCATTTGGAACTTGTTTGACTTGGATACCCAAAAAGAAATTCAGTTCACCCATTGAACTCATTTCAAACTTTGAATGCATGAGGGTCTCAAAGTCTTTGCATAACGTCTTCTTTTTTTATCCAAAGATGATATCATCTACATAGATTTGCACCAGTAGAATATCTCCTCCTTCATCTTTGATAAACAAAGTCTGATCAATAGCACCTCTTCTGAAGTTGTTGTAGAGTAGATACTAGGCTCTTGGGGCTTGATGTAACCCATATAGAGCTTTGTCTAGTTTGAACACCTTGTCAGGATATGAAGGATCTACAAAGCTAGGAGGCTGTCTAACATTGACTTCCTCACCAATCTTCCCATATAGAAAATGTAATATCCATGATTTTCAAGCCATAAACTTTTCTTTAATCATTTTATTATTCAAGCACTGGAAATCCCGTATTTGCCCAACACCTCATGCCACATTAATTATTACCTTAACGGGTATTAATTTGAAATTTCCAACCTTTCAATAAACATATTATTTTCTATTATATATATATACATATACATATATATATATATCATGTGTATGTATAATTTTATAAATATATACATACGTATACACTAAATTATAAATATACAAATGGTTATATTTTCATTTAATAAACCATTTGTAATTTGATAAAAACAGAGTTCCTACACAAAATAATTTAAATATATATATATATATATATATATATATATAATTTTTTATAGTTTATTACAAGTTTTGTAAAAAAAAATATTTTTTTTACAAAATCTCAAATTATTAAGCCTTGAACCTCCTCATCAACCTTTGAACATTTGGAACCCTCAATTTAAACCCCCCCACTTTGGAAATTTGACCCCTCTAATCTCAGTTTTCACCTTATTAATACAGTTTGACTTTCGAGAGTCAAACAGCCCAATTTTCCTCAACAATTCAACATCCTAATTGACCAATTCAGTGTTGTGGACCTTTCCCTACGTGAGTAATCGATTATAAACCATACCCAGGCCTATCTAGAGTTGCAACTCGATCAAACCCACGGCTAAATTTAAAAAGTTGAACTGTTTGACTCACTCGAGTCAAACCTCGTCCAAATCAGTCTTGAATCAAGGAATTAAACGCGTTTGCTACCCGAAAATCACGCAAAACCAGTCCTATCATGAATACAAACCATTTACATGACTCAATTCATTCACATTCGTTCAAATTTACGTGATTTCCGCATTGACAGTTGTGCTATGTCAACTCAAGGCGATTCGATCAATTAGACAGAAATTGAGGCATTCACTCCACACACACGCACTCACGACACCCCCTTTGATCTTTCTAAACACGAGAACACACTGCATTTCATCGTTGGAACTCGATCGAGCATCAAGAACTCCGAACCCTAAGTCTCATACGTTCTCCTTCTTCGTGTAGATGTTCCAGGTAAATCATACGTCCTTAGTCTCGTTAAGACTCATATAACAAAAGCCCTAAGGTTTCCTAGCCGTTCGTTACGAAATCGTGGTCAATTGGGGCTAGGGTTTCATTCGGCCGATTAGGGAAGATGATGAGGGATTGGTATTATTGATTTAAAATTAATCAAATCCAATATGGACAAGGCATTAAGCCCAGTCCAGCGGTTAAATCACATTTGTTCTTCAAGGGAGACCCGGGTTCGAACCAGGTTGCCCCTCTTTCCTGTTTTAAGTCATTTTTCTTGTTACTTTGTTTCACAAACCAATGTTTTAAATTATGAAGTAATTTTTATAAATCTTAAAAAAAAATCTATTCTATAACATTTATAAAAAAAACAGAAAATATAAAATGATGTGTTATTCATTTTAATTTGTAAAAAACATATTATAAATATCAAAATTCTTAAATAAACAATATGGAAATGATTTATTTAAATAAATCTAGTTAGGTTGTTTTTTTTTTAAATAGTAATGTTTAATAAACGAATTATGAATAATTGTTTAAAACATTATTAATCCACTTCTTAAAACATACAAATAATTGTTTGGCTAAGAATAATTATTTAAAACGTTTAAAGATTTATACTTAAATAATTATTTTTAGATAAATAATTACACAAATTCATTTAAATTCATAAGCTTACTTATATTAATATCTCTTTTTATTCTTTAAGTAATTTAAATAATTATTTTGTTTACATAAAAACAATTTTATAAAACATTTTCTACCTATTTATAAATATTAAGGTTTAAACTCAATTCAAATAAATAAAATTTTCTTTATATATATTATACATTTACACTTCCTATATTTTAAAGGACACGCCATTTTTTTTACAATTAATGAAAAGAATTTATTTAAATCACATACTCATTTTAATCAATTACTATATTCTTTAATTCAAACATACTTTGATTTCACCTTTTATTTTAACTCTTTTATACAAACACCAACTCACACACATCCCCATTGTCAAACAACCCCAATACTTTTGTACAAATCCTTACGCTTAAATCCCATTGAACTCTAGATCCTGTCTTAGACTTTGTGCATGTTAATAATTCAAGTTCGTATATTTCTCTCTAGGTTGACTTGTGATTTGAGAATCACTTGTGCTACATATTGCCCGTGTTATCTATACAAATAATACAAGTGAGTTTACATAGCCCCTTTTTCTTATTTATACATTTGGGGTGAAACATGATTACATTCAAACACTATTTGCAACTATACACGTACAATTCTAAAATATGATCATATGTGTTTATTTGTGCTTTATGCTTGAATGCTAATTGTTAAGGCTACATATACATGATATACACGTGCAAACACAAATACATTACTTCAGGCTAACATGTGTCGTTAGGCCCTACATTAGGATAACATGTGTTGTTATGCCCTACATTAGGATAACATGTGTTTTATGCCCTACATTTACATCAGGATAACATGTGTTGTTATGCCCTACATTAGGATAACATGTGTTGTTATGCCCTTCAATTACAATGTGTCATTTGTGCATCTAGCTTAACTTAGAATCTCCATAAATGCTTTATAAACCATGCATCATATGAATTGTACACAAAACATTTGAACTTTACCTGTGGTGTCAAAACCTATGTATGCTCACCAACTATTTATAGTTGACCCTCTCATTTTATCATGTTTCAGGTACAAATGTTTGAGTTAAGATTCAAGCTACTTCACTTAGGGTTGAGGACCTAGTCTTAAATTTTAATATGGAGATTTATGTATTCTTTAATTCTTGTAAATGATGTCATTGATTACTTGTGTTATGAAATGAAACTTATTGTTTAATTATTACAACTTTAGCAAACCATGAGCTTATGAACAGTCTACATGTCCCGCCCCGACGTTTCCGCCGTCGGTTGGGGTGTGACAGATTGGTATCAGAGCCTTGGTTATAGGGAATTAGGTTATTAGACACCTTTGACCTAGACTATAACCTTAGGACACCCATTATTTACCATGCTCTATGATTATATGATATGCTACATGCTATGTGTTACTTGCTTATTATATTTTGATACTTTAATTGTTAAAATTCATGAATTATTAGACTATACTTAAATAATAAATTAAATAAACAATATCCCTACCCATACCCTAAGCCTCATAACCTTCTTACCTACTTCTCTGTCATCATCATCATAGCATGTGGAAACTTCATGAATTTAAATCTATAGAATTTCTTTACTTCCTCGTTAAGGTTTTAAACTTTGTTAATTATTAGAGGACACGTGCAATCTGGAAGGGTGACACTTGTATTCTGGGTTTTCTGTCTAGGAAAGCATTTCGTATAAATCCCAATCAACCGAGGGACCCGTATGCTTTCCTGGGAATTCCCGGGATGAGTGTTTACTTATAGGCTAAAGCATGTCTCCTTGAAAAGTTATATGAGTTTAATTAACCTTAATGTGTCACAGTATTCAAGTGATTATATCACTATTTAAGTACAATCCAAACTATGATTTACTATTTTATTTGTTATCTTATCTTTTAAATTCAATCAACCCTCATAAGTTCTTACATCTCTTCTTGTGTTGTGCAAATCTGTAGAATGCCACCCCGTCGTGCTACCATGACCAACAACAACACTGACATTGCTGCTATCCTTGCACAACTTGTAACTCAACTCACCCAAGCTAATGGAGCCATTAGTGGTACCCATGGAACTAATGGTGGTGGTGGTGCCAACCCACCCCAATGCACTTTCAAACACTTTAACTCATGCAACCCTGTCAAGTTCTATGGTACCGAAGGGGCTACGGGCCTCCTTCAATGGTTTGAAAGCATTGAAAGCACTTTTCTCAACAGTGATTGCCCTGACCATCTCCGGGTTCGCTATGCCACCAGCGTCTTTCAGAAACGGGCGCTCACTTGGTGGAATGGTGAGAAGAGAAACCGGGGTGTGGATGTGACCATGACCTTGCCATGGGATGAAGTTAAGAGACTCATGACCGAGGAATTATGTCCTCGTAATGAAATGAAGAAGTTGGAGGCTGAGTTTTGGGATCTTACCCAAGACAGTGGTGAAAGTTTAGCGTACACAACTCGTTTCCATGAGCTAAGCCTTCTGGTGCCCCACATGGTCACTCCACTGACTCGGGGTATTGAGAAGTACATCGGTGGTCTACCCATGAAAATCCAAGATACAGTCCTAGGAAGAAATCCATCTTCTCTTGAAGACGCTATCCGCTTAGCTGCCACATTAACCGATAACCATGTGAAGGCGGGTACACTAACAAGGAAAGGCGTAAAGAAAGTCACTGACCCAACAGCCTCTTCTGAACCCTCTCAGGAAGACAAACCCAAACCTCCTCACTCCAATAAGAAACGTAACTTTGTTGTCATTACCCCTGCCATACCAATCAACCAAGTAGCTCCCCTAGCCCAAAACCATAATAAGAAACCATATGCGGGCAACAACCCTCTGTGCAACACGTGCAACTATCACCACTTCCCAAACATGCCATGCCATCTATGTGCCAATTGTGGAAGGTATGGTCATGTAGCGAACACTTGTCAATCCAGATCACATGTTAGTCAAACTTACCAAGGGAACCGAGCCAATCACCAAGTTGCCAATCAAGTTGTACCTGCCATTACTAATGGGCGTGCTTGTTATGAATGTGGTAATCCAAACCACTTCAAAAACCAATGCCCAAGGATAGCCAATGCAAACCAAGGTGGTGCTCGTGGGCGTGCCTTCAACATAAACGCTAACGAAACTCAAGTCAATGCCGAGGCAGTAAATGAAACCAATTGAAGCTAGTGCAAGATGGAGTCGAATTGGGATCTAGTCTGGAATAATTATGCATTGTAAACCTTTACGTTATCTTGTCATTGTTTGAACTATTTACACCTACTGCGGATTGTCACTATAAATTTTGAGCTTGCTTGCCAACTTCAAGAAGATGAATCATTTCACCATTTACCATTCGTATAAGCACTGACGAATTTGAAAAAAAAAACTCGACTATCCACATTGTACATAAGCACCGAGTAATATCGCCTGCAAAAAAAAATCGATAGGTTACATTACTCATGAGATCCAATAACTTACAAATAAACACTCACGTGTTACACAAAACTTAGTTGGTTACAATATGCATGATACTAGGTTAATCACATACATGAAACTTGTTTGTTTGATACATGATTGAGCACATAATACATGAAACTTGTTTGTTTGTAATATACATTATACTGGATTGATCACATAATACATGGAACTTATTTGTTTACAAAATGCATTATACTAAACTGTTAACACTATACAATATACATGATGCTACATTACTCACATTATACCTGAAACCTATTTGCTTACAATATACATAACACTAGATCATACATAGAACTTATGTGTTTACATATTACACGGAATTAAATTATTTACAATCGTTGGAATTGATCGATCACTTTGTCCACAAGGCATGGTTATTCACCTTATCCATGAAAGCTACTCGGTATTTGACGTATTCTTGTTCAAACACGAGGAAGCTATGGAACCCTAAATTATGCCATGTTATGACTCTTTAGTATCTGATTGACTCTAGCATCTATGGACATAGTTATTTGTTAGCGACGCATACGTGAAAACAATAGTTAGGAATTAAGTGATTTTGTGTTACCCCCCTGGACCCACATACATAATGGGATGAACTATACGGAACATGCGACGATTTGGATAATTACGGATGCACACGTAATTATAGAAATCAGCGCATGGGAGACATAGTGAAATCTGTCGTGTGTTGTGATATGAAACCTATCGTGGTACATGGTAACAAAACTAATGTGATATGATAAGGACATGGTGGATACGCCGTTGGTACTTCCTATATATAAGTGTTCATGTCATAAAATCAGAAGTAACGTTATTCTTGCCACGTAAAGTTTTTATGTTGTTTGACCGGCCAATGTTTGTGAAATCTCTTACCCATTGAAAATTCTAGAGCATATTAGATTACATCTTAAACAAACCTAGATCATCAAGTTCCCCTCAAATCCATTCCAACAAATGCTTATCACCTTTAGAGTCTAAAATATTCTACGACAATTTTCTCCTTAAATATCTTAAACTAAATCCTCTATCATCATGCGTGTCTGACTTTGAGATACAACATGAATATTTTCATCAGTTATACTCCTCAAACAAACAATCAAAGCTCGTTGAGGATACAAACTCACCTCTTTTCTGATTCAGTAGCCTCCACTAGTAAAATTTCGTGACGAAATTCCTTTAACATGGGGAGACTGTAATATCCATGATTTTCAAGCCATAAACTTTTCTTTAATCATTTTATTATTCAAGCACCAGAAATCCCGTATTTGCCCAGCACCTCATGCCACATTAATTATTACCTTAACGGGTATTAATTTGAAATTTCCAACCTTTTAATAAACATATTATTTTCTATTATATATATACATATATATATATATCATGTGTATGTATAATTTTATAAATATATACATACGTATACACTAAATTATAAATATACAAATGGTTATATTTTCATTTAATAAACCATTTGTAATTTGATAAAAACAGAGTTCCTACACAAAATAATTTTTATATATATATATATATATATAATTTTTTATAGTTTATTACAAGTTTTGTAAAAAAAAATATTTTTTTTACAAAATCTCAAATTATTAAGCCTTGAACCTCCTCATCAACCTTTGAACATTTGGAACCCTCAATTTAAACCCCCCACTTTGGAAATTTGACCCCTCTAATCTCAGTTTTCACCTTATTAATACAGTTTGACTTTCGAGAGTCAAACAGCCCAATTTTCCTCAACAATTCGACATCCTAATTGACCAATTCAGTGTTGTGGACCTTTCCCTACGTGAGTAATCGATTATAAACCATACCCAGGCCTATCTAGAGTTGCAACTCGATCAAACCCGCGGCTAAATTTAAAAGTTAAACTGTTTGACTCACTCGAGTCAAACCTCGTCCAAATCAGTCTCGAATCAAGTAATTAAACGCGTTTGTTACCCGAAAATCACGCGAAACCAGTCTTATCATGAATACAAACCATTTACAAGACTCAATTCATTCGCATTCGTTCAAATTTACGTGATTTCCGCATTGACAGCTGTGCTATGTCAACTCGAGGCGATTCGATCAATTAGACGGAAATTGAGGCATTCACTCCACACATATGCACTCACGACACCCCCTTTGATCCTTCTAAACACTCGAACACACTGCATTTCATCGTTGGAACTCGATCGAGCATCAAGAACTCCGAACCCTACGTCTCATCCGTTCTCCTTCTTCACGTAGCTGTTCCAGGTAAATCATACGTCCTTAGTCTCGTTAAGACTCATATAACAAAAGCCCTAAGGTTTCATGGCCGATCGTTACGAAATCGTGGTCAATTGGGGCTAGGGTTTCATTCGGCCGATTAGGGAAGATGATGAGGGATTGGGATTATTGATTTTAAATTAATCAAATCCAATCTGGTCAAGGCATTAAGCCAAGTCCAGTGGTTAAATCACATTTGTTCTTCAAGGGAGACTTGGGTTCGAACCAGGTTGCCCCTCTTTCTTGTTTTAAATCATTTTTCTTGTTACTTTGTTTCACAAACCAATGTTTTAAATTATGAAGTAATTTTTATAAATCTTAAAAAAAAATCTATTCTATAACATTTATAAAAAAACAGAAAATATAAAATGATGTGTTATTCATTTTAATTTGTTAAAAAAACATATTATAAATATCAAAATTCTTAAATAAACAATATGGAAATGATTTATTTAAATAAATCTAATTTGGTTGTTTTTTTAAATAGTAATGTTTAATAAACGAATTATGAATAATTGTTTAAAACATTATTAATCCACTTCTTAAAACATACAAATAATTGTTTGGCTAAGAATAATTATTTAAAACTTTTAAAGATTTATACTTAAATAATTATTTTTAAATAAATAATTACACAAATTCTTTTAAATTCATAAGCTTACTTATATTAATATCTCTTTTTATTCTTTAAGTAATTTAAATAATTATTTTGTTTACATAAAAACAATTTTATAAAACATTTTCTACCTATTTATAAATATTAAGGTTTAAACTCAATTCAAATAAATAAAATTTTCTTTATATATATTATACATTTACACTTCCTATATTTTAAAGGACACGTCATTTTTTTTACAATTAATGAAAAGAATTTATTTAAATCACATACTCATTTTAATCAATTACTATATTCTTTAATTCAAACATACTTTGATTTCACCTTTTATTTTAACTCTTTTATACAAACACCAACTCACACACATCCCCATTGTCAAACAACCCCAATACTTTTGTACAAATCCTTACACTTAAATCCCATTGAACTCTAGATCCCGTCTTTGACTTTGTGCATGTTAATAATTCAAGTTCGTATATTTCACTCTAGGTTGACTTGTGATTTGAGAATCACTTGTGCTACATATTGCCCGTGTTATCTATACAAATAATACAAGTGAGTTTACATAGCCCCTTTTTCTTATTTACACATTTGGGGTGAAACATGATTACATTCAAACACTATTTGCAACTATACACGTACAATTCTACAATATGATCATATGTGTTTATTTGTGATTTATGCTCGGATGCTAATTGTTAAGGCTACATATACATGATATACACGTGCAAACACAAATACATTACTTCAGGCTAACATGTGTCGTTAGGCCCTACATTAGGATAACATGTGTTGTTATGCCCTACATTAGGATAACATGTGTTGTTATGCCCTACATTTATATCAAGATAACATGTGTTGTTATGCCCTACATTAGGATAACATGTGTTGTTATGCCCTTCAATTACAAAGTGTCATTTGTGCATCTAGCTTAACTTAGATTCTCCATAAATGCTTTATAAACCACGCATCATATGAATTGTACACAAAACATTTGAACTTTACCTGTGGTGTCAAAACCTATGTATGCTCACCAACTATTTATAGTTGACCCTATCATTTTATTATGTTTCAGGTACAAATGTTTGAGTTAAGATTCAAGCTACTTCACTTAGGGTTGAGGACCTAGTCTTAAATTTTAATATGGAGATTTATGTATTCTTTAATTCTTGTAAATGATGTAATTGATTACTTGAGTTATGAAATTAAACTTATTGTTTAATTATTACAAATTTAGCAAACCATGAGCTTATGAACAGTCTACATGTCCCACCCCGACGTTTCCGCCATCGGTTGGGGTGTGACAGAAAAGCACTCTTGACATCCATCTGATAAACAGTGAAGCTCTTGGATGCAGCATTTGCTAAGAAGATTCTGATTGCCTCCAGCCTGGCAACAGGTGCAAATACCTCATCATAATCAATTCCCTCTTCCTGAGTGTAGCCTTGAGATACAAGTCTGGCCTTGTTCTTGATTACAATCCCTCTCTCATCTTGTTTGTTCCTGAAGACCCACCTTGTGCCTATAGCAGTTTGTCCAGGTGGTAGATCAACTAGGGTCCACACTTCTTGTCTCTTGAATTGCAGCAACTCTTCTTGCATTGCTTCAATCCAACTGCTGTGCTGCATGGCTTCATCTATTTTCTTTGGTTCAACTTTTGACAGAAAGCAGGAATACATACATATATTGGCTTCATGTGACTTTCTTCTTATCTGAACTCCTTGTTGAACTGGACCAATGACATGTTCTAGAGGATGTTCTCTGTTGATTCTTTAGGCTGGAACAACATCCAGCTGGATTCCTTGGTCAAGATTTCTTTGGTTTTGATCAGGAACATCTTCAAGAGAGTTTTTTTCAGAAGTGTCTTCAACAGCCATAGCATCTTCAAGTGAGTTGTCAACAGCATCAGATACAATACCCTCATCTGCAGCAGAGTGGTTAATGTTTTCATCTTGATCTTCAGCTGCAGAGTGATTAATGTTGTCATCTTGATCTTCAGCTGTAGAGTGATTAATGTTTTTATCTTGATCTTCATTGTTAGAGAGATTGTTGTTGGTGACATTTGAGTTGCTTGTTCTGGCTTCATTGGTTTCAATAACCTCAACAACAGATGGAGGATCAATGGATGGTCTTTTGATTCTTATAGATGGATCATTGAAGCCTAATCTATAGTCATCATTTGATGAAGTGGTTGGTTCTTGTGAGGATGAAGACTCCATATTTGAGAAGATGAGAGACTCAAATATTTTAGAAAAAGAGTCTATATCAAACAGCCAGTGAGGCCCTTTTCCCTTTTCACATGGAATGTGTTCCCTACATTCCACATTTGCTGATTCTTCAACTATTCTTGTTCTAGAGTTTAATACTCTATAGGCTTTGGATTGAGAGGAATATCCCACAAAGTATACTTCATCAGATTTTGCTCCAAATTTTGGAAGAACACCATTGGTGATAAGAATAGTACATGGGCATCCAAAGGGTTTTAGGAAACCAATATAAGGAACTCTATTGAACCACAATTCATAAGGTGTTTTGTTGAGAGGCTTGACAATAAGAACTCTATTTTGTACATAGCAAGTTGTACTAACTGACTCAGCCTAGAATGTGAGAGGCAGCTTTGAGTCAGCCAACATGGATCTGGCAGACTCAATTAGAGTTCTGTTTCTTCTTTCAGCAACCTCATTTTGTTGAGGGGTTCTTGGAGCACTGTATTGTCTCTGGATGCCTTTGTTCTCACAAAAACAGTTCAAGGTTTGATTTTTGAACTCTGACCCTTGATCACACCTTATTGTCTTGACTCTCTGATTGCTTTGATTCACAAACCTAAGAATGAAGGATTTGAGAATCTCAACAGTTTCATCTTTTGTTCTCAAGAAGTATACCCATGAGAATCTGGTATAGTCATCAATTATCACCAGACAGTGTTGTAGGACCAAAAATATCCATACGTAGCAGCTGTAGTGGAGTGTCATTCTAGTTCAGTGTCTTGGGCTTGTGAGAACTCTTGTGTTGCTTCCCCTTCAGGCATGCTATGCAATGATATTCAAGTTGAAATTCTTTATTAGGTAGTCCTCTGACTAGGTTTCCTTTAACCAACTCGTTGATGGTTTTGACATTGACATGACTCAATCTCCTATGCCATAGAGCAGATTAATCAACTGATGCCTTGGATAGAAAGCAAGATATACTGCCAGATGGTGTAACCTTGTTCATATCAAGCACATATAGATTCTCCTTTCTTTGAGCAGTTAACAAGATCTTCTCAGGAGGAGGTTTGCTCAGCCCAGGGGATAACACAAAACATTCTTCATCTGTGAAAAGCATCCAATGCATTTGATCACAGATTTGTGATACACTCATGAGGTTAAACTTCAATTCCTTCACATAGTTTACTCTTTCAATGCTCATCCTTTCATTGGACACAGTTCCTTGTCCAGTGATAGTCCCTCCTTTTGAATTACTCCTGAAGGCAACATATCCACTATAAAAGTTTCTGAAGTCTGAGAGGATGGACCTATTGCCAGTCATGTGCCTAGACCAACCACTGTCTACAACCCATGTGTTATCCTTATTACCTGGTTGTTCCTTAGGTGCGATTTCTGTGTTGTCTGCCATGAGTGCTTGGTTGTTGGCAGATATCTCTTCACATTTAAAGCTCCGGTCAAAGTTAGTTGTTCCAACCTGTTGAGTTGCACAAGCAGCAGTTTGAGCAGGTTGAGTGTTTTGACCTGCTTGACTTTGATGAGTCTGTCTTGGTTATGCAGCAGTTGGGTTGGCCTTTGGTGCTTTACATTCTCTGGCAAAATGACCAAGTTGGTTTCAGTTGTAGCATCTTAACTTTCTTTTGTCCAAGCCAACCCTAGTGTTTGAACTGTTGCTTGGAATAGGTCTTCCAGTTCTAGAGTAGAACCTTTTTGCTCTGAGAGACACCATAGCATAAGAATGTTGTATATCCATTTCTTCTAAGTCATCTGGGTGAAAGTACTCCAGATCTTCTTTAATAAAGGACATGTTGCTTGGGGTATCAGAAACAAAAGCAGTAGGATTAGGATTTTAAGGAGGAGCTTCAAGAAGGAATTGAGAGTTGTTTACTTGTGAGTTGGGTGTTTGAGGATGTGTGACAATGGGAGGATAATAGTTGCTTGAGCTTGGTAATGTGTCAGAGTGTAACGCAGAAGAGGTGGTGGATAATGAGGGTGTAGATGAGTAGCCTGATTTTCTTTCTCTTGCTTGAATCATTTCCAGCTCATATGTCTTTAACATACCAAACAGCTCAGTCATGGTGAGAGTCTTCAAGTTTTCAGTTCTTCTAATTGATACTATGTAGAGTGTCCAGAAACTTGGAAGAGATCTGATGAACTTTTTGAGAATATCGTCATTCTCTAGCTTGACTTTAGCACACCGCAGCTCTCCCACAAGATAAGTGTACATGTTATACTGGTTGTAAGAGATTCACCATCCTTGTACACAAAGTTTTCATATTGTTGCTTTAGAATATCTCTCCTGTTTTCTTTAACCTCTTCAGATCCAGCAAACATCTTCTCAAGAGCTTCCCATAGCTCTTTAGCAGTCTTGTATTCTTTGAAGTTGTGAAACACTTCATTTGGCAGGCACATTTGAATGGCTCCTAGAGCTCTAAAATCTACCTCAATCTTCTTGATGTCTTCCTCAGAATACTTTGAACCTTCTTTAGGGATAGATGGATCTCCAGAATCAGCAGAGGCCACCATTGGCACATAAGGACCATCAATTATGGATATCCACATTCCATATTCTTGATAGTGGAAGAAGCTTTCCATTATGTTTTTCCACATGTCATAATCTTCCCTAGACACCAGCCTTGGTGGTCTGTGAAGGCTTCCAATATCATCAAATCAAGTATTTTGTGCCATACTTTAGATGTATGATGTGCAGCAAAGAGATAATAGTAACAGAACCAGAAAGTGATTAAACAAATGTGAGTTTGCTTAATCTGAGAGCCAAAGCTCTGATACCACTTGTAGGATCGATGTTTTACAAGATGGTTCTATTTAGTTGAGATTGGTGGAAACAATAACAACTATGCTATGCAACAAGAAACAATGAGAGTACAGATAAATGCAAATGTATTACTCTTCAAAGTTTACAAGTTACATAGAAAACTCTAAGCAAGCACACACACAACTTAAGAGAAATAATACATATAAAGGAACTTAGAAACAAGACAGACCCTTGATTCTAAGGATCAGATCAAACACAAGCCGTTGATCTTGAACTGATGAGAAGCTACACTACAATTGGTTTACAACAAAAAGACAAGTAGCAAAAAGATAATTGCAATGAAAAGACTTATGCAATGAAAAGACAACTGCAAAACAAAGGTCTTCTTAGTAATCATTGCAGGACTGATCAGAATAGGAGCATTGTCTTTTGTCATCTGCACCAATAACCTTGCTTCTGCTGATAGGTGTGTCAGTTTTGCAGAAAAGATGTCAGTAGTAAAGTCAAAGCTGGTGATGATTTGCCTATCAGCAGCATCAATGTATGATGCTACTAAGAAGCCTATCAGCAGCAACCTTGAACTTCAGCAGATAAAGCCTATCAGCAGCGTAGTTGTTGATCAGCAGCAAAGTATAACTATCCGCATCATAGGCACTTATCAGCAGCAACTTCATGCTATGTCAAAATTGTGGAGTCCGCAGCATTTACACTTAGAGAATTTTGTAGCCATCAGTCTTTATCTCTACACCATATATCCATACTAACCACATCTCCACTTGATAGAACCATCACCATCGTTAAGTTTGTACCACCACTTTACGGCTGCTACAACACCACAACCGTTCACCTTCGAGCGTCGTCGTCACCATCGTCTTCTCCATGTAGCCCAAGTTAACAGCCATGGACCACCACCACGCTGCTACAGCCATGGTTATCACCGTGAGGTTTATATAACCACCTCTATCACCACCAACTCACTACCAATGGACCACCATGGCCACTTCAAAGCCGCTAACAACACCAACGCCATATCATCACCGTCCCTACTTCCATGCTCATACGAACCATCACCGTCGTCATATCCGTACCATTTCAAGACTGTTATCACAGTGTGTCCACCACCATGGAGCTGTCATTGACACCTCCATAATCTGCAAGTACTCGATGGAACTTGCGCAACCACCATCTCGCTTTACCGAAAAAAACTCGTACAACCACCATTACCGTCGCGACCTGAAGCATACAAGCTTTCTGCTGCTGCCGGAGCTATGGCAGCAGCTCACGTGCTTATTGTCGCTGTCCTTTGTGCTTTGAAACGAAGCGGAGCTGAGTTTTTCCCGTGAGAAACGAACCGGCTAAGAAGGAAATGGCTCTGATTAAGGTTGTTCGGAGGTGAGGAGTTGGAGTTGCAGGTCGATGAAGGAACACAGGAAGGTTAATGGACGGGTAGGGCTGATCGGAGCTCAGGGATACGGAGGTTGCAGGTCGTCGAGCTTCTGTTATCCTGTGCTCATGGTCTCCATGTGAACCGAGCAACACTTATAGATAGGTGGCCGGTTTTAGGGTTAATCGGAAAGGTGGGAAGGAACGAGTTGTAGGTTCACGAGAGAGAAGAGGGAGACGATTTTGAGAAGGTAGGGGGTGGCGGCTGGGTTAGGTAAATAGAATTTTAGGTTTAATCAAATTTTCACTTTGGCCCCCTATCTTTGGATAAATTCTACTATCACCCTTTTTAATTTGATTAGTTAATGAAGTGAAATACCGAAATTTCATTCTTTGACAACCTCTATTCTAAACGAATCTCGGGTTTTAAGTAAAAAGAATTTTGGGATGTTACAGATTCACATGGGTCAGTTATTGGTCTGCATGGTTTACTTTGTTTGCTAACCTACTATTTTTTTTCATTATTTAATATCTATTTATTTATTATTATTTATTTCCATTTTTTATCGAGTATTACAGTTTGTGTACATCAGTTTAGTACGTATATGAAACACAAGCCTAAATCAGTATATTTAATTTGGTACCTATATGTAACACATGCCTCAATCTATTTGTTATGTAAAATTACTATGTTTTGGTTTATTGACCAAGTGCATAGAATAGTTTGGTACGTATATGTAATACAGGTTGGTTCACATGTAAATAAATTTGGTATGTATATGTAACACAGTTGGTACGTATATGTAACACATGTGTTACATATACGTAACAACTTTTGACTCGAGTTTTATGTTCTAGTATTTTTTTTTGTATGATTGTTACGTAAAATTAAAAAGATATATTGATTTTTTTTGTTTTGAATTAATTTTTCTGGGTTTTTAATTATTAAGTTTGAATGATAGGAGAGAGAGTGTTCGTATGTGAGATTTTCAAGGATTACTAATTAATGACTACATAAATTAAATTGTGTTTGTTTAACCAAACTACCACTTTGCATTAAATATAACTAATTTTTTCTCTTAATAATTAAAGATTGTCATTAAATGAAATCAACCATTGATCAAAGTCAATCAATGGTTGAGATCAAAGTCAATCAATGGTTGAGATGTGATTTTCATATAAAACTTTGTTATTATTTAAACCACACCCTATATATATATGTATATATATACACACACACATATATAGGGGCCAGCTATTGTACAAAGTGGTTTTAGCGTACGAAATGTACGAAGGCACCAGCATGCCACACGTGTTCAATGGGCGAGGGGTAAATGCGTCCGCGTTATAATAACACATGGTTAATAATAACGCATGACCATAATCACGTATTCACACATGTTATACACATGACCATAATCACCTAATCATGCATGTTATACACATGATCATAATCACATAAACGTGTAATCACACATGTTATACACAAGATCATAATCACGTAATCACACATGTTATACGCACAACAAATCGACGTTTTAAAAAAAGTTGTATTTTTTTAATAAAAGTATAGCAAGATTATACTCAAATTAAAGATAATAAAATGCTCGATTTTATGATGTAATTTTTTTAAAAAAATAATGTCGTATGATAAAGTTATGGTTGTTTTAAAAAACAATGGGTGAACTTGTAAAAAGTCAACAAATATAGGCTATTCCAATTTTACCCTTTTCAAAATCTTTTCACACTTAAAACAATCACATTTGATCTTAACAATTGATTTTCTAGATCAACGCTTTAAAATACTTTCTACACTTCTCACCAAAAAACCCTTTATATTTAAAACTTCCTATATATATATATATATATATATATATGTTGTTTTTAATGAAAACCCACTTGAATTGAGAAAGCCTGTGAAAACCTTACGTAACTTTTTTTACGTATGTGTTACATATGTAAAATTTTAAAACGTAGGTAAAATATTTTTTTTGTTTTTGAGATAGCTTCTATATTTAATTTCATCACTTTTGGTAAAAAAAATCAAAAAAGCGTCGAGTGTTTTTTTATAAATTATTTTTACGTATGTAACATCCTGTGTTATGTATGTAACATTTTAACGTCTGATGTAAAAAACGCTGATTTTTTTTATTTTTCAACATTTTTTTTAAAAGTACTTGGCGCTTTTTTTATTTTTGTAGTGAAGAAAATACATATAATACCAACTTAAAAAAAGTTACATATTAGTTTTCACGGTTTTTTCGTCTCAAGTGGGTTTTCATTTTATACTTTTTCTATATATATATGTGTGTGTGTGTGTGTGTGTGTGTTTGTGTGTGTATATATATAGGGTGTGGTTCAAATAATAATCAATATTTATTTGAAAACCATGATAACCACTATAAAACATAGTGTTACGTTATGTGCTACATATGTAATACTAACATTATGTGATATGTATATGTAAAGCTCCTCCTTTCCTTATTTATATTTAAAGAGTATTTAACAAGTAAAAGAAAAAATAATTTATAAATTATGTAATTATTTGAAAGTGGTTATCACTGTTATTACATAAAACTCATTGTTCATGAAAAAACTAGAAAACTCACTGTTCATGAGAAAACTAGAAAAATATTCCCCCTTAATTTTAAAACCTTAATAAGTTTTTCATACGTTATCATTTTAAAAAAAAATTACTCCATAAAGTCGAGTAGTTTTTTATCTTTGATTTGAGTATAATATTGTTATATTAAAAAGAAACTTTTTTAACATGTCGAATTTATTCGTGTAACATCCCGAATTTTGAAAACAACAGATCGGGCTCGGGATTCACATGAAAATAAGGAAAAATAATCGAGATTGATAGGGCCTTGGACCGGGTCGCTGATTGGGCCGAGTAATGGAGGGAGTGGGCCTTAAAACCCTAACCCTCCTTTCCCCCATCTCATTTTCACATTTCATCTTCCTCCCTATTTTAGAGAGAGAAACACTTAGAGAGAGTGTGTGTTGGGTTTGACTAGAGATTGACCTAAGCTACTTCTCCATCAGTTACTTGAAATTTCTCTGAAGAATCAAGCCCAAACCAGGTATCAAAACTGTCCAAATATGAGTTTTTTTTATCGAAATGTGTTTTTATGGTCTTATAAGTTTTCTTCAAAAAGGTTGGATTTTTACGTATGATTATGCTTAAAGACCCCAGATCTAGATTCATGGTTAATTATTAGAACGTTTTGGAACGTAAAAGTTATGATTTTTGACTGAAAACGGGCTTGTAAGAGATTGTTGTTCTTGAGTCGACACTCGACAGGCATGAAGACACTCAGAGTGTCAACCCTCTGAGTGTCTACCCTCCTATAGCATGACACAAAGTCCTGAACGCAAGTTCAGGTGACACTCGGGAGTGTCAGCCGACACTATCATCCGACACTCGGAAGTGTCAGCCGACACTCGGAAGTGTAACATCCCGCCTAGGCGGAAATGCGAGGCGTAACGTTCACTGGTTTCCAAAGCATATGATTACCTCAAACACATACATAATGATTGGATACATAATCAAGTTTAAAGTTTTACATCCCAAAATATTAGTTTGAGTTCACAAAAGATTTAGATTTCGCAAATATGACTCATATAATGAGTTATACATGAGAAATCCTCCAAAAGCCGTATCAATCATGCATGCATGTAACCTACACCGCTAACCATAGCGACCACGTTCAATTTCCTGAAAAACATACTTAAAAGTGTCAACACGAGGTTGGTGAGTTCACAGGTTTTGATCAAATATTCTTGTAGTTCCAACGTTTACAAACGTTTAAATGAATAAGTTTTCTGATCAAATAGTACATATATATAACCAATGAATTGAACATTTCCTGACCAATTGACCCCATTTGTAAGCTTGAAAGGAATATAAATAATATGTAAATGCACGAGACCGTAACCAAACCATGACAATGAATGCCCCCCCTCGCTATACCACGAGAATAAGACGATATGCGGTCATTTGGCTATATGGACCCCTGGTTAGCGCGACTAACCATGACCGGGGGCGTCACCCCCAATAGTACTATCCACATAATCCTAGGCTAAGACCATAGCTAATGATTACTAAATATGTTTGTTCCAAGGGACTTTATGAGCTCTGTAATTGTTCCCTCAATGCACACATAATGATCTGGTTTTTGTTCATTCATTTATGTGAAAATAGTTTACAAGTATATTTCCTCCCAAAACCCTTTTCAAAACTTAGAAAAAGGGCACAGTGCAACTCACAAGGAGTTAAACCAGAGTATCCATGTTTTTTCAAAACATAAGTAGTTAAGTATGTTTCTCCCCCGATATTTACAAAACGGTAAAGAGTTAAAAGGCGACCGTGAAACTCACCTTGACAGAATGCTAGCAAAAACTTGAATAACCGTAAACCTCACTTATCCGTACCCTAAATACACAAGGATACCTTACGTGTTAAGACTAACTGTCTTAGACACAAGTTGTTCACCCGACTTAACGAATCCCGTTAAATATGTCTTTAATTAATAAAACTGTTTTATAGTGACGACTCATTGGTGATTATTATTCCAGTCTAGACGCTTACTTATTTTTCGAGAAAACATTATATTTCCATATTGGTGACTTGTTACGTTTATCAAAAATAAATATTATTTTTGCATCATCTTATAATATATTCATATTATAGTCCACGTATAACCATATAATTATTTCTTACCAATAATTACATAATATAACAAATATCGTTCAAGTACGTTCTACACATGTTCATTATCCTACGTGCACATAAACCAAGTTAACACGTCCACATGCAACTACTTATTCCAAACGACATTTATTAATTTGTTTCTATTCAACATGCACTTGTTTCTATCAAATATGTGCACACAACTATAACCATATTTCAACATGATCTTAACTATGTTTCACGATAACATGCGATAATTTATTTTTTTTGTTTTTCTACTTTATGCACCCATGTCAATGCTCCATGTTATCAAATATAAACAAGTTATAAAAGTATATATATATATATATATATAAGTCATGATATATGAATAATGGAATATTGTTAACTCGGAATGAGTTATATATATATATATATATATATATATGATTCCCATTATTTAGTCATTTCATAACTCATTCCGAGTTAACAATATTCCATTATTCATATATCATGACTTATATATATATATATATATATATATATATATATTACATGCACATTATTAACCATTTTCCAAGTTCTACAACTTATGACCATACACCCGTATATACGTTTAACCTCCTTATATGAACATATTATTTCAATCTTAGCAATATTCCAAGTTACCAAATTTGAACACATATAAGTATGCACATATATTTTACTTTTTCCTCAAGTATTTATTTAAACTTTTTTTTTTCTAATCTATAACTTATTAACAAAATCATCCAACAATAAGAATACATCCATATATATATATATATATATATATATATATATATATATATTAAATTAACATTCTTGCTCATGTATTCATATATTTGGTTATTTTCAATCATTTACCAAATCAAACATATATATATTTATGCATGCATTTTCGGCCCATATATATATATGTATGTATATTCTAGTTTCCCTTTGCTTTAAAACTTAACATCACCCAAATCAACAACTTATCATCAAAATGATCAAAACTACCAATCATGTATATTGTTACTAATTTTTGACCCTTATATATGTTTTCATACAAAAACCCTAATTTTTAAACTTAATAAAGTTAAGCTTTTATAAAACTTATCAACTCTTTAAATCTCTTTGATTTTTATAGTGAACAACATGTTTTAATCGAGAATACAAAGATGAAAAGAAAGGATTTGAGTCGGGTTCTCACCACTAGTCAAGCTAGGAGAAGAAACAACATGTAGAAGGTGATGGATGCTCTTTTGCTATCAAAACCCAACCTCTAGGCTTCAAGTATTCCTTGCATCTCCAAGGCTTATAGTTAAACTCATAGCCTTGTGTTTTTGGGTTTGAAAGATACAACTATGAGCATGTGTGTGTATATGTCGTATAAAGAGAGAAGAGGGAGAGGGGTGGAGTGTCTAACACACCATCATTATTGCATGACAAGATGGATTTAACCTTGGATAACCTAACACTTGAATTGATTTTATGACACAAGATCATGCAATAGGTGGGTTTAGGGGGTGGTTTGGTGAGTGGGTGGCCCCACTTGGTGGGTTTCCGTCGAGAGGTGCACATGGGGGGGGGGTTTGAGTTTTGTAGAAACAAAGACTGATGGCTACAAAATTCTCTAAGTACAAATGCTGTTGATCTCAGAGTTTCCTTCTGAAGAACAAATCTGCTGCGGATAGCCTTATCTGCTGAAGACCAAAGTTGCTGCGGATAAGCTTCTCAGCAGCATCAACACTTGATGTTGCTGACAGGCAAATCATCAGCAGCTCTGGATGGTTACATCTTGCTGCTGATCAACATCTTTGCTGCTGACAGCCTTGTGCCTTGAAGACAAATCGTTGCAGCTGACTATCCATACCAAGCGTCACTGACAACTTTCTGCAAAAGCAACTGACACACTCAAAGCAGAAGGAACCTCAATGGCACAACCAATGACGGACAACGATGCTCTTCTCCAAGCATGCAAGTAATGATGCATAAAGAAGACGCTTCAATAAGTTAACTAGATATAGACAAAACGTGTAATAGTTAGCTAGATACAACAGATCAACGGTCTGTGTTAGATCTGATTCTTAGAATCAAGGGGCTGTCTTGATTCTAAGTGAGTATAAATAATATGTAAACACTTCATTGTATGTGTGCTTTTTGTGCTTTTGAATTAGAGTTTTCACTTGTAATCGTTTATTCTCAAAGCTTAATACAACAGTGTTCTTATCAGTATTCTTTCTGTCAACTCGATTGTAATTGTGTAGTTGTTATTGTTTCCGCCAATCTCAACTAAGAACAGAACCATCTTGTTATTTCACGATCCTACAAGTGGTATCAGAGCTTTGGCTCAGATTAAACAAACTAACACTTGTTTAATCACTTCTGGTTCTATTCTAAACTCTCTCTCCTTCAGAAAGTCACCAAGAACAAAAATGGCACAAAGCAACGGGCTTGAAGACATCCTGAAGCAGCAGTATGAAAACTTCGTCTGGAAGGAAGGTGAGTCTCTAATTGTTTCATACAACAGATTTACCTATCTTGTAGGGGAGCTGCAGTGCTCAAAGGTGAAGCTAGAGAATGAAGATATTCTCAAAAAGTTCATCAGGTCTTTACCTAGCTACTGGACACTCTACACGGTGTCCATTAGAAGAACTGAGAATCTGAAGACTCTCCAAATGACTGAGCTCTTCGGTATGCTAAAAACCTATGAGCTAGAGATGATTCAGGCAAAAGAAAGAAGCTCAAGCTACCAAACAGCCTCAACATCCACCACCACCTCCTCTGCCCTCCATTCTGAGCACTCGGGTCCTAGTTCAAGTAACTACTATCCTCCCATCATCACCCATTCTGGAGAGTTCGACTAGAGCTTTCAATATGAAGAACTGCCCGTCAACAATCAAGCTCTAATGGCAGACACTACAGAGATACCACCTCAGGTATTTGAACATCTTTGCTCTCAAGCCTGTATTGATAAAGTTTTGGGTTATAGAAAGCACAACCAAAACCTCATAGATCAAAATGAAGAGTTTCATCAGACGAAATCTGAGTTCAAAAAGGTTGAAAATACTTATAAAGAAAAGGTTAACTGCCTTAAGAAAGAGATTTCATCGCTAAAACACGAACAAACTAATCTTGAAACTCAGATTGATGATCTACTGGTCAAACTAAAAGCTACCAGAGCTGAACTGGCAGAACAGAAAGTTCATGTTGAAAAATATGAATTTTCCTCCAAAAAGTTACAAAGACTTTTAGATATTCAAGTCCATGAGAAGGTAAAGACTGGACTTGGGTATAACAATGATCAGTACAAATCTGTTCCTCCTCCTGCTGACTATATTGCCATATACGAACCAAGCTTTAATGTTGAAAATCTTGACACTGCAAACCGAAACCTTGATCCTTCAACGGATGAACCTCTCATCGAAGACTGCACTACCTCATCGGAATCTGAGTCAACTCACTCAGACCATGATGAAACCAATGCAGTCCCATCTGAAGCTGTTCTGAATAAAGTTGCAGTTTCTGCTGTTCTTCCAGCTGTTATAGCCCCTGTGCCATTCAAACAGATCAAGATCAGCTATCCTCCAGATGGAAGAAAGCTAGAAAAGGGACAGACATCAGAACCCACAAACCCCAAGCCTCAGTTCATGCCAATCACAAAGAGAAAGGTATTTGATGTATGTCGTAAGCCTAAAGGAAAAGTTCCATATGTTCAAAGGACCCTAGAAGAAGCCACCTTTGAACATAACAAAGCTCATCCATGGAACTTCAAGGATTTGTTCCAAATAAAGGACTATGTCTTTCAAAAGATAAACTGGCAAAATCATGCTTTGTGTGTGGCAGATATAACCACACTGCCAACACCTGCTTTCATTACCTGGAATATCAAAGACGTTCAAAGCAGCATGCCTTTGAAAATACTAACAAAAATAAGAAGGTAAGAATCTACGAAGACAAAGCAACAAAGTTCAAAAAGTCTCTATCTCCCTCAAAAGTGAAGCTGCCTAAATCTCAACAAACTTGCATCATGTGTGGTAAATCAGACCACTTTGCTGCAAACTGTAAGTTTAACCCATTCAACCAGATCCTTCATCAAGCTCCTCAAAGACAAAAGGTAAAGAAAGATCAGCATACATCGGTTGTTAGTCCAGTTCAGCCCAAGAAAACAAAGCAGAAGCTTTCAGCAGCAACCAAGTCTGCTGCTGATAAGGCAAAGACATCAGCAGCAAAAGTGCCCACTGCTGATAAGGCAAAATCCAAGGCAAAGGCTACAGTAGCAAAGAATGCTGACACTTCAACAAAGCTGTCAGCAGCAGGATCTAATGTCAACAAGCCAGAAACATCAGTAGCAAAATCTGCTGCTGATAGTGTGAGGAAAACTAGAAAAACACCAATAAGGCAATGGAAAGCCAAATCATCTTCAAGCACTGTCATTGGTTCCATTGACTGCAAACATACTGAAAAGGATAAACTAACAACCATCTTTTTCAAGTCTGCAGACTTTTGGATTCATTCTACTAATTAGAAATATATCATGTGCAGGGACAGCCAGGTCACAAGAATAACACCTGGGTGGTAGAAAGTGGGTGTTCCAGGCACATGACAGGCAACAGATCCATCCGCTACAGGAAGTTTTCAATCAAGAACTAAAAGAACTTTCAATACCTGCAAGAATCTACATCATGTTGGGTCATAAAATAACATTTTTCAAAGCATGAGGACTATCTCCAAAAAGTTCTCAGGGGTCAACGTTCCATTGTTATCTACAATGCTGAACGTACAAAGTACCCCGGGTGACAGTTCAGCAATCCCAGCTAATACTGATCCCACACCCTCCACCTCACATCCTGAACAACAGTCTGCATCCACCATTCGAACCCCTGTGCATACTACTGAGGATGTACAGGCACAAAAATTACTTACACCTCTTTTGGATGTTATTGTTCAACCGGAATACAGGGCCCCGGTTGCGACGACTAGGAAAAGGGGCAAGGAATCTCCTTCTTCTCTTGCCTCAAAGGCCTAAACCCAACCTAACAACCCTCACTCAGAATCACAACATTCTGGTGAGAATATCATAAGGGACAGCCACATTATTAGGGAGACTCCTTTGGATGTCTCTCTATTAGGATCAGGATCACTTCCCGGATCCATAGAACAGCCCCCTGAGCCTTTCCTTTTACTTTTGAACTTAAGTGTTGAGGAACCTGATCAAAATGATGTACCTTCTCCAACTACTACTATCTCGGAGGTACTGATTGATCTTGCTTCCAACACACCCAACCCAAGTTCGTCTACCCTGAAGGTCCACTCTAGGAGCCATGAAAGAGTGGATGTGGAAGAGGCTGTCACTACTGCTGGTCCATCAAATGACCAAGAGGACAGTGACAACATTGCTAAGACCTCAACCACGGCAACTCACAGTGAGGATATTTCCCTAGAAACTCCCCTCACTGAGAGGAATCCCAGGTGCCAAGAAACCATGGGTGATGGGGATGAAGAGGCTAGGCCTAAGGACCCATCTGGATCCAAGGATTCCACAACCGTGGATGAGGACAGACTGAAACTTTATATCTTAGAATTGACGGCCAGGGTGAATATGATAGAGGCACATCAATGCCCAACTTTTCTTACTCCCTCATTTGTATCAGTGGGCACCCAAACTGATGCACATTTGTCCACTGATGCAACCAAAAAGGGGGAGATGGTCCCGATGGAGAAAGACTCAGACAGCTTTGACGACTGCAGGCTGTATTTCAAAGTACAAGATGGCTGTTTTCGAAACTTTTTCCTTTGGTTGAAAGGATAGTCAGAAACATGCAAAAGCTTCAGCAACAAAGACAGTAAGAGAATTTTGGTAGCATCAGTCTAGGGGGAGTTTGTAGAAGCAAAGACTGATGGCTACAAAATTCTCTAAGTACAAATGCTGCTGATCTCAGAGTTTCCTGCTGAAGAACAAATCTGCTGCGGATAGCCTTATCTGCTGAAGACCAAAGTTGCTGCGGATAAGCTTCTCAGCAGCATCAACACTTGATGCTGCTGACAGGCAAATCATCAGCAGCTCTGGATGGTTACATCTTGCTGCTGATCAACATCTTTGCTGCTGACAGCCTTGTGCCTTGAAGACAAATCGTTGCAGCTGACTATCCATACCAAGCGTCACTGACAACTTTCTGCAAAAGCAACTGACACAGTCAAAGCAGAAGGAACCTCAATGGCACAACCAATAACGGACAACAATGCTCTTCTCCAAGCATGCAAGTAATGATGCATAAAGAAGACGCTTCAATAAAGTTAACTAGATATAGACAAAACGTGTAATAGTTAGCTAGATACAACAGATCAACGGTCTGTGTTAGATCTGATCCTTAGAATCAAGGGGCTGTCTTGATTCTAAGTGAGTATAAATAATCTGTAAACACTTCATTGTATGTGTGCTTTTTGTGCTTTTGAATTAGAGTTTTCACTTGTAATCGTTTATTCTCAAAGCTTAATACAACAGTGTTCTTATCAGTATTCTTTCTGTCTACTCGATTGTAATTGTGTAGTTGTTATTGTTTCCGCCAATCTCAACTAAGAACAGAACCATCTTGTTATTTCACGATCCTACAGGTTTAATTCAAACTTGTAGTCTCAATCTAATCATTAGTTGATAGGTTTTTAGGTAGTATATACCCGGTATGTGATCCCGTGATTTAACACTCGGTGTACGAACTTTTAAATGTCGAAACTCTATATTTTTGTATTTTTAATAGTTTACTAATTAGACCCGTCATAGTTAATTCTTTAATTATAATATATATGTATGCACACAAAAACAACTTGTCACCATGAAATAAACATTTTTGTGTCCACTTTTAATAGTTTTATCATCAATATTTATGTTTTTATATTAAGACGTATTACTAGACTTTAAGGGAACAAAAATTTTGTTAATCACCGACTCCCTGACAATACTTTGTTAAAAAAATAAACCAGGAAATATAAATCATGAACGTGAAATTATGTGATATGGATATTGACCTGAAATGCTGGGTGTCACAGGAAGTGTCAGCCGACACTCGGAAGTGTTAGCCGACACTAGCAAAGTTAACAGATTTCATGTATTGTATTCTCACATATCACTTAGCACTTGTGTAGCGCAAAGCTTTTTAGTTTCCACAGTAGACCGTATACCAGGTGAGTTCTAATCCCCTTTTTGCCTGCTTTAGGGGTGGTGTGCATACTTAGTGAAAAGTGTTTATTTCGTATTTTATATTAATAAACAAAAAAGAATGTTATGTTTTAGAGAAATGTTTAAAATAGGCAAAAACACGATTTATGTAAAGGATAGCTATATTATTAGCAAGCGTTTACTATATTTTATATACATAAACAAAGGCATGATATGTGTTATGTTAGGTTTCAGTAAAACAAAGATATTTTATGGCAAACGTTTATTATATTCTATATACATAAACAAAGGCATAGTATATGTTAAGTTTTGAACAAGATTTAAAGAAAGTTTCATGAAAAGAAAGAACAGTTTCCCTACGGGAATGTGTACCAGCTTGTTAAGGTCTTCTGGGGTCAGGTGTTACTTGTACAAGATGTCAGATATGGGTTAAGCCTATTAGTAAGAACCTTTGGGTTCGCTAACGGTTGTACAACTGGTTCTCAGTGATAAGGAGTAACGTCGGTTACTCACAAGGGGGCTTTGTGCCTAAGTCAAGGGGCTTTGTGCCTAATGTCAAGGGGCTTTATGCCTAAGTCGTCGTCCTAAAGGTAAAGAGCCTTAAGATACAATGCAGTTACAAATGGAATTAATGGTATGGTGACAACGTCTTGACACTAATCAGGGTTGTTACAAATGTTTACGGTGATGCATCGTGTTATCTCTCCATATTTGTCGGCCTTTGGACTTTGCCATTTTGGCAGTAAAGATATGTTCAAGCAAAACCTTTTTCTTTAATATATGTATAATGTTACATGTAAGCGTTAGAACTCACTCAGTGTTAGCTGACTTTTCGTATGCATATCAGTTAGTGTAGGTGGTAGTTTGGATGCTTGGCTTGCTGGAGAAGTTACCCCGAAGAGAAGATCTGGCATCCCAGTTGTTACGTTCAGTATTTTATATTTAAGGTTTATGATGTTTTAAGACATGATATGTATTCCGCTGCTTATGTTAAAGTTTAAATCGTTTCCACTGTGATTGTGAATGTTGTATGTTTATGAGCAATGTGTTGATGAGTAAATCCAATAAGTGAGGCCTCCCGGGTTTGGGGTCTTACAATTCGATACTACATATATGTAGTATGATTATAGTACATATAGGCAGTATCATCTTATGATCATACTACATATATGTAGTATCATCATATTACACATGCTGCATATATGCAGTATCATCATACTGCATTTATGTAGTATCGAAAAAGTCTGCACGTTAATTTTTTGTTTTTTATATAGACATATTATACTTAAATAAAAGATAACAAAAATGATTAATTTATTGGTGAAACTTTTTTTTAAATAATAACGTATGAAAAAGTTGCTAAGGTTTAAAAATTAAGAGGGGGAGTTTTTTTGGTTTTCTCATGAAAATTAGTTTTTTCATTAACCCAACCCCATATATATATATCTACATATACACTATCTATACTATATAATAAATAAATGTTTTGATGAGACACTTGTCACTCTTCTATACATACTCATTTTTTTTCCGCCTCTCTCTCATATTAATTATACAAATTTTCTTTAATTGTGTTTTTTTTATAATTTTATGTTTCCGCTTCTCTCTCCTATTAAATAATAATGATTTTCTATAATTATTTTTATAAAACGTTTTTTATTTAAAAAAATAGGTTTGTTTATAAAACATTTTTAAAAATTAAACATTTCTTTCATTATTTTATAAAATATTTTTAAAAAATAACTATATAATGTTTCTAAAAATTGTGTTAAAAAACTATGTAATATGTCATAAATCTATACTATATAATAAATAAAGGTTTCTCAATGCCACGTGTCGCCTTCATATTCATTCTTATAATTTTTTTCCCGCCTCTCTCTCTTATTAAATACACATCCATCTTTCCAATAATAATATATTTTTAAATAAATTATTAATTATATTAATAAAACACATTATTTTAAATTATCTCATATTATAAGAAACTTTGAAATCTAATTACCTAACTTATGTTTTCATTCAAAGAGTAAATGAAAGTCAAATTAGTTACTATTTAAAGTAATTTAAGAATTTTATTATCAAAACTCAATTATAGATTTCAAAGTAATTTAAGAATTTTAATTACTTTGAATAGTAACTAATTTATTATCAAAACTCAATTATAGATTAACTTTTACATATTTTTGAATTTTGTTTTCTATTGTTAGTATAAGTAATGACATTTTTCCACCCATAAGATATATATAAAGATTTAAGAATTTTATGTATTAATATTTTTTCATCCTGTGTAGTACACAGGTTCTAAGCTAGTATGTAATATGTAAATCTTTATTACTAAATATATAATATTGCATTTATTCAACCCGTGTAATACACGATTTTTAACCTATATCTATACTAATAAATAAAGGTTTAAGGTGGACACTTGTCACTTTCTCGTGCCTCCTCATATTGGTTTTCCCGCCTCTCTCTCCTAATAAATGCGTCTATCTCTTATTAAATAAAGTTATATTATAAATATATTATTAAAAAAGAATACTAATTAAATAAGAATATATAATAAAAAATCAAAATATAACTAATTAAAGAAAAATACTAATTTGTTATATACACACACATTTCCACTTGATATATCTCGAGACGGTAATAATAGTCTGACAAGTTAGGACGTATTTACAAATTTATAAGTTTTATCATTTTTAATATACAATCTCGTATAACACACAAGATTCTAACCTAACCTAGTATAATATACATATTAGAATGGAAAGATAATCTTTTTACCTAAAAGTCTTAAAATTGAGACTTGTATAAGTATTAAAGAAAGAGGTACAACTTTTTAAGCTTGGAGAGTCCTTCAAACACCCTTCAAACACCAGCATCGGTCTTGAGAGATTTCAAAATTCAAAACACGCTCTCCCCAACCCTACCGCCTCTCCCTCCCCACATCGGCCTCTCCCAACCCACCCTTTTTCCTCTGGCGAACATGAATGCTACAGTTTTAGGCGGCGGTGGCCTCACTAAACCTGGAAGACGACGACAGCAGCTTTAGGGGTTAGGGTTTAAGGCTGTGTTTTTGTTTGGGGAGGAAGACGATGGGAGATAAGGGTGAGAAGCTGAATAGGAAACCTCGATCCGTGTCATCTTCGGTGATCCCAAAGGTGTTCCTCTTCATTTTGTGACCCGATTCAATTCACCCCTCTTTCTCTGTCAAACCCTAAAATTCAATCCTTTCATCGCTTCATTCCTTCTCATCCAATCCTTCGTTATCATGTGCGCCATTCATCATCATGCACTCAGTTAGTCAAGGTATCTAACTTGATAGAAGAGGTAATACGCGTGTTTTGGGTAACGGGTTGAAAACTTGAAATGGGTCTGGGTCAAAACTCAAAAGGGGTAAATGTGGTACGGATGGGGTTGGGCTGAACATCAGGCACTTCTTCATCCATTGTTGTCTTATAGCAGGTTCTGTTTCTTATTAGTCTATATTTGTTTAGCTTTATAATTGCTTTGAGATCATCTATCATCATTATGTAATGATGGTTCTTGCACTATGAAAGTTTTAATTGGATATTTGTATCTGTCATCATTCTGTAACCAGTGGTTATCTGTGCGTATTTTGCCAGTATCTAATGTTATCTTTGATTCTTTGTAGAAACTGAGCTCTTTTTGCCATTCTTGTGTATTGCATTTTCATTTCTTAGTTGCCGCTCTTGCTATAACTGGTCTTCATTAAGTTCAATGTTTGGTTCTTTTGAACTGATTTATTTGACAAATATTGTTTCAGCATCATAGCAATTAGTTGATTTCATTCTGTAGCCATGCTTAAATAATAGAGATGGCAGCTTCAACCATTTTTTTAGAGTTAATTACACAGATGGCCCCTGTAGTTTGCCCAAATTATGGTTTTGGCCCCTGGGATTGCTAAACTACAACTTTGGCCTAATAGTTTGCACGAAAGTAACACATATGGCCCCTGAAGTGGATGTCAGTTAAGTTTTTCAGTTAAGTGTATGTGAAATGACTAAAATACCCTTCATCTTCTCCAAATCAAAACCACCTCTCCCACCAAACCCTAGCTTCCTCCTCCCATTTCCGGCGCCATTTCCAGCGCCATTTCCGGCGACAACCACAACCGCCTCCGGCTGCCGCCACAAGAAAAATTACACATATCAACTGGTTCCTTTTATCCCAACTGAAAATCAAAATCGTAGTCCGATACGAAGCATAAAAAGCCCTAAATCCCTCTTCTCTCAAAACAGTTCTCACACAATCAATCACACCTTTGTACGGACTCCCACTCCCTAACTGCAACCTCTGCTTCACCATATCCATCGGAGTAAACACCGCATCACTCGCCACCGTCGCAAAAACCCCCGCTGCCGCATGAGCCATAGGGTTATTAGGGTTTCGTCTCGAAAACGTCTCTTTACACATCTCCTATACTGAAAAATAAACGACGTGTGCCGGACCGGCGCCCAGTCCCATCGCTCCGATTCCACGGCAAAGTCCCGCGGGACCGTCGGACTTGAGGATTGACTGAAGAGCTTGTCGGAGCACCACGGATTTAATGGGGCAGGATCCTAATACTTGCATACGGGTTTTTATTGTGTCGATTGGGAACATGGCCATGTGTTCGACCATGCCGGCGATGGAGCCGGCGATCATGAACTCCCAGAAGTGCAAGCCGTCGTGCGCCGGCGAGACGGTGATCTCCAGGTGGTAATCTGGTGGTTGTGGGATCGGTATAAGGTCGGTTTTGTTGCTTCCGTCGTCGCCATTGAAGAGAATGATGAAGAAATTGAATATTTCTTTTGGGGAAGAAGATAATAAATGTTGGGGAAGAAGATGATAAAGTGGGTTTTGGTTTGGTGGGTCCCATATGTGTTCCAAGAATTTATAATATTTCTTTTTTTTTGTCTTTTAAACTAAGGGTATTCTCGTCATTTTATAAAATTTAACAGTTAAACTTAACTGACATCCACTTCAGGGGCCAAATGTGTTACAATCGTGCAAACTATTGGGCCAAAGTTGTAGTTTAGCAATCCCAGAGGCTAAAACCATAATTTGGGCAAACCACAGGGGCCATCTGTGTAATTAATTCATTTTTTTATGAATGAATCAATTTGGCCTGTGTTTTATCACAAGTACCAAAAGTTAGCTTACAAGAAACGAATCGGTTGAAACTAAATCATTTTATTAAAAATAAGAGTCAGTTACACGGATGGTCCCTGTGGTTTAAGCAAAATTTTGGATATGGTCCCAAAGGTTTATTTTTTACATGCTCGGTCCCCAAACTTCTTATTCTCTTTCAATGTTGGTCCAAATGACTAAATAAGATTAACTTTTTCTGTTAAGTATGTATGAATTACCCTTTTACCCTTGACTATCATCTTCACAACACCCATGACTCCGACCATTCACGTTTCACCCGCATGCCATCGACCCAATCCCTTCAAATCTCCGCTCATGTAATGTAATAATAATAAACACCACAGCCAAAGCACTTGCCCTTATGAAACTTGCCTTCGTACACATCTTCGTTGTTGTATGCCTGCACCCTGCACCTTGAATTCACCCTCCTTGTTTTGCTACCTTTTGATTTTGACTCGATTGACCAGAACACCGGCAACGGAGGTCAGGAGTAATGAGTGGGGGAATGTGATTCGAATGGGAACGATCGGGCGAGAAACGTTCGAATTGACGGGAGTTTAGGGAGGCCGTGATTTAGGGAGAATAATAAGGCGGAAGAGAATGCTAAAGCGGATAGGAAATCGAGTACGAACAAATGGCTTGGGTGAGAGACTAGGAAGTAGAAGAAAGGGAGAGATAACAGAAGGATTAACCGGAGGTGAGTTTGGAAGTGGCGGAGACGGTGGAAGAGGTGAAACGTGACTTCCTTTGTACCGGAAAACCGGTTATGGTTATGTTTGAAGGTTGAATTGGAGGATAAATTGGTTCCATTAAGGTGAACTCATCGTCGATTGTGATTTGGTGTTGGTGGTTAGGGTTTGGGTTTGTTACGGTTGTTGTGAATTTTTTTATTGTTAGGTGATGGCAACATTAGTAATAATCAAGGTGGTGGATTGAAATTGGAAGAGATATCGGAATTGGGGTTTTTGCTAATGCATTACATCTGTGAATTTAGAGATAAATGTGTAGGTGAGTTTTTTGTATTTTTAGAGAATTTTATAGGATATTTGTGGAAAGATTTGTATACTAAAACAAGATTGAGGAAGATGATGAATGGGATTTGCCAAAGATGATGAGCAGTCTTTAGGTTGAAGATGATGGCCCACATTTTTTTTTATTTTTTGTTCGATTTTATTTTTTAAGTATAATGGTAAAAGGATAATTTCATACATATTTAACAGAAAAAAGTTAACCTCATTAATCATTTGGACCAACATTGAAAGAGAACAAGAAGTTTGGGGACCGAGCATGCAAAAAATAAACCTTAGGGACCATATCCATAATTTTGCTTAAACCACATGAACCATTCGTGTAATTTACTCTAAAAATAATATATTACTATTGAAATAATGTAATAGTTTTTCTAATCATATTTGCAATGCTCTGTTTTTATATAAGCTAAAAGTTTTCAACATAGTTTATATATAAGCTAAAAGTTTTCAACATAGAATATTTTGAGTCAACCCAATCTGATTCAAAAGTTCAACCGTGTTTACCTGTTACCTAACCTGACTGACCCGCCCATTTTCCCCTTCTATTAAATATATACCAATAATAAATTCTGTTTTTCAGATATGCACAAAGATTTGATCCAGGCTTTGGGTTTAACGGTGGTTCATATCCCATACAACCTATGTACACACCTGTCTTGACCTACAACACTGAATTTCCACAACTTGGTCTAACTCATAGGGCCCCACCATCTCTACTGAACAACACCAACCACACACTCTGGCTCAACATTTACCTGGTCCATGGGTTTCACCATCCTCATATGCAGGTCTTGGTTACAGACCGCCAGAGCAGTGGCGCATCTAGAACAAAAGTTCAGGGATAACGAATTTTTTTTGACCGTACTTTCATGTAAATGAAACAAAATTTTTTTTTACTGTACTTTCATGTAAACAATTTTTTTTACGGTAACATGCGACTGGCGAGGCGCATGACTGGGGTTTGGCGGAGGCAGCGCCGGGCGGTGGTCTTTGAGCGGCTGGTCGAGTGGTCGGTCTCTGGCTCTCATAGTACCCGCTCTCTGTCTTTCTTCTTAGCCGGCCGCTTGGGTAAGTTGGGTTTAAGAATTGAGACTTTGAGGTATTGGGTTTTAATAAAACATTTGGGCTTAGCCCAAATGTTTTATTAAAACCCAATACCTGAAAACCTTTAATAAAATGTGGGGATTTTTTTTGTAAAGTATTAGGTTTTTTATAAAATTTTGGACTTTTTATGAAGTGATTTTTTTATAAATTATTAGGTTTTTTATAAAATTTTGGACCTTTTATGAAGTGTTGAGCTTTTAAAAAAATTTGAGGGGTAACGTAATTTTTTCTCAGGGGTAACGTAAGGGGTAACCGGATACATAAAACCGTAAATTTTTTTTTCACTGCGCATAAAAGTTGAGGGGTAGCGGGGGCTACCCCTACCCATAAGATAGGTCCGCCCCTGCACCAGAGTCAATGATGGCTCCATTTAATCCCAATCTTGGTTCTGCACTATACATGCAGTACCCTTCTCAACGTTCTGGAGTGACATTTATTCATCCTCATGAACGGGTTCACCAACAATTGGCGCAGGTAAATGTAGATTTGGTTTTTTATTTATTTATTAGTTGTTCAGTTGCCTTGTTTTAAAATAAGAAACATTTGCTGGTTGATAAATTTGGACAAACCACAACTAAATTTTCCATCCTGAAAACTGCCATCCTTGATGGCGAGTTTCTTGTTTCTTTCTTTCATGGCTGGCGAGTTTCTCTTCTCAGGTAGAAGACAAAAAAGAAGTGGGTTAATCTCCTATCTAGATGGCGAGAAAGTGAAGAAGGTTGCCATGTCTTCCGTCGACAAAGCAGTGCGTGGGGAAGGGCTTTGTCTCCTCCACTGTTGGCGAGAAAGTGGGTTTCCCACCTCCACGGATGGAGAGTTTTAGAATTTTCTGCCAACTATCCTGCAACCTACCTTCCCAAGCCTATATCCACAATTTCTCGCCATTCTTAAGGACAAGCAGCCCTCAAGTGTAACACCATCTTGACCAGGCCTCCATGTGAAAGATCTTGTGAAACCAAGCCCCCTTATAAAAAAAATTCCCCAAATTCAATCTTTTTTATTTGGGTTATGTTGTATATGTTTTCATGTTTATCACTGCATGAATTAATTTTAAAAAAGGCCTAATTTGTCAAAATTAGATGTCTATGGTATAATTAAGGCCAAACCTGCTAACTTAATAATTCAAAGCTGATAGATTTTAGCATAGGATAACACCAGCAATTTTCTAATATAATTAGTTATGAAGTTTAAATACCTGAAGTTCGGTGTTGTGTTGTTGAGTTATGTGATCTTTCTTGCATACTCTTATAAAAGGATATGAGATAAAAAGAAAAAAATAATTATAACAAGATGCATTATACTCTTAGTTGACTGAATCGAAAAGTATGTTTTAGAATGTGCCTAAATTGCCACCAAGATGTGTGCCAGATAAACAATTGAGACACTTTGAATTTTGAATTTTCAAAATGTGCTTCTCTTATTGTTAACTTCAGTTATGTATCGTCTCTTGACAGTGTTGTTTTTCTTGCAGCTATACAGGGAAATAACCAGTGCATCCGAAAACAATGTGGTGCAGGGAATTTTAGGTGCTCATTTTTTGTGATATCCAGATCATTTTACCAAGGTAATATTGGAGTCACAGTTGTTATTTTTAATATGATATTAGTGTTAAAAGGAAATCATTTATGTAGGGTTATTCTTAACATTCAAAGCTGTTAAAAATTACAAATTTAGGTATAAAATAAATGAAAGTCTTTGGCCCATTTTGTCAACCAACCATGTTGAAACTGCAGTTGTAATGACCTAATCTAATTCTGTCAAAATAAATATGGCTACTCAAAACCAATCTAATTCTGTCAAAACCAATCTAATTCTGTCTACTCAAAACCAATCTAATTCTGTCAAAATAAAAATATAGTTTTGGATGTAAGTAATGCCTATAGGCTATAGCATTCTCATTCTGAGTCCTTTTTATAAAAAAATAGTGTCCATCTGTAATTGATCACAACTTATGATGTTTTTTAGTGTCACCACGGGATGCGGTCACTGCAAGTTACCAAATGGTTGCAGACACAGGTGATGTGATATAGCTTCACCTCCACCTTTATGTGTGTACTGTGTACTAACAAATCTCTGTTTAGTTAACAAGAGTTATGGTTGTTATAAATATAATAAAATCATTTTATGTGTAACTAATAATGAGTTTAATTATGACAGGGGTTTAGAAAAAAATATACAACATTGCTGGGGGAATACATGCATATGCTGTCAAGGCTGATCCACCGATACCCACATACAGAATTGAATCCTGGAGCCACTTAATTTTCATTCCATGTTTAGATCCTTTGATTTCTTTGCAGAGTTTTAAGAAAGCTTGTTCAAATTGCATTCTGTTGTTCAAATGTGACCCATTTGGGAATATAACTGTAAAAAAATATTACCGTTTAAAAAAAATACAAATTAGATGATCATTTTTTTCTTGCCATTTAACCAGTTTGCAGATTAACAATGCCGGGACAAACAAAGGTTTCAGACCATTGTTGCAATTTAGCGATGGAGATATAGACCAGGTTTGTTTCTACTTAATTTAGAGGTGATAAATTGGGTGGGTTGGGTAACGGTCGGCTTGACTCGAAACACTTTTTATCCAAAGTTTTTGGATTTATATGAGCAATTAGTGTCAAATATGATTTCGAATTTTATAACTTTATACATATCATTTCATTACAAGATTATTATCTTAATACTTGACATTTTTCGATTATAGATAATAAATTTATTCATGTGATGGAGGGTATGATATTATTATATTCATTGGCATTTTATTATCTTTTTTAGGAATGCGATGCAAATATTGGGATGTTTTACTAAAGGAGGGTAAAACGGGCACATGGTTGTGTGACAGGTCAAAATGGATCATTTTTGTGGTCACAACATGTCAATTTTGGCCAACCAGTAAACCTTTATTGTCCTTTAAATATGATTACTGAAACTATAAATCATCTGTTATTGAGTGAACTTTATAAATTTAGTTATTATGTAATATTTAGAGTTACAGAAATAACACAGGGTACTAATGCTAGGGGCATTTACATATATCTCTTTCCTAAGTTTATTTATTACATACTAGCTTAGACTCCGTGTAATACACACAGAGTGAAAAATATCAATACATAAATTTTTCAAATTTTATTTACGTATTTTATAGGTGTACAAATGTATTGCTATACATATACCAAGTATAGAAAACAAAATTCAAAATATGTAAAAAATAATATATAATTGGGTTTCGAAAATACCATAATTACTATTTAATGTAATTTGACTTTCATTTACTATTTAATTGAAAATAAAAGTTATATAATTAGATTTTAAAGTTTTTTATTATAAAGGATAATTTAAAATAAATGTGTTTTATTAGTATAATTAGTAATTTATTAAAGATATGGGTGCATTTAGTAAGAGAGAGAGAAGGGAAAAAATGATAAGATTGAATATGGTGGCGACACGTGGCACACAAAAACCTTTATTTATTATATAGTATAGATTTACCCAACCCTAAAATTTAATTACATAATTCCCCTTTCTAAAACCTATATATTATATATTTATTCAATTTATTTAAAATAACTTATTTTATTACCATTTTACCCTTAATTAACCAATTAAAATACTATTTATATATTTCTCCTTCCTAAATATATCAATAACATATATCCTCAATTTCAACCCAAACCAAGTCGATGTTAACACGAACATATTGAACGCTAATAAATCCAACTGGAGTCTAACTTTTTAATCGTTAACACAAGATTCATGAATTAATCACTATTTAATCATTTAGCTTTCCAAAAAATCACTTTATAAAGTTCTAGAAACAATAGCATCCAAAAAATATAGCAACAATATGAACCATAAATCCAAAATAGTCAAACCAACAGTAGCTTCCAAATATTCCAAAATGGTCAAACAACACAAAAATAAAAAATCAAACCTAGCCGTCGTGTGCGTCCAGTGAGTTCGTCCCCTGAGAACGATGGAAGGATCGATTCAGTTCGTCAGAGTGTTCGTCCCCTGGCCGTCCTGGTGCGTTCGTCACAGCGATGAAGATTGCGTCCAGAGAGACGATTTAGTTTTGCTTCCCACTATTGCGTCCGGTAGGTTTTCATTATTTGTGGGGGGCAATTGGGTAATTTTAAGTTAATTGAGCAAATATGTAATTAAAGTTAGGGGTTGTGATATATGTAATTTAGAAGTTTAATAGGGGGAAATATGTAAAAAAACCTTAATGCTAACCCAAAAGTATAGAAATTTATAAATTTAGTTATTATGTAATTCCAATAATATCATATCTTATTATTTTACTTTTGTAAATTAACGTTGTGATAAACATTTTTAAATTTGGTCTAATATTGTGTTATGTAGTTTGTGGATGTAGCAATCGGATTATTGTAAACGCTCCTACAAATCAAATGGTTGCTTCGAAGTCAGTGGTATGTGAGAACATGTGAAAAAAACCCTGCAGACATTATGATGCTAAAACGAAGACAGGAGAGCCAAATTGATCAATCTGGAACAAGGAAGTGTACAGGCACAGAGCAAACAGTTGTTTGAAAATTGCAATTGATCTATGTGGTGCGTTGTCATTGCCTCAATGTTGTAAATGTGAATGTTCTTTTGCCCCTCCTTGAGAAGGGTACTACTGTGACCTCCTTGTGAGTGGCAATTTGTCTATTAATATGTAGGACTTAAATTTTCTAAATTTCAATTGCATATTAGAAACCATTCTTATTCAGGTATTAATACTTTTTAAGTTCCGACAGCTGAGCTCAAATGTAGAACCTGTAGTTCTCAGTTGAGTGAGGATTCATGATTTCTTAATTAAGGCTTTTAGTGTTCTTATTTATTTTGTGTTCCCTGTATGATTTATTTAAAATTGACCGGCCGCAACGCACGGGCTTATCAAAACAAACAAAGACGAGAATCGCGTTACAAATTGTTGTCGCCGCAGCATCGCGCGGGTTTCCTACTAGTATATATATATATATATATATATATATACTAGTAGGAAACCAATTGTAATGCGATCCTCGTATTTGTTAGATAAAAAATACTTATATATATTGTAACATCAAAAAAATAAAACGACAATTATAATAACGGGATAAACATAAGACGAACGGAATAAGCGAACGTGACGTAATGGGCCGGCTCGAGAAGGGCCCGACTAACTTAAGGGTGGCGAACATAGGGAGCTTCCCCCTATAAATAGCCTAAGTCACCATCATTCTATCATTTTGCAAACCTAGAAAGAGAAACAGTAGAGAGAGAAATTGTTGGATCGACCCGTGAAACAAGTATCTCGTTCCTCTACTACTCGTGAGCAATACATCCGAATCAGAAGCTCGTTTCAGGTAACGGATCGACCTAAATCTGAGTTTTTGTTTAAGTTGAGTTTTCGGATATTTTTTCATAAAAGTTTGGGTTTTTATGAACCACATGAAAAAAAAGGATCATAGATCTGTGATCATGGAAAAAAATCACAAGTTTTGAACGTAAAAAGTTAGTATCTTGAACGTAATCCGAATCGAGCCGCCATTGACATGCAAAACTTAGGGTTTTGGGAAGATGACAGCCCCCGCGCGAACTTGGCATAAGTTCGCTGGCAGCCTATGGCTGGCGAACTTAATCAAACTCGCTTGGTATGTTCGCTGAAGTTTTAGTACAAGCGAACTTGGTAAGTTTGCTGGTTATGTTTGCTTAATAATATGGGGCGAACTTAGGGCTAAGTTCGCCTAGGTCAGAAGGGTTAAAACTGTTAGAGTAGGGATGGAGTCTGATGCGTATTTTAATTAATCAGTTCAGATCGTACGTGAAGTTGTTGGGCCTTTGTTTAGGGCAACGAGACTAGCTTACCAGGTGAGTTCTAGAAGCCCTTTTTTAAATGTTTTAATTAATGTTTTTGGGCTGGTGTGCATACGTAACAATGTAACTGTTTTATAAAACGATGTTTATGAACGATGTATGTGACGTTTTATGAAACGATGTTTATGAACGATGTTTTGGAAGGAAAGGTTATGAAAGAAGTGTTTATGAAATGTTTTGCCAAAAAGAAGTTTACGAATGAATGAATGATTTTTTTAATAAAACGTACGAATGCTTTAACTGAAGTTTTGAAGTAAAAGAAGTGAATGTTTATGAAAGTCACAAACGAATGAATCTGCCATGATTCCCACAGGAATCGAAGCTATGGGTATGGGATGTATGTTATGGGCCTTTCTTTATAGGGGCCTTTGTGGCTGGCCAACTGTTGTATAACTGGGGTAATGACGGTCACCAAGGGGATTACCGTGATCCTTGAAGTTGGTACAATTTACCTTGCGGGGTAGTCGTGTTTGAAGTTTGGTATTGTGCCTTACGGGGTACAATGCTTGAAGTTTGGTACGTGTCATCCTTGTGATGTCGTGATTGAAGTTTGGTGTTGAACGACCTAAGTATCGGGCCCTAGGTTTCTCCGCCTACAGGTAATGTAGGTGTTGAAGGGCCTAATGGTGGTGATCCTTAGGTTCCTCCACCGGTATGTGATGTTTGGAATTGACGGTTACGAGAAGGCACAGATTCGATATGTTCGTTGACTTATGAGTTATGATGTGTTATCGCATGTTTTACGTACGCTTTTATTAATGAAGTTGAATGTTGTATTTTTGGCAAATATTTGAAGTTAACGTTTTATGTTAAAACTAGAACTCACCAACGTAACTGTCTTTTAGTATGCACATTCAGGTTAAGGACAGGTATGAAAGTTGAACGGTGATGCTTGGCTGGCGAAAGGAGTTACCCGGTTGATCAAGAAGACTCGCATCCCGTTATAAGTTGTTTATATTATGTTTATGTATTAGTCAATGTTGCGCTTCCGCATGTTGAACAAGTTTTTAGTTATGTTGAATGAATAATTCTACTGCGTTATTTGATATTCAAGTTTAAGAACTGATTGTGAATAAGTAAATCCAACAATTGAGGCCTCCCAGGTTTGGTGCCCTACAAGTTGGTATCAGAGCAATAGTTTGAGAGATTTGGACACTCCTAGTGTCTGAACTTAAACTGTGAATGGGACAATAGCGGATGCCAGTACGGGTAACTCGAGCCACAACATCATGTATAAAGGTAGTATATATATATATATATTTACATATATAGTATGCCTTAGTAAGTGTTAGGTTAGAACTTGGTTTCTTATTGAATCATAAAGGTGGTCAAATGGAAGTCAAGAGGTAGTGTAATGGTTAATTGCATATGGTCAGTGTATATTAACATCTTACAATACTTGTTGAATTATATTTGTTAACTAGCGTGATGACATTGGATTCCTTGTCTTATAGAACGAAATGGCGAGAAGAGGAAACAGAAGGCGTGGTGGGGGCCGTACCGGTGGTCGTGGTAGGACTCCTACTCGTCAGGAGTACAGTGAAGATGGAAGTGTCCACACGAAACTGGAAGTCAGTGTGCAGGGAACTGAATGGACTCACGTTGAAGAACAACAATTCACTTTCAAACCGGAAGTGAAAGCAGCCTTGGCACGCGAGTTCACGGTAATGATGAGGGCTTCTTTTCCAGACTTACTGGCGGAAGCATTGAAGAAGGCTAATGAGGCGGGCGGATCTAATACGGCAATTGGTGCCCAGAACAATGATGTTGTAAACGCACCGCTTACTCGTGCTTGTGACTACAAGTCCTTTAAGGCATGTGACCGCCAGTTCTGACTAGGAAGAAGGACGCGATGACTACGTTTGATTGGGTGATCCGTATGGAAGCCTCCATTCGTCTGAGCGAATGCCGACCAAACCAGGTTGTCAAGTTTGCTGCTAACTCCTTGAGGGAGGAAGCATCTCATTGGTGGGAAGGTGTATGTCAAGCCAAGGGTGACGAGGCTATTGACGCGATGATGTGGAATGATTTGAAAACTCTGGTGATCAAGAATTTCTGTCCAAGGAATGAGATCGAGAAGGTAGAGAGGGAATTTCTAGGGTTGAAAGCTGGGAGCATGACGCACCGACAGTTTACCACTATGTTCAATGAACTGTCACGTCTGGTGCCACATCTTGTCACTACTGAAGAGAGGAAGACCGCCTGCTACATTCAAGGGCTTCCGGATGATGTGTTGCAAAGCACACCTCCATTTCCGTTGTTTTTCGTATCGACTTAGTATGTTTTTAGAGTCGTTTTGAGTCTATTATGTTTGGTACTTAGTCATGTGATGTTTTATAGGTAATTGCGTCACTCTGGAGCTTAAACGATCAAGAATGGAGAAGGCACGAGCGAACGAGAATAAACGATCAAAGGCGGAAACTTTCTGTGATGGTGCATGCTTAGAGGTACGCGAGAAAATGGAGCTCTCTCCCTCGCGGTAAGCGATGGAGCAATGTTCCTGAAATTTTGGCGTGATTTGTTTTCCCGGCGGTACGCGAGATGCTGAACTCCTGGGCCTCGCGATACGCGAGAGACCCCAGTTCCGGGTATTTTTAGCTATTTTCAAGGTATAAAAGGTGAGGTTCGATCCTAGGGTTTATTATTCGATTTCAAACGAAAAGGTGAAGAATTTTTGGCGATTTAGAGTGGGAGAAGTCTAAAGGGATCAAGGATTGAAGTGTTGGATGCGTGGATCGATTGGATTATCGTCTTTTCGGTTTATGTTTCTGACCTTTTGCTCTTTGATTCATCTATCTTGTATCATGATCATGGATATTAGACTTTATGTTGATGTTTTGATGATGGTAGTAGGCTAGATTTCTTGAGCAACCTAGATTTTGATGATTATGTGTGTTAATTGGTTTTCTTTCGGATTTCGGATATTTGTTGATGGATTAATATTAAAGTAAAGAACTTGTTTTCGTTTGATTGGATGTGTATGCGTATTTGATCTTGATTGATAATCCGTTGAATGTTTCATAAGCTCCTTTGTGAATGTCTTTCATGTATGGTTGCATATTAGGTCACTAGATGTGTGCATGTGATTTGTTTATGGTTTACTATGTTATATCCATAGGAACATCAATTGGGAGTCTGTTAGGGTTAAGTATTCTGCCTACTTCAATAGCTGAAAGGTGCGAAGTTGTCGGGTAATCTTTGGTTTTAGGGTTTTTAGGTAAACTGCTCTGAAAGGAGGGTTTCTTAGCATCATTGTTATTCCGTTTCTTGTCAAGTGAAATTAGGTTACTCCTTACACTGAAAGGTGTATTGAGATAGTGAGACTGAGAGGTAATCTGTCTAGCGAGTACTTTAGTGTTGTTGGAGATAGCTGAGACGTGATCCGACTAACTGGTGAGTTTCACACGTCCCTTAGGGTTTCTTTTTGGTCACACCCCGGAGAATGATTTGGGATCTATTAGGTATTCTGAGTATGTCGTATTCTAAGAGCCCGGTTCCATCATAATTTCCGTATCCGAGAGATTTCCAAGGTACATGCATAGGATTCAGAGTCTAGGTAGTGCTTTCCCCATTTGTGAGTTGTCTAATGTCTCTTTCTTTCTATTTGGTGTCGTTAGTTAGAGAGTTCCATTAGTTATAATCAACACAAAACCCCCATTTATCATTAAGTTCAGTTAGTTGAGTCAAAGTCTTGGTAGAGATGTCACTAGTGTATCGTGGGTTCGATATCCGGACTTCATTTGACTTTGCTACATTGATCGGTACACTTTCCGGTTGTGTGGTCTAGTATTAGGTTAAGTCTAGATTTGTGTGGTCTAGTATTAGGTTAAGTCAAGATTTATAAATTTAAAGCTAGAGTGTCTAGGTTAGGTTTTATAGTTAGTTTTTATAGACCGTCCAATACACATCAAGTTTTTGGCGCCGTTGCCGGGGATAATTAGGCGATAGCGTATCTAACTTTGATTGAACTTAACTGATTATTTGGTATTATTTTTTTCTTGAGTCGTAGAGCGTCTAGGGTCCGTCTCTTTTCTTTGTTTTTAGTGAGTCTCTGTAGATATCTGTTTACTTGCTTAGCTTAGTATTTTTCTTAGTTTTTTTTATTTTTATATATATCTGGTGCGCGTGATCTTTTTGTTTGAGTGTCCTTTGTAGGGATTTATATGGAGCGTTATTACGGGAACAACTACCAAGGACGTTATTTTGCTTAAGGAGATCAATACGTGGACATGTGGTGCGAGGTTTGTGGAGGTCCCCATTACACTCAGAATTGCTCTAATTCATCGGGGTACTCCACAGACGACTATGGTAATCCTCATCCGCATCCACAGTCATATGAGAGTTTTGAACGAGAGGTAAGCCCGTCCTTGATTGAAAGCCACAACGACCTATGCGAGACTTTTAATCAACGGATGGAAGAGAATGAAGAGAGAAAGAGAGCTCAAGCTGGGAAGACCCCACTCTGGGAAGAGTTGCTTCAACAATCGAATGACATGCTTGCTCAAATGATGGAGAATAGGAGAATTAGTGATGAACAAAGAAGGATCGAAGAAGAAGAGCGTAAGGAACAAGAGGAGAAACGCCATAGAATAGAGGCACTTGAAGCTGAATATCAGGAGATGTGTGCTCACTATCGAGGGGAGAGTTCGTCTTGCAACACGAAACTGTCCAGGGATGAAGAAGATGATGTGTTTTTTGCTACTCCACGTAGTTCCACCCAAATCCCACATCCAGGTAAGTTTTCTAACTCTACTGTCGATTGTGACGACCTTTGTTCACCAGATCCTATACAAGATCACATATTTCAGTATAAATCTTTACACTTGTCTTGTGAGATTGAGTCAGTGAAGGAAATACAGGTAGAAGAAACACTCTAGGATAATCAAAGGAAAATGCATGAGATAATGAGCACTCAGTGGACCCATTTAAGTAAGGCTGAGCAACTGTACTTCCTAGAAGAAAATGATAAGCTTACGGACGAGCTAGCAAGCCTGAGGCTAGCTAGAGAAACGGAGACTTTAACGGAAAAGGCGCAAGTAAAAAGTGTACAACACTTTGTGCCAGATCCACCTCCGGTTCCTACACCTCAGAATTACGGACTAGAGCCCATCGAGGACGGTTTCTTCAGTGACGATGAGATGGAGATAGAAGAGTCCTCGGACGACACTATGGGTGATATGAAGGCAATTCACACATCAAACCAAACCTTAAAAGAAAATGAAAAGCTTTTGAACATTGAAATTGAATCTTTAAAAGAGGATATTAAAGCTTTACAAATTAAAGTAAATGATTAGCATTTCATCTTGATGTGGCATATTCTGAATATGAAAAGAAAATTAATAAACTTGCCCAATCATAGAGAGAGGTAACCAAATTGATGAGAAAACTTGAGGGTTATAAAACTTCCAGTTTTCTGATGGAATATTATAATGATAAAGCTACAAGTGAGAAAGTGGTGGGAGGTATAGGTTATTGTCCTTCTTTTGATGATAAGGAAATTGGTGGGGGAGTTGGTTATTGTCCTCCGTTCAATGGTAACTATACTTCTCGTAGCATTGAGATAGTGGCAGAAGAAGATCTAGAGCCAAAAACAGTCCTCAAGGTGAATCCTGTTACAGGAGAGGATATGGTTTATGATGACTCTAGTGATGAAGAAAGTTTTTGTTCAGAAAAAGTTGAAGGCATTGTGAAAGAATGCAAAGTTGAGGTACCTGTCGTGGTTAAGAATGTAACAAGAGACATATGTATTTTAACTGAACTAAATGAAGGTGTTGAATAACCAAAACCTAAACTTGTGAAATCTTTTATGAGCAGTGGTTTTGATTCTTGAAAAACTAAGACAATTGAGAAAACTTCAACTCTTGATTTTATTAAAACTAAAGTTGATTCAGAAAAATTCAAGGTTGTTCAAACATCTAACACTAACTCTAAGTGTAAATCATCGAGTTCAAAGGGAATTCAAAAAGAAAAGTATGTCAGGGTATACAAAGAACGACGTGCTTACTTTCATTGTGGGCTTGTTGGTCATATTCTAAGAGATTGTCCTGATAAGAATAAGGGAAAATGTTTAGAAGATCCCAAGATGGGAAAACTAGTGAAGCATGTTGATGTCAAGTATGTGACGAAAAATGTTTCTAAATCTGAAGTTTCTGTTCCTGAAAACCCAATGGATGAGAAGATGGACTTTTCTGTAATAAAGAAAAGTGGTTCTTCAGTGGTTATTGAACAAGAGAAGGTAAAACTGTCAAGACCTCAACGTAGAAGAAGAAACAAGAGATTAAAAAAGCTTTTAGAACAATCGGTTGTAAAAGAATCTGGTGAATCTTCTGAATCACCACAAAAGGAAACTGTTCAGGTTAAGTCACCAAAGAAAACCAAGAAACATGTTTTCGATTAAGAAAAACAGTCTCCTAAAATAGAGGAGAGATTTGATTGTGTCTTAAAAGAGATTGTTTATTTCGATGAGTCAGGCCGACCCAAGACCACTATGGCTTGGGTCTCCATTACTAACTGATTTTTACTGTCTATGTGTAAGGGACTCCAAGGAGGACTGTTGGCAACCACTGGTATGTTAATAGTGGATGTTCTCGACACATGACAAGAAACATTAACTTATTAGAGAATGTGAAAGAAATACAAGGTGGATATGTAGCCTTTGCGGGGAAGAAAGGCGACAATATTTCTGGTCTTGGAACTGTGTCCAATGGAAGATTGAGCTTTGAGAAAGTCAACTATGTGGAGCAGCTCGAACATAATATTTTATCTGTTTCACAAGTCTGTGATAAAGATTTCTCATTTCACTTTAATAAGTCAGAATGTTTGGTGTTGAAGTCTGGTTTTGAGATTCCTTAAGAATGGATCCTCATGAGAGCTCCGTGAAAGAATGATACGTATATGCTCGATATGAGCATGGCGATGACATATTCGTCTGTGCCAACGTGTCTTTTATCGAACGCTTCTGAGTCCGAGTCAACTTTGTGGCACCGGAAAATGGCTCATATAAATTTTAGAAAAATTAATTTCTTAGAGAAAAACGGGCTAGTTTCTGGTGTCCCATCAATGAGATTTCAAGTGAACGAAGACTGTATTCCGTGCAAGAAGGGGAAGCAGCACATGAAATCTCATAAATCCAAGTTGACTAATTGAATTGTGACTCCTCTAGAGTTGTTGGATATGGATTTATTCGGACCTATTAGTGTGAAGGTGGAAAATCATACTGTTTGGTAGTGACTGATGATTATTCAAGATTTTCGTGGGTAAAATTTCTGGTTTCGAAGGATGAGACGTCTGATATTCTTAAGTTTTTGATTGTGGGGCTAGAGATTTTGTTCAAACTGAAAGTCAGGAGAATTCATAATGACATTGGAACGGAATTCAAGAATGGAAATATGGGTTTATTTTGTCTACAAAAAGGCATCCATCATGAATTTAGTGCTCCTTATGTTCCACAACAGAATGGTGTGGCTGAATGGAAGAATAGAACACTGATTTAGATGGCTTGCACAATGTTATCTGACTCAAAGTTGCCTGTGACATTTTGGGCAGAGGAAGTAAACACAGTTTGTCATGTTCTTAATAGTGTTTTAACCGTGAAGAAACACAACAAAACGTGCTATGAATTGCTGAATAACCGGAAGCCTAACTTGAAGTACCTGTTTCATTTTGGAAACCCATGCACTTTATTGAAGACTCGTGACATTCAAACCAAATTATTGAAAAGGCAATTGAAGGAATTTTCTTAGGATATGTTGCAAATTCTCACAACAAGCAAGTTTTTAATAAAGAAAGCAGACAGATTGAGGAATGGTTTCATGTTGATTGTGACAATCATTATGTTCCTCAAGAGTCCAAAGGACCAATATGGGCTTTTGATTTTGATGCTTTGTTCAGATCGTTTAATGTTCATCCTGAGATGTCCCATGTCGAAGCAGATCTTTTATATCAGTCATGTTGTAACGATGATTCAATTGTCGATCCACGATCAGTTGTTCCTATTGTGGTTCCTTCTCCGGTTGACCCAAATGGAGCTTCGTCCTCGGGTACAACACAAGACAGTGACAGTGAGGATGATGAAACTATGTTTCAGGAATCTTCTAATGATTTCCATAACATAGTTGATGATTCATCCACACCGGCATAATCTGAGGGGGAGATATCTTCTATTCTTGATGTTGTGATTCAAATTTCTGATATTCCTCAAACTCGTGTGCATAAACATCATCCGACTGATAACATTATTGGTGATTTGAATGCAGGTGTTCAAACAAGACATCGTTCACTTGCTGAAAATTCTTGTTTATATGCACAGCTTGTGGATACAGGTATTATGGAGACATGTTTGAAAGCTTGTTTTATTTCTCAAACAGAGCCAAAGAATGTAGCTGAGGCGCTTGATGAAGATTCTTGGATCGAGGCTATGCAAGAGGAGCTAGCTCAATTTGACAAACTAAATGTTTAGGATTTGGTTGACTTACCGAAAGGCTCAAGATCAATTGGAACAAAATGGGTGTTTAAGTGCAAACGTGATGATCGAGGTGTTGTGGTACGTAATAAGGTAAGGCTTGTTGTTCAAGGATTTAACCAACAAGAAGGTATTGACTATACAGAAGTTTATGCTCCGGTTACGAGGATGGAAGCTATACGGTTATTTCTTGCTTACGCATCGTTCAAGGGATTCAAGGTATTCCAATTATATGTGAAAAGTGCTATTCTGTATGGAAAGGTGAAGGAAGAAGTTTATGTAAAACAGCCGCCTGGTTTTGAAGATCACTAGTTTCCAGACAAAGTGTTTAAACTTGTTAAGGATTTATATGGTATTCATCAGGCTCCTCGAGCTTGGTATGAAACTTTGTCAGTACACTTACTAGAGAATGGATTAGAACGTGGGCAAATTGACTCTACTCTTTTCATTAGAAAAGCAGGGGGAGATATCTTACTAGTTCAAGTTTATGTCAATGACATAATTTTTAGGTCGCCGAATGTGGATATGTGTAAAGACTTTGAGAGAGTTATGAAGCTGAAATTTGAAATGAGCAGCATGGGAGAGTTATCTTTCTTTTTAGGTCTTCAAGTTGATCAGAAAGAAGATGGTTTTTTCAATCATCAAACGAAATATGTGTCGGATATTTTGAAGAAATTTGAGATGTCTGATACTTCAACGTTCAGTACTCCAATTCCTATAAATCACAAACTAGATTCTGACTCGAAAGGGAAGGAAGTTGATTGTAGATTATAAAGAGGAATGATCGGATCTTTAATGTATCTGACTGCGTCAAGACCTGATATTATGTTCGCAGTATGCTTGCGTTCGAGGTTTCAGTCTAAAACGAAGGAATCTCATCTTATTGATGTAAAGCGAATTTTTCGATACTTGAAGGGTAAACCAAGTTTGGGTTTATGGTATCCTATTAATTCTGATTTTGATTTTAAAGCTTTTACAGATTCAGATTATGGAGGTTGCGGTTTAGATAGAAAGTCAACGTTTGGTGGTTGTTAATTCTTGGGAAACAGACTTGTGTCCTGGCAATGCAAGAAGCAAACATCGGTTGCAATTTCAACTTACGAGGCCGAATACATTGCTGCAGCCAGTTGCTGTTCTCAAATTCTCTAGATTCAACAGCAGATGAGAGATTATGATCTGAATTTCACAGAGCCACCAATGTTTATTGACAACACTGCCACGATGTCCATCACAAATAATCCTGTGAAGCACTCGAAAACAAAGCATATTGAAATTTTACATCATTTCATCCGATATTGTGCAAAGAAGAAGCTAATTAAGTTGGTGAAAGTTCATATAGACAACAATTTTGCTGATCTATTTACCAAAGCATTCGATCGTTCACGGTTTGAATTTCTTACTCAAATGATTGGAATGATTAATCCTGGGTGAAAAAGATTGTCAAAAAGGTTTTTCACGGAAGTTTTATTTTTTACTTTTCTTATATATTTCATGCTTTAGTTTCAATTGTTTACTTGCTTTCAGAAAATCCAAGCAAATTGAAAAAGATAAAAACGACATTGCTTGAAGTTAAAAGAAGAGATGATAGTACATCAGTAGGTGATCATACACACATGACCATAGAATGACTACCTGCTTTCTGTACTATATGTTGAAGTCTCATATGTCTTGAATATAGTGCAATTTACTTTCTGTTGGCATACTTGTGGGATACGCGTTGTTTTCATATAAATGATACTAACTCACAAGAACGTGTGATGAAAACGTTTTTGGTTTCAAATCTTATAATGCTGAAAACTTGAATTGGCATGTATTATATTGCAAATTCGGTACGAATAAGTTAGCATGTCATGATCTGATCCTGTTTACTTTGAAGTTTATCGCGTATCATTTCATAAATTTCTGAATGAGAAAAAGAAAAATGTGAAAAAGGATATGGGAAAGAAAGTTGTGATATCATTGAGACTGTATTTGATTAGAAAATTCAAAAGAATTGATAGTTATGACAGTTTCGAAGTATTGGTTCTGAGAATTTCATTGCTGAGATATCATGTTATGTTGCACAATATGCTTGCTGGTTTGCTGAACTGAGATCTTTATATACACAGAATTCCATAGGTTACCCTTAGATCTGCAAGGGATTTTATATCTGGAATGTGTGTGTTTCATCAAAGATACTGATATGATCTTCTTACTCGCAGTGTTCGATCAAAAATATGTGATTCAGTATGTACACACAAAATCCAAAAATATTTTATTTTCTTTGTTTACTACTTTATTTCATTTTGAAAAATACAAAAAGATTTTAGTGTGTTTTTAGCAAAAAGTTTAAAAAATCCAAAAAATATGTTCTTTACTTGTTCAAGTTAGTTGTTATCAGAAAACATCAAAAATATTTTATTTCTGTCTTTCATGAGAAGCCTTAATTTCTGGGATTAAGTTGTTGAACAGGTTGAAGGTTGTTTGAATTGAGAGTTATAGTTGAAAAGGTGAAAATTTCAAAATTTGTTTAAGTATGGATTAGGCGAACTTGGCTTGTTCGCTTGATTTGTTCGCCTGCGGTGGCGAACTTATTAAGTTTGCTTGGGTTGGCGAACTTAATATGTTGAGTATATAAGGGTTTTTCAGCGAACACAATCTTTTCACCGTCATTTCTTGTTCTAGCGAACTTACTAGGCGAGTTTATCTGTGAAGTGGCGAACTTGTCTGATTTCAAATATTTGTGGGTGAACGTGTTCGTGTGTTCCAGTATTCATTCAAAATCGATTTTCGTTTTCAACAAAGGTAGATTCATATCATTTCATTCATGTATTTGATTAGAATCAGTGTGTTATCATATAGGGTTTATCGCCCTTGTTGTCCTTGTGTTTTTCACTTTGATTTTGTGGTTCAAATTGAAATTCATTGGTCCTTTACACTCGTCGGGTGTTGACGATGGATTATGTGACCCTGATTCCTACTTCAATCTGTGTTTTGACGGGATTTGATTTTTCTTAGTGTTCGACAGTTTGAGCGAACTTGCCTAGGCGAACTTAATATGTTCGCCTCTTGCAACTCTAAGCGAACTTATTAAGTTCGCCTCAGGGTCAGTGGTGTCTGGACTTGGCAAATTTTTTCATGTGTTGTGATTTTTTTTCTTTTTGTTTTTGTTTTTACTTACTGTTCTGTTTGTTATGAAAATTGCTAGTGTTTAATCATGATTTTCGAGCAGGTAATGGATAGACGTGTTGAATACAAACAAAATCAGGTAGCTTTGCTGGATCCTGATTTGTCTGAAGCTGCAAATTTTCAGGAGATAATCAACTTTTTTAATCGGTCACGAATCAGAGTTGCTTTATCGGCAAATCCTATTATCAGCTTATTATACATTCAACAATTCTGGGAGACTGCTGCTCATGACAACAATGCTGATCAAGTGTGATTCTTGCTATTGTTAATAATCAGGAGATTGTCATTTATGTGGAAACAATTAGAGCTGCTTTGAGTTTGGGGGTGCACATACTGATCCTATTAGCTTGCCCAATCCCTTAATAATGGGTTGTTTTCAAAGGATGGGATATCGTGGAAGGCAAAATGATTCTCAAGCTAGGAAAGGAGGTCTTGTGGGATAATGCATGTTATGATTCAGTGTCTATCTCCAAGGAAAGCTGGTACAGACGGATTGGAGACTTCTTTACAAGCAACCATGGTGGCTTTGACTTTGAATAAATCGTTTAATTTTGCACTATATATCTTCAGGGAGTTGATTGCTCAAATTACTCCACCTCCGGGTCAAGGTTTTCTCATGTATCCTCGATTCTTACAAGTGATAATCAATCATCTAATTCCTAATCTACCCCCGTTGAGCCCAAGATTGACTCTGACTCCTATGACAAAGAGAATCCTTATTGATTGTCATAATATTAAGCAACAGAATCCTGCTTTAATTCCAGTGGTTACTCCTATGTTGGGGCACATAATCAATCCTAGTTATGTTGCACCACCGAATGACAATTGGATTCATGTTGATCCAGCTATGGAATTACCACATGTTCAACCTCAAGATGATGGTGAGAATCAAGTTGAAGGTGATGATGACAATGATGGACATGATGATGACAATGATGGACATGATGATTATAATGATGCTGGAAATGGTGAGATTGTGATTATCAATGAAGAAGTACATCAGGAGGTAAATGTTGAAAATGAAGAAAATGTTGATATACCATCTCCTCCTCAGGCAGAAAAGTCTAAGCTGAGGAAACTAGCACCAGTTCGAGTTCTAGTTCAGACTCGAGTGCTACTAAGATAGATAAAGATGATAATTATAATACAGGAGTTGTGTCACCTGACTTTAGTCCTGGGCATTATGCTCAGTTGGACAAAGTTCCAAGGAAAGAAACACTTCCTACAAAGATGATATCTAAGCGAAAGAAGTCTCTAGGTAAGAAGAAGTTGGTGTTACCTAGACGCAAGACTGCTAGGGGTCCTCCTCCCAATGCAGTTATTGGAAAGAGAACGTTACAAGATGAATCTTCGGATTCTGATTATGCTCCTCCAGATCCAAAAGCTCCAAAATTAATAGCTTCGGCTATTAAGGCTGCACAAAGTGATAGGGACTTTGTGGACTCGTTGATAATTAGTCCAGTTCCATCCAAGTCTCCTACTCCACAATGAACTCCTACAATGTCAAATACTAATGATGAAGTTGGTCCTTCTAATACTGCTGATCCTCTGGATGCTAAAATTCAGGCTTTAGAAACACTCGTCAGTTCTTTACAAAGTCAAGTAACAAGCTTGCAGACTCAAGTTGATGTTCTTAAAGAAATCGAATCTTAACATCATCAAGCCATAAATGCTCAAAATGGATAGAATGCAGAAATGCAAATCTTGTTATCACAAGTGCTAGAGCATATTGACGCTCAGGGGGAGAAAGTGGATGTTATCGCTAAAGATGATGCTAAAGATGATACTTGTCATATTAATAAAGCAAATAAAGATAATGATGATGAACCAGAAGTTGGTGGTTCCGGTGAGCGTCAAAACACTGATGTTACTATGACCTCATTAGCTCAAGGGGAGTCTGATAAGAGTATTGAAGATAAAAGTATTAAAGAAGCCAATGATGTTCAAACTGATGTTGATATGTTAGATGAATCAATTTTTGAAGATTCTGATATAGATGAAGCTGATAAGTTAGAATGTTTGATGGATCTTGATGACTGTATGGGAGATGAAGAGATGGATGTTGATGATGAGTCTGAGATTGAATAATGAGAGATTGTAGAGCTTGAAGTTGAAAGAGAGTCTAACAAGATCAGCTATGAAGGATATGATGGATTAAGTGTTGATATTAATTTAATTCATGATAATGTAATACTTGATGAAATTTCTGAAGGAATTGTAGTGTCAGATGAATCAGATCATGAAATGTCCAAGCCTAGTTCTGGACTGCTGCAGATGATTCTAAAGATCAAGCATTATATAAAGACACTGGTATGACGAAAACTCAATGGCTAGAAATGATAAAGAGTTGGAAAAAGGTTTTGCCAGATTCTCCATCCATACCAATTCAAAAGGAGAGATATGTCAACAAAGACATGTGTGTTAGAAGAATTATTAGTTGGTTTTATGTTGATGAGTTCAAGCTATTTGTTATAAAAAGAACTGTTGGTGTTCAGTATCTAAAACCAAGATTGAAGTATTTTAATTCCTTACTAAGGTGTGAAATCAATGGGTTATCAACCAAGCCTTTGATTAATCCCTCAGGGAATGGAATAGCTGATTCAATTGCCAAATAATAAAGATAGGAGGACCAGGGAAATATGAAAGATTGAAACCACAGAAGGGAAAGAGGTTCAAAGACATAGATCCAATTTCTAAAAAGATTATTTGGAGATGTAGATTTAAGCCTGTTAAAACCGTGTCCAAAATTTCGTTAAAAAGAATTCCTCAAGATGTGTTGAGTGAATTGAAATGGTGGTATGTGGATGTAAATACCGGTGAAGCAGTTGTTGAAGACATAAATGGTAAAATTCTAATGAGATTCTTTGATGCTATAAATCTTATTAATTTTTCTAAGTTTGATCATAAGATGCTAAAGCGTAGAGAAATTATGTACACAAAGGAGTGGAGAGAACAGGCAATGCAGTACAAGAGGGTTCTATATATGTGTATTAAATATGGAGTGTGTGTAGGAAGTGAGCTACCAGAAACTTGGAAGAGCAAGACATGAAGATAAAGACCTAACTGTTGTCAAGGGGGAGTTTGTTGGAACATCGTGTGTGACAACTAGCCTTGTAATAGAATAGGTCTTTATATTTTGTATGTAATGTTTTCTTAAAGTTGTTAAGTTGTTTGTAATATGCGAACTTAACATGTTCGCCTGATATAGTTGTGGCAAACTTAACAAGTTCGCCTAAGACTAGAACTGACGAACATATTAAGTTCACCTGTAACAGTTGAGTGTTACCTATAAATAGTGCTTAGTCTTGTCATTTGTAACAGTTAGTGATCTTGTAAGCACATTTATCTGAGTAATACAAGGAGCTTTCAGTGAATCTTGTCTTGTGTGTTTATCTTGTGTTCTTATCCGTACGAGACGCGTTTATTCGTTAGGATTCCGCACTACGAGTATTCGTTGTGTGTTATACATGTGAGATCGATCCGTAGACCCGCTGGGACCTACATTATTATATTAATATGTTTTGAACTCGGAAACCACCCGTAGGCTTGGGTTTGGTTTTATAACCCATTTATTATTATTTTCCCACTTTTAAAAATAATATATTTATATTATTTTCAATCCATGCGTCCAATTTAAAATAATATATTTGTATATTATTTTCACCACATTAATGGTGACCGTGTCACACTCCGAACCTATAAATAATATAATTATCTATATTATTTTCTCACAAATATGTTCTCGAATAAAAATAATATATTTATTATTTTTGCCACATAAATGATTATTTTGTTAATCCTACGAACTTAAAAATAATATATTAAGTTATATTATTTTCCTAGCCATTATTAAATGGTACAAATGTATGAATATATTTGTTTATTAATATTACTCGTGATTAGAGACGTTCAACACGAAACACTTTTATCTTAATTATTATATTAAGAAATCCCTATTCCCGTGGACAAGTTCGTCTACTCGTTGATGCTAAGTATGTTCTAGGACCTTCAAATCTTCCGTGTCGCCGTCACAAAATCCCAATGTATCCCTAACTATTATGCTTATAGTTCTAGGGCATTTGTAGACCGTTCACAGGCAAAGCAAATGTGGTTTCTATTGCATCCTTGTGTGGTGCTAACTTCTACGCTTACACAACTCAGGTGAGTTTCACAGCCCCTTTTTACTCGTTTTCCTGTTGGGGGAGAAACATGTACACAAACCATCATACTTTTATTTGTTTTCCCATGTGGGAGAAACAAGTACACAAACAAACATCATTTTAAATGTTTTTCCCGTTGGGGGAGAAAACATGACGCAAACTATTTTGGGTTATTGTAATTCATATGATATCACTGTTGAGGCTAAGTGTAACACACTATCATGAAAGTCCTCACACACATCGGACCGTTAATATGGATTTAGCGAGGTGAAGTTTGGTAGTTCTACTGGGTTTGACAAACCCCACCGGGGCTAGTCGTCTAGTTCGATTGGAGCTCGAACAGGTGTAATATTGACCAAATCACATTAGTCAGAGTTGATAGACCTGACTGGAGGCAAACAAACAAATACACTGTCAGCTTCGGTTGCGAGCGCTTTAGTAAGACATGAACATAGGTTAGCTACCTATAGATATGCATATTGAATGTACATAATCAGGTAAACGCTCTTATTGCAAACTTTAAACCTGTGAACTCACCAACCTCGTGTTGACACTTTTCTTACATGTTTTCTCAGGTCGCTAAGGCACAGGTTGCACAACTAGGACATGCATGGAGACCTACTAACATTTCATTCATATGCAAACATTTAAAACAATTCTCTTACCTTTATTAAACTAAACTTTGGCGCGTTTGTTTTGCGCATATACTTTTGTTTAAACGCTTCTGCACATTTAACTCTGAACTTTTATGATATTTCATTTATGTCCCATATAGTGTCGTTTGACGTAATTAATGTCTGAGATCCTGGTTTGTCACACGCCAAACGGTAAAATTACATTAGTGGAATTTGGGGGTGTGACAGATTTATCAGAGCCATTGGTTATAGCGAACTAGGAATTGCATACTAGACTATAACCCACACACATTAGTTACAAGACACAGACACTCATACATGCTACACGTAGCATCTACACATACATTGCATTGTAGGCATGTTGACATCATCCATATCACCCTCCGCTGACGAGGGGTAAGTCATTCGCATTGCATCATCATTCCTAGTGGTGACACTAGGGGAATCACCAAAATAAAATCCACTCCCATTCGAGGGCAGCGAGACGGAGCCTTCGGAGGAGTCACTCACACCACCATCATCTGCACCCTTGTTACACCATCGGAGCTGAAGATGACACCGGCTTGAGCCTATCGATGATACAATCGGGAATGGTGGGCGTTCTCAAGTCCGTGTTGGGGACGACACACAACACTAACACATGTCTATTTGGGAGTTGATTTCTTCAGAGGCGAGTCCCTCCTACACCCACTAGCAACTATATCGTGACTTCACTAGCTTTACTCTACTTCAAGCCCGAACCCGTGGGCCTCGCTTGATGTACGCCGTTTGAAGGCAGACCTTTGTACGCATTATTCCAGAATCCATTGACACATAGATGTCATCACTTTCCCGAGCCGTGGGCTTGCGCTTTGGTCGATATTCTGTTGAAGAAAGATTGACCACAAGGTTGAGAACGCTTTGCTCATTGCATACCCAAAATCCTATCCTGACTCAGTTGGAAGGACGACTACTTTGCCTCTTCTTGTAACACATATTTATGAACTAGTTTCACTCCTCGAAGCCGCATTTCATGTAAATGTTTGTTTCATGTGCATGTTCCCATCTACAATCTACTAGATTGGACTCCCGTTTTGTGTTTCAACTCGAGTGAATACTCGGATCGAACAATTCCCGACTACTCATCCTGATATAAGTCCTATTTGATCAACTTGTGGTTGATGACTAATCCTTTCGATGACTTATCATTTCTAACAACACTCTGAACTCAGTAATAAACTGAGGGACATTTTGACACGAGACATGGAGAACTAGAGTGAGCATGCAAAGCAAATTATCATTACAGGTGCACACGTAATAGTAATTTGAGGTGCATGTAAGTCCTGGTGAAACCTAGTGCGTGGATAAATGGTCATAATCTGTGATTTATAGATTTATGTTCCTACTGTCAACAGTTGATAGTTAAAACTGTTCAACGGTTGATAGACGTGACTGTCATGTCGGATATATTTACGAACACACTTAACTATCATCCATAGAACCCATCATTTGATTCTACTCATGTAAGAGTCTTAGCGAACTTAAGACTCTCGTCCAGACATGATCAATGAAACCATCTCGATTGAAACTCTAATAGAACCTCATGCTATATCAACCGACTTCAACAATGTAAGCGGAATTTGGGAAGTTCTTCCTAAACTAACACGTTATTCCTTACACTCCAACAACAGATTCCATTTGACCTTGTTACCTCATCTTGTGACTAATCCTTGGTCTAATTTGATTTATACCCCAACATATCCAGTTATTTCAATGACCTCACAAATTTCATATTGGTACAGTCATACTCGAACCCTACTAGAAGGTAAGTACACCATAGAAATGGTTGATGGACAAATAATTGAAGCAACTCACATTCTTAAGGGTTATAAACTTGGATTGGCTGGTCATAAACTTGACGTTGACCTAATGCCAGTCACACTCGACAGTTTTGACATAATTATTGGAATGGATTGGTTTTCTAAGAACCAAGCCGAGATTATCTGTCGTGAGAAAAGTGATCGCCTTCCTCTCCCGAGTGGAGAAACCATTACTGTTCACGGCAAAAAGAGTGGTGCTGTCGTAGGTATCACATCCTTCATGAAAGCACAGAAATGCTTGCGTAAAGGTCATACTGCCATTCTGACTATCCGGAAGTATTTCCCGAAGAATTGCATGGTCCTCCACCACATCGTCAAGTCGAATTTTCAGATCGATCTAGCACCCGGAGCAGCGCTTATTGCTCGGGCACCCTACGGACTTGCACCCAGTGAATTACAAGAACTATATACACAACTGCAAGAGTTGTTGGATAAAGGTTCCATCCGATCTAACTCATCGCAATGGGGAGCTCCAGTCCTATTTGTCAAGAAGAAGGACAGGACTTTCCGCATGTGCATCGATTATCGTGAGTTGAACAAAGTGACAATTAAGGACCGTTATCCTCTACCCCACATTAATGATCTATTTGATCAACTCCAAGGGTCAAGTTTCTATTCAAAGATCGATCTTCGATTCGGTTATCATCAGCTAAGAGTACGGGATGAGTACATCTCTAAAACTGCACTCAGAACTCGGTACGACCATTATGAGTTTTTTTTGGTCATGCCATTCGGATTAGTCAATGCACCCATGGTGTTCATGGATCTTATGAACCGTGTGTGTAAACCTTATCTTAACCAGTTCGTCATCGTCTTCATTGATGACATCCTCATCTATTCTAAGAGTAGGGATGAACATGAGGACCACCTGCATTTAATTATGGAGTTGCTACAACATGAGCAATTGTATGCCAAATTTTCCAAGTGCAAATTCTGGATTCGCGAAGTGCAATTCTTAGGACATGTATTCAACTAGAAAGGCATACATGTCGATCCATCTAAAATAGAAGCCACCAAGAATTGAGCGGCACCGACTACTCTAACAGAGGTGCAAAACTTTCTGGGATTGGCGGGCTATTACCGTCGTTTCATCTAGGGACTCTCCAAGATTGCTCAACCCCTTACTGCCCTAACTCAAAAGGGTAAACCTTATAACTGGGGTGACACCTAGGAGTTAGCGTTTCAACTGCTTAAACAGAAACTCTGCAGTGCACCTATCCTATCTCCTCCGGAGGGAACGAATGACTTTGTAGTGTATTGTGATGCATCCATTCAAGGTCTTGGTTGTGTACTGATGCAACGCGAGAAGATTATCGCATACGCTTCTTGACAGCTGAAAATACACAAGAGGAACTACACGACTAATAACTTAGAGTTGGGAGCCGTGGTATTTGCACAAAAGATCTGGAGACATTACTTGTACGGTACCAAGTACACCATCTACACCAATCACAAGAGTCTTCAACATATCTTCGAACAGGAAGAGTTGAACATGAGACAGCGTCATTGGATCGAACTCTTGAATGATTATGACTGTGCTATCATGTACCATCCGGACAAAGCTAACGTAGTAGCTGATGCCCTAAGCCAAAAGGACACCAAACCCAAACGAGTTCTAGCATTACAACTTACCATTCACACTAGATTACCTGACAAAATCCGTAGTGCTCAGCTCGAAGCCATTAAAGAGGAGAACCTACCATTGGAAGCCATGCGCGGTATGGAAGAACAACTTGAGGTTAAATCAGACGGCATTCGCTACTTCACAGAGCGAATATTGGTTCCAGAGTACGGGAATTTAAGGGAACTGTCATGGATGAAGCACACAAATCTCGATACTCTATTCATCCAGGTTCCGACAAAATGTACCATGACCTTAAGGTGTTATATTGGTGGTCGAAGATGAGAGCTTATATAGCCACCTATGTGAGCAAGTTCCTGACCTGCTCAAAGATCAAAGCGGAATACCAAAATCCTTCTGGTCTACTTCAATAGCTAGAGATCCCAATGTGGAAGTGGGAACAATATCAATGGATTTTATTACCAAATTACCCCGAACTCCTAGTGGATGCGACACCATCTGGGTGATCGTAGATCGTTTGATTGAATCCCCTCACTTTCTAGCAATCAAGGAGACTGACAAAATGGAAAAACTCACTTGTGTTTATTTGAAAGAAGTAGTCTCTCGGCACGGAGTGCCAATCTCCATCATTTCGGATTGAGACGCTCGATTCACCTCACGTTTCTGGCAATCTTTACAAAAAGCTTTAGGCACGCGTCTAGATATGAGCACGGCGTACCATCCTCAAACAGATGGCCAGACGGAACATACCATCCAAACCCTAGAAGACATGCTATGAGCTTGTGTGATTGATTTCGGTAACATTTGGGAAACTCACTTGCCCTTAGTGAAGTTCTCCTACAATAACAGTTATCACACTAGCATCATGGCAGCGCCATTCTAGGCATTATACAGATGTAAATACCAATCTTCTATCTGTTGGGCTGATGTTGGGGATAGCGAACTTACAGGTCCTGAACTTGTATTCAAAACTTCTGAAAAGATCGTTCAAATTCGAAATAGTATGGCGGCAACTCGTGATCGTCAAAAGAGCTATGCCGATACGCGTTGAAAACCAAGTTTTTGGCGCCGTTAGAATAATCATTAGGCGATATGGTCCTATTGAAAGTCTCACCTTGGAAACTATAAGAGTCAAAAACCATTAGAATAATCAGCTATGCCGATAAGCGTCGAAAACCATTGGAAACGAGGGAAACTTAACCCTCACCGTTCAAGATAGTAAAGAGAATTGGCCCAGTAGCATACCAACTGGACCTACCTAAAGGACTGAGTGGTGTACACAACGTCTTTCATGTCTCAAAATTGAAGAAATGTCTAGCAGATGAGACACTCGCGGTTCCTCTTGAGGAACTACAAATCGATGAGCAACTACGCTTCATTGAAGAACCGACGGAAATCATGGATAGGGAAATCAAAACGCTCAAACACAGTAAGATCCCTATTTTCAGAGTTCGTTGGAACTCGAAACGCAGACCAGAATTCATATGGGAGCGTGAGGACCAGATGATGCGTAAGTATCCTCATCTGTTCAAGCACTCCACATCAAACACTTATGGTACCATTCTAATTTTTGGGAAGAAAATTCTTTCAACTAGGGGATGATGTGACACCCAGAAATTTCAACACTTATGGTATCATTTTTTTTATTTTAATTTTCTATCCTCGAGTCACAAACTTCTCCTATCTCTCACATCTTCTTACGTGGGGGCCTAGACTTAGGAGGTGAATCAGTATATCCTTCTACAGAATGATAAACAATAACATGCAAAGGCTCAGGAAGCGGTATCTCAAATGGTATGTCCTATGGCTCCTCCTCCACATCTGCTAGGGCCTCTACATTCTCCTCCATCCCCACACTTGGGGTTTTCACTATCATCCCCTCAAACTCTGCTATCATGTTCTGCAGATCATCAGGCATATCATCCACTCCTTCAACCGAGGCATCCAACAATTCTTCTAAATCAAGAATCCAGTCTGATAACTCTCCTGGATTCGACGCGGGCCCTCCAACACTACTCTCAACTGGATCACTCGGGGATTCTCCAACCTCACTCTCTCCTAGACAATGATCCCGAGGAACATCCATGAAAGACATGAAAGTATTAACAAAGCAAACTGAATCGACCTGATCACTAGAATCTTTCACGGATTTTATGGCACCGAACGTAACAAAGCAAACTAAATCTTTCATGGATTTCATGGCACCTAGGATGAGTAGGACCCTATCATCAACCTCCATATCCAGAATAACGAAATCCATGGGGAAAACAAATTTATCCAACTTTACCAACAAGTTTTCCACCACTCCCCATGGATATTTGACCGAACGGTTGGCCAAAGATATGCTCAAGCGCGTCGGCTTCGGATCTCCTAGGTCTAGCTGCTTATAAATAGAATATGGCATCAGGTTGATGCTAGCACCTAGATCAGATAACGCGTGGTTGACAGATAAACCGCCAAACAGACACGAGATCGTGAAATGACCCGGATTTGCCAATTTCTCTGGCAATTTGTTCTGAACCGCTACATAACACTTCTTACTAAGAGAGAGTGTCGAGACCTCCTCCAGCTTCTTTTTGTTAGAAAGTAGATCTTTCAAGCATTTAGCATATTTAGGCATATGCTGGAGTACCTTGACAAACGGAATATTGACTTTGAGTTGTTTGAATAAATCCAGAAAACGTCCATAATCCTTGGCAAATGTATGCTGTATAAAGCGGGAAGATATGGAACACGACTCAAATCAACCTCGGGAATCTTCTTCTTCCCCTCACTCGACACGGTACTTACTGGGACTCGTCTCACGTGCACCCTCCCAGTGGTCTCCATCTCAATCTCCTAGTCTACCGGCTCTTCATCATCAACCGGTGACTTCTCACTCTCTTCTCCTCGACCGCTCCTGGTCCTTACTTCCATCACGGTTGCCTTAAGACTCGAAGCCGAACCTCCTTACTTGTCATTCAGATGTTTAGCAATGTCTCCCGATGTGCGCTGCAAATCTTTGAATGCAGATTGCTGATTTCTCAGCATGGTGTCATGCACATCCAACCTCTGCTGGGTCTCCTTATCTCTCACAATCAGCTCAGCAAGCATCTGAGTGTGATTCTCCAACATTTTCTCTATCTTCTTATCTCTATCACTGCCCCCGAACTTGTGCCAGCATCTCCACCACCAAGCTAATTCTAACGCGGTTGAAACCCAGGCGGGTTCCCGCCAGATCTTCATCCCGAGTTGTATGAATTGCCAAAGGCATTGTTAAATCCTCGGTTTGGGTTCCCTATGAAATCTACCTATTCCTTTTGACTGACAAGGTAATCTATGGTGTCGTGGCCTCCTCTACACAATTCACACTTCTGATCACTCATCTTCAGCTCCTTAATCTCCCTTGCCATTGCAGCAAGTGCAGCTGCCATGCTAGAAGCAGGTGTGACCTGATGAACACCTCTAGTAGACGAGGTGGGTGTCCTGGTACTAGGAATGGAATTCCTAAAAGAAGAAGGCTACTGCTACTCAACAAAAGCAAAACTCTCAAACATCTCCTCACACTCCTCGGGCTCCTTCTTCTCCATGATATGTCCACCTTCAGCAGTGTTGAACATTTGCTGCTTCTCGAAAGTAAGGCAATTATAGAATTTCTCCACGAGTGCCTAATCACATAAACCGTGTTGGGGGCACTTACTCAGTAGAGTGTTGAACTGCTCCCATGCCATATGAAAAGGCTTGTCAGGATCCATGCGAATTTGGTCCCTCAGATGAGCGGCCTTAGATGGTGGATAATACTTTTTCAGGAACTTGGCTTGCAGATCTGCCCAAGTGGTAATGGAATCCTGGGGTAGGGTGTCCAACCAACGGCAGAACGACCAGAGAGCATGAATGGGAAAAGACGCAAATAGATTGCGTCATTAGTGGCACTAGTAATGCGAAAGGTATCGCAAATACGCGCGAAGGGGATAGATGTCCGGGTGCATCCTCGTCCTCAAGTCCGTGGAACTGAGTAGAGTTAGTGATAGTACTCATGAAATGAGATGGAATTTGCCAATTATTAGCGTTAGGCATAGTAGGACGGGTGATAGAGGACCTAGTCTCTGGTGGACGGTATGTCGAACCGGTGGATTAGCGTCACCCATATCAGCAATATGAATAGGAATACGTACCTGTCTCTCACAAAACTCACTTGAACGCTTTCAAAACTTACGGCTGCACTTGTGAAGATCTCGTTCGGGCTCTGAAGCAGCAACAGCATGGGGTGAACCCTGCGAGCGAGTATGTTGCATACACTAAAAGAAAAACAAAAGAAGAAAGGCTAAAGACATAATAAATACTCTTACGATGACTCACAAATAGCAAACAAGACAACGAACACAATTAAGACCTAATATAAAAAGAAATATGCTACTAAACAAAACTAAACCCAAAAGAGAAAAATAAAAAAAAAACCAAATAAGAACTAATCGAAGCTAATTTTCCTATTGCCACGTGTCCCTGGCAATGGCGCCAAAAACTTGATGTCGATCGAATGGTCTTTATAAACTAAACAAAAACTAACCTAGACACTCTAGTTAAACTCTAGAAATCCTCTAAACTAGACCACGATGACAGGCAAGTGTACCTATCAATTTTAATACAGCCTAATGGAAGTCCGGCCATCGAACCCATGAGACACAGACAAAAACTAAAACTAGACTCCAACTAGTTACTAAGTTATTTGGTTTGTGGGGAATTCTACGAACTAAGATTAAACTAATCAAAATCAAAATAAGAACTAGTGACAACTAACTATCAATCAGAAGATCATATGAAATCTAGAATGGGGAAAGTACTACCCAGGTAAGAATCCTATTTGTAAACCTCAGACTTCTCTCGGCTAAGGTAACTCTGATGGAACTGAGGTTCTAAAGTATGATACCTTTAGACAACCTAGTGGATCCCTGATAAATCTCCTGGTGTGATCAGAAGGAAACCATAAAGATTGTATAACGCTCACCAGATAGTTGGATCACCTTTCAGCCTCTCTAACGACACTAAAGTACCCTGCAGATAGATCACCTTTCAGTCTCACTCTCTCAATACATTCAAAGAATGCAATGGGTAATCTCAAAACACTCGACAATACATGGACTAGCAAGGTTACTATGAAACCTAGGGGAAACCTCCTTTCAGAGTCTTTACACCTAGACACCTAACACCAAAGACTAACCGGCTATCTCTCACCTTTCAGCTATCGAGATAGGTAGAATACTTAGCTCTAATAAACTCTCCATCAACGCTCCTATGGATTACTTAGCTTTAGCAAAACCATAAACTAATCATAAACACACAGTAAGTGACCTAAATATGCAACTATAACAGAAAGACATTCAACAAGAAGCATACGAAACAATGATCAATCATAAATCAGAACTAGATACGCATACACATCAGATCAATTGCAATGAAATTGTTTACAATAGAGTTAAACCATCAAAACCTAGGTTGTATCTAAGTGTTTAGCCAAGAAACATGTTCAAAAACAGCAAATCAGTACCGAAACTCAAGAACATAGTATCAATTGAACTAATTAAACACAAGATCATCAATAGCAATAACTGAACGATTAATGTCTAACCAATACAATCTCTAGAGCTCCAAACCTTGGCTTCCCAATCCTTCTCTGCTCCCAAAATCGCCTAAAAGCTCCTTTCTAATGGATAAAAGTCGAACCCTTAACATAATGGCGTTAGAATCTTTAAATAATTCGAATTTAGGGTTTTGCCGGATTTTAAGATGTTCGCGTGTCGTGAACCAAGGAAGGGCATTCTTCAAGTGGCCCGAAATCCAAATTAGTCGGGCCCGGATTTCTGGTTCCTCGCGTGTCGCGAACATCTGGGCCACTATCTTGGCATGGCGCGAAGACCAGATTTTCATGATTTTTTCTTCTTTTCAATTTCTTTCCTCGTGTGCTCGATTTCTCCAGGATTTAACCTTGCTTTCTGTTTCTTCTTCACACGAGTACCTGTAAACTCAACCCAGACTTAGTACGAACCAAAAACAACACAAAAACTAATACAAAACTAACTAAAATGCACCCAAAACAGTAGGATAAATACATGTGTTTTGTGACACATCACCTATTATGGTGTCATCCTTTACTCTTTCAAAACTTTCATTTCACTTGTACAGGACAAGTGACTATAACTTACTTTAACAATCACATATGGATCATTGTTCGAAAATAAGATCCCTTTCTCGCTTACACCTCAGGGTAAGACGTTCACTTTAGCGCTGCCCATACCTCAGGGTGGGACTTTTTTTCTCGCTTACACTTCAGTGTAAGAGTCCTTTAGCAATTGCTCACAGCTCAGGGTGAGACTCCTGTATCATTGCTTACACCTTAGGGTAAGACTTCTACTTTAGCTTGCTCATACCTCGGCATGAGACTTCTACTTTAGCATGCGTGCAGAACTTTATACTATGCAACTACTATGCAATGCAATTACACTACTACACAAAATAGAATGCAATCACATAACTTTCATATAGACAAATAGCATGCATGCAGAACTTTATACTATGCAACTACTATGCAATTCAATTACACTACTACACAAAATAGAATGCAATCACATAACTTTCATATAGACAAATAGCACATATTAACACATAAACATAAGCATAAACATGGCATATGTCACTATCACAGTTTGAGCTGTACCGAAATACAGCTCCTATCATTGTCACTATCGAGTTGCACCGAGGTTCAGCTCCTTACCGTTCTTTAACTTTCATTCTTTACTTTCTTTAAAATATTTATTTCAAATATAGTACTATACAATTTAGCTTCTTTCTCTCTCTTTTTATAAAAATAACATTTTTATAAAAACTATAACGTTCTCTTTTACTTTATAAAAATAACATTCTTATAAAAACTATACTCTGGCTTTCAAAACTTTCTACCAGTATGCATGCCAGCCCAAAACCGTTAAGGAAAAAGGGCAATAAGAACTCACATGTCAATCTATCCTGTGAATACTAGAACTGGTCCAGTAACCGTCACTCTCTATCTGTATATTTAATTCATGCGGGTTAAGATAACGGACCTAACCGAAACTAGGCGTACTCTACTTTTAAGCTGGCGAACTTAAGATTAAGTTCGCCACTTTGACCTTAGCGAACTTTGCATGTTCGCTATCTTGGATCCTAACAAACTTAAATCAAGTTCGCCATTTTTGATACCAGCGAACTTACACCAAGTTCGCCCTATCAGGCTTAGGCAAATTTGATCAAGCGAACTTATTAAGTTCGTCATATTAGCATCAGGCGAACTTGGCAAGTTCGCTTGTGCGAGCTGTCTTCTTCCCCAAAACCCTAAGTTGCATGTTTATGGCGGCTGATCATAACAATGTTCAAACTTAGAAATTTTTATGTTAGAAAGGATCCTTTTACATCCATGAGGCTAGATCTATCATTAGTTTTGCAAAACACATGTAAAAACACCCAACCTTTACATGAAAATGAACCCGAACCCCGTTTCCAACAAAAAACTCTGATCTGGCTAGTTACATACCTGTTTTGTAACACCCCAAAAACCTGTAACCTGGTAGTTAGGGTTAGTGGATGACCCGAAAAAATCTTTAAAGTAATAAGGAGCAAGGTTGATCGTGCGTAGGGAGTTTTGACAAAGTTAAATGACATGGTTAGTTGTTGTATTCATAACACGGGATCGAAATGTGCCAAACAAAACTAAAGGGACCCGATTGTAAACCGAGAAGATTTAAATAGCAATGTTAACACAAACCCTAGGCCATTCGGCCTAGGTGTGTTGTGAAGATAGAAAGAAGGAGACGCGAGAGAGAGGAGGCCGGCGGTGGTTCCGGGCGGTGGTTCAATGGTGGTTTTGGAATGGGAACTTCATGCTACGTTAAGGTATCCCTTGTTTATGTTTTTGTACATATTTTATGCTTGTGTCAGATAGAAATTCAATTAGTGTTTAGTTTGCTCATGGTAATCGTAGAAGAAGGCTAGGACAGAGGCAAGCGACGGCGAGAGACGGCTGTGGGTGACAGCGGGTTGGTCTAGACGCTCGAAGGGACTGTTATGATCCATTAGAGCTGTGTTCTTAGGTGAAGAAAGAGAGGAGGAGGGTTTCAGTGTTGCGGGTGTCTGGCGAGGAAGCGGCAGCGGTGTTCGATGGCTGCCGGGGCCTACAATGGTGGCATGCTATGATGGCCAGCAACAATGATGTTGTGCCGGCATGCAAGGGGACTCGAGTGGAGGCCGTTGGAGTTGGTGGACTACTGTGGTGGTGATGGGCATGCTAGCCGGGTGGGGGTTCGGCTAGGGTGTGGCTTGACGGGGAGGCCAGGGTGGCCGGTTAGAGATACCCGATGGAAAAGAAGGAGACTGTTAGGAACTGGTTGAACGGAGAAGAGGATGGTGGGGCGTGGTGTGGTGACACACGGGTTAGAGGCGGTTGTCAAGGAGAAGCCGGTTAGGGTTTTTCCTCTCCTTTGCATGGTGTGCATACATGATGGAACTCCGCTCGTGTACGTGCGAGTAAGGATTGCATGGTGCACCTACTTGTGTGCATGGGAGCTAGGGTTTGGGTATACGAGCTTTAAGCGGGTCAAGTACGACCTGATGCGTGTATTTGTGGAACCAGAGGTTCGGTGAATCGGTATGATAAGCAGAAGGGACGAATGTCGGGGTTTTATTTTATGTGTATGTTATTCAACGTACGGGTTGAGCATATTCTGATATTGGATCATACGTTTGGCAGGTTGGGTTCAAGCGCGAACGAGTGAGTTTGCAGAGAAATGATTTCGACTCTGTAACCGGTGAGTTTCTAATCCCCCCTCTTTAAATGTTTTAATGTTTTGGGGATATCGTACATGCTTACAAGAATAGTTTATTTTAATAAATGTGCTAAGATTTTTGGGTATTAACCTGAAGTGGTCATGAACTATAATGTTTGCTAATTAGTCGGTGGGCCTATGGGGTGTCTATGATACTTTGTGAGCTAGGGGTAAAACAGTTAATGACGTGTGTTGTGTTATGAGTTAGACAGGATGTGAGCTAGACGGTCATGATTATTGTGTAGGATATATATTATCCTGGGAATGTGTGTATGGTGCAGGCCTAGTAACTAGGCATATATATAATATGTGATGATGTGTATTATGTGTTATGTGTTGTGTTTGCATCGTTGTCTTTATGACACGGCATGTTATGTTATGGAGAACAAAGTTCTTCAAGTTTTGTCACCAAGGGGGTGGTTGGGAAGTCATCGTAAGATGACGAGTGTGTTGCTATGATTAGTGGCGGGGCCCTGTAACAAGGGTAGAGCTAAGCTCATGACAAGTATCTCGACGGGGATGACCCTGGCATGGGTACAGTGATGAGTTATGTGTTTATGTGCATATATATATATATATATATATGTCTTAAATTGCATCCAAGTGATGAGTTATACTTATGGTGCATTAGATGTTATTTATGTGGTGAGTAAACGATATTAATGTGGTGTGTAGAGTCAGATTGACCTCAGTGTCGGGATGAGGACATTATGTTACGACTATTGTGTCAGCTGGCTTGTGAGAGTCTTGGTTAGGACCGGTGAGTCGGTTTTCAGAGGTTGGTTGAGATAACCAATATTTGGTTAATATGTGTAGTAATTGAGAGTTAGCTATGTGGTATGCTCGATCCATATCGGTGAGACTTACTGGGATAAATGGTGTGTTGAGTCTAGGGTGGCGAATCCTCTGGATTATTGTAAGTTAACAGGGTTATCTAGACGAGGATAATTTATAAAACTATTCTATAAAGACCAGAGGGTCTTGAGTGGAAATATATGATGAATGAGAATTAATGGGATTTTGCTTAAATTAAACTATTAGAACTAACTCAGCGTAGCTGACTTTGTGTGTACGTTAGATTGTGTTGCAGGTGAGCTTTGGGATCGACGTATATTGGGTTGGGAGTGGTGCTACTCATATTGGTGTGCAGACATTCGTCAGGTAATGTTGTGAGAGTTAACGAGTTTAAAGATAACATTATTTTGAGAAAGACTTCCGATATTTATTTAAATGTAATTTAAATGTTTTTAATGAGTTTACCTAGTGATGAGATCCAACTATAGTGTGCTCGGTTTGGGGCCTTACATGTTTTAAGCTCAACTCTTTGGTCCTTAGCTTATGTTGATGATGATGATCGATCCTTGAGCTCCACAACCCGAAACCCGACTTTCACTCCCTAAACTCTCTCTAGAATGTGAAAAATGAAGATGATGAGTGTAGTTGGGGGGGGGGGGGGGGGGAGGGGGTGGCGGCTAGGGTTAAAAACCACCCTCCTCTCTCCTTCCCTCTAACGCTCTAATCCCGTTTAGCCCTCGATCGTTTTATTTTGTTTATTTCTTTTCGAACCCCCACATGATAAAGCCTCGCTTATTATTATTTTAGTGATGTTACAAGTCTATCCCCTTACAAAAGGTTTCGTCCTCGAAAATTGTCATAATTCGATTAGGTGAGGGTACGATTCTTTCGTCTCTGCCTCGTTTTCCCATGTAGCATTCGATCCTTTATGTTGTTTCCATTATACTTTGACCAATTGAATTACCTTATTTCACAACTGCTTCTCTTTTCTGTCTAATATTGCAACGGGTTCTTCAATGTAATTGAGACTATTATCTACCTCGATGTCATTGAGTGGCACATACGCTGACTCGTCAGCTGGACACGTGCACAAGTGTGACACGTAAAAGGTAGGGTGGATCCCACTCAATTCATCAGGTAAGTATAGTCGATAAGCAACTTCACCAACCCATGCCAGAATCTTGAAGGGTCCGACAAAGCTCAGACTTAGTTTCCCTCTCTTTCTAAACCGAATAATCCCCTTCCAGGGGGACACTTTCAACAACACCTGATACCCAACATTGACCTTGATGGGTCTCCGCCTCTTATCCAAGTAAGACTTCTGTTGATCTTGCGCTGCTTTAATTCGAGCTTTAATCTGGTCAAACTTTTCAGAAGTTTCCATGACTAGCTCTAAGCTTCCCAGCTCTTTTGGTCCTATCTCGCCCCAACAGTATGGGTTTCGGCATCTTCTATCGTACAACATCTCGTAAGGCGGCATACCAATAGTGGCGTTGTAGCTGCTATTGTAGGAGAATTCTGCCAAAGATAGGCGGCTATCCCAGCTGCACGAAAATCTATAATGCACGCGCGGAGCATATCCTCCAACGTTTGGATGGTCCTCTTCGACTAACCATCCGTCTGTGGGTGATAAGTCGTGCTGAAGTTCAATCTCATAACCATTGCCTCATGAAATATTTTCTAGAACCTTTATGTGAATCTTGTTTCCCGGTTACATACAACCGACAATGATACACCATGTCGCGCAACTATCTCATTAATAAACACTTCTGCCAGTTTCTCAGATGAATGAGTTTCACGGATCGACAGGAAGAGTGCACTTTTTGTCAACCAATCCACTATTACCCAAATCGTATCATGGCCCTCACCTGTGTGAGGCATCTTTGTAATGAAGTCCACGGTAATACACTCCCATTTCCATTCAGGTATGTCTCGAGGCTGGATCTTCCCTTTTGGCTTCTGATGTTCAGCCGTTACCTGTGAGCAAGTCTGACACTTACTCACGTATTCTGTCACATCATTCTTCATGTTAGGCCACCATTACTCTATCTTCAAACCTTGATACATCTTTGTGGTCCCCGGGTGGATGGAATATCGAGACTTATGGGACTCGTCAAGTACTTTGGCCCTCAGCTCTCCGCCCTTCGGTACCCACATACGACCACATCGGGTCCTCACTCAATGAATGTTCGTCTCTAACTTTTACTACTGACCTACCATTCATTTTTTCTTTATGTTCTCGTCCTTTAGCGCTTCTATTTGTGCTTTCTCTAGTTCTGTCATAAAAATCTAGGGTTATTACTAGCCGATACGCTTTCACCCTAATAGGAGGTTGATTCTCCTTTCGGCTTAAGGCGTCGGTGACCACATTTGCTTTTCCCGGGTGGTATAGGATCTCATAGTCATAATCATTTAATAGCTCCAACCACCGCCTCTGTCGCATGTTCAATTCTTTCTGCTCGAAGAAATACTTCAAGCGCTTATGATCCGAATAAATGAAGTGTCACACCCCGGCCGGCGGCGGAATATACGTCGGGGCTGACGCGGTTGTTCATAAGCACATGATGATCTATTAATAAGTGACAAAATTTATTTATCATAATTAAAAGCATCCGTTACACAAAGTAATAGGAAACAAAGAGTTCAAAACATAAATATAATTAAGCATCATTATTGCTAGGTCCGAAGTCCTAAGTGTTCAACACGGTCCTCAAACAGGTGCACCTGAAACATGTGAGTAAATGTCAACTACAAGTAGTTGGTGACTAACATAGGTTTTGACACTAAACAAAAGTTGGAAAAGGTTTATAATTCAATATGTTCAAAGCATAATCTAAGGCATAAATATGAAAACATACAAGGTTCCAAAACGTACAATCAAACCGTAGTAATGGAAAACTGTAAGTACAATCCAACTGATTGTGTGATCGAAAAAGTAGGAAGTGGTATACACAAAACCCGCCAAGGTCTATGTTAAGTATGGAATCGGATTCCCATATAAATTATCATGTTAGGTACTACCTTAGGCTTGCCACACAAGTTAATGATTGTACTAAACATGAACACACGTATTGTCGCCAAATAGTTTAAGACATAAAGCACATAGTCATTAGCATGAGATCAATGGTATTGAATTTTTATATGTAATGTAATGTAAAACATGTTCCACCCCGAGTATTTGTAAACAATAGTAAAGAGAAAGGGAGCTATGAAACTCACTCGTATTAAAGCTAGACGTGCTACGAATTGGTAAAGATTGATAGGCCTTGTGAGGACTTCTCACAATAACCTACATGTGTAATGGTACTATAAATTCAATGTATGTTTAAATGTAATTAAGGAAATTTTGGGACTTTAGGGTTTCATGGGGTTTGAGGCTGGACATAGGATTTATGTAAGTTTTGTAGAAAAATATATGTATTTATAATGCTAAAAATGTTTGGACTTATTCTACAATAATTAAATAAATCATGGAATGGGAAAGAGGTTTAAATAATATTGCTTTTGAATTTATTTATATATTCATTCTAAAAATATAATCTATAAATAAATTATGGAATGGAAAAAGTTTAATTAATTTATTTTATGTAAATAAAATGATTAATTAAACTTACTAATTAATCTCATTTAATGGAAATATAAAAGAGTTAATAAATAAATGGGCTTTAATGAAATTAGTTAGAATTTGTATAAAATAGTTATTTACAATAACTATTTAAGTATTTTTATAACTTTAAAAGTGTTTTAAGTAATTAATCTTACCAAATAATTATTTATATGCTTTAAAATGATTTGATAAAGCTTAAACATTTAATTAAAATTCGTGTAACAAACATTATTAATATATAAATAAAATAACATAATTAATTTGTCTAAACAAATTATTTACATTAGTTATTTAGGAATTTACAAGTGTAATAATATGTTTTTAAATGAATTGAAATAAATGAACATCATTTTATGCTTTTCTTTCTGTTTTAATAGAAAGTACATAATATATTTATGAAATTTGTAAAAATTAATTTGGAATTTTTATACATTAAATAATGTATTAAAAGGGATTAAAAAGGAAAATAATTTCAAAACTGGGCTAGCCGAACTCGAACCCGCGTCGAGCCGGCCAAACACTTGCACACGGGCACTTAACCACTGGACCAGGGCATGTTGCCGTGTCCAGTTTGGTTTTGTTTGAGTTTTAATCAGAAAACCCAAACACCCTTCGTCCCCATTTTGCTACGATGAACCCTAGCCCTCCAATGTCCATGACCGGCCAATGATTCGCACCTGATTTCATAGGGCTTTCGATCGTTGGGCTGAAACAAACCTATTGGTACTAAAATTACCTGAAATGATTAGGCGACGGAGGAGAACGACCGAGCAAGGCAGGTCTGAGTTCGTCGGGTTTGATCGTGCTTCGGAGGTGTGTTTAGGCAGGTTTTCGAGTTCAGGGAGTTTGGGATGAATGTCGCGAAGGTGTTGGACTCGTTTTATAGGTCCAATTTCAAGCCAATTCCATGAATCAATTAAGCTTAAGCTTTTAACGGTTACGGTTTGGTCTACTTGAATTCAATCATTGAATTGGTTAAATTTAGTTATTAGTCTTGATCGAAACTGTTATAGTAACATTTTAGCACGATTAGATTGAGTTAATACCCATCGATACAATGATCCATCGATCAAGGGGGCGGGGGTTAATTCCAGAATAGACGAGGGGGAGGAAATGGAAGTTTAAATTTGTATAATGGTCCCTGAGGTTCTAAAGCTTTAACATTTTATGTTTAAAACTTGTTTTAAATATAATTAAGTTTCAGAACTTACATTATTAATCCCTGGACTTTTATAAAACTTAACAATAATAAATTTATAAATTTTTATAAACTCAATTAAATGTTAATATTATTTTTAAATGTTTCAAACTTGAAAATATATTTTTTGTAAAATAAAATGGTATTAAAATTATTTACTTTGTAATTTAAATATATAACTTTTATAAATCCTAATTTTACTTATAGAATTTATAATTTAGATTTTATAAGTTTGTATTTATATATATATATATATATAGATTTATAACAATTATTTATATAAATGTTTATCATTTTTGAATAATTACACTCAATGTATGTGTGTATACTCACGAAATGAAATGGATAAATAGGATAATTTATTGAAATGGATAGATGCAAACCACATGATAATGAAATTACAAGTGCCGGAAAAAGTAAAAGCGAAGGCCGAAATTTTCTGGGGATTACAGTTTCCCCTACTTTAGGAAATTTCGTCCCGAAATTGATTAGGAAGAGGGTACATGAAAAGTTGTGGGTATTTAGTCTTCACTTGATCCTCACGTTTCCAAGTGAACTCTGGGGCACGTTTGGATTTCCACCGAACCTTAACGATTGGAATACGAATTCGCTTGAGTTGCTTAACCTCTCGGTCAATGATCTCCACAGGTTTCTTCACGAAGTGCATTGACTCATCAATGTGAACCTTATCAAGCGGAATGTGAAGGTTCTCGTCGGCTAAGCATTTCTTTAGGTTCGAAATATGAAATGTCGGATGAGCGTTACTGAGTCCTTCAGGTAGATCCAACTTGTAGGCTACCTTCCCAATCCACTCAAGGATTTTAATAGGACCTACGAATCTTGGTGCAAGTTTTCTCTTCTTTCCAAAATGAACCATGCCTTTCCAAGGGGACACCTTGAGAAGGACCAGATCGCCGACTTGAAATTTCAAGGGTTTTTGACGTTTGTCAGCATAGCTCTTTGTCGACTCCTTTCTACTTGAAGGTTTTCTCGGATTAACATGATCTTTTCAGAAGTCTCCTGAATAAGTTCGGGGTCGGTGATTTGTGCTTCGCCAACCTCAGTCCAACAGATAGGAAAACGAAACTTCCGACCGTAAAGTGCTTAGAAAGGAGCCATGTCGTGTGGTAGCTGTTGTTATACGAGAACTCGACTAAGGGTAGATGTAAATCCCAATTTCCCCTAAAGTCAATGACACAGGCTCTAAGCATGTCTTCGAGGGTTTGAATCGTTCGTTCGGATTGACTATTAGTTTGTGGATGGTAAGCCGTACTAAGATTCAGCTGAGTACCCAAAGCTGATTGCAAAGATTGCCAGAAATGAGAAGTGAATCTTCCATCACGATCATAAATAATGTTGAGTGGTACACCGTGACGACTAACTATTTCATCAATATATATTCCAGCCAATTTCTCAACTCGATAGTCTTCACAAATGGGTAGAAAGTGAGCAGATTTTGTCAAACGATTGATGATTACCCAAATACTATAATGACCATGAGACGTATGCGGAGTTTGGTTATAAAGTCCATGGCAATACACTCCCATTTCCATACGGGAATCTCGGGTTGTTCAAGTAAGCCAGATGGACGCTAGCGCTCGGCTTTAACCTTCAAGCAAATAAGGCACTTGTACACGTATAGGGCAATGTCCTTTTTCATACCAGACCACCAGTATTGAGTACGAAGGTTCTTGTACATTTTATCCGCACCAGGATGCACAGAATAACGAGTCGTGTGAGCCTCGTTCATGATAAAGGTACGAAGATTTTCACGCTCCAAAATCTAGATACGATTGTAACATTTGAAAATTTTTCATGCCAAATATTAGAAAAATAAAAGTGTAAGGACCATAAGTGCAATTACATCAAAGATCAAGGACTTACAATGAAAAATTTGGAAATGGGTTAGATATCGGACCGATATCTCTTTTCATATCGGTCCAAAACGAAAACATGATCGGATGTTGGACTGATATCCATTCTTATAACGGTCTGCAATGGAACGTTGAGTCTGTTATCGGACCGACATCAAACCATAACGGTCCGACGACCTCCTCTCAGCCGCAATTTGTGGCAATTATATATGTCCTATGACTTAGCCCTAGAATCAGACGCGTGTCGTGATATCGGACCGACATGGACCACATAACGGTCCGACATGGACCACATAACGGTCCGACATGGACCACATAATGGTCCGACATGAACCCAAAACATGTGCGGTCCAATCAGATGTTGACGTTTAGGGCTAACATGGTATGGCTGGATGTCGGACCGACATCCATTTGATATCGGTCCAACGTGGACCCTCATTTCAACTTATAAATAGATTTCACTTGCCGTTCAATTCCAAAACCACAAAAACGAATTCCTACTTGTTATAAGTTATTCTCACTCTCATAAAACCATTTCCACTCATACGTCTAAGCTCTCGAAGTGCCGGTTCATTTTGGAGAAAGACGAGAAGCTAGGAAACGCTCATTCGGAGAAACCAAGCAAGGTTCTTAAGCTAAGATGCTGCCCACTAGGATACTCACTCTAGAAGATTCCTAAGTCCAACCTCTGTCAAGGTGAATACTTGTATTTTTATAAAATGATTTCAAAACTGAAAATGGTTTTGATTATACTCCGACTTGAATGAATTTATACAACCATTCGTTTCATAAGATGATTTACTATATAGCAGTCATCCCATAGAGTCACATATATATACACGTGTTACAGATGAGACGCTGTAACAGGGCTAGGGATTGAAGCCTTGGTTGTTGTACAACCAATCGTAGTGAGCGTAAGGGAGACATACATAAAAATATATCCAAGGTCCCTAGTGTGGCTGGTGGTTAGTCTGTTGACTATGTAAATTGACCGGAAACTATGGGCAAATTGTTATATTTATTTACGCTTGTCAGATTATGATTCCAACATACTTGTATTCAGCAGTTTGTACTGATGAAATATTTTCAAACGTTTTTACATGTAACCAAGGGTGAATTGATTTTGATTAGCCATATGATGAAAAGGAAAATGATGTCATGAAAAAGGGAACGTCCACCCTAGACATCAGTTGAAAGAAATGGCTCATGTAAAACCTTGGTTTTGTAAATTAAACTTTTGTGTACAATATCAGCGTTTATCTCTGTTATAATAAAATGAAACCGGAGATTCCCCTTCTTTTAAAAATATCATGAGTTACTAAATTATTCCGATGTGTTTATAAATCTCTGATGAGATAAAAAAGAAACATGTACCAATCGTTGGTCGCGCGCCTGGGGTGTCTTTAACCCGGGGTGTGATTGGTTGGTATCAGGGCTATTTGTTTCAGCATATTAGATACTAGAGATTAGTATCTAAGTTGTAACTTGATTATGATATTAATTGGTTTTAGCAAGTAAGATACTCAGGTAAGGTATCTAAGCTTAAACTAGTATAGACTACCTGCTAAGAAAAGTAGGTAGATCTCTATAATAATTAATTGATAACCATACAAATGTCTAGAAATAGTTACTATACTTATATCTTCGGACGATCTGAAGAAGAACGTTATCATCCTATTGGATCCATAGAAAATCCTGTAATCATTCCTGATACTGGTGAATCCCTTTCTAATCCTATCATTGTCTCTGACAATGAATCTTATCATCAAAATCAATCTAGCTCGTCCTGGATGGAAGCTACTTCGGATTTTGAGAATTGGAGAACTGAACTCCACCACCCGTAAATCAGGGAGACATAAACGAAGTTGGACCCGGTCAGTCTACTAAACCAAGGATGCGTGTACGAACTCCGACCGAGCATGTGCATGTGTCTGAAGAAGAAATTAAAGAGGTATACCAAGAAATATCTGAGGAAGCAGAACTTAAAATAGTAACTCAAGACCCATACCTATATCCAATTGGTGAAGAAAATCCTTATACTATGCCAACAATGTTAGAGGAATATAATGAAGAACCAATTGACGGTCCTGATGATCCATACCATAATGTGTTTAACGACATATTATTTGGTTTTCGTGAACCCCCACCTCAGTATAATTATTCTTCATCTCATATTGGAACACCAATAGAATTCCTTGATCGTGCCTTAAGAGAAACTGATGAAGTCAAGAAGGAATCAAGGCAACTCAAGGAAAGGGTTCGTCAACTGGAAAAAGAAAAGAAAAGTAAAAGAAAATTAAAAGAAAAGATAAAAAGAAAAACTAAATAACTAGACGTACGGGTAACCATCCAACCGGCATGTAGTTATCTGGCAAACTAAAATGTTTTGTCTAAGGAAAGAGTGGTGTATAAATCTCTCCCAGACCTGTCATTCTTTCCAAGGAAAAATTTAGTTGGAGGTACTACTCTGGAACGATAACCACTCTAGTCTACTAAATATAATAAATCAGACAAATTATTATCTCAGTATGTAAAATATAAAGTATAAATAAAAGTATTCTTGTTTTGTTCAGATGACTGTAAAAGGAAAAGAAAAAGGTCCCTTCTATGTTCAAAAGTATGCTCCACCTGGATATGAATTCCAACTTACAAATGAAACGGATTTAGAAACTGGAACAAGTTCAAGACATTCGGGAAGTACATATCGTAGCTTAGGAGAATTAACACCTCCGGCAAATCCTTATGTACCTTCCATCAGTTTTCATTCTGCTTTAACGGCCGTGTGATTCCCTCAGATCTGTTGATATTCAAGGATAAAGTCTTCAGTCACTCTCTGAATTGGCGAAATCAATTCAGAAATCAAATCCATATCAAAATGAACAAATCAAAGAAGAACAATCTCAATACTATCAATCACATCAAATGCATACTTCATGATGATTAGCTTTTTTAATCCAGTAATGTAATCAAGTATTAACAATAGAAACACACAAAAATTCTCTTGATTAACTTGTAAAATCATAGTACAAAAATGAGAAAATTACATAAAATAAAAAAGACACAACTATTTATACTAGAGAGTTTTCGATCGAAATCTTCTTGATTGACAAATGTTTTCGACCGAAAACATAAAGTTTTTGACCGAAAACTCTGAAGTTATACTTCTAAAACCTAATTGATTTCTATGGACTATTAGGTTCCAACAATCTCCCCCTAGTCCACAGAACATCAATTCTTCAAAAGTTGTCTTTTGCGGGCTTGGTTTTGACTTTAACACTTAGCTTCTTAACATCTAGAGCAGCAAGTATCTTCTTGATCACTTCAGCTTTATGTCTTCTTGACAAACATCGAGCCACGAATCTCGTATACAACTTTGCTTCAGTTTTAATTTTCGTGCTCATATCACATCTAATAGGATTCTTGTACAAAATCTTTAGATCATCATCAGAAAAGCTAAACAAATCCACTAGATCAAAAACTCTAACTTCTTGTAAATGATCCTGTATAATCACAGCTTCATGTGTTTTGCTATCATACACCCACTTCTTGAAGCTTTTAATGAATGTCTCTTTACGTGCTGGAATGTAAACAGTTGAAACTGTATCAGCAGGCTTCACAATGTATCTAAACCTTCTTTTGCCGTCTTTATCATTTCTTTTCACCTTTCTGCATTCAGGCACCTGTGGTTTGAACTTTTCAAATTTAGCTTTTCCACGCTCTCTCTTTAAAAATTCTTTAAAATTTGTAGCGAATGAATTGTTCGATGGATTGATCATTTTCAGTTGACTTAGCTCTCGAATATCCCAGTATGGCAATGTGTTTAACTTTGAACTCCTGTTAAAATACTGAATATTCCCATCACATCTCTGTATTACATACATCTTCTTTTCACCAGTTAACGCTTGTTCTGGACTCTTTATTGTCTGTGTAATCTTTTCTATAATTTATAGCTTCTTAGTCACTATCCACCAAGTACTCTTATCAATCTTTGAAGTCTGTTGCCTTTTAGATGATGATTCAATATCTTCAGGAACATTAAATGGCACTCTTTAATCTACAATCTTATCCAATTTACCAATCACTGAACCATCTTCTTCAACATACGTCTGTTGTTGTTCATATTCATACTTTTTGTATTCAGTGTTGGTTGGAGTTTCTTGTTCAACATCTTCAATTGTTTTTCCACTTCCACCAACATCACCAGTACCACCACTATTATTATCGCCATCTGAAGAATTGTTGTCATCTTTTCTTTCACTAGTGATCACCACTTCTTCATTTTCGTCTTCTTCCTTCTCTGTCTCTTCTTGGTTCTCATCAATTTTCTCCAATCCTTCACCTTCATCATTGAGAAGCATATCAACATCAAATAACATGTTGTCTTCATACATAGTTGCATCAAAAATTGGAGTTTGAACTTGTTCTCTCGTAGAAGGAATTGGTTCAGTGGCTGCTGGACTCTGAATCTTGTCAACATTTTCTGCTAGGCTTGTACCAATTTGAACACCCGTAAGAGCTATTAAATCCTGTACCATCTTCTGAAGTTGATCAATCTGTTGCTGCTGTTGAGCTATTACACCCTTTTGTTTAGTACTTTCAATTTTCAACTCTTTGATCTCTCTGGAATTAGTAGCTTCTCTACTTTGCAAATTTGAGATCTGAGTCTTCAATTGACTAACAACATCTGCAGTTTCCCTGGTTGCATAGTTAAGAAACTCTTCATCAACAAACTCATAACCTCTAGATCTTTTGGACTTATGCTTCTCTAATACCTCTTTAGCTTTACCCTTGCCTTTATCAAGTCTTGTTGTAGTTTTCTCTTTCTTCTGTAATTCTGGATCAGTAAATACAATACCCTTAGACGGAGGAGGTCTAGAAGGTACGGTCTTTGTTTGTTCAAGTTCTTTTCTTTTCTTTGATGGGGTTGTTGCTGTGGCAATTAACTGTTCATCATTAATTTCTAATACTTCAGTGTTCACACTTAAGACATCGTCAGCTTTAGCAATAAATTCTTCTGTGTGACTTAGTAATGGTTCAGTAACTTCTTCATTTACTTCAGGAACTTTGTTTTCTTCAAAAAACATATCATGTTCTTCAACTTGAACTTGACTTTCCTGTTGAATAACAATTACTTAACCACCACCTTGACCTTGATCATTATCATTTCCCTGATCATTATTCTGCACTTGGTCAGTTTCATCTTTGTCACTATCAACTCCATCTTCTATATCTTCTGCCATTAAGTCATTGATTTCATCTTCAATAGTAAAATCTGGATCAGGATTTTCTTCAAGCATATTAGGAAATAGTGGTGTCACAGTACCACTAAATTTTCTTGTCTTCCTCACATTATTCATGCTGCTGAAGATTGCTTCTTTCATTAAATCCAAAGGTAGTTCAACACCATCATTTTCTAGATTCGGCAACAGTGTAATAATAACCATTTGTACAAATCTTGGGTACATTAGAAACTTGTAGTTTTGCCTTGGTCCTACGAAGTTACTAATCATTGCCTCGAATATCATTCTTGAAAAATTGAATCTTCTATGAGTTGCAAGACACACTAACGCTCTGCTGAATACTTCACCTATTTGATCAAAAGCAGATGTTCTGGGACTTATGCAGTGAATTAATACATGGACAAGGTATCTCCATTGTTTTGCAAACATAGTTTTGGTCACCTGTCTTCTTAGAAACGTTCCCTCATATCCCATAGTCAGAATTATCCCTGAGATTGCAATGTGATTAATTTTGTAAGAAAAATCAGATGCGTCTCTGAAGTTTAACACTTCACGAATAACTTGTTCTGTAACTTTTATTGTATTTCAACCAACAGAGCTTTCTATCCAGATCTCCTTGTTTTCGTTCTTGTATTCTACATTGTCCCAAAACTCTCTCACATGTTTCTAAAACACTCTAACTTGTGTGGATATCGCTGTGTGAATTCTGGAATTTATCAAGAACCTGACAATCTCTTCATAACCACGTGCTTTCTTGGTATTTGTGGTTAAGCATGCACAAATATTGTGCTTGGGTTCAAACTTTAAACGGTTCATATCTGTAAAGAACAAACACATAAAATTAGAAAATTTCTTAGAAAATTTATGAAAAAATCCTTAACTCTGGACATTTCGATCGAAAACTCCCTTATTTGCAACATTTTCGATCGAAAAACTCCTTTTAACCTTTTCACCAGAAAAGTTGAAATCACAACTTTAAACTTTTCGAACGAAAACTCTTAATCAGTACATCAACATTTCGATCGAAAACTCTGAGTTATACCTTTCTAACTTTCAACTTGTTGATCAAAAACTTTTGTAATCAATATAAACCATGACTATTTCGATCGAAAACTTTAATCAATTTTCATCAAACGTCTTTTCCGATCAAAAACTCTTATTTTTCAAAAAAATTTCTTAAGCCATTATTTTTCGATCGAAAACACATTTCGGACGAATCAGAATTAACTTTTCCATCTGAAATACTTTTCGATCCATTCAACCGACTTTTCGGTTCATTCTTCCTAGTTTTCTAGCGATTCAAAAACTCATAAATTCAAATTAAAACTACGGCTTTGGATCTAACCTATCAACCTCTATGAATCAAGAGAACATACCTGGATGATCGAAAACCACTGAGAATCTAGATGACGTCACGATCGACCACTTTTTCGTACGAATCTTTAACACTTGTAAAACACTATGAATTTGAAATGATACGTTTTAAGAGAATACAAGTGGGAAAAAAAATTTTCAATCGAAAAAAATTGAATATATAGACTTTCAAATCTTGACCGAAAACTTCAGTCATGACTTTTCGATCGAAAACTATTTCAGATGATTAATTTTGGTCAAAAGATTTCGACCGAAAACTCCAAACATGATAAATTTTGAAAATTTTCAAACTAATCCCCTTTTTTTTATATTTTTAAATTTTTTTATTTACTTAAGTCCATTTTGACATCATTAAGACCTGTTCCAGAACTTTATTTATTTTTTTTTAATTTTTTTTACACACACAAAAAAAAAAACATTAAACATAAAATCCAGATCATAACAACTAGTTTATTCATGGATATTTTCTTTTGATGAACTGAAATAACATAGAATCATAAATGTATATTGTCTTAACTGCACTGCATATCAAATCAGGATCTAAACAGTTCAACCTTGTTTGCCTGTATTGTTATCCACATAAACTCATGCATCACGTTTCAGCAAATACTGTGTGACATTTAAGGTTATATTAATCAAGACAGTGTGTACCCCACAATCGAGATGGAATGAACTTAGAATTAACACAAAATTTCACCAGATCATGATCCAATCTCCAACATGAAGGTAGCGTTCTAAGCACATGAAAAATAATCCAAGTTGATTTGATTGGAATCATTTTGATTCATTGTATTGGTTTCTGATATAGTACATAATTATATTGATTCATATGAAGAATCATGAATGATTCAGGTATGCGGATATCCGTAAGATATTGGATATGTCAATTGAAATCACGAATGATTCAAAGGGAGAAACAGACTAAATTCCAGGTTTCCATCCGAGATTTTCACCAGAACCATCAGTTGTATGAAGGTGTTTAACTCTAAATCATATATTTGATGTATATAGTCAATAGAGCAAAATTTTTTTGCTAAGAACTCATCAAGATCCTGGTCTCATGATATGACTAGATTCACTTTGCATTCGAATGATGAAAGTACCGATATTCGATGTGAGTAAAACACAAATATTGCTATTTAGTTAATCACACAAATATCGCCTAATTTACATATGCAGAGCCTACCAGCATATCAAAAATTGTAACCACTGTCACCATCATATCCAATTCATGAATAAGCTCAGCACACACTTGTACTATCATTTCCTATATATACGTCATTCAGACACAATTTTAATCACATAGTCACATAGCATATTTAGCATATTTTTCTTTTTCTTTTATTTTCCCCTAAAATTGTGATGTGTCTTAATTTACTATTTATATCACTTATGAGAACAAACATATCTAACACAAACATTCATTAAACTAATACACATATAAAGCGTACACAACACAATTTTAACACTTAAAAGAAAATCTTTTTGAGGAACATATTTCTGAGGTCTTTCAGTTCAAAATTTTGACTAATTGTTATTTTAAAAAAATTGTTTGTTTTTTTTTTAAAAAGAAATCATCCCCAACATCGCAACCAAAGAGTTAAACCGATCCGTTGAAAAAGCTTTTGTAAAAATATCGGCCTTTTGCTCTAGGGTATCGACATGGACCACTTTAATCAGCCCATTCTCAAACACAGTCACGAATGAAATGTAACCTGATTGCAATGTGCTTTGTTTTGGAATGCTGAATGGGAGTTTTTACTATTCCGAGCACTTCCTCGTTGTCACAATAAATCGGAGTTTCCAGGAAATTCACTCCAAAATCTAGCATTTGATGTTGAATCCAGATAACTTGTGAACAACAACTCGAGGCAGCAGTATACTCAGCTTCAGCAGTTGATGTGGATACATTCGTTTGTTTCTTACACTGCCAAGACACCAGTCTCTCCCCCAAAAATTGACATCCACCTGAAGTTGACTTCCTGTCCAAATTACAACCTCCATAATCGCTGTCAGTGTAAGCAAAGAAATTAAATTCAGAATCAGAAGGATACCATAAACCTAAATTTACTCGACCCTTAAGATATCAGAAAATTCGTTTAACAGCTGATTCATGAGATTCTTTTGGTGCTGCCTGATATCTGGCACAAGAGCAAATAGCAAACATGATGTCTGGTCGACTAGCAGTCAAATACATCAACGAGCCAATCATTGACATGTACATCTTTTGATTTACTTCAACTCCAGACACATCGACAGTTAAAGGTTCATGAGGAGAAATAGGTGTTGAAGTCGATTTGCAATTAGTCATTTTGAATTTTGTAAGAATGTCTTTCACATATTTGGCCTGATGAATAAGAATTCTTGATTCAGACTACTCAACTTGTAACCCCAGAAAGAACTGCATTTTTCCTATCAAGCTCACTTCAAACTTTAGTTTCATAACTTGTAACCCCAGAAAGAACTGCTTCATTTGTTGATCCATAGATAATATCATCGACATAAACTTGTACAATTAACAAATCAGCATCATATTTCTTCAGGAATCAGGTCTTGTCAATTGTTCCCCAAACAAAGTCATTTGATGTAAGATGTATTGACAAGGTTTCATACCACACACGAGGCGCTTGATGTAAACCGTACAATGCTTTATCAAGCTTATACACTTGAAATGGATGAGTTGGATCTTCAAAACCTGGTGGTTGATTCTCGTAAACTTGTTCCTTTACCACCCCATACAGAAAAGCTGTTTTTACATCCATTTGATACACAGTAATTTCTTGTACGATACATAAACCAAAAAGATTCGTATGGCTTCAATTCATGCAACAGGAGCAAAGACATCATCATAATCTAGTCCTTCCTCTTGATAAAAACCTTGTACAACCAAATGAGCTTTGTTCTGAACTACAATCCCACGATCACCCTTTTTTGTTTCTGAAGACCCAGTTCGTTCCAATTGGATATTTTCCCTCAGGTAAGTCCATAAGATGCCACACGTTTAACTTCTAAAACCGAAGCAATTCTTCTTGCATAGCTTCAATCCAACTTGGATCTTGTAAAGCAACAGTAACATTCTTTGGTTCCTCTTGAGATAAAAAAACAGCAGTACAAACAAACATTTATATTTCCAGTTTGACTTCTTGTCTTTACTCCATCTTCAAGAGATCCAATAATATTCTCAACTGGATGAGCAGAATGATTTGATGATTTTGAATATGCTCAACTTCCACAGATTCTGGCATGTTTGTATCATTCAACTCTGGTAATTGATCATTTGAATCTTCAACACTAGAAGAAATTGTCTTAATTACATCCTTAGTCTGATCATTTACAGAATCCAACTGAACTTCATTAACTGTTGGTTCATCATTTGTACTTGGAATTTCTTGTACTTCAGAATTAACATTTGTGACAGAGTTATCAACAAGATCTTCTTATGTTTGAGTTGATGTACTAATATTCTCAGACATCTCATTTTGAATCATCAAATTCTGTGGTCCAACCAAAAACTTTCCAACAGATAGATCACTACTAGTAGAAGACTCAGTTACAGTACCCGAAGTACTTGCTTCATTAGAATCCATTTGAAGTTGTTGATCAAAAGTTTTGAAGATTGTTGGATCGGGATCTACCTTGATCCAATGATTCAACACATTAACCGAACCAAATCGTGCGGAATCCGATTTGATTGGCAATCCAATCTATGACACGGATCGGGTCGTAAGAAACGAGCGGATTAGATGTCGAAACGAAGGTTTCTATCGACCCTTTGGTGTAGAGAAGTTGGATACAAGACCTGGAAACTCTCAACGGACAGAGATTCGACAATACAGGTGCAAAGAGTTTGTGTGTTCTGTTGCTTAGTCTGGTTCTGCTCTGGTTAGTCTCTTCTATGTGTATATGTGTTGTATATGTGCTCATGAAGTGAAAGTTCTATATATAGTGCTGAGGCCATTCGTACGAATGAGCCATGTGAATGGACTCATTCGTGCGAATGAATCAGCAGAATGGTTCATTCGTAAGAATGAATCATTAGAATGGTTCATTCGTACGAATGAATCATTCTCATGACTTATTCTAGCGAATGAATCATTCTCATGATCTATTCGCGCGAATGGATCGTTCTCATGATCCATTCGTGCGAATGGGCCTTTCAATAGCACTATTGATCAACGTTATCGATATTTATCAGATCGTTTAATACACAGTCGTTATATATGAGTAAACATTAAGGATAAACATGTAATTTCATTAACACATCAAATAATTACATTAAACATAGATGAAATACATATTACAAGGGATTAGGGACATATTATGCATCTACATACTCCCCCTTGGACCTAGATCCCTTCAAAATGACCTAACTAACATTAGTTGGTCTTCAACATCTCTTTTGTATGAGTTTTCCAGTTAACTCCGATGTGTATGTCAAAAGCAAAGCATATACGTATCACTTTCACATACTGCAACGCCTGGTCTATATCTGCAACTTCAAAAAAGCGGCTGACACTTGTATAAAGTTGTAACATCTTGTTCAGACAAATTGGTTAGCCACAAGGGATCAAAGACCCTGATGGTCTCCCATGACCCTTCTTTACAAAGCACTATAACAGCTTCACCAGTACGCCCATCATAGTACCACCATTTAAACTGATCTGAGAAGTCCTGGATCATTTTCCTTAAAGGAATCTTCTTCATGATAGTTGGAGGTTTCCACTTTAAGACAATTAGGGGCTTCTTGGTGATTGGATGAACCTTTTCCTTATGAATGTAACGTGTAGGCATTTGTGGCTTGAAGTTCACCCACTTCTTCCGGTATTCGTATTGTAATTGACGTTCAAACCATTCGGATAGACCGGAAGATTCGCTGTATAGAAGCTTTAGACGCGCCAATTGATTTACTTCAAATGCGGGCAGCGTCTTGAAGTCATGAGGGTACCTGAAATATTGTATGCCCTTCTCTCTTTTTATAGCATAGCAGCTTAAGTCGTTGAAGTATGCCCAACTGATTATACGACCATCAGACTTGTGTCCTTTGAGTCGATAAACTTTAGTGTACTTGGTTGGAGGAGAGGGCTTTGAGTTCTTCTTTAATTCGGCCATGTATTCCATCCACTGACTTTTACGTTCATTCAGCTCGTCAGTGTCAATAGTGGAGGGACCGGCTTCATCTTCTTTGTTGTCGATAATGCGGTTGACCTCCTCGTCGGACTGCTGAGTGAATAAGTCTGCGAAGGAGGGAAGATCATCACCATCTAATGATGTGTACTTTGGATATTCTTGATAAGTGATGTCTTCGACTTCAACCTCATCAACGTCTTCTAGTTCGTCAGAGGAGGGATAATCAGTTGTAGGAACAGATGCCTCTTCAGTGATGACTTCGTCGGGATTCATTTGAAATAGCTCGGCAATCTGTTCTTTTGACAAGCAGTGTACGATTTCCCCTTCCTCTTTGTCATAAATAACTGAATGTTGGATGATCCCTTGCATGTCAAGCACATAAGTTAACTTTGAAGGTTGTTGCTTGAGAGGCATCACATCCAAAACTATTTACATAAACAATCATAAAATAAACATGTGAGAATAAGAAATTTCATTGATTTAATCAAAATAAAACTGAAATTATTTACATAATAATCTAATATTTACAATAAGACAACTTAAAACACTTAAAACAAAAAACTATCAACCTTCAGTGCCCTTTTGTTTATCTGATGATGGGCCTTCTGATTTGTCTGATTTTTGCTTTGTTCGCGCTTCTGCTGTCTTTTCAGCACTTGATGCAGCACCAGCATTGGCACCATCGTTCTTATCTTTGTCATTATTGTCATCATCATCATCATCATCACTATCATCATCATTATCGTCATCATCATCATCATCATCCTCATCTTCATCATCATCATCATCGTCATCATCATCATCCTCATCGTCATCATCATCATCATCGTCACCATCATCACCATCATCACCATCATTGTGAGCACCCTCAATTCTGGGTGTCGGGTCTCTTCTGCTTTCTAAGTCTTCCAACAGTCTCTTGTTTTCCTCCTCTAGCCTTTGTATCCTCTGAGCATGTGTATTAACAGTTGTAGACAACTTTTGATTCTGGTTTGTAGCAGTGAGAAGGAGGACTTGCTGATCATTGCATCTAGTGGAAAGAGTTGTGATGGCTTGGGCTTGTTCAGTATTTTGCAGAGTCAACTGACTGATCTGCGAGCCCTGTTGGTCAATACGATTTGATTGCTCTTCATTCTGAGCAAGTAAACGAAGTACCAAACTGTTTAAAGTACTGATCTGGTCGTGTAGAGAGACAGTCGGCAGTGACATTAAAGATTCAGCTTGAATAGTTGATGGCTGTGATGTAGGAGCAGTCGTGTAGATGGGAGGAGGCACAGTTTGTGTCTGAGGCATAGATGTTGACATTGGAGCCTCAGACCTGGTGGCAGTTTCTGTAGTAGCAGAGGTGCTCTCCGTCCTTCTGACAAGTTTAAACTTTTGGCGTTTGGCCATTCTCTTTCCTCTTCCTCTCTTGACTGGGGTAGATTGGGAAGAAGGAGCAGCAGATACTTGTGGACAGTCAGGGACAAAGTCAGCATCCCTGACGTCATCATCAACCCTTGAGCTTCCTTGATCTGCTCCCCTTTTTCGTTTTGTTGTGACCAATCTTGCCCCTTGTTGACTGATTTCAAAATCATCTTCAGTGTCCTCAGAATCAGTAAACAGGACGGTGTCCAGGTTAACGTCTTCTGGGTTAGTTGGAAGGGAAGAATCGATAGCAGCAACAGTGGGGGTGGTGGCAGCGGTAGATGTAACATTTGGAGCATTGCCACCATCTCCCTGACCATCTTGGTCGTCATCATCTTGGTCGTCAGCTGGAGGTACAACAATATCCTCCCTGTCAGAATCACTGTTATCGTGACGCCATTTTCTGTTTACTGGTGCCACATACTCTGGATTTGCCAGATGTCCAATCAGTCGTTTGTGAGGTGGATTTGTTGGTCTTCCCCTGTAGGTCTGTACCCTGTTTAGAGTGACGTCCGTCATGTTTTCTAACTTGATTATGTCGACGTCTGACCTTGGTAGAAGAGGAAGTTGGTCATCTATTATCATTTGTAAGAATCTGGGGTACATAAGATACGCATTGTCCCCTTTAACATAGATGTTTTCCTTAAGGTGCGTGAACACCATCTCAGAAAAGTTGAACGGAATGTTCAACACCAGTGCAACGAATGCGCTCTGTATTGTTTCACGCATATCATCAAATCCGCCATGACGGGAACCGAGGCAATGCAGAAGAACATGTCCTAGATACTTGTACTGCGGACAGAGGTTCGCTTTGTTTAAAACTCCCTCGGCGACATTCCCGTCGTACTTTATCCTCATGAAGCATCCTCGGACCAGATATTTATCAAGTGTCACTGGATCTTCAGGATGATCACCAAATTGACACAATTGGCGAATGTGAGCTGCCGATACAACCACATCTTGACCTGCGATCTTCCCTCGTATGACCGGTGGAGATACCTCGCAGTCAATCTCGGTGGAGGCCCAGAACTCCCTTTGGTGCGACGTATATGGAGTGCGGAGATGGGATATAGCATGAGCAATCCTGGATCTTGATAGAAACTCGATCATGCCGACAAACGGACGTGCATTCTTTGATGTCGGAATCATGTACGCACATATGTTGCTTTTTATGGAAGCCTTAAGAACAACTGGAGCTCTGTGCGCCATAACGATCAGTCTGCAAACACAAAAACATGAAGCACCTTAGATCAATACATGCAAGATTTTGGAAATATGAACTTTTGGACCATTTTCCCTTTGTACGAATGAACCCTAAGAGTTGGTTCATTCGTGCGAATGGATCATTCTGCCTATTCATTCGTGCGAATGAGTTTCATTCATATAAATGAGTATTCATTCGTACGAATGAACCTGAAGAATGTGTCCATTCGTATGACAGACGGGTCGCGATCCAATTTGTCCAAAAATCAACCAACACTTGAAAAGATTTGCCGAAAAAGACACCAACACACTCGACTATGGTTTTCAACCAATATTTAGCATTTTAATTGGTTTATTAAGTCACTTTTTACGTTTTTAGTTTGTTTTTCGGTTTTGAATCCTAAATCTAATCGAACATCTGCAAATCGGTATACAATCGATGAATACTTGTGGGGTTATACCTGTAAAATGAAAACCAATGATTAGAATACAGATTTGACAGAGTTTTGGGTAACTTTCAGATTATGATGAAACAGACGTGCGAATGATTTCTGATTTGTGCGAATGATTCTGCACATGCGAATGAATGGCCTATTTATAGGATGGCCTGGTTCATTCGTACGAATGGACTTTCATTCGTGCGAGTGACCCAGACTTGATTCATTCTGCCACTCATTCGTACGAGTGGACCATTCTGGTCTGTCCATTCGTGTGAATGACCTATTCTCATCATCCATGCGTACGAGTGAGCCATTCTGCTCATCCATTCGTACGAATGGGACAATCTCTTTTAGTAAATTAAACTTTTCAGGTTAAATGGGGTATCCGACCACATCGGTCTTGACAACAATTTGATTATGAAGTAATTTACATTTAATTATGAAGTGAGGGATCAATTATGAAGTTTTGGAATAGTTTATGAAGTAAAGGAACGATTTGATCAATCAGGAAGTCAAGCGGTTTTCAAATTTGTTTTTCTGACAGTCGTTCAAGTCTTACCAGATAATCTAAAATTCAGGAAAAGTAAAATCTTTTTGGATTTTTGAATATGTAATGCTGAAAATAATATCAACAAGATATATACACGCATGTCTTAGTAAGAATAATCCTTATGAGAAATCGTACAGACTTAGTGACCAATGATCTGAGACATTTTGAATTTTGTAGATACAACTATACAATGGTATTTACACATCTTTTTGTGAGAAAGATCCGAACATGGGATCAGTACTAAACTCATAGCAATCAGCAACATTGCAAATTATCTGAGCTTTAAGTACACTTAGTCAAAATGCGATCATTGATATGTTTGTCCATCTTAAACCTATGCAGACCTCTTCTCAACACTTACAAGATGATCTTGAAGGATTGAGTCCATTGTCTGTGTGTCCCACACTGGTTAAGAATTGACTTGAATTACTTTTCAAAACATGTTAATGTTTCAAATCAGCACAACTTACTTAACCAATCATCATAAGTTCATGAGATCTCAGTTATTCCCTGTTACTTCTTTACTACACCAATCCTTTTTTTTTTAGTATTCACAGTGACAGCCATCAGCTCATGGACGGCTTCAGCCAGGTATTTACAAGGCAATATGGCACGTATGAAGCTAACGGTGTTTGTGTTCATCCTATCCCATGGATGGCTTCAACCAGGCTGCAACCTGGTAATATGGCACATATACGGATTCGGATTCATACTTTTATTTTATTCTTAATCGCATGGACGGCTTCAGCCAGGTATTTACAAGGCAATATGGCACGTATACGACTTCGGAATCTAATTTTTAATTTTATAACTACTTTCTGATATCTCATTAAACGATGATAACTGGTGTGCACAGAATGAGAAACACCTTCAGTTTCTATTATTGATTTTCGTCAATCCTTTCACCATTATGTGACTCACAAGACAATATCTAATATGGTATAGATTGATCATCAATGGTCGAGATTCAGTAAGATAAGCCTATCAATGCATCACATGTCGACTTAGTGTGACTATTCACTATGACATTAAATGCAATGTGCTTCATACATATGGTTAGTGTGCCATTACTTCCCAAAGGTTGGATACGATTTCTCATTTTTGAGTTTTTCAGATGTTTTTGGGTTTTAGTCTGTACAAAAATGGAAAATCTTTTTGAATTTTTTTTATTTATTTATTTTTTTTTAACAAACTGTACACAAATAACTGTACACAATTTAGAAAATCTTTTTGGAGTCTCAGATAACTAGCGTCTGTGTACTATCGTTTTTCTCAGCGAGAGATCATTTTCTTACTGACATTTTCTCCCCCTAAAATTTTAAAATGAAAAATCTTTTTGATTTTTTGAGATTTTTAATAAACGCAAGAAAGAAAATATATACAGGAACGTAATTGATAAAAATGATTATTGACTCGACTCTTGGTCCGGAACAACGTCATCCTTCTTTTTCATGCCGTTTACCTCTAACAAGAATAAAAATCTTGGTTTGTCAAAGGCTTTTGTATAGAGGTCGGCCTTTTGGAAATCAGTGTTAATTTGAACCATATCAATCAGTTTCTTTTCAAAACAATCACGAATGAAGTGATATTTTATGCCGATGTGTTTGGTTTTTGAATGCTGAACCGGATTCTTAGTGATAGCTATGGCAGCAGAATTATCTACATAAATAGGAGTGTTAGAGAATTGCAAACCGTAGTCCCGAAGTTGCTGTTGAATCCAGATAATCTGAGAACAGCAACTGGCAGCAGCGATGTATTCAGCTTCACATGTAGATGTAGCCACTGAAGTCTGCTTTTTGCATTGCCATGTCACAAGACGGTTTCCAAAGAACTGACACCCTGCAGATGTAGACTTGAAGTCTGTTTTGCAACCACCATAATCAGAATCACTATATGCAGTAAGCTCAAAGTTATCATCATTAGAGTACCATAATCCAAGATCAGGAGTACCCTTCAGATAACGAAAAATCCTTTTGACAGTAATTAAGTGGGAGACTTTTGGTTTTGACTGATATCGGGCACAGAGACACGTGGCGAACATGATGTCTGGTCGAGATGCCGTGAGATACATGAGAGATCCGATCATGGCTCGATAGAGAGTAGCATCAATATACTCCCCCTTGTCATCAGGCGAAATCCAGTGATTGATCGCCAATGGAGTACCAGCAGGTTTGGCATCAGTCATACTGAATCGGCTCAGTATGTCTCCAACATAATTTGTTTGATGAAGGAAAATCCCTGTCTCAGATTGATCTACTTGTAGCCCTAGAAAGAACTTCATCTCTCCCATGGAACTCATCTCGAACTTGTCCTGCATAACTCTTTCAAATTCTTTGCACAGAACATCATTCGTCGATCCGAAAATAATGTCATCCACGTATACCTGTACCATTAAAAGTTCTCCACCCTTTTCTCTAATGAACAACATGCAGTCGATGACACCTCTTCTAAAACCATTGTTCAGAAGATGAGTGGAAAGTGTCTCGTACCACGCTCGCGGAGCTTGGTGCAATCCGTACAGTGCCTTGTCCAATTTGTAGACACGGTCATGATGCATAGGATCTTCAAACCCGGGAGGTTGACTGACGTATACGACTTCACTGATTCCTCCATGAAGGAAAGCACTCTTTACATCCATTTGATAGACTTTGAACCTTTTGTAGGATGCATAAGCAAGAAAAATTCAAATTGCTTCCAGACGAGCAACCGGTGCAAACACTTCATTGTAATCTATACCTTCAATTTGCCTAAATCCCTGAACGACCAAACGAGCCTTATTTCTTATGACTATTCCTTGATCATCCCTTTTGCAACGAAGAACCCATCGAGTACCAATCTTCTTAGCTCCTTTTGGTAAATCAACTAACTTCCAAACTCCGAGCTTCTGAAATTGGAGTAGTTCTTCCTGCATTGCATTTACCCAAGATTCTTCTGTTAAAGCATCTGTTATAGACCGTGGTTCGATTTGCGAGACGAAACATGAATGCGCACAATCGTTGACTACACCAGATTCCATGATTTCTGAGTAGACTCCAGAGTTGATCTGACCCCTAGTTTTAACACCAGATGTGGGATCACCAATAATGTTCTGTTGAGGATGAATTCTATCAATCCTACCCACAGGATGAGCAGGAACCTCAACAGTTTGATCAAGGTTTGTGATACTCTGATCAATTGCCACAGAATGTGAAACATCATCACTCAATTGTACAACATCATGGGAAGGATCTTCAATCACCTGGTCTATTTCTTGTCGAGAACCCTCATACTCTGAAGAAGAAGAGTCATCATCCTGTGTGACTTGTGTGTTATTGGAGGACTCAGGAATGTCAGATGATGAGGGAGTAGGTTGCACATGTTCATCAGGTGCGTTTTGAGCATCATACATCATTTGAACAGCAACCTCCGCATCTGAACATTCTGGAGGAAGATTAAACGAGGCAAAAAGTTCTTCATAATCAAACATCCAAGGAAGACCTTTTCCAGCAGCAGGAGAGGTATACTTTTGAACATCAACATGGTACCATTCTTCTACATTCCCAGAAGCTTTGTTGTAAACTCTTTTATTGGGAGTGCTGTACCCTAAGAAGTAACCTTCCTCTACTTTCTCGTTAAACTTGCCATGAGCATCCTTTTTCAACATGGTACATGGAGCGCCGAACGGTTCAAGATACTGTAAGTTTGGTTTCCTTCGATGCAACAATTCAAAGCAAGTTTTATCGTGACGCTTGACAACTAGAACCCGGTTGAGCGTGTAACACGCATTATCAATAGCTTCATTCCAGAACTGCACGGGTAAGTTTGAGTCAGCGAGCATAGTCCTTGCAGCTTCTATCAAGGTCCGATTCTTCCTCTCAGCAACACCGTTCATTTGTGGAACATATGGCGCACTGAATTCATGGTGAATACCAAGTTTTTGACAGAAAGTTTCCATAAGGTGATTTTTAAATTCAGTACCATTGTCCGAACGGATCCTCCTAACCTTTAACTTATACAGAGACTCCAATTTGGTAATCAGAATCTCCACATATTCAAAAGTTTCAGATTTTTCTTTTAAGAACATCACCCAAGAATATCTTGAATACTCATCCGTCACAACCAAACAATATAAGTCTCCAGCAATGCTCTTCCGGTTGATAGGACCAAACAAGTCCATGTGTAAGAGCTCTACTGGTATAGTGATGGAATGTTGAGATTTGGGTTTATGAGATTTCTTGGTTTGTTTGCCTTTCTTGCAAGAAACACACACGTCAGGAAGATGAAAACTTTTCACAGTGACTCCTTCAACAAGATTTTTGTGCACCAAATGATTCATTTTTCTGAGACTGAGATGTCCCATTCTTTTGTGCCATAAAATAGAATCCTTCTCAGTGGCTTTTGAAACAAAACATGATGCTGTGGACACTGAGGATGATGCTTGTGACATGTCAAGAATATAAAGATCATTCACTCTTGGAGCAGACATAACCACCATGTCTTCTGGAATCATAAACTCCTTTTTCAAGATATAACAATGCTTGTCATAAAAAAGAACCTTGAACTCCTTATCACAGATTTGAGAAACAGAAAGTAAGTTGTTATCCAACTGTTTGACAAAGTTGACCTTCTCAAAGCTGACAGCTCCATTAGACAGTGTTCCCTGAGCTGAGATAAAACCACCTTTATCGCCTGCAAATGAAACATAGCCCCCTTTGATATTTCTGACGTCGAAAAGGAGAGCTAAGTTCCCAGTCATGTGCCTGGATGCCCCACTATCAATAATCCAATTATTGCTAATAGGATTATAAAGGACAACCTGCACAAGAAGGAAAGTAATTAGTTTAGGTTAGGAACCCAAGCCTTTACGGTCTTGGGTTTCCCAGTCTCATCTACAACAGTACAATCCATCCACTGTCCTTGTGGATTTTTGGAACAACCATTTGACTTTAAAGTACAGTCGTCAGAACCATCATCTGATTTTGCTTTCCACACATGTTGTTTGTGGTAAACAGTGGATTGCTTAACGATTTGTACAGGTGTGGAACTCGAATCAGAGACCAACAAGTCATGCATCTTTTGTTTAACTTTCTTTTGATGCACTTGTTGTTGGGTAAAAGAGTTAGATTTTGACTTTAAAAACTTTTGTTTATTTTCTGGAAAATGATTAACTCTATTACTTGGCTTCTGAAGATAAGGACAGTTGACAACAACGTGTCCTTTTGTACCGCACTCAAAGCAGTATCTCCGCTCAACCAACCTCGGAGATCTGTATTGATTTTCACTTTGGTGAGTTTTTGAACCACCAGCCTTAGCTTCTTTTTGTTCAGCTGAAGAGAGTGACTTGTTTGATTGAACAGACTCTCCAGCTTTAACAAAATTAACCTTTTTGATTGAGGCTTTGGTTACTTGACTCTTCTGATCAGAAGTAGTGGGATAAGATGGACGACAATTGGTTGGTTTAATTTTAAAAACATTTTTAGAAGCAGATTTTGAAATACCAATGCTGTCATTCTGTGGAGCAGACGAGTTTTTGTATCCCAAACCACGAGTAGGACACTCATCGTCGTCTTCATCCCACTCTTCTACCATTCCATCAACACACTGGGACTTCGAGGTTGAAGCACCATTATCGTTAACCTTTGGTTGAGAAATTTTGTTTTCGGTTGGATCAACGACAAGTGGCGTTTTGACCTTAAAGTCAATGATTGGGTTATCATCCGGTGTGTTTACCATAGTATTCAACACCGGTGGAGGATAATTTTTATACCCAAACCCAGCATTTTTCTTTCCTGTACGCCGTGAAATCATGTAATCAAGAAGGTAAGAAGAATTTGAATAACTTTTCAGCTTTTGATTTAAAGTTTCATAATCACATTCGACAAGCGCCAGCTTTTTCTTTGTTTCATCAATCGTGTTTAAATAAAAAGTGATGGCATTTTGTTTGTTGATAACACAGATTTCTAATTCATGAACTTGTCTGTTTAAAAGATCAATTTTGTTTTTGAAGGCAAGTTCGTTTCCCTTTAAAACACGGTTTGCTTCAAGGCAATTAGTTAAATCAGCAATTAAGTCTGTGTTGTGACTTTTAAGTGTCTCAACTTTCTTCTCAAGTTCATCACAAATTAAACACGGTTGAGATTCAGACTCACTTTTAAAACTGTCAGAATTTACCTGAATGCCTGTGGATGTTTTTACCATAAAAGCACAGCTACAGGTAGATTCAGAAGAGGAATTGTTATCATCCACATCAGCTGTCGATTGACTTGAAGAGACGACAGATGATTTTTCTTCATTCTCAGCTGTGAAGCCAGAACTGTTTGAAGATGTGTCGTCTTCAGCTGATGAACTTTCTGAAGCAATCTCTCTCTCAGCATCAGAATCTGATTCTTCATTGACTTCTACAGCCTTTGCCATGTAAGCTCTATCCCCTGAACTACCATCAGCTCCAAATTTAAAAGACCAATCAACAGTCTCATCTGTTTGAACAACCATAGCTTTTGTTCCACTTGAAGTGCCCTTATCTTGTGCAAGAGTAACTGGAACAAGGTTTGTTTCTGTATTTTGAGTTTGTTGCTTCGGTTGGCTTCGACGGTTGTTGAAAGGGTTGCGGTTTCCAGTCTGTTTAGGCTTTTCACATTTCCTAGCAAAATGCCCTTTCTCACCACAGTTAAAACAAACAACAGCAGACAGATCAAAACCATAAGTAGTGTCTTTGTTCCCTTCGAGAGTTTTTCCTGTCCTTTTTACATAATCTCTTGCTCTTCTAACTGCACTTGCAAGAGCCCACATTATATCAATTCGATCCATTTCATCCTTATCAATCTGAACATAGTCTTCTGCTGTCAGATGACTGTTTCCAACCTGTCCAGCAACAAGACTGTCATATGAATTGACAACGGTAGACAACAGTGCCATGTGTTCCTTGGCCACTTCGATAGTAACCTTGTCGAAGTTGTCTGTTTGCAATTTAATGGGGCTTGGTGGAGGAGTACTAGCAGTATTTCCCTGCTGTGGAACCGAGCTTGATGAAACTGAAGCATGAGCTGTTGAAGACTGGCTGGCTGAAACATTTGACATGTTTGATACAAACGCAGTCTGCAAAGGAGCATTTTGTTGAGTTGATGTGGAATAGTACAATGAAGGATCACGAGCTTGTACGCCTCTCTTTAACTTCCACTTATTCATCACCTCTTGTTTTCTCAATTTCTGAAGAAATTCATTGATATCAATGGTTTCAAGAGTATTGTTCTGTTTGAGAACCATCAAGAATGAATCCCATTTTGGTGGTAGCGCATCTGCCATGCATTGAACCTTTTCTTCTTTCGTTGTTTTGATCTTATGGGCATGCAATTCACTCATCAAGTGATAGAATCTCTCAAATAGATCATCTAAGGACTCATTCCCAATATACATGAAATTATCAAATTCCTTCTTAATGGCCTTAGCATTGATAGCGTTCAACGAAGCATTTCCTTCGTGACGTTGTTCTAAGGCAACCCACAGAGATTTTGAAGATGTAAACTGCCTGAATTGATGAAATATTTCTCTTGATATGGCCTGAGATAAGATAGCATATGCCTTCTTTTCTAAGTCATAATCTTTTCTTTGTTGTTCGCTTAAAAGGGAAGCCAAAACAGGAGTTCCATCCTCACTCAACACTTTTTGATATCCATTCTCTATCATCATCCATAAGTTTGTATCAACTCCATTAATGTGTATCTCAAACCTGTTTTTCCAGTGATGATATTCGTCCATTGTCATGAGTTTTGGAGCCTTGTTAGCATTTCCAGCTTCATTATCGATTAATAACAAGTTTTGGATTTTACTGTTCTGACTGGCAACAAAGGCTAAGTCCGACATGGTAAAAAACGAAGTTTTTCGACACAAGAAAAAATTCAGAAGAGATTTATGCGAATGGGTCTATTCGTGCGAATGGAATTTTCTATTCGTGCGATTGGAAGTTTGAACAAATGAGCGGGAGACTTGATCTATTCGTGCGAATGGTAGGAGCCATTCGTGCGAATGAAGTTCATCATAGTAGCCATTCGTACGATAGAGGGCTGTTTGACTTTTTTGCACCAAAAAGCACCAATGATTGAGCCTATTATCAGATCTGGAAACTGAAACGATCAGATCACTCAGAAGCAATAATCACAAGTTTTGAACGTGGCAAAACAACGATCAAGTGATCTTTATAACATTCAAGTAGCTAGAAAAAGCAAGATTAGATTTTCTATGTTGAATCTAGAGCACAATGGCTCTGATACCACTTTGTTGGATCGGGATCTACCTTGATCCAATGATTCAACACATTAACCGAACCAAATCGTGCGGAATCCGATTTGATTGGCAATCCAATCTATGACACGGATCGGGTCGTAAGAAACGAGCGGATTAGATGTCGAAACGAAGGTTTCTATCGACCCTTTGGTGTAGAGAAGTTGGATACAAGACCTGGAAACTCTCAACGGACAGAGATTCGACAATACAGGTGCAAAGAGTTTGTGTGTTCTGTTGCTTAGTCTGGTTCTGCTCTGGTTAGTCTCTTCTATGTGTATATGTGTTGTATATGTGCTCATGAAGTGAAAGTTCTATATATAGTGCTGAGGCCATTCGTACGAATGAGCCATGTGAATGGACTCATTCGTGCGAATGAATCAGCAGAATGGTTCATTCGTACGAATGAATCATTCTCATGACTTATTCTAGCGAATGAATCATTCTCATGATCTATTCGCGCGAATGGATCATTCTCATGATCCATTCGTGCGAATGGGCCTTTCAATAGCACGATTGATCAACGTTATCGATATTTATCAGATCGTTTAATACACAGTCGTTATATATGAGTAAACATTAAGGATAAACATGTAATTTCATTAACACATCAAATAATTACAATAAACATAGATGAAATACATATTACAAGGGATTAGGGACATAATATGCATCTACAAAGATTACTTCAGCATCAAAGAACCAGTCAGGTCCATTTTGATCTGTAGGAGTATTTAGTTCTTGCCACTCCACATAAAACGATTCTTGAACAATTTTGGTTCTTTCGTTGTACACTCTATAAGCTTTCTGATATGAAGAATAACCCAAAAAATACCATTCATCACCGACAGCTGCAAATTTTGGCAATGAATCTTGTGTATTCAACAATGTACAAGAACAACCAAATGCTCTGAAGAACTTGATATATGGCTTTCGTTTATAGAATAGTTCACATGAATCTTTGTAAGTTGCTTCACCATAAGAACTCTGTTTAAAACATAACATGCAGTGTTTACTGCTTCAGCCCAGAAGATAATGGACAACTTGGAATCGACAACCATTGTTCGAGCAGCTTCTATTAAAGTTTTGTTCTTCCTTTCAGCTACTCCATTCTGTTGTGGTGTTCTTGCAACACTATACTGATGTGTTTTTCCTTTTTCTTCACAAAACGAACTTATAAGTTTATTTTTAAATTCCGTTCCATTGTCACTGCGAATGATTGAAACTTTGCTATCACGGATGTTTTCTATTCGTTTGACAAAATCAATAATTGTTTCAGGTGTTTCATCATTCGTTACAAGGAAAAACACCCATGAAAATCTTGAAAAATCATGTGTGATAACAAGACAATATGACTTTTTCACAATGCTTTTAACTCGAACTGGACCAAACAAATCCACATGAATCAGAAATAAAGGTCTAGTAAAAGTTGTTATGGTTTTTCTTGGATGGGACTTCTTGTGCTGTTTTCCCTTCGCACATGACATACAATTTTCTTCAATTATAAATTCTTTCTTTGGAAATCCTCGCACCAAATCTTTATGCACCAAGTTATTCATGTTCTTTAAATTAACATGACCCATTATTCGATGCCACAAATAGGATTCTGAACCAGTTACCTTTGATAAAAAACATGAAACATTTACTGGTGTAGTATGATTATTCATGTCAACCACATATGTGTTGAATTTCCTTGGAGCACACATCAGAATCATTTCTTCTGGAATAACCAATCCAGGCTTTAAGAACAAGCATTCATTTGTAGTAAAATGAACTGGTATGTCTTTATCACAAATTTGAGAAACACTTAGTAAATTGAATTCCAATTGAGACACAAAATTTACTTTTTCTAATGTTATGAGTTCATTCGACATTGTTCCTTGACCAGTTATTTTTCCTCCCTTTTTATCTCCAGCAAATGCAACAAAACCTCCATCAAAAGTTCGAAAATTTTCCAGAATATTTCTTTGTCGAGTCATGTGCCTTGAGCAACTGCTATCTCTAGCTGTATGCACCACTTTATCAAAGAAAGTAGATGTTGATGACACTTCAGACACACAATCAAATTCAACACAACCGTTAGTAGAACATGCCGAAACATAAGAAATATCAGAATCAGAAGCATTAATATTTTTTTGCATCAGCATTTAAACTAGAAATTCAAACAAATTTATCTAGATTACAGTCAACATCTAGGTACTGTTTACAGTCCCTAATACACTCTCTAGTGCACTGTTTATTGAAAGCTGAAAAACTTTTCACTCCATCAAGTTCATTTTCATCATCCACACACCCTGAGTTTATATCTGCACTAATATACATATCATGAAAGTTAGAATTTTTGACATTAATCAACTCATTCGATTCATGCGGTTCAGGAAAATGTACAAAATTCTCAGGATGTGGAACCTTGTTGTAACCTAACCCGTCTTTGATATAAACAGTTCTCTGTTTGCTCACACATTCATCAAAGACATTTTGTTGCATCTTCCACTTTGAAACAATTACCCTTTCTTTTATTAAATCAGTTTCAGATTTGATAAGTTTTTCTGAAATATCTTTGATTAAAACGTCCTTTTTATCCAAATATTCTTTAAATGTTACATTATCTTTCAATAATATTTTAATTTTTCTTGTAAATTTACTTCATTTTGTTTTAATTCTTTGTTTACTCTTTTTAGTTTATCGTTTTCAACAATCAGAAACGTGTTTGCTGCATGATAATTTTGCATTCGATCTACACACACTGAGGAACATATATCAATTTTATTTTCAGAATTTACCTCATTCTCAGATGAAGTTTCATCAGAAACATCAGCTTTGCCCTTTCCTTTGGAATCGGTTTTGAGCGCACAGTCACTGTTAATATCAGCTGGTTTCATTGAATCTTCAATTTCAACCATCAAGGCTTCATCCATTTCATCCTTAGCATCCTCGATCTCATCCTCCCATTCACAATTACTCAGCTGTTTGGACATGAGTGCAGTTGGAGACTTCTTTGACTTATCACATTCATCAATCATTTCCACCAGCTTAACTCCACTTCCCTCAACCTTCTTTTTCTTGTCCTTGGTACAGTCACGAGCGAAGTGACCAAGCTGTTGACAGTTGTAGCACCTTAGTTTAGCTTTGTCAAAACCAACCTTTTTACCAAACTGCAATTTATCCTTCCCAACCTTCTACAAATACTTTTTAGCCCTGTTAGATCTTCTACATCATGCACGGCAGGTTGCAACTTTCCTGTTACCAGTGCATCGTAGCTGCTCATGAAAGCTCCGAACAGAGCAATCTGATCTTCAGGGATTTGACCAGATGACTTGACTTTCTCACTAGAGGAGTGTTCACAACAACCTTTGTTTTTCTCAGGTATTGTTCCACTATTTCCTTCACTACTTCCAGAAAATAATGCTGCATTTGTTGAACTTGAGTTATTTTGTTTATCTTTGTTGTTCAGTTCTCTCTTCTTTGCATCCAATTCATAAGATTCGAGTAAACCGATAATATCATCAAGTGTTTTACTCTTCAGATCCGGAGTTGTGTTCTTGATTAGCATACAAGGTATGCTCCAGCAATCTGGCAGTGAGTATAACAAATTCTTTCCTAGCTCATACTCTTCAAATTTTACTCCCATTTTCCTCAACCTATTTATCATGGTTGTAAACCTAGTCACTTTCTCAATGAGAGTCTCATTCTTTTTATAACTAAACATGTTATATTGCTTCAGTAGAAGATCGGTTCTGCTTTCCTGAAGAGATGCATTACCTTCAAATCTTAAGCACAAAGCATTCCACAGACCCCGAGCAGTTTCATGTTTCTCAAAATTCAAATACAACTAAGTCGGAAGTGCTAGAATAATAGAACCCAATGCTCTGTTATCCCTTTCGATTAACTTCTTATCCTCCTCCGAATAAAGATCAGGATCAGCAATCAGAACAAACCCATCAGCATTTGCAGTCTTAGGAATGTGAGGACCTTTTACAATTGATTCCCAAAGTGTGTGTTCAGTAAACATGAAATAAGCCTTCATCATTATCTTCCAATTTGAAAATTCTGATATTGATTTCAGCATTGGTGGTGATTTCCCAATAACCCTCTCAGTATCGTATACCTTTCCAGCCATTCTTTACTTGTAATTTGAAACTTGGTTGAAATCAGAAAAAATTTCCAACTTATAAATTTTCGGTCGAAAACTTAGTACAATACTTTTCGATCGAAAAGTCAGAATATTTCGAACAAAATACTTTTCAGACGAAATACTTATCGATTTCTTCAAACAGAGTTTTCGGCTATTCAAACAAACTTTTCGGACAGTTCAACAGAAGAACACTTGAATTGACCAAAAACTTTCTGTGATGATCCGAGTAAAGAATCAAGTCTTCAAACTTGATGCAAACTTCATCTCCATCAAAACTAGCTTCAAATCAACAACAATGGCACCCAAATTACGTCAATTTGATCAGATTTGACTTAAAATTTTCTTGAATACCAAGAGCTATTAACCAACAGCTCTGATACCACTTTTGATTCCCTCAGATCTGTTGATATTCAAGGATAAAGTCTTCAATCACTCTCTGAATTGGCGGAATCAATTCAGAAATCAAATCCACATCAAAATGAACAAATCAAAGAAGAACAATCTCAATACTATCGATCACACCAAATGCATACTTCATGATTATTAGCTTTTTTAATCCGGTAATGTAATCAAGTATTAACAACAGAAACACACAGAAATTCTCTTGATTAACTTGTAAAATCACAGTACAAAAATGAGAAAGTTACTTAAAATACAAAAGACACAACTGTTTATACTAGAGAGTTTTCGATTGAAATCTTCTTGATCAGAAAATGTTTTCGACAGAAAACATTTTCCGATCGAAAACATGAAGTTTTCGACCGAAAACTCTGAAGTTATACTTCTAAAACCTAATTGATTTCTATGGACTATTAGGTTCCAACAGGCCGCAAGCCGAAATCCAGATTATCATGTTATAATCCTTATTATTATCAGGGACTAACTGAAATCCCTTACAAAAATAATCCTATTCCTGAAGGAGAAGAAAGAGAAGATTCAAAAAGGACTTATGAATATTATGAGCCTACAAATGTACAAAATCCTCAAGAAAATGAGGAAAGATTTGATAATGATCATATTAGAGCCTTACTGTAGACGCCCAGAATAGAACGTTAAGACAAATGCTAGAAAACGCCAGTAATCAGGGTTATGTGTAAAATTCTTTTCCAAATCTTTGTAATATGTATTCTGAATATTAATAAAATTCCTCTTGTGAATAGAATGTCGAACAAGGTCCTTCTTATAATACAAGGGGCAAGAGCAAACAAATTCAAAACAAAAATCCTGAATAACTGCAACAGAAAGCAGAAATAAAGAAAATGGTTGCAGAAGGAATAGAGAAAGCTCTTCCTAAAATTTTGAAAGCTATGAAATAAGATAAAATGAAAAATGAAGTGGTTGAATCTAAGAATAATCATCGTGAAGAAAACCATATTTCAAATGAAGATAATTCTAATTCTAAAGAAGTTAGCAAGAAAAGAAAGAAAAGGAAGGGATGTACGTTATGTGCATTCCAAGGATGTAAACCTTTGGAGTATGCTGGAAATGAGGGAGCAGTGGCAGCCCTGAGGTGGCGGGAGAAAACTGAATCTGTTATCTCCATCAGCAAATGTGCTGATGAAGATATGGTGCTTTATGCATCAAATTTGTTTAAAGATGAAGCGTTGGAATGGTGGAATTCCATTATTCAAGCCATGGGCCGACATAAGGCCTATGCTATGGAATGGGAAGAATTCAAAGAAATGGTAATTCAAAGATTTTGTCTCATAAATGAAAGAGAGTGAATAGAAACTAAATTTCTAAATCTTCGTATGGAAAGAACTAAACATCAGGAGTATGTCTATAAGATGTTTGAGTATGCTCGTTTGGTTCCACAACTATCTATCCCCCGAATCCAATCTAATTAAAAGATATATTTGGGGTCTGGCTGAAGAAATCAGAGATATGGTTAAGGCTACTATGCCTCAGACCATTGCATCTGCCGTACATCTAAGAGGAATTCTAACTGACGGTATGATAAGAAAACAGGAAGAAGGGAAGGCAAGGGAAGTGGCCAAGAGGGCTATGAAGAATCAGAAAAATAATTCTCCTTGGAAAAGAAAAAATCAACCTGTCAAAGGAGGATTTAATTCTTCCATCTCAGAATGAAAGATTTGCAATAAGAGGCATACTGGAGAATGCTTCTTCAAGAAATATTATTGCCATTTTTGTAAGCAGAACGGGCATGTCTTTGAAAACTGCCCAAAGAACAGAAATATCTCATGTTTCAATTGTGGAGAGACTGGCCATTTTAAATCAATCTGCCCAAAGCTTAATCAAGCAGGATCTAGTGGAGCAAAGGCCAATGAAGGAAGTAAAAAGAATGTATGAGCTTTCGTACTTAATACTCGTGATGCTGCAGCTGATCCAGATGCAGTCACTGGTACATTCCTTATTGACAATATTTGTGCTAGAGTATTATTTTACTCTGGTGCAAATTTAAGTTTTATAGATTATAAACTTTGTAATCTATTGAACAAACCTTTAGTTCCATTAGATAAGATTTATGAAGTAGAGACGGCCGAAGGAAATTTAATCAAAATTTATGAATTCCTAGATGATTGTACTATCACAATTTCAGGACACGTCTTACCTGTACGATTAATGCCTATGACATTAGCAGAATTTGATGTTGTCTTAGGAATGGATTGGTTAGCCAGTAACCAAGCCCATATCCTTTGTGATAAAAAGGCCAAAGAAATCCAGATTCCTTCTAGAAAATATTTAACAATCTGTGGCGACAAACAAAATCAATCTCTGGGAATCATTTTAATGCTGAAAGCAACTAAATGCCTTTAGAAGGGATGCATTGCATACTTGGTTCAGATTTCTACCAGTACAAAAGAAAAGAAGATTGAAGATGTACCAGTAGTAGCTGATTATGCAGATATATTTCCAGATGAATTTCCTAGTATACCACCCGAAAGAGAAGTCGAATTTAAAATCAATCTTGTACTAGGAACGTCTCCTATTGCTAAAACTCCTTATCGTTTAGCCCTAAATGAAATGAAGGAATTGAATAATCAATTAGATGAATTACTTGAAAAAGGCTTCATTAGCCCAAGTTCATCTCCTTGGGGCGCTCCAATTCTTTTCATTAAAAAGAAAGACCGGAGAATGCTGATGTGCATTGATTACCTGGAGCTAAACAAAGTAATGATTAAGAATCGTTCTCCTCTTCCTAGAATCGATGATAGGTTTGATCAATTGCAAGGCGCTTGCCATTTTTCAAAAATATATCTTCGATCAGGATATCATCAACTGAAGGTTCAAGAAGAAGATATTTCTAAAACTACTTTTCGAACCAAATATGGACATTATGAGTTCACGGTTATGCCGTTTGGACTTACTAATGCTCCTGCCGCATTTATGGATATGATGAATCGTATCTGTAAACCCTATCTAGATAAATTTGTAATTGTCTTCATTGACGATATACTTATTTATTCTAGGAATGCGAAAGATCATGGAAATCATCTTAGAATAATACTTGAACTTCTGAGAAAAGAGAAATTGTATGCTAAATTCTCTAAATGTGAATTTTGGCTTAGAGACGTACAATTTCTAGGTCATATAGTGAATGCAGAAGGTATTCAAGTAGACCCATCTAAAATTGAGGCCATATCCAAATGTGAAATTCCTAAATCTCCAACAGAAGTCCGTTATTTCTTAGGTCTTGCAGGATACTACAGACGATTTATTCAGAATTTCTCAAGGATTGCAGCTAACTACCTTAACTCATAAGAATGTAAAGTATGAATGGGGAGCGAAACAAGAAGAAGCTTTCCAAACCCTTAAAGAAAAGCTGACCCATGCACTTATATTGGCTTTGCCAGATGGTAATGAAGAATTTGTTGTTTATTGTGATGCTTCTCACAACGGTCTAGGTTGTGTGTTAATGCAAAGAAACAAAGTTATTGCCTATGCATCTCGTCAGTTAAAGACACATGAAAAGAATTAAACAACTCATGATCTAGAGTTAGGTGCCATAATTTTTGCCCTGAAATTATGGAGACACTATCTCTATGTAGTTAGATTTACAGTTTATACTGACCATAAGAGTTTGAAATATATCTTTGGTTAGAAAGAATTATACATGAGACAAAGAAGATGGTTAGAGATCTTAAGTGACTATGATTGTGAAATCTGTTACCACGAAGGTAAGACAAATGTTGTTGCAGATGCCTTAAGTAGAAAAAAGCGAGAGAAACCTAAACGGGTTCGTGCTCTCAGACTTAAACTTCGTGTAGATCTCATATCTCAAATACAAGATGCTCAACATTCTGTTCAAAGAGATAAAGACTTAGAACAAGAAGGAATGGAGAGCATGATTAAACAATTAACTAAAGGAGACGATGAAATACTCCGTATGAATACACGAATCTGGGTTCCAATCACAGGAAATCTTCGAGAAAGAATTCTCGAAGAATCACATAAATCAAAATATATGATGCACCTAGGAAGTGACAAGATGTATAAAAATCTGAAGGACAATTACCGGTGGATTGGCATGAAGAAAGATATTGCCATATATGTTGCAAAATGTCTTACTTGTGCTCAAGTAAAGGCAGAACATCAAAAACCTTCTGGTTTATTGCAACAATTAGAAATACAATATGGAAGTGGAAAATGATAACCATGGATTTTATTACCAAACTTCCTCGAACCAGTCGGGGAAATGATACTATCTGGGTTATCAATGACAGATTAACTAAATCTGCTCATTTTCTCCCAATGAAAGAAACCTTCAGTATGGATAGATTGGCTCATCTATATGTGAATGAGATTGTATCTTTACATGGAGTGACATTATCCATAGTGTCAGATAGAGATAGTAGTTTTACATCTTGATTCTGGAAAATTTTCCAAAAAACCATGGGAACTCGTCTGAACTTGAGCACTGCTTATCATCCACAAACAGATAGGCAAAGTGAAAGAAAAATTGAGACCTTAGAAGATATGCTCCGAGCCTGTGTGATAGACTTAGGTGGTAGTTGGGATGATCACCTACCCCTAATGGAATTTTCATACAACAATAGTTATCACACAAGCATTCAGGTAGCACCTTTCGAAGCCTTATATGGTAGAAAATGCCGAACGCCTGTATGCTAGGCTGATATAGGAGAAAACCAATTGTCAGGACCTGAACTTGTTTAGGAAACCACTGACAAGGTAACTCAAATACAAAAACGATTAAAAGTAGTGTTGAAGCACTTTCCTGTGACAAACACTCTGGATAGATAGAGTCTTAGTCTTAGGTTGTTTTGTCTTGTTTGTAATTGTCTTTGTATGTAAGAGTCTTTATGTATTAGTTTATCGAGTTGTATTTACTTTTACATATTGAATGTTGCAGAATTCTCCAAGTGTTTTGCGCACTTGTAAGTGCACAGGAGAAAGAGAGGATGGCATTTATCTACATCAAACCAAGAATGTGCAGGACATCCTGTCAAAATACAAGATGAATGATAGCAGTACTTACGGCACACCTATCCCAGTCAATCATGGTCTGCATCCTGACAAAGATGGAAAGGACGTAGATAGCAGATTGTACCATGGGATGATCGGATCACTTATGTATCTCACAACTTCAAGACCCGATATAATGTTTGTTGTGTGCTTGTGCTCAAGGTTTCAGTCTCAACCGAAGGAGTCACACATGATAGCCGTGAAGAGAATTTTCAGATACCTGAAAGGGAAACCCCGATTAGGTCTTTGGTACTCTAAGCAGCAGTCATTCGACTTCAAAGCCTACAATGATTCAGATTACGGCGGTTGTAACCTTGACAGAAAGTCAACTTTTGGTGGATGTCAATTCTTAGGAGACAGACTGGTCTCCTGGCAGTGCAAGAAGCAGTCAACGGTTTCTGTCTTAACTTGTGAAGCAGAATACATTGCTGCAGCGAGCAGTTGTTCTCAGATATTGTGGATTCAGCAGCAATTGAGAGACTACGGCTTGAACTTCACTGGAACTCCTCTATTCATTGACAACAATGCCACCATGTCCATCACAAATAACCCGGTGAAACATTCTAAAACTAAACATATAGAGATTCGCCATCATTTCATCCGTGATTGTGCTGAAAAGCATTTAATTGAACTTATAAAAGTTCACACGGATGGCAATCTTGCCGACCTTTTCACAAAGGCATTTGATCGATCCCGTTTTGAGCATCTTGTCAACTTGATAGGAATGTTCAATCCTGAGTGAAAATTAATTTTTCTTAAATCAATTCAATTCATGGAAGTTAAATTTTATTTCTTTTAAATTTCCTGTATAGTTCTTTTAATTTTCAAAAATATTTTACAAAATCAAAAACAAAATAGAAAATGAAGAAAATTTCAATGTTAACTTGAGAAAGAGGAAATGATAGTACATCAGAAATGATCTAAACGTCACAGACTGCTCATATGGGAAATGATTGCGTCATGCTTACTTAATTGTTTAAATTATTGTGTTTTTAATCTGCTTATTTACAAGTAATTTGAATTGTTAGTAGGCTGTATGCGTCTTTGAATCACTAGTAGTGTGGTAACTAAATCTAAATTACAACCATGATTTGAACCCATGTTTGCAAGTGTGTGTGCGAAAATGAATAGAAAAGATCATTATCAGATAAAGGATATTAGATTTTGGCAATAATTTTCTTTTGAGGTCAGTTTCGAGTTATGTCGTTAGCACAATTAATGCGGTTCATCTCACTGCCCATACTCACAAGTATGCAAGGAGAGATTGAATCAAGACATGTCTCTACATTAACCGTTGAGCATGTATTCACCCTTGAATCACTCCTGATTCATTGAAATCAAATGCAGATAAAAGTTGGATCCCCTTACCTGAAAACTCAAACACCATATATATTATCCTGAATCATCATACCGATATTCAATGACGAAAATCAAATGAAACCAAGACAATTGAATCACTCGATTCTGAATCTTATGATTCCTGATAATTCTTATGGATTCTGCTTGATTTTTCATGTGCTAATAGATGTAACTTCATTATGAAAATTTAGAAAATCATTGGGAAAATCTTAGATGCCTTGAGATAATGCAATTTACATTATTGTAGCATATCAGTGGGGTACACGTTGTATATCTTATAACTAATACCTTAATACACAAGAACGTGATACAAATATGCGTATAGTTTCAAATCTTATAATATTGTCAACTTGAATTACTTGTTTACGTGCTTATTACGTATGAATAAATAGTAACCCATGACATGATCCCATATTCTTTGATGTTTATATTGTATCGTTTTTGCTAAAAGATAGCCTGATATGATCCTCTGCTCGTGTCTTTGATCAAAAATAGTTTGTGTGAATACTTGTATATTTCTATTAGAAAAGATCAAAAAGATTTTTAAGTTTATGCATAGTTCAATTTCATTCAGAAAAGCCAAAAATATTTGTGTTTAACCTTCCTGAATTGTATTTAAATCCTCTTGATTGAATATTTTTAACTTGTTCGTTATTTGACTTGAAAAACTTCATAAATTTGAGTTGAAAGTTTGCGCATTTAAGGGTGTGTGTGTACTTGTAAGTACGCAAGAGTTAAAGCTTGCGCACTTGTAAGTACGCATGAGTTAAAACGTGCACACTTATTAAGTACGCACGACCTTTTGGTGTGGGGTATAAAAAGAAGACTTAGAAATTTTCAGGCTTTATCATCACATTCAAACAGACCTTTTTCCCTCTGCAAATGTTTACTCAAAATCCAAGTGTTCCAATCCGATTTTTTCGTCCCACTACAAGTTTCATCACTTCATTACATCGATTTGGTGAGATTTTGGGCTTAATCCATCCACAAAAACTCGTGATTTTGGACCGATTATCCCAGGTTATTGTTCGAGATTTTTAGACAATTTTTGGGTTGTTTGGGTAATACCTAATAATTAAAACTTGTTAATAATCATTATTCGATCACTAATCTACCTTTAATCATCCATTCGAGTGTTTGATTTTGACTTTAGGCTAGAATTTGAACCGACGGTTGCTCGTTCGACTGTTAGAACAAATTAGGTCAAGTTTAGCAGGTATCTGGTGTAAGTATTGGTCCCATAGGCTCGAATCGTTGATTCCGACCTAGTGGTGACCCAATACACACCAATTTTGGAACATCAAGTTGGATTTCAAACTTCTAAAATTTTCACCAAGTACGTTTCCTGCGCACTTAACAAGTACGCAAGAAGCACTTCCTGCGTACTTGTTAAGTACCCAAGAGGAAACTCCTGCGTACTTGCTAAGTACGCAGGACCAACACTTGGCAAAAATTCCTAAGTCTAAAATTCGGTTCAAAGAGTAACTGCTATACTGAGTTATGTTTATCCGTTTCCAATGATACGTGTTGTTCTTATTATGTTTTCTGTGTTTTTTGCAGATCATGGCTACTAACAAATTCAACCTGTTAGCTAACATTGAACCTGAGTGGAAGGGTGCAGCATTGCAGTACAGAGACATAGTTGATTTCTAGAACTGTTCAAGAATCAGCTATGCCATTTCTGCTGACCCGATCGTGTCAAGACCCTACGTCGAGCAATTTTGGGAGACGGCGGAGCATGACTGCACGGTAACCCCCAACGTTATAAGGGCTACCGTTGCTGGTCAGGCTATTTCTTTCTCTGAAGATACTATACGAAGGGTCCTTCAATTCAGAGATCTTGCAACCGACCGGACAGCCTATCTAGACTACTTTGTGGAAGGGTGTTGGAGACAAAGAATGGGATATGTCAGTGCGAGGGACTATGCTTCAATCAAAAAGATGTGGGTGTTAGACCAATGGAGATATTTTTCCCACGTCATGATCATGTGCATCTCATCAAGGAAAGCTGGGAAAGATGCCATGGGTCATGACCTTGCAGCAGCCATGGTCGGCCTTTCTCTCAACAAGGGCTACAACTTCTCCTGCTACATCTTTAAGGCCATCAATGACCAGATCAACACAGCAGAGAGGTATCGGTTCTTGTTATACCCTTGGTTTGTGCAACTTGGTTTGTGCAACTTCTGATTAATGATGCGTTGCCAAACCTTCCTGCTATAGGGGAGAGACTGCAACTAAAAAGGGTGGACAAAAGAGTATTCGCCCAATTCCTAAAGCCAGGCAGTGTTGATCCTACCCCTGTGCATACAGAACTCTTTGGCCACCTCATCAATGAAGCATATGTGGCCCTAGGTGACTGGAGATGGTACAGTCACGACTCGGAGCCGGAATTGAGTGAACACTCCGACGAACAACAGGAACAACAAGGGGAGGAAATGGAGAGTGATGATGGATCGTCTGATGATGGAGACGACGAAGGAGGAAATGATGGTGCTGAGGGATCCGACTTGGAAGCGACTGAGTTAGATAGTTCCGATTCCGATGATGCACCGTCGCAGGTACACCTGAGGAGAACGACTAAGGTAACCCTACCTGAGTCGTCCTCCAAGAGAAAGCGACAGTCCTCTAGCAGCGAATACGAGCCAGACTCTGACTCTGACGCTGCTATACAAAGACAAAGAAGGGAAAGCATTCACAAGAACAGGGGCGATAGGTAACAGCCTTCTATCCCCAGTGTGGTGGAGGCTCAGCAGCAAGTACAAGTATCAGCTGCTAGTCCGGATTCAGCCTCCACCCCGCCTTCACAGCAGCTTTACCGTAGGAGGAGGAGGCCACAAGTACAAAGTGAAGTAGCCGTCACTACAATCACATAAATGATTCCTGCGGTAGTGACCCTCCCTACCACAGCTACTCAGGTGGCGGTGACTACTCCAATTCTCATAGAATCCGTCACCATCACCCCTACCATTACCCCTACAACTCTCGTCACATCGTCTATCCCAACTACCACCATTGAGCCTATCAGTCAACCCTTCAATTATGGAGATTTCACGCAAGGGTTTGACTTTGATACCATATTCTCCTCCCCTATTCACACTGCCGAGGCGTCCTCATCCAGACATCCTGATCCGAATGATGCTAGGATAGATGTTCTGGAAACCCAAGTTGCTGGATTACTGAAGACTATTCAGAAATCGAAGGAGGATTCTGACGCTCAACAAGCACAGATCAACTCTTTGGTAGATGAAGTTACAATCCTTCGTAGCCAGAGAACAGGGACTGAGGAACGACTGAAAAACGTCCTGGCCTAGAATGAACTCCTAATCAAGACAAATGAAATGCTTCTGGGTCATGGCTCATCCTTGGAGCTGAGGTTTGACGCTCAAAGGAAGGAGAATGTTGCAGAATTCTCCAAGTGTTGCAGAATTCTCCAAGTGTTTTGCGCACTTGTAAGTGCGCAGGATCCGCCACACCCGAGGGACCTACAAGTAGCAAGAAATAAATAAAAGAGCTACGCTGATAAAAGAAGAAAGCCACTTCAAGATGTATCTAATATTCGCAAATGTTTAGCTGATGAATCTTTGATAATGCCTCTTCAAGACATAGAGGTAAATGAAAAACTCAGATTTATAGAACAACCTCTATAAATAGAAGATCGCCAGACAAAAAAGTTGAAGAAGAAAAGATTGAAACTAGTCAAAGTCAAGTGGAATTCGAGACGTGGTCCTGAATATACTTGGGAACTAGAATCAGAAATGAAGAAGAAATATCCACACCTGTTCCGGTAAATCTCAAGGACGAGATTATTCAAAAGGTGGGGAGAATGTAACATTTGAAAAATTTTCGTGCCAAATATTATAAAAATAAAAGTATAAGGACCATAAGTGCAATTACATCAAAGATCAAGGACTAAAAATGAAAAATTTGGAAATAGGTTAGATATCGGACCAATATCTCTTTTCATATTGGTCTGAAACGAATACATGATCGGATGTCGGACCGACATCAAACCATAACGGTCCGACGACCTCCTCCCAGCCGCAATTTGTGGCGATGACACGTGTCCCATGACTCAGCCCTAGAATCTGATGCGTGTCGTGATATCGGACCGACATGGACCGCATAACGGTCTGACATGAACCCAAAACATGTGCGGTCTAATCAGATGATGACGTTTAGGGATAACGTGGCATGGCTGGATGTCGGACCGACATCCATTTGATATCGGTCCGACGTGGACCCTCATTTCAGCATATAAATAGATTTCACTTTCCGTTCAATTCCAAAACAAGAAAAACGAATTCCTAGTTGTTATAAGCTATTCCCACTCTCATAAAACTATTTTCATTCATACGTCTAAGTTCCTAAAGTGCCGGTTCGTTTTAGAGAAAGACGAGAAGCTAGGAAACGCTCATTCGAAGAAACCAAACACGGTTCTTAAGCAGAGACGCTGACCACTAGGATACTCACTTTAGAAGATTCCTAAGTCCAACCTCTGTCAAGGTGAATAGTTGTTTTTTTATAAAATGATTTCAAAACTGAAAATGGTTTTGATTATACTCTGACTTGAATGAATTTATGCAACTATTCGTTGCATAAGGTGATTTACTATATAGCAGTCAGCCCATAGAGTCACGTATATATACACGCGTTACAGATGAGACGCTGTAACAGGGCTAGGGATTGAACCCTTGGTTGTTGTACAACCTATCGCAGTGAGCGTAAGGCAGAAACACCTAAAAATATATCCAAGGTCCCTAGTGTGGCTGGTGGTTAGTCCGTTGACTGTGTAAATTGACCAGAAACTATGGGCAAATTGTTATATTTATTCACGCTTGTCAGATTATGATTCCAATATACTTGTATTCACCAGTTTATACTGATGAAATATTTTCAAACGTTTTTATAGGTAACCAATGGTAGAATTGATTTTGATTAGCCATATGATGACAAGGAAAATGATATCTTGAAAAAGGGAACGTCCACCCTAGACATCAGTTGAAAGAAATGGATCATGTAAAACCTTGGTTTTGTAAATTAAACGTTTATGTACAATGTCAGGGTTTATCTCTGTTATAATAAAATGAAACGGGAGATTCCCCGTCTTTTGAAAAGATCCTGAGTTATTAAATTATTCCGCTATGTTTATAAAACTCTGATGAGATAAAATAAGAAACATGTACCAATCGTTGGTTGCGCGCCCGGGGTGTGACAACGATTCAGAAAGTAAAGTAACTTATTGGGTTTGGTTTCAAGTTGGAGTTCAGCACCACATGCCATTTCGTTGTACATGTTTCCTTCAGTGACAGAAAGTTGTTGTGCTTCAAAGATGCGAGTTTGAATGTCATTCTGGATTTGAATATTGTGGATCTTGATAGATTCTTTACAACTAATAGCATCGGCTATGACGTTCGCCTTACTAGGATGGTAACGAATATCGCAATCGTAGCCGTTTAGTAGTTCAACCTAACGTCTTTGCCTCATGTTGAGTTCTTTTTGATTGAAAATGTCCCGGAGACTTATAGTCGGTGTAAACCACATACTTAGTACCATATAAATAGTGCCTCCAAATTTTGAGAGCAAATACGACCGCACCCAGCTCAAGATCGTGCGTCGTATAATTCTTCTCATGGATTTTGAGTTATCGGGACGCATAAGCAATCACTTTGCCTCATTGCATTAGAACACAACCAAGGCCTAAGTGGGAATCGTCACAGTAAACGACAAAGTCTTCGGTTCCATCGGGAAGAGTCAAGATAGGAGCCTCACACAAATTTTGCTACAGACTTTGAAAGGCTTCCTCTTGTTTTGGTCCCCACTCATAGGGTTTGCCTTTATGTGTTAAGGCTATGAGTGGCACCACGACCTTTGAAAAGTTTGATATGAAACGATGATAATAGCCCGCTAAACCAAGAAATGAGCGGACTTCTGTAGGGGTCATAGGAACTTGCCAGTTCTTCACCGCCTCAATCTTAGCGGGGTCCACATGAATACCCTTCTCATTGACTATATGCCCTAGGAATTGGACTTCTTTTAGCCAAAATTCACACTTGGAGAACTTGGCATATAGTTGCTCCCTCTTCAAAAGATCCAAAACCAAGGACTCGTAATTGTTTTTGGGATGTCGGATTCAAGGACTCGTAACTGGTGATAACCAGAACGAAGATCAATCTTTGAGAAATAAGTCGAGCCTTGAAGTTGATCAAATAAATTATCAATCCTCGGAAGTGGGTAACGGTTCTTCACAGTAAGCTTGTTGAGTTCCCAGTAGTCGATGTACATCCGGAAAGAACCATCCTTCTTCTTGACAAATAAGACGGGTGCTCCCCAAGGAGAAACACTAGGACGGATAAATCCTTTGTCGGAAAGTTCTCGAAGCTGGGTTGAAAGTTCTTGCTTTTCTGATGGTGCAAGACGATAGGGTGACTTAGCCACGGGATTTGCTCCTGGCACTAGATCAATACGGAATTCAACTTGATGTGCGGGAGGAAGACCGGGTAAGTCTTTGGGAAATACTTCTGGAAAATATTTGAGCACAAGAATGTCTGGGATGCTTTTTCCCTTGTCCTTCCGCTCCACAATGTGTGCTAGGAAAACTACGCACTTCTTTCGTAAGTATTTATGCACGGTAGTACATGACATAAGCTTTAGCCCTTTAGACGGCTTCTCACCATAGACGTTCAAAATGTTGCCCGAGTCAAGAGGGATACGGATGTACTTGTCAAAACAGACGACTTCAGAATGATGCTTGGTCAGCCAATCCATGCCTACTATGATTTCAAAACCTCCGAGAGCCATAGGAATAAGATTAATCGAGAAGTCATGGTCATTCAAGTTTAGGGTATAATCTTTAATAATGGTGTCACATGTAACTGAATATCCATCCGCTACTAGGATATCAAAGGATCTGTCTAACTTAGTTCGACTCATAGCAAGTTGCGGTTCAAATTCAAAGGACACGAAACTCCTATCGGAACCAGTATCAAATACGAAACTACTATCTGAACCACGTCGTTGTTGGCTTGAGCCTCATTGGCATTAATGTTGAAGCACATCCATGAGCTACGGGGTTTGCATTCCCATGATCCACATTTCTCCGGTCCGAGTTCCCTTAATTCATGTTTCCCTGAATCATGTTGCCTTGGTTCATGTTGGCTTGATTCACAATGACCAACCTAGGTCAACAGTTCCTGAAATGATTAGGGTCACCGCACTCGTAACAAGCACGACCCTAGATGATAGCAGCAGGAACAGGAATAACGGGTTGATGGATTTGGTTAACTCGGGGAACACTACGGTAAATGTTAGCCGTATGCCCAGAACATCCAGAATTGGTACATAGATGACATGGCATGTTGGCAATATGATGGAGCTAGCATGTGTTACACAGAGGTAGGGTTCCCACATATAGCTTTTTGTTGGGGTTGAGGCATTAGGGGCTACTTGGGTTAGAGGAGCAGCAGGAGTGATAATGGCAAAGTTTTTGCCCTCCGCTTCTTGCTATTGAAAGCAGATTTAGACTTGGTTTCCTTGGTGGGTTCGGTGGTGGTTTTCTCAAGGGTCTTCTTAACACCCTTTTTAGATAAAGTCCCTGCCTTAACATGATTTTCTAATAGGGTAGCAGCAAAACGAATGGATTCCTCGAGTGTGGCTGGATTGCTACCCAAGACGGTGTCCTAGATTTGCATAGGCAGACCATTGATGTATTTCTCAAGGGATCTTGAGAGAGGAGTGACCATATGAGGCACCAGAAGGCTAAGTTTATGAAAACGAGTGGTGTAGGCAAGGCTTTCACCACTATCATGTTTGAGATCCCAGAACTTTGCTTCTAGCTTCTTGAGCTCATTACGGGGGAAAAAATCATCAGTCATGAGTGTCTTAACATCAGCCCATGGTAGAGCCAGTTTAACTTCAAACCCATGGTTACGCTTTTCCCCATTCCACCAGGTGAGTGCCCTATTCTGGAAGACACTAGTAGCATAACGAACCTTTAGGTTCTCTGAGCAGTTGGCATTGATGAAGGTTCCCTCAATGCTTTCGAATCGTTGGAGAAGTCTAGTGGCTCCCTCAATCCCGTAGTACTTGGTGGGGATATAGGAATTGAAATGTTTGAATGTGCACGCGGGATTTCTTGGAGCTGCATTCTGATTCAGCTGGTTGACCATGGTTGGTAGGATCGTAGCCATTTGCTGGATGATCTTGTCAGTTAGGTTGTTCCTACGTTCATGACGAGGAGGCATTTTTCAAAAGGGATTGTGAAAACCGTTTATTCGACCAAATCAAGCAATCGATTGGTAGAAATGAGAATCGATTAGAATAATCAAGATATGAGATTGGATCAAAAACACATAGTTAAAGGTGTAACAATATCTATTGTATTGATATATCAAATGAAGTCCCCCTTACAAAAGTCAAACTAAACAAGTATTTATACTAAGAAGACAAATAATGAGTTCTTCCAAAATACATTTCGGTCGAAATGTATTTCGTCCGAAAACTATAAGATTTCAGTTGAAATATTTTAACTTCAAAGAATTCTTCCATCTTCAGACTGTTGTATATGCGATGGCCTAAAAATAGTTTCAAAAATCTCCCCCTAGGCCATTGCATATCAAAAACAAGAATTCTGCCAAGCTCCCCCATACACTTTGCATCATCAATGCTAGATCTTGGACTCGAATGTTTAACTCTCCAAACTTGTCGTGGTGTAGATTTGTTTTTCCAATCTTGTTTTTGTGTCGACATATTGTATGTCAAAAATGTCTTCAAACTATTAAAGACATTAACAACCTTTTCTTGAAACTTTTTCTGAGGTTGAGAAACGACCTTCTGTTTGAAAGACTTGTGTTTCTTGATACAACAAGCTCTTGATAAATGATCATGCTTTCCACAGCTGAAACATTTCTTCAAAGCAGGACATGGTCTTTGATAAGGCCCCTTTCAAGATTCTGACTTGTCTTTAGACTTCTATTCTACAACTTTTGACATTTCTACTCCCTCTTTAACAAACATGAGCGGAGTAAATTTATTTGAAATGAATGGGATGGCATTAGCATTAAGTGGACTGTCTTTCTTGAACCCTAAGCCACCCTTATTTTCAAAATAACCCACACATTCTTGATTTTCTTTAGATTTGTCACTGACGCAATCATCATCAAAAGTAAGATCATTTGGAATCTTCAATTCAACTTTATTTTCTTTGGAATTTCTCTTTGGCTCTAACGAAGGATAAACATTTGGCACAAATGGCCCTGGAATGTATGGTTGAGGCAAATGTGAATAAAATCCATTTGTAGTAAATGGAGGAAAAACACTCTTGTATCCCATCTCGCTATTCACCTTATCATTAACTTTAGCCTCAATACTTTCACCACTTCCTTTATATCCAAGCCCAACTCCACTAGCCACTTTCCCATAAATGTTTATTTATCAACTTTAATTGATGTATTTGCTATCTTTTCCATTATCATCAATTTCTTTTCTATTTCTCTTTCAGCAATCAACAGTTGAATCTCATAATTCTTTCTCTTTAACTGAAGCTTCACATGAGAATTTTCTTTGACACAGTCATCAATCTTCCTTTTATACTCTTTCTCAAGATCTTTTAAAATTTTGTTTGTAGTATGTGCATGTTTCAATGAATCCATCAGAAGTTGATTTCGATTCTTGTAATCAGCAATTTTCTCAAAACACTCCACATAACACATATTTTCGTTGAGCAGTTCAGAATAAGCTGTAAGTTTCTGTGACTCTTTCACTGCTTCATCAACCAAATCTGATTCTATACGTTTACAATTTCCTTGAAAATCATAACCGTATCCTCCTTTGATCACTATTCTGTTCTAATCAGCTTTGAGTGCATACAATTGTAGCTTTGCACACAAATCCTCTAATGAGTTAAACTGTAATCCTTTATTTATGATATTAAGTTTATAAATCTCTCATTCTTGTGGTTGAGCATTGAGAAATTTATCCATGACTTCTGATTTTTCGTATTCAAGATCAACCTCCTTTATATCATTGATCAATTTCACATATCTGTGATACTGTTCAGTCAAAGATTCTCCTTCAGCGCGTGTGAATACTTGATATCGTTTCTTTAATTGGTCTTGTCTGGCTTTTCCTTTCACATCCTCCTTAGACAGATCCGGATGAACATACCCCAATCCATTTACAAAGACCTTATGCACACCCCCTTCGTCCGCCATTTAAAATCCTTTTTTTATTATTATTTTTTTTAACTATCTCGTTTTTTTCAAAATCAGCTCCAATGAACATTCTCTAAAAATTTTCAACAAGAAAGTTTTTCCTGCCAAAAAAACCTTTTTTTTTCTCCCACACTTTTCGACCGAAAATTTGAGAATTCGGGCAGGACTTTTCGACCGAAAAGTAACATTTCGATCAGGAGGGATTTCGAACAAAATTTAAGATTTCGATCAAAGTATTTTGATCAGCCTTTTCGATCGAAAAACTTGTAGAGGAGACTTTTCAACCAAAAACTTGAGATGAGACTTTTCAACCAAAAAGTCAAGATTTCGACCCCTTAAACAGAGATTTCCGGCGATTCAACTGAAACTCGAAAAATTTTGACCTGCAACTTTCGAACCTCAAATTAAGCCCCGAAAATCATCCCAAACTTCATCTTCACTGTTTTGCATGCTAAATACTCAAAAATGGCACTGAAAACGATCCAATTTGATGACTTTTGAATCTTAAAAAGTTGAAAACTTTAAAAGAACTTTGAAACATGCTTGAATCTCCCAAACCGAGCACCGAAAGCTCTGATACCACTTATGAAAACCGTTTATTTGAGCAAATCAAGCAATCGATTGGTAGAAAGGAGAATCGATTAGAATAATCAAGATATTAGATTGGATCAAAAACACATAGCTAAAGGTGTAACTCTCTATATTGTATTGATATATCAAATGAATTCCCTCTTACAAAAGTCAAACTAAACAAGTATTTATACTAAGAAGACAAAGAATGAGTTCGTCCGAAATACATTTCGGTCGAAATGTATTTCGTCCAAAAACTATAAGATTTCAGTCGAAATCTTTTAACTTCAAAGAATTCTTCCGTATTCAGACTGTTTTATAGGTGTTGGCCTAAAAATAGTTCCAACAATCTCCCCCTAAACTTGTGATGTGACTTTACTTACTATTTATATCACTTATGAGAACAAACATTCATTAAGCTAACACATATATAAAGTGTACACAACACAATTTTAACACTTAAAAGAAATTTTTTTGAGGAACAGATTTCTAAAGTCTTTCAGTTCAAAAATTGACTATTTATTATTCAAAAAACCCCTTTTTATTTATTAATTTTTTTATTTTTTTATTTTTAAAATGAAATCATCCCCAACATCTCAACCAAAGAGTTAAACCGATCCGTTGAAAAAGATTTTGTAAAAATATCGGCTTTTTGCTTTGTTTTGGAATGCTGAATGGGATGTAACCTGATCGCAATGTGCTTTATTTTGGAATGCTGAATGGGATTTTTTACTATTCCGAGCACTGCCTTGTTGTCACAATAAATCGGAGTTTTTAGGAAATTTACTCCAAAATCTAGCATTGGATGTTGAATCCAGATAACTTGTTAACAACAGTTCGAGACAGTAGCATACTCAGCTTCAGCAGTTGATGTGGATACATTCGTTTGTTTCTTACACTGCCAAGACACCAGTCTCTCCCCGAAAAATTGACATCCACCTGAAGTTAACTTCTTGTCCAAATTACAACCTCCATAATCGCTGTCAGAGTAAGCAAAGAAATTAAATTCAGAATCAGAAGGATACCATAAACCTAAATTTACTCGACCCTTAAGATATCGGAAAATTCGTTTAACAGTTGATTCATGAGATTCTTTTGGAGCTGCCTGATATCTGGCACAAGAGCAAACAACAAACATGATATCTGGTCGACTTGCAGTCAAATACATCAACGAGCCAATCATTTACCTTTACATCTTTGATTTACTTCAACTCCAGACACATCGACAGTTAAAGGTTCATGAGGAGCAATTGGTGTTGAAGATGATGTTGAAGCACTTTTGTGTGACAGACACTCTGGATAGTGTCTTAGCTTTATTACTTGACTTGTATATATTAGTCTTTGTATGTTAGTGTCTGTATGTATTAGTTATCGAGTTGTAATTTTTAATGCATGTTATTGTTGTATTATCTCTCTAAGTGTTTTGCGCACTTAGCATGTGCGCAGGAATTACTTCCTACGTACCTAGCAAGTACGCAAGAATACTCTGCGTACTTGCTACGTACGCATGAACAATTTTCCCTGCGCACTTGTTAAGTGCGCAGAGATCAGGTCTAGTATAAATAGAATAGGTTGACAGAAGTTATGTACGCAGACATTTGCACTCAGTATATTCTCTCTGTAACCCTTCAAGTTTATAATAGACAGAGTTTGAAAGTGCTTTCGTTGTCGGTTTACTCTATGTTTCTTGATTCTCCACCTAGACACGGGCATTCCGCACCCGGTTCGACTAGTCACACCTCACGTAACGATCCGAGACACTCGAAGACCTAAAAGTGGTATCAGAGCACTACTCTTGATTTCGAGTGTTGTGAGTGTGTTAGGAGTATCTTCTACACATCCTACAGAGATTTTCCAAGCAAAAGTGGGTGTTTTTGTTGATTTTAGTTATAAAATAGGGGTAGCTCTTGAGCACTATTTTAGAAGCAAAAATCACTCAAAAACCGACTTTTGTTGTGCATTTGAGTGTTTTGAGCATCAAATGTTGGTTACAAACGAGTTTCTGACCCTTTGGCTCATTTTGTTTGGTCATATCTTCGATTTCTTTTGTCTCCGGTGAGATTCCAGTGACCGAAAAAAGTTGGTGAGGGTTGGTGAAAAAGTGACATGTGTACTTACTTATTTGGCAACAAGTACAGTCTTGCTGCGTACTTACCAAGTACGCAAGACCATATTTGCTGCGTACGTAAGTCATCTCTTGCGTACTTATCATTTTCTCCTGCGTACTTGTCAAGTACGCAAGAGCAAAGTCTAAATACGCAAGACCAGATTTTTTAAGTGCGCAAGGCCAGAGTCAAGTGCGCAAGTTGTTTTGACTTTTCTGAAATTTGACTAAGTGTTACACTATAGCAAATCTTCAGAATCTCGGTAACCTACTTAATTATGAAAATGAATTTGGAACCCCGCAAAAACTGCCAAAGCTGCTTAATGTAAATGATTATTCAAATTGGAAAGCACGCTTTGAACATTATATCTCATACACTGATTCCCCTTTGTGGATACCTATACTTGAGGGGTATAAGCATCCAACGTATACATATCTTGATGAAGATGTTCCCAAGCCTATTTCTAAGCTAGACGAAGAAGAAAAGAAAGTCTATGATAGAGAAAAGAAAGCACATGGACCTATCACAATGGCCCTAACTAGAGAACTCTTTCACACCTTCAGAGGTTATGATAATTCGAAAGATATCTGGAAGGCATTATAGAAAAGATTTGAAGGAAACAGTGACATCAAGAAAAGCAAGAGAGATCTTCTGAGAAAGCAATATGAGTGCTTCAGATATCTGAATAATGAATCTACTGATGAACTTATATCTAGATTCTATCATCTTCAAACTAAGCTAAAAGCTTTTGAGCTAAAGTATCCTGATGAGGAACTCTAATGAAGAAGATAACTCGAATGGTTGTGGTGGTCATACATGCTTTATAGCATCTGGATCTGGTTCTCACCACCAACATCCCTCAAGAAATCCTCCCTCTACATCTTCAACTAACCAAACTGCTATAGCCAAGATAGCTGAAGATCATGTAGCATTATTTTCATCGTGTATGCTTGCTTATGAGAACTTCATTGGTGGCAAACTTACAGATCCTGAGACAATTGAAGAAGATTTTAATCAGGTGGATCCAGTTGACATGGAGGACATGGATATTTAGTGGAAGATGGCCATGATCTTAAGAAGGGCCAAGCGTTTCTTGAACAGAACTGGCCGAAAGTTTATTGGTGGGTATTCAGATGCCAAGGTGGGTTTTGACAAATCCAAGGCCAGGTGCTACAAGTTTCAGAACTATGGACACTTTGCTCGTGAATGATAGAAGGACAAAGCACCCGCCTCAGGATTCACAAGACCAAACCAGGGAAACAATCAAGGGTACAACTCTAACAACCGCAATCAAAGTCTAGGTGAAAGTGGTGGCTCCATAGGACGAAAGCTTTGATTGGGGTGTTCATCTGGAGGATGCCCTTATTGCACAAACACAAGTTGGTCTCATGGTTGAGATTATGGAGATGATGGAAGCAGAGGAATGGGAAGCTTCTGTGGCTGACCAAGAAGAGTCTACAATTGCAGTTGCCCTCATGGCTATTAGAGAGGCATCATGTTCATCTAATGAGGTAGATTCTAACTCTTTTGCTGTCATTTCTTGTTCCAAATGTCTAAGCTTAAAGGTTGAAAATTCTAAGCTTCAAGACAAAGTCGAACCCCTTCGTATTGCAGCGTTAAGCTACAAGGAAAATGAAAAACGTTACAAAGATTCAATTGAAACTTTAAAGAAAGAGAGACAAGTGAATGGCTTAGGGCTGGGTACGAGTCTGTAGTGAAACTAGTGAATGACTTAGGGCTGGGTACTAATGCCATTCCTCCACCAGTTAGCGGGAAATTTGTCAATGGCTTAGTAGACATTGATTTGTCTTGCCTTGATGAATCCTCAAGTCAGGATGATTCCTCTAACAAGGATGTTTCCTCAAGTATGGCTGATTCTGCATCTAATGAAATGTTCTTTACTGCTTCTGATGATGGGTCTGAGAACACCTGCCCTGAAGGAGTAGTCTCTGAGGAGTTGCTAGGTGAACAAAAAGTTAAGAAAAACATTATCACTGATAGTGATAATTGTATTTTGACTGAACCCGGTATCATTGAATCAAATGAAAAATTAAAAGTGATGCTTTATGGGGGATATAAAAACATTAATCAAGTTAAGAAAGAAGCTTTTTCAGCTCATTTTGGGCTTGGTTATCAAGAAAATTTGCAAAAAATTTTATATTCCCAAAAACCAATCATCATCGGGTCAAACTACTGTTCACCAAACAACTTCTCCTGCTCATCATGCTGAGTTATCTAATGAGCCTTACAGGAGGACTTACAAAGAAAAGAAAACTTCCTTTCACTGTGGTATGATTTGTCACATTCTTGTGAACTGTCCTACTAAGAACCAAGGGAAATGGCCAATTGTTTCACAACCGACTGTTATCCCTAAGCCACCACTAGTGAAGCATTCCAAAAGTCCAAAAGCAAATGTGGTGAAACCACTAGTAAAACCTATGGTAAAGGCAAAAATCACATCTGAGACTAAACCATCTGTTTCAAAAAGGGGAAAGCTACCTTCTAAACCTAGTGCATCTACCTTTGGTAGTGCACCAACTGGTGAGAAACCTATGGTGAAACTCTCTAAGCCACAGAGGAGAAGAAGGAACAAGAGATTGAGAAAGCTGGAACAGCAGGATGGAATTCAATCAGGTGAAGCTTCAATTAGTTCACCTGCTGCTGTTGAATCTAAGTCTACTGTTCTAGTTAAGAAAAAGAAGAGGTCCTGGAATAACAAATCCAAAAGTTCTCAATCTCCTGGTCCCAAATCTTCTAAAGATTCATCCAGTTTTGACAGTCACGACTTTGAATTAATTGAGGTTGTTTATTTTAAGAAAAACGAACGACACAAGACCACTATGGCTTGGGTCTCTAAATCTATTTAATTTCTTGTGACTTGTGCAGGGACATCTGAAGGGTACTATCTCTAATCGTTGGTATGTAGATAGTGGAAGCTCCTGGCACATGATAGGTAACATGGCTCTGCTTCAAGATGTGAAACCATTTAGAGGCGGCTATGTGGCCTTTGCTGGAGAGAAAGGCAGTAGTATCACGTGTCAAGGCGTGGTTTCAAATGGTTGTGTCATCTTCTACAACGTCAACTACTGTGAGCAGCTGAAGCATAACCTGTTGAGTGTCTCCCAGATATGTGACAAGGAGTAATCGGTTATGTTTGACAAGACTGAATGCATGATTCTCAAACCTGGTTTTGAGGTTCCTAAAGAATGGATTCTTATGCGAGCGCCAAGGACAAACGATACTTATCAGATTGATATGAGCGTGGCTACAACCACCTCATGTGTTGCTACTTGTGTGCTTACCAAAGCGACAGAGCTTGACTCAATCTTGTGGCATGGAAACTCGGACAAATTTCTTATCGAAAAATGAATCATCTTGTCAGAAATGGTTTGGTAACCGATGTTCCTAAGCTGAGATTTACCGTTGCAGATGACTGTATGCCTAGTAAAAATGGCAAACAACAACGGAAGTCTCAAAGCCCAAGCTCCAAAACTCCATCTATACCCCTTTGAAGCTATTACATATGGATCTGTTTGGCCCCATAAGTATCAGGAGTATTGGAGGTAAGTCATACTGTCTGGTTGTAACTGATGATTTCTTACGTTTTTCTTGGGTGCATTTTTTAGGTACAAAGGACGAAACTGCTGACATTCTTCAACACCTGATCCTGAGCTTGGAATCTCTTTGCAAGTTGAGGTTAGAAGAATAAGGAGTGATAACGGAAATGAATTCAAGAATACTTTGATGGAACTTTTCTGCCTCAAGAAGGGGATCCGTCACGAATTTAGTGCCCCGTACACACCTTAGCAGAATGGAGTCGCAGAATGGAAGAACAGAACCTTGATTGAGAACGCACGGACAATGCAGTCAGATGCAAAGCTTCCTGTCACTTTCTGGGCAGAAGCAGTTAATACAGCTTGTCATGTCTTGAACAAAGTTCTGGTTGTGCAGAGGCACAACAAGACTTGCTATGAGTTGATCAACAATCGACCTCCCAATCTTGACTATCTAGTTCCTTTGGTAGTCCCTGTTCCTTATTGCTACAATACAAAGACCGAAAGTCTAAGTTTCATGCAAAAGTGGTGGAAGGCATCTTCTTAGAATATGTTGCCAACTCGCCTTGCAAGAGAGTGTACAACATAGGAACTCGTACTGTCGAGGAATGGTTTGAAGTGGATTGTAGTAAACACAGCATTCCACCAGAACCAACTGGTCTAGCTTGGGGTTTTGATTATGATACCCTATTCAAATCTTTCAACCTTCCTGATTTGTCTGCCGATGATGCCACAAATGTGTATGAATTATTTGGTGGCGGTGATGACTCTAGTTTCTTAACCTGTGCTACTGTACCGATTGTAACTCCTGATCCCAATGCTGCATCTGCATCTAGAACTCATGACAGTGATAACATTGAAGATGTTCATGTTGATGGAAATGACGCTCAAGCTAATCCTAGCACTCGTATAGGAAATGAAGCTCCAGCTGAGCACAAACCTTGATTTAGAACACAGGATATGGGGGAGTTGAGCACAAACCTCGATTCAGAAATTCAGGAACCTGAAATACCAGAGACGAGAGTGCATAAGAATCATCTAATTGACAACATTATTGGTGATCCTCATGTCGGTGTTTAAACTCTTCATAGAACCATTGCTGAGAACACTAGTTTGTACTCTGAGATCCTTAACACTGGTGTCATGGAAACATGTCTGCATGCTGCATTCATGTCCTAGTTAGAGCCAAAGAATGTGAAGGAGGCTCTCGCTGACAACTGCTGGATTGAGGCAATGCAAGAAGAACTGTCTCAATTCCAAAAGTTGCATGTGTGGGATTTGGTTAACTTGCCAAGAGCTGTACAACTAATTGGAACCAGATGGGTGTTCAAGTGCAAGACGGATGATCGTCATGTTGTAGTGAAGAATAAAGCAATGTTGGTTGTTTAGGGTTTTTATCAACAAGAGGGCTTAGATTACACAGAAGTATATGACCCAATTGTAGGAGGTGATATTCTTCTTGTACAAGTGTATGTCGATGACATTATCTTTGGGTCTACAAATGAAGAGATGTGTAGGGAATTCGAACAGGTGATGAAGTCCAAGTTTGAGATGAGTAACATGGGTGAACTGTCGTTCTTCCTGGGTCTGCAAGTAAGTCAAAGAGAGGATGGCATTTATCTGCATCAAACTAAGTATGTGCAGGATATCTTGTCAAAATACAAGATGAATGATTGCAGTACTCATGGCACACCTATCCCCGTCAATCATGGTCTACATCGAGACAAAGATGGAAAGGATGTGGATTGCAAATTGTACCGTGGGATGATCGGATCTCTTATGTATCTCATAGCTTCAAGGCCCGAAATAATGTTTGTTGTATGCTTGTGCTCAAGGTTTCAGTCACAACCGAAGGAGTCTCATATGATAGCTGTCAAGAGGATATTAAGATACTTGAAAGGGAAACCCTGATTGGGTCTTTGGTACTCTAAGCTGCAGTCATTTGACTTCAAAGCCTATACTGATTCAGACTATGGCGGTTGTAACCTTATAGAAAGTCAACTTCTGGTGGATGTCAATTCTTGAGAGACAGACTGGTTTCCTGGCAGTGTAAGAAGCAGTCAACGGTTTCTGTCTCAACATGTGAAGCAGAGTACATTGCTGCAGCTAGCAGTTGTTGTCAGATATTGTGGATTCATCAGCAATTGAGAGACTACGTCTTAAACTTCATTGGAACTCCATTGTTTATTGACAACAATGCCACCATGTCCATCATAAACAACCCGATGAAACATTCCAAAACTAAACATATTGAAATTCGCCATCATTTCATCCGTGATTGTGCTAAAAAGCATCTCATTGAACTTGTAAAGGTTCACACGAATGACAACTTTGCTGACCTTTTCACTAAGGCGTTTGATCGAACCCGTTTTGAACATCTTGTCAACTTGATAGGAATGTTCAATCCAGAGTGAAAACATTTTTTTCTTAAATCAATTCAATTCATGAAAGTTAAAGTTTATATCTTTTAAGTTTTCTGTATATAGTTCTTTTAATTTTCAAATATTTTACAAAAGTTCAAACAAAATAGAAAATGGATAAACTTTCAAAGTTATCTTGAGAAAAGAGGAAATGATAGTACATCAGTAATGATCTAAACGCCATAGACTGCTCATATGGGAAATGATTGCGTCATGCTTACTTGATTGTTTAAATTGTTATGTTTTTAATCTGCTTATTTACAAGTAATTTGAATTGTCAGTAGGCTGTAGGCGTCTTTGAATCATTAGTAATGTGGAAACTAAATCTATACTACAACTGTGATTTGAACCCATGTATACATGTGTGCGTGTGTAAAAGAATACAAAAAGATCATTATCAGATAAAGGATGTAAGATTTTAGCAAATATTTTCGTAAGAGACCAGTTTTGGGTTATGTCTTTAGCACAATTTATCGGTTCACTTCACTGCCCATACTCACAAGTATGCAATGGGAAGTTGGGCCAAGATATGTCTTAACATCAACCGTTAAGCTTATATTCACCCTTGAATCATACCTGATTAATTGAATTCAAATCCAGATAAAAGTTGGATCCCCTTACCTAAATCCTCAGACTCCATATCTATTAACCTGAATCATCATACGATATTCATAGAAGAAAATCCAATCAAACCAAGACATCTGAATCACTCGAAATCGAATCTTATGATTCTTGATAATCCTTATGGATTCTGTTTGATTTTTTCTGTGCTAAATGATGTAACATCATTCTGGAGATTTGACAATCTTTGGGAAAATCTTAGATGCCTTGAGATAGTGCAACTTACATTTATGTAGCATATCAGTGGGGTACACGTTGTATATCTTAAAATTAATACCTTAACCCACAAGAACGTGATACAAAGATGCTTATGGTTTCAAATATCATAATATTGCCTACTTGAATTACTTGTTTATGTGCTTTTTACGTATGAATAACTTGTAATCCATGACATGATCCCATATTCTTTGACGTTTATCTTGTATCGTTTTTGCTAGAGTTTAGCCTGATATGATCCTCTGCTCATGTCTTTGAGCAAAAATAGTGTGTATATACTTGTATATTTCTATCTAGAAAAGATCGAAAAGATTCTAAGCTTGTGTACAGTTCAATTTTAATTAGAAAAGCCAAAAAAAAATATATTTGTGTTTAACCTTCGTGAAATGACTTTGAATCCTCTTGATTGAATGTGCTTATCTTGTTCGTTAATTGACTTGAAATCTTCATAATTTGAGATGAAAGTTTGAGCACACAAGGGTCTGTGCGTACTTAGTAAGTGCGCATGAGGTAAACCCTGCGTACTTAACAAGTACGCAAGACTTAAGTCAGGCATACTTAGTAAGTACGCAGGAGTTAAGTCCTGCACACTTAACAAGTACGCACGACCATTTTGTGTTGGGTATATATACAGCAGTTAGAATTTTTCTTGAGTTTCATCTCATTTCAAACATTTCACACTGTTGAATACCTCTACTCATTTTTACTCGAGATTTTCATGTGTTCCTAAAAGCTTTTTCATCCCGTTTTTCGGTTCATCTTCACCTTAATCATCTTTGGTGAGAATCTCAGTGCAATTCATACATAAAATCATCTATTATTGACATATTCGTTCAAGGGTTTGATAGTGAGGATTTAACCAATTTTGGATGTTCTTAATGAAAATTAAGACCTAAATCTAGTTATAAGTCACTAATCGAAGCACCTTGACTCCTAAATTGTCTTTAACAGGGTTTGATTTTGACTTTGAACCCTTGTTTGACCGTAGATTACCGTCGGACTAAGGCTAGGTCAAAATTGACTAGTTTAGCGGCTCATTGATGTTTATAGTGGTTCCATAGGTCCTAATCACGTATTTCGACCTTGTGGTGACCCTAATCCACAGCAATGCCTCTCCTTTGTTGAATTTTGAATTTTTGAAATTTGGCTAAGTGCATGTTCTTGCGCACTTAACAAGTACGCAGGAAGGACACTTGTGAAAAATTTCTAAGTCTAAAATTTAGTTCATTGTGTAGCTGCTATATCCTGTCATGTCTAATCCATTCCAATGATGCTTCTTGTTCTTATTGTGTTTATTGTTTGTTTTTGCAGTGATGGCTCGTGCATTCACCAGCGAATTCAATCTGCTGGATCTAGCACAGCCCGAGTGGAAGGGTGTTGCACTTCACTATAGGGAGATAATTGACTTCCTGAACCAATCAAAGATCAACTATGCCATATCTGCTGATCCTGTTGTCTCAAGACCGTATCTGGAGCAATTATGGGAAACTGCTGATCATGACTGTACAGTAAACCAAAACGTCATTAGGGCTACTGTAGCAGGTCATGATATTGCTATTTCTGAAGACACCACCAGACGCGTGCTACAATTTAAGGACTTATCAACTGATCCGGTGAGTTACCCTGACTACTTCGTTGATGGATGCTGGAGACAAAGGATGGGTTATTTCGGTACCATGGACTACTCCTCGTACAAGAAGATGTGGGTACTTGATCAGTGGCGTTACTTCGCACACGTCATGATCATATGCCTGTTTGCTAGGAAGGCTGGAAAGGATGCCATGGGGCATGTCTTGGCGGCTGCAATGGTTGCCCTCTCGCTTAACAAGGGTTATAACTTCTCGAAGTATATATACAAGTCTATCATCGATCAGATCAATACTGCTGATAGGTTTAGATTTCTATTATACCCTAGGTTCATGCAGCTGTTGATTAATGATGATGTGCCAAATCTACCAGCTATTGGAGAGAGACTACACGTCAAATGGGTGGATAAGAGAGTGTTTGCATAATTTCTAAAGCCAGGCAGTGTAGAACCTACCCTTGAGCACACTCCTCTCTTTGGCCACCTAATAAATGAAGCATATGTGGCTCCTGCTGACTTATGATGGTATAGTGCAGCGTCTGAGCCTGAACTCAGTGAACACAGTGATGAACAGCAAGAACAAGAGGAAGTTGGATCTGAAGATGGTATGTCTGAAGATGAAGGGGACGAGGAACAGGGAATTGGGGGTGCTGAAGATTCCGACTCATCGACTGAGTCAGATTCATCTGATTCTGATGATGCACCGTCCCAGGCACACCTAAGAAGACTGACAAAGGTGACCTTTTCTGAGTCATCTTCTAAGAGAAAGCGACAAGAGACTAGCAGTGAATACGAGCCCAATTCTGATTCGGACGCTGCTATACAGAGACGTAGAAGAGAAAGTATAAATAAGCAATGTGGGATAGGCCGCAACAAGCTATCCTTCATGAGGTAGAAGTCAGTGCTCAGAGGCAAGCACATGTAATGGCTGTGAGTACTGATTCCACTTCTACCTCACCTTCACAACTGCTTACAGGCGACAGCGGAGGAGGCCACGGGTAACACCTGAGGTGGCTATCGCTGCTATCACAGAGGAGGTTCCTGTGATAGTGTCCCTCCCTGTACCATCTGTCCAAGTGGCGGTGACAACTCCTATTCTAACTGAGTCAATCACCATCACCCCTTCCACCACAATTGCAACCACCATCCATCCACAGTCCCTACTACCACCATTGAACCCATCAGTCAACCCTACAACTTTGAAGACTTTTCCCAGGGTTTTGACTTTGATACGATCTTCTCATCTCCACTCCATAATGCTGAAGCCTCTACATCTAGGAATCCTGATCCCGATGATACAAGGATAACCACTTTGGAAACACAAGTTGCTGGTCTACTTGAAACTGTTCAAAAATCAAGGGAAGAATCTGAGGCTCAACGGGCTCAGATAAATTCGTTGGTGGACGAAGTTAATATTCTGAGAAGCCAGAGGACTGGGACTGAAGAGAGACTTATAAATGTGATGGCCCAGAACGAACTATTGATTAAAACAAACTATATGATTCTGGGACACAGGACGTCTTTAGAGGTACGGTTTGACAGGAAGCGGAAAGAACATGAAATGATGGTCAAGTTAGTAGCTGACCTGACCAAGAAGCTTGCTGCTCAGGGGAGAGAGAAAAAGAGAAGGAGAAGGCATCAAAATCTAGTGGTGATGAGGCTTGTCATCCGGTTGATCTAACAAAGGGTGATGACAAAGACAAGGATCATGAAGTCGGTTCTAGTGGAAGTGAGCAACAAGCTTTGGAGATAGTGCCCATTTCTGTTGTTCCAATGGCTGAGGGGGAGTCGACTCACCAGGAAGCCGGTGATGCTTCAGGTGGCAATAAAGGAAAGTCGGTGGCTGATGTTTTCAAAAATCTATCTGACGACGTGTCGGATAATGTGATCTTATTCTTAGAGCCAGGCTATTCCAAAGAAGCACAGATCGAGGCTCTCTGCAATCTGGAAGAGGGAGAGATCGACTCTGGTGACGACTGGGATGAGGAAGATGATGATGTGGTAATCGAAGTTCCTAAGGACGATGAGGAAGGAGAGTATGAGTTTGAAGATGGAGAGATCTTCGAAGTTCCATCCTTTGAATCTCATCTTCACGCAGGTTCAGTCGAGCTTGCTAGTACTGTTGAGGCATCGACTGAAGCCTCCCCTACCGACCCTACACCTATGGATCCAGAGGCATAGAAAGACAAACATATGCCTGCAAGTTCATTGAAGGATCCGGCTCCTGTCTTGCAAAGGACTTCAATCATAGACAAACACAGAGCGACAGTGGTGATCTTAGCTGTGAAGTTTGACGAGGATAAGAAGTTGTTTGCAATCAACCGAGATGGGGGGTTGAATACTTGAAACCAACCAGCGAAGCTTTCAACTCCTTGCCAAGATACGACCTCGTGAACCTAGTAAACCGAGAGCTGCTGGGTCACTCAAATAACGCAGTAGCGACGGGTTTGTGGTAGGTTCTACAGCGAGAGGTAAGATCTGGAAAATTCGAAATGTTTAAGCCTCAAGTGCCCAAGCAAGTCAAGGACAAGAACGCTAGACATCCTGTGACTAAGAGATGCTTAAAGAAACTTGTATACAAGCCAGTGCTGTGTGAAACCAAGATTTCCCTGAGCAAGTTATCTCAAGATATCCTCGGTAACATATGGTACCGGTACGTAGATCCTAAGTCGGGCGAGGCAGTGGTGATTGGAAAGGTGTGGTCCGATAGTGGAAGCTTAGTGCCACGGGAACTGATCAGAGTGTTTGATGAAGTCTGCTTCATAAACTTCTCTATGAAAGATCTGGAGGCACTAGCTGACAAGTACTGTATGTACACGGACGAGTGGAAAAAGTTCCTTTCTTCTAAATACAACAAGCTGATCAAGTTCTGCCTTGACTACAAGAAGAAGATGGAAGCTAAAGCTAGGGAGCAATGAAGACCGAAGACAATCCAGAGCTATTGTCAAGGGGGAGTTTGTTGAAGCACTTTTGTGTGACAGACACTCTAGATAGTGTCTTAGCTTTAGTACTTGTCTTGTATGTATTAGTCTTTGTATGTTAGTGTCTGTATGTATTAGTTATCGAGTTGTAATTTCTAATGAATGTTATTGTTGTATTAATTCTCTAAGTGTTTTGCGCACTTAGCATGTGTGCAGGAATTACTTCCTGCGTACTTAGCAAGTACGCAAGAATACTCTGCATACTTGCTAAGTACGCATGAACAGTTTGCCCTGCGCACTTATTAAGTGCGCAGAGATCAGGTCTAGTATAAATAGAATAGGTAGACAGAAGTTATGTACACATACATTTGCACTCCGTATATTCTCTCTGTAACCCTTCAAGTTTATAATAGACGGAGTTTGAAAGTGATTTCGTTGTCGGTTTACTCTGTGTTGCTTGATTCTCGACCTAGTCACGGGCATTCCGCACCCGGTCCGACTAGTCACACACCCACACGTAACGATCTGAGACACCCGGGGATCTACAGCTGATTTGCAATCAGTCATTTTAAATTTTGTAAGAATATCTTTAACATATTTGGCCTGATGAATAAGAATTCCTGATTCAGACTGCTCAACTTGTAACCCCATAAAGAACTGCATTTTTCCCATCAAGCTCACTTCAAACTTTAATTTCATAACTTGTTCAAATTCTTTGTAAAGAGCTTCATTTGTTGATCCATAGATAACATCATCGACATAAACTTGTACAATTAACAAATCAGCATCATGTTTTTTTAGGAATAATGTCTTGTCAATTGTTCCACGAACGAAGCCATTTGATGTAAGATGTATTGACAAGGTTTCATACCACGCACGAGGCGCCTGATGTAACCCGTACATGTAGAAGCATGTTTTTGTAACTATAGATTAAATTCTATGTATCGGTGTACTAGGCTAGTACGCAGGAGGGTGTTCCTGCGTACTTAGCTTGTTCACCAGTTTGGTCATGCGTACTTAGTAAGTACGCAAGGCTTTTGCCTTGCATACTTATCAAGTATGCATGACCAAACCCTGCGTACTTAGACAAGTATGCAGGTAATGTTCCTTCCCCTATAAATAGAAGACTTCTCTTCATTTGTAGGTGGAACTCTGGAACTAGGTTGAGAGGTGTCCGGGTCGGGACGAGCTCTCCCGACCCCTGGTCGGTGAGCTTAGATGAGAGATGTGTGCTCCTTCGATATGTAGTGTGTAATACGGGATGACTTCTATGTTATGGATTACGTATCGTTTCATTATCTTTTGTCTTTGTTCGTGTATTCTCTGTCTCCTTTTCTGAGTTCCCACATAAATCTCAGAACATGTCCGTGTATCTCCGCTGCGCGACGAGGCTCCCGGGACCTACAAGTGGTATCAGAGCCTCTGTGTTCGTTGATTTGTGTTCCAGTTTTGGGTTTTAGGGTTTTTGAGCAGATCTTATTTATAAAAGTTTGCTGTTTTTTCTTCCAAAAATCCTCAAATCTGAGTTTGTTATCACTTCATTTGGTGTTTGGAAGGCCATGGGTTTGTTAGATGATGATTTCTATGCTTTTGGAAGCATCAATTTCTCAGATCCATCAAGTTTCAAGCATTCTCCTCAAGATCCGTCAAGAACACTGTTGTACTGAACAAGTACGCAGAATCACATTTTCTGCGTACTTGCTAAGTACGCATGGGTTAGCCCTGTGTACTTAGTAACTACTCATGAGAAGTGACCTGCGTACTTAGCTAAGTACGCAAGGGCATTTCTCTGCGCACTTAGCAAGTACGCATGGGTACTTGGCTTTGCGTAATTACTAAACACGCATGAACACCCTTTATGAGTGTATTTACTAAGTACGCATGAACTAGCATCTGGGATTCAAAAAAAAAAACCAAAAAAAAATAATAAATTTAGGGATCATTTGTACGCGTGTTTCGGGCCATTTTTTAAGAAGATAGTAATTTTGGTTTTTCCAGACCAGAATTTGTATATGATGTGGCTTGGCGAAACATGGACGAGATTTTTGTTGGATGATACCACTTGTCATACATCGTGTAAGTGTTCATACCTGAAAATGTGGGCTACGAGTATTCGGGATACTTATTTAATAGGGTATGAATGCTGAACTAATGGGAGCAATTGGGTCGTCATCGGCTAAAGGTCTCGTTGTATTTGTGAAGATGTTGCTGCTTTGGGTCTTTCAGAAAAAGAATCATCTTGTTTAGGTATTCAAACCTGAATATGTGGGCTACGAGTATCCGGGATACTTCTTTAATAGGGGATGAATACTGGAAGAACTTGAACCCAAGGATTTGCTACTTTGGATCTTTGCAAAGGAATAAAAGAATAAAATCCTGGAGTTGGCTAGTTGTGCTTTTTGAGGATTTGAGTGAAGTGATGATGAAGATGGTCATTGTTTATAGAGAAATGAGGGGGATAAAAATAAATGTATCATCAACCGTGATTTCTTGTGTAAACTATATTTTTCATGCTCATTGGTCAAGCCTGTGTTCAAGATTTGATGTGATTCAATTAATATGGGATTTCTCATTTGGGATCTGGGCGGAATCCAAATAGAAAACCTAGTTATGGAACTTCACCGCGGTGAACGTATATAGATTAGGAGGTGTGAACCAGGAATGAGGATCTAATTGAAGAATGTTGGACTTTGGATATAAGGTGATCACTACTGAGCATGATTTTGTGTTTGATTCTATCAAGTGTTTTTAGGATGAAGCTGGATATCCGTTGGATTATTAGTTGAAGATGGAACCTTTTATCATTGGCCGATGGGATAGGAAACATACCCTTGTTTCTGGTCTAGACAGATGGAGCTTAAACTGAAAGGGGATATTGGAAATGAATATCTTCGGGAATTTGGTTGACTCATGAAGATACAGGATAGAGTTGCACACAGGTGGTGTGAAGACTAAAGTTTATCTTACTGGAATTCCTATAGGAGCTGATTAGTTTGATGCAGGTTATTGGAAATTCAAACTCTCTATCATATGCCAGCTGATTTGGAGTTGTCTTAGACTATTGTTACCTGGTTAGGAAGACATTGTCAGACTCGGAGTTCTAAGTCAGGGTGGAGCAAGCTACTGCTGAGAGGATGAACTACAATGAGTTGTGTTGGGTTAGTTGGTTCTTATTGAAGCACTTGGTTTGGTCTACAATGAAAGCTACAGTTAATAGAGAGTCGGGTTTGTCATCACTCGGCAACTAAAGACTGAAGTTTCAAGATTTGAAGATCTCAAGTGGAATGCCAGAAGATAAAGTCTCGCCAGAAGACACGTGATGTCATTGGTTTAGAGGGAGTCTGTTAGGACATTCTTTGTAAACTGATGATTATCAGTGTTAGTGATAGATAGAATTTGATGCTATAGTTAAGAGGGAGTTTGTAGAAGCATCTTTTTGTAACTATAGATTAAATTCTATGTATCGGTGTACTAGGCTAGTATGCAGGAGGGTGTTCCTGCGTACTTAGCTTGTTCACCAGTTTGGTCCTGCGTACTTAGTAAGTACGCAAGGTTTTAGACAAGTATGCAGGTAATGTTCCTTCCCCTATAAATAGAAGACTTGTCTTCATTTGTAGGTGGAACTCTGGAACTAGGTTGAGTGGTGTCCGGGTCAGGACGAGCTCTCCCGACCCCTGGACAGTGAGCTTAGATGAGAGATGTGTGCTCCTTCGGGATGTAGTCTGTAACACGGGATGACTTCTATGTTATGGATTACGTATCGTTTCATTATCTTTTGTCTTTGTTCGTGTATTCTCTATCTCGTTTTCTTAGTTCCCACACTAATCTCAGAACAGGTCCGTGTATCTCCACTACGCGACGAGGCTCCCGGGACCTACAGTATAGTGCTTTATCAAGCTTATACACTTGAAATGGATGAGCTGGATTCTCAAAACCTGGTGGTTGATTCACGTAAACTTCTTCCTTTACCACCCCATACAGAAGAGCTGTTTTTACATCCATTTTTTATAAAGTAAATTTCTTGTACGATGCATAAGCCAAAAAGATTCGTATGGCTTCAATTCGTGCAACAGGAGCAAAGACATCATCATAATCTAGTCCTTCCTCTTGAAAAAAACCTTGTACAACCAAACGAGCTTTGCTCCGAACTACAATCCCACGATCATCCTTTTTGTTTCTGAAGACCCACTTCGTTCCAATTGGATATTTTCCCTCAGGTAAGTCCACAAGATGCCACACGTTTATCTTCTTAAACTGAAACAATTCTTCTTGCATAGCTTCAATCCAACTTGGATCTTGTAAAGCGACAGTAACATTCTTTGGTTCCTCTTGAGATAAGAAATAGGAGTGCAAACAAACATTTATATTTCCAGTTTGACTTCTTGTCTTTACTCCATCTTCAAGAGATCCAATAATATTCTCAACTGGATGAGCAGAATGGATTTGATGATTTTGAATATGCTCAACTTCCACAGATTCTGGCATGTTTGTATCATTCAACTCTGGTAATTGATCATTTGAATCTTCAACACTAGAAGAACTTGTCTGAATTACATCCTCAGTCTGATCATTTAAAGGATCCAACTGAACTTTATTAACTGTTGGTTCATTATTTGTACTTGGAATTTCTTGTACTTCAGAATCAATATTAGTGACAGAGTTATCAACAAGATCTTCTTGTGTTTGAGTTGATGTAGTAACATTCTCAGACATCTCATTTTGAATCATCAAATTCTGTGGTCTAACCAAAAAATTTCCAACAGATAGATCACTACTTGTAGAAGACTCAGTTACAGTACCCGAAGTACTTGATTCATTAGAATCCATTTGAAGTTGTTGATCAAAATTTTTAAAGATTACTTCAGCATCAAAGAACCAGTCAGGTCCATTTTGATCTGTAGGAGTATTTAGTTCTTGCCACTCTACATAAAACGATTCTTGAACAATTTTGGTTCTTTTGTTGTACACTCTATAAGCTTTCTGATATGAAGAATAACCCAAAAAATAGCATTCATCACCGACAGCTGCAAATTTTGGCAATAAATCTTGTGTATTCAACAATGTACAAGAACAACCAAATGCTCTGAAGAACTTGATATACGGCTTTCGTTTATAGAATAGTGCATACGAAGTCTTTGTATGTTGCTTCACCATAAGAACTCTATTTAAAACATAACATGCAGTGTTTACTGCTTCAGCCCAGAAGATAATGGGCAACTTGGAATCGACAAGCATTGTTCGAGCAGCTTCTATTAAAGTTTTGTTCTTCCTTTCAGCTACTCCATTCTGTTGTGGTGTTCTTGCAGCACTATACTAATGTGTTATTTCTTTTTCTGCACAAAACAAACTTATCAGTTTATTTTTAAATTCTGTTCCATTGTCACGACGAATGATTGAAACTTTGCAATTTCTCGCAAAATGACTTGTGTAAACCGTTTATTCTAGAAAATCAAGCAATCGATTGGTAGAAATGAGAATCGATTAGAATAATCAAGATATGAGATTGGATCAAAAATACATAGTTAAAATTGTAACTCTCTCTATTGTATTGATATATCAAATGAAGTCCCCCTTACAAAAGTCAAACTAAACAAGTATTTATACTAAGAAGACAAAGAATGAGTTTATCCGAAATACATTTCGGTCGAAATGTATTTCGTCCGAAAACTATAAGATTTCAGTCGAAATCTTTTAACTTCAAAGAATTCTTCCGTCTTCAGACTGTTTTATATGCGATGGCCTAAAAATAGTTCCAACAGGGATGAACAGGAATTTCATAAGGTATGAATCATGTATAAGAGTTTGTAATAAAATCATGAAGTATTTCATAAAAACATGGGATGGTAACCAAATGGGTGCATTGACTTATCAAAGTATTTTAAGTTCAACTAATGTCTGAGAAATCATGCTTTAGCCTATAAGTGGATACTCATCCTAAAAGTTCCCAGGAAAGAATAACTGGTCCATCGGTTGATTTGGATTTATACGAAATGCTTTCCTAGACAGAATTTCCCAGAATACAGGCATCCACCCTTTCGGATTGCACAAGTTCTCATTCATTAGTTAGAACCTACATACCTTTGACGATAGTTTCATTTTGGACTAGACCCTTAGGTCTAAGAGTAAGTTTTATGTAGTTTCAAGTAGTTTCAAATAGTTTCATGTAGTCCCTTGAATGCTGTAGTTCATGTAATTGCACCACGTAGATAGAAATAGATAGGTGTGGATAGGTATAGGTAAGTGGATTAAGTATAGAATGGAGTTCCTAATAAGAGACACGAGTTAAACTTGTGTTTGGGACTCTTAGGTTATAGTCTAGGCCATGTGTGTCTATTAACCTAATTCCCTATAACCATGGCTCTGATGCCAATCTGTCACACCCCGGCAGGCGGCGGATTATACGTCGGGGCTGATGCGGTTGTTCATAAGCACATGATCATCTATTAATAAGTGACAATATTTATTCATCATAATTAAAAGCATCCGTTACACAAAGTAATAGAAAACAAAGAGTTCAAAACATAAATATAATTAAGCTTCATTATTACTAGGTCTGAAGTCCTATGTGTTCAACACGGTCCTCAAATAGGTGCACCTGAAACATGTGAGTAAATGTCAACTACAAATAGTTAGTGAGTAACATAGGTTTTGACACTAAACAAAAGTTGGAAAAGGTTTACAATTCAATATGTTCAAAGCATAATCTAAGGCATAAATGTGAAAACATACAAGGTTCCAAAGCATATAATTAAAACCGTAGTAATGAAAAACTGTAGGTACAATCCAACTGATTCTGTTATGGAAAAAGTAGTAAGTGGTATACACAAAACCCGCCAAGGTTTGTGTTAAGTATGGAATCGGATTCTCGTATAAATGTTTATGTTAGGTACTACCTTAGGCTTGCCATACAAGTTATTGATTGTATTAAACATGAACACACGTATGGTCGCCAAGTAGTTTAATACATAAAGCACATAGTCATTAGCAATAGAACAATGGTATTGAATTTGTATATGTAATGTAATGTAAAACATGTTCCACCCCGAGTATTTGTATACAATAGTAAAGAGAAAGGGGGCTATGAAACTCACTTGTATTAAAGTTAGAAGTGGTATGAATTGGTAAAGATTGATAGTCCTTGTGAGGACTTCTCACAATAACCTATATGTGTAATGGTACTCTAAATTCAATGTATGTCTAAATGGAATTAAGGAAATTTTGGGACTTTAGGGTTTTATGGGGTTTGAGGCTGGATATAGGATTTGTGCAAGTTTTGTAGAAAAATATATGTATTTATAATGCTAAAAATGTTTGGACTAATTCTACAATAATTAAATAAATCATGGAATAGGAAAGAGTTTTAAATAATATTGCATTTGAATTTATTTATATATTCATTCTAAAAATATAATCTATAAATAAATTAAGGAATGGAAAAGGTTTAATTAATTTATTTTATGTAAATAAAATGATTAATTAAATTTACTAATTAATCTCATTTAAAGGAAATATAAAAGAATTAATAAATAAATGGGCCTTAATGAAATTAGTTAGACTTTGTATAAAATAATTATTTACAATAATTATTTAAGTATTTTTATAACTTTAAAAGTGTTTTAAATAATTAATCTTACCAAATAATTATTTATATGCTTTAAAAAGATTTAATAAAGCTTAAACATTTAATTAAAATTCATGTAACAAACATTATTAATATATAAATAAAATAACATAATTAATTTGTTTAAACAAATGATTTACATTATTTATTTAGGAATTTACAAGTGTTATAATATGTTTTTAAATGAATTGAAATAAATAAACATCATTTTATGTTTTTCTTTCTGTTTTTATAGAAAGTATATAATATATTTATGAAATTTATAAAAATTAATTTGAAATTTTTAGACATTAAATAATGTATTAAAAGAGATTAAAAAGGAAAATAATTTCAAAACTGGGCTAACCGGACTCGAACCCGCGTCGAGCCGGCCAAACACTTGCACACGCACACTTAACCACTGTGTAGGATCGGTAAATACAAGATGGTTCTATTCCAGTTGAGATTGGCGGAAACAATCAGAACTGAGCAATGTAAATAAGTAAACACAAGAAGTACTGATAAATACAATTTGTATTAAGCTTCAATGGTTACAAGATTACAAAGAAAACCCTAAGAAAAGCACTGAGATACAATGACTCTAAGTATTACTTATATAGTAACCTAGAATCAAGACAGACCCTTGATTCTAAGGATCAGATCTAACACAAACCGTTGATCTTGTATTGAAGCTATTCTACATATAATGACAATAAACACTATAAAAGATAACTTTACTCAAACGTCTTCTTAGGCATTATTGCTTGCATGCTTGGAGAAGAGCGTTGTAGTGCTTTATTATCTGCACCAGTGACATTCTTTCTACGTGGAGTGTGTCAGTGGTGTAGCCGAAAGTTGTCAGTGGTAATGGTTGCTTTATCGAAGCCAGTCAGTTGCAACGTTTGATCTTTAGTTGAAATGGCTATCAGCTGCAAAGTTGGAGATCAGCAGCAAGATGCAAACATCCAAAGCTGCTGATGATTTGCCTATCAGCAGCATCAAGTGTGGATGCTGTTGAGAAGCCTATCCGCAGCAACTTTGGTCTTTAGCAGATAAGGCTATCCGCAACAGATTTGTTCTTCGGTAGAAGAACAAGTATCCGCTGCAGATAAGCTTATCCGCAGCAGTTTGTTGGTCAGCAGCAAACTCTGAGGTAAGCAGCATTTGTACGTAGAAAGTTTTGTAGCCATCCGTATTTATTTCTACACACTGGACCAGGGGCATGTTGTCGTATCCAGTTTGGTTTCATTTGAGTTTTAATCAGAAAACCCAAACACCCTCCGACCCCAATTTGCTCCGATGAACCCTAGCCCTCCAATGTCCATGACTGGCCAACGATTCACACCTGATTTCATAGGGCTTTCGATCGCTGGGCCTAAACAAACATATTGGTACTAAAATTACCTGAAATGGTTGGGCGACGGAGGAGAACGACCTAGCAAGGCAGGTCTGAGTTCGTCAGGCTTGATCGTGCTTCGTAGGTGTTTTTGGCAGGTTTTTGAGTTTAGGGATGAATGTCTCGAAGGTTTGGCACTCGTTTTATACGTCAAATTTCAAGCCAATTCCACGAATCGATTAAGCTCAAGTTTTGAACGGTTACGATTTGGTCTACTTGAATTTAATCATTGCATTGGTTAAATTGAGGTATTAATCTTGATCGAAACTGTTATAGTTACGTTTTAGCACAATTAGATTGAGTTAATACCCATTGATTCAATGATCCATTGATCGAATTTGGCCTCTGTTGACTTTCGAGGGTCAAGGTGGCGGGGGGTAATTCCATAATAGACGAGGGGGAGGAAATGGAAGTTTAAATTTGCATAATGGTCCATGAGGCTCTAAAGCTTTAACATTTTATGTTTAAAACTTGTTTTAAATAGAATTAAGTTTCAGAAATTACATTATTAATCCCTGAACTTTTATAAAACATAACAATAATAAATTTACAAATTTTTATAAACTCAATTAAATGTTAATATTATTTTTAAACATTTCAAACATGAAAATATATTTTTTGCAAAATAAAATGGTATTAAATATATTTACTTTTTAATTTAAATATATAACTTTTATAAATCCTAATTTTACTTATAGAATTTATAATTTAGATTTTATAAGTTTGTATTTATATATACACATATACATATATACATATACATATATAGATTTAGAAAACAACCTAGCATATATATATATATATAAATTATTTATATAATGCCTTATATAAATGTTTATCATTTTTGAATAATTGCACTCAATGTATGTGTGTATACGGATGAAATGAAATGGATAATTAGGACAATTTATTGAAATGGATAGATGCAAACCACATGATAATGAAATTACAGGGGCCGGAAAAAGTAAAAGCAAAGGCCGGAATTTTCTAGGGATTACATGGAGCTTTTTACTCCGTAGAGGTAATGTCCCCAAATTTTAAATGCAAAGACAACCGCCGCAAGCTCAGGGTCGTGAGTCGGGTAGTTGAACTCGTGTAACTTTACCTGTCGTGAAACATACGTGATCACATTTCCCCTCTACATCCATCCACATCCTAACCCTTGACCCGAAGCGTCGAAATATACTACCAGGTCCTCGTTACCCTCGGGTAGTGCCAACACTAGAGCTTGGGTCAACTTCTTCTTTTGTTACGACATAGATTGTATGACAAAAGCTTTGTAATAGTTTAGGTCATATTGTCTTTATGTTTTTTATGTAATTGTTTTGATTTTGTCTAAGTATTAGAACAAGTTTTGCTAGAGGCGAACTTGATAAGTTCGCCTAAGCAGCTTTGAAGCGAACTTGTTAAGTTCTCCTATTGCAGAACGGGTGTCTATAAATAGGAGTTTACAGAATCTGTTAAGTAGAACTTGAGAAGTTGAGAAAAAAAGAGAGTATATTATGTAAATTCTATGTGTTTGATGATATAAAAATAGAAGTTTATTTACCTGATGTTTCTATTGTCAATTAGTATACGAACGTTAATACGGTACGATTCTACACTCCATGTTAACAAGACGTTCTGTCACGAGATCGATCTGAGATGAGTCATGTGGAACTACAAATGGTATCAAAGCTTTTGCTCGTGATTTGTGTTTGATTCTTGGTGATTAGAGACGTTTTTTCTGTACAATTTGATAAGAAATTGATCATTTTTGAAGTTTTTGTATCCATGGATTTTTCAAGTTCTTGAAGCTGATTTTACTGCTGAATTCATGGATTTGAAGTTGATTTTGGTGAAATTAATCCGATAGAAGTGTTCTAATTCATAAAATACTAAATCCTACGGTCCAATTTCTTCAAATTCCTTCTAATCTGTGAGAAATGAAGATTTTTGGTGATGTTTGTTCGTGTTTGGGTTAAAGTTCTTGCTGAGTTTGTTTCAGCTGCAGTAAGCAAACTTGCTGAAAGTTGTTGTAGGCGAACTTAGCAAGCGAACTTATTAAGTTCGCTTCTCTCAGTTTAGGCGAACTTACCGGATTTTCTTGGGTAAGCGAACTTAAGTTCGCTTGATATCAAATTCGCTTGTTTGGCTTTGAAGCGAACTTATTATCTTCGCCTAAGGGGAGTTTTTGTTCAACACTTGGAAGTTTTTTCTGAAAATGGCAAATATGGTGCAAGTGACTAATATGTTAAATATCGATAACGAGATTGGTACATCTCAGAAACCGCCTAAATTGTTAAGTCTTGCAGATTATTGTAACTGGAAAGATCGGTTTGATCAGTTCGTATCTTTTACTGATACAAGTTTATGGATTCCAATCTTGGAAGGCTATACACATCCGACATATACTTGGATGGGAAAGGATGATGTTCCTAAATAGGTATCTGCGTTAACCATAGAAGAAAAAAATATTGTTTGATAGGGAAAATAAGGCAATGGCTAGTATTTCTATGTCTCTTCCTAAAGAAATTTATCATAACTTAATCAATTCAGGACTTCTCAACAATTTTGGGAAGCATTACAAAAGCGATGTGAAGGTAGTTTGGATGTTAAGAAAAGAAGAAAAGAATTACTGAAGAAGCAGTTCTTAGTATTCAAGCACTTTCAAAATGAATCTTTAGATGATCTTGCAACGATATTCTAGCATTTACTGAGTGACTTGTCAAGTGTTTCAGTGGTTTATGAGACTAAAGAGATAAATGATAAGTTTTTGGAGGCATTACCATCTAAATTTGATGTGTATACGGTTTTGATAAAAGAGAATGTCAAGTATAAAACTATGTCACTTGAAGAGGTTCTTGGCAAGATTCAATCACATGATTTGAATATGAAGAAAAAGGAAACTAATATGGAGCATATCCAAGATCCTTCAATGTATTTTTCTAAGTCTTCTGGCAAAATTGGTGCAGGGGTTGCGTTCTTTTCTGGTGATACTCAAGATGTTTCTAATGATCATTGTTCTGGGGTTCCAAGTCATTCAGGTTTCTCTGCAAATACAGCTTCTTCATCATCTGGAACACATAATATGAATCATAGAGTTGCTGATGATTGTTTAGCGATGTTTTCTTCCTTTATGGCTTCTTATGAAAATTTTATTGGAGGAAAGATTCATGATCCAGATGTTATTGAGGAAGATTTCAGATAGATTGATCCTATTGATCTGGAAGAGATGAACATTCAATGGAATATGACTATGTTGATGAGACAAGCAAAGGATTTTTTGAAAAAGACTAGAAGAAACTATATCAGTTCTCACAGTCGTTCACGTATGGGATTTGATAAAACCAAAGTTCGTTGCTATAATTGTCAGGAGTATGGTCATGTTGCCAAAGAATGTGTGAAACCAAAAGTTGAATTTGATTCTCAGAAGAAGCCTAATAACTTTCAGAACAATCGTAATTAGTCACATGGCTCCTTTGGCTCTGGAAATTCTAATCATGCATCTGCATCATCTGCTTTGGTTGCTCAGAATGATGAAAATTATGACTGAGGTATTCATCTTGAAGATTTGGTTGGTACTGTAAGTCAAGCGTTTGTAGCATAGATTCTTTCTACAAAATCTGAAGAGTCAACTGATGATGATAGCTCAAGTGATGGTGAGAGTTTGCCTAGTGCTGATGAAGAGCATGATCAAGTACATAATTTTGAATATGATATTGCATCTGGTGTATCTGAAGATGATATTGTATTAACTCAAAATTCTTCTGATGGTGTTGATTCTGAAAATATTCCGATTGCAAAAGTCTTCATGGCAGATATGTCAGATCTTTCAAAGGTAAAAGATTCTGTCTGTCACATTTATTGCTCTAATTGCATTAGTATAAAAGATAAAATGCAAAAAGTAATGGATGATAACACAAATTTAATTTGTGATATAAAATGCATTCAGTTAATAAAAAATTGAAAGATAATGATAAATTGTGTATAGATAGAATTGCGTCTTTGAAAAGAGATTTGAACTCTTTGGGATTGAAATATAATGAACAAGTATATCATCTGGATATGGCTTATGCTGAGATTGAGAAGCGAAATGAAATTGTCACTCAGAAGAACAAAGAAATTTATGATAAAGAATCTGAAGTGATCTAATTACATAGAAAGCTGGAAAATTTTAAAAATTCATCTGTGGTATTGAATTACTTTAATGCTAATGTTGATCCTACTAAGAGGGTTGCTGGTATTGGATTTGTTCCTCCACCATTCAATGCAAATTATGTGGTTGAACCAGAAATTATTCATGAAGTGGAAATTGATCCAAATACGGTGTTGAAAGTAAATCCAGTAACTAGTGAAGATATGATATATGATTCTGATTCCGAGGATGAAGTTTTTGATGATAAAAAGGTTGAAGGCATTCCTAAGGAAGTGCAACTTGATGAACCAAAGGTAGTGAAAAATCTTACCCGTGACAAATGCATTTTAACAGAACCGGATGAGGTGAAAGTTGATCAACCGAAACTTTCCAAAATGTTACAATCAAGTGGTTTTGTTGCTGCTGGTTAAGAAGAATTTATCAACGGTGACTAAACAAGTTTTTGTTCAAAAGAAGTCAGTTAACTATTCAGTAAAATCTTCTGAAGATTGTTCATCAGACGGGTCTTCAAATTTAAGAAAAACTCCTTATATCAGAAATCATCAAGATAGAAGAGTTTGTTTTCATTGTAATGAGGCTGGTCATATTCTGATTCACTGTCCTTATAAGAATCAAGGCAAATTAAAGAGTTATCCCTCACAAAAACAAGTGGTGACGATTATAAAAAGACAAAATGGGGAAAAGCCTACGTCTAGTGTTGTAAAGAATATGCCTTGTCAATCATTTGCTAAATCTTCAGGATTTAAGCAACATGATAAGCGTATTTCTAAACCAGTTGTTTTTCAAAAGAAGTTTGAGATTCCACATGTTAGAATTCCAAAAGAGTCTCAACCTGAGGTCACACTTTCTAGACCACAACGAAGAAGACGCAATAGAAAACTAAAGAAATTTTTGGAAAAACCTGAATCTGATAATCATAAATATAATAATGTTTTTCCAATTCATCATACTATGTCTTCATTGAGAAGGTCTAATTGTGAATCTTATGTTCCAAAGGTTGATGACAATGTTTATTGTGAATTGCTTAAAGTTGTTTATTTTGATCCATCTGGACGACCCAAGACCACAATGGCTTGGGTTCCAATTTCTAACTAATATTCTTTGTTTATGTAGGGACAACCAAGGAGGACTGTCAACAATACGTGGTATGTGGATAGTGGTTGTTCTCGACATATGATAGGGAATATTCGTTTGTTGGAAGATGTTATTAATAATGATGGTGGTTATGTCGCTTTTGCTGGAAATAAAGGCGGGTACATAACTGGTCATGGTACTTTAAAGAACGAAAAGTCAAATTTGAGAAAGTGAACTATGTGTAGCAACTTGAACATAATCTTTTGAGTGTATCTCAAGTGTGTGACAAGAAATTTTCATTTCATTTCAATGATTCTGAGTGTTATATCTTGAAACCGGGCTTTGTGATTCCTGATGAATGGATTCTAATGAAGGTTCCGAGGAGAAATGAGACATATGTCCTAGACATGAGTGTTGCTACTACAACGGATTCAATTCCTACTTGTCTACTCTCCAAGGCATCTGAGTCGGATTCTATTTTGTGGCACAGGAAAATTGCTCACATCAATTATCGGAAAACGAATTATCTCGTGAAGAATGATCTGGTTTTTGGTGTTCCGAAAATAAAATTTTTAGTTCCTGATAATTGTATTCCTTGCAAGAATGGGAAACAACACAAGAAGTCTCTCAAATATAAGTCAAAGAATTCAATTGTAACTCCTTTGGAGCTACTATATATGGATTTGTTCGGACCGATTAGTATCAGGAGCATTGGCGGTAAATCTTACTGTCTTGTAGTAACAGATGATTTCTCTAGATTTTCATGGGTTAAGTTCCTTGCTTCTAAAGCCGAAACCACAGAGTTGGTACAATTCTTAATCCTGGATTTAAAGAATTTGTTCAAACAGAAAGTCAGAAGAATTAGGAGTGACAATGGCAGTGAATTTAAGAATAGCAAGATGGGTTTATTCTGTCTTCAAAAGGGAATTCATCATGAATTCAGTGCGCCATATGTACCTCAACAAAATGGTGTTGCTGAACGAAAGAACAGGACTTTGGTTGACACGGCACGTATGATGATAGCTGATTCTAAGCTTCTAGTAAATTTTTGGGCTGAGGCTGTGAATACTGCGTGTCACATTTTGAACCGAGTTTTGACCGTTAAGCGACAGAACAAGACATGCTATGAGTTGCTTAATAATCGTAAGCCGAATCTGGAATATTTACTACCTTTTGGGAATCCATGCACCTTGTTGAAAGTTCGAGATGTCCCAACCAAGTTCAGTGCTAAGGCTATTGAAGGGATCTTTCTGGGGTATGTTGCAAATTCTACTACCAAGAGGGTTTATAACAAAGAGACTCTCCAGGTTGAAGAATGGTTTCATATTGACTGTTCTAATCGGTCTTTACCTCAAATGGCGATTGGACCTGACTGGGCTTTTGATTATGAAAATTTGTTCAAGTCTTTTCATTTACCTTCTGATATTTCTCCTGAGGATGCTGCATGTATTATATGATTCTTGTCAGGATGCACAGAATAGTGGTTTTCGGCTGTAGAAGTTGTATCGACAAACTGGTTCAGGCGAACTTGTTCAGGCGAACTTGTTCAAGCGAACTTGTTTAGGCGAACTTATTATGTTCGCCTCTTGCAACACTAAGCGAACTTATTATGTTCGCCTCTTGCAACACTAAGCGAACTTATTAAGTTCGCCTAAGGGCTCAGTAGTGTTTTGGACTTGTGATTTTTTTGTGTTGAAATTTTTTTAAAAATTTTTTTGTTTTGTTTGTTTGATGACTAATGTGTGTTTTTGTCCATTACATTTACAGATGGCTCGTCGTGTTGAGTACAGACATAATCAAGTGGCGTTGTTAGATACAAATATGTCTGAAGCTGTTAATTTTCAAGGAATTATCAACTTTCTGAATCGTTCACGTTTGCATGTGGCCTTATCTGCTAATCCGTACATCAGTTTACCGTATATTCAACAATTCTGGGATACCGTACATCAAGATACTGTATGTTGAACCTCACGTACTTCGTGCTACAGTGAATAATACAGAGGTAGCTATTTCAGTGGAAACTATTTGTGCTACTTTGTGTAGGTCCCTCGGGTGTGGCGGATCGTCACATGCAAGTGTGTTCCTGAGTCGGACCGGGTGCGGAATGCCCGTGACAAGGTGGAGAGTCTTACAACACAAAGTAAACCGACAAGAGAATCACTTTAAACTTTCTTCTATTATAAACACTTGAAGGTTACAGAGAGAAATACTGAGTATACAAGGTCTGAGTATCTGCCTGCGTACTTATCTACTGTCAACCTATCCTATTTATACACGACCTGATCTCTGCGCACTTAGCAAGTGCGCATGGCAAATTGCCGCGTACTTAGCAAGTACACAAGGTATTCTTACGTACTTGCTAAGTACGCAGGAACTAATTCCTGCGCACATACAAGTGCGCAAAACACTTAGAGATTTCAGCAACTATCAACATGCATTAGTAAATACAACTCGATAACTAATACATATAGACACTTACAAACAAAGACAAATACATACAATGAAAGTACAAAACTAAGACTCTATCTAAAGTGTTTGTCACACGAAAAGTGCTTCAACAAACTCCCCCTTGACAACAGCTCTGGATCGTCTTCGGTCTTTAGTCTTCGGTCTTCGGTCTTCACATCCCTGCATCTTTAGCTTCCATCTTCTTCTTATAGTCAAGGCAAAACTTGATCACCTTGTCATATTTAGAAGCAAGGAATTTCGTCCATTTGTCCGTATGCATGCAATACCTGTCTACTACTGCCTCCAGATCTTTAATAGAGAAGTTAATGAAGCAGACTTCATCAAATACCCTGATCAGCTCCCTCGGCACTAAGTATCCACTTTCTGACCGTATCTTTCCTATCACCACAGCCTCCCCCGTTTTAGGATCTACGTACCAGTACCACATGTCACCGAGGATATCCTGAGATAACTTGCTCAGGGGAATCTTGGTTTCATATAGCACTGGCTTGTATACCAGTTTCTTTAAGCGTTTCTTAGTCACAGGATGTCTAGCATTCTTATCCTTGACTCGCTTGGGCACTTGAGGCTTGAACACATCAAACTTCCAAGATCTTGCTTCCCGCTGTAGAACCTTCCACAAACCCATCTCTACTGCGTGATTTGAGTGACCCGGTAGCTCTCGGTTTGCTAGGTTCACGAGGTCGTTTTTAGGTAAGGAGTTGAACGCTTCACTGGTTGGTTTCAAGTATTGAACCCCCAGATCGTTTGATTGCGAACAACTGCTTATCTTCCTCGAACCTTACAGCTAAGATCATCCCTGTTGCTCCTTGTTTGTCTATGATAGAAGTCTTTTGCCAAACAGGAGTTGGACCCTTTGATGAACTAGCAGGCATATCTTTATCTTTTGGTGCCTCTGGATCCACAGGTGTAGGGCCAACTGGGGAGGCTTCAGTCAATGCTTCAACGTTACCAGTAGTGTCGACTAAACCTGTGTGGAGCTGAGATTCAAAGGATGGCACTTCAAAGATCTCACCATCTTTGAACTCATACTCTCCTTCCCCGTCGCCCTTGGGAACTTCAATAACTACATCCTCATCATTTTCATCCCAATCATCACCAGAGTCGATCTCTCCTTCTTCAAGATTGTAGAGAACATCGATCTGTGCTTCCTTGGAATAGTCAGGCTCTAAGTATAAGATCTCCTCGTCAGATACATCCTTTAGAACAGCAGCCGCTGACTTTCCTTTGTCACCACCAGAGGTATCACCACCTTCCTGATAAGTAGACTCCCCCTCAGCCATTGGAATAGCAGAAATAGGCACGATTGCTAAAGCTTGGTGCTCACTTCCACTAGGACTGACTTCGGGATCCTTGTCTTTGTCATCATCCTTAGTCAAATCAACAGGATGACAAGGCTCATCACCAGTAGGTGTTGATGTCTTCTCTTTCTCTTTATCCTTCTCCTTCTCCCCCTGAGCATCAAGCTTCTTGGTCAGATCAGTAATTAGTTTGACCATCAGTTCATGCTCTTTCTGCTTCATATCAAACCTCAGCTCAAGAGACGACCGGTGTCACAGAATCATATTATTTGTCTTGATTAGAAGCTCGTTCTGGGCCATTACATTCTTGTGTCTCTCATATGTCCCCGTTCTCTGGCTCCTTAGAATTCTAACTTCGTCCACCAATGAATTAATCTATGCCTGTTGAGCGTCAGATTTCTCCTTTGACTTCCGAACAGCTTCCAGCATACCAGCAACTTGGGTTTCCAGAATTTCTATCCTTTCTTCATTAGGATCAGGAAGTCTGGATGTAGACGCTTCAGTCATGTGAATTGGGGAGGAGAAGATAGTATCAAAGTCAAACCCCTGAGTGAATTCTCCATAGTTGAAGGGTTGACTTATAGGTTCGGTGGTTGTATGGATTGTGGATGTGATGATGGTTGTAGGGGTGATGGAAGGTGTGATGGTGACTGACTCTGTGAGAATTGGAGTAGTCACCGCCACCTGGACAGATGTGATAGGGAGGGTCACTATCACAGGAACTTCCTCTGTGCTAGTAGTGACAGCCACATCAGGTTGTACCTGTGGCCTTCTCGTCTGTCGCCTGTATAATTGCTGTGAAGGTGGGGTAGAGGCTGAATCAGTACTTGCAGCCGAAACTTGTACTTACTGCTGGGCACTGACCTCCACCTCATTGGGAATAGCATGTTGCTGCCTATCCCCCTGTTCTTGTTTATACTTTCACGCCTTTGTCTCTGAATAGCAGTGTCAAAGTCAGAATATGACTCATATTCACTGCTTGATGATTGTCGCTTTCTCTTTGAGGATGACTCAGGAAGGGTAACCTTCGTCGTTCCCTCGGGTGTGCCTGTGACGGTGCATCATCAGAATCAGAAGAATCAGATTCTATCTCTTCAGAGTCGGATCCTTCAGTACCATCATGACCTTCTTCTTCGTCACCACTTTCCGACGATTCATCCACACTTTCAACTTCCTCTTCTTGTTGTTGTTAATCTGAATGTTCACTTAGCTCTGGCTCTGAGTCTTGGCTAAACCATCTCCAGTCATCCGGTGCCACATACGCTTCATTTATCAGGTGGCCATAGAGTGATGTATGCTCAGGAGTAGGTTCTACACTGCCTGGCTTCAAGAATTGTGCAAACACCCTCTTGTCCACCCTCTTAACTTGCAATCTCTCCCCGGTAGCAGGGAGGTTTGGCAACGCATCGTCAATCAGTAGTTGCACAAACCTTGGGTATAACAAGAACCTGAACCTCTCACCCGTGTTTATCTGATCATTTATGGCTTTGAATATGTATCTTGAGAAGTTTTAGCCCTTGTTGAGAGATAAGCCAACCCTGGCTGCGGCATGATCATGACCCATTGCATCCTTTCCAGCCTTTCTTGAGGAGATGCACATGATCATGACATGGGCAAAATATCTCCATTGATCGAGCACCCACATTTTCTTGTATGAAGCATAATCTCTAACACCGACGTATCCCATTCGTTGCCTCCAACAACCATCCACAAAGTAGTCAGGATAGGCTGTTGGGTCGGTGGAGAGATCTTGGAATTATAAGACCCGTCTAATTGTGTCTTCAGAAAAGGTGATGTCCTGACCCGCCACAGTAGCCCTTATAACATTAGGGGTTACCGTGCAATCATGCTCCGCGGTCTCCCAGAACTGCTCGAGAAATGGTCTTGAAACAATCGGGTCTGCAGAAATAGCATAACTGATTCTTGAACGATTCAAGAATTCAATTATCTCTCGGTACTGCTGTGCAGCACCCTTACACTCTGGTTCTGTATGTGCTAGGAGATTGAACTCATTTGTAAACGCACGAGCCATACCTGCAAAAACACACAGAAAACACAATAAGAACAACAAGTTTCATTGGAATTGAAAACACATGACTCAGTATAGCAGTTACTCATTGAACTGAAATTTCAGACTTAGAAATTTTTCACAAGTGTTGGTCCTGCGTACTTAGCAAGTACGCAGGTAATTGTTCTTGCGTACTTAACAAGTACGCATGAATTACTTCTTGCGTACTTGTTAAGTGCGCAAGAAACGCACTTGTGCAATTTTCAGAAATCTAAAAATCTCAACAGATATTCAACAATGATGTGGATTAGGTCACTACAAGGTCGGAATACATGATTCTAGCTTATGGGACTAATATCAACACCAAATAAGTGCTACATTTGTCACAATTTTGACCTAATGACGACCCAGACGAACCGTTGGTCAATCGAGGGTCAAAGGTCAAAATCAAAGGCTATTAAGGACGATTAGGCACAGATTAAGGTTCGATTGATGATTTTAAAAATGTTTTAATCTTAATGTTTTACCAAATCGACTAATAAACGTCCAAAATGAAAAATCAAACCCTTAGAAATTTCAAAATTTTTAATGGTCCTTAATTCTCGATTTCGCAGATGAAATGCCTCTAGATTCTCACCAAGTGAGTGTAATATGATGATGGAGCTAGAAACAGGACGAAAAACCGGTTAGAACACTCGAAGTTTTTGAGTAAAAGTAATTAGAGGGAATTGAACAGGCGTTTGAGATTTGAATGAGATAGAAATCTAAAAATTTTCTAAGTCCTATATATATACCCAACACAAAATGGTCTTGCATACTTACTAAGTGCGCAGGACTTAACTCCTGGGTACTTACTAAGTACGCATGACTTAAGTCTTGCGTACTTGTTAAGTACGCGGGGTTTACCTCCTGCGCACTTATCAAGTACGCAGAGACCCTTGTGTGCTCAAACTTTCAACTCAAATTATGAAGATTTCAAGTCAAATAACAAACAAGATAAACAACATTCAATCAAGAGGATTCAAAATCAATTCAGGAAGGTTAAACACAAATATTTTTGGCTTTTGTGATTAAGATTGAACTATACACAGACTTAAATTTTTTTTGATCTTTTCAAGATAGAAATATACACATATTCACACAAACTGTTTTTGATCAAAGACACGAGCAGAGGATCATATCGAGCTAAATTATAGCAAAAATGATACAATATAAACATCAAAGACTATGGGATCATGTCATGTAATAAGCACATAAACAAGAAATTCAAGTTGACAATATTATAAGATTTGAAACTCTAAGCATCTTTGTACCACGTTCTTGTGTGTTAAGGTATTAATTATAAGATATACAACGTGTACCCCACTGATATGCTACAGTAATGTAAGTTGCACTATCTCAAGGCATCTAAGATTTTCCCAATGATTTTCTAAATTTTCAGAATGAAGTTACATCAATTAGCACAAGAAAAATCAAGCAGAATCCATAAAGATTATCAGGAATCATAAGATTCAGAATCGAGTGATTCATTTGTCTTGGTTTTATTTGATTTCTTCATTGAATATCGGTATGATGATTCATGATAATGAATATGGTGTTTGAGTATTAAGGTAAGGGAATCCAGTTTTTATCTGGATTTGATTTCAATGAATCAGGAGTGATTCAAGGGTGAATACATGCTCCACGGTTGATGTTGAGACATGTCTTGATTCAATCTCTCATTGCATACTTGTGAGTATGGGCAATGAGATGAACCACATTAATTGTGCTGAAGACATAACTCGAAACTGATCTCAGTAGAAAATTATTGCCAAAATCTAATATCCTATATCCGATAATGATCTTTTGCATTCTTTTACGCACACACACTAGCAAACATGGGTTCAAATCACAGTTGTAATTTAGATTTAGTTTCCACACTACTAGTTCAAAGACGCATACAGCCTACTGACAATTCAAATTACTTATAAATAAACAGATTAAAAACATAATAATTTAAACAATTAAGTAAGTATGACGTAATCATTTCCCATATGAGCAGTCTATGACGTTTAGATCATTTCTGATGTACTATCATTTCCTCTTTTCTCAAGTTAACATTGAAATTTTCTCCATTTTCTATTTTGTTTTTGATTTTGTAAAATATTTTGAAGATTAAAAGAACTATACAGAAACTTTAAAAGAAACAAAATTTAACTTTCATGAATTGAATTGATTTAAGAAAAACAAGTTTTCACTCAGGATTGAACATTCCTATCAAATTGACAAGATACTCAAAACGGGATCGATCAAATGCCTTAGTGAAAAGGTCAGCAAGATTGTCATCCGTGTGAACCTTTACAAGTTCAATTAAATGCTTTTCAACACAATCACGGATGAACTGATGGCGAATTTCTATATGTTTAGTTTTGGAATGTTTCACCGGATTGTTTGTGATGGATATTGTGGCATTGTTGTCAATGAACAGAGGAGTTCCAGTGAAGTTTAAGCCGTAGTCTCTCAATTGCTGCTATATCCATAATATTTGAGAACAACTGCTCGCCGCAGCAATGTATTCTGCTTCACAAGTTGAGACAGAAACCGTTGACTGCTTCTTACACTGCCAGGAAACCAGTCTGACTCCTACGAATTGACATCCACCAGAAGTTGACTTTCTGTCAAGGTTACAACCATCATAGTCTGAATCAGTGTAGGCTTTGAAGTCAAATGATTGCTGCTTAGAGTACCAAAGACCCAATCGGGGTTTCCTTTCAAGTATCTAAAAATTCTCTTCACAGCTATCATGTGGGACTCCTTCGGTTGTGACTGAAACCTTGAGCACAAGCACACAGCAAACATTATATCGAGTCTTGAAGCTGTGAGATACATAAGAGATCCGATCATCCCACGGTACATTCTGCAATCCACATCCTTTCCATCTTTGTCAGGATGCAGACCATGATTGACTGGGATAGGTGTGCCATAAGTACTGCTATCAATCATCTTGTATTTCGACAAGATGTCCTGCACATACTTTGTTTGATGTAGATAAATACCATCCTCTCTTTGACTGACTTACAGACCCACGAAGAACGACAATTCACCCATGTTACTCATTTCAAACTTAGACTTCATCACCTATTCGAATTCTCTACACATCCCTTCATTCGTAGATCCAAAAATAATGTCGTCGACATACACTTGTACAAGAAGAATGTCACCTCCTGATTTCCGTATGAAGAGGGTCGAGTCGATCTGTCCACGGTCGAAACCATTAGACTGTAGATGCTTAGATAATGTCTCATACCATGCCCGCGGTGCTTGATGAAGACCATAAAGTGCTTTCTCGAGCTTATACACTTTATTGATATTATGCGAATCTTCAAAACCAGTAGGTTGAGTGACATAGACCTCTTCATGAACTTTTCCATATAGGAAAGCACTCTTCACATCAAGTTGATAGACCTTGAAGCCAACATATGAGGCATAAGCCAGAAACAATCGAATGGCTTCAAGTCTAGAAACTGGGGCATATACTTCCGTGTAATCCAAGCCCTCTTACTGATAAAAACCCTGAACAACCAACATTGCTTTGTTCTTCACCACAACATGAAGATCATCCGTCTTACATTTGAACACCCATCTGGTGCCAATTGGTTGTATGCTCTTTGGCTACATCCAGCAAACTTGGCAAGTTCGCTGAAGATAGAATGGGCGAACTTAACCTTAAGTTCACTAGAATAGAAGTATAGAACCAACTAGTGTCGTATAGACCTGATAATTACTTGTTTGTCCATATTGTGCATGACATAGTTTGGGCAGTAGAGAACACTTTGAGACTAGCATTATCAGGTGAGTTCAAGAATTCCTATTTTTAACATTTTAGGGTGGTGTGCATGCTCAAAAATTAGACGTTTATAATAAATGTATTTTATTACTTAAACGTTTGCGAAGAAAGATAAGAACAATAACAGTTTATTTAATTGGACGTTTTATAAGAAAGAAAGATGAGAAAGATAACGGTTTATTTAACTGAACATTTTGTAAGAAAGAAAGATAAGAAAGATAACGGTTGTTTAACCGAACGGTTTACAAGATAGAAAGATAACGGTTGTTTAACCAAACTTTTTACGTGAAAGAAAGATAAGAAAGAAGAATGGTTTATTTAACTATATGTTTTATAAACAAGAGAAAGAAAGAAGAATGGTTTATTTAACTATATGTTTTAAAAACAAGAGAAAGAAAGAGATAAGTCAAATACATTTTCTAATCTGTTAGAGTATACTTATACGAAGAAAGTCTTGTGGTAGTAGCGTAGTCTTGATGGCTAGTGCTACACGAAGCCTATGGTTGCGACGCGGGCTAAGACCATGACGTTACCATATGAACAACGGGGACAGTGCTCGGTGGGCACTATAACGAGTGATGTTGCAACTGGTTAAGATGAGTAACGACGGTTACTCTAGCGGCGACGGTCGCTAAGTAAGAATGAAGAAGCCTGCTTGGGGGCACAAAAAGTGTGTATCGGCCTTTGGACGTTAGCCTGCGAATGAATGTTCCTTCAGGAAGTAAGAATGAAGAAACCCGCTTGGGGGCACAAAACAGATTGTAGACGTTAATGTATGACTTAAAGAAAAGAGCATAAAGTAAATACGTATGTATTTAAAAGAAGAAAAAATGTTTTTATTGTATTAAGCGTATAATATAATATGTATGTTTAAATAATGTTTTTGAAGTAAAAATCCTTTTCATAAAGCTAAAGAAAACTTGAACTCACCAACGTTAGCTGACTATTTTTGTATGCCTACCAGGTGACAAGGGAAAGAGAAATATATGAAGCCGGGAGGGCTTAGAGGATATACCAAAAATGGCGTTAGAAAAGAAGGTAGTCCATGTCCTTACATAGAACATAGATATTAAATGCCTTAGAATAGAAAAGTAGAAACGATGTTCCTTAAAGTAGAAACCATGGACTTGAATGCAATTGTTACTCTGACAGGGAATGTTCGGAACCCGAGTAATAAAGTAAAATAGTAATTGCATATCGGTGTCTGTATTTAGTAATTTACATTACTCGAGGCGTTCTAAATAATTACCTATCATGATGACACGAGTGTACCTTGTCCACGGTTAGACAACGAAAATGGTCAGAAAGAGGGGTGCAAAGAGAGGAGCACGTACTGGACGCAGGGGTAGACCTCGTGTCGAAAGGGAAGAAATTGAACCTTCAATCCGTGGATCGATGTCGGTTCACACTGCTAACGAGAATCATCCTAGCAACCACGAAGAGCACAAAAAATGAGGGCTTAGTTCTAGAGCCAACCGTTAGGATAGCAATAGCTGAAAAAGTAGCTGCAGTTCTTAAGAATACTCTACCAGCAGCGCTAACTGAGGCTCTGAAGACTGTTGAGATTGAGAGGGTCAAGGACACGAACGTGATTGAAACCTAGTCTGAGAGTGATGACTCGGACTGTGATTCGAAACGCGGATGTGACTATAAGTCTTTCTGTAACTTTGATCCGCCAACTTTTGATGGCAAGAAAGATGCTATTGCAGCGTACAACTGGATTTACCGCATGACTGCAGTCATTAAGATGAGTGAATGTCGTGTTGACCAAGCGGTACTGTTTGTTGCACATTCTTTTTCGTTTGAGGCATTGAGCTGGTGGGAGAATGTAAAGAAAGCTAAATCTGAAAGGGATATCGAGAGGATGAAGTGGAATGATCTGAAGGCGTTAATCATTCAAAAGTTATGTCCCCATAATGAGATTGATAAAATGGAGGAAGCCTTCATGGAACTCAAGGCCGGTAGCATGACGCATTGCCAATTCACCTCTAAATTCAATAAGCTAACACGGTTGGTTCCACACTTGATGAACACTGAAGAAAGGAGGATCAAGTATTACATCCAGAAACTACCGCCAAGAGTTCGTACGATTATCAATGCCAACACCCCTGGTGATTTTGACTCAGTGGTAGCATTGAGTTGAAAGATCTTTGTTGATGTGGCCGCTGAAGGCACGGCCCCCACTGAAACTCAAAAGACGTGGTCTAACACCACTAAGCGTTCGGGAGGGGATTGGTCTGCATCAAAGACTAAGAAGCCAAGAGTTGAAGAAAAGATCATCCGTAGCAAGTGTGATAAGGCACACCTTGGGGAGTTCAAGTACGGGCCGAACTTATGCTATCGGTGTGGAAAAAAGGGCCACTACTACCGTAACTGTACTGGTGCCCCCGGTTCTGCAAGTTATGAAAAATGCCACAACTGTGGCAAGTCATGTCATTTCTCTAAGGACTGCAGCAAACCACTTGTTATAAACAACAACAAGACAAAATAGGATGAGAAAGGGAAAGCGAGGACCAAAGCTTATGTCATGACGCAGGAAGAGGCAATGGGAGATCGTAACGTGGTGTTAGGTACATTTATCATTGACCACGCCTTTGTTTCTATTCTGTTTGATTCATGTGCTAGTAAAAGTTTTATTTCCTCGTCGTTCTGTAAAATACTGAAATAAAAAACCTCTATAATAGAATGTGCCTTTAGTGTAGAAACTGTTGTGGGTATAACCACTAAGGTAGCAGAACTAGTAGACGACCTTACCATAAAGATTGAAGGCCATAGATTTCCTGTTAGGTTATTCGTTATAGCCTTGGGAGGTTTCGATGTGTGATCCCTTCTGATCGTTAGATATTCAAGCCTATGATCTTTAAACAATCTCTGAAAATGCAGAATAAATCCAGAATGCTTCTATAACCGAGTAGATCAAATCAAACACAAATATCATCGAAAACCGCCACAAACACACAATGTAACACCAAACACTTGATCTTCATTGATGATTAACTTGCAATTACAGACTGATTGAACACACATACAAAGGCTAACTTCACTATTATAAGATCTGAATTCAAAGAACAAAGTGAACAACTACTTACAAATTCAAAAGTCAACTATATATATACACTGAAGATTTCGACCGAAAACTTCTGACCAAAAGTGTTTTTGACCGAAAACACTTTTAGATCGAAAATACTTTTTGACCGAAAACTATAGAGTTCTACATTTTTAGCCTATCAATTGATTTCTATGGACTACTAGGTTCCAACAATCTCCCTCTAGTCCACCGAACATCAATTCTTCACTTGTTGTCTTTCTTAGGCTTGGCTTCAACTTTAACTTTTTTGGATTCCAGGTTAGCAAGTCTTTGCTTGATCATTTTAGCTTCATATCTCATCGACAAACAGCGAGCAACTATTCTCATATAAAGTTTTGCTTCAGTCTTTATCTTCCAACTCATGTCACACTGAATTGGGTTATGATACAGAATCTTCAAGTCTTCATCAGAAAAGCTAAACAGATCCATTGGATCGAAGATTCTAACCTCTGGTAGATCAAACTGTGTGATAACCGCTTCATGAGTTAAACTGTCATACTCCCATCTCTTGAAAGCCTTTATGAACACATCTTTTCTTTCTGGAATGTATACAATAGTTACAGTATTAGCAGGCTTGACTATGTACCTTAACTTCCTCTTGCCATCATTGTCTTTCTTTTTCACCTTAACACACTTTGGTACTTGAGGCTTGAAGCTTTCAAATTTATCCAAGGCACACTGCTTTCTTAAGTAGTTCTCAAAATTCTCAGCAAATGAATTCCTTGATGGATTGATAAACTTCAAATGGCATAACTCTCTGATGTCCCATGTTGGAAAAGTCTTCAGTTTACTACTACTTTCAAAATACTGAATTTCACCTACACCTCTCTTTATAACATACATCTTCTTCTCAGCATCAAACATCCAACTTAAGATATCTCCAGTTAAGGCTTTCTTTGGATTCCTAATCTTCTGAGTTATTCTTTCAACAATGGACGGTTGTTTTATGACTTTCCACCAAGCACTCTTGTCAATGCTTGTGGTCTTTGGAACTTCAGTTGACTTTTCAACATCTTCGGGAACTTGAAATGACTCTCTATCATCCACCAAATTATCTATCTTACCTATTACTAACCCATCATTCTCCACATACGTCTTCTTTTTGCTCATAATAATACTTTTTGTATTATTTTGTAGTGTTGTCAGCATCATCAGAATCTTCTTCATTCAATCCACTGTCACCAATACTACCTGCTCCACCACTGTTATTATCATCATCGGAAGGATCATCATCTTTCTTTTTTCTCCAGTAACAACAATATCATCTTCATCTTCTTCTTCTTTCTCTTTTTCCTCTTCATTTTCATCAGTCACTTCCAATCCTTCACCTTCATTGTTCAATAACATGTCCACATCAAACATTTCTTGTGATCCATATATTTGAGCTTCAATAACTGGAGAAGGGATGGGTTCTGTTGTAGTATGACTCTCTTGATTCTCCATGTTTGCTTCAATGTTGAGATTTTGAGTATTGGTTTGAGCACCAATATGAGCAATCAGATCTTGTACCGTCCTTTGAAGTTGATCAAGTTGTTGTTGCTGATTTATAATTCCTTACTGATGACTACTCTCAGCCCTTAGCTCTCTAATCTCTCTTGATTTAGCAGCTTCCCTGCTTTGAAGATTAGCGATCTGAGTTTTCAATTAACTCACAACATCTGTTGTTTCTCTTGTAGCATAATTCAAAAATTCTTCATCAACAAGACTATAATCCTTTGTTGGTTTAAACCTTTGCCTCTCTGGAATCTCCTTAGCTTTTCCCTTGCCTTTGTCTATTGTATCATTATTAGCCATTGTCTTTTGTTTCTTCTTCTTTGGATCTGTAAACACGATACCTTTAGATGGAGGAGGTCTAGAAAGCACGGTCTTTGTCATTTCAGGCACTTTTCTTTTGTTTGTTGGTGATGTTGCAGTTGCTGGAACTTCAGGTATCTCAAGAATCTTAGTACTTACACTTAGTACATCATCCTCCTTAACAACAAATTCTTCATTATGACTTATAATTGGTTCAGTAACTTCAACTATTGCTTCAGGAATCCCATTTTCTTCAACATTGGTATTAACTTGGTGATCTAATTCCTAGTTTTGAATCACAAGTTCAGCATTACCGTCACCTTCATCATTACCTTCATCATTATCTCCATCATCATCACTATCACCACCATCTTCAATGTCACTGTCCATCAGATCATCCACCTCATCATCAATGTTAAATTCTGGATCAGGATGTTCAGCAAGCGTGTTTGGAAATAACAGTGTCACGGTACCGCTGAATTTGCTTGTCTTTCTTACGTTATTCATACTGCTGAAAATGACTTCTTGCATAGGTTCTAACTGAAGTTAAATGCCATCATTTTGAAGATCTGGCAGTAAAGTGTTAATAATCATTTGAATGAATCTTAGATACATAAGAAACTTATAGTTTTGCCTTGGCCCCACAAAATTACTTATCATTGCTTCAAAAATCATCCTTGAAAAGTTAAATCTTCTATGAGTCGCTAAGCATATCAAAGCTCTACTAAACACCTCACCGATCTGATCAAAAGCTGCTGTTCTAGGGCTCATGCAATGTGTAAGAACATGCACCAGGTATCTCCACTGTTTACCAAACATTGTCTTGGTCACATGTCTTCTTACAAAGTTTCCTTCATATCCCATAGTCATAATGATTCTAGAAACTGTTGTATGGCTTGGAAACTCAGGTGAATGTCTGAAATTTAACACCTCCCTGACCACTTGTTCTGTTATCTTTATCTTCTTTCCACTGACAGTACTTTCAATCCAAATATCTTTATTCACATGTTTGTACTCCACATTATTCCAAACTCCCTGACTTGGTTCTCAAATTCTCTAACTTATGTAGAGATTGATGTATGTATCCTGGAGCTACTCAAAAACCTAACAATCTCTTCATATCCCTGAGATTTTCTTGTTGAAGTAGTCAAACAGGCACAGATGTTATGCGTTGGTTCAAATTTAAGACGATTCATATCTGAAACAATCAATAAAGTAATGTTAGAAAACTTTGAAACTTTAAAAAATTTCATAACTCTGGACATTTCGATCGAAAACCCTCAACCGAAAACTCTTTTTCGATCAAAAAAACATTCTTAACAAATACTAACAATTCGATTGAAAACTCTGTTTAACTCACAAACTTTCAACATTGACCATTTCGACCGAAAAACTGAGCAAAACACTTTTCGATCGAAAACATTTTTTCGATCAAAAACTCATTTCGGATGAATCAGCAGTGACCCTTCATTTCCATCCGAAAGAGATTTCGATCCATTCAAGGGACTTTTTGGGGGCGATTCAAACATTCAAACATGTGAATTTAAACTAAGGCTTTGGATCTATCCTACACACCTCTACGAGTTACGAAAAACATACCTCTGTGGTCGGAAAGATGGGAGAAACACAATGACATCACAATCAGGGAATTTCCGCACGAAAACTTTGCACTTGGATTGCTCGAGAGAAAAACCGAAGGATAATCAAGGTGGTAAAGCGTTTTCTGATCGAAAATTCCAATATATATAGACTTTAAGATTTCGACCGAAAAACATTTTGGTTTGGACTTTTCCACCGAAAACACATTTCGGGCAAAAAGAATTCGGGCAACAAATTTTGACCAAAAACTTATTACTTGACAAAATTTAACTGTTTGTTTTTCTTTTCTTGTCCAATTTTGATATCATGAAGACCTGTTCCAAAACATTTTCGAATATTTTTCAGACAAACAAACACAACAAATACTCAACACAAATCAACTATTTCTTTTATTTTGAATCTTTTTGGTGAACAGAAACTGACATAGGATCATAAATGCATACTGTCTTAGTCACATTCCATATCAAATCAGGATCTATTCAATTTAACATTGATTGTCAGTATATTTATCCACTTAAACTCATGCATCGCGTTTCAGCAAATACTGTGTGACATTTCACTAAATCATTATCCAATCACCAGCATGAGGGTAGCGTTCTTAGCATAGGAAAAATAATCCACGTGGATTTAATTGATTCAGAATAATTTTGATTCATAGTCTTGGTTTCTGAGATAGTGAGCATGGAATCATATTGATTCATATGAGATGTGGAAAGTGTATATGAAGAATCAAGAATGAATATGTTGTGAATCTGACTGATTCGGGTATGCAAAAATCCATAAGATATTGGATATGTCAATTGAAAAAAAAATGATTCAAAGGGAAAAACAGACTGACTTCCTAGTTTCCATCCGAGATTTTCACCAGAACCATTAGCTGTATCAAGGTGTTTAACTCTAAATCATATATTTGACGGATATAGTCAATAGAGCAAACAAATTGTGCTAAGAACTCATCAAGATCCTGGTCTCATGGTATGACTAGATTCACTTTGCATTCGAATGATGAAAGTACCGATATTGGATGTGGGTAAAACACAAAGATGGCAATTTAGTTAATCACACAAGTATCGCCTAATTTATACATGCAGAGCCTACCGACATATCAATAATTGTAACCGATGTCACCATCATATCCAATTCATGCGTAATCTCAATACACAAATATTCTATCATATCCTATTTGCAAGTCAATCAGTAACATCATTTTTAGCACAAATTCATCTTATTTCACTTCCAATATATTTTTCATTTTCTTTTATTCTCCCCCCCCCCCTAAAATTGTGATGCAATTTATTTATACTAAAACATATTCTAAACCTGTCATAAACACAACACACACAATTCAACACAATTTTATCACTAAAAGAAAATCTTTTTGAGGAACAAAAATGGTCTCTCAATCAAAATCAACCTGCCCCTCCTTTTTTTTTCTTTTTTTAACATTTATTAAAGCAGAATACTCAAAAAAATATCATCCCCAACATTTCTACCAGAGTTAAACCGATCATTTGAAAATGCTTTTGTAAAAATATTGGCTTTTTGCTCTAAGGTATCAACGTGGACCACCTTAATCAGACCATTATCAAAGCAATCGCGAATAAAATGTAACATGATGGCAATATGCTTTGTTTTCAACTGCTGAATTGGATTCTTTACTATGCCCAGCACAACTTCATTGTCACAATAAATCAGGGTCTCCAAGAAGTTGATTCCAAAATCCATAAGTTGATGTTGAATCCAAATAACTTGTGAATAACAGCTCAAAGCATCTGTGTATTCTGCCTCAGTAGTTGAAGTTGACACATTAGTTTGCTTCTTGCACTTCCAAGACACTAACCGTTCCCCAAAAACTGACATCCTCCTGATGTAGATTTCCTGTCTAAGTTACCACCACCATAATCGCTATTAGTATAAGCAAAGAAATTAAATTCAGAATCAGAAGGATACCACAATCCAAGGTTAACATGACCCTTAAGATATCAAAAGATTCTCTTGACAATGATTCATGGGATTCTTTTAGGGCAGCCTGATATCTAGCACATGAGCAAACTGCAAACATAATATCAGGTCTACTACCAGTCAGGTACATCAAAGAGCCAATCATTGAACGATACATCTTTTGATTAACTTTAACACTAGATAAATCCACTGTGAGAGGTTCACGTGGAGTAATGGGGGTGGAAGCGGATTTGCAATCACTCATATTGAACTTTGTTAAAATGTCCTTGATATACTTAGCCTGATGAATAAGAATTCCAGCATCAGACTGTTCCACCTGTAATCCTAGGAAAAATTGCATTTGTCCCATCAAACTCACTTCAAACTTAAGTTTCATGACAACTTCAAACTCTCTATAAAGATTCTCATTTATTGAGTTGTAAATGATGTCATAAACACAAACTTGAACTATCAACAAATCGGAATCAATCTTCTTCAAAAAAATGTCTTTTCAATGGTACCACGAACAAAACCATTTGTTGTAAGATGTGTCGAAAAGGTTTCATACCACGCAAGAGGCACTTGATGCAGACCATACAATCCCTTATTGAGTTTGTACACCTGCAACGGATGATCAGGATCTTCAAAACCAGGTGGTTGATTGACATATACTTCTTCCTTTACAACCCCATAAAGAAATGCAGTCTTCACATCCATTTGATAAACCTTAAACCTCATGTACGAAGCATAGGCTAAGAATATACGAATGGATTCGATCCTAGCATCAGGAGCAAAAACGTCTTCATAATCCAACCCTTCTTCCTGATAAAAACCTTGAACAACAAGCCGAGCCTAGTTTAGAACCACAATACCACAATCATCTTTCTTGTTACGGAAAACCCACTTAGTTCCAATTGGGTATTTACCATCAGGAAGATCTACAAGGTACCAAACATTAAGCTTCTTAAACTGAAGAAGCTCCTCCTATATTGCTTCAATCCAGTTTGGATCCTGAAGAGCAATTGTAACGTTCTTTGGTTCCTCTTGGGATAAGAAACATCAAAACAAACAAACATTTATGTTTCCTGATTGGCTTCTTGTTTTAACACCATCTTCAATTTGAGCAATAATGTTTTCAACTGGATGAGCTGAATGAATTCTAAGAGTCGGAATATCATCAACCTGAACAGATTCTGGCAAATTAGTGACTAGAATCATCAACACTAGAAGAGATTAACAGATTAGTATCCTCAGTTGGATCATTAGAACTTTCCGACTGATCTTCAGATACAACTGGTTCTTCACTAGTAACAGGAACTTGTACCTCAGAATCAACAAGTGTAACTGAAATTTCAATAGATTCTTCTTGTGTCTGAGTTGAGGAAGTAACAGCATCAGAACTTTCATTTTGAACTTTCACTTGTTGAGGACCAACCATGAAGTTGTGAATAGTTTGATCAAGTCTTGTTGAAGACTCATCACTTGAAATTGAAGAACTTGCACCAGCTGAATCACATAAAGATTGTTGATCAAAAGTCTTGAAAATTACATCCGCATCAAAGAACCATTCTGGCCCACTTTGAACTGGAGGAACATTCGATTCTTGCCATTCCACATAATAAGATTCTTGAAAAATCTTTGTTCTCTTGTTATAAACTCGAAACACTTTCTGATATGAAGAATATCCCAAGAAATAACATTCATCACCCACTGCAGCGAACTTTGGCAATGAGTTCTGAGTATTCAGAAGTGTACACGTGCATCCAAAAGCTCTGAAAAACTTAATATATGGCTTCCTTTTGAAAACTAACTCATATGAAGTCTTCATATGCTGCTTCACCATTAGAACTATGTTCAACACATAACACGTCGTGTTTACTGCCTCTGCCCAGAAAATAATGGGTAACTGTGAATCCACAAGCATTGTATGAGCAACTTTAATTAAAGTTCTGTTCTTTCTCTCTGCCACTCCATTTTGTTGTGGTGTCCCGACTGCACTAAATTGATGAGTTATACCTTTTTTCTGCACAAAAAGAATTTATCAGTTTATTCTTAAACTCGGTTCCATTATCACTGCGAATGATTGACACTTTGTTATCACATATGTTTTCAATACGTTTTACAAATTCAATTATAGTTTCAGGTGTCTCATCTTTTGTTGCAAGGAAAAACACCCAAGAAAATATATAAAAGTCATATGTGATAACAAGACAGTAAGATTTCTTCGCAATAGTCTTGACTCCAAATAGGACCAAATAAATCTATATGAATAAGAAATAAAGGTCGAGTAAATGTCGTCACGGTCTTCCTCAGATGGGATTTCTTGTGATGTTTTCCTTTTGCACAAGATGTGCAACTCTCTTGAATAATGAATTCTTTTCTTGGCAAACCTCACACCAGATCCTTATGACCCAAATTGTTCATGTTTTTCAAATTTACATGTCCCAAACTTCTATGCCACAGTTAAGACTCTGAGCCAGTGGCCTTTGATAACAAACAAGATACACTTACTGGTGTTGAATGGTCATTCATATCAACCACATAAGTGTTGAATTTTCTTGGAGCACGCATCAAAATCATATCTTCTGGAATAACCAGTCCTGGCTTTAAGAAAAAGCACTCCTTTGCTGTAAAATAAACCGGTTGCGACACACTAAGCAGATTAAACTCCAATTGTGACACATAGTTGAATTTCTCAAGAGTGATTAGATCATTTGAAACTATTCCCTGACTAGTAATCTTTCCACCTTTTTTGTTTCCAGCAAAAGCAACAAAACCACCATCAAAGGATCGAAAATCATTCAGAATCTCTCTTTGTCCCGTCATATGCCTTGAGCAACCGCTATCAACATGCCAAGCATTATTAATAGTCCTCCCGGTTTGACTCTGTGCATTTTATGACAACTTAATGAGAAACAGGTACCCAGATCATCTTTGAACCGGGGTGACTTTGACTTTTTACAGTCTTAGTCACCATGACTTGTTTCTTCGAATTCACAACATTCTTTGTTCCAATGATATGTGAAGTTTGTTCATTTTTAACTTTACAACAATAACCAACATTTTTCCCATCTTTCTTAGTAAATTTTTCTTTAGCAAAATAACATGGTTGGTTAGTTTTCTTCACATATCTTGAATTGTTTTGGACCCCTTTGTCCACAAACTTTGGCAACATATAATCATGATATGCATTTGAATAAAATTCCCTATGATCCCTATAGGTCTAGACAATAGGTCCCTGTGCTATGATGATTCTAGACAGGATCTGATCAACAAATCAGCTATAGATCAGCTGTTATTGAAGAAATCAATAGAAAAGCAAGCAAAAGAGCATAAAACTAAGAACAAAATCTCTCAAATCTATTTATTATTCCACTAAGATGATTACAATAAGCTCCTAGAATGATTACAACGATCCACCACCGCCATCTACCACGGGTGAGCTCCTCCGTGGTGGTGGAACAAACAAAAATAAAAAACGCTCTCTAGCTAGCTAATCAAATGAAAATTACAGAGAAAATGTGTAGAAGCAAGTCTAATTGCTATGAAAATGGCCAGGTATATATAGGAAACCTAAGAGAGTCGACGTACAGATTTCCGACTCTCATTGAGAGTAAGCTGTAACCGACCTAGCGACTCTCTGAGAGTCGGCTAAATCCAGCCTAGCGACTCTCAGAGAGTCGACTGAAGATAACCTAGCGACTCTTAGAGAGTCGGCTGAAAATCATTCAAGCGACTCTCAGAGTGTCGCTAGCCAGTCGCTACCGAGTCTCAGACCCATTTTCATACGCGAACCTAAACATCTAGTGATCGCTTGAATTGATTAACATCATTCTCAAACTAGACCCAACAATCCCTAGAAAGCATGTAATCACGACTGTAACAGCGAATCACTCCGGACTCTAACACTTTGTCGTTTTTAGACGCCTTCTTGTTGACATGACCTTTTGATCTTTCTTTGTTCCCTTTGAACTTTGACTCACTTGACTTGTGTTTGTAATTTCTAGCTAAATGTCCAACTTAACCACAAGTAAATCAGTTGTAACTTTTATTCTTTGACTTTGACTACGATTTAGAACACTCGCCTACTTCAAACACGCACTATCCTTTATCACTCTTTGATGGACACACATTCTTTACTAACTTTTCTTTGCTTTGAGCAGGCTTATCTTTGACATCAATGAACTTGTCTTTGACAACGACTGATTTGCCTTTGAAACTCACTTTATTTGTTACTCTTACCTCACTTTGAATCTTTGTTGGTGCACTGATTTTAACTTGGACAGACCTTTTACTCTCTTGATCAATCATAAGTATATGATTCTCAGGTGCTATGAAATCATCTTTCTTAGGCTTTTCATGAGAGAGGTCATAGTCTTGAATCAAAGGATTTCTAAATTTATCTAACATGACATCTTCAGCTAGAAATGAATTTTTGTGAATTAGAACATACTCTCTAGCTGTGTGCACCACTTTGTCAAAGAAAGTAGATGTGGAAGAAACCTCAGATACACAATCAGAAGCATCACACATGGGAGTAGTAGGACATGTAGACACATTAGAAATATCAAATTCTGAACACTTTTCTAAATCATGATTGTCACAAGCATTTACATATTTTTTAAGATCACACTTAAAATCTAAGTACTGCTTCCAATCCTTTATAAATTCTCTAGTACATTGTTTATTGAAAGCTGAAAAATTCTTAACACCATCAATGTCAACCTCATCCTCACCACAACCTATTTTCACATCTACACTTACATACATATCATGAAAATTAGAATCACTCGCACTTATCAAATCATTTGATTTATGCGGTTCAGGAAATGGCACAAAATTATCAGCATGAGGTACTTTTTATGACCTAAATCATCTTTGATGTACACTTTTCTTTGTATTTTCCTTTTTGCAATTAATACCCTTCTTTGATTAAGTCAGTTTCAGAAGCAATCAATTTATCAGAAAGGTCTTTGATTAAAACATCCTTTTTATCAAGATATTCTTTAATATTTTAGGAAAGCTTTGATCTTTCTGGTGTAGGTGACCTCATTCTGTTTTAATTCCTTATTCACCCTTTTTAGTTTATCAATTTCAGCAATCAAGAATGTGTTTGCTGCATGATAATTTTGCATTTTATCAACACAATTAGAAGAACAAATAGAATACTCATCCTCAGAAGTTACCTCACTATCAGAAGAAGTCTCAACATCATCGTCAGCAACTTTTCCTTTTCCTTTTTTATCAGCTTTAAAGGCACATTCACTTTCACTTTAAGCTGCCCTCTCAAAAACTTCAATCTCAGCCATGAGAGCCTCATCAAATTCACCCTCAGCATCCTTAATCTATTCATCCCACTCACGGTTACCCAGCTGTTTTAACATCAAGGCAGTTGGAGGTTTCTTGTATTTTTCATCCTCCTTAATCATTTCAATTAATTTTACTACACTGCCATCAGTTTTCTTCTTTTTATCCTTTGGACACTCGTGAGCAAAATGTCCAAGTTGTTGGCAGTTGTAACATCTCAGCTTTGCCTTATCAAACCAAAATTTCTTTCCAAACTGTAGTTTGTCTTTTCCAACTTTCTGAAGATACTTTTTGGCTCTCACAGTGATCATGGTCATTTGCCATTGTAAATCCATGTATTCAAGATCATCTGGATTTATCTGCACAAGATCCTCAACATCATGAACAACCGGTTGAAGCTTTCCAGTCACTAAAGCATCATAACTACTCACGAAAGCTCCAAACAATGCAATTTGATCCTCAGGAATTTGAGCAGTTGCTTTCACTTTCTCCTCGACGGAATTTTCACAACAACCTTTACCCTTTTCAGACTTTGATCCACTGCTACCTTCACCATTTTCTGAAAACAATGCTGCATTTGCTAAACTTGTGCTGTTAGGTTTGTCTGGATTATTCAGCTCCCTCTTCTTTGCATCAAGTTCATAAGACTCTAACAAGCAAATTATATCATCAACAATTTTGCTCTTTAAATCTGGAGTAGTGTTCTTTATTAGCATGCACGGTAGCTTCTTACATAATTCATACTCCTCAAACTTAACACCCATCTTTCTCAACCTGTTGATCATTGTAGTAAATCTGGTAACTTGCTCACTCAGAGTTTCATTTTTCTTGTAGTTGAACATATTGTACTGTTTCAATAACAAATCTGTGCGACTCTCTTGCAATGCTGCATTTCCTTCAAATCTCAGACACAGTACATTCCATATCCCTTGAGTTGTCTCATGCTGCTTGAAATTTAGATAAAGTTTAGTTGGAAGAGCTAAAATAATTGATCCCAATGCCATGTTGTCTCTTTCAATCAGCATTTTATCCTTTTCTAAATACAAGTCTGGATCAGCAATTGGAACTAAACCATCAACATTTACAGTCTTTGGCACATGAGGACCTTTGATTATAGACTCCCACAAAGTATGCTCAGTAAACTTGAAGTAAGCTTTCATCATGATTTTTCCAGTTTGAGAATTCCGAAATGGACTTCAGCATAGGTGGCGAATTTCCCACAACTCGATCAGTATCGTATACCTTTCCAGCCGTCTTACAATTAATTTTGAACACTTACTCAAAATTCTTAAAGACTTCCAAGAAATAAGTTTTTGATCGAAAACCTTTTTCGATCGAAAAATATAAGAGAGGACTTTCCTGTCAAAAAATCAAGATTTCGAACACTTGAGATCGGACTTCTGAGATTTTGGACGACACTTTTCGATCGAAAACTATTGACTTTTCAATCGAAAAGAGATTTCGATTCCTTCAACGAGACTTTTCAATCAATTCTTCCCAAAAACACCAAAATCGACCAAAATCAACCTGCAACAATCCGAATGCAAAACTAAGCCTCCAAAACGATTGTAGACTTCATCTCCATCAATTTTGACTCTGAAAGTACAACAATGGTGAGAAATGACACCTTGATTTGAACGAATTTGATGAAAAACCACTTGAATATTTGCTTCAATAAACAGCTCTGATACCACTTGTGATCCCTTCTGATCCTTAGATATTCAAGCCTCTTATCTTCAAACAATCTCTGGAAATGCGGAATCAATCTAGAATGCTTCTATAACCGAGTAGATCGAATCAAACACAAATATCATCGAAAACCGCCACAAACACACAATGTAACATCAAACACTTGATCTTCATTGATGATTAACTTGCAATTACAGACTGATTGAACACACATACAAAGGCTAACTTGATCTTCATTGATGATTAGCTGCCAATGAAGCTCGAATTGTGTGCAAACTGAAGGTGATTCATCTCAACGCTCCTAAGGGCAGCGAGGTTGTGATTTACGGGGATCGTGACATCCCGTTGGCGAATGTAATCTCAATGAAGAAAGCAGAAAAGTATATGAGGCGCGGATGCGAGGCCTACCTAGCATATGTGATTGATAAAGATGTGAAAGTGAAAGAGCTAAAGGATGTACCCATGCTGTGCCATTATTCGAAAGTGTTCCCTAAGGAATTGTCTGGAATTCCGCCGGATCGGGAAATGGAATTTCAAATTGATTTGATGCTAGGTGCCCAGCCCATTGCCAAAGCACCTTACCGACTAGCGCCATTGGAAATGAAAGAGTTGATGACCCAACTGGAAGAACTTTTGGAAAAAGGATTTACCAGAACGAGCATTTCGAATTGGGGTACTCTGGTGCTGTTTGTAAAGAAGAAAGACGGTGCCATGAGAATGTGCATCGATTACTGCGAATTGAACAAAAGGACCGTCAAGAACCAATACCCGCTACCTAGATACGTTCGACCAATTGCAAGGTGCAAAATGGTTTTCTAAGATCGACATGCGGTCGGGTTACCATCAACTGAAAGTTAGAGAGGAGGACTTACCCAAGACCGCATTCTGCAAGCGGTATAGACACTACGAGTTTCATGTAATGTCCTTTGGGTTGACGAATGCCCCCGCTGCATTCATGGATATGATGAATAGGCTGTGTCGGCCGATGTTAGACCCATCAGTAATAGTCTTCATTGACGATATCCTCGTGTACTCTAAAGTGAAGGTGATCATGCCTTTCACCTACGAGAAGTGTTAGACACATTGAAAGAAGAAAAGTTGTATGCTAAGTTTTCTTAATGCGCGTTCTGGCTGAAAGAGGTACAGTTCCTAGGTCATGTGATTAATGCGGACGACATCATGGTAGTTCTAGCAAAGATCGATGCGCTGTGGAATTGGGATACCCCGAGGACCCCAATAGACATACGGAGTTTTCTAGGGTAGGTAGGCTACTACCAAAGGTTTATTAGGGACTTTTCAAAGATAGCCTCGCCTTTAACCAAATAGACCCGTAAGGAAGTAAAGCACGAATGGGGCCAGGCCCAGTCTAGTGCTTCAAGGAATTAAAGAAGAGATTAACCCAAGCACCAGTATTAACTCTACCTGACGGTAACGAGGTCAGGGCTAGGCTGAGTGCTTATGTAATGAGGAAACGTGATCTCGTATGCATCATGACAGCTAAAGACTGATGAAGCCAACTACCCAACTCACGATCTTGAGCTCGCGGCAATTGTCTTTGCCTTAAAGATTTGGAGGCATTACCTTTACAGAGTCAAATGCACCATTTACTCTGACCATAAGAGTTTGAAATACTTCTTCGAACAAAAGAAGTTAAATATGAGACATCGGCAGTGGTTAGAACTGTTGAAAGACTATGACTGTGAAATCCTTTACCACCCCGGGAAAGAAACGTAGTGGCCGACGCATTGAGCCGAAAGGAGACCACAACTCCTATCAAGGTGAAGGCATATTAATTGGTCATAACTCCAGACCTTATAACATAAATAGAGCATGCTCAAGATGAAGCTTTGAAAGAAGAAAATGTCAAGCAAGAGAGAATAGTGGGTCAGCAAGAGAAGTTAGAAACCAACACTTATGGGGTACGGACTCGGTTCGGGAGAATATGGATACCCAAGGGTGGTGAACTTCAAATCAAGATTCTTGATGAGGCTCACAAGTCTCGCTACTCTATCCATCCCGGTACCAACAAGATGTACCATGATATAAAGAAAGAATACTAGTGGCCCGGTATGAAGAACGATGTAGCCGAGTACGTGAGCAAGTGCCTAACTTGTTCTAAGGTGAAGGCCGAGCACCAGAAACCATGTGGGAAGATGCAACCGTTATTTATCTCTAAATGGAAATGGGAACACATTACCATGGATTTCATAACCAAGCTACCGTGTACAGTTAGAGGTCATGATACCATAAGGGTAATTGTGGATCGACTTCTTGCCTATACATGCGGCTTTTTCATCCTAAAAGCTAGTAGAATTATTCATCAGCGAGATTGTGACGAGACACAGTATGCCCTTGTCGATTGTGTCAGATCTGGACATGCGATTCACATCAAGGTTCTAGAAAAGATTCCATGAGACAATGGGCACAAGACTTAACATTAGCATGGCTAACCACCTGCAAACCGGACAATCCAAACCCTCGAAGACATGCTTCGGGCATGTATTATCGATTTTGTTGGTAGATGGGATAGTCACTTGCCACTGGCGGAGTTCTCCTAGAACAACAACTATCATGCAACCATCGGCATGCAGCCCTATGAAATGTTGTATGGTAGGAAGTGTAGAATGCCCGTTTGTTGGGGTGAAATTGGGTAGAAAGACTTCCCAAGCCTAGATGTGGTCAAAGAAACCTCCGAGAAATTTGACCAAATTAAAGCTCGGATGAAAGCCGCTAAGGATAGGTAGAAATCTTACATGGATAAAAGACTAAGAGATCTTGAATTCCAAGTCGGTGACATGGTGCTGTTAAAGGTGTCCCCTTGTAGGAAATAAATCGATTTCGGAAAATAGGGAAGTTAAGTTCGAGGTTTGTTGGACCCTTTAAGAATGTGGCACGGGTAGGAGCAGTAGCATATCAATTAGAACTACCCGATGAAATGAGAGGGATCCATCCTACGTTCCATGTGTCACACTTGCGAAAGTGCTTAGCTGACGATTCGACGCATGTGTCGCTCGACCGAAAGGAGAAGCGTTTACGCAATAAGGTTATCCCACTAGTCAAAGTTCAATGGAAACATCGAAACGGATCAGAGGCCATGTGGGAGACTGAGTCTGAAATGAATGAATCGTATCCTCATATGTTCGACTTACGATAGCTTTCGAGGAAGAAACCTTTTGTAAGGAGGGTAGACTTGTAACATTCCGAAAATGATAAATGAATAAATGGAGTCGAGAACAAATAAAAGAAAGGAAATAAAGGAAACGGGTCGTGGGCTTGGGCCATGGGCCAAAAAGGGAACACAAGGGGGAGGGGTACAAGCCCTAGCCGCCCCTCACCCTCCTCACTTCAACACATCCTTGTGATTTCTAGAGAGATAGAGAGAAAAGCTAGAAAGAGGAAGTTGGGTTTTGGATCGTGAAGCTCGAGGATCGTTCCATACCAATAGGAGAAGCAAAGGGTCGAGAAGGCAAGCTCAAAATGGTAACCTCATGACCCGAATCTAAGTTTTTAAGTTTCATTAGGTTTTATGGTTTTTGGATCAAAAGGTTGGATGTTTACGAATAAAACTCGAAACAAACCTTAGATCTAGCCTAATGAATAGTAAAGGAACCTTTTTAACATAAAAAGTTCAAAGATTGATCATTGTTATGTCGAGCCACCATTAACATGCAACTCAGGGTTTTTGGGGAAGAAGCTGCTCGACAGGCGGGCAGTTATTGGCGAACTTAGCATGTTCGCCTGAGCAAATGTGGGTGAACTTAGTATGTTCGCTTGGCAATAGATCTGGTGAAACTGTTAGATTCGCGTGATATGTTCGCTAGGGTTGGATGGCGAACTTAACCCTTATGTTTGCGTAATGTCATGAGCGAACTTAGCCTTATATTCGCTAAGTAACAAGAGCGAATTTAACCTTTATGTTCGCTGGCTACATCCAGCGAACTTAGCAAGTTCGCTGGAGATAGGATTGGCGAACTTAACCTTAAGTTCGCTAGAACAGAAGTATAGAACCGACTAGTGTCGTATAGACCTGATAATTGCTTGTTTGTCCAAATTGTACATGACATAGTTTCGGCAGTAGAGAACACTTTGAGACTAGCATTATCAGGTGAGTTCAAGAACACCTATTTTTACTGTATTAGGGTGGTGTGCATACTCAAGAAGTAGACGTGTATAATAAATGTATTTTATTACTTAAACGTTTACGAAGAAAGATAAGAACAATAACGGTTTATTTAACTGAAATTTTATAAAAAAGAAGAATGAGAAAGATAACGGTTTATTTAACTAAATGTTTTGTAAGAAAGAAAGATAACGTTTGTTTAACCAAACGTTTTACAAGAAAGAAAGATAAGAGAGATAATGGTTGTTTGTCGAGGCTGACCACCAGGTAACCAAGCATGAGTAGAGGAAAGTGAACCCTCCCGCAATGAGACTGAATCGGTGCATGTGGAGCATAATGATTAAATGTAACCAAACCAGGTACCTCTCACAGTTGGCACATATAAGCATAACATAGTTCTTAAACTTTGAATAAACATTAAATCAAACAGCATAAATCTTTACATTTTCAGAGTTAATTAAAACTTTCAGATATCAATGTTCAACAATCATAAACTAGATAATGGGGATGTCAGTCTTGATCAGCAATAGCCATCCAACCATTTGCTTTTACGCCCTTGCGGCTTCATATGTTTCTCTTTCCCTTGTCACCTGATGTGCATACTAAAATAATCAACTAACGCTGGTGAGTTCAATTTTTCTTTAGCTTTATAAAATTGATTTTTTTTCCTTTTAAAACGTTCTTTAAACATACATATTATATAATATGCATAATACAATAAAAACTTTCTTTCTTCTTTTAAATACATACGTATTTACTTTATGCTCTTTTCTTTAAGTTATACATTAACATCTACAATTTGTTATGTGCCCCTAAGCTTGCTTCTTCATTCTTACTTCCCGAAGGAACATTCGTTCACAAGTATTGTTCCCTACGGCTCAACGTCCAAAGGCCGATACCCACTTTCTATACCCCCAAGTGGGCTTCTTCATTCTTACATAGCGATCATTGTCGCTAGAGTAACTGTCGTTACACATCTTAACCAGTTGCAACATCACCCGTTATAGTGACTTGTCGAGCACTGTCCCGGTTTTTCATATGGTAACTTTATGGTCTCGGCCCATGTCGCAACCATAGGCTTCGGGTAGCACTAGCCATCAAGACTATGCTACTACCTCAAGACTTTCTTCGTATATGCATACTCTTACAGATTAGACAATGTATTTGACTTATCTCTATCTTTCTCGTGTTTATAAAACATATAGTTAAATAAACCATTCTTCTTTCTTTCTCGTGTTTATAAAACATATAGTTAAATAAACCATTCTTCCTTATTATCTTTCTTTCTTGTAAAATGTTCTGTTAAACAACTGTTATCTCTCATATATTTCTTTCTTGTTTTGCTCTGGCCATTCTTAACTAACTACGAACAAGGAATACTCGTGTCATCTTTATAGGTAATAATTTAGAACAGCTCGAGTAATGTAAATTACTAAATACAGAGACCGGTATGAAATTACTAATTTACTTTACTACTCGGGTTCTGAACATTTCCTATCACGACTAACATTTGCATCCAAGTCCAGAGTCCCTACTTTAAGGCACATATTGTCTACTGTCTATGCTAAATCATGCACTATGAACTATCTATGCTAAAGCATTTACTGTCTACTATCTGTTCTAAGGCATTATTGTATATTTTCTATGTTAGGACATTGACTACCTTCGTTTACTCTCTTTCCATGGACAGGCTGCTCTGACTGACATTCCTTCCCTTCCTTTTTCTTTGTCCCATTCTCAGTTTAAGTTCAGACATTATCGAAAGTTCGAATCTCTCAAACTAGGGCTCTAATACCAACTTGAAACACCCCAAACCGGGTACATCTCTTCGTTGGCACAAAACATAACAATCATAGTTCTTAAACTGGAAATCAGAATAACTATTACAATGGAAGTCTTTAATTCAAAACATTCATAATCCAGTAATGCCTAACACTGTTCTAAACATAAACTATCAGGAACAGGAAAGTCATTCTTCAGCGCAGTAGCCCGATGTCCATGCTATCGATCCCTCACGACTGCTTTACTTTACTTTTGCTTTACCTTTACTACCTGTCATGCATACTAAAAGTCAGCTAACGCTGGTGAGTTCTGTATATACTTTGAACTGTAAACTTTAAACTTTCTTTACATAGCTTAGCTTTATAAAAATAAAACAAGATTTCTTTCTTTACTTTAAAACAAACTTTACCTTTACTTTAAAACTGTACAACATTACAATTTATAAAATCGTTCCGTTACTTTTTTCATTAAAACTTTACTTTTGAGGAAACCTATTATGGTGTCCTCCTTTACTCTTTCAAAACTTTCATTTCACTCGTACAGGACAAGTGACTATCACATACTTTAACAATCACATATGGATCATTGTCCGAAGACAAGATCCCTTTCTCGCTTACACCTTGGGGTAAAACTTTTACTTTAGCGTTGCCCACACCTCAGGGTGGGACTTTCTTTCTCGCTTACACTTTAGTGTAAGACTCCTTTAGCAATTTCTCACACCTAAGGGTGAGACTCCTTTATCATTGCTTACACCTCAGGGGTAAGACTTCTACTTTAGCTTGCTCACACCTCGGGGTGAGACTTCTACTTTAGCATGCCTGTAGGACTTTTTACTATGCAACTACTATGCAATGCAATTACACTACTACACACAATAGAATGCAATCACATAACTTTCACATAGACAAATATCACATATTAACACATAAGCATAAACATGGCATCTGTCACCGTCACTGTTTGAGTTGTACCAAAATACAACTCCTGTCAGTGTCACTATCGAGCTGCACCGAGGTGCAGACCCTTACCGTTCCTTAAATTTCATTCTTTAATTTCTTTAAAATATTTATTTCAAAAATAGTACTATACACTTTAGCTTTTTCTCTTTCTTTTTATAAAAATAATATTTTTATAAAAACTATAACGTTCTCTTTTACTTTATAAAAATAACATTTTTATAAAAACTATATTCTTCCTTTCAAATCTTTCTATCAGTATGCATGCCAGCCCAAAACCATTAGGGAAAAAGGGTAATAAGAACTCACATGTCAAGCTATCCTGTGAATACTAGAACTGGTCCAGTAACTGTCACTCTCTATCTGTATAACTAATTCATGCGGGTTAAGATAACGAACATAACCGACACTAGGTGTTCTCTACTTTTAAGCTGGCGAACTTAAGCGAACTTGTCACGTTCGTTCTCTTGGATCCTGGTGAACTTAAATCAAGGTCTCCAATTTTGATACTAGCGAACTTACACCAAGTTCGCCCTATCAGGCTTAAGAGAATTTGAACTAGCGAACTTATTAAGTTCGCCATATTAGGTCAGGCGGACTTGAAAAGTTCGCTTGTGCAGGTTGTCTTCTTCCCCAAAACCCTAAGTTGCATGTTTATGGTGGTTGATCATCACAATGATCAAGTGAATTCGCCCAGACGGTCTATAAAAACTAACACATAAACCTAACCTAGACTCCTGAGTAATAAATGGAGTACCTATGAACTAAACCGCACTGACAGGCAAGTGTACCTATCGATTGTAGCACAGCTTAATGGTAAACCGGAATATCGAACCCTAGAGACACTGAACAGCTAAACAAGACTCTGACTCGGACTGAAGATGATTGATTGGGGGGTTTACTACACTACTGATTATACTAAAATCAAGGAAGAAAACTAATGAACGACTTCAACTATCAAGACAAAGACTAAGGGAATAATCAAAGATGGGAAGAATACCACCTAGGTCGGAATCCTACTTGCAAAGCTCAACTTCCACCGGTTATGGAAACAATGATGGATCTAGGTTTCTAAGGATGACAACTCTAGACAACCTAGTGGATTCCCAATCACTATCATGGTGTCACCAACTAAGAAACTCTAAAGAAGTACTAAACTAACCAGATAGTCGGATTACCTTTCAGTCGCTCCAACAATGATAAAGTACCCAAAAGACAGATCACCTCTCAGTCTCATTGTCCACAATACATCGAAGATGCACGAGGTAATCTCAGATTAACAACTACGACTCAAATTAGCAACAATTACTAGAACAGCTAAGGGAAACTTCCTCTCAGACAAATTTCACTCAGAATCCTAATACGAAGACTAACCGAATATCTCTCACTTCTCGGTTATTGAGATAAGAAACACACTCAGATCTAATAACTCTCAACTACAGCTCCTATGGCTACTATGTATAGCAAACCATACAAACAACCACAAACACAGTCTATGATCTAGATACACTATTCAAACTGGAAGACATCCACAAATAACATACGGAACGTATAATCAATCACACATCAGATCTAAGCATGCAGAAACATCATATACATCAACATGAGATTACTACAAAATCATTACTCCATTCAATTGAATCCAAAAACCAATAAAAACGGAATTTTTAACTAGCAATCATCATATGACCTAGGTAGTATCAAAGTTTTAGCCTAGTTTCATGCTTAAAACATCCAAACAGAAATAGAAAAACATAAACATTGGTTCAAACACATAAAGCAACGATAAAGATTGAATCTTGAAACCAAAAACGCTAATCTAGCGAACTCGGAATCCGAAAGCTTCAAACTTGCATTTAATTTCACTTCCAAGCTCCAGAAATCGCCCAAAACACCTCTCTAGACGGCTGAATTGCGAACTCCAAACCTAATGGCATTCAAATTCTTTTAATTTGCAATTTAGGGCTTTTTCACGGATTTACGGCCTCTCGCATATCGCGAGAGAAGTTGGCCAGCCCCTCGCGTACCGCGAGGGACAAATTAGTCGGGCCCGGATTTGAGTTTCCTCGCGTACCGCGAGCGACTGATTTCCACCATTTTTTACTTTAAACTCCGAGCTTTCGTCTCGTGTTCGATTTCCTTGGGATTTGACTTGATAATTCATACGAGCTCCTGTAAACACACAATAGACTCAATACGAAAAAAACAAGTAAAACACATATACAAAACTATATAAAAGCGAACAAATACAAAGGAATAAAGATGTCTTCTTCGCACTACATCAAACATCCCCACACTTAACCTTTTTTCGTCCTCGAAAAATCTGCAATGGAATCATAACTGGACATAGCTTTCACAAAATCATTAATTCAATAAGCATAAACATACTCACGCGTTAAAAAGCAACAATTAGTATTTCTATTCGATTAAACCCAACCACCAACTTTCAAGCCCCCATTATGTGTTCTAATTCATATTATACAGCTATCAATCAATCTATGGGACTCACACTCAAAAGCTAAAGCTCTACCTAATCCCATCTCACAGTCATGTCTAGGCACAGATTTAACCATATAGATTTCACCCACCACGTTAAATTAAATTTACAGGTTTTTAGAAATCAAGATGAAATATGGAATGAATGGAATGTCAATGAGCATTATTAAGCAAATGAACTTTCGTCTAGAGGCGTTTCAACCAAGTCACTATCCTGGAAGATAACACATAGACTACAGTTCTAAACAATTAAGCACATAAGATTCACTTAGTGGTGTTTCAACCAGGTTGCCATCCCAGAGGTTAACACATAAGCAAAACTTAGTATTCTAATCAAATAAACTCATGAATAATGTAATTATGGATGCGGGCGCCATCGAAACTCATATTTATTCACATAAAAACAGAGTGGTGTGCCAAGAAATTTCAAAAACTACTAAAATTTTGACTTAACGTGGTACCTATCACCCTATGTTGACAGTTTCAGTATTACCGATTACCCTAATATGCGTACCCACAAAATATCATGATTTTTAAATTCAATTAAATTCCTATTTAACACAAACAGGCTATTTAAGCTCTACTAGTTTGCTAGGTCTACCAAAACATCACTATTTAGACGCGTTTTCAATTATTTATTTCTTTTAAAACTCAACAAGCAAATTCAGTTGTAATATCATTTTCCATCTATTATGAAAAAACTTTTGATTTCAAAGGACATTTTTCAAAACTTTTCAATTTTTTGTGTATTTTTGTATTTTTATAACATAAGACAAACTAGACTTACTAGACGCAGTCCCATCCCCACACTTGAAACAAACATTGTCCCCATTGTGAATTGAGACACACAAAAAATAAAAATGCAAAAATAAAAGGAATCGACTAATCTAGTAATGAAGCAGTAAATGATCCGGCTTTACTCTTCCTCTTGTGCACCGCGTAGCATTTCGGTCGCGGTTGCACAATTTACTGTTGGGTTTCCTTTACAAGATAGATAAGATCATGGAGATTTAGTACGGACGGAGCGATCTATACGTTCACAATAAAACTCAAACAAACCCGCAACATTAAACTGACACAAGTTACATAATCAAAAATAAAATAAAAGACTCGACTGACTCACTAAACCTCAAGATAGACAGCAGGGAAACGTACTCGATGAGTGGCAAACACATAGACATGAATGCCAAAAGCAAGGTTAAACATCGGTCATGAACGGTTCTAAAGTTTCCCATGGTAGGTGGTTTGGTTATGATGGTGGTGATTATGGTGGTTGATAGTAGATGGATGGTATGTATGATGAAAGATGATGAAGGCTTGTTATGGTGGGAGTTGTAGTGGTGGATATGGGGGATAACGGTGGTGATGGACGGTGAATGGTAGCGGGTACGGGAGACCATGGGAAACAATGGAGAGCCAAGGCCGCACTCCTCGCATACCGCGAGGAGGCAAAAATTTAGCCGACTCCCTTTTCAGTCCTTCGCGTACCGCGAGGACACATGGAAAATGTTTCGCGTACCGCGAGGAGACCATATTCACAGAAAGTTAAATCAATTTTTAGAATTAGAAAAGTTTTTGCCCCTTAAAACTTCTTCACCCAAATCCTCTAAAAAATCGTTCCAACTATAAAAACCAAAGTAAAAATACCTGAAACTTTGTTCCTGATGATTTTCCTCACCGACTCAAGCGCGAATTCCTGCAAAACACGACACAAACAAAACACACATGTAGGTCCCCGTGTGTCTCGGATCGTTACGTGTGGGTGTGTGACTAGTCGAACCGGGTGCGGAATGCCCGTGACTAGGTGGAGAATCAAGTGACACAAAGTAAACCGACAACGAAATCACTTTAAAACTCCGTCTATTATAAACTTGAAGGTTACAGAGAGAATACAACTGAGTGCAAAATGCCTGCGTACATATCTTTTTTTAACCTAGCTTATTTATACTAGACCTGATTTCTTCGCACTTAACAAGTGCGCAGGGAAAATTATTCCTGCGTACTTAACAAGTACGCAGAGTATTCTTGCGTACTGGCTAAGTACGCATGAAGTAATTCCTGCGCACATGCTAAGTGCGTAAAACACTTAGAGAAAACAGACGAATAGTACATACATTAGTAATTACAACTCGATAACTAAAACATACAGACACTACAATACAAAGACTAATACATACAAGACAAGTACAAAAGCTAAGACAATATCCAGAGTGTTTGTCACACAAACGTGCTTCAACAAACTTCCCCTTGACAACAGCTCTGGATTGTCTTCGGTCTTCACTGCTCCCCAGCTTTAGCTTCCATCTTCTTCTTGTAATCAAGGCAGAACTTGATCACCTTGTCGTATTTAGAAGCAAGGAACTTTGTCCACTCGTCTGTGTACATCTAGTACCTGTCCGCTAGCGCCTCCAGATCTTTCACAGAAAAGTTTATGAAGCAGACTTCATCAAACACTCTGATTAGTTCCCTTGGCACTAAGCTTCCACTCTCGGACCACACCTTTCCAATCACCACTGCCTTGCCCGATTTAGGATCTACATACCAGTACCATATGTTACCGAGGATATCCTGAGATAACTTGCTCAGGGGAATCTTGGTTTCACACAGCACTGTCTTGTATACCAGTTTCTTTAAGCTTTTATTAGTCACAGGATGTCTAATGTTCTTGTCCCTGACTCGCTGGGGCACTTGAGGATTAAAAACTTCGAACTTCCCAGATCTTACCTCTCGCTATAGAACCTGCCACAAACCCATCGCTACTGCATGATTTGAGTGACCCAGCAGCTCTCGGTTTGCTAGGTTCATAAGGTTGTATCTTGGCAAGGAGTTGAAAGTTTCACAGGTTGTTTTCAAGTATTGAACCCCCCCTCCAGCTAGCTTGATTGAGAACAACTTCTTATCCTCCTCGAACCTCACAGCTAAGATCATCCCTGTCGCTCCATGTTTGTCTATGATTGATGTCTTTTGCCAGACAGGAGCCGGATCCTTCGATGAACTTGCAGGCATATGTTTATCTTTCTATGCCTATGGATCCACAGGTGTAGGGTCGGCAGGGGAGGCTTCAGTCGACGCCTCAACAGAACTAGCAGGCTCGACTGAACCTGTGTCTTCAAAGGATGGAAATTCGAACATCTCTCCATCTTGAAACCCTTACTCTCCTTCCCCGTCGCCCTTGGGAACTTCGATTACAACATCATCATCCGCCTCATCCCAGTCATCACTAGAGTCAATCTCTCCCTCTTTCAGATTGCAGAGAGCTTCGATCTGTGCTTCTTTGGAGTAGTCTGGCTCTAAGAATAGGATCACATCATCCGATACATCGTCAGATAGATCTTTCAAAATGTCAGCCACCGACTTTCCTTTATTACCTCCTGAAGCATCACCTCCACCTTCACTCTGAGTGGACTCCCCCTCAGCCATAGACATGGCAGAGATGGGAACAATCGTCAAAGCCAACGATTGCTGCTCACTTCCACTCGGTCCGGCTTCAGGATCCATGTCCTGATCATCACCCTTAGTTAGATCAACTAAGTGACAAGCCTCTTCACTGCTAGGCTTAGGTGGTTGCTTCTCCAATAATTCCTTCAATCTCTCCCCCTGAGCAGCAAGCGTCTTGGCTATATCACAGACCAGTTTCACCATAGTGTCATGCTTTAAACGCTTCTTGTCATCAGCCGCCCGCTGTTTCTTTAGTGCGGCTACCTCATCAATCAGAGAGTTAATCTGCCCCTGTTGTTTGTTAGATTTTTCTCTCGATTTTCGTAGCATTTCAAGAAGACCAGCAACCTGAGTCTCTAGGGTAGTGATCCGGGTATCACGAGGATCAGGTCCCCTAGAAGACGATGTTTCGGCTTGATTGGTCGGGAAGGAAAAGAATTCTCCAAAATCGAACCCTTGATTGAAGTCAAAGTCATGATAAGGTTCACTGATGTGGTGGAGGGTGGTTGTAGGGATTGAGGTAGGGATGGAGGTTGATTTGATAGTGGTAGGGGTGATGGTGACAGACTCGGTTAGAATAGGAGTTGTCACCGCCACTTGAACAGATTGCACAGGGAGGGACACTATTACAGGAACCTCCTTTGTGACAGCAGTGGTAGAAAATAGGGTGTTACACGTGGCCTCCTCCGTTGTCGCCTATAAGACTGTTGTGAAGGTGAGGTAGAAGTGGAATCAGTACTCGCAACCGTGACACTTGCTTGCCTCTAAGCACTAACTTCTACCTCACGAAGAATAGCTTGGTGTGGCCTAACCCCCTGTTGCTTGTTTATACTTTCTCTTTTGCGTCTCTCTATAGCAGCGTCTGAATCAGAATCGGGCTCGTATTCACTGCTAGTCTCTTGTCACTTTCTCTTAGAAGATGACTCAGGAAAGGTCACCTTTTTCAGTCTTCTTGGGTGTGCCTGGGACTGTGCATCATCAGAATCAGATGAATCTGACTTAGTCGATTCTGAGTCAGAATCTCAGCACCCCAGTTCCCTGTTCCTCGTCCCCTTCATCGTCAGATCCAACTTCCTCTTGTTCTTGCTGTTCATCACTGTGTTCACTGAGTTCAGGCTCAGACGCTGCACTATACCATCTTAAGTCAGCAAGAGCCACATATGCTTCATTTATTAGGTGGCCAAAGAGAGGAGTGTGCTCAGGGGTAGGTTCTGCACTGCCTGGATTTAGAAATTGTGCAAACACTCTCTTGTCCACCCATTTGACTTGTAGTCTCTCTCCAATCTGAGGTAGATTGGGTAGAGCATCATTAATCAACAGCTGCACGAACCGAGGGTATAATAGAAATCTAAACCTATCAGCAACATTGACCTGATCGGTGATAGACTTATAGATATACTTAGAAAAGTTATAACCCTTGTTAAGAGAGAAGCCAACCATTGCAGCTGCCAAGTCATGACCCATGGCATCCTTTCCCGCCTTTCTACCAGACAGGCACGTGATCATGACGTGCACGAAGTAACGGCACTGATCAAGTACCTACATCTTTTTGTACGAGGAGTAGTCCATTGTACAAACATACCCTATCCTTTGTCTCCAGCATCCATCAATGAAGTAGTCAGGGTAAGTTATCTGATCAGTTGATAAGTCCCTAAACTATAGTACTCGTCTGATGGTGTCTTTAGAAATGGCAATATCATGACCTGCTATAGTAGCCCTAATGACGTTTGGGGTTACTGTACAGTCGTGATCAGTAGTTTCCCAGAATTGCTCCAGATATGGTCTTGAGACAACAGGATCAGCAGAGATGGCATAGCTGATCTTCAAGCGGTTCAAGAAATCGACTATCTCCTGATATTGAAGTGCAGCACCCTTCCACTCGGGTTGTGTTAGAGCCAGCAAATTGAATTCGCTTGTAAACGCACGAGCCATCACTGCACAAACAAACAGTAAACGTAATAAGAACAAGAAAACTCATTGGAATTGAATACACATGACCAAGTATAGTCCATTCACAAAGAACTGAAAATCCAGACTTAGAAATATTTCATAAACTTCCTTCCTGCGTACTTGTCATGTACGCAGGGTTTAGGTGTTGCGTACTTAGCAAGTACGCATGACTTATGTCTTGCGTACTTGTTAAATACGCATGACTTAACACTTAAACAAATTTTTGAAAATCCAAAATCAGAAACTTGTGATTTTTGAGGGAAATATTGGTTCCCACTAGGTCGAAAACCATGTTTACAACCAATGGAAACAAGACCAACATCAAGCATGCACTAAAACCGGTCAATCTAACCTATGTATCGACCCACGTAACCCACAGTCAAACAAAGGGTCAAAACCAAAATCAAAGAAAGTTAAGGACGATTATGTGATGATCGGGCTTTGATTAGTGACTTCAAACAAGTTTTAGGTCATAATGTTAGTTAAAAACAACCAAAATTTTTCAAAAATCAAGGTCCAAAACCTAGTTCTTCAAGATCACAAATCGATCCAAAACTCAAGATTTAACGGATGAAATGCTCCAAGATTCTCACCAAATGTAAGTTAGATGATGATGAAACTATGATCGGGATGAAAAACCGTTTAGGAACACATGGAATTTTGAGTGAAAAAGATCAGGGGTATACAACAGTGTCAAAGAAGTTTAAATGAGATAAACTCAGAAGAATTTCTAAGTCCTGTATATATACTCACACAAGATTAGTCGTGCGTACTTGTTAAGTGCGCAGGATTTAACTCCTACGTACTTACTAAGTACGCGTGACTTAAGTCTTGCGTACTTGCTAAGTACGCAGGGTTTAACCCTTGCGCACTTAATAAGTACGCAGAGACTCATGTGTACCCAGATTTTTCAACTCAAATTATGAAGAAGTCGAGCCAAATAACGAACAAGATAAAAATATTCAATCAAGAAGATTCAAAGTCAATTCACGAAGGTTAAACACAAGTATTTTTGGTTTTTCTGATTGGAATTGAACTATACCCAAACTTAAAATCTTTTTTTGATCTTTTCAGAGTAACAGTATACACATATTCACACACACTATTTTTGTTCAAAAACACGAGTAGAGGATCATATCAGGCTAAACAATAGCAAAAACGATACAAGATAAACATCAAAGAATATGGGATCAAGTCATGGATTACTATTTATTCATACATAATAAGCACATAAACAAGTAATTCAAGTTGACAATATTATAATATTTGAAACCATAAGCATCTTTGTATCATGTTCTTGTGTGTTAAGGTATTAAATTTAAGATATACAACGAGTACCCCACTATTATGCTACAGGAATGTAAATTGCACTATCTCAAGGCATCTAAGATTTTCCTAATGATTTTCTAAATTTCCAGAATTAGGCTACATCAATTAGCATAGGAAAAATCAAACAGAATCCATAATGATTATCAGGAATCATAAGATTCAGAATCGAGTGATTCATTTGTCTTGGTTTCATGTGATTTCTTCAGTGAATATTGGTATGATGATTCAGGATAATGAATATGGTTTTTGAGTATTTAGGTAAGGGAATCCAACTTTTATCTGGATTTGAATTCAATGAATCAGGAGTAATTCAAGGGTAAATACATGCTCAACGGTTGATGTAAAGACATGTCCTGATTCAATCTTTCATTGCATACTTGTGAGTATGGGAAGTGAGATGAACCACATTAATTGTGCTAACGACCTATCCCAAAACTGGTCTCAGAAGAAGATAATTGCCAAAATCTAACATCCTGTATCTGATAGTGATCTTTTGCATTCTTTTATGCACACACACTAGCAAACATGGGTTCAAATCACAGTTGTAGTATTGATTTAATTTCCACACTACTAATGATTCAAAGATGCTTACAGCCTACTGACAATTCAAATTACTTGTAAATAAGCAGATTAAATACACAGCAATTTATACAATCAAGTAAGCATGACGTAATCATTTTATGAGATGACTATTGATGAAGCAATCAGAAGGGTTCAAGCACATGATATGAACCTAAAAGGAAAAGAGAGCTCAGGGAGACCACAAATACAAGACCCTTCAATGTATTTTGGGACGTCTTCCACAGCCAAGTCATCTGGTTCTGGAATTACCCTTTTCTCAGGGAACTCTCATGGGGAGGATAACTCAAATGTCTATGGTGGTCATGCTTGCTATGCAGCATCTGGATCTGGTTCTGGTTATGGATCTCATCACCAGAATTTCTCAAGAAATCCTTCTCCCACATTTTCAGCTAACCAATCAGCAATAGCCAAGATAGCTGAAGTTCATGTGGCTTTATTCTCATCATGCATGCTTGCCTATGAGAATTTCATTGGCGGCAAGCTCACGGATCCTGAAACCATAGAAGAAGACTTCAATCAGTTGGATCCGGATGATATGGATATTCAATGGAATATGGCCATGATCTTGAGGAGGGCGAAGCATTTCCTGAATAGAACTGGTAGGAAGTTTATTGGTGGACATTCAAATGCCAAGGTGGGATTTGATAAATCCAAGGTCAAGTGCTACAAATGCAATAACTTTGGGAATTTTGCAAGAGAATGTCTAAAGGACAAAGCACCGACCTCGGGGTTCATCAGACCTAGCCAAGGAAACAATTAATGGTACAACAACTCCAACAACCGCAATCAAAGTCAAGGTGGAATGTCCAATGCTTTGGTAGCACAACAAGATGACAACTTTGATTGGGGTGTTCATCTGGAGGATGCCCTTATTGCTCAAACGTAAGTTGGTCTCATGGTTGAGATTATGGAGATGATGGAAGCAGAGGAACGGGAAGCTTCTGTGGCTGACCAAGAAGAGTCTACAATTGCAGTTGCCCTCATGGCTATTAGAGAGGCATCATGTTCATCTAATGAGGTAGATTCTAACTCTTTTGCTGTCATTTCTTGTTCCAAATGTCTAAGCTTAAAGGTTGAAAATTCTAAGCTTCAAGACAAAGTTGAACCCCTTCGTATTGCAGCTTTAAGCTACAAAGAAAACGAAAAACGATACAAAGATTCAATTGAAACGTTGAAGAAAGAAAAACGTGATTATTCACTTAAAATCAGCGATCAACTGTTTCATTTGGATGTTGCGTACAAGGGGTTAGAGAAAAGGAACAATGAGATCAACAAGCTGTAAAATGAGATCTTGCAGTTGAAAGGTAATATTGAGAAGTTGAAAAATTCTCATTTTGTGGTGGAACACTACGAGTCTGTAGTGAGACAAGTGAATGGCTTAGGGCTGGGTACTAATGCCATTCCTCCACCAGTAAGCGGGAAATTTGTCAACGGCTTAATTGACATTGATTTGTCTTGCCTTGATGAGTCCTCGAGTCAGGATGATTCCTCTAACAATGATGATTCCTCAAGTAAGGCTTACTCTGTATCTGATGAAGAGTTACTTACTGCTTCTGATGATGGGTCTGAGGAACACCTGCCCTGAAGGAGTAGTCTCTGACGATTTGCTCGGTGAACAGAAAGTTAAGAAAAACATTATCACGGATAGTGATAATTGTATTTTGACTGAACCCGATATTGTTGAATCAAATGAAAAATTAAAAGTGATGATTTATGGGGGATATAAAAACATTAATCAAGTTAAAAAGGAAGCCTTTTTAGCTCATTTGTGGCTTGGCTATCAAGAAAATTTGCAAAAATATTATATTCCCAAGAACCAATCATCATCGGGTCAAACTACTATTCACCAAACAACTTCTCCTGTTCATCATGCTGATTCATCAAACGTCAAATCTAATGAGCCTTACAGGATGACTTACAAAGAAAAGAGAACTTGCTTTCACTGTGGTATGGTTGGTAACATCTTTGTGAACTGCCCTGCTAAGAACCAAGGGAAACGGTCAATTGTTTCACAACCGGCTGTTATCTCTAGGTCACCACCAGTGAAGCATTCCAAGAGCCCAAAAGAAAATGTGGTGAAACCACCAGTAAAACCTATGGTAAAGCCAAAGATCACATCTGAGGCTAAACCATATGTTCCAAAAAGGGAAAAGCTATCTGCTAAACCTTGTGCTTCTACCTCTGGTAGTGCACCTACTGGTGAGAAACTTGTGGTTAAGCTTTCTAAGCCATAGAGGAGAAGTAGGAACAAGAGATTGAGAAAGCTGGAACAACTAGCTGGAATTCAACCAGGGGAATCTTCTACTAGTTCACCTGGTGCTTCTGAATGCATGCCGACTGTTCCAGTAAAACAAAAGAAAAGGTCCTGGAACAAGAAATCTAATAGTTCTCAATATCCTGCTCCCAAGTCCTCTAAAGATTCATCCATTTTTGACAGTCACGACTGTGAATTAATTGAGGTTGTTTATTTTGAGAAAGACGGACGACCCAAGACCACTATGGCTTGGGTCTCCAAATCTAATTAATTTCTTGTGACTCGTGCAGGGACATCCTAAGGGTACTATCTCTAATCGTTGGTATGTAGATAGTGGATGATCCCGACACATGACAGGTAACATGGCCCTGCTTCAATATGTAAAATCATTCAGAGGCGGCTATGTGGCCTTTGCTGGAGAGAAAGGCGGTAGTATCACTTGTCAAGGCGTTGTGTCTAATGGTTGTGTCAGCTTCGACAACGTCAACTACTGCGAGCAGCTAAAGCGTAACCTGTTGAGTGTTTATCAGATGTGTGACAAGGAGTACTCCGTTATGTTTGATAAATCTGAATGCATGATTCTCAAACCTGGTTTTGAAGTTCCTGAATACTGGATTCTGATGCGAGCACCAAGGAAAAATGATACTTATCCGATTGATATGAGCGTGGCAACAACCACCTCATCAGTTGCTACTTGTTTGCTTACCAAAGCGACAGAGCTTGACTATATCTTGTGGCATAGGAAACTCGGACACATTTCTTATCGTAAAATGAATCATCTTGTCTGAAACGGTTTGGTAACCGGTGTTCCTAAGCTGAGATTTGCCGTTGCAGATGACTGTATGCCTTGTAAAAAAGGCAAACAGCAACGGAAGTGTCACAAGCCCAAGCTCCAAAACTCCATCAATACCCTTTGGAGCTATTACATATAGATATGTTTGGCCCCATAAGTATCAGGAGTATTGGAGGTAAGTCATACTGTCTAGTTGTAACTGTTGATTTCTCACGTTTTTCTTGGGTGCATTATTTAGGTACAAAGGACGAGACTGCTAATGTTCTTCAATACCTGGTCCTGAGCTTGGAATCTCTTTGCAAGTTGAAGGTTAGAAGAATAAGGAGTGATAACGGAACTGAATTCAAGAATAATTTGATGGAACTTTTCTGTCTAAAGAAGGGGATCTGTCAGAAGAAGGGGATCTGTCAGAAGAAGAGGATCTGTCATGAATTTAGTGCCCCGTACACACCTCAGCAGAATGGAGTTGCAGAACGAAAGAACAGAACCTTGATTGAGACTGCAAGGATAATGCTGTCAGATGCAAAGCTTCCTGTCACTTTCTGGGCAGAAGCAGTAAATACAACTCGTCACGTTTTGAACAGAGTTCTGGTTGTGAAGAGGCACAACAAGACTTGTTATGAGTTGATCAATAATCGACCTCCCAATCTTGACTACCTAGTTCCTTTTGGTAGTCATTGTTCCTTATTGCTACAATAAAAATACCGCAAGTCTAAGTTTCATGCAAAAGCAGTGGAAGGCATCTTCTTAGGATATGTTGCCAACTCGCCTTTCAAGAGAGTGTACAATATAGGAACTCGTACTATCGAGGAATGGTTCAAAGTTGATTACAGTAAACACAGCATTCCACCAGAACCAACTGCTCCAACTTGGGGTTTTGATTATGATGCGCTATTCAAGTCTTTCAACCTTCCTTATTTATCTGCCGATGATGCCGCAAATGTGTATGAATTCTTTGGAGGCGGTGATGACTCCAGTTTCTCAACCCGTGCAACTGTACTGATTGTAACTCCCGATTTCAATGCTGCATTTGCATCTGGAACTCATGAAAATGATAACATAGAAGTTGTTCATGTTGACAGAAATGACGCTCAAGCTAATCCTAACACTCGTGTAGGAAATGAAGCTCCAGCTGTTCCAGTTAACATTGCATCTTCTTCTTCTGGAACACAGGATATGGGGGAGTTGAGCACGAACCTCGATTCAGAAATTCGGGAACCGCACGTACCAGAGACGAGAGTGCATTAGAATCATCCAATTGACAACATTATTGGTGATCCTCATGTCGGTGTTCAGACTCGTCATATAACCATTTCTGAGAACACTAGTTTGTACTCTGAGATACTTGACACTGGTGTCATGGAAACATGTTTGCATGCTGCATTCGTGTCCCAGTTAGAGCCAAAGAATGTGAGGAGGCTCTCGCTGACAACTGCTGGATTGAGGCGATGCAAGATGAATTGTCTCAATTCCAAAAAGTTGCTTGTGTGGGATTTGGTTGACTTGCCAAAAGGCGTACAACCAATTAGAACCAGATAGGTGTTCATGTGTAAGACAGATGATCGTCAAGTTGTAGTGAAGAATAAAGCAAGGTTGGTTGTTTAAGGATTTTATCAACAAGATGGCCTGGATTACACTGAAGTATATGCCCCAGTTGCTAGACTTGAGGCCATTCGACTGTTTCTAGCTTATGCCTCCTATGTCGGCTTCAAGGTCTATCAACTTGATGTGAAGAGTGCTTTCCTGTATGGAAAAGTTCATGAAGAGGTCTATGTTAGTCAACCTCCCGGCTTTGAAGATCCGCATAATATCAATAAAGTGTATAAGCTCGACAAAGCACTTTATGGTCTTCATCAAGCACCTCGGGCATGGTATGAGACATTATCAAAACATCTACTGTCAAATGGTTTCAACCGTGGACAGATTGACTCGACCCTCTTCATTCGGAAAGCAGGAGGTGATATTCTTCTTGTACAAGTGTATGTCGACGACATTATCTTTGGGTCTACAAATGAAGAGATGTGTAGGGAATTCGAACATGTGATGCAGTCCAAGTTTGAGATGAGTAACATGGGTGAATTGTCGTTATTCCTAGGTCTGCAAGTTAGTCAAAGAGAGGATGGCATCTATCTACATCAAACTAAGTATGTGCAGGACATCTTGTCAAAATACAAGATGAATGATAGCAGTACTTATGGCACACCTATCCCTGTCAATGATGGTCTGCATCTAGACAAAGATGCAAAGGATGTGGATTACAAATTGTACCGTGGGATGATCGGATCTCTTATGTATCTCACAGCTTCAAGGCCCCACATAATGTTTGTTGTATGTTTGTGCTCAAGGTTTCAGCCACAACCGATGGAGTCTCATATGATAGCTGTCAAGAGGATATTCAGATACTTGAAGGGGAAACCCCGATTGGGTCTTTGGTACTCAAAGCAGCAATCATTTGACCTCAAAGCCTACATTGATTCAGACTATGGCGGTTGTAACCTTGATAGAAAGTCAACTTCAGGTGGATGTCAATTCTTGGGAGACAGACTGGTTTCCTTGCAGTGTAAGAAGCAGTCAACGGTTTATGTCTCAACATGTGAAGCATAATACATTGCTGCAGCGAGCGGTTGTTCTCAGATATTGTGGATTCAGCAGCAATTGAGAGACTACGGCTTAAACTTCATTGGAACTCCACTGTTCATTGACAACAATGCCACCATGCCCATCACAAACAACCCGGTGAAACATTCCAAAACTAAACATATTGAAATTCGTCACCGTTTCATCCGTGATTGTGCTGAAAAGCATATCATTGAACTTGTAAAGGTTCACACGGATGATAACTTTGCTGACCTTTTCACTAAGGCGTTTGATAGAACCCGTTTTGAACATCTTGTCAACATGATAGGAATGTTCAATCCAGAGTGAAAACTTGTTTTTCTTAAATCAATTCAATTCATGAAAGTTAAATTTTATTTCTTTTAAGTTTTCTGTATAGTTCTTTTAATTTTCAAATATTTTACAAAAATCCACACAAAATAGAAAACCAGAAAATTTCAAAGTTCTCTTGAGAAAAGAGGAAATGATAGTACATCAGAAATGATCTAAACATCATAGACTGCACATAGTGGTGTACATCTCAAAATTTTGGTGGTAGGGCATCCAGAAATTTCTCAACTAACTCCTCATTCGGATAGATCAGGTCATAAGCTTTCAACTCAGTTTGCAGATGATAGAATCTAGAGATAATCTCATCTATAGATTCATTCTCCTGATATCTGAAGCACTCAAACTGCTTCCTAAGAAGATCCCTCTTACTCTTCTTGATGTCGTTGTTTCCCTCGAATCTCTTCTGTAAAGCCTTCCAGAGATCCTTAGAGTTATCGTATCCTCTAAGGCTGTGAAATAGCTCCCTGGTCAAGGCCATAGTGATAGATCCGTGTGCCTTCTTCTCTCTGTCATAAACTTTCTTTTCTTCTTCATCAAGTTTGGATACAGGCTTGGGAACTTCCTCATCAAGATATGTATATGTGGGATGCTTATAACCCTCTAAAATTGGTATCCAAAGTGAAGAATCGGTGTATGAGATATAATGCTCAAAGCGTGCTTTACAGTTCGAATAATCATTTACATTAAGCAGCTTTGGTGGTTTCTGTAGGGTTCCAATATCATTGTCATAATTAAGAAGGTAACCGAGGTTTTGAAGATTTGCCATAGTGAAACACTTAGTCAAATTTCAGAAAAGTCAAAACAACTTGCGCACTTGAATCTGGCCTTACGCACTTAAAGACCTAGTCTTGCGTACTTAACAAGTACGCAGAAGTAAATGACAAGTACGCATCAAGGAGTTAAGTACGCAACAAGAAATGGTCTTGCGTACTTGGTAAGCACGCATGAAGACTGTCCTTTTGGCCAAAAAGGTAAGTACGCAGGTCACTTTTACACCAACACTCACCAACTTTTTCCGGCCACTAGAATCTCACCGAAGACAGAAAAAGTTGAAGATATGACCAAACAAAATCAACCAAAGGGTCAGAAACTCGTTTCTAACCAACCTTTAATGCTCAAAACACTCAAATATTCAACAAAAGTCGGTTTTTTGAGTGATTTTTGCTCCTAAAATAGTGCTCAAGAGCTACCCCTATTTTATCACAAAAATCAACAAAAACACCAACTTTTGCTTGCAAAATCTCTGTAGGATGTGTAGAAGATGCTCCTAACACACTCACAACACTCGAAATCAAGAGTTATGCTCTAATACCACTTGTAGGTCCCCGGGTGTCTCAGATCGTTAGGTGTGGGTGTGTGACTAGTCGGACCGGGTGCGGAATGCCCGTGACTAGGTGGAGAATCAAGTAACACAAAGTAAACCGACAACGAAATCACTTTAAAACTTCATCTATTATAAACTTGAAGGTTACAGAGAGAATACAACTGAGTGCAAAATGTCTGCGTACATATCTTCTGTTAACCTGGCTTATTTATACTAGACCTGATTTCTGCGCACTTAACAAGTGCGCAGGGTAAATTGTTCCTGCATACTTAACAAGTACGCAGAGCAGAGTATTCTTGTGTACTTGCCAAGTACGCAGGAAGTAATTCCTGCGCACATGCTAAGTGCGCAAAACACTTAGATAAAACAGACGACTAGTACATACATTAGTAATTACAACTCGATAACTAAAATGTACAGATACTACAATACAAAGACTAATACATACAAGACAAGTACAAAAGCTAAGACAATATCTAGAGTGTTTGTCACACAAACATGCTTCAACAACACATACCGAAGAACATAAAAATCCTGGGCACTTGCCCGAGACTCAAATAAACCTATCTGGAGGCTTCTCCTTGATCCTAACCGGTACCGCCTTCATCCTGCGTGGTGTACCGATTGTCCACTGTAGAAATAAAGACTGATGGCTATAAAATTCTCTAAGTACAAATGCTGCTGATCTCAGAGTTCGCTGCTGACCAACAATCTGCTGCGGACAAGCTTATCTGCAGTGGATACTTGTTCTTCTGCTGAAGAACAAATCTGTTGCGGATAGCCTTATCTGCTGAAGACCAGAGTTGCTGATGATAGGCTTCTCAGCAGCATCAACACTTGATGCTTCTGATAGGCAAATCATCAGCAGCTTTGGATGGTCACATCTTGCTGCTGATCCTCATAAATGCTGCTGACAGACTTGTGCCTTGAAGATAAATCGTTGCAGCTGACTATCCATTCCAAGCGTCACTGACAACTTTCTGCAAAAGCAACTGACACACTCAAAGCAGAAGGAACCTCAATGGTACAACCAATGACGGACAACAATGCTCTTCTCCAAGCATGAAAGTAATGATGCATAAAGAAGACGCTTCAATAAAGTTAGCTAGTTTAGACTAAACTTGTATTGTTAGCTTTATACAAAAGATCAATGGTCTGTGTTAGATCTGATCCTTAGAATCAAGGGTCTGTCTTGATTCTAAGTTAGTATAAATACTGTGTAAACACTTCATTGTATGTATGCTTTTTGATTGAGTTTTCATTTGTAATCGTTTATTCACAAAAGCTTAATACAACAGTGTTCTTATTAGTATTCTTTCTGTTCACTCGATTGTACTTGTGTAGTTGCTATTGTTTCCGCCAATTTCAACTAAGAACAGAACCATCTTGTACTTTCACGATCCTATAAGTGGTATCAGAGCTTTGGCTCAGATTAAACAAACTCACACTTGTTTAATCACTTCTGGTTCTATTCTTAACTCTCTCTTTAATCAAGTCACCTAAAATCACAAAAACAAAGATGGCGTAGAGCAATGGATTTGAAGACATCGGCAGCATCAACCGACCACCAAGATTGGTATCTGGGGAAGACTACGAAATGTGGAAGAATCGCATGGAAAGCTTTTTCTTTTATCAGGAGTACGGAATGTGGAAATCCATCAGGGATGGACCCTACACTCCCATGGTGGCCTCTGCTGATTCTGGAGGACCACTAGTTCCGAAGGAGCCCTCCAAGTACTCAGAAGAGGACATAAAGAAGATGAAGGTGGACTTCAAGACACTAGGAGCTATCTAAATGTGCCTTCCAAATGAAGTTTTTCATAACTTCAGATGTTACAAAACTGCTAAGGAGCTCTGGGAGGCTCTTGAGAAGATGTTTGCTGGCTCAGAGGAAGTCAAAGAAAACAGAAGGGACGTCCTGAAACAGCAATACGAAAACTTCGTCTGGAAGGAAGGTGAGTCACTAACTGTTTTGTATAACAGGTACACTTACCTGGTGGGAGAACTGCAGTGCTCCAAAGTAAAGCTAGAGAATGAAGATATTCTCAAAAAGTTTATCAGATCTCTCCCAAGCTGCTGGACACTATATACAGTGTCTATAAGAAGAACGGAGAATTTAAAAACTCTCCAAATGACAGAGCTCTTTGGCATGATGAAAACATATGAATTAGAAATTATTCAAGCCAAGGAAAGGAGCTCCAATCATCAATCAGCCTCTTCTTCCTCAACCATCTCATCTGCGCTTCACTCCGACCACTCAGGTCCTAGTTCTAGCAACTACTATCTTCCCATTGTCACCCATCCACAAACTCCAACCTCTCAAACAAACACCTCACCATTTCTCCTAGAAGCTCCTCCTCAAACCTCAACCTCTGCTGCCTTTGTTTCAGAAAACTCAAGCAACATGTCCTATATCAAGGAGGATCTGGAATGCTTCCACCCAGATGACTTAGAAGAAATGGACATACATCACTCGTATGCCATGCTCTCTATAAGAGCAAAAAGGTTCTACTCTAGAACCGGAAGACCCATTCCAAGCAACAACTCCAACACCAGAGTTGGATTGGATAAAAGCAAACTAAGATGTTACAACTGTAACCTACTGCGTCACTTTTCAAGAGAATGCAAGGCACCAAGAGCAAATCCAGCTACTCCTCAGTCAAGACAGACCAACCAAGCCCAACCCAGACAACAACAACAACAAGCTACTCCTCCAGTTCAAACTGCAGCCTATGCAACTGTTGGAACTTCTGACTTCGACTGGAGCTTCCAGTATGAAGAGCTGCCTGCCAACAACCAAGCTCTTATGGCAGACACTGCAGAGATACCACCTCAGGTATTTGAACATCTTTGCTCTCAAGCTTGTATTGATAAAGTTTTGGGTTATAGAAAGCATAACCAAAACCTTATAGATCAAAATGAAGAGTTTAATCAGATGAAATCTGAGTTCAAAAAGGTTAAAAATACTTATAAAGAAAAGATTAACTGCCTTAAGAAAGAGATTTCATTGCTAAAACACGAACAATCAGATTGATGAACTCAGATTGATGATCTACTGGTCAAACTAAAAGCTACCAGAGCTGAACTGGGAGAACAGAAAGTTCATGTTGAAAAATATGAATTTTCCTCCAAAAAGTTACAAAGACTTTTAGATATTCAAGTCCATGAGAAGGTAAAGACTGGACTTGGGTATAATAATGATCAGTACAAATCTGTTCTTCCTCCTGCTGACTATATTACCATTCACGAACCAAGCTTCAATGTTGCAAATCTTGACACTGCAAACCAAAACCTTGATCCTTCAACGGATGAACCTTTCGTCGAAGACTGCATTACCTCATCGGAATCTGAGTCAACCTGCTCAAACCATGATGAAACCAATGTAGCCCCATCTGAAGTTGTTCTGAATAGAGTTGAAGTTCCTGCTGTTATTCCAGCTATTCCAGCCCCTGTCCCATTCAAACAGATCAAGATCAGCTATCCTCCAGATGGAAGAAAGCTAAACATTGAAAAGGGAGTGACATCAGGACCCACAAACCCCAAACCTCAGTCAAAGCCGATCATAAAGAGGATGGTGTTTGATATATGTCATACGTCTGAAGAAAAAGTTCCATATGTTCAAAAGACCCTAGAAGAAGCCACTTTTGAACATAACAAAGCTCATCCATGGAACTTCAAGGATCTGTTCCAAAGAAAGGACTATGTCTACCTTTCAAGTGACAAACTGGCAAGATCATGCTTTGTGTGTGGCAGATATAACCACACTGCCAGCACCTGCTTTCATTACCTGGAATACCAAAGAAATTCAAAGCAGCATGTCTTTGAAAAGACTAACAAAAACAAGAAGGTAAGAAGCTACGAGGTCGAAGCAACTAAGTTCAGGGAGTCTCTATCTCCCCCAAGAGTGAAGCTGCCTAAATCTCAACAAACTTGCATCATTTGTGGTGAAGCAGACCACTTTGCTGCAAATTGTAAATTTAACCCTTTCAACTAGATCTCTCATCAAGCCCCTCAAAGACAAAAGGTAAAGAAGGATCAGCATACATCGGTTGTTAAACCATCAGCAGCCAAAAAAATGTTGGTAGTCAAGTGAAGCCCAAGAAAACAAAGCAGAAGCTTTCAGCAGCAACCAAATCTGCTGCTGATAAGCTAAAATCTTTCGCAGCAAAATCTGCTACTGATAAGGCAAAGCCATCAGCAGCAAGAGTGTCCACTGCAGATAAGCTAAAATCCTTCGCAGCAAAATCTGCTGCTGACAGGGCAAAGCCATCAGCAGCAAGAGTGTCCACTGTTGATAAGGCAAAGCCTTCAGCAGCCAAGAATGCTTCAACTTTAGCAAACCTATCAGCAGCAGGATCTACTGTTGACAAGCCAGAAAAATCAGTAGCAAAATCCGCTGCTGACAATGTGAGGAAAACTAGAAAATCACCAACAAAGCAATGGAAAGCTAAACCATCTCCAAGCATTATCATTGGTTCCATTGACTGCAAACATACTGAAAAGGATAAACTAACAACCATCTTTTTCAAGTCTGCAGACTCTTGGGTTCCTCCTACTAATTAGAAATCTATCATGTGCAGGGACAGCCAGGTCACAAAAATAACACCTGGGTGGTAGACAGTGGTTGTTCCAGGCACATGACAGGCAACAGATCTATCCTCTCTAACTTCAGACATTTCAATGGAGGATATGTTGCCTTTGGAAGTGACTCAAAGGGAGGATCCATTACTGTACAAGGAACTGTGTCCAATGAAAGAATGAGCATTGATAAGGTCAACTGTGTCAAAGAATTGGACTTCAATCTCATGAGTGTTTCCCAGGTCTGTGACCAAAAACATTGGATGCCCTTCACAGATAAAGAATGCTTTGTACTGTCTCCAAGATTATCCATACCTCCTCCAGAAAGCATTTTATTAACTGCTCAGAGAAAAGAAAATCTCTATGTACTGGACATAAATGAAGTCACTCCATCTGGGAGTGTTTCCTGTTTTCTATCAAAAGCCTCAATTGATGAATCAGCTCTCTGGCACAGGAGATTAAGCCATGTTAATATCAAAACTATTAACAAATTGGTGAAGAATAATCTTGTCAGAGGGCTTCCTGACAAAGAATTTCAGCTAGAAGACCACTACATTACGTGCTTAAAGGGGAAGCAACACAAGAGTTCTCACAAGCCCAAGACCTTGAATACAAATGACACTCCACTACAACTGCTGCATATGGATCTCTTCGGTCCTACAAATGTCATGTCAATGGGCAAAAAGTCATATTGTCTGGCGATAACTGATGACTACACCAGATTCTCTTGGGTATACTTCTTGAGAACTAAAGATGAAACTGCTGAAATTCTCAAATCCTACATTCCGAGGGTAGAAAATCAAAGCAATCAAAAGGTGAAAATCATAAGGTGTGATCAGGGCACAGAGTTCAAAAACCACACTTTGAACTGTTTCTGTGAAAGCAAGGGGATAGAAAGATAATACAGTGCTCCAAGAACTCCTCAACAAAATGGAGTTGCTGAAAGGAGAAACAAAACTCTAATTGAGTCGGCAAGATCTATGTTGCCTGACTCAAAACTGCCACTCACATTCTGGGCAGAAGCAGTTAGCACAACCTGTTATGTGCAAAATAGAGTTCTAATTGTCAAACCCCTCAACAAGACACCTTATGAACTTTGGTTTCAAAGAGTTCCCTACATTGGGTTTCTAAAACCTTTTGGGTGTCCATGCACCATTCTCATCACACATGGGGTTCTTCCTAAGTTTGGTGCCAAATCTGATGAAGGATATTTTATGGGCTATTCCTCTCAATCAAAGGCCTATAGAATATTCAATTCAAGAACAAGAATTGTGGAAGAATCAGCAAATGGGGAAAGTAGAGAACACATAGTCTGTGAGCAGGGAAAAGGTCCAAACTGGCTCTTTGACATAGACTCCTTCTCCCAAATATTTGAGCCTCTCACCTTCTCAAATATGGAGTCTACGTCTACACAAACACCTGCCTCCACTTCATCCACTGACTACAGACTAGAGTTTCCTAAATCTTCTATCAGTCTGAGAAGACCGTCAATTGATCCTCCATCAGTTATGGAAGCAAGTGAATCCGGCACAAGACTGTCTAATGTAACCAGCAGCAGCATGTCTGAAACTAAAAATCTAAATGAAGACTCTTCGGTAAATGCTGCAAATGTTGATGATGCTATTGTTGAAAATATTGATGTGGCTAATGATGTTGAAGACTCTTCCACCATGAATGAAGAGACCCCTGATCAAAATCAAAGCAATCTGGTGCAAGGGATACAACTGGAGGTGGTACCAGCATAGAGGATCCACACAGAACATCCACTTGAAAATATTATTGGCCAAGTCCACCAAGGAGTTCTCACAAGAAACAAATCTCACGAGGCCAATGTATGCTTGTTTTCATGTTTCTTATCTCAGGTGGAACCCAAGAAGATATATGAAGCACTCAAATACAGCAGCTGGATTGAGGCAATGCGGGAAGAATTGCTACAATTCAAAAGGCAGGATGTCTGGATACTTGTTGATCTTCCACCAGGTAAATATGCTATTGGCACACGATGGGTTTTCAGGAACAAGCAAGACGAGAAAGGCATTGTAGTCAAGAACAAAGCCAGACTTGTAGCTCAAGGCTACACTCAGGATGAAGGAATTGACTATGATGAAGTCTTTGCTCCTGTTGCCAGGCTGGAGGCCATCAGAATCTTCCTGGCATATGCTGCATCCAAGAATTTCACTGTCTATCAAATGGACGTAAAAAGTGCCTTTCTGTATGCGAAGATTGGTGAGGAAGTATACGTCAAACAGCCTCCAGGCTTTATAGATCCTGCACATCCTACTCAAGTGTTCAAACTAGATAAAGCTCTGTATGGCCTACATCAGGCACCAAGAGCCTGGTATGAAACCTTGTCAGGATATCTACTAAGCAACAACTTCAGAAGAGGTGCCATTGACCAGGCCTTGTTTATCAAAGATGAAGGGGGAGAAATCTTACTAGTTCAAATTTATGTTGATGATATCATCTTTGGATCAACAAGGAAATAGTTGTGCAAAGACTTTGAGATTCTTATGCACTCAAAGTTTGAAATGAGTTCAATGGGTGAACTAAATTTCTTCTTGGGTCTACAAGTCAAATAGGTCCCAAATGGAATCTTCATCAGCCAATCCAAATATGTAAAGAGCATTTTGGAAAGATTCAAAATGGCTGACTGCTCTGCTGCAAGAACCCCTATGCAAGTGCATCATCAGCTGACTCCAGACAAAGATGGCCAAGACACTGATCAACATCAGTACCGTGCTATGATAGGGTCTCTCATGTATCTCACTACCTCAAGGCCAGATATCATGTTTGCAGTATGTCTCTATGCAAGATTTCAAGCAGCTCCAAAAATTTCACATCTTCAAGCCATCAAGAGAATCTTTAGATACCTAAAGGGAGCCTCAAGACTTGGGCTATGGTACTCTAAAAATGACATGTTTAATCTGTATGCATACACTGACAGTGACTATGGTGGATGCAACTTGGACAAAAAGTCCACTTCAGGGGGATGTCAGTTTCTAGGAGGAAGACTAATTTCATGGCAGTGCAAGAAGCAAACATGTGTTTCAACTTCTACAGCTGAAGCAGAATACATTGCAGCTTCAAGTTGCTGTGCACAAGTCATCTGGATACAAAATCAAATGCTGGATTACAGGATGACTTTCATGGCAACTCCAATTCACATTGACAACATGAGTGCTATATCAATCACAAACAATCTGGTGCAGCACTCCAAGACAAAGCACATTGACATCAGGTATCATTTCATAAGAGATCAAGCTGAGAAAAAGAGGATTATTTTAACCAAAGTTCATACGAATGAGCAATATGCTGATTTGTTTACAAAACCTTTTGATGAAGCTAGATTTAGATATTTAGTTGAATCCATTGTTATGATGAACTTTGATTAAAATCTATCTTTAAAATGTGTTTTGTCTTATGTTGTAAATAAAAGTTATAAGTCAGCAGCATTTTTGTCCTTCAGCTGCTGACAGGTTTAATCTTCAGCAGCAAAAGATTTGCAACTGACTGCTTTAAGTTATCAGCAGGAACAGGTTTCCTGCGGATATCTTTAAGAATGTCAGCAGCAACATCCTTGCTGCGGATTATTAAATCCGTCAACAGCAGATGAGTTAACTGCTGACAGGTTTAATCTTCAGCAGCAAAAGATTTACAGCTGACTGCTTTAAGTTATCAGCAGGAACAGGTTTCCTGCGGATTTCTTTAAGACTGTCAGCAGCAACATCCTTGCTGCGGATTATTAAACCCATCAGCAGCAGATGGGTTTGCAGCTGACAGACTTAACCTTTCGCAGCAACCAAGTTTGCAGCGAACGGGCTTATTCATCCACATCAACCAAGTTTGTTGCTGATGGGTAAATTTAAGTCCAAATTAACTTTTACCCGCTGTAAAAATTAACGTCAGTCTTTACCATGACTGCCTCGGTGTATTACAGCTGTAACAGTAAAAGGTGAATTAGGTTCTACTATACAAGTCATTTTGCTTTTTCCCTCCTCTGCCGTTATAAGAACAAATCAAATTTCCTTACCACCTCTTCACCTTCAATTTCACTCTAAACCCACATCCCTTTCTCTCAAGTCCTCACCACATTCAAAGCCCTTCATCCTTAAAATATTCAAAGCCTTCCATATTCTAAACCTTCAAACCTTCCCTCCAAATCAAACAGCAATGGTAGGCATCAATAACCATGACGATAAGTTCTCCCCATACCATAACCTTACAACATACCTAACCAAGAGAAAGAAATCCGAAGGATTCAATGATATGATCGACTTCTTATGTCGATCAAAGATCCATTTTCCCTCACAACCAACCCTACCATATATATCCCTCATATGGAGGATTTCTGGAGTACCGCCGTCTACTCTACCGAACAGGGGATTCCCCAAATTAAAGCCAAGGTAGATGGCAAGGATATCGCCATCTCAGAATCCACACTCAGAAAACATCTTAAGCTTCAAGATGAGGGAGCAGCCATCTCATACTCAAAGGACGAGTATATGAGGACCTTTGTATCCATAGGGTACAATGGAAATCAAAATGAGTATACAATTGAGAAGGCGCTGATGGGCCCTCCATGGAAGTATCTCTGCACACTCTTCTCCAATGCATATCTCAGAAGAGAAGTGGATGGCATCAGGTGAGCTCCGCACTTGCCTCCGCCTTCCATGGTATGACCACTGGCCAAGGCTTCAAATTTGCACACCTCATCTTTGAGGGTTTGAGATATAATCTTCAAGAAGGTGCAAAGCAACAATTTTTCATGTACCCAAGATTCTTGCAGGAGGTTTTCAATCAAGAACTAAAAGAACTTTCAAAACCTGCAAGAATCTACATCATGCTGGGACATAAAAATAATATTTTTCAAAGCATGAGAACTGTTTCCAAAAAGTTCTCAGGGGTCAATGTTCCGTTGTTATCTACAATACTGAACATACAAAGTACCCCGGGTGACAGTTTAGCAATCCCAGTTGATACTGATCCCACACCCTCCACCTCACATCCTGAACAACAATCTGCTTCCTCCATTCGAACCCCTGTGCATACTACTAAGGATGCACAGGTACAAAAATTACTTACACCTGTTTTGGATGTTATCATTCAACTGGAACAAAGGGCCCCGGTTGCAACAACATATACTAGAAAAAGAGGCAAGAGAACTCCTTCTTCTCTTGCCTCCAAGGCCAAAACCCAACCTCTAAGCCCTCATTCAGAATCCCAACATTCTGATGAGAATATCAAAAGGGATAGCCACAACACTAGAGAGACTTCCTTGGAAGCCTCTCTATTAGGAACAGGATCACATCCCGGATCCATAGAGCAACCCCCTGAGCCACTCCTCTCTCTTCTGAGCTTAAGTGTTGAGGAACTTCATCAAGATGATGTACCTTCTCCAACTACCACTATCTCGGAGGTACTGATTAATCTTGCTTCCAACACACCCAACCCAAGTTCTTCTCCCCTGAAGGTCCACTCTAGGAATTATGACAGAGTGGATGTGGAAGAGGCTGTCACTACTGCTGGTGCATTAAATGACCAGGAGGACAGTGACAACATCACTAAGACCTCAACCACGGCAACTAACAGTGAGGATGCTTCCTTGGAAACTCCCCTCACTGAGAGGAATACCAGGCGCCAAGAAACCATTGGTGATGGGGATGCAGAGGCTAGGCCTAAGGCCCCATCTAGATCCAAGGATTCCACAACTGTGGATGAGGACAGACTGAAACTTCATAACTTGGAATTGACGGCCAGGGTGGCTATGCTAGAGACTGAAGTGTCCAAACTAAGACACCAAGTCTCTATGCATGAATCCCATCAATGCCCAACTGTGCCTACTCTCTCTCTTGTATCAGTGGGCACCCAAACTGATGCTTATTTGTCCACTGATGCAACCAAAAAGGGGGAGATGGTCCCAATGGAAGAAGACTCAGACAGTCTTGACGACTGGATTCAAGAGCAGGCTGTATTTCAATGTACACTTTTTAAGCCAGCTTTTGTACAGGTTCATGACTTGCCAGCTTCAGATGACGAAGAAGAAGAGACATCTGAAGACTGGAAGTTAGTCGTCAGGGCTGTTGATGAGATGCTGACTGATGTGTAAGACATAGAAAAAACATATACATCTTTCAGCATCATCCCTGAAGCAGCAGCCATCATAAGTCAATCCACTGCCCCCCAATTTTCACTGACTTCATCACAGCTAGAGTTTGACACAATACTAGCTTGGGGGTATGATGGAAAGTCTGAGAGGTTCTGGATTGGTTGGGAGTTTGGCGGAGTAGAAGAGCTAAACTGGGACTTTATCAACAGCATCCAAGTCCTTCACCTATACCATCTACAATGCATCAACGACTCTACTGACCTCTCAGCAGAACTTGCTATTGGTAGGTTCTATGACTTGATGGAGGATAATCTACCCAACTTCGAAAGACAAATACAAGCAACAAAAAGGGTAGCCTATCCTGAATCTTCAACAGCAGCAGAAAGAAGACTGACTCCAAGAAAACTTGAAATAATAAGGAGCAGTCTTCTCACTGAAGAAGAAGTTCTGTGCTGGAGAAGATTCCTATACAACAGAATGGTCAGGGATGTAGAAGTGCAAGGATGGATAAGCACTGAGTCCCATGACTTCACCTTCTTCCTGAGCAATGGATCTTCTCTATCGATCAACATCAAAGAGATCTTGCTCCTACCATCAGCCTTCCTGCACAAGGTCTTTGAGCTCAGATTACTCATCTTCAATGTCAACTCCTTAGAAAGTCAAGAAATGATCAAAATCACCAAGGCTTCTCTTTATAAGGAGGAATCTGGATCTGACTCAGACCTATCCTTTCTCTCTTTTCCAACAGTCAGACTGAACACAGAAAAAGAATTAAAAAGAAGAGAAGAGGAAAAGATGAAAGAGGCATGGAAAGATGTGACAGGAATGGAATGGGAAGAAGATGAAGAAAGTTCCCCTCCCTTGTCCATTCCCCAAAATGCCAATGAAGCTGAGGCTGAGATTCCAACAGCAGCACCATCATCTGCTGTTGTGATCAGTGAAGCCGAAGTAGAGGCATCCAACAAAGATTAGGGAAATGGAATTATGACCAAAGAAGATGAAAAGAGGTTGCTCAGAGAGAAAAGAGAGAAGGAAGAGAAGAAGAAGAAGAAGAAGAAGAAGAAGAAGAAGAGAAGAAGAAGAGGAGATGACTGAAATAAAGAAAGCTCAAGATAGACTCACAGCCATTCTCCTCAGAGAACAACAGATCCAGCTGTATGCAAAACAGCTAGATGATATGAAAGTAAAGATTCCTGCAGTTTATCAAATTGAAGAAGATGAAGCTCTTGCCCTTCAACTGCAGGAACAATTTGATAAAGAAGAAGAAGAGATTCAAACGAAGAAGAAGAAAGAGGCTAAGTTCAGAATAACTGATTCTGAACTAGCCAAAGAAATGAGAGAGGAGTGGGTAAAGGCTCTGATTTCTCAAGGTGAGGATGTAGACTACATTGAGAAACTATCCAATAAAAAAATCTACAGAGCCTTCATGGGTCAGTAGGGTCAATTGGCAAAGAAGAAAAAGGCTGAAGAAGAAGAAAAAGCCAAAAAAAAAGTCCAAAAAGACCATTGCCTTTAATCAAAGAACCCATGAAGAAAGGAAGATCATGATTGACTTCCTTAAGGCTAGAGGAGAGAGTGGAAAGAGGCTAGGTCCCATGAATTTCATGAACCTGCAAGCCCTCTATTTTAAAGTCAAAAAGGATGAGGAAGAAAGATTGGAGAACAAAGGCTCCAAGAAAAGGGTAATCATTCAAGAAGAAGAAAGGAAAACAAAGAAACCCAAGCCTTCTCTCTCACCCAACACTTCCTTAATCCAACAACCTTCCACTCTCCATCCTAGACCTCCCTCCTCTCCTCCCTCAAAGTCCAAATCCTCACACCCAGCTCCTACTCATCAACAACGTCCCAAAAAGAAAAACAAACCCACTTCCAAACCCGAAGACTCAAGAGAAATAATCAGATGGTCATACAGCCCTCAAGACCAATGGTTTGAAGTGTTCAGGGGGAGGACAGAAGCTAAAAGATCAATTTATACATCTGTTGATGAGGTACTACAGCTTCCAGATTCTGATCTAAGAAGAATGATGGAGCTGGGTGAAGCCAATGAGCCTGAGAATGAAGGTGGGAGACATATATTGCTGGTAATCAAACATTACTTCAACCCTAGCAAAGATGAAATCATTGATGTCAAACCTCTCCAATCCCACTCTCCATTCATCAGCTGGTCCTACAATGCTGACAAGGATGAATTCACACTGACAGATGTTAAAGGACAGAAGATGAGGTGTTCAAGCAAGGCTATCTTCAAAATGGCAAGCAAGGACATCAAGACTCTATCTGAGCTTCCTCTTAACAATCCCAGCATGGACCAAAGAGGATATGAAGTTGAAAGAATAGTCAGCAACATGCAAAAGCTTCAGCAACAAAAGCAGTAAGAGAGTTTTGGTAGCATCAGTCTAAGGGGAGTTTGTAGAAATAAAGACTGATGGCTACAAAATTCTCTAAGTACAAATGTTGCTGATCTCAGAGTTCACTGCTGACCAACAATCTGCTGCGGACAAGCTTATCTGTAGCGGATACTTGTTCTTCTGCTAAAGAACAAATCTGCTGCGGATAGCCTTATCTGCTGAAGACTAGAGTTGCTGCGGATAGGCTTCTCAGCAACATCAACACTTGATGCTGCTGATAGGCAAATCATCAGCAGCTTTGGATGGTCACATCTTGCTGCTGATCCTCATCAATGCTGCTGACAGACTTGTGCCTTGAAGATAAATCGTTGCAGCTGACTATCCATTCCAAGCGTCACTAACAACTTTCTGCAAAAGCAACTGACACACTCAAAGCAGAAGGAACCTCAATGGTGCAACCAATGACGGACAACAATGCTCTTCTCCAAGCATGAAAGTAATGATGCATAAACAAGACGCTTCAATAAAGTTAGCTAGTTTAGACTAAACTTGTATTATTAGCTTTATACAAAAGATCAACGGTCTGTGTTAGATCTGATCCTTAGAATTAAGGGTCTGTCTTGATTCTAAGTTAGTATAAATACTGTGTAAACACTTCATTGTATGTGTGCTTTTTGATTGAGTTTTCATTTGTAATCGTTTATTCACAAAAGCTTAATACAACAGTGTTGTTATTAGTATTCTTTCTTTTTACTCGATTATACTTGTATAGTTGCTATTGTTTCCGCCAATTTCAACTAAGAACATAACCATCTTGTACTTTCCCGATCCTACATCCACATCCACTGAACCTCAGTAATCACATAAATTTCTTATAACTATCACTCAGATCCTTCCACCAAAATATATACCTACCAGGTCCGAAAACAACCTGGTGCATGTACCCGAGCAACTCATCACCCATAAACATCCCCACACTTGGGGCCTTCACTATCCTCAATTCACAAACATCACTCAACTCTCGGATTTTCTTACGGGGCGGCCTAGACTTAGGGGACCTAAAAGTAGGGGTCGGCTCGGCATATATCCCCTCAGCATGACCAACATAAATGGACAAGGGCTCAGGATGGTATATTTCTGCTGAAACGATCTCTAGGCTCTCATCCGGATCATCATGATCCTCTAAACTCTCCACCTTGGGTGTCTCACAGATTAACAACCCTACTTGTGCTAATATCTCACTCAAACTGCAATCATCACCATCAAAACCTAAAAATGGAGACTCTACAAACTTCTTTTCAAACTCCGCAAGCCAATCTGGAGGATCCTCTTTCATTCCTCCTCTATCACTATCACTTACCTCAAGTGTAGACTCTTCGTTCTCACTCTCTCCTATAGCACTATCCTCAGAACCTGTCAATATCCCCACACTTGGGGATTCTACAATCTCACTCTCAAACTCGTCCTCCACATGCTCATCCTCAACTGAGGGCTCGGTCCTAATCTCCTGTTGAACCAGAGGTGGGACTGCGTCATCCAATATAGTCTCTGGCTCCTGTACCTCAACTATCTCAGGCACATCTACCATCCTAGCCTCGATCTCAGTAAAGCGGGCTCTCCAATCTATCTTCCTCACCTTTTCATGCGATGGAATGTGAAGAACAGTGCTGTGGGAGACTTCCTCTATAGTAGGAATTAGTGTATCAGTAACAGTCTCCACTACTTCTTCATCCTCATCAAGTGGGGATTCTCCGTCCGCATTCTCTCCCCGACCAGCATCATGTGATTCATCTATGAACGATGTGAAGCTATCAACAAAACAAACCGACACGTCCTGATCCTTGGAACCTCTCACCGACTGTGTGACATCACATCTGACGTGCTCGTCCCCTACACGTAGTGTGATGGTACCAATAAAGACATCGATCAATGCCTTAGCGATTCACAAGAAAGGGCGTCCTAAGATGAGTGGAACTCGATCATCCGCCTCCATATCAAGAATCACGAAATCCATGGGAAAATGAATTTATTTATTTTCACCAACAAGTTCTTCACCACTCCTCGTGTATATTTGACTGATCCACCAGCCAAGGATATGCCCATGCGTGTCGGCTTAGGCTCTCCCGTGTCTAGCTGCTTATAGATCGAATAAGGCATCAAGTTGATGCTAGCACCTAGGTCAGCCAATGTGTGGTTCAAGGCAAACCGCCAAACAGACATGGGATCTTGAAGCGACCCTGATCTGCCAGTTTCTCTGGCAGTTTGTTCTGAACCACCGCAGAACATCGCTCACTAAGTGAGACTTCAGAGACTTCCTCCAGCTTCTTCTTATTGGACAGAAGATATTTTAGGAACTTGCCATACTTAGGCATATGCTGGAGGACCTCTATAAACGGGAGATTGACCTTAAGCTGTTTGAACATATTAAGGAAGTTACCGTATTCCCTAGCATACTTATGTGGCAGCAAGCGCGCTGGGTAGGGAACACGGCTAAGGTCAATCTCGGGGGTCTTCCTCTCCATCCCTATCTTCTCCTCAACTCCCTTTTCAGCCTTCTCGAGAGGCTTCTCCATCACTATCTCCTCGTCCACAAGTTCTTCCTCTTCTACCAGTGGCTACTCCTTCTCCTCTACTCTTCGACTCCTAGTCGACACGACCATCAATGAAGCATTAGGACCTCCCTGTCTATCCTTCAAGCTCTGAACGATGTCTCCCACCATGCGTTGCAAATCCTTGAAAGCAGATTGTTGATTCTTCACTAAGGTATCATGAGCATCCAGTCGCTGCTGAGTCTCCTTATCCTTCACCACCAAGTGAACAAGCATCTGTGTCTGTGTCTCCAACATCTCTTCAATTTTCTTCGTGTTGACAATGCTTCCTCCACTTGGTCCTGCTTCACCTCCGCTTTTCTGATTAGGGCGGCCATTAAACCCAGTTGGGTTGTTTCCAAATCTCCATCCCGAGCCATAAGCATTGTTAAAATTATTGTACCCTCTGTTCTGGTTGCCCGCAAAGTTCACCTGCTCATGCTGACTGATGGGGCAGTCCCTGGTGTCGTGGCCTCCCCTGCACACCTCATATCTTTAAGCACTCAACTTTAGCTCTTTGATCTCATTCGCCATCGTTGCGAGCGCAGCAGCCACGCTAGTATCAGGTTTGACCTGATGCACACCTCTAGGAGAAGAGGCGGGTGCCCTAGCACTAGGAATGGAAGTCCTAGTAGATGGCCGTTGTTGCTCTGCGAGAGCGAAGCCCTCGAACATCTCCTCACATTCAGCAGGCTCGAGTTTATCCATGATATGGCCTCCTGCAGCTGTGTTGAACATTTGTTGCTTCTTGAAGGTAAGGCCATTATAGAACTTCTTCACACTCGCCCAGTCAGAAAGACCATGTTGGGGACATCGGCTCAACAGCGCGTTTAACCACTCCCAGGCCATGTGATAAGGCTCGTCAGGGTCCATCCGGAAGGAGTGGATTTGGTCCCTTAGGCAAGCGGCCCTGGAAGGGGCATAGTTCTTTTTAAGAAACTTGGCTTGCAAGTCCTCCCATGTGGTGATAGAATTTTCGGGGAGGGTGTCAAGCCAAGTGGAAGCACGCCCAGAGAGCGAGAATGGAAAGAGACGCAAGTAGATTGCGTCCTTAGATACACCCGTGATATTAAAGGGATCACATATGTGCACGAAGCGGGACAGATGTCCGGGTGCATCCTTATCCTTGAGGCCATGTCACTGAGTAGAATGAGTGATCGTACTCATGGCATGTAATGGAAGCTGCCAAGTATTATCATTAGGGATAGCGGGGTGGGTGATTGAAGATCTCGCCCCGAGGACCCCATCACTGGCTCTCTGGTGTACAGCGTCGCCCATTTTAGGAAAAGGAATTGGGCTAGTATAACGTACCTGGTTTTTACACAACGATTTCAAACACTCTTGGAAGTCGCGGGTGCGCTCATGCAGCTCTCATTCGGGCTCTTCGTAAGCTGAATACTGTGGCGATCACTGCGAACGAGTACGTTGCATAAACTAAAAGACACAAAAGCAAATAAGTAAGACTCAAAAAGACAGAAAGACTCGATCCTATATTAGACACTCAAATAGCAGTTAGGACAAACACACAATAAGGACTCACAAATAAAAGAAAGAAAGAAAAATAAACCAAAAAAATTCACACAAGAACTAGTCAAAGCTAATGTTGCTATTGCCTAGTGTCCCCGGCAACGGCGCCAAAAACTTGAATTCGCCCAGACGGTCTATAAAAACTAACAAATAAACCAAACCTAGACTCCTATGTAAAAAATGGAGTACCTATGAACTATACCGCACTGACATGCAAGTGTACCTATCGAGTGTAGCACAGCTTAATGGTAAACCGGAATATCGAACCCTAGAGACATTGAACAGCTAAAGTAGACTCTGACTCGGAATAAAGATGATTGATTGGGGGTTTACTACACTACTGACTAAAGGAAGAAAACTAATGAACGACTTCAACTATCAAGACAAATATTAAGGGAATAATCAAAGATGGGAAAAATACCACATATGTAAGGCCCCAAACGGGGCACCCCAAAACGTATTATTCCCTTGAAAATACTAATTTGCTATATATTAAACTACAGCGAAAGTCTTTCTAAAAACATTAATTACTATTTAATGTCATTAGGTTACCTCACGATTGCTTGCACACCAATTCGAGTAGCACCGCTCCTAAGCCAAGATACGTAAACGCAACGCTTTCCTGCAAAACAATCTATGGTACACACAAAGTCATCTACGCTGAGTGAGTTCTAATAGTTTGGTTTAATTAAAAGCCAACTCACCTCAAAAGTTATTTAAACTTTACTCAGGACCCACGGTCCTTATAAAATAGGTCTATAATTCATTAACAAATAGATAACCCATGTTATCACACGTTATCCAATAATAGTTCATTACCCAAGACTCATCCCATAATAATAATAATAATCCCGCAGTCTCATCGACATAGGTCGAACTTACTACACTAATAACTCATTCTCATGTACACGTATTAACTCGACACTTGGTTAACACTACAAATCTCTAGACATCAACTTACTCAGCCTTGACCAAGGCTCTTACAGATCAACTGACAAAACAGTCATAAACACTACATCACAATCCTGACATAACGGTCAATCTAACTCTACTTACCCCATTAATACTATCTGATGCACAATAAATATAACTCAACGCTTGTATGCAATTTAACACAAATATATAAGCACACAAACACATACCTCATTACTGCACCCTCGTCAGGGTTACCCTCGTCAGGGTTACCCTCGTCAGGGCGTTCGACACACCCTGAGCTCATCACTGTCCTGTTGGACATCGTCACCATTGGTGACCTCCCAAAGTACTTCTTCCTTCACAATCTTGTTTGCCGTGTCATAATGACAACAACGTAAACAAAATACCCGTCGTGTCACAAGGACAACGATACAATGCACACAACACATGTATAATCACATAACAATATACTCTATATACATGATTCATTAACTGCACCTGTACATCACACATAGCACCAGGATAAGATATCCTACACGTATTCATAAGCGTTTAGCTTATATCCCGACACACCCCGACTAACTCGTAACACAATACACTACTAATATAGCAACACACATACAAATACTATATCTCATTATTTAAGCATATACCACGTACATGCATACCCTGTGACACTTCCTAGTCGTACCCGTACGACCCGTTTACTACAATCCTGACTCACCCTTGCTAAGTCACTATACGACCCGTGACCATACACCCACCTTTAACCTACACGTATTAAGGGTAACATCTAGTCCCTTAGCCCATATTTAAAAAATTAACTTCTAAACTCGTCGAGTTAGAACCCAAAGCTCGATACTCAATTAATGTAATAAAACACGTCTTGAATGTATGTACGATAGCCCCAAAACATTAAAATCATTTAAAAGAGGGGATTAGAAACTCACTAGTTACGTGGAATCCCAGTCTTTACTCTACAACTCGTCTGTTCACACTCGAAATCTAAACCTGTCAAACGTATGACACAAATTAGGATACGTTCTAAACATATGTCGGATATGCATGAATATGAACACATCTCGATGCTCGGACTCCTTTGGTTGTCATTCCTTATCCACGAAACCTAACCACACGAGTACACGCACCGGGTCGTCCTTGACCTGTTTAGAAACTGTGTACCCGTCCCGGGTTCCCATGCGGTCACGTGACCCGCCATGCAAACCCTAATCTCACCATGCCAATTCTAGTCGGCATAACCCTAGCCGAGCCTGTTCATATGCCACCGTGTACCACCACACACGTCACCATCATCTACCTTGTCTACACCACCGTGCACGTACCCGTCTTCTCTCCCATACTAAACCCTAATCGACTAACATCTCCACTACCAACAACACTTCCATGTACCACCATCGTGCACTTCGTCTTCCATGTCGGGCAACCGTACCCGGCCCTCGGCTGCACCATCACAACCACCACACGGCTGCAGTGGCACGTTGCCGAGCACCACCATCATCGCGTCATCCCTTAGCGACCAACCCGACTCTCCCTTTCACCTCTCTCGGTCGATGGCTATGATCTCGTGTCCCCGCTCCTTACTTAGCCAGGCAACCCTGTAGCATGCCACCCCACCTTCTTGTCGTCGTCGTCCTCTACTACACTCGAAGCCACCACTTCGGCCGCCACCATTTCCGTCAGCATCTCCCCCGTTACCCATAACCGAGAAACCCAAAACCAGGGACTGTTTACAAGCAAAACGTTAACGAGAACGTGTAAAAGCAGTGAATGAGGATTACCTTAGTCGCGTAGGAAATTTCCTGCTCCAGACCACCGCGAAACCACCGCTCCTCGCCTCCGGTTCCGGCGTCTCCTCCTCCTTCCTTGTCTCTGCCGTAAACGAACTCCCCTAAGCCGAATGGCCTAGGGTTTTCCCTAATAATCCTTTTTAAACCTCTAAGGTTTACATCCGGGTCCCTCTACTTCTTTCTCGCACTTATCGATCTCGAATCTTAGTTAAACGACTAATTATGACATTTAACGTTGTTAAACACACCTCGTATAAGAATCATTTCGATTACATCTCATTTGCTATAGGTTCGGGTCGTCCACTAACCCAACTACTAGTTTAGAATTTCCGGGATGTTACAACGTAGGTCGGAATCCTACTTGCAAAGCTCAACTTTCACCGGTTATGGAAACAATGATGGATCTGGGTTTCTAAGGATGATAACTCTAGATAACCTAATGGATCCCTAATTACTCTCAAGGTGTCACCAACTAAGAAACTCTAAAGATGTACTAAACTCACCAGATAGTCGGATTACCTTTCAGTCTCTCCAACAATGATAAAGTACCCAAAAGACAGATCACCTCTCAGTCTCACTGTCCACAATACATCGAAGATGCACGGGGTAATCTCAGATTAACAACTACGAGTCGGATTAGCAACAATTACTAGAACACCTAAGGGAAACTTCCTCTCAGACAGATTTCACTCAGAATCCTAATACGAAGACTAACCAATTATCTCTCACTTCTCGATTATTGAGATAAGAAACACACTCAGATCTAATAACTCTCAACAACAGCTCCTATAGCTACTACATCTAGCAAACCATACAAACAACCACAAACACACAGTCTATGATCAAAATACGCTATTCAAATTGGAAGACATCCATAAATAACATACTGAACGTATAATCAATCACACATCAGATCTAAGCATGCAGAAACATCATAGACATCAACATGAGATTACTACAAAATCATTACTCCATTCAATTGAATCCAAAACCCGATAAAAACCGAATCTTTAACTAGCAATCATCATATGACCTAGGCATTGTCAAAGTTTTAGCCTAGATTCATGCTTAAAACATCCAAACAGAAGTAGAAAAACAAAAACATTGGTTCAAACACAGAAGCAACGATAAAGATTGAATCTTGAAAACCGAAAACGCTAATCTAACTAATCCAGAATCCAAAAGCTTCAAACTTGCATTTTATTTCACTTCCAAGCTCCAGAAATTGCCCAAAACACCCCCCTAGACGGCTAAATTGCAAACTCCAAACCTAATGGTATTCAAATTCTTTTAATTCCCAATTTAGGGCTTTTTCACGGATTTACGGCCTCTCGCGTATGGTGAGAGAAGTTGGCCAGCCCCTCGCGTACCGCGAGTGACAAATTAGTCGGTCATGGATTTGAGTTTCCTCGCGTACCGCGAGACATGCACACTCCTCCCTCGCGTACCGCGAGAGACTGATTTTCACCATTTTTGACTTTAAAGTCCGGGCTTTCTTCTCGTGCTCAATTTCCATGGGATTTGACTTGATAATTCATACGAGCTCCTGTAAACACACAATAGACTCAATACGAAACAAAAACAAGTAAAAACATATACAAAACTATATAAAAACGCACGAATACAACGGAATAAAGATGTGTGCTTCGCACTACATCATCAAGCTTTGAACTTTTTATGTTAGAAAGGTTCCTTTTACATCCATGAGGCTAGATCTATGATTAGTTTTGCAAAACACACGTAAAAAAACCCAACCATTACGTGAAAACGAACCCGAAACCCGTTTCCAACAAACTCAGATCCAGCTAGTTACATAGCTGTTTTGAGCCTAACTCTTTGGTCCTTGGCTTTTGTTGATGATGATCGATCATTGAGATCCACAACCCGAAACCTGACTTTCTCCCTCTAGAATGTGAAAAATGAAGATGATGAGTGTAGCATGGGGGGGGGGGGGTGGCGGCAAGGGTTATTTCTTTCCGAACCCCCACATGATAAAGCCTCGTTTATTCTTATTTTAGGGATGTTACATTAATCAAGAATTGAGGTATTTTTTTTTCTTATTTGGGATCGTAGTGAAATTCACGCCGCAACATGCGCCGGGGCAACCCTCTAGTTGTGATAACGAAGTAAGTTTCTTACTTTGTTTAGTTTTGATTTTTATTAATTATTAGTTTAATTAAACAAAATGTATATGAACTAATGAAAGTCTTTAAATTTTAAATTACATTGTTAAATAATATGTATATTACTTAATGTCTTTAATTTTTAATTTACATTTTATTAATTTATTTAAAATCGTTTTTTAGTATTTACAATCACCAAAATTATTTTTGCCTGTATAAAATCGCCCTATTTGACAATTTTTTTTATGTCTAATGTCTTCTAAGTTTAAATTCATTTATTTTTGGTTTAAAATAAAAAATTGTTTTGCTTTTATAATTGACTGTGAAGTTCGAAACTTATTTAATTAGATTTAAAATCATTTTTTTATTGCTTCATTTTTTTATTAGAGATCTATTTTTAGTACTCGAACGAGACATTCCGAATCTGAGGGACCACAATGGTTATGTCATCATGTGTTCACTACCTAACATTGTGTTCTTAGAATCATCCTTATCGCTGGGAGTTCCAACAAGCAACACATACACAATGTTGTTAGATATTCAGTAGGGGTGTTTAAAAAACTCTGAATCCGAAACTAAACCTGAATTATCTGAAATTCCGAATCCGAATTATCAGAAAATTCGGATATCAAAATTTTCGGTTTCGAATAGTGATTTTAAAAAAAATCGGATATTTCGGATATCAGAATATCTGAAATATTATAATTATATATATATATATATATATTTAATTGTTTTTATAATTTAAAAATAAAAATATTTGAATCCAAACCCCAAATATTATATTATATATTTATATATGTACACCTTTAATTTTTTTATAATTTAAAATGTTATATTTATATATATATACTTTTTTTTATTGTTTCAGATATCTGTTTCACTATCCGAAAATTTTTGAAATTCGGATATCCAAATTTAAACACCCCGATGCAATGAATTATGCTTGTGTTATGTGAGTTAGGTATCTCTCTCCCGTGTGCACATACATTGTGGTGTGAGTAGAGGAGCACAAATCGGGTTTTTTTGGAACCGGTTCCACCGGAACCGGGTTGGGCTTGACCGGGTACACAATGGAACTGGGTAGAGGTGGAACCGGTTCCAGGTCGGGTTAGTGACCGGTTATTGATCGGGTTGTTGACTGGGTTTTTTTCCGGTTTGAGCGGTTTTTGGCCGGTTCGGGTCCGGGTCCGGTGTAAAACTGAATAATAGGAACCGGGTAGGAATTGCCCGGTTCAAAAGGGTTGGAACCGGTTCCGGTTCCGAGTCGGGTCTTCGGGTCCGGTTCCAGAACCGGGTTTTTTGTCCACCTCTAGGACCAAAGAGTTGGCTCCAACATGACAAGCTTCATGTCACTTCCACATGATTTGATTATTTTTTGTCCATAGACATTGAATCCCTCCTTTTACTTTCTCAACAAATTCTGATTCTCCTAACTAAAAACTGATTCATACACCACCAAATTCACATAGTACAATAATAACATATAACAAATAGAGCAGTGAGCAAAGTCTCACAATATACAAGCTGTAATAACAGTAGCATTTGCATGCTTGAATTCCATATTAAACATTGGGATGATCCTAAGACTCCAAAATCATACTTTATATCTTTTCTACATGGAAACAACCCATTAAGTAAGAAAGTTCACAAATCATTCCTAATACAACAATGACAACAATTCTAAAGATCAAAGCATATGACAGTTTCGCGGGCAAGGGTTTAAGGTTTAGGGCTAGCAGTATGCAAGCTCAAGACCACATATTGGAGTCATGAGTGTTATTTCAATGCTTTCTATCAGAACAACAATTTTAAAGATCAAGAGGTAGACTTTGAACCTGCTTATTAGCAAACAAACCTCTATCAAGAACCCAATCCTCAATCATGGCTTGAGAATTAACCTCCTGGTCAGTCGGCACAAAATGACCAGCCCCTAACACCACCACATGGCTCAAGTTATCCGATTTCTGCACATAACCAGCAAGAACATCATTCACTTTCCAAACATCTCTTTCCGCATTCAAAAACTTATGAAGTCCCTCCCAATTCATCCTCCTCACCCAAGACTCGACTGACACAACACCATCTCTCAAATCACACTGACCTTGATACAACAACAATTTAGTATTCCTAACAAGATACTCCACCATGTACCTCACACTCTTCATCACATCCGCGTGCAATGCTGCCCTGACCACATCACTACACTCCTCAAAAACCATTGATTCGTTCACTCCCAGCGCCTTTTTAACCCCAGGGTCTTTCAAAAACTCTTCTACCCAATCCGAATGATAAGGACTCTGCCTCCTGAAGTCATACAAAGTAGCTAGACCCGTAACCGTTTCTAGAAACTTCAACACCTTGTTTCTTGCATCTGTAGCATCACTCCAATTACCAATATCAACCAACTCTCTAGCCTCAGTTTGAAGCTTCTCCATTTGGGTTTTCTGTTGTTCATTGATTAAACCAATATTGTAGTTATGCAAAGCATGAGTGCCTACTTGAACAGCCGGATCAGTCAACCCGTTTCCAATAGCCAATCCAAACAAATTAACCCGTTTGGAAACGGGTAGACGGGGGTTTCTTTTGAGAATGTAGTACCCGATTGATGGCACATACTTCCCAGCATAGCTTTCACCTGTAATGTAAATTGGGCGAGATTTAAACAACGGGTCTAGATCAATAAACTTCCTGATCGCAATGTACAGATGCTTTGCTACAGTTTGTTGGTCGGTTGGAATCTCTTCAGGTGTGGAAGCGATGCTAAAACCGGTTCCAATCGGGTTATCGAGAAAAAGAAGGCCGAATATACGGTTCCAAGGACCCGGATTGGGCTCGAGCGTAAGGTGTTCTGTCACTCGCCATGGACCGAGTTCGTAGAAGTTTCCGATCATGGAACTGCAACCAGGTCCGCCTTGGAGCCAAATGACAAGTGGGGTTTCGGAGAGTGAAGTGTTGGTGGGATTTTGGGCTTCGTAGAAGGCGTAGAAGATGGCGGATCCGGTGGTGGAATTGACCGTGAGGTAGCCGGATTTGGTGGGCAGGGCTTGTTTGGGGAGTGTGGAGGCTGATGACAGCTGGAAGAGGAGGGTGAGGGTGAGGATGAGGAGGAGCTTGAGGAGCGTTGACTCCATTGGAGAGAGATGTATGAGTTTCAACTTTCAATCCATCGGTTTGTCATTTTGTAATGGTGAAGGCGGATAAAGCAGAATACGAAAGTGTATGACCCTGGTCTTTAACTAATACCGTAAAAGCTTAAAGCGCATGATAGCATTGGTGATCGCCTCTATCCGGTTTTAAATCCCGCACAAGAACAAGTTTAGATGATATTTAAGAGTTAAATATACGGATATTCCGTGTCGTATGTCCATATTTTGTATTTGGTCTTTAAGTTAAATATACGGAGAGTCTGAAACTATATAAGCAGGTAACATTCTTAGTTCTCAACTTGGATGACCGTTAATTTTCTCAGTTATATCACACCGCGTGACACCCACGTGAGGGTATATTTGTCATTTCTGACCTAGAGGTAATAGGGTAATTATAGTTAATACGGTTTCAAGGGATGGGATAATTAAGAGTTTAAAATATTGATAAAATAAAGAAATATATAAAAAGACCTAAATACCCCCTCATTTAACGTTAAAATATGGATATAGTTAACTGATTATATGAAAATGAAAAGTTTTGTAAACCACGAGTATACACATGAGAAAAATAAACTTTTTGGATGAAACTAATAAAAATAATCAAACCATAGGGATGAAAATGACAGTTTACTCTTAAAAAATATTATTTTGGATTTTTCTCTAATTATAATATGATGTTTTCATTGAAATAATAATACTATTTTTATTTGGCAATTTTATGTGTCCTTTAGTGTGATGGTGTTATGCTTTCTTATCTTGCTTTTATGAAGTTGAATAGAACACGAGTTTCAATTGAAAAAGAACCCACTTCCTGATTGACTATAATATGAGCAGGATAATGTGCTTTTGTAGATTTGAATGGGTGATGTTACTATTGGTAAGGAGTGATGTTTAAAACTTAATTCAAAAATCAATTTATAAAAACTGAACAAGTATGTTAATGATTATCACTAACAGCGGTTGATCCATAATTTTTCTTCAGCGTAGTAAAAAATTAAGCGTTAAATGAGCATGTTAAAACGAGCCAGTTAAAACAAATCAAAACAGGTTAGATTACAACTAATCGGGTCAAAACATATTTGATTTTGATTACCACCAAATGTTTATCTCTATTCCAACTTTTAATAACCACCAAAATTACCCACCATTCCAATCCACCAAAGTCAATCCCTAGAAATTTTACTATTTCCCCCACCTTCCTTTACCGGGCTAAACATATAGTGATGTTTGCAACTAAACACAAAGATCAATAATCCGCACAAAAGGTTGTAATTGTATGCCAAGGAAAAATAAAGAGAGAGCATACGACATACAATAGTAACAATGCCTGCAATGTCTGCACCAGATTAATTCCTTTATGAGAAGTCGAAAACATAAAGTAGAATCTAACGATTTTTACCTCATTTAAGAACGGCTCAAGAGAATTATGGGTCCCATTCTTTCAGAATCGGATGATTTTTATTTGAAGAACCCAGAAATAGAATTGTGATTTGCAAATTGAAAAACCTAGATGTAGTCTCCATTTAGTCGCTTTACTTTTTAGCATATGCTTTCGACGTTTCTATTAGTGTTTTACATCTCAAAAATCTAGTTGGGATTTGCAAATTGAGGAACCCAAGACTTGATCTTCTGGGGGCCAACCATGGGCTTGCCTTTAGGGGCAGCCCTGAGTAATTTTTTCATCAAAAACAAAACTGCCTTGAATTCGTTTTTTAACATTACATGATATTCAAAGTGGGTGCCTTGCCACCCCCTGAATTACAAATAAATCGACCACTGATCACTATCAATCACTGATATGCCTCATATTATTCATGTTTTACATGCATAATTGTCCTCATATTTGACTAATTTTCTGAGCAATCACACAAGAAAAACAGACTAAATTGCTCCACTTTTGATTTTCGTAGTTAAATTGACCTTACCTCTCGTGAAAAAAGTAACAAAAAGTCAACGAAAAAGTCAATAACCTGTGAAAGTCAGAAGGAATGCATGTCGGTGCAGGCTAGGCACAGTCGTGCCTCCCTTGGATTCAATCAGGAAGATTCAGGAAGCTTCTAGAAGCCAGTCAACAACATGCACGCCCGTAGATGGGGGTGCACAACCATGCACCTTTCCAGGATGACATAAAAAGGGGATCATCTGTAAAGACCCAACTTTCGGGTTTAATATATAATATATGAAATCATATTACAGGTATATAAATAAACCAAATAAAAGTGGAGGGTTTTAGTTGTAAATGAGCATTCTTGACTTTTTTTACAAAAAAGGTCCATATGGAAATTTCAGGGGTTGTTTTGTATTTCAAACAAACTTGACTTTTGGTTAAGGGGAAGGGGTCACACAAACACACCCCATTTGGACGTGTATCTGCGATTTTCATCAGGTAGAAGGGAGAGCTAAAAATCGAAATTGAAGCTTTGCATGCTTGTAGGTCCCAGGGGGTTTGTGTCGGATCGTGATCGTGTGGTTATGTAGTCTAGTCAACAAGAGTGTGGAATCCTTGTGACTAAATGGAACGAGATATGACAAATGAAAACATGACAATAACAATCACTCGTACTCAAAATACTCGGTCTATTATAGCAAAGTGTTTACAACCACAAGTACAGACTCTGAAATGACTTCTGAACTGATACAAGCTTACTAAGTGCGTACCTGTGTGTGTGGTTACAGTCGTGTGAAATGAGAAACAAACTTGGCTAGTTATAGACCATTTTCATGCGTACTTGTAAGTACGCATGAACACACTTCATTCGTACTTACCGAAGTACGCATGGTTATCTTTGTGTACTTGACAAATACGCAGGAACATTCTCCATGCGTATTTGTTTAGTACCCAAAGTGTACTTACAACTGAAATACAAACATCAAACATTACAAGTTCAGACAAAAGCAAATTACAACTCGATAATCAGACAAATACAAGTATATACATAAACATAAAGACTGGAATGTAGATAAGCAAAAGCTTCAGCGCATTATCCAGAGTGCCTGTCACAAAGATGATTCAACAGACTCCCCCTTGACAGCAGCTCTGGATATCTTCAGTCTTTTCAAGAACCTCCAGCTTGACCTCCGCCACCTAATCCTGACTTGTAGTCAAAACAAGATTTGACTAGCTTGTTGTAGCGTGTAGCCAGGAGCTTCGTCCATTCGTCTGTATGTATGCAGTATTTATCCACCAAAATCTCCAGATCTCCAACCGAAAAGTTGATGAAACTAATCTCATCAAATACCCTGACAATCTCCTTCAAACTGAGCTTCTCAATCATCACTGCCTCGCAGGTTACTGGGTCCACGTACCAGTACCATAAGTTCCCCAACATATCCTGAGGAATTTTCCTCAAAGGTATGTGAGTCTCACATAGTACCGGTTTATAGACAAGTGTTTTTAAGAACTTGCATGTCACAGGATGTCTCTTTGTTTTGTCTTTGACACGCCTTGGCATTTGAGGCTTAAATACTTCGAAGTTCCCAGAGCAACCTTCTCTTTGTAGCATCCCCCATAGACCTTTGGCTACGGCGAAAGAAGTTTCACCGATGAGTTCTCGGTTTGCCAAATTTATGAGGTCATATTTGGGTAGAGAATTAAAGGCTTCAGTTGTTGTTCTGAGGTATTGAACACCTCCAGACCTCTTTATAGCAAATAAGCCTTTAACATCTTCGAAGCGTACTGACAAGATCATTCTAGCAGCGCCATGCTTATCTATATACTGCGATTTGTACCAAGCAGATGGCTGTGACTTTTTGAACCACTCTCGAGTAAATCTGTTCCTCCAAGAGTTGTTGTTTTCACCTGCTTCAGGAACAGGACTGGTTTGGGAGGCTTCAGCTGTCGTTGCCACAACACTAACAAGGGCAACATCAGCTGGTTCATTTATGATATGGGCTTCAAAGATTTCCCCATCTTCTAATTTGTACACTCCCTCACCATCTCCTTTGGGAAACTCAATCATTACATCTTCACCTCATTGGTCAAGTCCGGCTTGGTAAATAGATCTTCTAAGACTTCTGCCACGGATTTACCTTTATCACTTCCACCACCAGTACCTGCTTGTGTAGACTCCCCTTGTACCATCGGTACCACTGATAGTGAGGTAGCTGAGACAGCTTGTTGCTTATTGCAAGCACCACCAGAGGGGCCAGCTTCAGGATCCTTGTCTTCATCTTTATCACCAGTTAGATCAACATGGTGACTGGCTTCTTCAGCTTGTTTGCTTGCGTCCCCCTGAGCATCAAGCTGTTTCAGCAGCTTTTCCACAAGAATGACTAAGACTTTATGTTCATCTCTTCGCAACAGTAACTGAGCTTCAATTGCTTACATGTGAATAGGAATAGAATCATTGAGATTGAATTGAATTTCATTAAATTCCATTAATGATTTGAGTTGTTCTTGTGTGCTTTGCAATTGGTGTCAGAGGGCGGTGGTTTCATCAACTAGTGAGTTGATTTTTGCTTGTTGTGCCTCTGCTTCTATCTTTGAGTTGGCAACCTCTTTAAGCAATGATGCAACCTGTGCTTCTAAGTATGAGATGAGTGCTTCTTGGGGATCAATTTCTCTAGCCATTTAGGCTTCACCTGTCTCATGGACTGTGTCAGCAAAAAGTTCAGACAAATCAAAGTGATAACCCATATCTCAAAATTCTATCGGGTGAGTCATAGGGGGTAAGGTGCCTGTAGTAACATCTATTGCAAAGGATGTTGTTGGGATGACTATCGGTGCTGCTGTTGTTGCCACAATAATGGACTGAACCATTATTGGTAGAGTGGTAGTTGGGATTGGAAATGTAACAGCCAGAAGAGAGACTATTGGAGGAGTCACCTCTTGTATAGTAGAAACAACCACAGGTGTGATTGTTCGGCATTTTTGGCGGCTGTATAATTGAGAAGGTTCACCAGAAATTCTCTGTGCTTGAAGGCGGGCAGTGATCTGTTCCATGACACCGTTACATGGACGATCGGATCTATACTTCTTTCGGCTCTCTGCCATTTGTGCCTTTTCAGCCTCATTCTCTAAGCTTTCATCATCGAGTACAAATTCGCTGTCTGAACTATCCTTTCTTTGATGTTTGTAGGATGATTTAGGAAGGGACACCTGAATATTCCTTCGCGAATGTGCTTGATCGGGTGCATCATCGGAGTCGGACGAGTCAGATTCATTTCTTTCTAAGTCTGTTGCCTCCGCACCATCACCATTATCACCATTACTGTCTTCATCATCACTATCACCATCATTAGAATCACTATCAACTTGGTGTTCAACCTCTTCTTCTCCTTGTTGTTCCTCATCGGAATGGTCACTGGCTTAGGGTTCAGAATTGATGTTGTACCATCGATCATCAGTAGGAGCAATGTAAGCTTCATTTATTAAGTGGCCAAACATAGGTTTATGAACTAGAATGGGTTCTTCTGTTCTAGCTTTCATGAATTGAATGAATACTCCTTTGTCCACTCGTTTAACTTGTAGCCTTTGTCCAATCTGTGGAAGTTTTTTCAGAAAATGGTTGATAAGTAATTGGACAAATCTTGGATACAAGAGAAACCTAAATCTTTCAGCTGCATCAACCTGTTCCAGCATTGATTTGTAGATATATCATGAAAATTTGTATCCTCTGTTTAGTGATATACCAACCATAGCAGATGCAAGATCGTGTCCCATTGCGTCTTTACCAGCCTTGTATGCATAGATGCACATAATCATAATGTGAGCAAAGTATCTCCATTGATCTAACAGCCATCCTTTTTTGTAAAATGGGTAGTTAGTTCTGCCAACATACCCCATCCGTTGCCTCCAACAACCATCAATAACATAATCAGGGTATGTGGTGGGATCAATTGCTTGGTCATTAAAAAGTAGAACTTGACGGATTGTGGCCTTTGAGATAGCTATCTGTTGATTAGCAACAGTAGCCCTTATCACGTTCAGAGTAACTCTGCAATCCAGTTCTGCTGTATCCCAGAACTGTTCAATATATGGTCGGGAGACTATAGAATTTGCTGAGATGGTATAAGCAATCTTGGAGCGACTCAGAAATGTTAATATCTCTTGATAGTTGACAGCGGCACATCTCCATCCAGGATTAGTGAGTGCCAACATATTGAACTCGTCTGTGTATGCACGTCTAGCCATACCTGCAATGAACACAATAAAACAATATTAGAACAGTTAAAAATCAAAGGAATAAACCTTCATTAGTCAAGAGAAAGTAGACACACAAGTGTTGGTTTTAGGACTTAGAAAAATTTCAAATATGTGCTTCATGCGTACTTACTTAAGTACGCACATGCAAGTATTGCCCTACGTACTTATTAAGTGTATAAGCACATGCGTACTTGTAAGTACGCAGGAGACATGTTTTTCCCTGTTTCTTTTAAGTCTGAAATCATCAAATCAGTGTTTAAGGTTTACGATTCTTGTTCTCAGGGTGTCAAAAAAATGGTAGGAACATAACGTGATGTGTATTAACACCACTATCAAACCACACCCGACCCTTTTTGATCAAACAGGGGCCGACGCTACCATCTCCTTAACCCCAAGACCAAAAATCCAAATTAGACAATTAAAGTGATGAAATTTGTAGCAAACAACTTAGGTTGATGATTAGAAACATGTATTGTCACTCAATTTTGCATGCAAACAACTTAATGATCCGAAAAATTTGTCATCAAACCCTATTCTCAAGAACACCAAAATTGCTCAATTATGGATGATTTTAACGGTTGAAATGTGTTGTGATTCTCACCAAATGATCCTTGGATGATGTTGTAACTTAAAAGTTGAGTGAAAACGGTTTTGGAACACAAATAATTTCGAGTAGATGAGCTTTTTTTTGTAGTCTGAAGTGTGAAGTGTTTGAATAAGGAGTAAATGCATGTTGCCATTATATATAGCCTTCACTTCAGACCTTGCCTACTTATCTAAGTGCGCAATACCATTAGCATGCGTACTTAACAAGTACGCATGAGCTAAGGCATGCGTACTTATCAAGTACGAATGTTTTAAGCTGTGCGTACTTGCTTAAGTACGGATAACCTAAAACAAGTTCAAATCTTAACTCAAAAAAAAATGTTATGAAGTAATTGGAGATGAACCTGATAGTAACATTCATATCTAAGTACAACAAAGACGTTTCTGGAAGTTATAAAAATATTTTTGGTTTTTTTTAAGGATTTTGAAATAGCTGTGCATAAAATCTTTTTGTCTTTTTCAAAGTTTAAGTTAAAACAACCTCGAAAATCTTTTTATTGTTTTTCTGATGGTATAAACAAGATACTGAATTAGAAAAACAAAATACTTACAGTGAACTTCTTTTTGGTCAAGTCATGAGCAGATGATTATATCAGGCTAAAACACATAGCAATAGTGATACATGATAAATTTCAAAGAAAATGGGATCATATCATGATATACTTGGATCCTGTTCATGTGAGTTAAGGTACCATTTAAAGTTCTACAACATGTACTCCACAGTTATGTTAGCAGAAAGTAATGCATTATCTCATGACATCTAAAGATTGTCCCAAGGATTATCAGAATCTCAAGGTTGAAGTTACATCGTTTAGCACAGAAAAAATCAAGCAGAATCCATAAGGATTATCAAGAATCATAAGATTCAGAATCGATTGATTCATTTGTCTTGGTTTGTGAGGTTTATCTTCATTGAATATTTGTAATGATTAAGGCTAATAGATATGGAATCCGAAGATTCGGGTAAGGGGATCTAACTATTATCTGGATATCTTTAATGGAACAGATGTGATCCAAGGGGGGTAGTATATGCTTAACGGTTTTTTGTCAAGACATATCTTGGCTCAACTTCCCATTGCATACTTGTGAGTATGGGCAGTGAAGTGAACCGAAATATTGTGCTAAAGACATAACCCGAAACTGGTCTTAAAAGATAAAACTAGCCAAAATCATACATTCAATTTCCGATAATGATCTTTTACACACGCACGCAACATAACATGGGTTCAAATCACAGTTGTAGTATAGATATTTAGATTTTCACAATACTAATGATCTAACGAGTGCTTCTAGCCTACTGACAAATTAAATTAAATGATAATTTATAAACAGTTTAAGTAGTCATGATGCAATCATTTCCAAATCGTGCAATCTCAGAAATTTAGATCACTTAATGATGTACTATCATATCTCCTTAACTTCAACTGACTTTGAAATTTTTGATAGTTTTATATTTTGTTGGTTTTTCTTGAAAGTTTTAACAGAAAATAAACTGAATAGAACGTGAAATTTAAAAGAAAATAAATTTAACCTCCAAGAAACAAGTTTGTTTTTTTAAAAGTTTTTCACTCAGGATTGAACATACCTATCATGTTGACGAGATGTTCAAATCTTGAACGATCAAAGGCTTTTGTGAAAAGGTCGACATAATTGTCATCCATATGAACTTGTATAAGTTCAACTAAGCGCTTTTCAGCACAATCACTGATAAAGTGGTGACGAATTTCAATATGCTTAGTTTTGGAATGTTTCACCAGGTTATTCGTGATAGACATGGTAGCATTGTTGTCAATGAAAATTGGATTTCCAATGTAATTCAAGCCAAAGTCTCTGAGTTGTTGCTGGATCCATAAAATATGAGAACAACAACTTGAAATATCATTGTATTCGGATTCTATAGGTCCTTTCTTGTGTGTCGGATCGTTGCATGCAAATGGTCTACTAGTCGGACGGGGTGCGGAATACCCGTGACTAGGCGGAGAGTCTAACTAAAACAAAGTAAACCAAACACGAGAGTCACAATAAAAGCTCTTTCTATTATAAACACTCGAAGGTTACAGAGAGATTACAAGTTGCGTACATAACAAACTGAGTTCGTCTAAGGTATGAGTTCTGCGTACTTATCCTCTGTGAACCAAACCTATTTATACAGATCTGATGCCTGCGCACTTAGCAAGTGCGCAGGACCAAATGCTCTTGCATACTTAGCAAGTACGCATGGGTCTTCCTGCGTACTTGCTAAGTACGCAGGAGCTTTCTCCTGCGCACATGTAAGTGCGCAAAACACTTAGAAGAAATGCAACATACACTATGTAAAAGTAAATACAACTCGATAAACTATTACATAACGACTCTTATATACAAAGAAAAATTACAGACATTAGAAATACAAACTAAGACTCTATCCAGAGTGTTATCACAGGAAAGTGCATCAACAAACTCCCCCTTGACAACAGCTCGGGATCTTCATCGTCTTCAGTCTTCAATTTTCAGTCTTCACAGCACTGGCTCCTTAGCTTCCATCTTCTTCTTGTAATCAAGGCAGAACTTAGTCACCTTGTCATATTTAGAAGTAAGTAGCTTTGTCCATTCGTCCGTGTGGACACAGTAGCGTTCTGCTAGTACCTCCAGATCTTTCACAGAAAAGTTGATGAAGCAGACTTCATCAAAGATTCTGATCAGTTCTTTTGGTACTGTGTTCCCACTCTCGGAACGAACCTTTCCCATGATCACAGCCTCGCCCATTTTTGGATCAACGTACCAGTACCACATGTCACCAAGAATATCCTAAGATAATTTGCTCAAGGGAATCTTAGTTTCACATTGCACTGGCTTGTATACCAATCTCTTTATGTGCTTCTTAGTCACAGGATGTACGGTGTGCTTATCCTTGACTCTTCTGGGCACTTGAGGCTTGAAGTATTCAAATTTCCCTGATCTTGCTTCCCGCTGTAGTGTTACCCACAAACCCATTGCTACTGCATGACTCGAGTGACTCAGCAGGTCGTGGTTTGCGAGGTTCACATGGTCGTACTTGGGCAAAGAGTTGAACGCCTCACTGGTTGGTTTCAAGTATTGAACCCCCCAGATCTTTTGATGGCGAACAGCTGCTTGTCCTCCTCGAACTTAACAGCCAAGATCATACCTGTAGCTCCGTGCTTGTCTGTGATGGACGTCTTTTGCCACACGGAAGCTGGACCCTTAGATGATGCAGAAGGCATGTCTTTATCTTTTGGTGCCTCGGGGTCCACAGGTGTAGGGTCGACTGGGGAGGCTTCAGTTGTAGCTTCAACATTATTTGCCATGTCAACTGAGCCTGTTTCAAGCAGAGATTCGAGCGATGGTACTTCAAAGATCTCACCATCCTCTAACTCGTACTCTTCTTCCCCGTCGCCCTTGGGAATCTCTATTACCACATCCTCATCTTCATCATTCCAGTCATCACCAGAGTCGATCTCTCCTTCTTCTAGATTGAAGAGAGCATAGATTTGTGCTTCTTTAGAGTAGTCAGGCTCTAGATATAGGATCTTATCATCAGATAAGTCCTTAAGTACTTCAGCCACTGACTTCCCTTTATCACCACCACCACCAGATGTATCACCACCCTCTTGCTGAGTAGACTCCCCCTTAGCCATTGGAATAGAAGAGATGGGCACAATCGCCAAAGCTTGGTGCTCACCTCCACTAGGACCGGCTTCAGAATCCTTGTCTTTATCATCATCCTTAGTCAAGTCGACTGGATGACAAGACTCAGCACCAGTGGATTTATTTTCTTTTTCTTTCTCCTTCTCTTTCTCTTTCTCTTTCTCTTTCCCTTTCCCCCCCTGAGCATCGAGCTTTTTGGTCAGTTCTTCAACTAATTTGACCATCACTTCGTGCTCTTTTCTCTATAAATCCATCCTTAGCTCAAGTGAAGTTCTATGGCCTAGAATCATTTCATTGGTTTTCATCAGCAGCTCGTTCTATGCCATAACATTCTTCAGTTGCTCATTTGTCCCTGTTCTCTGGCTGTGGAGATTCCTAACTTCATCAGCCAGGGAATTAATCTGTGCTTGTTGAGCATCAGACTCCTCCTTTGACTTTTGAATGTTCTTCAACAGTTCAGCAACTTGGGTCTCTAAGACATTGATCCTTGCTTCATACGGATCAGAATGCCTAGATGATGAGGCTTCAGCATTATGGATGGGGGAGGAGAAGATTGTGTCAAAGTCAAACCCTTGTGAGAAATCACCATAGTTGAAGGGTTGACCTGACGGCTCAGTGGTGTGAGGTGGGTGTGGGGATGTAATGATGGGAGTGGGTGTTATGGTTGGGGTGATGGTGACTGACTCCGTGAGAAGTGGAGTAGTCACCGTCACCTGGACGGTTGGAGTAGGGAGGGTCACCGTCACACGAATCTCCTCTGTGACCGCCGTGACTGCCACATTACCTTGTACTAGTGGCCTTCTCCTCCTTCTGTACAGTTGTTGTGCTGGTGGGGTAGATTCTGACTCTGGACTGTCAGCTGCAGGTTGTACCTGCTGCACAATCGGGATCTCTACAACCCTGGGGATAGCAACCTCTTGCCTATCGCCTCTTTTCTTGTTGGCACTCTCTTGCCTTTTTCTTTGTAGAGCAGCGTCAGAGTTAGAAGTCGGCTCATATTCGCTGCTCGAGCTTTGTCGCTTTCTTTTAGAAGACGACGTAGGCATGGTTACCTGTGCCGATCTCCTAGGGTGTGCCTGGGATGGTGCGTCATCGGAATCAGAAGAATCTGATTCTGTTGCTTCTGAATCGGATTCCTCAGCACCACCATCACCACCTTCTTCATCACCTCCATCACTTTCATTCTCTTCTTCTTCTTGTTCATCAGAATCATCACTCATCTCTGGTGCCGAATTGGGACTATACCAATTCCAATCTTCTGGTGCGACATATGCTTCATTAAGCAGGTGGCCAAAGAGTTCAGTATGCACAGGGGTAGGATCTACACTGCCTGGCTTTAGAAATTGAGCAAATACTCTCTTGTCCACCCGTTTTACTTGCAGTCTCTCCCCGATAGCACGTAGGTTAGGCAATGCATCATCAATCAAAAGTTGCACAAACCTCGGGTACAATAGGAACCTAAACTTCTCTGCTGTATTGATCTGATCATTGATTGCTTTGAAAATGTAGCGAGAGAAGTTGTAGCCCCTATTAAGAGACAAGCCCACCATGGCTGCTGCAATGTCATGACCCATGGCATCTTTCCCCGCTTTTCTTGACGAGATGCACACGATCATGATGTGGGCAAAATACCGCCATTGATCCAAAACCCACATCTTCTTGTAAGAAGCATAGTCCCTCGCTCCGACATATCCCATTCTATGCCTCCAACATCCATCCACATAGTAATCTGGATAGGATGTCGGGTCGGTAGCGAGATCGCCGAACTGCAGGACCCTTCTTATTGTATCCTCAAAGAAAGCAATAGCCCGACCATCAACGGTAGCCCTTATGACATTAGGGGATACCGTGCAGTCGTGCTCTGCCGTCTCCCAGAATTGCTCCAAATAAGGTCTTGAGACTGTTGGGTCAGCTGAGATTGCATAACTTATTTTTGATCGGTTCAAAAAGTCAATGATCTGCCGATACTGCAAAGCTGCCCCTTTCCACTCAGGTTGAGTGTTCGCTAACAAGTTGAACTCATCAGTGAATGCCCGAGCCATAGTCTGCAGAAACACACAGAAAATATAATCAGAACAACGTATATTATTGAAGATGAACAAACATGACACGGTATAGTAGGTACACTATGAACAAAAAATTCAGACTTGAAAATTTTTCTAAGTGTTGGTCATGCGCACTTAGCAAGTGCGCAGGCTTTTCCTCTTGCGTACTTAACAAGTACGCAGGAATTGCTTCTTACGTACTTGCTAAGTGCGCAAGAACAACACTTGGCAAAAATTTCAGAATTTTAACAAAATCACTGATTGCTCAAAGACCGGGTCAAGTAGGTCGCCAATAGGTCGGAATCGAGGATTCGAACTTATGGGACCATTATTAACACCAGTAACTACCAAACCAAGTCCAATTTCGACTTAAAAACGTCGCCCAATCCCACTGTCGATTAAGATTCCACCGACGCCTAGAATCGAGGACGAAATGGATGAATGTGGAGTCGATTAAGAATCCTATTAGCATAGAAATGTCAATAAGTTACCCAAACAACCCCAATTTTACCCAAAATATTTTGGATTTAACCTAAAAATTTCTAAGTCAGAATCGGTCCAATGTCACGATTTAATGGATGGAAATCTCCTAGATTCTCACCAATGAGATGAAATGAGATGATGAAACTATAGACGGGACGAAAAAATGGTTTAGACACACTTGATTTTGAGTTAAATTTGCAGAGGGAAGGTGATCGGTTTGAAAGCTTGAAACTGAAAGAATTTTCTAAGTGTCACTTTTATACCCCTCACTTATCGGTCGTGCGTACTTGTTAAGTGCGCACGAGTTAACTCTTGCATACTTACAAGTACGCAGGACTTAACTCTTGCGCATTTACAAGTGCGCAAGACTAACTCTTGCGTACTTTCTAAGTGCGCAAGGTTTACTTCGTGCGAACTTGACAAGTACGCACAAGCCTTAAAAGCGCAAATTTGAAACTCAGATTTATGAAGATTTTCAGGTCAAATAACGAACAAAATAAAAAATATTCAATCACGAGGTTTCAAATACAATTCATGAAGGTTAAACATAAAATATTTTTGGCTTTTTCTGATTAAACTTGAACAATGCATAAACTTAAAATCTTTTTGTTCTTTTCTAGATAGATATATACAAGTATTCACACCAACTATTTTTGATCAAAGATACGAGCAGAGGATCATATCTGGCTATCTTTTAACAAAAAACGATACAAAATAAACATCAAAGAATATGGGATCATGTCATGGATTACTCTTTATTCATACATAATAAGCACATAAACAAGTAATTCAAGTTGACAATATTGTAAGATTTGAAACTATACGCATCTTTGTATCATTTTCTTGTGTATTAAGGTATTAATATAAGATATACAACGTGTACCCCACTGAAATGCTATTTTAACTTGCACTATCTCAAGGCATCTAAGATTTTCCCAATGATTTTCTAGATTTTCAGAATGAAGCTACATCTATTAGCACAGGAAAAATCAAGCAGAATCCATAAGGATTATCGGGAATCATAAGATTCAGAATCGAGTGATTCATTTGTCTTGGTTTTATGTGATTTTCTTCTTTGAATATCGGGATGATGATTCAGGATAATAGATATGGTGTTTGATTATCAGGTAAGGGGATCCAACTTTTATTTGGATTTGATTTCAATGAACCAGGAGTGATTCAAGGGTGAATACATGCTCAACGGTTAATGTAGAGACATGTCTTGATTCAATCTCTCCTTGCATACTTGTGAGTATGGGTAGTGAGATGAACCGCATTAATTGTGCTAACGACATAACCCGAAACTGATCTCAAAAGAAAATTATTGCCAAAATCTAACATCCTTTATATGATAATGATCTTTTCTATTCTTTTACGCACACACACTTGCAAACATGGGTTCAAATCACGGTTGTAATTTAGATTTAGTTTTCACACTACTAGTGATTCAAAGATGCATACAGCCTACTGACAATTCAAATTACTTGTAAATAAACAGATTAAAAACATAATAATTTAAACAATTAAGTAAACATGACGCAATCATTTCCCATATGAGCAGTCTATGACGTTTAGATCATTTCTGATGTACTATCATTTCCTCTTTTCTCAAGTTAACTTTGAAATTTTCTACATTTTCTATTTTGTTTTTTTGGTTTTTGTAAAATATTTTAAAAACTAAAAGAACTATACAGAAAATTTAAAAGAATTAAAAATTTAACTTTCATGAATTGAATTGAGTTAAGAAAACTTAGTTTTCACTCAGGATTGAACATTCCTATCAAGTTGACAAGATGCTCAAAACGGGATCGATCAAATGCCTTTGTGAAAAGGTCAGCAAGATTGTCATCCGTGTGAACTTTTACAAGTTCAATTAAATGCTTTTCAGCACAATCACGGATGAAATGATGGCGAATCTCTATATGTTTAGTTTTGGAATGTTTCATCGGGTTATTTGTGATGGACATGGTGGCATTGTTGTCAATGAATAGAGGAGTTCCAGTGAAGTTTAAGCCGTAGTCTCTCAACTGCTGCTGAATCCACAGTATCTGAGAACAACCGCTCGCTGCAGCAATGTATTCTGCTTCACAAGTTGAGACAGAAACAGTTGACTGCTTCTTACACTGCCAAGAGACCAGTCTGTCTCCTAAGATTTGACATCCACCAGAAGTTGACTTTCTGTCAAGGTTACAACCGCCATAATCTGAATCAGTGTAAGCTTTTAAGTCGAATGACTGCTGCTTAGAGTACCAAAGACCTAATCGGGGTTTCCCTTTCAAGTATCTGAAAATTCTCTTCACGGCTATCATATGTGACTCCTTCGGTTGAGTCTGAAACCTTGAGCACAAACATACAGCAAACATTATATCGGGTCTTGAAGCTGTGAGATACATAAGTGATTTGATCATCCCACGGTACAATCTACTGTCTACATCCTTTCCATCTTTGTCAGGATGCAGACCATGATTGACTGGGATAGGTGTTCCATAAGTACTGCTATCATTCATCTTGTATTTTGATAAGATGTCCTGCACATACTTAGTTTGATGTAGATAAATGCCATCCTCTCTTTGACTGACTTGCAGACCCAGGAAGAACGACAATTCACCCATATTACTCATTTCAAATTTGGACTTCATCACCTGCTCGAATTCCCTACACATCCCTTCATTGGTATATCCAAAGATAATGTCGTCGATGTATACTTGTACAAGAAGAATGTCACCTTCTGCTTTCCTAATGAAGAGAGTCGAGTCAATCTGTTCACGGTCGAAACCATTAGAAAGTAAATGCATAGATAATGTCTCATACCATGCCCGCGGTGCTTGATGAAGACCATAAAGTGCTTTGTCGAGCTTATACACTTTATTGATATTATGCGGATCTTCAAAACCGGGAGGCTGAGTGACATAGACTTCTTCATGAACATTACCATATAGGAAAGCACTCTTCACATCAAGTTGATAGACCTTGAAGCCGACATATGTGGCATAAGCCAAGAATAGTCGAATGGCTTCAATTCTAGCAACTAGGGCATATACTTATGTGTAATCCAAGCCCTCTTGCTGATAAAAACCCTGAACAACCAATCTTGCTTTGTTCTTCACAAAAACATGACGATCATCCGTCTTGCATTTGAACACCCATCTGGTTCCAATTGGCTGAAAGCCTTTTGCAAGTCGATCAAATCCCACACGTGTAACTTTTGAAATTGAGACAATTCATCTTGCGTCGCCTCAATCCAGTAGTTGTCAGTGAGAGCCTCCTTCACATTCTTCGGCTCTAACTGGGACACGAATGCAGCATGCAGACATGTTTCGATGACACCAGTGTCAAGTATCTCTGTGTAAAGACTGGTGTTCTCAGTGATGGTTCGATGACGAGTCTGAACGCCTGCATAAGGATCACCAATAATGTTGTCTATTGGATGATTCCTATGCACTCTCATCTCCGGTACAATCGGTTCCTGAATTTCTGGATCAAGATTCGTGCTTAACTCCCCCATTTCCTGTGTTCCAGAGGAAGAAGATTCAATGTTAATTGGATCAGCTGGAGCTTTATTTCCTACAGTTGTGTTAGGATTAGCTGGAGCGTCATCTCCAACGACAAGAACATCTTCACTGTTATCACTGTCATGAGTTCCAGATGCAGATGTAGCATTGGAATCCGGAGTTATAATTGGTACAGTAGCACGAGTGGAAAAACTGGAGTCATCGCCGCTACCCAATAATTCATAAACATTTGCGGCATCATCTGCAGATATATCAAGAAGATTGAATGACTTGAATAGCGCATCATAATCAAAACCCCAAGCTGGACCTGTTGGTTCAGGTGGAATGTTGTGTTTACTACAATCCACTTCAAACCATTCCTCGACAGTACGAGTTCCTATATTGTACACTCTCTTGCAAGGCGAGTTGGCAACGTATCCTAAGAAGATGCCTTCCACCGCTTTTGCATGAAACTTAGACTGGCGGTCTTTGTATGTAGCAACAAGGAACAAGGACTACCGAAAGGAACTAGGTAATCAAGATTGGGAAGTCGATTGTTGATCAACTTGTAACAAGTCTTGTTGTGCCTTTTCACAACCAGAACTCTGTTTAAGACGTGACACGCTGTATTAACTGCTTCTGCCCAGAAAGTGACAGGAAGCTTTGCATCCGACAGCATAGTCCTTGCAGTCTCAATCAGTGTTCTGTTCTTCCGTTCAGCAACTCCATTCTGCTGAGGCGTGTACGGCGCACTGAATTCGTGACGGATCCCTTTCTTGAGACAGAAAAGCTCCATCAAATTATTCTTGAACTCAGTTCCGTTGTCACTCCTTATCCTTCTAACTTTCAGCTTGCAAAGAGATTCCAAGCTCAGGATCAAGTATTGAAGGATATCAGCAGTCTCGTCTTTAGTACCTAAAAAATGCACCCAAGAAAAACGTGAGAAATCATCAGTTACAACCAGACAAAACGACTTACCTCCAATACTCCTGATACTTATGGGGCCAAACAGATCCATGTGTAATAGCTCCAAAGGGGTATCAATAGAGTTTTGGAGCTTGGGCTTGTGAGACTTTCGTTGCTGTTTGCCCTTTTTACAAGGCATACAGTCATCTGCAACGGTAAATCTCAGCTTAGGAACCCCGGTTACCAGACCGTTTCGGACAAGATAATTCATTTTACGATACGAAATATGTCCGAGTTTCCTATGCCACAAGATAGAGTCAAGTTCTGTCGCTTTTGTAAGCAAACAAGTAGCAACTGATGAGGTGGTTGTTGCAACGCTCATATCGATCTGATATGTGTCATTCGTTCTTGGTGCTCTCATCAGAATTCAGTCTTCGGGAACCTCAAAACCAGGTTTGAGAATCAGGCATTCTGACTTGTCAAACATCACCAAGTACTCCTTATCACACATTTGGGAGACACTCAACAGGTTATGCTTCAGCTGCTCGCAGAAGTTGACAATGTCAAAGCTGACACAACCGTTTGAAACCACGCTTTGACACGTGATGCTGCCGCCTTTTTCTCCGGCAAAGGCCACATATCCGCCTCTGAATGGTTTAACGTCTTGAAGCAGGGCCATGTTTCCTGTCATGTGCCTGGAACATCCACTATCTACATACCAGCGGTTAGAGATAGTACCCTTCGGACGTCCCTGCACGAGTAACAAAAGAATTAGTTAGATTTGGAGACCCAAGCCATTGTGGTCTTGGGTCGTCCGTCTTTCTCAAAACAAACTACTTCTTTCAACTCACAGTCATGATGACTGTTCAAAACTGGTGAATCTTTGAAGGATTTGGGAACAGGAGATTGAGAACCTTTTACTTTCTTGTTCCAGGATCTCTTTTGATTCTTAACCAGAACAGGAGACTTTGGCTCAACCACAGCCGGTGGACTTGTGGAAGCTTCACCTGATTGAGCTTTAGTCAGCTGTTCCAGCTTTCTCAACCTCTTATTCATTCTTCTTCTCTGTGGCTTAGAGAGTCTAGCCACAGATTTATCACCAGTACATGTACTACCCGATGTAGACACACTAGGTACAGCAGGATGCTTTACCTTTCTTGCAACAGATGGTTTGGCCTCAGATTTGATCTTTGGCTTTGCCATCGGTTGGACTGGTGGTTTCACCACATTCTGCTTTGGATGTTTGGGAGATGGTTTCACTGGTGGCGACCTGGGTATAACAGCTAGTTGTGAAACAACAGGCCGTTTCCCTTGGTTCTTAGAAGGACAGTTCATAAAAATGTGACCAACCAAGCCATAGTGAAAACAGTTCCTCTAGTCTACATAAGTTCTCTTGTAAGGCTCATTAGATCTGGCCTTAGAAAACTCTCCATTATGAGCAGGAGGAGTTGGTTTCTGAACAGCAGTCTGAACCTTAACAATTTGATTTTTTGGAGTATAGTATTTTTCCAAATTTTCTTTGTAACCAAGACCAACGTGAGCTGAAAAAGCCTCTTTCTTTACATGGTTAAGGTTTTTATACCCCCCATAAAGCATTACCTTAAGTTTATCATTTGATTCAATGACATCAGGTTCAGTTAAGATGCAATTATCACCATTAGTGATAATGTTTTTCTTGACTTTCTGTTCAGTCAACAACTCCTCAGATACTACTCCTTCAGGGCAAGAGTTAACCGACCCATCTTCAGAAGCAGTAACAAACTCCTCACTAGATGTGGAGTTAGCCTTACTTGAGGATTCATCCTTTTTAGGGGAATCATCCTTATCAGAGGACTCATCTAGACAAGTGAGATCAATGTCTAATAATCCATTGACAAACTTCCCACTGATTGGTGGAGGAATGGCATTGGTACCAAGACCTAGACCATTCATTTTCCTCACTACAGATTCATAGTGTTCCACCACAAAGCGAGAGTTTTTCAACTTCTCATTAGTGCATTTTAACTGCAAGATCTCATTTTACAGTTTGTTGATTTCATTGTTCCGTTTTTCTAACCCCTTATAAGCAATATCCAAGTGAAGCTGTTGATCGCTCATTTTTAAAGAATACTCACATTTTTCCTTTGTCAATGTTTCAATAGATTCTTTAAAACGTTTTTCGTTTTCTTTATAGTTTAGAGCTGCCATACTTAGGGGTTCGATTTTGTCTTAGAGCTTAGAGTTTTCAAGTTTTAGCCCTAGACACTTAGAACATGAAACAACAGAAAAGGGATTAGAGTCTACCTCATGAGATGAACTTGTTGCTTCTCCAATGGCCATGAGAGCAACAGCAGTCGATTCCTCTTTCTCAGCTACAGAAGCTTCCTTTCCTTCAGCTTCCTCCTCTTCCTCTGTAACAGCAGTAGTAGACTCTTTTGGGTCAGCCATAGAAGCTTCCCTTCTCTCTGCTTCCATCATTTCCATGATCTCAGCCATGAGACTAACCTGTGTTTGTGCGATGATGGCATCCTCAAGATGAACGCTGCATTTGTGAAATATTAACATTTTAAGTATCAATTGCAAGGTTATTAATCAATTAGTACCATAATATGGGGATTATTATGCATGCAAAACATGTATAATTTCGGACATATCAAGCACCTTGGCTTAGTGGTTTGACGCTGCTGCTCCTTGCCATATGTGTTGATATACATGTTGTGATGAGTAAGGAAATAAGAATCCTCTGACGTAATCTTGACCTCCTGCTCTTTCCCTTCTATTAGTTGTCCTTGTCTAAGCATTTTTTTAATCTTCATCTTAAGCCAAGGAAATGGACTTGTCAACAAGCTAGGAACTCCTTGCTAGAAAATTGGCCTTTCTAAATAGCTAGGTCGTCCTTGGCCGGGTGCCTACTTATGTCATCAGCCCCCAGTCAGGTGCGAGCATGATCCTGATCATGGTTGTTCCTGACTTGATCAATAATATTCCTGTTGTGCTACCAGTGCATTGGACGTTCCACTTTGGATTTGATTGTGGTGGTTTGGATTGTTTTGGCCATGGCTGTTTCCTTGGCTGGGTCGGGTAAAACCAGAGGCAGGTGCTCTGTCTTTCTGACACTCACGAGCAAAGTGTCCATAGTTCAGACACTTGTAGCATTTGGCCTTAGATTTGTCAAATCCGACCTTGGCATTAGGATGTCCGCCAATAAACTTTCTTCCTGTTCTGTTCAAGAAACGCTTGGCTCTCCTCAAAAGCATGGCCATATTCCATTGAATATCCATGTCCTCCATGTCATCAGGATCCACTTGATTAAAATCTTCTTCAATCGTCTCTGGATCAGTAAGCTTGCCACATATGAAGTTTTCATATGCAAGCATACAAGATGAGAATAATGCTACATGATCTTCAGCTATTCTGGCTATAGCTGAGTTGTTAGCTGAAGACGTAGCAGGAGGATTTCTTGAGTTATTTAGATGATGAGACCCCAACCCTGATCCTGAAGCATAGCAAGCATGACCACCACATCCAGTTGAGTGGTCTTCTTCAGTAGGATTTCCAGTGAAGAGGGCAATTCCAGAGCCAGATGACTTGGATGTAGAAGTCGTCCCATGATACATAGAAGGGTCTTGTATCTGGGGTCTTCCAGAGCTCTCCTTTCTTTTCAAGTTCATTTCATGAGCTTGAATCTTTCCTATTGCTTCCTCTACTGTCAACTCATAGAATTTAGGATTTTCCCTCATCAGAGTTGTGTACATCTCAAATTTTGGTGATAAGGCATCCAAAAACTTTTCCACCATCTCTTCATCAGGATACTTGAGGTCAAAAGCATTCAACTCAGTCTGTAAATGATAGAACCTAGAGATAAGGTCATCTAAAGATTCGTTCTCAAAGAATCTGAAGCACTCATACTGCTTCCTAAGAAGATCCCGCTTACTCTTCTTGATGTCACTATTTCCTTCGAATCTCTTCTGTAAGGCTTTCCAGAGATCCTTAGAATTGTCATACCCTCGGAAACTGTGGAACAATTCCCGAGTTAACGCCATAGTGATCGAACCAAGTGCCTTCTTTTCTCGATCATAAGCTTTCTTTTCTTCGTCAGAAAGCTTAGAGATAGGCTTGGGCAATTCATCATCAAGATAGATGTGTGTGGGATGCTTATATCCCTTAAGGATTGGTATCCATAGTGATGAGTCGGTATACGAAATGTAGTGCTCGAAACGTGCCTTTTAATTGGAATAATCGTTTACGTTTAGCAACTTAGGTGGTTTCTGAGGTGTACCGATCTCATTATCATAGTTTAACATGTTTCCAAGATTCTGAAGGTTCGACATAGTGAACACTTAGTAAAAAATCAGACACAGTTGCGCACTTGGGATTGGCCTTGCGCACTTGAGAAATAGTCTTGCGTATTTAAGACTTGCTCTTGCGTACTTGTAAGTACGCAGGAGGAAATGATTAAGTACGCAGGATATAACTTAAGTTCGCACAAGTTCAGTCTTGCGCACTTGTAAGTACCCAGAAGATAACTCTTGCGTATTTAGTAAGTACGCAGAAGACTGTACTTTTTGCCAAAAATGGTAAGTACGCAGGATACCTTTTCAGCAACTCTCACCAACCTTTTCCGGTGACTGGAAAATTGCCGAAGATGGTAAAAGTTGGTCTGATGATTAATGCAAATAACTCAAATACACAACAAAAAAATGGTTTTTGAGAGATTTTTGCTTCTAAAAAAGTGCTCAAGAGCTACCCCTTTTTTATCACAAAAATCAACAAAAATACCTCTTTTTGCTTGTAAAACTTAGTAAAAACATCTCCAAACTCACTTACAACACTTGAATTCAAGAGCCTCGCTCTGATACCACTTGTAGGTCCCTTCTTGTGTGTCGGATCGTTGCATGCAAGTGGTCTACTAGTCGGACCGGGTGCGGAATACCCGTGACTAGGCGGAGAGTCTAACTAAAACAATGTAAACCAAACACGAGAGTCACAATAAAAGCTCTTTCTATTATAAACACTCGAAGGTTACAGAGAGATTACAAGTTGCGTACTTAACAAACTGAGTTCGTCTAAGGTATGAGTTCTGCGCACTTATCCTCTGTGAACCAAACCTATTTATACAGATCTCATGCCTGCGCACTTAGCAAGTGCGCAGGACCAAATGCTCTTGCGTACTTAGCAAGTACGCATGGGTCTTCCTGCGTACTTGCTAAGTACGCAGGAGCTTTCTCCTGCGCACATGTAAGTGCGCAAAACACTTAGAAGAAATGCAACATACACTATGTAAAAGTAAATACAACTCGATAAACTATTACATAACGACTCTTACATACAAAGACAAATTACAGACATTAGAAATACAAACTAAGACTCTATCCAGAGTGTTGTCACAGGAAAGTGCATCAACAGCTTCACAAGTTGATACAGAAACCGTCGATTGCTTCTTACACTACCAGGAGACAAGCCTATCTCCCAGAAATTGACATCCACCAGAAGTTGATTTCCTGTCAAGATTACAACCACCATATTCTGAATCGGTGTAAGCATTGAAATCAAATGACCGATGCTTAGGATACAAGAGACCTAATTAGGGTTTCCCTTTTAGATATCTGAATATCCTTTTCACAGCAATCAAATGTGATTCCTTTGGCTGTGATTGAAACCTTGAACACAAGCATACATCAAACATAATGTCAGGTCTTGATGCTGTTAAGTGCAATAGAGAACCAATAATCCCACGCTATAATTTGCAATCTACGTCCTTGCCGTCCTTGTCTGGACTTAGCTTGTGGTTGACTGGGATCGATGTGCAATAAGTAGAACAATCATTCATCTTGTATTTTTCCAAGATGTTGTGTACATACTTAGTCTGATGTAGGTAAATCTCTGATTGACTTGCAATCCTAAGAAAAATGATAGTTCACCCATATTGCTCATCTCGAACTTAGACTTCATCACCGTTTCAAATTCTCTGCACATTTCTTCATTTGTTGACCCGAAAATGATATCATCCACACACACTTGTACCAAAAGAATATCACCTTCTACTTTCCTTATGAAGAGAGTCGAATCTATCTGTCCACGATCGAAACCATTAGACAGTAAATGCTTAGATAACGTCTCATACCATGCCCTTGGTGCTTGATGAAGACCATAAAGTGCTTTATACAACTTGTACACTTTATTAGGGAACTGTGGATCTTCAAATCCTGGTGGTTGAGTGACGTAGAATTCTTCATGAACCTTACTATATAGGAAAGCACTCTTCACATCAAGTTGATAGACCTTGAAGCCAACGTATGAGGCATAAGCCAAGAACCATCTGATTACTTCAATTCTAGCAACCGGGGCATACACCTCGGTGTAATCCAAGCCCTCTTGTTGATAAAAACCATGTACAACTAGTTGTGCCTTGTTTCTAATCACAACATACATGCAACTTGTGGAATTGAACAAGTACCAATAGGATGTACTCCTCTTGGTAAATCAACCAAATCCCATACATGCAACTTGCGGAATTGAGACAATTCATCTTACATAGTCTCAATCCAACAATTTTTTCTTATCACAACATGATCGTCGGTTTTACATTTGAACACCCATCTAGTACCAATAAGATGTACTCCTCTTGGTAAATCAACAAAATCCCATACATGCAACTTGCGGAATTGAGACAATTCATCTTGCATAGCCTCAATCCATCAATTATCTATGAGATCCTCTTTCACGTTCTTCGGCTCCATTTGGGATATAAATGCAACATGCAAGCATTTCTCCATGATACCTGTATCAAGTATCTCTGCGTACAAACTAGTGTTCTGGGTAATTGTTCGACTCCGAGTTTTAACTCCAGCATCAGGATCACCAATAATGTTGTCAATTGGATGATTTCAATGCACCCTAGTTTCTGGTATATCCTGTTCCTGGATAACTGAATCAAGTTCGTACTAACTTCCTCCACATTATGAGAATCTAAAGAATAAATATTGATAAGATCAACTTGTGATACATCTCCTTCCAAATTGTCAGGATCAGCTGGAGCATCGCTTCCTTCAACATTTGTGTCTTTTTCAATGTCACTATCAAGTGTTCCCGATGCAGATGATGCATTAGGATCAGTGGTAGGAATAGGTACCGTGGACCTTGTTGAGAATGTGAAGTGATCATTTCCACTACAATGTTCATACAATCTGGCAGCATCTTCAGCCGATAAGTCTGGAATAATGAAAGACTTGAAAAGAGTATCGTAATCAAAACCCCACGCTTTCCGGTGGAATGCTATGTTTACTTCAATCCACCTCAAACCATTCTTCTACTGAGCGTGTTTCCTTGTTGTAAACCCTCTTGCAAGGAGAATTGGCAACATATCCAAGGAAGATTCCTTCCGTTGCTTTCTCATGAAATTTTGATTTACGATATTTGGATTGTAACAACAAAGAACATGGACTATCAAAAGGAATTAAGTAGTCCAGATTTGGTGGTCGGTTGTTGATTAACTCATAACAAGTTTTGTTGTGACGTTTCACGACAAGAACTCTATTCAAAGTATGACATGATGTATTTACCGGTTCAGCCCAAAAAGTAATTAGTAGTTTGGCATCTGCCAGCATAGTCCGTGCAGTTTCTTTTAGAGTTCTGTTCTTCCGTTCTGCCACTCTATTCTGCTGTGGTGTATACGACACGCTGAACTCATGATGAATACCCTTCTTGAGACAGAAAAGCTCCATCATGTTATTCTTGAACTCTGTGCCGTTATCACTTTTGATTCTTCTGACCTTCAATTTACATAAGTTTTCCAAGCTTAGAATAAGATATTGAAGAATCTCAGCAATCTCATCCTTTGTACCTAGAAAATGAACCCAAGAGAAACGTGAGTAATCATCAGTAATAACAAGACAATATGACTTTCCACCAATACTCTTGATACTTATGGTGCCAAATAAATCCATGTGTAATAGCTCCAAAGGGTATCAATTGAGTTTTGGGTCTTGGGCTTGTGAGATTTTCGTTGCTGTTTGCCCTTTTTACAAGGCACACAGTCATCTGCAACGAAAAATCTCAACTTAGGTACCCCGGTTATTAAACCGTGTTGGGCAAGATAGTTCATTTTTCTAAAAGAAATGTGTCCGAGTTTCCTGTGTCACAAGATTGAGTCAATCTCTGTTGCTTTTGTAAATAAACAAGTAGGAACTGATGTGGTGGTTTTTGCCACACTCATATCAATCTGATATGTGTCATTTGTTCTTGGTCCTCGCATTAGACTCCATTCTTCATGAATTTCAAATCCTGGTTTGAGAATTAGGCATCCAGACTTGTCAAACATTACGGAGTACTCCTTGTCACACATTTGTGATATGCTTAAAAGATTATGCTTGAGTTGCTCGCAGTAATTGACGTTGTCGAACCTAATACATCCATTTGATACTACGCCTTGACTAGTGATACTTCCACCTTTCTCACCCGCAAAGGCCACATAGCCGCCTCTGAATGGTTTAACATCTTGAAGCAGTGTCATGTTGCCTGTCATGTGCCAAGAGCATCCACTATCAACATACCATCGGTTAGTAATTGGTCCGTTCGGATGTCCCTAAACGAGTTAAAAGAAATTAATTATATTCGGAGACCCAAGCCATTGTGGTCTTGGGTCGTACATTCTTCTCAAAATATACAACTTCTATTAACTCGCAATCATGACGGTAAAAAAATTGTGACACTTTTGGAGAGTCAGAATCTGTGTATTGAGAAGTTTTGGGTTTCTTTCTCCAGACTTGTTTCTTATGAACAATAGGTTGCTTATGTCAACAACAGGTGAATTAGTAGAACCTTCACCCGGTCGACAACCAGCTAGCTGTTGTTCAAGTTTTCTCAATCTCTTATTCCGCCTTTTCCTATGTGGCTTAGAAAGTTTCACCACATGCTTCCCACAAGATTGTGTACTGCCGGAGGTAGATACACCAGGAACAACATGTTGCTTATTTCGTTTAGCAACAGATGGTACAACCACTGGTTTTGTTTGTGGCTTTACCGCTGGCTTGGCTGGTGGTGTCACCAATTTTTGAATAGGACTCTTAGGTTGTTTTACTGATGGTTTCTTAGGGGATTTCGCCTGTTGTGGGACAACTGGCCGTTTCTACTGATTCTTATTTGGACAGTTCACAAGAATGCCACCGACTGTACCACAGTGAAAGCTATTCCTTCTTTCTTTAAAAATTTTCTTGTAAGTCTCTCTGGTTTTGGATGTTGATGATTCATTCTGATGAGTAGTAGGAGTAGTTTGATGAAAAGAGGTTGTGCTTAACCTGATGTTGATTGACTTTTGGGAGTATAATGTTTTTCAATGTTTTCTTGAAAATTCCTTCCTAATTTGTTTGCAAATGTTTCTTTCATTGCTTGCTTTATGGTTTTGAAACCACCATAAAGCATCATTTTTAATTTATCATTTATTTTAATCATATCAGGCACAGTTAAAATGCAATTGTCACAGTTAGTGACAACGTTTTTGTTAATTTTGGGTTCATCAAGCAATTCCTCTAAGACAACACCCTCAACTTTGTTGTTCTCAGAACATTCGTCAGAATAGAACTCCTCATCAGAAGTTGAATCTGCCTTACTAGAAGATTCATCTAGACAAGATAGATCAATATCAATTGGGCCATTGACAAACTTGCCGTTTAGTGGTGGAGGAATGGCGTTGGTACCTTAACCTTGGCCATGCATTTGTCTGACCAATGATTCATAATGTTCCACCACAAAACATGAGTTTTTCAACTTTTCAAGTTTTCCCATTAACTACAAAATTTCGTTTGGCAGTTTGGCTTGTTCAACATTCTTCTTTTCCAACGCTTTGTATGCAACATCAAGATGAAATTGTTGTTCACTGATCGTAATTGAAAAATCGTGTTTATCTTTCCTTAGATTTTTAATTGTATCTTTAAAACATTTTTCATTTTCTTTATAGTTTAATGCTGCAGTACGAAGAGGTTCTAGTTGATCATTGACTCGATCATTCTCATTTTTCAGAATCTTACAATTTAAACAAGAAATAGAAACATTAGCAAAAGCATTAGAGTCTACCTCACTAGTGCTTGATGATTCTCCAATAGCCATCAGTGCAAATGCAGATCCCTGTTGGGCAGCAACTGCAACTCCTTTTCCTTCTGCTTCCATAAGTTCAACAATTTCTTCCGTCAAACCTATTTGAGTTTGAGAAATAATGGCATCTTCCAAGTGATTACCCCAATCAAAACTATCATCCTGTTGAACTACCAAAGCATTTGATGTAGTTCCCTGGTTTTGATCCTGGTTGTTTTGATTGTTGTAACTATGGTTGTTTCCAGGACTAGGTCTAGTAAAACCAGAAGTTGGTGCTCTGTCTTTCTAACACTCCCTTGCAAAGTGTCAAAAATTTTGACATTTATGACATTTGGCTTTTGATTTGTCAAAACCAACCCTTGCATTTGGATGTCCACCAATGAACTTCCTTCCGGTTCTATTTAGAAAACGCTTAACCCTTCTTAAGATCATCGCCATGTTCCATTGAATATCCATATCCTCCATATCATCAGGATCAACTTGGTTGAAATCTTCTTCAATAGTCTCTGGATTTGTGAGCTTCCCACCGATGAAGTTCTTGTAGGCAAGCTTACATGATGAAAATAAAGCAATATGATCTTCAGTAATCTTTGCAATAGCATGTTGATGAGTTGACGATGAAGACGGACCTCTAGATGAATTAGTTCCTGAAGCAGCAAAACATGTTGAGTTCACAAAACCATTAGTATGATTGTCTTCATGTGAAGAACTTTCAGAAAACAATGCAATCCCTGGACTTGAAGAATTTGATGTGGAAGATTTTCCAAAATAAACTAAATGATCTTGAACTTGAGGTCAATTACCGGTTTCTTTCTTTCTCAAATTCATATCATGTTATTCTTGAACTCTGTGCCGTTATCACTTCTGATTCTTCTGACCTTCAATTTGCATAAGTTTTCCAAGCTTAGAATAAGATATTGAAGAATCTCAGCAATCTCATCCTTTGTACCTAGAAAATGAACCCAAGAGAAACGTGAGTAATCATCAGTAATAACAAGACAATATGACTTTCCACCAACACTGTTGATACTTATGGTGCCAAATAAATCCATGTGTATAGCTCCAAAGGGGTATCAATTGAGTTTTGGGTCTTGGGCTTGTGAGATTTTCGTTGCTGTTTGCCCTTTTTACAAGGCACACAGTCATCTGCAACGGAAAATCTCAACTTAGGTACCCCGGTTATTAAACCGTGTTGGGCAAGATAATTCATTTTTCTAAAAGAAATGTGTCCGAGTTTCCTGTGTCACAAGATTGAGTAAATCTCTGTTGCTTTTGTATATAAACAAGTAGCAACTGATGTGGTGGTTTTTGCCACACTCATATCAATCTGATATGTGTCATTTGTTCTTGGTGCTCGCATTAGAATCCATTCTTCATGAATCTCAAAGCCTGGTTTGAGAATTAGGCATCCAGACTTGTCGAACATTACGGAGTACTCCTTCTCACACATTTGTGATATGCTTAAAAGATTATGCTTGAGTTGATCGCAGTAATTGACGTTGTCGAACCTAATACATCCATTTGATACTACGCCTTGACTAGTGATACTTCCACCTTTCTCACCCGCAAAGGCCACATAGCCGCCTCTGAATGGTTTAACATCTTGAAGCAGTGTCATGTTGCCTGTCATGTGCCAAGAGCATCCACTATCAACATACCATCGGTTAGTAATAGGTCCCTTCGGATGTCCCTACACGAGTTAAAAGAAATTAATTATATTTGGAGACCCAAGCCATTGTGGTCTTGGGTCGTACATTCTTCTCAAAATATACAACTTCTATTAACTCGCAATCATGACGGTAAAAAAATTGTGACTCTTTTGGAGAGTCAGAATCTGTGTATTGAGAAGTTTTAGGTTTCTTTCTCTAGACTTGTTTCTTATGAATAGTAGGTTGCTATTGTCAACAACAGGTGAATTAGTAGAAGCTTCACCCGGTCGACAACCAGCTAGTTGTTGTTCAAGTTTTCTCAATCTCTTATTCCGCCTTTTCCTATGTGGCTTAGAAAGTTTCACCACAGGCTTCTCACAAGATTGTGTACTGCCGGAGGTAGATACACCAGGAACAACATGTTGCTTATTTCGTTTAGCAACAGATGGTACAACCACTGGTTTTGTTTGTGGCTTTACCGCTGGCTTGGCTGGTGGTTTCACCAATTTTTGAATAGGACTCTTAGGTTGTTTTACTGATGGTTTCTTAGGGGATTTAGCCTGTTGTGGAACAACTGGCCGTTTCTCCTGATTCTTGTTTGGACAGTTCACAAGAATGTCACCGACTGTACCATAGTGAAAGCAAGTCCTTCTTTCTTTAAAAATTTTCTTGTAAGTCTCTCTGGTTTTGGATGTTGATGATTCATTCTGATGAGTAGCAGGAGTAGTTTGATGAAAAGCAGGTTGTGCTTGACCTTATGTTGATTGACTTTTGGGAGTATAATGTTTTTCAATGTTTTCTTGAAAATTCCTTCCCAATTTGTTTGCAAATATTTCTTTCATTGCTTGCTTTATGGTTTTGAAACCCCCATAAAGCATCATTTTTAGTTTATCATTTGTTTTAATCATATCAGGCGCATTTAAAACGCAATTGTCACAGTTAGTGACAACGTTTTTGTTAATTTTGGGTTCATCAAGCAATTCCTCTAAGACAACACCCTCAACTTTGTTGTTCTCAGAACATTCGTCAGAATAGAACTCCTCATCAGAAGTTGAATCTGCCTTACTAGAAGATTCATCTAGACATGATAGATAAATATCAATTGGGCCATTGACAAACTTGCCGTTTAGTGGTGGAGGAATGGCGTTGGTACCTTAACCTTGGCCATGCATTTGTCTGAACAATGATTCATAATGTTCCACCACAAAAAATGAGTTTTTCAACTTTTCAAGTTTTCCCTTTAACTACAAAATTTCGTTTGGCAGTTTGGCTTGTTCAACATTCTTCTTTTCCAACGCTTTGTATGCAACATCAAGATGAAATTGTTGTTCACTGATCGTAATGGAAAAATCGTGTTTATCTTTCCTTAGATTTTCATTTGTATCTTTAAAACATTTTTCATTTTCTTTATAGTTTAATGTTGCAGTACGAAGAGGTTCTAGTTGATCATTAACTCGATCATTCTCATCTTTCAGAATCTTACAATTTAAACAAGAAATAGAAACATTAGCAAAAGCATTAGAGTCTACCTCACTGGTGCTTGATGATTCTCCAATAGCCATCAGTGCAAATGCAGATCCCTGTTGGGCAGCAACTGCAACTCCTTTTCCTTCTGCTTCCATAAGTTCAACAATTTCTTCCATCAAACCTATTTGAGTTTGAGAAATAATGGCATCTTCCAAGTGAACACCCCAATCAAAACTATCATCCTGTTGAACTACCAAAGCATTTGATGTAGTTCCCTGGTTTTGATCCTGGTTGTTCTGATTGTTGTAACTATGGTTGTTTCCAGGACTAGGTCTAGTAAAACCAGAAGTTGGTGCTCTGTCTTTCTAACACTCCCTTGCAAAGTGTCAAAATTTTTGACATTTATGACATTTGGCTTTTGATTTGTCAAAACCAACCCTTGCATTTGGATGTCCACCAATGAACTTCCTCCCGATTCTATTTAGAAAACGCTTAACCCTTCTTATGATCATCACCATGTTCCATTGAATATCCATATCCTCCATATCATCAGGATCAACTTGGTTGAAATCTTTTTCAATAGTCTCTGGATTTGTGAGCTTCCCACCGATGAAGTTCTCGTAGGCAAGCTTACATGATGAAAATAAAGCAATATGATCTTCAGTAATCTTTGCAATAGCATGTTGATGAGTTGACGATGAAGACGGACCTCTAGATGAATTAGATCCTGAAGCAGCAAAACATGTTGAGTTCACAAAACCATTAGTATGATTGTCTTCATGTGAAGAACTTTCAGAAAACAATGCAATCCCTGGACTTGAAGAATTTGATGTGGAAGATTTTCCAAAATAAACTAAAGGATCTTGAACTTGAGGTCAATTACCGGTTTCTTTCTTTCTCAAATTCATATCATGTTATTCTTGAACTCTGTGCCGTTATCACTTCTGATTCTTCTGACCTTCAATTTGCATAAGTTTTCCAAGCTTAGAATAAGATATTGAAGAATTTCAGCAATCTCATCCTTTGTACCTAGAAAATGAACCCAAGAGAAACGTGAGTAATCATCAGTAATAACAAGACAATATGACTTTCCACCAAAACTGTTGATACTTATGGTGCCAAATAAATCCATGTGTATAGCTCCAAAGGGGTATCAATTGAGTTTTGGGTCTTGGGCTTGTGAGATTTTCGTTCCTGTTTGCCCTTTTTACAAGGCACACAGTCATCTGCAACGGAAAATCTCAACTTAGGTACCCCGGTTATTAAACCGTGTTGGGCAAGATAATTCATTTTTCTAAAAGAAATGTGTCCGAGTTTCCTGTGTCACAAGATTGAGTAAATCTCTGTTGCTTTTGTATATAAACAAGTAGCAACTGATGTGGTGGTTTTTGCCACACTCATATCCATCTGATATGTGTCATTTGTTCTTGGTGCTCGCATTAGAATCCATTCTTCATGAATATCAAAGCCTGGTTTGAGAATTAGGCATCCAGACTTGTCGAACATTACGGAGTACTCCTTGTCACACATTTGTGATATGCTTAAAAGATTATGCTTGAGTTGATCGCAGTAATTGACGTTGTCGAACCTAATACATCCATTTGATACTACGCCTTGACTAGTGATACTTCCACCTTTCTCACCCGCAAAGGCCACATAGCCGCCTCTGAATGGTTTAACATCTTGAAGCAGTGTCATGTTGCCTGTCATGTGCCAAGAGCATCCACTATCAACATACCATCGGTTAGTAATAGGTCCCTTCGGATGTCCCTACACGAGTTAAAAGAAATTAATTATATTTGGAGACCCAAGCCATTGTGGTCTTGGGTCGTACATTCTTCTCAAAATATACAACTTCTATTAACTCGCAATCATGACGGTAAAAAAATTGTGACTCTTTTGGAGAGTCAGAATCTGTGTATTGAGAAGTTTTGGGTTTCTTTCTCTAGACTTGTTTCTTATGAACAGTAGGTTGCTATTGTCAACAACAGGTGAATTAGTAGAAGCTTCACCCGGTCGACAACCAGCTAGCTATTGTTCAAGTTTTCTCAATCTCTTATTCCGCCTTTTCCTATGTGGCTTAGAAAGTTTCACCACAGGCTTCTCACAAGATTGTGTACTGCCGGAGGTAGATACACCAGGAACAACATGTTGCTTATTTCGTTTAGCAACAGATGGTACAACCACTGGTTTTGTTTGTGGCTTTACCGCTGGCTTGGCTGGTGGTTTCACCAATTTTTGAATAGGACTCTTAGGTTGTTTTACTGATGGTTTCTTAGGGGATTTAGCCTGTTGTGGGACAACTGGCCGTTTCTCCTGATTCTTATTTGGACAGTTCACAAGAATGTCACCGACTGTACCATAGTGAAAGCAAGTCCTTCTTTCTTTAAAAATTTACTTGTAAGTCTCTCTGGTTTTGGATGTTGATGATTCATTCTGATGAGTAGCAGGAGTAGTTTGATGAAAAGCAGGTTGTGCTTGACCTTATGTTGATTGACTTTTGGGAGTATAATGTTTTTCAATGTTTTCTTGAAAATTCCTTCCCAATTTGTTTGCAAATATTTCTTTCATTGCTTGCTTTATGGTTTTGAAACCCCCATAAAGCATCATTTTTAGTTTATCATTTGTTTTAATCATATCAGGCGCAGTTAAAACGCAATTGTCACAGTTAGTGACAACGTTTTTGTTAATTTTGGGTTCATCAAGGAATTCCTCTAAGACAACACCCTCAACTTTGTTGTTCTCAGAACATTCGTCAGAATAGAACTCCTCATCAGAAGTTGAATCTGCCTTACTAGAAGATTCATCTAGACATGATAGATCAATATCAATTGGGCCATTGACAAACTTGCCGTTTAGTGGTGGAGGAATGGCGTTGGTACCTTAACCTTGGCCATGCATTTGTCTGAACAATGATTCATAATGTTCCACCACAAAACATGAGTTTTTCAACTTTTCAAGTTTTCCCTTTAACTACAAAATTTCGTTTGGCAGTTTGGCTTGTTCAACATTCTTCTTTTCCAACACTTTGTATGCAACATCAAGATGAAATTGTTGTTCACTGATCGTAATTGAAAAATCGTGTTTATCTTTCCTTAGATTTTCATTTGTATCTTTAAAACATTTTTCATTTTCTTTATAGTTTAATGTTGCAGTACGAAGAGGTTCTAGTTGATCATTAACTCGATCATTCTCATCTTTCAGAATCTTACAATTTAAACAAGAAATAGAAACATTAGCAAAAGCATTAGAGTCTACCTCACTGGTGCTTGATGATTCTCCAATAGACATCAGTGCAAATGCAGATCCCTGTTGGGCAGCAACTGCAACTCCTTTTCCTTCTGCTTCCATAAGTTCAACAATTTCTTCCGTCAAACCTATTTGAGTTTGAGAAATAATGGCATCTTCCAAGTGAACACCCCAATCAAAACTATCATCCTGTTGAACTACCAAAGCATTTGATGTAGTTCCCTGGTTTTGATCCTTGTTGTTCTGATTGTTGTAACTATGGTTGTTTCCAGGACTAGGTCTAGTAAAACCAGAAGTTGGTGCTCTGTCTTTCTAACACTCCCTTGCAAAGTGTCAAAATTTTTGACATTTATGACATTTGGCTTTTGATTTGTCAAAACTAACCCTTGCATTTGGATGTCCACCAATGAACTTCCTTCCGATTCTATTTAGAAAACGCTTAACCCTTCTTATGATCATCGCCATGTTCCATTGAATATCCATATCCTCCATATCATCAGGATCAACTTGGTTGAAATCTTTTTCAATAGTCTCTGGATTTGTGAGCTTCCCACCGATGAAGTTCTCGTAGGCAAGCTTACATGATGAAAATAAAGCAATATGATCTTCAGTAATCTTTGCAATAGCATGTTGATGAGTTGACGATGAAGACGAACCTCTAGATGAATTAGATCCTGAAGCAGCAAAACATGTTGAGTTCACAAAACCATTTGTATGATTGTCTTCATGTGAAGAACTTTCAGAAAACAATGCAATCCCTGGACCTGAAGAATTTGATGTGGAAGATTTTCCAAAATAAACTAAATGATCTTGAACTTGAGGTCAATTACCGGTTTCTTTCTTTCTCAAATTCATATCATGTTATTCTTGAACGCTGTGCCGTTATCACTTCTGATTCTTCTGACCTTCAATTTGCATAAGTTTTCCAAGCTTAAAATAAGATATTGAAGAATCTCAGCAATCTCATCCTTTGTACCTAGAAAATGAACCCAAGAGAAACGTGAGTAATCATCAGTAATAACAAGACAATATGACTTTCCACCAATACTCTTGATACTTATGGTGCCAAATAAATCCATGTGTAATAGCTCCAAAGGGGTATCCATTGAGTTTTGGGTCTTGGGCTTGTGAGATTTTCGTTGCTGTTTGCCCTTTTTACAAGGCACACAGTCATCTGCAACGGAAAATATCAACTTAGGTACCCAGGTTATTAAACCGTGTTGGGCAAGATAATTCATTTTTCTAAAAGAAATGTGTCCGAGTTTCATGTGTCACAAGATTGAGTCAATCTCTGTTGCTTTTGTAAATAAACAAGTAGGAACTGATGTGGTGGTTTTTGCCACACTCATATCAATCTGATATGTGTCATTTGTTCTTGGTGCTCGCACTAGAATCCATTCTTCATGAATCTCAAAGCCTGGTTTGAGAATTAGTCATCCAGACTTGTCGAACATTACAGAGTACTCCTTGTCACACATTTGTGATATGCTTAAATGATTATGGTTTAGTTGCTCGCAGTAATTGACGTTGTCAAACCTAATACATCCGTTTGATACTACGCCTTGACTAGTGATACTTCCACCTTTCTCACCCGCAAAGGCCACATAGCCGCCTCTGAATGGTTTAACATCTTGAAGCAGTGTCATGTTGCATGTCATGTGCCGGGAGCATCCACTATCAACATACCATCGGTTATTAATAGGTCCCTTCAGATGTCCCTACACGAGTTAAAAGAAATTAATTATATTTGGAGACCTAAGCCATTGTGGTCTTGGGTCGTACATTCTTCTCAAAATATACAACTTCTATTAACTCGCAATCATGACGGGAAAAAAATTGTGACTCTTTTGGAGAGTCAGAATCTGTGTATTGAGAAGTCTTGGGTTTCTTTCTCCAGACTTGTTTCTTATGAACAGTAGGTTGCTATTGTCAACAACAGGTGAATTAGTAGAAGCTTCACCCGGTCGACAACCAGCTAGCTGTTGTTCAAGTTTTCTCAATCTCTTATTCCGCCTTTTCCTATGTGGCTTAGAAAGTTTCACCACAGGCTTCTCACAAGATTGTGTACTGCCAGAGGTAGATACACCAGGAACAACATGTTCCTTATTCCTTTTAGCAACAGATGGTACAACCACTGGTTTTGTTTGTGGCTTTACCGCTGGCTTGGCTGGTGGTTTCACCAATTTTTGAATAGGACTCTTAGGTTGTTTTACTGATGGTTTCTTAGGGGATTTAGCCTGTTGTGGGATAACTGGTCGTTTCTCCTGATTCTTATTTGGACAGTTCACAAGAATGTCACCGACTGTACCACAGTGAAAGCAAGTCCTTCTTTCTTTAAAAATTTTCTTGTAAGGCTCTCTGGTTTTGGATGTTGATGATTCATTCTAACGAGTAGCAGGAGTAGTTTGATGAAAAGCAGGTTGTGCTTGACCTGATGTTGATTGACTTTTGGGAGTATAATGTTTTTCAATGTTTTCTTGAAAATTTCTTCCCAATTTGTTTGCAAATGTTTCTTTCATTGCTTGATTTATGGTTTTGAAACCCCCATAAAGCATCATTTCAATTTATCATTTGTTTCAATCATATCAGGCGCAATAAAAATGCAATTGTCACAGTTAGTGACAACATTTTTGTTAATTTTGGGTTCATCAAGCAATTCCTCTAAGACAACACCCTCAACTTTGTTGTTCTCAGAACATTCGTCAGAATAGAACTCCTCATCAGAAGTTGAATCTGCCTTACTAGAAGATTCATCTAGACATGATAGATCAATATCAATTGGGCCATTGACAAACTTGCCGTTTAGTGGTGGAGGAATGGCGTTGGTACCTTAACCTTGGCCATACATTTGTCTGACCAATGATTCATAACGTTCCACCACAAAACATGAGTTTTTCAACTTTTCAAGTTTTCCCTTTAACTACAAAATTTCGTTTGGCAGTTTGGCTTGTTCAACATTCTTCTTTTCCAACGCTTTGTATGCAACATCAAGATGAAATTGTTGTTCACTGATCGTAATTGAAAAATCATGTTTATCTTTCCTTCGATTTCAATTGTATCTTTAAAACATTTTTCATTTTCTTTATAGTTTAATGCTGCAGTACGAAAAGGTTCTAGTTGATCATTGACTCGATCATTCTCATTTTTCAGAATCTTACAATTTAAACAAGAAATAGAAACATTAGCAAAAGCATTAGAGTCTACCTCACTAGTGCTTGATGATTCTCCAATAGCCATCAGGGCAAATGCAGATCCCTGTTGGGCAGCAACTGCAACTCATTTTCCTTCTGCTTCCATAAGTTCAACAATTTCTTCCATCAAACCTATTTGAGTTTGAGAAATAATGGCATCTTCCAAGTGAACACCCCAATCAAAACTATCATCCTGTTGAACTACCAAAGCATTTGATGTAGTTCCGTGGTTTTGATCCTGGTTGTTCTGATTGTTGTAACTATAGTTGTTTCCAGGACTAGGTCTAGTAAAACCAGAAGCTGGTGCTCTGTCTTTCTAACACTCCCTTGCAAAGTGTCAAAAATTTTAACATTTATGACATTTGACTTTTGATTTGTCAAAACCAACCCTTGCATTTGGATGTCGACCAATGAACTTCCTTTCGGTTCTATTTAGAAAACGCTTAACCCTTCTTAAGATCATCGCCATGTTCCATTGAATATCTATATCCTCCATATCATCAGGATCAACTTGGTTGAAATCTTCTTCAATAGTCTCTGGATTTGTGAGCTTCCCACCAATGAAGTTCTCGTAGGCAAGCTTACATGATGAAAATAAAGCAATATGATCTTCAGTAATCTTTGCAATAGCATGTTGATGAGTTGACGATGAAGACGGACCTCTAGATGAATTAGATCCTGAAGCAGCAAAACATGTTGAGTTCACAAAACCATTAGTATGATTGTCTTCATGTGAAGAACTTTCAGAAAACAATGCAATCCCTAGACTTGTAGAATTTGATGTGGAAGATTTTCCAAAATAAACTAAAGGATCTTGAACTTGAGGTCAATTACCGGTTTCTTTCTTTCTCAAATTCATATCATGTGCCTGAATCTTCCCTATCATGTCATCAACTGTTATTTCGTATGCAAGGAACGACGACAAAGGTGTCGTGAGTAATTAGTGAAATGCAATGAGCGAGCAAGAAATAGACAAAGTTGTACAGTCTAAGTAAAGACTGGAGGGACGAGTAATGGAGGAACATGTAGGTGAAACCTACAAATCCAAATGTTGAAAGCAGGCAATGGAGAAGACTTCTTGGAACACCAAGGTGGTGGTCGTTTTGCAAAGTGAAGTAATAAAAACAAATAGTGTGAAGGAGAATGCTTGTCACCGAATGGATTTGGCACACGTTTAAGAATAGAAGGATACGTGGGATTGGTTTGTACCGACGCAGGATTCAAGGACGAATCCTCTCTTAAGGGGGTAGTCTTGTAACATCACGAATTTTCATATACGGGTTGTTTGAGCTAACGGATGACCCGAGCCACTTGCTTAAGCAATGACGAAAGAAGGTTTTCACTTAGAACTCTATTTATGATATTAAAAGGACCGGTTGGCCAAAAGGGAGAACGGTTCAGGATCGGAACGAATGAGATGGAAACGTAGGGACCTGAAATGAAAATAGTGGCCATTTAAAAGTCACTATTATGCGCAACCCTAAGCCATTTGGCTAAAGGGCTTGCAACGGCAACCAATAAGAAAGGAGAAGGAAGGAAGATCGGAGGTGAAGGGTTCATGCCGGCTTCGAGCGAATACTTCACGTCAAGCCACGGTAATCCTCGTATATTCTTTGAATGCTTATGTTTATGCAATTAGTAGGAAAACCCGGTTGGGGTTTTGTGTGTTTGGCCGTGAATGGCAGTGAAGGCGGAGACGAGGTGGAGTCCAACGGTAGTGGTGGTAGTGGCGTGATACGGTGGTTACCCGAGCTATCATGGCGGCATGATGGTGTTGGCGAGGGACGAAGGGGCCAATGGCTGAGAGAAAGAAGGATGACGGTGAATGTAGGGGTGGCTTCGGCTACCGCTAGGAATGGAGACGGCCGCAGTGATGGTGCCGGAATCTGTGGGAGCCGACTGTGGTGGTCCGTCACGGCGGTGGACGGTGATATAGTGGTGGTGGTGCTATTTCTACGTGAAAGAACAACCTGATTAGGGTTTCTAATGGATAGTGAGGTGATGGGGACGCAAGGGTATCACGCTAAGATGAAACACAACAGTGGTAGCGTACGACGATGGTTCATGGTGGTGATGCGCGGTGTAGGTCCCTCGGGTGTGGCGAATCGTCACATGCAAGTGGGTCTACTAGTCGGACCGGGTGCGGAATGCCCGTGACTAGGTGGAGAGTCTTACGAAACAAAGTAAACCGACAAGATAATCACTATAAACGTTCGTCTGTTATAAACACTTGAAGGTTTTAGAGAGAAGTTATGAGATTACAAAGTTCTGCGTATTTGCTAATCTGAATGCGTACTTATCTTCTGTCAACCATTCCTATTTATACATGACCTGATGCCTGCGCACTTAGCAAGTACGCAGGGCAATTTGCTCATGCGTACTTAGCAAGTACGCATAGGTATTCTTGCGTACTTGCTAAGTACGCAGGAACTACTTCCTGCGCACATACAAGTGCGCAAAACACTTAGAGAAATCTGCAACAGTGAATATGTAAAAGTAAATACAACTCGATAACTAATACATACAAACACTTACAAACAAAGACAAATACATACATGAAAGTACTAAACTAAGACTCTATCTATCCAGAATCTATCCAGAGTGTTTGTCACAGGAAAGTGCTTCAACAAACTCCCCCTTGACAACAGCTCTGGATCATCTTCGATCTTTAGTCTTTAATCTTCGGTCTTCAGTCTTCACAGCTATGCATCTTTAGCTTCCATCTTCTTCTTATAGTCAAGGCAGAACTTGATCACCTTGTCATATTTAGAAGCAAGGAATTTCGTCCATTCGTCCGTATGCATGCAATACCTGTCTGCTAGCGCCTCCAGATCTTTCACAGAGAAGTTAATGAAGCAGACTTCATCAAATACTCTGATTAGTTCCCTCGGCACTAAGCATCCACTTTCAGACCTCACCTTTCCAATCACCACAGCCTCGCCCGTCTTTGGATCTACGTACCAGTACCACATGTCACCTTTCACATAGCACTGGCTTGTATACCAATTTCTTTAAGAATTTCTTAGTCACAGGATGTCTTGCTATCTTATCCTTGACTCTCTTGGGCACTTGAGGCTTGAACATATCAAACTTCCTAGATCTTGCTTCCCGCTGTAGAACCACCCACAAACCCATCGCCACTGCATGATTAGAATGACCCAGCAGCTCTCGGTTTGCTAGGTTCACAAGGTCGTATTTGGGTAAGGAGTTGAACGCTTCTCTGGTTGGTTACAAGTATTGAACCCCCCAGATCTTTTGATTGCGAACAACTGCTTATCCTCCTCGAACCTAATAGCCAAGATTATCCCTGTTGCCCCTTGTTTGTCTATGATAGACGTCTTTTGCCAAACAGAAGGTGGACCCTTAGATGAAGTAGAAGGCATATCTTTTTCTTTTAGTGCCTCCGGATCCACAGGTGTAGGGTCAACTAGGGGGGCTTCAGTAGAGGCTTCCACATTACTAGCATGCTCGACTGAACCTGTGTCGAGCTGAGCTTCCAAGGATGGAAATTCAAAGATCTCTCCATATTCTAACTCATACTCTCCTTCCCCGTCGCCCTTGGGAATTTCAATTACTACATCCTCGTCATCATCATCCCAGTCATCACCAGAGTCGATCTCTCCTTCTTCTAGGTTAAAGAGAGCATCGATCTGTTCTTCCTTGGAATAGTCAGGCTCTAAGTATAAGATCTCATCATCAGATTGATCCTTAAGCACCTCAGCCGCTGACATTCCTTTGTCACCACCACCAGAGGTATCACCACCCTCTTGATGAGTAGACTTCCCCTTAGCCATTGGAATAGCAGAGATGGGCACAATTGCTAAAGCTTGGTGCTCACCTCCACTAGGACCGGCTTCGGGATACTTGTCTTTGTCGTCATCCTTAGTCAAGTCAACAGGATGACAAGCCTCATCACCTGTAGTTTTCTCCTTCTCTTTCTCCTTCTCTTTCTCTTTCTCCCCCTGAGCATTAAGCTTCTTGGTCAGATCAGCAATTAGTTTGACCATCAGCTCATGCTCTTTCCATTGAGTATCAAACCTCAGCTCTAGAGATGCCTGTGACCCAGAATCATTTCATTTGTCCTGATTAGAAGCTCGTTCTGGGCCATGACGTTCTTCAGTCTCTCGCCAGTCCCCGTTCTCTGGCTTCTTATAATCCTAACTTCATCCACCAACGAATTAATCTGTGCTTGTTGAGCTTCATATTCCTCCTTTGACTTCCTAATGGTTTCCAATAATCTAGAAACTTGGGTTTCCAGAACATCTATCCTTGCATCATTAGGATCAGGATGTCTGGATGATGACGCTTCGGTATTGTGAATTGGGGAGGAGAAGATTGTGTCAAAGTTAAACCCATGAGTAAATTCCCTATAGTTGAAGGGGTTGACTTAAAGGATCAATGGTGGTTGTTGGGATTGTAAATGTGATGATAGTTGTAGGTGTTATGGAAGGGGTGATGGTGACTGACTCCGTGAGAATTGGAGTAGTCACCGCCACCTGGGCAGATGTGATAGGGAGGGTCACTATCACAGGAACCTCCTCTGTGATTGAAGTGACTGCCACGTCAGGTTGTACCTGTGGCCTCCTCCTCCGTCTTCGGTATAGCCGCTGTGAAGGTGGGGTGGAAGCTGAATCAGAACTCGCAGCTGAAACTTGTACTTGCTGCTGAGGACTCACCACCACCTCACTAGGAATAGGTTGTTGCTGCCTATCCCTCCTGTTCTTATGAACACTTTCACGTCTTTGCCTTTGAATAGCAGCGTCAGAGTCAGAATCTGGCTCATATTCGCTTCTAGAGGACTGTCTCTTTCTCTTCGAGGACGACTCAGGAAGGGTGACCTTCGTCGTTCTCCTCGGGTGAACCTGCGATGGTGCATCATCGGAATCAGAAGAATCAGACTCCGTCTCTTCCGAGTCGGATTCCTCAGCACCATCATTACCTTCTTCTTCGTCTCCACCATCTGACGATCCATCTTCACTTTCAACTTCCTCCTCTTGTTGTTGTTGTTGTTCATCTGAATGCTCACTCAATTCTAGCTCCGAATCGTGACTATACCATCTCCAGTCACCTGGTGCCATGTATGCTTCATTTATAAGGTGGCCAAAGAGTGTTGTGTGCTCAGGGGTAGGATCTACACTTCCTGGCTTGAGAAATTGTGCGAACACCCTCTTGTCCACCCTTTTTACTTGCAATCTCTCCCTTGTAGCAGGTAGGTTTGGCAACGCATCGTTTATCAGAAGTTGCCAAACCTAGGGTATAATAGGAACCTGAACCTGTCAGCTGTGTTAATCTGATCATTGATGGCTTTGAATATGTAGCGTGAGAAGTTGTAGCCCTTATTGAGAGATAAGCCAACCATGGCTGCAGTAAGGTCATGACCCATTGCATCCTTTCCAGCTTTTCTTGAGGAGATGCACATGATCATGATGTGGGAAAAGTATCTCCATTGGTCAAGCATCCACATTTTCTTATACGAAGCATAGTCTCTCGCACCGACATATCGCATACGTTGCCTCCAACAGCCATCCACAAAGTAGTCTGGATAGGCTGTCGGGTCGGTCGAGAGATCTTAGAATTGCAGGACCCTTCTAATTGTATCTTCAGAGAAGGCGATGTCATGACCAGCCACGGTAGCCCTTATAACATTGGGGGTTACCGTGCAATCATGCTCCGCCGTCTCCCAAAATTGCTCCAGATAAGGTCTTGAAACGATCGGGTCTGCAGAAATAGCGTAGCTGATTCTTGAACGGTTCAAGAAATCAACTATCTCGCGGTATTGAAGTGTTGCGCCCTTCCATTCCGGTTGAGTAGCTAACAGATTGAATTCGTTCGTAAATGCCCGAGCCATAATCTCCAAAAACACACAGAAAACATAATTAGAACAACAAGTTTCATTGGAATTGAATAAACATGACTTAGTATAGCTGTTCCTCTTTGAACTGAATTTCTAGACTTAGAAATTTTTCCCAAGTGCTGGTCCTGCGTACTTAGCAAGTACGCAGGAATTTCCTCTTGCGTACTTAACAAGTACGCAAGAATTACTTCTTGCGTACTTGCTAAGTGCGCAAGAGCCATACTTGTTCAAAATTCCAGAAGTTTAAAGATTCAACTGAAGTTCAAATAACGGGTAGATTAGGTCACCACAAGGTCGGAATCTATGATTCTAGCCTATGGGACCAACATCTACACCAAACACTTGCTACATTCGGCCAATTTTAACCTAAAAGACCACCCAGATGAGCCGATGGTCAATCGAGGGTCTAATGGCAAAATCACGGATGAAATTGACTGATTAAGGGTCGATTACAGATTCTAATCAAGTTTTAACTATAAGGTTTTACCCAAACAACCCAAAATTTGACTAAAAAGCTCGAATTAAACCCTAAGTTTTTTTTTAAATTCAAATCGGTCTAAAATCGCGAATACACGGATAGATTGCCTCTAGATTCTCACCAAATGATTGTTACATGATGATGATACTAGAGATGGGACGAGAAATCGGTTAGGAACACTCGAATTTTGTGAGTAAAAACGTCGGAGGGAATTGAACAGGTGACTGAGAAATTGAATGTGATAAAATCTGAAAATTTTTCTAAGTCGTGTATTTATACCCAACACAAAAAGGTCATGCGTACTTGCTAAGTGTGCAAGACTTAACTCTTGCATACTTACAAGTGCACAAGACTTAACTCTTGCGTACTTGATAAGTACCCAGGGCTTACTTCATGCGCACTTGTCAAGTACGCAGATACCCTTAAGTACGCAAAATTTCAACTCAAATTATGAAGATTTCAAGTCAAATAACGAACAAGATAAAAAATATTCAATCAAGAGGATTCAAAATCAATTCAGGAAGGTTAAACACAAATATTTTTGCCTTTTCTGATTAAGATTGAACTGTTCATAAACTTAAAATCTTTTTTTTTTTTTATCTTTTCTTGATAAAAATATACACGTATTTACACAAGCTATTTTTGATCAAAGACACGAGCAGGGGATCATATCAGGCTAACTTATAGTAAAAACGATACAATATAAACATCAAAGAATATGGGATCATGTCATGGATTACTATTTATTCATACGTAATAAGCACATAAACAAGTAATTCAAGTTGACAATATTATAAGATTTGAAACTATAAGCATCTTTGCATCACGTTCTTGTGTATTAAGGTATTAATTATAAAATATACAACGTGTACCCCACTGATATGCTACAGTAATTTAAGTTGCACTATCTCAAGACATCTAAGATTTTCCCAATGATTTTCTAAATTTTCAGAATGAAGTTACATCTATTAGCACACGAAAAATCAAGCAGAATCCATAAGGATTATCAGGAATCATAAGATTCAGAATCAAGTGATTAATTTGTCTTGGTTTCATTTGATTTTCTTCATTGAATATCGGTATGATGATTCAGGATAATGAGTATGGTGTGTGAATAAGGTACGGGAATCCAACTTTTATCTGGATTTGATTTCAATGAACCAGGAGTGATTCAAGGGTGAATACATGCTCAACGGTTTATGTAGAGACATGTCTTGATTCAATCTCTCCTTGCATACTTGTGAGTATGGGCAGTGAGATGAACCGCATTAATTGTGCTAACGACATAACCCGAAACTGATCCCAGAAGAAAATTATTGCCAAAATCTAACATCCTTTATCTGATAATGATCTTTTCTATTCTTTTACGCACACACATTAGCAAACATGGGTTCAACTCACAGATGTAATTTAGACTTTAGTTTCCACACTACTAGTGATTCAAAGACGCATATAGCCTACTGACAATTCAAATTACTTGTAAATAAGAAGATTAAAAACATAATAATTTAAACAATTAAGTAAGCATGACGCAATCATTTCCCATATGAGCAGTTCGTGACGTTTAGATCATTTCTGATGTACTATCATTTCCTCTTTTCTCAAGTTAACTTTGAAATTTTCTCCATTTTCTATTTTTTTTTTGATTTTGTAAAATGTTTTTGAAAGTTAAAAGAACTATACAGAAGACTTAAAAGAAAATAAAATTTAACTTTCATGAATTGAATTGATTTACGAAAAACAAGTTTTCACTCAGGATTGAACATTCCTATCAAGTTACCAAGATGCTCAAAACGGGATCGATCAAAAGCCTTTGTGAAAAGGTCATCAAGATTTTCATCCGCGTGAACTTTAACAAGTTCAATTAAATGCTTTTCAGCACAATCACGGATGAAATGATGGCGAATTTCTATATGTTTAGTTTTGGATTGTTTCACCGGGTTATTTGTGATGGACATTGTGGCATTGTTGTCAATGAACAAAGGAGTTCTGGTGAAGTTCAAGCCGTAGTCTCTCAATTGCTGCTGAATCCACAATATGTGAGAGCAACCGCTCGCTGCAGCAATGTATTCTGCTTCACAAGTTGAGACAGAAACCGTTGACTACTTCTTACACTGCCAGGAAACCAGTCTGTCTCCTAAGAATTGACATCCACCAGAAGTTGACTTTCTGTCAAGGTTACAACCGCCATAGTCTGAATCAATGTAGGCTTTGAAGTTGAATGACTGCTGCTTAGAGTACCAAATACCTAATCGAGGTTTCCCTTTCAAGTATCTGAAAATCCTCTTCATGGCTATCATATGTAACTCCTTCGGTTGAGACTGAAACCTTGAGCACAAGCACATAGCAAACATTATATCGGGTCTTGAAGCTGTGAGATACATAAGTGATCCGATCATCCCACGGTACAATCTGCAATCCACATCCTTTCCAACTTTGTCAGGATACAAACATGATTGACTGGGATAGGTGTGCCATAAGTACTGCTATCATTCATCTTGTATTTTGACAAGATGTCCTGCACATACTTAGTTTGATGTAGATAAATGCCATCCTCTCTTTGACTGACTTGCAGACCTAGGAAGAATGACAATTCAGCCATGTTACTCATTTCAAAGTTGGACTTCATCACCTGCTCGAATTCCCTACACATCCCTTCATTGGTAGATCCAAAAATAATGTTGTCGACGTAGACTTGAACAAGAAGAATGTCACCTCCTGCTTTCCTAATGAAGAGGGTCGAGTCAATCTGTTCACGGTAGAAACCATTAGATAATAGATGCTTAGATAATGTCTCATACCATGCCCGCGGTGCTTGATGAAGACCATAAAGGGCTTTGTCGAGCTTATACACTTTATTGATATTATGCGGATCTTCAAAGCCGGGAGGTTGAGTGGAATAGGTCTCTTCATTAACTTTTCCATATAGGAAAGCACTCTTCACATCAAGTTGATAGACCTTGAAGCCGACATATGTGGCATAAGCCAAGAACAGTCGAATGGCCTCAATTCTAGCAACTGGGGCATATACTTCCGTGTAATCCAAGCCCTTTTGTTGATAAAAACCCTGAACAACCAATCTTGCTTTGTTCTTCACAACCACATGACGATCATCCGTCTTGCATTTGAACACCCATCTGGTTCGAATTGGCTGAAAGCCTTTTGGCAAGTCAACCAAATCCCACACGTGCAACTTTTGGAATTGAGACAATTCATCTTGCATCGCCTTAATCCAGCAGTTGTCCGCGAGAGCCTCCTTCACATTCTTCGGGTCTAACTGGGACACGAATGCAGCATGCAGATATGTTTCCATGACACCAGTGTCAAGTATCTTCGAGTAAAGCCTAGTGTTCTCTGCAATGGTTCGATGACGAGTCTGAACACCGGCATGAGGATCACCAATAATGTTGTCGATTGGATGATTCTTATGCATTCTCGTCTCTGGTACATCTGGTTCCTGAATTTCTGAATCGAGATTCGTGCTTAACTCCCCCATTTCTTGTGTTCCAGAAGAAGAAGATTCAATGTTAATTGGATCAGCTGGAGCTTCATTTCCTACAGTTGTGTTAGGATTAGCTTGAGCGTCATCTCCATCAACATGAACATCTTCACTGTTATCACTGTCATGAGTTCCAGATGCAGCATTGGAATCAGGAGTTACAATCGGTACAGTAGCACGAGTAGAGAAACTGGAGTCATCGCCGCAACTCAATAATTCATAAACATTTGCGGCGTCAACTGCAGATATGTCAGGAAGATTGAATGACTTGAATAGCGCATCATAATCAAAACCCCAAGCTGGACCTGTTGGTTCTGGTGGAATGCTGTGTTTACTGCAATCCACTTCAAACCATTCCTCGACAGTACGAGTTCCTATATTGTACACTCTCTTGCAAGGCGAGTTGGCAACGTATGCTAAGAAGATGCCTTCCACCGCTTTTGCATGAAACTTAGACTGGCGGTCTTTGTACTGTAGCAACAAGGAACAGGGACTACCAAAAGGAACTAGGTAATCAAGATTGGGAAGTCGATTGTTGATCAACTCGTAACAAGTCTTGTTGTGCCTCTTCACAACCAGAACTCTGTTTAAGACGTGACAAGTTGTATTAACTTCTTCTGCCCAGAATGTGACAGGAAGCTTTGCATCCGACAGCATAGTCCTTGTAGTCTCAATCAGTGTTCTGTTCTTCCGTTCTGCAACTCCATTCTGCTGAGGTGTATACGGGGCGCTGAATTCATGACGGATCCCCTTCTTGAGAGAGAAAAGTTCCATCAAATTATTCTTGAACTCAGTTCCGTTGTCACTCCTTAGTCTTCTAACCTTCAGCTTGCAAAGAGATTCCAAGCTCAGGATCAGGTATTGAAGAATATCAGCAGTCTCGTCCTTAGTACCTAAAAAATGCACCCAAGAAAAACGTGAGAAATCATCAGTTACAACCAGACAGAACGACTTACCTTCAGTACTCCTGATACTTATGTGGCTAAACAGATCCATGTGTAATAGCTCCAAAGGGGTATCAATGGAGTTTTGGAGCTTTGGCTTGTGAGACTTCCGCTGCTGTTTACCCTTTTACAAGGCATACAGTCATCTGCAATGGTAAATCTCAGCTTAGGAACCCCGGTTACCAAACCATTTCGGACAAGATGCTTCATTTTACGATACGAAATATGTCCGAGTTTCCTATGCCACAAGATAGAGTCAAGCTCTGTCGCTTTGGTAAGCAAACAAGTAGCAACTGATGAGGTGGTTGTTGCCACGCTCATATCAATCTGATAGGTGTCGTTTGTCCTTGGCGCTCTCACTAGGATCCAATCTTCAGGAACTTCGAAACCAGGCTTGAGATTCAAGCATTCATTCTTATCAAACATCACCGAGTACTCCTTGTCGTACATTTGGGAGACACTCAGTAGGTTATGCTTCAGCTGCTCGCAAAAGTTGACATTGTCAAATCTAACACAACCATTTGATAGCACGCCTTGACACGTGATACTTTCGCCTTTCTCTCCAGCAAAGGCCACATAGCCGCCTCTGAATGGTTTCACGTCTTGAAGCAAGGCCATGTTTCCTGTCATGTGCCGGGAGCATCCACTATCTACATACCAGCGGTTAGAGATACTACCCTTCGGACGTCACTACATGAGTCACAAAAAGAATTAGTTAGATTTGGAGACCCAAGCCATAGTGGTCTTGGGTCGTCCATCCTTTTTAAAATAAACTACTTCTTTTAACTCACAGTCGTGACGACTGTTCAAAATGGATGAATCTTTAAAAGAATTAGGACTAGTAGATTGAGAATTTTTGAATTTGTTAGTCTAGGACCTCGTCTGTTTCTTAACTTGAATGGTAGACTTTGGTTCAACAATAGCAGGTGAACTTGAGGAAGCTTCACCTGATTCAAACTGAAGTCAGCTGCTCTATCTTTCTCAACCTCTTATTCCTTCTCCCCCTCTGTGGCTTAGAGAGTTTCACCACATGTTTCTCACCAGTACATGTACTACCAGAGGTAGATACTCAAGGTACAGCAGGTTGCTTTACCTTTCTTGAAACAGATGGTTTGACCTCAGATTTGATCTTTGGCTTTGCCATCGGTTTAACTGGCGGTTTCACCACATTTTGTTTTGGACATTTGAGAGGTTTCACTGATGGCGACTTAAGGATGACAGCCGGTTGTGAAACAATAGGTCATTTCCCTTGGTTCTTTGAAGGACAGTTCACAAAAATTTGACCAACCAAGCCACAATGAAAGCAAGTCCTCTTGTCTCTGTAAGTTCTCCTGTAAGGCTCATTAGATCTGGCATTAGATGACTCAGCATTGTGAGCAGGAGAAGTTGGTTTGTGAACAGGAGTTTGACCCGATACAGATTGGTTCTTGGGAGTATAGTATTTTTGCAAATTTTCTTTGTAACCAAGCCTAAAGTGAGCTGAAAAAGCCTCTTTCTTTACTTGATTAAGATTTTTATACCCCCCATAAAGCATTACCTTTAATTTATCATTAGAAACAATGGTATCGGGTTCAGTTAAAATACAGTTATCACTATTAGTGATAATGTTTTTCTTGACTGTCTGTTCAGATAACAACTCCTCAGATACTACTCCTTTAGGGCAAGTGTTAACCGACCCATCATCAGAAGTAGTAAAGAACTCCTCATTAGATGCAGAGTTGGCCTTACTTGAGGAATCATCCCTTTTAGAGGAATAATCCTTTCCTGAGGACTCATCAAGACAAGTTAGATCAATGTCTACTAAGCTGTTGACAAACTTCCCGCTAACTGGTGGAGGAATGGCATTAGTACCCAACCCTAACCCGTTCATTTGCCTCACTACAGATTCGTAGTGTTCCACCACAAAATGAGAGCTTCTCATTAGAACATTTCAACTGCAAGATTTCATTTTGCAGCTTGTTAATTTCATTGTTCCTTTTCTCCAACCCCTTATATGCAATATCCAAGTGAAGCTGTTGATCGCTCATTTTTAGTGAATAATCACGTTTTTCCTTTTTCAATGTTTCAATTTAATCTTTAAAACGTTTTTCGTTTTCTTTATAACTTAGAGCTGCAATGCGAAGGGGTTCGACCTTGTCTTGAAGCTTAGAATTTTCAAGTTTTAAGCCTAGACATTTAGAACAAGAAATAACAGAAAAAGGATTAGAATCTACCTCAGACGATGAACTTGTTGCATCTCCAATGGCCATGAGGGAAACAGCATTAGTAGATTCCTCTTGATCAGCTACAGAAGCTTCCTTTTCTTCAGCTTCCTTCTCCCCATCTTCCTTTTTCTCAGTTTCCATCAACTCCGTGATCTCAGCCATGAGACCAACTTAAGTTTGTGCCATGATGGCATCTTCCAGATGAACACCCCTCAAAGCTGTCGTCCTGTTGAGCTACCAGTGCATTGGATGTTCCACTTTGGCTTTGATTGTGGTTGTTTGAGTTGTTGTGGCCATGGCTGTTTCCTTGGCTAGGTCTGGTGAAACTCGAAGCTGGTGCTCTGTCTTTTTGACATTCACGAGGAAAGTGTCCATAGTTTAGACACTTATAGCATTTGGCCTTGGATTTGTCAAAACCAACCTTGGTATTAGAATGCCCACCAATGAACTTTCTTCCTGTTCTGTTAAGGAAACGCATGGCTCTCCTCAATATCATGGCCATATTCCATTGAATATCCATGTCCTCCATGTCATCAGGATCCACTTGTTTGAATTCTTCTTCTATTATCTTGAGATCTGTAAGCTTGCCACCTATGAAGTTCTCGTAGGCCAGCATACAAGATGAAAATAGTGCTACATGATCTTCAACTATTTTTGCTATAGCTGATTGGTTAGCTAAAGTTGAAGCGGGAGGATTTCTTGAGGTGTGTTGTTGATGAGATCCACAACCTGATCCAGATGCATAGCATGCATGACCACCATAACCATTTGAGTGGTCTTCTTCAGTAGAGTTTCCAGAGAAGAGGGCAATTCATGAGCCCAAAGATTTGGTTGTAGAAGACGTCCCGTGATACATAGAAGGGTCTTGTATCTGAGGTCTTCCTGAGCTCTCCTTCTTTCTAAGGTTCATGTTATGAGCTTGAACCTTTCCAATTGCCTCCTCCACTGTCATTTCATAGAATTTTGGATTCTCTCTCATCAGGGTTGTGTACATTTCAAACCTGGGTAGCAAAGCATCCAGAAACTTTTCCACCAACTCTTCATTGGGATACTTGAGCTCAAAAGCTTTCAATTCTGTCTACAGATGATAGAATCTAGAGATGAGGTCATCTAAAGACTCATTCTCCAAAAATCTGAAGCATTCATACTGCTTCCTGAGTAGATCCCGTTTACTCTTCTTGATATCACGATTCCCTTCGAATCTTTTCTGTAACACCTTCCAAAGATCCTTAGAGTTGTCATAACCTCTGAAGCTGTGGAACAACTCCCGAGTTAATGCCATAGTGATTGAACCAAGAGCCTTCTTCTCTCGATCATAAGATTTCTTTTCCTCTTCATCGAGTTTAGAGATAGGCTTAGGCAGTTCACCATCAAGATAAATGTGTGTGGGATGCTTATAGCCTTCTAGAATTGGAATCCATAACGAAGAATCAGTGTATGAAATGTAATGCTCAAAGCGTACCTTCCAGTTAGAATAATCATTTACATTTAGCAGCTTTGGCGGTTTCTGAGGAGTACCGATCTCATTGTCATAGTTTAAAAGGTTTCCAAGGTTCTGAAGATTCGACATGGTGAACACTTAGTCAAATTTCAGAAAAATCAGAGACACTTGTGCACTTGATATTGGCCTTGCGCACTTAGAGGAATGGTCTTACGTATTTTAGATTTGCTCTTGCGTACTTGATAAGTACGCAGGAGTAAATGATAAGTACGCAGGATATAACTTAAGTACGCACAAGATTAGTCTTGCGTATTTAGTAAGTACGCAAGAGATTATTCTTGCGTATTTAGTAAGTACGCAGTAAGACTATACTTTTTGCCAGATATGGTAAGTACGCAGAACACCTTTTCACCAACTCTCACCAAACTATTCCGGTCACTGGAAAACACACCGGAGATGGCAAAAATCGGAAGGATGAACAATCAAAATGAGCTAAAGGGTAAGAAACTTGTTTATAACCAACCTTTGATGCTCAAAACACTCAAAATACACAACAAAAGTCGGTTTTTGAGTGATTTTTGCTTCTAAAATAGTGCTCAAGAGCTACCCCTCTTTTATCACAAAAATCAACAAAAACATCTCCTTTTGCTTGTAAAACTCTATAGAAAACTCTTCAAACTCACTCACAACACTCGAAATCAAGAGCAATGCTCTGATACCACTTGTAGGTCCCTCGGGTGTGGCGGATCTTCACATGCAAGTGGGTCTACTAGTCGGCAGGGTGCGGAATGCCCGTGACTAGGTGGAGAGTCTTACGAAACAAAGTAAACCGACAAGATAATCACTATAAACGTTCGTCTATTATAAACACTTGAAGGTTACAGAGAGAAGTTCTGAGATTACAAAGTTCTGTGTATTTGCTAATCTGAATGCGTACTTATCTACTGTCAACCATTCCTATTTATACATGATCTGATGCATGCGCACTTAGCAAGTGCGAGGGAATTTGCTCATGCGTACTTAGCAAGTACGCATAGGTATTCTTGCGTACTTGCTAAGTACGCAGGAACTAGTTCATGCGCACATACAAGTGTGCAAAACACTTAGAGAAATCTGCAACAGTCAATATGTAAAAGTAAATACAACTCGATAACTAATACATACAGACACTTACAAACAAAGACAAATACATACATGAAAGTACTAAACTAAGACTCCATCTATCCAGAATCTATCCTGAGTGTTTGTCACAGGAAAGTTCTTCAACAAGCGGGATAGTAGCTCATGACAATGAGCAAAGAGGAGAAGGGAATCGGGAGGACACCCGATTAGGGTTTAACAAGATTAGGGCCTGCATGGTGAGTCTCGAGCATGCATGGGAGTCTCGGCTCATATGCGTGTGACCTGTGAATCCAAGGTCTTGCATGGCACGTGAACGTGCATGCATGCGGGTTCCAGACGGGTCCAGGGTAACCCGGTTTAGACGGTTACGTGAATTAGAGTTCTTATATGGATGAAAGGATGTGCGGATGAGACGAGTACCGGGAATAATTATAATTTTACGTAATTGACACTTGTCTAGGGCATACTTTGACTGTGTGATCTTAAGTTGACAGTTTCCTGTTTGGAGACCGTGCGGTTCAAGGAGTGGATCTTCGTAACCGGTGAGTTTCTAATCTCCTCTTTTAAATGTATTACTGTTTTGGGGCTATCGTACATACACATATGTTTTATTAAACGAACGTATTACGAGTTACGAGTTAAACTTGAAGTGTTTTATGACATCGTTAAGTAATAATGAAGCTAATGGTCGTTATGGGGTCCTTAGGGTGGGTGATCAAGAGTTGTGATGATCTGTGTGTCATCTTATGAGTTAGTCGAGGTGAGTCGGAAAGTTAGCTAAACCTGTGATGGTTATATAAGTAGAGTTAGCATGGGAACCAGTACGTGTTTCATTAACGAGTCAAGTAGATGCTAGTATGCTGTCATACGTCGTGTGCTTGATGCTATGTGTATTATGTCGTTGTCCTCGTGATACGATGGGTATCGTGTTTGCGTGGGTCTATGTGGTGTCCATAGTATGTATGGGCTAGAAGTAAGTATGATGCTTGTGTGTCATATAATTACTTATTCAGAAAGAGTTGGGTAATGTGTCTAGGCGTTAAGAGGATACGTCTAAAGTAAGTGTTTTATTACACATGTAAGTGATCCGTGAAATGGTGGTGAGTCGTAGTACATGTCCAGGTAGTGTCATGTGTATATATGTGTTGCTTTGCGTGCTTGCATTATTGTCCATGTATACGGGTAATAGTGGTGTGGAGGACGGAGTCCTTCGGGGTCATCATTGTACGTGTGATCTGGCAACCATCGTGTGGGTGATGTGTCAGTCACCGTATGGTAGATGATATAGTCACCGTGTGGGTGGCTGGGTAGTCATCATAGATGACGAGTGTGTTAGTATGTTTAGTGGCGGGGCCCTGTGACAAGGGTAAAGCTGAGCTTATGACGAGTATCCCGACGTAGGTAACCCTGACGAAGGTGCATGTTAGGACATAGATTTGTAATGACAAAAGCTTGTAATAGTTAGATTTTATGTCTTTACGTTTTTGATATGTAATTGTATAAAGTTGCTAAGTGCTTTTACTAGTGAGCCTATAGGCGAACTTGGTCTATCAGAGGCGAACTTAATAAGTTCGCCTAGGTCTAACTGAGGCAAACTTGTTAAGTTCGCTTAGTCTGTTTCAGGCGAACTTAATAAGTTCGCTTACATCAGGTTAGTTTCTATATATATGTGTTTACAGAGTCATTAGACAGGGGACAGATCAGAGAGAGAACCGAGAGATAAACTTGTCTGATTGAGTCTATAACCACTGTGATTTGGAATATAATTGAGAAGTTTATTTACACGTGTTGTTTGAATTGTCGGTTAGTATACAAACGTTAACACGAAGGATTCCGCACTTCGTGTTATAGCAACGTCATATCACGAGTTCGATCAGTAGTTGAGTTACATGGACCTACAAGTGGTATCAGAGCTTATGCTCGTGAATTAAGTACGATTCTTGGTGATTAGTGACGGTTTTTGTGTACAATTCGACAAGAAATTCAACATTTTTTAATTTTCTGCAACATTGGAGTTTTTCAAGTTCTTGAAGATCGTTTCTCTGCTGAATTCGTGTTTTTGGAAGTGATTTTGAAGAAATTAGTCCAATAGAACTGTTCTATTTGATAAAATTCATAATCCTACAGTTAAATTTCCTTAAATTCCATCAATTCGCTGAGAAATCATGATTTTTGAAGTTTTCGGTTCGTGTTTGGGTGAAGATTCTTCTGAATCTGTTACAGCAGTTTAAGCGAACTTGCTGAGTTCCTGTGCATGCGAACTTAGCAAGCGAACTTATTAAGTTCGCTTCTCACATTTTAAGCGAACTTAATTGTTAAGCGAACTTACCAGATTTCCGTCTTAAGCGAACTTATTAAGTTCGCCTGAGGGTAAAACTGCTCAATACTTAGAAATTTTTCAGAAAATTTTTTAAAAACATGGAAAATATGGTTCAAGTCACAAACATGTCCAATTATGACAATGAGATTGGTACATCTCAAAAACCTCCGAAGTTGCTGAATCTAGCTGATTATTCAAATTGGAAAGATCGGTTTGACCAGTTTGTATCTTTTACCGATACTAGTTTGTGGATTCCGATTTTGGAAGGATATACGCATCCTACTTATTCTTGGATGGGAAAGGATGATGTTTCGAAACCAGTGTCAGCTTTAACTACTGAAGAGAAGCTGTTATTTGATCGAGAAAAGAATGCAATGGCTAGCATTTTGATGTCTCTACCAAAGGAAATTTATCACAGTTTTAAACAGTTCAAGTCTTCTCAACAACTGTGGGAAGCATTACAGAAAAGGTGTGAAGGGAGTTTGGATGTGAAAAAGAGTAGAAAGGAATTACTAAAGAAGCAGTTCCTAGTCTTTAAACATTTTCAAAATGAATCTTTGGATGATCTTGCTACAAGATTCTATCATCTTCTTAGTGAACTGGCTAGTGCATCTGTGGTATATGAGACTGAGGAAATCAATGATAAATTCTTGGAGGCTTTACCATCAAAGTTTGATGTGTATACGGTTTTGATCAAAGAAAATGTTAAATACAAAACCATGTCTCTTGAAGAAGTCCTAGGGAAGATTCAGTCACATGACATGAATATGAAGAAGAAAGAGACTAATATGGAGCATATCCTAGATCCCTCAATGTATTTTGCCAAATCTACTGGTAAATCTGGTACTGGAGTGGCATTCTTTTCTGGTGATGCTCAAGAGTCTTCAAATGTTCAGTGTTCTGGAGTTCCAATTTATTCTGGTCATTCAAGCCATTCTGGATTTTCTGCTACTACTGCTTCAACATCATCTGGATCTCATGTGAATCAGAAAGTTGCTGATGATTATCTTGCTATGTTTTCTTCATTCATGGCATCATATGAAAATTTCATTGGAGGTAAAATACATGATCCTGATGTTATAGAAGAAGATTTCAGACAGATTGACCCTGTTGATCTGGAAGAAATGAATATCCACTGGAATATGGCTATGTTAATGCGACAAGCTAAAGATTTCTTGAAGAGAACTGGCAGAAAATATATTGGTTCAAATAGTCGATCGCGTATGGGTTTTGATAAGAGCAAAGTTAGGTGTTACAACTGCCAAGAGTATGGTCACTTTGCTAAGGAGTGTGTGAAGCCAAAGGTAGAATTTGATTCTCAAAAGAAGCAATCTAACTTTCAGCATAAAAGGAATCAGTCACATGGTTCATCTGGTAATCAAAGTCATGGTCCTTCTGGTAATACAAATCATGCATCTGCATCATCAGCTCTGGTTGCTCAAAACGACGAAAACTATGATTGGGGCATTCATCTGGAAGATTTGGTGGGTGCAGTGAGTCAGGCTTTTGTTGCAGAAATTCATGCAGAAAAACCAGAAGAGTCTACTGATGATGAAAGTTCTAGTGATGATTCGTGTGATGGTGATAGTGTTCCAAGTGTTGATGATGAGGAAGAAAGAGGGCAAAGTATTGATTCTGATGCTGTGTCAGTTGCTGAGGAAGAAATTGTCCTTACAGAAAATGCTTCAGTTGGTGAAGATTCAGAGAATATTCCAATTGCCAAAGTATTAATGGCAGACATGTCTGATCCGACTAAGGTAAAAGACTCTGTTTGTCATATATACTGTTCTAATTGAATTTCTGTTAAAGATAAACTGCAAAAACTCATGGATGATAACACAAATTTGATTTGTGACATGAAATCAATGCATTCAGTTAATCAGAAACTGAAAGATAATGATAAGTTGTGCATTGATAGAATTGAGTCTTTGAAAAGAGACTTAAATTCTCTTGGGTTAAAATACAAAGAGCAGGGTTATCATCTAGATATGGCTTATGCTGAAATCGAAAAACGAAATGAAGTAGTTGCTCAAAAGAACAAGGAGATTTCTGAAAAAGAATCTGAGGTGATAAAGTTACATAGTAAGCTGGAACAGTTTGAGAATTCATCTGTAGTTTTGGGTTATTTCAATGCTAATGCTGATCCCACAAAAAGGGTTGCTGGTATTGGGTTTGTTCCTCCTCCGTTCAATGCAAATTATGTGGTTAAGCCTGAAATTATTCATGAAGAGGAAATTGAAGGTGAATCCAGTGACGGGTGAAGACATGGTGTATGATTCTGATACAGAGGATGAAGTGTTTGATGATTCAAAGGTTGAAGGCATTCCGAGAGAAGTGAAAATTGAGGAACCAAAGGTTGTGAAGAATGTTACTCTGGATAGGTGCATTTTGACTGAACCTGAAGAGGTGAAAGTGGTTCCAACTAAACGTTCTCCAATCTTACAGTCAAGTGGGTTTGTGGCGGCTGGTTTTCAAAAGGTGAATTCTTCAAAGGTGCCAAAACAGACTTATGTTCCTAAGAAGCCGATAAATTGTTCTGGGCATTCCTCCGAAGCTTATTCTTCTGATGGTTCTTCAAATTCAAAGAAAACATCTTATTTCAGAAGTTATCAAGAAAGAAGAGTGTGTTTTCATTGCAATGAAGCTGGTCATATTTTGATTAATTGTCCATACAAGAACAAGGGTAAAATGAAGATTGTTCCTTCACAACTGAAAGTGGTGAAAATTCTAAAATGGAAAGATGAGGGAAAGTCGTATTCTAATTTGGAGAAAAATATGACTGGTCATTCTTTTGTTAAATCCCCTGGATTTAAACAACAGAATATATTGACTGCTAAATCCTTTGATTGCAAAGAGAAACTTGAGATTCCAAAAGTTGGGATTTCAAAAGATTCTTTTTAGGAGGTTAAATTGTCTAGACCTCAAAGAAGAAGAAGAAACAGAAAATTAAAGAAAATTTTGGAAACATCTGAATCTGACAATAATATATCACATAATGTTTTTCAAAATAATAAAAATGGTTCTTCTTTGAAAAGGTCTGATTGTCAAACATCTGTTCCAACAGTGAATGATAAAATTGACTGTAAATTACAAGAAGTTGTTTATTTTGATCAATCCGGACGACCCAAGACCACGATGGCTTGGGTTCCACTTTCTAACTGATTCTCGTTGTTTATGTAGGGAAAACCAAGGAGGACTATCAACAATACATGGTATGTGGATATTGGTTGCTCTCGACATATGACATGGAATGTTAGATTGCTTGAGGATGTGATTAAAATTGATGGTGGTTATGTCGCTTTTGCGGGTAATAAAGGCGGGTACATAACAGGTCAGGGAACGTTAAAGAATGACAAAGTAAAATTTGAAAAGGTGAATTATGTTGAGCAGCTGGAACACAATCTTTTAAGCGTATCACAAGTCTGTGACAAGAAGTTTTCATTCCATTTCAACGATCATGAATGTTATATTCTGAAACCGGGTTTTGTGATTCCTGATGAATGGATTCTAATGAAGGCTCCAAGGAGAAATTACACGTATGTCCTTGACATGAGTGTCGCCACTACAACGGATTCAATTCCAACATGTTTACTCTCCAAGGCGTCGGAATCTGATTCAATAATGTGGCACAGGAAGCTAGCTCACATTAACTACAGGAAGATGAACTACATTGTTAGGAATGATCTTGTGCTTGGTATTCCAAAAATGAAATTCTCAGTTCCTGATGATTGTATTCCGTGCAAGAAGGGGAAGCAAAGAAAGAAATCTCACAAATCGAAGTCGACGAATTCTATTGTAACTCCTTTGGAGTTGCTGCATATGGATTTGTTCGGTCCTATCAGTATTAGGAGCATTGGTGGGAAATTGTATTGCTTGGTCGTAACTGATGATTACTCCAGATTTTCATGGGTTAAGTTTCTTTCTTCTAAAGCTAAAACCACTGAGTTGGTACAATACTTAATCCTAGGTTTGGAGAATTTATTCAATCTGAAAGTCAGAAGAATCAGGAGTGACAATGGCAGCGAATTTAAGAATAGCAAAATGGGCTTATTCTGTCTACAAAAAGGAATTCATCATGAATTCAGTGCGCCATATGTTCCTCAACAAAATGGTGTCGCTGAACGAAAGAACAGGACGTTGGTCGAAACAGCTCGCACGATGCTTGCAGATTCAAAACTTCCAGTCACCTTTTGGGCTGAAGCTGTGAATACTGTGTGTCATGTTTTGAACAGGGTCTTGATCGTAAAGCGACATAACAAGACTTGCTATGAATTGCTAAATAATCGAAAGCCGAATCTGGATTACTTATTACCTTTTGGTAATCCGTGTACCCTACTGAAGGTTCGAGATGTCCCAACAAAATTCAGTGCAAAGGCTATTGAAGGGATTTTTCTGGGGTATGTGGCTAATTCAAAAACCAAGAGGGTTTACAACAAAGAGACACGCCAAGTTGAAGAATGGTTCCATATTGACTGTTCAAATCGGTCTTTACCACAAATGGCGATTGGTCCGGATTGGGCATTTGATTATGAAAACTTATTCAAGTCTTTTCATTTACCTTCTGATATTTCTGATGAAGATGCTGCTGTGTCTTTATGAATCTTGTCAAGATGCACAGCACAATGGATTTCTACCAAATGCAGTTCCCAATTCATCGATTCCATCTACTTCTGCTCCAGATCCAAATGTTGCTTCTTGTTCAGGTCCACAAGATTTAGAGAGTGAGGAGGATAATGCTATTTTTCAAGATTCTTCTGCTGATCCGTTGTTGAGTGATGATCCATTACCTTTGACACAGGCTCAGGGGGAGATTCCAACAAATTTAGACTCAGAAATTCCAATTCCTCAAGATTATTCTTATCAATCTGAATCTACTCAAGTTGACGTGTTGTAGGTTCCTGAGTTAGCATCCATCAAGGAACACAAAGATCATCCAGTGACAAATATAATGGGAAATTTACAGGATGGAGTGAAAACACGTTCTCTTGTTGACAATACTTGTTTGTATACTTGCATTAAAGATTCTGGTGTTCTTGATGATTGCTCACATTCATGCTTTATTTCGCAGGTTGAACCCAAGAATGTTGAGATGGCTTTAAATGACAATAACTGGATAGAAGCTATGCATGAAGAACTTGCTCAATTTGACAAACTTAAGGTTTGGAATCTGGTTGATCTTCCGAAAGGTGTGTATCCAATAGGAACAAAATGGGTGTTTAAATGTAAGAAAGACGATCGAGGTGTCGTGGTATGCAACAAGGCAAGATTAGTTGTCCAGGGCTTCAATCAACAAGAAGGAATTGATTACACCGAGGTTTATGCGCCGGTTGCGCGGCTTGAAGCTATAAGGCTATTTCTAGCTTTTGCTTCCTTTAAAGGTTTTAAGGTGTTTCAATTAGACGTCAAGAGTGCATTTTTATATGGACAGGTCAAGGAGGAAGTCTATGTGTGTCAGCCGCTGGGGTTTGAAGATCCACTGAATCCGAACATGGTTTTCAAGCTTGATAAGGCCCTATATAGTCTTCATCAGGCTCCTCGTGTGTGGTATGAAACATTATCCACACATCTTTTGGCGAATGACTTTGTTCGTGGAAAGATAGACTCGACCTTATTCATACAGAAATCAGGGGGAGATTACCTACTGGTACAGATTTATGTGGATGATATTATTTTTGGCTCGACAAATGAAGGGTTGTGCAAAGACTTTGAGGGTGTTATGAAGTCGAAATTTGAAATGTCTGCTATGGGAGAGTTATCGTTTTTCTTAGGTTTACAAGTAAATCAAAAGGAAGATGGTTTCTTTATTTATCAGTCCAAGTATGTCAAAGACATCTTGAGCCGGTTCAAGATGGAGGACTGTACCCCATACGATACTCCAATTCCGGTCAATCATAAGTTAAATTCTGACCCGGAAGGAAAAGATGTGGATTGTCGACTTTACAGAGCTATGATTGGATACCTCATGTACTTAACCGCTTCAAGGCCAGATATAATGTTCGCCGTGTGTATCTGTTCCAGATTTCAGGCAAAGCCAAAAGAATCTCACTTAATTGCTGTGAAAAGAATCTTTCGGTATTTAAAAGGAAACAACATTTAGGGCTATGGTATCCTCATGGTTCTAACTTTGATTTCAATGCTTATACTGATTCTGATTTTGGTGGTTGTTGTCTGGACAGGAAATCTACAACAGGTGGTTGCCAGTTCTTAGGAAATCAACTTGTATCTTGGCAATGCAAAAAGCAAACCACAGTCTCGATTTCAACATGCGAAGCAGAATACATTGCTGCTGCAAGTTGCTGTTCACAAATCCTGTGGATACAACAACAATTGAGAGATTACGGTTTGAATTTCACATAAACCCCCATGTTTATTGATAACAATGCTACTATGTCCATAACGAATAATCCTGTTAAACATAGTAAAACTAAGCACATCGAAATTCGATATCATTTTATACGTGATTGTGCAGAGAAAAGGTTGATTGAGCTGGTCAAGGTACACACTGAAGATAGTTTTGCTGATTTGTTTACCAAGGCATTTGATCGTACCAGGTTTGAATTCCTGATAAAAATGATTGGAATGATCAATCCTGAATAAAAGATTTTCAAAATCAGAATTTCATGGAAAAAAAATTTTTAGGTTCTTTTATTGCTTTATTACATTTATGCATTTACATTTTCAGTCAAAAAGTTTAAATTATAAAAAGTCAAAACAAATTGAAAATTATAAAATTTGACATCATTTGAGGTTTAAGAAGAAATGATAGTACATCAGTGATTAGTTCATTTCACACGACCTTAGTAGACCTTGATATATGATTGATTAAAATAAGTTGATCTGATCTAAATTTTAAAGTCTGTATAAATAAGAAATGATAGTGTTGTGAATGCTCTATTCTTGATAATTTGTTTTAAAATTTGTGTATAAAATTTGAAACTTGAATTGTCAATAGGCTAAAAGCGTTTTGAAACTAATAGTACTGTGAAAATCAAATATAATATGATTACATCTGTGATTTAAATCCATTATATGCCTGTGTGTGTGTGTTAAAAGATCACTATCAGATAAAGAATATTAGCTTTTAATAAGGATTTTCCTATGAGATCAGTTTCGGGTTATGTCCAGCACTATTCATTAGATTTGCTTCAGTGCCCATGTCCTGAAAAGCATGCAATTTGAAGTATAATCAAGATATGTACTTGACAACATCTGTCAAACATATACTAGCCCTTGGATCATATTGATATATCATCTTTACTGATTCCATTGAATTCATAATCCAAATAACAGTTGGATCCACGTACCTGAATCTTATGATTCCACAGATATAAGCCAAAACATTGAATTATTGATTCTGAATCTCATTGATTCCTATACTATCCAATTTGGATTCTGTTATTCATGTGCTAAGTGATGTCTCCTCATTCTGAATATTCGGATAATCTTTAGTAAAATCTTATATATGTCTTGAAGATAGTGCATTTACTTTCTATTTGGCATATATGTGGGGTACACGATGTTTATCATCTAAATGGTACTAAATCACATGAATTTGGAGCATAAACGCTTATAGTTTCAAATAATATAATATTGACAATTTTAAGAATTCAGACTTTATATTTCAAATTCGGTATAAATAAAAGAGCATTTGATAACCTGATCTTATTTACTTTGAAATTTATCGCGTATCATTTCAAATATTATTCAAATTGAATGAGTTTCAAAATGAAAAAGATGCAAAATGCACAAAATTGAGTTGAATGGTCTCTTACTATAGGTTACCCTTTGTTATTGATAATATGTGTGATGAATTAATTGAATACTGATATGACCTTCTTTCTCATGATGTTCAAATCAAAAATATGTGATTCTATTTGTATAGATAAAATCCAAAAATATGTGATTTCAGTTTGTACAGAGAAAAACCAAAAATATGTATTTCCGTCTGTATAGATAAAACTCAAAAAGATTTTGATTTTTATTTTCCATGAAAATTCTAATCTTTTATTAAAATTGTTCGGGATTGGATCAAATATGTGTTGCTGACGGAAGTTCAGGATTTGACAGGTTGAAGTTGGTAAAATTTGTGTTCAAGGCAAAAGGGTTGAAAAGCAACTAAGTTCGCCTGTGTACAGTGAAGCGAACTTAATAAGTTCGCTTAAATCAGTGAAGCGAACTTAATCGACAGTATGGGGTGAAACGAACTTAAGGGTGAAGCGAACTTATCTTGTTCATCGAAGGCTTGTTAAGCGAACTTGATCTGAATAAGGGTTTATTCAGGCGAACTTATCAGTTTTCATCGTCTTCCTCAGAACTTAAGCGAACTTGCCCAAAATTCTCAAAACTTTAAAACTGTGTTGTGAGTGTTGTTTTCTGGTTGAATCTTAATCAAAATTGATTTGCGAATCTAACAAAGGTATTTTCGTTGAATTTCATCCGGTCAATTGTGTGTATTTGATGATTTTTATCTCGGTTTTACGTCGAACTGCTCAAAGGCAGTATTTGACCTAATTTTTGACTGAAATATAAAATTAATCATCATATTTGGTTGTAAATTGGAATTCGACTGTTGTTCAAAGCTTATTTCACGATTTCTATCGATTTGCCAAAGTTTTGGAAATTCTGTGTTTGAATTTGAAATGTCTCAGGTTCAGGCGAACTTGTTCCAAGCGAACTTGTTAGGCAAACTTAATAAGTTCGCCTCTTGCACTACTAAGCGAACTTATTAAGTTCGCCTAGGGGTCAGAAGTGAAATGGACTTGTGATTTTTTTTGTTTGAATTTTTTTTTGTTTTTGTTTGAAATTTTGTTTTGTTTTGTTTGTGCGTATTATTAAATGTGTGTTTCATATATGTGTAAGTGTACTAATGTTTGTTGTGTTGTCCGCTATTTTCACAGATGGCTCGTCGTGTCGAATATAAGCATAATCAAGTGGCGTTGTTAGATTCTAATATGCCAGAAGCAGTTCATTTTCAAGGCATCATAAATTTTCTGAATCGATCAAGACTACATGTTGCCTTATCTGCGGATCCCTATATTAGCTTGGTGTATATACAACAATTCTGGGATACGGTACATCAAGATATCGGCGTGGAACCGCATGTACTTTGTGCAACAGTAAACAATGTCGAGATTGCAATTTCTGAAGAGACGATTCGTGCTGGTCTTGATTTGGGTGGAAATGCTGAAGATCCAATATCTTATCCTAACACTCTTATTATGGGTTGTTTTCAAAGGATGGGATATCGTGGGAAACAAAATGATAACCAAGCTCGAAAAGGTGGATTAGTGGGTGAATGGAGGTATTTTATGCATGTGATTATTCAATGCATCTCTCCGTGAAAAGCTGGTACCGATGGATTGAAGATGGCTCTTCAAACAGCAATGGTGGCCTTAACATTGAATAAACAATTCAATTTCCCTCTTTATTTTTATCGGGAGATGGTAATGCAGATCAATCCAGCTGAAGGTCAAGGTTTCTTGATGTATCCTCGATTTATTCAAATGATACTCAATCATCTTATTCCGGATCTTCCACAACATGCTATAAGATTGACTTTGACTCCGATGTCAAAACGTATCTTTACCGACTGTACAAAGGTGAAACAGCAGAATGCTGCTTTGATTCCAGTCAATACTCCACTGTTTGGGCACTTAATCAATCCTGATTATGTTGCACCACCTATTGACAACTGGTTTCATCCTAATGAACTTGCTCAAGCTCAAGGAGTTAATGTTCAACCACAACAACAGCAGCAACAACCACAACAACCCGCACAACAACAACAGATACCAGTTCAATAAATACAAGTTCCTGTCCAACCTCAAATTCCTATTCCTGAACAAGTTCCTATTCCACAAGCTGCAGTTGATATTCCTATTCAGGAACCAGTTCAAGAAGAGGTCGTTCATGACCCTAATCAAGATCTAGGAATGAACATGGATGATTTTGTTGATGATGCTGTGAACTCGCCCATTCATGAACAAGAAGGGAATGTGGTGACAGAAGCTGAGTCTAGTTCCAGTTCAAGTGATACAATTTCATCTGATGATGACAACACTGATTCTGATGAATTTAGGGATTTTTCTCCAGGTCATTATGAACGCTTGGCTGTTATTCCACTGGCTAATGCTGGAAAACGCATTAAATCTCAAGCCAGATGACCACGACGCAAGTCTGTTCGGGATTCTCCTTCCGGAGCAGTACTTGGAAAAAGATCTTTGGTCGATGAGAGTTCTGACACTGATAGTGACTTTACTCCAGATCCTACAGGGCAAAAGTTAATGTCTGCGTCGATTGCTTCTGCAAAATCTTCTCAAGGAGTCGAGGATGCAAATTTTGTTGCTTCTCTGATAATTACTCCTCCAAGATCTAAGGATCCATCTCTAGTTCAAACTCCTGTTCCTCCAGTCATTCTTACTACTTCAAGTCCTTCTATTCCACAATCAACAGCTGGTCCGTCAAAGCCTTCTGATTCTGACAGGATTACTTTCCTTGAATCTCAAGTGCTGTCTCTACAAACACAAGTTAATTCTCTTGTATCTATTGATTCACAACGGCAGCTGGTGATTCAGACTCAAGCTCAACAGATTGCTGATATGCAAGCATTAGTTTCCAAACTCGTTCAGCGTCTTGACGCTCAGGGGGAGTTGAGGATACCTGATACTTGTCACACAGAGTCAATTCAAAGACGTGATGATGAAGACAATGATCCTGCTGGAAATATTGAGGGTGATCGTCAATACACTGACGCTAATCCTATATCTAGAGTTCAGGGGGAGTCGACATCACAATCTCTTGAATGAAACAAAGACAAAGATACTACTGGTACTAATGATGAAGAAATTCTGTTATTAGAATTCTTTCAAGATTCAGAAGAAGAGGAAGCTGAAAAGATTGAATGTCTTGATGACATTGACGATTTATTCAATTACATGGACGAGGATATTTCAGATACTGAGATAGAAGAAGGAGAAATATTAGAGATTGAAATAGAGAAAGATAAAGACAGTGTTACCTATGAAGGTTGTGATGGTCTTAAGGTGCCGTATAACTTCATCCAAGAGGATGTTGTTCATGAGTTCTCTTATGACGGAATAACTGACTCTATGGACTCTATTGAAGAAGTCACACTGCCTGATGATACAGCCGAGTCAAAGATGGATACTGATGATGAGAATCTTCAATCCAATAAAGGTGCTGAAACTGAAACTACTCACACTGAGTCTCCGAAGATTAATGAAGAACCTGTGATGTACAGAGATACAGGGATGACACGAGAACAGTGGAGAGAAGTTGTAAACAGTTGGATGAAGGTACTACCCAAGTCTCCAGCACAACCTGCTTAGAAAGAGAAATATGTGAATAAAGAGTAGTGTGTAGGAAGTATCATAAGTTGGTTCTATGATGGTGAATCAAAAATATTTGCAATCAAACGATCTGACGGTGTTCAATACTTAAAGCCAAGGATCAAATATTTCAATACCTTGCCAAAGTGTGAAATAAATGGTCTAGCTTCAAAGCCACTCATAAATAGATCGAAAAATGGTTTGGCTGATGTGATAGCAAACCTGATAAAGAAAGAAGGTAGTTCGGGTAAGTATGAACGACTGAAACCACAGAAGAGAAAGAGAGTGAAGAAAACAGATCCTAAGACTGGGAAAGTAACCTGAAGATACAAGTATAGACCAGTGCGTGCTATTCACAAGATACCATTAAAGAATATTCCTCAAGACTTTCTTGGAAATATGAAATGGTGGTATGTTGATGTTTATACTGGGGAAGCAAGGATTGAAGATAAAGATAATAAGGTCATTGTGTGTTTCTATGACGCAATGAATCTTATTAATTTTTCAAAGAAAGATCAGAGGTCTCTGCGAAAGAATAAGATCATGTATAATGATGAATGGAGAGAACAAGGTCTACAGTATAAAAGAGTTTTGGAGATATGCAGAAGATATGGAGTGCATGCTGGCAGCAGACTACCGGACAATTGGAAGAGTTCAAGTTAAAGACTGAAGACAGAAGATCAAGCTATTGTCAAGGGGGAGTCTGTTAGGACATAGATTTGTAATGACAAAAGCTTGTAATAGTTAGATTTTATGTCTTTGTGTTTTTGATATGTAATTGTATAAAGTTGCTACGTGTTTTTACTAGTGAGCCTAGAGGCGAACTTGTTAAGTTCGCCTGGTCTATCAGAGGCGAACTTAATAAGTTTGCCTAGGTCTAACTGAGGTGAACTTGTTAAGTTCGCTTAGTTTCGCTTACAGCAGGTTAGTTTCTTTATATATGTGTTTACAGAGTCATTAGACAGGGGACAGATCAGAGAGAGAACCGAGAGATAAACTTGTCTGATTAAGTCTGTAACCACTGTGATTTGGAATATAATTGAGAAGTTTATTTACACGTGTTGTTTGAAATGTCGGTTAGTATACAAATGTTAACACGAAGGATTCCGCACTTCATGTTATAGCAACGTCATATCACGAGTTCGATCAGTAGTTGAGTTACCTGGTCCTACAGTGCAGTGATGAGGTATGCGTTTGTGTGTATATATATATATCTAGATATATATAGGTGTTAAATTGCATGCAAGTGATGGGTTATATTAATTGTGTATGAGATGATATTGCTGTGATGAATAGACGAAATCAATGCGGTGTGTTGAGTTAGATTGACCGTTGTGTCGGGATGAGTACATTAGGTACAACTGTTAAGTCAGTTGGTTAATGAGAGTCCTGGTTCGGACTGGTGAGTCGGTGTCTAGGGGTGAGTTGAGTTAACTAGTGTATGGTTAATATTTATAGTAATATGTGTGTTATCAGAGTAATAAGCTCGTTCTATGTCGGAGAGACTTACTGAGTTAAAATGGTGGGTAGAGTCTGGGGTGGTGAATCCTTTGGGATATTATAAGGTAACGGGGGTTATTTATATGATGAAATCTATACAACTGTTTTCTAATGACCAGAGGGTCTTGAGTGGAGATAATCGATAAATGAGACGAGCGGCTTTTGTTAACTTAAACTATTAGAACTCACTCAACGTAGCTGACTTTGTATGTACGTTAGATTGTTTTGTAGGTGAGTCTGCTAGGCGAGGTATCTTGGCTTGGAAGCGGGGCTACTCGGGTCGGTGCGCATGCATTCATCAGGTAACGTTATGAAAGTTAACGAGTTTAAAAATAACATTGTTTTGAGAGAGACTTTCATTGTTTGTTTAAAGGAAAGTTAAATGTTTTAAATGAGTTTACCTAGTGATGAGATCCAACTGTAGGGTACCAGGTTTGGGGCTTTACAGAACACTAAACCAAGTATAAACCACAATCATAATGGGTGAATTATGATGTTAAATGTTGGGTGAATTTGGGTGATTCCTTAACGAGTCAAAATGGATTGAAAGGTTGAATGGGATGTTGGAGGTTTGGTTAAGGTTGTAATAACCAAAGTAAGTTAGGGTGTTGAACTCTAGATCACAGGTGTGTCTTGAATCTCAATTTGGTGAATAAATTGAGATCATAAGATTTCTAAATGCAATTTGATTGCTAGGTGATCAAGGCGTCAAAGAAGCTAGCTTGAAGATCAAGTGGGATCCTTCTTAGCAAAAGGTTAGTGCTTTTCACTTACTTAGTAATGATAGGTGTATGTCATACATTTTTTATTGCTATTTGTTTATGTAGTAATATTTGTATGATCATGTTGTATGTAAGGGTTGGGGATGAAATAGAGGTTTGAAGTCTTTGAACTTCACAAACGAAAAGGGTGGGTTTAGGATCTTTGAATCCCACATGTTGGTAAAATATGTATGTGTTATAAAGATGGATTTGGTAATGTGTGTGAACACTTGTTTGTATGTTTAGAGTCGGTATTTGGAGTCTAAGAACCCCACTCGTGGTCATTGAGGTCATGAACCTCACATGTGTTGTTATTGTTGTTTGATGTATTTGAACTTCACAAATGGAAAATGGAATTGGGATCCTTGAATCCCACATATCGGTAAATAACATAAGGGTTAAAAAAGATGAATAGGGGTCGTGTGTGTACACTTATATGATTGTGTTAAAGAGTCGGTATTGAAGTCTAAAAACCTCAACCGATAGTAATTGAGGTCAAGAACTTCACTAGTTGTAGTTTTGTACTTACTTGGTAGTCATAGATGGTAGTGATTACTCACATTATGTATGTGCATTATGATTTGTAGTTTAACTTATGTGCACTCGTGTGTGTGTGATATTAATTGAAAAGTATACGGGTTGAATGTGAATAAAGGGGGGGGGGGGGCGTTTGGTAATTGAGTTATAATAATCTCACAATGGCGGATTGTATTGAGGTCTAAGAACCTCACAGTGGTGGTTTGAAATTGAGGTCTCCAGCCTCACAAGGGCGGTTGGGATTTGAGGTCAAAGAACCTCACAAAAGTGTCGGTAGTTGAGGTTTAAGAACCTCACATGGGCGGGTCAAGTTGTGGTCAAAGAACCACATAAATGTGGCTTGGGGTTTGAGATCTAAGAATCTCACAAGGGGTGAATAATTTGAGGTCTCGAACCTCTCAAGGGTGTATCGACATTAAAAGCCTTCATCTTTGTAAGTGGTAGTATATTTAGTTTTATTTAAAAACTTGATTGTCGATTGATTAACTTGGATTCATAAGAAATCCACACGAGATGTTTGGAGGTGATTAAAAGGTGTTTACACTAGTGGTATAACGTCGGGAGGGTCGGAATGGCCTTAAAACTGATATTTGGCATTGCTGATCTGCAGCCAGAGCATGCTGCGCTGAAATCAGAGCATGCTGCGCTGGCAGACTTATAGCCAGTGCAAATTGCGCTGAAATTCCACTGATTTAAGCTGGTAAAAAGTGGAAATGTCATTTTTGGGCCAAGACTACGGTGTTAACTTGGTGGTGTCCCTAAGGGTTGAATATCATTACTAATGGTTATTCGTTTTGGGTGTTTTTATGTAGGGAAAGCTCCGGTCTAGTCTCGGGTCGTGTTTCAAGCCTCGGATTCTCATTAGAAGACCTTTTGATGTATTTTGTTGTTTAAACTTCCCTATGAGTTCCTAAATCTCATAGAAGTTTACATGGTCGTAATTAAAGTTGTAATGATTATGTTTTGGGTTAACATTAACTAATTATGGGTTAAAGTCAAATGTTTTTGTTAACTTGTTGACGTTGAAACTTGTTGTTGCTTTTGAGATGTCGGTCGTTCATTTTAAAGCAAACTATGTCGTTGTCATTTTGTTGATAGTCAACATATGTTGTTTTGTCAAGAGTGTTAAATGAGACCTACTTTCGCATGATTTAAAAAGTTAAAATCAGTTGATAAATTTTGGATGTTACATGATCCGATTGCTTATCCTGACTTTATGGTACTTGGATGCTGGAGACAGAGGATGGGTTATGTTGGGAGATGAGACTATTCTTCTTACATGAAAAAATGGCTACTGGATCAATGGCGTTACTTTGTGCACGTCATGATCATGTGTATTTCTGCTAGAAAGGCGGGTAAGGATGCCATGGGATGTGATTTGGCATCCACAATGGTTGGATTTTCTTTGAAATAAGGGTGCAACTTCTCGAGATACGTCTACAGATCCATGGTAGACCAGATTAATGCTGCTGAGAAGTTCATATTTCTGTTGTATCCTCGCTTTGTTTAGTTGCTGATCAATCATTTCTTACCTAACCTATCACAAATTGAACAACGACTACAAGTCAAAAGGGTTGATAAGAGGGTGTTTGCTCATTTCTTAAATCCGGGAACTGAAGAGCCTATTCCCTTGCATACACCCCTCTTTGGTCACCTCATAGATGTCAATTATGTGGAACCACCTGGTAATTTTTGGTATAATCTTGACTCTGAGCCTGAGGCTAGTGAAGAAGAAAACTCTGATGATCAACAAGAATAACCTCATGAAGAAGAAGAGCAAATGCATGTTTATGAAGAAAGTGATCAAGAAGGAGATGGTGATGAAGAAAGTGAGGGTGAAGGTGTGCAGAAGAAACGGGTTCAGAGAGGACTGAATCGGATTCGGACTCTGATGATACACCCAATCAGGCACACCCACGAAGACAGATTAAGGGTCCCCTTCCTGAATCGGCTTCCAAACGACAAAGGGAAGATAGTTCTGACAGCGAATATCAACCCGATGATGATGATTCTGAGACTGAAGCTACAAGGTAGCGAGAGACTGAACAAAGAATGAAAACTAAGTCTGACAGGCCTTGGGAGACGATCTTGAGGGACATCAATGTTCGTCTTCAAGCTCGAGAAGCCACTTCTAGTTTTTCATAGCAGTATCATAGAAGAAAGCAACCAAGATTAACAATAGTGGTTGTTACAACTGTCTCAGAGGAGGTTCCTTAGATTGTTTCTCTTCCAATGACGAAAGTTGAAGTTCCTGTGTGTACTGTACCAATCATGACTGAATTAGTGATTATTTCTCCAACCACCACTCCACAAATTTTAACAATTCCCCGTTTCCAAAACTCATTCCATTACACAACCAATCTCTTATGAAGAATTCTTGACAGGATTCGACTTTGTTGATATCTTTGCCTCTCCTATTCATGAAACTGGTGAAGCATCCACTTCTAGGGATCCAGATCCTAGATATGCTCAGATTGCTTATCTTGAAGCACAAGTTGCTTCATTATTGGAAACTGTTAGCAATTCTAAGAGTGAGTTTGAGTCTCAACAAACTCAGATAAACTCTTATTGATGAGATGACTCTTCTCATACACCGGTGGCTTGGAGCCCAAGAGCAGATCAGAACCTTGAAAGAACAAAATGAAATTCAAATACAGGTTAAGAATTCTATACTTTCCCACGGGCAGTCTATTGAGGCAAGACTTGGGCTTCAACGAGAACAACACCAAAAGATGGTTGCTCTAGTATAAGAATTGTCAAAGAAGCTTGACGCTCGGGGGGGGGGGGGGAGAAGAAGTCTGACACCAAGGATGCTTGTCATCAAGTTGATTTAGCCGGTGATGAGGAAGAAGACAAGGATTCCGAGGTTGGTACTAGCGGTGGTGAGCATCAAGCATTGGCTGTTGTTTTAATATCTACAGTGGCTATGTCTCAGGGGGAGTCTACTGGTGGAGGTGGTCAGGGTTCTGGTGGTGAAGATAAGGGTAAATCAGCGGCGGATGTATTAGAAGAACTTTATGATGCAACTTTTCTATTACTTGAGCCTGATTACTCGAAGGATGAGAGAATCGATGATCTTGATGAAATTGAAGAGGGAGAGATCGATTCTGATGACGATGATTGGTGTGTGGATGACGATGATGTGTTTATTGAGTTTCCAAAGGGTTCTGGAGAGGGAGTGTATGAATTGGAAGATGGGGAGATTTTTGAAGGTCCTTATCTCTCTATTGATGTAAGAACAGTTGATGAAGTTGTTTCTGAACAGATTGCTGAGGCTAGTGGTGCAGCAATCTCAACTGATGCTCCTCGTGATGAACCGAGTCATGCTGTTGATTCTTCTGAAGCATGGAGAAGCAAGCTTCCTCAAGAATGGTTAAAAAAAAGTCAACCTCCTGCTTGGCAAAAGTCTCAGTATGTGGACAAGCATGGAGCTGCAGGAATGATACTTTCTGTTCACTTTGAGGATGATATGGGTTTTTTTTGCAATAAAACCGACCAGTGAGGCATTCAACTCTTTGCCTAAGTGCGACCTAGTTAACCTGGCACAAAGAGAGCTGATTGGTGTGTCTTCTCATGCTGCTGCTAGATGATTATGGGGAGTACTACAAAGAGAGGGAAAGTCAGGAAACTTCGAGGTGTTCAAGCCGCAAATGCCAAAAAGAGTCAGGGACAAGACAAGAAAGGATCCCTTGACTAACAAGTATTTGAATAAGTTAGTTTACAAGTCAGTACTGTGTGAGACCAATATCCCCCTGAAGAAGATTCCATAGGATAGTGTTGGGAACATGAGTCACTGGTTTGTTGATCCGATTACAGGTGAAGCGGTGGTGCTGAATAAATCTGATCTGAAGTCAATGGGGGTGGAACAGAAAGAGTTGTGTAGAGTCTTTAATGAAATCAACTTTATCAACTTTTCTTTGAAAGATCTTGAGGTTCTACAAGACAGGTACTGTATCAGCATAGACGAATGCACAAAGCTTCTGGCTTCCAGGTACAACGAGCTAGTCAAGTTCTACTTTGACTATAAAAAGAGGATGGGAAGCGATTATCGAGCTGAAGACCTGTAGAAAATGAAGTCATCTCCAGAGCTGGTGTCAAGGGGAGTCTGTTGGTGCATTTTCTGGTGACATGCACTCTAAAGATTGTTTGTGATGGTTCATGTCTTTTGTGCATATGTTTGTATTCAGTCTCTGATGTATTTGTTGTTATCGAGTTGTAATAGTTTGTGTTAGAACATGTTCTACTTGTCGTTTCAGTCATTTTGTACATGTGCGTACTAAGCAAGTACGCAGGAGAGTGTTCATGCGTACTTAGCTAGTACACATGTAGTGTCCTGCATACTAGGCTTGTACACATGAGTTTGTTCCTGCGTACTTAGCTTGTACGGAGGAGCTGGTCATTTGTATAAATAGTAGGTTGCAAGTCAGGTACGCTTTCATTGATGAACTCAGAATATTTTGGAAAGCTAACTGGTAAACGGTTGTTGATTGATAATAGACTAATCATTTTTTTAATCGTGTTTGTTGTCGATTTCCTTATCGTGAGTATTCAACTTGTCTCACGGGATTCCGCACCCTGTTAGAGTAGTTACACACTTGTATGAGAAAGATCCGAGTCCCACGGGACCTACACCGTTCACTTGGAGAAACATCACACACAAACTCCACAACACAAACATACAATCTGAGATGAATTAGAAGACCCGATGCGGCGCGTTAAAGTGCGAGTGCTGTTCGTATTCAGAGGAACGAGCTTAGGAAATGACCTGAAGTTATAGTAAGTACACTAGACCCATACCTAGTCAAATTTTTCATATGCTTATGTGTTATGTGCTACGTGTAAACTAAGGTACGGGGTAATGGGGGTTTATTCTAGACACTAAACTAGAATAATGGAATATCCACGAGATATCAAAGGGGTGGTGGGTATGCCGCTGGTACACCCTATATATAAGCCTCTTTGATATCTCGGGGTGAAACCATTACAAAGGTTTAGGGGTATAGACTAAAGATAATGAATGTGATACCAATGCATAGAAATACATGAATGCATGACAAAGGTTAATATGTCAATGCATGATAATACATGTCAAATATGAATGTATATGATGGAACGAGTCTAAACCCTAAAATGGAATAACGAAGTACACACGAAGTACTAAAGGGGTTGTGGATACGCCGGTGGTACTTCCCATATATAAATCCCTTTAGTGCATCGTGGAGAAACTGTTACGAAGTTTTAAGGTGAGGACTAGTTGGGAATAAACCAAGCATACATATGTGTGATAAAAACATATCCTTGATACATTTTATTAGTGAATGTTTTGGTAACTTAGCTAACATTATATGTTCCGGTGTACTTAGTTGTACGCAGGAGGGTGTTCCTGCTTATAAGGCTAGTACACAGGGAAGGTGTTCCTGCATACTAGGCTTGTACACTAGTTTGTTCTGTGTACTTAGCTCAGTACGCAAGGGTATTACCCTATGTACTTAGCTAGTACGTAGGTATTGTGTTATGTCCCTATAAATAAAGGGTGATATCCTCATTTGTAGGTGGAACAAGAGAGAGTAAGGGAGAGGTCTGCCTGGGATGGAGCTCTCCCGGGCAGTTCACGAGCGTAAACGAGAGATGTGTGCTCCTTCGGTATGTAGTCTGTAATGACGGGATGACTAGTTTGTTATGGATTACATGTTGATTATATTCTTCTCTGTTCTATGCTTGTGTTGTTTGTTTCTGTCTCATCTACTCCCATCTCCCACACGAATCGAAGAACAGATCTGTTCCGCTGCGCATAACCTAGGCTCCCGGGGACTTACACTTTTGGGAGGCTGTGAGTCTAAGATACTCAAGGTCCCAAATGAAAAGAGATATCCAGCTTACAACGTGGATCTCAATAACGAAAAAGAGAGCTAAAATAAAATATCAAAGCCTATGGGGCAGATCTCAGAAATAAATGAGCCTTCATGGCAATTAGTCTTCGTGACAAAAGCAACGGGTCTACACATACGGGTGTAAGGACCTTGCTAATACTATGACCTAGGTACGGCCTAAGGTGGTCATGAGGGGGCCGATGAGCCTATAAAATAAACGAACGTCGTGACCGGAGTTACGTCCGGAGATGGTCACGGGGGCAAGGGTGCCTGGGAAACTTGAACAATAAGAACCTAAAGGGGTTCCATAATAAAATGAACGATACAATGTACTTACTTAGTGTAAGCTAATATAAAAATGTTTTCCAAACACTATAGGAAATAAGAACGTGGAATGAGCTTCCGGTGGACAAGGCCGGTCGGAGCGAAGAATCCCTAATTATGTGTAATAGAATATTATATGTAAAACAATGTTTATTAATAAAATATACCCGTGTCATTTTAAATGACAAGGTTTTAAGAAACTGGGACCGTTTTTCACATTAAACTCTCATAAAATAATAATAAAATAAGTAGGGTGTTTCAAGTTGGTATCAGAGCACGGTTTGAGGGATTTAAGTATCAAAAGGATGCTTAAACTCAAACCATAAGTGCTCGTGATATAAATAGGGATTTAATCTGACGTCGTCCAAGGAAGCGGGTATATTTAAATTCCAGTGCTAGGACATAATGTGTGAGTATACATGGGCTGAATTCTGTAGGTTATAAGCTCTATATGATAGTTGGAGTATCATGACGCGTAACATATATTGCCTCATACCTGGCCAGTATGAGAGTTAATATATGGGACCATTGTGATATCGCAAACATCATATGAGAACTTATGTCAACAAATAGTAAGCCGGAAATGTGATTATGCATGATTAAAATGCATGAATGAATGTGCATATGTGTAAAATGCATAGATGGGGCCTTATGTGAAACCCTAGAATATTGATTTGGTTTAAATTAATATATGAGGCCTATAGTATAAAACCCTAGACTATAATTACGGTAAACGAATGAAAGAATAAACGAAATTCGTGTATCAGCAAACGATGGCTGAACGTAAGAACAACGAAGTACGTGACAAAGGGAGCCACGGGAGAGCTGTGTCTCCACCTCCCGATAAGAACGAGGCCGAACAAGTCCTGGGGAAACATCGATAGGCAATATGATTTCGATGTAGGAAAAACATTTGATGCAAACTTTCTGATTCTACAAGCAGAACTACAAAGCTCATTAGAAAGCTGGTTCAAAAATCATAAAGACATTACTCATAACGGAGAAGGAAGAAATCCGAAAGCAGATAGGAATTCAACTCGTTGCACGTATAAGGATTTCATGACATTCAAACCGATGGAGTTTAAGGTAGATTTTAATCCCTTAGAATGTCAAAGGTGGATTGCTTCAATAGAAACGACTTTAGATACATGTCACTGTGAGAAAGAAGATGAAGTAACTTTGGCCACCAACCAACTAAAAGAAAGAGCCGAAGATTGGTGGAGCGTGGTAAAGAGAGAGAAAGGTAGAAACAGAATTAAGGAGATGAGATGGGAAGAATAAAAGGATATCTTCCTGAAGCATTATTGCCCTCGAGCAGCAATTGAAAGAATTACTGAGGAATTTCTTCAACTTCATCAGACAATAGAATATGTGGATGAGATCACATGGATCCTCTTTGATAAAGCCAAATTTTGTCCAACTTTATTAACAACTCCTGAGTTGTGGATGACGGGATACCATCTCGTTTTAAAGACATAAATCAAAGAATTTATACATCCATCCAAGTGTGCGAACTTGGAGGAAATGATTGATTAGGCTCGAGAACGAGAAACAGAGCTCAAGAGGCAGGAAGAAAGAGACGGTAAGAGGAAAGGAAAAAGTTATCCTTCTCCTATGCCTCTTAAGAAGTTTAAGTTCAGTAAACCGGGGGGCAGTTCCTCCCCAAGAAAAGGAGTACATGATTGTAGGATTTATGGAAAGAGGCACCCGGGAGAGTGTCGGTTTAAATCTACCAATTGTAATAAATGCGGGAAGGCTGGACACACTACACTGCAGTGTATGAGTGGAACAAGATTATGCTACAACTTCTACAAGCAAGGACACTTTAGCAGGGAATATCCCGATCTAAAGCTACAAACGGGAAGGATCGAGGAAGGATCAAAAGTAGCAGAAAATTAAGTTAAACGGATCGAAGTTCCAAGCCAAGGGGTAGGGCTTTTCAAATCACGACCGAGGAAGCAAAAGATGTCCCTGACGTCGTATCAGGTATCTTCCTCTTGAATTCCCTACCTGCTTGTGTTTAATTCGATACAGGAGCTAGTCGATCGTTTATTTCATTAAGATATGTAAACTCTAGAAACTTCAATAGAAGTAAGTTGGTCAAGACATTAGAGGTTGCAATCGCGAGTGATAGAAACTGCGTAGCGACCGAAATATGCCGAGAATGCCGACTACTGATAGAAGGAGAGGAATATCTCGTCGTCATAATCCAGATGTCGGCGCAAGAATTCAACGTAATCATTGGAATGGACTTGTTATCTTCACATGCTGCGATAATTATATGTAATTAAAAGATCATGCGATTCACGACGCCTGCAGGAAAGGAATTTAGTTTCATTGGCGAACGGAGAAACCCGATTTCGTTATGTACGATGGCTAAGATAAATTGCTATGTGAGACATGATCACCAAGCCTTCTTAACCTATATAGCTGATGTAAATATGAAAGGAAAGGAACTAGAACAAGTTCTAGTAGTGAATGAATTCCCAAAAGTATTTCTAGATGATCTTCCAGGTGCTCCACCTGAGAGAGATCGAATTCAAAATCGATTTAATTCCTGAAGCTAAATCGGTGGCTAAGGCTCCGTATCGGTTAGCACCAACTGAAATGAAGGAGTTGATGTCACAAATGCAAGAGTTGCTAGACAAGGGATTTATACGCCCTAGTGTGTCCCCTTAGGGTGCACCAATTCTATTCAAGAATACGAAAGAGGGTAGTATGAGAATGTGTATAGACTACCGTGAATTGAACAAATTTTGCTATCAAGAATAGGTATCCTTTGTTAGACCTATATGCTCAAGACACAACGTATAACATAGTTGCCAATGCATAATATATTATTTTGTGGAGTTACATAAAATATATATGTATATATATATACATGCAAATGATTATTTATATTGTTAATCGGTTGATGCATTGAGTGTTTTTATATATAATCTTTTGTATTATTAAGATGTTGGTGCATACCTAAACATTATAACACAAGTTTAGAAGATTAAAATATATAAAACAGGCAAGATTTATAAAACCATTGTTAAACTAGATGATTTAATTTATAAGGTTGCATCCTTTTATCCAACATGGTTTTATGGAATTCAAATCTTTTTTTTTCTCGGTCAAGAGTGGATTAGATGGCACTTTATGTTGCTTGTTTGACTTACCTGGCATTTGAGAATTTCAAGTATTTCATTTTTATGGTTCTGAAAAGCTTATGCCTTGGAAAGTTACTAAAAGCTTACCATATTAATTATTTGAAATATTAGCTCAAAGACTCCAGAATTGATATACTTCTGGCCGAGAGTTAAAAGCAAAAAAAAAAGGATCTTAGATCTTGATTGATAAACCCTATAAGAACTCTATCAAAATGCCCTTTTGTTTAGTAGTTTGATCTTGTTCTTAAGGTTGTTTTGATTTCATATTTATACACCATATTCACTTCAAAAGGAGTGTTTTTAAGTGTGTGTTCTTGACTTGGGTTATTTACTAGCATCATGGAGGAGCTTGCTTGGTGTGTTCACTCTTGGAGAGGAAGCACTTGAATCCTTGTTCATCCACCTTGTTGCAACCACTTCTCTACAAAGGTTGTTGCTTCGATAAACACCCTGTGGTTGTCTTTGTTTTAATTTCAAGAGACAACATATGGATCCTTGATGGGTTTTTATTTTCTAACATTTTAGATCTAACATGTCAAAACCGCTTCTGTTGCAAAATGATTTCAAAAGACATGTTAAAATCCAACAATTAGTATCAGAGCCTCTTATGTTTGTTCTTGAAATTTTAGACATATTTTGATTTTAAGGTTATAAAACCAAAAGATATATGGTTGTAATAATATATTTTGATTTCAAGTTGGAAAATAATATATTTGGTAGCAACATTTACATTTCCAACCTAGTCTTTTGTTACCAACTTGCATCATGCTTGCAAGAAGGTAACACGTTGCTAAATTTCAAGAGTATATATTTTGTGTTGTTTGTACTGCAAAGCTAGCCGTGACATTGTGATTGTTTGTGTTGGATGTTCAATATGGTTGTAATATTCTTTTATTTGGTCATGCAATAATTATTTTTCAAGTCTTGTATGTATTTATTTTTGAGATGTAAAATATATATTAGTTTGTATTTTTATTTCAAAATGTAATTTTGGGGACTTGAAAGATGGAGTCCAAAAGAAGGTGCAACAAATGAGTTCAACAAGGTGGTCATACTTGGATCTTGAAGCTAGTGGGAGTAAAAGTTCAAATTTATAGTTGTTTGTCCCTAGACCTTCTTGGTGTTTTTGTTGGCTCGCAAGAACATCAAATCTCATATGGCTTGGCTTTGCACTTATAACTTGCATGTTTATTGTGATTGATTGTTGTGTTGAATCTCGGATTTTAAACCATTTAACAAGTATAAAATGCAAGATAAAAGAATTTGTAAAAATGACATTTTATAAACTACACAAAATATATTTTAACAAGTTTGAAGACTTGTAAGAAACTAAAATAAATATTATTTTGAGTTTCATAATTTTGGGTTTTAAAATAAAATAACAAAGACTTTATTTTATAAAACTCAATGGCTAATAATAAGAGGATTTATAAATAGCTAAAATTGGTGCGACGCGTTTAAATACCGACGTATTAATATCTGGGATATTAAAATTAAATCGTCATGATCCGTAAATTTAAACGCAAGACCAATAAAATAAAACTCGGCTTTATTTCTAAATGTAACGATCTTAATGCATGAAAAATTCCGTTACATAAACGTTTTTGCAAAACTCACTTCATCAAAAACGTCAAAACCCCTTTTTCAAAATACAAGTCTTTGCCACCCTATTTAGAACACTTTTGATGTTACTAAGGTATTCTAGTGGTAAGTGCGCTCGGCCAAACACTTGATTGTCCTTATAACATGTATAAGGTTATACTTTGGTTACCAAGAGTGTTAGATCGAATATCACACGTCTCTAAAGTAGGACGACTTATAACTTGGCTTTGTGGTATATGCGCTAGGCCAAACACGAAGTGCGGGTTGGCATAGTTTGGGATTAATCGTGCCGTTTTAACAATTTATTGTTATTGAATCACAAGACTCTAAGAGTTGCAAGTTAGCAATTGGTTTACAAACCTACCAATCAACTTATTTCTTGTAACAAGTGTGCTATGCCAATTACAAGAAGTTAAGGGTGATGTGGATCTTAGCCTTTAACAAATTAAGGTTTTAATTAATAAAACAAGGGTGCTTAATTATTAAAGGAATTAAAATATCAAAGTACTAAAATCAAAACTTTGTTTTGTAGATGACAACAACACCAACTAACTCTATCATTCCCGCCTCAAACTCTTTCGCTCTCCGACCCATTTTGGATCGGGAGAAACTCAACGCAAACTTCATGGATTGGTATTGCAATCTTAGGATTGTGCTTAAGCAAGACAAAAATATGTACATTCTTCAGGAACCCGTCCCCGACCCTCCGACACAAAATGCTCCCAAAGCTGCTTGGGATGCATGGGCTAAGCACTTTGACGATGAGCAAAGTGTAGCGTGTCTTATGCTTGCCTCTATGGAACCAAATCTGCAACATAATTTGGAGCACCAAAAGGTATTCAACATCATCGAGGAACTCAAGTTGATGTTCCAAGATCAAGCCCGACAAGAGATCTATGACACCATGATCTCACTTACCAATTGCCGGATGTAAGAGGGAACTCCCGTAGGCCTTCTCGTGTTAAAAATGAAAGGCTATGTGGAACGGTTGAAGAGACTTGGATCTCCACTTTAGAATGACCTAGCCATCATCATTATACTAGGGTCATTTCCGAAGTCCTATAACCGGTTTGTAATCAATTACAATATGAATGGTTTTGAGAAATCCATCTCAGAGCTTCTTGGCATGCTTAGGGTTGCCGAGAAGAACATCACCACCAAGTCTCCACCGGTTCTTAAGATTAGGGAGGGTCAAATCAATAAGCAAACTACTAAAGGAAAAAGGCAAGGGCAAGAAGCCATGGGTGAGTCCAAGGGCAAAGGCGAAGGCTGTTATAAAATTCAAGAAGTCGGTCCCTAAACCAACAGCAAAGGCACCTGCCAAGCCTCCAAAGAACCCAAACTGCTTCCACTATGGGGATGCAGGTCATTGTAGGAGAGACTGCCCTAGGTTTCAAGCTGACATGAAGAAGAACCCCAATGGGGCTTCAGCTTCAGGTATCTTTGTAATAGAGTTATATGCCTTGAATAGTAACTCGTCGGTGTTTGACAGAGGTTGTGGTACTCACATTTTCAATGATTTGCAGGGGTTAAAGAAGGTTAGACAGCTGAGAAAAGGCCAATTGGTGCTCCACGTTGGAAACGGAGCAAATGTAGCGGTTGAAGCCGTAGGAGAATACTCCATGTTGTTACCAACTGGCTTCTATCTTGTTTTGAACAATGTTTATTGTGTACCTAGTCTAACTAGGAATATTATCTCGGCTGCTCGACTGTATGAGCAAGGATTTACTTTTGGTTTTCATGAAGGGAACATTTTGACTTTTAAATCCAATATCATGTACTTTGAGGCTAGGCCTCATAACAGAATTTAAGAAGTTGATATTCATGGCTTATGTAATGATAACTCTATTTACACTCTCAACACTAAAAGATCAAAACCGAAATTAAACCAATCTTATATATGGCATTGTAGACTTGGTCACGTAAACAAGAAACGTATGTTAAAGCTCCAAACCGATGGAATCTTAGAGCCCACTGGTTTAGAATCCTTAGACATATGTGAATCATGTCTTTGTGGCAAGATGACCAGAGCACCTTTCACCGGTACAGGTGGACGAGCTGCGGATCTATTAGGAATTATACACACCGATGTCTGTGGTCCTTTTAGAACAATGTCAAGAAGTGGTGAGAGGTACTTCATTACATTCACTGATGACTTCAGTAGATATGGATACGTTTATCTTTTAAAACATAAACATGAAGCATTTGAGGTTTTCAAAGTGTTTCAAAATGAAGTACAAAATCAGCTTGGGAAAACGATAAAAACCATCCGTTCGGATCGTGGTGGTCAATATCTCAGTTACGACTTTTATGAACATCTCAAGAAATATGGGATAGTTTCTCAACTCACTCCACCAGGAACACCACATCCAAAATTTGAAATTGGACCTTGCTTGATATGGTTCGTTATATGATGAGTCGTACGAACTTGCCTCACTCCTTTTGGAGCTATGCCTTGGAGACGACTGCTCGAATAGTCAACATGGTTCCAAAAAAGAAGGTGGATAAGACACCATACGAATTATGGCATGGAAGAACTCCAAACTTATCCTACCTCAGGGTATGGGGTTGCGAGGCTTACGTTAAACGTGAAACCTCCAACAAGCTAGATCCCTGAGGCGAGAAAGTAATCTTCATCGGATACTATGAAGAATCAAAGGCATATTATTTCTACCATCCAATCGATAATAAAGTCTTTATTAGTCGATGTGGAATCTTCTTGGAAGAAGACTTTCTTTCAAAAGAACCAAATGGAGATAGTGTGGATCTTGAAGAAATTCGAGAACCACATAATGTCGGACCTAAAATTGGAACCACTGCTCAACAAAATATTTTTGAACCTGAACCTATGTTGGTTCAAGCACCAAGTGTAACACATGACGTCCACAGATCAAGTAGAGTTCATCAGGAACCTGAGAGATAGGGTTTTCTCATGGATGATGATGAAATATATTTAGTGGATCTATGCGAACCCACTAATTATAAAGCTGCTACTTTGGATAAAGAATCTAACAAATGGCTTGAAGCTGTGGACGCCAAGATGCAGTACATGTATGACAACCAAGTCTGGGATTTGGTTGATCCTCCTCCCAATGGTAAGGCAGTAGGGAGTAAATGGATTTTCAAGAAGAAAACTGACATGGATGGAAATGTGCATACTTTTAAGGCACGACTAGTTGCGAAGGGATTCACTCAAACTCAAGGAATTGACTATGAGGATACCTTCTCTCCTGTAGCCATGACTAAATCTATCATGATATTAATTGCCATTGCCGCTTATCACGATTATGAGATATGGCAAATGGATGTCAAAACGGTTTTCCTTAATGGACATCTAACTGAGGATGTCTATATGGTTCAGCCAGATGGTTTTGTGGATCCTAAAATCCAGATAAAGTATGAAAGCGTAAAAGATCAACTTATGGATTAAATCAAGCTTTAAGGAGCTGGAATCTTTATTTTGATGAGAAAATCAAGGAATATGGATTTATAAAAAATGAAGATGAGCCATGTGTTTACATGAAGACTAGTGGGAGCAAAGTTGCATTCCTAATCTTATATGTCGATGACATATTACTCATTGGTAATCACATTCAAACCTTGAAGGACATTAAGTCTTGGTTTGGAAAGTGTTATGCAATGAAAGATTTAGAAGACACCGCATACATTCTGGGAATCAAGATCTATCATGACAGATCTAAGTGGCTCATTGGCTTGATTCAAAATGCACACATTGATAAGGTTATCAAACGCTTCTCAATGAAAGATGCCAAGAAAGGTTTCTTACCTATGGCGCATGGCACAGTTCTTGACAAATCTCAATGTCATAGTTCGGATGAGGAGATTAAAAGAATGAAAGGGATTCCATATGCTTCGGCAATTGGATCTATTATGTATGCTATGTTGTGCACTAGACCGGACATGTCGTATGCTCTAAGCATGACAAGCCGTTACCAACAGAATCCTGGAGAAAGGCATTGGATTGATGTTAAGAACATTCTCATGTATCTTCGAATGACTAAAGACATGTTGTTGGTATATGGAGGTGTGGAAGAGGAACTTACTGTGAGATGCTACATGGATGCTAGCTTCCAGACTGATCGAGATGATTCTCGATCACAATCAGGATATGTCTTCACTCTTAATGGCGGAGAAATTACCTGGAGAAGTTCCAAGCAAAAGTTAGTTGCACAGTCCACGATTGAATTTGAGTATATTGCTGCTTCGGAGGTAGCCAAGGAGGCTGCGTGGATGAAGAAATTCATCACTATTATTAAGGTGGTGCCTAGCATCGAGAAACCTATTGAGATATATTGTGATAACTCTGGTGCTATTGCGCAAGTGAAAGAACCAAGGGCGCATAATAGAAACATGCACATCCAGAGGACTTTCCATTATATTCGAGAAATAGTGGAACGAGGAGATGTCATCGTTAGCAAACTAAACACGTATCAAATCTAGGTGAATCCTTTCACTAAGCCAATGCCTCAAGCTAAACATGAGGCACATGCTAGATCTATAGGGCTTTGTATGTCCAGTGATTAGATCTAATTTGTACTTTGGAGATTTTGGAAATATATATATCAATATCATTTCATTTATCCTGACGTATTGTCTCTTTATGAATACTGTGTTCTGTATTAGCATAATTACATCCATGAGTAACTAAGTTATTCAAAAGGTCCATAGTCAGTCACGTTTATGGGAATAACTTAGAATTAAGACTATTGCGGGTCATTTAGTTTAGAGATGAGTAAATAAAGACCACAAATATTCATGGAAGGTGAATATTGGACGTGACCGCTTTCAAAGACACTTCATGGATCAGCGTCTTAAGTGTTTTGAAAATGGTAGTATCTTTGTATCGTTTGACCTGAGATACATATCGGGGCTTGATTGGATAGATCTTTGTTCTTTGATATTGCTTAACACTGCTCTCTGACCAGGCAGTAATAAGGGCTCTTGTTGGGAACAAAGCGAAGTGTAGTGAGAGGCGTATGTAGTCAATAAGGGATATGTATCTTTACAAGGTTTATATCTTTGGGCCGCTCAATGATTCAAGCTGATTAAAATGCATGACCTTGCTCAAACATATGTTTGATTTAAATCACATTGAATCTTGATCGAGAAACATAATGGTTGAATGATATATGAGATTGGTGTGAATCCATGTCTCATGTTCAACTAGATATCTATTACAGAGGGATAAATGATAGCTAACCATACACTATTATTATTAAGCTGAAGGCTTAACTAAATAGGTGTTGAGGATGACATTAAGTCGTATATCACTATGGGCAGGAAGATGTTGCTAGACGTCCACCACTTTCTACATTGATGTACGTTGAATCTTGTGCAAGTGGGAGATTGTTAGACCTATATGCTCAAGACACAACGTATAACATAGTTGCCATTGATGTATGATCCCAAAAGGTCACACACCAAGCAGATATTCCATATACGCGTTCAACGTGTACAACCCAGTTATTATGTCAAGAATATTATCATTAAGCAAAATGATAAATAATGAATGAACCAATGCATAATATATTATTTTATGGAGTTACATAAAATATATATGTATATATATACATGCAAATGTTTATTTATATTATTAATCGGTTGATGCATTGAGTGTTTTTATATATAATCTTTTGTGTTATTAAGATGTTGGTGCATGCCTAAACATTATAACACAAGTTTAGAAGATTAAAATATATAAAACAAGCAATATTTATAAAACCAATGTTAAACTTGATGATTTAATTTATAATGTTGCATCCTTTTATCCAACATGGTTTTATGGAATTCAAATCTTTTTTTTTCTCAATCAAGAGTGGATTAGATGGCACTTTATGTTGCTTGTTTGACTTACCTGCCATTTGAGAACTTCAAGTATTTCATTTTTATGGTTCTGAAAAGCATATGCCTTAAAAAGTTACTAAAATCTTACCATATTAATTATTTGAAATACTATCTCAAAGACTCCATAAATGATATACTTCTGGCCAAGAGTTTAATGCTAAAAAAAGGATCTTGGATATTGATTGATAAACCCGATAAGAACTCCATCAAATTACCCTTTTGTTTAGTAGTTTGATCTTGTTCTTAAGGTTGTTTTGATTTCATATTTACACACCATATTCACTTCAGAAGGAGTGTTTCTAAGTGTGTGTTCTTGACTTGGGTTATTGACTAGCATCTTGGAGGACCTTGCTTGGTGTGTTCATTCTTTGAGAGGAAGCACTTGAATCCTTGTTCATCCACCTTGTTGCAACCACTTCTCTACAAAGGTTGTTGCTTCTATAAACATCCTATGGTTGTCTTTGTTTTAATTTCAAGAAACAACATATGGATCCTTGATGGGTTTTTATTTTCTAAAGTTTTAGATCTAACATGTCAAAACCGCTTCCGTTGCAAAATGATTTCAAAAGACATGTTAAAATCCAACATCCTTTAACTAAAATTGATGATTTGTTTGATCAATTGCAAGGATCTAGTTGGTTTTCTAAAATCGACTTAAGATCCGGTTATCACCAAGTCAAGGTACGAGAAGAGGATGTGCCTAAGACAGCATTCAGAACTCGTTACGGACATTATTAATTTGTCGTGATGCCTTTTGGAGTGACGAATCCTCCGACAATTTTCATGGACCTCATGAATAGAGTATGCCGGCCAATGTTAGAAAAGTTTGTTATTGTCTTCATTGATGACATCTTAATTTATTCAAGGAACGAGGAAGAACATGCACAACACCTTCGTGAAGTTCTTACTACTTTACGAAAGGAGAAGTTATATGCAAAATTCTGAAAATGTGCATTATGGTTTAGGGAAGTTCAATTTCTGGGCCATATTATTAATGCGTAAGGCATCTCAGTGGACCCAGCAAAGGTAGAGGCGATGATGAAATGGTCTCCACCTAAGAATCCATCAAAAGTTAGAATTTTCTTGGGGTTAGCTGGCTATTATAGAAGGTTCATCCAGAACTTCTCTAGGATAGACACCCCATTGACTAAACTAACATGGAAGAATTCAAGGTATGAATGGAATGCATAACATGAGAAGGCATTCTAGACATTAAAAGAAAATTGACACAAGCTCATGTTTTGGCACTGTCAGAAGGAGTGGAAGATTTTGTGGTATATTCTGATGCCTCGAAACTTGGATTAGGGTGTGATCTAATACAAATAGAAAAGTTGATAGCCTACTCCTCTCGATAGTTGAAGACACGGGAAGCAAACTATCCAACCCATGATCTTGAATTAGCTGCGGTGGTGTTCGCACTACAGATCTGGAGGCATTATCTATATGGGACAAAGTGTACGATTTACACAGACCACAGAAGTCTTAAGTATTTCTTTGACCAGAAAGATTTGAACATGAGATGATGAAGGTGGTTGGAACTGGTCAAGGATTACGACTGTCAAATTTTATATCATCCTGTAAAAGCTAATTTAGTATCTGATGCTTTGAGCCGTAAGGAAGAGGATCATCCCATTTGGCTGAAAGCATATAAATTAGTGATAACTCCTGATTTCATGAGCCAGCTTCGAGACGCGCAAATTTAAACATTAAGAGGTAAGAATGTCAAGAAAGAAAGAATAGTTAGCCAGGAGAGATTTCTAAAAGAAAACGAGTATAAAGTCAAGACTCAATTCGGTCGTATATGGATAGCGCGATCAGGTGAGTTTAGACTGAAGATACTCGATGAAGCTCATAAATCATGATATTTGATTCATCCGGCTACTACGAAAATGTACCAAGATCTGCGAAAAGATTATTGGTGGCCCGGTATGAAATTTGATATCATGAAATTTGTGGCTAAATGCTTGTCTTGTTTGCAAGTTAAAGCAGAACATCATAAGCCATATGAAGTCCCAGAACAGAAATGGGAACATCTTACTATGGATTTCATAACCAAGCTACCCATAACAGTTAGAGGTTATGATACCATTTGGGTGGTTGTAGAAAGGCAAACTAAAAGTGCTCATTTCTTAGCAATACGGGAGACATACTCTCCAGAGAAATTAGCTGATTTATTCATTAAATATATTGTTTCATGACATGGAGTGCCGATCTCGATCGTCTCTGATCGAGATACTCGATTAACTTCACGTTTATGGAGAAAATTCTATGAAGAAATTGGAACTAGATTATTAATCAGCACGACATATCATCCTCAAACTGATGGTCAGAGTGAGAGGATAATACAAACTCTTGAAGATATGCTGCGTGCTTGTATAAATGATTTTGGTGGAAGCTGGGATAATCATCTGCCATTAGTAAAATTCTCGTACAACAATAGTTACCATTAAAGTATTGGTATGCCACCTTACAAGATGCTATATGGCAGAAAATGTAGGACTCCCGTATGTTTGGGAGAAGTTGGTCAAAAAGAGTTGGGAAGCAAAGAAATTGTTGAAGCTACAGCTGAAAAACTTGTCATGATCAAAGCTCGTTTAAAGGCTGCACAAGATTGACAGAAGTCATACAGTAGAATTCCAAGAAGGAGATTACGTTTTGTTAAAAGTTTCTCCTTGGATAGGTCTGAATCGATTCAAGAAACGTGGCAAGCTAAGTCCACGATTCGTCGGTCGTTTCAAAATCATTAAACGAGTCCGAAAGGTGGCTTACCAACTAGAGCTACCAGAAGAGTTAAATGAGATACATAATACGTTTCACGTATCTTACTTAAGAAAGTGTTTGAAGGATGAGACTACTCTTATCCCGCTAGAAGAAATAGAAGTTGATGAAAAATTAACTTATGTCGAAGAACCGGTAAGAATTCTAGTCATGAAAGAGAAGCAATTACATCACAAAACAATCAATCAAGTGTTAGTTCAATAGAAAAACAGAAAAGGGTAGGAGATGACTTGGGAAAGCGAGGAAGAAATGAGGAAAACTTATCCTCAACTATTTATGGACTAACAGGTTTCGAGGACGAATCCTAATTTAAGGGGGGTAGATTTGTAACATCCCAAACTCCTAAAATAAGTTTGGACAAGTGTCAGCTAAAGCACGCGACGCTAGACCATAACCGGACACGAAAACAGAAAGACGGTCTGACCGAAAATAGCCAAAAACATCACATAAGCATATCATTAGCTAGAAAATGAGTTACGAAAGCCGTAATATATGAAAATTGGGTGCCTCGACGAGAAGAATTTAAAAATGTTACCATGACGGACCGTCACCTGGTGTAACGGTCCGTCACGGCCCCCAGAAGCCATAACGGGTCGTCACCGGTCGTGACGATCCGTCACGCCGCAAAATCGTGAAAAGTCACCGTTTTTGGCCACGTATCACTGAGTCATTACACCCTAAGGCCATGACGGATCGTCATGGGCTGTGATGGTCCGTTATGTGGTTAGGAAGTGCTTGGGCGCTAAGAAAACGGTAACGGTCCGTTACGGACTCATAAATGTGCCTATAAATTGATTTTTGAGGTCGTTCACTTGGAGAAACATCACACACAAACACCACAACACACACATACAATCTTAGGTGAATTAGAAGACCCGGTGCGGTGCATTAAAGTGTGAGCGCGATTCGTATTTAGAGGAACATTTAAGGGAGGAACGAGCGTAGGAAACAACCCGAAGTTATAGTAAGTACACTGGACCCGTACCAAGTCAAATTATTCATATGCTTAGGTGTTATGTGCTACGTGTAAACTAAGGTACGGGGTAATGGGGGTTTAGTATACACACTAAACTAGATTAATGGAATTTCCACGAGATATCAAAGGGGTTTTGAGTACGCCGCTGGTACACCCTATATATAAGCGTTTTTGATATCTCGGGGTGAAACCATTACAAAGGTTTAGGGGTATAGACTAAAGATATCGAATGTGATACCAATGCATAGAAATATGTGAATGCATGACAAAAGGTGAATACATGAATACATGACAAAGGTGAATGTGTGAATGCATGATAATACATGTCAAATATGAATGTATATGATGGAACGAGTCTAAACCCTAAAATGGAATAACGGAGTACTCACGAAGATTAAAGTGGAGGTGGTGTAACACCTGCCACGAAAATGTCCAAGATTTGACTAAGGTACAAACCACAAGGACTATAAGTGTAAATAACCTATAAATCAAGGTTCAAAAAGTAGAAAACATGAAAATTCAACGGTAACGGACCGTCACGGACGGTAACGGTCCATTACGAGCTAAGCACGCAAACACTGATGACACACCACGTGTCCGGTGACTAATGAATGAATTCTGACGCGTGGAAACCCTGTAACGGACTGTCACGCCTAGTACTGGTCCGTCACAGCCACAAAAGCACCAGGATGTGCCACGTATCACTCCGTAACGGACCGTCACGCCCGGTAACGGTCCGTCACACCGTAAACTAACCAGAGGGCGACACGTGTCTGATGACTCGCGAACCCTAATCTTGTGACGAACCGTCACCACCTGTAACGGTCCGTCACGGGTCCAGAATTTGTCCTATAAATTGCTGATCGAATTCAGTTGTTTTCTTATCCCAAAACACATTCCTCTCATCACAATCTCATCCCAGAGCATCCCTAGACGATCCTCGAAGCTTCCGGTCCAATTCCCGCTCGTTGTAGTACACGGTGTAAGAAGAAATGCTAGTAGAGGTGCTGAAACGCTAGAGAAATCAAGTTAAGAAGATAGTCTATAAGCTTTCGAATTAGAGGCTCATTCCTGTAAACCAAGGTGAATACTTTATCTCCTTCAAAAACTTGTGTCAATGATTTTATTTACAAAAATGGTTAAATAAAGGTTAAGGGAATAATGTTCAACGTTCTTCTACGAACAAAGCATTCAGGCCATAGGTATGCGTAAAACATGCAAGGGATACACGGGTCTCAGGTGAAATTCCCGGATTGCGGCTGGTGCTTTGTCTTATAACAACTTCAGAGGCAAACCTGTCCCTTGTTATAAGACATGACGCCAGTGTATGCTGTGGTGCGATTGAACAGGACGAGCCTGCTGAATGTGTGGATTAAACATAAAGTTGTGATTATGAACTAATGCTTGTTTGTATCAAAATGATTTTAACGTCAAGATAATTGTATTCACCGGCGTTCGCACTGACGTTTTATTTTCAAAATGTTTTTCAGGTAACGAATAAAATATGATGAAAATGGAGATTCAGGCAGACATAAGATCTGACCCAAGAAAAGTGAAAAGGATAACTTATACGTAGGATTCTCAGGCCTCGTATAAAGGAAATCCTAAAGAAAAGAAAAATGAGGTAGGACCAGCGGATTGATCAACCCTGGATAGTACTATTTCCGGTGGCTGTAATTGTATTTGATTTCAAACTCTGTTTTGTAATCAAAATGAAAAGGGTATTTAAATCCCTATATTGTAATCAAAATGAAAAAGGTATTTAAATCCCTATGTTTATAAAGTAAATATAAAAACTTTGTCTTCCAACTGAGTTTTGATATTTACAAATACAAACGTTGAGGTTGAAAGAATGTTGAAACGATCCTTTTGAAAAGACTTCCGCTGTATTTATAAAAACTCTGAAATCAAAGTCAAAGTTATACCAATCGGGCTCGCACACGTCCAGGGGGTGCCTGAGGCGGGGTGTGACAGGTTGGTATCAGAGCCACAGGTTTTAGCGAATTAGATACATGGAAATAGTATCTAGGCTTCAACCATTAATGTTTTAAAATTAAGATAAGAAAACATGGTAACCTTCTGACCGGTATATAGTTATCTGACAAATGGAATGTTCTGTCTAAGGAAAGAGCGGTGTATAAATCTCTCTTAGACCCGTCGCTCTTACCTGGGAACATATCTGTTGGAGGTACTACTCTAGAAAGATAACCATCCTTGTAGAGCTTTAGTTACGATAAGGATACTAGCCTTAGTATCTAAGTCTTGACCAAAATAAGATAAGTACTAATATTTTAAGATTGCAGATGTCTGGAGATAATTATGTACGTGTTTATTATGACCCCAATCGTCCAATCAAACAAGAGTCACCTGAGTATCATCCCTTAGGATCTCGAATGAACCCTATCTCTTCGCCCTACTATAACAACAATCCGTTTTCCATTCTCCCTAATAACAACTTTTCCGAATATCACCCGCAATCCTATGACTCTTCTTGCCAATGGATGAATGCTGGATCTGATTTCAGCAATTGGAATACTGCTACAGCTTAATCTAGTCATACTCAGCAGAACATATCAATAGAAGAGGATCCATCTGAGGAATCCCATCAATATGAACCTGCTTCTGAAAATCCTGAAGATTATCCTTTTAATAATCATGTTTCAAATAATTCTGACTATAAATCTTACAACTATGGATCCCAAGTCTTGTACGATCCCTATATGTTTCCTGAACCACCATATGATGGCCCTTTCAAAAAATATTTCTAAGCTCCCCCAGAATACCAAAATTCTTATAATGATATTATGGTGGGACTCTGTAAGCCCCCGCCTAAATATGGTTATGCAGAAAGTATGCCCTCTTCTCCTATTGAATGTTTAAACCGTTCATTACGCCAAACGGACGAAGTAACAAGAAAGAAGATAATGGACAAAGCAAGAACCAAATTCTATGGAAAACAATTCTACGAGTATGGAGAGGACTTATTGACTCTTGGAAAAGAACTTATAAAAGATTAGAATCGTTTTTATTGTATTTTATAATATATTTCTATAATAATAAAATATCATTTTTGTTTATTTTACAAAATGGTTGGAAAAGGCAAGGGTCCTAGCTTTATTCGTAAATTTGCTCTAGCTAATTATCATGAACGAAAAACAAATGAAACAACTATAGAACATAATGAGGAAACTGAAAGTTCAACTTTCAGAAGCCTCGAAGAAATAGGAAACCCTAGTGTTCCCAATAATCCTTCTGTAAGTTTTCATTCTACTCCTACCGCTGAAAGTTACAACGTCACTCCAATATATTCCCAAATTTTAATGAGGGATATGCCGAAATGCCTTATGAAAATAATCCTAAAGAAGAACATGCTGACTCTAATATACCTTACGTTGCGTACTATGAGAAAATTCCTATCCATACACCTCATGTAAATGAGAATTGTTGATGCACTTTCCTGTGACAACACTCTGGATAGAGTCTTAGTTTGTATGTCTAATGTTTTTTATTTAATTTTTTTTTCACAATAAACGTTCTTTGTATTATAAACACTCGACGGTTACAGAGAGAATACAAGCTGCGTACTTAGCAAAACTGAGTTCGTCTGAACAAATGGTTCTGCGTACTTAGCCTCTGTGAACCTATCTATTTATACAGACCTGATGCCTGCGCACTTAGCAAGTGCGCAGGACCAATTGCTCTTGCGTACTTAACAAGTACGCAAAGATGTTCTTGCGTACTTGCTAAGTACGCAGGAGCTTTCTTACATGTGCGCAAAACACTTAGCAGAAAAACAACATACATTATGTAAAAGTAAATACAACTCGATAAACTATTACATAATGACTCATACATACAAAGACAAATTACAGACATTAGACATACAAACTAAGACTCTATCCAGAGTGTTGTCACAGGAAAGTGCATCAACAAACTCCCCCTTGACAACAGCTCGGGATCTTCATCGTCTTCAGTCTTCGTCAATAGTTCATTCTGTGCCATGACACTCTTCAACCGTTCATCAGTCCCTGTTCTCTGGCTACGCAGAATCCTAACTTCATCCGCCAGAGAGTTTATCTGTGCTTGTTGAGCATCAGAGTCCTCTTTTGACTTTTGAATAGTCTTCAACAAGCCAGCAACTTGGGTTTCTATAACATCGATCCTAGCTTCATTTGGATCCGGATGCCTAGAGGATGAGGCTTCGGCGTTGTGGATGGGGGAAGAGAAGATTGTGTCAAAGTCGAACCCCTATGAGAAATCACCGTGGTTGTGAAGAACAAAGCAAGATTGGTTGTTCAGGGTTTTTATCAACAAGAGGGCTTGGATTACAATGAAGTATATGCCCTAGTTGCTAGAATTGAGGCCATTCGACTGTTCTTGGCGTATGCCACATATGTCGGCTTTATCAACTTGATGTGAAGAGTGCTTTCCTTTATGGTAAGGTGCATGAAGAAGTCTATGTCACTCAACCTCCCGGTTTTGAAGATCCGCATAATATCAATAAAGTGTACAAGCTCGACAAAGCACTTTATGGTCTTCATCAAGCACCGCGGGCATGGTATGAGACATTATCTAAGCATTTACTGTCTAATGGTTTCGACCGTGGACAGATTGACTCGACTCTCTTCATACGGAAAGCAGGAGGTGACATTCTTCTTGTGCAAGTATATGTCGACGACATTATCTTTGGGTCGACCAATGAAGGGATGTGTAGGGAATTCGAGAAGGTGATGAAGTCCAAGTTTGAAATGAGCAATATGGGTGAACTGTCATTCTTTCTAGGTCTGAAAGTCAGTTAAAGAGAGAATGGTATTTATCTACATCAAACTAAGTACGTGCAGGACATCTTGTCAAAGTACAAGATGAGTGATAGCACTACTTATGGCACACCAATCCCAGTCAATCATGGTTTGCATCCCGAAAGAGATGGAAAGGATGTGGACAGCAGTTTGTACCGTGGGATGATCGGATCACTTATGTATCTCACAGCTTCAAGACCCGATATAATGTTTGCTGTATGTTTGTGCTCAAGGTTTCAGTCTTAACCGAAGGAGTCACATATGATAGCAGTGAAGAGAATTTTCAGATATCTGAAAGGGAAACCCCGATTAGGTCTTTGGTACTCTAAGCAGCAGTCATTCGACTTCAAAGCCTACACTGATTCAGATTATGGCGGTTGTAACCTTGACAGAAATTCAACCTCTGGTGGATGTCAATTCTTAGGAGACAGACTGGTCTCCTGGCAGTGTAAGAAGCAGTCAACGGTTTCTGTCTCAACTTGTGAAGCAGAGTACATTGCTGCAGCTAGCGGTTGTTCTCAGATATTATGGATTCAGCAGCAATTGCGAGACTACGGCTTGAACTTCACTGGAACTCCTCTATTCATTGACAACAATGCCACCATGTCCATCACAAATAACCCGGTGAAACATTCCAAAACAAAACATATAGAGATTCGCCATCATTTCATCCGTGACTGTGCTGAAATGCATTTAATTGAACTTGTAAAAGTTCACACGGATGATAATCTTGCTGACCTTTTCACAAAGGCATTTGATCGATCCCGTTTTGAGCATCTTGTCAACTTGATAGGAATGTTCAATCCTGAGTGAAAACTAAGTTTTCTTAACTCAATTCAATTCATGAAAGTTAAATTTTTAATTCTTTTAAATTTTCTATATAGTTCTTTTAGTCTTTAAAAAATTTTACAAAAAAAAAATTAAATAAAAAACATTAGACATACAAACTAAGACTCTATCTAGAGTGTTGTCACAGGAAAGTGCATCAACAAGAATCATCGGGAAGTGAGAGGGAACAAATATTGCTAAACTGAATAGCTCAATTGGAACGAGAAAAAGATGAAATTGAAACTCGGAATGCTTTGTTAGTACAAGCCCTTGAAGAAAAGAATTTTAGAAATTTTTAGGAACAATGATTACTATATGTATTGTAATATATTATTATCAATAAAAAGGTTTTGTTTTGATTCCAATCCTATTTCTTTTATAGAATGTCGAAAAATACCTGACTTCTCAAAACACAAGAGGAAAAAGGAAACAAGTAACGATTGAAAACGCTGCTGAAAATCCTAATTCTCGTATGGATCTCTAGAAAATGATCACGGAAGGGATCAAGGATTCTCTTCCAATGATCTTTACTGAGTTAGAAAAGAGACAAGCCGATAAACTATCTGCCCAGCCATCAATTCTTATATCTGTTCATTTTGAACCATTGACCCAACATATTCGTACTATCACTCAATCCAAGCCTATTACTCCTAGACCCGAAGGCTCTACTACTCATAAAACCGGGAAATCTGGGAAGGAAGAATATTACCATAACTCTTCCGAAGATGAGAGTCTGGGTAATAACTTTGGCCATGTGGAGAAGAAGAGAAAGATAATTGGTTGTACCTACAAGATGTTCCAAGACTGCATGCCATTCAACTTCTCTCGAAGAGAAGGAGGAATAGCCACGCTAAGGTGGATTGAGAAAATCGAGTCTGTGCTTGCTATAAGCAAGTGTTCTGAGAAAGACAACGTTCTATATGCTTCTAATCTATTTAAAGATCAAGCTCTAGAATGGTGGAACAACATCGTTGCCACCAAGGGAAGAGATGCAGTTTATGAAATGGGCTGGAGTGCCTTCAAAACCCGAGTAGAGAAGAAATATGTTCCCAAGAATGAAAGGGAACATATCGAAGTAAATTTTTTAAACCTAAAGATGATTGGAACAAATCATCAAGAATATTAAACTAAACTCCTTGAGTATGCTCGAATAGTTCCACATCTTGCTACCCCTGAAGCAAATCTGATAAAGCGTTATATTTGGGGTTTAACCAAAGAAATTCGTGACATGGTCAAGGTCGCAAACTGTGAAAATCTTGATGATGCTATGGATTTGGGAGCATCACTAACCAGCAGTTTAATTAGAAACCAGGAGGAGGGAAACAAGAAGAAGGAATCTGGGCAACACCCAAGTGGATCAAAGAAATCCAATTTTTCTCCCTGAAACAACAACTCTTCCATTCCGGAATGTCCCAAGTGCAGAAAGAGGCACTTAGCACAATGTCATGCCGAACTTTTCTGCAACTTTTGCAAGATGTCCGGTTACAAAATAGAGAATTGCTTCAAAAAGAAGCCAATGACTTGTTTTGAGTGTGGCGAGGCTGGCCATATCAAAACCTATTGTCCCAATTTGAAGAAACCCAATGGGACAGGTCCCAACCCTGCAAGTGGAATAAAAAAGAATGTACGAGCATTCGTTCTCAATACTCATGAAGCAGCAGGTATACCTGATGTCATTTCGGGTACATTTCTTTTCAATGATATTTATGCTCGAGTTTTGTTTGACTCTGGTGCAAACCAAAGTTTTATAGATCATATATTCTGTAAACTGTTAAATAAAACTCCAGCTAAATTAGATAAGAAATATATGGTAGAAACTGCCAACGGTGACCTTGTCCAAATCACTGAAATCTTGAACGATTGTAATATCACACTAGCTGGACATGTTATTCCTGCACAACTGTTGCCAATGAATTTGGCAGGTTTTGACATTATCTTAGGAATGGATTGGTTAGCCTCTAACCAAGCCCGTATCCTGTGTGATAAGAGAGCCATAGAACTTCGTTCGCCAAAAGGCAATATCATTACGATAAGTGGTGGTAAATTGTCCAACGCTGTTGGAATAATTTCTATGCTAAAAGCCACAAAATATCTACGAAAGGTATTCTTAGCATACCTCGTATCTGTAACTACCGACACCAAAAAGAAGATTGAAGATGTGCCAGTTGTGGCTAAATTCCTTGATGTTTTCCCTAACGAACTGCCTAGAATTCCACCTGAAAGAGAAGTAGAGTTCAGAATTAATCTAGTACCCGGTACGGCACCGATTGCCAAAGCCCCATACAGATTAACTCCAACTGAAATGGCAGAATTAAAGAAACAGTTAGATGAATTGCTCGAAAAAGGATTCATAAGACCAAGCCCATCGCCTTGGGGAGCTCCGGTCTTGTTCGATAAGAAGAAAGACAGTTCAATGTGTATGTGCATTGATTATCGTGAGCTGAATATAGTCACGATTAAGAACCGCTATCCACTCCCCATAATCGATGATCTATTTGATCAACTCCAGGGAGCTCGATGCTTTTCCAAGATTGATCTTTGTTCTGCCTATCATCAATTGAAAGTCCAGGAAGAAGATATTCCCAAAACTCCCTTCAAAACTCGGTATGGTCATTATGAGTTCACGGTAATGCCGTTTGGACTTACTAATGCACCAACAGCTTTCATGGATATGATAAATCAAGTTTACAAACCTTACTTGGACAAATTCATTATCATATTCATTGACGATACCCTTATCTATTGTAACGAACGAAAATGCGGGTTTAGTTTTAAATAAATAAATATTTCTATTTAATATTATGGTGGAAATAATATTTTAAAAATAAGTTGAAACAAGTGGGTTTCAAGTTAATTTTAGGGTTTTGTTAGTTTTTTAACTAATTTTGGCATGAAAATGGATGAAAAGGAAGTTGGGGACTGAATTTGCAAATATGGCAAATCTGCCATATTTGACTTATATGGAGTCAAAATTCAGATTTTCATTGGGATGTGGGGGTCGATGCTTGCAAGAGAAAAAGGATAAAGAGGATAAAATTGATCAAGAACGAAATTGGTGACTTGCATGCTCGGGATTAAGGTGTTGATTCACACAATACCTTCCTAACATAAAGTAAGTTCCTCCTTCATCTCTTGAATCCACCATTTATGGTGTTCTTGGTGGGTTTTGGGTGAAATCTGAAAATTATGATGCATGAGGTTAAATTGGTCTTAGATTGTTGAGAATCTATCTAAACTAAAGGTAAAGAGTGGTTAATAACATCGTAAAACCTTTTAATTTAGATTATGAGAAATTATGGTTCATATGGGAAGAATTGGGAGTTTTTGATTTATGATGATAGAATGTTAAATCGAGGTTGAGATAAGTGTTTAATTGATGTTAGGCACTTGAATGAACACCAAATTAACCTAATGATAATGATGAAATGAAAAATTAGTGTTAAAAAAATGGTAATGAAACTCAAGTAGGTGAGTTCGGGTGGAAAGAGGGTGTTTGGATATGATTATAAACCAAACGGATCAGTTTGGGTTGGAAATAGAAGATTGAGTTTTGAACCCAATTAAAATTTGAGTTTTGAAATATAATAGATTACTAAACTAGGTGAATGTGTTTAGGTAATTAAATTTCAAAGCGTGAAGGGGGAAAGGGATCTTCAAACCCGCAAGTAAGTGCTCTTGCATCTACTTAGTGTTGTTAACAAATGTAGATACTTGTGCAGTATGTTTTTAATTTATGTTATGTGTAATGAATGTGTATGAAAGTGTATGAACATGTAAATGAATGTAGTTATAGTTGTAATACTATAATGGAAATGTGGTTATGAAGTTATGGTCTATGAACCATAATGGAAATGTGGTGAGGTTATGGTCAATGTTATGAAAATGGGCATGTGGTGAAAATTATGGTCTAAGCACCATGTTGGATATGTAAAGGAGTTATGGTCGTGTGCCATAATGGAAATGAAAATTTTGTGAAACATGAGATGGTTTTAAGGAAAGAAAGGAACGTGTATGTGGTTATGCAAGTGATATGTCGCCTAAGCGGTAATTGGGTGGAAACGGGTCAAATGGGTGGTAATACTTTACCATGATGTTATGATTTGTCTTCTTTACTAATGGTGTTTTATATGTGGTGACATGTAGGGAAGGCTCCGGTATGATCAAGGTCATGTTCGTGGCATAAGATGGATTCTCGTATGCATTTTTTGGGTAATTACGGGTGTAAATAGATGTTTACTATTTAGGTGTAAACCGACACATGAATGTGGTATTTTTGATGTGTAAATATAGTGCTTGAATGTTTTAACCCAAAATCTATGTGTTGATAAAATTTTATGGCAAAATGGGTTAATGTTGAAAACTTTGGCTAAGTGTTGAAAGCTGCAGAAATTTTGAAACTTTCTGTCAAGAGAGGGTCTTCGTGCCACGCTAAAAACCCGAGAGGGTCTTTCACGACACGCGAAAGACCTGGTTCTCGGACAAGACATTTTGGACTCCCTCGCGACACGCGAAGGGAGGGGCCCTTGTCCTCGCCCCACGCGGGGATTAAAAAAACTTTCTTGGTACAATGCTTCCGCGTGTTTATTGATTTAATAATCGGTGTTTGAAATTAGAGTATTACAACTTGGTATCAGAGCGATGGTTTGAGGGATTTGGTGTGCGTGGCACCAAACTCAATCTGGATGCTCTTGATATGGGGGGAAGATACGAGAATCCAAGTAGGACTTGACCAAGACTCGGAGCTTTCGGAAGTGAAAGGTTAGTAATGTTATGACTAATATTGTTACATATGGTGTATATGTATATGTACGATTGAATGACAAAGTGTTATGTGTGCCAAAACTTGTCTTGTGAATTGTTGTATGGATATGATAATTACAATTGGGCATATTGTATTATTAAACATGTCTGGCCAATGTGATTGATAAAACAATATGTGTAAGGGTCTTTATGATAACCATATAACAATGAACGTTTACAAGAATTAGGTAAAGGTGATTATATATGTATGTATGTATATAGGTATATATATATATACTTAATATATATAAGAGTAAATGTAATACGGTTACCTAAGGTATTGAAAGTGTAAGGGTATTAAGGTGCTTTTGTTCTAATTCTCAGCTAAAAGATGACAGACGAGAATGAAGAGCCGTTGGATCCTAGAATCCATGATGCAATAAAGGAAGAAGTGGCCAAGGCTTTTGAGCAAGCCACAACTCTGTTGATGGAAGAAACGAGAGGAGCTATTAAACTCACTTTCAAAGAGTTATCGAAGGAGAAGGAACCACAAGGTTGTACTCTTAAGGAGTTCATGGTAATCAAGCCCAAGGAGTATAACGGACAAGTGGACCCAATGCTTAGCCACAGGTGGGTGGTGGATATGTAATCAAATTTTGAAACGACTAAGTGTAAGCCCGAGGATAGGGTGATGTTTAGTGTGGCACTATTCACTGGGAGGGCGAAAGAATGGTTGTTAAATCTCTGAAAGGAGAGGGGTGATTTGGGTTTGACCTCCATGACTTGGGAGGAGTGTAAGACGGGTTCTCTGAAATATCATTGCCCATAAGCCACAGTTGACAGGATGACTGAGGAGTTCCTCCTCATGAGGCAAACGACAGAGTCAATTGATGAATTGGCAGGGACCTTCTATGATCGCGCCAAGTTCTGTCCGGACGTGGTGTCAACTGAGAAGGCAAAGATTGACATATTCTATGCTATGTTGACAGTGGAGTTTAGAGATAGCATATCTCCTTCCTCTTTTACCACATTTGTCGATTTGATCAACATGTGTCTGGAAAGGGAGGTAGAGTTGAGGAGACAAGAAGCCAGAGGTGAAAAGAGGAAACAGGAAATTGTGGATCAGGTAGTGATGAAGATAAAGGGCGGGAGCCCTAGCAAGAAGCCGTTTAGCAAGTTTTCTTCACGAGGGTGCAAGATTTATGGAAAAGAACATTTTAGGGAATCTAGGAAGGGAACGTCGAGTTGCTATAAATGTGGAAAGCCGGGGCATATGGCTAATCAATGTTCAAGCCAAATTCATATATGCTACAATTGGTATAAGCCCAGGCACAATAAGGCAGATTGTCCCGAGTTGAAGCAACAAGGTGGAAGCGAAAGGAAGGTTGAGATACCAAAGCCAAAGGGTAGGGCTTTCCACATCTCGGCGGAAGAGGCAAAGAATAACTCAGAGGTGGTGTCAGGTACATTCAAGATTAATTCTTTACCTGCACTAGTTTTATTTGATTCAGGGGCTAGTCGTTCATTTGTGTCATTGAAATTTGTTAAGAATTCTTCGTTTTTAAGTAGAAAGTTAGACGAACCCTTAGAAATTGAGGCGGAAAATGATAAGAGCTTTCTAGTATTTGATATTTACAGAAATTGCAAGTTAAGGGCGGGGGGTGAAACGTTCCTTATAGAATTAATTCCTATGGCCATGGGGGATTTTGATGTGATAGTGGGAATGGATTGGTTATCGAACAACAAAGCGAATATTCTATGTGGACCTAAGGCGATACAACTCGACTCTCCGTCGGGTGAGTCCACTCACATAGAAGGTGAAAAGAAAGGTAAAGTAAGATTGTGTTCTTATGTGAAGGCAACAAAGTACATGGCGCGTGGGTGCAAGGAGTACATGGCTTGTGTTGCCGATATGATTGATAAAGTGAAAGAAATTCACGATCTTCCGGTTGTGGATCAGTTTGAGGATGTGTTTTCAAATAAGTTACCGGGGGTTCCACCGAAAAGGGAATTAGAGTTTAGAAACGATTTGATAACGGGTGCTAAGCCGGTAGCCAAAACACCTTATAAGTTGGCACCACCGGAGAAGAAAGAGCTAATGGAGCAATTGCAAGAACTACTTGATAAAGGTTTCATACAGCCAAGCGTCTCGCCTTGGGGTGCACCCGTTCTCTTCGTTAAAAAGAAGGATGGAAGCATGAGAATGTGTATAGATTATAGGGAGTTGAACAAGTTGACGGTGAAGAACTGATACCCGTTACCCCGAATTGACGACCTTTTTGACCAATTGCAAGGGGCGTGATGGTTCTCTAAGATTTATTTGAGATCCAGGTACCATCAGTTAAAAGTGAAAGAAGACGATGTTCCTAAAACCGCTTTCCGCACTCGTTACCGTCACTATGAGTTTACGGTCATGCCTTTCGGTTTAACCCACGCGCCCGCGGTTTTCATGAATCTTATGAACCGGGTGTGTAGGCCATTCCTTGACCGTTCTGTCATTGTATTTATTGATAACCTACTTATCTATTAACGGAGTGAAGGTCATCATGCCTTTCATCCACGTGAAATCCTTGAAGTGATGCAAAGGGAGAAGCTTTATGCTAAATTTTCCAAGTGCGCCTTTTGGTTGTGCGAAATTCAATTCTTGGGCCATGTGATTAATGAAAAAGTGATTGCAGTCGACCCACCCAAAATAGTAGCGGTAAAAGATTGGTCATCACCAAAAACGCCTTCGGAGAGTAGAAGTTTCTTGGGGTTGGCGGGCTATTATCGGCGATTTATTGAGAACTTCTCTCGGATTGCCTTTTCGATGGATTTCCTTGCCGATGACGAAGTTAACGCGTAAGGAGACTAAGTTTGTTTGGAATTGCGAGCAAGAATCTGCCTTTCAACTCTTGAAAGAAAAGTTGACTAAGGCACCCGTCTTGTCCTTTCCTGACGGGACCGAAGATTTTATTGTGTATTCGGATGCCTCGCATTCGGGGTTGGGGTGTGTTTTAATGAAAAGGGGGAAAGTGATTTTCTACGCGTCTAGGCATTTGAAGACTCATGAGGTGAATTACCCTACTCATGATTTAGAGCTTGCGGCCGTGGTTTTCGCTCTCAAAATTTGGAGGCATTATTTTTATGGGGCGAAGTGTATGATCTACACGGATCACAAAAGTCTCAAATATTTCTTCGACCAAAAGGACCTCAACATGAGGCAAAGGCGATGGCTCGAATTGGTCAAGGACTATGATTGTGAGATACTTTATCATCCGGGTAAAGCGAATGTTGTGGCGGATGCTCTTAGTCGGAAGAAGAGCCATGCACCTATTAAGGTGAAGTCATTCAAGATGACAATTTCATCATCACTTGTGGATGAAATCCGGGAGGCTCAAGTGTTAGCACTTGGTGAGGATTTGAATAAAGAATGGATGGTTTCTTATGCTAACAAGCTTAGGGAGAATAATTCAAGGTTGAAAACGTTCTTTGATAGGATTTGGATACCTAGGTTGTCAAGTGTTTTAACAACTATTTTAGATGAGGCGCATAAATCCAAGTATTCTATCCATCTGGGGGCCACAAAGATGTTTTATGATTTGAGGTGTCATTTTTGGTGGCCGGTGTAACATCCCAAAAAAATAAAATGACAGTTATAATAACGGAATAAACGAACGAGGCATGACGGGTCGGGTCGGATGGGTCAGCGGGCTATAAATAGCCTATGCCACCCTTTTTCTCTCATTTGCAACTTTTTAGAGAGAGAAACCGTAGAGAGAGAAAGTTGGCGGATCGACCCGAGACTTCAGCAAAGTGTTACTCCATAACTCGTGAGAAGAACCTCCGGATCAGAAACTCGATTCAGGTAACGATCCGACCTAAATCTGAGTTTTAGTTCGTTTTTGGGTTTTTCGGGTTTTGGGTGAAAAGGTAAGGTTTCAACGGATGAAACTGAAAGATAATCATGGATTTGAGTTCCTTAATGGAAAACGAACGTTTTGAATGCAACAGGTTCGGGATCTTGACATGATCAGACCCGAATGCGAAAGTTAGGGTTTTTCGTGAAGAACAGGTCGTGCGCACTTGCTAAGTGCGCACGGAGCAGGTCCTGCGCACCTGCTAAGTGCGCAGGAGGAGGGACCTGCGCACTTGCTAAGTGCGTAGGAGGCAGGGTCTGCGTACTTGCTAAGTGCGCAGGCAGCAGGGTCTGCGCACTTGCTAAGTGCGCAGACATCAGAACTGATTAAGTGAAGTCAGTATGTTAGAATGGTTAAACCGTTAGAGTCGGGATTGGTCTGATGTGTATTTAACTAATCAATTCAGATCGGAAGTGACGTTGTCGGACCTTCGTTTAGGACAACCCATATTAGCGTATCAGGTGAGTTCTAGAGCCCTCTTTTAAATGTTCTGTTAATGTTTTTGGGTTGGTGTGCATGCTTACGAAATGATGTTTAACGAAATGATGTTAACGAAATGATGTTTAACGAAATGATGTTTAACGAAATGATGTTTTAACGAAACGATGTTTACGAAAGGAAAGGTTTTGAAGTGTTTTTGCCAAAAAGAGTTACGAATGTTTTATGAACGGTCTAAATGAGGAAATGTTTAATGAGAAGAGAAAGAGGTAAAGGTTTTAAAGAAGTCATTACAAATCTAATCTATCGAATGAATGGAATTGACGAATGAAGTCTGGGAAATGAGATTCCTAGCCTTGTGGTAGATTATGGACAGCGAGCCATAGTTGCCACAAGAACAACAGGGGCATTGTCTCTGTGGCATGTCAATGGTTATGATGTTGTACAACTGGTAAAGGGAGTAACGACGGTTACTCAGGGGTTAACGTGACCCTATGTAAGGTTAAATTATGATCCGACGATGTTATGGCTGAGAGTCATAACCGTCGATGGAAGTTGTCGGTTTATGGACATGAGAGCCATAAGGGCAACTGAATGGGTATTGTCGGTCCTCACGCAGTTAGCCTTGGGGGCAATACCAAAAGGGAATTGACGGAATGTATGGTATTGTCGGTCTTCGTGCAGTTAAGCCTTAGGGGCAATACCATAAGGGAATTGACGGAATGTATGGTATTGTCGGTCTTCGTGCAGTTAAGCCTTAGGGGCAATACCATACTAAATGACGGAACGAAGGGTAACACAGATTTAGATAATAATGTATGACTTAAATGAATGTTAAAAGTTTTAATGAACGATCCGTTTAACGGTGTTTATGATTATGATGTTGATGATGATATGGGTACGAAACCTTTTTAAAGATGTTAGATTATTACATGCTTTTGCGAAAGGTTTTACTAAATGAATGATACGTTTTTTGGCAAATGTTGATGTTAAAGTTTTTATGAAATGCTAGAACTCACCAGCGTAGCTGACCTTTTTAGTGTGCACATTCAGGTTAAGGCAGGTATGGACGATGGCCGGTGATGCTTGGCAAGCGAGAAGAGTTACCCGGTCGATCATGAAGACTGGCATCCTGTTATGAGTTGTTTATGTTAAGTTTATGTATTTGACAATGTACGCTTCCGCATGTATGGACAAGTTTTAGTTATGTTGAATGAATGATTCCGCTGCGTTATTTGATATTCATGTTTAAGAACTGTTTGTGAATGAGTAAATCCAACGAGTATGGCCTCCCAGGTTTAGGGCCTTACAAGTTGGTATCAGAGCAATAGTTTGAGAGATTCGGACACTCCCAGTGTCTGAACTTAAACTTTGAATGGGACCGAAAGCGGATGCCAGTACGGGTAACTCGAGCCACAGCATCAGGTATGAAAAGTAGAGTATGTGTATGTAGTATGCCTTAGGAAGAGTTAGGAAAGGACTTGTGTTCTGATGGAATCACAAAGGTGGTCAAATAGAAATCGAAAGGTAGTGTAATGGTTAATTACAGATGGCCAGTGTATATTAACATCTTACAGTACTTATTGAATTTTATTTGTTAACTAGCGTGATGACATTGGATTTCTTGTCTTATAGAACGAAATGGCGAGGAGAGGGAACGGAAGGCGTGGTGGCCGTACCGGTGGTCGAAATGGTGGGCGTGGCAGGATTCCTACGCGCTAAGAGCACAGCGAAGAAGGAAGTGCTCACACTGAACCGACGGTTAGTGTGCATGGAACTGAACAGACACAAGTTGCAGAACAACCTTTCACTTTTGAACCAGAAGTGAGAGCAGCCATAGCTCGAGAGTTCTCCGAGTTGATGAAGAATTCTCTGCCAGGTCTGTTGGCAGAAGCATTGAAGCAGGTCAATGGGGAAGGTGGGTCTAACCCGACGGTTGATACCCCGAACACTGAGGCAATCAACGCACCGCCTGATCGCGGATGCGACTATAAGTCCTTCAAGGCATGTAACCCGCCAGTCCTGACAGGAAAGAAAGACGCGGTAGCTACGTTTGACTGGATAATCCATATGGAGGCTGCCATCCGTCTCAGCGAATGTCGAGCAGATCAAGTTGTGAAATTTGCTGCTAACTCCTTGAGGGAGGAAGCATCCCATTGGAGGGAAGGTGTACGTCAGGCAAAAGGGAGCGAGATTGTGGATGCGATGATGTGGGCTGACTTGAAAACTTTGGTGATCAAGAATTTCTGCCCAAGGAACGAGATTGAGAAGGTAGAGAGGGAATTTCTGGGTTTGAAGGCCGGGAACATGACGCACCGGCAATATACAACCCGATTCAATGAACTGACACGTCTGGTGCCACACCTTGTCACTACTGTAGAGAGAAATATTGCCTGCTATATTCATGCGTTGCCGGACCGGGTCCGCACCTATGTTAAGGCAAACGCCCCTACTACCTATGATTCGGTAGTAGAACTGAGCGGCGTAGTATTTGATGATCTGGCACTGAATGTCGCCGCCATCGAGGAACCAAAGAAGAGACCGAGCTTCTCAAACAAGCGAACTGGTGGAAAGGTGTTTGGGGCTCGCGATAAAAGGGCTAGGGTGGATGAGCCGACTGTTTGTAAGAAGTGTGGAAAGGAGCATGTAGGTGAATGTAGACTGGGATCTAACCTGTGCTTTAAGTGTGGCAAGACCGGGCACTACGCCCGTGAGTGCACACAACACTACAAGTGCTACAACTGTGGGGATTTCGGTCATCTGAGTAGGGACTGCCCGAAGCCAAGGATGGGGGAAACCGGGAAGGGAAAGGGCCCGGAAAAGAAGGGAGAGGGATCTCGTGCGAAGACGCGAGTGTACGCGCTAACGCAAGACCAGGCCAGAATGGACCCCGACGTGGCGTAAGGTACGTTCGTCCTTGACAACACTCTTGTTTCTGTTTTATTTGATTCGGGTGCCAGTAAGAGTTTTATATCTACGACTTTTTGTAAGAGAGTGAAGTACGCTGTCAGTATACTAGAAAGGGCCTTTAGCGTAGAAACCGCTGAGGGTAGAACTGCGTGAGTGACCGAGGTAGTTGACAACTCTACGATAAAAATAGAAGGTCATAGGTTCCCTGTCAGATTGTTTGTTATGGTTTTGGGAGGGTTTGATGTCGTGCTGGGTATGGATTGGCTAACTGCCAACGAAGCACAAATCATATGTAAACGAAAGATAATCCGACTCAAGGCTCCGGATTGTAGCAAAGTCGAGGTTTTTGGAGATCGTGACGTCCCGATGCCAAACGTCATCTCGATGATTAAGGCAATAGATTACTTGAGGCGCGGATGCGAGGCTTATCTGGTGTACGTGATTGACAAGTGTAAGGAAGTGAAGGAACTAGACGATGTACCCGTGGTACGCGAGTACCCGGAGGTGTTTCCAGAGGATTTGCCTGGGATACCACCCGACAGAGAGATTGAGTTCCGAATCGACTTAGTACCAGATGCCCAGCCGCTAAGGCTCCATATCGACTAGCACCAGTGGAAATGAAAGAACTTATGGTACAACTAGACGAGTTACTTGAGAAAGGATTTATCCAACCAAGCATCTCACCTTGGGGTGCTCCGGTGTTGTTCATAAAGAAAAAAGACGGTTCGATGAGAATGTGTATTGATTATCGCGAGTTGAACAAACGTACCGTGAAGAACAAGTACCCGTTACCAGGGATCGACGACCTGTTCGATCAATTACAAGGCGCAAGTTGGTTCTCAAAGATCGACCTTCGATCCGGGTACCATCAGTTGAAGGTGAGGGAAGAAGACATACCGAAAACGGCATTTCGCACACGTTATGGACACTTTGAGTTCCGCGTAATGTCTTTTGGATTGACGAACGCCCCCGCAGCGTTCATGGATTTGATGAATAGAGTGTGTCGACCAATGCTGGATCGATCAGTAATCGTATTCATCGACGATATCCTCATCTACTCCAAGAATGAGGGTGATCACGCGTGTCACTTGAAGGAGGTATTGGAAGCTCTGAAGAAGGAAAAGTTGTATGCTAAGTTCTCCAAATGCGCGTTCTGGCTTAGGGAAGTCCAATTCCTAGGTCACGTCATAAACCCGAACGGCATTATGGTTGACCCAGCGAAGATAGTGACGGTAAAGGAATGGAATATTCCTAAGACGCCAACTGAAATCCGCAGTTTCTTGGGATTGGCAGGCTACGATCGAAGATTCATCCAGGATTTCTCGAAAATAGCTTCGCCGTTGACAAAGTTGACTCGGAAAGAGGTTAAGTATGAATGGGGTTCGACCCAAGATGAGGCGTTTAAGGAATTGAAGAAGAGGCTAACCCAAGCTCCAGTCTTGGCCCTTCCCGAGGGCAATGAAGACTTAGTGGTATACTCTGACACTTCGGGTCGGGGATTGGGATGCGTACTGATGCAACGCGGGAGAGTGATCGCGTATGCGTCACGACAGTTGAAGATTCACGAAGCTAATTATCCAACCCACGATTTGGAACTTGCTGTTGTCGTATTCGCATTGAAAATCTGGAGGCACTACCTGTACGGGGTGAAGTTTACTATTTACTCTGACCACAAAAGTTTGAAGTACTTCTTCGAACAAAAGGAACTTAATATGAGGCAGAGGCGATGGTTGGAACTGTTGAAGGACTATGACTGTGAAATAATATACCATCCTGGAAAGGCAAACGTGGTGGCTGACGCTCTAAGCCGAAAGGATGTACCTACTCATATTAGAGTGAAAGCTTGCCAGTTAGTGGTAACATCAGACGTGATGAGAGAAATTGAAAAGGCTCAAGATGAGGCACTTAAGGAGGAAAACATAAAGAAGGAAAGGATGGTTGGCCAACAGGACAAGTTGGAATATAACACCCTTGGTGTTAGGACACGTTTTGGACGGGTATGGATACCTATGGGTGGCGAGCTTAGAACCAAGATCTTGGATGAGGCTCATAAGTCTCGTTACTCTATCCATCCCGGTACCAATAAAATGTATCAAGATCTAAGGAAGGAATACTGGTGGCCTGGAATGAAACGTGATGTGACGAAGTATGTAAGTAAGTGCTTGACTTGCTCGCAAGTAAAGGCCGAGCACCAGAAACCGTATGGAAAGATTCAACCACTTGATATACCGGAGTGGAAGTGGGAACACATTACCATGGACTTCATAACTAAGCTACCCCGCACAACTAAAGGTCATGACACCATTTGGGTAATTGTGGACCGATTAACGAAGAGTGCTCATTTCATGCCTATCCGCGAGACGTTCTCGTCAGAGAGGTTAGCGGAAGTGTTTATTAATGAAATAATAGCACGGCATGGGATGCCATTGACGATCGTATCTGACCGGGACACACGATTCACATCGAAGTTCTGGAAAAGATTTCACGAGGCGATGGGCACGAGGCTTAATATCAGCACAACATTCCACCCGCAAACGGATGGTCAGTCCCAAAGGACCATTCAGAAATTGGAGGATATGCTCCGTGCTTGTATTATCGACTTCGGTGGCAGTTGGGACAGCTGTAACATCCATGACTTTCCGGCCATATTTTTTTTTCTTTTCTATTATTTATTTATTATCTCATGCAATCATAACACTACACTTAAACCCTGTGCCTGCCCAACATATTATGCCACATTAACTATTATTTTTAACATATATCAATTCGATATCTTTTAACCTTGTATTACATATTATTTCTTTATTTTATGTATAACACGGGTAAGTATATATTTACATAGGTATATAAGTAAACATTTTATTACATTAAATGTATATGAATGTAACCATTGGATTTTTAATTATTGTAGCCTCATTCCTATATACATATATACTTATATGAATTGGTGTAAATTTATAAGGACTAAATTCCATAATTAAAATTAGGATTTATAAATATTATTTCCAAGAAAATGATCCTTAATAGAAATAAAATTATTTCTATTTTATAAATCATATTTTATATTTGAATCATTACTTATAATATTAAAATCTATTTCCTTTTTTTTTAAGTTTAGGGTTTTATACCTTATAAAGGTTCAGGGTGCATAATGCAATTTCCGAAACTTCAATTTCATTTAAAACTAAGTTTAGGCATGAAATAATAAATCCATAAATCTTGAGGGGCCACTTTGTAAAATCTGGACACCCCCCCCCTATTCGATGTTGACCAGGAGAAAGTCAACAGAAGTTAATTTCTTCATCCTTGACTTTCAAAAGTCAACAGGGATAAGATCCTATCTCAATCGATCCGCAAATCATCTAATTGGTGTGTTATAACTCCAGGGATCGTGCACAAACAGTTATGCGACGGTTTCAAACGTGAATTATGATCCAATTTACTCTGCATTCAATGATTATGAACTCAAAATCGTAACCGTCGAGCTCGTCTCTATTCCTCACAAATGCGCATCAAATTCGATGATTTGGTTCATTATTCCCACAATCAAACTATCTAAACACGTTAGTCGAACCTCCCAGAAGCTGTTACACACACAACTTCGACCGGAGAAGGAACCATGGTCGCCGGAGGCTAACTCGTCGAAGTCGGAACCCCTTTTAGTCGAACCCTACAAATTCGATATCGTTAGAGGTAATCGCTCTTGGCCACAACTTCGTTTTCATCTGTAGATGGAAAGCCCTAACCAAATTTGGGCTTAAATCATCGATCTAACCATAATCTGAACCTAGGGTTCATCGTAATTTCGGGTTTAATCGAACTCCAACTTAAACTCAGTCTCAATTCAATTATTTTACATGAACAAGTTTGAAATCTCATACCCTTTGAAAGCCCTATGATTCCAATCCTAAATAATATCAGTATTAGTCGATTTGATTTGTGATTTCAAAACTAGGGTTTCGGGATTTCAATCGATCAACAAACGATCCAGAACTCGTTGTTTTTGCAATTAAACTTACCCCCAGATTCGAAATGTACCGATTAACAAAAGCCCCATTGTTTTAAGATCAATCAAGATCAAAATGGTTGGATTTGGGGAGGTTCTGGTTCGGATATGCGATGGGGGAGGAAGAACACGAGAAGGTATGGGTTAAAACCTTTTGAATCAGAGTCCTTATCGCGATACCCTAGCGGGCGTGTTGGTTAAAGCTATGTGTTGATGTGGAGGAGACCCGGGTTCGAGTCTCCCCATTCTGTTTGTTTTTAAAACATATTTTCAAAATCATTTTTAATATAAAATCATTTTCCTATATTACTATATTAATATATTAAGGTGTTCTAGCCTCGTAAAACCACCCGTGGGCTCGGGTTTGGTTTGTAACCCGTATTCATTAAAAATACCCACTTTTAAAATAATATATTTATATTATTTTCAACCCGTGACTCCAATTGAAAATAATATATATATTTATATATTATTTTCACCACGTTTATAAACTTTGTGTAACGTCTCAAACTTATAAATAATATAATTATTTATATTATTTACCCACGTTTATATCCCCGAATAAAAATAAATATATTTATTATTCTTGCCACATAAATGATTATTTTATTAATCCTACAAACTTAAAAATATTATATATAGTTATATTATTATTTTCCTAGCCATAATTTAAATGGTACAACCAAACGAATTTTTATTTATTTATTATTCGTATTAGGGACGTTCGACACGTAACGCATTTATCATTATATTAAGAAACCTTATTCCCGTGGACAAGTTCGCTACTCTTTAATGTTAGTGCGTCTTAGGACGTTCAATCTTCCGGGTCGTCGTCACAATCTCTCATGTGTCCCTAATTATTATGCTTATAATTCTAGGACATACGTAGACGGTTCACAGACAAACTTTTATGCTTTCTATTGCATTCATGTGTGGTGCTATCCACTACTAGTACACAACTCAGGTGAGTTTTCATAGCCCCTTTTTACTGCTTTTGTTTTTGGGGTGAAACATGTGTTAACTACTTTATCTACACGATTCAATAACTTGATTCTATGCTATGATCTACATGCTTTATATCTTGAACTATTTGGTGACCATTGCATGAACGCATGCCAGTACATTCATTAACTTGTGTTGCAAGCCTAAGGTAGTACCTAACATGATCATTTATAGGGGAATCCGAAACTAAACTAAATTTACCACATAACCTTGGCGGGTTGTTGTTGGTGTGAACTATTATCATGGGTGTATCTCCCCATGTTGGATGTGAACTATTAATTTGGGTGTCATCTCCCCTTGTTAGATGTGAACTATAAAACTCGGGTGTTATCTAACCCTTTTATCAAAACGGCAATCCGTGGGATTGTGGCAGCTAGATTTCATTTACCAGGATTGAATTGTACGCTTGGAGCCTTATATGTTCTCATATATGCTTTAGATCTGCTTTGAATCTTCTGAATCGTAAACTATATCTAAACTTTAGTTTGGTGTCAAAACCTATGTTGCTCACCAACTACTTGTAGTTGACAGTTACTTACATGTTTCAGGTGCACCTCTTTGAGGACTACTTGCTCACCTAGGACTTGGACCTAGTTTAATTTAATTTATGTTTTGAACGTTTCATTTTCCTATGTAACGGATGCTTTTAATTTGAATAATAAATATTATCATATTTAATAGCTGATCATGTGCTTATGAACAACCGCGTCAGCCCCGGCGTTTAATCCGCCGCCGGCCGGGGTGTGACAGATTGGTATCAGAGCCATGGTTATAGGGAATTAGGTTATTAGACACACATGACCTAGACTATAACCTAGGAGTCCCCAAACATGAGTTTAACTCGTGTCTTTTATTAGGAACTCCACTCTCTACTCATTTATACACTTACTTACCCACATCTATCTACTTCTGCCTACATGAACTACAACAATCTAAGGACTACATGAAACTATTTGAAACTACATGGATTACTTGAAACATATTCTTAGTCTATAGTCTATAACCATAGGGTACCTTGGCGTAATTATTCTACATATTATCTAGTGCATTACATGAATTATCTTATGTGCTATATTACTTGATAACCTACATGTTTACAAAAAAAAACCGCTACTAATGTGATACCTTATTTGCTACACTATTTGAACTGTTTGCACAATACCTATTTGATATCACTAAATGCTATCCTAAGTTTTGACATACAATAAAATTTTCAAATCCCGTCAAAGTTTTGGGTTCTGAAAATTAGTAGAGAACATGTGCAATCCGGAAGGGTGAATGCCTGTACTTTGGGTCTTCTGTCTAGGAAAGCATTTCATATAAATCCAAATCAACCGAAGGATCCGTATGCTTTCCTGGGAATTCCCGAAGTGAGTGTTCACCTATAGGCTAAAGCATATCTTCTTGAAAGTATAAGAACTTGAATCACTTTGATTTGTCATAGCATCCATTCGGCTATACGCCAGATGAATGTAATCTAAACATCATCCGCTTAATTATTATAATTTCGTACATAAGTCTAAACCTTATATTTTATACTTACGCTTAATAATATTTAAGTCAACTATACATCTTCATTCTTATGCCTTGGAAATTTTATCACCCTTATTATCATTTGCAAAGGATTTAAACCCTTAGACCTTACCATCCAAGGAAAGGAAACTCCTTGAATAGGTTAAGCACACCCTTGAGCCACAAGACACAATCCCTAACGATTCTCACCATAACCATGAGTTCAAGTAATAATGGCAATAGTACATGATGGCTGGAAGAGGGGGTGTAAGTCCATGAAAGATTCTGACTAAGGAAAGACTGAGTACTTCACGGTGTCCCATGTGACCCACCTCTTTTTCCTGGGAATCCTTTTCATGGGTACACTACTTATAGGTCAAGTGTTACTCCTGATATATTATTATAAGAACTCGGTGTTATGATTAGTAAAATTTTAAACTCATGAACACCTTTAACACTTACCATTACACTTACGACCCTTTCGTACTAGACATGGCCTCTTACCCTCCTCACTTCCCTGAGAACCACCCCGAAGTAGAGTCAACACAAGAGGAAGACTTTGGGTCCCCGTCACTAGACAACCAGCCACTGGCACGTCTAGCTGCCAAATCCATGGTTGACTGCAGAGCAGATTGGCTTAGGAGCAGGCTTGAGACTCCGAGCAGCTGAATCACCTCCCTAGAGAGACCATATCTAGCACCTAACCTATACCATCCAGACCCAGGAGTAGGACAAGCCAAGGAACCAACCAGTGCCTTAGGACACCTATAGGTAAGGACCGCAGAGTTCTGAGGCAAGGAATGGAGACCATGGAATACTTGATGCACATACAGAAATAACTAGAGCTGAAACCCGGTTTACAATACGAAAAACCACAAAGATGATCGCTTTGGAGTTTATCTGCTTCCCGGTGGAAAACTATCTGAGATGTTAGCGGGATATTCTATTTCGCATTCCCTTAAACTTAAATTGAAACCCATATCCTGTACCCCAAATATAAATGTTAATACTTTTTGCTCTACTTAATGATTGACATCTAAAACTTCTTTATAAACTAATCATTTTGCTATTTTCTGACTTGACTAACGTAGTTATTTTGTTCAAACCAAACCTTTTATCAAACACTTGATTTATAAATCTTATCATAAATTATTTACAAACCCCTTATTCTTGTGGATGTACTTAATGCAAATTGATTTATAAAAACATTTATCTCATCATCTTAGTTAATAATTAATTATGAATTGATTAACTATTTCATTACGACCTCTTAAATTCTTGGCCTGATTACAAAATAATTTGGCCATTATTTTCTTTTGCAACATTGCCTTTATGAAAGCTAAATAAATAAAAAGGTTTTATTTACCCAGTTACCTAGTTATTCAATCTGTTACTTTCAATTATTAAAGTTACAAACAAGGATGAATTTCAATTACTTGTCATTTACAAACAAAAAGCTCAAATCAGATACTCGTGTGCGTATTATTCTAAATACCTATAAATCTTTCTCATCACCTTGCACCTTCGAAAATGTATGAACTTACTACCACTTCAAAAACATGAATCATTTCACGTAGGCGTTAACCACCCATATAAACCTCAACAAAAATTGAAAACTTGAAACCAACTACCTACAACACGCTTGTCCGCAGCACTCGATCACCGACAAGATTCGATAGTTTACATTTCTCATGAGGTTCAACTATTTACATACGAACATTCATAATATACCTGATACTAAATTGGTTGCATTATCGACGCAACTTTATTGTTCAAGTTATACATGAAACTTGGTTGTATACAAAATACATGATTATTTACATTATACATGAAACTTGATCACTTGCAATATACATGAAACTAGATTGATCATATTATAGATATAACTTGATTACTTACCATGTACATGATACTAGAGTGATCACATTATAGATGGAACTTGATTACTTGCAATATGCACGATACTAGATTGTTCATATGATACATGATACTTGGTTATTTACAATATGCATGATACTAGATTATTTACGCTATACATGAAACTTGAGTGTTTACATTACACACGAAACTAGATTGTTTACCTTGTTTGCAATTTATTTGCCCACTACATACATGAGGCATGATCGTTCATTTTATCCATGAAACTTGATAGCTATAAACTTTGGGCTACTCGGGGTTTGACGTATTCTTGTTCAAACACGAGGGAGCTATAAACTTTGAGCTACTCGGGGTTTGACGTATTCTTGTTCAAACACGAGGGAGCTATAAACTTTGAGTTACTCGGGGTTTGATGTATTCTTGTTCAAACACGAGAGAGCTATAAACTTTATGGGTAACCTAGAGGGTATACGGCACCCATGTATGGGGTTGTATCACCTTGTTAGTCATTACTCCCTGATTGACTTTATCATCTATACACACAATTACTTATTAGAAATTCATGCATGAAAACAATAATAAACTAATGTTTTTGGGTGTTTCCCCCACCTTCATACCCACACGCAATAGAATGATCTATACGGACCATACGACGATTTGAATAATTACGGGTGCACACGTAATTATAAAAGTCAGCGCATGGAAAACATAGTAAATTTTGTCGTGTGTGATGACATAAAACCTATGGTGATATACAGTAACGAAACTAATGGGATATGATAAGGGCATACTGGATATACCGCTGGCATATCCTATATATAAGTGCTCCTGTCATATTGTCAGAAGTAACGTTGTCCGTATCACGTAAGGTTCCTATTACTTTGACCTTGACCAATAGTTGTGAAATCCTTATCCAACAACATTACTTGAATATGTTAGACTATATCCTAAACAAGTTTAGATATTAAAATACCCATCACCCTCATTACAAGTGATGCATCTCATCATTTGAGTCTAAAATCATTCTAGGGCAATCTTCTCCTTAATTCCCCTCAAACAAAATCCACTACCACCATCCATGTCTGACACGATGACCTGACCTGACCTGACCTTGAGTATCAGACCCGAACCTTGTCATAAATTGTACTCTCCAAGCCGACAGTCAAAACTCGTTGAAAATCCAAACAGTTAACTTCTTCCTGATTTAGTAGCCTCCAACAGTTGAATTTCGGGACGAAATTCCCTCAACTTGGGGATACTGTAACATCCATGACTTTCCGGCCATATTTTTTTTTCTTTTCTATTATTTATTTATTATCTCATGCAATAATAACACTATACTTAAACCCTGTGCCTGCCCAACATATTATGCCACATTAACTATTATTTTTAACATATATCAATTCGATATCTTTTAACCTTGTATTACATATTATTTCTTTATTTTATGTATAACACGGGTAGGTATATATTTACATAGGTATATAAGTAAACATTTTATTACATTAAATGTATATGAATGTAACCATTGGATTTTTAATTTTTGTAGCCTCATTCCTATATACATATATACTTATATGAATTGGTGTAAATTTATAAGGACTAAATTCCATAATTAAAATTAGGATTTATAAATATTATTTCCAAGAAAATGATCCTTAATAGAAATAAAATTATTTCTATTTTATAAATCATATTTTATATTTGAATCATTACTTATAATATTAAAATCTATTTCCTTTTTTTTTAAGTTTAGGGTTTTATACCTTATAAAGGTTCAGGGTGCATAATGCAATTTTCGAAACTTCAATTTCATTTAAAACTAAGTTTAGGCATGAAATAATAAATCCATAAATCTTGAGGGGCCACTTTGTAAAATCTGGACACCCCCCCCCCCTATTCGATGTTGACCAGGAGAAAGTCAACAGAAGGTAATTTCTTAATCCTTGACTTTCAAAAGTCAACAGGGACAAGATCCTATCTCAATCGATCCCCAAATCATCTAATTGGTGTGTTATAACTCCAGGGATCGTGCACAAACAGTTATGCGACGGTTTCAAACGTGAATTATGATCCAATTTACTCTGCATTCAATGATTATGAACTCAAAACCGTAACCGTCGAGCTCGTCTCTATTCCTCACCAATGCGCATCAAATTCGATGATTTGGTTCATTATTCCCACAATCAAACTATCTAAACACGTTAGTCGAACCTCCCAGAAGCTGTTACACACACAACTTCGACCGGAGAAGGAACCATGGTCGCCGGAGGCTAACTCGTCGAAGTCGGAACCCCTTTTAGTCGAACCCTACAATTTCGATATCGTTAGAGGTAATCGCTCTTGGCCACAACTTTGTTTTCATCTGTAGATGGAAAGCCCTAACCAAATTTGGGCTTAAATCATCGATCTAACCATAATCTGAACCTAGGGTTCATCGTAATTTCGGGTTTAATCGAACTCCAACTTAAACTCAGTCTCAATTCAATTATTTTACATGAACAAGTTTGAAATCTCATACCCTTTGAAAGCCCTATGATTCCAATCCTAAATAATATAAGTATTAGTCGATTTGATTTGTGATTTCAAAACTAGGGTTTCGGGATTTCAATCGATCAACAAACGATCCAGAACTTGTTGTTTTTGCAATTAAACTTACCCCCAGATTCGAAATGTACCGATTAACAAAAGCCCCATTGTTTTAAGATCAATCAAGATCAAAATGGTTGGATTTGGGGAGGTTCTGGTTCGGATATGCGATGGGGGAGGAAGAACACGAGAAGGTATGGGTTAAAACCTTTTGAATCAGAGTCCTTATCGCGATACCCTAGCGGGCGTGTTGGTTAAAGCTATGTGTTGATGTGGAGGAGACCCGGGTTCGAGTCTCCCCATTCTGTTTGTTTTTAAAACATATTTTCAATATCATTTTTAATATAAAATCATTTTCCTATATTACTATATTAATATATTAAGGTGTTCTAGCCTCGTAAAACCACCCGTGGGCTCGGGTTTGGTTTGTAACCCGTATTCATTAAAAATACCCACTTTTAAAATAATATATTTATATTATTTTCAACCCGTGACTCCAATTGAAAATAATATATATATTTATATATTATTTTCACCACGTTTATAAACTTTGTGTAACGTCTCAAACTTATAAATAATATAATTATTTATATTATTTACCCACGTTTATATCCCCGAATAAAAATAAATATATTTATTATTCTTGCCACATAAATGATTATTTTATTAATCCTACAAACTTAAAAATATTATATATAGTTATATTATTATTTTCCTAGCCATAATTTAAATGGTACAACCACACGAATTTTTATTTATTTATTATTCGTATTAGGGACGTTCGACACGTAACGCATTTATCATTATATTAAGAAACCTTATTCCCGTGGACAAGTTCGCTACTCTTTAATGTTAGTGCGTCTTAGGACGTTCAATCTTCCGGGTCGTCGTCACAATCTCTCATGTGTCCCTAATTATTATGCTTATAATTCTAGGACATACGTAGACGGTTCACAGACAAACTTTTATGCTTTCTATTGCATTCATGTGTGGTGCTATCCACTACTAGTACACAACTCAGGTGAGTTTTCATAGCCCCTTTTTACTGCTTTTGTTTTTGGGGTGAAACATGTGTTAACTACTTTATCTACACGATTCAATAACTTGATTCTATGCTATGATCTACATGCTTTATATCTTGAACTATTTGGTGACCATTGCATGAACGCATGCCAGTACATTCATTAACTTGTGTTGCAAGCCTAAGGTAGTACCTAACATGATCATTTATAGGGGAATCCGAAACTAAACTAAATTTACCACATAACCTTGGCGGGTTGTTGTTGGTGTGAACTATTATCATGGGTGTATCTCCCCATGTTGGATGTTAACTATTAATTTGGGTGTCATCTCCCCTTGTTGGATGTGAACTATAAAACTCGGGTGTTATCTAACCCTTTTATCAAAACGGCAATCCGTGGGATTGTGGCAGCTAGATTTCATTTACCAGGATTGAATTGTACGCTTGGAGCCTTATGTGTTCTCATATATGCTTTAGATCTGCTTTGAATCTTCTGAATCGTAAACTATATCTAAACTTTAGTTTGGTGTCAAAACCTATGTTGCTCACCAACTACTTGTAGTTGACAGTTACTTACATGTTTCAGGTGCACCTGTTTGAGGACTACTTGCTCACCTAGGACTTGGACCTAGTTTAATTTAATTTATGTTTTGAACGTTTCATTTTCCTATGTAACAGATGCTTTTAATTTGAATAATAAATATTATCATATTTAATAGCTGATCATGTGCTTATGAACAACCGCGTCAGCCCCGACGTTTAATCCGCCGCCGGCCGGGGTGTGACAACAGCCATCGTGTGGTTGTACCATTTAAATTTGCCGCCGGCCGGGGTGTGACAACATCCATCGTGAGATTGGACAGAAGGAATTAGGAAGTCTCGAAGTCGTAAGAGAGACGTCGGAAAGGTTTGATCAGATCAAAGCGCGAATGAAGGCCGCACAAGACCGTCAGAAATCCTATGCGGATAAACGACGAAGGCCTATTGAGTTTAATATTGGTGATAGAGTAATGCTGAAAGTGTCACCATGGAAGGGAATCATACGATTCAGAAAGAGAGGAAAGTTAAGTCCGAGGTTTGTCGGACCATTCAAGATAATGGCACGGGTTGGAGAAGTCGCTTATCGGTTGGAGTTTCCTGATGAGTTAAGTGGGATTCATCCTACTTTCCATGTATCACACTTGCGAAAGTGTTTGGCGGATGAATCGGCTCACGTACCACTTACTGACATCGAGGTTGACAACAGCCGTAATTACATCGAAGAACCTGTGGCCATCCTTGATCGGAAGGAGAAACGTTTATGTAATAAAGTTATCCAATTGGTTAAGGTCCAATGGAAGCATCGAAAGGGATTGGAAGCCACTTGGGAAACGGAGAAGGAAATGAGGGAGTCGTACCCTCATCTATTTGACTTATGATAAGGTTTCGGGGACGAAACCTATTGTAAGGGGGGTAGACTTGTAACATCCCAAAAAAATAAAACGACAGTTATAATAACAGAATAAACGAACGAGGCATGACGGGTCGGGTCGGATGGGTCAGCGGGCTATAAATAGCCTATGCCACCCCTTTTCTCTCATTTGCAACTTTTTAGAGAGAGAAACCATAGAGAGAGAAAGTTGGCGGATCGACCCGAGACTTCAGCAAAGTGTTACTCCATAACTCGTGAGAAGAACCTCTGGATCAGAAACTCGATTCAGGTAACGAACCGACCTAAATCTGAGTTTTAGTTCGTTTTTGGGTTTTTCGGGTTTTGGGTGAAAAGGTAAGGTTTGAACGGATGAAACTGAAAGATAATCATGGATTTGAGTTCCTTAATGGAAAACGAACGTTTTGAATGCAACAGGTTCGGGATCTTGACATGATCAGACCCGAATGCGAAAGTTAGGGTTTTTCGCGAAGAACAGGTCGTGCGCACTTGCTAAGTGCGCACGGAGCAGGTCCTGCGCACTTGCTAAGTGCGCAGGAGGAGGGACCTGCGCACTTACTAAGTGCGCAGGAGGCAGGGTCTGCGCACTTGCTAAGTGCGCAGGCAGCAGGGTCTGCGCACTTGCTAAGTGCGCAGACATCAGAACTGATTAAGTAAAGTCAGTATGTTAGAATGGTTAAACCGTTAGAGTCAGGATTGGTCTGATGTGTATTTAACTAATCAATTCAGATCGGAAGTGACGTTGTCGGACCTTCGATTAGGACAACCCATATTAGCGTATCAGGTGAGTTCTAGAGCCCTCTTTTAAATGTTCTGTTAATGTTTTTGGGCTGGTGTGCATGCTTACGAAATGATGTTTAACGAAATGATGTTAACGAAATGATGTTTAACGAAATGATGTTTAACGAAATGATGTTTAACGAAATGATGTTTTAACGAAACGATGTTTACGAAAGGAAAGGTTTTGAAGTGTTTTTGCCAAAAAGAGTTACGAATGTTTTATGAACGGTCTAAATGAGGAAATGTTTAATAAGAAGAGAAAGAGGTAAAGGTTTTAAAGAAGTCATTACAAATCTAATCTGTCGAATGAATGGAATTGACGAATGAAGTCTGGGAAATGAGATTCCCAGCCTTGTGGTAGATTATAGACAGCGAGCCATAGTTGCCACAAGAACAACAGGGGCATTGTCTCTGTGGCATGTCAATGGTTATGATGTTGTACAACTGGTAAAGGGAGTAACGACGGTTACTCAGGGGTTAACGTGACCCTATGTAAGGTTAAATTATGATCCGACGATGTTATGGCTGAGAGTCATAACCGTCGATGGAAGTTGTCGGTTTATGGACATGAGAGCCATAAGGGCAACTGAATGGGTATTGTCGGTCCTCACGCAGTTAGCCTTGGGGGCAATACCAAAAGGGAATTGACGGAATGTATGGTATTGTCGGTCTTCGTGCAGTTAAGCCTTAGGGGCAATACCATAAGGGAATTGACGGAATGTATGGTATTGTCGGTCTTCGTGCAGTTAAGCCTTAGGGGCAATACCATACTAAATGACAGAACGAAGGGTAACACAGATTTAGATAATAATGTATGACTTAAATGAATGTTAAAAGTTTTAATGAACGATCCGTTTAACGGTGTTTATGATTATGATGTTGATGATGATATGGGTACGAAACCTTTTTAAAGATGTTAGATTATTACATGCTTTTGCGAAAGGTTTTACTAAATGAATGATACGTTTTTTGGCAAATGTTGATGTTAAAGTTTTTATGAAATGCTAGAACTCACCGGCGTAGCTGACCTTTTTAGTGTGCACATTCAGGTTAAGGCAGGTATGGACGATGGACGGTGATGCTTGGCAAGCGAGAAGAGTTACCCGGTCGATCATGAAGACTGGCATCCCGTTATGAGTTGTTTATGTTAAGTTTATGTATTTGACAATGTACGCTTCCGCATGTATGGACAAGTTTTTAGTTTTGTTGAATGAATGATTCCGCTGCGTTATTTGATATTCATGTTTAAGAACTGTTTGTGAATGAGTAAATCCAACGAGTAAGGCCTCCCGGGTTTAGGGCCTTACAGCCGGGTATGAGACGTGATATTGTTAAGTATGTGGAAAGATGTCTCACATGCTTAAGGGTAAAGGCGGAACACCAATAGCCGTATGGAAAGCTTCAACCGCTTGAAATACTGCTTTGGAAATGGGAGAACATAACTATGGATCTAATCACTAAACTACCTAAGACACGAAAGAGTTATGATTCAATTTGGGTAGTATTAGATCGGTTGACAAAGAGTGCACATTTCCTTCCTATAAAGGAAACGTATTCATAGGATAGATTGGAGGAAATCTACGTGAAAGAAATAGTGTCACGACATGGTGTATCGGATCATGATACGAGGTTTACTTCTCGTTTTTTGAAGAAATTCCATGAGGATATGGGGACTAGATTTAATCTTAGTACCGCTTACCATCTATAAACGGATGGTCAAAGCGAGCGGACGATTCAAACGCTCAAGGATATGTTACGAGCATGTGCTTTGGATTTTGGGGGTATTTGGGACGACCATTTACCTTTGGCAGAATTTTCTGACAACAATAGCTACCATTCTAGCATTGGTATGCCACCTTTTGAGGCGTTGTATGGGAGGAAATGTTGAACACCCATGTGTTGGGGTGAAATTGGTCAACGAGAACTTGGTAGCAAAGAGGTGGTCAAGGAAACTATTAGTAGTATTGACCAAATAAGGGCACGCTTAAAGGCGATCCAGGATCGCCAAAAATCCTATGCGGATAATAGAAAGCGGGCGATTGAGTTTCAAGTGGGAGACTTTGTGCTTTTGAAAGTCTCTCCTTGGAAAGTGGTTATACGGTTTAGGAAACGAGGGAAGTTGAGTCCACGTTTCATCGAACCGTTTAAAGTGATAGCAAGGGTGGGTGCGGTAGCCTGTCGTTTGGAGCTACCGGAGGAACTAAGTAGACTTCATAATATGTTTCATGTGAAACATTTGTGAAAATGTTTGGCGGATGAGTCTACTTTTGTTCCATTGGATGACATTGAATTGGATGAAAAGTTGAATTATGTTGAAGAACCGGTGGCAACCTTGGATAGAAAAGTAAAGCGTTTACGCAATAAAGAGATTAGCTAAGTTTTGGTGAGGTGGAAACATAAGAAGGGAGCGGAAATGACTTGGGAAACCGAGGAAGAGATGCTCAAATATTATCCGAACCTCTTTATGTGAAGTCGGGTTTCGGGACGAAACCCAAATAAGGGGAGGTGATTTGTAACGAACCAAAATCCGAGTTTCATTTTAAATAAATAAATATTTCTATTTATTATTATGGTGGAAATAATATTTTAGAAATAAGTTGAAACAAGTGGGTTTCAAGTTAAGTTTGGGGTTTTGTTAGTTTTCTAACTAATTTTGGCATGAAAATGGATAAAATGGAAATTGAGGGACTGAATTTGAAAATATGGCAAATCTACCATATTTGACTTATATGAAGTCAAAATTCATATTTTCATTGGGATGTGGGGGTCGATGCTTGCAAGAGAAAAGGGAGAAAGGGAGAAAATTGATCAAGAACGAAATTGGTGACTTGCATGCTCGGGATTAAGGTGTTAATTCACACAATACCTTCCTAACATCAAGTAAGTTCCTCCTTCATCTCTTGAATCCACCATGGGTTTTGGGTGAAATCCGAAAATTATGATACACGGGGTTAAATTGGTGTTAGATTGTTGATAATCTAGCTAAACTAAAGGTAAAGAGTGGTGAATAACATCCTAGAACCTTTTAATTTAGATTATAAGAAATTAGGGTTCATATAGGATGAATTGAGAGTTTTTGATTTATGATGATAGATTGTTAAATTGAGGTTGAGATAAGTGTTTAATTGATGTTAGGCACTTGAATGAACATCAAATTAACCTAATGATAATGATGAAATGAAAAATTAGTGTTAAAGAAATGGTAATGAAACTCAAGTAGGTGAGTTTGGGTGGAAAGAGGGTGTTTGGATATGATTATAAACCAAACGGATCAGTTTAGGTTGGAAATAGAAGATTGGGTTGTGAACCTAATTAAAATGTGACTTTTGAAATATAATAGATTACTAAACTAGGTGAATGTGTTTAGGTAATCAAATTTCAAAGCGTGAAGGGGGAACGGGATCTTCAAACCCGCAAGTAAGTGCTCTTGCATCTACTTAGTATTGTTAACAAATGTGGATACTTGTGTAGTATGTTTGTAATTTATGTTATATGTAATGAATGCGTATGAAAGTGTATGAACATGTGAATGAATGTAGTTACAGTTGTAATACTATAATGGAAATGTGGTTATGAAGTTATGGTCTATGAACCATAATGGAAATGTGGTGCGGTTATGGTCAATGTTATGAAAATGGGCATGTGGTGAAAATTATGGTCTAAGCACCATGTTGGATATGTAAAAGAGTTATGGTCGCGTGCCATAATGGAAATGAAAAATTTGTCAAACATGAGATGGTTTTAAGGAAAGAAAGCAACGTGTATGTGGTTATGCAAGTGATATGTCGCCTAAGCGGTAATTGGGTGGAAACGGGTCAAATGGGTGAATGGGTGGAAATGTTAATACTTTACCATGATGTTATGATTTTTCTTCTTTACTAATGGTGTTTTATATGTGGTGACATGTAGGGAAGGCTCCGGTATGATCAAGGTCAAGTTCGTGGCATAAGATGGATTCTCGTATGCATTTTTTGGGTAATTACTTGTGTAACTAGATGTTCACTATTTAGGTGTAAACCGACACATGAATTTGGTATTTTGATGTGTAAATATAGTGCTTGAATGTTTTAACTCAAAATCTAAGTATTGGGAAAATTTTATGGCAAATGGGTTAATGTTGGAAAAATTGACTAAGTGTTGAAAGCTGCAGAAATTTTGAAACTTTCTATCAAGAGAGGGTCTTCGCGCCACGCGAAAAACCAGAGAGGGTCTTTCACGACACGCGAAAGTCCTGTTTCTCGGATAAGTCATTTTGGACTCCCTCGCGACACGCGAAGGGAGGGGGCCTGGTCCTCGCGCCACTCGAGTATTTAAAAAAAATATTTCTTAGGACGATTGCTTCCGAGTGTTTATTGATTTAATAATCTTTTTTTTTTTAAATTAGAGTGTTACATCTATTCCAAGAGTAAGGAAGATCATGCTAATCATGTGAAAATCTTGCTTGAACTCTTGAAAAACGAAAAGCTTTATGCTAAATTCTCAAAATACGAATTCTGGTTATCAGAAATACAATTCCTTGGACATGTCATTAACGCAGATGGCATCCAAGTTGACCCGGTTAAAATTGAGGCTGTATCCAAATGGGAAATCCCGAAGTCTCCAACAGAAGTTCGTACTTTCTTTAGATTAGCTGGTTACTACCTGAGATTTATTCGAGACTTTTCTCTAATAGCTGTACCATTAATTTCTCCTACTCGCAAGTCAGTTAAGTATGAATGGGGTCCTAAACAATCTGAATCTTTTGAAACTCAGAAACAGAAACTGACTTAAGCACCCATACTGGATTTGCCAGATGGAAATGAAGGCTTTTCAGTATACTGTGATGCTTCACACACCAGCTTTGGTTGTGTGTTAATGCAAGGAAGCAAAATTATTGCCTATGCCTCTCGACAATTAAAACTCATGAAAAGAATTATACAACTCATGATTTAGAGTTGGGCGCCATAATTTTCGCTTTGAAATTATGGAGACACTATTTATATGGAGTCAAATTCACCGTGTTCACTGATCACAAAAGCCTAAAGTCTATATTCAGTCAGAAAGAACTGAATATGAGGCAAAGACTTTGGATGGAAGCCCTAAATGATTACGATTGCGAAATCTGTTATCATGAAGGAAAAGCTAATGTTGTAGTTGACGCCTTAAGTAGAAAAGAACATGAGAAACCTAAACGAGTTCGTACTTTAAGACTCGATCTCCAAATCGATCTTATCACTCTTATTAAGGAATCTCAGAAACTTGCTTTGCATGAACCCAACCTGGAGAAGGAATGATTGGGAGGAATGATCGACCAATTGGTCAAAGGTAATGATGGAATTCTTAGAATGAATAAGAGAATTTGAGTTCCTATCTATGGAAACGTACGTGAAGAAATTCTTGAAGAAGCTCACAAATCTAAGTACACCATGCATCCTGGAAGCAATAAAATGTATAAAACCTAAAAGCAAATTATTGGTGGATAGGAATGAAGAAGCATATCGCTATCTATATTGCAAAGTGTTTAACGTGTTCTCGAGTTAAAACTAAACATCAAAAGACGTCTGGCTTGTTACAGCAACTTGAAATTCCTGTATAGAAATGGGAAATGATAACCATGGATTTCATTACTAAACTTCCCCGAACCAGTCGTGGGAATGATACAATCTGGGTTATTGTTGACAGACTTACTAAATCTACTCATTTTCTTCCCATGAAAGAAACGTTCAGCATGGATAAGTTGGCACAGTTATACGTTAACGAAATTGTGTCATTACATGGTGTGCCACTATCTATCGTGTCAGATAGAGATAGTAGATTTACTTCTCGATTCTTGAATAGTTTTCAAAAAGCTCTAGCTACAAAATTGAATCTTAGCACTGCCTACTATCCTCAAACGGACTGGCAGAGTGAAAGAACCATTCAAACCCTCAAAGACATGTTAAGGTCTTGTGTTATTGATCTTGAAGGAAGCTGGGATGACCACTTACCTCTAATGGAATTCTCCTATAATAAAAGCTATCATACGAGTATACAGGCCGCTCCTTTTGAAGCCTTATACGGTCGTAAATGTCGAACTCCGATCTGTTGGTCCGGAATAGGAGAAAATCAGTTATCCGGACCTGAAATAGTCATGGAAACAATTGAGAAAGTTATTCAAATAAAAGATAGATTGAAAGCGGCTCATGATCGTCAAAAGAGTTATTCTAATAAAAGACGAAAGCCATTAGAATTCAACGTCGGTGATAATGTTCTGTTGAAAGTTTCACCATGGAAAGGCGTTGTAATATTTGAGAAGAAAGGAAAATTAAGTCCTAGATTCATAGGACCATTCAAAATCTTGAAAAGAGTTGGGCTTGTGGCCGATCAACTTGAATTACCAGAAGAAATGAATGGAATACACGATGTATTCGATGTGTCAAATCGACGCAAGTGTTTAGCAGATGAATCTCTGGTAATGCCCTACAAGATGTAGAGGTAGATGAAAAGTTGAAATTTATGGAAAAACCCTTGCAAATCAAGGACATGAAAGAAAAGAGGTTGAAAAGAAAGAAATTGATGATTGTGAAAGTAAAATGGAACTCCAGAAGTGGACATGAGTAGACGTGGGAACTGTGTAGGTCCCTCGGGTATCTCGGATCGTCACATGCAAGTGTGTTCTTGGTCGAACCGGGTGCGGAATGCCCGTGACTAGGTGGAGTATCAATCAACACAAAGTAAACCCACAACAAAGACACAATATACTTTCAAACTTCGTCTATTGATAATCACAGCCGGTTACAGAGAGAATGAGTGCGTACATACATTCTGTCACTAACAGCTATATATACTAGACCTGTTGCCTTCGCACTTAGCAAGTGCGCAGGGATTAACTCATGCGTACTTAGCAAGTACGCAGACTTTGCTCTTGCGTACTTGCTAAGTACGCAGGATATACATCGCACAACACTTAACATAAACAGACAAGACTAAGTACATACATATGTGATTACAACTCGATAATCAATACAAACAGATACTTAAATACAAGTACAAATACAAAAAGACAAGTACATAAGCTAAGACAGCATCCAGAGTGTCTGTCACACAAACATGCTTCAACAAACTGGAGTCTGAAATGAAAAAGAAATATCCTCACTTGTTTAAGTAATCTCGAGGATGAGATCAAAACAAGGTGGGGAGGATGTAACACCGATGACCGTCGTTTAGGTCATGCAAAAACCTAATTAAGCTAGATAGCTAGAGTAAGTAGGCTATCGTATCCACAAGGAGCATGTGGTCAGCATTACAAGTTCGTCTGATTATTTATTCTAAGGTAAGAAAAGTAAAATCGAATGTTTGAGAGTTTGTTTGGATTTGGAATAACAAATGCAAGTAATTAAAATTGGTGTTGTAAACAAATATGGAATAAAGTGATTCCTCCGGGATTCCGATTCAAAGCACAATCCTAAACTTAGCTTTCAAATGGGAAATCACATAGACATAATTATGACTGTTGATTAACTTGATTGTGATAATACGGACAATTTAATCGGATTGCAAGCAATGAAAGGTTTATCACATATACTCAATTACAATTTACCAAACCAAATCCCTTTTCCAATATATCCCATTAACTAGAACTCTCGGGATTGAAGGTTAAAGACAAGATTCAAATAAATTATAATTGTCTACAATCAATCAATCAACACATTAAGCAAAAAGCATCGAATGCTTAGATTGCAAATCCCAATTACAAAGAAAAACTAAGTTTAATCATATGCTTACAAGAATCCTTCACCCAAAGGAAAACACAAATATAAGTTCATCTGTAGATTCATTCTCAAGGTATCTGAATCCCTAAGGATACTTTAGCTCAAAAAGCTTTTAACTCAATTTGGAGATGATAGAATCTAGATATAAGTTCATCTGTAGATTCATTCTCCATGTATCTGAAGCACTCATACTGCTTTCTCAGGAGATCACTTTTGCTCTTCTTGAAGTCACTGTTCCCCTCAAATCTTTTCTGCAATGCCTTCGAGAGATCTTTCGAATTATCATATCCTCTGAAGCTGTGAAAGAGTTCTCTAGTTAAGGCCATTGTGATAGATCCATGTGACTTCTTTTCTCTGTCATAAACTTTCTTTTCTTCTTCATCTAGCTTAGATATAGGTTTGGGAACAATTTCATCAAGATATGTATAAGTAGGATACTTCAGCTCAAAAGCTTTTAACTCATTTTGGAGATGACAGAATCTAGATATAAGTTCATCTGTAGATTCATTCTCCAGGTATGTGAAGCACTCATACTGCTTTCTTAGGAGATCTCTTTTGCTCTTCTTGATGTCACTGTTCCCCTCAAATCTTTTCTGCAATGCCTTCCAGAGATCTTTCAAATTATCATATCCTCTGAAGATGTGAAAGAGTTCTCTAGTTAGGGCCATTGTGATAGATCCATGTGACTTCTTTTCTCTGTCATAAACTTTCTTTTTTTCTTCATCTAGCTTAGATATAGGCTTGGGAACAATTTCATCAAGATATGTATAAGTAGGATGCTTATAACCCTCAAGTATAGGTATCCACAAATAGGAATCAATGTATGAGATATAATGCTCAAAGCGTGCTTTCCAATTCGAATAATCATTAACATTAAGCAGATTTGGCGGTTTTTGCGGAGTACCTATCTCGTTATCATAGTTAAGCACGTTACCAAGATTCGGAAGATTTGCCATAGGGTAAAACTTAGTCAAAAACTCAGAAAGTCAATACAACTTGCGCACTTAAGAAACTGTTGTTGCGCACTAGATATTTCCTCTTGCGTACTTAGTAAGTACGTAGGAGTAAATGTTAAGTACGCACGCGGCAGAGTTAAGTACGCACAAGAATGGTCTTGCGTACTTTTCAAGTACGCACGAAGACTGTCCTTTTAGCCAAAAAGGGTAAGTACGCAGGTCACTTTTTCACCTGCTCTCACCAACTTTTTTCGAACGCCGGAAATACCTTAGATCTTCAAATTTTGAAGATATGAACAAATTGATCAAGCCAAAAGGTTAGGAACTTGTTTCTAACAAACCCTTGATGATCAAAACACTCAACCAAACAAGAAAAAGGGCAGATTTTGAAGGATTATTTCTTTTAAAATAGCGCTCAAGAGCTACCTCAATTTTATCACAAAAATCACCAAAATCAGTCACTTTTCTTTGTAAAAAGGCTGTAGATTGTGTCAAAAATGCTCCTAGCACACTCAGAACACTCAAAATCAAGAGCAAATTGCTCTGATACCACTTGTAGGTCCCTCGAGTGTCTCGGATCATCACATGCAAGTGTGTTCCTAGTCGAACCCGGTGCAGAATGCCCGTGACCAGGTGGAGTATCAATCTACACAAAGTAAACCGACAACAAAGAAACAAGATATTTTCAAACTTCGTCTATTGATAATCACATCGGGTTACATAGAGAATGAGTGCGTACATACATTCTGTCACTAACAGCTATATATACTAGACCTGTTGCCTTCGCATTTAGTAAGTGCGTAGAGATTAACACATGCGTAGTTAACAAGTACTCAGACTTTGTTATTGCGTACTTGCTAGGTACGCAGGATATAGATCCTGCGCACTTACTAAGTGCGCACAACACTTAACATAAACAGACAAGACTAAGTACATACATATGTGATTACACCTCGATAATCAATACAAACAGATACTTAAATACAAGTACAAATACAAAAAGACAATTACCTAAGCTAAGACAGCATCCAGAGTGTCTGTCACACAAACATGTTTCAACAAACTTGAGTCTGAAATGAAAAAGAAATATCCTCACTTGTTTAAGTAATCTCGAGGACGAGATCAAAACAAGGTGGGGAGGATGTAACACTGATGACCGTCATTTAAGTCATGCAAAAAGCTAATTAAACTAGATAGCTAGAGTAAGTAGGGTATCGTATCCACAAGGAACATGTGGTCAGCATTACATGTTCGTCTAATTATTTATTCTAATGCAAGAAAAGTAAAATCAAATGTTTGAGAGTTTGTTTGGATTTGGAATAACAAATGCAAGTAACTAAAATTGGTGTTGTAAACAAATATGGAATAAAGTAATTCCTCCGGGATTCCGATTGAAAGCACAATCCTAAACTTAGATTTCAAATGGGAAATCACATAGACATGATTATGATAGTTGATTAACATGATTATGATAATACGAAAAATTTAATCGGATTGCAAGCAATGAAAGGTTTATCACATATTCTCAATTACAATTTACCAAACCAAATCCCTTTTCCAATATATCCCAATTACTAGAACTCTCGGGAATTGAAGGTTAAAGACAAGATTCAAATAAACTATAACTGTCTACAATCAATAAATCAACACATTAAGCAAAAAGCATCGAATGCTTAGATTGCAAATCCCAATTACAAAGAAAAACTAAGTTTAATCATATGCTTACAAGAATCCTTCACCCAAAGGAAAACACAAATAGACTAGCCACTCATGTTGTGAATTTGATCTTCAGTCTTGATATTGATTTGCTACATGGATGATTGCTTGGTGATTTCTTGATGATTGGAGAGGATTTAGGAATAAGAGATAATGATTATGATGCCCCCAAAATGCTACATAACTCGTCCCACACGTGAAACTTTCTAAATCCCAGCCAAACGTAACCCCCGAAACCTTAAAAACGAATTAAATGAAGTTTTGGTCTGGCCAGGGCCGTAAGCTACGACCAAGCCATAGCCTACGGCCAACTCAGGATGGTCTACAGCTTGTTACTTCTGATTTACGGCTTGGCGTTACGGGTGGTGTCCCAGGCCGTAGCTTATGGCCTAGCCGTAGGTTACGGCTTTCCTGACTTTGCCTTACGACCAATTTTGTAGGTTACGGCTCATGTCTTCTGGTCTACGGCCCTGGGTTACGGCCTGGGGCTTTTTACAACTTTTTGTTCCTTTGAACTTTTCACCCCGTTCTCGCTTTCAATCCGTCTTTTTCATCTCCAAATATGCTCCTAAACCTGTAATTACATAATCATTCGTAGTTAACAAGTTCAAGGCATATAAACAAATAAAATACACAATATTAATCAATTAACCTTATAAATCATCATCCACCCACTCGTTCATCACATCCCCACACTTACACTTTGCTTGTCCTCAAGCAAATCCATTCAAAACACTATTTAGCAGGTAAAAAAATACTCCAATCATCCCTACCGTGCCTCAGCTAAGGTCCACAGTCATACCCCATTTACAGATTTTGCACTAGATATGTTAATTTAGCAAGCAAAAATGATGTATCTTTAAAAACAGAATTTGCCTCACTAAGTCTACCGTGCTTTTGACTTTTATTTTCATTCACACACCCCTCACAATGTTTCACTCCACTTGGCTTCATATCTGAACTTGCATGTTATGTGCCGGTATAAGTCACTAATCTAACCAAGTATGAAACTTTGTAATCATAGGCTTGTATGACAATCGCACCTCCACATATCACAAGATAATGCACATATCAAAAGGGCTTAATGGTTTTGGGCTCGGGTAAAGGTAGGAGATTTTTTTTAGGCTATAAATTGGCTAAAATAAAAAGGTGACAACAACCATGAAACTTTTATTTTTGACCCACCATTTATTTTTTTCTTTTTCTCAGCCGCTTATTTTGGTCATTTGACCCAAATATTTGGCTATCCTTTCTGATGATTTTTTTTACTATAAAACACAACTAAACACATAGATTGTCCGTCGCGGTCGGTTATTTAGGCTTAACAATGGATCGGGTGAAAAGCTCAAAATGGAAACTATGGGAAAATTTCTGGGTAATCGGATAAACAAGGTGTTATAGGAACAAAGAATCCTATGTGCCTTTATCGTTTGTATGCATATATCAAGCCAAGTCTCAGCACGAATCAAACCACACAAGTTCTAACACAAAGAACAAATGGCCTACTCTAAACAAATGAATATATATTTTCCAATTAATTTGATAATTCTAATAGGCTCAAGATCTCACTAACATGGAAGAATGGGGGTTACCGATGTGTGCATGCATTTCTTATGCCAAAAGCTTGCTACCCCTAGAAGGCAATTTTGCATGGTTTTTATAAAACACTTGCTAAAAACGTTTCATTTAGCATTTCAAAATCAGACCATGACCTAGGACCTCTACGCACACAAGCAGGAACAAATTGGCATGTATTGACAGTCGCTTACGTGTCCGATTAGACAGCTTTTAAACAAAAAATAAAAAGAAAAATTTCGTAATTTCTCCTCCATCCCCACACTTGGAACACATTGTCCCCAATGTACGGAATTTTATATTAAAGCAAGCATGTGTTTTTTTTATTTATTTTTTATTTTTATTTTTCACGAACTTAATACCTACCCCCACTTTGAAAATCGGCTCGTCCTCGTGCCTAGAACTAGAATCAGAAACGTACCTTGGAAATGGTGAGATATCGAAGTTTTTCCCCACACTTGTCTATTTCTGTGGGTATGCTCTAAAACTTAACAAACAAAATTGAACATGCATACCATCAAAAGAAGATCAACAAAACAAAATAAATAAACCTCGGGTTGCCTCCCGGAAGCGCTAAGTTTCAAGGTCTTCAGCCAGACCGTACTTGATGTGCCTCTCATGGTGGTCGCATTGAACATTTTCCTACCGAATTTCCAGCATATGCTCGGTAGTTAACACACCAAGTCCATATTCGCTTCATTCTTCCCGACATGTCTTTTGAATCATTGCAGATCCACTTTGTAATGATTTTCCCAATGTCCCCCATTCTCACCTTCCTCTCTTTCAATCTCAAACCATATTCCCCAACTTTCTCAACTTGAAGACTGAATAATAAAGGATGATCGGGAAAACCTGCCAATGTCTTCATCTCTAGTTCCACATGGGTTTCTATGTCATCGACTGAGTCTAAACATTTAACTCCTTGCTCCAGAAAATCCAAAACCTCTTCTTTCACATCATCATCATCACTATCCACACCCCGTTCCACATGTGGTTTTTCAACAACTAAGAGAATCGGTGTGGTATTAATCTCCTCAGGCTTCAACTCTGCAACTTCCTCCAAAACTTCATGTAAAACCTCATCAGCATCACACTCTTTAGCCTTCGACATCAAGTCTAATGTTATTTGATTTTGATGAAGTTGATCAACTATTTGTTGCAAAATAGAATTTTCTTGCATCTGGGGGATCTTCTCGAGTAATCCTTTTAACTCGTCCAATGGAGTTGATGGCTCTTGCATTTGGCTAAACACATAATCTTGCTGATGGTAACCATCTTGATTATACATATTAAGATCCTCGTATGCTGGATGAAGGTGATCATAGTGATAGGTGTTGTATTCCTCCCGATAACCTGAGCTTTCTACCATATCCGTTTCATAAATTTCGCACCCCCAATCATTCCCATAGTTGTGGTTCACTTCTGGCTGATAATATCTTTGATAACAGGGTAAAGGTGCCTCATAGTATGGATAAGACGAGGGTGCATCTTCCTACTCATCATCCCTGTCACACCCCGACCGATGGCGGAATCATCGGGGCGAGACATGTAAGATTGTTCATAGCACATGGTTGACTAAATTGAAATATATTAAAGTTAAATTTCCATTACAAATAGTCCAAGAACAAACCAAATTCAAACATGAAACATAAAACAACTCATAAACTTCTTGATTTAAATTGCTAAGTCCAAATCCTATGTTGAACACGTCTTGAATCATTCTCACATATTGGGGCCTCAAACATGAATAAAATAAAGTCAACTAAAAAGTTGGTGAGTATAACACAGTTGTATTTAGATAGCATATAGTTGAAAACAAATTCTTTACAAAACATGATAAAATAAGGCATTTATGGGGAGCAGCTATTGTGTAACCATGTACAACCAAACCTTGTAACTAGCATGCAAAAATTGTGTTGTCGGTTTCAATCACCGCGCACCATGGGTGGGTTTGTCAGACTCAATAGATCTATCATTGTAAACCGTCGGCTTGTATAGTTAATGATTACACATAATCGCATACAAAGGTTAGCACAACTAGCACTCGAGCACAAGACTCAAATTTTGCACACATGTATGTAAATAGGATTTTTGCACTTATGTTGCTTGCGTAAATGTAAATGTGTAATGTGTAATGTGTATAGAGTTCATGTTCCACCCCAAAAGTGTAAAAGAGTAAAAGGGGTTGTGAATACTCACTTGGTATGGAAGTGTAGGTAACAAAGATTATAGATAGCAAATATGATCCTCGAAATGCACAATTTAACCTAAAGAGTAATGTGTATTGAATCAAATAGATGCATAAAGTTTAAGTCTAAAATGAAAGTTGAATTTGTGTATATAAAACTATTGATTTGTATTTAAAAAGTATTGAATAAAATATATAGAGTTTGAAGTAAAATATTTTTGAAACAATTTGATTAGGTTTGAATTGAATAATTGAATAAATATATAATTATAGTTTATGAAATAATGTAAATATTAATTGTAATTAAGTATAAATAAATAAATGATTTTGATTTAAAATGTAAATTAAATAAATAATCATTATCTTATTTATTTATAAATTTTGTAACTTAATTATTTAAAATATCATTTAAGTGTAAGATAATAAATATAAATTTAATTTTTCATAAACTTTTAAATAAATTGTATTTATGCCAATATTAAACTTTTAATCCATTTTTAAATATAGAAAACATATTTTTATAAAATCTGAAACATTTAATGATTAAAATATATAAAATTATAATTCTGTTAAAAGTTCTGAGTCTCACACGACCGTGCCTCGGAAGGGCACGATCGTGCTCAAGCCAGGGGCGCGACCGCGCTAGTCGGGGCACGATCGGGTTGATCAACAGAGGACACAAACTAGACCAGTCAACAGGCACGACCGTGCCTTGGCCCGGCACGGTCGTGTCTATGATCTTTAGACACAACAGAGACTAGCCCAGAGGGCATGACAAGGTCTGGACAGGAGGACACGACCGCGCCGCTATTCGACACGACCGCGCTACATGAGGCACGGCCGCGCTAGATGATTAGCGCGACCGTGTCTCTTCTAAATCATACACGAATTGACAAATTCTTGTATTTTAAACGCTGGAATTGTTAGGGCTTTTGATTAATGGGTTGTTACGAGTCTTTTGGGATATTTTAATTGTATTAACAACGCTTTTTAACAGCGGATTCGATTAAATTATTTTAAATAAAACATCGATTTTGATTCGGGGTAAATTCTATGATGGAAGCCTAAATTATTATGGGGCTTTCGATATAGAGACTAATTAACTGAAATAAATGATTTCAATTACCCGAAACAGTAGAGGATTGATAGAGATCGGCAAGAAGGAGTTCCGGCGTCGACGGCTTGAGTTCCGGCGATCTTTACTGCAACTCCGGCCAATCCAAATAGCCTGGGAACGTCAGGGATGATTGAGTATCGAGACTCTGCTGCTGGATTGAGAGGATTCGGGTCGAACAGCGGATTCTAGTTTCTTGGAAGGCTTGAAAGAGAGTTTTTCGAGATTGATAGGATTAAGATGGAGCGTTTGAGAATTTGAAATTTGCATTACTCACGTAAATGAAAAAGGAAACGGTGGGCGGTTACGGATTCTTGACGATCGGTGATTAAAAGTGTATTTATGTTTTGACAGTTACGCAGGCGCGACCGTGCTTAGGCATCGGGGGCGATCGTTCCAGGACCAGTCGCACGATCGTGCCGAGGCACTTGGCGCGACCGTGCCAGGACGAAGCACGACCGTGCTAACTAGGGTTTCTTGATAATTTTTCAACTTTAGTCCTTGACTTTTCAGGTTTTATAAATTTGAAATAAATAGTTTCTTGCACAGAGTTTAAGTGTATATAATCGAGTAAAACTTGCGAACTTGCATTGAATCATTGCATTTAATTTATGGCGAGAAAAATAATAAGATAGTGCACGAGTATTGAATTCAAAATTGCATTACATTGAATTGAAATATGAATACTAAAAATCAGAAATGTTACAGTCTCCCCATGTTGAGAGGATTTCGTCACGAAATTTAGCTAGAGGAAACAACAGCATCGGTAAAAAGATGAGGGTACTTGAGCTTCATTTGGTCTTCTCGTTCCCAAGTGAACTCAGAACCACGCTTAGATTCCCAACGAACTTTAACGATAGGAATGCGACTTCGATTGAGCTGCTTGACTTCACGATCCATAATTTCCACCGGCTTGTCAACGAAGTGCATCGTTTCATCAATGCGCACGTCGTCAAGCGGTATATGGAGATTTTCATCGGCGAGACACTTCTTTAGATTAGATACATGAAATGTAGGATGCACATTGCCAAGAGATGGAGGTAACTCGAGCTTGTAAGCCACCTTCCCAATCCTTTCAAGGATCTTGAATGGACCAACATAACGAGGTTCTAACTTGCCTTTCTTTCCAAAACGGATCACGCCCTTCCATGGAGACACCTTAAAAAGAACAAGATCACCGACTTGGAATTCCAAGGGTTTTCGCCGTTTGTCGGCATAACTCTTTTGCCGACTCCTCGCTACTCGAATATTGTCACGGATTTGAATAATCTTGTCGGATGTTTCTTGAATTAACTCGGGACCAGTGATTTGTGCTTCACCAATCTCGTTCCAACAGATAGGAGAACGACACTTGCGACCATAGAGAGCTTCGAATGGAGCCCTGTTGATACTTGTGTGGTAGCTATTATTGTAAGAGAACTCAATGAGGGATAAATGTGAATCCCAATTGCCACCAAAATCGATTACGCAAGCTCTAAGCATGTCTTCAAGAGTTTGAATTGTTCGCTCGGTTTGACCATCAGTTTGGGGATGGTAGGCCGTGCTCAAATCCAATCGTGTACCAAGAGCAGTTTGGAGAGATTGCCAAAATCGAGAAGTGAACCGGGCATCTCGATCAGATATTATGTTCAAGGGAACACCATGACGACTCACGATTTCGTCGATGTAAATTCGGGCTAGTTTCTCAACCCGATAGTCTTCACGGATAGGCAAGAAATGAGCAGATTTGGTGAGTCGATCAATGATCACCCAAATACTATCATAACCACTCGAGGTGCGAGGGAGTTTGGTAATAAAATCCATGGCTAAGTTATCCCATTTCCACACGGGAATTTTCGGTTGTTCAAGCAAGCCAGAAGGACGTTGATGTTCGGCTTTGACTTTGGAGCAGGTTAAACATTTGGCAACATAAAGAGTAATGTCTTTTTTCATACCGGGCAACCAATATTGTTGGCGAAGATCTTGGTACATTTTATCCGCACCAGGATGAATAGAATAACGGGTCTTGTGAGCCTCGTTCATGAGAAATGTACGGAGATCATCGCGATCGGGAACCTAAATACGGTTCAAGTTATATAGTAAGTCATTGGGTTTTGATTCAAGAAGAAGTTCAACACCACACGACATTTCTTCATACATGTTACCCTCGGTTACCGAGACGTGTTGGGCTTCTAAGATACGGGTTTGAATATCGTTTGAATACGGGCACAATGAAGCATAACATGGTCCTTTCGACTCAAAGCATCGGCTACAACATTCGCTTTGCCGGGATGGTAACAAATCTCGCAGTCGTAGTCGTTAAGGAGTTCGACCCAACGTCGTTGCCTCATATTGAGTTCTTTTTGGTTGAAAATATGTTGAAGACTTTTATGGTCGGTGAATACCACACATTTTGTGCCATATACGACCGCACCCAACTCGAGATCGTGTGTCGTATAATTCTTCTCATGAACTTTGAGTTGCCTTGATGCATAAGCGATTACTTTGCCTCGTTGCATGAGAACACAACCAAGACCTTGGTTAGAAGCATCACAATAGACAACTAAATCATCATTCGAGAGAGTCAATATGGGAGCATTGCACAGCTTTTGCTTGAGGGTTTGAAAGCTTCTTCTTGTTTCGGTCCCCAATCATAAGTGTTACCCTTGTGGGTCAAAGCGGTAAGAGGGACAGCAATCTTTGAGAAGTTTGAGATGAAACGACGATAATAACCCGCAAGACCAAGAAATGAACGAACTTCGGTAGGAGTCTTCGGAGCATTCCAATTTTTAACTGTTTCAATCTTAGCAGGATCAACATGAATACCCTTGTCGTTGACGATGTGACCAAGAAATTGAACTTCTTTTAGCCAAAATTCGCATTTGGAGAATTTGGCATATAGTTGTTCTTTTCTCAAGAGTTCCAAAACCAATCTAAGGTGTTGTTCATGATCGGCTTTAGTCTTGGAATAGATTAAGATATCGTTAATGAAGACAATCACGAATTTATCAAGGTACGGTTTGCACACACGATTCATGAGATCCATGAAAACTGCGGGTGCATTGGTTAACCCGAAAGGCATAACCATGAACTCGTAATGACCATACCTTGTTCGAAAAGCAGTCTTAGGAATGTCATCTTCTTGAACACGAAGCTGATGATAACCGGATCGAAGATCAATCTTCGAGAAGCAAGTAGAACCTTGCAGTTGATCAAAGAGATCATCGATTCTAGGCAGAGGATAACGGTTCTTGATAGTAAGTTTATTGAGTTCGCGGTAGTCAATACACATGCGAAATGATCCATCCTTCTTTTTAACAAATAATACGGGTGCACCCCACGGTGAATGACTCGGACGGATGAATCCCTTGTCGGAGAGCTCTTGAAGTTGACTTGCAAGTTCTTGCATTTCAGAAGGTGCAAGACGATAAGGGGCTCTAGCAATGGGGTTAGCTCTAGGTATAAGATCAATACGGAACTCTACTTGACGAACGGGAGGAAGACCGGATAAATCCTTAGGAAAAACTTCGGGAAAATCTCGAATGATCGGGATGTCTTGGTTAGCTCTAGGTATAAGATCAATACGGAACTCTACTTGACGAACGGGAGGAAGACCGGATAAATCCTTAGGAAAAACTTCGGGAAAATCTCGAATGATCGGGATGTCTTGGATACTCTTCTCCTTGACATCCTTTTGAACAATACGAGCTAAGAAAGCAATGTACTTCTTTCGTAAGTACTTTTGAGCGGTAGTACACGACATCAACTTAAGTCCCTTGCAAGGCTTTTCACCAAAAACTCTTAAGGTTTCTCCCGATGGTAGCGGAATTTGGATACACTTTTCAAAGCAAATGACTTCGGCATGATGATTTGATAGCCAATCCATACCTATGATAATATCAAAGCTTCCTAGTGGCATTGGAACAAGGTTGATTGGAAATGTGTGATCATTAAGTTCTAAAGAGCAATCATAGATAATGGACTCAATTGTAAGGAAGTCACCATTTGCTACTTCAACGGTAAATGTTTTCTCTAATTGGGACCGAGTCTTTGCAAGTAAAGGTTCAAAATTAAGTGACATAAAACTTTTATCGGCTCCGGTATCGAATAAAATGGAGGCATATTGACTATTAACATGAAACGTACCATTGACCACGTCATTGTTGGCTTGAGCTTCGTTGGCGTTTATGTTGAACGCACGCCCACGAGCTCCACCTTGTCTAGTATTTGCAAGTCTTGGACATTGATCACGAAAATGGTTCGGGTCACCACACTCATAGCAAGCACACCCATTAGCAATGGCGGGAGCACCTTGATTAGCCACTTGAGGTACAGTTCGGTTTGGAGGGTTGACTTGGACTGCAAGAGCTTTGGTCCTACAAACACTAACCGTATGACCATATCTCCCACAATAAGTACAAAGGCGACATGGGATGATGGTAGTTGCAGGTGGCACAAAGTGGGTAGATTCCAACATATGGCTTTTTAGCCGGCGCTTGAACCATAGGTGCAGTTTGGTTGATGGGAACAGCAGGAGTAACCACAGCAAAATTTCTAACCTTCCTCTTTCTATTATTGCGAGAGGGCTCGGTTGTGGTTTCTTTGTTGTGAGTAGGAGGGGTTACGGTTTCCGAAACTTTCTTAGTACCCTTCTTAGTAAGTGTTCCTGCTTTCACATGGTTATCAGTTAAGGTAGCGGATAGACGAATAGCATCCTCCAGAGTAGCAGGATTTCTACCTAAGACAGTATCTTGGATTTGTCTTGGTAGACCATCAATATACTTCTCGATACAACGGGACAAAGGAGTGACCATGTGGGGCACTAGAAGACTCAACTCATGGAACCGAGTTGTATATGCTAAGCTTTCCCCGCTATCTTGGGCAAGATCCCAAAATTCAGCTTCTAACTTTTTCACTTCATTTCGAGGACAGAACTCCTCGGTCATAAGCCTTTTGACCTCATCCCAAGGTAAGGCCATAGCTATGTCAACACCCTATTCCTTTTCTCCCCATTCCACCATGTAAGTGCCCGTTTTTGTAGGACACTTGTAGCATGACGAACACGGAGGTTGTCGGGACAGTCACTATTGAGAAAGGTATTCTCAATGCTTTCGAACCATTGAAGGAGTCCAGTAGCTCCTTCGGTACCATAGAACTTTAGGGGATTGCACGAGTTGAAGTGCTTGAAGGTGCATTGAGATGGATTATTACCACCATTTCCACCATTATTACCACTATTGCTTCCATTTCCACCATTGTTGCCATTGGTGGCACCATTGGCTTGGGTGAGTTGTGTCACCAATTGGGTAAGAATGACAGCAATGTCGGTGTTGGCGTTGGTTGCGGGAGCACGATGAGGAGGCATTCTACAGATTTTCACAAGACAAGAAAAATTATAAGAACTTATGAGATTTTATAAGATTTAATAGAATGAGATAACAAAATAAAATAGATATTCTTAGTTTGGATTGTACTCAAAAGTGACAAATCACTTGAATACCATGACACATTAAGGTTAATTAAACTTATAAAATTTTTCAAGAAGACATGCTTTAGCCTATAAGTAAACACTCATCTCGGGAATTCCCAGGAAAGCATACGGGTCCCTCGGTTGATTGGGATTTATGCGAAATGCTTTCCTAGACAGAAGACCCAAAATACAGGTGTCACCCTTCCAGATTGCACATGTCCTCAAATAATTTAACAAGTTTAAAACCTTAACGAAGAAATAAAAATTTTTGAGATTTTTGTTGCAAGGATTTTCCACATGCTTAGAAAGGATAAGGATAGAAAAGAAGAGAGAAGTATTATGAGGTTTTAGAATATGGAAAGGATATTATTTATTTAATTATTATTCAAGAAGATCCTAATGAGTCATGAATTTCTAACAAGTAAGGTATCAAATATAATAATAATTAATCATGATGAGCATGTAGCACATAGCATGTAACACATAGCACAAAATCATGAAATATAGTTGTCCTAAAGTTATAGTCTAGGTCAAGGTGTCTAATAACCTAATTCCCTATAACTAAGGCTCTGATACCAATCTGTCACACCCCGACTGATGGCGGAATCATCGGGGCGGGACATGTAAGATTGTTCATAGCACATGGTTGACTAAATTGAAATATATTAAAGTTAAATTTCCATTACAAATAGTCCAAGAACAAACCAAATTCAAACATGAAACATAAAACAACACATAAAGTTCTTGATTTAAATTGCTAAGTCCAAATCCTATGTTGAACACGTCTTGAATCATTCTCACATATTGGGGCCTGAAACATGAATAAAATAAAGTCAACTAAAAAGTTGGTGAGTATAACACAGTTGTATGTAGATAGCATATAGTTGAAAACAAATCCTTTACAAAACATGATAAAATAAGGCATTTATGGAGCAGCTATTGTGTAACCATGTACAACCAAACCTTGTAACTAGCATGCAAAAATTGTGTTGTCGGTTTCAATCACCGCGCACCATGGGTGGGTTTGTCAGACTCAATAGATCTATCATTGTAAACCGTCGGCTTGTATAGTTAATGATTGCACATAATCGCATACAAAGGTTAGCACAACTAGCACTCGGGCACAAAGCACAAATTTTGCACACATGTATGTAAATAGGATTTGTGCACTTGTGTTGCTTGCGTAAATGTAAATGTGTAATGTGTAATGTGTATAGAGTTCATGTTCCACTCCAAAAGTGTAAAAGAGTAAAAAGGGGTTGTGAATACTCACTTGGTATGGAAGTGTAGCTCACAAAGATTATAGATAGCAAATATGATCCTCGAAATGCACAATTTAACCTAAAGAGTAATGTGTATTGAATCAAATAGATGCATAAAGTTTAAGTCTAAAATGAAAGTTGAATTTGTGTATATAAAACTATTGATTTGTATTTAAAAAGTATTGAATAAAATATATAGAGTTTGAAGTAAAATATTTTTGAAACAATTTGATTAGGTTTGAATTGAATAATTGAATAAATATATAATTATAGTTTATGAAATAATATAAATATTAATTGTAATTAAGTATAAATAAATAAATTATTTTGATTTAAAATGTAAATTAAATAAATAATCATTATCTTATTTATTTATAAATTTTGTAACTTAATTATTTAAAATATCATTTAAGTGTAAGATAATAAATATAAATTTAATTTTTCATAAACTTTTAAATAAATTGTATTTATGCCAAGATTAAACTTTTAATCCATTTTTAAATATAGAAAACATATTTTTATAAAATCTGAAACATTTACTAATTAAAATATATAAAATTATAATTCTGTTAAAAGTTCTGAGTCTCACACGATCGTGCTCAAGCCAGGGGCGCGACCGCGCTAGTCGGGGCACGACCGGGTTGATCAACAGAGGGCACAAACTAGACCAGTCAACAGGCACGACCGTGCCTTGGCCCGGCACGGTCGTGTCTATAATCTTTAGACACAACAGAGACTAGCCCAGAGGGCATGACAAGGTCTGGACAGGAGGACACGACTGCGCCGCTATTCGACACGACCGCGCTACATGAGGCACGGCCGCGCTAGATGATTAGCGCGACCGTGTCTCTTCCAAATCAGACACGAATTGACAAATTCTTGTATTTTAAACGCTGGAATTGTTAGGGCTTTTGATTAATGGGTTGTTACGAGTCTTTTGAGATATTTTAATTGTATTAACAACGTTTTTTAACAGCGGATTCGATTAAATTATTTTAAATAAAACATCGATTTTGATTCGGGGTAAATTCTATGATGGAAGCCTAAATTATTATGGGGCTTTCGATATAGAGACTAATTAACTGAAATAAATGATTTCAATTACCCGAAACAGTAGAGGATTGATAGAGATCGGCAAGAAGGAGTTCCGGCGTCGACGGCTTGAGTTCCGGCGATCTTTACTGCAACTCTGGCCAATCCAAATAGCCTGGGAACGTCAGGGATGATTGAGTATCGAGACTCTGCTGCTGGATTGAGAGGATTCGGGTCGAACAGCGGATTCTAGTTTCTTGGAAGGCTTGAAAGAGAGTTTTTCGAGATTGATAGGATTAAGATGGAGCGTTTGAGAATTTGAAATTTGCATTACTCACGTAAATGAAAAAGGAAACGGTGGGCGGTTACGGATTCTTGACGATCGGTGATTAAAAGTGTATTTACGTTTTGACAGTTACGCAGGCGCGACCGTGCTTAGGCATCGGGTACGATCGTTCCAGGACCAGTCGCGCGATCGTGCCGAGGCACTTGGCGCGACCGTGTCAGGACGAAGCACGACCGTGCTAACTAGGGTTTCTTGATAATTTTTCAACTTTAGTCCTTGACTTTTCAGGTTTTATAAATTTGAAATAAATAGTTTCTTGCATAGAGTTTAAGTGTATATAATCGAGTAAAACTTGCGAACTTGCGTTGAATCATTGCATTTAATTTATGGCGAGAAAAATAATAAGATAGTGCACAAGTATTGAATTCAAAATTGCATTACATTGAATTGAAATATGAATACTAAAAATCAGAAATGTTACAATCCCACATATCCAATTTTATTCTTGCCTCGTCACACAGTTGTCGGAATTTTGGACAATCATACCGCGTTCGACATGGAATACCACAAACTGTACATACAGAGTAAACACTATCCATGGTGAGAGCCACACTTGAGAATTTAATACATGTTAAGAACAAACATGTACAAAGAAAGACACAAACTCATGCGTAATACAGCACTAAACAAATATATATATATATATATATATATGTATATATTTGGGATTTTTTGTAGGGTTTAAGCAAACAATTAAAACAAAATCAAACAAGCAATGCAATACTAAGCGCACTAGCTCCACGGCAACGACGCCATTTTGATGACCGTTGTTTAAGTCATGAAAAAAAATATTAAACTAGATAGTTGGAGTAAGTAGGGTATCGTATCCACAAGGAACATGTGATCAGCATTACACGTTCGTCTGATTATTTATTCTAATGAAAGAAAAGTAAAATCGAATGTTTGAGAGTTTGTTTGGATTTGGAATAACAAATGCAAGTAATTAAAATTGGTGTTGTAAACAAATATGGAATATATTGATTCCTCCGGGATTCCGATTGAAAGCACAATCCTAAACTTAGCTTTCAAATGGGAAATCACATAGACATGATTATGATAGTTGATTAACTTGATTATGATAATACGGACAATTTAATAGGATTGCAAGCAATGAAAGGTTTATCACATATTCTCAATTACAATTTACCAAACCAAATCCATTTTACAATATATCCCATTAACTAGAACTCTCCGGAATTGAAGGTTAAAGACAAGATTCAAATAAATTATAATTGTCTACAATCAATCAATCAACACATTAAGCAAAAAGCATCGAATGGTTAGATTGCAAATCCCAATTACAAAGAAACTCTAAGTTTAATCATATGCTTACAAGAATCCTTCACCCAAAGAAAAACACAAATAGACTAGCCACTCATGTTGTGAATTTGATCTTCAGTCTTGATATTGATTTGCTCCATGGATGATTGCTTGGTGATTTCTTGATAATTGGAGAGGATTTAGGAATAAGAGATAATGATTATGATGCCCCCAAAATGCTACATAACTCGTCCCACACATGAAACTTTCGAAATCCCAGCTAAATGTAACCCCCGAAACCTTAAAAATGAATTAAATGAGGTTTTGGTCTGGCTAGGGCCGTAAGCTACGGCCAACTCAGGATGGTCTACGGCTTGTTACGTCTGATTTACGGCTTGGGGTTACGGGTGGTGTCCCAGGTCGTAGCCTACGGCCTAGCCGTATGTTACGGCTTCCCTCACTTTTCCTTACGTCCAATTTTGTAGGTTACGGCTCATGTCTTTTGGTCTACGGCCCTGGGTTACGGCCTGGGGCTTTTTACAACTTTTTGTTCCTTTGAACTTTTCACCCCGTTCTCGCTTTCGATCCGTCTTTTAGTCTCCGAATATGCACCTAAACCTGTTATTACAAAATCATTCGTAGTTAACAAGTTCAAGGCATATAAACAAATAAAATACACAATATTAATCAATTAACATTATAAATCATCATCCACCCACTCATTCATCACATCCCCACACTTACACTTTGCTTGTCCTCAAGCAAATCCATTCAAAACACTATTTAGCAGGTAAACAAATACTCCAATCGTCCCTACCGTGCCTTAGCTAAGGTCCACAGTCATACCCCATTTACAGATTTTGCACTTGATATGTTAGTTTAGCAAGCAAAAATGGTGTATCTTTAAAAACAGAATTTTCCTCACTAAGACTAGCGTGCTTTCAGCTTTTGTTTTCATGCACACACCCCTCATAATGTTTCACTCCACTCGGCTTCATATATGAACTTGTATGTTATGTGCCGGTATAAGTCACTCATCTAACCAAGTATGAAACTTTGTAATCATAGGCTTGTATGACAATCGCACCTTCACATATCACAAGATAATGCACATATCAAAAGGGCTTAACGGTTTTGGGCTCGGGTAAAGGTAGGAGATTTTTTTAGGCTATAAATTGGCTAAAATAAAAAGGTGACAACAACCGTGACAATCTTTATTCACAATGAAAAATAAATACTAACCTTGGGCAATTTACGACCCACAATTTATTTTTTTCTTTTTATCAGCCCCTTATTTTGGTCATTTGACCCATTTATTTGGCTATCTTTTCTGATGATTTTTTTACTATAAAACACAACTAAACAAATAGATTGTCCATCGCGGTCGGTTATTTGGGCTTAACAATGGATTGGGTGAAAGGCTCAAAATGGCAACTATGGGAAAATTTCTGGGTAATTCGGATAAACAAGGTGTTATAGGAACATGGAATCCTAAGTGCCTTTATCATTTATATGCATATATCAAGCCAAGTCTCAGCACGAATCAAACCACACAAGTTCTAACACAAAGCACATATGACCTACCCTCAACAAATGAATATATATTTTCCAATTAATTTGACAATTCTAATAGGCTCAAGATCACTAACATGGAAGAATGAGGGTTACCGATGTGTGCATGCATTTCTTATGCAAAAAGCTTGCTACCCTAGAAGGCAATTCTGCATGGTTTTTATAAAACACTTGCTAAAAACGTTTCATTCATCATTTCAAAATCAGACCATGACCTAGGACCTCTACCCACACAAGCAAAAACAAATTGGCATGTATTGATAGTCGCTTACGTGTCCGATTAGACATCTTTTAAACAAAAAATAAAAAGAAAAATTTCGTAATTTCTCCTCCATCCCCACACTTGGAACACATTGTCCCCAATGTACGGAATTTTAGATCAAAGCATGCATGTGGTTTTTTTTATTTATTTTTATTTTTATTTTTCACGAACTTAATATCTACCCCCACTTTGAAAATCGGCCCGTCCTCGTGCCTAGAATTAGAATCAGAAACGTACCTTGGAAATGATGAGATATCGAAGTTTTTCCCCACACTTGTCTATTGCTATGGGTATGCTCTAAAACTTAACAAATAAAACTGAACATCCATACCATCAAAAGAAGATCAACAAAACAAAACAAAACAAAATAAACAAACCTCGGGTTGCCTCCCGGAAGCGCTAAGTTTCAAGGTCTCCAGCCAGACTGTACCTGATGTGCCTCTCATGGTGGTCGCATTGAACATTTTCCTACCGAATTTCCAACATACGCTCGGTAGTTAACACACCAAGTCCATACTCGCTTCTTTCTGCTCGACATGTCTTTTGAATCATTGTGGATCCACTTTGTAATGATTTACCCAATGTCCCTCGTTCTCACCTTCCTCTCTTTCAATCTCAAACCATATTCCCCAACTTTGTCAACTTGAATAATGAATAATAAAGGATGATCGGGAAAACCTGCCAATGTCTTCATCTCTAATTCCTCATGGGATTCTATGTCATCGACTGAGTCTAAACATTTAACTCCTTGCTCCAGAAAATCCAAAACCTCTTCTTTCACATCATCATCACTATCCACACCCCGTACCACATGTGGTTTTTCAACAACTAAGAGAACCGGTGTGGTATTAATCTCCTCAGGCTTCAACTCTGCAACTTCCTCCCAAACTTCATGTAAAACCTATCAGCATCACACTCTTTAGCCTTCGACATCAAGTCTATTGTTATTTGATTTTGATGAAGTTGATCAACTATTTGTTGCAAAAACGAATTTTCTTGCATCTGGGGATCTTCTCGAGTAATCCTTTTAACTCGTCCAATGGAGTTCATGGCTCTTGCATTTGGCTAACCTCATAATCTTGCTGATGATAACCATCTTGATTATACATATTGAGATCCTCGTATGATGGATGAAGGTGATCATAGTGATAAGTGTTGTATTCCTCCCGAACACCTGAGCTTTCTACCATCTCCGTTTCATAACTTTCGCACCCCAATCATTCCCATAGTTGTAGTTCACTTCTGATTGATAATATCTTTGATAATAGGGTAAAGGTGCCTCATAGTATGGATAAGACGAGGGTGCATCTTCCAACTCATCATCCCACATGTCCAATTTTATTCTTGCCTCGTCACACAGTTTTCGGAATTCTGGACAATCATCCCGCATGCGACACGGAATACCACAAACTATACATGCAGAGTAAACACTATCCATGGTGAGAGCAACACTTGAGAATTTAATACCTGTTAAGAACGAACCATCACAAAGAAAGACACAAACCCATGCTTAATACAGCACTAAACAAAGATATATATATATATATATATATATATATATATTTGGGATTTTCTTTAGGGTTTAAGCAAACAATTAAAACAAATTAAACAAGCAATGCAATACCAAGCGCACTAGCTCCACGGCAACGACGCCATTTTGATAACCGTCGTTTAAGTCATGCAAAAAGCTAATTAAACTAGATAGCTAGAGTAAGTAGGGTATCGTATCCACAAGGATCATGTGGTCAGCATTACATGTTCGCCTGATTATTTATTCTAATGCAAGAAAAGTAAAATCAAATGTTTGAGAGTTTGTTCGGATTTGGAATAACAAATGCAAATAACTAAATTTGGTGTTGTAAACAATTATGGAATAAAGGTATTCTTCTGTGATTCTGATTCAAAGCACAATCCTAAACTTAGCTTTCAATTGGGAAATCACATAGACATGATTATGATAGTTGAGTAACTTGATTGTGATAATACAGACAATTTACTCGGATGCAAGCAATGAAAGGTTTATCACATATTATCAATTACAATTTACCAAACCAAATCCCTTTTCCAATATATCCCAATTACTATAATTCTCGGGAATTGAAGGTTAAAGACAAGATTCAAATATACTATAATTGTTTACAATCAATCAACCAACACATTAAGCAAAAAGCAGTGAATGCTTAGATTGCAAATCCTAATTACAAACAAAAACTAAGTTTAATCATATGCTTACAAGAATCGTTCACCCAAATAGACTAGCCACTCATGTTGTGAATTTGATCTTTAGTCTTGATGTTGATTTGCTCCATGGATGATTGCTTGGTGATTTCTTGATGATTGGAGAGGATTTTGGAACAAGAAATAATGATCATGATGCCCCAAAAATGCTACATAGCTCGTCCCACACATGAAACTTTCGAAATCCCAACCAAACTTAACCACCGAAACCTTAAAAAACTAATTAAATGAGGTTTTGGTCTGGCCAGGGCCGTAAGCTATGGCCAACTCAGGATGGTCTACGGCTTGTTACTTCTGATTTACGGCTTGGAGTTACGGGTGGTGTCCCAGGCTGTAGCCTACGGCCTAGCCGTAGGTTACGGCTTTCCTGAGTTTGCCTTACGGCTAATTTTGTAGTTTACGGCTCATGTCTTCTGGTATACGGCCCTGGGTTACGGCCTGGGGCTTTTTACAAATTTTTGTTCCTTTGATCTTTTCACCCCGTTCTCACATCCGATCCATCTTTTAGTCTCCAAATATGCACCTAAATCTGTAATTACATAATCATTCGTAGTTAACAAGTTCAAGGCATATAAACAAATAAAATCCACAATATTAATCAATTAACATTATAAATCATCATCCACCCACTCGTTCATCAAACACCTGCCATGGAAATGTGCAATATTTGACTAAGGTACAAACCACAAGGACTATAAGTGTAAATAACCTATAGATCAAGGTTCAAAAAGTAGAAAACATGAAAATTCAACGGTAACGGTCCGTTACGAGATAAGCACGCAAACACTGATGACACACCACGTGTCCGGTGACTAATGAACGAATTCTGACGTGTGGAAACCCTATAACGGACCGTCATGCCTGGTAACGGTCCATCACAACAACAAAAGCACCAGGGTGTGCCACGTATCACTCCGTAACGGACCGTCACGCCACGTAACGGTCTGTCACACCGCAAACTGACCAGAGGGCGACACGTGTCTGATGTCTCGCGAACCCTAATCTGGTGACGGACCGTCACCACCCGTAACGGTCCATCACGGGTCCAGAATTTGCCCAATAAATAGCTGATTGAATTCAGTTGTTTTCTCATACCAAAACACATTCCTCTCTTCACAATATCATCCTAGAGCATCCCTAGACGATCCCCGAAGCTTTCGGTCCAATTCCCGCTCGTTGTAGTACATGGTTTAAGAAGAAACGCTTGTAGAGGTGCTGAAACGCTAGAGAAATCAAGTTAAGAAGTTAGTCTATAAGCTTTCGACTTAGAGGCTCATTGCTATAAACCAAGGTGAATACTTTATCTCTTTCAAAAACTTGTGTCAAATATTTTATTTACGAAAATGGTCAAATAAAGGTTAAGGGAATAATGCTCAACGTTCTTCTACGAACAAAGCATTTAGGCCATAGGTATGCATAAAACTTGCAAGGGATACACGGGTCTCGGGTGAAATTCCCGGATTGTGGCTGATGCTTGTCTTATAACAACTTCGGAGGCAAACCAGTCCCTTGTTATAAGACATGGCGCCAGTGTATACTATGGTGCGATTGAATAGGACGGGCCTGCTGAATGTGTGGATTGAACATAAAGTTGTGATTATGAACTAATGCTTGTTTGTGCCAAAATGATTTTAACGTCAAAATAATTGTATTCACCGGCGTTCGCGTTGACGTTTTTTTTCAAAATGTTTTTCAGGTAACGAATAAAATATGATGAAAATGGGGATTCGACATAAGATCTTACCCAAGAAAAGTGAAAAGGATAACTTATACGTAGGATTCTCAGGCCTCGTATAAAGGAAATCCTAAAGAAAAGACAAAGGAGATAGGACCGGGGGATTGATCAACCCTGGATAGTACTATTTCCGGTGGCTGTAATGGTATTTGACTTCAAACTCAGTTTTATAATCAAAATGAGAAGGGTATTTAAATCCCTATGTTTATAAAGTAAATATAAAACTTTTGTCTTTCAATTGAGTTTTGATATTTACAAATACAACCCTTGAGGTAGAAAGAATGTTGAAACGATTCTTTTAAAAAGACTTCCGCTATATTTATAAAAACTCTGAAATCAAAGTGAAAGTGATACCAATCGGGCGCGGTGTGACAGGTGGATACGCTGCTGGTACTTCCTATATATAAATCCCTTTAGTGCATCATGGAAAAAACCGTTACGAAGTTTTAAGGTGAGGACTAGTTGGGAATAAATCAAGCATATATATATGTGTGATAAAAACAAATGGTTGATAAATTTGGGAGGCTATGTGTCTAAGATACTCAAGGTCCCAAATTAAAAGAGATATCCAGCTTACGATGTGGATCTCAATAAAGAAAAAGAGAGCTAAAATAAAATATCGAAGCCTATGAGGCAGATCTTAGAAATAAATGAGCCTTCGTGGCAATTAGTCTTCGTGGCAAAAGCAAGGGTCCTACATCGACCGGTGTAAGGACCTTGCCAATACTATGACCTAGGTATGGCCTAAGATGGTCATCAGGGGCGCCGATGAGCCCATAAAATAAACGAACGACGTGACCGGAGGTACGTTAGGAGATGTTCACGGGGGCAAGTGTGCTTGGAAAAATTGAACAATAAGAACCTAAAGGGGTTCCATAATAAAATTGACGGTGCAGTGTATTTACTTAGCGTAAGCTAATATAAAAATGTTTTCCAAACACTACAAGAAAGAAACACGTGGAATGAGCTTCGTGTGGACAAGGCCGGTTGGAGCGAAGAATCCCTAATTATGTGTATTTGAATATTATATGTAAAACAATATTTATAAATAAAATATACATGTGTCATTTTAAATGACAAGGTTTTGAGAAACTGGGACCGTTTTCTGCGTTAAACTCTGATAAAATAATAATAAAATAAGTAGGGTGTTTCAGCTTTGTCCCAAATGGTTAAACGTCATTTCTAAAAACAGTGATTTGATGTTTACACCTTTCGGGTGTTTCTACACAAGAGGGTAGTAAGCCTAACATACTTGATGAAACTATGATTATGCCCAAAATTACAGTCTCACAAATGTTCACTCAACACTCTGGTTTAATATATGGATAAGGTATGTCAAGAAGAACACTCAATGCTATATTTAATGCTTGCATAATCATAGGATTGTATAGAAATCAAATCTCTACCAATTGACATAAAATATATACATAAATCAAGAGGGCTTTCTAAGGGTTGTAGTGATTGGTTTGGGGTTAGGGTATGAATTATTTGGGAAGAGTAGCTAAATGTTGAAAATCTGACTTGGCTTAATGATTAAAAGGTAAACAATCTCTTATTAAACTTAGATTAGACATTGTGACTAATCTAAGGACTCTTTTAAGGTCAGATTGTCAACACCAAATCCCTTTTTAAAGAAAGTCAACTTCTTCTTGTTTTTGAAATATTAGTTACTATCAATCCCCCATGGATCGTTCGACTGTTTCTTCCTAATACATCCACTTTTGATTAGCTTTTAATGTTCCAATTTTTTGTGTAAGTTTAATTCTCTTTTGATGAGATTTCTTCAATAACTCGGGCGATTACAAATTTTTTATTGTTGCCCCTTCTTTTCATAATATTTTTCTCTCTCTCTCTCTTTTTTTAAACGAACTTTATTATTTGAACAAAATATGAAGTCATGAACTAGTGGGGGATAACTATTCCTTAATCCAAGACCAAGTTGATTTTTAACTAAAAGGGTTAAAAGGATAAAAAAAACTAATCTTTAGGGTTCGTGGGTGTGAAGTGTGGCTTCGGAAATGAAAAAGGTTTAGGCTCAAAGGAACTAACTAGGGGGAAATGTTTAGGATAGGTAAAAGAAAAAGGAAAGGCTTACGGAGAATGGGTTAATCCTAATGCCTCAATCAATTTTATACATTCTTTTAGTCCATGGTTTTGAAATGTTTATTTTACACAAGTTCTAATATGCAAAGCAGTAATTAGCAAACACTCTATCAAACGAAACGATCATGTAAAAGTATATGTATGTGTATGATAATGCTCGAATAGACTCAAATCCATACAAGAAACGAAAGACAGGGGGTATAAAAGTAAAAATGTGCATAAACGTGTTTCTTTCTTTTTGTTATGCTTACTAATCTTCCCTGTTTTTTTTCCTTGATTCACTTCAACGGTATTCCAAATTGTTGTTTTTATTATTATGCCGATTTTGTCAAATGATTTTTAAGACTTTTTCTTCTAGATTATTTAAGAAGTTGTCATACTTATAGATTAATCAACATTTATTATGCTTAATCAGAAGTTGTCATGCTTACAAGTTTAATTTTAAAAATATTTTAGTTCTTTTAAATATTTAATTATGAAATCGTAGTGCTTGGGACAAGATTAGGTTGCCAATGTATTGGTAAGCTTCCACCCCACACTTGAAATTTCACAATGTCCTCATTGTACCAAAATATGTTATGCAGTAAATGTCATGGATAAAATGAGGGTTAAAGGAACTAATACTCCCCTGATGATACGTCATCACCATGCGTATGGTCGATCTCCACGACTGCCTAAATCGTGCTCCAAAGCAAAAACTAAAAACTTGTATTTTCATGTTATGCTATGCAATGCTCAACACACAAAAAAAGTACTAATAATAAAGAAATTTAAACTAATATTCGCCAATAGTGGCAGCCGAAAAAGGGTGGTGGCAGTGCCACCAAATCAACTGTTACCCATGTAACCGGTAAATATGATAGTGTATCCATTTAAACAAAGAAACTAAACAAACAATTGTCAAGTGTTACGAACCACAAACATCATCATCAAGAAAAGAGCCACAAATATCAGGGGAAAGAGGAGAGAGCTGCTATTAGAATGGAGGACGTGGCCATTACTGGTGTGGACCGAGAGGCTGCTGATGAGCACACGGATACATGTGTGTGACCGTAAAAGTCCTGTCGAATGCCGTCCATCGTGTTCCCTAATTTTCCCATACGAATCATAATATCCAGGATGGTGTCAGCAGTAGTATGATACTTACCTGGTTCCTCATCTGCATGATGTTGCAACTGTAGTGTCGGCTCCCCTTCCTTATCTGATGGCACCACTGCTTCCTGCCAAGGATTTCCCATGTGCTGTACCAATCTATACACCCTCTGGAACTTCCTCATCATCCTCATATTGATCAACATCTTGCCTATCCACCTCTACCATTAGTAGGTCCATGTTGGTAAGCATACCAAGATGTATAGGAGTTAAGACCCCCAAGTATGCTGCCAAGTGGGTAATGTAAAGACCCCCAAAAATATGGCTGCTAGAAGAGTACCCCTGAAGCACGAGTGAAGAACTTGGCAAGACTATAAGCCAAGTTGCAAGGAATTTGATCAACGAGGCAATGAAAGTGACACAGGTCTCTGGCTGATACTACCCATGTACTATCATTTCACCCCCCATTGGTGTGGATAATTTCTCGGTGGAGGTATCGATGCAGTGGGTGGAGAATCTTTATGCTCTTTTGCCTATGTGGATCATATGGACCTAAGCCAACCCTTTGACCAGACTTGTTGTGCATCACCTTCCCTAAACTCATGTATAATCTTTGTGAACATAGGGAGTCGTAGCTCTCTATGGCTGTATAACTCCATACGAACCCCAAACTCGGCTAGAGTCATCTCATACCACGGTAGCGCCATCCTGAATCGTACACAATCGTGCTTTAACTTGCTGAGCACGGGTTGATCAAACTCAAAAGTTGCAAGAAACTCTAAAGTTATCTCATAGTAAGTGGGTTGCCGGATCTCAGATAATTTAATCCATGGCCTTGTGATCAGTGGGAGTGCATCCTCTAAGAGACCAATACCTTCCAAAGTGGGATAGCAGATTGTTTTGTGAGTCCCATAGTCCTGCTGCATGAGGCCAGGTAAGGTTTTGAAGGCATGCAACTTGATAGCATTATAAGGGTCAAAGATTAGCCATGGGTGCATGTTAGGAGGGTTTTCTGGTAATGGTGTCGGATGGTAGGGTGGAGGTGGTGATGGCTGGGTAGGTGGTGCGTTTTCTGGTGGTATAGAACAGGATGAGCATGACCTAGAATCTGAGCGAGTGTTTCTTCGTTTTCACCCTGCTTGTCTAGATGATCTGCCATGTCCTACACAATCACCAGTTGAAGAAGTTAGAAAAAAGAGATAGGAATACTAAAAATAAATATATATATATATATATATATATATATGTGTGTGTGTGTGTGTGTTGGACCACACAAAAGAAACACAAATTCATGCATTTTTATGGTATGATTATGTCTCTCGAGTCCTAAGATGGTCAATTGCAAATAGTCAAACAAGGCGCAAATTCAAACGGTTCAATACGACTAAAAATATAGACGGACGACATTTCATTTGCTTTATGAAGAGTTAAACCCGTCAAATTTTTTGACTCATTTCAACAAATCAACAATTTTTCAACAAACTATACTAAATCCTAAACACATATATACAAGTTTCATGCTTCAATTCATAGTTCTAGGTTCAAAATTTCTAACAGAAAAATCAAAAACCAACACATTGAGGCTAAAAAGTGTTACATTATGATCGTACATAGTCAAACATGTATTTAGTTCAAGCATTAAGTCTAGATTCATGCATATTCAAACCAAAATACAAGATGAAACCATAGCCCTATTTGAACAAGATAAAAACGACAATTGACACGTTTACATACCTTGGGGAAGAGATTGGAGACCAAAATCGGAGAAAACGAGTGAAAATCGGAAGTTTTTGGTTGATTTCGGCAAGAACCGTACGTGAATGGGGGAGAGGGGTTTGAGAAAACTGCAAGTTTCTGCCCCTTTATGCCCAGACTGCGTGTGGCCTGAGGCACGGGCGTGCATTGGAATGCATGGTCGTGCATCTCCCTGTTTGACCAAATTTGACTTCAAATACTTTTAATTAAAAAATTGGAATGCACGACCGTGCATCCCCCTGTTTCTGCCCTTTTTTTTCACTTGAAATACTTTTAATTAAAAATATATTTTTAATCAAAAGAAAATTAGAAATAGATTAAACTTTATTAAAGTATTATTTTATTTAAAAATTATTAAAACAAATTTGTCAAAAGGGAATGCAAACATCAAAAATCCTGATTTCATGCTAGAGAACTTACCTCGTTCATTGGAATCCAATTTCAGAGTATCGAACTTGTCATTATCAAAAACAGAGAAGAAGATAAAAACTAAACACGTAAAACCATCCGGAAGCGTGACGCCTATATTAAAGAAATGCTTTCGAATGGTGGCACTTATATCTATTTATTTTCCTCAACAAAAATTTCGCGGTCACTATCTTTGAAAGTTCCCGCAAAGGTAGATTATTTTATAAAAGCACCAAAATGAAAGTGAGAATAAAAATGAAAATAAAATAAAGTTGAAAAAAAAAGAGAGAAATAAGGTTGAAAGAAAACAAAGAGAAAATAGAAATAGTCAGTGTAGTGGCTTAGATCTTTCGCAAAATTATCGTGTTCCCCGGAAACTGCGCCAAACAACTTGATAGCATGTGTGTTTAGTGTGTGTGTGTGTGTGTGTATATATATATATATATATATATATATATATATATATATATATATATATAAATATATCCCTCGTAATGACACCAAAAACTTGATGTCAAATGCGAGTAATATAATATATACATATATTCTTAATGTTCGGTTTAGAGTTACACAAAATCAGGTTTTAAATTTATAAATTAAAAAAGATAATTACTTCAATTTAAAACACACAATAGGCAAGTGTACATATCGTAGCGTAATATAGTCTGGGTAAGAACCAAGTATCGAACCTGAGACACGCATTCCTTACTCAACCCTCGCTATTGTCTGACTAGGATAATAAGTTTGAAAAGGGGTTTTGTTTTAAAGAAAGGAAAAGGAAAATCAAAGTAATTAGGAAAGACATCTCATTTAAGGTGTTACTCAGGTTGTTATCATTTGTTAATTAATGATATAGTTTTGTAAGGTTAGTCAAAGTTACTACTACTAACCCTTTCGATGGGAGAGTTAGCATTTCATAACTGAACAGTGGATACGGTCGGCCAACTGTTCCTAATAACTCTCTGGATCATAACGGGGTCTCAAGTCCATCGGTTTTCCTGTGATTTATTATTCGGACTAAGATTATCCTGTCTACTGGCGTACGCCATGTCGTGTAACTTCTTTTGGAAAGTCGGAATGGAAACTTTCTCCAAAGCTACTTTATAAACGCTAGGACCTAACAATTTATATTCTTAAAATAGTTGCCTTTAATTATAATAATATTTTAAATAAATATAACTTTCCTTCTCAAGGTCAGACCTCATGGATCCCGCTAGAAGTCCTCTGCAAGCCAACACAAGAGAAGTAGAGAAATACCGACACGAACCACAAGGTCCAGCTAAGACTCGAATGACTCGTTGAATACCCAAACCTCCAATCAACTCATAATGTTAAACCTATACTAACCAGGTCCTTGGTAGTACCAAGATTTGTATATAGACCGTACAAACTTGAATAAGCTTCCTAAACAAGAAGTCCTATTTAAGTAACTTACAAGATTTAAGATTATTAAGTTGGTTTAAAGATCACTTATTCTTGTCTTTTTAAGATAAATTAAAATAAAGACTTTAAGAACAAAACATACTAAAAATACTTCATTAATTATACAAAGCTCAATCAACCCAAGTAACGCAAGAAGACTAGCCACGAATGACCATACAAGTGACTTCACTAACCCTTAGATCATGTGTAGGAATAATCCAACACCAAGGGAGAGTGGGTATAGGTTGCTTCTTGCTACTTGAATAAAAAGAATCATTCATATTACAAAACTAGAAAAGGAAAATAAACAAAGAAGGAAAAGCTAAAAAAAGGGACCAAAACCGAGAGAGCTCTGGCCCTAGCAGAGCACTACGACCTTCACAACACTCAATTCTGGACACCTAAATGCTTGGAATAAGCTTGCTATTTATAGGCTAAGATTTGGGCAATGCACGGTGGTGCATTAGGATGCACAGAGAAAAACATACACTGAAACCGCTAGCCCAACTTGGTTAGGGTATACATGTATTTATACCTAGCCTATACAATCTAGGCCTACCATACATGTACTCGGCCCCAAGGCCGGCCCATTAACACCCAATCGTGAACATGGAGTTCACGGTTCCAATGGTGCTGCCTTGATACTAGTGTGAAAACTGTTATTGTAGGAGAACTCCACTAAGGGCAAGTGAGTTTCCCAACTGTTGCCAAAATCAATCACACAAGCTCGTAGTATGTCTTCTAAGGTTTGGATGGTACATTCCGTTTGACCATCGGTTTGTGGATGATATGTTGTACTCATGTCTAGACGGGTGCCTAGGGCTTTTTGTAATGATTGCTAGAACCGAGAGGTGAATCGAGCGTCTCATTCTGAAATGATAAAGATTGGCACTCCGTGCCGAGAGACTACTTCCTTCAAGTAAATACGAGTGAGTTTTTCCATCTTGTCAGTCTCTTTGATTGCAACGAAGGGTGCAGATTTTGTCAAGCGATATGCGATCACCCAGATGGTGTCGCATCCGCTAGGAGATCGGGGTAGTTTGGTGATAAAATCCATAGAAATTTGTTCCCATTTCCACATTGGGATCTCTGGTTATTGAAGTAAGCCAGAAGGCTTTTGGTATTCCACCTTGACCTTTGCGCAAGTCAGGCACTTACTCACATAGGTGGCTTTATCAGCCTTCATCTTCGGCCACCAATATAGCACCTTTAGGTCATGGTACATCTTTTCAGAACCTGGATGAATATAGTATCGAGATTTATGAGCTTCATCCATAATTAGTTCCCTTAGGTTTCCGTACGCTGGAACCCATATTCGCTCCACGAAGTAGTCAATGCCATCTGACTTAACCTCAAGTTGCTTCTCCATACCACGTGTAGCTTCTGACGGTAGGTTCTCCCTTTAAGGGCTTCGAGCTGAGCACTACGGATTTTGTCTGGTAATCTGTGTGAATGGTAAGCTGTAATGCTTAAACTCGTTTAGGTTTGGCGTCTTTTCGGCTTAGGGCATCAGCCACCACATTAGCCTTGCCCGGATGATAACTGATAGCACAGTCATAGTCGTTCAAGCGTTCGACCCAACGACTCTGTTGCATGTTCAACTATTTCTGTTCAAAGATGTGTTGAAGACTCTTGTGATCGGTGTAGATAGTGCATTTGGTACCGTACAAGTAATGTCTCCATATCTTTAGTGCAAATACTACGGCTTCTAACTCTAAGTCATGAGTCGTGTAGTTTTTTCATGCATTTTCAGTTGACGAGAAGCGTATGCGATCACTTTCTCGCGTCGCATCAGTACACAACCAAGACCTTGCATGGATGCTTCGCAATATACCACAAAATCATCCGTTCCATCTGGCAGGGATAGGATAGGTGCACTGAAGAGTTTTTGTTTGAGCACCTGAAATGCTGACTCCTAGGTGTCACCCCATTCATAGGGTTTACCCTTTTGGGTTAATAATCTTGGAGAATCCCTCAATGAAATGACGGTAATAACCAGCCAATCCCAGAAATTGTCGCACCTCTGTCAGAGTTGTCGGTGTCGCCCAATTCTTGACAGGCTTCTATCTTGGGTGGATCGACATGTATTCCCTTCTCATTGACTACATGTCCTAGGTATTGCACTTCACGAATCCAAAATTCTCACTTAAAGAGTTTAGCATACAGTTGTTCTTTCTTTAGCAATTCCAGAATCAAACGTAGATGCTCCTCATGTTCTTCTTCGTTCTTAGAATAGATGAGGATGTCCTCAATGAAAACAATGATGAACTGATCAAGGTAGGGTTTATACACGCGGTTCATGAGGTCCATGAACACTGCGGGTGTGTTGGTAAGTCCGAATGGCTTGACCAAAAACTCGTAATGGCCGTACCTTGTCCTGAATGCAGTTTTTGAGATGTCCTCCTCCTAGACTCTCAACTGGTGGTAACCTGACCTAAGATCAATCTTGGAATATAAAATTGATCCTTGGAGCTGTTCGAACATGTCATCAATGCATGGGAAAAGATATCGGTTCTTGATCGTCATTTTATTCAGCTCACGATAGTCGATGCACATGCGGAAAGTCCCGTATTTCTTCTTGACGAACAGGATTGGAGCTCCCCATGGAGATGAGCTAGGTCGAATGAAACCTTTATCTAACAACTCTTGCAGTTGTGTAGATAACTCTTGCAGTTCACTAGGTGCAAGTCTATACAGTGCCCGAGCAATAGGTGCTACTCCGGGTGCTAGATCGGTTTGGAATTCGACTTGACGATGAGGTGGAAGACCAGGCAGGTGTCTGGGAAATACTTTCGGATAATCACGAATGATCGGAATATTGTCAATCCTCTTCTCCTCAGATGAATGCTCGGCTACGAGAGCCAAAATGGCAGTATGACTCTTACGTAGACATTTTTGTGTTTTCATGAAAGATATGATACCCACGTCAGCACCACTCTTTTTTCCTTGGACAGAAAGGGTTTCTCCACTCAGGAGAGGAAGGCGAACAATTTTCTCATGACAATTAATTTCGGCTTGATACTTGGAAAACTAATCCATATCGACAATTACGTCAAAATTGTCAAGTGTGCTTGGCATAAGATCAATGTCAAGTTCATGACCAGCCAATCCACGTTTACAGCCCTTAAGAATGTGAGTTGCTTCAAATATTTGTTCATCAACTATTTGTATGGTATACTTACCTTCTAGTAGGGTTGGAGTACGACCGTACCACTAAGAAATTTGTGAGGTCAATGAAATAACTGGATATGCTAGGGTATAAATCAAATTAGACCAAGGATTAGTCACAGGATGAGGTAACAAGGTCAAATGGAATCTATTGTTGGAGTGTAAGGAATAACGTGTTAGTTTAGAAAGAATTCCTCAAATTCTACTTACATAGTTGGAGTCGATGGGTTTACCATGAGGTTCTACCAGAGTTTCAATCGAGTTGGTTTCTGTGATCACGTTTGGATGAGAGTCTTAATTTCTCTAAGACTCTTACATGAGTGAGACAAAATGATGGATCCTATTGATGATAGTTCAGTGTGTCTGTAAACATATTCAACCTGATAGTTGCGTCTATCAACTGTTGAACAGGTTTTACGATACCAACTAGTCGTTGATTGGTTTACAAGAAATTCTACTAAAAGTGGAAACTTAAGTATGTAAATCACTGATTAGGACCATTTATCCACACACTAGGTTTCACCAGGACTTACATGCATCTCAAATTACTATTACGTGTGCACCCGTAACGGTAATTTGCTTTGCATGCTCACCCTAGCTTTCCCTGTCCTGTGTCAAAATGTTCCTCAATTTTTGTGGCCGAGTACAAAGTATTGTTAGAGACGATAAGTCATTGAAAGACTCATTCATCAACCAAAATTTGGTCAACTAGGACTCATATCAGGATGAGTAGTTGGGGATCGTTTGATCCGAGTACTCGCTCGAGTTGGAACACAATAGGAGATTTCATTCCAGTGGATTGTAGATAGGAATATGCACATGAGGCAAACATGTACATGAAATGTGACTTCAAGAAGTGAAACTAGTTCATGAATATGAGTTACTGGAAGAAGCATAGTAGCCGTCCTTCCAACTGAGTCAGAGTAGAGTTTGAGTATGCCATGAGCAAAGCGTTCCCATCTTCGTAGTCAATCTATCTTCAACAGAATATCGATCAAAGGCGTGAGCCCATGGCTTAGGAAAGTGACGATATCTACGTGTCAATGGATTCTGTATTGATGCGTGCAACAGTCTGCCTTCACACGGCGTATTGTTGCTAGTGGGTACAGTAGGGACTCGCCTCCGACGATCCCAACTCCCAAAGAGACATGTGCTACTGCGGAATGTCGTCCATTCATTCGATAATCTCACAACTCGAACAAACAATTCATTCTAAACTCATTCCAGAGAAGTCCTAGCCCACTCCCGACGATCCCGGTCCAACCCCCGCTCGTTTTAGCACCCGGTTTAAGAAGAAACGCTTGTACAAGTACCGATACGCTAGAGAAATAAAAGTTAAGAGATTGATTCTATAATTTCCAACTTAGAGGCTCATTCCTATAATCAAGTTGAATATTTATCTCTTTCAAAACTTGTGTCAAACATTTACGTTTACGAAAATCGCCAAATAAAGGTTAAGGGAATAATGCTCAACGTTCTTCTACGAACAAAGCATTCGGGCCATAGGTATACGTAAAACTTGCAAGGGATACACGGGTCTCGTGGTGAGAGTCCCGGATTCCGGCTGGTGCTTATCTTATAACAAATTCGGAGGCATGGACATGTCCGTTGTTATAAGGCATGACGCCAGTGTATACAGTGGTGCATATAGTCAGGACATGAGCCTGCTGAATTTGTGGATTGAACTTAAAGTTGTGATTAGGAAATTAATACTTGTTTGTGCCAAATGGTTTTATGTCAATATAATTGTATTCACCGGCGTTCGCGCTGACTTTTCATTTTCAAAATGTTTTCAGAAAATGAATAAAATGAAAAAGAAAGGGGATACAGGCAGACATAAGAACTGACCCAGGAATGAATGTTGAAAAAGGATAACTTACACGCTGGTTTCTTATGACTCGTGCATAAGAAATCCTAAAAGAAAGAAAAAGAGGAGATAGGACCAAGGGATTGATCAACGTTGGATAGTACTATTTCCAGTGGCTTGAAACTTGTCCAAAGGAAAAAAGAGATGTATTTGATTTCAAACTTGTTTTGTAATCAAAAAGGGTATTTAAATCCCTATGTTTATGAAATAAATACAAGGCTTTTGTTTTCCAACTGGGTCTTGATATTTACAAATACAACCTTCGAGGTTGATACAAATTGTGACATCCGGGTAACTAGGGTTAACTCCGTTAACAATTCTGTTAAATCTTAACTTATTTAACTCAAATACAAACCCCATGGACTAGTTCTATCATCTTTAGAATTGCAAGGACTAGTTATGTAATTGCCCTAAAATCTAGCCTGTTGACTTTGAAAGTCAAAATTGAAGGGTTTTTGTTTCTGTTGACTTTTAAAAAGTCAAACCCATGACACTTGATACAAATTCGCGAGTTATACCCGAAATTCGTTTGATTTCATAACTGATATACATATTATTAGCAGTTTCGACCATCATTGAGCCATTAATCATCGTTATCAATTCGAATTAAACCCAATTATTGATAATTAAACCATAACTATCGTCCATCATCATGTGCGCATCAAATTCGATCGTTTTATCTGTCATTCTCGCAATTGGACACACTGCACACCTCAAAGGAATCCCACTAAATCTTTTGCAAGCCTTTGATTCACCGAAAAAGCAGTCAAGCTTGCCGGACACTAAACCACGCGACGTCGGAGGCCATTCTAGCCGATCACCATCAATCCTCACTCATTCTGGTAATTGTTTACGTCTGTATTTTCGTTTAAGAGTCTAAATCGAAAGCCCTATGCTAATTAAGACTTACATTATCGAGTTTAACAAGAACAAATTCTAGGGTTCTTAACATTTACGGTTTAATCGAACCCTACTCTAGACCCAGTTTAAATCCAATTAAAGTGTATCAGTAGATTCGCAATCCTCTGTATAGTGATAGCCCTATGCTAATTCAGCCTTTCAACATCGAATCAATTATGAACCGAATCTAGGGTTCATATGGATTTCAGATCCGGTCGAATACTGGTCTAGACACGTTCTCAATGCAATTAAATCATATGGTTGAACTCGCAATCTGCCACTCATTGAAACCCCGCTTTCAACAACTTTTAACATCAAAATTTATCAAATCGATTTCATGTCCTTGTTCTAGGGTTTTCGATACTTCCAAACCAGAATTAACATACCTAAACTCAATCTTTTTGAAACTAAACTCGCCCTCGGGTTCGTATATCATCGACTGCCAAAACCCGTATACTTTTGATTCAAATCGTAACAGAAATCGTGGGATTCGGGACTGGGTTCGATCGCAGGGGTATGAGGGAGGGGGGCTCACTGGAAGTTTATGTTAAAACCAATTCTACCTGGGTTCTTGTGAGATACCCTAGCGAGCGGAGATGGTTAAGTGGGTGTGCTTGTGTGGGAGAGACCCGGGTTCTAGTCTCTCCACATGTTTTTATTTTTAAAACATTTTCTGATTATGAGTTTAATATAAAATCAATACCCCATATTATTATATTAATATATTAATGTGTTTTAGCCCAGTAAACCACTCGTAGGCTCGGGTTTGGTTTGTAACCCATTTTCATTAAAAATACCCACTTTTAAAATAATATATCTATATTATTTTCAAACCACGACTTCAAATAAAATAATACATTTATATTATTTTCAACCCGTGACGCCAATTAAAAATAATATATGTTTATATGTTATTTTCGCCACGTTTATATACTTTGTGTAGTGTTTCAAACTAATAAATAATATAATTATATTATATTATTTACTCTCGATTATATCCCCAAATAAAAATAATATATTTATTATTTTTTCACACAAATGGTTATTTTGTTATTCCTTTGAACTTAAAATAATATAATAAATTATATATTATTTCCTTAGGTCATTATTAATGGTACAAGCGTACGAATATACTTATTAATTAATATTATTCATAATTAGATACGCTCGACACGTAACGTATTTATCCTAATTATTTAATTAAGAAATCCGTATTCATGTGGACAAGATCGTCTACTCGTAAATCCTAAGAATGTTTTAGGACGTTCAAATCTTTCGTATCATCGTCACAAATCCCACTGTATCTCTAATTGTTATGTTTATAATTCTAGGGCATACGTAAGCCGTTTCAGGCTAACACTTGAGGTTCCAAATCTCATCCTTGTGTGCTACCTACTACCCAACTTAGGTGAGTTTCACGACCCCTTTTACTGTTTATAATTTAGGGGAGAAAACACGTCACAATAATTTTGATTATTGAACTCATATGATATCACTGTTGAGACTAAGCATAACACACTATCATTGAATGTCCTCACACACATCGGACCGTTAATATGGATTTAGCGAGGGAATATTTGGTAGTACTACTGGGTTTGACAAACCCCACCTGCGTAAGTCACGCTAATTTGATTGGAGGTCGAACGGGTGAAATGTTAGCCTAAACACATTAGTCAGAGTTGATAGACCTGGCTGGAGGCAAACAAACAAACACACTATCAGCTTCGGTTGCGAGCGCTTTAGTAAAACGTGAACATAGGCTAGCTACCTATAGATATGCATATTGAATTTACATAATCTATCAAACGCTTCTATTACTTTATTGAAACATATGAACTCACCAAACTAGTGTTGACCCGTTTTCCCTACATGTTTTCTCAGGTCGATACGTAGTATCACGTTAGGGCATGCATGGTGTCATTTGATTATTATCATCACATGTCATTCTATCAAACACTATCTATGTTTCTGTTATTACTTAAACTTGGGCGAGTTGTTTTGCGCATTTACTTTTGTTTAAACGCTTCCGCACATTAACTCTGAAGTTTATAATATTTCAATTTGAGTCCCATATAGAGTCGTTTGATGTAACTAATGTCTGAGATCCTGGTTTATCACACACCAAACGGTAAAACCCTGTTAGTGGAATTTAGGGGTGTGACAGATTGGTATCAGAGCCATTGGTTATAGAGAACTAGGACTGCATACTAGACTATAGCCACACACTTTAGTTACTCAACTTAGACATCTATCCAGGTACTTACTTGTTATGTTTCCGGATCATGTCTACCCCGCCTGCCTCACCACCAGCTATCCTGGAGCATGATGTTCCTACCATCCCATCACTAGAGCCAAAGAGACGTCGGCTCAAACCGATTGATGATACTATTGTGTATGGGAAGCCAATACACATACGGACGGGAGGTGTTTCACATGATTGGGATTAGTACCCTGGTTTGATCAGGAGTTGGGTCAGACAGGAACGGGTCCCATCTCCTTACTTTGGAGCTTCATCATCTTCAGCACCACCTTTGCCACTATTGCCTTGCACCACGGAGCAAGCTTTTGCAGCAATCGTGGCCACTATGGATCGGGAGATCCGTAACATGAGAGGTGCTGCAGGAGAGATTTCATGCCTGTTACAGAGCGAGAAACAGGCAAATGAGAGGATAGAAGTGCTGACAGCAGAGTTGCCAGTCACAGATCATTACCATAATGAGTTGGTAGACACAGTTCATCAATTGCAGGCTCAAGTGGATACACTGGAGGCTACCAATGATGTAGCCATAGGTAGGATTGTGCAGTTGGAGGCGCAGCTTGAGGATGCCTTAGGGGCAAATAAGGCACCGGACACTAAGTCCGAGGGGGAACCGACCGGAGAGGGAGATGATGAATCAGTTTTCTCTTCAGCCGGCAGTGGAGTTTGACGTCTTATTCTTATTTTTCCTTTCTTGTTATTTATTTTGTTTCAAAACCTAGATGGGTAAGGTTGTTCCCATTCAATAAAGATCTTAAGAATTTAATAGAACAACCAACCGACATGCACTTTTAAGACCTTCATAGACTGTAAGACCCACACTTTTAGTGGAGCTGAAGGAGCAGTTGGTTTGCTCCGTTGGTTTGAGAAGGCCGAATCAGTGTTTGCCATGTGTAACTGTCCCCAGGCAAACCAAGTCAAGTTTGCGTCAGGTACTCTCGAGGGCCCTGCTCTCACCTGGTGGAACACTCTAGTTCAGATGATGGGTCTGGATATGACTAATACCTTGCCATGGGAGGAACTTAAGACCATGATGAGGGAGGAGTACTGCCCTCATGATGAGGTCCAGAAGTTGGAAGGAGAACTATGGAACCTAAAAATGGAAGGTTCCAAAATTGAACTCACTACCCGCTCTCACGAGCTTGCTGTGATGTGTCCCACATGGTGACCCCTGCCTACAAAAGGATTGAGCTGTACATCAGCGGTCTGGTATCCCAAATCTAGAGTATGGTCACCTATTCAAACCCCACTACCATACAACAAACCATCAAGCTTGCTAACAAGCTAACTAACCAAGCGGTTAATCAAGGGACACTACCTCCCAGAGGTTCAACCTCCAAACCTACTGATAACAACAAACATAAGTTTGACAGTAGCTCCAGCACAAAGGGATTCAAGCCCAATCAACCTTAGCAACAGCAACAACGTAGGTTTGAGCCTACAAAAAGTTTCAACCAGTCGACCTCTTCAGGTCAAAACCAAGGTGATACACGGGGAAGCTCCCCAAGTGTAACAAATGCAATTATCACCACCTCGGTGCTTGTGACAAGAATCGTTGCCAGCGGTGTGGCAAGATGGGCCATGCTACCTAGGACTGCAGGGGTGAGTTTCAAGCCAATCAGCCTTTCTAATATCCGGGATCTACCAAAGTTTGTTTCGAATACGGTAAAGATGGACATTTCCGGAAGGATTGTCCACAGCTGAAGAAGGGTGGCAATGGCAACAACAACCACCACCAGGGCAACAATGGTAATAACAACAATGGCGGAAACGGTGCAAAGGGACGAGCCTTTGTGCTAGGATCCGGAGAAGCCAGATACGACCACAATGTGGTTACCGGTAAGTTCCTTCTAAACAACTATTTTTCTTCTGTTCTTTTTGACATTGGTGTTGATAGGAGTTTTATATCTAAGAAACTTAGTAATTTGATAAAAGAAACTCCAACCCTACTAGAAGCTAACTATACCATAGAAATAGCTGATAGACAGATAATAGAAGCAATTCACATTCTTAAGAGTTGTAAACTTGAACTGGCTGGTCATAAACTTGACATTGACCTTATGTCGGTCACACTCGGCAGTTTCGACATAATTGTCGGAATGGATTGGTTATCTAAGAACCAAGCCGAGATTGTCTGTCAGGAGAAAATTGTTCGTCTTCCTCTCCCTAGTGGAGAAATCCTCTCTGTCCAAGGTGAGAAGAGTGGTGCTGTTATGGGCATCATATCTTTCATGAAAGCATTAAAGTGTCTACGTAAGGGTCATACTGCCATTCTAGCTCTTGTCAGCCATCTGAGGAGAAGAGGATTGACGACATCCCGATCATACGTGATTATCCAGAAGTATTTCCCGAAGACTTGCCTGGTCTTCCACCTCACCGTCAAGTCGAATTTCAAATGGATGTAGCACCCGGAGCTGCACTTATCGCTCGGGTACCATATAGACTTGCACCTAGTGAGCTGCAAGAGTTATCTACACAACTACAAGAGTTGTTGAGTAAAGGTTTCATTCGACCAAGCTCATCGCCATGGGGAGCTCCAGTCCTATTCGTCAAGAAGAAAGACGGGACCTTCCGCATGTGCATTGACTATCGTGAGCTTAACAAGGTAACCATCAAGAACCATTATCCTTTACCCCGCATCGATGATTTGTTTGACCAACTCCAAGGATAAAGCTTCTATTCCAAGATAGATCTTAGACCCGGTTATCATCAGTTGAGAGTCCGAGACGAAGACATCTCAAAGACGGCATTCAGAACTAGGTATGGTCACTACGAATTCATGGTCATGCCATTCGGATTGACCAATGCACCCGTGGTATTCATGGACCTCATGAACCGTGTGTGTAAACCGTATCTTGATTAGTTCGTCATCGTCTTCATTGATGACATCCTCATCTATTCCAAGAATAGGTATGAACATTAGGAACACCTGCGTTTGATTTTGGAATCTCTAAAACAAGAACAGTTGTACACAAAACTTTCAAATTGCGAATTCTGGATTTGTGAATTGCAATTCTTAGGACATGTAGTCAATGAGAACGGAATACATCTCGATCCATCCAAGATAGAAGCCATCAAGAATTGGGCGGCACCGACAACCCCGACGGAGGTGCGACAATTTATGGGATTGGCAGGGTATTAACGGCGATTCATCGAAAGATTTTCCAAGGTTGCCCAACCCCTCACTGCTCTAACTCAAAAGGGTAAACCCTATAACTGGGGTGACACCTAGGAGTCAGCGTTCCAACTTCTTAAGCATAAACTCTGCAGTGCACCCATCCTATCTCTTCCGATGGAACGGATGATTTTGTGGTATATTACGATGCATCCATTCAAGGTATTGGTTGTGTACTGATGGAGCGCGAGAAAGTGATCGCATACGCTTCTCATCAACTGAAAATCCACGAGAAGAACTACACTACTCATGACTTAGAGTTGGGAGCCGTGGTATTTTCACTAAAGATATGCAGACATTACTTGTACGGTACCAAGTGCAATATTTACACCGATCACAAGAGTCTTCAGCATATTTTTGAACAGAAAGAGTTAAACATGCGACAACGTCGTTGGGTCGAACTCTTGAACGACTATGACTGTGCATTCAGATACCATCCGGGTAAGGCTAATGTGGTAGCCGATGCCCTAAGCCGTAAGGACACCAAACCCAAACAAGTTCTAGCATTACAACTTACTATTCACACCGGATTACCTAACAAAATACGTAGTGCTCAACTCGAAGCCCTTAAAGAGGAGAATCTACCGTTGGAAGCCACACGCGGTATGGAAGAACAACTGGAGGTCAAATCAGACAGCATTCGCTACATCATGGAGCGAATATGGGTTCCAATGCATGGAAACTTAAGAGAACTGGTTATGGATGAAGCTCACAAATCCCGGTACTCTATTCATCCAGGTTCTAACAAAATGTACCATGACCTAAAGGTGTTGTATTGGTGGCCGATGATGAAAGCTGATATAGCCACCTATGTAAGCAAGTGCCTGACATGCGCAATGGACAAAGTGGAATACCAAAAGCCTTTTGGCTCACTTCAACAGCCAGATATTCCAATGTGGAAGTGGGAGCTAATATCTATGGACTTTATCACCAAATTGCCCCGAACTCCTAGAGGATGCGACACCATCTGGCTGATCGTCGATCGTCTGACTAAATCCGCTCACGTTTTAGCAATCAGAGAGACTGACAAAATGGAAAAACTTACTCGTATTTACTTGAAGGAAGTAGTCTCTCGGCACGAAGTGCCAATCTCTATCATTTCGGATCATGACGCTTGATTCACATTACGTTTTTGGCAATCTCTACAAAAAGCTTAGGCACGCGTCTAGATATGAGCACAGCGTACCATCCTCAAACTGATGGCCAAACGGAACGTACCATTCAAACTTTAGAGGACATGCTACGGGCTTGTGTGATCAATTTCGTTAACACTTGGGAATCTCACATGCCTCTGGTGGAGTTCTCCTACAATAACAGTTATCACACTAGCATCAAGGCAGCACCATTCGAGGTATTATCCAGACGTAAATGCCGATATCCTATCTGTTGGGCTGAAGTTGGGGATATCCAACTTACAGGTCCTGAACTTGTATTCGAAACCTCTGAAAAGATCGTTCAAATTTGAGACCGTATGGCGGCGGCTCGTGATCGACAAAAGAGCTATGCCTATAAGCATCGTAAGCCATTAGAATTTCAAGTAGGCGATATGGTACTATTAAAATTATCACCTTGGAAAGGTGTGATTCGCTTCGGGAAACGAGGCAAACTGAATCCTCGTTATGTTGGACCGTTCAAGATAGTGAAGAGAATTGGCCCAGTAGCGTACCAACTGGACCTACCTGAAGGACTGAGTGGTGTACACAGCATCTTTCATGTCTCGAATTTGAATTAATGTCTAGCGGACGAGACACTCACAGCTCCTATTGAGGAACAAAAAATCTATGAACAACTACGCTTCGTTGAAGAACCGGTAGAAATCATGGATAAGGAAGTCAAAACGCTCAAACGCAGAAAGATCTCTATTGTCAGAGTTCGTTGGAACTCGAAACACGGACCGGATTTCACTTAGAAGCACGAGGACCAGATGATACGCAAGTATCCTCATCTGTTAAAGCACTCCACGTCAAACACTTAAGGAACTATTCAAATTTTCGGGACGAAAATTCTTTCAACTAGGGGATGAAGTGACGCCTGAGAATTTTTTTTTATTTATTCTAATTTTTGTGACGAAAATTCTTTCAACTAAGTGATGATGTGACATTCGACTAATTAGGGTTAACTACGTTAGCAAATTCTGTTAAATCTTAACTTATTTAACTCAAGTACAAACCCCAGGGACTAGTTCTGTCATCTTTTAAATTAGAATTGCAAGGACTAGTTATGTAATTACCCTAAACTCAAGCCTGTTGACTTTGAAAGTCAAAATTGAAGGGTTTTTGTTTCTGTTGACTTTTAAAAAGTCAAACCCGTGACTCTTGATCCAAATTCACGAGTTATACCCGAAATTCGTTTGATTTCATAACTAATATAGACATTGAGCCATTAATCGTCGTTATCAATTCAAATTAAACCCAATTATTGAGTAATTGAACCATAACCGTCGTTCATCATCATGTGCGTATCAAATTCGATCATTTTATCTGTCATTCTCGCAATTGGACACACTACACACCTCAAACGAATCCCACTAAAGCTTTTGCACACCTCTGATTCGCAGGAAAAGCAGACAAGCTTGCCGGAGACTAAACCACGCGACGTCGGAGGCCATTCTAGCCAATCACCATCAATCCTCACACATTCTGGGAATTGTTTACGTCTGTAGTTTCGTTTAAGAGTCTAAATCGAAAGCCCTATGATAATTAAGACTTACATTATTGAATTTAACCAGAACAAATTCTAGGGTTCTTAACAATTACGGTTTAATCGAACCCTACTCTAGACCCTGTTTAAAGCCAATTAAAGTGTATCAGTAAATTCGCAATCCTCTATGTAGTGATAGCCCTATGCTAATTCAGCCTTTCAACATCGAATCGATTATGAACCGAATCTAAGGTTCATATGGATTTCGGATCCGATCGAATACTGGTCCAGACACGTTCTTAACGCAATTAAATCATATGGTTGAACTCGCAATCTCCCACTCATTAAAACCCCTATGCTTTCAACAACTTTTAACATCAAAATTTATCAAATCTATTCCATGTCCATGTTCTAGGGTTTTCGATACTTCCAAACCAGAATTAACAAACCTAAACTCAATCTTTTTGCAACTAAACTCGCCCTCAGGTTCGTATATCATCGACTGACAAAACCCCTAAACTTTTAATTCAAATCGTTACAGAAATCGTGGGATTCGAGACTGGGTTCGATCGCAGGGGTATGAGGGAGGGGGGCTCACTGGAAGTTTATGTTAAAACCAATTCTACTTGGGTTCTTGTGCGATACCCTAGCGGGTGGAGATGGTTAAGTGAGTGTGCTTGTGTGGGAGAGACCCGGGTTCGAGTCTCTCCACATGTTTTTATTTTTAAAACATTTTCTGATTACTATTTTAATATAAAATCAATACCCCATATTATTATATTAATGTGTTTAGCCCGAAAAACCACCCGTATGCTCGGGTTTGGTTTGTAACCCATTTTTATTAAAAATACCCACTTTTAAAATAATATATTTATATTATTTTCAAACCAGGACTTCAAATAAAATAATACATTTATATTATTTTCAACCTGTGACCCCAATTAAAAATAATATATGTTTATATTTTATTTTCGCCACGTTTATATACTTTGTGTAGTTTTTCAAACTAATAAATAATATAATTATATTATATTATTTACTCTCGATTATATCCCTAAATAAAAATAATATATTTATTATTTTTTCCACGCAAATGGTTATTTTGTTATTCCTTCGAACTTAAAATAATATAATAAATTATATATTATTTCCTTAGGCCATTATTAGTACAAGCGTACGAATATACTTGTTAATTAATATTATTCGTAATTAGAGACGTTCGACACGTAACATATTTATCATAATTATTTAATCAAGAAATCCGTATTCCCGTGGACAAGATCGTCTACTCGTAAATCCTAAGAATGTTTTAGGACGTTCAAATCTTGCGTGTCGTCGTCACAAATCCCACTGTATCTCTAGTTGTTATGTTTATTGTTCTATTGCATACGTAAGCCGTTTCAGGCTAACACTTGAGGTTCCAAATCTCTTCCTTGTGTGCTACCTACTACCCAACTCAGGTGAGTTTCAGGGCCCCTTTTACTGTTTATAATTTGGGGGAGAAAACATGTCACAATAATTTTGATTATTGAACTCATATGATATCACTGTTGAGAGTAAGCGTAACACACTATCATTGAAATTCCTCACATACATCGGACCGTTAATATGGATTTAGCGAGGGAATGTTTGGTAGTACTACTGGGTTTGACAAACCCTACCTGCGTTAGTCGTGATAACTCGATTGGAGGTCGAACGGGTGAAATGTTAGCCTAAACACATTAGTCAGAGATGATAGAACTGGCTAGAGGCAAACAAATAAACACACTATCAGCTTCGGTTGCGAGCGCTTTAGTAAAACATGAACATAGGCTAGCTACTTATAGATATGCATATTGAACTTACATAACCTGTCAAACGCTTCTATTACTTTATTGAAACCTGTAAACTCACCAACCTAGTGTTGACCCGTTTTCCCTACATGTTTTCTCAGGTCGATACGCAGGATCAAGTTAGGGCATGCATGGTGTCATTTGATTATTATCATCACATGTCATTATATCAAACACTATCTATGTTTCTGTTATTACTTAAACTTGGGCACGTTGTTTTGCGCATTTACTTTTGTTTAAACACTTCCGCACATTAACTCTGAAGTTTATAATATTTCAATTTGAGTCCTATATAGAGTCGTTTGAAGTAACTAATGTCCGAGATCCTGGTTTATCACACACCAAACGGTAAAACCCCGTTAGTGGAATTTGGGGTTGTGACACAAATAATGAACGATCATTGTGAAAAGACTTCCGCTGTGTTTTATAAAGACTCTGAAATCAAAGCAGGTACCAATCGAGCTCACACACGTCTAGGGGGTGCCTGAGGCGGGGTGTGACATTTTTATGCTAGAAAAGGTAAATTAGTTGTAGAATCATGTTTTAGTAACTATAGATAAAATTCTATGTATAAGTGTACTTAGCTAGTACGCAGGAGGGTGTTCCGACGTACTTAGCTTGTACAACATAATGGTGTTGCGTACTTAGTAAGTACGCAAGGCTTTTGCCCTGCGTACTTATCAAGTACGCATGACCAATGCCCTGCATACTTAGACAAGTACGAAGGTATTGTTCCTTCCCTTGAAAATTGAGATGATGGCCTCATTTGTAGGTGGAACTTCTCGAACTAGGTTGAGAGGTGTCCGGGCGGGATGAGCTCTCCCACCCCTGGACCGTGAGCGTAGATGAGAGATGTGTACTTCTTCGGTATGTAATGTGAGATGACTTCTTTGTTATGGATTACGTATCATTTTTGTGTTGATTCTCTTCTTTATGTTCGTCTTCTTCTCTGTCTATTCTTCACTGTTCCCACACGAATCACGAGCAGATCCGTGTTATCCGCTGTGCGACGAGGCTCTCGGGACCTACATCAGTTATCTTGTAAAAACTTAAATAACAAGCATGACATCTAAAAGACCAGTTTCTAAGAATCTTAAAAATATAAAAACTTTTAGGACTAAATTAACTTACAAAAGGATGAGTGATTGAAAATTGTTACCACTTATCCTTTATTGCTTCTGTTCTAGGTCGTTGATGTCGTCCAAACGGTCTATAAATGTCACACCCCAAGACAACGAATTGCAGCGGAAATGTTTATGAAAGCATGGTGGTAACATAAGTTGGAGCCCATAATATAATAGCAAACACTTTTATTTATGAATTAGGGAAAATAAGTCTTACATAAGATAAAATTAAGTTTGAACATAAGTTTAATGATCCGATACAAGGCGGATCATATTACAAAAGATAGTCCCAAATGAATTTCCCATGTGAAGCGTTTGCCAAAAGCCTATTTTTCATGACCGCGCGTTCTTGCATCTATTTTCCAGAAAAACATGCTTAAAAACATCAACAAAAAGTTGAGCGAGTTTCACAGGTTTAAATAATTACTAACCGAAACATCATGCAACTTTTGACTAACATGTGATAAGTTGTAAGCTTGCAAGGGATACAACAAGATGATAGTACCTAGAGCTTATAATCAAACCGAGACGCGAAATATACAATATGTCCCCACAAAACCTTTTGTTGATGCACTTTCCTGTGACAACACTCTGGATAGAGTCTAGGTTTGTATGTCTAATGTATGTATTTTGTCTTTGTATGTAAGAGTCATTATGTAAAAGTTTATCGAGTTGTATTTACTTTTACTTAATGTTTTGTTGATTTCTTCTAAGTGTTTTGCGCACTTGTATGTGCGCAGGAGAATGCTCCTGCGTACTTAGTAAGTACGCAGGAATACCTATGCGTACTTGTTAAGTACGCAGGAGTAATTGGTCCTGCGCACTTGCTAAGTGCGCAGGCATCAGGTCAGTATAAATAGGATAGGTTCACAGAAGCTAAGTGCGCAGAACCATTTGTTCATACGAACTCAGTTTTGCTAAGTACGCAGCTTGTATTCTCTCTGTAACCGTCGAGTGTTTATAATACAAAGAACGATTATTGTGACTCTTGTGTTCGGTTTACTTTGTTCAGTTAGACTCTCCACCTAGTCACGGGTATTCCGCACCCTGTCCGACTAGTAGACCACTTGCATGTGACGATCCACCACACCCGAGGGACCTACAAGTGGTATCAGAGCATTGCTCTTGAATTCGAGTGTTGTAAGTGAGTTTGGAGACGTTTTTACTGAGTTTTACAAGCAAAGAGAGGTTATTTTGTTGATTTTTGTGATAAAAAAGGGGTAGCTCTTGAGCACTTTTTTAGAAGCAAAAATCTCTCAAAAACCGATCTTTGTTGTGTGTTTGTGTGTTTTGAGCATCATAGGTTGGTTAGAAACTTGTTTCTGACCCTTTGACTCAATTGCATTGATCATCAGACCATTTTTTACCAACTCCGACGAGTTTCAGGTCACCGGAAAGGTTTGGTGAGAGTTGCTGAAAAGGTGTCCTGCGTACTTACCATTTTTGGCAAAAAGTACAGTTTTCTGCGAACTTGCTAAATACGCAAGAGTTATCTCCTGCGTACTTACAAGTGCGCAAGACTGAACTGCGAACTTAAGACTTATCCTGCGTACTTAACAATTTACTCCTGCGTACTTACAAGTACGCAAGGGCAAATATTAAATACGCAAGACCATTCATAAGTGCGCAAGGCCAATCCTAAGTGCGCAATAGCTACTGACTTTTCTGATTTTTGACCAAGTGTTCACCATGTCAAACCTTCAGAACCTTAGTAGTATGTTAAATTATGATAATGAAATCGGTACTCCACAGAAACCTCCCAAGTTGCTCAATGTAAACGATTATTCCAATTGGAAAGCCCGCTTTGAGCACTATATTTCATACACCGATTCATCGTTATGGATACCTATTCTTGAGGGATATAAGCATCCAACCCACTTGTATCTTGATGAAAACGTACCTAAGCCTGTCTCTAAGCTGGATGCAAAAGAAAAGAAAATTTATGATCGAGAGAAGAAGGCATTGGGTTCAATCACTATGTCATTAACTCGGGATTTGTTCCACAGTTTCCGAGGATATGAATCTTCTAAGGATCTTTGGAAAGCTTTACAGAAAAGATTCGAAGGAAATAGTGACATCAAGAAAAGCAAGAGGGATCTTCTCCGGAAGCAATACGAGTGCTTCAGATTTATAGAAAATGAATCTTTAGATGATCTTATCTCTAGATTCTATCACCTACAAACGGAGTTGAAATCGTTTGAGCTTAAATATCCAGAAGAGGAAATGGTGGAAAAGTTTTTGGATGCTCTGCCACCGAGATATGAGATGTATACAACCCTGATGAGGGAAAGTTCAAAGTTCTACGAGATGACAGTAGATGAGGCAGTCGGTAAGATTCAGGCTCATAACATGAATCTTATAAAAAGGGAGAATTCTGGAAGACCTCAGATACAGGACCCTTCCATATATCACGGGACGACTTCCACGTCAATGTCTTCCGGCTCTGGGATTGCACTCTTTACTGGGAAATCCATTGAAGAAGACCACTCTAATGGTTGTGGTGGTCATGCATGTTATGCATCAGGATCAGGGTTTGGATCTCATCAACAAAATCAACAAAACACAAAGACTCCTCAGAATACGTGCTCAGCCAACCAGTCAGCTATTGCCAAGATAGCTGAAGATCATGTAGCACTATTCTCATCTTGCATGCTGGCATATGAGAATTTCATTGGTGGAAAGCTAACGGATCCTGAGACTATTGAAGAGGACTTCAATCAAGTGGATCCTGATGATATTGAAGACATGGATATTCAGTGGAATATGGCCATGTTACTGAGGAGGGCCAAGCGTTTCCTGAACAGAACAGGAAGAAAGTATATTGGCGGGCATTCTAATGCCAAGGTTGGATTTGACAAATCCAAGGCCAAGTGCTACAAGTGTCAAAACTATGGACACTTTGCTCGTGAATGTCAAAAGGACAGAGCACCTACCTCTGGTTTTACCAGACCTAGCCAGGTAAACAGCCATGGCCAAAACAACCAAAGTCACCACAATCATACCCAAAGTAATCAGTCCAATGCACTGGTCGCACAGAATGACGAAAATTTTGATTGGGGTGTGCATCTAGAAGACGCCATCATTGCTCAAGCACAGGTTGGTCTCATGGCAGAAATCATAGAGCTGATGGAGGCCGAGAGGAAGGAGGCCGAGAGGAAGGAAGCTGAAGAAGAGGAATCTTCTGAAACTGAAGGAGAGGAATCTTCTGAATCTGAAGAAGAGGAAGCTTCTGTAGCTGATGAAAAGGAGTCTACCACTGCTGTCGCTCTCATGGCAATTGGAGAAGGACAAAGTTCATCATCTGAGGTAGATTCTAACCCTTTCTCTGTTGTTTCTTGTTCTAAATGTCTAGGGCTAAAAAATGAAATTTCTGATCTCCAAGACATAATTGAACCCCTAAAGTTGGCAGCTAAAAATTACAAAATGAATGAATCACGTTTTAAAGAATCAGTTGAAATGCTACAGAACGAAAAACAAGACTATTCTTTAAAAATAAGCGACCAACAGGTTCATTTGGACATTGCGTATAGGGCTTTGGAAAAGAAGAACAATGAAATTAACAAACTGCAAAATGAGATCTTGCAGCTCAAATGCACTAACGAGAAATTGAAAAACTCTCGCTTCGTGGTGGAACACTACGAATCCGTGGTGAGAAAAATGAATGGCCTAGGACTTGGTACCAATGCCATTCCTCCACCAATAAGTGGGCAGTTTGTCAATAGCTTGATAGACATTGATCTCACTTGTCTAGATGAGCCCTCTGATAAGGATGATTCCCCTAAAAAGGATGAATCCTCAAGTAAGGCTAACTCCACATCTAGTGAGGAGTATGTTACTGCTTCTGAGGATGGGTCGGTTAACACTTGCCCTGAAGGAGTAGTGTCTAAGGAGTTGTTGACTGAACAGAAAGTCCAGAAAAACATTATCACTAATGGTGATAATTGCATTTTAACTGAACCTGATATCATTGAAACAAATGATAAACTTAAGGGAATGCTTTACGGGGGTTTTAAGAATATTAACTAAGCTAAGAAAGAGGCTTTTTCATCTCATTATGGGCTGGGTTACAAAGAAAATTTGCAAAAGTATTATACCCCCAAACATCAAACTGTAAAAGTTCAAACTTCTGTTCATAAACCAACTCTTCCTTCTCACAATGGTGAGTTTTCTAAGGCCAGAACTAAAGAGCCTTACATGAGAACTTATGTTGACAAGAGGAATTGCTTTCACTGTGGCTTGGTTGGTCACATTGTTGTGAACTGTCCTTCTAAGAACCCAGGGAAACGGCATGTTGTTTCACGACCAGCTGTTATCCCTAAGTCGCCAGTAGTGAAAGCTCCTATCAGACCAAAGCTAAATGTGGTGAAACCACCAGTGCAACCGATAGCTAAGCCAAAGATCAAATCTGAGGCCAAGCCATCTGTTGTAAGAAAGGTAAAGCAACCTGCTGTACCTCGTGTGTCTACATCTGGTAGTACACGCACTGGTGAGAAACCTGTGGCTAGACTCTCTAAGCCACAGAGAAGAAGAAGGAATAAGAGGTTGAGAAAGCTGGAACAGCTGACTAAAGCTCAATCAGGTGAAGCTTCCACAAGTTCACCGGCTGTGATTGAACCAAAGTCTTCTGTTCTGGTTAAGATTCAAAAGAGATCCTGGAACAAGAAAGTTAAAGATTCTCAATCTCCTGTTCCCAATTCCTCCAAAGATTCACCAATTTTGGACAGTCATCATGACTGTGAGTTGAAAGAAGTAGTTTATTTTGAGAAGGATGGACGACCCAAGACCACAATGGCTTGGGTCTCCAAATCTAACTAATTCTTTTGTTACTCGTGCAGGGACGTCCGAAGGGTACTATCTCTAACCGCTGGTATGTAGATAGTGGATGCTCCCGGCACATGACAGGAAACATGGCCTTGCTTCAAGACGTTAAACCATTTAGAGGCGGCTATGTGGCCTTTGCCGGAGAAAAAGGCGGCAGTATCACGTGTCAAGGCGTGGTTTCGAACGGTTGTGTTAGCTTTGACAATGTCAACTTCTGCGAGCAGCTGAAGCATAACCTGTTGAGTGTCTCACAAATGTGTGACAAGGAGTACTCAGTGATGTTTGACAAGTCAGAATGTCTGATTCTCAAACCCGGTTTCAAAGTTCCAGATGACTGGATTCTGATGAGAGCACCAAGAACAAACGACACTTATCAGATTGATATGAGCGTGGCAAAAACCACCTCATCAGTTGCTACTTGTTTGCTTACAAAAGCGACAGAGCTTGACTCCATCTTGTGGCATAGGAAACTCGGACATATTTCTTATCGTAAAATGAATCATCTTGTCCGAAACGGTTTGGTAACCGGGGTTCCTAAGCTGAGATTTACCGTTGCAGATGACTGTATGCCTTGTAAAAAGGGCAAACAACAACGGAAGTCTCACAAGCCCAAGCTCCAAAACTCTATCGATACCCCTTTGGAGCTATTACACATGGATCTGTTTGGCCCCATAAGTATCAGGAGTATTGGAGGTAAGTCATTCTGTCTAGTTGTAACTGATGATTTCTCACGTTTTTCTTGGGTGCATTTTTTAGGTACAAAAGATGAGACTGCTGATATTCTTCAATACTTGATCCTGAGCTTGGAATCTCTTTGCAAGCTGAAAGTTAGAAGAATAAGGAGTGACAACGGAAATGAGTTCAAGAATAATTTGATGGAACTTTTCTGTCTCAAGAAAGGGATCCGTCACGAATTAAGCGCGCCGTACACGCCTCAGCAGAATGGAGTTGCTGAACGGAAGAACAGAACACTGATTGAGACTGCAAGGACTATGCTGTCAGATGCAAAGCTTCCTGTCACTTTCTGGGCAGAAGCAGTAAATACAGCTTGTCACGTCTTAAGTAGAGTTTTGGTGGTGAAAAGACACAACAAGACTTGTTATGAGTTGATCAACAATCGACTTCCCAATCTTGATTACCTAGTTCCTTTTGGTAGTCCTTGTTCCTTGTTGCTACAGTATAAAGATCGTAAATCTAAATTTCATGCGAAAGCGGTGGAAGGCATCTTCTTAGGATATGTTGCCAATTCGCCCTGCAAGAGAGTGTACAACATAGGAACTCGTACTGTCGAGGAATGGTTAGAAGTGGATTGTAGTAAACACAGCATTCCACCAGAACCAAAAGGTCCAGCTTGGGGTTTTGATTATGATGCGCTATTCAAGTCTTTCAATCTTCCTGAGCTATCTGCAGAAGACGCCGAAAATGTTTATAATCTATTGAATGGCGGCAGTTTTTCTACTCGTGCTACTGTACCAATTATAACTCCTGATTTCAATGCTGCATCTGCATCTGGAACTCATGACAGTGATAACAGTGATAACAGTGATAACAGTGAAAGTGTTCATGTTGTTGGAGATGACGCTTAAGCCAATCCTAACACAACTGTAGGAAATGAAGCTCCAGCTGATCCAATTAACATTGAATCTTCTTCTGCTGAAACACAGGAAATGGGGGAGTTGAGCACAAATTTAGATCCACAAATTCAAGAACCAATTGTACAGGAGACGAGAGTGCATAGGAATCATCCAATCGACAACATTATTGGTGATCCTTATGCCGGTGTTCAGACTCGTCATAGAACCATCACTGAGAACACCAGTCTTTACACAGAGATATTTGACACTGGTGTCATGGAAACATGTCTGCATGCTGCATTCGTGTCCCAGATAGAGCCGAAGAATGTGAAGGAGGCTCTCACTGACAACTGCTGGATTGAGGCGATGCAAGATGAATTGTCCCAATTCCAAAAGTTGCATGTATGGGATTTGGTTGACTTGCCAAAAGGCTTTCAGCCAATTGGAACCAGATGGGTGTTCAAATGCAAGACGGATGATCGTCATGTAGTTGTGAAGAACAAGGCAAGATTGGTTGTTCAGGGTTTTTATCAACAAGAGGGCTTGGATTACACGGAAGTATATGCCCCAGTTGCTAGAATTGAGGCCATTCGACTGTTCTTGGCTTATGCCACATATGTCGGCTTCAAGGTCTACCAACTTGATGTGAAGAGTGCTTTCCTTTATGGTAAAGTTCATGAAGAAGTCTATGTCACTCAACCTCTCGGTTTTGAAGATCCGCATAATATCAATAAAGTGTACAAGCTCGACAAAGCACTTTATGGTCTTCATCAAGCACCGCGGGCATGGTATGAGACACTATCAAAGCATTTACTGTCTAATGGTTTCGATCGTGGACAGATTGACTCGACTCTCTTCATAAGGAAAGCACGAGGTGACATTCTACTTGTGCAAGTATATGTCGACGACATCATCTTTGGGTCGACCAATGAAGGGATGTGTAGGGAATTCGAGAAGGTGATGAAGTCCAAGTTTGAAATGAGCAATATGGGTGAACTGTCGTTCTTCCTGGGTCTGCAAGTCAGTCAAAGAGAGGATGGCATTTATCTACATCAAACTAAGTACGTGCAAGACATCCTGTCAAAATACAAGATGAGTGATAGCACTACTTATGGCACACCAATCCTAGTCAATCATGGTTTGCATCCTGACAAAGATGGGAAGGATGTAGACAACAGGTTGTACCGTGGGATGATCGGATCACTTATGTATCTCACAGCTTCAAGACCTGATATTATGTTTGCTGTATGCTTGTGCTCAAGGTTTCAATCTCAACCGAAGGAGTCACATATGATAGCCGTGAAGAGGATTTTCAGATACCTGAAAGGGAAACCCCGATTGGGTCTTTGGTACTCCAAGCAGCAGTCATTCGACTTCAAAGCCTACACTGATTCAGATTATGGCGGTTGTAACCTTGACAGAAAGTCAACTTCTGGCGGATGTCAATTCTTGGGAGACAGACTGGTCTCCTGGCAGTGCAAGAAGCAGTCAACGGTTTCTGTCTCAACTTGTGAACCAGAATACATTGTTGCAGCTAGCGGTTGTTCTCAGATATTGTGGATTCAGCAGCAATTGCGAGACTACGGCTTGAACTTCACTGGAACTCCTTTATTCATTGACAACAATGCCACCATGTCCATCACAAATAACCCGGTGAAACATTCCAAAACTAAGCATATTGAAATTCGCCATCATTTCATCCGTGATTGTGCTGAAAAGCATTTAATTGAACTTGTAAAGGTTCACACGGATGACAATCTTGCTGACCTTTTCACAAAGGCATTTGATCGGTCCCGTTTTGAGCATCTTGTCAACTTGATAGGAATGTTCAATCCCGAGTGAAAAATTAATTTTCTTAAATCAATTCAATTCATGGAAGTTAAATTTTATTTCTTTTAAATTTTTTTTTTATAGTTCTGTTAGTTTAAAATTAAAAAAAAAAATGTTTGTACATCTGAAATATTAGAAAATGGAGAAAATTTCAAAAGTTCACTTGAGAAACGAGGAAATGATAGTACATCTGAAATGATCTAACCATCATAGACTGCTCATGGGAAATGATTGCGTCATGTTTACTTAATTGTTTAAATTATTATGTTTTTAATCTGTTTACTTACAAGTAATTTGAATTGTCAGTAGGCTGTATGCGTCTTTGAATCACTAGTAGTGTGGAAACTAAATCTAAATTACAACTGTGATTTGAACCCATATTTGCAAGTGTGTGTGTGTAAAAGAATAGAAAAGATCATTATCAGATAAAGGATGTTAGATTTTGGCAGTAATTTTCTTTTGAGATCAGTTTCGGGTTATGTTGTTAGCACAATTAATGCGGTTCATCTCACTGCCCATACTCACAAGTATGCAAGGAGAGATTGAATCAAGACATGTCTCTACATCAACCGTTGCGCATGTATTCACCCTTGAATCATTCCTGGTTCATTGAAATCAAATCCAGATAAAAGTTGGATCCCGTTACCTTACAATCAAACACCATGTTCCTTATCCCGAATCATCATACCGATATTCAAAGAAGAAAATCACATGAAACCAAGACAATTGAATCACTCGATTCTGAATCTTATGATTCTTGATAATCCTCATGGATTCTGCTTGATTTTTCTGTGCTAATTGATGTAACTTCATTCTGAAAATTAAGAATATCATTGGAAAAATCTTAGATGCCTTGAGATAGTGCAAAATATCATAGCATTTAAGTGGGGTACACGTTGTATATTTTATAATTAATAACTTAATACACAAGAACATGATACAAAGATGCATATAGTTTCAAATCTTATAATATTGTCAACTTGAATCACTTGTTTATTTGCTTATTATGTAAGAATAAAGAGTAATACATGACATGATCCCATATTCTTTGATGTTTATATTGTATCGTTTTTGCTATAAGTTAGCCTGATATGATCCTCTGCTCGTGTCTTTGATCAAAAATAGCTTGTGTGAATACTTGTACATATCTATTTTGAAAAGAACAAAAAGATTTTAAGTTTATGCATTGTTTAAGTTTAATTCAGAAAAGGCCAAAAATATTTTATGTTTAACCTTCATGAATTGTATTTGAATCCTCCCGATTGAATATTTTTATCTTGTTCGTTATTTGACTTGAAAATCTTCATAACTCTGAGTTGAAAATTGCGCACTTAAAGTTTCTGCGCACTTGTCAAGTACGCACGAAGTAAGACTTGCGCACTTAGCAAGTACGCAAGAGTTAATTCGTGCGCACTTAGCAAGTACGCACGAACATTATCAGTGGGGTATAAGTTCAACACTTAGAAAAATTTTCAGGTTAAGCTTTCAAACCGAAATTTTTCCCCCTGCAATTTTCTCTCAAAATCGAGTGTGTTCAAACCCGTTTTTCATCCCTTCCACATTATCATCTTCGTATTTCATCTCCTTGGTGAGATTTTAGACCGATTTCATCCGTAAATTCGTGAAATTTTGGACCGATTTTTGACTTAGAATTTTTAGGTTAAATCCGTAGAATTTTTGGGGTAAAATGGGTTGTTTGGGTAACTAATGTCACTAACAAGCTATTAGATTGCCTAATCGATCATACATTTTCCCTTTGGTCATCGATTGATTCGACGGGTTGAAGTCGAACCGTCAGTGGGTCGATCACTGACCTAGGTCAAAATTTGATCGTGTCGTAGTGGTTAATGGTGTTGATCATGGTACCATAGGTTCGAATCCCTGATTCCGACCTAGTGGCTACCTAATCAACCCGCTTTTTGAACGAATTTAAATATTTGAAATTTTTGCTAAGGGTTGTTCTTGCGCACTTAGCAAGTACGCAAGAAGTAATTCCTGCATACTTGTTAAGTACGCAAGAGTAAAATCCTGCGCACTTGCTAAGTGCGCAGGACCAACACTTAGAAAATTTTTCAAAGTCTGAAATTTTTTACAAAGTGTAACTACTATTCTATGTCATGTGAGTCTACTTCCATTGTTATTAATTGATCTAATTATGTTTTCTGTGTGTGTTTGCAGATAATGGCTCGTGCATTCACTGACGAATTCAATCTGTTGGCGCACACTGAACCAGAATGGAAAGGGGCAGCCTTACAATATAGAGAGATTGTGGACTTCCTGAACAGATCTAAAATAAGTTATGCAATCTCGGCTATTCCAACAGTCTCAAGACCTTACTTAGAGCAATTCTGGGAGACAGCAGAGCACGATTGCACGGTATCTCCAAATGTCATAAGGGCTACCGTTGACGGTCGGGCTATTTCCATCTCTGAGGATACAATAAGGAGAGTACTGCAGTTTGGAGACCTTCCCACCGACCCGACATCCTATCCAGATTACTACGTGGATGGGTGTTGGAGGCAGAGAATGGGATATGTCGGGGAAAGGGACTATGCTTCATACAAGAAAATGTGGGTTCTAGATCAATGGCGTTACTTTGCCCACATCATGATCATGTGCATCTCATCAAGGAAAGCAGGGAAGGATGCCATGGGTCATGACCTTGCCGCAGCCATGGTGGGCTTGTCTCTCAATCGAGGCTACAACTTCTCCCGCTTTATTTTCAAAGCAATCAATGACCAGATAAATATGGCGGAGAGGTTTAGGTTCCTTTTATACTCGAGGTTTGTGCAACTTTTGATCGATGATGCGTTGCCAAACCTGCGTGCGATCGGGGAGAGACTGCAAGTGAAGAGAGTGGCCAAGAGAGTTTTTGCACAGTTTCTAAAGCCAGGCAGTGTAGATCCTACCCCTGAGCACACTGAACTCTTTGGCCACCTATTGAATGAAGCATACGTCGCTCCGGAGGATTGGAACTGGTATAGTCCCAACTCGGGACCAGAGATGAGTGATCACTCTGATGAAGAACAAGATGAAGAGAATGAGGATGATGAAGGTAATGATGAAGGTAATGATGAAGGTAATGATGAGGGTGATGATGAAGGTGGTGTTGGTGGTGCTGAGGAATCCGATTCGGAGGCTACAGAATCAGATTCTTCTTATTCCGATGATGCACCATCACAGGCACATCCGAGGAGACAGGCACAGGTAACCCAGCCTGCGTCATCTTCAAAAAGAAAGAGACAAAGCTCCAGCAGCGAATATGAGCCGGATTCCGACTCTGACGCTGCTTTACAAAGACAGAGGCATGAGAGCACCAACAAGAAAAGGGGCGATAGGCAAGAGGTTGCCATCCCCAGGGTTGAAGAGATTCCAACTGTGCAACCAGTACAAGTTGAGGCTTCCATTCCAGAATCTACCATGCCAGCACGGCAACTGTTTAGTAGGAGGAGAAGGCCACTGGTACAAGCAGATGTGGCGGTCACGGCGGTCACAGAGGTGATTCCTGTGACGGTGACCCTCCCTATTCCAACCGTCCAGGTGACGGTGACTGCTCCACTTCTCACGGAGTCAGTCACAGTCACCCCAACAATAACACCCACTCACATCATACCATCCCCAACCCCAGCACCCACCAAAGAGCCGTCAGGTCAACCCTTCAACTACGGTGATTTCTCACAGGGGTTCGACTTTGACACAATCTTCTCTTCCCCCATCCACAACGCCGAAGCCTCATCATCTAGGCATCCGGATCCAAATGAAGCTAGGATCGATGTGCTAGAAACTCAAGTTGCTGGCTTGTTGAAGACTATTCAAACGTCAAAGGAGGAGTCTGATGCTCAACAAGCACAGATAAACTCTCTGGCAGATGAAGTTAGGATTCTGCGTAGCCAGAGAACGGGGACTGATGAACGGCTGAAGAATGTGATGGCGCAGAATGAACTATTAATGAAGACGAATGAAATGATTCTGGCCCACAGAACTTCAATTGAGCTAAGGATGGATGCTCAAAGGCAGGAGCACGCTACTATGGTCAAATTGATTGCTGAACTGACCGAGAAGCTAGGTGCTCAGGGGGAGAAGGAAAGAGAAAAATCCACTGGTGCAGATGTCTGTCATCCAGTCAATTTGACTAAGGATGATGACAAAGACAAGGATCCTGAAGTCGGTCCTAGTGGAGGTGAGCACCAAGCTTCGGCAATTGTGCCCATCTCTACTACGTCAATGGCTGAGGGGGAGTCTACTACGCAAGAGGGTGGTGATACCTCAGCAGGTGGTGGTGGCGGTGATAAAGGGAAGTCAGTGGCTGGTGAGATTCTATGTCTCGAGCCTGACTATTCTAAAGAAGCACAGATCGATGCTCTCCTTAATATGGAAGAAGGAGAGATCGACTCTGGTGATGATTGGAATGATGATGATGATGATGTGATAATCGAGATTCCCAAGGGCGACGGGGATCTAGAGTATGAGTTAAAGGATGGTGAGATCTTTGAAATACCATCGCTCGAATCTCTGCTCGAAACAGACACAGGCTCAGTTGATACAGCAAGTAATGTTGAAGCTACAACTGATGCCCCCCCGGTCGATCCTATACCTGCGGACCCCGAGGCACAAAAAGAGAAAGACATGCCTTCTGCATCTACAAAAGGTCCAGCTCCAGTGTGGCAAAAGACGTCTATCAAAGACAAGTATGGAGCGACAGGTATGATCTTAGCTGTCAGGTTTAAGGAGGACAAGCAGTTGTTCGCCATCAAAAGATCTGGAGGGGTTCAATACTTGAAACCAACCAGTGAGGCGTTCAACTCTTTGCCCAGGTACGACCTACTTAACCTTGCAAACCGCGACCTGCTGAATCATTCGAATCATGCAGTAGCAATGGGTTTGTGGAGTATACTACAGCGTGAAGCAAGATCGGGAAAGTATGAGTATCTCAAGCCTCAAGTGCCCAGAAGAGTCAAGGATAAGCACGCTGTGCATCCTGTGACTAAGAAGCCGTTAAAGAGATTGGTATACAAGCCAGTGCGATGTGAAACCAAGATTCCCTTGAGCAAGTTACCTCAGGATATTCTTGGTGACATGTGATACTGGTACGTTGATCCAAAAACGGGCGAGGCTGTGATCATGGGTAAAGGTAAGTCAGATAGTGGAAACACAGTGCCAAAGGAAGTGATCAGGGTTTTTGATGAAGTCTGCTTCATCAATTTCTCTGTGAACGATCTGGAGGTACTAGCAGACAAATTCTGCATCCACACTGACGAATGGACAAAGCTTCTCTCGGCCAAATACGACAAGTTAATCAAGTTCTGTCTTGATTACAAAAAGAAGATGGAAGCTAAGGAAGCAGTGCTGTGAAGACTGAAGATTGAAGACTGAAGACGATGAAGATCCCGAGCTGTTGTCAAGGGGGAGTTTGTTGATGCACTTTCCTGTGACAACACTCTGGATAGAGTCTATGTTTGTATGTCTAATGTCTGTATTTTGTCTTTGTATGTAAGAGTCATTATGTAAAAGTTTATCGAGTTGTATTTACTTTTACTTAATGTTTTGTTGATTTCTTCTAAGTGTTTTGCGCACTTGTATGTGCGCAGGAGAATGCTCCTGCGTACTTAGTAAGTACGCAGGAATACCTATGCGTACTTGTTAAGTACGCAGGAGTAACTGGTCCTGCGCACTTGCTAAGTGCGCAGGCATCAGGTTAGTATAAATAGGATAGGTTCACAGAAGCTAAGTGCGTAGAACCATTTGTTCATACGAACTCAGTTTTGCTAAGTACGCAGCTTGTATTCTCTCTGTAACCGTCGAGTGTTTATAACACAAAGAACGATTATTGTGACTCTTGTGTTCGGTTTACTTTGTTCAGTTAGACTCTCCACCTAGTCACGGGTATTCCGCACCCCGGTCCGACTAGTAGACCACTTGCATGTGACGATCCACCACACCCGAGGGACCTACACCTTTCAAAATATACTCTCTCGTACAAACGACCGATTAGCGCCACTAATCACGAGAGTGGGTGGTCATACCCAAATATATCTATCAATATACCCTGTGGCCCATAAGAGGCTAATGATTATAACAGCGGGGCTATTCATGAACGATTTACACGAATATATATGTATACACATATATAAATGCCCTTACTCGAGACAATCAAACCAACACATAAGTAAGTCAAGTATTATGATAAACGAACGAAAGCATGTTCTTCCCCCATATTTTATAAACGATTAAGATAATTCAAAAAGGGGCCGTGAAAACTCACCTTGAGCAAGGAACAATTGAAATTGACAAGTACTAGCAACTACGCCCACGAGCGCCGGTCGGACCTAATAGTGCCCTAAATAAGATAGACATTTTAATAATAGAACTCAAGTCTTACAAGTAAGTTGTTCATACAACCTACTAGACTTATAATATTTTTAAGAAAATATTTATTTACGAGAATCGTTGGTGACTTCGACACTCGGTTAAGACTTTATGAAAATGATGGATTACGCACCCTTAGATAAAATGCTAATCAACGATCAAAATGTGTAATTATAACCAAATAGCACATAAAAACATTTATACTTATGTACATAAGTCCTAGATCATATGTGGACATACCCAAATCATACTACTTGCATATGCACATTATTTAAGTGAAACGGTCAATTTTTATTAGTCAAATTCTCAATTTACCAATACTAGTGACCACATATCATCTCGTAACATGAAATCATAATTGACAAACCATGTTTCATGAATCAAAACAATCTTTCATCACATTAGCATCAATGTACCTAAAACATGGCAATTTCTACGCATACGAGGTAATCGAATAGTCAAATAATGCATATAGAAACATGTTAATGACGTTAATCAACATAAATGCTGTAAATAATCCATAAAATATGACCAAACTTTCTGCTCAAAATTATATTGATAGAACACTTATTTTTCATACCAAAAATAGTGGATTTTTACGACTAATTTACCGTAAAACCTACCGAAATGCATCCAAACACCAAGATTCATACATATAACTAAAAATCTAAGTTTTAAACATGAAATATCATCAAGTTACTGCCATAGCTCCAGATTTTTAACAATTTCCTTTTTATGGCAAAAATTCACCGTTTTAGCGTACTTTTAAGCATCATAAGCTAGTCTACTATTTGGCCAATCATCCCAACACATGATATACTTTTAGAACAGATTATTATAGCCAAAATACATCACATTTATCACATTATTTTTAGATTTCAATAATCCTTTTAATCCTTGCTCAAAACCCAAATTTAAACATTCATTTTAATGACAATTTTAAGCAATAAACACCTAAATCAACAAATCAATGATCCGTCCATAATCTATCATGCTTTTATACAATAATATATCCTAATTTACTATTTGAAACTAACCATAATAAACATTTGTTTTGCATGCGAAGATCAAGTCATAAATCATAACATTTTGCAAGATATGAACAAATACATATATACATATATACACGACACACATACACACCCATAAACATTTCAAAACCTTCAATAATAAGCCATAATTTACTGATTTAAAACTTTATAAAAAGTTCCTCTTAGTTGGTGGTGAACAATCACTTGTAAGTGTCAAATTCGGAAAAAATAAGTAAAGGAATGGATGGGGTTCTCTTACCACTTAAGTAAATCAAGGGAAGCACTATAAATGTAGGTGAAAAGAGAGTATTTTCTGCTGGAAATTCAGCTCCAAGAGACTCCAAGACTCAAAACACCATAAAAACTTCAAGAATACTTAAGAACTTTGGGAGAAAATGCTTCGAGATGGTGTGGAGATTTGTTTCAAGAGTTGAAGGGTATAAATAGGGGGAGGGGGGCTGATTTTCGAACTCAAGAGGGAGGGAGAGAGGGGAGTTGGTCCAATGGGTGTTCATGCAAAGAAATGATGAGGATTTGGTGTGTAAGATTGGTTTTAAGCAAATGTGTAATCTTGGGTAAAATAATTAGATTTGATTTGATTATTTGTGGTAGGTGGGACCCACATTTTTCAGCAGATTTTTAAAGAGGAAGGGCTTCTAGAAGACCATTTTTATAAAAATCCCCATAAGTAGGTAATTCTTTGTATAAAAACCAACATTTTATAAAAATAAACCATTTTAAGCATGGTTTCTCACCAAATAAAAATTATATAAATTAACTACTAATTTTTCTCTATCATAATTGATAAAGATCATAATTTTTACTAAAAGTGAATTTTTAACACTTCCGGTGCGCCAAACGGTTAAAATACCGGTAAAACGCGATAAAAATTACCAAATGCAACAATTAATAAGTAGCACATAATTTTCACACATAATCCACCAATATAATTTTTATTCAAGTAATTTTTGACACAAACGGATATTTTTATCTTACCGGGTCGTTACCGGCTCGTATTACGGGCATTTTACCGATACGCGGTACCGAAATTTCCGAAATTTCACGAAATGCCAATTCTTGTAAACAACGGGCTTTGCTAGACTTTATAATATCCTAATTGACTAAAATTAAGTCTAAGATGCGTATAATTAATTTACGATGCGTATAAGGGCTTAACGGTAATTAACTTGAAAATCGTCGAATGTCACAGCCTTCCCTCCTTTAAGAAATTTCGTCCCGAAATTTTCAATTATACAGTTTGGTTACGAACAGACTTGAACAAATGCGGGTACTTCTGCCTCATCTCATTTTCACGTTCCCACATAAACTCGGGACCACGCTTCGAATTCCACCGTACTTTTACCAACTTGATGCAACTACGTTTCAACTTGTGAACAATCCAATCCGTGATTTCCACGGGTTCATCACGAATATGAAGTTTGTCATCGACACGAACTTCATTAGGAGGTATCATGAGTGTCTCGTCGGCTAGACACTTTTTCAGATTGGAAACATGAAACACGTTGTGCACTCCGCTTAATTCTTGCGGCAACTCGAGTCGGTAAGCAACTGGGCCAATACGAGCAATAATCTTATAAGGACCGATATATCGGGGGCTAAGCTTATCATGCTTACCAAACCTAACAACCCCCTTCCAAGGAGAGACTTTCAACATAACTTTATCTCCTATCCGGAATTATAACGGCTTTCTTCTTCTATCGGCATACTTCTTTTGCCTATCCAAAGCGACTTTCAACCGATCTCGGATCTTAAAAACCTTATCAGTAGTCTCTTGGATAAGTGCAGGTCCAGTTAATTGCTTATCTCCAACTTCTGCCCAACAAAGTGGGGAATGACATTTTCTACCATACAAAGCTTCAAACGGAGCGGCCTTCAAGCTGGTTTGGTAGCTGTTATTGTAGGAAAACTCAGCCAACGGTAGATGAGTATGCCAACTTCCACCAAAATCAATTACACACGCTCGAAGCATGTCTTCTAAAATTTGGATAATCCTTTCACTTTGGGCATCACTCTGCGGATGATAAGCTGTGCTCATATCCAGGCGAGTACCTAAGGCTTCTTGTAGGGCTTTCCAAAACCTTGACGTAAATCGGTTATCTCTATCCGAAATGATCGATAATGGCACACCATGCCTAGCCACTACTTCTTTAATATAAATGTTGGATAATTTCTTCATACGATAGGATCCTTTAATGGGTAGGAAATGCGCTGATTTCGTCAAACGATCCACAATTACCCAAATGGCATCATAGCCACTACGAGTGCGGGGTAACTTGGTGATGAAATCCATGGCAATACGATCCCATTTCCACTGCGGAATCACAGGTTGTTGAAGAAGTCCAGACGGTTTTTGGTGCTCAGCTTTGACTGTCGCGCAAGTCAAACATTTACCAACATATGTAGCAATCTCACCCTTCATGTTTGGCCACCAATAGTGCTCTTTGAGATCCTTATACATCTTATCCGATCCTGGATGAATCAAATACCTGGATTTATGTGCTTCGTCCATAACCAATTTACGTAGGTTCCCAATAAGGGGTACCCATACTCTATCCATAAAGTACAAGGTATCATCAGACTTGGGCACTAAATCTCTAGCCATACCACGGAGATTCTCATTCTTCAAATTTTCTTCCTTCAAAGCTTCATGTTGTACATCACAAATTTGTGCTGCGAGGTTTGAGTGAATGGTCAGCCCCAGTGCATGCACCCGTAAAGGCTTAACTCGCTCTTTCCTACTCAAAGCATCGGCCACGACATTAGCCTTGCCTGGGTGATAACGGATATCACAATCGTAGTCATTGAGCAATTCCACCCAACGTCTCTGCCTCATATTCAACTCCTTTTGATTAAAGATGTGCTGGAGACTTTTGTGATCGGTAAATATTGTGCATTTAGTACCATAAAGGTAATGCCTCCAAATCTTAAGTGCAAACACTACGGCACCTAATTCCAAATCATGAGTTACGTAATTCTGTTCGTGCATTTTTAGCTGGCGCGAAGCATAAGCTATAACTTTTCCATTCTGCATCAGAACACATCCGAGTCCTTGTCGTGTGGCATCACAGTATACTACAAAACCATCCGTCCCTTCAGGAAGAGACAAGATAGGGGCACTGCATAACTTTTGTTTCAGCAACTGAAAGGCTATTTCTTGTTTTTCACTCCAAACGAATTCCTTTTCCTTTTGCGTCAATAGCGTCATAGGCTGTGCTATTTTGGAAAAATTCTCAATGAAATTTCGGTAATAACCTGCCAAACCTAGGAATTGTCGAACCTCGGTTGGACTTTTAGGCGCTTCCCAATTCTTAATTGCCTCAATCTTTGCTGGATCCACGTGAATGCCCTTCTCATTGATCACGTGTCCAAGAAAATAAACTTCTCGGACCCAGAACTCACACTTTGAGAACTTTGCATAGAGCTTCTCATTCCTTAGCAACTCCAAAATCAGCTTCAAATGTTGCTCATGCTCCTCTTTTGTTTGCGAATAGATGAGTATGTCATCAATGAATACTATAACGAATTTGTCTAAGTACGGGCGACACACCCTATTCATGAGATCCATGAATACAGCAGGGGCATTGGTCAACCCAAAGGGCATGACCAAAAATTCATAGTGACCACACCGTGTTCGACAATTCCTCTTTTGTTGCTCATGCTCCTCTTTTGTTTGCGAATAGATGAGTATGTCATCAATGAATACTATAACGAATTTGTCTAAGTACGGGCGACACACCCTATTCATGAGATCCATGAATACAGCAGGGGCATTGGTCAACCCAAAGGGCATGACCAAAAATTCATAGTGACCATACCGTGTTCGGAACGCAGTCTTCGGAACATCTTCATCAATGATTCTCAATTGATGGTAACCAGAACGTAAATCAATCTTCGAGTAATAACTCGAACCTTGTAGTTGGTCGAACAAGTCATCAATCCTTGGCAAAGGATACCGATTTTTGACAGTAAGTTTATTCAACTCTCTATAGTCGATACACATCCTCATTGATCCGTCCTTCTTTTTCACAAATAAAACCGGCGCTCCCCAGGGCGAGAAACTCGGTCTTATGAAGCCTTTGTCCAACAATTCTTGCAATTGCTTGGATAACTCTTGCATTTCGGATGGCGCCAAACGATAAGGAGATCGAGCAATTGGGGCGGCTCCTGGCACTAGATCTATTTTAAACTCAACTTGTCTTTGCGGCGGCAAACCAGGCAATTCCTCGGGGAACACTTCCGGATAATCACGTACTATCGGGATTTCTTCAAGCTTCTTTTCTTCCATTCTAGTGTCAACCACGTGAGCTAAGAATGTCGGATATCCCTTTTGCAAATACTTGTGCGCCTTCATCATAGTGACAATTTTCAATGGGCCACTCTCATCACCTTGAATCTTCAGCATCTTGCCGCTTGGGAGTGCTAATTGGACTATCTTTTCGGAGCACACAATCTCCGCATGATTCTTTGATAACCAATCCATGCCAATAACAACATCGAAACTTCCAAGTTCTACTGGCAGAAGGTCAATACTAAACGTATAATCTCCTAAACGTAAATTGCACCCAAGAAACACTTCATTTGTTTCTATTAATTTACCGTTAGCTAACTCTATGGAATATTTAACATTTAATTTACTTGACTGCGAGCTCAGGAGAGGTTCAAAGTTTTTAGAAACAAAACTTCTATCAGCTCCAGTATCAAATAAAACGCAAGCATAATGGTTATTAACGAGAAACGTACCACTAATAACTGACGGGTCCTTCTTCGCCTTCTTTCCGTCCATCACAAAGGCTCTGCCACAGGCTTCATTATTCTTCAGTTTTGGGCAGTCTTTCTTAAAATACCCAATAACACCACATTCGAAACAACCAGAGTTTGGTTCTTCCTTCTTCACAGTTAACTTCACACGGCAGGTTGGGGCTTGGTGCCCAAACTTGTTGCAACGAGTGCAGACATTGCATGTGCCGGTGTGAAAGTAACCACACTTGTTGCATTTAGGGCTTGGACCCCTATTCCTTCTTGGTTCAGTAATATTTGCTGCAAACATCCTTCCCAGATTCTTCTTCTTGTTCTGGAAGTTATTAACACGACTCCCAGAAGCTTCAGTCCACTTACGCTTCCCTTCATTAGACCACTTTCCTTTCTCCTCACAAGCTTCCATTGGCGTTTTCCCAGTACTACCCTTCTTCAATAGTCCAGTACGAACCGCATCATCAGCTAAAGTGTGTGCCAGTTGCACAGCATCCTGAATGGTTATGGGGTTTGCTGATGTCACCATACCACGAATTTGAGGTGCCAACCCCCAAATATAACGCTCAATCCTTTTCGGCTCAGGGGTGACAAGATGGGGTACAAGCCTTGCCATCTGATGAAACTGGGTAGTGTACTCTCTAACTTCAGCATCAATCATAGTCAAGTTCCAAAATTCAGCTTCAATCTTCTGGATATCATTGCGCAGGCAGTATTCACGCATCAACATTTCCCTCAGTTGATTCCAATTGAGACCATAAGCATTCGCTTCACCGAGCCCCTGTACTTGGGTGTTCCACCAGGTTAATGCTTCGTCTTGAAAGCAACTTGATGCATACTTTACACGCTGAGCAGGAGTGCAGTTGCTTATGACCATTACGGACTCCATCTTCTCGATCCAACGAACGATTCCCACGGGTCCTTCTGTTCCAGAGAAAGATCGTGGTTGGCACGCTTGAAAAGTATTGTACGAACAGCCCTCGTTCGGGTTCCCTGTTTTCACAAGTACAAACCATTTCTCAATAAGTGGTTATACAAGAACAGTTACTTAGAACCCTACAAAAACATCATCCATTGGTGCTATAAAGCATCATTAGGAGAGTTTGGCATACCTTGGTTCGCTTGAACACCATGAGTAGCAGCAAATTGGGCAAGAGCAGCATTCACATGTTGAGTAATCACTTGATTCAGCTCTTCAGCAGTGGCTGGAAGCATCGTTCTACTAGTTTCACGTCTTGGTGCCATTTTCACTCTAATACATACGATACAAGATAATTACGACAATATCATACGCAATATTTGATTAAATCATGCCCGTAAGTAAGGAAAATAAATAAGCACAACGCATAAAACCAAAAGATAATTCATGTCATTTCCATAATAGATAATGTTTGACTTGACAACATCATTTTAAACTAGAATGACAACCAAAAATGGGTATGGCATACAACCAACCCTAAAGTTCACCAATACAGTACATGAAATGACATAAATAATCCCAAAAGGAACAACCACCAATAACTAACGAGTACGACGAGTGATAACACCGACATGAGCAATAGTAGAAGCAAGGAAAACACATGCTACAGCTAGGGCTAGTGTAGCCTCGAGGCGCTCTTCGAGTGCGTCCATACGCTGCAGAGCCTCGGCTTCCCAAACTTCCGCTGCCGCGGCTCTAAGTGTGGCATTTTCAGCCACCAACCTAGCCTGCTCAGTCACTCTCTCGCACACTTCCATCATTTTCTTTAACTCAGTAATCTCGTCACGCGTCTTCACCTGATCGCTACTCACTGCCTTAACATGATCACTAATCCTCTCAGACCTACGGTCAACACGATCAACTTTGGCTCCCATAGAATCCATCCTAGTCTCCTCACGGGCACACCTAGCGGCTAATAATGGAACTGTCCGCTCAATGGGCTGGACTGTGAGGGGTAATACCCTCGAGGAGGAGGACTCTCCAACACAACGAATATTGGGGACACCCTCTTCATTGGTCCATTCTCGCACATGCTCAGATAGCCAACCCCAACGCCTTGCAACAAAGGCCCTCGTCTTTTGTGGAGGACGCTCCACTATGTAACCAACCGTAGCCGATTCATTTTCCCTTTCATCCATCTTTCTTTTCTTAACCGGTGATACAGATTTTCTAGCAGTAATTTTAAACAGCGCACCCCTAGGAGACTCACGAAAAGAATGGGGAGATGGAAGACGTAATGCCCCTGTCATTGGCCTAGGTGGCTCAACGGCAATAGCAACGTCCTCGCCCTCGTATACAGGGCTGTCAGCAGTAGGGGTCACAGGTGTAAGTTCCAAAGGGGCCTCTTCTTCTTCTGATTCTTTTATCCACCCATTTCGATTATCTGGATGATCAGCATCCTCGGCCATGTGGATTTCGAAGCCATCGAGGACCGAGTCTGGTGACATGGGTGAAACTGGTGAGAACCCCGGCTCGTCGTCTGATGAGATTGGAATAATCGGAGAAGAAGAAGTCATCTGTGACACGAAAATATTTACACGGTGTAAATAACTAGCCCATAATATAAGCACATACGTATACAACATATTAAGGCACGAAACAAATAGAGAGGAAAACTTGGAAGCACATACGCATGCAAACTATTAAGAAATAAACGAATAACTTGTAAGCACATACGCATGCAAACAATTAAGTATTTAGATATAAGGAAAAAAATATACTCATACCTAACTAAGATGCACGCGGTTTGAAAAACGCTTCTTAACCCAAAAACTCTTTTACCCCTTTTTTTTATTAGTTATAGACTAGATTTTTAAGAAAAATATTTTCTAGTTCGCTATAACCATGGGCTCTGATACCAACTTAACTGTCACACCCCAAGACAACGAATTGCAGCGGAAATGTTTATGAAAGCATGGTGGTAACATAAGTTGGAGCCCATAATATAATAGCAAACACTTTTATTTATAAATTAGGGAAAATAAGTCTTACATAAGATAAAATTAAGTTTGAACATAAGTTTAATGATCCGATACAAGGCGGATCATATTACAAAAGATAGTCCCAAACGAATTTCCCATGTGAAGCGTTTGCCAAAAGCCCATTTTTCATGACCGCGCGTTCTTGCATCTATTTTCCTGAAAAACATGCTTAAAAACATCAACAAAAAGTTGAGCGAGTTTCACATGTTTAAATAATTACTAACCGAAACATCATGCAACTTTTGACTAGCATGTGATAAGTTGTAAGCTTGCAAGGGATACAACAAGATGATAGTACCTAGAGCTTATAATCAAACCGAGACACGAAATATATAATATGTCCCCACAAAACCTTTCAAAATATACTCTTTCGTACAAACGACCGATTAGCGCCACTAATCACGAGAGTGGGTGGTCATACCCAAATAGATCTATCAATATACCCTGTGGCCCATAAGAGGCTAATGATTATAACGGCGGGGCTATTCATGAATGATTTACACGAATATATATATATACACATATATAAATGCCCTTACTCGAGACAATCACACAAACACATAAGTAAGTCAAGTATTATGATAAACGAACGAAAGCATGTTCTTCCCCCATATTTTATAAACGATTAAGATAATTCAAAAAGTGGCCGTGAAAACTCACCTTGAGCAAGGAACAATTGAAATTGACAAGTACTAGCAACTACGCCCACGAGCGCCGGTCGGACCTAATAGTGCCCCAAATAAAATAGACATTTTAATAATTGAACTCAAGTCTTACTAATAGCGTTAGCTATGTGTGAGATTATACTGGGTACGTTTGGTTTGGTTTGGTAACTCAAGTCTTACAAGTAAGTTGTTCATACAACCTACTAGACTTATAATATTTTTAAGAAAATATTTATTTACGAGAACCGTTGGTGACTTCGACACTCGGTTAAGACTTTATGAAAATGATGGATTACGCACCCTTAGATAAAATGCTAATCAACGATCAAAATGTGAAATTATAACCAAATAGCACATAAAAACATTCATACTTATGTACATAAGTCCTAGATCATATGTGGACATACCCAAATCATACTACTTGCATATGCACATTATTTAAGTGAACGGTCAATTTTTATTAGTCAAATTCTCAATTTACCAATACTAGTGACCACATATCATCTCGTAACATGAAATCATAATTGAGAAACCATGTTTCATGAATCAAAACAATCTTTCATCACATTAGCATCAATGTACCTAAAACATGGCAATTTCTACGCATACGAGGTAATCGAATAGTCAAATAATGCATATACAAACATGTTAATGACGTTAATCAACATAAATGCTGTAAATAATCCATAAAATATGACCAAACTTTCTGCCCAAAATTATATTGATAGAACACTTATTTTTCATACCAAAAATAGTCGATTTTTACGACTAGTTTACCGTAAAACCTAACGAAATGCATCCAAACACCAAGATTCATACATATAACTAAAAATCTAAGTTTTAAACATGAAATATCATCAAGTTACTACCATAGCTCCAGATTTTTAACAATTTCCTTTTTATGGCAAAAATTCACCGTTTTAGCGTACTTTTAAGCATCATAAGCTAGTCCACTATTTGGCCAATCATCCCAACACATGATATATTTTTAGAACAGATTATTATAGCCAAAATACATCACATTTATCACATTATTTTCAGATTTCAATAATCCTTTTAATCCTTGCTAAAAACCCAAATTTAAACATGCATTTTAATGACAATTTTAAGCAATAAACACCTAAATCAACAAATCAATGATCCGTCCATAATCTATCATGCTTTTATATAATAATATATCCTAATTTACTATTTGAAACTAACCATAATAAACATTTGTTTTGCATGCCAAGATCAAGTCATAAATCATAACATTTTGCAAGATATGAACAAATACATATATACATATATACACGACACACATACACACCCATAAACATTTCAAAACCTTCAATAATAAGCCATAATTTACTGATTTAAAACTTTATAAAAAGTTCCTCTTAGTTGGTGGTGAACAATCACTTGTAAGTGTCAAATTCGGTAAAAATAAGTAAAGGAATGGATGGGGTTCTCTTACCACTTAAGTAAATTAAGGGAAGCACTATAAATGTAGGTGAAAAGAGAGTATTTTCTGCTGGAAATTCAGCTCCAAGAGACTCCAAGACTCAAAACACCATAAAAACTTCAAGAATACTTAAGAACTTTGGGAGAAAATGCATGGAGATGGTGTGGAGATTTGTTGCAAGAGTTGAAGGGTATAAATAGGGGGAGGGGGGCTGATTTTCAAACTCAAGAGGGAGGGAGAGAGGGGAGTTGGTCCAATGGGTGTTCATGCAAAGAAATGATGAGGATTTGGTGTGTAAGATTGGTTTTAAGCAAATGTATAATCTTGGGTAAAATAATTAGATTTGATTTGATTATTTGTGGTAGGTGGGACCCACATTTTTTAGCAGATTTTTAAAGGGGAAGGGCTTCTAGAAGACCATTTTTATAAAAATCCCCATAAGTAGGTAATTCTTTGTATAAAAACCAACCTTTTATAAAAATAAACCATTTTAAGCATGGTTTCTCACCAAATAAAAATTATATAAATTAACTACTAATTTTTCTCTATCATAATTGATAAAGATCATAATTTTTACTAAAAGTGAATTTTTAACACTTCCGGTGCGTCAAACGGTTAAAATACCGATAAAATGCGATAAAAATTACCAAATGCAACAATTAATAAGTAGCACATAATTTTCACATATAATCCATCAATATAATTTTTATTCAAGTAATTTTTTACACAAACGGATATTTTTTTCTTACCGGGTCGTTACCGGCTCGTATTACAGGCATTTTACCGATACGCGGTACCGAAATTTCACGAAATGCCAATTCTTGTAAACGGAGGGCTTTGCTAGACTTTATAATATCCTAATTGACTAAAATTAAGTCTAAGATGCGTATAATTAATTTACGATGCGTATAAGGGCATAACGGTAATTAACCTGAAAATCGTCGAATGTCACAATAAAACTAATGAATAAAAAGCTAACTAGACTCCTAAGTAATAAATGGAGTACTTTCGACTAAACCGCACTGACAGGTAAATGTACCTATCGAGTGTAGCACAGCTTAATGGTAAACCGGAATATCGAACCCTAAAGACACTGAATACTAATACTAGACTCTGACACGGACTAAAGATTGATGATTGCGGGTTTGACTACACTAAAGATTAACTACTAATGCAACAAACAAAGTACGACTCAAGCTATCAAAGGAAGACTAAGGAAGAAATCAGAGATGGGAAGAATACTACCTAGGTCGGAATCCTACTTGCAAAGCACAACTTCTACCTGTTCTGGAAACTATAATGGATCTGGGTTTCTTAGGAAACAACTCTAGACTACCTAGTGGATCCCTAATCACTCTCAGGGTGTCACCAACTAAGAAACCTAAAGATGTAATAAACTCAGCAAATAATGGATTACCTTTCGGTCTCTCCAACAATGATAAAGTACCCGAATAGATAGATCACCTTTCTGTCTCAGTGTCCACAATACATTCGAAGAATGCACGCGGTAATCTCAAGATAAGAATTATGACTCAGAATAGCAACAATCACTAGACACCTAATACCAACTTCCTCTCAGACAGCTGACACTCGGATTCCTAATAACGAAGACTAAACGACTATCTCTCACTTCTCGGGTATTGAGACAGGATACATACTCAGTTCTAATGACTCTCAATCACAACTCCTATGGATCACTATCTCTAGCAAACCATACATACAATCACAAACCCTAAGATCTATGACCTGGATACGCTAATCAAGCTGGAAGACATCCACAATCAACGTACGAAATCAAAATCAATCACACATCAGATCTAAGCATGCAATATACAACATAATTAATATCAAGAAACCTTTTACAAAATCATTAACCATCAATTAGAATCCAAAACCAATAAAAATCATAACTTTAACAAGTAATCATCATAAAGACCTAGGCACTATCAAAGTTTTAGCCTAGAATCATACTCAAACACATCAAAACAAAAGTATAAGACATCACCAGGGTTTCAAACATAGAAATCAAAGATAAAAATCGAATCTTGAAACCGAAAATGTTAAATCTAACGAACCTGGAAGCAAAGTCTTCAACTTTCTTCTTCAATTGACCTCCTAAGCTCCAAAATCACCTCTGATATCTCTCTAGACGGCTGAATGTCGAAGTCCCTTGCATAATGGCATTGTAATTCTATTATAATTCAATTAGGGCTTTTTTCACGGAATTTACGTCTCTCGCGTACCGCAAGAGGTTGGCATGGGTTTCTCTTTTACCACGAGGAACAAATTAGTCGGGCTGCTTCTAGCTTCCCCCGTGTACCGCGAGGATCTGATCTCTTTCTCTCGCGTACCGCGAGACCCTGAAATTTAACATTTTTTCTTTTATTTCTCAGGCTTCACTTTCTTGCTCGGTTTCTTTACGATATAGCTTCCTATTCCACACGAGCTCCTGAAAATATACAACAGACACAAATACAGACTTAAACGATTCAAAACTGTTGAAGCACTTTCCTATGACAAACACTCTGGATAGATAGAGTCTTAGTCTTAGGTTGTTTTGTCTTGTTTGTAATTGTCTTTGTATGAAAGAGTCTTTATGTATTAGTGTATCGAGTTGTATTTACTTTTACATATTGAATGTTGCAGAATTCTCCAAGTGTTTTGCGCACTTGTAATTGCGCAGGAGAAAGCTCCTGCGTACTTGCTAAGTACGCAAGAGCATTTTGCCCTGCGCACTTAGCAAGTGCGCAGGCATTAGGTCCTGTCTAAATAGGATAGGTTGACAGAAGTTAAGTACGCAGGCTTTAGTGCAAATACACAGATTGTAATCTCAGTGCTTTTCTCTGTAACCTTCAAGTGTTTATAATACAAATAAAATTAAAGTGTTTTTCTCTTGTCGGTTTACTTTGTTTAGCTAGACTCTCCACCTAGTCACGGGCATTCCGCACCCGGTCCGACTAGTAGACCCACTTGCATGTGACGATCCGCCACACACGAGGGACCTTCAAGTGGTATCAGAGCACTTGCTCCTAATTTCGATTGTGAGTGAGTTTGGAGAGTTTTTACAAGCAAAAAGAGGTATTTTTGTTGATTTTTGTGATAAAATAGGGGTAGCTCTTGAGCACTATTTTAGAAGCAAAAATCACTCAAAAACATATTTTTGTTTTGTATTTGAGTGTTTTGAGCATCAAAGGTTGGTTAGAAACAAGTTTCTGACCCTTTGGCTCATTTTCATTGATCATCAGACGAATTTTTACCATCTCCGGCGAGTTTCAGGTAACCGGAAAAGTTTGGTGAAAGTTGCTGAAAAGGTATCCTGCGTACTTACCATTTCTGGCAAAAAGTACAGTTTTGTGCGTACTTACTAAATACGCAAGACTTATCTAATGCGTATTTATAAGTGCGCAAGACTGAACTTGTGCGAACTTAAGTTATATCTTGCGTACTTACATTTAATCCTGCGTACTTACAAGTACGCAAGAGGAAATCTAAATACGCAAGACCATTTCTCAAGTGCGCAAGGCCAAAACCAAGTGCGCAACTGTGTCTGACTTTTCTGAAATTTGACTAAGTGTTCACTATGTCGAATCTTCAGAATCTTGGAAACCTGTTGAATTACGATAATGAGATCGGTACACCACAGAAACCACCAAAGTTGCTAAACGTGAATGATTATCCTAGGTTATTATTCGAGATTTTTAGACAATTTTGGGTTGTTTGGGTAATACCTAATAATTAAAACTTGTTAATAATCATTATTCGATCACTAATCTACCTTTAATCATCCATTCGAGTGTTTGATTTTGACTTTAGGCTAGAATTTGAACCGACGGTTGCTCGTTCGACGGTTAGACCAAATTAAGTCAAGGTTAGCAGGTATCTGGTGTAAATATTGGTCCCATAGGCTCGAATCGTTGATTCCGACCTAGTGGTGACCCAATACACACCAATTTTTTTAACATCAATTTGGATTTCAAACTTCTGAACTTTTCACCAAGTACGTTTCATGCGCACTTAACAAGTACGCAAGAAGCACTTCCTACGTACTTGTTAAGTACGCAAGAGGAAACTCCTGCGTACTTGCTAAGTACGCAGGACCAACACTTGGCAAAAATTCCTAAGTCTGAAATTCAGTTCAAAGAGTAACTGCTAAACTGAGTCATGTCTATCCGTTTCCAATGATACGTGTTGTTCTTATTATGTTTTCTGTGTGATTTTGCAAATCATGGCTTGGGCGTTTACTAACGAATTTAACCTGTTAGCTAACACTGAACCTGAATGGAAGGGTGCAACTTTGCAATACAGAGACATGGTTGATTTCTTGAACCGTTCAAGAATCAGCTACGCCATTTCTGCTGACCCGATCGTGTCAAGACCCTACCTTGAGCAGTTTTGGGAGACTGCAGAGCACGACCGCACGGTAACCCCCAATGTTATAAGGGCTACTGTTGCTGGTCATGCTATTGCTTTCTCTGAAGATACTATACGAAGGGTCCTTCAATTCAGAGATCTTGCAACCGACCCGACAGCCTATCCAGACTACTTTGTGGACGGCTGTTGGAGACAAAGAATGGGCTATGTCGGTGCAAGGGACTATGCTTCATACAAAAAGATGTGGGTGTTAGACCAATGGAGATATATCGCCCACGTCATGATCATGTGCATCTCATCAAGGAAAGCTGGGAAAGATGCCATGGGTCATGACCTTGCAGCAGCCATGGTCGGCCTTTCTCTTAATAAGGGCTACAACTTCTCCCGCTACATCTTTAAGGCCATCAATGACCAGATCAACACAGCGGAGAGGTTTCGGTTCTTGTTATACCCTCGGTTTGTGCAACTTCTGATTAATGATGCGTTGCCAAACCTTCCTGCTATAGGGGAGAGACTGCAAGTAAAAAGGGTGGACAAAAGAGTATTCGCCCAATTCCTAAAGCCAGGCAGTGTAGAACCTACCCCTGTGCATACAGAACTCTTTGGCCACCTCATCAATGAAGCATATGTGTCCCAGGTGACTGGATATGGTACAGTCCCTACTCGGAGCCAGAATTGAGTGAACACTCCGACGAACAACAGGAACAACAACAGGAGGAAATGGAGAGTGATGATGGTTCGTCTGATGATGGAGACGACGAAGAAGGAAATGAGGGTGCTGAGGGATCCGACTCGGAAGCGACTGAGTCATATTCTTCCGATTCCAATGATGCACCGTCACAGGTACACCCACGGAGAACGGCTAAGGTAACCCTACCTGAGTCGTCCTCCAAGAGAAAGCAACAGTCCTCTAGCAGCGAATACGAGCCAGGCTCTGACTCTGACGCTGCTATACAAAGACAAAGAAGGGAAAGCATTCACAAGAACAGGGGCGATAGGCAACAGCCTTCTATCCCCAGTGTAGTGGAGGCTCAGCAGCAAGTACAAGTATCAGCTGCTAGTCCGGATTCAGCCTCCACCTCACCTTCACAGCAGCTTTACCGTAGGAGGAGGCCACAAGTGCAAAGTGAGGTGGCCGTCACTACAATCACAAAATTGATTCCTGTGATAGTGACCCTCCCTACTACATCTACTCAGGTGGCGATGACTACTCCAATTCCCACAGAGTCTGTCACCATCACCCCTAACATTACCCCAACAACTCTCGTCACATCTTCCATCCCAACTACCACCATTGAGCCTCTTAGTCAACCCTTCAATTCTGGAGATTTCACGCAAGGGTTTGACTTTGATACCATATTCTCCTCCCCTATTCACACTGCCGAGGCGTCCTCATCCAGACATCCTGATCTGAATGACGCTAGGATAGATGTTCTGGAAATCCAAGTTGCTGGATTACTGAAGACTATTCAGAAATCGAAGGAGGAGTCTGACGCTCAACAAGCACAGATCAATTCTTTGATAGATGAAGTTACAATCCTTCGTAACTAGAGAACAGGGACTGAGGAACGGCTGAAAAACGTCCTGGCCCAGAATGAACTCCTAATCAAGAAAAATGAAATGCTTCTGGGTCATGGGTCGTCCTTGGAGCTGAGGTTTGACGCTCAAAGGAAGGAGCATGAGCTGATGGTCAAGCTGATTGCTGATCTGACCAAGAAGCTTGATGCTCAGGGGGAGGAGGACAAAGAGAAATAGAAAGAGAAGGAAAAGAGGACTACTGGTGATGAGGCGTGTCATCCGGTCGACTTGACTAAGGATGACGACAAGGACAAGGATCCCGAAGCCGGTCCTAGTGGAGGTGAGCACCAAGCTTTAGCAATCGTGCCCATCTTTGTTGTTCCATTGGCTCAGGGGGAGTCGACTCATCAAGAGGGTGGTGATACCTCTGGTGGTGGCTGAAGTACTTAAGGACTTATCTGATGATGAGATCCTATATCTAGAGCCTGACTATTCCAATGAAGCACAGATCGATGCTCTCTTCAATCTAGAAGAAGGAGAGATCGACTCTGGTGACGATTGGGATGATGATGACGAAGATGTTGTGATAGAAATTCCAAAGGGTGATGGGGAAGGAGAGTACGAGCTAGAAGATGGAGAGATCTTTGAATTTCCATCCTTCGACGCTCCGCTCGACACAGGTTCAGTCGAACAGGCTAGTAATGTAGAAGCCTCGACTGAAGCCTCCCTAGTTGACGCTGAACCTGTGGACCCAGAGGCACCTAAAGAAACAGACATGCCTTCTACTTCATCAAAGGGTCCAGCTCCTGTGTGGCAAAAGACGTCTATAATAGACAAACACGGAGCAACAGGGATGATCTTGGCAATAAGGTTCGAGGAGGACAAGCAGCTGTTCCCTATCAAAAGATCTGGGGGTTCAATACTTGAAACCCACCAGTGAAGCGTTCAGCTCCTTGCCCAAATACGACCTTGTGAATCTAGCAAACTGAGAGCTGCTGGGTTATTCCAATCACGCAGTGGCGATGGGTTTGTGGGTGGTTCTGCAGCGAGAAGCAAGATCAGGGAAGTTCGAGATGTTCAAGCCTCAAGTGCCCAAGAGAGTCAAGGATAAGCACGCTGTACATCCTGAGACTAAGAAGCACTTAAAGAAATTGGTATACAAGCCAGTGCGATGTGAAACTAAGATTCCCCTGAGCAAGTTATCTCAGGATAGTCTTGGTGACATGTGGTACTGGTACGTAGATCCAAAGACGGGCGAGGCTGTGATCATGGGTAAAGGACGTTCAGAGAGTGGGAACCTAGTGCCAAAGGAGCTGATCAGAATATTTGATGAAGTCTGCTTCATCAAATTTTCTGTGAAAGATCTGAAGGTACTAGCAGAACACTATTGCGTCTACACGGATGAGTGGACAAAGCTCCTTGCTTCTAAATACGACAAGGTGATCAAGTTCTGCCTTGATTACAAGAAGAAGATGGAAGCTAAAGATCAAGCACTGTGAAGACTGAAGATGTGAAGCCCGAAGACTGAACATTATCCAGAGCTGTTGTCAAGGGGGAGTTTGTTGAAGCACTTTCCTGTGACAAACACTCTAGATAGATAGAGTCTTAGTCTTAGGTTGTTTTGTCTTGTTTGTAATTGTCTTTGTATGTAAGAGTCTTTATGTATTAGTTTATCGAGTTGTATTTACTTTTACATATTGAATGTTGCAGAATTCTCCAAGTGTTTTGCGCACTTGTAAGTGCGCAGGAGAAAGCTCTTGCGTACTTGGCAAGTACGCAAGAATAACTTTGCGTACTTGCTAAGTACGCAAGAGCATTTTTCCCTACGCACTTGCTAAGTGCGCAGGCATCAGGTCCTGTATAAATAGGATAAGTTTAGTGCAAATACGCAGATTGTAATCTCAGTGCTTTTCTCTGTAACCTTCAAGTGTTTATAATACAAAGAAAGATTAAAGTGTTTTTCTATTGTCGGTTTACTTTGTTTAGCTAGACTCTCCACCTAGTCACGGGCATTCTGCACCTGGTCCGACTAGTAGACCCACTTGCATGTGACGATCCGCCACACACGAGGGACCTTCAAAAACGAACACAAAACTAAGTAAAAACGCACAAAACAATTGGAATAAAGATGTGTGCTTCGCACTACATCAAACATCCCCACACTTAACCTTTTTTTGTCCTCGAAAAATCTGCAATGGAATCATAACTCAGATCTAACTTAACAAACCCAATTACCAATTAGCAAAACATACTCACGCGTTAAAAAGCAATAATAAGTATTTCTGTCCTATTAAACCAAAGCACCAACTATCTAGCCCCCGTAATGTGTTCTAATTCCAATTTATACAGATATCAATCAATCTATGTGACTCACACTTAGAAGTTGTAGCTCTACCTAATCTCATCTCACGATCATGTCTAGGCACGGATTAAACCATATAGATTTATCCTACCACGTTAAACTAAGATTTATTTGTTTAAGAAATTAGATGAAAATATGTATGAATGGATAGAAATGAGCATTAATATGCAAATGAACTTTCGTCTAGAGGCGTTTCAACCAACTCACTATCCCGGAATGTAACACATAGACTAAATTCTAATCAATAAAGCACATAAGAATCACTTAGGGGTGTTTTCTCCAAGTGGCCATCACGGAGGGTAACACATAATCAAAACTCATTATTCTAACAAATAAGGTCATGAATTATGGAATTTATGTATGTGGGTGCCACCAAACTCAGATTTATTCTCATAAAAAGAGAATGGTGTGCCAAAAATTTCAAAAACAAATAGATATTAACTTAACGTGGTACCTATCACTCTATGTTGACAGTTTCAGTATTACTGACACCCTAAGCTGAGTACCCACATTATTTCATGATTTAATTACGTGATTAGTTCTAAGTAACACACACAGACTATTTAAGCTATTCAAACTGGCTGGGTCTACCAAAACATCACTAATTAGACGCGTTTTCTATTATTTAAATCATTTAAACTCATCATATAGATCCAATTGTACTATCATTTTCCAAGTATAAGCAGTTATTTCCATGGACATTTTTTAATTTTTTTTAATTTTTTTGTATTTTTGAATTTTTATAAAATAAACAAACTAGACTCACTAGACACTCACATCCCCACACTTGAAAGAAATATTGTCCTCGATGTGAAGCAAGACACAACTAAAAATAAAAAATGCAAAAATAAAAACAGGAAAAAAAGGAATCGACTTAGCTGGTAATGTATATGCTCTCGAAGAAAAATCCAACTTCGTTCATCCTTGTGTGCACCGTATAGCATTTCGGTGGCGGTTGCACAGCCTACCGAGTTACCTTTACAAACTTAGTATAAGTGATGATCGATCCCACCCGAATGGAGATTGAGTATGGACGAGACGATAACACCCTCAAAATAAACCTCACATCAAACCCGCAGCATTAAACTGACTAAAATTAAAATAAAGACTCAACTGACTCACTAAGAACTAAAAGACTTAAAATAGATAGCAGAGAAACGTACTCAATGGGTGGCAAACACATAGACATGAAAGCCACAGCAAGGTGGATCAATGGTCACGAACGGTTTCAAGTTTCCCATGGTCATGGTAGTCGGATGTCATGAAGGATGATAATGGATGGTGTGATAATGAAAAGTGGTGATGGATGAATGGTAGTGGTGAATGATGATGGATGGATTATGACAGGGGTTACCTTTTCAAACTTAGTATAAGTGATGATCGATCCCACCCGAATGGAGATTGAGTACGGGCGAGACGATAAAACCTGCAAAATAAACCTCACAACAAACCCGCAGCATTAAACTGACTCAAATTAAAATAAAGACTCAACTGACTCAAACTGACTCACTAAGAACTAAAAGACTTAAGATAGATAGCAGAGAAACGTACTCAATGGGCGGCAAACACATAGACATGAAAGCCACAGCATGGTGGATCAACGTTCACAAACGGTTTCAAGTTTCCCATGGTCATGGTAGTCGAATGGCATGAAGGATGATAATGGAAGGTGTGATAATGAAAGGTGGTGATGGATGAATGGTAGTGGTGAATGATGATGGATGGATTATGACAGAGGTGCTATGATGGTGATAATGGATGGTGTGATAATGAAAGGTGGTGGATGATGGATATGGTAATGAATGATGGTGGAAAGTGGTGAACGGTGAACGGTGTGGGAAACCATGGAAAAACAAGGAAGAAAGGTGAAACAAAGAGGGGGCCCGTACCGCAAGAAAACCAGGCCCGCTCCTCGCGTACCGCGAGGCGATGAAATTTAGGCCGGCCTTGTCATTTGTACCTCGTGTACCGTGAGAGAACCCAGGAAACACGTCGCGTACCGCGGGAGACCCCTGGTGACAGAAAGTTAAGAGATTTTTCCAACTTTTATACTTAGAAAATTTTTTGATCATTTTAAATTTTTTCACCCAAATTTCTTAAAAACCAATTCCAAGCATAAAAACAGATGTAAAAATACCGGAAACTTCATTCCCGACGATTTTCCTCACCGAATCAAGCGCGAATTCCTGTAAAACATGACACAAACAAAACACACATACCGAAAATCACAAAAATGACATGGACTCAAACCAAGTAATGAATACAAACTCTACATCCCGGGCAAGTGCCCGTGACTCAAACAAACCTATCAGGAGGATTCTCCTTGATCCTACCCGGAACCGCCTTCATCTTACGCGGCCTACCGGTCCTCCACATCAGTAATAAACAACTATCACCCTCCAAAACTCCATTATGTCTATCACTTCGATCCTTCCACCAAAACTTAAACCTACCAGGTCTGAAAATAACCTGGTTCAAGTACCTCAACAGCTTATCTCCCCTAGACGTCCCCTCACTTGGGATTTGCATTCTCCCAAAATCAGATGAATCTATCAAAGCACGGGTTCTCTTATGGGGTGGCCTAGACCTAGGGGTTGGCTCGGCTTCTATCCCCTCAGTATGAAGAACAGGTAGAGGTTCAGGAATAGCTACATCTAAATATGTGACCTCTACACTAGCAACCACGTGTGTCTCACAGATTAATGACCCGACTTGTGCCAATATCTCACTCAAACTGCAATCATCATCGTCAGCACCTAAAATCAAGGACCCTTCTAATTTCTTTTCAAATTCAGCAAGCCAATCCGGTGGGTCCTCTATCATTCCTCTTTCAACAGCATCCTCTACTGGATTTGAGTCCCGATGTTCGTCCATGAAGGCATCAATCATGCATACGGAGTGAATCTGCTCGCCAACATCCTTCACGGACTATGTAGCATCGAATGTGATCATCTCATCCCCCACACGAAGTGTGAGTTTCCCTTAAAAGACATTGATCATTGCCTTGGAGGTACGTAGGAACGGGCGTCCTAGGATGAGTGGGACTTTTTCATCCACTTCCATATCTAGAATGACGAAATCCACGGGGAAGAAAATTTTTCCTACTTTCACTAACAGATTCTCGACAATTCCCCATGGATACTTGACTGAGCGCTCAGCCCAGGATATGCTCATGCGCGTCGGCTGCGGTTCGCCTAGGTCTAGCTGCTTAAAAATGGAATAAGGCATCAGATTGACGCTAGCACCCAGGTCAGCCAACGTGTGGTTTAAGGGCAAACCGCCAAGCCGACACGGGATGGTGAAACGTCCCAAATCCGCCAGTTTCTCTGGCCGTTTGTTCTGAACCACTACAAAACATTGCTCACTAAGTGAGACTTTAGAGATCCCCTCTAGCTTCTTTTTGTTGGAAAGAAGATCTTTGAGGAACTTGCCATACTTTGGCATGTGCTGGAGGACCTCTATAAATGGGAGATTAACCTTGAGTTGTTTAAACATATCAAGGAAGTGATCGTATTCCCTAGCGTGTTTATGTGGCAGCAAGCGTGCTGGACAGGGAAAATGACTCAAGTCAATCTCGGGGGGTCTTACACTCACCCCCACTCTTCTTCTCATCTGCCTTCTCGGCAAGATTCTCCATCTCTATCTCCTCATTCACCGGCTCTTCTTCTTCTACTACCGGTGGGCTCTCCTTCTTTTCTGCCCTTTTACCCCTTGTCGACACAGCATTCAACTCGGGCTCCTCTAACAACCTAGCATCGTTCTTAGCAAATCGAGCTCTCCAATCAATCTTCTTCACCTCTTCTACCGAAGGAATGCCATAGTCAGCACCGTAGGAGGCTTCCTCATCTACTCTCTCCTCCTCTCTATGACTCATGATCGACAGGCTATCACTGAAGCATTGGGGCCCGAAGATGGACCTCCCTGTCTGTCCCTCAAACTCTTTGCTATATCTCCTACCGTGCATTGCAAATCCTAAAATACCGACTGCTGATTCTTCAATAAAGTGTCGTGGGCATCTAGTCTTTGCTTAGCATCCTTATCTTGTTGGACTAAGTGGGCAAGCATCTGTGTCTGATTATCTATCATCTCCTACACTACTTCCCGAACTTTGGTAGAGACCATTAAACCCTGGCGGGTTGTTTTCAAATCTCCATCCCGAGCCAAAAGAATTACTATAGTTGTTGTACCCTTGGTTCTGGTTCTGGTTGCCAGCAAAACTCACCTGCTTCTGATGATTGATGGGGCAATCTCTGGTGTCATGGCCTCCCCTGCACACCTCACACCTAAGAGCACTGAGCTTGAGCTCCTTGATCTCATTAGCCATTGCTGCGAGTGTAGCAGCCACGCTAGTATCAGGAGTGACCTGATGCACACCTCTTGGAGAAGAGGTGGGTGCTCTAGAACTAGGAACGAAAGTCCTAGTAGATGGTTGCTGATGTTTCGCCAGAGCAAAGTTCTCGAACATCTCCTCACACTAGGCTGGCTCGAGTTTATCCATCATATGGCCTCCCGCAGCTGTGTTAAACATTTGCTGCTTCTCGAAGGTGAGACGATTGTAGAACTTCTCCACAATTGCCCAGTTAGAAAGACCATGTTTTGGGCATCGGATCAGCAGCGCGTTGAACCTCTCCCAGGCCATGTGATAAGGCTCGTCGGGGTCCATCCGGAACGAATGGATCTGGTCCTGAAGGCGAGTGGCCCTAGAAGGTGGATAGTACTTTTGTAGAACTTGGCTTGAAGATCCTCCCAAGTGGTAATAGAGTTGTCAGGGAGGGTGTCAAGCCAAGTAGATGCACGACCAGAGAGCGAGAATGAGAAGAGACGCACATAGATAGCGTCCTTAGACACACCCGTGATATTGAAGGTATCACATATTCGTGCGAAGCGGGACAGATGTCCGGGTGCATCCTCATCCTCAAGGCCATGAAATTGAGTGGCATGAGTGATCGTGCTCATGACATGTGACGGGATCTGCCATGTATTGGTGTTCGGAATAGCGGGGAGTGTGATCGAAGATCTCGCCCCGGTGACCCCGTCACTTGCCCTCTGGCGTACCGTACGCCTCGCTGGTGGGTCAGCGTCGCCAATTATAGGAAATGGAATTGGGCTAGTAGAACGTACCTGGTTGCTGCAGAATGCTTTCAAACACTCCTGGAAGTCGCGGGTGCGCTCGTGCAGCTCTCGTTCGGGCTCTAAAGAAGCAGAGTATGATGGTGATCCCTGCGAACGAGTGAGGTGCATAAATTGACACAAGAATAAAAGAACACAAATAAACACTCAAGACAGAAATACTCGATCCTATATTAGACACTCAGAAAGGACACGTAAGTAGCACATATGACAAAGACACACAATTAAGACTCAAAAACAAAACAAACCAAAAATCAAACAAAGAACAAGTCAAAGCTAATATTGCTATTGCCAAGGGTCCCCGGAAACGGCGCCAAAAACTTGATGTCGCCCAGACGGTCTATAAAACTAATGAATAAAAACCTAACTAGACTCCTAAGTAATAAATGGAGTACCTTCGACTAAACCGCACTTACAGACAAGTGTACCTATCGAGTGTAGCACAGCTTAATGGTAAACTGGAATATCGAACCCTAGAGACACTGAATAGTAATACTAGACTCTGAATCGGACTAAAGATTGATAATTGGTGGAATATCTAACCCTAGAGACACTGAATGCTAATACTAGACTCTGACTCAGACTAAAGATTGATGATTGCGGGGGGTTGACTACACTAAAGAATAACTACTAATGCAGCAAACTAAGTACGACTCAAGCTATCAAAGGAAGACTAAGGAAGAAATCAGAGATGGGAAGAATACTACCTAGGTCGGAATCCTACATGCAAAGCACAACTTCTACTGGTTCTGGAAACTATGATGGATCTGGGTTTCTAAGGAAACAACTCTAGACTACCTAGTGGATCCCTAATCACTCTTAGGGTATCACCAACTAAGGAACCTAAAGAAGTAATAAACTCACCAGATAGTGGATTACCTTTCGGTCTCTCCAACAATGATAAAGTACCTAAATAGATAGATCACCTTTCAGTCTCACTGTCCACAATACATTCGAAAAATGCACGGGGTAATCTCAAGATAAGAACTATGACTCAGAATAACAACAATCACTAGACACCTAATACCAACTTCCTCTCAGACAGCTGAGACTCAGATTCCTAATACCGAAGACTAAACGACTATCTCTCACTTCTCGGGTATTGAGACAGGATACACACTCAGTTCTAATGACTCTCAATCACAACTCCTATGGATCACTATCTCTAGCAAACCATACAAACAATCACAAACCCTAAGATCTATGACCTAAATACGTTAATCAAGCTGGAAGACATCAACAATCAACGTACGGAATCAAAATCAATCAAACATCAGATCTAAGCATGTAGTATTCAACATAATTAATATCAAGAAACCTTTTACAAAATCATTAACCATCAATTAGAATCTAAAACCGATAAAAATCGTAACTTTAACAAGCAATCATCATAAAGACCCAGACAGTATCAAAGTTTTAGGCTATAATCATACTCAAACACATCAAAACAAAAGTATAAGACATCAGTAGGGTTTCAAACATAGCAATCAAAGATAAAAATCGAATCTTGAAACGGAAAACGTTAAATCTAACGAACAAGGAAGCAAAGTCTTCAACTTTCTTCTTCAATTGACCTCCTAAGCTCCAAAATCGCCTCTGGTATCTCTCTAGACGGCTGAATGTCGAACTTCCTTTCATAATGGCATTGTAATTCTATTATAATTCGATTAGGGCTTTTTTCACGGAATTTACATCTCTCGCGTACCGTGAGAGGTTGGCATGGGTTCCTCGCGTACCGCAAGGAACAAATTAGTCGGGCCGCTTCTAGCTTCCCTTGTGTACCGCGAGGATCTGATCTCTTGCTCTCGCGTACCGCGAGACCCTGAAATTCAACATTTTTACTTTTATTTATAGCTTCCTATTCCACACGAGCTCCTGAAAATATACAACAGACTCAAATACAGACTTAAATAATTCAAAACGAACACAAAACTAAGTAAAAATGCATGAAACAATAGGAATAAAAATGTGTGCTTCGCACTACATCAATCGCCAAACCCACAAACACTTCTGATTTTGTTAAATCTCTTTTATTAGGGTCCAAAACGTCTTCTTGATGTCCAAAAAAACCAGGGAAAGCGGGTTATTGACACAAATTCATGCATAAAAATGTTGATAATCTAAAACTGAGAGAGGGAAAGAGAATCTCCAGGGGGTTCCTGAGGCGGGTTGTGACAGGTTGGTATCAGAGCCACATGTTTTAGCGAATTAGATATGTGAATTTAGTATTTAAGCTTCAACCATCAGTTATATGATGCCTTAAAATTAATATAAGGAAACAAGGTAACCTTCTGACCAGTATGTAGTTATCTGACAAACAGAATGTAATGTCTAAGGAAAGAGTGGTGTATAAATCTCTCCTAGACCCGTCATTCTTTCCTAGGAACATCTCTGTTGGAAGTACTGCTTTGGAAAGATAACCATCCTTGCAGAACTTTAGTTAAGATAAGAATACTGGCCTTAGTATCTAAGTCTTGACCTAAAGAATAAGATAAACATTAATACTTTAAGATTGCAGATGCCTGGAGATAACTCTGTACCTGTTTATTATGATCCCAATCGTCTAATAAAGCAAAAAATCACCTGAATATCACCCATTGGGTTCACAAATGAATCCCATTTCTTCGCCTTACTACAACAATGATCCATTTTCTATCATTCCGGATAACGTTACCCCATATTACCATCCCCAATCATATGATACTTCAAACCAATGGATGGAAGCTGGATCTGACTTCAGCAATTGGAATAATGAAGTCCCATTACAACAAGGAAATGATTAGGATGAGTCTAGTCAAGCCCATCAGAACATGTTGACCGAAGAAGAAACTTATCATAATAATTTTGTATCTGAACAATCCGAAACTCCAGTTTTGTATGATCCTTATATGTTTCCTAAACCAATCTATCATGGTCCTTTTGAAATCTATTTTCAAGCTCCTCCAGAATACCAAAATACTTATAACGATATTATGGTTGGACTTCATGAACCTCCACCAAAATATGGTTATGAGGAAAGTATGCCTTCTTCTCCTATTGAGTACCTAGATCGTTCGTTGCGCCAAACGGATGAAGTGACATGGGAGAAAATTATGGACAAAGCAAGAACCAAAATTTATGGGCAACAGGTATACAAATACGGAAAGGATTTGATGACTCTTGGAAAAGAGCTAATGAAGGATTAAAACCTTATGTTGTATTTTATTTCCTTGTAATATATTTTCTAATAAATATAAAGTTCATTTTGTTTTATTTTGTACAACTATGGTTGGAAAAGGAAAAGCTCCTAGCTTTCTTTGAAAATTTGCTACAGCTAATTATCATGAACGCAAAACAAATGAAACCACTATAGAACATAATGAGGAAACTGAAATTTCAACCTTTAGAAGCCTCGGAGGAATAGGAAACCCTAGTGTTCCCTATAATCCTTCTATAAGTTTTCATTCTGCTGCTACTACTAGAAGCTATAATATCACACCAATATATTCACATAACTTTCATGAGGGATGCACAAAAATGTCTTATGAAAATAGATGTGATCCTGAAGAAGAAAAACGAGTTGATTCTAATATACCGTATGTACCATACTATGAGACTGTTCGTTTCCCTGCTCCTCATATAAATGAGAATGTATCGGGAAATGAAAGGGAACAAATATTGTTAAACAGAATAGCTAAACCGGAACAAGAAATAGCTGAAGTTGAAGCTCGGAATGCCTTGTTAGTCCAAGCTCTTGAAGAGAAGAATTTTAGGAATATTTAGAAACAATGATTTCTACATGTATTATCTTTTGAATATATTTTATTAATAAAACATTCTGTTTTTAATTCCAATCTTATTTCTCTTATAGCATGTCTAAACAAACTGGACCTTCTCACAATACGAGAGGTAAAAAGAAGCAAGCAGTGGTTGAAAACGCTGCTGAAATTACTAATTCTAGTAAAGAATTCCAGAAAATGATTGCAAAAGGAATCAAGGATTCCCTTCCAATGATCTTTACAGAGATAGAAAAGAGGCAAGCTAATAAATTCTCCGCTCAGCCATCAGTTCCAAAATCTATTCATCCTAACCTATAACTCAACATATTAGAACTATCACTCAATCCAAACCCGTTACTCTCAAACCGGAGGGTTCTGCTACCCATCCAACCAAGAAAACTGAAAGAGAAGAATATTACCATAATTCTTTTGAAGATAAGGGTATGGGTAATAATTAGGCCATTTAGGAAAGAAGAGGAAGATTTCTGGCTATACCTATAAAATGTTCTAGGATTGCAAACCTTATAACTTTACTCGAAGAGAAGGAGGAATAGCCACACTAAGGTGGATTGAGAAAACTGAATCTGTGCTTGCAATCAGCAAGTGTGTTGAGGAAGAGAATGTTCTTTATGCTTCCAATCTATTTAAAGACCAAGCTTTAGAGTGGTGGAATAACATTATTGTTGCCTATAACATCTAGAATTTTTCTTATGCTTTGAATTGTGCAATAATATGATTTCATGGTGTAATACTAATTACAAGTTGTGCATTCATATAATGAAGTATATCCACATATACATATATTTATTTCATTTAATTAAGGATTTAATTTACATTATGATGCATGTAAATAAATATGATTAGGTCAAATCCAAACATCAACGTCCTTCTGGATTACTTGAACAATCGAAAATCCCCGTGTGAAATGGGAGAATCTAGTCATGGATTTCATTACCAAACTCCCTCGCACCTCAAGTGGTCATGATAGTATATGGGTGAACATTGACCATCTTACCAAATCAGCTTACTTCTTGCCAATCCATGAAGACTACCGAGTTGAGAAATTAGCTCGAATATACATTGACGAAATTGAAAGTCGTCACGGTGTCCATTTGAATATAATTTATGATCGAGATGACCGATTCACCTCCCAATTCTGGCAATCCCTGCAAAATGTCCTTGGCACACGTTTGGATTTAAGTATGGCTTACCATCCACAAATTGATGGTCAAGCCGAACGAACAATCCAAACTCTCAAGGATATGTTTAAAACATGTGTCATTGACTTTGGTGGCAATTGGGATTCTCATCTAGCCTTGATTCAAGTCTCTTACAACAACAGCTACCATACGAGCATCAACATGGCTCCTTTCGAAGCCATTTATGGTCATAAATTCCGTTCACCTATCTGTTTGAACAAGATTGGTGAAGCACAAATCAATGCTTTCGAGTTGATACAAGAAACATCTGACAAAATCATTCAAATCCGTGACAACATTCGAGTAGCGAGGAGTCGACAAAAGAGTTATGCCAAAACTGATGAAAACCCTTGAAATTTCAAGTCGGGGACCTTGTACTTCTAAAGGTATCTCATTGGAAGGGCGTGATTCATTTTGGGAAGAAGGGTAAGCTAGCACCTCGCTATGTGGGTCCTTTCAAGATCCTTGAAATAATTAGAAAAGTGGCTTATAGACTCGAGTTACCTCCAGCACTTGGCAATGTGCATCCTACATTTCTTGTATCCAACCTCAAGAAATGCTTAGCTGGCGAAAATCTTCAAATTCCGCTCAACGAAGTGCACATTGATGACACTATGCATTTTGTTTAAAAAATCATGGAGATCAAGGATCGTGAGATAAAACAACTCAAGCGAAGTCGTACTCCTATTGTCAAAGTTCGTTGGGAATCTAAAGGTAGCCTAGAGTTCACTTGGGAACGTAAAGATCAAATGAAGCTCGAATACCCACACCTCTTCCCTGATTCAGTAGCTTCAACTAGATGAATTTCGGGACAAAATTCCCTCAACTAGGGGATACTGTAACATCTAGGATTTTTCTTATGCTTTGAATTGTGCAATAATATGATTTCACGATATTATACTAATTACAAGTTGTGCATTCATATAATGAAGTATATCCACATATACATATATTTATTTCATTTAATTAAGGATTTAATTTACATTATGAAGCATGTAAATAAATATGATTAGGTCAAAGCCGAACATCAACGTCCTTCTGGATTACTTGACCAACTGGAAATCCCCATGTGAAATGGGAGAATCTAGTTATAGATTTCAATACCAAACTCCCTCGCACCTCAAGTGGTCATAATAGTATATGGGTGATCATTGACCGTCTTACCAAATCAGCTCACTTCTTGCCAATCCATGAAGACTACCGAGTTGAGAAATTAGCTCGAATATACATTGACGAAATTATGAGTCGTCACGGTGTCCCTTTGAATATAATTTCTGATCGAGATGACCGATTCACCTCCCGATTCTACAATACCTGCAAACTGCCCTTGGCACACTATTGGATTTAAGTATGGCTAACCATCCTCAAACTGATGGTCAAACCGAACGAACAATCCAAACCCTCGAGGATATTCTTAAAGCGTGTGTCATAGACTTTGGTGGCAATTGGGATTCTCATCTAGCCTTTATTCAAGTCTCTTACAACAACAGCTACCATACGAGCATCAACACGGCTCCTTTCGAATCCCTTTATGGTCGTAAATGCCGTTCACCTATCTGTTGGAACGAGATAGGTGAAGCACGATTCACCGGTCCCGAGTTGATACAAGAAACATCCGACAAGATCATTCAAATCCGTGACAACATTCGAGTAGCGAGGAGTCGACAAAAGAGCTACGCCGACAAATGACGAAAACCCTTGGAATTCCAAGTCGGGGACCTTGTACTTCTAAAGGTATCTCATTGGAAGGGCGTGATTCGTTTTGGGAAGAAGGGTAAGCTAGCACCTCGCTATGTGGGTCCATTCAAGATCCTTGAAATAATTAGAAAAGTGGCTTATAGACTCGAGTTACCTCCAGCACTTGGCATTATGCATCCTACATTTCTTGTATCCAACCTCAAGAAATTCTTAGCTGACGAAAATCTTCACATTCCGCTCGACGAAGTGCACAATGATGACACTATGCACTTTGTTGAAAAAATCATGGAGATCATGGATCGTGAGATAAAACAACTCAAGCGAAGCCGTACTCCTATTGACAAAGTTCGTTGGATATCTAAACGTGGCCCAGAGTTCACTTGGGAACGTGAAGATCAGATAAAGCTCAAATACCCACCCCTCTTCCCTGATTCAGTAGCTTCAACTAGATGAATTTCGGGATGAAATTCCCTCAACTAGGGGATACTGTAACATCTAGGATTTTTCTTATGCTTTGAATTGTGCAATAATATGATTTCACGGTATTATACTAATTACAAGTTGTGCATTCATATAATGAAGTATATCCACATATACATATATTTATTTCAATTAATTAAGGATTTAATTTACAATATGAGGCATGAAAATAAATATGATTAGGTCAAAGCCGAACATCAACGTCCTTCTGGATTACTTGACCAACCGGAAATCCCCGTGTGAAATGGGAGAATCTAGTCATGGATTTCATTACCAAACTCCCTCGCACCTCAAGTGGTCATGATAGTATATGGGTGATCATTGACCGTCATACCAAATCAGCTCACTTCTTGCCAATCCATGAAGACTACCGAGTTGAGAAATTAGCTCGAATATACATTTACGAAATTGTGAGTCGTCACGGTGTCCCTTTGAATATAATTTCTGATCGAGATGATCGATTCACCTCCCGATTCTTGCAATCCCTACAAACTGCCCTTGGGACACGATTGGATTGAAGTATGGCTTACCATACTCAAACTGATGGTCAAACCGAACGAACAATCCAAACTCTCGAGGATATGCTTAAAGTGTGTGTCATTGACTTTGGTGGCAATTGGGATTCTCATCTAGCCTTGATTCAAGTCTTGTACAACAACAGCTACCATACGAGCATCAGCATGGCTCCTTTCGAAGCCCTTTATGGTCGTAAATGTCGTTCACCTATCTGTTGGAACGAGATTGGTGAAGCACAAATCACTGGTCCCGAGTTGATACAAGAAAGAGCCGACAAGATCATTCAAATCCGTGACAACATTCGAGTAGCGAGGAGTCGATAAAAGAGCTATGCCGACAGATGAAGAAAACCCTTGGAATTCCAAGTCGGGGACCTTATACTTTTAAAGGTATCTCCTTGGAAGGCCGTGATTCGTTTTGGGAAGAAGGGTAAGCTAGCACCTCGCTATGTGGGTTAGAAAAGTGGCTTATAGACTCGAGTTACCTCCAGCACTTGGCAATGTGCATCCTACATTTCATGTATCCAACCTCAAGAAATGCTTAGCTGACGAAAATCTTCACATTCCGCTCGACGAAGTGCACATTTATGACACTATGCACTTTGTTGAAAAACCCATGGAGATCATGGATCGTGAGATAAAATAACTCAAGCGAAGCCGTACTCCTATTGTCAAAGTTCGTTGGGAATCTAAACGTGGCCCAGAGTTCACTTGGGAACGTGAAGATCAAATGAAGCTCAAATACCCACACCTCTTCCCTGATTCAGTAGCTTCAACTAGATGAATTTCGGGACGAAATTCCCTTAACTAGGGGATACTGTAACATCTAGTATTTTTCTTATGCTTTTAATTATGCAATAATATGATTTCACAGTATTATACTAATTACAAGTTGTGCATTCATATAATGAAGTATATCCACATATACATATATTTATTTCATTTAATTAAGGATTTAACTTACATTATGATGCATGTAAATAAATATGATTAGGTATAAATACATGGTAATGTATTTTTAATAAATCACCTACAATAATTACTCAGATTCAACTCTTTTATAAACATATAGATATATATACCCGAATCTCTATTTTTTTCATTTGAATGGGTTTTTGGGGTAAATCTAGGTTTTCACCTTAAAGTTCGAATTTTTATGTGTAATATGATGATTAAAGACCAGATCTAGCTTCATGGAAGCTAGATAAACGAATTTGATGAAAAAATTTATGAGTTTGGATCGAAAAACACGAACTAGGGTTTGTTGTTCTTGAGGCGACACTATTATGGGGCGACACTAATCGGGGATGATGACACACGTCTCCCGATGTTTGCCAATGATTAGGACACGTGTCATACTGTTTGGGGACACTAAGAAGTGTCGCCATGTGCGTAAACGACACTATAAGAACGACAGCAAAAAGACGACATAAGTCCAGAACGAAAGTTCCGGCGACACTGATCAGGCGACAATGATCCCTGGCGACACTGTCACCAGGCGACTCTGGCAGACGAATCTAGTGTTGACGACACTAAATGCTCTCAGGCGACACTAGCAATGTTTAACCTATTTCACAAGTTTAAATGCATACAGATCACCTAGTACTTTTCGAGCCAAGCTTTAGTAAGTACGAACAGTATACCGACAATCAGGTGAGTTCTATGTGCCCCTTCTATGTTATGTGCAAATGTTTTCCAATGTTTTGGGGATAAGGTGTATACTTACAAAGTAAATGAATGTGCTGAATGATTATACGACTATATGTGTTATATGAAATAGCGAATGAATGTTTATAATGAATGAAATGAATGAATTAATTAACGCTAAAGAAATGAAAGTTTGCTTGATATATATATATATATATATATATATATATATATATTTATATATATATATATATATATATTGCATGATTAAAGGTACTAACGTTAAGGAAGGAAATACGGACTACTTCGGTAGGACGGTACGATGATAACGGCTACTACGGTAGACGGGTGATCATACGACTTTCTATGCAGACGGAATGAATAAGTCTAGAAAGGTAGACTATTTACGGATACTACGGTAGACGAAGGTCCTTACAACGCACGGCTGCATAAATAGTTCAAATAGGAAACGGATGCCTTAGGGCAAACGGGAGAAAGGATGGACTACGACGGTAGGATGGAATGACGGACGGCTAGAAAGGTAGCCGTGCGGTAATGAATGATGGACTACTTCGGTAGGACGGTAGTAATGACCGACTACGACGGTAGGATGGAACGTTTGTCATTATGACATTCGTAATGACGGGTTGATCACCCATACGTGTATAATCAATGAATATTAAATGAAGGCGATGAATTATCTACTTAAAGAGAAATGATGCTTATAGCTAATTACTTTAAACTAGAACTCACCAGCATTAGCTGACTTTTAGTATGCATTTTAGGTAGCAAAAGGAAGGAACGGGCTAAGGTGTGAAGGCTACCTGGCTCAAGGCTAACATTCTATTTACATGTTTAATGTTAAGACAATGTTTTGAATGTTTAAGTCTTACGTTGTTTATATAAATGAATATTTGTACGCTTCCTTTATGTTTGAATGCATTATTTAAATTCAGTAATTGATGACTATGTTTATGAGTAAATACAACAATTGAGGTCTCCCATTGTTGGGGCCTTACAAAGATACAATTTTTACGTAAAAGGCTAAGTGATTTCAGTAGATATCGCTTAGTATTGGTTTATGAAAACTAAACAAAGGTTTTGGACGTAAAAAGTTTGGATCTTGATCCGTTTTTATGCATAGCCGCCATGACAAAAATTAGGGTTTCAAAAGGAAAAGACGTACAGTGTATTTGCATGAATACTCTTGAAGGACTTCTAGGAGTAGTCGCGTGAATACTCAGTGCGAGTACTTCGAGTTTTCGGGTGAGCATGAAAGTGTGTACTTATACGAGTACTCTAAGCATTTCAGCGTGTACTCATGAGCGAATACTTAGAGTATTCTAGCGAATTCTCGTGAGTACTTAGATCACTCTAGCGTATACTCGTGAGCGAGTACTCGAGTATTGAAGCGTATACTAGAGCGAGTACTTATCCTTGACACATATTGAACTTGTACAGATTTGACATTGTTGATAGAGCCCGCAGATCAGACAGAACCCGAACCGAATAGTCAATTACCATGTGAATTCTAGATGCCCCCTTTTATAATGTTTTATTGTGTTTTGGGGCTAGTGTACATACGTAACGAAATGATGTTTATGAAATGAAGTTTATGAAATAAGGTTTAGGAAAACGTGTTTATGAAATGTTTTTCCAAAGAATTTGTGAAGTGTTTACGAATGAAAAATTATTTTAATAAAACGTACAAATGCTTTAACTGAAGTTTGAAGTGAAAGAATAACGTTTTTCAAAAGTTACAATATGAACGAATCTGCCATGGTTCCTTTGGGAATATAAGCGAAGTTATGTTTCTTTGGCAACAACTTATTAGGCGCCTTTGTGGCTAGCCAACTGTTGTACAACTAGTGATGACGACGGTCATCGTGGGGATTAACGTGTACTTGTTACTCTACGCAGCAACAGTGCTTGAAGTTTGGCACTTGTTACTCTTCAGATTAGCAGTGCTTGAAGTTTGGTACGCGTTACCCTTCGGGGTAGCCATGCTTGAAGTTGGAATTGACGGTTATGAGAAGACGCAGATTATATATATATATATATGCGTGTGTGTGTGACTTGTGTTTAATTATGTTTTAGAATGTTTTACGTACGGTTTTATTGTAGAAGTTTCATGTTTATGACCTGACAAAATATTTGAGGTTAATGTTTTATGTAATGTCACACCCCCAAATTCCACGAACGGAGTTTTACCGTTTGGTGTGTGACAAACCAAGACCTCAGACATTAGTTACTTCAAACGACACTATATGGGACTTAAAATGTCATAACACAAAAGTTCAGAGTTAATGCGGAAGCGTTAATCAAAGAAAGTAAATGCGCAAAAGACACGCGCCAAAGTTAAGAAATAACAGAAAGTATAATAAGTGTTTGAATGTTTGATATGTGTTGATAATAACAAATTGACACCATGCATGCCCTAGCATGCACCTGCTTAACGACCTGAGAAAACATGTAAGAAAACAGGTCAACACTAGGTTGGTGAGTTCACAGGTTTCAACATTGTAATAAGAGCGTTTACCAGATTATGTAAATTCAATATGCATATCTATAGGTAGCTAACCTATGTTCATGTTTTACTAAAGCGTTCGACCTCCAATCGAGTTAGCGCGACTAACGCGGGTGGGGCTTGTCAAAACCAGTAGTACTACCAAACATTATCTCGCTAAATCCATATTAATGGTTCGATGTGTGTGAGGAGTTTCAATGATAGTGTGTTACACTTAGTCTCAACAGTGATATCATATGAGATTCAATAATCAAAATAGTTGTGACATATTTACTCCCCCAAATTAAAACAGTAAAAAACGGCCGTGAAACTCACCTAAATTAAGTAGTAGGTAGGTTTACACAAGAATGAGATTGGAACCACAAGTGTTAGCTTGTAACAGCTTACGTATGCCCTAGAATTATACACATAATAATTAGGGATACAATGAGATTTGTGATGCGACACGGAAGGTTTGAACACCTTAAAATATTCTAAGGATCAACGAGTAGACGAACGTGTCCAGGTGAATAAGGATTTCTCAATATAATTATTAAGATAAATACGTTTCGTGTCGAACGTTTCTAAATGCGAATAATAATATATAATTATTCGTGTGGTTGTACCATTTAAATAATGACTAGGAAAATAATATAACTTAATATATTATTTTTAAGTTCATAGGATTAATAAAATAATCATTTATGTGGTAAAAATAATAATTATATTATTTTTATTCGAGAATATAATTATGGCTAAATAATATAGATATTTATATTATTCATAAGTTTGAAGCGTTACAAATGTTTATAAACGTGACGAGAATAATATATATAAATATATTATTTTTAATCAGAGTCAAGGGTTGAAAAATAATATAAATATATTATTTTTATGAGTGGGTAAGAATAATAATTATGTGTTACAAACCAAACCCGAGCCTACGGGTGTTTTACGAGGCTAGAACACATTAATATATTAATATAATAATATAGGGTAGTGATTTTATATTAAAATAATAATAGAAAATTGTTTTCAAAATAAAAACAGGTGGAGAGACTCGAACCCGGGTCTCTCCCACCCAAGCACTCACACTTAACCATCACACCCGCTAGGGCAATCACATACAAGTCTGGATTCAATTGCTTATAACAAGCATGTCCCCTGTGATCCTCTCCCCTAGTAGACCGAAGTCAAAACCAGTCCCAAAACCCCTCCATTCGATCATGACAGGACAAAGATTTATAAGGCTTTTGTTCATCAATCGATTACGAGTCAGTAGGTGTGATTTATTTCAAAAATCGTTAAGTTTAAGAGTGTTAATTTCGTGTTTGAACATTAGAACCCTAGGTTAAGAACTCCAAATCGATTTCCTTGATTCTGATAATAAAAATGGCTGGATTCATAGGGATTTTGTTAGTTAAGACCTTGTGAGACCATTGAAGTAGTTTAATTTGATTAAGGATGTGTTTAAGATCAAAAACCCCAATTTCGTTTATGAACAAACCCTAATTTACGGATCATGAACAATTCGATGTTAGTAGGTTGAATTAACAGAGGGCTTTCATAAAACAGAGTATTACGAATCAAATGGTATGGATTAATTGGATTAAAACAGGGTTAAAGGTGGCGTTCGATTAAACCAGTTTCACATGAACCTTAGAATCTGGGTTTCAATCGAGTTGATGTTATGAGCCCCAATTGGCATAGGGCTTTCACTCTATGGATAAAAACGAAGGTAGGGATGTAAGAATTTACTAGACTCGTGCTTGAATTGAGCGTGATCGGTTAAAACAGATGCCGGCTGTAACTGAATTGGTCTTCGACGACTCTGATTCTTTCTCCGATGAAATTCGAGCGTGCAACAGTTTCAGAAGGATTCGTTTGAGGTGCGCATGTGATGAATTGAGAGGATGATAGCCAGAATGGTCGAATTCGTTTGAAATGGAGGTGGGTTTCGACGGTTATGGTTTGATTAGTCATTAAGTGATTTAATTCGACAATGATGATGATTAAAACGGTGGTTATGGCCGTTAATGTCATAATTCGTGCAATATCAGTTACAATTTCACATAGAAACGATCGTAGCATGCGAATTGGACTCAAGCATAGTCGGGTTGACTTTCTAAAGTCAACGAAATTGAGATTGGGCAAAATACAGGATTAGTCCCTTTGTTTTTCCTGTTTTAAAGTTTAGAAATAGACATAATTGGTCCCTGGGTTTGAATTGAGTTAGAACTTGGTTAGTTGACTTTCAAAGTCAACAGAAACTTAAATATTGGATTTTGACTTTACAAAGTCAAATAGAATTGGGTTTAGGCTAATTACATAATTAGTCCTTGTAGTTTTATGTGAATTAGAGTTTAAGAAATGACAGGGTTAGTCCCTGGGGTTTGAGATGAGTTGATTAGGTTAAGATTTAACAGAATTTGGTTAACGGAGTTAACCTGAAAAGTTCAGATTGTCACATGTAAATTGAATGATATTCCACTGCGTGATATGTTATCTTATGTTTAAGAACTATGTGTTGATGAGTAAATCCAATGCGTGAGGTCTCACGGGTTCGGGGCCTTACATGACAGCCAAAGGGACGATAGTAATTCAAGAAGATGATCGACACATGGACGGTCGTAATTCAAGAAAATGATAGCTACAGAGACAATCGTAATAGATAATTAGGGTTAATACGGTTTAAAGGGATGTAAGAATAATTAAGAGTTTAATATGTTGATAAAATAAACAAAATATTAACAAAGACCTGAATACCACTCATTTAACGTTAAAATATGGATGAAGTTAACTGGTTAGATAAAAATGACAATTTTTATAAAACACGAGAATACTGAGGAGAAAGTAAATTTTTTGGATGAAACTAGTAAAAGTGATTAAACAATAAAGAAAACATTATAGATATATTCTATATTATAATCTATACTCCTTTATAATGAGTATTAGGGGGATAGAAATGTCATTTCAGCCTGACCTTTTACCGAGTTTAAGACGCCGAGGGTTCCCGCCGATAACGACTTGCCGGAGTAGCGCCCTTCCCCCTGCTCGGTATCCTGTCGATTGAAGTGGGCGGATTTAATGGGATTGAATGCACCAATACGTTTCTAGCCCCCTCCCCATGTACCCTAAATCACAATCAATTTATTGTTTTAAATGATATTTCAACTTTTTTTTTAATGTGTATTATCAGTTTTCGATTAGGATGATTATAAAATGTATATCTTTACTGGTTTTTGTAAAAAAATGATAAGAGGTTATCATTTAAGTAATGTTTTAAATCTTTTTCAAGATTCAAGAAAGTGATGTTTGACAAAGTCAAAAGCTAAAACGCTCTACAATGTTTTTAGTGTTTAGATGGATTTGTCATAACCTTCTCTTACTTAAAACTTAATTTTATTTATACTTTGGATCTGTCAGAATCTTCTCTTGTTTTTAGTGATATTTGTACCCTCCGTCGCAGCGCGTGGTTCCCCACTAGTATATTGTAATGGTGATAGAAAACTAATTTAAACAATATCACATAATATCTGCTTAATAAATACATAATGCACTAAATGACTAATTTAATAAATCAAAGTTATTTATCTTTTATTTCCTTATCTAACATTTATAACATAAGGAAAACTAGTATTTGGTCTCTGCGCGTTGCTGCGGGACGTCAATACTGCTTTACAAACTTGGTTACGCACGTTGCAGCAGTAATATTAACATAAAGTTGTGATGACTCGGTTCTAGAAATTAAAACATGGATAGAAAACCGTTGTATAACGACACTGGCGTTCTTCGATTGGTATCGGTTTCATTTTTCGTGGCACCAACACGTTACTGTCAATCGCTATAACCTATGATAATAAAAGGGGGGAGACGGATTTTAACGGTTGTGGCGGTGAAATTAACGTGCTTAAGCACAAAAAGAAACGTCGTTAAACACATAAAAGTAACGTATGAAGTTACGGCGAGTCAGTTGTAGAGATCGAATCATAGATAAAAAACAGATATATAACGGTATCGATGTTCTTCAGTCGGAGTCAATCTCATTATTCATGGTACCAGCACGTTACCGTCAGTCGAAATAACCCCACGATACCTAAAAACCACCATCTTTTGAAAGCAACTCTATTTTAACCAAAATTTATACCGAGACGTCAAGAAAAAAAAATTAAACACATCCACAAATTATTATTATTATTATTTTTAAGTTAACGAACTAAAGTTATTGAGAAAAAAACATATTATGTATATTAAAAAGGGGTAATATCTAAACTTTAGAAATTTAATGGGGTCAAGTTACATTTTACAATATTAAATGGTTAGTTTTGACAGTTTAACAAAGTTGAGGTTAAGTTTTGATTGGTGGCAAATAAATTTAGAAACTTAAGGGATTAAAATGACATTTTAGAAAGTTAAAGGGTTAGTATTACCAATTAATAAATTTAATCGTTTAGGGGTCAGGTTACATTACAAATCGTGTTCTTTTGGAATAATAGCACTCACAAGTCATTTTGTATATGATTATTTCAACCAATTTTACACATACCGAATCTATATCTATATTTATACTACATAATAAACAAGTAAACTAGTTGAACACTTGTCATATTTTTAGGGCTCTTCATTCTTATTTTTCCACCTCTCTCTTATATTAATAATCAACTCCATTATTTTAGCCAATTAAATTAATTATTTGTTTCAATTTTTATCTACACATTTTTTAATTTAAAATTGTGTTTATTATCAATTAATTTGTTCAATTATATTTTTATAAATTTTACAAAATGAAAACAATTTTATAGCCAGCTAGGATTCAAATAAAAAACTTTTAATCATATTTTTACATATTCACATTGTTTCATTTTGACGAGTGTTTGTGTTAATAGATTACATTATATTTTATTCAGCCCGTGTAATACACGGTTTATTCAACCCGTGTATTACACGGGTTTTAAAAACATAAATTTTTTGTTACTAAGTGTATATATAAGATTAAATTTATTCAACTCGTGTAATAAACGTGATTCTAAACTAGTAGATAATAAATAACTAAAGACTAAAAACCAGAAAAAATTTGCCACATTTTCAACACAAGTCATAACCTTTTTTGCCCTCGTATGTTTCTTGATTGCCATATTTGCCCCTTTAAAATTCCTTTCCACAACATCAATAACCAAGAACATCAACCACCACCACCATACATCATTTGCCTAGAAAGAAGATTAAATGAAACAACTAAAAACTTTCTTGCATGCTACTTAACCTTACAACAACTGGAACACAAGAACATGGATCAAGAAAATCACAACCGTTGATCCACTTCGCAGATCGGATGATGAAGATTTACGAGGGTTGCGGGGCGGATCTTTGTAGTAATAAGGGAACCATGGGACTATAGGGTCTGGGGGTGGTGGTGCACCACCGTAAAAGGTAGGGGTTGAAGGGTTATAAGGAAAAACACGCGATGGTGGTGCGTAAGTAAATGCCGGAGGAGGGTAATTCACCGTTTGTGAAGGGGGCGGCATGGTTATTGCTGGGGGGGTGTTGCCGCCAGCGATAGGTGGTGGGTTGCATGGGTAGGGGCACTGAGCCACCGTAGAAAGCGGAGAACTTAGAGCTATGTAAAGGAGGAGGAGGGTGGAGAGAAGTTGATTTGAGGCCATATTTTCTTGCAAATAAGAGTTAAAAACTCTGAATAAAACGTAGAAATATGGTTTAGATGTCGTTTTCTTTACGGTGGATGATTTCAATTTTCTGTCCTTTGGTCATTAATAGGCCACACATATCTATCACTTATGTATGAGTAATGATTTTTTTTTTCTTTTTGTAAAATTATTATATTTTTCAAAACTATGCAAAAAGAATATCATATTTCAAAACTAGGGGTTGTCTCTAGAGGTGGTCATTGACCGTTCTCACAAATTTGAAATAATAATATGAGCTAATTGCACATATGGTTTTATGGTTTGCGGAAAATAGGTTTGAGTGATAAAACGTTTAAATTAACAGGTTTGAGTTATATATTTTCAACTTTGTAACGAGTTTGGGTATTAAGGCTAGCTTCCGTTAAGTTTTCTGTTAAGTTTGGGTGACATGATTAAGAGTTAAATACATAGATACTCCATGTGATTTGTCAAAAGTAACAGGTATGAGTACTAAGGGATTCAAGTTACAAGTATGGATATTATGTTTTGATTTTGTAACGAGTTTGAGTATTAACACTAACTTAAGTTTTCAGTTAAGTTTGTATGAAATGACCAAAGTACTCTTTTAACATAAAAAAAAACAAAAGATATTAAAATATAAGGACCGATTATGTAAAGACTATCGGTATTCCTTGTTGAAAATCATCAAACTATAAAAGGAAACATCAACATGAAATTGAAAATGAAAATCCTGATTGAAAATTTCCTAAACTAGGTTGACCTTTTCAAAGCACACCTAGATAGTCTTTCAAGATTATCTTCTTATAAACTTTCTAACTTCTGCTTGTTATAATGGATTAAAGGAGAACGTGCTTGAATAGTTACACTTCCATTCAAATGTCCCCATTTCTGCTTAACTTTTTTTTCCTTTTTTTTCTAATTTTTTTTCTTTCCCCCCATACAATATATAATATGCGCTTTTAACCCGTTTGATTTTTTAATAATTTCGTTTATCTTTAATAGTTTTCGTTTGTTAACTTTTTTTAAAAAAGGAGTGCGCAGCTGTTTTTATTTATTTTTTGTCGACGTTCCGATATAAATTTATTTTAAAACGGAGTTTTATTCAAAGATGAGATTTTTGGTATCGTAGCTTGTATCAAGTGCCGCCGCTGTTGTGTTTTTCTTTAATAACTTTCGTTCGATAGCTTTTTCAAAAACTGGTGTGTGCGGCTGTTTTTAATTTTTTTTTCAACGTTCTGATATAAATTTATTTGAAAACGGAGTTTTATTCAAAATCAAGTTTTTTTTGTACCGTAACCTATATCTAGTGCCGTTCCCATTGTTTTACTGTGACGAACCGAACCTCCTGTGAGCGAATTAGACGACCTGATACCCGTCGCGAAGCACAGGAGTATTCAACTAGTATTATAATTATTTTAAAAATAACTGTAGAGAATCTTGATTCTTCCTCCTTTTTGTTGCCAATTTCCATCCCCAAAAAGCAAAATCTTTGTTATTTACCTCCTCCAATGATTTCAATTTTGTTGAGCAACAAGATGAGGTGAGAATGACCAGAGAACAGAGTCCCGTTCTTACTCATTGAATTTCATAAATTTATCGGATTTGCCACCACTTGATCCGTCAAACTATCTAAAATCGGAGAAATTCAACTCCTTGCCCCCAAAACCGGTTGATTAGTGAACATCACCTGACCGGGAAGCCCGTTGCCATTGCAAATTCTCCAGTCAGTTCACTCACTGTGTGTAACAGTGTAACTGTTTGTGTTTAATTTATGCCCAAATTGTGATTTTATGAACTGAATTTGAAGGCTAGGGACATCATTTCGTGTGTGAGAGGAGATACCGGTGTATGATCTCGTCGTACGGTTATAACCATAACAATCGGTCAGTTCACTCATGTGGTTGTGGGTTCGAGTCCCACGTGGTCATGGGTTCGGGTTGATGTATTAATGTATATTTTCGTGACGGATTACATCCATTAACCGATTTACAGAAGCTTGTACTACTAACTATGACTACTCTTTGATGGTGGAAAAGGCAACCCCTTCTAATTGGTTCACACCCTTTATGGTGGGGCCCTTTATCTTGGATCCATATGACATCCCTCCTTTGCGCCCTTTTCTAATTGGTTAACACCCTTTCTGAAGGGTCCCACCCAACACGCACCTTAACCGTTCTACAAGTGACGTGAATAAAATCCGGGTCGGGTGCGTGGAATTCTTTCCGGGTCGTTCGACTTACACCTTTACTGTAACGCCTCGAAAATTCTCTAGAAAATAGAGGGTTAAACTTGCCATAATTCAAAGATCAGGGGTACATTATGGAAAGATTCAAACCCCAAGGACTTAAAATGAAAATCCTGAAAATTTAAGGGGTGGCGGACCACTACCCAGGGCTTAGCGGTCCGCTACCCAGGGCTTAGCGGTCCGCTACGTGCTAAGTAAGGGAACAATGATGACATGCCACGTGTCAAGATGACTCGCGTTATCCAAAACCCTATGGCGGACCGCCAGAGACTCCTAAACGGTCCGCTACCAGACAGGTGGCCTTAATGGTCCGCTAAGGGTCCAGTAACAGTCCGTTACTTGGTCCCTAAGCAGAATTTAAGGCTGGAGGCGGTGGCGGACCGCCACCACCCTTGTTAGCGGTCCGCTTCGGGTGGAACTTTTTCCCTATAAATAGTTGGCCGATCTTGGCTCATTTTGCACATACTTCAAACGCACTAGAATTCCGACCCCGAGCCTTGGTTCGCGTGTGAGAGTCTGGTTTCTAGCATTTCGACTCCAAACTGCCATAGATAGTGCCGAGGTAAGGTTCCGACCTACTATTGAGCTTTGGTTATAAACCATTAAGCTAGGATTGTGTAAATAAGTAATGCCATTATATATCTAGGAGCTTTGTCCGAAGTATTGACCATATTACTAATTTGATAAGCCGAAATACTGCCGAGGTGAGTTCTTAAGCTGTGATGCAACTGAACTAACCATGACTATGTTATGGTTGATTTTATGAAAACGTTTTGAGTATCTTGAAAAAATTGCCCCGATTGTATATATATAATGCATTTTAAGCGCTTATTGTGTTTCACTTGACCCGTGAAAAGGCATGATGGACAGGACCCATGGAACGGTCTTTGTAATGAATGATTGTTCATAGTTGTCTATGAACTCGGGGGGTGGAACTCCATGAATGTGTTCAAGATACTTTGGCGGGTCATTTTAATAAACTATTTTAGTTTATGAATTCACCAGCTTTGTGTTGACCCATGTTTTATCAAATGTTTTTTAACGCATCACAGGTAGTCAATGGATGAGGCATTTCTAGGACTAGAATGAAATGATAAACGATTCAGATGATGGGCATGCATGGAACTATAAGTCCCGAATGACTTGTTCATTGTTAGGAACAAATGATGAAATGATGTAACCTTTTTGAAAACATGATGTAAAGAATATCTTAATATTTTAATAAAGGTTTATGACTTTAGTGCCCGCTGTTTGTTTTTGGTATCAACGTCACAGTAACTCGAAGGCGACCTTCTAACTGGTATGTAGTTATCTGACAAACAGAATGTTCTGTCTAAGGAAAGAGCGGTGTATAAATCCCTCCTGGACCCGTCGTTATTTCGTGGGAACATATCTGTTGGAGGTACTACTCTGGTTAGATAACTGTCTTGTGTTACGGGTCTGACGAGTTGTTATCAGAGCCTCAGTTTAAGGGATTTAGATACTATAGGAATAGTATCCAGACTTAAACTAGGAATCTGAGATTAGCCTGGAATGCCTCAGGATAAGATAGGTGTATACATTCAGTACGACCTATAACGGAAAATTCCTAGAAATCAGATAATTAAAGGCATTTTTAGCCAAATGTTGTTACTTTCTGAAATTCTGGATTATGACCGGTTATACGAATTCTTGTATTATACATCTGTATATAGGTACAAATGGAAGGACGTGGTAGTGGACAAGGCAGAGGTAGGGGTAGAATGCTCAACACTAGGTCCCGTATTGTTATTAGTCCCTGTGGCGTCCTCAATCAAGTAGAACGCACACGATCAAACGAATTACTCGATGATTCAACGTATGAGACGGAAGCACGAAGCGAGTTAATCACAAACACGAATAGAGAAGATATATATGTAACAGAAACAATACTTTATTCATACCGAACGAGTCATACAAATACAATACCGAATGAGTATACATCTCTACGTTTAAGCTCCATTTCCAATCCCTAGGTGAGCTCTACCTAGGGATTGTGACTCACTTCTCACAGAGACTCACTCCCTCTCTGTGGATGCTAACCCTAGCATTGCTTGCTACAAATGAACACTTAATGTCCTATTTATAGGCAAACTGAGTCTGCAGGCGAACTTGTTAAGTTCGCTTGTTAAGTTCGCCTATACATTCCCTTACGCGAACTTAACCAGTTCGCTACATATACACTTAGAAATTTTGCTATAGTTACAAATTCTTGCTCTAACAGACTCCCTCTTAACTGTCGCAAACAATTCTAAACAAATACTGATAAATCATCAGTCACATAATGTGTCTCAACAGACTCCCCCTTGACTGATGATCCTGGGTCTTCACTTTACCTGGTAAGACTTGATATTTGGAATTTCACTTTGATCTTCAACCGAAAATGCTTCAATCTTGAGGCAAAAGACTCCCTCTAAACTGATGCATCCGTTGTAGAACAATTATGTTTGGCCTCTTCACGAAGACCGACGAATCCAGCACCTTTCATTGTAGTCCATCCTCTCAACATTAACCACCTCCGCATTGATTCAAGAATCTTGCTCATACTACTTAGGCATCAGTAAACCAACCGACAAAAGATAGAGATTATGAATTTCCAACAATCAGCATCAAACTAATCAACTTCCACAAAGACAAGAATCCCAGCTTGAAAACAAATTGAAACTCCAATATAGTGTGCAAAAACCATTCTATTCTTTAATCTTCATCTTCACCAGAAGTGTTTGCTTTGTCTCGTACTTTATCCACTCAACCAAAAACCCGAAGTATTTCATATCAGATCTCCCCTTCATGACACAAGCATCTCCGTATTAAACCAGAAACAAAAGGAAGTTTCTTATTTAACCGGCATATGATAAAGGTTCCATCTTCAAATAGTTAACACCAGATAACCAGCTTCATTTCAAACGTACTCGACCAAGTCTCACACACATTTGGTAGTAATCATCACGAATCCAACAATCTTCAATCTGATTTTCGTTCCTAGTTAACACCTCCTACTAGTCATAATAGGTTGTCTATCTGGATTCCGCCTAGATCCCAAATGAGAAATCAAACCATAATCGAATCATGTCGAATCATTTAGACGATCTTGATCACTTGAACCGTTTTTGCAAAGAAACATAATATTTCTTTAAATTTTTTTCCTCCCTCTTTTCTTTGCAAAGACCCAAACAGTATATCCTCACAATCAAATCCGAGACCTTTCGTTGATAATAACCCTTTTATTCAAACTGTTTCAACATTCTTTCCCTAATAAAGAAGTATCCCAGATACTCGTAGCCCACATTTTCAGGTTTGAATACCTTAATAATAAGATTCTTCATTCAAAAGTCACCATCCAACAAAAATCTCTCATTGTTTCACCAAGCCATTTCCCTCCAAAAATATGAATTCTGGTCCCGAAAATAACCAAAATTACCATCATCTCAAAAATGGCCCGAAACAAGCATAGAAAACTTCCTTTAAAATATTGAACAAGAAAAGTTTTCCCGCCAAAAACTGCATCCAACAAAAATCTCTTTTTTTATATCACTCACTCAACAAGTTCGCTTAAAATAGTACCAGCGAACTTAACATGTTCGCTTACGAACAAACCCCAACGAACTTAGCAAGTTCGCTCCAGAATCTTCCAACGAACTTAACAAGTTTGCCTGTAACCGCCATCAGACAGACAAGTTCGCCTGATGCGCTGTTTCAGCAAAAATCATCGAATCATCTTGTTTTGGCGGTAAAAACTTCATCTCTTCAAGCTCTAACACCTCCGGAATGATCAAACTCATAAAATATCACGAATTTGACAAATTCCACCGTAAAAACACGTTCTTTTAACATCTCGTTGATGAATATGCGAAATTAAACACCAAATCATGAGTAATTGTGAACTGATTAGGCGATTAGTCCCTCGGTTTTGAGCCGTAGCTCCGATACTAGTTATTAGTCCCTGTGGCGTCCTCAATCAAGCAAAACGCACTTGATCAAAAGAATTACTCGATGATTCCACGTATGAGACAAAATCACGAAGCGTGTCAATCACAAACACGAATAGAGAAGATATAGATGTAACAGAAACGATACTTTATTCATACCGAATGAGTATACATCCTACGTTTAAGCTTCATTTCCAATCCCTAGGTGAGCTCTACCTAGGGATGGTGACTCACTTCTCACAGAGACTCACTCCCTCTCTGTGGATGTTAACTGATGTAGTGCAAAGCACACATCTTTATTCCTTTGTTTTAATGCGGTTTTAGATAGTTTTATGTTTGTTTTGAGTCATTCTGATGTACATTTGAGTCTTTGTTATGTCTGCAGGTGCTCGTAAGGATTACTAGTGAATACGTGAAGAAACCGAGCAAGAGAACGAAGCCGAAAGAAAGCCCAGTGTTTAAAAATGAAAAATGTTGAATTTCAGTTTCTCGCGGTACGCGATAAGTCCAGAGAATTCTCTCGCGGTATGCGAGGGAAAGGAAAACCGGCCGCGACTATTTTGTTCCTCGCTGTAAGCGAGTAACTTGGCCATATTGTTTCGTGGTACGCGAGAGAGCTATTTTCCGAGAAAAAAACCCTAATTTTGATTTAAATAGAATTTGATTCCCATTCTTAGAGAAGTTGGATTTTCAGCCGTCAGAGGATGATATTAGGGCGATGTTGGAGCTTAGGAGGTCGATTGAAGAAAAAAGATTGAGACTTTGCTTCCGGGTTTGTTAGATTTAGCGTTTTCGATTGCAAGATTCGATTTTTATCTTTGTTTGCTTTGTTTGAAACCATGAATCTTGTTTCTACTTCTGTTTTTGGTTGTTTAAGCATGATTCTAGGCTAGAACTTTGATATTGCCTAGGTCACATGATGAATACTTGTTAAAGTTTTAGTTTTTATTCGGTTATTTTGGATTCAATTAATGGGTTTATGATTTTGTAAAAGATCTTGAGTTGATTATTATGATGTTATTACATGTTTAGATATGATCTTGTGTTTGCTTTCAATTCCTTGCGTTGGTTGTGGTTGTCTGCTAGTTTGATTAGCGTATCTTGGTCATAGATCTTAGGGTTTGTGATTATTGAGTGGTTTGCTAGACGTAGTAAGAATAGGAGTTGTGTTTGATTGCTGATTAGAATTGAATGTGTGTCCTAGTTCAATACCCGAGAGGTGAGAATTAGTTGTCTAGTTTTCATCATTAGGAATCCGAGTGCTAACAGTCTGAGAGGGCGTTAGTATTAGGTGTTTAGTGATTGTTGCTAGTTCATGTCATAGTTGTTATCCTAAGATTACCCCGTGCATCTTCGATGTATCGTGGATAGTGAGACTAAGAGGTAATCTGTCTATTCGGGTACATTGTCATTGTTGGAAATACCTGAGAAGTGATCCAACATCTGGTGAGTTATTACAACTTTAGGTAGCTTAGTTGGTGACACCCTGAGAGTGATTAGGGATCCACTAGGTCGTCTTTAGTTGTCATCCTTAGAAACCCAGATCCATCATAGTTTCCAGAACCGGTTGAAGTTGTACTTTGTAAGTAGGATTCTGACCTAGGTAGTATTCTTCCCATCCTTTGATTTCACCTTTAGTACTTTCATCCAGTTTTCTGCATTCATTAGTTTAATAGTAGTGTAGTAAACCCCCCAAACCAAATCAATCTTTAGTCCGTGTCAGAGTCTAGTTTTGTTACATAGTGTCTCTAGGGTTCGATATTCCGGTTTACCGTTAAGCTGTGCTACACTCGATAGGTACACTTTCTTGTCAGTGCGGTCTAGTTCATAGGTTTTCCATTTATTACTTAGGAGTCTAGATTAGGTTTTTATTCATAGTTTTTATAGACCGTCTGGGCAACATCATTAACCCTAGCATTGCTTGCTACAAATGAACACTTAATGTCCTATTTATAGGCAAACTGAGTCTGCAGGCGAACTTAACAAGTTCGCCCATAATTCTGTAGGCGAACTTATTAAGTTCGCTTGTTAAGTTCGCCTAAACATTCTCTTAGGCGAACTTAACCAGTTTGCTACATATACACTTGGAATTTTTAGGGAAACACAAATGCCCACAACACCATAGGAGAACTTAACAAATTCGCTCCTAAAGATGCTTACAAGTTCGCCTATCTAAGACCTTACACAGAAATTTATCAACAGTTACAAAACATGTCCTAACAGACTCCCCTTAACTGTTGCTAACAATTCTATCAATTACAAGTCAAAGACTCTAAGACTAAGACACATAATCTTCAAGCTTGTTGTCACCAGAATATGCTCCAACATACTCCCCTTGACAACAGCTTCATAAGATTGTCATCAGTCTTCATTATCATCAAACAAGTAGTAGTCTTCATCTTGTTCATTTGCGCACACTCTCTTTCTTTCTAGAAGACAAACACGGGAGAAGGACCCCTTGTCAACTTCTGTCTGCAATTATCAGTTTTTGCAAAGAAGAACTACCAAGTAACCAACAATTAAGATTTCCATGGAACCTGAAAAAATAAAATCTTTTTGGTTTTTTTTCTGTACAAAATGAAATGAAATAAATTGTAAAACAATAAAGCACATATTTTTGTTGAACACCATGAGCAAGAAGATCATATCAGTATAAATGATATATCAATCACACATCTTGGATAAACAATCCGTATATCAAGGTAATTTGGTATCCTATGCCATTCTTTCAAGTCTCCATTTTTCAGACTTTCATATATTGCATGTTATGATACGCGATAAACATTCAAAGAAAAACAGGATCAGGCTATGACACACAAATTTAAATTGTCAAAATTATAAGAGTTGAAACAAAAAGCATCTCATTCCCACTTTCTTGTGAGTTAAGGTACCATTTAAGTATGAAATACAACGTGTACCCCACTAGTATGCCAAAGAAAAATAAGTGTAACTATCTCAAGACATACCAGATTTTACTAAAGATTATCCTAACTTCCAGAATGAGGAGACATCACTTAGCACATGAATGTCATAATCCAAATTGGATTGTATAGGAATTAATGAGATTCAGAATCGAATGAATCAATGTCTTGGCTTATATATGTGGAATCATAAGATTTAGGTACGTGGATCCAACTGTTATCTGGATTATGAATTCAATGGAATCAGTAAATATGATGTATCAATATGATCCAAGGGCTAGTATATGTTCCAACAAATGTTGTCAGAAACATATCTTAGTTCAACATCACATTACATGTTTTTCGAGGCATGGGCAGTGAAGTGAACTGAACAATTATGCTAAGGACATAACCCGAAACTGGTCTCATAAGACAATCCTTATTAAAAGATAATATTTTTTATCTGATAGTATAATTGCAACACACACACACATGCATAAAATGGGTTAAAATCACAGTTGTAACATATGCAATTATGTTTTCACACTACTAATGGTTCAAAGACGCTTTTAGCCTATTGACAAGCTAAATTATATGCATTCACAACACTATCATTTCCTATTTGTGCAGTCTTTGAAGTTTAGATCAAAACATATATTTCAGATATATTTAATAAACATAAAGCACCAACAAGTCAATCTAAGGTCATGTGTGACTGAAAATCTACTGATGTACTATCATTTCTTCTCATGCTCAAATGATGTCAATTTTAAGATTTTTCAATTTGTTTGGATTTTCTAAAAATTTTTGAAAGAAAATAAAACTTCCATGAAAACATTTTAAGAAAAACATTTACTTGGTTATTCATGATATAACATTTCAATAAATCAAAAACGCAAACCAGTGTGATCGAATGCCTTTGCCTTTGTCACCAACACAATTCTGTACTCCCCCTGTCCTGTAGACTCCCTCTCAACTTGTCAAATGGTTGTATCAACGACTTTATGCTCACCATCTTCATCCTAAATTTCAGGTTGTCTTTTGGACTTGGTCAACATATTTCAAAGACAAACATTGTGTGTGACATATTCTCCCCCTGAGCATAAAGTCGTTGAATCAAATAGATTTATCAATTTCAAACAACCTTGTGTTCTTACAGATACCATTCCCTGTCATGTGCTATGAACAACCACTATTAACAACCCAAATGATATTAATAGTCCCTCTTGGTTAATCATGTACATCTAACAAGAAACATTAATTTGAGATTGGGACCCAAGCCATGGTAGTCATTGGTCTTCCATTTGTATCAAAATAAATGACCCCACTCCATTCACAGTCGAATCTCTCATAAATCTTTGGTGATTGCTCCAACGAATCCGAAACATAAATTTTAGATTTCCAAACATACTTTGTTCATTAAGTCCTTTTTTGCTTAAAATGTGAAGTGTTTGAACATTCTCTGTCATTTAAAAATTGTTTTGATTGTGAAAGCTCTTGATGTTCTAAAAGTTTTCTCAATCTTCTGTTTCTCCTTCGTCTTTGAGGTCTAGAAAGCCTCACCTCGGATTTTGAGTTACCCATCGGTGTATCACGAGGTTTTACCACATTTGGTTTAACGAAAGGCTTACCAGGAGTTCTTACCTTTTCTAGGAGTAACATGTCGGTTACCTTTGCATTGTGAGGACAATTTATCTTAATATGACCCACAAGACCACAGTAAAAGCAAGATCTCTTATCACGATATTCTCTCATATAAGGAACCTTCACACGATAAGTTGCACTTGAAGAAGATTCGCCTACATGAACTTCTTTTGGGGTTTGAGAATGAATAAACATTTTCTCAACAGGTTTTGATTCAGGCTTCACCTTCTCAGGAACTACATGCCTCTTCTCTTTATTTTTGTAAGGATAATTCATCACAGTTTGTCCCATCTCATTACAATGAAAGCATGTACGCCTTTCCTTTTAATCCCTGACATATGGAACTCTCCTTGAATTTGAAGAACTTCAAAATGTATAACCTCCAGATGATTTAGAATCAACACCTTCTTGCTTCTGCTTCACAACTTTTGATTCTTCTTTCTTAACCTCTTTCGGTATCCCCTCTACGTTAGCTTCCTCAAAATATTCATCATCACTCTCATCATCATACACCATATCTTCACCTGTGACTGGATTCGCCTTCAACACAGTCTTGGGATCTAAATCCTCATCTTTTACAATCTAAGGTGCCACAGAATAATTTTCGTTGAATGGTGGAGGAACATAACCAATACCACTAGTTCCCTTTCCCTCTTTAGTATTAATATTATAATATCCCAGTAAGAATGATGAATTTCCAAAGCTTTCTAACTTTCTGTGCAGTCTGATCACCTCTGCTTTAGATTTAGCAAGTTCCTTATCTTTCTCAGCAAGATCAGTATTTCTTTTCTCAATTTCTGCATAAGCCATATCTAGATGATATGCCTGCTCTTTTATCTTCAAGGTTAATGAATTGATATCTCTTCAAAGATTCTATGACACCTCAGAATTTTTTTTATTATTTTAATTTTCGGGACGAAAATTCTTTCAACTATGGGATGATGTGACAATTCGGATTTTCCAGTTAATTCCGTTAGCAAAACCAGTTAAATATTAACTTATTTAACCTCAACCCAAACTACAGGGACTAATCCTACCTATATTGAAACTCGCTTACACAAAACTTGAGGGACTAACTTGTAATTATCTTATAATTGGTTCCTGTTGACTTTTATAAAGTCAAACTAATCAAAACTTAACCTAACTGACCAAACCTAAATCCTAAGGACCAATTCTACCATTTCAAAACTTCATAACATGAATCCAGAGGGACTAGTATTGTAAATAATCCAATTTCGATTTCTGTTTGACTTTCAGAAAGTCAAACTCGTGGCTTTAACCAAATTCAAACGATCATGATCGATTTTCTGTTGAGTTTGTAACCGTTCCTCACGATTCAACCGTTTACGACCATCATTAACATCTTAAATGCGGACATTGATTCAGTTTAAACTCAAATAATGAACATTTAACTCAAAACCGTCGATAGTGATCATCTAGCCATCAAATTCGTTTAAACCCTGTAATAATTCCACAATTTAGCACCCTTTACACCTAAATCAAAGACTTACGAAACACCTGTAAGCATCAGCTTAACCGGAATCACAGCAGAGGTTGCCGAGGATCAAACCAGTCGTGGTAGGCTGCTGTTCTAGTCGATCTCAATCAATTCAACACCTATTCTGGTAAATTCTCATGCTCATAGCTTCGTTTTCATTCCTAGACTGAAAGCCCTATGCTAATTGGGGCTTACAACAACGAATTAAACAAGATTTAATTCTAGGGTTCTTGTTATGTCGGGTTTAGTCGAAGTCCACCTTCGACTCTGTTTAAATTAAATTAACCAACACCTTTAGACTCACAATCATCTATTCATTGAAAGCCCTATGAAATCTGGGACTATTATCATCATCAAATTGGACCCAGATCGTATCTAGGGTTCATAGAAGTTTTTGTTTAATCGAATTCTTATCCACACTTGTTTTAAATCAAATTAAACTGTACTAACAGATTCGCAATCCAATTCTTGATAAAAGCCCTACGATTTTAACAAGTTCTAATATCAGAATTCTTGGATTTGATTTTGGGTTCATATCTAGGGTTACGTGGTTTCAAATCAAGAATTAATCGGCCAGACTTGTTATTTTTACAATCCCGTTCGCCAACACCTAATTAACAGAAACCCTATGCTTTTGATTAAAATCGTTACAAAAATCGTGGGATTCAGGACTGGGATTCGATCACGTGTATGGCAGGGAAACCCGTTGGACTTGTATGTTTTAAACATTTTGAACAGGCTTTGTTTGCGACACCCTAGCGGGTGGAATTGGTTAAAGTTGTGTGCGTGTGTGGGAGAGACCCGCGTTCGAGTCTCTCCACACCCTTTTATTTTTTTAAATCAGTTTATAATTAATAATTTTAATATAAAACCCTTACCCATATTATTATATTAATATATATATATATATGAGTATTTTAACCCCGTAAATCACCCGTAGGCTCGGGTTTGATTTTATAACTTATTTTAATATTATTTCCCACTTTTAAAATAATATGTTTATATTATTTTCAAACCACGAATTCGAATAAAATAATATATTTATATTATTTTCAACCCGTGACTCCTATTATAAAATAATATATATTTATATATTATTTCGCCTCGTTTATAAACCTCGTGTAACGTTTCAAACTAGTTAATAATATAATTATTTATATTATTTATTCACGTTTATAATCTCGAATAAAAATAATACATTTATTATTTTTATCACATAAATGATTATTGTATATTTCCTATGAGTTCAAAAATATAATATATTATTATATTATTTCCCTAGCCATTATATTAATGGAACAAACGCACAAATATTTATTACTTAATATTATTCGTTATTAACGTTCGACACGTAACGCATTCTATCTTAATTATAATATTAAGAAATCTATATTCCCGTAGACACGTTCGTCTACTCTTTAATCCTTAGAATGCGTTAGGACGTTCTAATCTTCCATATCGTCGTCACAAATCCCATATGTCCCTAACTTGTGTGTTTATAATTCAAGGGCATACATAAGGCGTGCAGGCTAGCACTTGGGGTTTCAAATCTCTTTCTTGTGTGACTCAATCTACAACTCAATCCAGGTGAGTTTCACGGCCCCTTTTACTGTTTTATTTGGGGGAGAAAACATGTCACAACCTTTTTGGGTTACTGTAATTCATATGATATCACTGTTGAGACTAAGCGTAACACACTATCACTGAAAGTCCTCACAACACATCGGACCGTTAATTTGACTAGCGAGGTAATGTTTTGTAGTACTACTGGGTTTGACTAGCCCCACCTGCTTTAGTCGCGCTAACTCGATTATAGGTCGAATGGGTGAAATGTTAGCCTACTCTTTTGGCCAAAGTTGATAGACCTTGCAGGAGGCAAACAACCAGTCATGCTTCGGTTACGAGCGCTTTAGTAATACATGAGTATTGGTTAGCTACCTTTAGATATGCATATTGAATGTACATAATAAATGATTGAAACCTGTGAACTCACCAACCTAGTGTTGGCTCGTTTTCTTACATGTTTTCTCAGGTCGTTACGCTAGATCACGTTAGGTCATGCATGGTGTCTTGACTTCTATCATCAACTATCAAACTATCAAACAATAACTGTGTTTTATTATTATTTGAATTTGGGCGCGTTGTTTTGCGCATTTACTTTTGTTAAACGCTTCCGCACTTTTACTCTTTTTATATTATTACATTTTAAATCCCATATAGTGTCGTTTGAAGTAACTGATGTCTGAGATCCTGGTTTGTCACCTTCCAAAATGGTAAAACTCCGTTAGTGGAATTTGGGGGTGTGACAGATTGGTATCAGAGCCATTGGTTATAGAGAACTAGGACTGCATTCTAGACTATAACCACACACATTAGTTACTTGGCATAGACACTCGAGATAGATACTTACTCCTTATGTTTCAGGAATCATGTATACTCCACCATCTTCGCCACCTGCCATCCAGGAACATGATATTCCTGCTATTGCATCACCGGAGCCAAAGAGAAGTCGGCTCGAACCTATTGACGACACTATTGTGTATGGAGAGCCCATGCACATCCGAAACGGGAGTGATTGGGATTGGTACCCTGGTCTACTTAGGAAGTGGGTCCGACAGGAACGAGTTCCATCTCCATACTTTGGAGCTTCATCATCATCAGGACCACAATTACCATTGCTTCCATGCCAGTTGGAGCAAGCATTTGTAGCCACTATGGATCGAGAGATCCGAAATATGAGAGACGCAGCAGGAGAAATTACAGGTCTGTTAAGGAGGGAGAAACAGACGGACCACAGGATGGATCTGCTAGTAGCATAACTGGCTGGCACCGACCATTTGCACAATGCATTAGTGGACATGGTAAATGAGTTACAAGCTAGAGTGGATACCCTCGAGGAGGCCGAGGCAGAGTCTCAGGAAAGGATTGGGGAATTAGAGACACAACTTGCAGCTACTTTAGAGCCAGCTGAAGCACCCGACTTTGAGCCTGAGGAAGAGCCAGAGGAAGTAGAGGAAGAGGACGATGAGTCTGTTATCTCATCCGCTAGCAGTGGAGTTTGATGTCCCATTCTATCTTATTTTATTTTGTTATTTCCCTTCTGTTTTAGAAACCTAAATGGGTAAGGTTGTTCCCATTCCAATAAAATTCTTAATAAACTGATTGTTTTGAGTTACTTATTCTATAGCCGTTATAATTTAAGCAAATCTTGACGCATGATCACAAACCCACATGCCTTTACACACTTCTTTCTATTTGCTTATGCTTGAATGACGTTAATATGTGGTATATTTACTCATTTCTTGTGTTTGTGAATATGAAGAAACATGGCCGGACGTGGACGTGGCGGTCGCAACGGTGGCCGTGGAAATATCAACCTGACAGCAGCAGAGCTGACCGCGTTGATAAACGATAGTGTTGCTGAAGCCTTAGCAACACACATTGTAGGTAAATCCGATAACCGTTAACTCTAAACAACCAACCGTATATATTTATTCTACCCTTTCCTAAACTCAACATACTCTTTCCAATCCAGGGCAAGCAAACAATCCACAGAACAATCAGCATGTCTGCACATTCAAGATGTTTATGGACTGCAAGCCTCACACATTTAGTGGAGCTGAGGGAGCTGTCGGATTAGTCCGATGGTTTAAAAAAGTTGAATCTGTTTTCTCCATGTGCAATTGCCCTGTAGCTGACCGGGTAAAATTTGCATCGGGTACTCTAGAGGGTCCTGCCCTCACGTGGTAGAATTCACAAGTCCAGATGCTAGGTCTGGACATGGCCAATGCATCACCATGGGAAGACTTCAAGAATATGATGAAGGAAGAATACTGTCCAAGGGATGAAATCCAGAAGCTTGAGGGAGAGTTTTGGAATCTGATAATGGAGGGTTTCGAAATAGAACTCTACACCACCCTCTCACACGAGCTGGCTACCATGTGCCCTCATATGGTTACCCCACCCTACAAGCGGATTGAGATGTTTATCAATGGGTTGGTACCACAAATTCAGAGTATGGTTACCTCATCCAACCCTACTACTATCCAACAAACCATCCGTCTTGCCCATAACTGACGGACCAAGCAGTTACCCAAGGGACGCTACCTCCCAGAAAGTCAGCGTCCAAACCTACTGACAACAACAAGAGGAAATTTGACAGTAGCAATAACAACAAGGGATTCCAGCCGAATCAACCACAACATCAATAGCGTAGGTTTGAACCTACAAATAACTTCAACCAGTCGACCTCTGCAGGTCAAAGTCAAGGTGGTTATGCTGGGAAACATCCCAAATGCAACAAGTGTGGTCTTCACCACAGTGCTGCGTGTGAAAGACAACGTTGTCAGCGATGTGGCAAGATAGGCCCTGCAACCAAGGACTTTAGAGGTGAACTACAAGCCAAGCAGCCCTTCCAACAACCGGGTTCTACCAAAGGTTGTTTTGAATGTGGAAAAGAGGGACATTTCTGAAAGGATTGTCCACAGTTAAAGAAGGGTGGCAACGGCAACAACAACAATAATAACCACCAGGGCAATAATAAAAACAATGGCAATAATGGAGGGAATGGTGCAAAGGGACGAGCCTTTGTGCTAGGATCCGGAGAAGCTCGTTTTGACCACATTGTGGTTACCAGTAAGTTCCTGCTAAACAACTACCTTGCTTCTGTACTTTTTGACACTGGTACTGATAGGAGTTTCATATCTAATAAACTTAGTAACCTACTAAGAGAAACTCCAACCCTGTTAGAAGATAAGTAAACCATAGAAATAGCAGATGCACAGATAATAGAAGCAACCCACATTCTTAAGGGTTGTAAACTCGAACTGGCTGGTCATAATATTGACATTGATCTCATGCCAGTCACACTCGGTAGTTTTGACGTAATTATCGGAATGGACTGGTTATCTAAGAACCAAGCCGAGATCGTCTATCGGGAGAAAATAGTTCGCCTTCCTCTTCCTAGTGGAGAAATCCTCTCTGTTCAAGGCGAAAGGAGTGGTGCTGTTATGGGCATCATATCCTTCATGAAAGCACAAAAATATCTACGTAAAGAACATACTGCAATTTTGGCTCTTGTCGCCGAGCAGCCATCTGAGGAGAAGAGGATTGACGACATACCGATCGTTCATTAATATCCGGAAGTATTTCCAGAAGACTTGCCTGGTCTTCCACCACATCGACAAGTCTAGTTTCAAATTGATTTAGCACCCGGAGCAGCGCCTATTGCTCAGGCACCCTACCGACTTGCACCCAGTGAATTGCAAGAAATATCTACACAACTACAAGAGTTGTTAGACAAAGGTTTCATTAGACCTAGCTCATCACCATGGGGAGCTCCAGTCCTATTTGTCAAGAAGAAGGACGGGACTTTCCGCATGTGCATCGATTACCGGGAAATAAACAAAGTGACGATCAAGAACCGATATCCTCTACCCCGCATCGACGATCTATTTGACCAACTCCAAGGATGAAGATTTTATTCCAAGATAGATCTCAGATCCGGTTACCATCAGTTGAGAGTCCGAGACGAGGACATTTCAAAGACTACATTCAGGACTAGGTATGGCCATTACGAATTCATGGTCATGCCATTCGGGCTAACCAATGCACCCGTAGTGTTCATGGATCTCATGAAACATGTGTGTAAACTATACCTTGATCAGTTCATCATTGTTTTCATTGATGACATCCTCATTTATTCCAAGAATAGGGATGAACATGAGGAACACCTTCGTTTGATTTTGGAATTGCTAAAACAAGAAAAGTTGTACGTAAAACTTTTAAAGTGCGAATTCTGGATTCGTGAAGTGCAATTCTTAGGGCATGTAGTCAATGAGAACGGAATACATGTCGATCCATCCAAGATAGAAGCCATCAAGAATTGGGTGGCACCGATAACCCGACGGAGGTCCGAAAATTTCTGGGACTGGCAGGGTATTACCGTCGTTTCATCGAAGGATTTTCCAAGATTGCCCAACCCCTCACAGCCTTAACTCAGAAGAGTAAACCTTATAACTGGGGTGATACCCAGGAATCAGCATTTCAACTTCTGAAGCGGAAACTTTGTAGTGCACCCATCCTATCTCTTCCAGAGGGAACGGATGATTTTGTGGTGTACAGTGATGCATCTATTCAAGGTCTCGATTGTGTGCTGATGCAACGTGAGAAGGTCATCGCTTACGCTTCTCGTCAACTGAAAATACATGAGAAAAACAACACAACTCATGATTTAGAGTTGGGGGCCGTAGTATTTGCACTAAAGATATGGAGATATTACTTGTACGGTACCAAATGCACTATCTACACCGATCACAAGAGTCTTCAGCATATCTTCGAACAGAAAGAGTTGAACATGCGACAACGTCGTTGGGTTGAACACTTGAACGACTATGATTGTGCAATTAGATACCATCCGGGGAAGGCTAATGTGGTAGCCGATGCCCTAAGCCGGAAGGACACTAAACCCAAACGAGTTCGAGAATTACAACTTACTATTCACACCGGATTACCTGACAAAATCCGAAGTGCTTAACTTGAAGCCCTTAAAGAGGAAAACCTACCGCTGGAAGCCACGCGCGGTATGGAAGAACAACTGGAGGTCAAATCAGATAGCATTCGCTACCTGGCATAGCGAATACGGGTTCCATTGTATGGGAACTTGAGACAACTGGTTATGGATGAAGCTCATAAATCTCGATACTCTATTCGTCCAGGTTCTGACAAGATGTACCATGACCTAAAAGTGCTATATTAGTGTCCAAAGATGAAGGCGGATATAGCCACCTATGTGAGCAAGTGCCTGACTTGCGCAAAGGTCAAGGTGGAATACCAAAAGCCTTCTGGTTTACTGCAGCAGCCAGAGATTCCAATGTGGAAATGGGAACAAATCTATATGGACTTCATAACAAACTCCTAGCAGATGCGACACCATCTGGGTGATCGTCAATCGTCTGACTAAATCTGCTCACTTCTTAGCAATCAGAGAGACTTACAAAATGGAAAAACTTACTCGTGTTTACTTGAAGGAAGTAGTCTCTCGGCACGGAGTGCCAGTGTCTTTTATTTAGGATCGAGACGCTCAATTCACATCACATTTCTGGCAATCTCTTCAAAAACCTTTAGGCACACGTCTACCATCCTCAAACTGATGGTCAAACGGAACGTACCATCCAAACCTTAGAGGACATGCTACGAGCTTGTGTGATCGATTTTGGTAACACTTAGGAGTCTCACTTACCTCTAGTGGAGTTCTCCTACAACAACAATTATCACACTAGCATCAATGCAGCACCATTCGAGGCATTGTACAGATGTAAATGACGATCTCCTATCTGTTGGGCTGAAGTTGGGGATAGCCAACTAACAGGTCCCGAACTTGTATTCGAAACGTCTGAAAAGATCGTTCAAATTCGAAACCGTATGGCGGCAGCTCGTAAACAGTTATAGTTTCAAGTAGGTGATATGGTTCTACTCAAAGTCTCACCTTGGAAAGGTATAATTCGCTTCGGGAAACGGGGCAAACTGAATCCTCGTTATGTTGGATTATTCAAGATAATGAAGGGAATCAGCCCAGTAGCGTATCAACTGGACCTACCTGAAAGACTTAGTGGTGTACACGATGTCTTTCATGTTTCGAACTTGAAGAAATGTATAGCATACGAGACACTCGCGGTTCCCCTTGAGGAACTACACATCGATGAACAATTACGTTTTGTCAAAGAACCGGTAGAAATCATGGACAGGGAAATCAAAACGCTCAAACGAAGTAAAATCCCCACTGTCAGAGTTCGTTGGAACTCGAAATGTGGACCGGAATTCACATGGGAGCGCGTGGATCAGATGATGCGCAAGTATCCTCATCTGTTCAAGCAATGCACGTCAAACTCTTAAGGTACTATTTTAATTTTCGGGACGAAAATTCTTTCAACTAGGGGATGATGTGACACCTCATAATTTTTTTATTATTTTAATTTTTAGGACAAAAATTCTTTCAACTAGGGGATGATGTGACAATTCGGATTTTCCAGTTAATTCCGTTAGCAAATCCAGTTAAATATTAACCTATTTAACCTCAACCCAAACTACAGGGACTAATCCTGCCTATATTCAAACTCATTTACACAAAACTTGAGGGACTAACTTGTAATTCACTTATAATTGGTTCCTGTTGACTTTAATAAAGTCAAACTAATCAAAACTTAACCTAACTAACCAAACCTAAATCCTAAGGACCAATTCTGCCATTTCAAAACTTCATAACATGAATCCAGAGGGACTAGTATTGTAAATAATCCAATTTCGATTTTTGTTCGACTTTCAGAAAGTCAAACTCGTGGCTTTAACCAAATTCAAACGATCATGATCGATTTCTATTGAGTTTGTAACCGTTCCTCACGATTCAACCGTTTACGACCATCATTAACATCTTAAATGCGGACATTGATTCAGTTTAAACTCAAATAATGAACATTTAACTCAAAACGGTCGATAGTGATCATGTAGCCATCAAATTCATTTAAACCCTGTAATAATTCACAATTTAGCACCCTTTACACCTAAATAAAACACTTACGAAACGCCTGTAAGCATCAGCTTAACCGGAATCACAGCAGAGGTTGCCGGGGATCAAACCAATCGTGGTCGGCTGCTGTTCTAGTCGATCTCATTCAATTCAACACCTATTCTGGTAAATTCTCACGCTCATAGCTTCGTTTTCATTCCTAGACTGAAAGCCCTATGCTAATTGGGGCTTACAACAACGAATTAAACAAGAATTAATTCTAGGGTTCTTGTTATGTCGGGTTTAGTCGAAGTCCACCTTCGACTCTGTTTAAATTAAATTAACCAACACCTTTAGACTCACAATCATCTAATCATTGAAAGCCCAATGAAATCTGGGACTATTATCATCATCAAATTGGACCCAGATCGTATCTAGGGTTCATAGAAGTTTTTGTTTAATCGAATTCTTATCCACACTTGTTTTAAATCAAATTAAACTGTACTAACAGATTCGCAAAAAGCCCTACGATTTTAACAAGTTCTAATATCAGAATTCTTGGATTTGATTTTGGGTTCATATCTAGGGTCACGTGGTTTCAAATCAAGAATTAATCGGCCAGACTTGTTATTTTTACAATTAACTAAACCTACCCGTTCGCCAACACCCGATTAACAGAAACCCTATGCTTTTGATTTAAATCGTTACAAAAATCGTGGGATTCAGGACTAGGATTCGATCACGGGTATGGCAGCGAAACCCGTTGGACTTGTATGTTTTTAAACATTTTGAACATGCTTTGTTTGCGACACCCTAGCGGGTGGAATTGGTTAAAGTTGTGTGCGTGTGTAGGAGAGACCCGCGTTCGAGTCTCTCCACACCCTTTTATTTTTTTAAATCAGTTTTTGATTAATAATTTTAATATAAAACCCTTACCCATTTTATTATATTAATATATATATATATATATATGTGTGTGTGTGTGTGTGTATTTTAACCCCATAAATCACCCGTAGGCTCGGGTTTGATTTTATAACTTATTTTAATATTATTTCCCACTTTTAAAATAATATATTTATATTATTTTCAAACCACGAATTCGAATAAAATAATATGTTTATATTATTTTCAACCCGTGACTCCTATTATAAAATAATATATATTTATATATTATTTCGCATCGTTTATAAATCTCGTGTAATGTTTCAAACTAGTTAATAATATAATTATTTATATTATTTATTCACGTTTATAATCTCGAATAAAAATAATACATTTATTATTTTTTTCACATAAATGATTATTGTATATTTCCTACGAGTTTAAAAATATAATATATTATTATATTATTTCCCTAGCCATTATATTAATGGAACAGACGCACAAATATTTATTATTTAGTATTATTCGTTATTAACGTTCGACATGTAACGCATTCTATCTTAATTATAATATTAAGAAATCTATATTCCCGTAGACACGTTCGTCTACTCTTTAATCCTTAGAATGCGTTAGGACGTTCTAATCTTCCGTATCGTCGTCACAAATCCCATATGTCCCTAACTTGTGTGTTTATAATTCAAGGGCATACGTAAGCCGTGCAGGCTAACACTTGGGGTTCCAAATCTCTTTCTTGTGCGACTCAATCTACAACTCAATCCAGGTGAGTTTCACGGCCCCTTTTACTGTTTTATTTGGGGGAGAAAACATGTCACAACCTTTTTGGGTTACTGTAATTCATATGATATCACTGTTGAGACTAAGCGTAACACACTATCACTGAAAGTCCTCACAACACATCGGACCATTAATTTGACTAGCGAGGTAATGTTTAGTAGTACTACTGGGTTTGACTAGCCCCACCTGCTTTAGTCGCGCTAACTCGATTGTAGGTCGAATGGGTGAAATGTTAGCCTACTCTTTTGGCCAAAGTTGATAGACCTGGCAGGAGGCAAACAACCAGTCATGCTTCGTTTGCGAGCGCTTTAGTAACACATGAGTATTAGTTAGCTACCTTTAGATATGCATATTGAATGTACATAATAAATGATTGAAACCTGTGAACTCACCAACTTAGTGTTGACTCGTTTTCTTACATGTTTTCTCAGGTCATTACGCTAGATCACGTTAGGTCATGCATGGTGTCTTGACTTCTATCATCAACTATCAAACTATCAAACAATAACTGTGTTTTATTATTATTTGAATTTGGGCGCGTTGTTTTGCGCATTTACTTTTGTTAAACGCTTCCGCACATTTACTTTTGCAAAGAAGAACTACCAAGTAACCAACAATTAAGATTTCCATGGAACCTGAAAAAATAAAATCTTTTTGGTTTTTTTTCTATACAAAATGAAATGAAATAAACTGTAAAACAATAAAGCACATATTTTTGTTGAACACCATGAGCAAGAAGATCATATTAGTATAAATGATATATCAATCACACATCTTGGATAAACAATCCGTATATCAAGGTAATTTGGTATCCTATGCCATTCTTTCAAGTCTCCATTTTTCAGACTTTCATATATTGCATGTTATGATACGCGATAAACATTCAAAGAAAAACAGGATCAGGCTATGACACACAAATTTTAATTGTCAATATTATAAGAATTGAAACTAAAAGCATCTCATTCCCACTTTCTTGTGAGTTAAGGTACCATTTAAGTATGAAATACAACGTGTACCTCACTAGTATGCCAAAGAAAAATAACTGCAACTATCTCAAGACATACCAGATTTTACTAAAGATTATCCTAATTTTCAGAATGAGAAGACATCACTTAGCACATGAATATCAGAATCCAAATTGGATTGTATAGGAATCAATGAGATTCAGAATCGAATGAATCAATGTCTTGGCTTATATATGTGGAATCATAAGATTTAGGTACGTGGATCCAACTGTTATTTGGATTTTAAATTCAGTGGAATCAGTAAAGATGATGTATCAATATGATCCAAGGGCTAGTATATGTTCCAACAGATGTTGTCAGAAACATATCTTAGTTCAACATCACATTGCATGTTTTTCGAGGCATGGGCAGTGAAGTGAACTTAACAATTATGCTAAGGACTTAACCCGGAACTGGTCTCATAGGACAATCCTTATTAAAAGCTAATATTTTTTATCTGATAGTATAATTGCAACACACACACATGCATAAAATGGGTTCAAATCACAGTTGTAACATATGCAATTTTGTTTTCACACTACTAATGGTTCAAAGACGCTTTTAGCCTATTGACAAGCTAAATTATATGCATTCACAACACTATCATTTCCTATTTGTGCAGTCTTTGAAGTTTAGATCAAAACATATATTTCAGATATATTTAATAAACATAAAGCACCAACAAGTCAATCTAAGGTCATGTGTGACTGAAAATCTACTGATGTACTATCATTTCTTCTCATGCTCAAATGATGTCAATTTTAATATTTTTCAATTTGTTTGGATTTTCTAAAACTTTTTGAAAGAAAATAAAACATCCATGAAAACATTTTAAGAAAAACATTTACTTGGTTATTCATGATATAGCATTTCAATCAATCAAAAACGTAAACCAGTGTGATCGAATGTGATCGAATGCCTTTGCCTTTGTCACCAACACAATTATGTACTCCCCCTGTCCTATAGACTCCCTCTCAACTTGTCAAATGGTTGCATCAATGACTTTATGCTCACCATCTTCATCCTAAATTTCAGGTTGTCTTTTGGACTTGGTCAACATATTTCAAAGACAAACATTGTGTGTGACATATTCTCCCCCTGAGCATCAAGTCGTTGAATTAAATAGATTTATCAATTTCAAACAACCCTGTGTTCTTACAGATGCCATTCCCTGTCATGTGCTATGAACAACCACTATTAACAACCCAAATGATATTAATAGTCCCTCTTGGTTAATCCTGTACATCTAACAAGAAACATTAATTTGAGATTGGGACCCAAGCCATGGTAGTCATTGGTCTTCCATTTGTATCAAAATAAATGACCCCACTCCATTCACAGTCGAATCTCTCATCAATCTTTGGTGATTGCTCCGACGAATCCTAAACATAAATTTTAGATTTCCAAACATACTTCTGTTCATTAAGTTCTTTTTGCTTAAAATGTGAAGTGTTTGAACATTCTTTGTCATTTGAAAATTGTTTTGATTTTGAATGCTCTTGTTGTTCTAAAAGTTTTCTCAATCTTTTGTTTCTCCTTCGTCTTTGAGGTCTAGAAAGCCTAACCTTGGATTTTGAGTTACCCTTCGGTGTATCACGAGGTTTAAACACATTTGGTTTAACGAAAGGCTTACCAGGAGTTCTTACCTTTTCTGGAGTAACATGTCGGTTACCTTTGCATTGTGAGGAAAATTGATCTTAATATGACCCACAAGACCATAGTAAAAGCAAGATATCTTCTCACGATATTCTCTCATATAAGGAACCTTCACGCGATAAGATGCACTTGAAGAAGATTCGCCTACATTAACTTCTTTTGGGGTTTGAGAATGAATAAACTTTTTCTCAACAGGTTTTGATTCAGGCTTCACCTTCTCAGGAACTACATGCCTCTTCTCTTTATTTTTGTAAAGATAATTCATCACAGTGTGTCCCATCTCATTACAATGAAAGCATGTACGCCTTTCCTTATAATCCCTGACATATGGAACTCTCCTTGAATTTGAAGAACTTCCAAATGTATAACCTCCAGATGATTTAGAATCAACACCTTCTTGCTTCTGCTTCACAACTTTGGATTCTTCTTTCTTAACCTCTTTCGGTATCCCCTCTACGTTAGCTTCCTCAAAATATTCATCATCACTCTCATCATGATACACCATATCTTCACCTGTGACTGGATTCACCTTCAACACAGTCTTAGGATCTAAATCCTCATCTTTTACAATCTCAGGTGCCACAGAATAATTTTCGTTGAATGGTGGAGGAACATAACCAATACCACTAGTTCCCTTTCCCTCTTTAGTATTAATATTATAATATCCCAGTAAGAATGATGAATTTCCAAAGCTTTCTAAATTTCTGTGCAGTCTGATCACCTCTGCTTTAGATTTAGCAAGTTCCTTATCTTTCTCAGCAAGATCAATATTTCTTTTCTCAATTTCTGCATAAGCCATATCTAGATGATATGCCTGCCTTTTATCTTCAAGGTCAATGAATTGATATCCCTTCAAAGATTCTGTGACACCTCAGAATTTTTTTTATTACTTTAATTTTCGGGACGAAAATTCTTTCAACTAGGGGATGATGTGACAATTCGGATTTTCCAGTTAATTCTGTTAGCAAATCCAGTTAAATATTAACCTATTTAACCTCAACCCAAACTACAGGGACTAATCCTGCCTATATTCAAACTCGTTAACACAAAACTTGAGGGACTAACTTGTAATTCACTTATAATTGGTTCCTGTTGACTTTTATAAAGTCAAACTAATCAAAACTTAACATTACTAACCAAACCTAAATCCTAAGGACCAATTCTGCCATTTTAAAACTTCATAACATGAATCCAGAGGGACTAGTATTGTAAATAATCCAATTTTGATTTCTGTTTGACTTTTAGAAAGTCAAACTCGTGGCTTTAACAAAATTCAAACGATCATGATCGATTTCTGTTGAGTTTGTAACCGTTCCTCATGATTCAACCGTTTACGACCATCATTAACATCTTAAATGTGGACATTGATTCAGTTTAAACTCAAATAATGAACTCTTAACTCAAAACCGTCGATAGTGATCATGTAGCCATCAAATTCGTTTAAACCCTATAATAATTCCACAATTTAGCACCCTTTACACCTAAATCGAACACTTACGAAACGCCTGTAAGCATCAGCTTAACCGAAATCACAGCAGCAGTTACCGAGGATCAAACCAGTCGTGGTCGGCTACAGTTCTAGTCGATCTCAATCAATTCAACACCTATTCTGGTAAATTCTCACGCTCATAGCTTCATTTTCATTCCTAGACTGAAATCCCTATGCTAATTGGGGCTTACAACAACGAATTAAGCAAGAATTAATTCTAGGGTTATTGTTATGTCGGGTTTAGTCGAAGTCCACCTTCGACTCTGTTTTAAATTAAATTAACCAACACCTTTAGACTTACAATCATCTAATCATTGAAAGCCCTTTGAAATCCGGGGCTATTATCATCAAATTGGACCCAGATCGTATCTAGGGCTCATATAAGTTTTTTGTTTAATCGAATTCTTATCCACACTTGTTTTAAATCAAATTAAACTGTACTAACAGATTCGCAATCCAATTCTTGATAAAAGCCCAGTGATTCTAACAAGTTCTAGTATCAGAATTCTTGGATTTGATTTTGGGTTCATATCTAGGGTTACGTGGTTTCAAATCAATAATTAATCAGCCAGACTTGTTATTTTTAGAATTAACTAAACCCACCCGTTCGCCAACACCCAATTAACAGAAACCCTATGCTTTTGATTCAAATCGTTATAGAAATCGTGGGATTCAGGACTGAGATTCGATCGCGGGTATGGGAGGGAAACCCGTTGGACTTGTATGTTTTAAACATTTGGAACATGCTTTGTTTGCGACACCCAAGCGGGCGGAACTGGTTAAAGCTGTGTGCGTGTGTGGGAGAGACCCGGGTTCGAGTCTCTCCACACCCTTTTATTTTTTTTAAATCAGTTTTTAATTAATAATTTTAATATAAAACCCTTACCCATTTTATTATATATATATATATATATGTGGGTGTGCATTTTAACCCCGTAAATCACCCGTAGGCTCGGGTTTGGCCAAAGCTGATAGACCTGGCAGGAGGCAAACAACCAGTCATGCTTCGGTTGCGAGCGCTTTAGTAACACATGAGTATTGGTTAGCTACCTTTAGATATGCATAATGAATGTACATAATCTGCAAACGCTTTATTATAATGATTGAAACCTGTGAACTCACCAACCTAGTGTTGACTCGTTTTCTTACATGTTTTCTCAGGTCGTTACACAGGATCACGTTACGTCATGCATGGTGTCTTGACTTCTATCATCAACTATCAAACTATCAAACAATAATTGTGTTTTATTATTATTTGAATTTGGGCGCGTTGTTTTGCGCATTTACTTTTGTTAAACGCTTCTGCACTTTTACTCTGAACTTGATCTTTTATATTATTACATTTTAAGTCCCATATAGTGTCGTTTGAAGTAACTGATGTCTGAGATCCTGGTTTGTAACCTTCCAAAACGGTAAAACTCTGTTAGTGGAATTTGGGTGTGTGACAGATTGAATCCTTTCAATACACACATTCTCATTATCCTTTAATTTCTGATTTAACGTGTGCATCGATTTCATATCACAAATGAGGTTTACGTTGTCATCCATAACCCTTATCATTTTGTCCTTCACAGAAACACAGTTAGAACAAAAAGTTTCAGAGTTAGAAACTACCTCAACTGTTACTTCTGTAGAAGATTCACCAGGAGCCAAGAATACGTCATCATCAGCTTCACTCCTTTGATCAACAGTGACAGGTTCTGCATCAATATTTGATTCACTTATATGATTTTCAACTGTCTGGAAGCTTTCATCAGTATCCACATCACTCTCGGTAGACTGAGTACCTTTCACCAGATCGAACACTCTCACTATCACTTAAAACTACAGAAGAATTACTTTCCGAATCACACTGCTCTACTAATTCTTCTTTGATCAAGGTCACGAATGCTTGAGTAGTAGCTTCACCCTTTTTCTTCAAAGCTTCCCATAGATCTCTTGAAAGTGAACACTTCCCGAGACTATGAATGATTTCTTTAGGTAAAGCCATTTGTAGAGTTGCACGCGTCTTGATCTCTTGATCATACTTCTGCTTTTCTACTTTAGTAAGAGCTGACAATGGTTTAGGAGCATCATTATATCCCATAAACTGATAAGCAGGATGCATATATCCTTCCAAAATGGGTAACCAAAAACTTCCATCAGTGTCTAACACGAACTGATCAAACCGGACTTTCCAGCTAGAGTAATCTGATATACAGAAAAGCCTCGGTGGCATAGTTCCAATCTCATTATCATCACAAGAATTTGACATTTTGAAAATATTGTGAAAATATCTGAAAAAAATTTCCCTCCAAAATACTCTTTTTAGAAAATTCAAAATTTCAATATTCTAAAAAATGATTCAAAATAAAATATAAATTTGTGTGTAAGTTCCTATAAATATTCTCTAAGACTTGCTTAACCATAAATGTCTTAAGGTCCTATCTCTAAGACTTGCAAACACCTATAAATATTCTCAAAAATGATTCAAAATAAACAGTTACAAAACATGTCCTAACACGTACCCGAGACACGACAAATACGAATACTGAATCAAATAAAAAAGTTAATACGAATATTGAACCTGAGCAACATGTGGAAGAAGTCATTATGACCAAAGCTCAATTCCAAGAAGCGGTGGCATCTGAGGTCACCCAAGTACTTTAAACGACTCTAACTGGAATCCTTGATGACGCTTTGAGAAGGAGGTAAAATCCTAACAGTCTGGGAAATCAGAATGAAAGAACGAGTGGTGATATTCCCATAACAGAAGATACCCTCCATAATACTCCTGTAGGAAATAATATCGGAACAACTCGAACTCATGAAACGGTTGGAATGACAAACCAGAGCACGGGAGTTCATGGACAGGGATGCAATTACAAGAATTTTAGCGATTGTCACTCGAAACCCTTCAATCGAAAGAAGGATGCCATTGCAGCCTTGCAATGGATCACTTCTATGGAAGTTGTGACAAAAATGAGTGAGTGTAGAGGGGACCAAGTTGTAAAGTTTGCTGCACGGTCAAGCAAACAAAGGGAGAAGCTGTGACTGATAAGATGACCTGGGAAGATCTCAAGACTTTGATTATGAAGAGATACTGACCACAAAATGTTGTGGACAAGATTGGATATGAATTTCTTCGGTTCGAAGATGGAACCATGACTCATCAGGAGTATACGACCAAGTTGGTGCCACATTTGGTTACTCCGGAGTCAAGAAGAGTTAAATGTTATATTCAAGGCTTACCTCCTAAGGTTCATACCTTAGTGAAATCTGTCGCACCCAAAACGATAGATTTGCCTGTTGTAAAGAGTGCGGTGATGTATGATGAGGTGGAAGCTAAAGATCCACCAAAGATTGATCACAAGAGGAAACCTGAAGAGATTGTTTACAAGTTTAAACCGGGAAATAATAATTTCCCAGAAGAGGAGGGTTTAACTACAACCCATATAGAACCACCCAGGGAACGAAGTGCCAGACTTGCAAGAAGTTTGGTCACTCGAACAAATGTTAAATGTTTTAACCGTGGAGAGATAGGGCACTATAGGACTTCTTGTCCTAAACCACTTAAACCAAGAATGGGTCAGAATAAGAGAACATGACGAGTGTTCGTCTTAGGAAATGGAGATGAACAGAAAAATAAATCTAAGGAAGCGGAGTGTAATTTCTTAGTTAATAATATTTACGCCAAGATTTTATTTGATACCGGGGAAAATAGAAGTTTTGTTTCATGTGCATTCACCCCATATTTAGGCGTAAGACCGATTCCACTTATTTATACCTATATCGTCGAAACAGCAAGTGGTGAACATATTAGGATAACCGAATCATACCCTGATTGTGTCATCAATTTTGGTGACGAAAAGGTATAAGTTACACTAATTCCGATGAACATGAACGAATATGAGATTATCCTAGGGATGGATTGGTTAAATCAATACCAGTCCCAGATTGATTGTGACCAGAAAACGGTCAAGATTAAGAAAACAGATGAAAAATGTTTAATAATTAAAGGTGATAGTGAGACCAATAAGATTTAAATTATTTTTATAGCGAAAGCTAAGAAATAATTGATTAACGGAGATAATATACTTACTCCATGCCTTAAACATTAAACATGAAGGACATATTGTGGATATTCCCGTAGTCTGTGATCACCCTGATGTCTTTCCAGAAGAATTACCTGGTCTTCCACCTGATCGTCAGATCGAGTTCCGAATCGAACTCATTCCTGGAACTAAACCTGTTGCAAGGGCCTCTTATCGTCTAGCTCCTTCCGAACTGAACGAACTCATGAAACAAATCCAAAAATTCTTAGACAAAGGGTTCATTCGTCCGAGTACTTCACCTTGGGGAGCACCATTACTATTTGTTAAGAAAAAGGACGGAATAGATGATCTGTTTGATCAGCTACAAGGAGCCAAGTACTTTTCAAAGATCGATCTTAGATCAGGATATCATTAGTTAAAGATACAAGAAGAGGATGTACCTAAGACTGTTTTTAGGACCCGATATGGTCATTATGAATTCCTGGTCATGTCATTCGGTCTAACGAATGCTCCCGCAACATTTATGGACTTAATGAATCAAGTTTGTAAACTTTTCCTTGATAAATTTGTCATTGTTTTCATCGATGATATTCTTATCTATTCCCAAAGCCAAGTAGAACATGCTGAGCATGTCAGAATCATTCTGGAAACCCTAAGAAAAGAAAGATTGTACGCTAAATTTTCCAAATGTGAATTTTGGAAACAAAAAATACAATTTCTTGGGCACGTTGTGAACGAGCATGGAATACAAGTGGACCCAAGTAAGATCAAAGTTGTTATGAAATGGGAAGCCCCAAAGACTCCAACAGAGATCATAAGCTTTCTTGGATTAGCCGGTTACTATAGAAGATTCATTCAAGATTTCTCCAAGATTGCTACGCCTTTGACTGCTTTAACTCAGAAATCAACAAAGTTTGAATGGGGTAAGAAACAAGAAGAAGCATTCAATATTCTTAAAGATAAATTCAGTCATGCACCGATCTTAGGACTACCCGAAGGTAATGATGATTTTGCCATCTATTGTGACGCGTCCCGAACTGGTCTGGGTTGTGTGTTGATGCAGAGAGACAAGGTTATTGCCTACGCATCACGCCAACTTAAAGTTCATGAAAAGAACTATACCACGCATGATCTGGAACTTGGTGCCATAGTGTTTGCTCTAAAAATATGGAGACACTATCTGTATGGTACCAAATGTGTGATACATTCAGATCATAAAACCCTCCAACATATTTTTAGTCAGAAGGATTTAAATATGAGGCAAAGAAGGTGGATGGAATTCATTAATGACTATGATTGTGAAATCAAATACCATCCCAAAAAAGCAAATGTAGTAGCAGATGCTCTAAGTCGAAAGGAACAAAGCCAACCAATTAAGGTAAAAGCACTAAGATTAGATTTGAAATTAGATTTAATAGAACAGATCAAGGAAATCCAACCAAGAGCCTTAGAAGAAGAGAATATCAAGAAAGAACGTATGGTTGGGAAAAAGAAATTGCTATCCAAAGGAGATGATTGAATCATGAGATTCGAGCAAATGATCTGGATTCAAAATCTTGGAGATATTCAACAGAAGGTATTAGATGAAGCACACAAATCAAGATATTCCATGCATCCCGGTGCGAAAAAGATGTACAAAGATTTAAAGACACATTATTGCTTGCCAAATATGAAGAGATCAATTGCCTAATATATAGATAAATGCTTTACTTGTCTCCAAATTAAGATTGACAACCAAAAACCAGCAGGTCAGTTACAACAATTAGAATTACTTGTCTGGAAATGGGATCGTATTACAATGGATTTCGCTACCAAACTACCCGGAACTCAGAAAGCGCATAATGCAATATGGGTCGTGGTCGATAGACTGACCAAGTCATCCCATTTTATACCCATCAATGAAACATACTTTATGGATAAGTTATCCAGAATCTATAACAATGAAATTGTGAGCCACCATGGTATACCACTATCCATTATTTCTGATAGAGACAATCGGTTCACATCTAGATTCTGGACGAGTTTCCAGAAAAATTTGGGAACTCGACTTACCATGAGTACTGCATATCATCCACAAACAGATGGACAAAGTGAACGTATAATTCAAACTCTGGAAGATATGCTAAGAGCTTGTGTTATAGATTTCAGAGGTAATTGGGATAATCACCTTCAGTTAATCGAATTCTCCTACAACAACAGTTATCATTCAAGTATCATAGCTGCACCATTCGAAGCACTGTACGGAAGGAAGTGCAGAACTCCAATCTGTTAGACCGAAAGAGGAGACAGTCAATTATCTGGACCTGAAGTTATACATGAAACGACAGATAAGATAGTCCAGATTAAACAACGATTGAAAGCTGGTCAAGATCGACAAAAGTGTTATGCTAACAGACGACGTCGACCTTTAGAATTCCAAGTTGGAGACTATGTAATGCTAAAGGTTTCACCTTGGAAAGGTGTTGTAAGGTTCAAAAAAAAGAGAAAAGTTAGGACCAAGGTATATCGGACCTTACAGGATCATTGAAAGGATCACGGCAATAGCCTATAAGTTAGAACTACCTAAAGCTTTACAAGAGATTCACAATATGTTTCACGTATCTTACTTACGCAAGTGTTTAGCCGATCCAACTCAGGCTATTGCACTAGACGATGTGCACGTAGACGATAAACTTCATTTTACTGAGCAACCAATCAAGATTCTAGATACTCAGGAACGGAAGTTAAAAAAGAAAGTTATAACTATGGTATTGGTTCAATGGCAGGGTCGAATCGGAGCCGAAAACACTTGGGAATTAGAGGAACAAATCAGAGCCAAATATTATTATCTATTCAAATCTTAAATTTCGAGGACGAAATTTCTTTGAGGGGATATTTGTAAAGCCTAAAAAATTCCCTAGGAAATAAAGGGTTAAACTTGCCATAATTCAAAGATCAGGGGTACATTATGGAAAGATTCAAACCCCAAGGACTTAAAATAAAAATCCTAAAAATTTAAGGGGTGGCGGACCGCTACCCAGGGCTTAGCGGTCCGCTACGTGCTGAGTAAGGGAACAATGATGACATACAACGTGTCAAGCTTACTCGCATTATCCAAAACCCTATGGCAAACCACCATAAACTCGTAAACGGTCCGCTACGGGACAAGTGGCCTTAACGGTTCGCCAAGGGACCAGTAACGGTCCGTTACTTGGTCCATAAGCTGAATTTGTGGCTAAAGGCGGTGGCGGACCGCCACCACCGTTGTTAGCGGTCCGCTATGGGTGTAACTTTTTCCCTATAAATATTTGGCCGATCTTGGCTCATTTTGCACATACTCTAAACCAAAAAACACACACAAACTCTCTGGAATTCCGATGCCGAGCCCCGGTTCGTGTGCGAGAGTCCGGTTTATAGCATTTCGATTCCAAACTGCCATAGATAGTGCCGAGGTAATGTTCCGAACTAGTATTGAGCTTTTGTTACAAACCATTAAGCTAGGATTGTGTAATTAAGTAATGTAATTATATATATTGGAGCTTTGTCGGAAGTGTTGATCATATTACTGATTTGATAACCGAAATACTACCAAGGTGAGTTCTTAAACTGTGATACAACTGAACTAACCATGACTGTGTTATGGTTCATTTTATGAAAATATTTTGGGTATCTTGAAAACGATTGCACCGATTGTATATATATGACGTATTCTAAGCGCTTATTGTGTTTCACTTGACCCGTGGAAAGGCATGATGGACATGACCCGTGGAACGGTCTTTGATTATATATATACTGAATGATTGTTCACAGTTGTCTATGAACTTGGGGTGGAACTCCATGAATGTGTTCAAGATACTTTGGCGGGTCATTTTAATAAAATATTTTAGTTTATGAATTCACCAGCTTTGTGCTGACCCATGTTTTATCAAATGTTTTTGAACGCATCACAGGTAGTCAATATATGAGGCATTTCTAGGACTAGAATGAAACGATGAACGATCCAGATGATGGGCATGCATGGAACTATAAGTCCCGAATGACTTGTTCCTTGTTAGGAACAGACTATGAAATGATGTAACCTCTATGATAACATGACGTAAAGAATATCTTAATATTTTAATAAAGGTTGATGAGTTTAGATTCCGCTGTGTGTTTTTGGTATCAACATCATAGTAACTAGAAGGCGACCTTCTGACTTGTATGTAGTTATCTGTGTTGGATCTATATATGTGAGGCTGGTGTATCAAATAAATATAAGGGTTGGTGTTACCGAATAGAAGTGTATTCGGGTTTTGTAACCGTGAACTAGGTTCATGAGTTGGGTCTTGGGCCGACCATGGGCCGAGAATATGTGTTATGGGCTTTATAGTGTTTGTCTGGTATAAATACATGTATTCATAACCTAAGTTAGGTTACACGTGTGGAGAACCGTATGTGGTTAGCAGTCATTTAGTATTTTCTTTGTAACTTCGATTAAGCAATACAAATAAATATAAGGGTTGTTGTTACCGAACTGAAGTGTATTCGGGTTTTGTAACCGTGAACTAGGTTCACGAGTTGGGTCTTGGGCCGACCATGGGCCGAGAATATGTGTTATGGGCTTTATAATGTTTGTCTAGTATAAATACATGTATTCGTGACCTAAGTTAGGTTAGATGTGTGGAGAACCGTATGTGGTTAGCGGTCATTTAGTATTTTCTTTGTAACTTCACTTAAGCAATACAATCGCGTTTACTTTGAATCCATGTTCTTGAATCACCATACAAAGTAGATTCCGCCTACTTTGTGTGAGAGTTTGATATCTTGTTCGTTTTGTTAGTGTGTTTGAAGATCCATCGATAGATTTGGGACTTACAATTGGTATCAGAGCCATTAAACTCATCAAGGCTCGGTTTGATATCAAAGATTCAAGATCTAAGGTATATGTATATTTAGTCTTTTAGATTGAATATCTATGTTTAAACGATTTTTCTTTGCTTGTTACTGTTGTTTTGCTGCTGTTTGGGAGGTTTTTGGTTAAAATTGTCAAAGAAAGGACTGTGTTCATCGTGGTGCTGAGTTTTCGTGAATTTTTTGTCTAAAATCATCAAGGAACATTAAGCAATCTCCTTCGTGTTCTTCGAAATTCTTGCTCATATTTTGGGATTCAAATTTTGAAATCCCAAGATTTTTGGATTTTAATTGGAAAGTCAATCTGCTGTATCTGAAGTTCACGGCTTGAGACATTCACGGCTGGAAGTTCACAGCTCAGGTTCACGGGTTGCTAACTTCTTGGTCGGAGTTCACGAAAGAGCTTCACGACTGGTGTTCACGGGTTAAAAGGGAGTTCACGGTTTTGACATAAGTTCACGGGGTGTTGACAGTTAACGGCTTGGATATAGGTTCACGGGGTGTTAAAAGTTCACGACTTCGATATAGTTCTTGGTAATCTCAAAGTTCACGGGATTTAAAAAAAATTGAGGGGGCGTTTAATTGCTTATTTCAAGCCATTTTTGAGAAGATAGTACTTTTGGTCAATCTAGTAAAGTAGTTGATATGATGGAAAGTCAACTTCATAAACCTAGAAATATGAGTAAAGGGATTGGGTACAATAATATGCCTCCTCCTTTTAATGGAAATTTTACCATTGTTCCACCATCAGTTGAGGAACAAGTGGCATGTGATAAGGAGTTCTCCACTATCAATTCGTCAGACACTGATAAATCTAAATTATCATCCTTAGCTTCTAAGATTAAATGTTGTGAACAATTCTGATGCTTCTACTTCATGCGAGGACAAAGTAGAGACTGAGGAATGGGAGAGTGAGAATGATGAGTATGAAGAGGCTTGTTTTTGCAAGAATAAAACTAATTCTAATTCTAGTTGCAAAAACAAAACTGGTACTTTTAAGGGCGATGTTTCTAAGAGCAACAAACCCTATGTGCGGGCTTGGAAAAATGTTTCTTCAAATTCAAAATTGCTTGCATATAATGATGGTCAAACTAGATTTGTTAAACCTGTCACTGATGGAAATAATGAAAAACATAATTTTAAGTATTCCAACAGGGACATGTACAGGCTGAAGGAGAAAAGCAAACATGTTGAAAAACCCAGGGTTATTGTTCAAACCTCAAGTGCTTCACCTAAGCACTTCGCCTACGCTGAAAGTTCTTCAAAGAGAAGATGTGAACATCATTCTAGGAATGATCAATCTTATCACTCACAATCATCATCATCTTCATCTTCGTGGTCAAACAGATAGGGATATGCTACTTATGCTAGGAAGCAGACATGCTACACATGTGGCAAAGCCGGTCACATTGCAAGAAATTGCATCCATCGTCCTTATGAGCCCTATTACATGAAAAATCAGAGAACTACACCAAGGGATAGAACTTACTCTAGGCCAATGAAGGCTAACCAGCCAAAGGCAATGAAGAGTCAGTCTCCAAAAGTTAAGCCCTCCGACGGTGACTGGAATGTTGCAAAGAGAAACAGATAGGCTTATTTTATAAGACAAAAGGTTAAACAAAATAAGCAAATGGTGAAACCTAAAGTCTCAATTTCAAAAGACACAAAACCATCTGTTCAATCAAAACCTGTATGGAAGGAAAAGGATAATGTTGTGGCAACACTAGTGTTTGACTCTAATAATGATAAGGACATGTGCTTGCAGGAAGTGTCTTACATTGATGCTTCAAGAATGCCCAGATCAACAATGGCTTGGGTACCTATGTCTAACTAATATTCTTATTCGTGCAGGAACAGCCATGGAGGACTGTTAACAACCAGACTGGTATGTTGATGAGGGTTGTTCCAGACACATGACGGGCGACATCTCTCTGTTGCATAACGTTAATACTTTTAATGGAGGGTATGTTTCCTTTGTAGGAGATAAGGGAGGTAAGATCAGCAATAAAGATACAATTAACTTTGGTACATTATGTTTTGAAAATAATGAGTCTTGAAATTTGAGAATGGTTAAAAGATTTTTCTTAACTTTGGTATATATATTTTTCTTAGTTTTTAAATTTGTACATTTTCTTTATTTTATTTTTATGCACAAATTTAGGGGGGGAAATAAGAAAAATATAAAAAGAGTCTATTTTAATTTATTTGAGTCAAGAAAAATACAAAAATAGTCACCTTTATGTTTCTTTAAATAAGAAAAACACAAAAAGATTGTGCTTGTGTTTGAGGTGGTCGTTTACAAAAAGATTGTGCTTTTTTTTAGTCGGTCGTTTGTAAATAAACGGGAAGTGATATGGATGTTCATTTGTTAAGGATTAGATCAACACATGTAAGACACTAAATTGAAATGACTAGGATCTTTGTTCGATATGTTGATAGGCTCTGCATGTGATACACTTGAACAAAATAAAGTTATGGCCTTAGTGGGGAACATCTCATAGATTAGTATAATTAGTGATTCCTGTTAATAATTGAAAACTTAAACATAAAGGTTGATTAACTATGGATAAACCATGCTCTATTAGGATTGCACAAACCAAGACCCTTCCGAAAGGGGTTACGAGCTGACTTGTTATAAGTCTCTGTATATGGTACATATTTAATAAAAGACATGCGTTGTCATGCAAAAAGTGAAAAGACACTCAATGAAAGTACAAAGCTAATCTGCAAAGCAGAATTCTTGAGCAAAAATACACGCAATGTCATGCATTAGGTATAAATTCAAAAGATATGTCTAAAGGCGTACATAAATGTATATATATTATTTTTTATTTTGGGCCATGGTGACTGAGATAAAAGGTGTTTGACGAATTCAGGATACATAAGTTCGTCGTGCTGTATTCCTAGGCAAAATTTTGATATTCCTAAAATCAGTTCACAAACCCGTGCTAGTTATGCTCAATTAGTTATTACTTAGGTGCTCAAAAGATCATAAGAAAGGGAAGGTTTACCTGATAAGTTGTGGGGTCCATTAAATTTCATCAAGAATTTACATAATTCATAGTCAAATAATTACAGATTTCTAAGATATGAGTGTGGGACCCATTGAGTCATAAAGAAGTTTACCTAAACATGATAATTAAATCACAGTGAAAGACTTAGGTTTGGCACTAAAGCATGAGTTTAAAAGGATCTGAATATCGGCAATCTACTTGACTTGTCTGAGTAAATCTATGCTGAAAAATGTTCCTTGGTCTACCTACAGAACGATATGATCCCATTGAAAACTTTCTAAGGCTCTTTGTTACAAGTCTGTGTTAATATTTTTTTTGTTTTAAATTTGTGTTTATTTTTAGTTGCAATTTGTTAAAAAAATTCCAAAAAGATTTTATTTTAAATTTTATCTTTATTTTTACTTTACAAAAATTAACCATTCTTGGATTTAAATACTTATCATTAAAAGAATTGAAATTTCAAAAGTTTGATAGTTGGTGGATGTACTAGGTATTCGTGTGAATACTGGATCCCCTGTTGCATATAAATGTCTACTTACAAAACTTCTGAGAATTTGCAGAATTTGTTTAAAATCAAGAACCAGGGGTTGAAGAAGAATGAAATGTTGTCAATTGCTGACAAGCATGAAGTACCACCACAACAAGAATGTACCCGAGTCAGAAGAACCAGATGTGTTTTCATCTTCCGACAACGAAAGTACACATGAAGAAGTACCTGCGAATCTGCTTGAAAGATAAAGATTGAAAAGAAAAGAGCTGCTGAGAATCCTCCTCTCACATCCTCTTTTAGCAAGATGATCAAGCAAATGCTGATTCTGATCTAAATGAGGATCTAACTCCAAGAGAACAAGAAGTGACCCAAGTTTGAGAGTTTAGAAATGATTAACCTCAACAAAACCAACACCAACATTGACACCACAACAACAACCACTGATTTTGATGAAAATGTTGTATGCAAGACGTGGTGATAATAGTGCTACATTCGAATTATGAAGAACATTTGATAGCATCAGCCTAAGGGAGATTGTTGGGTCTATATATGTGAGGTTGACGTATCAAATAAATATAAGGGTTGGTGTTACCGAATAGAAGTGTATTCGGGTTTTGTAACCGTGAACTATGTTCACGAGTTGGGTCTTATGTCGGCCATGGGCCAAGAATATGTGTTATGGGCTTTATAATGTTTGTCTAGTATAAATACATGTATTCGTGACCTAAATTAGGTTAGACGTGTGGAGAACCGTATGTGCTTAGCTGTCATTTAGTATTTTCTTTGTAACTTCGACTAAGCAATACAATCGTGTTTCCTTTGAATCCCTGTTCTTGAATCACCATACAATGTAGATTCCGCCTACTTTGTGTGAGAGTTTGATATCTTGTTTGTTTTGTTAGTGTGTTTGAAGATACATAGATAGATTTAGGACTTACAGAAGATGATATGGAAGTCATAGGAGATTATAATCTCAACGATATGCATTCAGAAGACGAAAACGTCACAGGAGATTATAATTTCAACGATATGGATTCATCAGACAGATATGATAGCGTTTTTTCGGATGATGAAGACGATAATGAATTGATTGTTGTTGAAAATGATCAGAATTTACCTAACACGAAGAAATTTACTAAGAGGGGGTTGGCCAGGTTACCAAAGATTGGTACAAAATATACAAACTCTGGTGGAAGAAAACGCAAGCTTACTTTTGATGAACTTGATAAGTTCTCTTAGGAATATAGAACTGAATTTCCAAGTTTTTTGGGAGACAAGGTAAGGGAAATGGTCGGATAAAGGTATCTGACATGGAAGAAGGTGCCGAAAGAAGTAAAGGATAAGCTATGGGAAAAAATAACAGTTAACATCTGCTTCTTTTAGTTATTTGCACTTTAATTTAACAGTTTTTACAGTCTTTTAATTTAGTTATATATTGCAGAAATATTATGAATTTGATGAATGTCGTAGGCGTCTTATAATGGTACGGCTTGGTCACCTTCTCCGGATTTTTAGAAGAAAAGTGTATGTGAGATTCATACTACCCAACCTAGGTAAACCAAAGAAACTTGCAATAATTCCTAGGCAGTATCAATCACTGGTGAATAAAACAGACTGGGACAACCTTTTAGCATATACACAATCAGATGAATTTAAGGTTTTAATAATCCTTTATTATAATGTTTTTCGATCTTTTAAACTCTAGATGATGAAAAATTTAAAATTTGTGTTGCTAAGGATTTGTCGAAAAGAACAAAAGAAGCGCAGTCAAAGAACGTTTATGATCATCACATGGGACGAAGAGGATATACTTATCTAAAAGATATACTAGTAATTGCATTCGATCTCTAATTCAATTCTGTCTATAATGATTTTTTGGTTGTATGTCTGATGTTTGTGTCTGCTGCTTTCTGTTGTATACATATTACAAGGTAGAAAACAATGAACTTGCAATTGATGAAGTCCCCTCCTATTCCTTTATGTGGAGGAAAGCAAGGAAAAACAAAAAAAAGGAGAATACAAGAATGATGCTGTCAAAGTCATTGTCGAAAAAATAGTAATTAAGTTTAACTTAATGATTTAACATTTTTTTGGTTTATTCTTTATATATAATACGTGTTTACTTTGTTAAAAAAACATCTCACTACATTCTTTTGACATTTTATTTACAGGAAGATAATGAAACACAAATCAAGGATGGAGCCCTGAACCTTGAACTGGGCATGGATGCCCTCACTGTAGTATTGGGCAAGAAAAAATGTGGATTTGTAGAAGGTGTTGGCTATGGAGTGACTGCCAGTAGGTATTGGTCGGGTCATCGAATAAAAGGACCTTCAAAAGAGCGAATTGAACAACTTGAGAGACTTGAACGTGAGAAAAAAGATGAAGAATTTAAGGTCCTTACCAGGCAGATGGCAAAAACACAAGCTAATGTTACCTGCAACACAAGTAAGTGACTTATTTTATTTACAAATTGAATGTTTAGCTATCACATAAATTCATATTTTTTAATTACTAAAACATTTATGTAGGTAAATCCTTTGGAGAATTCTAAGCATAATAGTAACGCTACCCCACTAACAGTAATTAAAGTTGTAGACAATTTTATAATTCTTTATAATTAAGTTTCCATGTCATTGCTGATTTAATTTTCATAATCTAATTAATTGAACTGTAGCTCAATTATGTGGACAAAGTTGTGCAAACAGAAAGCACTCCTCAATCTAATACATCTAGATTTGTGCAAAAGGAAATGGTAATAAAGGTACTTGACAATAGTTCTTTTATTCTATGTGATTGCTGATAATTTTCCATAACCTTTGTAGCACAATTATGTGGACAATAACGAATCATGCAAATTAGTTGTGCAAACAGAAGGCACTTCACAATGTAACACATCTAAATTGGTAACAAAGGTAAGTGCTTGTCAATTCTTTTATTCTATGTGATTGCAGATGTTTCATAACCTAATGATCAATTTAATGTTTTTTTAGTAAAAAAGGAAAACCAGAAAAAAGCAGGTTTACCTAAAACTAAGACGCAATCTAATTTGGAACAAGAAAAAAAGATCACTGATCTTGAAACACAAGTCATTCCTGATCATGCTAACATAACAAACACCAAAATGTAGGTATGTACTGTGGATGCACATATATATTGACTTTGACTTTATGATGTTAACTAATATGCCATTAATTAGTTTTCTAGGAATACAATTGTACTTTGTGTATTGTAAATTTGGGCAACATCGTGGCATATGGTAGAATTTACTTGTCAACAGAAAAACAAAACATTCATGGAGTTCCATTACAGGATGATTGCTTTAAAGTTTCTGTTGATAAAGCTGTCAAGGAACAGGCATTTATACCAGGTCAAATGCAAACAATTAGAGACTTACTAAATAGTTTTGTTGCTTGGCCAAAAAACCTAATCAAATGTCCTTAATTAAAGGTATGTTCCTTTGCTTTCCACTTTGGTTTCCATATCAGATGAAGTAAGTAATTTCCACTTTCTTTTCCCATTTCGGTATTCATATTTGGTTGTGAATTCATTTTTTGATGACATGGGTAGTGAATAACCAGTTTATTTGTTTCCCCATTTGGCTAGGAATTATTGTGTAGTGAATTAACATTTAAATATCTGTTGATGCAGTAAGTTCCACTTTGGTTTTTGTTTCATATATTTGTTTCCATGTTTTGTTGCTCCAGCTACCACCTACGCCATCCAAGCAAAGTCAGACTGCTAAGAAGGAAAAGAAATGTTATACAACGTTGGATGACCTCAGAATGACAAGTACCAACAGGTGGAGAATTGAAGCCTAATAGTTCTTAGTTTATATACTTATGTATTAATTGAATTTCCATTTGAAACATTTACTTATGTATTAATTGAATTTGGTTTATTATTAATGTTAATATCATTTGGTTTTTAGCTCGATTTTCTCATGTTAATTAATTTAATGTTGTTTTTATTTTATAAAAAATTGAAATTAAATTGCCTAATGAGGCACATATAAAACCACAATGAATATGTGTGACCACAGTTAAACAATAGTCAAACTTAAAGTCACCAACTGGGCAAAAACAATAAGGGTGATCAAAGATATACAATAGCCACACATAAAATTATAATATTATATGTGGCTATTGCTAACAATTAGCCACACCATGATAACCTTTGTATATTTTTATGTGACCGAATGAGAGCAAATGTTATGGGCAAACAAGATATGAGTGACGTATTGATAGCAAATGTCATATACAACAAAATTATGTGTGACCAAACTAGTGACAATAGCCACTAGTAGAATTACAAAATTTCATGAGGATCTACATAAACATTAGTCACACCCTGACACTTTGTTTTTGTTTTGTGTGACTGAAATATACCAAATATCATGTGAAAAATAAAACGGTGTGACCAAAGGTTTGACATAGCCACTTTTAGAATTACAAAATTTTTAGTGTCTAGAAATAGTTTGTAGCCACACTTAGGGGGACAAAATGCGTGATTAATACAACCCTTTTGCCACGGTTGTTTTAATTAGATGTGGCTAAAACAAGCTTTTGTGTGACTATATAATAAAAACAACCACACTTAATAGGACATCATGTCACCGTTGCTGCCCTTTAGCCATACTTAATTCACGGAAGGATTTATTCCAACAAGAAATACTGGTACCGTTTAGTCACACTTTTTATGTTCAACGGCTATTAAACTTTAATGTGGCCGTATGATACCTACGATGACTCGAGCTATGGTCACATTTGAGCTGAAAAAAATACGTGTGGCGAAATGCATATGGTCACACTTTTTTTGTGTGACCGTAGCCCAAATTTGACGCAGTATCCTTTTTTTATTCTATTTTTTTACTTTTGTATTTTTCCAATTTTTTTTCATAGGTTCTTTTATTTGTTTTGTTGACGTGTTATCATTTGTATTTTGGTTCGAACTCGCCACCCCGTCGCGAAACACGAATACTAAAAACTAGTTACAATGTATTATAAAAACTAAATTGTATTAAATGGAAATTGAGAGACGTCGGCGTTTATAAAACTGTAGTTTTAAATAAATAATAATAATTACGTTGCTTCTAAAATTACTAAATAAGATTAAAACAAAGCGTGTGTGAATAGTCATCATTCCATTCATAATTTGACAAGTAATGCCTCTTTTTTTCTTTTCTATTTTATATTTTCATCACTTATACTATATATAATATACGTTTTTAGCCCGTTTTATTTTGTATTTGTTTCATTTTCCTATAATAACTTTCGTTCATTAACTTTTTCTAAAATACGGAGCGTACGGTTGTTTTTAAATTTTTTTGTTAACGTTCCGATATAATTTTTTATTTTAAATAACGAAGTTGAATTCAAAATCGAGTTTTTTTATAGTTGCCTATAGCGAGTGTCGTTACCGTTGTGGTACCGTAACGAGCCGAACCTATTATGAGCGAATAACATCATTGTCGGTATTGTTATTATCGGAACCCGTATCGGTATTCGCTTTTATGGTTTTCGACGACCCGAATCGGTAATTTTTTTTATTATTTAGTTTTATGTTTATTTTTTATTAACATTATTTTTACCGTTATGGCTACGTTTTCGTTTAAATTTTATTAATAATAGACCCGACACCCGCCATAAAGCGTGGTTGTAACCATCTAGTTTATTTTAAAATGAATAATAGTGTTTAAAGAATTTAGAGCTAACCAGATAAGGTCCTGATCGAGTTCATGTTCAGTCAAACACGGTAGGCTCTTGCATAAATGATAAAAAAAATCAAAGCTAATAGGATAGAAAGTCACCATCGAGCCTTCTAGTTGATTGATAACCTCGTGATTTTTCAAATAAAGGTTATGAGTTTGATTCTTACTTGAGACAAAAATGTTACAGATGAATCTAGGGGGTTTTCCCGGTTATGGGTTTCCTCCTGCCTGGTGTGTGGCCAGATCACCACGCTTCTATTATTAAGGTGGAAAAGTGATCCATTTACCAGGATGATCCCCGGTGTCCTCGCTTTTACTGTTTAAAAAAAAATAGGATATGGAGTGAATAAGTTGAGTTGATTATACAATATAATATGTAGAAGGATAAAGTTAATATAATTCTTAAATAACAAAAACAAGGATGATCTAAAATAATCAAATTTTATCTTATTTTAAAATTCATAAATCAACTTTATAGTACTAAAAGAATATTTAAACAATAATATTACGTTTAAATATTTGGAGCTTGTGGCATGATTGAAATCAAGGGACGTTAAGGCATTTGATGATGAAGACTTCATCTTGGCTTCTACTTACAATATTATTGTCACTCAATTATTGCTCATCACATAAAGAACCAACCTCATTTAAACTTGTTTCCGAGAACTTAAATTTTCTAATATGTATCAACTTTTAATTTATTTTTGTTTTTATTAAGATGTGTTTTGAAAATAAAAACTGTTGATAACTAAATATTTTTACCAACTTAATTATCAAGTTAAACGTTATACTATATTTTCGCTAAAAATAGTAACATTTAACTTTTAGTATCGTAATTAAATAACACAAAAATCTCAATTGCAATTCAAAAAGTAAACTATTTTGTTTGTTTTGACAAATCAAGATAAAACCATTATTTGATAGGAAGTCTGCGTGTGATTTTAACGTTGACTGTGTTACGACTTAGGAGGAGGGGAGAACATGGAATGCGGTGGCTGAACAATATCAACCACTGAATTCAAATCTTAAAATAATTTATGTAGTGTACCCCTTATAAGATATGAAATATATGCTTTGATATGAAATTACGCAATAGATAAATATCGAAAGAAGAAAACGAATGTTAAATTATATTATTTAGAGTTAAATACCGTTTTATTTCATGTGAATTGACCCAAATAACATTTTTAATCCATTAGTTCTAATTTAACTTTTTTAGTCCAATATTTTCATTTTTATATCAATTATGGTCCAACCAACTAGCCCCATTCAAATTTTCTATTAACTTTTTATTAAAATATCAAAATACCCTTTGAGGGACTATTTATGTAATTACCTCTATCTTAATTAAAGGGACAATTGATGTAAATAACCCTCCCTCCACTTGAACGCCGACGAAATGTGAAGTGCTCCATCTACCCCCACCCCATTTCACTTCTCTTAAATCATCTTCCCCACCCATTTACTTCGATCGATACTTTCACCGGCGAAACCGCCCCCAACGTCAAATCACTACTAGAAAATAGGCATTTAATGACACGCAATGCGTGTCATTAAAGGGAGTAGATGACACGCAAAAGCGTGTCAAGGAAGACCCTGTCATAAAAGGTAGATGACGCGCATTTGTGTGTTATCTGTTTATGACACGCAATGCGTGTCAAGAAAGGCCCTGTCATAAATAGAGGATGACACGTATTTGTGTGTCATAAAATGTGTGTCATGGTTTTAGCTATTTTAAAAAAAATTATATAATTATTAATTTTCACATTAAATGACAATTAATGTCTCATAATACAAAATAAAATTAATTTCATACAATATTTCATTAAATACTAATTGACATTTTAAAAGTGATCAATATTTCATAAATGTTGATACAAATTTCAACTAAAAATGAAGTTTGACACAAAAGTACACCATTTTTCACGGATTTCATCAATATCTGCATCCGTGTATTCATCTTTTCTTGCCCCAACCTGAGAAAAAATTTATAAACAAGTTAAGACACATAATCACAAACATTCTACAATAGCAAAAAAAAGCAAAGTGGTTTAAAATGAGACATACCTTATTTTCTGCAGGGGATGTAGGAATCGTTATATGTAATTAAAAACTTTTAAGAAAAGCCCCTTTCTCTACATTTCTTATGGCTACTTTTATTACTGGTAAACAAACTGAGACCGTGTCCTTAAAATGGCTTTCTAGACTTTCACCTTTTTTTCCTGGAACAGATTAACATTTTGTTCAATGTATTAAATGTTCTTACTAAACAAGAACTAACAATAACAGAAGTTAAAGCAAAATTTACCAGTTTAGAGAGATTGATAAAGAAGGCACCCCACTAATTAGGGCTTGTCTAGCTTCAGCCACATCACTTGACAAAAACCTGTATGATTAAAACCATATAAATTTATCGGCTACAAATAACTCATTGGCAGTTAAACAATAATTAATGTTTGACCAAGAAAAACTACTTACATATCATGGCCACAACTTGGACCTTTATTAACTCCAATAATCACCTGTTTGTCATGACAAATTGTAACACCTAAGAGAAAATTTGCTTAGAGTATTATGGTCGATGACACCTATGAAAACCCAAAAACATACCATAAGAGGCTTTGACCATGCAAACAATGCCCCAGATAATGCTAATGAAACACAATCCACAGGGGACGAACAAATTGCAAAAAACTTCGGTTCAATAATCTAACAAGAACCATACTTCACCATCACTAAATTGATGGAAAACTTGCTAGTAATTAGTTGTAGACTCATTGAATGGTTATGTTAGTATATTATTTTTACATTCAGATTAAGAAAAACCAAACCGGTGTCCAGTAATCACTGAGAAAGAAAACTGAGCTCACCAGAAACCTCATAAGCAGTGGCACCTTTGATTTCAGCGGTACTTACAGAAATTGATTCTTGGTGTGTAAGTGAGTGACCAGAAAATGATTTATCCCTGCAAACCGAATACAAATTTTTAACAAACCTCAAGATTTTATCCATAAATCTGTAAAAGTGATTATCTGATAGGAGTCGTTATCAGAATATGATATTATCACTTTCAAATTCCCAACCCAATATCAAACAATCAAACAAGCAGAATCCAATTTATATTTCAAATATTAATTAAAGACTAGCTTTTAATATGTCAAAATGTTACATAAATTTTTAAGAAACCAAGTTACAACTGTCATGTTACTGCCCAAAATCATACTAATGATGTCAAAAACCAAAATATAAACATTCAAATTTTAAGAAAGCAACTTACAACTGCCATGTTATGCGACAAAGAAGCTTGTGCAGAATCATCCGTCTTAAAAACAATGTGTGCATTACTTGTGCTCCTCGTTCAAAGAATCCATACATTTAGTAAACACCACAAACAAAAACCCTCTAAAAGACTGTCATGGCGGAAGTGTTAGTGACCAAAGACGGTGGGCGGTGGGCGGTGGCGGTGCTGATTCGACCACCAACAACTTTGTGAGGTGCGAAAACTTTTTACCTAAATTGGTTCTTAGAATTCTATTTATAGGCTGAGTTGGGACCCATGTCGGACTGTTATCCCTGGCGATGTCGGTCCGGCATCCAAGTGAGGCGGCTTATTGGCTTGGCGAGCACATAGCGGACCGTTGGATATATGATATCGGTCCATTATGGACATAACGGACCGTTATGATTTCATGTCGGTTCGATATCTTTTTTACACGCGTCATATCTCAACGGTGAGTCATCCAACACTTGTCATTACTAGGAATTGCGGCGTAATAGCGGCCATCGGACCGTTATCCAACTGATGTCGGTCCGATATCTGACCCTTGGGTTCGGACCGTTGGGATCGATGATGTCGGTCCGACATCCATCTAGCTTTCAGAATTTTCATTTTCAGTCCCTGAATTTTAATTCCAACGTATTCTATCCCTTCTACTTTAATAAAAGGTCATTTTAACCCCTAGGGTTTCATCCAGTGATCATTTTAGTCCTTCAACTCGTATTTTCTTAGAAATTGGGGTGTTACAGAATTCATTATGAATCCATATATTGTTCACAAAATAGAAACTCTTAACATGAACTCATACACACCATGATCAATGGAGTTTTTAGCATGATTTAACTACAAATAAACTAAAACGAACCCAAAATAATAAGTTATATCATCATTCTTTTAACAGCTTTTCAACTCAAGGATTTTAGGGTTCAATGAGGGAAAAGGGGGTACTTATCACTTAATCTTATTGAGTCTAAAGATGATTACACTCTAAACCCCTTTGATTTTCCAAATCTAATTGCAAGAATTTCAGCCTTGTTTCTCTTGTGCGTCGCCCCACCTTCATCCCACACACACACAATTAAATTTTGGATAAAATTTGTAGAGGTGGGAAAACATAAATGACAGTGAAAGATGACATGCATATATTGCAAGTGTATCCCATGTTTTTTTTTACTTTGAATGACACTGGAACGATGACACATACAATGTGTGTTATAGTTCGCGTGTCATTAAAGCCCAATTTTGTAGTAGTGAATACCACTGACACGGCCACCACAAGTCCCACCGCCGGTGTCGCTCTCTTTCCACCTTTTCTCCTTTTTGTGAAAACGTTGCTGCAACATCGATCGTCGGTTATTTGCCATTGCCGTTCCTTTATACAGAGTAAGCACCTCTCACTCCTACTCATCAAAGAGATCGGGATGAACGGTGTTGTTGCTTTCTCGTGCCATCACTTGTCAAGCATTTTGGTGAAATCCCCTCACAAAATCCTTCCTCTTTCCCTCTGTTTTCTGGATAATGTTTAAACCCTTAATAAATGAATTCGTTAATCTGGTTTGCACGACGAACCATCAACCTTTGACAAAAAATTTTGGTCTTTGGTTTTCGTAATTGATCTTGGGCTTCTGTTAACTGTAGTTACACTGACCTTAGGAGTTGGAATGGCATCTTTGACCCAGAGGGGAAGGGGGGACGATATTGGCGTAGTAAATAACCGGTTTTTTTGTGATTAGGGGGGGGGGGGGGGGGGCAGTGGGTGTTGGGGTTTTGTTTTATAACAAACCAAATTGAAGTAATTACCACCAACAAAATCGCCCCCACTGCCACCAACAAAATCACGTTCCCCAGTTCATCTCCATCTCTTTGGTTGGTTTTCCGGCGAGACCTACAACATCCCTGACTGCCCCAATTCCCCCTCCATGCCTCTCTCTGTCTCTGTGTTATTAGATTTATCAAACAATCAATGAAATGAGATTAATTTTTTTGGTTATGGTTTGGGGGTAATTCCAAAATTTCAGATCTGTAATACAGGCGACGGAGGTCACGCGAGTTCAGGCGGTGGTGGAGGGTTTTTTTTATCATGAATGTGGTTTTTGAAGGTTTTCACATATCGTGTTTGGTCACGCGAGTTCAGGCACAGGAGGTCGGGAGACGGTGGTGTGACATACCGGATTTAATTACGCTTTTGTAATACAAATTATGTAATCATCGTTCCATTTAATGAAATGTAAATGTTTTTATTTAATTGTGTACAAAATACATATATATATATATTTTATTTTATAAATTTAATTAAAATTTTATAAGTTTAAAACTTATATAAAATTCTATATAAAAATCTATATTTAAAAAGTTACATATTTAATAAAATAACATATTTTAATAAGATTAATAACTTTTAATAAAATTATTATTTAAATAATAATAAAATAAGTTTATAAAAATATTTTTAAATTTATTTAATTTAAAAGAAATTAAATTAATTTATTTAAATAAAAGTTCAGGGTTCATTTTGTAATTAATTAAACTATAAGGTTTTGAGTCAAAAATCTGTTGAGGGGCTGCTTCTGGACAAATGAAACTGCAAGGGCTCATCCGTAATTAACTCAGGGTCCATTTTAAATCAAAATCAAACCACAGGGACTAAACCTGCCATTTTCCTATTCGCGTTTCCGGTCACCCCCAACCTTGGTCCGGCGGTCCGAAGCTTTCTCCGGCGAACACCCCGACAGGGCTGTTCCCTGCACCTCAACGCCCGACAAAAGTTTCCCCGACTTCGTCTCCCCCACGCGAACTAGACCCCTCGACCAATTGGTCTCCCCATCACACGGATTGTCTGATCCTGTTGGTGGCCGAGAACCCACGCCCGAATTCAGGCCCGACAGGCCACCTCCACGCCTGTCGATGGTCTGGTTAGCTTCGTCTCGTCCAGACGAATGTTCAGGCATGCTCAATTGCTTGTCTCATTATCAGGATCAAGCCCGACTATAAATGGCCATGGTCGGCCCTGCACGAACTGGTTACCCTCCTTCCACACACTCACACTCCAAATTGAGGACTCCAACACCTTCGTCGACCCTGAGTGAAGCTACGACCAGGATTTCAGGAGCCAATTCCACACAGAAATCGAATTCCACTTGTGACATATTCGAGTTCAAAGACCGTGCCAACCAGACCCGTTCGACTTGGTTCGAGTCTCAAAACAAGTCCACTGCCTTCTATTACTCCCTGGTAATCAATCCAACTCAAAATCGCGGCATTCGCACGAGGATTGCCGAGCAAACTCGAGTCCTCGGACGCGATTGCCGGATTGCCGAGGACCAGCGACCAATTTCTAAGTCGTGTATATCAATTAATTAACACACAGATAACCAGCGATGGGCTGTGGCCCGGCTGGTTATGCGTGTGTGTGTTTGATCTAGTGGTCGCGGGTTCGAGCCTGCTGGCCTCCGGCCCAACCCCATTTTTTATTCTGTTTTCATTTTTTTATTTTATTTAATTATCTTAACTTATTTTAATACCATTTTATACAATAAATACTAAAACGAGTCGGTTTACGTGTTCGTTTATTTTAAAAAAATCGATTAAACTATATTTTTTTAACCATCCCATTCTTTTATATATAATATTTTTATAAAATTATTAAAATACTTTTAATATATAAAATGTCCTTTATTTTTATAAATCTTGTAACATTTTTTATAAAATTATTAAAATACATTTAATATATAAAATGTCCTTTATTTTTATAAATCTTGTAACATTTTTTATAAAATTATTAAAATACATTTAATATATAAAATGTCCTTTATTTTTATAAATCTTGTAACATTTTTTATAAAATTATTAAAATACATTAAATATATAAAATGTCTCATTATTTTTATATGAACCTAGCATTATATTTTTTTTATTTTATGAACTTGTTTAAATAAATAAAGACTTTTCTTTTGTTATTATTATATAAATACATTGAATATAATAATACTTGTTTAAAACAATATATATATATATATCCTTATAAGTTAAAGTTTTACAAAAAACCCATTATCATTCTATTTCTATACTTTATACAAATAAATATTAAAGAAAATTATATTAGAGCCTATATACATTTAAATACAAATACACACCTATACGCATACAATAATACCCATTTGTCTACATAGGGTATCAACGTGCTTAGGCTTCCGCATACTTATCACCTACACGCGTGGAAAATACCCGCTTGCAAGGTGAGTTACATAGCCCCTATTTTACATTTTCATACATTTTGGGGTGAAACATTATACATGCTACTCACATTGTTTATACGTGTTATACATGAGACTATATGCTTATTCTTTGGATGTACATACATTTAAACACAAGACAACCAACTGTAATATTGATAGATCTATTGTGCCTGACCAGCCCACCCGGTTAGGGTGTTTATTACTGCATACTCGGATATAACCGCGTGTTATATTCAATCATACCGGATATAGTGGGTAACTATATTCAAGCATACCGGACTTAGCTGTTGTGCTCTGTTCAAGCGCGTCAAACTCGGTTTGAATTGTGATTTAAATAAATGTTACATCATATGCTATGTTTAACAAGATAAACAATGAGTTGCAAAACGATTTACAACTACTATTTACAGGAAATACTAAACCTATGTACTCACCAACTTTTTAGTTGACACTTGATTTAAATAATGTTTCAGGTTTGGATATGTGACTGCTTGCCGAAGATCTCTCCACTTAGGAACTATGGACCTAGTTAAATAAATTAATGTTTTGAACTAGACTAGGTTATTTGAAATGTATTGTATTTGGAACTTGTTGTCTTTAAATTAAATGAATGAATTATGCAACCTTTAGTTATCATGTGCTTTTGAACAATCATCACATTGTCCGCCTCGATGATTCCGCCATCGGTCGGGGTGTGACAGATTGGTATCAGAGCCATGGTTATAGGGAATTAGGTTATTAGACACAATGACCTAGACTATAACCCTAGGACTCCCTTTTATGTGTTATGTGCTAAATGATTAATTGCTATGTGAATTATTTGTAGTTAGGTATTATTTGAATTTTCCCAAGTTTGGTACATGAGACTTATACACATACATACAAGACTTTGATACATGATACATACTTTACATACACATTTGATCAACACACTTATGCAAACAAATACACTACAAATCCTTGTCCATACTCTCTCCTCATCCATATAAATTGCAACATTTCTACACATTTTATACACATAAACTATCAATTCTACTAAAATCTTAAAATCTCGTCAACGACTTAATTTCTTGAAACCAGTAAAGGACACGTGCAATCTGGAAGGGTGACACCTGTACATTGGGTTTTCTGTCTAGGAAAGCATTTCGTATAAATCCAAATAAACGGACCCGTATGCTTTCCTGGGAATTCCTGACGTGAGTGTTTACCTATAGGCTAAAGCATGTCTCTTTGAAAGTTTTGAGGAATTATTTAACGTTGATAAGTCAATGTATTCGCAAGGATACGATCCGAACTTAAACTCAAAATCTGGGGACATTATAGCAAAATAGGAAAAACTAGACGAACATGCAAAACAAATCATTATTACGGGTGCACACGTAATAACAATTTGTGGTGCATGCAAGTCCCGGCAAATTTCTATTATGCAAATAATGATCTATAACATCATGTCCTACCCGGAAAGGATGACTTAGTTTCCCCTATCAACTTAGAATAAATACACACGCACTAGCACGCGTCATGATAAATCTCATATTTCTGCTTACATTATTTCCCGCTATAACTCGTATTTATCCGTCTTATCTAAAATATCCTTGTCTTTTCTTATGATGTTAGAATGCCTCCTCGACGTGCAAACTCTAGCACTTCCAACCCGGATCTTGCTACTCTTCTTGCCCAGCTAGTAGGGCAAATGACTCAAGCAAATAACAACAGTGACGGGTCTCACAACATCCAAGGGAACGGTGGTACCAACCCGCCTCATTGCACGTTTAAGCACTTTAACTCGTGCAATCCTACTAAATTCTTCGGAACTGAAGGTGCTACCGGCCTACTTCAATGGTTTGAAAGCATGGAAAGCACGTTCCTAAACAGTGACTGTCCCGATAATCTTCGGGTTCGCTATGCCACAAGTGTACTTCAAAAGAGAGCCCTCACCTGGTGGAACAGTGAGAAACGCACTCGTGGTGCTGAGGTTGCTACATCCTTATCATGGGATGATCTGAAAAAGGCCATGACTGATGAATTCTGTCCTCGGAATGAAATGAGGAAGCTCGAGGCTGAATTTTGGGATCTTGCCCAAGACAGCGGGGATAATCTGGCTTACACCACCCGGTTCCAAGAACTAAGTCTTTTAGTGCCTCACATGATCACTCCCCTTGCTCGGGGAATTGAAAAGTACATAGGCGGCCTGCCTATGCAAATTCAAGATGCTGTGCTAGGAAGCAATCCTCCTACTCTTGAAGCTGCTATCCGCCTATCTGCTACATTATCCGACAACCATGTCAAAGCCGGAACCTTAACAAGAAAGGGTTCCAAGAAGGTTGTGTCTACTCTTGCGGCAGTCAAAGATGTGAAACCCGAGTCTTCTAACCGCAACAAGAAACGAAAGGGTCGAAACTTTGCAGCCGTAATTCCCGCTGTACCTACTAATCAAGTGGCCCCTTTGGGTCAAAACCCGAAAATTTATCAGGGCCCGAATCCCCAATGCCAGACCTGCAAGTACCATCATCCTGCCAACTTACCATGCCGATTGTGTTCGAGCTGCGGAAAATACGGACACGTGGTCACTACTTGCCGTACCCGTCCTCCCGTCCATCAAGCTGCTCCAGCCATCCGTCCCAACTATCCGGCACTTCCCAATGGTAGGGCATGTTACGAGTGTGGAGACCCAGACCACTTCCGTGACCGATGCCCAAAACTTCATCGTCAAGGTGGTCCCCAAGGACGAGCGTTTAACATAAACGCTAATGAGGCACAAGCAAACAACGACGTGATAAACGGTACGTTTCTCGTAAACAATCATTATGCATCCATTTTATTTGATACCGGTGCCGATAGGAGTTTCGTGTCTCTTACCTTTGAATCTCAACTTGCTAAACAAAGAACGAAACTTGACAATCCTTATTCCGTGGAGATAGCAAACGGGAAATCTATTGCTATAAACTCTGTTATCCGCAACTGCGATCTCGAGCTTAATAATCATGAATTCTCTGTTGATCTCCTTCCAATGCAATTGGGAAGCTTTGATATTATAATTGGCATGGACTGGTTATCCAAGCACCATGCCGAGGTTATTTGCTATGAAAAATGCATTCGTATACCTCTCCCTTCGGGTGACACGTTAGTTATTTTCGGTGAAAAACTGTGTCGTGGTCTTCAAATCATGTCTTGCACATTGGCACAAAAGTACTTGCGGAAAAAGTACGTTGCATTCTTGGCCCACATAGTTGACACGAAAGACAAGGGTAAGAAATTGCAAGACATTCCAATCATCCGAGATTTTCCCGAGGTATTCCCCGAGGATTTACCTGGTCTTCCTCCCACTAGACAAGTGGAGTTTCGTATCGACCTTGTGCCCGGGGCAACTCCCGTGGCAAAGGCCCCTTATCGTCTTGCACCTTCCGAAATGCAAGAACTCGCAAGTCAATTACAAGAACTCTCATCCAAAGGATTCATCCGCCCGAGCCATTCACCTTGGGGTGCTCCCGTGCTGTTCGTAAAGAAAAAGGATGGATCGTTTCGAATGTGCATTGATTATCGTGAACTCAACAAGCTTACAATAAAGAACCGTTATCCTTTACCCCGTATTGACGATCTTTTCGATCAACTTCAAGGTTCAACATGTTTCTCCAAGATTGACCTTCGTTCCGGATACCATCAACTTCGTGTTCTCGATGAAGACATTCCAAAGACGGCCTTTCGGACTAGATATGGTCACTACGAGTTCATGGTCATGCCATTCGGTTTGACTAATGCACCTGCGGTCTTCATGGACCTCATGAACCGTGTGTGCAAACCTTATTTGGACAAGTTCGTGATCGTTTTCATTGACGACATTCTCATCTATTCTAAAACGAAAGCAGAGCATGAACAACATCTTCGTTTGATCCTGGAACTCTTGAAGAAAGAACAACTATACGCCAAGTTCTCTAAGTGTGAATTCTGGCTAAAGGAAGTTCAATTTTTGGGACACATAGTCAACGATAAGGGAATTCATGTGGACCCGGCAAAAATCGAAGCGGTAAAGAATTGGAGTACTCCTAAGACTCCTACCGAGATTCGTTCCTTCCTTGGACTAGCAGGTTACTACCGTCGCTTCATCTCAAATTTCTCCAAGATTGCGGTTCCACTCACTGCCTTGACTCATAAAGGTAAATCTTACGAGTGGGGACCCAAGCAAGAGGAAGCTTTTCAAACTCTCAAGCACAAGCTCTGCAATGCTCCTATACTAACTCTTCCTAGTGGTAATGACGACTTTGTCGTTTATTGTGATGCATCCAACCAAGGTCTTGGTTGTGTTCTAATGCAACGTGGCCAAGTAATTGCATACGCATCACGTCAACTCAAAATCCATGAGAAGAACTATATGACCCATGATCTCGAGCTTGGTGCTGTCGTTTTCGCCTTGAAAATTTGGAGACACTATCTTTATGGTACCAAATGCGTGGTTTTCACCGACCACAAAAGTCTCCAACATATTTTCAATCAAAAAGAGCTTAATATGAGGCAACGACGATGGGTTGAACTTCTAAACGACTACGACTGCGAGATCCGCTACCACCCCGGCAAAGCAAACGTTGTAGCCGATGCCTTGAGTCGTAAAGAACATATCATGCTTCATAGTGCTTATATTCATAACGATATCCAAGCCCGTATTCTCAAAGCACAACACACCTCGGTTACCGAGGGAAACATGTATCAAGAAATGGCATGTGGTGTAGAACTCTTGTTAGAAACCAAAGCCAACGGCCTATTGTACTACTTGGACCGTATCTGGGTTCCCGATCGCGACGATCTCCGTATATTTTTGATGAACGAGTCCCACAAAACTCGATATTCGGTGCATCCCGGAGCTGATAAGATGTACATGGGTCTCCGTCAGCAATATTGGTGGCCCGGCATGAAAAAGGATATTGCCCTTTTCGTGGCAAAATGCCTAACTTGTTCTAAAGTGAAGGCCGAACACCAAAAGCCTTCCGGACTCCTCGAACAACCTGAAATTCCCGTGTGGAAGTGGGAGAACCTTGCTATGGACTTTATCACCAAACTTCCACGCACTTCTAGTGGACACGATAGTATTTGGGTTATTATCGACCGACTTACAAAGTCTGCTCATTTCTTGCCTATTCGTGAGGACTATCGAGTCGAGAAATTGGCTCGGATCTACATTGATGAAATCGTAAGTCGTCACGGGATCCCTTTGAACATCATCTCCGATCGTGATTCGCGTTTTACTTCCCGATTTTGGCAATCATTGCAATCAGCACTTGGTACTCGTTTGGATCTAAGTACGGCTTACCATCCTCAAACTGATGGGCAAACCGAACGAACAATCCAAACTCTCGAGGATATGCTTAGAGCTTGTGTTGTTGACTTTGGTGGCAATTGGAATTCTCACCTACCACTGATCGAATTTTCCTACAACAACAGCTATCACACAAGTATTAACATGGCACCGTTTGAAGCTCTTTATGGACGAAAATGTCGTTCACCGATTTGTTGGAACGAAATTGGTGAAGCACAAATCACCGGTCCCGAGCTTATCCAAGAAACCACCGATAAAATTTTTCTTATTCGTGACAACATTCGAGTGGCAAGGAGTCGGCAAAAGAGCTATGCCGATAAAAGACGGAAACCCTTGGAATTTCAAGTTGGGGATATGGTTCTCCTAAAGGTATCACCTTGGAAGGGCGTAGTCCGATTTGGAAAGAAAGGAAAACTTGCACCTCGATATGTGGGTCCCTTCAAGATACTCGAAAGGGTAGGAAAAGTGGCCTACAAACTCGATCTTCCTTCAGAACTCATCAACGTTCATCCGACTTTCCATGTATCTAATTTGAAAAAGTGTCTAGCCGACGAGAATCTCCACATCCCTCTTGATGAAGTGCGTATTGACGAGAGGATGCACTTTGTTGAGAAACCCGTGGAAATCATGGACCGAGAAGTCAAGAAACTCAAGCGTAGGCGCATCCCCATTGTCAAGGTCCGTTGGGAGTCTAAGCGTGGACCCGAGTTCACTTGGGAACGTGAAGACCACATGAAGACCAAGTATCCGCACCTCTTTTCATAGCCTCCACTAGTTGAATTTCGGGGCGAAATTCCTTTAACATGGGGAGACTGTGACATACCGGATTTAATTACGCTTTTGTAATACAAATTATGTAATCATCGTTCCATTTAATGAAATGTAAATGTTTTTATTTAATTGTGTACAAAATACATATATATATATATTTTATTTTATAAATTTAATTAAAATTTTATAAGTTTAAAACTTATATAAAATTCTATATAAAAATCTATATTTAAAAAGTTACATATTTAATAAAATAACATATTTTAATAAGATTAATAACTTTTAATAAAATTATTATTTAAATAATAATAAAATAAGTTTATAAAAATATTTTTAAATTTATTTAATTTAAAAGAAATTAAATTAATTTATTTAAATAAAAGTTCAGGGTTCATTTTGTAATTAATTAAACTATAAGGTTTTGAGTCAAAAATCTGTTGAGGGGCTGTTTCTGGACAAATGAAACTGCAAGGGCTCATCCGTAATTAACTCAGGGTCCATTTTAAATCAAAATCAAACCACAGGGACTAAACCTGCCATTTTCCTATTCGCGTTTCCGGTCACCCCCAACCTTGGTCCGGCGGTCCGAAGCTTTCTCCGGCGAACACCCCGACAGGGCTGTTCCCTGCACCTCAACGCCCGACAAAAGTTTCCCCGACTTCGTCTCCCCCACGCGAACTAGACCCCTCGACCAATTGGTCTCCCCATCACACGGATTGTCTGATCCTGTTGGTGGCCGAGAACCCACGCCCGAATTCAGGCCCGACAGGCCACCTCCACGCCTGTCGATGGTCTGGTTAGCTTCGTCTCGTCCAGACGAATGTTCAGGCATGCTCAATTGCTTGTCTCATTATCAGGATCAAGCCCGACTATAAATGGCCATGGTCGGCCCTGCACGAACTGGTTACCCTCCTTCCACACACTCACACTCCAAATTGAGGACTCCAACACCTTCGTCGACCCTGAGTGAAGCTACGACCAGGATTTCAGGAGCCAATTCCACACAGAAATCGAATTCCACTTGTGACATATTCGAGTTCAAAGACCGTGCCAACCAGACCCGTTCGACTTGGTTCGAGTCTCAAAACAAGTCCACTGCCTTCTATTACTCCCTGGTAATCAATCCAACTCAAAATCGCGGCATTCGCACGAGGATTGCCGAGCAAACTCGAGTCCTCGGACGCGATTGCCGGATTGCCGAGGACCAGCGACCAATTTCTAAGTCGTGTATATCAATTAATTAACACACAGATAACCAGCGATGGGCTGTGGCCCGGCTGGTTATGCGTGTGTGTGTTTGATCTAGTGGTCGCGGGTTCGAGCCTGCTGGCCTCCGGCCCAACCCCATTTTTTATTCTGTTTTCATTTTTTTATTTTATTTAATTATCTTAACTTATTTTAATACCATTTTATACAATAAATACTAAAACGAGTCGGTTTACGTGTTCGTTTATTTTAAAAAAATCGATTAAACTATATTTTTTTAACCATCCCATTCTTTTATATATAATATTTTTATAAAATTATTAAAATACTTTTAATATATAAAATGTCCTTTATTTTTATAAATCTTGTAACATTTTTTATAAAATTATTAAAATACATTTAATATATAAAATGTCCTTTATTTTTATAAATCTTGTAACATTTTTTATAAAATTATTAAAATACATTTAATATATAAAATGTCCTTTATTTTTATAAATCTTGTAACATTTTTTATAAAATTATTAAAATACATTAAATATATAAAATGTCTCATTATTTTTATATGAACCTAGCATTATATTTTTTTTATTTTATGAACTTGTTTAAATAAATAAAGACTTTTCTTTTGTTATTATTATATAAATACATTGAATATAATAATACTTGTTTAAAACAATATATATATATATATCCTTATAAGTTAAAGTTTTACAAAAAACCCATTATCATTCTATTTCTATACTTTATACAAATAAATATTAAAGAAAATTATATTAGAGCCTATATACATTTAAATACAAATACACACCTATACGCATACAATAATACCCATTTGTCTACATAGGGTATCAACGTGCTTAGGCTTCCGCATACTTATCACCTACACGCGTGGAAAATACCCGCTTGCAAGGTGAGTTACATAGCCCCTATTTTACATTTTCATACATTTTGGGGTGAAACATTATACATGCTACTCACATTGTTTATACGTGTTATACATGAGACTATATGCTTATTCTTTGGATGTACATACATTTAAACACAAGACAACCAACTGTAATATTGATAGATCTATTGTGCCTGACCAGCCCACCCGGTTAGGGTGTTTATTACTGCATACTCGGATATAACCGCGTGTTATATTCAATCATACCGGATATAGTGGGTAACTATATTCAAGCATACCGGACTTAGCTGTTGTGCTCTGTTCAAGCGCGTCAAACTCGGTTTGAATTGTGATTTAAATAAATGTTACATCATATGCTATGTTTAACAAGATAAACAATGAGTTGCAAAACGATTTACAACTACTATTTACAGGAAATACTAAACCTATGTACTCACCAACTTTTTAGTTGACACTTGATTTAAATAATGTTTCAGGTTTGGATATGTGACTGCTTGCCGAAGATCTCTCCACTTAGGAACTATGGACCTAGTTAAATAAATTAATGTTTTGAACTAGACTAGGTTATTTGAAATGTATTGTATTTGGAACTTGTTGTCTTTAAATTAAATGAATGAATTATGCAACCTTTAGTTATCATGTGCTTTTGAACAATCATCACATTGTCCGCCTCGATGATTCCGCCATCGGTCGGGGTGTGACAGGTGGTCAGGCAGGGTGGAGGATGGAACAAGGGTTCGGTTGGGGTAGGAAAAAGGGTAAAGAGAGAGAGGAGAGCGAGAAGAGAGACGATGGAGGTCTATTTTCAGTCCAATTTTGTGGTGGTGTTTGTAGGGGGAGGAAGGTCGGTGATGGATGGTGGTGGTGGTTGCAGGTGGTGGTGGTGGTGGTGGTAGAATATGGCTGAGAAGAGTGGTAGGTTAGAGTTGGTCCCATCTTTTAATTCACATCCACACACACACGTATATATATATATATATATATATATATATATTATTTTTAGTAACATGGGCATTATAGTCTTTTTTATACAAACTTAACTGAAAAACTTTAACGGTGTTAGTGGGCTGGACTCTAATTGATACGAAAGTGAATTTATTGAACTAAAAAAGTCAAATTTAAACTTTTAGACTAAAATGGTTATTTGTGTCAAACGATACGGACTAAAACCATATTTAACTCTATTATTTAAGAGTAAATTATGGTTTTAATCTTTTTGATTAAAATAATCTTTTTAGTTCTAATTTAACTTTTACAGAAGTTGTTTTTTGAGGCGGTAAAAAACACCTTTTGAAATGGTTTAGAGACCGTCCCATAAAATACTTCTACAAAAAATGACCCGTTTATATATATAGTACTATCTTTGAAATATATTTTAAAGAAAGTAAAGAGTTAAAGCAAAGAAAGTAAATGAGTTGCACTTCGGTGTAGCTTGACAGTGACAATGACTGTGACAGATGCCATGTTATATGCTGATGTGTTGATATGTGTTATTTGTCTATGTGTTATGTGTTTCAATGGCATTATATTATGTGACATAGTATAATTGCATAGTAGTTGCATAGTAGTTGCAAAGTAAAAATCCCTGCAGGCAAGCAAAGTAGAAGTCCTACCCTGAGGTGTGGGCACAACAAAGTAAAAGTCTTACCCTATCCTTGTCCTTGGACTCTGATCTAAATGTGATAGTTACAGTGTGTGATAGCCACTTGTCTCGTACAAGTGAAACGATAGTCGGAAAGTGGTAAAGGAGGACACCCTGACTGGTTACCTCGGAGTAAAGTTTTGATGAAAGATAGTAACGAAACAATTTTATAACTATAACGTTGAGAAGTTTTAAAGTAAAGTTAAAGTGTTTAAAGATAGATAAAGAAAAGCTTATTTTATTTTTATAAAACTAAGCTACCAAAAGAAAGTTTTTAGTTTAAAGTAAAGATAGAACTAAACAGCGTTAGCTGACTTTTAATATGCATGATAGGTAGTAAGAGTAAGGGGAAGGAATGAGTAAAGTAGTCATGAAGGCTGGATAGCATGGACATCAGGTTAATGTGCTGAAGGCTGACATTTCCATTCCTGATAGTTTATGTTTCAAACAATGATTATGTTATTAGATTATGAATGTTTTGAATTAAAGACTCCCGCTGTAATAGATTCTGATTTCCAGTTTTAGAACTACGTTTGTTATGTTTTGTGCCAACTGTGAGATGTACCCGGTTTGGGGCGTTTCAAGTTGGTATCAGAGCCATAGTTTGAGAGATTCGGACGTAGGCAAAAATGTCTGAACTTAATTTGAAATGGGACAAAGGAAAGGAAAGTAAAGGAATGTCAGCCAGAGCAGCCCGTCCATGAAAAAGTGGTTAAAGTCCAAATTTAGAACATATATAATAATGCCTTAGTACAAAAAGTAGACAATAAATGCTTTAGCATAAATAGTACATCGTATATGCCTTAGCATAGACATTAGACAATATGTGCCTTAAAGTAGGGACTCTGAACTTGGGTGCAATTGTTACCCCTGACAGGAAATGTTCAGAACCCGAGTAGTAAAGTAAATTAGTAATTGCATACCTGCCTATGTAATTAGTAATTTACATTACTCGAGGTGTTCTAAATTATTACCTATCATGATGACACGAGTGTTCCTTGTTTGCAGTTGGTTATGAATGGCTAGAGCAAAGAGAGGTGGTAGTACTGGTGGTCATACTGGTCGTCAAGGCTGACCACCAGGTAACCGAGCACGAGAAGAGGAAAGTGAACACTCCTGCAACGAGACAGAATCGGTGCATGAAGAGCATAATGACATTGGAAACCATGTGTCGGTTCATTATGATGCTCATATTGAAGGTTTAGATCCGGAACCGATTGTGAAATAAGCTATCGCAGTAGAGGTTACTTCAATTTTGAAGAACGTCTTACCGAAAGCACTGGGCGAGGCCCTTAAAGAGTTTGGTATAGAGAGGAAAGAGAAGAAAGAGGAAAGCAGCAAGAGAACTGAAGTCACTGATAGTGACGACTCTGACTATGAGATGGCAACTCGGGGTTGCAAACTACAAATCCTTTCGGGGATGTGACCGGCCGAAGTATGATGGACGGAAAGATGTTGTTGCCATTTTTGAGTGGATAGAGAGGATGAATGACGTGATCAACATTAGTGAGTGCCGTGATGACCAAGCGGTCAAGTTTGCCGCTCACTCATTCACTAATGAGGCGTTAAGTTGGTGAGGTCCATTGAGAAGACTAAGTCCTTTGCTGATATGAAAAAGATGAAATGGGATGACATGAAAAAGCTGATAATCACTAAGTTCTTCCCGCAGAACGAGATTGACAGGGTAGAGAGAGTTCTTGGGGCTTTCTGCGGGTAGTCTGACTCATTGCCAGTACACCTCCAAGTACCATGAGCTAGCTCAGTTAGTTCCACATCTGGTGGAAACTGAGGAAAAGAGGATCAAATATTACATCAAGGGATTGCCACAGAGGGTTCGTGTGCATGTGAAAGCCAATGCCCCTACAAGCTTGGAATTTTTGGTGTCACTTGCGGGAATAGTGTATGATGTCTTCGACTCCGCGGACTCACTGCCTACTGAGAAGAAAGTGACGAGTGCCGTCAAGTGGCCAGGAAAAGAGTGGGCGGCCCCGGAGGCGAAGAAACTGTGGATTGAGGATGGTACTGACTGTGCTATGTGTGGAAGGAAGCACTCAGGGGAGTGTTGAGTGGGTTTGAACATCTGTTATCTGTGCGGGAAGACTGGGCAATACTACTGAGAGTGTCCTAGATCATAGTTATGCTATAATTGTGGGACCCCTGGCTACTTGGCCAAGGAATGTCGCAAACCCAAAGCTAAGGGCATTGAAAAAGGAAAAGAGGCCGAAAAGCAGAGAGCAAGTACCCGAGTGTATGTGCTGACATAAGAGGAAGTTAGAGGCGACCGAGATGTGGTGTCAGGTACGTTCATCCTTGACCATATTTTTGTATTGATTTTTTTATTCTGGTGACAGTTGGAGTTTTAAATCATCCTCTATATGTAGAAGACTGAAATGCAAAGTTACTAAAGTAGATCGGGCCTTTGACGTAGAAAATGTTGTGGCTAAAACCTCTAGAGTGACAGACCTAATAGATAATTGCACGATAAAGATACATGGCCATAGATTCCTAGTTAGGTTGTATGTTATGAACTTGGTGGGATTTTATATAGTCTTGGGTATGGATTGGTTAGCTGCCAACAAAGCTCGGATAGTATGTATACGAAAGATAGTTTAGCTCAAAGCTCCAGACGGTAGCGAGATTTTGGTTTATGGAGATCGCGGCGGCTCGTTAACAAACGTCATATCAATGATAAAGGCGGAAAAGTCTTTAGGGCGTGGAAGCGAGGACTACTATGACACCTGCCAAAATTCCGATCTCAATTTTTGCCCAGAACTCCTATTAGGACGACGAGAATTATTGGAAATCCGAGAGTTAGAAAAATAAATTATGAATTTTGACATTTAAGGGGTAGCAGACCGCTACCTATTGGTTAACGGTCCGCTACGGAGTAAAAGAATCTGGCCGCCTAAGGGGTGGTGGACCGCCAGCTGCTTGGCTAAAGATCCACTATGGATAAACCATGGCTGGCGGATCGCCAGCACCAATGCTAACGGTCCGCTACGCAGGTCCCTAGGGACCCCTGCAGTTGACACGTGTAGGGCATGAGTCAGCATGCGTGACGTATGGAAGGGTGGCGGACCACCACGACTTTCCCACATGGTCTGCTACAGACGCGTGTTGCATCTGCCCTGCATGGCCGCCATGTGGCGCGCATGCAGGCAAGGGTAGGAGGTAGCGGACCGCCAGAGACCTGGCTAGCGGTCCGCTACGGGGTCAAGGCTGGACAATAAATAGAAGCTCATTTGCTTCTCATTTTCCACAACCACAACTCTCTCTCGAGCTGTCTGTACTCCCGAGCCTTTCTCGAGCCATCCAGCTGTCCTGACTCCTGAGCCGCTCTTCCCAGTTCAACTGACTTTCGTTTATTAACCGGACTCAAGCGTTTACCTGATGAAGGAATAGAGGCGTTAGTTGAAGTACTAAAGCCTTAAGAGTTGATCCTAGGAGCCGAGTAGCTCTAAGTTGTTATCCATCAACCAACCGACTTCCAAACTAAGGTGAATACTCATCTTAATCAAAGACACGTTTTCATGGTGAGAACGAGCTTTTCAAAACGATTTATAAGACGTGATTGTGGTATAGGCACCTTCAAGCAAAATGATCAAACGATTTACGTTTACGAAAAAGGGCAAAACGCGATAATCAAATATTTACTCATAATAGTCCCAGAATTAGGGGTTGAGTTCAACCCCTGTGGACATGATAAATCCCAGAACTAGGGGTTCTACCCCTGGGGATATGATTATCTAAGAAGTGTACGTAAAGTTTGATCAAATATTTAAACTCGCTCTGGATCAAGTTGGGCCGGGCGGGGTTGGCTTGTATGTCGGGTGATTGCGTAAAACGCAGGAGTGCTAGTTTGGCCACGTAGCCCCCGAGTAATTGTCTAATGTATACAAATGGTTAAATCGGAAGAAAGTGATATGATCACTAGAATCCAGCTATGAAGTGTTTAACTGTTTAATTAAACTGTTTTGCCATATTCATGAAAATGATTTGAGGTCATAAAGTATACACTAGCATGTAGCTGACGTTCATTTTCAAATCTTTTCAGGAAAGGAATGAAATGAACTCATCGTACCGGGACCGACTATGGCCTGAGTCCCGATGATAGTTTTGTTGCACAGCCGGGTCAGGCCACACACCAAGACCTGGTGCAATCTGAAAATATGTTAATACAAGTCGTGCATTGCACAGAAAGAACCTAAAGAGTAAACAAGGTTAAGGTGACCGAAGGACTATGTTTTCCTTAGGCTAATTACCTCCTTGTAAACCTACTGACTTTGCGTCAGAGTTTTGATTTGAAATCAAATGTACAAACGATCGGGTTTTCATGCCCAATTATTTAAATAAAGATAATCTTTTTTCTACACGACGAGATTTCAATATTTACAAAACCAACCCTTGAGGTTAAGTTGAAAAGATCCATTTTCAAACTTTATTCTGCTGCACAAAAACAAACTCTGAAATCAAAGCAGGTACCAAAGGTGCCAACGGATGTCGCAGCCCGGTAACGTCCCGGGGGTGCCCGGGGCGGGGTGTGACATTGGTTGGTATCAGAGACTGAGGTTTTAGCGAAGTAGATACTTGGGATTAGTATCTAAGCTCTAACCAGATTAAGCAATGACTTACCTACTAGCAAAAGTAGGTAGACACTTGCCTTTAAGCTGAAAGTGTCAAACATGCAGGTAGTACTATGTCAGGAGGACAAGGATACTATAGCTACTATAACCCTAATGTTACTGTTAAACAAGAACCAGTAGCAAATCCATACGCACCCATGGAAGTAGAAAACTTCTCATGGTATCACATGCTGCCGAAGGCACCTATGAAGGAGGAATACGAATCAGATCACCTAGGCCAAATGGGTGGCTCTGACTTTAGTAACTGGAGATGCACACCACCACATTACCCAGTACCTCCTCCACCAAACTACTCTCCACCTCAAACTCACCCACCGCCTATGTATACTCCTCCCACTAACCAACACGAGGCAGGGTCTCGCAAGAAGGCCACTAAACCTCGAATGAAGGTAAAAGAACCTGTTGAGAAGCTTTCCATCATAGGAGCTAGTTTAGAGGAAATCTATAAAAATCTGGAGAACTACGAAAGTTTCGAATCCGAAGGATTCCTTCCTCTACCTCCAATAGAAGCCTATTCACCAAAATCAGCTAGTTATGAACTGTTTGCTTATTACCTCAACCATCCTATCGTATCGGGTCCATATATGAGTAATAATTCGGACACCGACGGAAATTACGCAAACACAAGTTCTATAGGAGCCTACTCCGGAAGTTCTGGATCATACATCGACTATGCAAATCATCCACAGTTCCTGGATCCCTATATCCAGGATGAATACGATCCTATGGCTGAATTTGAGGCTACATTTGACGATCCTAACGCTATACCTGAGGACTATAGCCCACGAGTTACCTTGAAACATAAACCTACACCCGCCTACGATAATGTCTACAACGACATAGTCTTAGGACTAAAAGACCATGCGTCGAAATTTGGATATCCCGCATCCAGACCAGGATCTCCAATAGAGTTTCTCGATCGGTCGCTTCGCGAAACCGATCAAGTCAAGAAAGAGCTTATCTTGACTAGGGAGGTATTGATAGAGACCAAGAAGGATCTATTAAAGGCCAAAAAGAAGTTAGCCAAAAGGACAAGGAGCATAATTCCTTCGCTAAAAGAATTTGGTTTCAAGGGAAAAGCTTGATGAAGGATGCCAAAAGCGTAGTCAAGAAATAGGCGTCCTAATATCGTTTTTATGTTATTTTTCTTGTAATCCAAATAAAATCTTGTAATCTTTTATCATATTAATAAAATTATTTATTTTCTTTTCGTTTTCCTAGAGTGGTAGGGAAGGGGAAAGGACCTAGCTTCGTTTGTAAGTACGCACCACCTAAAAATAACGAACGAAACACAAACTCAACCGAATCCTATTTTGGAACAAATTCCGAATACACTAGCGGAACCTTTCAAAATATAGGGGAAATAGAAGCATCCAAAAATTTCTATGAAACCCCAATGACCTATTACGCCTCTCCAACACTCGAAAGCTATAACCAAACCCACGTAAACAATTATAGCTACCAAGAGAAACTACCTGAAATACCGTACGAACACCACTACACATTGGAAGGTGAGGAAAGGGCTGACTCCAACAGACCATACGGAACTTACCATTCCACCAATCATACTCCAATCCATACTCCCCGGACTAACGAAGAAACCCCGGGAGAAGAAAGGATTGCAGCAACGCAAGTTCGCATAGCTGAATTAGAAAGGATTGAAGCTGAAAAAGACGCCAAGATCGCCGTTCTACAACAAGCGTTGATTAGAGATAGGGGTCGTTAGAGTATGTCTTATCTATGTTATTTTCTATTACCGTATTGTATTTTGAAGTTTGAAATAATAAAAATCTTGTATTTTCCTTATAAAAAAGATCTTCAAATTCTAATAAATATTATGTCTTTCGTCTAGAATGACAATAAAAACTGGACCATCCACAAATACGCGTGGACGAAAGAAACAAGCTGATGAGGCCTTAGAAAAAGAGGCCCAAGCTGCAGAGATGCAGAATATGATAAGCAAAGGAATTGAGGATGCAATTCCAACAACGCTAGAGGCATTTGAAAAGGCTGAGGCTGCCAAAGCCGAGGCGAAAAATAACGGAAAAGAGAAGGAGCATACGCTTCATAACTCTGAGCATAACGAATCAAATCACACTATTTTTTTGAGAAGGGAACATTTAAAAACTCATACCCATCAAAGTTCCAAATCCAAGAGAACCTGAAATGAGGAACACTACTCCTCAAATGACAGTTCTGTCGACAGTTACAAGCCGCGTAACAAAAAGAGTAAACACATGGGTTGCTCTTACAAGACTTTCCAGGCTTGTAAACCCTATGACTTCCTTAGGAAGGAAGGCGGAGTAGCAACACTCCGATGGATAGAAAACACAGAATCAATCTTGGCCATAAGTAAATGTGCAGAAGAAGACAAGGTCCTCTACGCCTCTAACATCTTCAAGAACTTTTCTCTTGAATGGTGGAACGCCCTTATATCCGCCAAGGGAAGGGAAAGAGCATATCAAATGAGTTGGAACTCATTTAAAGACCGAGTCAAAAGAAAATCCTGTCCTATCAACGAAGTAGAGCAAATAGAGAAAAAATTATGAACTTAAGAATGGTTGGCTCTAACCATCAGGAATACATGACCAAGCTTCTAGAATATGCACGACTAGTGCGACATCTAGCTACACCTGAATCAAATCTCATAAAGAGATATATCTACGGACTGGTCAGTGAAATCCTTGATATGGTAAAGGTTTCAAGACCTAAAACCATCGATGATGCCATGGACCTTGGTGCTCAATTAACTGATGGTATGGTCCGAACCGTGGAGGAAAATAAGAAAAAGGAACCCTTCAGCCGAGGGAAGGTAGACTTCAAAAAGACCAATCATGGTTCTAGTACAAAGGAAAGACAGTCTAGTTTTTCCAAGTGCAAAACAAGCAAGAAAAGGCATTCAGGAAAATGCCGACTTCTTACCACATGCCCTGAATGCATGTGTACGGGCTAGCACAACAATCAGTGTCCACGAAAGAAACTGGTCACATGCTACAACTGTGGTGAGACCGGGCACTACTGGAGCGAATGCCCAAAACCAAAAGTTGCTAGTGGCTCAGGTGCTAAGCCGTCCACCGAAACTAAAAAGAATGCTAGAGCATTTCGCTTAAACGCCAAAGAAGCTGCCAATATGACCGATGTCATATACAGTACTTTTCTTGTCGATAATGATTATGCTAAGGTGCTTTTTGACTCTAGGGCAACCAAAAGTTTTATAGATCATATGTTTTGTAAACTAGTTAATAAGCCTTTAGCTAAGCTAGCCAAAACTTACCAAGTCGAAACCACGAACGGAGACCTGATGCAAGTCACCGAATCCCTGAATGACTGTTCCATCACATTATCTGGACACGTCATACCTGTACAACTCTTGCCAATGGAATTGGCCAGTTTGACATAGTCCTTGGAATAGAGTGGTCAGCAACTAACCAAGCCCATATCCTTTGTGACTCCAAAGCCATTGAATTACGCGCAGATTCAGGATAAGTAATGACGATTAAAGGAGACGAGTCAACCAACCCTGTTGGTTTGATCTCTATGATAAAAGCAATAAAGTATCTCTGGAAGGGATGCCTTGCTTATCTCATATCCGTAACAACCTGCAATACCGAACAGGAACTGAAAGATGTACCAATCATCTCTGAATATCCTGATGTCTTCCCTGAAGAGTTACATGCAACACCGCCCGATCGGGAAGTGGAGTTTCAGATAAATCTTGTGCCAGGCACGGCTCCGATAGCCAAAGCCCCATACAGATTAGCTCCAACCGAGATGGATGAATTAAACAAACAACCCGATGAGTTATTGGAGAAAGGATTTATAAGACCAAGTTCCTCGCCATGGGGAGCTCCGGTACTTTTTGTGAAAAAGAAGGACGGATCGATGAGGATGTGTATAGATTACCGGGAGTAGAACATGGTTAAAATCAAAAACCAGTTTCCACTTCCAAGAATCGACTATTTGTTTGATCAACTCCAAGGAGTAAGATGCTTTTCCAAAATAGACCTACGCTCCGGCTATCATCAATTGAAAGTCCAAGAAGATGACATATCTAAGACTGCATTCAGAACTAGATATGGTCACTTTGAGTTCACGATGATGCCGTTCAGACTCACAAATGCCCCCGGAGCATTTATGGACATGATGAATCGAGTCTGCAAACCTTACTCAGACAAATCTGTAATCGTGTCCATAGACGATATACGTATTTACTCCAAAAGTGAGGAAGATCATGCTGACAATCTAAGGTCGATACTTGAGTTATTGAGAAACAAGAAACTTTACGCCAAATTCTCGAAGTGTGAATTTTGGTTGTCAAAGGTACAATTTGTTGGTCACGTCATAGACGAGAAAAGAATTCAAGTTGATCCAGTTAAGATTGAGGCTATATCCAATTGGGAAGTCCCAAAAACGCCAACCGAAGTAAGAAGTTTCCTCGGATTGGCAGGATATTACTGAAGATTTATTAAGGACTTCTCAAGGATCGTCGTTCCTTTGACTGCACTAGCCCGAAAGGCAATCAAATATGAATGGGGTTCAAAGCTGGTCGAAGCGTTTAAAACGCTGAAGCAAAAACTCACTCAAGCACCAATTCTATCGCTGCCCGAAGGCAATGAAGGTTTTGTAGTTTTCTGCAATGCATCACACACTGGTTTAGGATGTGTATTAATGCAAGGAACCAAGGTCATCGCTTATGCATCTCGACAACTTAAGACTCACGAAAAGAACTATACGACTCATGACCTAGAGTTAGGTGCCATAATCTTCGCGCTGAAATTATGGAGACACTATCTCTACGGAGTCAAGTTTACGGTTTTCACAGATCACAAAAGTCTAAAGTATGTCTTCAGTCAGAAAGAGCTGAACATGAGGCAAAGATGATGGATGGAAGTCTTAAGCGAATATGATTGTGAAATATGCTATCATGAGGGGAAGGCTAACGTGGTAGCCGACGCCTTAAGTCGAAAAGAACATGAGAAACCAAATCGAGTACGTGCCCTAAGACTTGACCTGCAAATCAGTCTTATCTCCCAAATTAGTGAGGCACAGAAATCAGCCTTGAAAGAGGCGAATCTCAAAAACGAAGGAATGATAGGAAGGATCGAACAACTCGTCAAAGGAAATGGCGACATCCTTGGAATGGATAGGCATATTCTTCGCGCTGAAATTATGGAGACACTATCTCTATGGAGTCAAGTTTACGGTTTTCACAGATCACAAGAGTCTAAAGTATGTCTTCAGTCAGAAAGAGCTGAATATGAGGCAAAGATGATCAATGGAAGTCTTAAGCGACTATGATTGTGAAATATGCTATCATGAGGGGAAGGCTAACGTGGTAGTCGACGCCTTAAGTCGAAAAGAGCATGAGAAACCAAAGCGAGTACGTGCCCTAAGACTTGACATGCAAATCAGTCTTATCTCCCAAATTAGTGAGGCACAGAAATCAGCCTTGAAAGAGGCAAATCTCAAAAACGAAGGAATGAATGGAAGGATCGAACAACTCGTCAAAGGAAATGGCGACATCCTTGGAATGGATAGGCGAATATGGGTTCCAATCTATGGAAATCTCTTAGGAGAAATTCTCGAGGAAGCCCATAAGTCCATGCACACAATGCATCCCAGTGGTGATAAGATATACAAAGATCTAAAACCAGAATACTGGTGGATTGGCTTGAAAAAGCACATAGCCGAGTATGTGGCCAAATGTCTAACCTGTTCCAAGGTTAAAGCCGAACACCAAAAGCCATCTGGGCTGTTGCAACAGCCGGAGGTACCAGTATGGAAATGGGAAATGATCGCCATGGATTTCATCACTAAAATTCCCCAAACCAATCAAGTAAATCACAAAATATGGGTTATCATTGATCGTTTAACCACATCCGCACATTTCCTACCGATGAAAGAAACTCCTAGTATGGACAAGTTGGCACAACTGTATGTCAACAAGGTAGTATCCTTACACAGAGTACCATTATCCATTGTATCAGATAGAGACAGTCGATTCAAGTCTCGATTCTGGCAGAGCTTCCAAAAAGCTCTCGAAACTTGTTTGAACCTTAGCACTGCATACCATCCTCAAACGGATGGGCAGAGCGAGAGGAGAATCCAAACCTTGGAGGATATGCTTCGAGCATGTGTTGTTGACCTAGGAGGAAGTTGGGACGACCACTTACCTCTGATGGAATTCTCTTACAATAACAGCTACCACACAAGTATACATGCAACACCATTTGAAGCCTTGTATGGCAGAAAATGAAGAACTCCCGTGTGTTGGGCTGAAATAGGAGAAAATCAATTATCCGGACCTGAGATAGTCCAGGAAACCACTGATAAGATATTACAAATCAGGGAAAGATTGAAAACGGCTCGTGATCGCCAGAAAAGTTATGCCGACAGAAGGCGAAAGCCGTTAGAGTTCAATATTGGAGACAATGTTTTACTTAAGGTATCACCTTGGAAAGGTGTGGTGCGATTCAGAAAGAAAGGGAATTAAGCCCTAGGTTTGTTGGACCATTTGAAATTTTGGAACGAATCGGACCAGTGGCATATCGGTAAAATTGCCAATGGAGATGAATGAAGTATACGATGTGTTCCATGTCTCCAATCTGCGTAAATGTTTAGCAGAAGAAACTTTATCTATACCACTACAAGATGTAATAGTGGATGAACGGCTTAAGTTCATAGAAGAACCGTTGCAAATAGAGGACCGACAGGAAAAGAAATTGAAATGGAAAAAGCTTGAGTTGGTCAAGGTGAAATGGAATTCTAGACGTGGACCTAAGTACACGTGGGAACTAGAATCGGAAATGAAAAAGAAATACCCACACTTATTCGGAAAATAATCTCGAGGACGAGATTTCAAAAAAGTTAGGGATGATATGACACCTGCCAAAATTCCGATCTCAATTTTTGCCCGGAACTCCTATAAGACGACGAGAATTATTGGAAACCCGAGAGTTAGAAAAATAAATTAAGAATTTTGACATTTAAGGGGTAGCAGAGCGCTACCTATTGGTTAACGGTCCACTACGGGGTAAAAGAATTTGGCTGCCTAAGGGGTGGCGGACCGCCAGATGCTTGGCTAACGGTCCCCTACGGATAAACCAAGGCTGGCGGACCGCCAGCCCCAATGCTAACGGTCCGATACGCAGGTCCTTAGGGACCCTTTGCAATTGACACGTGTCTTGACACATGTAGGGCATGCGTCAGCATGCGCGACGCATGGACGGGCGGCGGATCGCCACGGCTTTCCCACACGGTCCGCTACAGACGTGTGTTGCATCTGCCATGCATGACCGCCAAGTGGCGCGCATGCCGGGAAGGGCAGGCGGTAGCGGACCGCTAGAGACTTGGTTAGCGGTCCGCTATGGGGTCAAGGCTGGCCTATAAATAGAAGCTCATTTGCTTCTCATTTTCCACAACCACAACAACTCTCTCTCGAGCTCTCTCTACTCTCGAGCCTTTCCCGAGCCCTCCACTTGTCCCGACTTTCGGGCTGCTCTTCCATGTTCGACTGACTTTCGTTTATTAACCGGACTCAAGCGTTTAAGAAACGAAGGAACCAAATGAAGGAATAGAGGCGTTAGTTGAAGTACTAAAGCCTGAAGAGTTCATCCTAGGAGCCGAGTAGCTCTAAGTTGTTATCTATCAACCAACCGACTTCCATACTAAGGTGAATGCTCGTCTTTATCAAAGATACGCGTTTTCATGGTGAGAACGAGTTTTTCAAAATGATTTATAAGACTTGATTGTGCTATAGGCACCTTCACTCAAAACGATAAAACGATTTATGTTTACGACAAAGGGCAAAACACGATAATTAAATATTTACTCATAATAGTCCCAGAATTAGGGGTTGAGTTCAACCCCTGTGGACATGATAAATCCCAGAATTAGGGGTTCTACCCCTGGGGATATGATTACCCAAGAAGTGTACGTAAAGTTTGATCAAATGTTTATACTCGCTCTGGATCCAGTTGGGCCGGGCGGGGTTGGCTTGTATGTCGGGTGATTGCATAAAACGCAGGAGTGCCAGTTTGGCCGCATAACCCCCGAGTACTTGTCCAATGTATACAAATGGTTAAATCGAAAGAAAGTGATATGATCACTAGAATCCACCTATGAAATGTTTAACTGTTTAATTAAATTGTTTTGCTATATTTTCAAATGTTTTTAGGAAAGGAATGAAATGACCTCATCGTACCGCCGGGTCAGGCCACACACCTAGACCCGGTGAAACCCGAAAATATGTTATTACAGGTCGTGCATTGCACAGAAAGAACCTGAACAGTAAACAAGGTTAAGGTGACCAAAGGACTACATTTTACTTAGGCAGATTACCTCCTTGTAAACCTTCTGACTTTGCGTCAGAGTTTTGATTAGAAATCAAATGTACAAATGATCGGGTTTTCATACCCAGTTATTTAAATAAAGATAATATTTTGTCTACATGATGAGATTTTGATATTTACAAAACCAACCCTTGAGGTTGAGTTAAACTATCCATTTTCAAACGTTATTCCGCTACACAAAAACAAACTCTGAAATTAAAGAAGGTACCGAAGGTGCCAACGGATGTTGCATCCCGGTAACGTCGCGAGTGTGCCCGGGGCGGGGTGTGACACCTACCTAGCCTATGTGATAGATAATGACGTAAAGATGAAAGAGTTGAAATATGTACCCATGGTGTGCAACTTTTCGGAGGTGTTTTTCGAGGAATTACATGGATTACCACCCGATCGGGAGACATAGTTCCAGATACACTTAGCGGTAGGTTCCCAACCTGTGGCTAAAGCACCATACCGACTTGCGCCTCTGGAGATGAAAGAGCTAATGATACAGTTGGAAGATCTTTTGGACAGAGGTTTTATCAGACCGAGCATTTCTCCTTCTGGTGCCCAGTTCTGTTTGTAAAGAAGAAAAATGGTGCCATGAGGATGTGCACCGATTATAGAGAGTTGAATAAACAGACAGTAAAGAACAAATACCTGATATCAAGGATCGATGATCTGTTTAACCAGCTGCAAGGCGCGAAATGGTTCTCCAAAATCGATATGCGGTTGGGATATCATCAGTTAAAGGTAAGAGAAGAGGACACACCGAAAACGGCGTTCGCACGCGGTATGGGCATTACGAATTCCGCATGATATCCTTCGGTTTGATGAACGCTCCAACAACATTCATGAGTATGATGAACCATGTGTGCAAACCGATGCTGTACAGGTCGGTGATAGTATTCATAGATGACATACTCATTTATTCGAAGAGTGAAGGTGGTCATGCTTGTCACCTACGAGAGGTACTAAAGACGCTACAGAAAGAAAAGTTTTATGCCATGTTTTCCAAATGCACGTTCTGGCTTAAGGAAGTCCAATTCTTAGGTCACGTTATCAACGCAGACGGCATTATGGTTGACCCGGCTAAGATCGTGACAATAAAATAATAGGAAATCCCGAAGACCCGATGGAGATTCGATGTTTTTTGGGATGTAAAGAAGTTAAGTACGAATGGGGTCAGGCTCAGACTGAAGCATTTGAAGAGTTAAAGAAGAAGTTGTCCCAAGCCCTAGTGTTGGTACTACCAGACAGTAACGAGGACCTGGTGACATATTCTAGGGGTGTTCAAAACTGGATATCTGAAATTTTGGATAGTGGATTTTACTATCCGAATCTGTATCCGAAATTTTGGATATCCAAAATTTCAGAAAAGGATTCGGATAGTATTTCGGATATCCGAAAACTAAAATTTTTTTTGGCAGAAAGAACATATCCTTGTTAATAGTATTTTTTTTATCCAACATATCCATTTTGATGTAGTGCTACTACTCACAAATTTCACAACAGGCAAAAAGAACATTGATTTTTGAGAAGTCATAATTTTTTTGTAGCTCACTCTAAAAGGATTGCAGTGAAACATAGCAATAAGGATCTAACTAAAATAATTCCATGTCCTAATATTAGCTCAGAAATTTGGATAATATGCAAAGTCCATCTAGGGAATATAACATATTTGAAAGTAAAAAAGTTGGAGTTGCAAAACTTGATGGAAGCATTGCATATGCATAGTCAACAGATGAATACTTCAGTGATATTCACACATCTTATCTAGATCTATTGAACCTCAATTCAGGATCTATTTTCAACCTTAACATAAATCAAACTTTAAATTAGTAATTACCGGAATGAGAAATCGCTGAAACCGTCGAAGGTGGGTGGCGCTGTGGCGGCCGTCGTCGGCACGGCAGCGGTGGATTGGAAGTGTTCGAAGTGAGGAGGAGTTTTATGGTGGTGGTGGTGGCTGCGCTTCTAAAGGTCTAAGTTGTTCCAGCTTTGAAAGGCATGGAGTCCTTTTAGGGTTAGAAACTTTTAGAATTTTTTAATATAAATATATAATAAATAATTAAAAAAAATATATTTCGGATATCCGAAATATCCGGTAATTTCAAATATTAATATCCGAATCCGAAAATTCGGATATCCGAATTTTCGGATAGTTCGGATTCGGAATTTTGGATAATTCGGGTTCGGGTTCGGGTTCGGTTTCGGATTCGGATATTTTTGAACACCCCTAGTATATTCCTACGCTTCGGGTCAAGGGTTAGGATGTGTACTGATGCAGAGAGGAAAGTTGATTGCGTATGCATCATGGCAGTTAAATATTCACGAAGTCAACTACCCAACTCACGATTTAGAGCTCGCGGCAGTTGTGTTCGCGTTAAAGATTTGGAGACATTACCTGTACGGGGTGAAATGCACAATCTATTCGGATCACAAAAGCTTGAAGTATTTCTTCAAGAAGAAATACTTGAATATGCGACAGAGACGGTGGTTGTAACTATTAAAGGATTATGACTGTGAAATCATGTACCACCCAGGAAAAGCGAATGTGGTTGCCGACGCCTTAAGACGAAAGGAGAATCAAACTCCCATTCGGGTGAAGGGATAACAGTTGGTAGTGACACCAGATTTTATGACAGAGTTAGAAAGAGCACAGACGGAAGCGCTAAAGGAAGAAAACGTAAAGAGGTAACAAATGGTTGGTCAACAAGAAAAGCTGGAAACAAACACTCATGGAGTAAGGACCTGATGCGGTCGTATGTGGGTACCGAAGGGCGGTGAGCGTAGGGCTAAAGGACTCGACGAAGCCCATAAGTCTCGATATTCCATCCATCCGGGAACCACGAAAATGTATCATGATTTAAAGAAAGAGTATTGGTGGCATAATATGAAAAATGATGTGACAGAATATGTGAGTAAGCACATAACTTGCTCACAAGTTAAGGCCGAACATCAGAAACCATACGGGAAGATCCAGCCCCTGGAAATACCCGAATGGAAATGGGAGCGTACAGCCCCTGGAAATACCCGAATGGAAATGGGAGCGTATCACCATGGACTTTATTACAAAGCTGCCTCGCACAGCTAAAGGCCATGATACGATTTGGGTAATACTGGATCGTTTGACAAAGAGTGCACATTTCTTGTCGATCCGGGAAACGTATTCATCTGACAAGCTAGTAGAAGTATTTATCAAATAGACTTTAGCTTGACCTGGGGTGCCATTATCGATTGTATCTGACCGGGACACACGATCACATCGAGATTTTGGAAGAGATTTCATGAGGCAATGGGCACGAGATTGAACATCAGCACGACTTATCACCCATAAATGGATGGTAAGCCAGAAAGGACCATCCAAACATTGGAGGATATGCTCCGCGCATGCATTATAGATTTTGGGGGCAGTTGGGATAGTCGCCTACCTCTGGTAGAAATCTCCTACAACAATAGTTACCACACCACTATTGGTAAGCCGCCTGATGAAATGTTATATGGTAGAAGATGCCGAACCCCGGTCTGTTGGGGCGAGATAGGACAGAAAGAGCTGGGAAGCTTAGAGGTAGTCACGGCGACCTCTGAAAAGTTTGACCAGATTAAGGCTCGTATGAAAGCACCATAAGATCGTCAGAAATATTATGCTGACAAGAGACGGAGACCTATCGAGTTCAATGTTGGAGACCGAATACTATTGAAAGTATCTCCCTGTAAAGGGATAATTCGGTACAGGAAAAGAGGGAAGTTAAGTCTGAGGTTTGTCAGACCCTTCAAGATACTAGCACGGGTTGGTGAAGTCGCTTACCGACTGGAGTTTCCTGATTAGTTGAGTGTAATTCACCCTACATTTCACGTGTCACATTTGCGCAAGTGTCTGGCCGATGAATCGGCGCACGTGCCACTTAATGTCATCGAGGTCGACAATGGTCTCAATTATGTTGAGGAACCCATGGCCATAATTGAGAGGAAAGAAAAGCATATACGAAATAAAGTAATCCAGTTAGTCAAGGTACAATTGAGGCATCGTAAAGGTCCAGAATCTACTTGGGAGGCCGAGACGGAAATGAAGGAGTCGTACCCTCACCTGTTTGACTTATGACAGGTTTCGAGGACGAAACCTTTCGTAAGGGGGGTAGACTTGTAGCATCCCGAAAATATATTAAATAATAAAGAATAACGAACGAGGCTCGAGTTAATAAGAACAACGAGAAAATGAGAGGGGGTGTTTTGACAACAAACGAAAGACGAAAGAGGGAGGGGGAGGCTAATCATAGCCACCACCCCTTGTTTCCCTCATTCCATCCATTGCAACCAAAGTAGAGAGAGAGAAACGAGCCAGAGAGAAAAAGTCGTGGGAAGGTGAAACCGAATAGCTAGGATCGTTCCTCATCATGTGGTGAAGCTACTTACATGATTTGGAGCTCAAACAGGTAACAATTTCCTCTAAATCTGAGTTTTCATTTATGGCGGGTTTCAGGTTCATTTTCAAGTAAAAGTTGAGTTTTTACGTATGTTTTGCAAAACTTATCATAGATCTAGCTTCATGGTTGTAAAAGAAACCTTTCTAACATTAAAAGTCTTAAGCTTGATCCCTGATGTAAACATCCGCCATGAACATGCAACTTAGGGTTTTTGGGAAGAGGACAGCTCGCGCAGGCGAACTTGCTAAGTTCGCCTGGAGCTAATATGGCGAACTTGACAAGTTTGTTAGTTCAAATTCGCCTAAGCCTGAATAGGGCGAACTTGGAGTAAGTTCGCCTCGTAAGCTCGCTTGGTACAAGTTCGCTTGCATAAGTTCTCTTGTATATGTTCGTTGTATTTAATTGGGCGAACTTAACATGTTCGCTAGTGTCAAAGTGGCGAACTTGTCATTAGTTTGCAAGTGTAGAAATTGAAAGCACATAGTGTCGGTTAGGCCCGTTAGCTTAACCCACATGAAATGATTTCACAGATAGAGAATGACGGTTACTGGACCAGTTCTAGTATTCCAGAGTAGTCGGCATGTGAGTTCTTATTGCCCTTTTTTCATAACGGTTTTGGGCTGGCATGCATAATGGTAGAAAGATTTGAAAGGCAAAGTATAGTTTTTATAAAAATGTAATTTTTATAAAGTGAAAGTTATAGTTTAATAAAAATGTTACTTTTATAAAACGAAAAGGAAAAGAGTCAAATCATCAAAATGATGGTGGTGGTCCAGTTCATTTAGGATTGGATCAGGACACAAGGAATTCCCTTCCTTGATATGCCCTCTATGCAGCCATATGATGATGCAGGAGAGCCTCCGCCAGACCAGTATCCGCCGCCATAGTTATATTTTATTTATCTTTTGATGTAAAAACTAAACATTTTTTATTTATATATCTATATTTTTGTTTATCATTTTGATGTTTGATGATTGGTTTGATGTTTGATTAGTTGATTATCGTATATAGTCAAGAACAACGATCAGTAAAATCCACTATTGTTAAAGCAGAGACTATAAGGTTTTCATCAAACATGAAAGTTTCACTTCAAGATCTAGAGAAAACTCATAAAATATGGAAAGATAATAACGCATTATAACATCATACAAAAGGTATACAACGCTGATGGTGTGAATTTTGATGTAGATAAATATTATATAATAATATTTAGAGATTATGGTTTCACGAGATCAGGTTTTAAATTTATAAAATGATAATTACTTTAACTTAAAAATACACACAATAGGCAAGTGTACATATCGCAGCGTAATATAGTTTAGGTAAGAACCAAGTATCGAACCAATGGACACGGTCGAATTCCAATACTCAACTTTTGTTAACGTTTAGCCAGTTTAGTTGGTGAGTGAGTTTTGTGTGCTTGTGGAACAGGAAAGTAAATGACAGAAAAGTAAGTGGCGGTAAAGTAAATAACAAAAAAGTAAAAACGTGCGTGAAGTGTGTAACAGAAATGTAAAGAACAGAATAGTAAATAACAGGAAAGTAAATATGTCGGAAATGATCAGGTCACGAATAGTATTACTTTGGGTTTCGAATCCGCTTGGTACGTGATAATGTTAAGTTGAGTAATCCAGTGACATGACTACTACAAATGTGTGACCCGGGTCACCGCTAGAGCCTCGTCCTCACGACATTTCATTTGCAAATTTAAAAGCTTTAACAAGTGGTAGTGCCTCCCGTTAAGGACAACAATTACCCTCAACCCTTCGAATGGTCATCTCCGGGTTGGGTTAAGACATCGAACGTAAATTGCTTTGTATTAGAGTTAAATAGGTGATTATATTTTGCTCACCGGGAGGCGGTATAACAATGGGACCAAGTATAAAGATGTACCGTTCCCAACATTTGTTCACCAATTCTTGGTTGCATAATAAGTTCGTATAAAGACGTACGACCTTAATAGTGTTAACCAAGCATTGGCTTCTCAATCTCTACTTGTATAAAGACGTACAAGCTTCAAGAGAAGTTTGATTAAAAAGGTTTTACACTTTAAAAATCAAGAACACTCACAAATATAAAGACGGGTGTAGACAATAATAAAAGCCCACCAAAATGGTGGTTTTAAGGACGAATAGTTAAAGACATAAACACATCACTTAGATTAATACGTTAAACATTAACATGCACCAAACTTCATCTTCACCCTAGCAATACAAAGAGTCAAGCCACGAATGACCATACTAACTAGCATAACACTGAGTTTCGTAGGCTCCCCTATTGCGGAACAGGGAGGAAGAGCCCCTCTACTCACTACTACTACACTCTAACTACGAAATAAGCTTTCTCTAGTGTGTGTAAGGGATATATGAGGTGTGTGGAATGAAGAACTCAAGCCATCTATTTATAGGAGTCAAAACGAGCAATGCACGACCATGCATTGGATTGCTCGGCCGTGCAAACACCTCGGGAATCAAACAGGGTACACGGGACAGTGTACTGGTCCCTTGGAGAGCAATTTGGGCCTTGCACGGTCGTGCAATGGGATGCACGGCCTTGCATCCCCTCCTTGCCTCATGTTTTGTCTTTTTGCTGCTGGTGTTGACTTGGTTTGACTTCTTGGGGGTCAATGCTCGGGTTTGGTCCTCCAAAAGCTTGATTTTTTTCATGTTTTAAGCTGATTTTTGCTTTGTTTATCTTGGAGCACCGAATAACCTACAATTATGAAATATTAACGTTTTAATTATCAATTGCAAGGTTATTAATCAATTAGTACCATAATATGGGGATTATTATGCATGCAAAACATGTATAATTTAGGACATAGCATAATACCCCGCACTTAAACTTTGCTTGTCCTCAAGCAAACTCATGCATGATCATACCCATAACTAAAAACTTTACAAGGGAAATGGAGCTCCAAGTATTTGGAAACTCTGGGATAACTCTTGAGTTGCTTATTCTATTTTTGTATTTTTCTATGATGGAATCCAAGACAAGCCTACTAGAACTTCAACTATGCATAAACTTTCGCTCCTCACAATGTTCACTCAACTCTAGGGTTATATGTATGGATAATGTAAGTCAAGTAGAACACTCAAGTTCGAATCGAATTATGCAATGATCATAAGCTTGTATGCAAATTAAGTCTTCACCAATTAACTAAGCAGTATGCATGAATCTAGAGTACTTTAAAAGGGTTGTAATGTGACAAAATAAAAATAAAGGGGTGAAGATGAAAATCTTTTTGGGTTTTTAGGGATTTAAAAGGTTTGAAGGGCTGCAGCTATCATGAAACACACAGCTACGGCTTCATGGCTTAAAATGGAAAATACTAACAGGTCCCTTTATAGTACTCGGATCATGAGGGTATAACTAATCTGAGGGCTCGTTTATGGTCAATTTTCCAAGACCACAATCTCTCATTAGTGCCAACTCTTTCCTTACTGCGTAGTACACATTGCTGCCTCTCCGTATGGATCCTTCGGCTTGTAGCCTAACAGCTCCTACTTTGATCAGATGCATATATTCACTTTGGGAATGAGTTTGATTCTTGCTACATTTTCCATCGTGGCTCAAGTTGCCACACTTCACACATTTTTCGTATCTTTTGGCTCTTCTTTTGGCAGCACTTTTTGACAAGCCGCAGAAGGGTGACAGTTGTTCTTGCTCGTGCCACCGTTTTCTTACATCACTAGTTGCTTTGAAAACTTTCTCTCGGAGTTCGGATGGTAATTCAGGCTTTACGAAATGAAAACAGAAAAGCAAATTGAAATCAAAAGAATGCATATCTAGTTCTTTAAGATCTTGCCTGTAAAAGACCCACTTCTCCCTTTCTTTTTCTTTTCTCCTTTTTCAATTTTTTTTGGATTAAGACAAATTCTTCAATAACTATTTTTCCTCATTTTCTTTGAAATAATATTTTCATAAATTCCTTCAGATAGTTCGGCTGTTTCTTCCTAATACATCCACCTTCTTGTATATTCCAATTCCTTTGAGTAAAACAGATTCTTTCCAAAGTTGTCTTAATGATAATAAACTTGAAATTACGACATAAGATAATTTTCCCATTTTGAAGACATTCAGCCAATAACCGGTGTTCACGAAAAGCTGGTTGGTTTGATAAATGTGGGTATTAGAAAAGAAAAGGCTAAGGCTTAGAGGGCTATCTAGGCGGATAATATGTTTGGGATTTTTAGGGTTTAAGGATAATATATAAGGATAATAAAGTCCTAGGTACCTCAATCACTTTCATACTTTTACTAGTTTATGGTCTTGATACGTATAAGTCACACAAGTTCTAATTATGTATAAAATTCAATCGAAAAACACTCAGTAATGTCAAACACAAGAGCATGCAAATAATTATATTGCGCCAAAAACTTGATGCTGTGTAATAGGCTTGATTTTCCTCACATGAAAATGGATGGGATAGGGTTTAGCGAATCATTATGCATAATATTCATTTGTTTCTACTTACCATGTCTTCATTTTATTAGGTGCAAACTCAAAGAGGTTTTAAATATTAGTCAAATGGGTAGAAAATCACAAGTTGAAATTTTCCGGGTTTTACAAAAGGTAGGTTTTTGTAATGTTTTAGTCAAATGGGTAGAAAATCACAAGTTGAAATTTTACTGCTTTGAGGTTACAAGTAGTCTTGGATCTCTTAATTCCCCATCCCACACTTAAAACTGTGCATTGCCCTCAATGTACAAATGCATGTAATGAAATGCTATGCAGGAATTTAAATGCATGAAGTTTTAAGGGAAAAGAAACTGGTACTCCCCCAGTCAATTCGGTGTATAACCTACGGCCAAAACTTATTGGTGCTATCAACACTTTGCTTCAAAGACTTCATCGAATTTCACAGAAATTTGATGTGGTTTCCGAGTCCTCAGGTTGTAGAGATGGAGTGTGATTACTCAAGGAAGTAGAGAGACTATCTGGTGATGCTATTCTACCTGACACATAAGGGAAAACATAAAAGCTGATAAGGAAAATAAAAGGTAGTAGTTAAGCTACTAAGGTCCTAGTATTGAGAGGGCATACTTGAGGCTGAAGTATGAAAAACTTAAATTTGAAAAGTCAAACCTGAGATCCATGATTCTGCCATATGCACCAACCTCTCAATTTATTCATGATCATCGGGTTGCCTTTCGGAAGTGCCACGTTTATTTAAGGGTCGTTGGCCAGACCCGTACGTGTTTCATCAGTCTTTATTTGGATGGGAGCCATTGATTTCCACAGTATCTCATCTTCCTTCATTCAAGTCCTTCTGTTTTGGTAGCTTGTCAAAGTACTCATCGATCCAGTCAGTGTTTTCAAAATCCTTCCCAAGATTCAGTTTCTTTCCTTTGTTGAAATCCTTAGCATTCTTCAGTTGGTAGTCCAGATTAGTATCGATAATTTAGGCAATTTCAAATGGATCATTAGATAGGCATTCATTTCCCCCTATGTTGTAGGTCACTGATTGTTTTCTGACACGAAGTGTCAAGATTCCTTCATTCATAACAATAATGGCTCGAGCAGTGGCTAAAAATGGGCGACCCAAAATCAGAGGTACGGAATAGTCGGGTCCCATTTCTAAAACCATGAAATCGGCAGGGAAGACAAACTTGCCGACTTTTACTAGTAAGTTCTCAATGACTCCTATGGGTGATTTGACTGATCCATCTGTGAGTTTGATAGTTGCATTGACAGGTCATGGATTCCCAATATTTAACCTTTTAAACATGACATAAGGCATTACATTCACACTAGCTCCTAGGCTAGCGAGCGCAAAGGTTATTGGTAATGGTCCGATAGAACAAGGTAGAGAGAACTTTCCAGGATCTGAAAGTTTCTTTGGAAGGCATCTTTCAATGAGAGTGACACAATGATTAGTCCTTTTTATTGCTTCCTCGATGTTTCTTTTGTTTGTAAGGAAATCTTTCAAGAAACGTCCATACTTAGGCATTTTTTGTATGATATCCAGGAAAGGAAGATTGACATGGATCTGGCTTAATAGTTCGATGAATTTCTCATATTGTTTGTCAGTCTTCTGCTTTACTAACCTTCCTGGGTATGGTATGTGGGAATGGAACGTTCTCTTTATCGGAACTTTTGGAGGAGTATCTACTTGAGCAGGGGGTGGAGTTATCTTTGATTGTGGTTATTGAGTAGTTGTTTCTATGATATGTGGACGAAGTGGTACTCTGGTGAATATCTCTCTCCTTGTTGATTGAACCTCTTCGTCTGGCATTGGTGGCTCTGGATAAATCTTGCTATTCCTCAGAGTGATAGCACTTATATTTGCTTTTGGATTTATTTTGGTATTACTCGGAAGACATCTTGGTTGTCTTTCGGATAGAAGTTTTGCAATTTGCCCTAATTGTGTTTCAATGGACTGTAGAGTTTCTTTCTATGTCCTAAACTCAACTTCGTGAAGACTAAACTTCTCCTCATATTGTTTGTGACGGGAATCCGCTAGAAGGGCTTGACTTTCAGTTGTAGAGATTAACTTAGTTACCGCGTCCTCTAAGCTTAACCCGTTGCTTGGTCTGCTAGTTCCTTGAAATTGTTGACGAGGCTGATAGTTTTGAGGTGGTCTTTGTTGAAACTGTTGCTGTTGTTGTCCGAAGCCAGACTGTCCCTGATTTTTGTTATCCTTCCAGCTGAAGTTTGGATGGTTCCTCAAACCAGGATTGTAGGTATTACTATAGGGGTTGTTTTGTGGGCGATTTGTTCCGATAAAGTCAGCCTGCTCGGTATTAGTGGTGATACTCTTCACTTCTTCAGTAGCCTCAGCGACGGTCTTGCACTTACTAAGTTTATTGAGTCGAGTGGTGAGGGCGTCTACTTGAGCAGAAAGTGACGTGACAGTATCGACAGAATGAACTCCTTGCCTGGCTCCCCTGGTGTTTCTTGAACTGTACCATTGATAGCTATTCATAGTTATTTCCTCAATTAGGTTGTAAGCTTCTTGTGGCCTCTTGTTTCCAAAAACACCACTTTCAGTAGCGTCGAGTGTCTGACGAGGTTGATTATGCAACCCATTGTAGAATGATGATAATTGTAACCAAACTTCTAGCCCATGGTGAGGACATTTCCTTAACATGTCCTTAAAGCGTTCCCATGCCTCATATAGCGATTCACCATCATCCTGCGTGAAAGAGGTGATATCATTTCTTAGTTTAGCAGTTTTAGCTGGCGGGAAGTATTTTGACAGGAATTTCTGAGCTAGATCATCCCATGTAGTGATTGACCCGGTAGGAAGAGAGTTTACCCATGCCTTAGCTCGTTCCCTTAAGGAAAAGGGAAACATTCGGAGGCGACTTGCGTCATTCGGCACTCCGTTCAGTTTGAAAGTGTCACAAATTTCAAGGAAATTTGCAATGTGGGCATGTGGATCCTCATCGGGTAATCCATGGAAAGTTCATGATGACTGGATCATGTGGATCACATGAGATTTGATCTCAAAGTTGTTAGCGTCAACCGTTGGCCTTGTGATAATACACTACTTGCAACAAACGTAACGGAAAAACAGATGGAAATTGATAGGTTAATCCGTTAACTTGAATTTTTTCTTGAAATCACCGTGTCCCCGACAACGGCGCCAAAAACTTGATGGTGTGAATTTTGATGTAGATAAATATTATATAATAATATTTATTTTGAAAATTTTTCGGGTTTTACAAAAGGTAGGTTTTTGTAATGTTTTAGTCAAATGGGTAGAAAAACTTGATGGTGTGAATTTTGATGTAGATAAATATTATATAATAATATTTAGAGATTATAGTTTCACGAGATCATGTTTTAAATTTATAAAATGATAATTACTTTAACTTAAAAACACACACAATAGGCAAGTGTATCTATCGCAGCGTAATATAGTTTAGGTAAGAACCAAGTATCGAACCAATGGACACGGTCGAATTCCAATACTCAACTTTTGTTAACGTTTAGCCGGTTTAATTAGTGAGTGAGTTTTGTGTGTTTGTGGAACAGGAAAGTAAATGACAGAAAAGTAAATGGCGGTAAAGTAAATAATAGAAAAGTAAAAACGTGCGTGAAGTGTGTAACAGAAATGTAACAAACAGAATAGTAAATAACAGGAAAGTAAATATGTCGGAAATGATCTGGTCACGAATAGTATTGCTTTAGGTTTCGAATCCGCTTGGTACGTGATGACTAATCCAGTGATATGACTACTACAAATGTGTGACCCGGGTCACCGCTAGAGCCTCGTTCTCTCGACATTTGATTTGCAAATTTAAAAGCTTTAACAACTGGTAGTGCCTCCCGTTAAGGACAACAATTACCCTCAACCCTTCGAATTGTCATCTCCGGGTTGGTTTAAGACATCGAACGTAAAATGCTTTGTATTAGAGTTAAATAGGTGATTATATTTTGCTCACCGGGAGGCGGTGTAACAATGAGACCAAGTATAAAGACGTATCGTTCCCAACATGAGTTCACCAATTCTTGGTTGCATAATAAGTTCGTATAAAGACGTACGACCTTAATAGTGTTAACCAAGCCTTGGCTTATCAATCTCTACTTGTATAAAGACGTACCAGCTTCAAGAGAAGTTTGATTAAAAAGGTTTTACACTTTAAAAATAAAGAACACTCACAAATATAAAGACGGATTTAGACAATAATAAAAGCCCACCAAAATGGTGGTTTTAAGGACGAATAATTAAAGACATAAACACATCACTTGGATTAATACGTTAAACATTAACATGCACCAAACTTCATCTTCACCCTAGCAATACAAAGAGTCTAGTCACGAATGGCCATACTAACTAGCATAACGCTGAGTTTCGTAGGCTACCCTATTGCGGAAAAAGGAGGAAGAGCCCCTCTACTCACTACTACTACACTCTAACTACGAAATAAGCTTTCTCTAGTGTGTGTAAGGGATATATGAGGTATGTGGAATGAAGAACTCAAGCCATCTATTTATAGGCCTCAAAATGAGCAATGCACGGCCGTGCAAACACCTCGGGAATCAAACAGGGTACATGGGACAGTGTACTGGTCCCTTGGAAAGCAAGTTGGGCCTTACACGGTCGTGCAATGGGATGCACGGTCGTGCAATGGGATGCACGGCCGTGCATCCCCTCCTTACCTCTTGTTTTGTCTTTTAGCTGCTTGTGCTGACTTGTGTGGACGTGGTTTGACTTCTTGGGGGTCAATGCTTGGGTTTGGTCCTCCATAAGCTTGATTTTTTCATGATTTAAGCTGGTTTTTGCTTTGTTTATCTTGGAGCACCGAATAACCTGCAATTCTAAAATATAACGTCTTAAGTATCAATTGCAAGGTTATTAATCAATTAGTACCATAATATGGGGATTATTATGAATGCAAAACATGTATAATTTAGGATATATCACACGCCGCCAAACAAAATAATGATTAATTTAACTTTATGCGGTTACTTTCGTAATGTATATGGTCAAGCAATTCAAACCAAGTTAGATTTTAGTTAATTCCATGTGTGTTTCATAAAACGATGATCAATTATGAGTAAAATCCACTACTGTTAAATCAGAGAATATAAGGTTCTCATCAAACATGAAAGTTTTACTTCAGGATCTAGAGAAAAAAAAGGATTGATTTGACTTTATGCGGTAACTTTTACAATGTAGATGGTTAAACAATTGAAACTATGTTGGATTCATGTCAATTTCATGTGTATTTCATAAAACCGTTAGCAGTCATCAGTAAATCCACTATTGTTAAAGCAAAGAGTATAAGGTTTCCATCAAACTCGAAAGTTTTACTTCAAGATTTAGAGAAAACTCATAAAAAATGGGAAGATGATAACGCATTATGACATCATACAAAAGGTAAACCACGCCACCAGAAAAAAAAATAAGGATTGATTTAACTTTATGTGGTAACTTTTGCAATGTATATGGTCAAACAATTCAAACCATGTTGGATTCTAGTTAATTCCATGTATGTTTCATAAAGCCATGATCACTTATCAGTAAAATCCATTATTGTTAAATAAGAGAATATAAGGTTTTCATCAAACATGAATGTTTTACATCAAGATCTAGAGAAAACTCATAAAAATTGAGGAAGTAACTTTTTCAATGTAGATGGTGAAACAATTGCAACCATGTTGGATTCTTGTCAATTTCATAAACCATGATCAATCATCAGTAAAATCAACTATTGTTAAAGCGGAGAATATAAGGTTTTTATCAAACATGAATGTTTTACTTTAAGATCTAGAGAAAACTCAAAAGAGATGGAAAGATAATAACAAATTATGACATCATACGAAAGGTAGACCACACCACCAGAAAAAATAAGGATTGATTTAACTTTATGTGTTAACTTTTGTAATGTATATGGTCAAACAATTCAAACTATGTTGGATTCTGGTTAATTCCATGTGTGTTTCATAAACATGATATACGTATATGGTCAAACAATTCAAATTATGTTAGGTTCTGGTTAATTCCATGTATGTTTCATAAACAGGATATCACTTCCACAAACCGTAGAGAAATTTTTTTGCTTTATCGTTCTTGGTGAAGGATGTGAGATTTAACTTATTATCATGTGGAAAATGCAATTGATGACAAATTTAGTGGTGAAGCTTCTGAGTTGATGCCTCATAGGATCAATCTGAATTCTTGTGTTGGTTCGCAATCAGACCCAAATTCAAATACAGAATGTAATCGAACTACAAGTACTGCTATAAAAACATCATAAAAGATTCCAATGGAGCCTGATGGGTCTTATGAAATTGACAGTATTGATCTCAGTAAGAGTAAGTGGTGAATTATCTGGATCTAATTTGTTGGAATATGTAATTTTTGATGTCCTTTTGTGCAAAAGTTTTATTTCAGATAAATATGAAGGTATGATAGACTATATCTTTTGGGTTATACATATTGATAGCTGCTAATTTGTAATTTTTTCATGTATCTATCTATCTAGTTTTTTATTCAGTTCATAATAGAAAAAAAAATTATAAATTAAAAAGCTATGGTGCAATGCGAGTCGTATTGCACCATACGACCCGTATTCACTGAGCCGTATTGTACCATACTGCCCGTAATGAAGCATGATATGTCTGTTTTGAAGACATACAGGTCATATGATACAATACGACCCGTATGCGATGTAATGATTATGTATACGAGTAACACAATGGGTTTATACAAATAACGCAGGCCAAAGTTATACTTTAACTTTGTCCATTAAAATATTTAAAGAACGAAACAACCTTCTAAGCTTATTAGAAAGAACAACAAACTAAGAAATAGACAAACCTGACTTTTAAGACTACTCCTAAGTGCCGAGACTAGGGCTGTTCACGAACCGAATCGAATCGAGCGAAGGTCTGCTCAAACTCGGTTCGTTTATAAATCGAGCGGTTCGGTTCGAATTTACAAAATTGAGCGAGAATTAAGGCTCATACTCGGTTCGTTTTCTATTCGAGCCGCTCGGTTTGGCTCGTTTTCGCTCGATCTCAAAAATCTCATGTTGGAAATTTGATACAAAAATCCACAAAAACATTTTCATCTTCAAAAATCCCAGGCATGCAGTTTTCAAAAATCTATGGTTTTTGTTTTTCTTTTTATATGATTATTTCATATTGTTACCTCGTGTTTGCCGTCTCAAATTGTGAACATTGAACACCATCTTTGTGTATTTTTGATAGTTTTTATGATGGTTTATGTAGAGAGAGAGAGTAGAGAGAGTGTGTGTAGAGTAAATTACGATTTTGGTTCTTTATAGGGTAAAATGATCATCGTACCCTTATGTGCAAGGCACATGACTAAATCTAACAGAAAAAGTTATTGTTAGTTAGTTGAAATGACATAAATGGTTCAAAAGTTTCAAAACAAGGACACTCGATGTAATTATTGAAGTCAAATGATAGAACATGCAAATTACCCTTTAGTTAAAGCACACAATATGTAATTTACTCTCATAATAAATTCATTAATTATATATGAGGTATTAAATACAAACGGTCCAAAGCGTATGAAGGATACGAAGGAATGTCAGCGCGCCGCGTGTAGCTTTTAATTTTTATTGGGAAGGATATTTTTATCATTATACCAGTTATTAATGATACGTGATTTTTGAAAAAACGTGATTTTCAAAATCACGCTATGGAAATAATCACGCTATCACGCTATGGAAATAATCACGTTTTTGCGTACAAATTGACATTTACTTACTGAAAAAATAGATACATAAGAACCATTGAAGTTAGATTCAATTTTCAATCTTTAATCAAACATGGAAAAAAGCATGTTTACGTATTGAAAAATCACGTTGTTTCTTGTATAAAAGCTTGGAAAAAACGTAATTATGGAAAAAAAAAAAGCATGTTATTAAGTCAAATTCTTTTAAATAAAAATAAAAAATTACATTAAAGGATAATTACACTTTGAACTATGCATGTCATTTTATATATCTGGAAATTTTAAACAAAAAAAGCATGTTATACTTGCAAACTTGGAAAAACGTAATTATGAAAAAAATAATAAAAAAAAAATTTGAAGCGTGATTATTATGTGGTCTCTTCTTCAATGATTCACCCTTGTAACATTAATCAACGGCACCTGATATTGCATCAATGACCTCCCCATGGATATGGGTTTGGTCGTAAAAGTAGTCAACATACTTCTCCCGAATATCAGCGGGTAGTTTTGTCTTCTCTTTCTCCTTTGAGGGTTTTTTCTTGTCGTTTGAATATACACAAAACCCCCTTTTTTTACGTATTTATAGAGATTTGGTTTGGACGCTTGTTGGTACAAATTGACATTTATGCCCTTTTTAACCTGAATGACGCGTTATTTTTTTCAAAGTAATTATGTTTATGCCACCGCGTTGTCCCCAACCCTAGATCATATTAATCGGACGGTTGGGGGCCCTTCGTATGCTTTGACCCTTTATACAATAACCGGCCCCTAGATATATAATATAACTAAAAATTAATTCGAGCCACACCGAACGAGAAACGAGCGAGTGTACCTTTACTCGTGCTCGGTTCGTTTACAAATCGAACCGAGTCGAAATCGTACGAGTATTTTTCGAGCAATTTTCGGTCGAGCATCGAACGAGTTTCGAGTGTCGAGCAATTTGGACATCCCTAACCGAGACTACAAGATGCCCAACAAACAAACAAACAATATTTCTCCGACCCTTTTATTTTTATATGTCAATATCTAAATCAAACTCTTTGTTTCTCGATCCAAAATAAAGAGATATTTTTCCAGTTGTGATATGCTAGCTTCATCTTCTAGCCTTTCATTTTATTCCAACTAAACTTTACGCATATGACTATGATCCAGGGGCGGACTTACATACGCGGGAGGGGGTTCACAGGAACCTCCTGAGTTTCTAAATTTTTATAGAACGTTAGGTAAAAAAACTGGGGTGAACCTCCTTGCAAAGTTTAATAAGTGGTGTAGTGGTTTAGGCTTTGCATTATAACCTGTAGGTTGTGGGTTCAAATCCCTTCACTAACATTTTTTAAAACCTTTTTTTTTACCTGATTGGCTTATTTCGTATGTGCTTGTGCCCTTGTCTCAGCGTTTGGCGCTTGTCCCTTCGTATGGGCCTTATTGGGCACTTGGGCTGGTAAATGGTAATAACTAATAACAAGTTTCAGCAGTTAGGAATTAGGGAAAGGAAAGAAGCAGAGGTCGCGGCTCCAGCCTCCACCGGCCCACCTCCCGCCAGTCTCTCCACCATATGTTAGTTGACTTTTTATTCCCTCTTGTTTGTTGTTTACTTGTTTGAAAAAGAAAATCTAGGGTTAATTTAAATGTTAATTTAGATGTTAATTTAGATGTTAGTTTGAATGTTAATTTGAATGTTAATTTAGATGTTAATTTTGAATGTTAATTTAGATTTTAGATGTTAATTTGAATTTTAGATGTTGATTTAAATTTTAGATGTTAATTTGAATTTTAGATGTTACTTAGAGGTCCAATATGAAAACAATTGTCAAAACATAGCTATAGAATAAAAAATACAGAGAATCAGCAAAACATCAAGTTCAATAAAAGAATATTTACATACTATGATTTAGTTAACATGCATTTTGTGTCAAACTATTAACCATTTGACCTGCTATATCTGGATTATAAGTGTGGATAATTCACAAAAGTGAAAGAGTCTTTAAATGATCCTAAACATACAATGTGTCTAGCAAACCAGTTCAATATTTGGTACCCAACAAAGCATGATTCAATATCCTAAACATACAATGGGTTTAATAATGTTTCTATCTATGCTCTGGTCTCATAATTAATTTACACAAATCAAGTTTGGTTGGTATAGGAGTTAATTCGGGTGTGTTGGGCGCCTCTCAGCTTTGGCGGGGTGTAAGGCCGGCCAATTCTGTAACACCTACCACAAAAATGTCCAAGAAATGTCAAATTTAGAACCTAAAAGGGCTTGTGTATCTAAAGTACCAAAGTCTAGCGTTAAAAAGAAAATTTTAATTTTTGAGTATATAGCGGACCGCTATCATATTCCCTAACGGTCCGCTGAGAGCTAAGGGTCGGATAGCGGACCGATATTGTCTGGATAACGGTCCAACTAGCCGCAATTTCTAGTGCTGACACGCGTCCTATGACTCAGCTCTAAATTCTGACGCATGTCACGATAACGGACCGCTACGCTCCCCATAAGGGTCTGCTAGCCGTTAAACAAGGTGCGGTCCAATCAGATTTGGACGTGTAGGGTTGACGTAATCATAGAGCGATAGCGGACCGCTACGCCCTACCATATCGGTCCGCTATGGGTCTAAATCCCAGCCTATAAATACTTGGACGAATTCGATTATTCTCTTCATCCATAACTCGTCCATTACATTCTAAATTCATCCAAGAGCTTCCCTAAGCCATTCCCAACGATCCCGGTCCAAGTCCCGCTCATTGTAGTACTCGTATCAAGAAGGAAACGCTCGTAGAAGTGTTGGAACGCTAGAGAAACCAAGTTAGGAAGCTTATTCTATAAAATCCAACTTAGAGGCTCATTCCTATTATCAAGGTGAACACTTTATCTTTTTCAAAACTTGTGTCAAAACATTTACGTTTACGAAAATGGCCAAATAAAGGTTAAAGGAATAATTCTCAACGTTCTTCTACGAACAAAGTATCCAGGCCATAGGTATACGTAAAACTTGCAAGGGATATACGGATCTTGGGTGAAAGTCCCGGATAGTGGCTGGTACTTATCTTATAACAATTTCGGAGGCGTAGACCTGGCCATTGTTATAAGGCATGATACCAGTGTATACAGTGGTGTATATGATCAGGAGATAAGGGCCTGCTGAATGTGTAGATTGAACACAAAGTTGTGATTATGAAATTAATACTTGTTTGTGCCAAATGATTTTATGTCTAGATAATTGTATTCACCGACGTTTGCGCTGACGTTTCATTTTCAAAATGTTTTCAGATAATGAATAAAATGTAAAGGAAAAAGGGATATGGGCAGACAAAGGATCTGACCCATGAAATGAGAAATGAAAAAGATGAAATGCATGTTGGATTCTCAGGCCTCATGCATAGATAATCCTGATCAACCTTGGATAGTACTATTTCCAATGGCTTGAACTTGTCCATAAGAGACAAGAGATGTATTTGATTTCAAACACTGTTTGTAATCAATATGAAAAGAGTATTTAAATCATGTGTTTATAAAATAAGTACAAGACTTTTGTTTATAACTGGGTCTTGATATTTACAAAAGCAACCCTCGAGGTTGAGAAAATGATTAAACGATCCTTATGAAAAGACTTATGCTGTATTTTATAAATCAACTCTGAAATCTAAACAGGTACCAATCGAGCTCACACACGTCTAGGGGGTGCCTGAGGCGGGGTGTAACAGGTTGGTATCAGAGCCACAGGTTTTAGCGAATTAGATACTTGGATCTAGTATCTATGCTTTAACCATAAGTTTGAAACATGCCTCAAGCTAAGATAAGGAAACAACATAACCTTCTGACCGGTATATAGTTATCTGACAAACGGAATGTTTTGTCTAAGGAAAGAGTGGTGTGTAAATATCTTCTAGATCCATCATTCTTTCCTGAGAACATATATGTTGAAGGTACTGCTCTGGGAAGATAACCATCCTTGTAGAGCTTTAGTTAAGATAAAGATACTAGCCCTATTATCTAAGTCTCGACCAAAAGAATAAGATAAGATACTAATACTTTAAGTTGCAGGATGTCTGGAGATAACTCTGTTCCTACTTATTATGATCCTAACCGACCAATTAAGCAAGAATCTCCTGAATACCATCCCTTGGGTTCACAAATGAATCCTATTTCTTCTCCCTATTATAATAACGATCCATTTGCTATCATTCCGGATAACATTACTCCTGAATATCATCCCCAATCATATGATACTTCAAACCAATGGATGGACGCTGGATCCGATTTTAGCAATTGGAATACCGATGCCCCATTGCTACAGGAAAACGATGAGGCTGAGTCTAGCCAAATTCATCAGAACATATCTGTAGAAGAAGATCCTTCTAAAGAAGAATCTAATCCTGTTAACTCTGAATCTCCAGTTTTGTATGATTCATTTATGTTCCCTGAACCTGTCTATCATGGTCCTTTTGAAACTTATTTTCAAGCTCCTCCGAAGTATCAAAATGCTTATAATGATATCAAGGTAGGACTCCGTGAGCCTCCACCTAAATTCTGTTATGAGCATAGTATGCCCTCTTTTCCTATTGAATGTTTAAATCGTTCGTTGCGACAAAAGGACGAAGTAACACGGGAGAAAATTATGGATAAGGCAAGGACGTAATTTTACGGACAACCGATGTACGAATATGGGGAAAACCTGATGATCCTTGGAAAATAACTGATGAAGGATTAAAAATCTTATGTTGTAATTATATTTTGTTCTAATATATTTTCAATATAATAAACGTCATTTAGTTTTGTTTTGAACAGATATGGTTGGAAAAGGCAAGGGTCCTAGCTTTCTTCGTAAATTTGCGCCAGCTAGTTATTTCGAACGTAAAACAAATGAAACGGCTATAGAAAATATTGAGGAAACTGAAAGTTCAACTTTCAGAAGCCTCGGAGAAATAGGGAACCCTAATATTCCCTATAATCCTTCTATAAGTTTTCATTCCACTCCTAATGCTAGAAGCTATAATGCCACCCCAATATACTCACATAATTTTCATGAGGGATGAAATGCCTTATGAAAATAGATATGTTCCTGAAGAAGAAGAATGAGCTGATTCTAATAAACTATACGTTCCTTACTATGAGACTGTTCCTCTCCCTACTCCTCATATAAATGAGAATGCATCGGGAAGTGAAAGTGAACAAATACTATTAAATCAAATAGCGAAGCTAGAACGTGAAAAAGATGAAGCTGAAGCTCAGAATGCTTTGTTGGTTCAAGCTCTTGAAGAAAAGAATTTTAGAAACTATTAGGAATAATGATTTCTATGTAGAACCAAAGACCGATTGCAACAAAATTCTTCTAAGTACAAATGCTACTGATAGGCTTATCAGCAGCGTTCAACACTTGTTGCTGCTGATAGGCTTATCAGCAGCGTTCAACACTTGTTGCTGCTGATAGGCTTATCAGCAGCGTTCAACACTTGTTGCTGCTGATAGGCTTATCAGCAGCGTTCAACACTTGTTGCTACTGATAGGCTTATCAGCAGTGTTCAACACTTGTTGATGCTGATAGGCTTATCAGCAGCGTTCAACACTTGTTGCTGCTGATAGGCTTATCAGCAGCGTTCACCAGATCAGTCTTGATGCTGATCCTCATCCTTGCTGCTGACAGCCTTGTGCCTTGAAGATAAATCGTTGCAGCTGACTATCCATGCCAAGCGTCACTGAAAACTTTCTGCAAAATCTACTGACACACTCAAAGCAGAAGGAACCTCAATGGTGCAACCAATAACGGACAACAATGCTCTTCTCCAAGAGTGCAAGTAATGATGCATAATGAAGACGCTTCAATAAAGTTAGCTAGTTTAGACTAAACTTGTATTATTAGCTTTGTACAAAAGATCAACGGTCTGTGTTAGATCTGATCCTTAGAATCAAGGGTCTGTCTTGATTCTAAGTTAGCATAAATACTATGTAAACACTTCATTGTAAGTGTGCTTCTTGATAGAGTTTTCATTTGTAATCGTTTATTCACAAAAGCTTAATACAACAGTGTTCTTATTAGTATTCTTTCTGTTTACTCGATTATATTTGTGTAGTTGCTATTGTTTCTGCCAATTTCAACTAAGAACATAACCATCTTGTACTTTCACGATCTACCAAGTGGTATCAGAGCTTTGGCTCAGATTAAACAAACTCACACTTGTTTAATTACTTCTACTTCTATTCTAAACTTTCTCATTGATCAAGTCACCCAAAATCACAAAACAAAGATGGCACAGAGCAATGGATTTGAAGACATCGACAGCATCAACCGACCACCAAGGTTGGTATCTGGGGAAGACTACGACATGTGGAAGAATCGCATGGAAAGCTTCTTCTGTTATCAGGAGTACGGAATGTGAAAATCCATCAGGGATGGACCCTACACTCCCATGGTGGCCTCTGCTGATTCTGGAGGACCACTAGTCCCGAAGGAGCCCTCCAAGTACTCAGAAGAGGACATAAAGAAGATGGAAGTGGACTTCAAGGCACTAGGAGCTATCCAAATGTGCCTTCCAAACGAAGTTTTCCATAACTTTAGAAGTTACAAAACTGCTAAGGAGCTCTGGGAGGCTCTTGAGAAGATGTTTGCTGGCTCAGAAGAAGTCAAAGAAAACAGAAGGGACATCCTGAAGCAGCAGTATGAAAACTTCGTCTGGAAGGAAGGTGAGTCACTAACCGTTTTGTATAACAGGTACACGTACTTGGTGGGAGAACTGCAGTGCTCCAAAGTAAAGCTAGAGAATGAAGATATTCTCAAAAATTTTATCAGATCTCTGCCGAGCTGCTGGACACTATATACAGTGTCTATAAAAAGAACGGAGAATTTAAAAACTCTCCAGATGATAGAACTCTTTGGCATGCTGAAAACATATGAATTAGAAATGATTCAAGCCAAGGAAAGGAGCTCCACTCATCAATCAGCCTCTACTTCCTCCACCATCTCATCTGCGCTTCACTCTGATCACTCCTGTCCTAGTGCAAGCAATTACTATCCCCCCATCGTCACTCATCTTCAAACACCAACTATTTCACAATCCAACTCATCACCACTTCTTCTTGAAGCCCCTCCTCAACAGTCAACCTCTACTGTTTTGTCTCTAACAACTCAAGCAACATGTACTTCATAAAAAAGGATCTGGAATGCTTTCATCTAGATGATCTTGAAGAAATGGATATTCAACACTCATATGCCATGCTCTCCCTCAGAGCAAAAAGGTACTATTCTAGAACCGGGAGATCTGTTCCAAGCAACAACTCAAACACCAGAGTGGGATTAGATAAAAGCAAGATCCGGTGTTACAACTGTAACTAATTGGGCCACTTTTCTAGGGAGTGCAAGGTGCCAAAAGCCAATCCGGGTGTCAGCCATCAAAGACAAGGCTACCAAGGTCAGCCCATGCAACAGCAGCAGCAACAGCAAAGAACTCCTCCAGCTCAAACTACAGCTTGTGCAAATGTTGGAACTTCAGACTTTGACTGGAGTTTTCAATATGAAGATGTTCTTACCACCAACCAAGCTCTTATGGCAGACACTGCAGAGATACCACCTCAGGTATTTGAACATATTTGCTCTCAAGCTTGTATTGATAAAGTTTTAGGTTATAGAAAGCATAACCAAAACCTTATAGATCAAAATGAAGAGTTTCATCAGATGAAATCTGAGTTCAAAAAGGTTGAAAATACTTATAAAGAAAGATTAACTGCCTTAAGAAAGAGATTTCATTGTTAAAACACGAACAAACTAATCTTGAAACTCAGATTGATGATCTACTGGTCAAACTAAAAGCTACCAGAGCTGAACTGGCAGAACAGAAAGTTCATGTTGAAAAATATGAATTTTTCTCCAAAAAGTTATAAAGACTTTTAGATATTCAACTCCATGAGAAGGTAAAAACTGGACTTGGGTATAACAATGATCAGTAGAAATCTGTTCCTCCTCCTGCTGACTATATTGCCATTCACGAACCAAGCTTCAATGTTGCAAATCTTGACACTGCAAACCGAAATCTTTATTCTTCAACGGATGAACCTTTCGTCGAAGACTGCACTACCTCATCGGAATCTGAGTCAACCTGCTCAGACCATGATGTAACCAGTGTAGCCCCATCTGAAGCTAATCTGAATAGAGCTGAAGTTCCTGCTGTTATTCCAGCTATTCTAGCCCCTGTCCCATTCAAACAGATCAAGATTAGCTATCCTCTAGATGGAAGAAAGCTAAACATTGAAAAGGGAGAGACATCAGGATCCACTAACCCCAAGCCTCAGTCAAAGCCGATCACAAAGAAGAAGGTGTTTGATATATGTCATACTCCTGGAGAAAAAGTTCCATATGTTCAAAAGACCCTAGAAGAAGCCACTTTTGAACATAACAAAGCTCATCCATGGAACTTCAAGGATTTGTTCCAAAGAAAGGACTATGTCTACCTTTCAAGAGACAAACTGGCCAGATCATGCTTTATGTGTGGCAGATATAATCACACTGCCAGCACCTGCTTTCATTACCTGGACTACCAAAGAAATTCAAAGCAGCATGTCTTTGAAAAGACTAACATAAACAAGAAGGTAAGAAGCTACGAGGCCAAAGCAACTAAGTTCAGGGAGTCTATCTCCCCCAAGAGTGAAGGTGTCAAGACCTCAACAACCTTTATCATTTGTGGTGAAACCAACCACTTTGCTGCCAAATACAGATTTTATCCCTTCAACCAGATTGCAAACTGCTCATCTAGATTTACACCATCAGCAGTAAACAAAACAGCTGCTGATCTTGAAAAGTCTGGAAAAACAAAAGTTAAGCCTTCAGCAGCAAAAATGTCTACTGCGTATAAAGGGAAATCAAAGGCAAAGCCATCAGCAGTAAGAGTGTCCACTGCTGATAAGGCAAAATCCAAGGCAAAGCCTTCAGCAGCCAAAAATGCTGCCACTCTAGCAAAGCCATCAGCAGCAGAATCTACTGTTGACAAGCCAGAAACATCAGTAGAAAAATCCGCTGCTGATAATGTGAGGAAAACTAGAAAATCACTAACACATCATTGGAAAGCCAAACCATCTCCAAGCATTATCATTGGTTCCATTGACTGCAAACATACTGAAAAGGATAAACTAACAACCATCTTTTTCAAGTCTGCAGACTCTTGGGTTCCTCCCACTAATTAGATATCTATCATGTGCAGGGACAACCAGGTCACAAGAATAACACCTGGGTGGTAGACAGTGGTTGTTCCAGGCACATGACAGGAAACAGATCCATCCTCTCCAACTTCAGACACTTCAATGGAGGATATGTTGCCTTTGGAAGTGACTCAAATGGAGGATCCATTACTGGACAAGGAACTGTGTCCAACGAAAGAATGAGCATTGATAAGGTCAACTATGTCAAAGAATTGGACTTCAATCTAATGAGTGTTTCCCAGGTCTGTGACCAAAAGCATTGGATGCTCTTCACGGATAAAGAATGCTTTGTACTGTCTCCAGGCTTATCCATACCTCCTACAAAAAATATTTTATTAACTTCTCAGAGAAAAGAAAATCTCTATGTACTGGACATGAATGAAGTCACTCCATCTGGGAGTGTTTCCTGTTTTCTATCAAAAGCCTCAGTTGATGAATCAGCTCTCTGGCACAGGAGATTAAGTCATGTTAATATCAAAACTATTAACAAACTGGTGAAGGATAATCTTGTCAGAGGGCTTCCTGACAAAGAATTCCAGCTAGAAGACCACCGCATTGCTTGCTTAAAGGGGAAGCAACACGAGAGTTCTCACAAGCCCAAGACCTTGAATACAAATGACACTCCACTACAACTGCTGCATATGGATCTATTCGGTCCTACAAATGTCATGTCAATGGGCAAAAAGTAATATTGTCTGGTGATAACTGATGACTACACCAGATTCTCATGAGTATACTTCTTGAGAACTAAAGATGAAACTGCTGAAATTCTCAAATCCTACATTTTGAGGGTAGAAAATCAAAGCAATCAAAAGGTGAAGATCATAAGTTGTTCATTTAGGGTACAGAGTTCAAAAACTACATTTTGAACTGTTTCTGTGAAAGCAAGGGGATAGAAAGACAATACAGTGCTCCAAGAACTCCTCAACAAAATGGAGTTGCTGAAAGGAGAAACGGAACTCTAATTGAGTCAGCAAGATCTATGTTGGCTGACTCAAAACTGCCTCTCACATTCTGGGTAGAAGCAGTTAGCACAGCCTGCTATGTGCAAAATAGAGTTCTCATTGTCAAACCCCTCAACAAGACACCTTATGAACTTTGGTTTCAAAGAGTTCCCTACATTGGGTTTCTAAAGCCTTTTGGGTGTCCATGCACCATTCTCATCACACATGGGGTTCTTCCTATGTTTGGTGCCAAATCTGATGAAGGATATTTTGTGGGCTATTCATCTCAATCAAAGGCCTACAGAGTATTTAATTCAAGAACAAGAATTGTGGAAGAATCAGCAAATGTGGAATGTAGAGAATACATCGTCTGTGAGCAGGGAAAAGGCCCAAACTGGCTCTTTGACATAGACTCCTTCTCCCAAATATTTGAGCCTCTCACCTTCACAAATATGGAGTCTACGTCTACACAAACACCTGCCTCCACTGACTACAGACTGGATTTTTCCAAATCTTCTATCCGTCTGAGAAGACCATCGATTGATCCTCCATTAGTTGTGGAAGCAATTGAAGCAAGTGAAGCCGGAACAAGACTCTCCAATGTCACCAGCAGCAGCCTGTCTGAAACTGAAAATCTAAATGAAGACTCTTCGGTAAATGGTGTAGATGCTGTTGATGCTATTGCTGAAAATATTGATGTGGCTAATGATGTTGAAGACTCTTCCACCATGAATGAAGAGACCCCTAATCAAAATCAAAGCAATCTGGAGCAAGGGATACAGCTGGAGGTGGTACCAGCACAGAGGATCCACAAAGAACATCCTCATGAAAATATTATTGGCCAAGTCCACCAAGGAGTTCTCACAAGAAGCAAATCTCACGAGGCCAATATATGCTTGTTTTCATGTTTTCTATCTCAGGTGGAACCCAAGAAGATAGATGAAGCACTCAAACACAGCAGCTAGATTGAGGCAATACAGGAAGAATTGTTGCAATTCAAGAGGCAGGATATCTGGAAACTTGTTGATCTTCCACCAGGTAAATATGATATTGGCACACGATGGGTTTTCAGGAACAAGCAAGATGAGAGAGGTATTGTAGTCATGAACAAAGCCAGACTTGTCGCTCAAGGCTACACTCAGGAAGAAGGAATTGACAATGATGAAGTCTTTGCTCCTGTTGCCAGGCTGGAGGCCATCAGAATCTTCCTGGCATATGCTGTATCCAAGAATTTCATTGTCTATCAAATGGATGTAAAAAGTGCCTTTCTGTATGGGAAGATTGGTGAGGAAGTATACGTTAAACAGCCTCCAGGCTTTGTAGGTCTTGCACATCCTACTCAAGTGTTCAAACTAGGCAAAGCTCTGTATGGCCTACATCAAGCACCAAGAGCCTGGTATGAAACCTTGTCAGGATATCTACTAAGCAACAACTTCAGAGGAGGTGCTATTGACCAGACCTTGTTTATCAAAGATGAAGGGGGAGAAATCTTACTAGTTCAAATCTATGTTGATGATATCATCTTTGGATCAATAAGGAAAAAGCTGTGCAAAGACTTTGAGATTCGGATGCACTCAAAGTTTGAAATGAGTTCAATGGGTGAACTAAATTTCTTTTTGGGTCCACAAGTCAAACAAGTCCCAAATGGAATCTTAATCAGCCAATCCAAATATGTAAAGAGCATTTTGGAAAGATTCAAGATTTCTGACTGCTCTGCTGCAAGAACCCCTATGCAAGTGCATCATTAGCTGACTCCAGACAAAGATGGCCAAGACACTGATCAACATCAGTACCGTGCAATGATAGGGTCTCTCATGTATCTCACTGCCTCAAGGCCAGATATCATGTTTGCAGTATGTCTCTATGCAAGATTTCAAGTAGCTCCAAAGATTTGACATCTTCAATCCGTCAAGAGAATCTTTAGATACCTAAAAGGAGCCCCAAGACTTGGACTATGGTACTCTAAAAATGACAAGTTTAATCTGTATGCATACACTGACAGTGACTATGGGGGATGCAACTTGGACAAAAAGTCCACTTCAAGGGGATGTCAGTTTCTGGGAGGGAGACTGATTTCATGGCAGTACAAGAAGCAAACATGTGTTTCAACTTCTACAGCTGAAGTAGAATACATTGCAGCTTCAAGTTGCTGTGCACAAGTCATCTGGATACAAAATCAAATGCTGGATTACGGGATGACTTTCATGGCAACTCCAATTCACATTGACAATATGAGTGCTATATCAATCACAAACAATCCGGTGCAGCACTCCAAGACAAAGCACATTGACATCAGGTATCATTTCAAAAGAGATCAAGCTGAGAAAAAGAGGATTATTTTAACCAAAGTTATACAAATGAGCAATATGATGATTTGTTTACAAAACCTTTTGACGAAGCTAGATTCTGATATTTAGTTGAATCCATTGGTATGATGAACTTTGATTAAAATTTATCTCTAAAATTCTGTTTTAAAAATGTGTTTTTGTCTTTTGTTGTAAATAAAAGTTATAAGTCTGCAGCACTTTTGTCCTTCAGCTGCTGACAGGTTTAATCTTCAGCAGCAAAGGATTTGCCACTGACTGCTTTAAGTTATCAGCAGGAACAGGTTTCTAGCGGATAGCTTTAAGATTGTCAGCAACAACATCCTTGCTGCAGATCATTGAATCCATCAGCAGCAATTGAGTTTGCTGCTGACAGACTTATTCATTCACAGCAACCAAGTTTGCTGCTGATGGGTAAATTTAAGTCCAAATTAACTTTTACCCGCTGTAAAAATTAACGTCAGTCTTTACCATGACTGCCTCGGTGTATTACAGCTGTAACAGTAAAAAGTGAATAAGGTTGTACTGTACAAGTCATTTTGCTTTTTCCCTCCTCTACCGGTATAAGAACAAATCAAATTTCCTTACCACATCTTCACATTCAATTTCACCCTAAACCCACATCACCTTCTCTCAAGTCCCCACCACATTCAAAGCCTTCCATCCTTAAAACATTCAAAGCCTTCCACACTCTTAACCTTCAAACCTTCCCTGCAAAATTAAACAACAATGGCAGACATCAATAACCCTAGCGATAAGTTCTCCCCGTACCATAACCTTACAGCATACTTAACCAAGGGAAAGAAATCCGAAGGATTCAATAATATGATCGACTTCCTATGCCGATCAAAGATCCATTTTGCCCTCACAACCAACCCTACCATATATATCCCTCATATGGAGGATTTCTGGAAAACCGTCATCTACTCTACCGAACAAGGGATTCCCCAAATTAAAGCCAAGGTAGACGGCAAAGACATCACCATCTCGGAAGCCACACTCCGAAAACATCTTAAGCTTCAAGATGAGGGAGCAGCCATCTCATACTCAAAGGACGAGTACATGAGGACCTTTGTATCCATAGGGTACACTGGAAATAAAAATGAGTATACAATAGAGAAGGCGCTGATGGGCCTTCCATGGAAGTATCTCTGCCACACTCTTCTCCAATGCATATCTCAGAAGAGGAGTGGATGGCATCAAGTGAGCTCCGCACTTGCCTCTGCTTTCCATGGTATGATTACTGGCCTAGGTTTTAACTTTGCACACCTCATCTTTGAGGGTTTGAGATATAACCTCCAAGAGGGTGAAAAGAAACAATTTTTTATGTACCCAAGATTCTTGCAGGAGGTTTTCAACCAGGAACTAAAAGAACTTTCAAAACCTACAAGAATCTACATCATGTTGGGATATAAAAAATAACATTTTTCAAAGCATGAGAACTGTTTCCAAAAGGTTCTCAGGGGTCAATGTTCCATTGTTATCTACAATGATGAACATGCAAAGCACCCAGGGTGACAGTTCAGCAAACCCAGCTGGTACTGATCCCACACCCTCCACCTCACTTCCTGAATCACAAAAAACTACTTCCCTTGATCGAATCCCTATGCATTCTACTAAAGATGCACAGGCACATACACTTGTAACACCCAGTTTGATTGCTCAACCGGAACACAGGGCCCCGGTTGCAGCCAAGTATACCAGAAAAAGGGGCAAGGGAACTCCTTCTTCTCTTACCTCCAAGGCCCAAACCTAACAGCCCTCACTCAGAATCACAACATTCTGGTGAGAATATCATAAGGGACAACCACATTGTTAGGGAGACTCCTTCGGATGTCTCTCTATTAGGATCAGTATCACTTCCCGGATCCATAGAACAGCCCCTTGAGCCACTCCTCTCTCTTCTGAACTTAAGTGTTGAGGAACCTGATCAAGATGATGTACCCTCTCCAACTGCCACTATCTCGAAGGTACTGATTGATCTTGCTTCCAACACACCCAACCCAAGTTCTACTCCCCTGAAGGTCCACTCTAGGAGTTATGACAGAGTGGATGTGGAAGAGGCTGTCACTACTGCTGGTCCATCAAATGACCAGGAGGACAGTGACAACATCGCTAAAACCTCAACCACGACAACTCACAGTGAGGATGTTTCCTTGGAAACTCCCCTCACTGAGATGAATCCCAGGCACCAAGAAACCATGGGTGATGGGGATGCTGAGGCTAGGCCTACAGTCCCATCTGGGTCCAAGGATTCCACAAATATGGATGAGGACAGTATGCAACTTAAAAATCAGGAAATGACGGCCAGGGTGGCTATGCTTGAGGCTGAGGTGTCAAAACTACAGCACCAGATCCTTCTGCATGAAGCCCATCAATGCCCCTCCATGGCTTCTCCATCCCTTGTCTCAGTGGGCACCTAAACTGATGCTTATCTGTCCACTGATGCAACCAAAAAGGGGGAGATAGTCCCAATGGAAGAAGACTCAGACAGTCTTGATGACTGGATTCAAGAGCAGGCTGCATTTCAAAGTACACTATTCAAGCAAGCTTTTGTACAGGATCATGACTTTCCAGCTTCAGACGACGAAGAAGAAGAGACTTCTGAAGACTGGAAGTTAGTCGTCAGGGCTGTTGATGAGGTGATGACTGATGCTGAAGACACAGAACAAACATATACATCTTTCAGCATCATCCCTGAAGCAGCAGCCATCATAAGTCAATCCACTGCCCCCCAATTTCCACTGACTTCAACACAGCTAGAGTTTAACACAATACTAGCTTGGGGGTATGATGGAAAGTCTGAGAGGTTCTGGATTGGTTGGGAGTTTAGCGGAGTAGAAGAGCTAAACTAGGACTTTCTCAACAGCATCCAAGTCCTTCACCTATACCATCTACAATGCAACAACAACTCTACGGACCTCTCAGCAGAACTTGCTATTGGCAGGTTCTATAACTTGATGGAGGATAATCTACCCAAGTTCGAAAGATAAATACAAGCAGCAAAAAGGGTAGCCTATCCTGAATCTTCAGCAGCAGCAGAAAGAAGACTGACTCCTAGAAGACTTGAAATAATAAGGAGTAGTCTTCTCACTAAAGAAGAAGTTCTGTGCTTAAGAAGATTTATGTACAACTCCATTGTCAAGGACTTAGATGTGCTAGGATGGGTAAGCACTAAGTCTCTTGACCACACCTTACTACTAAGCAACGGCTCCTCTCTCACCATCAACACTAGGAACATCCTGCTACTGCCTACAGACTTTCTTTACAAGATCTTTCAAATCAGGGCAAATATCTGCAATGTCAACTCCCTCGAAAGCCAGGCAATGATAGCTACTATCAGAGCCCATCTTGAACAAGAAGGAAGGATTGCTGAGGCAGTATATGTGTCAAATTCTGACACTGATTCTGACTCAGCTTCCCCTCGAGTAGACATCTTTGCTGCAGCATATGAATCAAGATCCACTGTCCAAGAAATGCTGATAGAATTTACAAGTCCTGAGTGTAAATCAGATGAAGCTAATGACCTTCCCTAATCAACCCCTTAACTTGCTAATGAAGCTGAGGCTGAGATCTCAACAGCATCACAATCATCTGCTGTTGTGATCAGTGAACCCGAAGAAGAGGCATACAGTGTAAACAAAGGGAAGGGAATTATGACCAAAGAAGATGAAGAGAGGTTGCTCAGAGAGAAGAGAGAGAAGGAAGAAATAAGAAGGAAGAGACAAGAAGAGGAGATGGCTGACCTGAAAAAGGCTCAAGAAAGAAAAACAACCATGCTCCTCAGAGAACAACTTATCCAGCAGTATGCCAAACAGTTGGATGAGATGAAAGTCAAACTCCATGCAGTGTCTCAAGTTGACGAAGATGAAGAACTTGCCAGACAGCTGTAGGAACAACTAAACAAGGAAGAAGAGAAGGAGGAAGAAAAGAAAAGGAAGGAAGATGCAAAATTTAGAATCTCTGATTCTAAATTAGCAAAGGAAATGAGGGAGGAGTGGATTGAAGCTCTGATCTCTCAAGGTGAGGATGCTGACTACCTTGAAAAACTTTCAAACAAAGAGATCTATAGAGCCGTCATGGGTCAGCAGGGGCAACTGGCAAAGAAGAAGAGAGGTGAAGAGGAAGAAAAGGCTCGTCAAAAATCCAAGAAGGCCATTGCACTTAACCAGAGAACCCATGAAGAAAGGAAGGTCATGACTGACTTCCTAAAGGCAAGGGGGAAAGTGGAAGGAGGCTAGGTCCCATGACATTCTTGAACCTACAAGCCTTGTACAGACAAGTCAAGAAGGAAGAAGAAGAAAGACTAGGAAAGAAAGTCTTCAAGACAAGGGTCACAGAAAAGGAAGACAAGAGACCAGTCCAGAAATAAAAGACTTCTGCCCCAGACACTACTTCCACTATCCAAAAACCTTCCACAAATATCCCCAAACCTTCCTCTCCTCCACCCAAAAAGTCCAAACCATCTCACCCAGCTCCCTCTCATCAACAGCCCACCCTGAAGAAATCCAAACCCACACCTAAACCAGAAGACTCCAGAGATATAGTTGATTGGTTCTACAGTTCACAGGATTAGTGGTTTGAAATCTTCAAGGGGAGAACTGAAAGAAGGAGATCTGTTTACAAATCTATTGATGAAGTTCTACAATTACCAGATTCAGATCTCAGTAGAATTCTAGAGATGGGTGAAGCTCATGAGCCTGCAAATGAGGGTGGGAAACGTCTTATGCTAGCAATCAAACACCATTTCAACCCTAGCAAAGATGTGATCATAGATATCAAACCACTTCAGTCCCACTCTCCATTTGTAAGTTGGTCCTACAATGCTGATCTGGATGAGTTCACCTTAACTGATGTTAAGAAGCAGCAGTTGAGATGTTCAAGCAAGACAATTTTCAAAATGCCAAGTAAGGACATCAAGACACTGTCTGAGCTTCCACTGAACAATTCCAGCAAGGATCCAAGAGGCTATGAGGTTGCAAGGATAGTCTGCCACATGCAAAAGCTTCAGCAACAAAGAGATTAGAAGAATTTTGGTAGCATCAGTCTAGGGGGAGTTTGTAGAACCAAAGACTGATTGAAATAAAATTCTTCTAAGTACAAATGCTGCTGATAGGCTTATCAGCAGTGTTCAACACTTGTTGCTGCTGATAGGCTTATCAGCAGTGTTCAACACTTGTTGCTGCTGATAGGCTTATCAGCAGCGTTCAACACTTGTTGCTGCTGATAGGCTTATCAGCAGCGTTCAACACTTGTTGCTGCTGATAGGCTTATCAGCAGCGTTCAACACTTGTTGCTGCTGATAGGCTTATCAGCAGCGTTCAACACTTGCTGCTGCTGATAGGCTTATCAGCAGCGTTCAACACTTGTTGCTGTTGATAGGCTTATCAGCAGCGTTCAACAGATCAGTCTTGATGCTGATCCTCATCCTTGCTGCTGACAACCTTATGCCTTGAAGATAAATCGTTGCAGCTGACTATCCATGCCAAGCGTCACTGACAACTTTCTGTAAAAGCTACTGACACACTCAAAAGCAGAAAAAACCTCAATGGTACAACCAATGACGGACAACAATGCTCTTCTCCAAGCATGCAAGTAATGATGCATAAAGAAGACGCTTCAATAAAGTTATCTAGTTTATACTAAACTTGTATTATTACTTTGTATAAAAGATCAACGGTCTGTGTTAGATCTGATCCTTAGAATCAAGGGTCTGTCTTGATTCTAAGTTAGTATAAATACTGTGTAAACACTTCATTGTAAGTGTGCTTCTTGATTGAGTTTTCATTTGTAATCGTTTATTCACAAAAGCTTAATACAACAGTGTTGTTATTAGTATTCTTTATGTTTAGTCGATTATACTTGTGTAGTTGCTATTTTTTCCGCCAATTTCAACTAAGAACAGAACCATCTTGTACTTTCACGATCTACCATTCTATATGTATATTTTGTCTTGTATATGCTTCATCAATAAAAAGTTTTGTTTTTGATTCCAATCTTATTTCTTTTATAGTATGTCTAAACAAACCGGACCATCCTATAACACAAGGGGTAAAAAGAAGTAAGCGGTGGTTGAAAACACTGCTGAAGTTACTGTTTCTTGTAAAGAACTTCAGAAAATGATCACGGAAGGAATCAAGGATTCTATTCAAATGATCTTTACTGAAATAGAAAAGAGACAGGCCGATAAATGATCTGCTCCGCCATCAATTCCAAAATCTGTACATTCCCAACCAATAACTCAACGTACTCGAACCATTACTCAATCCAAACCAGTACTCTCAAACCAGAGGGTTCTGCCACCCATCAAACCAATAAAACAGAAAGAGAAGAATTCTACCATAATTCCTCAGAAGAAGAAGAAATGGGGAATAATTATGGTCACATAGAAAAGAAGAGGAAGATTGTTGGCTATACTTACAAAACGTTCTAGGATTGTAAGTCGTACAATTTTTCTGGAAGAGAGGGAGGAACAGCCACTTTAAGGTGGATCGAGAAGACTGAATCCGTGCTTGCTATAATCAAGTGTGCTGAAGAAGATAAAGTTCTTTATGCTTCCAATTTGTTTAAATATCAAGCTTTAAAATGGTGGAAGAACATCATTGCTGCCAAAAGAAGGGATGCAACCAATGCCATGGGTTGAAATGCCTTCAAGGCAAGGGTGGAAAAGAAGTATGTTCCCCAGAATGAAAGGGAAAAAATTGAAGGAAAATTTCTTAGTTTAAAGATGGTTGGAACAAACCATCAGGAGTATTCGACTAAACTCCTCGAGTATGCTCGAATAGTTCATCATCTTGCTGCCCCAGAATCTAATCTGATAAAAAGATTTATTTGGGGTTTGATCAGAGAAATCTGTGACATGGGCAAGGTAGCTAAATGCGAAACCCATGGCGATGCTATGGATTTGGGAGCCACCTTGACTGATAGTCTAACCAGGAATCAAGTAGAGGGGAGAAAGAAGAAGGAAACACCTGGGCAAGGCCCAAGTGGTTCTAAGAAGCCAGGATTAGGCTTCAATTCTAGAAATAACAATTATCCCATTCCTGAGTGTCCAAAGTGTAAGAGAAGGCACTTGGGACAATGTAAATCCGGACTTTATTGCAGTTTCTGCAAGATGTCTTGACACAAAATGGAGGATTCTTATAAAAAGAAGCTTATCACTTGCTATGAATGTGGTGCGGCTGGCCACATCAAAAGCTGTTGTCCCAAACTGAAGAAACCTGAAGGGACAGGTCCTAAGCCTGCTGAAGGAGTAAAGAAGAATGCGCGAGCATTCGTTCTTAATACTCATGAAGGAGCAGGTATGCCCGACATCATTACGGGTACATTTCTTGTCAATAATGTTTATGCTCGAGTTTTATTTGACTCTGGTGTAAACCAAAGTTTTATAGATCATAAATTCTATAAAATGTTAAATAAAACTCTAGCTAAATAAAACAAGAAATACATGGTAGAAACTGCTAACGGAGACCTAGTACAAATCTCAGAAATCCTAAATGACTGTAATATCACACTGTCAGCACATGTTATTCCTGCACAACTGTTGCCAATGACTTTGGCAGATTTTGACATTGTTATAGGAATGGACTTGTTAGCATCTAACCAAGCCCGTATCCTGTGTGATAAGAAAGTTATAGAGCTTCATTTGCCACAAGGCAATATTATCACTATAAACGGTGATAAATCATCGAACTCTGTTGGAATAATTTCTATGCTGAAAGCCATGAAATATCTATGAAAAGGATGCTTAGCATACCTTGTATTTGTTACTCCTGACACTAAAAATAAGATTGAAGATGTGCTTGTTGTGGCTGAATTTCCTGATGTTTTCCCCGACGAATTGCCTGGAATTCCACCGAAAAGAGAAGTTTTTCAAAAATTGATCTTCGTTCTGTATATCATCAATTGAAGGTCCAGCTGCTTTCACATTCCTAAAACAGCTTTAAGAACTTGATATGGTCATTATGAGTTTACGGTAATGCCATTCGGACTCACTATGAACCAGCTACTTTCATGGACATGATGAATCGAGTTTGCAAACCTTACTTGGATAAATTCTCTATCGTATTCATTGACGATATCCTTATTTACTTCAAAACTAAGGAAGTGCATGTAAGTCATCTAAATATCTTGCTTGAACTCTTACGAAATGAAAAGTTATATGTTAAGTTCTCAAAATGCGAATTCTGGCTGTCCGAAGTTCAATTTCTTAGACATGTCATTAACGCTGATGCCATCCAAGTTGATCCTGTTAAAATTGAAGTGATATGCAATTGGGAAATCCCGAAATCTCCAACTGAAGTCCGAAGTTTTCTTGGTTTGGCCGGTTACGATCGGAGATTTATCCAAGATTTCTCGCGAATTGTTGTTCCATTAACTTCTTTGACACGCAAGTCAGTTAAGTATGAATGGGGACCTAAGCAATCTGAAGCCTTTGAAACTCTGAAACAAAAACTGACACAAGCACCTATACTGGCTTTGCTAGATTGAAATGAAGGCTTTATAGTTTACTGTGATGCTTCACACACCGACTAATGCAAGGGAGCAAAGTTATTGCTTATGCTTTCCGTCAATTGAAAACTCATGAGAAGAATTATACGACTCACGATCTAGAATTCGGCGACATATTCTTCGCATTGAAATTATGGAGGCACTATCTTTATGGAGTCAAATTCACTATATTCACTGATCATAAAAGCCTCAAGTATATATTCAGTCAGAAAGAACTAAATATGAGGCAAAGGTGCTGGATGGAAGTCCTAAATGATAATGATTGCGAAATATGTTATTAGTAAGGTAAAACTAATATTGTAGCTGACGCCCTGAGCAGAAAAGAAAACGAGAAACCTAAACGAGTTCGTGCTTTAAGACTCGATCTTCAAATCGATCTTATTACTCCTATTAAGGAATCTCAAAAGATTGCCCTACAATAACCAAACCTTGAGAAAGAAGGCTTGGGAGGTATGATTGACCAATTGGTCAAGGGCAATGATGATATTCTCAGAATGAATCAGAGAAATCTGGGTTCCGATCTATGGAGACTTACGTGAAAAGATTCTCGAAGAAGCTCATAAATCTAAGTATACGATGCATCGCAGAAGCGATAAATTGTACATAGACTTGAAAGCCAATTATTGGTGGATAGGGATAAAGAAACATATCGCTATCTATGTTGCAAAATGCTTAACCTGCTCTCAAGTTAAAGTTGAACATCAAAAGCCTTCTGGCTTGTTACAACCACTTGAAATTCGTATCTGGAAATGGGAAAGGATAACTATGAATTTCATTACGAAACTTCCCCGAACCAGTAGAGGAAATGATACTATCTGGGTTATCATTGATAGACTTACTAAGTCTGCTCATTTTCTTCTCATGAAAGAAACGTTCAGCATGAATTAGTTGGCACAATTATACGTTAATGAAATCGTGTCATCACACGGTGTGCCACTTTCACACCCTCAAAATCTACCTGCAGGGTTTTACCGCGAAGCGCGTGACATACCAGGATCTCAGTCATTAGTTACATTGAACGACTCTATATGAGTTTAAGAAAAACATTAAATATCCAGAGTAAATGCGGAATGCGGAAGCGAAAAAGTTTAAGAAATCCATGCGCAAAACAAAGGCGCCCAAACCATGCAGTTTAAATAAGTAAAGTAAGTTGATAAAACTAATTCAGTGTTTGAAAATGATGGGACTCCATGCATGTCCTATGCTCGTGCTCAATACCTTAGCGACTTGAGAAAACATGCTAAAATGTGTTAACACTAGGTTGGTGAGTTCACAAGTTTCAAATGTATGTAAAGATACTAGATAAAACAGATGCAATTATATCGATAGGCAGCTGGCATATAAAACATGTTACTAAAGCGTTTCGACACCGAAGCTGATTGTTTGTGTTTGATTTCCTTTCACCATGTCTATCATAAAACAATGGTGAGATGTTAGGTTAATTTTACACCCGTTCGACCTTCAATCGAGTTAGCGCGACTAATGCGGGTGGGGCTTGTCATGCCCAATAGTACTACTCAAGATTACCTCGCTATTCCTTATATTAAATTGTTCGATATGTAAGGACTTGTATGATATGTTTGCGCTTAGTACAACAAGTGATATAAAAGAAACGTAAAATCTAAATTTTTGTCGTCATGTTTTCTCCCCCTAGTTTAAAACAGGAAAAGGGCCGTGAAACTCACCTTAGAATACGTGCAGATAAAAGCTAAGTAAAAGCTGATGAATCTCTAACTTCCATCTATTAACATAGGTTTATAAGTGTGTGTTTGTGCAGGTTGATATGAACCCTTAGTATCCAAACAATTTCATTGTTTTAAGTGTTTTGAAAATAGTCTTTAATTTAATAAATGTTGACTCAGTTTGACCCGACGACCCGTTGGTGACACATTGTATGAATTTATGTTTGTTTAGCATAATACTACCATATCATACACATATGACCATGCAATAACACTTAGCAATAAATCTGTATTGTTCTACCATGCAAGCACGGTTTCCATAAATAGCAAATTTCCAAAAACAACAGGTTTCCATAAATAGTAAGTTTTCATAAATAGCAGGTTTCTATAAATAGTAAGTTTACATGAATAGCAGATTTCTATAAATAGTTGTTATGTTCGAGACTCGTGTTTTCTAGAAACTATCGTTACTAATTATGTTCATAATATGAATCTGATACGTCCTAGATGATTAAACATGTAACACACACCTTGATCTTTAACTTGTTGATCACATTTCAGTTTAGGGTTTCCATTTATAGTCGGCTAAAGATAACATGCATGGTTTCCGAGATTTAACACGTTACAACATGTTATTTTATCATAATTAATGAACAACTATCGTTATATACTAACATGCATATCAAACTAGCAAGTTATGACTGCTTTAGTCGATTAAAGTTTCCTTGTTTAGCAAGTTTGTAAGACCGGGCTAGGTGTTCAAAATCTAACTTCACAATTCACTTAAACATGCATCAAGTAACGTATAAAAATCATTATATCATCCTAATCATGTCTAACATGCAAGATAGAAATCACAAAAAGTTTCCTTATATAGTAACTCGTGGTTCTAGACATCTAGGGTTTAACAAAATAAACAAAACCAACCAATATTATCATAATACCCAACTAGTTATCAAAGTTTGCATCTTTATCGAATAGATTCTTGTTTGGAGGATAACTAGGGTTTCACATAACCATATTTTCAAAAAATATATAAATAAATATATACATGAAATCTTACTTGATCCGATGGAAACGAAGATTGATGCTAGGATTGCTCAAGAACACCAGCGATTGCAAGAAGGAGATCGATCTAAGAATGGTTTGAAATGAAGAAGGGATTTGAGATATGAGATCTCCAGGGGAGTGGGGGCTGATTATTTTTGAAATTTTGGTGTTATGGGGTTAGGGCTTTTATAAAATCCTTATATACTCACTCCATGGGTTTAAAAATAGATTTAGGAAGTCCGTTGACTAAATAAATAAATTAAAAACTAATTTAATTAAATCTAACTAATATAAATAGTTTCTAATAAATATCTTTATAAACTTATTTATAAAAATCACTAAAGCAGTAAAGTCACAACGTTACGCGTAAACGTACGCGATTTCACAAAAGTCTACAATTTACGTATAAAATCACATAACACGTAAAAACACATAATTTACATCAATTATAAATTATTTATTGTTCAAAATATTATTTTTAATTATCACCAATGTTCGGGGACAGACTCGGGGATCGACTCGTGTGATTCAGTAATTCTCCGAATTACCGTTATGTGAGTGTTTGTGCGAAACTGACACATCTAACTAATCCTAATTAAATGTAATGCATGAGTGAATGTTTGAGATAACTGAGTTTGTATAAACAAATGTTTGAGATAACAATGTTTGCGTTAACGGAGTTAACCTGAAAATGTCGGATGTCACAGCCACTATCTATTGTGTAAGATAGAGATAGTAGATTTTCTTCTCGATTCTGGCAAAGCTTTCAAAAACCCTGGGTACAAAACTGAATCTTAGCACTGCCTACCATCCTCAAACGGATGGGTAGAGCGAAAGAATTATCCAAACATTGGAAGATATGTTAAGGGCTTGTGTTATTGTTCTTGGAGGAAGTTGGGATGACCACTTACCTCTAATGGAATTCTCCTATAACAATAGTTATCATACGAGTATACAGGCCACTCCTTTTGAAGCCTTATACGGTCGTAGATGTCGAACTCCGATCTGTTGGTCTGAAATAGGAAAAAAACAGTTGTCTGGACCTGAAATAGTCTAGGAAACAACTGATAAAATCATTCAAATAAGAGATAGATTGAAAGCGGCTCAAGATCGTCAAAAGAGTTATGCTGATAAAAGACGAAAGCCGTTAGAATTCAACATCGGTGATAACGTTCTGTGGAAATTTTCACCATGGAAAGGCGTTGTGAGATTAGGAAAGAAAGGTAAATTAAGTCCTAGATTCATATGACAGTTTAAAATCTTGAAAAGAGTTGGGCCTGTGGCCTATAACTCAAATTACCAGAAGAAATGAATGGAGTACATGATGTATTCCATGTATCAAATCTACGCAAGTGTTTGTCAAATGAAACTCTAGTAATGCCCCTACAAGATGTGGAGGTAAATGAAAATTTGAAATTTATGTAACAACCTTTGCAAATCGAGGAGAGACAGGAAAAGAAACTGAAAAGAAAGAAATTGTTCGAGTACACGTGGCCCTAAGTACACGTGGCCCTGAGTACACGTGGGAACTGGAGTCCGAATTGAAAAAGAAATATCCTCACTTATTCAAGTAATCTCGGGGATGAGATTAAAACAAGGTGGGGAGGATGTAACACCTGCCACAAAAATGTCCAAGAAATGCCAAGGTTAGAACCTAAAAGGGCTTGTGTATCTAAATTACCAAAGCCTAGGGTTAAAAATGAAAATTTTAATTTCTAAGTAGATAGCGGACCGCTATCATATTCCCTAACGGTCCGCTGAGAGCTAAGGGTCGGATAGCGGACAACTAGCCGCAATTTCGCTGCAATTTCTAGTGCTAACACGTGTCCTATGGCTCAACTCTAAATTATGACGCGTGTCTCGATAACGGACTGCTACGCTTCCCATAACGGTCCACTAGCCGTTAAACGAGGTGCGGTCCAATCAGATTTGGACGTGTAGGGCTGACGCAATCATAGGGCGATAGCGGACCGCTATGCCCTACCATATCAGTCCGCTATGGGTCCAAAACCCAACCTATAAATATTTGGATGAATTCGATTGTTTTCTTCATCCATAACTTGTCCATTACACTCTAAATTCGTCCAAGAGCTTCCCTAAGCCATTCCCAACGATCCCGATCCAAGTCCCGCTCGTTGTAGTACTCCTATAAAGAAGGAAACGCTCGTAGAATTGTTGGAACGCTAGAGAAACCAAGTTAGGAAGCTAATTCTATAAAATCCAACTTAGACTCTCATTCCTGTTATGATGGTGAATACTTTATCTCTTTCAAAACTTGTGTCAAATCATTTACTGTTGAAGCACTTTTGTGTGATAAACACTCTGAATATTGTCTTAGATTTTGTACTTGTCTTGTATGTATTAGTCTTTGTATGTTAGTGTATGTATGTATTAGTTTTCAAGTTGTAATTACTAATTTATGTACTAGTCGTTTGTTTTCTCTAAGTGTTTTGCGCACTTAGCATGTGCGCAGGAATTACTTTCTGCGTACTTAGCAAGTACGCAAGAATACTCTACGTACTTGTTAAGTACGCAGGAACAATTTGCTCTGCGCAGTTAAGTGCGCAGAGATCAGGTCTAGTATAAATAGGCTAGGTTAACAGAAGTTATGCACGCAGATATTACGCACTCATTTGTAACATCTTTGTAACCTACAAGTTTTATAATAGACGAAGTTTGAAAGTGTTTTGGCAGTCGGTTTACTTTGTGTTACTTGATTCTCCACCTAGTCACGGGTATTCCGCACCCGATCAGACTAGTCACACACCCACACGTAACGATCTGAGACACCCGGGGACCTACAAGTGGTATCAGAGCTGAGCTCTTGATTTCGAGTGTTGTGAGTGTTTTGAGCATCAAAGGTTGGTTAGAAACAAGTTTCTGACCCTTTGGCTCATTTTGTTTAGTCATATCTTCAATTTTTTCTGTCTCCGGTGAGATTCCAGTGATCGAAAAAAGTTGGTGAGAGTTGGTGAAAAAGTGACCTGCGTACTTACCCTTTCTGGCTAAAAGGACAGTCTTCCTGCGTACTTGCCAAGTACACAAGACCATTTCTTGTTGCGTACTTAACTCCTTCATGCGTACTTGTCATTTACTCCTGCGTACTTTTCATTTACTCTTGCGTACTTGTTAAGTACGCAAGAGAAAATCTTAAGTGCGCAAGACCAAGTTCTTAAGTGGGCAAGGTCAGAACCTAAGTGCGCACATTACTTTGACTTTTCTGAAATTTGACCATGGCAAATCTTCAGAATCTCGGTAACCTATTAAACTATGACAATGAGATTGGAACCCCACAGAAACAACCAAAGCTGCTTAACGTAAATGATTACTCAAACTGGAAAGCACGCTTTGAGCATTATATCTCATACACCGATTCCTCACTTTGGATACCCATTCTAGAGGGTTATAAGCATCTCACATATACATATCTTGATGAGGAAGTTCCCAAGCCTATCTCCAAACTTGATGAAGAAGAAAAGAAAGTTTACGACAGAGAGAAGAAAGCACACAGATATATTACTATGGCCTTGACCAGGGAGTTATTTCACAGCTTTAGAGGATATGATAGCTCCAAGGATCTCTGGAAGGCTTTGCAGAAGAGATTCGATGGAAACAGCGACATCGAGAAGAGTAAGATGGATCTTCTTAGGAAGCAGTATGAGTGCTTCAGATATCTGGAGAATGAATCTATATATGAGCTTATCTCTAGATTCTATCATCTGCAAACTGAGCTGAAAGCTTATGACCTGATCTATCCGAATGAGGAGTTAGTTGAGAAATTTCTGGATGCCCTACCACCAAAATTTGAGATGTACACCACTCTGATGAGAGAGAACTCAAAGTTTTATGAGAAGACTATTGATGAAGCAATCGGAAAGGTTCAAGCACATGATATGAACCTAAAACGAAAAGAGAGCTCAGGGAGACCTCAAATACAAGACCCTTCTATGTATTTTGGGACGTCTTCCACAGTCAAGTCATCGGGTTCCGGAATTGCCCTTTTGTCAGGGAACTCTCATGAGGAGGATAACTCAAATGTCTGTGGTGGTCATGTTTGCTATGAAGCATCTGGATCTGGTTCTGGATCTCATCACCAGAATTCCTTAGAATTCCTTAAGAAATCCTTCTCCCACATCTTCAGCTAACCAATCAGTAATAGCCAAGATAGCTGAAGATCATGTGGCTTTATTCTCATCATGCATGCTTGCCTATGAGAACTTCATTGGCGGTAAGCTCACGGATCCTGAAACCATAGAAGAAGACTTCAATCAGGTGAATCCGGATGATTTGGAGGACATGGATATTCAATGGAATATGGCCATGATCCTGAGAAGGGCGAAGCGCTTCCTGAATAGAACTGGCAGGAAGTTTATTGGTGGACATTCAAATGCCAAGGTAGGATTTGATAAATCCAAGGCTAAGTGCTACAAATGCAATAACTTTGTGCATTTTGCAAGAGAATGTCAAAAGGACAAAGCACCGGCCTCGGGGTTCACCAGACCTAGCCAAGGAAACAATCAAGGGTACAACAATTCCAACAACCACAATCAAAGTCAAGGTGGAACGTCCAATGCTTTGGTAGCACAACAAGATGACAACTTTGATTGGGGTGTTCATCTGGAGGATGCCCTTGTTGCTAAAACGCAAGTTGGTCTCATGGTTGAGATTATGGAGATGATGGAAGCAAAGGAACGGGAAGCTTTTGTGGCTGACCAAGAAGAGTCTACAACTGCAGTTGCCCTAATGGCTATTGGAGAGGCATCATGTTCATCTAATGAGGTAGATTCTAACTCTTTTGCTGTCATTTCTTGTTCCAAATGTCTAAGCTTAAAGGTTGAAAATTCTAAGCTTCAAGACAAAGTCGAACCCCTTCGTATTTCAGCTTTAAGCTACAAAGAAAACGAAAAACGATACAAAGATTCAATTGAAACGTTTAAAAAAAACGCGATTATTCACCTAAAATCAGCGATTAACAGTTTCATTTGGATGTTGTGGACAAGGGGTTAGAGAAAAGGAACAATGAGATCAACAAGCTGTAAAATGAGATCTTACAGTTGAAAGGGAATATTGAGAAGTTGAAAAATTCTCTTTTTGTGATGGAACACTACGAGTCTGTAGTGAGACAAGTGAATGACTTAGGGCTGGGTACTAATGCCATTCCTCCACCAGTAAGCGGGAAATTTGTCAACAGATTAATTGACATTGATTTGTCTTGCCTTGATGAGTCCTCGAGTCAGGATGATTCCTCTAACAAGGATGATTCCTCAAGTAAGGCTGACTCGGAATCTGATGAAGAGTTCCTTACTGCTTCTGATGATGGGTCTGAGAACACCTGCCCTGAAGGAGTAGTCTCTGAGGAGTTGCTCGGTGAACAGAAAGTTAAGAAAAACATTATCGCTGATAGTGATAATTGTATTTTGACTGAATCCGATATCGTTGAATCAAATGAAAAATTAAAAGTGATGCTTTATGGGGGATATAAAAACATTAATCAAGTTAAGAAAGAAGCTTTTTCAGCTCATTATGGGCTTGGCTATCAAGAAAATATGCAAAAGTATTATATTCCCAAGAACCAATCATCATCGGGTCAAACTACTGTTCACCAAACAACTTCTCTTGCTCATCATGCTGAGTCATCTAATGCCAGATCTAATGAGCCTTACAGGAGGACTTACAAAGAAAATAGAACTTGCTTTCACTGTAGTATGGTTGGTCACATCATTGTGAACTGCCCTGCAAAGAACCAAGGGAAACGACCAATTGTTTCACAACCGGCTGTTATCTCTAAGTCACCACCAGTGAAGCATTCCAAGAGTCCAAAAGAAAATATGGTGAAACCACCAGTAAAACCTATGGTAAAGCCAAAGATCACATCTGCGGCTAAACCATATGTTCCAAAAAGGGAAAAACTATCTGCTAAACCTTGTGCTTCTACCTCTGGTAGTGCACCTACTGGTGAGAAACATGTGGTTAAGCTTTCTAAGCCACATAGGAGAAGAAGGAACAAGAGATTGAGGAAGCTGGAACAGCTAGCTGGAATTCAACCAGGTGAAGCTTCTACGAGTTCACCTGGTGCTTCTGGATGCAAGCCGACTGTTCCAGTAAAACAAAAGAAAAGGTCCTGAAATAAGAAATCTAAAAGTTCTCAATATCCTGGTCCCAAGTCTTCTAAAGATTCATCCATTTTTCACAGTCACAACTGTTAATTAATTGAGGTTGTTTATTTTGAGAAAGAAGGACGACCCAAGACCACTATGGCTTAGGTCTCCAAATCTAATTAATTCCTTGTGTCTCGTGTAGGGACATCCGAAGGGTACTATCTCTAATCGTTGGTATGTAGATAGTGGATGCTCCCGGCATATGACAGGTAACATGGCCCTGCTTCAAGATGTAAAACCATACAGAGGCGGCTACGTGGCCTTTGCAGGCGAGAAGGGTGGAAATATTACTTGTCAAGGCATAGTTTCTAATGGTTGTGTCAGCTTCGACAACGTCAACTACTACGAGCAGCTAAAGCATAACCTGTTGAGTGTTTCTCAGATGTGCGACAAGGTGTACTCCGTTATGTTTGAGAAATCTGAATGCTTGATTCTCAAACCTGGTTTTGAAGTTCCTGAAGACTAGATTCTGATGCGAGCACCAAAGACAAACGACAATTATCAGATTGATATGAGCGTGACAACAACCACCTCATCAGTTGCTACTTGTTTGCTTACCAAAGCGACAGAACTTGACTCTATCTTGTGGCATAGGAAACTTGGACACATTTCTTATCGAAAAATGAATCATCTTGTCTAAAACGGTTTGGTAACCGGTGTTCCTAAGCTGAGATTTGCCGTTGCAGATGACTGTATGCCTTGTAAAAAGGGCAAACAACAACGGAAGTCTCACAAGGCCAAGCTCCAAAATTCTATCGATACCCCTTTAGAGCTAATACATATGGATCTGTTTGGCCCCATAAGTATCAGGAGTATTGGAGGTAAGTCATACTGTCTAGTTGTAACTGATGATTTCTCACGTTTTTCTTGGGTGCATTTTTTAGGTACAAAGGACGAGACTGCAGACATTCTTCAATACATGATCCTGAGCTTGGAATCTCTTTGCAAGTTGAAGGTTAGAAGAATAAGGAGTGATAACGGAACTGAATTCAAGAATAATTTGATGGAACTTTTCTGTCTCAAGAAGGGGATCCGTCATGAATTTAGTGCACCGTACACACCTCAACAGAATGGAGTTGCGGAACGGAAGAACAGAACCTTGATTGAGACTGCAAGGACAATGCTGTCAGATGCAAAGCTTCCCGTCACTTTCTGGGCAGAAGCAGTAAATAAGCTTGCCACGTTTTGAACAGAATTCTTGTTGTGAAGAGGCACAACAAGACTTACTATGAGTTGATCAACAATCGACCTCCCAATCTTGACTACTTAGTTCCTTTTGGTAGTCCCTGTTCCTTATTGCTACAATACAAAGACTGCAAGTCTAAGTTTCATGCAAAAGCGATGGAAGGAATCTTCTTAGGATATGTTGCCAACTCGCCTTGCAAGAGAGTGTATAATATAGGAACTCGTACTGTCGAGGATTGGTTCGAAGTGGATTGCAGTAAACACAGCATTCCACCAGAACCAACTGGTCCAGCTTGGGGTTTTAATTATGATGTGCAATTCAAGTCTTTCAACCTTCCTGATTTGTCTGCCGATGTTGCCGCAAATGTGTATGATTTCTTTGGTGGCGGTGATGACTCCAGTTTCTCAACCCGTGCAACTGTACCGATTGTAACTCCCAATTCCAATGCTGCATCTGCATCAGGAACTCATGACAGTGATAATGTTGAAGTTGTTCTTGTTGACGGAAATGACGCTCAAGCTAATCCTAACACTCGTGTAGGAAATGAAGCTCCAGCTGATCCAATCAACATTGAATCATCGTCTTCTATATCATAGGATATGGGGGAGTTGAGCACGAACCCCAATTCAGAAATTCAAGAACCACAAATACCAGAGACGAGAGTGCACAAGAATCATCCAATTGACAACATTATTGGTGATCCTCATGTCGGTGTTCAGACTCGTCATAAAACCACTGCTTAGAACACTAGTTTGTACTCTAAGATACTTGACACTAGTGTCATGGAAACTTGTCTGAATGCTGCATTCGTGTCCCAGTTAGAGCCGAAGAATGTGAAGGAGGCTCTCGCTGACAACTACTGTATTGAGGCGATGCAAGATGAATATTCTCAATTCCAAAAGTTGCATGTGTGGGATTTGGTTGACTTGCCAAGAGGCGTATAACCAATTGGAACCAGATGGGTGTTCAAGTGTAAAACGGATGATCGTCATGTCGTAGTGAAAAATAAAGCAAGGTTGGTTGTTCAAGGATTTTAGCAACAAGAGGGCCTAGATTACACTGAAGCATATGCCTCAGTTGCTAGACTTGAGGCCATTCGACTGTTTCTGGCTTATGCCTCCTATGTCGGCTTCAAGGTCTATCAACTTGATGTGAAGAGTGCTTTCCTGTATGGAAAAGTTCATGAAGAGGTCTATGTCACTCAACCTCCCAGCTTTGAAGATCCGTATAATATCAATAAAGTGTATAAGCTCGACAAAGCACTTTATGGTGTTCGTCAAGCACCTCGGGCATGGTATGAGACGTTATCAAAACATCTACTGTCAAATGGTTTCAATCATGCACATATTGACTCGACCCTCTTCATTCGGAAAGCAGGAGGTGATATTATTCTTGTACAAGTGTATGTCGACGACATTATCTTTGGGTCTACAAATGAAGAGATGTGTAGGGAATTCGAACAGGTGATGAAGTCCAAGTTTGAGAAGAGTAACATAGGTGAATTGTCATTCTTCCTAGGTCTACAAGTCAGTCAAAAAGAGGATGGAATCTATCTACATCAAAATAAGTATGTGCAGGACAGCTTAACAAAATACAAGACGAATGATAGCAGTACTTATGGCACACCTATCCCTGTCAATCATGGTCTGCACTTAGACAAAGATGGAAAGGATGTGGATTGCAAATTGGACCATGGGATGATCGGATCTCTTATGTATCTCACAGCTTTAAGGCCTGACATAATGTTTGCTGTATCCTTGTGCTCAAGGTTTCAGTCACAACCGAAGGAGTATCATATGATAGATGTCAAGAGGATATTCAGATACTTGAAGGGGAAACCCCGATTGGGTCTTTAGTACTCAAAGCAGCAATCATTTGACCTCAAAGCTTATACTGATTCAGACTATGGTGGTTGTAACCTTGATAGAAAGTCAACTTCAAGTGGATGTCAATTCTTAGGAGACAGGCTAGTTTCCTGGCAGTGTAAGAAGCAGTCAACGGTTTCTGTCTCAACATGTGAAGCAGAGTACATTGCTGCAACGAGCGGTTGTTCTCCACTGTTCATTGTGGATTCAGCATTAATTGAGAGACTACGGCTTAAACATCATTGGAACTCCACTGTTCATTGACAAAAATGCCACCATGTCCATCACAAACAACCCGGTGAAACATTCCAAAACTAAACATAATGAAATTCGCCACCATTTCATCCGTGATTGTGCTGAAAAGCATCTCATTGAACTTGTAAAGGTTCACACGAATGACAACTTTGCTGACCTTTTCATTAAGGCGTTTGATCGATCCCATTTTGAACATCTTGTCAACATGATAGGAATGTTCAATCCAGAGTGAAAACTTGTTTTTCTTAAATCAATTCAATTCATGAATGTTAAATTTTATTTCTTTTAAGTTTTCTGTATAGTTCTTTTAGTTTTCAAATATTTTACAAAAAAAAAAATCCAAACAAAATAGAAAATGGAGAAAATTTCAAAGTTATTTGAGAAAAGAGGAAATGATAGTACATCAGTAATGATCTAAACTTCATAGACTGCACATATGGGAAATGATTGCGTCATGCTTGCTTGATCGTTTAAATTGTTGTGTTCTTAATCTGCTTATTTACAAGTAATTTGAATTGTCAGTAGGTTGTAAGTATCTTTAAATCATTAGTAGTGTGGAAATTAAATCAATACTACAATTGTGATTTGAACCCATGTTTGCTAGTGTGTGTGCGTAAAAGAATGCAAAAGATTACTATCGGATACAAGATGTTAGATTTTGGCAATTATTTTCTTCTGAGACTAGTTTCGGGATAGGCCGTTAGCACAATTAATGCAGTTCATCTCACTGCCCATACTCACAAGTATGCAATGAGAGAGTGAATCAAGACATGTCATTACATCAACCGTTGAGCGTGTATTCACCCTTGAATCACTCCTGATTCATTGAATTCAAATCCAGATAAAAGTTGGATTCCCTTACCTAAATACTCAAACACCATATTCATTATCCTGAATCATCATACCGTTATTCACTAATGAAATCACATGAAACCAAGACAAATGAATCACTTGATTCTGAATCTTATGATTCCTGATAATCCTTATGGATTATGTTTGATTTTCCTATGCTAATTGATGTAGCCTCATTCTGGAAATTTAGAAAATCATTGAGAATATCTTAGATGCCTTGAGATAGTGCAATTTACACTCCTGTAGCATAACAGTGGGGTACACGTTGTATATCTTAAAATTAATACATTAACACACAAGAACGTGATACAAAGATGCTTATGGTTTCAAATCTTATAATATTGCCAACTTGAATGACTTGTTTATGTGCTTATCACGTATGAAAAATAGTAATCCATGACATGATCCCATATTCTTTGATGTTTATCTTGTATCGTTTTTGCTATAATTTAGCCTGATATGATCCTCTGCTCGTGTCTTTGAACAAAAATAGTGTGTGAATATGTGTATTTCGTTACATTGAAAAGATCAAAAAGGTTTTAAGTTTGTGTATAGTTCAAATTCCATTCAGAAAAACCAAAAATATTTGTGTTTAACCTTTATGAATTGACTTTGAATTCTCTTGATTGAATGTGATTATCACGTTCGTTATTTGACTTGACAATCTTCATAATTTGAGTTGAAATTTGTGCAACACAAGGGTTTCTGCGTACTTGTCAAGTGCGCAGGAATTAAACCTTGTGTACTTTAAGTACGCAAGACTTAAGTCATGCATACTTGCTATGTACGCAAGAGTTAAGTCTTGCACACTTGTTAAGTACGCAAGACCAAATTGTGTGCGGTATATATACAAGACTTAGAATTATTTCTGGATTTTATCTCATTTCAAACCTCTTTGACGCTGCTGTATACCCGCTTCATATTTCCTCGAATCTTTGTGTGATTCCAAACAATTTTATCGTCCCGTTCATTGTTCCATCTTCATTTAACAATCATTTGGTGAGAATCTTAGTCCATTCCATCCATTCAATCTCCAGTTATTGACATATTCATTGAACTCTCGAACCTAGGGTCTTGATAGTGAAACTTTGAACGATTTTGGATGTTCTTGATGAATTTTAAGACATAAAACTAGTTATAAGTCACTACTCGAAGCTTCTTGACACCTAATCTGTCTTTAACAGGGTTTGATTTTGATTTTGACCCCTTGTTTGACCGTAGGTTACCGTCGGACCATGGCTAGGTCAAAATCGACTGGTATAGCAACTAATTGCTATTGATAGTGGTTCCATAGGTCATAATCATGTATTTTGACCTTGTGGTGACCCTATTCCACAGCAATAGAATACAACTGTTGAATTTTTGGAGTTTGAAATTTGGCTAAGTGCAGGTTCCTGCGCACTTAACAAGTACGCAAGAAGTAATTCATGCGTACTTGCTAAGTATGCAAGAACTAACCCCTGCGTACTTGCTAAGTACGTAGGAAGGGCACTTCTGAAAAACTTCTAAGTCTGAAATTCAGTTCATTGTGTAATTGCTATATCAAGTCATGTTTGATCCATTCCAATGATGCTTCTTATTCTTATTGTGTTTATTGTTTATTTTTGCAGTGATGGCTCGTGCATTTACTAGCAAATTCAATCTGCTGGCTCTAACACAACCTGAGTAGAAGGGTGCTGCACTTCAATATAGGGAGATAGTCGATTTCCTGAACCGCTCGAAGATCAGCTATGCCATCTCTGCTGATCCTATTATCTCAAGACCATATCTGGAGCAATTCTGGGAAACTGCTGATCACGACTGTACAGTAACCCAAAACGTCATTAGGGCTACTGTAGCAGGTCATGATATTGCAGTTTCTGAAGACACCATTAGACGAGTACTACAGTTTATGGACTTATCAATTGATCCGATGACTTACCCTGACTACTTCGTTGATAGATGCTGGAGACAAAGGATGGGGGTATGTTGGTACCATGGACTACTCCTCGTATAAGAAGATGTGGGTACTTGATCAGTGGCATTACTTCACTCACATCATGATCATGTGCCTGTCTGCTAGGAAGGCAGGAAAGGATGCCATGGAGCATGACTTGGCAGCTGCAATGGTTGGCCTCCCTCTTAACAAGGGTTACCGCTTTTAAAAGTATATCTACAAGTCTATCACCGATCAGATCAATGCTGCTGATTGGTTTAGATTTCTATTATACCCTCGGTTCGTGTAGCTATTGATTAATGATGTTGTACCCAATCTACCTCAGATTGGAGAGAGACTACAAGTGAAGCGGGTGGCCAAGAGAGTTTTCTCACAGTTCTTAACGCCAGGAAGTATAGAACCTACCCCTGAGCATACTCCACTCTTTGGCCACCTAATAAATGAAGCATATGTGGCCCCTGCTGACTTTAGATGGTATAGTGCAGAGTCTAACCCTGAACTCAGTGAACACAGTGATGAACAACAGGAAGAAGAGGAAGTTGAATCTGAAGATGATATGTCTGACGATGAAAAAGACGAAGAACAGGGAGTTGGAGGTACTGAAGATTCCGACTCAGAAACGACCGAGTCAGATTCCTCTGATTCAGATGATGCACCATCCCAGGCACACCCAAGAAGATTGATGAAGGTGACCCTTCCCGAGTCATCTTCCAAGAGAAAGAGACAAGCGACTAGCAGTGAATACGAGCAAGATTCCGATTCGGACGCTTCTATACAGAGACGCAGAAGATAAAGTATAAACAAGCAACGGGGGGATAGGCCGCACCAAGCTATCCTTCGTTAGGTAGAAGTCAGTGCTCAGAGGCAAGCACGTGTCACGGCTGCGAGTATTGATTCCACTTCTACCTCACCTTCACCACAACTTTATAGGCGACAGCGGAGGAGGCCACGTGTAAAACCTAATGTGGCTACCACTGCTATCACAGAGGAGGTTCATGTGATAGTGTCCCTCCCTGTGCAATCTGTCTAAGTGGCGGTGACACCTCCGATTCTAACCGAGTCTATCACCATCACCCCTACCACTATCCAAAAAAATTCCATCCCAACCTCAATCCCAACAACCACCCTTTAACACATCAGTGAACCCTTTCATGACTTTGACTTCAATCAGGGGTTGGATTTTGGAGAATTCTTTTCCTTCTCGCCTAATCAAGCTGAAGCATCGTCTTCCTGGGGACCTGATCCTCGTGATACCCGGATCCCTACCCAAGAGACTTAGGTCGCTGGTCTTCTTGAAATGCTACGGAAATCGAGAGAAGAATCTGACAAACAGTAGGGGCAGATTAACTCTCTGATTGATGAGGTAGCCGCACTAAAGAAACAGCTGGCGGCTGATGACAAGCAACACTTAGAGCATGACACTATGGTGAAACTGGTCTGTGATATGGCCAAGACGCTTCCTGCTCAGGGGGAGAGATTGAAGGAGCTATTGGAAAAGCAACCACCTAAGCCTAGCAGTGAAGAGGCTTATCACTTAGTTGATCTAACTAAGGGTGATGATCAGGATAAGGATCCTGAAGCCAAACTGAGTGGAAGTGAGCAACAATCGTTGGCTTTGGCGATTGTTCCCATTTTTGCCGTGTCTATGGCTGAGGGGGAGTCTACTCAGAATGAAGGTGGAGGTGATGCTTCAGGTGGAAATAAAGGAAAGTCGGTGGCTGACGTTTTGAAAGATCTATCTAACGATGTGTCGTATGATGTGATCCTATTCTTATAGCCAGACTATTCCTAAGAAGCACGGATCGAAGCTCTCTGCAATATGGAAGAGGGAGATATCGACTCTTCTGACGACTGGGATGAGGAGGATGATGATGTTGTAATCGAATTTCCCAAGGGCGACGGGGAAGGAGAGTATGAGTTTGAAGATGGAGAGATTTTCGAAGTTCCATCCTTTGAAACTCATATTGACAAAGGTTCAGTCGAGCCTGCTAGTACTGTTGAGGCGTCGACTGAAGCCTCCCCTGCCGACCCTACACCTGTGGATCCAGAGGCACAGAAAGACAAACATATGCCTGCAAGTTCATCGAAGGATCCGACTCCTGTCTAGCAAAAGACATCAATCATAGACAGACATGGAGCAACAGGGATGATCTTAGCTGTGAGGTTCGAGGAGAATAAGAAGTTGTTTGCAATCAAGCGAGCTGGGGGGGGGGGTTCAATACTTGAAACCAACTAGCGAAGCTTTCAACTCCTTGCCAAGATATGACCTCGTGAACCTAGAAAACCGAGAGCTGATGGGTCACTCAAATCACGCAGTAGCGATGGGTTTGTGGCAGGTTCTACAGCGAGAGGTAAGATCTGGGAAGTTCGAAATGTTTAAACCTCAAGTGCCTAAGCGAGTCATGGACAAGAATGTTAGATATCCTGTGACTCATAAAAGCTTAAAGAAACTGGTATACAAGCCAGTGCTGTGTGAAACCAAGATTCCCCTGAGCAAGTTATCTTAGGATATTCTCGGTAACATATGGTACTGGTACATAGATCCTAAATCGGGCGAGGCAGTGGTGATTGGAAAGGTGTGGTCTGAGAGTGGAAGCTTAGTGCCAAGGGAACTTATCAGAGTTTTTGATGAAGTCTGCTTCATAAAATTTTCTGTGAAAGATCTGGAGGCGCTAGCTGACAGGTACCGCATGTACACGGAAGAGTAGACAAAGTTCCTTGCTTCTAAATACGACAAGGTGATCAAGTTCTGCCTTGATTACAAGAAGAAGATTGAAGCTAAAGCTGGGGAGCGGTGAAGACCAAAGACAATCCAGAGCTGTTGTCAAGGGGGAGTTTGTTGAAGCACTTTTGTGTGACAAACACTCTGGATATTGTCTTAGCTTTTGTACTTGTCTTGTATGTATTAGTTTTTGTATGCTAGTGTCTGTACGTATTAGTTATCGAATTGTAATTACTAATGTATGTACTAGTCGTCTATTTTCTCTAAGTGTTTGGCACACTTAGCATGTGCGCATGAATTACTTCCTACGTACTTAGCAAGTACGCAAGAATACTCTGCGTACTTGTTAAGTACGCAGGAACAATTTTCCCTGCGCACTTGTTAAGTGCGTAGAGATCAGGTCTAGTATAAATAGGCTAGGTTAACAGAAGTTATGCACGCAGACATTACGCACTCATTTGTAACATCTCTGTAAACTACAAGTTTTATAATAGACGAAGTTTGAAAGTGTTTTCGCTGTCGGTTTACTTTGTGTTACTTGATTCTCCAACTATTCACGGGTATTCCGCACCCGGTCAGAATAGTCACACACCCACACGTAACGATCCGAGACACCCGGGGACTTACATTTACGTTTACGAAAATGGCCAAATAAAGGTTAAAGGAATAATGCTCAACGTTCTTCTACGAACAAAGCATTCAGGCCATAGGTATACGTAAAACTTGCAAGGGATATACGGATCTTGGGTGAAAGTCCTGGATTACGGCTGGTACTTATCTTATAACAATTTCGTAGACGCAGACCTTTCCATTGTTATAAGGCATGATCCCAGTGTATACAGTGGTGCACATGATCAGGAGATAAGAGCCTGCTGAATGATTGAACCCAACGTTGTGATTATGAAATTAATACTTGTTTGTGCCAAATGATTTTATTTCAAGATAATTGTATTTACCAGCGTTGGCGCTGATGTTTCATTTTCAAAATGTTTTCAGGTAATGAATAAAATGTAAAGGAAAAGGGGATACGGGCAGACAAAGGATCTGACCCATGAAAAGAGAAATGAAAAGGATGAAATGCATGTTGGATTCTCAGGCCTCATGCATAGACAATCCTGAAAAAGAAGAAAAAGGAGATAGGACAAAAATTGATCAAACTTGGATAGTACTATTTCCAGTGGCTTGAACTTGTCCATGGATTGAACTTGTTCATAAGAGACAAGAGATGTGTAGAAATAAAGACTGATGGCTGCTGATCTTAGAGTTTTCTGCTGACCAACAAATTGCTGCGGACAAGCTTATCTGCAGCGGATACTTGTTCTTCTGCTAAAGAACAAATCTGCTGCGGATAGCCTTATCTGCTGAAGACCAGAGTTGCTGCGGATAGGCTTATCAGCAGCATCAACACTTGATGCTGCTGATAGGTAAATCATCAGCAGCTTTGGATGGTCACATCTTGCTACTGATCCCCATCCTTGCTGCTGACAGCCTTGTGCCTTGAAGATAAATCGTTGCAGCTGACTATCCATGCCAAGCGTCACTGACAACTTTCTGCAAAAGCAACTGACACACTCAAAGCAGAAAAGAACCTCAATGGCACAACCAATGAAAGACAACAATGCTCTTCTCCAAGCATGCAAGCAATAATGCATAAAGAAGACGCTTCAATAAAGTTAACTAGTTTTAGACTAAACGTGTAATATTTAGCTATATACAAAAGATCAACGGTCTGTGTTAGATCTGATCCTTAGAATCAAGGGTCTGTCTTGATTCTAAGTGAGTATAAATAGAGTGTAAACACTTCATTGTATGTGTGGTTTTTGATTGAGTTCTCATTTGTAATCGTTTATCTGCAAAAGCTTAATACAACAGTGTTCTTAAAAGTGTTCTTTCTGTTTACTCGATTATACTTGTGTAGTTGTTATTGTTTCCGCCAATTTCAACTAAGAACAGAACCAACTTGTACTTTCACGATCCTACAAGTAGTATCAGAGCTTTAGCTCAGATTAAACAAACTCACACTTGTTTAATCACTTCTGGTTGTATTCTAAACACTCTCTTTCATCAAGTCACCCAAAAACACAAAACAAAGATGGCACAGAGCAATGGATTTTAAGACATCGGCAGCATCAACCGACCACCAAGATTGGTATCTGGGGAAGACTACGACATGTGGAAGAATCGCATGGAAAGCTTTTTCTGTTATCAGGAGTACGGAATGTGGAAATCCATCAGGGATGGACCCTACACTCCCATGGTGGCTTCTGCTGACTCTGGAGGACCACTAGTTCCGAAGGAGCCCTCCAAGTACTCAGAAGAGGACATAAAGAAGATGGAGGTGGATTTCAAGGCACTAGAAGCTATCCAAATGTGCCTTCCAAATGAAGTTTTTCATAACTTCAGAAGTTACAAAACTGCTAAAGAGCTCTGGGAGGCTCTTGAGAAGATGTTTGCTGGCTCTGAGGAAGTCAAAGAAAACAGAAGGGACGTCCTGAAACAGCAATACGAAAACTTCGTATGGAAGGAAGGTGAGTCACTAACCGTTTTGTATAACAGGTACACTTACCTGGTGGGAGAACTGAGTGCTCCAAAGTAAAGCTAGAGAATGAAGATATTCTCAAAAAGTTTATTAGATTTCTCCCAAGTTGTTGGACACTATACACAGTGTCTATAAGAAGAACGGAGAAATTAAAAACTCTCCAGATGACAGAGCTCTTTGGCATGCTGAAAACATATGAATTAGAAATGATTCAACCCAAGGAAAGGAGCTCCAATCATCAATCTGCCTCTTCTGCCTCCACCATCTCATCTGCGCTTCACTCCGACCACTCAGTTCCTAGTTCCAGCAACTACTATCCTCCCATTGTCACCCATCCACAAACTCCTACCTCTCAAACAAACAACTCACCATTTCTCGTAGAAGCTCCTCCTCAAACATCAACCTCTGCTGCTTTTGTTTCTGAAAACTCAAGAAACATGTCCTTTATCAAGGAGGATCTGGAATGCTTTCATCCAGATGATTTAGAAGAAATGGACATACAACACTCATATCTCATGCTCTCTATAAGAGCAAAAAGGTTCTACTCTAGAACCGGAAGACCCATTCCAAGTAACAACTCCAACACCAGAGTTGGCTTGGATAAAAGAAAACTAAGATGTTACAACTGTAACCTACTAGGTCACTTTGCTAGAGAATGCAAAGCACCAAGAGCAAATCCAGCTGCTCCTCAGTCAAGACAAGCTCACCAAGCCCAACCTAGACAGCAACAACAAGCTACTCCTCCAGTTCAAACTGCAGTCTGTGCAACTGTTGGAACTTCTGACTTCGACTGGAGCTTCCAGTATGAAGAGCTGCATGTCAACAATCAAGCTCTTATGGTAGACACTACAGAGGTACCACCTCAGGTATTTGAAAATCTTTGCTCTCAAGCCTGTATTGATAACAATTAAGCTCTTATGGAAGACACTATATAACCATAACCTTATAGATCAAAATGAAGAGTTTCATCAGATGAAATCTGAGTTCAAAAAGGTTGAAAATACTTATAAAGAAAAGATTAATTGCCTTAAGAAAGAGATTTCATCGTTAAAACACGAACAAACTAATCTTGAAACTCAGATTGATGATCTACTGGTAAAACTAAAAGCTACAAGAGCTGAACTGGCAGAACAGAAAGTTCATGTTGTAAAATATGAATTTTCCTCTAAAACGTTACAAAGACTTTTAGATATTCAAGTCCACGAGAAGGTAAAAACTGGACTTGGGTATAACAATGATCAGTACAAATCTGTTCATCCTCCTGCTGGCTATATTGCCATTCACGAACCAAGCTTCAATGTTGCAAATCTTGACACTGCAAACCGAAACCTTGATCATTCAACGGATGAACCTTTCGTCGAAGACTGCACTACCTCATCGGAATCTGAGTCAACCTACTCAGACCATGATGAAACCAGTGCAGCGCCATCTGAAGCTGTTCTGAATAGAGTTGAAGTTCCTGCTATTATTCCAGCTGTTCCAGCCCCTGTACCATTCAAACAGATTAAGATCAGCTATCCTCTAGATGGAAGAAAGCTAAACATTGAAAAGGGACAGACATCAGGACCCACAAACCCCAAGCCTCAGTCAAAGCCGATCACAAAGAGGAAGATATTTGATATATGTCATAAGCCTGAAGAAAAAGTTCCATATGTTCAAAAGACCCTAGAAGATGCCACTTTTGAACATAACAAAGCTCATCCATGGAACTTCAAGGATCTGTTCCAATGAAAGGACTATGTCTACCTTTCAAGAGACAAACTGGCTAGATCATGCTTTGTGTGTGGCAGATATAACCACACTGCCAGCACCTGCTTTCATTACCTGGAATATCAAAGAAATTCAAAGCAGCATGCCTTTGAAAAGACTAACATAAACAAGAACGTAAGAAGCTACGAGGTCAAAGCAACTAAGTTCAGGGAGTCTCTTCTCCCCCAATAGTGAAGCTGCTTAATCTCAACAAACTTGCATCCTTTGTAGTGAATCAGACCACTTTACTGCAAATTGTAAGTTTAACCCCTTCAACCAGATCCTTCATCAAGCTCCTCAAAGACAAAAGGTAAAGAAGGATCAGCATACATCGGTTATTAGTCAAGTGAAGCCCAAGAAAACAAAGTAGAAGCTTTCAGTAGCAACCAAGTCTGCTGCTGATAAGCTAAAATCCTCCGCAGCAAAATCTGCTGCTGATAAGGCAAAGCCATCAGTAGCAAGAGTGTCCACTGCTGATAAGGCAAAATCCAAGGCAAAGCCTTCAGTAGCAAAGAATGATGCCACTTCAACAAAGCCATCAGCAGCAGGATCTACTGTTGACAAGCCAGAAACATCAGTAGCAAAATCCGCTGCTGACAATGTGAGGAAAACTAGAAAATCACCAAAAAAGCAATGGAAAGCCAAACCATCTCCAAGCATTATCATTGGTTCCATTGGCTGCAAACATACTGAAAAAGGATAAACTAACAACCATCTTTTTCAAGCCTGCATACTCTTGGGTTCCTCCTACTAATTAGAAATCTATCATGTGCAGGGACAGCCAGGTCACAAGAATAACATCTGGGTGGTAGATAGTGGTTGTTCCAGGCATATGACAGGCAACAGATTCATCCTCTCCAACTTCAAACATTTGAATGGAGGATATGTTGCCTTTGGAAGTGACTCAAAGGAGGATCCATTACTGGACAAGGAACTGTGTCCAACGAAAGAATGAGCATTGATAAGGTCAACTATGTTAAAGAATGGAATCTTCATCAGCCAATCCAAATATGTAAAGAGCATTTTGGAAAGATTCAAAATGGCTGACTACTCTGCTAAAAGAATCCCTATGTATCTTACTGCCTCAAGGCATCATCAGTTGACTCCAGACAATAATGGCCAAGACACTAATCAACATCAGTACCGTGCAATGATAGGGTATCTCATGTATCTTACTGCCTCAAGGCCAGATATCATGTTTGCAGTATGTCTCTGTGTAAGATTTCAAGAAGCTCCAAAAGTTTCACATCTTCAAGCTGTCAAGAGAATCTTTAGATACCTAAAGGGTGCCTCAAGACTTGGGCTATGGTACTCTAAAAAAGACATGTTTAATATGTATGCATACACTGACAGTGACTATGGGGGATGCAACTTGGACAAAAAGTCCACTTCAGGGGTGTCAGTTTCTGGGAGGGAGATTGATTTCATGGCAGTGCAAGAAGCAAACATGTGTTTCAACTTCTACAGCTGAAGCAGAATACATTGCAGCTTCAAGTTGCTGTGCACAAGTCATCTGGATACAAAATCAAATGTTGTATTATGGGATAACTTTCATGGCAACTCCAATTCACATTGATAACATGAGTGCTATCTCAATCACAAACAATCCGGTGCCGCACTCAAAGACAAAGCACATTGACATCAGGTATCATTTCATAAGAGATCAAGCTGAGAAAAAGAGGATTATTTTAACCAAAGTTCATACGAATGAGCAATATGCTGATTTGCTTACAAAACCTTTTGATGAAGCTAGATTTAAATATTTAGTTGAATCAATTGGTATGATGAACTTTGATTAAAATCTATCTCTAAATATTCCATTTTAAAATATGTTTTGTCTAATGTTGTAAATAAAAGTTATAAGTCAGCAGCATTTTTGTCCTTCAGCTGCTGACAGGTTTAATCTTCAGCAGCAAAAGATTTGCAGCTGACTGCTTTAAGTTATCAGCAGGAACAGTTTTCCTACGGATTTCTTTAAGACTGTCAGCAGCAACATCCTTGCTGCGGATTATTAAATCCATCAGCAGCAGATGAGTTAACTGCTGACAGATTTAATCTTCAGCAGCAAAAGATTTGCAGCTGACTGCTTTAAGTTATCAGCAGGAACAGCGGATTTCTTTAAGACTGTCAGGAGCAACATCCTTACTGTGGATTATTAAATCCATCAGCAGCAGATAAGTTTGTTGCTGACAGACTTAACCTTCTGCAGCAACCAAGGTTGCAGCGGACATGCTTATTCATCCACAGCAACCAAGTTTGCTGCTGATGGGTAAATTTAAGTCCAAATTAACTTTTAACCGCTGTAAAAATCAACGTCAGTCTTTACCATGACTGCCTCGGTGTATTACAGCTGTAACAGTAAAAGGTGAATTAGGTTGTACTGTACAAGTCATTTTGCTTTTTCCCTCCTCTGCCGTTATAAGAACAAATCAAATTTCCTTACCACCTCTTCACCTTCAATTTCACCCTAAACCCACATCACTTTCTCTCAAGTCCCCACCACATTCAAAGCCCTTCATCTTTAAAACATTCAAAGTCTCCCATATTCTAACCTTCCCTCCAAATCAAACAACAATGGCAGACATCAATAACCCTGATGATAAGTTCTCCCCATACCACAACCTTACAGCATATCTTACCAAGGGAAAGAAATCCGAAGGATTTAATGATATGATCGACTTCTTATGTCGATCAAAAATCTACTTTGCCCTCACAACCAACCCTACCATATATATCCCTCATATGGAGGATTTTTGGAGTACGTCCGTCTACTCAACCGAACAGGGGATTCCCCAAATTAAAGCCAAAGTAGACGGCAAGGATATCACCATCTCGGAAGCGACCGTCCGAAAACATCTTAAGCTTCAGGATGAGGGAGCTGCCATCTCATACTCGAAGGACGAATACATGAGGACCTTTGTATCCATTGGATAAACTGGAAATCAGACCGAGTATACAATCGAGAAGGCGCTGATGGGCCCTCCATGGAAGTATCTCTGCCACACTCTTCTCCAATGCATATCCCAGATCAGGAGTGGATGGCATTAGGTGAGCTCCGCACTTGCCTCCTCCTTCCATGGTATGGTCACTAACCAAGGCTTGAACTTTGCACACCTCATCTTTGAGGGTTTGAGATATAACCTTCAAGAGGGTGCAAAGTAACAATTTTTTATATACCCAAGATTCTTGCAGGAGATTTTCAATCAAGAACTAAAAGAACTTTCAAAACCTACAAGAATCTACATCATGTTGGGATATAAAAATAATATTTTTCAAAGCATGAGAACTGCTTCCAAAAAGTTCTCAGGTGTCAATGCTCCATTGTTATCTACAACACTAACATACAAAGTACCCCGGGTGATAGTTCAACAATCCCAGCTGATACTGATCCCACACCCCCACCTCACATCCTGAACAACAATCTGCTTCCACCATTCGAACCCCTATGCATACTACTAAGGATGCACAGACACAAAAATTACTTACACCTGTTTTGGATGTTATCATTCAACCAGAACACAGGGCCCCGGTTGCAACGACATATACTAGGAAAAGGGGCAAGAGAACTCCTTCTTCTCTTGCCTCCAAGGCCCAAATCCAGCCTAACAGCCCTCACTCAGAATCACAACATTCTGGTGAGAATATCATAAAGGGACAACCACATTATTAGGGAGACTCCTTTGGATGTCTCTCTATTAGGATCATGATCACTTCCCGGATCCATAGAACAGCCCCTTGAGCCTTTCCTTTCTCTTCAGAACTTAAGTGTTGAGGAACTTGATCAAGATGATGTACCTTCTCCAACTACAACTATCTCGGAGGTACTGATTGATCTTGCTTCCAACACACCCACCCAAGTTCTTCTACCCTGAAGGTCCACTCTAGGAGTTATGAAAGAGTGGATGTGGAAGAGGCTGTCACTACTACTGGTCCATCAAATGACCAGGAGGATAGTGACAACATTGCTAAGAACTCAACCACGGCAACTCACAGTGAGGATGCTTCCTTGGAAACTCCCCTCACTGAGAGGAATCCCAGGCGCCAAGAAACCGTGGGTGATGGGGATGAAGAGGCTAGGCCTAAGGCCCCATCTGGATCCAAGGATTCCACAACTGTGGATGAGGACAGACTGCAACTTCATAACTTGGAATTGACGGCCAGGGTGGCTGTGCTAGAGGCTGAAGTATCCAAACTAAGACACCAAGTATGTATGCATGAAGCCCATCAATGCCCAACTTTACCTACTCCCTCTCTTGTATCAGTGGGCACCCAAACTGATGCTTATTTGTCCACTGATGCTATCAAAAAGGGGGAGATGGTCCCAATGGAGGAAGACTCAGATAGTCTTGACGACTGGATTCAAGAGCAGGCTGTATTTCAAAGCACACTATTCAAGCCGGCTTTTGTACAGGTTCATGACTTGCCAGCTTCAGATAACGAAGAAGAAGAGACATCTGAAGACTGGAAGTTAGTCGCCAGGGCTGTTGATGAGATGCTGAATGATGCTGAAGACACATAACAAACATATACATCTTTCAGCATCATCCCTGAAGCAACAGCCATCATAAGTCAATCCACTGCCCCCCAATTTCCACTGACTTCAACACAGCTAGAGTTTGACACAATACTAGCTTGGGGGTATGATGGAAAGTCTGAGAGGTTCTGGATTGGTTGGGAGTTTAGCGGAGTAGAAGAGCTAAACTAGGACTTTCTCAACAGCATCCAAGTCCTTCACCTATACCATCTACAATGCATCAACAACTCTACGGACCTCTCAGCAGAACTTGCTATTGGCAGGTTCTATGACTTGATGGAGGATAATCTACCCAGGTTCGAAAGACAAATACAAGCATCAAAAAGGGTAGCCTATCCTGAATCTTCAGCAGTAGCAGAAAGAAGACTGACTCCTAGAAGACTTGAAATAATAAGGAGCAGTCTTCTCACTGAAGAAGAAGTTCTGTGGTTAAGAAGATTTTTGTACAATAGAATGGTCAGGGATGTCGAAGTGCAAGGATGGACAAGCACCGACTCCCATGACTTCACCTTCTTCCTGAACAATGGATCGTCTCTAACAATCAACATCAAGGAGATCTTGCTCCTACCTTCAGCCTTCCTGCACAAGGTCTTTGAGCTCAAATGACTCATCTTCAACATCAACTCCTTAGAAAGTCAAGAAATGATCAAGATCATCAAGGCTTCTTTGTACAAGCAGGAATCTGGATCTGACTCAGACCTATCCTTTCTCTCTTCTCCAACAGTTAGACTGAACACAGAAGAAGAATCAAAAAGAAGAGAAGAGGAAAGATGAAAGAGGCATGGAAGGATGTGACAGGTATGGAATGGGAGGAAGATGAAGTTAGTTCCCCTCCCTTATCCATTCCCCAAATTGCCAATGAAGCTGAGGCTGAGATTCCAACAGTAGCACCATCATCTGCTGTTGTGATCAGTGAAGCCGAAGCAGAGGCATCCAACAAAGATAAGGGAAAGGGAATTATGACCAAAGAAGACGAAGAGAGGTTGCTAAGAGAAAAGAAAGAGAAGGAAGAAAGAAGAAGAAGAAGAGAAGAAGAGGAGATGGCTGAAACAAAGAAAGCTCAAGATAGACTCACAGTCATTCTCCTCAGAGAACAACAAATCCAGCTGAATGCAAAACAACTGGATGAGCTCAAAGTAAAGATTCCTGCAGTTTATCAGATTGAAGAAGATGAAGCTCTTGCTCTTCAGCTGCAGGAACAATTTGACAAGGAAGAAGAAGAACTAGAGAAGAAGAAGAAGGAAGAGGCTAAGTTCAGAATAACTGATTCTGAACTAGCCAAAGAAATGAGAGAGGAGTGGGTAAAGGCTCTAGTTTCTTAAGGTGAGGATGCAGACTACCTTGAGAAACTATCAAATAAAGAAATTTACAGAGCCTTCATGGGTCAGCAGGGTCAATTGGCAAAGAAGAAGGAGGCTGAAGAAGAAGAAAAAGCCAAACAAAAGTCCAAAAAGACCATTGCCTTTAATAAAAGGACCCATGAAGAAAGGAAGATCATGATTGACTTCCTTAAGGCTAGAGGAGAGAGTGGAAAGAGGCTAGGTCCCATGAATTTCATGAACCTGCAAGCCCTCTATTTCAAAGTCAAGAAGGATTTGGAAGAAAGATTGGAGAAGAAAGGCTCCAAGAAAAGGGTATTCATTCAAGAAGAAGAAAAAAAATCAAAGAAACTCAAACCTTCTCTCTCACCCAACACTTCCTCAATCCAACAACCTTCCACTCTCCTTCCTAGACCTCCCTCCTCTCCTCCCTCAAAGTCCAAATCCTCACACCCAGCTCCCACTCATCAACAACCTCCCAAAAAAGAAGAACAAACCCACTTCCAAACCAGAAGACTCAAGAGAAATAATCAGATGGTCATACAACCCTCAAGACCAATGGTTTGAAGTGTTCAGGGGGAGGAAAGAAGCTAAAAGATCAATATATACATCGGTTGATGAGATACTACAGCTTCCAGACTCTGATCTAAGAAGAATGATGGAGCTAGGTGAAGCCTCTGAGCCTGAGAATGAAGGTGGGAGACATCTATTGCTGGTAATCAAACCTCTCCAATCCCACTCTCCATTCATCAGCTGGTCCTACAATGCTGAGAAGAATGAATTCACACTAACAGATGTTAAAGGACAGAAGATGAGGTGTTCAAGCAAGGCTATCTTCAAAATGGCAAGCAAAGACATCAAGACTCTATCTGAGCTTCCTCTTAACAATCCCAGCATGGACCAGAGAGGATATGAGGTTGAAAGGATAGTCAGAAACATGCAAAAGCTTCAGCAACAAAAGCAGTAAGAGAGTTTTGGTAGCATTAGTCTCGGGGAGTTTGTAGAAATAAAGACTGATGGCTATAAAATTCTCTAAGTACAAATGCTGCTGATCTCAGAGTTTGCTGTTGACCAACAAATTGCTACGGACAAGCTTATCTGCAGCGGATACTTGTTCTTCTGCTGAAGAACAAATCTGCTGCGGATAGCCTTATCTGCTGAAGACCAGAGTTGCTGCGGATTATCAGCAGCATCAACACTTGATGCTGCTGATAGGCAAATCATCAGCAGCTTTGGATGGTCACATCTTGCTACTGATCCCCATCCTTGCTGCTGACAGCCTTGTGCCTTGAAGATAAATCGTTGCAACTGACTATCCATGCCAAGCGTCACTGACAACTTTCTGCAAAAGCAACTGACACACTCAAAGCAGAAGGAACATCAATGGCACAACCAATGAAAGACAACAATGCTCTTCTCCAAGCATGCAAGCAATAATGCATAAAGAAGACGCTTCAATAAAGTTAACTAGTTTTAGACTAAACGTGTAATAGTTAGCTATATACAAAAGATCAACGGTCTGTGTTAGATCTGATCCTTAGAATCAAGGGTCTGTCTTGATTCTAAGTGAGTATAAATAGAGTGTAAACACTTCATTGTATGTGTGCTTTTTGATTGAGTTCTCATTTGTAATCATTTATCTGCAAAAGTTTAATACAATAGTGTTCTTAAAAGTATTCTTTCTGGTTACTCGATTATACTTGTGTTGTTGTTATTGTTTCCGCCAATTTCAACTAAGAACAGAACCATCTTGTACTTTCACGATCCTACAAGATGTATTTGATTTCAAACACTGTTTGTAATCAATATGAAAAGGGTATTTAAATCCCTGTGTTTATAAAATAAATACAATGCTTTTGTTTTTCAACTGGGTGTTGATATTTACAAAAGCAACCGTCGAGGTTGAGAAAATGATGAAACGATCCCTATGAAAAGACTTACGCTGTATTTTATAAATCAACTCTGAAATCAAAACAATACCAATCGAGCTCACACACGTTCAGGGGGTGCCTGAGGCGGGGTGTAATAAATTCTCCTTCAATTATTTGGGAATTCCTATAGGTATGCAAATGTCAAAGTCAAGGGATGGAAAGCTCTTGATGAAAAGTTTGATCATCGGTTAGTGCTTTGGAAGCCTTCATTATTGTATTTTGAGCTAGGATGGTTATTGTTAAATATATCCTCGGGTCAATTGAAATCTATTATATTAATCCATTTATGTAACTTTTTATATTTTTCCTCGTCTTGTCTAGTGGCTTGCTAGACTTAGTTTTTATTTTTATTTTTAATAAAACTAGCTGTCGTTCAAAAATTAAAAATTAAGTGAATTGAAAATGTTATATTTACGTGCAAACAAACAAAAAAGAACCCTAATCTGCTTAAAAATAAAATGGAAAGAGTGATAAGCACCAATAACGACTATGATAGAAAACAAAAGGATTAAGGAACAAAGGCATTGATTTAGATATTGGCGTATATAATAATAATAAAAGGATGTGTTCAGTAATTTTTTTATTATTTTATTAGTTTATTAACAAGATAAGAAAACAATAGGGGGTTTTGAGGGTGGGTGATTGTATAGAGCCCACATTTTACAGGGGACCCGAAATTTTTTTATCGTTTACGTATTGCAAGTCGATTAACCTATATAAAAAATATAATTATTAGTAATGACTTGTTCTACAAAAGTCCAATAAGTCTAGTCTTTTTACTAACTTTTAAAATATTTGAAACTATCAATTGTTTTCATAATGCATTAATTGCTTATAGAATCATGTTGACCATTCTACTTACGGTAGCATGTGTAGAAAGAAATTTTTCAAAATTGAAGTTGTTGAATACTAATTACAATTCACAATGTCACAAGAAAAACTTAATGAATTGATAATGATAATTATTGAGAACAATTATTTATAGAATATATATTATGAAGAGTTGATCAACAACCTTGCTTTAAAAAATGTTATGATAGCCTCACGATTCTATTAACGTTGTAAAATAGATCATTTGCTATGATAATTTTATTTTGTTTATTGTTATAAATCGTCGTTTTGATGAATATATAGATATATATATAGGGGACGGTTCAATTAAAAAGTGGTTTTCGCTAAAAAATCCTAAGAAGTGGGTCAAACGAACTCCGATTGAGCTTATTCCAGCGGCGTTGGAACCGTCTCATCGAACCTTAACCCGGACCCAAAACCCAAAACCCCTCCACCCGCACTCCCAAAAACCTAAACCCCCCAACCCCAGCCTAAAACCACCACCCCTACTTCCCAAAAACCTAAACCCCCCACCCCACCCCCACCCTAAAAAACCTAACCCACCCCCACCCCCCCCACCCCAAAAAACCTAAACCCCCCACCCCCACCCAAAAAAAAAACTTAAACCATAAAATCTAAACCCTAAAAGCTAAACCATAAGGCTAAAACCCTAAAATTCAAACGTAAAATCTAAACCTTAAAACTAAGATGGTAGAGTTTGACGAGACAGTTCCAACGCCGCCGAAATTAGCTCAATCGAAATATGTTTGACATCGTTTCTTAAGATTTTTGTCATTTCTTATATTTCTTAGCGAAAAACTACTTTTTATTTGAACCACACCCTATATATATATATATCATTACTTTTTGGATTGAATAACATTATTACACTAATACAACGTCATGTTCTTTTTTTCATTTTTATAAATTCGCAAGGGTAAGGGTGTAAAGATTTGCTGAACACATAACAATTATATTTTTTCGGTAAAAATTGTAATATTACATTGATACTCTTATAAATAAATAAAAATAAAATAAAATAAAAAATAAATATTAATATATAATTGGTTAAAATTGATTTTTTTAGTGGTTTTCTCGGTTTTCGCCTAACTATGTGGTTTTCTCGGGAACCCTCCCCTATATATATATATATATATAGGGTCTTAGCTTTTAAGGTTTAGATTTTACGTTTGAATTTTAGGGTTTTAGCCTTATGGTTTAGCCTTAGGGTTTAGGTTTTTTTTTGGGGGTGGGGGTGAGGTTTAGGTTTTTGGGGGTGGGTGGAGGTGGGTTTAGGTTGGGGGTGGGGGGGGTTTAGGCTTTTCGGGGTAGGGTTGGAAGGGGGGGTTAGGTTTTTGGTGGTGCGGGTGGAGGAGGTTTTAGGTTTTTGGGTCTGGGATAGGGTTCGATGAGACGGTTCCAACGCCGCTTGAATGAGCTCAATCGGAGTTCATTTGACCCACTTTGAGCCACTGCTTAATAATCTAATGGTTGAGATTTGTTATTTTTGTTCTCACATTTTTTTAATGTTCTGTAATGAGCCTCTCCCTACACACACATATATATATATATAAATATAAATATATATATATATATATATATATATGGAAGAGTTCAAATGATAACTAGTTTTTTATAAGATAACGGTGATAACCACTCTCAAACAATCATATAATTTATAGATTATTTTTTCTGTTAATTGTTAAACACTCTTTGAATATATATCTAGAACATAAATACGGAAATGAGAAGTATTACATATACGTATCACATAATGTTCCATATACTTGACACATAGTGTTACGTATATGTTAAACTAACAGAATAATAGTTTTTACATATATACATAACACTATGTTTGAGAGAAGTTATCATGTATATAACATTGTAACTTTTTTATTATTATTGTTATTTTTAGGATGGGTTTTATACATAGTTTTGTCACTTTAAAAAATCAAACAAAGGCTAACTAGTTTTTTTTAAATACTATGAAAATTTAACAACCAACATCGTTTTTACATCATACATCAGCATGTTACATACGTAACACATGATGTTACATACTTTAAAAAATAAAAAAAATTATAAAAAATCCACTAGGCGCTTTTTTGATTTTTGATTTATTTATTTATTTTTACCAAAAGTCATGAAATTAAATATAGAAGCTATCCCAAAAAATAAAAAAAAAATATTTAAACACTTCTTAAACTTTTACATATGTAATATAGGGTTTTTATTATATCATCCCCCTATATATATGTATATATATATATACACATATATAGGGAGAAGATGATGACAAAACTCATTTTAATAAAAGAACTAGAGAACTCCTTATTAAAGGGAAAAAAATTAAAAAAAAAATCATAAGTCAAAACATAAATCAAAAACTAAATAAGTGGTTCAGAGACCATATTTTCCACGTCGTCCTCGTTAAAAAAACGCAAAAAAATGCACGTTTTAGCTTTAGGGTTTAGTTTAGCTTTTATGGTTAGGTTTTTGGGTTTAGCTTTTAGGGTTAGGTTGTTGAGGGTGGGGTGGGTGGGTATAGGTTTTTGAGTGGGGGTGGGTGGGGGTTTAGGTTTTTGGGGGTTGGATGTGGGGGGTTTAAGTTTTTGGGTGGTGTGGTGTGGGGAGTTTAGGTCTTTTAGGGGTGGGGTGGGGTTGGGTGGGTGTGGGGGGTTAGGTTTTTAGGGTGGGGTGGGGTGGGGGTGGGCTTAGGTTTTCTGGTGGGGGTGGGGTGGGGGGTTTAGATTTTTGGGGTGGATTAGGGTTTTGGGGTGATAAAGAAATTCTTATTTTTTATAAGAAGAAAAAAAAAACGAGTTAATTCTTATTTTTTATAACGTTATTTATACTCAAATGAAAGATAAAGAAATTCTTGATTTAATGGTGCAATTTAAAAAAATAATAATAACGTATGCAAAGGATAGAAATGTTTAAAGATTTATATATTTTAAGTTTCAATTTTACCCTTTCTTTTTAAAATTCCATCTCATCTCTTTTTAGTGGTTCTGTAGTTCTCTCATGAACCTAACCATATATATATATATACATATATATATATATATATATATATATATATATATATATGTGTGTGTGTGTGTATATATATGTATATATATATAGCGAGAAATTAATGAGAAACTCATCCTTAGTGAGAGAACTAGAGAACTACTTATCAAAAAGAGAAAAAAAAATCATAACTCAAAATATAAATTAAAAACTAAAAAAGTGGTTCGGAGACCATGTTTTCCACGTCGTCCTCATTAAAAAAAACGCAAAAAATGTCCAGTTTAGCTTTTATGGTTAAGTTTTTGGGTTTAGCTTTTATGGTTAAGTTTTTTAGGGTAAGGGTGGGTGGGGGTGGGTGTGTTTAGGTTTTTGGGTGGGGGTGGGTAGGGGTTTAGGTTTTTGGGTGGGGGTGGGTGGGGGTTTAGGTTTTTGGGATGATACTACACATATGCTGTATTGAAAATAAGAAGAAAAAAAACGAGTTAATTCTTATTTTTTATAACGTTATTTATAGTCCAATTAAAGAAATTCTTGATTTAATAGTGCAATGTTTTTAAAAAAATGATAACGTATACAAAATATAGAAATGTTTAAAGATTTATATATTTTTTTAAAAATTCTTATTTTTTATAACGTTATTTATAGTCCAATTAAACCCTTCTCTTTTTAGTGGTTCTCTAGTTCTCTCATTAAAATGAGCTCTCTCATGAACCTAACCCTATATATATACACACACACAAATATATATATATACATATATATATATATATATACACATATATATAGGGGAATGATATAACGAAAACCCTATGTTATATATGTAAAAGTTTAAAACGTAGGTAAAATATTTTTCTTTTTGTTTTTTGGGATAACTTCTATATTTAATTTTGACTTTTGGTAAAAAAAAAAAATCGTCGTGTAACACCCGTAAAACCCGACAATACTTAAGGTGCCTAATGAGAAGAGAGAATAAAAAAGATGGGCCTAAGGTAATGGGCTTGGCCCATGTAGACTCTACAACTCTATCACATCAGGTTCCAAATCCTACCCCTGCCTCCATTGCACCTCACAAACACAAATTTGTAGAGAGAGAAAGAGAAAGAGAGAGAGTGAGAGTCTAGAGAGAGAGCTCCAAGAATCTCATCATTTTGCTTCCAAGTTGCACCAATCTGTTTCTCCACCGTTGAAGAAGAAGAATCCATGGAGAAGCACTGCATTGAGGTAAGAATCGAACCTAAAACCTCTGATTTTCAGTTTAAATGGGTTTTGGGGTATAACTAGGGTTTTGAACTCAAAGCATAGATTTTTACGTGTTAAATGATAAAATAATCCCAGCTTTAGCTTCATGAGAGTTATACAAACGATTTGTACGTAAAAAGTTGGAAACTTGGGTTAAAAACGGGCCTGTTGATGAAGATATTCATGGGGCGACACTTCAGGCGACACTAATCGGGGAAGACGGCCCATAAGTGGCGTCGTCTCCAAGGCTTCCAATGATTGGGACACGTGCCATTCCATTTTTGGCGAAACTAACTGTGTCGCAATGAACGTAAATGACACTAATTTAATGACACTATTCTGACAACCCTACACGTGGCAACACTGTCAACATGCAACAATATCCGACGACACTAAGTGTTCAAACGATACTAGTTCCCCAGCGATACTAGTCTAGGCGACACTAGTAATTTTTTAATAGTTTTCACTCGTTGATTTACTACATATTTCTAGCATCCTACCTAGCCAAAACAGTTAAGCAGCCGAATAGTAAGATCAGAACTGGTGAGTTTCAATTGCCCATTTTCCCTTTAAAGTTTTGGGCTGAAGTACATGCTTATGAATGAAAAAGAAAGAATAATGTTTTTATCAAACGTTTAAGAGAATTATATGTTATTAACCTAGTTAGAATATATGTAATTGTTTATGAAAGTGTTAAAGTATTTTACTTGTGTGGTAGCGTGTATGTGACTAAGTATGTAGTTACCCCGGGGAGAAAGAATGAATATAAAGTCTTATGCAAGCAAAAGTGGAGACATGTCTTCGGACAAGAAAACAAAGGAGTCTTTTCTTTGTGATAAGCAACATAGGAGTCTTGTACACAAGCAAACAGATGAGTCTTGCATTCATGCAAGCACCGCGTACCAAGCCTTCGAGACTTGGGACAGTTAAGACGCATTGATATCATTCAAGTGCTTGTTCACTCAATGATAAGAATGAATGAATAAATGAAAAAGGCTAGAATGAATGTTAATTGAATGTGAACGTTTTGAAAAAAAAGCTAGCACGGATGTTTCTAAAGAATTATATGAATGAATGGATTCCGATTTTGGGGATCAGAATGTTTGAATAAAACACTCCAAAACCGTGTGGTCTCATAGTTGACACAAAACATGGAAAGCATAGTTCTAAAAATTTAAATTCAATCAAACCTCAGATAAAGTAACAGCGGAAGTCTTAAGGTACAATCAACCATACGAATAAAAACATTTAAATTGTTAAATATTCTAAAGTCGGGAATGTGCCCGCAACAGTCCATGGATCCCAAGTCCTCGCGGCTCTGTTCGTTTCTTTTCTTCATTTACCTGAGGTGCATGCAGAAAGTCATATATACTAAGTGAGTTCTTCGTTTACCTGAGGTTCTAGCCTTTCATTCATTCATTCGTTCATTATTCCATTCACATTCTTATCATTGAGTGAACAAGCACTCGAAAGATACCATTACGTCTTAACCGTCCCAAGTCCCGGAGGCTTGGAACGTTGTGCTTGCACAAATGCAAGACTCCTCTGTTGCTTGTGTACAAGACTCCTTTGTTGCTTGTCACAAAGACAAGACTCCTATGTTTGCTTGTCCGAAGACAAGTCTCCAATTCTGCTCGCACAAGACTTTTTGTTCATTCTTTTCCACAGGGGTAACATGCACAATTAGTCACACACACATATACATGCTACCACACAATTAAAATACTTTAACACTTTCATAAACAATTACATATATTAACTAGGTTAATAACACATAATTATCATAAACGTTTGATAAAACCTTATTCTTTCTTTTCATTCAAAAGCATGTACTTCAGCCCAATACTTTAAAGGGAAAATGGGCAATAGAAACTCACCAGTTCTGATCTTACTATTCGGTTCCTTAACTATTTTGGCTAGGCGGAATGCTAGAAATCTGTAATTAATGAACGAGTGAAACTCTATTAACAAATGACTAGTGTCTCATATAGTGTCGCCTAGCCTAGTGTCGCTGGTTAGTGTCGCCAGGGAACTAGTATCGTTTAAACACTTAGTGTCGTCGGACAGTGTCACCCGGTGACAGTGTCGCCAGGGGCAGTGTTGTCAAAATAGTGTGGACAAAACTTTTGTTCTGGACGTAGTGTCTTTATCATTAGTGTCTTTTATATGTATGGCGACATAGTAGTGTCATCAACTTAGTGTCGCCAAAATGGAATGACACGTGTCCTAATCATTGGAATTCTTGGGGACGACCCAACTTCTGGGTCGTCTTCCTCGATTAGTGTCGTCCGATGAAGATGGCAACACTATTAGTGTTGCCCTATGAAGATCTTCATTGACAGGCCTGTTTTCAACCCAAGCTTCCAACTTTTTACATTCAAATCGTTTGTTTAACTCCCATGAAGCTATATCTAGGCTTATTTCATCATTTAACACGTAAAAATCAAAGCTTTAAGTTCAAAACCATAGTTTTATCCCAAAAGCCATTTAAACTAAAAATTAGAGGTTTTATGTTCGATTCTTACCTTAGTTTAGTGGTTCTTCACGGTTTCTTCTTCCTCATCAGTGGAGAATCAGATTGGTGCAACTTGGAAGCAAAATGGTGAGATTCTTGGAGCTTTCTCTCTCTAGACTCCCTCTCTTTTTCTTTGTCTACGTATTTGGATGCTTGGAGGTGAATGATGGCTAGAGTAGGGTTTAGAGCCTGATGTAATAGGGTTGTAGAGTCTACATGGGACAAGTCCATGACCTTAGGCCCACCATTCATCATTCTTTTTCCCAATTAGCACATTAGAGTTTGCCGGATTTAGTGGGCGTTACAAGTCTACCCCACTTATAAAAGGTTTCGTCCTCAAAACCTGTCATAGGTCAAAGTAAGTGAGGGTACGACTCTTTCATTTCAGTTTCAGTTTCCCAGGTGGCTTCCGACCCCTTTTGGTGTTTCGTTGAACTTCTAATAATTACACCACCATGTTTCATAGGCTTCTCCCTTTCCTATCCAAGATGGCCACGAGTTCTTCTATGTAGTTTTAGGCGCTTATCTACCTTGATGTCATTAAGTGGCACATGTGCTGATTCGTCAGCCAAGCACTTTCCTAAGTACGACACGTGGAATGTGGGATTGTTTCCACTCAATTCATCAGGAAGTTCCACTCAGTATGCAACCTCCCTAACCAGTGCCATGATTATGAAGGGTCTAACAAATCTTGGACTCAAATTTCCCATCTTTCTAAATCGTATGATCCATTTCCATGGGGATACCTTCAACATAACTTTATCGCCGACTTTAAACTCAATTGGTATTCATCTCTTATCAGCGTAAGATTTCTATCGATCCTGTGCGGCTTTTATACGGGTTTTTATATGGTCAAATTTCTCAGACATTTACTTGACCACTTCTAAACTTCCCAATTCGTTTTGACCTATTTCCCCCAGCAGATCGGACTTCTACCTCTTCTACCATACAACATCTCGAAAGGCGGCATGCCTATTGTAGCGTGATAGCTGTTGTTGTAGGAGAATTCTGCTAGAGGTAGGTGGTTGTCCCATCTGCCACCGAAGGCAATGATACAAGCACAGAGCATATCCTCCAACGTCTTAATGGTCCTTTCGGACTGACCATCTGTCTGCGGGTGGTATGCCGTGCTGATGTTTAACCTAGTGCCCATTGCCTCATGGAATCTTTTTGCATAACCTTGATGTGAATCTCGTGTCCCTGTTGGATACAATTGACAACGGCACCTCGTGTCTTGCCACGATTTCCTTTATAAACATTTCGGTTAAGTATCACGAATAGGTAGGAAGTGTGTGCTCTTGGTCAGGCGGTCTAATATCACCCAAATGGTATCATGACCTTTAGCTATGTGGGGTAGCTTGGTGATGAAGTCCATGGTGATACGTTCCCATTTCCATTTGGGTATATTCAGGGGCTGGATTTTACCGTATGCTTTCTAGTGTTCAGCTTTGACCTGTGAGCAAGTCAGACACTTACTCACGTACTTCGTTACGTTGTTTTTCATATTCGGCCACCAATACCATTTCTTCAAATCCCGGTACATTTTGATAGTACCCGGGTGGATAGAGTAGCGAGACTTATAGGCCTCGCCAAGTACTTTGGCTCTAAGCGCACCACCCTTCGGCACCCAAATACGACCGTGTCGGGTCTTCACACCCAAAGTGTTTACTTCCAACTTTTCTTGCTGACCGACCATTCTTTCTCGTTTAACATTTTCATCGTTAAGTTCTTCGGTCTGAGCACGTTCAATTTCCGTCATAATATCGTGTGTCACAACTAGTTTGTATGCCTTCACCCTAATAGGAGTAGGTGTCTCCTTTCGGCTTAGGGAATCCGCTACCACTTTCGCCTTTCCCGCGTGGTATAAGATTTCACAGTCATAGTTTTTCAAGAGTTCTAACCACCGCATTTGTCTTATGTTTAGCTCCTTTTGTTTGAAGAAGTACTTCAGACTCTTATGATCTGAGTAAATGGTACATTTGACCCCGTATAAGTAATGTCTCCCGATCTTTAATACGAAAACAACTGCGGCGAGCTGGAGGTTGTGAGTCGGGTACTTAACTTCGTGAGTCTTCAGTTGTCGCGACGCGTACGCGATCACTTTTCCCGTTGCATTAACACGCAACCTAGTCCTTGACCCGAAGCATCAGAAAAGACTATAAGGTCTTCGTGGCCATCAGGAAGCGCCAGTACTGGAGATTGTGTCAATCTCTTCTTTAATTCTTCGAACGCCTCAATCTGAGCCTGTCGGCATTCGTATTTAACCTCTTTGCATGTCAACTTTGTTATTGGTAAGGCTATTCTTGAGAAGTCCTGAATGAACCTCCGATAGTAGCCTGCCAACCCTAGAAAACTCTACATTTTTGTCGGCGTCCTTGGGTCCACCCTTTCCTACACAGTCAATATTTTTTCCGGATCAACCATAATGTCGTTCGCGCTAATGGCGTGGCCTAGTAATTGGACTTCCCTGACCCAGAACTCGCATTTGGTGAATTTGGCGTACAACTTATCCCTTTTTAACATCTCCAACACTTACTTAAGATGACATGCGTGATTGCCTCACTTTTGGAGTAGATAAGGATGACGTCAACAAACACAATCACCGATCGATCTGACATCGAGCTGCACACACGATTCATCAAATCTATAAACTCCACAGGAGCGTTCGTCAAACCAAATGACATTACAAGGAATTCATATTGAATGTATCGGGTACAAAACGCTATCTTTGGCACATCCTCTTCCCGTAGTTTAAATTGATGATAACCTGACCTAAGATCGATCTTTGAGAGCCAACTCGCACCCACCTTGTAATTGGTCAAAGGGATCATCTATTTTAGGTAATGGGTATTTGTTCTTTATCGTTCTTTTATTCAGTTCCCTGTAGTCTATGCACACTTTCATCGAGTCATATTTGTTTTTTACAAACAGCACCGGAGCACCGCCAAAGCGAAATGCTCGGTCTGATAAAACCCTTTGCTTGAAGTTCTTCTATTTGGGTCATTAATTCCTTCATCACGGATGGAGCTAGTGGGTATGGTGTCTTGGCTACGGGTTGGACCCCTAACATTAACTCAATTTGGAATTCTATTTCCCGATCAGGTGGCACTCCAGGTAAGTCCTTAGGGAACATCTCTGGAAAGTTGCACAACACTGGTACATCTTTCTTCTCTGCAACTTCTTTTTCATGGTTTATGTAGAAATAAAGATTGATGGCTACAAAATTCTCTAAGTACAACTGCTATGGACCTCAGAGTTTGCTGCAGATCGACAAACTGCTACGGATAAGCTTATCTGCTGCGGATACTTGTTCTTCTGCTGAAGAACAAATCTGCTGCAGACAGTCTTATCTGCTGAAGACCAAAGTTGCTACTAATAGGTAAATCATCAGCAACTATGGACAGTTTTGTCTTGCTGCTGATCAATAACATTGCTGCTGATAGCCATTCCCTCTGAAGATCAAACATTGCAGTTGACTGGCTTCGATAAAGCAACCATTACCACTGATAACTTTTTGCTGCAACACTGACACACTCCACGCAGAAAGAATGTTACAGGTGCAAGACAATAAAAGATAATGAAGATCTTCTTCTAAGGACTCAAACAATGATGCCTAAGAAGGCGTTTGAGTAAAGATAACTTTTGTAGTATTTATTGTCGTTACATGTAGAATAGCTTCAATACAAGATCAATGGCTTGTGTTAGATCTGATCCTTAGAATCAAGGGTCTGTCTTGATTCTATGTTACTATATAAGTAGTACTTAGAGTCATTGTATAAGTGTGCTTTTTCTTAAGAGTTTTCTCATTAATCTTGTAATCTTTGAAGCTTAATACAAATTGCATTTATCATTATTCTTCTTGTTTACTTGTTTACATTCCTTAGTTGTGATTGTATCCGCCAATCTCAACTAGAATAGAACCATCTTGTATTCACCGATCCTACAAGTGGTATCAGAGCTTTGGCTCACAGATTAAACAAACTCACACTTGGTTAATCATTCTTTGGTTCTATTCAAAACTATCCCTTTGCTAAAGTCACCCATTATCACAAATAAAAAATGGCACAAAACAATGGAGTTGAAGACATTGGAAGCATCAGCAGACCACCAAGACTGGTTTCTGGAGAAGACTATGATATGTGGAAGAACAAAATGGAAAGATTCTTCTGCTATCAATAATATGGGATGTGGAAATCCATTAAAGATGGACCATACATACCCATGGTGGCCTCCGCTGATTCTGGAGGTAAACTGGTTCCCAAAGAATCCTCCAAATACTCTGATGAAGACATCAAGAAAACGGAGGTAGATTTCAAGGCCTTGGGAGCCATCCAGATGTGCTTACCAAATGAAGTTTTTCACAACTTCAGATGATACAAAACTGCAAAGGAGCTATGGGAGGCTCTTGAGAAGATGTTTGCTGGTTCAGAGGAAGTGAAAGATAACAGAAGAGACATCCTGAAGCAGCAATATGAAAACTTCGTCTGGAAGGAAGGTAAGTCTCTAACTGTTTTATATAACATATATACTTATCTTGTAGGTGAGCTGCAATGCTCAAAAGTGAAGCTGGAGAATAAAGATATTCTCAAGAAGTTCATCAGGTCTCTACCCAGTTGCTGGACACTCTACACAGTGTCCATCAGAAGAACTGAGAATCTGAAGACTCTTCAGATGACTGAGCTTTTCGGTATGCTAAAGACCTATGAATTAGAGATGATTCAGGCCAAGGAAAGAAGCTCAAGCTACCAAACAGCCTCAACATCCACCACCACCTCTTCTGCCCTCCACTCTGACCACTCAGGTCCTATTTCAAGCAACTATTATCCTCCAATCGTCACTCATCCCCAAACTCCAACCTCTCAATCAAACAACTCACCATTTATTCTTGAAGCCCCACATCAAACATCAACCTCTGTTGCTTTTGTCTCTAAAAACTCAAGCAATATGTCCTTTATCAAGGAAGATCTGGAATGTTTTCATCCAGATGATCTAGAAGAAATGGATACACAGCACTCCTATGCTATGCTCTCTCTAAGAGCAAAAAGGTTCTACTCAAGAACAGGAAGACCCATTCCAAGCAACAACTCTAACACCAGGGTTGGCTTGGACAAAAAACAAATTGAGGTGTTACAACTGTAACCAACTTAGTCATTTTTCTAGAGAATGCAGGGCACCAAAGGCAAACCCAGCTACTGCTCATACCAGACAAGCTCAACCAAGACAGCAACAACAGCAACAGGCCACTCCTCCTGCACAAACTGCAGCTTGTGCAGCTGTTGGAACTGCTGAATTTGACTGGAGCTTCCAGTATGAGGATAATCAAGCTCTAATGGCAGACACATCAAGGGTACCACCTCAGGTACATGAAAGTCTTTATACTCAAGCTTGTATTGATAAGGTCCTTGGATACAGGAAACATAACCAGAATCTCATAGATCAAAATGAAGAATTTCACAAAATGAAATCTGAATTTAAAAAGGTTGAAAACAGTTACAAGGAAAAGATTGATTGTTTAAAGAAAGAAATTTCATCATTAAAATATGAACAAACAAACCTTGAAACTCAAATTGATGATCTTCTTGTTAAGTTAAAAGCTACAAGGGCCGAATTAGCATACCAAAAGGTCCATGTGGAAAAATATGAGTTTGCACCAAAAAGCTACAAAGACTTTTGGATGCTCAAATTCATAAAAAGGTAACTGCTGGTCTTGGATTCCAAGCTGAACAACCCTACAATGCTGTTCCTCCACCTGCTAACTACGTAGCAATTCATGAACCAAGTTTCAATCTTTCCAACCTTGACATGGCCAACCGAAATCTTGACCCTGTTGTCCAAGAAACCCCTGTGCAAGAATGCACTACTTCATCCGAGTCTGAGTCAACATGCTCAGACTCCACTGAAACCAATAAAGTTTCATCACCACCTACCTATGAAGTTATCAAAGCCAATAATCCAAGCCCTTTCATCCCTTCAAAAAATGTACCAGTATCTCAACCAACCAAACAAATCAGAATCAGCTATCCTCCAGAAGGAAGAAAACTAACTGTTGAAAAGGGACAGTCTTCAACCTCTACCAACTCAAAGCCTCAATCCAAATCAATCCAACAAAGGAAGGTGTTTGACATATATCATGCGCCTAGAGAGAGAGCTCCATATGTTCAAAAGACATTGGAAAAACCACCTTTGAGCACAACAAAGCTCACCCATGGAACTTTAAAGACTTGTTCAAAAGAAAGGACTATGTGTACTTTCAAAGGGATAAACTGGTTAAATCATGTTTTTTTTGTGGGAAATACAATCATACTGCCAGCACCTGCTTCTATTACCTTTAACAACAAAGAAACCTAAAGCAACACACTTTTGAGAAAACAAACAAGAACAAAAAGGTAAGAATCTTTGAAGCCAAAGCAACTCAGTTCAGAAACTCTCTATCCCCACCAAGAAAGCATCTGCCAAAACCTCAACAATCTTGCATCATCTGTGGTGAAAGGGTTAAACTTACAGTTTGCAGCAAAGTGGTCTGATTCTCCACAGATGATGCAAGATTGTTGAGGTTTTGACAATTGCTCCCTTGGTGGAGAAAGAGATTTTCTGAATTGAGTTGTCTTAGCTTCAAAACTTCTTACCTGTTTGTTCTTCTTTGTCTTCTCAAAAGCATGTTGCTTGAGGTTTCGTTGCTGCTGTAGGTAGTAGAAGCAGGTGCTGGCAGTGTGGTTATATTTTCCACAGACAAAACATGATTTTGCCAGTTTATCCCTTGAAAGATACACATAATCCTTTCTTTTGAAAAGGTCTTTGAAGTTCCAAGGGTGAGCTTTGTTGTGCTCAAATGTAGCTTCTTCCAATATCTTTTGAACATATGGAACCCTCTCTCCAGGTGCATGACATATGTCGAACACCTTCCTTGGTTGGACTGAAGTTGAGGACTAGCCCTTTTCAGTATTTAGCTTCCTTCCTTCTGGAGGATAGCTAATTTTGATTTGTTTGAAAGGTGTAGGTACTGGTACTGACATGGCTGGTACTTGTGCTGAATGGACTTCATTTTTAGTCAGAGTGGCTGGAGGAGTAGGAGGAGATGAAGCTTTACCTGCTTCAGTGGAGTCTGAATAAGTTGAATCAGACTCTAATGAGGTAGTGTATTCTTGTGCCAAAGATTCATCCTTAGAAGGATCAAGATTTCTGTTGGCCATATCAAGATTTTCCAGATTGAAGCTTGGTGCATGAATGGTCACGTAGTCAGCAGGAGGTGCAACAGCTTGATATTGTTCAGCATGATACCCCACACCAGTTTTTAACTTTTCATGAATTTGAGCATCCAAAAGTCTTTGCAGCTTTTTGGATGCAAATTCATATTTGTCGACATGAACCTTTTGTTCTGTCAATTCTGCTCTGGTAGCTTTTAATCTGGCCAGTAGATCATCAATCTGAGTTTCAAGATTGGTTTGTTCATGTTTTAATGATGACATCTCTTTCTTTAGGCAGTTAAGTTTTTCTTTACCCTTTGTCTTTGAGGGGCTTGATGAAGAATCTGGTTGAAAGGGTGAAACTTACAGTTTGCAGCAAAGTGGTCTGATTCTCCACAGATGATGCAAGATTGTTGAGGTTTTGACAACTGCTCCCTTGGTGGAGAAAGAGATTTTCTGAATTGAGTTGTCTTAGCTTCCAAACTTCTTACCTGTTTGTTCTTCTTTGTCTTCTCAAAAGCATGTTGCTTGAGGTTTCTTTGCTGCTGTAGGTAGTAGAAGCAGGTGCTGGCAGTGTGGTTATATTTTCCATAGACAAAACATGAATGGTCTAGGTTAGTAGAGAATTGTTAAGCTGTACTTGAATTTCATGCAGCCCCTTCAATGATCGAATCTGCTCTTGGGCTCCAAGCCACTAGTGCCTCTATAGAGTTAGCTCATCAATAAGGGAATTAATCTGAGTCTATTGGGACTCAGACTCACTCCTGGAATTGCTAACAGACTCCAGTAATGAAGAAACCTATGCTTCAAGATAGGCTATCCTAGCATCATGAGGATCGGGATCCCTAGATGTGGATGCCTCACTAGTTTCATGGATAGGAGAGGTGAAGATATCAGCAAAGTGAATCCTCGAGACAATTCTTCATAAGTGATTGCCTGTGTTGTGGGATGAGTTGTGGAAACGGGAACTGTTGTGGCTTGTGTTGTGGTGATGGGAGTAGAGATTACAGACTCTTTCATAATGGGGACGTTAATCACAGGAACTTCAACGGTAGTCATTGGAAGAGAAACTATCTCAGGCACATCATCTGAGACAGTTTTCACCACAACCGTTGTCATTCTTGGCCACTTCCTTTGATACAGCTGAGCAGGACTTGATGCAACTCTCTGAGCTTCGAGATGAGCATTGAGTTCACTCAAACCGTCTCCCACGGTCTGTCAGACTTTGCCTTCATTCTTCATTCTCTCTCTCTCTAAGCCTTATAGCTTCAGTTTCTGAATCGTCTCATCATGTTGATATTCATCGTCAGAACTATCTTCCCTCTGTCATTTAGAAGACGATTCAGGAGGGGGGACCCTTAATCTGCCTTCTTGGGTGTGCCTGATCAGGTCCATCATCAGAGTCAGAATCCGATTCAGACCTCTCAAAATCAGTATCCTCAGCATCTTCACCCTCAACTTCTTCATCTCCGCCTTCTTGTTCACTTTCTTCCACAGAAACACTGACATGCTCTTCTTCTTCCTTTTACTGTTGTTGTTTAACGGAGTGTTCTTCACTATCCTCAGACTCTGGATTGTACCACAATTCACCAGGTGGTGCCACATAATTTACATTGATGAGGTGACCAAAGAGAGGTGTATGCACGTGAATAGATTCTTCAGTTCCCAGATTCATGAAGTGAGCAAATACTATCTTGTCAACCCTCTTCACTTGTAATTGATGTCCAATTTATGGTAGATTCGATAGGAAATGATTTATCAGCAGTTGAACAAAACGAGGATACAAGAGAAATCTGAACTTCTCAGTAGCATTAATCTTGTCTACCATGGATCTATAGACGTACTTAGAGAAGTTGTACCCCTTGTTCAGAGACAAGTCTACCATTGTTGATGCCAAATCACGTCCTATGGAATCCTTACCAGCCTTCCTCGCAGAAATTCACATAATCATGACGTGTGCAAAGTAACGACATTGATCTACTAACCACTTCTTCATGTAAGACGAATAGTCTTCTCTTCTAACATAACCCATCATCTGTCTCCATCAACCGAGTACCATGAAGTCAGGGTAAGCAACCGGATCATCCATTTGGTCTTGAATCTGTAGAACAAGCCTGATGATATCTTAAGAACTACTCCAAATACGGTATGGACACAACAGGATTTACAGAGCTAGCATAGGCAATCTTTGAACGGTTGAGAAAAATAACTATTTCTTGATAATTCACCGCTGCACCTTTCCATTCCGAATTTACAATTGCCAATAGACTGATTTCACTTGTAAAAGTACGAGCCATACATGCAAGAACACACAAAGAACAACATAAGAACAAAAATAATTATTAGAATCGAAAACACATCATACTGAATGACAAGAACCACTTGAATCAACTTCTCATACTTAGAAAAGTTTCAGAAAACCATCCCCTGTGTACTAGGAATGTACGCATGAGGTTCCTCCTACATACTAGATAAGTATGCACAAACTTGTTCTTGCGTACAAGTAAGTACGCATGAACCGGACTTGGTAAGTTTCAAATTTCCGAAATGGTTGATTTAGTGCTGTTAGTCCAAGATCTTGTACTCCAACCTAACGAAAATTGGTTCTAACTAGTTTAGAACCAAAACCAAGAACAATATCAAGACAAACTACATCCATTTTGACCAACACAATGCTCGACGTAAACCACGACAACCTCGAGGTCAAAATCCCAAAATCCAGCTTTTTGAGGACCAATTTCGAAGCCATTAAGGTCGAGTGATGTTTATAAACATGTTTTGAGTATCAAATTCACTTATTAACACCCAAATTTCAACAAATATAGCTAAAAAATAATCATCAAAAACCATAGTCTTCAAGAACAAGAATCAGTCCAAAAAGTGAAGATTTCATGGATGATTGTAGCCAAGATTCTCACCAAATGATGTTGGAGTGATTTCTAAGCAAGAAATGAGATGAAAAAGGGTCTTGGAACACACGATTTTGAGTGGAAAAATGAGCAGGGTGTATTCTCGGAGCGTATAAGGAAGTATCAGTTGTTTTAAATGGATGAGAACAGTTAACACCTGCTTATATACCCGCTGAAAAACCCTCTTGCAAACTTAGCTAAGTATGCAGGAAGCCCTTTCTGCGTACTTAGCAAGTACACAAGGCCATGTCTATGTACAAGGCTAAGTACGCAGAAGTTCCTTCATGCGTACTTAGCTAACTACGCAGAACACTTAGCAAAATCAAATTTCAACTCAATTATGAAGTATTTCAAATACCAAGTTGTACAAAGATGTTCCATGGAAGTTTAAAAGTAAAATCTTTTTGGTTTTTCTAGAATAAGGTAAAACTGTACTTAAAATCTTTTTGGGTTTTTCAATATTAAGAGAAAAAACCAAAAATCTTTTTGTTATTGTCTGAATGAAGAAAGATAAATAAAAGAGACAGATTAGAATGTACATGAAAATATTTACAGAAAAAATCAATTTATGTTCAAGGTCATGAGCTAGAAGATCATATCAGTTTATCTGATGCAACATTCACACAATATTAGATATAGAACAACTAATAAATCTATTGATAAAACTATAAAATTTAATTATTTTTTTGGTTTTATCTGTACAAAAGAAAAGACATATGAAGACTATTATATGGAATGTAATGATACAAGATACACTTCAAAGAAAATGAGATCAGGTCATGACATACTACTCTTTTAATTGTCAAATTTGCAATACACTACATGTAAATTAAAGTTGTCAATATTATAAGATTTGAAACTACAAGCATTTTTGTTCCACGATCTTGTGAGTTAAGGTATCAATTAGTATGAAATACAACGTGTACCCCACGATTATGACAACAAGAACTATTTACAATTATCTCAATACATATAAGATTTTCCCAAGGATTATCCTAATTTCCAGAATGAAGAGACATCGTTTGGCACATGAAAAATCAAGCAGAATCCATAAGGATTATCAAGAATCAGATGATTCAGAATCGATTGATTCATTTTTCTTGGTATTTGGATATATCTTTCAGTGAATATCATGATGATTCATGTTAATAGGTATGGAATCTGAAGATTCTAAGGGGATCCGACTGTTATCTGGATTTGTCTTCAATGAAATCAGATGTGATCTAAGGGGTAGCATATGTTTAACGGATGTTGTCAAGATATATCTTAGTTCAACTTCAAATTACATGCTTTTCAGGACATGGACAATGAAGAGAACTGAAAATTGTGCGAAAGACATAACCCGAAACTAGTCTCATAGGATAATACTAGCCAAAATCTTACGTTCTTTATCTGATACAGATCTGATATACACACACACGGCATAATATGGGTATAAATCACAGTTGTAACATAAATTATTATATTTTCACACTACTAATGGTCCAAAAACGCTTTTAGCCTACTGGCAATTCAAATTACATACATATATTCAAATTAAAGTAAGATCACACAATTTTCAAACATAAGTAGTCAAGACGCAATCATTTCTCATTTGTGCAGTCTAAAAAGCTTAGATCAAGACATATAATACTGATTAACTTATATACATAACTATCAACAAATCAAACTAAAATCATGTGTGAATGATCATCTACTAATTTAATATCATTTCCTCTATACGTCAAATGACCTTGGCTTTTCAAAATTTTAATTTGTTTTTTTTTTATATTTTTCATAGTAAAAGAACTGTACAGAAAAAGAGATACAAATAAAAAGAAATAACTTCCATGAACAACTTGTCTTCAAAAATATTTTCACTCGGGATTGAACATTCCTATCATATTGACAAGGTGTTCAAAGCGAGTACGATCAAAGGATTTAGTGAACAGGTCGGAAAAGTTGTCATCCGTGTGAACCTTTACAATATCAATCAATCCCTTTTCAACGCAATCACGAATGAAATCGTGACGAATTTCAATATGTTTAGTTTTGGAACGTTTCACCGGGTTATTTGTGATGGACATGGTAGCATTGTTGTTAATGAACATTGGAGTTCCAGTGTAGTTCAAGTTTTAGTCTCTTAGTTGTTGCTGGATCCATAAAATCTTAGAACAACAGTGTAAGAAGCAGTCAATTGTTTCTATTTCAACAGTGAAGCTGAATACATTGTTGCTGCGAGCTACTAGGCGACTAACCAATCTTCCAAGAACTAACATCCACCTGAGGTTGACTTCCTATCAAGGTTACAACCGCCATAATCTGAATCTGTGTTGGATTCGAAATCAAACGACTGATGTTTGGAATACTAAAGACCTAATTGGGGCTTCCCTTTCAAGTATATGAATATCCTCTTCACAGCTATCAAGTGTGATTCCTTTGGTTGTGATTGAAACCTTGAGCACAATAAAATGGAAAACATTATATCAGGTCTTAAAGCTGTAAGATACATAAGAGAACCAATCATCCCATGATACAATTTGTAATCTACATCCTTGCCATCTTTGTCTGGATGTAGCTTGTGATTGACTGCGATCGATGTGTAAAAAGTAGAACAATCATTCATCTTGAATTTTGATTAACTTGCAGTCCCAAAAAGAATGACAATTCACCCATGTTGCTCATCTCAAACTTTGACTTCATCACCGCTTCGAATTCTCTGCACATATTGTAACACCTGGATAATTCCCAAGTATTATAGGGGCTAAAAGTTTGCAAAGATAAAGCCCAAGGTGTTGAAATGAATGTTCCTGAAAGTTGAAGGACCAAAAATGGCCAAATGGAAAAATGTGTCTATGACAGACCGTCACAAGTAGATAACGGTCCGTTACGGTGAGGACGGACCGTCACAGGTCATAACTGCCCATTACGGGCTCGGCACGAAAATGAATCTGGTGATGACACGTGTATGCTGACTTGCGGGCAATCATGACACGTGTAACCCTACGACGGACTGTCACAGGGTGTAACGGTCCGTTACATTTGCCGCCCAGATTGGGTGACGGACCGTCACCACTGGTAACGGTCCGTCACGACCCTGATCTTTGCCCTATAAATAGTTGAACGAGCCCAGCCATTTTCTCACACTTTCACACCTTCAAAAACACACATAAGTTGTGGGTTCCATTTCCATGTTGTGGTTCGCGTATGAGGGTCCGGTTTCTAGAAAAACATTCGCACACTATTGTAGATAGTGCCGAGGTAAGGTTTCCGAACATCCTGAGGTTTCCTTTGTGTAAACCTAAGATAGGGATATTGATTATGATAATTTCAAATATGATTTAAGGTTCTGTCGAAGTGTTGATTATTATATTTGATTCAGAAAGAGGTTCTGCTTAAAGTGAGTTCCTCTGAACTATGCTCTATAAAATGTTTGTAATTGATTTTGATCTGAGATCCCAATACTATCCGTGCATATATCCTATAATAAGTACTTATTATGGCTATGTTTGGGGGGATTGACGGGCGAGAACTGATCCTTTCGTATTTGGCCAGACTTGTATCAGAAATCCAGGGAGTCGCCCATATATATATATGTATGTTGTAGACTCAGAATCCATGTGAGGTTACTGAGTGATGAATTGGAAAAGGGATGATTATAAGACCTAGACGGGGCATTCATTCTTGTATCAAGGATACATGTAAAAATAGAATTTTGTTTATGAACTCACCAGCGTTATGCTGATTGAAAATATTTTAAATGTTTTTTAACACAGGTGACCACTAGCTTGTAGTTGGCATTCCAGGAGGTATACAGGTGTTTTTGAGATAGGGATGACTGAGGGCAGGTTTTTGTGTAACCGTAAGGCCTGAGTAGATGTCATGATTCTTCGTGAGCTATAAGTAAAGAGTTTCTGTTGTATTTACCAATCAGTCCTTATTGTAAAACAATGTTATATATGGAATGAAATAGTTATGAAATGTAAGTCTTCCGCTGTGTCTTTTTGGTATCAACGTCACAGTAACTAGAAGACGTCTTTCTGACGGGTATGTAGTTATCTGACAAACGGAATGTTCTGTCTTAAGGAAAGAGTGGTGTATTAATCTGTCCAAGACCCGTCGTTCTTTTCTGGGAACATATCTGTTAGAGGTACTACTCTGGTTAGATAATTGTCCTGTGTTACGGGTGTGACAAGTTGGTATCAGAGCCGTAGTTTAAGGGATTTAGATGCTAATAAGAAAGATTAGTATCTAGACTTAAACTAAGAGCTCTTAGAATAGCTGGAATGCCATAGGATATAGGTTAAGGTGTTGATAATCGTTATGAATATAACGGGTGATATCGAGAAAGCAGATAGTTAATTTCATTCTTTGCCAAATGTCTTTAATTTATGATTTTCTGGATCATAGCTGGTTATATGAATTCTGATGTCATACATCTGTATGTATAGGTAACAACGGTTGGAAGAAGAAGAGGAAGAGGTTAGGGAACAGGTCGAACTCCGGTTACTAGGAACCGTAGATAGACTGAAAATGACACTAATACTAACAATCATCACGAAACGAATGAGAACGACAATAATATCGGTCCTCATGATGAGGAGGTGGTTACGACTGAAACCCAGTTCTAAGATGCTGTGGCTAGTGAAGTAACAAAGGCTTTACAAACCACACTACCCGGACTGTTAGACGAAGTTCTTCCAAGGATAATGGGTACTGGAAATGCTGGATGAGGAACCAACATGGAAGGCACAAAGGGAAACGCCAATACTAGCTCAACAACGAAATCTGAGAATCACGAAGGATGCAACTACAAATCATTTGGAGGCTGCAAACCCAAGTTATTTGATAGCAAGAAGGGAGCCATTGACGCTACTCAATGGATCACAAAGATGGAAGCTGCTATTAAGCTAAGTGAGTGTAGAAACAATCAGGTAGTCCAGTTTGCTGCCAATTCCTTAGAAACCACAGCACTGGATTGGTGGGAATCGATAAAACAAGCCAGAGGGGAGCAGGCGGTGGACAATATGAAATGGAACGAATTCAAGGAATTAATTATGCAACGATTCTGTCCTCAAAACGAACTTGATAAAATTGAGGAAGAGTTTCAGCGTCTGGAGGTTGGAACTATGACGCATCAGGAGTATGCAACAAGATTTGATGAGATGTCAAAATTGGTGCCACATCTGGTGACACCCGAGCCTGACTACAAACCAATTGATAAAATTACGAAAGACGACTACAAACCCATAAATTGTACACTCCGCCGCATCACGCTAGTTACCCACTAGTATATATATCTACATGTGTGTTTATATTTTAGAGGCCTATTTTTAATAGTTATAATGTGTATTCGAAATCTCATATACGGCATTGAAAAACAATGATTCAATCAAATTAAAATAGAACTTAGAATAGCCTTCGAGAATGGGCTGTCATCAAGCACTAAACAAACAAAAAAATGAGTATCCTAAACCCAAATTAAAGAATTACCAAAACAAAGCATGAACTCAAGAGCTTGCTGCATCAATGTTGGGAACTAGGATTCTAATATATTGACGGTGTGAATTTGTTACTCTAGATATTAAATCATATAAGAGTATTTGGAATATTCTCACTTGACACTCTCAATTGAGAGTAACTTTTCTATCACGTGGGCGCCACGTAAGCTTGGTTGGTTGCTTATTTGGGTCTCACTTGGCAAGGAAAATACTCAAGTGAGTGAAATACCACATATTTGACAATGCCGAACCCACCCAACACCCACACACACAATGGGGGACCCACCCAACACTCCCTTTTTCCCGTGAATCCACTCACGGATCCTCCGTCACGCCCTTCACGCGAGAGGGGGCGGTGTTCCATATGTGCTCACGCCGTGATATACCTCGCGGGTACCCTCTTCTGAGTGTATACCACATACCCTAAGTACATACTAATATTAATATTAATATATATATTATATATATATATATTATATATATATAGATTAAAGGACAACTCCATTAAACAATATTGTTCCGTTAAATATGTGACACGTTGTGGTTGTGGTTTTTGTTTCGTTTTGGTTTTTTTTATTTTTTTTATTTTCATCTCTCATGTTATATATAATATACGCTTTTAACTATATATATAATATACAAACTGGTTTAATTTTCTACGAATTTCGTTTTTCTTTAATAACATTTGTTCATTAATTTTTTTTTTTTAAAGGTGTGCGACTGGTTGTAGTTTTTTTTGTCAACGTTCGAATATAAATTTATTTGAAAACAGAGTTGTATTCAAAATCGAGTTTTTCTATTGTATCGTAGCTTATAGCGAGTGTCATTACCGTTGGGGCACCATGACGAACCAAACATGTTATGAGCGAACAACATCATTGACGGTATTGGTATTATTGAAACCGGTATAGATATTCGCTTTTATGATTTTCGCCAACCCGAATCGATAACGACCAAGCTCCTACCACGTGATGTGGCCGTAATACGAGCAAATTCCCATGACGAAGCGTGGCGGAAAAAAACTATTAATTTATTTTGCCGTTGTGCTTCCACCCAAAAGACACGGGTTCGAGTACCCTCCCCCTTCCACCATGCCAGTTCTTCAATATTTTATTTTTGTTATAAAAAGAAACATCGAAAACTTTGATGCAACAAGTTGGGGAACACAATTATTAATTGTTGGTACTAAAAATAAAAAAGCTAATTCGTCCATCACTAATCGAAATTACATTAGTAGGAATACAAGTGTAACACCCCGAGAAACCCCTAAGAAACTGAAGGATTAAAGTTTCCAATCTTCATAAATTCAGGGGCTATAATGAAAACATACAAAATCAAGGATCAAAAATGAAAATTTGGAGAAAACGGCCTGTAACGGACCATCATCAACCACAACGGTCCGTTACGCCTCATGATTTATGAAACATTTTGAGTATCTTGAAACGATTGTACCGATTGTTTATATATAACGTATTCTAAGTGCTTATTGTATTTCACTTTCCCGTGGAATGACATATTGGACAGGACCCATAAAACGGTCTTTAGTTATATATAGACTGAATGATTGTTCATAATTATATATGAATTTGGGTGTTGAAGCCCATGAATGTGTTCAAGATACTTTGACGGGTCATTTTAATAAACTATTTTAGTTTATGAATTCACCAGGTTTATGCTGACCCATGTTTTGTCAAATGTTTTTAACGCATCACAGGAAGTCATTAGACAAGGCATTCCAGGACTAGAACGAAATGATGAACGATCCAGATGATGGGCATGTCAGGAACTATAAGTCCCGAATGTTATGTTCCTTGTTATGAACGAATGATGAACTTTTGTTAAACATGATGTAAACAATGTTTTGATGTTAATAGAAGTTATGGTTTAAATATTCCGCTGTGTGTTTTTTATATCAACCTCATAGTAACTAGAAGGAGACTTCTGACCGGTATGTAGTTATCTGACAAACGGAATGTTCTGTATAGGAAAGGACGGTGTATAAATCAGATAATTAAAGGCATTTTTGGCCAAATGTTGTTAATTTCTTAATTTTTGGATTATAACCGGTTATACAAATTCTGATGTTATACGTCTGTATGTAGTTACAAATGGCAGGACGTGATAGAGGACAAGGCAGGGGTAGGGGTAGGATGCCTAACACTAGGTCCCGTACCCGCAACACGATAAATACGAACCCTGATCCAAATGAGAACGTAAATACGAATACTGAACCCGAACAACCTGTGGAAGAAGTTGTTATGACAGAAGCTCGGTTCCAAGGAGCGGTGGCATCTAAGGTCACCCGAGTACTCCAAACAACTCAACATATAATTATGGATGATGCTTTTAGGAGAAGGGAGAATCAAAACAGTTTGGGAAAACGAAATGAAGGAACAAGTGGTGTTGTTCCAAGAACAGAAGATACCTTTCATACCACTCCAATAGGGAATAATATCGAAACAGCCTGAACTAATGAGATAGTAGGAATGACGAATCAAAGCATAGGAGTTCATGGACAAGGATGCAACTATAAGAACTTTAGTGACTGTCATCCCAAGCCTTTCAATGGAAAAAGGGATGCTATTGCAACTTTGCAATGGGTCACGTCTACGGAAGCAGTGATAAAGATGAGTGAGTGTAGATCAGACAAAGCTATAAAGTTTGCTGCCCATTCCTTTGAAGAAGAAGCCCTTGACTGGTGGGAGTCAGTCAAACATATAAAGGGAGAAGCTGTAACCGATAGAATGACTTGGGAAGTTCTCAAGTCTTTGATTGAGAAAAGATATTGTCCATAAAATGTTGTGGATAAGGTTGAAGCTGAATTTCTGTGGTTCGAGGCAGGAACCACGAATCATCAGCAGTATACAACCAAGTTTAACGAAATGGCCAAGCTGGTGCCACATTTGGTTACTCCTGAATCCCAAAGAGTCAAATGCTATATTCAGGGTCTTCCTCCTAAGGTTCGTACCTTAGTGAAATCTATCACACCCGAGACGATAAACTTAGCTGTTGAGAAAAGTGCAGTGATGTTCGATGAGGTGGCGGCTCATTTGCCACCAAAGACGGATCACAAGAGGAGACCGGAAGAAGTTGTTTACAAGTTCAAAACAGGGAATAGTAAGTTTCCCAGAAGAGAAAAATTTAATCCCAATCCTGATAAAGCCAATCAGGGAATGAAATGCCAGACTTGTCAGAAGTGTGCCATTTTGCAACCCAGTGCCCGAATGTTAAATGTTGTAACTGTTAAATGAAAGTGCGGTGATGTTCGATGAGGTGGCAGCTCAGGAGCAACCAAAGACCGATCACAAAAGGAGACCTGAAGAAGTTGTTTACAAGTTCAAAATGGGGAATAGTAAGTTTCCTAAAAGAGGAAAATTTAATCATAACCCTGATAAAGCCAATCTGGGAATGAAATGCAAGACTTGTCAGAAGTTTGGCCATTTTGCAACCCAGTTCCTGAATGTTAAATGTTTTAACTGTTAAATGAAAGTGCGGTGATGTTCGATGAGGTGGCGGCTCAGGAGCCACCAAAGACCGATCACAAGAAGAGACCTGAAGAAGTTGTTTACAAGTTCAAACGGGGAATAGTAAGTTTCCCAGAAGAGGAAAATTTAATCCCAACCCTGATAAAGCCAATCAGGGAATGAAATGCCAGACTTTTCAGTAGTTTGGCCATTTTGCAACCCAGTGCCCAAATATTAAATGTTTTAACTGTAGAGAAATAGGGCAATATAGGACTTCTTGTCCTAAACCACCTGAAGAAGTTGCCCGGATTTCTTTCCGAAAGAAATACCCGGTCTTCCACCCGATCGTCAGATCGAATTTTGAATCGAACTCATTCCTGGAGATAAGCCTGTTTCAAAATCCCCTTATCATCTATCTCCTTCCGAACTAAAAGAACTTATGAAACAAATTCGAGAACTCTTAGATAAAGGGTTCATTCGTCATATCACTTCACCTTGGGGAGCACCAGTATTATTCGTAAAGAAGAAAGATAGGAGCATGAGGATGTACTTCTCAAAGATCGATCTTAGGTTGAGATATCATTAGTTAAAGGTACAAGAAGAAGATGTACCTAAGACTGCTTTCAGGACCCAATACGGCCATTATGAATTCCTGGTCATGTCATTCGGCCATTATGAATTCCTGGTCATATCCATTACTTAGAATAGATGATCTGTTCGATCAGCTACAAGGAGCCAAGTACTTCTCAAAGATCAATCTTAGGTCGGGATATCATCAGTTAAAGGTACAAAAAGAAGATGTACCTAAGACTGCTTTCAGGACCCGATACGACCATTATGAATTCCTTGGGGAGCACCAGTATTATTTGTAAAGAAGAAAGATGGGAGCATGAGGATGTGTATTGATTATCAGAAATTAAACAAGCTGACTGTCAAGAACAGATATCCATTACCTAGAATAGTTGATCTGTTCGATCAGCTACAAGGAGCCAACTACTTCTCAAAGATCGATCTTAGGTCGAGATATCATCAGTTAAAGGTATAAGAAGAAGATGTACCTAAGACTGCTTTCAGGACCCAATACGACCATTATGATTTTCTGGTCATGTCATTCGGTCTAACAAATGCCCCTGCAATATTTATGGATTTAATAAATCGAGTCTGTAAACCATTCCTTGACAAATTCATCTTCGTTTTTATCGATGATATTCTTATTTATTCCCGAAGCCAAGAAGAACATGCTAAGCATCTCAAGATTTGTCTCGAAACCCTGAGAGATGAAAGATTATATGCTAAGTTTTCCAAATGCGAATTTTGGAAACAAGAAGTATAATTTCTTTGGCACATTGTGAACGAGCGTGGAATACAGGTGGACCCAAGTAAGATTCAAGCAGTTATGAAATGGGAAGCCCCAAAGACTCCAGTAGAAATCAGAAGCTTTCTTGGATTAGCCGGTTACTACAGAAGATTCATTCAAGACTTCTCCAAAATTTCTACGCCTTTGACTGCTTTGACTCAGAAAGCAACAAAGTTTGAATGGAGTATGAAACAAGAAGAAACGTTCAATATTCTCAAAGATAAACTTATACATGCACCGATCTTAACACTACCCGAGGGAAAAGATGATTTTGTCATTTATTGTGACGCTTCCCGAACTGTTCTGGGTTGTGTGTTGATGCAACGAGACAAGGTTATTGCCTACGCATCACACCAACTTAAAGTTCATGAAAAGAACTATACTACGCATGATCTAGAACTTGGTGCCATAGTGTTCACTCTAAAGATTTGGAGACACTATATGTATGGTACCAAATGCGTGATATATTCAGACCATAAAAGCCTCCAACATATTTTAATCAGAAGGATTTAAATATGAGGCAAAGGAGGTGGATGGAACTCATTAATGACTATGATTGTGAAATCAAATATCACCTCGGAAAAGCTAATGTAGTAGCATATGCTTTGAGTCGGAAAGAACGGAGCCAACCGATTAGAGTAAAAGCACTACGATTAGACCTAAAGTTAGATTTGCTAGAATGAATTAAAGAAATCCAACCAAGAGCATTAGAAGAAGGAAACATCAAGAAAGAACGTATGGTTGGAAAACAAAAGTTACTATCTAAAGGAGATGATGGACTCATGAGATTCGTGCAAAGAATTTGGATTCCACAGCTTGGAGATATTCAAGAGAAAGTATTAGATGAAGCACACAAATCAAAATATTCCATGCATCCCGGTGCGAACAAGATGTACAAAGATCTGAAGACTCATTACTGGTGGCCAAACATGAAAAGATCGATAGCCCATTATATAGACAAATGTTTAACTTGCCTTCAAGTTAAGATTGAGCACCAAAAATCGGCAGGTCAGCTACAACAAATAGAATTACATGTCTAGAAATGGAATCGTATTACAAGGACTTTGTAACTAAACTACCCAGAACACAGAAAAGGCATAATGTAATATGGGTCGTGGTCGATAGACTAACCAAGTTTGCCTATTTCATACCTATCAATGAAACATAATCTACGAATAAGTTTACCAGGATCTATATCAATGAAATTGTGAGCTACCATGGCATACCACTCTCTATTATTTCTAATAGAGACGGTCGGTTCACATCTAGATTCTAGACAAATTTTTCAGAAAGAATTGGGAACTCGACTTACCATGAGTACTTCATATCATCCCCAGACAGATGGACAGAGTGAACGTATAATTCAAACTCTAGAAGATATGCTAAGAGCTTGTGTTATAGATTTCGAAGGTAATTGGGATAATCACCAACCGTTAATCGAATTCTCCTATAACAATAGTTACCAATCAAGTATCAAAGCTGCACCATTTGAAGCACTGTACAGAAGGAAGTGCAGAACTCCTGTCTATTGGGCTGAAATAGGAGACAATCAATTGTCTGGACCCGAAGTTATACAGGAAACGACAGATAAAATAGTCCAGATTAAACATCGGTTGAAAGCAGCTCAAGATCGACAAAAGAGTTATGCTGACAGAAGACGACGACAATTAGAATTTCAAGTTGGAGATTATGTAATGTTAAAAGTTTCACCTTGGAAAGGTGTAGTAAGATTCAGGAAATGAGGAAAGTTAGGATCAAGATATATCGGGCCTTACAAAATCATTGAAAGGATTGCAGCAGTAGCTTACAAGGGATTCACAATACGTTTCATGTATCTTGCTCACGCAAGTGTTTAGCTGATCCAACTCAGGCTATTGCATTAGATGATGTACACGTAGACGATAACCTTCACTTCACCGAACAACCAATCAAAAATTTAGACACCCAAGAATGGAAATTGAGGAAGAAAGTAATACCAATGGTGTTAGTTCAATGGCAAGGTTGGATTGGAGCCGACAAGACTTGGGAATTAGAGGAGCAGATGAGAATCAAATATCCTCATCTATTCACATCTTAATTTCAAGGACGAAATTTCTTAAAGGAGGGGAGATTTGTAACACCTCGAGAAATCCCTAAGAAACTGAAGGATTAAAGTTGCCAATCTTCATAAATTCAGGGGCTATAATGAAAACATACAAAAATCCAAGGATCAAAAATGAAAATTTGGAGAAAACGGCCTGTAACGGAACGTCACCAACCATAACAGTCCGTTACGCCTCATGACGGACCGTCACCCGTCATGACGGTCCATGCCGCAATACCGGAGGCGGTTTTAGGGTTGCTGACATGTGTCGATTTACTCACCCTCATGACGGACCGTCACGAACCATAACGGTACGTTACGGGTCCAGAAATACGTAGCCGCCAAGCAGAAGCCATGACGGACCGTCACACTTGGTAACGGTCCGTCACGACCTCAGGATTTGCCCTATAAATAGATAATCGAGCCCAAACATTTTCTCACACAAATTCACACTCTAAAACACCCACAAACACTCTGAAGTTCTGATCCCGAGCCCCGGTTCGCGTACGAGAGTCCGGTTTCTAACCATTCGACTTCAAATTGCCGTAGATAGTATTGAGGTAAGGTTCCGACTTCCTATTAAGCTTTGGTTATACACCATTAAGATAGGTTTGTATAAATGAGTAATTTACTTACTTATCTAGGAGCTCTGCCCGAGGTGTTTGCCACATTACTGATTAATAAGCTAAAATACTGCCGAGGTGAGTTCTTAAACTGTGATACATTAACCCTTTCATGACCTTGTCCGGCATGACTGATTTATTAAACATTTTGAATATCTTAGAACGATTTTACCGATTGTTTATATATAACGTATTCTAAGCGCTTATTGTATTTCACTTACATGTGGAACGGCATGTTGGACAGGACCCGTGGAACGGTCCTTGGTTATATATAGACTGAATGATTGTTCATAATTATCTATGAATATGAGTGTTGAAGCCCATTGGGTGTTAAAGCCCATGAATGTGTTCAAGATACTTTGGCGGGTCATTTTAATAAACTATTTTAGTTTATGAATTCACCAGCTTTATGCTGACCCATGTTTTGTCAAATGTTTTTAACGCATCATAGGAAGTCATTAGACAGGGCATTCCAGGACTAGAACGAAATGATGAACGATCAAGATGATTGGCATGCTAGGAACTATAAGTCCCGAATGTTATGTCCCTTGTTATGAACGAATGATGTAACTTTTGTTAAACATGATGTAAACAATGTTTTGATGTTAATAAAAGTTATGGTTTAAATCTTCCGCTATGTGTTTTTGATATCAACGTCATAGTAACTAGAAGGCGACCTTCTGACCGGTATGTATTTATCTGACAAACTGAATGTTCTGTCTAGGAATGGACGGTGTATAAATCTCTCATAGATCCGTCATTCTTTCCTGGGAACATCTTTGTTAGAGGTGCTACTTTAGTTACATAATTATCCTGTGTTACGGACGTGACAATATGCTGAAACGTCTCCCGATTGAGTTTTATCTATTAGTCAAGCTATCATACTTTCTTCACCTAAAAAAGAACTAATAATGGGTTGGGTCCACTATTTAATCAAATGATATTTACTATGTTTCCCATCTTTTCACAAGAAAACTTTTCATACTTTTAAAACTTTCATCTTATCATCGATTTGTAAGTAATTTTTTTTTATTATTTAACTACAAAATTTTAAAAAGATTCAATTTAACAAACTATTTTTTGTGCTCTTTTTTATACCATGGGTCTTTTTTATTTTTTGTTTATTCTTTTTTATTTTTTTTACTAGAATAGTCATTTTTTACGTTTCGCTTTAAAAATTATTAAAAATATATCTGAAGCAAGATATGGTTTAAGGAAAAAAAAAATCAACTGCAACAATGTTAGATTTATTAAATAGTTTACGAATATACCGTTGTAACGCGTTTATTTCTATCTACGTTTCCGAGTAGCCGCTTTATCTATTGGTTATATGAACACGTGTCGTGTTTATTTATTCTTATGTTTCCAAGCCGTTGTTTCATCTTTTGGTTATATGAATGCACGATGATATTTCTTTTTTTCTTTTTTTGTTTCTCATTGTTTTTCCTTTAATTAGTTTTAAGTTCTCTATAATTTTTTTTATTATCTAATTAAATGATTTATCAATTTGTTTTTAATTTTTTTATTTTTTAAATTATTAATTTTTCCCTTTTATTATGTAAGTAAATTTTTTTATTTTATTTAACTAAATAATTTGTAAAAAGTAATATTTTAATTAACTATAATATTTAACAAACTATTTTTTTACACCGTGGGTTTTTTCATTTTATTTATTTTGTTAATTCATTTTTTATAATAATTTTTTCTTTCACTTATTTCTATGCTTTTAGTATCACATATTTACCTTTTAATTAAAATAATTTTTTGTTTATTTACTTTTTTTTATTGTTGTTGCGACATCCTTATTTATTGTACGTTTCACTATAAATCTTAGTCAAAATCGATCAAAAATGATTTAAGATTTATGGGAAAAAAAACCGCCGTAAAACGCGGGGTTGATTCTAGTTAAAGTCTAAACAAATGGTTCCTAAAAATTCGAGGGCCTATAGGCTTTGTTTTCTCTTTCACACGTATATGAGCAGGCCGTGTAGAGACATACCACCCATAAATTAAATGAAAAATTTAATGCGATATTTATTTGTTGGTGATTAACTTTGTAATCCATTTTATTAACGGCCCCAATAGTTGTTGTGAGGTATGTCACATCTTTTATTATGTTAAAATCATAGTGTTGAAGACTAAAGTCAAAAACTTTTTATGAGAAAATGAGATGATTGATTGATGAAGAATAATTTTGATTTTGAACATACTTTCTTAAATATATTATTTTAAATTATATGTTTACGTAATATTAATTCATAATTCATTACTTTATGTTATTGTTTGAACACGCTAACCTAAAATAGACCAGTAGAAATTGAATACGTAGCAGCGGAAACGGGTCCTAACATTTTTATTTGAAAACAAACCTCTTGTATAGTTTATAAAACTTTCATTATACTTTTGGTAACTCATTATACTTTTATATATACTCTAATTAACAACATCCAAATATCAACTTGATCAATTTATAACATAAAATCCGTCTTCAAGATGTCACTACTAGAAAATAAAACTTTAATGACACGCGAACTATGACATACATTGTGTGTGTCATTGTTTAGGTGTCAAAATAATAATAATAAAAACACGGAGTGCACGTTAAGATATGTGTGTCATCATGTAAGTGTCATCTTGTAATTTCAACACCTACTTAATCCTTTTTGGCGCGCGATGTCTCAAGAATCGAATAAGACCTAGGGTTTCATCTTAAACTACTTCATCTCTTTCAAACCACATCCTGACTTACGAGAGGTTGAAACCAGGCACGAGAGGCATCTCCTACTCCGATTTTGGATTACACTTTGTCTGGATCCGTCTCGCCTTCTCCGTACATGTTAAATCGCAAGGGACGTGGGGAAGGGAAGTGTCACACCCGTAACACAGGACAATCGTCTAACCAGAGTAGTACCTCCAACAGATATGTTTCCAGGAAAGAACGACGGGTCTAGAAGAGATTTATACATCGTCCTTTCCTAGACAGAACATTCCATTCGTCAGATAACTACATACCGGTCAGAAGGTCTCCTTCTAGTTACTTTGAAGTTGATACCCAAAACACACAGCGGAAGCTAAGTCATAAACCTCATTTATTAATAACTAAAATTGTTTTACATAGGGACCAAACTTCTATTACAAACTAACCAAACCAACAAACGTCAGTTCCTGTCACGGAACTCAACATATCCACAAGACATCTCTACTCAACATGCCTCCGACCATCGCAATTCTTTGACCAACGAGATGACTATCCACATCTATTAGCTACCTGGAATGCCCCTACTAGATCCACCTGCAACATCTTTAAAGTAACTATGTCAACATAAGTTGGTGAGTTCATGAACCTTTACCACAAATGGTTGTTATTTAATCATCAACATTCCCACATCCCACCTCATGCCACATTGCATGTGAGTTTTTTGGTATATATATAATTGGTAACCTTTCTACGACTGGTCCTCCCACACCAGTATAATCTGAATAAACTATCCCACCTTACTGGTTCTTCCTACCAATAAGATGAGATAATCCACCCAAAGGTTCCATCCCATAACAGAACATATAAAGTACTTATTACGCATTATATATACATGGAATAGGGTGAATATTTCAAATAACAACTGTGTAACAATACACATTAAGTTCAGAGGAACTCACTTGGCTAGTAATTCGGCTTATTGTATTGATAATATGTCAAATACCTCGGACAACACCTCAACGTATATTTAACTACTAATATTTCTTAATTAAAATCTATCATAAACTTGATAATATATAATCCAAGTTTTTAAAGGCGCAAGGCTAGAATTTGGACTTCTAAACGCTTATCGGAAGCTTGGCATGTCTTTCTAGGTTAACTATGTGTGAATCATGGTGTTTTGTGTGTGAATTATGTCTCCACAGCTCAGGCTATCGAAATCTATTTATAGGGCAACCTTGGACCCGTAGCGGACCGTTACACAAAGCCGTAGCAGTCCGCCACCCAATAAGGCGGCTTATCTGGCGTAGCGCCCACGTAGCAGACTGTTATCCAGGGTGGTAGCGGTCCGCCACCCAACTTGGTTCAACGAGTCACACGACACGCGTCAGATGCTCGATGTCCGGGTCCATTTTGCGGCTAGCGGACCGTTAGCCAAAGGTTAGCGGTCCGCCATAGGGCTGAGTAATCAGACACGCGTCTGATTACGTGGCATTCCCTCATGATTCCCTTTCTCTCCATGTAGCAGACCGTTAGGACATTGGTAGCGGTCCGCTACGAGCCAACTTTCAGATTTTTTTATATTTTTAATCCTCCAACTTTGAAATAATTGCCATTTAACCTGTAGAGTTTAATCTTCCAATTTTTAGTTCTATGGGAAAATTCGAGGTGTTACAAATCTCCCTTCCTTTAGGAAATTTCGTCCTCGAAATTTAGGATGATCATACTTAGAGCTAATAATTTATTTCATGAGAGACGTACCTATTCTTCTCCTTCCTTCCTTCCTTCCTCCTAAAATGAATATGCGTACTTTGGATCCACCACCTGTCTTTGCTTAAGGTGTTTTTGGACAATTACTCTTAAAATGCCCTAATTCGTTACAATTATGACATCTGATACTTGGGCAATTTCTTATGAAGTGTCCTACTTGTTGGCAGTTATGGCATGTAATCCCTTGTACACCTCTTCCTGAAGTACCTTATTCCTTTCTTGGGATTTTGTTAGTTGTCGTTCCGTAGGTTGTCTTTTCCAAACTTCTCCTGTTGGCCATCTCCTGAGCTTCTATCTCATTATACATTACTGCACTAAGTTGTACTGGTGAATCTATAGTTGTGGGTGCAGTAGTTTTTACTAAGGTTCTTACTTTCGGTGGTAGTCCTTGAACATAACATTTAATCCTTCTAGACTTAGGAGTCACTAGATGTGGCACCAGTTTGGCCATCTCATTGAATTTGCTAGTATACTCTTGATGGGTGAGGTTTCCAGCTTCAAATCGATGAAACTCCATCTCAATCTTATCTACTGCATTATGTGGACAATATCTTTTTACTATCAAAGCTTTCAAATCTTCCCATTTCATCCTATCGGTGTATTCCTCTCCTTTGGTTTGCTTAACTGACTCCCACCAGTCAAGTGCATCTTTTTCAAATGAGTGCGTAGCAAATTTAACTGCTTGGTCAGGTCTGCATTCACTCATCTTGATTACGGTCTCCATAGAAGTTATCCACTGCATAGCTGCAATGGCATTCTTCTTGCCGTTGAAAGGCTTGGGATGACAGTCACTGAAGTTCTTATAGTTGCATCCTTGTCCATGAACTCCTATGCTTTGATTCGTCATTCCTACTGTTTCATGAGTTCGGGTGGTTCATATATTGTTTCCTATCGGAGTAGTATGAAGGGTGTCTTCTGTTCGGGGAATGGCACCACTTGTGCCTTATTTTCGGTTGCCCAGACTGTTGTGATTTTCTCTTCTCCTAAGAGCATTGTCAAGGATTCCAGGTAAAGTATTTTGGAGCACTCGGATGACCTCAGATGCCACCACTCCCTGGAATTGAGTTTCAGTCATAATGACTTCTTCCATCGGTTTCTCGGGATCCGCAATCATATTTACATTCTCATTTGGATCAGGGTTTGTGTTTGTCGCATCACGGGTACGAGACCTAGTATTAGGCATCCTACCCCTACCTCTTCCTCTACCACGTCCTGCCATTTGTACCTATACACAGATGTATAACATCAGAATTCGTATAACTAGTAATAATATAGAAAAGGAGAAATAAAAGACATTTGGCCAAGAATGCATTTAATTCTCTGTTTCCTTGATATTACCCGTTATATTCATACTGAAAGTCAACATCTCAACCTATGGCATTTCTTATGGCATTCCAGCTATCTTATAGAATCCTAGTTTAAGTCTAGATACTAACCTCAAACTAGTATCTAAATCCCTTAAACTGATGCTCTGATACCAACTTTTCACACCCGTAACACAGGACACTCGTCTAACCAGAGTAGTACCTCCGACAGATATGTTCACAGGAAAGAACGACGGGTCTAGAAGAGATTTATACACCATCCTTTCCTAGACAGAACATTTCGTTCATCAGATAACTACATACGGGTAAGAAGGTCGCCTTCTAGTTACTTTGAAGTTGATACCAAAAACACACAGTGGAAGATAAGTCATAAACCTCATTTATTAATAACTAAAACTATTTTACATAGGGACCAAACTTCTATTACAAACTAACCAAACCAACAAACGTCAGTTCCTGTCACATAACTCAACATATCCACAAGACATCTCTACTCAACATGCCTCCGACCATCGCAATTCTCTGACCAACCAGACGACTATCCACATCTATTAGCTACCTGGAATGCCCCTACTAGATCCACCTGCAACATCTTTAAAAGTAACTGACTCAACATAAGTTGGTGAGTTCATAAACCTTTACCACAAATGGTTGTTATTTAATCATCAGCATTCCCACATCCCACCCCATGCCACATTGCATGTGAGCTTTTTAGTATATATATAATTGGCAAAGTTTCTATGACTGGTCCTCCTATACCAATATAATCTGAATAAACTATCCCACCTTACTGGTTCTTTCTACCAATAAGATGAGATAATCCACCCATAGGTTCCATCCCACAACAGAACTATAGGTCCCTCGGGTGTGGCGGATCGTCAAATGCAAGTGGGTCTACTAGTCGGACCGGGTGCGGAATACCCGTGACCAGGTGGGGAGTCTTACAACACAAAGTAAACCGACAAGAGAATCACTTTAAACTTTCGTCTATTATAAACACTTGAAGGTTATAGAGAGAAATACTGAGATTACAAGTTCTGCGTATTTGCTACTGTGAGTGCGTCTAAGATTGCGTACTTATCTACTGTCAACCATTCCTATTTATACACGACCTGATGCCTGCACACTTAGCAAGTGCGCAGGGCAATTTGCTCATGCGTACTTAGCAAGTACGCAAAGGTATTCTTGCGTACTTGCTAAGTACGAACGAACTATCTCCTGCGCACATACAAGTGCGCAAAACACTTAGAGAAATCTGTAACAGTCAATATGTAAAAGTAAATACAACTCGATAACTAATACATACAGACACTTACAAACAAAGACAAATACATACATGAAAGTACTAAACTAAGACTCTATCTATCCAGAGTGTTTGTCACAGGAAAGTGCTTCAATAAACTCCCCCTTGACAACAGCTCTGGATCATCTTCGATCTTTAGTCTTCAGTCTTCGGTCTTCAGTCTTCACAGCTATGCATCTTTAGCTTCCATCTTCTTCTTATAGTCAAGGCAGAACTTGATCACCTTGTCATATTTAGAAGCAAGGAATTTCGTCCATTCGTCCGTATGCATGCAATACCTGTCTGCTAGTGCCACCAGATCTTTCACAGAGAACTTAATGAAGCAGACTTCATCAAATACTCTGATTAGTTTCCTCGGCACAAAGCATCCACTTTTTTACCTCACCTTTCCAATCACCACAACCTCGCCCGTCTTTGGATCTACGTACCAGTACCACATGTCACCGAGGATATCCTGAGATAACTTGCTCAGGGGAATCTTGGTTTCACATAGCACTGGCTTGTATACCAATTTCTTTAAGAGTTTCTTAGTCATAGGATGTCTTGCTGTCTTATCCTTGACTCTCTTGGGCACTTGAGGCTTGAACACATCAAACTTCCCAGATCTTGCTTCCCGCTGTAGAACCACCCACAAACTCATCGCCACTGCGTGTTTAGAATGACCCAAAACCTCTCGGTTTGCTTGGATCACAAGGTCGTATTTGGGTAAGGAGTTGAACGCTTCACTGGTTGGTTTCAAGTAGATCTTTTGATTGCGAACAACTGCTTATCCTCCTTGAACCTGACAGCCAAGATCATCCCTGTTGCCCCTTGTTTGTCTATGATAGACGTCTTCTGCCAAACAGGAGCTGGACCATTAGATGAAGTAGATGGCATATCTTTTTCTTTCGATGCCTCCGGATCCACAGGTGTAGGGTCAACTGGGGAGGCTTCAGTCGAGGCTTCAACATTACTAGCATACTCGACTGAACCTGTGTCGAGCTGAGCTTCGAAGGATGGAACTTCAAAGATCTCTCCATCTTCTAACTCATACTCTCCTTCCCCGTCGCCCTTGGGAACTTCTATCACTACATCCTCATCATCTTCATCCCAATCATCACCAGATTCGATCTCTCCTTCTTCTAGGTTGTAGAGAGCATCGATCTGTGCTTCCTTGGAATAGTCAGGCTCTAAGTATAAGATCTCATTGTCAGATAGATCTTTAAGCACATCAACCGCTGAATTTCCTTTGTCACCACCACCACCAGAAGTATCACCACCCTCCTGATGAGAAGACTCCCCTGAGCCAATGGAATAGCAGAAATGGGCACAATTGCTAAAGCTTGGTGCTCACCTCTACTAGGACCGACTTTGGGATCCTTGTCTTTGTCATCATCCTTTGTCAAGTCGACAGGATGACAAGGCTCATCACCAGAGTGTGTCTTTTATTTCTCTCTCATTCTCCTTCTCTTTCTCCCCCTGAGCATCAAGCTTCTTGGTCAGATCAGCAATTAGTTTGACCATCAGTTCATGCTCCTTCTTCTGCATATCAAACCTCAGCTCGAGAGACGACCTGTGCCCCAGAATCATGTTGTTTGTATGGATTAGAAGCTCATTCTGGGCCATTATGTTCTTCAGTCTCTCGTCTGTCCCCGTTCTCTGACTTCGTAGAATTCTAACTTCATCCACCAACGAATTAATCTGTGCTTGTTGAGCATCAGATTCCTCCTTTGACTTCTGGATAGTTTCCAACAAACCAGCAACTTGGGTTTCCAGAATTGCTATCCTTTCTTCATTAGGATCAGGATGTCTGGAGGTAGATGCTTCAGCATTGTGAATTGGGGAGGAGAAGATAGTATCGAAGTCAAAACCTTGAGTAAATTCTCCGTAGTTGAAGGGTTGACTTATCGGTTCAATGGTGGTTGTTGGGATTGAGGATGTGATGACGGTTGTAGGTGTTATGGAAGGGGTGATGGTGACTGACTTCATGAGAATTGGAGTAATCACCGCCACCTGGTCAGATGTGACAGGGAGGGTCACTATCGCAGGAACCTCCTCTGTGATTGAAGTGACTGCTGCGTCAGGTTGTACCTGTGGCTTCCTCCTCTGTCTTCGGTATAATTGCTATGAAGGTGGGGTAGAGGCTAAATCAGTACTTGCAGCTGGAACTTGTACTTGCTACAGAGTAGTGACCTCCACCTCACTGGCAATAGCAAGTTGCTTCCTATCCCCTCTGTTCTTGTGAACACTTTCACGTCTTTTCCTTTGAATAGCAGCGTCAGAGTCAGAATCTGGCTCATATTCGCTGCTAGAGGACTGTCGCTTTCTCTTTGAGGACGACTCAGGAAGGGTGACCTTCGTCGTTCTCCTCGGGTGAACCTGCGGTGGTGCATAATCGGAATCAGAAGATCATACTCTGTCTCTTCCGAGTCGGATCCCTCAGCACCATCATGACCTTCTTCTTCGTCTCCACCATCAGACGATCCATCTTAAATTTCAACTTCCTCCTCTTGTTGTTGTTGTTGTTGATCTGAATGTTCACTCAACTCTGGCTTCGAATCATGACTATACCATCTCCAGTCAGCCGGTGCCACATATGCTTCGTTTATTAAGTGGCCAAAGAGTCTTGTATGCTCAGGGGTAGGTTCTACACTGACTGGCTTAAGGAATTGTGCAAACACCCTCTTGTCCATCCTCTTCACTTGCAGTCTCTCCCCAATTGCAGGTAGATTTGGCAACGCATCGTTTAACAGAAGTTGCACAAACCTTGGGTATAATAAGAACCTGAACCTCTTAGCCGTGTTAATCTGATCATTGATGGCTTTGAATATGTATCATGACAAGTTGTAGCCCTTATTGAGAGACAAGCCAACCATGGCAGCAGCAAGGTCATGACCCATTGCATCCTTTCCAGCTTTTCTTGAGGAGATGCACATGATCATGATGTGGGCAAAATATCTCTATGACAGCACCTCGGGTAATATGTCAAATACCTCGGACAGCACCTCAACGTATATTTAACTGCTAATATTTCTTAATTAAAATCTATCATAAACTTAATAATATATAATCCACACTTAATAATAATTAACGAAGTTTCCAGAACCTTACCTCAGTATTATCTTCCAAATTTTAATGGCGCAAGGCTAGAATTTAGACTTCTAAACGCGTATTGAAACCTTGGCACGTCTTTCTAGGTTAACTATGTGTGAATGATGGTGTTTTGTGTGTGAATTATGTCTCTACAGCTCTGGCCATCGAAATCTATTTATAAGGCAACCTTGGACCCGTAGCGGACCGTTACACAAAGCTGTAGCGGTCCGCCACCCAATAAGGATGCTTACCTGGCGTAGCGCCCACGTAGCGAACCGTTATCCAGGGTGGAAGCGGTCCGCCACCCAACTTGGTTCAACGATTCACAGGACAAGCATCAGATGCTCGATGTCCGGGTCCATTTTACGGCTAGCGGACCGTTAGCCAAAGGCTTAGCGGCCCGCCATAGGGCTGTGTAATCAGACACGCGTCTGATTACGTGGCATTCCCTCATGATTGCCTTTCTCTCCACGTAACGGACCGTTATGACCTTGGTAGCAGTCCGCTTCCAGCCAACTTTCAGATTTTTTTATATTTTTAATCCTCTAACTTTGAAATAATTGCCACTTAACCTTTAGAGTTTAATTTCCTATATTTTTAGTCCTTAATTTCTATGGGAAAATTCGAGGTGTTACAGGAAGTCGGCGAATCGGGGAATCGACGGACTTGAGGTTCAAAAGTGTGAAGAATTGATGGAGACTAGTTTTGTTTGTTTCAGATTGTGGCTATTAATGCACAATCGACTATCTCAGGTAATAGATTCCTCCTATTTTTTGAATCAAGTTCATCTCTGAACACTTTTTGGGTTCTTGGTTTTTAAATTAGGTTTTTGTGGGTTCAAATGTGAGTTCTATATGGCGAAAAAGGGGGGCTCTGTGGATTGCTCAAAAGAGGGTTTTATGTTCTTATTTTTTTATTTTATTTTGCTGAGTATTTCTTGTCTTTGTTGTAGTTGGATCTTTATTTGTTATATGAGAAATAGGTGCCTGTAGAGAAAGCACGGTCCAAGCAACTCGGGTAAGTTTCAAATGGTAAGTTAGATTTTGTTTCTTTGCTAAAACTTGTGGGCAAAGTGGTATTGACTTATGTGGTTCTTGTTGCAGGGACTTTTAATCTCTCCTGACCGAGTTTTGTGACAGGCTTCTTTTTTAAGTGAAATTTTGTATTAAAACATTAGTTTAAGAAATATTGTATGAAATATAGTTAACTTTTGTAATATTTGTTGGTATGTTATAAAATAGATTTTTTTGCTATCTATGTATTTTATTTTGTATTATTAGATATTAATTATTAATGTGAAAACTAGTAATTCTATAATATATATATATATATATATATATATATATATATATATATATATATATATTTTAAACAGCTAAAACCATGACATACAAATGCGTGTCATCTTCATTCTTGACAGGGCTTTCCTTGACGGACATTGCGTGTCGTAAAGGCATGTCATAAATGTCTGTCATAACAGATGACACACAAATGCGTGTCATCATCATTCTTGACAGGACCTTTCTTGACACGGTCCGGCGTGTTATCTACCCCCTTTTATGACACGTATTGTATGTCATTAAAAGTCTATTTTATAGTAGTGTGTGTTTTCCATATCACTCCAAGAACTTGATCTTTACGTAACGAGTCCCAAAAGCTTGACCTCCAACATCTCTTCGTCACATCCATGGACTCTACCTAAGTTGTTTCAACACCACAAGTTAGTACTAGTAATATATAAGATCGTGTATCAAAATAAATCAACATTACTTCAAGAATGAAAATGGAAAAAAAATAAATGAATATGGTTGTGTTACTCTAGAACACGGTTGTGTTCTCTCAGAACACGACCATGTTAGAACCTTCAACTCAGCTTTCTTGTATTCCACTAAACATGGGCGTGTTCTTGTAGAACATGGCCATGTCGAAAAGTTCCCGCACTACACATTCTAGTTTTATGTTCAATCTTTCCACGCAACATCTTTGTAGTTTAATTTAACATCCAATACAAAATTTAATCAACCCGGACAAAATCAAGAATCTAAATAAACACATACTTTAACCATGTCTCACTTGCTCGAAATGGTTCAAAACAACTTACATTCATCTAAACCGAACAATACAAAACATGGAGGAATTAGAAAGCTCCAATCACACAATCATAAATCAAACTCATTGAATGCATACAATCTATTATTCACTAAAATCAACTACACAACAATATGGATGGGTCAAATTTCATTTATCTAAACTTTATTAAAATAGGAATTTCTTAGACAATCTACTCATCTCAATATATGCATAACCTTAAGGTTTAACAAATAATAATCATATAACATACCATACAAAATTAATTAGTTCAACTTTCATTAAACATATATCCGTATATAACCATACAACTTATTCAACTATAATTTCCTAGTCAACTTAACCATAAGGCTTTAAACAAATTCATGAATGTAACCATATTAAAACCAAATTAACTTATAATGCTTTTAGGTCTATATATGTATCTTAAAATTAGAGCGATAAACCACTCACCTTCACCCATAGTATTGATTGTACATTGAGAGTGTTTGGTTTTTGTCTTATTATTTTCATTCCCTTATATCACTCTCAGCTACTAACACCGTCTAATCTTGGTTGGCCGCCTATCTTTTTATATTATTATCCCTTCTGTTAGGCCCTGGGACACATTGTGCATACCTATAAATTAAGTTTTATATATCTTTTCTTGACACCATTGTCGCGTCGTTGCAGTTGTAGCTCCTGCCAGCTTCTGTCAACATAGCTCTGTTGTAGTGTCTCTTGCCATTGTTATGACCTATGATGGAGTATTAGATAAAATATATTACCTATTGTTTATTGTAATTATTTTTATTATAATTTGTGATGTCATTTAATTAAGTTTCCATAATATTTATTTATAGTGTATTCCTATGGTGGACACCGACTAGTACCATATTTGAATTACATAATGTTTCATGTTTTCTTCAGCATCAACAATCTCAGCTCCCCAATTATAATCACCGGCTTGTTGAGTAACCACATCTTTTGATGTTAAGGTGGTGGCACCTTGCTTTCCATGATCAGTTCTTCTTCCAGCATCATTCTTCACCTTGGGAACACCACAATCATGAGTAAAATAACCCACTTGGTCACAGTTGTAACATCTGACAGTTTAGATGTCAAATCCTATTGTCTTTCCCATTTTGAACCTTTCTCTTCCAGTCCTCTTGAAGAATCTCTTTACTAACAGGCTCGCCATAGCCATTTTCCAATGTATGTCCATTTCCTCCAAGTCATCGGGGTTTAATTGTTCCAAATCACCTGGTTGGAAGCTGACTGACAAGAGCTTCATAACTTTCCATGAAGGATGTTATGATAGGAAGATTCTCTTTAGGAATCAGGTTAAGTTTGGATAAAGGGTTCTCAACCATGATGTTTGCTAATAAAGATGTAGTTCCTGATTTGGAAGAAGGTACACTAGCTTGTTTGTATTGATCAAAAGCAGTTTGACTAGTGAGCAAGGCATAGTTCCCTTCTTGATTTTTAGGAGCTATAGCATTCCTTGGTATCTACAGTTCATAAGTTTCAAGCACAAAAAATATATTTTAAAGAGAAATCACTGACAGTTTCTTATAGGGATAAGCATTTGGTACCGAGTACCGGTACCGGTAACGTACCGATAGATTCGGTACCGGTACGGTACCGATACCTATAGTGATAAACATTTTGTAACAAATATCGGTACCGTACCGATAGATTCGGTACCGGTACCAATACCCATTTTTCCACAAATTCGGTACCGGTACCGGTACCGGTTTGGTATCGATCTCATCCCTAGTTTCTTAGTTCTTTTAATCATCAAGTTATAATGAAGCCAATCTGGTGTCAAAGATCTAACTAGCTTTTTGTTCATGTCATAGGTAGCGTATTTAACACCCACGACCTTTAATCTTGAGATGAGACTTGAAAAGTGGTCGATAGATTTAACAATGCCTTCACTTGGAATGCAGGTGAATATCTCGTATTGTTTCTTCAAAAAATCCTTCTTGCTCTCCCCGATTTCCTTATTTCCATCATATCGTTCTGCCAGAGCTATCAAAAGATCCTTGGTTGTTTTATATTCAGTAAAGATGTTGAATATTTTCATCGGTAAGGCCATTGCAATGGCTCCAAACGCCTTGTTATATCCGAAGATGAGTTTATGATCACTTTCATCATATTCAGCAACTACTTTAGGACAAGTATCATCAATATCAGTTATAGTAGGTCTGTGGGGACCTTCTACAATGGATGTCCATAAAGTGTGATCATTGTAGACGAAGAAGGTCTTCATATTCTTAGTCAAGTCCAAAAATCTCTTGTGGAGACAAGGACAAGTGGCTTGTTCCCACTACCAGTATGCGTTGGATATAGGATGTCCGATCGTCGATTACATCAATATTGCTATCAATGTACGATTCAAAGAGTTACACCCTAGACAACGAGCAGTTAAGAGTGTTTAGTTGTAAATATTATTATTAACGAAATGCAGATTTATTATTCGGTGAATAAATATTTAATGAAATATTTATCGGTTTGTTTGGTGATTAATTATTTTGAGAAATAATTAAACACGAAGGGTGAAGTGTTTATGTGTTAAACATCAATGGTTAAGTTTTACTAATTATGTATAATTAGTAAACTATGATGATTAGATGTAATTAATAGTTAATTACAAAGGGGATTAAATGTTAATACCCAGGGTGTGATTTGTAATTAGAGTAATTATAAATACATCATTAACTAAAACCCTAATAACCAGTTTTTCCTCTATCACATTTTCCCAAGGTAGGAGTCTCCACCCCCCCGTGTATCCGTCCACCGCGGGCCACCAGGGGCCACTACCGACCACGGGCGTCACTTCCCCCTCTGCGCAAACCCTGTGACGGTTTCTCCATTTTACAGGTTTTTCCTGATCAGTCACTAGCGAGATGTTCGTTGATTCAAGGTGTGAATCTTTCGGTTATCGTCAAAGGTTTAACCTCTAACCCGCTATGAATGGATTTAATTTTATTGTTTATACGCATGTAATTGGACCACCGAGGGAATTCGAGTTTAGAACTGTTAATTTGTACCATCGCTTCCGCCTTGCAAATATGTTTTTATCAATTAATAAGATTAATTTTAATATGTTTTAAAAGTTAAATCTGGTACAAGGATTCCCAACAGTGGTATCAGAGCCACCATAATGATCTATGTAACAACTATGATTTGAACCCATGATATGCCGAGTGTGTGTGTTAAAAGATCATTATCAGATATAGAATATGAGACTTTAAGAATTTCATGACACCAGTATCAGATTAGGTCATTAGCATAATTTTTCAGTTCACTTCACTGCATATGCCCCGAAGAACATTCAAGGTGTTGTTGAACTAAGATATGTCTTGGTAACATCTGTCAAGCATATACTAGCCCTTGAATCAAAATCACTTGATTATCCTAATTCATTGAAGAGATCCAGATAACAGTTGGACCACATTACCCTGAAATATTGAATTAATCGATTCTTTATTCAATCTTTCATCTGTCACATGATATCATTGAGAATCATCAAAGCCAAACCAATCTATATGAATCACTTGATTCTGAATCGTTATGATTCTTTATATCCTTCGGGATCTGCTTCTTTTCCTGTGCTAATTGATGTAATTTCATCTTGGAGATTGATATACATATTCTTTTGCACAAAGTTTCATATGTCTTGAAGATAGTGCAATTTACTTTCTGTTGGCATACTTGTGGGGCACATGTTTTTTTTGTAGAAATAAAGTCTGATGGCTATAAAATTCTCTAAGTACAAATGCTGCTGATCTCAGAGTTTGCTGCTGACCAACAAACTGCCACGGACAAGCTTATCTACTGCGGATACTTGTTCTCCTGCTGAAGAACAAATCTGCTGCAGATAGCCTTATCTGCTAAAGACCAAAGTTGATGCGGATAGGCTTCTCAGCAGCATCAACACTTGATGCTGCTGACAGGCAAATCATCAGCAGCTTTGGATGGTAACATCTTGCTGCTGATCCTCATCTTTGCTGCTGATAGCCGTGTGCCTTGAAGATAAATCGTTGCAGCTGACTATCCATGCCAAGCGTCACTGACAACTTTCTGCAAAAGCAACTGACACACTCAAAGCAGAAGGAACCTCAATGACACAACCAATGAAAGATAACAATGCTCTTCTCCAAGCATGCAAGAAATAATGCATAAAGAAGACGTTTCAATAAAGTTAACTAGTTTTAGACTGAACGTGTAATAGTTAGCTATATACAAAAGATCAACGGTCTGTGTTAGATCTGATCCTTAGAATCAAGGTTCTGTCTTGATTCTAAGTGAGTATAAATATTGTGTAAACATTTCATTGTATGTGTGCTTTTTGATTGAGTTTCATTTGTAATCGTTTATTTGCAAAAGCTTACTACAACAGTGTTCTTAAAAGTATTCTTTTTGTTTACTCGATTATACTTGTGTTGTTGTTATTGTTTCCGCCAATTTCAACTAAGAACAGAACCATCTTGTACTTTCACGATCCTACAATTTTCATATAAATGGTACTAACTCACAAGAACGTGGGATAAAAACGCTTTCGGTTTCAAATCTTATAATGCTGACAACTTGAATTGACATGTAATATATTGCAAATTCGGTATGAATAAGTTAGCATGGCATGATCTGATCCTGTTTACTTTGAAGTTTATCACGTATCATTACATGATTTTCAAAAAGGTTTGATAGTTTGTGAATGATAAAATGGATAGTTTTGAGAAATTTCATTGCTAAGATTGTATGAACACAGAATACCATAGGTCACCCTTAGATCTGCTAGGGATTTTTTATCTGTTGTGTGTGTTTGTTTCATCATAGATACTGATATGATCTTCTTACTCGAAGTGTTCGACCAAAAACATGTGATTCAGTATGTACAGATAATAACCAAAAAGATTTGCTTTTATTGTTTTACTGTTTTATTCCATATTGAAAAATACAAAAAGATTTTAGTGTGTTTTAGCAAAAAGTTTGAAAAATAAAAACATGTCATTTATTTTTTTCAGGTTCGTTTCAATAGAAAATTCCAAAAAGATTTTATTTCTATCTTCCATGAAAAATTCTTAATTTCTGGATTAAGTTGCTGAACGGGTTGAAGGTTGATTTGATCAAGAGTTTTATGTTGAACAACTGAAGAATTTCAAATTTTGGTTAGGTTTGTGAAGAGGCGAACTTGTGGTATATTCGCTTGTTAAGTTCGCCTGGGATGGCGAACTTTTTTTTTCGCTTAAGTTGGCGAACTTATTTAGATGGGTATATAAAGGAATTAGCGAACTTGTACTCATTTACCTAAGTTCCTCATCTGGCGAACTTGTTGAGCGAATTTAACTGGTTGTCAGCGAACTTGTTTGATTTCAATTCTGTGTGAGTAAAAGTGGAAAATTTGTTCCTGTGATATATTTCAAATTGATTTGCGATTCAATCCAAAGTAGAATCGTATCATTTCATCCATTGATTTCATCATAATCGCTAGGGTTTATTGCGACTGTTGGTTTTATCATTTTATCTTGTTGATGTGATCATAATTGAAATTGATTGTTCCTAAACACTAGTCGAGTGTTGGTGAAAGAGTATTTGACCTTGATTACAGCTTATTACTTCGTTTTGGTGGAATTTGAATTTCTGAGGTGATTCGAAGGTTTGAGCGAACTTGCTTAGGCGAACTTAGTAAGTTCGCGTCTTGTAACTCTAAGCGAACTTATTAAGTTCGCCTCAGGGTCAGTACTACCAGGACTTAGCATTTTTCAAATGTTGTGATTTTTTTTAAACTTGATTTTTTTTATTTTTTTGTTATGAAAAATTGCAAATGTCTAATCATGAATTTTATGCAGGTGATGGATAGACGCGTTAAGTATAAACATAATCAGGTGGCGTTGCTGGATCCTGATATGGCTGAAGCTGCAAACTATCAGGAGATAATCAATTTTTTGAATCGATCCCGAATCAGAATTGCTTTATCGGCCAATCCTATTATCATCCTGCTATACATTCAAAAATTCTGGGAGACTGCTGTTCATGACACCAATGCTGATCCCAGTGTGATTCGTGCTGCTGTGAATAATCAAGAGATTAAAATTTATGTAGATACAATCAGAGCTGCTTTGAGTTTGGGAGGAGTTAACACAGACCCTATTATGCTGCCAAATGTGCTTATCATTGGGTGAATTCATAGAATGGGTTACCGTAGAAGACAGAATGATTCTCAAGCACGCAAGGTGACGATACTTTATGCATGTGATTATTCAATGTTTATCTCCTAGGAAAGCCGGTATTGATGGCTTGAAAGCGTCTCTACAAGCAGCTATGGTGGCTTTGACATTGAATCGTCCGTTTAACTTTGCTCTTTTATATATTTCGGGAGTTGGTTACTCAAATTACACCACCTGAGGAACAGGGTTTCTTAATGTACCCTAGATTCTTGCAGGTCATTATTAACCATCTTATTCCCAACTTGCCTTCACTGAATCCAAGATTAACTCCTACTCCAATGACCAAAAGGATATTCTCTGATTGTAACAACATCAACCAACAAAATCCCGCATTGATTCCGGTTGTTACACCGATGTTTGGGTACATTTAATAATCCTAATTATGTTGCACCACCAAATGATAATTGGATTCATGCTGATCCTGCCATGGAGTTACCTCATGCATAGCAACAAGATGAACCTGATGATGATGAAGGTGATGATGCTGAAGGTGGTGATGATGATGAAGCTGATGATAATAATGATGATGATAATGATGCTGGTAATAGAGAAAATGTTATGAATGAACAAGTTGATCAACCAGTTAATGACAATGAAGAAGTTTTGATTGAGGAGAATGTTGATGTTAATGTTCCATCTCCAACCCAGGTAGAACATGTACAAGCTAAGGATACAAGCACTAGTTATAGTTCGAGTTCTAGTATAGACTCGAGTGCTACTGAGAGTGATGGGAATGCGACTACTGGTGATAGAACACAAGACTTTAGTCCTGAGCATTATGCTCAATTCACAAAAGCTCCTTGCAGACTCAAGTTGATGTACTTCAAGCGAGTGATTCCCAGCATCCGCAAGAGATTAAGGCTCAGAATAGACAGATTGCTGAAATGCAAATCTTGTGGTCACAATTTTAGAACGTGTTGACGCTCAGGGGGAGAAGGTTGTTAGTGCTATGGATGATGCTTGTCTTACAACTGACATAAATAAACATAATGATGATGATGAACCAGATGTTGGTTTTGGTTCAGGTGAGCATAAAATCGCTGATGCCACTTTGACTTCATTAACTTAGGGGGAGTCTGAGAAGGTTACTGAAGCTGAGACTATAATTGAGAAAGAAACTTCTCGAGTTGTTGCTGATATGTTAGATAATTCAATTTTTGAAGATTCTGATGTAGATGAAGCTGATAAGCTAGAGTGTTTGATGAATCTTGATGAGCTTGTTGATGATGAAGAAATGGATGGTGGAAGTGAGTCTGAGATTGAGGAAGGAGAGATAGTGGAATTAGAGGTGGTGAATGACACACATAAGATTGTTTATGAAGGCTATAATGGAATGAATATTGACATGGACTTATTCCATGATAATGTGATATCTGAAGAGATTTCTGAAGGTATTGCAAAGTTAGAAGAATAAGATCATGATGTTTCAAAGCCTAAGTTTGATACTGCTGAAGATAAGCCTGAAGATCAAGTGTTATACAAGGATACCGGCATGACCAAAGCACAGTGGTTGGAAATGATTAAAAGTTGGAAAAAGGTTTTACCTGCTTCTCAATCAGTTCAAATTTAGAAAAAAAGATATGTGAACAAGGTCAGGTGTGTTGGTAGAATTGTTAGTTGGTTTTATGAAGACGAGTTCAAGCTATTTGCCATAAAGAGAACTGAAGGTGTTCAGTATCTGAAGCCACGGCTGAAGTACTTTAACTCTCTGCCGAGATGTGAAGTCAATGGGTTATCAACAAAATCCTTGATTAACATATCAGGCAATGGCATAGCTAATTCAATTGCCAAGCTTATAAGAATTGAAGGAGGATCAGGGAAATATGAGAGATTGAAGCAACAGCATGGAAGAAGATTTAAGGATATTGATCCAGTTTCAAAGAAAACGATCTGGAGATATAAGTTAAAACCTGTTAAAGTTGTTCCCAAGAATCCTTTAAAGATGATTCCTCAAGATTGTTTGGGTGAGTTGAAGTGGTGGTACGTGGATGTCAATACGGGAGAAGTAGTGATTGAAGATGTGCATGGTAAGGTTTTAGAAAGATTCTTTGATGCCATGAATCTTGTTAATTTTTCTAAGAATGATCAAAAGATGTGAAAGCGTAGAGAAATTATGTACACCAGTGAATGGAGAGAACAGGCGATGCAGTATAAGAGAGTGCTTTGTGTGTGTGTTAAGTATGGAGTTTGTGCAGGAAGCTCATTACCAGAAAATTGGGAAAGCAAGATTTGAAGATAAAGACCAAGTTGTTGTCAAGGGGGAGTTTGTGTGACAATCAGTCTTGTAATAGATTAGGTCTTTATGTTTTCTTGTATGTAATGTTTTCTAAATATGTTAAGTTTGGTGTAACAAGCGAACTTAAGTTCGCCTGATATAGTTGTGGCGAACTTACTAAGTTCCCCTAAGGCTAGTTTTGGCGAACTTGCTAAGTTCGCCTGTAGCAGTGTGTTTCCTATAAATAGTGCTTAGTTTGTGTTATTTTGTAGATCTGGGATTTGTAACTTGTAAGCACTTTTATCAGAGCAATACAACAGAGAGTTTACTAGAGATCTTGTCTTTGTGTGTGATTCTATTGTATGTGTATATGTTCGAGACGCGTGTATTCATTAGGATTCCACACTACGATTTCATGTTGTGTGTTATACGTCTGAGATCAATCCGTAGACCCGTTGGGACCTACACATTTTCTTGGGATATGTTGCCAATTCTCACAACAAGCGGGTGTTCAATAAAGAGAGAAGACAGATTGAGGAGTGGTTTCACATTGATTGGATAATCGCTCGGTTCCTCAAGATGTAAAAGGACCTTCATGGGCTTTTGATTATGACGCTTTATTCAGATCGTTCAACGTTTCTCCTGTAGAGTCTCATGTTGAAGCAAAATTTTTTTATTAGTTCCGCTGTAACGATGATTCAATTGTCGAGCCACGAACGATAGTTCAAATTCCGGTTACTCCTCCCGTTGACCCGATTGTTGTTTCGACCTCGGGTACAACATAAGACAGCGATAGTGATGATGATGAAACTGTGTTTCAGGAGACTTCTAATGATATCCAGAACATAGTTGATGACTCATCCGCACCGGCACAGCTTGAGGGGGAGTTTCCTTCTAATCTTGATGTCGTGATTCAAACTTCTGATATCCCTCAAGCTTGTATGCATAAACACCATCCGACTAATAACATTATTGGTTATTTGAATGCAGGTGTTCAAACTAGACACCGTACACTTGCTGAAAATTCATGCTTATATGTACAGATCGTGGATACGGGTGTTATGGAGACATGTTTGCATGCTTGTTTTTATTCTCAAAGAGAGCCGAAGAATGTGGCTGAAGCGCTTGTTGATGATTTTTGGATCGAGGCTATGCAAGAGGAGCTAGCTCAATTTGAAAAAGTACATGTTTGGGATTTAGTTGACTTGCCTAAAGGTTCAAGATCAATTGGCACGAAATGGGTGTTTAAGTGCAAACGTGATGATCGAGGCATGGTGGTATGCAATAAGGCAAGGCATGTTGTCCAACGATTTAACCAACAAGAGGGTGTTGACTACACGGAAGTTTATGCTCCGGTTTCGAGGATTGAGGTGATCCATCTATTTCTTGCTTACGCGTCTTTCAAGGGGTTCAAGGTATTCCAGCTACACGTGAAAAGTGCTTTTTCGTATGGAAAGGTGAAGGAAGAGGTATACGTGAAACAACCACCTGGTTTTGAATACTGCAAATTTCCAGACAAAGTGTTTAAACTTGATAAGGCGTTATATGGTCTTCATCAGGCTCCTCGCGCCTGGTATGAAACTTTGTCAGTGCACCTACTCGAGAATGGATTTGAGCGTGGCCAGATCGACTCCACTCTTTTCATATGAAAAGCAGGGAGAGATATCCTACTAGTTCAATTCTATGTGGACGACATAATTTTCGGGTCGACGAATATTGATATGTAAACACTTTGAGAGAGTGATGAAGCTGAAGTTTGAGATGCGCAGCATGGGAGTGTTATCTTTCTTTTTGGGTCTTCAAGTTGATCGGAAAGAAGATGGTTTTATCATCAAACGAAGTATGTGTCAGGTATTTTGAAGAAATTTAAAATGTCAGATACCTCGGCGTTCAGTACTCCAATCCCTGTAAATCATAAGCTCGATTCTGACTCAAAAGGGAAAGAAGTGGATTGTAGGTTATACAGAGGAATGATCGGGTCTTTAATGTATTTGACTGCGTCCAAGCCTGACATTATGTTCATGGTATGCTTGTGTTTTAGATTTCAGTCTAAACCGAAGGAATCTCATCTAATTGCTGTAAAGCAGATCTTTCGATACTTAAAGGGTAAACGGTGGTTGGGGTTGTGGTATCCTATTAATTCTGACTTTGATTTCAAAGCTTTTACAGATTCAGAATATGGAGGTTGCGGTTTGGATAGAAAGCCGACGTCTGGTGGTTGTCAATTCTTAGGAAACAGACTCGTGTCCTAGCAATGCAAAAAGCAAACCTCGGTTGCAATTTTAACGTGTGAGGCCGAATATATTGCTGCAGCTAGCTGTTGTTCCCAAATCCTGTGGATTCAGGAACAACTTCGGGGTTATGGTCTGAACTTCACAGAGACACCGATGCTTATCGACAACACTGCCACGATGTCGATCACTAATAATCGAGTGAAACACTCGAAGACAAAGCATATTGAGATACGTCATCATTTCATCCGAGATTGTGCAGAGAAAAGATTGATTGAGTTGGTGAAAGTCCACACTGATGACAACTTTCTTGACTTATTTACCAAAGCGTTTGATCGCTCAAGGTTTGAATTTCTTACTCAGATGATTGGGATGTATAATCCTGCATGAAAGTGTTTCTCAAAAAGGTTTTTCATGGAAGTTTTTTTTAATTTTATTTTTTTAAATTATTTTATGCTTTATTTTCTTTCATTGAATTACTTTTAAGAAAATTCAAACAAATTGAAAATGATAAAATTGGCATTGCTTGAAGTTAGAGAAGAAATGATAGTATATCAGTAGGTGATCGTACACACATAGAATGGCTGCCTGTTTCTGTATCTTTGTTTGTAGTATGTGCTTATATGATTTGATCTAAACTTCTTAGTCTGCATAAACAGGAAATGATAGCTTCGTGACTGCTTAACATTGCATATGTATATCTTTTAATTTGGATATCTGCATGTAATTTGAATTGTCAGTATGCTAGAAGCGTTTTTAGACCATTAGTAGTGTGAAAACATAATGATCTATGTCAGAACTATGATTTGAACCCATGGTGTGTCGGGTGTGTGTGTTAAAAGATCATTATCAGATATAGAATATGAGGCTTTAAGAATTTCATGATACCAGTATCGGATTATGTCATTAGCACAATTTTTCAGTTCACTTCACTGCCCAATGTGTTGTTGAACTAAGATATGTCTTGATAACTTCTTTCAAGTATATACTAGACCTTGAATCAAAATCACATGATTATCCTGATTCATTAAAGAGATCCAGATATCAGTTGGACCACATTACCCCGAATTATTGAATCAATCGATGCTTTATTCAATATTTCATCTGTTACATGATATCATAGAAAATCATCATGTCACACCCCGCCTCGGGTTCCCCCGGGACGTTACCGGGCTGCGACGTTAGTTGGCACCTTTGGTACATGCTTTGATTTCAGAGTTTGGTTTTGTGCAGCGGAATAGTGGCTTTAAACAGGATATTTTTAACGATTCTCAACCTCAAGGGTTGGTTTTGTAAATACTAGAATCTTGTCGTGTAGACAAAAGATTTCTTTATTTAAATAATTGGGTATAAAACCCGATCGTTTATACATTTGATTTTTGAAATCAAAACCTTGACCAAAATCAGTAACATCTACAAGGAGGTATTCTACCTAGGGAGTCGACATCCTTTGGACACCTTAACCTTGTCTTTTCTCAGGTTCTCTCTTATGCCTCGCACGAACCTGTATAACATATTTTTGGGTTGCACCGGGTCAAGGTGTGTTGCCTGACCTGTATTATGCAACAAAACTGTCATCGGGACTTAGGCCGTAGCCGGTCGTGGTACTATGAGGTAATTTCATTCTTTTCCTGAAAACATTTGAAAATGAACGTCAGCTATATGCTGGTGAATACTTTATGACCTCAAATCATTTTCATAAGCATGGTAAAATAGTTTAATTAAACAGTTAAACATTTCATCATTGGAGGATTCTAGTGATCATATCATTTCCTTGCATTACATCCATTTGTATACATTGGACAACCACTCGGGGCCAAGCGGCCAAACTGGCACAACTGCGTTTCATGCATCACCCGACATACAAGCCAACCCCGCCCGGCCCAACTGGGATCCGGAGCGAGTATAAATATTTGATCAAACTTTACGTACACTTCTTGGGTATCAACATAATTCTGGGATTAGTATGAGTAAATATTTAATTATCGTGTTTTTCCCTTTTCGTAAACATAAATCGTTTTATCTTTTGCGTGAAGGTGCTGACAGCACCATCACGTCTTGTTTAAGTGATGATAGCTTACAGCCCAAGCACGTCTTACAAATTGTTTTTGTAAAAGCTCACTCTCCCCATGAGAACGAGTATTTTTGATAAAGACGAGTATTCTCCTTTAGTTTGAAGTCGGAGATCGAAGGATAATAATCTTAGTGCTAAGTAGCTCTTAGAGTTTACTCTTAGGGCTCTAGCACCTTAACTTGCACTTCTATGTGTTCCTCGGGTTTCTTCGGCTCTTAAACGCTTGATCTCGTTAAACGCTGGTCGAACCGGGAGGAGCGGCTCGGGAGTCGGGATGGCTGGAGGGCTCGGGAAAGGCTCAGGAGTAGTGAGGGCTCGAGAGAGAGGGTGTGAGAAATGAAATGCCAATGCTCCCCTATTTATAGGCCTGATGTGCGCCCATGTCGGACCGTTATCCAGGGAGATATCAGTCCGATATGCCTCCATTGTCCTGCATGCGCGCCATGTGGTAGCCATGCAAATCCGGTGTGCCACCCATCCATGTCGGACCGAGTTGGTCTGCCATGTCTGTACGACATCCATCCACACGTCTGACATGCTGACGCATGCCCTACACGTGTCTGGTGCAGAGGGTTCCTAGGGGTTTACGTTTCAGACCGTTTTCTAGGCCATGTCGGTCCGATATCCAATCTCTTCCCATATCGAACCGATATCTAAGTTAGCAAGTCATGATCTGATCCTATTTACTTTGAAGTTTATCACGTATCATTTCATGATGTCTGCATATTTGAGCAAGAAAGAATGTGAAAAAGAAAGTTGTGATATCAATAAGATCCTATCTGATAAGAAATTTCAAAAGAATTGATAGTTTATGAAAGTATGAAGTGCTAGTTCTGAAAAATTATGTATTGAGATATCATAAAGTGTTGAACAAGTTGCATGATTGTTGTGTTGAGAACAATATTTTTACACAGAATACCATAGGTCACTATCACACCCTGGATTTAGCCCAAACGGGCATACGACCAACGATTGGTACCAGTTTCTTATTTTATCTAATCAGAGATTTATAAACACATCGGAATATTTTAATAACTCACGATCTTTTCAAAAGACGGGGAATCTCCCGTTTCATTTCATTTCATAAACAGGGATAAACCCTAATATTGTACATAAACGTTTTATTTTACAAAACCAAGGTTTTCATGAGCCATTTCTTTCAACTGATGTCCAGGGTGGACGTTCCGTTTTTCATGACATCTTTTCTTTGTCATCACATGACTATATAAAAATCAATTCATCCTTGGTTACCTGTAAAAATGTTTGAAAATATTTTATCAGTATAAACTAGTGAATACAAGTATATTTGGAATCATAATCTGACAGGTGTGAATAAATAGAACAATTTGCCCATAGTTTTTTTTGTCAATTTACACAATGAACGGACTAACCAACAGTCAAACTAGGGACCTTGGATATATTTTTATGTCTATCTGCCTTACGCCTCAAGCGATAGGCTTTACAACAACCAAGGGTTCAGCCCCTAGCCCTGTTACAGCGTCTCATCTGTAACACATGTATATATACGTGACTCTATGGGCTGACTGCTATATAGTAAATCACCTTATGTAATGAATGGTTGTATTAATTCATTCAAGTGAGAGTATAATCAAAACCATTTTCAGTTTTGAAATCATTTTATAAAAATAAAAACCTTGACAGAATCTTGGCTTAGTAGGCTTCTAGAGTGAGTGATCTAGTGGGGCAGCGCCTCTGCTTAGATCGTCTAGCTTGGATTCTCGAAATGAGCATTTCCTAGCTTTTTGGCTTTTTGTAAATTGAACCGGCTCCTCGGGAACTTAACCGTATGACCGGAATGGTTTAGTGGAAGTGGAATCAGTGTAATTGGCTATGGAATACGATTTTTTAGTGTGAGAAATTGTCAAAACTGGACTTGCTATTTATAGTGGATTTTGGCGGCTGTGACGGACCGTTGTGAGTGGTGACGGTCCGTCACCGCTTGGGTCGTAACGGACCGTTAGCGATAGTGACGGTCCATCACCGCTCTTATCACACCCCAACCGACTGCGGAAACGTCTGGGCGAGACATGTAGACTGTTAATAAGCTCATGGTTTACTAAAGTTGAAATAATTAAACAACCAATTTCATTTTATAGTTAAGGTAATCAAGTAAAACATTTACAAGAATCAACAATACATGAATATCTTTATTAAGTTTAAAACTAGGTCCTCAATCCTAAATGAAGGCAACTTGATCAACTCACACATTCGTACCTTAAACATGAATAAAACGAGGTCAACTAGAAAAGTTGGTGAGCATATGTAGGTTTTGACACCACAAGTAAAGTTTAAATTGGTTTGTGTATAATTCATATGAGACATGATTTATCAAGCATTTTTGGAGAATCTAAGATAAGCTAGGTGCACAAATCAAACCTTGTAACTGAATGGCATAATAACACATGTTATCCTAAAGTAGGGCATAACAACACATGTTATCTTGATGTAGGGCATAAAAACACATGTTATCCTGATGTAGGGCATAACACAAAGGTTATCTTGATGTAATGTGTTAAGGATAGCACGAGTGTGTCATGTATATGTAGCCTTAACAAATAGCATTCAAACATAAAGCACAAGTAAACACATATGATCATATTGTAGAATTGTACATGTGTAATTGCAAATAGAGTTTGTTGAGTAATAATGTTTCACCCCAAAAATGTACAAAAGCAAAATGGGCTATGTAAACTCACTTGTACTAATGGTGTAGATAGCACATGAAAATTAGTAGCAAAGTGATCCTTGTAACTCACAAGGTTAACCTAGACTGAAATTGTATGAACTTGAATTAATGTTGTGCACAAAGTCTAAGTCATGATCTAATGCTCATCGGGTGTTGATATGTGTGGATTGTACAAGGATAGTGTGTCATTTCGTGTAAAAAGGATATAAGTTGATAAAAAATATAAGTTCAAGGTATATGTGAAAATAATTATCGTCTTAGGGTTTAAGTTTAAATAATTTAAATAAATAGATTTCTTTTATTGATGGAACTTTTATTCAAGACATGCTCTCTCTCTCTTTCACACTCCATTTTGACCAAATTAATTTTTTATTTTTTATTTTTTTTTATTTTAAGTTTTACTTAAATATTGATGATCAACAAGGCAAATTACATAAGGATAGCAGGTAGACGGGCAACAAACTGCGCCGCCATCACCTTCTGAATGGAAAACCCTAATCTACTAAAAACAAAGCCTCGCCCTTGAGGAGTCGTAAAGTTGCTGTGGACCACACGCTGAACTCTAGCCAAGAAGTGGTGTGTCTTTAAAAAGTAGGGTGATATTATATTTATTACAATAATAATTCCTATTTATTTATAATAATGTGAAAAAATATATACTGGTACACATTAAAACTCTAATTGAACTTGTTTATGTAAAAGGTAAATAAATTTATTTATTTAGCTATTATTAAAGTAATATGTTAAAAAAATGTAGTTGTATATTAGAAAAGTTTTTATTTTTAAACTCTAATAATACAGTTTTAATAGGATAACAAATAATTTATGAAAATGTATCTTTATAAAAATTCTTGCCTCAATATCCATGAAATTGGGTACTTAAATACTTTGTTTAAAAATTAAATAATTTGATTTAAAATATTTTTTTAAATGATTAAAATGAGATTATAAATCATTTAAATTGTAAATATAATTGTTTTATGTTTAAAATTGTAAATTATAGTACTAAGTTGTTCTAAAAGATGTTAGGTTTATAAAAATATTTTTATAGAATTTTCTTGTTTGTTAAAACTGATTTTTTAAAATATATAAACAGCCCACCCGGTTTGAACCCGAGTGGTTGTTGTGTGAGACTCAAGCACTAGCCGCTGGACCAAGGGACTACCATGCGATTATCTCCGGCTCACATTAGTGTTAACATAGAACAGGGTTGTGGCCGGGTTTGGGTCTAAGGGACGCGAAAAATAAGGACGGGATTGTGGGTTTCGAACCCACGCCATCTAGCCCAGCGGTGCAGTGGCTTACCGGCTGGGCTAGGTGATTTCACTGTCAAATAATGGAACCCAAAATTTAAATGAGCTAAGTGAATTGAATCAAAACCCCCATTTTAAAAAATTCACAAGAACAGGTTGCTAAATCCAAATAGAATTTGGATCAGATGCCCTCTGTCATGTTAAATTGATAGAGGGATTTCGATGAATGAAGAAAAACGAAACGAAAAAAGTAAACCTCACCTGAAATGATCGAGTTTTGAAGGCTGTCAGCTAAAAGTGCAGAGCCGGTGTTCTTGCCACTCGATCAAGGATTAGGGATGATATGAGGATCAAAAGAGGGCTCAGAGAGTTTGGAGGATGGTATGCGAAGGTGTATGGAGGAATTGATTTGATTGATTTGGTCTTATAGGCTCAAACTGATCCGGATTTGAAGAGGACAACTGTCGGATCGATTAACGTGTGAAATAGATCGATTGAGAGTGAATTGGGTCTTGGTTATGGTCTGAATTCATGCGAAATCAGTCTACACATGATTTACTATCATCAACGTGCTTCAAATCACGGATTCATTCCAAAATTAGATGGGTTTGACTCTATCGAGTCAAACTTGTCTTGAATTTGAATCAACCCGCGTGTTTTGATCGAATTTGGGTGATTATTGGGCCGGGATGAGGTCTATACTTGATTTGGAACCCAACACAAGGAAGAAACAGTCGGGCTTGATCGAATTTCTTCACGAATTTGCAAACTTTGGGCCTGTTTGACTTTTGAAAGTCAAATATGGTCAAAATTGAGAATTGGTGGTCAACTCTAGGGTCAAATGGGCTAACATGCAACGTGTGGGGGTTCAATGATAGCTCAAACGGCTAGGGGGTTCAAACCATTTCATGGTAAATATATATGCTTATATGTATATATATAACTTTATAAATCAAAATTTTTGAATCTAATCATGTTTATGTTATAAGTATTTTTATTAACTTCCATATACATATATATATATATATATATGTTTATATATAGAATAAGGATGTAAAATCCTTTGAATTAAAGATGTGTGTGTACAAAAGAGAATAATTCTATGAAAAACTTGAATTATGATGTTTGTATAGATAATATAGGGGTATTGCACTAGAATTTGGAAATTGAAACTTTGTTCTTTGCACAAAAGAAATACATGAAAAATCATGAATGTTACAGTATCCCCATGTTGAGGAAATTTCATCCCGAAATTCAACTAGTTGGGCTACTGAATCAAGAAACAGGTGTGGGTATTTGAGTTTCATTTGATCCTCATGTTCCTAAGTAAACTCAGGGCCACGTTTAGATTCTTAATGAACTTTGAAAATTGAGTTGCGGAATACGAATGATAACCAGATTCAGTCGTGCTTGTCAAGGTCAGGTGTGAATGATGATCATGAATTTAGTTTTTGAAAAGAACTTAAGAAGAAATGTCGAATAATAATTTGGATTCTAAAGGTAAAATGCATTACTTGGAATAGATTTGATGGGAATTTGATGATCAGGGTTTGTTTAAGATGTAGTCTAACATGCTCAAGAATTTTCAGTGGATAAAAGACTTCACAAACATTGGTCCAGGTCAAAATAACATAACGAGTAACGCTACTTTTGACAATATGACAGGAACACTTATATATAGGAAGTACCCGTGGTGTATACACCATGCACTTATCATAACACATTAATTTCATTACTATATATCACGATGGGTTTTATGTCTTAACACACGACATAATTTACTATATTTTCCATGTGCTGACTTTTATAATTACCTGTGCACCCGTAACTAACCAAATCGTCGCATGGTCCGTATAGTTCATCCCATTGTGTGTGGGTCAAGAGGGGGACACAAAATCACTTAATTCATAACTATTGTTTTCACGTATGTGTTGCTAACCAGTAACTATGACGATAGATAGTAGGGTCAATCAGGTACTAAAGAGTAATAACGTGGCGTAACACAAAGTTCCATAGTTCCCTTGTGTTTGGATAAGAATACGCCAAACCTCGAGTAGCTTTTGAGTTTATAGCTTTCAACTTACATGGAATGTATAATGTGATAAATCACTTGCAACAATTGTAAACAAACTATTCTTGTGTATAACGTAAAAACTCATGTTTCATGTATGATCTAGTGTTATGCACCTTGTACGCAAATAGGTTTCATGTATAGTGCGAACAATTTGGTATCATGTATAAGCAAATATGTTTTCATGTATACTGATGTAGGGCATAACAACACATGTTATCCTGACATAGGGCATAACAACACATGTTAGCCTAATGTAGGGCATAACACAAATGTTATCCTGATGTAATGTGTTAAGGATTGCACGAGTGTGTCTTGTATATGTAGCCTTAACAAAAAGCATTCAAGCATAAAGCACAAGTAAACACATATGATCATATTCTAGAATTGTACGTGTGTAATTGCAAATAGAGTTTGTTGAGTAATAATGTTTCGCCCCAAAAATGTACAAAAGGAAAAGGGGCTATGTAAACTCACTTGTACTAATGGTGTAGATAGCACGAGAAAATAAGTAGCAAAGTGATCCTTGTAACTCACAAGGTTAAACTAGAGTGAAAATGTTTGAACTTGAATTAATGTTGTGCACAAAGTCTAAGTCGTGATCTAATGCCCATCGGGTGTTGATATGTGTGGATTGTACAAGGATAGTGTGTCATTTTGTGTAAAAAACATGTAAGTTGATAAAAATATAAGTTCAAGGTATATGTGAAAAATAATTATCGTCTTAGGGTTTAAGTTTAAATAATTTAAATAAAAAGATTTTTTTAATTATTAATCTAAAGCGGTGTTTCTTTAAAAAGTAGGGTGATATTATATTTATTAAAATAATAATTCCTATTTATTTATAATAATATGCCAAAATATATACTGGTACAAATTAAAACTCTAAATGAACTTGTTTATGTAAAAGGTAAATAAATTTATTTATTTAGCTATTATTAAAGTAATATGTTAAAAAAAATATAGTTATATACAAGAAAATTTTTATTTTTAAACTCTAATAATATAGTTTTAATAGGATAACAAATAATTTATGAAAATGTATCTATATAAAAATTCTTGCCTCAATATCCATGAAATTGGGTACTTAAATACTTTGTTTAAAAATTTAATAATTTGATTTAAAATATATTTTTAAATGATTAAAATGAGATTTTAAATCATTTAAATTGTAAATATATTTGTTTTATGTTTAAAATTGCAAATTATAGTACTAAGTTGTTCTAAAAGATGTTAGGTTTATAAAAATATTTTTATAGAATTTTCTTGTTTGTTATAACTGATACCGTATGCATGAATGTGTATATGAGACAATATCAAGACTAGACTCAACACAAGATGTAAATAATATTCTCTTTGATTTTCACCAAACTTAGAGTTTACAGAACTTGAATACAAATTGCAAAGCTTTAGAAACTAACATGTAAACTCCTATTTATAGACCCACTCAGCCATGCAGACGAACTTAACAAGTTCGCCTAAACTAGGCATAGGCGAACTTGTTAAGTTCGCCTAAACTAGGCCTAGGCGAACTTGTTAAGTTCGCCTATTACAAAACTTAAACAATTCTTACAATACACAAAGACATAAACGATCTAATCTATTACAAGGCCTATTGTCACACATCTATGTCCTAACAGACTCCCCCATGACAATAGCTTGATCATCTGTCTTCATGTTGAACTCTTCCAATTCTCTTGTAGTTTACTTCCTGCACACACTCCATGTTTGATGCAAATCTCCAAGACTCTTTTATACTGCACACCCTGCTCACGCCATTCACAAGTAAACATAATCTCTTTTCTCTTTAACATGTGCCGATCTTTCTTTGAGAAGTTAATAAGATTCATAGCATCATGGAAACAAGCTATAACCTTATTGTCTTGATCTTCAATCTTAGCCTCTCCAGTGTTCACATCCACATACCACCACTTCATATTACCCAGACAATCTTGTGGTACTTTCTTCAAATGTATCTTCTTTACTACTTTGAATGGTTTAAATTTGTAATTCCAAATCAACTTACCAGTTTTAGAATCAGTATTCTTTACTCTCTTGCCTTTTGTGGTTTCAGCTTATCATATTTCCCTGAACTACCTTCCAATCTAATTAACCTTGCTATAGCATCAGCAATACCATTTTTTGAATAGTTGATTAAGGATTTAGTTGCCAAACCATTCAGCTCACATCTAGGAAAAGTATTAAAATACCTAAGTCTTGGTTTCAGATATTGAACACCATCATATATCTTTAAGGCAAAAAGATTAATTTCTTCATCAAAGAACCAACTGATAATTCTACCAACACACCTTTCTTTATTCACATATTTTTCCTTCAGAACAGGTGGTGATGGTGACTCAGGTAACACATTCTTCCAGCTTTTTACCAACTCTAACGATTTTTCAATCGTCATACTTGTATCCCTATACATCACAGGTTCTTCAGTTATCTTTGATTGAGCATTATCTGAGTTAGAATCAGGCATTGTGACATCTTCAGTAGAGTCCATAGAGTAAGCCATTCCATCAGAAGTTACTTCAGGAATAACATCCTCTAGGATGAAGTTAAAAGCCACATTAAGACCATCACACCTTTCATATGTTTCTTTATTCACATATTCTCTCCTGTAACTTTATCACCTGAAGCTTCAACTTGAATTAAAGTAGACTCCCCCTGAAACTGAGATACCAGAGCAACGTCAGAGTATTGACGATCAACCTTGTTCCCACTGGGATCATTATCTCCATCATCATTTCTATGAATTCCCTCCGTATGACAAGTATCCTTAACTATGACATGCATCTCCCCCTAAGCGTCAATACACTCTATTAACTGTGATACAAGAATCTGCATCTTAACTAGTTGTTTGCATTGAGATTGAAGAGTTTGTTCTCTCTGAAAATCATTTACCCTTAATACATCTACTTGATCTTGAAGAACCATAACTTGGGCTTCTAAGCAAGAGAATTTGCCTTGTAGAGCAGCAATCTTAGCATCCTTTGAGGAACTAGACGAACCAGCTTGTGAAGAAGTATGTGGAGGAACTGGAGAAGGAGTACCTTGGGGTGAAGTAGATTAAGACGGATGTGGATATATAATCAAAGAATCCACAAAATCCAAGTCATCAGCTACCCGAGTATTTGCAGCAGCAGTCATAGAAGCAGACATTAGCTTCTGTGACTTTGGAGTAGGAATATACTCAGAATCAGAAGAAGATTCACCTTTTAATGATCTTTTGCCAAGTGTTGTTCTAGGAGGAAGACCCCAAACAGACTTGAGTCTTGGTTTAGTAGCCATAGACTTTAGTCGTTTACCAGCATTTGCCACTAGCATACTAGCAAGTCTAGCTTAATGATTTGGATCAAAGTCTTGTTTAGCTTCAGAATCAGTATCAGACTCAGCACCATTTGAATTTTCAGAGGAACTTGAACTAGTATCATTTACAATTCCTTCTTGATAGCTTGTGGAGAATTTGCTTCTTCTTCTTCGTTAACATTCTCATTTTCAACATTATGAGCTTCCGGTATATCAACATGAACCTCCTCATGAACATCTAAATTAGGTTCTATGACATTCACTTGAGCAGCTTCTTGAACTTGTACATGAACTTGTTCTGGTTGTACTTCAGGTGCAACTTGTTATGGTTGAGGTTGCTGTTGAGCTTGTTGTTGCTGTTGTTGTTCTACCTCTTCTGGATGAATCCAATTATCATTTGGAGGAGCAACATAATTAGGATTAATTAAGTCTCCAAACAGAGGTGTTGAAATTGGAATCAAAGCTGGATTTTGCTGCTTTACGGTGTTACAATCAGTGAAAATCCTTTTAGTCATCAGAGTGAGAGTAAGACGTTGTGGTAACTGAGGTAGATTAGGTATAAGATGATTCAAAATAATTTGTAGAAACCTCGGATACATAAGAAACCCTTGACCAGCCGGTGGAGTAATCTGGGCAACTAACTCCTTATAAAAATAGTGAGCAAAGTTGAACCCTTTGTTTAAAGTAAGAGCCACCATTGCAGATTGTAGTGAAGTCTTCAAACCATCAGTTCCAGCTTTCCTAGGAGATAAACATTGAATAATGACATTCATAAAGTATCTCCATTATCCTACTAGACCACCCTTCCATGCCTGAGTATCATTTGCTCTTTCTCTATAACCCATCCTTTGAAAACAAACCATAATCAATGTAGATGGTAAACCTAAAGGTTCTTCATCATCATTTCCAAGATGTAAAGCATGACGAATAGTGTCAACAGAAACTGCTACTTCAGTGTTTTTGACAGTAGCTTTAATAACATTCGGATCCACAGTACAATCATGTTGTGTTGTATCCCAGAATTGTTGCATGTAATTCAAGTTGATGTAGGGATTTGCAGAAACAGCAAAACTTATCCTTTATCTATTCAGAAAAGTAATGATTTCTCTGTAATTCACAGCTTCAGACATATTTGGATCCACCAACGCCACCTGGTTATGTTTATATTCAACTCGACGATCCATCTGTACAACGTAAAAATGAAATAGCAAAACCACAAACAATACATGTTAAAAAAATATAAAAAAATTTGAAAAATACATCACAAAAAAAAATTTGCTAAGTCAAAATCACTTCTGTCCCCTGAGGCGAACTTAATAAGTTCGCTTAGAGTTGCAAGAGGCGAACTTGAGCAAGTTCGCTCCAAGCTAAGAACTAAACCAGAAATCAAAAACCTCCCAATCTAATGAAATCCAACGCCAAAGACCACAAATACAGACTCAAATACTACCGATAATGCATGATAAAGCAACAATTTCACAAACAACAAACAACATATAAGGTTTTACGATCAAAACAGTAGCCGCACGTAAACCCTAAACCCAGACCCTAAATCTGTTCATAATGAGCAAATTAATGGATAAACATGCATGAAACTACCTTGATTTGATGTGCAAACAGATTCTCTATCACAATTTTATCTCAAAACACAGATTCACAACTTCAAAATTTTCAAATAGACAACTTCGCCGGAATAAAAGGGTTGTTCGCTCAATAAGTTCGCTTAGAATGAGAAACAGATAAACATGAGTAAGTTCGCTTCAACCAAAAGATATGTAATCAAAGACATCAAGTTCGTTTACCAGGCAAACTTAGTAAGTTCGCTTATCATGCGAACAAGATAAGTTCGCTTGATCTCCAACCTTAGAGAATTTTTGAACTTTCAACTTTTCAATTTTCAAACTTCTCTCCGCCGATGTTTCCTTCATCCACCAGAAATCTGTATCCGATCCAAACCCAAACATTTTAATAAAATTAAATTTGGAATTCTCATGGAAGCACGACAGAAAATCTTTTTGGTTTTTATCTATACAAACTTGAAACACATATTTTTGGTTTTTCTCTGTACAAACTGAAATGGAATAAACTGTAAAACAATAAAGAAAATATTTTTGTTGAACACGATGAGCAAGAAGATCATATCAGTATACATGATATATCAATCACACATCTTGGATAAACAATCCGTATATCATGGTAATTTGGTATCCTATGCCATTCTTTCAAGTCTCCATTTTTCAGAATTTCATATATTGCATATAATGATTCGCGATAAACATTCAAAGAAAGCAGGATCATTTTATGACACACAAATTTAAATTGTCAATATTATAAGATTTGAAACTAAAAGCATCTCATTCCCACTTTCTGGTGAGTTAAGGTACCATTTAATTAAGAAATACAACGTGTACCCCACTAGTATGCCAAAGAAAAATAACTGCACTATCTCAAGACATACAAGATTTTACCAAAGATTATCCTAATTTCCAGAATGAGGAGACATCACTTAGCACATGAATAGCAGAATCCAAATTGGACAAGCTAAATTATATGCGTACACAACACTATCATCTCCTATTTGTGCAGTCTCTGAAGTTTAGATCAAAACATTTCCATAACACAAGAAGATGTATTCTGCTTCACATGTTGAAATTGAGACAGTAGTTTGCTTTTTACATTGCCATGACACAAGACGATTACCCAGAAATTGGCACCTCCTGTTGTAGATTTCCTGTCCAAACAACAACCTCCAAAATCTAAGTCAGTATATGCATTACATTCAAAATTAGAACCATGTGGAAACCATAATCCTAATCTCGGTTTCCCTTTTAGGTACCGAAAAATACGTTTGACTGCAATCAGATGTGATTCCTTTGGTTTTGCTTGAAATCTGGAACAAAGACACACGGAAAACATTATATATGGCCTTGATGCTGTTAAGTACATGAGAGAACCAATCATTGCTTTGTACAATCGACAATCAATATCCTTTCCTTCCAGATCTGGATTCATGTTGTGATTTACAGAAATCAGAGTGTCATATGGGGTACAATCTTCCATCTTGAACCGACTCAAAATGTCTTTCACGTACTTTGACTAATGTACAAAGAAGCCATCCTCTTTTTTATTAACTTGCAATCCTAAAAAGAACGACAGCTCTCCTAAAGCTGACATTTCGAATTTTGATTTCATGACTTTCTCAAACTCCTTGCATAACTCTTCGTTTGTTGAGCCAAAAATAATATCATCCACGTATATCTGAACCATCAGGTAATCTCCCCCTGCTTTCTTGATGAAAAAGGTGGAATCAATTTGACCACGATCGAAACCATTGTCCAAAAGGTGTTGAGACAACGTTTCATACCACGCACGGGGTGGTTGATGAAGACCGTAAAGAGCCTTCTCTAGCTTGAACACTTTTGAAGGATACAATGGATCCTCAAACCCCGGTGGTTGACAAACAAAAACTTCCTCTTTCACCTTGCCATACAAGAAAGCACTTTTGACATCCTGTTGATAAACCTTGAAACCTTTGAATGATGCAAAAGCTAAAAACAAACGAATTGCTTCCAACCGTGCTACAGGTGCGTACACCTTAGTATAATCAATTCCCTCTTGTTGATTAAAGCCCTGTACTACCAATCTTGCTTTGTTCCTTACCACGACACCACGATCATCCTTTTTACATTTGTAAACCCACTTGGTGCCAATTGGATACATTCCCTTTGGTAGATCAACTAATTTCCACACCTTTAGCTTATCAAATTGAGCAAGCTCTTCCTGCATTCCTTCTATCCAGTTATTGTCTTGTAAAGCTATCTCCACATTTTTAGGTTCAATTAAAGAAATAAAACAAGAATGTAAGCAAACATCAATTACTCCAGTATCTCTAAATGTATGAATATAAACAAGTATTTTCAGTTAAAGAACGAGGTTGAACTCCATCTTGCAAATTCCCAATGATATTCCTCACTGGATGATTTTTAAGTTCTTTTATGGAAGCCACCTCCGGAACAAGTAAAATATCAACTTGAGAAATATCTGTTTGAGAAGATTGATTAACTAGTATCTCTAAATCTAAATTTGTAGAAATCTCCCCCTGAACATGTGTATTGTTGGATGAATCATCAACAATTAATGGATCCGTCGAAGAATCCTGAAAAATTTCTTCATCATCCTCACTATCAGTCTCGTGAGTTCCCGAACTAGATGCAACATTTTGGATCAGGGTGAACTGATGATGATGGAACGGAATATGGAACTGTTGATTTTAGAGTTAACCCACAATCTTGGTCACCTTGACATGAATTGTATAGTAAAGCAACTTCTTCATCAGATAAGTCAGGAGCAAAGTTAAAATACTTGAACAAGTTGTCATAATCAAATGCCCACTCTGGACCAACCGCCTTCTAGGGAATAGCTCGATTAGAGCAATCGATATGAAACCATTCTTCAACCTGTCGTGTTTCCTTGTTATACACTCTTTTATTCAACGAATTTGCAACATAGCCCAGAAAAATTCCTTCAATCGCCTTTTCGCTAAACTTGGTAGAAACATCCTTGATCTTCAAAATAGAACATGGATTTCCAAAAGGAAGAAGATAATTCAAATTAGGCTTCCGATTGTTTAACAATTCATAACAAGTCTTGTTGTGACGCTTCACATTCAGAACACGATTCAGGACATGGCATGCCGTATTCACAACTTCGGCCCAAAAACTAACCGATAGCTTAGAATCCGCCAACATTGTTCTAGCTACCTCAATCAGAGTTCTGTTCTTTCGCTCAACAACACCATTTTGTTGAGGAACATATGGCGCGTTAAATTCATGATGTATACCATTTTGTAAACAAAAGAGTCCCATGTTGCTATTTTTAAATTCACTGCCATTGTCACTTCTGATACGCCTGACTCTCTGATTCAAAAGATTCTCCAACCCAAGAATTAAGTATTGAACTGTCTCTGCCGTTTAAGACTTTGTTGCCAAAAAATTAACCCATGAGAATCTTGAGAAGTCATCTGTTACCACGAGACAGTATGATTTACCTACAATGAATTGAATACTTATTGGTCCGAACAAATCCATATGCAGTAACTCCAAAGGAGTGACAGTAGAATTTTGTTTCTTGGATTTGTGAGACTTCCTGTGTTGCTTGCCCTTCTTGCAAGGAATGCAGCCATCAGGCGCAGCAAATTTCATTTTTGGAATACTAGAAACCAAATCATTCTTCACAAGATAATTCATTTTTCTGAATTTAATGTGTGCAAGCTTCGTATGCCAAATAATAGAATCAGATTCAGATGCTTTAGAGAGTAAACATGTCGGAATAGAATCCGTTGTTGTAGCAACACTCATGTCTAAAACATATATGTCATTTCTTCTCGGAGCCTTCATCAGAATCCACTCTTAGGGAATTATAAACCCCGGCTTCAGAATATAGCATTTAGAATCATTAAAATGTAATGAAAACTTCTTATCACACACTTGAGATACACTGAGTAGATTATGTTCTAGTTGCTCAACACAATTTACTTTCTCAAACTTCACCTTTTCATTCTTTAACGTTCCTTGACATGTTATATACCCACCTTTATTACCCGCAAAAGCGACATAACCTCCATCAATTTTAATAACATCTTCAAGCAAACGAATATTTCATTTCATATGTCGAGAGCAACCACTATCCACATATCATTTGATAGTCTTCCTTGGTTAACCCTACACAAACAAAGGAAATCAGTTAGAACGGGGACCCACGCCATTGTGGTCTTGGGTCTACCATTATCATAAAAAAACAACTTCAAGCAATTCATAATCTCTATTATCATCTACCCTTGGTGATTTAGGCAAATCAGAATCAGACATTTTGGATTGTGAAACATTCTTTTTCTTATCAAAAATTGATTGATTTTGAAATTCAGATTCAAATTGATCATTTTCTAAAAGTTTTCTTAACTGTCTGTTCCTTCTTCGCCATTGAGGTCTTGAAATTTTGGCCTCAGGTTATGAATTCTTTGTGAATCCAGCTTTAGGATTCTCAACAAACTTATGAAAAACAACATTGTTTCTAACACCAGATTGGACAAACTTTAGTTTAGAATCAACAAATCTATCATGAACATGCTGTGTCATCTCTTTCTTAAACCCAAAAGGTTTAGTAACATGCTGCTTAGGCAAATTTTCTTTAACAAATTGTTTCATCACATTATCAGATGTAGGCATTCCCACATTCGGTCTTTGCAGAATCTTTACTACTCTTGATTGACCATGAACAACAGTTGGTGTAACTATCTCTGAAATAAGAAAATTCTTCTCTTTGTTTTGTTAAGGACAATATAACACTATATGCCCCACTTCATTACATTGAAAGCAAACTCTCTTATCCTTGTATTCTCTGATATAAGGAACCCTTTTTGAATTTGAGGAACTTCCTGATGAATAACCTTCAGTAGATTTAACATCACTACCTCCTTGTTTCTTTAGAACATACATATTTCTGGATGGTTCACCAACATAAGTCTTTGAAACTTGAGACTGAATATCTTTGGGTTTTACCACATTCACTTTCTGTTTAATGAAATCACTTGTTGATTTATTTTCAACTTTTGACACCTTGATATCACCAGCACTTATAAAACCACTTTTAGATAAAATTGGGGAAATAGTTGGTTGTTCAACTTCATCGGGCTCTATAAGAATACATCGATATCTTGTGACTTGTTTTACCACTTTTGGTTCATCAATCTTCACATCTTTAGGAACACCATCAATTTTTTGAGCATCAAATATCTCATCATCACTATCAGAATCATATACCATTTCTTCCTCTGTGACTGGATTAATCTTTAAAACTGTCTTTGGATCAATATCTTCTTCAGTAATGATCTCTGGTTCTACAACATAGTTTCCATTAAATGGTGGAGGAGCGAATCCAATTCCAGTTTTTCTCTTAGCAGGATTAGCATTGTGATTGAAATAACCCAACAATAGTGAGGAATTTCCAAAACATTCCAGTTTTCTATGTAATCTGATCACCTCTGCTTCATTGTCTGAAATTTCATTGTTTTTCCCAGCAACAATTTCATTCCTCTTTTCATTCTCAGCATAAGCCATATCCAAATGATATAATTGTTCCTTAATCTTCAAAGTTAGATAATTAATGTCTCTCTTGAGTGATTCAATTCTGTCAATACACATCTTATCATTGTCCTTTAATTTCTGATTCACTAAGTACATCGATTTCATATCACAGATCAAATTTGTGTTATCATCCATGACTTTCATCATTTTGTCCTTCACCAAAACACAGTTAGAACAATATATATTACCAATAACATCTTTTACCTTTGATGGATCAGACATGTCTGCCATGAAAACTTTAGCAGTTGGAATCTCTTCACTTGTTGTAGACACATTTTCTTCAGAATGAACTTCATCAGCACTTTCAGTATCAATTTCTTCTGTAATGACATTCTCAGAAGAATCATCATTCTGACTTTCTACTTCACTCCCTGAACTTTCACTATCACTTGAACTTTCATCCTCAGATGTCTCATCAGTATGAATTTCAGCCACAAAAGCTTGACTCACAGCACCAACTAGATCTTCTAAATGAATTCCCCAGTCATAGTTATCATCTCCTTGACCAACCAAAGTAGATGATGTTGAAACATTTGCTGAATTTCCAGAACCACTCAAACTTTGTTGATTTCTATTACTTTGCTAATTGTTGTTCTTCTTTTGAGAGTCAAACTCAACTTTTGGCTTATTACATTCTTTAGCAAAGTGAGTATATTCTTGACAGTTGTACCATCGAACCTTAGTCTTGTCAAAACCCATTCTTGTTCTGCTGTTTGATCCGATGTACTTCCTTCCAGTCTTCTTAAGAAAATCGTTTGCTTGTCTTATCAACATTGCCATATTCCACTGAATATTCATTTCTTTTAGATCAACCAGATCAATTTGATTATAATCTTCTTCAATTGCTTCTAGATCATGAATCTTTCCTCCAATAAAATTTTCATATGAAGTAATGAAAGATGAAAACATTGTCATATAATTTTCAGCTACCCTTTGATTCACATGATGTGAATTCAGTGGTTAGGATCCAGAAGTATTTGATGTAGTTGTAGAGAAACCAGATTGATAAGAACATCCAGAACTATTATCATTAGAGTTATCTTGACCATCTTTTGAAAACAAAGCAACTCCTGATCCAAATTTTCTAGATGTTTTTTTGCAAAATACATTGACGGATCTTGCATGTGCTCCATATTGGTTTCCTTTTTCTTTAAGTTCATATCATGAGATTGAATTTTTCCAGGAACATCTTCAAGTGACATTGTTTTATATTTTTCATTTTCTTTGATGAGAACAGTATACACATCAAATTTTGATGGTAAAGTTTCTAGAAACTTGTCATTAATCTCTTCAGGTTCATAAACCACCTTTGCACTTGCTTATTCACTCAGCAGATGATAAAATCTTGTAGCCAGATCATCCAAATTCTTATTCTAAAAGTGTTTCAATACCAAAAACTGTTTCTTCAGTAATTCTTGATGACTTTTTTTCACATCCAAACTACCTTCACATCTCTTCTGTAAAGCTTCCCATAACTACATGAAAGTTTTAAACAGCTTGAAACTGTGATAAATTTCTTTTGATAGTGACATTGAAATACTCGCCATTGCCTTCTTTTCACGATCAAATAACAACTTTTCTTCGGTTGTTAAAGCAGATACATGCTTTGGAAAATTGTCATTATCCATCGATGAATAAGTCGGATGAGTTTATCCTTCTAGAATAGGAATCCATAAACTGGTATCAGTAAATGAAACAAATTGATTAAAACGATCCTTTAAGTTAGGATATAAGCAAGACTTAGCAACTTTGGCGGTTTCTGAGAATTACTAATTTCATTGTCATAGTTGAACATGTTTGTAACCTACACCATGTTAGCCATAACAACAAATATATGCAAAATATCACAAGAAAACAAAATTAGAAACAACTTTACCCACAAGCGAACTTGATAAGTTCGCCTAAAACTTTCCATAAGCGAACTTGTGCCAAGCGAACTTGATAAGTTCGCCTAAACAAAAACTTAGACTAAGTTTGCCTCTTAAGTTAGCTTGTAACTGACTTTGAGTTAAGTTCGCCTGTTTTAGCTATAAACTCTCACAAAGATGAATTCTTCAACCAAAACACGAACTAGAACATCCAAGAATCATCATAACTTGTTGAATTCATGGTATTTGATGAAATTAATCCATAAGATTGAATATAATATGAATTAGAACACTTTGAACGGATCAATTTCCTCAAAAAAAACTCCAATATGATGAAATCAGCCTCAAAATCTTCTCAAGAACTTGAAAAATCTATGGAAATGAATGTTGATCAAAAATTAAGTCTTTTTGGTGTCAAATCATACACAAACCATCACAAATTACGAGCACGATGCTATGACCACATGTAGGTCCACTCGGGTTATCAATGGATCTAACTCGAGACGTGACGTGTATCAAACACATGGAGTGCGGAATCCAACCGTATGCATGATTGTGTATATGAGAAAATATCAAGACTAGACTCAACACAAGATGTAAATAATATTCTCTTTTATTTCCACCAAACTCATAGTTTACAGAACTTGAATACAAATTCCAAAGCTTCATAAACTAACATGTAAACTCCTATTTATAGACCCACTCAGCCATGCAGGCGAACTTAACAAGTTTGCCTAAACTAGGCCTAGGAAAAGTTGTTATGTTCGCCTATTACAAAACTTAAACAATTCTTACAAAACACGAAGACATAAACGATCTAATCTATTACAAGGCCTACTGTCACACATCTATGTCCTAACAAAAGGTGCCGCCCAAATGCTTGTGTGATAACTATTGTTGTATGAAAATTGTATTAGGGGTAGGTGATCATCCCAAATAACACCTAAATCTATCACACAGGCTCAGAGTACATATTCTAATGTATGAATTGTTCTTTCGCCTTGCCCATCTGTTTATGGATGATAGGCAGTGCTCAGGTTCAGAAGAGTTCCCATGGCTTTTTGAAAACTTTGCCAGAATTGAGATGTGAATCGACTATCTCTATCTGATACTATGGATAATGGCACTCCATGTAAAGATACAATCTCATTTACATATAGACGAGCCAATCTATCTGTACTGAAGGTTTCTTTCATTGGGAGAAAATGAGAAGATTTAGTCAATCTGTCAATGGTAACCTAGATAGTATCATTTCCCCAACTGGTTCAAGGAAGTTTAGTAATAAAATCCATTGTTATCATTTCCCATTTCCATACTGGTATTTCTAATTGTTGCAATAAACCAAAAGGTTTCTGGTGTTCTGCCTTTACTTGTACGTAAGTAAGACATTTTGCAACATATATGGCAATACCTTTCTTCATGCCAATCCACCAATAATTCTCTTTCAGGTTTTTATACATCTTGTCACTTCCTGTGTGCATCATATATTTTGATTTATGTGCTTCTTCGAGTATTCTTTCCCGAATATTTCCGGTGATCGGAACCTAGATTCTTTTATTCATATGAAGTATTTCATCGTTTTCTTTAGTCAATTGTTTAATCATGATCTCCATTCCTTCTTGTTCTAAGTCTTCTTCTGTTTGAATAGAATATTGAACATCTTTTTATTTGAGACATGAAATCTACACGAAGTTCAAGTCTGAGAGCACGAACCCGTTTAGGTTTTCTCTTTCTTTTCTACTTAAGGCATCCGCAACAATATTTGCCTTACCTTCGTGGTAAGAAATTTCACAATCATAGTCAGTTAAGATCTCTAAACATCTTCTTTGTCTCATTTTTAGTTCTTTTTAACTAAAGTATATTTCAAACTCTTATGGACAGTATAAACTATAAATCTAACTCCATAGAGAGAGTGTCTCCATAATTTAAGGGCGAAAATTATGGAACCTAACTCTAGATCATGAGTTGTGTAATTCTTTTCATGAGTATTTAATTGACGAGATGCATAGGCAACAACTTTGTTTCTTTGCATTAACACACAACCTACACCGTTGTGAGAAGCATCGCAATAGATTACAAAATCTTCATTGCCATATGGCAAAGCCGGTATCGGTACATTAGTCAATTTCTCTTTTAGAGTTTGGAAAACTTCTTCTTGCTTTGTTCCCCATTCATACTTTACATTTTTACGAGTTAAAGTTGTAAGAGGAACTGCAATTTTTGAGAAATCCTGAATAAATCGCCTTTAGTATCCTGCAAGACCCAAGAAACTACGGACTTCTATTGGAGATTTAGGTATTTCCCATATTTAGATGGGTCTACTTGAATACCTTCGGTATTCACTATATGACCCAGAAATTGTACTTCTCTAAGCCAAAATTCACATTTAGAGAATTTAGCATACAATTTCTCCTTTCTCAAAAGTTCAAGTATTATTCTGAGATAATTTCCATGATCTTCCGCATTTCTAGAATAAATAAGTATATCGTCAATGAAGACAATTACAAATTTATCTAGATAGGGTTTACAGATACGATTCATCATATCCATAATTGCGGCAGGAGCATTAGTAAGTCCAAACGGCATAAACGTGAACTCATAATGTCCATATCTGGTTCGAAAAGCAGTTTTAGGAATATCTTCTTCTTGAACTTTCAGTTGGTGATACCCTGATCGAAGATCTATTTTAGAAAAATGGCAAGCGCCTTGTAATTGATCAAATAAATCATCAATTCTAGGAAATGGATAACGATTCTTAATCGTTACTCTGTTTAGCTCCAGGTAATCAATGCACATCTGCATTGTACCGTCTTTCTTTTTAATGAAAAGAATTGGAGCACCCAAAGGAGATGAACTTGGGCGAATGAAATCCTTTTTCTAGTAATTCATCCAATTGATTCTTCAATTCTTTCATTTCAGTTGGGGCTAGACGGTATGGAGCTTTGGCAATAGGAGTCGTTCTTGGTACAAGATTGATTTTGAATTCTACTTCTCTTTTAGGTAGTATACCAGGTAATTCATCTAGAAATACATCTGTATAATCAACTACTACTGGTATATCTTCAATCTTCTTTACTGTTGTACTAGTAGAAATCTGAACCAAGTATGCAATGCATCCCTTCTATTGGCATTTAGTTACTTTTAGCACTGAGATAATTCCCAGAGATCGGTTTTGTTTGTCTCCATAGATTGTTAAAGATTTTCCAAAAGGAATTCGAATTTCTATAGCCTTTTTATCACAAAAGATATGGGTTTGTTTACTGGCTAACCAATCCATTCCTAAAACAACATCAAATCCTGCTAATGCCATAGGCATTAATTGAACAGGTATGACGTGTCCGAATATTGCGATAGTACAGTCATTTAGAAATTCGGAGATCTTGATGAGATTTCTTTCAGCCGTTTCTACTTCATAAATTCTATCTAGTGGAACTAAGGGCTTGTTTAATAGATTACAGAATTTATAATCTATAAAACTTAAATTTGCACCAGAGTCAAATAATACCCTAGCATAAACATTGTCGATGAGGAATGTACCAGTGACTGCAACTGGAACAGCTTTAGCATCACGAGTATTAAGTACGAAAGCTCGTACATTCTTTTTATTTCCTTCATTGGCCTTTGCCCCACTAAATCCTACTTGATTAAGCTTTGGGCAGTTTGATTTAAAATTGTCAGTCTCTCCACAATTAAAATAGGAGATATTTTTTTTTCTTGGGCAGTTCTCAAACCCATGCCCGATCTGCTTGCAAAAGTGACAATAAATTTTCTTGCAAATCTTGCATTCTGAGATGGAAGAATTAAATCCTCCTTTAGCAGGCTGATTTCTTCTCTTCCAAGGAGAATTATTTTTCTAGTTCTCTGTAGGCTTCTTGCCCACTTGTCTTGCCTTCCCTTCTTCATGTTTTCTTATCAAACCGTCATTTAGAATTCCTCCTAGCTGCACGACAGATGCAATGGTGTGGAGCATAGTAGCCTTGACCATATCTCTGATTTCCTCCGCAAGACCCCAAATATATCTCTTGATAAGATTGGGTTCAGGAGTAGATAAGTGTGGAACCAAACGAGCATATTCAAACATTTTGGAGACATAGTCCTCATGTTTAGTTCCTTTCATACGGAGATTTAAAAATTTTGTTTCAAGTCTTTCTTTTTCATTGATGGGATAGAATCTTTGAATTACCATTTCATTGAATTCTTCGCATTCCATTGCATAGGCTATATGCCGGCCCATGGCTTGGATAATGGAATTCCACCATTCCAACGCTTCATCTTTAAATAAATTTGATGCATAAAACATCATATCTTCATCAGCACATGTTAGGACATAGAAGTTTGACAATAGGCCTTGTAATAGTTTAGATCTTATATGTCTATGTTTTTGTAATGTTTGATTAAGTTCTGTAATAGGAGAACGTAACAAGTTCGCCTAGGCCTAGTTTAGGCGAACTTGTTAAGTTCGCCTGCATGGCTGAAGGTGTCTATAAATAGGAGGTTACATGTTAGTTTGAAAAAGCTTTTTGCAAGTTCTGTAAACTCTGTGTTTGGTGGAAATCAAAGAGAAGATTATTTACATTGTGTGTTAATTGTTATCATTGTGTTTGTCTCGTATACACATTCATGCATACGATTGGATTCCACACTTCGTATGTTTGATACGTCACATCTCGAGTTAGATCCGTATAAGACCCGAGTGGACCTATATGTGGTATCAGAGCATCGTCCTTATGATTTGTGATGGGTTGTGTATGATTTGACACCAAAAAGTCTGAGTTTTGTTTGATTTTCATATCCATGGAGTTTTCAAGTTCTTGAGAAGATTTTAGGGGCTGAATTCATCAAATTGAAGACGCTTTTGAAGAAATTGATCCATTAAAACTGTTCTATTTCATATCATAATCAATCCTACGGTTCAATTTTATCAAATTCCATCAATTCATCAAGTTATGATGATTTTTGAAAGTTTTGGTTCGTGTTTTGGTTGAAGAGTTCATCTTCCTGAGAATTTTTAGCTGAAACAGGAGAACTTAGCCTGAATTCAGTTACAGGCGAACTTATTAGGCGAACTTAGCACAAATTCTTGTTTAGGCGAACTTATCAAGTTCGCTTAAGGTGTTTGAAGCGAACTTATCTAGTTCGCCTCTGGGTAAATTTGTTTCATAACTTTGTTTTACATGATATTTTGTGTATACTTGTTAGTATGGCTAACATGGTGCATGTTACAAATATGCTAAACTATGATAATGAGATGGGAACTCCTCAAAAACCCCCAAAGCTAATGAGTCTTGCTGATTATCTAAACTTGAAAGCCAGATTCAATCAGTTTGTCTGTTACACTGATACTAGCTTGTGGATTCCAATTCTGGAAGGAGACAAACATCCAGTTTACTCTTTCATGGGAAACGGTAATCCTCCAAAGCCCATTTCTGCATTAACAACTGAAGAAAAATTGGTGTATGACAGAGAGAAGAAGGCAATGGAAAGTATTTCAATGTGTTTGCCAAAAGAAATCTTTCATGGTTTCAAGCAGTTTCGTACATCACAACATTTATGGGAAGCTTTACAAAAGAGATGTCAAGGTAATTTGGATGTGAAGAAAAGTCGTAAAGAATTACTAAATAAGCAGTTTGTGGTGTTCAAGCATTTTCAAAATGAAACTTTGGATGAGCTGACTACAAGATATTATCATTTGCTTACTGAGCTTACAACTGCAGAGGTTGAATAAGAATCTGAAGAAATTAATGATAAGTTCTTAGATGCTCTACCATCAAAGTTTAATGTGTATTCGGTCCTTATTAAAGAAAATGAAAAATACAAGACAATGTCACTTGAAGATGTGTTGGGAAAAATTCAATCTCATGACTTAAATTTGAAGAAAAAAGAGACTAATATGGAGCATATTCAAGATCCTTCAATGTATTTTGCTAAATCATCTGGAAAATGCTCTACCATCAAAGTTTGATGTGTATTCGGTCCTTATTAAAGAAAATGAAAAATACAAGACAATGTCACTTGAAGATGTGTTGGGAAAAATTCAATCTCATGACTTAAATTTGAAGAAAAAAAACTAATATGGAGCACATTCAAGATCCTTCAATGTATTTTGCTAAATCATGTGGAAAATCTAGATCTGGAGTTGCATTGTTTTCTGGAGATGGTCAAGATAATTCAAATGAGAATGTTTCTCGATATTCTTATCAATCGTTTTTTTCTGCAAATACATCTATTCCTTCATCTGGATCACAACCATTTAATTCACATCATGTGAGTCAGAGGGTAGCTGAAGATTATATGGCGATGTTTTCATCATTTGTTGCTTCATATGAAAACTTTATCAGAAGGAAGACTCATGATCCAGAAGCAATTGAAGAAGATTACCGTCAAATTGATCTTGTTGATTTTAAAGAGATGAATATTCAATGGAACATGGCAATATTAATGAGGTAGTCGAAGGATTTTCTTAAAAAGACTAGAAGAAAGTACATCGGATCAAACAGCAGAACATGAATGGGTTTTGATAAAACAAAGGTTCGGTGTTATAATTGTCAAGAATATGGTCACTTTGCTAAGGAATGTAACAGGCTAAAGGTTGAATTTGATTCTCAAAAGAAGAAGAATTATCAAAGCAACAGAAATCAACAACAAGGATCTGGTAGTTCTGGAAATTCAGCAAATGTTTCAACATCATCTGCTTTGGTTGCCAAGGAGATGATAATTATGACTAGTGAATTCATTTAGAAGATCTAGTTGGTGATGTGAGTCAAGCTTTAATGGCTGAAATTCATATTGATGTGACATCTAAGGATGATAATTCAAGTGATGAAAAAAGCTCAGGGAGTGAAGTAGAAAGTCAGAATGATGAATCTTCTAAGGATATCACTGCAGAAGAGACTTTTGAAGAAAATGATGCTGAAAGTACTGATGAAGTTCATTCTGAAGATAATGTTTCCTCAACAAGTGTATCAGAAGATAAGATTTTGTTGTCTAAAAGAGTACCTGAGATGACTGAAGAGATTCCTATTGCAAAATTCTTTATGGCTGACATGTCTGATCCATCAAAGGTAAAAGATGTTATCTGTAATATATATTGTTCTAATTGTGTTTTGGTGAAGGACAAAATGATAAAAGTTATGGATGACAACACAAACTTGATCTGTGATAAGAAATCGATGCACACAGTAAATTAGAAATTAAAGAACAATGATAAGCTATGTATTGAAAGAATTGAATCACTCAAGAGAGACATTCATTTTCTGACTTTCAAGATTAAGAAAGAGGCATATCATTTGGATATGGCCTATGCAGAGATTGAAAAGAGAAATACCATTCTTGCTGATAAAAATAAGGAGCTTTCTAAAAAGGAAGAAGAAGTGATCAAGTTACATAGAAAGTTGGAAAACTTTAGAAATTCATCATTTTTGTTGGGATATTTTCATGAAAGTGTTGATCAAGACAAAAGAACCACTTGAGTTGGATATAATCCTCCACCATCCAATGGAAACTATGTTGTGGAACCAGAGATTATAAATGAAGAGAATTTAGATCCTAAGACAATTTTTAAAGTGAATCCGGTAACAGGGGAAGAAATGGTTTATGACTCCGACAATGATGATGAAAAGTTTGATGAAAACAAGACCGAATGTTAGGACATAGATTTGTGACAATAGGCCTTGTAATTGATTAGATCTTTTATGTATTTATCTTTTGTATCAATTGGTTAAGTTTTGTAATAGGCAAACTTAACAAGTTCGCCTCGCCTGCATGGCTGAGTGAGTCTATAAATAGGAGTTTACATGTTAGTTTCAATAGCTTTGCAATTTGTATTCAAGTTCTGTAAACTCTGAGTTTGGTGAAAATCAAAGAGAATATTGATCACATCTTGTGTTGATACCAGTCTTGATATTGTCTCATATACACAATCATGCATACAGTTGGATTCCGCACTCCATGTGTTTGATACACATCACGTCTCGAGTTAGATCCATTATTAACCCGAGGGGACCTACATGTGGTATTAGAGCATCGTGCTTGTGATTTGTGATTGATTTGTGACGGTTTTTGTATGATTTGACACCAAAAAGACTGAATTTTTGATCAATATTCATTTCCATGGAGTTTTCAAGTTCTTTAGGAGATTTTGAGGCTGATTTCATCAATTTGGAGTTGTTTTTGAAGAAATTGATACATTCAAAGTGTTCTAATTCATATTATATTCAATCCTACATTTAATGTCATCAAATTCAATCAATTCAGCAAGTTATGATGATTTTTGAGGTTTGAAGTTCATGTTTTGGTTGAAGAAATCATTTTCCAAAGAGTTTTTAGCTGAAACAGGCGAACTTATCTCAAATTCAGTTACAGGCGAACTTAAGAGGCGAACTTAGTCTAAGTTTTTGTTTAGGCAAACTTATTAAGTTCGCTTGGGACAAGTTCACTTAAGAAAAGTTTTACGCGAACTTATCAAGTTCGCTTGTGGGTAAAGTTGTTTCAATTTTTGTTTTCTTGTGATATTTTGCATATATTTGTTGTTATGGCTAACATGGTGCAGGTTACAAACATGTTCAACTATGACAATGAAATTGGTACTTCTCAGAAACCGCCAAAGTTGCTAAGTCTTGCTGATTATCCAAACTGGAAGGATCGCTTTAATCAATTTGTTTCATTTACTGATACCAGTTTATGGATTCCTATTCTATAAGGATATACTCATCCGACTTATTCTTGGATGGATAATGACAATGTTCCAAAGCATGTATCTGCTTTAATAACCGAAGTAAAGATATTATTTGATCTTGAAAAGAAGGCAATGGCGAGTATTTCAATGTCACTACCAAAAGAAATTTATCACAGTTTCAAGCAGTTTAAAACTTCAATGCAGTTATGGGAAGCTTTACAAAAGATATGTGAATGTAGTTTGGATGTGAAGAAAAGTCGTAAAGAATTACTGAAGAGACAGTTTTAGAATTCGAACACTTTCAGAATGAAAACTTAGATGGTCTGGCTACAAGATTTTATCATTTGCTGAGTGAATTAGCAAGTGCAAAGGTGGTTTATGAACCTGAAGAGATTAATGACAAGTTTCTTGAAGCTTTACCATCAAAATTTGATGTGTATACTGTCCTCGTCAAAGAAAATGAAAAATATAAAACAATGTCACTTGAAGATGTTCTTGGAAAAATTCAATCTCATAATCTGAACTTAAAGAAAAAGGAAACCAATATGGAGCACACGCAAGATCCGTCAATGTACTTTGCAAAAACATGTGGAAAATTTGGATCAGGAGTTGCTGTGTTTTCAGGAGATGGTTAAGATAACTATAATGATAATAGTTCTGGATGTTCTTATCAATCTGGTTTCTCTGCAACTACATCAAACACTTCTGGATCACAACCATTGAATTCACATCATATGAATCAAAGGGTAGCTAAAGATTATATGGCAATGTTTTCATCTTTTATTGCTTCATATGAAAATTTTATTGGAGGAAAGGTTTATGATCGAGAAGCAATTGAAGAAGATTATTATCAAAATGATCCAGTTGATCTAGAAGAAATGAATATTCAGTGGAATATAGCAATGTTGATGAGACAAGAAAATGATTTTCTTAAGAAGACAGGAAGGAAGTACATCAGATCAAACAGCAGAACAAGAATGGGTTTTGACAAGACTAAAGTTTGATGTTACAACTGTCAAGAATATGGCCACTTTGCTAAAGAATGTAATAAGACAAAAGTTGAGTTTGACTCTCAAAAGATGAACAACAATTATCAATGTAACATAAATCAACAAAGTTCAAGTGGTTTTGGAAATTCGACAAATGTGTCAACATCATCTGCTTTGGTTGCCCAAGGAGATGATAACTATGACTAGGGAATCCATTTAGAAGATCTAGTTGGTGCTGTGAGTCAAGCTTTTGTGGCTGAAATTCATACTGATGAGACATCTGAAGATGAAAGTTCAAGTGATAGTGAAAGTTCAGGGAGTGAAGTAGAAAGTCATAATGATGAATCTTCTAAGAATGTCATTGCAGAAGAAATTTCTGAAGAAACTGACCTCGAAAGTGCTGATGAAGTTCTTTCTGAAGAAAATGTATCTACAACAAGTGAATATGAAGATGAGATTTTGTTGACTAAAAGAGTACATGAGATGACTGAAGAGATTCAAACTGCTAAAGTCTTCATAGCAGACATGTCTAATCCATCAAAGGTAAAAGATGTTATATGTAATATATATTGTTCTAACTGTGTGTTGGTGATGGAAAAAATGATGAAAGTCATGGATGATAACACAAATTTGATATGTGATATAAAATCGATGCACTCAGTGAATCAGAAATTAAAGGACAATGATAAGATGTGTATTGAAAGAATTGAATCACTCAAGAGAGACATTAATTCTCTAACTTTGAAGATTAAGGAACAAGCATATCATTTGGATATGGCTTATGCTAAGATTGAAAAGAGGAATTAAATTGTTTCTGGGAAAAACAAAGAAATTTCAGACAAAGAAGCAGAGGTGATCAGATTACATAGAAAACTAGGATGTTTTGGAAATTCATCATTGTTGTTGGGTTATTTCAATGACAATGCTGATAATGTTAACAGAAAAAATGGAATTGGATTCGCTCTTCCACCATTTAATGGAAATTATGTTGTTGAACCAGAGATCATTACTGAAGAGGATATTAATACAAAGACAGTTTTAAAAATTAATCCATTCACAGGGGAAGAAACGGTATATGATTCTGATAGTGATGATGAGACATTTGATGATCAGAAATATGATGGTGTTATAAAGATGTGAAGTTTGATGAACCAAAAGTGGTAAAACAAGTCACAAGAGATAGATGTATTCTTACAGAGCCCGATGAAGTTGAACAATCAACGATCTCACCAATGTTATCTAAAAGTGGTTTTATAAATGCTGGTGATATCAAGAAGGAGGTTTCAAAGGTTGAAAATAAATCAATAAGTGATTTCATTAAACAGAAAGTGAATGTGGCAAAACCCAAAGATATTCAGTCTCCAGATTCAAAGAATTATGTTGGTGAACCATCCAGAAAGATGTATGTTCCAAAGAAACAAGGAGGTAGTGATGTTAAATCTACTGAAGGTTTATTCATCAGGAAGTTCCTCAACTTCAACAAGGGTTCCTTATATTACAGAATATAAGGATAAGAGAGTTTGCTTTCATTGTAATGAGGTGGGGAATATAGTATTATATTGTCCTTACAAGAACAAAGAGAAGAATTTTCTTATTTCAGAGAAAGTTACACCAGCTATTATTAATGGTCAATCAAGAGTAGTAAAGATTATGCAAAGACCGAATGTGGGAAAGCCTACATCTGATAATGTGATGAAACAGTCTGTCAATGAAAATTTACCTAAGCAACATGTTACCAAACCTTTTGGGTTTAAGAGAGAGATGACACATCATGTTCATGATAGATTTGTTGATTCTAAACTAGAGTTTGTCCAATCTGGTGTTAGAAACAATGTTGTGTTTAATCAGTTTGTTGAGAATCCTAAAGTTGGATTCACAAAGAATTCACAACTTTAGGTCAAACTTTCAGTAGATTTAAGAAAACTTTTAGAAAATGATCAATTTGAATCTGAATTTCAAAATCAATCAAATTTTGATAAGAAAAAGAATGTTTCAAGATCCAAAATGTCTGATTCTGATTTGCCTATATCACCAAGGGTAGATGATAATAGAGATTGTGAATTGTTTGAAGTTGTTTATTTTGATGCTAATGGTAGACCCAAGACCACAATGGCTTGGGTCCCCGTTTCTAACTGATTTCCTTTGTTTGTGTAGGGTCAACCACGGAAGACTATCAACAACAAATAGTATGTGGATAGTGGTTGCTCCCGACATATGACTGGAAACATTGATTTGCTTGAAGATGTTATTAAAATTGAAGGAGGTTATGTCGCCTTTGCGGGTAATAAACGCTGGTACATAACAGGTCAAGGAACTTTAAAGAATGAAAATGTGAAGTTTGAGAAAGTCAATTATGTTTAGCAACTCGAACATAATCTACTCAGTGTATCTCAAGTGTGTGATAAGAAGTTTAATGATTCCGAATGCTATATTCTGAAGCCGGGATATGAATACCTGAAGAATGGATTCTAATGAAGGCTCCAACAAGAAATGACACATATGTTATAGACATGAGTGTTGCTACAACAGCGGATTCAATTCTGACATGTTTACTCTCTAAAGCATCTAAATCTGATTCTATTCTTTGGCATAGGAAGCTTGCACACATAAATTTCAGAAAAATGAATTATCTTGTGAAGAATGATTTGGTTTCTGGTATCCTAAAAATGAAATTTGTTGTGCCTGTTGACTGCATTCCTTGCAAGAAGGGCAAGTAACACATGAAGTCTCACAAATCCAAGAAACAAAATTCTATTGTCACTCCTTTGGAGTTACTGCATATGGATTTGTTCGGACCGATCAGTATTCGAAGCATTGGAGGTAAATCGTAATGTCTGGTGGTAACGGATGACTACTCAAGATTCTCATGGGTTAAGTTTTTGGCAACAAAGTCTTAAAGGATAGAGACAGTTCAATTCTTAATTCTTGGGTTGGAGAATCTTTTGAATCAAAGAGTCAGGCGTATTAGAAGTGACAATGGTAGCGAGTTCAAGAATAGCAAGATGGGACTCTTTTGTTTACAAAAGGGTATACATCATGAATTTAGCACGCCATATGTTCCTCAACAAAATGGTGTTGCTAAGCGAAAGTACAGAACTCTGATTGAGGCAGCTAGAACAATGTTGGCGGATTCTAAGCTACCGGTTACTTTTTGGGCCGAAGCTGTGAATATGGCATGCCGTGTCCTGAATCGGGTTCTGACTGTGAAGCGTCACAACAAGACTTGTTATGAATTGTCAAACAATCGGAAGCCTAATTTGAATTATCTTCTTCCTTTTGGAAATCCGTGTACTGTTCTCTAACATCCCAAAAATAAAACGACAGTTAAAATGACGAAATAAATGAACGAGGCATGTCCGGCCGGGCTAGAAGGGGAGCCTGCCCTATAAATAACTCAGACCTCCACCATTTCTCTCATTTGCAAGTTCTAGAGAGCGAAACCATAGAGAGAGAAAGTTGGCGGATCGACCCGAGATTTCAGCAAAGTGTTGTCCATAGCTCGTGAGAAGAACCTCTGGATCAGAAACTCGATTCAGGTAACAATCGGGCCTAAATCTGAGTTTTTGTTCGTTTTTAGGTTTTTCGGGTTTTGGGTGAAAAGGTAACGTTTTCATGGATAAAACTGAAAGATAAACATAGATTTGAGTTCCTTAATGGAAAACAAACGTTTTGAATGCAAACAGGTTCGGGATCTTGACGTGATCAAACCTGAATGCGAAAGTTAGGGTTTTGCGAAGAAACAGATCGTGCGTACTTATCAAGTACGCACGGAGCAGGTCCTGCGTACTTATCAAGTACGCAGGAAGAGAGCACTGCGTACTTATCAAGTACGCATGAAGAGGATCCTGCGTACTTATCAAGTACGCAGGAAGCAGGGTCTGCACACTTGCTAAGTGCGCAGGCATCAGGTTGTTTAAGTAAAGTTAGTATGTTTAGAATGGTTAAACCGTTAGAGTCAGGATTGGGTTTGATGTGTATTTAACTATCAAGTTCAGATCGGAAGTGACGTAGTGGGACCTTTGTTTAGGGCAACCCGGATTAGCTTATCAGGTGAGTTCTAGAAGCCCTCTTTTAAATGTTTTATATAATGTTTTCGGGCTGGTGTGCATACATATGAAATGATGTTTTTACGAAACGATGTTTATGAAACTATGTTTATAAAATGATGCTTATGAAGCTATGTTTACGAAATGAAATGATTTGGAATGAACGGTTTATGGAAAGAAAGTTTTATGAATGGAATGTTTACGAACGAAATATTTATAAAGAAATGGTTTAAACTAAAGGTAAAGGGTTTCGAAAATGAATGAAAGGTTTTACGAAAAGAAAAGAAAAAGGGCAATGGTTTTAAAGAAGTCATTACAAATCTAACCTGTCGAATGAATGGAATTGACGAATGAAGTCTGGGAATGAAATTCCCAGCCTTGTGGTAGATTATGGACAGCGAGCCATAGTTGCCATAAGAACAACATGGACAGTGTCTTTGTGGCATGTCAATGGTTTGATGTTGTACAACTGGTAGGGAGTAACGACGGTTACTCAGGGGTTAACGTGACCCTATGTAAGGTTAAATTATGATCCGACGGTGTTACGGCCGTGAGCCATAGCCGTCGATGGAGGTTGTCGGTCTATGGACATGAGAGCCATAGGGGCAACTGAATGGGTATTGTCGGTCCTCGTGCAGTTAGCCTTAGGGGCAATACAAAAGGGAATTGACGGAATGTTGTGGCAATAACGGCGATACGTAACGGTTGTCCACGACATGCAAGGTTCCTTCCGGGACACAAAGACGCTTAAAGAAAGATACAGATTGTAGATAGTAATGTATGACTTAAATGAATGTTAAATGTTTTAAACAAATGATCCGTTCAATGTGTTTATGATGAGGAAAAATGTTTGAAGGTTTTCAATGATGAACAAAAGGCCCTGTTTTCTTATAAGTGATGTTAAACCCTAATGAATGTTTTGAATGATGAACCATTTCTTAATTTGAACGAAAACTAGAACTCACCAGCGTAGCTGACTTTTTAGTATGCACATTCTGGTTAAGGCAGGTATGGATGATGGACGGTGATGCTTTGCAAGCGAGAAGAGTTACCCGGTTGATCATGAAGACTGGCATCCCGTTATGATTAGTTTATGTTATGTTCATGTATTATACTATGTTACACTTCCGCATGTTGAACAATGTAATGGTTATGATTAATGAAGTATTTTCTGCTGCGTTATTTTGATATTCAACTTTAAGAACTGTTTGTAAATGAGTAAATCCAACAAGTGAGGCCTCACGGGTTTGGGGCCTTACATGTTCTCTAGATCAAGGATGTTTCTACCAAGTTTAGCGAAAAGGCGATTAAAGGAATTTTTCTGGGATATGTTGCCAATTTGTTGAATAAACGACTGTATAACAAGGAAACACGACAGATCGAAGAATGGTTTCATATCGATTGCTCTAATCGATTTATTCTCAAGAAGTCGGTTGGTCCAAAGTGGGCTTTTGATTATGACAACTTGTTTAAGTTGTTTAACTTTGCTCCTGACTTATCTAATGAAGAAGTTACTTTACTATACAATTCATGTCATGGTGACTAAGATTGTGGGTTAATTCAAAAATCAACGGTTCCATATTCCGTTCCATCATCATCAGTTCACCCTGATCCAAATGTTGCATCTAGTTCGAGAACTCACGAGACTGATAGTGAAGATGATGAAGAAATTTTTTAGGATTCTTCGGCAGATCCATTAATTGTTGATGATTCTTCCAACACTACACATGTTCAAGGGGAGATTTCTATAAATTTAGATTCAGAGATACCAGTTAATCAATCTTCTCAAACAAATATTTCTCCAGTTGATATTTTACCTGTTCCGGAGGTGGCTTCCATAAAAGAACTCAAAGATCATCCGGTGACGAATATCATTGGGAATTTGCAAGATGGAGTTTAAACTTGTTCTTTAACTGAAAATACTTGTTTATATGCATACATTAGAGATACTGGAGTAATTGATGTTTGCTTACATTCTTGTTTTATTTCTCAGATAGAACCTAAAAATGAGGAGATGGCTTTACATGACAATAACTGGATAGAAGCAATGCAGGAAGAGCTTACTCAATTTGATAAGCTAAAGGTGTGGAATTTAGTTGATCTACCAAAGGGAATGTATCCGATTGGCACCAAGTGGGTTTACAAATGTAAAAAGGATGACCGTGGTGTTGTGGTAAGGAACAAAGCAAGATTGGTCGTACAGGGATTTATTCAACAAGAAGGAATCGATTACACTGAGGTGTACGCACCTGTAGCACGGTTGGAAGCTATTCGTTTGTTTTTAGCTTTTGCATCATTCAAAGGTTTCAAGGTTTATCAACTGGACGTCAAAATTGCTTTCTTGTATGGCAAGGTGAAAGAGGAAGTTTTTGTGTGTCAACCACCGGGGTTAGAGGATCCATTGTATCATTCAAAAGTGTTCAAGCTAGATAAGGCTCTTTACGGTCTCCATCAAGAACCCCGTGCGTGGTATGAAACATTGTCACAACATCTTTTGGAAAATGGTTTCGATCGTGGTCAAATTGATTCCACCTTGTTCATCAAGAAAGCAGGGGGAGATTACCTGATGGTTCAGATATACGTGAACGATATTATTTTTGGCTCAACAAAAGAAGAGTTATGAAAGGAGTTTGAGAACGTCATGAAATCAAAATTCAAAATGTCAGCTATGGGAGAGTTGTCGTTCTTTTTAGGATTACAAGTTAATCCAAAAGAGGATGGTTTTATTATACATCAGTCCAAATACATGAAAGACATTTTGAGCCGGTTCAAAATGGAAACTGTACCCCATATGACACTCCTATTCCTGTAAATCACAAGATGAATCCAGATCCGAAAGGAAAGTGTAGGTCCCTAATTCGGTGCATGACGGATCTCTAGACTCGCGGTACGACACGGTGATAACGTGCGGAATCCATGATCAACGTGCTCGTGTAACTCAATCAACAACAACGGTGTAAATAAACGCTTTGTATTCCACCAATATCAGGTTACAAGAATTCTCTCTCGTCTACTCTGATATTGTCTCACCTCTACCTCAACAGACTCTGTTCTGTCAATATATAAGCATTGTTCTGTTAAGTTCGCCTAAAAGATGCTTAGGCGAACCTCTAATAGGCTAAGCGAACTTAATAAGTTCGCCTCTGATAGACTTAAGCGAACTTATTAAGTTCGCCTCTGATAGGCTAGGCGAACTTGTTAAGTTCGCCTCTAGCAGAACTTACACATAATTTTATCAACAGTTACAAAACATGTCCTAACAGACTCCCCTTTAACTGTTGCTAAAATTCTATCAATTACAAGTCAAAGACTCTAAGACTAAGACATAATATCTTCAAGCTCGTTGTCACCAGAATATGCTCCAACAGAAAGGATATTGACTGTCGATTGTACAGAGCAATGGTTGTTTCTCTCATTTACTTAACAGCATCAAGGCCAGATATAATGTTTGATGTGTGTCTTTGTTCCAGATTTCAAGCAAAACCAAAGGAATCACATCTGATTGCAGTCAAACGTATTTTTCGGTACATGAAAGGGAAAGCGAGATTAGGATTATGGTTTCCTCATGGTTCTAATTTTGAATTTAATGCATATACTGACTTAGATTTTGGAGGTTATTGTTTGGACAGGAAATCTACAACAGAAGGTTGCCAATTTCTAGGAAATCGTCTTGTGTTATAGCAATGTAAAAAAGCAAACTGATGTCTCAATTTCAACATGTGAGGCAGAATACATCACTGCTGCAAGAGACTATGGTTTGAATTTCACTTGCACCCCATGCTCATTGATAATAATGCTACAATGTCTATAACAAATATTCCAGTTAAGCACAATAAAACAAAGCACATTGAAATCAAATATCATTTTATTCGTGATTGTGTAGATAAAAGGTTGATTGAGCTGGTGAAAGTTCATACTGATGACAATCTTGCCGATTTGTTTACCAAAGCATTTGATCGTACAAGGTTTGAATATCTGATAAAGATGACTGGTATGATCAATCACGAATAAATTTTTCTGCTTAAAATAATTCTCATGGAGGTTTATTTTTCTATTTTTTAATTGCTTTCTTTCATTTCTGCATTTCAATTTACTGTCAAAAAGTTTGTTATTTAAAAAAAGTCCACATAAATTGAAAAATCTTAAAACAGACATCATTTGAGCATGAGAGGAAATGATAGTACATTAGTAGATGTTCATTCACACATGACCTTACATTGACTGTTTGGTTATTTGTTTGTATTCAATATATCTGACTTATATATGTTTTAACCTAAACTTCAGAGACTACACAAATAGGAGATGATAGTGTTGTGTATGCATATAATTTAGCTTGTCAATAGGCTAAAAGCGTCTATGAACCATTAGTAGTGTGAAAACATAATTGCATATGTTACAACCGTGATTTGAACCCATTTTATGTCTGGTGTGTGTGTTAAAAGATCATTATCAGATATAGAATATGAGGTTTAAAGTGATTCATGAGACCAGTATCGGACTATATTGATTAGCACAATTTTTCAGTTCACTTCACTGCCCATGCCCCGAAAAACATGCAATGTGATGTTGAACTAAGATATGTTTCTTACAACATCTGTTGGAACATATACTCGCCCTTGGATCAATATCTTGATTCCATTGAATATCCAGATAACAGTTGGATCACATTACCCTATATTATTGAATCAATTGATTCTTTAATCATTCATTCTACTAAAGAGTTCTTCTGTTATAATCTAACATGATATTACATCCAAAGCCAAGCAATTGAATCATTCTGATTCCTTATATCTTTCAGGATCTGTTTATTTTCCTGTGCTAATTGAGATAGTTTCATCCTAGAAATTGATATTATCTTTACATTTGTCTCATATGTCTTGAAGATAGTGCAATTTACTTTCTGATGGCATACTAGTGGGATACACGTTGTATTTCATACTTAAATGGTACATTAACTCACAAGAAAGTGGGAATGAGATGCTTTTAGTTTCAACTCGTATAATATTGACAATTTAAATTTGTGTGTGATAGCCTGATCCTGTTTTCTTTGAATGTTTATCGCGTATCATTACATGCAATATATGAAAGTCTGAAAAATGAAGACTTGAAAGAATGGCATAAGATACCAATTACCTTGATATACAAATTTTTTAATCCAAGATGTGTGATTGATATATCATGTATACTGATATGATCTTCTTGCTCGTGGTGTTCAACAAAAATATTTGCTTTATTGTTTTACAGTTTATTTTATTTCAGTGTGTACAGAGAAAAACCAAAAATATGTGTTTTCAAGTTTGTATAGAAAAAATTCAAAAAGATTTTCTGTCATGCTTCCGTGAGAATTCCAACTTTTATTTACTAAAAGGTTCGGGATTGGATCGGATACAGGTTCCTGGTGATTGACAAGAAAAAATAAGGGAGAAAGGTATAAAAAGTTGAAATTTCAAAAGTTCAAATATTTCTCTAAGTGTGGAGAAGAAGCGAACTTATTTTGTTCGCCTAGTTTGTGTTCGCCTGGTAAGCGAACTTAAGGCTTGTAGCCTATGCTGTTTGAATGAAGCGAACTTGTTCATTTTCTGTGAAAACTTGGTTTAAGCGAACTTATTCATTTTAAGCGAACTTGTCCTAGGTGTGATCGGAGTGATTGGATCTATGTTGTTGTTCTTATTTTCTGGTTATTCAAGGCTTTGCGCATCAAACCAAGGTAGAATCACGTTCTTTTATCCATCAAATTGCTCTAATCAAGCTATTTTAAGATCTAGGTTACGGTTTATGTTGCTACGACTGTTGTGGATCTAAACCTTGATATGATATGTGTCATGTTTGAAATTAATGAGTACTAAAAGTTCATCGAGGTGTTTCGATCAAGTTGTATCTGTTTTTGACATCGGAATTCATCTTTGGAAATGTTTTTGATTTCTGAATGGTTTTCTAAGCTTGGAGCGAACTTACTCAGGTGAACTTGTTAAGTTCGCCTCTTGCAACTCTAAGCGAACTTAATAAGTTCACCTCTAGGGACAAAAGTGATTTTGACTTAGCAAAAAAATTTTTGTGATTCTTTTTTTATGTTAATTTTTTTGTGATTTGTTATTGTTTGTATTTTGTTTTAACATGTGTTGTGTGTGGTTTTGCTATGTCATTTTTACTTTGAACAGATGGATCGTCGATTTGAATATAAACATAACCCAGTGGCGTTGGTGGATCCAAATTTATCTGAAGTTGTGAATTACCGAGAAATCATTAATTTTCTGAATAGATCAAGGATAAGTGTTGCTGTTTTTTCAAATCCCTACATCAGCTTGAATTACATTCAAAAGTTCTGGGATACAGCACAACATGACTGTACTGTTGATCCGAATGTTATTAGAGCTACTATCAACAACACTAAAGTAGCAATTTCTGTTGACACTATTCGTCAGGCCTTACATCTTGGAGGTAATGATGAAGAACCTCTAGGTTTACCATCTACATTGATTATGGGCTGTTTTCAAAGAATGGGTTAAAGAGGACGAGCAAATGATACTCAAGCAAGGAAGGGTGGTCTAGTAGGACAATGGAGATACTTTATGCATGTTATTATTCAATGTCTATCTCCTAGGAAAGCTAGAACTGATGGTTTGAAGACCTCACTACAATATGCAATGGTGGCTCTTACTTTGAACAGAGGGTTCAACTTTGCTCACTATTTTTATAAGGAGTTAGTTGCACAGATTACTCCACCTGCTGGTCAAGGGTTTCTTTTGTACCCTAGGTTTCTTCAAATGATTCTAAATCATCTTATACCTAATCTACCTCAGTTACCACAGTGTGACAATCCGGACTTTTAAGATTAACCCCATTAGAAAACCCAATTAAGTCTCAACCCCGTTAACTCAAATCTCAAACCCTAGGGACTATTTCTGCTAATATTTAAACTAGAACTGCAAGGACTAGTTGTGATAATTGTCCAAACTCAATATGTTGACCCTGAAAGTCAAAATTAAGAATTTTGAACCCTGTTTGACTTTGTAAAGTCATACTCGTAGCAATTGGATTCAAATTCGAATTCAAGTGTCAATTTTTATCCGATTTTGTAACGGATCAAACATGTTCCTAGCATTAACAGTCGTAACCTTTGGTTTAATCATCATCATTATCGAATTCAAACTCAATTATTGCACATTAAGCCGTAATCGTGTATCATTCTCATGATCCAGCAACATGCGCACTTTAGACGAACTCCTCTGAAGCTTTTACACAAGTTGAATTGGCCGGAGTTGCAGCAAAAGTCGCCAGAAACTAACCCGTAAGCCGTCGGCACTCGTTTTAGTCGAATCCCATCAATCCGACATCCAATCTGGTAAACTCTTATACCTTTAGCTTCGTTTCACTGTCTATATCAAAAGGCCTATGTTAATTAGGGCTTACAACAACGATTTTAACATGAACCCGAATCTAGGGTTGATGCGTTTACAATTTAATCGATCACTATACTAGACCCGAAGATAATCCAATTAATCTTTGTCATCAGTTTCGCAATCCCTTGTTCCTTAAAAGCACTATGGTTCCAAGCACTTTCATTATTAAAATCAATCGAATTAATCATATGTTCAAACCTAGGGTTCATACGTTTTTAGTTTAATCGAGACCCTATCTACACTCAACCAAAATGAAATTTAACTATACCAATAGATTCGAAATGTTCTTCTTAGTAAAAGCCCCATGATTTCGTTGAACTTTAACATCAAATTTGATCAATTCGATTAGGTGTTCACACTTAGGGTTTTCGAGTTCTAAATAAGAAATTAAACCACCTTAAACCTGTGTATTTTGCAATTAAAACCCACCACAAATTTGTGGTTACTCGATTTACAAAACCCCCATGTTTTCTGGTTGATTCGATATTCAAATCGACGGATTGGGAGGGGGTTTGGGATTCGATTCTCGCAAAGGGGTGCTTTTGATTAAAATCATTCTAATCAGGTCCTTGTTGCGATTGAGTTGGCAGCTGGATTGGTTAAAGCCGTTGACCGTTGGGGAGGAGACCCGGGTTCGAATCCTCCTCCCCTGTTTTCTTTTTAAATACATTTTTGATTATATTTAATTATTAAAAATCAAACCCTATATTATTATAATATTATATTAATGTGTTTTAGCCCGGGAAACCACCCGTAGGCTCGGGTTTGGATTTATAACCTATTTTTATTATTATTTTCATATTTAAAAATAGTATATTTACATTATTTTCAAGCCATAACCTTGTATAAAATAATATATATTTATATTATTTTCAACCCGTGATTAATATTATAAAATAATATATAAGTTATATTATTTCGGCTCGTTTAATTATCTCGTGTGACGTTTTAAAACTATAAATAATATAAATTGTTATACTATTTACCTACGTTTATATTCTCAATTAAAAATAATATATTTATTATTTTTCCACACAAATGATTATTTAGATAGTACTACGAACCTAAAAATAATATATTAAATTATATTATTTTCCTAACTTTTGTAAACGACTTTAACGTGCAAATGTATTTATTTATTATTCGTTATTAACGTATGACACGTAACGCGCTTCCCTTAATGATTATATTAAGAAATTTATATAATTCCGTAGACACGTTCGTCTACTCTTAAATCCTTAAAAAGCGTTAAGATGTTCTAACTTCCGTGTCGTCGTCACAAATCCCAACCTGTCCCTAATTTATGTTTTTATAATTTTAGGGCATACGTAAGTCATCTGAGACTTACACTTGTGGTTTCAACTTATCTCTTGTGTGATCCAATCCACTACTCAATCCAGGTGAGTTTTCACGGCCCCTTTTACTGTTTTATCTTGGGGGAGAAAACATGTCGCAAACTATTTTTGGAATATTGTATTCATATGTTATCAAATTTAAAGCTAAGCGTAGCACGCTATCACTGAAAGTCCTCAACACACATCGGACCGTTAATATGGATCTTAGCGAGGTAATGTTTAGTAGTACTACAGGGTTTGAAAAATCCCACCCGCGTTAGTCGCGCTTACTCGATTGAAGATCGAACGGGTGAAATGTTAGCCTACTCACATCGCCGGGGTTGATAGACCTTGCATGAGGTAAATAAACAAACAGTCATCTTCGGTTAAAGATGAACATAGGTTAGATACATATAGATACATATTGAATGATCAATAATCTGGTAAACGCTTATTTATATACTGAAACATGTCACCAACCTCGTGCTTACATCTTTTCTTGCATGTTTTCTCAGGTCGCTAGGATAAGGCACATGTGCACACATAGGACACGCATGGGATTCTCCTTTTGATTTATGTTTTAGTAAATTGTTTGGACTTTCTGTGAATTATGTTTGGGTTGGACTTTTGGACTTTTTGGGCGTGTGTGTTTTGCACATTTACTTTCTTTACGCTTCCGCATTAAAACTCTGATTAATATGATATTTTCATTTGAGTCCCATGTAGAGTCGTTCAATGTAACTAATGACTGAGATCCTGGTTTGTCACTTCCCAAACGGTAAAACTTCGTTAGATGAATTTGGGGGTGTGACACACAACGTCTTACTCTCACTCCTATGGCAAAAAAGATTTTCACTGATTGCAACAACATAAAGCAACAAAATCCAACTTTGATTCCTATTCCAACTCCTCTGTTTGGGTATATTATTAATCCTGATTATGTTGCTCCTCCAAATGATAATTGGATTCATCCAGAAGAGGTTCAACAACAAGAACAACAACAGCAACCGCAAGCTCAACAGCAACCTCAACCACAACAAGTTGCACTTGAAGTACAACCAGAACAAGTTCATGTACAAGTTCAAGATGCTGCTCAAGTGAATGTTATAGAACCTAATTTAGAGGTTCATGAGGAGGTTCATGTTGATATAACAGAAGTTCATAATGTTGAAAATGAGAATGTTAATGAAGAAGCACACGAAAATTCTTCCAAAGCTAATCAAGAAGGAATTGCAAATGAAACTAGTTCAAGTTACTCTGAAAAAGCAAATGATGCTAATTATGATACTGATTCTGAAGCTACACAAGACTTTGATACAAATAATTATGTTAAACTTGCTAGTATTCCATTGGCAAATGCTGGTAAAAGACTGAAGTCGGTGGCTACTAAACCGAGATGCAAGTCTGTTCGGGGTCTTCCTCCTGGAACAACACTTAGCAAAAGATCGTTAAGAGATGAATCTTCTTCTGATTCTAAGTATATTCCTACTCCAAAGTCACATAAGCTAATGTCAGCTTCTATGACGGTTGTTGCAAATGCTCGGGTAACTGATGACTTAGATTTTGTGGATTCTTTGCTTATTTCTCCACATCCGTCTCAGTCTACTTCACCTCAAGGTACTCCTGCTCCAGTTCCTCTACATACTTCTTCACAAGCTGGTCCGTATAGTTCCTCAAAGGATGCTACGATTGTTGCTCTACAAGGCAAAGTCTCTTGCCTAAAAGCCCAAGTTATGGGTCTTCAAGGTCAAGTCGATGTATTAAGGGCAAATGATTTTCAGAGAGAACAAACTCTTCAATCTTAAAGCAAGCAAATCTCTAAGATGCAAATTCTAATCCCACAATTGATAGAGTATATTGACGCTCAGGGGAGATGCCTGTCATAGTTAAGGATACTTTTCATACGGAGGTAATTCTTAGAAAGGATGATGAAGATAATGATCCCATTGGGAACAAGGGTGGTCGTCAATAATCTGAGTTTGCTCCGGTATCTCAGTTTCGGGGGGAGTCTACATTAATTCACGTTGAAGCTTCATGTGATAAAGTTACAGGAGAGAATGAAGTGGTATTGCTTCTATAATTCTTTAAAGATGATTCTGATTTGGCTGAAGCTGAAAAGATAGACTGCTTAGATGGAATAGATGAGTTGTTTGATGACTTAGAAGATGAAGAAAATAAATCAGAGATAGAAGATGGAGAGATTGTAGAAGTGGAGATTACCAAAGATACAACAAGTTTGATGTATGAAGGGAGTGATGGTCTTAATGTGCTATTTGATTTTATCCTAGAGGATGTTATTCCTGAAGTAACTTCTGATGGAATGGCTGACTCTATGGACTCTGCTGAAGATGTCACAATGCCTGACTCTAACTCAGATAATGCTCAGTCAAAGACAACTGAAGAACCTGTGATGTATAGGGATACAGGTATGATGAAAGAAAAATGGTTAGAGTTGGTAAAAAGCTGGAAGAAAGTGTTACCTGAGTCATCATCACCAACTATTCTGAAAGAAAAATATGTGAATAAAGAAATGTGTGTTGGTAGAATTATTAGTTGGTTCTTTGATGAAGAAATCAATCTTTTTACCTTAAAGAGATCTGACGGTGTTCAATATCTGAAACCAAGACTTAGGTATTTTAATACTTTGCCTAGATGTGAGTTGAATGATTTGGCAACTAAATCCTTAATCAACAATTCAAAGAATGGTATTGCTGATACTATAGCAAGGTTGATTAGATTGGAAGGTAGTTCAAGAAAATATGATAAGCTGAAACCACATAAGGGCAAGAGAGTAAAGAGTACTGACTCTAAAACTGGTAAGTTGATTTGGAGTTACAAGTTTAAACCAATCAAAGTTGTAAAGAAGATACATTTGAAGAAAATACCACAAGATTGTATGTATAGTATGAAATGGTGGTATGTAGATGTGAACACTTGAGAGGCAAAGATTGAAGATTAAGACAATAAGGTTATATCTTGTTTCTATGATGTTGTGAATCTTATTAACATCTCAAAGAAAGATCAGCACATGTTAAAGAGAAAAGAGATTATGTTTACCAGTGAGTGGCGTGAGCAAGGTTTGCAATATAAGAGAGTCTTGGAGATTTGCATCAGACATAGAGTGTGTGTAGGGAGTAAACTACCAGAGAATTGGAAGAGTTCAACATGAAAACAGATGATCAAACTACCAGACAATAGGCCTTGTAATTGATTAGATCTTTTATGTCTTTATGTTTTGTTTCAATTTGTTAAGTTTTGTAATAGGCGAACTTAACAAGTTTGCCTAGGCCTAGTTTAGGCGAAATTGATAAGTTCGCTTGCATGGCGGAGTGAGTCTATAAATAGGAGTTTACATGTTAGTTTCAATAGCTTTGCAATTTGTATTCAAGTTCTGTAAACTTTGAGTTTGGTGGAAATCAAAGAGAATATTATTTACATCTTGTGTTGATACTAGTCTTGATATTGTCTCATATACACAATCATGCATAAGGTTAGATTCCGCACTCCGTGTGTTTGATACACATCATGTCTCGAGTTAGATCCATTGTTAACCCGAGGGGACCTACACCAAATGTGTTCCTAAAGATGTGAAGATTGATAAATCGGAAGTGGTAAAACAAGTCACAAGAGATCGATGTATTCTAACAGAGCCCTATGAAGTTGAACAACCAACTATTTCACCAATTTTATCTCAAAGTGGTTTTGTAAGTGCTGGTGATATCAAGAAGGAGGTTTCAAAAGTTGAAAATAAATCAACAAGTGATTTCATCAAACAAAAGGTGAATGTGGCAAAACCCAATGTTGTTCGGTCTCAAGATTCAAAGCTTTTGTTGGTGAACCATCCAGAAAGATTTATGTTCCAAAGAAGTAAGGAGATAGTAATGTTAAATCTACTGAAGGTTATTCATCAGGAAGTTCTTCAACTTCAAAAAGGGCCCCTTATATCAGAGAATACAAGGATTATAGGGTTTGCTTTCATTGTAATGAAGTAGGGCATATAGTGATATAATGTCCTTACCAGAACAAAGAGAAGAATACTCTAACTTCAGAGAGAGTTAAACCAGATGTTGGTCATGGTCAATCAAGAGTAGTAAAGATTCTGCAAAGATCAAATGTGGGAAAGCCTACATCTAATACTGTGATGAAACAATCTGTCAATGAAAATTTGCCTAAGCAGCATGTTACTAAACCTTCTGGGATTAAGAAAGAGATGAAACAGCATGTTCATAATAGATATGTTGGTTCTAAACCAGAGTTTGTATAATCTGGTGTTAGACAAAATGTTGTTTATCAACAGTCTGTTGAGAATCCTAAAGTTGGAATCGCAAAGAATTCATAATCAGAGGTCAAACTTTGAAGACCTCAAAGGCGAAGAAGGAACAGACGGTTAAGAAAACTTTTATAAACTGACCAATCTGAATCTGAATTTCAAAATCAATCAAATTTTGATAAGAAAAAGAATGTTTCAAAATTTAGGATATCTGATTCTGATTTGCCTAAATCACCAAGGATGGATGATAATAGAGACTGTGAATTGCTTGAAGTAGTTTATTTTGATGGTAATGGTAGACCCAAGACCATAATGGCTTGGGTCCCCATTTCTAACTGATTTATTTTGTTTGTGTAGGGTCAACCAAAGAAGACTATCAACAACAATTGGTATGTGGATAGTGGTTGCTCCCGACATATGACAGGAAATGTTCGTTTGCTTTAAGATGTTATTAAAATTTATGGAGGTTATGTCGCTTTTGCGGGTAATAAAGGCGGATACATAACATGCCAAGGAACGTTGAAGAATGAAAAGGTGAAATTTGAGAAAGTCAATTATGTTGAGCAACTCGAGCATAATCTACTAAGCGTATCTCAAGTGTGTGATAAGAAGTTTTCATTCCATTTCAATGATTCTGAATGTTATATTCTGAAGCCGGGATTTGTAATACCTGAAGAATGGATTCTGATGAAGGCTCTGAGATGAAATGACACATATGTTCTAGACATGAGTGTTACTACAACAACGAATTCAATTCCTACATGTTTACTCTAGAAAGCATCTGAATCTAACTCAATTCTTTTGCACCGAAAGCTAGCTCACATCAACTTCAGAAAAATGAATTACTTAGTGATGAATGATTTGGTTTCTGGTATTCCGAAAATAAAATTCCTTGTGCTTGATGACTGTATTCCTTGTAAGAAGGGTAAGCAACACAGAAAGTCCCACAAATCAAAGATTCAAAATTCTATTGTTACTCCTCTAGAGCTACTTCATATGGATTTGTTCGGGCCAATAAGTATTCGAATCATTGGAGGAAAATCGTATTGTTTGGTGGTAACAGATGATTTTTCCAGATTTTCTTGGGTCAAGTTCTTGGCAACCAAGACTGAAACAACTAAGATAGTTCAATACTTGATTCTTGGTTTGGAGACTCTTTGTAAAAAGAAAGTCAAGCGTATAATAAGTAACAATGGCAGCGAGTTCAAAAATAGCAAGATGGGTTTCTTTTGTTTGCAAAAGGGTATTAATCCTGAGTTTAGCGCGCCATATGTTCCTCAAAAAAATGGGGTTGCTGAGCCAAAGAACAGAACATTGATTAAGGCAGCAAGAACAATGTTGGGAGATTCTAAGCTACTAGTAACTTTTTGGGCCGAAGCTGTGAATACTGCATGCTATGTCCTGAATCAAGTTCTGACCGTGACGTGACACACAAGACTTGTTATGAATTGTTAAACAATCGGAAGCCTAATTTGAATTATCTTCTTCCTTTTGGGAATCCGTGTACTCTTCTGAAGATCCGGGATATTTCTACCAAGTTTAGTGAAAAGACGATCGAAGGAATTTTTCTGGGGTATGTTGCCAATTCATTAAATAAAAGAGTTTATAACAAGGAAATACGACAAATTGAAGAATGGTTCCATAACAATTGTTCTAATCGATCTATTCCTCAGAAGGCGGTTGGTCCAGAATAGGCTTTTGATTATGATAGCTTGTTCAAGTCTTTCAATTTTGCTCATGTTTTGTCTGCTGGAGAAGTTGCAGTGTTATATGAGTCTTATCATGGTGACCAAGATTGCAGTTTTCTACCAAGATCAGCGGTTCCGTTATCAGTTTCTCCTTACTCTATTCCTGATCCGAATGCAACATCTATTTCGGGAACTCACGAGTCTGAAAGTGAAGATGATTAAGCAATTTTCCATGATTCTTCGGCTGATCCGTTAATTGTTGATGATTCGTCCACTTCTACACATGTTCAGGGGGAGATTCCTACCAATCTTGAGTCTGTGATACAAGTTACTCAAAATGTTCTTTCTCAAGAGGAAACTACTCAAGTTGATGTACTACCTGTTCCTGAGGTGGCTTCCATAAAAGAATTGAAAGATCATCCGGTGACAAATATCATTGGGAATTTGCAGGATGGTTTCTTTATTCATCAGTATAAGTACATGAAAGACATCTTGATCCGGTTCAAGATGGAAGACTGTACCCCATATGATACTCCGATTCCTGTAAATCACAAGATGAATCCAGATCCGGAAGGAAAGAATATTGACAGCAACTTGTATAGGGCAATGATTGGATCTCTCATGTACTTAACCGCATCAAGGCCAGATATAATGTTTGCCCTGTGTCTCTATTCCAGATTTCAAGCAAAACCAAAGGAATCTCATCTGATTGCAATCAAACGTATTTTTCGGTACCTGAAATGGAAACCGAGATTAAGATTATGGTTTTCACATGGTTCTAATTTTTAGTTTTTTTTTGCTTATACTGACTCAGATATCGGAGGTTGTTGTTTGGACATGAAATCTACAACAGGACGTTGCCAATTTCTGGGTAATCGGCTTGTTTCGTGGCAGTGTAAAAAGCAAACCACAGTTTCCATATCAACATGTGAAGCAGAATACATCGCAGCTTCAAGTTGTTGTTCCCAGATTTTGTGGATCTAACAACAATTAAGAGACTACGGTTTGAATTTTACGTGCACCCCTATGTTCATATATAAGAATGCCACAATGTCCATAACTAACAATCATGTTAAGCACAATAAAACTAAGCACATTGAAATAAGATATCATTTTATTCGTGATTGTGCAGATAAAAGGTTGATTGCGCTGGTGAAGGTACACACTTATGACAATTTTGCAGACCTCTTCACTAAGGCATTTGATCGAACCAGGTTTGAATTTCTGGTAAAAATGATTATTATGATCAATCCAGAATAAAAGGTTTTCAAAAATAATTTTCATGGAAGATTTTATTTTTATTTTCTTTTATTGCTTTACTACATTTCTGCACTTTACTTTCAAGTCAAAAAGTTGTTATTTATAAAAATTCCAAACAAAATGAAAAAGATAAATTTCGACATCATTCGAAGATAGAGAAGAAATGATAGTACATCAGTTGAAAATCTATCACAAATGACCATAGATGACCTGTTGATATGATAATTTGTGTTTGTGTTCATTTGATTTGATCTAAATTTTAAAGTCTGCATGAACAAGAAATGATAGTGTCATAAATGCTCTAATCTTGAAAATCTATTTTATGTTTAAATTGGATATGTGTAAGTAATTTAGATTGTCAGTAGACTAGAAGCGTTTTTGGACCATTAGTAGTGTGAAAACATAATGATTCTTGATGACAACTGTGATTTGAACCCATTTTATGTCTGGGTGTGTGTGTTAAAAGATCATTATCAGATATAGAATATGAGGCTTAAAGTATTTCATGAGACCAGTATTGGACTACATTGATTAGCATAATTTTTCAGTTCAGTTCACTTCCCATGCCCCGAAAAACATGCAATGTGATGCTGAACTAAGATATGTTTCTGTCAACATCTGTTGGAACATATACTCGCTGTTGGATCAATATCTTAATTCCATTGAATATCCAGATAACAGTTGGACCACATTACCCTATATTATTGAATCAATCGATTCTTTAATCATTCATTCTGCCAAAGAGTTCTTCTGTTACACTCAATCATGATATACATCCAAAACCTAGCAATTGAATAATTCTAATTCCTTATATCCTTCGGTATCTGTTTCTTTTCCTGTGGTAATTGAGATAGTTTCATCTTGGAGATTGATATTATCTTTGCGTAAGTTTCATATGTCTTCAAGATAGTGCAAATTTATATTTTTGTTGGCATATATGTGGGGTACACGTTGTTTTTCATCAAATTGGTACCTTAACTCACAAGAACATGGAAGAAAAACGCTTGTAGTTTCAAATTCTATAATATTGACAATCTAGATTTACATGTTCTATAATGCAAATTTTGTGTGAATCCTTGAGTATTACTTTCAGATTTATCGCGTATCATTTCAAGGCTAAGTGTATAAATTAAAAGCAATATGATCTGAAAGGTTTGTAAGATATTCAACAGTGAGATATAAGAATATGTATCATAGGTTACCCATAGATCTAATTAGATTGTGTGATGGATTTCTCGTTTACTGATATGATCTTCTTTGTCACACCCCTAAAATATACTAATGAAGTTTTACCGTTAGGCGTGTGACAAACCAGGATCTCAGTCATTAGTAACGTCAAATTACACTATATGAGTTTAAACAAAATCCATTAATATTCAAAGTTAAATGCGGAAGCATAGACGTTAAAATTAAACCCAAAATAATTACACACAACAAAGCGTCAATTAATGTAAATGATAGATAATAAACATTATCCTTTATTGATAAAACCAATGCGACTCCATGATGCGTCCTAGTCCTGATGTGTACCATAGTGACCTGAGAAAACATGCTTAAAGTGTCAACACAAGGTTGGTGAGTTCACAGGTTTGTAAGTAAATAAACTGTTTGTGTGTTTACAGGATCCACATACATAAGTCACACCTATTGTTAGCAAGACAATGTACAAGTTACTTTAAGCGTTCGCAACCGAAGCTGACTGTTTGTGTTTGAATGCCTTCTGCCATTACTAACATCAACAATGGCAAATGTTTAGGAAAATTTACACCCGTTCGACCTCCAATCGAGCTAGCGCGACTAGCCCGTGTGGGGTTTGTCAAACCCAGTAGTACTACTCAAATTTCCTCGCTATATACCTTATACTAACGGTTCGAGAGTGTAAGGACTTCATATGTTATGTATGCACTTAAGTAAACAAGTGGTAATGAAATATTATGTGATCCGTGTTTGTTTGTGTGTATGTTTCTCCCCCAACGGGAAAACAAGTAAAAGAATGTTTGTTTGTGTGCATGTTTCTCCCCTAATAAGAAAACAAGTAAAAAGGGGCCGTGAAACTTACCTGTGTCTCCAATGTATCGTCATAACGATTCCCGACGAGAGTAAGTGTGCCAAAGTGGCGACCAATTCTACTACACGTGTGCGCTCACCATCATAACCCTAATTAGAGATATTGTATGTAATTCATTAACTACTGATACTAGGGTTAGACATCACGTGTGCGGTTGAGCTTTGTAGATTCACTAAAGTATTATTGGTTCAGTATGTGATGTTGGTTTAATGGTTGGTAAAACTCGTTACTTAGGTTGAGTCGGATCCTCAACTAGTAGGTTTTATAAAAGTAGTGGTTAGAAAGTATAAGTTTGTCTTGCATCTAAACGCACATGACTATATGTGTTAATAATCTACACAAATAATCCGTGTTAACGAGACTCTTAACAGAATGTGTGCAACTCGATGTTTTAAATAACGGTGTCAAGGTTTTGTAATATGTTCGGATGAGTATCCATAAATATATATGTATATATATTTTCAAAACATTAAACTACATTTGTATCGTATCGTTCTTTGTAAATAATCGTCGGGGTTTATGTAAAGTATTTGCGTCAATACTAATGTGCATATGTTAGGTAAATACATTTGTATGTACTTGAATCTAAGTAGTATGACGTGTAGTTAATCGCTTGGTTTTTATAAAAAAAATGTATATACATATATTTATATATGTGAAATACTTGCAGTAGTATTCAAAATAATAATAATGTGACAACCCGACTTTTCGGGTTAAGTCAGTTAGTAAATTCCGTTAACTTGCTGTTAAAAACCTAACCCCGTTAACTATTCCGTTAAGTTTCTTATTAAAAACTTAACCCTGGTAATCAAATCTAACCCCAAGGACTAATTCGATCACAATATCAACTCAAAACTACAAGGACTAGGACTGTAATTACCCTAAACCTATTTGATTGACTTTCTAAGTCAAAATTAAGAATTTTGTGTTCAGTTGACTTTTAAAAGTCAAACCCGTAACCAAATCAACTCAAATCTGTATATTTCGATCATGCTTGTTGAAATTCATAACCGAAATCAAATTCAATATTAATCACGATCATCATGAAGCTTTTAATCCGGGTATTGAATCGAATTAATACTAATAATACGAATTTATCTCGTAACCGTCGACTTCATGTCAAATGAAATCAAATCCACCATTTTCCGTATACCAATTCGTGAATTGAAGCTCTGCACACGATAGACGCAACTCTCTGGAGCGTTTCCACACATCATTTCCACTCTAATCGAAGCCGGAGTCGCGAGAGAGCAACCGCGCTCGAAGTCGGAGCCAAGTTACTCGACCTCTGTCAATTCGGGCGTTATTCTGGTAATTCACTACTCCTGTAGCTTCGTCTCAATCTCTAGAACAATAGCCCTAACCTAATTGGGGCTATCTCTATCGAATCTAACACAACCTTAATCTAGGGTTCATCACAAAACCGATTTGGGGGTTCCGACCCAACAACTAATCTCAATCGAATTAACCTACATCAACAGTTTCGAAATCTTGTGTAAAATAAAAACCCTCTATCAATTTCAAGTTATAGCATCGAATTGTGTTTGAACGGTAAATTAGGGTTTATCTTTGATTCGATTTGGGGGTTTTAATCTTAGGCTTAACCTTAATGCAATTAAACTATATCATTAGTTTCAAAATCTTCTTTTTAGTAAAAGCCCCATGATTCCAGAAAGATTTAACATACAAATCGGTCAATTTGATTCGTAGTTCATATCTAGGGTTCGGTTTCTAAAAATGAGAATTTAACGGATTTAAACTTGTTATTTTTGAAATTAAAACTATCCTCAAACTCGATTTTCATTGACAATCAAAACCCCTCTGCCCTATTACTTGATCGCGGCCGAAATCAACACAATCGGACTGGGTTTGGCTTCGGCTCTCGCAAGAAAGGGGGGGTCACGGGATTTTCTGATTAAAACCTTTCCTACTCGGGTTTGGTTGCGATGGCCCTAGCGGGTGGATTGGTTGAGTCTGTATGCTTATGGGGAGGAGACCCGGGTTCGAACCCTCCTCCCCTGTTTTCTTTTTAAATATTTATATTAATGATATTTGAATATTTAAATCAATTGTTATATTATTATAATATCATATTAAAGTGTTTTAGCCCAGGAAAACCACCCGTGGGCTCGGGTTAAATTTCATAACCCATCTTTAGTATAAATTCTCACTTTTTAAAAATAATATAATAATATTATTTTTCTAGACTACTATTTAATGACGAAAACGCTCGAATATAATTGTTATATATTATTTGTCATAAAACGTATTCATCCTAATTAAGAATTCTCATTCCCGTGGATATGTCCGTTTACTCTAAATCATTAGAACGTTTCTTTAGGACGTTCAATCTTCCGCGTTGTCGTCGCATATTCCCATTAAGTCCCTAACTGTTATGTTATAATGCTAGGACATTTGTGAGCCGTGTTAGGCTACCGTTTGAGATTTTAATCTCGTACTTGTGTGATTTTCTACCTTCACAATCAGGTGAGTTTCACGACCCCTTTTTACCTGTTTTACTATTGGGGGAGAAACATGCTTACACACAAACGTATTTTACTTGTTTTCCTATTGAGGAAGAAACAAACATGAAACACCAACTATCATACTTTTACTTGTTTTCCCCGTGGGGGAGAAACAGGTACGCAAGCAAATATTATTTTTCCCGCCGAGGGAGAAAACATGACGCAACTATTTGATTATGGTACTTTATATGATATCACTGTTGAGACAAAGCATAACATGCTATCACAGAAAGTCCTCATCTTATTTCGAACCGTTAATATGGATCTTAGCGAGGTAATGTTTAGTAGTACTAGTGGGTTTGACAAATCCCACCCGCGTTAATCGCGCTAACTCGATTGGATATCGAAAGGGTGAAATGTTAGCCTACTCACATGTGCCAGAGTTGATAGACCTGGCAGGAGGCATACAAACACAGTCAGCTTCAGTTGCGAGCGCTTTAGTAAAACATGAACATAGATAAGCTACCTACAGATATGCATATTGAAAGTACATAATCTGGCAAACACTCTCTTATTGCAAACTTGAAACCTGTGAACTCACCAACCTCGTGTTGACACTTTTTCTTACATGTTTCTCAGGTCGCTAAGGCACAGCTTGCACACTTAGGACATGCATGGAGTCCTACTGTCATATTATCCATTTCAAACATTTGAAACAGTTTACTTATTTACAATGATTGACGCCGATTGCGTGTAATTACTTTTGATTTCATATTAATGTTTACGCTTCCGCATTAACTCTGAACTTTTATGTTTTGACATTTCAAGTCCCATATAGTGTCGTTTGATGTAACTAATGACTGAGATCCTGGTGTGTCACCTTTCAAAAGGTAAAATTCCGTTAGTTGAAATTGGGGGTGTGACAAATAACATCATTTTTGTTAAACCAAGTTATTATTTATTTGAAATACGCATCGTTTATAAGTCAATGTCTATAGTTCTTGTTTAGTCAGCTACGCGTCCAGGTTATTTTTGTTATTATTTTGCTAATAATAATATACTTCCGACAATACGTTATTATCACTTGTTTATCCAAATCATCACAAAGAAATATAGATATACCGATAGTGAATCTCTAATGTTCAACAACACCAACCGCATACACGCGTCTTGTTTTCTTGTAATTAAATATACCATTTTTGTACTCGTTTATACCTTTCCGTATGCTCGGTTCGTGTATACGAACCCGCTGACCCGCGTGACCAGTTGGCCAAGTTTGACCGACAACCGTAACCACCAAGATTGCTAGATCTATAACATGTAAAGATGGATACGAAGATTAGAGACATGTATTCAAAGGATCGGGTTTTGTTATGGGTTTTACCTCGACTCACCGGAAAAGAGAATGATATAAAGGACATGCAAGGAGATCGAAACAACGGAAAACCATGCAGCCAAGAATCAGGTCTCCTGGATGTTCGACGGAAAACCGGGTTTGCCGGAATCATCGCTGGAACCCTAGCACGTTGCTGGAAAAACGAGAGGAAATGACAACGTGTTGCTGCGTTGCATCCCGAACACGAGTAGACCACCGATTATGCCGCCCTTGGTCTCGTATGCACAGCCACCACCATCATGACGCCGGCAAAGGCCCGCCGGAAACCTCCTATGGTGGCAAAACCCTAGAGCCGCCACCCCCTCCTCGTCGAATTTCCGCCACCATCATCGCGAACCAGGGGAAACCACCACCACCACTATGCTTAGAATCACGAGGGAAACCGGGAACACCACTCCACTCGTCGCCACTCGTCGAAAAACCCAGCACCACCGTGCGCCACCGCCTGATGCCACCATGCGCTGCCGCTACGCTGTAGTGCTCGCTCGCCGGAGGAGGCCACTTGAGATGTGGCCGGCCCTCCCCCTCCTCCATTTTGGTAACTCTCTCTCTACAAATGAGAGAATTTTTTTTTTGTGTATGTGTGTTTTTGGAGGTGTAAAAATGAGGAAGATGGAGGCTAAACTCATAAAGGGGTATTTATACTTAGGGTTGAGGGTGGGTGTTTGCAAGGGATTAAATTACTGGTTTGTGGAACTGTGTATCCGTCCTAGTCTCGTATCGACTAAATTTCTCAAGTCACTAATTTTTAAATACTTAAAATTATTAAACTTCATTAATAATTTTATCTAAGTATTTAAATTGTGAAATCCTCATTTAAACGAGTGCCCACGCCGGTGCACGCCTGCACTATGTGTCTAAACGTTTTTCTTGTTCAAACGTTTCGCGCTCGAAAATGTAAATATTGATTCTTTAATATTTAAAAGTAATAACTGTAAATAAAGATGAGAAATATAAATAATCATTATATTATTGATTCGTAGTAGGTACATGTTAACCGGATCAAGCTTACGCCGGTATTTGTCATAGCCGCGCGTTCTGTGTCGAATAGCTCATGCGTTAATTCCTAAATACAAGTATGAAGTAAATATTAATTATTACTATTAATATTTAGTATTAGTGGTTAGGTATCACGTTGTGTGTCGGTTATCAACCGCGTACGTGTTAATCTTAATAACCGAAGGCCGCAAGATTATGTAAACCCTAATATGTGATCTTGAATCATACTGTGATCCGTTAAGTAGAGTTGGAAGTTTGGTTCACCAACGTTCCGGCTTAGACTCATGTGTGATACGGTAATTCTTTGAATTATCGCTACGTGAGTGTTTGAGCGATACCGACACATTTAATTAACCGTAATTAAATGTAATGCATGAGTGACTGACTGTGCTAACTGAGTTTGTATAACCACATGCTTGAGATAACGGTGTTTGTGTTAACGAAGTTAACCTAAAAATGTCGGATGTCACATCATCCCCTTGTTGAAAGAATTTTCGTCCCGAAAATTAAGTAAAGTCACCGGCTGTCTTGAGAAAAAAAAGTTTAGATTGTCACATCATCCACTTATTGAAAGAAATTTCGTCCCGAAATTTAATTAGTATCGTTTGTGTTTGCCATTGACTGTTTGTAAAGCTGAGGTTATTTTCGCATCATCTGATGCTCGCTCTCTCATGTGAACTCCGGTCCACGTTTCCAGTTCCAGCGAACTCTAACAATTGAATTTTTGATATGCTTGAGTGTTTTGACCTCTCAATTCATGATTTCGACAAGTTCTTTGATGAAACGTAACCGTTTCATCCACCTGTAACTCTTTCAAGGGAATAACGAGTGTCTCGTCGGATAGCCATTTCTTTATGTTAGAAACGTGAAAGACATTGTGTATACCATTAAGCTTTCTTCCGGTAGGTTAGGTCGAAAATCAACTGGGCCAATCCTTTGCAGGATTTTGAATGATCCAACATATTGTGGATTTGGTTTGTATCGTTTGCCCGAAATGAATTTCAGATACTGTCATGCAATTTCGGATTTGCACGATTCTCTCTATAGTCTTGAGCACGTGCTCAGGGCCAGTAGGTTGACTATCACTTACTTTGATTGGCTTGGTTAGAATTGAAGAGGAGTTTTGAAGATCAGATGCCTTACGTTCATTGGCTAGGGTTGCGTATTCTCCGGATGCTTGTGTTACAGATCTAGTCTTGGTGATATAGAATACTTCGAGTTTAGAAACAAGTTCTTGTACGAAAAGAGCTTCAAGTCTACGCACCATACTGAGGAGCAACGGAAGACACAATGAGATAGTATGTTGCATTCGGGGTGAAGCACTTTAAAGGACATGCCGACTTCTGTTAGGATTTATTTGGGGAACGTAACAACTGACACAGAGGTTAAATGAAAGAATCTTTCAAAAAATATCTCAATTTGGGGGGGCTTTCAAAACTTTATGTTTAAGGATGTGTCTTCATGGATTATCGGCTCGTGTAGTGGTCAAAAGTACTAAGTTTAAACGTGAAGCTGTACAATCGATGTACGAAACGCTAGGGAAATCCAAGGTGATTTGGAATTCGTAAGTCTAAGGCGTTGATAGGATTTTATGCTCTATCCACTATGAGTCCAGTGTTTTAATCATGTAGCGAGCTGAAAGGATAAAAAGAGTGTTAAACCATTCGTGGTGTAAAGACGAAACAAGGAAAGATGTGGTTATCACGGGTTAGATCGTTACAGAGGCTTGATTGGTTATTCGGAATTGCGTCGACAACTTCGTTCATTGCTTATTTGAAATAAAAGTTTAATCAATAGTCCTGCTTGGGTCAAGTTTCTCCACCATTCCAATCAGGGAAAAGATTCAATATTTACCATGTCCTTATGCGCGCGCAGACAATTGGCAATAACGAGTTTGAGTTTATATCGGTGAAAACTTTGTAAGTTAGGTAGTTTTATCCACCAAAAAGCATTCAATAAATACTTGAACCACCAGAGGTTGAAATCAGGCTGAGGTGTGTTAGTGACAGAGCTTTTGTATTAAGCATCGAATTGTTGTTGCTTAAGTGATTAACAATCACTGATTCAAAATAAATAAATAAAAAATTACATAGGAAAGGAGGATAAGGAATCCTCAATCACAGGTAGAGGTACCGTTAACGATTTGGGTCACGTAACCATCAAGGTCGAGGGAGTGTTTCTATACGTGTTCAGGGGTTTCATCACTAAGTTATCAATTTCCATTAGAGTTGAAGTACGACCGCGCTAGTAGGGAAATTTGTGAGCTCATGCTGAGACTTCTGGTGAGACCCGCGCCTATAAGGTAAGCATCGGTCAGCGCAAAGGCTAAAGAAGAGGTTCACATGTAGGGAAAAAAATTTATGAGATATTGATTCCAGCAATATAAGGGATAAGATAATTATTTAAACCATCGTGTTCAACTGAGGGTTGGTTAGATTGGATCCCCGCTTTCTAATGTCATTGAGATAACTGAATCATTTTGAGAGAAAGAAAAAAATATTTGATTGCAGAGTTGGATATGCTGGGGTATAAATCAAATTAGACTATGGATCAGCCACAGGGCGAAGTAATAGGGTAAAGGGGAATTTATTTTTGGAGCGTAAGGGATAAAGTGTTAGCTTATGAGGTATTCTTAAAATTCCGCTTACATACTTGGAGTCAATGGGTTTTCCATGAGGTTCTATTAGAGTTTCAATCGACATGGTTTCCTTGATCAAGTTTGGATGAGAGTCTTAAGTTCACTAAGAGTCTTACATGAGTGAAAATTAAATGATGGATTCCATTGATGATAGTTCAGTGTGTCCGTAAACATCTTCAACCTGATAGTTGCGTCTATCAACTATTGAACAGGTTTAACAATACCAACTAGTCGCTGAGCGGGTTACGAGAATTTCTACTCACGGTGGAAACTTATGTCTGTAAATCATGGATTAGGACCATTTATCCACATACTAGGTTTCACCAGGACTTACATGCACCTTAAATTACTATTACGTGTGCACCCGTAATGATAATTTGCTTTGCATGCTCACCCTTGTTCTCCCTGTCCTGTGTCAAAATGTCCCTCAAATTTTTTTTATTGTCGAGTACAAAGTTTTTCCAGAGATGATAAGTCATCGAACGACTTAGTCATCAACTATAAATTGATCAGCCATGACTCATACCAGGATGAGTAGTCAGGAATTGTTTGGGTCCGAGTATTCTGCAATAATACGTGCAACTGTCTGCCTCCACACGGTGTACCTCACGCAAAGTCCACGGGTTCGGGCTTGAAGTAGAGTAAAGCTAGTGAGGTCGGGGTATTTTTGCTAGTGGGTGCCGGAGGGACTCGCTTCCGACGAACCCAACTCCCAAAGAGACATGTGCTAGTGTTGGGTGTCGTCCCTAACACGGGCCTGAGAAGGCCTATTATACCCGACGGTGTCATCGATAGGCTCAAGACAGTGCCTTCTTCGGCTCTGGTGGTGTGGAAAAGGGTGCAGATAATGGTGGTGTGAGAGACGCCTCCGAAGGCTCCGCCTTGCTGCCCTTAGATGGGAGTGGATGTTGTTTTATCGATTCCACGGGTGTCGCCACTAGGAATGATGGTGCAATGAGAATGACGTGTTCCTCGTCAGCAGAGGGTGATGTGGATGATGTCCACATGCCCGCAATGCAATGTATGTATGGTTGTTATGTGTGTATGTGTATCATGTATGAGTGTCTGTGTTGAATAACCAATGAATGTGTGTGGTTATAGTCTAGTATGCAAACCTAGTTCTCTATAACCAATGGCTATGATACCAATCTGTCACACCCCCAAAATCCACTAACGGAGTTTTACCGTTAGGCGTGTGACAAACCAGGATCTCAGTCATTAGTTACGTCAAACGACACTATATGAGTTTAAACAAAATCCATTACTATTCAAAGTTAAATGCGGAAGCGTAGACGTTAAAATTAAACCCAAAATAATTACACGCAACAAAGCGTCAATTAATGTAAATGATAGATAATAAACATTATCCATTATTGATAAAACCAATGCGACTCCATGATGCATCCTAGTCCTGATGTGTACCATAAAGACCTAAGAAAATATGCTTAAAGTGTGAACACAAGGTTGGTGAGTTCACAGGTTTGTAAGTAATTAAACTATTGTGTGTTTACAAGATCCACATACATAAGTCACACCTATTGTTAACAAGACAATGTACAAGTTACTCTTAGCGTTCGCAACCAAAGCTGACTGTTTGTGTTTGAATGCCTTCCGCCATTACTAACATCAACAATGGCAAGTGTTTAGGAAAATTAACACCCGTTCGACCTCCAATTGAGCTAGCGCGACTAGCCCGGGTGGGGTTCGTCAAACCCAGTAGTACTACTCAAATTTCCTCTCTATATACCTTATACTAACGGTTAGAGAGTGTAAGGACTTCGTATGCTATGTATGCGCTTAAGTAAACAAGTGGTAATGAAATATTATGTGATACGTGTTTGTTTGTGTGTATGTTTCTCCCCCAACGGGAAAACAAGTAAAAGAATGTTTGTTTGTGTGCATGTTTCTCCCCCAAAAAGAAAACAAGTAAAAGGGGCCGTTAAACTCACACACGTCTCCAATGTATCGTCTTAACGATTCCTGACAAGAGTAAGTGTGCCAAAGTGGCGAGCAATTCTACTACACGTGTGCGTTCACCATCATAACCCTAATCACAGATATTGTATGTAATTCATTAACTACTAATACTAGGGTTAGACATCACGTGTGCGGTTGAGCTTTGCGGATTCACTAAAGTATTATTGGTTAAGTATGTGATGTTGGTTTAATGATCGATAAAACTCGTTACTTAGGTTGAGTCGGATCCTCAACTAGTAGGTGTTATAAAAGTAGTGGTTAGAAAGTATAAGTTTGTCTTGCATCTAAACGCACATGACTATATGTGTTAATAATCTATACAAATAATCCGTGATAACGCGACTCTTAACAGAATGTGTGCCACTCGATGTTTTAAATAACGGTGTCAAGGTTTTGTAATATGTTTGGATGAGTATCCATAAATATATATGTATATATATTTTCAAAACATTAAACTAAATTTGTATCGTATCGTACTTTGTAAATAATCGTCCGGGTTTATGTAAAGTATTTGCGTCAATACAAATGTGCATATGTTATGTAAATACATATGTATGTACTTGAATCTAAGTAGTCTGACGCGTAGTAAATCGCTTGGTTTTTATAAAAAAATGTATATACATATATTTATATATGTGAAATACTTGCAGTAGTATTCAAAATAATAATAACATTATTTTTGTTAAACAAAGATAATATTTATTTGAAATACGCATCGTTTATAAGTCAATGTCTATAGTTCTCGTTTAGTCGGTTATGCGTCGAGGTTATTTTGTTATTATTTGGCTAATAAAAATATACTTCCGACAATACGTTATTATCACTTTTTTATCCAAAAAATCACACGGAAATATAGATATACCGATAGTGAATCTCTAATGTTCAACAACACCAACCGCATACACGCGTCTCGTTTTCTCGTAATTAAATATACCATTTTCGTACTCGTTTATACCTTTTCGTATGCTCGGTTCGTGTATACCAACCCGCTGACCCGCGTGACCACTTGACCAAGTTTGACCGACAACCGTAACCACCAAGACAGCAAGATCTATAACATGTAAAGATGGATACGAAGATTCGAGACATGTATTCAAAGGATCGGGTTTTGTTACGGGTTTTGTTACGGGTTTTGTTATGGGTTTTACCTCTACTCACTGGAAAAGAGAATGATATAAAGGACATGCAAGGAGATCGGAACATAGGAAAACCATGCAGCCAAGAATCAGGTTTCCTGGATGTTCGCCGAAAAATCGAGTTTGCCGGAATCATCGCCGGAACCCTAGCACGTTGCCGAAAAAACGAGAGGAAAGGACAACGTGTTGCTGCATTTCATCCTGAACACGAGTAGACCACCGAGTCTGCCACCCTTGTTCTCGTATGCACAGTCACCACCATCGTGACGCCGATAAAGGCCCGCGCGGGACCCTCCTGTGGTGGCAAAACCCTAGAGCCGCCACCCCCTCCTCGCCGGATTTCCGCCACCATCATCGCGAACCAGGGGAAACCACCACCACCACCACTATGCTTAGAATCACGAGGGTAACCGGGAACACCACTCCACTCGCCACCACCCGACGAAAAACCCAGCGCCGCCGCCTGATGCCACCATGCGCTACCGCTACGCCGCTATTCTCGCTCGCCAGAGGAGGCCGCCTGAGATGTGGCCGGCACTCCCCCTCCTCCCTTTTGATATCTCTCTCTCTACAAATGAGTGTATTTTTTTGTTTGTGTGTGTGTTTTTAGAGGTATAAAAATGAGGAAGATGGAGGCTAAACTCATAAAGGGGTATTTATTCTTGGGGTTGAGGGTGGGTGTTTGCAAGGGATTAAAATACTGGTTTGTGGAACTAGGTATCTTTCCGAGTCTCGTATCGACTAAATTTCTCAAGTCACTAATTTTTAAATACTTAAAATTATTAAACTTCATTAATAATATTATCTAAAGTATTTAAATTGTGAAATCCCCATTTAAACGAGTGCCCATGCCGGTGCACTCCTGCACTACGTGTCTAAACATTTTTCTTGTTCAAACGTTTCGCGCTCCGAAATGTAAATATTATTTCTTTAATATTTAAAAGTAATAACTGTAAATAAAGATGAGAAATATAAATAATCATTATATTATTCAATCGTAGTATGTACAGGTTAACCGGATCAAGCTTACGCCGGTATTTGTCGTAGCCGCGCGTTCTATGACAAATAGCTCACGCGTAAATTCCTAAATACATGTATGAAGTAAATATTAATATTTACAATTAATATTTAGTAGTAGTGGTCAGGTATCACGTTGTGTGTCGGTTGTCAACCGCGTACGCGTTAATCTTAATAACCGTAGGCCGCAATATTATGTAAACCCTATTATGTGATCTCGAATCATACTGTGATCCGTTAAGTTGAGTTGGAAGTCTAGTTTACCAACGTTCCGGCTTAGACTCGTGTGTGATCCAGTAATTCTCCAAATATATCGCTACGTGTGTGTTTGAGAGATACCGACACATTTAATTAACCCTAATTAAATGTAATGCATGAGTGACTGACTGTGCTAACTGAGTTTGTATAACCACATGCTTGATATAACGGTGTTTGTGTTAACAGAGTTAACCTGGAAATGTCGGATGTCACATTCTTACTCATGATGTTCGAACAAAAATATGTGATTTTGTTGTTTTATTTCAAAAATCCAAAAATATGTGTTTCTGTTTGTATAGATAAAATCCAAAAAGATTTGATTTTTTGTTTCGTTTATTAGTTTTAAATTTCATTTGTTTCAATTACTTTGAAAAATCCAAAAAGTTTTTCTTTCGGGCTTCCATGAAAATTCCAATCTTTTATTGTTAAATGTTCGGGATTGGATCAGATACATGTTCTAGGTGGAAGACAAAAGGATCGGTGTTTGAAAGTTGAAGCTTGAAAAGGATGAAATTTCAAAAATTCTCTAAGTGTTTTAGATTAAGCGAACTTATCATGTTCGCCTGGTAAGCGAACTTAGTGACTATCTATATATATAAGTTCAGGCGAACTTGGTTATTTACCCAATTTCAAATCTTAGTGAACTTGTAAAGCGAACTTACGCGTGTCTTTGAGCGAACTTGTTCTGTTTGAATTCCGTGGTTGAAGAGTCAGTTGTTGTGTGTTAATATTTTGATATTAAAGTGTTTGTGCTTCAAACCAAGGTAGATTCAAGGTCTTTTAACAATTAAATTGTTCACATGGATCGAGTTTATCATCTGACCTTAGGTTTTAGTGCGTCGGCCATATTTTGTCGATTATAGAGGTGTTTTGTGGCTTGATATTGAAATTGATGGTATAATATGTTGTATCGGTGGGTATAGTACCTATTGGTGTGGTTAATTACTTCGGATTTCATCGATTGGTCAAGTTGGATTTCTGATCCGTGTTAAGTGCTTGGAGCGAACTTGCTCAGGCGAACTTAATAAGTTCGCTTCTTGCAATTCTAAGCGAACTTATTAAGTTCGCCTCAGTGTGTAGTAGTGTTTTGACTTAGCTTTTTTTTTGAAGTGTTTTTTTTGTTTTAAATATTCTTTTTTCATTTTACTTCTTTCTATATTGTTTTAATATGTTTGTGACTTTGCTATTTCATCATTGTTGTGTATAGATGGATAGTATAGTGGAATATAAGCATAACCAGGTGGCATTATTGGATCCAAATATGTCTGAAGCCATGAACTACCGTGAAATCATAACTTTTCTGAATAGATCAAGAATCAATGTTGCTTTATCTGCAAATCCCTACACCAGCTTGAATTATATTCAACAATTCTGGGATACATCACAACATGATTGCACTATTGATCCAAATGTGATTAGAGCTATTGTCAATAATACTGAAGTGGCAATCTCTGTTGATACTATACGACAAGCTCTGCATCTTGGAAGTAATAATGAAGAACCGTTGGGGTTACCGTCTCAGTTGATTATGGGATGCTTTCACAGGATGGGATATAGGGGAAAGGCCAATGATACTTAAACAAAGAAGGGTGGCTTAGTAGGTCAATAGAGATACTTTATGCATGTACTTATTCAGTGTCTATCACCGATGAAAGCTGGAACTGACGGGTTAAAGACCTCTTTACAATCAGCCATGGTGGCTCTTACTCTTAACAGAAGTTTCGACTTTGCACTTCATTTCTACAAGGAGATCGTTGCACAAATTACACTGCCAGAAGGTCAAGGATTTCTGATGTAACCTAGGTTCATTCAAATGATTTTGAATCATCTCATTCCAAACCTACCTCAGCTACTACACCGTCTTACTCTCACCCCGATGACAAAGAGGATTTTTACTGATTGTAACACTGTTAAGCAACAGAGTTCGGCACTGATCCCAGTTCCAACACCATTATTTGGGCACATAATTAATCCTGATTATGTTGCACCACCTCATGATAATTGGATTAATCCAGAAGAGCAAGTTGCACAACAATAAGAACATCAACAACAACAACAACAGCAAAAACAAGTACAGCAACCTCAAGTTCAACAACAACAAGTTCATGAACCTGTTCAAGATGAAGTTCAAGAGAATGTGATAGAACCAAATGTGGATGTTCATGATGAGGTTCAAGTAGATGATCAACAAGAGAAGAATGTGCATAACATTGAAGAAGAATAAGTTCAATCTCCTCAACAGAATCTAGAAGGAAATGTAACTGATACTAGCACAAGTTCTTCTGAACCTGCTAATGATGATGAGTCTGATTCTGATTCAGAAGCTACTAAAGATTTCAGCTCAGATCATTATTAGCGACTTGCTAACATTCCGGTGGCAAATGCTGGGAAAGTTTGAAGTCTGTAAGTACAAGAAAGGTAAAGAAACCAAGACGCAAGTCTGCTCGGGGTCTTCCTCTTGGTGCAGTACTTGGTAAAAGAACATTACGAGATGAATCGTCATCTGATTCGGAGTATTTCCCTTCTCCAAAGTCATATAAGCTTATGTCTACTTCTATGGCTGCTGCTCGTACTCAGGTAGCTGATGAAGTGGATTTTATGGACTCACTGATTATATCACCACAACCGTCTCAGAATACTTCTCCACAAGTTACTCCTACTCCAATTCCTCCTCATACTTCTTCACAAGCTGCTCCGTTTACATCAAAAGATGCTAAGATTGTTGCTCTACAAGGCAAAGTCTCTTGCCTAGAAGCCCAAGTTGTTGGTCTTCAAGTTCAAGTAGATGTATTAAGGGCTAATGATTTTCAGAGAGAGCAAGTTCTTCAATATGAAAGCAGGAAACTAGCTGAGATGCAAATTCTTGTATCATAGTTAGTAGAGCGTATTGACGCTCAGGGGGAGATGCCTGTAGTGGTTAAAGATGCTTGTCATACATAGGCAGTTCAAAGAAATTATGATGAAGATAATAATCTCAGTGGGAACAAGGGTGATCATCAATACTCTGACGTTGCTCCGATATCTCAGTTTCAGGGGGAGTCTACCTCAAATCAAGTTGAAGCTTATGGTGAAAAAATTACAGGACAAAATCAAGAGGTATTTCTTCTAGAATTCTTTAGAGATGATTCTGATCTTGATGAAGCTGAAAAGATAGATTGCTTAGATGGTTTAGATGAGTTGTTTGATGACTTAGAAGATGAAGTGAATGACTCAGAGATAGAAGAAGGAGAGATAGTAGAATTGGAGATTACTAATGATAGAAGAAGGTTGACTTATGAAGGATGTGATGGTCTTAATGTGCCTTTTGATTTCATCCAAGATGATATTATTCCTGAAGTTACTTCTGATGGAATGGCTGACTCTATGGATTCTACTGAAGATGTCACAAAACCTGATTCTAGCTCTGACACTGCTCAGACATTGACAACTGAAGAGCCTGTGATTTACAGGGATACAGGCATGACTAAAGAGAATTGGCTAGAGTTGGTGAAAAGTTGGAAGAAAGTATTACCTGTTTCATCGTCACCACCTGTTCTTAAGGAAAAGTATGTGAACAAAGATAGGTGTGTTGTGAGGATTATAAGTTGGTTCTCTGATGAAGAAATTAATCTTTTTTTCTTTGAAAAGATCTGATGGTATACAATATTTGAAGCCAAGGCTAAGGTACTTCAGTACTTTACGTAGATGTGAGATGTGAGATGAACGGTCTGGCAACAAAGTGTTTAATCAATAGATCTAAGCATGGTATTGTTGATGCGATTGCAAAATTGATACGGATGGAAGGTGGTTCCAGAAAGTATGAAAAGCTTAAACCATAAAAGGGAAAGAGAATAAAGAGTGTTGATCCTAAAACTGGTAAGGTGATTTGGAATTACAAGTTTAAACCAGTCATGGTAGTGAAGAAGATACCCTTGAGGAAAATACCACAAGACTGTCAGGGTAATATGAAGTGGTGGTATGTGGATGTGAACACTGGAGAAGCAAGGATTGAAGATCAAGATAATAAGGTCATAGCTTGTTTCTATGATGCTATGAATCTTATCAATTTCTCAAAGAAAGACCAACAGATGCTAAAAAGAAATGAGATTATATTTACAAGTGAATGGCGTGAACATGGATTACAATATAAATGTGTGTTGGAGATCTGTGTGAAACATGGAGTATACGTAGGGAGCAAATTACCGGAGAAGTGGAAGAGCTCAGCATGAAGACAAAAGATCAGGCTATTGTCAAAGGGAGTCTGTTAGGACATATAAGTGTGACAATAGGCCTTGTAATAGTTTTGATCTTATATGTCTATGTTTTTGTATTGTTTGATTAAGTTTTGTAATACGCGAACTTATAGGCCTAGTTCAGGCGAACTTGTTAAGTTCGCCTGCATGGCTGAAGGTGTCTATAAATAGGAGTTTACATGTTAGTTTGAAAAAGCTTTTTGCAAGTTCTGTAAACTCTGTGTTTGGTGGAAATCAAGGAGAAGATTATTTACATTATGTGTTGATTGTTATCATTGTGATTGTCTCATATACACAGTCATGCGTACGGTTGGATTCCGCACTCCGTATGTTTGATACGTCACGTCTCGAGTTAGATCCTTAGAAGACCCAAGTGGACCTACATGACATTTGCTGATGGAGATAACAAATTTAGTTTTCTCCAGCCACCTCAGGGCTGCCACTGCTCCCTCATTTTCAGCATACACCAGAGGTTGACATGCTCGAAATGCACAGAATTTACATCCCTTCTTCCTCTTTCTTTTTTGCTGATCTCTTCATCATTACTTGATGAATTGCCTCTAGTTGAACTATGGTTTTCTTCATGATGATTATTTTTAAATTCAGCCAATTTATTTTTCAATTTATCATCTTTCATGGCTTTCAGAATTTTAGGAAGAGCTTCCTCTATTTCTTCTACAACCATTTTCTTTATTTTTGCTTTTTGTTGCAGTTGTTCAGAATTTTCATTTTGAATTTGTTTGCTCTTTCCCCTTGTATTATAAGAAGGACCTTGTTTCGACATTCTATTCACAAAAGGAATTTTTTATTAATATTCATAATACATATTATAAAAGTCGGAAAGATATTTACATATAACCCTAGTTACGGGTATTTTCTAGCATTTATCTTAACACTCTATTCTGGGCGTGTACAGATGCTAATCTATGATTTTCTTTTTTCCAATTCTACTACTCATTCCTATAAGGCTCTAATATGATCATTATCAGAACTTTCCTCATTTTCTTAAGGTTTTTGTACATTCGTAGGCTCATAATACTCATATGGCCTATTCGAATCTTCTCTTTCTTCTACTTCTGGAACAAGATTATTTTCATATGGGATTTCAGGTAGTCCCTGATAACAATAAGGATTATAATATGGATTTTCTCCATAATCAGGATTCCGACTTGCGGCTGTAATAGCAGAATGAAAACTGATGTAAGGGACATAAGGATTTGCCGGAGGTGTTAATTCTTCTAAGCTTCAATATGTATTTCCATAATGTATTGAACTTGTTCCAGTTTCTAAATCTGTTTCATTTGTAAGCTGGAATTCATATCCAGGTGGAGCATATATTTGAACATAGAAGGGACCTTTTCCTTTTCCAGTAATCTAAATCAAACAAAATACTTTTATTTATATTTTATATTTTACATACTGAAATAATAAATTGTCCTATTTATTATATTCAGTAGACTAGGGTGGTTATCGTCCAAGAGTAGTACCTCCAACTAAATGTTTCTATGAAAGATTGATGGGTCTTGGAGAGATTTATACATCATTCTTTCCTTAGACAGAACATTCAGTTCGCCAGATAACTACATACCGGTCGGATGGTTACCCTTACGTCTAGTTAATTTATTTTTTCTTTTTATCTTTTCTTTTATTTTTCTTTTCCTTTTCTTCTTCCAGTTGAAGAACCCTTTCCTTGAGCTGCCTTGATTCTTTCTTAACTTCATCAGTTTCTCTTAAGGCACGATCAAGGTATTCTATGAGTGTTCCAAGATGAGCTGAAGAATAATTATACTGAGGAGGGAGTTCACGAATACCAAATAATGTCGTTAAACACATTATGGTATGTATCATTATGACCATCCACTGGTTCTTCAATATACTCCTCTAACATTGTTGGAAGAGTATTAGGATTTGAAGTACCTTCAGGATACAAATATGGATCTTTCATTTCCATTTTATTAGGTTCCTCTTTTTCCGGTACTTCCCGGTAGACTTCCTCCATTTCTTCTGCAGATACATGCACATGCTCGGTAGGAGTTCGTACACGCATACATGGTTTAGTAGACCGACTTAGTCCAACTTCACTTATATATACTTGTCTTACCGGAGGTGGAGTATCAGTTCTCCAATTTTCAAAATCCAAAGTAGCTTCCATCCAGTATGAGCTAGATTAATTTTGATGATAAGATTCATTGTCAGAGACAATGACAGGATCAGAAAGGGATTCACCAGTATCAGAAATGATTACACGATTTTCCATGGATCCAATAGAATGATAACGTTCTTCTTCAAATCGTCCGAAGATATAAGTATAGTAACTATTTATAGACATCTGTATAGTTCTCACTTAATTATTATGGAGATATACCTACTTTTCGTAGCAGGCAGTCTATAATGGTTTAAGCTTAGATACCTTACCTGAGTATCTTAATTGCTAAAACCAAATAATAGCATAATCATGCATAGATACTAATCTCTAGTATCTAATATGCTGAAACAAATGACTCTGATACCAACCTGTCACACCCCAGATTTAGTCCACCCGGTGCAACCAACGATTGGTAGATGTTTCTTATTTTCTCTCATCAGAGATTTATAAACACAATGGAATATTTTAATAACTCTGGATCTTTTTAAAAGATGGGGAATCTCCCGTTTCATTTCATTTCATAAATAGGGATAAACCCTAATATTGTACACAAACGTTTTATTTTACAAAACCAAGGTTTTCATAAGCCATTTCTTTCAACTGATGTCTAGGGTGGACGTTCCCTTTTTCATGACTTCTTTTCTTCATTATCACATGGCTATATCAAAATCAATTCATCCTTATTACCTGTAAAAACATATGAAAATATTTTATCAGTATAAACTAGTGAATACAACTATATTTGGAATCATAATCTAACAAGTGTGAATAAATATAACAATTTGCCCATAGTTTCTGGTAAATTTACACAGTTAACGGACTAACCACCAGTCACCCCAGGGACCTTGAATAAATTTTTATGTCTATCTGCCTTATGCCTCAAGCGATGGGCTTTAAAACAACCAAGGGTTTAACCCCTAGCACTGTTAGAACGTCTGATTTGTAACACGTGTATATATATACGTGACTCTATGGGCTGACTTCTATATAGTAACTCACCTTATGCAACGAATGGTTGTATTAATTCATTCAAGTCAGAGTATAATCAAAACCATTTCCAGTTTTGAAATCAGTTTATAAAAGTACAAGTATTCACCTTGACAGAGTCTCGGCTTAGTAGGCTTCTAGAGTGAGTGTTCTAGTGGGCAGCGTCTCTGCTTAGATCGTCTAGCTTGGATTCTCCTAATAAGCATTTCCTAGTTTTTTGGCTTTCTTTAAATCGAACTGGCACCTCGGGAGCTTAACCGTATGAGCGAGAATGGTTTAGTGGAAGTGGAATTAGTGTAATTGGATCTGGAATATGATTTTTGAGTGTGAGAAATTGTCAAAACCGGACATGCTATTTATAGTGGATTTTGGCGGCTGTGACGGACCGTTATGAGTGGTGAAGGTCCGTACCGCTTGGGTCATAATGGACAGTTAACGATGGTGACGGTCCGTCACCGCTCTAGTGTTGCGAAGTCAGCTGACACGTGTCAGCGTCTGGTTGAATTGTAGCGTGACGGACCGTTATGGTGCCGTCACGATCCGTCATAGTGTTTCCATGCGTCAGAATCAACCCGCTAGTCAGCGGACACGTGGCACGTCATCATTGTCTGCGTGCCCAGCCCGTAACGGACCATGACGGTCCGTTAACGTCCATTTTTCATGTTTTTCATTTTTTGTCCTTGTATTTTTCATATAATTACATTTCCAGTCCCTTAAATTTATACTTTTATTATTTTGAACACGAAAATTTTACGAATGTTACAGTCACCCTTACAAAGCACTTGGGATTTTATATCCGAAATGTATGTGTGATTCATCAAGATACTGATATTATTTTCTTACTCGCAGTGTTCGAACAAAAATATGCGATTCTGTATGTACAGATAAAATCCAAAAAGATTTTATGTTTGTTATGTTTTAAAAAAAAGTTCAAAAGTATTGTCTTTACATCGTATATTTTCTGCATTTTTTTTAAATTGAAAAATCCAAAAATATTTTAGGTGTGTTTTAATATAAAATTTCAAAAATTCAAAAAGATTTTATTTCTCGGCTTCCATGAAAATTTTATTCATTTATTTCACAGGATTCTGGAATTTCATGTTTGTCGGGATTGATGTTGAAGTTCGTGTTTAAACAGGGTTGAAATTGAAAAATTTAGCTAAGTGTTGATTGCTAGCGCAGTTAACAAGTGCGCTTGACTTAGGTGTAGCGTACTTGTCAAATACGCCAAAGGTATGCCTAGCGCAGTTGTAAGTGCGCCTGACCAAAGGTCTAGCGTACTTAGTAAATGCGCCAGTGGGAATTTGAAAAGGTATATAAAAGGGTGTTAGACTGCTCAGTTGTATCACTCACAACTTGTTCCGGCCTTAGCATATTTGAGAGAAATCATTCCTATGCTTAATTAACCCGGTGTTTCTTCATATTTCCATCGATATTGTGTTGGTAATACATAATCGAACATCAGGTTATCATCATCACCATTGTAATCGGATTGCTCGTTTGATTAGAGTTTATACTCAGGGATATGAGGTTCGACTGAAATAGGTCCTGTTTGATCAAAATGTGTAATGAAAAATCAGTTAAAATCAAATTTTTTTCTGAATTTGGTCTAGCGAAGTTGCGCAAGTATGCCGGAGTAAATCCTAGCGTAGTTATAAGTGCACTATCAGTCCTTATAGTGTAGTTATTAAGTGCGCCAGATTAATTTGTCCGATGTGATTCTGAAATTTTTCTAAGTCATTGTTTGTGTTACTGATGCTGTTTTTGATCATTTATACAGTGATGGCTCATGAATTCTTTAGTGATCACAATTAGACTGTATTGTTGAATCTGGAATGGAAGGGAGCAGTGATGGATTACCAGGAGATTATAGGATTTCTGAATAGATCGAGGATTGCTTATGCATTGACCGTTGACCCAATGATATCAAGGCCGTATATAGATCAGTTTTGGGAGTTTGCTAGATTTGATTGCACCATTTCTCCAAATGTTATTCGAGTTCGGGTGAATGATCAAGACTTAGAAATTTCTGAAGAAACAATTCTTCTAGCTTTGCAATTTGGTGATGCTATTAATGATCCAGTGGTATATAATGGGGTTTTGATTGAGGGTTGTTAGAGGCAACGTATGAGTTATGTTGGTGTAGAAGGTGATGGTCAATAAAGGAAAAGATGGTTATTAGATCAGTGGAGATATTTCGCCCACGTTATGATCTTGATGTCGCCCAGACGGTCTATAAAAACTAACAAATAAACCTAACCTAGACTCCTAAGTAATAAATGGAGTACCTATGAACTAAACCGCACTGACAGGCAAGTGTACCTATCGAGTGTAACACAACTTAATGTGTAACATCTCTGATTTTTAGTATTCGTATTTCAATTCAATGTAATGCAATTTCGAATTCAATACTCGTGCAACGCCTCATTATTTTCTCGCCGTAAATTAAATGCAATGATTCTATACAAATTCGCAAGTCTTACTCGGTTATATACATTTAGACACTATACAAGAAACTATTTTATTCAAACTTATCAAATCTGAAAAGTCAAGGACTAAAATTGAAAAATGTCAACAAACCCTAGTCTAGCACGGTCGTGCTTCGTCCTAGCACGGTCGCGCCAGGTGCTTTGGCACGGTCGCACGACCTGCTTTGGAACGATCGTGCCCGGTGCCTAGGCACGGTCGCGCCTATCTTGGCACGGTCGCGCCTGCGTAACAGTTGAATCGTAATTGTGACTTTAATCATCCGATTGTTCAAATTCGTAACATCAACACACTTTATTCACATTAACAAACACAATCAACATTTCCATTACTCGAAATCACTTCGGTTTTATTCTACCAAATTCCAAACGCTTAGACATTTCAAGGAGAACCCAAATTCTCTCAATTTTCTCAAAGCAATCCAGTCAAGCATTTCCAGACCATCTCTGAATCATCCGAAGCCGCTGAAACATTCGGAACCGCAGCATAGGTCGCCGGAAACCAAGCTTGCCGCCGACAGAATTCCTTCCTACCATTCTCTAACGATTCGCTTCTATTCCGGGTAATTGAATCTTCTATTTCATTCTCTTCTGTATCAGTATCGAAAGCCCCTATTCAATTTGGGCTTCCATTATAGAAATCGATCCGAATCAGAACTCATATTTTATTGAAAATGATTTAATCGAATCCCTACTTAAACACGATGTTCATACAATTAAGTTATATGAAAAGACTCGTAATAACCCATTAATCAAAAGCCCTAACAAATCCAGCGTTTAAAATACAAGAAATTGTCAATTCGTGTCTGATTTGGAAGAGACACGGTCGCGCTAATCATCTAGCGTGGCCGTGCCTCATGTAGCGCGATCGTGCCGGATATCAGCGCGGTCGTGTCCACCTGTCCAGACCTTGTCATGCCCTCTGGGCTAGTCTCTGTTGTGTCTAAAGATCATAGACACGACCGTGCCGGGCCAAGGCACGGTCGTGCCTGTTGACTTGTCTAGAATAAGCTTCTGTTGATCAACCCGGTCGCGCCCGTGGCTTGAGCACGATCGTGCTCTTCCGAGGCACGGTTGTGTGAGACTCAGAATTTTTAGCAGAAATATAATTTTTATATCTTAATCAGTAAAGGTTTCAGATTTTATAAAAATATGTTTTCTGTATTTAAAAATGGATTAAAAGTTTAATCTTGGCATAAATATAATTTATTGAAAAGTTTATAAAAAAAAAATTAAAGTTATATTTATTTTACACTTAAATGGTATTTAAATAATTAAGTTACAAACTTTATAAATAATGATTATTTATTTAATTTATACTTTAAATCAAAATCATTTATTTATTTATACTTAATTACAATTAATATTTACATTATTTCATAAACTATAATTATATGTTTATTTATCCAATTCAATCCTAATCAAATTGTTTCAAAAATATTATTACTTCAAACTCTATATATATTTTATTCAATACTTTTAAATACAAATCAATAGTTTTATACCCAAATTCAACTTTCATTTTAGACTTAAACTTTATGCATCTATTTGATTCAATACACATTTACCCTTTAGGTTAATTTGTGCATCTCGAGGATCATATTTGCTATCTATAATCTTTGTTAGCTTCACTTCCATACCAAGTGAGTATTCACAACCCATTTTTACTAATTTACACTTTTGGGGTGGAACATGAACTTTATACACATTACACATTTCACATTTACATTTACTCAAACAACACAAGTGCAAAATCCTACTTACATACATGTGTGCAAAATTTGAGCTTTGTGCCCGAGTACTAGTTGTTCTAGTCTTTGTGAAAACTATGTGCAATCATTAACTATACAAGCCCACGGTTTTCAATGATAGATCTATTGAGTCTGACAAACCCACCCAAGTGGAGGTGATTGATACCGACAACACAATTTGCATACTAGTTACAAAGGTTTGGTTGTACTTGATTACACAATAGCTGCTCCCCATAAATGCCTTATTTTTCATGTCTTGTAAAGGATTTGTTTTCAACTATATGCTATCTATATACAACTGTGTTATACTCACCAACTTTTTAGTTGACTTTATTTTATTCATGTTTCAGGCCCTAATATGTGAGAATGATTCAAGACGTGCTCAATATAGGATTGGGACTTAGCAATATTAAATCAAGAAGTTTATGAGTTGTTTATTGTTTCTTTGTTTGGATTTGGTTTGTACTTGGATTATGTGAAATGGAAATTTAACTTTAATATATTTCAATTTAGTCAACCTTGTGCTATGAACAGTCCACATGTCCCGCCCCGATGATTCCGCCATCGGTCGGGGTGTGACAGATTGGTATCAGAGCCTTGGTTATAGGGATTTAGGTTATTAGACATCTTGACCTAGACTATAACTTTAGGACACCCACTTATATTATGCTTCATGATTTTGTGCTATGTGTTACATGCTATGTGCTACATGCTTACCATGATAAATTGTTATTATATTTGATACCCTACTTGTTAGAAATTCATGACTTATTAGGATCTTCTTAAATAATAATTTATTAAATAATATCCTTTCCTATATTCTAAAACCTCATAATATTTCTATCTTCTTTTCTATCTTTATCCTTCTTAGCATGTGGAAAATTCTTGAAGCAAAAAAAAAAAAAAAAAAATCTTAAAATTTTTTTTTTCTTCGTTAAGGTTTTTAAACTTGTTAAATTATTTGAGGACACGTGCAATCTGGAAGGGTGACACCTGTATTTTGGGTTTTCTGTCTAGGAAAGCATTTCGTATAAATCCCAATCAACCGAGGGACCCGTATGTTTTCCTGGGAATTCCCGAGATGAGTGTTTACTTATAGGCTAAAGCATGTCTCCTTGAAAATTATATGAGTTTAAATTAACCTTGATGTGCCTTAGTATTCAAGTGATTTTATCACTTTTGAGTACAATCCAAACTATGAATATCTATCTTTTATTTGGTTTTCTCATTCTATTAAATCCTAGCAATTCTCATAAGTTCTTACAATCTTTCTTGTCTTGTGAAAATCTGTAGAATGCCTCCTCGTCGTGCTCCCGCAACCAACGCCAACTCCGACATTGCTGCTATTCTTACCCAATTGGTGACACAACTCACCCAAGCCAATGGTGCCACTAATGGCAATGGTGGAAATGGAAGCAATAGTGTTAACAATGGTGGTAATGGTGGAAATGGTGGAAACAATCCATCTCAATGCACCTTCAAGCACTTCAATTCGTGCAATCCCCTAAAGTTTTATGGAACCGAAGGAGCTACTGGACTCCTTCAATGGTTTGAAAGTATTGAGAATACCTTTCTCAATAGTGACTGTCCCGACAACCTCCGTGTTCGTCATGCTACAAGTGTCCTCCAAAAGCGGGCACTTACATGGTGGAATGGGGAGAAAAGGAATAGGAGTATTGATGTAGCTATGGCTTTACCTTGGGATGAGGTCAAAAGGCTTATGACCGAGGAATTCTGTCCTCGAAATGAAGTGAAGAAGTTAGAGGCCGAATTTTGGGATCTTGCCCAAGATAGTGGGGAAAACTTAGCATATATAACTCGGTTCCATGAGTTGAGTCTTCTCGTGCCCCACATGGTCACTCTGTTATCTCGTTGTATCAAAAAGTACATTGGTGGGCTACCAAGACAAATCCAAGATACTGTCTTAGGTAGAAATCCTGCTACTTTGGAAGATGTCATCCGCCTGTCTGCTACCCTGACTGATAATCATGTGAAAGCTGGGACTCTTACCAAAAAGGGATCTAAGAAAGTTGCTGAAACCGTAACCCCTCCTGCCCACAACAAAGAAGCCACAACTGAACCCTCTCGCAATAACAAAAAGAGGAAGGTTAGAAACTTTTCTGTGGTTACTCCTGCGGTGCCCGTTAATCAAGTTGCACCCGTAGTTCAAGCACCGGCTAAAAAGCTATATGTTGGGATCTACCCTCTTTGTGCCACCTGCAATTTTCATCATCCTCAAAATATCCCATGTCGCCTTTGTACTCATTGTGGGATATATGGTCACACTATCAATGTTTGTAGGGCCAAAGCTTTTGAGGGCCAAGTCAACCCACCGAACCAACCCAACCCGCGAGTGGCTAATCAAGGTGTTCCCGCCATTGCTAATAGGCGTGCTTGTTATGAGTGTGGTGACCCGAACCATTTTCGAAATCTATGTCCAAGACTTGCAAATGCTAGACAAGGTGGAGCTTGTGGGCGTGCGTTCAACATAAACGCCAACGAAGCTCAAGCCAACAACGACGTGGTTAATGGTACGTTCCTTGTTAATAGTCAATATGCCTCCATTTTGTTCGATACCGGTGCCGATAAAAGTTTTGTGTCACTTAATTTTGAGCCTTTACTTGCAAAGACACGATCCCAATTAGAGAAAACCTTCACCGTTGAAATAGCAAATGGTGACTCCCTTACAATTGAGTCAATCATCTATGATTGCTCCTTAGAACTTAATGATCATACATTCCCAATCAATCTTATTCCAATGCCACTAGGAAGCTTTGATATTATCATAGGTATGGATTGGCTATCAAATCATCATGCCGAAGTCATTTGCTTTGAAAAGTGTATTCGAATTCCGCTACCATCGGGAGAAACCTTAAGGGTTTTTGGTGAAAAGCCTTGCAAGGGTCTTAAATTGATGTCTTGTACTACCGCTCAAAAGTAATTACGAAAGAAGTACATCGCCTTCCTAGCTCATATTGTTCAAAAGGACGTTAAGGAGAAGAGTATTCAAGACATTCCTATCATTAGGGATTTTCCCGAAGTGTTTCCTAAAGATTTATCCGGTCTTCCTCCTGTTCGTCAAGTAGAGTTCCGTATTGATCTTATGCCCGGAGCTAACCCCGTTGCTAGAGCTCCTTATCGTCTTGCACCTTCGGAAATGCAAGAACTCGCAAGCCAACTTCAAGAACTCTCCGACAAAGGTTTCATTCGCCCGAGTCATTCACCGTGGGGTGCACCCGTCTTATTTGTTAAGAAGAAGGATGGATCATTTCGCATGTGTATTGACTACCGCGAACTCAACAAGCTTACTATCAAAAATCGTTATCCTTTGCCTAGGATCGATGACCTCTTTGATCAACTTCAAGGTTCTACTTGCTTCTCGAAGATTGATCTTCGATCCGGTTATCATCAGCTCCGTGTTCAAGAAGATGACATTCCTAAGACTGCTTTTCGAACAGGGTATGGTCATTATGAGTTCATGGTTATGCCTTTCGGGTTAACAAATGCACCCGCAGTTTTCATGGATCTCATGAACCGTGTGTGCAAACCGTACCTTGATAAATTCGTGATCGTTTTCATTGACGATATCTTAATCTATTCCAAGACTAAAGCCGACCATGAAGAACACCTTAGATTGGTTTTGGACCTTTTAAAGAAAGAACAACTATATGCCAAGTTCTCCAAATGTGAATTTTGGTTAAAAGAAGTTCAATTTCTTGGTCACATCGTCAATGACAAGGGTATTCATGTTGATCCTGCTAAGATTGAAACAGTTAAGAATTGGAATGCCCCGAAGACTCCTACCGAAGTTCGTTCATTTCTTGGTCTTGCGGGTTATTATCGTCGTTTCATCTCAAACTTCTCAAAGATTGCTGTCCCTCTTACCGCCTTGACCCATAAGGGTAAAGCTTATGAATGGGGACCGAAACAAGAAGAAGCTTTCCAAACTCTTAAGCATAAGTTGTGTAATGCTCCCATTTTGACTCTCCCCGATGGAAATGATGATTTAGTTGTCTATTGTGATGCTTCTAACCAAGGTCTTGGTTGTGTCCTCATGCAACGAGGAAAAGTAATCGCTTATGCATCAAGGCAACTCAAAATCCATGAGAAAAATTATACGACGCACGATCTCGAATTGGGTGCGGTCGTATTCGCGTTAAAGATTTGGAGACATTACCTATATGGCACGAAATGTGTGGTGTTCACCGACCACAAAAGTCTTCAACACATCTTCAACCAAAAAGAACTCAATATGAGGCAACGACGTTGGGTCGAACTCCTTAACGACTATGACTGCGAAATTCGTTACCATCCCGGCAAAGCGAATGTAGTAGCCGATGCTTTGAGTCGAAAGGACCATGTTATGCTTCATTGTGCCCGTATTCAAACCGATATTCAAACCTGTATCTTAGAAGCTCAACACGTCTCGGTAACCGAGGGCAACATGTATGAAGAAATGTCGTGTGGTGTTGAACTTCTTCTTGAATCAAAACCCAATGGCTTACTATATTACTTGAACCATATTTGGGTTCCCGATCGCGATGATCTCCGTGCATTTCTCATGAACGAGGCTCATAAGACTCGTTATTCTATTCATCCTGGTGCGGATAAAATGTACCAAGATCTTCGCCAACTTTATTGGTGGCCCGGTATGAAGAAAGACATTGCTCTTTATGTGGCCAAATGCTTAACTTGCTCCAAAGTCAAAGCCGAACATCAACGTCCTTCTGGTTTACTCGAACAACCAGAAATTCTCATGTGGAAATGGGAGAATTTAGCTATGGATTTCATTACCAAGCTCCCTCGCACCTCGAGTGGTTATGATAGTATTTGGGTGATCATTGATCGACTCACCAAATCTGCCCACTTCTTGCCTATTCGTGAAGACTTCAAAGTGGAGAAATTAGCCCGAATTTACATTGATGAAATTGTGAGCCGTCATGGCATTCCCTTGAACATAATATCTGATAGAGACGCTCGGTTCACTTCTCGGTTTTGGCAATCTCTCCAAAAGGCTCTTGGTACTCAATTGGATTTGAGCACGGCTTACCATCCGCAAACTGATGGTCAAACCGAGCGAACAATCCAAACTCTTGAAGACATGCTTAGAGCTTGTGTAATCGATTTTGGTGGCAATTGGGATTCACATTTATCTCTTATTGAGTTCTCTTACAACAATAGCTACCACACAAGTATCAACATGGCTCCATTCGAATCTCTCTATGGTCGCAAGTGTCGTTCTCCTATCTGTTGGAGTGAGATTGGTGAAGCACAAATCACTGGTCCCGAGTTAATTCAAGAAACATCCGACAAGATTATTCAAATCCGTGACAATATTCGAGTAGCGAGGAGTCGGCAAAAGAGTTATGCCGACAAACATCGAAAACCCTTGGAATTCCAAGTCGGTGACCTTGTTCTTCTAAAGGTGTCTCCATGGAAGGGCGTGGTCCGTTTTGGAAAGAAAGGCAAGTTAGCACCTCGTTATGTTGGTCCATTCAAAATCCTTGAAAGGATTGGGAAAGTGGCTTACAAGCTCGAGTTACCTCCATCTCTTGGCAATGTACATCCTACATTTCATATATCTAATCTAAAGAAGTGTCTCGCCGATGAAAATCTCCATATACCGCTTGACGACGTGCGCATTGATGAAACAATGCACTTCGTTGAGAAGCCGGTGGAAATTATGGATCGTGAAGTCAAACAGCTCAAGCGAAGTCGCATTCCTATCGTTAAAGTTCGTTGGGAATCTAAGCGTGGTCCTGAGTTCACTTGGGAACGAGAAGACCAAATGAAGCTCAAGTACCCTCATCTTTTTACTAATAATGTTATTTCCTCTAGCTAAATTTCGGGACGAAATTCTCTCAACATGGGGAGACTGTAACATCTCTGATTTTTAGTATTCGTATTTCAATTCAATGTAATGCAATTTCGAATTCAATACTCGTGCAACGCCTCATTATTTTCTTGCCGTAAATTAAATGCAATGATTCTATACAAATTCGCAAGTCTTACTCGGTTATATACATTTAGACACTATACAAGAAACTATTTTATTCAAACTTATCAAATCTGAAAAGTCAAGGACTAAAATTGAAAAATGTCAACAAACCCTAGTCTAGCACGGTCGTGCTTCGTCCTAGCACGGTCGCGCCAGGTGCTTTGGCACGGTCGCGCGACCTGCTTTGGAACGATCGCGCCCGGTGCCTAGGCACGGTCGCGCCTGCGTAACAGTTGAATCGCAATTGTGACTTTAATCATCCGATCGTTCAAATTCGTAACATCAACACACTTTATTCACATTAACAAACACAATAAACATTTCCATTACTCGAAATCACTTCGGTTTTATTCTACCAAATTCCAAACGCTTGGACATTTCAAGGAGAACCCAAATTCTCTCAATTTTCTCAAAGCAATCCAGTCAAGCATTTCCAGACCATCTCTGAATCATCCGAAGCCGCTGAAACATTCGGAACCGCAGCATAGGTTGCCGGAAACCAAGCTTGCCGCCGACAGAATTCCTTCCTACCATTCTCTAACGATTCGCTTCTATTCCAGGTAATTGAATCTTCTATTTCATTCTCTTCTGTATCAGTATCGAAAGCCCCTATTCAATTTGGGCTTCCATTATAGAAATCGATCCGAATCAGAACTCATATTTTATTGAAAATGATTTAATCGAATCCCTACTTAAACACGATGTTCATACAATTAAGTTATATGAAAAGACTCGTAATAACCCATTAATCAAAAGCCCTAACAAATCCAGCGTTTAAAATACAAGAAATTGTCAATTCGTGTCTGATTTGCAAGAGACACGGTCGCGATAATCATCTAGCGCGGCCGTGCCTCATGTAGCGCGATCGTGCCGGATATCAGCGCGGTCGTGTCCACCTGTCCAGACCTTGTCATGCCCTCTGGGCTAGTCTCTGTTGTGTCTAAAGATCATAGACACGACCGTGTCGGGCCAAGGCACGGTCGTGCCTGTTGACTGGTCTAGAATAAGCTTCTATTGATCAACCCGGTCGCGCCCGTGGCTTGAGCACGATCGTGCTCTTCCGAGGCACGGTTGTGTGAGACTCAGAATTTTTAGCAGAAATATAATTTTTATATCTTAATCAGTAAAGGTTTCAGATTTTATAAAAATATGTTTTCTGTATTTAAAAATGGATTAAAAGTTTAATCTTGGCATAAATATAATTTATTGAAAAGTTTATAAAAAAAAAATTAAAGTTATATTTATTTTACACTTAAATGGTATTTAAATAATTAAGTTACAAACTTTATAAATAATGATTATTTATTTAATTTATACTTTAAATCAAAATCATTTATTTATTTATACTTAATTACAATTAATATTTACATTATTTCATAAACTATAATTATATGTTTATTTATCCAATTCAAACCTAATCAAATTGTTTCAAAAATATTATTACTTCAAACTCTATATATATTTTATTCAATACTTTTAAATACAAATCAATAGTTTTATACCTAAATTCAACTTTCATTTTAGACTTAAACTTTATGCATCTATTTGATTCAATACACATTTACCCTTTAGGTTAATTTGTGCATCTCGAGGATCATATTTGCTATCTATAATCTTTGTTAGCTTCACTTCCATACCAAGTGAGTATTCACAACCCATTTTTACTAATTTACACTTTTGGGGTGGAACATGAACTTTATACACATTACACATTTCACATTTACATTTACTCAAACAACACAAGTGCAAAATCCTACTTACATACATGTGTGCAAAATTTGAGCTTTGTGCCCGAGTGCTAGTTGTGCTAGTCTTTGTGAAAACTATGTGCAATCGTTAACTATACAAGCCGACGGTTTTCAATGATAGATCTATTGAGTCTGACAAACCCATCCAAGTGGAGGTGATTGATACCGACAACACAATTTGCATACTAGTTACAAAGGTTTGGTTGTACTTGATTACACAATAGCTGCTCCCCATAAATGCCTTATTTTTCATGTCTTGTAAAGGATTTGTTTTCAACTATATGCTATCTATATACAACTGTGTTATACTCACCAACTTTTTAGTTGACTTTATTTTATTCATGTTTCAGGCCCTAATATGTGAGAATGATTCAAGACGTGCTCAATATAGGATTGGGACTTAGCAATATTAAATCAAGAAGTTTATGAGTTGTTTATTGTTTCTTTGTTTGGATTTGGTTTGTACTTGGATTATGTGAAATGAAAATTTGACTTTAATATATTTCAATTTAGTCAACCTTGTGCTATGAACAGTCCACATGTCCCGCCCCGATGATTCCGCCATCGGTCGGGGTGTGACATAATGGTACACTGGAATATCGAACCCTAGAGACACTGAACAGCTACACTATACTCTGACTCGGACTAAAGATTATTTGGTTGGGTGGTTACTACACTACTGATTAAACAAACGAATGAAAAACTAACGATCGACTCTAACTATCCAGACAAAGAACTGAGGGAAATACCAGGAATGGGAAGAATATCACCTACATTGGAATCCTACTTGCAAAGCTCAACTTCTATCGGTTATGGAAACGATGACGGATCTGGGTTTCTAAGAATAACAGCTCTAGACAACCTAGGGGATCCCTAATCACTTTCAGGGTGTCACCAACTAAGGAAGCTAAGGATGTACTAAACTCACCAGATGGTCGGACTACCTTTCAGTCTCTCCAATAAAGATAGTGTACCCAAAAGACAGATCACCTTTCAGTCTCACTGTCCACAATACATCTAAGATGCACGGTGTCATCTCAGATTAACAACTATGACTCCGATTAGCAACAAATACTAAGAACACCTAAGGGAAACTTCCTCTCAGACAGATTTCACTCAGAATCCTAATATCGAAGACTAACCGATTATCTCTCACTTCTCGGGTATTGAGATAAGATACACACTCAGATCTATTTAACTCTCAACTACAGCTCCTATGGCTACTACATCTAGAAAACCACACAAACAACCATAAACACACAGTGTATGATCTCGATACGCTATTCAAACTGAAAGACATTCACAAATAGCATACGGAACTTATAATCAATCACATATCATATCTAAACATGCAGAAACATCATAATCATTAACATTATATTGCTACAAAATCATTAATCCATTCAAACGAATCCAAAAATCGATAAAAATCAATACTTCAACAAGCAATCATCATATAACCTAGGCGGTACTAAGGTTTTAGCCTAGATTCATACTCAAAACATCCATGACAGAAGTAAATAAGCAAAACATAGGTTCAAACCAAGAAATCACAGATAAAGATTAGAACTTTGACACTGAATACGTAAATCTAACGAACCCGGTATCCAAAGCCTTCAACTTTAGCCTTCAAACAAGTATCCAGCCTCAAAATCGCCCAAAGCACTCCTCTAGGCGGCAAAAAATCGAACTCCCTCAAAAAATGGCATTAGAAAACCTAATATAATCGATTTGGGCTTTTTCTCGGATTTCCTGTCCTCTACGTATCACGAGAGAAGTTGGCCAGCCCCTCCTGTACCGCGACATAATCCTTCTCCATCCTCGGGTACCGTGAGGGATCAAAAATCCAACCTTTTTTCTTCTTTGTCCTCCGGTCTTCTTCTCGTGCTCGATATCTTCATGATTTGACTTGTTATTCACACTAGCTCCTGTAAACACACAATAGACTCAATACGAAACAAAAACATGTAAAAACATATACAAAACTATATAAAAACGCACGAAAACAATAGGAGTAAAGATGTATGCTTTGCACTACACCAAACGTCCCCACACATAACCTTTTTTCGTCCTCGAAAAAGTCTGAAATGGAATCATAACTTGACATACTTTAACAAATTCAATAATTCAATTAGAAAACATACTCACATGTTAAAAAACAATAATCAGTATTTCTATCCGATTAAACCCAACCACTAACTTTCAAGCCCCCGTTTAATGTTCTAATTTATATTATACACATATCAATCAATCTATCTATGAGACTCACACTCAAAAGCTGCAGCTCTACCTAATCTCGTCTCACGGTCATGTCTAGGCATTGATTTAACCATATAGATTTCACCCACCACGTTAAACTAAAATTTACAGGTTTTTAGAAATTAAGATGATCAATTAATGAATGGATGAATATAAGCATTATTAAGCAAATGAACTTTCGTCTAGAGGCGTTTCAACCAAGTCACTATCCCGGAAGGTAACACATAGACTACAGTCCTAATCAGTGAAGCATATAAGAATCAACCTAGTGGTGTTTCAATCAGGCTGGAACCCGACGTGTAACACATAAGCAAGACTTAGTATTTCTAATCAAATAAGCTCAAGTAAATGGAATACGGATGCGGGCGCCACCGAAACTCGGATTTATTCTCATAAAAAGAGAGTGGTGTGCCAAGAAAATTTCAAATACCTCTAAATTTTAACTTAACATGGTACCTATCACCCTATCTTGACAGTTTCAGTATTACCGATTACCCTAAGATGAGTACCCACAAGATATCATGATTTTTAATTCAATTAAATTCCTAATTAACACAAATAGGCTATTTAAGCTCTACTAGCTGGCTGGATCTACCAAAACATCACTAATTCAACGCGTTTTCAATTATTTATTTCATTTAAACTCAACAAGCAGCTCCAGTTGTACTATCATTTTCCATGTATTATGCAAAAACTTTTGATTTTAAAGGACATTTTTTTTCAAATTTTTTAATTTTTTATTTATTTTTGTAAAATAAAACAAACGTAGACAACTAGACTCACTACACGCAGTCCAATCCCCACACTTGAAACAAACATTGTCCCCAATGTGAACCGAGACACACATAAAATAAAAATGCAAAAATAAAATGGGAATAGACTTAGCTGGTAATGTGTATCCTTGAGGTATATCCAGCTGTCCTTTTCCGCTTTTTCACCGTATAGCATTTCGGTCGTGGTTGCAAAACGACTGTCGAGTTGCCTTTACAAAATAAATAAGATGAGGATCCTAATCGACCCCGCCCGAATGGAGATTGAGTACGAGCGGAGCGATCAATACCTGCACAGTAAACCTAAAATAAACCCACAGCATTAAACTGACACAAGTTACAGACTCAAAGTAAAATAAAGACTCGACTGACTCACTAAGACTCACGATAGATAGCAGGGAAGCATACTCGATGGGTGGCAAACACATAGGCATGAATGCCAAAGCAAGGTTAAACATCGGTCACAAACGGTTCTTATGTTTCCCATGGTGGTGGTAGGTGGTGAATGATATGATACGGTAGTGAGATGATGGATGATGGATGATGGATGGTAGGGATGAATGGTGGTGATAGATAATAAAGGGAAATAGTGGTGATGATCGGTAGATGGTAGCGGATATGGGAAACCATGGGAAACAAGGGAAGTGGGAGTGAAACAGGCCTCGCACGTATACCGCGAGAGCCAAGGCCGCACTCCTCGCGTAGCGCGAGGAGGCAAAAATTAAGTCGGCTCCCTTTTTTGTCCTTCAGGTACCGCGAGGACTTTGGGGACATGTTTCGCGTACCACGACGGGACCATATTCACAGAAAGTTAAATCAATTTTTATACTTAGAATTTTTTTTTACCCCTTAAAACTTCTTCTCCCAAATCCTCTAAAACACGTTCCAACTACAAAAACCAAAGTAAAAATACCTAGAACTTAGTTCCTGATGATTTTCCTCCCCGAATCAAGCGCGAATCCCTGCATAACACGACACAAAAAAACACACATATTGAAAAACACAAAAATGACATGAAAATAAAACCAAGAAATATACAAACTATATATCCCGGGCACTTGCCCGAGACTCAAATAAATCTATCAGGAGACTTCTCCTTGATCCTAACTGGTACCTCCTTCATCCTGCGCAGTGTACTGATTATCCACATCCATTGAGCAATCAACGAATATTTCTTATAACTATGACTCAGATTCTTCCACCAAAATTTAAACCTACCAGGTCTAAAGATAACCTCGATTAAGTACCCGAGTAGTTTCTCACTCCAAAACGTCCCCACACTTGGGGTTTGCTATATCATCAATTCATAAACATCACTCAACTCTCAGAGTTTCTTACGGGGCGGCCGAGACATAGGGGACCAAAAAGTAGGGGTTGGCTCGACATCTATCCCCTCAGCATGACCAACAGGAATGGACAAGGGCTCAGGATGGGGCATTTCTACTGAAACGATCTGTAGGCTCTCATCCGGATCATCATGATCCTCTAAACTCTCCACCTTGGGTGTCTCATAGATTAACAACGCTACTTGTTCTAATATCTCACTCAACCTACAATCATCACCATCAGCACCTAAAAAAGGAGACTCTACCAACTTCTTTTCAAACTCCGCAAGCCAATCCGAAGGATCCTCTATCATTCCTCCTCTATCACTATCACTCATCTCAGGTGTAGACTCTCCGATCTCACTCTTTCCTACAATACTATCCTCAGAACCTATCAATATCCCCACACTTGGGGATTCTACAATCTCACACTCAAACTCGTCCTCCACATGCTCATCCTTAGCTGAGGGCTCGGTCATAATCTCTTGTTGAACCAAAGGTGGGACTGCGTCATCCATTATAGTCTCTGGCTCTTGTACCTCAACTATCTTAGGCTCCTATACAATCCTAGCCTCGATCTCAGCAAAGCGGGATCTCTAATCTATCTTCCTCACCTCTTCAGATGACGGAATGTGATGAACAATGTTGTGGGAGACTTCCTCTACAATAGGAATCAATGTATCAGTAACAGTCTCCACTAGTTCTTCCTCCTCATCAAGCGAGGGTTCTACATCCGCATTCTCTCCCCGACCAGCATCCTGTGATGTCACACCCCAACCGACAGTGGAATACGTCGGGATGGAACATGTAGACTGTTAATAAGCACATGATCAACCAAAGTTTCATATATTAATTGAATCCAGATTTTCATGACACTTGTTCAAACAAAACATGTACAAACATACAAAGTAGACAAAGTACACCCAAAATGTTCACTTTACTGTTGAACTAAGTCCTCAATCCTATGTGTAACATCTTGTAAATGATCTCAAACGTTAGTACCTGAAACATGATGAAAACAAGGTCAACTAAAAATAGTTGGTGAGCGTACATAGATTTTGACACCTCAAATAGTTTCCAAATGTTCTGTACAATTCATATGAAGAATGGTTTAATAAGGCAATTATGGAGAATCACTATAATTTAAACTCGGGTGCGTAATCAAACCTTGTGACTAATAGGCATAACACAACAGTTATCCTTAAGTGATAGGCATAACACAACAATTATCCTTAAGTGATAGACATAAGACAACAGTTATCCTTAAGTGTTTTCAGCAACAATCACCCTAACCAGGTGGGTTGGTGAGACACAATAGATCTATCATTGTATACTTTCGGCTTGTACTGAGTTAATGATTTCACTTGCACTATGCACAAAAAGTATGTAAATGTTGTTTGCACTAATAGTGTTCAAGCATAAGGCACAAATTGCACACATGATAATAATGTTTGAATTATAGAAATGGCAAGTAGTTTGAATGTAATCATGTTTCACCCCAAAGATGTAAAAGTGAAAAAGGGGCTAATCTCACAAAGTAGTTTGAATGTAATCATGTTTCACCCTAAAGTAGTTTGAATGTAATCATGTTTCACCCCAAAGATGTAGAAATGGTGAGTAGTTGAATATCACACAATATGTAGTTGTTGTTGCACAAGTGATTTGGCTAATCTCAAGATTAACCTACGATTTAATTATATAAAGGAAATCAATGGCATGCACAAATGACTACGGCAAAACCTATTGCACAAGGGATTGGGTGTAGACTTGGTCAAAATAAATGTATACTTGTTTGAGTTTCAATTGGTGTTTATGAATTTTTTTTGTGTAACGTATATGTGTATGAATGTAGGGTTTCTTTTGTCTTGCAAACATGTGTAATAATGTATATGTAAATAATTTATTAGTGCTCTTTTATTTATAAATAAATAATTAAGTAAGGAAATTGCTCTACTTTGTAAGTAAATGAATAAATAAATGAAAAATAATAAGTTGAATAAATGGTTAATTGAATAAATAAATAAAAACCTTTTATTTATTTATTTAGTAAATATATTAATGGCATGGTCTAATTATTTAGTAATTAAACCAAGGTTTAAACAATAATTAGTTTAACGACGTAAATAAATAAAACCAAATTTCGAAATGTAAAGTTCTAATTTGAATAATTAATTAAGTACTAATTAATTTTTGAATAAAAGAATATTTTATGCGTTAAAAGTTTTATAAAATTAATTGTAATAAAAAAGTTATTAAGTCTCTTAACGAGGTAAGGGTTTATATATATAAAACAAATCAAGTTCATGTACAATTTATATTTTATAAGTTTAGAGTTTTGATTATATACATATATATATATGTATATATATATATATATATGTATCTTTTCTTATTTTTATTTAAAAGCTTATTAGCTTTTAACCCTAATAAAATGGTTACACTTGAATTTTTAATAACCTGAATCCATAAAATAATTCTGAAAACAATTTTTATAAAGATTTGTGGTTAAAAACTTCATTTTTAAAAAAGGAAATAAAAAGGGTAGTCACCGGGTCTCGAACACGGGTCTGTCTGAAGGTAGCAAGGGAGCACAACCACTGGACCCAAGAGTCCTTAGTGTTATTAGGGTCGGTGGTTTATTTATTAATCAAGAAGTGTGAGGGGACCGGGTTCCAGACCCTACACGCGAGAAAAAGTAAAAAGGTGTGGGGCAGTGAGTCAAACCCGCGACCTTTATATTGTAAGAGAAGCGCGTTACCGGTGGAACTAGGCATATACCTTGGTAACAGGCTGATGTGCTTAACCAATAACCCACAATCGCAAACTCTCCTTCTTCCCTAATTCGTTCCAGTCGTAACCCTAGCCCTCAATTGAACTCATTTAAGCATTGATGTGAGGTTGTAACGATGGGGCTTTCAATCTACAGATTAGAACGAGTATAAGGAGGTTCGAATCACCTAAAATGGAAACGTGTAGAGGGAGATCGACAGGGAGTGATGTGTTAGTATTTACACATCTTTTTGGCACAAAACTTCACTCACTTAATGATCAATTCTTGGTTATATTCAATGTTTAGACACTTATTTGCTTCATTTTCTGTTTTGTAGGTTTTTCTGAAGCTTGGTGAGTAAACAAGAAGATTCCAGGATAAAAAAGTGAAGTTTTAGGGTTTCTGTGATGGAGGCACGGTCGTGCCCCTATTTGGCACGGTCGTGCCAAACTCCCAAACCGTAGGCACGGTCGCGCCCACATCTTGCACGACCACGCCAAGCCAAAATCCAAGGCACAACCGTGCCTTGGCCTCCCACGGTCGCGTGTCATCTCGTGAGTCTGAACAGCCGTACGTCCTCGATCAGTGGTACCCAATGGAAGCTACGGATCGGTCAAACCTCTATCACACGGTCATGCCAAGACCTAGACACGACCGCGTCTTTGTACTAGGCATGGTCGTGCCCTCTCTCCTGGCACGGTCATGCCTCCCATTTTCTATTTAAACAGAACTTAATTCTCATTCAGACATTCAGCAAACCAGGAGAAAAAACCCTACTGTTCCAGCTCGTGTGTTCCTTGTTTCAGCCATATTTCAAGATTCTTGGAGAGGATACAACATCAAGAGGATCACCATACATCAACAACAACATCTAGGCTTGGAGGAGTGGTTTGATTCTTGTTTTCATATCATGTTTCTCACTATTTTTCCCTGCTTATTTGTAATTTTTGTCCTCATGATGAGCTAAAACTCTTGTTCACTTTGGTTTAGACGAAGTTTAGATACATTTGACAACATTCATGGATTATTGACAATTATTGTGTTAATGTTATGACAACCGTATGATTATTCTTTGATGAAATTATGTATTCAAGTATTTTGAGTAGTTTACAAGACTTGTATGTGTGTATGCCATTTTCTGTTGGAAAACTTGTGGTTTATGCTTATATTCATGGATTTGTGTATGTATTTATACTAGTTTATGGCATTTGACTAGGAATGGTGAATGAAGTCTTGTATATGAATCATTATATTTGTATGTGTAACCTTATGCTTATGTTTGGAAAGACAAAGTGTTTGTTATGATGTGTCGTATTTAGTATTATGTTTATCTAGGAATTGTTGACACATCCTCCTAATTTATATAACCTTTATATGAACATTGTATGCTGAAGAAATACATATTGTTGTCTAATTTAATCAACTTGAGGTGGATAGTATGTTGTTCGTATTATCTTTCCAACTAGTTGTTGGATTAGTGTACCTTAATCGGAAGCTAGTTCAATCTTTATAAACATTGACATGATTATTAAACACGTGAGCCTCATTGTATGACTTTAGGTGGTTGGTTTATGTAATTCATGCTACCTTTCTGAGTGGTCATTTGATTAGATATCTTTGACGAGAATCTAGTCAATTTATGTATCGTGTATTTGCCATGTTTCTATGAGTGTATTGAATGTATTCTAGATGGATTCGACACCGAAGTGATATTTTCTCCTTGATTGTTTGATTTGTGATTTTAGCTTAGTTTATATAATTGCATGATTGTTAATTAAAACAAACTCTTCAAAACATCTTTTACCCTTACTTAATTAAATCTTAGTTCCAGTTAATTACTGCATTCCACCGTGTCCGCGGATTGATATCCGGTTCTTACCTTTACTATATTGCTATCCGACGAGTACACTGCCCGATGTGTGTGTGATTAGTCTTTGGTGAAAACCCTTTTTAAAACTCATATTGTGTGAAAAATACTTATAAAAATATATATATAGTTTACACGCATCAAGTTTTTGGCGCCGTTGCCGGGGACACGGTTTTGCGAGAACGATTGGAATTAGTTTTTAGTCATTTAGTATATATATTTTTGTGAATATCGTATTTCCTTGTTGTTATTTTGCAATTTTGTGTGTATAGATATTTTTTGCATTTTACTTGTTATTTTTAGCTTCATTTGTATATATATACATCTTGGTTTTTATCCCATTTTCTTTTTTTTTTAATTTTTATTTTCATTTTTATTTTATTTTATTTTATTTTAGTTTTTGTCTAACTTGTGTTTTCTTTGTCCTACGTATTTAAATCTAACTTGTCGTGCAGATCGTGTATGTTCTCAACTCCCGTCGAGGAGGTTCCTGAGCCGTTTTCTGAGCCGGAGCGTGATCTTCATTGGAGATTGCGAGCCCGTTCCCGATTTGTGGCACGGTTACTCGAATTTTACGTGATTGTTGTTGACGAGGTTGTTGTTGATGAGGTGGAGGAGATGGCGAACGAGGATGCGGGTCGGACGCTTTCGGATTTTGGCAAACCTACACTTGAGGGTTTGAAGTCGAGCATCAATAGGCCGACGGTTGGAGCACATCAGTTCGAGATCAAATCCAGCATTATACAGATGGTGCAGAAAATGTGTCAGTTCGAAGTCAAGGATCACGAGGATCCTAATACTCATCTGGCCGGTTTCTTAGAGATTTGTTCCACTTTCAAAATTCGTGACGCTACCGACGATGCTATTCGGCTCCGGTTGTTCCCGTTTTCCTTACGGGATCGAGCCAAGGCTTGGTTACTGTCACTTCCCCCTAGGTCCATTAGTACTTGGGACCAGATGGCTGCTAAATTCTTAGAAAAGTACTTCCCTCCGGAGAAAACATCAAAGTTGAGGGCTAGGATTCTTTCTTTCCAGCAGGACGACGGGGAGACGATCTATGAGGCATGGGAGAGACTTAAGGAACTGATGAGGAAGGATCCCCACCATGGATTGTTGAAGTCGAAGTAGTGTGAGACCTTCTACAATGGTCTAGAGATGAATGGAAGCAGCTGATCGATGCATATGCGGGTGGAGATATTGGAACGAAGACATCCCAGGAGGCGTATGATTTGCTAGAGAAGGTGGCAGCAAAGAGCTACACTCGGCATACTTCCCGAGCGAGAACTCAGAGGCAGGGTGTCCGTCAAGTGGATGGAATTACCCCTTTAGCTGCCCAGGTGGAAGCACACTTTCCACCAAGATTGATCAGATGCACGTCCACAAGGCCCAGTCCTTGTGTGAGTTTGTGGTGGGGCGCATCCCACGAGTGCTTGTCAGGTTGGGGATCAGGGGGCCCACGAGCAGGTTGATTTCATGTCCAACCAGAATCGTCCCCAGAATAATCCCTACAGCAACACATATAATCCGGGGTGGAGGAATCACCCGAATTTCAGTTGGAAGTCTGGCAACAATAGACAGCAACCACCCGGATTCACTCAGCGCCCCCCATTCCAGCATCAGTCCCACCAGTCTCAGGGACAGAGTTCCCAGTTTCGACCTCAGCAGGGCCAGTTTCAAGGCCAAGGTTCTAGCAGCGGTCCACCACCCGCACCTGAGGGTAAATCAAGTTTAGAGGACATGGTTGCACGGCTACTTGCCAACTCAAAGAGTCAGAATCAGTTGGCAGAGAAGCAGAACCGGTACACGGAGGAGCGTTTCCACACGCATGAGACTGAGTTGAGGAATCAGAAAGCTTCGATCCAGACCATAGAGAACCAGGTCGGGCAGATCACGAAGCTTCTTTCTGAGAGACCGCCAGGTGGCCTGCCTAGCAACACTGAGCCCAATCCCAATGCTCATGTGAAGGCCATCATGTCACACCCCGACCGATGGCGGAATCATCGGGGCGGGACATGTAGACTGTTCATAAGCACAAGGTTGACTAAATTGAATATATTAAACATCAAATTTCATTGCAAATAATCCAAACATAACCAAATCCAAGATTGAACAAAATTGAAATACATAGAGTTCTTTTATTTAAATTAACTAAGTCCAATCCTATATGTAGCACATCTTGAACAATCTCACACGTTAGAACCTGAAACATGAATAAAATAAAGTCAACTAAAAAGTTGGTGAGTATAACACAGGTTTGTATATAGATAGCATATAGTTGTAAAACAAATCCTTACATAACATGATAAATAAGGCATTTATGGGGATCAGCTATTATGTAACCATGTACAACCAAACCTTTGTAACTAGCATGCAAAATTGTGTTGTCGGTATCAATCACCCCAATCTGGGTGGGTTTGTCAGACTCAATAGATCTATCATTGAAAACCGTCGGCTTGTATAGTTAATGATTGCACATAATCGCATACAAAGGTTAGCACACCTAGCACTCGGGCATAAAGCTCAAATTGCACACATGAATGTAAATAGGATTTGTACTTGTGTTGTTTGTGTAAATGTAACGTGTAATTTGAATAATGTTCATGTTTCACCCCAAAAGTGTAAAAGAGTAAAAGGAGCTATGAAATACTCACTTGGTTCGAAGGCCTAGCTAACAAATATACTAGATAGAATAAGGATCCTTGAAATGCACAAGTTAACCTAAGGAGTAATGTATATGGTATTAATAGTGTGCACCAATGTTTAAGTCTAATGTTGTAATTGGACTTGTGTAATAAGGTCATTGATTTGTAAGTAGAGGTATTGAATAAAATATATAAAGTTTGAAAGAGTATTTTTAGAACATTAAGGTTTGAGTTTAAATAATGTAAATAATTATTGTTTATGAAAACCTTGTAAGTATTAGTTATAAGTTAGTATAATTAATTAATCGTTTTTGTTTAAATAATCATTTTATTTATTTATTTATAAAATTTAACTGAACCATTTAAATACTTTTTAAATGAAAGGTTTAACAATAATTGTAAATTAAATTTTTATAAACTTTAAATAATTTATTTTTTCATTTATTAAACATTTGTTCTTTCTAAATAAGGTTAAATGAAATTTTATAAAATTCAACTATTTTTATTTTGTAATTCAATCAGAATATTTGTGGTTTGAAAAATATATAAAATTTGTAATTCTGTCAAGATTTTAACTCACACATGACCGTGCCTGGGAAGGGCACGACCGTGCTCGAACCACGTGCGCGACCATGCTAGTCATGGCGCGACCGTGTTGATCAAACAGAATGCATAATTTGATTGTTCTCTAGGCACGATCGTGTTCTGGACTAGGCACGACCGTGTCTAAGGTTTTGAGGTATGACCAAGTTTAGCCAAAGGCATGACTGGGTCTGAGTGTGTGAGGCACGACCGCGTTGGTATTTGGTGCGACCGTGTCTCATGAAGCACGACCGCGCTAGAATACTAGCGCGACCGTGTCTGTTCCAAAACAGAAACGATTTGGCTAATTCTTATATTGTTAATGTTGGAATTCATGGGGCTTTCACCCATTAGATCATCACGAGTCTTTTTGTATAAATTAATTGTATTTACAACGTGTTTAAAGTTTGATTCGATTAAATTTATTTTGAACGAACACTAGACTCCGGTTCGTGCTGATCCCCATATCATAAGCCCAAATTAGATTAGGGCTTTTGATTAGTAGGCTAAAACGTAAGTGTGAGAGGTTTCAATTACCCGGAAGGACGACGAATTGATAGTGTTCGGTAGAGAAAGTTCCGGCGACGACGGGTTCTGTCTCCGGCGTTCCCTGCTGTAATTCCGACTAGACCAGCGTGTCCAGAGCGTTATAGAGGATCGATGGTATGTTGGCTTGGAAGAATTGTAATCAAATTGGTGAATTTGGTGATTTCGTGAGAGAATTTTGTGATTAGGAGGTAATTCGACAATGATAAGTTCATTTGTTGTATTGGTGATGATTAAAGGGCTTAATGGAGTTTGTTAATGACGAAAACGTGTAGAACGGTTATGAAACCGAACGTTCCTGTGATTAAAGGTCTGCATTTACGTTTTAACTGTTAAGAGGCGCGACGTTGTCCATATGAGGCGCGACCGTGCCAAGGCACCAGGCGCGATCGTTCCAAAGCAAGTCGCGTGACCGTGCCAAAGCACTCGGCGCGACCATACCGGAACGAGGCGCGACCGTGCCTATTAGGGTTTCTTGTAAATTTTCAACATCAGACCTTGTAACTTTGGTCTTTGACATATTTGTATAAATAGATACTTATGTAGTGTTTTAGTAGGTTATAACCGTGTAAAATTTGCGGGTTAACATTGAAATATAGTATTTAATTGATGGTACGAAAAGGAATAAAACAGTGCACTAGAATTGAGTTTGATATGCATTACATTGTATTGAAAATACGGATACTAAAATCAGAAATGTTACACATCACTTTGAGGAGCGGTAGAGACACAGGACCGGATCCGCAGGTTCCTTTGCATGAGTCATCTGAGGAGGAGGTTGTGATTGAGATTCCTGATGAGACACCGCTGAGGGGTAAACCGGCGAGCACATCGCGCCCTCGTGAGCCTGTGAGAGATTACACTCCCGCCGTTCCATACCCAGGCAGATTGAAGAAGCAGAAGATGGAGGAGCAGTATGGTAAGTTTCTAGGGTTGTTTAAACAGTTGCATATCAACTTACCATTTGTGGAGGCTCTAGCTCAGATGCCTAAGTATGCAAGATTCTTGAAGGATATCCTCACAAATAAGAGGAAATTAGAGGAGTTTTCTCAGGTGACGTTGAATGAGGAGTGTTCGGCGGTGATTCAGAACAAGCTACCAGAGAAGAGACGAGATCCGGGGAGTTTTACCATCCCCTGCTTGATAGGTAGCTTGTCGGTTAGCAACGCCTTAGCTGACCTTGGTGCTAGCATTAACCTCATGCCATATGCGGTCTTTTCTAAGCTTGAGTTGGGAGAACCTACACCGACACGCATGAGTATCCAGCTGGCCGATCGCTCGGTCAAGTATCTGCGAGGGATAGTGGAGAATATGTTGGTTAAGGTTGATCGTTTTGTGTTTCCTGTAGACTTTGTGATTCTGGACATGGATGAGGACAAGAATGTCCCTATTATCCTAGGTCGACCGTTCCTGGCCACTGCCAAGGCCCTGATTGATGTGTATTCAGGGAGGCTTACATTGAGGGTGGATGAAGAGGAAGTGACCTTTGATGTAGGGAAATACATGCAGCATACCCAGAATCAGGATGACTCACTTTACTTTGTTGAGGCTATTTATTCTTGTGTGAGTGATCATCTCCAGGACACAGCTGAGGAGGAGTCCTTAGACACCTAGATTGTAGGAGGGGAGACATTTGATCCAGTTGGTGAGGATCAGTTTGATGAGCAGTTGAATAGTTAGGAGAGCTATGAGTTTCCCCAGTGTTCAGCGGTTTTTACGATGGTTGATAGAGAGTCTGAGCCAATTGAGCGGCCTTCTATTGAGGACCCACCACATGTTGAGCTTAAGGAGCTCCCGAGCCATTTGGAGTATGCCTTTTTAGATGGTGAGTCTCGATTACCTGTCATTATCGCCTCTGATTTGACGAGTGATGAGAAGGAGAGGCTACTGGAGGTGCTGAAGCAGCACAAGCAGGCTATTGCATGGAGGATTATGGACATTAAGGGAATTAATCCCTCTTTCTGTACCCATAAGATCCTTATGGAGGATGACTACAAGCCCGCTGTGCAGCACCAGAGGAGGTTAAAACCGAACATGCAGGAGGTAGTGAAGAAGGAGGTGATTAAGTTACTGGATGCTGGTTTGATTTATCCCATCTCCGATTCACCTTGGGTTAGCCCGGTTCAGGTTGTCCCTAAGAAGGGAGGCATGACTGTCATCACCAACGAGAGGAATGAGCTGATTCCTACTCGTACAGTCACCGGTTGGAGAGTTTGCATCGATTACCGCAAACTCAATGATGCTACTCGGAAAGACCATTTTCCCCTCCCGTTCATTGATCAGATTTTGGAGAGATTAGCGGGAAAGATGTTCTATTGTTTCCTGGATGGCTTCTCTGGCTACTTCCAGATCCTGATTGCTCCTGAGGACCAGGAGAAGACGACATTCACATGTCCCTATGGCACATTTGCTTATCGGCGGATGCCCTTTGGATTGTGTAATGCTCCGGCCACTTTCCAGCGTTGCATGGTGGCCATTTTCCATGATATGATTGAGGACTCCATGGAGGTTTTCATGGATGACTTTTCTGTGTTTGGGAGTTCCTTTAGTCATTGCCTCGAGAATCTGGAGAGGATGTTGGCCAGGTGCAAATAGGCCAATCTGGTGTTGAACTGGGAGAAATGCCACTTCATGGTGAAGGAGGGCATTGTGCTTGGGCACAAGGTTTCACGCGCGGGGATTGAGGTTGATAGAGCTAAGATTGACACCATATCTAAGCTGCCCCCGCCGACTTCTGTGAAATCTATTCGGAGCTTCCTTGGTTACGCGGGCTTTTACAGGCGTTTTATCAAATATTTTTCTAAGATTGCTCGACCAAGGACCCAGCTTCTTGAGAAGGAAGCCCATTTCATGTTCTCCAACGAGTGCCTCAGTTCATTCGATCTGTTGAAGGAGAAGTTGGTGAATGCCCCTATCATGGTGGCTCCTGATTGTAAGCTGCCATTTGAGATCATGTGTGACGTGAGTGACTTCGCTGTTGGGGCGGTCTTAGGACAGAGTAGAGAGAAGCAGTTCCACCCGATTTATTATGCGAGCAAGACGCTCAATGATGCACAGGAGCATTACGCCACGACAGAGAAGGAGCTCCTAGCCGTTGTCTTCGCTTTCAATAAATTTTGGTCTTATCTCGTCCTATCAAAGACCATTGTATTCACCGATCATGCAGCCCTTCGGCACCTGTTCAGCAAACAGGATGCCAAACCCCGGCTAATCCGGTGGGTTTTACTGCTTCAGGAGTTCGACATTGAGATCCGTGATAAGAAGGGCGCGGAGAATGTCGCAGCGGACCACTTATCCAGTTTTGAGTGCTCATCTTCATCTGAATTTGTGGGGTCATCCATAAATGACAATTTTCCCCATGAGTTTCTGATGCACATCCAGAAACAGGATGAGGAGTGTCCATGGTTTGCTGATTTTGCAAACTTTCTTGCTAGTGGGATTGTGATTAAGGGCTTAACGCATCAGCAGAAGCGAAAGTTCTTTTCGGATGTGAAGCACTATCTTTGGGAGGATCCCTATTTGTTTCGGGTCGGGGCTGATCAGATCGTGCGCAGATGTGTGTTTGGAGATGAGGCACGTCAGGTGCTTAGACACTGCCACGAGGGCCCGACAGGTGGACATCATGGAGCTACCTTAACCGCGAAGAAGGTCTTTGACGCCGGTTTCTTCTGGCCTACCATCTTCCGGGATGCTCATGAGATGATCCGAGCTTGTGACGCTTGCCAGAGGGCGAGCAACATTTCATCTAGGAATGAGATGCCCCATAACAGCATCCAGATTTGTGAGATTTTTGATGTCTGGGGTATTGACTTTATGGGACCTTTCCCAGCTTCTCGTGGCAACCGGTATATCCTAGTCGATGTTGACTACGTTTCTAAGTGGGCCGAGGCTCAAGCCTTGCCTACTAATGATGCTAGGGTGGTTGTTCAATTTCTGAAGAAGCCGTTCTCTCGCTTTGGTACCCCCAAAGCTCCTATTAGTGACCGTGGGACCCACTTCTGCAACTCCCAATTGGAGAAGGCTCTATCACGATATGGTGTGAACCATAGATTCTCCACAGCCTACCATCCACAGACCAGTGGACAGGTAGAGGTCACAAACCGGGGCATAAAGCGGATTCTTGAGAAGACGGTTGGTCATAACCGTAAGGATTGGTCGGACAGGTTAGATGATGCACTTTGGGCCTTTCGGACTGCATATAAGACGCCTATTGGTACCACACCATTTAGGTTGATCTATGGGAAGGCGTGCCATCTTCCGGTGGAGTTGGAGCATAAGGCTTATTGGACGTTGAAGGCGGTGAATCTTGACTTGGTGAGCATGGGAGAGAACCGGTTCACTCAGATTCATGAGCTTGATGAGTTGAGGAATAGAGCCTATGCAAACTCCACGATCTACAAGGAGCGCACGAAGAGTTTACATGACCGACGCTTGAAGGACAAGAAGGAATTCCGAGTGGGTGGTCGTGTGTTGCTTTACAACTCTAGGTTGCGATTGTTTCCCGGGAAGTTGAAGTCCCGATGGATGGGTCCCTACACGGTTAAGGAGTTGTTTCCTTATGGGACCGTCGAGATTGAGAACGAAGATGGGAGGATCTTCAAGGTCAACGGTCATCGTCTTAAACCATACATTGACGGATCGGTTGACCCGGCATTGGAGGTGGTTGACCTCCACCCCAAGGACAAATGAATTCGGGGACTTGAGTCTAGCTAACGACTCGTTAATAAACTTAGCCTGTTCCGGTATCATCTTTGGTAACAATTTTTAGATTTTGTTTCTATGTTTATCTTCTTATTTATATTTTTTTATTTTTTAGGATTTTACCATTTATTTGAGTTTAGGTGATCTGAACGTGTTTTGGATCAAGCGGACTTTGGTTAGTGACTGGGATGTCTCAGGTATGTTTTCTGAATTTTTGGACATTTTAGTTTGGAAGAATAGCAGTCGGGTTGGGTTCAAGCTGCATAAAACTCAGTTTTTCTGTCTGTTGGGTTAGAGACACAGTCGTGCCTAAGCACTTGGCGCGGTCGTGCCTCTAACACTAGGCGCGGTCGTGCCTAAACACCTGGCGTGGTCGTGCCTAAGAGATTGGGGCAGTTCAAATTGGTTTCAAGGCAGAAACTTTTCATTTTTCATCTTTAACCCACCGAACCCCCCTATGTGCGATTCTCCCTAACTTCCGCCGCGTTACTTCTTTCTCCACAATCTAAGGTACGTTTCCGACCCCTCCCTTTTTCTTTTACATTTGTATTTAGCCCTAGGATTTTACTCTAGAAATTAAAATTTTAGCTAGTTTTAGGTTTTGTAATTTTTGTCCGTTTATCTATTATATGTAGTTAGTTTGGGTCACACGTGTCCCCTGGGATTCTAGGCCAAGAAACCCCTTAATAAAACTTGTTTAAATGGCGAAATTTGAATTCTGAAAACCCTAAAATGGGTTGAGCATGGTCGCGCTCCAGACCAGGCGCGGTCGTGCTCGGATTTTCAATCCTAGGGGGACTTGGTTTGGTCAGGAGCGGCCGTGCCTCTGTCGAGCGCGGTCGTGCCTCTTGAATTTTGCCTTAGCGCGGTCGTGTTGTCGAGAAATTGTGCCCGTCGTCAGCCACAGCGCGACCGTGGGCTCAGATTTTGGCCTAGGCGTGGTCGTGCCCCTTCCCAGGCGCGACCGTGCCCCCTTAATAATTAGGTCAGAAACTTCATAAATTCAGTTTAGCGTCTTCATAACTGTTTTGATTTTAATTTTGTTGTCGTGCAGATGGCAGGCAAAAGGGACCACCCGTAACTTGAGTTTGACTTGAACGAGCATGAGTACGAGGCTCGTCTGGATGTTTTGTGGCCACGCAGAGGCCGGATTTTAGCCGCTCGTCGTTTAGAGCCTGCGGCCATAGGCGCCATCGGCTAGCGGGACCGGTGGAACGACCTCGTCACCGCCCCATGGCGCCGTTTGTTTCGACTTCACGCTATTCAGTATGTCGAGCTCGTGATGGAGTTCTTTTCCACCTATGAGTTTGACTATCCTTGCGCGGACTTAGAGCAGCCGGAGACGATTAGATTTAGGCTAGGCGGGGAGTGGCGGGTGATGTCAGTTGCCAGATTCAGGAGATTATTGGGCTTGTATACGAGGCAGGAGCTTCATACTGAGATATTCACCGATGGTATCACCGAGTTCCCGACAGAAGAGGACAAGGACCAGTTCTAGCACGAGTTTGGATTCGGGATGTATGATCCGAGTTTGAGCAAGGCTTCTAGCCATCGGGATCCCTTGCACCGTGTTCTTCATCGTTGCATTGTTTTTTTCTATTTCTAGGAGAGGTCAGGGGGGACAGTAGTGAACCTTAGGGGGAGCTGTTTTACCTATTTTGCCTTGTCCGCCCGTGCACCTGCAATCTTGCGCATTCCATCGCGGGGTACTTGGTGAACAGCTCCGGGCGCGATGTTACCAGCGCTATTTGTGGAGGTCACTTCGTGACCAAGCTGGCGAGGCATTTTCAGCTGCTTACTGACGATTTGATAGGGGACCTGACCCCTGTGGCTGAGACCGTCGTGATGACCGTGCAGACACTGAGGAACATGCATGTCGCTCATCGTGGCGCAGGAGGGATCAGATTGGTAGATAGATGGGGACGGACGTGGGATCCAGACCATCCGGGTCCCGATCCAGATCTTGTGCAGGCCGAGGCCGTCGTCACCCCCATCAGGCACACGCTGCTCAGCAGGAGCAGGAGCAGGGGCACGAGCATCAGCAGCCCGACCAGCCTGCCTCCGCCGCCACCACCGCCTCCGCCGCCATCACCACCGCCTGCGATTGTCATTCCACATGACCTGTTCATGCGTTACTGGACCTGGCAGTATGAGGTCCAGTTCGCCGCTGCTGCTGCTGGCGGGGCACTATACGTGGTTCCCCTTCCATTCTTTATGCCGCCAGAGCAGCAGCCCGATCATTCACCACCATCTCCACCGTATCATCAGCCACCACCATCTCCACCGCATCATCAGTCACCACCACCATCTCCACCGCATCATCAGCCACCACCATCTCCACCGCATCATCACTCACCACCACCATCACCACCAGCAGCAGGAGGCGAGGGAGGCGGGGCCACCGGCATCGACCTTGAGGGCGTGCAGTGGGAGTAGTACCTCCCATTGCATTTTGGTATCATTTTTGTGAGTTGTACTTTCTTGTATGTTGTACAAACTCTTGTATCACGCTTCAGCGTTTTATGTTGTTCTTTTGTTGTACTTTTATTTCCATGTACTGTTATATATATTTGTCTTTACATTTTTGTTGATATTTTGGCTTGATGTTACTGATCTGTGTTTGATGTTGTTAGTCTTGATTAGATCTTGGAATTGTGGAACTTCGTGGAACGTCATTTTTGTGGGTAGGCTTTTTGCGTGTGCCTTGATCGACATGAGGGAAGTTTTAGTTCTCCCTTCACGCTTCATTGCATGGCATTCCATTTTGCTTTGCATGTTTTTGTATACATTGAGGGCAATGTATATTTCTAAGTGTGGGGTTGGGTGTTTATTCTTTGCTTTGCATTATTTTTGTTCTACATTGAGGGCAATGTAGAATTCTAAATGTAGGGTGGGAATTTTGTTCACGCGATGTTTGTCCCTTTGAGCATTTTATCACTTCATTTTTTTGCAAAATCTTCCTTCATAATTTTTATTCACACTAAATCAGTTTTATAAAATTGAAAAACACAAAAATATAATAAAAGTTAACCGTTTAGCATTCACAATTTTTAGTAAATAATAGAGGTTTGATTTTTTGAAAGCAATTGAAATAGAAATTCCATCAAGTCAAACCCAATTTTTTGTGATAACCATGAGTTTTAGTGGGCTAAACGAATGAATTGCATGTAACCTTTTGCTTACACCCATTCCTTTCCATTTCCGTGAGTTTATTTTTGAGCCTTGATAGCTTTAAACATTGTTTGCTCTCGTTTTTGCGGATTTGAGTGTACCGGATGTTTCATGCTTATTAGAACTTGCTTTTAGTATACATTTCGAAATCATGAACATAAATACTGCATAAAAATGATTGAGGCATTAGGATAAACCCTCCTTTGTGAGCCTTTTATTTTTATTTCTATTTTCCCTCACCCGAACACATCCACTAGTTAGCCACGTTGAGCCTATCCTGTCGTTTTCTTTTATCACCCACATTACACCACATTCAAACCTTCATTAGCCTTTTCATTTATTTTTTCGCCCGTGTTAGAAATCCGGTCGGCTAATGTTAATTTTATAGCTTTTATTTTGTTGTAATTTTCAAATTCTTGAGAAGGTGGAAAGATGCATATTCACTTAGTTCCCTTCAAAAGAATGAAAAGAAATAGTTTAAAAAAAATAAAAAAATAATTTTTTTTTACCAAAATTAGGTGAATTATAGCCGATTAGAGCAATTTTGTGAGAAAAGATGGAAATAATTCGGTTGTTAGCTCTTATCTATACGAAAGTATTAGCTAGTTTATTTTTCTTATTAGAAGTTGGTTTAGTTTTTGAGTTAGCATAGCTGCCGGGTTTTTAACCATTAAGCCACTTTTAAATTCCACTTCCTTACCCTTAGCCATTGCCAAGTTACAACCCGTTTAAAGCCCTCTTGATTTATGCTTTGTTTCATGTTAGTTGGTAGAGATTTGATCTTTTTGCAAGCTTATGATTTATGCATGATTCTTTGTCTTGGCATTTGAGTGTTCTATACGTACTCCATTACTTGTATAATCATATATATTCCCGAGTGTGTGTGAACATTGTGAGAAGCATAAAGTTGCATGCTAATGATTTCATAGGCATATTCATTTGCTCATTCGGTTATCACGTCATTGGGCTCATTGGGTTTCATTTAGTTAATTTTGCATTTCTTGAAAATCTTTTCAAACCTTTATAAGTTTATTAATGCTTACGGTTTTCCCGATTTGATCCATAGTGTCATTGGAAGTTTTGTTTCATTTTGATTTCTTTCCTGAGGACAAGCAATGTTCAAGTGTGGGGTTGTTTGATGTGTTAGTATTTACACATATTTTTGGCACAAAACTTCGCTCACTTAATGATCAATTCTTGGTTATATTCAATGTTTAGACACTTATTTGCTTCATTTCCTGTTTTGTAGGTTTTTGTGAAGCTTGGTGAATAAACAAGAAGATTCCAGGATAAAAAAGTGAAGTTTTAGGGTTTCTGTGATGGAGGAACGGTCGTGCCCCTATTTGGCACGGTCGTGCCAAGCTCCCAAACCCTAGGCACGGTCGCGCCCACATCTTGCACGACCGCGCCAAGCCAAAATCCAAGGCACAACCGTGCCTTGGCCTCCCACGGTCGCGTGTCATCTCGTGAGTCTGAACAGCCGTACGTCCTCGATCAGTGGTACCCAATGGAAGCTACGGATTGGTCAAATCTCTGTCACACGGTCGTTCCAAGACCTAGACACGACCGCGTCTTTGTACTAGGCACGGTCGTGCCCTCTCTCCTGGCACGGTCGTGCCTCCCCTTTTCTATTTAAACAGAACTTAATTCTCATTCAGACATTCAGCAAACCAGGAGAAAAAACCCTACTGTTCCAGCTCGTGTGTTCCTTGTTCCATCCATATTTCAAGATTCTTGGAGAGGATACAACATCAAGAGGATCACCATACATCAACAACAACATCTAGGCTTGGAGGAGTGGTTTGATTCTTGTTTTCATATCATGTTTCTCACTATTTTTCCCTGCTTATTTGTAATTTTGGTGCTCATGATGAGCTAAAACTCTTGTTCACTTTGGTTTAGATGAAGTTTAGATACATTTTACAACATTCATGGATTATTGGCAATTATTTTGTTAATGTTATGACAACCGTATGATTATTCTTTGATGAAATTATGTATTCAAGTATTTTGAGTTGTTTACAAGACTTGTATGTGTGTATGCCATTTTATGTTGGAAAACTTGTGGTTTATGCTTATATTCATGGATTGGTGTATGTATTTATACTAGTTTATGGCATTTGACTAGGAATGGTGAATGAAGTCTTGTATATGAATCATTATATTTGTATGTGTAACATTATGCTTATGTTTGGAAAGACAAAGTGTTTGTTATGATGTGTCATATTTAGTATTATGTTTATCTAGGAATTGTTGACACATCCTCCTAATTTATATAACCTTTATATGAACATTGTATGTTGAAGAAATGCATATTGTTGTCTAATTTATTCAACTTGAGGTGGATAGTGTGTTGTTCGTATTATCTTTCGAACTAGTTGTTGGATTAGTATACCTTAATCGGAAGCTAGTTCAATCTTTATAAACATTGACATGATTATTAAACACGTGAGCCTCATTGTATGACTTTAGGTGGTTGGTTTGTGTAATTCATGCTAGCTTTCCGAATGGTTATTTGATTAGATATCTTTGACGAGAATCTAGTCAATTTAAGTATCGTGTATTTGCCATGTTTCTATGAGTGTATTGAATATATTCTAGATGGATTCGACACCGAAGTGATATTTTCTCCTTGATTGTTTGATTTGTGATTTTAGCTTAGTTTATATAATTGCATGATAGTTAATTAAAACAAACTGTTCAAAACATCTTTTACCCTTACTTGATTAAAACTTAGTTCCGGTTAATTATTGCATTCCACCGTGTCCACGGATTGATATCCGGTTCTTACCTTTACTATATTGCTATCTGACGGGTACACTGCCCGATGTGTGTGTGATTAGTCTTTGGTGAAAACCCTTTTTAAAACTCATATTGTGTGAAAAATACTTATAAAAATATATACATAGTTTACACGCATCAGGGAGCCCCTAGTTCGAGTTCTCCCGTTACGAATCGTGTTCCAGAGATGTTTGGGAGTGAAATGGTGCGTCCAGGGAGTGAGAAAAAGTTGTCGCGCGGGTGTAAGATCAGTTATATGGATTCAATTTCAAACGAAACGTCCAAATTTAGGCTTTGAGTTAAGAGGTTGGTTACGGGGTGAGATTTTTTATTTCAAACAATGAATTGGATTAAATTGGTTCGTTAAATCATAGGGAACAAATCATGAAACATTTTCGCATGATCTACTAGTATTAATAACTTCGATTACGTGCGAATTGATGGTTATTGGAATCGATTTGGAGCGGGTTAACTTTTTCATAGTCAAAATCGGGTAGAAGGGGGTGTTTAGGTTCAGGATCATGAAAAAGTCCAAATGTTTGGTTTGGGGGGGTTTCAAGTGTGATGCAAGGGGTTCAAAGACAATTAGAGAGGGTTTAAAACTTAATTATTTGTTTTAAATTCATAGTAATTGATGTCGTCCAGACGGTCTATTAAAAACTAACAAATAAAACCTATTCTAGACTTTCTAGCTTTAAATTTATAAAACCTAGACTCGACCTAATACTAGACCACACAACCGGCAAGTGTACCGATCAATGCAATATAGCCTAACGAAGTCCGAGTTATCGAACCCAAAAGACACTGAATAACTAAATTAGACTCAACTAGGACTTAAGTATGATTTGATTGGTTTGAGGGATTACTACACTACTAATTATCAACTAAGGAATGCACTAAACTAAGGACAATTCAAGCTATCAAGAGTAAACTAAAGATGAAATCAAGAATGGAGAAGTCACTACCTAGGTCGGAATCCTATGTGTAAAACTCAACTTCTATCGGTTTTGGAACTAGGTTGGATCTGGGTTTCTAAAGATATAACACCTAAAAGATATCTAGTGGATTCCCGATCACTCTCGGTCTCGGGATGTGACCAGAAGACAACCTAAGGATATTGAACTCACCAGATGATCGGATCACCTCTCGGGTATTTCCTACTATGACAAGTACCCTAATAAACGGATTACCTCTCAGTCTCACCGCTTACCATACACTCAAGGAATGCATGGGGTAGTTCTAGCATGGATACTATGATTCGGATAGCAACTATCACTAGACACCTAATACCAACTTCCTCTCAGACAGCTGACACTCGGATTCCTAATGACGAAGACTAAACGACTAATTCTCACCTCTCGGGTATTGAACTAGGACACACATTCATTTCTAATCAGTAATTAACTAGGTTTTCTATGGCTACTACGTCTAGACACCACTCTAACTCACAAACCCTAAAGTCTATGAACCAGAAACGAAGATCAAACTGGCAGACAACCACAATCAACGCAGAAAAGCATAATCAACCACATAATCAGAATTAAACATGCACTAACATCACACATAAACAAACTAAAACCTTTACTAAATCATAAATCCAACACTCAAATCCAAAAACCGAATAAAAATCGAAACTTTAACACATAATCATCATATTGACCTAGGTAGATCGAGGATCTAGCCTAGAATCATACTAAGAACATCTAAACAGAAGCAAATAGCAAGATCCATAGGTTCAAAACACAAAATCAAAGATAAAGTTTGAATCTTTAAACCCTAGAATTGCAACTACACAAACCCGGAATCCAAAAGCTTCAACCTTCAGCTTCAATTCTTCTTCCAAACTCAGAATCGCCTCTTTTTCGTCTCTCAAACGGCTGGAATCGAACTCCCTTTTCTCAAATGGCCGTTTAAATCTTTTTAATTTAGAAAATTAGGGTTTTGCGGAAAACGGCCCTCTCGCGTACCGCGAGAGAATGTTGACTGGATCCTCGCGTACCGCGAGGACCAAAATAGTCGGGCAGATTTCTTGAATCCTCGCGTACCGCGAGAATTATTACCCTCGTCTCTCGCGTACCGCGAGAGGCATAAACTTCAGAAAATCGTCTTTTGGTCCTTGGACTTTTCCGGGCTTCATTTCTTCGCTCGTATTCTTCACGTATTCTTCATTAATATTCCGGAGCTCCTATAAATAAGACAAAAGACTCAATTGTACATAAAATTGACTCAAAACGAATATAAAACTACTTAAAACACATTAAAACATTGGAATAAAGACGTGTGCTTTCGCACCCTATCAAATATCCCCACACTTAACCTTTTTTCGTCCTCGAAAAATCTGCAAATGGAATCATAACTGGCATCTAACTCAGCAAACATAAATTTCAATTTTCAAAACATACTCATGTGTTAAAAAGCAACAATTAGTATTTCTGTCCGATTAAACCCAAGCACTAACTTTCAAGCCCCCGTTACGTGTTCTAAATCCATTTTATACAACATATCAATCAATCTATGTGACTCACACTTAGAAGTTACAGCTCTACCTAATCCCGTCTCAAGGTCATGTTTAGGCACGGATTAAACCATATAGATTTACCCTACCACGTTAAACTACTATTTACAGGTTTTTAGAAATCAGATGAAATCATGAATGAATGGATGATAATGAGCATAATAAGCAAAAGAACCTTCGTCTAGAGGTGTTTCAACCAAGTCACTATCCCGGAGGGTAACACATAGACTACATTCTATCAATGAAGCACCTAAATCTCACTTAGGGGTGTATCCTCCAAGTCGCCATCCCAGAGGGTAACACATAAGCAAAACTCAGTATAGCTCATAAATTATGGAATAACATGAATTATGGAATGCGGGCGCCACCGAAACTCGGATTTATTCTCATAAAAAGAGAATGGTGTGCCATAAAAAATTTCAAAAACCTTTAAATTTTAACTTAACGTGGTACCTATCACCCTATATTGACAGTTTCAGTATTACCATTACTCTAAGATGAATACCCACAAGATATCATGATTTTATTCCGTGATTAATCCTAAATAACACAAACAGGATATTTAAGCTCTACTAGTTAGCTGGGTCTACCAAAACATCACTAATTAGACACGTTTTCAATTATTTAATCTTTTAAACTTATAAATAGATCCAGTTCTACTATCATTTTCCAAATATATGCAATTATTTCCAAGGACATTTTTCAAATTTTTCAATTTTTTTGTATTTTTGAATTTTTATAAAGCCACAAACTAAACAAACTAGACACTCATATCCCCACACTTGAAAGACACATTGTCCTCAATGTGAAGCAAAACACAACTAAAAATGAAAATGCAAAAATAAAAACAAAAAAAAACAGGAAGCGACTTAGCTGGTAATGTAGATGCAAACTAATATGCAGCTTCGTTCTTCCTTGTGTGTGTACCGTATAGCATTTTGGTCGCGGTTACACGTCAGCTGTCGGGTTGCCTTTACAAGATAGTAATGGTAATCATCAATCCCGCCCGAATGGAGATTGAGTACGGACAGAATGATAAAACCTGCAAAATAAACTAAACATACCCACAGCGTTAAACTGACTCAAATAATAACTCAACTACTAACTCAACTAGACACTTAAAAGACTCAAGATAGATAGATGCAGAGAAAACATACTCAACGTGTGGCAAACACATAGACATGAATACCACAGCAAGGTTGAACATCGGTCACGAACAGTTTCTCGTTTCCCATGGTCATGGTGGTTGGTGAATGAAGTGAATGGTAGTAGATGATGATAATGGATGATAATGATAATTGTGGATATGGATGGTGATAGGGGATTATGTTGATGTATGATGATGTTGATGAGAGTGGTGGTGATGGGTGTGGAAAACATGGAAAACAAGGGAGTAGGGTGAAACCAGGACTCCCCCGCGTACCGCGAGATGCTATGGGGATATTCTTCGCGTATCGCGAAGGCCAAAAAGTTAGGCCGGCCGAGACTTTTGTCTCTCGCGTACCGCGAGATATTTCCAACTCGTTCTTCGCGTACCGCGGGAGGATGTCGTTAACAGAAAGTTTTAAAGTTTTTCCAAATTTTGTACTTAGAAAAATTATTGCCATTTAAGAAAAAATTTTCACCCACTTCCTTAAAACCTTGTCCCAAGCATAAAAACACATGTAACCATACCTGGGGCTTCATTCCCGACGATTTTCCTTACCGAATCAATCATGGATTCCTGCAAAACTTGACAAAAACAAAACACAAACCGAAAAACAAAGAAAAAGACACGGACTCAACCCAATGAAATCATACAAACTCTACATCCCGGGCACTTGCCCAAGACTCAAGCAAGCCGATCAGGAGGCTTCTCCTTGATCCTAACCGGTACCGCCTTCATCCTGCGCGGCCTCCGGGTCCTCCATACCAGCAAACAACTACTACTCTCAAACATTAAACTCATATCACATGTAGCAATCCAGTCCTTCCGCCACAACTTAAATCTACCCGGTCCGAAGATAATACGCATTAAATAACCAAGTAGTTTATCACTCTTCGATATCCCCACACTTGGGGTTAGCACTCTATCTACGTTGCCTAAGTCAATTAACTCTCGAGTCCTCTTACGAGGCGGCCTAGACCTAGGGGGTGACTCGATCTTTCTCCCCAAAGCACAAACCGTGGTGAAGATATGTAGGGGTTTAGGAATGGGCACTTCTAAAGGAATGACCTCCACAATCTCACCAGGATCCTCGGGATCCTCAACAACCTCCACCAACTTCCCCACACTTGGGGTTTTGCCTATGACCTCTTCAAACTCTGCCATCATCTCCAGCAAATCATCAGGCACCTCATCTCCATAATCGTCTGGCTCATCTAGCAATCCTTCTAACTCCAACGCCCAATCATATGGTTCTTCTATATTCGGGGCGGGTTCACCTACTTCTATCACCGGATCGGGGTCCCAATGGTGGTCCATGAAAGAATCGAGCATGCACACGGAGTAGCTGTGCTCGCCAACATCCTTCCCGGACTCTACAGCATTGAATGTAAGGACCTCATCCCCCACACGAAGTGTGAGCTTCCCGTCAAAGACATCAATCATCGCCTTTGCGGTCCGTAGGAACGGGCGTCCTAAGATGAGTGGGACTTGGTTATCCACTTCCATATCTAGAATCACAAAATCCACGGGGAATACAAAATCACCAACTTTCACCAACATGTTTTCCACAATTCCCCGTGGATACTTGACTGAACGGTCAGCCAAGGAAATACTCATGCGCGTCGGCTGGGGTTCACCTAGGTCCAGCTGCTTATATAAAGAATAAGGCATCAGATTGATGCTAGCCCCAAGGTCGGCCAACGCGTGGTGCATAGGTAGGTTGCCTATCAAGCACGGTATCGTAAAACGACCCGAATCAGGCAACTTCTCGGGTAAATGATTCTGCACCACCGCCGAGCATTGCTCACCAAGTGAGACTCCAGAGACCTCCTCAAGTTTCTTCTTGTTGGAAAGAAGGCCTTTTAAGAACTTAACATATTTGGGCATATGCTGGAGAACCTCTACAAACGGGAGATTGACCTTGAGTTGTTTGAACATATCAAGGAAGTGACCGTATTCCTTAGCATGTTTATGTGGCAACACACGTGTGGGATAAGGAATCCGGCTCAAGTCAATCTCGGGGGACTTCATCTCCACCCCCTTTTTCTTTTCCTCTACCCTTTTGGTAGGAATCTCAACTACTACTTCCTCCTCCACCGGCTCTTCTTCGACTACTACCGGTGGGCTCTCATCTTCCTTCTCTCCCATGCTCCTTGTCGAAACAGCATTCGACTCGGTCTCTTTCAGCATCCTTGCGTCGATTTCAGCAAATCGAGCCGCCCAATCAATCTTATTCACCTCCTCCACCGAGGGAATATTATGCTCCTTAGAGTGGGAGTCAACCTCTTCAACCACTTTACTCTCCACACTCTCTATAGACACGGCCATCACTGAAGCATTCGGGCCCGTAGAAGGGCCTCCTTGTCTATCCTGTATGCTCCTAGCAATGTCTCCTACCGTGCGTTGCAAATCCTGGAACGCCGATTGCTGATTCTTCATCAAAGTGTCATGGCTATCCAGTCTTTGCCGAGCATCCTTGTTATTCTGCACCAGCTGGGTAAGCAACTGTGTCTGAGTCTCCATCATCTCCTCTATCCTTCGTGACCCAACAGTGCTCCCAGAACTCGCTCCTTCTTCTGCTCCTCCATACTGTTGCTGACGACCAGTGAATCCAGATCTCCATCCCGAACCAAAAGTATTAGAATTGTTGTATCCTCGGTTCTGGTATTGGTTGCCAGCATAGCACACGTGCTCTTGATTATGAACAGGGCAATCTCGGGTGTCGTGTCCTCCCCTACACACTTGACACCTTAGAGCATTGAGCTTCAGCTCTTTAATCTCATTTGCCATCGAGGCGAGGGCAGCAGCCACGCTAGTATCAGGAGTGACCTGATGCACACCTCTAGAAGAAGAGGCGTGTGACCTAGCAGTAGGGATGGAATCCCTAACAGAACGTGGGTGCTGCTGTTCGGCTTGAGCGAAGCTCTCGAACATATCCTCGCACTCCTCAGGCTCGAGTCTATCCATGATATGGCCTCCTGCAGCTGTGTTGAACATTTGCTGCGTCTCGAAGGTGAGGCCATTATAGAACTTCTCCACTAGTGCCCAGTCGGGGAGACCGTGCTGGGGACATCGGCTCAACAGCGCGTTGAACCGCTCCCAGGCCATGTGGTAAGGCTCGTCGGGATCCATCCGGAACGAATGGATCTGGTCCCGAAAGCGAGCGGCCCTGGAAGGTGGAAAGTATTTCTTGAAGAACTTGGCTTCGAGATCCTCCCATGTGGTGATAGAATTGTCGGGAAGAGTGTCGAGCCAAGTAGATGCACGTCCAGAAAGGGAGAATGGAAAGAGACGCAAGTAGATTGCGTCCTTAGATACACCCGTGATATTAAATGTATCACATATCCGCGCAAAGCGGGACAAATGTCCGGGTGCATCCTCATCCTCGAGGCCATGGAATTGAGTGGCATGAGTGATCGTACTCATGACATGTGATGGGATCTGCCAAGAATTGGTGTTCGGTATAGTGGGGCGTGTGATCGAAGATCTCGCGCCCGTGACCCCCTCACTGGCCCTCTGGTGTACTGTACGCCTCGCTGGAGGATCAGCGTCGCCCATAGTAGGAAATGGAACTGGGCTAGTAGGACGTACCTTTGGTTTAACCAGCTCCTCTAAACGCTCCCGAAAGTCGCGGGTGCGCTCGTAAAGCTCTCGTTCGGGCTCTTGAAAAGCTGCAAAAGATGGTGATCCTTGCGAACGAGTATTGGGCATAAACAGAAAGACTCTAAGAAGGAAACAGAATAAAGACTCACAAGTAGCACACAAGACTCAAAAGAAAACAAAAGACTCAAATAAACCAAAAATCAAACAAAGAACTAGTCAAAGCTAATATTGCTATTGCCAAGTGTCCCCGGCAACGGCGCCAAAAACTTGATGTCGTCCAGACGGTCTATTAAAAACTAACAAATAAAACCTATTCTAGACTTTCTAGCTTTAAATTTATAAAACCTAGACTCGACCTAATACTAGACCACACAACCGGCAAGTGTACCGATCAATGCAATATAGCCTAACGAAGTCCGAGTTATCGAACCCAAAAGACACTGAATAACTAAATTAGACTCAACTAGGACTTAAGTATGATTTGATTGGTTTGAGGGATTACTACACTACTAATTATCAACTAAGGAATGCACTAAACTAAGGACAATTCAAGCTATCAAGAGTAAACTAAAGATGAAATCAAGAATGGAGAAGTCACTACCTAGGTCGGAATCCTATGTGTAAAACTCAACTTCTATCGGTTTTGGAACTAGGTTGGATCTGGGTTTCTAAAGATATAACACCTAAAAGATATCTAGTGGATTCCCGATCACTCTCGGTCTCGGGATGTGACCAGAAGACAACCTAAGGATATTGAACTCACCAGATGATCGGATCACCTCTCGGGTATTTCCTACTATGACAAGTACCCTAATAAACGGATTACCTCTCAGTCTCACCGCTTACCATACACTCAAGGAATGCATGGGGTAGTTCTAGCATGGATACTATGATTCGGATAGCAACTATCACTAGACACCTAATACCAACTTCCTCTCAGACAGCTGACACTCGGATTCCTAATGACGAAGACTAAACGACTAATTCTCACCTCTCGGGTATTGAACTAGGACACACATTCATTTCTAATCAGTAATTAACTAGGTTTTCTATGGCTACTACGTCTAGACACCACTCTAACTCACAAACCCTAAAGTCTATGAACCAGAAACGAAGATCAAACTGGCAGACAACCACAATCAACGCAGAAAAGCATAATCAACCACATAATCAGAATTAAACATGCACTAACATCACACATAAACAAACTAAAACCTTTACTAAATCATAAATCCAACACTCAAATCCAAAAACCGAATAAAAATCGAAACTTTAACACATAATCATCATATTGACCTAGGTAGATCGAGGATCTAGCCTAGAATCATACTAAGAACATCTAAACAGAAGCAAATAGCAAGATCCATAGGTTCAAAACACAAAATCAAAGATAAAGTTTGAATCTTTAAACCCTAGAATTGCAACTACACAAACCCGGAATCCAAAAGCTTCAACCTTCAGCTTCAATTCTTCTTCCAAACTCAGAATCGCCTCTTTTTCGTCTCTCAAACGGCTGGAATCGAACTCCCTTTTCTCAAATGGCCGTTTAAATCTTTTTAATTTAGAAAATTAGGGTTTTGCGGAAAACGGCCCTCTCGCGTACCGCGAGAGAATGTTGACTGGATCCTCGCGTACCGCGAGGACCAAAATAGTCGGGCAGATTTCTTGAATCCTCGCGTACCGCGAGAATTATTACCCTCGTCTCTCGCGTACCGCGAGAGGCATAAACTTCAGAAAATCGTCTTTTGGTCCTTGGACTTTTCCGGGCTTCATTTCTTCGCTCGTATTCTTCACGTATTCTTCATTAATATTCCGGAGCTCCTATAAATAAGACAAAAGACTCAATTGTACATAAAATTGACTCAAAACGAATATAAAACTACTTAAAACACATTAAAACATTGGAATAAAGACGTGTGCTTTCGCACCCTATCAGTAATTATTCTTAAAATGGTTTCTATAATAAAAGTTTAAACATTATTTGTTTAGTCATATTAATTTTATAAAAGGAAAAGTTTCTATTTTTATAAAATTACAAAGTTGTATAAATGATTTATTTATTGCAACCAAATATATATTTACATATATTTATAAATAAATACTTATATATATAAATATAAAATATAAATACATGATTTAAAGCTCGTAATTACATAAATATGCATGCATATGTTACATATATATAATAGAACATAATATGTTATTGCAAGGTTGAAAATTTGAATTAATACACGTTTAAAATAATAATTATTATGGTAAGTATGGTTTTGAAATGAAGTGTCATTAATATAGAATGAAATAATGGCAGAACATTGTAGATGTTACTGTATTATCCCCAAGTTGAGGGAATTTTGACACACCCCCAAATTCCACTAACGGAGTTTTACCGTTTGAAAGGTGACACACCAGGATCTCAGTCATTAGTTACATCAAACGACATTATATGGGACTCAAATTGAAATATTATAAAAGTTCAGAGTAAATACGGAAGCGTTTAAACAAGAGATTAAATGCGCACAACAACGCGCCCAAATCTAACAATAATGGAAACATAATATGTGCTCAGTAGATTGACAATTATTGAATACACCATGTTGACACCATGCATGTCCTAACGTGCACCTGTGCCTTAGCTTAACGTCCTGAGAAAACATGTAAGGAAAATGTCAACACAAGATTGGTGAGTTCACATGTTTCAATTTATAGAAGCGTTTAACAGATTAATATACATTCAATATATAAATCAATAGGTAGCTAACCCATAAACATGTTAACTAATACGCTCGCAACCGACAACTTACTGTTTATATGCCACCCACCATCATGGTGCATGTTTAGGTCAATATTACACCCGTTCGACCTCCAATCGAGTTAGCGCGACTAACGCGGGTGAGGTTTGTCAAACCCAGTAGTACTACTCAAACTACCTCGATGTGTTCATATTAACGGTCCGATGTGAGGACTTAAAGGATAATGTATATGCATAGTCATACAAGCGATATCATATATGAATTACAAGAATCAAAAAGCATTTACGACATGTTTTCTCCCCCAGTTTAAAACAGTAAAAAGGGGCCGTGAAAACTCACATGCGTTGCGTAGGAGGTAGTATCACATAAGTATGAGATTTAGAATCTCAAGTGTTAGCCTGCATGGCTTACGTATGCCCTAAAATTAATAACACAACTATTAGGGATACAACGGGATTTGTGACGATGACACAGAAGTTAGAACATCTTAACGCTTTCTAAGGATTTAAGAGTAGACGAACGTGTCTACGGAAATAAAGATTCTTAATACAAAAATTATGATCGCAGTGTTACGTGTCGTACGTTAATAACGAATAATAATTAAACAAATACATAAATTCGTACGTTGAGTCGTTTACAAAAATTAGAAAAATAATATAATATTTATATTGTTTTTAGGTTTGCAGGATTATCTAAATAATCATTTGTGTGAAAAAATAATAAATATACTATTTTTATTCGAGGATATAAACGTGAGTAAATAATATAAATAATTATATTATTTATTAGTTTGATACGTTTCATAAAGCTTATAAATGTGGCAAAAATAATATAAAATATATATTATTTTTAATTGAGATTACGGGGTTGAAAATAATATAAATATATTATTTTGTTTGGAATGGTGGTTTGAAAATAATATAAATATATTATTCTAAAAGTAGGGAAATAATATAAATTTGGTTTATAAAACTAAACCCGAGCCTACAATTGGTTTACAGGGCTAGAACTCATTAAAATAATGATATAGTAATTGTGGGATGATCTTTATATCAAAAATAATAATTAAAATTTGATTTGAAAAGAATTGGGGGTGGAGGGACTCGAACCCGTTCGAGTTCCATCGAACTCTGACAATAGGAATTTTACTGCGTTTGAGCGTTTTGACTTCCCTATCCATGATTTCTACAGGTTCCTCGATGAAACACAATTGTTCATCGATGTGTAGTTTTTTAAGAGGAACCGCGAGTGACTCGTCTGCCAGACATTTCTTGAAGTTTGAGACGTGAAAGACGTTATGTACACCACTAAGTCGTTCAGGTAGGTCCAGTTGATACGTTACTGGACCAATTCTCTTCATTATCTTGAATGGTCCAACATAACGAGGATTTAATTTGTCTCGTTTCCCAAAACGAATGACACCTTTCCAAGGTGAGACCTTTAATAAGACTATATCCCCTACTTGAAATTCTAACGGTTTACGACGCTTATCGGCATAGCTCTTTTGACGATCACGAGCTGCTGTCATACGGTTTCTAATTTGAATGATTTTCTCAGAAGTTTCAAGTACGAGTTCAGGACCTGTAAGTTGACTATCCCCAACTTCGGCCCAACAAATAGGAGAACGACATTTCCATCCATATAATGCTTCAAATGGAGCTGCCTTGATGCTAGTGTGATAACTGTTGTTGTAGGAGAACTTCACCAATGGTAGATGAGATTCCCAAGTGTTACCGAAATCAATCACACAAGCTCGTAGCATGTCGTCCAGGGTTTGAATAGTACGTTCTGTCTTGCCATCAGTTTGGGGATGGTATGCTGTGCTCATATCTAGGCGCGTGCCTAAAGCTTTATGTAACGATTGCCAGAAACGAGAGGTGAATCATGCATCACGATCCGAAATGATAGAGATTGGCACCCCGTGCCGAGAGACTACTTCTTTTAAGTAAATACGAGTAAGCTTATCCATTTTTTGTCGGTTTCCTTGATTGCTAAGAAGTGAGTGGACTTTGTTAAACGATCGACTATTACCCAAATGGTATCACATCCGGTAGGAGTTCGTGGCAATTTTGTGATAAAGTCCATGGATATCTGTTCCCATTTCCACATGGGAATCTCTTGTTGTTGGAGAAGACTGGAATGCTTTTGATATTCAACTTTGACCTTCACACAAGTCAGGCACTTGCTCACATAGGTGACTATATCGGCCTTCATTTTTGGCCACCAATACAGCACCTTTAGGTCATGATGCATCTTGTCAGAACCTGGATGAATAGAGTAACGAGATTTATGAGCTTCATCCATAACCAGTTCTTTTAAGTTCCCCTACACTGGAACCCATATTCGCTCTGCTAGGTAGCGAATGCCATCTGATTTGACCTCCAGTTGTTCTCCATACCGTGTGTACCTTCCAGCGGTAGGTTTTCCAGTTTCAGGGCTTCGAATTGAGCACTACGGATTTTGTCAGGTAATCCGGGGTAAATAGTAAGCTGTAGTGCTCGAACTCGTTTGGTTTTCATTTCCTTTTGACTTAGGGCATCACTTTAGTGCCAATACCACGGCTCCCAACTCTAAATCATGAGTCGTGTAGTTCTTCTCATGAATTCTCAGTTGACGAGAAGCGTATGCGATCACTTTCTCGCGTTGCATTAAGACACAACAAAAACCTTGAATGGATGTGTCGTAGTACACTACAAAGTCATCTGTTCCCTCCGGAAGAGATAGGATAGGTGCATTGCAGAGTGTCTGCTGTAGGAGTTGGAATGCTGATTCCTGGGTGTTATCCCAGTTATAGAGCCTACCCTTTTGAGTTAGGACAGTGAGAGGTTGAGCAATCTTGGAGAATCCCTCGATGAAACGACGGTAATATCCAGCCAATCCTAGATATTTTCGCACCTCATTTGGAGTAGTCGGTGTCGCCCCATTTCTTGATGGCTTCTATTTTAGATGGATCGTCATGTATTCCTTTTAGTTGGCTACATGTCCTAGGAATTGCACTTCACGAATCTAGAATTCGCACTTGGAAACTTTGGCATACAACTGCTCCTTTTTAAGTAATTCAAGGATTAAACGTAAATGTTCCTCATGTTCCTCCTTGTTCTTGGAATAAATGAGAATGTCGTCGATGAAAACGATGACAAATTGATCAAGGTATGGTTTACACACACGGTTCATGAGGTCCATGAATACCACAGGTGCGTTGGTTAATCCGAAAGGCATGACCATAAATTCATAGTGGCCGTACCTTGTCCTGAAAGCCGTCTTAGAGATATCCTCATCTCGGACTCTTAATTGATGGTAATCGGAGCTAAGATCTATCTTGGAATAGAAACTTGATCCTTGGAGTTGATCAAAGAGATCATCTATACGAGGCAAAGGATAACGATTCTTGTTTGTTTCTTTATTCAGTTCACGGTAGTCAATACACATACGGAAAGTCTCGTCCTTCTTCTTGACAAACAGAACCTGAGCTCCCCATGGCGATGAGCTAGGCCGTATGAAACCTTTATCCAACAACTCTTGCAGTTGAGTGGATAGCTCCTACAATTCACTAGGTGCAAGTCTGAAAGGTGCCCGAGCAATCAGTGCTGCTCCGGGTGCTAGATCGATATGGAATTTGACTTGATGATGAGGCGGACGACCAGGAAGGTCTTCGGGAAATACTTCTGGATAATCAAGAACAACCGGAATGTCGTTAATCTTCTTTTCCTCAGATGGCTGCTCGGCAACGAGAGCCAGAATGGCAGTATGACCCTTTCGTGGATACTTCTGCGCTCTCATGAAAGATATGATGTCAACGACTGCACCATTCTTCTCTCCTTGGACAGAAAGGGTTTCTCCACTCAAGAGAGGAAGGCGAACAATTTTTCTCCCGACAGATAATTTCGGTTTGGTTCTTAGATAACCAATCCATTCCGACAATTACGTCAAAACTACTGAGCACGACCGACATTAGGTCAATGTCAAGTTCATGACCAGCCAATCCACGCTTACAGCTCTTAAGAATGTGAGTTGCTTCAAATATCTGATCATCAGCTATTTCTATGGTATACATAGTTTCTAGTAGGGTTGTAGTACGACTGCACCAACTTGAAAAATTGTGAAGTCATGTTGGGATTTCTAATTAGACTCGTGCTGATAAGGTAAGCGTCGGTCAATGTAAATGTCAAGGGAAAAGGTTCACATGTAGGAAAAAAATTTCAATGAAATATAGATTCCAGTAATACAAGGAACAGGTTGTTTGTTTAAGTAATTACGTTTAACCAATGGTTGGTTAGGTTAAATCCTCGTTTCTCTATGTCATTGGATCATTTCATGAAGAAAGAAATTCATTTACAAGATTGAATATGATGGGGTATAATTCAAATTAAACCAAGGATTAGTCACTGGATGAGGCAATAGGGTCAAAAGAGATTTATTGTTGGAGCGTAAGGGATAACATGTTAGCTTAGAAGGAATTCTTCAAATTCCGCTTACATACTTGGAGCCGATAAGTTTGCCATGAGATTCTATTAGAGTTTCAATCAAGATGGTTTCTGTGATCACGTTTAGATGAGTGTCTTAATTTCACTAAGACTCTTACATGAGTGAGAATAACATTGATGGATTCCATTGATGATAATTCAGTGTGTCCGTAAACATTTTCAACCTGATAGTCGCGTCTATCAGCTGTTAAACGAGTTTAACGATACCAACTAGTCGTTGAGTGGGTTATGAGAGTCTCTACAGATAGTGGAAACTTAAGTCTGTAAATCACAGATTTGGACCACTTATCCACACACTAGGTTTAACTAGGATTTACATGCACCTCAACTTACTATTACGTGTGCACCCATAATGATAATTTGCTTTGCATGCTCACCCTAGTTCTCCCTGTCCTGTGTCATAATGTCCTTTAGCATGTATTGCCGAGTACAGAGTGTTTTCAGATATGATAGGTCATCGAAAGGCTTAGTCATCAACCATAAGTTGATCAACTAGGACTCATATTAGGATGAGTAGTAAAAAATTATTTGATCCGAGTATTCACCCGAGTTGAAACACAATACGATAGTCCCATCCAGCGGATTGTAAATGAGAACATGGAATAAACATGTACATGAAATGCGACGTCGTGAAATGAAACTAATTCATGAATACAAGTTTCAGGAAGCAGCAAAGTAGCCGTCCTTTCAACTGAGTCAAGATAGGGTTTGAGTATGCATTGAGCAATGCGTCCTCAGATTTGTAGTCAATCTATTCTCAATAGAATATCGACTAATGACGCGAGCCTATGGCTCGGGAAAGTGATGACATCTACGTGTCAATGGGTTTTGCAATAATACGTGCAACAGTCTGCCTTCGCTAGGCGTATTGTTGCTAGTGGGTACAGTAGGGACTCGCCTCCGACGATCCCAACTCCGAAAGAGATATGCGTTAGTGCTGAGTGTCGTCCATAACATGGACCAGAGAAATCCCACCATACCCAACAGGTGATGGTGATATAAGTGACTCCACCGAAGGCTCCGTCTCGCTGCCCTCGGACGTGAGTGGATGATGTTCTGGTGATTCCCCGAGTGTCGTCACAAGGAATAATGATGCAATGCAAATAATGTGTCCCTTGCCATCTGAGGGTGATACGGATGGTATTAACATGCCTGCACTGCAATGTATGTATAGGTACTATATGTATCAGGTATAAGTGTCTGTGCCGTATAACTAATGTGTGCGGTTATAGTCTAGTATGCAACCCTAGTTCTCTATAACCAATGGCTTTGATACCAATCTGTCACACCCCCAAATTCCACTAACGGAGTTTTACCGTTTGGAAGGTGACACAACAGGATCTCAGTCATTAGTTACATCAAACGACATTATATGGGACTCAAATTGAAATATTATAAAAGTTCAAAGTAAATGCGGAAGCGTTTAAACAAGAGATTAAATGCGCACAACAACGTGCCCAAATCTAACAATAATGGAAACATAATAAGTGTTCAGTAGATTGACAATTATTGAATACACCATGTTGACACCATGCATGTCCTAACGTGCACCTGTGCCTTAGCTTAACGTCCTGAGAAAACATGTAAGGAAAGTGTCAACACAAGGTTGGTGAGTTCGCAGGTTTCAATTTATAGAAGCGTTTAACAGATTAATGTACATTCAATATATAAATCAATAGGTAGCTAGCCCATAAACATGTTAACTAATGCGCTCGCAACCGACAACTTACTGTTTATATGCCTCCCACCATCATGGTGTATGTTTAGGTTAATATTGCACTCGTTCGACCTCCAATCGATTTAGCGCGACTAACGCGGGTGAGGTTTGTCAAACCCAGTAGTACTACTCAAATTACCTCGTTATGTTCATATTAACGGTCCGATGTGAGGACTTAAAGGATAATGCATACGCATAGTCATACAAGCGATATCACATATGAATTACAAGAATCAAAAAGCATTTACGACATGTTTTCTCCCCCAGTTTAAAACAGTAAAAGGGGTCGTGAAAACTCACCTGCGTTGCGTAGGAGGTAGTATCACATAAGTATGAGATTTAGAATCTCAAGTGTTAGCCTGTACGGCTTACATATGCCCAAAAATTAATAACACAACAATTAGGGATACAACGGGATTTGTGACGATGACACAGAAGTTAGAACATCTTAACGCTTTATAAGGATTTAAGAGTAGACGAACGTGTCTACGGAAATAAAGATTCTTAATACAAAAAATATGATCTCAGCGTTACGTGTCGTAAGTTAATAACGAATAATAACTAAACAAATACATAAATTCGTACGTTGAGTCGTTTGCAAAAATTAGAAAAATAATATAATATTTATATTATTTTTAGGTTCGCAGGATTATCTAAATAATCATTTGTGTGGAAAAATAATAAATATACTATTTTTATTCGAGGATATAAACGTGAGTAAATAATATAAATAATTATATTATTTAGTAGTTTGATACGTTTCATAAAGCTTATAAATGTGGCAAAAATAATATAACATATATATTATTTTTAATTGAGATTACGGAGTTGAAAATAATATAAATATATTATTTTGTTTGGAATGGTGGTTTGAAAATAATATAAATATATTATTCTAAAAGTAGGGAAATAATATAAATTTGAGTTATAAAACTAAACCCAGGCCTACAAGTGGTTTACGGGGCTAGAACTCATTAATATAATGATATAATAATTGTGGGATGACCTATATATCAAAAATAATAATTAAAATTTGATTTGAAAAGAATTGGGGGTGGAGGGACTCAAACCCGGGTCTCCTCCCCCACACCCAAACAACTTAACCATCAGATCCCGCTAGGGTATCGCAACAAGATCCATATCATATTTGTTTTAACACACAACTAATTGGGTCCCTCCTCCTTTAGGCGATTCAATCAAAACCCACCCCTATTCCAACGATTTCGACAGCGATTTGAAACAAGAGCTTGGGGGTTTTGATTATCGATCCAATCCCAACCTGCACGTGTATTTAGTTACAAAAATAACAGTTTAGGGATCGTTTAATTCTGTATTGAAAATGCCGGAACCCTAGGTTTTGATCTTGGAATCGAATTGACTAAAAACGATAATGTATGTTGTCGGATTCATAGGGCTTTCAAAGTATGTGAAATTGCGAAGATACGTATACGATTTAATTAGATTTTGATGGAGTCTAGGGTGGTGTTCGGCTAAACCCGAATGGGTATGAGCCCTAGAATTCAATTATGGTTAATTCGATCATGTAAGCCCTGATTAGCATAGGGCTTTTGATCTAGATACTGAAACGAGACTAATAGTGTAAGAAATTACCAGATTTGATGATGAACTGATGGAGTTCGGTTAGATTGGGCTCCGACTTCGTGCGTTTTGATCTCCGGCGACCCTGACTCCTTCTCCGGTGACGTTGACGTGCGGAAAAGCTTCGGGGAAACTCGATTAAGGTGTGTAGACGATTGATTTGCGAGAGTGATATCCGAATTGATCGAATTCGATAGGAATGATGATGTTCACGACGGTTACGACTTCAATGTGCGTAAAGGGAATTGATTCGTGATTATTAAAGTTGTTAAATGCCACAATGATGATCGAATTTACCATAAACATGCTCGACGGTTATAGATTTGGACATAATTCGGTTCTAGATTACGAATTTGGATCAAGAGGAACTTGAGTTTGACTTTGGAAAGTCAACAGAACTCAAGAATCATGATTTTGACTTTAAAAAGTCAAAATAATCAATTTTGCGATAATTGCAGAACTAGTCCCTGTTGTTTCAAGTCTTTGAATTTGAGATAGGGCCAAATTAGTCCTTGAGGCTAGAGTCCAGTTAAAGATTAGTTAGTTTGACAATCGAAAAGTCAACAAGAATGCGATTTTTGACTTTCCAAGTCAAAGGAGTGGGTTTAGAGCAATTACACTACTAGTCCTTGTAGTTTCTGGTTTAGATAATGACAAAATTAGTCCCTAAGGTTTGAAATGAGTTAAATGGATTAATATTTAACGGAATTTGCTAACGGTATTAATCTTGAAAAGTCGGATTGTCACAAATTTCGTCCCCAAATTCAACTGATGGAGACTACTGAGTTATAAAGGGGATGAGGGGTACTTAAGCTTTATTTGATCCTCATGTTTTCAAGTAAACCCTGAGTCACGTTTGGATTCTCAATGAACCTTGAAAATTGGTTTGAGGGGTATAATCGATAACAAGATTCATGTATGTTACTCAAAGTCGGGCATGAATGGTGATAGTGGATTTAGTTTGAAAAGAATTAAGGAGAAAATTGTCTAAGAATAAACTGGACTCCAAAGGTGGAATGCATTACTTGAAATGAGAACGGTGAGAATTTGATGATCAAACTTGTTTAGGATATACTCTAATATGTTCGAGTAGTGTCACTGTTAAGGGATTTCACAAACATTGGTCAAGGTCAAAATAACATTATACTTCACGTGATACGAATAACTGTACTTCTGACAATATCACAGGAACACTTATATGTAGGAAGTACTAACGGCGTATCCACCATGCCCTTGTCATATCACATTATTTTCGTTACTACATATCACGATAGGTTTTATGCCATAACACGCGACGGGATTTGCTGTGTTTTCCATGCGCTGACTTTTATAATTACGTTTGCACCTGTAATTACTCAATTCATCGCATGGTCCGTATATATCATTCCATTGTGTGTGGGTCAAGATGGGACACAAGATCACTTAATTCATAACTATTGTTTTCAAATAAGGGTTGTTAACAAATAACTTGGTCCATAGATAATAACGTCAATCAGGAAATTAAAAGGTCAACAATGTGGCACAACTCCATACGTGGTTGTCCTAGGCAGACCACATAACCCTCAAGATGACCCATAAAGTTTATAGCTCACTAGTGTTTGAACAAAAATACGTCAATCCCCGAGTACTCAAAGTTTATAGCTATCAACTTTCATGGATAAAGTGAATGATCATGCCTCTTGTATATAGTGGACAATTAATTGCAATTAATGTAAGCAATCTAGTTTCGTGTGTAATGTAAACACCCAAGTTTCATGTATAACGAAAATAATCTAGTATCACGTATGTTGTAAACAAACAAGTTTTGTGTACTGTTGGATCGGGATCTACCTTGATCCAATGATTCAACACATTAACCGAACCAAATCGTGCGGAATCCGATTTGATTGGCAATCCAATCTATGACACGGATCGGGTCGTAAGAAACGAGCGGATTAGATGTCAAAACGAAGGTTTCTATCGACCCTTTGGTGTAGAGAAGTTGGATACAAGACCTGGAAACTCTCAACGGACAGAGATTCGACAATACAGGTGCAAAGAGTTTGTGTGTTCTGTTGCTTAGTCTGGTTCTGCTCTGGTTAGTCTCTTCTATGTGTATATGTGTTGTATATGTGCTCATGAAGTGAAAGTTCTATATATAGTGCTGAGGCCATTCGTACGAATGAGCCATGTGAATGGACTCATTCATGCGAATGAATCAGCAGAATGGTTCATTCGTAAGAATGAATCATTAGAATGGTTCATTCGTACGAATGAATCATTCTCATGACTTATTCTAGCGAATGAAGCATTCTCATGATCTATTCGCGCGAATGGATCATGATCATGATCCATTCGTGCGAATGGGCCTTTCAATAGCACGATTGATCAACGTTATCGATATTTATCAGATCGTTTAATACACAGTCGTTATATATGAGTAAACATTAAGGATAAACATGTAATTTCATTAATACATCAAATAATTACATTAAACATAGATGAAATACATATTACAAGGGATTAGGGACATATTATGCATCTACATACTCCCCCTTGGACCTAGATCCCTTCAAAATGACCTAACTAACATTAGTTGGTCTTCAACATCTCTTTTGTATGAGTTTTCCAGTTAACTCCGGCGTGTATGTCAAAAGCAAAGCATATACGTATCACTTTCACATACTGCAACGCCTGGTCTATATCTGCAACTTCAAAAAATGGCTGACACTTGTATAAAGTTGTAACATCTTGTTCAGACAAGTTGGTCAGCCACAAGGGATCAAAGACCCTAATGGTCTCCTATGACCCTTCTTTACAAAGCACTATAACAGCTTCACCAGTACGCCCATCATAGTACCACCATTTGAACTGATCTGAGAAGTCCTGGATCATTTTCCTTAAAGGAATCTTCTTCATGATCGTTGGAGGTTTCCACTTTAAGACAATTAGGGGCTTCTTGGTGATTGGATAAACCTTTTCCTTGTGAATGTAACGTGTAGGCATTTGTGGCTTGAAGTTCACCCACTTCTTCCGGTATTCGTATTGTAATTGACGTTCAAACCATTCGGATAGACCGGAAGATTCGCTGTATAGAAGCTTTAGACGCGCCAATTGATTTACTTCAAATGCGGGCAGCGTCTTGAAGTCATGAGGGTACCTGAAATATTGTATTCCCTTCTCTCTTTTTATAGCATAGCAGCTTAAGTCGTTGAAGTATGCCCAACTGATTATACGACATTAGACTTGTGTCCTTTGAGTCGATAAACTTTAGTGTACTTGGTTGAAGGAGAGGGCTTTGAGTTCTTCTTTAATTCGGCCATGTATTCCATCCACTGACTTTTACGTTCATTCAGCTCGTCAATGTCAATAGTGGAGGGACCGGCTTCATCTCCTTTGTTGTCGATAATGCGGTTGACCTCCTCGTCAGACTGCTGAGTGAATAAGTCCGCGAAGGAGGGAAGATCATCACCATCTACTGATGTGTACTTTGGATATTCTTGATCAGTGATGTCTTCGACTTCAACCTCATCAACGTCTTCTAGTTCGTCAGAGGAGGGATAATAAGTTGTAGGAACAGATGCCTCTTCAGTGATGACTTCGTCGGGATTCATTTGAAATAGCTCGGCAATCTGTTCTTTTGACAAGAAGTGTACGATTTCCCCTTCCTCTTTGTCATAAATAACTGAATGTTGGATGATCCCTTGCATGTCAAGCACATAAGTTAACTTTGAAGGTTGTTGCTTGAGAGGCATCACATCTAAAACTATTTACATAAACAATCATAAAATAAACATGTGAGAATAAGAAATTTCATTGATTTAATCAAAATAAAACTGAAATTATTTACATAATAATCTAATATTTACAATAAGACAAGTTAAAACACTTAAAACAAAAACTATCAACCTTCAGTGCCCTTTTGTTTATCTGATGATGGGCCTTCTGATTTGTCTGATTTTTGCTTTGTTCGCGCTTCTGCTTCTGCTGTCTTTTCAGCACTTGATGCAGTACCAGCATTGGCACCATCGTTCTTATCTTTGTCATTATTGTCATCATCATCATCACTATCATCATCATCATCATCGTCATCATCATCCTCATCGTCATCATCATCACCATCATCACCATCATCACCATCATTGCGAGCACCCTCAATTCTGGGTGTCGGGTCTCTTCTGCTTTCTAAGTCTTCCAACAGTCTCTTGTTTTCCTCCTCAAGCCTTTGTATCCTCTGAGCATGTGCATCAACAGTTTTAGACAACTGTTGATTCTGGTTTGTAGCAGTGAGAAGGAGGGCTTGTTGATCATTACACCTAGTGGAAAGACTTGTGATGGCTTGGGCTTGTTCAGTATTTTGCAGAGTCAACTGATTGATCTGCGAGCCCTGTTGGTCAATACGCTTTGATTGCTCTTCATTCTGAGCCAGTAAACGAAGTACCAAACTGTTTAAAGTATTGATCTGGTCGTGTAGAGAGACAGTCGGCAGTGACATTGAAGATTCAGCTCGAATAGTTGATGGCTGTGATGTAGGAGCAGTCGTGTAGATGGGAGGAGGCACAGTTTGTGTCTGAGGCATAGATGTTGACATTGGAGCCTCAGACCTGGTGGCAGTTGCTGTAGTAGCAGAGGTGCTCTCCGTCCTTCTGACAAGTTTAAACTTTTGGTGTTTGGCCATTCTCTTTCCTCTTCCTCTCTTGACTGGGGTAGATTGGGAAGAAGGAGCAGCAGATACTTGTGGACAGTCAGGGACAAAGTCAGCATCCCTGATGTCATCATCAACCCTTGAGCTTCCTTGATCTTCTCCCCTTTTTCGTTTTGTTGCGACCAATCTTGCCCCTTGTTGACTGATTTCAAATTCATCTTCAGTGTCCTCAGAATCAGTAAACAGGACGGTGTCCAGGTTAACGTCTTCTGGGTTAGTTGGAAGGGAAGAATAGATAGCAGCAACAGTGGGGGTGGTGGCAGCGGTAGATGGAACATTAGGAGCATTGCCACCATCTCCCTGACCATCTTGGTCGTCACCATCTTGGTCGTCAGCTGGAGGTACAACAATATCCTCCCTGTCAGAATCACTGTTATCGTGACGCCATTTTCTGTTTGCTGGTGCCACATACTCTGGATTTGCCAGATGTCCAATGAGTCGTTTGTGAGGTGGCTTTGTTGGTCTTCCCCTGTAGGTCTGTACCCTGTTTAGAGTGACGTCCGTCATGTGTTCTAACTTGATTATGTCGACGTCTGACCTTGGTAGAAGAGGAAGTTGGTCATCTATTATCATTTGTAAGAATCTGGGGTACATAAGATACGCATTGTCCCCTTTAAGATAGATGTTTTCCTTAAGGTGCGTGAACACCATCTCGGAAAAGTTGAACGGAATGTTCAACACCAGAGCAACGAATGCGCTCTGAATTGTTTCGTGCATGTCGTCGAAACCGCCACGACGGGAACCGAGGCAATGCAGAAGAACATGTCCTAGATACTTGTACTGCGGACAGAGGTTCGCTTTGTTTAAAACTCCCTCGGCTACATTCCCGTCGTACTTTATTCTCATGAAGCATCCGCGGACCAGATATTTATCCAGTGTCACTGGATCTTCAGGATGATCACCGAATTGACACAATCGGCGAATGTGAGCTGCCGATACAACCACATCTTGACCTGCGATCTTCCCTCGTATGACCGGTGGAGATACCTCACAGTCAATCTCGGTAGAGGCCCAGAACTCCCTTTGATGCGACGTATATGGAGTCCGGTGATGGGATATAGCATGAGCAATCCTTGATCTTGATAAAAACTCGATCATGCCGACAAACGGACGTGCATTCTTTGATGTAGGAATCATGTACGCACATATGTTGCTTTTTATTGAAGCCTTAAGAACAACTGGAGCTCTTTGCGCCATAACGATCAGTCTGCAAACACAAAAACATGAAGCACATCAGATCAGTACATGCAAGATTTTGGAAATATGAACTTTTAGACCATTTTCCCTTTGTACGAATGAACCCTAGGCTCTAATACCACTTTGTTGGATCGGGATCTACCTTGATCCAATGATTCAACACATTAACCGAACCAAATCGTGCGGAATCCAATTTGATTGGCAATCCAATCTATGACACGGATCGGGTCGTAAGAAACGAGAGGATTAGATGTCGAAACGAAGGTTTCTTTCGACCCTTCGGTGTAGATAAGTTGGATACAAGACCTGGAAACTCTCAACGGACAGAGATTCAACAATACAGGTGCAAAGAGTTTGTGTGTTCTGTTGCTTAGTCTGGTTCTACTCTGGTTAGTCTCTTCTATGTGTATATGTGTTGTATATGTGCTCATGAAGTGAAAGTTCTATATATAGTGCTGAGGCCATTCGTACGAATGAGCCATGTGAATGGACTCATTCGTGCGAATGAATCAGCAGAATGGTTCATTCGTAAGAATGAATCATTAGAATGGTTCATTCGTACGAATGAATCATTCTCATGACTTATTCTAGCGAATGAATCATTCTCATGATCTATTCGCGTGAATGGATCATTCTCATGATCCATTCGTGCGAATGGGCCTTTCAATAGCACGATTGATCAACGTTATCGATATTTATCAGATCGTTTAATACACAGTCGTTATATATGAGTAAACGTTAAGGATAAACATATAATTTCATTAATACATCAAATAATTACATTAAACATAGATGAAATACATATTACAAGGGATTAGGGACATATTATGCATCTACATGTACAACGTGATCAATCAGGTTTCGTGTATAATGTAAACAATCTCATGAGTAATGTAAACTATCGAATTTTGTAGGTGATCGAGTTTCGCGGACAAGCATGTTGTTTGGAGTTCATATACAATGTAGGTAGTTGGGTTTTTAAATTCTTAAATTTTTGTTGAGGTTTATATGGATGGTTAACGCCTACGCGGGATGATTTATCTCCTTGGGGTGCCTAGTAAGCTCATACCTTTCTGGAGGTGCAAGATAAAGAGAAGATGTAAGGCCCCAAACCCGGGAGGCCTCACTTGCTAGATTTACTCATTCACAAACAGTTCTTAAACTTGATTATCAAATAACGCAGCGGAAAATACTTCATTAAACATAACCATTACATTGTTCAACATGCGGAAGCGTAACATAGTATAATACATGAACATAACATAAACTAATCATAACGGGATGCCAGTCTTCATGATCAACCGGGTAACTCTTCTCGCTTACCAAGCATCACCGTCCATCATCCATACCTGCCTTAACCTGAATGTGCATACTAAAAAGTCAGCTACGCTGGTGAGTTCTAGTTTTCGTTCAAATTAAGAAATGGTTCAACATTCAAAACATTCATTAGGGTTTAACATCACTTATAAGAAAACAGGGCCTTTCATTCATCATTGAAAACCTTCAAACATTTTTCCTCATCATAAACACATTGAACGGATCATTTGTTTAAAACATTTAACATTCATTTAAGTCATACATTACTATCTACAATCTGTATCTTTCTTTAAGCGTCTCTGTGTCCCCGAAGGAACCTTGCATGTCGTGGACAACCGTTACGTATCGCCGTCATTGCCATATTCCGTCAATTCCCTTTTTGTATTACCCCCAAGGCTAACTGCACGAGGACCGACAATACCCATTCAGTTGCCCCTATGGCTCTCATGTCCATAGACCGACAACCTCCATCGACGGCTATGGCTCACGGCCATAACACCGTCGGATCATAATTTAACCTTACACAGGGTCACGTTAACCCCTGAGTAACCGTCGTTACTCCCTACCAGTTGTACAACATCAAACCATTGGCAGGCCACCAAGACACTGCCCTTGTTACTCTTATGGCAACTATGGCTCGCTGTCCATAATCTACCACAAGGCTGGGAATTTCATTCCCAGACTTCATTCGTCAATTCCATTCATTCGACAGATTAGATTTGTAATGACTTCTTTAAAACCTTTGCCCTTTTTCTTTTCTTTTCATAAAACCTTTCATTCATTTTCGAAACCCTTTACCTTTAGTTTAAACCATTTCTTTATAAACATTTCGTTCGTAAACATTCCATTCATAAAACTTTCTTTCCATAAACCGTTCATTCCAAATCATTTCATTTCGTAAACATAGTTTCATAAACATCGTTTCGTAAAAACATCATTTCATATGTATGCACACCCGCCCGAAAACATTATATAAAACATTTAAAAGAGGGCTTCTAGAACTCACCTGATAAGCTAATCCGGGTTGCCCTAAACAAAGGTCCCACTACGTTACTTCCGATCTAAATTAATTAGTTAAATACACATCAGACCAAATCCCGACTCTAACAGTTTAACCTTCTAAACATACCGACTTTACCTAATCAGCCTGGTGCCTGCGCACTTAGCAAGTGCGCAGACCCTGCTTCCTGCGTACTTGATAAGTACGCAGGATCCTCTTCCTGCGTACTTGGTAAGTACGCAGTGCTCTCTTCCTACGTACTTGATAAGTACACAGGACCTGCTCCGTGCGTACTTGATAAGTACGCACGATCTGTCTCTTCGCAAAACCCTAACTTTCACATTCAGGTCTGATCACGTCAAGATCCCGAACCTGTTAGCATTCAAAACATTTGTTTTCCATTAAGGAACTCAAATCTATGTTTATCTTTTAGTTTTATCCGTGAAAACGTTACCTTTTCACCCAAAACCCGAAAAACCCGAAAACGAACAAAAACTCAGATTTAGGCCCGATCGTTACCTGAATCGAGTTTCTGATCCGGAGGTTCTTCTCACGAGCTATGGAGCAACACTTTGCTGAAATCTCGAGTCAATCCGCCAACTTTCTCTCTCTATGTTTTCTCTCTCTAGAACTTGCAAATGAGAGAAATGGTGGAGGTCTAAGGTATTTATAGGGGAGGCTTCCCTTCCAGCCCGCCGGCCCATCCGGCCCGACCCGACATGCCTCGTTCGTTTATTTCGTCATTTTAACTGTCGTTTTATTTTTGGGATGTTATAGAAGATTTTTGTAGGTAATGTGCACATGAAAGATCTGATGTTTGTAAACGAACAAGTAAATGAAACTTACTATTGTTTGTAAATTAATGAGCAAGTGAAAAACTTGATGGATGTATCTCATACTTGCAACGTTAAATCAACGAGTAATTGCATTGTAATATAAAACTCATCATATGATAAAATGTCAAAACTTAATCCAAACATAAGGTAGCGGTTTCAAACGGGAATTTAAAGACAAGAATAGAAAACCTGGCTAACGCCTCAGGTAGCTTTCCACCAGGAAGTAGATGAGCCTCAAGATAAACATTGTTATGGTTACACGTATAGCAAACCGGGCCTCGGTTCTAGCTATTTCCGTACGTGCATTAAATATCTCCCGATCTTCTTCTAGGCTTGCAATTAGGTTCTCCTGGCACTGCACTTGACCCAAAAGGTTGTCTATTCGTTAACCTAGTAGGTCGTGCCTTATCACATGTTCCATTCCCTGTCTCAGAAACTCTGTGGTCCTCACATATTGGTGAGTGGCATCAGCTCGAACTCCTATACCACTAGTGGTTTCCATGGTTTGCCTTGCTCCTGGGTTTGGATGGTATGGGTCTGGTGCTAAGTAAGGGTCTCTCATCGGGGATGGTAGCTAGTTATGTAAGCGAGGTGCGTGATAAGGGTTTCTTGATGGGGGTGGTTCGGATGCTCGGAGTCTCAGGCCGGTGCTCCTAAACCAATCTGCTCTTATGTCAGACATGGATCTAGCAGCTGGAGGTGTTAGTGACTGGTGGTCTGATAATGGGGATCCGATGTCTTCCTCCTGCTCAGACTCTGTCCAGGGATAGTATACCAGGGAGAGAGGAGGGTAGGAATTCATGTCTAGCAGGAAAAGAAAACGATTGTAAGTGTTAATAGAATACTAAATGTTAGGTACATAAGTTTTCATGAGTTTAAAGTTTGACTAGTCACAACACTGAGTTTTCACAATAGTATGTTAGGAGTAACACTTGACCTATAAGTAGTGTACCCACAAAGTGAATTCCTAGGAAGGAGGGGTGGGTCACAAGGGATGCACTTAAGTACCCAGTCTTTCATTAGTCAGAATCTCTTATGGGTCTACACCCACTCTTTCGGCCATCATGTACTAATAACACTATTGTTTGGGCTCATGGTCATGATGAGAATCATTATAGACTGGCCTTTGAGGCCCAGGGGTGCGGTTCATTTACTCCAATAGGTTTCTTCTTCTTGGAGGGTAAGTGGGCTCCTCTAGTTCTTGTTAATGGGTATTTAGGTTCAAGAATTTGAATTAAATGATGATGGTGACCAAATTTTCAATGTGTAAGGTGAGAGTGTATGAAGTCTTAGATATGAATAAGTGTATAGTAGAGCTTAGGATAGCATTTAGTGGAATCAAAGTGGTAACATGTAGGCTGATAAAGTATTACATGAATATCAATTTTGTAAACACGTAAGTTATCAAGTAATGTAGCACATAGGGTAACATGTATTGTATCATGCAATGTAATACCTAGGATATCATGCAAGATAATCACACAGGAGTGTCCTACGGTTATAGACTAGGTCATTGGTTTCTAATAACCTAATTCCCTATAACCATGACTCTGATACCAATCAGTCACACCCCAACCGACGGCGGAATACATGGGGCGGAACATGTAGACTGTTCATAAGCACATGATCAACTAAAGTTTCATATATTAATTGAATCTAGATTTCCATGACACTTGTTCAAACAAAACATGTACAAACATACAAAGGAGACAAAATACACCAAAAATGTTCAATTTATTGTTTAACTAAGTCCTCAATCCTATGTGTAGCATCTTGTAAATGATCTCAAACGTTAGTACCTGAAACATGATGAAAACAAAGTCAACTAAAAATAGTTAGTGAGCATACATAGGTTTTGACACCTCAAATAGTTTCCAAATGTTGCGTACAATTCATATGAAGCATGGTTTAATAAGGAAATTATGGAGACTCACTATAATTTAAACTGGGGCGCGCAATCAAACCTTGTGACTGATAGGCATAACATAATAGTTATCCTTAGGTGATAACCATAACACAACAGTTATCCTTAAGTGATAGGCATAACACAACAGTTATCCTTAAATGATAGGCATAACACAACAGTTATCCTTAAGTGTTTTTGGCAACAATCACCGTAACCGGGTGGGTTGGTCAGACCCAATAGATCTATCATTGTATACCGTCGGCTAATACTGAGTTAATGATTGCACTTACACTATGCACAAAAAGTATGTAAATGTTGTTTGCACTAATAGTGTTCAAGAATAAGTCACAAATTGCACACATGATCATAATGTTTGAATTGTAGAAATTGCAAGTAATTTGAATATAATCATGTTTCACCCCAAAGATGTAAAAGTGGAAAAGGGGCTATGTAAAGTCACCTTGTAAATGAGTAGTTGAATATCACACAATATGTAGTTGTTGTTCAACAAGTGATTTGGCTAATCTCAAGATTAACCTATGATTTAATTATATAAAGGAAATCAATGGCATGCACAAATGACTACGGCAAAACCTATTGCACAAGGGATTGGGTGTAGACTTGGGCAAAATAAATGTATACTTGTTTGAGTCTCAGTTGGTGTTTATGAATTTTTTTATATAACGTATATGTGTATGAATGTAGGGTTTCTTTTGTCTTGCAAACATGTGGAATAATGTATATGTAAATAATTTATTAGTGCTCTTTTATTTATAAATGAATAGTTAAGGAAATTGCTCTAGTTTGTAAGTAAATGAATAAATAAATGAAAAATAATAAGTTGAATAAATAGATAATTGGATAAATAAATAAAAATCTTTTATTTATTTATTTAGTAAATATATTAATAGCATGGTCTAATTATTTAGTAATTAAACCAAGGTTTAAACAATAATTAGTTGTCACGCGGGTGTAAGATCAATTATATGGATTTGTTGAAGCACTTTTGTATGATAAACACTCTGGATAGAGTCTTAGTTTTGTACTTTCATTGTATGTATTTGTCTTTGTTTGTAAGCGTCTGTATGTATTAGTTATCGAGTTGTATTTACTAATGCATATTGATTGTTGCTAAAATCTCTAAGGGTTTTGCGCACTTAGTAAGTGCGCAGGAAATAGTTCCTACGTACTTAGGAAGTACGCAAGAATACTCTGCGTACTTGCTAAGTATGCATGAGCAATTTGCCCTGCGCACTTGCTAAGTGCGCAGAGATCAAGTCGTGTATAAATAGGATAGGTTGACAGTAGATAAGTACGCAGTCATATACGCAGACATTGTATACTCAGTATTTCTCTCTATAACCTTCAAGTGTTAATAATAGACGAAAGTTTAAAGTGACTCTTTTGTCGGTTTACTTTGTGTTGTAAGACTCTCCACCTAGTCACGGGTATTCCGCACCCGGTCCGACTCAGGAACACACTTGCATGTGACGATCCGCCACACCCGAGGGACCTACAAGTGGTATTAGAGCCTTGCTCTTGATTTCCAGTGTTGTGAGTGTGTTTGGAGAGTTTTCTACAGAGATTTTACAAGCAAAAGTGGGTATTTTTGTTGATTTTTGTGATAAAATAGGGGTAGCTCTTGAGCACTATTTTAGAAGCAAAAATCACTCAAAAACCGACTTTTGTTGTGTATTTGAGTGTTTTGAGCAACAAAGGTTGGTTAGAAACAAGTTTCTGACCCTTTGGCTCATTTTGTTTGTTCATCTGTCCGATTTTTGCCAACTCCGGTGAGATTCCAGTGACCGGAATAGTTTGGTGAGAGTTGGTGAAAAGGTTATCTGCGTACTTACCATATCTGGCAAAAATTTCAGTCTTACTGCGTACTTATCAAGTACGCAAGACTAATCTTTCTGCGTACTTAAGTTAACTCCTGCGTACTTATCTTTTACTCTTGCATACTTATCAAGTACGCAAGAGCAAATCATAAGTGCGCAAGACCATTTCTCTAAGTGCGCAAGGCCAATATCAAGTGCGCAAGTGTCTTTGACCTTTCTGAAATTTGACTAAGTGTTCACCATGTCGAATCTTCAGAACCACGGTAACCTTCTGAACTATGACAACGAGATCAGAACACCTCAGAAACCGCCAAAGTTGCTAAATGTAAATGATTATTCTAACTGGAAAGCACGCTTTGAGCATTACATTTCTTATACCGATTCTTCTTTATGGATACCAATTCTAGAGGGATATAAGCATCCCACACACATTTACCTTGATGAAGTAATGCCCAAGCCTATCTCTAAACTCGATGAAGAAGAAAAGAAGTTTATGATCGAGAGAAGAAGGCTCATGGTTCTATCACTATGGCCTTGACTAGGAATTTATTCCACGGTTTCAGAGGATATGAAAACTCCAAGGATCTTTGGAAGGCGTTACAGAAAAGATTCGAGGGCAATAGTGACATCAAGAAAAGTAAACGGGATCTCCTCAGGAAGCAGTATTAGTGCTTCAGATTTCTGGAGAACGAATCTATAGACGAGCTCATCTCTAGATTCTATCATCTGCAGACGGAGTTGAAAGCTTTTGAGCTGAAGTATCTTGATGAAGAACTAGTTGAAAAGTTTCTGGATGCATTGCCTCCCAAGTTTGAGATGTATATAACCCTGATGAGGGAGAATTCTAAGTTCTATGAGATGACAATTGATTAGGCAATTGGAAAGGTTCAAGCTCATGACATGAACCTAAAAAGGAAGGAGAGCTCAAGAAGACCTCAAATACAAGACCCTTCTATGTATCATGGGACATCTTCTACAACCAAGTCACCAGGCTCTGGAATTGCCCTTTTCTCTGGAAACTCTCATGAGGAAGAAACTGTGAAGGCTTGTGGTGGTCATGCATGCTATGCAGCATCCGGATTAGGTTCTAGATCGCATCAACAACATCTCTCAAGAAATCCTCCCGCTACATCTTCAGCTAACCAGTCAGTTATAGCCAAATAGCTGAAGATCATGTAGCTTTATTTTTGTCGTGTATGCTTGCCTATGAGAACTTCATTGGTGGCAAGCTTACATATCCTGAAACAATTGAAGAAGATTTTAATCAAGTGGATCCAGATGACATGGAGGACATGGATATTCAGTGGAATATGGCCATGATATTGAGGAGAACCAAGCGTTTCCTGAACAAAACATGAAGAAAGTTCATTGGCGGGCACTCTAATGCCAAGGTTGGTTTTGACAAATCCAAGGCCAAGTGTTACAAGTGTCTGAACTATGGACACTTTCCTCGTGAATGTCAAAAAGATAGAGCACCGGCTTCGGGTTTCACCAGACCTAGCCAAGGAAACAACCAAGGCTACAACAACTCAAACAACCACAATCAAAGCCAAAGTGGATCGTCCAATGCATTGGTAGCTCAACATGACGAAAGCTTTGATTGGGCTGTTCATCTAGAGGATGCCATTATTACACAAACTCAGGTTGGTCTCATGGCTGAGATTATGGAGATGAAGGAAGCTGAGGAACAGGAAGCTTCTGTGGCTGACCGAGAAGTGTCTACAACTGCTGTTGCCCTCATGGCTATCGAAGAGGCATCACATTCATCGAATGAGGTAGATTCTAATCCATTTAGAAGGAAACTTGGGAGAATGACCCCTTGTCAACTTCTTTCTGCATTTTTCAGTTTAGGCAAAGAAAAACAACCAAGTATAACCAACAAGTAGAATTTCCATGAAAGCTGGAAAAATAAAATCTTTTTTCTTTTTTCAAACATAAGAAACACAAAATCTTTTTGGTTTTTCTCTGTACAAATTGAAATGAAATGAATTGTAAAACTGTAAATCATGTATTTTTGTTGAATATCATGAGCAATAAGATCAGATCAGTATATGGTATATCAATCACACATCTTGGATATAAAATTCGTATAACATAAAATGGTATCCTATGTCATTCATACAAACCTTGATCAATTATGCTAATATCCTTTCAAGATTATCATATTTCATGTAATGATACACGATAAACATTCAAAGAAAACAGGATCCGACTATGACACACAAATTCAGATTGTCAAACCAAACCAAACCAAACCAAACCAAACGTACCCAGTATAATCCCACACATAGCTAACGCTATTAGTAGGGTCTGGGGAGGGTGTGATGAGGGCAAACCTTACCCCTATCCCAAGGGATAGAGAGGCTGCTCCCGTTTAGACCCCCGGCTCCATGGGAAAGAAAAAGATAAAAATATAAATAAAATTAATGAGTAATAAAGTAAAATAAATCTAACAGTAATCTAACAATTAGCAGTGTATGACTAGAGTATATTAGTCACAAGAAACACAACACACCTACAAGAAACAAGACATACGCAAAATCTTTGCTAAACAACTCTACTCTCCCACACAACGGGTCACTCATCCTAAAACCCTAATACGACGTCTCCATGAAATCCTATCATTGATCATGTCCTCTGAGAGGTGTAAATCTAGCAAATCAAGCCTAATCCTCTCATCCCACGTTAATTTCGGTCTCCCCCTGCTCCTTTTCCCCTCTACAACGAGAGTTTCCACCGTTCTCACTGGATTTGTGCTCTGTCTCCTCTTGACATGTCCAAACCATCTCAATCTTCCTTCTCTTATCTTATCTGAGATACATGTGACTCCCAATCTCTTCCGAACAACTTCATTTCTTATTCGCTCCTTTCTTGTGTGTCCACACATCCACCTCAACATCCTCATCTCAGCTACATCCATTTTTCGAGCTTGTGTCTTCTTGATGGCCCAACAATCGGTTCCATATAGCATCGCTGGGCGAACTGCTACCCTATAAAATTTACCCTTTAACCCTATTGGGAACCTCTTGTCGCACAAAACACCTAAGGCCGCTCTCCATTTACACCAACCAGCCTGCACCCAATGGACTACATCATTGTCGATGTCCCCGTTACTCTGGATGACAGATCCTAGATACTTGAACTTCAGTGTCTTAGGGACAACCCCACCTTCAATAGAAATCTGGGTCTCCTTGTTGACGTTTGCACCACTAAAGTTGCAGTGAAGGTACTCGGTTTTAGATCGGCTTATCTTCAAACCTTTGTGCTCTAAGACTGTTCTCCATTCCTCTAGTCTGTTGTTCAATGTCTCTTTACTTTCTGCAATCAACACGATATCATCAGCAAAAAGCATGCACCATGGAATTGCATCTTGAATCGACTTTGACAACTCATCCAAAACTACTACAAAGAGAAAGGGGCTTAGTGCCGACCCCTGGTGAACTCCCACTTCCACCGGAAAAAAGTCTGTATCCCCTACGGGTGCTCGGACGCATGTCTTAGCCTCATGATACATATCCCTAATTGCCTCAATATATTTACTAGGGATCCCTCTTCCCTCCACACTTTCCCAGATAAATCTTCTAGGCACACTATCGTACGCCTTTTCAAGATCGATGAACACCATATGTAAATCATGTTTCTTCTCTCTGTACTTTTCCATTAATCTTCTTAAAATGTGTATCGCCTTCGTAGTGGACCGGCCTGGCATGAACCCAAATTGGTTTGCTGTAACCTGGGTTTGTCGTCTAATCCTTGTATCTATAACTCTTTCCCATAATTTCATTGTATGACATAGGAGCTTAATCCCCCTGTAGTTAGCACAACATTGAGCATCTCCTTTGTTTTTATATAGGGGTACTAAGACACTACGCCTCCACTGATCTGGCATCTTCCCGGTTTTGAAGATATTGTTGAACAGTCTTGTCAACCACTGAACGCCTTCCTCTCCCATACACTTCCACGCTTCAATGGGTATGTTGTCTGGACCGACTGCCTTAGCTCTTCCCATCTTCTTAAGAGCACTCCTCACTTCTTCCTGTGTGATATTTCGACAATAACAATTATTTCGTTGACTGGATTGAGTAGTGGGATTCTCCGTTATGGCTAGACTTGGTCTACAACTGTTGAAAAGGGTGTAGAAATAGTTTTGCCATCTCAGCTTGATGTCTCGTCCCTTTACCAAAACTCTTCCATCATCTTCCTTGATAAACTTCACGACCCCAAGATCTTGTCTCCTACGCTCCCTATTTTTGGCAATCTTAAACATATGATGCTCCCCTTCCTTGGTGTCTAGTTTTCTATACATCGTTTCATAGGTAAAATTCTTTGCCTCACTCACTGCCTTTTTAGCTTCCCTCTTTGCCTGTCTATAGTTCTCCCGTAGTGTCATTATCTCCTCTCCATTACTGCACTGCAACAATTATTTCGTTGACTGGATTGAGTAGTGGGATTCTCCGACTATGACACACAAATTCAGATTGTCAATATTATAATAATTGAAACTAAAAGCATCTCATTCCCACTTTCTTGTGAGTTAATGTACAATTTAAGTATGAAATACAACGTGTACCCCACAAATATGCCAATAGAAATGTAAATTGCATTATCTTCATGACATACGAGACTTTGTGTAAGAGAATATATATATATATATATATATATATATATATATATATATATCAATCTCCAATATGAAATTACATCAATTAGCACCGGAAAAAGAAGCAGATCCCGAAGGATATAAAGAATCAGAATGATTCAGAATCAAATGATTCATATTGCTTGGTTTGGATGAAGTATCAAGATTCATATCAAAAGAAAGATTGTACCAATGGAATTCTTCAATATAAGATTGATTAAGGAATCGATTGATTCAATAAAACAAGGTAGCGTGATCCAACTATTATCTGGATATATTCAATGGAATCAAGATAAATGATCCAAGGGCTAGCATATGTGCTAACAAATGTCGTCAGAAACATATCTTGGTCCAACTTCACATTGCATGTTTTTCGGGGCATGGGCAGTGAAGTGAACCGAAAAATTATGCTAATCAACATAATCCGATACTGGTGTCATGAAATTCTTAAAGCCTCATATTCTATATCTGATAATGATCTTTTAACACACACACCTGGTATACCATGGGTTCAAATCACAGTTGTAACATATGCAATTAAGTTTTCACACTACTGATGGTTCAAAGACGCTTTTAGCCTATTGACAAGCTAAATTATATGCATACACAACACTATCATTTTCTATTTGTGTAGTCTCTGATGTTTAGATCAAAACATATATAATTAAGATAAATAAAATAAACATAAACTACTAACCAGTCAACTAAGGACATGTGTGAAAGATAATCTACTGATGTACTATCATTTCTTCTCATACCTCAAATGATGTCAATTTTCTATTTTTAAATTTGTTTGGATTTTTCAAAGTCTTTTTGAAAGAAAATAAAAACTTCCATGAATTAATTTTTTTTAAAACAATTTAATTGGTTACTCTGGATTTAGCATTTCAATCAATAAAAAACTCAAACCAGTGTAATCGAATGCCTTTGCCTTTGTCGCCGACACAATACTGTACTCCCCATGTCCTGTAGACTCCCTCACAACTCGTGAAATGGTTACATCAACGACTTTATGCTCACCATCGTCGCAACAAATTTTAGGTTGTCTTTTGGACTTGGTCAAACGCTATCCAAAACATCATTGTGTGGGACATTATCTGCCCCCGAGCATCAAATCATTGAATCCATGATAGATTTACCAGTTATCTAAACAACTCTTTGCTCCTACAGATTCCATTCTCTATTAAGTGCTATGAACAACCACTATTAACTACCCAAATGGTATTAATAGTCCCTCTTGGTTAATCCTGCACATCTAACAAGAAACATTAATTTGACAATAATACCCAAGCCATGTGGTCCTAGGTTGTCCATATATATCAAAATAAATGACTTCATGCAATTAACAGTCTGATCTCTTATCAATTTTTGGAGATTGCTCCGACGAATCCGAAACAGAAACTTTAGATTTCCAAACACTCTTCCGTTCATTAAGTTCTTTCTTCTTAAAAAGTGAAGTGTTTGAATATTCTGGTTCATTTGAAGAATGTTTAGATTGTGAAACCTCTTGTTGTTCTAAATTTTTTCTCAATCTTCTGTTTCGCCTCCGTCGTTGAGGTCTAGAGGGCCTATCCGCAGATTTTGAATTACCCTTTGGTACAACACTCGGTTTAACCACATTTGGTTTAACCTTAGCATGTTTTACCACAGATTTTACTTCAGGCTTCATCTTCTCAGGAATGTCACATGGCTTTCCCTTATTCTTGTAAGGACAATTAATCGTAATATAACCCACTTCATTACAATGAAAGCACACACGCCTTTCCTTGATCTGCCGCACATATGGAACTCTCCTTAAACTTGAAGAACTCCCAGATGTATAACCTCCAGATGAATGATCAACAACAATCTCTTGCTTCCTTGAAACTTAAGAACTATTTGAATTGACAACAAGCTTAACCACTTGTTGAATATTTTCTGGGATGACATGCTTCTTACCTTCAATCTTATAAGGACAGTTTATCTTAATAGGACCAATCTTATTGCAATGGAAACAAGCACATATCTCTTTATATTGTTGAACATAAGGAACATTCCTTGAACTATTATGACTTCCAGATGATTCACCAGCATAAAATCCTTAGTGCTTTTGACAAAAAGAACCCCAGAGGTTTGAGTATGAGCAGACTCAGATTTCTCTAAATTTACTTTCTCTTTTATAAAATTCAGTGTGGTCTTGTTTGAAATTTTTTAAATTTCTGCATTGATATCTCCAAATTTGATAAAACCTTGTTGACCCAAAGCTGGTTTTGACTGCTCAAGCTCATCAGGTTCTGTCAAAATTGTAGGTCCAGATTTCTCTTTAAATCACAGATTTGATTGATTACACACACACACACAGGCGGAAACTATGTGTATGGTGGTGAAACAGATGGTAGAAACAGTGTTGGTGAAGATAACCGGCTAACCACACTATGAATCAACACGCAAATGGTATGAAAATGCAAGAACACAGTGCATAAACAACTGCAAATTGTATTGATTTAAGAACAATGTGAAAGAGAAGGTTCAGGGTTACAACTGCTACTCACACCCTAAACATTCTCAAACTAGGCTATTTATAGTAGTGATAGGTATCGAAACTATGTTCAATCGAAACTAGTAGTTTCGATTGACCATTTACAAGTGATACACAGAACTGTCGAAACTACCATCTATCAAAACTACTAGTTTCGATTGAACAAACTCAATCGAAACTAAGTAGTTTCGATGGCGCAGACTTGGCTAATAAAGCAGTAAATTACTGAAAACTGAAATTACATTTAATGAAATGGCATAAAGTAAACTAGTCTAAAACTGTTTAAACATACAATAAATGACAACAGCTTATACATAAGATAAGACTCTACAATCTCCCCCTAAGCTGTTACATTACTGTCTTCAGCTCTTCATCAAGCAGCTGGTCCTTCAGTTGTCCTTGGGATGAATGGTTTAACGTGGAGAGTTCCAACTCTTTGGTAGGCCTTGGAATCAGCTTCATCTTCATCACTGTATGGCTGAATGTGATTCTGGAATAGTACCTCCAGATCGTCAGGCTGAAATTTCAACAACTCCATAGGCTCAAATATAGTGATGTCTTCCTTGCCCTCACACTCTATTACTGCACTGTCAATGATTTGGTCATAGTACCACTTTCTGAAAGTTTGCAGCTGGACATGTACAGATTTTGGAATGGTGATGGTCTTGTGAGTTTGGGCAGGCTTGTACCTCAAGAACACATATGGCTTGATAGTCTTAGGATGAAACCTTGTTTTTGAGATTTTCTTTTGAGTTTTCCTAGGCTTCATTCCCTTGAAATCATTATAGACTTGAGAATGTAGAAATTTCTCAAAGTCATAAGACATCATAACCTTCCCAGGGTTTTGAAGGGGAAGTTTGGCTAAATCCCTGAGGTCATAGAAAGGAGGGGTCTGGAAGTCAGTCATATTTTTAAAGTGTTGAACTCCCCCTCTATATCTTATGATAATGAAGAGCTTCCTTTCAGCATCATACTTCCAGCCAATTGGAGGCCTCTTTAGTTCCTGATGCTCAGCTATCCATTCATATGTTTTAGGAGTTTCTTCCTGAATGATTTTCCTAAACCAAGACTTTCTTGAAATTGGAGGTTCAGGTGCAACAGAGGGTGGATCTTGTGCTGGACTTGACTCAGAGATAGTAGTGGTTGGTTCAGGAGTGGCTATCTTGATAAGATTAACCTGAACATCTTCTTCTTCTTTTTCTTCATCAGACAAGGTTTGAATCTCCTCTACTTCTTCTGTGAAGTATCTGGTTCTTTCAGTCTCTTTTTCCTCGGTAGGCAGAATTTCTTGGTAAAGATCATTATACCCAAAGTTTTCAATTTCATCTAAGAGAGCATTCAGCTCGTCATCAGATGGGATATCTTCTTCATCCAGAATTACGGTCTCTATCTCAGTAGAGGTCCCTTTCCTTTTCTTCCTTGCATCTCTTCTCTCACTTGCTGAGGGAAGGTCTAGTTCTGGTTCTTCAACCTTGACTTCAACTGCCTCCTTTGTCTTCTCAGTATGGCCAGTAAAGATAGTTAGTGCAGACTCTGGATTAGTCACAAGGGCAGGAGATGAGGGTTCAACTACAGATGTGGTCTCCCCCTGAGATGTTGAAGTGGTTGGTTGTTGTTGCACAGGTTTTATTATTGAGGTTTGAGCTGCTCCACTACTTCAGCTAAAGCCTTGAATTCTTCTTTTTGCTTTGAGATTAGTCTCTGTTGTGTTTCAAGTTGAGTTTGTTGAATCCCAATTTGGGTATGTAAACCCCCAACTTCCAGCTTCAGGTCTTTAACCTCTTCCTGGACATCATGCAAATTAGATTTTAAGCCTTCAATTTCTTCATCTTTCTTTTGAATCTTATCCTGTATTTTCTTCAGTTCAAGGCTTAAAGTTTTAACTCTTGGTACAGGAGAGGTTGAATTATGAGGTGGTGATGTGAGAGTAGTATGGATGGGTGATTGTTGTGGAGATGGTAGTGGAGTGGGTTGTGGAGTTGGTTGTGGAGATGGTTCTGGAGTTGGTTGTGGAGTAGCTAATAGAGAATCTGACCAGGATGACAAATCTTCCAATCCAGTCTTGATTTTCTTTGCCCTAGGCTCTTCTTCCTCAAAATCAGAACCTGACTCAACTTGTCGTTTAGAGGAAGATGCAAAATGCTTTGTTCTATCATCTGAATCAGACTTGTAGTAGTCAGATACATAAATTCCTGCATCCACAGTTCCACTTGATTCTGCAACTTCCTCCTCAGCTTCATGCATACCAGCTTCAACATTAACTGCTGGCTCTTGAATTATCTGTATTTGTTCAACAAAAGGAGCCTCTATCATAGGCTCAATGATGGGTTGTTCTTCTTCTTGAACATTAGGAATGCTTATCTCAATCTCAGCTTCATCAAGAGGTTGATTACCTTGATCTTGTTCAACTTCCATCTCTTCTTCATCAGATGATAAGATCTCTTCTTCTAGATCAGGGTCAATATCAGGAATAAATTCTTCTTCTTCACCAATAATATGACCAACAGGGGAACATCAGCTATAGCCCTGTTGGTTATCTTGTTGGTACTCCTCATATAGCTGAGAGTCTTGGCAATCATATGGTCTAACACAAAGGTGTTCCCACCTTGTTGAAGCTTAGGATGAAGATGATTGATGATAATCTGTAGGAATCTTGGATATGCCAGAAATTTCTCCTTCACGGCTCCTGTCAGGTTGTCCTTTAACTGTCTGAAGATGAAACTAGAAAAATTGTAATCTCTTCCCTTGACTAACCCTAAAATTGCTGAGCCCAGAGTGATGTTTGATGAATCAAAACCTCCTTTTCTGATTGATAGGCAGTGAATAAACACGTGCACTATGTATCTCTAGTGCCTTGGTAAGGTGTTCTTGATTATCTGACCACTTTTGAATTCATCTGGATGACCCAATCTTCTGAAGCATTCTTTAACATAGAAGATTGGAAATTCAATGGGTGCATCTGGATTGTCATTAAACTGCAGCACCTCTCTAACTGTAGCTTCAGAAAATAAGACTTCTTGGCCAAGCACAGTTGATATGATGTGCTCCACATTTTCAACTGTGATGATCTCTGCAGTCTCCCAAAATTCTTTTATAGATGTCTCAAACACCGGCAGGTTGTTGCTGATGGAAAAGCTGATGTTGGAGTTTGCCAGGAAATTTAAGACACGAATGAACTCTACAGCTTTTGGATCATTGGCATTAAGGAATGCACAGACATTGTGTCTTTTTACGAATAAGAGATCCATACCTGTAAAATTCATCAGTTTTGAACAATAAGTAAAGTTTCTAAATATACTTAATCGAAACAAGATATACTAACACTTAGAAAAATTTTGAAGTCCTTACTGTCGAAACAACTAGTTTCGATTTGAGATGAACTTGGTTAATTTAACAAACAGCTTTATCGAAACAAGTAGTTTCGATAGAGGCTATAAGCTTTGATCAACACTTAGAATTTTTTTTTTGAAATCAACACTGTCGAAACAACTAGTTTCGATGTAGATGAACTTATCGAAACTATCTAGTTTCAATCAGAGATGCTAGGGCAAGTTTGGGTGTCGAAACTAGTAGTTTCGATTGAAAACCTTTTGAGAAATTTTTGAAAGTGTTGAACCCCTTTATCAAAACTACTTGGTTTTGAAACCCAAACCCCATTGATTCATGATACTCAGACTAATATAAACAATTTAAAGAAGGGTTTAGAGTGGCCTGTAAGTGACGGAACTTCATCTTACCAAATGTGAGACTGTTTTCTGCAAGAATACACAATAATCGTGAGTTCTAAGATGATAGAGATGTTTGCAAACACGGATAAGCACAAAAACGACTGTTATTATGAAGATTTAGTCGAACAAATTTTAAATTTTGAAAACCTAGGTTTGCCGATTTGCAAAAATCATCCAAATGAAGTAGTGAGACGATACCTGATGATGAAGATGATGGTGACAACGGGGAAATCAGGTGATTAATGCTGATATCTTGCAACTCAGACCAATGGCTTGAGAGATTTTGCGAATGACAGATAAGGCGAAGAGGGTTCGAAAAAGACGAGTGAAACTCAGTATGAAGGGAGGGGTTGATTATGAAGGCATTTAATTTTTCGTAAGACAAAAGACAAAAATGCCCTTGTCGAAACAACTAGTTTCGATAGGGCAAACTAGTTTCGATATGTACAACTAGTTTCGATAGTTCAAAGTAGTTTCGATATGTCAAAGTAGTTTCGATATGCACAAAGTAGTTTCGATATGTACAACTAGTTTCGATAATTCAAAGAACTAACATATACACTGTTAAAACAGACTTACTATAGAAATGAAATTATACACAAGATATTTACACTTATCTTCTTGAAAAAGATCCAACATGAGATCAGATCTGGTCAGTCTCTTGAAACACTTCCTTTTGCAATTAACTACTGTGAGTCCCTGAAGATAGCTGATATTTGTGCAAAGTAAACCCGAACATTTGTTTGTACTAAGATTTCATGTGATTTGAAGGTATCATTTAAGCAATATACAAGGTGTACCCCACATATTAAAATAAAATGATTTTGAAAACCTATCAATCCTCAAGAAGTACCCATCTTCATCCTATCATCTCTTTCTGATTAACCAAGGTACCGTCTTAGTAATGTTAAAGTACCACCAAAATAAAATAAGATATCCAAGTGGATTTAGAAAATTAAAATAAAATATATCCAAGTAGATATTAAAAAGGTACGAGCATTCTAGATCTTTGCGTAAGCAAAACAGAAGAAGTCGTAAAATTATCCAAACGGATAGAAAAATGTTGAACACCCGAGATCTTTGCGTAAGCAAAACAGACGGGGTCAAATCATCCAAGTGGATGGGAAAAGGATGAGCACCCGAGATCTTTGCGTAAGCAAAACATACGGGGGTCATCGGTGGTAAATATCGTTATATTGACGGTCACTTGGCGTATGAATAGGAATCAAACACGTAAGCCTGTATCTGATTGAATTGGTTTTCTTAGATATAAAAATGGGTTAGATGTTTCAATAATGGGTTCAAACACACAAGTATGAGATATATATATATTAGGTTTTCACACTACTTACAAGTTTTAACCATATGTCGGGCCTACCAGCTATACCTCAGTAAACACCATCGCTTTTGGTCTATTCCATGTCCAAGAGATGAAATCAGACACTATCATTTCTCAAAGGTCAGATTCAATTTTTCCTACAACTCAAAACCACTTGTAAGATTATATACACAGCAATTGTAAGATTATATACACAGCAATTCTTTTCAATATTATATTTCTACCCCAAAAAATTTGCGTAGAAACTGTATATAAAAATAAAATCTTTTTGGAATTTTCTTTGACAATTAAACAAAATTTAGAAAAAATACTATTCACACTGTTTACTGAAAGTTGATCATTCCAAGCATCTCCACCAGTTGGGCAAATCTGGTAAAGTCAAAAGCCTTTGTGAAGATGTATGCGGTTTGTTTATTAGTTTTGACTTCAACAATTTGAATATGCTTCTTTTCCACACAGTCACGGATAAAGTGATGTTTAATTTCAATGTGTTTTGTTTTGGAATGCTGAACGGGGTTTTTTGTGATATGGGGAACGGAAGTGTTGTCACACAGAATGGGTGTCTCATGGAATGTGATCCCATAGTCAAGCATCTGATGGTGTATCCATCTGACTTGGGAACAACAGAGGGCTGCGGCAATGTATTCGGCTTCGGCGGTGGATTGGGAAACGGTGGATTGTTTCTTACATTGCCATGAGACAAGGCGGTTGCCAAGGAATTGACAACCTCCAGAAGTGGATTTTCGGTCTAAGTTGCAACCCCCGTAGTCTAAATCTGAGTAAGCCACAAGATCAAATAAGTCAGTTTTAGGATATCACTGACCCAATTTTGGCTTATACTTTAAATATCTTAAAATACGTTTGACAGCAGATAAATGAGAGAGTTTAGGATTAGCCTGAAAACGTGCACACAGGCACACTGCAAACATGATGTCGGGTCTGCTGGCTGTGAGGTACATGAGCGAGCGTATCATAGAGATGCTGATCAACGCTTTCACCATCCACATCAGGAGTCAAACAATGACGAACTTCCACAGGAGTTTTTACAGGGTGGGAATCAACCATTTTGAACTTGGCCAAAATTTCTTTCACGTATTTTTCTTGATGGATAAGGATTCCTGACTCAGACTGATCAACTTGCAGTCCCAAAAAGAACTTCATTTCTCCCATGGAGCTCATTTCAAACTTAGATCTCATAACTTCCTCAAATTCTATGCAAAGACGGGGATTTGTAGATCCAAAAATTATATCATCCACATAAATTTGCACCATGATTGTATCCTTTTCATCCTTTCGTTTGAACAAAGTTTGGTCAATTGCTCCTCGTGTGAAACCATTCTCAAACAGATGCTTTGATAAAGTTTCATACCATGCACGAGGTGCTTGGTGAAGACCATACAATGCTTTGTCTAACTTATAAACACGGTCTGGAAAATTAGGATCAATGAAACCCGGCGGCTGCTTGACATAAACTTCCTCTTGAACTTTGCCATATAAAAATGCGCTTTTGACATCCATTTGATGAACGATGAAGTCCATGTAGGCTGCATAGGCGAGAAACATTCGGATGGCTTCCAAGCGAGCCACTGGTGCAAAGACTTCCTCATAGTCAATCCCTTCTTCTTGATAGAAACCTTGAACCACCAGACGAGCTTTATTTCGAATCACAGTGCCGCCTTCATCCTTTTTGTTACGAAAAACCCAACGAGTGCCGATTGTTACTTTGTTCTTGGGAAGATCTACCAAATTCCACACATGTAGCTTTGAGAATTGCTGTAGCTCTTCCTGCATTGCTTTTACCCAGCTGTTTTCTAGTAAAGCTGCTTTGATGTTCTTTGGTTCAGCTTGAGAAATGAAGCAAGAAAACATGTTGTTTTCAAATGCTTCACAGGAACTTCGGGTACTAACACCCACATTGAGTGGTCCAATGATGTTATTGGTGGGCTGAATCTTGTGAATTCGCAGTTGAGGAATTTCATCTTCTTCCATGACTTCTTCCAAATTGGTAAGAATTTCAGTAGGAGGATCGGCAATATCATTAATAGGAGCTTCAGCAGGTGATTGTGGTGCAACATCTACTATTGGAATGTAGTTGTCTTCAATAGTTTCACTTGTTGCACCAGAACCGGAAGACTCCATATCAGATTCAGCATTAGCAACCACAGGAATTTCAACCTAAGCAGATGAGGAAGAGCCTTGATCATTTATGTTTCCTAGATTGTTCACAGAGAAGTAAGGATTAGCATGAGTTGATTCAATAGAGAAATCAGGAAGATTAAATGACTTAAAAACTGAATCGACGTCAAAGAGCCAATTGGGACCGTCTCCTGCGTCCGTATGATTGTTTTCATGCCAATTGATATCAATGGACTCCATCACTATCCTTTTCTTCTGATGGTAGACACGAAAAGCACGTTCATTGGATGAGTAACCAACAAAATTGCGTTCATCAGCTTTGGCTTCAAACTTGTTGAGTTGATCTGAAGTGTTCAGCATTGTGCACACACACCCAAATTTTCTAAAGAAATCGATAACTGGCTTGCGCTTGTACATGATCTCATAAGGTGTCTTGTTGCAACTTTTAGTGATAAGAACCCGATTTTGCACAAAACATGCAGTGTTGACCGCCTCAGCCCAGAAAGTCACGGGAAGCTTAGAGTCAACAATCATAGTTCGTGCAGCTTCAATTAAAGTGCGGTTTCTTCTTTCAGCTACACCGTTTTGTTGAGGAGTACGAGGTGCACTAAATTGTTGAGAAATTCCTTTTCTTTCACAGAAGGAATCAAGAGTTGCATTTTTGAATTCTGTTCCATGATCGCTGCGGATAGTCTTCACACTTAGATTGAAGAGGTTCTCAATTTGAAGCAGATAGGTTTTCAAAATCTCTGGCGTCTCATCTTTCTTAGTTAGGAAAAACACCCAAGTGAATCGAGAAAAATCATCTGTTACCACCCGACAGTATGACTTTCGTCCAAGACTCATGACACTCACCGGACCAAAAAGATCCATGTGAAATAATTGGAGAGGAGAGTCAATGGAATTGGTGGTTTTAGGCTTATGTGAAGATTTGTGCTGTTTTCCCTTGGAACATGAGATACAGTGTTCCATAGGAGTGAAATCTTTGAGAGGTAATCCAGTGACTAGGTTGCCTCGAACCAGTCGGTTCATTGTTTTGAAATTGACATGTCCCAACCTCTTATGCCACAGGAAAGATTCATCTTCGGAAGCCTTTGAGAGAAAACACGATTCAATGCCCGATGGGTTGTTCATATCCAAGCTATATGTGTTGTATCTTCTGGCAGCACGCATGAGAATAAGTTATTCCGGAATCACCACTCCCGGCTTCAAGATAAGACATTCTTTTGAATTGAATAAAGCATAAAAGTCCTTGTCACAAATCTGTGAAACACTCATCAGATTGTACTTCAACTGAGGAACAAAGTTGACAAATTCCAGACTATTTACTCCATTTGACAATGTTCCTTGACCTTCAATCTTTCCTCCTTTTGGGTTTCCAGCAAAAGAAACATACTCTCCATCAATTTGACGATAATCTTGCAGCAAGTTAAAGTGCCCAGTCATATGTCTTGAACATCCACTATCTACATGCCAGATGTTATTGCCGGTTCTTCTTGATTGACCCTATACACAATGAACCATTTATACGATTTGACCAAAATTGTTTCAATCAAGAGATTTTAGGGACAGGATATGACCTCTCATTGGAATCAGAATTACAACCATCCTTTGATGAAGCATGGTCATCAAATAGAACATTATTTTTAATTTTCCAAGTTCGTTTTAAATAATTTTTAGCATTTTTAATTCTTTTACGCCTAGATTTCCTACTGTGAGAAGACTTAGGCAACACATATGAATTTAATGAACTTTTGGAAGGCGATTCTTCATTAGAATTTGTGGTTGTCAATTTACAACTTTTTGAAACATGATTTGAGGCACCACAACTAAAACAAACGTTTTCACAAGATATCTTAGCCTGATAATAGTCATCACAAGTTGAAGATGATTATGATGTTGAGGAATCTGAACATGAGACGGTTCTCTCATCAATAACTTTGTCTTGAAGATGATGTGCTTCCTTTAATCTGAAAAAGTCCATGTTACTCATGGTTTCACGTGGTACATCATTCACAATAATTCCTGCACTTTTAAACTTGGTAACACATGGCATAACATTAAAAGATTTAGGAACAAAAGGCAAAGCATTTTTAAATTTAGAAACATCACATCCCAAACCCGTATGCTCAGCAGGCATAGGATCAAAGTACAAGTTTTTAACGTGTTCACAAATATTTGGTTTTGACACGGACATATTATTACATTCATCCGACTCAAGTTCATTTAAAATAGTTCTATCATTAGTACTCTTATCACAATCATCTTCGGAATTTACACAATTTGATTCTGCACAAGAAGCAAAACTGTCAGAATCGGAGGACGTAATATAATCATCAGGAGATAATGTACAAACAAAAGGTATGGAAACATGTGGAGTTGGCATATCAGCAAATCTCCCTGATTTAGAATAAGGAGGTGGATGAGAGTTATACCCAAGACCCTCTGTGCCTTTTCTATTAAATTTTTTATCGATTATCCCAAACAGAATTTTCTGATCCTTATCCATGTGATCAACTTGTAATTTGGCTTTTTCTGCCTTTTGGACTCTTTCACTTAAGATCCTATTATTAATGGTTTGAGTATTGAGTTACACAATTAAAGAGCGATTTTCACCAGAAATGTCACGAATTTTCTTTAAGTAAAGTTTCTCATTTTTTGCCACAGAGTCATACATCACCTTAATGTGATCTCGTTCATCAATCAAGGCTTGATTGATGAATCTGTATTTTTGAATTTCATTCAAGAAAGATCTAGAATTACACAGTTTAGAAATAACCTCAGCAGGCACATCAGTGAGATCCTCAGCAGGTTCAATCATGACACACTTGCTCTTGTCCTCCACATCAGCCATCAAGGCTTTATCAGCAGCTTCCTCAGCTTGTTCTCCCCAATGATAGTGTCCATCAGCTTGACACACAAGAGCTGTGGAACCGTAAGATGTGTTTGTCTTTGGAGGATTGGCAGCTTGTTTTCCAGAGGAAATCTTCTTTTCTTGCTGATCCTTGGAGGACGGCTCCTTGCAGTTTATGGCAAAGTGACCCAGCTGATCACAATTGTAGCATCTCACCTTCTTGATATCAAACCCAAGTGTCTTTCCCTACTTGAATCTGTCTATGCCAGTCCTTTTGATGAATCTTTTGGCTCTTAAGGTCAACATGGCCATGCATCAATCAATGTCCATTTTCTCCAAATCATCAGGATTAATCTGCTCCAAGTCATCAGGTTGAAAGCTAACCGGTGTTAGATTTCCAGAAATCAGTGCATCATAGCACGACATGAAAGCAGTCATGATTGGGACATATTCATCAGGAATCATGGTGACAGTCTTTTGAGGAGCAGAGGAGCTGGTAGAATTAATTGCAGCAGCTGAAGGAGGGACATCAGTCTGAAAGTATGGGCTACCGGATGAGCTTGATCCAGCAATAAGAGCTGTGTTTCGATACTGATTTGACGGGGTGACTGCTCCCTTCTTAATCTCAATTTCATAAGATTCAAGAATGCTATAGACTTCCTGTTGAGACAGAGCACTCAGATTCTTAGTCTTTTTTATCATGATTCGATACATATTCCATTCCTCAGGAAGAGAATCTAGGAGTTTCTTGTTTAGATCAAGAGTAGGGTACTCAACTCCCATTACTTTCAACCTTGATACAATGCTTGAGAAACGGTTGATCAAATCAGACATTGATTCTCCCCTTACGCTACTGAACATCTCATATTGTTTCTTGATCAGATCTCTTTTGCTTTCCCTGACATCCTCACTTCCCTCATATCTTGTGCACAATGCAACCCATAAGTCTTTGGCAGTTGTGTACTCAGCAAAGATGTTGAAAATATCCATAGGAAGAGCCATGGCAATAGTCCCGTAGGCCTTGTTGTCTCAGGCAATCAAGGCAAGATCTTTCTCATCATACTCAGATACTAACTTGGGACGTTGAACATCAGCAGTGGTAGTTACGGGCTTGTGGGGACCATCGGTGATAGAACTCAACAATGTATAATCGTGAAATTGAAAGAAAAGCTTCATCTTTTTAGTCCAGTCATCAAATTCCCTTGTGGACACAAGAGCAGGTGGTCTATTTCCCCTAGAATGTTCTGTTGAACTTGAAGTGGCCATAATATTTGGAATCGAAACTAAACAGTAACTAGTTTCGATAGGACAACTTTTATCGAAACAACTAGTTTCGATAAGACAACTTCTATCGAAACAACTAGTTTCGATAGGACAACCTCTATCGAAACAACTAGTTTTGATAGAATTGAAAAAGATTAACTCGAAACAACTAGTTTCGATACTGAAAAATTCACAAACAAGTTTCGATAACCACAGTTTCTATAGAGATAAGACAAAAATCTAGTTTCGATAGTACCTTCTCCCGACAAAACGTAGACAAGAAGTTTCGATGATCAACTAAAATCAGAAACTGTCCCCAGTAGTTTCGATGCCTTCTTCTCCAAGCTTAGAAATACCATTGATGACAAGCTCCAGAAAACAATAGTGCCGAAATGAAAAATCAATCCAGCGAAAACCTTCGTCTAACACTCCTAATCACTAATCCAACCTTCGATTTTTGAAATCACGAACAAAAATCCTTGAAAAACGATGAAACAATACGTCTGAGATGTTATGTGCAGATTCCAACAAAAACCTCAAAATAACTCACAAATCACCTAGAATCGATCACAAAACCTGATAACACTCAAAAACACTAGAGCATAAAACTTTGATACCAATTGTAGGTCCAGATTTCTCTTATAAATCACTGATTTGATCGATTACACACACACAGGCGGAAACTGTATGTATGGTGGTGAAACAGATGATGGAAACAGTGTTGGTGAAGATAACCGGCTAACCACACTATGAATCAACACGCAAATGGTATGAAAATGTAAGAACACAGTGCGTGAACAACTGCAAATTGTATTGATTCAAGAGCAATGTGAAAGAGAAGGTTCAGGGTTACAGTCGCTACTCACACCCTAAACATTCTCAAAACAAGCTATTTATAGTAGTGACAGGTATCGAAACTATGTTCAATCGAAACTACTAGTTTCGATTGACCATTTACAAGTGATACACAGACCTGTCGAAACTACCATCTATCGAAACTACTAGTTTCGATTGAACAAACTCAATCGAAACTAAGTAGATTCGATGGCCCAGACTTAGCTAATAAAGCAGTAAATTACATAAAACTGAAATTACATTTAATGAAATGACATAAAGTAAACTAGTCTAAAACTGTTTAAACATACAATAAATGACAACAGCTTATATATAAGATAAGACTCTACAAAAATGCATCGATCACGTGTAACTTGCTTCACCACTTTTTCTTTTTCAATGTTTACTTCTTTAGGAATACCCTCAACTTTGGCTTCATCAAAGCATTCATCATCACTATCATCCTCATACACCATGTCCTCACCAGTAACTAGATTAACCTTGAGGATGGTTTTTGGTTCCATCTCTTCTTCAGTCACTGTCTCAATGCTACGAGTTGTGTAGTTTCCATTGAATGGAGGACAGAAACCAATTCCCCCAACAACTTTATCATCCCGTTGTGGACAATAACCAACTCCCCCAACTACTTTCTCACCACTAGTTTTCTCATTATAATAGTACACAGAAAAATAGAATTTTTATAACCCTCAAGCTTTCTCATCAATTTGGTGACTTCACTCTGTGACTGGGCTAGTTCATTTATTTTCTTTTCATACTCAGAATATGTCACATCAATATTTCAATGATTCAATTCTTATATTTAAAAGCTTCTCATTTTCTTTCAATGTTTGATTAGTTAAGTAACTTGCCTTCATGTCACAGATGAGATTAGTATTGTCATCACACAATCTCAGAATTTTTAAAAGCTTCTCATTTTCTTTCAAACTATCTGGAAGCTTTCTTCAGTCTTCACATCATTCTCGGTAGACTGAGTGCTTTCACCAGATTGAACACTCTCACTATCGCTTGATCCTGTAGAAATATCACTTTCAAAATCACTCTGCTTCTCTAAGTCTTCTTTAATCAAGGCCATGAACGCTTGAGTAGTAACTTTTTCATTTAGTACAACCTTGACACTCTCGTCATCACTTTTGTTACTAACTTAGTCACATCACATTCTTCATAAGATTGAACTTTACCAATCAGGTCCGCCATAGACATATCGAAAAACTTTTCATTTTTCTTGATGATCACTGAGTACTTCTGAAACTTAGGTGGAATAGCATACAACAGCTTCTCATTCACCTCAGTATTAGTGTAAGAAACATCACAGTTTACCAACTCACCCAAAAGATGGTAGTATCTAGTAACGATATCATCAACAGTTTCATTCTCCAAATACTTGAAAACCATGAATTGTTTCTTCAGCAAGTCTCTCCTACTCTTCTTCACATAAAAATTACCTTCACATCGCATCATCAATGCTTCCCATAAATCTCTTGAAGTCTTAAAATTCTTGAAACTATAGAAGAGTTCTATTGATAAAGACATCGTTAGAATCGCAAGCCTTTTCTTCTCTCGATCATAGAGTATCTTCTCCTAAGAATTTAAAGCAGACATTAGTTTAGGAACATCACTCCGACCCATAAATGAATATGTAGGATGGGAATACCCTACACTGATGGGTATCCATAGATTTTTATCAGTGTGTGACACGAACTGCTCAAAACAATTTTTCCAGTTAGAGTAATATTCTATGCTCAAAAGCCTTGGTGGGTTCTGGGATATTCCGATCTCATTCAAAAAATTCGTCATCTCGAGAATTTTTGAAAAATTCAAAAACAAAATATTTTCGCTCCAAAAATATGATTTTTTAGTGAATAAAAAATCCAAAATTACTATCTTCTCAAAAATAGTTCGAAATAGGCATATAAAAGCCCCCTCAAAATTTTGACCAAGAAAATATTTCCCGCCAAAAATATGATTTTTTTTTAATCTCTAGCGAACTTGGTAAGTTCGTCTGCTAAGTTCGCCTAAAACTGCCTGAGCGAATTTGTTAAGTTCTCCTTTAACTGAATCAGCAAATTTCGCCTGAAAATCATAATAGAGCGAACTTATATGTGGTGATAAATCTCTGTGTTTTTGTGCTTGCATCTTGTTTGATTTTCATTTGCGAGTACATTGAAGGTAGAATCACCCTTTTTCATCTAGTAATAGGCTCGATTTAGCTGTTCTAAGTCTTAAGGTTTATTCGTCGTGGCTGTTGATTGCTTGTATGGGTGTGTTAGAGTTTTATTACAGTAATTGTTGTTACAATTGTGATATTCGAGTGATTGTGAGTTAGATTATTACATTGGATCACTTGTTTATCAGTTGATTGGAGAAATTCAAAATTCCGAGTTGCTTGAGCGTCTGAGCAAACTTGCTTAGTCGAACATAATAAGTTCGCCACAGGGACTCTTAGCGAACTTAGCATGTTCGCCTCAGGGGATGCTACTGAATTCAGAGTTAGCAATTTTTTTAACTTTGTTTTTGTTTTGATTTTTATTTCTTATTTGTTTTATTCATTGCAAAGTCTGATCATATATCTTATGCAGGTCATGGATAGACGTGTTGAGTATAAGCAAAGTCAAGTGGCATTGCTTGATCCGGATTTGGCATAAGCAGTTAATTACCGAGAGATAATTACATTATTGAACAGGTCAAGGTTAAGAGTTCCTTGTCTGCTAAGCCGGTGATTAGTCTACAATATATCCAAAAATTTTGGGACACTACCGTGAATGACTATACAGTTGACCTCAATGTGATTCGAGCTACTGTGAACAATAAAGAGATACAGATTTCTCTGGGAACTATCAGAGAAGATTTGAGTTTAGGTGGTGCTGACACACATCCTATCATGCTGCCTACAACTATGATCACAGGTTGTTTTAAAAGAATGGGTTACAGAGGAAGAGCAAATAGTTCACCAGCGAGAAAGGGAGGTATAGTTGGACAATGTAGGTACTTGATGCATGTCATCATACACTGTTTTTCTCCAGAGAAAGCGGGAACAGATGGTCTTAAATCTTCATTACAAGCAGCAATGGTGGCCTTGACATTGAACAGACCATTTTATTTTGCTTTATAAATATATAGGGAGTTGGTTGCTCAAATAACACCACCTGAGGGTCAAGGATTTATTATTTACCCTAGGTTTTTACAAGTCATTATCAACCATCTCATTCCGAATCTACCGCCATTGAATCCAAGACTTTCTTTGACTCCAATGACCAAGAGAATTTTCACAGACTGTAACAATGTAAAGCAAGAGAATCCGGCTTTGATTCCTGTACCTACTGCTTTATTCGGGCACATAATTAATCCAATTATGTGGTCCGCCAAATGATAATTGGATACATGCAAATGAAGCTTTAGAACAACCTCAAGCACAATAAGTTTAACCACAACAAGTTCAAGCACAACAGAATGAACAAGATGCTGAGAAAGTGATAGAACATGAAGTTGAGTTGAATGTTGAGAATGTTGAGCACGTAGAGAATGTTGAAATTAATGTACCATCACCATCTCAAGGTGAAAATGTGCAAGTTCAAGAGACTACCACAAGTTCAAGTTCTAGTTCCAGCTCAAGTGAAGATTCAAGTAAAACTGAAAGTGATGGGAATGGAAATGATGGTGAAGGTTTACAGGACTTTGGCCCTGAGCACTATGCTCAGTTGGCTAATGCTCCTTGTCGTAACATTTTACCTACTACATGTTTTCCCAAGAAAAATAAATCAGGGAGAGAGAAAAAGAAGGTAAAGTTACCTAGAACAAAGTCAGCCCGAGGTCCTCGTCATGATGTTGTACTTGGAAAGAGAAAATTACGAGATGAATCTTTGGATTCTGATTATGTTCCTGAGTCTCTGAAATAGAAGAAATCAAAAGCTACAGCTAGCACTCTAGTAGATGAAGATGTTGAGTTTGTGGATTCATTGATTATAACTCCAACTCCATCTCATACTACTACTCCTGCTGCTACTCCATCCATCCCTCTTACTTCTACAACACAGGCAGAACCATCATCAAGTACCAAAGTCAAAAAGATTAAAGTTCTTGAGACTAAGGTGGCTACCTTGGAAGCTCAGGTAGTAGGTCTTCAAGGCTAGATTGATGTATTACAAGCAAGTGATTTCAAGTATCAACAACAGATTAAGTTTCAAAATAGGAAAATAGCTTAGATGCAAATTCTTATCACAGTTAATTAAGCGCCTTGATGCTCCGGGGGAGAAACCTGGGAAGGACACTTGTCATTCACCTGAGGTACAAAAGAACAATGATGAGGATGATGATCCCGCAGATGATCAGGGTGAACGTCAAGATGTTACTGATGCTATTGATGTGAATCTTAAGACTGTGACTCAGGGGGAGTCTGGATCTGGTGAGAACATACCGTAAGGGGAAGCTGAACAAGATAAGGATGTGAAAGCTATTACTGATATGTTAGATGATTCTTTTTATGAAGATTCTGATCTAGAGAATGCCGACAAACTAGAATGTCTGTCTGATTTAGATGATCTACTTGATGATGAGGATGTGTTATCTGATATAGTAGAAGGAGAGATAGTTGAAGTGGAAATTGAGAAAGATGTGGCTGATGTGACATATGAAGGGTGTGGTGGATTTAATGTTACTTTAGATTTTATTCAAGACAATGTGATTCTTGAAGAGAGTTCTAAAGGTATTACTGAATCTTTGGATAAAGAGCCTGAAGTCACCAAACCTGATACCCCGTGTACTGCTGGTGTTGATCTAAATAAAGATCCGGAAAAAGGAAAAGGAAAAGTGGTTAGAGGGTGTGAGAAGGTGGGAAAGAGTATTATCAGTGACTCCATTGTCACCTATTCAAAGAGAGAGGTATGTGAATAAAGTTCACTGCAATGGTAGAATACTCAGTTGATTTTATGAAGATGAGTTTAAGTTGATTGTGATTAAGAGGATTTATGGCGTTCAGTACTTGAAACCAAGACTGAAATACCTGAATTCATTTCCGAGATGTGAAGTTAATGGCTTGTCAACTAAACCACTAAATAACAGATCGAGGAACAGCATTGCAAATGCAATTGCTAGGCTGATAAGAAACAAAGGGATTAAGTATGAATGTTTGAAACCTCAGAAGGGATTAAGGTTTAAAGTTAGAGATCCAGTAACAAACAAGAAATTCTGGAAATACAAGTTTAACCTTGTGAAAATCTTGAAAAAGATTCCATTGAAGAAACTACCGCAAGATTTTATTGGAATATCAAGTGGTGGTTTGTGGATGTGGATACTAGAGAGACTGTGATAGAAGATATTTAATGACAGATTTTGTTTAGTTTCACGATGCAATGAATCTAATCAATTTCTCGAAGAAGGATCATCTGACTTTGAAACGTAAAGAGATAATGTATACTAGTGAGAGAGCATGTGGTGCAGTACAAGAGGGTATTACATGTGTGCTTAAGTTAAGGAATACATGCTGGGAGCAAGTTGTTAGAGATTCAGAAGGACACTTGAAGATTAAGAGACCAAGCTAATGTCAAGGGGGAGTTTCTTGGAGCATTTTATGTGACATTTTTTTTGTGTAATAGATTAGGTCTTTTGTAATCTTTAAGTATTTAATTTTTCTTTTGGTGTTAAGTTTTGTAACTGGCGAACTTAACAAGTTCGCCTAAGCCATGGGTGTGGTGAACTTGTTAAGTTCGCCTGTATCAGGGTCTCGCCTATAAATAGTGCTTAGTATATTTTCTATTGTACTTCTGTGATTTAAAAGTTGTAAGAACATTTATCAGAGCAATACAAGGAGCGTTTAGAGAAAAAAATTTAAATCCCTGTGACGTCTCCAAACGAGCAAGACAATCACTATCACAACGAATTACTCAATGATTCCTCATATGAGACGGAAGCATAAAGCGAATCAAACACAAACACGAACATAGAAGATAGATGAAACATAGAAACGATGTATATATTCAATAACGAACTCTTCATACGAATACAATACATAAGAAGTGTACATCTGTACGTTTAAGCTCCAATTCCTAGGTGAGCTTTACCTAGGGATGGTGACTCTCTTCTCACAGAGGCTCACTCCCTCTCTATGGATGGTAACTCTAGCATGCTTACCTACAAATGAACACCTAAGTTCCTATTTATAGGCAAAATGAGTCCTCAAGTTCGCCCGTAACTCTATAGGCGAACTTAGCAAGTTCGCTAGTTAAGTTCGTCCAAACATTCCCTTAGGCGAACTTAACATGTTCGCTACACATACACTTAGAATTGTTGTAACAGTTACAAAACATGCTCTAACAGAACTCCTTTTAACTGTTGCAACAATTCTAAACAAATACTGATAAATCATCAGTCACAAACTATGCTTCAACATAAACTCTTTGTTTTGATAGGGTGAAGATAAAGTTTGGTGCATGTTAATGTTTGACAGTTTGGTGCATGTTAATGTTTGACGTATTAATCTAGTGGTATGTTTATGTCTTTAATTATTCGTTCTTAAATCCACCACTTTGTGGGCTTTTTATTGTTGTCTGAATATGTCTTTATATTTTTGAGTGTTCTTGATTTTAAAGTGTAAGACCGTAAAACCTTTTTAATCAAACTTCTTTTGAAACGTGTACGTCTTTATACAATCTGAGAATGATAAGCCAAGGCTTGGTCAATACTAGTAAGGTCGTACATCTTTATACGAACTTATTATGCGACAAAGAATTGGTGAACTCATGTTGGGAACGGTACGTCTTTATATATGGTCCCATTGTTACACCGCCTCCCGGTGAGTAAAGTATAATCACCTATTTAACAATAATATTTAAGCACTTAAGTTTGATGTCCTAAACCAACTCAGAGATAACACCAAAGAGTTGAGGGTAACGATGTCCCTAGGTGGGAGTCCTACCATTTTATCACTAAAGATTATCATTCGTGAACCAAATGTTGTGAGGACGAGGCTCTAGCGGTGAATCGGGTCACACATATATATTAGTCATACCACTGGATTAGTCAACTTAACATTATCACGTACCAAGCAGATTCGAAGCCCAAAGCAATACTCTTTGTGACCTAATCATTTCTGAGTTATTTACTTTCTTGCTATTTACTATTCTGTTATTTACATTCCTGTTACACACGTCACACACGTTTTTACTTTTTTGTTATTTATTTTTCTGTCATTTACTTTTCTGCTTCACAAGCACACACAACCCACTCACTAATTAAACCGGCTAAACGATAACAAAAGTTGAGTATTGGAACTAGACCGTGTCCATTGGTTTGATACTTGATTCTTACCTAAACTATATTACGCTACGATAGGTACACTTGCCTATTATGTGTGTTTTAAGTTTGAGTATTTATCATTTTATAAATTTAAAACCTCATCTCGTGAAATTATCAGAAAATATATTTATATATTTTCGTATATATCACACGCAAATCAGTGTCCAAACAAGTCGTAAATGTTCCTAACACACTCATAACACTCGAAAACAAGAGCAAAAGCTCTGATACCACTTGTAGGTCCTAGGTGTCTCGAATCTATCATGTGTGGGTGTGTGAATAGTCTAACAGGGTGCGGAATGCCCCGATACTAGGTGGAATACAATCGATAGGGAAATCAACGACAAACACAAGTAACAAAATACGCCATCTATTATCAACAACAACCGATTACAAGTTGCTTTCCATGATTTATGGACAATACAAATGCAACCGTACTTAGAGAAACATACAACCGGCTATATATAGTAGACAACCCAGCACCTGCGTACTAGCTAGTACGCAGGAACAAACCTCTGCGTACAAGCCTAGTACGCAGGCCACACTATGCGTACTAGCTAAGTACGCAGGAACAACTTCCTGTGTACTAGCTTAGTGCGCACAAGTACAAAAGACGTTACAAAAGACAAAACAAACAGAGACTAAATACAACAGACATTACAAAAGACAAAACAATAAAGGACTGTCTTCAGAGTTCATGTCACCAGAAATGCATCAACACAAAATATGGGAGGGTTAGTGGTGGATGGTGGCGATGGCTACAAGGGGCAAATGGAGGGGGTTTTGGTTTGTTTCAACTTGTGATAGAATGTAAAGGTTGGAAGTGTTGTGTAGAGAGGGGTATTTATAATGTGAAATGGAAGGAATAAAGAATTTAAATTTCAAAAAGGAGAGAAGGGGAGGGGCAGAATTTCGGCTAAGGGGGGTGGGGGGTAGAGGGTGGGTGGTGTAGGGTGGTTAAATGATTGTGTGTTGGAGTGTGAGATTGGTTTTGGTATTTTCCAAGAAATCCCCATCATTAGTTTTTAATAAAAGATTTTATTGGTTTTTAATTAAATAAAATTACTTAAATAAATAAAAAGTAATTTATTTAATATAATTAAATAAATGTTATTAGATATGTTATCCGTTGGTGCACATCGCGATATATTTGTACTACGATTAAACTTAAACTCGCTCTAAAAAATCTCGATAAACTAATTCAGAAATGAAATAATTAATCGCAGTGTTACATATAATTTTTATACATCAAATCATATTTTGAACTATTCGACTTGAACGTCACCGACGTTTGTGTGTGACTTGACGCGTGTGTGATCCAGTAATTCACCAAATTACCAATGCGTGATATTTTTTTATCGGATATGTATGAAATAAACTTAATTACTCTAAATTAAGTATGATATGCACTTAATTGCGTGCAATTATGAAAATGACGAAAACGATTAATGACCTAAAATTGCCGGTTGTCACACTCGACCTATCACGAATAACCTATCACGAATAAGTCATTATTCGACACACAAGCATCATACCGACTCCTAGCACACACAACATAAGGACACACATAGACCCTTAGCTTTGTTATTTAATGTTTAAACTCATAAAACTCTTCAGGATTAACCAAAAGTCGTAGCACGTTTAGTTAATAAAATAAAACATGCAAATATGTACGAAAGCCCCAAAACAGTAAAAACGGTAAAGTGCGAATTAGAAACTCACCGGTTGTGAAGATCCACGTCCGCCTCAGCAACCGTCCTTTTGCATGAGACCCCAACCCGTCAAACGTATGGTCCAAGATCAGAGTACGTTCAAGACGTATTTCGAATAACGCGTAAGTATAATAAAACTCCAATGCTCGTCTCATCAGTTTATCATCCTACTCCACGAACCCTACTTCACACGTTCACATGAATTGGGTGGTCCTTGACCCGCTTGGAACTCAAACACCCGAACCGAGCTTCGTTTCATGCATGCACATACACGTGACCATGCAAGAACCCTAATCCCGCAAGAATACACGCGCTCGAGCCGGGCTTCCATATACGCATGCAAGCCATGCATAGCCATATCGGGTATAACCCATACCGGTCCCACACCATCTTCCGTATTCTCCACTGTGCACCACCACACACATCAACGTCGTCTTTTCCGTCGTGCCTAACCTTAGTCGGGAGCATCGCCAACGTCGTACTCCGCCGAGTGCCACCATAGTGCACCACCACATCCTTCGCCACAGCATTCGTCTCCGTTCCCCCTTCCTCTTTTCCACGGCAGCTGGCCACCACCCAAACGGGTCATCACAGCCTAGTCACTCTAACACCTTCGGGTACCACCCTTGTCGCGCCGTCGCACTAGCACATAGCACCACCCCTTCCCACCATGCTTCACCCATGGTTTTCATCGCCATCGCCTATGGCTGTCACCGGGTACCATCCTCTCAGCCACCACCGGTCGTTACCATGGCTGCCAAGTGCACGCCGTTACAGCCGTCAACCGACCACTATCCTCGTGTTCTTCTCTGATTAGAATAAGAAAGGATAAAACCCTAGTCGGGTTCCCATGCACAACAATAAGTGAAAGGAAAAGGAAAAAGAGTGAGAACGAGGGTTACCTTATGAAGCTCTGACGCCATTCAGCCGAGAACCACCAGTCGCCGGCCTCCCTTCCTCTCTGATCCCTTTACCTCTCTTCTTCTCAGTTTTCCAGCCGTCGCACCATAGGTTGAGAATGGCCTAGGGTTTACGAGTTTAATTGGTATAAGTACCACCCACGTGTTACATTTTGGGTCCCTCCAATTCTGACTTGCACCTTTCGATCTCGGTCTATATTTTTAAATGACTAACCGGGCCCTTTTCGGTAGTTAAACGTACCTCATATGACCACTTTACAATTACTCTTATTCAATAGAGAGTCGGGTCACCCACTGACCCGAATCGTCATCATATGGATTTTCGAGATGTTACATTCCATCCTCTCCTTTAATAAACAACTTTTGTTTTCCAACCATAAGTTCCTTCATGATATTTTCTACTTCTAATGCTTTCGGTTGGATCTTCTTAATTTGTTCCATTAGATCTAACTTATGATCTAATCGTAGTGCTTTTCCTTTAATCGGTTGACTTCGTTCTTTCCAACTTAAAGCATCTTTTACTACATTCGCTTTCCCAGGATGGTATTTGATTTCACTGTCATATTCATTGATGAGTTCCATCCACCACCTTTGCCTCATATTTAAATCCTACTGATTAAAAATATGTTGGAGGCTTTTGTGGTCTGAATATATCACACATTTGGTACTATATAGATAGTGTCTCCAAATATTTAGAGCAAACACTATCGCACCAAGTTCTAGATCATGCATGGTATAGTTCTTTTCAATAACTTTCGGTTGGCGTGATGCGTAGGAAAAAACCTTATCTGGCTGCATCAACACACTACCTAGACCAGTTTGGGAAGCATCACAATAGATTACGAAACCATCGTTTCCTTCAGGTAATGCTAAGATCAGTGCATGACTGAGCTTTTCTTTAAGAAGGTTGAAAGCTTCTTCTTGTTTTGATCCCCATTCAAGTTTTACTGCTTTCTGAGTCAGAGCAGTCAATGGTGTAGCAATTTTGAAAAAGTCTTGAATAAACCTTCGGTAATATCCAGCTAATCCAAGAAAACTTCTAATCTACGTTGGAGTCTTTGGGGCTTCCCACTTCATAACAGATTCAATCTTACTTGGGTCTATCGGTATCCCTTTTTCATTTAAAACGTCGCCAAGAAATTGTACCTCTTGTTTCCAAACCTCGCATTTGTAAAATTTAGCATAAAACTTTCCTGTCTTAAGGTTTCTAGAATGATCTTGAGGTGATCAACATGTTCTTCTTGGCTTCGGTAATAGATAAGAATATCATCGATGAATACGATGGAAAATTTATCAAGGAAGGGTTACAGACTTAATTCATTAGATCCATAAATGTTGCCGGGGAATTCGTTAGACCAAATGACATGACCAGGAATTCGTAATGATCGTATCAGGTTCTGAAAGCAGTCTTAGGGACATCTTCTTCTTGTACCTTTAACTAATGAAATCCTATTCTAAGATCGATCTTCGAGAAGTATTTGGATCTTTGTAACTGATCGAATAGGTCATCTATTCTGGGCAATGAATATCTGTTCTTTATACTCGGCTTATTCAATTCATGATAATCGATACACAATCTCATGTTTTCATCCTTCTTCTTCATGAATAGTACCGGTGCTGTCAGGTGAAGAACTTGGACAAATAAACCATTTGTCTAAGAGTTCTTGGATTTGTTTCATTAATTATTCCAGTTCCGTAGGAGCTAGACAATAAGGGGATCTTGCAACAGGTTTGGCTCCATGAATAAATTCGATTCAGAATTCGATCTGACAATCGGGTGGAAGGTCGGGTAATTCGTCCCGAAAGACATCCGGGTGATCACAGACTACGGGTATATCCGCAATATGTATTTCATGTTTAACGTTTAAAGCATATGCTAAGAATATACCGTCTACCTTATTTATTTGTTTCTTAGCTTTTGCAATTGAGATAAGTTCAATCTTATTATCATCACTATCACCCTGAATCACCATGCATACTCCATCTAGTTTCTGAATCTTAACCGTCTTTAGATCACAATCAATCTGGGCCTGGTATTGGTTTAACCAATCCATTCCTAGGATAACCTCATACTCATTCATATTCATCGGCATTATTGTAACTAATACTTTATCATCACCAAAGTTGATGACACAATTCGGGTATAACTCGGTTATCCTATTCTGTTCACCACTTGGCGTTTCAACGACATAGGCATAAATGAGCGAACAGGTTTTATGCCTAAATGTGAGGTGAATGTATATGAAACAAAACTTCTATTCGCCCCTGTATCGAATAATACTTTGGCGTAAATGTTATTAACTAAGAACGTACCTGCCACCGCTTTGGCATCGTTTTTCTTTTCTCCTCCGCTTCCTAAGACAAACACATATCCTACACCTTTATTCTGGCCACCTCTTTTTTGCTTAGGTGGTTTAGGACAAAAAATCCTATAATGTACTATCTCTCCTCAATTAAAGCATTTAACATTCGGACGTTGAGTTGCAGAGTGACTAAACTTCTGTCAAGTCTGGGACTTCATCCCTTGGATTACTCTATCAGGGTTAAAGCCTCCTTTTTTGGGAAATTTACTATTTCCCGGTTTGAATTTATTAACAACCTCCTCTTGTTTTCTTTTGTGATCTGTCTTTTGTGGTTCTTGGGCTGCCACCTCTTCGTACGTTACCGCACTTAGCTCAACGGCTGAATCTATCATTCCGGGTGCGGTATTCTTTACTATGGAACGAACCTTAGGTGGCAAGCATTGGACATAACATGTAATTCTTCTGGATTCAGGAGTCACCAAATTTGGCACTAGCTTGGCCATTTCGTTGAATTTGGTGGTATACTCCTCATGAGTCAAGTTTCCTGCCTCAAACTAGTGGAACTCCATTTCAATCTTATCTACTGTGTTCTGTGGGCAATATCTCTTGATAATCAAAGCTTTAAGATTTTCCCACGTCATCCTATCCACGTATTCTTCTCCCTTTGTCTGCTTGGCTGATTCCCACAAGTCAAGAGCTTCTTCTTCGAACGAATGTACAACAAATTTCATAGCTTGATCTGCTCTACATTCACTCATCTTGATCAATGATTCCAAATATGTAATCCACTTCATTAGTACATTGACATTCTTCTTTCCATTGAAGGGCTTCGGGTGACAGTCACTAAAGTTCTTGTAATTACATCCTTGATTATGAACTCCCATGTTTGGGTTTATCATTCCAATAGTTTCGTTGGTTTGAGTTGTGCCGATATTTTTTCTTATATGAGTAGTATGAAGAGTATCCCTCGTTCGTGGGTTTGCACCACTCGTTCCTTCATTTCTATTACCTAGATTGTTGGAATCCATTCTTCTTTAGAGAGCATCATCAAAGATTCTGTGTAAAGTTTTTTGGAGTACTATGGTGACCTCGGATACCACAACTCCTTGGAATTAAGCCTCGGTCATTATCACTTCTTCAGTATGTAGTTCTGGTTCAGTAGTGGCATTTGAGTTCATATTTGGTTCGGTGTTCGTGTTTGTCGTATCACGGGTGTGGGACCAAGTATTGAGCCTCCTACCCCTAGATCTGCTTTGTCCTCTACCTCGTCCTGCCATTTGTACCTACACATATATGTATAGCATCAGAATTCCTATAACTGGTTATAATCTAGAAATTCATAAATTAACAACATTTGGCCAAAAATGACTTTAATTATCTGATTTCTAGGTATTCCCCGTTATATGTCATACGTAGTGCATACACCTAGCTAATCCTGAGGCATTCCAAACTATTCTCAGAGTCCTAGTTTAAGTCTAGATACTATTCCTGTAGTATCTAAATCCCTTAAACTGAGGCTCTGATACCAACTTGTCACACCCCAGTCCTAGGTACTGATTAGAGGTGACGCATGGTACATTACACACAGCGAAAACTAAAAACCTCATATTTTATTACATAATTTAAAACATTGTTTACAACATGGAATTCAAAGTTACACCATCGTTCCTAACAAGGAACATCATTTAGGGACTTTTAGTCTCTTCACATGCCCATCATCTTGTTTCATTTCATCTTCTGGTTCTAGTCCTGGAATGCCCTCTTTATTGACTACAACAGTACTTCGGCTTATCGCATTTGAAATATGGCAAACACTTCGGACAAAGCCCTAGATTTATAATGACATTGCTTAATTATACAAATCTAGCTTAATGGTAATTAACCAAATCTAAACAATTGAAACATTCTTAATTTTCTCATGCCAAATTTAATAAACATATAAATAAAAGGACTATAACTATAAATACCTGAAAGAACAAGGACCAAAAAGTTTAAAACTTGAAAATTGGTCAGTAACGGACCGTCACCCACCTTAACGGTCCGTTATGGGTTGACCACGCACGCAATGATGACGTGCCACATGTCCGGTGACTAATGGGCATCATCTGAGACGTAGGAACCATATGACGGACCGTTGAACGACATATGTCAGCTGATTAATGGCTGAGATCTGACGCGTGTCAAGTCCATGACGGACCGTCACACCGTGTAACGGTCCGTTACGTTGTAATTTGACCAGAGGGTGACGCGTGTCATCTGACTCCGCAACCCCAGCTTGGTGACGGACTGTCACCATAGATAACAGTCTGTTACGACCTCGCGGTGACGGACCGTCACCCCCATAACGGTCGGTCACAGCCGCCAACTTTGCCTATAAATAGAAACTCGCATTCATTCGATTATCACACATCCCAGAAGACTTCTACAGTTAAAATACCCACTCCCACACTCTCTAATACCATACCGTTCATACGTTTAAGTCCTAGAGTTTCCGAATCAATCTAGAGAAAGCCGAGGTACTAGGAAACTCTCATTTCGAGAAACCAAGCTAGTAACACTAAGTAGAGACTCCTTCCATTAGAGACTACACTTTTAGAGACTTCCTAAGATGAAACTCTGCAAAGATGAATACTTGTATTTTTACAAAAAAGGCTTTCAAAACGATAAACCGTTTTGAATTATGATCTGACTTGAATGAACTAATACAACCATTTGTCGCATAAGGTGATTTACTATATAATATTCAGAGCATAGAGTCACGCATGATCATGTACGTGTTACGGATGAAACGTTGTAACGGGGCTAGGACTATCGCTTGGTTGTTTCGAATACGTAAGACCTAAATCGCATGAGCGTAAGGCGGGATATAATAAAGATTATCCAAGTTCCTAGCATGGCTAGTGGTTATACATTTGGGCCAGATGGTCCGCTGGATGTGTAAATTGACCATAAAAATATGGGCAAATTGTTCTATTTATTTACGCTTGTCATATTATAATAAAAGCATGCATGTATTCACCAGTTTATACTGATAAAATATTTTTAAATGTTTTACAGGTAACCAAGGATGAATATGATTATGAACTAGCCACACAAGACAATGGATCCTTGATGTCACAAAAAGGAAAGTCCACCCTAGACATCTGATGAAAAGAATGGCTCATGTAAACCTTGGTTTCATAATGAAACGTTTGTATAAACAATCAGGGTGTTCCCCTGTTTATGAATAGAATGAAACGGGTGTTTCCCGTATTTTAAAAATATATTGAGTTATGAAACTCAAAGAATTATTCCGATGTGTTTATAAAACTCCGATGTAATAAAATAAGAAACAAGTACCAACTGGGAGTCATACGCCCGAGCAGGTCAAAACCCTGGGTGTTACAGGTTGGTATCAGAGCCAAAATTAGATACTGGAAATTAGTATCTAATATGTAACTTGATTTGATATTATTTGGTTTTTTGCAAAATAAGATACTCAGGTAAAGTATCTAAGCTTAAACCAGATAGACTGCCTGCTAAGAAAAAGTAGGTAGATCTCAATAATGATTAAGTAATGAATATATAAATGTCAGGTGATAGTTATTATACTTATATCTTCGGACAAACTAGAGAAGAGAGATATCATCCTACCGGCTCTAGAAAAGCACCTATAATCATTTCTGAAAATGATGAACCTAATAATGAAACAATAGTCATCTCCGATGACGAATAAAATCCCCGAGGAAATTCTAAAAATTACAACGACTCTAGTTCCTCCTGGATGATGGGAACTTCCGACTTTGAAAAATAGGGAACTGGAACTCCACCACCTACACATCATGTTGGTACAAATAAGGTTGGACCCAGCAGATCTTCCAAACCAAAGATGCGTGTAATAATACCGACAGAAAATATGTATGTATCTGCAGCTGAAATGGAAAATACCAAGAAGTACCTGTAGAAGATCCGAAAGAACCTCAAAACAATCCTTCTGCAACCTTAGATCCTTATGTCTATCCCAGTATCTCTTACATGGATGCAATAAAAAATTATGTGAATGAACCACATGATTCTCAGTTAGTCAAATGGTTATCATCTTTCTGCTCCCCCTGTCCTGTAGACTCCCCCTCAACTAGTCAAATGGTTGCATCAACGACTTTCTGCTCACCATTGTCATCCTAAGTTTCAGGTTATCATTTGGACTTTGTAAAACTGTTTCCAAAACATTGTGTGTGACATATTCTCCTCCATGAGCATCATGTCGTTGAAACAAATAGATTCTCAGTTATCAACAACTCGTTACTCTTGCAGATGTCATTCCCTGTCAGGTGCTTAGAACCACCACTATCAACAACCAAAATGTTATTAATAGTCCCTCTTAGTAAATCCTACACAACTAACAACAAACATTAATTTGAAAGTCGGACCCAAGCCATGGTAGTCATGGGTCTTCCATCTGTATCAAAATAATAAACCTCACTCCATTCACAATCGAATCTCTCGTCGATTTTTGGAGATTGTTCTGACGAGTCAGAAACAGAAACTTTAGATTTCCAAACATACTTCTGTTCATTAAGTTCTTTTTGCTTAAAATGTGAAGTGTTGGAACAATCTTGTTCATTTGAAAAATGTTTAGATTGTGAAAACTCTTGTTGTTCTAAAAGTTTTCTCAATCTTCTGTTTCTCCTCCGTCTTTGAGGTCTAGAAAGCCTAACCTCAGATTTTGAATTACCCTTTGGTGTAACATGAGGTTTAACCACATTTGGGTTAACATAAGGCTTACCATGAGTTCTTACCTTTCCTGGAGTAACATGTCGGTTACCTTTGTCTTTGTGAGGACAAACAATCCGAATATGACCCACAAGACCACAGTAAAAGCAAGATCTCGTCTCACGATATTCTCTCATATAAGGAATCTTCACATGATAAGATGCACTTGAAGAAGATTCTCCTACATGAACTTCTTTTGGAATTTGAGACTGAACAAACTTTTTCCTAACAGGTTTTGATTCAAGCTTCATCTTCTCAGGAACTACATGCTTCTTTCCTTTATTTTTGTAAGGACAGGTCACCACAATGTGTCCCATCTCATTACAATGAAAACATGTACGCCTGTCTGTATAATCTCTGACATATGGAACTCTCCTTGAATTTGAAGAACTTCCAAATGTAGAATTTCCAGATGAATTAGAATCAACCTTTGAGTCTTCTTTCTTAACAGCTTTCGGTATCCCCTCTACCTTAGCTTCATCAAAAAATTCATCATCACTCTCATCAGAATACACCATATCTTCACCTGTGACTGGATTCACCTTCAACACAGTCTTAGGATCTAAATCCTCATCGTTTATAATCTCAGGTGTAACAGAATAATTGCCATTGAATGGTGGAGGAACATAGCCAATACCACTAGTTCCCTTCCCCTCTTCAGTATTGTCATGATAATATCCTAATAAGTTGATGAATTTGCAAAGCTTTCTAACTTTCTATGCAATTTGATGACTTCTGCTTTAAATTCCGCTAGTTCCTTATCTTTCTCAACAAGATCATTATTTCGTTTCTCAATTTCTGCAAAGGACATATCCAGGTGATATGCCTGCTCTTTGATCTTCAAAGTCAGAGAACTTATATCCCTCTTCAGTGATTTTATCCTTTCAATACACACATTCTCATTATCTTTTAATTTCTGATTTACCGCGTGCATCGATTTCATATCACAAATGAGGTTGACGTTTTCATCCATAACCCTCATCATTTTATCCTTCACTGAAACACAGTTAGAACAAAACGTTTCAGAGTTAGAAAATACCTCAGGTTTTACTTCTGAAGAAGATGCACCAGGAGCCATGAATACGTCATCTTCAGCTTCACCCTTTTGATCAACAATGACAGGCTCAACATCAGTGTCTGATATACTCAGATCATCTTCAACTGTCTGGAAGCTTAATTCAGTCTCTACATCACTCTCGGTAGACTAAGTACTTTCACCAGATCTAATACACTTACTATCACTTAACTCGGTAGAAGAATCACTTTCAGAAACACTCTGCTTTACTACTTCTTCTTTGATCAAGACCACAAACGCTTGAGAAGTTGCTTCACCCTTTTTCTTCAATGCTTCCCATAGATCTCTTGAAGTTAGACACTTCCCGAGACTATGAATGATTTCTTTTGGTAAAGACAACGTTAAAGTTTCACGCGTCTTCATCTCTCGATCAAACTTCTGCTTTTCTAGTTTACTAAGAGTTGTCACTGGTTTAGGAACATCAAAATATCCCATATAGTCATAAGTAGGATGCACATATCCTTCAAATATGGATGTCCAAAAGTTTTCATCAGTTTCTGATACGAACTGTTCGAACCGGACTTTCCAGGTACGAAAATCTGATATGCACAAAAGTCTCGGTGGCATAGTTTCAATACCATTATCATCACATGAAATTGACATTTTAAAATTTTTGCGAAAATACCCGGAAAAAATTTCCCGCCAAAATACTTTTTTTTTATTTTTTTAAGAACACAGCTAAGTTCGCCTGATACTGTACAAGCGAACTTAATAAGTTCGCCTGACTGAGCGAACTTGACCCTAAGTTCGCCTGATCTTCACCAAGCGAACTCATTAAGTTCGCCTAATACTGAGTGAAGCGAACTTATTAAGTTCGCCTACTAAGTTCGCCTGGTTCAGCTGTTCAACCCAAACACGAACCAAAAATTCTGAAAATCATCATATCTTGCTGAATTGATGGAATTTGATTAAATTGAACCGTAGGAATGTGTATGAACTGATTAGGAACACTTCTATCGGATCAATTTCATCAAATGAATCCAAAATCAAACCAAAATGATCAAAAATTCTCCATTTTTATCAAGAAAACAAAAAAGATGAAAAATCTTCAAAATCTCTGAAATTTGATGTTGATTGGACACGAAAACACCACGAATCTTTTGCTAATCAAGAGCAATGGCTCTACTACCACTTGTAGGTCCCTAATTCGATGTGTGACGGATCTCTAGACTCGCGGTACGACACGGTGATAACGGGCAGAATCCATGATCAACATGCTCGTGTAACTCAATCAACAACAACGGTGTAAATAAACGCTTTGTATTTCCACCAAGATATCAGGTTACAAGATTATGTCTCTAATCAAGTCTACTCTTGGTATCTCTATTCTCACTCCTCTGTTTCTGTTGTAATCTCCTATTTATAGACAAACGATCTGCTATAGGCGAACTTATTAAGTTCGCCTCTAATAGGCTAAGCGAACTTATTAAGTTCGCCTCAGATTCTTCTTCCAACCCCAATTATACAAAAGCCTCTTAGTAAGGTGAAGAAGGATAGGGGTAAGTCTGTTCTTAAACCATCAGCAACCAACAAAACAGCAGCTGATCGAGTAAAGCCCAAGTAACCAAAAGGAAAGACTTCATCAGCAAAGTCTGGAGCTGCTTAAGTAAAACCATCACCAGCAACAAAATCTGCTTCTGATCAGTCAAAATCCTCAGATGCAGCTTCTGCTGCTGAAAAGGCAAAGAGAGCTGGAAAACCACCAACTCAACATTGGTTCAGTTGAATGCATCTATCCTTTGTTGTAAATGTGTCTGTCCTTTGTTGTAAATAAAAGTTATAAGTAAGCAGCATCCTTTTTGGCTGCTGACAGGTCTGATCTTCAGCAGCAAAGAATTTGCCCCTGAGTGCTTTAACTTATCAGCAGGAACAAGTTTCCTGCAGATAGCTTTAAGGCTGCCAGCAGCAACATCCTTGCTGCAGATCATTGCATCCATCAGCAGCAATTGAGTTTGCTAATGACAGACTTAATCTTCCGCAGCAACCAAGATTGCAGCGGACAGGCTCACTCATCCACAGCAATCAAGTTTGCTGCTGATGGGTAAATTTAAGTCCAAATTAACTTTTACCCCCTGTAAAAAAATTAACGTCAGTCTTTACCATGACTGCCTCGGTGTATTACAGCTGTAACAATAAAAGGTGAATTGGGTTGTACTGTACAAGTCATTTTTTTTCCCTCTTCTGCCGTTATAAGAACGAATCAAATTTCCTTACCACCTCTTCACCTTCAATTTCACCCTAAACCCACATCACTTTCTCTCAATTCCCCACCATATTCAAGCCCTTCATCTTTAAAACATTCAAAGTCTCCCATATTCTAACCTTCCCTCCAAATCAAACAACAATGGCATACATCAATAACACTGATGATAAGTTCTCCCCATACCACAACCTTACAGCATATCTTACCAAAGGAAAGAAATCCGAAGGATTTAATGATATGATCGATTTCTTATGTCGATCAAAGATCTACTTTTCCCTCACCACCAACCCTACCATATATATCCCTCATATGGAGGATTTTTGGAGTACTGCCGTCTACTCAACCGAACAGGGAATTCCCCAAATTAAAGCCAAAGTAGACGGCAAGGATATCACCATCTTGGAAGCCACAATCAGAAAACATCTTAAGCTTCAAGATGAGGGAGCAGCCATCTCATACTCGAAGGACGAATACATGAGGACCTTTGTATCCATTGGATACACTGGAAATCAGACCGAGTATACGATCGAGAAGGCGCTGATGGGCCCTCCATGGAAGTATCTTTGTCACACTCTTCTCCAATGCATATCTCAAAAGAGGAGTGGATGGCATCAGGTGAGCTCCGCACTTGCCTCCGCCTTCCATGATATGGTCACTAACCAAGGCTTCAACTTTGCACACCTCATCTTTTAGGGTTTGAGATATAACCTTCAAGAGGGTGCAAAGCAACAATTTTTTATGTACCCAAGATTCTTGCAGGAAGTTTTCAATCAAGAACTAAAAGAACTTCAAAATCTGTAAGAATCAACATTATGTTGGGACATAAAAATAACATTTTTCAAAGCATGAGAACTGTTTCCGAAAAGTTCTCAGGGGTCAATGTTCCATTGTTATCTACAATGCTGAACATACAAAGTACCCCGGGTGACAGTTCAGCAATCCCAGCTGATACTGATCCCACACCCTCCACCTCACATCTTGAACAACAGTCTGCTTCTACCATTCGAACCCCTGTGCATACTACTAAGGATGCACAGGCACAAAAATTACTTACACCTGTTTTGGGTGTTATCGTTCAACTGGAACACAGGGCCCCGGTTGCAACGACATATACTAGAAAAAGGGGCAAGAGAACTCCTTCTTCTCCTGCCTCCAAGCCCAAACCCAACCTAACAGCTCTCACTCAGAATCACAACATTCTGAAGAGAATTTCATAAGGGACAGCCACATTATTAGAGAGACTCCTTTGGATGTCTCTATATTAGGATCAGGATCACTTCCCGGATCCATAGAACAGCCCCCTGAGCCTTTCCTTTCTCTTATGAACTTAAGTGTTGAGGAACCTGATCAAAATGAAGTACCTTCTCCAACTACCACTATCTAGGAGGTACTGATTGATCTTGCTTCCAACACACCCAACCCAAGTTCTTCTACCCTGAAGGTCCACTCTAGGAGTTATGAAAGAGTGGATGTGGAAGAGGTTGTCACTACTGCTGGTCCATCAAATGACCTAGAGGACAGTGACAACATTGCTAAGACCTCAACCATGGCAACTCACAGTGAGGATGCTTCCTTGGAAACTCCCCTCACTGAGAGGAATTCCAGGTGCCAAGAAACCATGGGTGATGGGGATGAAGAGGCCAGGCCTAGGGCCCCATCTGGATCCAAGGATTCCACAACTGTGGATGAGGACAGACTAAAACTTCATAATTTGGAATTGACGGCCAGGGTGGCTATGCTAGAGGCTGAAATGTCCAAACTAAGACACCAAGTCTCTATGCATGAAGCCCATCAATGCCCAACTGTACCTTCTCCCTCTCTTGTAACATTGGGCACCCAAACTGATGCTTATTTGTTCACTGATGCAACCAAAAAGGGGGAGATGGTCCCAATGGAGGAAGACTCAGACAGTCTTGACGACTGGATTCAAGAGCAGGCTGTATTTCAAAGCACACTTTTCAAGCCAGCTTTTGTATAGGTTCATGACTTGCCAGCTTCAGACAACGAAGAAGAAGAGACATCTGAAGACTGGAAGTTAGTCGTCAGGGCTGTTGATGAAATGCTGAATGATGCCGAAGACACAGAACAAACATATACACCTTTCAGCATCATCCCTGAAGCAGCAGCCATCATAAGTCACTCCACTGCCCCCCAATTTCCACTGACTTCAACACAGATAGAGTTTGATACAATACTAGCTTGGGGGTATGATGGAAAGTCTGAGAGGTTCTGGATTGGTTGGGAGTTTGGCGGAGTAGAAGAGCTAAACTGGGACTTTCTCAACATCATCCAAGTCCTTCACCTATACCATCTACAATGCATCAACAACTCAACGGACCTCTCAGCAGAACTTGTCATTGGCAGGTTCTATGACTTGATGGAGGATAATCTACCCAACTTTCAAAGATAAATACAAGCAGCAAAAAGGGTAGCCTATCCTGAATCTTCAACATCAGCAGAAAGAAGACTGACTCCTAGAAGACTTGAAATAATAAGTAGCAGTCTTCTCACTGAAGAAGAAGTTTTGTGCTTAAGAAGATTTATGTACAACTCCGTTGTCAAGGACTTAGATGTGCTGGGATAGGTAAGCACTAAGTCTCTTGACCACACCTTTCTGCTAAGCAACGGCTCCTCTCTCACCATCAACACCAGGAACATCCTGCTACTACCTACAGACTTTCTTTACAAGATCTTTCAACTCAGAGCAAATATCTGTAATGTCAACTCCCTCGAAAGCCACGTAATGATGGCTACTGTCAGAGCCCATCTTGAACAAGAAGGAAGGATTGCTGAAGCGGTATATGTGTCAAATTCTGACACTGATTCTGACTCAGCTTCCCTTTGAGTAGACATCTTTGCTACTGCATATGAATCAAGATCCACTGTCAAAGAAATGCTGATAGAATTTACAAGTCCTGAGTGTAAAACAGATGAATCTAATGACCTTCCCTTATCAACCTCTCAAATTGCCAATGAAGCTGAGGCAGAGATTCCCACAGCAGTACAATCATCTGCTGTTGTGATCAGTGAAGCCGAAGTAGAGGCATCCAACAAAGATAAGGGAAAGAGAATTATAACCGAAGAAGACGAAGAGAGGTTGCAAAGAGAAAAGAAAGAGAAAGAAGAAAGAAGAAGAAGAAGAAGAGACGAAGAGGAGATGTCTAAAACAAAGAAAGCTCAAGATAGACTCACAGTCATTCTCCTCAGAGAACAACAAATCCAGATGTATGCAAAACAGTTGGATGAGCTCAAAGTAAAGATTCCTGCAGTTTATCAGATTGAAGAAGATGAAGCTCTTGCTCTTCAACTGTAGGAACAATTTGACAAGGAAGAAGAACTAGAGAAGAAGAAGAAGGAAGAAGCTAAGTTCAGAATAACTTATTCTGAACTAGCCAAAGAAATGAGAGAGGAATGGGTAAAGGCTCTAGTTTCTCAAGGTGAGGATGCAGACTACCTTGAGAAACTATCAAATAAAGAAATCTACAGAGCCTGTATGGGTCAGCAAGGTCAATTGGCAAAGAAGAAAAAGGCTGAAGAAGAAGAAAAAGCCAAACAAAAGTCCAAAAAGATCATTGCCTTTAATAAACGGACTCATGAATAAAGGAAGGTCATGATTGACTTCCTTAAGGCTAGAGGAGAGAGTGGAAAGAGGCTAGGTCCGTTGAATTTCATGAACCTGGAAGCCCTCTATTTCAAAGTCAAGAAGGATGAGGAAGAAAGATTGGAGAAGAAAGGCTCCAAGAAAAGGGTAAACATTCAAGAAGAAGAAAGGAAATCAAAGAAACCCAACACTTCCTTAATCCAACAACCTTCCACTCTCCTTCCTAGACCTCCCTCCACTCCTCCCTCAAAGTCCAAATCCACACACCCAGCTCCTACTCATCAACAACCTCCCAAAAAGAAAAATAAACCCACTTCCAAACCTGAAGACTCAAGAGAAATAATCAGATGGTCATACAGCCCTGAAGACCAATGGTTTGAAGTGTTCAGGGGGAGGACAGAAGCTAAAAGATCAATCTATACTTCTTTTGATGAGGTACTACAGCTTCCAGATTCTGATCTAAGAAGAATGATGGAGCTGGGTGAATCCTCTAAGCCTGAGAATGAAGGTGGGAGACATCTTTTGCTGGCAATCAGACATTACTTCAACCCCAGCAAAGATGAAATCATTGATGCCAAACCTCTTCAATCCCACACTCCATTTATCAGCTGGTCTTACAATGCTGAGAAGAATGAATTCACTCTGACAGATGTTAAACGACAGAAGATGAGGTGTTCAAGTAAAGTTATCTTCAAAATGGCAAGCAAAGACATCAAGACTCTATCTGAGCTTCCTCTTAACAATCCCAGCATGGACCAGAGAGGATATGAGGTTGAAAGGATAGCCAGAAATATGCAAAAGCTTCAGCAACAAAGGCAGTAAGAGAATTTTGGTAGCATCAGTCTAGGGGGAGTTTGTAGAACCAAAGACTGATGGCTACAAAATTCTCTAAGTACAAATGCTGCTGATCTCAGAGTTTGCTGCTGACCAACAAACTGCCGCGGACAAGCTTATCTGCTGCGGATACTTGTTCTCCTGCTGAAGAACAGATCTGCTGCGGATAGCCTTATCTGCTGAAGACCAAAGTTGCTGCGGAGAGGCTTCTCAGCAGTATCAACACTTGATGCTGCTGGCAGGCAAATCATCAGCAGCTTTGGATGGTTACATCTTGCTGCTGATCATTATCTTTGCTGCTGACAGCCTTGTGCCTTGAAGACAAATCGTTGCAGCTGACTATCCATACCAAGCGTCACTAACAACTTTCTGCAAAAGCAACTGACACACTCAAAGCAGAAGGAACCGCAATGGCACAACCAATGACGGACAACAATGCTCTTCTCCAAGCATACAAGTAATGATGCATAAAGAAGACGCTTCAATAAAGTTAACTAGTATTAGACTAAACGTGTAATAGTAAGCTACATACAACAGATCAACGGTCTGTGTTAGATCTGATCCTTAGAATCAAGGGGCTGTCTTGATTCTAAGTGAGTATAAATAATGTGTAAACACTTCTTTGTAAGTGTGCTTTTTGTGCTTTTAGATTGAGTTTCAATTGTAATCGTTTATCTGCAAAAGCTTAATACAACAGTGTTCTTAAAAGTATTCTTTCTGCTTACTCGATTACACTTGTGTAGTTGTTATTGTTTCCGCCAATTTCAACTAAGAACAGAACCATCTTGTAATTTCTCGATCCTACAAATTCATAATAAATTTTTTACCAGGAACGACAACAATTGCCAAGTCTCCATATAGATTGGCTCCAACAGAGATTAAAGAATTAAAGAAGCAACTTGATGAATTACTAGAACAAGGATTCATACACCCAAGTTCATCTCCTTGGGGTGCTCTAATTCTTTTTGTTAAAAAGAAGGACGGTACAATGCGTATGTGCATTGATTACCGGGAGCTAAATAAAGTGACGATTAAGAATCATTACCCACATCCTAGAATCGATGATCTATTTTATCAATTACAAGGTGCATGCCATTTATCTTCGTTCTGGATATCACCAACTAAAAGTGAAAGCAGAAGATATTCCTAAAACAACTTTTAGAACTAGATATGGACATCATGAGTTCACGGTTATGCCGTTTGGACTTACTAATGATCATGCCACATTTATAGATATGATGAATCGTATATGTAAACCATATTTAGATAAATTTGTTATCGTGTTCATAGACAATATACTTCTTTATTCTAAATCTGCGAAAGATCATGGAAATCATCTCAGCATTTTGCTAGAACTTCCGAGAAAAGAGAAATTATATGCAAAATTCTCTAAATGTGAATTCTGGCTTCGAGAAGTACAATTTTTAGGTCATGTGGTAAATGTAGAAAGCATTCAGGTAGACCCGACAAAAATTGAAGCCATATCCAAATGGAAAATTCCAAAATCTCCGACAGAAATCCGTAGGTTCCTGGGTCTGGCAGGATACTACAGACGATTCATTCAATATTTCTCAAAGATTGCAGTCCCACTAACTACTTTGACTAGTAAAAATGTAAAGCATGAGTGGGGATCAAAACAAGATGAAGCTTTTCAAACTCTAAAACAGAAATGTCTCATGCACCAATACTGGCTTTGCCAGATGGTAATGAAGACTTTATAGTATACTGTGATGCTTCGCACGACGGTCTAGGTTCTGTGTTAATGTAAAGAAATAAAGTCATTGCCTATGCATCTCGTCTGTAAAAAACACACGAGATGTCTTACTATGAAGGTAAGGAAAATGTAGTTGTAGATGCCTTTATCAGAAAAGTAAGAGAGAAACCGAAACGGATTCATGCCCTCAGACTTGACCTTCATATTGATCTCATGTCCCAATTAAATGATGCTCAATATTTAGCACATACTTTTCTATATTTTCATCAGTCTTGGCTGAATTCTGAGCATCTTTTAATAGAATTCTCATACAATAATAGTTATCACACAAGCATTCAGGCTGCACCTTTTGAAAATTTGTATAGAAGGAAATGCTGAAATCCTGTATGTTGGTCCGAGGTAGGAGAAAACGAATTTTCAGGACCTAAACTGGTACAGGAAACCACTTACAAGGTAGCTCAGATACAAGAATGATTATAAGTGGAAAGAGATAGACAAAAGAGCTACGCTGATAAAAGAAGAAAGCAACTAGAATTTGATATTGGAAACAAGGTGTTATTGAAAGTATCACTTTGGAAGGGTATTGTTTGATTCGGAAAGAAGGGTAAACTAAGTCCTCGCTTTGTTGGACCCTTCAAAATCATAAAACAAATTCGACCAGTGGCTTATCAATTAGAATTACCAGAAGAGATGAGTGGAATACACAATGTGTTCCATGGATCAAACCTACACAAATGTCTAGCTGATGAATCTCTGGTAACGCCTCTACAAGATATAGAGGTAAATGAGAAGTTAAAAGTTGTAGAACAACCACGACAGATTGAAGTCCGCCAAGTCAAAAAGCTAAAAAAGAAAATATTAACCTTGGTCAAAGTTCGATGGAACTCAAGACGCGCTCCAGAATACACATGGGAGTTATAATCAGAGATGAAGAAGAAATATCCACACATGTTCCAATAATCTCGAGTACGAGATTTTTCAAAAGGTGAGGAGAATGTAACATTCGTAATTTTCTCATGGAAAATGTAATAAAAGTATATATACAAGGACTAGAAGTGTAAATACATGAAATAACAGGGACCAAAAAATTAAAAACTTCAAAATTGGATGGTAACGGACCGTCACCAACCGTAATAGTCTGTTAGGGGTTTAGTACACACGCAATGATGACGTGCCACGTTTTCGGTGACTAATGGTCATCATCTGATGTGTGGAAACCCTATGACGGACCGTCACGCCTAGTAATGGTCCGTCACACCGCAAAACAACTGGTGAACGACACGTGTCATGTAGGATCGGAGTTTACAAGATGATTCTGTTCTTAGTTGAGATTGGTGGAAACAATAACAACTAATCAATGTATACAAGTAAACAACGGTAATAATGATAAATGCAAGTTGTATTAATCTTCAAAGTTTACAAGTTATAGAGAAAACACTTAGGAAGCACATTTGTATAAATGGAAGATACAATACATATATAGGAACTTAGAATCAAGACAGACCCTTGATTCTAAAGATCAGATCAAACACAAGCCATTGATCCGTGACAGTTACAAGCTGCACTACAATTGGTAGATAACTAAAAGACAAGTTACTGCAAACAGTTCTATTCAGGTCAAAAGTCTTCAAAGGAATCTTTGTAGGAGACTTCAGAAGTGATAGCTTTGTCTTTAATCATCTGCACCAATAACATTCCTTCTGTTTATAGATGTGTCAGTGTTACAACAGAGGTGCCAGTAGCAAAGTCAAAGTTGCTGATGATTTGCCAATCAGCAGCATCAAATGTTTGATGCTGCTGAGAAGCCTATCAGCAGCAACTTTGGACTTCAGCAGGTAAGGCTATCAGCAGGAAACTTGTTCATCAGCAGGAGAACACAACTATCTGCAACACTTACCCTTATCTGCAGCAACTTGTAAGTCAGCAGCAAAATTGTGGAGTCTGCAGCAAACTTACTTAGAGAATTTCGTAGCCATCTGTCTTTATTGTAACATTCCGTATTTTTCCGACCCTATTTTAATTTATTTAAGTTAATAAAATAGCAATACAACATCTAACTCTATATTTACTCAAACCTACACCTCATTACTCATTAGCCGATCGTATTCAATTCAAAAATTTAGAACTCATAATCATGTAGTAATACCTTCTTGAGTTAATCCAGTTAATAATCCCGTTAAGTGTTCCGTTAAATCCTAACCAAGCTAATTCTGTCAAAGCTGAAGTTGCAGGGGCTGATTTTGTAAATAACCAGAAACCCTAGTAGGCACGGTCGCGCCATGTTTTGGCACGGTCGCGCCTCGTCTGGCACGGTAGCGCCTCGCATCAGTTGAAACGTAAAAACAGCCTTTAATCGCTGGACCGTTCGGTTTCGTAACCATTTCTCACATTAACAAACAATTAGGAGTTTAAATCATTTTCATTATAGCAAATGAACCCGTTTTGATCGATCCTTTTCCAAAGTATCAAGACTCTCCTTTGTGACCATCAAATTCATCGTTTCATTGTGAATCCTCTCAACTAAGCAAACCAACACATTAATCGATCCTCCCTAAGGCTTCAGAAGACACCATTTTGACCGGAGTTACAGCAGAAAGCACCGGAGACCACTCCGTCGTCGCCAGAACTCTCCTCTACTGTACACTATTGATTCGTCGTCGTTCTAGGTAATTGAAACCGTATTTTCATTTGATTTAGTCTGTAGATCGAAAGCCCCATCTCGATTTGGGTTTTCAATATAGAAATCATCCCAAACCCGAACCTAAGTTTTATTCAAAAATAGTTTGATCGAATTCGATTCTGAACATGTTTTAAATACAATTAAACTACACAAACAGACTCGTAATAACCTTTTGGATGAAAGCCCTATCAATTCCGACTCTATCAATATAAGAATCAATCAATTCGTTCCTGTTTTGACAGAGACACGGTCGCGCTAATCATCTAGCGCGGTCGTGCCTCGGGAGACGCGGTCGTGTCGAATTACAGCACGGTCGTGCCTCCTGCTCAGACCAAATCATGCTTGTTGGCTAGACTTGATCTTACCCCCCCCCCAGAAGCATAGACACGGTCGTGCCTGTCCAAGGCACGGTCGTGCCTAATGATTTGTTTAGCTATGCCCCTCTGTTGATCAACACGGTCGCGCCCTGGCTAGCGCGATCGCACCCGTGGTCCGAGCACGGTCGTGCCCTGTCTAGGCGCGGTCGTGTGTGTTGACAGAATATTTATAATTTTTATTTCTTTTTACAAATAGTATTTCAGATTAATTTTTAAAATAAAAATGATTGAAATTATAAAAATCTGTATTATTGTTTATTTAGAAAAGATCAAATATTTAATCTTAAAATAAATGGAAATTATTTAAAGTTCAACATTTAATTCATAAACTCTACTCTTAAATAATATTGTTATGTTTAAGTTACATTTTATAAATAAATGAATAAGTTAATAATTATTTATTTGATTTATAACTAAACAAAAACATTTATTTAATTATACTAAATTACATATAATACCTACGTTATTTCCATAAACTATAATTATTTAATTTACTTAAGTAATTATCCCAAAATCAAACCTTATTTAAAATGTTCTAAAAATATTCATTTCGAATCTTCTATTTTACTTTCAAGTACCAAATCACTAACTCCATCCAATTCAACCATAGACTTAGACTTAGACTATTGTGCATTATTAATGCAATATATTACACTTTAGGTTATCCTGTGCATCTCAAGGATCATTATACTATTTAGTATTTGTGCTAGCTACGCCTTCGAAACAAGTGAGTATTCACAACCCCTTTTTACTCTTTTACATTTTTGGGGTGAAACATGAACACTATTCAACTTACATGTTTACATTTACGCAAACAACACAAGTACAAATCCTATTTACATTCATGTGTGCAATTTGAGCTTTATGCCCGAGTGCTAGGTGTGTTAACCTCTTGTATGCTATTATGTGCAATCATTAACTTTTCAAGCCGACGGTTTTCAATGATGGATCTATTGAGTCTGACAAACCCACCCATGGTACGCGGTGATTGAAACCGACAACACACTTTGTTTTGCATGCTAGTTACAAAGGTTTGATTGTATGTTTGGTTACACAATAGCTGCTCCCCATAAATGCCTTATTTATCATGTTATGTAAAGGATTTGGTTTACAAACTATATGCTATCTATGTACAAACTTGTGTTATACTCACCAACTTTTTAGTTGACCTTATTTTATTCATGTTTCAGGTGCTTTCATTTGAGTTTGATCAAGACATGCTACACGTAGGCTTTGGACCTAGTTAATATTAAATCAAAGACAAATTGTATTTCATTATGTACTTTGAACTTGTTTCGTGTTTGTTTGAATGGGAATGGATTTAATATATTACAATCTAGTCAACCTTGTGCTCATGAACAGTCTTACATGTCCCGCCCCGATGATTCCGCCATCGGTCGGGGTGTGACAGATTGGTATCAGAGCCTTGGTTATAGGGAATTAGGTTATTAGACACTCTTGACCTAGACTATAACTTTAGGACACCCATACTATGCCATGCTATTACTTGTTACATGATTACTTCTTATGTGAATATTTTACAGGTTATCCTGAGTAATTTCAATACATGTTACAATACTTGATAGTTTATGAGTCACACTACTTGATAACTCTTGTGCTTACATTCATTACTGTTTACATGCTACCTATGTGTTTCACTAAAGTGTTATCCTAAGTTAAACACACACACATACATACCAAAATCTCCATACACCTTTGAACTCACACGCATGATACCATAACTTTATGTAAACAAAGGCTTAAACTATTGGGCCTAATACCCATTAATAATAAACTAAGAAGCCCATATATCCTCCAAGAATGAGAAGCCCGCTGCAATAAATAAACCTCACTTTTGGGCCTCCAAGCCCAGTCCACAACAATTCCCATCATAACCATGAGCCCAACAATAGTGTTATTAATACATGATGGCTGGAAGAGTGTGTAAGCCCATGAGGAATTCTGGCTAAGGAAAGATAGGGTACTTAAGTGTGTCTTAGCGACCCACCCCTCTTTCCTGGGAATTCTCCTCAGGGATACATTGCTTATAGGTCAAGTGTATTTCTAAAATACTATCGTGAAAGGTTCGGTGTTATGACTAGTCAAACTCTAAAACCTATAAGTACTCCTATGTTCAAACCACAACATTTCATTATCACTTACAATTTTTTCCATTGTTTTTCTGCTAGACATGGACTCCTACCCTCCTCCCTCCCCGGTTTACCGTCCTGGATCAGAATCTGATTGGGAAGAAGACACTGAGACACCCAAGTATCGGTCACCAACACCCCCAAATGCTAGGCCAAGGTTTGAGGTAAGGGCGGACTGGATTTGGAACACCGGTCCGAGACTTCGAACACCCGGATCACCCGTACCCATAAACCCGTATCATACACCTCACCCTCATAATCAATTACCACCCCCACTAAGAGACCCATACCTAATGCCCGACCCATACCATCCTAACCCTTGGGTAAGACAAACCATGGCACCCACTGGTGTTATGGGGATTCCAACCCATGACCTCCATCAATATGTAAGAACCTCAGAATTTGAGAGGCAAAGGTTAGAGCAGGGGATAATACACGATTTACAAGGACAAAGAATTGATAGTCTAGCAAACCAATTAGGGTACCAAAAGGAGTTGATCTCCATCCTCGAAAAGGAAGTTCAAGAGCATCGCACGGAGACCGCCAGGGCTGAAGCCATATCTACTACTAGAGTGACCATAGCGGTGTTCATCTTGGCGATTATCTTCTTCCTAGTGGAAAGCTACCTGAGACGTTAGAAGAAGCTTCTACTGATTTCCTTTAAATTTTCAATTTGAAAACCATTACCCTATGTTTTGAATAATGTTTAACATTTCAGTATTCAGTCAATTCCATATATTTCAACTCTACAGTTATTTTTCATTGATTTGACCCGTGGAACGTAAATTACACCTGTTATATTTTCATCAAACCTTCTCAAATATTACTTCTTTCATTCAACATGATTTAGTACATTACCAACAATCTCTTTCATTAAATAAATCATCCTATTTTTTTTATTTAAACAAAACCTCGTTATCTTGTTTAAATAAAATGTTTAACGAAATTTTAGATAATACCAAAAACATAAATTTTCCATAAAACTTTTTACCTAATAGGAAAGGTTAATGCAACCATTTTTATAAAAATATTAATTTCTTTCTACTGATAAATAATTTTGATTTTTTCTTCATTAAAGTAAATATTTCTAAATTTGGCTAAATTAATATACTACAACTTATTTAGCCAATAGTTGAAAATTTAAGTTAAAAAAAAATATTTTCTCATAAATTGCATATTCATTTAAAATATACGATTCAATGATCTCACTACTTTATATGTCCACAACCAAAAACAAATTCTCACTTTATATGTTCAAACAAGGACCCGTATTTGTAAACACAATTTCCGAATATTTTCAAAATCTCCTCGTTACCTTTCACTTGGCACTTCAAGAGACGATCCATATCGCGTAAACGTTAACCTTTTCCCACCAACATCAATGAGATTTGAGAACTTGAACCTAACTACCACATGATACAAGAACGCCAAACAACACGTTTGTCCGCAGCACTCGATCACATGCAAAACCCGTTAGTACACATCGCACACAAAGTTCAATACTCACGTATACACGCTTTCAATATATCCAACGTAACCACATGATACATGAAACTCAAAGAACCTCAATATACCCAATGCTACACAAATTGCAAAATACACGAAACTAGTTTGCCTACAAATTACAACTTGCTCGATTGATCACGTAACACACAAAACATGTTTATTTGCAATACATATGCTATTGGATTGAGCACATGACACACGAAACCTAGATTGTTTGCAATATACGTGATGCATAAGAATTGCTTCATTGATACATAATTCTAGATTGACCACACTGTACATGAAACTCATTTGATTACAAAGTACTTTATACTAAACGGTGTACACTATACAAGATACATGATGCTAACACTATACATGAGATCCATTTCCTTCGATACACATAATACTATGTTGTTTACATTACACGTTATAGTTTATCGATTACAAAATACAAGACAATAAATTGTTTACTCTATATATATGAGACTTATTTGATTACGAACTACGTGACACTAGATCATACATGAGGCTTGTGTCCTTACTATATACTCGAAACAAAATTTGCTTACAATTATTACAATGGATCGATTTCATTATACCCAAGACATGGTCATGCACTTTGTTCACCAAAGTTGAAGACCATGATACATTGAGACGCCTCGGGGTTTGACGTATTCTAGTTCAAACACGAGCAAGCTAAGAAACTTTAAGTGTTACTACTTTACTACTCTTTGGTTGCAAACTTATCTGATTTGATGCATAATTAATTGTTAGCGACTTTTATGTGTAAACAATAGACGTGATAATAGTGAAATTGTGCCCTTACCCGCACACAATGGAATGATCTATACGAACCATACGATGATTTGAATAATTACGGGTGCACACGGAATTATAAAAATCAGCGCATGGAAACTATAGTGAAATTTTGTAGTGTGTTGTGACCTAAAACTTGTCATGATATGTAACAACGAAACTGAAGTAATATGACAAAGGGCATGGTGGATACGCCGATGGTACTTCCTATATATAAGTGTCCTATCATATTATCAAAAGTAGCGTTGTTCGTGCTACGTGAAGTTTTGACCTAGACCCACGTTTGTGAAATCTTTCACCCACTAACAATTTTGAGCACATTAGTCTACATCTTACACAAACTCAAAATTTCAAATCCCATCAAATTCATCCCAAGTAACGCATCTCACGTTTGGAATTCAAATTGCTATTCGGCAACCTTCTCCCTAAATCCAGTTCAAAAATTAAATTTACAGTCATCATTCGTATTCAACCTCGATGATCAGGCCCAAGGCCTTGTCTATCAATCAAAACTCACCGAGAACCCAAAACTCCCTCCTCTTTCTTGATTTAGTAGTCTTCATCAGTTAAATTTCGGGACGAAATTCCCTTAACATGGGGAGACTATAACATTCCGTATTTTTCCGACCCTATTTTAATTTATTTAAGTTAATAAAATAGCAATACAACATCTAACTCTATATTTACTCAAACCTACACCTCATTACTCATTAGCCGATCGTATTCAATTCAAAAATTTAGAACTCATAATCATGTAGTAATACCTTCTTGAGTTAATCCAGTTAATAATCCCGTTAAGTGTTCCGTTAAATCCTAACCAAGCTAATTCTGTCAAAGCTGAAGTTGCAGGGGCTGATTTTGTAAATAACCAGAAACCATAGTAGGCACGGTCGCGCCATGTTTTGGCACGGTCGCGCCTCGTCTGGCACGGTCGCGCCTATTATTGGCACGGTCGCGCCTCGCATCAGTTGAAACGTAAAAACAGCCTTTAATCGCTGGACCGTTCGGTTTCGTAACCATTTCTCACATTAACAAACAATTAGGAGTTTAAATCATTTTCATTATAGCAAATGAACTCGTTTTGATCGATCCTTTTCCAAAGTATCAAGACTCTCCTTTGTGACCATCAAATTCATCGTTTCATTGTGAATCCTCTCAACTAAGCAAACCAACACATTAATCGATCCTCCCTAAGGCTTCAGAAGACACCATTTTGACCGGAGTTACAGCAGAAAGCACCGGAGACCACTCCGTCGTCGCCAGAACTCTCCTCTACTGTACACTATTGATTCGTCGTCGTTCTAGGTAATTGAAACCGTATTTTCATTTGATTTAGTCTGTAGATCGAAAGCCCCATCTCGATTTGGGTTTTCAATATAGAAATCATCCCAAACCCGAACCTAAGTTTTATTCAAAAATAGTTTGATCGAATTCGATTCTGAACATGTTTTAAATACAATTAAACTACACAAACAGACTCGTAATAACCTTTTGGATGAAAGCCCTATCAATTCCGACTCTATCAATATAAGAATCAATCAATTCGTTCCTGTTTTGACAGAGACACGGTCGCGCTAATCATCTAGCGCGGTCGTGCCTCGGGAGACGCGGTCGTGTCGACTTACAGCACGGTCGTGCCTCCTGCTCAGACCAAATCATGCTTGTTGGCTAGACTTGATCTTACCCCCCCCCCCCCCCCAGAAGCATAGACACGGTCGTGCCTGTCCAAGGCACGGTCGTGCCTAATGATTTGTTTAGCTATGCCCCTCTGTTGATCAACACGGTCGCGCCCTGGCTAGCGCGATCGCACCCGTGGTCCGAGCACGGTCGTGCCCTGTCTAGGCGCGGTCGTGTGTGTTGACAGAATATTTATAATTTTTATTTCTTTTTACAAATAGTATTTCAGAATAATTTTTAAAATAAAAATGATTGAAATTATAAAAATCTGTATTATTGTTTATTTAGAAAAGATCAAATATTTAATCTTAAAATAAATGGAAATTATTTAAAGTTCAACATTTAATTCATAAACTCTACTCTTAAATAATATTGTTATGTTTAAGTTACATTTTATAAATAAATGAATAAGTTAATAATTAATTATTTGATTTATAACTAAACAAAAACATTTATTTAATTATACTAAATTACATATAATACCTACGTTATTTCCATAAACTATAATTATTTAATTTACTTAAGTAATTATCCCAAAATCAAACCTTATTTAAAATGTTCTAAAAATATTCATTTCGAATCTTCTATTTTACTTTCAAGTACCAAATCACTAACTCCATCCAATTCAACCATAGACTTAGACTTAGACTATTGTGCATTATTAATGCAATATATTACACTTTAGGTTATCTTGTGCATCTCAAGGATCATTATACTATTTAGTATTTGTGCTAGCTACGCCTTCGAAACAAGTGAGTATTCACAACCCCTTTTTACTCTTTTACATTTTTGGGGTGAAACATGAACACTATTCAACTTACATGTTTACATTTACGCAAACAACACAAGTACAAATCCTATTTACATTCATGTGTGCAATTTGAGCTTTATGCCCGAGTGCTAGGTGTGTTAACCTCTTGTATGCTATTATGTGCAATCATTAACTTTTCAAGCCGACGGTTTTCAATGATGGATCTATTGAGTCTGACAAACCCACCCATGGTACGCGGTGATTGAAACCGACAACACACTTTGTTTTGCATGCTAGTTACAAAGGTTTGATTGTACGTTTGGTTACACAATAGCTGCTCCCCATAAATGCCTTATTTATCATGTTATGTAAAGGATTTGGTTTACAAACTATATGCTATCTATGTACAAACTTGTGTTATACTCACCAACTTTTTAGTTGACCTTATTTTATTCATGTTTCAGGTGCTTTCATTTGAGTTTGATCAAGACATGCTACACGTAGGCTTTGGACCTAGTTAATATTAAATCAAAGACAAATTATATTTCATTATGTACTTTGAACTTGTTTCGTGTTTGTTTGAATGGGAATGGATTTAATATATTACAATCTAGTCAACCTTGTGCTCATGAACAGTCTTACATGTCCCGCCCCGATGATTCCGCCATCGGTCGGGGTGTGACATTTATCTCTACAAACTCCCCATTGAATGATGCTACCAAAACTCTCTTATTGCCTTTGTTACTAAAGCTTTTGTATGTGAGAAACCATCCTTGCTGTCTCATAGCCTTTTGGATCCATGCTTGGATTATCAAGAGGGAGTTCAGATAGAGTCTTGATGTCCTTGCTTGGCATGCTGAAGATGATCTTGCTTGAACATCTCATCTTCTGACCTCTGACATCTATCAATGTGTACTCATCTTGAGCAGCATTTTAGGACCAACTGACAAATGGACAGTGGGATTGAAGAGGTTTAACATCAATAACCACATCTTTGCTAGGGTTGAAGTGATGCTTGATCACCAGCAACAGATGTCTTCCACTATCATTTTCAGGATCATGAGCTTCACCCAGCTCCATCATTCTCTGAAGATCAGAATCTAGAAGCTGCATCACCTCATCAACAGATTTGTAGATTGATCTTTTTAACTCTTGATTTCTATAGAACCATACTATAATTTCTCTTGAATCTTCTGGTGTGGTAGTAGGTTTGGTTTTCTTCTTGGGAGGCTGTTGATGAGGAGGAGCTGGGTGAGATGATTTGGACTCTTTCAGATGAGAGGAGGGAGGTCTAGGAGGGAGAGAGGGAGGTTGTTGGACAGAGGAAGGAGTGGATGAGAGAGTAGGCTTGGGATTCTTTTGTTTTCTTTCATTAGTTTGAGTGTTTACCCTTCTTTTTGAGCCTGTCTTCCCCAGTCTTTCTTCCTCTTCCTTCTTAACTTAGTCATATAAGGCTTGCAGGTTCATGAAGCTCATGGGACCCAACCTCTTTCCACTTTCACCTCTAGCCTTCAGGAAGTCCATCATGACCTTCCTTTCTTCATGGGATCTGATATTGAATGCAATGGTCTTCCTAGATTTCCGTTTGGCTTTTTCTTCTTCTTCAGCCCTTTCTTATTTGCCAGTTGACCTTGCTGTCCCATGAAAGCTCTGTATATTTCTTTATTTGATAATTTCTCAAGGTAGTCAGGATCCTTACCTTGAGAAATCAGAGATTCAATCCACTCTTCCCTCATTTCTTTAGCAAGTTCAGAGTCAGGGATTCTGAACTTCTTCTTTTCTCATCTTCTCCCTCTCTTCTTCTTCTTTATTGAACTGTTCCTGCAGCTAAAGAGCTAAGGCTTCATCTTCTTTTAGTTGTGAAGCTGTAGGAACATGAACTCTAGTTTCATCTAGTTTCCTAGCATACAACTGAATTTGTTGTTCTCTGGGGAGTATGGCAGTTTTTCTTTCTTGAGCTTTTTTAATCTCAGCCATCTCCTCCTCTTCTCTTTCTCTTCTTCTTCTTTCCATCTCCTTCTTTTCTTGCTCTATCCTCTTTTCATCTTCCTCTGTCATGATACCCTTTCCTTTGTCTGTATTGGATGCCTCTGTTTCAGCTTCATGGATCACAACAGAAGATGTGAGAGATGCTATTTAGATCTCAGCTTCAGCTTCATTGGCAATTTAAGGAACAAAAAAAGAGGAAGGGACTTCATCATTCTCATCCTTCTACCATTCATTTACATATGCAGTCATATATGCCTCTTTAATATTCTATGTAGCCATTTTTTTTATTCTTCTGTTGTATTTAGAATGACAGTTGGTAAGGAGGGAGTGGATAGATCTGAGCTAGAATCATCTTTTGCAATCCATCCCTCCTTTTCAAGAAAAGCTTTTACAATTTTAATCATTTCTTGACTTTGTAAGGAGTTGATGTTGTAGATGTGTGTCCTGAGTTCAAAGACCTTGTACAGGAAGTCTGGGTTGAGGAGAACGATTTCTTGAATATTGTTGATAATAAAGGATGATCCATCACATAGAAAGAATTGAAAGACAGAAGACCCGGTGCTTGCCCATCCATGCACTTCCTAGCCCCTAACAACTTCATTATACAAGAATCTTCTTTGGCATAGAACTTGGTCTTCTATCAACACCCTGCTTCTTATTAATTCAGACTTGTGAGCCTGTCTTTGTTGAGCTGCTTGGGAGGACTCTGCTACTCCATCCTCAAACTTTTTGTATGCCACTTTCTTAGCAAGCTTAAGAAAGCTCTTAAATATGGGCATGCTATCTTCACATATGTCATGGAAGTGTTCAATGTCAAGCATGGCAGATAGATTATCAGATGTATTGATACATTCAGTTAGATGTATGGTAAGGATTTCCAGCAGATTTAAGTTATCCAGGATAAGTTCTTTGAGTCCAGCAAATTCCCAGCCCATCCAGAATCTTTTAGATAGGTCATCATACCCCCCATGACAGAATAGAGTCAAACTCCAGGTTGTGAGCAGTTAGTGGGAAATGAGGAGATATGTCTTGTCTTGAGATAGAAGCAGTAGCTGGTAGTATAGTGACTAAGAGAGGCATTTCTTCATCTTCGTCTTCGATTTCCATCTCCTCAGTGAACACTTCGTCTACAGCCCTGGTCACTAACTTCCATTCCTCATAGATCTCTTCCTCTTCATCTCTTGGAGGCATCAAATCATGGATTTGAACAAAGGCGGGCTGAAATACTGTTCTTTGAAAGGAAACATGCTCTTGTATCCAATCCTCCAAGCTATCTCTGTCATCTTCAATAGTAACTATCTCCCCCTTTTTGGTTGCATCAGTGCATAGGGTTGCTTCTATTTGGGTTCCCACTGATACAAGGGAGGGATAAGTCACACTTAGGCATTGATGGGCTTCATGAATAGAGACTTAGTGCCTTAGTTTGGACACTTCAGCCTCTAGCATAGCCACCCTTGGACGCCAATTCTAGATTTTCCAGTTTCAGTTTGTCCTCATCCACGGTTGTGGAATCCTTGGAACTAGATAGGGCCTTAGGACTAGCCTCTTCATCCCTATCACCCTGGTTTTCTTGGCGCCTGGGATTCCTCTCAGTGAAGAATGTTTCCAAAGATGTTATCACTGTCCTCCTGGTCAATGGATGAACTAGTAGTAGTGATAGCCCTTTCCACATTAACTCTTTCAGTACTTCCAGAGTGAACCTTCTTAGGTGATGAACGTGGGCTGGGTACTTTGGCAGCCAAGTCAATCAGTACCTTCTAGATTGTGGCAGTTGGAGAAGGTACATCATCTTGACATGGTGCCTCTGTACTTAAGTTCAAAGAAAAAGAAGATTGTATGGACTCAAAGGGTTGTTCTATGGATCTGGGATGTGATCCTGATCCTAATAGAGGGACTTTCAAGGAAGTCTCCCTAATAGTGTGGCTATCCCTTTTGGTATTCTCATTAGAGTGTTGGGATTCTGAATGAGGGCTTTTGGGTTGGGATTAGGCCTGTGAGACAAGAATAGAAGGAGTCTTCTTGCTCCTTTTTTGCTTTCTTGTATAACTTGCCTCGACTGGGCCCTATTTTCCAGTTAGGCTTCAAGAACTGGGGTAAGTATTTGTTGTGCCTGTGCAACCTTAATAGGTTGCACAGGGGTTCGATCAAGGGAGGCAGAAGTATGTTCAGGTTGTGAAGTGGAGGGTGTGGGATCAATATCAACTGGGACTGCTGAACTGTCACCCTGGGTGCTTTGTATGTTCAACATTGTAGATAACAATGGAACATTGACCCCTGAGAACCTTTTGGAAACTGTTTTTAGTTCATGGTTAAAAACATACTGCAAGAACCTTAGGTACATAAAGAAGGCTTGTTTTGCACATTCCTGAAGGTTATATCTCAAACCTTCAAATATCAAATGAGCAAAGTTGAAAACCTGTCCAGTTACCATACCATGAACTGTAGACGTAAGGGCAGAGCTCACTTGATGCCATCCACTTCTCTTCTGAGATATGCATTGAAGAAGAGTGTGGCATAAGAACTTCCAAGGAGGACCCACCAGTGCCTTCTCAATCGTGTATTCGTCCTGATTTCCAATGTACCCTTTTGATACAAAGGTCCTCATATATACGTCTTTGGTGTATGAGATGGCGGCCCCCTCGTCCTGAAGCTTGAGGTATTTTCTTAGTGTGGCTTCAGTGATGGTGATGTCTTTGCCGGCTACCGTTGCTTTAATTTGGGGAGTTCCCTGTTCGGTAGAGTAGATGGCAGTGTTCCAGAAATCCTCCATGTGAGAGATATAGATTGTGGGGTTGACTGTTAGTGCAAAGTGGATTTTCGATCGACAGAGGAAGTCAATCATGTCGTCAAACCCTTCATATTTCTTTCCTTTGACAAGATAAGCGGTGAGATTATGGTAGGTTGAGAACTTGTCATCGGGATTGTTGATATCAACTTCTGCCATTTTAGTAAGATTTGAAGGGAAAGGATGAAGATTTTGAAAGGTTGTTAAGTATGGAAAGCTTTGAATGCTTGAGAGAAAAGATGAGGGTTAGGTTAGAATTGAATGTGAAGTGGTGAAGAAGAAATTTGATTTGTGTTATAACAGAAAATGAGGGAAAAAGCAAATTTACTTGTACTATACAACCCATTTACTTTTCACTATTTTACAGCTGTAACACACTATGTCAGCCATGGTAAAGGCTGAAGGTGGTTTTTACAGCGGGTAAAAGTTAATTTGGACCCATTTTACCTATCAGTAGCAAAGTTGGTAGTTGTGGATGGTTAAACCTATCAGCAGCAAACTTGGTTGCTGCTGATGGGTAAGTCTATCAGCAGCAAACTTGGTTGCTGCTGATGGATGTAATGGTCCACAACAAAAATGTTGCCGCTGATTATCTTAAAGCTATCCGCAGGAAACTTGTTCCTGTTGATAACTTAAGGCAGTCAGTGGTAAATTTTTTGCTGCTGAAGCTTAAACCTGTCAGCAGCAAAAATGTTTGCTGTTGACTTTTAATTTTTTAATTTTTTATTATTTTATTTATTTATTTTTTATTTACAACAGAAAACAAACACATTTTATGTAAAAATTTTGGAGACAAATTTTAATCAAAGTTCATCATGGCAATGGATTCAACTAAATATCTAAATCTAGCTTTATCAAAAGGTTTTGTAAACAAGTCAGCATAATGCGCATTGGTATGAACTTTGGTTAAAATAATTCTCTTTTTCTTAGCTTGATCTCTTATGAAATGATACCTGATGTCAATGTGCTTTGTCTTGGAGTGATGCACAAGATTTTTTGTAATTGATATAGCACTCATGTTGTCAATGTGAATGGGAGTTGCCATGAAAGTCATCCCATAATCAAGCATTTGATTTTGTATCCAGATGACTTGTGCACAGCAACTGGAAGCTGCAATGTATTCTGCTTCTACTGTTGAGGTTGATACACAAGTTTGATTTTTGCATTGCTATGAAATCAGTCTTCCTCCCAGAAACTGACATCCCCCTGATGTGGACTTCTTGTCCAAGTTGCATCCTCCATAGTCACTGTCAGTGTATGCATACAGGTTGAACCTGTCATTTTTAGAATATCATAGCCCAAGTCTTGGTGCTCCTTTTGGGTATCTAAAATTTCTCTTGACAGCTTGAAGGTGTGTATTCTTTGGGGCTGCTTGGAATCTTGTACACAGGCATACTGCAAACATGATATCTGGCATTGAGGCAGTTAGATACATGAGTGATCCTATCATTGCATGGTACTGATGTTGATCAGTGTCTTGTCCATCTTTATCTGGAGTCAGTTCATGGTGCACTTGCATAGGTGTTCTTGCAGCAGAGCAGTCAGCCAGCTTGAATCTTTCCAAGATGCTCTTGACATATTTGGATTAGCTGATGAAGATTCCATTTGGGACTTGTTTGACTTGGAGACCTAAGAAGAAATTTAGTTCACCTATTGAACTCATTTCAAACTTTGAGTGCATCAGGACCTCAAAGTATTTACATAGCTTTTTCCTTGTTGATCCAAAGATTATGTCATCAACATAGATTTGTACAAGTAGGATTTCTCCCCCTTCATATTTGATAAACAAAGTCTGACCAATAGCACCTCTTCTAAAGTTGTTGTTAAGTAGATATCCTAACAAGGTTTCATACCATGCTCTTGGGGCTTGATGTAAACCATAGAGAGCTTTGTCTAATTTGAATACCTTGTTTGGATGGGCATGATTAACAAAGCCTGGAGGCTGTTTGATATAGACTTCCTCACCAATATTCCTATACAGAAAGGCACTCTTGACATCCATTTGATAATCAGTAAAGCTCTTGGATGCATCATAAGCTAAAAATATTCGGATGGCCTCCAGTCTGGCAATAGGAGCAAAAAATTCATCATAGTCAACTCCCTCTTCCTGAGTGTAGCCTTGAGCTACAAGTCGGGCTTTGTTCTTAACTACAATCCCTCTCTCATCTTGCTTGTTCCTGAATACCCATCTTGTGCCAATAGCAGTTTGACGAGGTGGAAGATCTACCAGGGTCCACACTTCTTGTCTTTTGAATTGCAGCAACTCCTCCTGCATTGATTCAATCAACTACTATGTTTCAAAGCTTCATCTATTTTCTTTGGTTCTACTTGAGATATCATGAGTCTTGCTTCTTGTTTGGACTCCTTGTAGAACTTGGCCAATTATATTTTCCAATGGATGTTCCTTGTTGATTCTCTGTGCTGGAACAACATCCATCTGTATTCCTTGCTAAAGATTGCTTTGATTTTGATCAGGAATATCTTCATTCAATGTGGAAGAGTCTTCAACGTCAGTAGCAGCATCAGCAGAAGATGCCTCTATTCCAATGGTATTTTCTTCATCAGCAGCAGATGCCTCTACACCAGCTTCAGAATTGTCATGAGTTTCATTTTGATTTTTATGTTCCGAGAAATTGCTGGTGGTGACATTGGAAAGACTTGTTCCTGCTTCACTGGCTTCAATAGCTTCAATAACAGATGGAGGATCAATAGATGGCCTTTTGATTCTAATAGAAGGACTATTGAATTCCAATATGTAATCAGTTGATGATGTGGAAGCTGGTTCTTTGGAAGAGGAAGGCTCCATATTTGAGAAGATGAGGGGCTCAAATACTTGGGAGAAGGAGTCTATATCAAAGAGCCAGTCTGGTCCTTTACCCTTTTCACTTGCAATACATTTGCTGATTCTTCCACAATTCTTGTTCTTGAGTTGAATACTTTGTAGGCCTTGGATTGAGAGGAATAGCCCACAACGTATCCTTCATCTGATTTTGCACCAAATTTTGGATGAACCCCATGTGTGATGAGAATGGTAGATGGACATCCAAAGGGTTTTAGAAATCCAATGTAGGGAACTCTTTTGAACCATCGTTCATAATGCGTTTTGTTCAGAGGCTTGACAATGAGAACTCTATTTTGCACATAGCAAGCTGTGCTTACTGCTTCTGCCCAGAATGTGAGAGGCAGTTTTCAGTCATCCAGCATTGATCTTGCTGATTCAATTAGAGTTCTGTTCCTCCTTTTAGCAACCCCGTTTTGTTGAGGAGTTCTTGGAGCACTGTATTGTCTTTCTATGCCCTTGCTCTCACAAAAATAGTTCAACGTGCGATTTTTGAACTCGGTACCATGATCACACCTTATGACTTTGACTTTCTGATTGCTTTGATTCTCCACCCTTAGAATCTAGGATTCAAGAATCTCAACAGTTTCATCTTTTGTTCTCAAGAAGTATAACCATGAGAATCTGGTATAGTCATCAGTTATCACCAGACAGTATGACTTTTTGCCCATTGACATGACATTTGTAGGACCAAAAAGATCCATATGCAGCAGCTGTAGAGGAGCGTCATTTGAATTCAATGTCTTGGGCTTATGAGAACTATTGTGTTGCTTCCCCTTCAGGCATGCAATGCAATAATCTTCAAGTTGGAATTCCTTGTCAGGAAGACCTCTGACAAGATTTCCCTTTACCAACTTGTTGATGGTTTTTACATTAACATGGCTTAATCTTCTATGACAGAGAGCTGATTCATCAACTGATGCCTTGGACAGAAAACAAGATATACTACCAGATGGAGTGACCTCATTCATGTCATGCACATATAGGTTGTCTTTTCTTTGGGCAGTTAATAAAATATTCTCTGGATGAGGTTTGCTTAACCGAGGGGAGAGCACAAAGCATTCTTTGTCTGTGCAAAGCATCCAATGCTTTTGATCACAGATCTGAGACACACTCATGAGATTGAAGTCCAATTCTTTCACAAAGTTTACCCTTTCAATACTCATTCTTTCATTGGACACAGTTCCTTGTCTAGTTATAGATCCTCCCTTTGAATCACTCCCAAAGGCAACATATCCTCCATTGAAATGTCTGAAATTGGAAAGGATGGACCTGTTGCCGGTCATGTGCCTGGAACAACCACTGTCTACAAGCCAAGTGTTATCCTTGTGACCTGGTTTTCCCTACACATGAGAGAGAACTAGTTAGAGGGAGGAACCCAAGAACTTGTAAACATGGATGAGTGTGTCTTTGATCCAACAACATCAGTGTGCTTGCATTCAATGGATCCTAAGATGATGCTTTGAGGGATGAAAGCAGTGGACTTGGCTTTCCATTGTTGAGGAAGTGATTTTTCGGACCTTTTTTCTCAATCAGCAGTTGATGTGGCTTTTGTTGCTAATGGCTTTGGCTGATCAGCAACAAACTTGGTTGCTGCTGATGACTTTACTTGATCTACAACAACTTTGATTGTTGCTGAAGGCTTGTTTCTGGGCTTCTTTAACTTTACATGATCAGCAGCATTTTTGCTGGCTGCTGATGGTTCAACAGATACATGCTTCTCCTGCTTTACCTTTCTATTGAAAGTGGGTTTCTCTGTGGGAGTTCTTCTATAAATAGTCTTCTGTTTTGGAGTAGATTGAACTGCTATGGAGGCTGGTTGAACACTCTGGCTGAAAGGATTGAATTTACAATCAGCAACAAATTGGTTTGATTCACCACATATGATGTAGGATTGTTGAGGTTTTTGAAGCTGTTTTCTTGGAGGACAGATAGACTTTCTGAATTGAGTTGTCTTGGCTTCATAGCTTCTTACCTTCTTATTTTTTTTTGTCTTCTCAAAAGCATTTTGCTTGAGGTTTCTTTGCTGCTGCAGGTAGTAGAAGCATGTGTTGGCAGTGTGATTGTATTTGCCATAGACGAAACATGATTTAGCTGATTTATCCCTTTGAAAGTATACATAATCTTTTCTTTTTAACAGATCTTCGAAGTTCCAGGGATGAGCTTTGTTATGTTCAAAAGTGGCTTCCTCCAATGTTTTCTGAACATATGGAGGTATCTCTCCAGATGCATGACAAATGTCAAACACCTTCCTGGGTTGATTGGATTTTGATTGAGAAATGGTGGAGGATGAAGATTGTCCCTGTTTAACTTTTAACTTTCTTCTTTCAGGAGGATAGCTGATTTTGATTTGTTTGGTGGGTGGAGGTACTGGTATTGAGGGAATGAAGGGGCTTGGACCGTTGGTTTGGATCACTTTTCCAGACTTGGTGGTTTTGATTATTACTTCATTTGTGGGAAGTAATGGGGCTTCACTTGTTTTAGTGGAGTCTGAGTATGTGGACTCAGACTAAGATGAGGTAGTGCATTCTTGTACAAATGATTCTTACTTTGAAAGATCAAGATCTCGGTTGGCCATGTCAAGATTGGAGAGATTGAAGTTTGGTTCATGGATGGTTACATAGTCAGCAGGTGGTGCAACAGTTTTGTACTGGTCAGCATGGTACCCCAGGCCAGTTTTTATTCTGTCATGAACTTGGACATCTAAAAGTCTTTGCAGCTCTTTGGATGCAAATTCATATTTCTCAACATGAACCTTCTGTTCTACCAACTCTGCTTTGGTAGCTTTTAACTTAACCAATTGATCATCAATCTGAGTTTCAAGATTTGCTTGTTCATGTTTTAATGATGAAATCTCTTTCTTTAGGCAGTTAATATTTTCTTTATAACTGTATTCAACTTTTTTAAATTCAGATTTTATTTTGTGAAACTCTTTATTTTGATCTATAAGGTTTTGGTTATGTTTCCTGTATCCTAGAACCTTATCAATACAAGCTTGAGTACAAATATGTTCATATACCTAAGGTGGTATCTCTGTTGTGTCTGCCATGAGTGCTTGGTTGTTGGTAGGAAGATTTTCATACTGGAAGCTCCAATCAAAATCAGCTGTTCCAACAGCGGCACAGGCTGCAGTTTGAGTAGGAGTGGTGTTGCCTTGACTTGATTGACCATGCTGAGCTTGTCTTGGTTTTGTAGCAGCTGGGTTTGCCTTTGGTGCCTTGCATTCTCTAGCGAAGTGACCAATCTGGTTACATTTGTGACATCTTAGCTTGCTTTTGTCCAACCCAACCCTAGTGTTAGAGCTGTTGCTTGGAATGGGTCTTCTAGTTCTAGAGTAGAAGCTTTTAGCTCTAAGAGAGAACATAGCATAAGAGTGTTGTATGTCCATTTCTTCTAAATCATCTGGATGAAACTACTCCAGATCTTCTTTGATAAATGACATATTGGTTGGGTTTTCAGAGACAAATGCAGCAGAGTTATTTTGAGGTGGGGCTTTAAGAAGAAACAGTGAGTTGCTAGTTTGTGAGTTAGGAGTTTGCGGAGGGGTAACAATGGGAGTATAGTAGTTACTTGAACTTGGAAGTGAGTGGTCGGAGTGTAGTGTAGAGGAAGTGGTGGTTAATTTTGATGAGGATGAATGACCTTAGCATCTTTCTTTGGCATGAATCATTTCCAGCTCGTATGTCTTCAGCATTCCAAACAGCTCAGTCATTTTGACAAACTTCAGGTTTTCAGTTCTTCTGATTGATACTGTGTAGAGTGTCCAACAACTTAGAAGAGATCTGATAAACTTTTTGAGATTGTCTTCATTCTCTAGCTTCACTTTAGAACATTGTAGCTCTCCCACCAGATAGGTGTACCTATTGTATAAAACAGTAAGAGACTCACCTTCCTTCTAGACAAAATTCTCATATTGTTGCTTCAGAATGTCTCTTCTATTCTCTTTCACCTCCTCAGAACCAGCAAACATCTTCTCAAGAGCATCCCATAGCTCCTTAGCAGTCTTGTATTCTCTGAAGTTATGGAAAACTTCGTTTGGCAAGCACATCTGAATGGCTCCAGAAGCTTTGAAGTCTACCTCCATATTCTTGATGTCTTTCTCTGAGTACTTTGAGGCTTCTTTAGGGACTGATGGACCTTCAGAATCAGCAGAGGCCACCATGGGTACATATGGTTCATCTTTTATGGATCTTCACATTCCATACTAGTGATGGAAGAGAAAATTTTCCATCATGTTCTTCCACATATCATAGTCTTCTCAAGACACCAGTCTTGGTGGTCTGTTAATACTTCAAATATCTCAAAACCATTGTTTTGTGCCATTTCTGAATAAGTGGTGTTTTGCCAAGAGACAGTAGTGAACAGAACTAGAGAGCGATTAAACAAGTGTATGTTTGTTTAATATGAGAGCCAAAGCTCTGATACCCCTTGTAGGATCGGAGTTTACAAGATGATTTTTGTTCTTAGTTTAGATTGGCGGAAACAATAACAACTAATCAATGTATACAAGTAAACAATTGTAATACAGATAAATGCAAGTTGTGTTAATCTTCAAATTTACAAGTTAGAAAGAAAACACTTAGGAAGCACACTTGTACAAATGGAAGATACAATACATATATAGGAACTTAGAATCAAGACAGACCCTTGATTCTAAGGATCAGATCAAACACAAGCCGTTGATCTTTGACAGTTACAAGCTGCACTACAATTGGTAGATAACTAAAAGACAAGTTGCTGCAAACAGTTCTGTTCAGGTCAAAAGTCTTCCTAGGAATATTTGCAGGAGACTTCAGAAGTAATAGCTTTCTTTTTAATCATCTGCACCAATAACATTCCTTCTGTTGATAGATGTGTCAGTGTTACAGCAGAGGTGTCAGTAGCAAAGTCAAAACTGCTGATGATTTGCCTATCAGCAGCATCAAATGTTTGATGCGGCTGAGAAGCCTATCAGAAACAACTTTGTACTTCAGCATATAAGGCTATCAGTAGGAAACTTGTTCATCAACAGGAGAACACAACTATCTGCAACACTTAGCCTTATCTGCAGCAACTTGTAAGTCAGTAGCAAAATTGTGGAGTCCGCAACAATCTTACTTAGAGAATTTTGTAGCCATCAGTCTTTATCTCTACATGTCAGCTGACTAACAGCTGAGATCTGACGCGTGTCAAGTCTATAATGGACCGTCACACCTTGTAATGGTCTGTTACGCCACAATTTGATCAGAGGGTGACGCGTGTCATCTGACTCCGTAACCCAAGCTTGGTGACGGACCGTCACCAAAGATAACGGTCTGTTACGACATTGCGGTGACGGACCTACAACCCTCATAACAGTCCGTCACGGCCGCCAACTTTGCCTATAAATAGAAACTCGCATGCAGTCGGTTATCATACATCCCAGATGAATTCTACACTTAAAATGCCCACTCCCACGCTCTCTAATACCGTACCTTTCATACGTTTAAGTCCCGGAGTTGCCGGATCAATCTAGAGAAAGCCGAGGAGCTAGGAAACTCTCATTTCGGGAAACCAAGCTAGGAACACTAAGTAGAGACGCCGCCCACTAGACCCTACACTTATAGATACTTCCTAAGACGAAACTCTACAAAGGTGAATACTTGTATTTTTTTCAAAATGCTTTCAAAACCATAAACCGTTTTGAATTATGATCTGACTTGAATGAACTAATACAACCATTCGTCGCATAAGGTGATTTACTATATAACATTCGGACCATAGAGTCACATATGATCATGTACATGTTACAGATGAAACGTTGTAATAGGGCTAGGGCTATGGCTCATGTACCTAGGGTGGCTAGTGGTTATACATTCGGGCCAGGTGGTCCGCCGGATGTGTAGATTGACCATAAAAATATGGGCAAATTGTTCTATTTATTCATGCTTGTTAGAATATAATAAAAGCATGCATGTATTCACTAGTTTATATTGATAATATATTTTTAAACGTTTTACAGGTAACCAAGGATGAATATGATTATGAACTAGCCATATAGGACAATGTATCTTTGATGTCACAAAAAGGAAAGTCCACCCTAGACGTCTGTTGAAAATAATGACTCATGTAAACCTTGGTTTTATAATGAAACATCTGTATAAAGAATCAGGGTGTTCCTTTGTTTATGAATAGAATGAAACGGGTGTTTCCCGTATTTTGAAAATATATGGAGTTATGAAACTCAAAGAATTATTCCAATGTGTTTATAAAACTCGGATGTAATAAAATAAGAAACAACTACGAACTGGGGGTCAGATGCCTGGTCATGTCAAAACCCGGGGTGTGACAACTATCTAAGTCAATTTGTAGAAGATACTCGAGAAACCGAACTTTCGGATGCGAACTGGACTTTGAAAAGTGGCTAATCAGAGGCTGGGGTGTGTGTAATGTGTGGTTATGTTGTGATGAGCAAAATGGCTGAAACCATGGTTTTTATTTATAGGCCAGCCTTGAACACGTAGCGGACCGCAACACAAGGTGGTGGCGGTCCGCCACCGCCTCCAGCCATAATTCTCTTTCCTTCGGGAGCGACTAACGGATCGTTAGCCCCTTTCTTTTGTAGCGGACCGTTAAGGTCTGGATAGCGGTCCGCCATGGGTTTACACGCGTCAAAATTCATTTGCTCGTCAGCAGACACGGGGCACGTAATTATTGCTGCCTTTCTCTCCATGTAGCGGACCGTTATGCCACTTGGTAGCGGTCCGCTACCGCCCAAAATTAAGAATTTTCACTTTTGGTCCTTGTACTTTGGACTATTTCCTTGTTAGCCCCTTAACTTTGAAATTTTTGTCCTTGTTTTCTTAGGAATTTTTTTTTGAGGTGTTACAAATACCCCGGGGTGTGATTTGTAATTAGAGTAATTACAAATACACCATTAACTAAAACCCTAATAACCAGTTTTTGCCTCCATCACATTTCCTTGCGCATCCACCGCCGGCTATTAGGAAAAGCGTCGACCGCCACCGTAGCCGCTATTGTTGCCCCCTCTATGAAAACCATGTTACAGTTTCTCCGTTTTGCGGGTTTTTCATGATTAGTCACTAGCGAGACGTTCTTTGATTTAAGGTGTGAATCTTCCGGTTATCGTCAAAGGTATAACCTCTAACCCGCTATAGTTAGCATTAATTTTATTGTTTATACGCGTGTAATCGGATCACTGACGGGATCCTAGTTTAGAACCGTTAATTAATACTATCTCTTCCGCCTTGCAAATATGTTTTATCAATTAATAAGATTAATTATAATATGTATTAAAAGTTAAAACTGGTATAAGTATTCCCAACAGTATCATTGTTACCTGAAGATGCCATGAGTTTGGTAAAACAGTAGATACTTGTGAGGGCAGTTGGTCAATCGTAAGTGTAGACTTACGATAGTTGAAAGCAAATGTAAGTATGGACTTACGATAGTTGATGACGAATCGTATGTATGGACTTACGATAAAAGAAGACCAATCGTAACTTTGGACATGCAATTGAAGAGAGCAATCGTAACTTGAGACTTATGATCGTAAGTACAAAACTGGGGATGCAAAACACGAACAAACAGATTAGAGAATCAAAGATTGTAAGTACACTACTTGCAATCGTAAGTACGTTTACGATCAGAAAAGACAAATATACACATACCATCGTACCCTCATGGGATAAAAGGTACAAGTGTAATGGCAGACAGATACTTGCGATCAACAACAGAAAACCATAAATGTACTCCACACTTACGATTAAGATAAACTTCAAATCTTCAAGGCGGTCATTGAAGAACCTTCAACAAAAACCCAGAAAACTTGAAATCATCAAAAATAATCTCCAGAAAAAGCAAAAACATCAATCTACAAGCTAGACACTTCAAAGGACATGCTTTGTTTTCTTCCATACGCCATTTGTTTTCAAAAGACTTCAAGAACTTAGACAAAATCCAATGGAACAGTAACTCAGACTCTAATTGAACACATAAGCTAAAAACTGTTAAAACAAACCTAAATTGATCCTAGAAACCTGAAATCAACAAGGAGTCAAGAGCCGAAACTCTGATACCAATTTTAGGTCATGAATATCAAACAGGGTACAATAACAGGATCAATACACACATACATATGCGGAATCTGTGTATATGTTGGTGTAATCACTCATACAAACCAGAATAAACTGATGGTGTGGATCAACAAATAGATTCAAGATAGAATAATGATGAAACAGTAAAGAATCAACACAAGAACAACTTTCAAATGCTTCTGTATGATTAAAACTGTTTGAGAGTGATTTAGAGTTTACAAGGCACATACACACTGTCACATCCCAGATTTAGCCTACCCGGGCATGCGACCAACAGTTGGTACCTATTTTATTTTATTTTTGTAACATCAGAGTTATAATTTCACATCGGATAATATGGAACGACAGTTTACAAAACTATTTTCATTTTATTTACATAATAGGGGAAAGAACCCTGATTGTATTACACAACGTTTATACAAAACCAAGGTTTTTACAAAGCCATTCATTTCAACTGATGTCTAGGGTGGACGTTCCCTTTCATGATGTAACACTTGCCACAAAAATGTCCAAGATTTGGCTAAGGTACAAACCACAAGGACTATAAGTGTAAATAATTTATATATCAAGGATCAAAAAGTAGAAATCTTGAAATTTCCACAGTAACGGGTAACGGACCGTCACAAGACGGTAACGGTCCATTACGGGCTGGGCACAGGAACCCTGATAAGGCGCCACGTGTCCAGTGACTCAGCTTTGAAATCTGACGCGTGATTACCCTATAACGGACCGTAACGCCTGGTAACGGTCCGTCACAACCCAAAATGACCAGAGGTCGACACGTGTTTGATGACTCATAAAACCCTAATCTGGTGACCGTCACCAGATGTAACGGTCCGTCACGAGCTCAGGAATTGCCCTATAAATAGAAGTTCAAGCTCATTCGATTTTCACACACCAACACCAATTCTCCTTTCATACTTATGTTCTAGAGCTTCCATAGCCCACTCCCGATCCAACTCCCGCTCGTTATAGTGCCCGGTATAGGAAAAAACGCTTGTAGGGGTGCTGAAACGTTAGAGAAATCAAGTCGAGAAGATAGTCTATAAGCTTTCGACTTAGAGGCTCATTCCTATAAACCAAGGTGAATACTTTATCTCTCTAAAAACATGTGTCAAACATTTTTATTTACGAAAATGGCCAAATAAAGGTTAAAGGAATAATGCTCAACGTTCTTCTATGAACAAAGCATTCAGGCTATAGGTATGCGTAAAACTTTCAAGGGATACACAGGTCTCAGGTGAAATTCCCGGATTGCGGCTGGTGCTTGTCTTATAACAACTTCGGAGGCAAAGTGTCCACTGTTATAAGACATGAAGCCAGTATATACTGTGGTGCGATTGAACAGGATGGGTCTGCTGAATGTGTGGATTAAACACAAAGTTGTGATTATGAAATTAATACTTGTTTGTGTCAAATTATTTTAATGTCAAGGTAATTGTATTCACCGGCGTTCGCGCTAAAGTTTTATTTTCAAATTGTTTTCAGGAAATGAATAAATCGAAATAAGAATGGACAGACATCAGATCTGACCCAAGAAAAGAAAATGTGAGAGGCAGACATCAGTTCTGACCAATGAAAAGGATAGACTTACACGTTGGATTCTCAGGCCTCGTGTGTAAAAAATCCTAAAGAAAAGAAAAGGGAGATATGGACAAGGGATTGATCAATCCAGGGTAGTACTATTTTCGGGGGCTGTAAATGTATTTGATTTCAAACTCCGTTTTGTAATCAAAGTAAAAAGGGTATTTAAATCCCTATGTTTATAAAAGTAAATCTAAAACTTTTGTTTTTTAACTGAGTTTTGATATTTACAAATACAATCTTTGAGGTTGAAAGAATGTTTGAAAACGATCCTTTTGAAAAACACTTCCACTGTATTTATGAAAACTCTGAAATCAAAATTCGAAGATGATACCAATACGTCCACGGGGTGCTTGGGGCGAGGTGTCACAGGGTTGGTATCAGAGCCACAGACTTTAGCAAAGTAGATACTTGGATCTCCTATCTAGGATTTAACCATAATTTTATCTATTACTTAAAAATTAAGATAAGAAAACAAGGTAACCATCTGACGGGTATGTAGTTATCTGACAAACGAAAGTGTTCTGTCTAAGGAAAGAGCGGTGTATAAATCTCTCCTAGACCCGTCGCTCTTACTTTGGAACATATCTGTTGGAGGTACTACTCTGGAAAGATAACCATCCTTGTAGAGCTTTTAGTTAAGATAAGGATACTGGCTTTAGTATCTAAGTCTTGACCAAAATAAGATAAGTACTAATATTTTAAGATTGCAGATGTGTGGAGATAATTCTGTACCTGTTTATTATGACCCCAATCGTCCGAATAAACAAGAATCACCTGAGTATCTTCCTTTAGGATCTCGAATGAACCCTATCTCTTCACCCTACTATAACAACGATCCGTTTTCCATTCTCCCTAATAACAACTCTCCCGAATACCACCCTCAATCTTATAGCTCTTCTAGTCAATGGATGGAGGCTGGTTCAAACTTCAGCAACTGGAATACAAATAACCAACAACTGCAAGGAAAGAATGAAGCTGAATCAAGTTATATCTAGCAGAATAATTCAACAGAAGAGGATCCATCTGACGAATCCCACTAATATGAACTGCTTCTGAAAACCCTAAAGACTATCCGTTCAATAATCCTATTTCAAATAATTCCGACTATCAATCTTATAATTCTGAAACACCTGTTTTATATGATCCCTATATGTATCCTGAACCTCCATATGATGGCCCTTTCAAAGAGTATTTCCAAACTCCTCCGTAATACCAAAATGTTTATAATGAAATTATAATGGGACTTCGTAAGCCGCCTCCTAAATATGGTTATCCAGAAAGTATGCCCTCTTCCCCTATTGAATGTTTAGACCATTCGTTGCATCAATTAGATGAAATAACAAGAAAGAAGATAATGGACAAAGCAAGAACCAAATTTTATGGGAAACAAGTATACGAATATGGAGAGGACTTGATGACTCTGGGAAAAGAGGTTATGAAAGATTAATAATCACTTTTGTAGTATTTTGTAATATATTTTCTATAAAAATAAAATATCGTTTTGTTCATTTTTCAGAATGGTCGGAAAAAGCAAGGGTCCTAGCTTTATTCGTAAATTTGTTCTAGTTAGTTATCATGAACGAAAAACCAATGAAACAACTATAGAAAATAATTAGGAAACTGAAAATTCAACTTTTAGAAGCCTCGGAGAAATAGAAAACCCTAGTGTTCCCTATAATCCTTCTATAAGTTTTCATTCTGCTCCTACCGCTGGAAGTTATAATGTCACTCCGTTATATTCCCGAAATTTTCATGAGCGATATGCTGATATACCTTATGAAAATTATCCTAAAAAAGAAGAACGTTCTAACTCTAATATACCTTACATTCCATACTACGAGACGACTCCCACCCCTGCTCCAAATATAAGTGAGAATGCATTGGGAAGTGAAAGGGAACGAATGTTGTTAAGCAGAATAGCTTAATTAGAAAAGAGATAAGCCGATAGGCTATCGACACAGCCATCAAATCAAAAAGCTGTCAATTCTCAACCTTTAACCCAACATACCCGAACTATCACTCACTCCAAACCAATTACTCTGAAACCCGAAAGTTCTGCAACTCATAAAACCGAGAAGGCTAGGAAAGAAAAACATTACCATGACTCTTCTGAATATGAGAGTATGGGTAATAACTATGGTCATATAGAAAAGAAGAGAAAAGTAGTTGGATGTACTTACAAGATGTTTCAGGACTGCAAACCATATAAATTCTCTGGGAGAGAAGGAGGAATTGCCACATTAAGGTGGATAGAAAAGACTGAATCCGTATTGGCTATTAGCAAATGTGCTGAAAAAGAAAAGGTTCTTTATGCCTCGAATTTATTCAAGGATCTAGCATTAGCATGGTGGAACAACATTGTTGCTGCCAAAAGAAGGGAAGCAGCCTATGCAATAGACTGGAATGCTTTCAAAACCCGAGTACAGAAGAAATACGTTCCCAAGAATGAGATGGAACAAATAGAAAGAAAATTCTTAAGTCTTAAGATGATAGGAACAAATCATCAGGAGTATTCCACCAAACTCCTTGAATATACTAGAATAGTTCCACATCTTACTACCCCTGAATCAAACCTGATAAAGCGTTATATTTGGGGTTTGATTGGAGAAATTCGCGACATGGTCAAAGTCACAAATTGTGAAAATCTTGATGATGTTATGGATCTAGGAGCATCACTAACCATCAGTTTGATTAGAAACCAGGAGGAGGGAAAGAAGAAGAAAGAATCTGGGCAAGGCCCAAGTGGATCAAAGAAATCCAATTTTACTTCCCGAAACAACAACTCTTCCATTTTGGAATGTCCTAAGTGCAGAAAAAGTCACTTAGGACAATGTCATGCTGGATTTTTCTGCAACTTTTGAAAGATGTCCGGTCACAAAGCAGAGACTTGTTTTAATAAAAAGCAAATCACTTGTTTTGAGTGTGGTGAAACCAGCCACATCAAAATCAATTATCCCAAGTTAAAGAAACGTGATGGGACTGGTCCAAAACCCGCAGATGGAGTAAAGAAGAATGCGCGAGCATTCGTTCTCCATACTCATGAAGCACATGTGAACCCGATGTCATTACGGGAACATTTCTTGTCAATGATATTTACGCTCGAGTTTTGTTTGACTCTGGTGCAAACCAAAGTTTTATAGATCATAGATTATGTAGACTGTTAAATAAAACTCTAGTTAAATTAGACAAGAAATACGTGGTAGAGACTGCCAACGGTGACCTAGTTCAAATCTCCAAAATCCTAAACGATTTTAATATCACACTATCAGGACATGTTATTCCTGCACAACTATTGCCAATGACTTTGACAGGTTTTGACGTTGTCCTATGAATGGATTGGTTAGCCTCTAACCAAGCCCGTATCCTGTGTGATAAGAAAGCTATAGAACTTCGTTCAAAAGGCAATATCTTGACTATACATGGCGATAAATTTTTCAACCCTATTGGAATAATTTCCATGTTAAAAGCCACAAAGTATTTACGAAAAGGATGCTTAGCATACCTCATATCTGTAACCACCAACACTAGATAGAAGATCGAAGATGTACCTGTTGTAGTTGAGTTTCCTGACGTTTTTCTCGATGAACTGCCTGGAATTCCACCTGAAAGAGAAGTGGAATTCAGAATTAATCTAGTACCCGGTACGACACCAATTGCCAAAGCACCGTACAGATTAGCTCCAATGGAGATGGAAGAATTAAAGAAACAGTTGGATGAATTGCTCGAAAAAGGATTCATAAGACCATGTTCGTCGCCTTGGGGAGCTCCGGTCTTGTTCATTAAAAAGAAAGATGGTTCAACGCGCATGTGCATTGATTCTCATGAATTAAATAAAGTCACGATTAAGAACCGTTATCCAGTCCCCAAAATCGATGATCTCTTTGATCAACTCTAGGGAGCTCAATGCTTTTCAAAAATCGATCTACTTTCGGGCTATCATCAATTGAAAGTCCAAGAAGAATATATTCCCAAAACTGCCTTCAGAACTCGGAATGGCCATTATGAGTTAACGGTAATGCCGTTTGGACTTACTAATGCGCCAGCAGCTTTCTTGGATATGATTAATCGAGTTTGCAAACCTTACTTGGAAAAATTCATTATCATATTCATTGATGATATCCTTATTTATTCCAAGAGTAAGGAAGATCATGCTAATCATTTGAAAATCTTGCTTGAAAAACGAAAAACTTTATGCTAAATTCTCAAAATGCGAGTTCTGGTTATCAAAAGTTCAATTCCTTGGTCATGTCATTAACGTTGATGGCATTCAAGTTGACTCGGTTAAAATTGAGGTTATATCCAAATGGGAAATTCCGAAGATTCCAATAGAAATCAGTAGTTTCCTCGGTTTGGCTGGTTACTATCGAAGATTTATCCAAGATTTCTCCAGAATTGTTGTACCATTAACCTCTCTGACTCGTAAGTCAGTTAAGTGTGAATGGGGTCCTAAACAACCTGAAGCTTTTGAAACTCTGAAACAGAAACTGACACAAGCACCCGTACTGGCCTTGCCAGATGGAAATGAAGGCTTTTCAGTGTACTATGACGCTTCCCACACCGGCTTTGGTTGTGTGTTAATGCAAGGAAGCAAAGTTATTGCTTATGCTTCACGACAATTGAAAACTCATGAAAAGAATTATGACTCATAATTTAGAATTGGGCGCCATAATCTTCGCATTGAAATTATGGAGGCACTATCTATACGGAGTCAAATTTACCATATTCACTGATCATAAAAGCCTAAAGTACATATTCAGTCAGAAAGAACTGAATATGAGGCAAAGACATTGGATGGAAGTCCTAAATGATTACGATTGCGAAATTTGTTATCATGAGGGCAAAACTAATGTTGTAGATGACGCCTTGAGTAGAAAAGAACATGAGAAACCTAAACAAGTTCGTGCTTTAAGACTTGATCTCCAAATCGATCTTATCACTCGTATTAAAGAATCTCAAAAACTTTCTTTGTAAGAACCCAGCCTTAAGAAGGAAGGATTGGGAGGAATGATCGACCAATTGATCAAGAGTAAAGATGGAATTCTTAGAATGAATAAAAGAATATGGGTTCCTATATATGGGAACGTACGTGAAGAAGTTCTTGAATAAGCCCACAAATCTAAATAAACCATGCATCCTGGAAACGTAAAATGTACAAAAACCTAAAAGCCAATTATTGGTGGATTGGAATGAAGAAACATTTCGCTATCTATGTTGCAAAATGTTTAACCTGTTCCCAAGTTAAAGATGAACATCAACAGTCGTCTGGTTTGTTACAGCAACATGAAATTCCTGTATGGAAATGGGAGATGATAACCATGGATTTCATTACTAAACTTCCCCGAACCAGTCGTGGGAATGAAACAATCTGGGTTATTGTTGACAGACTTACTAAATCTACTCATTTTCTTCCCATTAAAGAAACATTCAGCATGGATAAGCTAGCACAATTGTACGTTACCAAAATTGTATCATTACATGGTGTGCCACTATCCATCATGGCAGGTAGAGATAGTAGATTTCCTTCTTGATTCTGGGAAAGTTTTCAAAAAGCTCTAGGTACAAAATTGAATCTTAGCACTGCCTACCATCCTCAAACGGACGGGCAGAGTGAAGAACCCTTCAAACCCTTAAAGACATGTTAAGGGCTTGTGTTATTGATCTTGGAGGAAGTTGGGTTGATCACTTACCTCTAATGGAATTCTCCAACAAAAACAGCTATCATACAAGTATATAGGTCGCTCCTTTTGAAGCCTTATACTGTCGTAAATGTCGAACTCCAAATTGTTGGTCCAAAATAGGAGAAAATAAGTTATCCGAACCTGAAATAGTCCTGGAAACGACTGAGAAAGTTACTCAAATAAAAGATAGATTGAGAGCGGCTCATGATCGTCAAAAGATTTATGCTGATAAGAGACGAAAGCCGTTAGAGTTCAATATCAGTGATAACGTTCTGTTGAAAGTTTCACCATGGAAAGGCTTTGTAAGATTTGGGAAGAAGGGAAAATTAAGTCCTAGATTCAAAATCTTGAAAAGAGTTGGGCCTGTGTCCTATCAACTCAAATTACCAGAAGAAATGAGTGGAGTACACGATGTATTCCATGTGTCAAATCTACGCAAGTGTTTAGAAGATGAATCTCTGGTAATGCCCCTACAAGATGTAGAGGTAGATGAAAAATTAAGATTCATGGAACAACCTCTGCAAATCGAGGACAGGCAGGAAAAGAGATTGAAAAGAAAGAAATTGATGATCGTGAAAGTAAAATGGAACTCCAGATGTGGACGTGAGTACACGTAGGAACTGGAGTCTGAAATAAAAAAGAAATATCCTCACTTGTTCGAATAATCTCGAGGACGAGATTAAAACAAGTTGGGGAGGATTAAAACAAGTTGAAGCGCCACGTGTCCAGTGACTCATCTTTGAAATTTGACGCGTGGAAACCCTATAACGGACCGTCACGCCTGGTAACGGTCCGTCACAACCCAAAATGACCATAGGTCAACACGTGTTTGATGACTCATGAAACCCTAATCTTGTGACGGACCGTCACCAGATGTAACGGTCCATCACGGGCTCAGGAAATGCCTTATAAATAGAAGTTCAAGCTCATTCGATTTTCACACACCAACACTAATTCTCTCTTCACACTTCTGTTCTAGAGCTTCCATAGCCCACTCCCGATGATCCCGGTCCAACTCTCGCTCGTTATAGTGCCCGGTATAGGAAGAAACGCTTGTAGAGGTGCTGAAACGTTAGAGAAATCAAGTCGAGAAGATAGTCTATAAGCTTTCGACTTAGAGGCTCATTCCTATAAACCAAGGTGAATACTTTATCTCTCTAAAAACTTGTGTCAAACATTTTTATTTACGAAAATGGCCAAATAAAGGTTAAGGGAATAATGCTCAACAATCTTCTACGAACAAAGCACTCAGGCCATAGGTATGTGTAAAACTTGCCAGGGATACACGGGTCTCGGGTGTAATTCTCGGATTACGGATGGTGCTTGTCTTATAACAATTTCGGAGGCAAACATGTCCTCTGTTATAAGAAATGACGCCAGTGTATATTGTGGTGCGATTGAACAGGACGGGTCTGCTGAATGTGTGGATTGAACACAAAGTTGTGATTATGAAATTAATACTTGTTTGTGCCAAATGATTTTAATGTCAAGATAATTGTATTCACCAGCGTTCGCGCTGACTTTTTATTTTTAAAATGTTTTCAGGAAGTTAATAAATCGAAATAAGAATGGGGTATGGGTAGACATCAGATCTGACCCAAGAAAAGAAAATGTGAGAGGCAGACATCTGTTCTGACCTATGAAAAGGATAGACTTTCACATTGGATTCTTAGGCCTCGTGTGTAGAAAATCCTAAGGAAAAGAAAAGGGAGATAGGACCAGGGGACTGATTAACCCTGGGTAGTACTATTTCCGATGGCTGTAAATGTATTTGATTTAAAACGCCGTTTTGTAATCAAAATAAAAAGGGTATTTAAATCCCTATGTTTATAAAAGTAAATATAAAACTTTTGTCTTCCAACTGAGTTTTGATATTTACAAATACAACCCTTGAGGTTGAAAGAATATTTGAAACGATCCTTTTGAAAAAGACTTCCGCTGTATTTATGAAAACTCTGAAATCAAAATTCGAAGATGATACCAATCAGGCTCGCACACGTCCAGGGGGTGCCTGGGGCGGGGTGTGACACATGACATCAAGGACCTATTATCCATTGTGGCTATATTCACAATCACATTTATCCTTGGTTACTTGTAAAATGTTTGAAAATATTTAATTAGTATAAACTAGTGAATACATGTATGATTTTATTATAATCTGAGAAGACTGAAGAAATATAACAATTTACCTATGTTTTCATGGTCAATTTACACACTCAGAGCCCTACTTCCGGCCCGAAAGTAGAACCACCATATTTTCTTGGATGATCTTTGTTTTACGTTATTCACAACCTTACGCACATGCGATTTAGGTCTTACGTGTTATTAACAACCAAGCCATAGCCTTAGACCCATTACAGCGATTCATATTTAACATGTGCATGATCATACGAGACATTATGGTCTGAATGGTATATAGTAAATCACCTTATGCGACCAATGGTTTTATTAGTACATTCGAGTCAGACCATAATTCAAAACTGTTTATGGTTTCGAAATATTTTATAAAAAACCAAGTATTCACCTTTGCAGAGTCTTGGCTTAGAGAGTCTCTGCGATAGTGATTTCTATTGTGCAGCTTCTCCACTTACTTCTCCTAACTTGGTTTCTCCAAATGGAAGTTTCCTAGCTTCACATGATTCCTCTAATCAGGAACTCCGGAACTTAAACGTGGGATCGGATTAGAGAGTGTGGAAATAGTAATTTTGATTGTGGAAGCGATTTTGGATGTTTGGAAATTGCTGAGTTCGGGTTTCTATTTATAGAAGTTTTGTCGGCTATGACAGACCGTTATGGTAGTGACGGTCCGTCACCACCAAGTCATAACGGACCGTTATGCCTGGTGAAGGTTCGTAATCGGTTTATGGTTTGTCAGTCAGCTAATACGCGTCAGCCTCTGATGACATTATGGTGTAACAGACCGTTATAGGGCGTGACGACCCATCACGGATATCCACGCGTCAGATGTTAGCCATTAGTCATCCGACACTTGTCACTCTCTGGTTGGTTTGCGGCGTAACGGACCGTTACCGTGGGTGACAGTCTATCAAAGGGTTTCCAAATGTTAGAATCAAGCCATTAGTCACCAGACACGTGGCACGCCATCATTGCCCCCTTGAGCCACCCGTAACAGACCGTTATGACGGGTGACGGTCCGTTACTGTCCAAAAATTGAAATTCTTAGTTTTTGGTCCTTGTATTTGTATTTATATTTTTGATAAATTTGGGATGAAAGTTTTAGGAATGCTATATCCTCCCCACCTTTTGAAAAATCTCGTCCTCGAGATTACTTGAATAGGTGTGGATACTTGTTCTTCATTTCTGATTCTAATTCCCAAATATATTCTGGACCGCGACTAGAATTTCACATAACTTTAACCAAAGTTAATTTATTCTTTTTCAGCTTTTTGACTTGACGGTCCTCAATTTGTAATGGTTGTTCTGTAAAATTTAATTTCTCATTTACCTCCACATCTTGTAGAGGCAATACCAGAGATTCATCAGCTAAACATTTATGTAGGTTAGAAACATGGAACACATCGTGTATTCCACTCATCTCTTCTAGTAATTCCAATTGATATGCCACTGGTCCAATTCGTTTTAGGAACTTGAAGGGTCCAACAAAACGAGGACTTAGCTTGCCCTTCTTTCCGAATCGAACAATACCTTTACAAGGTGATACTTTCAATAACACCTTGTCTCCAATATTAAATTCCAGTGGCTTTCTTATTTTATCCGCGTAGCTCTTTTGTCTATCAGGGGCTACTTTTAATCGTTCTTGTATCTGAGCTACTTTGTCAGTGACTGAATCAGAATGCGTACAGACTCAACATTGAAAACAACTATTTATAGCTAACTAATGACCCATAGGTGAACTTAACAAGTTCGCCAGAACTCTAATACAAAACACTTAACAATAAAAAAAACAAGTACAACTCAAAAGACTATACAAAGACAAAGACTATTGTCACACCCTTAAAATCCACCTGCGGGGTTTTACCACGAGGCGCGTAACACACCAGGATCTCAGTCATTAGATACATGGAACGACCCTATATGAATTTGAATAAAATATCATTGCTGCTCATAGTTACGAGACAACAATCTTTAAGTTTGAAAATGTTGCGGAAGCGTAAATAAAATCCAATGCGCAAAACAAGGCCCCCAAACCATGCAGTTTAAATAATTAAAGATAAATTCAGTGTTTGAAAATGATGGGACTCCATGCATGTCCTATGCTCGTGCTCAATACCTTAGTGACCTGAGAAAAACATGCTAAAAGTGTCAACACAATGGTTGGTGAGTTCACTAAGTTGTAAGTAAATAACAGTTTGATGTTTGCAAGAAAGTGTAAATAATGTATACTGATAGATAGCTAGTCTATGTCATGCTACTACAAGCGTTTCGAAACCAAAGATGGTTGTTTGTGTTTGTTTGCCTTCCACCATGTCTACTGAACACTAGCAAATATTTAGGTCAATATTACACACGTTCGACCTCCAGTCGAGTTAGCGCGACTAACGCGGGTGGGCTTGTCAAAACCCAGTAGTACTACTCAAGATTACCTCGTTATGTTCCAATACTAACGGTTCAAGAATTTAAGGACTTATGTGGTATGTTTACACTTTAGTAAGCAAGTGATAATACAATAATACAAAATCCAAAATGTTTGCGAGCATGTTTTCTCCCCCAAAACGAAAGTAAGTAAAAGAGAGGGGTAGTGAAACTCACCTTAGTATGTGTGCAGATGAAAGCTAGGTAAAAATAGTTGGACCTCTAACTGCCATCTAAAACCATAGGTCTATAAGTGCGTGTTCGTGTAGGTTGACATGAACCCATAGTATCCAAACAATACCATTGTTTAAGTGTTTAGAAAAGATTTACAAGTTTAACCCGACTACCCGTTGGTGACACGTTGTAAGTAATTATGTTTGTTTAGTATAATACTACCACATTATACACTAATGATCATGTTGTCGAACTTAGCAACAAGTCCTATTTGTTCTAGTAAGATAGCAAGTTTCCATAAATAGCAGGTTTCCATAAATAACAGGTTTCTATATATAGCAGGTTTCTATAAATATTAAGTATGTTCGAAGCTCGTGTCTTTCAGAAACTATCGTTACTAATTATGTTTGACATGTGAATCTAACACGTCCTAGATGGTTAAACATGTACCACACACCTAGAATCTAACATGTTGATCACATCACAGTTTAGGGTTTCCTTTTATATTCGGCTAAAGATAACATGCATGGTTTCTAGGGTTTAACACATTACAACATGTTGTAATGTCCTACATAACATAGTTCTATCATCAAATTATACCACACAAGTCTATATAACCATATATGACCACTTTTTCAAATTAAAATTTCCTTATTTAGCAAGTTTGTAACACCGTGTTAGGTATTCAGAATTTGATTTCATAATTTATCTACACATGTAACAAGTAACACATAAACCTCATCACATCATATAGTTCAATGCTAGCAGGCAATTTTCAAAACCTAAAAAGTTTCCTTCTTAAGAAAGTCTATGATTTCTAGCTTGTTTAACAGAATTTAAAACACCAAATCAATTGTATACCATCTAACTAATATAAATATAACCATAACAAGTATCATATACATCAAATATGCAATCTAGAAATCACAAAAAGTTTCCTTTATAGGCAAGTTATGATCTTTACAACTAGGGTTTCACCAATAACCATAAAATCATCAAATACATGTAGAACAATGTTAAAGACATCAACTAGGGTAGAAATCACAATTTTAGAAATCTTAAAATCATAAAATTGGACGAAACAACTTACGTAGGATTGTTAGAAACGCTTAGGGGAGTCCAAATACGCGTTCAATTGCAAGGTTGGAGATCAAACGAGGGTGATTGGGTTGCTTTCTTGGTTTCGGTCGCAAGAGGGTAAGGGGAGGGGGGTTGGCGACAGCTAGAACAAGGAAAGGGAAATAGGGTTTTAATTTTTATAAAACTCTTTAAATACTTGATCCCATGGGTTTTTAATAATGTTATGGATAAAGCATGGGCCAATTTAAATGGGTTTTTAATTTATTTAATTAATCCACTAGATAATATTGTTTAATTAAAAGTTTTTATAAAATTCTCTTTATAAAAATACTAAAACAGTAACAACACAACGATACGCGTAAACGTACGCGATTTCACGAAAGTTTACATAATTCATAGAAAAAATCACTAAACACTTAAATTCACATAATTTATATTAAAATAATTGTTTGAATACATTTTTATTAGTTCACCAACATTCCGGGTTAGACTCATGTGCGATCCGGTAATTGTACGTGTTTGTGCGAACTGATACATCTAACTAATCCTAATTAAATGTAATGCATGAGTGAATGTTTGAGATAATTGAGTTTGAATAAATAAATGTTTGAGATAACGATGTTTGTGTTAACGGAGTTAACCTGAAAATGCCGGATGTCACATCATTCCCTTGTTAAAGAATTTCCGTCCCAAAAATTAATCCAAGTTGCTAGTTGTCTGAAACAAAAAGTTTGGGTTGTCACATTATCCCCTCGTTGAAAGAAATTTCGTCTTGAAATTTAATTAGTACCTTTCGTGTTTGTTGTTGAGTGCTTGAAAAGCTGAGGATACTTCTTCATCATCTGATCCTCTCGCTCCCATGTGAACTCCGGTCCACGTTTCGAGTTCCTGTGAACTCTAACAATTGGGATCTTACTGTGCTTGAGCGTTTTGACCTCACGGTCCATGATATCAACTGGTTCCTCTATGAAACGTAACTGCTTATCGATTTCTAACTCCTTGAGTGGAACCACTGGTGTTTCATCAGATAGGCATTTCTTAAGGTTTGAAACATGAAAGACATTGTGTACTCCATTGAGTTCATCTGGTAGGTTTAATTGATACGCAACCGGACCAACCCTTTTCACTATCTCGAATGGTCCAACATAACGCGGGTTTAGCTTGCCCTGTTTTCCAAAACGGATCACACCTTTCCAAGATCAAACTTTTAATAACACTCTGTCACCCACCTGAAACTCTAACGGTTTTCTGCGCTTGTTAGCATAACTCTTTTGACGGTCACGGGCTGCCGCCATACAGTTTTGAATTTGCACAATCTTTTCTGAAGTCTCATGCACAAGTTCAGGGCATGTAATTTGGCTATCTCCAACTTCAGCCCAACAGAGAGGTGATCGGCATTTCCATCCATATAATACCTCGAACGGTGCTGCCTGGATGCTAGTATAGTAGCTATTGTTATAAGAGAACTCCATCAAGGGTAGGTGAGTCTCCCAACTATTTCCGAAATCGATTACGCAAGCCCGTAGCATGTCCTCTAGGGTTTGAATTGTACGTTCACTCTGGCCATCATTTTGGTGATGGTATGATGTGCTCATATCCAGACGCGTACCCAGAGATTTCTGTAGGGATTGCCATAAGCTTGAAGTAAATCGGGCGTCTCTATCTGAAATGATTGAAACTGACACTCCATGCCGAGAGACTACTTCTTTTAAATAGATGAGGGTTAGCTTTTCCATTTTGTCAGTTTCTTTGATAGCAAGGAAGTGAGCGGATTTAGTTAGCCGATCCACTGTCACCCAGATTGTGTCACATCCAGTAGAGGTTCAGGGTAATTTGGTGATAAAATCCATGGAAATCTGCTCCCATTTCCACATCGGGATTTTCGGTTGTTGGAGCAATCCGGATGGCTTTTGGTACTCCACCTTGACCTTTGAACAAGTAAGACACTTGCTCACATAAGTGGCTATGCCGGCATTCATGTTCGGACACCAATACAACACCTTAGATCGTGGTACATTTTGTCAGATCCTAGATGAACAGAGTATCAAGATTTGTGAGCTTCGTCCATAACAAGCTCTCTCAGTTTTCCATATACTAGAATCCATATTCGCTCCACGATATAGCGAATACCATCAGATTTAACTTCCAGTTGTTTCTCCATACCACGCGTGGCTTCCAACGTTAAGTTCTCTTCTTTTAGGGCTTCAAGTTGAGCATTACGGATTTGTTCGGGTAATCCTGTATGAATAGTGAGTTGCAACGCTCGAACTCGTCGGGGTTTGGTTTCCTTTCTACTTAGAACATCGGCTACCACGTTAGCCTTTCTCGAATGGTACTTGATGGCACAATCATAATGATTTAAGAGTTCGATCCAGCGACGTTGTCGCATGTTCAACTCTTTCGGTTCGAATATGTGCTGGAGACTCTTGTGATCGGTGTAAATGGTGCACTTGGTACCGTACAAGTAGTGTCTCCAGATTTTCAGCGCAAATACCATGGCTCCCAACTCCAAGTCGTGAGTCGTTTAGTTTTTCTCGTGGACTTTCAATTGCCGAGAAGCGTATGCGATAACTTTCTCACGTTGCATTAGCGCATAACCGAGACCCTGGATGGAAGCATCACAATATACTATGAAGTGATCCGTTCCCATTGGCAGAGATAGGATGGGTGTGCTACAGAGTTTCTGCTTCAGAAGTTGGAATGCTGAATCTTGATTTTCGCTCCAGGTATACGGTTTACCTTTTTGACTTAGGGCGGTGAGAGGTTGAGCGATCTTAGAAAATCCCTCGAAAAAACGTATACCTGGAGTGAAAATCAAGATTGAATGTTTACAACATTTGAAAATAAGAATGATAAAATATTGTTTATCAAAATAGGATGCCATGCATGATGAGTGTGTGACTTCAGTGGGTGCATCCTAGCCACATATCCTATGCATTCAACGACCTGAGATAAACATGCTAAAATGGGTCAATATAAAGTTGTTGAGTTCGCAGGTTATATGTAATGGAAATCATATCATGAAATGTTTTGGAAAATCATATATTGACAATGCAAGGAAAAAAAAATGTTGGAAATGCATGGAAAATCATCTGTACTCTACACAATCATTGTTGATCAGACAAAACCAAATATTATCATAAGTCCGCCAACCGAAGCTCAACTGTAGCCACAGAAAAAGGAAATAGATGTGGTTCGCCTCTTTGTGCCTTGCACATTAATGGATTAGGTCAATGATGTACCCGTTCGACCTCCAGTCGAAGTTAGCGCTACTAACCCGAGCAGGGGTTGTTAAACCCAACAGTGTTGTTCATGATCACCTCGCTTGTGGAAAAATTAACGGTTGACTCTGAGAGAACTTTGTACACAACATGTACAACTTATATAATTAATGTAACTGTGTAAGCATGTAAATATGATTTTTTTTAAATGTACTTGAGCATGTATCTCACCCCAAAATGGAAAATGAGTGAAACGGGGCTGTGAGAAGTCACCTAATAACGCAGTAATGATATGCAAGTCTTAGCAAATCCGGCTAAATGAGAGGAGCTACTCGTGCCCTAGGAAACATTTAGGACATTAAGGTCTAAGTATTGTAAATTCTTGACTATGAACTATATGCATCCAAAGACTTGTTTGAAAAGTGACTTTGACGTTTCAAAGATGTTTTAACTTGACTACCCGTTGGTGACACGTTGGACTTAAGCATTCAAATCCTAACATAGAATTCAAACCTACATTGAAATAGTCTATTATCGTATAATAAACACATTGGCACATTCGATTGGAATTTAGAACTTGAAACACAACTTTTGATACATTAAAGTTTCCTTAATTGGAAAGTCAAGTTGTTGATTCCTAAACATGGCACTATGCAAAGTTGATGTTCACACATGAAATTAGGCGTGCTATATCATATATAGAACATTTCAATGTTTACTTGCTAAAAATTGACAAACATGCGAGTTTAGGATAATTAAAGTTTCATATTATAGCAAGATCATGTCAAATTGTCAAGTTCAGGGATAATCATCATGTATTATCATACAATGCACTTAATTACATGTTACTAAGTCATTTAGACCTTCTAATCATGTTAATAACCAGCAATCACAACTCTTGAAAGAATAAAGTTTCCTTATTTAGAAGTCGAGCTCTAAAACTCATACACATGTATTTTAATCCATCATTTCGGTCAATCATTCTTCCATAATGTTCACTACACTAATTTCATGCTTTGAATACACCCAAACACCAAGTTTTCATACATGTCAAGAAATAAAGTTTCTAAAAATATAAAACGAGCCTAAAAGCACCATGGACATGTGATTTTACCCGAAAAAAATCATACAATCTCTATATATAGTGTTTATGCATCATTTCCACCAAACAAATCACATCATAACTTCTTTTAACAAAAACCGAAAAATTTAAGTTACTATGAATAGAACCGAGCATGAAATCTCATATGACCAAAAGTTCTAGATAACAAATCTAAACATATTATCCATTCTTTATGCATATCTAACCATTTTCCATCATCAAATCACCCTAAACATGGCATCTAGCATGAATCCCAAAATTAAAGTTTCCTAAAATAGCAAAATCGAGCATCCATGTATCATCCAACACTTTTGTCAACAAAGTTTTCAAATATTGATCATCTGCAACTACTACACATAATCCATCATCAAATCAATAAAATCTCATCATCTAGCACATGTATACATAATAAAGTTTCCTTAAATGGAAACCGAGCCTTTGAACAAAATCCGAGTTCAAAATCACCAACAATATGTACCATTTGAGTTTTAAAACACATTTCCTTTAAGAATCCATGGATAATCTTTCATAAAAACTAGTTTTCTTTAGATACGTGTTCATAAGAACATGAAGATGAAAAATGAAAAAAAAGAGGGTTTTGATCTTACCAAACATGAAAATGGATGGAATGATGGATGAAATTTCTTGCAAATGCTTGAATCTTGGATGCTTGAATTTGATGGAAATAAGATCAAAGAAATCAAAAATGGTGGATGAAGGTGGTGGGTGGTGGTCTCGGCTCAAGAGAGGGGAGAAGAGAGAGAGAGTGGATGGTGAAGTGGTGGAGAAATGGGGATTGGTGGGGGTTTATACAGGGGGTTTTTGTACCGGGTAGTGGAAAACGAATAGTCACTGATTTATTGACGAAAATCCCGAATACGCATGAACGAAATTATTTAAAAATAATTTGACTCATATTGGTATGTTTAACATATAAAATATTTAGATTTTTATTTGTAAATGTCGGTACATACTATTGACTGGCCGGATAGCGTTAAAACAGAAAGTTTCTCAGAAAATTCCTGAAAATTCACAGAGTCTTGGAATAACATATCACAGTAATAAATGTAATTTGTGCATACCAAATATATGTCTAAGTGTCTGCTTATAATTATGGACCTAGCTAGTGTACACTACGTGTCTAACGGACAGTGTTGGAATTAAACGTATTTCCATAAATCATTGAAAAATTCATATAGGCATGATTAATTAAATCATAGTGTTACATATAATTTTCATACACAGATTATATGTCTAGGTATTTGTTTTAAATTATCACCAACGGTCGTGCTGTAGGACGCGTGTTTGACTGGGTAATCTTCCGGATTACCGTCACGTGTAAACGAATTGACTTGCTAAGTGTGAAATGGACTTAATTACTATAAAATTAAGTGTGATGAGTGTCTAATAATGTAATATGTATCTCAGTCGGGAATGGGTATCAACCTGAAGTTTTTCGGGTGTCACATTATCCCCCGATTGAAAGGAATTTCGTCCCGAAATTCAGCTTGCGGTAATAGCTGATGGTCTGGTCTGAAACAAGTGTGAGTGCGTGCGCTTCATTTGATCTTCGCGCTTCCATGTGAACTCTGGTCCACGTCTGGAATTCCATCGGACCTTGACTATCGGAATGCGACTTTGTTTCATTTGCTTAACCTCGCGGTCCATGATTTTCATAGGTTCTTCGACGAAATGTAGTTGTTCGTCGAATTGTACCTCCTCGTCATGTATTGTCAGTGTCTCATCGTGTAGGCACTTCTTTAAGTTGGACTCATGGAATACATTGTGGATATTCAGTAGCTCTTCCGATAGGTTGAGTCGATATGCAACAGGGCCAATCCTTTGTAGAATCTCGAATGATCCTATGTAGCGGGGGTTCAGTTTCCCACGTTTGCCAAAACGGATTATTCCTTTCCAAGGCGAAACTTTCTGTAACACTTTGTCACCTACTTGAAACTCCACTGGTTTACGCTTTTGATCAGCGTAGCTTTTCTGTCTATCTTGAGTGGATTTTAGTCTATCTCGAATTTTGAAAATTTTCTCGGTGGTCTTGTGGATAAGCTCTAGTCCAGTGAGCTGACTATCTCCAACTTCAGCCCAACAGAATGGTGATCTGCACTTTCTACCATAAAGTGCTTCAAATGGTGCTGCCTTGATACTCGTGTGGTAACTGTTGTTGTATGAAAATTCAACCAATGGTAGGTGAGTATCCTAGCTGTTGTCAAAATCTATCGCACAAGCTCTTAATAGATCTTCTAGTGTTTGGATGGTTCGTTCACTTTGACCATCTACTTATGGGTGATAGGCAGTGCTCAAATCTAAGCGTGTTCCCAACGCTTCTTGTAATGATTGCCAGAATCAGGAAGTAAAACGACTATCCCTATCTGGGATGATGGATGTCGGCACTCCATGCCTTGAAACTATTTCCTTTAGGTAAAGTCGGGTCAACTTCTCCATTTTGTCATTTTCTTTGATTGGATGGAAGTGCACGGATTTGGTTAAACGGTCAACGATCACCCAGATGGTGTCGTATCCGCTCGGAGTTTTGGGTAACTTCGTTACGAAGTGTATTGAAATTTGTTCCCACTTCCATTGTGGAATTTCCAGCGGTTGTAGTAACCCTGATGGTTTCTGGTATTCTGTCTTAATATTAGCGCAGGTTAGACATTTTCGGACGTATGTGGCAATATCGGCTTTCATGTTTGTCTACCAGTAGTTTGTCTTGAGGTCTTGGTACATATTGTTATAACCAGGGTAAATTGAATACCTCGACTTATCTACCTCATCCATCACTAAGTCTCTTAAGTTCCCATGGTTCGGTACCTATATCCGGTCCATGTAGTAACGCACATCATCGGATTTGATCTCAAACAGTTTCTTAATGCCTCGTAGGCCTTCATTTTCCAAATTTTCCTCCTTGAGAGCTTCGAGTTGAGCGTCACGTATCTGGATAGGTAGATTCGTGTGGATTGTCAATGTTAATGCTCGCACTCGACGTGGTTTAAGTTGTTCTTTCCTACTTAGGGCATCAACAACTACGTTTGCCTTTCCCGGATGGTAACGGATTGCGCAGTCGTAATCATTAAGCAATTCGACCCATCTGTGTTGTCGCATGTTCAACTCCTTTTGATCAAAGATGTGTTGGAGACTTTTGTGGTCGGTGAAAATCGTACATTTGGTACCATACAGGTAGTGTCTCCAGATTTTGAGTGCAAAAACCACGGCTCCCAATTCCAAGTCATGGGTGGTGTAGTTCTTTTCATGCACTTAACCTTCTCTCTTTGCATTAGTACGCAACTGAGTCCTTGGTGTGACGCATCGCAATAGACTTCGAAGTCGTCGTTTCCTTCAGGTAGTGCTAAGATCGGTACGCTGCAAAGTTTTTGCTTGAGTAACTGAAATGCTTCTTCAGTTCTTTCATTCCAATCATACTTCACGTCTTTCTACGTCAAAGCAGTTATTGGTTTTGCAATCTTTGAAAATTTTTCGATAAACCTTCTGTAATATCCGGCAAGTCCCAAAAATTGTCGTATTTCAGTTGCGGTTTTGGGTGTTCGCCACTTTCTTATCGCTTCAATCTTGGTTGGGTCAACGTGTAAGCCCATCTCGTTTACCACGTGACCTAGGAAATGCACTTCTCGGATCCAGAAGCCGCACTTTGAAAACTTAGCATACAGCTTCTCGGTTTTCAATAATTCTAGAATGAGCCTTAAATGTTCAGCGTGTTCCTCCTCGCTGCGAGAATAGATCAAGATGTCATCAATGAACACAATAACAAACTTGTCTAGGTAGGGTTTGCACACATGGTTCATAATATCCATAAACACTACGGGTGGGGCATTGGTCAAACCGAATGGCATAACCAAAAACTCGTAGTTTCCATATCGAGTTTGGAATGTCGTCTTGTGTATGTCCTCCTATTGGATTCTCAGCTGATGGTACCCTGACCGTAAGTCAATCTTGGAGTAATAACTCGATCCTTGTAGTTGGTCGAACAAATCATCTATTCTGGGTAGAGGGTGTCGGTTCTTGATGGTTACTTTGTTTAATTCCCTGTAGTCGATGCACATACGAAATGATCCGTCTTTCTTTTTGAAAAATAAGACAGGTGCTCCCCAAGGAGAATGACTTGGTCGGATAAATCCTTTATCTAGCAACTCCTGTAGTTGGTTTGATAATTCTTGCATTTCCGACGGCGCAAGTCGGTATGGTGACCGTGATATCGGGGTAGCTCCTGGGGTAAGGTCGAATCGGAATTCGACTTGTCGCTGTGGTGGGAGTCCCAGTAAATCTTCAGGGAATACTTCAGGAAAATCATGAACAAGTGGTATGTCCTCGACCTTCCTTTCTTCTGTCTGGTTCTCCGTTACATGTGTTAAGATGGCATAGTATCCTTTCCATAGATACTTCTGGGCTTTCATATATGAGATGATATTCAGAGGAACCCCGCTCCTTTCTCCTTGTATTGCATGTGTTTCTGGATCTGGTAGGGGTAATCTGATAATCTTTTTGCGGAATACAATCTCCGCTCCATTCTTGGACATCCAGTCTGTCACAACCCGACCAGGGGGCGTGATGATCGAATACCAAAACAAAACACAGCGGAAATAACGTGACATATAATTTATAAATGACATTGGTCCAACTAAGTCAAAATATACATTTACAAAGGTTCATATCAACTAAACACTAACTAAAAGTATAATGAAACAATGGATTCTATCTTCTCATCAAAGCTTTCTCGGGTGGAATCTATGGCTCGACATAAGTCTTCTAAGGAATCATCTATCTTCAATCAAGCTCGTGTCTAGGTTGCTAATTTCCAAACTCGAGAATGGTACCTGAATACATACTTAAAAATATTGTGTCAACTAAAAAGTTGGTGAGTTCACGAGTTTAGTTAATAGAACATTTATATTGAGAATCCAAATATGTATGGTGTAAAATTAAATAAGTTCACAATCAACTCTGTGCCCACAACCTGTGGACATCTAGAAATAATAATATTCCCCTAACCCATACCCCTTATTGTTATGGGTCTAATTACTCATGCCTGCCAACATAAGTTCAAAACTGTTAAACGAATATATGTCACAAGATATTTATCATCATCATCATATGATTATCATTCCATGGGAGGTTGTCCCGGTTACGTCGGGCCCATGGGGTGCGGGGGTTTCACCAGATAGTACTACCCATATATTCGCTGGCTCCAAAGGAGTTAATGATTATGTGCTAAAGTTCGGGGATTCGTTATGGCAGCTAAAAATGGCCTTATTTAATTTATACACCAAGTATGTAAACAAAACAGAAGCATGTAATCACCCCAAAAAGTTTAAGTAAAAGAGGGGGAAAGCACATGAACTCACCTGGTAATCTTGTATATGCCAAATAATATTCTAAAGTTGCGATCTTGCTATCGTGTGCAGTTGTCAAAACAAATCATAATTATAATGGTGACATTAGTGTATTGTACGAGAGTAATGTCATGAACCGTGTGGTTGAGCTCGACCGATTCGTTAAAGTGCTGTGTCGTTTTAGTAAAAGTCTCGGGTTGTAAACCTTCATTTATTATTCTAATAGTTGTACTATAAAAGTGTTGGTTTGACTTAGCATTCATATATAATGGTAACACTTGTGTAAATGTTCTACTAGGAGTAGTTAAATGATGTTTCGACCTAAATCAAAGTAATACTAAAGATTATAATAATGATTTGATTCAAATAAATTATTACTAAATACTATTTACATGACGTATATGTGTATAAAAATAAATATATTTGAGTAGTTATATTTGTTTTGAAAATAATAATCAAAGTATATTGTATATAAGTATGAAAGATTTCACCAATATATATGTATGTTATATATCATAGGTATTAAACCTAGTTATAGGAATTGGTTTGCAAGTATTTGGTAAAATGCCTAAACTTGTATTTACATGACGCCACGTAAAAATATATTTATATCGAAAGTAAATATTTGAAGTTTATAAAATGTTTGTATGTATAAATATACATAAGATATGTATAAAGTATTATATCAAATATCGTTTTCATTCGCTAATAATATGGTTAAGTAAGCATGTATGTATATGTAAGTGAAATAAGGTTATACATGTTTAAATACGTTTTGGGTAGTAGTAACTATAAGCATAAGTATAGCAATTTTACTATGTAATAAAAAGTAAATATTGTATAAAAATAATAATAGTAAGCAACAAAATTAGTGATATCCCTTAAGATATATAGTTCGTGTAAACAAATAGTAGAACTAATATTAATAAAAATATTTAATATTAGGGTAAAACATAATTTAGGTTTTAATAGTTGAAAATAATAATAATAATAATAATAGTAATAACAATGCTAATAACCTTAATAAAGGTAAAGATATATATTTACATAAAGTTAATAGTTATAATATTATGTTAAAAATAATGTTAACAATAATAATAATTATTATAGTAATAACTAATAAAAGTAACGGTAATAAGTATACATCTTTAATAATTATAAAATTAATAATAGTAATATCAATAATATCATTAATCATAAGTATAACATTTTATGTAAAGAAAATATCAATTTGTAAGGTTCCAATATAAACACATTTTTTTATAATAATAATACTAATGATGAACATAACATTTTTACTAACAACTTTTATAGGAGTATTACTTAATTTCAAATAAGTATTTATAGTACTAATATCTACATAAAAATAGTAACAATAACAATAATTAGCCTTATTGTTAATAACTATAATAACTAATGAAAGTAATGTTGTTAATAAAAATAATAATAATAATAATAATAATAAATGATAATAATAGCAATACAATACCAAGGTATTAATAAATATACATATAATAATAGCAATACTTATAGTTATCTCATATAAAACAAGTGTTCGTGCATTTTACTATCTTTATATATATTATATATGTCGTTATAAGTTTCGTGTATTTTATAAATACCCGTTTTTAATTTATATCCATTATTTCACTTATATAATTGTATTTATTACGGTTTTTATAATTTTAGTGTAACTAAATTATATATTTTATGAGTGTGTGTGTATAATTATATTTCTAAGTAAAGCGTTTAATTTCTATAACTAAATGTATATACTTTTTTTTTTAAACTTAAACTTCATTAAAAAATGGCTAAGCCCACGAAATCTAGGACCGCCAAACACAAACACTTACAACATATACAACGGATATCTACACCAATCCTGCCAACTAATATCTCGGATCTTAGATCTACTACGAAACCAAAGATACGAACACGATTTTATACAAGCAATCATATCACAAACCCTTGGTTGAACCTCTTCAAAAATAGCCTTATTGCGAGTCTTCCAAATCACCCAACAAGCCGTCATTACAATCCCTCTAATAATGATCTTCTTTCCTTTGTAGCCGTGTATCGATTCAGGGAGCTTCAGAATATCTTTAATCTCAAGAAGAAAAATAGGATCCATATGACACCATCTTTCGATGAAATGCCAAATGCCAATGGTAAGAACGCATCCCGTAAACAAATGAAGAGCCGATTCCTCCTCTGATTGGCAGAACGCACAAAACTCGTTTCCCCCGTTTATGTTCCGTCTCCTTAGCGCTAACTTAGTGGGTAATCGGTCCATCTCAAGCCTCCATACATGTATGTTGACTTTAAGAGGAACCCATCCGGTCCAAACCATGTTTGTATTTCTTTTCACATCACGATCTTTACGCAAAACCTTTTTAACATCTTTCACAGAAAAGATGTTATTCTTCTCTGTTTTCCAGCACCACGTATCTTTACCCCCCGAGAAAGCGCACTTCGGTAACATCTCAAGAAGGTCTCTATACTCCGAGATTTCCTCAAAAGAGCTAAGACCCGATCTCCATTTATCATCGAAGCAAACTACACCATTTTTAAGGGTGATTCTATCCCTAACCACGCACCTTTTTTGCTTTTCCAAAAGATATATCTTCGGCCATCGCTGCATCAAAATAGAGTCTCCATACCATAAATCAGACCAGAAACAAATATCCGCACCATTACCCACCTTGCCTCTAATGAGATTATGAATGTCTTTACCATCGAGCTTCAAGCTTCCCACAACCGAGACTATGTTTTTCCAGCACCCAACCAGGCCATTGTTAACCGGAAGAAAGGACCATCTACCTCTACCACCATGAATGACCTCTATAATACGACGCCAACTACTCCTCGGATCCGACTTAAACCTCCAAGCCCACTTTGTAATCAAGGCCTTGTTGACATCCATTAACTTCGAGACTCCCAAACCCCCATCCTCTTTAGAAGTGGTAACCACTTCCCATGCAACCCAATGCATCTTCTTTACACCATTAGACCCTCCCCAAAGAAAATTCTTCATAATTTTCTCTATTTGTTCCACAACCTGAACTGGAGCCTTATACATAGACAAATAATAAATCGGGAGGTTAGATAAAACAGATTTAATAAGAGTTAAACGACCTCCCATAGAAAGAGAGTTCGCTTTCCACGTCGACAACCGGGAGCTAATCGTATCCACAACCGAATTCCAATGGGAAACCCGATTCATGTTGGCGCCTACTTTAATACCCAAATATTCGAACGGGATATCTACAATCCTATAACCAAGAATACTACTCATCTCAATAACCTCATCGCTATTCACACCAATACCAAATATGTGCGATTTTTTAATGTTGATTTTGAGGCCCGAACAAAGATGAAAAATCCGAAGGAGCCGAGCCGTCTGATCTATGTTATCTTTCGACCATTCCCCGATAATCAAGGCGTCATCTGCATAGAGCAAATGGGAAATACTCAACCCTGTTTTCTGGTCCTTAATGCCCTTCAGTTCCCCTTCAAGACTAGCTTTGTCAAGAATACACGTGAAAGCCTCCATAACTATCAAAAAGAGAAAGGGAGAAAGGGGGTCCCCTTGACGAAGACCCTTTTCACAATGAAACTCATATGTAGGCGCCCCGTTAACTAACACCGAGGACCTAGCAGATTCAAGAACCCCTTTCACCCACCTCCTCCATCTATCTGGAAAACCCGACTGATCCATCATATCAAGCAAGAATCCCCAATTAACATTATCATAAGCTTTTTCGAAATCAATTTTAAACATAAAAGCTTTTTTCCCCCTTTTGCTTAACCACCCATATACCTCATTTAACACCAAAGGACCATCCAGAATAAATCTATCCTTAAGAAAGGCAGACTGCGTATCAGAGATGACATAACTCAGCACCTTCTTGACCCGAAGCGCCAGGACTTTAGATATAACTTTACTAATTACCCCTACTAGAGTAATCGGCCTGTAGTCAGATAATCCCACCGGGTTCTTCGACTTCGGGATCAAAGTTATAAAAGAAGAGCTACAACCTTTGGCAAAATCACCTGAGTCATAGAAAGCATCCAACAAATTATAAAAATCGTCTTCAAGGTAACTCCAAAAGAACTTTATAAAGTTAAAATTAAACCCATCCGGGCCTGGGGCCGATCAGACCCACACTCAAAAACTTCCAACTTAATCTCTTCTTTAGAAAACCTCTCCACCAATGAATGCGAGTAAACATGAGGCACTGTTTTGATGTTATTGCATCTAATGACCGGTCTAACCACATGTTTCTCAGAAAATTGCCTTCTAAAATGCTTCAACACTTCTCTTTTAATAACCGCAGGCTTCGTGACCCACACTCCATCCACCATTAAACCCGGAATCGCATTTTTTGCTTTTCTCCCATTCACAATCCCATGAAAAAAACTGGAGTTGTCATCACCATGCATCGCCCACCGGACCCTGGACTTCTGCTTTAAGTCTTTAATTTTGCACTGATTAATATAATCAACGCCTTTTTTGCACTCCTCCCACACCCAAACTTCCTCCTCTTCCAACTCCCTCTCCTCCATAAATCTTTCCATCCTTTCAATGTCTGTTTGAAGCATCGATAACTCTTCCCCTTCTTTTTTATTAGTTCGCTGCCACCATGAGATCAATGAATTTTTTACAGCTTTTAATTTTAGACTAATCATATCTTTAGGATTGCCTCCAAACGTAGACTCATCAAGGACTTTGATAACCTCCTCCTTGCACCCCTCCCTATCAAGCCAAGCGTTGAACCAACGAAACGGCTTCGGACCAAAATTGGCCTCCACCACTGAAAGGAGAAGAGGAGAGTGATCTGAGCAGTCTTTCGGGAGCGCTCTAAGCACCGCAGCAGGCCATCTGTTAAAAAAACTTTGGCACACAAAAAAGCGATCAATCTTGCTCAACTTGAACTCACCGTCTTTGGGAGTCAAACAAGTGAATTTACTACCCCTCATAATATATTCAAACAACCCCAAACTATCCACAAATCTGTTAAGGTTTGAAACACACCTGTGGTTAAAACGAGAATTCTTTCTGTCATCGGGAACCCTAACCGCATTAAAGTCTCCCATAAGGATGATCATACCTTCCAAACCGATAATAATGCCTTTTAACATATCCCATAAATCCCTTTTTTCACCCAACTTTTGAGGCGCATATACGTTAAAACAATTAAACCGAGTGCCATCCTCAACAAGATACCCCGAAGTGAGCAGGAAGTTTCTATTCATAACAGTACTACTTTTTTTAAAAACCTTGGGATTCCACACATTAAACATACCCCCGGATCTACCCGACGCCTCTACAACATCATAATCCAACCCTTCATTACCCCAAATATTATGAAAATCAAACCCATTAACAACATCCATGTGAGTTTCCTGAATAGCAAGAAAGTCCACACAATTCCTACTTCTCAATTGTTTCACCCGCCCCAATTTTCCAACACCACCAAACCCTCGAACATTAAATGATAGGAAATTCATTTGATACCTAATTGTAGCCCCTCATTGACAATAGACTCCTTAAGTAAAGACTGAAAATTAGAGAGATCGACACCCACCACCGATCCGAGCTTAGAAGTATGCGAGACCTCAGCTTCCAACTTTTTATCTTCATCCTGGGTTGATTTCTCTGCTGAAAGAAGGTGACCCGTATCAATCGGGTACCCCTCCACATTCGTTTCTTGTTGAGCAGAATTCATCGACTCTTGACCTAACTCTTTTCCCCCAACCAAATCATTAAACTCCACTGGTTTCTCAAGAGAGACCACTACACCCCTATTTGTTGTGACATTTAGGCCCAATATAATGGGGGCCAGCCCAAAAGGATCATCATCCTCCAATCTACAATCCTTTTTGGGCCTATCATTACTGCTACTATAAGCCCCACCCTCCTGGCCCAAAGAATTAGAATCTTTATTCTTTTTACGTTTGTTATTAATAATAAAAGTACCCTGGCCCACTGAGTCAACCTTAGTCATAACAGGAGAAACAAAACCTTCCATATACTTATGTTTATATATTCGGTTTTTATAAATTTTGGTTTATAAATAATTATATAAGTGTATAGACATGTATATTTATATACCTAAGTAATATTTTGGATTTATAATTAAATTTATATATATATGTGCATATATATAGATTTTATATTTTCTCTTTGTTCGGACGGAGACCCAGTTATTACAAATACACGAACGAGGTTCGATTTTACATCTAAATCCCGAGTGGTCGGGATCGAGTTGGTTTAGCTCAACTAACTATTACACACGTTTACAACTTTACAAATTACAAAAATAAATACAATTTTAACGGGCGTTTATACCTCACTTCTCAGACACGAATGTGCTCGTTTGACGACCCGTTTGACTCGGTTTCGCATCCGTGTCGTTTCCTCGCTCGCCGTTTCTGCCGTTGACCATCTTTGACCCATATTGACCAGGTTTGACCTGAGTTGACCGAAACCTGAGACTGTCGGGAACGACCCGAACAGTCCCGCCTATCCGGGTGGTGTCTCGCCTTCACCCTAACCTGTCAATGTACTCGTTTAACACCTGGGAATGAAAACCGACTACCAAAACACCCGGTGTAGTCGGAAAGCTTGTTGAACACGTTAAACAAAAAGAATGACAAGAAAAAAAAAGGGGAAAAGGGACTCGCCGAAAAGGACGGGTTCGCCGGAGCACTAATTTAGTCATCGGAAGGAAACACGGGTTTACTCCCTGATTTGTCGTCGTCTTCACCTATTACAACACCATCGCTGTCACCGGATTCACAACCACCACCGCCACCATAATGAACCGCCATAGCCGCCATCGCTATTAATGTGGCTAGTTCGTCGGAGCTCGTCCCGCAACCCTAGCCGATGCCGCCGTCTTCTGCTCCACCTGATATCTGCCCGCCACTATCTTCGTTTCCACTAACCTGGTGGGAAGGACCTTCTTCGCCATCGCCGGCAGCCGTCAGGGTGGCTGGGCTTTGCCGGAGCTAGGGGAACGACTCCTGTCTCTCTCTCTTTCTAATATGTATGTGTTAGGGTTTGAAAAGGAAATGAAGGTGTAGGATGGGGAAGACAGAACTCACCACCACTATCACCGCCATGAGACCACCGTGTCGCTGCCGTGGGAGGCGACCGGAGATGGGGGCTCTCTACACTCTCTCTCGTGACTCCCTCTCTCAATCTCTGATGTGCTTGAGTTTTGTTGTAAAAAGGAAACGAAGGGGGGGGGGGAAGATATTTTGTGTATAAAATTAAAAAAAAGATCTTGTGTGTAGAGATTTAGAAGGATTGTAGGATCAAAATTCAGATCTTTAATATTTGATGAGATTTTGTGGGAATAAATAAAATAGAAAGATAATAATTTAAATTACTTAAAGGCTTCTAGAATTAGACAAACGTAGTATAAATTGGACTGGCTTTCGACATATCGCGTATACACTCAGATCCCCGGAATGTTAATTATCTCCAAATTAATATTTTATAATTTCTATAACGACATGACGTGGTAATTTAAATATTTGTTAGCTAAAATTCTCGTTCCGACCGCTGTCCAACTCGGTATGCATCTATATCGCGTGTCTCATACGCGTTTGTCCGAGTAAACGTCTCACGCTCTGATAAATAATATATCTAATAATTACAACTAACAAATATAATTAATGATTTAATTTATTTACCTAATGCCGCAGTTCTAAAATAGTCGGATAGTGTTCCTGTACCGCGTCTCTAACCGCAGATACTCAGATTAAACGTTTCGCGTCTCGAGATTAATTATTATTTTATAAGTCCTATAATTATATATCGTGGCAATATATATGTAGTCTTTAAATATTTGTTTTGTATAAACTCCGTTTCGACTGTTGTCTAAGTCGGTATACGTTGACACCGCGCGTGCCACACGCGCTCGCTCAGACTAGCGATTCGCTTCGATAAGTTCTATTATTTATTAATACTAGTATTATTAAGTATAATAATAAATAATTATATATTTTATTATGCTATTTCTAAAATAGCGGTATCGATCTTGTACCGCGTGTTCACACGCATCTGTTCTAGGTAAAGCATGTCGCGTTCCACTAGTAGTTATTAATTCTTATATAGTAATAACATTAATAATTTAATGCGATAAGTATAGAATAGATACTTATTTATATTATTTAGTTATACCGAATATAGCAAGACCCGCTGATGTCCACACCGGTGTTTGTCGCAGTCGCGCGTCCAACGTTGCATTTCTCGCGTAAACTCCTAATCAGTCGCCCGGATAAATACTAGTACTTATTAATTTTATTTATTTGTGATTTGACGTCTAAATATTCTATCGCGTCGGATAACCGGTAATAACCCGTACGAGCGCGTTAATCGTTTTAACAGTTCTCCGCGTAAACGAATTAGTTCGTAATTATTATGAGTTATATCGAATCATGTAACGATCCGTCAAACAAAGGTTTATTAGTTCGTTTTGGATTGGGTTCGTATATAGGGCTTTTAGTTGGGTCGTTAATGGGCCGAGTCTGTTCATCTATAGTTGGGCCAAGCCCAGTGGGCCTAGTTCATTTTTGTAAGCACAATACGTTTATTGGGTTCTAAATGGTAGCCCAAAATGTTCGAGTTTGCTATCCAATAGTTCAAGTATCAAAATAGATAGCACGTAAAAAAAAACATGTACTAAATTTGGGGTTGTTACATTCTCCCTTTGTTAAAGAAATTTCGTCTTCGAAATTTAAGTTTGGTTATTTTCTAACATTTGATTTTGAATCTCGACAATAGTGCATGTTTTTAACCTATTGTCGAATCTGGAGGGAAAATAAGGTTTTTTTTTATCGATTTTTCAAGGGTAAAGAATGACAATCATAACTCAAGAATTGACTAGACATAACATGGATGGCATTTCGGGATATCCGATAATTGGAGGACGAAATTTCAATGTCTTGTGAAACAAACGGTTTAATTTCAATTTAATAACTTGAGAATTAGAGGAAAAAATTTCAATGACTTGTTGAAAAGGAAACAGACGGTTGGATGAAGTCAGTATTCTGGCTGAGGTGCTAAAGGAGATTTCATAGTGTAAGTTTAGGTGAGTGGTTATTTCTATATAAGGAAAAATAAGTATAACAAAGGATGTCGTAAATGATCCATACACGGGGGGGGGGGGTGGTTTACTACGTATTCATCGGGGTTAGCTCTAGACGGTTGATATCATCGTCATAGCTAAGGAAAGAAAATAATGCAAGTATGTGTGGGAAATCTTGGCAAGAGATCACACACATAATTCTTATTATTTGATGATTATTTCTCCTAGATATAGGTTATAGGAAGGTTTCAAAATAGGAGCTAGAGAAGGGTCTAAAAGGGATTAAACAGATAATTTACTTAAAAGACAATGCAGCAGATCGAAATCAAGTAGAGGACTGTTTATCACAAGAAGGTTTAAAAGGAGATTGATTGGGTATATTACTTGGAAGGCTATATATAATAGTTCAAAATCATGCAATGGATCATTTTTCGCCGAGGAATTGACATCTTGAAAAGTTCGTATTTGCGGAACATAGGAGTCTTGTCGATATAGAATAAGAGATTTTCACTTAAATGTGGTCCGTTGAGGGGGGTTTATTGATTTAGTCTGATTCGTCGGGAGTAAGGATGACATTTTCTTTCGCAACTTCCTTGGTGTTGAGTGGAAATACTTAAGGCGTGTTGATAATAGTTATCTAGGTAGTGAAGTAGACATTTAAGATATGGAAGGAAATTTCAAGGAAACAAGATCTCCTAAGAATGCTTATGGGCTTCCCAAGTCTATTCCGTTGATAACAGTTGGCACAAAATGGTCGTCGATCGGTGTAGGGCTAGATCTTCATGGGGTATATGTCGAATAATCAACATGGAGATAACAGAATTTCACGAAGTCGTCAACTGTGAAGTCGTCGGCTTCCAAGGTTTCTCTGAATGGATGTATAGTTATTCAAACAGGATGAGAAGAAAATTTAAACCAGGTTTTAAAAAAAGGATTTGTTCGCTGGAATTCCTAATGGTAGAGAGGGTTTATAAGCCTTTCCGAAAACCATACGTTTATAAGCGTTTATTTCATTATTTTACACCTTTATAGGCACGTATAACCTCCTATATGTCCAAACCATTAAAGATAATAAATTTATAGATTATTAAGTTCATAAACATGACTCATAACAACTTATGGCTCAAAACTTGAAAAGATAGCAAAAACCGTCGTGAAACCGTCAAAAACGGAATTCACAATCTTGTTTACTCAAAAATGATATTTTTACCAATCAAATTACAAACTCAGAATTCTCCAAAGCACATAAGCCCTAAATAAAGAGTTTCCCAAAAAGAATTACCCAAAAACATTTTTCTAAACGATCGCACGATTTAAAACGAATTTAAAAGCCATAAATTGGGAAACATAGTTAAACACCTCAAAAAATTATGAAATTTTACAAAGAACTTTCTAATACTAATTTAAACATAGGAAAAATATTGATTAGGTGCAGATCTCCATTTACTATGAAAAATGTTTAACGTATGTAAAATAAACCGGAAACTATTTGAATTTTTAATAAATGGTGAATCTGATCAAAATCTGAGTTTTATAATTTTTAGGACTTACATATACTGTATTAAGACTATTTAAAATATAAAATCTAATTTCTAAAAACGTCTCTCGCTCCGTTTAAATAATATTATTAGTGATAATAACTAATAAATATAAATAATTATTTAATTTATCTATTTAATCGCCTAGTTCTAAAATAGTCGGGTGACGCTCCTGTAACGTTGGTCTTACCGCGTATGCTTAGATTAAATGTTTTGTGTTTCGAAAATGATTACTATTTTATAACTCTTGTAATTATATGTTGTGGTAATATATATCACTTAAAGATCTGTTTTGTATAAACTCCGCTTCGGCTGCTGTCTAAGCTAGTACGTGCTAATACCGCATGTTCAAACTCGAGCTCTCATCGGGATTATCATCCCATGGGAGGTTGTCCCGGTTACGTCGGGCCCATGGTGTGCGGGGGTTTCACCAGATAGTACTACCCATATATTCGCTGGCTCCAAAAGAATTAATGATTGTGTGCTAAAGTTCGGGGATTCATTATGACAGCTAAAAATGGCCTTATTTAATTAATACACCAATATGTAAACAAAATAGAAGCATGTAATCACCCCAAAAGTTTATGTAAAAGAGGGGAAAAACACGAATAGACGGGACTGCTCGGGTCGTTCCTGGGAGTCCTGGGTTTCGGTCAACAAAGGTCAAACCTGGTCGACGCGGGTCAAAGTTGGTCAACATCAAAAAACGTAGGTTAAAGACAGTCAACGGCAGAAACTATGAGCTGGTCCGCGTACGTGATGATAGGTACAAGCACACGTTAAGTTATATGTACTTTTGTTATTTTTAAAGTTGTAAACGTGTGTAATAGTTAGTTGAGCTAAACCGACTCGATCCCGACCTCTCGGGATTTAGATATAAAACCGAACCTCATTCGTGTATTTGTAATAACCGGGTCCATCCAAACAAAAAGAAATCATTATAATAATATTAATATTTATAATTTAATATGATAGCTATAAAGTAAATATTTATTTGTTATTATTCTTAATAATATTATTTAAACGGAGCGCGAGGCGTTTGTTTATGTGAACGTGTACGAGACACGCGGTGTCGACGCATACCAGATTGGACAGTAGTCGGAACGGAAATTTTAGGAAATAAATATTTAAACTATACGTATTATCGCGTCTTGTTATTATAAAAATTATAGAATTAAAACTTGCTATTAATTAGCGTTCTGGAGACCCGAGTATACACTCGATAAGCAGAAGCCTGTCCGGTTTACACCGGTAGTTGCCTACTCTTTCTACAAGCTTAATATAAATAACTATAAAAATTAGTAAAGGCAAAAATAATATTTATACTATTAATGAAAGCATTTTTAACATTAATAATATTAGTGTAAAATATAATATAAGTTTTAGTAATTATAAATAATAACAATACTAATACAAATATAAGAGTTATGCTAATTATAACACGCTAACAATAAGTGTAGTGTTTAAAAATATTGTTAAAAATAATAATATTAGTGTTAGTAGTGGTACCAGTGTTAGCAATAATAATTATCATAAAAATATTAATAGTAGTTAATATGATATTTTTAATAGCAATAACGACTTTTGTAACATTAGTATTAGTAATACGAGCATAAAATATATAATATGATATTAAAGTCACAATATTTTTATCAATATGTTAATATAGAATAAAAGGATTCGTAAGTTTTATCATGTGTATAAATGGTACCTGAATACATGCTTAAAAATATTGTGTCAACTAAAAAGTTGGTGAGTTCACGAGTTTAAATAATAGATAATTTATATTGAGTATCCAAATATGTATGGTGCAAATTAAACAAGTTCTCAATCAACCATGTGTCCACAACCTGTGGACATCTAGAAATAATAATATTCTCCTAACCCATACCTATTATTGTTATAGGTCTAATTACTCATGCCTGTCAACATAAGTTCAAAACTGTTAAACGAATATATGTCACAAGATATTTATCATCATCATCATATGATTATCATTCCATGGGAGGTTGTCCCGGTTACGTCGGGCCCATGACGTGCGGGGGTTTCACCAGATAGTACTACCCATATATTCGCTGGCTCCAAAGGAGTTAATGATTGTGTGCTAAAGTTCGTGGATTCGTTATGGCAGCTAACAACGGCCTTATTTAATTAATACACCAAGTATGTAAACAAAATAGAAGCATGTAATCACCCCAAAAAGTTTTAGTAAGAGAGGGGAAAAAGCACATGAACTCACCTGGTAATCTTGTATGTGTCCAAACAATATGTTAAAGTTGCGAGCTTGCTATCGTGTGTGTAGACTTTAAGACAATCCTAATTATAATTAACCGTGTGGTTAGAGTAATGTCATTAACCGTGTGGTTGAGCTCGACCGATTTGGTAAGGTGTTGGGTCGTTTTGGTAAAAGTCTCAAGTTATAAACCTCTAATTATTATTCTAATCGGAATACAATCTCCGCTCCATTCTTAGACATCCAGTCCATACCGATAATCGCGTCAAAACTCCCTAGTTTAACGGGTAACAGATCTATTTCGAAGGAATGATTAGCTAATTCTAGGACACAGCTCAAAATAATGTGGTTGGTTTTGATTAATTTACCGTCAACTAGTTCTACGGTATACTCGTTATCTAGAATGGTAGGTTCAATACCAAGTAATGGACTAAATTCGTTAGACATGATGCTCCTTTCAGCACCAGTATCAAATAACATGGATGCATAATGGTTGTTTAGAAGGAACGTACCTGTGACGGTGTCGGGGTTCTATTTGGCTTCTCCTGCTCCAATCACATAAGCTCGCCCTTTGACGTTGTTGTTGTTTCCTAGCTTCCTGTTCTTTGGGCAATCCTTTGAAAAATGTCCATTCTGCCCACAAGTGTAACAAGCAGGGTTGCTCCAGTGTTTGGAACTGGTCCTCTCACTCTACAATCCTTAGTGGAATGGCCAATCCTTTTGCACTTCTGGCATCTTGCTTCCTCACAAGTGCCGTTGTGGTCAAAGTTGCATCGATTGCACTTTTGTAGGGTTCCCGTGTATGCTCTGCTTGTCTTATTGTCAGCTTGACCTACGGTGTAGGCTCGGGTAGTTTCTTGCCTTTTCTATGGTGGTGGCAGATTAAATGACCTTGAAGAACTACCTTCGCACTTTCTCTTGTTATCAGCAGGATTATCAAAGAGTCCCTGATGAATGGCCTGGGACGTCAGGTTGTGTGCTAACTGGATTGCTTGCTGGATTGTTGAAGGTTCAGAAGATGATACCATACCCTGGATTTGCGGGGCTAGTCCCCACAGATAACGCTCAATACGCTTCTCTTCATGTGTTACCATATGAGGACACAATCCTGCCAGATCATGAAATTTTGACGTGTAATCCACCACATCTGGTACATTCATTTTCAAGTTCCAAATTTTTTCCTCAAGATCGTGGATCTCATCTCGTGTACAGTACTCATCCCTTAAAAGCTTCTTGAAGTCTGCCCATGGCATAGCATTCGTTGCTTCCAAGCCCATCGCTTGGACATTGGATTTCCACCAGGTGAGGGCTTGTCCCTCAAAAGTTCCAGTAGCGAATTTGACCTTTGAATTTTCGGGACAGTTGCACATTTCGAAAGTAGACTCTACTTTCTCAATCCATCGTACCAAGTTAACTGCTCCATCCCGCCCATTGAAAGAGAGCGGTTTGCAGTCAAGGAAAAGCTTGTAAGTGCATACTGGGCGATTTTGTCCTGGTCCTCCTGCATTCTGGTTTCTCGGTAAGGCTGCAACAGCTGCAGCTACTTTTCGGTTAATTAGGGGCTACATCTGTGTTGTTGTCATTGTTGATTGGCGGGGCGGCATGTCTCTTCATATTATATTGTTAGCAAGAGTTAGATTATATGTAACATACAACCAACACATGCAGAACCCAGCAAGAGCGCTAGTAGCCTCTAGTTGTTGCCTTGAGCTCCGCTGCAAAGGCTCTCTAGGTAAAAAGTGTAGTTCTCTGCTCTACCACGGTGGTCCTCAGTCCCTCGAGGCTCAGGTGCCTCTCAGCCTCAGATACTCGGTCAGATAAAATGGTAATCCTAGTAGCATCCCTCTGGCGATCCTCCGTCAGTCAGGACACCTGCTCCTGTAGGGTCTGCAGTGCGGTCTCGGACACTTGATTAGGCACATGCTCAATCCTCTACTCAGTCTCTTTTCACAGATCTTCTAGTGACAAAACCTTCTTCTTAAGGTGCTCCACTTGCTTCATGTTGCCACATACCTTCTTCTGCTCCCATCGTAGGTTTCTTAGAAGTCTATCGTACCGGTTGCATCGGGCTACCAGAAGTCGGGATCGTAAGCTCGATCGGCTCCCCGGTAATCGGTAAGATGCATGGTCCATGCGAAGATTCTCCGATCTCGGTCATAGGAGGTACTCCTTCCTCCTTAGCCCAATCCATCAAGGTATCAGAAACGAACATCTACTTTCTCGCGTTAAGTCTAGATTTCTTGCGCTTGGGCTCAGGGATAGGCGTGCTCGTAGGAGAGGGTGGTGCCCGCTTCATCGGGGTATGCTGAACTAGTGGCCCATAGGGGTGATGTCGGTGCGGGTAGGCGATGTCTCAGACTCCATCTTTGACTCAACTTCATAATCCTCTGTCGGTTCTTCTCCCAACTTATCAACAGTGGTGTCGTCGGAGACAAGGTACTCCGGTGGTGTCTCATCGGATGAAGTGTCCACTGGTGTCGATAGCGTGTACACGTACTCGTCCTCAGAGTCCGTAATCTCGATTGGCTGGTTTGCCGCTGACATGTTCCTGTAACATTTCAACCACAATTTCTATCTTACGTAAGTATTCTAAGTGTATGTGAGAATACTAAGTGTACATACGGAAGTGAAATGCATATGAGACATCGGTTACAGTCTAAGTCCACTATATGCAACCTAGTTCGCTGCAACCAATGTCTCTGATAGAATTCTGTCACACCCCCAAATTCCACTTCCGGGCTATACTTGAGGGGCGTGTCTCGAGAGGATCTTTACTATTTAATTACTTTGAACGACCACTAAATGGTTTTCAAAATAATTGTTTTATGCATGACTAGAACGAGTCCAAATAAAGTTTGACATAGTCCAAAGTAAAAGTGCGGAAGCAATGTTTAAATGTTTACAACATTTGAAAATACGGATGATAAAATATTGTTTATCAAAATAGAATGCCATGCATGATGAGTGTGTGACTCCAGTGGGTGCATCCTAGCCACATATCCTATGCATTCAACGACCTGAGATAAACATGCTAAAATGGGTCAACATAAAGTTGGTGAGTTCGCAGGTTATATGTAATGGAAATCGTATCATGAAATGTTTTGGAAAATCATATATTGACAATGCATGGAAAAGCATCTGTACTCTACACAATCATTGTTGATCAGACAAAACTAAAAATTATAATAAGTCTGCCAACCGAAGCCCAACTGTAGCCACTGAAAATGGAAAATGATGTGGTTCGCCTCTTTGTGCCTTGCACATGAATGGATTAGGTCAATTATCTACCCGTTCGACCTCTAGTCGAAGTTAGCGCTACTAACCCGGGCAGGGGTTGTTAAACCTAACAATACCGTTTATGATCACCTCGCTTGTGGAAAAATAACGGTTGACTATGAGAGGACTTTGTACACACCATGTACAACTTATATAATTAATGTAACTGTGTAAGCATGGAAATATGATTTTTGAAAAATGTACTTGAGCATGTATCTCACCCCAAAATGGAAAATGAGTGAAACGGGGTTGTGCAAACTCACCTGATAATGCGGTAATGATATGCAAGTCTTAGCAAATCCGGCTAAATGAGACGACCTACTCGTGCCCAAGGAAACATTTAGGACTTTAGAGTCTAAGTATTGTAAATGCTTGACTATGAACTCTATGCATCCAAAGAGTTGTTTGAAAAGTGACTTTGACATTTTAAAGATGTTTTGATTTGACGACCCGTTGGTGACACGTTGGACTTAAGCATTCAAATCCTAACATAGAATTCAAACCTACATTGAAATAGTCTATTATCATGTAATAAACACATTGGCACATTCGATTGGAATTTAGAACTTGAAACACAACTTTTGATACATTAAAGTTTCCTTAATTGGAAAGTCAAGTTGTTGAATCCTAAATATGGCACTATGCAAAGTTGATGTTCACACATGAAATTAGGCGTGCTATAACATATATAGAACATTTCAATGTTTACTTGCTAAAAATAGACAAACATGCGAGTTTCGGATAATTAATGTTTCCTATTATAGCAAGATCATGTCAAATTGTCAAGTTCATGGATAATCATCATGTATTATCATACAATGCACTTAGTTACATGTTACTAAGTCATTTAGACATTCTAATCATGTTAATAACTTGCAATCACAACTTTTGAAAGAATAAAGTTTCCTTATTTAGAAGTCGGGCTCTAAAACTCATACACATGCATTTTAATCCATCATTTCGGTCAATCATTCTTCCATAATGTTCACTACACTAATTTCATGCTTTGAATACACCCAAACACCAAGTTTTCATACATGTCAAGAAATAAAGTTTCTAAAAATATAAAACGAGCCTAAAAGCACCATGGACATGTGATTTTACTGGAAAAAAAATCATACAATCTCTATATATAGTGTTTATGGATCATTTCCCCCAAACAAATCACATCATAACTTCTTTTAACAAAAACCTGAAAATTAAAGTTACTATAAATAGAACCGAGCATGAAATCTTATATGACCAAAAGTTAAAGATAGCAAATCTACACATATTATCCATTCTTTATGCATATCTAACCATTTTCCATCATCAAATCACCCTAAACATGGCATCTAGCATGAAACCCAAAATTAAAGTTTCCAAAAATAGCAAAACGAGCACGCTTGTATCATCCAACACTTTTGTCAACAAAGTTTTCACATATTGATCATCTACAACTACTATTACAACATAATCCATCATCAAGTCAACAAAATCTCTTCATCTAGCACATGCATACATAATAAAGTTTCCTTAAATGGAAATCGAGCCTTTGAACAAAATCCGAGTTGAAAATCACCAACAATATGTACCATATGATTTTTAAAACATATTTTATTTAAGAATCCATGAATAATATTTCATAAAAATGAGTTTTCTTTGAATGCATGTTCATAAGAACATGAATATGAAAAATGAAAAAAAGAGGGTTTTGAACTTACCAAACTTGAAAATGGATGGAATGATGGATGAAATCTCTTGCAAATGCTTGAATATTGATCTTGGAAGCTTGGATTTGATGGAAACAAGATCGAAGAAATCAAAAATGGTGGATGAAGGTGGTGGGTGGTGGTCTCGGCTCAAGAGATGGGAGAAGAGAGAGAGAGAGAGTGGATGGTGAAGTGGTGGAGAAATGGGGATTGGTGGGGGGTTTATATAGGGGTTTTTGTACCGGTTGGTGGAAAACGAATAGTCACCGATTTATTGACTAAAATCCCGAATAGGTATGAACGAAATTATTTAAAAATAATTTGACTCATATTGGTATGTTTAACATATAAAATATTCAGATTTTTATTTGGAAATGTCGGTACAAACTGCAGACGGGCCGGACAACTTTAAAATAGAAAGTTTCTCAGAAAATTCCAAAAAATTCACAGGGTCTTGGAATAACATATCACAGTAATACATGTAATTTGTGCACACCAAATATATGTCTAAGTGTCTGCTTAGAATTATGGATCTAGCTATTGCACTCTGCGTATCTACCAGACTGTGCTGGAATTAAAAGTATTTCCATAAATCACCGAAAAATTCATATAGGTATGATTAATTAAATCACAGTGTTACATATAATTTTCACACACAGATTATATGTCTAGGTATTTGTTTTAAATTATCACCATCGGTCGTGCTGCATGACGCGTGTTTGACCGAGTAATCTTCACCATATAATTTTCACAGTGTTACATATAATTTTCACACACAGATTATGTCTAGGTATTTGTTTTAAATTATCACCATCGGTCGTGCTGCAGGACGCGTGTTTGACCGGGTAATCTTCCGGATTACCGTCGCGTGTAAACGGATTGACTTGCTAAGTGTGAAATGGACTTAATTACTATAAAATTAAGTGTGATGCATGTCTAATAATGTAATATGTATCTCTGTCGGGAATGGGTATCAACTTAAAATTTTCCGGGTGTCACATTGTTGGCGCTGCCCAATTCTTAATGGCTTCTACTTTGGATGGATCAACATGTATTCCCTTCTCATTGACTACATGTCCAAGAAATTGAACCTCGCGAATCCAAAACTCGCATTTGGAAACTTAGTGTATAGCTGCTCCTGTCTCAGCAGTTCAAGAATTAAACGCAAGTGCTCTTCGTGTTCTTCGTTACTCTTAGAATAGATAAGGATATCGTCAATGAAAACAATGACGAATTGGTCTAGGTAGGGTTTACACACACGGTTCATGAGGCCCATGAACACCGCGGGTGCGTTGTTTAATCCGAATGGCATGACAAAAAATTTTTAATGGTCGTACCGGGTTCTGAAGGCGGTTTTGGATATATCTTCATCACGAACTCGCAGCTGATGATATCCAGATCTTAAATCTATTTTTGAGTAGACACTCGACCCTTGAATTTGGTCGAATAAATCGTCGATGCGGGGAAGTGGATAGCGGTTCTTGATAGTTACCTTGTTCAGCTCTCGGTAATCAATACATATACAAAAAGTACCATCTTTCTTTTTGAAAAATAGGACTGGGGCTCCCCATGGTGATGAACTGGGTCGGATGAAACCCTTAACCAACAGTTCTTGCAGGTGTGTGGATAACTCCTGCAGCTCACTTGGTGCAAGCATATATGGTGCTCTAACAATAGGTGCTGCTCCTGGTGTTAGGTCGATTTGGAATTCGACCTGTCGGTGGGGTGGAAGACCGGGTAAGTCTTTAGGAAAAACTTCTAGGAAGTCGCGAACAATAGGGATATCTGTAAGTTTCTTCTCCTCGGAAGGTTTGTCAGCGACAAGGGCTAGTATCGCGGTATGACCCTTGTGTAGACATTTCTGCGCCTTCATATAAGATAGGATGCCCACGACTGCACCATTCTTCTCTCCTTTTATAGAAAGGATCTCTCCACTAGCTAGGGTAATACGAACAATCTTATCTTTACAGATGATCTCAGCTTGGTTTTAAGATAAGCAATACATCCCAACGATTATGTCAAAACTGCCAAGTGTAACTGGCATGCGATCGATGTCGAATTTGTGACCAGATAATCCTAACTTACATCCCTTGAGGATATGAGTTGCCTCGATTAACTTACCGTCAGCTATTTCTATGGTATATTTGTGCTCTAACGGGGTTGTGGTCATTTCTATCTGTTTACTAAAGTTCTCAGAAATAAAACTTCTATCGGCACTAGTATCAAATAGTACAGAAGCAAAATGATCATTTAAAGGAAACAAACGGTAACAACGTTGTGGTCCTTTCTAGCTTCTCCTGAGCCAATCACGAAGGCCCAACCCTTCGCACCATTCCCATTATTGTTACCATTTCCACCCTAATTATTACCATTACCATTCCCATTGCCAGCTTTCTACAGATGAGGGCAGTCCCTTTTGATGTGCCCCTCTTTACGCACTCAAAACATCCCTTGGGTGCATCACCAGTTGGTGTTTGTTTATTCTGCAGATCTCCCTTACAATCTTTGGCCGAATGGCCCATTTTTCTGCACCGTTGGCAGCGGTACTTTTCACATGCCCCATTGTGATGAAAGTTACATTTATGGCACTATGGGTACTTACCAGCGTATGCACCCTGGTTCTGTTGAGTAGAGCTAGACTGTCAGAGGTTTTCAGCAGGTTCAAACTTTCGCTGCTGCTGCTGCTGCTGGGGTGGGTTGGACCGAGAAGATTTGAAGTGCGCACTGTCAAAATTTTGCTTGTTGTCAGTTAGCTTAGAAACCTCTTTTCGGCGAGGTAGTGCGCCTTGAGTGACTGCCTGGCCAGTCAACCTGTGAGCTAAACGGATAATCTGTTGGACAGTGGTGGGGTTTGATGAGGTCACCATACTCTGAATTTAAGGGACTAGGCCCTCGATATACCTCCCGGTACGCTTGTAAACTGGGGTCACCATCTGAGGTCATAAGGTAGCTAGCTCGTGAGAGTGGGTGGTGTAAGTTTCAATCTCAGACCCTTCCATTTTGAGTTTCCAGAACTCGACTCTAGTTTCTGCAACTCGTCGCGAGGGCAATATTCTTCGTTCAGCATATTTTTGAATTCCTCCATGGAAAAGCGTTTGCCATTTCCAAAGTTAGCATCTGTACCTGGGAGTTCCACCAGGTAAGGGCTGAACCCTCTAGTGTGCCAGATGCATATTTTACATGGTTGTTTTGCGGGCAATTACACATGGAAAGAACCGACTCAGTTTTCTCCATCTAGCGGAGTAGACTTACTGCCCCCTCAACTCCACTAAAAGTGTGGGGCTTGCAGTCCATAAAGGTCTTGTAAGTGCAGACCTGCTGATTATTGTGCAGACCTAGATTAAAGACAAAGAATATGTTTAGGGATATTGGATTCGGTAATGAGTTTAGAATGAGTGTTGACTCACTTGAGTCAACAAATGATAGATTTACCTCCAACCGAGTTGGCTGCTAAAGCTTCAGCCACACGCTCATTTATCATGGTCGTGAGTTCGGCTGCGGTCAGATTGATGTTTCCACGATCGCCGTTACGTCCACCTCGTCATCCAGACATGATCTTTACATTCACAAATATACAATAATGAGAAAAATATATCGCATATTATCATCATACAAGTACAAGTAAATAAAAGAAAATTAACCCACAACATCTAACATTTCAATAATAATCCTTGATAAAATAAAATGTAAAGCCTACAAAGTAAATTCAATCAAAAATCAAAATCCAGAAATATCTGTTGGATGGGAAAAACCCTGCCCAACTAGGTTAAATAAAAGCAAATAAGTAAAATGATAGACAACTACTGGGCTTTGGTCTAGTGGTTATGGCGATGAAGACTCAACCTGCCCACGCAGGTTCGAGCCAACCCGGGTTTTAGTCCGGAGTGCGTTTCGCTAGCGGGGTTTGGCCCGTGTAGCGGCGCAACTGTTGTGAAGTGGCAGCAGGCTCCATGGTTTCCCGATGATAGCCTAAGCCTCTCGTTCTGAACCCGCGGGCCCGGTTCAGACAACGTAGTGGTCAGGTTGAGGGGTACGGATCTCTGGTGTTGGTGCAAACTATACGCAAAAACCTACAAGTTCTAATATTTATAATAAAACGGACAAAAACCTAAACTAACGCGCACAATACGACAAGTGTACCGATCGTTTGCAGAATAGATAGATAAGACCGAGTATCGAACCTACGGACACTGTATGTACAGCGAAATACTGACTCAGATGCAGGATAACTAATTACAAAAAGGGGGGTTTCTTTTATTTAAGAGAGAAATAAACTATAGAAAATAAAGGAAAAGACGAGGACAAACAAACTAGCGTGAGAATAACTACGGAACGAAAACATATAGGGTGAAAGCACTACCTAGGCCCGAATCCTACACGTTTCTGACGAAGGTTCTATCGGTAATGGAACTGATGTGATAACGAGATCTTAAAATACTAAACTCAAAGGGAACCTAGAGCACCCTCGACCCTTCTCAAGGATTGTCAACTAAGAGACCTAAAAGCCGTTAAACCACCGGCTGGACGGGTTCCCCTCACAGGTCATCCAGTCTACTCAAGAAGTATCCGCTAGACAATCTACCTCACAGCGCGAAAGTCTTAATACACCTAAGTGCAAGGGATAACTAAGAATTTCCTATTGGACTCGGTAGAGATGCGAACGACGAACTAGACAGACCTTCTCACAAAGATTCTAAACTAGCGATCAGACACACGAGATAAACCGACAATCTCTCACCTCACAGCTATTAAGATTGGTTGAATATTTAGATTTACCAATTCACGAATTTCATTCCTATGGAATACTACGTCTAGCAAACCATCCAATAATAAAAAACACACGGCATTTGATCTAGCATGCACCTATTATATGAAAGACATTCATCAAAGCACACGAGGACTGAAAAATCATTTAATTGATAATACTAAATACGCATACACATCCAATGATCAAAACCAAGTTTGTTACATCATTAGTTCTTCACATTCAAAAGTTCTAAACACCAACAAAAACCAATGTCAAACATGTGCAATCATCTAAACCTAGGTAGTTCTAAAAGTTTAGCCAAGAAACATCATATAAATACAATTCATAATTTGTTAATAACAAAGGAAGAACAAGAAATCAAAGAGAAACAAAGAATCAAGGTAAACCGAACGATGAACACTCGATATCCTTGATCCATTGCTTTGATTCTTCGATCCTATACCTTCCCAGCCTTTGATTCCTCTTGAAAACACCTTTTTCCGTCACTTTTCGTCGCCTCCAGCCGCTCTAGGCTCGTTCCTCCTTTAGGGTTTTCTAATTTTTGGTTTAAAAGGAGATGTCTACGAAAAACCACCCGTCGCGTAGCGAGACGGGATCTTGCACACTCCTCGCGTAGCGCGAGGGTCCCAGAAAAGACAAAACAGTCGAACAATCATTAAAAGGGCAATTCTGTCATTTTGCATTCCTCGCGTAGCGCGACGAAATTCCACGACCTGTCGCGTAGCGCGACGGGGTTAAAAATCCAGAAACTTTCTTTCTTTTTATCCACAGCCCTCTCGCACGAACCGGAAACTCGTTCTTCTTCGTTTTTAATCATATCCGCTTCCTTTGTGACCTAACAACCAAAATATATAGAAATATTAAGTACAAGCAGTTATAGAAGAAAACCGACGCAAAACAAACACAAAGTGGGAATAAAATAGACAGTAAAACGGATGTATTTTGCAATACATCACATCCCCACACTTAACTCTTTTTCGTACCTGAAAAAGATTGGAATAAAGAGATCAAAGATTAGCGAGCCCGAATTAAATCATTTCATATTAACAAGGGGAAATACCGACATAGAAACCGTGATTGCTGGTATACTGGTCCATTTTAAATCTAGGAAACTAAACAAGCCAAGAATATTTTATATATTTACCCAATTAACCGTGACCCACATCCTCTTGGCACTAAGCTACCTACTTTCGGGCTTGGCATGGATTAGTTATGATAAACTATTTTAACGAATTAACTCGTGAATATAAAATACTCTTATGTTTTTTTTCCATCAGATCACTTGCAATAATTTACAGCTGGCCCATATTTATTTATTATTATTTATTTATTTATTTATTTTTTTGATCAAGCTTTTTGGGCATCTTTTAATTTTGATCAGCAGCGTGAACCCGTTATGCGTCTATAGCAACAGGGCGACGCGCTCCTTTCCCAGGTCTCTGCCATCGCAGAACAGAGGAAAAGGGGGAAATAAACTAGAGATTCTATAGACACAAGATTCGAGCAAATCAGGACTTTACCTACCGCACCCTACTGGTTGGAATTACACTATCGGCCTAAAGGAATGTAGAAACCACAAGTTAATATTATTCTTAATTAAATTTTTCAAGGGCTTGCTAGCTAACTAGACCTACCAACACATCACAAGTTTGCTATGATTTCCTTCCCACAAGTTTCAATTAAATGATAATCAACGAACTGCTAAATTATTTTTCTCATAAATTCACAATCAATTCAGGAACAATTTCAAAAAAAAAAATTTTAAATAAAAAAAAAACACACTCTAAACGAAAAAAACAAAACTAAACGACAGTGTCCCATCCCCACACTTAAACTTTGCATTGTCCTCAATGCAGGAATGGAAACACGACTCAAAAACAAAAACAGGGAAAAGTAAAAGAAAATGGAAAAGACTTAGCTTGTATTTTGGCGGGTCAATATGCTCCAAGCATGCAGCAGCTCCCAAAGCCTTGTTGAGGATTCAGCATCCCCACACTTCGCTTTCGTTGTGTTCTCGCTGCTAATTTTTTTTTATTTTTTATTTTTTTTTCCCGCGTAGCGCGACGGGGGACGAGCAAAGCGTCGCGTAGCGCTAGGGGTGGAATTTGACAGAAAGTTTCGAAATTTTCCAACACTTAGTCAAATTTCTCACCCCTTATTTCCCAAACCTTCCAACCACCATTTGGTAAAAACAAACATACCTGGGGACCCGCATTCTGCTGCTAAAAGCTCTTCCAAAAATCAATTATAATCCCTGCATGCAAACATCAAAACACAAAACCTGCAAACCGGGTACTCCAATGATATGTAACTGGTTTTCCACAACCCAAATGGAGATTGAGTACGGGTTATGAAAAACCAAACCTGCAAAACAAAAACAAGCAAAACCCGAGCAGCATAACACTGACACAAATAATAGAATAAAAATAAAACTAAACTAAACAGATAATGTACAAAATACAAGCAGCTCGCACCACATCTTCCCCGGCAACGGCGCCAAAAAATTGGTGTTGGTGCAAACTATACACAAAAACCTACAAGTTCTAATATTTATAATAAAACGGACAAACCTAAACTAACGCACACAATACGGCAAGTGTACCGATCGTTTGCAGAATAGATAGATAAGACCGAGTATCGAACCTATGGACACTGTATGTACAGCGAAATACTGACTCAGATGCAGGATAACTAATTACAAAAAGGGGGGTTTCTTTTATTTAAGAGAGAAATAAACTATGGAAAATAAAGGAAAAGACGAGGACAAACAAACTAGCGTGAGAATAACTACGGAACGAAAACAGATAGGGTGAAAGCACTACCTAGGCCCGAATCCTACACGTGTCTGACGAAGGTTCTATCGGTAATGGAACTAATGTGATACCGGGATCTTAAAATACTAAACTCAAAGGGAACCTAGAGCACCCTCGACCCTTCTCAAGGATTGTCAACTAAGAGACCTAAAAGTCGTTAAACCACCGGCTGGACGGGTTCCCCTCACAGGTCATCCAGTCTACTCAAGAAGTATCCGCTAGACAATCTACCTCACAGCGCGAAAGCCTCAATACACCTAAGTGCAAGGGATAACTAAGAATTTCCTATTGGACTCGGTAAACAAGATGCGAACGACGAACTAGACAGACCTTCTCACAAAGATTCTAAACTAGCGATCAGACACACGAGATAAACCGACAATCTCTCACCTCACAGCTATTAAGATTGGTTGAATATTTAGATTTACCAATTCACGAATTTCATTCCTATGGAATACTACGTCTAGCAAACCATCCAATAATCAAAAACACACGGCAATTGATCTTGCATGCACCTATTATATGAAAGACATCCATCAAAGCACACGAGGACTGAAAAATCATTTAATTGATAATACTAAATATGCATACACATCCAATGATCAAAACCAAGTTTGTTACATCATGAGTTCTTCACATTCAAAAGTTCTAAAAACCAACAAAAACTAATGTCAAACATGTGCAATCATCTAAACCTAGGTAGTTCTAAAAGTTTAGCCAAGAAACATCATATAAATACAATTCATAATCTGTTAATAACAAAGGAAGAACAAGAAATCAAAGAGAAACAAAGAATCAAGGTAAACCGAACGATGAACACCCGATATCCTTGATCCAATGCTTTGATTCTTCGATCCTATACCTTCCCAGCCTTTGATTCCTCTTGAAAACACCTTTTTCCGTCACTTTTCATCGCCTCCAGCCGCTCCAGGCTCGTTCCTCCTTTAGGGTTTTCTAATTTTTGGTTTAAAAGGAGATGTCTGCGAAAAACCACCCGTCGCGTAGCGCGACGGGATCTTGCACACTCCTCGCGTAGCGCGAGGGTCCCAGAAAAGACAAAACAGTCGGACAATCATTAAAAGGGCAATTCTATCATTTTGCATTCCTCGCGTAGCGTGACGAAATTCCACGACCTGTCGCGTAGCGCGACGGGGTTAAAAATCCAGAAACTTTCTTTCTTTTAATCCACAGCCCTCTCGCACGAACCGGAAACTCGTTCTTCTTCGTTTTCAATCATATCCGTTTCCTCTGTGACCTAACAACCAAAATATATAGAAATATTAAGTACAAGCAGTTATAGAAGAAAACCGACGCAAAACAAACACAAAGTGGGAATAAAATAGACAGTAAAACGGATGTATTTTGCAATACATCAATCTCCGATTTGGAGATGTAACTGCCACTTAAAAATGAAAGTTACCTATCAAAAAAAAAAAGAAAAATGATAGACTGTCAATCATCACTACCAACTGATGTCACATCAGAAACAACAACATCATCCTCATCCGGCTCCTCCTCCTCATCGAGGTTATCGTGTACTGTGTTTGCTCTTGCCTGACTCTTAGTCAGCTTCTCTACCCGCTGATCAGTCTGATGTCCACGCTGCAATAGTCCAGTGATCTCTCCTGTAGCCTCACACATATTACCTATCTCTCTGTCCATCCTCGCCACTAGGATAGCAAAGGCCTACTCCAGTGGGTACTGCAGAGGTGGAGAGTCTCCACAGAAGAAGTGCTAGCTGCAAGGTGTGGGGGCGGGACCCTCTCTTGACGGACCCAACTCCTGATCCTGTCCGGGTACCAATCCTAATACTTCGTGTTACGGCTGACACGCACGTGGAACGTCTAGCCATATATTATGGTGTCATTAGTAGGTGTCAATCTCCACCCCTTAGGCTCTGGTGAAGGAACTGTGGGAACCTCGGGTTCCTGATCGACTGGGGATGTAGGTGACCTTGGTGAAAAAGACATTTCCTGTAGTGTGATGAGTAAGTGACATGTATGAGTGTAAGTGTTGTGTAACTAATGCATGTGTGTGGTTATAGTCTAGTATGCAAATCCTAGTTCACTAGAACCTGTCTCTGATACCAATATGTCACACCCTCAAAATCCACCTGCAGGGTTTTACGACGAGGCGCGTGACACACCAGGATCACAGTCATTAGTTACACGGAACTACTCTATATGAATTTGAATAAAATACCATTGCTCTCATAGTCACGCGACAACAATCTTTAAGTTTGAAAATGTCGCGGAAGCGTAAATAAAATCCAATCCACGTAAAAATCCATTGCGCAAAACAAGGCGCCCAAACCATGCAGTTTAAATAATTAAAGATAAATTGAGTGTTTGAAAATGATGGGACTCCATGCATGTCCTATGCTCGTGCTCAATACCTTAGCGACTTGAGAAAAACATGCTAAAAGTGTCAACACAATGGTTGGTGAGTTCACTAAGTTGTAAGTAAATAAAGTTTGATGTTTGCTAGAAAGTGTAAATAATGTATACCGATAGATAGCTAGTCTATGTCATGCTACTACAAGTGTTTCGAAACCGAAGTTGACTGTTTGTGTTTGTTTGCCTTCCACCATGTCTACAGAACAATGGAAAATGTTTAGGTCAATATTACACCCATTCGACCTCCAGTCGAGTTAGTGCGACTAACGCGGGTGGGGCTTGTCAAAACCCAGTAGTACTACTCAAGATTACCTCGATACGTTCCAATACTAACGGTTCGAGAATGTAAGGACTTATGTGGTATGTTTGCACTTTAGTAAGCGAGCGATAATACAATAATACAAAATCCAAAATGTTTGCGAGCATGTTTTATCCCCCAAAAGGAAAGTAAGTTGTGACAATCCGGACTTTTCTAGTTAACTCCGTTAACAAAATCTAGTTAAAGTTAACTGAAATTAACTTTACTCAAACTCCAGGGACTATTTCTATCAATATCTCAAACTTAAACCACATGGACTAGTTATGTAATAACCCTAATCTCTATGTTGACTTTGGAAAGTCAAGATCCAAGTCATGTTGACTTTGGAAGTCAAAATTAACCTAAATAACCAAGTTCAAACTTGAAGGACCTATCCTGCCAAGTTTCAAACTCAAATTCTTAGCAAAACCTCAGGGACCAGTCCTGCCAATTCATGAAACCGAATTGTTGACTCTTAAAAGTCAAACATCGCGATTTCCCTCTAATTCGACCGTTTCTAGTTGGAATTCGTTGAAACTGAAACTGATTCCCCATGATTCAACCGTTTTCGACCATAATTATCATCTTAAATGCGGACATTGATTCGGTTTAAACTCAATTAACGAGCGTGTAACTCAAAACCGTCGACAGAAATCAAATTCGTTTAATCCTCGTAGTAACTTCACGAATTGAGACACTACGCACACTCGACGAACTCTCCTAAAGCTTTAGCACAACCCACATTGCCCGGGGAAGCAGCAGAAATCATCGGAGATCAAGCAGTTCTTAGCTGACACCTGCAGTACTCGAACTCTATCAATTCGACTCACATTCTGGTAATTTCTTACTCCAATTGCTTCGTTTTTATCCATAGAATGAAAGCCCTATGTCAATTTGGGCTTACATTATCAATTCGATCAAAATCTCAACTCTAGGGTTCATCACTGACCGGTTTAATCTAACCCTAGTCTAGACCCAATCAAAATACAATTAAACTATACAGTCAGATTCGCAATACCATTTTCTTTGAAAGCCCTCTGTCAATTCGATGTTTTATTATCAGGATCATTGTAACCCGTAATCTAGGGTTCTTATGAAACTAGATTGTCGAATTCAACTCTAAACTGTTTTTAAATCAAATTAAACCACATCATTAGACTCGTAATCGTCTGTAGAGTGAATGCCCTATGAAATATCGGGCTTCCATCATCGAATTGATCGTAATCTTGTAATCAGGGTTCATCTGAGAATGATTTGGGGTTCTCGATCTTAAACTCAAAAGTAATACAATTAAATAACATCATCAAATTCGCAATGTTCCGATTAACAAAAGCCCTATGATTTCATCAATTTTTATTATCAGAACACTTCGATTCAATTCTGACTTATCAAACCAGGGTTTCGATCCAATTTTCAGTAATTAAACGACTTAAACCCTATCGTTTTTGAAATTAAAACCATGCTCAGGTTCGTGATTTCCAGGGTATCAAAACCCCTTGTTGTTTCGATCGATCGACACCGGGATCGATGGATCAGAGCCGGGTTTCGATCGCGAATGGGTTTGGGAGGGAAGTCACTTGAACCTTGATGATTAATCAATTCCAATCCGGATGCTAATGCAATGACCCTAGCGGGCGGACTGTTTAAGACAGTGTGCGTGTGTGGGAGAGACCCGGGTTCGAGACCGGGCTCCAACATTTATTTTTTGGGGCACTTTTAGTTATTTTAATTATTAAAAATCAAACCCTATATTATTATAATATTAAATTAATATGTTTTAGCCTGAAAAACAACCCGTAGGCTCGGGTTTGGATTTATAACCTATTTTTATTATTAATTTCACTTTTAAAAATAGTATATTTTATTCTTTTCAAGCCACAACCTCATATAAAATATTATATTTATATTATTTTTAACCCGTGATTAATATTATAAAATAATATATAAGTTATATTATTTCGTATCATTTTATACTCGTGTAACGTTTTAAACCATTTAATAATATAATTGTTATATTATTTACTCGTGTTTATTACCTCCATTAAAAATAATATATTTATTATTTTTCCTCGAATGGGTATTTAGAATATTCATGCGAACCTAAAAATAATATATTAAATTATATTATTATCCTAAGTTTTGTAAACGACAAAACGCTCGAATATATTTATTAAATATTATTTTGTCATTCGTCGCGTAACGTATATATATATATCTTAATTATTAATTAAAGAATTCCTATTCCCGTGAACACGTTCGTTTACTCTTGGTTGTTAGAGCGTTTCTGTAGGACGTTTCATTCCGCGTCGTTGTCACAAATCCCAACTTGTTCCTAATTTATGTGTTTATAATTTTAGGACATTCGTAAGTCTTTTGAGACTTACACTCGTGGTTCCAACTTATCCCTTGTGTGATACTACCTACGCTATTCAGGTGAGTTTTCACGGCCCATTTTTACTGTTTTAAACTGGAGGAGAAAAACATGTCGTAAATACTTTTGATTTTTGGTAATTCATATATGATATCACTTGTATGACTATGTGTATACATTATCCTATAAGTCCTCACATCAGACCGTTAATATGAACGTAGCGAGTTAATTTGAGTAGTACTACTGGGTTTGACAAACCTCACCCGCTTTAGTCGCGCTAACTCGATTGGAGGTCGAACGGGTGCAATATTGACCTAAACATGCACCATGATGGTGGGAGGCATATAAACAGTCAGCTGTCGGTTGCGAGCGCATTAGTTAACATGTTTATGGGTTAGCTACCTATTGATTTATATATTGAATGTACATTAATCTGTTAAAACGCTTCTATAAATTGAAACATGTGAACTCACCAACATCGTGTTGACATTTCCTTACATGTTTTTCTCAGGTCGCTTAAGATAAGGCACAGGTGCACACAATAAGACATGCATGTAAATATTGCCTTTGATTCATGTTTCAATAAACTGTTTGGACTATTTAATTTGTGTTTTGGTTTGGAATTTTGGACTATTCTTTTGAGCGCATGTGTTTTGCACATTTAATTTCTTTACGCTTCCGCATTAACTCTGTTTGATATGATATTTTTATTTGAGTCCCATGTAGAGTCGTTCTATGTAACTAATGTCTGAGATCTTGGTTCGTCACTTCCCAAACGGTAAAAATCCGTCAGTTGAAAATTGGGGGTGTGACAGATTGGTATCAGAGCCATTGGTTATAGAGAACTAGGATTGCATACTAGACTATAACCTCACACATTAGTTACATGTCATAAATCTTGGATGTTTGGCACTTATATGTTATATTACACGAACATGTCGTCAACTCCACCACCATCACCTAAGGCACCAGGACACGATGCACCTATCTTATCTTCCCCGGAGCCCAAAAGGCGCCGGACTGGTTCTAGTGATTATTCGGTTGATCAGGGTGAACCGAGTAGCGCGCAAGCAACGAATCCTGCTCGTAATTGGAATGCATACCGCAAATGATACAAAGGTGGATCGAGATGAGAAATTGTAGGTCCTCATGGCACTTCTACGGATCGTTCTCGTGATAAGACGTGTCATTAACTCGGAGTGCGGAATCCAACGAATCAACGATTGCATACACAAAAGACAATAGAGACAATCAAGTAAATAACATTCACGCTTGTATTCCAATTCTCCATAGAGTTTACAGACTCAATCAGACCAAATCGTTCAACTCGGTTCTCGTTACTACTATTGACTCTGTAAACATCTATGTATACACATCTGACCTGCATTAGGCAAACTTAACAAGTTCGCCTCTAACAGACTAAGCAAACTTAACAAGTTCGCCTCAGATAGACGTAAGCGAACTTAACAAGTTCGCCTCTGTTAGACTAGGCGAACTTAACAAGTTCGCCTCTAGCATAACTTGCATAAACACTTAGAACATATTACATTACAAAAACATAAAGACATTAGATCTAAACTATTAAAAAACTTTTGTCATTACAAACTATGTCCTAACAGACTCCTCCTTGACAATAGCTTGATCTTCAGTCTTCTGTCTTTATGATGAGCTCTTCCAATTATCCGATAATCTGCTGCCTGCATGCACTCCATATCTTCTACATATCTCCAACACTCTCTTGTACTGCAATCCTTGTTCTTTCCATTCATCAGTGTACATGATCTCATTCTTTCTCAACGTCCTCTGATCTTTCTTTGAAAAGTTAATAAGATTCAGTGCGTCAAAGAAACACACAATGACCTTATTGTCTTTATCTTCAATCCTTGCTTCATCAGTATTAACATCGACATACCACCATTTCATATTCCTAAGGAAATCTTGAGGAATCTTCTTCAATGGTATTTTGTGTACAACACGTACTGGTTTGAATTTGTACTTCCAAGTCACTTTCCTAGTCTTTTGATCTATGTTCTTCACTCTCTTTCCTTTTTGAGGCTTTAGCCTTTCATAATTCCACGAACCACCTTCTCTCTTGATCAGATTTGCAATCACATCAGCTAAACCAATCTTGGATCTATTAATAAGTGGCTTTGAAGCTAGACCATTCATTTCACACCTTGGCAAGGTATTGAAATACTTGATCCTCGGCTTTAAGTACTGAACACCATCAGATCTTTTAATAGCAAATAATTTTGTGTCATTATCATAAAACCAACTTATGATTCTTCCTACACACCTCTCTTTATTCATATATTTTTCTTTCTGAGCAGGTTGTGCTTGAGACTTGGGTAGCACCTTCATCCAGCTATTCACAACTTCTCTCCACTTTTCTCTAGTCATACCAGTATTTATGTACATCACAAGTTCTTCGTTCACCTTTGGAGACTCAGTGTGAGTAGTATCAGTTTCAGCATCTTTATTGGATTGAATGTTTTCATCATCAGTATCAATCTTAGAATCAGCAGTATCTTCAGGCAGTGTGATGTCTTCAAAAGATTCCATAGAATCTGTTACTCCTTCATAAGTGAACTCAGGAATAATATCATCTTGGATGAAGTTATAAGGTACATTAAGACCATCACAGCCTTCATAAGTCACTTTATCTTGACCTTTCTCTATCTCTATGTCCACTATCTCTCCTTCTTCTATTTCATTATCTGACACATCATCTTCTATGTCATTGAATAATTCATCAATGTTGTAACATCCATGAGTTTCAGGTCGTAATTTTCCCTTGTTCATCTTATTATGTACAATAATAAACACTTAAAGTCCCATGCTTGTACAAACATAATGTGTCACAATAATTATTGTTTTAATAGATGTCAATTCAAATTTTCAAACCTTACGTTAACATATTATTTCTTATTACACACATATATATATATATATATATATATATATAAATGTAGATACCTACATATTTTGTTGTAGTAACTAGATCAAATTTATAAACTTAAAGGATGTAATTTCCATTCTTTTATACATATATATTTATAATTATAGATGTATGTATTTGAATAAATTTATACATCGGCATTTATTAATTAAACCATATAATAACATTGGTTTAGTTTTAGACAAATATATATATATATATATATATATATATATATATATATATTTATATATTCCATATTTTTAAATAAATCATTTTTTTAGTTATTAATATAATTAGTTTTGTAAAGCTTATAAAAGAAAAGAAATCAATATATATATATATATATATATATATATATATATATTCACAAAATAATTGAAATGAATAAACCTAGCTTGAACCCCACTTATTGTCTTGAACCCTCCAAAATATTTGCATTTGAACCCTTTCACATCAATTTGAACATATTCTATTGATTGAACCTACAAAATCATACCTTTGACTTTTAAAAGTCAAACGATCCAATCTTCTTGCAATATAATACCAATACTGATCAAATCCGACTGTTAAGGGATTTCCATACATGCGTAATCGATCATAGCCCACTCTTGAACACATTTGACACTTCAATGTCACAACTTTCGCGGCCAGATTCGAAATTCGAAGGGTTTGACAATCCAAAGTCAAACCGAGTCAATTCGGTTACAAATCAAGGGAATCAGACGCGTTAGAGGCCGCAAATCACGCTCAATCACTTCTCGCATGTATTCAGACCATATACGAGTCTCAATTCATCGTCAATTAGCGAATCAATGTCGACAACTGTTACCCTCAAATCCTAATCGAATCGTACAATTAGGATGAAATTAAACAAATTAAACTAGTCCCACACATTCGCGTACTCTCATAAAAAACTCTCTGAAACCCTAATCGCAATCCTTTTCACTCCTCAACGTCGATCGAGTCTCAAGAACATCGGGTCTAACTTTGTAGCCGTCTGCATTCGTTACCCAAGCAAAACGAGTAAGTTTTACACCATTAGATTTGTAAATGAATCCTAAACAGTAGCCCCATATCAATTTAAGTTATCATTAACTATCGGAATCATTACAGATTAGGGTTCTTGGCCGGTTAATCGTAATCAGAATTGGGGATATTGTTAATTCATTTGAACACATTTTAATTTTTTTTGATTTCGTTATAACCAGCGAAACCACCTGGTCTGACTGGTTAGGCCACTGCACCATCAGACCAGGTTGCGTGGGTTCGAAACCCACACACCCAAGCCGTTTTACGCAAAACCTGAACCAAACCCGGTTTCCCTCACAGTCATAGCATTAATCGAATTAGAAATGATACTAACAACAAGATCAGTCCCTCGGTCTAGTGGTTGGGCGCTTGACCCACACCGAGCCCACCCGGGTTCGAGTCCCATAAACCCTCTTCATTTTTAAAATCGTTTTTGAGCATTGAAACATTTTATAAAAAAAATATATATATCAAACTTTAAAAACTCAGAATCAGTTTAATTGTTAAATTATCAAGAGGAACCATTTTATTTGTTATTTTTAGAGTAAAAACTTAATAAAAAAAATTTAGTTTATTTACTATAGTTATTTAAAATAATTTATTTTAAGTCCTTGGTTTATAAATTAAAATTTGAAATATAAATATGTTCACTTTTATAAACTCATTATCTACAAAGGTATATACATTCTTTATTTAATTTTCTTTTATTATATAAAAGCTTTTACAACCAACTTCATACCTTAAATTGTGATTTAATTATTTATTAATTGGGTCATTAATTTTTAACACTTATTTCCATGGGAAAATCAAACTAACTAAATAAAATGATTTATTTATTTATTCATTAAATAGTTAAATATCTAATTCAAACTATTTATTCTTTTATATACTCATTTACACACAAAAGAAATCATTTACTCGTTCTTTCATTTACTCGAATCAAAATACAATTATTTATTGAAATTTACATAAATATTATTTTAAACTAGTATAATCACTTTCTTATTAAAAATGAGGAAACCCACATCAATCCCTTTTGTGCATTAGAATCCCCTTACTCATTTTGTACAAATCATTAATACAAACATTTCATCAAACATAGGTTAATCTTGTGAATAGCTATAACATTTGGGCAACAACAAACATAGTTGTGTGACTTTCAAGCTACTCATTTCAAGGTGAGTATTACATAACCCCTTTTCTCTTTTACACTTTTTAGGGTGATTCATGAATTTTATACAAACAATAGTTTACATTTACACAAACTACACAAACACAAATCCTATTTACATTTCATGTGTGCAAATTTGAGCTTTATGTTTGAGTGCTAGGTGTGTTAACTTTTGTGTGCAAATTTTGTGCAATCATTAACTAATTAAGCCGACCGTTGACAATTATAGATCTATTGAGTCTGACAAACCCACCCAGATTGGGGTGATTGTTACCGACAACACAATTTGCATGCTAGTTACAAAGGTTTCATTGTACTTTGGTTACACAATAGCTGCTCCCCATAAATGCCTTATTTATCATGACTTGTAAGGATTTGTTTATTCATGTTTATACACTATCTATGTACAAACCTATGTATGCTCACCAACTTTTTAGTTGACCTTATTTTATTCATGTTTCAGGTACTAATGTGTGATTTGATCAAGATATGCTACACATAGGCCTTGGGACTTAGTTAATTTGAATAAAGAATTCTATGTATTTCAATTATGTTCTTTCTTGGATTTGGGTGTGTTTGGATTTAGGTGTGTTTGGATTATTTGAAATGAAATTGATGTTTAATATATTACAATTTAGTCAACCTTGTGCTCATGAACAGTCTACATGTCCCGCCCCGACGTTTCCGCCGTCGGTTAGGGTGTGACAGATTGGCATCAGAGCCTTGGTTATAGGGAATTAGGTTATTAGACACTCTTGACCTAGACTATAACCTTAGGACACCTATAGAATGCCATGCTACTACATGCTACATGATTTCTTCTTATGTGAATATTTCTACATGCTATCATTACACTGCATGATACAATATTTACTGACTTATGTGTCTTACTCTCGGATAATTTTTGTGCTATATTCATGCTATCCATTTGATCCATTTAAATGCTATCCTAAGTTTCAACACACACTTATACACACTTAGCTTTTCATGCACCCTTAAACTCACACATATAATGTCACCGCCTCTTGCGATCTAAATCTAAACTATTGGACCTAAAGCCCATTAATAAAACACTAGAAGCCCACTTACCCTCCAAGAAGAAGAAGCCACTAAAATGCATAAAACCTTACTTTTGGGCCTCAAAGCCTAGTCCACAACAATTCTCATCATGACCATGAGCTCAACAATGGTGTTATTAATACATCATGGCTGGAAGAGTGTGTAGGCCCATGAGGGATTCTGGCTAAGGAAAGACAGGGTACTTAAGTGTGTCTTAGTGACCCACCCCTCTTTCCTGGGAATTCTCCTCAGCGATGCATTGCTTGTAGGTCAAGTGTATTTCTAAAGTACTATCGTGAAGACTCGGTGTTATGACTAGTCAAACTCTAAACCTATGAGAACTCCTATATTTAACACTAAGTATTTTAATATCACTTACAACCTTTTCGTTGTGTCTCTGCTTGACATGGACTCCTACTCTCCCTCCTCCCCGATATACCGTCCCGGAGCAGAGTCTGATTGGGAAGAAGACATCAGGTCACCCGTGTATCAGTCACCACCACCCTCAGCTGCTAGGCCAAGGTTTGATATAAGGGCAGATTGGGCTAGGAACACCGGCCCAAGACTTCGAACACCTACATCACCCCCATTAAGAGCCTCGTATCTGGTGCCCGACCCATATCAACCTAACCCTTGGGTAAGGCATACCATGGCACCCACTAGTGCTATGGGAATTCCAATCAATGACATTCACCAATATGTGAGGACCGCAGAGTTTGAGAGGAAAAGGATGGAGCATGAGGTAATGCACGACTTGCAAGGACAAAGAATGGATAGCCTAGTAAACCAATTAGGGTACCAAAAGGAATTAATCTCCATCCTCGAAAAAGAAATACTGGAGCATCGCACGGAGACAGCTAAAGCTGAAGCCAGGTCGGCTACCCGAGTGACCATAGCGGTACTCGTCTTGGAAATTATTCTCCTTCTAGTGGAAAGCTACAAGAGACGTTAACAAAATTATTTTTCCATTATTTGTTTTCTTTAAATTTTTAGTTTGAGAACCATTTCCCTATGCTTTGAGTAATGTTTAACATTTCAGCATTTAATCAATTTTATATATTGCAACTCTAAAATTACTATTCATCAATTTGACCTGTTGAGTATGAATTACACCCATCATATTTTCATCAAAATTTCTCAAGTATCACCTTCTTCATTCAATACGATTTAGTACACCATCGGCAATCTCCTTCGTAAGCAACCCAACCTATTAGATTTAAACAACCTCGTTATTTTTAAACCAAACGTTTATCAAACTTTTAGAGAGTATCAGAAATATAAGTTTTTCCATAAACATTTTCACTGTGTAAGGGAACTTAATACAACCTATTTTATAAAAATATTACTTCGAATTGATAAATACTTATAATTTTCCTCATTAAAGTAATTATTTCTAAACCGTGGCTAAATCAATATACGACTTCTTGTTTAAGCCAATAATTCATCTTAAAAATATTCTCTTATTAATAATTCAAAATTTAAATTAAAAGATTTTTCCTATAAATTGTCTATTTATTTAGATTATTTAACCCAATAGTTTCATTACTTTATATATCTACAACCAAGAACAATTTACAATTTCATATTTTCAAACAAAGATCAATTATTTGTAAACACATCTCCCTGAGTGTTTTCAGAACCTCCTCGTTACCTTTCACTTGCCGCTTCAAAGGACGATCCATACCGCGTATACGTTAACCATCCCCACAAACCTCAACGAGATTTAAAGAGCTAGAACCTGGCTACCACATTATACATGAACGCCAAACAACACGCTTCTCCGCAATACTCGATCACATACAAAACTCGTTAGTATATGTCACGCACGAAACTCAATAACTTACATATGAACGTTCACAAGATACATATCACGATCACATAACACACGAAACTCGTTCATTTGCAATACACACGCTACCAGATTGAACACATAATACATGAAACTTGGTTGTTTGTAATATACGTGATACATAACAATTGTTTGTTTGGTACATAATACTAGATTGACCACATTGAACATGAAACTTATTTGGTTACAAAGTACATGATACTAAATTATGCACATTATACAATATACGTGATACTAAATTGTTTACATTACACAAGGTATTTGTTTACAAAATACATGATACCAAGTGGTTAACATCATACATGAAATTCATTTATTGCCATATACATGACGCTAAATTGTTCACGTTACACATGAAACCTATTTGATTATAAGCTACATGACACTAGATCATACATGAAACTCGGATGCTACATTATACATGAAACTGAATTGCTTGCAATTGTTGCAATTAATTGATTACATTATACACAAGGCATGGTCATACGATTTGTTCACCAAAGTTGAAAACCTTAACTCATTGAAGCTACTCGGGGTTTGACGTATTCTTGTTCAAACTCGAGGAAACTGTATCACTTTAAAACAACTTGGTTTTTGACTTGTTGTTGTTCAAACATGAGTAAACTATGGAACTTTAAGTTATACTACCTTATTACTCTTTAGTTGCTAATTGGCCTGCCTACTTAAGGACATAATTACTTCTTAGCAACTCATATGTGAAAACAATAGACATGAACAAAGTGAATTTGTGCCCCTCTTGACCCGCACACAACGGAAGGATCTATATGGACCATGCGATGATTCGAGTAATTACGGGTGCACACGTAATTATAAAAACCAGCGCATGGAAAACATTGTACATTATGTCGTGTGTTATGACCTAAAACCTATCGTGATATATGACAACGAAACTAATGCAATATGACAAGGGCATGGTGGATACGCCGATGGTACTTCCTATATATAAGTGCTCTATCATATTATTAGGAGTAGCGTTGTTCTGTGTCACTTGAAGTTTTGACCTAGACCAATAGTTGTGAAATCTCTTATCCACATACAGCTCCTTAGCATATCAGACTACATCTTAAACGAGCCCTTATCATAGATTTTCCTATCAAATCCATTTCAAGTAATACATTTCACCTTTAGAATCCAAATTATTGTTCAACAGACTTTCTCCTTAAGTTCATTTCAAAACTAAATCCACTATCATCCTTCTTGCCTAACCTTGAGAAACAGGTCTGAATCTTGTTATCAAATGCACATCTTAAAACCAACAAATTAAAGCTCGTTGAGAATCCAAACTCACTTATTTCCTAATTCAGTAGCCTCCATTTGTTAAATTTCAGGACGAAATTCCCTCAACATGGGGATACTGTAACATCCATGAGTTTCAGGTCGTAATTTTCCCTTGTTCATCTTATTATGTACAATAATAAACACTTGAAGTCCCATGCTTGTACAAACATAATATGTCACAATAAGTATTGTTTTAACAGATGTCAATTCAAATTACGTTAACATATTATTTCCTATTACATACATATACATATATATATATATATATATATAAATGTAGATACCTACATATTTTGTTGTAGTAACTAGATCAAATTTATAAACTTAAAGGATGTAATTTCCATTCTTTTATACATATATATTTATAATTATAGATGTATGTATTCGAATAAATTTATACATCGACATTTATTAATTAAACCATATAATAACATTGGTTTTGTTTTAGACAAATATATATATATATATATATATATATTTATATATTCAATATTTTTAAATAAATCATTTTTTTAGTTATTAATATAATTAGTTTTGTAAAGCTTATAAAAGAAAAGAAATCAATATATATATATATATATATTCACAAAATAATTGAAATGAATAAACCTAGCTTGAACCCCACTTATTGTCTTGAACCCTACAAAATATTTGCATTTGAACCCTTTCACCTCAATTTGAACCTATTATATTGATTGAACCCACAAAATCATACCTTTGACTTTTAAAAGTCAAACGATCCAATCTTCTTGCAATATAATACCACTACTGATCAAATCCGACTGTTAAGGGATTTCCATACATGCGTAATCGATCATAGCCCACTCCTGAACACATTTGACACTTCAATGTCACAACTTTCGTGGCCAGATTCGAAATTCGAAGGGTTTGACAATCCAAAGTCAAACCGAGTTACAAATCAAGGGAATCAGATGCGTTAGAGGCCGCAAATCACGCTCAATTAGTTCTCGCATGTATTCAGACCATATACGAGTCTCAATTCATCGTCAATTTGCGAATCAATGCACGAATCAATGTCGACAACTGTTACCCTCAAATCCTAATCAAATCGTACAATTAGGATGAAATTAAACAAATTAAACTAGTCCCACACATTCGCATACTCTCATAAAAACTCTCTGAAACCCTAATCGCAATCCTTTTCACTCCTCAACGTCGATAGAGCCTCAAGAACATCGGGTTTAACTTTGTAGCCGCCTGCATTCGTTGCCTAAGCAAAACGAGTAAGTTTTACACCATTAGATTCGTAAATGACTCCTAAACAATAGCCCCATATCAATTTGATTTATCATTAACTATCGGAATCATTACGGATTAGGGTTCTTGGCCGGTTAATCGTAATCAGAATTGGGGATATTGTTGATTCATTTGAACACATTTTAATTTTTTTTGATTTCGTTATAACCAGCTAAACCACCTGGTCTGACTGGTTAGGCCACTGCACCATCAGACCAGGTTGCGTGGGTTCGAAACCCACACACCCAAGCCGTTTTACGCAAAACCTGAACCAAACCCGGTTTCCCTCATAGTCATAACATTAATCGAATTAGAAATGATACTAACAACAAGATCAGTCCCTCGGTCTAGTGGTTGGGCGCTTGACCCACATCGAACCCACCCGGGTTCGAGTCCCATAAACCCTCTTCATTTTTAAAATCGTTTTTGAGCATTGAAACATTTTATAAAAAAATATATATCAAACTTTAAAACCTCAGAATTAGTTTAATTGTTAATTATCAAGAGGAACCATTTTATTTGTTATTTTAAGAGTAAAAACTTAATAAAAAAAAATTAGTTTATTTACTATAGTTATTTAAAATAATTTATTTGAAGTCCTTGGTTTATAAATTAAAATTTGAAATATAAATAGGTTCACTTTTATAAACTCATTATCTACAAAGGTATATACATTCTTTATATAATTTTCTTTTATTATATAAAAGCTTTTAAAACCAACTTCATACCTTAAATTGTGATTTAATTATTTATTAATTGGGTCATTAATTTTTAACACTTATTTCCATGGGAAAATCAAACTAAGTAAATAAAATGATTTATTTATTTATTCATTAAATAGTTAAATATCTAATTCAAACTATTTATTCTTTTATATACTCATTTACACACAAAAGAAATCATTTACTCGTTCTTTCATTTACTCGAATCAAAATACAATTATTTATTGAAATTTACATAAATATTATTTTAAACTAGTATAATCACTTTCTTATTAAAAATGAGGAAACCCACATCAATCCCTTTTGTGCATTAGAATCCCCTTACTCATTTTGTACAAATCATTAATACAAACATTTCATCAAACATAGGTTAATCTTGTGAATAGCTATAACATTTGGGCAACAACAAACATAGTTGTGTGACTTTCAAGCTACTCATTTCAAGGTGAGTATTACATAACCCCTTTTCTCTTTTACACTTTTTAGGGTGATTCATGAATTTTATACAAACAATAGTTTACATTTACACAAACTACACAAACACAAATCCTATTTACATTTCATGTGTGCAAATTTGAGCTTTATGTTTGAGTGCTAGGTGTGTGTTAACTTTTGTGTGCAAATTTTGTGCAATCATTAACTAATTAAGCCGACGGTTAACACTGATAGATCTATTGAGTCTGACAAACCCACCCAGATTGGGGTGATTGTTACCGACAACACAATTTGCATGCTAGTTACAATGGTTTGATTGTACTTTGGTTACACAATAGCTGCTCCCCATAAATGCCTTATTTATCATGACTTGTAAGGATTTGTTTATTCATGTTTATACACTATCTATGTACAAACCTATGTATGCTCACCAACTTTTTAGTTGACCTTATTTTATTCATGTTTCAGGTACTAATGTGTGATTTGATCAAGATATGCTACACATAGGCCTTGGGACTTAGTTAATTTGAATAAAGAATTCTATGTATTTCAATTATGTTCTTTCTTGGATTTGGTTGTGTTTGGATTATTTGAAATGAAATTGATGTTTAATATATTACAATTTAGTCAACCTTGTGCTCATAAACAGTCTACATGTCACGCCCCGACGTTTCCGCCGTCGGTTGGGGTGTGACAAATGTCATCAAGACATGCTATCTTTTCAGCTTCTTCCTCCTCAGACTCTACAAAGAACTCCAATAATAAAATTTCTTCTTCATTAACTCCAGACGTATCTTTGTTTCCTTCAATGGATTGTGATGTCGACTCCCCCTGAACTTTAGATATAGGATTAACGTCAGCGTATTGACGATCACCCTCAATATTACCAGAAGGATCATTGTCTTCATAATCATGTCTTTGAATAGACTCAGTGTGACATGTATCACGTATCCTTAACTCCACCTGAGCGTCAAGACGCTCAAAAAGTTTGGACACTAATGCCTGCATGGCAGCAATCTGCGTAGCTTGAGTCTGAATCACCAGCTGTCTTTGAGTATCAGTAGATACAAGAGTATCCACCTGAGTTTGTAAAGCAAGCACTTGAGATTCAAGGAAAGTAATCCTATCAGAATCAGAAGGCTTGGAAGGACCAACCGAAGATTGAGGAACCGAAGGACTAGGAGTAGGAATAATCACAGGAGGAACAAGAGTTAGAACAGGAGATGGATCTTTAGAACATGGAGGTGTAACAATTAAAGATGCAACAAAAGTAGCATACTCTACACCCTGTGAAGATTAAGCAGCAGCAATTGAAGCAGAAATAAGCTTTTGAGTTTTAGGATCCGGATTAAAATCAATATCAGAACTCTCATCCACCAATGTTCTTTTTCCAAGTACTGATCCGGAAGGAGGATCCCGAATGGCTGTAGATTTAATACGTTTACCAGCATTAGCCAATGGTATACTAGCCAACCTTTCATAATGATCTGAGGAAAAATCTCTAGACTCATCAGATTCAGTTTCTTCAGAAATAGGTAAAATCATATCACTTGAGCTAGAACTCGACTCATTATCTGTCACCACATTCCCTTCAGCTTCATGAATTGGTGAGTTCACAGCGTCATCAACAAAATCATCCATATTCATCCCTAGATCTTGTTCATGTTCATGAACGACCTCTTCTGGAACAGGTTCATTAACATGTATATCAACCTGAGCTTGTTGAATTTGAACTTGTTCTTAAATAGGAATTTGTTGTTGTACGGGAACTTGTTGTTGTTGAACTATTACTGGTTGTTGAATAGGTTGTTGTGGTTGTTGTTGTTGTTGAGCATTAGGACCTTGCACTTGAGCTATCTCATTAGGATGAAACCAGTTGTCATTCGGTGGTTCAACATAATCACGATTGATTAAGTGACCAAACAATGGAGTATTAACAGGAATCAACGCTGCATTCTGTTGTTTCACCTTAGTGCAATCAGTAAAGATAAACTTGGACATTGGAGTCAAAGTTAATCGAATCGGATGCTGTGGGAGATCAGGAAGAAGATGATTCAGAATCATCTGGATAAACCTAGGATACATCAAAAATCCTTGACCTTCAGTAGGTGTGATTTGCATAACCATCTCATGATAAACATAACGTGCAAAATTGAACCTCTTGTTCAAATTTAAAGCTACCATAGCAGCTTGAAGAGCAGTCTTTAATCCATTTGTACCAGCTTTACAAGGAGATAGGCATTGGATAATCACATGCATGAAATATCTCCATTCACCAACTAAACCACCTTTACGAGCTTGTGTATCATTAGGTCTTCCACGGTAACCCATCCTCTGAAAGCATCCCATAATCAATGTACTAGGATATGATATAGGATCATCAGCAGCACCACCTAGAGCAAGAGCAACACGAATAGTTTCTTTCGATATTGCAATCTCCGTATTGTTTACAGTGGCACGAAGAACATGAGGTTCTACGTCAGTATCTTGATGAACAGTGTCCCAAAATTGCTGAATATACACCAGACTAATGTATGGATCTGCAGATAATGCGACACGAAGTCGTGAACGATTCAGAAATCCAATAATTCCTTGAAAGTTTACGGCTTCTGATATATTAGGATCTAACAATGCCACCTGATTATGTTTGTATTCGACACGACGAGCCATCTGAACAATATTTGGACAACAAACACGTTAGACAAATAGCAAACACAAACAACAAGAAAAATTTGAAACAAAAACAAAATTTTAAAAAAAATTTACAAGTCCAAAAAAAAAAATAAAAAATTAACAAGTCCAAAAATCCTTCTGACCCCAAGGCGAACTTAATAAGTTCGCTTAGTGTTGCAAGAGGCGAACTTAATAAGTTCGCCTAGACAAGTTCGCTTGAACAAGTTTGCTTGAACAAGTTCGCCTAAACCTGTCTGACGTTTCAAATTCCAACCCAGAAATCAATAATCTACAAATCGATTGGAAAACATGAAATAAACATTTGAATCACATCGATTAGCACTAATGAGTTAATATCAATGATCAATTTCAAGATTTAAGACAATATAACCATCAATTTTAGGGCAAAACTGTCCGGATGACAATAACGATGAAATCGACTGAAAAAGGTAATTTTCTCACAATTGAACGGATGAAATTCGATGAAAATATCTTAGTCAAGTTCGTATTTCAAATCCGAACAAGAGTAAATTGGTAAACAACCCAACAACCACTGATTTTGAAAATTTAAAAAAAATTCTCCAAACACAGACAAGTTCGCTTGAAAGTTTGAATTAGATGATTGATTAAGTTCGCCTGGGCAAAACCTTATACAGATTAAGTTCGCTTATTTAGGCGAACTTGTTAAGTTTGCTTAACAAGCCCTAGGCGAACATAATAAGTTCGCTTCACCAAAAACAGGCGAACATATTAAGTTCGCTTCACCAGAGTTAGGCGAACATAATGACTTCAACTTTTCCCTTAATCAAATTTTTACCAACTTTCAACCCATCACTTGTTGAACTTCCTTCAGCAGCATGTAATCGATCCAATCCCGAACAATTTAATAAAAGCTTAGAATTTTCATGAAAAATAAAAAACAAAATCTTTTTGAATTTTATCTATACAAACGGAATCACATATTTTTTGATTTTTATCTGTACAAACTGAAAACACATATTTTTTGAATTTTTATCTGTACAAACTAAAATCACATATTTTTGAATGAACATCATGAGTAAGAAGATCATATCAGTATCCGAGTAGTTCATCACACATTTTAGAAATAACCAAGGGTAACCTATGATATGAAACAATCCAACTCATTATTATGTGCTTTACATCTTTTTTCATTTTTATACATTCTTTTCAGTATTTGAAATGATACACGATAAATTTCAAAGTAAATGAGATCAGGTTATGAAATGCTAAATTATTCATACCGAATTTGTAATATAAAGCATGAATTCTTAAATTTGTCAATATTATATGATTTGAAACTATAAGCGTTTATTTTCCAAATTCATGTGATTTAGTACCATTTAGATGAAAAACATCGTGTACCCCACATATATGCCAAACAGAAATAAAAATTGCACTATCTTCAAGACATATACTGTTTATTTTAAGATTAGATCAATTTTCAAGATGAAATTATCTCATTTAGCACAAGAATAAAAGCAGATCCCTAAGGATATAAGAATCATGATGATTCAGAATCAGAAGATTCTAATGAATTGGTTGTATAATGAGAATCAACAGATTCAGGTATGAGGATCCAACTATTATCTGGATAAGATTCAATGGAGTCAGACTAGATGATGTATCTAACTGATCTAAGGGCTAATATATGTTTCAATAGATTTTTGAAAGCATATCTTAGTTCAACAATACATTGCATGTTTTTCGAGGCATGGGCAGTAATGTGAACTGAAATAGATTTGTGCTAAAGATATAATTCGATATTGGTCTCATGAAATTCTTTAAAACCATATATTCTTTATCTGATAATGATCTTTTACACACACAACTAGGCATATAATGGATTCAAATCACAGATGTAATCATATCATATTTAATTTTCACACTACTATTAGTTTCAAAACGCTTCTAGTCTATTGACAATTTAAGTTTCAAAACTCATACACAAATTTAAATTTTTTTTTGTCAAGATTAGAGTATTCATAACACTATCATTTCTCATTTATGCAGACTTTGAAATTTAGATCAAATCAAATTACTTTAAACAATCATATATCAAAGGTCTACTAAGGTCGTGTGAAATGAACTAATCACTGATGTACTATCATTTCTTCTCTAACTTCAAATGATGTCAAATTTTATATTTTCACTTTGTTTTGACTTTTTATAAATTAAGAACTTTTTGACTGAAAATTTAAAATTCAGAAATGTAATAAAGCAATAAAAGAAATTAAAAACAAAATTTTCCATGAAAATCTGATTTTGAAAACTTTTATTCGGGATTGATCATACCTATCATTTTGATTAGAAATTCAAACCTGGTACGATCAAATGCCTTGGTAAACAAATCAGCAAAATTATCATCAGTATGAACCTTTTACCAGCTCAATCAACCTTTTCTCTGCACAATCACGAATAAAATGATATCTAATCTCAATGTGCTTTGTTTTACTGTGCTTAACAGGATTATTAGTTATAGACATTGTAGCATTATTATCAATAAGCATAGGGGTTCCTGTAAAATTCAAACCGTAATCTCCTAATTGCTGTTGTATCCACAGAATTTGTGAACAACAACTTGCAGCAGCGATGTATTCTGCTTCGCATGTAGAAATGGAGACTGTGGTTTGCTTTTTGCATTGCCAGGAAACAATTCGATTACCCAAGAACTGACAACCACCTGTTGTAGATTTCCTGTCCAAACAACAACCACCAAAATCAGAATCAGTATAAGCATTGAAATCAAACTTAGAACCATGTGGATACCATAGTCCCAATCTTTGTTTTCCTTTCAAATAACGAAAGATTCTTTTTATAGCTATTAAGTGAGATTCTTTTGGTTTTGCCTGGAATCTGGAACAGATGCACACAGCGAACATTATATCTGGCCTTGAAGCGATTAAGTACATGAGAGATCCAATAATTGCTCTGTAAAGTCGACAATCCACATCTTTTCCATCCGGGTCAGAATTCAACTTAGGATTGACCGGAATCGGAGTATCATATGGGGTACAGTCCTCCATCTTGAACCGGCTCAAGATGTCTTTGACATACTTGGACTGATGAATAAAGAAACCATCTTCCTTTTGATTTACTTGTAAACCTAAGAAAAACGATAACTCTCCCATAGCTGACATTTCAAACTTCGACTTCATAACACTCTCAAAATCTTTGCATAACCCTTCATTTGTTGAGCCAAAAATAATATCGTCCACATATATCTGCACCAATAGGTAATCTCCCCCTGATTTCTTTATGAATAAGGTCGAGTCAATCTTGCCACGAACAAAGTCATTTGCCAAAAGATGTGTGGATAGTGTTTCATACCACACACGAGGAGCCTGATGAAGACCATAGAGGGCCTTATCAAGCTTGAAAACCATATTCAGATTAAGTGGATCTTCAAACCCCCGCGGCTGACAAACATAAACCTCCTCCTTGACCTTTCCATATAAAAACGCACTTTTCACATCCAATTGAAACACCTTAAAACCTTTATAAGAAGCAAAAGCCAGAAACAGCCGTATAGCTTCAAGCCTCGTAACAGGCGCATAAACCTCGGTGTAATCAATTCCCTCTTGTTGCTTGAAACCCTGGACAACTAATCTTGCCTTGTTTCTTACCATGACACCTCGATCGTCTTTCTTACATTTAAACACCCATTTAGTACCAATCGGATACACACCCTTCGGAAGATCTACAAGATTCCAAACCTTAAGTTTGTCAAACTGAGCAAGTTCTTCCTACATGGCCTCTATCCAATTGTTATCATTTAAGGCCATTTCAACATTTTTGGGTTCGACGTGAGAAATAAAACATGAATGTGAGCAATCATCAAGAACACCAGAATCTTTAATACATGTATACAAACAAGTATTGTCAACAATAGAACGTGTTTTCACTCCATCCTGCAAATTCCCGATTATATTTGTCACCGGATGATCTTTGAGTTCATTGATGGAAGCAACCTCAGGAACCGGTAACACTTCAACATGATTTGTATCAGATTGATAAGATAAATCATGATTAATTGGAATTTCCGAGTCTAAATTTGTAGGAATCTCCCCCAAATCCTGTGTTAAAGGTAATGGATCATCACCCAACAAAGGATCAGTAGAAGAATCTTGAAAAATAGCATTGTCTTCCTCACTCTCTGAATCTTGTGGTCCCGAACAAGAAGCAACATTAGGATTGGGAGCAGAAGTAGATGGAATCGAGGAATGTGGAACTGCATTTGGTAGAAAGTCATTGTGCTGTGCATCCTGACATGAATCATAGAGAACAACAGCTTCATCAGGAGAAATATCAGAAGTTAAATGAAATGACTTGAATAAGTTTTCATAATCAAATGCCCAATCTGGTCCAATCGCCATTTGAGGTACAGACCGATTTGTACAATCAATATGGAACCATTCTTTAACTTGGCGCGTCTCTTTGTTATAAACCCTCTTGGTAGTAGAATTTGCAACATACCCCAGAAAAATCCCTTCAATAGCCTTAGCACTGAACTTGGTTGGGACATCTCTAACTTTCAACAGGGTGCAAGGATTACCAAAAGGTAGTAAATAATCCAGATTCGGCTTTCGATTATTCAGCAACTCGTAGCAAGTCTTGTTGTGTCGCTTAACGGTCAAGACCCTGTTCAAAACGTGACACGCAGTATTCATAGCTTCAGCCTAAAAAGTAACTGGAAGCTTAGAATCTGCAAGCATCGTGCATGCCGTTTCAAACAACGTCCTGTTCTTTCGATCAGCAACATCGTTTTGTTGAGGAACATATGGCGCACTGAATTCATAATGAATTCCCTTTTGAAGACAGAATAAGCCCATCTTGCTATTCTTAAACTCGCTGCTATTGTCACTCCTAATTCTTTTAACCTTCAGATTGAACAAATTCTCCAAACCCAGGATTAAGTATTGTACCAACTCAGTGGTTTCAGCTTTAGAAGAAAGAAACTTAACCCATGAAAATCTAGAGAAATCATCCGTTACTACCAAACAATACGATTTTCCACCAATGCTCCTGATACTAATCGGACTGAACAAATCCATATGCAGCAGCTCCAAAGGAGTTACGATATAATTCTTCGATTTAGATTTGTGTGATTTGTTTCGTTGTTTCCCCTTCTTGCAAGGAATACAATCATCAGGAACTGAGAATTTCATCTTCGGAATACCAAGAACCAGATCATTCTTAACAATATTGTGACACCCGACATTTCAGGTCAATATCCGTACACATTATAAACAAGTTTACATTATAATCATTTTTGTGATTTACTTAATTTCACAAACAAGGAAATGAAGGTCTAACAAAAACCGAACATTGTCTCATTTTATATTTTTGGTAATTCTGGGAATTACCGGTTCACATACACTTATAACCCGACTAAATTCGAACACTAGTGGTTAAAATAAATAACCAGAAAAATATATATATACATATATATATTATTTTACACAAACTTTACGAGGAGCAGTAAATTATTTTGGAATAAATTTATAATACCGTGGAGGACCTCAACCGGATTTATTTACCATTTGAAACTCTAAGTAATATTAATACACTTAAAACTAATTGTTTGAAAATTAACCCAACCCACATATTTAATCGGCCGAAATCAGAGAAGAAACCCCCTCTCTAATCCTTGACTTTCTCAACCAATCTTCAGAGAAGGACCATACCTCATACCTTCGAAATTCAAACAAAACCATACCCCCCTCAATCATTTTTCTCACAATTCCCATTTATCTCTCATTTTCATACGGCAAACATTCCAATTCTCTTCAATTCGAAGTCCAGTTTCAAGGCGAAATCCACCATAATTTGCTGTTTTAAGAAGAATTTCAAGTGTTTCTGAAAAGAGTTTAGCAAAAGATTCTAGATCACTTCTCTGTTTTCTTCATCATTTTAATCTCGGTTTTAAGGTAAAAACTCGATATTTTTCATATTATGTTCTTTAAAACCGTAGCTAAACCTACATCTTATTTAAACGCAAGAAAGATAACAAGAAGAATGTGTCGAATTCAAGTTTAAAACATAAAAATATGCAGGACTGATTCTGTCAAACAGAAGTCCAGTAATCGAAACTAGGAGTTTCGATACCAGTTAACTCAATCGAAACTAGGAGTTTCGATACCTGTTGATCCATCGAAACTAGGAGTTTTGATGCCTTTTACTCAATCGAAACTAGGTAGTTTCGATAGCAAATACTCAATCGAAACTAGGTAGTTTCGATACCTTTTTCTCAATCGAAACTAGGTTGTTTCGACTCCTGACCACTCCATCGAAACTAAGTAGTTTCGACACACATATGCCCAATCGAAACTAAGAAGTTTCGACACCTGTACAACAGTCCCATTTGGGCAGTAACTCAAAACTATTTTATAACAAAACATGTGTTGAACAACTAAGGAGATATTCAAACAAAACCAATCAGATTTACAAAGTCGGTGAACAATTTACAATTAAGACGTTTGGTCTTAACTCAATTTACCCTTGGTATCTAGGGTACGAATAGTCAAGGTTGACTACAACAAGTTTTATTACAAGTATACACAAACTCAAGGTGAGTTTCACGGCCCCTTTCTTTTTACTGTTTTCAAATATTTGGGGGAGAAACATACTTACAATTATTTTATGGGATAACAAGAGAATAAGACACGACTTTATGTTTACATGGGATGAGAACAACATTGGAGGCCGCTAAAGTCCCCTGGAACAACATAGTAACCATTAACTGTAGCCTAGGGTCCTATGAATAGTACTATGGAGAGTGACGTCTCCCGGTCATGGTTAGTCGCGCTAACCACAATCTGGAGGATTTATGGCCGCATAGAATCTGATAACGCTTAATAGGGGCTCACACATGTCATGGTTTGGTTACGCCTCATGTATGAACATATTATTTGTATTCCTAGCTAGTTTACAAATGAGTCAACAATTCTTATTCTGTTTATCACATACAACTGAAACGATTTATGAACAACTGAGTTTTACCAAGAACTATTTGATTAAACCTGTGAACTCACCAACCTCGTGTTGACGTTTTCAAGTATGTTTTTCAGGAAATTGAATGATGACTGCAAGGTTAGCAATGTAGATTACATGCATGCACGATGGATACTACTCAAGGAGGATTTCCCTTGTATAACTCATTGAATTGAGTCATATTTGTGAAATCTTAACTTTTTGTAAACTCAGATTATGTTTTTGTAATGTATAATCTTAATCTTGTTTATGTATCCATTTATCATGTATGTGTTTGCGGTAATCATATGCTTTGGAAACCATTGAACGTCACGCCTCGCGTTTCCGCCTTGGCGAGGGTGTGACAGAAATTGGTATCAGAGCCATTGATTATAGTGAACTAGGAATCTAAATTGGAACCTAGTCTATAATCTAAATGACTCACTAAAACGTTTTCACTGCATAAGCATTGTATAACCAGTCATTTTGTCATATGGATATTGTAGTCACAAGCATGTCGTCACATTCACATTCTGATCCCGTCTCTGATACTGAATCAAACGAGGAACTTTCCGCCTCACATCCCAAAAATCGAGTACAAACCCGTAGCTCCACACCACCTAATGTCGCCTTGGGAGAACCGCCTATTGTCTACCGAAAGAAAAGCGGAGGACCGGTGAAGGTACAAAGCGCTAGAAAGAAGTTTCGACTTCCGCACAAGAGGACTCTAGCAGCCCGTGACCCGAAGAACTTAGAGACTGATGAGGAGCCATCTAGGAAACGACCTTGCTACCACCCGACTGTGGGAACTATCCGTTGGATGCCACGTACCCTGGCACGATGGAGGGAGATGGAGAGCATCCCATCTACCTTTGAGCTTGGAGAGTCTTCTAACTCCCCAACACCCCTACCCTACACTGGGGAAGCCATAGAGCTCACTGTGCCTACCTTGGTAGCTTGAGTTCGTACGCACGAAGAGCGTCTTGATGATCTCCTAGATGACATCCGGGCACAGGGGGATGCAGCCACGCGACTTCGTCAAGGGCTTGGATCTCGAGTTCAGACTCTGGAAGACCACACCCGAGACATACAGGGTACCACAAACTATCTAGAGTTGAGAGCTGACATGGACTGGCAGTTCACTGTCACTGTCCGAGACATGGTGGAGGCGCTGGAAGAAAGGACTTTGGCTGCAGAATTTGTGGCGAGAGCTAGCTTTGTCATGGCAGTACTTGCCATGATGATTGGATTGTACTCTCACTTCTTCTTCTAAACCTATTATGGGCGGGTTGTGCCCATGGTACATTATGTAGTTTAAAAACTTTAGTACTGATGTGGTCATGTGAACCCATCTCTTTTGTATCCTTGTCTTTTGGAACAATGTACTATGAATGTTTTAACTATGTATATAATGGTTTATGTTTTGATGTTGTCGTATCCTTATGCCATGTGCTATCATTATTGTCATATAATGTTATTTCTTTTTAATTGATGTGTTAGAAAGAACGTCATGGCACCAAAGCGTAGCACACCCCGTAACACTACTGGAGACAACAATGAGACGATTTCTCCAAATGTAGAACAACTCATAGCACAGCGAGTAGCTGCTGCCATGCAACAGTATGAGACGAATCGAAATAGTGGAGGAGGAAACGGCATTGGTACCGGTGCGAGAGGTGCAGGAGGAAGCGGTACAGCTGGAGGTTCCGGAGGTTCCGGAGGTAATAGAATAAATAAGCCGTAACACATGGTCATGATCCGAATTATTGACGTTATGACTTGTAATTCTACAGATGCTCCAAATAGAAAGTGCTCCTACAAGGCCTTTCTATCTTGCAAACCCCGTAACTTCAATGGCACCGAGGGTGCAGTCGGACTAATGAGATGGATAGAAAAGATGGAATCGGTGATTGATATTAGCGAATGCACCGCTGACTGCATGGTGAAGTATTCTACATGCTCACTCACTGATAAAGCTTTAACCTGGTGGAATTCACAAGTAAAGACTTTGGGAAGGCAGACAGCATATGAGTTGTCATGGGAAGACCTAAAAGCCATGATGATCGAGGAATACTGTCCTCGAAATGAGTTGCAAAAGATCGAATCTGAAATGTGGAATTTACAAATGATAGGAGATGATGTTGCTGGCTACACTGACCGATTCAATGAGTTAGCAATCTTGGTTCCACACATGGTCACCCCGGAATACAAGAAGGTTGAAAGATATTTGTGGGGTCTCGCACCTCAAATCCGAAGTCTGGTGACTTCATCGAACCCTATGGATGCCAAGAGCGCCATAACTCTAGCTTTCAAGCTGAGGGATAATGCTGTGCGTGATGGTTTGTTTGAGAAGAAGGAGACCGAAGAAGGGAGGTCTAGGGAAAAGAGGAAATGGTTTGGAAAACCAATTAATCAAAACAAGAATCAGATTTACAAGAGACCTGAAACTATAAAAGCCTTTGTTGCCAACACTGTGGAACAAAATGGATACCTTGGAGCACGACCAAGGTGTAACAAGTGTGGATATCATCACAGTGGAAAGTGTACCCAATGTGAAAAATGTAAAAAGTATGGACACCTAGCCCATAACTGTAGGAGCAATGCGAACCCTAATAAGATAAATCAAGTAGCAGGAAAAGTCAACCCAGGCATAGAAAGGATGAATCAGGGATGTTTTGAGTGTGGAGATCCAAAGCACTTCAGAAAAGACTTTCCAAAGTTGAAGAACCGAAACGACAATCAGGCCCGTGGAAGAGCATTTGTGATGGGAGCTGGTGACGCACGACAAGATCCAAACATTGTCACTGGTACGTTCCCGATAAATAATCACTATGCCTCTATACTTTTCGATACGGGTGCTGATTTGAGTTTTGTGTCAAATGACTTTAAGTCCCTACTCGGTATTAAGCCCAGCAAACTAGATCAAAATTATACAATTGAATTAGCAAACGGGAAATTAATTAAAACCGAAGAAGTCATTCAGGATTGTACCTTATGTTTTAAGAACCACACATTTAGTATAGACCTACTACCTGTTGACTTGGGAAGTTTTGACGTAGTAATTGGTATGGATTGGTTGTCGAAGAATCACGCCGAGATTGTTTGTTTTGAGAAAATTGTCCAAATCCCACTCCCAAACGGAGAAGTTCTTTCGATTCAAGGTGAGAAGAGTGGAGTAACATTAAGGATGATAAACTGCATGAAAGCTCGTAAGTATCTACGTAAAGGCTATTACGTATTCCTGGCTCACGTCGTCGAGAAGAAACCCGAGGAACGTCGACTTGAGGATATACCAATCGTTAAGGATTATCCTGAAGTTTTCCCTGAAGACTTACCTGGTTTACCACCACCGAGGCAAGTCGAATTCCGAATTGATTTGGTACCAGGATCCGCACCAATTGCGCGATCACCATATCGATTAGCACCTTCTGAAATGCAGGAATTATCAAATCAACTCCAAGAGTTGCTTGATAAAGGTTTCATAAGACCGAGTTTCTCACCTTGGGGAGCTCCGGTCCTATTCGTAAAGAAAAAGGATGGAACCTTTAGGATGTGTATAGATTACCGAGAATTAAACAAGCTTACAATCAAAAACCGATACCCACTTCCTCGAATAGATGATTTGTTCGATCAACTACAAGGTTCTAGCTTCTATTAAAAAATTGATCTACGTTCAGGGTATCATCAACTAAGAATCCAAGAAGAAGATGTACCAAAGACAACATTTAGGACTCGTTATGGTCACTACGAATTCCTAGTTATGCCGTTTGGTTTGACAAACGCACCAGCTGTCTTCATGGATCTCATGAACCGCGTGTGCAAGCCATACTTGGATAAATTCGTGATTGTATTTATCGATGACATATTAATATATTCACGAACTAAGGAAGATCATGAACATCATCTGAAATTAATCTTAGAACTACTCAGGAATGAGAAGCTTTATGCTAAATTCTCAAAGTGTGAGTTTCGGATCCGAGAAGTGCATTTTCTTGGACATGTTATCAACAAGGAAGGAATTCACGTTGATCCATCTAAAATTGAAGCGATCAAAAACTGGGAAGCACCAAGGACTCCGACAGAAGTACGTCAATTTTTAGGTTTGGCCGGTTATTACAGACGATTCATCGAGAATTTTTCAAAAATAGCCTTGCCTTTGACCACATTAACTCAGAAAGAAAAGAAGTATGATTGGAATGACAAGCAAGAGTCAGCTTTCCAATTACTAAAGCAGAAGCTGTGTAGTGCACCAATCCTATCCCTTCCAGAGGGAATCGATAATTTTGTCGTATACTGCGATGCATCACACCAAGGACTTGGTTGTGTGTTAATGCAAAGAGACAAAGTCATCGCATATGCCTCACGACAACAAAAAGTGCACGAAAAGAATTATACGACCCATGACTTGGAATTGGGTGCAGTTGTGTTTGCGCTCAAGATTTGGAGACATTATCTTTACGGTACAAGATGTACTATCTTTACTGATCACAAGAGTCTCCAACATATCTTCGATCAAAAGGAACTTAACATGAGACAACGTCGTTGGGTAGAACTACTAAACGACTATGATTGTGATATCAAGTACCATCCCGGAAAAGCCAATGTCGTAGCAGACGCCTTAAGTCGTAAAGAATGAGTGAAAACTCTTCGTGTTCGTGCCTTAGGATTGACAATTCATACGAATCTTACTACTCAAATCCGATTGGCACAACAAGAGGCACTTAAAGAAAATAACATCCAAAATGAAGCACTACGTGGGATGATCAAACAATTGGAGTCTAAGTCGGATGATACATTTTACTTCATGGACAGAATCTGGGTGCCGAGTAACGGTAACTTACGAATGTTTGTTATGGACGAAGCCCACAAGTCTAGGTACTCCATTCACCCAGGTTCAGATAAAATGTATAAGGATCTAAAAGAATTATATTGGTGGCCCAATATGAAAGGAGATATTGCCACATATGTCAGTAAGTGCTTAACATGTTCAAAAGTAAAAGCAGAACATCAGAAACCGTCTGGCTTATTACAGCAACCTGAAATTCCCCAATGGAAATGGGAACAAATTGCTATGGATTTCATCACAAAATTACCCAGGACATCCAGTGGTTATGATACCATATGGGTAATTGTCGACCGATTAACGAAATCTGCTCACTTTCTGCCAATGAAAGAAACTGACAAAACCGAGAAACTTGCAAAGCTTTATATCAAGGAAATTGTGGCTAGGCATGGAGTGCCAATTTCTATTATATCGGATAGAGATAGCAGATTTGTGTCTAGAATCTGGAAATCATTACAAGAAGCCATGGGCACACGTCTTGTCATGAGCACGACATATCACCCACAAATAGATGGTCAAAGTGAACGGACTATCCAGACACTAGAAGATATGCTCCGTGCGTGTGTAATTGATTTAGGAGGAAATTGGGATACTCATTTACCGTTAGCTGAGTTTTCCTACAATAACAGCTACCATACGAGCATTAAGGCAGCTCCGTTTGAAGCTTTATATGGTCGTAAATGCCGCTCACCGCTATGTTGGGCGGAAGTTGGTGAAAAACATCTGACAGGCCCTGAGATTGTCCAGGAAACCACTGATAAGATTTTCAAAATTAAGGACCGTTTGAAAGCGGCCCGAGATAGACAAAAGAGCTATGCTGACAACAGACGAAAACCATTAGAATTTCAAATTGGTGACCGAGTAATTTTAAAAGTCTCACCATGGAAAGGCGTTGCAAGGTTTGGTAACCGTGGTAAGCTTAACCCTAGATACGTTGGACCGTTTGAAATACTGGCTAGGGTTGGCCCTGTAGCTTACAAACTCAAGCTACCACAAGAACTAAACAATGTACATGATACGTTTCATGTATCAAATCTCAAGAAGTGTTTATCAGACGAGACACTAATTATACCACCTGACGAAATTCACATTGATGATAAACTTCACTTCATCGAGGAACCGATTGAGATTGCAGATTGGAAGGTTCAAAAGCTGAGACGTAGTCGAATCAAACTGATTAAAGTACGTTGGAACTCAAAGCGTGGTCCTGAGTATACATGGGAACGAGAGGACCAAATGAAAACAAAATACCCATCCTTGTTTGAGGATGCACCAGTTCAAGAGGACACAAATTGAATTTCGGGACGAAATTCTTTTAACAAGGGGAGAATGTGACACCCGACATTTCAGGTCAATATCCGTACACATTATAAACAAGTTTACATTATAATCATTTTTGTGATTTACTTAATTTCACAAACAAGGACATGAAGGTCTAACAAAAACCGAACATTGTCTCATTTTATATTTTTGGTAATTCTGGGAATTACCGGTTCACATACACTTATAACCCGACTAAATTCGAACACTAGTGGTTAAAATAAATAACCAGAAAAATATATATATACATATATATATTATTTTACACAAACTTTACGAGGAGCAGTAAATTATTTTGGAATAAATTTATAATACCGTGGAGGACCTCAACCGGATTTATTTACCATTTGAAACTCTAAGTAATATTAATACACTTAAAACTAATTGTTTGAAAATTAACCCAACCCACATATTTAATCGGCCGAAATCAGAGAAGAAACCCCCTCTCTAATCCTTGACTTTCTCAACCAATCTTCAGAGAAGGACCATACCTCATACCTTCGAAATTCAAACAAAACCATACCCCCCTCAATCATTTTTCTCACAATTCCCATTTATCTCTCATTTTCATACGGCAAACATTCCAATTCTCTTCAATTCGAAGTCCAGTTTCAAGGCGAAATCCACCATAATTTGCTGTTTTAAGAAGAATTTCAAGTGTTTCTGAAAAGAGTTTAGCAAAAGATTCAAGATCACTTCTCTGTTTTCTTCATCATTTTCATCTCGGTTTTAAGGTAAAAACTCGATATTTTTCATATTATGTTCTTTAAAACCGTAGCTAAACCTACATCTTATTTAAACGCAAGAAAGATAACAAGAAGAATGTGTCGAATTCAAGTTTAAAACATAAAAATATGCAGGACTGATTCTGTCAAACAGAAGTCCAGTAATCGAAACTAGGAGTTTCGATACCAGTTAACTCAATCGAAACTAGGAGTTTCGATACCTGTTGATCCATCGAAACTAGGAGTTTTGATGCCTTTTACTCAATCGAAACTAGGTAGTTTCGATAGCAAATACTCAATCGAAACTAGGTAGTTTCGATACCTTTTTCTCAATCGAAACTAGGTTGTTTCGACTCCTGACCACTCCATCGAAACTAAGTAGTTTCGACACACATATGCCCAATCGAAACTAAGAAGTTTCGACACCTGTACAACAGTCCCATTTGGGCAGTAACTCAAAACTATTTTATAACAAAACATGTGTTGAACAACTAAGGAGATATTCAAACAAAACCAATCAGATTTACAAAGTCGGTGAACAATTTACAATTAAGACGTTTGGTCTTAACTCAATTTACCCTTGGTATCTAGGGTACGAATAGTCAAGGTTGACTACAACAAGTTTTATTACAAGTATACACAAACTCAAGGTGAGTTTCACGGCCCCTTTCTTTTTACTGTTTTCAAATATTTGGGGGAGAAACATACTTACAATTATTTTATGGGATAACAAGAGAATAAGACACGACTTTATGTTTACATGGGATGAGAACAACATTGGAGGCCGCTAAAGTCCCCTGGAACAACATAGTAACCATTAACTGTAGCCTAGGGTCCTATGAATAGTACTATGGAGAGTGACGTCTCCCGGTCATGGTTAGTCGCGCTAACCACAATCTGGAGGATTTATGGCCGCATAGAATCTGATAACGCTTAATAGGGGCTCACACATGTCATGGTTTGGTTACGCCTCATGTATGAACATATTATTTGTATTCCTAGCTAGTTTACAAATGAGTCAACAATTCTTATTCTGTTTATCACATACAACTGAAACGATTTATGAACAACTGAGTTTTACCAAGAACTATTTGATTAAACCTGTGAACTCACCAACCTCGTGTTGACGTTTTCAAGTATGTTTTTCAGGAAATTGAATGATGACTGCAAGGTTAGCAATGTAGATTACATGCATGCACGATGGATACTACTCAAGGAGGATTTCCCTTGTATAACTCATTGAATTGAGTCATATTTGTGAAATCTTAACTTTTTGTAAACTCAGATTATGTTTTTGTAATGTATAATCTTAATCTTGTTTATGTATCCATTTATCATGTATGTGTTTGCGGTAATCATATGCTTTGGAAACCATTGAACGTCACGCCTCGCGTTTCCGCCTTGGCGAGGGTGTGACAAATATAGTTCATCTTCCGATAGTTGATGTGAGCTAGCTTCCTGTGCCACAAAATAGAATCTGATTCCGACGTCTTGGAGAGTAAACATGTAGGAATTGAATCCGTTGTAGTAGCGACACTCATGTCAAGGACATACGTGTTATTTCTCCTCGGAGCCTTCATGAGAATCCATTCGCTAGGAATAACAAAACCCGGTTTCAAGATATAACAGTCAGCATCATTGAAATGGAACGAAAACTTCTTGTCACAAACTTGTGATACACTCAAAAGATTGTGTTCAAGCTGCTCCACATAATTCACCTTCTCAAATTTGACTTTGTTATTCTTTAAAGTACCCTGTTCAGTTATGTACCCGCCTTTATTACCCGCAAAAGCGACACAACCTCCATCAATATTTTTAACATCTTCAAGCAATCTAATATTCCCTGTCATATGTCAAGAGCAAACACTACCCACATACCATGTATTGTTGATAGTCCTCCTTGGTTGTCCCTACATAAACAACGAAAATCAGTTAGAAATAGGAACCCAAGCCATTGTGGTCTTGGGTCGTCCAGATTGATCAAAATAAATAACTTCTAGCAATTCACAATCAATGTTATCATTAACCTTTGGAATAGAAGTTTCACCATCAGACTTTTTCAAAGAAGACACATTTTGATTATTTTGAAAAGCATTATTTGATATATTATTATCAGATTCAGATGTTTTCAAAGTTTTCTTCAATTTTCTGTTTCGTCTTCTCCTTTGTGGTCTAGACAATTTAACTTCAGATTGAGAATCTTTTGAAATTCTAACATGAGGAATCTCAAGTTTCTCTTGACAAACAAATGATTTAGAATTCAATTTATCCTGTTGTTTAAATCCATAGGATTTAACAAAAGATCGACAGGACATATTTTTCTCCAAACTAAATGATGACTTTCCCTCATCTGTTCTTTTCAGAATCTTCACCACTTTTGGTTGTGAAGGAACAGTCTTCAATTTGTCCTGGTTCTTATAAGGACAATTGATCAGAATGTGACCAGCCTTGTTGCAATGAAAACAAACTCTTCTCTCTTTATAAGTTCTGAAATAAGAAGTATTCTTTGAGTTTGAGGAGCCATCAGAGGAATAAGCTTCAGAAGATTTTCCAGAACAGTTTACTGACTTCTTTGGAACATAAACCTGTGTAGGCACCTTTGATGAATGCACCTTTTGATGACCGGCAGTGACAAAACCACTTGACTGTAAAATTGGAGAAAGTTTAGGTGTAACAACTTTCACCTCATCATGTTCAGTCAGAATGCATCTATCACGGGTAACAGTTTTTACAACTGTTGGTTCATCAAGTTTCACCTCTTTTGGAATACCTTCGACTTTCTTCTCATCAAACACCTCATCCTCAGAATCAGATTCATAAACCATATCCTCACCAGTTACTGGATTGACTTTCAACACTGTTTTTGGATCTATTTCCTCTTCATGTATGATTTCAGGTTCAACCACATAATTTGCATTAAATGGTGGAGGAACAAATCCAATCCCAGCAACTCTGTTAGTAGGATCAACATTTGAATTAAAATAATCCAAAACAACCGATGAATTTTCAAAATTTTCCATTTTTCTATGAAGTTTGATCACTTCAGACTCTTTGTCAGAAATTTCTTTATTCTTTTGAGCAACAACTTCATTTCGTTTTTCTATCTCAGCATAAGCCATATCCAGATGATAAGCTTGTTCTTTATATTTTAACCCCAGAGAATTTAAGTCTCTTTTCAAAGACTCAATTCTATCGATGCACAATTTATCATTATCTTTCAGTTTCTGATTAACTGAATGCATCAATTGCATATCACAAATCAAGTTTGTGTTATCATCCATGACCTTTTGCAATTTATCATCTACAGTAATGCAGTTAGAACAGTAAATATGAAAAACAGAGTCTTTTACATTTGACGGATCAGACATGTCTGCCATGAAAACTTTGGCAATGGGAATATTCTCTGAATCAGCACCATCTGAAGCATTTTGTGTTAAAACAATATCATCTTCAGCAACACCTGATGCAACATCAGAATCAATATTCTGCACTTGTTCTATCTCTTCATCAACAATCTGCACACTTTCACCATCACTCGAACCATCACTCGAACTGTCATCATCAATCACCTCTTCTGATTTTTCAGAATGAATTTATGCTATAAAGGCTTGACTTACAACACCCACTAAATCTTCCAGATGAATACCCCAGTCATAGTTTTCATCGTTCTGAGCAACCAACGCCGATGATGCAGATGCATGATTTGAATTTCCAGATGAACCATGTGACTGATTACGATTATTCTGAAAATTATTCTGCTTTTTCTAAGAATCAAACTCAACCTTTTGCTTCACACACTCTTTAGCAAAGTGACCATACTCTTGACAGTTATAACAACGCACATTGGTTTTATCAAATCCCATGCGTGATCGACTATTAGATCCAATATACTTTCTGCCAGTTTTCTTCAAGAAATCCTTTGCTTGACGCATCAACATGGCCATATTCTATTAGATATTCATTTCTTCCAGATCAACAGGTTTGATATGTCTGAAATCTTCTTCAATAACTTCAGGGTCATGAATTTTCCCTCCAATAAAATTCTCATACAAAGCCATGAATGAGGAAAACATAGCTAGATAATCATCAGCAACCTTTTGATTTATATGAGATCCAGAAGATGTAGAAGCTGTAGTCGCAGAAAATCCAGAATGACCAGAATGAATAAGAACTCCAGAACACTGATCATTAGAAGAATCTTGAGCATCGCCAGAAAAGAATGCAACTCCTGTACCAGTTTTACCAGAAGTCTTGGCAAAATACATTGAAGGATCCTGGATATGCTCCATGTTAGTCTCTTTCTTCTTCATATTCAGGTCATGCGATTGAATCTTCCCAAGAACTTCTTTAAGAGACATGGTTTTGTACTTGATATTTTCTTTTATCAAAACCGTATACACATCAAATTTTGATGGTAATGCCTCCAAGAATTTATCGTTAATATCTTCAGTCTCATACACCACAGAAGCACTCGACAGTTCACTAAGCAGATGATAGAATCTGGTAGCAAGATCATCCAAGGATTCATTTTGAAAAAGTTTGAAGACCAAGAATTGCTTCTTCAATAGCTCTTTTCTACACTTCTTTACATCCAAACTACCTTCACATCTTTTCTATAATGCTTCTCACAGTTGTTGAGAAGACTTGAATTGTTTGAAACTGTGATATATTTCCTTTGGAAGAGACATCGAAATACTTGCCATCGCTTTCTTTTCCCTATCAAACAGCAACTTTTCTTTAGTAGTTAACGCTGACACCGGCTTTGGAACATCATCATTTCCCATCCACGAATAAGTCAGATGCGTATAACCTTATAAAATAGGAATCCATTGTTAGGACATAGTTTGTAATGACAAAAGCTTGTAATAGTTAGATCTTATGTCTTTATGTTTTTGTTATGTAAAAAGTCACTAAGTGTTTATTCTAGTTTACCTAGAGGCGAACTTGTTAAGTTCGCCTGGTCTATCAGAGGCGAACTTAATAAGTTCGCTTAAGTCTATCTGAGGCAAACTTGTTAAGTTCGCTTAGTCTCTTAGAGGCGAACTTAATAAGTTCGCTTATATCAGGTCAGACGGCTATATATATATATGTATGTTTACAGAGTCAGTCGATACGGATAGAACAGAGAATTATCGACAAGTCTGATTGAGTCTGTAAACACCATTGTGATTTGGAATACAATTGAGAAGGTTATTTACGTGATTGTCTACATTGTCTTTTATGCATATAAACGTTGACTCGTTGGATTCCGCACTCTGAGTTAACGTCACGTCTTATCACGAGATCGATCCGTAGAAGCGCCATGAGGACCTACAAGTGGTATCAGAGCTATTGCTCATGATTCTTGTTGATTCTAGACAGTTTTATATGCAAATTGACATGAAATTCGTCATTTTTGAGTTTTTCATTTCCATGAAGTTTTCAAGACTGATTCAGATCTGATTTGGTGTTTTTGAAGAGGATTTTGATGAAATTGATAAGATAGAAAGCTTCTAATAGAGAAAGTACACAATCCTACGGTCCAATTTTGATTAATTCCTTCAAATCAGTGATTAATGATGATTTCAGTATTTCTCTGGTTCGCGAAAGTGGTTTGAAGTGTTCTTGAGTTTGAATCTGTTGAAGCAAGCGAACTTGCTGATTTCTTGTGCAGGCGAACTTAGCAGGCGAACTTGTCAAGTTCGCTTCTCACAGGATTGAGCGAACTTATTTTAAGCGAACTTATTAAGTTCGCTTCTCATTAAGTTTGCTTGGGTGTCTTAGCAGGCGAACTTATTATCTTCGCCTAAGGGTAAAGGAAGTTCAACACTTGGAAAATTATTCAGGAAAAATGGCAAATATGGTTCAAGTCACGAATATGTTCAATTATGACAATGAGATCGGTACATCTCAAAAACCTCCGAAATTGTTGAATCTAGCTGATTATTCAAATTGGAAAGATCGGTTCGACCAATTTGTATCTTTTACCGATACCAGTTTGATGATTCCGATTTTGGAAGGTTATGCTCATCCGACTTATTCTTGGATGGGACAGGATGATGTTCCAAAGCCGGTGTCAACGTTAACTACTGAAGAGAAGCTACTATTTGACAGGGAAAAGAAAGCGGTGGCTAGTATTTTGATGTCTCTTCCGAAGGAAATATATCACAGTTTTAAACAGTTCAATTCTTCTCAACAACTGTGGGAAGCATTACAGAAAAGGTGTGAAGGAAGTTTGGATGTGAAGAAGAGTAGAAAGGAGCTATTAAAGAAGCAGTTCTTGGTCTTTAAGCATTTTCAAAACGAATCCTTGGATGATCTTGCTACAAGATTCTATCATCTTCTTAGTGAACTGGCAAGTGCTTCTGTGGTGTATGAAACTGAAGAAATCAATGATAAATTCTTGGAGGCTTTACCATCAAAATTTGATGTGTACACGATTTTAATCAAAGAGAACATTAAGTATAAAACCATGTCTCTTGAAGAAGTTCTAGGGAAGATTCAGTCGCATGACATGAATATGAAGAAGAAAGAGACTAACTTGGAGCATATCCAGGATCCCTCAATGTATTTTGCCAAATCTACCGGTAAATCTGGTAATGGAGTGGCATTCTTTTCTGGTGATGCTTAAGATTCTTTAAATGATCAGTGTTCTAGAGTTCCAATTCACTCTGGTCATTCAAGCCATTCTGGATTTTCTGCGACTACAGCTTCTACTTCATCTAGATCTCATTTGAATCAAAAGGTTGCTGATGATTATCTTGCTATGTTTTCTTCATTCATGGCATCATATGAAAATTTTGTTGGTGGTAAAATACATGATCCTTAGTTATAGAAGAAGATTTCAGACAGATTGACCCTGTTGATCTGGAAGAAATGAATATCCAATGAAATATGACCATGTTAATGCGTCAAGCTAGAGATTTCTTGAAGAAAACTGGTAGAAAATATATTGGCTCAAATAGTCGATCTCGTATGGGTTTTGATAAAAGCAAAGTTCGGTGCTACAACTGTCAAGAATATGGTCACTTTGCTAAGGAATGTGTGAAGCCAAAGGTCGAGTTTGATTCTCAAAAGAAGCAACCTAATTTTCAGCATAATAGGAATCAGTCACATGGTTCATCTGGTAATACAAATCATGCATCTGCTTCATCGGCATTGGTTGCTCAGAACGACGAAAACTATGACTGGGGCATTCATCTAGAAGACTTGGTGGGTGCTGTGAGTCAGGCTTTTGTAGCAGAAATTCATTCTGAAAAACCAGAGGAGTTGACTGATGATGAAAGTTCTAGTGATGATTCTTGTGATGGTGACAGTGTTCCAAGCGTTGATGAAGAAGTAGAACAAGTGCAGAATATTGATTCTGATGTTGCATCAGGTGTTGCTGAGGAGGATATTTTTCTTACTCAAAATGCTTCTGATGGTGTTGATTCAGAAAATATTCCTATTGCCAAAGCATTCATGGCAGGCATGTCTGATCCGTCTAAGGTAAAAGACTTTGTTTGTCATATTTACTGTTCTAACTGCATTTATGTTAAATATAAATTACAAAAGCTCATGGATGATAACACAAACTTGATTTGTGACATGAAATCGATGCATATTGTTAATCAGAAACTGAAAGATAATGATAAATTGTGTATCAATAGAATTGAGTCTTTGATAAGAGACTTAAATTCTCTAGGGTTGAAATATAAAGAGCAAAGTTATCATCTAGATATGGCTTATGATGAGATAGAAAAACGTAATGAAGTGGTTGCTCAAAAGAATAAAGAAATATCTGACAAAGAGTCTGAAGTGATCAAACTTCATAGAAAGATGGAAAATTTTGAAAATTCTTTGGTTGTTTTGGATTATTTTAACTCAAATGCTGTCCTACAAAGCGTGTTGCTAGAATTGGATTTATTCCTTCACCATTTAATGCAAATTATGTGGTGGAACCTGAAATCATACATGAAGAGAAGATAGATCCAAAGACTGTGTTAAAGGTGAATCCGGTAACTGGGGAGGATATGGTGTATGAGTCTGATTCTGAAGATGAGGTGTTTGATGAGAAGAAGGTTGAAGGCATTCCAAAAGAGGTAAAAATTGATGACCCAAAAGTTGTTAAAACTGTTACCCGAGATAGATGCATTCTAACTGAACCTGAAGAGGTGAAAGTTGGTCCATCTAAGCTTTCTCTGATTTTACAGTCGAGTGGTTTCGTAGCAGCTGGTTATCAAAAAGTGTATTCTTCAAAGGTGCCAACACAGGCTTATGTTCCAAAGAAGCCGATAAACTGTTCGGGACATTCCTCTGAAGCTTATACCTCTGATGGATCCTCACATTCAAAGAAAACTCCTTATTTCAGAAGTTATCAAGAAAGAAGAGTGTGTTTTCATTGCAATAAGGCTGGTCACATTTTGCTCAATTGTCCTTACAAGAACCAGGGTAAAATGAAGACTGTTCCTTCACAACCAAAAGTAGTGAAGATTCTGAAAAGAAAAGATGAGGGAAAGTCGTCTTCTAGTTTGGAGAAAAATTTGTCTGGTCGATCTTTTGTTAAATCCTCTGGATTTAAACAACAGGATAAATTGAATGCTAAATTATTTGTATGCAAAGAGAAGCTTGAGATTCCTAAATTGAATGATAAATCTTTTGTATGCAAGGAGAAATGACACGTATATCCTTGACATGAGTGTCGCCACTAAAACGGATTCAATTCCAACATGTTTACTCTCCAAGGCGTCAGAATCTGATTCAATATTGTGGCGCAGGAAGCTAGCTCACATTAACTATAGGAAGATGAACTACATTGTTAGGAATGATCTGGTTCTTGGTATTCCAAAGATGAAATTCTCAATTCCTGATGTTTGTATTCCTTGCAAGAAGGGGAAGCAAAGAAAGAAATCTCACAAATCTAAATCGAAGAATTCTATTGTAACTCCTTTGGAGCTGCTACATATGGATTTGTTCGGTCCTATCAGTATCAAGAGCATTGGTGGAAAATCGTACTGCTTGGTAGTAACTGATGATTACTCTAGATTTTCATTGGTTAAGTTTCTTTCCTCTAAAGCTGAAACCACTGAGTTGGTACAATACTTAATCCTGGGTTTGGAGAATTTATTCAATCTGAAAGTCAGAAGAATCAGGAGTGACAATGGCAGCGAATTTAAGAATAGCAAAATGAGCTTATTCTGTCTACAAAAAGGAATTCATCATGAATTCAGTGCGACATATGTTCCTCAACAAAACGGTGTCGTTGAACGAAAGAACAGGACTTTGGTAGAAACGGCTCGCACGATGCTTGCAGATTCTAAGCTTACAGTCACCTTTTGGGTTGAAGCTGTGAATACTGCGTGTCACGTTTTGAACAGGGTCTTGACCGTCAAGAGACATAACAAGACTTGCTATGAATTGCTGAATAATCGAAAGCCGAATCTAGATTATTTACTACCTTTTGGTAATCCTTGCACCCTATTGAAAGTTCGAGATGCCCCAAAAAAATTCAGTGCGAAGGCTATTGAAGGGATTTTTCTGGGGTATGTGGCTAATTCGACAACCAAGAGGGTTTATAACAAAGAGATGCGCCAAGTTGAAGAATGGTTCCATATTGATTGTTCAAATCGGTCTTTACCACAAATGGCGATTGGTCCGGATTGGGCATTTGATTATGAAAACTTATTCAAGTCTTTTCATTTACCTTCTGATATTTCTGCTGAAGATGCTACTGTTCTCTATGAGTCATGTCAAGATGCACAACACAATGGATTTCTACCAACTACAGTTCCAAATTCATCGATTCCATCTACTTCTGTTCCCGATCCTAATGTTGCTTCTTGTACAGGTCCACAAGATTCAGAGAGTGAGGAGGATAATGCTATTTTTCAAGATTCTTCTGCTAATCCGTTGTTGGGTGATGATCTATTACCTTCGACACAGGCTCAGGGGAGATTCTTACAAATTTAGACTCGGATATTCCATTTAATCAAGATTATTCTTATCAATCTGACTCTACTCAAGTTGTCGTGTTGCCGGTTCCTGAGGTTGCATCCATAAAGGAACTCAAAGATCATTCCGTGATGAATATAATTGGAAATTTACAGGATGGAGTGAAAACACATTCTCTTATTGACAATACTTGTTTGTATACATGCATTAAAGATTCTGGTGTTCTTGATGATTGATCACATTCATGCTTTATTTCGCAGGTTGAACCCAAGAATGTTGAGATGGCTTTAAATGACAACAATTGGATAGAAGCTATGCAGGAAGAATTTGCTCAATTTGACAAACTTAAGGTTTGGAATCTTGTTGATCTTCTGAAGGGTACGTATCCGATAGAAACAAAATGGGTGTTTAAATGTAAGAAAGACGATCGAGGTGTCGTGGTACGCAACAAGGCAAGATTAGTTGTTCAGGGCTTCAATCAACAAGAAGGAATTGATTACATCGAGGTTTATGCGCCTGTTGCGAGGCTCGAAGCTATAAGGTTGTTTCTAGCTTTTGCTTCTTTTAAAGGTTTTAAGGTGTTTCAATTAGATGTCAAAAGTGCGTTTTTACACCGAGGTTTATGCGCCTGTTGCGAGGCTCGAAGCTATAACGCCGGGGTTTGAAGATCCACTGAATCTGAATATGGTTTTCAAGCTTGATAAGGCCCTCTATGGTCTTCATCAGGCTCCTCGTGTGTGGTATGAAACACTATCCACACATCTTTTGGCAAATGACTTTGTTCGTGGGAAGATAGACTCGACCTTATTCATAAAGAAATCAGGGGGAGATTACCTACTAGTGCAGATTTATGTGGACGATATTATTTTTGGCTCAACAAACGAAGGGTTATGTAAAGATTTTGAGGGTGTAATGATGTCGAAGTTTGAAATGTCTGCTATGGGAGAGTTATCGTTTTTCTTAGGTTTGCAAGTAAATGAAAAGGAAGATGGTTTCTTTATTCATCAGTCCAAGTATGTCAAAGATATCTTGAGCCGATTCAAGATGGAGGACTGTACCCCATATGATACTCCAATTCCGGCCAATCATAAGTTGAATTCTGACCCGGATGGAAAAGATGTGGATTGTCGACTTTACAGAGCTATGATTGGATCCCGCATGTACTTAACCGCTTCAAGGCCAGATATAATGTTCGCCTTGTGCATGTGTTCCAGATTCCAGGCAAAGACAAAAGAATCTCACTTAATTGCTGTGAAAAGAATCTTTCGATATTTGAAAGGAAAACAACGTTTGGGGCTATGGTATACTCATGGTTCTAACTTTGATTTCAATGCTTATACTGATTCTGATTTTAGTGGTTGTTGTTTGGACAAGAAATCTACAACAGTTGGTTGCCAGTTCTTAGGTAATCGACTTGTGTCCTGGCAATGCAAAAAGAAAACCACAGTCTCGATTTCTACATGCGAAGCAGAATATATCGTTGCTGCGAGTTATTGTTCACAGATCCTGTGGATACAACAACAATTGAGATATTACGGTTTGAATTTCACAGGAACCCCTATGCTTATTGATAATAATGCTACTATGTCCATAACTAATAATCCTGTTAAACATAGTAAAACTAAGCACATAGAAATTCGATATCATTTTATTCGTGATTGTGTAGAGAAAAGGTTGATTGAGCTGGTCAAGGTACACACTGAAGATAATTTTGCAGATTTGTTTACCAAGACATTTGATCATACCAGGTTTGAATTCCTAATTAAAATGATTGGTATGATCAATCCCGAATAAAAGCTTTTCTAAATCAGAATTTCATGAAAAATTTTGTTTTTTAAGTTCTTTTATTGCTTTATTACATTTCAGCATTTACATTTTCAGTCAAAAAGTTTTTAATTTATAAAAAGTCAAAACAAATTGAAAAATATAAAATTTGACATCATTTGAGGTTAGAGAAGAAATGATAGTACATCAGTGATTAGTTCATTTCACACGACCTTAGTAGACCTTTAATATATGATTGATTAAACTGAGTTGATTTGATCTAAATTTCAAAGTCTGCATAAATGAGAAATGATAGTGTTGTGAATACTCTAATCTTGATAATTTGTTTTCAAATTTGTGTATGAGTTTTGAAACTTAAATTGTCAATAGACTAAAAGCGTTTTGAAACTAATAGTAGTGTGAAAATTAAATATAATATGATTACATCTGTGATTTGAATCCATTATATGCCTGGGTGTGTGTGTAAAAGATCATTATCAGATAAAGAATATATGGTTATAAAGAATTTCATGAGACCAATATCGAATTATATCTTTAGCACAAATTGATTCCAGTTCACTTCACTGCCCATGCCCCGAAAAACATGCAAGGTGTTGTTGAACTAAGATATGCTTTCAAAATCTGTTGAAACGTATATTCGCCCTTGGATCAGTTAGATACATCATCTAGTCTGAATCCATTGAATTTTATCCAGATAATAGTTGGATCCTCATACCTGAATCTGTTGATTCTCACTATTCAGCCTATTCATTAGAATCTTCTGATTCTGAATCATCATGATTCTTATATCCTTGGGGATCTGCTTTTATACTTGTGCTAAAAGAGATAATTTCATCTTGAAAATTGATCTAATCTTACCATTAACTGTATATGTCTTGAAGATAGTGCAATTTATATTTCTGTTTGGCATATATGTGGGGTACACGATGTTTTTCATCTAAATGGTACTAAATCACATGAATTTGGAGAATAAACGCTTCTAGTTTCAAATCATATAATATTGACAAATTTAAGACTTCATGCTTTATATTTCAAATTCGGTATAAATAAATGAGCATTTCATAACCTGATCTTATTTACTTTGAAATTTATCGCGTATCATTTTAAATACTATTCAAATTGAATGAGTTTCAAAATGAAAAAGATGCAAAGTGCACAAAACTGAGTTGGATGGTTTCATACTATAGGTTACCCTTTGTTATTGCTAAAATGTGTGATGAATTAATTGGATACTGATATGATCTTCTTGCTCATGATGATCTTTCAAAAATATGTGTTTCCGTTTATTCAGATAAAATCCAAAAATATGTGTTTTCGTTTGTATAGATATAATCCAAAAATATGTGATTTCGTTTGTATACATAAAATCCAAAAATATGTGATTCCGTTTATATAGATAAAACTCAAAAAGATTTTTATTTTCCATGAAAATTCAAAACTTTTATTAAAATTGTTCGGGATTGGATCGGATACATGATGCTGACGAAAGTTCAAGACTTGAAAGGTTGAAGTTGGTAAAATTTTGTTCAAGGCAAAAGTGAATAGATATTATGTTCGCCTGTGTACAGTGAAGCGAACTTAATAAGTTCGCTTATGAACAGTGAAGCAAACTTAATCTGTTTGTCTGTGGATGGTGAAGTGAACTTAGCATGTTCACCGAAGGCTTGTTAAGCGAACTTAACAAGCCTTCGCCTAAATAAGCGAACTTAATTTGTTTAAGGTTCTTGGCCAAGTGAACTTGACAGTCATCGTCTTCATTTTTCAAGCGAACTTATCTGGAAATTTTTTTGAAATTTTTAATCTGTGTTGTTCGGGTTGTTTGTTGATTTCATCGTATTTCAAATTGATTTGCGAACACAACTACGGTAATTTCACTGATTTTCATCCGTTCAATCGTGTGTATTTTGATGTTTTACCTCTCGGTTTACTTCGTGAAATTGACAGAACAATTTTTGACCTAATTTTGACTGGAAAAATAAAATTGATAATTCTAATTGGTTGCTAAGTGATAATTGACCGATGTACATTGATTATCTCATGGTTTCAATTGATTTGCCTGAATTTTGAAGTTCTGGGTTTGGATTTGAATCGTCACAGGTTCAGGCGAACTTGTTCCAAGCGAACTTGTTTGAAGCGAACTTGTCCTGGCGAACTTAATAAGTTCGCCTCTTGCAACACTAAGCGAACTTATTAAGTTCGCCTAGGGGTCAGAGAGTATTTGAACTTGTGATTTTTGAGTGTTAGAATTTTTTTTTAAAATTTTGTTTTGTGTAAATTTTTTTTGTTTTTTTGTGTTTGATATTTTTTTACTAATGTGTTTTGTTGTCCGAATGTTTTCAGATGGCTCGACGTGTCGAATATAAGCATAATCAGGTGGCATTGTTAGATCCTAACATGTCCGAGGCAGTCAATTTTCAAGGAATAATCGGATTTCTGAATCGTTCGCGTCTTCATACTGCTTTATCTGCTGATCCTTACATCAGTTTGGTATATATACAACAATTTTGGGATACAGTTCATCAGGATACGGACGTAGAACCTCATGTTCTTCGTGCCACTGTCAATAATACTGAAATTTCCATATCTGAAGAAACAATTCGTGCTGCTCTTGATTTCGGTGGTAATGCTGAAGACCCATTGTCATATCCGGGCACTCTTATTATGGGTTGTTTTCAAAGAATGGGTTATCGTGGAAGACAGAATGATACACAAGCACGTAAAGGTGGCTTAGTCGGTGAATGGAGGTATTTCATGCATGTGATTATTCAATGCATCTCTCCTCGTAAAGCTGGAACTGATGGTTTAAAGATGGCTCTTCAAACTGCAATGGTGGATTTAACGTTGAATAAGCCATTCAATTTTCCACTTTACTTCTATAGAGAGTCGTCATGTAGATTAATCCGGCTGAAGGTCAAGGATTTTTGATGTATCCTTGCTTTATTCAAATGATTCTAAATCATCTTATTCCGGATCTTCCACAACATCCTATAAGATTAACTTTGCCTCCAATGTCAAAGCGTATCTTTACTGATTGCACGAAGGTGAAACAGCTGAATGCCGCATTGATACCAGTTAATACCCCTTTGTTTGGTCACTTAATCAATCCTGATTATGTTGCACCACCTAATGACAACTGGTTTCATCCTGATGAAATTGCTCAAGCTCAAGGCTTCAATGTTCCACAACAACAACAACAACCACAACAACAATAACAAGTTCAACAGCAACCGATACAACAACAAGTTCAAGTTCCACAAGTTCAGGTTCCTGTACAACCACAAATTCCTATTCCTGAACAAGTTCCAATTCCATAAGCTGAGGTTGAAATACCTATTCATGAACTTGTTCAAGAGGAGGTCGTTCAGGCACATGAACATGATCTAGGAATGAACATGGATGATTTCGTTGATAACGCTGTGAACTCGCCCATTCATGAAGCTGGAGGGAATGTGGTGACTGATGATGAATCTAAGCTCAAGTGATACGATATTACCTGTTAATGAAAGCACCGACTCTGATGAATCTAGGGATTTTTCTTCAGATCATTATGAACGGTTAGCTGCTATTCCACTGGCTAATGTTGGAAAACGCATTAAATCTCAAGCCAGACGACCAATAAAAAAGTCTGTTCGGGATCCTCCTTCCGGTTCAGTACTTGGAAAAAGATCCTTGGTTGATGAGAGTACTGAGTCTGATAGTGACTTTAATCCATATCCAAAGACTCAAAAGTTAATGTCTGCTTCAATAGCTGCTGCTCAATCTTCGCAGGGAGTAGAGGATGCTAATTTTGTTGCTTCCTTGATTATTACTCCTCCACGATCTAAAGATACATCTCCGGTTATAACTCCTGTTCCTCCAATCATTACTCCTACTGCAAGTCCTTCGATTCCACAATCGTCAGATGGTCCGTCAAAGCCTTCTGATTTTGAAAGAATTACTATCCTTGAATCTCAAGTGCTTTCTCTACAAACACAAGTGAACACTCTTGTTTCTACTGATTCACAACGGCAGCTGGTGATTCAGACTTAAGCTCAACAGATAGCTGATATGTAAGCTTTGGTGTCCAAACTCGTTCAATGTCTTGACGCTCAGGGGGAGTTGAGGATACACGATACATGTCACACAGAGTCTATTCAAAGACGTGATGATGAAGACAATGATCATGCTGGAAATGTTGAGGGTGATCGTCAATACACTGACGCTAATCCTATATCAAAGGTTCAAGGGGAGTCGACATATCACTTGAAGGAAACAAAGATACTTTTGGTGCTAATGAAGAAGAAATTATGTTATTGGAGTTCTTTGCAGATTCTGTAGAAGAAGAAACTGAAAAGATTGCATGTCTTAATGACATTGATGATTTATTCAATGACATGGATGATGAAGTGTTTGATAATGAAATAGAAGAAGGAGAGATAGTAGAGATAGAGATAGAGAAAGATAAAGATAATGTTACTTATGAAGGCTGTGATGGTCTTAAAGTGCCGTATAACTTCATCCAGGATGATGTTATTCCTGAATTCACTTATGAAGGAGTAACAGATTCTATGGACTCTATTGAAGACGTCACACTGCCTGAAGACACTACTTATTCAAAGATGGATACTGATGGTGAGAATATTCAATCCGATATAGATGCTGAAACTAAAACTAATCACACTGAGTCTCCGAAGGTTAACGAAGAACCTGTGATGTATAGAAATACAGGGATGACAAGAGAACAGTGGAGAGAAGTTGTAAATAGTTGGATGAAGGTGCTACCCAAGTCTCCAGCACAACCTGCTCAGAAAGAGAAATATGTGAATAACGAGCGATGTGTAGGAAGGATCATAAGTTGGTTCTATGATGGTGATACAAAATTATTTGCAATTAAAAGATCTGATGGGGTTCAATACTTAAAGCCAAGGATCAAATATTTCAATACCTTGCCAAGGTGTGAAATGAATGGTCTAGCTTCAAAGCCTCTTGTTAATAGATCAAAGAATGGTTTGGCTGATGTGATAGCAAACTTAATCAAGAGAGAAGGTAGTTCAGGAAAATATGAACGACTAAAACCACAAAAAGGAAGGAGAGTGAAGAACGCAGATCAGAAGACTGGGAAGGTGACCTGGAGTTACAAGTATAAACCAGTATGTGCTGTACGCAAGATACCGTTGAAGAAGATTTCTCAAGACTTTCTTGGGAATATGAAATGGTGGTAAGTTGATGTCAATACTGGTGAAGCAAGGATTGAAGATAAAGACAATAAGGTCATTATATGTTTCTATGATGCAATGAACCTTATAAATTTTTCAAAGAAAGATCAGAGGACGTGGCGAAAGAATGAAATAATGTTCACTGCTGAATGGAAAGAACAAGGATTACAATACAAGAGAGTTTTGGAGATATGCAGAAGATATGGAGTGCATGCTGGCAGCAGACTACCGGATAACTGGAAAAGTTCATCATGAAGACTGAAGACTGTAGATCAAGCTATTGTCAAGGGGGAGTCTGTTAGGACATAGTTTGTAATGACAAAAGCTTGTAATAGTTAGATCTTATGTCTTTATGTTTTTGTTATGTAAAAAGTCACTAAGTGTTTATTCTAGTTTACCTGTTAAAACTATCAGAGGCGAACTTAATAAGTTTGCTTAAGTCTATCTGAGGCGAACTTGTTAAGTTCGCTTAGTCTGTTAGAGGGCTATATATATGTATGTTTACAGAGTCAGTCGATACGGATAGAACAGAGAATTATCGACAAGTCTGATTGAGTCTGTAAACACCATTGTGATTTGGAATACAATTGAGAAGGTTATTTACGTGATTGTCTACATTGTCTTTTATGCATATAAACGTTGATTCGTTGGATTCCGCACTCCGAGTTAACGTCACGTCTTATCACGAGATCGATCCGTAGAAGCGCCATGAGGACCTACATCCATAGACTGGTATCGGTAAAAGATACGAACTGATCAAATCTATCTTTCCAATTAGAATAATCAGCAAGATTCAACAACTTCGGCGGTTTTTGAGATGTACCAATCTCATTATCATAATTGAACATATTCGTTACTTGTACCATATTTGCCATTTTCCTAAAAAATTTCCAGGTGTTGAACACCCACTACCCTTAGGTGAAGATAATAAGTTCGCTTCTGTGATACCCAAGATAAGTAAATATGAAGCAAACTTAATAAGTTCGCTTAACCAGAATCCAGAAAATCTAATTAAGTTCGCCTAAAAACAAGTTCGCTTAATTTGTGAGAAGCAAACTTGACAAGTTCGCCTGCACACCAAATCAGCAAGTTCGCTTGTTTCAGCAGAATCAAAATCAAGAACAGTTCAGTCCAGAAACCGCGAACCAAAAATCAACATAAAACTTCATAATTCACTGATTTGAAGGAATTAGTCAAAATCAAACCGTAGGATTGTGTAATTTCTCAATTAGAACCTTTCTATAGGATCAATTTCTTCAAAATCCTCTTCAAAAACACCAAATCAGAACCAAATTAAGCTTGAAAACTCCATGGAAATGAAAATTTCAAAGATGATGAATTTCTTGTCAATTTGCATATAAAACCGTCTAGAATCACGAGCATAAGCTCTGATACCACTTGTAGGTCCTCATGGCACTTCTACGGATCGTTCTCGTGATAAGACGTGTCGTTAACTCGGAGTGCGGAATCCAACGAATCAACGATTGCATACACAAAAGACAATAGAGACAATCAAGTAAATAACATTCACGCTTGTATTCCAATTCTCAATAGAGTTTACAGACTCAATCAGACCAAATCGTTCAACTCTGTTCTCGTTACTACTGTTGACTCTGTAAACATCTATATATAGAAATCTGACCTGCATTAGGCGAACTTAACAAGTTCGCCTCTAACAGACTAAGCGAACTTAACAAGTTCGCCTCAGATAGACTTAAGCGAACTTAACAAGTTCGCCTCTGTTAAACTAGGCGAACTTAACAAGTTCGCCTCTAGCATAACTTGCATAAACACTTAGAACATATTACATTACAAAAACATAAAGACATTAGATCTAAACTATTACAAAGCTTTTGTCATTACAAACTATGTCCTAACAGAAATGTCCCATCACCCTACTTTGGTTCCGCTTCCTCATCATCTACTTTACCTAGCTTGCCCTGTACTATGGAACAAGCTTTCGTAGCTTTTGTATTTTACATGTCTAGGGAGTTGAGCATTGTGAAAGATGCTACTGATGAGATACCCGACATTCTGCAGCGAGAGACTCAAATAGAGGAGAACAAGGTAGGAATTGAGCTTTTGACAGCTGAGCTAGCAGTAACGGATCAGGTCCATAATGTTTTGATGGATCATGTGACACATTTGGATATGAGGGTAGACACCTCAGATTTTGAGGTAGGAGGGATTCTGGAGAGAGTGGCTAATCTGGAAGGCCAGCTGCAAGCAGCAGACCATGCTGCCGAGGGACTTCAAGAAAGAGTGACTCACCTAGAAGCCCAACTGCAAGAAGCCTTATTTCCGGAAGACCTTCCACTTTTGGACGGCGAGGAAGAACCTTTCGACACCCTTGGAGGAGGAGCCACCCGAGGAGGAACCGGTGGAGATCGATGATGCTCAATCATACGTTTCTTCCGATGACGAGGATGTTGGATGATCTTCCTATTCTATCTTTCTTTTTCATTCATGTTTTGCTTATGTTATTTCTCTTTCCAAACCTAGATGGGTAAGGTTGTTCCCATTCAATAAAAGCATGAGAAGTTTAATGTTTGAGTTATTTATTTTGTAGCCTTACAATTTAATTAATTTTCAAAATATTAGACGTTGTATTTCCTTACTTGTACATAAATAATGTTTAATATACGACATATTCCTCATTTTTTGTATTTGTGAATGTGAAGAATCATGTCAGGAAGAGGACGTGGAGGTCGTACTAGTGGCCGGGGTACCATCAACATGACAGCAGCGGAGCTAGCGGCACTAATCAATGATAGTGTGGCTGAGGCTCTAGCAGCACAGAATGCTACAGGTAAATGTTTAAACTATTGACTAATGAGGTCACTTCACCTCCTAAAAGTGCTTTTCTTAAGCTCTATAATCCCAATCCTATGTTATTTCTAAATCCAGGCCAGCAAAACCAGCAGAATCAGCAACCAGCGTGCACGTTTAAGACATTTATAGACTGTAAGCCCCACGCCTTTAGTGGAGCTGTCGGACTACTCCGGTGGTTCAAAAAGGTAGAATCGGTGATTGCCATGTGCAACTGCCTAGTGGCCAATTAGGTCAAGTTCACCGCTTGAACTTTGGAGGGCCTGACTCTCACGTGGTGGAACGCTCAGTTCCAGATGTTGGGTCTGGCCATGGCAAATGGACTCCCGTGGAAAGAGTTTAAGACGATGATGAAAGAGGAGTACTGTCTCGCTATGAAATTCAGAAGTTGGAAGGTGAATTTTGGAACCTGAAAATGGAAGGTTCTGAAATTGAGCTGTATACCACACGCTCCCATGAGCTCGCTACCATGTGCCCACATATGGCGACTCCAGATTACAAAAGAATTGAGCTGTATATTGGAGGTCAATGCCTCAAATTCAAAGTATGGTTACTTCATCCAACCTTACTACCATTCAGTAGACGATCAGACTGGCTCACAAGCTAACCGATCAGGCGGTGACACAAGGGACTTTACCCCCGAGAGGTTTGGTCTCTAAATCCACCGAAAATCATAAATGCAAGTTTGATCACCACTCCAACACCCACTCCAACTCTCACTCCAAAGGATCCCAGTTCAATCAACCCTAGCAGCAGCAGCGAAAGTTTGAACTTGCTAAGAACTTCAATCAGACGACCGCCTCAGGTCAAAATCAAGGTAGTTATGCGGGGAGAGTCCCCAAGTGCAATTATCACCACGTCGGTGCTTGTAACCATTGCCAACGGTGTGGCAAGATGGGTCGCTGCAAAAGATTGTAGAGTGGATCTTCAGAATAAGCAAACGTTCCGACCGCAAGGATCCACAAGGGGATGTTTTCAGTGCGGCAAGGAGGGACACATCCAAAGGGATTGTCCTCAGTCGAAGAGGAATGGTAATGGAAATGGAAATGGAAATGGTAACGGCAATAACCAGAGTAACAATGGTAACGGCAACAATAATCAATGCAATAACAGTGGTGGCAATAACGCAAGTAATGGAGGGAATGGTGCGAAAGGACGAGCTTTCGTGCTAGGATCTGGAGAAGCTCGTCATGATCATAACGTGGTCACCGGTAAGTTTCTCTTAAATAATTACTTTGCTTCTGTCCTATTTGACACTAGTGCTGATAGAAGTTTTATATCTAGAAAACTTAGTGATATGATAAAAGGAACTCCAACTCTTTTAGGAGCTAAGTATATAATAGAGATAGCTGATGGCCAAATAATTGAAGCAACCCACATTCTTAAGGGTTGTAAGCTAGAACTAGCTAGTCATAAACTTGATATCGACCTTATGCCGGTCACACTTGGTAGTTTTGATGTAATTATCGGCATGGATTGGTTATCTAAAAACCAAACTGAAATCATCTGTCGAGAGAAAATTGTTCGAATTCCTCTCCCATGTGGAGAAACCCTTTCAGTTCATGGCGAAAAGGTTGGTGCAGTCATGGGCATCATATCCTTTATGAAAGCACATAAATGCCTTCGAAAAGAGCATACTACTATTTTGGCTCTCATTGCTGAGCAGCCCTCAGAAGAGAAGAAAATCGATGAAATTCCCGTCGTTCATGATTTTCTAGAAGTATTTCCAAAAGATTTGCCTGGTCTGCCACCACACCGTCAAGTCGAATTCCAAATCAATCTAGCACCCGTAGCGGCACTGATCGCTCGGGTACCCTACAGACTGGCACCTAGTGAATTGCTAGAGCTATCTACTCAGTTACCGGAATTGTTGGATAAAGGTTTCATCCGACCTAGCTCATCGCCATGGGGAGCTCCAGTCTTGTTTGTCAAGAAGAAGGACGGAACTTTTCGTATGTGTATCGACTACCGTGAGCTAAATAAAGTCACAATCATGAATCGTTATCCTTGGCCTCGCATAGATGATCTCTTTGATCAACTCCAAGGATCCAGTTTCTATTCCAAGATAGATCTTAGGTCCGGCTACCACCAATTGAGAGTCCGAGATGAAGATATCTCTAAGACTGCTTTTAGGACAAGGTACGGCCACTATGAATTTATGGTCATGCCTTTCGGATTAACCAACGCAGCTGCGGTATTCACGGACCTCATGAACCGTGTGTGTAAGCCTTACCTTGATCAATTCGTTATCGTTTTCATCGACGACATTCTCATTTATTCCAAGAACAAGGAAGAACATGAGGAACATCTACGTTTAATCCTGGAATTACATAAAAGGGAACAACTGTATGCTAAGTTTTCCAAGTGTGAATTTTGGATCCGGGAAGTTCAATTCTTAGGACACGTAGTTAACGAGAAAGTCATACATGTCGATCCCTCAAAGATAGAAGCCATCAAGAACTGGGCAACACCAACGACTCCGACTGAGGTGCGATAATTTCTGGGATTGGTTGGATACTACCGTTGATTCATCAGAGGATTTTAAAATATTGTACAACCCCTCACTGCCTTAACTCAAAGGGTAAAGCCTACAACTGGGGCGATAACCAAGAGTTAGTATTTCAACATCTTAAACAGAAACTTTGCAGTGCACCTATTCTAGCTCTTCCGGAAGGTACGGACGATTTTGTGGTGTATTGCGACGCATCTATTCAGGGTTTGGGTTGTGTATTAATGCAACGAGAAAAGGTGATCGCATATGCTTCGCGTCAACTAAAAATTCACGAGAAAAACTACACCACTCATGACCTAGAGTTGGGAGCTGTAGTTTTCGCACTTAAGATATGGAGACACTACCTGTATGATATCAAGTGCACCATCTACATCGATCACAATAGTCTGCAGCATATCTTTGAGCAGAAAGAGTTGAACATGCGACAACGTCGTTAGGTCGAGCTTTTGAATGATTATGACTGTGCGATCCGATATAATCCGGGTAAAGCTAACGTTGTAGCTGATGCCCTAAGTCGAAAGGAAACAAAGCCCAAACAAGTTCGAGCATTACAGCTTACTATTCACCTCGGACTACCTGACAAAATCCGTAGTGCTCAACTTGAAGCCCTGAAAGAGGAAAATCTACCGCTGGAAGGTACATGCGGTATGGAAGCACAACTCGAGGTCAAGTCTAACGACATTCGCTATTTCACAGAGCGAATTTGGATTCCTGTGTATGGGAACATAAGAGAAGTAGTCATGGATGAGGCACATAAATCCCGATACTCTATTCATCCAGGTTCTGACAAAATTTACCACGACCTTAAGGTGTTATATTGGTGGCCAAAGATGTAGGCCGATATAGCCACCTATGTAAGCAAGTGCCTGACTTGCTCAAAGGTCAAGGTGGAATATCAAAAGCCTTCTGGTCTACTACAACAACCGGAAATCCCAATGTGGAAATGGGAGCAAATCTCTATGGACTTCATAACAAAATTACCCAGAACCTCCAGTGGATGCGATACCATTTGGGTGATCGTAGATCGCTTAACAAAATCTGCGCACTTCCTTGCAACCAAAGAAACCAAAAAATTGGACAAGCTTACTCGTACTTATTTGAAAGAAGTAGTATCTCGGCACGGGGTGCCGATATCTATCATTTCGGATCGTGATGCACGATTCGCCTCTCGTTTCTGGCAATCGTTACAGAAAGTTTTAGGCACGCGTTTAGACATGAGCACAGCTTATCACCCACAAACCGATGGTCAAACGGAATGTACCATCCAAACATTAGAGGACATGCTGCGAGCTTGTGTGATCGATTTCGGTAACACTTGGGAGTCTCACTTACCTTTAGTGGAGTTCTCCTACAACAACAGTTATCACACTAGCATCAAAGCGGCACCATTCGAGGCATTGTACGGACTTAAATTCTGATCTCCTATCTGTTGGGATGAAGTTGGGGATAGCCAACTTACAGGTCTTGAACTTGTATTTGAAACTTCCGAAAAGATCGTTCAAATCCGAAACCGTATGGCGGCAGCTCGAGATTGTCAAAAGAGCTATGCCGACAAGCGTCGTAAACCGTTAGAATTTCAAATCAGTGACATGGTCTTACTCAAAGTCTCACCTTGGAAAGGTGTCATTCGCTTCGGGAAGCGAGGCAAACTAAACCCTCGTTATGTTGGACCTTTCAAGATAGTAAAGAGAATTGGCCCAGTAGCATATTAACTGGACCTACCGGAAAGACTTAGTGGTGTACACGATGTCTTCCATGTCTCAAACTTGAAGAAATGCCTAGCAGAAGAAGCACTCATGGTTCCTCCTGAGGAGCTGCATATTGATGAACATCTACGGTTCGTTGAAGAACCTTTAGAAATCATGGATAGGGAAATCAAAACGCTGAAGCGCAGTAAAATCCCTATTGTCAGAGTTCGTTGGAACTCGAAACGTAGACCGGAATTCACATGGGAACGCGAGGATCAGATGATGCGCAAGTATCCTCATCTGTTCAAGCAATCCACCTCAAACTCTTAAGGTACTATTCTAATTTTCGGGACGAAAATCCTTTCAACTAGGGGATGATGTGACACCCTAAAATTTTTTTTTTATCTTATTTTAATTTTTGGGACGAAAATCCTTTCAACTAGGGAATGATGTGACAATCCGAACTTTTCTAGTTAACTCCGTTAACAAAATCCACTTAAAGTTAACTGAAATTAACTTTACTCAAACTCCAGGGACTATTTCTGTCAATATCTCAAACTTAAACCACAGGGACTAGTTATGTAATAACCCTAATCTCTATGTTGACTTTGGAAAGTCAAGATCCAAGTCTTGTTGACTTTGGAAATCAAAATTAACCAAAATTTAACCTAAATAACCAAGTTCAAACTTGAAGGACCTATCCTGCCAAGTTTCAAACTCAAATTCTTAGCAAAACCTCAGGGACCAGTCCTGCCAATTCATGAAACCGAATTGTTGACTCTTGAAAGTCAAACATCGCGATTTCCCTCGAATTCGACCGTTTCTAGTTGGAATTCGTTGAAACTGAAACTGATTCCCCACGATTCAACCGTTTTCGACCATCATTATCATCTTAAATGCGGATATTGATTTGGTTTAAACTCAATTAATGAGCGTGTAACTCAAAACCGTCGACAGAAATCAAATTCATTTATTCCTCGTAGTAACTTCACGAATTGAGACACTACGCACACTCGACAAACTCTCCTGAAGCTTTCGCACAACCCACATTGGCCGGAGAAGCAGCAGAAATCATCGGAGATCAAGCAGTTCTTAGCCGACACCTGTAGTACTCGAACTCTATCAATTCGACTCACATTCTGGTAATTTCTTACTCCAATTGCTTCGTTTTTATCCATAGAATGAAAGCCCTATGTCAATTTGGTCTTAAATTATCAATTCGATCGAAATCTCGACTCTAGGGTTCATCACTAACCGGTTTAATCTAACCCTAGTCTAGGCCCAATCAAAATACAATTAAACTATACAGTCAGATTCGCAATACCATTTTCTTTGAAAGCCCTCTGTCAATTCCATGTTTTATTATCAGGATCATTGTAACCCGTAATCTAAGGATCTTATGAAACCAGATTGTCGAATTCAACTCTAAACTGTTTTTAAATCAAATTAAACCACATCATTAGACTCGTAATCGTCTGTAAAGTGAAAGCCCTATGAAATATCGGGCTTCCATCATCGAATTGATCGTAATCCTGTAATCAGGGTTCATCTAAGAATGATTTGGGGTTCTCGATCTTAAACTCAAAATTAATACAATTAAATAACATCATCAAATTCGCAATGTTCCAATTAACAAAAGCCCTATGATTTCATCAATTTTTATTATCAGAATACTTCGGTTCAATTATGACTTATCAAACCAGGGTTTCGATCCAATTTTCAGTAATTAAACGACCTAAACCCTATCGTTTTTGAAATAAAAACCATGCTCAGGTTCGTGATTTCCAGGGTATCAAAACCCCTTTGCTGTTTCGATCGATCGACACCGGGATCGATGGATCAGAGCTGGGTTTCGATCACGAATGGGTTTGGGAGGGAAGTCACTTGAACCTTCATGATTAATCAATTCCAATCCGGATGCTAACGCGATGACCCTAGCGGGCGGACTGGTTAAGACAGTGTGCGTGTGTGGGAGAGACCCGGGTTCGAGACCGGGCTCCCACATTTATTTTTTGGGGCACTTTTAGTTATATTTAATTATTAAAAATCAAACCCTATATTATTATAATATTAAATTAATATGTTTTAGCTCGGGAAACAACCCGTAGGCTCGGGTTTGGATTTATAACCTATTTTTATTATTAATTTCACTTTTAAAAATAGTATATTTTATTCTTTTCAAGCCACAACCTCATATAAAATAATATATTTATATTATTTTCAACCCGTGATTAATATTATAAAATAATATATAAGTTATATTATTTCGTATCATTTTATAACTCGTGTAACGTTTTAAACCATTTAATAATATAATTGTTATATTATTTACTCGTGTTTATTACCTCCATTAAAAATAATATATTTATTATTTTTTCTCGAATGGGTATTTAGAATATTCATGCGAACCTAAAAATAATATATTAAATTATATTATTGTCCTAAGTTTTGTAAACGACAAAACGCTCGAATATATTTATTAAATATTATTTTGTCATTCGTCGCGTAACGTGTATATATATCTTAATTATTTATTAAAGAATTCTATTCCCATGGACACGTTCGTCTACTCTTGGTTGTTAGAGCGTTTCTCATTCCGCGTCGTTGTCGCAAATCCCAACTTGTTCCTAATTTATGTGTTTATAATTTTAGGGCATTCGTAAGTCTTTTGAGACTTACACTCGTGGTTCCAACTTATCCCTTGTGTGATACTACCTACGCTATTCAGGTGAGTTTTCATGGCCCCTTTTTACTGTTTTAAACAGGGGGAGAAAAACATGTCGTAAATACTTTTGATTTTTGGTAATTCATATATGATATCAGTTGTATAACTATGCGAATACATTATCCTTTAAGTACTCACATCGGACCGTTAGTATGAATATAGCGAGGTAATTTGAGTAGTACTACTGGGTTTGACAAACCTCACCCGCGTTAGTCGCGCTAACTCGATTGGAGGTCGAACGAGTGCAATATTGACCTAAACATGCACCATGATGGTGGGAGACATATAAAAAGTCATCTGTCGGTTGCGAGCGAATTAGTTAACATGTTTATGGGTTAGCTACCTATTGATTTATATATTGAATGTACATTAATCTGTTAAAACGCTTCTATAAATTGAAACCTGTGAACTCACCAACCTCGTGTTGACATTTCCTAACATGTTTTTCTCAGGTCGCTTAAGATAAGGCACGGGTGCACACAATAGGACATGCATGGAAATATTGCCTTTGATTCATGTTTCAATAAACTGTTTGGACTATATAATTTGTGTTTGGTTTGGACTTTTGGACTATTCTTTTGGGCGCGTGTGTTTTGCGTATTTACTTTCTTTACGCTTCCACATTAACTCTGATTGATATGATATTTTTATTTGAGTCCCATGTAGAGTCGTTCTATGTAACTAATGTCTGAGATCCTGGTTCGTCACTTCCCAAACGGTAAAACTCTGTTAGTTGAAAATTGGGGGTGTGACATAAGTAAAAGAGAGGTAGTGAAAGTCACCTTAGTATGCGTGCAGATGAAAGCTAGATAAAAATAGTTGGACCTCTAACTGGCACCTAAAACTATAGGTCTATAAGTGTGTGTTCGTGTAGGTTGACATGAACCCATAGTATCCAAACAATATCATTGTTTAAGTGTTTAGAAAAGATTTACAAGTTTGACCCGACGACTCGTTGGTTACACGTTGTAAGTAATTATGTTTTTTAGTATAATACTACCACATTATACACATATGATCATGCTGTCGCACTTAGCAACAAGTCCTATTTGTTCTAGCAAGATTGCAAGTTTCCATAAATAGCAGGTTTCTATATATAGCAGGTTTCCATAAATAGCAGGTTTCTATATATAGCAGGTTCTATAAATAGTAAGTATGTTCGAAGCTCGTGTCTTTCAGAAACTATCGTTACTAATTATGTTTGACATGTGAATCTAACACGTCCTAGATGGTTAAACATGTACCAAACACCTAGAATCTAACATGTTGATCACATCACAGTTTAGGGTTTCCTTTTATAGTCGGCTAAAGATAACATGCACGGTTTCTAAGGTTTAACACATTACAACATGGTATTATGTCCTACATAACATAGTTCTATCATCAAATTATACCACACAAGTCTATATAACCACATATGACCACTTTTGCAAATTAAAGTTCCTTATTTATCAAGTTTATAACACCGTGTTAAGTATTTAGAATTTGATTTCATAATTTATCTACACAAGTAACAAGTGACACATAAACCTCATCACATCATATAGTTCAATGCTAGCATGCAAGTTTCAAAACCTAAAAAGTATCCTTCTTAAGAAAGTCTATGATTTCTAGCTTGTTTAACGGAATTTAAAACACCAAATCAATTGTATACCATCTAACTAATATAAATATAACCATAACAAGTATCATACACATCAAATATGCAATCTAGAAATCAAAAAAAGTTTCCTTCATCGGCAAGTTATGATCTTTACAACTAAGGTTTCATCGATAACATTAAAATCATCAAATACATGTAGAACAATGTTAAAGACATTAACTTTATTACAAAAACTCATGTTTGGATGAACTAGCGTTGAAATCACAATTTTAGAAATCTTAAAATCATAAAATTGGACAAAACAACTTACGTAGGATTGTTAGAAACGCTTAGGGGAGTCCAAATACACATTCAGTTGCAAGGTTGGAGAGCAAACGAGGGTGCTTGGGTTGCTTTCTTGGTTTCGGTCGCAAGAGGGCAAGAGGAGGGGGGTTGACGACGGCTAGAACAAGGAAAAGGGAAATAGGGTTTTAATTTTTATAAAATTCCTTAAATACTTGATCCCATGGGTTTTTTAAAATGTTATGGATAATCCATGGGCCAATTTAAATGGGTTTTAAATTTATTTAATTAATCCACTAGATAAAATTATTTTAATTAAAAGTTTTTATAAAATTCTCTTTATAAAAATACTAAAGCAGTAACAACACAACGATACGCGTAAACGTACGCGATTTCACAAAAGTCTACATAATTCACAGAAAAAATCACTAAACACATAAATTCACATAATTTATATTTAAATAATTGTTCGTAATTATTTTTATTAGATCACCAACGTTCCGGGTTAGACTCGTGTGAGATCCGGTAATTCTTCGTGTTTGTGCGAACTGACACATCTAACTAATCCTAATTAAATGTAATGCATGAGTGAATGTTCGAGATAACTGATTTTGAATAAATAAATGTTTGAGATAACGATGTTTGTGTTAATGGAGTTAACCTGAAAATTCCGGATGTCACAACTATTACACAAAATATGTTCAAGCTCGTTGCACAAAACATGCTCTAATAAACTCAGGTCCTGACAATTGACTTTCTCCTACCTCATACCAGCATACAGGAGTTCAGCATTTTCTTCCATATAAAGCTTCAAAAGGTGCTGCTTGTATGCTTGTGTGATAACTATTATTGTATGAAAATTCCATTTGGGGGAGATTATCATCCCAGCTACCACTTAAATCTATCACAAATGCCCGAAGCATATCTACCAGTGTCTGAATTGTTCTTTCACTCTGCCTATCTGTTTGTGGAGAATAGGCAATGCGTAGGTTCAGACGAGTTCCCATGGCTTTTTGGAAACTTTGCCATAAACGAGATGTAAAACGACTATCTCTATCTGACCGTATGGATAGTGGGACTCCAAGTTGAGATACAACTTCATCTACATATAGTCGAGCTAATCTATCCATACTGAAGGTTTCATTCATAGGGAGAAGATGAGAAGATTTGGTTAATTTTTCAATGATAACCCAGATAGTATCGTTTCCACAACTGGTTCGAGGAAGTTTAGTAATGAAATCCATTGTTATCATCTCCCATTTCCAAACTGGCAATTCTAGTTATTGCAATAAACCAGAAGGTTTCTAGTGTTCTGCCTTTACTCGAGCGCAAGTAAGACATTTTGCAACATATATGGCAATATATTTCTTATGCCAATCCACCAGTAATTCTTCTTCGGGTTTTTATACATTTTATCACTTCCTGGGTGCATCATGTATTTTGACTTGTGCACCTCTTCGAGTATTCTTTCTCAAAGATCTCCAGTGATCGGAACCCAGATTCTTTTATTCATTCAAAGTATTTCATCATCTCCTTTGACTAACTTCTCAATCATGCCCTTCATTCCTTCCTTATCTAAATTTTCTTCAGTTTGAGCCAAATGCTGGGCATCTATTAATTGAGACATGATATCATTACGAAGATCAAGTCTGAGAGCATAAACCCATTTAAGTTTCTCTCTTTATTTTCTGCTTAAGGCATCTGCAACAACATTTGTGATGTAGTGCAAAGCAAACATATTTATTCCTTTGTATTCATACATTTTAGATAGTTTTATATTTGTTTTTAGTCGTTCTAGTTTATAGTTGAGTTTATGTTGTGTATTCAGGTGCTCGTATGAAGTATGAAGCTATATCGTGAAGAAACTGAGCACGAGAGAAGTCCCAAACAAAAGATTGAAAAAATGGGAAAAACAAGTTCTCACGGTACGCGGAGGGAGTAGTGACAGGTCCTCGCGGTACTCGAGGAAAGCCGAATCCGTGCCCGACTAATTTGTCTCTCGCGGTACGCGAAGGACTGGTGACAATCTCTCGCGATACGCGAGAGGCCCTAAAATCCGCAAAAAGCCCTATTTTCGAATTAAATAAAATTTGAAGGTTATGAGAGGAGTTCGATTTCCTGCCATCCAGCAAGGTGCAAAGGGCGATTTCAGGAGCTAGGAAGCGGAATCAAGTGTAAAGTTGAAGACTTTGGATCCCGGGTTCGTTGTAGTAGCGTATTCGGTTTTAAAGTTTGAATCTTTATTCGTTGTTTCTATGTTTGAACCTATGTTTTGCATATTTAATTCTGTTATGGATGTTCTAAGTATGAATGGAGGCTAAAAATTTAATACTGCCTAGGTCTAATGATGAATATTTGCTAAATTCTTGATTTTTATTGGTTTTTGGATTCGTTGGATGGATTACAGATTTTGTAGCAATCTCATGATAATGTATATGATGAATATTCTTGCTTGAATCTGATGTGTGTTTGATTTCAATTTCGTATGTTATTTATTTATGTCTTCCGGTTTGAATAGCATATCTAAATCATACACTTTAGGTTTGTGGTTGTTTGTATGGTTTGCTAGACGTAGTAACCATAAGATTTGTGTTTGAGTGTTAATTAAATCTGAGTGTGTCTCTTAACTCAATACCCGAGAGGTGAGAGGTAATCGGTTAGTCCTCGTCATTAGGTTCCGAGTGTGAATTGTCTAAGAGGAAATTTCCTTAGGTGTCTAGTGATTGTTGTTATTCCTTGTCATAGTTGTTATCCTGAGATTACCCCGTGCATATTCGATGTATTGTGGACAGTGAGACTGAGAGGTGATCTGTCTTTTGGGTACTTTATCATTATAATTCGACCATCTGGTGAGTTTACTACATCTTTAGGTTTCTTAGCTGGTGACACCCTGAGAGTGATTTGGGATCCACTAGGTTGTCTAGAGCTGTTGTCCTTAGATACCTAGATCCATCATTGTTTCCATAACCGGTAGGTGGTATTCGTCCCATTCCTGGTATTTCCCTGAGCTCTTTGTCTGGATAGTTAGAGTCGATCTTTAGTTCTGCATTTGCTTATTTAATCCGTAGTGTAGAAAACCCCCCAATCAATCATCTTTAGTCCGAGTCAGAGTCTAGTTTAGCTATAGTAGTGTCTATAGGTTTCGATATTCCGGTTTACCATTAAGTTGTGCTACACTCGATAGGTACACTTGCCTGTCAGTGCGGTTTAGTTCATAGGTACTCCATTATTTACTTAGGAGTCTAGGTTAGGTTTATTTGTTAGTTTTTAGACCGTCTGGGCGACATCAAGTTTTTGGCACCGTTGCCGGGGACACTTGGCAATAACAACATTAACTTTGACAAGTTCTTTTTATGATTTTTGGCATGTTTTGTTTCTTTTATTTGTGAGTCTTAATTGTGTGTCTTTGTCGTATCTGCTACTTGTGTGTCCTATATGAGTGTCTAACATAGGATCGAGTCTTTCTATTTTTTAGTCTTTCTTATTTTTATTTGTGTCTTTCAGTTTATGCACCACACTCGTTCACTGGGATCACCACCGTATTCTGCTTCTTTAGAGCCTGAACGAGAGCTTCACGAGCACACCCGAGACTTCCAAGAGCATTTGAAAGAGTTGTGCAAAAACCAGGTACGCCCCACTAGCCCAGTTCCTTTTCCTAAAATGGGCGACACTGACCCACCAGGTAGGCGTACCATACACCAGAGAGCCAGTGATGGGGTCCTCGGGGCAAGATCTTTGATCACCCGCCCCGCTATCCCTAATGCCAATACTTGGCAGGTCCTATCACATGTCATGAGTACGATCACTCATTCCACTTAGTACCATGGCCTCGAGGATGAGGATGCACGCGGACATCTGTCCTTCTTCGTGCGCATATGTGATACCTTTAATATCACGGGTGTATCTAAGGACGCAATCTACATGCGTCTCTATCCATTCTCGCTCTCTGGGTGTGCTTCCACTTGGCTTGACACCCTCCCCGACAACTATATCACAACATGGGAGGACTTGCAAGCTAAGTTTCCGAAAAAGTACTATCCACCTTCCAAGGCCGCTAGCCTTAGGGACCAGATCCATTCATTCCGGATGGACCCTGATGAGCCTTATCACTTGGCCTGGGAGCGGTTCAACGCACTATTGAGCCGATGTCCCCAGCATGGTCTTTCTGACTGGGCGATAGTGGAGAAGTTATATAATGGCCTTATCTTCGAGAAGCAACAAATGTTCAGCACAACTGCGGGAGGCCACATCATGGATAAACTAGAGCCAGCTGAGTGTGAAGAGATGTTCAAGAGCTTTGCTCTGGTTGAACAACAGTGGCCATCTACTAGGACTTCCATTCCTAGTGGTAGGGCACCGCTTCTTCTCCTAGAGGTGTGCATCAGGTCAACCCTGATACTGGCGTGGCTGCTGCACTCGCAGCGATGGCGAATGAGATTAAGGAGCTGAAGCTTAGTGCTTAATGGTGTGAGGTTTGTAGAGAAGGCCACGACACCAGGGACTGCCCCGTTAGTCAGTAGGATCAGGTGAACTTTGCGGGCAACCAGAACCGAGGGTATAATAATGATTATAATAATTCTTTTGGCTTGGGATGGAGATCTGGAAATAACCTGCCTGGGTTTAATGGCCGCTCTAATCAGTATGGAGGAGGTGAAGCAGGAGTGAGTTCTGGGAGCATTTCTAGGGATAAGAAGATAGAAGAGATGCTAGAGAACCATACTTAGATGCTCTCTCATTTAGTGCAGAAGGATAAGGAGACTCAGCAGCGACTTGATGCGCACGACACCTTATTGAAGAATCAGCATTCTGCGTTCCAGGACCAGCAGCGCACGGTGGGAGACATTGCTAAGAGCTTGAAGAATAGACAGGGAGGTCCGTCTTCTGGCCCTAATGCTTCAGTGATGGCCGTGTTGACTAGGAGCCGAAGAACTGAGGAGGAGGAAGAAGAAGTAATGGAGACTGTTATTGATATATGGATTCCTACTGTAGAGGAAGTCTCCCACAACACTGTACGTCACATTCCGTCGCAGGAAGAGGTGAGGAAAATAGATTGGAGAGCCCACTTTGCTGAGATCGAGGCTAGGATGGTAGTGGATCCACCGGTAGAAGAGGAAGAGCCGGTGGATGAGGAGATAGTGGTTGAGAAGCATGCCGAGAAGGCATATGAGAAGAAGAAGGGGGTGGAGATGAAGACCCCTGAGATTGACCTTAGCCGCGTTACCTACCCAGCGCGCTTACTGCCACATAAGTATGCTAGGGAATACGGTAACTTTCTTAACATGTTGAAACAACTTAAGGTCAATCTCCCGTTCATAGAGTTCCTCCAGCATGTGACTATGTATGACAAGTTCTTAAAAGATCTTCTTTCCAACGAGAAGAAGCTAGAGGAGCTCCCCAAAGTCTCACTAAGTGAATGATGTTCTGTAGTGGTTCAGAACAAACTGCCAGATTCAGGTCACTTCACGATCCCATGTCTGCTTGGCGGTTTGCCCTTGAACAACGCGTTGTCTGACCTAGGTGCTAGCATCAATCTGATGCCATATTCCATATATAAGCAGCTGGACCTAGGAGAACCGAACCCGACGTGCATGAGCATATCCTTGGCTAACCGTTCAGTCAAGTATCCACAGGATTTTGTCATTCTGGACATGGATGTGGATGATAGAGTCCCGCTCATCCTAGGACACCTGTTCCTACGTACCACCAAGGCATTGATCGATGTCTTTGACGGGAAGCTCACACTTTGTGTGGGGATGAGAAGATCACGTTCGATGCTACAAAGTCCATGAAGGAGGCTGGTGAGCAAAGCCATTCTGTGTGCATGATTGATGCCTTCATGAACGACCATCGGGACTCTAATCCAGAGGATGTTGTTGGTGAACCCGGCGCGGAATCTGGAGAGTTATCTAAGTGGACGGTTGAGTTAGAGGAGTTGTTGAATGCATCGGATAATTACGGTGATGGTGTGCCTGATGATCTGCTGGAGATGATGGCAGAATTAGATGCAATCATAGGCAAAACCCCAAGTGTGGGGATGGTGGAGAGTATAGATGAACCGGAAGATCCGGCTGAGGTTTTAGAGGTCACACCATTAGAAACACCTATGCCCGAACCTTTTCCCTTCACCATTGTTCATTCTGAGGGGAAATCTACTGAGCCGAACCCTGATTCTATAACCCCTAAGTCTAGACCACCCCGTAAGAGAACCCGAGAGTTAATTGATTTAGGTGATTTATGAAGAATGCAAACCTCAAGTGTGGGGACGTCTAGGGGTGATAAATTACTTGGTTATTTGAGCTGTGTCATCTTCGGACTGGGTAGGTATAAGTTGTGGTGCAAGGACCTGATTGGTAAATATAATTGAGTGTTAACTAGATCTGAGTGTGTGTCTTATCTCAATACTTGAGAAGTGAGAGGTAATCAGTTATTCCTCATCATTAGGTTCCGAGTGTGAATTGTCTGAGAGGAAATTCCCTTAGGTGTCTAGTGATTGTTGCTATTCCGTGTCAAAGTTGCTATCCTGAGATTACCCTATGCATCTTCGATGTATTGTGGACAGTGAGACTGAAAGGTGATCTGTCTTTTGGGTACTTTATCATTGTTGGAGAGACTGAAAGGTAATCCGACCATCTAGTGAGTTTACTACATCTTTAGGTTTCTTAGTTGGTTGAGAGTGATTAGGGATCCACTAGGTTGTCTAGAGCTGTTATCCTTAGATACCTAGATCCATCATTGTTTCCATAACCGGTAGAAGTTGAGCTTTGAAAGTAGGATTCCGACCTAGGTGGTATTCTTCGTATTCCTGGTATTTCCCTGAGTTCTTTGTCTAGATAGTTAGAGTCGATCTTTAGTTCTGCATTTATTAGTTTAATCAGTAGTGTAGAAAACCCCCAACCAAATCATCGTTAGCCTGAGTCAGGGTCTAGTTTAGCAATAGTAGTGTCTCTAGGGTTCGATATTCCGGTATACCATTAAGTTGTGCTATACTCGATATGTACACTTGCCTGTTAGTGCGGTTTAGTTCATAGGTACTCCATTTATTACTTAGGAGTCTAGGTTAGGTTTATTTGTTAGTTTTTATAGACCGTCTGGGCGACATCAATTTGCCTTACCTTCCTGGTAGCAGATTTCACATTCATAATCACTCAAGACTTCTAACCATCATCTCGGTCTCACATTTAGTTCTTTATCACCAAAGATATATTTTAAACTCTTATGGTCAGTATAAACTGTAAAGTTGACTCCGTAGAGATAGTGTCTCCAAAATTTCAAGGCGAAAATTATGGCACTCAACTTTAGATCATGAGTCGTATAATTCTTCTCATGTGTCTTTAACTAACGAGATACATAGGCAATGACTTTGTTTCTCTGCATTAACACACACCTAAACCGTTGTGTGAAGCATCACAATATACTACAAAGTCTTCGTTACCATCTTGCAAGGCCAGTATAGGTGCATGTGTTAGTTTCTGTTTCAAATTTTGAAAAGCTACATCTTGTTTAGGTCCCCACTCATACTTTACAGATTTACGAGTTAAAGTAGTTAGTGGGACTGTAATATTTGAGAAATCCTAAATAAATCGTCTGTAGTATCCTGCCAGACCTAGAAAACTACAAATTTCAGTTAGAGATTTTGGGTTTTCCCATTTGGATATAGCTTTTATTTTTGTTGGGTCTACTTGAATGCCTACTGCATTTACTACATGCCCCAGGAATTGTACTTCTCGAAGATAGAATTCACATTTAGAGAATTTTCCATACAATTTCTCTTTTCTCAGAAGTTTTAACACTGTTCTAAGATGGCTTCCATGTTCAGCCACGGATATAGAATAAATAAGTATATCGTCTATGAAAACGATAACAAATTTATATAAATATGGTTTACAAGTACGATTCATCATATCCATAAATGTGGCAAGAGCATTAGTGAGTCCAAATATTCTTCTTCATTAACCTTTAGCTGATGATATCCAGACCGAAGATCTATTTTTGAAAAATGACATGCTCCTTGAAGTTGATCCAATAGATCATTGATTCTGGGAAGTGGGTAACGATTCTTAATCGTCACTTTATTTAACTTGCGGTAATCAATGCACATACGCATTGTACCGTATGAATCCTTTTTCTAGTAATTCATATAATTGCTTCTTTAGTTTTTCCATCTCTGTTGGAGCTAATCGATATGGAGGCTGAGCAATAGGAGCCTTACCCCGTACCAGATTTATTTTGAACTATACTTCTCATTCGGGTGGTATACTTTGTAATTCACTTGGGAATACATCTATATATTCAAATACTACTTGTAGATCTTCTATTTTCTTTTCTTTTGTGCTAGTAGTAATCTGAACTAAGTATGCAATGCATCCATTCTAAAGACACTTTGTAGCTTTCAGCATGGATATAATTCCCAATGTTCAGTTTTGTTTATCACCATAAATTGTTATGGATTTTCAAGATGGAGTTCGAATTTCTATGGCTTTCTTATCACAAAGGATATGGGCTTGGTTATCAGTTAACCAATCCATTCCTAGGACAACATCAAATCCTGCTAATGTCAAAGGTATTAATCGTACATGTATGATGTGTCCAGATATTGTGATATTGTAGTTTTATTGGGATTCAGATATCTTTGCTAGATTCCCTTCAGCCGTCTGTACTTCATAAATCCTATCTAGTGTAACTAATTTGCACCAGAGTCAAATAATACTCAAGCATAAATATATATTATTAATGAGGAACGTACCGGTGATTGCATCCGGGATGGCTGCAACATCACGGGTATTTAGTACGAAGGCTCGTACATTTTTCTTCGTTCTGTCATTTGCCCTGCTTCCACTAGATCCTGCTTGATTTAGCTTTGGGTAGGAAGAATTGAAGTGGCCTTGTTCCCCGCAATTGAAACAAGAAATATTCTTCTTTCTTTGGTAGATTTCAAAAGTGCGACCTGCCATTTTACAGAGATTGCAGAAAGGAATTTTCTTGAAGAAGCATTCTCGCTTACGCCTTTTTTTCCAAATTTTGCATTCAGAGGGAAAGGAATTAAATCCTCCTTTCACAGAATGATTTCTTTTTCTCCAGGAAGTATTATTCTTTTGATTTTCTTCAGCCTTCTTAACAACTTCCTTGACATTACTTTCTTCCTGTTTCCTAATCGTGCCATTAGTTAGAATTCCACCTAAATCAATGGCGGAAACAATGGTTTGAGGCATGGTTGCCTTAACTATATCTCTGATGCCTTCCGCCAAACCCTAAATATATATTTTGATCATGTTTGCTTCAGGGGTGGAATGATACGGAACCAGGCGAGCATACTCCCTTTACACCTAGGGATGAGATCGGTACCGTTACCGGTTTGATAGGGTATCGGTACGGTACGGGTACTCGTTACCAAATGTTCAACTTTATATGGTATCAGTACCGTGCCGATACTGGTACAGAATTTATGGAAAAGTGGATACCGATACCAGTACCGAATCTATCAGTACGATATCGGTACCGGTACTAGGTACCAAATGCTCATCCCTAATTTACACCGGCCACGCGGTGACTCAAGAATTTTGTTTTGATCCTCTCCCTTTCATTAATTGGGAAGAATTTTTAGATCACAAGTTCCTTGAATTCCTATTATTCCATAGCATATGCATTGAATCTACACTTTGCTTGAATTATCGAGTTCCACCATTCTAGGGCTTCATCTTTAAACAGATTTGATGCATATAACACCATGTCCTCATTAGCATATTTACTTATTGTAATCATTGACTCTGCTTTCTCCAGCCAACTTAAAGCTGCCACAGGAATGTAATTGAAGTTGAGACTAAGAGTGATGACTCCAACTATGATTCAAAGCGCAGATGTGACTACATGTCCTTCCGGAACTGTGATCCACCAACTTTTGACGGCAAGAAAGATGTCATTGCCGCTTACTATTGGATTGATCGTATTATGTAAGGCCCCAAACCCGGGAGGCCTCACGTATTGGATTTACTCATCAACACATAGACACTTAAACATAAGACATTCAACACATCCAGCGGAAATGATTTAAACTTTAACATACGCAGCGGAAATACATAACATGTCTAAACATAACTTCTCTTAAACAAAGAAAACTTGTCTTCAACAACTGAAACATAAACGGGATGCCAGATACTGATCTTCAGGTAACTGTTCTTGCCAAGCCAAACATCCACATCCATCATCGGCCACCTACACTTAACTGATATGCATACTAAAAATCAGCAACGCTGAGTGAGTTCTAACGTTTACTTTTCAATCAATTATACAAAATGTTTACTAATACATATTTACTGCCCTTAAGGCAAAACTTTACATACTTCACTTTTCAAACAGATTAAAGAATTCATGAGATAGCCGTCAATTCTTTGTCACTGTTGGTACTGCCCTCGTGATCAATATCGCTTAACCGTCAATTCTTATCACTGTTGGTATTGTCCTCGTGATCAGTACCACTTAACCATCAAGTCCTTGTCACTACTGGTATTGTCCTCATGATCAATACCGCTTTAGCATGATGTTGTCCTCGTGATCAACAACTGGTATTGTCCTCGTGATCAATACCGCTTAGCATGGTTTGGTCCTCGTGACCCAAAGTCCTCGTGACGCATTGATGTTGTCCTCGTGATCAACACCACATGACACGATGTTGTCCTCGTGATCAACACTGGGTATTGTCCTCGTGATCAATACCGCTTAACTGGTACATGGGGGATTGCGTAGTCCCCCGAGCAACCGCCGTCACTCATCACAATTGTACAACTGTTAACGAGCCATCAAGACTCTTACTAATGAGTAGCACCCATATCTGACATCCTGTACAAGTAACATTTGTCCCAAGGACTTTATCCAACTAGTTCACTTCCCAAAGGAAGACTGTTCATTTTCTGTTCATAAAATTTCTTTAACTTGATCATACTAAACATATTTCATGCCCTTGTTTATATATATGAAAATATAGTAAACGCTTGTCAATGATATAACTATACTTTACTAAAACATAACTTGTCATAAATATCATGCATTTGTTTATGTATATGAAAATATAGTAAACGCTTCCCAAATGATATATCTTGCTTTACTGAAAACATATTATCATGTATATTTTGCCTTTGTTTATGTATATGAAAATATAATAAACGCTTGCCAATAATATAGCTATACTTTACTCAAAACGTACATTTGCCTCTTTTAAAATTTTCACTAAAACATAGCTTTCACTTCGTTTATTAATATAAAATATGTAATAAACACTTTACACTAAGTATGCACACCACCCCTAAAGCAGGAAAAAAGTGGATTAGAACTCACCTGGCGTTCTTTGCTACTCTTCTTAAGGCTCAACGATCTATACGAGTGGTCATAAACGAAACGTGTTAACACCGTGTCATATTAAAACTAGCAGTCCTAAATCCACTGGTCGAAAACTCTACTTGATCGAAATCTCCTTTCGATCGAAATCTATTTCGGTCAAAAAGTCTTGCCCAAAAACCATTTCGCTCGAAAACTAATTCGCCCACAATCTCTTTCATCCAAAGACTTGTTCATCCGAAATCTGACCCGTCCGAAATCTATTTTTGATCGAAATCTCTTTTCGATCGAAATCTCACACCGCGTCCGAAATACTTTTCGATCCATTCATTGACTTTTCGGACAATTCATCTGATCTAAGTTAGATTCCTCGTTTTCAATCCAAAATCCCAACTTTTTACGTCCAAACTTTTCTAATCTTAACCATGAAGCTAAATCTATGGTTTTTAGATATAAATACACGTAAAAATCCGATCTTTATGAGGAAAACTTATAAAACCCTAGAAAACCCATTTCAACATAAAAACTCAGATTCTGGATGGATCGATACCTGTTTGTGCTTGATTCTTCAGAGAAGCTTCAAACAAACATTGGAGAAGAAAGTTGGGATCGATCTTGGGACAAAAACCGACACTCTCTCTTTAGGTGCTTTTTCTCTCTAGAAAGTGGGGAAGATTGAGTGTGAAATGAGGTGGTTTGGGATGAGGGTTAGGATCTTAAGGCCCACCCTCACCTTCAGCTCGGCCCACCAAGCGATCCGGCCCAAGGCCCGGTCCATTACGGTTTCTTCGATTTAAATTTTTTGTAAATCCCGTGTTCGTTCTATCGCTTTCGAAATATGGGATGTTACATATTACCGCGGTAATCAAGATGAGTGAATGTCGTGCAAATCAGGCTATTAAATTCGTGGGACATTCGGTCGCCTTTGAAGCAATATGTTGGTGTGAGAATGTGAAAAAGGAAAAGACTGAAAGAAATATCAAAAGGATGAAGTCAGACGACCTGAAGGCACTCATAATTCAGAAGTTCTGCCCCCAGAATGAGATTGATAAAATGGAGGAAGCCTTTGTGGAACTCAAGGCCGGTATCATGACACACTGACATTTCACCTCCAAATTTAATGAGCTAACCCAGTTGGTTCCACATTCAGTGAACACTGAGGAAAGGATGATCAAGTGTTACATTCAGAAGCTACCTCCGAGAGTTCGCACTATTATTAATGCCAACACCCCTGGCGATTTTGAATCAGTGGTGGCATTGAGTGGAAAAAGCGTTGATGATGTGTGTAGGTCCTGAAACTTGGATCTTGGTGCTAGAATGATTCTAGTGATGATCATATCAACAAATCAGCTATAGATCAGTTGTTTGTTGATGAATCAATAGAAACACAAGAAGAAGAGTACATCAATAATAAACATAAACATCATCATATCATTAATAATCCATTGGAATGATTACAAATAAGCTCCTGGATATAAACCAACAAAGATAACCCTCACAAACAAGCAAACCCCCCCCCCCACACTATTACAAATGGAATACTCTCAAAAAAGTCTAAATGTTATGCAAATGGTCCTGTATATATAGGGAACAGAGTGTCGCCAATCTGCATGCTGACACTCTATGAGTTTCGGTTGTGGCCGACGTAGCGACACTCTGACCATTTTCATAACTTCCAATATATGCAGTTTTAGCCTCTATACTTTCACTTAAATGTAATGGTTTGTCAGGTTCTAACAATTTCCCCTGAAACCGTTGCATTCCAGCTTCTTAAATCTTCCTTGGGCTCTCCTCTTTCTTTCTATTTCTTTTCAATGACTTCTTTGAGCACGACCATTCTTTTCTTCAATTCAAATTCTCTAGTAGCTGCACGAGCAAACAAATGGGCTTCTTCTTCGATTGCATTCCCAACCCCCATTTTGATGCGGTTTTTGAACAAAATTTATAGTTCGGAGATTGAGAAGGAGAATAGATGTTACCCAAAATTCAACAAACCCAGCATATGACCCGTTATCTTTCCTCCTTTCTCATCTCTAGCAAAAGCAACGAATCCTCCATCAATTATTTGGAATTTAGTAAGCAGATCTTTCAACCCGGTCATGTAACGAGAGCACCCACTATCGACATGCCATGAGTTATCAATAGTCCTCCTGGGAATACCCTATCACAAACAATGCAATTTAATGAGATATTGGAACCCAAGTCATTTTCAAATTGGGTGGAACATTTACTTCACCAAATCTATAATATATATTTCTCCACCAACATGTTCCTTTTAAGAAATTATTAACATTTTGATGAAAATTGTTAAATCTTTTATAAAACGGATGTTGAATATGTTGGTGTCTGCTATACTTACCCCCACCATTCTGCATTCTAGGTCTTTGAAATTTGACCCAATCATTGTGATATGATGTAAGAATGCATTGTCTAGATGTATGACCACCCTTTCCACACATAAAAAAATTAACAAGCGTATATGATATAGGTCCAGATTTCAATCGGAAATCACTCAACATATCGATTACACACACACAGGGGCGGAATCTCTGTGTATGGTGGTGAAACAGAGGGCAGAAACATAATTGGTGAAGATAAACATGCAAACCACACAGGAATCAACACCAATAAGATATGAAATTGTAAGAAAAACAGATGAACTAACTTCAAATGTGTATTGATTCAGAAAACTGTGAAAGAGAGAATTTCAGGGTTACATCCGCTATCCACACCCTAAACATTCTTAAACTAGGCTATTTATAGGAAGCTGACAGGCATCGAAACTATGCTCACCGAAACTAGTAGTTTCGGTTCAGCATTTACAAATGAATGAACCTCCTGTCGAAAATTCCTATCTATTGAAACTACTAGTTTCAATTGAACAAACCTCAATCGAAACTAGATAGTTTCGATGGCCCAGACTTAGAAATAAAATAGGAAATTACATTAAAACGAAAACTACAAGTAATCAAAGCTTAAATAAACATTGTTCAAAAAAATACATTGATGACAACAGCTTATACAAATATAAGACTCTACATATGATTTTCTATTTTGTGGTGGTTGGTAAGATGATGAGGATGATGAAGATGGTTGATGTTGAAGTGATACTTTCTATGGCTTTTTGTATCTGTCTCTGATGTGATGTTCCTTTCTTTGATCAACATGCTTCATTGATTTATCTCTTTCTGATTCTTCATGAATCTTGATTTTGACTTCAATTTCTTCAGTCACCGGTTTTGACTCAATTGAAGGTTCTGTGGAGTATTCTGAGCCATACTCTCTTTCTTCACTTTCTTTTTTTGATAGATAATCAGAATCGCTTTGACTCTCACATTGACTTGTTGGAGTGTCACTTGTTGGAGAAAAAGTTGGAATCTGCTCTGTCATGTACCTTTTGAACTGATTTCTTGCTTCTGGGATAACCAGATCATTAGAACTTGAAACATTGATAGAGTTAAAAGCATTCCAACTATTCGGTTTATTTCAATCAGATTTTAAACTAGAGCTAGATTCACTATCACTACCTACAGAATCTGACATACATGATTCTGCTTTATTGGAATTTGAAAACGAAGATTTAATGGACTCCCTATTGCAATCATTGTGGCCCAAACAACACCACAATCATCCTGTACCTTATCATCTTGGCCTTTCGTTAAACCTACATTGTTCTCATTAGTAGATGATACAAAAACACTAGCAAGATCATTTTTAGGGTGAGGTGATGGAATAGGGTTGTAATGACCCTCAGTTGGTGGATGATAAATTTTTCTTTCAAAACCACTGTAATCCAAATAGCCGACTCCCCTTTTGACATACCCAGGCTGTTGCTGACAATCAAGCATGGTATATTTTACCTTTTTGGTTAAGTATCATTTATCAATTATTATTTGCAATTTGACTGTCTCACTTCATGAAACAACCAATTTGTCAGTTAAATCAGTAAGTAAGAACTCTTTTCTGTAAACAAACTCTTTTAGGGTTTGGATTTCATGATGTGCTTGATTCAAACTGGTTTGGAGAAGGCCCTCATTTTTCTAAACCTGATTAAGAAGACCAAGAGCATCATCCTTCTCATGAATGATAAGATTGTTCAAGGTGCGATAATGAACAATCATATCAACGCAGTCTGGTGAGCATAAACGAGATTTTACCTTAGGCAGAATCAGCTCGGCAGCAGTCTTCCTGTAAATACAGCCATGGTCTGAGTTTCCATTGCCTTTAGTTTTTGTTCCATCACATGCACTCTATGGAAAGTCAACTCGGTCCATTGAGTCGGAACTAGAGCATCCAACATCCTTCCCTTCAGCCATATTCTTCACATCAACAACCTTGGCTTCTCAATCTTGATGTTCACATTATGCTTCATGCTACCTTCTGAATCAATCACATGACTTTCAGTTCCTTGAACCACAAAGTGCTTCAAGTGTGCGGCTGGAACAATTGAGTCTGTCTTGATCTCAAACATTCTCAATTCTTCCTTCTTCTCCTCCTCCATCAAGCTAGCTTCCATCCCTCGCACCATGAACTGTGGTGAAATAGTATTAGCCATAAGAGCTTTCACATTTCCACTTGAGCTTCCTCAATCTCATCGCTCCACTCAAAGTTGCTGACTACCAAGGCATTTGCAGGCTCCATAACTTTATCATTTTGTTCATTTCCCTTAGTGATTGCTACAATGGTTGGTAGAACATTGGTCATGGGATGAGGACATTCTCTTTTAAAGTGGCCTAACTGCTTATAATTGTGACATCTTAACTTGGACTTATCAAACCCTGCTGATTTTCCTCCCAAATGCTTCTTCCTAGTACGATCCATAAATCGTTTAGCTCGTATAGTCAACATGGCCATTTGCCATTATAGATCAACTTCCTCCATATACATCCTCTATGTGACTTACTCTAGCTTTCAACTCACCAGCAAGTAGTGCCTCAAAGCTATTTACAAACAAACAAAAAAATGCCATATGTTCAGTAGATATCTTGGTTGCAGGGTTACCCATGGGTTGAGTTGCGGTGTTAGAAGAGCCTGGTTGTTGTTTGGTGGAAGGAGTGGAGACCATTGCAGGAATCAGAATTGCAGAACTTCCAGAGTTGTTTGGAATAGTTGGTGCAATGAATGCTTCATTTGTTGGTGCCATACTCTTGCAATACACGGTCTGGTTTATCTTTCGCTTCTCAACATCCATCTCTAATGACTTTAGTGTATTGATCACATCTGGCAGAGTTGATGTAGCATTTAGATACTGCTTCTTGATCATCTTGCACTGAATGCTCCATTCCTGAGGCAATGAATCCAATAACTTCTTGATTTATTCATAGTTTGTCATCACCACACCAGCTTGCTTTAAGTTGCTTGAAATTTCCATGAATCTGGCAATATGCTTTGACAATCCTTCACCTTTGATACTACTGAAAGTATCATATTGCTTCTGAAGCATATCCTTCTTTCCTTCCTTCAGATCAGAATTTCCTTCATAGAAATCACACAAAGAATCCCATAGGGTATGTTCATTATGTCAGCAATAAGTGCCAGGTTCAATACACCAAAAGACTTAAAGTTTCCTGTGATAAGAGTCCTATCATTTTTAGTGTATTGTGTTAGATCAGTTTGAGGAACAATTCCATCTTCTACTGTATTCATGGGACAATGAGGACCGTTTGTAATAGAAATCCACTGACCAAATCTGTCATATAGAAGTATGCTTTCATTTTGTTTTTCCAATTGGGAAAGTCATCATGTGACAATAGCTCAGGTTCCAACAATGTGGCCGTTGAAGGAACAACACCCGCTGAAGCTCAAAAGAAGTGGTTGGCACTGCTAAACGCTCAGATTGGTCTGCATCGAAGAGTAAGAATCCTAGAGTTGAGGAAAAGAAGATCTATGGTAAGTGTGGCAGGGAGCACCTGGGGAATGGAAGTATGGGCAAAACATATGCTACAGATGTAGCAAAACAGGCCACTACTCTCGTGACTGTACTAGTGACCCAGGTTCTGCAAGTTATGGGCCATGCCACAACTGTGGCGAATCAGGGAATCTCTCTAAGGATTGTCACAAGCCAAAGGCCATCCACAATGACAAGATAAAGGAAGCCGAGAAAGGGAGAGCAAGAACCAGAGCATATTCCCTGACACATGAAGAAGCAAGGGGAGATCCCAACGTGGTGTTAGGTACGTTTATCCTTGACCACACCTTTGTTTTTGTTCTGTTTGATTCAGGCGCTAACAAAAGTTTATATCTTCTTCGTTCTGTAAGAGAATTAAATACAAAACCTCTATAATATAATGGGCCTTTAGTGTAGAAACTGATGTAGTTAGGACCACTAAAGTAGTAGAACTGGTAGACGACCTTACCATAAAGATAGAAGGTCATAGCTTTCCTGCTAGGTTATTTGTTATAGACTTGGGAGGTTTCAATGTAGTATTGGGAATGGACCAGCTAGTTGCCAATAAGGCTCGAATTGTGTGTAAATGAAAGGTGATTCAACTCAAGGCTCCGGGTGGCGGCGAGGTCGTGATTTACGGGGATCGTGATATCCCGGTGACGAACGTAATTTCAATAATCAAAGCAGAAAAGTACATGAGGTGCGGAAGAGAGGCCTACCTGGCTTAAGTGAATGACAAGGATATGAAGGTAAAAGAGCTAAAAGATGTACCCGTTGTGTGTAAATATCCAAAGATCTTCCCTGAGGACTTGCCTGGATTACCACCGGATCGGGGAATAGAATTTCAGATAGATTTGATGCCAGTACCCAGCCCATGGCCAAAGCACCGTACCTAGTAGCGCCATTAGAGATGAAAGAGATGATGACCCGATTCGAAGAGCTTTTGTATAAATGATTTATCGGGCCAAGCATTTCGTCTTAAGATGCTCCGGTGTTGTTCGTGAAGAAGAAAGACGGTGACATGAGGATGTGCATCGACTACAGGGAACTGAATAAACGTTGTGACAATCCAGAATTTTAGGTTAACCACGTTAATTAAACCTAGCTCATCGCCATGGGGAGCTCCAGTCCTATTTGTCAAGAAGAAGGACGGGACCTTCAGCATGTGCATCGACTACCATGAGCTTAATAAATTAACGATCAAGAACCGATATCCTCTACCCTGCGTCGATGATCTATTTGATCAACTCCAAGGGAAGATAGATCTTAGATCCGGTTACCATCAAATGAGAGTCTGAGAGGAGGACATCTCAAAGACGGCATTCAGGACTAGGTATGGTCACTACGAATACATGGTCATGCCATTCGGACTGACCAACGCACCTGCGATGTTCATGGATCTCATGAACCATGTGTGTAAACCGTACCTTGACCAGTTCGTTATCGTCTTCATTGATGACATCCTCATCTACTCCAAGAATAGGGACGAAGATGAGGAACACCTGCGTTTGATTTTGGAATTTCTAAAACAAGAACAGTTGTACACAAAACTTTCAAAGTGTGAATTCTGGATTCGTGAATTGCAACTCTTAGGACATGTAGTCAATGAGAACGGAATACATGTCGATCCATCCAAGATAGAAGCCATCAATAATTGGGCGGCACCGACAACCCCGACGGAGGTGTGACAATTTCTGGGATTGGTAGGGTATTACCGTCGTTTCATTGAAGGATTTTCCAAGATTGCCCAACCCCTCACTGCTCCAACTCAAAAAGGTAAACCCTATAATTGGGGTGACACCCTGGAGTCAGCGTTCCAACTTCTTAAACATAAACTTTGCAGTGCACCCATCCTATCTCTTCCGGAGGGAATGGATGATTTTGTGGTATATTGCGATGCATCCATTCAAGGTCTTGGTGGTGTACTGATGCAACGCGAGAAAGTGATCGCATACGCTTCTCGTCAACTGAAAATCCACGAGAAGAACTACATAACTCACGACTTAGAGTTGGGAGCCGTGGTATTTGCACTAAAGATAAGGAGACATTACTTGTACGATACCAAATTCACCATCTACACCGATCATAAGAGTCTTTAGCATATCTTAAAACAGAAAGAGTTGAACATGCGACAACATCGTTGGGTCGAACTCTTAAATGAGTATGACTGTGCAATCAGATATCATCCAGGGAAGGCTAACGTGGTATCCGATGCCCTAAGTCGTAAGGACACCACCTATGTGAGCAAGTGTCTGATTTGCGCAAAGCTCAAAGTGGAATACCAAAAGCCTTCTGGCTTACTTCAATAGCCAGAGATTCCAATGTGGAAATGGGAGTAAATCTCTATGGATTTTATCACCAAATGACCCCGAACTCCTAGCGGATGTGACACCATCTGGGTGATCGATGATCGTCTGACTAAATCCACTCACTTCTTAGAAATCAGAGAGACTGACAAAATGGAAAAACTTACTCGTATTTACTTGAAGGAAGTGGTCTCTCGGCACGGAGTGCCAATCTCTATCATTTCGGATCGTGACGCTCGATTCATATCACGTTTCTGGCAATCTCTGCAAAAAGCTTTAGGCACGCGTCTAGATATGAGTACAGTGTACCATCCTCAAACTGATGGCCAAACGAAACATACCATTCAAACCATAGAGGATATGCTACGACCTTGTGTGATCGATTTCGGTAACACTTGGGAATCTCACTTACCTCTAGTGGAGTTCTCCTACAACAAAAGTTATCACACTAGCATCAATGCAGCACCATTCGAGGCATTATACGGATGTAAAAGCCGATCTCCTATCTGTTGGGCTGAAGTTGGGGATAGCCAACTTACAGGTCCCGAAATTGTATTTGAAACCTCTGAAAAGATCGTTCAAATTAGAAACCGTATAGCGGCAGCTTGTGATCGTCAAAAGAGCTATCCCGATAAACGTCGTAAACTGTTAGAGTTTCAAGTAGGTGACATGGTTCTACTCAAAGTCTTACCTTGGAAAGGAGTGATCCGCTTCAGGAAATGAGGCAAACTGAATCCTCGTTATGTTGGACCATTCAAAATAGTAAAGAGAGTTAGCCCAGAAGCGTATCAACTGGACCTACCTAAAGGACATATTGGTGTACACGACGTCTTTTAAGTCTCGAACTTGAAGAAATGTCTAGCAGACGAGACACTCGTTGTTTCTCTTGAGGAACTACACATCGATGAACAATTGCGTTTTATCAAATAACCGGTAGAAATCATGGATAGGGAAGTCAAATCGCTTAAACGCAGTAAAATCCATTGTCAGAGTTCGTTGGAACTCGAAACGCGGACCGGAATTCACTTGGGAGCGCGAGGATCAGATGATGCGCACGTATCCTCATCTGTTCAAGCAATCCACATCAAACTCTTAAGGTACTATTCTAATTTTCGGGACGGAAATTCTTTCAACTAAGGGATGATGTGACACCCTAGAAAAAAAAATTATTATTCTAATTTTCGGGACGAAAATTCTTTTAACTAGGGGATGATGTGACGATCTGGACTTTTAGGTTAACCTCGTTAATAAAATTCAGTTAAATACTAACGTATTTAACCCTAACTCAAACTCCAAGGACTGTTTTTGTCATTATTCCAACTCAAACTACAAGGACAATTTATATAATTAACCTAAACTCAATTCTAATTGACTTTGAAAGTCAAAATTCAATGTTTTTGTTTCTGTTGACTTTTGAAAGACAACTAACCATGTATGTAACTCTAAGTCAAACCCCATGGACTAATCTGCCTATTCTCAAACTCTAATACATGAAACCACATGGACTGATTCTGTAATTAAATTGATTTTGTATTTGGTTGAGTTTTAGAAGTCAAACTCGCAGTTTTGATCCGAATTCGAATCCTATTATCGAATTCTGCTTGATTCAGTAACCGTTATTCAAGTTAATACCATTCACAGTCATTATGAGACCAATTAACAACTCCATCAATCGCGAATTAAACCCATTTATGGGCATTAACCACATAACCGTCGACTTCACTACTATTACTCTCCAATTCGAAATCATTCGATCGTATACACTGAAATTGAACACGCTCACACCTAAATCGCATCATTCCGAAGCTGTTGCGTACATCAATTTGGCCCAAGACAGAACCAGAGTCGCCAAAGATCAACCCCGTCACCGTCGGCACCCATTCTAGTCGGGAACCATCAATTGGAACTCTATTCTGGTAATTGAAACTTCCTACACCTTCGTTCTTCTTCATAGATGGAAAGCCCTATGCTAATTAGGCCTTACAGCAACGATTTTAACATGAACCCGAATCTGGTTCATACGTTCACGTTTTGATCGAACTCTACCCTAGACCCGATTTCTATTCAATTAAATCATACCATCAGTTTCACAAACCTTTGTTTAGTGAATGCCCCATGTCAATTTAATTTGATAACATCGAATTGAATATGATCCAGTAACTAGGGTTTACTCATAATACAATTTGGGGATTTCGATCGTAGCAACTTTGTAAATCAAATTAATATACATGGCTAGACTCACATTAACCTAGGCAATAAAAGCCCTCTGTTTCCAGCCGATTCTATTATCGAATTTGATCAAATTGGATTCATGTTCTTAATCTAGGGTTTCGGGTTTATAACAGAGAATTAAACGATCCTATACTTAACCATTTTGCAATTAACTTCACCTACGAATTCGCAAACACCCAACTAACAAAACCCCTTCCTGTTTTGATCGATCATTATCGAAATCAACGGTTTTGGGCTGGACTCGATCGTGCGTGTATTCGGGAAGGGGGCTCACGGGAGTTATTGGTTAAAACCATTTAGAACCGGGTTTGTTTGCGATTCCCTAGCGGGCAGGAGTAGTTAGGTCGTTTGGCTTTGGGGGAGGAGACCCGGGTTCGAGGCCCTCCACCCCAATTTCTTTTTAAACTAATTTTTAGCTATTATTTTAATATAAAACTAATACCCTATATTATTATAATAAAATATTAATGTGTTTTAACTCCCTAAAACACCCGTAAGGTTTTATAAATCATTTTTAATATTATTACTCATTTTTAAAATAACATGTTTATATTATTTTCAACCCGTGACTCTAATTAAAATAATATATTATTATATTATTTTAGCTACATTAATAATCTCGTGTAACGTTTCAAACTTATTAATAATATAATTATTTATATTATTTACTCACGTTTAATATCCTCAAATAAAAATAATATATTTATTATTTTTGTCACGTAAATGATTATCGTATATTTTTTTACGAGTTCAAAAATAATATATCATTATATTATTTTCTTCGCCATTATTTTAATGGAACAATTGCACGGATATATTTAATTATTATTTAATATTATTCGTTATTAAAGTTCGACACGTAATGCATTTATCTTAATTATTATACCAAGAAACCTATATTCCCGTAGACACGTTCGTCTACTAATTGGTCATTAGAATGTTTTACGACGTTCTAATCTACCATGTCGTCGTCACAAATCCCAATGTGTCCCTAATTGTTACGTTTATGATTCTAGGGCATATGTAAGCCGTTTCAGGCTAACACTTGTGGTCCTAATTCTCTTACTTGTGTGATACTACCTACTACGTAACGCATGTGAGTTTCACGACCCCTTTTACAGTATTTATTTGGGGGAGAAAACATGTTACAACCTTTTTGGTTATTATTCTCATATGATATCACTGTTGAGATTAAGCGTAACACACTATCATTGAAAAGTCCTCACACACATCGAAACGTTAATATGAACTTAGCGAGGGAATGTTTGGTAGTATTACTAGGTTTGACAAGCTCCACCCGCGTTAGTCGCGCTAACTCAATTGGAGGTCGAACGGGTGAAATATTGGCCTAAACACTTTCCCAGGGTTGATAGACCTGGCGGGAGGCAAACAAACACATCAGCCAGCTTCGGTTGCGAGCGCTTTAGTAAAACACTAATATAGGATAGCTACCTATTGATATGCATATTGAATTCATATAAGCTGTTAACGCTTTTATACTTTATTGAAACCTGTGAACTCACCAACCTAGTGTTGACTCTTTTTATTACATGTTTTCTCAGGTCGATAAGCAGGATCACGTTAGGACATGCATGGTGTTATTTGACTATTATCATCACATGTCATTCTATCAAACACTATTTATGTTCTGTTAGTACTTAAACTTGGGATCGTTGTTTTGCGCATTTACTTTTGTTTAAACGCTTCCGTACATTTATTCTGATCTTTTATATTATGAAATTTTAAGTCCGATATAGTGTCGTTTGAAGTAACTAATGTCTGAGATCCTGGTTTGTCACCTTCCAAAATGGTAAAACTCCGTTAGTGGAATTTGGGGGTGTGACAAACGTACGGTAAAGAACAAGTACCCATTACCCAGGATCGACGATATGTTCGACCAGTTACAGCGCGCAAATGGTTTTCTAAGATCGACCTATGGCCGGGTTACCATCAACTGAAGGTAAGAGAAGAAGACATACCAAAGACAGCATTCTGCACGTAGTATGGACACTACGAGTTTCGTGTATTGTCCTTTGGGTTGACAAATGCCCCTGCAGCATTCATGGACATGATGAATAGAGTGTGTTGGCCGATGGTAGATCGGTCAGTAATAGTCTTTATCGAAGATATCCTCGTCTACTCTAAAAGTGAAGATGATAACGCATGTCACCTATGAGAATTACTAGACAAACTGAAAGAAGAAAAGTTGTATGCTAAGTTTTCCAAATGTGCGCTCTGGCTAAAGGAAGTTTAATTCCAAGGCCATGTGATTAACGCGGACGACATCATGGTTGACCCAGCATAGATCAAGACAGTGAGTGATTGGGAAATCCCAAAAACGCCAACATACTTACAGAGTTTTATGGGATTGGCAGGCTATTATTGTAGGTTCATTCAGGATTCCTCGAAAATAGCTTCACCCTTGACCAAATTGACCCTGAAGGAAGTAAAATATGAATGGGGCCAGGCCCAATCTAATGCCTTTGAGAAATTAAAGAAGAAATTGACCCAAGCACCAGTATTGACCCTATCCGATGGTAACGAAAACCTGGTTGTGTATTCCGACGCTTCGGGTCAGGGGTTAGGCTGCGCGCTAATGCATCACGGGAAAGTGATTGTGTATGTGTAACACCAAAAAATTTCAACCAATTTTAACTTTCAACGCAGGCGGAATTTAGGTCCCATAATCACCCTTGACAAAACAACACATGTTATTTACAACGATGACAAAACTTGTTTTAAAACGTTCGAACGACATCTCAAAACGACAACAAGTTTCAATATCTAAGAGATGACTCAAACAGGTTTATTGAACCCCAATCAATGAGTTCTAACTCCAACCGTCACACACAACAAACCAAATGAGAATCCAATTCCACCACGAAGCGTGACCCGAGACTTCAAACCGGAGCTTTACCTGCAAAACGCCATGCATAACACCATTAGTAATGATATATAACCTCCCTTAGACCCCCATCGGTTAGACCAAAGCAATTACCCCAAAAATGGGAAGTTTTGAAGAAATCAAATTTTTGACATGGCCATGTGCAAAAACAGACATGGCCATGTGCACCTAATGCCCACAACAATTTTCAGACATGACCATGTGCAAACTGACATAACCATGTCCACCTGAAGAACTAAAAATTTCTAACATGGCCATGTGCAAAATCAGCCATGTCCACCTACAGCAAATTTTAGTTTTCCACCTTTTCAACCCTCCCAACTCGACCCTCGGTCGGTACAAGTAATCAAAAACATTTTGTGAATGTTTTAAACTCCTCATACGAGAACCACAACTCGTTTTTACCACTTATCTAATCCGACTCATTCGTTATTATTTGGTATCTTTGACTACAAACTTACCATCCGAGTTTACCACACTCGTTAAGTTATGTCATTGGGTAATTGACTCCAAGACTGACATTTAGACAAGTTTTGACATCATACAAGTACTATTATTATACTAATTCACCATTATTCCATAATAATTTGACTTATACCACATTAAGTCAATTTACAGCATTTCACCATTATTCCACAATGGTTTGACTTATATACCACATAAGTCAATTTACACAAGTTTCACCATTATTCCACAATGGTTTGACTTATATACCACATAAGTCAATTTACACCAATTTCACCATTATTCCACAATGGTTTAACTTATACCACATTAAGTCAATTTACACCAATTCACCATTATTCCATAATGGTTTGACTTATACCACATTAAGTCAATTTACACCAATCCACCATTATTCCATAATGGTTTGACTTATATACCACATAAGTCAATTACTCCGAATTACCACATCTAGTTTGACCATACACTACATAAGTAAATTACACCTAGATTAACAAGTTTAAACAGATAAGTCAATATGCACAAAGGTTATTGAAAGTTGATCATTCCGAGCATCTCCACCAATTTCTCAAAATTGGCAGAGTCGAATGCTTTAGTAAAGATGTCAGCAGTTTGCTTGTCGGTTTTGACCTCAACGATCTTGATATGTTTCTTTTCGACACATTCACAGATGAAATGATGTTTGATCTCAATGTGTTTGGTTTTGGAGTACTGGATGGGATTTTTGGTGATGTAAGTAACAGAGGAGTTGTCACAGAGGATGGGGGTTTCATGGAAGGTTATCCCGTAATCAACCATTTGATGGTGGATCAATCTTACATGGGAATAACAAAGGGATGTGATGTGTGTTGTACGGTCTATAAAAACTAATATAAAACCTAACCTAGACACTCTAGCTTTAAATTTATAAATCTAGACTCAACCTAATACTAGAACACATAACCGGCAAGTGTACCGATCAATGTAGCAAAGTCCAATTAAGTCCAGATATCGAACCCACGAGACACTAGTCACAACTCTATCTAGACTCTGACTCAACTAACTGAACTGAAATATATTGGGGGAATTTTGTATTTATTATAAATAATGGAACTCTCTAACTAACGACACCAAATGTAAAGCAAAGGACTTTGGACAACTCACAAATAGGGAAAGCACTACCTAGACTCTGAATCCTATGCATGTACCTTGGACTTCTCTCGGATACGGAAACTATGATGGAACCGGGCTCTTAGAATACGACACACTCAGAATACCTAATGGATCCCAGATCTTTCTCCGGGTGTGACCAAAAAGAAACCCTAAGGGATGTGTGAAACTCACCAGTTAGTCGGATCACCTCTCAGCTATCTCCAACAACACTAAAGTACTCGCTAGATAGATAATCTCTCAGTCTCACTATCCCAATACACCTTTCAGTGCAAGGAGTAACCTAATTTCTCTCGACAAGACATGGAATAACAATGACGCTAAGAAAGCCTAGGGAACCTCCTTTCAGAGCAGTTGACCTAAAAACCCGAACACCAAAGATTACCCGACAACTTCGAACCTTTCAGCTATTGAAGTAGGCAGACTACTTAACCCTAACAGACTCTCAATCGATGTTCCTATGGATACGACGTAAGTGAACCATAAACAAATCACAAGCACACAGCTAGTGACCTAATATGCAACCATACATGAAAGACATTCACAAAGCAGCATATTAAACATTCAACAGATCATGAATCAAGATTAAATATGCATAAACATCTCATCAAATGAAACAAGTTCTTTACTTTAATATTAATCCATAAACAAATATCCGAAATCCGAAAGAAAAAGCAATTAACAACGCATAATCATCATGATCTAGGTAGTTCAAGAAATCTAGCCTACTACCATCATCAAAACATCAAAACCAAGTCTAATATCCAGAATCATGATACGAGATAGATGAATCAAAGGGCAAAAGATGAGAAGCATAAACCGAAAAGACGATATTCCAGTCGATCCATGCATCCAACTCTTCAATCCTTGATCCCTTGAGACTTCTCCTACTTGAAATCACCAAAAAGCCTTCACCTTAACGTCTGGAATCGAATGAATAACCCTAGGATCGACCCTTATCTTTTATACCTTGAAAGTAGCTAAAAATACCCGTATATGGGTTCTCTCACGCACCACGAGACCCAGGGTAGTAATCTCTCGCGTACATCCAAGGACTAGCAACACACGAAAATATCTTGAAAACCCACCCCTCTCGTATCGCGAGGGGGAGAGCCTTCTTGTCTCGCGTACCTCCAAAGAACACTAAGACAGAAAGCTTCCTTGCCTTGTTGGCTTTCCTTGTCCGCTCGTGCTTTTGCCATTCTCGATCGTTTTAGCTCCAAATTGACCCGATCACCTACAAAATACGCCATAACTAAGTACTAACCATAATGGACTCAAAACGACTCTCAAACTATACAAAAACGATACGAAATAGGGCGGAAATGGAGCTGTGCTTTGCAACACATCAAACATCCCCACACTTAATGTGACACCTGCAAAAATCCCATAATCTAAAACCTAATTGTTAGGCTAAGCCCAACTAGGCCCAATAGAAATCCAAGCCCAGTTGAGGCCCAATAAGGATTCAAGTCCATTTAAGGCACAATTACATAATTCTAATATCAAACTAGTCACTCGATTTCGTTTAACAACTTGTTACGAAATTCTAAGAACTTACGAAACGATAGAAGAACATAAGCGATTCCGTAAATTTTAAACGTTTAACGCGTCAGATATCGGTTTAATACCGGATACTCGGTGAGACGATTAGATAAGATAATGAAATATTAATATTAAGTATTAATATTCATTGGGAAGACTGTTCTGGTAAAGGCCCGCGTATTACGTGTATATGAACATTAAACTGCGTCAGACGCTCGTAAAATTAACGATAGCAGTACGGTTCTTACTACTACGTATTGTGACACAACAAACATGAAAAAAAAAACTTATTTTAATATTGTTAGTGAAATAATAATAGTTATACCGGAGTGCGTACCGGACTGGGCGAGCGTCCGAGCGAGATTCTCGTAAATTAAATGTTTAAATAATATTAATTACTGATAATTATTAATATTATACGAGGTAAACGTTATTTAACGCGAATATTACGAAGCGTGACGTTTTAAGTTACGGGCCTGGACACGCGGTATCCACCTACACTTCCATAACCACTCTAAAACCCTAGACATATATACACCTACACTTTCCCTCAATTCATTTCCTTACAACACAAATACACACATATGTGTGCTAGAGAGAGAGAAGGCAGATTTGGGAGGAGGCCGGCCACCTCTGGCAGCTCCTCCCGGCAACCACCCCAAACTACGTCGGCAAGGCGGCTTTAACAGCAGAGGAGGGTGACGACGGGAAAAAGGGGTTTCGTGACAGTGGACGGCGGCGGAAGACGAGGACGGGGGGGCGGATGGTGGCGTTCGGCGGCCCCATTTACGGCGGAATAGGAGGACGACGGCAGCAGTGTCCGATTCAGGTGAAGGCACGATGGTGATGACCCGATTTAAGGCCTCATGTGATGGATTCATAAACTCAGACGAACCAGGGGGCGGCGACCGCTTTTCCGACCATCCTCGTTATTCCGACGAGTAAAGCAGCGAAGGAGGAGAACGGCTGCGGTGTGGATCTGACCTCAAACAGTGGTTACAAGCCTAGAGCTGAGCGGATCTGGCCAAATGGGAGTGGTTTACGGCTATTCTCGTTTTTCCGGCCGTATCCGACGAGACCCGGCTTTCCGACGAGATCCGTTGACTATGCAAGGGTTCAGGTGAGTCATGTTCATATTTTCTCATTGTTTAAGGCTAGATCTACGCACGTATAGAAATAAATTATCTGTTTTCATGTCCCGGTGAAGCTCCGGCGAGTTCCAAACGAACGGATCTTGGAGTATACGTCGTCTGTTGACCCGATCTATGGATTATAAGGTTAGTTTTGTGGTTTAAGCATGATTTTCGGCAACCGGTTAATTACCTGTTTAGATCTAGTAATTTTGGTTGGCCGGGTTTCATTACCGAGTGTTAGAAAGGGTATTTTGGACAGGAAATGACGTCACGGGTTTTGGTCAACAAAAGTCAACGCTGGTCAAACCCAGTCAAACTCGGGTCAACAACGGTCAAACATGATCGAATACGTAATCTGTGAGATTTAGAACGCGTCGGTTGAGAGCGGAACACACGGAAGGTAAAAATGCACGCTAAACGTTTTACGTTAAAAAAATTTGAAAGTTAAACGCGCTTGCGGTCGAATTTCATTGAGCCTAAACGATTGGTTAACGATAAAAACAAATACTAACTTAAAAATTGCAAGTAACAGACCGCAAACACGCCTATTCGATCTAGGGAGTCCGTCCCGACAAAAATATATAAATGTTAATAAATTAGAATTTTAAACGCGATCAACGAACGAGGCATACAATTAAATATTATTGCGTGAACGTAAAAATAATTATATTATAGTTGCAATATAAAACAGTTTATACAACTCAGGCACGATTGGAATGACGACAACGTTAAGGATTTTGTACAAACGTGTATGTATATATATATATATTTATATCTATTTGACACTTCGCTTGAATAGTTAGTAAATGTATAACTTGATGCACTAAACTATGTTTTGGCAATTAACAAACGTCGATACAACTATATTTTGCATAAATATAGCGTACAAGAGATATATACACCTATATATATATAAATACATATACAAATATAAATATTCGTGTTTTTTATTAAATTACATAGTTATTTTGAAACACGTATATATTCTTAAACATATACATGTATATCCGTATAATGTAAAGTGAATAAACGTACCATTGCGAAGTTTTAGGTAAATGACACGAACGGATTGGGGAAACGTGACGAATATGTTTAGAATAAATATGAAAACGTAGACATTATAAAACTCCTAAATAGTTTTAGTAAAACATAGAATTGCACACATTCTATTAGAAGTCACACGAGTGAGCATTGTAATTATTATTTATAAGTACATATGGACATGGACAACAATGTACTTAACAGACTAACACTTATAAACGAGACTAGTGGAACATGAACAATATCGAGTAATTAGGATCTAAGCATCCGCCATTATTAACATATACCAAGTCAGTATTGTAACATAGGGAATCAACATGGCTCAACTTCACACGCGATAACTTAACCCTAGCATCAGAAGTTGATAATATATTTGTAATTAGGGTTACGAAGATGATGATTACCTGCGCACCCATGGGCTACTAGCAACACTGGTACCTTTATGTCTATTAAGCAGTCAAAGGTGAGTTTCAGTGCCCCCTTTTAACTTTTAACGTTTTAGAAACATCGGGGGAGAAACATACTTACACGTTTGAAAACATGAGACGTCATTGATTAATACATTTGGAAACATCATTGCCTGATACTTTCGAGAAAACATCAAACATACTTACAAACATTTTCATATGGTAACAAGAAAACAAGACCCGACCTTTATATTTGCATGAGTTAACACATATAGAGCGTTGGAAGTCCTCTGATCATCATATTTATAACCATTAGATATAGATTAGCCTGGATTCTATGGATAGTACTATTGGGATTGACACCCCCGGACATGGTTAGTCGCGCTAACCATGGGTCCCTCTGGCCAAATGATCGCATAGTGTTCAAACATTTGCTCGTGAGGTACGAGTGAGGGGCGAAACACCTGTGTCATGGTTTGGTTATGCCTCATATATATACATATTATTCGTATTCTTAGCTAGTTTACGGATGAGTCAAACATTACTTGTTTTTTTATGATACACATTGAATCATTATCGTTCAGATGGATCTGCCAATCGTTTTCGTGCAAATTGGTTTTGCCAATCGTGTACATATAAATGGTTTTTGCCATTCGTCCATGTGCAAATGTTTTAGTCAATGTTTTCAAGGAAAACAGTTTCATATTATGGCCGTGTACGCCTTCTAAATGCTTTCGAGGAAAACCGTTTCATATTATGGCCACGTATACATTATCATTGTTTTCAAGGAAAACTGTTTTACATCGAGACAACTAAACCTTTGAACTCACCAACCTTTGTGTTGACATTTTTAAGTATGTTTTTCAGGTAACACATAGCTATGGCACGGTTGGAATAGGTTAACCCTTCGGATCAAAACCCTAGAAGCCGAAGAAGCATGATTCACGAACCTCAAGTCGGTTTTGACCTATATGGTTCTAGGTCAATGTACTAGTTTAATTTAGTATTTGTAATGGTGTTCAATATTTTAAAAGTCTTCATTTAGCTTCCGCTAATGTGTAATGTTACCAATCGTTGCAACCTTAATTTATTTATTAAGTGAATAAATTTGGGGGTTGTGTCAGATTGGTATCAGAGCCAATGGTTTTAGCGAATTAGGTTTCCTTAGGGACACCTAGGCTCTAACCAGACTTATTTAGGGACCAAGATTTATAAGACTTGCATCACATTAAGATTACCCAAGACCTGAGTATATAAATTCCAACCGTTGCCGAACAACTTGCATAGACCATTAGTGTAAGTAGTTACACTAGGGTATCATTAGCTACACTAATACTTAATACAATTACATGGTGCACATAACGAACACCTAAAACGTACAACAATGTGGAAACAATAAACACCTATAACACGACCCAACCAAGTATCACTGTTCGGATTACGAATCAAGGATGACGGACACTAAGCACACGGTGACCCTAGAAGATTAAGTTACGAGTCAAGCTAGGGTGACAACGGTAGGAATCGCCAGCTACCGATCTTGGTATCACTATAGGCTGAAACCGTATCTGAATTTGTACCTGTACATACACCACAACTACAACTACTCCAGCTATGGAGCCAGTTTTCCTCTCTGTCATATGTTGCCTCTAGTTGGTTCAATATACATGCTCTCTCATGATTGGCTGAGTTGGATGACAAAAACCTTCGCTATGAGGGATGACATACATGACTCCCTGATCTGATGGGAAACTGAGGTGGAGAAGCAGGACTAAAGGGAGAGAACTTTACGGGTCTGGAGACTCAAACACTCATCAGGATCATGTGGATCCACACGTACACACAAACTTGGAGCATGAGTTGCTCGATACTAATTTGAGGATCTCGGACCTAAACATAGTGCCTGTCTTCCACCATACACATCCAGTTATTAGAAGACACCGGTGGTGTCGCTCTACCATTAACTCCATCCAACAATATCCTTAGTCAGCTAATTCATGAGTCTTGGTACACATGACTAAGAGTAACCCAATAGAACATATACACACTCTTTCGCAAGAGTGCAACACGATGACACGATCTAATGAACATTTTAAATACTTTTTTTTGCTGAAAGCTCGAGATAGGGAAAACACTAGAGGGATCATGCGAAGTAAATTATCGTTACGGGTGCACACGTAATTATAATTTGCAGCGCATGAGAAGTCTGGTGAGTCTTACTATCCGAGTTAATGTTCATGATTAATCTGTATTCCTAATCTCAACTCCCTGTCACTCGATTAATGATCGAAATTACCATAATCAAAGGGTTGAGCCAAAAGGCATCAGATGATGCGATGGGCTATCACTAGTGACGTGGAAATGTACATCATCTCCTTCATCTTCGAATCCTAATGGATCTAAAACTCTTACCGAGACCTTATTGATACAACAACTTCGACCGAAACTTTGAAGAGATCTATTCTCGGTGATTTGACCTCGGTATATGGACCGAATTTAGGAATTCCTTGTAAAATACTACTTCAACTTTTGATATTCCAAAAAAGGTAATCTCCTTTCGATCTCGTTACTTATCTACCGATGCTTATGGCTGATCTTCGGTCTAGCATGAATCAGACCTAAACATTTCGGACACCTCAATTAGATATTCATGTAACATTCTCACAGTTCTGAAGGAACAAGAGAATTTCAAATTGGATCTAACCAGCCCTAGTGCATCTTGAACAATGAAGATTTTCCCTAATCCATTTGTAATTTCTAAAGCACATCCCTTGACACTTTGCTTGCCACATAAACTCCATGTTAATCTTTGCAACGATCTACACTCGAAGTAATTGTACGATAATTAGCGGAAATCATAGCATAATCTCGGACTATACCTTATAAACCAGCACCACACTTACTTAAAATTTACATCGCAAGTGCTCTGCATAAATTTTTATAATGGGTTGGAAATTTATTCTGATCCTCTTACACATGACACCTATGGGGTATTGTGGAAACCCGAACTGAGTCAAGTAGGTAATCTGATTTTTTAGAATAGTTATCAAATGGGGTTGTCCTCACAACCTTTGACATTCAGCACATCATCAATTCTGAAAATTCTTTCGATGATAAATAAGTCATGTTTTATGCTCAAGCAAATTCTAAGAAAGCCTAAGTGTGAACTTCGGCTGTTGTCAGACAAGCATGGGGATGACATACAAACTCTTAAATGTGCCGAGGGAAAATACAAATCCCTGACACTTAACACTCATTACCTCAATTTTGTGGCTTAAACCCTTATGCTAAGGACAAAATATGGCTGACCTTACTCTTTTGGAGGTCTACACACCTACATTCCTTTTCACTTCTCAACTTTCCTTCAAATTTTATATTCACTCCTTTCCAAGATATTTTGGGATACCTATGCATTATCCTTAAGGAACATAAAGGGCATGATGTCCTTGCGTTTAGCAATTGTCTATAACTTTGGCTTATTCTCGTTTATTTTTTTTCTGGCATCTAATCAAGGAAAAGTCAAGCCGTTGACTAAATTGAGAATGACATTACATCACAACCTATCAATTTAATGGGCTAACATGTTCTGAACCAGTTTTGGTAGAAACACTCTCCACGATGTGACTGTTTACTTTCTCATCTAGACGGACTGCGGTCTAGAAGTCCTTAAGACTTATCTATCTCGTGGGCATGATATCCAAGTCATGAGTTCGCAAATCATCACATTATAACCTAAATGCCAGACTGCAGTAGAAGTGCAGTGCAAATAATGGACTAATGAGGTATTAAACTCAATCTTCGCCAGTGAAAGCAAATGAGAAATCTTGAAACCTTTAATCCATTGCGACCAATGTTAATGGAAAGATCTCATATGGCACAGAACCTAATGTGAGAGTATAATTTTAATGTTTCCAGAAAATGCTTTCGAGAAATATAAAGGAACTGCCACAACGTTTCATTTCTGTATTCTGTCATTGCTATCTGATTATAAGAAGGTGATAGATATGCAGTTAGAAAACAAATATAAGAGAAACTGTGTCACTAACACTTAGTGACTGGATTGAGAGCCATTCTCACTCCTTCATCTAGATTCACCCTCATATTTAGATGAATCATAGAAATCTGGATGATTCAACGTTACTACGATATTTTACCGTCTCAAGGTTTATTGTTCGACATATTTCTCTAAACCATTCCAGCTCCCTTATGAGGTATTTATACGATGATATTACTTCCTAGAACTCAATCGAATATGTTCAACCTACATACTGATTAGACCGATGAAATGTCAGTTAAAATCTTTGTTCTAAAAGGATAAAATCATTAAGGCATTGACTCGTTGCGACCAACGACCAATTACCTTAGTATGAACTAACATGTGGACATTTCATCAAAACCACTTGACATATCTTTATGGAACTTGAGACAAGTTTTCTGTTAGATTCTATCATGGTTTGTTTTCATGAGAGAAAACCCAGATATGAATAAAGAGTATGCGCTCATACACTTTCGAAAAACCGCATGCATGAATGCATTCTCGTTATTCACTGCCAATATTGATGGTCATACAGTTCCACTCGGATAGGAATGACCACATAACGAAATGCCATCACATCTAGTCCTTGATTATTTACCTCGATGTATGAGTTGATCACTTAATTTGTGAATACTCGCTATTTTAAATCCACACCGACTAGAAATTCTTTTAATGGCTTACTCATTACCTGAATATGACCTCGCTGGTTGCAACCCCATTTGTGCTATGGGACACTAGTGATGACTTTATTACTTCGGGGTATGGACAACATCGTCCACTTAATGACATGTTCGAAGAATCTTCCTAAATCAACTTATTTGAATAATATCCGCTCGACAGTAACGTTACACTGTTACACGATACTTTGACACCACAAATCTTTACACATCTAATATCAATAGCTGATGAAATATCTACTTTACTTGCGTATACCGACTAGTGTCAGAATGACTTGAAGGTTCTCCCTAAAGAATCCAAAATGGGGTTAGGATACGAAATCCTAATCCAAGTAAGTATAACAAATTTCAAGGACGAAATTTCTTTAAGGATGGGAGAATGTGACACCTGCAAAAATCCCATAATCTAAAACCTAATTGTTAGGCTAAGCCCAACTAGGCCCAATAGAAATCCAAGCCCAGTTGAGGCCCAATAAGGATTCAAGTCCATTTAAGGCACAATTACATAACTCTAATATCAAACTAGTCACTCGATTCCGTTTAACAACTTGTTACGAAATTCTAAGAACTTACGAAACGATAGAAGAACATAAGCGATTCCGTAAATTTTAAACGTTTAACGCGTCAGATATCGGTTTAATACCGGATACTCGGTGAGACGATTAGATAAGATAATGAAATATTAATATTAAGTATTAATATTCATTGGGAAGACTGTTCTGGTAAAGGCCCGCGTAGTACGTGTATATGAACATTAAACTGCGTCAGATGCTCGTAAAATTAACGATAGCAGTACGGTTCTTACTACTACGTATTGTGACGCAACAAACATGAAAAAAAAACTTATTTTAATATTGTTAGTGAAATAATAATAGTTATACCGGAGTGCAAAACGTTTAATCGTATGAACACGTAAACAAGCGGTACGAGCGCGTACCGGACTGGGCGAGCGTCCGAGCGAGATTCTCGTAAATTAAATGTTTAAATAATATTAATTACTGATAATTATTAATATTATACGAGGTAAACGTTATTTAACGCGAATATTACGACGCGTGACGTTTTAAGTTACGGGCCTGGACACGCGGTATCCACCTACACTTCCATAACCACTCTAAAACCCTAGACATATATACACCTACACTTTCCCACAATTCATTTCCTTACAACACAAAAACACACATATGTGTGCTAGAGAAGGAGAAGGCAGATTTGGGAGGAGGCCGGCCACCTCCGGCGGCTCCTCCCGGCAACCACCCCAAACTACGTCGGCAAGGCGGCTTTAGCAGCAGAGGAGGGTGACGACGGGAAAAAGGGGTTTCGTGACAGTGGACGATGGCGGAAGACGAGGACGGGGGGGCGGATGGTGGCGTTCGGCGGTCCCATTTACGGCGGAATAGGAGGACGACGGCAGCAGTGGCCGATTCAGGTGAAGGCACGATGGTGATGACCCGATTTAAGGCCTCATGTGATGGATTCATAAACTCAGACGAACCAGGGGGCGGCGACCGCTTTTCTGGCCATCCTCGTTATTCCGATGAGTAAAGCAGCGAAGGAGGAGGACGGATGCAGTGTGGATCCGACCTCAAACCGTGGTTACAATCCTAGAGCTGAGCGGATCCGGCCAAATGGGAGTGGTTTACGGCTATTCTCGTTTTTTCGACCGTATCCGACGAGACCCGGCTTTCCGACGAGATCCGTTGACTATGCAAGGGTTCAGGTGAGTCACGTTCATGTTTTATCATTGTTTAAGGCTAGATCTACGCACGTATAGAAATAAATTATCTGTTTTCATGTCCCAGTGAAGCTCCGGCGAGTTCCAAACGAACGGATCTTGGAGTATACGTCGTCTGTTGACTCGATCTATGGATTATAAGGTTAGTTTTGTGGTTTAAGCATGATTTTTGGCAACCGGTTAATTACCTGTTTAGATCTAGTAATTTTGGTTGCCGGGTTTCATTCCCGGGTGTTAAAAAGGGTATTTTGGACAGGAAATGACGTCACGGGTTTTGGTCAACAAAAGTCAACGCTGGTCAAACCCAGTCAAACTCATGTCAACAACGGTCAAACATGATCGAATACGTAATCTGTGAGATTTAGAACGCGTCGGTTGAGAGCGGAACACACGGAAGGTAAAAATGCACGCTAAACGTTTTACGTTAAAAAAATTTGAAAGTTAAACGCGCGTGCAGTCGAATTTCATTGAGCCTAAATGGTTGGTTAACGATAAAAACAAATACTAACTTAAAAATTGCAAGTAACAGACCGCAAACACGCCTATTCGATCTAGGGAGTCCGTCCCGACTAAAATATATAAATGTTATTAAATTAGAATTTTAAACGCGATCAACGAACGAGGCATACAATTAAATATTATTGCGTGAACGTAAAAATAATTATATTATAGTTGCAATATAAAACAGTTTATACAACTTAGGCACGATTGGAATGACGACAACGTTAAGGATTTTGTTCAAACGTGTGTGTGTATATATATATATATATTTATATCTATTTGACACTTCGCTTGAATAGTTAGTAAATGTATAACTTGAAGCACTAAACTATGTTTTGGCAATTAACAAACGTCGATACAACTATATTTTGCATAAATATAGCGTACAAGAGATATATACACCTATATATATATAAATACATATACAAATATAAATATTCACGTTTTGTATTAAATTACATGGTTATTTTGAAACACGTATATATTCTTAAACATATACATGTATATCCATATAATGTAAAGTGAATAAACGTACCATTGCGAAGTTTTGGGTAAATGACACGAACGGATTGGGGAAACGTGACGAATACGTTTAGAATAAATATGAAAACGTAGACATTATAAAACTTCTAAATAGTTTTAGTAAAACATAGAATTACACACATTCTATTAGAAGTCACACGAGCGAGCATTGTAATTATTAGTTATAAGTACATATGGACATGCACAACCATGTACTTAACAGACTAACACTTATAAACGAGACTAGTGGAACATGAACAATATCGAGTAATCAGGATCTAAGCGTCCGCCATTATTAACATATACCAAGTCAGTATTGTAACATAGGGAATCAACATGGCTCCACTGCACACGCGATAACTTAACCCTAGCATCAGAAGTTGATAATATATTTGTAATTAGGGTTATGATGATGATGATTACCTGCGCACCCATGGGCTACTAGCAACACTAGTACCTTTATGTCTATTAAGCAGTCAAAGGTGAGTTTCACTGCCCCCTTTTCACTTTTAACGTTTTAGAAACATCGGGGGAGAAACATACTTACACATTTGAAAACATGAGACGTCATTGATTAATACATTTGGAAACATCATTGCCTGATACTTTCGAGAAAACATCAAACATACTTACAAACATTTTCATATGGTAACAAGAAAACAAGACCCGACCTTTATATTTGCATGAGTTAACACATATAGAGCGCTGGAAGTCCTCTGATCATCATATTTATAACCAATAGCTATAGATTAGCCTGGATTCTATGGATAGTACTATTGGGATTGACACCCCCGGTCATGGTTAGTCGCGCTAACCATGGGTCCCTCTGGCCAAATGACCGCATAGTGTTCAAACATTTGCTCGTGAGGTACGAGTGATGGGCGAAACACCTGTGTCATGGTTTGGTTATGCCTCATGTATGTACATATTATTCGTATTCTTAGCTAGTTTACGGATGAGTCAAACATTACTTGTTTTTTTTTATCATATACATTGAATCATTATCGTGAAGATGGATCTGCCAATCGTTTTCGTGCAAATTGGTTTTGCCAATCGTGTACATATAAATGGTTTTTGCCATTCGTCCATGTGCAAATGTTTTAGTCAATGTTTTCAAGGAAAACGGTTTCATATTATGGCCGTGTACGCCTTCTAAATGCTTTCGAGGAAAACCGTTTCATATTATGGCCACGTATACATTATCATTGTTTTCAAGGAAAACTGTTTTACATCGAGACAACTAAACCTGTGAACTCACCAACCTTTGTGTTGACATTTTTAAGTATGTTTTTCAGGTAACACATAGCTATGGCACGGTTGGAATAGGTTAACCCTTCGGATCAAAACCCTAGAAGCCGAAGAAGCATGATTTACGAACCTCAAGTCGGTTTTGACCTATATGGTTGTAGGTCAATGTACTAGTTTAATTTAGTATTTGTAATGGTGTTCAATATTTTAAAAGTCTTCATTTAGCTTCCGCTATTGTGTAATGTTACCAATCGTTGCAACCTTAATTTATTTATTAAGTGAATAAATTTGGTGGTTGTGTCACTTAACCCTTTTTCGTCCTCGAAAAAGATCTCTGCAATGGAATCAAAACTGGGGACATACTTTAATAAACTATTAAATTCATTAGCACAGACATAATTACGCGTTAAAATGCAACAATTGATATTTCAATCCGATTAAGCCCAAACACAACTTTGAAACCCCCGACTATGTTCTAAATTATACATTACCACGCATATCAATCTATTTGCGTGCCTCACACCTAAGAGCTACAGTTCTACCTAATCCCGTCTCACGGTCATGTCTAGGCACGGGTTAAACTGTATAGATTTCTCCCACCACGTTAAACTAAGATTCACAGGTTTTAGAAATTAAGATGAAAGAATGAAATGAGATGGAATGAGTATTATTAAATGTACGAATCAACCTCACCAAGTGGTGCGTCTCCCAGGTCACCATCCCAGAAGGTAGCACATAGGATTCAGTTTATCAATTAAGCACATAAGAAATCAACTTAGAGGCATATCCACAGAGTCACTATCCCCATGAGAAACACATAAATCAATCTTATTTATCCAAAACATTGATCACTAAGTCCCAACCCATGGGTGTATCAACCAAGTCGCGACCCCGGAGGGTAACACATTGGTCAAAACTCAAGCTTTCAATCGATTACTTATACTCATTATTAAATGGAATTATGAATGTGGGCGCCACCAAACTCGGATTTATTTTCATAAAAAGAGAGTGGTGTGCCAAGAAATTTCAAAATCCTCTAAATTCTAGCTTAACGTGGTACCTATCACCCTATGTTGATAGTTTCAGTTTTACCGACACCCTAAGAAGAATACCCATAAGATCTCATGAATTAAATCGATTAATTACCCTAAACAACACGCACAGGATATTTAAGCTTTCAAATCGGCTGGGTCTACCAAAACATCGCAAACTAGACGCGTGTTCTATAATTATTTTCATTTAAACACACAAGCATTTCCAGTTATACCTATCATCTTCTATTTTGCTTGCAAAAACTCTAATTCACAGGTCATTTTTGAATTTTTTTTACTTTTTTTGTATTTTTTACTTTTTATAAAAGGAAAACAAACTAGACTTTTTAATAAAAGGAAAAACAAACCTAAACATACTAGACTCAAAAAGTTCCCCATCCCCACACTTGAACGACACATTGTCCTCAATGTGAACCAAGAAACAATGAAAAATAAGAATAAAGACTCAAAAATAAATAAATAAAATAGTAAAGTGGAAACGACTTAGCTGGTAATGATAGCGTGATTCTGTCCAGCTTCGTTCTTCCACTGGTGCAACCGTATAGCATTTCATTCGCGTGTTCACATACACACTGTTGGGTCCCTTTTACACAATATTTAAATCCTCTCCTCCCGAATGGAGATTGAGTACGGGCGGTGCGATCTATACCTGCAGCATCAAACACACAGCAAACCCAAAACAGTATCAAACAGACTCAAATTAAAATATATACAAACTATACACTCGGGTTATACCCCGAGAAACAAACCTAATCAGGAGGCTTCTCCTTATGTCGCCTCCATCCGACCCGTTTAATATGATTTGTCTACCACCGATTTGAAAAACTCTGATGGCAGACTTTAAATTGGTTTTGAAAAATCTAAACGGGTCGTCCACCAATATTTGAACTTACCTGGGGCAAACCTAATATGCGATCTATAGTGAAGGAGACGGTCAGCTGTATCCTGTGATATAACATTGGGCAGCTTCCGTGGCTGTCCCTTCACTCCTGAGTTTTCCTTGTGCCCAATCTTCCTTTCTCTTTCCCGTGGTGCCTTTGGTTTTTGTAGCACCCTGCCATTGGCTTCATCCACCGGCATTTCCTTATTGTTCTCTCTAGTGTAATGTGGTGGGTCCGACACCAGCTCTATTTGTGGTTCGTTGATAACCTCCTTCACTTGCACCTCTTCTTGCCTTCCCACACTTGGCTCTTGATACAGCAGATCTTCAAGTAGTTTCAAATCGCCAAGTGGGTTGAAACTTTCTTCACTAGGAGTCGGCAACCCCCCCAACTCGTCTCCAAATTCACTTCTTCTAACTCTTCCTCTTGCTCATCCAACTCTGGCAGACCCTCTTCGATGCACCCGTCTTCGCTCTCTAGTTCCTGCGTCACATCATTCTCAACGAGCAATCGTAAAGTATCAAGTATATTCGACGAGTCAAGCTCGTCACCCGGGAACTTAAATGAATCAAGATTATCACAATTATATTCAATAAAATCGGGTTCTGAATACTTACCTGGACCATCACCCACAGTATCATCCGATGATTTTTTATCTCTATCTCATCGTCACTGAAGAAACCGTCCTCGATGGGCTCTAGTCCGTAATTCTGGGGTGTAGGAAGCGGAGGTGGGTCTGGCACAAAGTGTTGTACACTTTTACTTGTGCCTTTTCTATTAAATTCTCCGTTCTCTAGCTAGCTTCATACTTGCTAGCTCGTCCGTAAGCTTACCATTTTCTTCTAGGAAGTACAACTGCTCGGCCTTACTTAAACGGGTCCATTGAGTGCTCATTATCTCATTCACTTTCCTTTGCTTGTCTTGGAGTGTTTCTTCTACCTGTATTTCCTGCACTGACTCAATCTCACAAGACAAGTGTAAAGAGTTATACCGAAACATGTTATCTTGTATAGGATCTAGTGAACAAAGGTCGTCACAATCAACAGTAGAGTCGGAAAACTTACCTGGATGTGGGACTTGTGTGGAACTACGTGGAGAAGCAAAAAACACATCAACTTCTTCATCCCTGGTCAGCTTCGTGTTGCAAGACGAGCTCTCCCCTTGATAGTTATCACACATCTCCTGATATTCAGCTTCAAGTGCCTCTATTCTACGGAGTTTCTCCTCTTGTTCCCTACGCTCTTCTTCTTCGATCCTTCTTTGTTCAGCCTCAATTCTCCTATTCTCCACTATTTGAGCAAGCATGTCATTTGATTATTGAAGCAACTCTTCCCAGAGTGGGGTCTTCCCAGCTTGAGCTCTCTTTCTCTCTTCATTCTCCTCCATCCATTGATTAAAAGTCTCACATAGGGCATGTAACATTTCTGATTTTTCTTCTTGTATCGGTTTTAGTGCAATAAACACCATTTCAATTCCTATTGTAGTGCATTACTCTTCTATTATTTGCAAACATTTAAATCCCAAGTTTTCACTGCAGTTCTTGAAATTTGGTTTTATATACATACATTTTAATATATTCAAATTCAAAGAAATCTATATATTTCTATTCCATATGCATATATGAATATACATATATATACCTTTACAATATAAATTAAACAAATAGTTTAAACCTTTACACATTTGGACTTCGCAATTTGAACCCTCTATATTTAACCCTCACCCATAGAATTTAACCCTTTGACCTCAAGTTTTGACCCTATTCCTGAATTTTAACTTTCCAAAGTCAAACAGGGCCAAAAAAATCCTTGCAATTGGATAGTAAACTCGATCAAACCCAACTGACCCAAGGTTGTTGTAGATACTAGACCAAATGTCGACCTATATCCAGCCCATTTAACACTCCAATTCATTCCTGGCGAGATCGAGTTTGATTAACCAAAGTCAAAATCGAGTTCAATTCATTTCCAAAATAGGAAAGTTGAATGCGTTACTGGCCGGGAACCACGCACCAATTGATTCCGCATGAATACAAACCTTATACATGACCTAATTCACTCTCAGACATCGATTTAACGTGTAAAAATCGTGCCGACAGTTGTTATATAGAGGCTGAATTAAATCAGACATTTACGAGGAAATTGATCCACCTAAAACACTTCCACGCCTTCACAAACCCTGTTTCAAACTCTCCCAATCCTCATCCGACCTGCATTTCACTTCTGGAAGTCGGTCGAGCACCCAGAACAGTCAGATCTTCGTCCCAGCCGTTCTCACTTGTCCCTGCACCTAAACATGTAAAACTTGTCTCATTCGATTCGTTTTAGGGCATAGTTCAATAGCCCCATATCAATTTGTAAGATCGATAATCAATCGAACCGATTTAAATCTAGGGTTCATATGAATTTAAGCGGTAAATCAAATTTGGGGCTTGATCCGTGTATATTATTTAATAAAACGGAATCCTTATTGACCAGCGAAACCACTTGACTCGGCTAGTAAGTCACTGCGCCATGAGCCAAGTGGCGTGCGTTCGAAACCCATAAACCCATAAACCGGGGCCTTTTTGCGCACGCCTCAAATCAGACCTGGCTCCCATCCTGTAGCATGTTAAGACAAATCCAACCGGTTCCATAGCAAGGGATAGTTTCCTAGTTCAGTGTAAGGCGCGCGTGTCACACAGAAACCACCCGGGTTCGAACCGGGTGGTCTATTTTTCTTTTTAAATTCAATTTTTAACAACCTAAACCATTTTATAAAAATAATTTTATAAACCCCATATAATTTAGAACATAATTGTACAATAAATTGCAATTTACAACGTAAAACAACTATTCTTACAAATATAAATTGTTTGTAACCTCATTTTTATATAAAAATCATTTAAAGTTTATTTTAAATGCAATTAATTAACTAGTATTTTAAATACCAAATTTTGACAAGTTTTTATAGAAACACTCTTTCTTGAAACAAAATTTTATAAACTGTTTCTTTTATACATATTAAGGTTAAATCCTATCTAAACAAATAAAAACTATTTCTAAATATATATTTTCATTTTTTCATTCTTTTTAGAATATACTATTTTTATAAATAAATAGATGAAAGAAAATTTATTTATTTATATTTATTATCTTTTACACTAAGAATACATTTAGGGTTAAATTATAATTTCTCAAATAAACATATATATGTATACTTATTTACACTACATCTGACACACTATTTTAAATAAATAAAAAAAGGAATTTATTTATTGAAATTTAAATCCTAAGACATTTATTTATTTATTTTCAGTAAAAACCCTAAGTCGTATTTATCATTGATATACTTGGAACTTACACTTTTAATCAAACTTTTATATCAACCTACATACATCCTCTACATGAAATAAAACAAACCTTTTTATACAAATCCTTACACACAAATCCCATGAACCCTAAAACTCTACTTTAGACATTGTGCGCACATTAACTCGAGTTCATACATTTCACTCTAGGTTAAGTTGTGATTTGAGAATCACTTGTGCTTCATTTTTGCTCGTGCTATCCAACACAATTTGTACAAGTGAGTTTACATAGCCCCCTTTTTACACTATTTACATTTTTAGGGTGGAACATGAGTACAATTATACAATGTTTACAAACTATACAATACAATTCCACCCTACATTCATGTGTGCAATTTGAGTCTTATGCTTGAGTACTAGGTGTGCAAACTACAATTTGTGTGCAATTTACATGTGCAATCATTAAATACACAAGCCGACGGTTAACAATGATAGATCTATTGAGTCTGACAAACCCACCCAAGTAGGGTGATTGTTACCGACAACACATTTTGGTTTTGCATGCTAGTTACAAAGATTTGATTGTACAATTCGATTTCATAATAGTAACTCTCCATATTTGCCTTATTAACCATGATTTGTATGGATGGTATGCACACAACACAATACTACCATTTAGAGTCAAAACCTATGTATGCTCACCAACTTTTTAGTTGACATTGTTTTAACCATGTTTCAGGTACGAATGTTTGAGATTGATCAAAAGCATACTTCATATAAGATGTGGACCTAGTTTAATTTTAAATAAAATAACTTGTCTTGTATTTCTATTTCATGTACTCGTTGAATCTTGTTTGGTTTGAATTATGAATTTAAATATGATGTTTAATCTATTACAACATTAGACAACCATGTGCTCATGAACAGTCTCCATGTCCCGCCCCGACGTTTTCGCCGCCGGTTGGGGTGTGACAGATTGGTATCAGAGCCTTGGTTATATGGAATTAGTATATTAGACACCCTTGACCTAGACTATAACCTTAGGACACCCATCTATGCCATGCTCTATGATTATGTGAAATGTGCTACATGCTTATTATTTTATGTGTTAGCTTATTTGACACCTTAAATATTAGAATTCATGACTTTTTAGGATACACCTAAATAATAAACTAAATAAACAATATCCCTACCCATATCCTAAGCCTCATATCCTCCTTTCCTGCTTCTATGTCATCATTATCATTGCCTGTGGAACATCATACTCATAGACGTTAGTCTATTAAATTTTCTTTACACCCCATGAAGGTTTCAGACTTTGTTAATTATTAGAGGACACGTGCAATCTGGAAGGGTGACACCTGTATTCTGGGTTTTCTATCTAGGAAAACATTTCATATAAATCCCAATCAACCGAGGGATCTGTATGCTTTCCTGGGAATTCCCGGGATGTGTGTTTACTTATAGGCTAAAGCATGCCTTCTCGAAAGTCATATAAGTTTAATTAACCTTAATATGTCATAGTATTCAAGTGGTTATGTTACTATTTGAGTACAATCCAAACTATGATTTCTTATGTTCATTTATTCTCATATCCTTTCAAATTCAAACAATTTTCATAAATTCTCACATATCTCATGGTGTTGTTTAAAACTGTAGGATGCCTCCCCGTCGTGTCAACGAGACCAACAACAATAACAATGATCTTGCTGCTCTCCTCACTCAACTTGTGACCTAACTTACCCAAGCTAATAACAACACCAATTGAGGCACAAGTGGCAGTGCTAATGGTGGAGGTGGTGGTGGTGCCAACTCGCCACAATGCACCTTCAAGCACTTCAATTCATGTAATCCCCTCAAATTCTATGGAACCGAAGGAGCAACGGGACTCCTTCAATGGTTTGAAAGTATTTAGGGCACCTTCCTCAATAGTGACTGTCCTAACAACCTCCGTGTTCGTCATGCCACCAGCGTCTTCCAGAAACAGGCGCTCACCTGGTGGAATGGTGAGAAAAGAACTAGGGTGTGGATGTGGCAATGGCCTTACCGTTGGCCGAATTGAAAAGAATCATGACCGAGGAGTTTTTTCCTCGAAATGAAATGAAGAAGTTAGAGGCTGAGTTTTGTGATCTTACCCAAGACAACGGTGAAGTGTAGCCTACACAATCCGTTTCCATGAGTTGAGCCTTCTTGTGCCCCCATATGCTCACACCACTATCTCGGTGCATTGAAAAGTATATCAGTGGTTTGCCTAGACAGATTCAGGATACTGTTCTAGGAGCAAATCCTGCTACCCTTGAAGTTGCTATCCGCCTGTCTGCCACACTAACTGATAATCATGTTAAGGCGGGTACGCTTACAAGGGAAGGTGCAAAGAAAGTTCCCGACACAACAACACCTCCCGCACAAGTCAAGGAAGTCAAAACTGAACCATACCGCAACAATAGGAAGAGAAAGATTAAAAACTATGTTGTGGTCACTCCAGCTACTCCAATTAACCAAGTTGCACCCATGGCTCAAAACCCAGCCAAGAAACCTTATGGGTGCAGCTACCCACTTTGCAACACATGCAACTATCATCACCCCCAAAACATACCTTGCTGCCTTTGCAACCACTGTGGGAAACATGGCCATATGGCCAATATTTGTCGAGCCAAGGCACTTACCAACTAAACCAACCAACTAGTGGCTAATCAAGTGGTTCCAGCCAATGCAAATGGTCGTGCTCGCTTTGAATGTGGCAACCCGAACCATTTCCGTAACCAGTGCCCAAGGCTTGTCAATGCTAACCAGGGCGGAGCTCGTGGGTGTGCTTTCAACATAAATGCCAATGAAGCTCATGCCAACAATGATGTGGTCAACAGTACATTTCTAGTCAATAAACAATATGCATCTATACTATTTGATACCGGAGCTGATAAGAATTTTGTGTCACTTAACTTTGAACCTTTACTTGCTAAAACACGATCCAAACTAGAGAAAACATTCACCGTTGAGGTTGCGGATAGTAACTCCATCACAATTGATTCCGTTATCTCTAACCGCTCCCTAGGACTCAATGAGCACACATTCCCAGTCAACCTTGTGCCAATGCAATTAGGGAGTTTTGACATCATCATAAGCATGGATTGGTTGTCAAGTCACCATGCCGAAGTCATCTGTTTTGAGAAATGTATTCGAATACCTCTTCCATCGGGCGACACGTTGAGAGTCTTTGGTGAAAAGCCTTGTAAAGGACTCAAGCTAATGTCGTGCACTACAGCCCAAAAGTACCTACGAAAGAAGTACGTGACATTCTTAGCCCATGTGGTACAAAAGGGATGACAAAAAGAGGAGTGTTCAAGACATCCCCATCATTCAGGATTTTCCCGAAGTATTCCCCGAATATCTATCCTGTCTTCCACCCGTTCGACAAGTGGAATTTCGCATTGATCTTGTGCCCGTGGCTAAAGCACCATACCGGCTCGCACCTTCTGAAAATGCAAGAACTTACAGGCCAACTTCAAGAACTTTCCGACAAAGGCTTTATCCGTCCAAGTCATTCACCGTGGGGTGCACCCGTCTTATTCGTCAAGAAGAAGGATGGATCATTCCGCATGTGTATCGACTACCGTGAACTCAACAAGCTTACCATCAACAATCGTTACCATTTTCCTAGGATTGATGATCTCTTTGATCAACTCCAAGGTTCTACTTGCTTCTCGAAGATTGATCTTCGATCCGGTTATCACCAACTCCATATGCAAGAGGAAGATATTCCAAAGACTGCCTTTCGAACAAGATTCGGTCACTACGAATTTATGGTTATGCCTTTCGGGCTAACCAATGCACCCGTTGTTTTCATGGACCTTATGAATCGCGTGTGCAAACCGTACCATGATAAATTTGTGATCATCTCCATTGACGACATTTTGATCTACTCCAAGACCAACACGGATCATGAGCAACATCTTAGATTGATCCTTGACCTTTTGAAGAAAGAGCAACTATATGCCAAATTCTCCAAGTGTGAATTTTGGCTAAAAGAAGTTCAATTCTTAGGTCATGTTGTTAATGACAAGGGAATTCATGTTGATCCTGCTAAGATTGAAATGGTTAAAAATTGGAGTGCCCCTAAATCTCCTACTGAAGTTCGTTCATTTCCTGGACTAGCGGGTTATTACCGACGATTCATCTCAAACTTCTCTAAGATTGCCGTCCCGCTCACCGTCTTAACCCACAAGGGTAAACCTTATGAGTGGGGACTGAAACAGGAAGAAGCCTTTCAAATCCTCAAGAAAAAGTTGTGCAATGCTCCTATTTTCACTCTTCCTGATGGCAATGATGATCTAGTTGTGTACTGTGATGCATCCAACTAAGGTCTCGGTTGTGTTCTCATGCAACGAGGCAAGGTGATCGCTTATGCATCAAGGCAACTCAAGATCCATGAGAAGAACTATACGACACACGATCTCGAGTTGGGTGCTGTCGTATTCGCATTGAATATTTGGATACATTATCTCTATGGCATGAAGTGTGTGGTGTTCACCGACCACAAAAGTCTCCAACACATCTTCAACCAAAAAGAACTGAACATGAGACAACGACATTGGGTAGAACTCCTTATCGACTACGACTGTGAGATTCGTTACCATCCTGGCAAAGCGAATGTTGTAGCTGATGCCTTGAGTCGTAAGGATCATGTCATGCTTCATTGTGTCAGAATTCAAACCGACATGAAGAATCGTATTCTAGAAGCTCAAAACGTCTCGGTCACCGAGGGTAATATGTACGAGGAAATGTCATGTGGTTTTGAACTTCAGCTTGAATCCAAACCCAATGGCTTGCTCTGTCACTTCAGTCGTATTTGGATTCCCGATCGTGATGATCTCCATGCATTTCTCATGAACGAGGCACACAAGACTCGTTATTTTATTCATCCAGGTGCGGATAAGATGTACCAAGATCTTCGCCAACAATATTGGTAGCCCGGTATGAAGAAATACATTGCACTCTATGTTGCAAAATGTCTAACTTGCTCTAAAGTCAAAGCCGAACATTAACGTCCTTCCGGTTTGCTTGAACAACCGGAAATTCCCATATGGAAATGGGAGAACCTAGCCATGGATTTCATTACCAAACTCCCTCGCACTTCAAGAGGTTATGATAGTATTTGGGTGATCATTGACCGTCTCACCAAATCAGCTCATTTCTTGCCCATCCGTGAAGACTACAGGGCTGAGAAACTGTCCCGAATCTAAATAGAAGAAATAGTAAGTCGTCAAGGTGTTCCATTAAATATAATCTCCGATAGAGATGCTCGTTTCACCTCCCGATTTTGGCAATCCCTCCAAACTGCTCTTGGTACACGATTGGATTTGAGCACGGCTTACCATCCCCAAACTGATGGTCAAACCGAGCGAACAATCCAAACCCTTGAGGACATGCTTAGAGCTTGTGTTATTGATTTTGGTGGCAATTGGGATTCACATTTATCCCTCATTGAATTCTCCTACAACAATAGCTATCACACAAGTATCGACATGGCTCCATTTGAGGCTCTTTATGGTCGCAAGTGTCGTTCTCCTATCTGTTGGAACAAGATTGGTGAAGCACAAATCACCGGTCCCGATTTAATCCAATAAACATCTGACAAAATCATTCAAATCCATGACAACATTCGAGTAGCGAGGAGTCGGCAAAAGAGCTAAGCCGATAAACGACGAAAACCCCTGGAATTCGAAGTCGGTGACCTTGTACATCTAAAAGTGTCTCCTTGGAAGGGTGTGATCCGTTTTGGGAAGAAAGGCAAGCTAGCACCTCGCTAAGTGGGTCCATTCAAGATCCTCAAAAGGATTGGGAAAGTGGCTTACAAGCTCGAGTTACATCCATCACTTGGCAATGTGCATCCAACATTTCATATATCCAACCTTAAGAAATGCCTTGCGGATGAGAATCTCCATATACCTCTTGATGATGTGCGCATTGATGAGACGATGAACTTTGTTTAGAAACCTATGCAGATTATGGATCGTGAAGTAAAACAACTCAAGCGAAGCCGCATTCCTAATGTCAAAGTTCATTGGGAATCTAAACGTGGTCTTGAGTTTACTTGGGAACGTGAGGATCAAATGAAGCTCAAGTATCCACACCTCTTTGCTGATTCAATAGCCTCAACTATTTGAATTTCGGGACGAAATCCCCTCAACTTGGGGATACTGTAACATTTCTGATTTTTCTTCTTGTATCGGTTTTAGTGCAATAAACACAATTTCAATTCCTATTGTAGTGCATTACTCTTCAATTATTTGCAAACGTTTAAATCCCAAGTTTCCAATGCAATTCTTGAAATTTGGTTTTATATACACACATATACGTACATTTTAATAAATTCAAATTCTAAGAAATCTATATATTTCTATTCTATGTGCATATATGAATATACATATATATACCTTTACAATATAAATTGAACAAATAGTTTGAACCTTTAAATATTTTGACTTCGCAATTTGAACCCTCTAAATTTAACCCTCACCCTTAGAATTTAACCCTTTGACCTCAAGGTTTGACCCCATTCCCGAATTTTGAATTTCTAAAGTCAAACAGGGCCAAAACAAATCCTTGCAATTGGATAGTAAACTTGATCAAACCTAACTGATCCAAGGTTGTTGTAGATACTAGACCAAATGTCGACCTATATCCAGCCCATTTAACACTCCAATACATTCGTGGAGCGACCAATTTGAAATTCAAAACAATTTGAATCGGTTTGACTAACCAGAGTCAAAATCGAGTTCAATTCATTTCCAAATTGGGAAAATTGAACGCGTTACTGGCCGGGAATCACGCACCGATTAATTTCTCATGAATACAAACCTTATACATGACCTAATTCACTCTCAAACATCGATTTAACGCGTAAAAATCGTGCCAAAAGTTGTTATATACGAGGCTGAATCAAATCGGACATTTACAAAGAAATTGATCCACCTAAAATACTTCCACGCCTTCGCAAACCCTGTTTCAAACTCTCCCAATCCTCATACGACCTGCACTTCACTTTTGGAAGTCGGTCGAGCACCCAGAAAAGTCGGATCTTCGTCCCAGCTGTTCTCACTCGTCCCTGCACCTAAACAGGTAAAACTTGTCTCATTCGATTCGTTTTAGGGCGTATTCAATAACCCCATATCAATTTGTAAGATCGATAATCAATCGAACCGATTTTAATCTAGGGTTCATATGAATTTAAGCGGTAAATCGAATTTGAGGCTAGATCTGTGTATACTATTTAATAAAATGGAATCCTTATTGACCAGCGAAACCACTTGGCTCAGCAGGTAAGTCACTGCGCCACGAGCCAAGTGGCGTGGGTTCGAAACCCACAAACCCACAACCCGGGGCCTTTTTGCGCACAATCAGACCCGACTCCCATACTTAATATGTTAAGACAAATCCACCTGGTTCCATAGCAAGGGATAGTTTCCTAGTTCAGTGGTAAGGCGCGCGTGTCACACAGAAACCACCCGGGTTCGAACCGAGTAATCTATTTTTCTTCTAAAATTCAATTTTTAACAACCTAAACCATTTTATAAAAATAATTTCATAAACCCAATATAATTTAGAACATAAATGTACAATAAATTGCAATTTACAACCTAAAACAACTATTCTTACAAATATAAATTGTTTGTAACGTCATTTTTATACAAAAAACCATTTAAAGGTTTATTTTAAATGCAATTAATTAACTAGTATTTTAAATACCAAATTTTTACAAGTTTTTATAAAAACACTCTTTCTTGAAACAAAGTTTTATAAACCGTTTCTTTTATACATATTAGGGTTAAATCCTATCTAAACAAAAAAACTATTTCTAAATATATATTTTCATTTTTCTATTCATTTTAGATTATACTATTTTTATAAATAAATAGATGAAGGAAAGTTTATTTATTGAGATTTATTATCTTTTACACTGAGAATGCATTTAGGGTTAAATTAAAATTTCTCAAATAAACCTATATATGTATATTTATTTACTCTACTTCGGACACACTATTTTAAATAAATAAATAAATAAAAGGAATTTATGTATTTAAATTTAAATCCTAAGACGTTTATTTATCTATTTTGAGTAAAAACCCTAAATCATATTTATCAATAATATACATCCATCCTCTACATGAAATAACACAAACCTTTTTATACACTTTTAGTCAAACTTTTATATCAACCTACATACATCCTCCACATGAAATAACACAAACCTTTTTATACAAATCATTACACACAAATCCCATGAACCCTGAAACTCTACTTTACACATTGTGCGCACATTAACTCGAGTTCATACATTTCACTCTAGGTTAACTTGTGATTTGAGAATCACTTGTGCTTCATTTTTGCTCGTACTATACAACACAATTTTTACAAGTGAGTTTACATAGCCCCTTTTTTACACTATTTACATTTTTGGGGTGGAACATGAGTACAATTATACAATGTTTACAAACTACACAATACAATTCCACCCTACATTCATGTGTGCAATTTGAGCCTTATGTTTGAGTACTAGGTGTGCAAACTATAATTTGTGTGCAATTTACATGTGCAATCATTAACTACACAAGCCGACGGTTAACAATGATAGATCTATTGAGTCTGACAAACCCACCCAGATAGGGTGATTGTTACCGACAACACATTTTTGTTTTGCATGCTAGTTACAAAGGTTTGATTGTACAATTCGGTTTCACAATAGTAACTATCCATATTTGCCTTATTAACCATGATTTGTATGGATGGTATGCAAATAACATAATACTACCATTTAGAGTCAAAACCTATGTATGCTCACCAACTTTTTAGTTGACATTATTTTAACCATGTTTCAGGTACGAATGTTTGAGATTGATCAAAAGCATGCTTCATATAAGATGTGGACCTAGTTTAACTTTAAATAAAATAACTTTTCTTGTATTTCTATTTCATGTACTCGTTGAATCTTGTTTGGTTTGAATTATGAATTTAAATATGATGTTTAATCTATTACAACATTTGACAACCATGTGCTCATGAACAGTCTCCATGTCCCGCCCCGACGTTTCCGCCGTCGGATGGGGTGTGATAGGGCGTATTGGCTTTCAATGAAGGACGGGCTTGCCTCTCGTTCAGAACTCTCATATGGCTATGGATGCGGAATAGGGTTACAAAAGTAAAATGTCGAAGGACCCGAAGAACATGGGCAATTCCGGTTGTAATGGGGCCCTCCACAGATCTCGCACCACACATTCATTTGTTGATTCCCTTGAGCAAAATAGCGTCCTTGGTAGCTGTTCCCGTAATAACGCTCCATATAAATCCCAGCAAAGGACACTCAGACAAAGGGGTCATGGGCACCAAATATATAGTAAATAAATGAATGAAAAAAAAATAAAAAAAAATATTTACGACGATACACTAAAAACAAAGAGAGACACAGACAATTAGACGCACTACGACTCAAGACACAAACAACACCAAATAGTCAGTTAAGTTCAATCAAAGTTAGATACGCTATCGCATAAGTGTCCCCGGTAACGCCGCCCAAAACTTGATGTGTGCTGGACGGTCTATAAAAACTATTATAAAACCTAACCTAGACACTCTAGCTTTGAATTTATAAATCTAGATTCAACCTAATCCTAGACCACACAACCGGAAAGTGTATCGATCAATGCAACAAAGTTTATTGAAGTTCGGATATCGAACCCACGAGACACTGGAGACAACTCTATCTAGACTCTGACTCAACTAACTGAACTGAAATATATTGGGGGAACTTTGTATTGATTATAACTATAGGAACTGTCTAACTAACGAAACCAAATGTAAAGCAAAGGACTTTGGACAACTCACAAATAGGGAAAGCACTACCTAGACATTGAATCCTATGCATGTACCTTGGACTTCTCTCGGACACGAAAACCATGATGGAACCGGGCTCTTAGAATATGACACACTCAGAATACCTAATGGATCCCAGATTATTCTTCGGGTGTGACCAAAAAGAAACCCTAAGGGACGTGTGAAACTCACCAGTTAGTCGGATCACCTCTCAGCTATCTCCAACAACACTAAAGTACGCGCTAGATAGATTACCTCTCAGTCTCATTATCCCAATACACCTTTCAGTGCAAGGAGTAACCTGATTTCTCTCGACAAGACACGGAATAACAATGACGCTAAGAAACCCTAGGGAACCCTCCTTTCAGAACAGTTGACCTAAAAATCCTAACACCAAATATTACCCGACAACTTCGCACATTTCAGCTATTGATGTAGGCAGAATACTTAACCCTAATAGACTCTCAATCGATGTTCCTATGGATACGACATTAGTGAACCATAAACAAATCACATGCACACAGCTAGTGACCTAATATGCAACCATACATGAAAGACATTCACAAAGAAACTTCTGGAATATTCAACAGATCATGAATCAAGATTAAATATGCATAAACATCTCATCAAACTAAACAAGTTCTTTACTTTAATATTAATCCATCAACAAATATCTGAAATCCGAAAGAAAAAGCAATTAACAATGCATAATCATCATGATCTAGGTAATTCAAGAAATCTAGCCTACTACCATCATCAAAAAATCAACACCAAGTCTAATATTCAGAATCATGATACAATATAGATGAATCAAAGGGAAAAAGATGAGAAGCATAAACCGAAAAGACGATATTCCAATCGATCCACGCATCCAATGCTTCAATCCTTGATCCCTTGAGAGTTCTCCCAATTGAAATCGCTAAAAATCCTTCACCTTTACATCTAGAATCGAATGAATAACCCTAGAATCGACCCTTATCTTTTATACCTTGAAAGTAGCTAAAAATACTCGTATCTGGGTTCTCTCACGTACCGCGAGGCCCACGGTAGTAATCTCTCGCGTACCTCCAAGGACTAGCAACACACGAAAATATCCTGAAAACCCACCCCTTGTGACGCGAGGGGGAGAGCCTTCTTGGCTCGCGTACCTCCAAAAAACACTAAGACATAAAGTTTCCTTGCTTTGTTGGCTTTCCTTGTTCGCTCGTGCCTTTGCCATTCTCGATCGTTTTAGCTCCAAATTGACCCGATCACCTACAAAACACGCCACAACTAAGTACTAACCATAATGGACTCAAAACGACTCTCAAAATATACAAAAACGATATGAAATTGGGCAGAAATGGATGTGTGATTTGCAACACATCATGCTGCAGCAATGTATTTGGCTTTAGCGGTAGATTGAGAAACGGTGGTATGTTTCTTACATTGCTAGGATACAAGGAGGTTGCCAAGGAACTGACAACCCCTAGAAGTGGATTTTTGGTCTAAGTTGCATACCCCATAGTCTGAATCTGAATAAGCTACAAGATCAAACAAGTTATTTTTGGGATACCAAAGCCCAAGTTTTGGCTTGTACTTAAAATACGTTTGACAACAATTAAATGAGAGAGTTTAGAATTAGCCTGAAAGCGTGCACACAAGCACACTGCAAACATGATGTCTGGTCTGCTAGCAGTGAGGTACATTAGAGATCCTATCATCGAGTGATAGAGGTGCTGATCAACGCTTTCACCATCCAAATCAGGAGACAATGAGTGTCGAACTTCCACATGAGTTTTGAAAGGATGGGACTCATTCATTTTGAACTTGGTCAGAATTTCTTTGACATATTTCTCTTGGTGAATGAGAATTCCTGACTCCGACTGATTAACTTGCAATCCCAGAAAGAACTTCATTCCCCCATGGAGCTCATTTCAAACTTGGAACGCATCATTTCTTCAAATTCTCTTCACAGCCTCTAATTGGTGGAACCGAAAATGATGTCATCGACATAAATCTTCACCAAAATAGTATCTGCACCATCCTTATCATTATCAAGCAGATGCATAGATAACGTTTCATACCATGCACGGGGTGGTTATTGAAGACCATACAATGCCTTGTCCAATTTGTAGACACAGCCTACATAGGTTGGATCAATGAACTTCGGTGGCTGCTTGACATAAACTTCTTCTTGAACTTTGCCATACAAAAATGTGCTTTTAACATCCATTTGATAGACTGTGAAGTCAATGTAGGTTGCATAGGCAAGAAACTTTCTGATGGCTTCTAAGCGTGCCACTGGTGCAAATACATCTTCAAAATCAATCCCTTCCTCTTGATAAAACCCCTGAACAACCTAACGGGCTTTATTGCGAACCACGATTCCTCCTTCATCCTTCTTGTTACGAAAAACCCAACGAGTGCCGATTGGGACTTTGTTCTTTGGGAGATCCACTAGATTCCACACTTGTAACTTTGTAAATTGCTGTAATTCTTCTTGCATTGCCTCCACCCAACTGTTCTTAAGCAGTGCAGCTTTGATATTCTTAGGTTTAAATTGAGAAATGAAACATGTGCAAAGACCGTCATTCATAGTTTCAGTGGCACTTCGAGTTCGGACTCCCATGTTCAGTGGACCAATGATGTTGTCGGTGGGATGATCTTTGTGAACCCGTAATTGTGGAATCTCATCCTCTGCCAGATTCTCATCCAGATTGGTAATGTTGTTGTCAGGAATCACTGCTTCTTCTTCTGCAGGCTCTGTGGAAGAGGACTGTTGACCAACAACCACTATTGGAGGAGTTTCACTTGTTGAAACAGAAACTGAGGAGCCCGAAGAGGTTTCAGCAGAAATTACAGGACGAACTTCCACATGTTGACTGATGAAGATGAGCTTGAAGCAGTAGAGGTACCTAGGTTATTCACAGACATAAGAGGATTAGCTAAAACAAATATATTAGTGAACATAGGAAGATTAAATGATTTAAATTACAAATCGACATCAAAAAGCCAATCAGGACCGTCCCCAGCGTCCTTGTGATTGCTTTCATGCCAACTGATATCAATGGACTCCAGCACGATTCTCCTTCGCTTGTTGTAAACACGAAATGCTCTTTGATTGGAATAATAGCCCACAAAATAACATTCATCAGCTTTAGCTTCAAACTTGTTCAGCTGGTCTGAAGTATTCAGCATTGTGCAAACACACCCAAATTTACTGAAGAAATCAATAACAGGCTTGCGCTTCTACATAATCTCATATGGAGTCTTGTTACAGCTTTTGGTGATAAGAACACGATTTTACACAAAACATGCAGTATTAACTGCCTCGGCCCAAAAAGTGACAGGCATCTTAGAATCAACGATCATAGTCCTTGTCGCTTCTATCAACGTACGATTTGGTCGTTCAGCTACATAATTTTGTTGCGGAGAGCGAGGTGCACTAAACTGCCGAGAGATACCTTTACTTTCACAAAAATAATCTAGAATGGAATTCTTGAACTCCGTGTCGTGATCACTTCGGATAGTCTTCACAATAAGATTGAACAAATTCTTAATATGTAGTAGATGAATCTTCAGAACCTCTGGCGTCTCATCTTTCTTTGCCACGAAGAATACCCATGTAAACCGAGAGAAGTCATCGGTTATCACCAAGCAATAGGATTTTCATCCATGACTCATGACACTCACAAGACCAAAAAGATCCATGTGAAGCAATTGAAGAGGGGAGTCAATGGAATTGGTGATTTTGGGCTTGTGGGTGGATTTATGTTGCTTGCCCTTGGAACACGAGAGACAATGCTCCACGGAGAGAAATCTTTGAGAGGTAAACTAGTGACAAGGTTTCCTCGAACAAGGCGGTTCATGGTCTTGAAGTTCACATGTCCTAATCTTTTGTGCCAAAGGAATGACTCATCATCTAAAGCTTTTGAGAAAAAAGCAGGATTCGATTCCTGATGGATTATTCATATCCAGACTATAGGTATTGAATCTTCGAGGAGCACGCATTAGAATAAGGTCTTTAGGAATAACTACTCCATGTTTCAGAATCAAACACTCTCTAGAGTTGATGAAGGCACAGAAGTCTTTGTCACAAATCTGGGACACACTCATCAGATTGTATTTTAGCTGTGGAACGTAAATGACATGCTCCAAGCTATTTACAGCATTGGACACAGTTCCTTTTCCTCCAATCTTTCCTCCTCTTGGATTGCCTGCAAAGGCGACAAAATCTTCGTCTATTGGATGATAATCTTACAGCAAAGAAAAATGACCGATCATATGTCCTGAGCAACCACTGTCGACATGCCAGATGTTGTCTCCAGTCCTTCTCGATTGCCCCTACACAGACCAAGTAAATCAGACTTTGGTACCCAAGCCATTGCCGACTTAGAACTTCTTAATATCACAAGACACTTCTTGGAAATCATAGTCAGAATCCTCTTTTAATGAAGTATTTTCATCAAAAAGATCATTATTCTTAATTTTTCAAGTTCTGTTCAACCTATTTTTAGCTTTTTTAATCCTTTTACGTCGCAGATCTCTTCTATGTTGTGATTTAGAGAAAACATTTGAATCAGATTCAGCTAAATTTGAAACAAAAGATTGTGCATTTTCTTCCTTGACTTGATACGTAGACAATTTACAAGTTTTGAAAACATGAATGGATTCTCCACAACTAAAACAAACTTTATCACATGATGGCTTAGCCGGATAATTTTCATCACGGGATGATGAAGATGATTGTGATGATGAGGCATCAGAACTAGAGGCAACTCTTTCTTCAACAGTTCTTTCTTTAAGACTTTGATCTTCCTTTAATCTGAAAAATTCCAAATTGCTCATTGTTTCTTGTGGAATATCAGTCACAACAACTCCGCACTCTTAAAGCTTGTAATACAACTGATATCATTTATAGATTTAGAAATAAAAGGTAAAGCATTGTTAAACTTAGAAATGTCATTTCTCAAACTGTCATGCTCAGAAGGAATAGAACCAAAATACAATTTTTCAATGTGTTCATAAATATCTGTTGGAGCATATTCTGGTGACAACGAGCTTAAAGATATTATGTCTTAGTCTTAGAGTCTTTGACTTGTAATTGATAGAATTGTTAGCAACAGTTAAAGGGGAGTCTGTTAGGACATGTTTTGTAACTGTTGATAAAATTCTGTATAAGTTCGTAGAGAGGCGAACTTATCTTTGAGGTGAACTTGTTAAGTTCGCTTAAGGTGCTGTGTGTTCCTATAAATAGGAGTTACAAGTTCATATTCCATAGAACACATGAAAACACTTTAGAAGAAAAGGTGTAAGTGTGTGTTTTGGAGAGAACTGTTGTAATCAAGGATTATAGTAATACAAAGCGTTTATTTACACCGTGTTGTTGATTGAGTTACACGTTGTACGTTGATCATGGATTTCGCACGTTATCACCGTGTCGTACTGCGAGTCTAGAGATCCGTCACGCATCGAATCGGGACCTACAAGTGGTATCAGAGCTTTTGCTCTTAATTAGCAGAAGATTCGTGGTGTTTTCGTGTACAATCAACATCAAATATCACTGAATTTGATGAGGATTTGAAGGATTTTTCATCTTTTTCGTGTTCTTGATAAAAATGGAAGAATTTTGATCATTTTGAATTGATTTTGGATTCTTTTGATGAAATTGATCCGATAGAAGTGTTCCTAATTAGTCCCTACACATTCCTACGGTTCAGATTTGTCTAATTTGATCATATACATCAGAAATCATGATTTTCGGAGTTCTGAGTTCGTGTTTTCGTTTTTATGAAGTTTCAGCGTTTTAGGTGAACTTGTTGATTCAGTTGCAGGCGAACTTAATAAGTTCGCTCAGTGAAGATCAGGCGAACTTAATAAGTTCGCTTGGGGTTAAGTTCGCTCAGTGAGATTCAGGCGAACTTATTAAGTTCGCTCAGGCAGTATTTTGGCGGGAAATTTTTTCTTGTCTAAATTTTTTAGGGAAAGCTTATATGGTTGGTTTATATCATTTTTGAAATTTTAAATTTTTTTGAAATTTTTAAAAAAGAGTATTTTGGAGGGAAATTTTTTTCCGGATATTTTCGCAAAAATTTCAAAATGTCAATTTCATGTGATGATAATGAGATTGGAACTATGCCACCGAGGCTTTTGTGCATATCAGATTACCGTAGCTGGAAAGTCCGGTTCGAACAGTTCGTATCAGAAACTGATGAAAATTTTTGGAGACCAATAACAGAAGGATATGTGCATCCTACTTTTGACTTTCTGGAATTTTGTGATGTTCCTAAACAAGTGACAGCTCGTACTAAAGTAGAAAAGCAGAATTTTGATCGAGAGATGAAAACGTGTGAAACTTTAACGATGTCTTTACCAAAAGAAATCATTCATAGTCGCGGGAAGTGTCCAACTTCAAGAGATCTATGGGAAGCATTGAAGAAAAAGGGTGAAGCAACTTCTCAAGCGTTTGTGGTCTTGATCAAAGAAGTATTGGAGAAGCAGGGTGATTCTCAAAGTGATTCTTCTGCAGATTTAAGTGATAGTGAGAGTATTCGTTCTGGTGAAAGTACTCAGTCTACCAAGAGTGATATGACGATTGACGTAAGCTTTCAGACAGTTGAAGATGATCTGAGTGAATCAGAAATTGATACAGAGCTTGTCATTGTTGCTCAAAAGGGTGAAGCTGATGATGACGTATTCATGGCTCCCGGTGCATCTTCTTCAGAAGTAAAAGCTGAGGTAGTTTCTAACTCTGAAACATTTTGTACTAACTGTATTTCAGTGAAGAATAAAATGATGAGGGTTATGGATGATAACGTAAACCTCATTTGTGATATGAAATCGATGTACACGGTAAACCAGAAATTAAAGGATAATGAGAATGTGTGTATTGAAAGGATAGAATCACTGAAGAGGGATAAAAGTTCTCTGACTTTAAAGATCAAAGAGCAGGCATATCACCTGGATATGTCCTTTGCAGAAATTGAGAAAAGAAATAATGATCTTGCTGAAAAGGATAAGGAACTAGCTGAATTTAAAGCAGAGGTGATCAGATTGCATAGAAAGTTAGAAAGCTTTGGAAATTCATCATTCTTATTAGGACATTATTTTAATAATACAGAAGAGGGGAAGGGAACTAGTGGTATTGGTAAAGTTCCTCCACCATTCAACGGAAATTATTCTGTGACACTTGAGATTATAAAAGATGAGGATTTAGATACTAAGACTGTGTTGAAATTGAATCCAGTCACAGGTTAAGATATGGTGTATTCTGATGAGAGTGATGATGAATATTTTGATGAAGCTAAGGTAGAGGGGATACCGAAGGAGGTTAAGAAAGAAGACTCAAAGGTTGATTCTAATTCATCTGAAAATTATACTTTTGGAAGTTCTCAACTTCAAGGAGAGTTCCATATGTTAGAGATAATAAAGACAGGCGTATATGCTTTCATTGTAATGAGATGGGACACATTGTGGTGAACTGTCCTTTCAAAAATAAAGGGAAGAAGCATGTAGTTCCTGAGAAGATGAAGCCTGAATCAAAACCTGTTGAGAAAAATTTTGTTCCGTATCAAACTCGAAAAGAAGTTCATGTAGGAGAATCTTCTTCAAGTGCATCTTATCGTGTTAAGATTCCTTATATGAGAGAATATAGTGAGAAGAGATCTTGCTTTTACTGTGGTCTTGTGGGTCATATTCGGATTGCTTGTCCTCACAACGCCAAAGCTAACCGACATGTTACTCTAGTAAAGGTAAGAACTCTTGGTAAGCCTTATGTTAACCCAAATGTGGTTAAACCTCATGATACACCAAAGGGTAATTCAAAATCTGAGGTTAGGCTTTCTAGACCTCAAAGACGGAGGAGAAACAGAAGATTGAGAAAACTTTTAGAACAATAAGAGTTTTCACAATCTAAACATTTTTCAAATGTACAAGATTGTTCAAACACTTCACATTTTAAGCAAAAAGAACTTAATGAACAGAAGTATGTTTGGAAATCTAAAGTTTCTGTTTCTGACTCGTCAAAACAATCTCCGAAAATCGATGGGAGATTCGATTGTGAATGGAGTGAGGTTTATTATTTTGATACAGATGGACGACCCATGACTACCATGGCTTGGGTCCCAATTTCAAATTAATGTTTCTTGTTAGTTGTGCAGGATTTACTAAGAGGGACTATTATTACCATTTTGGTTGTTGATAGTGGTGGTTCTAAGCACATGACAGGGAATGACATATGCAAGAGTAAAGAGTTGTTGATCACTGAGAATCTATTTGATTCAACGACTTGATGCTCAATGGGGAGAATATGTCACACACAATGTTTTGGAAAGAGTTTTACAAAGTCCAAATGATAACCTGAAACTTAGGATGACAATGGTGAGCATAAATTCGTTGATGCAACCATTTGACTAGTTAAGGGGGAGTCTACAGGACATGGGAGTACAGAACTGTGTTGGTGACAAAGGCAAAGACATTCAATTACAGGATTACATCGGTTTGAGTTTTTAATTGATTTAATTGCTTAATCCTGAGTAACCAAGTAAAATGTTTTTCATAAAATGTTTTCATGGAAGGTTTATTTTCGTTTGTTTTACTTTCTTTGAAAAAGATTTTGAAAATGTCAAACAAATTGAAAAAGATAAAATCGACATTACTTGAAGTTATAAGGAGAAATGATAGTACATCAGTAGATGTTCTTTCACACATGACCTTAGATTGACTAGTTGGTGCTTTATGTTAATATATCTGAATTATATGTTTTGATCTAAACTTCAGAGACTGCACAAATAGAAAATGATAGTGTTGTGTATGCATATAATTTGAATTGTCAGTAGACTAAAAGCGTCACTGAACCATTAGTAGTGTGAAAACATAATTGCATATGTTACAACTGTGATTTTGTAGAATCAAAGACTAATGGCTACAAAATTCTCTAAGTACAAATGCTGCTGATCTCAGAGTTTGCTGCTGACCAACAATCTGCTGCGGACAAGCTTATCTGCTGCGGATACTTGTTCTCCTGCTGAAGAACAAATCTGCTGCGGATAGCCTTATCTGCTGAAGACCAAAGTTGCTGCGGATAAGCTTCTCAGCAGCATCAACACTTGATGCTGCTGACAGGCAAATCATTAGCAGCTCTGGATGGTTACATTTTGCTGCTGATCAACATCTTTGCTGCTGACAGCCTTGTGCCTTGAAGACAAATCGTTACAGCTGACTACCCATACCAAGCATCACTGACAACTTTCTGCAAAAGCAACTGACACACTCAAAGCAGAAGGAACCTCAATGGTGCAACCAATGAAACTCAACAATGCTCTTCTCCAAGCATGCAAGTAATGATGCATAAAGAAGACGCTTCAATAAAGTTAACTAGATATAGACAAAACGTGTAATAGTTAGCTAGATACAACAGATCAACGGTCTGTGTTAGATCTGATCCTTAGAATCAAGGGGCTGTCTTGATTCTAAGTGAGTATAAATAATCTGTAAACACTTCATTGTAAGCGTGCTTTTTGTGCTTCTTAACAGAGTTTTTCATTTGTAATCGTTTATTCACAAAAGATTAATACAAAAGTGTTCTTATCAGTATTCTTTCTGTATACTCGATTGTAATTGTGTAGTTGTTATTGTTTCCGCCAATCTCAACTAAGAACAGAACCATCTTGTAATTTCACGATCCTACAAGTGGTATCAGAGCTTTGGCTCAGATTAAACAAACGAACACTTGTTTAATCACTTTTGGTTCTATTCTAAACTCTCTCTCCTTCAGAAAGTCACCAAGAACAAAAATGGCACAAAGCAACGGGCTTGAAGACATCCTGAAGCAGCAGTATGAAAACTTCGTCTGGAAGGAAGGTAGGTCTCTAACTGTTTCATACAACAGATTTACCTATCTTGTAGGGGAGCTACAGTGCTCAATGGTAAAGCTAGAGAATGAAGATATTCTCAAAAAGTTCATCAGGTCTTTACCTAGCTGCTGGACACTCTACACGGTGTCCATTAGAAGAACTGAGAATCTGAAGACTCTCCAAATGACTGAGCTCTTCGATATGCTAAAAACCTATGAGCTATAGATGATTCAGGAAAATGAAAGAAGCTCAAGCTACCAAACAGCCTCAACATCCACCACCACCTCCTCTGCCCTCCATTCTGAGCACTCGGGTCCTAGTTCAAGTAACTATTATCCTCCCATCATCACCCATTCTGGAGAGTTCGACTGGAGTGTTCAATATGAAGAACTGCCCGTCAACAATCAAGCTCTAATGGCAGACACTACAGAGATACCACCTCAGGTATTTGAACATCTTTGCTCTCAAGCCTGTATTGATAAAGTTTTGGGTTATAGAAAGCACAACCAAAATCTCATAGATCAAAATGAAGAGTTTCATCAGATGAAATCTGAGTTCAAAAAGGTTGAAAATACTTATAAAGAAAAGGTTGACTGCCTTAAGAAAGAGATTACATCGCTAAAACACGAACAAACTAATCTTGAAACTCAGATTGATGATCTACTGGTCAAACTAAAAGCTACCAGAGCTGAACTGGCAGAACAGAAAGTTCATGTTGAAAAATATGAATTTTCCTCCAAAAAGTTACAAAGACTTTTAGATATTCAAGTCCATGAGAATGTAAAGACTGGACTTGGGTATAACAATGATCAGTACAAATCTGTTCCTCCTCCTGCTGACTATATTTCCATATACGAACCAAGCTTCAATGTTGAACATCTTGACACTACAAACCGAAACCTTGATCCTTCAACGGATGAACCTCTCATCGAAGACTGCACTACCTCATCAGAATCTGAGTCAACCTACTCAGACCATGATGAAACCAGTACAGCCCCATCTGAAGCTGTTTTGAATAGAGCTGCAGTTCCTGCTGTTCTTCCAGCTGTTATAGCTCATGTACCATTTAAACAGATCAAGATCATCTATCCTCCAGATGGAAGAAAGCTAGAAAAGGGACAGACATCAGAACCCGCAAACCCCAAGCCTCAGTTCATGCCAATCACAAAGAGAAAGGTATCTGATGTATGTTGTAAGCCTGAAGAAAAAGTTCCATATGTTCAAAGGACCCTAGAAGAAGCCACCTTTGAACATAACAAAGCTCAACCATGGAACTTCAAGGATCTGTTCCAAAGAAAGGACTATGTCTACCTTTCAAAAGACAAACTAGCAAAATCATGCTTTGTGTGTGGCAGATATAACCACACTGCCAGCACATGCTTTCATTACCTGGAATATCAAAGACATTCAAAGCAGCATGCCTTTGAAAAGACTAACAAAAATAAGAAGGTAAGAAGCTACGAAGACAAAGCAACAAAGTTCAAAAAGTCTCTATCTCCCTCAAGAGTGAAACTGCCTAGATCTCAACAAACTTGCATCATTTGTGGTGAATCAGACCACTTTGCTGCAAACTGTAAGTTTAACCCATTCAACCAGATCCTTCATCAAGCTCCTCAAAGACAAAGGGTAAAGAAGGATCAGCATACATCGGTTGTTAGTCCAGTTCAGCCCAAGAAAACAAAGCAGAAGCTTTCAGCAGCAACCAAGTCTGCTGCTGATAAGCTAAAATCCTCCGTAGCAAAATCTGCTGCTAATAAGGCAAAGACATCAGCAGCAAGAGTGCCCACTGCTGATAAGGCAAAATCCAAGGCAAAGCCTACAGTAGCAAAGAATGCTGACACTTCAACAAAGCTGTCAGCAGCAGGATCTACTGTCAACAAGCCAGAAACATCAGTAGCAAAATCTGCTGCTGACAGTGTGAGGAAAACTAGAAAACCACCAACTCAACAATGGAAGGCAAAGAAACCACCAAACATCATCATCGGTTCAGTTGAATGCGTCTATCCTTTGTTGTAAATATGTATGTCCTCTGAGAGGAATCCCAGATGCCAAGAAACCATGGGTGATGAGGATGAAGAGGCTAGGCCTAAGGCCCCATCTGGATCCAAGGATTCCACAACTGTGGATGAGGACAGACTGAAACTTCATATCTTGGAATTGACAGCCTGGGTGAATATGATAGAAGCACATCAATGCCCAACGTTTCTTACTCCATCCTTTCTATTAGTGGGCACCCAAACTGATGCTTATTTGTCCACTGATGCAACCAAAAAGGGGGAGATAGTCCCAATGGAGAAAGACTCAGACAGCTTTGACGACTGCAGGCTGTATTTCAAAGTACAAGATGGCTGTTTTCGAAGCTTTTTCTTTTGGTGGAAAGGATAGTCAGAAATGTGCAAAATCTTCAGCAACAAAGGCAATAAGAGAATTTTGGTAGCATCAGTCTAGGGGGAGTTTGTAGAATCAAAGACTGATGGCTACAAAATTCTCTAAGTACAAATGCTGCTGATCTCAGAGTTTGCTGCTGGCCAACAATCTGCTGCGGACAAGCTTATCTGCTGCAGATACTTGTTCTCTTGCTGAAGAACAAATCTGCTGCGGATAGCCTTATCTTCTGAAGACCAAAGTTGCTGCGGATAAGCTTCTCAGCAGCATCAACACTTGATGCTGCTGACAGGCAAATCATCAGCAGCTCTGGATGGTTACATTTTGCTGCTGATCAACATCTTTACTGCTGACAACCTTGTGCCTTGAAGACAAGTCGTTACAGCTGACTATCCATACCAAGCGTCACTGACAACTTTCTGCAAAAGCAACTGACACACTCAAAGCAAAAGGAACCTCAATGGTGCAACCAATGAAACTCAACAATGCTCTTCTCCAAGCATGCAAGTAATGATGCATAAAGAAGACGCTTCAATAAAGTTAACTAGATATAGACAAAACGTGTAATAGTTAGCTAGATACAACAGATCAACGGTCTGTGTTAGATCTGATCCTTAGAATCAAGGGGCTGTCTTGATTCTAAGTGAGTATAAATAATCTGTAAACACTTCATTGTAAGCGTGCTTTTTGTGCTTCTTAACTGAGTTTTTCATTTGTAATCGTTTATTCACAAAAGATTAATACAAAAGTGTTCTTATCAGTATTCTTTCTGTGTACTCGATTGTAATTGTGTAGTTGTTATTGTTTCCGCCAATCTCAACTAAGAACATAACCATCTTGTAATTTCACGATCCTACAGATTTGAACCCATTTTATGCCTGGGTGTGTGTGTTAAAATATCACTATCAGATAAAGAATATTAGCTTTTAATAAAGAGTGTCCTATGAGATCAGTTTCGGGTTATGTCCTTAGCCCTATTCATTCGATTTGCTTCAGTGCCCATCTCCCGAAAAGCATGCAATTTGAAGTATAATCAAGATATGTACTTGACAACATCTATCAAACATATACTAGCCCTTGGATCATATTGATAAATCATCTTTACTGATTCCATTGAATTCATAATCCAGATAACAGTTGGATCTACGTACCTGAATCTTATGATTCCACATATATAAGCCAAGACATTTAATCATTTGATTCTGAATCTCATTGATTCTTATACAATCCAATTTGGATTCTGCTATTCATGTGCTAGGTGATGTCTCCTTATTCTGGAAATTCTGATAATCTTTAGTAAAATCTCATATGTCTTGAAGATAGTGCATTTACTTTATGTTGGCATACTAGTGGGGTACACGTTGTATTTCATACTTAAATGGTACCTTAACTCACAAGAAAGTGGGAATGAGATGCTTTAGTTTCAAATCTTATAATATTGACAATTTGAATTTGTGTGTCATAGTCTGATCCTATTTTCTTTGAATGTTTATCACGTATCATAACATGCAATATGAAAGTCTTGAAAAGATAGAATGTGATAATCTTGAAAGATATTGGTTTGATTGGTCATGGATTGAAAGAATGACATAGGATACCATTTGATATTATATAGATGTTTATCCAAAATGTGTGATTAATGCATTGTTTTTGCTGATATGATCTTCTTACTCGTGATGTTCGACCAAAAATATGTGATTTTATATTTTACATTTCAGTTTATATAGAGAAAAACAAAAAAAGATTTTGTGTTTCTTATGTTTGAAAAATCAAAAAGATTTTATTTTTTCACCGTCCATGGAAATTTTAATTGTTAGTTATTCTTGGTTATTCTCCTGTGTAAAAACTGAATATTGCAGACAGAAGTTGACAAGGTGTCCTTCCCCAAGTTTTCTTCTACAAATAAAGAGAGAGTGTACAGATGAACAAGACGAAGACTACAGTGTGTTTGATGATATATGAAGACAGATGAAAATCTTCTAAAGCTGTTGTCAAGGGGGAGTCTGTTGGAGCATATTCTGGTGACAACGAGCTTGAAGATATTATGTCTTAGTCTTAGAGTCTTTGACTTGTAATTGATAAAATTATTTGCAACAGTTAAAAGGGAGTCTGTTAGGACATGTTTTGTAACTGTTGATAAAATTCTGTATAAGTTCGTAGAGAAGTTCGCCTAAGCATCTTTGAGGCGAACTTGTTAAGTTTGCTTAAGGTGCTGTGTGTTACTTTAAATAGGAGTTACAAGTTCATATTCCATAGAACACAAGAGAACACTTTAGAAGAAAAGGTGTAAGTGTGTGTTTGGAGAGAACTGTTGTAATCAAGGATTATAGTAATACAAAGCGTTTATTTACACCGTGTTGTTGATTGAGTTACACGTTGCACGTTGATCATGGATTCCGCACATTATCACCGTGTCATTCCGCGAGTCTAGAGATCCGTCACGCATCGAATCGGGACCTACAATATCTGGTTTTGACATGGATATATTATTACATTCATCCGACTCAAGTTCATTTAAAACATTTCCCTTACTAGAACTCTCATCACAATCATCTTCGGAACCTACACAATCCGACTCTGCACAAGAAGCAAAACTGTCAGAATCTGAAGTTTTAATATAATCATCAGCAGATAACTTGCAAACAAAAGGTGTGGGAGCATGAGGAGCTGGCATATCAGCAAATCTGCCAGACTTAGAATATGGTGGTGGGTGACAGTTATACCCAATGCCTTCTGTGACTTTCTTATGAATTTGTTTATCGATGATTCCAAACAAAATTTTCTGATCCATGCCCATTTGTTCAACTTGAAAATTTACCTTTTAAGCCTTTTGAAGTCTTTCGGTTAAAATTTGATTATTATTCTTTTGTGTAGTAAGTTGTACAATCAAAGATCGGTTTTCTCCAGAAATATCATGAATTTTCTTTAAGTAAAGGTTTCTCATTTTTAGCCACAGAATAATGCATCACCTTTATATGATCACGTTCATCGACCAAGGCCTGGTTGATGAATCTGTATTTCTGAATTTCATTTAAACAAGATTGAGCATTGCAAAAGTCTAGACATTACCTCAGCTGGTACAGTGGTGAGATCCTTAGTTGGCTCAATCATAACACATTTATCCTTCTCTTCAATGTCTGCCATCAATGCCTTGTCAGCTGCTTCTCCTTCTTGATCTCCCAATGATAGTGTTCATCTGCTTGACAGACCAGAGCTGTTGAGCCAGAAGATGTGGTGGATTTGGGAGAAACAGCAGCTTGCTTTCCAGATGAGTTCTTCTTCTCATGTTGCTCCTTTGATGATGGCTTCTTGCAATTTCTTGCAAAATGACCCAGCTGGTCACAATTGTAGCATCTCACCTTCTTGATATCAAAACCCAGAGTCTTTCCTTGCTTGAACTTGTCCATTCCAGTCCTCTTAATGAATCTCTTGGCCTTCAGAGTCAGCATGGCCATACACCAATCGATGTCTATTTTTTCCAAATCATCGGGATGGATCTGCTCCAAATCATCAGGTTGGAAACTAACCGGTGTCAGGTTTCCAGAAATAAGTGCGTCATAACATGACATGAAGGCAGTCATGATAGGCAAATACTCATCAGGAATCATAATGGTTGGCTTCTGCGAGGTGGATGAAGTGGTAGGCTAAATTACAGAAATAGAAGGTGGGACATCAGTCTGAAAGTATGCCATTGTAGTTTTGCTGGATGAAGTGGAAGAACCTTGACCAACAAGAAGAGCTGTGTTTCCAGACTTATTAGTTGGAGTGACTGCACCCTTCTTTATCACCAACTCATAAGACTCTAGAACGCTGTAGAGTTCTTGTTATGACAGATCACTAAGCTTCTCAGTTTTCTTGATCATAATTATGTACGTATTCCATTCCTTAGGCAGTGAATCAAGCAGATTCTTGTTTAACTCAATAGTAGGATACTCAGTTCCCAAAACCTTCAACTTTGAGACAATGCTTGAGAACCGGTTGATCAATTCAGACATGGGTTCTCTAGGGACACTACTGAACATCTCATACTGCTTCTTGATCAAATCTCTCTTGCTTTCCCTAACCTTGACACTTCCTTCATATCTTGTACAAAATGCTACCCAAAGATCCTTAGCGGTAGTATACTCAGGAAATACGTTGAACACATCCATAGGAAGAGCCGTAGAAATAGATCCATTAGCTTTGTTGTCTTAGGCAATTAGAGCAATATCCTTCTCATCATATTCAGCAACAGTCTTGGGACGCTGAACATCTGCAGTGGTAGTAACTGGCTTGTGTGGACCATCAGTGATTGACTGTAAAAAAGTGTGGTCACAGAACTGAAAGAAGGTCTTCATTTTCTTAGTCCAACCATCAAAATCTCTAGTGGACACCAAGACAGGTAGATTGTTTCCCCCAGCATACTCATTGTTGCTTGAAGATGCCATAACTCAGAAATACTTTATCAAAAGCTAGTTTCAGGTGACAGAATGATAACTGAAACCACTTAGTTTTGATAGAAGAGGAACTGCCCGAAACTAATAGTTTCGATAGGGAGAAACTTGAATAAAAACCAAGGACAACCGATAGAAACTACAAGTTTTAGTTTCGGGAGAGTAGTAGTTTCGGGTGGGTAGTTTCGATGACAATGTTGCAAGGTTAGTTTCGATAAGGATAAGATAGAAGTAGTAGTTTCGATAAAACCTTTTATCAGACCACAAGTACAGACAAGAAGTTTAGATGACCAACTAAAAACAGACTCTGTCCCCTGGTAGTTTCGATGACTTCTTCTTGAAGTCATAAAAACTCCATTGATGAAAAGCTCCAAAAATCAAAGTGATGATAATAGAAATCCAATCCGATGAAAAGCTTCCAAAAGTACTCTAGAATGAGAATCCGGTCTTCAAATTGAGAAACTCATCCAAATAAACCCGAAATCAATGAAATAGTAGTGAAACTTCAATGGAACAGTGCTCAAAAACCCAGATGCAGAAAACTCTAATAATTGACTGAAAAACACCTCAAATCGATCACAAAACCTGAATACGCTCAGAAATCAAGAGCATAAATCTCTGAGACCAATTTTAGGTCTAGATTCAATGATGAATCACAAATACTGATCGATTACACACACACAGGCGGAATCTGTGTGTATGGTGATGAAACAGAGGTAAGAAACAAAAAATGGTGAAGATAAACAGCCTAATCACTCTAGAATATTCCTATCTATCGAAACTACTAGTTTCGGTTGAACAGACTCAACCGATTTTGATGGCCCAGACTTAGACTAAAAACAGTAAATTACATGATATGAAAATAACAGAACTACATGGAAATAAAGCAAAGTACATTTTTTCAAAACATACATTGATGAAATCAGCTTACAAAAGACTATACCATACATTTATACGCATGTAATCGGATCATTGACGAGATCCAGATCTGATCTGATACTTGTACTTATTACTTCCACTGACTAAATCTGATTTATTTATTTAAAGCGTTTAAATATTATTTTATTTTAAAAGTTAAAACTGGTACGTTGATTCCCAACAGATGCAACCATTATTCATTCCCGAATGAAAATGGGAACACATTACCCTTGACTTCATAACCAAGCTACCGCGTACAGCTAAAGGTCATGATACCATATGGGTAATTGTGGATCGTTTGAAAAAGAGTGCTCACTTCTTGCCTATACGTGAGAATTTTTCATCCGAGAAACTAGCAGAATTGTTCATCAATGAGATTGTGACAAGACATGGTATGCTCTTGCCGATTGTATCGCACCGGGACAAACTATTCACATCGAGGTTCTAGAAAAGATTCCATGAGACAATGGCTACAAGACATAACATTATCACCGCTTCCCACCAGCAAACCGATGGACAGTCCAAAAGGACTATCCAAACCCTCTAGGACATGCTCTGGGAATGTATTATCGATTTTGGTGGTAGCTGGGATAGTCACTTACCACTGGCGGAGTTCTCCTACAACTACAGCTATCATGCAACCATCAGCATGCCGCTTTATGAAATGTAGTACGAAAGAAAGTGTAGAACGCCCGTCTGTTGGGGTGAAATTGGGCAGAAAGACTTCTCAAGTCTAGATGTGGTCAAGGTAACTTCCGAGAAGTTGACCAAATCAAAGCTTGAATGAAAGCCGCTAAGGATAGGCAGCAATCTTATACGGATAAAAGAAGGAGACACCTCGAGTTTCAAGTTGGGGGCAAGGTGCTGTTGAAGGTGTCCCCTTGAAAAGGAATAATCCGGTTTCGAAAGAGAAGGAAGTTAAGTCCGAGATTTGTCGGACCATTTAAGATTGTGGCACGGGTTGGAGAAGTAGCATATCGATTAGAACTACCTGATGAGTTGAGTGGAATCCATCATACATTCCATGTGTCGCACTTGTGAAAGTGCCTAGTTGATGAATCAGCGCACATACCACTCGATGACATCGAGGTAGATAAAAACCTCAACAATATTGAGGAGCCCGTGGCCATCTTAAACAGAGTTACGCAATAAAGTTATCCCACAGTCAAAGTTCAAAAAGGATCAGAAGCCACGTGGGAGACTGAGTCAGAAATGAGAGAGTCGTATCCTCGACTGTTTGACTTATGACAGGTTTTGAGGACGAAACATTTTGTAAGGAGGGTACACTTGTAACATCCCTAAAAAAAAGAAAAATATCGTAGGTAGAAAATAATACCCAATAGAGATGGATGGGTTTCGTCTTGAATAAAGAAAAGAAAACTGTGGCGAGTTAATGGCTAGAGGGAGGGCCTCATAACCTCAGCCACCCCCTCCCTTGCTCATTCCACCCCACACCAAACAGTTTTAGAGAGAGAAAGAAGAGAGAGAGAGGGAAAGAATTAGGTTTAGGTTATTGAGCTCGAGAAGGCACGGAGAAGCTGGAGAACAAGGAAACAAGCAACATCATCGAAACAAGCGACGATCTAAGGTAAGATTCAGCTTCTGAATCTCTGTTTTTGCTCGTTTTTGTGGGTTTCGGGTTTTGTAAGAAAAGGTACAACTTTTACATGTAAAAACGCTATTTACACCCTAGATCTAGCCTTAGACAAGCTTAACTAATGTTTTTGACGTAAAAAGCTTGAAGCTTGATGTAAAACGAGCGGGCCGCCATTAACATGCATCATGAGGGTGTTTGGGGAAGAAGCTGCACGACAGGCGAACTAGCGAACTTAGCACATGTTTGCCATGTCTGGAGGGCGAACTTGATGCATGTTCACTAATGGATTGAACGACGAACTTGACTAGGGTTCGCCAGCGTTTGATAGCGAACTTGATAGGTTCGTTGGATTCCTAAGGGGCGAACCTGTTATGTTCGCTTCAGACTGAAAGGGGTAAACTAAGGTTAAGATCGCTAGAACAGTAGTATAGCAACCGACTAGTGTTGTATAGACCTGATAGTTATCCATTTATCCAGATTGTGCTTGACATAGTTTGGGCAGTAGAAAACACTTTGAGGCTAGCATTATTAGGTGAGTTCAAGAATACCTATTTTTACTGTTTTAGAGCGGTGTGCATACTCAAGAATTTGACGTTTATAATAAATGTATGTTGATTACTTAAACGTTTTACAAGAAAAAAAAGATAAGCCAGTTAACGGTTTAATTACTTAAACGTTTTATAAGAAAGAAAGAAAAAAGAATGGTTTATTTAACTATATGTTTTAAGTCAAACATAGTGTCTAATCTGTAAGAATATGGTTACCACCGAAGAAATTCTTGAGGTAGTAGTGTAGTCCTCGAGACTAGTGCTATCCAAAGCCTATGGTAGTATCATGGCATTAGTTGCATGCATGTTATATGAATAACCGGGACAGTGCTCAACAGGGCACTGTAACGGGGATGTTGTACAACTGAGTTAAGATGGGTAACGATGGTTGCTCTTGTGATGACGGTTACTAAAGAAAGAAGTCCTTAGTGGACACAAGAAGTGAGTATCGGCCGTTGGACGATGAGCCTTATGGAACAATACTTGCTAAGAAAGAAAGAAGTCTTTTGTAGACACAAGAAGTCCTTTGTGCACAAAAGAACTCCTTCATGGACCGTAAAGTAAAGAAACATATTATAGACATATAATGTATGACTTAATAGAAAAGAACACAGGATGGCTAAGTATTTAATTGCATGTTGTATTGTGATTTTCTTTACTTAGTAGTTTAAAGAATGTTTTTCATTTTATATGATTTACATAAGAAAGAAAAGGTTGGTACTAAACGTTTTGAAACTTGAACTCACAAGCGTTAGCAAACTATTTTAGTATGCACATCAGGTAGTAAAGGAAATAAGCATGTTTAAAGTTGAAAGAGCTTGGAATGGATGGTTGGATGGCTGCTGTTGATCAAGACTAACATTCCCCCATTATCTAGTTTATGCTTTGAGACAATGAATGCTTAAAGTTTTTATTAACTCTGAATTATGTAATAGACTTCCGTTGTTTTGAGTTTGATAATTAATCAAAGTTTAAGAGCTATGTTTATACTATGTTTGTCGAGTATGAGAGTTACCCGGTTTGGATCCTTTCAATGGATGATCTTTGTTTTACGTTATTCACAACCTTACGCACATGCGATTTAGGTCTTACGTGTTATTAACAACTAAGCCATAGCCCTAGCCCCGTTACAGCGTTTCATCTGTAACACGTGTGTAGGGAATTTAGGAGTTTTTGAATATAAACTATGCAACGGAAGTGAGAACTCCATAACCATTTTTAAAATCATTTATAAAATGTTTCCTCCACGGATCCAATTACAAAGATTATGAAAACAAAATAAAACACAACCAAAGAGAGTTAATAAAATAACCACCTTGATTAGAATGCTTGCTTGAACAAGATAAAGAAACCAAAGTAGATTTCCTCCAAAGTGTAATCCACATCAAGCAAAGATCTTCAAGTGGTGCTCGCCTTTATTACCCTTCTTTTAAAGATGTTGAATAACCACCAAGAACACCTTCTTGAAACACACTTGAATGTGTATGATTTTATGCAGAATAACTTCAAATATAGACCAAGAACAAGTAGCAAACTAACACCAACACTTATGGAGTTTTGTATTTTGTTCCACACCTTTAAGCTAACTCTAAAGCACACCTTTTATGGCTCCAAAAACTGGACAAAATTCTGTTCTAGTTCTTGGCAGAAACAAAAGGAAAGAAGGGAGAAAAAGGTGGTCTCTAGAGTGTTGTGTGTAATCCTTTTATACTACAAGTTGCACTATCTTTTTCGTTGCCCATACATATGCACCATACCTAAGACCCTATTGTCATAATTCAAAAGATCCATGATCCCTTTCCTTTCCTTGTGGTTTACGGCTGGAAAGAGGATGGGTATGGGTATGGTGCAAATCTTAGGTATTGATTCTCATAAGTATCAACTTGCCAGACTTGGTTTCATAGCTTGGTTTAAACTCAATTGTCTAGTTACATGTATTTATTCTTAGATATGTATGTGAATAAGTATACAAATATATATATATATATATATGTATATATATCACATGCATACTCTTAATAATACATGTATAGTAATCTTTAAAGTATTACCAAAACTACGTTAGTTAGTACCACATAATAAACATGTACAAAAAGGTTTAGTTCAAATATATGAATATGAACTAAAAGTATATAATATATAATTGTTAAAATAACAATATATAATATATATGTATATATATAAACACATCTTGAAAGGTTATAAAAGTTCAAACATATCTGAACATATTTTTAATAATTTGCTTAGTGTGTGACCATTTGGGATCACGTATTAATAGTAACATTATTGTATGTTATTCTTTGGGCATATAGATCCAATAATCTCCCACTTGCACAAGGTTCAACATGTAATAATGTAGAAAGTGTAGTACGTCTAGCAACGCCCACTGCCCCTAAAGATATGTGACTTATGTCATTCACCAAAAGCAGTTGATTTTAGATAAAATTGCTTTAAAGTAATCATTTAAGGCAAGTTGTCATCCATCCTTTTTGTAATAGAAATTTAATTGAACATGAGACATGGATTATAGTCAATCTCATATAATATTCAAAGACTTTGTTTCTCGATCCCGATTCAAAGTGATACAACAAATTAGGTTTGAGCACGGCCATGCGTTTAAATCAGTTTGAATCATCGAGGGGCCCTGCATGTCAACCACTTATTAGAATAAGGGTACAGATCATGTCTTGACTACATATAACTCTTACTATACCTAGTATTGTACCCAATGCAGTCTTTATAACTACCTGATTAAAGAGTAGCGTTAAACTACATCAAAGTATAAACTTGGTATAATCGAGTCCCTAATATGTATCTCAGGTCAGAGGATACGAGGACAACACTTTTATTTCAAAACTTACTCATGGCCAGATCCATGGAGTAATTTTGAAGCAGGTCACATCCAATATTTAATCTCTAGTAAATATCTGTTAACTTGGTTTTAATTCACTACTCTAAATATAACCAATCTAATTCACAATAGTCTTAACTCAATAATTATTCCCATAATTATGACTGACTATGGATATTTAGAATAATAAACCTATTCATGGATTAAAACATGCTAACATTGAACACAGTAAACATTAATAAAGAGATAATATCTAATAAGTCTGATTAGATAAAATGTTACTCCTACATAGTTCAGAAATTTTCAAATACCAAAATAACAGACTAAATTCAGTTACTAGCATATCGAAGCCCTATATCACGTGCATGATCCTCATGTTTAGTTTGAGGGAATGGCTTTGTGAATGGATCTGCTAGGTTCAGGTCTGTATGAACTTTATTGATGCAAACATCTCCTCGCTCCACTATTTCCCAAATGTAGTGGAACTTACGAAGTATATGCTTGGTCCTTTGATGTGATCTTGGTTCTTTTGCTTGAGCAATGGCCCCATTATTATCACAAAATATTTCAATGGGTTTTGTGATACTGGGCACTATACTAAGATCAGTAATGAATTTCTTCATCCATGCAGCTTCTTGTGCGGCTTCTGATGCAACAATGTACTCTGATTTTGTAGTTGATTGGGCAACGACTTTCTGTTTGGAACTCTTCCAAGTGACAGCTCCTCCGTTCAAGGTAAAAAGATGTCCTGCCTGTGATCGAGAGTCGTCTCGATCAGTTTGAAAACTAGCATCAGTGTGACATCTCACATATCTTTAGTTTTATTCAAATACTTAAGTATGTTTTTGACTGCTTTCCAATGATTCTCTCCCGGATTTTGCTGGTATCTACTATCCATGCATAAAGCACAAGATACATCGGGTCTGGTGCAAAGCATAGCATACATAATTGATCCTATTGCCGAGGCATATGGGATCTTGCTCATCCTTTTAATCTCTTCGTCCGTACTAGGACTTTGAGATTTGCAGGGACTATGAGATTTGCAGAGAACAGTACCAGGTGACATGGGCATATACCCATGCTTGGAATTTTCCATTTAAAAGCGTTTCTTCACTTTATCAATGTAGGTACTTTGGCTTAATCCAATAAGTCTCTTTGATCTATCTCTATAAATCATAATTCCAAGTATGTATGCAGCTTCACCAAGATCTTTCATAGCAAAAGATATTCCAAGATAAGATTTAACATCATTCAATGTTAGAATATCATTTCCGATGAGAAGTATGTCATCTACATACAGAATCAAGAAAACTACCACGCTCCCACTAGCTTTCATGTATACACATGGTTCGTCTTCATTTTTTATAAAGTCAAACTCTTTGATCTTTTCATCAAAACGAAGGTTCCAACTTCTTGATGCTTGTTTCATTCCATAGATGGATTTCTTGAGTTTACCCACCTTTTCAGGATGTTTAGAGCTAACAAAACCTTCTGGTTGTTCCATATAGACATCTTCATTGAGATGTTCATTTAGGAAGGCGGTTTTGACATCCATTTTCCATATCTCATAACCATATCTCAAAATTCTGATTGATTTCAGCATTGCTACTGGTGAAAAAGTTTTATCATAATCAATGCCTTGAGTCTGAGTGAAACCTTTTGCCACCAGCCTTGCTTTGAATGTGTGTATGTTTCCATCCATATCGGTCTTTTTCTTGAAGACCCATTTGCTTCCAATAGCTTTGCTACTAGCAGGAAAATCAACCAAGTCCCACACTTGGTTTTCATACATGGATTGAATCTCTGATTTCATAGCTTCAAGCCATTTATCATATTCAACATCTTTAGCTGCTGTCTTATAGTTGATGGGTTCACATGAATCCACAACAAAGACGTCCTCTTCTGGCATGACAAATCCATATCTATCAGGTTCAATGTGAGCTCTGGTAGATCTTCGAAGAGGTGCTGGTTCCTGTGGTACCTGGATAATTTGTTGAGGTTGAATAGATACTTGTTGACTTGAAGTTCCAACCTCATGTGGAATATTTTGTGGTTCTCGAATTTCTTCGAAATCAATAGGGCTCCCAATTGCCTTGTTAAGGATAAAATCCTTTTCAAGGAATTGGGCATGTCGTGAGATAAAAACTTTATTATCTCCACTATGATAAAAATAATATCCCATAGTTTCTTTGGGATAACCCACAAAAATACATTTCTCCAATCAGGATTCAAGCTTGTTAGATGTTTCATGTTTAACATAGGCTTGGCATCCCTATACTCTTAGATAAGATAGTTTGGGGATCTTTCCATACCATATTTCATACGGAGTTTTCTCTACCTTCTTGGTTGGTACCACATTGACTAAGCGAGCAGCGGTCTCAAGAGCATAGCTCCAAAAGGAAAGTGGCAAATTAGCATGACTCGTCATTGAGAGAACCATATCTAATAGAGTCCGATTTCTCCACTCGGATACACCATTATGTTGTGGTGTTCCAGGTGGAGTTAATTGTGATACAATGCCACAACTCTTTAGATGTTTGGCAAATTCATAACTGAGGTATTCGCCACCACGATCTGATCTAATGGCTTTGATTGTCTTTCTGAGTTGATTCTGTACTTCATTTTGGAAGTTTTTGGAGACTTCGAAAGCTTCATGCTTGTGTTTCATTAAGTACACATAACCAAATCTACTGAAGTCATCAGTGAACGTAATGAAGTACCTATCACCATTTCTTGACAAGGTTCTAAAAGGACCACATACATTAGTATGTATAAGTCCCAATAGATCTGATGCTCTTTCACCAGTACCGGTGAAAGAAGCTTTCATCATCTTGCCACTAAGACATGATTCACAAATATCAAATGTTTCTGAACCAGTTGATTCTAAAATTCCAGCAGATTGGAGCTTAGAAATGCGCCTTTTTATTTATGTGGCCCAGACGACAGTGCCATAGATAACTTTGATTGAAGCCATGCTTTGATCTTTTGGTGTTTACGGCATAAATAGAATTATCATTATATGAACTATCAAGATTGATTTCATATATTCCATTATGTGGGCAAGCCTCAAAATAGAATATACCATTCATAAATATCAAAATATTATCATTACAAAAGCCATATTGATATCCTTGTTCATATAACCTAGCAGCTGACACAATGTTTCTAGTGAGACTTGGTACATAGCAACAGTTTTTCAAAATAATAGACATGCCATTTGGTAACAAAAGACTATATTGTCCTATGGCTTCTACAGCAACCCTTGCTCCATTGCCGACATGTAAGTCCAAATCGCCTGCCCGCAGCTGGTTAACATTCTTTAACCCATGCACATTATTACAAATGTGAGTTCCACAACCAGTATCAAATACCCAAGAGTTAGAAGAAAAAGTATATAATTCTATTACAAAGATACCTGAAGTGCTGGCCTCGCCAGCCTTCTTTGCCTTCAACTCGGCCAAGTATTTTGGGCAATTACGTTTCCAGTGCCCGATTTCTTTGCAATGAAAACACTCAACTTCTTTTGCGGGTTTTGCCTTCGGTGTTGGTTTCGGTGCAACATCCTTACCCTTCCCCGACGGCTTTCCTTTTCCTTTGAAGTTTTTACCCTTCCCTTTGCTCGACCCTTTCCTCTGTGGTTAGGCTTCTTAATTTTCCCTTCTCGAATCATCGGAACAGAGCTCCCCTTGCTTGGGATGTTAGTCTCAGCAGTTGTCAACATAGCATGCAACTCTGAGATGGACTTTTCCCAATTGTTCAAGTTATAGTTCAACACAAACTAATTAAACGATCTTGGCAGGGAATTCAGAATGATATCCGTGGCCAACTCATCGCTTATGGGAAACCCAAGCCTTGCAAGTTGTTCAACATAAGCTTTTATCTTTAGCACATGATTGCTCACATGGGTGCCCTCTTGCATCTTACAACCAATAAAAGTTGTGATAGTCTTATAACGCTCTTGCTTTGCTTGAATTTGGAACATTTGCTTAAGTTGTTCCATCATGTCATAAGCAGGAACGTATTCAAGCGTTTTTTTTCAGTTCGGGAATCATAGTTGCAAGCATGAGACAGGTTACCTCGGTCGAATCATCAACATTCTTCAACCAGGCATCCTTGATTGCCTTTAATGCATTCGAGGCGGGTGAATCAGGAATAGGTGCCTCAAGGACATAGGATTTCTTCTCATTTTTCAGAACAATTTTTATGTTCTGGTGCCAATCTAAGAAGTTGGTACCGGTGAGTTTATCCCTTTCTAGCAAGGACCTTATGGAGGAGGTGTGGGTATTTTGAGTTGGAACGATTGTGTTATTTGTCATCTACAAAATTTTATTATGTTTGGAATAAGTATTTTGGTATTAAGTTCTTCAATAAATTAATTACCCTTTGATAAGAAAAATCTTTAATTTTGTTAAAGGCTAAGACCCTAGTCACATTTATATTATCATAAGTGGTTGGTCGCTATTTATGATAAAACAAATTGACCGGTAGGTTACTTTGATCAATTACATCTCTATGTAACTCTTAGGTTTTACGGGATCGGTTAGACAATTAGTGTTAATTCGGCATGTTTAATCCCATCTATGCCAACTATTCCTCGGAATTGGTTGATCATGGACTCTGAGTTCAAGTTTTAAGTCATCCAATTTTAGACGTGTAATGGTCAGCCTAAATACTGTTTTAGAAATCGCGATACATTACCCTACCCCGTTGTACGTCATCTTGGTGTTTGGCTAATGCCCTATCCACCAAGATATCCATATAACGTGTAAGTGTTCTAAAATGGGATGGCATTGACTTAAGTTTAAAGGGTACATTTTTATACATTGAAAAACATAAGTTTGATGATCAAAACTTATTATGCAACAAAATCCCATGCACGAATTTTGCGATATTCTAAAAGTTTTTCACTTGTTTTAGTTTTCATTAAAATCCTCATTTTAATAATCGTGACGTGTTCATTTATATATTCAGTTTTTCTATAGCGTCTTAACTAAAACCAATCTTAGCTTGTATAAAACTCTTTTATATATAGTCGTTTGAATACGAGTTTAAATTTATAACTTAAACGACAAGTTTAATTATTTTAAACTCTAGACCGACTTTTATACTAAAATCAAATTTTAAATCTTTTCGATGTCCTTTTAAAATCATCCATTCTAAAGACATTTTTATTAACCCTATGTTTAAAATCTCATTTCAAATACTCATTCTTTTGGGTTTCAGTTTAAAATCTACATTTTAAATCATTGTTTGCTTAATTTTATAAATTCATTTTTAGCATGTTAAGTCATAACTTCAACCAAGCAAAAGATATATAAAATGCAAACAATCAAGTGCCATGACCAAGCCATAAAAGGTGGTGTTTTTGTGAGCCAACACAAAATAGACACCAAGTCTAAAGGACAAGATCTTCATCTTGAGTATTCAACATCACTTGTTCCATCATTTATATATTCTATGGCATCATCTTGACTCCGCTTTAGTTTTGTGCTCCATCGTCATCATTTGATGAAATTTACAAATTTACAAGAAATATATAAATTACTAACATGAGCCCTATTACATGCCATTTTAAAATAATATATTATAACCATATCGAGTTTAATGAATTAAATCAACACATGGTCTTTGGCTCGGTCATGACAACAATATTATCATATGAAAGGTAATAATGACTTTTATGCAACTACTTATTCACCACCACACATGCATGTGTATGGTGGTAAAAATATTTCTATATATAATGCATAGAACAAAAGGTTGAATATAGCTTGTATCAATTTACATTAACTTGTAAAACCCATACAAGCTATAAATCGGTTTAACACAAAAAAAATCGATTTTAGTCTTTAAAATAAAGTTTCATAATCTTGTAAAAGTGGCTCTGATACCACTGTAGGTTATTTAGGAGTTTTTGAATCTAAACTAGGCAACGGAAGCGAGAACTCCATAACCATTTTTAAAATCATTTATAAAATGTTCCCTCCATGGATCCAATTACAAAGATTATGAAAAAAAAAATAAAACATAACCAGAGAGAGTTAATAGAATAACGACCTTGATTAGAATGCTTGCTTGAAGAAGATAAAGAAACCAAAGTAGATTTCCTCCAAAGTGTAATCCACACCAAGCAAAGATATTCCAGATGGTGCTAGACTTTATTACCCTTCTTTTAAAGATGTTGAATAACCACCAAGAACACCTTCTTGAAACACACTTGAATGTGTATGATTTTATGCGGAATAACTTCAAATATAGACCAAGAACAAGTAGCAAACTAACACCAACACTTATGGAGTTTTGTATCTTGTTCCACACCTTTAAGCCAACTCTAAAGCACATCTTTTATGACTCCAAAAACTGGACAGAATTCTGTCCTAGTTCTCGGCATAAACAAAAGAAAAGTAGGGAGAAAAAGGTGGTCTCTATAGTGTTGTGTGTAATCCTTTTATACTACAAGTTGCACTATCTTTTCATTGCCCATATATATGCACCATACCTAAGATCCTATTGGCATAATTCAAAAGATCCATGCTTGTGGTTTACGGCTGGAAGAGGATGGGTATGGGTATGGGTATGGTGCAAATCTTAGGTAATTATTCTCATAAGTATCAACTTGCAAGACTTGGTTGCATAGCTTGGTTTAAGCTCAATTGTCCAGTTACATGTATTTATTCTTAGATATGCATGTGAATAAGTATACAAGTATGTATATATATATATATATATACGTATGTATATATATATACGTATGTATATATATCACATGCATACTCTTAACAATACATGTATAGTAATCTTTAAAGTATTACCAAAACTACGTTAATTAGTACCACATAATAAACATGTACAAAAAGGTTTAGTTCAAATATATTAATATGAACTAAAAGTATATAATATATAATTGTTACAATAAGACTATATAATATATATGTATGTATATATATATATATATAAACATCTTGAAAGGGTTATAAAAGTTTAAACATATTTGAACATATTCTTGATAATTTGCTTAGTGTATGACCCTTTGGAATCACATATTAATAGTAACATTATTATATGTTATTCTTTGGGCATATGGATCCAACAACGTGCATGATCATACATGACTTTATGGTCTGAATGCTATATAGTAAATCACCTTATGCGACCAACGAGTTTATTAGTTCATTCGAGTCAGACCATAATTCAAAACTGTTTATGGTTTTGAAACATTTTATAAAAATACAAGTATTCTCCTTTGCAGAGTCTTGTCTTAGAGAGTCTCCAGGATAGTGATTTCTAGTGGGTAGCGTCTCCACTTCTCCTAGCTTGGTTTCTCCAAATGGAAGTTTCCTAGCTTCTCAGGATTCCTTTAGCTCAACCGGGAACTCCGAAACTTAAATGCACAAGTGGGATCGGATTAGAGAGTATGGAAATGGTAATTTTAGTTTTGGAAACGATTTTGGATGTTTGGAAATGGCTGAGTTCGGGTTTCTATTTGTAGAAGGTTTTGGCGGCTGTGACAGTCCGTTATGGCCGGTGATGGTCCGTCACCACCAGGTCATAACGGACCGTTATGCCTGGTGACGGTCTGTCATCAGTTTAGGGTTTGCGAGTCAGCTGACACGCGTCATCCTCCGGTGACATTGCGGCATAACGGACCGTTACAGGGCATGACGGTCCGTCACAGATATCCACGCGTCAGATCTTGGCCGTTAGTCATCCGACACGTGTCACTCTCTGTTAGGTTTGCGGCGTAACGGACTGTTACCATGGTGATGGCCCGTCATAGGGTTTTCACGCATCAGAATCATGCCATTAGTCATCGGACACGTGGCACGCCATCATTGCCCTCTTGTGCCACCCATAACGGACCGTTACGATGGGTGACGGTCCGTTACCGTCCAAAAAATTTTACTTTTTGGTCCTTCATCTTTAATATAATTATACTATTAGTCCTTGTATTTATATTTTTGATGAATTTGAGACGAAAATTTTAGGATTGTTACACATACCCTAATCACCGAGAAACTATTCTATTTATACTAGTAAACAGACCATCGCAACCATGCAAACAGATAACCCAATCGTAAGTAATACTTACGATAATCGTAACCCTGGTTGCTATCGGAACAAACTTGTGATAGAAGTGCACGTACACTTGACAACTTCAATCATAAGTACACTTACGACACTCATAAAATACTTAAACTTTATTACAAAACAATTTGGCAAGAAGCTACATTTAGCAAGAAGCTTATCAAAAGCTTAGCCCTACAAAAATAATATTTTTATTATTAAAATAAATTTTATCCAATTGGTAACTTAAATAAATATTAAAATTAAATACTAAAATAAATATTAAGTACTACTAATTAAATATTATAAGCAAATTCCATTGGTAAACCTTCGCTAAAATATCTGTTTATGTCGGTAATTGTCTTTGGTAATTTGTCGGAAATCTGATTATTCAGTCATATTTCGGATGGAGGATCACCGGTGAGCCAATGGATTCTTGTCGGGAAACCCATTAATCAATGGATTTCTGACGGTATCTTCTATTGCTGAAGATCATTGCTTTACCATTTAAATTGTATTTTGATAAGAATAACCCAACTAAATTATTAAAAAAAACATACCGTTTAAAGAAGTCTTTGTCAACTGCTTAATAAATCAAGAAAACTTTTAAAATATTTTAAATTTAATTAATATGTTATGATAACTACAAACACTTTGAAAAAGCATGTTTTTGTAACTATTGATAAAATTCTATGTATCGGTGTACGTGGCTAGTACGCAGGAGGGTGTTCCTGAGTACTTAGCCTGCACACCAGTTTGGTCCTGCGTACTTAGTAAGTACACAAGGCTTTTGCCTTGCGTAGTTGTCAAGTACGCATGACCAAACCCTGCGTACTTAGACAAGTACGCAGGTAATGTTCCTTCCCCTATAAATATGAGATGATGGCCTCATTTGTAGGTGGAACTCTGGAACTAGGTTGAGAGGTGTCCAGGTCGGGACGAGCTCTCTCAACCTTTGGACCGTGAGCTTAGATGAGAGATGTGTGCTCCTTCGGTATGTGGTCTGTAATACAGGATGACTTATATGTTATGGATTACGTATCGTTTCATTATATTTTGTCTTTGTTTTTGTTTCTCTGCTTTGTTTCTTGGTTCCCACACAAATCACAGAACAGGTCCGTGTTATCTCCGCTGCGCGACGAGGCTCCTGGGACCTACAAGTGGTAACAAAGCCTCGGTGTTCTTTGATTTGTGTTCCAGTTTTGATTTTTTAGGGTTTTGAGCATATACGAGTTCGTACTTTTTCAGACCTAAAATCCTTAAAATCGAGTTTGTTATCACTTCATTTGGTGTTTGGAAGGCTAAGGGTTTGTTAGATGATGATTTCAAAGCTTTTGGAAGCATTAATTTCTCATATCCATCACTTTTCGAGCATTCTCCTCAAGATCCGTCAAGAACATTGTTGTACTGAACAAGTACGCAGAATCACATTTTATACGTACTTGCTAAGTACGCATGGGTTAGCCCTGCGCACTTAGTAAGTACGCATGAGAAGTGAACTGCGTACTTAGCTAAGTACGCAAGAGCATTTCTCTGCGCACTTAACAAGTACGCATGGGTATTTGGCTTTACGTATTTACTAAATACGCATGAACACCCTTTATGTGCGTATTTACTAAGTACGCATGAACTATCATCTGTGATTTAAAAAAAAGTATTATATTCCCAAGAACCAATCATTTGTACGGGAAAACTTTCCTTGGCCAAATTTTTAGGGATCATTTGTACGCTTGTTTCTAGCCATTTTTTAGAAGATAGTAATTTTGGTTTTTCCGAACCAGAATTTGTATACGATGTGGCTTGGCGAAACACGGACGAGATTTTTGTTGGATGATACCACTTGTCATACATTGTTTAAGTGTTCATACCTGAAAATATGGGCTTGGCTATCAAGAAAATATGCAAAAGTATTATATTCCCAAGAACCAATCATCATCGGGTCAAACTACTGTTCACCAAACAACTTCTCCTGCTCATCATGTTGAGTCATCTAATGCCAGATCTAATGAGCCTAACAGGAGGACTTACAAAGAAAGGAGAACCTATTTTCACTGTGGTACGGTTGGTCACATTATTGTGAACAGCCCGAATAAAAACCAACGGAAATAGCCAGTTGTTTCGCAACCAACTGCTCTCACCAAGTCACCACCAGTGAAACATCATAAGTCCAAAGAAGAATGTGGTGAAACCACCAGTCAAACCTATGGTGAAGCCAAAGATCACAACTGAGGCTAAGCCATCTGTTCCAAAAAGGGAAATGCTATCTGCTAAACCTTGTGCTTCTACCTCTGGTAGTGCACCTACTGGTGAGAAACCTGTGGTTAAGCGTTCTAAGCCATAGGGGAGAAGAAGGAACAAGAGATTGAGGAAGCTGGAACAACTAGCTGGAATTCAATCAGGTGAAGCTTCTACTAGTTCACTTGGTGCTTCTGAATGGAACCTGTTCCAGTAAAACAAAAGAAAGGGTCCTGGAACAAGAAATCTAAAAGTTCTTAATCTCCTAGTCCCAATTCTTCTAACGATTCACCCATTTTTGACAGTCACGACTGTGAATTAATTGAAGTAGTTTATTTTGAGAAAGACAGACGACCCAAGACCACCATGGCTTGGGTCTCCAAAACTAATTAATTTTGTGACTCGTGCAAGGACATCTGAAGGGAACTATCTCTAATCGTTGGTATGTAGATAGTGGATGCTCCCGGCACAAGACATGCAACATGGCCCTGCTTCAAGATGTAAAACCATTTAGAGGTGGCTATGTGGCCATTTCATCCGTGATTGTGCTGAAAAGCATCTCATTAAACTTTTAAAGGTTCACACGGATGACAATTTTGCTGACCTTTTCACTAAGGCGTTTGATCGAACTCTTTTCGAACATCTTGTCAACATGATAGAAATGTTCAATCCGTAGTGAAAACTTGTTTTTCTTAAAACAATTCAATTCATGAAAGTTAAATTTTATTCCTTTTAAGTTTTCTGTATAGTTCTGTTAATTTTCAAATATTTTACAAAAATTCAAACAAAATAGAAAACCAGAAAATTTAAAAGTTCACTTGAGAAAAGAGGAAATGATAGTACATCAGAAATGATCTAAACGTTCTAGACTGTACATATGGGAAATGATTGCGTCATGCTTACTTGATTGTTTAAATTGTTGTGTTTTTAATCAGCTTATTTACAAGTAATTTGAATTGTCAGTAGGTTGTAAGCATCTTTAAATCATTAGTAGGGTGGAAATTAAATCTATACTACAACTGTGATTTGAACCCATATTTGCTAGTGTGTGTGCGTAAAAGAATGCAAAAGATCACTATCGGATACAGGATGTTAGATTTTGGCAATTATTTTCTTCTGAAACCAGTTTTGGGATACGTCGTTATCACAATTAATGAGGTTCATCTCACGGCCCATACTCACAAGTATGCAATGAGAGATTGAATCAAGACATGTCTTTACATCAACCGTTGAGCGTGTATTCACCCTTGAATCACTCCTGATTCATTGAATTCAAATCTAGATAAAAGTTGGATTCCCTTACATAAATCCTCAAACACCATATTCATTATCCTAAATCATCATACCGATATTCACTGAAGAAATCACATGAAACCAAGAAAAATGATCACTCGATTCTGAATCTTATGATTCCTGATATTCCTTATGGATTCTGTTTGATTTTTCCTGTGCTAATTGATGTAGCCTCATTCTGGAAATTTAGAAAATCATTGGAAAAATCTTAGATGACTTGAGATAAGTGCAAAGTAAGTTCATAGCATAACTGTGGGGCACACGTTGTATATTAATAACTATTACCTTAACACACAAGAACATGATACTAAGATGCTTATGGTTTCAAATCTTATAATATTGTCAACTTGAATTACTTGTTTATGTGCTTATTACGTATGAATAAATTGTAATCCATGACATGATCCCATATTCTTTGATGTTTATCTTGTATCATTATTGCTATAGATTAGCCTGATATGATCCTCTACTCGTGTCATTGAACAAAAATAGCTTGTGTGTGAATATGTGTATATCGTTATTCTGAAAAGATCAAAAAGATTTTAAGTTTGTGTATAGTTCAAATTCCAATCAGAAAAGCCAAAAATATTTGTGTTTAACCTTCGTGAATTGACTTTGAATCCTCTTGATTGAATGTTCTTATCCGGTTCGCTTTTTGACATGACATTCTTCATAATTTGAGTTGAAAAGTTTGAGTACAAAAGGGTCTCGGCGTACTTGATAAGTGGGCATGAGGTAAACCCTGCGTACTTATCAAGTACGCAAGACATAAGTCATGCGTACTTACTAAGTACGCAGGAGTTAAGTCCTGCGCACTTGACAAGTACGCACGACCCATGTGTGTGGGGTATATAAGCCGCAGTTAGACTTTTTCATCAGTTTCAAATGCTCAAACGCTTGTATACTCCCTGCTCCTTTTTACTCAAAATTTTCGAGTATTCCCAAGTCTTTTTTCATCCAGGTCATTGTTTCATCCCGGTCATTGTTTCATCCCGGTCATTGTTTCATCCTCACCTAACTAACATTTGGTGAGAATCTTGGACCATTTCATCCGCAAAATCTCTTGTTGAGGACTGATTTCTTGACTTTCGAGCTTAGGGTTTTGATGATGAAATTTAAATCGGGTTTGGGTGTTCTTAAGTTAAATTAGGCCCTAAAACTAGTTTATGATCATCAATCGAAGCTCTAGTATGCTAAATTCGTCCTTAACTGTTCTTGATTTTGGTTTTGAACCCCTTGGTGTCCGTGGTTTTGCGTCGGACCGAGGTTAGGTCCAAATGCCGGGTTTTAGCATTGCATTGGTGTTAGTCTTGGTCCCATAGGTCTTAAACAGGTTTTTCGGCATTGTGGTGACCAATATCATCATCTAACACTTTGAATCTCTTGATTTTGGATTTTGTAAAAGTTCTAAGTGTTAGTTCCTGCGCACTTATTAAGTACGCACGAATTAGCTCATGTGTACTTACTAAGTACGCAAGAAAAATTTTCTGCGTATTTGTTAAGTACGCAGGAAGGGCCACTCAGAATTTTTCTAAGTCTGAAATTCAGTTCATCGTGCATGTGCTATACCATGTCATGTCTTGTTCTATACCATTGATTCTGTTTGATCTAATGTTGTATATCTTACGTTTTTGCAGAGATGGCTGGTGATGGCAGTGATGAAGAAGAATGAGGAGATGGTGCTAAAGAGTCAGATTCTGAGGTGACTGAATTTGATTCATCTGACTCTGATGATGCACCAGACCAAACACACCCACGGAGAATGGTGAAGGTTTCCCTTCCCGAGTCATCCTCCAAAAGACGAAGACGAAAGAATTCAGATAATAAGTATGTTGCTGAACATGAGACTGAGAGGAGGAAGAAAAGGACGATTCAGGGATTCCTTCCTGAAACTTTCTATATACGTCATTTTGAGTTACTGACGTGGAGCACGTTAGCCATGCTGGCGTCGGTTTCACGGAGCTCAAATTTGACATAGTCGTCCTTGAGCTCACGGATTTTGACCTTTGGGAACCTCTAGTCACGGAGCTCAAACTTGACATAGTCATCCTTTAGCTCACGGATTTTGACCTTGGGGAACCTATGATACGATGTTGTTAGACAAATACTACTTGCATACAGATAATAGAGACTGAAGACAACTCTAGAGCTGCTGTCAAGGGGTAGTTTGCTGAAGCAATTCTTGTGACAATCACTCTGAAGTTGTTTACTCTAAAGCTGTTAGAGACTGTAGACATCTCCAGAGCTGCTGTCAAGGGGGAATTTGTTGAAGCAATTCTTGTGACAAGCACTCTGAAGATTGTTTTTACTTATGTATTGTCTTTATGTATTTGTATTTGTATATTAGCGTCTGTATGTATTGGTTTATCAAGTTGTAATCATGTTCGTAGGTACTTGTCGTTGTATTCGTCTTTGTTACGTGTTATGCGCACTTAACAAGTGCGCAGGTTGCTCAACCTGCGTACTTAGCAAGTACGCAAAAACATCGTCTGCGTACTTGCTAAGTACGCAGGAATAAAGCCCTGCGCACTTAGCAAGTGCGCAGGCAACAAGTCTAGTATAAATAGGTTGTGGTGACAGAAGTTATGTACGCACTCATTTGTAACATCTCTGTAACCTACAAGTTTTATAATAGATGAAGTTTGAAAGTGTTTTCGATGTCTGTTTACTTTGTGTTACTTGATTCTCCACTTACTCACGGGTATTCTGCACCCGGTCAGACTAGTCAAACACCCACACGTAACGATCCGAGACACCCATGAACCTACACACTTCGCTATTTTGTGAAAGCTACCAAAAGGTCCAAAACCATATGCCATTACATTAAGAGATAAAGTCAAAGAGGTTGTGGTGTAGTGGTTGAGGTCAGGCCTAAAGTCCCAAGAGACCCGGGTTCAATCCCTACCACTACCATTAATTTCTGAGACATGCAAATGAGGCCTAGTTCTTAGGCTGATACACCAGGGTTTTACCCACACCGATCCAGGGTTCGAGCCTCGGCTCTCCCTCCGGAAGGGGCCGTATTGGGTGAGATTTTTCATTGGATGCTCTCCAACTCTGACGCCAAGTGGGCCCGGTTAAGACAACATATTGACCGGAGTTGGACGAGGCTCTCCAATGTGACGAGAGGGTGCGACGTCACAACATTCAATGTTCGCCGTTCAAAAAAAAATTACATTAAGAGATAAAGACATCTATTGAGACGTTTGAGGTGGACGGCAATGCTCCAAAACTCGTCTTTATTTCAATTATTTCTTCATAATTTAATATGTTTTTACCTAATTCTTAAAATATATTTAAAATTAAATAATTAACTAATGTGAATAATTTTAGCTAGTTCTCAAATTATGTAGAAAAGACAGCAGAAAAAAAAAAGATGACAAGATGATTATCCGCTTGGATGATAACCCTAAGAACAACAACAGCAAAATAATAATAATAATAATAATCTATACTATCTAATAAATAAAGTTGTTTTCATGTCATGTGTCGCCTCCATATTCATTCTTATTATTTTTTTCTTGTCTCTCTTTCTTATTAAATACATCTCTATCTTTTAATAATAATATATTTAAAAAAATACTAACTATACTAATAAAACATATTTATTTTAAATTATCTCTTAGTATAAGAAACTTTAAAATCTAATTATGTAACTTTTATTTTTAATAAAATAGTAAATGAAAGTCAATTAAGTTATATTAAATAGTATTTAACGTATTTTCGAAACCAAATTATATTAACTTTTACATATGTTGAATTTTGTATTTTATCCTTAGTATATGTAATATATTTTTACAACTGTAAAATATATACATAAAGATTTAAGAATTTTATGTATTGATATTTTTCACCACGTGTGTATTACACGGGTTCTAAGCTAGTGTTGTATATAAGGAAATATTTAGAAATTTATGAAAAAAAAATTAGTTTTGTGAATGTTATTGTAATTTCATTTTTTTCCTTATGTAAATTAAAATTTTATTTTATTTATCAAATTGTCTTAGACAATTATGAATGATATATGTTTATTTTCATCAGCCGTCACGGGTACTATAACCTAGTAATAATAATAAAAGAAACGAAACATTTTTATTTATGGATTTAATTGAAAATAAAATAAACAAAAGAAACAAAACATTTTTATTTATGGATTTAATTGAAATTAAAATAAACAGTAAAATGTTACAACACTTTATTTATTACAAAAAGTTTGCTCTTTTTCACCATAGAATCGGGTTGTTATTCCCATCCACGAATTCCAACCTTTTTTCCACACAAAATATGTAATCAATTCTATATAATTCACTAAAAAGCTAGTACACCCAGTAATCCAAACAACACTAGAAGCGGCGGCGCCACCGTGAAGCTCCGGCGAGCAGCTGATATAGATTGGACAGCGGGGTAGAGGTCTTTAGGGGGGCCAGTTATGTAAATATAATCAGGCGGGGCATGCCCACTGCCGCCCTTAGGCGGGGGAGGACAGTTCACACCTGGAGTTGGAGACGGCTTCTTGGGCGGCGGTGGTGGTGGTGGACATGGAGGTGGTGGTGGAGGACTGCTGTAGCAAGTCGTACCGCAAGGACATTCACCACACTTGATTTCGTCCTTTAGTTGGTTGGTGGTGATCGGAGTGGTATCGTTGAGCTGTGGCGGGTTCACTGCTTTGATCGGCAGCGGAACCAACGCCACAGCTAGTGTCATAAACACCACCACAACTCCAAAAGCTATCGTCATATTTCAAACTAAAATTGGTACTTTAGTATGCTGGAATCTGACACTTGGTTGTGGTGGTCTGGTGGCGGAGGAGGATATAATGGTATAATGTGATTTGGTTATGGGTATATGAAGTGAACCGGCCTTAAAAGTGTTGGGTGTGTCTAAAATTAATAGGTTGGCTTATTCCACAAGGCACACACCCGTTTTCAACGCATATTCATGTGGCATTATCTAATGGTTGGCGTTGGCCCCCATGGCCCATGATATATTCTTAACGGCCTTCCTTTTAAAATTTTAAATCACATAAATACTTATTATAAGCTAGAAAGAAGAAAAAGTTTAGAAATTCTTGTAATGAATCTGGGACGCTGATTAGTAAAATTGTTGGACAGGAGTGTGTCATGACACATGGGTGGTATTTAAAAAGGGGAAATGGTAGAATGAGAATAGCCAACAAGTAAACTTGCACACAGGGCAGGTCCCGAGAATTTTTAAAAAGTTTTGGGTCCTGGACATGCAAAAAAAAAATGGGCCCCTATAATATAATTATAATATTATATAAAAAAAACCTTAATACGACAATAATAGTTATAACAATAATTAATAAAACAAAAGTAATGTACCAAAATGATCGAGATTACTTACTTATGTGAATCGTGAGGCTCTCCTAGCGTTTTTGTAAGCAAAGCTCTCGATCAAGTCTTCATAATTCATAGTCTCTAATGTATCACTTTCAATAGATATTATCGCTAAACCGTTAAGTTTTTCTTGGGACATTGTCAATCAAACAAACATTAATAGTATTAATTTAATACATGATAAAATTTATACCTTTTGAAGGCAAAAAAATTCGAATTGCACCAGTCCAAGAAGAAATAGTCGCTGTTGTGAATGAAGGGTTCCTTCCTGCCGTCTCCCCGTCGCTCGGCTCGCAGCAGTACACAGCACTGAGTCCACGATGATCGATCGATGAATGGGAGGGAGCAGCAGCAGTCCAAGAGCCGATTGATTGCCCTGGAGAGGATGAGGATCGATCGAGGAATGGGGGGAGCAGCAGTCCAATCGGCGATCGCTGCTTTGTGTTCCTTCTTTTTTATTTTTTTTTTCAATTACCCAACTCAAGCCCATCCCATCTTATTATCTATTTTGGGCCTTTTTTAATTTTTGAAATTGGTAAATACAATAATTATAATATTAAAAAGATTGGGCCTTTTTTTTATAAAAAAATATATGTAATATATATATATAAATTTTGAAAAATGCTGGCCCCTCGGAATACCGGGCCCTGGGCGATCGCCCACCCCGCCCCCCCCCCCCTCTGGGCCGCCCCTGCTTGCACATGCTATTCACATTCCATTTCCTTTATTTTTTTAATTGTTTATAACTTTTATACGTTATTATTTAAAAAAGTATATACACTATAAATCAATTGTTTTTTATAATTAATATGAGTATGGTCTTTCTATATTTTTTTTTCAAAAATATTTTTTACTTAAAAATCTACAAACTGTGCGTTTTTCAACATCGTGTTTTAGATCTTGGTGCCTAGTAACAGATGTCCTTCTAGCCTTTTGGCCATGATGTTTTATCATTTGGATGTTAACTTTTAATATGGTGTTTTACACATGTGTGACAATTTCAACATGACGTTTTAGTTTTTAGTTATTGTGTTTTACACTTTAGTGCCAATTCAACAGGGTGTTTACCTTTTGATCGTGATGTTATGACACACATGTGTTTACCCGTTTCCCCTTCTTCTTTTTGGGCGCGCGCAACTTTTTTTCTTTTGAACGCATTTACCTGTTTTCCTTTGGCTACGTGTTGAGTCCTAGTGTCTTACTAGACTTTCTGAGGTTTTCCTCATTTCTAGTATATCACTCCCCGTATTTATATAACTCCTAAACTTGGTTTATCAAGCTTAGTTAAACTCAAGAAATATAGATTTCTTTCAAGGTCATTTATCTAAAGGAGCTTGAATTTAGATTGAGCTTTGCTAGAGTTCGTTTACTCAAAACAAAATTTAAACTTTTAACGTGTCAATTTTAAGTAGCCCACAGATGACATGATGTGTTTACGTACACCAGTAAATATAATATTTAATTCTTTTTGATAAGAGTATAACGGAAGAAGAGCGTGTCCTCCCTTAAAGTTTGGTTTGATGACATTAATGTCTCCTATGTTTGGAAAAACATAAAATGGACCATGTTCAATGGCCCTCATTAGCTCAAATAATTGAGATAACAAAGCAGAAAATCATTTTTTTTTACCTATTGATTATTTGGTTACTAGATTGGCTCGATATACTAAAACCAACTGAGGGGTTGAAAGGGAGAAAGGCCACCTCGTAATATTTATATTAGCCATAAATACAAATTTTAAATAATATATTACAAACTAGGTTTGAAAACCCCGTGTATTACACTGGTTGAATAAATATAATGTTATATACTTAATAATAAAAAAGTTTATGTCTTTAAAATCTGTGTATTACACGGGTTGAATAAAATATGACGTGACGGTTCTAAATTCTGTTAATTTTTAAAACATTTTTTTTCAACTACGTATTAATTTTTTTATGTAATTGATAAATGTTGATTAATATGAAATTCATTTGGTTAATGATATATTAGCTAGGGCTGACATAACATGTCAGACACGACACGATAAAGCACGATGACCTGTAGTGTTCGACACGAACACGACACGATAACTAATCGTGTCATTTTTTTCAAACACGAACACGACCTGTTTAGAAACGGGTTACTTGTTAAATGACCTGTTTAGAAACCTGTTTAAAGAGAGAATAAATATCACATATGTAATTAAAGAAAAAAATGCCAAAATTTCATAAAAGTTTAAAAATTCAAATCATAACATACATTAACGTAATAAATCCTAAACATTTTTAAAACAAAATCCTGTTTAGTGTTGGACTTGGGCTGGGCCTGGATGCAAATAAAATGTTAACATGTCACTAACGGGTCTTAAAAGGTTAACATGTCTTTAATCTGTTTGGATATGAATTTAACCGTGTCTTAACGTGTCGACCTGTTTAAGATGTGAAACCCGTTAAGGTCAAACACGAGACATGTTAATTACGTGTCGTTTCGTGTTAACATGTCCGTGTCATAAATTGTCAGCCCTAATATTAGCTATATATAATTAAATAATATCTATATATATTAGATTTATATTAAATATTAAAAAAAACTATTTTAATATCATTATTTAATATGAGAGAGATGCGAGAAAAACGTTATAAAAATGTATAAAAAAATTACATGTGTCCTTTAATTTAATTGTTTATCGGATAGTATAGATTTGTGAAATTTAGAATATTCTAAAAGAATAAAAACAAGATATAAAACAATGAATTTTCATAAATGTATATGTCACGATTTAAGTATGGAGTCATATCGAAACCATAGAAGTCGTGGCAACCATTTAATTGACAAAAAAAGGGAAATTAAAATTGGTTGTTAGTTTGTCATCATTTCATATGTTTCTAGACATTTCAACCACGTTAAATGGACACGTTTTATCCCTCGATCTTTTCGTAAGTTTATTTGTTTATTATAAAAGTGATTTCTAACTTATAAATAAAATAAAACCATACAATTCCAAAAAATATTTTTTTGATAAACTTAGCAAAAAAAATTTCTTTTTCTTTTTTATTATTTTTATTATTATTTTTTTACTATTAAGAAGTTACTGTTGAACCTTAAATCTATAAACTAACCTAAAGTGAAGGAGACAGTCAGACACTAGCATACCTAGTAGGTACCGTACAACGTCGTCCGACCTTCATGAAATTTTTTTTAGTAAATTACATAACAGGTCCATGTGGTTTGTTATTCTTTCGGATTCGCTCCCTAAGTATCAGAAACTAAATCTTTGCTCCCCGTGATATGTAAGCGGGTAATATAAAAGGTCCCTGGTGTAGATGTCAGTTACTTATGTCGTTAGGTAGGTGTAAATGACCGAAATGCCCTAAATATAAAAAATAAAAACAAATTAAATATTAAATAATGAACCTCACTAAATACATATAAAAACTATATATATATATATATATATATATATATATATATATATATATTAATTTAACCTACCCAACCATCTTCCTCTTCTGCTTATACCACCATCATACCACACCAGCAGCACCTCCCCCATCTCACCGCATCTCCCCCATCATCGATTACCAGGCAACAACGGCAAAGGGTGTTGATCGATTTAGAACTCAAGCTAACTAGATCTGATCTGGTCTTTCTTGTCTTCGCGGCCCTTCGTTCCCAACTCGGTCCCAGGTCCACCATGAATCTAGTTCACATCTCTCTCGATGGACTCAAGAAACTTTCGTTCTATGATTCTCGATGAATCATGAAGATTACCAGCATGATTTGTTTGATGGGTGTTTTGTAGTTTTAACTATATGGGAGGGAACATATGAGGTCGGCGTTTGGGTGCCGAAGAAGGGATGAGTCGAAAGGAAGGCTGGAGATGGGCAGGGAAGTGGTTGACATTCATATCGAACAGAGAGACCTGCAAATCGAGCCCACCCTCATCTCCCATGTTCGTTTTTTCAACTTTATGGAGGTTGCCAACGGAGATGTGTGGTGGGGTGGTTTTGGTGGCGGCGATGGGCTATAGATGTGTTGCCGGAAAACGGGTTCGACGAGATATGAGCATGGTGGTGGCAGTAGATTCGGTGGCCGGCGGTGTTGAACTCTCATCCGGGAAGAAAGGGGAGGGATTTGGGTGGTTTTAGGGTTTATTAACCAAGAATAAGAATATGAAGATGTGTGAATATGTGGGTCCCACTATTTACTAACTTAATTTATTTTAAATATGTAAGGATATATTCACAAGGGTAATTTGGTCATTTCATAGGCAGTTCACAGAGAAAACAGATGGTCATCCAATCCGGGGACATAATATGTCATGCTTTGTCATATCACGGGGAGGAAACATGTAGTTTCTCATACTTGCGGAGCAAATCCAAAACTATGACAAACCACAAGGACCTTTCGTGTAATTTACTCTATTTTTTTCTTACGTATAGATATACGATCTAATCACCGATCCCCAATAAATTTTGACACCGACGCTCTTAATTAAAATTTTTAAATTTTACAAGTTTATACTTATTACAAAATAAATAAACAAATAAATTAAAAAAATGTAATAGACATAAACCTTTTGGGCCTAGAGTTTAACCTCATCCAATTTAATTTTATTAGCCCATTACTATTTTAATGAATTAAATGGGCAATTACAACATTCCCATTAGAATTATTTTAGTCACCAAGCCCATCCGTTATCGCCCAATGTCTCAATGAATTAGGTGTTTTGCATTTAGCGGTAGTCAGAATCCCCCCCCCCCCATGTAGATATTGATTATATTTTGTTGATGAACATGGAAAAATTTTACAAAAGAAAAGTTGAATTTGTACCTTCTAACACCCCTAAATATATTGATTTGGATACTATTAGTTTGGATTCCGTCAAACGAAAACCAATTAACTCTTATCACCCTAATCAACGAGGTTGGGTTTAGTGTGACTGATTGATACATAATCATAGCAGCGGAAAACATAACTTAAGATAAAATTTTCATTTTATTACTTTGAAAATTAGGTGTGCAAACTCTATTAAAAAACAAAGTACATCAAAAGTACAAGTCTATAGCTATATGTTCTAAAGCTCGTACTACACAGCTACCTAATACTAACTATCTCCCATCACTAACTATCCATAGCCAACCACTGGGCTTTGGTCCAGTGGTAAAGGCAATGAAGGTTTGAACAAAGCCACGCAAGTTCAAACCCGAGCCAAACCGGGTTTTAGTCCGGAGTGCGTTACGCTAGCGGGTCTTGGCCCGTGTAGCGGCGCAACTGTTGTCAAGTGGCAGCAGACTCCATGGTTTCCCGGGGAACGTCTAACCCCTCGCTCTGAACCCGCGGGCCTGGTTCAGACAACGTAGTGGTCAGGTATTGAGGGGTGATGGGTCTCCGACTTGTCGGAGATGCGACTGTCACTCAACGAATGAAAGTCGCCGTTCAAAAAAAACTATCCATAGCCACAACTATCATCCACCCGAGATATGGTAAAAAAACATTTTCAAGTAAGTTTACACTAGTGTGTAACATCCTAAAAATAAATAGAATAAATAAATAAAATGAAAGACCGAAATTTTAAACGAAAATGTGAAAGGAAACGGGCGGGCTTAGGCCTTGCAAGAGTGGGCCGATGAAGCCCACCTATATAAGGATAGGAGCAGCTCTCCCCTCCTCATTCAAGCCTTGCGCAAGTTTTTAGAGAGAGAAAGAAGAATTGGGTCTTGAGAGCAAAAGCTCGGGAATTCGGCTCAAAAGCTCGGGGATAGTTAGTCTCCATCACATCAACAAGAATCAACAGGAATCAGGCCACAAGAGGTAAATCTCCAGCTTAAATATGATTTTTTGTTTCGGTTTTGGGTTCTCAGGTTTTAAGCAAAAAGATCATATTTTTACGCATGAAATGATATTACAAGCATAGATCTAGCTTCACGATCGATAAAACAATAGATTGAACGTAAAAAGTTCGGGCCTTGAAGGATACGAACTCAGCATGCAGATCTAGGGTTTCGTTGGGGAAGAAGGTATACATGTTATGAATGAATGTTATGAATGTCATATATAGCCTTATGTGTTATATAACAATACATGATGAATACAAGAATGACAAGTATGTTTATAAGAAATGAAATGAAAGTATGACATAACGTATAAGAATGATATCTTGCTTTACATCCATGTATATATTGTTTGCTATGTATGAATGAACGCTATGGACGAAAACAATGCTAATGGCTACTTCGGTAGACAGACGACCACTCGACTATTATGCAGCCAGAATTAAAAGTCTAGAAAGGTAGACTAAACCTAGGCTACTACGGTAGAATCAGTCCCTCAATCGATGCACGGCTGTATACATAGTTCGGGTGGGAAACGGATGCCTTAGGGCAGACGGGCGATCAGACGGACTACGACGGTAGGGTGGTTTCAGACGGACGGCCAAAGGTTTACTAGACGGTTTATGCAGATGGACGATATCTAGAGTCGGACGGTTCCAGTAAATTGGCTATGACGGTAGTTCGAAGGCATTTGTCTTTGTGACTTACGTAATCATTATGACGGGTTGATCACCCTTATGTGTATGGCCAATGAATGTTCACCCATAATTAAGCATGTATGTATCTATATACGTACTCATTTATGAATGATAAACTTATGCAGAAAAAGTAAAGAAATACAAGTATACATATATGTATATTTATTATGTTAATGATTGCTTGTTTTAAACTAGAACTCCCCAGCATTAGCTGAGTTTTAGTATGCACTTCAGGTAACAAAAGGAAGGGACGTGCAAAGGCGTGATGGCTGCCCTGCACGACTGACATCCCATCTATTTGAATTTCATGTTAAAACTATGTTATGTTATGTTTAAGACTTCTGATGTTATGTAATCGAATGATGTATGCTTTTACTACCTCATGAATGTTTAATTTAAGTCAAGCACTTTGATAACTATGTTTATGAGTTAATCCAACAAGTGAGGTCTCCCGGGAAAGAGACCTAACAAGTTGGTATCAGAGAAATATTTTGAGAGATTCAGACATCCCTAAATGTCTGGACTCAAGCTGATAATGGGACCAACGCACGGATGTCAGTAGGGGTAGCCAACGCCAGCATAGTAAGCTAGTAGTAAAGTTAATGCCTGTAGTTAGAAATAGATGCTTTAACCTAGAACACTTAGATGTCAATGTCACCACTGATGTGAAGAGTTTTGAACCCGAAAAGCAAAACAAATTATTAGTTACAAACCGGTCACTATAATTAAGAATTTACCTTGCTTATACTGTTCTAAACTATGATCTGAAGGAATGACATTGGTGTATTCCCTTTACTGTTCAGGAATTTAGTAATCATGGCTGGTGGAGTAGGATCGGGACGTCCTGGCAACCGTACCGGGCAAGTAGGTAGGCCACCATGGAACAGAAAACGTAATGACGAGGAATGTGTGCATGTGGAACGTGAAGAAAGTGTTCACGAAGAACATACTGAGAGTGTGCAAGAGACTAATGTGATACCACCAGGTGAAGGAAATGAAGGATCACTATGACTGGAACTAGAAGTCAGAGATGCTATTGCCCGTGAGGTAGTGTTAACTCTGAAGGACGTACTGCCTGACTTACTGGCTGAGGCACTAAAGAAAAGTAAAGAGGAAGAAGAAGGAAACTCGGGAGAGAAGGTTTATGACAGTGATGGGGATGAGGTAAAAGTGGGGCTGACCACTCGTGGGTATACTTACAAGGGCTTCAAAGACTGTGACCCGCCCAAGTTTAAAGGGAATAAGGATTCAGTAGATACATTCGAGTGGATCGAGAGAATCGAGTGGATCGAGAGAATGAATGTGGTAATCAGCATAACTGAGTGTCGACCCGATCATGCCGTTAAGTATGTCGCTCACTCTTTCACCAATGAGGCACTAAGTTGGTGGAGGAACATCGAGAGAACTAAGTCACCAAACGCTCTCAGGAGGATGACATGGGAAGACTTGAAGACACGATGATTCAGAAGTGCTTCCCTCAGAACGAGATCGACATGGTAGAGAATGAGTTCCTAAACTTCAAAGCTGGCAACATGACTCATCGCCAATACACTTCTAGGTACAACGAGCTAGCTTAGCTAGTACCTCATCTGGTGGAAACTAAGGAGAGGCTGATCAAATACTATGTCAAGGGCCTGCAACAAAGAGTTCGAGTCCATGTGAAAGCAAACCTACCCTCGACCTTCGAGTCGGTAGTGAATCGTCTATGACGATTATGCTAATGAGGATCCGGCTCCGAAAGCACCAAAAAGAATGTGGGAGAACCCGTCTAAGGGGAATGGAAAATGGGAACTATACAACTGAGGCTAAGAAGCCAAGAACTGAGGAGTATGAAGTTTGTAAGAAATGTTCGAAGAAACATCCTTGCGAGTGAAGAGCTGGATTAACCATGTGCTTTAAGTGTGGGAAGCCTGGGCACTACTCCAAGGATTGTCTGAGAGATGTCAAGTGCCAAGGTTGTTGTGACAATTCGGACTTTCAGGTGTACACAGCGTCTTTCATGTCACGAACTTGAAGAAATGTCTAGCACACGAGACACTCACGGTTCCTCTTGAGGAACTACACATCGATGAACAACAGCAGTTCATTGAAGAACCGATAGAAATCATGGATAGGGAAGTCAAAATGCTCAAACGCAGTAAAATCCCCATTGTCAGAGTTCGTTGGAACTCGAAACGCGGACCGGATTTCACTTGGGAGCGTGAAGATCAGATGATGCGCAAGTATCCTCATCTGTTCAAGCAATCCACGTCAAGGTCTTAAGGTACTATTCTAATTTTCGGGATGAAAATTCTTTCAACTAGGGGATGATGTGACACCCAGAAATTTATTTTATTTTATTTTAATTTTCGGGACGAAAATTCATTTAACTAGGGGATGATGTGACAATTTGGACTTTCAGGTTAACTCCGTTAACCATATCTAGTTAAAGTTAACCTAATTAACACAATCCAAACACCAGGGACTCATTCTGCTAATTCCTAAACTCCTATGCATGAAACCCAGGAGGACTAGATCTGTAATTACCCAAATCTCAATTTCTGTTGACTTTGAAAGTCAAAATTGAAGGGTTTTGTGTTCCTGTTGAGTTTTGATAGTCAAACTAACATGTTTCTAACTCTATTCAAACTTCAAGGACCAATTCTGTCGACTCCCAAACCTTAATACAAGAAACCACAAGGACTGATTCTGTAATTTAACTAAACTCGATTTCTGTTGACTTTACAAGTCAAACCCCCAACTCCTTTGATCCAAATTCGATTCTAAATATCAATTCGTCCTATTTGTAACTGATAATGCACAATTAAGCAATTAACGTTCATCATTCGGACTTAAAACATCATCATTGTCGGAATTAAATCCAATTATAGACAATTATGTCGTAACCGTCGACCTCTTGAACAAACATTCTCAAATCCGTTGAATTCGTATACCGATTCACAATTTGATCATCTGCACACAATAAACGAAACCCTGGGAAGCTCCTGTATGCATCAATTGCATCGGAATCCCAACAGAAGTCGCGGGGAACCAAAACAGTCATCGTCGGCCTCGGTTTCAGTCGAGCACACTCAATTCTTCATCTAATCTGGTAAGTTCTTACATCCTTAGCTTCGTCTTTGTCCATAGAGTGAAAGCCCTATGCCAATTGGGGCTCATAACATCAGTTCGATCGAAACCCAAATTCTAGGGTTCATGCGATTGTGGTTCAATCGAACCCTGATCCAAACACCATTTCAATCCAATTAAATCACACGGTTAGCTTCGCAAACAGTCTCTCGTTGACAACCCTTTTCTAATTTAATGATATAACATCGTATTGACTAAGATCAAATAACTAGGGTTTATTCATAATCAGATTTGGGGCTTTTGATCTTAACGACTATCTTAATGAAATTAAACCACATGATCAGTTTCGCAACCTTTTGTTTAGTAATAGCCCTATGAATCTAAGTTCTTTCAACAACAGAATCGATCAAATCGATCCTTTGTTTTGTTCTAGGGTTTCGGCTTTTGAAACAGAAATTAAACGATCTTGAACTTAGTGCTTTTCAAATTAACTACACTCACAGGTTCGAATTCCATCGTCAAACAAAACCCCTTTGCTTTGGTGTTCAATTGAAATCGAATTCGATGGTTTTTGTATGGATTTTAGTTCGGTTCGCGAAGGGAGGAAGAACACGGTGGAACTGTTGATTAAAACCCATTCTAATCGGGTTTAGAATGCGATGGCCTAGCCGCTGAGTTGGTTAAAATCCCTCCCCACTGTTTTATTTTTAAAACCTTTTCCCAACTATTATTTTAATATTAAATCAAACCCTATATTATTATATTAATATATTGATGTATTTTGGCCGGGAAACCACCCGTAGGCTCGGGTTTGGTTTGTAACCCATTTTCATTAGAAATACCCACTTTTAAAATAATACTTTTATATTATTTTCAAACCTCGACTCCGTATAAAATAATATATTTATATTATTTTCAACCCGTGACTCCAACTAAAAATAATATATATTTAAATATTATTTCACCACATTTACAAACATTATGAGACGTTTCAAACTAATAAATAATATAATTATTTATATTATTTACGTATGTTTATATTCTCGAATAGAATAATAGTTTTTATTATTTTATTGTTACACATTTTAAATAATCGTGTTATTTCTCTAAAAATAATGTATTAGTTATATTATTTTCCAAAACCATTTTAAATGGTACAACCGCCTGAATATTTATTTACTAATATTATTCGCAATCAGAAATGTTCGACGCGAAACGTATTTACCTTAATAATTATTTTATTAAGAAACCCTCATTTCCGTGGACACGATCGTCTACTCGTTGGTCCTACGTATACTTTAGGGCATTCAAATCTTCCGTGTCGTCGTCACAAATTCCCATATGTCCCTAACTTATGTGTTTATAATTCTAGGGCATACGTAAGCCGTGCAGGCTAACACTTGAGGTTCTAAATCTCATACTTGTGTGATACTGCCTACAACGCAACGCAGGTGAGTTTCACGGCCCTTTTTTACTTGTTTTACTATTGGGGGAGAAACATGCTTACACACAAACATATTTTACTTTTTTTCCTGTTGAGGAGAAACAAGCATGAACACCAACTATCATACTTTTACTTGTTTTTCCCGTGGGGGAGAAACAGGTACGCAGACAAACATTATGTTACATGTTTTTCCTGTTGGGGGAGAAAACATGACACAACTATTTTAGATTATTGTAATTCATATGTTATTACTGTTGAGGCTAAGCGTGACATACTATCACAGAAAGTCCTCATCATACATCGAACCGTTAATATGGATCTTAGCGAGGTAATGTTTAGTAGTACTACTGGGTTTGACAAGCCCCACCCGTGTTAGTCGCGCTAACTCGATTGGAGGTTGAACGGGTGAAATGTTAGCCTACTCACACCGTCAGTGTTGATAGACCTGGCAGGAGGCAAATAAACAAACAGTCAGCTTCGGTTGTGAGCGCTTTAGTAAGACATGAACATAGGCTAGCTACCTATAGATATGCATATTGAATGTACATAATCTGGCAAACACTATCTTATTGCAAACTTGAAACCTGTGAACTCACGAACCTCGTGTTGACACTTTTTCTTACATGTTTCTCAGGTCTCTAAGGCACAAGTTGCACACTTAGGACATGCATGGAGTCCTACTGTCATATCATCCATTTCAAATATTTGAAACAGTTTACTTATTTACATTGATTGACACCTATTGCGTGTAATTACTTTTGATTTCATATTAATGTTTACGCTTCCGCATTAACTCTGAACTTTTATGTTATGACATTTCAAGTCCCATATAGTGTCATTTGATGTAACTAATGACTGAGATCCTGGTGTGTCACCTTCCAAATTGTAAAACTCTGTTAGTGGAATTTGGGGGTGTGACAGTTGTGGTGGGTTTGGACATTTGACAAAGAACTGCAGGAAAACTAGACAGTCTGGTTCGCGAAAAGAAAAGGGCCCAGGCCTATGCCTTAACAAAGGAAGAAACTAGGGGGAACCCTGATGTCTTGTCAGGTATGTACCTAGTTAATGATGAACATGCTGCTATTTTATTTGATTCTGGTGCTAGTAAAATTTTTATATCCACTGCATTTAGCCGCAAACTAGACTGCACAATCAACAACCTCATAATGGCCTTTAGCATAGAAACAATTGTTGGTAGAAATTTAGTGGTCATCCAAATGACTGATGATTGCATGATAGAGATAGAGGGCCATAAGTTTCCTTCTAGATTATACCTTCTAACCTTAGGAGGATTTGACATAGCATTAGACATGGATTGGCTAGCTGCCAAAGAAGCACAAATCATATGTAAACGAAAGATGATACATCTCAAAGCTACTAATGGCAATCCGACTATGGTTTATGGGGATTTGAATTGCACGATGTCGAACGTCATCTCGATGATTAAGGCCGAAAGTTACATGAGGCACAGTTACGAAGTTTATCTGACGTATGTCATTAATGATAGAATGAAAACGAAAGAACTCAAAGATGTACCCGTGGTGTGTAAATTTCCAGAAGTGTTCCAAGAGGACTTACTTGGCTTGCCACCTGATCGAAAAATAGAATTTCAAGTCGACCTAATGCTAGGAGCTCAACCTTTTTCCAAAGCACCCTACCGATTGGCTCCACCAGAAATGAAAGAATTAATGCCCCAATTAGAGGAACTAAGAGAAAAAGGATTTATCAGACCGAGCATCTCACCATGGGGTGATCCGGTATTATTTGTAAAGAAGAAAGACGGCAGCATGCACATGTACATCGACTACCGTGAGCTGAATAAATGAACAGTCAAGAACAAATACCCACTACCCAGGATAGACGATCTTTTTGATCAGCTATAAGGGGCGAGTTGGTATCTCAAAGATCGATCTTAGGTCGGGTTACCATCAATTGAAAGTAAGGGAGGAAGATGTACCAACAACTGCGTTTCGCACGCGTAATGGACATTATGAATTCCTCATGATGTCCTTCGGACTGACCAACGCCCCTGCAACATTTATGGATCTAATGAACAGAGTATGCCGACCAATGTTGGATCGGTCAGTTATAGTATTCATAGATGACATTCTCATCTATTCAAAGAACGAGGGTGATTACCATTGTCACCTTAGAGAAGTATTAGAAGTTCTGAAGCAAGAGAAGTTGTATGCAAAATTTTCCAAATGCGAGTTCTGGCTTAGGGAAGTCCAATTCCTAGGTCATGTTATAAGCCCAGACGATATTATGGTAGACCCTGCAAAGATCGTAATAGTGAAAGAATGGAACATCCCAAAGACGCCAACAGAGATACGGAGTTTTCTGGGATTGGCAGGTTACTATCGGAGATTCATTCAGGATTTCTCGAAAATAGCCTCGCCACTGATGAAGTTAACACGTAAGGAGGTAAAGTATGAATGGGGACCAACCCAAAATAACGCGTTCGAAGAACTAAAGACACGATTAACCTAAGCTCCAGTCTTAACCTTACCTGAGGGAAACGAAGATTTGGTAGTCTACTCTGACGCTTCATGTCAGGGCTTGGGTTATGTACTCATGCAGCGAGAAAAAGTAATTGCTTGTGCCTCGCGACAGTTAAAGATTCACGAGGTTAAATTCCCAACTAACGACCTAGATCTGGCAGCGGTAGTTTTCGTATTGAAGATTTGGAGACACTACTTGTACGGAGTCAAATGCACCATTTACTCTGATCACAAAAGCCTGAAGTATGTCTTCGAGCAAAAGGAATTGAACATGAGACAAAGAAGGTGGTCAAAACTTCTAAAGGATTACGACTGCGAAATAATGTACCATCCAGGCAAGGCAAACATAGTGGCTGGCGCCTTAAGCAGAAAAGAAGAATCGACACATATCTGGATCAAAGCATGTCAATTAATTATAACACCAGACCTGATGAATGAAATAACAAAGGGACAAGATGAAGCATTGTTGGAAAGAAATGTGAAATGAGAAAGAATAGTAGGCTAACAAGAAAATCTGGCAACTAATACATACGGGGTATGTAACATCCCAAAATTTAATGGCATAAAATGAAATTTTGAAGTTTCGAGCCATAACGGACCGTCATGGACAGTGACGGTCCATTACGAGCAGTGTCGGACCGTCACAAGACGGTAACGGTCCGTTACGGGAGGAGCAAGGGTTTGAACTGGAGAATCACACATGTCCTGTGACTCATCTTGGTGAAGTGACGCGTGTAAATCCTATGACGGACCGTCATGAAGGGTAAATGTCCGTTACGGGTCATGACAGACCGTCATGAGATAATAACGGTCCATTATGTCTTTGCGAAAATCATGGCGGCCAAGGAACAAACGGTGACGCATCGTCACCGTTGGTAACGGTCCGTTACGGACCCAAGAGCCAGCCTGTAAATAGATGAAGTTGGCCATACACTTTTCTCACAACAAAACACATAATCTTACACACACACGAAATTATGAAGAAGTAAGGGACCCGGTGCGGTGCGTTTGAGTATGAGTATGATACGCTGCGAGTGCAGTTTGAGTTCGGGGAAGCGTTTAACCGAGGAACGAACTTAGGAATAACCCGAAACTATCGTAAGTACACTGGACCCGTACCCTAGGAATTATTATTTGATTAAATGTTATGTGTTATGTGCTATAAATATAACGAGGGTACGGGGTAATGACAGATTAGTCTAAACGATAAACGGAAGTATTGGAGTAGTCACGACGTGTCCAAGAGGTAGTGGATACACCGCTAGGACTTCCGATATGTAACCTCTTGATACTTCAGGGTGAAACCGTTATGAATGTTTAGGGGTATAGACTAATAAATAATAATGAAATATAGTAAACGTACGGGAGAACATCCAACCGGTATGTAGTCATCTGATAAACGGAATGTTCTGTCTAAGGAAAGAGTGGTGTATAAATCTCTCCTAGACCCGTCATTCTTTCCTGGGAACATCTCTGTTGGAGGTACTGATATGGAAGGAAAATCACCGCAGTTTACAATATATGACAAATATGAATATGTGATGAAAGTACATAAGTCCAGGAATATACCATGCATGAATATATGATGAATATGAATAAGTGAAATGCATGATGAATACGTGAATGCATGATCGTGCAAAATATAAATGAGTATGATGGAACGAGTCTAAACCCTAAAATGGAATAACGGAGTACCCACGAAGTGTTAAAGGGGTGGTGGATACGCCGCTGGTACTTTCTATATATAAACCCTTTTAATGCATCGTGGAGAAACCGTTACAAAGTTTTAAGGTGAGGACTGGTTGGGAAGTAAATCAAGCATATATGTGAAATGAAAACAAATGCTTGATACATTTGGGAGGCTGTGAGTCTAAGATACTCAAGGTCCCAAATGAAATGAGATATCCGGCCTGTAAGGTGGATCTTAATAAATAATAAAGAAGAGAACTAAAAAGATTCCAAGCCTACGGGGCTGAGGAAAAGAAAAGGAAACTTCAGGCCTACGGGAATGAAGGAGGAAAAGATTCAAAGCGTACGGGGTTGAGGAATGAATAAGTCTTCATGACAAATGCAAGGGGTCTATACTGATGAGTATAAGAACCTTGCCAATACTCGGACCGGAGGTACGGCCTAAGATGGTTGCGAGGGGGTTAGCATACGCATAAAATATACAAATACCGTGATCGGAGGTACGTCCGAAGATGGTCACGGGGGCACCGAGAGCCCGAGAAAACATGAACAATAAAAAGAACCTAAAGGGTTCATAATGAAATAAACGATGCGGTGCAATTACTTAGCGTAAGCTAATTCAAAAATGTTTTCCAAACACTGCAGGTAAGAAGCACATGGAATAGAGCTTCCTGTGGGCAGAGCTATCGAAGTTGGAAATTCCCTATGTAAAATGATGTAATTATATCATCTTTTGTAAAACAATGATATTATAAATGAAAAAGTTACCTTAGCTATTTAATGGCAAAGTTTTTGTCAAACTCGGATCATTTTTCGTAATAAAATACTCTAATAAAATATTAAGATAAGTAGGGTGTTTCAGGTTGGTATCAGAGCACAGTTTGAGGGATCTAAGTATCAAAAGGGGATGCTTGAACTCAAACCATAAGTGCTCATGATATTGATGTAGTTCAAAGCACTCATCTTTATTCCTATTGTTTAGGGCGTTTTTGCTTAGTTTTGTGTTCGTTTTGAGTCGTTTTTGTGTACTATTGAGTCATTGTCTTATTTGCAGGTGCTCGTATGAATTACAAGTAAATACGTGAAGAAACCGAGCAAGAGAACGAAGCCGAAAAAAAGTCCAGGGATCAAAAGTGAAAAATGAAGAAAGTAGGTCCTTCGCGGTACGTGAAGAGAGGAGAAGGAAAGTTCTCGCGGTACGCGAGGGAAAGGAAAACCGGCCACGACTAGTTTGTTCCTCATGCTACGCGAGGAACCCAACCCAAATGTCTCGCGCAAAACCCTAGTTTTTCAAATTAAATAGAATTCTTATGCCATTATTCAAGGAGTTCGATCTTTAGCCATCCAGAGAGGGTTTAGAGGCGATTTTGAGGAGAAGGAAGTCAATCGGAGTGAAAAGGAGAAGGCTTTGAGATCCGGGTTCGTAGTTTTACGTTCTAGGTTTGCAAGTTTGAATCTTTACCTTTGATTTGAATGTTTTTGGATGTTTTAAGAATGATTCTAGGCTAAAACTTATATATTGCCTAGGTCACATAATGAATACTTGTTAAAGTTTCAGTTTTTATCGGTTTTTGGATTCAATTAATGTGTTTATGATTTTGTAAAAGATCTTGAGTTATAATTGTGATATTATTGCATGTTTAGATCTGGTCTTGTGTTTGATTTCAAATCCTTGCGTTGATTTTGGTTGTCTGCCAGTTTGATTAGCGTATCTTGGTCATAGATCTTAGGGTTTGTGATTTGGGTGGTTTGCTAGACGTAGTAGCCATAGGAGTTGTCTTTGATTGCTGATTAGAATTAAATGAGTATCCTAGTTCAATACCCGAGAGGTGAGAATTAGTCGTTTAGTCTTCGTCATTTAGGAATCCGAGTGCCAGCTGTCTGAGAGGAAGCCGGTATTAGGTATCTAGTGATTGTTGCTATTCGTGTGATAGTTTTTATCTTGAGATTACCCCGCGCATTATTTGAGTGTATCGGTGGACGGAGAGACTGCGAGGTAATCTGTATATTAGGGTACTTTATCATAGTTGGAAATACCTGAGAAGTGATCCAACAATTTGGTGAGTTATTGCATCCTTAGGTTCCTTAGTTGGTGACACCCTGAGATTATTAGGGATCCACTAGGCTGTCTAGATTTGTTTCCTTAGAAATCAAGATCCATTATAGTTTCCATAACCGATAGAAGTTGTGCTTTGCAAGTAGGATTCCGACCTAGGTGATATTCTTCCCATCCTTTGATTTCACATTTGTCTTTTTTCTTGATAGTTGAGTCGATCTTTGCTTTCTGCATTCATTAGTTTAAACAGTAGTGTAGTAACCCCCCAAATCGTTCAATCTTTAGTCCGAGTCAGAGTCTAGTATTATTATCGTAGTGTCTCTAGGGTTCGATATTCCGGTTTACCGTTAAGCTGTGCTACACTCGATAGATACACTTGCCTGTCAGTGCGGTTTAGTTGAAGGTACTCCTTTTATTACTTAGGAGTCTAGGTTAGGTTTTGTTATTATTTTAATAGACAGTCTGGGCGACATCATGTTTTTGGCGCCGTTGCCGGGGACACTTGGCAATAGCAATATTAGCTTTGACTAGTTCGTTTAGTGATTTTTGGTTTGTTTAGTCTTTTGAGTCTTGTTTCTGTGCTTATCTTTTGTGCTACTTGTTAGTCTTATCTGAGTGTCTAATTTAGAATCGAGCCTTTTGTGTATCTTTGAGTCTTTCGGTTTTCAAAATCCCGAACAAGAGCTACACGAGCGCACCCGCCACTTTCGGGAGCGTTTAAAGGAGCTGTGCAAATCCCAGGTACGTTCTACAAGCCCGATTCCATTTCCTACTATGGGCGACGTTGACCCACCAGCGAGACGTACCGTGCACCAGAGGGCCAGTGATGGCTCACGGGCGCGAGATCTTCGATCACTCGCCCACTATTCCGAACACCAATACATGGCAGATCCCATCACATGTCATGAGTACGATCACTCATGCAACTTATTTCCATGGCCTCGAGGATGACGATGCACCCGGACATTTGTCCCACTTCGCGTGGATATGTGATACATTCAATATCACGGGTGTGTCTAAGGACGCTATCTACTTATGTCTCTTCCCATTCTCCTACTTTGGGCGTGCATCTATTTGGCTCGACACTCTCCAAGACAATTCTATCACCACATGGGAGGATCTCAAAGCCAAGTTCTTCAACAGGTACTATCCACCTTCCAGGGTCGCTCGCCTTCGAGATCAAATTCATTCGTTCTGGATGGATCCCGACAAGCCCTATTACATGGCCTATGAGCGGTTCAACGCCCTGTTAAGCCGATGTCCCCAGCATGGTCTTTCCGACTGGGTGCTAGTGGAGAAGTTCTACAATGGTCTCACCTTCGAGAAGCAGCAAATGTTCAATATCATGGAGAGATTCGAGCGTGTTGAGTTCGAGGAAATGTTCGAGAGCTTCGCTCAAGCCGAACAGCAGTATCCATCTACTAGGACTTCCATTCCTAGTGATAGAGCACCCACCTCTTCTCCTAGAGATGTGCATCAGGTCACTCCTGAGACTAGCGTGGCTGCTGCACTCGCCTCAATGGCTAACGAGATTAAAGAGCTGAGGCTTAGTGCTCAGCGGTGTCAAGTGTGTAGAGGAGGCCACGACATCCGAGATTGCCCCGTAAATAATTAGGAGCACGTGAGATATGCTGGAAACCAGAACTAGAACCGAGGGTACAACAACTACAATTCTTTTGGCTTGGGATGGAGATCTAGAAATAACCCGCCATGGTTTAATGGTCGCCAACAGCAGTATGGAGGAGCTAAAGGAGGAACAAGTTCAGGAAGTAGTGTCAACATAAGGAAGATTGAGGAGATGATAGAGAATCAGACATAGTTGCTGGCTCAGTTAGTGCAAAATGATAGGGATGCTCGGCAAAGACTGGATAGCCATGACACTCTATTGAAGAATCAGCAGTCGACATTCCAGGATTTGCAACGCATGGTAGGAGACATCGCTCAGAGCCTGAAGGGTAGAAAAGGAGGGCCATCTTCGGGCTCAAACGCTTCAGTGATGGCCGTGTCTGTTAGGAGTGTGGAGAAGAAAGAGGTTGTAAAGGATGACTCCCATTCCATTGAGTATGGCGTACCTTCAGAAGAGGAAGTGAATAAGGTACACTGGAGAACTCGATTTGCTGGGATCGATGCTAGGAGGATAGAGGACCCTGAGTTAAAAGTTGTGCCGACAAGAAGTCATAGGGCAGAAGAGAAGGAAACCCCACCGGTTGTAGAAGAAGAAGAGCCGGTGGACGAAGAGATAGAGATGGAGAATCCTGCCGCGAGGGTGGTGGAGAAGAAGAAGGGGGTGGAGATGAAGTCCCTCGGGGTTGACTTGAGTCGTATTCCATACCCAGCGCGCGTACTGCCATATAAGAATACTAGGGAATACGGTACATGCCTTGATATGTTTAAACAACTTAAGGTAAATCTTCCGTTTATAGAGGTCCTCCAGCATATTCCTAAGTATGGCAAGTTCCTCAAAGATCTTCTTTCCAACAAAAAGAAACTAGGAGGGATCTCTGAAGTCTCACTTAGTGAGCAATGTTCTGCTGTGGTGCAGAAGAAACTGCCTGAGAAGATGGCGGATTCGGGTCGGTTCACGATCCCGTGTTTGTTTAGCAGTTTGCATCTAAACCACGCGTTGGCTGATCTGGGTGCTAGCATCAATCTGATGCCATACTCTGTTTATAAGCAGCTAGACCTAGGTGAACCGCAACCTATGCGCATGAGCATTTCCTTGGCTGACCGCTTAGTCAAGTATCAACGAGGATTTGTGGAAAATCTGTTAGTAAATGTAGGTAAGTTTGTATTCCCCATGGATTTCGTCATCCTGGACATGGAGGTGGATGAAAAAGTCCTACTGATCCTAGGACGCCCGGTCCTACGTACCGCTAAGGCGATGATTAATGTCTTCGACGGGAAACTCACACTTCGTGTGGGGGATAAGTTTATTACATTCGATGTTACAAACTCCGTGGAGGATGTTGGCGAGCATAGCCACTCCGTGTGCATGCTTGATGCCTCCATGGACGATAATCGAGACTCAAATCCAATAGAGGATGATTTGGATAAAGGAATGTTAGAGGAGCCTCCAGATTGGTTAGAGGAGTTTGAAAGGAAATTGCTAGGGTCCTCATTCCTAAGTGCCGACGATGATGATTACAGTCTGAGTGAAATATTAGCACAAGTGGAGCGAGTAGTTTGTGAGGCTCCCGTGTTGGAGGATCCTGGAGATCCTGGTGGAGGTTTAGAGGTCACACATATGGAAAATCTCATTCCTGAATATTCACCTAGTCTTTGTTCTAAGTAGGGGACTGTCAAACCAACCCCTAGTTTTAAAACCCCTAAGTCTAGGCCACCCCGCAAGAAACTTCGTGTGTTGAGAGATATAGGTGAGTAAGAGATAATGCAAACCCCAAGTGTGGGGACATGTATGGGTGATAGCTTGTTGGGATACATGATGAAGGTCATTTTTGGACGTGGTAGGTTTAAGTGCTGGTGACTGATTTGAGAGAGAGTGTCAGTAGATGGTTGAGGTTAGTTGGTAGTAGTGTGACGTGGAGGATCGGTAGACCGCGAAGGATGAAGGCAGTACCAGTTAGGATCAAGGAGAAGCCTCCTGATAGGCTTGTTTGAATCTCGGGCAAGTGCCTGTGATGTAGTGTTTGTGTGCATTACTTGGTTTGAGTCCGTGTCTTTTTTCTGTGTTTTTCGGTATCTGTGTTTGTGTCATGTTTTGTGGAATTCACGCTTGATTCGGTGAAGAAAATCGTCGGGGATGAAGTTCCAGGTATTTCTACTTTCGTTTTTATGCTTGGGACAGGTTTTTAGTGAGTTTGGGTGAAAAAGGATTTTTGAGAGGCAAAAATATTTCAAGTATAAAAAATGGAAAAAGTTCATAACTTTCTGTGAAGAACAGTCCCTCGCGGTACGCGAGGGGTTTGGTATCTTTTTTTTCGCGGTACGCGAAGGACAAACGGGCGCTTAAAGGCCATTTCCCTGCGATACGCGAGGAGTGGCCCATAACTCTTCGCGGTACGCGGGGGAGTGATGATTTCACCATTCTTCCTTGTTTACCCATAGTTTTCCACACCGTTCACCACCTTCCACCATCTTGCATCACCATCTCCATCATCGATCACTTCCATCCATATATCCTATCATTCACCATCACCATCCACCACACATCTAGTACATTTCCCTGCTTCTATCCAGAGTCTTAGTGAGTCGTTACTTTTAACTTGAGTTTTTTATTTTAATTTGAGTCAGTTTGATACTACGAGTATGTTTGAGTTCTATTTTGCAGGTGTACATCATTCCGTCTGTACTCAATCTCCATTCGGACGGAGTGATCCTGATATTTTATGAGCAGCCCGGTAGAGATGTGCAACCGCGACCGAAATGCCATACGATGCACACGAGGAAGAACAAAGTTGGATTCATTTTTTATCATATCATTACCAGCTAAGTCGCTTCCTATTTGTTTTATTTTTGCATTTTTATTTTTAGTTGTGTTTTGCTTCACATTGAGGACAATGTGTCTTTCAAGTGTGGGGATGTGAGTGTTTAGTTTGTTTTGTTTTAGTTTGTGTCTTTATAAAAATTCAAAAATACAAAAAAATAGAAAAGTTTGAAAAATGTCCCTGAAAATAATTGCATATACATGAAAAATGATAGTACAACTGGATCTATTGTTAAGTTTAAATGGTTAAATAATAGAAAACGTGTTTAATTAGTGATGTTTTGGTAGACCCAGTCAACTTGAATACCTTAAATAGTCTGTGAGTGTTACTTAGGATTAATCACGTAAATTAAATCATGATATCTTGTGGGTATTCATCTTAGGGGTATCGGTAATACTGAAACTGTCAACATAGGTTGATAGGTACCACGTTAAGTTAAAATTTAGAGGTTTTTGAAATTTCATGGCACACCACTCTCTTTTTATGAGAATAAATCCGAGTTTCGGTGGCGCCCACATCCATAATTTCCATAATTCATGAGCTTATTTGATTAGAATACTGAGTGTTGCTTATGTGTTACCCTCCGGGATGGCCACTTGCAGAAAACGCCTCTAAGTGATTCTTATGTGTTTAATTGATAAACTGCATCCTATGTGCTACCTTCTGGGATGGTAACCTGGGAGACGCACCACTAGGTGAGGTTGATTCATACATTTGATTATTGCTCATATTTCATCCATTCATTCATTGATCATCTGATTTCTAAAACCCTGTAAATTTTAGTTTAACGTGGTAGGGTAAATCTATATGGTTTGATCCATGCCTAAACTTGACCGTGAGACGGGATTAGGTAGAGTTGTAACTGTTAAGTGTGAGTCACATAGATTGTTTAATAACTGTATAAATTGGAATATTAGAACATGTAACGGGGGCTTGAAAGTTGGTGCTTGGGTTTAATCGGACAGAAATACTAATTGTTGCTTTTTAACGCGTGAGTATATTTTTCTAATTGGTAATTGATGTTTGTTAAGTAGATCTGAGTTATGATTCCAATTGCAGCTTTTTCGAGGACAAAAAAAGGTTAAGTGTGTTGTTGTTTGATGTAGTGCAAAACACACATCTTTATGATTTGAGTGTTTGATACCATGTTTTGTTCTTATTACTTATGTTTGGATGTTTTAAGAATGATTCTAGGCTAAAACTTATATATGGCCTAGGTCACATGATGAATACTTGTTAAAGTTTTGATTTTTATTGGTTTTTGGATTCAATTAATGGGTTTATGATTTTGTAAAAGATCTTGAGTTTATAATTGTGATGTTATTGCATGTTTAGATCTGGTCTTGTGTTTGATTTTAATTCCTTGCGTTGAATGTGGTTGTCTGCAAATTTGATTAGCATATCTTGGTCATAGATCTTAGGGTTTATGATTAGGGTGGTTTGGTAGACGTAGTAGCCATAGGAGTTGTCTTTGATTGCTGATTAGAATTAAATGAGTATCCTAGTTCAATATCCGAGAGGTTAGAATTAGTCGTTTAGTCTTCGTCATTTAGGAATCCGAGTGCCATCTGTCTGAGAGGAAGCCGATATTAGGTATCTAGTGATTGTTGCTATTCATGTCATAGTTGTTATCTTGAGATTACCCCATGCATTATTTGAGTTTATCAGTGGACGGAGAGACTGAGAGGTAATCTGTCTATCAGGGTACTCTATCATAGTTGGAAATACCTGAGAAGTGATCCAACAATCTGGTGAGTTATTACATCCTTAGGTTCCTTAGTTGGTGACACCCTGAGAGTGATTAGGGATCCACTAGGCTATCTAGATTTGTTTCCTTAGAAACCCAGATCCATTATAGTTTCCATAACCGATACAAGTTGTGCTTTGCAAGTAGGATTCCGACGTAAGTGATATTCTTCCCATCCTTTGATTTCACCTTAGTCTTTTCTCTTGATAGTTGAGCCGATCTTTGCTTTCTGCATTCATTAGTTTAAACAGTAGTGTAGTAAACCCCCCAAATCGATCAATCTTTAGTCCGAGTCAGAGTCTAGTATTGTTATCGTAGTGTCTCTAGGGTTCTATATTCCGGTTTACCGTTAACCTGTGCTACACTCGATAGGTACACCTGCCTGTCAGTGCGGTTTAGTTGAAGGTACTCCTTTTATTACTTAGGAGTCTAGGTTAGGTTTTGTTATTATTTTAATAGACCGTCTGGGCGACATCAAGTTTTTGGCGCCGTTGCCGGCGACACTTAGCAATAGCAATATTAGCTTTGACTAGTTCGTTTAGTGATTTTTGGTTTGTTTTGTCTTTTGAGTCTTGTTTCAGTGCTTATCTTTTGTGATACTTGTGAGTCTTATCTGAGTGTCTAATTTAGAATCGAGTCTTTATGTGTATCTTTGAGTCTTTATTCTGTTCATTCTAGAGTCTTTCTGTTTATGCACCACTCTCGTTCGCAGCGATTACCACCATATTTTCAGCTTTTGAAGAGCCCGAACGAGAGCTATACGAGCGCACCCGCGACTTTCGGGAGCGTTTAAAGGAGTTGTGCAAATCCCAGGTACGTTCTACAAGCCCGATTCCATTTCCTACTATGGGCGACGCTGACCCACCAGTGAGACGTACCGTGCACCAGAGGGCCAGTGATGGGGTCACGGGCGCGAGATCTTCGATCACTCGCCCCACTATTCCGAACACTAAATCATGGCATATCCCATCACATGTCATGCGTACGACCACTCATGCTACTCAATTCCATGGCCTTGAGGATGAGGATGCACCCGGACATTTATCCCGCTTCGCGCGGATATGTGATACATTCAATATCACATGTGTGTCTAAGGACGCTATCTACTTGCGTCTCTTCCCATTCTCCCTCTCTGGGCGTGCATCTACTTGGCTCGACACTCTCCCGGACAATTCCATCACCACATGGGAGGATCTCGAAGCCAAGTTCTTCAAGAAGTACTATCCACCTTTCATGGCCGCTCGCCTTCGGGATCAAATCCATTCGTTCCGGATGGATCCTGACGAGCCCAATCACATGGCCTAGGAGCGGTTCAACGCGTTGTTAAGCCGATGTCCCCAGCATGGTGTTTCCAACTGGGCGCTAGTGGAGAAGTTCTACAATGGTCTCACCTTCTAGAAGCAGCAAATGTTCAATACTGCTGCGGGAGGGTATATCATGGAGAGACTCGAGCCTGATGAGTGCCAGGAAATGTTCGAGAGCTTCGCTCAAGCCGAACAACAGTATCCATCTACTAGGACTTCCATTCCTAGTGCTAGATTACCCGCCTCTTCTCCTAGAGGTGTGCATCAGGTCACTCCTGAGACTAGCGTGGCTGCTGCACTCGCCTCAATGGCTAACGAGATTAAAGAGCTCTCAGCGGTGTCAAGAGGAGGCCACGACACCCGAGATTGCCCGTAAATAATTAGGAGCATGTAAGCTATGCTGGCAACCATAACCAGAACCGAGGGTACAACAACTACAATTCTTTTGGCTCGAGATGGAGATCTGGAAATAACCCGCCTGGGTTTAATGGTCGCCAGCAGCAGTATGGAGGAGCTGAAGGAGGAGCAAGTTGTTAGGACATAGAATGTATGACAAAAGCTTTGTAATAGTTTAGGTCTTATTGTCTTTATGTTTTTATGTAATTGTATAGATTTTGTCTAAGTGATAGAACAAGTTCTGCTAGAGGCGAACTTGTTAAGTTCGCCTAGTCTCATGTGAGGCGAACTTGTTAAGTTTGCCTAAGCATCTTTGAGGTGAACTTGTTAAGTTCGCCTATTGCAGAGTTTGTGTCTATAAATAGGAGTTTACAGAATCTGTTATGTAGCAGCGAAGTAGAGAGACTTGATTGATCGTATTCTGTAAACTCTGTGTTTTGGTGATATACAAAGAGAAATTTTATTTACATGTTGTTTCTATTGTCAATTAGTATACAAACGTTAATACGGTAGGATTCCGCACTCCGTGTTATCGAGACGTCCTGTCACGAGATCGATCTGTAGATGAGTCATGTGGACCTACAAGTGGTATTAGAGCTTTTGCCCGTGACTTGTGTTTGATTCTTGGTGATTAGAGACGATTTTGTGTACAATTTGACAAGAAATTGATTGTTTAGTTTTTGTATCCATGGAGTTTTCAAGTTCTTGAAGTTGATTTTGCTTCTGAATTCATGGATTTGAAGTGGATTTTGGTGAAATTAATCTGATAGAAGTGTTCTAATTCATAAAATACTAAATCCTACTGTCCAATTTCTTCAAATTCCTTCTAATCTGTGAGAAATGATGATTTTAGGTGATGTTTTTTCGTGTTTGGGTTAAAGTTCTTGCTGAGTTTGTTACAGCTGCAGTAAGCGAACTTGCTGATATTTGTTACAGGCGAACTTAGCAAGCGAACTTATTCGCTTCTCTTAGTTTAATCGAACTTATTCAGTAGGTGAACTTACCGGGTTTTCTTGTTTTAAGCGAACTTATCAAGTTCGCTTGATTTCAAATTCGCTTGTTTGGATTTGAAGCGAACTTATTATCTTCGCCTGAGGGGAGTGCTTGTTCAATACATGGAAATTTTTTCAGAAAATGGCAAATATGGTGCAAGTGACTAACATGTTAAATTACGATAAAGAGATTGGTACATCTCAGAAACCACCCAAATTGTTAAGTCTTGCAGATTATTCTAACTGGAAAGATCGGTTTGATCAGTTCGTGTCTTTTACTGATACAAGTTTATGGATTCCAATCTTGGAAGGCTATACACATCCGACATATACTTGGATGGGAAAGGATGATGTTCCTAAATTGGTATTTGCGTTAACCACAGAAGAAAAATTATTGTTTGATAGGGAAAAGAAGGCAATGGCTAGTATCTATATGTCTCTTCCTAAAGAAATTTATCATAGCTTTAAACAATTCAGGACTTCTCAACAATTGTGGGAAGTGTTACAAAAGCGGTGTGAAGGTAGTTTGGATGTTAAGAAAAGCAGAAAAGAATTACCGAAGAAACAGTTCTTAGTATTCAAGAACTTTCAAAATGAATCTTTAGATGATCTTGCAATGAGATTCTATCATTTGCTGAGTGAGTTTTCAAGTGCTTCAGTGGTTTATGAGACTGAAGAGATAAATGATAAGTTTTTGGAGGCATTACCATCTAAATTTGATGTGTATACAGTTTTGATAAAAGAGAATGTCAAGTATAAAACTATGTCTCTTGAAGAAGTTCTTGGCAAGATTCAATCACATGATTTGAATATGAAGAAGAAGGAAACCAATATGGAGCATTTCCAAGATCCTTCAAGTCTTTTTGCAAAACTGGTGCAGGGGTTGTGTTCTTTTCTGGTGATACTCAAGATGTTTCTAATGATCATTGTTCTGGGGTTCCAAGTCATTCTGGTTTCTCTACAAATACAGCTTCTTCATCATCTGGAACACATAATATAAATCACAGAGTTGCTGATGATTAGTTAGTGATGTTTTCTTCCTTTATGGCTTCTTATGAAAATTTTATTGGAGGAAAGATTCATGATCCAGATGTTATTGAAGAGGATTTCAGACAAATTTATCCTGTTGATCTGGAAGAGATGAACATTCAATGGAACATGGCTATGCTGATGAGACAAGCAAATGATTTTTTGAAGAAGACTGGAAGAAAGTATATCGGTTCTAACAGTCGTTCACGTATGGGATTTGACAAAACTAAAGTTCGTTGCTATAATTTTCAGGAGTATGGTTATTTTGCCAAAGAATGTGTGAAACCAAAAGTTGAATTTGATTCTCAGAAGAAGCCTAATAACTTTCAGAACAATCGTAATCAGTTACATGGTTCCTCTAGCTCTGGAAATTCTAATCATGCATCTGCATCATCTGCTTTGGTTGCTCAAAATGATGAAAATTATGACTGGGTTATTCATCTTGAAGATTTGGTTGGTACAGTAAGTCAGGATTTTGTAGCTGAGATTCATTCTATAAAAAATCTGAAGAGTCAACTGATGATGATAGCTCAAGTGATGGTGAGAGTTTGCCAAGTGCTGATGAAGATCGTGATCAAGTACATAATGTTGAGTCTGATATTGCATCTGGTGTATCTGAAGATGATATAGTATTAACTCAAAATTCTTCTGATGGTGCTGATTCTGAAAATATTCCGATTAGAAAAGTCTTCATGGCAGATATGTCAGATCCTTTAAAGGTAAAATATTATGCCTATCACATTTATTGCTCTAATTGCATCAGAATAAAAGATGTAATGGATGATAACACAAATTTAATTTGTGATATGAAATTGATGCATTCAGTTAATCAAAAATTGAAAGATAATGATAAATTGTGTATAGATAGAATTGAGTCTTTGAAAATATTTTTTGAACTCTTTGGAATTGAAATATAAGGAACAAGCATATCATCTGGATATGGCTTATGCTGAGATTGAGAAGCGAAATGAAATTGTCGCTCAGAAGAACAAAGAAATTTTTGATAAAGAATCTGAAGTGGTCAAATTACATAGAAAGCTGGAAAATTTTGAAAATTCATCTGTGGTATTGGATTAATTTAATGCTAATGCTGATCCTACAAAGAGGGTTGCTGGAATTGGATTTGTTCCTCCACCATTCAATGCAAATTATGTGGTTGAACTAGAAATTATTCATGAAGAGGAAATTGATCCATAGACTGTGTTGAAAGTAAATCCAGTAACTGGTGAAGATTTGATCTATGATTTTGATTCTGAAGATGAAGTTTTTGATGATTAAAAGGTTGAAGGCATTCCTAAGGAAGTGCAACTTGATGAACCAAAGGTAGTGAAAAATGTTTCCCGTGATAGATGCATTTTAACAGAACCTGATGAGGTGAAAGTTGATCAACCTAAACTTTCCAAAATGTTACAATCAAGTGGTTTTTTTGCTGCTGGTCATCAGAAGAAGAATTTATCAACGGTGACTAAACAAGTTTTTGTTCAAAAGAAGTCAGTCAACTGTTCAGTAAAATCTTCTGAAGATTGTTCATCGGAAGGGTCATCAAATTCAAGAAAAACTCCTTATATCAGAAATCATCAAGATAGACGAGTTTGCTTTCACTGTAATGAGGCTGGTCATATTCTGATTCACTTTCCTTATAAGAATCAAGGCAAACTAAAGAGTGTTTCCTCACAACAACGAGTGGTGACGATTCTGAAAAGACAAAATGTGGGAAAGCCTACGTCTAGTGTTGTAAAGAATGTGCCTTGTTAATCTTTTGCTAAATCTTCGGGATTTAAGCAACATGATAAGCATATTTCTAAACCAGTTGTTTTTCAAAATAAGTTTGAGATTCCACATGTTGGAATTCCAAAAGATTCTCAACTTGAGGTCAAACTTTCTAGACCACAACGAAGAAGACGTAACAGAAAATTAAAGAAATTTTTGAAATATCTTAATATGATAATCATAAATCTAATAATGTGTTTTCAATTAATCATACTGTGTCTTCATTGAGAAGGTCTAATTGTGAATCTTATGTTCCAAAGGTTGATGACAATGTTGATTGTGAATTGCTTGAAGTTGTTTATTTTGATCCATCTGGACGACCCAAGACCACAACGGCTTGGGTTCCAATTTCTAACTGATTTTCTTTGTTTATGTAGGGGCAACCAAGGAGGACTATCAACAATACATGGTATGTGGATAGTGGTTGTTCTCGACATATGACAGGGAATATTCGTTTGCTGGAAGATGTTATTAATATTGATGGTGGTTATGTCGCTTTTGCTGGAAATAAAGGCGGGTACATAACTAGTCCGGGTACTTTGAAGAACGATAAAGTCAAATTTGAGAAAGTGAACTATGTGGAGCAACTTGAACACAATATGTTGAGTGTATCTCAAGTGTGTGACAAAAAGTTTTCATTTCATTTCAATGATTCTGAGTGTTATATCTTGAAACCGGGCTTTGTTATTCCTGCTAATGGATTCTATGAAGGGTCCGAGGAGAAATGACACATATGTCCTAGACATGAGTGTTGCTATTCAATTCCTACATGTTTACTCTCCAAGGCGTCTGAGCCAGATTCTATTTTGTGGCACAGGAAACTTGCTCACATCAATTATAGGAAAACGAATTATCTCGTGAAGAATGATCTGGTTATTGGTGTTCCGAAAATGAAAATTTCAGTTCCTGATGACTGTATTCCTTGCAAGAAGGGGAAACAACACAAGAAGTCCCACATGTCTAAGTCAAAGAATTTAATTGTGACTTCTTTGGAGCTACTGCATATGGATTTGTTCGGACCGATTAGTATCAGGAGCATTGGCGGTAAATCTTTCTGTCTGGTAGTAACAGATGATTTCCCTAGATTTTCACGGGTTAAGTTCCTTGCTTCTAAAGCCGAAACCATAGAGTTGGTACAATTCTTAATCCTGGGTTTAGAGAATTTGTTCAAACTGAAAGTCAGAAGATATAGGAGTGACAATGGCAGCGAATTTAAAAATAGCAAGATGGGTTTGTAGGTCCCTCGGGTGTGGCGGATCGTCACATGCAAGTGGGTCTACTAGTCGGACCGGGTGCGGAATACATGTGACCAGGTGGAGAGAATTACAACACAAAGTAAACCGACAAGAGAATCACTTTAAACTTTTGTCTATTATAAACACTTGAAGGTTACAGAGAGAAATACTGAGATTACAAGTTCTGCGTATTTGCTACTATGAATGCGTACTATCTACTATCAACCATTCCTATTTATACACGACATGATGCCTGCGCACTTAGCAAGTGCGCAGGGCAATTTGCTCATGCGTACTTAGCAAGTACGCAAAGGTATTCTTGCGTACTTGCTAAGTACGCAGGAACTAATTCCTGCCACATACAAGTGCGCAAAACACTTAGAGAAGTTTGCAACAAGCAATATGTAAAAGTAAATACAACTCGATTAGTAATACATACAGACACTTACAAACAAAGACAAATACATACATGAAAGTACAAAACTAAGACTCTATCTATCCAGAGTGTTTGTCACAGGAAAGTGCTTCAACAAACTCCCCCTTGACAATAGCTCTGGATCATCTTCGATCTTTAGTCTTCAGTCTTCGGTCTTCAGTCTTCACAGCTATGCATCTTTAGCTTCCATCTTCTTCTTATAGTCAAGGCAGAACTTGATCACCTTGTCATATTTAGAAGAAAGGAATTTCGTACATTCGTCTGCATGCATGCAATACCTGTCTGCTAGTGCCTCCAGATCTTTCACAGAGAAGTTAATGAAGCAGACTTCATCAAATACTCTGATTAGTTCCCTCGGCACTAAGCATCCACTTTCTGACCGTACCTTTCCTATCACCACAGCCTCGCCCGTCTTTGGATGTACGTACCAGTACCACATGTCACCAAGAATATCCTGAGATAACTTGCTCAGGGGAATCTTAGTTTCACATAGCACTGGCTTGTATAAAAGTTTCTTTAAGTACTTCTTAGTCACAGGATGTCTAGCTTTCTTATCCTTGACTCTTTTGGGCACTTGAGGCTTGAACACTTCGAACTTCCCAGATCTTGCTTCCCGCTGCAGAACCTGCCACAAACCCATCGCCACTGCGTGATTAGAATGACCCAACAGCTCTCGGTTTGCTAGGTTCACAAGGTCGTATTTGGGTAAGGAGTTGAACGCTTCACTGGTTGGTTTCAAGTATTGAACCCCCCCCCCCCCCCCAAGATCTTTTGATTGCGAACAACTGCTTATCCTCCTCGAACCTTACAGCCAAGATCAGCCCTGGTAACCCTTGTTTGTCTATGATAGACGTCTTCTGCCAAACAGGAGCTAGACCCTTAGATGAAGTAGAAGGCATATCTTTTTCTTTCGGTGCCTCCGGATCCATAGGTGTAGGGTCAACTGGGGAGGCTTCAATCGAGGCTTCAACATTACTAGCATGCTCGACTGAACCTGTGTCGAGCTGTGCTTCGAAGGATGGAACTTCAAAGATCTCTCCATCTTCTAACTCATACTCTCCTTCCCCGTCACCCTTAGGAACTTCTATCACTACATCCTCATCATCTTCATCCCAATCATCACCAGAGTCGATCTCTCCTTCTTCTAGGTTGTAGAGAGCATCGATCTGTTCTTCCTTGGAATAGTCAGGCTCTAAGTATAAGATCTCATCGTCAGATAGATCCTTAAGCACATCAGCCACTGACTTTCCTTTGTCACCACCACCACCCGAAGTATTTCCACCCTCTTGATGAATAGACTCCTCTTTAGCCATTGGAATAGCATAAATGGGCACGATTGCCAAAGCTTGGTGCTCACTCCCACTAGGACCGACTTCAGGATCCTTGTCTTTGTCGTCATCCTTTGTCAAATCCATAGGATGACAAGCCTCATCACCAGTAGTTGTCTTTTCTTTCTCCTTCTCCTTATCTTTCTCCCCTGAGCATCAAGCTTCTTGGTCAGATCAGCAATTAGTTTGACCATCAGCTCATGCTCCTTCTTCTGCATATCAAACCTCAGCTCGAGAGACGACCTGTGCCCCAGAATAATGTTGTTTGTCTGGATTAGAAGCTCATTCTGGGCCATTATGTTCTTCAGTCTCTCGTCTGTCCCTGTTCTCTGGCTTCGTAGAATTCTAACTTCGTCCACCAACGAATTAATCTGTGCTTGTTGAGCGTCAGATTCCTCCTTTGACTTCTGAATAGTTTCCAATAGACCAACACCTTAGGTTTCCAGAATTACTATCCTTTCTTCATTCGGATCAGGATGTCTAGAGGTAGATGCTTCAGCATTGTGAATTGGGGAGGAGAAGATAGTATCAAAGTCAAACCCTTGAGTAAATTCTCCGTAGTTGAAGGGTTGACTTATCGGTTCAATGGTGGTTGTTGGGATTGAGGATGTGATGAGGTTTTAGGAGTTATGGAAGGGGTGATGGTGACTGACTCCGTGAGAATTGGAGTAATCACCGCCACTTAGACAGATGTGACAGGGAGGGTCACTATCACAGGAACCTCCTCTATGATTGAAGTGACTGCCACCTTAGGTTGTACCTGTGGCCTCCTCCTCTATCTCCGGTATAATTGCTGTGAAGGTGGGATAGAGGCTGAATCAGTACTTGCAGCTGGAACTTGTACTTGCTGCAGAGTAGTAACCTCCACCTCACTGGGAATAACAAGTTACTGCCTATCCCCTCTGTTCTTGTTAACACTTTCACGCCTCTGTCTCTGTATAGCAGCGTCAGAGTCAGAATCTGGCTCATATTCGCTGCTTGAAGCTTGTCGCTTTCTCTTTGAGGATGACTCAGGTAGGGTTACCTTCGTCATTCTCCTCGGGTGAGCCTGCGATGGTGCATCATCGGAATCACAAGAATCAGACTCTGTCTCTTCCGAGTCGGATCCCTCAGCACCATCATGACCTTCTTCTTCGTCTCCATTTTTCGACGATCCATCAACACTTTCAACTTCTTCCTCTTGTTTTTGTTGTTCATCCGAATGTTCACTCAACTCTGGCTCCGAATTGTGACTATACCATCTCCAGTCAGCCGGTGCCACATATGCTTCGTTTATTAGGTGGCCAAAAAGTGCTGTATGCTCAGGCGTAGGTTCTACACTGCCTGGCTTTAAAAACTGTGCAAACACTCTTTTGTCCACCCTTTTAACTTACAATCTCTCCTAGTTGTAGGTAGGTTTGGCAACGCATCGTCAATCAGAAGTTGCACAAACCTTGGGTATAATAAGAACCTGAACCTCTCAGCCGTGTTAATCTGATCATTGATGGCTTAGAATATGTATCGTGAGAAATTGTAGCCCTTATTGAGAGATAAGCCAACCATGGCAGTAGCAAGGTCATGACCCATTGCATCCTTTCCAGATTTTCTTGAGGAGATGCACATGATCATGATGTGGGCAAAAAATCTCCATTGATCAAGCACCCACATTTTCTTGTAAGAAGCGTAGTCTCTCGCACCGACATATCCCATTCGTTGCCTCCAACAGCCATCCACAAAGTAGTCAGGGTAGGCTGTCGGGTCGGTCGAAAGATCTCTGAATTGCAAGACCCATCTAATATTGTCTTCAGAAAAGGCGATATCATGACCCGCAACGGTAGCCCTTATAACATTAGGGGTTACCGTGCAATCATGCTCCGCGGTCTCCCAAAATTGCTCAAGATAAGGTCTTGAAACTATAGGGTCAGCTGAAATAGCATAGCTGATTCTTCAATGGTTCAAGAAATCAACTATCTCTCAGTACTGCAGAGCTGCACCCTTCCATTCAGGTTGAGTATGAGCTAGAAGATTGAACTCATTCGTAAACGCACGAGCCATAATATGCAAAAACACACAAAAAACATAATCAGAACAACAAGTTTCATTGGAATTGAATAAACATGACTCAGTATAGCATTTACTCTATGAACTGGATTTCCAGACTTAGAAATTTTTCCCAAGTGTTGGTCCTGCGTACTTAGCAAGTACGCAGGAATTTCCTCTTGCGTACTTAACAAGTACGCATGAATTGCTTCTTGCGTACTTGTTAAGTGCGCAGGAAACACACTTGTTCAAAATTCCAGAAATCTAATAAATCAACAGATGTTCAAGAATTGGGTAGATTAGGTCACCACAAGGTCAGAATCAGTGATTACGACCCATGGAACCAACATCAACACCAAATCACTGCTACACGGGTCCAATTTTGACCTAAAAGATGACCAGTCGAACCGACGGTCAAATCCAAGCCCAAGGTCAAAAACAAAGGATTAAACGGACGATTAAGGTCTGATTAAGAGTCGATTAATGATTCTAAGAAAGTTTTAGTTATCATGAATTAACAAAACAACCAATAATTTGTCTAAAATCATAGATTAAACCCTAAATTTTTTAAGTTTCAGAATCGGTCCTTAATCGCGATTTTGTGGATGGATTGAGTCTAGATTCTCACAAATGGATTGTAGTACAAAGATGATACTAGTAACGGGACGAAAAATCAGTTTGGAACCCTCGGATATTTGAGGAAAATTTGCGGAGGATATTGAACAGGCGTTTGAGAGTTTGAATGTGATAAAAAACTGAAAATTTTCTAACTCCTGTATATATACCCAACACATAATGGTCTTGCGTACTTTCTAAGTGCACAAGCTTTAACTCTTGCGTACTTGTTAAGTACACAGAAACCCTTAAGTGCGCAAACTTTCAACTCAAATTATGAAGATTTCAAGTCAAATAACGAACAAGATAAACAACATTCAATCAAGAGGATTCAAACTCAATTCTGGAAGGTTAAATACAAATATTTTTGGTTTTTCTGATTAAGATTGAACTATACACAAACTTAAAATCTTTTTGATATTTTCTAGATAGAAATATACACGTATATACACAAACTATTTTTGATCAAAGACACGGGCAGAGGATCATATCAAGCTAACTTATAGCAAAAACGATACAATATAAACATCAAAGAATATGGGATCATGTCATGGATTACTATTTATTCATACGTAATAAAATAATTCAAGTTGACAATATTATAAGATTTGAAACTATAAGCATCTTTGTATCACGTTCTTGTGTGTTAAGGTATTGATTATAAGATATACAACGTGTACCCCACTGATATGTTACAGTAATGTAAGTTGCACTATCTCAAGGTATCTAAGATTTTCCTAATAATTTTCTAAATTTTTCTGAATAAAGCTACATCAATTAGCACAGGAAAAATCAAGCAGAATCCATAAGGATTATGAGGAATCATAAGATTCAGAATCGAGTGATTCATTTGTCTTGGTTTCATTTGATTTCTTCATTGAATATCGGTATGATGATTCAGGATAATGAATATGGTGTTTGAGTATTAAGGTAAGGGAATCCAACTTTTATCTGGATTTGATTTCAATGAATCGGGAGTGATTCAAGGGTGAATACACGCTCCACGGTTGATGTAGAGACATGTCTAGATTCAATCTCTCATTGCATACTTGTGAGTATGGGAAGTGAGATGAACCGCATTAATTGTGCTAACGACATAACCTGAAACTGATCTCAAAAGAAAATTATTGCCAAAATCTAACATCCTTTATCTGATAATGATCTTTTCTATTCTTTTACGCACTCACACTAGCAAACATGGGTTCAAATCACAATTGTAATTTTAGATTAAGTTTCCACACTACTAGTGATTCAAAGACGTATACAGCCTACTGACAATTCAAATTACTTGTAAATAAGCAGATTAAAACCATAATAATTTACACAATTAAGTAAGCATGACGCAATCATTTCCCATATGAGCAGTCTATGGCGTTTAGATCATTTCTGATGTACTATCATTTCCTGTTTTCTCAAGTTAACTTTGAAATTTTCTCCATTTTCTATTTTGTTTTTGATTTTGTAAAATGTTTTTGAAAGTTAAAAGAACTATACAGAAAACTTAAAAGAAAATAAAATTTAACTTTCATGAATTGAATTGATTTAAGAAAAACAAGTTTTCACTCAGGATTGAACATTCCTATCAAGTTGACAAGATGCTCAAAACGGGATCGATCAAATGCCTTTGTGAAAAGGTCAGTAAGATTGTCATCCGTGTGAACTTTAACAAGTTCAATTAAATGCTTTTCAGCACAATCACGGATGAAATGATGGCGAATTTCTATATGTCTAGTTTTGGAATGTTTCACCGGGTTATTTGTGATGGGCATGGTGGCATTGTTGTCAATGAATAAAGGAGTTCCAGTGAAGTTTAAGCCGTAGTCTCTCAATTGCTGTTGAATCCACAATATATGAGAACAACCACTCGCGGCATCAATGTATTCTGCTTCACAAGTTGAGACAGAAACCGTTGACTGCTTCTTACACTGCCAGGAAACCAGTCTGTCTCCTAAGAATTGACATCCACCAGAAGTTGACTTTCTGTCAAGGTTACAACCGCCATAGTCTGAATCAGTGTAGGGTTTGAAGTCGAATGACTGCTGCTTAGAGTACTAAATTCCCAATCGAGGTTTCCCTTTCAAGTATTTGAAAATTCTCTTAACGGCTATCATATGTGACTCCTTCGGTTGAGACTGAAACCTTGAGCACAAGCACACAACAAACATTATATCGGGTCTTGAAGCTGTGAGATACATAAGTGATCCGATCATCCCACGATACAATCTGCAATCCACATCCTTTCCATCTTTGTTAGGATGCAGACCATGATTGACTGGGATAGGTGTGCCATAAGTACTGCTATCATTCATCTTTTATTTTGACAAGATGTCCTGCACATACTTCGTTTGATGTAGATAAATGTCATCCTCTCTTTGACTGACTTGCAGACCCAAGAAGAACGACAATTCACCCATGTTACTCATTTCAAACTTGGACTTCATCACCTGCTCGAATTCCCTACACATCCTTTCATTCGTAGATCCAAAAATAATGTCGTCGACATATACTTGTACAAGAAGAATGTCACCTCCTGCTTTCCTAATGAAGAGGGTTGATGTGTTAATATTTACACATCTTTTTGGCACAAAACTTCGCTCATTTAACGATCAATTCTTGGTTATATTCAACGTTTAGACACTTATTTGCTTCATTTCCTGTTTTGTAGGTTTTTGTGAAGCTTGGTGAACAAACAAGAAGATTCCAGGATAAAATGTGAAGTTTTAGGGTTTCTGTTATGGAGGCACGGTCGTGCCCCTATTTGGCACGGCCGTGCCAAGCTTGCAAACCCTAGGCACGGTCGCGCCCGCATCTTGCACAACCGCGCCAAGCCAAAATCCAAGGCACAGCCGTGCCTTGGCTCCCCACGGTCGCGTGTCACCTCGTGAGTCTGAACAGCCGTACGTCCTCGATCAGTGGTACCCAATGGAAGCTACGAATCGGTCAACCCTCTGTCACACGGTCGTGTTAAGACCTAGACACTACCGCGCCTTTGTACCAGGCACGGTCGTGCCTTCTCTCTTGGCACGGTCGTGCCTCCCCTTTTTTATTTAAACATAACTTTAACTCTCATTCTAGAGATCATCCAGGGAGTAAAACCTACTGTTCCATCTCGTATCTTCCTTGTTCCAGCCATATTTCAAGCTTCTTGGAGAGGATACAACATCAAGAGGATCACCATACATCAACAACAACATCTAGGCTTGGAGGAGTGGTTTGATTCTTGTTTTCATATCATGTTTCTCACTATTTTTCCCTGTTTATTTGTAATTTTGGTGCTCATGATGAGCTAAAACTCTTGTTCACTTTGGTTTAGATGAAGTTTAGATACATTTGACAACATTCATAGATTATTGGTAATTATTGTGTTAATGTTATGACAACCGTATGATTATTCTTTGACGGAATTATGTATTCAAGTATTTTGAGTTGTTTACACGACTTGTATTTGTGTATGCCATATTATGTTGGAAAACATATGGTTTATGCTTATATTCATGGATTGGTGTATGTATTTATACTAGTTTATGGCATTTGACTAGGAATGGTGAATGAAGTCTTGTTTATGAATCATTATATTTGTATGTGTAACCTTATGCTTATGTTTGGAAAGACAAAGTGTTTGTTATGATGTGTCATATTTAGTATTATGTTTATCTAGGAATTGTTGACACATCCTCCTAATTTATATAACCTTTATATGAACATTGTATGTTGAAGAAATGCATATTGTTGTCTAATTTAATCAACTTGAGGTGGGTAGTGTGTTGTTCATATTATCTTTCCAACTAGTTGTTGGATTAGTGTACCTTAATCGGAAGCTAGTTCAATCTTTATAAACATTGACATGATTATTAAACACGTGAGCTTCATTGTATGACTTTAGGTGGTTGGTTTGTGTAATTCAGGCTAGCTTTCCGAATGGTCATTTGATTAGTTATCTTTGACGAGAATTTAGTCAATTTATGTTTCGTGTATTTGCCATATTTCTGTGAGTGTATTGAATGTATTCTAGATGGATTCGACACCGAAGTGATATTTTCTCCTTGATTGTTTGACTCGTGATTTTAGCTTAGTTTATATATTTGCATGCTAATTAATTAAAACAAACTCTTCAAAAAATCTTTTACCCTTACTTGATTGAATCTTAGATCCGGTTAATTATTGCATTCCACCGTGTCCACGGATTGATATCCGGTTCTTACCTTTACCATATTATTATCCGACGGGTACACTGCCTGGTGTGTGTGTGATTAGTCTTAGGTGAAAACCCATTTTAAAACTAAAATTGTGTAAAAATACTTATAAAAACATATATATAGTTTACACGCATCAAGTTTTTGGCGCCGTTGCCGGGGACACGGTTTTGCGAGAACAATTGGAATTAATTTTTAGTCATTTAGTATATATATTTGTGTGAATATCGTGTTTTCTTGTTTGTTATTTTGCAATTGTTTGTGTATAAATATTTTTCCTTTGTTGTTTTTAGCTTCATTTGTATATATATACATTTAAGTTTTTATTCCGTTTTATTTTTTATTTTATTTTTCATTTTTTGTTCTTTTTATTTTTATTTCTATTTTTTTTATTTTCATTTATTTTATTTTATTTTTGTTTTTGTCTAACATGTGTTTTCTTTGTCATAGGTTCGCGTATTTAAATCTAACTTGTCGTGCATATCTTATATGTTCTCAGCTCCCGTCGAGGAGGTTCCTGAGCCGTCTTCCGAGCCGGATCGTGATCTTCATCGGAGATTGCGAGCCCGTTCCTGATTTGTGGCCCGGTTACTCGAGTTTGACGAGGTTGTTGTTGACGAGGTAGAGGAGATGGCGAACGAGGATGCGGGTCGGACGCTTTCGGATTTTAGCAAACCGACACTTGAGGGCTTGGAGTCAAGCATCAATAGGCCGACGGTTGGAGCACATCAGTTCGAGATAAAATCCAGTATTATACAGATGGTGCAGAACATTTGTCAGTTCGATGGGAAGGATCACGAGGATCCTAATACTCATCTGGCCGATTTCTTAGAAATTTGCGCAACTTTCAAAATTCATGACGCTACTGACGCTGCTATTCGACTCCGGCTGTTCCCGTTTTCCTTACGGGATTGAGCCAAGGCTTGGTTACTGTCACTTCCCCCTAGGTCCATTAGTACTTGGGATCAGATGGCTGCTAAATTCTTAGAAAAGTACTTCCCTCCGGAGAAAACATCAAAGTTGAGGGCTAGGATTCTTTCTTTCCAGCAGGATGACGGGGAGACGATCTATGAGGCGTGGGAGAGATTCAAGGAACTGATGAGGAAGGTTCCCCACCATGGATTGTTGAAGTGGCAGCAGTGTGAGACCTTCTACAATGGTCTAGAGATGACAGGTAAGCAGCTGATCGACGCATACGCGGGTGGAGACATTGGAACAAAGACACCCCAGGAGGCGTATGCCTTGCTAGAGAAGGTGGCATCGAAGAGCTACACTCAGCATACTTCCCGAGCGAGGACTCAGAGGCAGGGTGTCCATCAAGTGGATGGAATTTCCTCTTTAGCTGCCCAGGTGGAAGCACTTTCCACCAAGATTGATCAGATGCATGTCCACAAGGCCCAGTCCTTGTGTGAGTTTTGTGGTGGGGCGCATCCCATGAGTGCTTGTCAGGTTGGGGATCATAGAGCCCACGAGCAGGTTGATTTCATATACAACCAAAATCGTCCCCAGAATAATCCCTACAACAACACATATAATCCGGGGTGTGGCAACAATAGCCAGCAACCACCCGGATTCACTCAGCGCCCCCCATTCCAGCATCAGTCCCACCAGTCTCAGGGACAGAGTTCCTAGTTTCAACCTCAGCAGGGCTAGTTTCAAGGCCAAGGTTCTAGCAGCGGTCCACCACCCGCACCTGAGGGTAAATCTAGTTTAGAGGACATGGTTGCATGGCTACTTGCCAACTCAGAGAGTCAGAATCAGTTGGCAGAGAAGCAGAACCGTTGTATGGAGGAGCATTTTCACATGCATGAGACTGAGTTGAGGAATCAGAAAGCTTCGATCCAGACCATAGAGAACCAGGTCGGGCAGATCGCGAAGCTTCTTTCTGAGAGACCACCAGGGGGCCTGCCTAGCAACACTGAGCCCAATCCCAAGGCTCATGTGAAGGCCATCACTTTGAGGAGCGGTAGATACACAGGAACGGATCCACAGGTTACTGTGCATGAGTCATCTGAGGAGGAAGTTGCGATTGAGATTCCTGATAAGACACCGCCGAGGGGTAAACCAGCGAGCACATCGCGCCCTCGCGAGCCTGTGAGAGATTACACTCCCACCGTTCCATACCCAGGCAGATTGAAGAAGCAGAAGATGGAGGAGCAGTATGGTAAGTTTCTGGGGTTGTTTAAGCAGTTGCATATCAACTTGCCATTTATGGAGGCTCTAGCTTAGATGCCTAAGTATGCGAGATTCTTGAAGGATATCCTCACAAATAAGAGGAAATTGGAGGAGTTGTCTCAGGTGATGCTGAATGAGGAGTGTTCGGCGGTGATTCAGAATAAGCTACCAGAGAAGAGACGAGATCTGGGGAGTTTTACCATCCCCTGCTTGATAGGTAGCTTGTCGGTTAGCAACGGCTTAGCTGACCTTGGTGCTAGCATTAACCTCATGCCATATGCGGTCTTTGCTAAGCTTAAGTTGGGAGAACCTATACCAACACGCATGAGTATCCAGCTGGCCGATCACTCGGTCAAGTATCCACGAGGAATAGTGGAGAATATGTTGGTTAAGGTTGATCGTTTTGTGTTTCCTGTAGACTTTGTGATTATGGACATGGATGAGGATAGGAATGTCCCTATTATCCTAGGTCGACCGTTCCTGGCCACCGCCAAGGCCCTGATTGATGTGTATTCGGAGAGGCTTACATTGAGGGTGGATGAAGAGGAAGTGACCTTTGATGTGGAGATCCATGCAGCACACCCAGAATCAGGATGATTCACTTTACTTTGTTGAGGCTATTTATACTTATGTGAGTGATCATCTCCAGGACACAGCTGAGGTGGAGTCCCTGGACACCCAGATTGTAGGAGGGGAGACATTTGATCCGGTTGGTGAGGATAAGTTTGATGAGCAGTTGCATAGCCAGGAGAGCTATGAGTTTCCCCAGTGTTCAGCGGTTTTTGCGATGGTTGATAGAGAGTCTGATCCGATTGAGCGGCCTTATATTGAGGACCCACCACCTGTTGAGCTTAAGGAGCTCCCGAGCCATTTGGAGAATGTTTTTTAGATGGTGAGTCTCAATTACCTGTCATTATCGCCTCTGATTTGACGAGTGATGAGAAGGAGAGGCTACTGGAGGTGCTGAAGCAGCACAAGCAGGCTATTGCATGGAGGATTATGGACATTAAGGGAATAAATCCCTCTTTCTGTACCCATAAGATCCTTATGGAGGATGACTACAAGCCCGCTGTGCAGCACCAGAGGAGGTTGAACCCGAACATGCAGGAGGTAGTGAAGAAGGAGGTGATTAAGTTACTTGATGTTGGTTTGATTTATCCCATCTCCGATTCACCTTGGGGTAGCCCGGTTCAGGTTGTCCCTAAGAAGGGAGGCATGACTGTTATCACCAACGAGAGGAATGAGTTAATTCCTACTCGTACAGTCACAAGTTGGAGAGTTTGCATCGATTACCGCAAGCTCAATGATGCTACTCGGAAAGACCATTTTCCCCTCCCGTTCAATGATCAGATGTTGGAGAGATTAGCGGGGAAGATGTTCTATTATTTCCTTGATGGCTTCTCTGGCTACTTCCAGATCCCGATTGCTCCTGAGGACCAGGAGAAGACGACATTCACATGTCCATATGGCACATTTGCTTATCGGTGGATGCCCTTGGGATTGTGTAATGCTCCGACCACTTTCCAGCGTTGCATGGTGGCCATTTTCCATGATATGATTGAGGACTCCATGGAGGTTTTCATGGATGAATTTTCTGTGTTTGGGAGTTCCTTTGATCATTGCCTCGGGAATCTGGAGAGGATGTTGGCCAGGTGTGAAGAGGCCAATCTAGTGTTGAACTGGGAGAAATGCCACTTCATGGTGAAGGAGGGCATTGTGCTTGGGCAAAATGTTTCACGTGCGGGGATTGAGGTTGATAGAGCTAAGATTGACACCATATCTAAACTACCCCCGCTGGGTTCTGTGAAATCTATTCGGAGCTTCCTTGGTCACGCGGGCTTTTACAGGCGCTTTATTAAAGATTTTTCTAAGATTGCCTGACCGATGACCCAGCTTCTTGAGAAGGAAGCCCAGTTCGTGTTCTTCGACGAGTGCCTCAGTTCTCGATTTGTTGAAGGAGAAGTTGGTGAATGCCCCTATCATAGTGGCTCCTGATTGGAAGCTGCCATGAGATCATGTGTGACGCGAGTGACTTCGCTGTTGGGGCGGTCTTAGGACAGAGGAGAGAGAAGCAGTTTCACCTAATTTATTATGCGAGCAAGACGCTCAATGACGCACATGAGCATTACACCACGACTGAGAAAGAGCTCCTACCCGTTGTCTTCGCTTTCGATAAATTCCGGTCTTATCTCGTCCTATCAAAGACCAATGTATTCACCGATCATGCAGCCCTTCGGCACCTGTTCAGCAAACAGGATGCCAAACCCCGGCAATCCGGTGGGTTTTACTGCTTCAGGAGTTCGACATTGAGATTCGCGATAAGAAGGGCGCGGAGAATGTCGCAGCGGACCACTTATCCCGTCTTGAGTGCTCAGCTTCATCTGAACTTGTGGGATCATCCATAAATGATAATTTTCCCCACGAGTTTCTCATGCACATACAGACACGGGATGAGGAGTATCCATGGTTTGCTGATTTTGCAAACTTTCTTGCTAGTGGGATTATGATTAAGGGCTTAACGCTTCAGCAGAAGCGAAAGTTCTTTGCAGATGTGAAGCACTATCTTTGGGAGGATCCCTATTTGTTTCAATTCGGGGCTGATCAGATCATGTGCAGGTGTGTGTTTGGAGATGAGGCACGTCAGGTGCTTAGACACTGCCACGAGGGCCCGACAGGTGGACATCATGGAGCTACCTTGACCGCGAAGAAGGTCTTTGATGCCGGTTTCTTCTTGCCTACCATCTTCCGGGATGCTCATGAGATGATCCGAGCTTGTGATGCTTGCCAAAGGGTGAGCAACATTTCGTCTAGGAATGAGATGCCCCAGAACAGCATCCAGATTTGTGAGATTTTTGATGTCTGGGGTATTGACTTTATGGGACCTTTCCCAGCTTCTCGTGGCAACCGGTATATCCTAGTCACTTTTGACTATGTTTCTAAGTGGGCCGAGGCTCAAGCCTTGCCTACTAATGATGCTAGGGCGGTTGTTCAATTTCTGAAGAAGCTGTTCTCTCGCTTTGGTGCCCCCAAAGCCCTTATTAGTGACCGTGGGACCCACTTCTGCAACTCCCAGTTGGAGAAGGCTTTATCACGATATGGTGTGAACCGTAGATTCTCCACAGCCTACCACCCACAGACCAGTGGACAGGTAGAGGTCACGAACCGGGGCATAAAGCGGATTCTTGAGAAGACGGTTGGTCAGAACCGTAAGGATTGGTCGGATAGGTTAGATGATGCACTTTGGCCCTCCTGGAGTGCCTATAAGACGCCTATTGGTACCACACCATTTAGGTTGATCTATGGGAAGGCGTGCCATCTTCCGGTGGAGTTTGTGCATAAGGCTTATTGGGCGTTGAAGGCGGTGAATCTTGACTTGGTGAGCGCGGGTGTGAACCGGTTCACTAAGATTCATGAGCTGGATGAGTTGAGGAATCAAGCCTATGCAAACTCCACGATCTACAAGGAGCGCACTAAGAGTTTACATGACCGACGCTTGAAGGACAAGAATGAATTCCAAGTGGGTGGTCGTGTGTTGCTTTACAACTCTTGGTTGCGATTGTTTCCCGGGAAGTTGAAGTCCCGATTGACGGGTCCCTACACGGTTAAGGAGGTGTTTCCTTATGGGACCGCCGAGATTGAGCACGAAAATGGGAGGATCTTCAAGGTCAACGGTCATCATCTTAAGCCATACACTGACGGACCGGTTGACCCGGCATTGGAGGTGGTTGACCTCCACCCCAAGGACAAATGAATTCGGGGACCTGAGTGTAGCTAACGACTCGTTAATAAACTTAGCATGTTTTGGTATCATCTTTGGTAACAATTCTTAGATTTTGTTTCTATGTTTATCTTCTTATTTTTATTTTTGTTTTTTTATTTTTTTTAGGATTTTATCATTTATTTTTGAGTTTAGGTGATCGGAACGTGTTTGGGATCAAGCGGACTTTGGTGAGGGATTGGGATGTCTCAGGTATGTTCTCTGAATTTTTAGGAATGTTAGTTTGGAAGAATCGCAGTCGGGTTGGGTACATGCTGCATAAAAATCAGGTTTCTCTGTCTGCTGGGCAAGAGACACGGTCGTGCCTATAACCTAGGCGCGGTCGTGCCTCTATCATAGGCGTGGTCATGCCTTAGCATTTGGCGCGGTCATGCCTCAGTGTTTGGAGGCGGTTTAAATTAATTTTCAAGGGCAGAACTTTTCATTCGCCTCCCCCAAATGACCCCCCCTTACTTGCGATTCTCCCCACTTTCCGTCGCGTTGCTTCCTTCTCCACAATCTAAGGTACGTTTCCGACCCCCCTTTTCTTTTGCGTTCGTATTTAGCCATAGAATTTTAATCTAGAAATCTAAATTTTAGCTAGTTTTAGGTTTTGGTAATCTTTGCCCGTTTATTTATTGTTTGTAGTTAGTTTAGGTCATATGTGCTCCCTGGGATGCTAGGCCAAGAAAACCCCCTACATAAAACATGTTTAATTGGCGAAATTTTGAAATCTGGAAACCCTAATATGGGTTGAGCACGGTCGCGCTCAGGACCAGGCGCGGTCGTGCTCGGCTTTTGAATCCCAGGAGGACTTGGTTTGGTCAGGCGCTGCCGTGCCTCTGTCGAGCGCGGTCGTGCCTCTTGAATTTTGCCTTAGCGCGGTCGTGCCCCGCACCTGGCACGACCGTGTTGTCGAGAAATTGTGCCCGTGGTCGGCCACAGCGCGGCCGTGGGCTTGGATTTTGGCCTAGGCGCGGTCGTGCCCCTTCCTAGGCGTGACCGTTCCCCTTCATAACTTGGGTCAGAAACTTCATAAATTCAGTCTAGCGTCTTCATAACTGTTCTGATTTCATTTTTGTTGTCTTGCAGATGGCAGGCAACCGGGATCACTCGTACCTTGAGTTTGACTTGAACGAGCATGAGTACGAGGCTCGTCTGGATGTTCTGTGGCCCCGCAGAGGCCGGATTTTAGCCTCTTGTTTAGAGCCGGCTGCTATGGACGCCATCGGTCAGCGGGACCGGTGGAACGACCTCGTCACCGCCCCCGTTGCGCCGTTTGTTTAGACTTCACGCTATACAGTATGTCGAGCTTGTGATGGAGTTTTTCTCCACTTATGAGTTCCATTATCCTTGCGCGGACCTAGAGCAGCACGAGACGATTAGGTTTAGGCTAGGAGGGGAGTGGCGAGTGATGTCCGTCGCCAGGTTCGGGAGACTATTGGGTCTGTATACGTGGCAGGAGCTTCAGACTGAGATATTCACCGATGGTATCATCGAGTTCCCGACAGAGGAGGACAAGGATCAGTTCTGGCATGAGTTTGGATTTGGGTTGTACGATCCGAGTCTGACCAAGGCTTCGAGCCTTCGGGATCCGCTGCACCGTGTTCTTCATCGCTGTATTGTTTATTCGATTTCTGGGAGAGGTCAGGGGGAGACAGTAGTGAACCTTAAGGAGCTGTTTTACCTGTTTTGCCTGGTACGCCCGCGCACATGCAATCTTGCGCATTCTATCACGGGGTACTTGGTGAACAGCTCAGGGCGCGATGTTACCAGCGCTATTTGTGGAGGTCACTTCATGACCAAGCTGGCGAGGCACTTTCAGTTACTGACCGATGACTTGATAGGGGACCAGACCCCTGTGGCAGAGACCGTCGTGATGACCGTGCAGACGCTGAGAAACATGTACGTAGCTCGTCGTGGCGCAGGAGGGATTAGATTGGTAGACAGATGTGGACGGACGTGGGATCCAGACCGTCCGGGTCTCGATCCAGATCTTGTACAGGCCGAGGCCAGGTCTGTCGCCGCCGCCTATCAGGCACACGCCGCTCAGCAGGAGCAGGGGCACGAGCATCATGAGCCCGACCAGCCGCCTCCTCCGCCTCCGCCGCCACAACTGCCTGCGGTTGTCATTCCACATGACTTGTTCGTGCGTTACTGGACCTGGCAGTATGAGGTCCAGTGCGCCGCTACTGTTGCTGGAGGGGCACCATACGTGGTTCCCCTCCCATTCTTTATGTAGCCGGAGTAGCAGCCCGAGCAGCCACCACCATCTCCACCGTATCATCAGTCACCACCACCATCTCCACCGCGTCATCATTCACCACCACCATCACCACCAGCAGCAGGAGGCGAGGGAGGCGGGGTCACCGGCATCGACATTGAGGGCATGCAGTGGGGTAGTACCTCCCATTGCCTTTTGGTATCATTTTTGTGAGTTGTACTTGGTTGTATGTTGTACAAACTCTTTTATCGCGCTTCGGCGTTTCTGTTGTTCTTTTGTGGTACTTTTGTTTCCTTGTACTGTTATATATCTTTGTCTTTACATTTCGGTTTATATTTTGGCTTGATGTTACTGATCTGTGCTTGATGTTGTTAGTCTTGATTAGATCTTGGAATTGTGGAACCAATTGGAACGTCATTGTTGTGGGTGGGCTTTTTGCGTGTACCATGATCGACACGAGGGAAGTTTCTGTTCTCCCTTCACACTTCATTGCATTGCATTCCATTTTGCTTTACATGTTTTTTTGTTTACATTGAGGGCAATGTATGTTTCTAAGTGTGGGGTTGGGTGTTTATTCTTTGCTTTACATTATTTTTTGTTGTACATTGGGGGCAATGTACGATTCTAAGTGTAGGGTGGGAATTTATTCACGCGATGTTTGTCCTTTTGAGCATTTTATCACTTCAAATTTTTTGCAAAATCTCCCTTCATAATTTTTATTGACACTAAATCAGTTTTATAAAATTGAAAAACACAAAAATATAATAAAAGTTAACCGTTTAGCATTCACAATTTTTAGTAAATAATAGAGGTTTGATTTTTCGAAAGCAATTGAGATAGAAATTCCATCGAGTCAAACCCAATTTTTTATGATAACCATGAGTTTTAGTGGGCTAAACGAATGAATTGCATGTAACCTTTTATTTATACCCATTCCTTTCCGTTTCCGTGAGTTTATTTTTGAGCCTTGATAGCTTTAGACATTGTTTGCTCTCGTTTTTGCGGGTTTGAGTGTGCCAGATGTTTCATGCTTATTAGAACTTGCTTTTAGTATACATTTTGAAATCATGAATATAAATATTGCATAAAAATGATTGAGGCATTAGGATAAACCTCTTTGTTAGCCTTTTATTTTTTAATTTCCCCCTTCATCCGAACACATCCACTAGTTAGCCACATTGAGCCTATCCCATGTTTTTCTTTTATTACCCACATTACATCGCCATTAACCCTTCATTAGCCTTATTTTTTATTTGTTTTACTTCTCGCCCGTGTTAGAAATCCGGTCAGCTAATGTTAGTTTTATAGCTCTTATTTTGTTGTAATCTTCAAATTCTTGAGAAGTTTTTAGCTAAGGAAAGATGCATATTAACTTATTTCCCTTCAAAAGAAAAAAAATATCACCAAAAAATTAGGTGAATTATAGCCGATTAGAGAAATTTTGTGAGCAAAGATGGAAAGAACTCGGTTGTTAGCTCTTATCTATACGAAAGTATTAGTTAGTTTATTTTTTTTATTAGAAGTTGTTTCAGTTTTTGAATTAGCATAGCCGCCGGATTTTTAACCATTTAGCCACTTTAAAATCCCACTTCCTTACCCTTAGCCATTGCCAAGTTACAACCCGTTTAAAGCCCTCTTGATTTGTGCTTTGTTTCATGTTAGTTGGTAGAGATTTGATCTTTTAGCAAGCTTATGATTTATGCATGATACATTGTCTTGGCATCTGAGTGTTCTATACATACTCCATTACTTGTATGATCATATATATTCTCGAGTGTGTGTGAACATTGTGAGACGCATAAAGTTGCATGCTAATGATTTCCTAGGCATATTCATTTGCTCATTCGGTTGTCACTTCATTGGGCTCATTGAGTTTCATTTAGTTAATTTTGCATTTCTTGAAAATCTTTTCAAACCTTTATAAATTTATTAATGCTAACGGTTTTCCGATTTGATCCATAGTGTCATTGGAAGATTTGTTTTAATTTGATGTCTTGCTTGAGGACAAGCAATGTTCTAGTGTGGGGTTGTTTCATGTGTTAATATTTACACATCTTTTTGGCACAAAACTTTGCTCATTTAACGATCAATTCTTGGTTATATTCAACGTTTAGACACTTATTTGCTTCATTTCCTGTTTTGTAGGTTTTTGTGAAGCTTGGTGAACAAACAAGAAGATTCCAGGATAAAATGTGAAGTTTTAGGGTTTCTGTGATGGAGGCACGGTCGTGCCCCTATTTGGCACGGCCGTGCCAAGCTTGCAAACCCTAGGAACGGTCGCGCCCGCATCTTGCATGACCGCACCAAGCCAAAATCCAAGGCACAACCGTGCCTTGGCTCCCCACGGTCGCGTGTCACCTCGTGAGTTTGAACAGTCGTACGTCCTCGATCAGTGGTACCCAATGGAAGCTACGGATCGGTCAACCCTCTGTCACAAGGTCGTGTTAAGACCTAGACACGACCGCGCCTTTGTACCAGGCACGGTCGTGCCTTCTCTCTTGGCACGGTCGTGCCTCCCCTTTTCTATTTAAACAGAACTTAAACTCTCATTCAAGAGATCATCCAGGGAGAAAAACCTACTGTTCCATCTCGTATCTTCCTTGTTCCAGCCATACTTCAAGCTTCTTAGAGAGGATACAACATCAAGAGGATCACCATACATCAACAACAACTTCTAGGCTTGGAGGAGTGGTTTGATTCTTGTTTTCATATCATGTTTCTCACTATTTTTCCCTGTTTATTTGTAATTTTGGTGCTCATGATGAGCTAAAACTCTTGTTCACTTTGGTTTAGATGAAGTTTAGATACATTTAAAAACATTCATGGATTATTGGTAATTATTGTGTTAATGTTATGACAACCGTATGATTATTCTTTGATGGAAATATGTATTCAAGTATTTTGAGTTGTTTACAAGACTTGTATTTGTGTATGCCATATTATGTTGGAAAACTTGTGGTTTATGCTTATATTCATGGATTGGTGTATGTATTTATACTAGTTTATGGCATTTGACTAGTAATGGTGAATGAAGTCTTGTTATGAACCATTATATTTGTATGTGTAACCTTATGCTTATGTTTAGAAAGACAAAGTGTTTGTTATGATGTGTCATATTTTGTATTATGTTTATCTAGGAATTGTTGACACATCCTCCTAATTTATATAACCTTTATATGAACATTGTATGTTGAAGAAATGCATATTGTTGTCTAATTTAATCAACTTGAGGTGGGTAGTGTGTTGTTCATATTATCTTTCCAACTAGTTGTTAGATTAGTGTACCTTAATCGGAAGCTAGTTCAATCTTTATAAACATTAACATGATTATTAAACACATGAGCTTCATTGTATGACTTTAGGTGGTTGGTTTGTGTAATTCAGGCTAGCTTTCCAAATGGTCATTTGATTAGATATCTTTGACGAGAATTTAGTCAATTTATGTTTCGTGTATTTGCCATGTTTCTATGAGTGTATTGAATGTATTCTAGATGGATTCGATACCGAAGTGGTATTTTCTCCTTGATTATTTGACTCGTGATTTTAGCTTAGTTTATATATTTGCATGGTAGTTAATTAAAACAAACACTTCAAAACATCTTTTACCCTTACTTGATTGAATCTTAGTTCTGGTTAATTATTGCATTCCACCGTGTCCACGGATTGATATCCGGTTCTTACCTTTACTATATTACTATCCGACGGGTACACTGCCCGGTGTGTGTGTGATTAGTCTTAGGTGAAAACCCATTTTAAAACTAAAATTGTGTAAAAATACTTATAAAAACATATATATAGTTTACACGCATCAAGGGTCGAGTCAATCTGTCCACGGTCGAAACCATTTGACAGTAGATGTTTAGATAATGTCACATACCATGCCCGCGGTGCTTGATGAAGACCATAAAGTGCTTTGTCGAGCTTATACACTTTATTGATATTATACGGATCTTCAAAGCGGGAGGTTGAGTGACATAGACCTCTTCATTAACTTTTCCATATAGGAAAGCACTCTTCACATCAAGTTGATAGACCTTAAAGCCGACATATTTGGCATAAGCCAAGAACAGTCGAATGGCCTCAATTCTAGCAACTGGGGCATATACTTCCGTGTAATCCAAGCCCTCTTGTTCATAAAAACCCAGAACAACCAATCTTTCTTTGTTCTTCACAACCACATGACGATCATCCGTCTTGCATTTGAACACCCATCTGGTTCCAATTGGCTGAAAGCCTTTTGGCAAGTCAACCAAATCCCACACATGCAACTTTTGGAATTGCGAATCGCCTGAATCCAGCAGTTGTTCGCGAGAGCCTCATTCACATTCTTCGGCTCTAGCTGGGATACGAATGCAGCATGCAGACATGTTTCCATGACACAAGTGTCAAGTATCTCCAAGTAAAGACTAGTGTTCTCTGTAATGGTTCGATGACGAGTTTGAAAACCGGCATGAGGATCACCAATAATGTTGTCAATTGGATGATTCTTATGCACTCTCGTCTCTGGTACATTCGGTTTCTAAATTTCTGAATCAAGATTCGTGCTTAACTCCCCCATTTCCTGTGTTCCAGAAGAAGATGATTCAATGTTAATTGGATCAGCTGGAGCTTCATTCACTACAGTTGTGTTAGGATTAGCTTGAGCGTCATCTCCATCAACATGAACATCTTCACTGTTATCACTGTCATGAGTTCCAGATGCAGATGTTGCATTGGAATCAGGAGTTATAATCGGTACAATAGCACGAGTAGAGAAACTGGAGTCATTGTCGACACCCAATAATTCATAAACATTTGCGGCGTCAACTGCATATAGATCAGGAAGATTGAAGGACTTGAATAGCACATCATAATCAAAACCCCAAGCTGGACCTGCTGGTTCTGGTGGAATATTGTGTTTACTGCAATCCACTTCAAACCATTCCTCGACAGTACGAGTTCCTATATTTTACACTCTCTTGCAAGGCGAGTTGGCAACGTATCCTAAGAAGATGCCTTCCACCGCTTTTGCATGAAACTTAGACTGGCGGTCTTTGTATTGTAGCAATAAGGAACAGGGACTACGAAAAGGAACTAGGTAATCAAGATTGGGAAGTCGATTGTTGATCAACTCATAACAAGTCTTGTTGTGCCTCTTCACAACCAGAACTCTGTTTAAGACGTGACAAGCTGTATTGACGGCTTCTGCCCAGAAAGTGACAGGAAGCTTTGCATCCGATAGCATAGTCCTTGCAGTCTCAATCAATGTTCTGTTCTTCCGTTCTGCAACTCGATTCTGCTGAGGTGTGAATGGGGCGCTGAATTCGTGACGGATCCCCCTCTTGAGACAGAAAAGTTCCATCAAATTATTCTTGAACACAGTTCCGTTGTCACTCCTTATTCTTCTAACCTTCAGCTTGCAAAGAGATTCCAAGCTCAGGATCAGGTATTGAAGAATATCAGCAGTCTCGTCCTTTGTACCTAAAAAATGCACCCACGAAAAACGTGAGAAATCATCAGTTACAACCAGACAGAACGACTTACCTCTAATACTCCTGATACTTATGGGGCCAAACAGATCCATGTGTAATATCTCCAAAGGGGTATTAATGGAGTTTTGGAGCTTGGGCTTGTGAGACTTTCGATGCTGTTTGCCCTTTTTACAAGGCATACATTCATCTGCAACGGTAAATCTCAGCTTAGGAACACCAGTTACCAAACCGTTTCGGACAAGATGGTTCATTTTACGATAAGAAATATGTCCGATTTTCCTATTCCACAAGATAGAGTCAAGATCTGTCGCTTTGGTAAGCAAGCAAGTAGCAACTGATGAGGTGGTTGTTGCCACGCTCATATCAATCTGATAGGTGTCGTTTGTCCTTGGCGCTCTCATCAGAATCTAGTCTTCAGGAACTTCAAAACCAGGCTTGAGAATCAAGCATTCATTCTTATCAAACATCACCTAGTACTCCTTGTCGCATATTTGGGAGACACTCAGCAGGTTATGCTTCAGCTGCTTGCAAAAGTTGACATTTTCAAAACTGACACAACCATTTGATACCACGCCTTGACACATGATACTGCCGCCTTTCTCTCCAGCAAAGGCCACATAGCCGCCTCTGAATGGTTTCACGTCTTGAAGCAAGGCCATGTTTCCTGTCATGTGCCAGGAGCATCCACTATCTACATACTAGCGGTTAGAGATAGTACCTTTCGGATGTCCCTGCACGAGTCACAAAAAGAATTAGTTAGTTTTGGAGACCCAAGCCATAGTGGTCTTGGGCCGTCCATCCTTTTCAAAATAAACTACCTTTTTTAACTCACAGTCGTGATGACTGTTCAAAATGGATGAATCTTTAAAAGAATTAGGACTAGGAGATTGAGAATTTTTAGATTTGGCAGTCCAGGACCTCTTCTTTTTCTTAATCGGAATAATAGACTTATGTTCAACAACAGCAGGTGAACTAATGGAAGCTTCACCTGATTGAACTCCAGTCAGCTGTTATAGCTTTCTCAACCTCTTATTCCTTCTCCTTCTCTGTGGCTTAGAGAGTTTCACCACAGGTTCTGATACCACTTGTAGGTCCCTCGGGTGTGGCGGATTATCACATACAAGTGGGTCTACTAGTCGGACCGGGTGCGGAATACCCGTGACCAGGTGGAGAGTCTTACAACACAAAGTAAACCGACAAGAGAATCACTATAAACTTTCGTCTATTATAAACACTTGAACTTTACAGAGAGAAATACTGAGATTACAAGTTCTGTGTATTTGCTACTATGAATGCGTACTTATCTACTGTCAACCATTCCTATTTATACACGACCTGATGTCTGCGCACTTAGTGTAGGTCCCTCGGGTGTCGCGGATCATCACATGCAAGTGGGTCTACTAGTCGGACCTGGTGCGGAATGCCCGTGACTAGGTGGAGAGTCAAACAACACAAAGTAAACCAACAAGATAATCACTTTAAACGTTCTTTCTATTATAAACACTTGAAGGTTACAGAGAGAAGTACTGAGATTACAATTTGCGTATTTACAACTATGACTGCGTACTTAACTTCTGTCAACCTATCCTATTTATACATGACCTGATGCCTGCGCACTTAGCAAGTGCGCATGAGCTTTCTCCTGCGCACATACAAGTGCGCAAAACACTTAGAGAAAAATGCAACATTCAATATGTAAAAGTAAATACAACTCGATAAACTAATACATAAAGACTCTTACATACAAAGACAATTACAAACATGAACATACAAGCTAAGACTCTATCTATCCAGAGTGTTTGTCACAGGAAAGTGCTTCAACAAACTCCCCCTTGACAACAGCTCTGGAAAATCTTCAGTCTTCAGTCTTCACAGCACCTGATCTTTAGCTTCCATCTTCTTCTTGTATTCAAGGCAGAACTTAATCACCTTGTCATATTTAGAAGCAAGGAGCTTTGTCCATTCATCAGTGTACACACAATACCTGTCTACTTGTGCCTCCAGATCTTTCACAGAAAAGTTGATGAAGCAGACTTAATCAAATATTCTAATTAGTTCCTTTGGCACTATGTTCCCACTCTCTGAACGTACCTTACCCATGATCACAGCCTCGCCCGTTTTTGGATCTACGTACCAGTACCACATGTCACCAAGAATATCCTAAGATAACTTGCTCAGGGGAATGTTAGTTTCTCATAGCACTAGCTTGTATACCAATTTCTTTAAGTGCTTCTTAGTCACAAGATGTCTAGCATGGTTATCCTTGACTCTCTTGGGCACTTGAGGCTTGAACATCTCGAATTTCCCAGATCTTGCTTCCCGCTGCAGAACCACCCACAAACCCATCGCCATTGCGTGATTAGAATGACCCAGCAGCTCCCGGTTTGCTAGGTTCACAAGGTCGTATTTGGGTAAGGAGCTGAACGCTTCACTGGTGGGTTTCAAGTATTGAACCCCGCCAGATCTTTTGATTGCGAACAATTGCTTATCCTCCTCGAACCTTACAGCCAAGATCATCCCTGTTGCTCCTTGTTTGTCTATTATAGACGTCTTTTGCCACACAGGAGCTGGACCCTTTGATGAAGTAGAAGGCATGTCTTTTTCTTTCGGTGCCTCTGGGTCCACAAGTGTAGGGTCAACTGGGAGGCTTCAGTCGAGGCTTCCACATTACTAGCATGCTCGACTGAACCTGTGTCGAGCTGAGCTTCGAAGGATGGAAATTCAAAGATCTCTCCATCCTCTAACTCGTACTCTCCTTCCCCGTCACCCTTGGGAATTTCAATTACAACATCCTCATCATCATCATCCCAATCGTCACCAGAGTCGATCTCTCATTCTTCTAGATTAAAGAGAGCATCGATCTGTGCTTCCTTGGAATAGTCAGGTTCTAGGTATAGGATCTCATCATCAGATAAGTCCTTAAGCACTTCAGCCACTGACTTTCCTTTGTCACCACCACCACCAGAGGTATCACCACCCTCTTGATTAGTAGAATCCCCCTGAGCCATTGGAATAGCAGAGATGGGCACAATTGCTAAATCTTGGTGCTCACCTCCACTAGAACCGGCTTAGTCAAGTCGACAGGATGACAACACCAGTAGTTCTCTTTTCTTTCTCCTTCTCTGTCTCTTTCTCCTTCTCTTTCTCCCCCTGAGCATCAAGCTTCTTGGTCAGTTTGGCAATTAGTTTGACCATCACTTCATACTCTTTCCTCTGTACATCAAACCTCAGCTCCAAGGACGACCTGTGACCCAGAATCATTTCATTTGTCTTAATTAGGAGCTCGTTCTGGGCCATGACGTTCTTCAGTCTTTCATCAGTCCCCCTTCTCTGGCTACGTAGGATTCTAACTTCGTCTACCAAAGAATTAATCTGTGCTTGTTGAGCGTCAGACTCTTCCTTTGATTTCCGAATAGTCTCCAGTAATCTAGCAACTTGGGTTTCCAAAACATCTATCCTTGCATCATTCGGATCAGGATGTTTTGATGATGACGCCTCGGCATTGTGAATAGGGGAGGAGAAGATGGTATCGAAGTCAAACCCTTGTGTGAAATCTCCATAATTGAAGGGTTGACTTAGAGGCTCAATGGTGGTTGTTGGGATTGAGGATATGATGAGGGTTGTAGGAGTTATGGTAGGGGTGATGGTGACTGACTACGTGAGAATTGGAGTAGTCACCACCACCTGAGCAGATGTGTTAGGGAGGGTCACTATCACAGGAATCTCCGCTGTGATTGAAGTGACGGCCACGTCAAGTTGCACCTGTGGCCTCCTCCTCCTACGATATAGTTGCTGTGAAGGTGGGGTGGAGGCTGAATCAGAACCCGCAGCTGAAACTTGTACTTGCTACTGAGCCTCCACCTCACTGGGATAGAAAGCTGTTGCCTATCGCCCCTGTTTTTGTGAATGCTTTCTCGTCTTTGTCTCTGTATAGCAGCGTCAGAGTCAGAGTCTGGCTCATATTCGCTGCCAGAAGACTGTCGCTTTCTCTTGGAGGACGACTCAGGTAGGGTTACCTTTGTCATTTTCCTTGGGTGTACCTGCGATGGTGCATCATCGGAATCAGAAGAATCTGACTCTGTCTCTTCCGAGTCGGATCCCTCAGCACCATCATTTCCTCCTTCTTCGTCTCCATCATCAGACGGTCCATCATCACTTTCCACTTCCTCCGCTTGTTGTTGCTGTTGTTCGTCGGAGTGTTCACTCTATTCAGGCTCCGAATCGTGACTATACCATATCCAGTCACCTGGTGCCACATATGCTTCATTGATTAGGTGGCCAAAGAGTTATGTATGCACAAGGGTAGGTTCTACACTGCCTGTCTTTAAGAATTGTGCGAACACTCTTTTGTCTACCCTCTTCACTTGAAGTCTCTCCCCTATAGCAGGTAGGTTTGGCAACGCATCATTAATCAAAAGTTGCACAAACCTAGGGTATAATAAGAACCTAAACGTCTCCGCCGTATTGATCTGGTCATTGATGGCTTTGAATATGTAGCGGGAGAAGTTGTAGCCCTTATTGAGAGATAGGCCAACCATGGCTGCTGCAAGGTCATGACCCATGGAATCCTTTCCAGCTTTCCTTGAAGAGATCCACCTGATCATGACATGGGCGAAATATCTCCATTGGTCTAACACCCACATCTTCTTATATGAAGCATAGTCTCTCGCACCGACATAACCCATTCTTTGTCTCCAACAGCCATCCACAAAGTAGTCTGGATAGGCTGTCGGGTCAGTCGAGAGATCTCTGAATTGAAGGGCCCTTCTAATAGTATCTTCAAAGAAAACGATAACATGACCAGCAATGGTAGCCCTTATAACGTTGGGGGTTACCGTGCAATCATGCTCCGCAGTCTCCCAAAAGTGCTCCAGATAGGGTCTTGACACGATCGGGTCAGCAGAAATAGCGTAGCTGATTCTTGAACGGTTCAAGAAATCAACTATTTCTCTATACTGCAGTGCTGCACCCTTCCATTCTGGTTCAGTGTTAGCTAACAGATTGAATTCGTTAGTAAACGCTCGAGCCATAATCTGCAAAAACACACAGAAAACATAATCAGAACAACAAGTATCATTGGAACTGAATAAAAATGACTTAGTATAGCAGTTACTCTTTGAACTGAAATTTCAGACTTAGAAATTTTTCCCAAGTGTTGGTCCTGCGTACTTAGCAAGTACGCAGGAATTTCCTCTTGCGTACTTAACAAGTACGCATGAATTGCTTCTTGCGTACTAGCTAAGTGCGCAAGAACTACACTTGGTGAAAAATTCCAGAAATTTGAAATTCAACAGATGTTCAAAAAACGGTTTGTATTGGGTCACCACAAGGTCGGAATCGAAGATTCTAGCCTATGGGACCAACAACAACACCAAACCACTGCTTAACTTGTCCAAATTTGACCTAACAGTCGATCGACGACGCTGTCGGTTCACATTCAAGGTCAAGGACAAAATCAAAGACTAAAATGCACGATTAAGGGTCTAGCACGGGTTCTATACAATTTTTAGTTATCAAGATTTATCAAAACAACCATTGATTTGTCCAAAAACCGCGATTTAAGCCCTAATCATTTTTTTAGTCGAAATCGGTCCATACTAAGTGATTATGTGGATGGATTAATCCTAGTTTCTCACTGATTGATTGTAATGAAGTGATGAAACTAGCAATGGGACGAAAAATTGGTTTAGGAACACTTGAATTTTTGAGTGAAAGTCGGAGGGAATTTGAACCGGTTTGAATGAGATGAAACTCTGAAAATTTTCTAAGTCCAGTTTATATACCCCACGCAAAAAGGTCGTGCGTACTTACAAGTGCGCACGCTTTAACTCTTGCGTACTTACAAGTGCGCAAGACTTACCTCTTGCGTACTTACAAGTGCGCAAGACTTAACTCTTGCGTACTTGTTAAGTACGCAGGGCTTACTTCATGCGCACTTACAAGTACACACAAACCCTTAAGTGCGCAAACTTTCAACTCAAATTTATGAAGTTTTTCAAGTCAAATAACGAACAAGATAAAAATATTCAATCAGGAGGATTCAAATACAATTCAGGAAGGTTAAACACAAATATTTTTAGCTTTTCTGAATAAAATTGAACTATGCATAAACTTAAAAACTTTTTGATCTTTTCTCATAAAAATATACAAGTATTCACACAAACTATTTTTTTGAGCAAAGACACGAGCAGAGGATCATATCAGGCTATCTTTTAGCAAAAACGATACAATATAAACATCAAAGAATATGGGATCATGTCATGGATTACTGTTTATTCATACGTAATAAGCACATAAACAAGTGATTCAAGTTGAAAATATTATAGGATTTGAAACTATAAGCATCTTTTTATCACGTTCTTGTGTATTAAGGTATTAATTATAAGATATAAAACGTGTACCCCACTGATATGCTACAATAATGTAAGTTGCACTATCTCAAGGCATCTAAGATTTTCCCAATGATTTTCTAAATTTTCAGAATGAAGTTACATCTCTTTGCACAGGAAAAGATCAAGCAGAATCCATAAGGATTATCAGGAATCATAAGATTCAGAATCGAGTGATTCATATGTCTTGGTTTCATTTTATTTTCTTCATTGAATATTGGTATGATGGTTCAGGATAATATATATGGTGTTTGAATAAGGTAAGGGGATCCAACTTTTATCTGGATTTGATTTCAATGAATCAGGAGTGATTCAAGGGTGAATACATGCTCAACGATTGATGTAGAGACATGTCTTGATTCAATCTCTCCTTACATACTTGTGAGTATGGCAGTGAGATGAACCGCATTAATTGTGCTAATGACATAACCCGAAACTGATCTCAAAAGAAAATTATTGCCAAAATCTAACATCCTTTATCTGATATTGATCTTTTCTATTCTTTTACGCACACACACTTGCAAACATGGGTTCAAATCACAGTTGTAATTTTGATTTAGTTTCCACACTACTAGTGATTCAAAGACGCATACAGCCTACTGACAATTCAAATTACTTGTAAATAAGCAGATTAAGAACATAATAATTTAATCATTTAAGTAAGCATGAGGCAATCATTTCCCATATGAGCAGTCTGTGACGTTTAGATCATTTCTGATGTACTATCATTTCCTCTTTTCTCAAGTTAACTTTGAAATTTTTTTCATTTTCTATTTTTTTTTGATTTTGTAAAATATTTTAAAACTTAAAAGAACTAAACAGAAAATTTAAAAGAAATAAAATTTAACTTCCATGAATTGAATTGATTTAAGAAAAATTAATTTTCACTCAGGATTGAACATTCCTATCAAGTTGACAAGATGCTCAAAACGGGATCGATCAAATGCCTTTGTGAAAAGGTCAGCAAGATTGTCATCCGTGTGAACTTTTACAAGTTCAATTAAATGCTTTTCAGCACAATCACGGATGAAATGATGGCGAATTTCTATATGTTTAGTTTTGGAATGTTTCACCGGGTTATTTGTGATGGACATGGTGGTATTGTTGTCAATGAATAAAGGAGTTCCAGTGAAGTTTAAGTCGTAGTTTCTCAATTGCTGTTGAATCCACAATATCTGAGAACAACCGCTCACCGCAGTAATGTATTCTGCTTCATAAGTTGAGACAGAAACCGTTGACTTCTTCTTGCACTGCCAGGAGACCAGTCTGTCTCCTAAGAATTGACATCCACCAGAAGTTCACTTTCTGTCAAGGTTACAACCGCCATAATCTAAATTAGTATAGGCTTTGAAGTCAAATGACTGCTGCTTAGAGTAACAAAGACCCAATCGGGGTTTCCCTTTCCGATATCTGAAAATCCTCTTCACGGCTATCATATGTGACTCCTTCGGTTGTGACAGAAACCTTGAGCACAAGCACATAGCAAACATTATATAGGGTCTTGAATCTGTGAGATACATAAGTGATCTGATCATCCCATGGTACAAACTGCTATCTACATCTTTTCCATCTTTGTCAGGATGCAGACCATGATTGACTGGGATAGGTGTGCCATATGTACTGCTATCATTCATCTTGTATTTTGACAAGATGTCCTGCACATACTTGGTTTGATGTAGATAAATGCCATCCTCTCTTTGACTGACTTGCAGACCTAGGAAGAACGACAATTCACCCATATTACTCATTTCAAACTTGGACTTCATCACGTGCTCGAATTCCCTACACATCCCTTCATTGGATGATCCAAAAATAATGTCGTCGACGTAGACTTGTACGAGAAGAATGTCACCTCCTACTTTCCTAATGAAGAGAGTCGAGTCAATCTGTCCATGGTCGAAACCATTAGACAGTAAATGCTTAGATAATGTCTCATACCATGCCCGCGGTGCTTGATAAGACCATAAAGTGCTTTGTCGGGCTTATACACTTTATTGATATTATGTGGATCTTCAAAGCCGGAAGGTTGAGTGACATAGACCTATTCATGAACTTTACCATAAAGGAAAGCACTCTTCACATCAAGTTGATAGACCTTGAAGTCGACATATGTGGCATAAGCCAAGAACAGTCGAATGACCTCAATTCTAGCAATTGGGGCATATAATTCCGTGTAATCCAAGCCCTCTTGCTGATAAAAACGCTGAACAACCAATCTTGCTTTGTTCTTCACAACAACATGAAGATCATCCGTCTTGCATTTGAACACCCATCTGGTTCCAATTGGCTGAAAGCCTTTTGGCAAGTCAACCAAATCCCACACGTGTAACTTTTGGAATTGAGACAATTCATCTTGCATCGCCTCAATCCAGCAGTTGTCAGTGAGAGCCTCCTTCACATTATTCGCCTCTAACTGGGACACGAATGCAACATGCTTACATGTTTCCATGACACCAGTGTCAAATATCTCTGTGTAAAGACTGGTGTTCTCAGTGATGGTTCGATGACGAGTCTGAACACCAGCATAAGGATCACCAATAATGTTGTTGATTGGATGATTCCTATGCACTCTCGTCTCTGGTACAATCAGTTCCTGAATTTTTGAATCTAGATTCGTGCTTAACTCCCCCATTTCCTGTGTTCCAGAAGAAGAAGATTCAATGTTAATTGGATCAGTTGGAGCTTCATTTCCTACAGTTGTGTTAGGATTAGCTTGAGCGTCATCTCCAGTGACAGGAACACCTTCACTGTTATCACTGTCATGAGTTCCAGATGCAGATGCAGCATTGGAATCAGGAGTTATAATCGGTACAGTAGCAGGAGTAGAGAAACTGGAGTCATTGTCGCCACCCAATAATTCATAAACATTTGCGGCGTCAACTGTAGATAGATCAGGAATATTGAATGACTTGAATAGCGTATCATAATCATAACCCCAAGCTGGACCTGTTGGTTCAGGTGGAATGCTGTGTTTACTACAATCCACTTCGAACCATTCCTCGACAGTACGAGTTCCTATGTTGTACACTCTCTTGCAAGGCGAGTTGGCAACGTATCCTAAGAAGATGCCTTCCACTGCTTTTGCATGAAACTTAGACTGGGTGTACTGTAGCAAAAAGGAACAGGGACTACCAAAAGGAACTAGGTAATCAAGATTGGGAAGTCGATTGTTGATCAACTCTTAACAAGTCTTGTTATGCCTCTTCACAACCAGAACTCTGTTTAAGACGTGACAAGCTGTATTAACGGCTTCTGCCCAAAAAGTGACAGGAAGCTTTGCATCCGACAGCATAGTCCTTGCAGTCTCAATCAGTGTTCTGTTCTTCCTTTCAGCAACTCGATTCTGCTGAGGCGTGTACGGCGCACTGAATTCGTGACGGATCCCTTTCTTGAAACAGAAAAGCTCCATCAAATTATTCTTGAACTTAGTTCCGTTGTCACTCCTTATTCTTCTAACCTTCAGCTTGCAAAGAGATTTCAAGTTCAGGATCAAGTATTGAAGAATATCAGCAGTCTCGTCTTTAGTACCTGAAAAATGCACCCAAGAAAAACGTGAGAAATCATCAGTTACAACCAGACAGAACGACTTACCTCCAATACTCCTGATACTTATGGGGCCAAACAGATGCATGTGTAATAGTTCCAAAGGGGGTATCAATAGAGTTTTGGAGCTTGGGCTTGTGAGACTTTCGTTGCTGTTTGCCCTTTTTACAAGGCATACAGTCATCTGCAACGGTAAATCTCAGCTTAGGAACCCCGGTTACCAAACCGTTTCGGACAAGATGATTCATTTTACGATACGAAATATGTCTGAGTTTCCTATGATACAAGATAGAGTCGAGCTCTATCGCTTTGGTAAGCAAACAGGTAGCAACTGATGAGGTGGTTGTTGCCACGCTCATATCGATCTGATAGGTGTCGTTTGTTCTTGGCGCTCTCATCAGAATCCAGCCTTCGGGAATCAGGCATTCTGACTTGTCAAACATCACCGAGTACTCCTTATCACACATTTGGGAGACACTCAACAGGTTATGCTTCAACTGCTCGCAAAAGTTGACATTGTCAAAGCTAACACAACCGTTCGAAACCACGCCTTGACACGTGATGTTGCAACCTTTTTCTCCGGCAAAGGCCACATAGCCGCCTCTGAATGGTTTCACATCTTGAAGCAAGGCCATGTTTCCTGTCATGTGCCGGGAGCATCCACTATCTACATACCAGCGGTTAGAGATTGTACCCTTCGGACGTCCCTGCACGAGTCAGAAAAGAATTAGTTTGATTTGGAGACCCAATCCATTGTGGTCTTGGGTCGTCCATCCTTTTTAAAGTAAACTACTTCCTTTAACTCACAGTCATGATGACTGTTCAAAACAGGTGAATCTTTCAAAGAGTTAGGACTAGGAGATTGAGAAGTTTTGGATTTGGCAGTACAGGATCTCTTCTGTTTCTTAACTGGAACAGGAGACTTTGGTTCAACAACAGCAGGTGAACTTGTGGAAGCTTCACCTGATTGAACTGAAGTCAGCTGTTCTAGCTTTCTCAACCTCTTGTTCCTTCTCCTTCTCTATGGTTTAGAGAGTCTCGCCACAGGTTTCTCACCAGTACGTGTACTACCAGAGGTAGATACACAAGGTACAGTAGGTTGCGTTACCTTTCTTAAAACAGATGGTTTAGCTTCAGATTTGATCTTAGGCTTTACCATCGTTTTGACTGGTGGTTTCACCACATTTTGTTTTGGATGTTTGGGAGGTTTCACTGATGGCGACTTAGGGATAACAGCTAGTTGTGAAACAACAGGCCGTTTCCCTTGGTTCTTTGAAGGACAGTTCACAAGAATGTGACTAACCAAGCCACAGTGAAAACAATTCCTCTTGTCTATATTAGTTCTCTTGTAAGGCTAATTAGATCTGGCCTTAGATAACTCAGCATTATGAGCAGGAGGATTTGGTTTATGAACAGGAGTCTGAACCTTTACAGTTTGGTTTTTGGGAGGTCAGTATTTTTCCAAATTTTCTTTGTAACCAAGCCCATAGTGAGCTGAAAAAGCCTCTTTCTTTACCTGGTTAAGACTTTTATAACCCCCATAAAGCATTACCTTTAGTTTATCATTTGTTTCAATGATATCGAGTTCAGTTAAAATGCAATTATCACTATTAGTGATAATGTTTTTCTTTACTTTCTGTTCAGTTAACAACTCCTCAGATACTACTCCTTCAGGGCAAGTGTTAACCGACCCATCTTCAGAAGCAGTAACGAACTCCTCACTAGATGTGGAGTTAGCCTTACTAGAGGATTCATCCTTTTTAGGGGAATCATCCTTATCAGAGGACTCATTGTTGATGCACTTTCCTGTGACAACACTCTGGATAGAGTCTAGGTTTGTATGTCTAATGTCTGTATTTTGTCTTTGTATGTAAGAGTCATTATGTAATAGTTTATCGAGTTGTATTTACGTTTACATAATGTGTTGTTGATTTCTTCCAAGTGTTGTGCGCACTTGTATGTGCGCAGGAGAAAGCTCCTGCGTACTTAGCAAGTACGCAGGAAGACCTATGCGTACTTGTTAAGTACGCAGGAGTAATTGGTCCTGCGCACTTACTAAGTGCGCAGGCATCTGGTCAGTATAAATAGGATAGGTTCACAGAAGCTAAGTACGCAGAACCATTTGTTCAGACGAACTCAGTTCTGCTAAGTACGCAGCTTGTATTCTCTCTGTAACCGTCGAGTGTTTATAATACAAAGAACGATTATTGTGACTCTTGTGTTCGGTTTACTTTGTTCAGCTAGACTCTCCACCTAGTCACGGGTATTCCGCACCCGGTCCGACTAGTAGACCACTTGCATGTGACGATCCAACACACCCGAGGGACCTACAAGTGGTATCAGAGCATTGCTCTTGAATTCGAGTGTTGTAAGTGAGTTTGGAGACGTTTTTACTGAGTTTTACAAGCAAAGAGAGGTTATTTTGTTGATTTTTGTTATAAAAAGGGGTAGCTCTTGAGCACTTTTTAGAAGCAAAAATCTCTCAAAAAAACCGATTTTTGTTGTGTATTTGTGTGTTTTGAGCATCATAGGTTGGTTAGAAACTTGTTTCTGACCCTTCGGCTCAATTGCATTGATCATCAGACCATTTTTTACCAACTTCGGCGAGTTTCAGGTCACCGGAAAAGTTTGGTGAGAGTTGCTGAAAAGGTGTCCTGCGTACTTACCATTTTTGGCAAAAAAAAAGTACAGTTTTCTGCGTACTTGCTAAATACGCAAGAGTTATCTCATGCGTACTTACAAGTGCGCAAGACTGAACTGCGAACTTAAGACTTATCCTGCGTACTTAACAATTTACTCCTGCGTACTTACAAGTACGCAAGGGCAAATATTAAATACGCAAGACCATTCATAAGTGCGCAAGGCCAATCCTAAGTGCGCAATAGCTACTGACTTTTCTGATTTTTGACCAAGTGTTCACCATGTCAAACCTTCAGAACCTTAGTAGTATGTTAAATTATGATAATGAAATCGGTACTCCACAGAAACCTCCCAAGTTGCTCAATGTAAACGATTATTCCAATTGGAAAGCCCGTTTTGAGCACTATATTTCATACACCGATTCATCGTTATGGATACCTATTCTTGAGGGATATAAGCATCCCACCCACTTGTATCTTGATGAAAATGTACCTAAGCCTATCTCTAAGCTGGATGCAGAAGAAAAGAAAATTTATGATCGAGAGAAGAAGGCATTGGGTTCAATCACTATGTCATTAACTCGGGATTTGTTCCACAGTTTCCGAGGATATGAATCTTCTAAGGATCTTTGGAAAGCTTTACAGAAAAGATTCGAAGGAAATAGTGACATCAAGAAAAGCAAGAGGGATCTACTCCGGAAGCAATACGAGTGCTTCAGATTTATAGAAAATGAATCTTTAGATGATCTTATCTCTAGATTCTATCACCTACAAACGGAGTTGAAATCGTTTGAGCTTAAATATCCAGAAGAGGAAATGGTGGAAAAGTTTTTGGATGCTCTGCCACCGAGATATGAGATGTATACAACCCTGATGAGGGAAAGTTCAAAGTTCTACGAGATGACAGTAGATGAGGCAGTCGGTAAGATTCAGGCTCATAACATGAATCTTATAAAAAGGGAGAATTCTGGAAGACCTCAGATACAGGACCCTTCCATGTATCACGGGACGACTTCCACTTCAATGTCTTCCGGCTCTGGGATTGCACTCTTTACTGGGAAATCCATTGAAGAAGACCACTCTAATGGTTGTGGTGGTCATGCATGTTATGCATCAGGATCAGGGTTTGGATCTCATCAACAAAATCAACAAAACTCAAAGACTCCTCAGAATACGTGCTCAGCCAACCAGTCAGCTATTGCCAAGATAGCTGAAGATCATGTAGCACTATTCTCATCTTGCATGCTGGCATATGAGAATTTCATTGGTGGAAAGCTAACAGATCCTGAGACTATTGAAGAGGACTTCAATCAAGTGGATCCTGATGATATTGAAGACATGGATATTCAGTGGAATATGGCCATGTTACTGAGGAGGGCCAAGCGTTTCCTGAACAGAACAGGAAGAAAGTATATTGGCGGGCATTCTAATGCCAAGGTTGGATTTGACAAATCCAAGGCCAAGTGCTACAAGTGTCAAAACTATGGACACTTTGCTCGTGAATGTCAAAAGGACAGAGCACCGGCCTCTGGTTTTACCAGACCTAGCCAGGGAAACAGCCATGGCCAAAACAACCAAAGCCACCATAATCATACCCAAAGTAATCAGTCCAATGCACTGGTCGCACAGAATGACAAAAATTTTGATTGGGGTGTGCATCTAGAAGACGCCATCATTGCTCAAGCACAGGTTGGTCTCATGGCAGAAATCATGGAGCTGATGGAGGCCGAGAGGAAGGAGGCCGAGAGGAAGGAAGCTGAAGAAGAGCAATCTTCTGAATCTGAAGAAGTGGAATCTTCTGAATCTGAAGAAGATGAAGCTTCTGTAGCTGATGAAAAGGAGTCTACCACTGCTGTCGCTCTCATGGCAATTGGAGAAGGACAAAGTTCATCATCTGAGGTAGATTCTAACCCTTTCTCTGTTATTTCTTGTTCTAAATGTCTAGGGCTAAAATATGAAATTTCTGATCTCCAAGATATAATCGAACCCCTAAAGTTGGCAGCTAAAAATTACAAAACGAATGAATCACGTTTTAAAGAATCAGTTGAAATGCTACAGAAAGATAAACAAGACTATTCTTTAAAAATAAGCGACCAACAGGTTCATTTGGACATTGCGTATAGGGCTTTGGAAAAGAAGAACAATTAAATTAACAAACTGCAAAATGAGATCTTGCAGCTCAAATGCACTAACGAGAAATTGAAAAACTCTTGCTTCGTGGTGGAACACTACGAATCCGTGGTGATAAAAATGAATGGCCTAGGACTTGGTACCAATGCCATTCCTCCACCAATAAGTGGGCAGTTTGTCAATAGCTTGATAGACATTGATCTCACTTGTCTAGATGAGCCCTCTGATAAGGATGATTCCCCTAAAAAGGATGAATCCTCAAGTAAGGCTAACTCAACATCTAGTGAGGAGTATGTTACTGCTTCTGAGGATGGGTCGGTTAACACTTGCCCTGAAGGAGTAGTTTCTGAGGAGTTGTTATCACTAATAGTGATAATTGCATTTTAACTGAACCTGATATCATTGAAACAAATGATAAACTTATGGGAATGCTTTACGGGGGTTTTAAAAATATTAACCAAGCTAAGAAAGAGGCTTTTTCATCTCATTATGGGCTGGGTTACAAAGAGAATTTGCAAAAGTATTATACCCCCAAACATCAAACTGTAAAAGTTCAAACTTCTGTTCATAAACCAACTCTTCCTTCTCACAATGGTGAGTTTTCTAAGGCCAGAACTAAAGAGCCTTACATGAGAACTTATGTTGACAAGAGGAATTGCTTTCACTGTGGCTTGGTAGGTCACATTGCTGTGAACTGTCCTTCTAAGAACCCAGGGAAACGGCATGTTGTTTCACGACCAGCTGTTATCCCTATGTCGCCAGTAGTGAAAGCTCCTATCAGACCAAAGCAAAATGTGCTGAAACCACCAGTGCAACCGATAGCTAAGCCAAAGATCAAATCTGAGGCCAAGCTATCTGTTGTAAGAAAGGTAAAGCAACCTGCTGTACCTCATGTGTCTACATCTGGTAGTACACGCACTGGTGAGAAACCTGTGGCTAGACTCTCTAAGCCACAGAGAAGAAGAAGGAATAAGAGGTTGAGAAAGCTGGAACAGCTGACTAAAGCTCAATCAGGTGAAGCTTCCACAAGTTCACCGGCTGTGATTGAACCAAAGTCTCCTGTTCTGGTTAAGATTCAAAAGAGATCCTGGAACAAGAAAGTTAAAGATTCTCAATCTCCTGTTCCCAATTCCTCCAAAGATTCACCAATTTTGGACAGTCATCATGACTGTGAGTTGAAAGAAGTAGTTTATTTTGAGAAGGATGGACGACCCAAGACCACAATGGCTTGGGTCTCCAAATCTAACTAATTCTTTTGTTACTCGTGCAGGGACGTCCGAAGGGTACTATCTCTAACCGCTAGTATGTAGATAGTGGATGCTCCCGGCACATGACAGGAAACATGGCCTTGCTTCAAGACGTTAAACCATTTAGAGGCGGCTATGTGGCCTTTTCCGGAGAAAAAGGCGGCAGTATCACGTGTCAAGGCGTGGTTTCGAACGGTTGTGTTAGCTTTGACAATGTCAACTTCTGCGAGCAGCTGAAGCATAACCTGTTGAGTGTCTCACAAATGTGTGACAAGGAGTACTCAGTGATGTTTGACAAGTCAGAATGTCTGATTCTCAAACTCGGTTTCAAAGTTCCTGATGACTGGATTCTGATGAGAGCACCAAGAACAAACGACACTTATCAGATTGATATGAGCGTGGCAAAAACCACCTAATCAGTTGCTACTTGTTTGCTTACAAAACCGACAGAGCTTGACTCCATCTTGTGGCATAGGAAACTCGGACATATTTCTTATCTTAAAATGAATCATCTTGTCCGAAACGGTTTGGTAACCGGGGTTCCTAAGCTGAGATTTACCGTTGTAGATGACTGTATGCCTTGTAAAAAGGGCAAACAGCAACGGAAGTCTCACAAGCCCAAGCTCCAAAACTCTATCGATACCCCTTTGGAGCTATTACACATGGATCTGTTTGGCCCAATAAGTATCAGGAGTATTGGAGGTAAGTCATTCTGTCTAGTTGTAACTGATGATTTCTCACGTTTTTCTTGGGTGCATTTTTTAGGTACAAAAGATGAGACTGCTGATATTCTTCAATACTTGATCCTGAGCTTGGAATCTCTTTGCAAGCTGAAAGTTAGAAGAATAAGGAGTGACAACGGAACTGAGTTCAAGAATAATTTGATGGAACTTTTCTGTCTCAAGAAAGGGATCCGTCACGAATTCAGCGCGCCGTACACGCCTCAGCAGAATGGAGTTGCTGAACGGAAGAACAGAACACTGATTGAGACTGCAAGGACTATGCTGTCAGATGCAAAGCTTCCTGTCACTTTCTGGGCAGAAGCAGTAAATACAGCTTGTCACGTCTTAAACAGAGTTTTGGTGGTGAAAAGACACAACAAGACTTGTTATGAGTTGATCAACAATCGACTTCCCAATCTTGATTACCTAGTTCCTTTTGGTAGTCCTTGTTCCTTGTTGCTACAGTATAAAGATCGTCAATCTAAATTTCATGCGAAAGCGGTGGAAGGCATCTTCTTAGGATATGTTGCCAATTCGCCCTGCAAGAGAGTGTACAACATAGGAACTCGTACTGTCGAGGAATGGTTCGAAGTGGATTGTAGTAAACACAGCATTCCACCAGAACCAAAAGGTCCAGCTTGGGGTTTTGATTATGATGCGCTATTCAAGTCTTTCAATCTTCCTGGAGCTATCTGCAGAAGACGCCGAAAATGTTTATAATCTATTGAATGGCGGCAGTTTTTCTACTCGTGCTACTGTACCAATTATAACTCCTGATTCCAATGTTGCATCTGCATCTGGAACTCATGACTGTGATAACAGTGAAAGTGTTCATGTTGTTGGAGATGACGCTCAAGCCAATCCTAACACAACTGTAGGAAATGAAGCTCCAGCTGATCCAATTCACATTGAATCTTCTTCCGCTAAAACACAGGAAATGGGGGAGTTGAGCACAAATCTAGATCCAGAAATTCAAGAACCAATTGTACCGGAGACGAGAGTGCATAGGAATCATCCAATCGACAACATTATTGGTGATCCTTATGCCGGTGTTCAGACTCGTCATAGAACCATCACTGAGAACACCAGTCTTTACACAGAGATATTTGACACTGGTGTCATGGAAACATGTCTGCATGCTGCATTCGTGTCCCAGATAGAGCCTAAGAATGTGAAGGAGGCTCTCACTGACAACTGCTGGATTGAGGCGATGCAAGATGAATTGTCCCAATTCCAAAAGTTGCATGTATGGGATTTGGTTGACTTGCCAAAAGGCTTTCAGCCAATTGGAACCAGATGGGTGTTCAAATGCAAGACGGATGATCGTCATGTAGTTGTGAAGAACAAGGCAAGATTGGTTGTTCAGGGTTTTTATCAACAAGAGGGCTTGGATTACACAGAAGTATATGCCCCAGTTGCTAGAATTGAGGCCATTCGACTGTTCTTGGCTTATGCCACATATGTCGGTTTCAAGGTCTACCAACTTGATGTGAAGAGTGCTTTCCTTTATGGTAAAGTTCATGAAGAAGTCTATGTCACTCAACCTCCCGGTTTTGAAGATCCGCATAATATCAATAAAGTGTACAAGCTCGACAAAGCACTTTATGGTCTTCATCAAGCACCGAGGGCATGGTATGAGACACTATCAAAGCATTTACTGTCTAATGGTTTCAACCGTGGGCAGATTGACTCGACTCTCTTCATAAGGAAAGCAGGAGGTGACATTCTTCTTGTGCAAGTATATGTCGACGACATCATTTTTGGGTCGACCAATGAAGGGATGTGTAGGGATTTCGAAAAGGTGATGAAGTCCAAGTTTGAAATGAGCAATATGGGTGAACTGTCGTTCTTCCTGGGTCTGCAAGTCAGTCAAAGAGAGGATGGCATTTATCTACATCAAACTAAGTACGTGCAGGACATCTTATCAAAATACAAGATGAGTGATAGCACTACTTATGGCACACCAATCCCAGTCAATCATGGTTTGCATCCTGACAAAGATGGGAAGGATGTAGACAGCAGGTTGTACCGTGGGATGATCGGATCACTTATGTATCTCACAGCTTCAAGACCCGATATTATGTTTGCTGTATGCTTGTGCTCAAGGTTTCAGTCTCAACCGAAGGAGTCACATATGATAGCTGTGAAGAGGATTTTCAGATACCTGAAAGGGAAACCCCGATTGGATCTTTGGTACTCCAAGCAGCAGTCATTCGACTTCAAAGCCTACACTGATTCAGATTATGGCGGTTGTAACCTTGATAGAAAGTCAACTTCTGGCGGATGTCAATTCTTGGGAGACAGACTGGTCTCCTGGCAGTGCAAGAAGCAGTCAACGGTTTCTGTCTCAACTTGTGAAGCAGAATTCATTGCTGCAGCTAGCGGTTGTTCTCAGATATTGTGGATTCAGCAGCAATTGCGAGACTACGGCTTGAACTTCACTGGAACTCCTTTATTCATTGACAACAATGCCACCATGTCCATCACAAATAACCCGGTGAAACATTCCAAAACTAAGCTTATTGAAATTCGCCATCATTTCATCCGTGATTGTGCTGAAAAGCATTTAATTGAACTTGTAAAGGTTCACACGGATGACAATCTTGCTGACCTTTTCACAAAGGCATTTGATCGGTCCCGTTTTGAGCATCTTGTCAACTTGATAGGAATGTTCAATCCCGAGTGAAAAATTAATTTTTCTTAAATCAATTCAATTCATGGAAGTTAAATTTTATTTCTTTTAAATTTTTCTGTATAGTTCTGTTAGTTTAAAATACTTTACAAAAATAAAAATAAAAAAATGGAGAAAATTTCAAAAGTTCACTTGAGAAACGAGGAAATGATAGTACATCTGAAATGATCTAACCATCATAGACTGCTCATATGGGAAATGATTGCGTCATGTTTACTTAATTGTTTAAATTATTATGTTTTTAATCTGTTTACTTACAAGTAATTTGAATTGTCAGTAGGCTGTATGCGTCTTTGAATCACTAGTAGTGTGGAAACTAAATCTAAATTACAACTGTGATTTGAACCCATGTTTGCAAGTGTGTGTGTGTAAAAGAATAGAAAAAATCATTATCAGATAAAGGATGTTAAATTTTGGCAATAATTTTCTTTTGAGATCAGTTTCGGGTTATGTTGTTAGCACAATTAATGCGGTTCATCTCACTGCCCATACTCACAAGTATGCAAGGAGAGATTGAATCAAGACATGTCTCTACATCAACCGTTGCGCATGTATTCACCCTTGAATCATTCCTGGTTCATTGAAATCAAATCCAGATAAAAGTTGGATCCCGTTACCTTATAATCAAACACCATGTTCATTATCCCGAATCATCATACCGATATTCAAAGAAGAAAATCACATGAAACCAAGACAATTGAATCACTCGATTCTGAATCTTATGATTCTTGATAATCCTCATGGATTCTGCTTGATTTTTCTGTGCTAATTGATGTAACTTCATTCTGAAAATTAAGAATATCATTGGAAAAATCTTAGATGCCTTGAGATAGTGCAAAATATCATAGCATTTAAGTGGGGTACACGTTGTATATTTTATAATTAATAACTTAATACACAAGAACATGATACAAAGATGCATATAGTTTCAAATCTTATAATATTGTCAACTTGAATTACTTGTTTATGTGCTTATTACGTAAGAATACAGAGTAATACATGACATGATCCCATATTCTTTGATGTTTATATTGTATCGTTTTTGCTAAAAATTAGCCTGATATGATCCTCTGCTCGTGTCTTTGATCAAAAATAGCTTGTGTGAATACTTGTATATTTCTATCTAGAAAAGAACAAAAAGATTTTAAGTTTATGCATTGTTTAAGTTTAATTCAAAAAAAAAAAAAAAAAAAAAATTTTATGTTTAACCTTCATGAATTGTATTTGAATCCTCCCGATTGAATATTTTTATCTTGTTCGTTATTTGACTTGAAAATCTTCATAATTCTGAGTTGAAAATTGCGCACTTAAAGTTTCTGCGCACTTGTCAAGTACGCACGAAGTAAGACTTGCGCACTTAGCAAGTACGCAAGAGTTAATTCCTGCGTACTTGTTAAGTACGCAAGAGTTAATTCGTGCGCACTTAGCAAGTACGCACGAACAATATCAGTGGGGTATAAAACCAACACTTAGAAAATTTTCAGGTTTACTCATTCAAACCCAAATTTTTTCCCCCCTGCGATTTTTCTCTCAAAATCGAGTGTGTTCAAACCCGTTTTTCATCCCGTCCACATTATCATCTTCGTATTTCATCTCTTTGGTGAGAATCTAGGCCGATTCCATCCATAGATTCGTGATTTTTTGGACCGATTTTTGACTTAGAATTTTTAGGTTAAATCCGTAAAATTTTTGGGGTAAAATGGGTTGTTTGGGTAACTAGTGTCTCTAACAAGTTATTAGGATACCTAATCGATCCTCCATTTTTCCCTTTGGTCATCGATTGATCCGACGGGTTGAAGTCGAACCGTCAGTGGGTCGATCACTGACCTAGGTCAAAATTTGATCATGTCTTAGTGGTTAATGGTGTTGATAATGGTACCATAGGTTCGAATCCCTGATTCCGACCTAGTGGCTACCTAATCAACCCGCATTTTGAACGAATTTAAATCTTTGAAATTTTTGCTAAGGGTTGTTCTTGCGCACTTAGCAAGTACGCAAGAAGTAATTCCTGCGTACTTGTTAAGTACGCAAGAGTAAAATCCTGTGCACTTGCTAAGTGCGCAGGACCAACACTTAGAAAATTTTTCAAAGTCTGAAATTTTTTACAAAGTGTAACTACTATTCTATATCATGTGTGTCTATTTCCATTGTTATAAATTGTTCTGATTATGTTTTCTGTGTGTGTTTGCAGATAATGGCTCGTGCATTCACTGACGAATTCAAACTGTTGGCGCACACTGAACCAGAATGGAAAGGGGCAGCCTTACAATATAGAGAGATTGTGGACTTTCTGAACAGATCTAAAATAAGTTATGCAATCTCGGCTAATCCAACAGTCTCAAGACCATATTTAGAACAATTCTGGGAGACTGCAGAGCACGATTGCACAGTATCCCCTAATGTCATAAGGGCTACTGTTGATGGTTGGGCTATTGCAATCTCTAAAGATACAATCAGACGAGTACTGCAGTTCAGAGACCTTGCCACCGACCCGACATCCTATCCAGATTACTACGTGGATGGGTATTGGAGGCAGAGAATGGGATATGTCGGGGAAAGGGACTATGCTTCTTACAAGAAAATGTGGGTATTAGATCAATGGCGTTATTTTGCCCACATCATGATCATGTGCATCTCATCCAGGAAAGCAGGGAAAGATGCGATGGGTCATGACCTTGCAGCAGCCATGGTGGGCTTGTCTCTCAATCGAGGCTACAACTTCTCACGCTTTATTTTCAAAGCAATTAATGACCAGATAAAAACAGCTGAGAGATTTAGGTTCCTTTTATACCCGAGGTTTGTGCAACTTTTGATCGATGATGCGTTGCCAAACCTGCGTGCTATCGGGGAGAGACTGCAAGTGAAAAGGGTGGCCAAGAGAGTCTTTGCACAGTTCCTAAAGCCAGGCAGTGTAGAACCTACCCCTGAGCATACTGCACTCTTCGGCCACCTGATTAATGAAGCATACGTCGCTCCGGAGGACTCGAACTGGTATAGTCCCAACTCGGGACCAGAGATGAGTGATCACTCTGATGAAGAACAAGATGAAGAGAATGAGGATGATGAAGGTAATGATGAGGGTGATGATGAAGGTGGTGTTGGTGGTGCTGAGGAATCCGATTCGGAGGCTACAGAATCAGATTCTTCTGATTCCGATGATGCACCATCACAGGCACATCCGAGGAGACAGGCACAGGTAACCCAGCCTGCGTCGTCTTCAAAAAGAAAGAGACAAAGCTCCAGCAGCGAATATGAGCCGGATTCTGAATCTGACGCTGCTTTACAAAGACAGAGGCATGAGAGCACCAACAAGAAAAGGGGCAATAGGCAAGAGGTTGCCATCCCCAGGGTTGAAGAAATTCCAACTGTGCAGCCAGAATCTACCATGCCAGCACGGCAACTGTTTAGTAGGAGGAGAAGGCCACTGGTACAAGCAGATGTGGCGGTCACGGCGGTCACAGAGGTGATTCCTGTGACGGTGACCCTCCCTATTCCAACCGTCTAGGTGACGGTGACTGCTCCACTTCTCACGGAGTCAGTCACCATCACCCCAACCATAACACCCACTCACATCATACCATCCCCAACCCAATTCCCACCAAAGAGCCGTCAGGTCAACCCTTTAATTATGGTGACATCTCACAGGGGTTCGACTTTGACACAATCTTCTCTTCCCCCATCCACAACGCCGAAGCCTCATCATCTAGGCATCCGGATCCAAATGAAGCTAGGATCGATGTGCTAGAAACCCAAGTTGCTGGCTTGTTGAAGACTATTCAAAAGTCAAAAGAGGATTCTGATGCTCAACAAGCACAGATAAACTCTCTGGCAGATGAAGTTAGGATTCTGTGTAGCCAGAGAACGGGGACTGATGAACGGCTGAAGAATGTGATGGCTCAGAATGAACTATTAATGAAGACGAATGAAATGATTCTGGCCCACAGAACTTCAATTGAGCTAAGGCTGGATGCTCAAAGGCAGGAGCACGCTACTATGGTCAAATTGATTGCAGAACTGACCGAGAAGCTAGGTGCTCAGGGGGAGAAGGAAAAAGAAAAATCCACCGGTGCAGAGGGTTGTCATCAAGTCGATTTGACTAAGGATGATGACAAAGACAAGGATCCTGAAGTCGGTCCTAGTGGAGGTGAGCACCAAGCTTCGGCAATTGTGCCCATCTCTACTACGTCAATGGCTGAGGGGGAGTCTACTACGCAAGAGGGTGGTGATACCTCAGGAGGTGGTGGTGGCGGTGATAAAGGGAAGTCAGTGGCTGGCGAGATTCTATGTCTTGAGCCTGACTATTCTAAAGAAGCACAGATCGATGCTCTCCTTAATCTGGAAGAAGGAGAGATCGACTCTGGTGATGATTGGAACGATGATGATGATGATGTGATAATCGAGATTCCCAAGGGCGACGGGGATCTAGAGTATGAGTTAAAGGATGGTGAGATCTTTGAAATACCATCGCTCGAATCTCTGCTCGAAACAGACACAGGCTCAGTTGATACAGCAAGTAATGTTAAAGCTACAACTGATGCCCCCCGGTCGACCCTATACCTGTGGACCCCGAGGCACAAAAAGAGAAAGACATGCCTTCTGCATCTACAAAGGGTCCAGCTCCAGTGTGGCAAAAGACGTCTATCAAAAACAAGTATGGAGCGACAGGTATGATCTTAGCTGTCAGGTTTGAGGAGGACAAGCAGTTGTTCGCCATCAAAAGATCTGGAGGGGTTCAATACTTGAAACCAACCAGTGAGGCGTTCAACTCTTTGCCCAGGTACGACCTAGTTAACCTTGCAAACTGCGACCTGCTGAATCATTCGAATCATGCAGTAGCAATGGGTTTGTGGAGTATACTACAGCGTGAAGCAAGATCGGGAAAGTATGAGTATCTCAAGCCTCAGGTGCCCAGAAGAGTCAAGGATAAGCATGCAGTGCATCCTGTGACTAAGAAGCCGTTAAAGAGATTGGTATACAAGCCAGTGCGATGTGAAACTAAGATTCCCCTGAGCAAGTTACCTCAAGATATTCTTGGTGACATGTGGTACTGGTACGTTGATCCAAAAACGGGCGAGGCTGTGATCATGGGTAAAGGTAAGTCAGATAATGGAAACACAGTGCCAAAGGAAGTGATCAGGGTTTTTGATGAAGTCTGCTTCATCAATTTCTCTGTGAACGATCTGGAGGTACTAGCAGACAAATTCTGCATCCACACTGACGAATGGACAAAGCTTCTCTCGGCCAAATACAACAAGTTAATCAAGTTCTGTCTTGATTACAAAAAGAAGATGGAAGCTAAGGAAGCAGTGCTGTGAAGACTGAAGATTGAAGACTGAAGACGATGAAGATCCCGAGCTGTTGTCAAGGGGGAGTTTGTTGATGCACTTTCCTGTGACAACACTCTGGATAGAGTCTAGGTTTGTATGTCTAATGTCTGTATTTTGTCTTTGTATGTAAGAGTCATTATGTAATAGTTTATCGAGTTGTATTTACGTTTACATAATGTGTTGTTGATTTCTTCCAAGTGTTGTGCGCACTTGTATGTGTGCAGGAGAAAGCTCCTGCGTACTTAGCAAGTATGCAGGAAGACCTATGCGTACTTGTTAAGTACGCAGGAGTAATTGGTCTTGCGCACTTACTAAGTGCGCAGGCATCAGGTCAGTATAAATAGGATAGGTTCACAGAAGCTAAGTACGCAGAACCATTTGTTCAGACGAACTCAGTTCTGCTAAGTACGCAGCTTGTATTCTCTATGTAACCGTCGAGTGTTTATAATACAAAGAACGATTATTGTGACTCTTGTGTTCGGTTTACTTTGTTCAGCTAGACTCTCCACCTAGTCACGGGTATTCTGCACCCGGTCCGACTAGTAGACCACTTGCATGTGACGATCCAACACACCCGAGGGACCTACACTCATCTAGACAAGTGAGATCAATGTCTATTAAGCTATTGACAAACTTCCCGCTTACTGGTGGAAGAATGGCATTAGTACCCAGCCCTAACCCATTCATTTGTCTCACTACAGATTCGTAATGTTCCACCACAAAACGAGAGTTTTTCAACTTCTCATTAGTACATTTTAACTGCAAGATCTCATTTTGCAGTTTGTTAATTTCATTGTTCCGTTTTTCCAACCCTCTGTATGCAACATCTAAGTGAAGCTGTTGATCGCTTATTTTTAGAGAATATTCGCATTTTTCTTTTTTCAACGTTTCAATTGAATCTTTAAAACGTTTTTCGTTTTCTTTATAGTTTAGAGCTGCCATACTTAGGGGTTCGATTTTGTATTGAAGCCTAGAATTTTCAAGTTTTAGCCCTAGACATTTGGAACATGAAATAACAGAAAAAGGATTAGAATCTACCTCAGACGATGAACTTGTTGCTTCTCCAATGGCCATGAGAGCAACAGCAGTAGTCGATTCCTCTTTATCAGCTACAGAAGCTTCCTTTTCTTCAGCTTCCTTCTCCTCCTCTGTAGCAGCAGTAATAGACTCTTCTAGGTCAGCCATAGAAGCTTCCTTTTTCTCAGCTTCCATCATCTCCATGATCTCAGCCATGAGACCAACCTGGGTTTGTGCAATGATGTCATCCTCCAGATGAACACCTCAATCAAAGCTTTCGTCCTGCTGAGCTACCAGTGCATTGTGCGTTCTACCTTGGCTTTGATTGTGGTGGTTTGGGTTGTTGTGGCCATGGTTGTTTCCTTGGTTAGGTCTGCTAAAACCAGAGGCTGGTGCTCGGTCTTTTTGACACTCACGAGCAAAGTTCTATAATTTAGACACTTATAGCATTTGGCCTTGGATTTGTCAAACCCGACCTCGGCATTAGGATGCCCGCCAATAAAATTTCTTCTTGTTCTGTTTAGGAAACGCTTGGCTCTCCTCAATAACATGGCCATATTCCATTGAATATCCATGTCCTCCATGTCATCAGGATCCACTTAATTAAAATCTTCTTCAATCGTCTCGGGATCTGTAAGCTTGCCACCTATGAAATTGTCATACGCAAGCATACAAGATGAGAATAGTTCTACATGATCTTCAGCTATTCTAGCTATAGCTGATTGGTTAGCTGAAGACGTAGCAGGAGGATTTCTTGAGGAAATGTTGATGATGAGACCCCAACCCTGATCCAAATGCATAGCATGCATGACCACCACAACCATTTGAGTGGTCTTCATCAGTAGAGTTTCGAGTGAAAAGGGTAATTCCAGAGCCCGATGACTTGGATGTAGAAGTCGTCCCATGATACATAGAAGGGTCTTGTATCTGAGGTCTTCCTGAGCTCTCCTTTCTTTTTAGGTTCATGTCATGAGCTTGAACCTTTCCTATTGCCTCCTCCACTGTCAACTCATAGAATTTTGGATTCTCCCTCAACAGGGTTGTGTACATCTCAAATTTGGGTGGCAAAGCATCCAAAAACTTTTCCACCAGCTCTTCATCTGGATACCTAAGTTCAAAAGATTTCAACTCCATTTGTAGATGATAGAATTTAGAGATGAGGTCATCTAAAGATTCGTTCTCTAAAAATCTGAAGCATTCATACTGCTTCCGGAGTAGATCCCGCTTACTCTTCTTGATATCACTATTTCCTTCGAATCTTTTCTGTAAAGCTTTCCAAAGATCCTTAGAATTGTCATAACCTCGGAAACTGTGGAACAATTCCCGAGTTAATGCCATCGTGATTGAACCAAGTGCCTTCTTTTCCCGATCATAAGCTTTCTTTTCTTCGTCAGAAAGTTTAGAGATAGGTTTGGGCATGGTTTCTGTGGTGTACCGATCTCATTATCATAGTTTAACAGGTTTCCAAGATTCTGAAGATTCGACATAGTGAACACTTAGTCAAATTTCAAAAAAATCAAACACAGTTGCGCACTTGAGAAATGGTCTTGCGTATTTAGATTTGCTCTTGCGTACTTGATAAGTACGCAGGAGTAAATGATAAGTACGCAAGATATAACTTAAATTCGCACAAGATCAGTCTTGCGCACTTGTAAGTACGCAGGATATTAGTCTTGCGTATTTAGTAAGTACGCAACAGAACTGTACTTTTTGCCAGAAATGGTAAGTACGCACAACACCTTTTCAGCAACTCTCACCAAACTATTCCGGTCACTGGAAAATCGCCGGAGATGGTAAAAATTGGACTGATGAATAATGCAAATGAGCCAAAGGGTCAGAAACTTGTTTCTAATCAACCTTTGATACTCAAATCACTCAAATACACAACAAAATTCAGTTTTTTGAGTGATTTTTGCTTCTAAAATAGTGCTCAAGAGCTACCCTTATTTTATCACAAAAATCAACAAAAAATACCTCTTTTTGCTTGTAAAAACTCGGTACAAACTCTCCAAACTCACTCACAACACTCGAAATCAGGAGCAATGCTCTGATACCACCTGTAGGTCCCTCGGGTGTGGTGGATCGTCACATGCAAGTGGGTCTACTAGTCGGACCGGGTGCGGAATACCCGTGACTAGGTGGAGAGTCAAACAACATAAAGTAAACCAACAAGATAATCACTTTAAACGTTCTTTCTATTATAAACACTTGAAGGTTACAGAGAGTAGTACTGAGATTACAATTTGCGTATTTGCAACTATGACTGCGTACTTAACTTCTGTCAACCTATCCTATTTATACATGACCTGATGCATGCGCACTTAGCAAGTGCGCAGGTCAAAATGCTTGTGCATACTTAACAAGTACGCAAAGGTATTCTTGCGTACTTGCTAAGTACGCAGGAGCTTTCTCCTGCGCATAAACAAGTGCGCAAAACACTTAGAGAAAAATGCAACATTTATTATCTAAAAGTAAATACAACTCGATAAACTAAAACATAAAGACTCTTACATACAAAGACAATTACAAACATGAACATACAAACTAAGACTCTATCTATCCAGAGTGTTTGTTACAGGAAAGTGCTTCAACACTTAGCAAGTGCGCAGGGCAATTTGCTCATGCGTACTTAGCAAGTACGCAAAGGTATTCTTGCGTACTTGCTAAGTACGCAGGAACTAATTCCTGCGCACATACAAGTGCGCAAAACACTTAGAGAAGTTTGCAACAAGCAATATGTAAAAGTAAATACAACTCGATTACTAATACATACAGATACTTACAAACAAAGACAAATACATATATGAAAGTACAAAACTAAGACTCTATCTATCCAGAGTGTTTGTCACAGGAAAGTGCTTTAATAGGTTTATTTTGTCTTCAAAAGGGAATTCATCATGAATTCAGTGCGTCATATGTACCTCAACAAAATGGTGTTGCTGAACGAAAGAACAAGACTTTGGTTGAAACGGCACGTACGATGCTTGCGGATTCTAAGCTTCCAGTAACTTTTTGGGCTGAGGCTGTGAATACTACGTGTCACATTTTGAACAGAGTCTTGATCGTTAAGCGACACAACAAGACATGTTATGAATTGCTTAACAATCGGAAGCCGAATTTGGAATATTTACTACCTTTTGGTAATCCATGCACCCTGTTGAAAGTTAGAGATGTCCCAACCAAGTTCAGTGCTAAGGCTATTGAAGGGATATTTCTGGGGTATGTTGCAAATTCTACTACCAATAGGGTTTATAACAAAGAGACTCGTCAGGTTGAAGAATGGTTTCATATTGACTGTTCTAATCGGTCTTTACCTCAAATGGCGATTGGACCAGAATGGGCTTTTGATTATGAGAATTTATTCAAGTCTTTTCATTTACCTTCTGATATTTCTCCTGAGAAAGCTGCTGTATTATAAATTTCATGTCAGGATGCACAGAATAGTGGTTTTCTACCGACTGCGGTTCCACAATCCTATGTTCCTTCTACATCTGCTCCAGATCCTAATGTTGCTTCTTGTTCGGGAACACATGAGTCTGATAGTGAGGATGAAAATGTTATTTTCCAAGATTCTTCTGCTGATCCTTTGTTAGTTGATGAACCTTCTAATTTGATACAGGCTCAGGGGGAGATTCCTACAAATCTGGACTCAGAGATACCAGTTAATCAAGATTTGTCTTATCAATATGATACAACTCAAGTTTATGTGTTATCGGTTCCTGAGGTTGCATCAATCAAGGAACTCAAAGCTCATCCGATTACTAATATCATTGGGAATTTGCCTGATGGAGCGCAAACGCGTTCTATTATTGAAAACATTTGCTTGTATATAGGTATTAAGGATACTAGTGTTCTTGATGTATGCTCACATGTCTGTTTTATTTCTCAGGTCGAACCAAAGAATGTCAAAATGTCATTACGTGATAACAATTGGATAGAGGCCATGCAGGAAGAACTTACTCAGTTTGACAAACTCAAAGTTTTGAATTTTGTAGATCTTCCAAAGGGTGGGTATCCAATTGGTACGAAGTTGGTGTTTAAATGCAAGAAAGACGATCGAGGTGTTGTGGTGAGAAATAAGGCAAAATTAGTTGTACAAGGTTTCAATCAACAAGAGGGAATTGATTACACCGAGGTTTATGCTCCTGTTGCTAGGCTTGAAGCTATACGGCTGTTTCTTACTTTTGCTTCATACAAAGGGTTTAAGGTGTTTCAATTAGATGTAAAAAGTGCTTTCTTATATGGTAAAGTCAAGGAAGAAGTTTATGTGTGTCAGCCGCCAGGGTTTGAAGATCCACTTAATCCGTCTAAAGTTTTCAAGCTTAATAAAGCTCTCTATGGTCTTCATCAAGCTCCTCGAGCGTGGTATGAAACGCTGTCTACACATCTTATGGATAATGATTTTGTTCGTGGACATATTGACTCGACTTTATTCATTAAGAAAGAAGGGGGAGAATATCTACTGGTGCAGATATATGTAGATGATATTATTTTTGGTTCTACAAATGAAGGGTTGTGTAAATAGTTTGAGAGTATTATGAAGTCGAAGTTTGAGATGTCAGCTATGGGAGAGTTATCATTTTTCCTAGGTCTTCAAGTTAATCAGAAGGAAGATGGTTTCTTTATTCATCAGTCCAAGTATGTAAAGGACATCTTGAGCCGGTTCAAGATGGACGACTGTACCCCATATGATACTCCGATTCCGGTCAATCATAAATTGAATTCTGACTGGATGGAAAAGAAGTTGATTGCCGACTCTACCGTGCAATGATTGGATATCTCATGTACTTAACCATTTCAAGGCCAGACATAATGTTCGCTGTGTGTATTTGTTCCATATTCTAAGCAAAACCAAAAGAGTCTCATTTGATTGCAGTAAAGAGAATCTTTCATTATCTAAAAGGAAAACAAAGATTGGGACTATGGTTTCCACATGGTTCTAACTTTGAATTCAATGCATACACTGATTCTGATTTTGGTAGTTGTTGTTTGGACAGGAAATTTACTACAGGTGGTTGCCAGTTCTTGGGTAATCGTCTAGTTTCCTGGCAATGCAAAAAAGCAAACTACGGTCTACATTTCAACATGTGAAGCAGAATACATTGCTGCTGCAAGTTGTTGTTCACAGATCTTGTGGATCCAACAAAAATTAAGAGACTATGGTTTGAATTTTACAGGAACCCCCATGTTTATTGATAATAATGCTACAATGTCTATCACAAATAATCCTGTTAAGCATAGTAAAACAAAGCACATTGAAATTAGATATCATTTTATTCGTGATTGTGCAGATAAAAAGTTGATTGAGCTGGTGAAGGTTCATACAGATGATAATTTTGCTGATCTTTTTACCAAGGCATTTGATAGTACCAGGTTTGAATTTCTGATCAAAATAATCGGTATGATCAATCTCGAATAAAAGGTTTTCAACAACAATTTTTCATGGGAGATTTTGTTTTAAATTTCTTTTATTGCTATATTACATTACTGTATTTTAAATTTCAGTCAAAAATTGTTATTTACAAAAATTCAAAACAAAATGAAAAATATAAAATTGACATCATTTGAAGTTAGAGAAGAAATGATAGTACATCAGTGAATAGTTTATTACACATGACCATAATAGACCTTTGATATATGATAGTTTAAAGTAAATTGATTTGATCTAAATTTGAAAGTCTGTATAAATGAGAAATGATAGTGTTTTGAATGGTCTAATCTTGATAATATATTTAATTTGAATATGAGTGTGAAACTTGAATTGTCAATAGACTAGAAGCGTTTTTGAACCAATAGTAGTGTGAAAATTAAATATTATATTATTACATCTGTGATTTGAATCCATTATATGTCTGGGTGTGTGTGTAAAAGATCATTATCAGATAAAGAATATATGGTTTTAAGAATTTCTTGAGACCAATATCGAATTATGTCTTTAGCACAATCTCTTTCAGTTCACTTCACTACCCATGCCCCCGAAAAACATGCAATGTGTTGCTAAACTAAGATATGTTTTCTAACAACATCTATTGGAACATATTCTAACCATTGGATCAGTTAGATACATCATCTATTCTGATTTCATTTAAATTTATCCAGATAATAGTTGGATCCTCCTACCTGAATCTATTGATTCTCGTTATTAAGCCAATTCATTAGAATCTTTTGATTCTGAATCATCCTGATTCTTATATCCTTTGGGATCTGCTATTCTATACTTGTGCTAATAGAGATAATTTCATATTGGAGATTGATCTAATCTTACAATAAACTGTGTATGTCTTGAAGATAGTGCAAATTTAAATTTTTGTTGGCATATATGTGGGGTACACAATGTTTTTCATCTAAATGGTACTAACTCATATGAAGTTGGAAGAAAAATGCTTATAGTTTCAAATTATATAATATTGACAACTTAAGAATTCATGCTTTGTATTACAAATTCGGAATGAAAAATTAAGCATTTCATGACCTGATCTTGTTTACTTTGAAATTTATCGCGTATCATTTCAAGTATTATTCAAATTGATTGCAAAAATTACATAAAAATGAAAAAGATTCGAGTTACATATGAATGAGTTTGATTGTTTCATATCATTTTTTTTTATTTCATAGGTTACCCATAGTTGATGATAGACTGTGTGATGAATTGCTCATATACTGATATGATCTTCTTGCTCATGATGTTCATCCAAAAATATGTGTTTCAGTTTGCTCAGAAAAAAACCAAAAAATATGTGATTCCGTTTGTACAGATAAAATCCAAAAATATTTTGTTTCTATCTTCCATGAGAATTTTATTTTTAATAAAAAGATTCGGGATTGGATCGGATACATGCTACAGATGGAAGTTCACAAGAATGTGTCGTGTTGAAGGTGAAGAAATTGTTCAAAGGCAAAGGTTGGAGCGAACTTAACATGTTCGCTTGTTTCTGATTAAGCGAACTTAATATGTTCGCCTGGGGCTTGTTAAGAGAACTTAACAAGTTCGCATAATGAAGTGAACTTAATTGTGATTAAATATTTTATTCAGGCAAACTTATCCTTATTATTTGTTTCACTGTGGGAGCGAATTTATTGAGCAAACTTACGGGTTTTTAGCGAACTTGTGAAAATTCTGAACTAGGGTTTTGGATTTGAAATTTTCGTGTTTCTCTCTGGATCGGATTTGAATTGAGAATCTTTCTAAGGTAATTTCAGGGTTTTTTATCTGTTAAATCGATGGTAAATTGAACCTTTGACCCAGTGTTCATCGTATCTTGACCGCCGGTCTGAGATTGATCTGATATGGTGTCTTTTCATGGTTAAAACTTACAATTGACGCTTAATATTGTTTCGTGTTTAATTTGAAAAATTTTGTAGATTTAGACATTTTGGATTCTGCTGTAGAATTTGTATCGACAAACTTGTTCAGGCGAACTTGTTCAGGCGAACTTGTTTAGGCGAACTTATTATGTTCGTCTCTCGCAACACTAAGCGAACTTATTAAGTTCGCTTAAGGGCTAAGAAGTGTTTGGACTTGTGATTTTTTTTTTGTGTGAAATTTTTTATGATTTTTTTTTTGTTTTGTTATATGACTAATGTGTGTTCTTTGTCCAATACATTTACAGATGGCTCGTCGTGTTGAGTACAAACATAATCAAGTGGCGTTATGAGAGTTCTGACTCGGATATCGATGTTAATCCAGTTCCAAAAGCTCAGAAGCTTATGTCTGCTTCTATTTCTGCTGCTCATTCATCTCAAGGTGTTGAGGACGCTACCTTTGTTGCTTTCTTACTGGTTACACCTCCTACATCTAAACATCCATCTCCGGTGATTTCTCCACATGTTCCACATTCATCTGACACTGGTCCTTCAAAACCTTCTGATTCTGAAAGGATTACCTTCCTTGAATCTCAGGTGCTTGCTTTGCAGACTCAGGTAGATACTCTTGAGTCTACTGATACTCAGTAACAGTTGGTCCTTCAAGCTCAAGCTACACATATTGCTGACATGCAGTTATTGGTGTCTAAACTTGTTGAGCGTCTTGACGCTCAGGTGGAGTTAAGGATGCATGATACTTGTCATGCTGAGTCAATTCAATGAAAGAATGATAATGACAATGATCCTAGTGGTAATATTGAGGGTGATCGTCAATACGCTGACGTGAATCCAATATCAAGAGTTCAAGGGGAGTCTACATTAGGTAATATTGAAGGAACCAAGAATGATTCTGGAGTGAATGAAGATATTTTACTATTGGAATTCTTTGCTGATTCTGAAGAAAAAGAAGCTGAGAAGTTAGAATGTCTGGATGATATTGATGAATTATTTGATGATATTGATGAATTATTTGATGATATTGAAGAGGATGTGTTGGATAATGAAGTTGAAGAAGGAGAGATTGTAGAGATTGAGATAGAAAAGAGTAAAGATAAAGTTACATATGAAGGCAGTGATGGACTGAATGTACCATATAACTTCATCCAATATGATGTTATTTCTTAGTTTTCTTATGAAGGAGTAACAGATTCTATGGACTCTGTTGAAGATATCACTACACCTGATGATACTGCTCAATCCAAGATAGATTCTGATGTTGGTACTACTCATCGTGTGTCTCCTAAGCTGAATGAAGAACCTGTAATGTATAGAAAGACAGGAATGACTAGAGAACAGTGGAGAGAAGTAGTTAACAGTTGGATGAAAGTATTACCCAAGTCACATATACAACATGCTCAGAAAGAAAGATATGTGAATAAAGAGAGATGTATTGGAAGAATCATCAGTTGGTTTTATGATGATGACACGAAGTTGTTTGCTCTTAAAAGATCTGATGGTGTTCAATACTTAAAGCCTAGGATCAAGTATTTCAATACCATGACAAGGTGTGAAATGAATGGTCTAGCTACGAAACCATTGATTAATAGATCAAAGTGTGGATTAGCCGATGCGATTGCCATCCTAATTAAAAGAGAAGGTGGATCAGGGAAGTATGAAAGATTAAAGCCACAGAAAGGAAAAAGAGTGAAGATTGTAGATCAACAGACTGAGATTGTGACTTGGAAATATAAGTTCAAGCCAGTACGTGTTGTACATAAGATACCATTGAAGAAAATACCACAAGATTTTCTGGGGAATATGAAATGGTGGTACGTAGATGTGAATACTGGTGAAGCTAGGATTGATGATAAAGATAATAAGGTCATTGTTAGTTTCTATGATGCAATGAATTTTATTAACTTCTCAAAGAAAGATCAGAGGATGTTAAAAGAGAATGAGATTATGTTTACTGATGAATGGAGAGAATAAGGATTGCAGTATAAAAGAGTGTTGGAGATTTGCCAGAGATATGGAGTGCACGTAGGAAGCAGATTACCAGATAACTGGAAGAGCTCGTTATAAAGACTGAAGACAGAAGATCAAACTATTGTCAAGGGGGAGTCTGTTAGGACATAGATTTTATGAAAAAAAGTTTTGTAATAGTTTAGGTCTTATTGTCTTTATGTTTTTATGTAATTGTATAGATTTTGTCTAAGTGATAGAACAAGTTTTGCTAGAGACGTCCTGTCACGATCGATCTGTAGATGAGTCATGTGGACCTACACAAGTTCAGGAAGCAGTGTCAACACAAGGAAGATTGAGGAGATGATAGAGAATCAAACACAGTAGCTGGCTCAGTTAGTGCAAATAGATAGGGATGTTCGGCAAAGACTAGATAGCCACGACACTCTATTGAAGAATCAGCAGTCGACATTCCAGGATTTGCAACGCACTGTAGGAGACATCGCTCAGAGCCTGAAGGGTAGACAAGGAGGGCCATCTTCGGGCTCAAATGCTTCAGTGATGACCAGGTCTGTTAGGAGTGTGGAGAAGAAAGAGGTTGTCAAGGATGACTCCCACTCCATTGAGTATGGCATACCTTAGGTAGAGGAAGTGAATAAGGTAGACTGGAGAGCTCCATTTGCTGAGATCGTTGCTAGGAGGATAGAGGAGCCTGAGTTAAAAGTTGTATCGACAGGAAGTCATTGGGCAGAAGAGAAGGAAACCCCACCGGTTGTAGAAGAAGAAGAGCCGGTGGACGAAGAGATAGAGATGGAGAAGCCTGCCGATAGGGCAGTGGAGAAGAAGAGGGTGGAGATGAATTCTCCCGAGGTTGACTTGAGTCGTATTCCTTACCCAGCGTGCGTACTGCCATATAAGAATACTAGGGAATACGGTACCTGCCTTGATATGTTTAAACAACTCAAGGTAAATCTTCCGTGTATAGAGGTCCTCCAGCATATGCCTAAGTATGGCAAGTTCCTCAAAGATCTTCTTTCCAACAACAAGAAACTAGGAGGGATCTCTGAAGTCTCACTTAGTGAGCAATGTTCTACTGTGGTGCAGAACAAACTACAGGAGAAGATGGCGAATTCGGGTCGGTTCACGATCCCGTGTCTGTTTGGCGGTTTGCATCTAAACCACGCGTTGGCTGATCTGGGTGCTAGCATCAATCTGATGCCATACTCTGTTTATAAGCAGCTAGAACTAGGTGAACCGCAGCCTATGCGTATGAGCATTTCCTTGGCTGGCCGCTCAGTCAAGTATGGATTTGTGGAAAATCTGTTAGTAAAAGTAGGTAAGTTTGTATACCCTGTGGATTTTGTCATCCTGGACATGGAGGTGGATGACAAAGTCCCACTCATCCTAGGAGTCCCATTCCTATGTACCGCCAAGGCGATGATTGATGTCTTAGACGGGAAACTCACACTTCGTGTGGGGGATGAGTTTATTACATTCGATGCTACAAACTCCGTGGAGGATGTTGGCGAGCGTAGCCACTCCGTGTGCATGCTTGATGCCTCCATGGACGATCATCGAGACTCAAATCCATTAGAGGATGATTTGGATAAAGGAATGTTAGAGGAGCCTCCAGATTGGTTAGAGGAGTTTGAAAGGAAATTGCTAGGGTCCTCGTTCCTAAGTGCTGACGATGATGATTACAGTCTGAGTGAAATATTAGCACAAGTGGAGCGGGTAGTTTGTGAGGCTCCCATGGTAGAGGATCCCGGAGATCCTGGTGGAGGTTTAGAGGTCACACATATTGAAAATCTCATTCTTGAACATTCACCTAGTCTTTGTTCTAAGTAGGGGACTGCCGACCCAACCCCTAGTTTTAAAACCCCTAAGTCTAGGCCACCCCACAAGAAACTTCATGTGTTGAGAGATATAGGTGAGTTAGAGATAATGCAAACCCCAAGTGTGGGGACGTGTAAGGGTGATAGCTTGTTGGGATACATGATGAAGGTCATTTTTGGACCTGGTAGGTTTAAGTGCTGGTGGACTGATTTGAGAGAGAGTGTCAGGAGATGGTTGAGGTTAGTTGGTAGTAGTGTGACATGGAGGATCGATAGACTGCGAAGGATGAAGGCGGTACCGGTTAGGATCAAGGAGAAGCCTCTTGATAGGCTTGTTTGAATCTCGGGCAAGTGCCTGGGATGTAGAGTTTGTGTGCATTACTTGGTTTGAGTCCGTGTCTTTTTTCTGTGTTTTCGGTATGTGTGTTTGTGTGGTGTTTTGTAGGAATTCATGCTTGATTCGGTGAAGAAAATCGTCGAGGATGAAGTTCCAGGTATTTCTACATTCGTTTTTATGCTTGGGACAGGTTTTTAGTGAGTTTGGGTGAAAAAGGATTTTTGAGAGGCAAAAATATTCTAAGTATAAAAAATGGAAAAAGTTCATAACTTTCTGTGAAGAACAGTCCCTCGCGGTACACGAGGGGTTTGGTTGCTTTTTTTTCGCGGTACGCGAAGGACAAACCAAGAAGCCGACTTAAAGGCCACTTCCTCGCGGTACTCGAGGAGTGGCCCATAACTCTTCACGGTACGCGGGGGAGTGCTGATTTCACCCTTCTTCCTTGTTTTCCCATGGCTTTCCACACCGTTCACCACCTTCCACCATCATGCATCACCATATCCATCATCGATCACTTCCATCCATATATCCTATCATTCACCATCCACCACAACCATGGGAAACTTGAAACTGTTTTGATCCGATGTTTTCATCTTTCCGTGGAATTCATGTCTAAATGTTTGCGACGCATCGAGTACATTTCCCTGCTTCTATCCAGATTCTTAGTGAGTCGTTACTTTTAACTTGAGTCTTTTATTTTAATTTGAGTCAGTTTGATACTACGGGTATGTTTGAGTTCTATTTTACAAGTGTACATCATTCTTTCCGTACTCAATCTCCATTCGAACGGAGTGATCCTGATATTTTATGAGCAGCCCGACAGAGATGTGCAACCGCGACCGAAATTCTATACGGTGCACACGAGGAAGAACGAAGTTGGATTCATTTTTTATCATATCATTACCAGCTAAGTCGCTTCCTATTTGTTTTATTTTTTCATTTTTATTTTTAGTTGTGTTTTGCTTCCTATTTGTTTAGTTTTAGTTTGTGTCTTTATAAAAATTCAAAAATACAAAAAAATTGAAAAATCTTGAAAAATGTCCTTGAAAATAATTTCATATACTTGGAAAATGATAGTACAACTGGATCTATTGTTGAGTTTAAATGGTTAAATAATAGAAAACGTGTTTAATTAGTGATGTTTTGATAGACCTAGACAACTTGAATACCTTAAATATCCTGTGAGTGTTACTTAGGATTAATCACGTAAATTAAATCATGATATCTTGTGGGTATTCATCTTAGGGGTATCGGTAATACTGAAACTATCAACATAGGTTAAAATTTAGAGGTTTTTGAAATTTCATGGCACACCACTCTCTTTTTATGAGAATAAATCCGAGTTTCGGCGGCGCCCGCATCCATAAATTCCATAATTCGTGAGCTTATTGGATTAGAATACTGAGTGTTGCTTATGTGTTACCCTTCGGGATGGCCACTTGGAGAAAACGCCTCTAAGTGATTCTTATGTGCTTAATTGATAAACTGCATCCTATGTGCTACCTTCTAGGATGGTAACTTGGGAGACGCACCACTAGGTGGGGTTGATTCATACATTTGATTATTGCTCATATTTCATCCATTCATTCATTGATCATCTGATTTCTAAAACCCTGTAAATATTAGTTTAACGTGGTAGGGTAAATCTATATGGTTTGATCCGTGCCTAAACATGACCGTGAGATGGGATTAGGTAGAGCTGTAACTGTTAAGTGTGAGTCACATAGATTGATTGATAAATGTATAAATTGGAATATTAGACACGTAACGGGGGCTTGAAAGTTGGTGCTTGGGTTTAATCGGACAGAAATACTAATTGTTGCTTTTTAATGCGCGAGTATATTTTGCTAATTAGTAATTGATGTTTGTTAAGTAGATCTGAGTTATGATTCCAATTGCATCTTTTTCAAGGAAGAAAAAAAAGGTTAAGTGTGGGGAAGTCTGATGTAGTGCAAAGCACACATCTTTATTCCTATTGTTTAGTGCGTTTTTGCTTAGTTTTGTGTTCGTTTTGAATCATTTTTGTGTACTATTGAGTCTTTGTCTTGTTTGCAGGTGCTCGTACAAATTACAAGTGAATACGTGAAGAAACCGAGCAAGAGAACGAAGCCGGAAGAAAGTCCAGGGATCAAAAGTGAAAAATGAAGAGAATAGGTCCTTCGCGGTACGCGAAGAGAGGAGAAGGAAAGTTCACGCGGTACGCGAGGGAAAGGAAAACCGTCCGTGACTATTTTGTTCCTCGCGGTACGCGAGGAACCCAACCCAATTGTCTCGCGGTACGCGAGAGACCTGATTTCCGCAAAACCCTAGTTTTTCAAATTAAATAGAATTCTTATGCCATTATTCAAGGAGTTCGATCTTTAGCCATCCAGAGAGGGTTTAGAGGCGATTTTGAGGAGAAGGAAGTCAATCAGAGTGAAAAGGTGAAGGCTTTGAGATCCTAGTTCGTAGTTTTACGTTCTAGGTTTGCAAGTTTTATCTTTGATTTGAATGTTTGATACCATGTTTTGTTCTTATTACTTTTGTTCGGATGTTTTAAGAATGATTCTAGGCTAAAACTTATATATTGCCTAGGTCACATGATGAATACTTGTTAAAGTTTCAATTTTTATCCGTTTTTTGATTCAATTAATGGGTTTATGATTTTGTAAAAGATCTTGAGTTTATAATTGTGATGTTATTGCATGTTTAGATATGGTCTTGTGTTTGATTTCAATTCCTTGCGTTGATTGTGGTTGTCTGCCAGTTTGATTAGCGTATCTTGGTCATAGATCTTAAGGTTTGTAATTAGGGTAGTTTGCTAGACGTAGTAGCCATAGGAGTTTTCTTTGATTGCTAATTAGAATTAAATGAGTATCCTAGTTCAATACCCGAGAGGTGAGAATTAGTCGTTTAGTCTTTGTCATTTAGGAATCCGAGTGCAGCTGTCTGAGTGGAAGCCGGTATTAGGTGTCTAGTGATTGTTGTTATTCGTGTCATAGTTGTTATCTTGAGATTACCCCATGCATTATTTGAGTGTATCGATGGATGGAGAGACTGAGAGGTAATCTGTCTATTAGGGAACTTTATCATAGTTGGAAATACCTGAGAAGTGATCCAACAATCTGGTAAGTTAATATATCCTTAGGTTCCTTAGATGGTGACACCCTCAGAGTGATTAGGGATCCCCTAGGCTGTCTAGAGTTGTTTCCTTAGAAACCCAGATCCATTATTGTTTCCATAACCGATAGAAGTTGTGCTTTGCAAGTAGGATTCCGACCTAGGTGATATTCTTCCCATCCTTTGATTTCACCTTAGTCTTTTCTCTTGATAGTTGAGTCGATCTTTGCTTTCTGCATTCTTTACTTTAAATAGTAGTGTAGTAAATCCCCCAAATCAATCAATCTTTAGTCCGAGTCAGAGTCTAGTATTATTATCGTAGTGTCTCTAGGGTTCGATATTCCGGTTTACCGTTAAGTTGTGCTACACTCGATTGGTACACTTGCCTGTTAGTGTGGTTTAGTTGAAGGTACTCCTTTTATTACTTAGGAGTCTAGGTTAGGTTTTGTTATTATTTTAATAGACCGTCGGGGCGACATCAGATATAAATAGGGATTCAATCCGAGGCCGTCCCAGGTTGAAGGTATGTTTAATTTCCAGTGCTTAAACATAAATGTGTTAGTATACGTGGGCAGAACTTTGTATGAGATAAGCTCCATGTGATAATTGGGAGCATCATAATACGTAACATACATTGCCTTATGCCTGGCCAGCATTGGAGCTAATGTATAAGACCATCATGATATCCGAACATCGTATGATAACTTATTTCAGCAGATAGTAAGCCGAGAATGTGAAAATGCATGATTAAAATGCATGAATAAATGTGCATATGTGTAACATTTATAGATGAGGCCTTATGTGAAACCCTAGAATATTTGAATAAGGTTAAGAATTGTGCAAGGCCTATAGCATAAAAACCCTAGACAACGGTTAGGGTAAGACGAATGAGAGATTAAAGCGAGGCCATGTTTCAGTAAATGGCTGAACATCATAATGACGAGGTACGCAGTGAAAGAAGTCACAGGAGGACTGAATTTCCACGTCATGATGAAAATGAAGTCGAACAAGTCCCGGAGAATATCCGGAGACAAATTGCATTAGAAGTAGGAAAATCGTTCGATATGAATTTCCCGATCTTACAAGCAGATATACAAAACTCCTTAGAAAGCTGGTTTGAAAGCCATAAAGATGTTACTCATAACGGAGAAAGAAGAAATCCAAAAGTTGATACGAAGTTAACTCGTTGTACGTATAAGGATTTCATGACCTGTAAACCTTTAGAGTTTAAGGGAGCTGTTAATCCCTTAGAAAGTCAGATATGGATTGCCTCAATAGAAAGGGCAATCGATACAAGTCACTATGAAAAGGAAGATGAGGTTACCTTCGCTACCAACCAATTAAAAGAACGAGCAAATGATTGGTGGGAGTAGTGAAGAGAGAGAAAGGTAGAGACAGATTTAAGGAAATGAGTTGGGAAGAGTTCAAGGATCTTTTCTTGAAGCATTATTGCCCTCGAGCGGCAATTGAAAGAATTACCGATGAGTTTCTTCAACTCCGTCAAACAATAGAAACTGTACATGAAATCACAGGGATCTTCTTTGACAAGGCCAGGTTTTGTCTGGCTTTGTTAACAACTCAAGAGATGTGGATAACAAGATATCATCTCGTTCTGAAAACAGAGATTAGAGAATTTATCCGTCCATCAAAGTGCGCGAACTTGGAAGAAATGAATGATTGGGCTCGGGAACGCGAGACAGAGCTCAAAAGGCAGACTGAAAGGGATGGAAAGAGGAAAGGAGAAAGTTATCCTTATCCTATGCCTCTTAAGAGGTTTAAGTTTAGTAAATCGGGAGGTGGTTCCCCCCAAAGGAAAAGTATCCAAAATTGCAAGACTTGTGGAAGAAGGCACCCGGGGGGTGCCGATTCAAGTCTATGACTTACAACAAATGTGGGAAGGCATGACACACTGCATCGCAGTGTATGAGTGGAACCAGATTGTGCTACAACTGTTATAAACCAGGACACTTTAGTAGAGAATGTCCTGAGTTAAAATTTCAGACGGAAAAGACCGGAAAAGGGTCAAGAGTAGCAGAAAATGAAGTCAAAAGGATTGAGGCTCCAAAGCCAAGGGGTAGGGCTTTTCAAATCACTACAGAGGAAGTGAAAGATGTTCCTGACGTTGTATCAGGTACATTCCTCTTTAATTCCCTACCTGCTTGTTTTTATTCGATAGAGGAGCTAGTCGATCGTTTATTTCTTTAAATATGTGAACTCTAGAAATTTCAATAGAAGTAGGTTGGCTAAGGCGTTAGAAGTCAAAATAGCGAGTGATCGCAACTACATAGTGACTGAAATATGCCGAGATTGCCTACTACTGATACATGAAGAAGAATATTTCGTCGATTTAATTCCGATGCCAATGCAAGAATTCGACGTGATCATTGGAATGGACTGGTTGTCTTCACATGCTGCAACGGTTATATGCAATCAGAAGATTGTACTATTCATGACGCCTACAGGAAAGGAAGTTAGTGTCATTGGTGAATGACGGAACCAGATCATGATATGTACAATGGCCAAAATAAGTAGCTACGCGAGACAAGTTCATCAAGCCTTCTTAACCTACGCAGCTGATGTAAAGATGAAAGGGAAAGAACTGGATCAAGTTCCAGTAGTAAAAGAATTCCCAGAAGTATTCCCAGACGATCTTCCAGGTGCTCCACCTGAAAGAGAGATCGAATTTAAAATCGATTTGATTTCTGAAGCTAAGCCGGTAGCTAAAGCCCCATACCGGTTAACACCAACAGAAATGAAGAAGTTGATGTCACAGTTACAAGAATTATTATACAAGGGATTTATACGCCCTAGTGTATCCCCTTGGGGTGCACCAATTCTATTCGTAAAGAAGAAAGACGGTAGTATGAGAATGTGTATAGACTACCGTGATTTGAACAAACTCACTATCAAGAATAGGTACCCTTTAACTAGAATTGATGATTTGTTTGATCAATTACAAGGATCAAGTTGGTTTTCCAAAATTGACTTGAGATTCGGTTATCATCAAGTCAAGGTACGGGAGGAGGATTGTCACACCCCCAAATTCCACTAACGGAGTATTACTGTTTGGCGTGTTACGAAACCAGGATCTCAGTCATTATTTACATTAAACGACTCTATATGGGACCCAAAATGAAATATTATAAAGTTTATAGTTAAGGTGCGGAAGCGTTTAAACAAAAGTAAATGCTCAAAACAACGCGCCCAAGTTTAAGTAATAACAGAAACATAAATAGTGTTTGATAGAATGACATGTGATGATAATAGTCAAATGACACCTTGCATGCCCTAACGTGGTCTTGCGTATCGACCTGAGAAAACATGTAGGAAAACGGGTCAACACTAAGTTGGTGAGTTCACAGGTTTCAATATTGCAATAAGAGCGTTTACTAGATTGTGTAAATTCAATATGCATATCTATAGGTAGCTAACCTATGTTCATGTCTTACTAAAGCGCTCGCAACCGAAACTAACATTGATGTTTGTTTGTCTCCTGCCAGGTCTATCAACTCCGGCAATGTGTTAAGGTCAATATTTCACTCGTTCAAACTCAAATCGAGTTAGCGCGACTAACGTGGGTGGGGTTTGTCAAACCCAGCAGTACTACTAAAATTACCTCGCTAATTCCATATTAACGGTCCGATGTGTGTGAGGACTTTCATGATAGTGTGTTACGCTTAGTCTCAACAGTGATATCTTATGAAATACAATAATCAAAATAGTTTGTGACATGTTCTCTCCCCCAATTTAAAACAGTAAAAGGGGCCGTGAAAACTCACCTGCGTTGCGTAGTAGGTAGTATCACACAAGTAAGAGGTTGGGACCACAAGTGCTAGCCTAAAACGGCTTACGTATGCCCTAGAATTATAAACATATAAGTTAGGGACATATGGAAATTTTGTGACGACGACACGGAAGATTTGGATGTCCTAAAATACACGTAGGACCAACGAGTAGACGAACGTGTCCACGGGAATAAGGGTTTCTAAATATTATGAAAGTGTTTTGTGTTGAATGTCTCTAATTACGAATAATATTAATTAATAAATATATTCGTGCGTTTGTACCATTAAAATACTGGCTAGGAAAATAATATAACTAATATATTATTTTTAGAGAAATAACATGATTATTTAAAATGTGTGACAAAAATAATAATACTATTATTTTTATCCAAATCATAACAACGTGGATAATAATATAAATGAATATATTATTTATTAGTTTGAAACGTTTTACTAAGTTTATAAACGTGGTGAAAATAATATATAAATATATATATTATTTTAATTGGAGTTACGGATTGAAAATAATATAAATATATTATTTTAAAAGTGGGTATTTTTAATGAATATGGGTTACAAACCAAACCCGAGCCTACGGGTGGTTTCTGGGATTAAAACAAGTTAATATATTAATATAATACTATAGGGATAATTTTTATATTGAAAATAATCTTTTTAAAAATTGATTTAAAAAGACTTGGGGGTAGAGGGACAAGAACCCGGGTCCCCTCCCCACCAACACACTACCTTACCACTCCACCCGCTAGGGTAATCGCATTAGAGTCCGGACTGGAGTGGTTTTAACATAGAACTACATAGAGCTCTTCCCCCCTATCGAAACCCGGTTCAATCCAGCCCCAATTTCCATCGCTTTCGAATACTATTGATCCAAACAGTAAAGAGGTTTTGTTAACATAAGTGTTGCGAACTAGAGGTGAGAGTTAATTGAAAAATCATCGCGTTTTGGGTCGTTAAATCCCATATTGAAATGTCAAAACCCTAGCTCAAGAACACACAATTAAATTGAAAGATTCTGATATTGGATTTTGTTGAAAACATAGGGCTTTTAAAGAGTAACAGATTGCGAAGCTAACCATATACTTTAATTAGATTGAGGTTGAGTTTTGAGTGGTGTTCGATTAAGCCTGAATGAGCATGAACCCTAGATACGATCCGGGTTCAATTTGATGATGTTAGCCCTGGGTTTCATAGGGCTTTCAATCAGAGCGATTCTAAGGATACAATTTATTTCATTAACTGATATCGAATTGATGGGATTCGATTAAGTCCGGAAGAACATGAATCCTAGAATCGGTTCTTGTCAGATTTGATAATGTAAGCCCAAATAACCATAGGGTTTTTGATTTAGGGACTGAAACGAAGCTAGAGATGTAATCACTCACCAGTATAGATGACAGATTGATGGAGATCGACTAGAATGGTTTACTGCTTCGAATGGCTTAGTCCCCGGTGATTCTGGCTATTCCTCCGGCCAATCTGATGTGTGCAGAAGCTTCAAGGAGGTTCAAACAGAGCGTGCAGTGTGTTTGCCTGTGAGAATTATGATCGAATCGATCGAATTCGTTGGATACATGATGTTGGTCGACGGTTACGAAGTAATTCCCCGTAATTGGGTATGATTACAAATCAATGCCGAGTTTAATGACTTATTAGTGGCCGTTAATGATCATAACCGCACAAATTCAGTAACAATTCCAACTAAAATCTAATAAGGCTTGCAAATTGGGTTCAAGAACAATCGGGTTGACTTTCTAAAGTCAACGAAATCAAGATTGGCCAAATTACAGGATTGGTCCCTGTAGTTTCATGTTCTTAAGTATAGGAATTGGAAGAAATAATCCCTAGGATTTGATTTGAGTTAAGAACATGTTAGTTTGACTATCAAAAGTCAACAAGAACACAAGAACATGTGATTTTGACTTTCAAAGTCAATTAGACCTGAGTTTTGCCTAATTACATAATTAGTCCTTGTGGTTTGAGTTGGAATAATCACAGAAACAGTCCCTAGAGTTAGAGATGGGTTAACTAGGTTAGGATTTAACTAGATTTTGATAACCTAATAGCTGGATGTCACAAAGATGTGCCTAGGACAGCATTCAGAATTCGTTATGGACACTATGATTTTGTAGTGATGCCTTTTGGAGTGACAAATGCCCCGGCAGTCTTCATGGGCCTCATGAATAGAGTATGCCGGCCAATGTTAGACAAATTCGCTATTGTCTTCATTGATGACATTTTGATTTACTCAAAATGTGAAGAAGAACATGCACATCTTCATCAAGTACTTAGAACTTTACGAAGAGAGAAATTTTACGTAAAGTTCTCAAAGTGTACATTCTGGTTGAGAGAATTTCAATTTCTGGGCCATGTTGTAAATGCAGAAAGCATCTCAGTAGACCCAGCAAAGGTAGAGGCTGTCTCCACCTAAGAACCCATCAGAAGTTAGAAGCTTCTTGGGATTAGCTGGCTATTATAGAAGGTTCATCCAGGACTTCTCTAAGATAGCTGCCCCATTAACTAAGCTAACTCGAAAGAACTCGAAATACGAATGGAATGCGGCACAAGAGAAGACATTCCAGATATTGAAAGAAAGATTGACACAAGCTCCAGTTCTGGCATTGCCAGAAGGAGTAGAAGACTTTGTGGTGTATTATGATGCTTCCAAGCTTGGATTAGGATGTGTTCTGATGCAAAAAAGGAAAGGTGATAGCCTATGCCTCTCGAAAGCTAAAGACACATGAAGCAAACTATCCAACTCATGATCTGGAACTAGCTGGTGTTCGCACTAAAGATCTGGAGACATTACTTGTACAGAACGAAGTACACGATTTACACAGACCTCAAAAGTCTTTTCTATTTCTTTGACCAGAAAGACATAAACATGAGGCAACGATGATGGTTAGAACTAGTCAAGGATTATGATTGTGAGATCTTATATCATCCCGGAAAGGCTAATGATGTGTTAGTATTTACACATCTTTTTGGCACAAAACTCCGCTTATTTAACGATCAATTCTTGGTTATATTCAACGTTTATACACTTATTTGCTTCATTTCCTGTTTTGTAGGTTTTTGTGAAGCTTGGTGAACAAACAAGAAGATTCCAGGATAAAAAGTGAAGTTTTAGGGTTTATGTGATGGAGGCACGGTCATGCCCCTATTTGGCACGGTCGTGCCAAGCCTGCAAACCCTAGGCACGGTCGCGCCCACATCTTGCACGACCGCGCCAAGCCAAAAATCCAAGGCACAACCGTGCCTTGGCCCCCCACGGTCGCGTGTCACCCTGTGAGTCTGCTACTCGAAGAAAGAGAGCCAATGAAAGAAGCAGATCGATCAACACATCTGTCACACGACCGCGCCAAAATGTGGCACGGTCGTGCCCCATGCTCAGGCACGGTCGTGCCCTGCACCCTGGCACGGTCGTGCCTCCTTGTTCTATAAATATCAGAAGTTTTCCACAGTTCAAAGTCTGGAGAGCTGGAGAGTTGGAGCCCTGAGCACTGTTTTGTGCTCCAAATTTCCTTGTTTCTAGCCACATTTCAAGCTTCTAGAAAGGACTACAACATCAAGAGGATCATCATACATCATCATCATCTAGCTTGGGGAAGTTAGTTTGATTCTTGGCATTTCTTTATGAGTCTTGTAACTTTTCCTTGCTTTGTTCTTGTTCTTATGCTCACCATGAGCTAACTCTTGATATCACTTTGGTTTAGATGAAGTTTAGTAACGTTTGACAATATTTATGGATTTTTGGCATAGTTTATGTTAATGTTATAATAATGGCATGATTATTCTTCAATGATATTGTGTATTTTGGAATTGATATTGTTTGCAAGACTTGTATATGGGTAGGCTTTGTATGTTGGAAGACCCATGGTTTATGCATGTATTCATTTATTAGTGTATGTATGTATGTATGCTAGTTTACGATTTTTGACTATGAATGGTGGATGAAGTCTTGTTTATGGTTGAAAACTCTTGAATGTGCATCCTTGTGCTTGTGTTTGGAAAGACAAAGTGCTTGTTATGGTGTGTCATATTTAGTATTATGTTTATCTAGGACTTGCTGACGCAATCTTCTAATTTATGTAATCTTGATATGAACATTGTATGTTGAGAAAGTGCATGTTATTGTTTACTTTAATCAACTTGAGGTGGGTTATGTTTTAATTCGTGTAATCTTTCCAACTATTTGTTGAGTTAGCCAACCTTGAAAGGAAGCTAGTTCAATCTTTATTAAACATTGACGTATTCATAGCACGTGAGCTTCATTGTATGATTTTGGGTGGTTAGTTTGTGTGATTCATTCTAGCTTTCCGAATAGTCATTTGATTAGATGTCTTTGACAAGAATTTAGTCAACATATGTTTCGTGTATTTGCCATGTATCCATAGTTGTTGTTGGGTGTTTACTAAATGGATTCGAGACCGAAGTGATATTCCATCCTTGATTGTTTGACTTGTGTTCTTAGTTTAGTTTTATATTCTTACATATTAGTTTAATTAAAAATCAACTTAAACATCTTTTACCCATACTTGATTGAATTTTAGTCCCGGTTTATTATCGCATTCCACCGTGTCCACGGATTGATATCCGGTTCTTACCTTTACTATATTGCTATTCGAAGGGTACACTGCCCGGTGTGTTTGTGATTAGTATTTGGTGAAAACCCTTTTTAAAACTAATTGTGTAAAAATACTTATAAAAATATATATATAGTTTACACACCATCAAGTTTTTGGCGCCGTTGCCGGGGATACGGTTTGTGCGAGAACGATTGGGATTATTATTTAGTCATTTAGTACATATTTGTCTATATCTTGGTAAATAGTTTTCCTTATTTAAGTTGGTTTTATTTTTATTTTTATCTTTATTTTATCATCTTCGTCTTATTTTTGTGTATAGTTCTTCGGATGTTATTTTATTTTTATTTTTATCTGGTACCCGTGATCGTTTTGTTTGAGTGTTCTTTGTAGTGATTTTCATGGATCGCGACTATGGGAGTTACAGTGACGAGTACTCGTTTGATCTATGGGGTTACCAGGAGGAGATTTGGTGCGAGATTTGTGGGGGCCCACATTACACATTAGATTGTTATCAGTTCCCGGGCTACCCCGCAAGGCGCTTTGAGGACCCTATATTCGGCCCGGTTGGTGATTTGGATGAATTGGAAACATTATTGTTTGAAGAGTCAACCGTTCTAATTGAAGGGGAGTCGCACCAAAAGGGAGATGTGCAAACGGATGGGGTCACCAATAAACCAATGACTATGGTGACGCCCGATCCTCCGTTGTGCACCAAGAAGAGCCGGCCCGCGATTGGTCATGATCACGACTCGTCATACGAGTCATCCAAACAACGGGAGAAGGCGAAACATTTCACGGACCAACCAACTTGGAAGGCGCGACATCGGTCCACAAAGCACGCCAAGTCGACACTATCGTGTCGGGATGATCGCCTCCTTCACTACATCATGTACCTCAGGTTCGGTCCGGGCAAATACAATTTTTGGTGGCACGACCCGTCACTTTATTTTTGCACTCACTATTGGTTGTCACTAGCCGGTGGTAAATGCATTAAACCAAACGGGTCAGATGGATATTCAAGAATCATAGGCCACCTGTTTGTTGATTTGCCCAATCATTTGTCCTAAATTGACGCGCATAAGGACACGAGTCTAGCTAACGACTCGTTAATAATCTTAGCATGTCTATGTTTCACCCGTTAGTTATGTGTGTTCAGTTTATCTTCCAAACTATTTTCTTAGTTTTCTTTTTATTTTTCTAGGATTTTATCGTTTAATTTTAAGTTTAGGTATTCGGAGCGTATCTTGGATCGAGCAGATTGGGGATATGGATTGGAGCGTCTCAGGTATGTCTTCAGAATTTTTAGAAACTTTAGTTTGGAAGGATCGCAGTCGGGTTTGGAATACTCTTCATAAAAAATCAGGTTTCTATGTTTGCTGGGCATGTTTTGGCACGGTTGTACCCCACTCCTAAGCGCGGCCGTGCCTCTCACATAGACACGGTCGTGCCTCGCCTAGGAGTAGCCCTATAAAAGGACTTTATTCTCAGACATCAGAATTTTTTTTCCTTCAAAAACACACACGAAACCCCCCCTACTGTGATTCCCTTTTGATCTCCAGCTCCTAGATCTCCATTTCCTTAATTTGAGGTACGGTTCATCCTCCTATTCTCTTTTGTTCATGTTTAGAATTAGGGTTAAAGTTACAAGCTTGTGTTTAAAGACTTAGGTTTTTATTATTTTTAGGGTTTTCTCCAGTTTTCCCTTCCCGTGGTTGTTTGTAGCTTGTAAATGCCTAGAATCATCGTATTAACATCCTAGAATGTCATGGTTGCAAAAGCCCCTTCATAAACGTAAGAAAAATGGTTCAATTTTGCCTCTGAAAACCCTAAAATGGGTTGAGCACGGTCGCGCTCATGACCAGGCGCGGTCGTCCTCGGCTTTTGTAGTTTCCAGGAAATAGTTTTTGGGTGAGCGCGGCCGTGCCTCCTACTAGCGCGGTCGTGTCAACTTGGGTTTGTGCTAGGCGCGGTCGTGTGTTTCCTTAGCGCGGCAGTGGGCTTCGTTTTTGGCCTAGGCGCGGTCGTGTCATGTGCTTGGCACGACCGTGTCTCCGGGTTGGGACTGCCCGTGGTTGGCCACAGCACGACCGTGGGCTCAGATTTTGTCCTAGGCGCGGTCGTGCCCCTTCCCTGGCGCGACCGTGCCCCCTTCATAATCAGGTCAGAAACTTCATAACTTCAGTTTAGCGTCTTCATGACTGTTTTGATTTTAATTTTGTTGTCGTGCAGATGGCAGGCAACAAGGACCACCCATACCTTGATTTTGACTTGAACGAGCATGAGTACGAGGCTCGTCTGGATGTTTTGTGGCCACGCAGAGGACGGATTTTAGCCGCTCGTCGTTTAGAGTCTGCCGCCATAGACGCCATCGGTCAGTGGGACCGATGGAACGACCTCGTCACCGCCCCATGGCGCCGTTTGTTTCGACTTCACGCTATTCAGTATGTCGAGCTCGTGATGGAGTTTTTTTCCACCTATGAGTTTGACTATCCTTGGGCGGACCTAGAGCAGCCGGAGACGATTAGATTTAGGCTAGGCGGGGAGTGGCGAGTGATGTCAGTTGCCAGATTCGGGAGATTATTGGGTCTGTACACGAGGCAGGAGCTTCAGACAGAGTTATTCACCGAGGGTATCACCGAGTTCCCGACAGAGGAGGATAAAGATCAGTTCTGGCATGAGTTTGGATTTGGGATGTACGATCCGAGTTTGACCAAGGCTTCGAGCCTTCGGGATTCCTTGCACCGTGTTCTTCATCGTTGCATTGTTTGTTCTATTTCTGGGAGAGGTCAGGGGGAGACTGTAGCGCACCTGCAATCTTGCGCATTCTATCGCGGGGTACTTGGTGAACAGCTTCGGGCGTGATGTTACCAGCGCCATTTGTGGAGGTCACTTCGTGACCATGCTGGCGAGGCGTTTTCAGCTGCTGACCGATGACTTGATAGGGGACCTGACCCCTGTGGCAGAGACCGTCATGATGACCGTGCAGACACTGCGAAACATGCACGTAGCTCGTCGTGGTGCAGGAGGGATCAGATTGGTAGATAGATGGGGACGGACGTGGGATCTAGACCGTCCGGGTCCCGATCCAGATCTTGTGCAGGCCGAGGCCGAGGCCGTCGCCGCCGCCATCAGGCACACGCTGCTCAGCAGGAGCAGGAGAAGGAGCAAGGGCACGAGCATCAGCAGCCCGACCAGCCGCCTCCTCCGCCTCCGCCGCCACCACCGCCTGCGGTTGTCATTCCGCATGACATGTTCATGCGTTACTGGACCTGGCAGTATGAGGTCCAGTGCACCGCTGCTGCTGCTGGCGGGGCATCATACGTGGTTCCCCTTCCATTTTTTATGCAGCCCGAGCAGCAGCCCGAGCAGCCACCACCATCTCCACCGCGTCATCAGTCACCACCACCATCTCCACCGCATCATCAGCCACCACCATCTCCACCGCATCATCAGTCACCACCACCATCACCACCAGCTGCAGGAGGCGAGGGAGGCGAGGCCGCCGGCATCGACCTCGAGGGCATGCAGTGGGAGTAGTACCTCCCATTACCTTTTGGTATCATTTTTGTGAGTTGTACTTGGTTGTATGTTGTACAAACTCTTGTATCGCGCTTCGGCGTTTATGTTGTTCTTTCTTTGTACTTTATTTTCGATGTATTGTTGTATATATTTGTCTTTCAATTTCTGTTTATATTTTGGCTTGATGTTACTGATCTGTGTTTGATGTTGTTAGTCTTGATTAGATCTTGGAATTGTGGAAATACGTGGAACGTCATTATTGTGAGTAGATTTTTTGCGTGTCCCATGATCGACATGAGGGAAGTTTCAGTTCTCCCTTCGCGCTTCTTTGCATTGCATTCCATTTTGCTTTGCATGTTTTTAAATACATTGAGGGCAATGTATGTTTCTAAGTGTGGGGTTGGGTGTTTATTCTTCTTTTTACATTATTTTTGCATACATTGAGGGCAATGTATGTTTCTAAGTGTAGGGTGGGAATTTATTCACGCGATGTTTGTCCTTTTGAGCATTTTATCACTTCATTTTTGCAAACTCTTCCTTCATAATTTTTAGTGACACTAAATCAATTTTATAAAATAAAAAATAAAAAAAACACAAAAATATAATAATAGTTAACCGTTTAGCATTCACAATTTTTAGTAAATAATAGAGATTTGATTTTTCGAAAGCAATTGAAATAGAAATTCCATCGAGTCAAACCCAATTTTTTTTTTATAACCATGAGTTTTAGTGGGCTAAACGAATGAATTGCATGTAACATTTTGCTAACACCCATTCTTTTCCGTTTCCGTGAGTTTATTTTTGAGCATTGATAGCTTTAGACATTGTTTGCTCTCATTTTTGCGGGTTTGAGTGTGCCGGAAGTTTCATGCTTATTAGAACTTGCTTTTAGTATACATTTCGAAATCATCAACATAAATATTGCATAAAAATGATTGAGGCATTAGGATAAACCTCTTTATTAGCCTTTTATTTTTAATTTTCCCCTTCATCCGAACACATCCACTAGTTAGCCACGTTGAGCCTACCCCATGTTTTTCTTTTATTACCCACATTATACCGCCATTAACCCTTCATTAGCCTTATTTTTCATTTATTTTATTTTTCGCCCGTGTTAGAAATTCGGTCGGCTAATGTTAATTTTATAGCTTTTATTTTGTTGTAATCTTCAAATTCTTGAGAAGTTTTTAGCCAAGGAAAGATGCATATTGACTTAGTTCCCTTCAAAAGAAAGAAAAGAAATAGTGTAAAAAAAAAGTTTCACCAAAATTAGATGAATTATTACCGATTAGAGCAATTTTGTGAGCAAAGATGGAAAGAATTCGGTTATTAGTGTTTATCTATACGAAAGTATTAGTTAGTTTATTTTTCTTAGTAGAAGTTGTTTTAGTTTTTGAGTTAGCTTAGCCGCCGGATTTTTAGCCATTTAGCAACTTTAAAATTCCACCTCCTTACCCTTAGCCATTGCCAAGTTACAACCCATTTAAAGCCCTCTTGATTTGTGCTTTGTTTCATGTTATTTGGTAGAGATTTGATCTTTTAGCAAGCTTATGATTTATGCATGATTCATTGTCTTGGCATTTGAGTGTTCTATACATACTCCATTACTTGTATGATCATATATATTCCCGAGTGTGTGTGAACAATGTGAGAAGCATAAAGTTACATGCTAATGATTTCCTACGCATATTCATTTGCTCATTCGGTTGTCACTTCATTGGGCTCCTTGGGTTTCATTTAGTTAATTTTGCATTTCTTGAAAATCTTGTCAAACCTTTATAAATTTATTAATGCTTACGGTTTTCTGATTTGATCCATAGTGTCATTGGAAGTTTTGTTTTAATTTGATTTCTTGCTTGAGGACAAGCAATGTTCTTGTGTGGGGTTGTTTGATGTGTTAGTATTTACACATCTTTTTGGCACAAAACTCCGCTTATTTAACGATCAATTCTTGGTTATATTCAACGTTTAGACACTTATTTGCTTCATTTCCTTTTTTGTAGGTTTTTGTGAAGCTTGGTGAACTAACAAGAAGATTCCAGGATAAAAAGTGAAGTTTTAGGGTTTATGTGATGGAGGCACGGTCGTGCCCCTATTTGGCACGGTCGTGCCAAGCCTGCAAACCCTAGGCACGGTCGCGCCCACATCTTGCACGACCGCGCCAAGCCAAAAATCCAAGGCACAACCGTGCCTTGGCCCCCCACGGTCGCGTGTCACCCTGTGAGTCTGCTACTCGAAGAAAGAGAGCCAATGAAAGAAGCAGATCGATCAACACATCTGTCACACGACCGCGCCAAAATGTGGCACGGTCGTGCCCCATGCTCAGGCACGGTCGTGCCCTGCACCCTGGCACGGTCGTGCCTCCTTGTTCTATAAATATCAGAAGTTTTCCACAGTTCAAAGTCTGGAGAGCTGGAGAGTTGGAGCCCTGAGCACTGTTTTGTGCTCCAAATTTCCTTGTTTCTAGCCACATTTCAAGCTTCTAGAAAGGACTACAACATCAAGAGGATCATCATACATCATCATCATCTAGCTTGGGGAAGTTAGTTTGATTCTTGGCATTTCTTTATGAGTCTTGTAACTTTTCCTTGCTTTGTTCTTGTTCTTATGCTCACCATGAGCTAACTCTTGATATCACTTTGGTTTAGATGAAGTTTAGTAACGGTTGACAATATTTATGGATTTTTGGCATAGTTTATGTTAATGTTATAATAATGGCATGATTATTCTTCAATGATATTGTGTATTTTGGAATTGATATTGTTTGCAAGACTTGTATATGTGTAGGCTTTGTATGTTGGAAGACCCATGGTTTATGCATGTATTCATTGATTAGTGTATGTATGTATGTATGCTAGTTTACGGCTTTTGACTAGAAATGGTGGATGAAGTCTTGTTTATGGTTGAAAACTCTTGAATGTGCATCCTTGTGCTTGTGTTTGGAAAGACAAAGTGCTTGTTATGGTGTGTCATATTTAGTATTATGTTTATCTAGGACTTGCTGACGCAGTCTTCTAATTTATGTAATCTAGATATGAACATTGTATGTTGAGGAAGTGCATGTTATTGTTTACTTTAATCAACTTGAGGTGGGTTATGTGTTAATTCGTGTAATCTTTCCAACTAGTTGTTGAGTTATTCAACCTTGACAGGAAGCTAGTTCAATCTTTATTAAACATTGACATATTCATAGCACGTGAGCTTCATTGTATGATTTTATGTGGTTAGTTTGTATGATTCATTCTAGCTTTCCGAATAGTCATTTGATTAGATGTCTTTGACAAGAATTTAGTCAACATATGTTTCGTGTATTTGCCATGTATCCATAGTTGTTGTTGGGTGTTTACTAAATGGATTCGAGACCGAAGTGATATTCCATCCTTGATTGTTTGACTTGTGTTCTTAGTTTAGTTTTATATTCTTACATATTAGTTTAATTAAAAATCAACTTAAACATCTTTTACCCATACTTGATTGAATTTTAGTCCCGGTTTATTATCGCATTCCACCGTGTCCACGGATTGATATCCGATTCTTACCTTTACTATATTGCTATCCGACGGGTACACTGCCCGGTGTGTGTGTGTGATTAGTATTTGGTGAAAACCCTTTTTAAAACTAATTGTGTAAAAATACTTATATATATATATATATATATATATATATATATATATATATATATATATAGTTTACACACCTTCAGCTAACGAGGTAGCCGATGCTCTAAGCCGCAAGGAAGAGCATCATCCTATTCGGGTGAAAGCATTTAAGTTAGTGAGAACTCCTGATTTCATGAGCCAGCTTCGAGACGCATAAATCGAAGCATTAAAAGGTGAGAAAATTAAGATAGAAAGAATGGTTGGTCAGGAGAAGTTTCTAGAAGAAAATGAATATAAATTCAAGTCTCGATTTGGTCGCATGTGGATGTCACGATAAGGTGAGTTTAGACTTAAGATTCTTGATGAAGCTCATAAATCACGATATCCTATTCATCCGGGTACTACAAAAATGTATCAAGATCTGCGCAGAGATTATTGGTGGCCCGGAATGAAATTTGATATCATGAAATATGTAGCAAAATGCTTGACATGTTTACAAGTTAAAGCAGATCATCAGAAACCATATGGAAGGTTACAACCATTGGAAATCCCATAATGTAAGTGGGAACATCTCACTATGGACTTCATAAGCAAGCTACCAAAGACAGCTAGGGGTTATGATACCACTTGGGTGGTTGTAGATCAGTTAACTAAGAGTGCTCATTTCTTAGCAATACGTGAGACATACTCTTCAGAAAAGTTAGCCGATTTATTCATCAAAGAGATTGTTTCAAGACATGGAGTGCCAGTCTCGATTGTCTCTGATCGAGATACTCGTTTCACTTCATGTTTTTGGAAAACATTACATGAAGAGATGGGAACTAGGTTATTGATCAGGACATCATATCTAGGCGTGTGCATTAAACGGGTTGGCCCGTGAAAGCCCGCCGGACCGGCCCGTTAAACCCGGGCCCGGCCCATGATGTGTGTAACCGGTCCGGTCTTCGGTCCTACCTTTCATGACTTAACGGTTATGGTCCTGGTCTGGGCTAAGCCCGTGGGTTTTCAAAAAAGCCCATAAAACCCGTATATATAGAACAATTAATAATTTCAAAAAAAAAGTCTAGCACTTAATTTATGTTTTACATAAACTATATTTAAAAATTTCCTTTATATTATTATTATTTGAATATTTAACGATTGTGAAAATATTAACTATAGTTATATATCTTTTTTTAGTTTAAACAGTAATCGTTTTCAAGTTTTCTTCCTATTTTAATACGAAAACAATATTTTTCATAAATATACTTTATTCAATTTTGTTATATAAACCAAATGTTTCTTTATACTTTTCATTCATCGCTCAAGAAAACTAGAATTGAATATAACTGAATGTACAATTTTAAATTACAATTTACACCATCATACTTTTGATTATGAACATTTGTTGCTGCGCAAAAGCTTTTTCAATACTCTACGACCCTACCTATCACTTTTCGATATTTACTACTCACAATTAACAACCCAAATCAATTGCATATATCTCCTACAAAGATTAAAGACTACATATAATGATTTATACATAAATGTAATGTTATTTACACATATATATAAAATAAAATAAATTCTAAAAGGTAAAAAGAAACAAAAACTAAAACATATTCAAATGCATATAACATTAGTTCATAATTAAAATCTTGCATAAAGAAAAATAATGAAAAAGAAAATGAAATAAAAAACAAAGATCTCTTTGAATTGATATTTGTAACAATTCGGCCAATTCTTTCGATGTAATATTCAAGAATATTCTATTTCCGTTAACAAACAAATGAGAATATTGTACGAGAAACGTCTAATAAGTCGGATTTATAGTAACACAGAAGCTAATATGATTAAGGTAATTTAATTAAACGGGCCTGATGCTAAAGCCCGAGGACCGGCCCATTAAAGCCCGTGAAAGCTCGGACCGGACCATTAACAATTGGTCCGGTCCTCAGTCCCCAGTTTACCCTGTTAATGGTCTCGGTCCCAGTCCGGTCCGGTCCGGGTTGGTCCGGTTAAAGCCCAATAATCACCCCTAATCATATCATCCTCAAACTGACGGTCAAGGTGAGAGGACAATACAAACCCTCGAAGATATGCTATATGCTTGTATAATTGATTTCGGTGGAAGCTGGGATAATCATTTGCCATTAGCATAATTCTCGTACAATAATAGCTACCATTCCAGTATTGGTATGCCACCATATGAGATGATATATAGTAGAAGATGTAGAACTCCTGTGTGCTGGGGAGAAATTGGTCAGAAAGAATCGGGCAGCAAAGAAATAGTTCAAGCCATGTTATAAAAGCTTGACTTAATCAAGGCACGTTTGAAAGCAACACAGGATAGACAGTTGTCATACGCAGACATAAGACGTAGACCAATAGAATTCCAAGAAGGAGATTACGTCTTGTTGAAAGTATCCCCTTGGAAAGGTCTAATCTGATTCAAGAAACGTGGAAAGCTAAGTCCACGATTCATTGGTCCTTTCAGAATCATCAAAAAGGTCGAAAAAGTAGCCTATCAATTAGAGCTACTTGAAGAATTGAATAAGATACACAACACGTTCCATGTATCTTATTTAAGGAAATGTTTGACAGACGAAACTGCACACATTCCTTTTTAAGAAATAGAAGTTGATAATAAGCTGACTTATGTTGAAGAATGTGACGTTTCGGATTTTTCATTTACGCATTTATAATATATATCATGTAATCATTTTTTTTTAATGAAATGCAAGTGTTTTTATTTAATTTTGTACAAAATATATATGTATTTATTTTGGGGATTTAAAATAATCAAAATTTTATAAGTTTTAAACTTAAATAAAATTTTATATAAAAATCCAAATTTAAAAGATTCGTAACATAAATATAATAATCTATCTAAATAAAAATAAACTTTTATAAAAATATATATATATATATACATTTATAATAATAATATGAGTTTATAAAATATAATTGAAATTGAAAAAGAAATCTAATTAATTATTTTTATAAAAGTTGAGGGTCGTTTTGTATTTAATCAAACTACAAGGTTTAAAACAGAATTCAGTTAAAGGACTAAAGGTGTACAAATCAAAATACAAGGGCTCCTCCGTAATTATCTCAGGGACTATTTTAAATCAAAATCAAACTCCAGGGACCAAAGTTGACAAAACCATATTCGCATTTCCGGTCACCCCCTTCGATTTGTCCGGCGGTCCAAGGCTTTCTCCGGCGAACACCCCGACAGGGCTGTTCCCTGCACCTCAACGCCCGACAAAAGCGTCTCGGACTTCGCCTCCCCCACGCGAACCAGACCCCTCGACCAATTTGTCTGCTAATCACAAGGATCGTCTGATCCTGTTGGTGGCCGAGACATCCAGGTCCAAATTCGTGCCCGACAGGCCACCTCCACGCCTGTTGACTGTCGGGTTAGTTTCACCTTGCCCAGACTAATGTCGGGACGTGTCCAATTGCGCGTTTGAGCATAAGGATTAGGCTCGGCTATAAAGAGCCATTGTCGGCCCTGCTCGAACTCGTTACCATCCTTCCTCACACCCCCACTCCAAATTAAAGACTGCATTACTTTCGTCTTCCCTGAGAGAGACTGTGACCAAGAATTCAGGAGCTGATTCCATCCAGAAGTCTGATTCCCGTTTTGGACATTTTCGGTTCAAGGTTCCTGCCGTCCAGGCCCTTCGCGACCAAGTCCGGACCTCTTTTCGGTTCCATTAGCTTCTGTTATCATCAGGTAAACTATTCCAATCGAAATCTAGGCATTCGCTCGAGAGTCACCGGGCAAACTCAGTGTCCTCGGACACGGTTTGCCGGTCACCGAGAACCAGCGACCAGTTTCTCTGTTGTGTATTTAAATTACCCGTCACACACATAACCAGCGATTGGCAGTAGCCCGGCTGGTTATGCGTGTGTGTGTTTAAGGCGCAGGTCGCGGGTTCGATCCCGGTTGGCCTTCGGCTCAAATTTTTTATTTCTGTTTTCATTTATTTATTTTATTTAATTATCCTAATTTATTTTTAATACTCTTTTTATACAATAAATACTAAAACGAGTCGGTTTACTCGATCGTTTAATTTAAAATCGATTAAACTACATTTTTAATAAACCATCCCATTTTTTTATAATATTTTTATAAACTTATTAAAATACATTATGATATATAAAATGTCCCACTGTTTACAAATCTTGTAATATTTTTATAAACTCATTAAAATACATTTTAATATATAAAATGTTCCACCTTTATAAGTCTTGTAAATGTTTTTTTTATAAACTTGTTAAAAACAAATATAATATGGTAAAGAATTTTCTCTCATTTGTTATAAAAATACATTAAACATAATAAATACTTGTTTAAAACAATATATATATATATATGTATATATATATTTCTATGAGTTAAAGTTTTACAAAACCGTTATCATTTTCTACCCTATTTTATACAAATATATATTAAGAATATTATTGTAAAACCTATACTCATTAGATACGAATACGCTCATACAAACATACAATAATCCATATTTATCTACATAGGATTTCATCATGCTTAGTTTTCAACGTCTTTATCACCCGCACTCGTGGATCATCGTATCCGCTAGCCAGGTGAGTTACATAGCCCCTATTTTACATTTTTATAAGTTTTGGGGTGAAACATTATACATGCTACTCACATTGTTTATACGTGTTATACATGAGACTATATGCTTATTCTTTGGATGTACATACATTTAAACGCAAGTCAACCAACTGTAATATTGATAGATCTATTGTGCCTGACCAGCCCACCCGGTTAGGGTGTTTATTACTGCATACTCGGATATAACCGTGTGTTATATTCAAACATACCGGATATAGTGGGTAACTATATTCAAGCATACCGGACTTAGCTGTTGTGCTCTGTTCAAGCGTGTCAAACTCGGTTTGAATTGTGATTAAATAAATGGTACATCATATACACTATGTTTAACAAGATAAACAATGAGTTGCAAAACGATTTACAACTACTACTTATCGGAACTATTAAACCTATGTACTCACCAACTTTTTAGTTGACACTTGATTTAAATAATGTTTCAGGTTTGGATATGTGACTATTTGCTGAAGATTCCTCCACTTAAGGATTTTAGACCTAGTTAAATAAATCAATGTTTTGAACTAGACTAGGTTATTTGAAATGTATTGTATTTGGATCTTGTTGTTTCTTAATTTTAATTAATGAATTATGCAACCTTTAGTTACCATGTGCTTTTGAACAATCATTCTAATGTCCGCCTCGATGATTCCGCCATCGGTCGGGGTGTGACAGATTGGTATCAGAGCCATGGTTATAGGGAATTAGGTTATTAGACACAATGACCTAGACTATAACCCTAGGACTCCCTTTTTATGTATTATGTGCTAAATGATTAATTGCTATGTGAGTTATTTGTAGTTAGGAATTGTCTGAATTTTCCCGAGTTTGGTACATGAGACTTATACACATACATACAAGACCTTGATACATGATACATACTTTACATACACATTTGGTCAACACATTTATGCAAACAAATACACTACTTATCCTTGTCCATACTCTCTCCTAATCCTTATAAATTGCAACATTTATATTCATAGACTCTCAAATCTATTAAAATCTTGAAAATCTCGTCAACGACTTAATCTCCTGAAACCAGTAAAAGACACATGCAATCTGGAAGGGTGACACCTGTACATTGGGTTTTCTGTCTAGGAAAGCATTTCGCATAAATCCAAATAAACGGACCCGTATGCTTTCCTGGGAATTCCTGAAGTGAGTGTTTACCTATAGGCTAAAGCATGTCTCTTTGAAAGTTTCGGGGAATTATTTAACGTTGATAAGTCAATGTATTCGCAAGGATACAATCCGAATTTGAACTCAAAATCTGGGGACATTATAGCAAAATAGGAAAAACTAGACGAACATGCAAAACAAATCATTATTACGGGTGCACACGTAATAACAATTTGTAGTGCATGCAAGTCCCGGAAATTCCTATTACACAAATAATGATCTATAACATCATGTCCTACCCGGAATAGATGACTTAGTTTCCCCTATCAACTTAGAATAAATACACATGCACTAGCACGCGTCATGATAAATCTCGTATTTCTGCTTACATTATTTCCCGCTATAACTCATATTTATCCGTCTTATCTAAAATATCCTTGTCTTTTCTTATGGTGTTAGAATGCCTCCTCGACGTGCAAACTCTAGCACTTCCAACCCGGATCTTGCTACTCTTCTTGCCCAGCTAGTAGGGCAAATGACTCAAGCAAATAACAACAGTGACGGGTCTCACAACATCCAAGGGAACGGTGGTACCAACCCGCCTCACTGCATGTTTAAGCACTTTAACTCGTGCAATCCTACAAAATTCTTCGGGACTGAAGGTGCTACCGGCTTGCTTCAATGGTTTGAAAGCATGGAAAGCACATTCCAAAACAGCGACTGTCCCGATAATCTTCGGGTTCGTTATGCCACAAGTGTACTCCAAAAGAGAGCCCTCACCTGGTGGAACGGCGAGAAACGCACTCGTGGTGCTGAGGTTGCTACATCCTTCTCATGGGATGATCTGAAAAAGGCCATGACTGATGAATTCTGTCCTCGGAATGAAATGAGGAAGCTCGAGGCTGAGTTTTGGGATCTTGCCCAAGACAGCGGGGATAATCTGGCTTACACCACCCGGTTCCAAGAACTAAGTCTTTTGGTGCCTCACATGATCACTCCCCTTGCTCGGGGAATTGAAAAATACATAGGCGGCCTGCCTATGCAAATTCAAGATGCTGTGCTGGGAAGCAATCCTCCTACTCTTGAAGCTGCTATCCGTCTATCTGCTACACTATCCGACAACCATGTCAAAGCCGGAACGTTAACAAGAAAGGGTTCCAAGAAGGTTGTCTCTACCCTCGCGGCCGTCAAAGATGTAAAACCCGAGTCTTCTAACCGCAACAAGAAACGAAAGGGTCGAAACTTCGCAGCCGTAACTCCCGCCGTACCTGCTATTCAAGCGGCCCCTTTGGTTCAAAACCCAAAAACTTATCAGGGCCCGAATCCCCAGTGCCAGACCTGCAAGTACCATCATCCTGCCAACTTACCATGCCGATTGTGCTCAAGCTGTGGGCGATATGGACATGTGGTCACTACTTGCCGTACCCATCCTCCCGTCCATCAAGCTGCTCCAGCCAACCGTCAAAACTATCCGGCACCTCCCAATGGTCGGGCATGTTACGAATGTGGAGATCCAAACCATTACCGTGACCGATGCCCAAAACTTCATCATCAAGGTGGTCCTCAAGGACGAACGTTTAACATAAACGCTAAAGAGGCTCAAGCAAACAACGACGTGATAAACGGTACGTTTCTTGTAAACAATCATTATGCATCTGTTTTATTTGATACCGGTGCCGATAGGAGTTTTGTGTCTCTTACTTTTGAAACTCGACTTGCTAAGCAAAGAACGAAACTTGATAATTCTTACTCCGTGGAGATAGCAAACGGAAAATCTATTACTATAAATTCTGTTATCCGCGATTGCAATCTCGAGCTTAATAATCATGAATTCTCTGTTGACCTCCTTCCAATGCAATTGGGAAGCTTCGATATTATAATTGGCATGGACTGGTTATCCAAGCACTATGCCGAGGTTATTTGCTACGAAAAGTGTATTCGTATACCTCTCTCTTCGGGCGACACGTTAGTTATTTTCGGTGAAAAACCGTGTCGTGGTCTCCAGCTCATGTCTTGCACATTAGCACAAAAGTACTTGCGGAAGAAGTACGTTGCCTTCCTGGCTCACATAGTTGACACGAAAGTCAAGGATAAGGAATTGCAAGACATCCCAATCATCCGAGATTTTCCCGAGGTATTCCCCGAGGACCTACCTGGTCTTCCTCCTCCTAGACAAGTAGAGTTCCGCATTGACCTTGTGCCCGGAGCAACTCCCGTGGCAAAAGCTCCCTATCGTATTGCACCTTCCGAGATGCAAGAGCTTGCAAGTCAATTACTAGAACTCTCATCCAAAGGATTCATCCGCCCGAGCCATTCACCTTGGGGTGCTCCCGTACTATTCGTAAAGAAAAAGGATGGATCGTTTCGAATGTGCATCGATTATCGAGAACTCAACAAGCTTACAATTAAGAACCGTTATCCTTTGCCCCGTATCGACGATCTTTTCGATTAGCTTCAAGGTTCAACATGTTTCTCAAAGATTGATCTTCGTTCCGGATACCATCAACTTCGTGTTCTTGATGAAGACATTCCGAAAACTGCCTTTCGGACTAGATATGGTCACTACGAGTTCATGGTCATGCCATTCGGTTTGACTAACGCACCTGCGGTTTTCATGGACCTCATGAACCGTGTATGCAAACCTTATTTGGACAAATTCGTGATCGTTTTCATTGACGACATTCTCATCTATTCTAAAACAAAAGCGGAGCATGAACAACATCTTCGTTTGATTTTGGAACTCTTGAAGAAAGAACAACTATACGCCAAGTTCTCCAAGTGTGAATTCTGGCTAAAGGAAGTTCAATTTTTGGGACACATAGTCAACGATAAAGGAACTCATGTGGACCCGGCAAAGATCGAGGCGGTAAAGAATTGGAGTACACCTAAGACTCCTACCGAGATTCGTTCATTCCTTGGACTAGCAGGTTACTATCGTCATTTCATCTCAAATTTCTCCAAGATTGCGGTTCCACTCACTGCCTTGACTCACAAGGGTAAATCTTACGAGTGGGGACCCAAGCAAGAAGAAGCTTTTCAAACTCTCAAGCACAAGCTCTGCAATGCTCCTATTCTAACTCTCCCTAATGGTAATGACGACTTTGTCGTTTATTGTGATGCATCCAACCAAGGTCTTGGTTGCGTTCTTATGCAACGTGACCAAGTAATTGCATACGCATCACGCCAACTCAAAGTCCATGAGAAGAACTATACGACCCATGATCTTGAGCTTGGTTCTATCGTTTTCGCTTTGAAAATTTGGAGACACTATCTATATGGCACCAAATGTGTGGTTTTCACCGACCACAAAAGTCTCCAACATATTTTCAATCAAAAAGAGCTTAATATGAGGCAACGACGATGGGTTGAACTTCTTAACGACTACGACTGCGAGATTCGCTACCATCCCGGCAAAGCAAATGTTGTAGCCAACGCCTTGAGTCGTAAAGAACGTGTCATGCTTCATAGTATTTGTATTCATAACGATATCCAAGCCCGTATTCTCAAAGCACAACACACCTCGGTTACCGAGGGAAACATGTATCAAGAAATGGCATGTGGTGTAGAACTCTTGCTAGAAACCAAAGCCAACGGTCTATTGTATTACTTGGACCGTATCTAGGTTCCCGATCGCGACGATCTTCGTAAATTTTTGATGAACGAGTCCCACAAAACTCGATATTCGGTACATCCCGGAGCTGATAAGATGTACATGGGTCTCCGTCAGCAATATTGGTGGCCCGGCATGAAAAAGGTTATTGCCCTCTTTGTGGTAAAATGCCTTACTTGTTCTAAAGTGAAGGCCGAACACCAAAAGCCTTCCGGACTCCTCGAACAACCTGAAATACCCGTATGGAAATGGGAGAACCTTGCCATGGATTTCATCACCAAACTCCCACGCACTTCTAGTGGGCATGATAGTATCTGGGTCATTATCGACCGACTTACAAAGTCTGCTCATTTCTTGCCTATTCGTGAGGACTACCGAGTTGAGAAATTGGCTCGGATCTACATTGATGAGATTGTAAGTCGTCACGGAATCCCTTTGAACATCATCTCCGATCGTGATTCGCATTTTACTTCCCGATTTTGGCAATCGTTACAATCTGCACTTGGTACTCGCTTGGATTTAAGTACGGCTTACCATCCTCAAACTGATGGACAAACCGAGCGAACAATCCAAACTCTTGAAGATATGCTTAGAGCTTGTGTCATTGACTTTGGTGGTAATTGGGATTCTCACCTACCATTGATTGAATTCTCTTACAACAACAGCTACCACACAAGTATTAACATGGCACCGTTTGAGGCTCTTTATGGACGGAAATGTCGTTCACCAATTTGTTGGAACGAAATTGGTGAAGCACAAATCACCGGTCCAGAGCTTATCCAAGAGACCTCCGATAAAGTCTCTCTTATCCGTGACAACATTCGGGTAGCAAGAAGTCGGCAAAAGAGCTATGCCGACAAACGACGAAAACCCTTGGAATTTCAAGTTGGAGATATGGTCCTTCTAAAGGTATCACCTTGGAAAGGCGTAGTCCGATTTGGAAAAAAAGGAAAACTTGCACCTCGATATGTGGGCCCATTCAAGATACTCGAAAGGATAGGAAAAATGGCCTACAAACTCGATCTTCCTTCAGAACTCAGCAACGTCCATCCGACTTTTCATGTGTCAAATTTGAAAAAGTGTCTAGCCGATGAGAACCTCCACATTCCCCTTGATGAGGTGCGTATTGACGAGAAAATGCACTTCGTTGAGAAACCCATGGAAATCATGGACCGAGAAGTCAAGAAACTCAAGCGTAGCCGCATCCCCATTGTCAAGGTCCGTAGGGAGTCTAAACGTGGACCCGAGTTCACTTGGGAACGTGAAGACCAAATGAAGACCAAGTATCCGTATCTCTTTTCATAGCCTCCACTAGTTGAATTTCGGGGCGAAATTTCTCTAATATGGGGAGACTGTGACGTTTCGGATTTTTCATTTACGCATTTATAATATATATCATGTAATCATTTTTTTTTAATGAAATGCAAGTGTTTTTATTTAATTTTGTACAAAATATATATGTATTTATTTTGGGGATTTAAAATAATCAAAATTTTATAAGTTTTAAACTTAAATAAAATTTTATATAAAAATCCAAATTTAAAAGATTCGTAACATAAATATAATAATCTATCTAAATAAAAATAAACTTTTATAAAAAAAATATATATATATATATATACATTTATAATAATAATATGAGTTTATAAAATATAATTGAAATTGAAAAAGAAATCTAATTAATTATTTTTATAAAAGTTGAGGGTCGTTTTGTATTTAATCAAACTACAAGGTTTAAAACAGAATTCAGTTAAGGGACTAAAGATGTACAAATCAAAATACAAGGGCTCCTCCGTAATTATCTCAGGGACTATTTTAAATCAAAATCAAACTCCAGGGACCAAAGTTGACAAAAGCCTATTCGCATTTCCGGTCACCCCCTTCGATTTGTCCGGCGGTCCAAGGCTTTCTCCGGCGAACACCCCGACAGGGCTGTTCCCTGCACCTCAACGCCCGACAAAAGCGTCTCTGACTTCGTCTCCCCCACGCGAACCAGACCCCTCGACCAATTTGTCTGCCAATCACAAGGATCGTCTGATCCTGTTGGTGGCCGAGACATCCAGGTCCAAATTCGTGCCCGACAGGCCACCTCCACGCCTGTTGACTGTCGGGTTAGTTTCACCTTGCCCAGACTAATGTCGGGACGTGTCCAATTGCGCGTTTGAGCATAAGGATTAGGCTCGGCTATAAAGAGCCATTGTCGGCCCTGCTCGAACTCGTTACCATCCTTCCTCACACCCCCACTCCAAATTGAAGACTGCATTACTTTCGTCTTCCCTGAGAGAGACTGTGACCAAGAATTCAGGAGCTGATTCCATCCAGAAGTCTGATTCCCGTTTTGGACATTTTCGGTTCAAGGTTCCTGCCGTCCAGGCCCTTCGCGACCAAGTCCGGACCTCTTTTCGGTTCCATTAGCTTCTGTTATCATCAGGTAAACTATTCCAATCGAAATCTAGGCATTCGCTCGAGAGTCACCGGGCAAACTCAGTGTCCTCGGACACGGTTTGCCGGTCACCGAGAACCAGCGACCAGTTTCTCTGTTGTGTATTTAAATTACCCGTCACACACATAACCAGCGATTGGCAGTAGCCCGGCTGGTTATGCGTGTGTGTGTTTAAGGCGCAGGTCGCGGGTTCGATCCCGGTTGGCCTTCGGCTCAAATTTTTTATTTCTGTTTTCATTTATTTATTTTATTTAATTATCCTAATTTATTTTTAATACTCTTTTTATACAATAAATACTAAAACGAGTCGGTTTACTCGATCGTTTAATTTAAAATCGATTAAACTACATTTTTAATAAACCATCCCATTTTTTTATAATATTTTTATAAACTTATTAAAATACATTATGATATATAAAATGTCCCACTGTTTACAAATCTTGTAATATTTTTATAAACTCATTAAAATACATTTTAATATATAAAATGTTCCACCTTTATAAGTCTTGTAAATGTTTTTTTTATAAACTTGCTAAAAACAAATATAATATGGTAAAGAATTTTCTCTCATTTGTTATAAAAATACATTAAACATAATAAATACTTGTTTAAAACAATATATATATATATATGTATATATATATTTCTATGAGTTAAAGTTTTACAAAACCGTTATCATTTTCTACCCTATTTTATACAAATATATATTAAGAATATTATTGTAAAACCTATACTCATTAGATACGAATACGCTCATACAAACATACAATAATCCATATTTATCTACATAGGATTTCATCGTGCTTAGTTTTCAACGTCTTTATCACCCGCACTCGTGGATCATCGTATCCGCTAGCCAGGTGAGTTACATAGCCCCTATTTTACATTTTTATAAGTTTTGGGGTGAAACATTATACATGCTACTCACATTGTTTATACGTGTTATACATGAGACTATATGCTTATTCTTTGGATGTACATACATTTAAACGCAAGTCAACCAACTGTAATATTGATAGATCTATTGTGCCTGACCAGCCCACCCGGTTAGGGTGTTTATTACTGCATACTCGGATATAACCGTGTGTTATATTCAAACATACCGGATATAGTGGGTAACTATATTCAAGCATACCGGACTTAGCTGCTGTGCTCTGTTCAAGCGTGTCAAACTCGGTTTGAAATGTGATTAAATAAATGGTACATCATATACACTATGTTTAACAAGATAAACAATGAGTTGCAAAACGATTTACAACTACTACTTATCGGAACTATTAAACCTATGTACTCACCAACTTTTTAGTTGACACTTGATTTAAATAATGTTTCAGGTTTGGATATGTGACTATTTGCTGAAGATTCCTCCACTTAAGGATTTTGGACCTAGTTAAATAAATCAATGTTTTGAACTAGACTAGGTTATTTGAAATGTATTGTATTTGGATCTTGTTGTTTCTTAATTTTAATTAATGAATTATGCAACCTTTAGTTACCATGTGCTTTTGAACAATCATTCTAATGTCCGCCTCGATGATTCCGCCATCGGTCGGGGTGTGACAAAGAACCTAACAAGATTCTAGACACAAAAGAGAAACAACTACGTCACAATACAATCAAACAAGTATTAGTACAGTGGAAGCACAGAAAAGGGTCGGAGATGACCTGGGAAAATGAGGAGAACTTATCCTCAACTATTTAAGGACTAACAAGTTTCGAGGACGAAACCTAATTTAAGGGGGGGAGAATCATAACATCCTAAAATTTAACGGCTTGATAAAAAAGAAACGGCAAATAAAACAAGCAAAGCAAAGACCAAGGTTTAAAATGAAAATTTGAAGTTCCGAGCCATAACGGACCATCATGGACAGTAACGGTCAGTTACAAGCCGTGAAGGACCGTCACAGGACGGTAACGGTCCGTTATGGGCGGAGCAAGGGTTTGAACCATAGAATGGCACGTGTTCTGTGACTCATCTTGGTGAAGTGATGCGTGTAAATCCTATGACGTACCGTCATGAAGGGTAAATGTCTGTTACGGGTCATGACGGGCCGCCATGAGATAATAACGGTCTGTTATGTGTTGGCGAAGATCATGGCGGCCAAGGAACAAACGGTCACGGACCGTCACCATTGGTAACGGTCCGTTACGGACCCAGGAGCCAGCCTATAAATAGATGAAGTTGGCCATACACTTTTCTCACAACAAAACACACAATCTTACACACACACAAAATTATGAAGAAGCAAGGGATATTATAATAATGAAATATAGTAAACGTACGGGAGAATATCCAACCGGTATGTAGTTATCTGACAAACGGAATGTTCTATCTAAGGAAAGAGTGGTGTGTAAATCTTTCCTAGACCCGTCACTCTTTCCTAGGAACATCTCTGTTGGAGGTACTGCTCTTGAAGGAAAATCACCCCAGTTTACAATATATGAAAAATATGAATATGTGATGAAAGTACATGAGTCCAGGAATATACCATGCATGAATACATGATGAATATGAATACGTGAATGCATGATGATACGTGCAAAATATAAATGAGTATGATGGAACGAGTCTAAACCCTAAAATGGAATAACGGAGTACTCACGAAGTGGTAAAGGGGTGGTGGATACGCCGCTGGTACTTCCGTTACATGAAATGAACCCTTTTAATGCATCGTGGAGAAACCGTTACGAAGTTTTAAGGTAAGGACTGGTTGGGAAGTAAATCAAGCATATATGTGAAATGAAAACAAATGCTTGATACATTTGGGAGGCTGTGAGTCTAAGACACTCAAGGTCCCAAATGAAATGAGATACCCAGCCTGTAAGGTGGATCTCAATAAATAATAAAGAAGAGAACTAAAAAGATTCCAAGCCTACGGGGCTGAGGAAAAGAAAAGGAAACTTCAGGCCTACGGGACTGAAGGAGGAAAAGATTCCAAGCCTACGGGGCTGAGGAATGAATGGGGTTGAGGAATGAATAAGTCTTCGTGACAAATGCAAGGGGTCTATAATGACGAGTATAAGAACCTTGCCAATACTCGGACCGGAGGTACGGCCTAAGATGGTTGCGAGGGGGTTAGTACACCCATAAAATATACAAATACCGTGATCGGAGGTATGTCCGAATATGGTCATGGGGGCACCGAGAGCCCGAGAGAACGTGAACAATAATAAGAACCTAAAGGGTTCATAATGAATAGAACGATGCAGTGTACTTACTTAGCGTAAGCTAATTCAAAAATGTTTTTCAAACACTGCAGGAAAGAAGCACATGGATAGAGCTTCTTGTGGGCAGATCTGTCGGAGTTGGAAAATCCCTATGTAAAATGATGTAATTATATCATCTTTTATAAAACAATGATATTTCAAATGAAAAAGTTACCTTAGCTATTTAATGGCAAGGTTTTTGTCAAACTAGGACCGTTTTCCGCAACAAAATACTCTAATAAAATAATAAGATAAGTAGGGTATTTTAGGGTATGGACTCGGTTTAACCGGATGTGGATACCCAAGATTGGTGAACTTAGGGACAAAATCCTTGATGAGGCCCATAAGTCTCGCTACTCTATCCACACTGGGACGAACAAAATGTACCAGGATTTGAAGAAAGAATATCGGTGGCCTGGCATGAAGAACGATGTAACTGAATATGTTAGCAAGTGTCTGACTTTTTCACTGGTTAAGGTCGAGCACCAGAAACCATGTGGTAAAATGCAACCTTTGCCGATACCAGAATGGAAGTGGGAAGAGATCACCATTGATTTCATTACAAAGCTACAACGAACAGCTAAAGGAAATCATACCATTTGGGTGATCGTCGACCGCTTGACGAAAAGTGCTCACTTCTTACCAATACGTGAGGCTTTTTCGTCTGAGAAGTTAGCAGAAATATTCATCAACGAAATTGTAAGTAGACACGGTATGCCATTGTCAATCGTGTCCTATAGAGACACTCGATTCACGTCGAGATTCTGGAAGAAGTTCAATGAAGCATTGGGTACTAGACTAAACATCAGCACCGCTTACCACCCACAAACAGATTGTTAATCCAAGAGAACCGGTCAGACCTTGAAAGACATGCTCCGGGCATGCATTATTGATTTCGTTCGGAGCTGGGATAGCCATTTGCCGTTAGCAAAATTTTCATATAACACCAGCTACCACTCAACCATCGGCATGCCGCCATTTGAGATACTGTACGGAAGAAGATGTAGGACCCTGGTTTGTTGGGGAGAAATTGGACAGAAAGACTTTGCGAGTCTCGAAGTGGTCAAAGCTACTTCCGAGAAATTTGAACAGATCAAAGCTCGCATGAAAGACGCTAAATAAAGACATAAATCATATGCGGATAAGCGAAGAAGGGATTTAGAATTTCAAGTATGGGATATGGTACTATTAAAAGTGTCACCCTGGAAAGGGATCATCAGATTCAGGAAGAGAGGCAAACTGAATCCAAGGTTTGTCGGGCCTTTCAAGATCATAGCAAAGGTGAGTCAAGTAGCATACTGACTAGATTTACCTGATGAACTTAGTGGGATTCACCCTACATTCCACGTGCTGCATTTACGCAAGTACCTAGCTGACGGAATGGCTCACATACCCTATGACGAGATTGAAGTAGATAACAGTTTGAACTATGTAGAAGAACCAATAGCTATCTTTGACCGAGCCGAGAAATGACTACGCAATAAGTCCATTCCTTTAGTCAAGGTGTAATGGAAACACAGAAAAGAGTCAGAAGCTACTTGGGAAAAAGAGGATGAGATTAAGGAACTGTACCCTCAACTGTTTAACTCATAGCAAGTTCCGAGGAAGAAACCTCTTCAAGGAGGGTAGACTTGTAACATCCTAAAAATAAAGAGAAATAAAATGAAAGCCCGAAATTTTAAATGAAAACGTGAAAGGAAACGGGTGGGCTTGGGCCGATGAAGCCCACCTATATAAGGATAGGAGCAGCTCTCCCCTCCTCATTCAAGCCTTGCGTAAGTTTTTAGAGAGAGAAAGAGGAATCGGGTTTAGAGAGAGAAAGCTCGAGAATTTGACTCAAAAGCTCGGGGATCGTTAGTCTCCATTAGATCAACAAGAATCAACAGGAATTAGGCCACAAGAGGTAAATCTCCAACTTAAATATGGGTTTTTGTTTCGGTTTTGGGTTCTCAGGTTTTAAGCAAAAAGGTCATATTTTTACGCATGAAATGATATTACAAGCATAGATGTAGCTTAACGATCGATAAAACAACAGATTGAACGTAAAAATTTTGGGCCTTGAACGATCCTGATGTCGGTTGAGTGGTCTATAAAAACTAAACAAAAACTGACCTAGACACTCTAGTTAAAACTCTAGAAATCCTATGAACTAGACCACAATGACAGGCAAGTATACCTATTAATTGTAATACAGCCTAATGGAAGTCCGGATATCGAACCCACGAGACACAGACTATAACTAAAACTAGACTCCGACACAGAACTAAGATATTTGGTTTAGTTTAGGGGGGATTCTATAAACTACGATTAAACTAATCAAAAGTAAATGAAGAAGGCTACTAACGACAAATAACTATCACACAAGAGAATCAGATGAAATCAAGAATCAGGAAGGCACTACCTAGACACGAATCCTATTTGTGAAACTCGGATTACTATCGGATATGGAAACGATGATGAAACTGGGATTCTAAAAATGCACCCTCAAACAACCTAGTGGATTCCTAATCAATCTCAGGATGTGACCAGAAGGCAACTCTAAGGAATGTATAATGCTCACGAGATAATTGGATCACCTTTCGGTTTCACTAACGATACTAAAGTACCCTAAGACAGATCACCTTTCAGTCTCACTATCCCAATACACTCAAGGAATGCAAGGGGTAATCTAAGGACAATTGAATTGACGCGGACTAGAAAAGATCCTAAACAACCTAGAGAAACCTCCTTTCAGAGCCTTTCACCTAGACACCTAAAACCAAAGACTAACCTACTATCTCTCACCTTTCAGCTATCGAGATAGGAAGAACACTCAGCTCTAACAACTTACCAACATATGTTCCTATGGATTACTATGTCTAGCAATACCATACACAGTCACAAACGCACAGTAAGCAACCTAAACATGCACCTATAACTGAAAGACATTCAACAAGAGGCATGCGGAACATGAGCTAATAACAAATCAGAACTAAATATGCATTTACATCATATCAATCATTCAAAGATTCATTACAATAGTATCCAACCATCATACGATAACCCAAAACAGATAAAAATCCAATCTTTCAACAAATAATCATCAAATCTAGGTAGTATCTATGATTTTAGCCAATCATCATGTTCAAAACTAACAAATCAGTAGTAAAATTCATAAACATGGTATTAACAAACTGATTGAATTCAAAAGAATGAATAATGGAAACCGAACAATTGATATCTAACCAATTTGATCCCAAAAGCTCCAAAGTATGGCTTCAATCTCCTTCTCTTCTCCCAAAATTGCCCAGAAACTCTGATCAGACGGCTAAAAGTTCAACTCTTCATAATATGGCATTAGAAAACATTAAATATTTGAAATTAGTGTTTTTCTAGTTTTTTAGAACTTTCGAGTGTCGTGAACCAAGAATAAAGGCTCTTCGCGTGGTGCGAAGGCCAAAACAGTCGGGCTCAATTTTCATGGTCTTCGTGTGTCGCGAAGACCTAATCCTCCTTCTCCGCGTGTCGCGAAGATCCAATTTTCCAGAAATTTAGTTTTTCTTTATTCTTTTCCATCCCTCTCCTCGTGTGCTCAACTTCTCCGGGTTTTAACACTTGACTTCTGCTACTTTTGCACCCGAACACCTACAAACAAGACCCGAACTCAGAACAAACCAAAAACGAATAGAAACGAAAAAAATACTAATTAAAACGCACATAAACAATAGGATAAAAGCATATGTTTTGCAACACATCAAACATCCCCACACTTAACCTTTTTTCGTCCTCAAAAAAGAATCTGCAATGGAATCATAACTGGAAAACTAGCTTTAACAATCACATTCATTCATTAGTTCTCATACAATCACGCGTTAACTGCAACCATTGGTATTTCTATCCGAAAAAACCCAACCACCAACTTATCAAGCCCTGATTATGTTTACCAAGTTATCATTCTATCTATGGGTCCCACACTTAGAAGGCTACAGCTCAGCCTAATCCCATCTCAAGGTATATCAAGGTCCGGGTTAAACCATATAGATTTCCCACCAATATATACAAGAATTTATATGTTTTCACAATTGATTTAGATGAATTATGGATGAATGATTTGAGCATTTATTAACATATGAATGAACCTTACCTAGTGGTGCTTCAATCAATCTGTAACTCGACATGTGGCACATTGGCTGCAATTCTAGCATTGAAGTACTTAAGAATCTAACCCAGTGGTGTTTCAATCAGGTTGCAACCCGACGTGTGACACGTAGGCGAAACTTAGCTTTCCAAGTAATTAAGTTCTTAAGATTCTGACCCATTGGTGTTTCAACCAAGCTGCAACTCGGCGTGTGACACGTAGGAGAAACTCAATCTCTTAATTCAACTCAAATATATGAAATTATGAAATGTATGGAAATTCTTTAAACATATAAATTCTTAAATATAACATGGTACACATCACCCCATATTGACAGTTGCAACTTTACCGCTCCCCGAAAATGATAACCCACAAGATATCATGATTTAATTATTCAATTAACCTATTCAACACTTTCAGGATATTTAAGCTGTTAAAGTCGGCTGGATCTACCAATGCATCACAAATTAGACGCGCTTTCTATTGTTATTATTACAATTAAGTTTAACAAGCAGTTCCAAGTTCTACCTATCATCTTCCATTTCATTGCAAAATTCTAAATTCAAGGACAATTTTTTTGAAATTTTTTTTAATTTTATTTTTTTGTATTTTTTTTAATTTTTTAATTTATTTTTTTTTTCAATGTAAACTAAACTAAATTAAGCTAAGATAGACATAGTCTCTCATCCCCACACTTGAAACGCACATTGTCCCCAATGTGAACCAAGAAACGATTGAAAAATAAAAACAAAATAAAGAAATTAAATAAATTATTATGCACAAAAATCAGAACAGACTTCCCTGGTTAATATAGCAATATTCCTCGTAAGTTGTGTTCCCATGCCCTCCAATCGAACGCGCTCAACCATCCAAAATTTCAAAACTTCCCCATGAACGAAAGCGGAAATCACTAACAGAATTCTACCAACCATATCAAACAACCAAACAGTAATGATAATAATATAAACAACCACCCACCCGAGCCCCCGTAAAACTCATATAATATATCAATATCCAGCACAGCCCATGAGAATAAAAACATAAATAAAGAAAAAAGTACAATAAAGCAAAATACAACCCGGCTGGTACGGCTAGGGGTGTTCACAGTCGGATATCTAAAAAATAGGATATCCGAAAATTTCGGATAATGAAACGGATATCCGGTTTTTTTTAACTTAAATATATTTGTTAAATTAGAATATAAATATATAAAATATACTAAATACACATCATCTTTAGGAAATAATTAAAAAAACAATTTTTGAGTAATTTACTAAATTACGACGCGAATTCGTTTTAGATTTTTTAAAAAATAAGAAGGCTAAACAAATAACATAAAAAGACATATACTTCATATATATTGTATTTATAACACTTTCTAGAAAATAATATATAAATTTGACCAAAAAAATATAATTTTTGAAATTACGATGCGAATACGTTTATTTTTTTTAAATAAGAGAGCTAAACACATAACATAAAAACCATATTCTTTATATATATTGTATTTATAACACTTTATAGGAAAGATATCTTAAAAAAAAATATTTTCGGATATTCGGATATCAGAATATCCGAAATTTTTGAAAAATGATATCCGAATCTGAAAATTCGGATATCCGAATTTCGGATATCCGAATTTCGGATATCCATAATTTCGGATATCCGAATTTTCGGATAATTCGGAATTTCAGATATTTCGGGTTCGGTTTCGGATACGGATACTTTTGAACACCCCTAGATACGACGCTGCTACTCAAGTCTGAACTCCACCTATAGTGTCATCTGGATCAGCCTGCTCAGAATGATCTGGAACTCTAAAGAACGGTGGAATCTCGATGCCCTGCTGCGTCAACATGAAAAGGATCGCATCATCCTGCTGATCCAATCTGTAAAAATGCTGATCTCCCAGCGCCTCTAGTGTAAGCGGTGCTGGTGGCTTCTAGCGGAATGGATGCTGGTGCTAGGGGGCTCTATATGGTGTAAAACTCTCTGACGGGCGGTGGGCGCCCCCATCTGAATGGCCTCTGCTGCAGGTGTCCCAACAGGTGGTGGTACCTATGGACCCTCACTCGCCTCTATCCATCTAGGCGGCTCATCCATGGCACAAATGTCAGCTAACCGCAACTCATGAAGACCAAAACCGATCGTATCTGGGCTGGATGTAAGCAGATGACCTGGATAACGATAAAAAACTCCTAACCTCTCAGCTATCCGGCCAATGTACGACCCTAAATCAAATCTTGCCTCTCGTCCACCTCTCAACCCGGGTAAGTGATAAAAGCAGAATGGTGGCCAGGTTGGCCTCTCGGCGGCCAACGATGCAGAACAAGCATAATAGATCCACTTGATTGCACTTCTCGGTGCCGGACTTTTTTCCGATGAGGGTGCAAGCAAGGATCCTATGAATATAGCGGATAACTAGATCTCTGATCGATGACTCCAGAATAGCAGTAGAATACGGCCCGTCGACGATAGAGCTCCAAAACTCGCTCAAATGGCCGTCATTGACCCCCTGGTCATGACGCCTCCTAAAACAGCCTCTCAAACTCTGAACAAACGCCGTCTCAGCCACCTCGGCCTCAGTGTAGAATCCAGTTGCCACCGCAAACTAGGGAACAATGCCGGCTCCTCGAACTGCCCCACCGTGTACCGTAAAGTAGAATGAAACTCCACTATCAGCTCGCTATACTGGATGGCATCACAAGCTAAAACCGCCATCCATCGGGCTCCTAGCATCTCCTCCAACCTGGCACACTGTCCTAACTGATACTGATACTCCGATGTTTTTGGGGCTCCATATCTGTGAACTTCTCACAACGCACTGACTCCTCGGTCGCTAACTCAAAGCGTAGCAAAGTGTGATGACACAAAATCCAGTCGTCCAGTGGAATCAACTCCGTGTCAGTTGTCGGGCGGACCTTGGGAACTGCATATCGAATAACGCGCTCCGCCCTACGGATGGGGCGGGGCGTCCCGGGTGCTCCTCTAGGCAGCGGGATCAGCCCCGCCTACTCTTGGCCCAGCGGCCGCGCTCGATGAAGCTCAAGTGTCGGACATGCCTGCAAAACAAAGTTAGACAAATATACATAAAATAAGGCATTCCTAGCATCAAGGACGACTGAATAGCGTTTCATTCGCCGTAATCCTAAGTACACTTGAATAGTAAACTAAAATAAAAAAAAACAAAAATAAAAAAAATTTTAAAAAATTCGGGGATACCCTTTTTAGTTTTAATATAAACCAGACAATCTCGCTTGAATGGAGATTGAGTACGGGAGAGACGATCTAAACCTGCAAGATCACAAAATAAAATATCCCTGAGACTCGATTTACACAAGTTATATAATAAATTAAACTAGAACAAAAGATTCAAACGACTCACATTAAAAATTAAACTACAAACTAGAAATATAAAAATAACTAATTACAAGACTCGGACGTGACTCATTACACAAACCCACGGGGCCTAAACACGAGCAGAATTCCAATTAAGCTAATGCCACAGTGCCAAATACTTAGATATCAACTAGCCCTGATTAAATATTACCCATCTGGCATTCAAATGAATTAAAAAAAATCAGATGAAAAACTACCCTTAGTAACAAGGGTATCTGACCATTTGTAACCCTGCACAAACAAGCTCAAACAGTATCCTTTGCAACCACAATTTACCATTTATGTTCTATTTAGGATCCGTGGCACCAACAAAATCATAATTCAATCACAAGTCTACTCATTCCCACCTGCACCTACCTCAAGCTTCAACTTATGGACTAGGCCCGACCAAGATTCATCCGAATAAATAAAACGATTTCAAAAACAATCCTTTAGAAAACGGGGATTAGCCATTTGAGCATATGTACTTGTAATCGAAATAACCAAACCAAAGCCTAAATCAAGACCTACGCATGATCTATGTTGTTTGGTCGGTCAAAAAATATGAATTAAATAGTAAGTGGAAAGTCGAGTCGTCTCCACGAGAAATTGGTGGAAAGTTCAATTTTGATGTATATTGGTTTTAGTTTAGAAATTACAAACTTTGATTTTTTGCTTAAAATTCAATTTAGAGAGAAGAAACCTCATCCAAACTTCAGGTTTTAGATTTCACACAAAACTCAGTTGTTTAATTAGACACCACATAGACATAGTGTTGGAAAATCAGTTGACGTGGCTATTGAATATAGGTTCTTGTCGAAAAACCTATACGACTGGTTTTGTCATAAACCAATACAATTCAATTACCCAATTTATTAGTGTCAAGTTTCCCCCTTTAGTCACCCAACCCGCTTCTAGGTTTTCTCATTAACCGAACACTATTGTAAAGAAAGAACTCAAAACACAAAGATAAACTGTTTAAATTAACCAATACATCAATCCGTTCTGTTATTGTCAGAAACTAAACAGATCTAGTTCATAAACAAACCGAGTTAAACATAAAACCTATACGAATCGTCCGCCTAGAGGAAGCCACAAGTGGTTTAGCCGCTCATGGTAGTCATATGATCACAAGAATTGATGGAATACATTCGTTTTATGATTCTAGAGCACTCTTGCCTTCAAAAATCACCTTAGAAACTCCAAAAACGACTAAGGAATGATCAATACCCGTAACCCTAAAGTTATCATTTATATATAGCTAAAATCCCGCAAAATCCGCACTTGCCCGACTCCGACCGTACGGTACGCTGGTCTGACCGTACCATACGGTCAACTGAAATTTTATATGCCCAACCTTCTGTTACTTGCTCTTATGTACGATGACTAGTACGCCCGACCGTACGGTACGCCCAAATGACCGTATGGTACGCCCAAAACCACTTTTTCACGTCCGCATCGCCGAGAAACTCAGGTTTCATATATTATGGCCCCCGTGGTTCGACTCGTAGCTCAGGATACACTCCTCCCAAGTTCTGGACTCTGGAACTTCGTATTTCGGCTCAATCTTTTGCGTGCTTTCACCTTTAACTCCTCGTACTTGCTCCCAAATTCCTTTAGAACATGTGTTTAAGTTCCAAACACAAGTAAACCATAATATACTCAAAGTCATTGCATTCAACACACGAAACTCAATAATAATGCAATATTAAACACGTATAAACACAAACAAACACCCACTCCTCACATCCCCACACTTGACTTTTGCTTGCCCTCAAGCAAAGCTCGCTCGTTATTGTCCAACTATCATTGACAAATACACTTCACAAATCCTTAAGGTCCAAAGTCATACTCAACTCATAAGATTTACCACTGTCAATAGATTTACACCTAGCAAGCAAAAATATTATACGCTATTTAAAACCAAAATATCTAACCAAACCTAACATGCTTCAAGTTTCCTCATACATGCAATCACACCTCTCACAATGTTCACTCCACTCAGTTTAATTTCTGGACTAGCAAAGAATGTGCTAGAATATATATATGGAACACTCAGACCACTAATGAAATATCATTATCATAAGCTTGCATATCAATCATAACTCCACCAAATAACACAAACTGTGCACAAATCAAGAGGTCTTTTATGGGTTGTAATGTTGGGCTTAAGAAAAAGCGTATGGAATTAGGAATTTAAACTGGCTTGGGTGAGCGGAATCAAACTAAGTTGCTTATTCACTTAAACAACTATCAAACATCATATCGATTAATTGGGTGAAATTGACAAACTAAACACGTAAGCTCTTATTCTTCGACTAAAACTTGAATTGTGGGTAAATGTTGACCAATCACATATTTTTTGTAGTTTTTTCTAATTTTTTTAATTTTTTCAACTATAAACTCTAACCTAATTGAATTTCAACTCACGGGTTAAAAATAAAAAGGTTAAACAGAGGTTCATGCTAATGTTGTGTAAGGCCCCAAACCCGGGAGGCCTCACTCGTTGGGTTTACTCATTCACAAACAGTGCTTAGACTTGAATATCAAAATAACGCAGCGAAAAATTTCATTAATACATAATCGTGACATTGTTCAACATGCGGAAGCGTAACATAGTCTATTACAAAAACGTAACATAAGCTAAACATAACGGAATGCCAGTCTTCATATCATCCGAGTAACTCATCAAGCCGCCCAGCATCATCATCCATCATCATAACCTGCCTTAACCTGAATGTGCATACTAAAAAGTCAGCTACGCTGGTGAGTTCTAGCTTTTCATAAAACCTTAACTTCAAATATTTGCCAAAAAAATATCATTTAACTTCATTAATAAAAGCGTACGAAAACATGCAATAACATAACATAACATCATAAACATAAGTCAACGAACATATCGAATCTGGGCCTTTTCGTAACCGTCAAATCCAAACGTCACATACTAGTGGTTTAACCTAAAGATCACCACCACTAGGCCCATCAACACCGTACTGTCCTTCGGGTGAAGAACTCATAGGGCCCGATACTTAGGTTATTCAACACTAAACTTCAAGCACGGCATCACAAGGATGACACGTACCAAACTTCAAGCACTGCGCCCCGTAAGGCACAAGTACCAAACTTCAAGCACGACTACCCCGTAAGGTAAATCGTACCAACTTCAAGGATCACGATAATCCCCTTGGTGACCGTCATCACCCCAGTTGTACAACAGTTGGCCAACCACAAAGGCCCCTAAAAGGTAAAAGCCCAAAACATACTTCCCTTACCCATAACCTTCATTCCCTAAGGAATATTAGCAGATTCGTTCGTTTGTGACTTTCGTAAACATTCACTTCTTTTACTTCAAAACTTTAGTTAAAGCATTCGTACGTTTTATTAAAAATCATTCCTTCATTCATAAACACTTCATAAACTTCTTTTGGCAAAATATTTCATAAACACTTCTTTCGTAACCCTTCCTTCCAAAACATCGTTCATAAACATAATTTTATAAAACGTCACATACAACATTCATAAACATCGTTTTATAAAATAGTCACATCGTTACGTATGCACACCAGCCCAAAAATATTATTTAAAATATTTAAAAGAGGGCTTCTAGAACTCACCGGATAAGCTAATCTGGGTTGTCCTAAACAAAGGTCAAACAACGTCACTTTCGATCTGAATTGATTAGTTAAATACACATCAGACCAAATCCCGACTCTAACGGTTTAACCATTCTAAACATACTGACTTTACCTAACCAGCCTGATGTCTGCACACTTAGCAAGTGCGCAGGGCCTTATTCTTGTGTACTTGATAAGTATGCAGACTTCGTTTCATGCGTACTTGATAAGTACGCATGTTTTGCTTTATGCGTACTTAATAAGTACGCATGACCTTCTTCTTGCGTACTTGATAAGTACGCAGGACCTGCTTCCCCGCAAAAACCCTAACTTTCGCATGCGGATCTGATCACGTAAAGATCCTAAACTTGTTTACATTCAAAACGTTTGCTTTTCGTTTAAGAACTCAAATCTATGTTTTTCTTCCTGTTTCATCCATAAAAACGTTACCTTTTCATCCAAAACCCGAAAAACCCCAAAACAAACAAAAACTCAGATCTAGGCCATATCGTACCCTGTATCGAGCTTCAGATTCGGAGGTTCTTCTCACGAGCTATGGAGCAACACTTTGCTGAAATCTCGGGTAGATCCACCAACTTTCTCTCTCTACAGTTTCTCTCTCTGGATGTTGCAAATGAGAGAAAAGGGTGGTGACTTAGGCTATTTATAGGGGAGGCTCCCCTATGTTCGCCCCTTCTAGCACGCCGGCCCGGCCCATCATGCCTCGTTCGTTTATTCCGTTCGTTCTCGCATTCTAACCCGTTATTATAACTGTCGTTTTATTTTTAGGATGTTATAAGTCTACCCCCCTTACAATATGTTTCGTCCCCGAAACCTATCATAAGTCAAATAGTTGAGGGTACGACTCACTCATTTCCGTCTCCGTTTCCCAAGTAGATTCCAATCCCTTTCGGTGCTTCCATTGGACTTTAACCAATTGAATAATCTTATTACCCAAACGCTTCTCCTTTCTGTCTAAGATGGCCACGGGTTCTTCGATGTAGTTAAGGCTGTTGTCGACCTCGATGTCAGTAAGTGGTACGTGAGCCGATTCATCCGCCAAACACTTTCGCAAGTGTGATACATGGAAGGTAGGATGAATCCCACTTAACTCATCAGGCAACTCTAACCGATAAGCAACTTCACCAACCCGTGCCATTATCCTGAATGGTCCGACAAACCTCGGACTTAACTTTCCTCTCTTCCTGAGCCGTATGATTCCCTTCCAGGGTGACATTTTCAACATTACTCTGTCCCCAACATCAAACTCAATATGCCTTCGTCGTTTATCCGCGTAGGATTTCTGAAGATCTTATGCGGCCTTCATTCGTGCTTTGATTTGATCAAACCTTTCCGACGTTTATCTTACGACTTCAAGACTTCCTAATTCCTTCTATCAAATCTCACCCCCAACAAACCGGGGTCCTGCATCTTCTCCCATACAACATTTCGTAAGGCGGCATGCCTATAGTCGTGTGATGACTATTGTTGTAGGAGAATTCGGCTAACGGCAGATGACTGTCCCAACAGCCACCGAAGTCGATAATACAAGAACGAAGCATATCCTCCAATGTTTGAATGGTCCTTTCGGACTGACCATCCGTTTGCGGGTGGTATGTTGTGCTAACATTGAGTCTCGTGACCATCACCTCATGAAATCTTTTCTAGAACCTCGATGTGAATCGTGTGTCCCGATCAGATACGATCGTCAAAGGCATCCCATGCCGTGCTACTACTTCATTAATAAATACTTCCACTAAACTTTCTGATGAGAACGTCTCGCGAATAGGTAGGAAATGAGCACTCTTCGCTAGACGGTCCACAATTACCCAAATGGTGTCTGACCTTTAGCTGTGCGAGGTAGCTTGGTTATGAAGTCCATGGTAATGTGTTCCCACTTCCATTACGGTATATCAAGTGGTTGAATCTTTCCATACGATTTCTGGTGTTCAGCCTTTACTTGCGAGCAAGTCAAGCACTTGCTTACGTACTTTGTCACTTCGTGTTTCATTCCAGACCACCAGTATTCCTTCCTCAGATCTTGGTACATTTTGTTGGTACTGGGGTGGATAGAGTAACGAGACCTATGAGCCTCATCCAATATTTGGGTTCTAAGCTCGCCACTCATAGGTATCCATACCCGCCCAAAACGTGTCCTAACACCAAGGGTGTTATATTCCAACTTGTCCTGTTGGCCAACCATCCTTTCCTTTTTTATGTTTTCTTCCTTAATTGCTTCATATTGAGCTCTTTCAATTTCCCTCATCACATCTGATGTTACTACCAACTGGCAAGCTTTCACTCTAATAGGAGCAGTCACATTCTTTCGGATTTGAGCGTCAGCCACTACGTTTGCCTTTCCAGGGTGGTATATGATTTCAAAGTCATAATCTTTCAGGAGTTCCAACCATCGTCTCTGCCTCATATTAAGCTCTCTTTGTTCGAAGAAGTACTTCAAACTTTTGTGGTCAGAGTACATAGTAAACTTCACCCAGTAGAGGTAGTGCCTCTAGATTTTCAATGCAAATACGACCGCAGCAAGTTCCAAATCATGAGTCGGATAATTGACTTCGGGAACTTTCAACTGCCGCGACGCATATGCAATCACTCTACCGTGTTGCATCAACACGCACCCTAATCCCTGACCCGAAGCATCATAGTATACCACCAAGTCTTCATTGCCCTCGGGAAGGGCCAAGACTGGAGCTTTGGTTAGCTTCTCTTTCAATTCCTTAAACGCCTCATCCTGGGTCGAACCCCATTCGTACTTTACCTCCTTTCGAGTCAACTTTGTCAACGCGAAGCTATTTTCGAGAAATCCTTGATGAATCTCCGATAGTAGCCTGCCAATCCCAAGAAACTGCGGATTTCAGTTGGCGTCTTAGGAATATTCAATTCCCTTACCGTCATTATCTTTTATGGGTCAACCATAATGCAGTTCGGGTTAATGACGTGACTTAGGAATTGGACTTCCCTAAGCCAGAACGCATATTTGGAGAACTTAGCATACAACTTTTCCTTCTTCAGAGCTTCCAATACCTCCTTCAAGTGACACGTGTGATCACCCTCATTCTTTGAGTAGATGAGGATATCATCGATGAACACGATTACCGATCGATCCAGCATTGGTCGAAAAACTCTATTCATCAAATCAAAGAACGTTGAGGGGGCGTTCGTCAATCCAAAGGACATTACGCAGAACTCAAAATGTCCATAACGCGTGCGAAATGCAGTTTTCGGTATGTCTTCTTCCCTCACCTTCAACTGATGGTACCAGGACCGAAGGTCGATTTTTGAGAACCAACTTGCGCCTTGCAATTTATCGAACAGGTCATCGATCCTTGGTAAAGGGTACTTGTTCTTCACCGTACGTTTGTTCAACTCGCGATAATCAATACACATTCTCATGTAACCATCTTTCTTCTTCACAAACAACACCGGAGCACCCCACGGCGAGATGCTCGGTTGGATAAATCCTTTCTCAACTAACTCGTCTAGTTGTGCCATTAGCTCTTTCGTCTCCACTGGTGCTAGTCGATATGGAGACTTAGCCACGGGCTGGGCATCTGGTACTAAGTCAATTCGGAACTCAATTTCTCTGTTGGGTGGTATCCCAGGCAAGTCCTCTGGAAACACCTCTGGGTACTCGCGTACCACGGGTACATCGTCTAGTGCCTTTACTTCCTTACACTTGTCAATCACGTACACCAGATAGGCCTCGCATCCGCGCCTTAGCTAATCTGCTGCCTTGATCATTGAGATGAAGTTAGGCATCGGGGCGTCACGATCTCCCAAAACCTTGACTTCACTACCATCTGGAGCCTTAAGTCGGATTATCTTTCGTTTGCATATAATTTGCGCTTCATTGGCAGTTAGCCAATCCATACCTAACACGACATTGAACCCACCCAAAACCATAACAAACAACCTGACGGGGAATCTATGGCCTTCTATTTTTATCATGAATTGTCAACTACATCGGTTACTTTCGCAGTCCTACCCTCAGCGGTTTCTACGCTAAAGGCCCTTTCTAGCTTACTGATAGTGTATTTCACTCATTTACAAAAAGTCGCGGATATAAAACTCTTACTGGCACCCGAATCAAATAACACCGAAACAAAAGTGTTGTCAAGGATGAACGTACCTGACGCCACGTCGGGGTCCACCCTGGCCTGGTCTTGCGTCAGCGCGTACGCACGAGTCTTTGCTCGGGGCCTCTCTTCTTTCTTCTCCGGGCCTTCCCCTTCCCGGCTTCACCCATCCTGGGCTTGGTGCATTCCCGACTCACATGACCACTCTCCCCATAGTTGTAGCATTTGAAGCCTTGCGAGCATTCACGGGAGTAATGTCCGGTCTTGCCGCATTTAAAGCACAGATTTGACCCTAACCGACATTCACCCGCATGTTTTACCCCACACTTTCCACAGACTACCGTCTCACCTACCCTGGCCTGTTTGTCCTGAGCCCCAAATAACTTCGCATCTGATCGCTTAGTGGGAAAACTCAGCTTCTTCTTAGGCTCTTCAATGGCAACGACATCCAGCGCCAGATCATCAAATACCACGCCGCTCAGTTCGACTACTGAATCATAGGTAGTAGGGGCGTTTGCCTTAACATAGGTGCGGACCTGGTCCGGCAGCCCTTGAATGTAGCAGGAAATCTTTCTTTCCTCAGTCGTGACAAGGTGTGGCACCAGACGTGCCAGCTCATTGAATCGTGTGGTGTACTGCCGGTGCGTCATGCTCCCGGTCTTAATCCCCAGAAATTCCCTTTCTACCTTTTCGATCTCATTCCTTGGAAAAAAATACTTGATCGCAAAAGTTTTCAAATCAGTCCACATCATCGCACCCACAGCCTCGTCCCCTTTGGCTTGACGTAGACCTTCCCACCAATGGGATGCTTCCTCTCTCAAGGAGTTAGCTGCAAATTTCACAACTTGATTCGCTCGACACTCGCTCAGATGAATGGTAGCTTCCATACGGATTACCCAATCAAAAGTAGCCACCGCGTCCTTCTTCCTAGTCAGGACCGGCGGGTCGCATGCCTTAAAGGACTTATAGTCGCAACCACGGTTAAGCGGTGCGTTGATTGCCTCGGTGTTCGGGGTACCAACCGCCGTGTTAGACCCACCCGTCTCACTAGCCTTCTTTAACGCTTCTACCAACAGTCCTGGCAAGGAAACCTTCATCAACTCAGTGAACTCACGTGCAAGATCCGTTCTCACTTCCGGTTCAAAAGTGAATTGTTGTTCTTCGACATGAGTCGGCTCAGTCCCGTGCATACTAACTTCTGGCTCAGTGTGAACACTTCCTTCTTCACTGTACTCTTGGCGTGCAGGGGTCCTGCCACGCCCACCGTTATGACCACCGGTATGACCATCGGAATGGCCGTCTCACTAGCCTTCTTTAACGCTTCTGCCAACAGTCCTGGCAAGGAAACCTTCATCAACTCAGTGAACTCGTGTGCCAGAGCCGCTCTCACTTCCGGTTCAAAAGTGAATTGTTGTTATTCGACATGAGTCAGCTCAGTCCCGTGCATACTAACTTCTGGCTCAGTGTGAACACTTCCTTCTTCACTGTACTCTTGGCGTGCAGGGGTCCTGCCGTGCCCACCGTTACGACCACCGGTATGGCCCCCACCACGCCTTCCGTTTCCTCTCCTTGCCATTTCGTTCTATAAGACAAGGAATCCAATGTCATCATGCTAGTTAACAAATAGAATTCAACAAGCACTGTAAGATGTTAATATACACTGGCCATCAGCAATTAACCATTACACTACCTTTTAATTTCTATTTGACCACCTTTATGATATCAAAACACAAGTCCTTAACTAACCCTTTATAAGGAATACTATATATGTAAATATATACTACCTTCATACCTGATGCTGTTGCTCGAGTTACCCGTACTGGCATCCGCTTTCGGTCCCATTCACAGTTTAAGTTCAGACATTGAGAGTGTCCAAATCTATCAAACTATTGTTCTGATACCAACTTGTAAGGCCCCAAACCCGGGAGGCCTCACTCGTTGGGTTTACTCATTCACAAACAGTTCTTAGACTTGAATATCAAAATAACGCAGCAGAAAATTTCATTAAAACATAATCGTGACATTGTTCAACATGCGGAAACGTAACATAGTCTATTACATAAACATAACATAAGCTAAACATAACGGGATGCCAGTCTTCATATCATCCGAGCAACTAATCAAGCCGCCCAGCATCACTATCCATCATCATAACCTGCCTTAACCTGAATGTGCATACTAAAAAGTCAGCTACGCTGGTGAGTTCTAGCTTTTCATAAAACCTTAACTTCAAATATTTGCCAAAAACATATCATTTAACTTCATTAATAAAAGCGTACGAAAACATGCAATAACATAACATAAAATCATAAACATAAGTCAACGAACATATCAAATCTGCGCCTTCTCGTAACCGTCAAATCCAAACATCACATACTAGTGGAATAACCAAAAGATCACCACCACTAGGCCCATCAACACCGTACTGTCCTTCGGGTGAAGAACTCCTAGGGCCCGATACTTGGGTTATTCAACACCAAACTTCAAGCACGACATCACAAGGATGACACGTACCAAACTTCAAGCACTGCGCCCCGTAAGGCACAAGTACCAAACTTCAAGCACGACTACCCCGTAAGGTAAATCGTACCAACTTCAAGGATCATGATAATCCCCTTGGTGACCGTCATCACCCCAGTTGTACAACAGTTGGCCAGCCACAAAGGCCCCTAAAAGGTAAAGACCCATAACATACTTCCCATACCCATAACCTTCATTCCCTAAGGAATATTGGCAGATTCGTTCGTTTGTGACTTTCGTAAACATTCACTTCTTTTACTTCAAAACTTCAGTTAAAGCATTTGTACGTTTTATTAAAAATCATTCCTTCATTCATAAACACTTCATAAACTTCTTTTGGCAAAATATTTCATAAACACTTCTTTCGTAACCCTTCCTGTCAAAACATCGTTCACAAACATCATTTTATAAAACGTCACATACAACATTCATAAACATCGTTTTATAAAATAGTCACATCGTTACGTATGCACACCAGCCCAAAAATATTATTCAAAACATTTAAAAGAGGGCTTCTAGAACTCACCGGATAAGCTAATCTGGGTTGTCCTAAACAAAGGTCCAACAACGTCACTTCCGATCTGAATTGATTAGTTAAATACACATCAGACCAAATCCCGACTCTAACGGTTTAACCATTCTAAACAAACTGACTTTACCTAACCAGCCTGATGCCTGCACACTTAGCAAGTGCGCAGTGCCTTGTTCTTGCGTACTTGATAAGTACGCAGACTTCGTTTCATGCGTACTTGATAAGTACGCAGGTTTTGCTTCATGCGTACTTGATAAGTACGCAAGACCTTCTTCTTGCGTACTTAATAAATACACAGGACCTACTTCTTGCGTACTCCATAAGTACGCAGGACCTGCTTCTTGCATACTTGATAAGTACGCAGGACCTGCTTTCCCGTAAAAACCCTAACTTTCGCATGTGGATCTGATCACGTCAAGATCCCGAACTTGTTTACATTCAAAACGTTTTCTTTTCGTTTAAGAACTCAATCTATGTTTTTCTTCTAGTTTCATCCATAAAAACATTACCTTTTCATCCAAAACCCGAAAAACCCCAAAACGAACAAAAACTCAGATCTAGGCCAGATCGTTACCTTTATCGAGCTTTTGATTCGGAGGTTCTTCTCACGAGCTATGGAGCAACACTTTGCTGAAATCTCAGGTCGATCCGCCAACTTTCTCTCTCTACGATTTCTCTCTCTAGATGTTGCAATGAGAGAAAAGGGTGGTGACTCAGGCTATTTTTAGGGGAGGCTCCCCTATGTTCGCCCCTTCTAGCACGCCGGCCCATCTGGCCCGGCCCGTCATGCCTCGTTCGTTTATTTCGTTCGTTCCCGCATTCTAACCCATTATTATAACTGTCGTTTTATTTTTGGGATGCTACATGTTGTGGGTTTGACAAACAAAAGGTTATAGGCTCAAACTTGGCTTTCTAAGGGATATTGTACGGGTAGGGAAAACAAAAGAAAAGGTTTAAACAAAGGGGTTCATCCTACTGCCTCTATCATATTCATGCAACATTTCGATTCATGATCTTGAAATGTATCATATACGCAAGTTCTAAAATGATGCAACATTATGGTAACCACACATGAAAAGAAAATTAGCAAATAATTCTAAATATGTTCTATGCTAGATATCAAGGCTCAAAATCTCACAAAAATGGTGGTAACGGGTTACAGATGTGAAAGCATGCATGATGGTACACTATCTACCATGTTACCCCCAGTTAGACATTTTTACCAAATTTCTGAAAACAGCTTGCTAGGCTACTTTATCGTGCAACTTAAAGAGTATAACCATGACTAAGGACCTAGACCTATGTTCAAGTAGGTAAAATGTTGGTGATTTACATTGAAAATCTGGTTTCCAAACACAATTTAACTTACTCGGGACATTTTTGCAAATTTTTTTTAAAAAAAATCTTCATTTTTTCAATTTTTCACCAACTTTCACACACTTCCAACTTTGTTCCCCCATCCCCACACTTGAGGTACATTGTCCTCAATGTATATTCTCAGCAATAGGATTCCCGAATCAACTTATTTTATCCTCAATACCCAAGTCACAAACTCCAACATGTTAGCTCAAGTACCCACAAGTGATACTACTCAATTACAAACAACTAAAACTAAAACACCTAAAATAAATAACACAAATAAAACAAACCAAATAATAAAATAAAACTAAGAAAGAGCACATGACCTGATTATGTCTTCATGGTAGGGTCCTTGTGTACGTATACCAAACTCCTGAACTCACTTTAGTATGAATCACGGTTGCATTTAGCGTATGAAACAAGCCTTTTAAACCCCTCGCTAGCCCGAGTGAACGAGTGAAGTCTCGTGAGGGTTTTTAGTGAACACACCCACAATGTTCATTTAACTAAAAACAAAAATAAAAAGAAAACATACCTTAGGCTGCCTCCCAAGAGCGCTAAGTTTACTGGTCTTCAACCAGACCGAACCTGATATCTCGTTTATGGTGGTCGAGTGGGGTGCTTGCATTCCACCTTCTCCAAGGCTACATTCCTCCCATCATCAAACTTCTTCCAGGCCTGCACAAACAAAGCAAACAGTTCTCATTCTTCATCAAGAAGTTGCGGTTTGTTTCCCTTCTTTTTTCCTTTTATTGACCTTTTCTTTCTTCCTTTCTCTTGAGTTTCACCTTCTTTCTTCTCATCTACCTGTCAATCATAAAACAATCTTTCATGTACATGTGATTCTCCTTTTTAAGATGTTCACACTTGTTAACATTCAGGTTAGACAAGTTTGAAAACACCTTAAAACTCATTTTCTTATCACCAAATCTCATTCTTACCGTTCCTTCAGCACAATTAATAGTTGCCTTAGCAGTAGATAAGAACGGTCTACCCAGAATAACAGTCGATCGGGTGTTCTTGACACAATCCAACACTAAGAAGTCCACTGGGTAATAAAAGTCACCTACCTTCACAATCACATATTTCACAATCCCTCGAGGACACATAGGAGTCTGATCAGCCAACACCACGGTGGTGTCAACTTTTTGTAATGGACCAAAGTTATACTGATCGTACAGACTTCCTGGTAAAATACACACACATGCTCCAAGATCCAACAATACTCTATCCAGTTTAAACTCACCAACTTGTACTGAAATAATAAGTGCTCCCGGATCTTGGAGTTTCAGGGGAAGGGTACCCAACAAAATGGCGTTCACACTTGCACTTAACTCAACTTGTTTTGGAAATTTGTGCCATCATTTTCGGGTACTCAAATCTTTCAAACACTCAATATTATCAGGATTTCCTCCAATTGCATTCAAAAATATTAAATTATTTTATTCTTTTTAAAATTTTCCCATCTTTCATCCTTTGTTGGATCTTGTTTACTTAAAGCTGGTTGGATCAAAGCCAATGGAAATGGAATGTCCATAGTTTTAGCTTCTAAACCATTTTCATAAAGCGATTTTTTTCACATTTTTAATTTTCCGATTATTTTGTGAAATTAAATCCTGATCAATGTCGGACTCAGACTCACTATCTTCCACCAATCTCTCTACAAGCAGTGGTGGAAAACTTTCAACAGCAGAAACCTCAGATAATGATTGAAGACTTATCGCATTTATGTGCATACTGCTTGTGTTTTTGGAACTTGAAGATTGATATGCAGGGTTGACTTAAGTATCACTAGGAAGCTTACATGAATCTTTTCTGATTGCTACAACTTCCTCAGCCAATTGTTCAACTTGTTTTGCCAAGGCTTGATGATCTCTCGCCTGAATCTCCTGTTGTTGCACTACTACTTTAACCAGGCTTGTCAACTCCTTAATATCTGACCTGATATCATCCAATCCAGATCAACTCAATTGTTGATTTCCATGATTCTGCCAGTTATCTTAATAATTACATTGACTGTGGTTGTTGTAATTTCCACGATTATTGTAATTCCCTTGAGTCCCTTGATTTTGTCTTCCATGATTATTCCCCTGCTGGTTGTAATTTTGATTAACCTGCCTCTGATTTTGACCATAACCCTGATTTACTTCATAACCCTCATAATAGAATCCCTGATTTTGTAATCCTGGGATTTGCTGTGATGTTTAGTGAAGATGTTGTTGTAGAGGTAGGTCAAAATCCTCATATTCATCATATTGGACAGGGATCCCTGTGGCTGAAGGTTAATCATATGTAACTAACGAATCCTGCCCACACTCAAACAAGAAAACACAAGTGTAATACTGAACAAAAAACTAAAACTAACTAAATGTAAAAATAAAAATATATATTTTTTATAAAAGAAACAAACTAAACTAAAACTAAAACTAAGCGCACCGATTCCCCGACAACGGCGCCATTTTGATCGATGTCGTTTGGTCGTTCAAAAAATATGAATTAAATGGTAAGTGGAAGTCGAGTAGTCTTCACGGGGAATTGGTGGAAAGTTCAATTTTGATGTAAATTGGTTTTAGTTTAGAAATTACAAACTTTGATTCTTTTCTTAAAATTCAATTTAGAGAGAATCAACCTCCTTCAAACTTCAGGTTCTAGGTTTCATACAAAACTCAGTTGTTTAATTAGACACCACATAGACATAGTGTTGGAATATCAGTTGACGTGGCTATTGAAGACAGGTTCTTGTCAGAAAAACCTATACGATTGGTTTTGTCATAAACCAATACAATTCAATTACCCAATTTATTAGTGTCAAGTTGCCCCCTTTAGTCAACCAACCCGCTTCTAGGTTTTGTCATTAACCGAACACGATTGTAAAGAAAGAACTTAAAACACAAAGTTAAACTGTTTAAATTAACCAGTACATCAATTCATTCTGTTATTGTCAGAAACTAAACATATCTAATACATAAACAAACCGAGTTAACCATAAAACCTATACGAACCGTCCGCCTAGAGAAAGCCACAAGTGGTTTAGCCGCTCATGGTAGTCATATGATCATAAGAATTGATGGAATACATTGGTTTTATGATTCTAGAGCACTATTGCCTTCAAAAATAGCCGTAGAAACTCCAAAAACGGCTGGGGAAATGATCAATACCCATAACCCTAAAGTTATCATTTAAATAGCTAAAACCCATAAAATCCGCACTTGCCCGACTTCGACCGTACGGTACGTTGGTCTGACCGTACCACACGGTCGACTTAAATCTGATACGCCCAAACTTCTGTTACTTGCTCTTTTGTACGCTGACTGGTATGTTCGACTGTATGGTACGCCCAAATGACCATATGGTATGCCGAAAACCACTTTTTCACGTCCGCATCGTCGAGAAACTCAGGTTTCACACAATATGGCCCTCGTGGTTCAAATCGTAGCTCAGGATACACTTCATATTTCGGCTCCATCTTTTGCATGCTTTCACCTTTAACTCCTCCTACTTGCTCCCAAATGCCTTTAGAACATGCGTTTACGTTCCAAACACCTGTAAACCATAATATACTCAAAGTCATTGCATTCAACACACGAAACTCAATAGTAATGAAATATTATACACGTATAAACACAAACAAACACCCACTCATCAACTGTAAGGCCCCTTCCCGAGTAACCTCACTTGTTGGATTTACTCATAAACATAGTCGTAATTACTGAACTTAAATTTAAAACATTCGAATTCAATCATTACATAACATGACATAACGTGACAGCGGAAGTCTTAACAGTTAAAAACATAAAAATGTCTTAACACATATACTATAGTGGGATGCCAGTCTCGTGCCGGGTAACCTTCACGCCATCGCACGACCCTTTATTCCTTTACCTGAAATGTATACTAAAAGTCAGCTAACGCTGGTGAGTTCTAGTTTAAAGAAAATCATACATAATATTTATCTTATCATGAGTATTATATATATATATATATAATATACTTAACATTCGAGCCTTTACATATTCTTTGCTTTACTATTCTCACATAACATTCATACTGAGTACATACATATGTACATACATACTTACTTGGGGAGAACATTCATTTGGCCATAAACATAAGGGTGATCAACCCATCATACTTGTCGCGAATGTCACAAGACATCGCAGCGAGATCTATCGTCGTCACCCTTTTCATAAACCGTCCGGCTCTAGAAAACCGTCCGTCGATACATAAATCCGTCCGGCAACCTTTGTCCGTCCGCTCTTAACCCGTTCTACCGTCGTAGTACGGTTATTCGCCCGTCTGCCCTGGGGCATCCGTTTCCCACGTGGCTATTATGTATGCAACCGTTCTACATGTAATAAGGCATTTGCTTCAACCGTCCATGAGTACCTTTTATACGTCCTAGCTTGCGAAGGAACGTTTTTGTCCCAGTTGCAAAATAGTCACGTGGTCGTCCGTCTACTGAAGTAGCCGTTGTCATAGAAGTGTTCATAACGTTTACATACATTCATAACATGCAATATATATAATATAAAGCTAGGACGTATAAAAGGACCATTCATTTACGTTATGTCCTTCTTTCGTTCATTCTTTATAATCATACGTTTCATTCTTTGTTCATAATTCATTTTCATATATAAGTATATATATATATATTTGTATACCACGTATGATCACATTGACATTCATAGCATTTATTCATTTAGTGTATACACTTCAGCCCCAAAACATTTAAATTGATTTGCACATAACATAGAAGGGGGCACATAGAACTCGCCTGATAGCTAGTCTTGGTTGTCCTAAACAAAGGTCCAACAACGTCACGTACGATCTGATTTAGGTAGTTAAATACACATCAGACCCAATCCCGACTCTAACGGTTTAATCATTCTAAACACACTGACTTTACTTAACCAGCCTGCTGCCTACGCACTTAGTAAGTGCGCAGGGCCTTGCTCATGCGTACTTGACAAGTGCGCAGAGCATTCTTCTTGCGTACTTGGTAAGTGCGCAGGATCTTCCTCCTGCATACTTGGTAAGTACGCAGGACGTCCTCGTTGCGTACTTGATAAGTACGCAATACCTGTTTCCTGGACAAAAATCCGAAATTCTTGCATGCTAACCCGATCATGCCAATCTTACAATTTTCGTTGATCAAAACATGCGGTTTTCATTCTAGATGCTAGTTCTAAGCTTATTATCAGGTTTCATCCATAAAAACGTCTCCTATTTAGCTAAAACCCGAGAAACCTCAAAACGAACAAAAACTCAGATTATGGTCGAATCGTTACCTGGATTGGAATTCTGATTCGGTGGTTTTGCTCACGAGCTCAGCAGTAACGTGCTCCTTCAATCTCGTGTCGCTCCATCGACTTTCTCTCTCTAGACCCGAGCTTCCCTTTCTCTCTCTAGAGTGATGAAATGAGGTTGAAATGGCGAGGCGGGCTGCCTTGCCCCTTATATACCTGGGCTTCCATCGGCCCGTTGGAGCCGAGCCCAAGCCCATCCGTTTTTATTTTGTTTTAAGACGATTAAGTCTCTATCGTTTTATTATTTACTTATTTATTATTTTTGGGATGTTACAAGTCTACCCTCCTTAAAGAGGTTTCGTCCTCGAAACCGCTTATACGTTAAACAATTGAGGGTATAGTCCCCTCATCTCGTCTTCTTTTTCCCATGTAGCATCTAACCCTTTTCTGTGCTTCCATTGTACTTTAACTAAATGGATCGACTTATTACGTAGTCGTTTCTCAGCTCGGTCAAGAATGGCTATCGGTTCCTCTACATAATTTAGACTGTTATCTACTTCGATCTAGTCGTAAGGTATGTGAGCTGTGTCATCAGCTAGGCACTTGCGTAAGTGCGACACATGGAATGTAGGGGGTATTCCACTAAGCTCAATGGGTAGGTCGAGTTTGTAAGCAACTTGACCCACTCTCGCTAAAATCTTGAAATGTCCGACAAACCTTTGACTTAGTTTGCCACGTTTTCTTAATCGAATGATTCCTTTTCCATGGTGATACCTTTAACAGTACCATGTCCCCCACTTGAAACTCTAAATCCCTTCTTCTCTTATCCGCGTATGATTTCTGTCTGTCTTTTGCGGCTTTCATTCGAGTCTTGATTTGATCAAACTTCTCGGAAGTAGCTTTGACCACTTCGAGACTTGCAAAATCCTTTTGTCCAATTTCCCCCCAACAAACCGGGGTCCTACATTTCCTCCCATACAACATTTCAAATGGCGGCATGCCAATAGTTGAGTGATAGCTGTTGTTATATGAAAATTCGGCCAATGGTAGATGGCTGTCCCAGCTCCCACCGAAGTCAATTATACATGCCCGGAGCATGTCCTCCAAGGTCTGAATGGTCCTTTTTGATTGTCCATCGGTTTGGGGGTGGTAAGGGGTGCTGATGTTCAGTCTAGTGCCCATTGCTTCGTTGAATTTCTTCCAAAACCTTGACATGAATCTAGTATCCCTATCGGACACAATCGACAGCGGCATACCATGTCTGCTCACAACTTCCTTGATAAATATTTCTGCTAGAAGTCTCACGTATTGGCAAGAAGTGAGCACTTTTCGTCAAGCGGTCGACGATCACTCAGATGGTATCATTGCCTTTTGCTGCTCGCGGTAGCTTAGTAATGAAGTCCATCGTGATCTCCTGCCACTTCCATTCCGGTATTGGTAAAGGTTGCATTTTACCGCATGGTTTCTGGTGCTCGGCCTTAACTAGAGAACACGTTAGGCACTTGTTCACGTACTCAGTCACATCATTCTTCATGCCAGGCCACCAGTACTCTTTCTTCAAGCCTTGATACATTTTGTTTGTCCCAGGGTGGATAGAATAGCGAGACTTATGGGCCTCATCGAGTATTTTGCCTCTAAGCTCGCCAATCTTAGGTATCCACATCCGGCCAAACCTAGTTCGTACACCGTATGCATTTGCATCCAAATTTCCTTGTTGTCCTACTATTCTTTCCCGTTTTATATTTCTTTCTAATAGTGCTTCATCTTGTGCCTTTGATATTTCACTCATCAAATCAGGCGTTATAATCAGCTGACACGCTTTGATTCGGATAGGTTTCGATTCTTCCTTTCTGCTTAAAGCGTCAGCCACTACGTTTGCCTTGCCTGGATGGTACAATATCTCACAATCATAGTCCTTCAGTAGCTCTAACCACCTCCTTTGTCTCATGTTTAATTCCTTTTGTTTGAAAAAATACTTCAGGCTTTTGTGATCGGAGTAAATGGTGCATTTAACTCCATACAGATAGTGCCTCCATATTTTCAACGCGAAAACTACTGCCGCCAACTCTAGATCGTGAGTTGGGTAGTTAACCTCATGAATCTTTAGTTGTCGCGAGGCATAAGCAATTACCTTTCCTCGTTGCATAAGTACGCATCCTAAACCTTGACCCGAGGCGTCAGAGTAGACTATTAAGTCTTCATTTCCCTCAGGTAGTGCCAAGACTGGAGCTTGGGTTAGTCATGCCTTAAGTTCCTCAAACGCGTTGTTTTGGGTTAGACCCCATTCATATTTCACTTCCTTCCGTGTCAACTTAGTTAGTGGCGGCTATTCTTGAAAAATCTTGAATGAACCTTCGATAGTAGCCTGCCAATCCCAGAAAACTCTGTTTCTCTGTTGGCGTTTTCTGGATGTTCCAACCTTTTACGGTTTCGATCTTTGTAGGATCCACCATAATGCCGTTTAGGTTTATGACATGACCTAGGAATTGGACTTCCCTAAGCCAGAACGCGCATTTGGAGAATTTTGCGTGCAACTTTTCCTGCTTTAGCACCTCCAGAACCTCTCTTAGGTGGCAGTGGTGATCACCCTCGCTTTTCGAATATACCAGTATGTCGTCTATAAAAACTATCACTGATCGATCCAACATGGGTCGACATACTCTATTCATCAAGTCCATGAACGCTGCTGGTGCGTTGGTCAATCCGAAGGACATCACGAGAAACTCATAATGCCCATAACGCGTGCGAAACGCGGTTTTTGGTACGTCCTCTTTTCTTACTTTCAACTGATGGTAACCCGACCTAAGATCGATCTTTGAGAACCAACTCGCACCTTGCAGTTGATCAAAAAGGTCATCAATTCTAGGCAGTGGGTATTTGTTCTTTAATGTCCTCTTGTTCAATTCGCGGTAGTCAATGCACATGCGCATGCTTCCATCCTTCTTCTTTACAAATAGTACCGGAGCTCCCCATGGTGAAATGCTCGGTCTGATAAATCCTTTTTCTGTTAATTCCTCTAGTTGAGACATCAATTCTTTCATTTCTGATGGAGCCAATCGGTAGGGGGCTTTGGCAACGGGCTCAGCTCCTGGCATTAAGTCAATCTGAAATTCTATTTCCCGATCGGGTGGCAACCCAGGTAGATCCTCAGGGAATACTTCCGGAAAGTTGCACACCACGGGTACCTTCTTGAGTTCATTCATTTCCATTCTATCGTCAATAACATATGCTAGATAAGCTTCACAACCGCGCCTCATGTAACTTTCGGCCTTGATCATCGAGATGACGTTCGGCATCGTGCAATTCCAATCCCCATAAACCGTAATTGGGCTGCCGTTTGGAGCTTTGAGGTGTATCCTCTTACGTTTACATATGATTTGAGCTTCATTGGCAGCTAGCCAATCCATACCCAATTCTATATCGAATCCTCCTAAGGTGAGAAGGAACAATCTAGAAGGGAACTTATGACCCTCTATTTCTATGATGCAATCCTCTGTTACTTGAAATACTGCCAAATTTTTACCAACGGCAGTTTGTACGCTAAAGGCCTTTACTATGGTGTTGATAGTGCAATCTAGTTTACGACTAAATGCATTGGATATAAAACTTTTACTACCACCAGAGTCAAATAAAATAGCAGCATGTTCATTATTAACTAGGAACGTACTTGACACAACATCAAGGTTTCCCCTTGCTTCCTCCTCAATCAGGGCGTAGGCTCGAGTCCTTGCGGCTGTTCCTTTTCAGCTTCCTTTTCCTTTCCCAAACCGGATTGTCTGGTTTTCCTGCAATCCCTAGTCGGGTGTCCATATCTTCCACAAATTTGGCACTTGACGTCCTTTATGCAATCTCGGGAGTAGTGCCCCGGCCTCCTGCATTTATAGCACATGGTTGTGCCAACTAAACATTCGCCTTGGTGTTTCCTTGAGCATTTCCTACAAACTTCATACCCTTCTGCTCTAGGCTTCTTTACCTCAGCGGCGTAGTTTCCATTTCCATTTCCTTTGAACGAGTTCTCCAATTTCCGTTTCGGAGCTTCGGGAGCTGTATCCTCGTTAGCATAATTGTCATAGACGATCCCCGACAGGTTGACTACCGACTCGAAGGTCGAGGGTAGGTTGGCTTTCACATGGACATGGACCCTTTGAGGTAGGCCCTTCACATAATACTTGATCATTCGTTCTTCTGTCTCCACCAAGTGGGGTACCAGTTGAGCTAGCTCATTGAACCTAGAAGTATACTGGCGGTGCGTCTTGTTGCCAGCCTTGAAGTTTAGGAATTCATTTTCCACTCGATTAATTTCGTTCTGGGGACAAAACTTTTGAATTATCAGCTTCTTCATGTCTTCCCATGTCATTCTGACAAGAGTGTTTGGCGACTTTGTTCTCTGAATGTTCCTCCACCAACTTAGTGCCTCATTGGTGAAAGAATGAGCAACATACTTAACCGCCTGGTCCGGTCGACATTCACTGATGTTGATTACAGCGTCCATCCTCTCAATCCATTCGAACGTAGCCACTGAATCAATGTTTCCATCGAACTTGGGTGGGTCTCCGACCTTGAAACCTTTGTAGGTACACCCACGATTGCTTGGTCCCATTTTCACTTCATCCCCATCACTGTCGTACACTTTCTCTTCATGGTCTCCTTCGTCCTCCTCTCTACTTTTCTTTAGTGCCTCAGATAGTAGATCAGGCAATACTTTCTTCAGAGTGAGTACCACTTCGCGGGCAATAGCATCCCTGACCTCTGGTTCTAACTGTAAAGGCCCTTAATTGTCGTCCCTAGTTGGGGTCACCTCTGTTTCGTGCACACTTTCAGTGTGTTCTGCGTGCACACTCTCTTCCTCTTCTATCTTTGATTCAATGGAGGTCTACCGAATCGGCCAGTGTGACCGCCTCGGCATCCTGTTCTTCTTCCACCAGCCATAGTTCCTAGTTTCCTGATAGTTATAAAGGGAATACATCAATGCCATTCCTTCAGATCATAGTTTTAGAACAGTACGGGCAAGGTAAATTTTTAATTACAGTGATCGGTTTGTGATTACTAATTTACATTGCTTTTCGGGTTCAAAACTCTTCAAATCGGTTGTGACAGTGACACCTATTTGTTCTAAGTTAAGGTATCTATTCTTATCCAAGTGCATTAACTTTAGTACTTACTTACCGTGATGGCGTTGGCGTTGGTTACCCATACTAACATCCGTGCGTTGGTCCCATAATCAGTTTGAGTCCAGACATTTAGGGATGTCTGAATCTCTCAAACTGTTGCTCTGATACCAACTTGTAAGGCCCCTTCCCGGGTAACCTCACTTGTTGGATTTACTCATAAACATAGTTGTAATTACTGAACATAAATTTAAAACATTTGAATTCAATCATTACATAACATGACATAACGTGACAGCGGAAGTCTTAACAATTAAAAACATAACATTGTCTTAACACATTTACTAAAGTGGGATGCCAGTCTCGTGCCGGGTAACCTTCACGCCATCGCACGACCCTTTCTTCCTTTACCTGAAATGTATACTAAAAGTCAGCTAATGCTGGTGAGTTCTAGTTTAAAGACAATCATACATAATATTTATCTTATCATGAGTATTATATATATATATATAATATACTTAACATTCGAGCCTTTACATATTCTTTGCTTTACTATTCTCACATAACATTCATACTGAGTACATACATATGTACATACATACTTACTTGGGGAGAACATTCATTTGGCCATAAACATAAGGGTGATTAACCCATCATACTTGTCGCGAATGTCACAAAGACATCGCAGTAAGAGCTACCGTCGCCGCCCTTTTCATAAACCGTCCGGCTCTAGAAAACCGTCCGTCGATACATAAATCCGTCCGGCAACCTTTGTCCATCCTCTCTTAACCCGTTCTACCGTCATAGTACGGTCATTCGCCCGTCTGCCCTAGGGCATCCGTTTCCCACGTGGCTATTATGTATGCAACCGTTCTACATGTAATAAGGCATTTGCTTCGACCGTCCATGGGTACCTTTTATACGTCCTAGCTTGCGAAGGAACATTTTTGTCCCGGTTGCAAAATAGTCACGTGGTCGTCCGTCTACCGAAGTAGCCGTTGTCATAGAAGTGTTCATAACATTTACATACATTCATAAAATGCAATATATATAATATAAAGCAAGATTTCATTCATTTACATTATGTCCTTCTTTCATTCATTCTTTCTTTATAATCATACGTTTCATTCTTTGTTCATAATTCATTTTCATATATAAGTATATATATATATATATATATTTGTATACCACATATGATCACATTGACATTCATAGCATTTATTCATTTAGTGTATACACTTCAGCCCCCAAAACATTTAAATTGATTTGCACATAACATAGAAGGGGGCACATAGAACTCACCTGATAGCTAATCTTGGTTGTCCTAAACAAAGGTCCAACAACGTCATGTACGATCTGAATTAGGTAGTTAAATACACATCAGACCCAATCCCAACTCTAACGGTTTAATCATTCTAAACATACTGACTTTACTTAACCAGCCTGCTGCCTGCGCACTTAGTAAGTGCACATGGGCCTTACTCATGCGTACTTGACAAGTGCACAGAGCATTCTTCTTGCGTACTTGGTAAGTACGCAGGATCTTCCTCCTACGTACTTGGTAAGTACGCAGGACGTCCTCCTTGCGTACTTGATAAGTACGCAATACCTGTTTCCTGGATAAAAATCCGAAATTCTTGCATGCTAACCCGATCATGCCAATCTTACAATTTTCTTTGATCAAAACGTGCGGTTTTCATTCTAGATGCTAGTTCTAAGCTTATTATCAGGTTTCATCCATAAAAACGTCTCCTATTTAGCTAAAACCCGAGAAACCTCAAAACGAACAAAAACTCAGATTATGGTCGAATCGTTACCTGGATTGGAATTCTGATTCGGAGGTTTTGCTCACGAGCTCAGCAGTAACGTGCTCCTTCAATCTCGTGTCGATCCGTCAACTTTCTCTCTCTAGACCCGAGCTTCCCTTTCTCTCTCTAGAGTGATGAAATGAGGTTGAAATGGCGAGGTGGGCTACCTTGCCCCTTATATACCTGGGATTCCATAGGCCCGTTGGAGCCGAGCCCAAGCCCATCCGTTTTTATTTTTTTTTAAGACGATTAAGTCTCTATCGTTTTATTATTTACATATTTATTATTTTTAGGATGTTACATCAACGCACTGTTTGAAACGACTCGAGCATTAATTCATATTCAATTTCACGAAATAATAATTCTAACACTCGACAAATTTACATACCCCAATTAAACTCTAATTAGATAGACTCGAATACAACCCTACTAATCTAATTACCAAACAACGACTCAAAACGAAATGTAACAAGAACACGTACCTTGGCGACTAGGAAATGCAATTAATAGAGGTTTGTGAGAAAAATGGCTCCTGGTAGTATCCCCTGAGCTAGTGGTGGTGCGGCAAAGGTGTGGAGTGAAGGATGGTGGTGGGAGTGGTGATTCACGGTGGATATCGGTGGTTGAGAGGGCTAGCGAAGGTGGAATGTAGTGGTGTTTATGGAGAGGGCCGGAGGAAGTGTGGTGTGGTGGTAATGGTGGTGACGGCGAGGCTAATGGTGGTGGCAGAGGTGGGTAATTGGTGGTAGTGTTGGTGATTTTTGGGGGAAAAAGAAAACCCTGCGTTTAAATTTTTTTTTGTGAAAATATAGTGTTTTCGCGCATCGCGAAGCCCAAGCTTCATCTCCTCGCATGGCGCGGGGAGGTGAAATCTGAAAATGCCCCTTGAGTTTCTCGCGTGTCGCGAAGATTCAATGTGTACTCTTCGCGTGGCGCGAAGAGTTCAAAGGCCATTTTTTTTCTTTTGTTTCTTGCGTGTCGTGAAGAGCCCAGTGAGAGGCTTCGCGTGGCGCCAACATTGGTTCTTCACAGAATGTTTCCCTGTTTTTACTTAGAAAAATTTTTGGCCTCTAAAGTTATTTTTCACCCAACACCTCTAACCGTTCCAACTATAAGATCAAGTGTATACATACCTGGAACTTTATTCCAGATGATTTTCCTTGCCAAGATAGTCACGAATCCCTGAAACACACAAACAACCGAAACCACACAAACCGAAAACACAAAAGAAAAAATGAAAGTAAACACAACGAATTATACAAACTCTACACTCGGGTTCTAACCCGAGGACTTGTTCTCACTCACTTATGCTTCCCTGGTTTGTCGAGAAGAACCTCATCCCCCTCGACATTCTCAATTGGTCCTCCGATGTAGTGCTTCAATCTATGACCGTTCACCTTCCACGAGACAGTCCTGTCTATCTAGATTTAAGCTTTCCTGGGAATAGTTTTAACCAAGAGTTATACACCAACACTCTATCCCCACACTTAAACTCTTTCACACTCTTCAGCCGACCATCGTGCAACGCCTTTGTGCACTCCTTGTAACTCCAAGATCGTGCTCTAACTCATGCAATTGGAGAAACCGGTTTCTCGCTGCTTGAGGCAAATCAAGATTGACTGCCTTTAATGCCCAATAAGCCTTGTGTTCTAGCTCTACCGGTAAATGACACGCCTTTCCATAAACCATCCCAAAGGGTGTGGTCCCAATAGGTGTTTTGAATGTTGTTCGAAAAGCCCAAAGCGCATCATCTAACTTGTCGGACCAATCCTTTTGATTTCTCCCGACAGTCTTCTCTAATATCGTGTTCACTCCCCCGTTTGCATTCTCTACTTGCCCACTAGTCTGTGGATGATAGGCAATCCATAACCGATCGGTGACCCCATAGCGTGATAACACCTTCTCCATCTAGGCAGTCCATAAATGCGTGCCTCTATCACTAATCAAGGCTTTAGGAGTCCCAAACCTAATAAACAACCTCCTCAGAAATCTGACCACCACTCGGGCGTCATTAATAGGTAAGGCTTGCTCCTCGACCCACTTAGAAACGTAGTCTATCGCCACGAGAATGTATCGATTCCCTCGTGATGAAGGAAACGGACCCATGAAGTCAATGCCCTAAATATCAAATACTTCAACTACTTGGATAGGGTTCTGAGGCATATCATTCCAGGATAAGAAATTACCTCTGCGTTGACACGCGTCACACCATTTCACTAAGTGTGTGCATCCTTAAACACTGTCGGCTAGTAAAAAACAGAATCAAAAACCTTCTTTGCGGTGTAAGAGGGCCCATTGTGACCGCCCATCAAACCCACATGACAGTGTTTCAGGATCTCAACTCCTTCCTCCTTACTCACACGTCTCCTTAAAACTCTATCAGCTCCTACTCGAAACAGATGTGGAGCATCCCAATTGTAGTAGTTGACATCGGCAAAGAATTTACGTCTCTGTTGGGATGTCATGCCCTTAACCACTAAACCGCCAGCTAAGTAGTTTGCTATGTCAGAAAACCATGGCAAACCCTGCTCCTCAGCACTCATATAGAACATTGGCTCCTTGTCCGGTCCCAAACTCACCATCATCAATGACTCATGGGGAAACGTGTCCCCTATGGCCTCCTCTCGGATCTCTTCTCTACCGGGATCCACTAACCATGACAAATGGTCAGTGGCCACATTCTCCGCTCCTTTCTTATCCTTGATCTCAATATCAAACTTATAAAGCAGGAGAATCCATCGAATCAATATAGGTTTGGCAAATTTCTTTGCGAACAGGTTTCGCAATGCCGCATGATCAGTATAAACAATGGTCTTAGATAGCACTAACTAGGATTGGAATTTATCAAACGCGAAGACCACCGCCAACAACTCCTTCTCGGTAGTCGTGTAATTATCCTGAGCACCGTTCAGGGTCTTACTCGCGTAGTAGATCGGGTGGAAGTGCTTATCTCTCCGCTGGCCTAGAACAGCCCCGATTGCATAGTCACTAGCATCACACATGAGCTCAAAGGGTAAGCTCTAGTCGGGGGCTATCAAGATGGGAGCACAAACCAACTGCTCCATCAAGAACTCAAACGCCTTAAGACAGTCCCCATCAAACTCAAACTGGACGTCTTTCTCAAGAAGACGTGGCATAGGCAGAGTAATCTTTGAAAAGTATTTAATCAAACGTCTATAGAAACCCGCATAGCCCAAGAAGCTACGAACTCATTTCATACTACTCAGTGGTGGAAGCTTACTAATCGTCTCAATCTTAGCTCTATCAACTTCAATACCAGCACGTGAAATCTTGTGCCCAAGCACAATTCCCTCAGTCACCATGAAGTGACACTTCTCCCAATTAAACATCAACTTCGTCTCAATGCATCTCCTCATCATCTTCTCTAAATTCTGCAAACAATGATCGAACGAGCTCCCAAACACAGAGAAATCGTCCATGAAAACCTCCATGGAAGTCTTAATCATGTCCTGAAAGACGGACATCATGCACCTCTAAAAGGTAGCTGGAGCATTACACAACCCAAATGGCATACGTCGGTACGTGAAAGTACCGTATGGGCATGTAAATGTGGTTTTCTCCTGATCCTCCGGTGAAATAAGGATCTGGAAATAACCCGAGAAGCCATCAAGGAAACAGTAGAACTGTTGCCCTGATAGGCGCTCCAGCATCTGGTAAATAAAAGGAAGAGGGAAGTGATCCTTCCTCGTGGCATCATTCAGTCTACTATAATCAATGCACACTCGCCAACCTGTGACTGTTCTAGTGAGAATCAACTCATTCTTCTCATTCGTCACAACTGTCATCCCACCCTTCTTCGGGAATACCTGAACTGGGCTTACCCATGTGAAATCAGAAATAGGATATATCAATCTAGCATCAAGGAGTTTAAGGACCTCCTTCTTCACCACATCAGACATGTTAGGGTTAAGCCTCCTTTGAGGTTAAACAATAGGCTTATGCTCATCCTCCATGAGTATCCTATGCATGCAAAAGGTAGGGTTGATGCCCTTTATGTCCATGAGCTTTCACGCAATGGCCTGTTTATATGTCTTCAACACATCAATCAACCTCGTCTTCTCCTCCTCCATCAATACAGCTGAAATAATGACGGGTAAACTGGCCTCACCGTCTAACAAATCATACTCTAAATGTGAAGGTAGCTCCTTAAGCTCAAAGGACGGTGTTACCTCTACCGAGGGCTTCTCCTCCTCCTTGGTAGTCTCAACAACCTCAAACACCTCTGGGTACTCGGGGGGCTTACTAGCCAGGTGCCTCGGACAGTGCTCTGGGGGGGCATCAGTCTCACCCTCCTGGTTCTCCTCACCCAGGTCCTGCGTGTTAAGCAGGTCAGCTCCACAAACGTAGTCAAGGCAACGATCCATGTGAGATATGAATGTGTCAAGAAAGAACACTGAATCGTCCTGGCCACTCGAATTCTTCATCGATTTCATGACATCAAAGGTGATGTTTTCATCCCCCACATGAAGTGTGATCTTACCTTCGAAGACATCGATCAATGCCTTGGTGGTGCGCAAGAACGGGCGTCCCAAAATGAGTGGGACTCTATCATCAACCTCCATGTCTAGAATGACGAAGTCCGCAGGGAAATCAAATTTGTCAACTTTGACTAAGAAGTTCTCCACTATCCCTCGTGGATACTTGACCGAACGGTCGCCAAAGATATGCTCATGCGCGTAGGGGCCGGATCTCCAAGGCATAGCTACTCAAAGAGAGAGTATGGCATCAGATTGAGGACAGCACCGAGATCGGCCAACACGTGGTGCACACTCGAGCTAACAAACAGACACGGGATCGTGAAAACACCCGGATTTGCTAATTTCTCCGGTAGCTTGTTCTGGACTACCGCAGAACATCTTTCATTCAGAGTGAATGTCGAGAGGTCCTCCAGCTTCTTCTTGTTGGACAGAAGATCTTTAAGGAATTTAGCATATTTAGGCATATACTGGAGTGCCTCGACGAATGGAAGATTGATTTTGAGCTGCTTAAACAACTCCAGAAAGTGTCCATAATCCTTGGCATATTTCTGCTGCATCAGGCGAGCAGGATATGGAACACGGCTTAGATCAACATCGGTAATCTTCTTCTTCCCCTCACTCTTCTCTTCTACTACCTTCTCAACGGGAAACTCACTGTTGGGCGTGGTACTTGCCGGAACTCGCCTCTCATGCGCCCCTCCTAGGGCCTCCATCTCGATCTCCTCATCCACTGGCTTTTCATCATCATCCACCGGTGGTTGCTTTCTCTCCCCTCCTTTGCCACTACGGGTGGTAACCGCCTTCAAAGTGGCTCTCGAGTTGGTCTAAGTACTACCTGAAAATGAACCTCTCTGTCTGTCAGTCAGCTATCTAGCAATGTCTCCCACTGTGCGCTGCAAATCTAAGAATGCAGACTGCTGACTCCTTAACAATGTATCATGCTCCTTCAGCTTCTGTTGAGTCTCTTGATCTCTACCCACTAGCTGAGCGAGCATCTGAGTCCGGGTAGCCAACATCTCTTCTATCTTATTCTCACTCCTACTACTACCCGACTTCTGACCTCCATCTACATCTGGTCGTCCACCGAACTGATTCTGGTGGGATTGAAACCCAGGTGGGTTCCCGCCAGATCTCCAATTGAAGTTGGGGTGGTTTCTCCATCCCGAGTTAAACAAAGGGTGTTTGTGATTCCCCAAGAAGTCCACCAGTTCATGTTGACTGACAGGGCAATCTATGGTGTCATGACCTCCCCTACACACCTCACACTTTGGAGCACTCAACTTCAGCTCCTTGATCTCCGTAGCCATAGCCGCGAGTGCAGCAGCTACACTAGTATCAGTTGTTGTAGCATCCTTGATTTTTTCGACCGTATTTTATATATATATATATATATATATAATAACATTTCTATTTCATTCCCGGTTCATATCATTGTGACACATTAACCATGACTACAATGTGCGTCATTTACACACAATTTCATCTTATAACTTTTATATATATATATATATATACACATATATATATATATATAATATCTACATATATATTTCTTGTTAAACCAAGAATTTAATTTATGAACTTCAATCATACAATCTCACTCCTTATTAAATATATATATATACACACACATATATATAGACATATATAATATCTTTTGGGAATATAAGTATGTAAACATATTTATATATATTTGAGAAATTATAAAACTAACCATATTAAAAGATTTGTTTTAAAGTTACATATGTTTTATATTTTTTTTTTTTTGTACGTAAACCTCTATGAAGTTATTAGACCTAAATGTGTTTAACTCCTATAATTTTATGAAAATAAAAGTTAATTTTACATCTAAAATGATTTTTTTTTAAAACCAAATAAGCTGGGGTTGGACCCCCACTTCATCCGTTGAACCCTTTACACACTCTGAACCCTCATGTTGGACTCTCCTTGATGAAAAACCCCATTTCCGTCGTCTTTGACTCCTTGATGTCAACAAGCCCCATTTTTGTTGCAAATCATACAAATTTACTCTATGTGATTGTGCAGACACGTTGTGGGATCTGTTTCGCAAGCCTATTACATCACAACAATGAATCGAATCACAAGGTTAAACCCAAATTGGTTTTTTTTCGCTGTGGTTGACTTCTCAGGTCAAACCCGTCATCAATTTGATTCAAAATGTTACGTTTTATTTTTATTTATTTTTATTATTATTTAGTCAATTAGGTTAAGGGGGTTAGTGGCTATTATTGTTAGTTGGGGGTGTCTTTAGTATTTTGTTTGATTATATATTTGGTATCGAATCATGAATGAAATCATCAGATTTTTTGAATTATTTTCTTCTCCTAATTCTTAGCTTTTCTTCTCCAATTCTGGTTTAACCCTATCAAGGGTATCAGAGCTCTCCAGGCGATCCTAATCGGATTCGCTACCGCTACCATGACGAACACCCGTAATCAAGATGAAGACAAGGCTTTCAAGGATCATGACAAGGTGATTTCTGACCTCCGGGAAACCCTAGCCGCCATCATGAAACAACAGGATCAAGCGATGAAACAACAGGAACAGATAATGGCGGCATTAGGATTGGATCCAACCGGATCGAAGCAGAAACAAGCTTCAACCGCGTCATCCACACTACCCGTGTCGTCCACACCAAATCTAGCCAAGAAAACTGATCCCCAATCTGCTCCGCCTACACCTAAAATAGTCCCACAACCCGTAACATCCATCAAGGTTGCACCAAAAACTGCCCAAAAATCTATGCGAGCAACCCCTTCAACCTCCCCAAACCGGCACCCAAAACAACCGCTAACAATTACACACGTACCATTTCCAAAATCCGCACCATCAGTGGTTCTGAGCCTATTGAAACCGGTGTCCGCAAAGAAAGAATCGACACCGATAGGCGATGCAACCGATAGACGTGAATGACATCTACCGTGGCGTCTTATTGACACAACCCCGAATGCCATTGGACGAACTGAATGGCGTCCACCGTGGAACGGGTCGACCCAAAGTGTCCATAGATGTTGCATTTTTTTTTCGTTAATTTGTGATTCTTGAGGTCAAGAATGTTTTTAAGTGGGGAGTATTGTTACGTTTTATTTTTATTATTATTTAGTCAATTAGGTTAAGGGGGTTAGTGGTTATTATTGTTAGTTGGGGGTGTCTTTAGTATTTTGTTTGATTATATATTTGGTATCGAATCATGAATGAAATCATCAGATTGTTTGAATTATTTTCTTCTCCTAATTCTTAGCTTTTCTTCTCCAATGCTGGTTTAACCCTATCACAAAACGATTAAAATTCGATGTTGATAATGTAAAAACTCCTGCACAGACGTTACACAATCAAAACCAAGTATCATTGATGAATCAATTTAACCGAATTTAAACGAATTAACTCAATCTTAAAGACCGTAATCGTCCTAGACAACTACGAATCGATTCGTGCGTTCCAAGTGAAATTAAGGCATATAATTCAATCCCACACGTGCGCGACACCACTGACAAACTCTCTGAACGTACAATTTCTCTCCCAAACACCTCTAAATCATCATTTCATCTGAGGAACTTGAACACACAGTTGATAGTGGACCCCATGCTCTGCTCAACCATTCCAAGTAAATTTTATGCCTATTAATTCGTTTTTACCCAAAGAATTAAAGCCCTATATTTCGGGATCAATCGCAGACCGATCGAAGCAGATTGGGATTAGGGTTTACGAGTTTGAGTTGGGGAAGAAGGAGAACACGAAACTCCTTGATAAATAATAAACAAACGCTTTCTCAGTGAGGCTTCGAGACCAGATCACTTGGTTAAACCCTACTGCCCCCTCCCCTAGGTCGTAGGTTCGAGTCCCGCACTTTTTTAAAAATCCGATTTACTTTTTTAAAATCTTAAAAATGTACTCTGAAACTTTTATAAAAGCAGGGAATGTCAAATAGTGTTTGTTCATTTCTATTTTATAAAAATAAACATATTAAAAATGTTATAAAAATTCTAAGTAAACAATATAAATGATTTACTTAAAATTCTAATTATGTTGTTTTACCAATAAAATAATAATGTTTATAAAACAAATTTTAATTATTTATTTAAACACTATTAACGCCCATTTCAAACTTATAAATAATTATTTTTGGCAAAGAATAATTATTTATACATATTAAACTTTATAGTAATACCTAAATAATCATTTTAGATAAATAACTATACATGGTTCAATTAATTACATTTAAAGATTATATTTATTTAATAACTCTTTCATAAATCACTCAAGTAAATGAGATTATTTAATAAATTATGTTATCTACATAAAATAATTGTTAACCTTTTAATTCATAATTTATTTATCTATTTACTTTAGAATAATTATATAACTAAATCCAAACGTATTTATATTCGAACCTTTATCTATTCCATAACATACTTATTAAATTATTTTAGAATAATTACATTCAAACATATTTACTATATAGTTAACTAGAAATTTTAATTAAATCTAATTAATTTTATAAACTATTACTTCGATACTTGTCATAAACATATATTTTCCTACTAATATATACATTCCCATAAGCCAATTCACAACGCTATGAAAACACTAAAATCCCAAAAGCTCCTTATTTCTATTACACATATATTGAGTTGGAATACAATTATTCATGTAGGTTGTTTGTGAGAAATTCTCACGAGGCCTATTCATCATTAACAATTCATATCATTACTAGCTTCATTACAAGTGAGTTTACATAGTCCATTTTTCCTATTTATACTTTTCGGGTGAAACATGTTTACAAATGCTTTACTTACACAATTCAATACCTATGTTCTTTTGCTTTGATCTTTATGCTTTATGTTTTGAACTACCTGGTGACCATTACATGTGTTCATGTCAGTACATTCATTAACTTGCTACCCAAACCAAACGTAGTACCTAACATGATCATTTATATGGGAATCTGAAACTATAACTTACCATAAAACCTTCGCGGGTTTTGTTGGGTATCATCTTACAACTTGTGTATCATCTTACCTGAAGTGAATCGATTTAAGTAAAGCAATCAATTGGAAGAACTAGGGTTAGTCAACACGGATTTCTATTAACCAAAGAAGGAGATGAGAATCACAGAAAGAAATTGAGATGAGAACTAGAAATCACACACAAGCTAATTCATGCCCTACACTCTCCTTCTACCCTTGCTTATAACGTTTAACTTGTTGGGCTTTTACTACCCTTGAACTGGGCTGCTTGATTGGGTCCATTGTGGTGTTATATATATATCTGGGCTTGGGTAAGTAGAGTTCATAACATTACTCCCCCCTTTCAAGTGCACCTTGTCCTCAAGTTGCAAGTCAAGCAGTCGGTGGGTAGGCTGCAAATGATCCCCCAATAGGTGACGAGTTATGTCGGGTGGTTTATGTATGTAAACAACAAAGTTTTTGTATGACATCCTAATGAACTCACTGCATGGTTCACATGACCACTATCTATTTTGGCAGAAGAACTGCTAGGTGTCTTTATCAACTTGACCAGCATGTTATTTTGGTCCTTCCATACTATTACATTGCTTCTTGTAATACCACTCCAAGATATTGAAATAGGCTGACCTGTAGAACCTACAGCTGCAAGAAAACATGTAGTTGCAAAACCAAGGCCTATCACTTCGGTACGAATGACATTCGAAAGGAATAAAACGCTTTGAGAAGCAGTGCAGATTGCAAGCCATATACCAATTGACAGTTTCTCAACGCATTCCCAATCTTTCCAATTACGGATGGGAATGATTTTAGATGATGGCATCATTTGGGTCACTGCAATACAAGTAATTGTATCGGTAATGATAGGTAGGTTCAAAACAAAAATTCTTGTTACCGATGCACTTTTGAACCAAAAACTACTTGGTCAAAAATCTTTGAAATGGTAACAAACTTTCAGTGGCAACTTTAGTATCCATCTTGACAACAATTTCATTCAAAGGAACTAGAAAACGCTTTGTGATGTAATTGAATTTCGTTTTCCATTTATGCCACATATGCACCGGTACTTTACATATGGTAACGACCCAACCCATAGCTGACCACCGTAATAGCTCGAACTCTATCTCGTTATTATTCCGGAAGCTAAAATGGGTTTGTGTGTGACCGAATTCAAGCACTAGACCAAAGTTCCATCCTAAGTAATCACCATCAAGACCTGCAACTATAACAATTTTGCTAACATGAGCGGTAGATTTACCACAAAAACCATTAAGATCATCAAGGAAGTTTGATTCATTAAGTTAAAAAACATCCAGCTTGATGTATGCCACTTCTCAAATGTGTTGTTTGAGATACAACAAATTAGTATTATAAAATTCTATTCTATCAAGCAAAGTGTTGGTAGGAGTAAACGGCGACACCTCAGCAACAACATGACCAGCAAATTTTCCAAAATGAGGGTAATGCACATTAATAAAAACATAAAGATTATGCCTGATTCACACTCATATTGCAGCCCTAAGATCCGACAAAACAACAGCAAAATCCTGATCAAGTGTGAATGAAAGTGTAGTACGCGTCCCAAGTGGCACCACTCTCGTCACGCAAACATATATGGCTGGTACCAAAAAAACAGTAGCAGTGAATCCGCTATAAGTTGCACGCATGGCCATGACATGTCTCATCGTATTATGTGGCGGTAACAGGTCGGCATCCCCAAGCCAAGAATTCCTCAAAACTACCTGTGAAGACTTAAAATCGTCATTGAATTCAGCTTGTCGAACTTCATGAATGTCATCAGTAGAATATATTATCCATGTAATGTTTCCATATTCTAAGATAGTTGCAACCCTCGTAGGCGGACCCAACATCTTTGGAACCAAACTTTTTGCTGCAATAAAGGTTCTTGAGATTCCACCAGCTACATATCCATTCTCGGTTGAAGGTGTTGATATCGTATGGGATCCAAAAGGTGAAGAACTCCAAATAGTAGAGTTGGACTTGGGAGTAGAACCACAAGATGAATAATTGACTATAAATTCCCTCTTCATAAAGGACCCAACTGTGCTTTTGGAATGTTGAGAGGAAACTTTACCACCCATCAACTTACCATATAGTTGCTTATTGTTACCATGAGCATTCCCACCCGAAGTCACAATCCTTAATCGTTGATTAACGTGTGGCTGCACATCGGCAACAACCTTCCTAGAAGAAGATTGATGGCCATGAGTAGGAGGTGTGCCAAGATGCTGCAAACACTTGTATCAGCTGCACGAAATGTATTCTTTCCCTTTGTTGAAAACCAAATATTGTTAGCAATATATTTAACAAATCCATCCAAAATCTTCCCCATATAAGCAATACCATGCTTCCTGAACAGCTGGGTCATTGTTAGCATTTCCAGCAGTGTGGTTATAACGAATGAACCATGGTGCCAACCCGCTTTCCAATCAAAATTTGTAATAACTATTAAATCCATTTCGAACAAGACATGTTTGCCAAAATTCCCAAATTGGATCATGCTGACAAAATTCATATAAAAATTCACTCGCAGACATTTGATCGAACAGTTGGTGTGCGTCATGGAAACTACTCAAGGATAATCCCCACTGAAATTTTGTTCTCAATCCAGAATCAAAACCTCGAACCAGTGTTGTAGTCGGTAAAAACAACAGATTATGTCTAATAAGATAGGGTTGAAGAACCAAAACTAGGCTAGTTATAAAATGGCAATACATTCCTTGTAATGGAACAAAATTGTATGAACAAGGACTAGAAATCACAGTAGTAGGACCATCAACGGTATAATGCGGTGGAAAAACATCAATAACAGGTCATGGAGATTGAGCAAATACCTGAATAGGATTGTTGACTATGCAAAGGGTAGGCTAGCAATGAGCAACGACATCCAGAACCAGCTGTTGATGTGCGTTCGTAGATTGGGCATCGGCGCTTGGTGCAGGAGCGATCCCTAGATCGGAACAGATCGAAGTAAGTCCATGCTGATGTTGTTGAACCGAGCCCTCCTCAATTTCTGAATCACTAATGAAAAGTGTCGATGGAGTAGGGGTGAGTAGCTCAAAGCAATGGGTCTGATGTTGAATGTGATCCCCCATTTGGAAATGAAGCGAGTCTTGTGTATCTAAATTGGTAGAGATCCGCTGCATAAGACAGTAAGGCTTTGAGGTTATCCAGTAATTCAAGGAGTAGGGTTTCGTCAGCCATCTGTGCCAACGAATCAATGAAATCACCAATGAAGTTGGAAGAACTAGGGTTAGTCAACACAGATTTCAGAGATGAGAATTAAGGGGTGTTTGGGATTACTTTTTGAAGCTATTTTTGACTTTTTCAAAGTCATTTCTAAAAGTAAGAATTTCTTATTTTTGGATTTTAACTTCTTCATCTCATATTTTTCATCTTATTTTGAATTGTCCAAACAAACTTATAACTTATTACCTTATTCCAAAAGATGATAAGTCAATAAGTTGTTTTGAAAAGTAATCCCAAACACCCCCTAAGAGAGAAATTGAGATGAGAACTAGAAATCACACACAAGCTAATTCATGGCCAATACTCTCCTTCTATCATGGCTTATAACTTTTAACTTGTTGGGCTTTTACTATCCTTGAACTGGGCTGCTTGATTAGGTCCATTGTGGTGTTATATATATCTGGGCTTGGGTCAGTAGAGTTCATAACATTACCTTTTTTTCTTAAAATAGCAATCAGTTGGATTGTGTATCTAGTTTTCTATTCCCATGTTTGAATTATACGTTGGAACCTTGTGTGTTTTCACATATATGCTTTAGACATGCTTTGAACATACTGAATTGTAAACCTCTACTTAACTTTGTTTTGTGTCAAAATCTATGTTACTCACCAACTACTTGTAGTTGACATTTACTCACATGTTTCAGGTGCACTCGTTTCAGGACAAGACTTGATCATATAGGACTATGGACCTAGTCAAATTTAATATAAACTTTGATTATGATATGTTTCTTTTGTACAATGTATATCTTATTTCCTTGTAATGAATACTAAATATGATGGAATAAATATTGAAAATTATTAAATAGTTAATCATGTGCTTTTGAACAACCGCGTCAGCCCCGCGTATAATCCGTCGCCGGTTGGGGGTGTGACAGATTGGTAACAGAGCCATGGTTATAGGGAATTATGTTATTAGAAACCAATGACCTAGTCTATAACCTTAAGATACCCTTGTGTAATTATCCTACATGCTATCTTAGGTATTAAATTGCATGATACAACATGTGCTATCTAATGTGCTATGTCACATGTTTACAAAGACTACTACTCATGTGATACCTTACTTGCTACACTATTTGATTAGTTTGTATATTACCTATTTGATATCACTAAATGCTATCCTAAGTCTTGATATACACTTATTCACATCTAGGACTTCATACACTTTTATCTTTACACATCATCACTAATCACTTGTGGAAATTCAAATACTTAGTCCTAATGCCTACTAAAATTTCAAAATCCCGTCAAAGTTTTGAGTACTGAAAATTAGTAGAGAACATGTGTAATCCGGGAGGGTGAATGTCTGTACTTTGGGTCTTCTGTCTAGGAAAGCATTTCATATAAATCCAAATCAACCGAAGGATCCGTATGCTTTCCTGGGAATTCCCGAAGTAAGTGTTCACCTATAGGCTAAAGCATGTCTTCTTGAAAGTATATGAACTTAAATCACTTTGATTTGTCACAACATTCATTGGGCTATGTCCCAAATGAATACAATCTAAACACCATTCATTTAGTTATTACAAGTTGGTACACGTGTCTATACCTCCCTATTTGGTTCTTACACTCAATCCTATTTAAGTCCCTATACCCTTTCATCCTTATGCCTTGAAAATCATATCATCCTTATCATCACTGTGAGAAATTTAAACCCTTAGACCTCACCCTCCAAGGAAAGGAAGCTGCTTGAATAGACGAAGCACACCTTTGAGCCACAAGACACAATCCCTAACGACCGTCATCATAACCATGAGTTCAAATAATAATGTTAATGGTACATGATGGCTGGAAGAGTGGGTGTAAGTCCATGTTCTAACTAAGGAAAGATTGAGAGTGTGTTCCTTGTGACCCACCTCTATTTCTTGGGAATTCTCTTCGTGGGAACACTACTTATAGGTTAAGTGTTACTCCAAAAATACTATTTATGAGAACTCAGTGTTATGATTAGTCAAATTTTAAACTCATGAACACCTTTGTACTTAACACTTACCATTGCATTCTCACTTACGACCTCTTCCGTGCTAGACATGAACTTTTACCCCCCTCACTCCACGGAATATCACCCCGTAATAGAGTCAGTACAGGAGTAAGGCTATGGATCCCCATCACCAGACAACCAGTCACCAGCATGACTAGCTACCAGATCCATGTTTGACCGTCGGATAGATTGACTTAGGAGCACAGGCATGAGACTCTGAGCAGCTGAACCACCTCCACCGAGAGACCCCTATCTAACACCTAATCTATACCATCCACCGAGAGACCCCTATCTAACACCTAACCTATACTAGTGCCTTAGGAGTTCCAGCTGATACCGCTCACCAACATGTGAGGACCGCAGAGTTTCTGAGACGGGGAATGGAGCAGGGAATAAGGCATGACCTGATGGGTTAACGAATATATAGCATGGTGGACCAAGTATAGAACCAGGATGACCTGATTGCAAATCTTAGTACCCACATAGACATGATGGAAGAAGACCAGGACAAATTTGATGCACGAACGGGATTAGCTAGAGCTGAAAACCGGTTTGCAATATGAATAACCTTAACGATGTTCATCTTGGTGCTCATCTACTTCCTGGTGGAAAACTGCCTGAGATGTTAGCTGGAAATTCTATTTCTCGTTTTCTTAAAATTTAAATTGAAACCCATATCCTGCACCTAAATATAAATGATATTATTTGTAGCTCACCTTAATGGTTGGCATCTAAACCTTCTTTATAAACTAATTATTTTGTTATTTCTCGAGTTGACTAATATAGTTATTTTGTTCAAACAAAACCTTTACCAGACTCTTAGTTTATAGATTTTATCTATATCATATATTATTTACAAACCCTTTACCTTGTAAAGAAACTTAATGCAATTTGTTTTATAAAAACATTAACAAATATCTCATTACCCTAGTTAATAATTAATTATCACTTGATTAATTATTTCATTACGATCTCTTATTTCGCTAAATTAATTACTTTTAAAATCTTGGCCTGATTACTAAATAATTTGGCCATTGTTCTCTTTTGAAACATTCTTTTATGATAATTAAATTAAATAAATAAAAGGTTCTTATTTATTTATCCAATTATCTATTTATTTAACTTATTATTTTCACCTATTTATTAACTTACAAACAAGAGAAAATTTCAACTACTTGTATATTTACAAACAAAAAGCACAAACCAGTTATCCATGTACTCCTTATTCTAAAATACCTATAAAACTTTCTCACTATCTTGTACCTTCGGAAATATGAGCTTACTAGTCACTTCGAGGTGATTAATCATTTCGCGTAGGCATTAACCATCCGTATAAACCTCAACAAAATTGAAAACTTAAAACCCAATTACCTACTTGTTACATGAACGTTAAGCAACACGCTTGTCTGCAAAACTCGATCACCTACGAAATTCGATAGTTTACGTTACCCATGAGATTCAACTATTTACATATGAACGTTCACAATATACATGGAACTAAATTGTGTACAGTATTCACAAAAAAGGGTTGTTCACATTATACATGAAACTTGTTTACTTGCAAAATACGTGATACTAGATCGTTCACATTATACATGAAACCTGTTTGCTTGCAAAATACGTGATACTAGATTGTTCATATTATACATGAAAATTTGTTGTTTGCAATATATATGATACTAGATTGTTCACGATTATACATGAAACTTGGTAGTATACAATATACATGATACTAAATTATTTACACTATACATGAAATTTGGGTGTTTTCATTATACACAAATCTAGATTGTTTACATTGTTGCAATTGATTGTCCACGTTATACATAAGGTATGATTATTCACTTTATCAGTGAAAGTTGATAGCTATAAACTTTGAACTACTCAAGGTTTGACGTATTCTTGCTCAAACACGAGTGAACTACAAACTTTGTGGGTAAACTTTAGAATTATGCCATCCGTATAGGATAACTATGAGGTTGTGCCACATTGTTATTTTTTTATTGATTACATTATCTATGGACTTAGTTATTTGTTAGCAACAAATATGTAGAAACAATAGTCATGGATTAAATGATTTTTGTGTCCTCTCTTGAACCACACACCATGGGATTAACTATACGGACCATGCGACAATTGAGTAATTACGGATGCACACGTAATTATAAAAGCCAGCGCATGAAAAATATAGTAAATTCCGTCGTGTGTGATAACAAAAAAAAAACTTGTAGTGGTTTGCAGTAACAAAACTAACGTGATATGATAAGGACATGGTGGATACGCCGCTGGTGCATCCTATATATATAAGTATTACTGTCATATTATCAGAGGTAGCGTTGTTCGTATCACGTAGGGTTTCTATATTTACCCAGTAATACCTCTTGAACATATTAGACTATATCCTAAACAAGTTTTAATCAACAAATTCTCTTTACTCCCATTGCAAGTGATGCATCTCATCATGGGAGTCTAAAGTCATTCTAGGACAAATTCCCCCCTTAATTCCCTTCAAAGCTAAATCCACTACCACCATCCATGCCTAACACGAAGACCTGACCCAATCTTGAATATCAGACCTGAACCCTGTCAGCAATTATGCTTCTCAAACCAAAAATAAAACTCGCTGAGAATCCAAACTCACACCTCCTCCTGATTCAGTAACCTCCAACAGTTGAATTTCGGGACGAAATTCCCCTAACTTAGGGATACTGTAGCATCCTTGATTTTTCAGACCGTATTATATATATATATATATATATGTATATATATATAATAACATTTCTATTTCATTCCCTGTTCATATCTTTATGACACGTTAACCATGATTACAATGTGCATCATTTACACACGTTACACACAATTTCATGTTATAACTTTATTATTATTATATATATATATATATATAATATCTACATATATATTCCTTGTTAAACCAAGAATTTAATTTATGGACTTCAATCATACAATCTCACTCCTTATTAAATTATATATATATATATATATATATATATATATATATATATACACATATATATATAGACATATATAATATCTTTTGAGAATATAAGTATGTAAACATATTTATATATATTTGAGAAATTATAAAACTAACCATATTAAAAGATTTGTTTTAAAGATACATATGTTTTATATTATTTTTTGTATGTAAACCTCTATGAAGTTATTAGACCTAAATGTGTTTAACTCCTATAATTTTATAAAAATAAAAGTTAATTTTACATCTAAAATGATTTTTTTTTTAAACCAAATAAGCTTGGGTGTTGGACACCCACTTCATCCGTTGAACCCTTTACACACTCTGAACCCTCATGTTGGACTCTCCTCGACGAAAAACCCCATTTCTGTCGTCTTTGACTCCTTGAAGTCAACAAGCCCCGTTTTTGTTGCAAATCATACAAATTTACTCTATGCGATTGTGCAGACACGTTGTGGGATTGTTTCGTAATCCTATTACATCACAACAATGAATCGAATCACAAGGTTAAACCCAAATTGGTTTCTTTTCGCTGTGGTTGACTTCTCAGGTCTAACCGGTCATCAATTTGATTCAAAATGATTTAAATTCGATGTTGTTAATGTACAAACTCGTGCACAGACGTTACACAATCAAAACTAAGTATCATTGATGAATCAATTTAACCGAATTAACTCAATCTTAAAGCCTGTAATCTTCCTAGACAAATACTAATCGATTCGTGTGTTCCAAGTGAAATTGAGGCATATAATTCAATCCCACACCTGCGAGACACCACTGAAAAACTCCCTGAACGTACACTTTCTCTCCCAAACACCTATGAATCATCATTTCATCCGAGGAACTTGAACGCACAATTGCTAGTCGACCCCACGCTCTGCTCAACCATCCCAGGTAAATTTTATGCCTATTAATTCGTTTTTACCCAAGGAATGAAAGTCCTATACTTTCGGGATCAATCACAGACCGATCGAAGCAGATTGGGATTAGGGTTTACGAGTTTGAGTTGGGGAAGAAGGAGAACACGAAAATCCTTGATAAATAATAAACAAACTCTTCTTCAGCATGGCTTCAAGCCAAGATCACTCGGTTAAACCCTACTGTCTCCTCCGCCTAGATCGCGGGTTCGACTCCCGCAGCCCCCTTTTTCCTTCTATTTAAATTCCCTTGATCATTTTAATACATTAACTATTGTTTTAAAAATCCGATTTATTTTTTTAAAATCTTATAAATGTACTCTGAAACTTTTATTAAAGCAGGGAATGTCAAATAGTATTTATTCATTTCTATTTTATAAAAAAAACATATTAAAAATGTTATAAAAATTCTAAATAAACAATATAAATGATTTACTTAAAATTCTAATTATGTTGTTTTACCAATAAAATAATAATGTTTAAAAAACAAATTTTAATTATTTATTTAAACACTATTAACCCCCCATTTTAAACTTATAAATAATTATTTTTGACAAAGAATAATTATTTAAACATGTTAAACTTTATAGTAATACCTAAATAATCATTTTAGATAAATAATTATACAGAGATCAATTAATTACATTTAAATCTTATATTTATTTAATAACTCTTTCATAAATCACTCAAGTAAATGAGATTATTTAATAAATTATGTTATCTACATAAAATAATTGTTAACCTTTTTATTTCATAATTTATTTATCTATTTATTTTAGAATAATTATATAACTAAATCCAAACGTATTTATATTTGAACATTTATCTATTCCATAACATACTTATTAAATTATTTTAGAATAATAACATTCAAACATATTTACTATATAGTTAATTAGAAATTTTAATTTAATCTAATTAATTTTATAAACTATTACTTCGATACTTGTCATGAACATATATTTACCTACAAATATATACATTGCCATAAGCCAATTCACAACCCTATGAAAACCCTAAAATCCCAAAATCACCTTATTTCTATTAGACATATATTTAGTTGGAATACAATTATACATGTAGGTTGTTTGTGAGAAATTCTCACGAGGCCTATTCATCACTAACAATTCATATCATTACCAGCTTCATTACAAGTGAGTTTACATAGCCCCTTTTTTCTATTTATGCTTTTGGGGTGAAACATGTTTACAAATGATTTACTTACACAATTCAATACCTATGTTCTTATGCTTTGATCTTTATGATTTATGTCTTGAACTACCTGGTGACCATTACATGTGTTCATGTCAGTACATTCATTAACTTGCAGCCCAAGCCTAAGGTAGTACCTAACATGATCATTTATACGGGAATCCGAAACTATAACTTACCACAAAACCTTGGCGGGTTTTGTTGGGTATCATCTTACAACTTGGGTATCATCTTACCCCTTTTTCTTAAAATGGTAATCAGTTGGATTGCGTATCTAGTTTTCTATTCCCAGGCTTGAATTGTATGCTTGGAACCTTGTGTGTTTTCACATATATGCTTTAGACATGCTTTGAACATATTGAATTGTAAATATATACTTAACTTTGTTTGGTGTCAAAACCTATGTTACTCACCAACTACTTGTAGTTGACATTTACTCACATGTTTCAGGTGCACCCGTTTGAGGACATGACTTGATCATATAGTACTATGGACCTAGTTGAATTTAATCTAAACTTTGGTTATGATATGTTTCTTTTGTACAATGTATATCTTATTTCCTTGTAATGAATACTAAATATGATGGAATAAATATTGAAACTTATTAAATAGTTGATCATGTGCTTTTGAACAACCGCGTCAGCCCCGGCATATAATCTGTTGCCGGCCGGGGTGTGACAGTTGTGACCTGATGAACACCTCTAGTGGAAGAAGCGGGTGTCCTAGCACTAGAAATGGAATTCCTAGTAGAAGGCTGTTGTTGCTCGACCAAAGAAAAGCTCTCAAACATCTCCTCCCACTCACCCGTATCCTTCTTATCCATGATGTGGCCTCCTACCATAGTATTGAACATTTATTACTTCTCAAAAGTCAGGCCATTATAGAACTTCTCAACTAGTGCCCAATCAGAAAGGCCATGATGGGGGCACTTACTCAGTAGAGTGTTGAACTGCTCCCAAGCCATATGATAAGGCTCGTCAGGGTCCATGCGAAAAGAGTGGATCTGGTCCCTTAGACGGGCGGCCTTAGACGGTGGATAGTACTCTTACAAGAACTTGGCCTGCAGATTTTCCCAAGTGGTAATGTGATCTTGGGGCAGGGTATCCAACCAAGTGGCGGAACGACCAGAGAGTGTGAACGGGAAATGACGCAAAAGGATTGCGTCCTCAGTAACACCAGTAATGCGAAAGGTATCGCAAATAGGCGCAAAGCGGGACAGATGTCCTGGCGCATCCTCGTCCTCGTGTCCGTGGAACTGAGTAGAGTTACTGATGGTGTTCATGACATGAGATGGAATCTTCCAATTATTAGATTTAGGCACAGTAAGGCGGGTAATAGAAGACCTAGAGGTAGATTAGCATTACCCATGTCAGCAATAGGAATAGGAATACGTACCTTTTTCTCACAGAAATCACTCAAATGGTCACGAAACTTCTGACTGCGCTCGTGAAGCTCTCGTTCGGGCTCTAAATAAGCAGTAAAGTGGGGTGATCCCTGTGAACGAGATTGTTGCATAAACTGGGAAAGAAAACAAAGGAAGAATGACTAACGACAAAAGAAAGACTGTAACTATGACACACACAAATAGAAAATAAGATAGAGAAGATAATTAAGACCTAAGGTAGAAAGAGATAAACTACTAAATTAAAATAAACACAGAAGAGAAAATAAAAACAATAACCAAATAAAGAATTAATCGAAGCTAATTTTGTTATTGCCAAGTGTCACCGGCAACGGCGCCAAAAACTTGATGTCGGTCGAATGGTCTATAAAAACTAAACAAAAACTGACCTAGACACTCTAGTTAAAACTCTAGAAATCTTATGAACTAGACCACAATGACAGGCAAGTGTACCTATCAATTGTAATACAGCCTAATGGAAGTCCAGATATCGAACCCACGAGTCACAGACTATAACTAAAACTAGACTCCGACACTAAACTAAGATCTTTGGTTTAGTTTGGGGGGGATTCTATAAACTACGATTAAACTAATCAAAAGTAAATGACGAATACTACAAACGATAAATAACTATCACACAAGAGAATCAGATGAAATCAAGAATCGGGAAGGCACTACCTAGACAAGAATCATATTTGTGAAATGATGATGAAACTAGGATTCTGAAAATGACACCCTCAAACAACCTAGTGGATTCCTAATCAATCTCAGGATGTGACTAGAAGGCAACTCTAAGGAATGTATAACACTCACCAGATAATTGGATCACCTTTCGGTCTCACCAACGATACTAAAGTACCCTAAGATAGATCACCTTTCAGTCTCACTGTCCCAATACACTCAAGGAATGCAAGGGGTAATCAAAGGACAATTGAAATGATTCAGACTAGAAAAGATCCTAAACAACCTAGAGAAACCTCCTTTCAGAGCCTTTCACCTAGACACCTAAAACCAGAGACTAACCGACTATCTCTCACCTTTCAGCTATCGAGACAGAAAGAACACTCAGCTCTAACAACTTACCAACAGATGTTCCTATGGATTACTACGTCTAGCAATACCATACACAGTCACAAACATATAGTAAGCAACCTAAACATGCACCTATAACTGAAAGAAATTCAACAAGAGGCATGCGAAACATGAGCTAATAACAAATCATAACTAAATATGCATATACATCAGATCAATCATGCAAAGATTCATTACAATAGTATCCAACCATCATACGATAACCCAAAACTGATAAAAATCTAATCTTTCAACAAATAATCATCAAATCTAGTTAGTATCTATCAGTTTAGCCAATCATCATGGTCAAAACTAACAAATCAGTAGTAAAGTTCATACACATGGTATCAACAAACAGATTGAATGCAAAAGAATGAATAATGGAAACCGAACGACCACTCGACTATTATGCCGCCAGAATTAAAAGTCTAGAAAGGTAGACTAAACGCAGACTACAACGGTAGAATCAGTCCCTCAATCGATGCACGATTGTATACATAGTTCGGGTGGGAAACGGATGCCTTAGGGCTGACAGGCGATCATGGTAGGACGGTTTCAGATGGATGGCCAAAGGTTTTCCAGAAGGTTTATGCACACGGACGGTTTCTAGAGCCGGACGGTTCCAGTAAATGGGCTACGACATTAGTTTGAAGGCGTTTATCTTTGTGACTTACGTAATCATGATGACGGGTTGATCAACCTTATGTGTATGACCAATGAATGTTCATCCAGAAATAAGGATGTATGTATCTATATACGTACCCATTTATGAATAATAAACTTAAGCAGAAAAGGTAAAGAAATACAAGTATACATATATGTATATTTATTATGTTAATGATTGCTTGTTTTAAACTAGAACTCACCAGCATTAGCTGAATTTTAGTATGCACTTCAGGTAACAAGAGGAAGGGATGTGCAAAGGCTTGATGGCTGCCTTGCACGACCGACATCCCATCTATTTGAATTTCATGTTAAAACTATGTTATGTTATGTTTAAGACTTCTGATGTTATGTAATCGAATGATGTATGCTTCTACTACCTTATAAATGTTTAATTTAAATCCAGCACTTTGATAACTATATTTATGAGTAAATCCAACAAGTGAGGTATCCCGAGAAAAAGGCCTTACATAGTGAGTTCTCAAATTATGATTGTTTCAAAACATTCGTTTAATCAAATCAATCAAGTGACCTAGAAACGCTTTTAGAAATTAAACAGATAAAATCATGCTCATGCAAATCTACAATTCAAGATAGTGTGGGTTTCATGCCTAACATTATCAAAAGTCCATTCCTAGCGATCTAACTCCCCTCAGGGCTATACGCATATGATGTGTTGCAAAACACATATATTTATTGGGTGGATTTTACCTTGTTTGGGTTGGTTTTATAGCCGAATTCATGAGATTTTGGTACTTATTTGATTATTCATGGAATTTACAGGTTTGTACGATAATTTACAGCAATTTTGGAAGAAAAGATCGTGCCTGAGAGAGCCCGAAAGAAGTAGAAGAAGAATAAACAAAATTCTAAAAATTTCACCCGTAGTGGATCGCCAAGGAGGCTGTAGCGATCCGCCAGACATCCAAAAAGAACATGAGCATTGCGCTCAGGCGCGCGTGTAAATTCTGGTGACATCAGCCCTTAGTGGACCGCTAAGGCTTTGTGTAACGGTCCGCCACCGCCTTAACGGGCCAGAAAACCATATTCAGCCGTTATAAAGAGTTTTGGTCGAGTTTCAAAGGGATCGATCGTTTTCTGGTGGATGTAGACAACCAAGAGGCTCTGAGGATCGAAAAATTGAGATTGGGGATCCCCCGGATTTAGAGAAGTTGAAGCTTTTCGGTTTGTAAACATTGGTTTTTCGTTCTTTTTCTTATTCCAGTCATTTACTTCGAGTTTAAACTATGTTTCCAGTATATTTTGGATTGTTCTTGAGTATTATGAGTAGCTAAACTTGTTGCTACCTAGATTAGGATGAATATTGGCTTGATTTGATTGTTTTCGGTTTGTTGATTGATCGTATGATGAATGCTAGTGTAAAGACTTCTGATTTAATGTTTATGAATGTGTTCTAATACTGATTTGCTACTGATCTTGCATGAACTTCTTGTACTTGATGTTTTATTTGAATGCTTTGTGTGTTTTGGGTAAGATTTCGGGTGTTTTCGGGTCATTTACTTTGTGTTTGTGATCTAGATGATTAGGCCATTCGTTGTAGTAGGTTTGTGTGGTCATAAAAGTCAGTGTTTTACCAATCTTGAGTCCGAGAGGAGATAGGTTGTCGGATTGTCTTTTGGTTTGTTGGTTTGGGTAACAATTGCATGAGAGTGGGTTGTCCGAGTCGTCTTTATCATTTGCAATTTCGTGTAAGAAACAGTATTTTGGGAGTTTACTCCTTGCTCTTAGGTCTATCTAGGATAGCCTTTGAGTATAGAGCGGTTGAGACCGAGAGGTGAAACCGTTGTAGAGTACGTGGTGTTCTAGGCGTCTTGGTGAGTCTGAGAGGAGATCCAATTCCTTTTCTGTGAGCTTAATCTGACCCTTAAGATAGTTGAGGTGTGTAGGTGAGTCAGAGAGGAGATCGTGTGTGTCTTAGTGATTCCTGAGTCGGTCTATCTTTAGAACCGATGTCGTACAGTCAGTTTACCTGAAAGCAGTTAAATTAGCCAATAGGATTCCTGGTCTAGGTAGTGTTTGTCTCATAGTTAGCCTTTGTTTCGTGTTCTAGTTTGCTTGATCTATTTCTAGAGTCTAGTCGTTATCTTCGTCTTTCCTAGTGTCTACGTTTTGTCATGTCTTTTCAGTCTTTTGAGTCGTGTCAGTATTTTAATTATTTAGTTTAATTTGCATGTTCTAAAATTATAAAAAGAAGATAATCACTTGTTTTACATCGGTTAGGAGTCAATAGAGGTCTAGTATCGAGGGCCGCCACCTTTTGTGTCCACGGTTCGATAACTCGGGCTTGCTTTATTTGCTACATGTGACCGGTATACTTGCCGTAACTGTGTGATTTAGTTGTGAGTCCATTTCTACATTTAAAACTTGGTAAAATTAATATATATAATATCACACATCAAGTTTTTGGCACCTTTGTCGGGGACACTTTTTGGCGACCTCGAGAACGACCCGAGTTGGGGGTGTAACCACTTCGTGTTCACTATTTGTACTACTTATCTGTTTTGTGTGTTCTTGTTTTATGTTCTTATTTTATTTTTCTTTATTTATTCACTTTTTTTTTATTTGTCTTTAGAATTAGTTAGCATACTATCTTTATTTTCTGTATTTATTTTTCTTCTTGCAGTGTATGCAACATTCCCGCCGCACCCGTTCTACAGGATCTGTTGAGATTTCTGCTCTACTTGAGCCCGGGCGACTGTTTTGAAAGAAGCCTGCTGAAGAGACCATTGAAACATTTACTGAAGAGATGGGAGATCGACCTGCTCGTAGGACCGTTTCTGATTACGCCAAGTCTGATGACGGCGACGTTCGATCTAGTATCACCCAGCCTACTGTTGAGACTAATGCTTGGCAGTTTCCTTCCTACGTCATGAGCACCATTTCTACTAATGTTCAATTCCATGGAACTCGCACGAGAACCCACACTCCCAACTCACTAGGTTCAGTAGGCTCTGCGACACTTTTCGCCTTAATGGCGTCATTGAGGATGCAAAACTGTTGCGTCTTTTTCCATTCACACTGGCTTATAAAGTCGCCACTTGGCTTGAGTCCCTACCCATTGGTTCCATAACCACTTGGGCTGCTATGAGGGACAAATTTCTTGCTAAATACTCCCCCCTTCTGAGGCTGCTCACCATAGGAGTCTGATTCATGCTTTTAAGCAGCAGCAGGGGGAGAGTTTTCACGACACGTGAGAGAGATTTAAAGGGCTATGTAATAATTGCCCGCGTCAAGGTATTGCGGATTGGTGTTTGGTTGAGAAGTTCTATAATGGATGCTTCGTTGCTAGTAGAGGACAACTAGATACAGCTGCAGAAGGGAACATGATGACAAGCAAGTCCCCTGACGAGTGCTTTGATTTGTTTGAAGATATTGATATGACTAGGTACCAGAGACCACACTCTGAGAGTTCACATAAAGGGGTTCTGCATGTTGACTCGTCTATGGCCTTGGCAACACAGATTGAGGCATTGGCGAGAGTGGTGAGAGATTTGCAAGTGAAGTCGGAGAGGAGTTATGAGATCTATAAGGGGGGCCACAACACTACTGATTGTCAGGCTACCCAGGAGCAGATAGAGTACTTAGGAAACCAAAACCGTAATAACTCATACGGTAATTTTGGATGGAGAAACAACTCCGGCTCCAATTAGAGGGGTAATCAGAACCAGAGTTTTTTCAAGAATTCGGGTCAGGGAAGCAAGAAGAAGGACCGATTTGAGGAGATGATGGCTCGGCTACTGGAACGTGACGAGAAGAGATATCAGGAAAATGCTGCGAAGTTTAAGGAGCATGACACGATGATCCAGAGCCAGGTAGTGGCATTGCAGAATCTAGAGAGGCATGTAGGAGAGATAGCAGAGATGTTTAAGAGTAGGAAGAGGGTAGTCTTCCTAGTAACACAGATACAAACCCCGATCACTCACGGAAGTTAACAAAGCAAGTGACTACTAGGAGCGGCCGAGGTGCTGAGACTCCGAGACCGGTAGTAGATGATGATGAGCCGGTTGATGAGGAGATTGAGATGGATGCGGACCCTGGCAAGGTGCAAGAGAGGTGAAGCCCAGCAAGTACAGCACAACCAGAGGACTCCACTAGAAAGGCGACTGAGACGCCTGTGAGAGAGTATAAGCCCCTACCTCCATACCCTAGTCGGCTCAGAAGGGAGAAAGAGGACGGTCACTATCAGAAGTTCCTCAGCATGCTACGACAGTTACACATTAAAATCCCATTTTGTCGAGGCACTGTCTAGTATGCCTAAGTATGCCAAGTACCTCAAGGACATGTTGACGAACAAAACTAAACTTGAGGCACTTTCCACCGTGGTGATGAATGAACGGTGTTATGCAGTTATAGAACCCAGTCTTCCAAAGAAGATGAAGGACCCTGGGAGTTTCATTATCCCTCGTGTAATAGGTGGGTTATCTTTCGGCAATGCTCTTGCCGACCTAGGTGCTAGTATCAACTTGATGCCCTAATCTATTTTTAAGAAGCTAGGCCTATGAGAACCGCAGCCGACGCAGATGAGTCTTCAGCTTGCCGATCGATCGGTTAAGCATTCGCGCGGTTTTGTTGAGAACAAGTTGGTTAGGGTAGACAAGTTCATCTTTCCTGTGGACTTTGTCATATTGGATATGGACGAGGATGAGCACATTCCTCTTATTTTAGGCCGTCCATTCCTAGCTACCACACACGCGATGATTGATGTCTTTAGCGTTAAGCTGACCCTTGGTGTGAATGATGAGAAGGTGACATTCGACGTTAAGTCCATGAAGCATTCAAGCAGTCAGGACGATACACTTTACTTCATAGAGTCGATCATGTCACATGTGGGAGAGTTTTTGAGTGATATATGTGGGAGAGACGCGTCTGACACGCAAATCCTGGTTAGAGAGAACGACGAGATATAGCCGTTGATAAGATTTTGAGTCCTCTAGAGAGTGAGGCTACCCAAGATTCCACTGGATTCGAGGAGATAGAGAGGAGTGAGCATGTGGAGAGGCCATCTGTTGAGAGTCCACCATCCTCCTTAGAGCTTAAGGAGTTACCTTCTCATTTAGAGTATGCTTTCCTGGATGATGAGAGGAAGCTTCCCGTTATTATTGCTACGGATCTGACGGGATATGAGAAGGAGAGATTGACTGGTGTGCTGAAAGCACATAAGCATGCGATTGCGTGGAAGCTGATGAATATCAAGGGTATAAACCTTCCTTTTTCACACGTAAGATCTTGATGGAGGATGATTTTAAGCCAGTTGTGGTAGGGCAGCGAAGACTATAAGATGCAGGAGGTCGTGAAGAAAGAGGTGTTGAAGTTGTTAGATGCGGGGTTGATTTACCCCATATCTGATTCCGCATGGGTTAGTCCAGTGCAGGTTGTCCCCAAGAAAGGGGGAATGACAGTTTTGGTGACTGAGAGGAATGAATTGATTCTGATGAGGACGGTTACGGGATGGAGAGTATGCATAGATTACAGGAGGCTGAACGGCGCGACTAGGAAGGATTATTATCCGCTACCGTTCATTGATTCGATGCTGGAGCGTCTGGCGGGACAGTAGTTCTATTGCTTTCTCAATGGCTTACCTGGTTATTTCCAGGTTCCTATTACACCCGAGGACCAGGAAAAGACCACTTTCACGTGCCCCTATGGTACGTTTGCTTACCGCCGCATGCCCTTCGGGCTATGCAACGCTCCAGCGCTGTATGATTGCTATCTTTCATGATATGGTCGAGGACTTTATGGATGATTTCTCGGTTTTTAGGAGCTCCTTCGATCATTGCTTGAGGAATTTAGAGAGGATGTTGGCACGATGTGAGGAGACAAACCTGATGCTGAATTGGGAGAAGTGCCACTTTATGGTGAGAGAGGGCATAATGCTAGGGCACAGGATATCATGTGCAGGCATAGAGGTGGATAGAGCTAAGGTGGAGACGATTTCTAAACTTCCATCGCCGACATGTGTGAGAGAGATTAGGAGTTTTCTTGGCCACGCCGGCTTCTACCGGCGATTCATTCGCGATTTCTCTAAAATAGCGAGGTCGATGACTCAGTTGTTGGAGAAGGATGTACCCTTCGTGTTTCTGATGAGTGTTTGAGAGCATTTGAGTTGTTGAAGGGCAAGTTGGTTGATGCCCCTATCATGGTAGCCCCGGATTAGTCACTGCCATTCTAGTTGATGTGCGATGCGAGCGACTTCGCATTAGGGGCGGTTTTAGGATAGCGAAAGGACAAACACTTCCATTCCATTTACTATGCTAGATGGACGTTGGATGATGCTCAGGAGCATTACACCCCTACGGGGAAGGAGTTATTAGCTGTGGTGTTTGCTTTCGAAAAATTCAGGTCCTATCTTGTGCTGTCCAAAACCATCGTATACACGGACCATGCAGCAGTGCGATATCTCTTCGGCAAGCAGGATGCTAAACCTCATCTTATTCGTTGGATCCTGTTGCTGCAAGATTTTGATATAGAGATTAGAGATAAGAAGGGGGCAGAGAACATGGCAGTCGATCACTTGTCACGATTAGAGGGTGCTGAGAGTGAGCATGTGGGAGTTCAGATTGATGACCATTTTCCCATGGAGAGTTTGATAAGAGTGAGTACGAGTGAGGATGATTGCCCTTGGTTCGCAGACTATGCAAACTACCCTGTTGATGGCACCTTGATAAAGGGCATGACTTACCAGCAGAAGAAGAAATTCTTCGCCGACATTAGGCACTATATCTGGGAGGATCCGCATATATTCAGAGTTGGAGTGGATTAGGTGATTAGGAGATTTGTGGCTCGGAGTGAGGTTGAGGGTATTCTGAGGCAGTGCCATGAGGGCCCCACTAGAGGTCATAATGGGGCAAGCTACACAGCTAAGCGAGTGTTTGATTTAGGCTTCTACTGGCCGACGATATTTAAGGATACTCACGCGTTCGTTAGGAGATGTGATGCATGCCAGAGGACGGGGAATATCTCTTCTAAGAATGAGATGCCACAGAACCCCATCCAGATCGTTGAGGTTTTTGATGTTTCGGGGGTTGATTTTATGGGGCCGTTCCCATCATCACGAGGGAATAAGTACATTCTCGTCGTGGTGGATTACGTTTCTAATTGGGTGGATGCCAAAGCTCTACCCACGAATGATGCGAGAGTAGTTGTGAGTTTTTTGGAGGTTATTTGCTAGGTTTGGGGTGTCGAAGGCACTAATCAATGACAGGGGTACCCACTTTTGTAATGCACAGATGGAGAAAACCTTGCAACGATATGGGGTCACCCATAGACTAATGGGCAGGTAGAGGTCAGTAACTGTGGGATTAAGCGGATCCTGGAGAAAACGGTTGGGTCGAATAGGAAGGATTGGGCAAATAAGTTAGATGATACACTCTGGGCTTTCCGTAAGACATTCAGAACACCTTTCGGTTCTACACCGTTTAGGTTAAATTAAGTGAAAGTGTGTCATCTGCCGGTTAAGTTAGAGCATCGTGCATATTGGGCCCTCTGCACCGTTAATCTTAACGAGCCCAAGGCGGGGGAGAACCGGATGTACGCGTTGCATGAGTTATAGGAGCAGAGGGATCATGCATATATGCGTTCATATGATTATAAGTTGAGAAATAAGGAGTTTCATGATCGCCACATAAAATGTGGTAAGGAGTTTGAGGTACGAGATCGAGTACTATTGTTTAATTCCCGGGTTGAGGCTATTCCCGTGAAAGTTGAGATCTAGATGGTCGGACCCGTTCACAGTTATTCAGGTTTTTCTATACGGGACCATAGAGATTGAGGTAAAAGATGGAGCTAAGTTCAAGGTGAATGGGCATAGGCTGAAGCACTATATTACTGGCACGGTCGGGAGATGTTGATTAGAGGTTATGCACCTCGACCCACAACAGAACTAAGTGTGAGGATGAGTCAGGCTGAGGACTCGTTAAACCAAGCGCTCTAGGGAGGCAGCCCGAGCTGTATATCTTATCTGGTATTGTGTATTTTACAGTTGTGTTTATTTAATTTTATACTTGTGAAATTGTTTAACCGTTTAACCAAGTTTTACAGAAAACTTGAACATCAACACGACAAACGAATCACAGCGCAGTGAAGTCCAGGTCAGTTGAAGTTAAATGTATACTATTACTTGTAACTATAACCAATTTTATGTAACTATAACCAATTTTATGTAAGTCTTTTATGTGAAAGAGAAATTGTAACAAAAAAATAAAGAAGCCGAAATATAAAAGGGGTAGCGGACCACTATGTATAGCACTAGTGGTATGTATAGCACTAGTGGTCCGCTACCATGAAGCGGGATTTAAATTTTGAAATGGGTAGCGGACCGTCTCAAACCCGTTAACGGTCCGCTAGGCTGAGCGCATCAGAAAAAATATATAACTGCCTTTTAGCGGACCGACACGTCCCACCATCACCCTCTTTCTCCCTTCTAACCATAATCGTCACCACCACTATCATCTACTCCTACCAACATGTCCGGCGAATCACCACTCACCATCATATCCTAATCACCACCACCCATCAACACTCCCGGTGACCCATGTTCATCATCATACGCACCCCCACCTCCATCTCAGGAGCTCCAGCGAATCGCCACCGTCTCCATCACCGAATCTACCGCTAAACACCACAGGTACGCTTCCTAACCTCAAACCGTTGTAACATTTCCATGTTTTTACACAGTTTCGATTAACTTAGGTTAGTTTCTTTTTGTAATTTTCATTTGACCTCAAATTGCACCCCCTTACTCAATATCCATTCGGGGGAATTTATCTGAGATTTAGGGTTTATGTTTAGGTGTCGGACCGACACCCTGGATCCAATGGTCCGCTAAGGGACTGTTTTTGCCTCTGTGAAACAGATTGGGTAGCGGACCGCTACATTGCTCTTAGCGGTCTGCCACCCCTTATGTTTTTAATTTAAATTGTATAGTTTTAGGGGTTAATTGGATGTTATTTGTGTAAATAAATTGTTGTGCCCGTTTTGTTATACATTAATTGTAAATAAATTTTGGTTTTACATTAAGTGTAAATAAATGTTTATAAATAAATTCGTATATTTTACTTCACTTATATTTTTGTAAATTAACTCATCCTAAATTAATTTTGTAAATATTTTAATAAAATTATAATTGTATTTTAATTTTATAAATTCAACATTGTAAATACTTTGGGTAATTAATTTCTTATACATATCGCTACCTCTTATATACCCCATCAGGCCGGGTTACACACCCAGCCGTGCTTGTTGTAAAATTTGTACTAACATCATTTCGCAGGTTTATGGCATCGAGTTCATCTACGGCCGGCGGTGGCTGCAAGAGAGGTCGATGAGTCGAGCGACCGCGGATAGTGTACGTAGCACCACTGCTGCCGCCTCCGCCGCCACCACAGGGAGCTGCCGAGTGCGAGCAGGCCCCATAGGGATGACCGACCGAGTAGGGAGCACAGGGAGCCACTGCATATCATTTAGCGGGCGATATGGTAATGGGCGAGGGCGATATGGTAACGGGCGAGACATACACTACTCCTATTCGTGCCTGGTTCAGACGAGCACGGCCGCCTACAGCGTATCATTCAGTTCCAGCATCACTAGCCACGAACCATTGACTGGGAGCTTATGGGGACACTTGGAGTCCGCCAGAGACTCGAGGAGATGGTGACACCGAGATGGAGGCGCCTCCTTGACGTGTAGGGCCAGCAGTTTGAGGAGCTGACGCTGGATTTATTCTCCACTTTCCGCTTCGTCGGTCGTCGTTTTGATAACGATCATGTCGTTCAGTTCTCACTAGGGGGTCGCTAGCATAGCATGAGCATCCCGCGATTTGCTGTCCGCATGGGCTTGTACACGGAGGAGGAGATGTCCCAGGAGATCTTCATGACCAACATCAGGGGCATATTCACCGATGCTGACTCCCCGGGAGTGACGGTTGACCAGTTTTACAGCTGGTGGATCACCTTCGCCGACGCGGTATTCCGCCCGAGCATACCCACATCGCACATTCATGACCTGGTGATCCAGTTTCTTCAACACATCATCGCCTGCACCATTCAAGGGCATTTCATGGGTATCGAGAAGGTCACCCAACAGGACCTTCTCGTCCTCTATTATTTGGTGGAGCGTCGGCCAACCAATCTGGCCACCATCCTGCTATCCTCGCTGGCTAGGGCACGGGGCCGGGGTGATACATCCCGACTGTGTCAGGGGGTATATGTAGCCAGACTCTAGAGGAGTCTTGGTGTTTTCACTGACCATCCCCCTGCCACACTCATCGCGGGGCCCGTGGCTGCCATGTTGTGATAGGAGGACATGCAGCAGATGGGCATTTGCCCCTACAAGGGTGAGCAGAGGTTTGTACCAGTCAGACGTATCCATCTTGCGCCTCCGCCACCCGGGTTAGGCCCCGAGGACGTGGCCCCTATAGGCGTGGCACCACAGCGCCAGCCGCGTTCAAGGGCGAGGCACCGTCCAGAGGGCGATCCTCCAGTCACACTCGAGAGCCTCCACGCTGATCATCAGGCTTTCCGGGAGGTGGTTCGGGCCGAGTTACAGGCACAGCGGGAGATGCTGCAGCGCATCATTGACCATTTTCACATCCCCCTGTTGCTCAACCGCCACCACAGTAGTCGGATTTCTTGTTTGTATATATTTCCCTTGTACTTTTCTGTTTATGTACTCTGTAATTTTTTCTGTATTTGTACTTATCGTTGTATATGTAGCTAGTTTTAGTATTCAGGTCCCGTGTAGTGATCGATAAGTATCTTGTATTTTGTTCTTCTCATGTATTTTGTACATTCTTTCTATCTATTGTAGTTATGTATTTCTTTCTAATATGTTGTTGTATGTAAATGCTAGTTTGTGTTGTATTATGTATAGAGTGACAGACATCGTTGAACTTGACAGTCATATTACCCCACGCGTCTGAGTATCATCATCACCAGGGGAGTTTGATTTTTATTTATGTTTTATTTTTATTTTCTTTCATTTTTATTCCTAGTTTCTTTTTATCTTTCCTTGATACACATTAGGAACAATGTGCAATTTAAGTGTGAGGATGGGAGGTATTGAGTATAATTAACTAAAAATAAAAAGAAATTAAAATTTTTAAAAAGAGTTGTTTATTTTTGCAAGTCCCGAAAGCTTCACATACTATTTTATTTACCATGGCATACAAAAGACCTGTTTTTTGTGCGATGTAAACCAAGAAATTTAAGCGGGTCGGGTGTGGGTTTGCGCTTCCTTGACGCGGCATTCCCCAAGTATTCGGGATTAAGTAGTTCAACTAGTCAGTTTTTCAGTAAGAAAATCATTTGGGGTGCCTAGGAGAGTTTAGCAGACTAGATGGTAAAAATTGTGCATGACTTGTATCGGTAACCCGATTCCACACACTTCAGTGAGATTTTGAGCCTTTTCATATTCATTTATATTCACTGTTTTTTTTGTTTGATGTGTGTATTGCCTACATGATTTGAGTGGTTAGAACTTAATTTTCTTGATACATGTCGAGACCCGAGGTTTAGACAACACACAAAAATGATCTAAGGCATAGGATTCAGCCCTTTTTGTTTAGCCTTTTCTTTTGTTCATCCCTACCTGAACATTAACCCATAGTTAGCCTATTTGAGCCTGATTCCCTTTCATTTCTAAAACCCACTTAATCACCCCTAGCCTTTCCAGCCTTTTAACTTTTTAACCCCGTGTCACTAGTCCGGACTGTTTTAGTTGTGTAATTAGTGATAGAAAGAGAAATAAAATCAAGAAAGAAAAAAAGTGCAGTTGACAGTTTATTATGTTGAAAAAAAAGCTACTAAAAATCACAAAAAATACAGTGTCTCAAAAGAATAAGTGTGAGAATAAAAAATTCTCATAATTTAGTCTAGTTTCTTTTAGTTAGTCTGGTTCTTATTAGTGAGATCTCTTTAGTCTGGATATGTTTCACCTTAGCTACTTAAAATTTCCTATCTGTACCCTTAACCCTAGCCTAACATTACAATCCAGTTAAAGACCTTTTTGATCTGTGTATTTGTCTTCACATTCGGGTGGAGATTTGATTATTTCTCAAGCTTCTGACTTAGGCATTTCATTGGTAGGTCTGAGAGTTAGAATAGGAACTGGCACAATTTTAGTTAGTCACAGAAATCAACCGAGTGGAGAGGACTCTTGTGAGGGGTATGAGTTGTGCACGGTTAGAGCATGAAGGAAAGCGAGTCTTGAATAGGTACACCCATGTTTTCAAAAAGTTAGGTCCCATATAGACTAGTTGAATTATAAATCTACTGACCGTTGTAAATCTTGGGGAGTCACTCGTTGTTATTAGATTTCATGACCTGTTTCTAGATTTAGCTTAAAGTTTTTGTATTTGTGCAAATTATTGTGTTGGATATACTGTTTGGGGCTTTGCTTCGGGACAAGCAAACATCAAGTGTGAGAATGTTTGATGTGTTGCAAAACACATATATTTATTGGGTGGATTTTACCTTGTTTGGGTTGGTTTTATAGTCGAATTCACGAGATTTTGGTACTTATTTGATTATTCATGGAATTTACAGGTTTATACGATAATTTAAAGCAATTTTGGAAGAATCTAACATGTTCTTCTGGGTGCAGCATAATCTAACACACATTACAGTGATGACTTGGGGTTGGGCATGCAACAATATTGACAGGTTTAGGTTTGGTTATAGGCTCATGTGTCGACATATTAACTCGTATTCCTAGCTAGTCTACGGGGGATCAACGCTAATTGTTTTGGTTATCGTTCTTATCTTTAACAAATTTCATTACAAAGGGCTTAACACGGGCACAAATTCATTTACATGTTTTCATTGGGAAAACGACTCATTTTATGACTATGAAGTCATCACATGTTTTCATTAGGAAAACGAGCCATTTTAGGACTGTGAAATCATTACATGTTTTCATTGGGGAAAACGACTCATTTTATGACTGTGAAGTCACTACATGTTTTCATTGGGGAAAACGACTCATTTTATGACTATGAAAGTCATCACATGCTTTCGAGGAAAACAGTTTCATATTAAGCCCGTGTATGTATTTTCAATGTTTTAAAGGAAAATGGTTTCATATTATGGCCATGTACACATTTTCAATGTTTTCGAGGAAAACGGTTTCACATTTTTGCCCACGTATAACATTATTGATGTTTTCAAGGAAAACCGCTTTATATTGTGACATTTAAACTTGTGAACTCACCAACTTTACGTTGACATTTTTAAGTATTTTTCCAGGTAATACATAGCTATGACATGGTTGGAATAGGTTAACCACTCGGATTAAAACCCTAGAAGCCGAAGAAGCATAATTGTCAAACCTTAAGTCGATTCAGGCCTACATAGTTCTAGGTCATTGTACAATTTCATGTTAGTATTTGTAATGGTGTTTAACACATTAGAAGTCTTTATTTTAGCCTCCGCCAATATGTAATGTTACCAATCGTTGCAACCTTAATTTATTTATTTAGTTATTAAGTAAATAAATTTGGGGGTGTGACACAATCACAATGGGATGCCAGAATTCATTTGCTGGGTAACTCTTCGGAATGGCCAAGCAGCATCTACTCATCATTCACATCATTCACATCATTCTTAACTTGACATGCATACTAAAAGTCAGCTAACGCTGGTGAGTTCAAGTCTTTCATTAGTTTTAGGAATTGCTTTATCATTTGTTCAATCGTTCATTATGGTTTTAACATTCATAAGAAAATAGGGCATAACATTCATTCATCATTTACATTCAATAATTCAACATTTAACATTCATCTAAGTCATACATTTATTTGTCTAAATCTGTATCATCATTCTTTTTGTCCATTTCGTTTCCTTTCATTCATCGTCCTCACGACTCGTAAGTCAGTAAGGTAACATCATCGCCCTTACGGCTCATAGGCCCATAAGGTAATAACATGCATCGCCCTTAAGACTCATAGATCCAAGGTCACCATCTTCTTCCTCATTCCACCAAATTTCACACAAACCCTAGAGAGAGAAAGCTTGAAGTTCTAGAGAAAGAAAGCTTGAGGAACAACATCCAAGCTCTGATTTCTGCTCCACCTTGTCTTTCCATCATCCTTGATTGATTCTACATGAAGAACCACTAGTTTTAAGGTAAGAATCAATCTCAGATATGAGTTTTTCTTCAAAAAGGGGTTTTTAAGGTTTATGGGGTTTTCAACATAAAGGTTGGATTTTTACACGTGAAAAACGATTTAAAGCTCAAATCTAGCTTCATGGAAGCTATATAAACATTTTGAACGTAAAAAGTTAAGGTTTTGGATAAAAAAATCAGACCTGAAAATGCTCAATGTTATTGAGCCGACTCCCGAGAGTCGGCCACCTGCATGTGGCGACTCTCGGCGAGGAAGAAGAAGAGATTCGGATGTCAGAGGTCAACTGTCAGAAGAGTCAGCTGTTTGAGAGTCGACTATCAGAGAGTCGACTGTTAGAGAGTCGAATGTCAGAGAGTCGACCGTTTGAGAGTCGGTCCTCTAAGAAAAACGATGAGTATCGACCCATTACAAGACACAAAGTCTTGAATGCAAGTTCAGGCGACACTCATGAGTGTGGCTAGTGACTCTCCTAGTCGACACTCGAGTGGGGCTAGCGACTCTCCTAGCTGACACTCTCGGACAATACCCATAAAACTGCCGACTCTAGCATGAAATAATAGAATATCGTACTTTGACTTATGTGCAGATCGGAATACGCATTAACAGTAGCTAAAGCATCACCTTCGGGTTAAATATCGGAAGACATGTTTGTTCTATGTGCCCCCTATATGCTACATGAAAATCGTTTTAAATGTTTTGGGTCTGAAGTGTATACATTTAATGAATGAATGTTAATATGATCATGCGTGATATATCAAAACGAACGATGAACAACGAATGAAATGTATGTGCACAAAGTATGAAATGAATGAATGACATAACGTTAATTAATGAAATCTTGCTTTATATTTATAAATATTGCATGCTATGAATGTATGTAAACGTTATGGACAGTACGATGACAACGGCTGCTTCGGTGGACGGATGACCACTCATTTATTATGCAGCCAGAATTAAAAGTCTAGAAACGTATACTAAACTAAGGCCATAAGGGTGGATTAAGTCCCTTAATCGAAGCACGGCTGCATAATATAGATCGGGTGGGAAACGGATTCCTTAGGGCAGACGGGCGAATATGACGGTCTATGACGGTAGAACGGTGAGGACGACCGGTCGAAGGAATCCGGACGATATAGCATGACGTACGATCGAAGGAATCCGTATGATCATGGAGGACGAACTATGATGGTAGGATGGTCGTCTGTCTTTATGACTTACGCATAACAATGTTGGGTTGATCACCCTTATGTTTATGACCAATAAACGTTCAATGAAAGTAGTGATGTGTGCATATAATTATATTTGCCTATTATGAATGATATATGAAAGCAAATCAAGTGTTAATGTGTGTACATATATATATACTTAAGAAAGAAATATTGTTTATACCTGTATGCTTTAAACTGGAACTAACCAGCGTTAGCTGACTTTTGGTATGCACTTCAGGTAAGAAGAAGAAAGGACGTGCGAAGGCATGAAGGCTACCCCGATACAAGACTGACATCCCGTTTAAACTGCTTACGTGCTAAAACAATGATTACATTTAATTCTAAGACTTCCGTTGTTATGTTATGTATTTGACTTATTGTACGTTTCCGCTATGTTGAATGATTTTAATTTAAAGTTCAGTGTTGACGACTATGTTTATGAGTAAATCCAACGAGTGAGGTCACCTGGGAAAGGGGCCTTACAAGTTGGTATCAGAGCAATAGTTTGAGAGATACAGACATCCCTAAATGTCTGAATTTAAGTTGATAATGGGACCAACGCACGGATGTCAGTCTGGGTAGCCAACGCCAACTCTCTCCAGTGGTGATCAAGTGTGGCACCAGACGCGCCAACTCGTTGAACCTGGTGGTGTATTGCTGATACGTCATTTTCCCGGCTTTCAATCCTAGAAAGTCCCTTTCCACCTTTTTAATTTCATTACTCGGGCAGAAATTTTTAATTACCAATTCCTTCCGTTTGTTCCACATCATTGAATCAGCGGTCATGTCCCCTGTTAGCCTGTGTTACCCCTTCCCACCAGTAGGACGCCTCTTCCATTAGCGAGTTCGTAGCAAACTTAACAATCTGATCCGTTCGACACTCGCTGAGTTGGATGGCGGCTTCCATGCGGATCACCCAGTCAAATGTTGTCATCGCGTCCTTTTTACAAGTGAGTATCGGCGGGTCGCACGCCTTAAAGGATTTGTAGTCGCAATCGTGAGCAGGCGGGGCGTTATTCACAGTGATGACAGGTCCTTCGGCGCCCGGGTTAGGACCGGCCGATCCATTCGTGCTTTTCATCGCGTCAGTCAACATAGTCGGTAGGGTGGCCTTCATCATCTCGATAATTTCCCGAGCCAGTTCCGTCTTCACCTCAGGCTCGAAACTATACTGTGTGTGTCCTCAGGCTCATGCTGGCTCACTACTGGGCTGACATGCACACTTTCTTTATCGTTCTGCCATTGGTTAACAGGCGCCCTACCGCAACGTCCGGTACGGCCCCCACCACGTCTTCCACCACGACGTCCTGCCATTTCTTCCTATAAGAACAAAGAATCTAATATCATCATGCTAGTTAACAAGTAGAACACAACAAGAATCGTAAGATTTTAATATACACTGGCCATATGCAATTAACTATTAAACTACCTCTTGGTTTATATTTGATCACCTTTATGATTCCATCAAACCCTTGTCCTAGTCTAACATTTTCTAAGGGAAAATCGCACTTACTACATTCGTGTCTGATAGTGCATAATTCACTTGATGATAATCTAACGTTGTGATTAATTAAACATGCATAATTTTTTTTTATTGTTTTCTAATAGTGCAATTCTTTTTGTCTCAGGAGTGCATCTTTTTTGCATTTTGCACACGACAGGTGAGGCCTTTGCGTCTCAAGGGTGCCTTCCACCTCTGACTAACTACGATTTACCCAAGACGACATGCTATAATCTTTTGAAATTTTTACCGAGAGCCATGTTAAAGGTCATAGAGTCCAATTTCATAGAAAAAAAATCAGTTCTATTTAATTAAAACAAATGAAGAAATGTAATACAGCAAGTAAAAAATAGGCTATATCACATTTGATTTCTTTTTATGCAATTCGAGTCCTATTATAAAACAACATTCCTCTTTTAGTACAAAACTTGACTCTATTAATTTTTTTTATAGTAATATATAAGCGTAGTTTTTTTTAACTATTAATTATGTTTTATTTCTTTGCTAGGCGACAGGTTAGATCTTAAACCTTGTTTTCTTTTGAAACCGTTTATATTTAGGACACATATCCATGCTAATGAAGTAGTGATAAGCTGGTAACAATGTGTATCAGAGGTTGTTATAGTTTAATTTTTTGTAAGTTTGTTATAATAAGGTTGGGCCTAGAATTCAAACAAAACCACTAATTATCCATAAAATAGGGCCCTTGGTTGAGCTAGATGCTCCCATCCATGTTAACGGGCCTCAACCTAGCTGTGGACTGTGTTCCCCGGGGCCCGGACTAATTTCAACCGGTGTCATGACGTTTGGAAAAATTATCAGGTGCGATTCCGTGCGAACGTGTTAAAAAAAGATAAGTTTCTTTTCTTTCAATTCAATATTTATAATATAAAGTTTGTATGTTTTTTATAAAATTAATTTCTAATTTTCTTTTGTGTTGTTTAGTGTTCAATTTGCTAGGCTTCTCAATGTGATGGACTCATCTCAAATTAATGGACGTGGGCTTCTGAGTGTTTTATGGGCTTCTACTCTCACATGTTCATGGTTCTATTTGCCTTATAAAAAGAATGCTTTGATTAGGGTTTTGAAAATAATCCATCATTCAACTCCTCACTTTCTCGCACATGCTCTTATCTGTGTAGCTTCTTCTCTGGCGATTTAGTGTCTCCATTCAACCTGCAACTTTGGTTGCAGGTTTGTTATTAAGATCTTGTTATAAGTGGTGAAATATGTGATGACTACTGATTCACAGATTTATGAGTAATTATTCAGTGTTTTTGCTTTAGATTTGTTAGCTTATTGTACTTGAACTCCGTTTCTTATAAAATTAGTGTTTTACCTTCTGGTTGATTCAAACGATCTGGTTTTTTGGCTTGGTATCAGAGCCAGCGTGCTCTTGATCTGTTGGTTTTTTAAACCAAAAAGCTTTCAAACCCTAGATTTTCAAATCGGAAACGTTTTCAAACCCTAAACATTTTTGTGCATGTTGTTTATCGGTCTCTTTTTGTAACCCTAGGTCTGTCTGGTTAGATTTGATCTTTGGCTGACCGATTTTCTTGAGGTAGTGTTATTGGACCTTGTTGTCCGATTGATATTACTTATCTCTTGGTATTGTTCTAGTTTGTTGATGTTCAGGAACTTGTTATCGCTTCCGCTTTTCGGTTTGGTGAGTCACTTGGGATCATCTTCCGATTATCTACGACTTGTGTGAGGTTCTGGTTTACTCAGCCTACCATCCCCTCTGTAAGATGTTCTTGTTACATTTATTGTTGAAATGCATCTTAGTATGGATAATATTGGTTGGTTTGTTGATTGGTGATGTAGTGCAAAGCATACATCTTTATTCCTTTGTTTTAGTGCGTTTTAGATAGTTTTGTATTCGTTTTTACTTGTTTTTGTTTCGTATTGAGTCTATGTTGGGTTTACAGGAGCTCGTGTGGATTACAAGTTAAATCATGAAGAAAACGAGCAAGAGAAGAAAGCTAGGAGAATAAAAGAGAAAAATGGTGAAAATCATTCCCTCGCGGTACGCGAGGGAGGAGATACATGTCTCGCGATACGCGAGGACTTCTAAATCCGGCAGCAACTAAATTGTCCTATGCGGTACGCGAGGGACTAGCCACAATCTCTCGCGGTACGCGAGATACCCGAATTCCGCAAAAACCCTAGATTTCGAATTAAATAGAATTGTATTGCCATTATGCAAAGAAGTCCGATTACCAACCGTCTGAGGGGTTCTCTAAGGCGATTTTGAGGTTGGAGAAGGCCATCGGAGTCAAAGTTCCAAGCTTTTGGATCCGGGTGTGTTAGATTTAACGTATTCGGTTTTCAATTCTCGTTCTTTTGTCTTTGATTCAGTTTTTTACTACCATGAATCTGTTCTTGATCTCTGTTTTGTTGGTTTTAAGTATGATTCTTGTCTAAACAATTAATACTGCCTGGGTTTAGGATGAATATTTGCTAAAGTTCTTATTTTTATCGGTTTTGGATTCCTTTGAATGGTTGAATGATTTTGTAAACGATCTTTTGATAATGAATATGATGTTTATGCATGCTTTAATCTGATCTATGTTTGATTTCAATTCCTTATGTTAATTATGGATGTCTTCTAGTTTGATTAGCATATCTTCATCATAGACTTAGGTTTGTGTGGTTTGCTAGACATAGTAACCATAGGATTTGTGATTGAGTGTTAATTAGATTTGAGTGTGTGTCTTATCTCAATACCCGAGAAGTGAGAGGTAATCGGTTAGTCTTCGTTATTAGGATCCTGAGTGATATATGTCTGAAAGGAAGTTTCCCTTAGTTTGTCTTAGTATTTGTTGCTATTCCGTGTCATAGTTGTTATCTTGAGATTACCCTGTGCATCTTCGATGTATTGTGGACAGTGAGACTGAAATGTGATATGTCTTTTGGGTACTTTATCATTGTTGGAGAGACTGAAAGGTAATATGACCATCTAGTGAGTTTAGTACATCTTTAGGTTCCTTAATTGGTGATACCCTGAGAGTGATTAGGGATCCATTAGGTTGTCTAGAGCTGTTATCCTTATAAACCCAGATCCATCATTATTTCCATAACCGGTAGAAGTTGAGCTTTGCAAATAGGATTCCGACCTAGGTAGTATTCTTCCCATTCCTGGTATTTCCCTTAGTACTTTGTCTTGATAGTTAGAATCGTTCTTAGTTTTCTGCATTATTAGTTTAATCAGTAGTGTAGTAAACCCCCTAACCAAATCATCTTTAGTCCGAGTCAGAGTCTAGTTTAGCTGTTTAGTGTCTCTAGGGTTTGATATTCTGGTTTACCATTAAGCTGTGCTACACTCGATAGGTACACTTGCCTGTCAGTGTGGTTTAGTTCATAGGTACTCCATTTATTACTTAGGAGTCAAGGTTAGGTTTATTTGTTAGTTTTTATAGACCGTCTGGGCGACATCAAGTTTTTGGCGCCGTTGCCGGGGACACTTGGCAATAGCAATATTAACTTTGACTAGTTCTTTGTTTGATTTTTGGTTTATTTTTATTTCTTTTGAGTCTTTCTTGTGTGGTTGTCTTCTGTTCTATCTGTGTGTCTAACATAGGATTAAGTCTTTCTGTCTTTAAGTCTTTCTGTTTATGCACCAAACGCGTTCACAGGGGTCACATTCCGTCTTCTGTGCTATATGTGTGTCTAACATAGGATTGAGTTTTTCTTTCTTTTCTGTCTTTCTGTTTATGCACCAAAAGCGTTCACGAGGATCACCTCCATATTCAGCTTTCCCACAGCCCGAACGAGAGCTACACGAGCGCACTCGCGACTTTCAGGAGCGTTTGAAACAACTGTGCAAAAATCAGGTACGTCCTACTATCCTAATTCCTTTTCCACAAATGGGCGACGTTAACCCACCAGCTAGACGTACAGTACACCAGAGGGCCAGTGATGGTGTCACAGGGGTGAGATCTTCGATCACACGCCCCACAATTCCTAATACAAATACGTGGCAGATCCCATCACATGTCATGAGTACGATCACTCATGCCACTCAATTTCATGGCCTCGAGGATGAAGATGCACCCGCACACATGTCCCGCTTCGTGTGTATATGTGATACCTGGACACTATCTACTTGCGTCTCTTCCCATTCTCGCTCTTCGGGCATGCATCCACTTCGCTTGATACCCTCCCTGACAATTCTATCACCACGTGGGAGGATCTTCAAGCCAAGTTCTTTAAAAAGTATTATCCACCTTTCAGGGCCGCTCGCCTTAGGCATAAAATCCTCTCCTTCCTGATGGATCCCGACGAGCCTTATCACATGGCCTGGGAGCGGTTCAACATGCTGTTAATCCGATGTCCCCAACATGGTCTGTCAGACTGGGCGATTGTGGAGAAGTTCTATAATGGCCTCACCTTCGAGAAGCAGCAAATACTCAACACAGCTGCGGGAGGCAACATCATGGATAAACTAGAGCCTGTTGAGTGTGAAGAAATTTTCGAGAGCTTCGATCTCGCCGAACAACAGCGGCCATCTACTAGGACTTCCATTCCTAGTGCTTGCCCACTTAGTCCAATAGGACAGGGATACTCGGCATAGACTGGATGCCCACAATAGCTTGTTGAAGAACCAGCAGTCAGCATTCCAGGATTTGCAGTGCACGGTAGGAGACATGGCGAAGAGCTTGAAGGACAGACAGGGAGGTCCATCTTCAAGCTGTAATGCTTCAGTGATGGCCCTGTCGACCAGGAGTCACCGAAAAGAAGAAGCAGTGAAGCCTATTACTGATACATTCATTCCCACTATATAGGTACTCTCCCGCAGCGCTGCCCGTCACATTCCGTCGCCTGTAGAGGTGAAGAAGATAGATTGGAGAGCCCACTTTGCTGAGATCGATGCTAATATGATAGAAGAGCAGGTGAGTGAGAAAAAAGTAGTGGAAAAGCCCGTCGAGAAGGCAAAGGAGAAGAAAAAGGGGGTGAACATGAAGACCCCTGAGATCGACTTGAGTCGTGTTCCCTACCCAGCGCGCTTGCTGCCACATAAACATACTAGGGAATACGGTCACTTCTTGAATATCTTTAAACAACTCAAGGTCAATCTCCCATTCATAGAGGTCCTCTAGCACATGCCAAAGTATGGCAAGTTCCTCAAAGATCTTCTTTCCGACAAGAAGAAGCTAGAGGAGCTCTCTAAAGTCTCACTTAGTGAGCGATGTTCTGCAATGGTTCTGAATAAGCTGCCATAGAAATTGGAAAATCCGGGTCACTTCACGATCCCGCGTCTGCTTGGCGGTTTGCTCTTAAACCACGCGTTAGCTGACCTAGGTGCTAGCATAAATCTGATGCCATATTCTGTAACACCCCAATTCTTGCAAAGAATATAAGTAAAGGGACTGAATTGGTAAAGAAGGAAAACCCTAAGGGGTTTGAAAGTAAATAAGATTAAGTTCAAGGACTGAAAATGAAAATTTGGAATTTTAGACCTGTGATGGACCGTCATAGAAGAATAACGGTCCGTTACGGACGGTGACGGATCGTCACAAAGCATAACGGTCTGTTACAGCTTGGCCACGACAATGAGTGAGAGAATGACACGTGTTAGCTGACGAGGAGAGGCGTGGAAACCCTATGACGGACCGCCAGGAAGGGTAAGGGTCCGTCATAGCCGCAAAATAGACCGCTCATTCGGGTGTTGACGCGTGGCAGGTGACGCATAACCATGACAGACGGTCACGGGAGATAACGGTCCGTTACGAAGGCTGCTTGAAATTGGGTGACGGACCGTCACGGGGTCAGGATTTGCCCTATAAATAGGTGATCAAGGCCAGTCAATTTTGAAGCATCCCACACACCATTTTCACACTCAAAACACACACTTAAGGTTCTTGTTTCGATTTTCGAGCTTCGTATAGAGAAGTCCGGTTTCCAGCTTTCCAACCCCAATTCACAGTAGATAGTTTCGAGGTAAGATTCCGACTAGTTCTTAATGACTTGGTTATTTCCACTAAAGCTAGGAACTTGTGATTAAAAGATGTTATGATGGCTTAGGACCCTGATCCAAGTCATTGTGCTGTTTACATTTGCACGAAAGAATTGTGTGAAAGAGAAGAACGTTAGAGGTGAGTTATATGAGGCCCTTTTTTAAATGTTTTACTTAAATGTTTTGGGCTGGTATGCATGCTAGAAAGATTTACATAAATGCTATATACCTTGATTTAAATATTTGAGATAGCATTCATGTTGCAAGAGGTTATGTATGAAAGATGATTGTATATTAAAACTAAGTAACACGGTACTCAAGAAACATCAAAGAAGTGTTGGGTAACCATCCGACCAATATGTAGTTATCCGGCAAATAGAATGTTCTGTCTAAGGAAAGAGTGGTGTATAAATCCCTCCTGGACCCGTCATTCTTTCCTGGGAACATCTCTGTTGGAGGTACTACTTTGGGAGGATAACCACCTTGTCTTCTTTGATATATCATGGAGAAACCTTTATGAGGATTTAAGATAAGTAATGGTTTTGAAAGAAATGGTTAGAATGGAAGCTTGCCTGTTGGCATGATTTCACATTATAAAGGTTATGGAAAGAAAATGGTTTTGACACGTAAAACGTTTTAGAACTTATCATGGTGTGCCCAGATAAGTAATGGTAGAGAAGTCAGGGTTTTACCTAGACTTGCAGAGGTCTTGACATTTAATGTCTTGACAAAGAGTAAAGAGAAAGAGATAGAGTTTTTGGCATGTTTTGCCATGTCAAATATTTTAACCATATTGGTCTGTAAAGAAAGAAAAGATTTTTCCACGTCTAGCCAAATGCCACATAATATCTTGCAACTTAAGACGTAGAGATGTACTACATTTCTTTGTGGGATGTAGTATAGACACCTTGTGCAAGGGTATGTATAAGTGGTGACGACCGCTTGGGGGTTAACATGACCTCAGAAAGACAAGTGTGCAAGTATAAAGTATTATGTAAGAAGTTAATGTGATGTTTTAATACGTGTCATATAAATCCATTTATGAATGAGACAGAGGTCAAAGACATTTTTGACTAAAATTTAGAACTCACCAGCGTAAGCTGACAGATATTTAAGCATGTGTATCAGGTAAAGATGTAGCTTCTTGCAGTAGAGGCACGAGGCTAGAGTAAAGACATATGGTTGGCTATCCGGCATGCTCTGGCAGGCTGGCATTAGAATAGAAATGTTTGTATTTTTTTTAGAATGTACATTAAGACAAGTTTCATGAAATAAATATAGTAATTTAAAGTCTTCCGCTGTGTATGATCTCTGTTTACTATATGTTCATGAGTAAATCCGACAAGTGGCCGGTATCTCGGGTGATCCAGGATGTGGGTGTCAAGTTAGTATCTGAGCTATAGTTTGAGAGATTTAGATAATTGCCCAAGTATCTAGACTTAAACTAAGGTTCAGAGAGAGTAAGAATGCCAATAGAGTTGTAAGTCAAGATAGCCTGATGCCAAAGGAAAGGAGAAAGGTATAATTATTTTAGTAGGAAACATAATAGAAGGATAACTAGAGCACCGAAAGTGGCGAAAATGATTAATTTCACCGTGCCCACAGTTATTAATGTTTACAATACACTTGTGTTCTAGCTATCATTCTATCATGCGAATACTAAAACACTCAATATCTTTCTGTAGAGAAATGGTTGGTAGAGGTAAAGGCAGAAGAGGAGGAAGGGTTAATCCCAATACTCCTAGAAAGTAAACGCAGTTTACCGTCAATGCCGAACCAGAGATAGAACATGTAGATAGAGAAGAACGGGTAGAAGAGCCTGTGGTAGATCCACAACTTAAGAATATTGTAGACATGGTTGTTGCCAAAGCGTTAGATACGGCTTTGCCAATCTTATTTACAAGCTTAGAAGAGAATAGAAAGAAGAAAGATGAGACACAACTTGCAAAAGAAATTAATAATTTAGACAATGGGAATGAAGATGATTTCGATTATGATTATGAATCCGATGATTCATACGAGGCAAGTCCTCGTAAGAAAGGGAAGAAGGGATGTCCTTATAAGGCATTCAAAGATGGAAACCCTCCAAAGTTTGAAGGAGCGAAGGATGCTACTGTTACGCATCAGTGGATAAGAGAGATAGAAGCATTTATCAAAATTAGTGAATGTAGAGACGATCAAAAGGTCAAGTATGCAGCACATTCATTTATGTCAGAAGCATTGTGCTGGTGGGAGAACTTGGTCATAGCTTTGGGAGATAAAGCTATTGATCAAATGACTTGGGAAGAATTAAAAAGATTGCTCATAGAGGATTGTCTAGATAATGAGATGGACAAACTCGAGAGGGATTTTCTTAGATTGGAAACTGGTAGTATGACTCATCGAGAATATACTACCAAATTTAATCGAATGGCTCGTTTGGTACCCCACCTGATAACCCCTGAATCAGTACGCATCAAGCGGTACGTACAGGGTTTACCATCTGAGATACGTAGATTAGTAAAGACTTCAGACTTGAAGACTTTTCGGTCTACCGTACAGTTAGCTTTGACCATGTACGATGAAGTCTTTGGTTCCCGCTCTGTGGAATCAAAGAGAAAGTGGTCAGATTTTTCTAAACAGCAGAACAAGAAGAATGAAGGAGGAGGAAATAAGCAAGAACAGGGAGGTGGCTTTAATAAATGTACCAAATGTGGTAAACTTCATACTTGAGAATGCAAGTATGGATCCAATACTAGTTACATTTGTGGTAAGCCTGGGCATATAGCCACCAATTGCCCAAGTAAGTTAGGAATAAGATGTTTCAAGTATGGAGAACTTGGACACCGGATAATGGAATGTCCAACTCTGAAGATTTCCGCACCAGTGTTGATCAAGGATGGAAAAGAGAAAGAAGCTACAAGGGCCAAGAGTAGGGCCTACACGTTGACAACAGAGGAAGCAAAGGCATTACCTGACGTAGTATCAGGTACATTTCTTGTTAATGACGAACCTGCTACTGTGTTATTTGACTCAGGAGCTAGTAAGAGTTTCGTATACTTAGATTTCTATACTTCCTTAACTAGACCTACCATAAGATTAGACGAAACCTTTGAAGTAGAAACGACAATTGGAAAGACGATGAAGGTGGCAGAAGTCGTTCAAGATTGTTTTATCAATCTTGAAAGGCACAGATTTTCCATTAGACTGTATCCAATGATCCTCGGGGGATTTAATATAGTCTTAGGAATGGACTGGTTGGCAGCAAACAATGCCCAGATCATTTGCAGCATGAAAGCAGTTCAGATGCAGACTCTAGACGGTAAAAGGATTGCAGTACACGGTGATAAGTTAAGACCAGCCGTTAGAATCATCTCTATGATGAAGGCTGTGAAGTTTATGACTCGAGGCAATGAGGCCTATCTGGCATATCCTATTGATTCCAATGTAAACACTAAGGAATTAAAAGATATGCTAGTAGCCTGTGATTTTCCTGACGTATTCCCTGAGGAATTATCAGGAATACCTCCAGAAAGAGAAGTAGAGTTTCAAATTGACTTAGTGCCTGGTGCTAAGCCTGTAGCGAAGACACCGTATCGATTAGCTCCATCAGAAATAAAGGAACTAATGTCACAATTGCAAGAATTGTTAGATAGAGGTTTCATCAGACCAAGTATCTCACCTTGGGGTGCTCTGGTTCTTTTCGTGAAAAAGAAAGATGGTAGTATGCGTATGTGCATAGACTACAGAGAGTTGAACAAGCTTATAATCAAGAACAAATACCCGTTACCAAGGATCGATGACCTGTTTGATCAATTACAAGGAGCGAACTGGTTCTCAAAAATTGATCTAAGGTCGGGTTATCATCAACTGAAAATTAGAGATGAAGATATTCCGAAGACAACATTCCTTAAGAGATAGGGACATTATGAGTTCTTAGTAATAACATTTGGTTTGACTTTCATCGATGATATTCTAATTTACTCTAAGAATGAAGGAGATCAGGCATGTCATCTCAAGGAAGTACTAGAGACACTTAGAAAGGAGAAATTGTATGCAAAATTCTCTAAGTGTGCGTTTTGGCTCTGAGAAGTTCAGTTCTTGGGTCATGTGATAAACGCAAAAGGATTTCTTGTATATCCTTCAAAGATAGAAACAATGATGAAATGGAACCCGCCAAAGATACCTACAGAGATACGCAGTTTCTTTGGTTTGGCAGGTTACTATAGAAGATTTATTCAGGATTTCTCTAAAGTTGCTACCCCATTAATAAAACTTACGAAGAAGGAGAAAAAGTTTGTATGGGGAAAAGAGTAAGATAACGCTTTTCAAAAGCAAAAAGAAAAATTAACTCAAGCTCCGGTTTTGTTTTTACCGAAAGGAATAGAGGATCTGGTAGTTTACTCTGATGCTTCGTATCAGGGACTGTGTAACATCCCGAGTTTTAGAGCACGAGAGAATTCATGAGGAATTAAAACTTAAATAAAAAGAAAGGAAGCGGGCTTGGGCCGGGGTGTATGGGCCGAAAGGGGCAAGGGTCGGGCCCTTATAAGCCTCAAGATCAGCCAAAAGCTCTCATTTCCATCATCATTTTCGTTTCTAGAGAGAGAAGGTGAGAGAGAGTCTAGAGAGAGAAAGTCCCGTTTTTCAAATCCGAGCTCATAGGACTGTGGGCATACGTATCTGGACCGTTTAGCTGTGAAGGAGAAGCGATTTCAGGTAACCTATTCTCTTAGATCTGAGTTTTAGTTCGTTTTTGGGATTTTCGGGTTTTGGATAAAAAGGCAACGATTTTGCGGATGGAACTTGAAAATGAGCTTAGGTATAGCATCTAGAATGGAAACCGAACATTTTGATCTAAGAAAAGTTGAGATACTGACTCGATCAGACTCGCATGCAAAAGCTTCAGATTTTTGGAAAGACAATCTGTGCAGACCCATCGAAACTACCTAGTTTCGATATGTTCAGACTCCATCGAAACTACCTAGTTTCGATATGTTCAGACTCCATCGAAACTACATAGTTTCGATATGTGCAGACCCATCGAAACTACAAGTTTCGATATGTTCAGACTCCATCGAAACTACAAGTTTCGATAGGTGCAAATCCATCGAAACTACTAGGTTTAAGCATAGAGATGTCTAGTGTCATCTAGGAGCACTACCTTACAAGTACGACTTTATTATAACAGATCGTGGGTGACATTAGTGACGCGCAGTAACCAGCTAAGAGTATTTCAGAACTGCTTATCAGGTGAGTTCTAATCCCCTTTTTGCCTTCTTTAGGGGTGGTGTGCATACTTAGTGTAAAGTGTTTATTATATTTTATATATTATAAACTGAAGAGAAAAGCTATGTTTTAGTGAAAGGTTTAAAAGAGGCAAAAGTATGTTTTCAGTAAAGTAAGATATATCATTTGGCAAGCGTTTACTATATTTTTATATACATAAACAAAGGCATGATATATGTGCAAGTATGTTTCAGTAAAGTAAGATATATCATTTGGCAAGCGTTTACTATATTTTCATATACATAAACAAAGGCATGATATATGTGCAAGTATGTTTTCAGTAAAGTAAGATATATCATTTGGCAAGCGTTTACTATATTTTATATACATAAACAAAGGCATGATATATATGATAAGCTATGTTTCAGAAAGTAAGATGTATTTTATGATAAGCTATGTTTCAGTAAAAGTAAAGATATATCATTTAGCAAGCGTTTACTATATTTTAATATACATAAACAAGGGCATGATATATGTGTTAAGATATATTTCAGTAAAAGCAAAGATATATCATTTGGCAAGCGTTTACTATATTTTTATATACATAAACAAAGGCATGATATATGTTAAGTTATGAACAAGATTTACAGAAAGATTTATGAACAGTAAAGTGAACAGTTTTCCTTCGGGAATATGTACCAGCTATAAAGGTCCTTGGGACAGATGTTACTTGTACAAGATGTCAGATATGGGTTCTACCCATTAGTAAGAACCTTAGGGTTCGTTAACAGTTGTACAATTGGGATGAGTGACGGCGGTCGCTCAGGAGGTCCACGCAACCTCCCCTTAGCGTTAAGCGGTATTGTCGGTTCATGGATGTAAGCCATGGGGGCATTGACCAGGGTATTGTCGGTTCATGGTCGTTGATCATGGGGGCATTGACCAGGTACTCGTCGGTTCATGGATGAAAGCCATGGGGGCGGTACAGTAGTGACAAGGAATTGACGGATAAGCGGTATTGTCGGTTCATGGTCGTTGATCATGGGGGCATTGACCAGGTACTTGTCGGTTCATGGATGTAAGCCATGAGGGCAGTACAGTAAAGAGGAATTGACGGTTTATTATACGTTTTAAACTGTTTGAAAAGTAAAGTGTGTTAAGTTTAGCCTTAATGGCAGTATATATGTTTGAAAAGTAAAGTGTGTTAAGTTTAGGCTTATTGGCAGTATATATGTTTTAGTAAATCTTTTGTATAATTGATTTAAAGTAAACGTTAGAACTCACTCAGCGTTGCTGATTTTTAGTATGCATATCAGTTAAGTGCAGGTTTAGATGATGGATGTGGATGCTTGGGCTTAGTGAGAAGAGTTACCCGAAGATCAGTGTCTGGCATCCCGATTATGTTTATGTTATATTTTAGCTTGACGTTGTTAAAGACAATTTGTATTAGACATGTTTATGTTTTCGCTGCGTATGTAAAGAAGATTAAATCGTTTCCGTTGTATTAATGAATGCCTTATGTTTAAAGTGCTATGTGTTGATGAGTAAATCCAATAAGTGAGGTCTCCCGGGATCGGGGCCTCACAAGTTGGTATCAGAGCCATAGTTTGAGAGATTTGGACATCCCCGATGTCCAGACTTAAACTGAGAATGGGACAAGTAGCGGATGCCAGTAACGGGTAACTCAAGCCAAAGCATCGGAAGCGTATAGTAAGTAAAGTTTACCTTTAGAGTGTCAAGATAAGAATAGAGGCTTTAGTGGAACCATGAAAGCGAATAAATAGAAAACAAGATGTGATGTAATGGTTAATTACAGATGGCCAGTGTATATTAACATCTTACCTTACTTATTGTGTTCTACATATTCCCTAGCATGGTGAAATTAAATCTTTTGTTCTCTATCTTTCAGTTAGAAATGGCTAGACGTGGAGGAACTAGAGGGGGTGGAGGAGGAAGACGTGGTGGGCATACAGGCCGCCACGGTGGAGCTAGCACAAACCAAGTGATTGAAGGAAGTGTTCACACTACCCATACTGAGACAGAGATTAGTCAGCACAATGCTGAACATGTGGAAGGAGATGACCCACCGTTTGAGTTTGAACCAGCCGTGCAAGCGGCTATTGGCCGTGAGTTTACCCGACTGTTGAAGGAAACCTTACCGGCCATACTAGACGAAGCCTTGAGGAAGGCCAAGGAGAGCCCTAACACAACTGAAGAGCCTGTGGTGCTTCCAGCAATGGGAGGACCAAATCTATAAGAAAATGTTGCACCGCCTGCTCGCGGCTGTGACTATAAGGCATTTCGGGGTTGTGATCCACCCGTGCTTACTGGGGAGAAGGAAGCATCAGATACCTTAGATTGGATTAACGGCATGGAGTCGACCATTCGTCTTAGTGAATGTCGACCGGAACAAGCAGTCATGTTCGCTGCAAAGTCATTGAAAGGAGAAGCAGCGCACTGGTGGGAAACTATGAAACAGGCTAAGGGTGACCAAGCGGTCAGATTGATGAGGTGGAGTGACCTGAAAGCGTTGGTAACTGAAAAGTTTTGTCCTAAGAATGAGGTCCACAAGGTGGAAAGGGAATTCTTGACTCTGCAAGCCGGACTCATGACTCACCGGCAATATACTTCAAAGTACAATGAGTTGGCGCGTCTGGTGCCTCATCTTGTAACGTCAGAGGAGAGGAGGATTCATTATTATGTTCAGGGGTTGCCTCCAAAGATACGTACCTTTGTAAAGGCCAACACACCGAGTACCTTTGAGTCGGTGGTTGTTCTGAGCGGAGTTGTCTATGATGACATTGCCTCTGAAGTCATTGCTGAAGCACCCAAGAAACAAGCAGCTAAGCGCACTACTGAAGAACTCCAGGGTCCTAACGATAGGAGGGCAAGGGTAGAAGCAGAGGGTCTATGCGGTAAATGTGGGAGGAGACATGGAGGTGAATGTAAGGCGGGTCAGGTGGGATGTTTCAGGTGTGGCAAGTTTGGACACCAATCACGGGACTGCCCAGAAAGGCCAAGATGCCACAATTGTGGGGGACAGGGACACGTGAGCCGAGATTGTAGGAAGCGCAAAGAGCCGGAAGCGGGAGGATCCGGAAAGGGTAAGGGTGCAGAGAAGGAACCTTACATCAACAAGGCCACAGCAAGGGTTTACCAGATGACTCAGTAAGGTACGTTGCAAACTCTTATTTGTGATATGCCAAGTTTATGATTTTATTTCCTTGAATGATTAGTTAGCCCCATCAGCTTAGGAGCCTTAGAACTAGATATTACCCGGATTAGATCCTCAGCGGTAGTTAATCACAATGGCCATCATGACCAAGCTGCCTTGCATAGCTACGGTTTATGCCACCCATTCTGTGATTTGCTATCGGTATAGCTTATGGCGGGTTTCGAGGACGAAACCTATTGTAAGGAGGGTAGACTTGTAACATCCCGAGTTTTAGAGCACGAGAGAACTCACGAGGAATTAAAACTTAAATAAAAAGAAAGGAAGCGGGCTTGGGCCGGGGTGTATGGGCCGAAAGGGGCAAGGGTCGGGCCCTTATAAGCCTCAAGATCAGCCAAAAGCTCTCATTTCCATCATCATTTTCGTTTCTAGAGAGAGAAGGTGAGAGAGAGTCTAGAGAGAGAAAGTCCCATTTTTCAAATCCGAGCTCATAGGACTGTGGGCATACGTATCTGGACCGTTTAGCTGTGAAGGAGAAGCGATTTCAGGTAACCTATTCTCTTAGATCTGAGTTTTAGTTCGTTTTTGGGATTTTCGGGTTTTGGATAAAAAGGCAACGATTTTGCGGATGGAACTTGAAAATGAGCTTAGGTATAGCATCTAGAATGGAAACCGAACATTTTGATCTAAGAAAAGTTGAGATACTGACTCGATCAGACTCGCATGCAAAAGCTTCAGATTTTTGGAAAGACAATCTGTGCAGACCCATCGAAACTACCTAGTTTCGATATGTTCAGACTCCATCGAAACTACCTAGTTTCGATATGTTCAGACTCCATCGAAACTACATAGTTTCGATATGTGCAGACCCATCGAAACTACAAGTTTCGATATGTTCAGACTCCATCGAAACTACAAGTTTCGATAGGTGCAAATCCATCGAAACTACTAGGTTTAAGCATAGAGATGTCTAGTGTCATCTAGGAGCACTACCTTACAAGTACGGCTTTATTATAACAGATCGTGGGTGACATTAGTGACGCGCAGTAACCAGCTAAGAGTATTTCAGAACTGCTTATCAGGTGAGTTCTAATCCCCTTTTTGCCTTCTTTAGGGGTGGTGTGCATACTTAGTGTAAAGTGTTTATTATATTTTATATATTATAAACTGAAGAGAAAAGCTATGTTTTAGTGAAAGGTTTAAAAGAGGCAAAAGTATGTTTTCAGTAAAGTAAGATATATCATTTGGCAAGCGTTTACTATATTTTTATATACATAAACAAAGGCATGATATATGTGCAAGTATGTTTCAGTAAAGTAAGATATATCATTTGGCAAGCGTTTACTATATTTTCATATACATAAACAAAGGCATGATATATGTGCAAGTATGTTTTCAGTAAAGTAAGATATATCATTTGGCAAGCGTTTACTATATTTTATATACATAAACAAAGGCATGATATATATGATAAGCTATGTTTCAGAAAGTAAGATGTATTTTATGATAAGCTATGTTTCAGTAAAAGTAAAGATATATCATTTAGCAAGCGTTTACTATATTTTAATATACATAAACAAGGGCATGATATATGTGTTAAGATATATTTCAGTAAAAGCAAAGATATATCATTTGGCAAGCGTTTACTATATTTTTATATACATAAACAAAGGCATGATATATGTTAAGTTATGAACAAGATTTACAGAAAGATTTATGAACAGTAAAGTGAACAGTTTTCCTTCGGGAATATGTACCAGCTATAAAGGTCCTTGGGACAGATGTTACTTGTACAAGATGTCAGATATGGGTTCTACCCATTAGTAAGAACCTTAGGGTTCGTTAACAGTTGTACAATTGGGATGAGTGACGGCGGTCGCTCAGGAGGTCCACGCAACCTCCCCTTAGCGTTAAGCGGTATTGTCGGTTCATGGATGTAAGCCATGGGGGCATTGACCAGGGTATTGTCGGTTCATGGTCGTTGATCATGGGGGCATTGACCAGGTACTCGTCGGTTCATGGATGAAAGCCATGGGGGCGGTACAGTAGTGACAAGGAATTGACGGATAAGCGGTATTGTCGGTTCATGGTCGTTGATCATGGGGGCATTGACCAGGTACTTGTCGGTTCATGGATGTAAGCCATGAGGGCAGTACAGTAAAGAGGAATTGACGGTTTATTATACGTTTTAAACTGTTTGAAAAGTAAAGTGTGTTAAGTTTAGCCTTAATGGCAGTATATATGTTTGAAAAGTAAAGTGTGTTAAGTTTAGGCTTATTGGCAGTATATATGTTTTAGTAAATCTTTTGTATAATTGATTTAAAGTAAACGTTAGAACTCACTCAGCGTTGCTGATTTTTAGTATGCATATCAGTTAAGTGCAGGTTTAGATGATGGATGTGGATGCTTGGGCTTAGTGAGAAGAGTTACCCGAAGATCAGTGTCTGGCATCCCGATTATGTTTATGTTATATTTTAGCTTGACGTTGTTAAAGACAATTTGTATTAGACATGTTTATGTTTTCACTGCGTATGTAAAGAAGATTAAATCGTTTCCGTTGTATTAATGAATGCCTTATGTTTAAAGTGCTATGTGTTGATGAGTAAATCCAATAAGTGAGGTCTCCCAGGATCGGGGCCTCACAAGTTGGTATCAGAGCCGTAGTTTGAGAGATTTGGACATCCCCGATGTCCAGACTTAAACTGAGAATGGGACAAGTAGCGGATGCCAGTAACGGGTAACTCAAGCCAAAGCATCGGAAGCGTATAGTAAGTAAAGTTTACCTTTAGAGTGTCAAGATAAGAATAGAGGCTTTAGTGGAACCATGAAAGCGAATAAATAGAAAACAAGATGTGATGTAATGGTTAATTACAGATGGCCAGTGTATATTAACATCTTACCTTACTTATTGTGTTCTACATATTCCCTAGCATGGTGAAATTAAATCTTTTGTTCTCTATCTTTCAGTTAGAAATGGCTAGACGTGGAGGAACTAGAGGGGGTGGAGGAGGAAGACGTGGTGGGCGTACAGGCCGCCACGGTGGAGCTAGCACAAACCAAGTGATTGAAGGAAGTGTTCACACTACCCATACTGAGACAGAGATTAGTCAGCACAATGCTGAACATGTGGAAGGAGATGACCCACCGTTTGAGTTTGAACCAGCCGTGCAAGCGGCTATTGGCCGTGAGTTTACCCGACTGTTGAAGGAAACCTTACCGGCCATACTAGACGAAGCCTTGAGGAAGGCCAAGGAGAGCCCTAACACAACTGAAGAGCCTGTGGTGCTTCCAGCAATGGGAGGACCAAATCTATAAGAAAATGTTACACCGCCTGCTCGCGGCTGTGACTATAAGGCATTTCGGGGTTGTGATCCACCCGTGCTTACTGGGGAGAAGGAAGCATCAGATACCTTAGATTGGATTAACGGCATGGAGTCGACCATTCGTCTTAGTGAATGTCGACCGGAACAAGCAGTCATGTTCGCTGCAAAGTCATTGAAAGGAGAAGCAGCGCACTGGTGGGAAACTATGAAACAGGCTAAGGGTGACCAAGCGGTCAGATTGATGAGGTGGAGTGACCTGAAAGCGTTGGTAACTGAAAAGTTTTGTCCTAAGAATGAGGTCCACAAGGTGGAAAGGGAATTCTTGACTCTGCAAGCCGGACTCATGACTCACCGGCAATATACTTCAAAGTACAATGAGTTGGCGCGTCTGGTGCCTCATCTTGTAACGTCAGAGGAGAGGAGGATTCATTATTATGTTCAGGGGTTGCCTCCAAAGATACGTACCTTTGTAAAGGCCAACACACCGAGTACCTTTGAGTCGGTGGTTGTTCTGAGCGGAGTTGTCTATGATGACATTGCCTCTGAAGTCATTGCTGAAGCACCCAAGAAACAAGCAGCTAAGCGCACTACTGAAGAACTCCAGGGTCCTAACGATAGGAGGGCAAGGGTAGAAGCAGAGGGTCTATGCGGTAAATGTGGGAGGAGACATGGAGGTGAATGTAAGGCGGGTCAGGTGGGATGTTTCAGGTGTGGCAAGTTTGGACACCAATCACGGGACTGCCCAGAAAGGCCAAGATGCCACAATTGTGGGGGACAGGGACACGTGAGCCGAGATTGTAGGAAGCGCAAAGAGCCGGAAGCGGGAGGATCCGGAAAGGGTAAGGGTGCAGAGAAGGAACCTTACATCAACAAGGCCACAGCAAGGGTTTACCAGATGACTCAGTAAGGTACGTTGCAAACTCTTATTTGTGATATGCCAAGTTTATGATTTTATTTCCTTGAATGATTAGTTAGCCCCATCAGCTTAGGAGCCTTAGAACTAGATATTACCCGGATTAGATCCTCAGCGGTAGTTAATCACAATGGCCTTCATGACCAAGCTGCCTTGCATAGCTACGGTTTATGCCACCCATTCTGTGATTTGCTATCGGTATAGCTTATGGCGGGTTTCGAGGACGAAACCTATTGTAAGGAGGGTAGACTTGTAACATCCCGAGTTTTAGAGCACGAGAGAATTCACGAGGAATTAAAACTTAAATAAAAAGAAAGGAAGCGGGCTTGGGCCGGGGTGTATGGGCCGAAAGGGGCAAGGGTCGGGCCCTTATAAGCCTCAAGATCAGCCAAAAGCTCTCATTTCCATCATCATTTTCGTTTCTAGAGAGAGAAGGTGAGAGAGAGTCTAGAGAGAGAAAGTCCCGTTTTTCAAATCCGAGCTCATAGGACTGTGGGCATACGTATCTGGACCGTTTAGCTGTAAAGGAGAAGCGATTTCAGGTAACCTATTCTCTTAGATCTGAGTTTTAGTTCGTTTTTGGGATTTTCGGGTTTTGGATAAAAAGGCAACGATTTTGCGGATGGAACTTGAAAATGAGCTTAGGTATAGCATCTAGAATGGAAACCGAACATTTTGATCTAAGAAAAGTTGAGATACTGACTCGATCAGACTCGCATGCAAAAGCTTCAGATTTTTGGAAAGACAATCTGTGCAGACCCATCGAAACTACCTAGTTTCGATATGTTCAGACTCCATCGAAACTACCTAGTTTCGATATGTTCAGACTCCATCGAAACTACATAGTTTTGATATGTGCAGACCCATCGAAACTACAAGTTTCGATATGTTCAGACTCCATCGAAACTACAAGTTTTGATAGGTGCAAATCCATCGAAACTACTAGGTTTAAGCATAGAGATGTCTAGTGTCATCTAGGAGCACTACCTTACAAGTACGGCTTTATTATAACAGATCGTGGGTGACATTAGTGACGCGCAGTAACCAGCTAAGAGTATTTCAGAACTGCTTATCAGGTGAGTTCTAATCCCCTTTTTGCCTTCTTTAGGGGTGGTGTGCATACTTAGTGTAAAGTGTTTATTATATTTTATATATTATAAACTGAAGAGAAAAGCTATGTTTTAGTGAAAGGTTTAAAAGAGGCAAAAGTATGTTTTCAGTAAAGTAAGATATATCATTTGCAAGCGTTTACTATATTTTTATATACATAAACAAAGGCATGATATATGTGCAAGTATGTTTCAGTAAAGTAAGATATATCATTTGGCAAGCGTTTACTATATTTTCATATACATAAACAAAGGCATGATATATGTGCAAGTATGTTTTCAGTAAAGTAAGATATATCATTTGGCAAGCGTTTACTATATTTTATATACATAAACAAAGGCATGATATATATGATAAGCTATGTTTCAGAAAGTAAGATGTATTTTATGATAAGCTATGTTTCAGTAAAAGTAAAGATATATCATTTAGCAAGCGTTTACTATATTTTAATATACATAAACAAGGGCATGATATATGTGTTAAGATATATTTCAGTAAAAGCAAAGATATATCATTTGGCAAGCGTTTACTATATTTTTATATACATAAACAAAGGCATGATATATGTTAAGTTATGAACAAGATTTACAGAAAGATTTATGAACAGTAAAGTGAACAGTTTTCCTTCGGGAATATGTACCAGCTATAAAGGTCCTTGGGACAGATGTTACTTGTACAAGATGTCAGATATGGGTTCTACCCATTAGTAAGAACCTTAGGGTTCGTTAACAGTTGTACAATTGGGATGAGTGACGGCGGTCGCTCGGGAGGTCCACGCAACCTCCCCTTAGCGTTAAGCGGTATTGTCGGTTCATGGATGTAAGCCATGGGGGCATTGACCAGGGTATTGTCGGTTCATGGTCGTTGATCATGGGGGCATCGACCAGGTACTCGTCGGTTCAAGGATGAAAGCCATGAGGGCGGTACAGTAGTGACAAGGAATTGACGGATAAGCGGTATTGTCGGTTCATGGTCGTTGATCATGGGGGCATTGACCAGGTACTTGTCGGTTCATGGATGTAAGCCATGAGGGCAGTACAGTAAAGAGGAATTGATGGTTTATTATACGTTTTAAACTGTTTGAAAAGTAAAGTGTGTTAAGTTTAGCCTTAATGGCAGTATATATGTTTGAAAAGTAAAGTGTGTTAAGTTTAGCCTTATTGGCAGTATATATGTTTTAGTAAATCTTTTGTATAATTGATTTAAAGTAAACGTTAGAACTCACTCAGCGTTGCTGATTTTTAGTATGCATATCAGTTAAGTGCAGGTTTAGATGATGGATGTGGATGCTTGGGCTTAGAGAGAAGAGTTACCCGAAGATCAGTGTCTGGCATCCCGATTATGTTTATGTTATATTTTAGCTTGACGTTGTTAAAGACAATTTGTATTAGACATGTTTATGTTTCCGCTGCATATGTAAAGAAGATTAAATCGTTTCCGCTGTATTAATGAATGCCTTATGTTTAAAGTGCTATGTGTTGATGAGTAAATCCAATAAGTGAGGTCTCCCGGGATCGGGGCCTCACAGACTGGGGTGTGTATTAATGCAGAGAAGCAAAGTTATAGCATATGCGTCACGATAACTCAAACCCCATGAAGCTAACTACCCGACCAATGATTTAGAGTTAGCTGCTATGGTATTTGCAGTTAAAATATGGAGATATTATCTATATGGAGTTAAGTGCATAATCTACACAGATCATAAAAGCTTAAAGTATCTCTTTGAGCAAAATTGTTAGAGCTGGTAAAGGATTATGATTGTGAAATCCTATATCACCCAGGGAAAGCCAATGTGGTGGCAGATGCTCTAAGTCGTAAGGAAGAGCATCCTCCTATTAAGGTGAAGTCATATAAGTTAGTTATAACTCCTGACTTTATGACTCAGCTCAGAAATGTCCAGATAGACGCATTGAAAGCAGAAAATGTTAAAAAGGAGAGAATGACTGGACAAGAGAAATATTTGGAAGAAAATGAGAACGGAGCTAAGATTCGATTTGGTCGTATGTGGATACCACATATGGGTGAATTCGGAGTTAAGATTCTGGATGAAGCTCATAAGTCATGATATTCAATTCATCTAGGTACTACAAAGATGTACCAAGATCTACGCCACGATTATTGGTGGCCTGATATGAAGTTTGATATCATGAAATATGTGGCTAAATGCTTGACATGTTCTCAAGTTAAAGCAGAACATCAAAAGCCTTGTGGCAGATTGCAGCCACTAGATATTCCAGAATGGAAATGGGAGCATATCAATATGAACTTCATAACTAAGCTACCAAAAATAGCTAAAGGTTATGATACCATGATAGTTGATAGACTAACTAAGAGTGCTCACTTCTTATCAATACGTGAGGCTTACTCTTCTGAAAAGTTAGCAGAAGCATTTATCAAAGAAATCGTTTCAAGGCATGGAGTGCCGGTTTCAATTGTATCTGATAGAGACACACATTTCACATCGCTTTTCTGGAAGAAGTTCCATGAAGAGATGGGAACTAAGTTATTGATTAGTACGGCGTATCATCCTCAAACAGATGGTCAAAGTGAAAGAATGATTCAAATGCTTAAGGATATGCTGCGTGCTTGCATTATTGACTTCGGTGGAAGTTGGGATAGTCATCTACCTTTGGTAGAATTCTCGTATAACAATATCTATCATGCAAGTATTGGCATGCCGCTATACGAAATGTTATACGGGAGAAGATGTAGAACTCCCATCTGTTGGGGAGAAGTTGGACAGAAAGAACTTGGAAGCAAAGAAATTATCCAAGCAACATGTGTAAAGTTAGATCAGATTAAAGCTCGTCTAAAAGCTGCTCATGATAGAAAAAAGTCATATGCAGACAACAGACGAAGGCCGATAGAATTCCAAGTTGGATATTACGTTCTGTTGAAAGTATCTCTATGGAAGGGAATTATAAGATTCAGAAAGAGAGAAAAGTTGAGTCCAATATTTATTGGACCATTTCAGATTATGGCTCAAGTAGGGAAGGTTGCATATAGACTAGAATGATATAGAGGTAGACGAAAGATTGAATTATATCGAGAAGCCAGTGGCTATACTCGACTATAAAGAAAAGATATTACGAAATAAGATAACTAAGCAAGTGAAAATTCAGTGGCAACAACGAAAGGGGTCTGAAGCCACATGGGAGATAGAGGAAGAGGTGAGGCAATCTTATCCCTACTTATTCAAGTAAGTAACAGGTTTCGAGGACGAAACCTTTGTAAAGGGGGTAGATTTGTAACACCCCAATTCTTGCAAAGAATATAACTAAGGGGACTGAATTGGTAAAGAAGGAAAACCCTATGGGGTTAGAAAGTAAATAAGTTTAAGTTCAGGGACTTAAAATGAAAATTTGGAATTTTAGACCTGTGACGGACCATCACAGAAGGATAACGGTCCGTTACGGACGGTGACGGATCGTCACAAAGCATAACGGTCCATTACGGCTTGGCCACGGCAATGAGTGAGAGAATGACACGTGTCAGCTGACGAGGAGACGCGTGGAAACCCTATGACGGACCATCATGAAGGGTAACTGTCTGTCACTGCCGCAAAATAGACCGCTCATTCGGGTGTTGACGCGTGGCAGGTGACGCATAACCGTGACGGACCGTCACGGGAGATAACGGTCTGTTACGAAGGCCGCTTGAAATTGGGTGACGGACCGTCACCAATGGTAACGATCCATTACGGGGTCAGGATTTGCCTTATAAATAGGTGATCAAGGCCAGTCGATTTTGAAGCATCCCACACACCATTTCCACACTCAAAACACACACTTAAGGTTCTAGTCTCGATTTTAGAGCCCCGGTTCGCATAGAGAAGTCTGGTTTCCAGCTTTCCAACCCCAATACGCAGTAGATAGTCTCGAGGTAAGATTCCGACTAGTTCCCAATGACTTGGTTATTTCCACTAAAGCAAGGAACTTGTGATTAAGAGATGTTATGATGGCTTAGGACCCTGGTCCAAGTCATTGAGTTGTTTACATTAGCACGAAAGAATTGTGTGAAAGAGAAGGACGTTAGAGGTGTATTAGACTAAGTCGGTTATAGACTAGGGTACCAAAGTGTAATTAGTTTTCTTATATATTTGGTTGTAATCTCTTTCTTTATTCAATAACAAAAGACCGATACCAATTCCTATTTTGATTTGGTATCAGAGCGATCGATCGATCCTCCTTCTCCAACCCTAATCTGCCGATTCAAGAACTTTTTCGGCTGCCGACGCAACTTCCGGCTAACCCAACATCAGGAGAAACCTGTTCTCAACCCTAATATGCCATTCAAACCTTCTACAGATACTCTCGATCCATGGCAGCGATAATCACCTTTTCACATCAGGAGAAAACTGTTCACAACTCTCATAAATTTTCCTTCATTCTTAAACCCACCAACTATGGCTATTGGCGCTCTATGATTGAATCTTTCCTCACCTCTCATAATCTTTTTGGTTATGTTGATGGAACAATACCGTGCCCTGAACAGAAAGTCACCAACGAATTTGCAACTACCGATAATCCAAGCTACACCCCGTGGATCTCAAACGATGCTCATATTCGCATGCTTATCATCTCTACCGTGTCTGAAGATTCCTATCAGCACATTCAGGGCAAAACATCACGTGAGGTATGGTTATCTCTTGAACGAGCCTATGCGCCTGTTACATCTTCTCATGAGTTTACTCTTAAAAATCAAATTCTTAGAATCACCATGAAAGGTGATGAAAAACCAGCTAATTACCTTAGCAGGACTCAAGAATATTCCACTGCTCTTGCTAATATCGGCGAACCAATGAAGGACAAGGATTTAGTAATGCTAACTCTTGCAGGACTTCGAGAGGAATACAATGGACTTAAGGCTAACTTACTGGCTCGTTCACCTCCTGTTTGTTTTCATGAACTACATGGCCTTTTGAGCGATCATGACTTTGTTATTACAAATCCCTTGGCCACCACTCCACAAGCTTTCATGGCCAACGCTGCACCAACACAACAGCCACTCACTGCTGTTGCATCCTCGGCCCGACAGCCGAATCTAGATCAGCTTCAGCAGCAACTTCAAAACATTCAACTTATGGCCTCTCAATTGGGTTATCAACTAAACCCTATTTCTTCCCCACGGCCTCAAGCATACTATGGTTCTCGGTCTTTCAATAATAACCGAGGTGGTCGGGGATCTCGTGGTTTCTCTCGTGGCAACTCACGTGGTGGCTTCAACAATCGTTCTCGGGATAACAGTGGCACACGACAGTTTTCTTGGGCTTCAACCCAAAACATGGTTTATGGCCATTGTAACAGATGTGGAATAGGTCATCTACCTTCTCAGTGCCCAAATCAGCAGCACCAGTCTCATCCTACACCACTGGCCAATTTTGCCACACATTCAGAGACTGGGTTATCTTCTGGAACTGCTTGGAAGCCTGATACTGGTGCAACTCATCATGCCACTCCAGACCTGTCTAGCATGGACAACTCTGAGGCCTACTATGGTAACGATTCTTTACTTGTTGGTAACGGTAATTCTGTACCCATTTTTCACATTGGCTCGTCCAAAATATACTCACCAAACAAAACTTTTACCTTATCTGACATTCTCCATGTTCCTGAACTAAAACAAAACCTTTTATCCGTTCAGAAATTTTGCCTTAACAACAATGTTTTCTTTGAATTTCACTCTTCCTTTTTTGTTGTGAAGGACGAGTCTACTCGCACTACCCTTCTCACGGGCCCTAGTGAACAAGGTTTGTACTCCATTCGTCTTCCGCAACTCAAGTCTCTGCCTAAGGTTGCCTTCACTGCAGTCAAAGCTTCTTCAAACATTTGGTATCAACGATTAGGACATCCTCATGCTCAAGTTTTTCGTTCAATTATTTCTTATTGTTCTTTACCTGTTTCGGACAAATTATCAAATAACTTGTGTTCTTCTTGTCAATTGGGAAAATCCTCAAAGTTATGTTTACATGATTCCACTTTTCGTAGTAATAATATTTTGGATCTTGTTTATTGTGATGTTTGGGGCCCTTCTCCCACACCTTCTCTTGATGTTCACTGTTATTTTCTTTTATGTGTTGACCATTGTACCCGTTATATGTGGATTTATCCTTTGAATCAAAAATCTGATGTTTATACTATTTTAACAAACTTTATTACCATGACTGAACGCCAATTTAACACCAAGTTAAAATGTATCCAATCCGACTGGGGGGGGGGGGAATTTCGGCCTCTCACCAATCTTTGTCGCAACCTTGGCATCATCCACAGACGGTCTTGTCCTCACACCAGTGAGCAAAATGGTTTCGTTGAATGTCGTCATCGTCATGTTGTAGAAACCGGACTCACTCTCTTGGCTCAATCCAGCCTTCCTCAACGCTTCAGGCACTTTGCCTTTGAAACAGCCGTATACTTAATCAATCGGCTCCCCTCTCGTGTCTCCTCAAACAAATCTCCCTTTGAACATGTCTTTAAACAAAAACCTGATTACTCTTTTCTACGAGTCTTTGGCTGTCAATGCTTTCCTTACCTTCGTCCGTACAACCGTCACAAAATTGAGTTTCAACTCCTTGTATTTTTCTCAGTTACAGCCTCGCTCACCATGGTTATCGGTGCTTTGATCCCTCCACTGAACGCATTTACATTGCTCGACATGTTCGCTTCAACGAACATATCTTTCCTTATCATCCTTCACCCAATACTCCTTCCCCACCACCATCTGTTCCTCCCTACATCTCTATCTTTCCTAATCCACCACCTGGTTTCCCACCCGAACCTACACACTCGCCTTCACCAACACCACCACCATCACCTCCACAATCCCCACCATCACCACCTGTTCCACCTACACCTCCTACCTCCGATACCCCTTCACCCGAGAACACCAATCAACCACCACCAGCCCCTCGGCCTTGACCCTCCAACCTTCACCCTAATCCTAAACAACCTGACTGATACAACCCAGCCGCTTATACTGCCACCGCTTCCCCATCTCTATCTCTTGAACCTACCAGCTTTACCGTTGCTAACAAGTCTATAGAATGGCGCCAGGCTATGGCTGATGAGTTGGCTGCGCTTCATAGGAATGGCACGTGGACTCTTGTGCCCCCTGTCTCTAATGCTAATGTTGTTGATTGTAAATGGATTTACAGGTTAAAAACTGATGAACATGGAAAGATTAGCAGGTACAAAGCCCGTCTTGTTGCTAAGGGTTTTCATCAACAACATGGCATGGATTATCATGAGACTTTCAGCCCAGTAATCTAGCCTGCCACCATTCGCACTGTCTTATCTCTGGCCGTCACAAATAAATGGCCTCTCAGACAGTTGGATATTCAGACCGCTTTTCTCCATGGTGATCTTGAGGAAACTGTATACATGCGCCAACCTCCTGGTTTCATTGATCCAACCAAGCCTGATCATGTCTGCCTATTGAACAAATCACTGTATGGACTCAAACAGGCTCCTCGTGCCTGGTTCACCAAATTGTCCACTGCACTTAATCAGTTGGGGTTTTCTGGATCTAAGACAGACCCTTCTCTTTTCTTCCTCAACTATTCAGGCTCTCTTATTTATCTTCTGGTATCACTGGTAACAACTCTACTATTGTAGCCACCATTATTGAACGACTTAAATATATGGGGAAGCTACATTATTTTTTGGGGGTTGAGGTTGCCCATCGGGGTTCTGACTTGGTTCTTTCACAACAGAAATATGTTCGAGAGATTTTACATCGCGCCGGTCTTGCAGATTGCAAACCAACCTCTACTCCCATGAGTCCTTCTCACGTATTCTTACCGGATGATAGCCCATTACTCGATGATCCTTCTCGCTATAGGCAGGTGGTTGGGGCTCTTCAGTATGCTACTCTTTCTCATCCTGATATTGCATTTGCAGTTAATAAGGTCTGCCAGTTCTTACATGCTCCCACTGAAAACCATTGGGCCAGAGTCAAACGCATCTTACGTTATCTCAAGGGCACGCTCAATTTGGGCTTATGGCTTCGTCACAATTCGGGCTATCATCTTCAAGCCTTCTCTGACTCTGACTGGACTGGTTGCCCGGTCGATCGTCGATCCACGGGGGGATATGCTATCTACTTAGGTTCGAATCTTATTTCACGGTCTGCTCGCAAGCAAAAAACTGTCTCTCGATCCTCAACAGAGTCTGAGTATAAAGCTATTGCAGATACTGTTGCAGAGTTAATTTGCTTGAAGTCTCTTCTTCATGAACTTGGATTGGATAGCCTAGCACCAACACTTTGGTGCGATAATCTTGGCGCAACTTATCTCACTGCTAATCCAGTCTTTCGTGCTCGCACCAAGCACGTTGAAATTGACCATCACTTTGTTCGTGAACAAGTTACTCAGGGAAAACTAAATGTCAAGTTCATCTCTACGGATGAACAAATTGCTGATATCTTTACAAAGCCCTTGTCATCTCAGAAATTTGAGTTTTTACAATCCAAGTTGCAGATTGCTAACCGCCCTGAACTTGCGGGGGGATATTAGACTAAGTCGGTTATAGACTAGGGTACCAAAGTGTAATTAGTTTTCTTATATATTTGGTTGTAATCTCTTTCTTTATTCAATAACAAAAGACCGATACCAATTCCTATTTTGATTAGGTGAGTTCTATAAGGCCCTTTTTTAATGTTTTACTTAAATGTTTTGGGCCGGTATGCGTGCTAGAAAGATTTACATAAATTCCATATACCTTGATTTAAATATTTGGGATAGCATTCATGTTGCAAGAGGTTATGTATGAAAGATGATTAAATCTTAAAACTAAGTAACAGAGTACTCATGAAACATCAAAGAAGTGTTGGGTAACCATCCAACTAGTATGTAGTTATCTGGCAAACAAAATGTTCTGTCTAAGGAAAGAGTGGTGTATAAATCCCTCCTGGACCCGTCATTCTTTCCTGGGAACATCTCTGTTGGAGGTACTACTCTGGGAGGATAAACACCTTATCTTCTTTGATATATCATGGAGAAACCTTTACGAGGATTTAAGATAAGTAATGGTTTTGAAAGAAATGGTTAGAATGGAAGCTTTCCTTTTGGCATGATTTCACATTATAAAGGTTATGGTAAGAAAATGGTTTTGACACGTAAAACGTTTTAGAATTTATCATGGTGTGCCTAGACAAGTAATGGCAAAGAAGTAAGACTTGCAGAGGTCTTGACAATTAATGTCTTGACAAAGAGTAAAGAGAAAGAGAGAGAGTTTTTGGCATGTTTTACCATGTCAAATATTTTGACCATATTGGTCTGTAAATAAAGAAAAGATTTTGCCACGTCTAGCCAAATGCCACATAATATCTTGCAACTTAAGATGTAGAGATGTACTACATTTCTTTGTGGGATGTAGTATAGACACCTTGTGCAAGGGTATGTATAAGTGGTGATGACCGCTTGGGGGTTAACGTGACCTCAGAAAGACAAGTGTGCAAGTATAAAGTATTATGTTTGGGCAAGAAGTTAATGTGATGTTTTAATACGTGTCATATAAATCCATTTATGAATGAGACAGATGTCAAAGACATTTTTTACTAGAAATTAGAACTCACCGGCGTAAGCTGACATATATTTAAGCATGTGTATCAGGTAAAGATGTAGCTTCTTGCAGTAGAGGCACGAGGCTAGAGTAAAGACATATGGTGGGCTATCTGGCATGCTCTAGCAGGCTGGCATTAGAATAGAAATATTTGTACTTTCTTTGGAATGTACATTAAGACAAGTTTCATGAAATAAGTATAGTAATTTAATGTCTTCCTCTATGTATAATCTCTGTTTACTATATGTTCATGAGTAAATCCGACAAATGGCTGGTATCTCTGGTGATCCGAGATGTGGGTGTCACATATTCTATCTATAAGCATCTAGACCTAGGAGAACCGAAGCCGACGCGCTTGTGCATATCCTTGGTTGATCGTTCAGTCAAGTATCCATGGGGAATAGTGGAGAACCTGTTGGTGAAGGTAGAAAATTCGTCTTCCCCGAGGATTTTGTTATTCTGGACATGGATGTGGATGATGGAGTCCCACTCATCCTAGGACGCCCGTTCTTACGGACCGCCAAGGCATTGGTCGATGTCTTTGATGGGAAACTCACACTTCGTGTGGGGGGTGAGTCGGTCACATTCGATGCTGCAAAGTCCGTGAAGGAGGGTGGCGAGCAGAGCCACTCCATGTGCATGATTGATGCCTTCATGGACTACCATCAGGACTCTGATCCATGTGAGATAGAAGTCGGAGAACCCTCCCCTGATTTAGGAGAGTTATCCAAGTGGGCGGTGGATTTAGAAGAGTTTCTAGATACGCCGGATGAATACAGCGATGGGGTGCCCAGTGATCTGCAAGGGACGATGGCAGAGCTGGAGGAGATGATAAACGAAACCCCAAGTGATGGAGATATGGGAGGAATGATAGAGGACCCTCCGGGTTGGCTTGCTGTATTTGAAAAGAAATTGGTAGGGTCCCTGTTTTTAGGTGCTGATTGTGGTTTAAGTGAGATACTAGCACATGTTGGGTTGATAATCTGTGACATACCCACGTTGGAGAGCTTAGAGGATCATGATGGTCCAATGGAGAGTGTAGAGGTCATACCGTTAGAAGTGCCTATTCCTGAACCTCTACCTGTTCTTCGTACTGAGGGGAGAGAGATCGAGTCACCCCCTAGGTCTAAGCCACCCCGAAAGAGAACCCGTGTTTTGATAGATTCATCTGATTTAGGGAGAATGCAAACCCCAAGTGTGGGGACATCTAAGGGTGACAATTTACTTGGTTATATAATGCATATCATCTTTGGGCCGGGTAAGTTTAAGATATGGTGGAAGGATCTGAGTGCTAAATGTGATATGATTTCAATGTTTTTTAGGAGTAATGGGTTGTCAGTGGTTTGGAGAGCCGGGATACCGCGCAGGATGAAGGCAGTGCCGAGAACCCTCCTGATAGGCTTGTTTGAGTCTCAGGCAAATGCCCGGAATGTAGATTTTGTATAGTTCTTGGTTTTATTTTGCATGTCATTTTTGTGTTTTTCGGTATTTGTGCTTTGTTTGTGTCGTGTCTTGCTGGGATTCGCGCTCGATTCGGTGAAGGAAATCATTATGAACGAAGTTCCAGGTATTTTTACTTTGGTTTTTATGGTTGGAACAGGTTTGAATTGGATTTGGGTGAAAAGAGGTTTAGGGGGTCAAAAATTTTCTATGTATAAAAATTGAATTATCTTTCTGTGACTACCCCTCTCTCGCGGCACGCGAAGCACGACCAGGACTCTGTCGCGGTACGTGAAGGCCAAAACTCATGGCATGCCTAAACGCCACTCTCTCGGGATACGTGAGAAGTGGCACTCAGTCTCTCGCGGTACGTGAGGGACCTCTGGTTTTGCCTTTCTTTCTTTCTTTCCCATGGTTTCCCATACCCGTCACCACTTTCACACCCCGGCCGGTGACGGATTATACGCCGTGGCTGACGCGGTTGTTCATAAGCACATGATCATTTATTAATAAGTGATAATATTATTTCATCATAATTAAAGCATCCGTTACAAATAGAAATGAAAAACAATGAGTTCAAACATAACACAAGTTAAATTCAATCTTTATTAAAGCTAGGTCCATAGTCCTATATGATCATGTAGTGTCCTCAAACTGGTGCACCTGAAACATGTGAGTAAATGTCAACTTCAAGTAGTTGGTGAGTAACATAGGTTTTGACACCAACAAAAGTTAAGTAAAAAGTATTTGAAATTCAATATGTTCAAAGCATAACTAAGGCATAAATGTGAAAATATAAAAGGTTTCAAGGCGTACAATCAAGCCGTAGTAAATGGAAAACTGGTAAGCACAATCCAACTAATTGAGTTTTGGAAAAAAGTAGTAATATGGTACACACAAAACCCGTCAATGTTCGTGTTAACTGGTATCGGTTTCCCGTATAAATGATCATAAAAGGTACTGCCGTAGGCTTGGGTAGCAAGTTAATAATTGTACTGAACATGAACACACGCATGGTCGCCAAGTAGTTTAAGACATAAAGCACATAGTAATTAGCATGAGAACAATTGTATTTAATCTGGTAAGTAAAGTATGTAAACATGTTCCACCCCGAGTATTTGTAAACAATAGTAAAAAGAAAGGGGTCTATGAACTCACCTGTAATGAAGCTAGTAGGTTGTAAATGGTAGATAGGCTTCGTGAGGATTCCTTACAATCAACCTACACAGTTAATTTGTATTCTAGACTCAACGTACGTCTAACGGAAATGAAAGTGAAGAACTCTAAGTTTATCTGAATTCCTAGGGATTCTTGGAATTGGGGATTTGATATAAGATTTGTGTAGGTTGTTAGAAATATATATATATATTTATTATAAGTATCTGAAACAACGATGAATTGATTTATATAAATAGTTAGAATTTCTAATTTACTATACGAATATTGGATTAATAATAATAACATGTTTGAGTTTATTTGAATAATTATTCTGATAATAATAAATAAACTATAGATTGGAAAGGGTTTAAATAATTGTTCTTATAAACATAATTATTTAAACTATTTAGATAACTATCCCAATAATGGTAATTAAATTGTAAGTTCAGATAATATTACATTTATTTATATAATTATTCTAAAAATAATAAATAAATAAATTATGGAATGGAAGAAGGTTTAAATAATTTATTTTATGTAAATAAAATAATTAATTTAACTATTAAATAATCTCTTTAATTTAAACGATTTATGAAATAGATATCAAAAAAATATAAAAATTTATTGAACTTGTATAATTATTTATCTAAGATGATTATTTAAGTATTTTTATGAATCTAAATTGTTTTAAATAATTATCCTTGTCAAAATAATTATTTATGTGTTTTAAAGAGAAAAAGAATTTAATAATGCTTAAACATCTAACTATAGTTGTTTAAAAAAATATTATTAATATATAAATGAAATAACATAATTACATTTGTCTAAACAAATCATTTATATGGTTTTATCTAAGAATTTACAAGTGTTTTAATAAAATAAAATAGTTAAAACATTAATTTATTTTTTTCTGTCTTTATAAAAGTTACGGAATACTTTTATAAATTTATGAATTATTTCAGAATTTGAAAATATCAAATTCTATGTTTAAAATGGCAAAAAGAGATTTAAGCCCCAAAAACAGGTTATAGTGAATGTCGAACCCGGGTGGGTTCTATAGGGGCACACGCAGTAAACCACTGGACCAGCAGCCTAATACTGTTACAACCCCAGCTCAGAGAATTGTTACACAAGGACAAGGGGGATCCGGGTTGGGGCTACACAACGCAAAAGAAAAAAAAGTAGATTGGTCAAGGGTCGAACCCGTAACCTGTGGTGAGGGGGGAAGAGTGCTTTAACCAATCCATCTGGCATATGCCTTGCTAAGAAATGGAAATACTGTGTTTTTAACATAAGGGTTTCGTGAGCCTTTCTTCCTCAAATGTCCCAACCAAAATCCTAATCCCAAATCCATGACAAATACGCTTTCTAATCAAAGGGCTTTTGATACAAGAGGTTAAATCGAGTAAATGGAAATTGTTTTACCTGAATTTCGAATTCGATTAGATGCAGAAAGTGAGGAGTTCGTCTCCTCATTGAGTCGCGATCCGAGAGAGAAAGTGAGACGAGGGGAGTGCTGGGTTCGACTGTTGTTGAGCTCCCATCAGTTGCAAATGGTTAGGGGAGATGTTAGAAGGGTGAAGGAGCTCGTAACCGTCGAATTGAAAGCGGGATTTGAAGACTTCGATCTATGAATTCATGGGTTTAATGGCATAATCGAAAAAGCTCATTAATGGGTTTTTAAAACTTTATTTTTTCAATCATTGGTACAATTACATGTCTCTAACAGTCGAGAATGTTTAGTAACGGTTTTGGGTTGAGTTTAATTATCGAATTTACAATGGCTCGATGAACTTTCAATGGGTTTTGACTTTCCAAAAGTCAAAATTGGATGGAGCTCGTTCCAGGATTCAATCATGGGGAAAAAGTTCAAATGGGGGTTCAAAGTAAAAGGGGGGGGGGGGGGGGGGGGTGGGGTTTAAAACCATTAGATGGGGTCAAGACCATCTTTATTTGATTTTAATCATTTTTAATTGTTTACAAAATTGTTTATAAAATTGGAAAAATCTAAACTATATTTGTTTTATCATTATTAATTTATAAAGGAAAAGTTTTCATCTTTATAAAGTTACATATTATATAAATGGTTAATTTAATGGTTCTAAATTATTTAGGTTTTAAATAAAATTACAATGGTTTATAATAAAAAAATAACCATTAGATGGGGTTCAAGACCATCTTTATTTGATTTTAATCCTTTTTATTTGTTTACAAAATTGTTTATAAAATTGGAAAAATCTAAACTATATTTGTTTTATCATTATTAATTTATAAAGGAAAAGTTTCCATCTTTATAAAGTTACAAATTATATAAATGGTTGATTTAATGGTTCTAAATATATTTAGGTTTTAAATAAAATTACAATGGCTTATAATAAAAAAAATAATAATAATAATCAATGTATATATATGTTTACATATACTCTTACAATTAAATATATATATATATATATATATATATATACACACACATGATAGAAAAAATGAAAGATATAATTACATGGTTAAAATTTACCTGTGTTATACATAGTAAAGGAATAGTATGTAAACGCTAGATTAAAAAAATTGAATTGATATATGTTTGAAATAATACTTAATGTGACATAATGTGTTTGAACATGTACAAAATTGAATTGTTGTGTTATCATTGCATAAAAAAATAAAATATAAAAATAAGGCCGGAAAAATCGTGGATGTTAAAGTATCCCCAAATTAAGAGAATTTCGTCCCGAAATTCAACTTCTTGGAGGCTACTGAATCAGGAAAAAGATGTGAGTTTAGATTCTCAACGAACTTTGATTGTCGGTTTGAGGAGTATAATGGATGACAAAGTTTAGGTCGGATACTCAAGGTCAGGTCGGGTCATTGTGTCAGGCATGGATGGTAGTAGTGGGTTTAGTTTGAAGAGAATTAAAGAGCAAATTTCACTAGGAAAATTTTGGGCTTCGAAAATGGAATGCATCACTTGCCATGAGAGTGATGAGAATCTGATGATCAAAACTTGCTTAGGATATAGTCTAATATGTTCGAAAGGTATCACTGGATAAGGATTTCACAGCTATTGGTCAAGGTCAAGGTAATAGGAAACCCTACGTGATACGGACAACGTTACTTCTGACAATATGACAGGAGCACTTATATTTTAGGATATACCAGCGGTATATCCACTATGCCCTTATCATACCCCATTAGTTTCGTTACTGTACATCACCATAGGTTTTATGTCATCACACACGACAGAATTCACTATGTTTTTCATGCGCTGACTTTTATAATTACGTGTGCACCCGTAATTACTCAAATCGTCGTATGGTCCGTATAGGTCATTCTATTGTGTGTGGGTACAGAGGGAGGAACACCCAAAAACATTTAGTTTATTATTGTTTTCATGTATAAGTTGTTAATAAGTGACTGTGTCTTTAGATGGTAAAGTCAGTCAGAAAATAAAAACTAACAATGTGGTATAACCCCATACATGGGTGCCCTAAGTAGATGGCATATCCCTCCAGATTACCCATAAAGTCTATAGCTCTCTCGTGTTTGAACAATAATACGTCAAACCCCGAGTAACTCAAAGTTTATAGCTTCCTCGTGTTTGAACAAGAATACGTCAAACCCAAAGTAGTTCCAAGTTTATAGCTATCAACTTTCATGGATAAAGTGAATGATCATGCCTCATGTATATATTGGACAATCAATAGCAGACAATGTACAGTCTAGTTCCGTGTGTAATGTAAACACTTAGGTTTCATGTATAACGTAAATAATCTAGTATCATGTGTATTGTAAACAGCCAAGTATCATGTAACTGGTATCATGTATATTGCAAGCAATCAAGTTTCATCTATAGTGTGATCAATCTAGTATCATGTGTATTGTAAGTAATCAAGTTTCGTGTATAATGTAAATAATCATGTATATTGTACACAACCAAGTTTCATGTATAACATGAACAATCAAGTTGTGTGTGTAATGTAAACAGTTTAGTCTCAGGTATATTGTGAACGTCCATATGTAAATAGTTGAACCTCATGAGTAACGTAAACTATCGAATATTGTCGGTGATCGAGTGCTGCGAACAAGCGTGTTGTATAATGTAGGTAGTTGGGTTTCAAGTTTTCAACTTTTGTTGATGGACGGTTAACGCTTATGCGAAATGATTCATCTTTTCGAAGTGGCTAGTAAGTTCATACATTTTCGGTGGTGCAAGGTGATGAGAAAGTTTTACAGGTATTTAGAATAATAGCATACGAATAACTGGTTTGAGCTTTTTATTTGTAAATGACAAGTAATTGAAATTTATCATTGTTTGTGAATTAATAAGTGAATGTAATAGGTTGATAACTAGGTAATTGGGTAAATAAAACCTTTTTATTTATTTAGTTATCATAAAGAGAATGTTTCAAAAGAAAATAATGGCCAAATTATTTCGTAATCAGGCCAAAAATTTAAAAGTAACGAATTAAGAGGCCGTAATGAAATAATAATTGAGTCATAATTAATTATTAACTAAGATAATGAGATAAATGTTTTTATTAAACAAATTGCATTAAGTTCCTTCACAAGGTAAAAGAGGTTTGTAAATAATTAATAATCTGGATAAAATTTATAAATCAAGGGTTTGATAAATGTTTTGTTTGAACAAAATAACTACATTAGTCAAATCAGGAAATAGAAAAATAATTAGTTTACAAAGAAGGTTTAGATGTCAATTATTAAGGAGAGTAAAAAAAAAATAATAACATTCATATTTAGGTACAGGATATGGGTTTCAATTTAAGTTTTAAGAGGACGCGAAACAGAATATCCGGTTAACATCTCAGATAGTTTTTCACCAGGAAGCAGATGAACACCAAGGCGATCATCATTGTGGTTATTCGTATTGTAAAACGGGCTTCAGCTCTAGTTATTTCCGTATGCGCATTAAGTATTCCCTGGTCTACATTCCTTGTCTCCGAAACTCTGTAGTCCTTGCATATAGGTGAGCGGTATCAACTGGAGCTCCTATTGCACCGGTAAGTCCCATAACTTGTCTTGCTCTTGGTCTTGGATAGTATAGGTTAGGTGTTAGATAAGGGTCTCTCGGAGGAGTTGATTCAGCTGCTCGGAGTCTCAGGCCTGCTCCTAAGCCAATCTGCTATGCGGTCAAACATGGATCTGGCAGCTAGTCGTGCCGGTGACCAGTTGTCTTGTGAGGGGGACCCAAAGTCTTCCTCTTGTGTTGACTCTGCTTCGGGGTGATTCTCAGGGGAGTGAGGAAGGTAAGGGGGCCATGTCTAGAATAGAAAAGGTAGTAAGTGTAATGGTATGTGTTAAAGGTGTTCATGAGTTTAAAATTTGACTAATCATAACACGGAGTTCTTATAATAATATGTCAGGAGGAACACTTGACCTATAAGTAGTGTACTCACGAAAAGGATTCCCAGGAAAGAGAGGTGGGTCACAAGGGACACACTGAGGTACTCAGTCTTTTCTTAGTCAGAATCTTCCATGGACTTATACTCACTCTTCCAGCGATCATGTACCATTAACATTGATTATTTGAATCTCATGGTTATGGTGAGAATCGTTAGGGATTGTGTCTTGTGGTTCAAAGGTGTGTTTCATCTATTCAGGCAGCTTCCTTTCCTTGGATGGTAAGGTCTAAGGGTTTAAATCCTTTGCAAATGATAATAAGTGCGATAAAATTTTCAAGGCATAAGGATGAAGAGGTATAGTTGACTTAAATGTGATTAAGTGAAAGAGTCAAATAGGAGGTTTAGACTTGTGTACCAAATAGTTAAGCGAATGATGTTTAGGTGGTATTCATTTGGGGCATAACCCAATGGATACTGTGACAAATCAAAGTGATTGGAGTTCATATACTTTCAAGAAGACATGTTTTAGCCTATAGGTGGACACTCACTTCGGAAATTCCCAGGAAAGCATACAGATCCTTCGGTTGATTTGGATTTATATGAAATGCTTTCCTAGACAGAATACCCAAGGTACAGGCGTCCACCCTACCGGATTGCATATGTTCTCTTACTAATTTTCAGAACCCAAAACTTTGACAGGATTTTAAAATCTTAATTGGCATTGGGTCTAGGAGTTTGAATCTTTCCATAAATGACTTGTGATGATGTGTAAAGATGAAAGTTTATAAATGTGTGGCAAAGCTTAGGATAGCATTTAGTGATATCAAATAGGTATTGTGCAGACAGTTCAAATAGTGTAGCAAAGAAGGTATCACAGGGGTAGTAGTTTTTGTAAACATGTAGGTTATCAAGTAATATAGCACATAAGATAATTTGTATTGTATCATCCAACTAGGTAATATGTAGGAATATTACACCAAGGTATCCTAAGGTTATAGACTATAGAGTAAGAATATGTTTCAAGTAATCTATGTAGTTTCAAATGGTTTCATGTAGTCCTTAGAATATCGTAGTTCATGTATCTGCACTACATAGTTAGAAATAGGTAGATGTAGATAGGCAAGTGCATGTAAGTATGTGTATAATGAGTATAGAGTGGAGTTCCTAATAAGAGACACGAGTTAAACTCATGTTTGGGACTCCTAGGTTATAGTCTAGGTCATGTGTGTCTAATAACCTAATTCCCTATAACCATGGCTCTGATACCAATCTGTCACACCCCGGCCGTCAGTGGATTATACGCTGAGGCTGACGCGGTTGTTCATAAGCACAAGATCATTTATTAATAAGTGATAATATTATTTCATCATAATTAAAGCATACGTTACAAATAGAAATGGAAAACAATGAGTTCAAACATAACACAAGTTAAATTCAATCTTTATTAAAGCTAGGTCCATAGTCCTATATGATCATGTAGTGTCCTCAAACTGGTGCACCTGAAACATGTGAGTAAATGTCAACTACAAGAAGTTGGTGAGTAACATAGGTTTTGACACCAACAAAAGTTAAGTAAAAAGTATTTGAAATTCAATATGTTCAAAGCATAACTAAGGCATAAATGTGAAAACATACAAGGTTCCAAGGCGTACAATCAAACCGTAGTAAATGGAAAACTGGTAAGCATAATCCAACTGATTGAGTTTTGGAAAAAGTAGTAATATGGTACACACAAAACCCGCCAAGGTTCGTGTTAATTGGTATCGGTTTCCCGTATAAATGATCATAAAAGGTACCGCCTTAGGCTTGGGTAGCAAGTTAATGATTGTACTGAACATGAACACACGTATGGTCGCCAAGTAGTTTAAGACATAAAGCACATAGTAATTAGCATGAGCACAATGGTATTGAATCTGGTAGGTAATGTATTTAACATGTTCCACCCCGAGTATTTGTAAACAATAGTAAAAAGAAAGGGGGCTATGAACTCACCTGTAATGAAGCTAGTAGGTTGTAAATGGTAGTAGGTTTCGTGAGGATTCCTTACAATCAACCTACACAGTTAATTTGTATTCTAGACTCAACGTACGTCTAACGAAAATATAAGTAAAGAACTCTAAGTTTATCTGAGTTCCTAGGGATTCTTGGAATTTGGGTTTGTATATAGGATTTGTGTAGGTTGTTAGAAATATATATGTTTATTATAAGTATCTGAAACAATGATGAAATGGTTTATATAAATAGTTAGAATTTCTAATTTACTATACGAATATTGGATTGATAAAAATAATACGTTTGGGTTTATTTGAATAATTATTTTGATAATAATAAATAAACTATAGATTGGAAAGGGTTTAAATAATTGTTCTTATAAACATAATTATTTAAACTATTTAGATAACTATCCCAATAATGGTAATTAAATTGTAAGTTAAGATAATATTACATTTATTTATATAATTATTCTGAAAATAATAAATAAATAAATTATGGAATGGAAGAATGTTTAAATAATTTATTTTATGTAAATAAAATAATTAATTAAACTATTAAATAATCTCCAAGGGGAAGGAAGAATGAGAGAGGGAGGAACAGAGGCAGGTCCAAGTCTAGAAAGAGAGGTCAGTCAAAAACCAACGGCCGACGTTGAATGTTGGAACTGTAAAGAAAAAGGGCACTTTATAAACCAATGCCCCAAAACACTAATCGTAAAGAAGCAAGTTAACAATGTGGCAGCCAAAGAATCAGAAGAATCATATGGAGAAACTCTCATTTGATGTGTTGAGAGTTCTGTGGAATCCTGGATCATGGATTCAGGTGCATCGTTTCACTCTGTCTCATGCCCAGATATGGTCAGAAATCTACGAATAGGTAATCACGGTAAGGTTCGTTTAGCTGATGACCAGATACTTAACATTGCAGGAATCGGTGACGTGGACTTAAAGACATCCATGGGAACTACAATGGACGTTGAAAAATGTTAGGGTGATTCCAAATCTGAGGAGGAAATTGATCTCAATTGGTAAGTTGGATGACCAAGGCTTAGATGTCCATTTTGGGGGTGGGAAATGGAAAGTGATCAAGGGTAACTTGGTAATTGCTAGAGGAAAGAAACGGGGTACGTTGAATATGGCCGAGATACCAGCAGATGGTGTTAATGCAGTAACCAGTACGTTGTATATGGCCGAGATACCAACATCAACGACTCGGTCACATGAGTGAGAAAGGGATGAAGATGCTTGTCACCAAGGGAAAGCTTCCTGAGTTAAAACGGGTTGAGTTCGAGTTTTATGAACCCTGTGTTCTTGGGAAGAAAAAGAAGGTATCGTTTGTGAAGACTGGCAAGACACTTAAAGCTCAGATATTGGAGCTTATTCATTCAGATGTATTTGGACCAACACCAGTTTCATCCTTGGGTGGCTCGAGATATTATGTGACTTTCATAGACGATGTTACTCGCAAGATATGGGTTTACTTTCTTAAAAATAAATTTGAAGTATTTGATGTTTTTAAGAAATGGAAATCTGATGTTGAACTTGAAACTGATTTGAAGGTAAAGTGTTTGAAGTCTGACAACGGAGGTGAATACATCAACACCGAGTTTGTCAATTTCTGTGCTGAACATGGCATTAGGATGATAAAGACAGTTCCAGACACTCCTCAACAAAATGGGGTCGCAGAAAGAATAAACAGAACGCTGAACGAAAGAGCCTGAAGTATGAGATTAAATGTAAGGCTCCCAAAGACGTTTCGGGCTGATGCAATTAACACTGCAACCTATCTTATCAAGTGTGGGCTTTCAGTACCCTTGGGCTATAAAGTACCAGAAGAAGAATGGAATGGTGTAGCAGTCAAATATGAGCACTTGAAAGTTTTCGGGTACAGTGCTTATGATATAAACAAAGATGGTGATAAGTTGGATGCCAAAGCCAAGAAATACACTTTCATTGGCTATGGGTCAGATCAAATGGGCTACAGGCTTTGGGATTTTGAAAGAAGAAAAGTAACCAGAAGCAAGCATGTCACATTTAACGAGGCTGAATTGTACAAAGACAAAAAAATTCAAACTCAAAGGTTCAGAAAGAGTTCATTGAGGTAGAAATTGAAAACCAGAAATCGGCTACTGAACCAGTTCCTGAACCTGAAAATGATACTAATGTCGACACAACTCCTGAGTTTGAAGATGGTGGAAATGATGAAGAGTCAGAAGGAGTTTCTGACAGTGGGAGTTCAGCGTCTGAAGACGAACAGTCTCCACAGAAGCCTAGCACGTCTGATAATTGGGTCAGGAGATCCACTAGAGTTACTAAACAGCCTGACAGATACAGTCCCGGTCCTTCAGTTAATTATATTCTCTTGACAGATAATGGTGAACCAGCGAATTACACTGAAGCAGTAAAGGTGAAAGATTCGCTCCAGTGGGAGCATGCTATGAAGGATGAAATGAGCCTGCGAATCAGAACAAAACATGGGTCTTGGTCAAGCTTCCGCCAGACAAAAGAGCTCTACAAAACAAATGGGTCTTCAGGGTCACGGACGAACATGATGGGTCTAAACGGTACAAAGCCCGTTTACTTGTCAAGGGATTTCAACAGAAGAATGCGGTTGATTACGATGAGATCTTCTCTCTGGTGGTGAAGATGAAAACCATCAGATTAGTTCTGAGTCTTGTAGCTGCAGAAAGTTTACACCTAGACCAACTAGATGTGAAGACTGCTTTTCTTCACAGTGATCTCGATGAAGACACTTACATGGCACAACCTGAGGGTTTTCAGGTTGTTAGTAAAGAAAATTGGGTCTGCAAACTAAAGACGAGCTTGTATGGTCTTAAACAGGCACCTAGACAGTGGTACCTAAAGTTTGATAACTTTATGGATAGGTCAGGGTTCAAAAGATGACAGATGGATCATTGCTGCTATTTGAAGAAATTTAGCAACTCTTATATCATACTATTGTTTTATGTTGATGATATGTTGATTGTAGGGTCCGATATGAGAGAAATAAGCAAGTTAAAGAAACAGATGTCTAAAGAATTCGAGATGAAAGATTTAGGTCCAGCCAGTCAGATACTTGGGATGAGCATTACCAAAAACAAGAAGGATGGTTCTTTAACACTGTCCTAGGAGAAATACATAGGGAAAGTGTTAGAGAGATTCAAGATGAATGATGAAAAGACCAAGTCTAGGAACACACCATTAGGAAGCCACTTAAATCTTACCAAAGACCAGTCTCCTAAATCTGAAGAAGAAAGAACAAAGATGTCTAAAGTTCCATATGCATCAGCGGTCGACAGTCTCATGTATGCCATGGTCTGCACTCGACCAGATATTGCTCATGCCGTTGGGGTTGTTAGTCGGTTTATGTTAGATCCGGGAAAAGCACATTGGGAAGGTGTTAAATGGGTTCTCAGGTACTTGAAGGGTACATCTTCAATGGGGTTATGTTTCAAAGGAAAAGATGCTATTCTGAGAGGTTACACAGATACCGATTTGGGTGGATGCAAAGGGACGTTTAAAAGTACCACTGGGTACGTATTTACAGTGGGAGGAACAACAGTGAGCTGGATGTCCAGACTTAAGAAAAGTGTGGCTTTATCAACAACAGAAGCTGAGTACATGGCTGTTGCTGAAGCCAGTAAAGAGTTAGTATGGTTGAAGATTTTTCTTGAAGAACTGGGAATACATCAGTCTGATTACTCATTGTACTATGACAATGAGAGTGTAGTGAAACTTGCCAAGAAACCAGTCTATCATGGGAAGATGAAGCCTATAGAGATGAGATATCACTTCTTCAGAGAACTGATCAGTGAAGGAACAATCAGTCTGAAGAATATCTTGGGTGCGAAGAATCCAACAGATATGTTTACCAAATATGTGGTGCTGGATAAGCTAAAGCTTTGCATAGTTTCAGGTGGTCTCCAGGAATAATGTTGAGGAGACTAGGGTAACTAGGGAGAACTGAAGACCAGGGGTTTTCATTTGCAGAAGTCGAGTGTGGAGTTGAACGTGTTTCGAAGCCTCCAACTGGGAGATTGTTGGGAAGTAAGCTTTGGGTCAGCCGACCCTAGCCCTAAGCGGTCCCAGTTTAGTTAACTTGTTGATTAAGGGTTCTAACCCTAATTAGTGCCTACATAATGATCTCTTGTACTTGTAATTTATTAGCAATCAATAAAACGAAAACCCTCGTTGCCCCTGTGGATGTAGGTCACATTGACTAAACCACGTAAATCTTGTCTCTTTTATTTTCTTGTTTGTGTGTTGCGTGTTTGATCCTAACATGATTCCCAGTGCAACTTTACTAGACTGCTTTGGCAGAGTACTTGTTTAGTGTTCATAGATATAGTAATAGTAGATTCCCAGTGCTACTACACTGGACTGCTTTGGCAGAGTACTTGTTTAAACTCTTGCATCTTTAAATCTCATTTGTTTATACTTGTGTGTTTGTGGGTGCTTACTTTCTGTTCTCAATCCCCTCATTCAGGCTTGTCCAGTCATTTATTGACAGGGTATCTAGTTCTGGTGATGGATTGCTATTTTGTGTGCTTGTGGTTTGATTGATTGTTCTTGTTTGTAGTTCTCAAGGTGTTCTTGCATCTGTGTTTTGTTCCTAAATATAACTGGTGACACTTCTCCTAAAACACCTAAATCTACCAAGTCTTCATCTTCTCATGATGGTTTTACAAAGCAAAATAACCTTAACTTTGGGAACCCTTTATATCTTCACCCTAGTGACACCTCTAATGCCTCTATGATGAACATAAAACTCAAAGGTACTGAAAACTACAATATCTGAGCTAATGCTATGGAACTTGCTCTTCAAGTGAAAAACAAGTTAGGGTTTATTGATGGGGTCTGTTGAAAGGGATCTTGAAAATGATGTCCTGAGATAACAATGGGATAAGTGCAACTCTATTGTCCTATCTTGGATCTTAAACTCTATCTCTGAATAGTTGTATGTTGGTCAAGTGTTCTATGAAATTGCTTAGGATGTCTAGGATGAATTAAAGGAAACTTACAGTAAAGTTGATGGGTCTGTCATCTATAATCTTTACAAACAAAATAATTCCACCTCTCAAAATGGTTCCTCCATTTCTGACTACTATCACAAACTGAATTCTTTATGGAGACAATATGATGTTTTCACCAAACATCCTAAGTGTACCTATAATTCCTCCACTGCTATCACTGATTTTACTAATCAACTCAAGCTAATGCAGTTTCTTATGGGCTTGGATGAAGTTTATCAGCCCTTAAGAACTAACGTTCTTTCTAAGGATCCCCTCCTATCAGTCAAAATTGCTTTTGTTGTTATCTCCGCTGAAGAAACTAATAGAACTACCAATCCTATTATGACTAGTTCTAAATCCCAAGCCTCTGCTTTTATTTCCAAGTTTAGTGATTACAAAAAGAAAAAACCTTCTAAGTCTAGACCTTTGAAGTGCTCACATTGCAATCTTAATGGGCATACTATGGAAAAATGTATTGAGCTTATTGGTTATCCTCCCAACTATAAAAATAAAACTAATCTTCAGCGTGATCAAGATAAATCCAATGCTACTAGTGAGAAATCTTTCTTCACTGAAGATGCTAAACCATCTTCTCAGCCATTCACACCTGATCAGATTGCTAAGCTCATGTCCCTGATCTCTGAGAATACTGCCAACCATGCTTCTGCTAACATATCTGGTGATTTTAACACTCCCTCTCTTAATTATAAGCTTAAAAGAGTCTTTTTGTTCCAATAGTATTCATGACTTAAATGGGACACATATGTGGATCATTGATTCTGGTGCTAATCAGGAAATGATTATTAATGATAAGCACATTATCAATGGTTTAGATGTGTCTGATTTAAATCTTACTGTGGGACATCCTAATGGAACTAAAGCTTAAATTATGAAAATAGGGAACTTAAAACTTGCTAATGACATTATTCTTAAGGATGTTATGGTTATTCCTGACTATTGTGTCAACTTAATATCTGTTAACAAAATGGCTAAGGATAACAAACTCTACTCCTTGTTTACTGAATCACATTACTATGTTCAGGACTTCTTGAAACAGAAACTTGCGATGATTGGTAAAGAGTTAGGTGGTCTGTATACTCCCTCCACCTTGGCTGAAGGTCAGCCGTTAGGTTCTCAATCCAATATGTTCTCTGGTTCAACCTCCACTCAGTTATGGCACAGTAGACTTGGTCATCCCTCTGACCAGGTCCTTCAAGTTTTAAAAAATGATCTTGTTTTGACTAAAAAGATTGAGAGTGAACCTTGTGAAATATGTCATAAGTCTAAACAAACTCGTACTTCTTTTTCAAATAATAATCATAAAACTAATGGTGTTGGTGATCTTATTCATTTAGATGTGTGGGGTCCTTTTAAAGTGTCAAGTAGAGAAGGGTTTAAGTATTTTTCTTTTTAACTATTGTTGATGATTTTTCTCGGGCTGTTTGGTTATATCTTTTAAAAAGTAAGCATCAAGTTTTTGAAAACATTGAGTCATTTTTCTGCCTTATCAAAACTCAATTTGGTAAAACTATTAAAACTTGTCGTAGTGACAATGGTACCAAGTTTATAAATCTTCGTGTGCAACTGTTTTTTGACAAACTTGGAGTTATTCATCAAACTTCCTGTGCCTATACTCCCCAACAGAATGGGGTTGTTGAACGAAAACTGTCATTTTTCTGCCTTATCAAAACTGTTTTTTTGACAAACTTGGAGTTATTCATCAAACATCTTCTAAACACAGCTAGGTCTTTTATGTTTCAAGGTGGGTTACCTTTGTCTATGTGGACTGAATATGTTTTAACTACTGCCTACCTCATAAATCGTACTCCTTCTTATGTCTTGAATGGTAGATCTCCTTATGAACTGTTGTTTGGGATTTGTCCTTCTCTTAGTCATTTGAGAAACTTTGGGTGCCTTGTTTTTTGTACTAATTTGAATCCTAAAGACAAATTTGACAGAAGAGCTAATAAATGTGTTTTCATTAGATATTCTATTCATAAAAAAGGTTATAAACTTTGGGATTTGGAGAATAAAACTGTTTTATTTTCTCGAGATGTTAAGTTTTATGAAACGGATTTTCCTTTTAAACTAAATAAGGTTTCCCAGTTAGAAAAATATGAAAGCTCTGAGGTTTATAAATTTTTTCTTAGAAGTTGAAAACAAAGGGCTGATGCCCAATGATGAAAACCAGGCACAAGAATCAGTTCCTAGTGATTGTGGTCCCTCAGGTGGCTCAGATAAAAGTTCTGATCAGGTTAGTGAGAACAGTAACACTGATAAGAATGGATCTACATCTGATAAGGACATATTAGTGGGTCAAACTCCTATACCTGATCTGACTAATGTCTTTGAAGCTATCCGGGTGGATAACGATAGTGAAGGAACTACTGATGATTTTGTCTCTAAGGGTACTGTGGATGAACCCGAACCTGATCAATTAAGAAGAACTGCTAGAACTATCATTTCTCCTAGCCGATTCAATGATTTTGTCGTAGAAGGGAAGGTTAAGTACGGATTAGTAAAGGTTATTAACTACTCCAAATTGTCCTCTGAAATCTTCAGTTTTCTGTCCTCTTTAGATAAATCTATAGAGCCTAATTCTTTTATAGAAGTGTCTTTAGATCCCAACTGGGTCAATGCTATGAATGAGGAAATGGAAGCTCTTCATAGAAATAATACTTGGGTTCTTACTGATCTTCCTCCTGGAAGAAAGCCCATTGGTTGTAAATGGATATATAAAATCAAATATAAGGCTGATGGTTAAATAGAAAGATATAAGGCCAGATTAGTGGCCAAAGGGTAAAGTCAACGCGAAGGTTTGGATTTTGATGAAACCTTTTCTCCTATGATGAAAATGGTCACAGTTAGATGTATTATAAGCCTTGTTGTTCAAAATGATTGGTCTATGTTTCAATTAGATGTGAACAATGCTTTCTTATATGGAAATCTGGCTGAAAATGTTTATATGACCTTTTTGAGGTTTATTATGATAAAATTGAATCCAAAGTCTGCAAGCTTGTTAAATCCTTATATGGTAATAAGCAAGCTCCTAGACAATGGAATGAAAAGTTAACTAAAACTCTACTTAATATTGGTTTTGTTCAAAGTAATAGTGATTACTCTTTGTTTGTCAAAACTAATGGTAGTGTTATTAGTATACTTCTTGTGTACGTTGATGATATCGTCTTAACCGGAAATAACTTGGAAGAACTTAAGAATATTAAGTCTTGGTTGAGTTCTAAATTTCTTATCAAAGATCTGGGTGAACTTAAATATTTTCTTGGTATTGAAGTTCTTAAAACTGCTGAAGGGGTTGTTTTATCTCAAAGAAAATATTGTCTAGAGTTGTTAAATGAGTTTGGTATGTTAGGCTCCAAACCTGTCGGTAATCCTATTGATCAAAACATGATTATTACTGATAAACAAAATTCTGCTGAGAATGACTCTAATCTGGTCAATGCAACTAATTACCAAAAGTTTATTGGTAAACTGATATATTTAACTCTTACTCGACCCAATATTTCTTATACTGTTAGTTGTCTTAGTCAGTTTATGCATCGTCCTCTTAACTCTTATCTTAAAACTGCTTTGAGACTTCTTCGTTGTTTGAAAGGGTCTCCCGAAAAAGGAAATTTATTCAGGAAAAGTGATAATTTTGAGTTAAAGGGGTACTCTAATTCGGATTGGGGTAAGTGCTTGGCTACCCGAAGGTGTATTTCTGGGTTTTGTGTTTTTCTTGGAGATTCTTTAATCTCCTGGAAAAGTAAAAAACAACCTACTGTGTTTAGATCTTCTGCTGAAGTAGAATATCGTGCGCTAGTTGTTTTGAGTTGTGAAATTATTTGGCTGTTAAAGTTATTAGCTGAGATAAATGTTTAACAAAAACTTCTTGTTAACATGTTCTGTGATAGTAAAGCTTTTTTACTTATAGCCCGCTAATCTTGTTTTCCACGATCGAACTATACATTTTGAAATACTGCATTTTGTTCATGAAAAGTAGTTGGTGGAATGTTAAGAGTGTCGAAAATTGATACTCATGATCAGCCAACTGATATTTTTACTAAAGGCTTAAGTGTTTCTCAACATACTTACTTAAGTAAAAAATTGTGTCTTGTTAATCCATTTGCTGCTTGATCGGCTGATTGAATTGAGGGGATGTGTTAAAAAAAGATAAGTTTTTCTTTCAATTCAATCTTTATATTTTTTTTTATAAAGTTAATTTCTAATTTTTTTTGTGTTGTTTAGTGTTCAATTTGCTGGCTTCTCAATGTGATGGACTCATTCTCAAATTAATGGTCAAGTGGGCTTCTGAGTGTTTTATAGGCTTCTACTCTCACATGTTCAGGGTTCTATTTGCCTTATAAAAAGAATGCTTTGATTAGGGTTTTGAAAATAATCCATCATTCGACTCCTCACTTTCTCGCACATGCTCTCATCTGTGTAGCCTCTTCTCTGGCGATTTAGTGTCTCCATTCAACCTCCAACTTTGGTTGCAGGTTTGTTATCAAGATCTTGTTATAAGTGGTGAAATCTGTGATGACTACTGATTCACAGATTTTTGATTGATTATTCATTGTTTTTGCTTTAGATTTGTTAGCTTATTGTACTTGAACTTTGTTTCTTATAAAATTAGTGTTTCCTTCTGACTGATTCAAACGATTTGGTTTTTTGGCAGAACGGTATTAAGTCTCCAAGTTTATTGGAGGATTTATACACTAAGTTCACATGTGCAAACAATAACGTTACACGTACTCCATGAAGTACTAAATGGGCATCTAAGGAAAGCATAGAACTAAGTTCAAATCTTCGACCAGTAAACCCAAAACTTGAAACATCGGTAACAAGTATTTGGGTATGGGATTAACTTTAAAATTTTCCGGTAGTATGAGACAGGTATATTATAAGGTGATACCCGATCCGATTACCGGAAAATACATATCCGTTCACCGGAACCATACCCATAAACATTTTCTTTTTCTTTTTATTTTTCTCTCCCTTTAGGTAATAGAGTAGATCTTTTCAAAAAGCTCACGGTTTGCTGGAAGCTCACTCGAAAAAAGCTCCCTCGAAATCAGTTCATTTGTAAACGAGCTGAGCTGGCTCACTCGGTTAATAAATGAGCCGAGCCCAAGGTAAGCTTGGCTGGTGGCTCACCCGTTTGGCAAATTTAAATTAAAGCCTAAAAAATAATTTATATAAATTATAACCCAAAACTATAACATATTATCTAAGCTTAACTTTCACTGTTAGCCCAATATTCAAATAGACCCTGGCTCGGCTCGTTTACAGCTCTGTAATAGAGTAATCTAATAATCCAATAATTACAGTTTTTATATTTCTAATTTCTCCAGGTAATAAAATTATATAAAATTTAAAATAGGAAGAAATGTATTTGGAAATCCTAAGGGGTAATTTTTAACAAACTAACGGGTAAACTTGATGTACGATGGTATACTTAATAAATAATAACCAACGGGTAATTACCTGATGAGACCGGGTATGACACAGTTTCACAATCAGGTATGAGATTTGAACTCATTGGTCATCTATTCGTCCTGAAAGTCCAAAAAAAAAAGTTAATCTTGAAAATAAAAAATTGACGGAACGAAAACTAAATAATACAGTTAAAAAATATAATAAAATGAAAACGAGATAGAGGAAAATTTTTGAAAATCAAAAGATGGAATTTGGGAGTCGGACAAACAATTGTTTGTCAATGCATGCGACGTAGTGAAACCTTTTCCTGGTAAGTACCAGACACGTAACTTTAAACTGATCATAGTGATGTCCGTTTTAATTAGATTATATTGCTATTTTACGTTGGTCCATATTAGAAAATTAAACGATTCAACTAGTGAAATAATGAATATGGTTGGAGAAATAATATCATTGTATTTTTATATATTAGTTTGACCATTTGAATACGAATTCCATTTTTTTCTTAAATCATGGTATATTGTTTATTTTTTAATCATTTGCGTCATTTTCATTAGCATTATTAGATTTTTCTGTTAATTTTAAGTGTATTCTGGTCTCTTTACACCTAAGGGGCTGATAATGTAAATTACTAAGATTGATGGGACCCACTCAAAAATAATAATAATAATAATAATAATAGAAATAATAATCATCATCATTATCATCGCCCCACCCTCTGATGACCATTCCACCCCACTTTGCCGGTTTTCAAAGTTGAACTGGCAGTTGCATCACCTGAAGAACTTGGGAGCCTCGAACCATTTTCATGCACTTCGCTAACTACGTAAGCATGTATACAAAGATTGAAAATACACTAAATCGATGCGATTATAACTTGTCGTTCTCCAAGAACAAAGGTGCTTATTCTTCACCACACACTTCTTTCCGTCTTGATTTTGATCTTAGATTGATTTTGGCACTAAGAGGTCATGGGTACAAATCGACCTTCAAAATGGGTAGAACAAGGTTGGGGTTTTGACTTTGAAGCTCTCTAAATGAAATCAACCTGCTACACTGGAGTTTCGATTTGGGTCGTCGGTGGTATCGTTGGAGAGGTTTTAACGGGGGAACTAAGGCAAATTTGATTAACCTAGTTTAAAAAAAAATATTTTAAAAATTAATTCTACAGAATTTATAATTGTTACATCAAAGTTCATTTAAAAGATATATTTTGACGAGTGTATGTGTTAATAGATTACATTATATTTTATACAACCCGTGTAATACATGGGTTTATTCAACCCGTGTATTTACACAGGTTTTTATAAACATATTTTTTTATTACTAAGTATATAACATTACATTTATTCAACCTGTGTAATACACATGATTCTAAACTAGTTTTCTAATAAAGTGAATTCGGATTGAATTTGAACTCAAAAAGCTGAAACAAATTCAATAGACAAATATTCGAACCGGTTTCAAAAAATAACTAATTATTAAATTGAAATTATATATATATATATATATATATATATATAAATAAAAGCTTAAAAGCCAATATCGACGCTAGACAGTGAATTCACGGTTCACTTTGAACATATGTTGAAGCGAAAAGGCTACAAGTCCTTTGTGCAGGGATTTTCAAAAATCTGTTTTTGTATATATACAACTTAGGAGAAAGGTTTATACAAAAGGAATTCATTGTTCACTTTGAACATATGTTAAAGCGAAGGTACGAAGGATTCTAGATCATTGATGTAGGAAATCAAGGGTTAAGATCAAGGGTGTGTCTAGTCAGCTTGTTTTTAAGCGTGAAAAGAGTCTGGACGGGTAAAATTGAAATAGACTGCCTTTGTTGGCTTTTTCAAGTTCCCTCATTATTAACAAACACGTATAACTTTTTTATACGACATTATTTTTTTATATATACACCATAAAATCGAGCGTTTTATTCTCTTTAATTTGAGTATAGTCTTGCCATACTTTTTATTTTAAAAAAATCAATTTTTTTCAAAAAATGACGATGTGTTGTGGGTCTAACATGCGTGATTATGATTTATGCGTATAACACGCGTGATTATGGTCATGCGTTATTATAAAACATGTGTGATTATGCGTATAACATGCGTGATTATGGTTATGCGTAATTATAAAACAAACATGATTATCTACTTCGGAGGAGTAATTATCATTTTACACATGCGTGATTATCATCATGCGTTATTATAAAACATGCGTAACTATCATTTTAAACATGCATTATTTATAAAACATGTGTTATTATTATGACGCGGACAGATTTACCACTCGCCTAATGAACACGTGTCGCATCCTGGTGTATTCGTACGCTTTTGAGCCTTGAAGGTTACAAATCCTTTGTGCAGGGATTTTCAAAAATCTGTTTTTGTATATATACAACTCAGGAGAAAGGTTTATACAAAGGGAATTCACTGTTCACTTTGAACATATATTGAAGCGAAGGTACGAAGGATTCTAGATCACTGATTTAGGAAATCAAGCGTTAAGATCAATGGTGTGCCTAGTCAGCTTGTTTTTAAGCGTGAAAAGAGTCTGGACGGGTAAAATTGGAATAGCCTACCTTTGTTGACTTTTTTCAAGTTCCCTCATTTTTAACAAACACATATCTACTTCGGAGGAGTAATTATCATTTTACACATGCGTGATTATCATCATGCGTTATTATAAAACATGCGTAACTGTCATTTTAAACATGCATTATTTATAAAACATGTGTTATTATTATGACGCGGACAGATTTACCCTACGTCTAATGAACACGTGTCACATCATGGTGTATTTGTACGCTTTTGAGCCTTTGTACAACAACCGTCCCCCACAACTTAGATCAAATAACTTCGTAATACAATATATACACGCCACAACAATAAATTATTTTTATATAATCTTCTACAATAAAGATAAAAGCGTATGTTAACAAATATCGGTCCACATAAAAAGAATATATATTAAGAATTGATAATAATATAAGTATTAAAGCATAGAGAGAGGATCAAATAAAAAAACGGTTTTGTCTAAGTAGGCTAAGAAGGATTTTTAAAAACATAATATCCGGCTAAAACGAACTCCGATTGAACTCATTCTAGCGACGTTGGAACCGGCTCGTCAGGCTTTGCTATCTTAGCTTTTAGGGTTTAGTTTTTTAGGTTTTACGTTTAAGGTTTAGCTTTAGGGTTTAAAGTTTAGCTTTAGCTTTTAGCTTTTTTTGCTTTTAGGGTTTAGCTTCATGGTTTAACTTTTTGGGTTTAGCTTTAGCGTTTAATGTTTAGGGATTTGAGTTTAGAGTTCGACGAGCGAGTTCCAACGCCGTTAAATTTGAGTTTAATCGAAATTCGTTTGAGCCGGATATCCAGTTTTTGAAAAATCCTTTTTAGCCTGCTTAGGTACAATCCTTTTTTTAGGGGATCCTCCCTCTTAAAGCATAATATATCAATTTTTAGACTTTACATGTAGGGTATTGTTGTTTACACCATACTCTACAACACCTAGTCTACAAATAATAATAAAAATATTCTTAATAAATTCAATTACTTTTTTGTTATTACCCAATAATGAAATATTCTTAATAAATGCAACTATTCTATAAATTTTGTTAGAACAACTCACATACCCATCTAATCTACTTCTAATTCTACTTCACGGTGCACAACGAGACTTGAACCCTCGACCATTAGGGGATGGCACCATTTAACGCACCAAGATACCATTAGGCTAAATGCCCCTTGATGCAACCGTTCTTTAATAATTACCCAATATTTAATTATCACCTTCTCATTAAACGCAACCATTGTTTAATAAAAATTTAATAATGAACATTAAAATTACAACTTTTTTCCAATGTATTTTCAAATATTTTGAGAATATTTTTAAAATGAATCGTTGAGTTTTCTAAAACCAAAAACTTGTGTATATCAATACTGTAACACCCGAATAATTCCCAAGTAATATAGGGGCTAGAAGTATTCAAAGGAAAAGCCCAAGGGGTAAAAGTGCAAAGTTTCAAAAGTTCAAGGACTAAAAATGATAAAATTGGAAAACTAGCATGTGACGGACTGTCACCAAGTCATAACGGTCTGATACGACTCGTGACGGACCGTCACCATATGGTAACGGCCTGTGCCGCTAAAACCAGAAGCGGTTTAGGGTTTCTGACACGTGTCCGGTGACTCAGCTTCGTGACGGACCATCACCATCTCGTAATGGTCCGTTACGTGGTCCCAAAGTGCGTAGCCACTATCACACCCTAGCTGTAACATCCCGAAAATAATAAACGACAATAAATGGAAACGGGATAAACGTGAGACGAACGGAATAAGCGGACGTGGAATGGGCCGGCTACAGGCTTGCGCGCGAATGGGCTCAAGGGTAGTCTCTCCCTATAAATACCCTAGCGCATCTCTTTTATCTCATTTTACAAGTTCTAGAGAGAGAAACCGAAAAGAGAGAAAGTAGACGGATCGGCCCGAGATTCCAACAAAGTGTTACTCCATAGCTCGTGAGAAGAACCTCCGAAACAAAAGATCGATACAGGTAACGATTTTGTCTAAATATGAGTTTTTGTAAGATTTGGGGTTTTCGGGTTTTGGATAAAAAGATAACGTTTTTACATATGAAACTTGAAAATAAACATAAATCTAGCATCTAGAAGGAAAAAAACGAACGTTTTGAACGTAGAAAGTTGGGATCTTGACGTGATCAGATCCGCATGCAAGAACTTAGGGTTCTGGGGGAAGAAAACTGTCCGACGGGCGAACTTATCAAGTTTGCCTAGTAAGGAAAGGGGCGAACTTATCAAGTTCGCTTGACAAGTTCATCTGGGGCACGAGGTAAGCGAACTTATGGGGGCGAACTTACTAAGTTCGCTGGGCATGGATCAGGCGAACTTAGCCTAAGTTCGCATGTATGTTCGCCAGGTGTGTAAGAGGCGAACTTAGCCTTAAGTTCGCCTAAAACAGAACGAGTAAACCGTTAGAGTCGGGATTGGGTCTGATGTGCATTTAATTAATCAATTCAGATAGTACGTGACGTTGATTGGACCTTTAATTAGGATTACCGAGACCAGCTTATCAGGTGAGTTCTAGAGCCATCTTTTAAATGTTTTATTAATGTTTTGGGCTGGTGTGCATACTTACGGAATGATGTTTAACGAAATGATGTTTTATGAAATGATGTTTTACGAAAGGAAAGTTGAAAGGTGTTTATGAAGTGTTTTGCCAAAGAGGTTTATGAATGGTTTACGAACGATTTAATGATGAAATGTTTTATAATAAAACGTCCGAATACTTTAACTTAAATGATGTAAAGGCGGTAACGGTTATTTTATAAAAGTCACAAAATGAACGAATCTTCTTTCGGGAACTAAGATATGCATGTATGTTATGGGCCTTACCTTTTAGGGGCCTTTGTAGCTGGCCAACTGTTGTACAACTGGGTGGATAAAGGGGTAACGACGGTCACCATGGGATTACCGGGATCCCTATTGAAGGTACTATTCCCTACAAGGGAACAGTGCTTAAGGTGACGGTACGTGCTATCCTTTGGGACGTCGTGCTTAAGGTGAAGGTGCGTGTATCCTTGAGGTACCGTTCATAAGGTTCTGGTGTTGAACGGCTTTGGGGTATCGGGCCCTAGCTTTCTCCGCCTGCAGGTAATGTATGGTGTTGAAGGGTCTAGCGGTGGCGTGCCTCGGGGTTTCTCCGCCAGTATGCGATGTATGGAATTGACGGTTACGAGAAGGCGCAGATTCGGTTAATGTTGACTTATGTTTTGATGAGATGATTATGAGGTTGTGATGATGCTAAGTTATTGAATGTTTTTACGTACGCTTTATTTGAACGAATGAATGTTATGTTTTTGGCAAATGTTAATGTTAAAGTTTTATGAAATGCAAGAACTCACCAGCGTAGCTGACTTCTAGTATGCACATTCAGGTTAAGGACATGTATGGACGATGGACGGTGATGCTTGGCTGGAGATGAAGAGTTACCCGGTCGATCTACGAAGTCTGGCATCTCGTTATGTTTTATTTATGTTATGTTTTATGTTTAAGACAATGTTACGCTTCCGCATGTTGAACAATGTTAGGATTGAAATGAAATTTTCTGCTGGGTTATTTGATATTCAAGTTTAAGAACTGTTTGTGAATGAGTAAATCCAACAAGTGAGGCCTCCCGGGTTTAGGGCCTTACAAGTTGGTATCAGAGCAATAATTTGAGATATTCGGACACTCCCGGTGTCTGAACTTAAACTGTGAATGGGACCGAAAGCGGATGCCAGTACGGGTAACTCGAGCCACATCATCAGGTATGAAGAAAGTATATATTTACATATATAGTATGCCTTAGAAAGTGTTAGGTTAGGACTTGTGTTCTGATGGAATCACAAAGGTGGTCAAATAGAAATCGAGAGGTAGTGTAATGGTTAATTGCAGATGGCCAGTGTATATTAACATCTTACAGTGCTTGTTGAATTATATTTGTTAACTAGCGTGATGACATTAGATTCCTTGTCTTATAGAACGAAATGGCGGGACGAAAGAGCGGAAGGCGTGGTGGGGGCCATACCGGTGGTCGTAATAGGACTCCTGTTCATTAGGAGTACAGTGAAGAGGAAAGTGTCCACACGGAACCTGAAGTCAGCATGCATTGAACTGAACGGACACCCGTGGAAAAATAACACTTCACTTTCGAACCGGAAGTGAAGGCGGCCCTGGCACGCGAGTTTACTGAGCTGATGAAGGCTACCTTGCCAGACCTGCTGACAGAAACATTGAAGAAGGCTAATGAGGCGGGCGGGTCCAACACAGCAACTGATGCCCCGATCATTGGGGCAGTTAACGCACCGCCTGCTCGCGGCTTCGACTATAAGTCATTCAAGGCATGTGACCCGCCAGTTCTGACCGGAAAGAAAGACGCGTAGCTACTTTTGACTGGGTGATACGTATGGAAGCCGCCATCCGTCTGAGCGAGTGTCGAGCAAATCAATTTGTGAAATTTGTTGCTAACTCCTTGAGGGAGGAAGCATCCCATTGGTGGGAAGGTGTACGTCAAGCTAAGGGGGACGAGACGGTTGACACAATGCTGTGGAACGATTTAAAGACATTGGTGATCAAGAAATTCTGCCCGAGGAATGAAATAGAGAAGGTGGAAAGAGAGTTTTCGGGATTTAAAGCCGGAAGTAAAACACATCGGCAATACACTACCAAATTCAATGAACTGGCACGTCTGGTGCCGCATCTGATCATGACTGAGGAGAGAAAAATTTCTTGCTACATCCAAGGATTTCCGGATAAGGTCCGTACTTTCATCAAAGCAAACACCCCTAGCACCTATGATTCGGTGGTGGAACTCAGTGGTGTAGTGTATGATGACCTGACACTAAATGGTGTTGCCATTGAGGAACCCAAGAAGAAACCGAGCTTCCAAAACAAACGAACAGGTGGAAAGATGTTTGGGGCTCATGATAAGAGGGCTCGGGTGGAGGAGATAGCGATGTGTAATAAGTGTGGGAAGGAACATATGGGTGAGTGTAGACTGGGATCCAATCTATGCTTCAAGTGTGGCAAAACTGGACTCTACTCACGTGAATGCCCCTAACTCTACAAGTGCTATAACTGTGGGGGAACCGGGCATCTGAGTATGGACTGTGCAAATCCAAGAATGGGGGAAACTGGGAAGGGGAAGAGCACCGAAAAGAAGGATGAAAGGCCCCGGACAAAGACCCGAGCATATGCACTAACGCGGGACCAAGCCAGGCAAACCCCGATGTGGCGTCAGGTACGTTCATCCTTGACGACACTTTTGTTTCTGTGTTATTTGATTCGGGTGCCAGTAAAAGTTTTATATCAGTCGCTTTCTGTAAACGAGTAAAGTACACGGTTAGTAAAATAGAACGAGCCTTTAGTATCGAAACCATTGAGGGTAGAACTGCGATAGTGACCGATGTAGTTGACAACTTGATATGTCCTAAATTATACATATTTTGCATGCATAATAATCCCCATATTATGGTACTAATTGATTAATAACCTCGCAATTGATACTTAAAACGTTAATATTTCACAATTGTAGATTATTCGGTGCTCCAAGATAAACAAAGCAAAAACTAGCCTAAAACATGAAGACATCAACCTTTTGGAGGACCAAACCCGAGCATTGACCCCCAATAAGTCAAACAAGGTCAACACAAGTCAAACCAGCAGCTAAAAGACGAATCTGGGAGGCAGAGGGGCATTGCACGGTCGTGTAATGCCATGCACGGCCGTGCAAATGCTCTCCTGCTCTCCCAGACTCCGGTACACTGTCCTTTGTACCCTGTTTGATTCCCGAGGTGTTTGCACGCCCATGCAATCCAATGCACGGCCGTGCATTGCTCATTTTGAGGCCTATAACTAGATGACTTGAGTTCTTCATTGAGGCATCCCTTACACATCCCAAGAACACACCAGAGAAAGCTTATTTCGTAGTTAGAGTGTAGTAGTAGTGAGTAGAGAGGCTCTTCCTCCTTGTTTCGCAATAGGGGAGCCTACGAAACTAAGCGTTATGCTAGTTAGTATGGCCATTCGTGGCTAGACTCTTTGTATTGCTAGGGTGAAGATGAAGTTTGGTGGATTTTAATGATTAATGTATTAATCCAAGTGATGTGTTTATGTCTTTGACTATTCGTCCTTAAAACCACCATTTTGGTGGGCTTTTATTATTGTTTAAATCCATCTTTATATTTGTGAGTGTTCTTAATTGTTAAAGTGTAAAACCTTTTTAATCAAACTTCTCTTGAAGCTTGTAAGTCTTTATACAGGTAGAGATTGATAAGCCAAGGCATGGTTAACACTATTAAGATCGTACGTCTTTATACGAACTTATTATGCGACCAATAATTGGTGAACTCATGTTGGGAACGGTACGTATTTATACTTGGTCCCATTGTTACACCGCCTCTCGGTGAGCAAAATATAATCACCTATTTAATTCTAATACAAAGCATTTTACATTCGATGTCTTAAACCAACCCGGAGATGACCATTCGAAGGGTTGAGGGTAATTGTTGTTCTTAACGGGAGGCACTACCACTTGTTAAAGCTTTTTAATTTGCAAATCAAATGTCGTGAGGACGAGGCTCTAGCGGTGACCCGGGTCACACATTTGTAGCAGTCATATCACTAGATTAGTCAACTTAACATTATCACGTACCGATCGGATTCGAAACCCAAAGCAATACTATTCGTAACATGATCATTCCCGACCTATTTACTTTCCTGTTATTTACTATTCTGTTCGTTACATTTCTGTTACACACTTCACGCACGTTTTTACTTTTCTGCTATTTACTTTACCGCCATTTACTTTTCTGTCATTTACTTTCCTGTTCCACAAGCACACAAAACTCACTCACTAATTAAACCGGCTAAACATTAACAAAACTTGAGTATTGGAATCCGACCGTGTCCGTTGGTTCGATACATGGTTCTTACCTAAACTATATTACGCTGCGATAGGTACACTTGCCAATTGTGTGTGTTTTTAAGTTAAAGTAATTATCATTTTATAAATTTAAAACTTGATCTCGTGAAACCATAATCTCTAAATATTATTATATATTTTATTACATCAAAAATCACACATCAAGTTTTTGGCGCCGTTGCCGGGGACAAGGTGCTTTCAAGAAAAAATCAAGTTAACGGATTAACCTATCAATTTCCATCTGTTTTTCTGCTACGTTTATTGCAGGTAGTGTATGATCAATAACTCCACTACGAGTTTATATCAACCTTTAGAAAAGCCCGAAAGATTCTTTCACCGCCGAATACGAGAAAACCATACTAGAAGAATGGCCGTTGAAAACCGCACTATTTCCGATTTCGCAAGACCGTCACTAGAGGCTTTTGGGTCTAGTATCACAAGGCCAACGATTGACGCTAACAACTTTGAGATCAAATCTCATGTGATCCACATGATCCAGTCATCATGCACTTTCCATGGATTACCCGATGAGGATCTACAAGCCCACATTGCAAATTTCCTTGAAATTTGTGACACTTTCAAACTAAACGGAGTGTCAAATGACGCAATTCGCCTCCGAATGTTTCCCTTTTCCTTAAGGGAACGAGCTAAGGCATGGCTAAACTCTCTTCCTACCGGGTCAATCACTACATGGGATGATCTAGCTCAAAAATTCCTGTTGAAATACTTCCCGTCAGCTAAAACTACTAAACTAAGAAATGATATCACCACTTTCACTCAGAATGATGGTGAATCACTATATGAAGCATGGGAACTCTTTAAGGACATGTTAAGGAAATGTCCTCACCATGGGCTAGAAGTTTGGTTACAAGTATCATCATTCTATAATGGGTTGCATAATCAAGCTCGTCAGACACTCGACGCTACTGCATGTGGTATTTTTGGAAACAAGAGGCCACAAGAAGCTTACAAGCTAATTGAGGAAATAGCTATGAACAGCTATCAATGGTACAATCCAAGAAACACCAGGGGATCCAGGCAAGGAGTTCATTCTGTCGATACTGTCACATCACTTTCTGTTCAAGTAGACGCCCTCACCACTCGACTCAATCAACTTAGTAAGGGCAAGACTGCCGTTAAGGCTACTGAAGAAGTAAAGAGTATCACCACTAATACTGAGCAGGTTGACTTTATCAGAACAAATCGCCTACAAAACAACCCCTATAGTAACACCTACAATCCTGGATGGAGGAACCATCCAAACTTCAGCTGGAAGGATAACAAAAATCAGGGACAATCTGGCTTCGGACAACAACATCAATAGTTTCAACAAAGACCACCTCAAAACTATCAGCCTCGTCAACAATTTCAAGGAACTAGCAAACCAAGCAACGGGTTAAGCTTAGAGGACACAGTAACTAAGTTAATCTCTACAACTGAAAGTCAAGCCCTCCTAACGGATTCCCGTCACAAACAATATGAGGAGAAGTTTAGTCTTCACGAAGCTGAGTTTAGGACACAGAAAGCAACTCTACAGTCCATTGAAACACAATTAGGCAAATTGCAAAACTTCTATCCGAAAGACAACCAGGATGTCTTCCGAGTAATACCGAAACCAATCCAAAAGCAAATGTAAGTGCTATCACTCTGAGGAATAGCAAGGTTTATCCAGAGCCACCAATGTCAGACGAAGAGATTCAATCAACAAGGAGAGAGACTTTCACCATAGTACCGCTTCATCCACATATCATATAAACAACTACTTAAGAACCACAATCAAAGATAACTCTACCTCCTACTCAAGTTGACACTCCTCCAAAAGTTTCGACAAAGAGAACGTTCCATTCCCACATACCATACCCTGGAAGGTTAGTAAAGCAGAAGACTGACGAACAATATGAGAAATTCATCGAACTATTAAGCCAGATCTATGTGAATCTTCCTTTCCTGGATATCATACAACAAATGCCTAAGTATGGACGTTTCTTGAAAGATTTCCTTACAAACAAAAGAAACATGGATGAAGCAGTAAAAAGGACTACTCATTGTGTCGCTCTCATTGAAAGATGCCTTCCAAAGAAACTTTCAGATCCTGTAAAATTCTCTCTACCTTGTTCTATCGGACCGTTACCAATAACCTTTGCGCTCGCGGACCTTGGAGCAAGTCTGAATGTAATGCCTTATGTCATGTTTAAAAGGTTAAATATTAGGAATCCACGACCTGTCAATGCAACTATCGAACTCGCAGATGGATCAGTCAAATCACCCATAGGAGTCATTGAGAACTTACTAGTAAAAGTCGACAAGTTTGTCTTCCCTGCTGATTTCATGGTTTTAGAAATGGGACCCGACTATTCCGTACCTCAAATTTTGGGTCGCCTATTTTTAGCCACTGCCCGAGCCGTTATTGATATGAATGAAGGAATCTTGACACTTTGTGTCGGAAAACAATCAGTGACCTACAACATAGGGGGAAATGAATGCCTATCTAATGATCCATTTGAAATTGCCCAATTCATCGATACTAATCTGGACTACCAACTGAAGAAAGCTAAGGAATTCAACAAAGGAAAGAAACTGAATCTTGGGAAGGATTTTGAAAACACTAACTGGATCGATGAGTACTTTGACAAGCTACCAAAACTGAAGGACTTGAATGAAGGAACAGGAGATACGGTGGAAATCGATGGCTCCCACACAAAGAAAGACTGATGAAACACGTACGGGTCTGGCCAACGACCCTTAAATAAACGTGGCGCTTCCGAGAGGCAACCCGATGATCATGAATAAATTGAGAGGTTGGTGCATACGGCAGAATCATGGATCTCCGGTTTGACTTTTCAAATTTAAGTTTCTCATACTTCAGCCCCATGTATGCCCTCTCGATATTAGGACCTTAGTAGCTTAACTAATACATTTTATTTTCCGTGTCTGCTTTTATGTTTTCCCTTTATGTATCAGGTAGAATAGCGTCACCAGATAGTCTCTCTACTTCTTTGAGGAATCACACTCCATCTCTACAACCTGAGGGATCGGAAACCACATCAAATTTCTTTGAAATTCGATGAAGTCTTTGAAGCAAAGTGTTGACGGCAACAATAAGTTTTGGCCTTAGGTTATATACCGAATTGACCCGGGGAGTACCAGTTTCTTTTCCCTTAAAACTTCATGCATTTAAATTCTTGCATAGCATTTCATTACATGCATTTGTACATTGAGGACAATGCACAGTTTTAAGTGTGGGGTGGGGAAATAAGAGATTCAGGACCACTTGTAACCTCAAAGCAGTAAAATTTCAACTTGTGATTTTCTACCCATTTGACTAAACTTTTACAAAAACCTATCGTTTTTAAAACCAGGAAAATTTTCAAAATTTTAAACCCTAATATTTAAAACCTATTTGAGTTCGCACCTAATAAAATGAATACGTTGTAAGTAGAAACAAATGAATATTATGCATAACGATTCGCTAAAACCTATTCCATCCGTTTTCATGTGAGAAAAATCAAGCCTATTACACAGCATCAAATTTTTGGCGCAATATATAATTATTCGCATGCTCTTTCGTTTGGCATTACTGTGTGTTTTTCGATTGAATTTTATACATAATTAGAACTTGTGTGACTTATACATATCAAGACCATGAACTAGTAGAAGTATGAAAGTGATTGAGGCACCTAGGACTTTATTACCCTTATCTTTAAACCCTAAAAATCCTAAAAATATTATCCGCCTAGATAGCCCTCTGAGCCTTAGCCTTTTCTTTTCTACTACCCACATTTATCACCCAACCATCTTTTCGTAAATACCGATTATTGGCTAAATGTCTTCAAAATGGGAAAATTATCTGATGTCGTCATTTCAAGTTTATTACCATTGAGGCAACTTCGGAAAGAATCTGCTTTACTCAAAGGAATTGGAATATACAAGAAGGTGGATGTATTAGGAAGAAACAGTTGAACTATCTACATGGAATTTATGGAAATATTATTTCAAAGAAATTGAGGAAAAAGAGTTATTGAAGAATTTGTAATCCCCCAAAAAAAAGAAGAAAAGAAAAAGAAAGAGAGAAGTGGGTCTTTTACCGGCAAGACCTTAAAGAACTGGATATGCATTCTTTTGATTTCAATTTGCTTTTTTTCCTTCATTTCCCAAAGCCTGAATTACCATCCGAAATCCGAGAGAAGATTTTCAATGCAACTAGTGATGTAAGAAAACAGTGGCGCAAGCAATAACAACTGCCACCATTCTTTGGCTTGTCAAAAAGTGCCGCCAAAAGATACGAAAAATGTGTGAAGTGTGGCAACTGGAGCCATGATGGAAAATGTAGAAAGAATCAAACGCATTCCCAAAGTGAGTATATGCATATGATCAAAGTAAGAGTTGTTAGGTTACAAGCCGAAAGTTCCATACGGAGAGGCAGCAATGTGTACTACGCGGTAAGGGAAGAGTTGGCACTAATGAGAGATCTTGGTCTTGGCAATCTGACCATAAACGAGCCCTCGGATTAGTTATACCCTCATGATCCGAGTACTATAAAGGGACCTGTTAGTATTTTCCATTTTAAGCCATGAAGCCATAGCTGTGTGTTTCACGATAGTTGCAGCCCTTCAAACCTTTTAAATCCCTAAAAACCCAAAAAGATTTTCATCTTCACCCCTTTATATTTATTTTAGCCACATTACAACCCTTTTAAAGTCCTCTTGATTCATTCATACTACTTAGTAAATTGGTGGAGACTTGATTTGCATACAAGCTTATGATCATTGCATAATTCGATTCGAACTTGAGTGTTCTACTTGACTTACATTATCCATACATATAACCCTAGAGTTGAGTGAACATTGTGAGGAGTGAAAGTTTATGCATAACTGAAGTTCTAGTAGGCTTGTCTTGGATTCCATCATAAAAAAATATAAAAATAGAATAAGCAACTCAAGAGTTATCCCGGAATTTCCAACTACTTGGAGTTTCATCTCCCTTGTAAAGTTTTAGTTATGGGTATGATCATGCATGAGTTTTCTTCAGGACAAGAAAAGTCTAAGTGTCGGGTATTATGATATTTCCTAAATTATACATGTTTTGCATGCATAATAATCCCTATATTATGGTACTAATTGATTAATAACCTCGTAATTGATACTGAAAACATTAATATCTCACAATTACAGGTTATTCGGTGCTCCAAGATAAACAAAGCAAAAACCAGCCTAAAACATGAAGAAATCAAGCATTTGGAGGACCAAACCTGAGCATTTGTGACAATCCGGATTTTTCAGTTAATTCCGTTAACTATTCCGTTAAGTTTCTTATGAAAAACTTAACCCCGTTAATCAAATCTAACCACAAGGTCTAATTCTGTCAATAACCCGAACTCTAACTGCAGGGACTAGTTCTGCCAAGTCCCAAAAACCTTATTCGTTGACTCTCAAAGTCAAAATCAGTTCAAGCTATCTCTGTTGACTTTTAAAAGTCAAATTCGGGACTTTTGATCTTAAATCCTTGAGCAATAGCCGAAGATGATTCAAATTCGTAACTGAGTTTCTCGTGATATCATTAATCGATCGTTATTAGGGCGTTAATTATAATCATTGTCGAATTAAACCACTTAATGACGAAGTTAAGTCATAACCGTCGCCCTCCCGTCGATTTCTATCAAAACCTTGCAAATTCGGTTATCATTCTCCCAATTTCACATACTATCATCTCAAACGAATTCCTGTCAAGCTTCTACGCGTACCAATTCAATCGGAAGTGTGGTCGGAGACTCAAAGAACCAAAGCCGTCGACGTCGGAACGCAACCTAGTTGAACTCAGTCAAATCGCATCTGTTTGTGGTAATTGAACACACCCTCACCTTCGTTTTTACTTCCTAATGGAAAGCCCTATGCCAATTAGGGCTTACAACATCGATCTTAGCAAGATCACTAATCTAGGGTTCATATGAAACTCGATTTGGGGCTTTTTATCCTAGACATGTTTATAATCCAATTAATCTATACCATTAGACTTGTAATCACTTGTATAACGAAAGCCCTATGTTAATTAAATCAAACAACACTCAATTTTACAAGATCCAGAAATTAGGGTTCTTCATATTCGATTTTGGGGATTTTGATCTTAAACACTATTTTAATCAAATTAAACCATACCATCAGATTCGCAACTTGTCACTCTTTGAAAACCCCATATCAATTGATTCAATCATCATCGAATTTTACTCGATCCGTAACCTAGGGTTTAATCATAATATAAATTGGGAGTTTTTACTCTAAACTCAAACTCAATGAAATTAAAGAGTAGGAGTAGTTTCGAAATTATCTGTTTAGTAAAAGCCCTATGTTTTTGTTGAGTGTTAACATCCATTTTAACCAATTTGATTTGTGTTCTTGATCTAGGGTTTCGGCTCGTAGTTATGAAATTAAATGACCCAAAACTTGTTAGATTTGAAATTAAACTAATCCTCAGACTCGCATGTACTCGATTTTCAAAACCCCTATGCCTTTGGTGTCAATCGAAATCGAATTCGTGGGTTTTGGGCCGGAACCAGTCGCGATCAGGAATGGGGAGGGGGCTCTCGGGAATTGTTGATCAAAAGCAATTGAAACCAGGATCTGTTGTGACAGCCTAGCGGCCGGGACTGGTTAGAGTTGTGTGCGTGTGTGGGAGAGACCCGGGTTCAAGGCCGGGCTCCCACAATCATTTTTAAACATTTTTCTGTTAATATTTAATTAATAAAAATCAAACCCTATAATATTATAAGGTTATACAATTGTGTTTTTACCCGGAAAACAACCCGTAGGCTCGGGTTTGAATTATTAACATATTTTTATATATTAAACCCACTTTTATAATTAATATATTGTTATTATTATCAAGTGAAAATAATGTGTTTATATTATTTTTAAACCATAAATTCATATAAAAATAATATGTTCATATTATTTTCAAACCGTGACCCGTATTATTAAATAATATATATTTATATTATTTCAAATCATTTTGTAACATCGTGTGTCGATTGAGACTAAATAATAATATAGTTGGTTATACTAGTTACTCGTATACATATATTATTATTTTATTAATTTTTGTGAATGACAAAACACCCGGTTATAATTATTATTATTATTCGTGTCATTCGTCGTGTAAAGTAATTTCTAACTCCGTGGACACTTTCGTCCACTCTTTAATATTAGAGCGTTTCTCAATCCGTATCATTGTCACATTTCCCATTTTCCTTTATCCCTAATTTTATGTGTTTATAATTTTAGGGCATTCGTAAGTCTTTTGAGACTTACACACTTGGTTCCAACTTTTCCTTTGTGTGATTCAAATCCTTACTCAAGCTCAGGTGAGTTTTCACGGCCCCTTTTTACTGCTTTTAAACTGGGGGAGAAAACATGATACAACTCTTTTGATTTTTGTACTTCATTTTATATCAATTGTTATGACTATGCGTAAACTCTATCATGAAAGTCCTCACATCGAACCGTTTAAATATGAATATAGCGAGGTATGTTGGGTAGTACTACTGGGTTTGACAAACCTCACCCGCGTTAGTCGCGCTAACACGATTGGATATCGAACGGGTGCAATATTGACCTAAACGTGCACCGTGGTTGATAGACCTGGTGGGAGGCAATACAAACAGTCAGTTTACGGTTGCGAGCGTAATAGCAAACAATGAACATGGGTTAGCTACTCATTTGGTATTTATGTTGATTGTACAATAAATCTGGTAAACGTTTATTTATATATTGAAACCTGTGAACTCACCAACCTCGTGTTGACACTTTTTCTTACATGTTTTCTCAGGACGCTAAGCTAAGACACAGGTGCACGTTAGGGCATGCATGGGATTCAACTGCTTTGCTTTGTGTCTATTTATGTTGATTGAATTATTTCAATGTACTTTGTTTGGTTGAACGTTTGGACTTTTGGACTTTGGTTTTGGGCGCGTGTATTTTGCGCATTTACTTTCTTTACGCTTCCGCATTGATACTCAGATTTTAAAGGATATTTTCATTTGAGTCCCATGTAGAGTCGTTCAATGTAACTAATGTCTGAGATCCTGGTTTGCCACTCCCCAAACGGTAATACTCCGTTAGTGGAATTTGGGGGTGTGACAGATTGGTATCAGAGCCATTGGTTATAGAGAACTAGGATTGCATACTAGACTATAGCCTCACACATTAGTTACATGTCATTTGAGTTACATGCCATTTGGATGTTGGCACTTATACAAATTGTTGCAGGATCATGACGTCAACACCACCTCCATCACCTAACGCATCAGGGCATAAGGCACTTGTACCCTCATCCCCGGAGCCCAAAAGGCGCCGGACTACCTCAATTGAGCAAGGTGAACCGAGCAACGCACGGGCATTGAAGTATGCTCTCAATTGGGATATGTACCCACATATGATCCAAAGGTGGATCGAGATGGGAGGTGTTCCATCACCGTACTTTGCATCCACATCTTCATCGCCTACACTGCCTAGCTTACCATGTACCATGGAACAAGCCTTCGCAGCATTTGTGTCCTATATGTTAAAAGAATTAAGTTTTGTACAAGACGCCACCGAGGAGATACCTAAACTCCTGGAGAATGGAAAACAAGTGGAAAAGAATAGGGTAGGAATAGAATATTTGACTACCGAACTAGCTGCAACAGATCATGTCCACAACCTTTTAGTGAATCGTGTAGCACACCTAGAGACGAGGGCTGACATTATGGATGATGATATGCAAGGTGTTTAGGAGAGACTAGCTGCTATGGAAGCTCAGCTACATGTGGCTAACCACACTGCTGAAGGCCTTCAAGAGAGGGTGACTCACTTGGAAGCCCAACTGCAAGCGGCCCTACACCCGGAAGACATTCCAGTATCTGACGATGAGGAGGAACCCTTTGAGGAAGAGCTCTTTGAGGAGGAGCCCTTCGAGGAGGAACCCTTAGAGGGGGAACCAGCTGAGGAAGAGCCAGTGGAGATTGATGATGCACAGTCATATGTCTCTTCTGATGACGAGGATATTTGAGGATCTTCCTATTCTATCTTTGTTTTTGCTTATGTTATTTCCCTTTTCAAACCTAGATGGGTAAGGTTGTTCCCATCCAATAAAAGCATGAGAAGTTTAATATTTGAGTTATTTATTTTGTAGCCTTACAATTTATTTAATTTTCAAAATATTAGATGTTGTATTTCCTTACCCGTACCTGAATAATGTTTAATATGCGATATATTTCTCATTGTTTTCATTTGTGATTGTGAAGAAATATGTCTGGAAGAGGACGAGGAGGCCGTACAGGTGGTCGTGGTACCATCAACATGACGGCAGCAGAACTAGCAGCTTTGATAAACAATAGTGTGGCAGAGGCCCTAGCAGCACCGAATGCTGCAGGTAAATGTTTTCAACTATTGACTAGTAGTGTCAATCCCTTTTTCCTAAGAATATCTTTCTAAACTCTATAATTCCAATTCAATTCGTATTTCTAAATCCAGGCCAGCAAAATCAACAAAATCAACAGCCAGCCTGCACTTTTAAGGCATTCATGGACTGCAAGCCCCACACCTTTAGTGGAGCTGAAGGAGCAGTTGGATTACTTCGCTGGTTTGAGAAGGTTGAATCAGTAATAGCCATGTGCAACTGCCCCGTGGCTAACCAAGTGAAATTTGCTGCTGGAACTCTGGAAGGCCCGGCCCTAACATGGTGGAATGCCCAAGTTCAAATGTTGGGACTAGCAATGGCAAATGGACTCCCGTGGGAGGAATTTAAAACCATGATGAAAGAAGAATACTGTCCACGAGATGAAATTCAAAAGCTAGAAGGAGAGTTCTGGAACCTTAAGATGGAGGGTTCAGAAATTGAACTCTACACCACCCGTTCGCACGAACTTGCCACCATGTGCCCACATATGGTGACTCCGGATTACAAACGGATTGAACTATACATTGGAGGTTTGGTACCTCAGATTCAAAGCATGGTTACCTCATCCAACCCTACCACCATCCAACAGACCATCAGACTTGCTCACAAATTGACCGATCAGGCAGTGACACAGGGAACTTTACCTCCAAGAGGTTCGGTTTCTAAACCCACCGACAACAATAAGCGCAAGTTCGACCATCACTCCCACTCACACAACCACTCAAATTCTAAAGGATCCCAATCCAATCAACCTCAGCACCAACAACAGCGAAAGTTTGAGCATGCTAGGAACTTTAATCAAACGACCTCATCAGGTCCGAATCAAGGGGAATATGCTGGGAGGTACCCCAAGTGCAACAAATGCGGCTATCACCACACGGGCACTTGTGACCGACAACGTTGCCAGTGTTGTGGTAAAATGGGCCACGCTGCAAAGGACTGTAGAGTTGCACTCCCGAATAAACAACCATTTCAATCACAGGGATTCACGAGGGGATGTTTTCAGTGCGGTAAAGAGGGGCATATTCAAAGGAATTGTCCTCAGTCGAAAAAGGGTGGAAATGGTAATGGCAGTGGTAGTGGTAACGGTAATAACCAGGGTAAGAATGGTAACAACCCCAATCAAAACAACAATGGTGGGAATAACGGTAATAACGGTGGTAATGGAGGAAATGGGGCGAAAGGAAGAGCTTTTGTACTGGGATCCGGAGAGGCTCGCTACGATCATAACGTGGTTACCGGTAAATTTCTCTTAAATAATTACTTTGCTTCTGTCCTTTTTGACACTGGTGCTGATAGGAGTTTTATATCTAAGAAACTTAGTGATATGATAAAAGGAACTCCAACTCTGTTAGAAGCTAAGTATGTAATAGAGATAGCTGACGGCCAAATAATTGAAGCAACCCATATTCTTAAGGGTTGTAAGCTTGATCTGGCTAGCCATATTCTAGATATCGACCTTATGCCGGTCACACTTGGTAGTTTTGATGTAATCGTCGGCATGGATTGGTTGTCTAGAAACCAAGCGAAAATCATTTGTCATGAGAAAATCGTTCGCATACCCCTCCCGAGTGGAGAAATTCTTTCAGTTCAGGGCGAAAGAGTTGGTACTGTCATGGGCATTATATCCTTCATGAAAGCACAAAAATGTCTTCGGAAAGGGCATACGGCCATTTTGGCCCTTGTTGCTGAACAGCCGTCAGAAGAGAAGAAGATCGAAGATATTCCCGTTGTGCGTGAATTTTTGGAAGTATTTCCCGAGGATCTGCCCGGTCTGCCACCACACCGTCAAGTTGAATTCCAAATTAACCTAGCACCCGGAGCAGCACCGATTGCTCGGGCACCTTATCGATTAGCACCCAGTGAATTGCAGGAACTGTCCACTCAATTACAAGACTTATTGGATAAAGGCTTCATCCGACCTAGTTCATCACCGTGGGGAGCTCCGGTATTATTTGTCAAGAAGAAGGACGGTACGTTCCGTATGTGTATTGATTACCGGGAGTTGAACAAAGTTACAATCAAGAACCGCTACCCTTTACCTCGTATTGATGACCTTTTTGATCAACTCCAAGGATCAAGTTTCTATTCCAAAATAGACCTTAGGTCCGGCTATCATCAGTTAAGAGTCCGAGAAGAAGATATCTCTAAAACTGCATTCAGGACAAGGTACGACCATTACGAATTTATGGTCATGCCTTTCGGTCTAACCAACGCACCTGCGGTATTCATGGACCTCATGAACCGTGTGTGTAAGCCTTACCTTGACCAGTTTGTTATCGTTTTCATCGATGACATTCTTATTTATTCCAAGAACAAGGAAGAACATGAAGAACATCTGCGTCTAATTTTGGAACTACTTAAGCAAGAGCAACTTTATGCTAAGTTTTCCAAATGTGAATTTTGGATTCGAGAGGTTCAATTTCTAGGGCATGTGGTAAATGAAAAAGGGATACATGTCGACCCATCCAAAATAGAAGCCATCAAGAATTGGGCAGCACCGACGACTCCGACTGAAGTGCGACAATTTTTGGGATTGGCCGGATATTACCGTCGTTTTATCGAAGGATTTTCAAAGATTGCGCAACCTCTCACCACCCAAACTCAAAAAGGAAAAGCTTATAATTGGGGCGATAATCAAGAATCAGCTTTCCAGCATCTCAAACAGAAACTTTGCAGTGCACCTATTTTAGCTCTTCCGGAAGGAACCGGTGACTTTGTGGTGTATTGTGATGCATCTATTCAAGGTCTGGGTTGTGTCTTAATGCAACGCGAAAAGGTAATCGCATACGCTTCACGTCAATTAAAGGTTCACGAGAAAAACTACACCACTCATGACCTAGAGTTGGGAGCAGTAGTTTTTGCACTTAAGATATGGAGACATTACTTGTACGGTACCAAATGCACCATCTACACCGATCACAAGAGCCTCCAGCATATCTTCGAGTAGAAGGAGTTGAACATGCGACAACGTCGTTGGGTTGAACTTTTAAATGATTACGACTGTGCGATCCGGTATCATCCGGGTAAAGCTAACGTCGTGGCTGATGCACTAAGCCGAAAAGAAACAAAACCCAAACGAGTTCGAGCGTTACAACTCACTATTCACCCTGGATTGCCTGACAGAATCCGTAGTGCTCAACTTGAAGCCTTGAAAGAAGATAACCTACCGTTAGAAGGTACACGTGGCATGGAAGCACAACTTGAAGTAAAATCTGACGGAATTCGTTACTTTGTCGAACGAATATGGGTTCCAGTGTTTGGAAATTTAAGGGAACTAATCATGGATGAAGCTCATAAATCTCGTTACTCCATTCATCCGGGTTCCGATAAAATGTACCATGATCTAAAAGTATTATATTGGTGGCCAAAGATGAAGGCCGATATAGCCACTTATGTTAGTAAGTGTCTGACCTGCGCGAAGGTCAAAGTCGAATACCAAAAACCGTCCGGTCTACTGCAACAACCTGAAATTCCCATGTGGAAATGGGAACAAATATCCATGGACTTCATTACCAAATTACCCCGAACCCCTACCGGATGTGATACTATATGGGTAATTGTTGATCGCCTAACAAAATCTGCCCACTTCCTAGCCATCAAAGAAACTAACAAAATGGATAAACTCACTCGAGTATACTTGAAAGAAGTGGTCTCTCGGCACGGAGTGCCAATCTCTATTATTTCGGATCATGAAGCACGATTCACTTCCCGTTTCTGGCAATCATTGCATAAAGCATTAGGCACGCGTCTAGATATGAGCACAGCATACCATCCTCAAACTGACGGCCAAACTGAACGTACTATCCAAACTCTGGAGGACATGCTACGAGCTTGTGTGATCGATTTCGGTAACACTTGGGAGTCTCACCTACCATTGGTGGAGTTCTCCTACAACAACAGTTATCACACTAGCATCAAGGCAGCTCCATTTGAAGCACTTTATGGGCGGAAATGCCGTTCTCCCATTTGTTGGACCGAGGTTGGGGATAGCCAACTCACAGGTCCTGAACTTGTATTTGAAACTTCCGAAAAGATCGTTCAAATTAGAAATCGTATGGCGGCAGCTCGTGATCGTCAAAAGAGCTATGCCGACAAGCGTCGTAAACCTTTGGAATTTCAAATAGGTGACATGGTTTTACTCAAAGTCTCACCTTGGAAAGGTGTCATTCGTTTCGGGAAACGAGGAAAACTGAATCCTCGTTATGTTGGACCTTTCAAAATATTAAAGAGAATCGGACCAGTCGCGTATCAACTGGACCTACCTGAAAGACTTAGTGGTGTACACAACGTCTTTCACGTCTCAAATTTAAAGAAATGCCTAGCTGATGAATCACTCGCAGTTCCTCTGGAGGAACTACATGTTGATGAACAGTTACGTTTCATCGAAGAACCTGTGGAAATTATGGATAGGGAAGTTAAAACGTTAAAGCACAGTAAGATCCCTATTGTTCGAGTACGTTGGAACTCAAAACGCGGACCAGAATTCACGTGGGAGCGCGAGGATCAGATGATGCGCAAATATCCTAATCTGTTCAAGCACTCCGCGTCAAATCCCTAAGGTACTATTTTAATTTTCGGGACGAAAATTCTTTCAACTAGGGAATGATGTGAAACCCCAGAAATTTTTTTTTTTTGTTATTTTAATTTTCGGGACGAAAATTCTTTCAACTAGGGAATGATGTGACAATCCGGATTTTTCAGTTAATTCCGTTAACTATTCCATTAAGTTTCTTATGAAAAACTTAACCCCGTTAATCAAATCTAACCACAAGGTCTAATTCTGTCAATAACCCGAACTCTAACTGCAGGGACTAGTTCTGCCAAGTCCCAAAAACCTTATTCGTTGACTCTCAAAGTCAAAATCAGTTCAAGCTATCTCTGTTGACTTTTAAAAGTCAAATTCGGGACTTTTGATCTTAAATCCTTGAGCAATAGCCGAAGATGATTCAAATTCGTAACTGAGTTTCTCGTGATATCATTAATCGATCGTTATTAGGGCGTTAATTATAATCATTGTCGAATTAAACCACTTAATGACGAAGTTAAGTCATAACCGTCGCCCTCCCGTCGATTTCTATCAAAACCTTGCAAATTCGGTTATCATTCTCCCAATTTCACATACTATCATCTCAAACGAATTCCTGTCAAGCTTCTACGCGTACCAATTCAATCAGAAGTGTGCTCGGAGACTCAAAGAACCAAAGCCGTCGACATCGGAACGCAACCTAGTTGAACTCAGTCAAATCGCATCTGTTTGTGGTAATTGAACACACCCTCACCTTCGTTTTTACTTCCTAATGGAAAGCCCTATGCCAATTAGGGCTTACAACATCGATCTTAGCAAGATCACTAATCTAGGGTTCATATGAAACTCGATTTGGGGCTTTTTATCCTAGACATGTTTATAATCCAATTAATCTATACCATTAGACTCGTAATCACTTGTATAACGAAAGCCCTATGTTAATTAAATCAAACAACACTCAATTTTACAAGATCCAGAAATTAGGGTTCTTCATATTCGATTTTGAGGATTTTGATCTTAAACACTGTTTTAATCAAATTAAACCATACCATCAGATTCGCAACTTGTCACTCTTTGAAAACCCCATATCAATTGATTCAATCATCATCGAATTTTACTCGATCCGTAACCTAGGGTTTAATCATAATATAAATTAGGAGTTTTTACTCTAAACTCAAACTCAATGAAATTAAAGAGTAGGAGTAGTTTCGAAATTATCTGTTTAGTAAAAGCCCCATGTTTTTGTTGAGTGTTAACATCCATTTTAACTAATTTGATTTGTGTTCTTGATCTAGGGTTTCGGCCCATAGTTATGAAATTAAATGACCCAAAACTTGTTAGATTTGAAATTAAACTAATCCTCAGACTCGCATGTACTCGATTTTCAAAACCCCTATGCCTTTGGTGTCAATCGAAATCGAATTCGTGGGTTTTGGGCCGGAACCAGTCGCGATCAGGAATGGGGAGGGGGCTCTCGGGAATTGTTGATCAAAAGCAATTGAAACCAGGATCTGTTGCGAGAGCCTAGCGGCCGGGACTGGTTAGAGTTGTGTGCGTGTGTGGGAGAGACTCGGGTTCGAGGCCGGGCTCCCACAATCATTTTTAAACATTTTTCTGTTAATATTTAATTAATAAAAATCAAACCCTATAATATTATAAGGTTATACAATTGTGTTTTTACCCGGAAAACAACCCGTAGGCTCGGGTTTGAATTATTAACATATTTTTATATATTAAACCCACTTTTATAATTAATATATTGTTATTATTATCAAGTGAAAATAATGTGTTTATATTATTTTTAAACCATAAATTCATATAAAAATAATATGTTCATATTATTTTCAAACCGTGACCCGTATTATTAAATAATATATATTTATATTATTTCAAATCATTTTGTAACATCGTGTGTCGATTGAGACTAAATAATAATATAGTTGGTTATACTAGTTACTCGTATACATATATTATTATTTTATTAATTTTTGTGAATGACAAAACACCCGGTTATAATTATTATTATTCGTGTCATTCGTCGTGTAAAGTAATTTCTAACTCCGTGGACACTTTCGTCCACTCTTTAATATTAGAGCGTTTCTCAATCCGTATCATTGTCACATTTCCCATTTTCATTTATCCCTAATTTTATGTGTTTATAATTTTAGGGCATTCGTAAGTCTTTTGAGACTTACACACTTGGTTCCAACTTTTCCTTTGTGTGATTCAAATCCTTACTCAAGCTCAGGTGAGTTTTCACGGGCCATTTTTACTGCTTTTAAACTAGGGGAGAAAACATGATACAACTCTTTTGATTTTTGTACTTCATTTTATATCAATTGTTATGACTATGCGTAAACTCTATCATGAAAGTCCTCACATCGAACCGTTTAAATATGAATATAGCGAGGTATGTTGGGTAGTACTACTGGGTTTGACAAACCTCACCCGCGTTAGTCGCGCTAACACGATTGGATATCGAACGGGTGCAATATTGACCTAAACGTGCACCGTGGTTGATAGACCTGGTGGGAGGCAATACAAACAGTCAGTTTACGGTTGCGAGCGTAATAGCAAACAATGAACATGGGTTGGCTACTCATTTGGTATTTATGTTGATTGTACAATAAATCTGGTAAACGTTTATTTATATATTGAAACCTGTGAACTCACCAACCTCGTGTTGACACTTTTTCTTACATGTTTTCTCAGGACGCTAAGCTAAGACACAGGTGCACGTTAGGGCATGCATGGGATTCAACTGCTTTGCTTTGTGTCTATTTATGTTGATTGAATTATTTTAATGTACTTTGTTTGGTTGAACGTTTGGACTTTTGGACTTTGGTTTTGGGCGCGTGTATTTTGCGCATTTACTTTCTTTACGCTTCCGCATTGATACTCTGATTTTAAAGGATATTTTCATTTGAGTCCCATGTAGAGTCGTTCAATGTAACTAATTTCTGAGATCCTGGTTTGCCACTCCCCAAACGGTAATACTCCGTTAGTGGAATTTGGGGGTGTGACAGCATTGACCCCAAAGAAGTCAAACCAGGTCAACACAAGCCAAACTTGCAGCTAAAAGACAAATTTGGGAGGCAGAGGGGCATTGCACGGTTGTGTAATGCCATGCGCGGCCGTGCAAATGCTCTCCTGCTCTCCCAGACTCCGGTACACTATCCTTTGTACCCTGTTTGATTCCTGAGGTGTTTGCACGCCCGTGCAATCCAATGCACCACCGTTCATTGCTCAATTTGAGGCCTATAAATAGATGGCTTGAGTTCTACATTGAGGCATCCCTTACACATCCCAAGAACACACCAGAGAAAGTTTATTTCGTAGTTAGAGTGTAGTAGTAGTGAGTAGAGAGGCTCTTCCTCCTTGTTCCGCAATAGGGGAGCCTACGAAACTCCGCGTTATGCTAGTTAGTATGGCCATTCGTGGCTAAACTCTTTGTATTGCTAGGGTGAAGATGAAGTTTGGTGGATGTTAATGTTTAATGTATTAATCTAAGTGATGTGTTTATGTCTTTAACTATTCGTCCGTAAAACCACCATTTTGGTGGGCTTTTATTATTGTCTAAATCCGTCTTTATATTTATGAGTGTTCTTGATTTTTAAAGCGTAAAACATTTTTAATCAAACTTCTCTTGAAGCTTGTACGTCTTTATACAAGTAGAGATTGATAAGACAAGGCTTGGTTAATACTATTAAGATCGTACATCTTTATACGAACTTATTATGCGACTAAGAATCGGTGAACTCATGTTGGGAACGGTACGTCTTTATACTTGGTCCCATTGTTACACCGCCTCTCGGTGAGCAAAATATAACCACCTATAATTCTAATACAAAGCATTTTACGTTCGATGTCTTAAACCAACCCGGAGATGACCATTCGAAGGGTTGAGGGTAATTGTCGTCCTTAATGGGAGGCACTACCACCTTTTAAAGCTTATAAATTTGCAAATCAAATGTCATGAGGATGAAGCTCTAGCGGTGACCCGGGTCACACATTTGTAGTAGTCATATCACTAGATTAGTCAACTTAACATTATCACGTACCGAGCGGATTCGAAACCCAAAGCAATACTATTCGTAACATGATCATTCCCGACCTATTTACTTTCCTGTTATTTACTATTCTGTTCGTTACATTTTTGTTACACACTTCACGCACGTTTTTACTTTTCTGCTATTTACTTTACCGCCATTTACTTTTCTGTCATTTACTTTCCTGTTCCACAAGCACACAAAACTCACTCACTAATTAAACCGGCTAAACATTAACAAAACTTGAGTATTGGAATCCGACCGTGTCCGTTGGTTCGATACATGGTTCTTACCTAAACTATATTACGCTGCGATAGGTACACTTGCCAATTGTGTGTGTTTTTAAGTTAAAGTAATTATCATTTTATAAATTTAAAACTTGATCTCGTGAAACCATAATCTCTAAATATTATTATATATTTAATTACATTAAAAATCACACATCACAACTCCACGATAAAAATAGAAGGCCATAGGTTCCCTGTCAGATTGTTTGTTATGGTTTTGGGAGGGTTTGATGTCGTGTAGGGTATGGATTGTTTAACTCACAACGAAGTACAAATCATATGTAAAAGAAAGATAATCCGACTCAAGGCTCCAGATGGTAGCAAAATCAAGGTTTTTGGAGATCGTGACGCCCCGATGCCTAACGTCATCTCAATGATTAAGGCAGCAGATTACCTGAGGCATGGATGCGAGGCTTATCTGGTGTACGTGATTGACAAGTGTAAGGAAGTGAAGGAACTAGACGATGTACCCGTGGTACGCGAGTACCCAGAGGTGTTTCCAGAGGATTTGCCTGGAATACCACCTGGCAGAGAGATTTTGTTCCGAATCGACTTAGTACCAGATGCCTTGCCCGTAGCTAAGGCTCCATATTGACTAGCACCAGTGGAAATGAAAGAGCTAATAGCACAACTAGACGAGTTACTTGAGAAAGGATTTATCCAGTTGAGCATCTCGCCTTGGGGTGCTCCGGTATTATTTGTGAAAAAGAATTATGGTTCTAAGAGGATGTGTATCGACTACAGGGAGTTGAATAAACGTACTGTGAAGAACAAGTACCCTCTACCAAGGATCGACGACCTGTTCGATCAATTAGAGGGCGCACGTTGGTTCTCAAAAATCGACATTCGATCTGGGTACCATCAGCTAAAGGTGAGGGAAGAGGACATACCGAAAATCGCGTTTCGCACACGCTATGGACACTTTGAGTTCCGCGTAATGTCTTTTGGATTGACGAACGCCCCGCAGCGTTCATGGATTTGGTGAATAGAGTTTGTCGACCGATGCTGGATCGATCGATAATCGTGTTCATCGATGATATCCTCATCTACTCCAAGAATGAAGGTGATCACGTGTGTCACTTGAAGGAGGTATTGGAAGCTTTGAAGAAAGAGAAATTGTATGCTAAGTTCTCCAAATGCGCGTTCTGGCTTAGGGAAGTCCAATTCCTAGGTCATGTCATTAACCCAAATGGCATTATGGTGAACCCAGCAAAGATAATGACGGTAAGATATTAGGAAATTCCCAAGAGTCCAACTAAAATTCACAGTTTCTTAGGGTTGGCAGGCTACTACCAGAGATTCATTTAGGATTTCTCAAAAATGGCTTCGTCGTTGACAACATTGACACGGAATGAGGTAAAGTACGAATGGGGTTCTACCCAGGAAGAAGCGTTTAAGGAACTGAAAGAGAAGCTAACCCAAGCTCCAGTCTTGGCCCTTCTCGAGGGCAATGAAGACTTGGTGGTATACTCTGACGCTTCGGTTCAGGGATTGGGGTGCGTTCTAATGCAACGTGGGAGAGTGATCGCGTATGCATCCCTACAGCTGAAAGTTCATGAAGTCAATTATCCGACTCATGATTTGGAACTTGCTGATGTCATATTCGCATTGAAAATATGGAGGCACTACCTCTACGGGGTGAAGTCTACCATTTACTCCGATCACAAAAGTTTGAAGTACTTATTCTAAGAAAAGGAGTTGAATATGAGACAGAGGCGATGGTTGGAACTTTTGAAGGATTATGACTGTGAATTCATATACCATCCTGGAAAGGCAAACGTGATGGATGACGCTCAAAGTCGTAAGGATGTGCCTACTCCTATTATAGTGAAATATTGCCAGTTGGTGGTAACACCGGACGTGATGAGGGAAATTGAAAAGGCTCAAGACGAAGCACTAAAAGAGGAAAACATAAAGAAGGAGAGGACGGTTGGCCAACATGACAAGTTAGAATATAACACCCTTGGTGTTAGGACACGTTTTGGTCGGATGTGGATACCTATAGGTGGCGAGCTTAGAACCAAAATCTTAGATGAGGCTCATAAGTCTCGTTACTTTATCCATCCCGGTACCAACAAAATGTACCAAGATTTGAGGAAGGAATACTGGTGGCCTAGGATGAATTATGAGGTGACGAAATACGTAAGCAAGTGTCTGACTTGCTTGCAAGTAAAGGCCGAACACTAGAAACCGTATGGAAAGATTCAACCTCTTGATATACCAGAATGGAAATGGGAACACATTACAATGTACTTCATAACCAAGCTACCTCACACAACTAAAGGTCATGAAACCATTTGGGTAATCGTGGACCGTTTAACGAAGAGTGCTCACTTCCTACCTATTCGCGAGACATTTTCGTCGGAAAGATTAGCGGAAGTATTTATAAACAAAGTCTTAGTGCGGCATGTGATGCCTTTGACGATTGTATCTGACCGGGACACACGATTCACATCGAGGTTATGGAAAAGATTTCATGAGGCGATGGGCACGGGACCTAATATCAGCACGGCATACCACCCGCAAACGGATGGTTAGTCCGAAAGGACCATTCAAACGTTGGAGGATATGCTTCGTGCTTGTATTATTGACTTCGGTGGAAGTTGGGACAATCATCTGCCGTTAGCCGAATACTCCTATAACAACAGTAATCACACGATGATAGGCATGCCTCCTTATGAAATGTTGTATGGGAAAAGATGCAGGACCCCGGTTTGTTGGGGTGAGATTGGACAGAAGGAATTAGGAAGTCTTGAAGTCGTACGAGAAACGTCGGAAAGGTTTGATCAAATCAAAGCACAAATGAAGGCCGCACAAGATCGTCAGAAATCCTATGCGGATAAACGACGAATGCTTATTGAGTTTGATGTTGGGGACAAAGTAATGTTGAAAGTGGCGCCCTGGAAGGGATACGATTCAGAAAGAGAGGAAAGTTAAGTCCGAGGTTTGTGGGACCATTCAGGATAATGTCACGGGTTGGTGAAGTCGCTTATCGGTTGGAGTTTCCTGATGAGTTAAGTGGGATTCACCCTACCTTCCATGTATCACACATGCGAAAGTGTTTGACGGATGAATCGGCTCACGTAACACTTACTGACATCGAGGTCGACAACAGCCTTAACTATATCGAGGAACCCGTGGCCATCCTAGAACAGAAGGAGAAACGTTCACGAAACAAAGTTATTCAATTGGTTAAAGTCCAATGGAAACACCGAAGGGGATCGGAGGCTACATGGGAAATGGAGACGGAAATGAGGGAGTCGTACCCTCGACTATTTAACTTATGATAGGTTTCGGGGACGAAACCTATTGTAAGGGGGTAGACTTGAAACATCCCGAAAATAATAAACGACAATAAATGGAAACGGGTTAAACGTGAGACAAACATAATAAGCGAGCGTGGAATGGTCCAACTATGGGCTTGTGCGCGAATAGGCTCAAGGGTAGTCTCTCCCTATAAATACACTAGCCCATCTCTTTTATCTCATTTTACAAGTTCTAGAGAGAGAAACCAAAGAGAGAGAAAGTAGACGGATCGGCCCGAGATTCCAGCAAAGTGTTGCTCCATAGCTCGTGAGAACAACCTCCGAAACAGAAGCTCGATACAGGTAACGATCTTGTCTAAATCTGAGTTTTTGTAAGATTTGGGGTTTTCGAGTTTTAGATAAAAAGGTAACGTTTTTACGTATGAAACTTGAAAATAAACATAGATCTAGCATCTAGAAGGAAAAACGAACGTTTTGAACGTAGAAAGTTGGGATCTTGACGTGATCAGATCCGCATGCAAGAACTTAGGGTTCTTGGGGAAGAAGACTGCCCGACATGCGAACTTATCAAGTTCGCCTGGTAAGGAAAAGGGAAAACTTATCTACTTCGCTTGACAAGTTCGTCTGGGGGCACGAGGTAAGCGAACTTATGGGGGCGAACTTACTAAGTTCGCTATGGATCAGGCGAACTTAGCCTAAGTTGCCTGTATGTTTGCCAGGTGTGTAAGAGGCGAACTTAGCCTTAAGTTCGCCTAAAACAGAACGAGTAAACCGTTAGAGTCGGGATTGGGTCTGATGTGTATTTAATTAATCAATTCAGATAGTACGTGACGTTGATTGGACCTTTAATTAGGATTACCGAGACCAGCTTATTAGGTGAGTTTTAGAGCCCTCTTTTAAATGTTTTATTAATGTTTTGGGCTGGTGTGCATACTTACGGAATGATGTTTAACGAGATGATGTTTTATGAAAGGAAAATTGAAAGGTGTTTATGAAGTGTTTTGCCAAAGAGGTTATGAATGGTTTACGAACGGTTTAATGATGAAATGTTTTATAATAAAACGTACGAATGCTTTAACTGAAATGATGTAAAGGCGGTAATGGTAATTTTATAAAAGTCACAAAATGAACGAATCTGCCACGAGTTCTTTCAGGAACTAAGGTATGCATGTATGTTATGGGCCTTACCTTTTAGGGGTCTTTGTGGCTGGCCAACTGTTGTATAACTGGGTGGATAAAGGGGTGACGACGGTCACCATGGGATTACTGGGATCCCTATTGAAGGTACTATTCCCTGCGATGGAATAGTGCTTAAGGTGAAGGTACGTGCTATCCTTTGGGACGCCGTGCTTAAGGTGAAGGTGCGTGTATCCTTGTAGTACCGTTCCTAAGGTTCTGGTGTTGAACGACTTTGGGGTATCAGGCCGTAGGTTTCTCCGCATGCAGGTAATGTATGGTGTTGAAGGGCCTAGCGGTGGCGTGCCTCGGGGTTTCTTCGCCAGTATGCGATGTATGGAATTGACGGTTACGAGAAGGCGCGGATTCGGTTCATGTTGACTTATGTTTTGATGATATGATCATGAGGTTGTGATTATGCTAAGTTATTGAATGTTTTTACGTACGCTTTATTTGAACGAATGAATGTTATGTTTTTGGCAAATGTTAATGTTAAAGTTTTATGAAATGCTAGAACTTACCAGCGTAGCTGACTTTTAGTATGGATATTCAGGTTAAGGACAGGTATGGACGTTGGACGGTGATGCTTGGCTGGCGATGTAGAGTTACCCGGTCGATCTACGAAGTCTGGTATCCCGTTATGTTTTATCTATGTTATGTTTTATGTTTAAGACAATGTTACGCTTTCGCATGTTGAACAATGTTATGTTTGAAATGAAATTTTCCGCTGCGTTATTTGATATTCAAGTTTAAAAAATGTTTGTGATTGAGTAAATCCAACAAGTGAGGCCTCCCGGGTTTGGGGCCTTACATCGGCCGACGACGGATTATACGTCGAGGCTGACACGGTTGTTCAAAAGCACATGATCAACTATTAAATGCATTACAATATTTATTCATCATATTAAATATCCGTTACAAGGAAAAAATAAACATATTGTTCAAATGAAGCATAACAATAAACAAAACTTTAATTTATTTTAACTAGGTCCATATCTCTAAGTGTTCAAGCATGGTCCTCAAACGGGTGCACCTGAAACATGTAAGTAAATGTCAACTACAAGTAGTTAGTGAGTAACATAGGTTTTGACACTAAACAAAGTTGAATAAGGTTTACAATTCAATATGTTCAAGCAAGTCTAAAGCATAAATGTGAAAACATACGAGGTTCCAAAGTGTACAATCAAACCGTGTAAATATGTACACAGTCTCCCGAACTGCGTGAAGTACCAAAATGTATACACTAACCCGCCAAGATTCGTGTTAAGTAATGTATCGGTTTCCCCTATAAATGATCATGTTAGGTACTACCTTAGGCCTACCGCGCAAGTTAATGATTGTACTAAACATGAACACATGTGTGGTCACCACGCAGTTTAAGACATAAAGCACAAAGACATTTGCATAAGAACATAGGTATTGAATTGTGTATGTTATGTAATTATAGACATGTTTCACCCCAAAAGTATAAAAGGAAAAAGGGGGCTATGTAAACTCACCTTGCAATATGAATAGCTTTGTATGTCACACAAGTATATTGTTTGTTGCACAAACAGTTCAAGATAGCCTCAAAGTTAACCTATGATTTAATGATATAATTGTATCAATGGTTGTGTAATTTGAATAGTGGTACCCTAATGTGAAGAGGGTTTGGTGTGGGTGTCCTCATGTAAGTAACTGTATTAGAATGATCGAATGGATAAACAAAAGATTTTTCCCCTTGGTTTGTAAATGAAAGAATGAATGTATAAAGTAATAAGTGTTCTTTTTGTTTGTAAATGATTGAATAAAATAACAAATACGTAGTTTTCTTTTGTTTGTAAATGCGTAAGATGAATAAATAAATAAATGTGTACTAATTAATTAAATAAATAAATAATTAATTACATAAATAAATAAAACTTTTTATTTATTTAGTTTGTTTTTCATGAAAAATAAGTGTTAAAATATATTCTAATTAATTAATAGTTAAATCACAATTAATTATTAGTTAACAGTATACAATCGTTAAAAGATTATAAAATATATTAAATAAAAGAGTTTATTGTTTTATAACATAATTTATGTATAAAAACAATTTCTTTTATGTCTAAAAAAATATTTTATAATACAAAGTTTTCCAATATAATATATATCATTAAAAACGAATTAATACCCGTGTTAGAAAGAGTAATGCTAACATATTATTTGTTAGACGTCTGTGTTAATAATATTTTAGACATAAACATGTATATTTTTATTTGAAAATGATGTTTGTTGTGAACCCTCGAATATTTATAAAGGAATTGGTTTAAAACGATGGTTTTCATATGAATATATATATATGTGTATGTTTAGACTCTCAAAAGTTTATAAAATATTTAAAAATGTTATGTGTTCGGCTATAATTTAAATATGTATTTGATCTTTAAGACTTTATAAAAGAACATATTGGTTATAGATATATAAAGATGTATATGTATATATGTGTGTGTGAGTAGGTGTGGAAAAACAAGGAATAAAGCAAAACAAAACAGCAAAAGTGGGCTGGGTCAGGGATCGAACCCGTACCCTGGTGTGAGTGAGGTAAGGACTTTAACCAACTGCTCTGGGCATGTGCCTTGTCAAGGAAAGCAAACATTTTCCTTTTAACACCCAGCCCCCCTGAACCCTTCCTTCCCTAATACCTCATACGTAACCAGGGGTCCCCCCCCCCCCCAAACCCTCAATCGAATCCAAGGGAAACAAGACCAGATGCGTGAAACGATAACATGAGATGGTTACCTGGAGTTGTTTTCGAAGGCACGAAGGACTCCAACAGCCCTGATTGTCGCGAGATTGAGCTTGCTTCTCCCCCTAGCGCCGAATAAACCCAGAGGGAAGAAAAAGAATGGAATTGGAGGTCTTGAAGTGTGACACCCGACTATTTCAGGTTAACTTCGTTAACACAAACCCCATTATCTCACAACTCAGTTAACCCAATTACAAACCACAATGTTGTCATAATCCCAAACTCATACACCTAAACTACAGGGACTAATTCTGTAATTAACTAAAACTCAATTGTTTGACTTTTTAAAGTCAAAATCAAGCATCCTTGATCCAAAATCAAACCCGTAACCCCCTAAACCGTTCGAATTCGTGACTGGATTGAATGGCATTGATGATCTCGGCCTCATACTAATCATTTCCGTATGTTTCTGAACGATCATGATTACGAATTAATCCTATTAAGATCATTGAAACCGAAATCGTCGACCCCTTAACTAAAACCATCGAATTCGATCATTCGATCTTCCATTTTGCAATCAAACACTCTGCACACAATAGTCAAACTTCTCTGAAGCTTTTGCACACACCAATTACGTCGGAGAAGAAACCGGAGACGCCGGGGACCAAACCGTTCGAATTCGGAAATCCATCTAGTTGATCCCTATCAATTCGAACTCAATTCAGGTAATCAATCATACCTACAGATTCATTTTCACTCCTAGAACAAAAGCCCTAACCTAATTGGGGCTTACAACACTGAATTGAATGCGATCAGATTCTAGGGTTCATCTCAATTTCGAATTAATCGAACCCTACCCTACACTCAATCTCAATCGAATTAAATCACATGGTTAGATTCGCAATGTTCTACTTATTGAAAGCCTTATGAATCCAACTATTAATCTTATTGAATTTAGTTAATTGGATTCGTGATTTAAAACCTAGGGTTTCAGTATCTAAAACAAGCTATTAACAATCTGGACTTGATGATTTTGCAATTAAACACACCTACGAGATTCTCAATACATCGTTTAACAAAACCCCCATGATCCATGGGTCAACCGCGATCGATTTCAGTGGGATTAAGGGTGAGTTCTATCGGATCGCAATAGGGGGAAAAACACAGGGACTTTGTGTGTTAAAACCAAACTGATCGGGTCATGGATGCGATACCCTAGCGGGCGAAGATGGTTAGAGCGTGGGGCTATTGTGGGTGAGACCCGGGTTTAAGTCCCACAAGTTGTTTTATTTTTTTTTGAGAAACTTTTGAACTATTATTTTATATAAAATCAATCCCCATATTATTATAATGTTATATTTAGACGGTTTGATACCGGAAAACTCCCATGTGCTCGGGGTTAGTTTTATAATTAATTCCAAGTATTATTTTTATTTAAAAATAATATATTTATTATTATTATCATTTAAACAATTATTTCGTTCACAAAAACACACGAATTATTATTTAATATTATTATCTCGTGTTTAGTGGTGTTTCACATATACCACGTCCGTACTAGATACCAAATTAGGGATTTACTAATCGCGATATCAAGATTCCCACTCGTTAATCATAAGTGTGTTTTAGAACGTCCGATCTTTCCGTATCATCATCACATACTCTTACGTGATCCTAACAAGCGTAATCATATTCTAGGGCATTCGTAGACTGTCCATTTGCATTCTTATTGTGGTGCTATTTACTACACTCTACATATCTCAGGTGAGTTTCACGACCCCTTTACTGTTTTTAAACTAGGGGAGAAAACATGACGCAAACATTTGATTATTGTAATTCTTATATATCACTTGCTAAACTAAGCGTAACACTCTATCATGAAAGTCCTTACACATCGAACCGTTTAATATGGATTTAGCGAGATAATCTTTAGTAGTACTACTGGGTTTGACAAACCTCACCCGCATTAGTCGCGCTAACTCGACTGGAGGTCGAACGGGTGTAATATTGACCTAACACATCACCACTGTTGATAGACATGGTGGAAGGCATCCAACACAAAACAGTCAGCTTCGGTTGCGAGCACTTTAGTAACTTGAACATAGGTTAGCTACCTATTGATATATATTGAATGTACATGATCTAGCAAACATTTTTATTAACTGAAACCTGTGGACTCACCAACCTAGCATTGACACACTTTCTTAACATGTTTTCTCAGGTCGCTAAGGCACAAGTTCACCGTTAGGACATGCATGGGAGTCTATTACGATTGCAAACATTTAAACTGTTTATCTGTTTTCAATAACTTGGTTTTTGGGCGCGTTGGTTTTGCGGATTTAATACTTTACTTTTAGCTTCCGCATTTACTCTTAACATTAATGGTTTTTATTAAACTCATATAGTGTCGTTTGATATGACTAATGACTGAGATCCTGCTTTGTCACACGCCTCGTGGTAAAACCCCGCAGGTGGATTTTAGAGGGTGTGACATGAAGACTTGAAATTGGAGTAGGTGCATAAAGAGATGTAGTAAGAACGTGTTACAGTCGTTATTGGAGTGAGATAGACTGGAATTGAATTCAAACTGTGGGTTCTTGAATGCCTATAACCGAGAGCCCTTTAATGGATTAAAATCATTTGATTTCTCAATCAATTTCAACGATTACGAGGCTTAAACGGTCGTGAATGAGTTAGCAAATGATTTGGTAGAACTCAAACGTCGGATTTTACAAGGATTGAAGTGGATTTGTGAGTGTTTGACTTTCCTAAATTCAAAATCGACCTGTTTGTGTTCCAGGGTGCAAATTTTGAGGGGAGAGGGTTCAAGCAAGGGTTCAAATGATAAGGAGGGTTCAAAGCTTAATTAACCAAATAAAAACCCTTTTTCCTTTGTCTTAAATTTAGTTAATTATCTATAAAGATGTTTTGTAACTTTATAAAATCTTAAATTTTGTTTGTTAAATTTTGAATACTTATAAAGGAACATTTTTCATAAAAAGATGCAAATTGTGTAAATGATTTAACAAATATATATATGTTTTCATATTTATTTATATATGATTACATATATATATCTAAGAGATGTGAATGCATGATTAATGTTCATAAGCTTTATTTATATAAAGTTACAATTTATATAAATTGTTTATTTTGTAACATCTTTCATATATATTTACATAATTAATTATATATGAAAAGATGTAATTACATGATATAAAATTCATAGGTTTTATTTTTGATTTAAATCATTACAAACACGTATATGTATGAATACACATACATATGTTTATATATATATATATCTATAAATGATAACATATGTGTCTATATATATGAAAGTTTATATATATGTATTTATAAAGAAGTGAGATTACATAAGTCACACTTGGAGTTAATTGATCTAATCAAATACATTTATGTGGATATAAACATATGTTATATGTGTGTGTGTGTGTGTGTGTATATATATATATATATATATATATATATTGTAGAGCTAAGATATGAAATTGCATGAATTAAATCCTGATTTTTGAAACACTTGTAAGTATGGTTTATGTGACACAATGTATCGAACTAGAATGAAGTTAAAATGTTATTATTGTATAAATAAAATAAAAAAAATAAGGCCAAAAAATCATGGATGTTACAGCCACCAAGCAAAGCCATGACGGACCGTCACACCTAGTAACGGTCTGTCACGACCCTAGAAATTGCCCTATAAATAGATGCACAATCCCAGCGAGTTTTACACCATACAAACACTTCCATTACACACACAAACTTCTGAGAAGACGTTACCGAGCTTCGGTTCGCGTATGAGGGTCCGGTTTCTAGCAAAACGTCCGCAAACTGCCGTAGATAGTACCAAGGTAAGGTTTCTGAACACCCTGAGGTTCCTTTGTGTAAACCTAAGATAGGGATATTGATTATGATAATATCATATATGATTTAGGGTTTTGACAAGGTGTTGATTATTGTATTAATCAGAAGGAGGTTCTGCTTAAGGTGAGTTCTTCTAAACTGTGCTCGATGTAAAATGTTTTGAAATGATTTTTATCGAAACGAGTCGGATCCCTATGTGAATTCCATGTATATATACCTGTGAATAGTGCTTATTACAGTCGGGAATGGGATGGGACTGAGGGACAAGACTGATCCTCTTGTTTTGAGACTGGTCCTTGTGTCGCCAGTAGCCGGAAGGTCTCAGTATATATATAATAAAAGCTCAGGGTCCTTGCGTGGCCACTGGGTGGGGATTGGGATGGATTGTCGTTTCGTATGGTGAATATGATTGTGAAAACATGATTTGTTTATGAATTCACCAGCCTTGTGCTGATCCAAATGTTTTCAAATGTTTTTGAGCACAGGTGAACACTAGCGTGTAGTTGGCATTCGAGGAGATGTACATGTGTTTTGAGATAGGGATGACTGAGGGCAGGTTCCTTGGTAACTGTAAGGCCTAAGTGGATGGCACGTTCTCAGTGAACTATAAGTCTAGAGTTATATGTGTTCCTGCTTGGAACAATATGTTGTATTTACTAGTCATTCCTTATTGTAAAACTCTGTTATATGTGAAATAAAGTATTTATGACTTTTAAGTCTTCCGCTGTGTGTTTTTGGTATCAACGTCAAAGTAACTAGAAGGCGACCTTCTGACAGGTATGTAGTTATCTGACAAACGGAATGTTCTGTCTAAGGAAAGAGCGGTGTATAAATCTCTCCTAGACCCGTCGTTCTTTCCTAGGAACATATATGTTGGAGGTACTAATCCGGTAACTATCATGTGTTACGGGTGTGACAAATACAAACTAACTAATAACTTTATATAAATATCGTTGATAACATAAACAAAAATATGAGGTAAAAATTAACGAGTAATTCTCAATGTTTATAAATGTTTTATCGGGATTACAAGGATTGGGTTGTTTATAAAATTATAGACATTGCATATTGTCACACCCCGCTAAACCGGAAACACGAGGTGAAACTGGATAAGGAACCATAACAACATTACTTTCATGAGAATACTTAGAAATTTAATATCATCACTCAAAATAAAGGCTACATTGTTCAAGGCCTAAAGGCGCGATTACATAATTTTACAACACATGTTTTAACAATACAACGAAGGGATAATAACATAGTCTTCACAAAATAAAACCCTAGTCGGGTTTCCATCAAGCTTGCTCATTTCTTTAAAAACATGCTTGAAAACGTCAACTAAAAGTAGTTGGTGAGCTCGCAGGTTTAGAGACACAAGTAAATAGTTGCACATTATTTACACAAATAGGATGTAATTACAATGAACTCACAACCAAACCTCGACTTCCTTGTACGCCCCAAACAGATGCCTTATCACAGGACATTAAAATAAAATGGATAATATGCATTCGCAAGACATGAAAGTCAAAGTTGGTGCAACCAACCATGAATGGGGGTGTGAACCCAAATAGTACTATTCCTATTCATATATTCAACGGCTTAATTCCAAGCTAAATGGTTGTGTAAAAGTGGAGACTTATGTGATAATATTCCTAAGTCATGTAAAATTATTCCAATAAGCGAACACATGCGTAAAATAAGTAGTAGAAGCATGTTTTTCCCCCGAAATAAATAAGTAAAAACGGGGTCGCGAGAACTCACGTGTATGTAGTCCCGGTGATACGTCAATGATTCCAACAAGGTGTAAATGAAGAATTGCAATCAGATGATCCTAGTCGAGTCCTACGATTTAATTAAATACTATCGAAGACAAAGGATCAACCCTAATGTAATATGTATGTCTAGACTCGTAATTTCTAGTACGTGACACAATGGTGATAGATTATTTATCAAAAGATTTTTGGCTTTAAATGTTTATGCAACTCTTTGTCAAATACTTGTTATATAATCAAGTTCATGAAAGATGGATGAGAATGAAGTGAAAGTTTAAAGGTGCATTAATAATGTCGTTTATTTTTATATGTGACGTTTCCAAATCACGTAAACTTTCAGTATATTTATAGTCTTTTTAAATGACTAAACTCTTAATACACAATACGTTTAGATAAAAATCTCTTACAAATGTTTAAAAGGTTGACATATAGAACTTACCATAATATTTTAGGATTTTTCTGAAATATCAAAGTATTTTTTCCTATTTGTCTTTAATGACCAAAAATAAAAGGAATAGCTAGGCAAATCCAAACATTATTAAATTTGTTTTATATGCTCCTTATGACCAGTAGGATTTACTCTAAAAATTTGAGAATTTTCTAAAAGGTTTAAGTATAAAATCTATTTTTGTATTTATAAGATTTATTTTAAAGAAATAGCTATCTATCTCTAAAAATTATTAAAATTAATCCATAGACCTTTTATAACATGTAGATGCTACATTAAAAATTTGAGAATTTTTGAAAGTCATGAAATATTCATCATATTTTAGGTCAGAAAACGAGCATTATAACGGTTTAACTTTATGTTTTAAGTCCAACACTACTAGAAAATAGGCCTTTAATGACACGCAATGCGTGTCATTAAAGGGGGTAGAAGACACGCGAAAGCGTGTCAAGGAAGACCCTGTCATAAAATGTAGATGACACGCATTTGTATGCCATCTGTTTATAACACGCATTTTATGACACGCAATGCGTGTCAAGGAAGTCCCTGTCATAAATAGAGGATGACGCACATTTGTGTGTTCTAAAATGCGTGTCATGGTTTTAGCTGTTTTAAAAAAAAAATTATATAATTATTAGTTTTCACATTAAATGACAATTAATGTCTCATAATACAAAATAAAATACAATATATAGCAAAACAATCAATTTCATACAATATTTCATTAAATACTAATTGACATTTCAAAAGTGGTCAATATTTCATAAATGTCGGTACAAATTTCAACGGAAAATGAAGTTTAACACAAAAGAACACCATTGTTCACGAATTTCATCAATATCAGCATCCGTGTATTCATCTTTTCTTACCCCAACCTGAAAAAAAAAATTATAAACAAGTTAAGGCACATAACCACAAACATTCTACAATGACAAAAAAAGCAAAGATGTAAAAAAGATTTAGGTTAAAAGATACATTGTCACAAACAAGAGGTTGAATATCCTCAACATCTAATCAAGTGTTTGACATCTAAAACACCCATCAATAATGATAAAACAGGATTACCTTAAGGATCAAGGTCGACATAATCAATTATACCTATGTATATCTATATATATATATATATACATATATATATATATATATATATATATCATATTCATTATGAATGCACAAAGAGGTCATCTTATGTCATTAGAGTTGCCTCTTTATATATTTGGTCATTTAGTTAAGCAAGAAGATGGCAGAAACAGTGAAGCATAGCAATGGGATTTCTAAAGTATCTTCAAGCAGCAGTAGCACATACACAATTTTTTCTAACAGCTCAATTTTTAATTAAGATTATTCATTTTGAATACGCTTCCAAACACCACCTAAGATGCATTTTAACTTTGGAAGAATGTTGACGGAAAACCGTACCATCCATCTGCATACACAGAACCATGTTTGGACTGAGGAACGCGAATCTCCTTCTCTAACTGAAATGGACGCCATATTTCAAAGTGAGTGGGTTAATCATTTTCAGGATTTCTTACCACAAGAAGCTTTGAGCTTGATGGGGAAGGAACCATCACTGATGCACCTGTAATATCAATTGGGAATGGTGCCCATTCAACATTCAAACCACCGTCTGAATCTTTAGAAATGATGCTTGACAACATAAGTTTCTTCCTCTTATTCGCTAAAAGATTTGGTTGGCCAATTGAAAACATAGCATGACACCCCCGACGAAGACAGAACCATCCTTAATAACACAAAAATAGAGCATACAGCTTATAAGAAGTAAAAACAAACAGTTTTTTGACTTTATCCTATATAACTAGTAGACCATATGAAAATAGTGTGTGTATACCACTGGACGACTTGAAGATCCATGCTTTGTCAATGGTAGACATGCTTGTGAATTCTTTGTACACTTTAGATTGAGAAACATATTCTTCTTCCGTGAAGGCATCTAGGTTGGCTGCAACCTCCTTCACGGCACCAACTCCTGCGCCATCCATTCCTGAGCAGTGTCTACCAGAAAATCAGTTCACAAACATAAAAATGCAAACAAGTTTTGACTAACAATTCCATATTATTAATTATATCAACATAGCTTATAACCATATGTTTTCAAAACCAGCCAGCCTAACTTGACTGAGTTTTCTTCAAGCGAGCTTTGAGCTGCTAATAGCCCTTATATGAATTTTGTTGATCTTAACATTATGAAACTTTTGTGACAGGAAACAAGTAAGCTCTCTTGGAAAGTATGTAAGCATAAGTTTTGTGTAGACTTGCTTTAAGTGGTTCTTCAGTGGTGTTGGGGATGCATGTGGTTTTGACAATTTTTCTAGTTTTGGCTTGATGCTGTACAAGAACACGTAAGTTCATTTGTTCTTTATATATTTTTCAAGTAATAACTAACCATAATGGAACACCTGCACTGCAGATTTTACTTTGACTTCAGTCCAACTTATGTGGGATGTGGTCTTATTTGTCCTCACATAGTCAACTGCTCGGTTCTTTTTGGAGCTATTATATAATGGGGCTTTCTTTGGCCCTTCATTACTACACGTGTGATCTTGGCACCAATGACTTCAAATCTCTATGGCTACAAGGTACATATTTTTCTTCCATCTTTTTGTAACAAAATTTGGCAGCTTTTACCATAATAAGCAACCATTGCAAGTTTTTGCTTGGTGATGGTCTTTATAATCTGACTAAAATTATAACCGTCTCCGTTAAGGCCATATGGAACAACAGCACCAAACAACAAAATCTCCCTGTAACCAAAGAGATACTAGGTGAGATAATACAGCATGTTTTATATTTAATTATTTGTGTTTTTAACCTCAAAACTTTATAGATTCCGAGACATCCAAATCACAAGTGGAACAGCAAAAAAGAGATACTGTTTCTTAAAAGACAGCATACCAACGCGGTTAGCAGCCTCTGGATATGTAGTCCTTGTTGCAATATCCATGGTTACAATGCCACTCATTTTTCCACCCCTGAAATGGTACCTGGTTCTATGCTCTTACATAATCGCCCCAGCCCTAGCTTTCTGCAAATCCTATGGGACCGGTCTAACCGACTGGAGTCTAGCTTCAACTTATGTGAAATATAAATCACAAAGATTACCTAAATTCAATTTTTGTGCAATTAATCTAAGAGTTACAATCTTAAAATTTATATAACAATTATGTAAACAAAATACAAATGACATAAAAGCATAAAGGATCATTATCCTAGTAATCCTTAAAAAAGCCCTTGTTAATCTAAACAAATTCTTTAATCGCTGAAATATAGAAATCAATAATCCCAGATTAACGAAACAATCATATTCACAACAACAAAACCCTAATTGATTTCAAAATCCTACATTTATATTGGAAATCAGAGTTGACTACAAATATATAATTAGTACCTTACCTTGAATTGGTAACAAGAATAAGAAGTTGAAGCCCAAGAAACCTTGAAGGCTTGAATCCTGAATCAGAAAAATCAGAAAATGAAAAAACACGTGAATCAGAAACTGAAATCGAGATGCATGAACACTACCTGACCGGAATATCTCGTCTGACTCGAAAGAGTAAAGTTTGGGTCGCCAGAACCCTAGGCGCCTTTACCGGACTTCGCGACTGGGTCTGAATATCACCACCGTCGGTCGTCGTCTTCACCATAGCCAACTTCAGAAATCGAAGTCGTCCCTAACGATGATTCCTCCTCTGGTGGCGATGGGCGATTGTGGTACTGATACAACTTACTGTAATTTTTCAGATCGGATGAACCCTAGAAAAAGAACAACGATGAGATTTAAGTGGAAAGTGAAAGTGAAAAAGCATATTTCAAAACCCTAGATTAATTCGGTTTTTGAGACAATGGCGCACTAGGAAGAACGGGAGGGGTGTTGAAACTATAAGAAGTGACACGCATATTTGCACGTCATCATTCGCGTGTTATCAAGGCGCAGGTTATAAAATGACAATTACAAGATGACACAAATATTTAAATGTGCACTCTGTGTTTTTAATTTTTTCATGATGACACACACTTTTACACACACTTTTACACGTAATAGTTCACGTGTCATTAAAAATCTATTTTCTAGTAATGCAAATAGGCATACCAACTTCAAACTTCTCATCCAACACTTTAATAATATGATATAAGATACAAATAAAAGATATCTAAGTGTGTCACATTAAAGTGTGTTATCACCACATGGTGCTTAATTTGTGTTTATTTTTAAAGTATGTTATCATCACATGATGCTTGGTTTGTGTTTATTTTTTACACCCTTTAATAATGGGTTTCTTTATGGACTTTTAGTACTTATTTTAAAGAATGATCTTCTTATGTCCATATATGTTACTCATGATATTAGAAGAAATAATGGTGAAGAAAGAAGTGATTATGATGTAGTTATATGTATTTTAAGTTTACTAGATCTTGAATGTTGAATATATGCTCATGTATTGATTTGATCATGGATCATCATCCTTATATATACACTTAGTAGTGTTGGATGATGTCTACAAACACATGACCCTTTGTGTTTTCAACACAAGATTTAGTAAAAAGAAAGAAGGATGGTTGTGTGTACGTGGTTTTTGTAAGAAAAAAATGGCATGGGTAGGGGTAGGGTGGTGATCGTAGGTGTAAGGTGATGATGGTTGTGTGTGTAGGTGGTTTTTGTAAGAAAAAAATGGTGTATGTTGACTTGTATGATCATTTTTATAATAAAGTGTAGGTTTTTATAAAAAAAAAGTAAGGTGTATTAATTCTTGTATATCAATAATACATGTGTAGGCATTTGAATTAATAAAATGTGTAGGTGAATTAAAATACACAATGTATGCATGTATTAATATATACACATACATAAAAGATTAAATAGCAATATGAAAATATGTATGTACATAATTATATTTATAAATTGTAATATAAACTATATGTACATATGAAAACATGTGTTTATAAAGAATGTATCTTTGTGCTCTTATAAAATATGATGGTTGCAAGACATGTTTTTACAATAATGTGTCATGTATCACCAGTATTTGTCAATTCCCTCTTATACATATGAATGGTCTACATAATTGTTGTGCATATTGTATGATGACCTAGTTTTCATTTAACTAAGTCCTAATGATGCACATTTCCTAGTAATAAATGGAAATAAAATAGTAAGATGACTTGAAAATTGGGGTTGTCACAGTCTCCCCAGTTAAGAAAATTTCATCCCGAAATTTAATTTATATTGTTTCGGACAGGCTCCTCATTGAAGAGTTGCGGGTACTTAAGCTTCATCTGATCTTCCTGTTCCCATGTGAATTCAAGACCCCGTTTCGTTCCATCTGACCTTTACAATCAGAATACGGCTTCGCTTAAGCCTTTTAATTTCAATGTCCATAATTTCTACTGGTTGTAGGTCCCCGGGTGACTCGGATCGTTATGTGTGGGTGTGTGACTAGTCGGACCGGGTGCGGAATGCCCGTGACTAGGTGGAGAATCAAACAACATAAAGTAAACCGACAACGGAATCAGTTTAAAACTCCGTCTATTATAAACTTGAACGGTTACAGAGAGAAAATACTGAGTGCAAAATGTCTACGTACATATCTTCTGTCAACCTATTCTATTTATACTAGACCTGATCTCTGCGCACTTAGCAAGTGCGCAGGGCAAATTGTTCATGCGTACTTAGCAAGTACGAATAGTAATTCCTGCGCACATGCTAAGTGCGCAAAACACTTAGAGAAATAATACAACAATAACATGCATTAGAAATTACAACTCGATAACTAATACATACAGACACTAACATACAAAGACTAATACATACAAGACAAGTACAATAAACTAAGACATTATCCAGAGTGTCTGTCACACAAAAGTGCTTCAACAAACTCCCCCTTGACAACAGCTTTGGATTGTCTTCGGTCTTCACTGCTCCCCAGCTTTAGCTTCCATCTTCTTCTTGTAGTCAAGGCAGAACTTGATCACCTTGTCGTATTTAGAAGCAAGGAACTTTGTCCACTCGTCCGTGTACATGCAGTACTTGTCAGCTAGTGCCTCCAGATCTTTCACAGAGAAGTTTATGAAGCAGACTTCATCAAACACTCTGATCAGTTCCCTTGGCACTAAGCTTCCACTATCGGACCACACCTTTCCAATCACCATTGCCTCACCCGATTTAGGATCTACGTACCAGTACCATATGTTACCGAGGATATCCTGAGATAACTTGCTCAGGGGAATCTTGGTTTCACACAGCACTGGCTTGTATACCAGTTTCTTTAAGCTTTTCTTTGTCACAGGATGTCTAGCGTTCTTGTCCCTGACTCGCTTGGGCACTTGAGGCTTAAACATTTTGAATTTCCCAGATCTTACCTCTCGCTATAGAACCTGCCACAAACCCATCGCTACTGCGTTATTTGAGTGACCCAGCAGCTCTTGGTTTACTAGGTTCACGAGGTCGTATCTTGGCAAGGAGTTGAAAGCTTCGCTGGTTGGTTTCAAGTATTGAACCCCCCCAGCTCGCTTGATTGCAAACAACTTCTTATCCTCGTCTAACCTCACAGCTAAGATCATCCATGTCGCTCCGTGTTTGTATATGATTGAAGTCTTTTGCCATACAGGAGCCGGATCCTTCGATGAACTTGCAGGCATATGTTTGTCTATCTTTGCCTTTGGATCCACAGGTGTAGGGTCGACAGGGGAGGCTTCAGTCGACGCCTCAACAGTACTAGCAGGCTCGACTGAACCTGTGTCAAGATGAGATTCAAAGGATGGAACTTCGAAGATCTCTCCATCTTCAAACTCATACTCTCCTTCCCCGTCGCCCTTGAGAACTTCGATCACCACATCATCATCTTCCTCATCCCAATCGTCACCAGAGTCGATCTCTCCCTCTTCAAGATTGCAGAGAGCCTCGATCTGTGCTTCTTTGGAATAGTCTGGCTCTAAGAATAAGATAGCATTATCCGACACGTCGTCAGATAGATCTTTCAAAACGTCAGCCACCGACTTTCCTTTATTTCCACCTGAAGCATCACCACCTTCCTGGTGAGTCGACTCCCCCTCGGCCATTGGAACAGCAGAAATGGGCACTATCGCCAAAGCTTGTTGCTCACTTCCACTAGAACCGACTTCAGGATCCTTGTCTTTGTCATCATCCTTTATTAGATCAACCGGATGACAAGCCTCATCACCGGTAGATTTTGATGCCTTCTCGTTCTCTTTTCTCTCTCCCCCTGAGCAGCAAGCTTCTTGGTCAGTTCAGCTACTAACTTGACCATCATTTCATGTTCTTTCCGCTGCATGTCAAACCGTATCTCTAAAGACGTTATGTGTCCCAGAATCATATTGTTCGTTTTGATCAATAGTTCGTTCTGGGCCATCACATTTGTAAGTCTCTCTTCAGTCCCAGTCCTCTGGCTTCTCAGAATAGTAACTTCGTCCACCAACGAATTTATCGAAGCCTGTTGAGCCTCAGATTCTTCCCTTGTTTAAGGTACGGTTTACACACACGGTTCCTGAGATCCATGAACACCGTGGGTGCGTTGGTCAGTCCGAATGGCATGACCATGAATTCTGTAGGTCCCCATGTGTCTAGGATCGTTACGTGTAGATGTGTGACTAGTCGGACTGGGTGTGGAATGCCCGTGACTAGGTGGAGAATCAAACAACACAAAGTAAACCGACAAAGGAGTCACTTTAAAACTCCGTCCGTTATAAACTTGAACGGCTACAGAGAGAAAATATTGAATGACTGCCTACATATCTTCTTTCAACCTATTCTATTTATACTAGACTTGATCTCTGCACACTTAGCAAGTGCACAGGGCAAATTGTTCATGCGTACTTAGCAAGTACGCAGAGTATTCTTGCGTACTTGCTAAGTACGCAGGAAGTAATTCCTGCGCACATGCTAAGTGCGCAAAACACTTTGAGAAATAATACAACAATAACATGCACTAGAAATTACAACTCGATAACTAATACATACAAACACTAACATATAAAGACTAATACATACAAGACAAGTACAATAATCTAAGACATTATCCAGAGTGTCTGTCACACAAAAGTGCTTCAACACTGGTTCTTCAATGAAATGGAGTTTATCGTCAATTTGAACTTCCTCGAGTGGTACACATAATGTATCGGTCAGTTGACACGTGAAATGTGTCGTGTACACTGTTAAGTTCTTGAGGTAGTTTAACCTTGTAAGCTACTGGACCAATTCTATCCACAATCTTGAATGGTCCAACCTACCTCGGGCTGAGTTTGCTTCTTTTCCCAAAACGTACTACACCTTTCTAGGGTGAGACCTTCGAGAGGAATTTATCACCGATTTGAAATTCAAGAGGTTTTCTTCGAGTGTCAGCGTAACTTTTCTGATGGTCTTTGGCTGCGATGAGTCAATCTTTAGTCTTGAAGATCTTATCGGTTGTCTCTTGAATGATTTCCGGACCAGTTAATTGACTATCACCAATTTTGGCGCAACATACTGGTGATCGATATTTGCGCTCGTACAAAGCTTCAAAAGGTGCGCATTTGATGCTCGTGTGATAGCTATTAGTGTAGGAAAACTCTATCAATGGTAAGTGAGCATCCCTATTGCCTCTAAAATCAATCACACGACACTAAGCATATCTTCCAATGTTTGGATAGTCCTTTCGATTTGACCATCCGTCTAGGGGTGGTATGTGTAAGGCCCCAAACCCGGAAGGCCTCACTTGTTGGATTTACTCATTCATAAACAGTTCTTAGACTATTATATCAAATAACGCAGCGAAAAACTTTCATGTAAGCATAACATCAAACATTGTTCAACATGCGGAAGCGTAAACATTGTCTAAAACATATCATAACATAACCAACTCATAACGGGATGCTAGTCTTCGTGATCAACAGGGTAACTCCTTTTGCCAACCAAGCATCACCGTTCATCATCCTTACCTGCCCTTAACCTGAATGTGCATACTAAAAGTCAGCTACGCTAGTGAGTTCTAGCTTCACATAAAACCTTAACATAAACATTTTGCCAAAAACATAACATTTATTTATTTAACAAAAGCGTACGTAAAACATGCGATAACTTAACATCATCAAAACATCGTAACATAGCATCATAGCATAATCCAACATGAACCGAATCTGTGCCTTCTCGTAACCATCAATTCCATACATCGTGGGTTGGCGGAGAAACCCCAAGTCATGCCACCACCAGGCCCTTCAACACCGTACTGTCCTTCAGGCGGAGAAACCTAGGGCCCGATACCTCAAAGCCCTTCGACACCAACCAGTACCTTAGGCACTATTTCCCCGCAAGGAATAGTACCTTCAATCGGGATCCCGATAATCCCATCGGTGACCGTCGTCACCTCATCATCAACCAGTTGTACAACCGTTAGCCAGCCACAAAGGCCCCCCGTAAGGGTAAGGCCAATACATACATACATACCTTAGTTCCCGAAGGAACTCGTGGCAGATTCGTTCATTAGTGACTTTCATAAAACCTTTACCTCATTTTAGTTAAAGCATTCGTACGTTTTATTAAACACTATTTCATTCGTAAACTTTTCATAAACTTCATTTGGTAAACATTTCATATACATCATCCTTCGTAAACATCATTTCGTAAAACATCATTTCGTAAGTATGCACACCAGCCCAAAACGGTTATTAAAACATTAAAAGAGAGGGCTCTAGAACTCACCTGATATGAACACGGTCAAAGGTCTCTAAAAGATCTTCTAACCTATACGTATGCAACCTAATCTTAGCTTCTTATACAATTTATTACATTTCATACCTTTATACCAAGAACCTAGGGGTACACGGTTCCTTCCTGTGAACTTTGGGAGTTCACGGTTCGAGGGGAGTTCTCGGAGTTCAGCCGTGAAACCTTACCCAGCCGTGAACCTTATCCGGGAATCCCAGCCGTGAACCTACCCAGTCGTGAACCTTATCCGGAAATACCAGCCGTGAACCCTAACCGGGAATCCCAACCGTGAAGCATACCGAGAGCCCATACCGTGAATATCCAGTTCTTACCCAAAACCCTAGTTTTGCATGGATTCAGATCTGGATCGATGGGTTCGTCAAGTTTTGAACTTTTTACGTTCGAAAGGTGTATTTTCCCCTTGTAATTCCATATCTGAAGTATTACATCGTTTGACCCATAAAAACCCGACCTTTATGAGCCAAAACCCATTTCAAGAAAAACACATAAAAACGAGAGTTTTTTACCTCAAAATGACTCCTTCCTTTAGAAAATCCTCTCTTGAGTAGTGTAATAAGGTAGAGGATCTATCGTTAGCTAAATCCAAAGCTTTCTCTCCCTACGACTTTCTCTCTCTAGAAATGGGGTGGAGTTTGAATGAGATTATGGAGAATGTGTGTGGACGCTAGGGGTTAAAACCCCTCTTTTCCTCCCCTTCACGACCCATGTAGGCGGCCCACGAGTCCCCCACTCACTTTTGCCCCCATTTATTTTTCCTCTTCGACCCGCTTATTACCTTGAATTTATTTTTGGGATGTTACAAGTCTGCCCCCTTACAAAAGGTTTCGTCCCTGAAACCTGTCATAAGTCAAACAATTGAGGGTACGACTCCCTCATTTCCGTTTCTGTCTCCCAAGTGGATTTAGACCTCTTTCTGTGCTTCAACTGTATTTTGACCAACTGGATGACCTTATTATGTAAACGTTTCTCCTTTCGGTCTAGGATGGCCACATGTTCTTCGATATAGTTTAGGTGGTTGTCGACCTCGATGTCGGTAAGTGGTACGTGAGCAGATTCATCCGCCAAACACTTTAGCAAGTGTGATACATGGAACATAGGATGAATCACACTTAACTCATCAGGCAACTCCAACCGATAAGCGACTTCACCAACCCATGCCAATATCCTGAATGATCCGACAAATCTCGAACGTAACTTTCCTCTCTTCCTGAATCGTATGATCCCCTTCCAGGGCGACACTTTCAACATTACTTTGTCCCTAACATTAAAATTAATAGGCCTTCGTCGTTTATCCGCGTAGGATTTCTGACGATCTTGGGCGGCCTTCATCCGTGCTTTGATATGATCAAATCTTTCGGACGTTTCTCTTACGACTTCAAGACTTCCTAATTCCTTCTGTCCAATCTCACCCCAACAAACAGGGGGCCTGCATCTTCTCCCATACAACATTTCGTAAGGCGGCATGCCTATCTTCGTGTGATAACTGTTGTTGTAGGAGAATTCGGCTAACGGCAGGTGGCTGTCCCAACTACCGCCAAAATCAATAATACAAGCACGGAGCATGTCCTCCAACGTTTGAATGGTCCTTTCGGACTGACCATCCGTTTGCGGGTGGTATGCCGTCCTGATATTAAGCCTCGTGCCCATTGCTTCGTGAAATCTTTTCCAAAACCTCGATGTGAATCGTGTGTCCCGGTCAGATACAATTGCCAAAGGCATCCCATTCCGTGCTACCACTTCATTAATAAATACTTCTGCTAACCTTTCTGACGAGAACGTCTCACGAATAGGTAGGAAATGAGAACTCTTCGTTAAACGGTCCACAATTACCCAAATGGTGTCATAACCTTTAGATGTGCGAGGTAGCTTGGTTATGAAGTCCATGGTAATGTGTTCCCACTTCCATTCTGGTATATCAAATGGTTGAATCTTCCCATACAGTTTCTGGTGTTCAGCCTTAACTTATGAGCAAGTCAAGCAGTTACTTACGTATTTCGTCACTTCATGTTTCATCCCAGACCAACAGTATTCCTTCTTCAGATCTTGGTACATTTTGTTCGTACCGGGATAGATGGAGTAACGAGACATATGAGCCTCATCCAAGATTTTGGTTCTAAGCTCGCCACCCATAGGTATCCACACCCGCCCAAAACGTGTCCTAACACCAAGGGTGTTATACTCCAACCTGTCGTATTGGCTAACCATTTTCTCTTTCTATATATTCTCCTCTTTAAGTGCCTTATCTTGAGCCTTTTCAATTTCCCTCATCACATCCGATGTTATCATCAACTGGCAAGCTTCCGGCTTAGAGTGTCGGCCACCACATTTGCCTTTCTAGGATGGTATATGATTTCGCAATCATAATCCTTTAAAATTTCTAACCGTCGCCTATGCCTCATATTCAGCTCCTTTTTTTCGAAGGACTTCAAACTTTTGTGGTCGGAGTAAATAGTAAACTTCACCCCGTAAAGGTAGTGCCTCCAGATTTTCAATGCGAATACGACAGCAGCAAGTTCCAAATCATGAATCGGATAATTGACTTCGTGAACTTTCAACTGTCGTGATGGATACGCGATTACTCTCCCGCGTTGCATCAGTACGCACCCCAATCCCTGACCTGAAGTGTCAGAATATGCTACCAGGTCTTCATTACCTTCGGGAAGGGCCAAGACTGGAGCTTGGATTAGCTTCTCCTTCAATTCCTTAAACGCCTCATCCTGGGTCGAACCCCATTTGTACTTCACCTCCTTCCGAGTCAGCTTTGTCAAAGGCGAAGCTATTTTCGATAAATCCTGGATGAATCTCCGATAGTAGCCTGCCAATCCCAAGAAACTTCGGATTTCAATTAGCGTCTTAGGAATATCCCAGTCTCTTACCGTCTTTATCTTTGCTGGGTCAACCATAATTCCGTTCGGGTTAATGACGTGACCTAGGAATTGGACTTCCCTATGCCAGAACGCGCATTTAGAGAACTTAGCATACAAATTTTCCTTCTTCAGGACTTCCAACACCTCCTTCAAGTGACACGCGTGATCACCCTCATTCTTGGAGTAAATGAGGATATCATCGATGAACACAATTTCCGATCGGTCCAGCATCGGTCGACACACCCTATTCATCAAATCTATGAACGCCACGGGGGCATTCATCAATCCGAAGGACATTACGCGGAACTCGAAATGTCTATAGCGCATGCGAAACATGGGTTTTGGTATGTTTTCTTCCCTTACCTTCAAATGATGGTACCCGGATCGAAAGTCGATTTTTTGACAACCAACTTCCGCCCTGTTATTGATCGAACAAGTTGTCGATCCTTGGTAGAGGGTACTTGTTCTTCAATGTACGTTTGTTCAACTTGCGATAATCAATACACATTCTCATCGAACCATCTTTCTACTTCACAAACAATACCCCAAGGTGAGATGCTCGGTAGGATAAATCCTTTCTCAAGTAATTCGTCTAATTGTGTCATTAGTTTTTTCATCTCTACTGGTGCTAGTCGATATGGAGCCTTAGCGACAGGCTGGGCATCTGGTACTAAGTCGATTCGGAACTCAGTCTCTCTGTTGGGTGGTATCCCAGGCAAATCCTCTGGAAACACCTCCGGGTACTCGCGTACCATGGGTACATCGTCTAGTTCCTTCACTTCCTTACTGATGTAGTGCAAATCACACATCTTTATTCCTAGTGTTTTGTGCGTTTTCACTTTTTTTTATGTTCATTTTGAGTCGTTTTAATGTACATTTGAGTCTTTGTTATATTTGTAGGTGCTCGAGAAGATTACAAGTCAAATCCTGAAGAAACCGAGCATGAGAGTGAAGCCGGAAACAACAAAAGTTAAAATGTTGAATTATTGACTTCTCACGGTACGCGAGAGAGGAAGAAAGGAGTTTTCGTGGTACACGAGGGAATCCAGAAGTGGCCGCGACTATTTTGTTCCTCGCGGTACGCGAGGAATCCAGCCCAATTGTCTCGTGGTACGCGAGAAACCGTAATTTCGCAAAACCCTAGATTTTCAAATTAAAAAGATTTTGATTGCCATTATGAGGGGAGTTCGATTCTTAGCCGTCCAGAGAGAGCATTAGGGCGATTTTGAGGAGAAGGAAGTCAATCGGAGTGAAAAAGGTGAAGGCTTTGAGATCCGGGTTCGTTGTTTAAGCGTTCTAGGGTTTAAAGATTTGATTTTTATTTTCGTTTGATTTGTTTGAAACCATGAATTCTGCTTATACTTCTGTTTTTAGTTGTTTGAACATGATTCTAGGCTAAAACTTTGATATTGCCTAGGTCATATGATGAATACTTGTTAAAGTTTCAATTTTTATCGATTTTTGGATTTTAATTAATGGTTTTATGATTTTGTAAAAGATCTTGAGTTGATAATTGTGATGTTATTGCATGTTTAGATCTGATCTTGTGTTTGATTTCAATTCCTTGCGTTGATTGTGTTTGTCTGCCAGTTTGATCTACGTATCTTGGTCATAGATCTTAGGGTTTGTGATTAGGGTGGTTTGCTAGACGTAGTAACCATAGTAGTTGTCATTGATTGTTGATTAGAATTGGATGTGTATTCTAGTTCAATACCCGAGAGGTGAGAATTAGTCGTTTAGTCTTCGTCATTAGGAATCCGAGTGTCAGCTGTCTGAGAGGAAGCCGGTATTAGGTGTCTAGTGATTTTTGCTATTCGTGTCATAGTTGTTATATTGAGATTACCCCGTGCATTCTTCGAGTGTATTGGTGGACGGAGAGACTGAGAGGTAATCTGTCTATTAGGGTATGTTATCATAGCTGGAAATATCTGAGAAGTGATCCAACAATCTGGTGAGTTGAGTACATCTTTAGGTAGCATAGTTGGTGACACCCTAAGAGTGATTAGGGATCCACTAGGTAGTCTTTAGTTGTCATCTTTAGAAACCCAGATCCATCATAGTTTCCAGAATCGGTAGAAGTTGTGCTTTGCAAGTAGGATTCCGACCTATGTAGTATTCTTCCCATCTTCTGATTTCACCTTAGATCTTGTTCTTGATAGCTGAGTCGTTCTAGTTTGCTGCATCCTTAGTTTAATTCAGTAGTGTAGTCTGTAACATTCATGATTTTCTTGTATCATTTCACCTTAGGTTATGCAATAATGACATTTCAATTTCTTTCCTTAATCAAAGCAATGTGACCCCTCAAATCATAATTACAATGCGTATCAATTTCAGAGTTTTAATTTCTTTGCAAACACATATTAATTTTCTACTATATATATACACAAACATATGTATATATACATGCTTATACTTTGATATAAAAATTAAATCAAAAATAAATAAAAACATAAACTTATGAATATTAACCATGTAGTAACACACTCTTATATATATAATTTGTGTGTATTTATTTAAAAATCTATATGTAAATACATATATTTGATTTCATTAAACAAACCACTTATACAATTTGTAAAATCTCATAAAAGTGGAAATTATTTCCTTTGTAAAATATTTAGAATCAAACAAATAATGTTTAGATTTCAAAATTTTCATAAAATAAAGTTTATAAAACAAAAAAGATTTTTTTAAACTAACTTGTTCTTGAACCCCATTTTAATATCATTTGAACCCTTTGGACACTTAGACTCCCAACTTTAAACCCCCCTTATTGCATTTGAACCCCTCTAAATCCCTTGAACCCCATCTTGAACCTCTTCCCTATTTCTTTCAAACATCAAACTCAAGAACAATTTGACTCCCAAAAAGTCAATCCGTCTCAAATCCATATCAATCCCTTCAAAATCTGAAATGAAATCCTTCCTTATAGGTTCCTAGTCGTTTGTTATCACGTGGAGACAAGATAAAGACGTTTAATTTCGAAAAATATATCACAAATGGGGAAATCAAAATCAATTAGGAAGTCATGGTGTATGTTTCCTTAACCAAGACATTCAAAATTCAAAACCCTTAAATCTCGTTGATTTCAAGCTGTAAACACGTTCCTCATTGTTGATTTATCCCTTATAAATACCAGCTTAAATCGCAGACACAAATCACCACAAAAAAGTCGTTCTTTTTTCTCCTCCTGTTCCGAGCAACGCAGACGCCCCGACGCAAATCGTTGGCAATTAGGCTCTAATCCGTGTGGTTTTTGACTTAAGGTACTCGTTCCCAGTTAATCGTATCATCCTCTGATCAGTTTTTGGTGTAAACAAAAATCAATTTTAGGGTTTATACTTGGGTTTGGGTTCACGTCTGTGATGGTAAAGATGATGAAGATTTGGTGTTTGTTGTTAAGTATTATTGATTTCAAGATATAAACAATTGAGGGATTTAGCCCAAGTGGTTAAGTCTTACAACCCATACATCATGGGTCATGTGTTCAAAACCCATAGAACCCTTTCCTTTTCTTTTTCTGTTTATTTCTTTAATACACTATATATATATATATATATATATATATATATATATATATATATACATGTTTCATAAATAAATGAATCTTAGCAAACCCAAATTTTTTAGAATTCTTAATTTACCATAATATTATATATATTGTTTTATTTTAGTAAAATTAAAATATATTTTTCATTCAATAAACATAAGGGAATTACGACTCACTTTTAAAAATATATTGTTAACCTAAACGTTTCATCTAAAACGACATGATTCGGTTCCTTGGAGTTAGTTAGTGTTAATATTTAAACGTAAAGATTATTTTATTAACAAACTAGTTTTGATCATTAATGGCACTGTCCTAATATATTTGCAAATAATATTTTTTGTTGACATCGAGTCTTCTTTTACAAACTTAGTATCAACAAAGTCCGGATCTTTAATATTCTCGTTTGCTCATTCGTTCCAAAAATCATAACGTCCCAATCGTTCCATTCTTGTTTTCTCTTAACTGTTTCTACGTATTAAAATATGTATAATTATTATTTAGGGCATCTTTAAACCCACCCAGTTAGGGTGATTGTTACCGACATTACATTAGGGTAACCTGCGTGTTATGCCTCAGTCACAAGGTTTGATTGTACACCTAGTTTGACTATAGTGATTCTCCATAAATGCCTTATTTGCCATGTGTCGTATGAATTGTATAAAATACTTGAAATTTACTTGAGATATCAAAACCTATGTATGCTCACCAACTATTTTTAGTTGACCTTGTTTTCATCAGGTTTCGGGTGCTAATCTTTGAGTTCATATTCAAGATACTACACATAGGAATTAAGGACCTAGTTAAATAAACAGTTAAACTTTGTTGATGAATTTTGTTTCTTTGTATGTTTTGATTGGACAAGTGTTATGTAATTTAAATTAATTGATATATGAAACTTTACTTGATCACGTGCTTATGAACAGTCTACATGTCCCGCCCCGACGTATTCCGCCGTCGGTTGGGGTGTGACAGATTGGTATCAGAGCCATGGTTATATGGAATTAGGTCATTAGAAACCCATGACCTAGACTATAACCTTAGGACACCCATCTTATGCCATGTTCTACGTTATATTCCACATTGCTAGGTGCTACATGTTTACTACTTTGTGTGATTATCTTACATGTTATTCTAAGTATTACATCGCATGATACAATACATAATAGTTTATGTGCTACACTACTTGATAACTCACATGCTTATAAACATTGTTATCTATGTAATACCTTCTTTACCACACTGCTTGATTAAATGCTACATATTTGAGCCCATTAAATACTATCCTAAGTCTTACCACACACTATTTCATATCTAAGTCTTTATACACCCCCACTCTCACACATTAAGAATTACGTCTTCATCATCATCACTTGTGAAGAATTTAAACTCTTAGGCCCAAATCCTATTAAAATTTTAAAATCCTGTCAAAGTTTTGAGTTCTGAAAATTAGTAAAGAACATGTGCAATCTGGAAGGGTGAATGCCTGTACCTTGGGTCTTCTGTCTAGGAAAGCATTTCATATAAATCCAAATCAACCGAAGGATCCGTATGTTTTCCTGGGAATTCCCGAAGTGAGTGTTAACCTATAGGCTAAAGCATGTCTTCTTGAAAGTATATGAATTTGAATCACTTTGATTTGTCAAAGTATCCATTTGGTTATGATACCAAATGTGTACAATCTAAACACCATCATTTTGTTTATTGCAATTTAGTACACATACCTAAGTCTTCTTTGTAAACCAATCATTTTTTTTATTTAAACAACATCGTTATTTTGTTCAAACAAAGCATTTATCAAACCTTTAGTTTATAGATATTATTTAGAATATAAACTTCCTATAAAATTTTTCACATTGTAAGAAAACTTAATACCACTTGTTTTATAAAACATTATCTTATAACTTTTACTTCATTAAATTTGCTATTACTAAATCTTGGCTTGAGTTATTAAACAAATTAACCATTATTTTCTCTTGAAATATTCTCTTTATGATAAAAAGGGGTTTTCATTTATTTATCTATTTATTTAGTTATTCAATTTATTGTTTTCACTTATTTATAAACAAGAACAAATTACAATTACTTGTTTATCTACAAACGAAAAGCACAAATAAGTTATTCGTGAGCACATTACTCTAAATACCTGCAAAACTTTCTCGTTATCCTGCACCTTCGAAAATGCATAAACTTACCAGTCACTTCAAGGAGATGAATCATTTCGCGTAGGCGTTAACCATCCATATAAACCTCAACAAAATTAAAAATTTAAAACCTAACAACCCACATTATACATGAACGCCAAGCAACACACTTGTCCGCAACACTAGACCACCTACAAATTCGATAGTTTACGTCACTCATGAGATTCAATAACTTACATATGAGCATTCACATGATACATGAAACTTGGTTGTTTACAATATACATAATACTAGATTGATCACTTGATACATGAAACTTGGTTGTTTACAATATACATAATACTAGATTGATCACCTGATACATGAAACTTGGTTATTACAATATACATAATACTAGATTGCTCACATGATACATAAAACTCGTTTGTTTACAATATACATAATACTAGATTAATCACACGATACATGAAACTTGATTGTTTACAATATACATGAAACTAAATTGTCTACATTACACATACCAAATACATGGTACAAAATTGCGTACATTATACATGAAAACTTATTTATTTACAAAATACATGATACTAAATTATTTACATCATACATGAAAACTTATTTGATACTAAAATTGTTCACATCCTACATAAAACTTATTTGTTTGTAGTATACATGATACTAAATTGTTCACAATATACAAGAAACCTATTTGTTTACAATGTAAATGACACTAGATCATACATGAAACTTGAGTGCTTACACTATATACACGGAACAAGATTGTTTACATTGTCGCAATTGAATTAAGTACATTATACATAAGGCATGATCATACATTTCGTTCACAAAAGTTGAAAACTATAACACTTTGAAGTCACTCGGGGTTTGACGTATTCTTGTTCAAACACGAGGAAGCTATAACACTTTGAAGCTACTCGGTGTTTGACATATTCTTGTTCAAACACGAGGAAACTGTGACACTTTGAAACCACTCGGGGTTTGACGTATTCTTGTACAAACACGAGGAAACTATGGAACTCTAAATTATGCCATGTTATTACTCTTTAGTTCTCTGATTGACTTTACTATTTAGGGATACAGTTATTTATTAGCAACTCATACGTGAAAACAATAGATATGAATTAAGTAATTTTGTGTCCTCTCTTGACCCGCACACAACGGAAGGACCTATACAGACCATGCGAAGATTTGAGTAATTACGGGTGCACACGTAATTATAAAAGTCAGCGCATGGAAAACATAGTAAATTCTGTCGTGTGTTATGACATAAAACCTATCGTGATATATATAATAACGAAACTAATATGATTTAGTAAGGGCATGGTGGATATGTAAAGTTTTATGTTATTTTGACTTTGACCAATATCTGTGAAATCTTTACACAACAATACATTTTGAACGTATTAAGACTACATCCTAAACAAGTTTTAACCATCCAACCCTCATCGTTTCCATCCCACCTTTAGAGTCCAAACCTTGTTTCAACAGTTTTTTCTCCTAAATCCCCTTCATACTAAATCCACTACCACCATCTATGCCTGACATGATGATCTGATCTGACTTTGAGTAACCTGAATCTTGTCATCGATTATACTCCTCAAACCAACAACAAAGCTCGTTGAGAATCCAAACTCATCTCTTTTCTAAATCAGTAGTCTCCATTAGTTAAATTTCGGGACGAATTCCCTCAACATGGAGATACTGTAACATTCGTGATTTTCTTGTATCATTTCACCTTAGGCTATGCAATAATGACATTTCAATTTCTTTCCTTAATCAAAGCAATGTGACCCTTCAAATCATAATTACAATGCGTATCAATTTCAGAGTTTCAATTTCTTTGCAAACACATATTAATTTTCTACTATATATATACAAACATATGTATATATACATGCTTATACTTTGACATAAAAATTAAATCAAAAATAAATAAAAACATAAACTTATGAATATTAACCATGTAGTTACACACTCTATATATATATATATATATATATATATATATATATATATATATATATATATATATATATATATATATATTGTGTGTATTTTTTTAAAAATCTACATGTAAATACATATATTTGATTTCATTAAACAAACCACTTATACAATTTGTAAAATCTCATAAAGGTGGAAATTATTTCCTTTGTAAAATATTTAGAATCAAACAAATAATGTTTAGATTTCATAATTTTTATAAAATAAAGTTTATAAAACTAAAAAGATTTTTTTAAACTAACTTGTTCTTGAACCCCATTTTAATATCATTTGAACCCTTTGGACACTTAAACTCCCAACTTTGAACCCCCCTTATTGCATTTGAACCCCTCTAAATCCCTTGAACCCCATCTTGAACCTCTTCCTCATTTCTTTCAAACATCAAACTCAAGAACAATTTGACTCCCAAAAAGTCAACCCGTCTCAAATCCATCTCAATCCCTTCAAAATCTGAAATGAAATCCTTCCTTATCGGTTCCTAGTCGTTTGTTATCACGCGGAGACAAGATAAAGACGTTTAATTTCAAAAAATATATCACAAATGGGGAAATCAAAATCAATTAGGAAGTCACGGTGTATGTTTCCCTAATCAAGACATTCAAAATTCAAAACCCTTAAATCTCGTTGATTTCAAGCTGTAAACACGTTCCTCATTGTTGATTTATCCCCTATAAATACCAGCTTAAATCGCAGACCCAAATCACCACAAAAAAAAAAGTTGTTCTTTTTTCTCCTCCTGTTCCGAGCAACACTGACGCCCCGACGCAAATCGTTGGCAATTAGGCTCTAATCCGTGTGGTTTTCGACTCAAGGTACTCGTTCCCAGTTAATCGTATCATCTTCTGATCTATTTTTGGTTTAAACAAAAATCAATTTTAGGGTTTATACTTGGGTTTGGGTTCACGTCTGTGATGTTAAGGATGATAAAGATTTGGTGTTTGTTGTTAAGTATTATTGATTTTAAGATATAAACAATTGCGGGATTTAGCCCAAGTGTTAAGTCTTACAACCCATACATCATGGGTCATGTGTTCAAAACCCATAGAACCCTTTCCTTTTCTTTTTCTGTTTTATTTCTTTAATACACTAATCTATATAAATTAACATGTTTAATAAATAAATGAATCTTAGCAAGCCAAATCTTTTTAGAATTCTTAATTTACCATAATATTATATATATTATTTTATTTTAGTATATTTTCCATTCAATAAACATAAGGGAATTACGACTCACTTTTAAAAATATATTATTAACCTAAACGTTTAATCTAAAACGACATGACTCGGTTCCTTGGAGTCGGTTAGTGTTAATATTTAAACGTAAAGATTATTTTTTTAACAAACTAGTTTTGATCATTAATGGCACTGTCCTAATATATTAATATATTTGCAAATAATATATTTTTTTGTTGACATCGAGTCTTCTTTTATAAACTTAGTATCAACAAATTCCGGATCTTTAATATTCTCGTTTGTTCATTCGTTCCAAAAATCCGAACGTCCCAATCGTTCCATTCTTGTTTTCTCTTAACCGTTTCTACGTATTAAAATATGTATAATTATTATTTAGGGCATCTTTAAACCGGTTCACTCGTTCTTGCAACCAAGTTCAAGTTTCGATCATACCACATCAAGGTGAGTCTCATAGCCCCTTTTTTCATTTTTGTACATTTTGGGATGAAACGTGATTTGCATTGAAAACTATTTGCAATTACAATATACAATTCTACATTATGACTACTTGTGTCATTTGTGCTTGAATGCTACGAGTTGAACTACAAATACATGACATACTCGTGCAATCATTAACTCTGTACAAGCCAACGGTAACATTGATAGATGTATTGTGTCTGACAAACCCACCCAAGTAGGGTGATTGTTACCGACATTACATACTCGTGCAATCATTAGCTCTGTACAAGCCAATGTGATCCCCGAATACTTCGAATTCGCTACCATCCGGAGCCTTGAGTAGGATTATCTTTCATTTGCATATAATCTGAGCTTCGTTGGCAGTTAGCCAATCCATACCCAATACGACATCAATCCCTCCCAAGACCATAACGAACAACCTGACAGGGAACCTTTGGCCTTCTATTTTTATCGTGGAGTTGTCAACTACATCAGTTACCCTTGCGATTCTACCCTCAGCGGTTTCTACACTAAAGGCCCTTTCTAGTTTACTGACTGAGTATTTTACCTGCTTACAAAAAGTGGCATATATAAAACTCTTGTTGGCACCTGAATCAAATAACACAGAAACAAAAGTGTTGTCAAGGATGAACGTACCTAACACCACATCGGGGTCCACCCTAGCCTCCTCCTGTGTCAGCGCATATGCTCGGGTCCTTGCTCGAGGTCTTTCTTCCTTCTTCTTCGGGCCTTTCCCCTTGCCACCTTCCCCTATCCTTGGCTTAGTGCATTCATGGCTCATGTGTCTATTTCCCCCACAATTATAACATTTGACACCTTGCGGGCATTCCCGGGAGTAGTGCTCGGTCTTGCCACATTTAAAGCACATATTAGTTCCCATCCTACACTCCCCCTCATGCCTTGCATCACATTTCCCACCAGTGGGATGCTTCCTCTCTCAAGTAGTTAGCAGCAAATTTCACAACTTGATTTGCTCGGCATTCGCTTAGACGAATGGCGGCTTCCATACAGATTACCCAATTGAAAGTAGCCACCGCGTCTTTCTTCCCAGACAGGACTGGCGGGTCACAAGCTTTGAAGGACTTATAGTCACATCCGCGGGTAAGCGGTGCGTTAACTACCTCCGTGTTCTGGATCCCAACTACCGTATTAGACCCGCCCGGCTCCTTAGCCTTCCTCAATGCTTCTGCCAATAGATCTATCAAGGAAGCCCTCATTATTTCTGTAAACTCGCGTGTCAGGGCCGCCTTCACCTTAGGTTCGAAAGTGAACTGTTGTTCTTCAACATGTATCTGCTCGGTCCCATGCACACTAACTTCCGGTTCAGTGTGGACACTTCTTTCTTCACTGTATTCCTGACGAGCAGGAGTCCTACTGTAGAAGCATGTTTTGTAACTATAGATTAAATTCTATGTATCGGTGTACATGGCTAGTACGCAGGAGAGTGTTCCTGAGTACTTAGCCTGCACACCAGTTTGGTCTTGCGTACTTAGTAAGTAATAAAGGCTTTTGCCTTGCGTACTTGTCAAGTACGCATGACCAAACCATGCGTACTTAGTAAGTACACAAGGCTTTTGCCTTGCGTACTTGTCAAGTACGCAGGTAATGTTCCTTCCCCTATAAATAGAAGACTTGTCTTCATTTGTAGGTGGAACTCTGGAACTAGGTTAAGAGGTGTCCGGGTCGGGAAGAGCTCTCCCGACCCCTGGACCGTGAGCTTAGATGAGAGATGTGTGCTCCTTATGTATGTAGTCTGTAATACGGGATGACTTATATGTTATGGATTACGTGTCGTTTCATTACCTTTTGTCTGTGTTCGTATTTCTCTGTCTCGTTTCTTGGTTCCCACACAAATAACAGAACAGGTCCGTGTATATCCACTGCGCGACAAGGCTCCCGGGACCTACACCTACCTTGACCACCTTTGTGATTCCATTAGAACACAAGACCTAACCTAACACTTCTAAGGCTATATGTAAATATATATATTACCTTCATACCTGATGATGTGGTTCGAGTAACCCGTACTGGCATCCGCTGTCAGTCCCATTCACAGTTTAAGTTCAGACACTGGGAGTGTCCAAATCTCTCAAACTATTGATCTGATACCAACTTGTAAGGCCCCAAACCCGGGAGGCCTCACTTTTTGGGTTTACTCATTCACAAACAGTTCTTAGACTATTATGTCAAATAACGCAGCGGAAAACTTTCATTTAAGCATAACATCAAACATTGTTCAACATGCAGAAACGTAACATTGTTTAAAACATATCATAACATAACCAACTCATAATGGGATGCCAGTCTTCGTGATCAACCGGGTAACTCCTTTTGCCAACCAACCATCACCGTTCATCATCCTTACCTGCCCTTAACCTGAATGTGCATAGTAAAAGCCAGCTACGCTGGTGAGTTCTAGCTTCACATAAAACCTTAACATAAACATTTTGCCAAAAACATAACATTTATTTATTTAACAGAAGCCTACGTAAAACATGCGATAACTTAACATCATCAAAACATCGTAACATAGCATCATAGCATAAGCTAACATGAACCGAATCTGTGCCTTCTCGTAACCGTCAATTCCATACGTCGTGGGTTGGCGGAGAAACCCTGAGGCATGCCACCACTAGGCCCTTCAACACCGCACTGTCCTTCGATCGGAGAAACCTAGGGCCCGATACCTTAAAGCCCTTCGACACCAACCGGTACCTTAGGCACTATTTCCCCGCAAGGAATAGTACCTTCCATCGGGATCACGGTAATCCCATGGGTGATCGTCGTCACCCCATCATCAACCAGTTATATAACCGTTAGCCAGCCACAAAGGCCCCCCGTAAGGGTAAGGCCAATACATACATACATACCTTAGTTTTCGAAGGAACTCATGGCAGATTCGTTCATTAGTGACTTTCATAAAACCTTACCTCATTTTAGTTAAAGCATTCGTACGTTTTATTAAACATTGTTTCATTCGTAAACCTTTCATAAACTTCATTTGGCAAACATTTCATAAACATCATTCTTTGTAAACATCATTTCGTAAAACATCATTTCGTAAGTATGCCCACCAGCCCAAAACGGTTATTAAAACATTAAAAGGGAGGGCTCTAGAACTCACCTGAGATGAACACGGGCAAAGGTCTCTAAAAGATCTTCTAACCTGTACGTATGCAACCTAATCTTAGCTTCTCATACAATTTATTACATTTCATCCCTTTATACCGAGAACCTAGGGGTACATGGTTCCTTCCCGTGAACTTTAGGAGTTCACGGTTCAATGGGAGTTCTCGGGGTTCAGCCGTGAAACCTTACCCAGCCGTGAACCTTTTCTGGGAATCCCAGCCGTGAACCTACCTAGTCGTGAACCTTATCCGGGAATCCCAGCCGTGAACATACCCAGCCTTGAACCTTGACCGGGAATCCCCGCCGTGAAGCATATCGAGTGCCCAAACCGTGAACCTCCAGTTCTTACCCAAAACCCTAGTTTTGCATAGATTCAGATCTGGATCGATGGGTTCATCAAGTTTGGAACTTTTTACGTTCGAAAGGTGTATTTTCCCCTCGTGATTCCAGATCTGAAGTATTACGTCATTTGACCCATAAAAACCCGACCTTTATGAGCCAAAACCCATTTCAAGAAAAACACATAAAAAATGAGAGTTTCTTACCTCAAAACGACTCCTTCCTTTAGCAAATCCTCTCTCGAGTAGTGTAGTAAGGTAGAGGATCGATCTTTAGCTAAATCCAAAGCTTTATCTCTCTACGGCTTTCTCTCTCTAGAAATGGGGTGGAGTTTGAATGAGATTATGTAGAATGTGTGTGGAGGATAGTGTTTAAAACCCCTCTTTTCCTCCCCTTCACGGCCCATGTAGGCGGCCCACGAGCCCCCACTCACTTTCATCCCCCTTTATTTTTCCTCTTCGACCCGCTTATTACCTTCACGTTATTTTTGGGATGTTACAGTATGCAGTCCTCATATCCAAACGTGTTCCCAAAGCTTTCTGTAATGTTTTCTAGAACCTCGAAGTAAATCGACTATCTCTATCTAAAACAATTTCATTCACATAGATTCTTGACAATTTCTCCATCTTATAGTCTTCTCTAATCGGTAGAAAGTGCATGGATTTCGTTAATCAGTCTACGATGACTCATATCGTATCATAACCACTCGATGTCTTAGGTATCTTAGTAATGAAATATATAGAGATCTGCTCCCATTTCCATTACGGAATTTCCGGTTGCTATAACAATCCAGATGGTTTTTGATATTTCGCCTTAAATTTAGAGCAAGTTAAACACTTTCCAACTTAAGTTGCAATTCTTCCCTTTGACCACTAATAAAATTCTTTCACATCCTTATAGATTTTGTTAGACCCTAAATGAATGGAATACCTAGATCTGTGATGTCAAACCCCAACCGACGGCGGAAAACGTCGGGGCGTGAAGCTGTGCAGACTGTTCATAGCTCATGGTTGCTAAAGTTTGAATAATTTAAACATTCATTTTCATTACACGTAGCAAGTTCATACCATACAAGAACCAAATGTAGCGATTACAAAATATAAATAGTTTAGATTAATTGCTAGGTCCAAATCCTATATGTAGCAGCTTGTAATACTTCAAACATTGTCACCTGAAACATGGTTAAAAACAAAGTCAACTAAAAAGTTGGTGAGAATACATAGGTTTTCGTGTCATGTAATAGAATATAGTGTTATGTGTATACAATTCATACAAACATGGCAATTAAGGCATTTATGGAGAGATACCATCGTGTGACCTGGTAGTACAATCAAACCTTTGTAACTAGCATGCAAAACAAACGCGTGTTGGCAGTAACAGTCACCCTACCTGGGTGGGTTTGTCAGACTCAATAGATCTATCACTGTTTACTGTAGGCTATAAAATAGTTAATGATTGCACGTGAATAGCAAACTGCGTGTTGGTCTACACACCTAGTACTCAAGCACAAAGCTCAAAATTGTAACACATGATTGTAGGGTGGAATTGTATATTGTGTAGTTTGTAAACATAGTAAATAGAACGCATGTTCCACCCCAAAAGTTTGTAAATAGAGTAAAAGAGGGGCTATGTAACTCACTTGTGTTGGAGCGTGTAGTTTGCACAGATCAACAAAAATACCAAGCGTGTTGTAGGTCGCTACGTTTGACCTATTGAATGAGGGTATAACGCGTGTCACTGTTTGTGTTATTTTGTGTCCAAAGTGGGTTCGTTGGTGGTTTGTGTGTTTAGGGTTGGTTTTGGAATAATAAATTAGTAGCGATATATATATATATATATATTTATTTAAATAAAATTTAATTAAACGATATTTATTTAAATCAATATATATATATATATATATTTGTATAAATAAAAATGATTATATAAATTCACGATTTCATCGGTTTTGAAACTATCGGGAATTAATCGTTTTAAATTTCTAAATCAGCGATTTGGTATATAAATGATTCCCGGGTTTTGGGATTTTATAACTTAATTTTTTATAAACAAGTTTTGAAATGTTTAAATAAAAACAAATTAGATTAAGTTTGAAAATAATAAAATTAAAGTTTCTGGTCAAGGAGCACGACCGTGCTCAAGTAGGGCACGACCGCGCTCGTTGCCGGGCGTGACCGTGGTGGTCTGAGCGCGCCCGTGGTCGAGTCAGAAGTCACTACAGAGGGTCTGGACATAGAGCACGACCGTGCTCGTATCTGGCACGACCGCGTCTAGTGTTTGTTTTTGGTCAAGACTTGTTTGCTCGGTAAGCACGACCGGGCCACACCTGGGGCACGACTGTGCTTGGTCAGGCACGACCGCGCTCAGGGATGAGCGCGACCGTGTCGGGCCTTTTTCAGACACAATTCGATTGATTCTTATATTAATAGCTTCTAGATTCTTAGGGCTTTCACTTAGTGGATGATTACGAATGTTTCTACATAGTTTAATTGTATTTATATCTTGTCTAGAGTGTAGTTCGAGTAAAATTTATGTTTCGGCTTTTTGGTTCAAAATCGAATTGATTGTGTGATATAACTACGAATTAGTATAGGGCTTTCATCCTAGGGGTAGATACGAAGCTAAGGAAGTGTTACTTACTCGTTAACAATGGGCAATTTAATGCAGTCGGCTACGGGTCAAAGAGTCGAGCTTCTTGGCGATCGATCGGACTCCAGAAGTGTTGTGAGTGTCGAATGAGAGTTCTGAGAGATTTAGTGGGTGTATATGAGAGTGTAGGAAGCCTGCAACTGGCTCTATATCGACGAATTTGAGAGACTCGGTTGTGGTGTGAATGGGATTAATTAATTGTGCAAATTGGACGACAATTGATGCGTGTTTTAGGCGAATTTCAGTCGGGTATAGTCTGACGCGCGAAGACCGGCTTTTCTTTATTTTAATTTTCGCGAATTCAGAAGGTATGGTATGGTTTGACTTTCTGCAGTCAAGTGGGTTCATCAGCGCGACCGTGCCTACTTTAGGCGCGACCGTGCCTAGTCCTAGGCGCGACCGTGCTTGCCTAGTTTTGTAGTTTTTGAATTTTGTCAGTTTTGGTCCTCGGGGCTTGTGAGATAATTGCGTTTTTGTTTAATTTGTTATTGTAATAGAATAGTTTGTATATGTAACTGCATCGTAGTTTGTTTGTACACGAATCGAAACTGAAATGTGTTTGTTTATTGAAATCAAACGATTACATGATGAAAATCAGAAATGTTACAGTCTCCCCTTGTTGTGGGGATTTCGTCCCGAAATTCAACTAGTTGAGGCTGCAGAATTGGTGAATAGGTGAGGATACTTGAGTTTCATTTGGTCTTCATGTTCCCAAGTAAACTCAGGACCACGTTTAGAATCCCAACGGACTTTGACTATAGGAATGCGGCTGCGCTTGTGTTGCTTGATTTCACGATCCATGATTTCCACCGGTTTCTCGACAAAATGCATCGTTTCATCAATGCGCACGTCGTCAAGAGGTATGTGGAGGTTCTCATCAGCAAGACATTTCTTCAGGTTGGACACGTGGAAGGTTAGATGAACATTGTTGAGTGCTGGAGGTAGCTCAAGTTTGTAAGCCACTTTCCCGATTCTTTCAAGGATCTTGAACGGGCCTACGTAACGAGGTGCTAGCTTGCCTTTCTTTCCAAAGCGGATCACACCCTTCCAAGGGGATACTTTGAGAAGCACAAGGTCACCCACTTGGAATTCCAAGGGTTTTCGTCGCTTGTCGGCATAGCTCTTTTGTCGACTTCTCGCTACTCGGATGTTGTCACGGATTTGAAGGATTTTGTCGGATGTTTCCTGAATTAACTCGGGACCGATGATTTGTGCTTCACCAATCTCGTTCCAACAGATAGGAGAACGGCATTTGCGACCATAAAGAGCTTCGAATGGAGCCATGTTGATGCTGGTGTGGTAGCTGTTATTGTATGAGAATTCAATAAGTGCTAGATGTGAATCCCAATTGCCACCAAAGTCTATGACACAGGCTCTCAGCATGTCGCGTTTGGATTGTTCGTTCAGTCTGGCCATCAGTTTGGGGATGGTAGGCTGTGCTTAAATCCAATCGTGTGCCAAGTGCCTTTTGCAGAGATTGCCAAAATCTGGAAGTGAAACGAGCATCTCTGTCGGAGATTATGTTCAAAGGTATGCCGTGTCGACTCACAATTTCGTTAATATAGATTCGGGCCAATTTCTCAACCCGATAGTCTTCACGGATGGGCAGGAAGTGTGCGGACTTTGTGAGACGGTCAATGATTACCCAAATGCTATCATAGCCGTTTGAAGTACGGGGGAGTTTAGTAATGAAGTCCATGGCTAGATTTTCCCATTTCCACACGGGGATTTCCGGTTGTTCAAGTAAACCGGAAGGACGTTGATGTTCGGCTTTGACTTTAGAGCAGGTTAGGCATTTTGCAACATAGAGTGCAATATCTTTCTTCATACCAGGCCACCAATATTGTGGTCGAAGATTGTGATACATTTTATCCGCACCGGGATGGATAGAATACCGAGACTTGTGTGCTTCAGTCATGAGGAATTCCCGGAGATCATTGCGGTTGGGAACCCAAATACGATCCAAGAAATAAAGCAAGCCATTGTTTTTAGTCTCTAGTTGGAATTCAGCACCACACGACATTTCCTCATACATATTGCCCTCGGTAATCGAGACGTGTTGAGCTGCTAGAATACGGGTTTGAATGTCGGAATGAATCTTGACACTTTGGAGCATGACGCGTTCTTTACGGCTCAGCGCATCGGCTACTACGTTTGCCTTGCCGGGATGATAACGAATCTCGCAATCGTAATCATTGAGGAGTTCAACCCAACGTCGTTGCCTCATGTTGAGTTCTTTTTGATTGAAGATGTGTTGGAGGCTTTTGTGGTCGGTAAATACCACACATTTCGTGCCATATAGATAATGTCTCCAAATCTTCAAGGCAAATATGACTGCACCTAGCTCCAGATCGTGCGTCGTATAGTTCTTTTCATGGATCTTGAGTTGCCTCGATGCATAAGTGATTACCTTGCCTCGTTGCATGAGAACACAACCAAGGCCTAGGTTAGAGGCATCGCAGTAGACGACTAGGTCATCGTTTCCTTCGGGAAGAGTCAGAATAGGAGCATCACATAACTTCTGTTTAAGAGTTTGGAAAGCTTCTTCTTGTTTCGGCCCCCATTCATAAGGTTTACCTTTATGTGTCAAGGCGGTGAGGGGAACAGCAATCTTGGAGAAATTAGAAATGAACCTTCGGTAATAACCCGCTAAACCAAGAAACGAACGAACCTCGGTAGGGGTTTGAGGAGCACTCCAATTCTTGACAGCTTCGATCTTGGCAGGGTCGACATGTATTCCCCTATTGTTGATAACGTGACCCAAAAATTGAACCTCCTTTAACCAAAATTCACATTTGGAGAACTTGGCGTATAATTGTTCGGTTCTCAGGAGATCCAGAATCAGTCTAAGGTGCTGTTCATGTTCTTCCTCAGTCTTGGAATAGATCAAGATGTCGTCGATGAAAACGATCACGAATTTGTCAAGGTATGGTTTGCACATGCGGTTCATGAGGTCCATAAAGACAGCAGGTGCATTGGTCAACCCAAAAGGCATAACCGTGAACTCGTAATGACCATATCTTGTTCGGAAGGCGGTCTTTGGAATATCTTCTTCTCGGACACGCAGTTGGTGATAACCAGATCGAAGATCAATCTTCGAGAAACAAGTAGAACCTTGGAGTTGATCGAAGAGGTCGTCAATCCTAGGTAACGGGTAGCGGTTTTTGATTGTAAGCTTATTGAGCTCTCGATAGTCAATACACATGCGGAATGAACCATCCTTCTTTTTAACAAACAAGACTGGTGCACCCCACGGTGAATGACTTGGCCGTATGAAACCTTTGTCAGCGAGTTCTTGAAGTTGACTTGCAAGTTCTTGCAATTCAGAAGGTGCAAGCCGGTATGGAGCTTTAGCCACAGGGTTTGCTCCGGGTATAAGATCGATTCGAAACTTTACTTCCCGAACAGGTGGAAGACCGGGTAAGTCGTCGGGAAAGACTTCGGGAAACTCCCGAATGATGGGAATATCTTCTATTCTTCTCTCCTTGTCTTCTTTTTGAATCACATGAGCTAGGAAAACCATGCACTTCTTTCGAATGTATTTCTGGGCAGTTATGCATGACATCAGTTTGAGTCCTTTGCAAGGTTTCTCGCCAAAGACTTTCAATATGTCTCCCGATGGAAGAGGTACTCGGATGTACTTTTCAAAGCACATGACCTCGGCATGGTTTTTAGATAACCAATCCATGCCGATGATGACGTCAAAGCTTCCCAATGGCATTGGTATAAGGTTGACTGGAAACGTGTGACCATTGAGTTCTAGTGAGCAGTCATGAATGATGGAGTCAATAGTGATGGAGTTTCCATCCGCTACTTCAACGGTGAAGGTTTTCTCGAGTTTGGATCGTGTTTTTGCAAGTAAAGGTTCAAAGTTAAGTGACACAAAACTCTTATCGGCTCCGGTATCAAATAGTATAGATGCAAATTGTTTATTTACAAGAAACGTACCGTTGACCACATGATCATTGGCTTGAGCTTAAATTGGCGTTGATGTTGAAAGCACGCCCACGAGCTCCACCCTGATTATTGTTCACAAGCTTTGGACATTGGTTCCGGAAGTGGTTCGGGTTGCCACATTCATAGCATGCCCGTCCATTTGCATTGATTGGAACCACTTGATTAGCTCCGGGTTGATTAACCGGGTTGGCTTGAGTAGTAAGTGCCTTTTGTCGGCAGATATTGGCCGTATGGCCAAGTTTCCCACAATGATTGCAAAGGCGACATGGGACAGTTTATGGGTGATGATAGTTGCAGTTGTTGCAGAGTGGGTAGGTACCTCCATAAGCTTTCTTGGCTGGATTTTGAGCCAAGGGTGCAACTTGATTAATTGGGGCGGCTGGAGTGACTATTGCAAAATTCTTCGTCTTTCTCTTCCTGGTGTTTCGATACTGTTCGTTTTGAACTTCTTTGACATGAGTAGGAGGAGTTGTGGTGTCAGAAACTTTCTTGGCCCCCTTTTTGGTAAGAGTACCTGCTTTAACGTGATTATCGGTCAGTGTGGCAGCTAGACGAATAGCATCTTCTAGGGTTGCAGGATTTCTTCCCAGAACAGTGTCCTAGATTTGTCTCGGTAGGCCACCGATATATTTTTCAATACACCTAGACAAAGGTGTAACCATGTGCGGTACCAGCATGCTGAGTTCGTGGAAACGGTTAGTGTACGCCAAGCTTTCACCGCTATCTTGGGTAAGATCCCAAAATTCCGCTTCCAGTTTCTTCATCTCATTTCGAGGACAGAATTCCTCGGTCATGATCCTTTTCAGCTCATCCCATGGCAGAGCCATTGCTACTTCTACTCCCCTTGTTCTCTTTTCCCCATTCCACCAGGTTAGTGCCCGTTTTTGGAAGACACTAGTGGCATGGCGGACACGCAGATTGTCCGGACAGTCACTATTGAGGAAGGTGCCCTCAATACTTTCGAACCATTGAAGGAGTCCCGTGGCTCCTTCGGTACCATAAAACTTCAGGGGATTGCAAGAGTTGAAATGCTTGAAGGTACATTGTGGCGGGTTGGCACCACCGCCACCACCAGTATTAGCACTACCACTGGCGTTCCCATTGTTGTTGTTATTGGCTTGAGTTAGTTGAGTTACCAGCTGAGTGAGGAGAGCAGCAAGGTCGGTATTATTGTTGTTGTTGGCATTGCTGGTATTGGTGTTGGTGCTATCGTTGGCGTTGTCGGTGTTGTTGCGGTTGATGTTACGACGAGGAGGCATTCTATAAAAAGAGAATGATACAAAAGTGTTGTGAGAATTTATAAAAATCCGTTGAAATTTAGGATAGGAGGAAAAATAACACATTTATTTCATAGTTCGGATTGTTTTCAAGTAATCACATTTCTACTTGAACACAATGACATATTAAGGTTAATTAGACTTATATAATTTTCAAGGAGACGTGCTTTAGCCTATAGGTAAACACTCATCCCGGGAATTCCCAGGAAAGCATACGGATCCCTCGGTTGATTGGGATTTATATGAAATGCTTTCCTAGACAGAAAACCCAGAATAAAGGTGTCACCCTTCCAGATTGCACGTGTCCTCTAATAATTAACAGAGTCTAAAACCTTAACGGGTATGAAAAATATTTTTGATAGGCATAGGTCCACGAGTATGAGTTTTTCCACAAGTTATGGCGATGATGACATAGAAGCAGTTAAGGAGGATATGTGGCTTAGGATACGGGTATGGATACGATTTATTTTATTATTTACGTATGCTTATTAAGTCTTGTAGTCTAAACAATTTAAGTATCAAATAACTAACACATAAGGCATGTGACATATAGCAAATAGCACGTATCACATAAAACATGTAGCATGGCATTGTTGGGTGTCCTAAAGTTATAGTCTAGGTCAATGGTGTCTAATAACCTAATTCCCTATAACCAAGGCTCTGATACCAATCTGTCACACCCCAACCGACGGCGAAAAACGTCGGGGCGTGAAGCTGTGCAGACTGTTCATAGCTCATGGTTGCTAAAGTTTGAATAATTTAAACATTCATTTTCATTACACGTAGCAAGTTCATACCATACAAGAACCAAATGTAGCGATTACAAAATATAAAAAGTTTAGATTAATTGCTAGGTCCAAATCCTATGTGTAGCAGCTTGTAATACTTCAAACATTGTCACCTGAAACATGGTTAAAAACAAAGTCAACTAAAAAGTTGGTGAGAATACATAGGTTTTCGTGTCATGTAATAGAATATAGTGTTATGTGTATACAATTCATACAAACATGGCAATTAAGGCATTTATGGAGAGATACCATCGTGTGACCTGGTAGTACAATCAAACCTTTGTAACTAGCATGCAAAACAAACGCGTGTTGGCAGTAACAGTCACCCTACCTGGGTGGGTTTGTCAGACTCAATAGTTCTATCACTGTTTACTGTAGGCTATAAAATAGTTAATGATTGCACGTGAATAGCAAACTGCGTGTTGGTCTACACACCTAGTACTCAAGCACAAAGCTCAAAATTGTAACACATGATTGTAGGGTGGAATTGTATATTGTGTAGTTTGTAAACATAGTAAATAGAACGCATGTTCCACCCCAAAAGTTTGTAAATAGAGTAAAAGAGGGGCTATGTAACTCACTTGTGTTGGAGCGTGTAGTTTGCACAGATCAACAAAAATACCAAGCGTGTTGTAGGTCGCTACGTTTGACCTATTGAATGAGGGTATAACGCGTGTCACTGTTTGTGTTATTTTGTGTCCAAAGTGGGTTCGTTGGTGGTTTGTGTGTTTAGGGTTGGTTTTGGAATAATAAATTAGTAGCGATATATATATATATATTTATTTAAATAAAATTTAATTAAACGATATTTATTTAAATCAATATATATATATATTTGTATAAATAAAAATGATTATATAAATTCACGATTTCATCGGTTTTGAAACTATCGGGAATTAATCGTTTTAAATTTCTAAATCAGCGATTTGGTATATAAATGATTCCCGGGTTTTGGGATTTTAAAACTTAAATTTTTATAAACAAGTTTTGAAATGTTTAAATAAAAACATATTAGATTAAGTTTGAAAATAATAAAATTAAAGTTTCTGGTCAAGGAGCACGACCGTGCTCAAGTAGGGCACGACCGCGCTCGTTGCCGGGCGTGACCGTGGTGGTCTGAGCGCGCCCGTGGTCGAGTCAGAAGTCACTACAGAGGGTCTGGACATAGAGCACGACCGTGCTCGTATCTGGCACGACCGCGTCTAGTGTTTGTTTTTGGTCAAGACTTGTTTGCTCGGTAAGCACGACCGGGCCACACCTGGGGCACGACTGTGCTTGGTCAGGCACGACCGCGCTCAGGGATGAGCTCGACCGTGTCGGGCCTTTTTCAGACACAATTCGATCGATTCTTATATTAATAGCTTCTAGATTCTTAGGGCTTTCACTTAGTGGATGATTACGAATGTTTCTACATAGTTTAATTGTATTTATATCTTGTCTAGAGTGTAGTTCGAGTAAAATTTATGTTTCGGCTTTTTGGTTCAAAATCGAATTGATTGTGTGATATAACTACGAATTAGTATAGGGCTTTCATCCTAGGGGTAGATACGAAGCTAAGGAAGTGTTACTTACTCGTTAACAATGGGCAATTTAATGCAGTCGGCTACGGGTCAAAGAGTCGAGCTTCTTGGCGATCGATCGGACTCCAGAAGTGTTGTGAGTGTCGAATGAGAGTTCTGAGAGATTTAGTGGGTGTATATGAGAGTGTAGGAAGCCTGCAACTGGCTCTATATCGACGAATTTGAGAGACTCGGTTGTGGTGTGAATGGGATTAATTAATTGTGCAAATTGGACGACAATTGATGCGTGTTTTAGGCGAATTTCAGTCGGGTATAGTCTGACGCGCGAAGACCGGCTTTTCTTTATTTTAATTTTCGCGAATTCAGAAGGTATGGTATGGTTTGACTTTCTGCAGTCAAGTGGGTTCATCAGCGCGACCGTGCCTACTTTAGGCGCGACCGTGCCTAGTCCTAGGCGCGACCGTGCTTGCCTAGTTTTGTAGTTTTTGAATTTTGTCAGTTTTGGTCCTCGGGGCTTGTGAGATAATTGCGTTTTTGTTTAATTTGTTATTGTAATAGAATAGTTTGTATATGTAACTGCATCGTAGTTTGTTTGTACACGAATCGAAACTGAAATGTGTTTGTTTATTGAAATCAAACGATTACATGATGAAAATCAGAAATGTTACATGTGAGCTTCATCCATAATCAGCTCTCTCAGATCGCCAACACTTGGTACCCAAATTCTATTAATAAAATAGAGAGTCTCCTCGGATTTGGGCTCCAATTGCTTCTCCATTCCACGCAAGGACTCATTCTTCAGATTTTCCTCCTTGAGTGCTTCTCTCTAGACATTGAGGATTTGAGTTTTAAGACTCGTCTGAATAGTCATCCCTAATGCTCGCACACGAAGACTTTTGACTCTTTCCTTTCTACTCAATGCATCGGCTACCACGTTTGCTTTCCCCGGGTGGTATCGGATTTCACAATCATAATCGTTGAATAATTTAACCCATTTACGTTGCAGCATCTTCAACATTTTTTGATCAAATATGTGTTGAAGGCTTTTGTGGTTGGTATAAACAGTGCATTTAGTACCGTACAAGTAATGCCTTCAAATCTTGAATGCGAAAACTACGGCTTCCAATTCCAAATCGTGGGTGGTATAGTTCTTCTCGTGCACTTTGAGTTGACGGGATGCGTATGCGATAACATTGCCTTTTTGCATCAACACACAACCAAGACCTTGATGTGATGCATCGAAATATACGACGAAGTTATCCGTTCCCTTGAGAAGTGATAGGATCGATGCACGACACAATCTTTGTTTAAGCAATTGAAACGCTGCCTCCTGTTTTTCTTCCAGTCAAACTTCTTCCCAATAAACACCGCCTCCTGTATGCTAATTAATAGGTAATTTATTCTTTTTTATTTTAAGTTAGTAATTAATTATAACCTTAAATTTTAGTCTAAAGAAACTGAATTCTGATTAGTATGGTTATAATCAAACCTAGTTAATATAGTAGAATAGGATATAAGTGAAAAATAGAGTAGAGTTAAAAAAAAACCCTTACATATATCTATACTACTATATAAAGCATATTGGGTGGGGAACAGAATAATTTTATTCAATTTTAAGACACCATCTTAAATACTACTTGTTAAACACAATGTACAAGTACATCAAAGCCTAATACTTTAAAGCTAAACAAAATATTTTTATTTTTTTACTTTTTAGCTTGTCCCACATTGATGGTTTACCCAACCTAATCATAAAACAAACCACTATAAATAGAGAAGCCCCCTTACTTGAAAAAATTGAACCATATGTTCCATGCCCTTCATGCCCTATTTCGCTAGATTTGGTAAACAACAAATATTTTTTTAGTGCAAAAATTAGATATTTAGCCGAGTTTCGAATCTTGCTTGAAAAAAGTTCGGCTTGAAATCGTTCCGGATGTAAACTTGCGGAATTGGATCGGCTTGGTTTGTAAACAAGCTGAGCCCGAGCTAGATTTGGCTCGACTCATGAGCATGTGAGCCAGGTTTGATTATAATAATAATAAGAATACTCAAATATAATCAGTGTTTAAGGCAGGTCGGGTTAGATTACGCTCTCGAAAAGAGCCATGGTGACACCCGCCGCTTTGTGCGTGCCATTATTTATATATTAAACATATTGGAAGGAGGGGATGGTAATTTACCCACATTTTAAGACACTTATAAAACACTTAACAGAGTTAACGACTACTTAACGGAGTAAAATGAGGGTATTATGACCTTCAACTCTCTAAGCTCCTTTTAAACTTGGGGTTATCAAATGTGAGAAAAAAAAAAGCAAATGTTGAGGCTTTATAAATAGAGGTTTTGTTTTTTTATCGCTATCCCACATCGATGGCTAGAGAACTTTTGTGGGGGAACCGCCTATAAAGAGGGAGTATCATTTTGCTCTAACTAAAATTGCTAAAATTCAATTTGATGGCAAGAGCGGTTCTTAAACAAAATTTTTGGTATTGGTTATGGTTGTGGCTCAAAACCGAACCGTCCCGTCCACACCCTTAAAATCACCAACTAAATATTTACATAGTTATAATAATAATTATTATTATATCCAAATATAATCAGTATTTAAGGTAGGTCCAGTTAAATTGCGCTCTCCAAAGAGACTCGGTGACATCCGTCGCTTTATGCGGGCCAACCCACTATCCACAGGAAAATACAAAAAAAACCATGTAAAAATATTAGAGTCTAAGTAGGTTAAAAATATGATAATCATAAGTATTGAAAATACATTTTCGGCTAAAATATAAATCCAATGATATACACGGAACTTGAAACTTTTGAAATTTCACCGACCTCCATATCAGGGTAATAAAGTTTGATTTATTAGTAAAAAATCAAGTTCTATTAAATATTTTTTTTAATGTAAAAGAGCTATGTTGTTTAGTTAAAAAACAAGCTATAGGGTAGAGTTAAAAAAAAAACCCTTAAATATATCTATACTACTATATAAAGCATATTGGGTGGGAAAAAGAATAATTTTATTTAATTTTAAGACATCATCTTAAATCCACTTGTTAAACACAATGTACAAGTACATCAAAACCTAATCTTTTAAAGCTAAACAAAATATTTTTTTTTTACTTTTTAGCTTGTTCCACATTGATGGTTTACCCAACCTAATCATAAAACAAACCACTATAAATAGAGAAGCCTCATTGCTTGAAAAAATTGAACCATATGTTCCATGCCCTTCATGCCCTATTTCGTTAGATTGGGTAAACAACAAATATTTTTTTAGTGCAAAAATTAGATATTTAGCCGAGTTTCGAATCTTGCTTGAAAAAAGCTCGGCTTGAAATCGTTCCGATTGTAAACTTGCGGAATTGGATCGGCTTGGTTTGTAAACAAGCTGAGCCCGAGCTAGGTTTGGCTCGACTCATGAGCTTATGAGCCAGGTTTGATTATAATAATAAGAATACTCAAATATAATCAGTGTTTAAGGCAGGTCGGGTTAGATTACGCTCTCGAAAAGAGTCATGGTGACACCCGCCGCTTTGTGCGAGCCATTATTTATATACTAACACATATTGGAAGGGGGGGATGGTAATTTACCCACATTTTAAGACATTTAACAGGGTTAACGACTACTTAACGGAGTAAAATGAGGGTGTTATGACCTTCAACTCTCTAAGCTCCTTTTAAACTTTGGGTTATCGAATGTAAGAAAAAAAAAAGCAAATGTTGAGGCTTTATAAATAGAGGTTTTGTTTTTTTATCGTTATCCCACATCGATGGCTAGAGAACTTTTGTGGGGGAACCTCCTATAAAGTGGAAGTTTCATTTTGTTATAACTAAAATTGCCAAAATTCTATTTGATGGCAAGACCGGTTCTTAAACAAAAATTTTGGTATTGGTTATGGTTGTGGCTCAAAACCGAACCGTCCTGTCCACACCCTTAAAATCACCAACTAAATATTTACATAGTTATAATAATAATAATAATAATATCCAAATATAATCAGTATTTAAGGCATGTCCAGTTAAATTCCGCTCTCCAAAAAGATCCGGTGACATCCGTCGCTTTATACGGGCCAACCCACTATCCACATAAAAATACAAAAAAAACCATGTAAAAATATTAGAGTCTAAGTAGGTTAAAAATATGATAATCATAAGTATTGAAAATACATTTTCGGCTAAAATACAATCCAATGATATACAGGGAACTTGAAACTTTTGAAATTTCACCTACCTCCATATCAGGGTAATAAAGTTTGATTTATTAGTAAAAAATTAAGTTCTATTAAATATTTTTTTAAATGTAAAAGAGCTCCGTTGTTTAGTTAAAAAACAAGCTCTATTACATTTGAATTTTTCTATGTAATAAGAGTCTATTTTTTTTACTAATTAACATGTCTATCTTACAATTTTTAAATATACCGATTTTGTTGTAAACAACTTGACTCTAATAAACTTTTTAAATCATTTTTTAACAAAATCGCTGTGGTTTTTACTAACCAAAGAAATTCTTGTTACATTCGTTTTTGTTTTTATAATTACATAAATCTGGTTGCTTTGGTAAATCAGGTTCTTTTGTTTTCTTGGCGTTGAATTATATATTATAAAATTTGTTTCTTTGTTTTTGTTAAAACTATTTAGGGTCCGTATCCACGATTTTGTAGTAGTTTGCATGATAGGGATATTGGAAATAAAACATGAAAGATTTTATTGAATTTAAACTAGAGTACTCCATTACATATAACAACTCTTATCCATATATAACTTATTAGTAGGATGCCATCTTAACTTCCATAGTTTCCTCCCATGCATCATGGCACAATGTATCCTACAATGAACAAAGATAAACACATATAGATCAAGATAAACGATGCAAATCGATATATCAAACAAGTCGAATCAAAAGTATTGAAAAAAGTACTTACTTCCACACTTCTTTCCAACTGGCCGTTTCTTGATGTTACATCGCTTAGGGATGCTTATCGCGATAGCAGGCTTTATTCCGGCCTTTATAGCCAACGGTGAAAGCAATACTGCACATAGGCACTTGGGTGCAGTAGTGATTAAAGCATTAACTTTAGTACAACACATGGGTGGTACCTTAGCTTTAGCATTCCCCCCAGCACCCAAACACGGGCTCAAGCTAAGGGCGGCTGACCGAATGGGTGTTTTTCCGCACTCACCAGCGGCATTAACATCGGTAGCCAACAAGTAGACAATCAACTGTGCAATGAGAAAACATGCCTTGGATGCCATTGGAGTGTATGTATGTATTGATAAAGAACAAGGTTATTGGTGCACTTAAATAAGAGATGGATTGACCAAATTAAGAGGTGTGAAACAAGAATGTTAGTGCGGTTGTTGTGGGAGTTTACGTGGAGGGAGTATGTGGTTGTGTTATATTTCATGTATAATTATTTTATCAAATGTAATGATTTTGGTGGTGGTGTTGGTGGTGCGTAACGTTTAGGTGACGCGTGAAAGAACTAACATACATGCTCTTCCATTTTATTTTTTATTTATTTTTTTGAACGGCTCCTAATTTACACTTAATCCACAACCTGTTTACTGCAGGATTAGAACCCTCGACGTCCAAGGAAGGGAGCACATATTAATCACCTGGATACCTTTGGGCCGAATGCCCGTTGATACATGTGTTAGGTTTTGCAGTGGTGATCAGTTAAAAAATTTGTTATCAAAAACCGTTGATAATAATTATATATTTTATTAATTAAACAGTAATTAATAAACACAGCGGAATAAAACAAAGATTCAACACAAACAGAAAACCCGACAGGATCTAGATTACAAACCCATACGAACACGGAATAAAGATTAATCTACCAATGAGATTAAATGTACCTTTGTGGTTAATGGAATAACTGATCGAGACACCGAGGTACAACGAACGAGAGCTAGACACGAACACACGCGAGAAACGAGGCGGCACCGGACGGCGGCGGTGGCAGCACACTTGGGGCTGCCAGAAAATCATGTAGGGAGGGGAGCCGGCTCCTTGCAAGCAGCAGCTAGGGTTGGTGTTGGTTGTGAGTAGATTAAACTCCTAATCTCCTTTATAATCTGTTTTAATTGCTACCGGGCCCAAAGTTCAATACGCAATTAAAAGCCCGAACCCTTTTATGTTTTAGTAAAAGATTAAAACAATATATATTATTTATAAACCAGTATAAATAAAAAATCACGTCTAACGAATATATAAATATATATCGTCTCGCTAACTATTCGTAATTACCAGTTAATTACGTTAAGTGGATTTAATGTTCGTTGCCATAGGTGTAACTCTTACGGGTCATAACTCGGTCAGTAGTGTTAATTAATCGGGTCCGTACATATAATTCCAAGAACATGCTCTTTCATTAGAGTCCTATTTTTCCTTTTACTAACGAATGAATAAATCAATATATTTAGTTTACAAGGGAATTTAAAAATATATTGATTGATAAATGGTGAAGTTAATGTCTTAAAGTTTATACATGGGGCAACGGAAAAAGATTACATAAAAAACGAGAGGTTTGAACAAAATCATCATTAGCAAGTTAAATTTCAGTTGTAGAATATTTCATATTCATTAGGGTACTAGGGGCATCATGCGGGTATCATGGGTACATCGCCGCATGGCATTCGGGTAGTGGGTTCAGGTAGAGGGTGCGGGTATGTGAAACCGTTGCCGGTAGTTGAGATTGTGTGTGTGCTTTTTCTTTTGAACCTGCAAGGGTAGAGTTTGTGTGTGTGGGTAAAATTCAGCACCACCCCACCTCTTAGGTAGATGAAAATAAATTGGGGTTGGATTGATATGTACTCTTCTAATTGGTTGGTACAGTGAGGGTTCACGAATAACATCCCTTGCACCCTTATCTATACACGTTTGAGTTTAATATCATGAAATACTAAAATAACATAGTTAATGTTTGAATTTAAGGAATACTTAACTTTATTATTGAGTTTGAGTTGAACTTCCTTTTTATGATGGCACATATACGTACTTGATGTGTGTTTCACGTATTCAATGGCTATAAGATTAAAATTCTCATGACATGTTCTATCGGGTCTAAATGTTGCCAAAATGGATGTTTTGTGATTTTTTTTTAATTTTAAAACCCTTTGCAGTCATTATATTATATAACCTTTAAATAGGCTGATCGGTGGCTACAGTGCCACCGTACCAGCAGTTGATGCAATGGGTTCAACCCTGCAATCCAGGGTTCAGGTTAAAAAAAAAGTATTCAGTGCGATTCATTTGTGTGATGTATTTTTATGCACACTAATCAAACAAATATCCGTTTTCAGCCTGCTGGTAAGGCACGACTTCTTCATCTGCGCGACGACGGTTCGAATCTTGCATTCTCCATCTGAAGCATTTCTTTTTACTTTTATCTCCACTTTTTCTTTTTTCTTTCTCAATCTGCCACGCGTCTACTTACGTGTAGATGGTAATTCCATTGTACACCCACTTCTATCCACCCATTTTTTCTTCTTTACTTTTACATCTTGTTTTTCCTTCTTCTATGGCTGCTTTTCTTCTATGGATTCTGCATGTCTATTGGTAAGGGTTTTTATCCATTTTTCTTTTTGCATGTGTGTGATTCATTAGCTCTGTGTCTTCATTCTCTTGGGTTCTCATTATTTCTTCAAGGATTTTTGTTTTTGGGATAGTCCTATCTACGATTGTGATAAAGCTTGTGGTAACCAAACTAATTCTACAAATCAAATTACTTTATAAGATTCGAAAAGGTGTCATTAGGGGTAATGGATTCTGCATGTCTATTGGTAAGGGTTTTTATCCATTTTTCTTTCTGCATGTGTGTGAATCTTCAACTCTGTGTCCTCATTCTCTTGGGTTCTCATTATTTCTTCAAGGATTTTGGTTTTTGGGATAGTCCTCTCTTGTTTACGCTTCAGCAATTTACAGCCAAAAGAAAATATTTTTAGCCACTAAAGTTAAACAGTGAAATATGATATCATTATCATGCTTAATTATGTGTTTGTTTGTTATGAAAATGTAATGCACAGATCACTTAAAATCCTCTCCATCTTTATTCTTGAAATTTTTTTTATTTATTTATTAATAATTGACTTTGTTTTTATAATTCTGATGAACAGAGGATATTATAGAAGCAATACTTGTTTGGCCCGAAAACAAGTGGTGTGAAAAAGATCCAACCCGGATATGTTAATCGTCGCCTACACCGGTGAGCACAGCCACCCAGTTCCGACTCACCGGAATTCTTTAGTTGGAAGCAATTGCGTCATTTTTATGTAACACCCCGAAAATAATAAAAAGAGATAGCGGGCCAACGACATAAAGAAAATGAATAAAGGAAATGGACTAGTTGTGAATGGGCCTTGGGCTGAAAATTTTGATGGAGGGGATTAAAACCCTAGCCATCGACACCTCCCCTCATTCCCATCTTCCATCTTAAGGTCCTAGAGTGAGAAAGTAGAGAGAGAAATCGAGGGGAAAGGGTTCGGGTTTCACGACCGGGAGGAACAAGTAGCAAGGAAGTGAGGAGCAGGGCTTTACCATCGGAACATGCCACTGATTGAGGTAAGGTTCAGTCTTGAAACTCAGTTTTTAGTTGAGTTATGGTGGGTTTTGGGTTTTTGTATAAAAGGTACATTTTTTATGTATTAAACGACATGTAGGCCTTAGATCTAACCTTGTACAAGCTAAATGAACGTTTTTAACGTAAAAAGTTTGAAACTTGACGTAAAACGAGAAAGCCGCCATAACACATGCAGAAAACCCTAGTTTCTGCAAAGGTGACGATGCAGGCGAAATTAGCCGACAAGGTCTGGCATATGAAAGCGAAGTTGAAGAGTTTCTCCTGGGTCATAGCTTCGCTAACATCCTTAGTTTCGTTGGGGTTTTATAAGCGACACTAATGGTGGTTTCGCTGGAGTTATAAAATGAACAAGAGCATAGTTTCGCTAGGAATAATGGAGCGAAACTGACCTTAGTTGTGCTCAGAACATAATGAATTTAGAATTTGGCACATTTAGTTATCGATCCAGATCCCGAGCGTCGTCCATTGAGTTAACAATACGTTTAAGCTAGCTGATCATGTGAGTTCTAGAGCCCTCTTTTAAATGTTTTAATGATGTTTTGGGCTGGTGTGCATACATATGAAATAAAGTTTAAGAAACGTTGTTTACGAAATGGTGTTTATGAAAGACGTTTTAAAAAGTGAAGTTTTGAAGTGTGTATGGGCAATTCCTTTATAAGGGGCCTTTGTGGCTGACCAACTGTTGTACAACTAGGGGTGATGACGGTCACCATAAGGATTACCTTGATCCATGAAGTTTGGTACACGCTATCCTTTAGGACGCCGTGCTTGAAGTTTGTTATGTTTTGGTCTTCCTAGAGGTAACGAGCCTTAGGAGACCTAGGTGTTGAATGGCCTAGAGGTAACGAGCCTTAGGTTTCTCCACCAATATGTATGTATGGAATTGACGGTTAAGAGAAGGCGCATATTCGATGTATTTGTTGACTTATGTTTTCCTATGATATTATTATTTTATGTACGCTTTTATTATAAGTTTGAATGTTATGTTTTGGCAAAATATTTGAAGTTAAGGTTTTATGTTAAAGCTAGAACTAACCAGCGTAACTGACTTTTAGTATTCACATTCAGGTTAAGGGCAGGTATGGATGATGCACGGTGATGTTGAGCAAGCGAGATGAGTTACCCGGCTGATTATGAAGACTGGCATCCTGTTTATGTTATGATTATGTTATGGATATGTTAAGACAATGTTATGTTTTGAAAGATTGAACATGTTTACGTTATGTTTTAAATGAAAGATTCTGCTGTGTTATTTGACATTCAAGTTTAAGAACTGTTTGTTTATGAGTAAATCCAACACGTGAGGCCTCCTCGGTTTGGGGCCTTACATTTTGTTGATGGTATAATGTGATGTTACATATACCTAACACGATCTAATATTCATGTAATGACATATGAAAGAACGATTTTGAATAACAAGTTTGATGACTTCCAAGAAAAGAGTAAAACGAGCCCTCCTTCGTCTACCTTTCATTCAAAAAGTCATGCAACAATCCATTCCCCTACTATGATGTTGTACCTTCTGAAGCAGAAGCTCCCCGAAAATGGCATGTACCTTTATTATGGGTTTTTACTGTTTTTTACCAAAATATAGTGTGGGTTGTTTATTGTATTATGATTTATGAAGGATTTTTATTATGTAATGCGATGTTACATATATAACAAGGCATGTTACACAAGCAACTAGCGAAATGTTACATATGTAGATAACAATGTTACTTATGTAGATAATAAAGTTACATATATGTAACACGATATAATATTTAATGTAATGACATTTGTAAGAAAGATTTTGAATAACAAGTTTGATTCTTACAAAAACATTTTTTGAAGAATGATTTGAATATCCTGGGAATTTCTGATTTTTTAAAAGTTTAACTTTTAATTTTAAGATTTACATATGTAACTACTTAATAAAAAATCCTGGCCTTAATAAAAAAAACCCTCGTTTTTAGTAAAAAAAAAAATTTTGTTTTTATTATTGACTTTTACATATGTAACATTGGTAGTTACATGTTTTTATTAAAATAATTTTCTTGAGTCTCGTTTTAGAAAAGTCTCATTTTAAAAGAGTCTCGTTTTGATTTCTTGTAAGCTTCTGACAATCCAATATGTAACATTGATAGTTACATGTGTAACATTACTAGTTATATATGAATATACTGAGAGTATTATATAATGTCATATTTACATATATTTTAACACTAGTATATTACACATATGTAACATTATGTGACATATACGTAAAATCTTTTTTTTTTTAATAAATGAAAAATTCTTTCTTTTTTTTATAAAAACCTTGTTTTTTATAAAGATAATTTTTTTAAGTCTCTATTTTTAAAAGTCACGTTTTGATTTTTTTTTATATAAAAAACCTTTAGTTTTCATATCAAAAGAAAAATCTCAACCCTTTTGTTTGTGAATAAAAAGAAAAACTTGGATAATTCAGAATGACCCGAAAGATAGGACATCACCATATTCTCAATAAGTTACCAACGCATGTGGAATATTTAATATTAATTAAGTTACATATGTGTAACAAGCAGTTACATATGTATAACATTACAATGTTACGTATGTAACTATAAAAAAAAATAGGACATCACCAAGATGTATTTATCTATACTACCAAACATGTTAGAGTGAACTTATCACTAAGATACAACTAGTAGTTGTGCCCCAAGCATTGCGGCGCGCTTACAGCCAACAGTAATGTTTGCTTTGCCCTTTCCGACAAAGATACATCAAGCTTTTCGGTCCTCCGATGGTGGCAAACGGTTAAGATCCGGGACATTAGCCATCATGAACCCACTTCTAGAATTTGTTGCACAGTAGCAAAACAAGATCCAATTTAGTTTTGAGTCTTTATTTCATCCTTTCTTGATTTGTTTAACATCTGATAATCCAACAAACGAAGATTTCACATACCACTAAACGTTAAGTGCAAATTGAAAACAATTATATCAAATTCATTTGAATCAACAAATTTAGAAATTATGAGTTTTACCAAAAAAATGACATTCATATTTTAACCTCCATCACGATAAACCTCTTTATTGAGAAAAAAAGTGTTTTCCGGATTCACCACCGCCTGCCGCTTTACAATTTGACCAACTAACCGATCATCGTTTTACTGTGTGTCCCCACCGACGACGTCGTCCTCTGCCCCCCGACGTTTGTAATTATGGTCGGTTGTCCTCCCTCCATTACCACAACTGCTGAGAATCAGAAAGTAGTCTAAAGAAGACTTGAACAGCATGTGACGGGTACAATGCCAAGGTAGGAAAACGTAGTGGAGATAACGGAGGAAAACGTAGCGGAGACGACGACGACCACCCTCTAATATCTTGTAATCTTCGATTGAAAACGCTTCGTTTTCTTTTTCAAATCATCAATTGAAAGCGTTTTGAGTTTCTTTTTCCCTATCGGATTTGGAAAAACAAACTCTGAATGTGAAAATGGTTTTGGAAATGAAAATAGGAAGATGGTAGTTGTGATGTGATATGATCTGTGCAGGTGCATATCACAAAAACCAAGATACTTTTGGCTTAAGTAAATACCTATATTACCCTTTATGTACTTTATATTGATTAAATATTACAAGATCAAACGTGTTTAAATGATGAATCAATCATAACCCTTCTTTTTATTCAAGCAATAGTCCAAATAAGGTTTCTAGAGTTTTTTTTAACTCACATGGGTTTTCATTTTATTCATCTTATATATATGTGTGTGTGTATGTGTGTGATTGAGATCTTTTAATAACCCTCTATTATTGTGTTAACCCAAAAAACCTCACAAAAATCAATCCAGTCATTTTTTTAATAACATTATTACACGAATTCAACGTCATATTCTTTTTTGCATTTTTGTAAATTCGCAAGTGTAAGGGAAGTTTACACCGGTGTAAGTTTTTACAAAAAATATATTTTGTAAAACTTACACCAGTGTAAGCTCCCCCCCCTTACACCGGTGTAAACTCACATTACACTTGCGAATTTACCAAAATACAAAAAGGAACATGACATTTAATTCGTGTAATAATGTTAGTAAAACAAATAATGATTAGATCGATTTTTGCGTGGTTTTTTTGGGTTAACACAATAACAAAAGGGTTTTGATTGGATCCTTACCATATATATATATATATATATATATATATATATATATATATATATATATATATATATATATATATATATATATATGGGACGTATCAAATGAAAACCCTGAGTTGTTGTGTAAACCCTTAAACTAATTCTAAGCCACATGATTTATTTCTTTTGTTTCTGATTTATTTTTATTGTTAAGGGTATTTTAGTAAAAACCCAAAAACTTGTCTCTCTCTCTTAAATCTACATCTGCATCTTTCTCTCTCTCTCTCTCTCAAATCAAATTCACACATGCCAGATCGAAACCCACATCTCCATCTTTCTCTCCCTCGAAGAACAGCGATTTAGATCCGCCACCGGATCTACCGCCTGGTCTTCGATCCGCCACAAGTTCTGCGCACCGCTGGTATTGTACATAAGGTATCGACTTCAATTTCTCGATAATGAAGTAGCGTTTGGATCATTTTGCTGGCTCTTTTTCAATTTCATCAACCCACCGCTCTCTTTCTCAGTTTAAACATACCCACCGCTCAGATCTGAAACCATCGTCTTCTTCCATCATCACGATGACGTTCTGTTGACTGATGTTAGGAAGCAACGAAACAGCTTCGGAGACGCAATGGCAGAGCATAAACGGAGGTTGGCAGCGGAGTCAAATGAAAAGAAAATAAGTGAATGAACTCAGAAGATAAAGCAATGGGAGAAAGAACTTACAAAAGTTGCTGATTTAAAAGGGGAAGCAAATGGCGACTGGTAATTAACTACTTCCTTCCTCAGTTTTGCCTTATATATTGATTTTGAAACTTACTTTTTTCCGGAATCAAAGAACTTAGGAAAATGCCTTTTCATATTCAAATTGGGATTTAAATACATGTACATGAATGGTTTGTTCATTTCTGGAAAATTCTATTAAATTACAACTGTTTTTAAGTATTTCATATTATCAAGAAAACATTTATATTATCTATTTACTCGTGGTGGTATCTTCTTGTTGTAATTGGAATCGATTGAAAGTTTATAAGTCCTTTTTTGCGTAAGTGTTCATCGCTGACCCTGCATATCCATGCTTTGTTCTAACAATAAATTGATTTGTTGGTTTTTAGGATACAAGTAAAGAATTACATTTGGTTGTAGTGGTTATTACCATTTAACTTCAATCATGTAACCTGGTTTCAAACAATTTTTTTCCCCTTCTGTTTGTTTTTTCATATTACCAATTGAAATTCACTTTTGTTTATAGAATAAAAGTTTGAATATTCAGAATATTATTCATTATTTACTTAAAGGGTTTATTTAGTTCATGAAATAACTTTAGTGTATCTTGATTATGTTTTTTAAATTTCAGGTACAAGATCTTCAAGGTTTGATACATAAGTAAGGTTTTAATACTGGGTAGCTTGATTTTACAATTGGTTTTGATTTTTTACGCATGTGTATTTCCATTTTACACATGATCTGATTCTTTTACACAAGCGTAAACTGAATTTACATATGTGTAAAGAGTTTTTACAAAGTGTAATTATGTATAATTTTTTTTTTCTGGTTTGTAAAGATATTTGGGTTATTTGGATGTGAATTATTTTTTCTGATTTGTGTATATGGGATATTTGTATATTTGGATGTAATTTTCTTATTTGTGTATATGTGTAAACTAATTTTACACAAAGGTTCTTTAAAAAATCATGTTCTTGTATTTGTGTCTTTGTAAATGTTCTTGAATTGTTCTTCAATTTGTTCATGTTTTGATGATTAATCGTTATTTTGTTTATATTTATTTGATTTTTACATATGTGTATTTGATTTTTACACATGTTTAAAAAGAATGTTCTTCAATTGTTTTAAGTATTTAAATTTTCATTAAAATTTTGATTCAATCAAAAAAGAAAAAAAGTTAAATTACTATTTTACTCCTTTAATTATTCTTAGCCACACATTTGTGTTGGAAGTATAATAAAAAATTAGGATTAATTTTGACCACATATTAAATTATTAGAAAATGAATATGTGGTCCAGAATGAGTTTAAGGGTTTTCACAACAACTCAGGGTTTACAACCGATACGTCCCCTATATATATATATGTGTGTGTGTGTGTGTGTATGGAATGTATATTTTGAAAACCCACTTGAGTTGTAAAAAATTGAAAATTTCCTAAAAAACATGTTTTTATACGTTTTTTTTAAATTGAAAATTATTATAAGCAACTTTTATAAGATTTTCGTCAAAAAAAATACAGGAAACGCCGAGCGTGTTACATATGTAACACAACATGTTTTATATGTAAAACCACATGTTACATATGTAACACAACTAGGAAGAATTTTTTTTTTAAGTTTTGAAATTACATATAATATAAAAGCTTTTCAAAAAAAAACTTGTAAAAATCAATTTTTTGAACAGTTTTTAATGTTTTCACAACTTGAAGGGGTTTTCATCTTATACATTCCATATATATAGGGAGAGGTTATGCTAAAAAGCCTTGGGAGTTTAAGAAGGATTTTTAGCGTTTAGATGATTTGTTTGATGGATTGGATCAACCGGAGGGCTTTTTCTTTAAATCTGTAAGAATTTAAGTGTGGCACCTGCACAATTGGGGGTAAAAATGTCATTTGATAAATCTCTGAAACTAAATAGGGTTGAAAAAAACATTCTAGCGTAGGTTACATCTCGGTTACGATTTGGGAACGCAAAATCAGGGGAGGATTTGGGAACGCAAAATCATGGAGCGTTCAAGAAGGAGTTCGCTGAGAATCTAGAAATGGGAAATCATGAAACGATCAATAAGGATTATGATTACATTATGCAAGTAAGTTAAACAAAATCAATTCCCTTAACTAGTCTTCTTTGGTTCATTTTATTGTTTTCTCCGGTGCGTTTCTTGATCAGAACGATTCATAGGGATGAAGAATCTTTCAGATGTTGGGAAAAAGTTCTACAAGGAGTCGCCTGCAGGTGCCACTCCAAAGATTGCCGAGAAAGCGGAAAATACGACCAAGGGAAAATGTATGTTTTTCTCAAGCATTCAACTAATATTATAGAAATTGTCTGTTAGAATCCACAAAAACAAACTGATAGGGGACGCATTGGTATCCTTAATTGATTTCCCAAATTGATTTCCAATGATTTTGGGCAAAAATGTAGAAAAAAATAAACTGTTCAGGTATTAAAAGAAAAACAAACTGTGTGTAGTAAAATAATATAAGGTGTGCTAGGTGTGTGTTAAGTGTCAAATTGGAAATATAAGGTGTCTGAATTGCAAATTTTTACTCATCATGAATGGAAATTTTGAAACAAGACCTTATTATATTTTGTAGAAATTGCAGCAGTACATGAAGTTTCAGATGATGATTTCGTTACACCACGTATTAAGAAATTCAAAGTATGCGATTTTAAACAATTGCTGAAGCTATTGATGGGGAATTTAGGAAAAAGAGAGCAGCTACTTTGTTAGACGTTTTACGCTCACCGTACGTTGAAAGACCTGTGAAACTAGGTGATAAGCGAACACGCATAACGAAACACACAATACCAATTATAATTGGTAGATCCGGTTTTCATACCAATTATATTCTGTGATCATTTCTATTTGCTTTGTTTCAATATGCACACAATACGAATAGACTTGATTGATAACAGTGGACACAAGAATGACTACAAAGGAGAATTCAGAGGATGGCCAGAGATTATGGTAGTAAGTAATCACATTATATTTTCATAACAAAATTTAAAAATCAATATAAGTAAACTAATGTATGTCTAACATCTGCAGCGTAATACCTTTGTTGGCTACTTGTCGAGAGTTTCACACCCTCGGGCCTACCAAATAAAACAAGCAAAAATTAGTAGGATGGAGATGCCATGGCAAACATTGGAAAACAACATCGATTGTGGGGTATATATGATGAGACACATTGAGACTTTCAAGGGAACGGCTGCTAAAGATTGTCAATATGGCTTAACAAACGAATCAGAAAAACAACAACATGAGCTTAATGATCTCCGTCGCAAGTACGTGACAAAGATGTTACTACACGACATAAACATATCAAAGGAGTTCATTATTTCTAAGTTAAAAGACTACCTGAAAATGGATGCTGATGTGAAAAGGCATTTGCATGGCACTGCACGAGAGCGGATGTTACAACGTCTGAAGAACATGGAGTAATATGGTGGATTTTTCATTATTAATTTTACTTAATTTAGTTTGAAATTTCAAAGACAATGCGTTATTTTGGGATCAAAAAGATTTGCTTTAGTTAAATTTGCTATTTTATATAATTATGATTTCTTGTTACATCTGGTTGTTTGATTGTATGTTTTTCAAGTTAATTGCATAAAATGTTGCACAATGTGTTTGTTAGTTTAATCGGCACAAAATCCCGATTGTAACGCACTATGTATTTTGTATAACGCACTTCGTATTTTTGGATGGATCACAAAGTATATAAATTCTATAAGAAATATTTCAATGGATTTATATATACGATCTGTTAATTAAAACGATGAGAACACACCTTAACAAAAGATGATTATAATTTCTAAAACCAAATTCAATATGCAAAATAAATATGTTTATGATCTATATTATTAATAGTATGGACACACTGTGTGGGTATGTTTGACCAAAGCATCAGTTTACAATCTCAGTCATTTTTACATTTACATGGAGTCCTGGGACCATTGTATGAATATGTCATCACAATTTAATATAGTTACTACCACCAATCTAATCAGTGTGACGACATAGTGTAAAAACATAGGGGTTATCATACATTAAAACAAAACCACATGTAAAATAAATGAATATGAAAGGAGAACATGGTGTTAGTACACATCATACCGTATTTATGAAAAATTACCGGCCTGAAATAAAGTTTAAAACTTGCAGTGTCTAAGAACCTGATGCGCCATATCAGATAGTGGACGCACAGTTGATCATATGTTGCATGTTAGAATACATAAAAACATAGCTTAAAAAAAAGAAATACAACATCAACAAGCAATATCATAATGCAACCTTTGTAATTAAATAAAAAAGATTGTCAATGACAATGATAACAATAACGGTGTTTTAAGAAATAACACAATCTTTAAACACAATTATGACCTAAAATTCAAAAACAGAACTGAAAAATTGGAAAAGGAACACCATTTAATGTAGATAAAACATTAAAACTACTCAATAAGGGTATTGACTCTTGAGAAACTTGCGCCATCTGAAGGATTAACATTGAGATTAAACTTATCACAGTTACGGGAGTTATGGCCAGGCTTCTTACACTTAAGGCATTTTCTTTGCTTTGTGGCCGCATGACTAATGTCTTCCTCACGCTTCAACTTTAGTATACGCTGCAACATCTAAATCAAACGAAAGAAAAACAACTGAAAAATGCTAATATATACAAATGGACAAAAAAAAAGCACACCACAATAAAACGTAACGCAATTTTTTTTAAAATTATATACCATATATTTCATTACAAAAATCTCTACTTAAAGGAAACAAAAATATCTAACTAAGCACAGACACAAATTTATTTGGAATTGTAGAAATAGATTGTCGAGAAATGGAAAATATGAAAAGTGAAAAGGTATGTTTTTTCTCAAGCATTCAACAAATATTGTAGAAATTGGCTGTTACAATCCAAAAAAACGTAGGTAAAGAAAAAATCACAATAAAAGTGGACGCACTGGACAAAATTCTAAGAAAACAGAGAAATTGAAGGAGAACATAAAGTTTCAAATGATGATTTCTAATTGAACATAGACATTGCAAAAATCTAAAAGTAAACACAAACGAATGATATATTAATTCTTTTATGCATATGGAGTCTTTGGATATAGTAATTCTTTTATACTAATTCTCGAAATGAACACATACCAAGAAACACAGACGCACCATCTGAATTAACAGTATCACCACCATCTAAATTATCAAACGCACCAACATCTAAATTAACAGAGACGCACCATCTAAATTAACAGTATCACCACCATCTAAATTAATAGACGCACCAACATCTAAATTAATAGACGCACCATCAAAATTAACAGTATCACCACCATCTAAATTATCAGACGCACCAACATCTAAATTAACAGACGCACCACATCTAAATCAACAGACGCACAAAAATCTACATACACTAATACGAAAAAATTGAAAAAAAACATACCGTCCTCTCCATCGATCATAGCATTCACCATTGTTAAAGATTGCAAATAAGCACGAGAAGAAAATCAGATGAAGATGATGATATTTATAAACCCTAAGAATCAGGTCCTAATTAAATCGAAAATTGGTTTTGACAAGAACAAAGATGATGAAGATATAAGAAACCTAAGAATCAGGCCTTAATTGATTACAAATTTCAGCTTACCAAATAACCAATAGAAGAAACAAAGATGATAAAGATATAAGAACCCTAAGAATCAGGCCTTAAATGACAACAAATGATTTTTGATTGAATTAAGATTAGGGAATGATAAGAATCATGTATCTGCTTGATAGAACCCAACTCATGAACATTGACATCTCCATCAGAACGATTCATGTGTTGTAACCGTTGATTTTGCGAGCTTCCCTAGTTGACCAAATTGATTTCTAATGATTTTTCCAGCTTCCCCAAATTGATTTCTACGATTCATTATTGCAGAAATACGTTAAATAATAAAAATAGCCTTACTCAAATGACCAAGATACCCCTATCAATGAAAATTGGAAATTGACACATGTCATTTTCTCATGGTTTAAGGACTTTTTAGCATAACCTTTTCCTTTATTTATATATATATATATATATTATATAGGGGTGAGTTCATTAGAAAACTCATTTTAATAAGAAAACAAAAAAACTCGTCATCAAAGGTACTGCATATGTGTAGTACACCCAAACCTAACACTCACCCAAAAACCTAAACCCCCACCCCACCCAAAAACCTAAACCCCCCACTCAACCCCTCAAAAACCTAAACCCCCCACCCACCCCTCAAAAACCTAAACCCCCACCCACCCCTACCCTTTCAAAAACCTAACCTAAAAGCTAAACTAAACCAAAATAAACTAAACCCAAAAGCTAACCCCTACTACACATATGTAGTATTGAGCTGAATTTTTTTTTTTGTGTTAAACGAGGACGACGTGGGGAACAAGGTCTCCGAATCGGTTTTGTAGTTTTTGATTTATATTTTGAGTTATGATTTTTTTTACCTATAATAAATAGTTTTTTGGTTTTCTCATAAACAATAAGTTTTCTTATGATCTTTCCCCTATATATGTATATATATATATATATATATATTGTGAGGTTTCGCTACAAAGTCAAAAAAGTGTAAAAAGTGTTTTAAAACGCTCATAACCGTCTCATACGAACTCCGATTTCACTCATTTCGGGGGTGTTGGAACCGTCTCGTCGAAATCTATGATCTTAGCTTGTAGGGTTTAGCTTTTAGGGTTTAGTTTTTGCTTTAGGGTTTAGCCTTAAGGTTTAGCTGCAGGTCGGAACGAAACAATCCTAGAAATCAAATTAGGTAAAGAAGGAACCTGCAAGTCGGAAATGAAGGTACCTGCAAGTCGGAGTCGGAAAAATTAGGTAAAGAAGGAGAGTGAACGGAGACTTGTTGCATCTGTTCATTTTCTTCGAAGTAGGTAAAGAAGGAGAGTGAACAGAAATGAAGGTACCTGCAAGTCGGAGTTGGAAAAATAATCCATTCTACTATCAATTACACTTCAACAACAAAAATTCAACAAACTAACACATAATCAAACAAAATTACCTAACCGAATGAGAGAAAGAGAGAGAGAACTATTCTATAATAAATCACTGCACATAATCATAATAACATAAATCACTGCACATAATCATAATAACAACGAATCAAAGAAAAAAAAGCTTCAAATCATCATAAAAACTTGGGATTTGGAAGCAAAAAGGTGAAAACCTCTCATCAGAAAAAGGCTGCTTTCAACTGATTTATGCACAGCTTATAAAAGGAATTCATAGAAAGAAAAGCAAACAGTAGCCTTAAGCCAGCGATAATGATTATCTACTTCTTTAGGTTTGTGAAGAAAATCTTCAAGACTTATAGTATTAGTGAGAGTCAGTCAGTACAGGACAATAGGCACTAGTTCATTTTATGAAACCTCAAAAAAAGGTGTCACCATGTTACTACTTTAGTGGTCTGGTTTAATATCTCCAAACAGTTGAAAGAAGGGGATATCTCCAAACAGTTGAAAGAATATTTGAAAGAAATTATCAAACCTTAGGTGATCAAATATATCGGTACAATATCTCCAAACATTGACAGAACCATATTTCCTCAAGCACTCATAATAAAATCCTTATACCTAGCATATGGAGTAGAGGTAAACCCTTAAAAAAATTCAATGTATTAATCCATTAGTCATTTACAAATAGGATACCTATGTGATCTGACGGCTCTCATGATTTTCCCTAATCAATGTTATCCGATCAGGATACCTTACCTGATTACACCAGTGTTTTATCAGAAAACACATAAAAGAAAAAGAAAGTACCAATTTCAATGTATTAATCCATTAGTCATTTACAAAATAGGATACCTGTGTGAGGTCCACGATCTGTAATAAGTCGCTTGAAAAGCCGCTGATAATGTAGAACGAAATGTGGGATTTGGGAGCAAAAAGAAAACCCTAATCGATGGGGAATTCATCTGCATATTGGAGGAAGCTTTTATCACACACATTTTATCAAACACTTGGTATGCATACATTCAATGCACTACATAAAACCATCTTCAAATCAATCAGATTAACATGTGAGTTGAAATCAACAAAATTAACATATCTAAGTATTAAAGCAAGTCTTGAAATCAGATTAACAAAATTCTCAAAATAAATCAGAACACATACCTTTCTACAGCTTGTATTTGGGTCGGATTCTACATGAACATGAGCCGCAGGAAGAAATCGATGTCCATCCCGACATCCTCTACTCAATGAGAAATTCTTTTCTGAGAATCATTCGACAAAAATACAGAAACAGCTACCACCTGCAGAGATCGGGGCGAAGACGGCATCATCCGGTGGTAGATCCGGTTGGTAGCTTCGTCGGCGGTAGCTTCCTCGCCCGGTGGTCTACTGGATTTCTAGAGAGCGGTGGTCTCCTGGAGCGGTGGTCTCAAGCAGTAGCTTCCTCGTCTTGTGGTAGATCCATTCAATCTCAAAGCGGTGGTCTCCAGGATTTCTAGAGAGCGGTTATCAAAATTGGGGATAGAATTTAGAGAGAGAGAGAAACAGGTGTGTGAACTGGTTTGAAAATGGGGGTAAGGGTGGGTAAATGGGGTTCCGGTGGGGTGTGGGGCAGGAGGTGAAAATAACGAATATACCCTTCTAGCCATCTTAATCATTCATCTCAAATTTAATTATTATATATTAAATAAATGATTATGATTGAGTTTTAAGGTTTTTACATCAAATATAGGTTTTGATTTAAGCACCACCCTATACATACATATATATATATATTATATATATGGAGAGAATAAAAAAAACTTATTTTAATGAGAAAACTATTCCTTTTAATTTTAAAACTTTAATAACTTTTTCATATGTAATCATTTTTAAAAAAAAATTACCCCATAAAATCGAACATTTTTTTATCTTTAATTTGAGTACAATATTGCTATATTAAAAATAAATTTTTTTAACATGTCGAATTTATTCGATAATACATATATGTAGTATGATAATACTGCATATATGTAGTATGGTCATACTACATATATGCATTATCATCATATGATCATACTACATATATGTAGTATCATCATATTGCATATACTGCATATATGCAGTATCACCATACTGCATATATGTAGTATTATCGTGCAGTATAATGATACTATAGTATTAAAAAATTTCGACACGTTAATTTTTTGTTTTTTTATATATCAATATTATAATCAAATTAAAGATAAAAATGCTTAATTTATTGGTGTAATGTTTTAAAAAAATGATAATGTATGAAAAAGTTATTAAACTTTAAAAATTAAGGGGGGAGTTTTTTGGTTTTCTCATGAACCCAACCATATATATATATATATATATATATATATATATATATATATATATATATATATAGTGTGAGGTTTCGCTAAAAAGTAAAAAAAATATAAAAAGTAGTTTAAAACGCTCATAACCGGCTCATACGAACTCCGATTTTACTCATTTCGGCGGCGTTGGAACCGTCTCGTCGAACTCTACGATCTTAGCTTGTAGGGTTTAGATTTTAAGGTTTAGTTTTTGCCTTAGGATTTAGCATTAGGGGTTTAGCTTTTAGTATTTAGGCTTTGGTGGGGGTGGGGGTTTTAGGTTTTTGGGGGTGGGGTGGGGGTTAGGTTTTTTTTTTTGGGGGGGGGGGGTTCGGTTGGAGGTTTAGGCTTTTGGGGGCGTGGTGGTGGTGTTTTTAGACGACTTTTTTAGCTTTTTAGGGTTTTTTTTTTGTTAGGATTTAGGTTTTTAGGGGTGAGGGTGGGGGGTTTTAGGTTTTTCGGGGTGGGGTGGGGGTTAGGTTTGGGGGGGGGGGTAGGGTGGGGTTTTTAGGCTTTTGGGGGGTGGTGGGGTTTTTAAAAGAGTTTTTACAATTTTATAGTTTTTAAACTTTGTAGAATAACCCTCTATATATATATATATATATATATATAGGCTTTTGGGGGCGTGGTGGTGGTGTTTTTAGACGATTTTTTTTTAGCTTTTTAGGGTTTTTTTTTTGTTAGGATTTAGGTTTTTAGGGGTGAGGGTGGGGGGTTTTAGGTTTTTCGGGGTGGGGTGGGGGTTAGGTTTGGGGGGGGGGGTAGGGTGGGGTTTTTAGGCTTTTGGGGGGTGGTGGGGTTTTTAAAAGAGTTTTTACAATTTTATAGTTTTTAAACTTTGTAGAATAACCCTCTATATATATATATATATATATATATATATATATAGGGTGTGATTCAAATGATAACCAAATTTTATATAAAAACCATGATAACCATATTTCAACCATTGATTGAGTTTAATCAATGGTTGATTTCATTTAATAGCAATGTTGTAATTATTAAGAGATAAAAAGGAATTATATTTAATACAAAAGGGTAATCTGGGTAAACCAACATAATTTAATTTAGGTAACTATTAATTAGTCAAAAACATAATCCTTGAAAATCTCACACACACTCTCTCTCTTCTATAAAGTCATCGGATCGATTTCTTCATTCTTATGTCCTTTTTTCAAATCAAAATCCCCAAATTTCTAATTAAAATTACAAATACGATGAAAAAGCAATTGAAGAAGATGAATGATGTTGTGTTACGTATATGTAACAAAATGTGAACATTATTTAAAATAGATCCATTATAGTTTTACAACGATACAACACACAAAAGATGAAGAACAAGATGATTAAAAAAACCAAATATATACGGTTTACAAAATGTAACTTACACAATTTTACGAAACCAAGATACACTCTTCTTGTTACGTATACGTAACACCTTCTCAGTGTTACCATTTCCATCATTTAACTCGACAGAAGCAGATTCCTTCTCCGCGTCTACTTTAGTCAACATCACACTCACACCCACACCACATATCATCTCTTATGCCTGCAAGGCCACTTGTGAAACCCAACAAAATCAGGTTACTATCCGTACCGAGACTTAACCTAATAATGAACGGTCATGCACATAAGACTTAATCATTATAAATTACGTCACAACACGTCTAGTAAAGTCCACCCGTCACTCGGTACATATTGGTAATTATAGGAATTACCTTATAACACAAACACGAATACAAGACTCTTACCGGCGTTGGTGATAAGTTTTAAACAAACTAATTTGGAATCAAACTAATCATTATTTTATGTGTATATATATTGTAAGGCCCCAAACCCGGGAGGCCTCATGTTTTGGATTTACTCATCAACACATAGCTCATACACATAAGACATTCATCACTAAGCAGCGGAAACAAGTTAAACTTTAGCATACGCAACATAAACATAACATGTCTAATACAACTTGTCAAATACAAACTAAAAATTGTCTTAAACTACTGAAACATAAACATAAACATAACATAAACGGGATGCCAGACACTGATCTTCAAGTAACTTTTCTCGCCAAGCCAAGCATCCACATCCATCTACTACCACCAACACTTAACTGATATGCATACTAAAAACCGGCAATGCTGAGTGAGTTCTAACGTTTACTTTAAATCAATTATGCAAAAGATTTACTAATACAAACATACTGCCCTTAAGGCAAAACCTTACATACTTCACTTTTCAAAACAGTTTAAAACATTCATAAAGTAGCCGTCAATCCCTTGTCACTGTTGGTACTGCCCTCGTGATAAATACTGCTTAACCGTCAATTCTTATCATTGCTGGTATTGTCCTCGTGATCAGTACCACTTAACCGTCAAATCCTTGACACTACTTGTATTGTCCTCATGAGCAATACCGCTTAGCATGATGTTGTCCTCGTGATCAACAACTGGTATTGTCCTCGTGGTCAATACCGCTTAGCATGGTTTGGTCCTCGTGACCTATTGATGTTGTCCTCGTGATCAACACCACACGACACGATGTTGTCCTCGTGATCAACACCGGGTATCATCCTCGTGATCAATACTGCTTAACTGGTACATGGGGGATTGCATAGTCCCCCGAGCAACCGCCATCACTCACCCAATTGTACAACTGTTAACGAACCATCAAGACTCTTACTAATGGGTAGCATCCATATCTGGCATCCTGTACAAGTAACATCTGTCCCAAGGACCTTATCACACTGGTTCACTTCCCATAGGAAGATTATTCACTTTCTGTTCATAACCTTTCTTTAACTTGATCATACTAACATATATTATGCCTTAGTTTATGTATATCAAAATATAGTAAACGCTTGCCAATAATATACTTGCTTTACTGAAACATAGCTTAACACTTATATCATGCCTTTGTTTATGTATATGAAAATATAGTAAACGCTCGCCAATGATATAACTATACTTTGCTCAAAACGTACATTTGGCTCTTTTCACTAAAACATAGCTTTTTACTTTGTTTATTAATATAAAATATGTAATTGTAGATGCAGGTTTCGGTAACTATAGATAAAATTGTGTGTATCGGTGTACTAGGCTAGTACGCATGAGGGTGTTCCTGCGTACTTAGCAAGTACACCACCTTGTTCGTGCGTACTTAGCCAAGTACGCAGGAAATGTTCCTGCCCCTGTAAATAGAAGGTGAGCCCTTCATTTGTAGGTGGAACTTGGGACAAAGTTGAGAGAGGTTCTGGCCGGGATGAGCTCTCCCGGTTCCCGTGAACCGTGAGCGTAAACGAGAGATGTGTACTCCTTCGGTATGTGGTCTTTAATGTGAGATGACTTCTTTGTTATGGATTACGTTTCGTTCCTGTCGATTCTCCTGTATTTATGTTCGTAGTTTTCTCTATCACGTTTCTTCGTTCCCACATGAATCAACGAGCAGATCCGTGTATTTTTCGCTGCGCGACGAGGCTCTCGGAACCTACAACTGGTATCATAGCCTCGTGGTTCGTTGATTTGTGTTTCGGATTCGAGTTTTTGGGTTTTTGAACAGATCTTAGTTCATACGGGTCGTAACTTTTTCTGTCCAAAATCCTTAAATTCGAGTTCTTTATCGCTTCATTTGGTGTTTAGAAGGCTAGCGGTTTGTTAGAAGATGATTTCTAAGCTTTTGGAAGCATCAATATCTCAAATCCAACACTTTTCGAGCATTCTCCTCAAGATCAGTCAAGTGCGCTGCTACTGTCTGCTAAGTACGCATGTGTATTTGGCTCTGCGAACTTATCAAGTACGCATGAACATTTAGCTGTGCGAACTTGCTAAGTACGCTTGAACTATCATCTGGGATTAAAAAATAAAAAAGGACGAGATTTTCACCTGGGAAAACTTTTCTTAGCCAAATTTTATAGGGATTGTTTGTATGTTTGTTTCGGGCCATTTTTTAGAAGATATCAGTTTTGGTTTTTCGAGACCGAAATTTGTATTTGATGTGGCTTGGCCAAACAAGGACAAGATTTTTGTTAGATGATACCAGTTGTCATATATTGTTTAAGTGTTCACACCTGAAAATGTAGGCTACGAGTATCTATGATACTTCTTTAATAGGGAATGAATGCTAAATCAATTTGAGCAACTGGGTTGTCATTGGCTAAAGGTCGTGTTTTATTTGTGAAGATGTTGCTGCTTTGGGTCTTTGGAAAAATAATCATATTGTTTAGGTATTCAAACCTGAATATGTAGGTTAAGAGTATCTATGATACTTCTTTAATAGGGGATGAATATTGGAACAACTTGAACCCAAGGTTTTGCTGTTTTGGATATTTGCAAAGGAATAAAAGAATAAAATCCTAGAGTTGACTAGTTGTGGTTTTTGAGGATTTGAGTGAAGCGGTGATGAAGCTGGTCATAGTTTACAGAGAAATGAGGGGGATAAAATCTAAGGAGTATTCATGAGACGTTAAAGGGGTGGTGGATAAGCCGCTGGTACTTCCTATATATAAGCCTATTTAACGTAACATGGATCTCAACTAATATTTCTCATGTAAACTATATTTTTCATGCTCGTTGGTCAAGAATGTGTTCAAGATTTGATGTGATTTAATTATGATGGGATTTCTCATTTGGGATCTGGGCGGAATGCCAGATAGACAATCTAGTTATGGAACTTCACTGTGGTGAATGTATACAGATTAGGAGGTGTTAACCAAGAACGATGATCTAATTGAAGAATGTTGGACTTTGGATTCAGGATGATTAATGCTGAGCAAGATTTTGTGTTAGATTCTATATAGTGTTTTCAAGATGAAGCTGGATATCCATTGGATTAGTAGTTGAAGATGGAACCTTTATCATTTGTCGATGGGATAGGAAACGTTCCCTTGTTTCTGGTCTAGTTAGATGGAACTTACATTGAAAGGGGAAATTGGAAATGAACATCTTCGGGATTTTGGTTTACTTGTGAAGATACATGATAGAGTTGGACACATTTGGTTTGAAGACTGAAGTTTATCTTACTGGAATTCCTATGGGGGCTGATTAGTTTGATGCAGGCTATTGGAAATTCAAACTCTCTATCATATGCCAATTGATTTGGAGGAAGTCTAAGTCAAGTTGGAGGAAGCTACTGCTAAGAGGATGAACTACAATGAGGTGTGTTGGGTTAGTTGGCTCTTATTGAAGCACTTGGTTTGATCTACAATGCAAGCATCAATTAAAGGGGAGTCGGTGTGCTTGACGATTACTCGGTAACTGAAGACTACAGATTGAAGATTGAAGATCAGAAGATCACAGGTGGAATGCTAGAAGATCAAGTCTCGCAAGAAGACACGTGATGTCATTAGTTTAGAGGGAGTCTGTTAGGACATTCTTTTTGAACTGATGATTGTTAGTGTTAGTGATAGATAGAATTTGATGTTATAGTTAAGAGGGAGTCTGTAGATGCAGGTTTCAGTAACTATAGATAAAATTCTATATATCGGTGTACTAGGCTAGTACGCAGGAGGGTGTTCGTCCGTACTTAGCAAGTACACCACCTTGTTCGTGCGTACTTAGCCAAGTACGCAAGGCTTTTGCCCTGTGTACTTAGCCAAGTACGCAGGAAATGTTAATGCGCCTATAAATAGAAGGTGAGCCCTTCATTTGTAGGTGGAACTTGGGACAAGGTTGAGAGAGGTTCTCGCCGTGATGAGCTTTCCTGGCCCCCTTGAACCATGAGCATAAACGAGAGATGTGTACTCTTTCGGTATGTGGTCTGCAATGTGAGATGACTTCTTTGTTATGGATTACGTTATGTTTCTGTCGATTCTCTTGTCTTTATGTTCGTGGTTTTCTTTGTCATGTTTTTCGTTCCCACATGAATCAACGAGCAGATCCGTGTATTTTCCGCTGCGCGATGAGGCTCCCGGGGACCTACAGTAATAAACACTTTACACTAAGTATGCACACCACCCCCAAAATAGGCAAACAGAGGATTAGAACTCACCCGGTATCTCAGCTGAACATCTACTTGGATCTCACATAATCTGAACAATCATAACAATTTGACACGTATCAGACTTAACCCGACACCAAACGGTTTCACCATTTCTGACCAGGCGAACTTAGTGTAAGTTCACCTCCCTTAGACTTGGTGAACTTGTTGGGCGAACTTATCAATTTCGCTAGATAATACCCAGCGAACTTATCAAGCGAAATTGATAACCTCGCCAGAAAACACCTAGCGAACTTGCTAAGCGAACATAACAAGTTTGCAATCTTGCCTAGCCTGGCGAACTTGATTAAGTTCGCTAGAACAGGGTTTAGCGAACATACTAAGTTCGCACTTTCCAGACCCGGCGAACTGGCTTCTTCTTCCCCACAAACCCTAAATCTGCATGCTGTGGCGGCTAAGGCTCAAACCCATCAAGAATCAAACTTTTTACGTCCAAAACATTTGTTTTCTATTCAGGAGTCTAGATCTAAGCTTTGTTTCCATTTTCAAACGTAAAAATCCAACCTTTACTCGATTTTTCTTCAAAACCGAACTTATAATAAAAACTCAGATATGAGGTGAATGAGTACCTGAAATCGCTTCCCGTTCGTAGCTAAGCATTCTAGAGACTCTTGCTAATGATCTTGGAAGCTCAAATCCAAAATCCGGGACTTTCTCTCTCTAGGCTCTCTATCTAGAAAATGAAAATGGTGCAAGAATGAGGGGTTAGGGCTGATCTTGGCCCATATGAGCACCCAGGCCAAGGCCCAAGCCCGCTCCTCCCTTTTCTCCCGTTCATTCTATAACTCGCGGACTATTTCTTCTTCTAAAAACTCGGGATGTTACAAGTCTACCCTCCTTACAACAGGTTTCATCCTCGAAACCTGCCATAAGCTATATTGATAGCAAATCACAAAATGGGTGGTATAAACCGTAGCTATGCAAGGCAGCTTAGTCATGAAGGCCATTGCTAATAACTACCACTGAGAGTCTAACAAGGGCAATCTCTAACTCTAAGGCATCGAAACTAGTGGGGCTAACTTAATCAGGTAAGGAAGCAATAACATGATCATGCCATAGCATAAATAAGAGTTTGCAACGTACCTCACTGAGTCATCTGGTAGACCCTTGCCTTGGCCTTGTTGATGTAGGGTTCCTTCTCTACACCCTTACCCATTCCGGATCCCCTTGCTTATTGCTCTTTGGGCTCTTTATATTCTTGACTCAAATCTCCCCACTCCCCACAGTTGTGGCACCTAGGCTTCACTGGGAAGTCACGTGATTGGTGCCCGAACTTGCCACACCTAAAGCATCCCGCCTGCCCATCTCTACACTCTCCTCCGTGTCTTTTCCCACATTTTCCACACATACCCTCAGCTTCTAACCTTAACCTCCTATCACTAGGACCCTGAAGGTCCTCCCCAGTCCGCTTAGCCACTTGTTTCTTAGGCGCTTCAGAAATGACTTCAAAGGCGATGTTATCATACACAACCCCGCTTAGAACGACCACCGACTCAAAGGTACTCGGTGTGTTGGTCTTTACAAATATATGTATCTTTGGAAGCAACCCTTGAACACAATAGTGAATCCTCCTCTCCTCTGTGGTTACAAGATGAGGCACCAGACATGCTAGTTCGTTATACTTGAAAGTGTATTGCCTGTGAGTCATGAGTCCGGCTTGTAAAGTCAGGAACCCTCTCTCCACCTTGTGGACTTCGTTCTTGGGGCAGAACTTCTCAATTACTAACGCTTTTAAGTCATTCCACCTCATTAGCTCGACCGCTTGGTCACCTTTAGCCTGTTTCACAGTCTCCCACCAGTGTGCTGCCTCCCCTTTCAGCGACTTAGCTGCGAACCTGACCGCTTGATCCGGTCAGCAGTCACGGATGGTGGATTCCATGCCATTGATCCAATCTAAGGTATTAGCTGCTACTTTCTCCCCAGTAAGCTCAAGCGGATCACAACCACGAAATGCCTTGTAATCGCATCCGCGTGCAGGCGGTGCAACATTCTCCACCGGAATTGGTCCTCCCATGGCTGGAAGCACCACGAGCCCCTTAGTGGATGGGATTGTGTTGGGGTTCTCCTTGGCTTTTCTCAGGGCTTTGTCTAGTATGACCGGTAAGGTTTCCTTCAGTAGTTGGGTGAATTCCAGGCCAAGAGCTGCATGTACGGCTGGTTCTAACTCAAATGGTTGGTCGTCTCCTTCCACATGTTCAACATTGTGCTGACTAACATCCGTCTCAGTATGGGTAGTGTGAACACTCCCCTCAATCTCTTGGTTTGTACTAGCTCCATCGCGGCGGCCTGTACTCCCACCACGTCTAGCCATTTCTAACTGAAAGATAGAGAACAAAGGGATTTAAATTCATCATGCTAGGGAATATGTAGAACACAATAAGTAAGGTAAGATGTTAATATACACTGGCCATCTGCAATTAACCATTACATCACTTCTTGTTTTCTATTTATTCACTTACATGATTCCAATAAAGCCTCTATTCTTATCTTGACACTCTAAACAAGGACGAAACTTTACTTACTATACACTTCCGATGCTTTGGCTTGAATTAGCCGTTACTGGCATCCGCTACATGGTCCCATTCTCAGTTTAAGTTCAGACATCGTGGATGTCCGAATCTCTCAAACTATGCCTCTGATACCAACTTGTAAGGCCCCAAACCCGGGAGGCCTCACGTATTGGATTTACTCATCAACGCATAGCTCATACACATAAGACATTCATCACTAAGCAGCGGAAATGATTTAAACTTTAGCATACGCAGCAGAAACATAACATGTCTAATACAACTTATTGAATACAAAATGAAACTTGTCTTAAACAACTGAAACATAAACATAACATAAACGGGATGCCAGACACCGATCTTCGGGTAACTCTTCTCGCCAAGCCAAGCATCCACATCCATCTATTGCCACCTACACTTAACTGATATGCATACTAAAAATCAGCAACGCTGAGTGAGTTCTAACGTTTACTTTAAATCAATTATGTAAAAGATTTACTAACACATACATACTGCCCTTAAGGCAAAACCTTACATACTTCACTTTTCAAAACAGTTTAAAACATTCATAAGGTAGTCGTCAATCCCTTGTCACTGTTGGTACTGCCCTCGTAATCAATACCGCTTAACCGTCAATTCTTATCACTGCTGGCATTGCCCTCATGATCAGTACCACTTAACCGTCAAATCCTTGTCACTACTAGTATTGACCTCGTGAGCAATACCGCTAAGCATGATGTTGTCCTCATGATCAACAACTAGTATTGTCGTCGTGGTCAATACCGATTAGCATGGTTTGGTCCTCGTGACCTATTGATGTTGTCCTCGTGATCAACACCACACAACACGATGTTGTCCTCGTTATTAACACCGGGTATTGTCCTCGTGATCAATACCGCTTAACTGGTACATGGGGGATTGCATAGTCCCCCGACCAACCGCCATCACTCACCCAATTGTACAACTGTTAACGAGCCATCAAGACTCTTACTAGTGGGTAGCATCCATATCTGGCATCCTGTACAAGTAACATCTGTCCCAAGGACCTTATCACACTGGTTCACTTCCCATAGGAAGATTATTCACTTTCTGTTCATAAACTTTCTTTAACTTGATCATACTAACATATATTATGCCTTAGTTTATGTATATCAAAATATAGTAAACGCTTGCCAATAATATACTTGCTTTACTGAAATGTAGCTTAACACTTATATCATGCCTTTGTTTATGTATATGAAAATATAGTAAATGCTCGCCAATGATATAACTATACTTTGCTCAAAATGTACATTTTCCTCTTTTAAACTTTTCACTAAAACAAAGTTTTTAACTTTGTTTATTAATATAAAATATGTAATAAACACTTTACACTAAGTATGCACACCACCCCCAAAGCAGGCAAAAGGGGGATTATAACTCACCTGGTATCTCAGCTGAACGTCTAATTGGATCTCACACAATCTGAACAATCATAAAATTCGACACGTATCAGACTTAACCTAACACCAAATGGTTTCACCATTGCTGACCAGGCCAACTTAGGGTAAGTTCACCTCCTTTAGACTTGGCGAACTTGTTGGGCGAACTTATCAATTTCGCTAGATAATACCCAGAGAACTTGATAACCTCTCTAAACAACACCTAGCGAACTTGCTAAGCGAGCATAACAAGTTTACAATCTTGCCAGGCCTGGTGAACTTGAGTATGTTCGCTAGAACAGGGTTTAGCGAACATACTAAGTTCTCCATTTCCAGACCCAACGAACATGACAAGTTTGCCTGCGGGCTTCTTCTTCCCCACAAACCCTAAATCTGCATGAGATGGCGTCTAAGGCTCAAACCCATCAAAACTCAAACTTTTTACGTCCAAAACATTTGTTTTCTATTCAAGAGTCTAGATCTAAGCTTTGTTACCATTTTCTAACGTAAAAATCTAACCTTTACTCGATTTTTCTTCAAAACCCAACTTATAATAAAAACTCAGATCTGAGGTGAATGAGTACCTGAAATCGCTTGACGTTCGCAGCTAAGCACTCTAGAGACTCTTGCTAACGATCTTGGAAGCTCAAATCCAAAATCCGGGACTTTCTCTCTCTAGGCTCTCTCTCACTTTCTCTCTCTAGAAAATGAAAATGGTGCAAGAATGAGGGTTTGGGGCTGATCTGGGTGCCTATAAGGGCCCACTATTTCCCCTTGTCTTGGCCCATACGAGCACCCAGGCGAAGGCTGTAACACCCTAAATTCCGCTAACGGAGTTTTACCGTTTTGAAAGGTGACAAACCAAGATCTCCGACATCATTTACTTCAAACGACACTATATGGGACTTAAATTGTTATAATATAAAAAGGTCAGAGTAGATGTGCGGAAGCGTTTAAGCAAAAGTAAATGCGCAAAACAACGCGCCCAAGTTTAAGTAATAACAGAACATAAATAGTGTTTGATAGAATGACATGTGATAATAATAGTTAAATAACTCCATGCATGTCCTAACGTGACCCTGCGTATCGACCTGAGAAAACATGTACGAAAACGAGTCAACACTAGGTTGGTGAGTTCACAGGTTTCAATAAAGTATAGAAGCATTTAACAGATTATATGAATTCAATATGCATATCAATAGGTATCTAGCCTATGTTCATGTTTTATTAAATCGCTCGCAACCGAAGCTGACTGATGTGTTTGTTTGCCTCCCGCTAGGTCTATAAACCCTTGCAAAGTGGTTAGGCCAATATTTCACCCGTTCGACCTCCAATCGAGTTAGCACGACTAACGCGGGTGGGGCTTGTCAAACCCAGTAGTACTACCAAACATTCCCTCGCTATTTTCATATTAACGGTCCGATGTGTGTGAGGAATTTTCAATGATAGTGTGTTACGCTTAGTCTCAACAGTGATATCATATGAGAACAATAACCAGAAAAGGTTGTGACATGTTTTCTCCCCCAAATAAAAACAGTAAAAGGGGTCGTGAAACTCACCTGCGTTGCGTAGTAGGTAGTATCACACAAGTAAGAGATTTGGTACACAAGTGTCAGCCTGCAACGGCTTACGTGTGCCCTAGAATTATAAACATAACGTTTAGGGACACATTGAAATTTGTGACGACGACATGGAAGATTAGAACGTCTTAAAACATTCTAAGGATCAATGAGTAGACGAACGTGTCCACAGGAATAAGGTTTCTTAATATAATAATTAAGATAAATACGTTATGTGTCGAACGTCTCTAATTACGAATAATATTAAATAAATAAATAAATTCGTGCGTTTGTACCATTAAAATAATGGTTAGAAAAATAATATAACTAATATATTATTTTTGAACTCGGAGAAATTATATGATAATCGCTTAAGTGGCAAAAAAAATAACAAATGTATTATTTTTATTCGAGGATTTAAACGTGAGTAAATAATATAAATAATTATATTATTAATTAGTTTGAAACGTTATACGAGATTTATAAACGAGGTGAAAATAATATCTAAATATATATTATTTTAAATTGGAGTCACGGGTCTAAAATAATATAAATATATTATTTATTCAAAGTCGGGGTTTGAAAATAATATAAATATATTATTTTAAAAATGGGTATTTTCAATGAAAAAGGGTTACAAACCAAACCCGAGCCTACAGGTGGTTTTACGAGGCTAGAACTCGTTAATAAATTAATATAATAATATGGGGTATTGTTTTTTTTATTAAAATAATAATTAGAAAATGTTTTAAAAATAAAAGGGCGTTAAGAGACACGAAACCGGGTCTATTCCCCACAAGCACACTGTCTTAACCATATCTGCCCGCTAGGGAATCGCAAACGAATCCGGATCAAATTGTTTTTAATAAGGAAGTCCCCTGAGTTCTTCCCCCATATAAACCGAATTCAAACCAGCCTCAATTCCATCGTTTTCGATTCTGAATGGATACGATAGTATAGGGGTTTTGTTCAAGGATGATTTGCGAACCTACTGGCCAGTTTAATTGGAAAAGCATTGGGGTTTAGGTCGTTTAATTCTTCTATGAATTCATCGAACCCTAGCTTTGAACCCAAAAACAAATCGAAGGATTCTGATATTAGAAGTTGTTAGAATCATAGGGCTTTTAACAAAAATGGAATTGCAAATCTGTTGGTTTACATTAATTAGATTTAAAACGAGTGTAGATTAGGATTCGATTAACTGTGTCATACGAAGAACCCTAAGATCTGGTTCATCATCGATTTGATGATATTAGCCCCTGGTTTGATAGGGCTTTCAATCTAGACCTCGAGACGAGTCTGAGGACTTGATTGATTTCATTAAATGGTATCAAATTGATATGGTTCGATTGGAATCCGAAGGAACATGAACCCTAGATCAGGGTCTTGATCAATTCGATGTTATAGGCCTCTAAAAGGTTAGGACTTTCATTTAGAGGATAAAAACGAAGTTAATGGTGTACGCAATTACCAGATTCGATGTCGAATTGATGGTTCCCGACTAAAACACAGTCGCGATAATGATGGGTTGGTCCCCGGCGTCCCCTACTGTGTCTCCGCTGATACTGATGCGAGCAAAAGTTTGAGTGGAGTTCGAACGAGGTGTGCAGGCGTTCAATTCATGAGAATAATAGGTTACTTGAGCGAATTTGATAATCGTTGATGATAGAGACGACGGTTATGGGTTTAATGACCATTAATTGGTTTAATTCGATAATGATGATGTTTTAACTGATGTTTAAAACCGTTAATGACATTAATCAAGCGTTAACAGTTACAATTCCAACTGAAACCGATCGTGAAGCCTACGGATTTTGGCTCAAGAACACTGGTTTGACTTTCTAAAGTCAAAGAATTTGAAATTGGTTTAATTACAGAATTAGTCCCTCTAATTTCATGCTTTAGAGTTTGGAACTTGGCAGAAATGACCCTTTTGGTTTGAATTGAGTTAGAACATGGATAGTTGACTTTCTAAAGTCAACAGAAATACAATTGTGTGCATTTTGATCTCAAAGTCAACAGAATTAGGGTTTTGACTAATGACACAACTAGTCCCTCTAGTTTTAGTTTAATAATTGACAGATTTAGTCTCCACAGTTAGAGATAGGGTTAACTAGGTTAAGATTTAACCGGACTTTGTTAACGGTGTTAACCGTAAATAGTCGAATGTCACATCATCCCCTAGTTGAAAGAATTTTCGTCCCGAAAATTAAAATAAATAATTTTTTTTCTAGGGTGTCACATCATCCCCTAGTTGAAAAAATTTTCATCCCGAAAATTAAAATAGTACCTTGAGTGTTTAACGTGGAATGCTTGAACAGATCAGGATACTTGCGCATCATCTGATCCTCGCACTCCCATGTGAATTCCGGTCCACGTTTCGAGTTCCAACGAACTCTGACAATATGGTTTACTGCGTTTGAGCATTTTGACTTCCCTATCCATGATTTCTACTGGTTCTTTAACAAACCGCAATTGTTCATCGATGTGTAGTTCCTCAAGAGGAACCGTGAGTGTCTCGTCTGCTAGACATTTCTTCAAGTTCGAGACATGAAAGACGTTGTGTACACCACTAAGTCCTTCAAGTAGATCCAGTTGATATGCTACTGGGCCAATTCTCTTCACTATCTTGAATGGTCCAACATAATGAGGATTTAGTTTGTCTCGTTTCCTTAAGGGAATTACACCTTTCCAAGGTGAGACTTTCAGAAGAACCATGTCGCCTACTTGAAATTCTAACGGTTTGCGACGTTTATCGGCATAGCTCTTTTGACGATCACGAGCTGCCGCCATACGGTTTCAGAGGTTTCGAATACAAGTTCGGGACCTGTAAGTTCGCTATCCCTAACTTCAGCCCAACAGATAGGATATCGGCATTTACGTCCGTACAATGCCTCGAATGGTGTTGCCTTGATACTAGTATGATAACTGTTGTTGTAGGAAAACTCCACCAGAGGCAGGTGAGACTCCCAAGTGTTACCAAAATCAATCACAAAATCTCGTAGCATGTCCTCTAAGGTTTGAATGGTACGTTTCGTTTGGCCATCGGTTTGAGGACGGTACGCTGTGCTCATATCTAGACGCGTGCCTAAAGCTTTTTGCAGAGATTACCAGAAACGTGATGTGAATCGAGCTTCTCGATCTGAAATGATAGAGATTGGCACTCTGTGCCGAGAGACTAATTCCTTCAAGTAAATACGAGTAAGTTTTTCCATTTTGCCAGTCTCTCTGATTGCTAAGAAGTGGGCTGATTTAGTCAGATGATCGACGATCACCCAGATGGTGTCGCATCCTCTAGGAGTTTGGGGTAATTTGGTTATGAAGTCCATAGAGATTTGTTCCCATTTCCACATTGGGATCTCTAGCTGTTGAAGTAAGCCAAAAGGCTTTTGGTATTCCACTTTAACCTTTGCGCAAGTCAGGCACTTGTTCACATAGGTGGCTATATCAACCTTCATCTTTGGCCACCAATATAGCACCTTTAGGTCGTGGTACATCTTGTCAGAACCTGGATGAATAGAGTATCGAGATTTGTGAGCTTCATCCATAACCAGTTCTCTTAAGTTCCTATACACTGGAACCCATATTCGCTCTGCCAGGTAGCGAATACCATCAGATTTGACCTCCAGTGGTTCGTCCATACCGCGGGTGGCTTTCAGCGGTAGGTTCTCCTCTTTAAGGGCTTCAAGTTGAGCACTTTGGATTTTGTCAGGTAATCCGATGTGAATAGTAAGCTGTAATGCTCAAACTCGTTTGGGTTTGGTGTCCTTACGGCTTAGGGTATCGGCTACAACATTAGCCTTACCCGGATGGTATCTGATTGCACAGTCATAGTCGTTTCAGAGTTTGACCTAACGATGCTGTCGCATGTTCAACTCTTTCTGTTAAAAGATATGTTGAAGACTCTTGTGATCGGTGTAAATAGTGCAGTTGGTACCGTACAAGTAATGTCTCCATATCTTTAGTGCAAATACCACGGCTCCCAACTCTAAGTCGTGAGTCATGTAGTTCTTCTCGTGGATTTTTAGTTGACGAGAAGCATATGCGATCACTTTCTCGCGTTGCATCAGTACACAACCAAGACCTTGAATGGATGCATCGTAATATACCACAAAATCTTCCGTTCCCTCTGGAAGAGATAGGATGGGAGCACTGCAGAGTTTGTGTTTAAGAAGTTGGAACGCTGACTCCTGGGTGTCACCCCAGTTATAGGGTTTACCCTTTTGAGTTAGAGTAGTGAGGGGTTGGGCAATCTTGGAAAATCCTTCGATGAATCGCTGGTAATAGCCAGCCAATCCTAGAAATTTTCGCATCTCCATTGGGGTTGTCGGTGCCGCCCAATTTTTGATGGCATCTATCTTAGATGGATCGACATGTATTCCGTTTTCATTGACTACATGTCCTAAGAATTTCACTTCACGAATCCTGAATTCACACTTTGAAAGTTTTGCGTTCAACTGTTTTTGTTTTAGCAATTCCAAAATCAAACGTAGGTGTTCCTCATATTCGTCCCTATTCTTGGAGTAGATGAGGATGTCATCAATGAAGACGACAACGAACTGGTCAAGGTACGGTTTACACACACGGTTCATGAGATCCATGAACACAGCGGGTGCGTTGGTCAGTCCGAATGGCATGACCTTGAATTTGTAGCGACCATACCTAGTCCTGAATGCCGTCTTTGAGATGTCCTCCTCTCGGACTCTCAGTTGATGGTAACCGGATCTAAGATCTATCTTGGAATAGAAGCTTGACCCTTGGAGTTGATCAAATAGATCGTCGATGCGGGGTAGAGGATAACGGTTCTTAATGATTACTTTATTAAGCTCACGGTAGTCGATGCACATGTGGAAGGTCCCGTCCTTCTTCTTGACAAATAGGACTGGAGCTCCCCATGGTGATGAGCTAGGTCTAATGAAACCTTTATTGAACAACTCTTGTATTTGTGTAGATAATTCTTGCAATTCACTGGGTGCAAGTCGGTAGGGTGCCCGAGCAATAGGCACTGCTCCGGGTGTTAAATCAATTTGGAACTCAACTTGACGATGAGGTGGAAGACCAGGTAAGTCTTTGGGAAATACTTCCGGATACTCATGAACGATCAGTATGTCTTCAATTCTCTTCTCCTCTGATGGCTGCTTGGCAACGAGAGCCAAAATGGCAGTTTGACCCTTACGTAGACACTTTTGTGCTTTCATAAAAGATATGATGCCCATAACAGTACCACTCTTCTTGCCTTGGACAGAGAGGATTTCTCCACTAGGGAGAGGAAGGCGAACGATTTTCTCACGACAGACAATCTCAGCTTGGTTCTTAGACAACCAGTCCATTCTGACAATTACGTCAAAACTACCGAGTATGACTGGCATGAGGTCAATGTCAAGCTTATGACCAGCCAGTTCAAGTTTACAACCCTTAAGAATGTGGGTTGCTTCTATTATCTGTCCACCAACTATTTCTATGGTGTACTTGTCTTCTAGTAAGGTTGAAGTTTCTTTTATCAAGTTAATAAGTTTCTTAGATATAAAACTCCTATCGGCACCAGTGTCAAAAAGAACAGAAGCAAAATAGTTGTTCAGAAGGAACTTACCGGTAACCACATTGTGGTCGTATCGAGCTTCTCCGGATCCTAGCACAAAGGCTCGTCCCTTTGCACCGTTTCCTCCATTGTTTCCATTGTTGTTATTGTTGCCTTGGTAGTTATTGTTGTTGTTGTTGTTGTTACCCTTGCCACCCTTCTTTAACTGTGGACAATCCTTCCGGAAATGTCCCTCTTTTCCACATTCAAAACAACCTTTGGTAGACCTAGGTTGTTGGAAGGGCTACTTAGCTTGTAATTCACCTCTACAGTCCTTGGCAGCATGACCTACCTTGCCACATCGTTGGCAACTGAGCTTGCCACATGCACCAAGATGGTGATAATTGCACTTGTTGCATTTGGGGAGTTTTCCCGTGTAACCACCTTGATTTTGACCTGAAGAGGTCGATTGGTTGAAGCTTTTTGTAGGTTCAAACCTACGCTGCTGTTGATGGGGTTGATTTGACTGAGAACCCATGCTGTTGTTGCTGGTGTCAAACTTGCGTTTGTTGCTGTCGGTGGCTGAACCTCTTGAAGGCAAAGTTCCCTGAGTCACCACCTGATCAGTTAGCTTGTGAGCAAGCCTGATGGTTTGGTGAATGGAAGTGGGGTTCGATGAGGTGACCATGCTCTGGATCTAGGGTACCAGACCGTTGATAAACATTTCAATCCGTTTGTAGGGTGGGGTCACCATGTGAGGGCACATGACAGCAAGTTCATGTGATCGGGTTATGTAGAGTTCTATCTCAGAACCCTCCATTTTCAAGTTCCAGAATTCCCCTTCAAGCTTCTGGATTTCATCCCGAGGGCAATATTCCTCCCATGGTGATGCATTAGCCATGTCCAGGCCTAGTATCTGAACCTGAGCGTTCCACCAGGTGAGGGCAGGACCCTCCAGAGTTCCTGATGCGAACTTGACCTGATTTTCCTCAAGACAGTTGCACATGGCGAAGACTGATTTGACTTTCTCGAACCATCAGAGTAACCCAACGGCTCCCTCCGCTCCGCTGAAAGTGTGAGGCTTGCAATCCATAAAAGTCTTTAAAGTACAAGCTGGTTGATTGTTTTGCTGACCTGGATAGAGAGTAGATGCATGATTGAGTATATAAGATTTGGGAACGATTAATGTGTAAACAATTGGCTTGTTAGAGTCTATGAGTATTGAATTTACTTGCAGCGATGTGTGCTGCCAGTGCTTCAGCCACACTGTCGTTGATCAGTGCTGCCAAATCAGCTGCTGTCAGGTTTATGTTTCCACGACCACCATGACGACCTCCACGTCCACGTCCACGTCCGGCCATAGTTCTTCCCATTCACAAATACAAACACTGAGAAAATATGTCATTTAAGCATAGGTAAACAGAAGGAAAATAAACAAGAACTTCTGAGGTCTCCATAAAGATTCTTGATTTATTAAATAGTGGCGGCTATAAAATAAATAATTCAAAACATCAATTTATTAAGATTTTTATTGAAATGGGAATAACCTTACCCATTTAGGTTTGAAATGAAAGGAAATAAAAAAATAAGATAAGATAGAATGGAACATCAAACTCCACTGCTAGCGGACGAGATAACTGACTCATCGTCCTCTTCCTCAACTTCCTCTTGCTTCTCCTCGGGCTCTTCCTCAGGCTCAAAGTCGGGTGCTTCAGCTTGCTGTAAAGCGGCCTCAAGTTGTGCCTCTAATTGCACAATCCTTTCCTGAGATTCTACCACTGCCTCCTCGAGACTATCCACTCTAGCCTGTAACTCATCTACTTTGTCCACTAATGTATCGTGCACGTGGTTGGTGCCAACCAGTTCTGCTACTAGTAGATCCATCCTGTGGTCCGTCTGTTTCTCCCTCCTTAACAGACCTTTAATTTCTCCTGCTGCGTCTCTCATATTTCAGATCTCTCGATCCATAGTGGCTACAAATGCTTGCTCCAAGTGGCATGGCAGCAATGGTAATTGTGGTTCTGATGATTATGAAGCTCCAAGTGGCATGGCAGCAATGGAAAGTATGGAGATGGAACTCGTTCCTGTCTGACCCACTTCCTAAGTAGACTAGGATACCAATCCCAATCACTCCCTTTCCGGATGTGCATGGGCTCTCCATACACAATAGTGTCGTCAATAGGTTCGAGCCGACGTCTCTTTGGCTCCGGTAATGCAATAGCAGGAATATCATGTTCCTGGATGGCTGGTGGTGAAGCAGACGGGGTAGATATGATCCTGAAACATAAGGAGTAAGTGCCTGGATAGATATCTAAGTTGAGTAACTAATGTGTATGGCGATAGTCAAGTATGCGGTCCTAGTTCTCTATAACCAATGTCTCTGATACCAATATGTCACACCCCCAAATTCCACTAACGGAGTTTTACAGTTTTGGAAGGTGACAAACCAGGATCTCCGACACCAGTTACCTCAAACGACACTATATGGGACTTAAAATATCATAATATAAAAGATCAGAGTAAATCTGACGAATCGTTTAAACAAAAGTAAATGTGCAAAACAACGCGCCCAAGTTTAAGTAATAACAGAACATAAATAGTGTTTGATAGAATGACATGTCATGATAATAGTCAAATGAATCCATGCATGTCCTAACATGACCCTACGTATCGACCTGAGAAAACATGTAAGAAAACGAGTCAACACTACGTTGGTGAGTTCACAGGTTTCAATAAAGTATAGAAGCGTTTAACAGATTATATGAATTCAATATGCATATCAATAGGTAGCTAGCCTATGTTCATGTTTTACTAAAGCGCTCGCAACCGGAGCTGACTGATGTATTTGTTTGCATCCCGCTAGGTCTATCAACCCTGGCAAAGTGTTTAGGCCAATATTTCACTCGTTCGCCCTCCAATTGAGTTAGCGCGACTAACGCGGGTGGGGGTTGTCAAACCCAGTAGTACTACCAAACATTTCCTCGCTAAGTTCATATTAACGGTCCGATGTGTGTGAGGACTTTTCAATGATAGTGTGTTACGCTTAGTCTCAACAGTGATATCATATGAGAACAATAACGAGAAAAGGTTGTGACATGTTTTCTCCCCCAAATAAAAACAGTAAAAGGGGCCGTGAAACTCACCTGCATTGCGTAGTAGGTAGTATCACACAAGTAAGAGATTTGGTACACAAGTGTCAGCCTGCAACGGCTTACGTATGCCCTTGAATTATAAACATAACGATTAGGGACACATTGGAATTTGTGACGACGACACGGAAGATTAGAACGTATTAAAACATTCTAAGGATCAATGAGTAAACGAACGTGTCCACGGGAATAAGGTTTCTTAATATAATAATTAAGATAAATGCGTTACGTGTCGAACGTCTCTAATTACGAATAATATTAAATAAATAAATAAATTCGTGCGTTTGTACCATTAAAATAATGGCTAGGAAAATAATATAACTAAAATATTATTTTTGAACTCGTAGAAATTATACGGTAATCGCTTAAGTGGCAAAAAAAATAATAAATATATTATTTTTATTCGATGATATAAACATGAGTAAATAATATAAATAATTATATTATTAATTAGTTTGAAACATTACTCGAGTTTTATAAACGAGGTGAAAATAATATCTAAATATATATTATTTTTAATTAGAGTCACGGGTCGAAAATAATATAAATAAATTATTTATTCGAAGTTGGGGTTTGAAAATAATATAAATATATTATTTTAAAAGTGGGTATTTTCAATGAAAAAGGGTTACAAACCAAACCCGAGACTACGGGTGGTTTTACGAGCCTAGAACTCGTTAATACATTAATATAATAATATGGGGTATTGTTTTTTTATTAAAATAATAATCAGAAAATGTTTTAAAAATAAAAGGGTGTGGAGAGACTCGAACCTAGGTCTCTCCCACACAAGCACACTGTCTTAACCATCTCTACCCGCTTGGGAATCGCAAACGAATCCGGATCAAATTGTTTTTAATAAGGAAGTCCCCTGAGTTCTTCCCCCATATAAACCGAACTCAAACCAGCCTCAATTCCATCGATTTCGATTCTGGATGGATACGATAGTATAAGGGTTTTGTTCAAGGATGATTTGCGAACCTACTGGCCAGTTTAATTGGAAAAGCATTAAGGTTTAGGTCGTTTAATTCTTCTATGAAATCGTCGAACCCTAGCTTTGAACCAAAAATCAAATCGAAGGATTATGATATTAGAAGTTGTTAGAATCATAAGGCTTTTAACAAAAAATGGAATTGCGAATATGTTGGTATAAATTAATTAGATTTAAAACGAGTGTAGATTAGGATTCGATTAACTGGGTCATACGAAGAACCCTAAGATCTTGTTCATCATCAATTTGATGATATAAGCCCTTGGTATGATAGGGCTTTCAATCTAGACCTCTAGACGAGTATAAGGACTTGATTGATTTCATTAACTGGAATCGAATTTATATGGTTCGATTGGAATCCGAAGGAACATGAACCCTAGATCAGGGTCTTGATCAATTCGATGTTATAGGCCTCTAAAAGGTTTGGGCTTTCATTCAGAGGATAAAAACTAAGTTAACGGTGTAAGCAATTACTAGATTCGATGTCGAATTGATGGTTCCCGAATAAACACAGTCGCGATAATGATGGGTTGGTACCCGGCGTCCCCTGTTGTGTCTCCGGTGATACTGATGCGTGCAAAAGCTTGAGTGGAGTTCGAACGAGGTGTGCAGGCATTCAATTCGTGAGAATAATAGGATATTTGAGCGAATTTGATAATCATTGATGATATAGACGACGGTTATCGGTTTAATGGCCATTAATCGGTTTAATTCGATAATGATGATGTTTTAACTGATGTTTAAGACTGTTAATGACATTAATAAAGCATTAACAGTTACAATTCCAACTGAAATCGATCGTGAAGCCTATGGATTTTGTCTCAAGAACACTAGTTTAACTTTCTAAAGTCAAAGAAATTGAAATTGGTTTAATTACATAATTAGTCCCTCTAATTTCATGCTTTAGAGTTTGGAACCTGGCAGAAATGACCCTTGTGGTTTGAATTGAGTTAGAACATGGATAGTTGACTTTCTAATGTCAATAGAAATACAATTTTGTGCATTTTGACCTCAAAGTCAACAGAATTAGGGTTTTGACTAATGACACAACTAGTCCCTCTAGTTTTAGTTTAATAATTGACAGATTTAGTCCCTAGAGTTAGAGATAAGGTTAACTAGGTTAAGATTTAACCGGACTTTGTTAATGGTGTTAACCCTAAATAGCCGGATGTCACAAAGGCCCAAGCCCACCCCTCCCTTTTCTCCCGTTCATTCTAATACTCGTGGACTATTTCATATTATAAAAACTCGAGATGTTACAAGTCTACCCTCCTTACAACATGTTTTCGTCCTCGAATCCTGCCATAAGCTATACTGATTGCAAATCACAGAATGGGTGGCATAAACCGTAGCTATGCAAGGTAGCTTGGTCATGAAGGCCATTGTGATTAACTACCACTGAGAGTCTAACCAGGGCAATCTTTAACTCTAAGGCATCGAAACTAGTGGGGCTATCCTATTCAGGTAAGGAAACAATAACATGATCATGCAATATCATAAATAAGAGTTTAACGTACCTCACTGAGACATCTATAGACCCTTGCTTTGGACTTGTTGATGTAGAGTTCCTTCTCTGCACCCTTACCCTTTCCGGATCCCACCGCTTCCGGCTCTTTGGGCTCCTTACAGTCTCGACTCAAATGTCCCGGCTCTCCACAGTTGTGGCACCTAGGCTTCACCGGGCAGTCACGTGATTGGTGCCCGAACTTGGCACACCTAAAGCATCCCGCCTGCCCAGCTTTGCACTCTCATCCGTGCCTTTTCCCACATTTTCCACATAGACCCTCAGCTTCTAACCTTGACCTCCTATCACTAGGACACCGAAGGTACTCCCTAGTCCGCTTAGCCGCCTTTTTCTTACGCGCTTTACAAATGACTTTAGAGGCGATGTCATTATACATAACCCCGCTCAGAACGACCACCGATTCAAAGGTACTCGGTGTGTTGGTCTTTACAAAGGTACGTATCTTTGGAGGCAACCCTTGAACATAATAGTGAATCCTCCCCTCCTTTGTGGTTACAAGATGAGGCACTAGGCATGCCAGTTCGTTGTACTTGGAAGTGTATTGCCTGTGAGTCATGAGTCCGACTTGCAAAGTCAGGAACTCTCTCTCCACCTTGTGGACTTCATTCTTGGGGCAGAAATTCTCAATTACTAACGCTTTCAAGGCATTCCACCTCATTAGCTCGACTGCTTGGTCACCTTTAGCCTGTTTCACAGTCTCCAACCAGTGTGCTGCCTCCCCTTTCAGCGACTTACTGGCCATGGCATTGATCCATTCTATCGTATCAGCTGCTTCTTTCTCCCCAGTAAGCTCAGGTGGATCACAACCACAAAATGCCTTGTAATCGCATCCGCGAGCAGGCGGTGCAACATTCTCCACTGGAATTGGTCCTCCCATGGCTGGAAGCACCATGGGCCCTTCAGTGGCTGGGATTGTGTTGAGGTTCTCCTTGGCTTTACTCAGGGCTTTGACTAGTATGACAGGTAAGGTTTCCTTCAGTAGTCGGGTGAATTCCCGGTCAAGAGCTGCATGTATGGCTGGTCGTCTCCTTCCACATATTCATCATTGTGCTGACTAACCTCCGTCTCAGTATGGGTAGTGTGAACACTCCCGTCAATCTCTTGGTTTGTACTAGCTCCACCACGACGGCCTGTTCGCCTACCACGTCTTCCTCCTCCACCTATTCTAGCTCCTCCACATCTAGCTATTTCTAACTGAAAGATAGAGAACAAATGGATTTAACTTCATCATGCTAGGGAATATGTAGAATGTAATAAGTTAGGTAAGATGTTAATATACACTGGCCATCTACAATTAACCATTATATCACTTCTTGTTTTCTATTTATTCACTTTCATGATTCCACTAAAGCCTCTATTCTTATCTTGACACTCTAAACAAGGAAGAAACTTTACTTACTATACACCTCCGATGCTTTGGCATCCACTACATGGTCCTATTCTCAGTTTAAGTTCAGACATCGGGGATGTCCGAATCTCTCAAACTATGCCTCTGATACCAACTTGTAAGGCCCCAAACCCGAGAGGCCTCATGTATTGGATTTACTCATCAACACATAACTCATACACATAAGACATTCATCACTAAGCAGCGGAAACGATTTAAACTTTAGCATACGCAACGGAAACATAACATGTCTAATATATCTTGTTGAATACAAACTAAAACTTGTCTTAAACAACTGAAACATAAACATAACATAAACGGGATGCTAGAAACTAATCTTCGGGTAACTCTTCTCGCCAAGCCAAGCATCCACATCCATCGACTTCCATCTACACTTAACTGATATGAATACTAAAAATCAGCAATGCTGAGTGAGTTCTAACGTTTAATTTAAATCAATTATGCAAAAGATTTACTAATACATACATACTGCCCTTAAGGCAAAACCTTACATACTTCACTCTTCAAAACAGTTTAAAACATTCATAAGGTAGCATTCAATCCCTTGTCACTGTTGGTACTGCCCCCGTGATCAATACCGATTATCCTTCAATTCTTATCACTACTGGTATTGTCCTCGTAAGCCATACCGCTTAGCATGATGTTGTCCTCATGATCAACAACTGGTATTGTCCTCATGGTCAATACCACATAGCATGGTTTGGTCCTCGTGGCCCATTGATGTTGTCCTCGTGATCAATACCACACGAAACAATGTTTTCCTCGTGATCAACACTGGGTATTGTCCTCGTGATCAATACCGGTTAACCGATACATGGGGGATTGCGCAGTCCCCCGAGCAACCGCCGTCACTCACCCAATTGTACAACTGTTAACGAGCCATCAAGACTCTTACTAATGGGTAGCACCCATATCTTGCATTCTGTACAAGTAACATCTGTCCCAAGGACCTTATCACACTGGTTCACTTCCCATAGGAAGACTATTCACTTTCCGTTCATAAATTTTCTTTAACTTGATCATACTAACATGAATTATGCCTTAGTTTATGTATATCAAAATATAGTAAACGCTTGCCAATAATATACTTGCTTTACTGAAACATAGCTTAACACTTATATCATGCCTTTATTTTTATATATGAAAATATAGTAAACGCTTACCATTGATATAACTATACTTTGCTCAAAATCTACATTTTCCTCTTTTAATCTTTTCACTAAAACAAAGCTTTTCACTTTGTTTATTAATATAAAATATGTAATAAACACTTTACACTAAGTATGCACACCACCCCCAAAGCAGGCAAAAAGGAGATTAGAACTCACATGGTATCACAGCTGAACGTCTACTTGGATCTCACACAATCTGAACAATCATAACAATTCGACACGTATCAGACTTAACCTAACACCAAATGGTTTCACCATTTATGACCAGGCAAACTTAGGGTAAGTTCACCTCCTTTAGACTTGGCGAACTTGTTGGGAAAACTTATCAATTTCGCTAGATAATACCTAGCGAACTTGATAACCTCACCAGACAACACCTAGCGAACTTGCTATGCGAACATAACAAGTTTGCAATCTTGCCTGGCCTTGCGAACTTGAGTAAGTTCGCTAGAACAGGGTTTAGCGAAGATACTAAGTTCGCCATTTCCAGACCCGACGAACTTGACAAGTTCGCATGCGGGCTTCTTCTTACCCACAAACCCTAAATCTGCATTCTATGGCGGCTAAGGCTCAAACCCATCAAGACTCAAACTTTTATGTCCAAAACGTTTGTTTTCTATTCAGGAGTCTAGATCTAAGCTTTGTTTCCATTTTCAAACATTAAAATCCAACCTTTACTCGATTTTTCTTCAAAACCCAACTTATAATAAAAACTCAAATCTGAGGTTAATGAGTACCTGAAATCGCTTCCCGTTCGTAGCTCAGCACTCTACAAACTCTTGCTAACGATCTTGGATGCTCAAATACGAAATCCGGGACTTTCTCTCTAGGCTCTCTCTCACTTTTTCTTTCTAGAAAACGAAAATGGTGCAAGAATGAGGGTTTGGGGCTGATGTTGGTGCTTATAAGGGCCCATTATTTCCCCTTGTCTTGGCCCATATGAGCACCCAGGCCAAGGCTCAAGCCCGCTCCTCCCTTTTCTCCCGTTCATTCTAATACTCGCGGACTATTTCATTTTCTAAAAACTCGGGATGTTACATATATATATTTGCATGAAACCCTAATGCATGAAACGTCCATGCATGAACGCGTACATAGTTTAAAATCATCATTTTATGTGGAAAACAAATACATGTATATTTGCATGAATAACATATTACACGAAAATACCCCTGCATGAACTAACACGTAATAAAAAGTTATCATTTTATGTGGACTATTTTAACTAAGATTTAAGTCTAACTAAGCGGGTATCATTTAACGGATTCTAATTAGCGGGTATTCCACCAGGTAAAATAATTAGCAACACCACCACCTAAGCCAGCACCCTACCACCCTTCACTACCCTACCCCTTCCCTCCTTCCTCTTCTCGACCGAGAGGCACCCCTATGGGGTCCTCCCCTCTTTTGGTTCCTCCTTGCACCAACATAAGTGTCTCAAGAGACCAACATGTCTCTTTAGAGACATTCATGTCTCCTTTGGACATAAGAACCAAGGTATAATACTCAAGCATCAAGCTATAAAAGGGGGATTGGATGGGTCATTTGAGGCACCACAATTCACCACACCACACTCCCTCTCTTATCCTTTGAACCTGCGGCTTCACCTCCCTTCCCCTCGAGTTCAAGGCAAACAACAACAAGCAATCCTCACCCTCCCTTGAAACCGATTGAACAAACCCACACCTCCCTCTTGTTACGGTTTCACTCCTACACACACATACACTACTTACACATCCAAGGCTCAAGAAGTAAACGTTCATGGAGTAATTTCGGGTGTGAATAAACAATCTCATTGGAATTGCGGGTTTTTGTTTTCTCTCAAACCACCATCTCCTTGCTTACGTGAGCAGCCTCTATATCTAAACTATTATTATAGTTTTCTTTATTAGTTATGATAACATAAAAGATGATAACTTAGTTGGTGATTATTTTTGAAAAGTTTAAGTTTATAAATCTTGAAAATATAAAGCATAAAGTTCTTAAATTCCAATGGTTTCATTTTTATGTTTTCACATGAGGAATTAATGGTTTTATGTAACATAATTTATATTAAATAGTTGGAAGTTTAATGGCTAAAAACTAGTATTTTATATACAAAATATTTTTATTAAGAGCATATAGAAGAAGGTATCAAATATATTGCATATAAATGATGGTATTATAGAAATGTTTAGTAATAATACGTGACTTATACTTTTTACCTATTTTATGATAACAACTTAATGACTACATATTTCAAAGTCATGTGTATATATGTATGCATATGTTAAAATATATATCGGAGAATGTAAACCCTAATACAAAAATTATTTTGACATATAAGGATATATGGAAATATATTTGTTTGTAAAATATATGATGATCATAAACGAAAATTGACAATTAAAATATGATGTTTTCATAACAACTTTAGTAAAATAATAAATATTATTCTTATATACATATCATACTTGAGAAAACAATATTATTTGACAAATATATATATTATATTTACCGTGCGCATTAAGACCGTCATGAATCAAGTCAAAACATATTTTAACAACTAAGTTCAAGATAATATAAGAATACTACAATCTTGAACACAATGGGTTGCATACATTATTTATACTGATTTTCAATATATATTTTTCGGGAAACCAACTTATATCACCAACGATTATCGGGTTAACACGTATATGCCATATAAAACAATAGACATAAAAGTTGGGTGAATGATTATATGACCAACTAGCACATAGAACTGTTACTTAGACCTTAACTTGCCTTAATCATTCTAGGGCACGAGTAGGTCAAGACGCATTTGGACTTTGCTACATACACATCTCACAAAGGTGAGTCTTCACGGCCCCACTTTTATTATGATTTAAATGAGTTTTAAACATATAGGGGAGAATACATAGCTCATATTTGGATACGAGTACATAAACTTTTGTTGCTTGAGTACTTACTGTCATATTAAGTCCCCGGGAATACTATAACCGTTTGCTAGTTAAGACGTGGAACGCATGAATAGATCTATTTGTGTTGACACCCCCACCCGTGGTTAGTCACTCTAACCTTGATTGGAGGTCAAAGCGGGTGCATACTATCCATACATAAACATAATTTTTCATGACAGAACATTGGGCGGGGCACATAAACTATAGATGTCACGTGTCGGTTATGGTAGCTCATGGTAACAAGGCACATACTTAAGTATTGTTGATTGGCAATGCTGAAAACATATTGGAAATCTCGTAGTCCAAAGGAAACATATTTTACTTAAACCGGTGAAATCACCAACTTTATGTTGACATTTTAGCATGTATTTCTCAGGTAATTGACGCCCTGTCATTGAAAATGCATCTAGGAAATAAAATTCGTGGAGTCGTCATGCATGTCGTAGCTTTTGGAGTTTTCCTTTTATTGTCTAAAATGTTAGGCTATAATTGTAAAACTTGTCACATTGTGATGTTACTGTTAGAGTAACTAGTTGATCTATGTTGTCTTACAATTAATTATGATTATGAAATTGTACTTTCATTTAGAGGTAGTTTGTTGTGATCAAAGGCTATGATTTTTCACCGACTCCGTCGCGCCCCGTGTTTCCGCCTTAGGCGGGGTGTGATAGACTTGATATCAGAGCCATTGGTTATAGCGAACTAGGTTGCATTAGTGAGCTTAGACTATAACCATAGAGACAGGACACGATCATGACACTACATAAACATTTGCATGACTTATATGATTTGTACTAACATTGAAATGTCGCAGCTATGTCTCACAACGTGGAAAGCCCCTTTCGCGGGTGACCGCACTCGTTGGATTTACTCATAAACATTGTCATCAAATGCCAAATTTAAATTAAAACATCACAGTAGCGGAAGCATACATCATTCAATTACATAATCATAGCAGCATAAGTCTTAACATAAAACATGATCATAGTTTTAACATGAAATTCAAGTAAATGGGATGTCAGTCTTGCAGCGGATAGCCTTCATACCTTGGCACGTCCTTTCTTCTTTTTACCTGAAGTGCATACTAAAAGTCAGCTAACACTGGTGAGTTCTAGTTTAAAGCAATAAGGTATAAACATTATTTCTTTATAGGTATATGTATATATATATACACACACATTCATACTTGGGTTGCCTTCATATATCATTCATAATAGGTACATGTAGATATATGCACATATCATTTGCTTTCATTGAATATTCATTAGTTATAAACATAAGGGAGATCAGCCCATCAATGATATGCATTGTCATAAAGACAGACACCCATCCTACCGTCGTAGCCCGTCCTCCATGATCGTACGAATTCCTTCGACCATATGTCATGCTATACCGTCCGGATTCCTTCGACCGACCATCCTCACCGTTCTACAGTCGTAGACCGTCATATTCCCCCGTCTGGCCTAAGGCATCCATTTCCCATGCGAACTATTATTTATGCAACAATTCTACTTATTTTTGCAATCGCCCGGATTCCTTGGACCGGCCGTTATTGCCATTCAAACGTCCTAGCTGATGAAGGTACATATATGTCCCGGTTGTAAAATAGTCACGTAGTTTTCCGTCTACTGAAGTAGCCGTTGTCATCGAAGCGTCCATAACGTTTACATACATTCATAACATGCAATATATAAAAAAAGCAAGATTTCATTCATTAACGTTATGTCATTCATTCATTTCATACTTCGTGCACATCCATTTCATTCTTTGTTCATCGTTTGTTTTCAAATATTACGTATGATCATATTAACATTCATAACATTCATTCATTTATTGTATACACTTCAGCCCCAAAACATTTAAAATGGTTTGCACATAACATATAGGGGCACATAGAACTCACCTAATGAGTAGTTCCGTAGGATACTTAGGAGCTCCGAGTTAGGTGGGTCTTAGCGGATCTGTCAAGGGTTATGAATGGAACAAGGTTATAACCTACATGTTTCACCCCAAATCTATCTGTCCGAAATCTTCTTCGACCGAAATCTCTTTCGGGCGAAATCCTTTTCGACCGAAAACTATCTAGTTAAACTATCTTTTACTAAGTAGTTTTTTCATTCAAAATATTTGGTCCGGGAATGTTTTCGTTCGAAATCATACCGTACGAAAATAGTTTTCGGACGAAAATAGTTTTCAGACCATTCATCCGACTTTTCGGACGATTCATATTCTCAAGATCAAACCCTTCGTTTTTATGCAAGCTTTGATCTTTTTACGTTCAAACCTTGTATCTAGCCTTCATGAAGCTAAATACATACTTTTTATGCGATTTCATATGTAAAAACCTCGTCTTTTGATTCAAAACCTGCTTAAACCCTAAAAACCCATTTCTTAACCAAAAACTCAGATTCGAGCAAAAGGGTTACCTGTTTTCGTTTCCTTCTTGTTGCTAGACGATCCGGTGGTGATGAGTGATGATTCCCGAGACTTGAGCTTGATCCCGAGCTTTCTCTCTCTAGCACGTTTTTCACCTTTCTCTCTCTAAGTTTACGAAGAAGATGACTAGTGAAGGAGTGTTTCTGAGCTGGTCTTTATATAGTTGGGCTCCCCTTCGGCCCATTGGAGCCAAGCCCTACATTCTGCTCGTACCATCATTTATTCGTTTATATTATTCTGGGATGTTCCACAACGGTTGGATATATATCACTGACTCTGACGAGGAGCCAGCATTGCCTGTTTCATCCGTAGGATCCTCCTTAGCACCCCATGCACCGCACAACCCTGCTAAGGATGAGATCTTCAAGGACCCAGTTAAGGAGCCTGAGGAGACTCCTGAGCCCATGAAAGCTGTCCAGGAGATGGACGCAGAACCAACACTGGCTGAGCCTGCGGCCCCTACCCTCGAGGAGACTCCCGTCACATTAGGGACCATACATACTGCCACCACTCCTTCATTCTTCTGCACTCACCTAGGGGGACCCGTATCCGCATTACACCGCGAAAGAAGGTCCTTCCTCCTCGTAAGAGGCCGGCATCACCTACCCCTGCTGTCCAAGAGCCCGAGCCCAAGAGGGCTAGGTTTTCCCACACCGCATCACCGACTCTCGCCGCTCTAGCACCCAGGAGGCTTAGATCCTCCTGTAGACGTTGGGGATGGGATGCCCCCACCTTTCACAGGTGGGTGGAGGAGGTGGGTACTCCCTTCACTTATGAGGTGGGAGAGTCCTCCCACACTCCCGCCCCCTACCGACCATACCTTTGCTTGTGGCCCGTGGAGTTTGCCACGAGGATAGGATGGATGGTCTCCAGGAGGAGGTGGAGCATGTCCAGGCACATTTGGAGGGACTAGACGCCCTATAGAGGCAGATGGCGTGGCTAGACCTCATCCGGTACCACGAGGCCAAGACGGTGCTCAACCTGGGTACTCGCTTTGACCTTATAGAGGATAACATTATAGTCATCGCTGGTATGGAAGAGTGGACTATAGACGCCGATCAGAGGATCTTTGACATGGAGGAGAGACTAGCTGAGGTGACGCACCGCACGACGACAGCAGAGCACGAGGTGGTGACCCTTCGCAGAGAGCTTCAGGAGGCGAGGACTCTCGCCACTATTTTTTCCATCCTAACCACTGCCGCTGCACAGGCAATATTATTTTCACGCCTATCAGGCGAACTTATGTGAGTGGGTTGTGCTCACCTAGTATAGGATTAAAACTTGTATTGACAAGGCTTTGTACCCTTGTCCATTTTGTACTATTTATAAATCATGTAACAAGTTTAACCCGTCTATGTATTGTGTATGTTCATGTTTTATGATTATTGTGGTTGTTTACATTTCCTGTTCATGTGATGACAATTATTTTATGCATATTGTCTTATTTTCTTGTTTTGTCATATATACTAGAAAGAAAACCATGGCGCCCAAAGGAAGACCTCGACGTAACACCCGACAAGACACTGAGATGACACAACCCATGAAGACTGCAGAAATATCCCAGCCAGTGTCTCAGCAAGTAGCAGCTGCGTTAGCACAAAGCAAAGCCAACCAGAACGCTGGATCCAGAAGCGGACCAGGAAATACCAGTAACAACAACGGAGCCAATAGAACTCGAAGTGGAACTCGGAACACACATGCAGGTGGTAGCGGTACAAACGGAATTGGAAGTAGAACTCAGAACATACACGTCGGCGGTAGCGGCACCGACGGAACTCGAAACACACATGCCAGCGGTAGCGCAAACGGAACTAGAAATGGATTCGGAACCACATTGGGTAATGCAAGCAATCACAATGTTCCAAGTCATAGGGGTCACTGTTTATGATTATTATCCTAACCTAATAACCATACAGGAAGCAACGACGTTCCGAGAGGTTGCACCTATAAGGACTTCATGAACTGCAAACCTCGTTATTTCAATGGTTTGGAAGGAGCCATAGGCCTTGTCCGTTGGATCAAGAAAATAGAACCAGTCATCAACATAAGCAACTGTGCTAACAACTGTAGGATCAAGTATGCGACCTGCACTTTCCAAGACCAAGCTCTTACTTGGTGGAATGCACAAGTTCAGACTCTGAGTATGGACTTTTCTTACCATATGCCATGGGATGATTTCAAGCACTTACTGAGAGAGGAGTATTGCCCAAGAAATGAAATTCAAAAGCTTGAGGAGGAATTCTGGAATCTATCAATGGTTGGAGCTGAAGTAGTAGCCTACACTATCCGTTTTCATGAACTAGCCCGATTGGTCCCACATATGGTCACCCCGGAGTTTAAAAGATTTGAAAGGTATATCTGGAACTTGTGCCCCAAATCCAAAGCATGGTGACATCAACTAAACCTACCACCATTGATAGTGCGATAAGGTTGGCACACAACCTGACCGATCAGGCAGTCCGGACAGGAACTTTTATAAAGAAAGGATCTCATGAAAAGAGTTTCAGTGGAAAAAGGAAATGGGAAAATAATGGAGGAAAGAGCACCGGACAACAAAACCCCAAGAAGCCAGATACTGTAAAGGCCTACACTGCGGGGCCAACTACAAGGAAGCTATATGCCGGGAGCAGCCCAAAATGCAACAAGTGCGGCTACCACCACATGGGCACTTGTAAGAGCTTTGCCTGTGCCAAATGCAAAAGGCCAGGACATGTGGCCAAGTATTGCAAGGCTGCCATCCCTGTTGCAAACCCTGGTGTCGATCGAACCTGTTTTGAATGTGGAGAAGCAGGTCATTTTAAGAAAGATTACCCAATGTTAAGGAACCTGTTTTGAATGTGGAATGGCTTTTTTGATTGGAGTTGGAGAAGCTCGCCAGTCTTGTTACTAATCACTACGCAACCATAATAGTTAATATCAAACCAACTAAATTGGAAGGTAAATATACAATTGAACTAGCTGATGGAAAGCTAATAGAAACCAGAGAAATAATCAAAGGATGTACCCTGAGCTTAAACGATCATTCCTTTAGCGTAGACTTACTACCTGTAAAATTGGGAAGTTTTGACGTTGTGGTTGGTATGGATTGATTGTCCAAAAACCTAGCAGAGATTGTGTGTCAAGAAAAGATGGTTCGTATTCCACTCCCAAATAGTGAAATGCTTATAATCCAAGGTGAAAGGAGTGGAACCGAATTAAGAATCATCACTTGCATGAAAGCCCAGGAATATTTAAAAAAGGGATACCACGCAATTCTGGCTCACGTAATGGAAAATAAGTCTGAGGAGAAGCAACTTGCAGACATACCAGTTGTTTGAGATTATCCGAAATTATTCCCTAAAGACTTACCCGGACTTCCACCTCTTAGACAAGTGGCCTTTTGATTTGACCAGGTTCCTGGAGCTGCACCAATCGCACTATCACCATACCGACTAGTGCCATCCGAAATGCAAGAAATGTCCAACCAGTTACAAGAACTATTGGACAAAGGATTCATAAGATGGAGTTTCTAACCATGGGGAGCTCCAGTTCTGTTTGTAAAGAAGAAGGATGGAACCTTTAGAATGTGCACCGATTATAGGAAGTTAAACAAGCTGACAATCAAGAACCGATACCCACTCCTAAGAATTTACGAGTTATTCGACCAACTACAAGGTTCTAGCTTCTACTCAAAGATCGACTTACGATCAGGATACCATTAACTAAGGATTCAAGAGGAAGACATTCCCAAGACTGCGTTCAGGACTAACTATGGTCATTATGAGTTCCTAGTCATGCCTTTTGGTCTGACTAACGCACCAACAGTATTCATGGACCTCATGAATAGAGTCTGCAAGCCCTACTTAGACAAATTCATGATAGTATTTATCGATGCCATCTTAATATACTTACGAAACAAAGAAGAGCACAGACACCATTTGAAGCTTGTCCTAGAGTTGCTTAGAAATGAAAAACTCTACGCCAATTTTTCCAAGTGCGAATTTTGGATTTGGGAAGTACGTTTCCTTGGTCATGTGATAAATGACAAGGTCATACATGTAGATCCATCTAAAATTGAGGCAATCAATAATTGGGAAGCACCGAGGACTCCAACCGAGAAGCGACAGTTCCTAGGTTTGGCTGGTTATTACATACGCTTTAGTGATGGACTCCAACCTTGATGCAAAAAGAAAAGAAATTCGACTGGTGAGACAAACAAGAATCTGCGTTTCAGTTATTAGAACAAAAGTTGTGTTGTGCCCCTATCCTATCCCTCCCAGAAGGGACATATGATTTTGTAGTGTATTGTGATGCGTCACACCAAGGTCTTGGTTGTGTTTTAATGCAAAAGGAAAAGTCATCGCATACGCATATTGACAACTCAAGATTCATGAAAAGAATTACACTACCCATGACCTGGAATTAGGAGCGGTCGTGTTTGCTATTAAAATTTGGAGACATTACCTCTACGGTACAAAATGCACTATTTTTACCGACCACGAGAGACTTCAACACATCTTCGATCAAAAAGAACTGAACATGAGATAATGAAGATGGGTAGAATTACCGAACGACTACGATTGTGACATTCGCTACCATCCTGGTAAAGCAAGCGTCGTAGCCGATGCTTTAAGCAGGAAAGAGAGAGTCAAGACCCTTCGAGTGCGGACACTAGGAATGATGATCCATACAAACCTTACCGCTCAACTACGCAATGCCCAACAAGAGGCACTGAAGGAAGAGAACTTAAAAGACGAATCCTTACGAGGTATGGAACAACAATTTTAAATCAAGTCCGACGAAGCTCATTACTTCATGAATCGAATCTGGGTACCATGCTTTGGGAATTTACGGAAATTAGTATTAGATGAAGCACATAAATCCAGGTATTCGATTGACCCAGGGTCTGACAAAATGTATAAAGATCTCAAGGAGTTGTACTGGTGGCCCAACATGAAAGCAGACATTGCTACCTGCGTAAGCAAATGCTTAACTTGTTCCAAGGTTAAAGCGGAATATCAAAAGCCATCAGGACTCCTGCAAAAACCCGAGATACCACAATGAAAGTGCGAACAAATCTCTATGGACTTTATCATGAAGTTACCTAAGACACCTAATGGACATGACACTATTTGGGTAATTGTCGACCTATTGACGAAATCGACACACTTTCTACCAATCAAAGAGACGGATAAAATGGAAAGGTTGACTAGAATCTACCTAAGGAGGTTGTCTCGAGGCACGGTGTGCCAATCTCTATCATCTCGGATAGAGATAGTCATTTCACTTCAAGATTCTGGCATTCCCTACAAAAAGCATTGGGTACACGCTTAGACATGAGCGCCGCTTATCACCCACAAATGAATGGCCACAGTGAAAGGACTATCTAAACCCTAGAGGATATGCTCAAAGCATGTGTGATAGACTTTGGAAAGGGTTGGGATACGTCGGACCATTTGAAATCTTATCAACAGTAGGCCACGTGGCTTATTGATAGCGTGTGTTTAATATATAAATATATATTTGTTTTGGAAATGTTGATTTGACGAGATCAGGTTTTAAATTTATAAAATGATAATTACTTTAAACTCAAAACACACACAATAGGCAAGTGTACCTATCGCAGCGTAATATAGTTCAGGTAATAACCAAGTATCGAACCAATGTACAAGGTCGAGTTCCAACACTCAACGTTTGTTATCGTTTAGCCGGATTAATTAGTGAGTGGGTTTTGTGTGCTTGTGAAGCATAAAAGTAAATGACAGAAAAGTAAATGACGGTAAAGTAAATGACAGAAAAGTAAAAATGTGCGTGTAGTGTGTAACAGAAATGAAAATAACATAATAGTAAATAGTAAGAAAGTAAATATCTCGAAGATGATCAGGTCACGGAGAGTATTGCTTTGACCTTCGAATCCGCTTGTTATATGATAAAGTTAAGTTGACTAATCTGGTGGTATGACTAATACAAATGTGTGAACGCTACACCGCTAGAGCCCCATTCTCACAACATTTGGTTGACGAATTATAATCTTTAATAATAAAATGGTAATGATTCCCGCTAGGGATAACGTTACCCTCAACTATTTGAATGCTATCTCCAAGTTGATTTAAGACATCGAACTTAAATGCTTAAGTATTATTAATAAAAGATTGATTAGACTTTGTCACTAGGAGGCGGTGCAACAATGGGACCGTGTATAAAGACGTACCGCTCCCAACTTGAGTCCACCATTTCTTGGTCTCATAACAAGTTCGAATAAATACGTATGACCTTATTAGTATTAACCAAGCCTTGGCTTATCAAAATCTTCTTGTATAAAGACATACAAGTTTCAAGAGAAGTTTGATTAAAAAGGTTTTACGGTCTTACGCTTTCAAAATCAAGAACACTCACAAGTGTAAAGACAAGTTTAGAAGATAATAAATAGCCCACCTAGAAGGTGGTTTTAAGAGCGAATAAATAAAGACATAAACATACCACTAGATTAATACATTAACCATTAACATACTCCAAATTTTATCTTCACCCTAGCAATACAAAGAGTTTAGCCACGAATGGCCATACTAACTAGTGTAACGCTGAGTTTCGTAGGCTCCCCTATTGCGGACAAAGAGCAGGAGCCTCTCTACTCTAAACTACAGAAACAGACTCTCTTGAGCTCTGATAATGTATCTTGAGGTGTGTGGAATGAAGAACCCAAGCCTCTACTTATACGCCTCAAAATGAGCAATGCATGGCTGTGCATTGGATTGCACGGGCGTGCAAACACCTCGGGAATCAAACAATGTACAGAGGACAGTGTACTAGAGATTAGGGAGCAAGGGAGGCAAATACAGGCCCGTGCATTGGGATGGCCGTGCATCCCCTCCCTGCTTCCTAGTTTTGTCTTTTAGCTGCTGGTTTGACTTTCGTTTACCTTTGTTGACTTCTTGGGGGTCAAAGCTCGGGAATGATCTTCCAAAAGGATTTATTTATTGGTGTTTTTTTTACTTGTTTTAGCTTTGTTTATCTCGGGACACCGAATAACCTGCAATAATGAAATATTAACGTTTTAAGTATCAATTGTAAGGTTATTATTCAATTAGTACCATAATATGGGGATTATTATGCATACAAAACATGTATAATTTAGGGCATATCATAATACCCCATACTTAAAGTTTGCTTGTCCTCAAGTAAACTCATGCATGGTCAGACCCATAACTAAAAACTTAACAAAAGGTAAGGGAGCTCCAAGTGGTTTGGAAATTCCCGGATAACTCATGGGACTTATTCTATTTTTGTGCTTTTCTATTTTGGGATGATGGAATCCATGACAAGCCTACTAGAACTTTAATTATGCATAATCTATCACTCCTCACAATGTTCACTCAACTCTTGGGTTATATATATATATATATATATATATATATATATATATATATATATATATATATATATGGATAATGTACGTCAAGTAGAACACTCAAGTTCGAATCGGATAATGCAATGGTCATAAGCTTGTATGCAAATCAAGTCTCCACCAACTAACTAAGTAATATGCATGAATCAAGAGGAATTTAAAAGGGTTGTAATGTGGCTAAAAGAAAATAAAGGGTGAAAATGAAAATCTTTTTGGGTTTTTAGGGTTTTAAAAGGGTTTAAAGGGCTGCAACTAACGTGGAACACACGACTATGACTTCCTTGCTTAAGATGGGAAATACTAGTGGGTCCCTCTACAGTACTCAGATAATGAGGGTATAACTACTCTGAGGTCTCGTTTATGCTTAGAATGCCAAGACCGATACTTCTTATCATGTTCAACTCTTCCCTCACTGCGTAGTGCACATTACTGCCTTTCCGTATGGTTCTTTCGGCATGTAACCTAATAGCACCAACTTTGATCAGATGCGTATACTCATGTTGGGAGTAAGTTTGATTCTTGCTTCATTTTAAATCGTGGCACCAGTTGCCACACTTCACACATTTGTCAGATCTTTTGGCTCTTCTTTTGGCGGCGCTTTTTGACAAACCACAGAATGGTGGTAGTTGTTCTTGTTTGTACCACCATTTTCTTACATCACTTGTTGCTTTGAAAACTTTTTCTCGGAGTTTGGTTGGTAAATCAGGCTTTGCGAAATGAATACAAGAAAGTAAATTGAAATCGAAAGAATGCATGTCCAGCTCTTTTAGGTCTAACCGGCAAAAGACCAACTTCTCTCTCTTTTTTTTTGACATCAAAGACATCAAGACTGCTTTGTTAATAAATCCTTTTCCTCAATTCATTGAAATAATTTTTTCATATCTTCCTTGTAGATCGTTCGGCTGTTTCTTCCTAATACATCCACTTTCTTTTGTATATTCCAATTCCTTGAGTAAAACCGATCCTTTCCAAATTGTCTTAATGGTTACAAACTAGAAATAACAACATAAGATAAACTAATAACTCTCAATCTTGAAGACAGTTAGCCAATAACCGGTGTTTAAGAAAAGATGGTATGGGGATAAATGGGTAATGGGTGACAGAAAAGAAAAGGCTAAGGCTCAAAGGGCTAACTAGGCGGATATTTTTGGTATTTAGGGTTTAAGGTTAATATATAAGGGTAATAAAGTCCTAGGTGCCTCAATCATTTTCATATAATTACCAGTTCATGGTCTTGATATGTATAAGTCACACAAGTTCTAATTAAGCATAAAATCCGATCGAAAAACACTCAGTATACCAAACGAAATAGCATGCGAAAATATGATAATAATAATGCTCATGAATAGGGTTTAGTGAATCGTTATGCATAATATCCATTTGTTTCTATTTGCCATGTTTCCATTTATTCCTTTTAGTTTATTTAAGCGCGAACTCAAAGAGGTTTAGATTTTTAGGGTTTTAAAATTAAAAAAAAAAAATTTAGGTTTTTTTTACGAATATAAGTTTTTGGATTAAGTAAGGTTTTAGTCAAATGGGTGGAAAATCACGAGTTTAGTTTTATTGCTTTGAGGAAACAAGTTTGTCCTGAATCTCTAATTCCCACCCCACACTTAAAACTGTGCATTGCCCTCAATGCACACATGTATGTAATGCAATGCTATGCAGGAATTTAAATGCATGAAGTTTTAAGGGAAAAGAAACTGCTTTGAGGATAGGGTTTAGTGAATCGTTATGCATAATATCCATTTGTTTCTATTTGCCATGTTTCTATTTATTCCTTTTAGTTTATTTAAGCGCGAACTCAAAGAGGTTTAGATTTTTAGGGTTTTAAAATTTCAAAAAAAAAAAATTTAGTTTTTTTAGGAATATAAGTTTTTGGATTAAGTACGGTTTTAGTCAAATGGGTGGAATTTAAATGCATGAAGTTTTAAGGGAAAAGAAACTGCTTTGAGGATAGGGTTTAGTGAATCATTATGCATAATATCCATTTGTTTCTATTTGCCATGTTTCCATTTATTCCTTTTAGTTTATTTAAGCGCGAACTCAAAGTGGTTTAGATTTTTAGGGTTTTAAAATTTTCAAAAAAAAAAAATTAGGTTTTTTTTAGGAATATAAGTTTTTGGATTAAGTAAGGTTTTAGTCAAATGGATGGAATTTAAATGCATGAAGTTTTAAGGGAAAAGAAACTGCTTTGAGGATAGGGTTTAGTGAATCATTATGCATAATATCCATTTGTTTCTATTTGCCATGTTTCCATTTATTCCTTTTAGTTTATTTAAGCGCGAACTCAAAGTGGTTTAGATTTTTAGGGTTTTAAAATTTTCAAAAAAAAAAAAAATTAGGTTTTATTTAGGAATATAAGTTTTTGGATTAAGTAAGGTTTTAGTCAAATAGGTGGAAAATCACGAGTTTAGTTTTACTACTTTGAGGAACAAGTTTGTCCTGAATCTCTAATTCCCACCCCACACTTAAAACTATGCATCGCCCTCAATGCACACATGTATGTAATGCAATGCTATGCGGGAATTTAAATGCACGAAGTTTTAAGGAAAAAGAAACTAGTACTCCCCCAGTCAATTCGGGGTATAACCTATGGCTAATGCTTGTGATTGTAGTCAATATTATGCCAAAAAGTTCTTATCAAATCTCTCACAAATTTGATGTGGTTTGCCGGCGTCCAAACTTGTAAAGGTGGAGTGGAACTCCTCAAAGAAATAGAGAAACTACTTGGTGATGCTATACTACTTGACACACAAAGAAAAGCATAAAAACAGAAACAGAAATAACAGGTAACAGTTAAGCTACTAAGGTTCTAGTATCAAGAAGGCATACCTGAGGGCTAAAATACGAGAAACTTAAATTTGGAAAACTAAACCTGAGGTCCATATGTCCTGCCGTATGCACAAACTTCTTAATTTATTCATGATCATTAGGCTGCCTCCCGGAAGTGCCACATTTATTTAAGGGTCGTTGGCCGGACCCGTACGTGCTTCATCAGTCTATCTTTGGGCGGGGGCGTTGGGTCTCCTTTGTGTCTCTCATTCCTTCCTTCAAGTCCTTTTTCTTAGTCAATTTCGGCTGCTGGTCCGAGTAGTTCTCAATCCAGTTAGTGTTGTTGAGATCTTTGCCGATATTTGGTTTCTTTCCTTTGTTGATTTCCTTAGATTTCTTAAGTTGGTAGTCCAGATTAGTGTTTATGAACTGTGTAATTTCAAAGGGATCATTGGATAAACATTCGTTGCCCCCAATGTTGTACGCTACCGATTGTTTTCCAACACGAAGTGTCAGAATACCTTCGTTCATGTCCATGGTTGCTCTAGCAGTGGCTAAGAATGGGAGACCTAAAATCAAAGGGACTGAATAGTCGAGCCCCATTTCTAAGACCATAAAGTCGGCAGGGAAGACAAACTTACCGACTTTTACTAATAAATTTTCAATAACTCCCATAGGTGATTTAATAATTCCTTCCGCAAGCTCGATAGTTGCATTAACAGGTTACGGATTCCTAATCTTCAGTCTTTTGAACATGTTGTATGGCATCACGTTCACACTTGCTCCTAGATCAGCGAGTGTGAAAGTAATCGGTAGTGGTCCGATAGAACATGGTAAAGAAAACTTTCCAGGATCAGAGAGTTTCTTTGGAAGGCATTATTCAATGAGAGCGACGCATTCATTAGTTCTTTTAACTGTTTCTTACATTTTTATTTTGTTAGTAAGAAAATCCTTTAAGAAACGTCTGTACTTAGGCATTTGTTGAATTATATCCAGGAAAGGCAGGTTAACACAGATTTGGCTTAAAAGCTCGATGAATTTCTCATATTGTTCGTCAGTCCTTTTCTTCACTAGCCTTCCTGGGTACGGTATGTGAGATTTGAAGGTTCTCTTTGTTGGAACAATAGGTGGAGTGTGCACTAGAGCAGGTTGTGGATTCTCCTTCGGTGGTGATTATTGAGCAACTGATTCTGTGACAGGTGGACGAAGTGGAACTCTAGTGAAAATTTCCCTTAGTGGTGTCTGAACTTCTTCCTCTTCTTCAAGCATTTGTGGTTCTGGGTAAACCTTACTGTTTCTCAGAGTGATAGCACTAACATTCGCTTTTGGATTTGGTTCAATGTTGCTTGGAAGACATCCTGGTTACCTTTCAGATAGAAGTTTTGCAATATGTCCTAGTTGTACTTCGATGGACTTAAGAGTTGCTTTATGTGTCCTAAACTCAGCTTCGTAAAGACTAAACTTCTCCTCATATTGTTTGTGACGAGCATCCGTTAGGAGGGCTTGACTTTTAGTTGTAGAAATCAACTTAGTTACCGCGTCCTCTAAGCGTAACCCATTACTTGGCTTGTTAGTTCCTTGAAATTGTTGACGAGGCTGAAAGTTCTGATGTTGTCTTTGTTGAAACTGTTGTTGTTGTCTAAAACCAGATTGTCCTTGGTTGTTGTTATCCTTCCAGCTAAAATTCGCATGGTTCCTTCATCCAGGATTGTAGGTGTTGCTATAAGGGTTGTTTTGCGGGCGATTTGTTCTGATATAGTCAACTTGCTCAGCATTGGCGGTGATGCTTTTTACTTCTTCATCAACTTCAGTGGTCGTTTTGCCCTTGCTAATTTGGTTGAGTCGAGTGATGAGGGCGTCTACTTGAGTAGAAAGTGAAGTAATAGTATCGACAGAGTGAACACCTTCCCTGGATCCCCTATTACTTCTTGGATTGTACCATTGATAGCTGTTCATAGCTATTTCCTCAATTAGGTTGTAAGGTTCCTGTGGCCTTTTGTTTCCAAAAATACCACCCGCAGTAGCGTCGAGTGTCTGACGAGCTTGATTATTCAACCCATTGTAGAATGATGATACTTGTAACCAGACTTCTAGCCCATGATGATGGCATTTCCTCAATATGTCCTTAAAATGTTCTCATGCCTCATGTAGTGATTCACCATCTTCCTGGGTGAAAGTGGTAATATTATTTCTCAATTTTTGCAGTTTTTGCTGGCGGGAAGTATTTCGAAAGGGATTTAAGAGCTAGATCATCCCATGTAGCGATTGACCCGATAGGAAGAGAGTTTATCCATGCCTTAACTCGTTCCATTAAGGAGAAGGGAAACATTCAGAGTATAATTGCGTCATTCAAAACTCCGTTCAGTTTGAAAGTGTCACAAATTTCGAGGAAATTTGCAATATGGGCATGTGGATCTTCGTCGGGTAATCCATGGAACTACACGATGACTGGATCATATGAATAACATGCGATTTGATCTCAAAGTTGTTAGCGTCAACTATCAGCCTTGTGATGCTAGACCCCAAAGCCTCAAGTGTCAGTCTTACAAAGTCGGAAATAGTGCGGTTTTCTACGATCATTTTTCTAGCACGGTTATCTCGTAATCGGCGACGAAAGAGTATTTCGGGCTCTGCTAAAGGTTGATATAAACCAGTAGTGGAGCTATGGATCATACACTACCTGCAACAAACGTAACAGAAAAAAAAAAACAGATGGAAAATATTAAGGTTAAAAAGCTAATCCGTTAACTCGAATTTTTCTTGAAATAACCGTGTCCCCGGCAACGACACCAAAAACTTGATTGCGTGTTTTTAGTATATAAATAATATATATATATATATATGTATATATATATATATTTGTTTTTGAAATGTTGATTTCACAAGATCAGGTTTTAAATTTATAAAATGATAAATACTTTAATCTCAAAACACACACAATAGGCAAGTGTACCCATCGCAGCGTAATATAGTTCAGGCAAGAACCAAGTATCGAACCAATGGACTTGGTCGAGTTCCAATACTCAACGTTTTTTTATCGTTTAGCCGGTTTAATTAGTGAGTGGGTTATGCGTGCTTGTGAAGCAGAAAAGTAAATGACAGAAAAGTAAACGACGGTAAAGTAAATGACAGAAACACTGCGTCATACGGCCACACAAAAAATGTGTGACTGTATGACTTTGGCCACATTTTTTTTTCCAGCTCAAGTGTGACCAAAGCTCTAGTTATCGTAGGTATCATATGGCCACACACGCTTTTTAGTGGCTGTGGCAGCTTAAAAGTGTGGCTAAAGGGTATCAACATTTCTTGCGGGAATCAATCATTCCCTCTAAATAAGTGTGGCTAAAGGGTAGCAACGACCATATGAGTTTACTTTAAGTGTGGCTAACGAATCGCAACGGCCACGTGAATTTACTAAAAAGTTTGTTTTAGCCACACTTATTTAATAAAACCGTGGCAAAAGGGTTGTTGTGATCAAACGTTTTGTCCAAATAAATGTGGCTAAATGGTAACAACATCCACATGAATTTACTGTAAGTGTGGCCATTTATACTATACAGTCACATGAATTTATTGTAGGAGCGGCTAAAATCTTTTACTTGACACACAAAAAATTATTGTAATTTTAAGTGTGGCTATTGTCTAACCTATGGTCACACATAAATGTGTTTTTTTCCCATGACGTTTGCTATCATTAAGTGACAGTAACAAAAAAACAAAGTGACTATGGTGTGGCTAATGGTTATTTTTAGCCACACGAAAGTTTGTAATTATAAGTGTGACTATTGTCTAACATTTGGTAACATATAATTTTTTTCCCATGACGTTTGGTATCATTCCGCCACATAAGCAAAAAACAAAGTTACTTTGGTGTGGCTAATGATCATTTATAGCCACACGAAATTTTGCAATTTTAAGTGTGGCTATTGTCTTACCTTTCGTCACACATATAGTTTTTTTCCTGTGACGTTTGCTATCATTCCGTCACACAAATATAAAACAAAGTAACTATGGTGTGGCTAATGGTTATTTATAGCCACACGAAATTTTATAAATTTAAATGTGGCTATTGTCTAACCTTTGATCACACATATTTACTGGGGTTCTTTGTGGCCATTTTTGTGTAATTAGCCATTTTATTTTTATTTTTTGGGTAAAATAATTGAAAACAACAGTAAACATGCATGAGAAAACCTAAAAACCAAATTACATTAAGAATAATAAACTAAAATGTTTACATAAGTTTTTAACCTAAATACTAAAACTATTTCTTGGCTGCCGGTTTCCTTCTTCTTGTTCTTTCGGTATTTAGGGCAATTCTACTTGTAAAAATGCTGCCACCTTTATAACTTGATCAAAAGATGCTCTATAGCAATCATCTAGGTACTGCTTGCTCATCCTAAACAAATGTTTTGTTGAACATTAAGAAACAATCCCGATACCAGTCACACAGGTCACCTGAACAGATATAAACATCAGATCATTAATAAAATGTGTCACAATTGGGGAAAAAAATTTCTTACTTTAATTGGGTCATATCTGGTTGTGTTATGTCTGCCGGGTCAAATTGAAAAAAAGCTTACATAAAACCAGGTTAAAGTCAAAAGTCAATGAACATGTATTTTTTGTGCAATAAGCATAAAAAATATATTATTATAAATTATATAATATGTCACTGAATTTGCACAGATTTACACAAAAGATTGAAGTATACTGATAATAAGCAAATCAGTGTGTCAAAACTTAATACCATAAAGAGAGCCATTGTGGTCTTGTAGAATGACAATAAGCAAATCAATTTCCTTTTTGTTGGACTTGAGGTTAGTCATGGCATCATGGAAATGAGCTCCATTTTCATGCCATTAAATTGTTGTACACCGAATTAACCTACAATTCAATTAATTAGGTTATGGAAAATGATAATTGGAATGAAAATGTAAAATACTTTTGATGTGGTAGCACTAGACACCATTTTAGCCCGGATAAAAGTTCACTGTCGATCTGCAAAATAAATGTAAAAAGAATATGCAGTGAGATGTTTTTTTAACAAAGTAAACATGTATTATAGTAAGTTGTTGGATCCTGAAAAGAACTGATGATTCTGATTGCCAAAAGTCCAGTCGTTGAACAACACTTTACAAAAGAATAAGACTTTGACTCTACAAAGGGCAAACTGGTGATTCCCTCCATGAATAAAACGTCTGGCTACAACTGCTGGTTACAAGAACTTTTGTTGATGTTGTTCACCAGCAGTTCACCCAAAACCATTAGTTGTGTCCATTCCAGCTGTTTACTAACTGCTAAGCAACAGCCTACTTAGATTTTACTAACTGTGTGATGACACAAGTAGTTCTCATTAATGTATAGATATAATTAAGTTGGTTAGCCTAATTAGATGCCACTATGAGTTATCGGCTTTAACTTTCAAAACACTAATCCTGGCTGATGACAATTTTACCCTTCAGCCTTATCTCACCACTCGAACTCTATTAATTAACTAAGTTTGGCAATGATTTGACTTCAACATAATTTCCAACAGTTTTAAGGAAAACTTACTAATTTATCTGAAATGACTTTGATATCAGCATTCTTGTATTCTCCCTTTTTGTCTTCCCTTGCTTTCATCCACTGTAAAATCATTTTCTGGACCTCGTAATATATACAACAGAAAGAAGTAGACACACACACATCAGACATACAATCAAAAAATCATTATACACAGAGAAAAACACATATGAATTAGAGAATGAAGTTACCAGTTTATCTCTTAGATAAGTATATCCTCCTCGTCCTAGGTAATGATCACAATTGTACTTTGTCACACCCCCAAATTCATTTACTTAATGAATAAATAAATAAATTAAGGTTGCAACGATTGGTAACATTACACAACAACGGAAGATAAAGTTAAGATTTCTATATGTTGAACACCATTACAAATACTAATATAAGCTAGTACAATGTCCTAGAACCATATTGGTCAAAACCGTCTTGAGGTTTGACAATCATGCTTCTTCGACTTCTAGGGTTCAATCCAAATAGCTTACCTATTCCAACCGTGCCATAGCTATGTGTTACCTGAAAAACATACTTAAAAATGTCAACGCAAAGCTTGGTGAATTCACATTTTATTTGTCACAATGTGAAGCGGTTTTCCTTGAAAACATTGATGGTTTATACGTGGCCAAAATATAAAACTGTTTTCCTCGAAAACATGTGATGACTTGATAGTCATAAAATGAGTCATTTTCCAACTGAAAACATATGATGACTTCATAGTCATAAAATGAGTAGTTTTCTCAATGAAAACATGTGATGACGTCATAGTCATAAAATAAATTGTTTTTGGTAGAAAACTGTGATATGTGTACATGGCCATAATATGAAGTTATTTTCCTTGAAAACATTGATAAAAACATTTGCACGTAAATGAATGACAAAACCATTTGTGTGTAAACGATTGGCAGATCCATCTGAGCGAAAACGTTTCAGTGTATATGATAAACAAAACAAGTAATGTGTGCCCATTCATGAAGTAGCTAGTAATACGAATATATGTTCATACATGAGGTATAACCAAACCCAAACACTTGTTTTTGCCCCTTGCTCGTACCAAACGAACCCTTGTGTAGACACTATGCGGCCATTCGATCATGTTGATCGTCGGTTAGCGCGACTAACCATGACCGGGGTGTGTCAATCCCAATAGTACTATTCATAGGGCCTTAGGCTAACCAATAGCTAATGGTTATAAATTACGTAATGTAGGGGACTTTACGAGCTCTACACGTGCCAACTCATGCACACATAAGGGTCGAGCCTTGTTTTCTTGTTACCATATGAAAATATTTTTAAGTATGTTTCATGTTTTCTCAAACGTGTCAAGCAATGATGTTCCCAAATGTATTAAACAATAATGATTCATGTTTTCAAACGTGTAAGGTAAGTATGTTTCTCCCCCGCTGTTTCTAAAACATTTAAAATTTCAAAGGGGGCAGTGAACTCACCTGGTACTATGTTAGGAACGATGACGTCTTTTATGTATCAACGGAAATCAAAGTCCACGTAGTACGATAGTAACGGGTCTATGTCTTACTCGAGTCATTTAATCCCTGTAGGTACTTAATGAGAATTACGGACTAACCCTAATATAAAAAGGCGAGTCTAAACTCGTGTTGAGCTATCATGCGTGAGGTTGAGCTCTGTTGATTCTTAAAGGTATTACCGGTTCAATATACGATGTCTGTTTAAAGGTCGGTAATATTAGTTACTTAGATCGAATCGGGATTTACGACTCGAATACGTTTCAATAGTTACATTAAAAAATATTAGTTTGTCGTGGACACGGTCGTATAAATCTAGGTGCCGCATAATTAATAATAATAGTAATTCACGTTCGTGCGTCCTTAATGGAATGTATACAACTTTATGTTTTACTATGACGATCACAAGTTTTCATATTTATTCAAACTTATCCGTTTAAGTTTCTAAACGTTCGTGTCATAAATCTAACGGCCATAATGATAAATACTTACTTCGTTCCTTAAATGTAATCACCTCAAGTAATAATATACTCATTTGTTTTCCGACAAAACATACGTTTATATACTATGTGTATATATATATATATATGTAAGGCCCCTAAACCGGGTGACCTCACTTGTTGGATTTACTCATAAACATAGTCATAAATATTAAAACATTCGTCATTCAATTACATAATCAAAACAGCGGAAGTCTTTACAAATAAAAGCATAACATATTCTTAACAAACAAAAGTGGGATGTCAGTCTTGTGCCAGGTAACCTTCACGCCTTCGCACGACCCTTTCCTTTCTTACCTGAAATGTATACTAAAAGTCAGCTAACGCTGGTGAGTTCTAGTTTAAAGACAATCATACATAATATTTATCTTATCCTGAATATAATGTATACATGTATATTCATACTTTTAAATATTCTTTACTTTACTGTTCTCACATAACATTCATTGAGGGTATATACATATGTACATACATACTTTCTTTGGGAGAACACATATTGGCCATAATCTTAAGGGAGATCAACCCATCATACTTGTCGCGAATGTCACGAAGACATCGCAGTCAGAGCTACCGTCGTAGCCCTTCTCATAACCGTCCGGCTCTAGAAAACCGTCCGTCATAACATTAAATCCGTCCGGCAACTTTTGTCCGTCCGCTCTTAACCGTCCTACCGTCGTAGTCCGTCATAACATTAAATCCGTCTGCCCTAGGGCATCCGTTTCCCACGCGACCATTATGTATGCAACCGTTCTACATTAGTTAAGGCAATTGCTTCGACCGTCCATTTTTACCTTTTCATACGTCCTATCTTACGTAGGAACGTTTTCGTCCCGGTTGCAAAATAGTCACGTGGTCGTCCGTCTACCGAAGTAGCCGTTGTCACAGAAGGGTTTATAACGTTTACATTCATTCATAACATGCAATATATATAATATAAAGCAAGATTTCATTCTTTTACGTTATATCCTTCTTTCATTCTTTCTTTATATCATACGCTTCATTCTTTATTCATAATTCATTTTCACATATATAAGTATTTATATATTCATATATGTACGTATGATCACATTGTCACTTATAGCATTTATCCATTTAGTGTATACACTTCAGCCCCAAAACATTTATAAATCATTTGCACATACATAGAAGGGGGCACATAGAACTCACCTGATGAGTTACTCTAGGTTGTCCTAAACAAAGATCCAACCGCGTCACTTCCGATCTGGATTAGGTAGTTAAATACACATTAGACCCAACCCCGACTCTAATGGTTTAATCATTCTAAACTTACTGACTTTACTTAACCGAACTGTTGCCTGCTGTCTGCTGCCTGCGCACTTAGTAAGTGCGCAGGGATTTGCTCTTGCGCACTTGGCAAGTGCGCAGGAGTCTCCCTCCTGCGTACTTGGTAAGTACGCAGGGGCTGCTGCCTGCGCACTTAGTAAGTACGCAGGGATTCCTTCCTGCGCACTTGGTAAGTACGCAGTACCTGGTTCTTGGACCAAAATTTCGGAATTCTTGCATGTTAATCCGATCATGCTAATCTTACAATTTTCTTTGATCAAAACGTGCGGTTTTCACTCTAGGTGCTATTTCTAAGCTTATTATCAAGTTTCATCCATAAAAACATCATCTATATAGCTAAAACTCGAGAAACCCCAAAATGAACAAAAACTCAGATTATGTATGAATCATTACCTGGATTGAAGTTTTGATTCGGAGGTTTTGCTCACGAGCTCAGCTGTAACGTGCTCCTCTAATCTCGTGACGATCCGTCGACTTTCTCTCTCTAGACCCGGGCTCCCTTTCTCTCTCTAGAATTGGTGAAATGGAGGTGAAATGGTCAAATGGGCTGTCTTGCCCCTTTTATACCTGGGCTTCCCTCGGCCCGTTAGAGTCGAGCCCAAGCCCATCCGTCTTTCTTTCGCTTTATGACGTTTAAATCCCCATCGTATTATTATTTACTTATTTACTATTTTCGGGATGTTACAAGTCTACCCTCCTTAAAGAGGTTTCGTCCTCGAAACTGTTTATACGTCAAACAATTGAGGGTATAGTCCCCTCATCTCGTCTTCTTTTTCCCATGTAGCTTCTGACCCTTTTCTGTGCTTCCATTGTATTTTGACTAAAGGGATCGACTTATTGCGTAGTCGCTTTTCAGCTCGATCAAGGATGGCTATTGGTTCCTCTACATAATTCAAACTGTTATCCACCACGATCTCGTCGTAAGGTATGTGAGCCGTGTCGTCAGCTAGGCACTTGCGTAAGTGCGATACGTGGAACGTAGGGTGTATTCCACTAAGCTCGACGGGTAGGTCGAGTCTGTAAGCAACTTGACCCACTCTTGCTAAAATCTTGAAAGGTCCGACAAACCTTGGACTCAGTTTGCCACGCTTCCTGAATCGGATGATTCCTTTCCACGGTGATACCTTTAACAGTACCATGTCCCCTACTTGAAACTCTAAATCCCTTCTTCTCTTGTCCGCGTATGATTTCTGTCTGTCCTTTGCGGCTTTCATTCGAGCCTTGATTTGGTCAAATTTCTCGGAAGTAGCTTTGACCACTTCGAGACTTGCAAAATCCTTTTGTCCAATTTCCCCCCAACAAACCGGGGTCCTACATTTCCTCCCATACAACATTTCAAATGGCGGCATGTCAATAGTTGAGTGATAGCTGTTGTTATATGAAAATTCTGCCAATGGTAGATGGCTGTCCCAGCTCACACCGAAGTCAATGATACAGGCCCGGAGCATGTCCTCCAAGGTCTGAATGGTCCTTTTAGATTGACCATCGGTTTTAGGGTGGTAAGCGGTGTTGATGTTCAGTCTAGTGCCCATTGCTTTGTTGAATTTCTTCCAAAACCTTGACGTGAATCTAGTATCCCTGTCGGACACAATCGACAGCGGCATACCATGTCTGCTCACAATCTCCTTGATAAATACTTCTGCTAGTCTTTCTGACGAAGAAGACTCACGTATGGGCAGGAAGTGAGCACTTTTCGTCAAACGGTCGACGATCACCCAAATGGTATCATTGCCTTTAGCTGTTCGCGGTAGCTTGGTAATGAAGTCCATTGTGATCTCTTCCCACTTCCATTCTGGTATAGGTAAAGGTTGCATTTTACCGCATGGTTTCTGGTGCTCGGCTTTAACTAGTGAACACGTTAAGCACTTGCTCACGTATTCAGTCACGTCATTCTTCATGCCAGGCCACCAGTACTCTTTCTTCAAGTCTTGATACATTTTGTTTGTCCCGGGGTGGATAGAATAACGAGACTTATGGGCCTCATCGAGTATTTTGGCTCTAAGCTCGCCAATCTTAGGTATCCACATCCGGCCAAACCTAGTTCGTACACCGTATGTATTTGCACTTAAGTTCCCTTGTTGTCCTACTATTCTTTCCCGTTTCACATTTCTTTCTAACAGTGCTTCATCTTGTGCCTTTGTTATTTCGCCCATCAAATCTGGTGTTATAATCAGCTGACACGCTTTGATCCGGATGGGTGCCGATTCTTCCTTTCTACTTAAAGCGTCAGCCACAACATTTGCCTTGCCTGGATGGTACAATATTTCACAGTCATAGTCTTTCAGTAGCTCTAACCACCTCCTTTGCCTCATGTTTAATTCTTTTTGCTCGAAAAAGTACTTCAAGCTTTTATGATCGGAGTAGATGGTGCATTTAACTCCATACAAATAGTGCCTCCATATTTTCAATGCGAAAACTACTGCTGCTAACTCGAGATCGTGCGTTGGGTAGTTAACCTCGTGAATCTTTAGTTGTCGTGAGGCATAAGCAATTACCTTTCCTCGTTGCATAAGTACGCAACCTAAACCCTGCCCCGAAGCGTCAGAGTAGACTACCAAGTCTTCATTTCCTTCAGGTAGAGTCAAGACTGGAGCTTGGGTTAACCGTGTCTTAAGTTCCTCAAACGCGTTATTTTGGGTTTGACTCCATTCATATTTCACTTCTTTCCGTGTCAGTTTAGTTAGTGGCGAGGCTATCCTTGAGAAATCTTGAATGAACCTTCGATAGTAGCCTGCCAATCCAAGAAAACTTCGTATCTCTGTTGGTGTCCTTGGGATGTTCCATTCCTTTACTGTTTCTATCTTTGCAGGATCTACCATGATGCCGTTTGGGTTTATCACATGACCTAGGAATTGGACTTCCCTAAGCCAGAACGCGCATTTGGAGAATTTCGCGTACAACTTCTCCTGCTTTAACACTTCCAGAACTTCTCTTAGGTGACAGTGGTGATCACCCTCGTTTTTCGAATATATCAGTATGTCGTCTATGAAAACTATCACTGATCGATCCAACATTGGTCGACATACTCTATTCATCAAATCCATGAACGCTGCTGGAGCGTTAGTCAATCCGAAGGACATCACGAGGAATTCGTAATGTCCATAACGCGTGCGAAATGCGGTCTTTGGTACGTCTTCTTCTCTTACTTTCAACTGATGGTAACCCGACCTAAGATCGATCTTTGAGAACCAACTCGCACCTTGCAGTTGATCAAAAAGATCGTCTATTCTAGGTAGCGGGTATTTGTTCTTTACTGTTCTCTTGTTCAATTCGCGGTAATCAATGCACATGCGCATGCTGCCGTCCTTTTTCTTTACAAATAATACCGGAGCGCCCCATGGTGAGATCCTCGGTCTAACAAATCCTTTTTCTGTTAGTTCCTCTAGTTGAGACATCAATTCTTTCATTTCTGACGGAGACAATCGGTAGGGGGCTTTGGCAACGGGCTCAGCTCCTGGCAGTAAATCAATCTGAAATTCTATTTCCCGATCAGGTGGCAACCCAGGTAGATCCTCAGGGAACACTTCCGGAAATTTGCACACCACGGGTACATTCTTGAGTTCTTTCGTTTTCATTCTATTGTCAATAACATACGCCAGATAAGCTTCGCAACCGCGCCTCATATAACTTTCGGCCTTAATCATCGAGATGACGTTCGGCATCGTGCAATTCCAATCCCCATAAACCGTAATTGGACTGCCGCTTGGAGCTTTGAGGTGTATCCTCTTACGTTTACATATGATTTTGGCAGCTAGCCAATCCATACCCAATACTATATCGAATCCTCCTAAGGTGAGAAGGAATAATCTAGAAGGGAACTTATGACCCTCTATTTCTATGATGCAATCCTCTGTTACTTGGAATACTGCCGAATTTTTACCAACGGCAGTTTGTACGCTAAAGGCCTTTATTATGGTGTTGATAGTGCAATCTAGTTTATGACTAAATGCATTTGATATAAAGCTTTTACTAGCACCAGAATCAAATAAAATCGCAGCACGTTCATCATTAACTAGAAACGTACCTGACACGACATCAGGGTTTCCCCTTGCTTCTTCCTCAGTTAAGGCATAGGCTCGGGTCCTAGCCTTTTGTTGTTCCTGTTCCTTCTCCTTTCCCGAACCAGATTGGCCGGCCTTCCTGCAATTCTTTGTCAGATGCCCAACCAATCCACATACTTGACATTTGGCGTCCTTCCAACAATCTCGGGAGTAGTGCCCCGGCCTCCCGCACTTGTAACACACGGTGGTGCCGATTCGACACTCGCCACTATGTTGTTTTCCACATTTCTTGCACGTTTCATGTCCGTCCAACCTCGGTTTCTTAATTTCAGTTGTTTCATTCCCTCTTCCGATGCCTCTAGACGGATTCTCCCATTTCCTCTTTTGTGTCACAGGTGTCGGGTCCTCATTGGCATAATCGTCGTAAACGATTCCAACCAGGTTGACTACCGACTCGAAAGTCGAGGGTAGGTTGGCTTTTACGTGGACACGGACCCTTTGCGGCAGACCCTTCACATAGTATTTGATCATACGTTCTTCGGTTTCCACCAAGTGTGGTACCAGTTGGGCCAGCTCGTTGAACCTTGAAGTATATTGGCGATGAGTCTTGTCGCCAGCTTTGAAGTTTAGGAACTCGTTCTCCACACGATCAATCTCATTCTGTGGGCAGAACTTTTGGATTACGAGCTTTTTCAAGTCCTCCCATGTCATTCGGGCAAGAGCATGTGGCGACTTTGTTCTTTGAATATTTCTCCACCAACCTAGTGCTTCATTGGTGAAAGAATGAGCAACATATTTAACCGCCTGGTCTGGTCGGCACTCGCTGATGTTGATTACAGCGTTCATTCTCTCAATCCATTCCAAAGTAGCCACCGAATCCTTGCTACCATCAAACTTGGGTAGGTCTCCATCTTTGAAACCTTTATAAGTGCACCCTTTAGTGCTTGGCCCCACTTTTATCTCATCCCCGTCGCTGTCATATACTGTCTCTTCGTGGTTTCCTTCATCCCCCTCTCTACTTTTCTTTATTGCCTCGGATAGTAGATCAGGCAATACCTTCTGCAAAGTGAGCACAACTTCACGGGCAATAGCATCCCTGACTTTAGGTTCCAACTGTATAGGCCCTGGACTGTTGTCTCTAATTGGGGTCACTTCTGTTTCGCGCACACTTTCGGTGTGCTCTGCGTGCACACTCTCTTCTTCTTCAAATCTTGGGTTCAACGGAGGTCTACCTCGTCGGCCAGTGCGACCGCCTAGAGGTCCTGTTCTTCCTCCACCAGCCATAGTTCTTAACTTCCTGATAGTTAAAAGGGAATACATCAAGGCCATTTCTTCAGATCATAGTTTGGAACAGTACGAGCAAGGTAAATTATTAATTACAGTGACCGGTTTGTGATTACTAATTTACATTGCCTTTCGTGTTCAAAACTCTTCAAATCGGTTGTGACTTTGACATCTATTTGTTCTAAGTTAAGGTATCTATTCTTATCCTAGTGCATTAACTTTAGTACTTACTTACCGTGTTGGCGTTGGCTACCCAGACTGACATCCGTGCGTTGGTCCCATAATCAGCTTGAGTCCAGACATTTAGGGATGTCTGAATCTCTCAAACTATTGCTCTGATACCAACTTGTAAGGCCCCTAAACCGGGTGACCTCACTTGTTGGATTTACTCATAAACATAGTCATAAATATTAAAACATTCGTCATTCAATTACATAATCAAAACAGCGGAAGTCTTTACAAATAAAAGCATAACATATTCTTAACAAACAAAAGTGGGATGTCAGTCTTGTGCCAGGTAACCTTCACGCCTTCGCACGACCCTTTCCTTTCTTACCTGAAATGTATACTAAAAGTCAGCTAACGCTGGTGAGTTCTAGTTTAAAGACAATCATACATAATATTTATCTTATCCTGAATATAATGTATACATGTATATTCATACTTTTAAATATTCTTTACTTTACTGTTCTCACATAACATTCATTGAGGGTATATACATATGTACATACATACTTTCTTTGGGAGAACACATATTGGCCATAATCTTAAGGGAGATCAACCCATCATACTTGTCGCGAATGTCACGAAGACATCGCAGTCAGAGCTACCGTCGTAGCCCTTCTCATAACCGTCCGGCTCTAGAAAACCGTCCGTCATAACATTAAATCCGTCCGGCAACTTTTGTCCGTCCGCTCTTAACCGTCTTACCGTCGTAGTCCGTCATAACATTAAATCCGTCTGCCCTAGGGCATCCGTTTCCCACGCGACCATTATGTATGCAACCGTTCTACATTAGTTAAGGCAATTGCTTCGACCGTCCATTTTTACCTTTTCATACGTCCTATCTTACGTAGGAACGTTTTCGTCCCGGTTGCAAAATAGTCACGTGGTCGTCCGTCTACCGAAGTAGCCGTTGTCACAGAAGGGTTTATAACGTTTACATTCATTCATAACATGCAATATATATAATATAAAGCAAGATTTCATTCTTTTACGTTATATCCTTCTTTCATTCTTTCTTTATATCATACGCTTCATTCTTTATTCATAATTCATTTTCACATATATAAGTATTTATATATTCATATATGTACGTATGATCACATTGTCACTTATAGCATTTATCCATTTAGTGTATACACTTCAGCCCCAAAACATTTATAAATCATTTGCACATACATAGAAGGGGGCACATAGAACTCACCTGATGAGTTACTCTAGGTTGTCCTAAACAAAGATCCAACCGCGTCACTTCCGATCTGGATTAGGTAGTTAAATACACATTAGACCCAACCCCGACTCTAATGGTTTAATCATTCTAAACTTACTGACTTTACTTAACCGAACTGTTGCCTGCTGTCTGCTGCCTGCGCACTTAGTAAGTGCGTAGGGATTTGCTCTTGCGCACTTGGCAAGTGCGCAGGAGTCTCCCTCCTGCGTACTTGGTAAGTACGCAGGGGCTGCTGCCTGCGCACTTAGTAAGTACGCAGGGATTCCTTCCTGCGCACTTGGTAAGTACGCAGTACCTGGTTCTTGGACCAAAATTTCGGAATTCTTGCATGTTAATCCGATCATGCTAATCTTACAATTTTCTTTGATCAAAACGTGCGGTTTTCACTCTAGGTGCTATTTCTAAGCTTATTATCAAGTTTCATCCGTAAAAACATCATCTATATAGCTAAAACTCGAGAAACCCCAAAATGAACAAAAACTCAGATTATGTATGAATCATTACCTGGATTGAAGTTTTGATTCGGAGGTTTTGCTCACGAGCTCAGCTGTAACGTGCTCCTCTAATCTCGTGACGATCCGTCGACTTTCTCTCTCTAGACCCGGTCTCCCTTTCTCTCTCTAGAATTGGTGAAATGGAGGTGAAATGGTCAAATGGGCTGTCTTGCCCCTTTTATACCTGGGCTTCCCTCGGCCCGTTAGAGTCGAGCCCAAGCCCATCCGTCTTTCTTTCGCTTTATGACGTTTAAATCCCCATCGTATTATTATTTACTTATTTACTATTTTCGGGATGTTACAATATATAAGTGAAATGCCATTTAAAATGAGATATGAAAGTATATAATTACATATACATTTAACATCTTATGTTTCGAAATCGTTCGTACCAATATATATCCAAAACTTTTAAATCATATATTTATTTATATTCGTAATTGAACATTATATTATATAAATAATCATCCAATTTTGTATAATGTGAATACATATTGGTTTATATACATACATTTATCTTTACATACATGTGTATGTGTGTGTACTATATATACATGTTCGGGTTTAACCGTCATTTTATATAATAATAGTTTGGCTTCGAATAAAGTGAAGATTTATGACTGCATATGTTTGTATAGATAAATTTATATATATACAAAACAAATATATTTGGACGGGTTGTCGTTACTTATCAAACCCTCCTTTCGTCGGTAAAGTCATAGCTTGATTTGTATAAGTTCCAAAAGTATTCAAACGTAATATCAAAGATACGAGTTTATACAAATTATATTTGTTATCCAAATTATCCCAAATAACAAGTATTAACGGTTTCTATATAATGAATATCTTGTAAACGTTTATATGACTAAAGTTAACTCGGATCGTCAATAATAATTGTTAGGTTAATATTTATTTGTTTATTTATTTTTTTACCGTTTAACGAATCATTTAGGCTAAACTTAGTTTAACCACTCACACGTTTAGCTTTCTTATACTTAAATGTAAATTCGTTTAGAACACATTTATACCTTTCTACTCGTACGCGAACCCCGTTTGCAAATGACCCGTTTAGGAGACCAGTGACATCATTTGACTCGATTTTGCTTTCCTTTCGTTTCTCCGCTTGTCATCCATGCCGTTGACCACCTTTGACTTTTGTGGACGGGTACCCGAGTCTGTCGGGAAAAACCCGAACAGTCCCGCTCTATTGGGTGACGTTATGTCTCCATTATAACCTTTCAAAGTTCTAGTTTAATGCATGGGAATGTAACCCGGCCACCAAACTCACCCGATCTAATCGAAAAACAACCGATCTCCAAAGAGTTACCAAATATTTTTGAGACATACCTTGTAAGTTCATAGTTTTGATCAGATCCGAAGCACGTTGGTATATATCTACTGTTTTTGTCTTCACCAGAGTCGCCGGAAAAATGAGAGTCGTCGGAAAACAGCTCCTGCTTGCCGGATCTTTAACTGGATCTCGGAAACACGATTGGAGACGGTGTTCTTCTGCTGAATCACCGTTGCCGTCACTGGGTTTTGTCCGATCTAGGCCGATGAAATAGAAACGAGGTCGAAGGTGGTGATGGTTACCTCTAACGACTGGATCCGTTCACACACGAACACCTCCTCGCCGCCGATAGCGGCTTTCGTCACTACCGTTAGGGGTGGAAACCTAGCATCACCCCACTGTCATCCTCATCGTCTACCGCCGTCATTGCCTTCTTCACATAGCTCACCCCCATCGCTTGAACCGGCCTTGTCGGCATACCACCACCGTAGTACCTGCTGTGACACCGACGTGATGCTGCCGCCGTGAGGGGTGGCAGGAGGATCCTCCCCCTCTCTCTATCTCATTGGTGTGCTAGGGTTTTGAAATGAGAAGGCAAGAAGAAAACAAGTGTTTATATATATATCTAGGGTTTGGGAGGTGGAGAGAGTGTAAGTGGATACCGCGTGTCAAAACCCGAACCGTAATTGTGTTCTCTCATTCCCGTTAATTACTTTTCGTTTATAATACTAAAATAAATGTTTAAAAGATTTATTTCGTTATAATTTATCACTAAAGATTATCCGAGACGATACAAATTACAACTCATGTCTAAACTCATTTGTCGGATTTATCGTTCCACGTTTCGATTATTAATATTACTTTTTTTCTAATAATATCATAATACGTATATTATAATATTTCCATACCAATTGACTGGTTAATAGCATTCATACTATTAAGGTTGTTCCTCTGCGCATTCTAACGCGGTTTAACGTTTTCGTACGCGTACTCCGAGTTTATTTATCTGAATAAATTCCTTAGACAATTATCAATAATTAATATTAATAGTTTGTTATCTTAAATAATCATTAGCGAGAAAGTCCCACCTGGAGGTGTGGGCACAGCAAAATAAAAGTCTTACCCTGAGGTGTAAGCGAGCAAAGGGATCTTGCCTTCGGGCGAAGATCCATATGTGATAGTTAAAATGTTATAGTCACTTGTTATGTACGGGTGAAACGTAAAGATGCAAAAAGTAAATGAGGACACCTTAACCGTTTGCCTCAAAGCTAAAGTTTTTATGAAAGATAGTAACGTAACAGTTTTATAACTGTAACGTAGTAAAGTTTTAAAGTAAAGTTAAAGTGTTTTAAAGATAGAGAAAGAAAAGCTTATTTTATTTTTATAAAACTAAGCAAAGAAAGTTTTCAGATTAAAGTAAAGATAGAACTCACCAGCGTTAGCTGACTTCTAGTATGCATGACAGGTAGTAAAGGTAAAGTAAAAGTAAAGGAGCTACGAGGGCTTGATAGCATGGACATCGGGCTGCAGCACTGAAGACTGACATTTCTAATCCTGATAGTTCACGTTATAGAAAATGATGACATTATCGTTTGTTAATTTAAAGACTTCTGCTGTAATAGATTCTAATTTCCGGTTTAAGAACTATGTTTGTTATGTTTTGTGCTAACTATGGGACATACCCGGTTTGGGGCGTTTAAAGTTGGTATCAGAGCCATAGTTTGAGAGATTAAGACATTTGCGATAATGTCTGAACTTAAACTGAGAATGGGACAAAGGAAAGAAAGGAAAGGAATGTCAGTCAGAGCAGCCCATCCATGGAACGATAGTAGACAGAAGGTAGTCGATGTCCTTACATAAAACATAGACAATAATGCCTTAGTATAGATAGTAGAGGGTAAATTTTTTAGCATAAATATTACATAGTACATACCTTAGCACAGACAGTAGACAGTAGATAGTATGTGCCTTATAGTAGAAACTCTGAACTTGAATGCAAATGTTACTCTGAAAGGAGATGTTCAGAACCCGAGTAGTATAGTAAATTAGTAATTTCATACCGGTCTCTGTAATTACTAATTTACATTACTCGTGGTGTTCTAAATTATTACCTATCATGATAACATGAGCTATCTTTGTTCGTAGTAGACACTAATGGCTAGAGCAAAGAGAGGTGGTCGCACTGGGGGTCGTACGGGTCGTCGAGGCCGACCGCCAGGTAACCGAAACCGTCTTGAGGAAAGTGAACACTCCAGCAACGAGACTGAATCAGTGCACGTGGAGCATAATGACAGTGGGAACCATGAGTCGGTTCATGATGATGCCCATAGCGAGGCGCTTGAGTTGGAACCGATTGTGAAGGAAGCTATCATGGCAGAGGTTACTTCAATCTTGAAGAAAGTTCTACCGGAAGCACTGGGCGAGGCCCTTAAAGAATTTAATATAGGGAGGAAAGAGAAGAGAGAGGAAAGCAGCAAGAGAACTGAAGTCACTCATGGTGACGATTCTAATTATGAAATGGCAACTCGGGGTTGTAACTATAAGTCTTTTCGGGAGTGTGACCCGTCGAAATATGATGGACGGAAAGATGCTGTTGCCACTTTCGAGTGGATAGAAAGGATGAATGGGGTGATCAACATTAGTGAGTGCCGTGATGGCCAAGCGATCAAGTTTGCCGCTCACTCATTCACTAATGAGGCATTGAGTTGGTGGAGATCGATTGAAAGAATCAAGTCTTCTGCTGAAGTGAAAAAGATGAAATGGGATGACATGAAAAAGCTATTGATCACCAAGTTCTGCCCGCAGAACGAGATTGACAGAGTTGAGAGGGAATTTCTGGGGCTCTGTGCTGGCAGTATGACTCATCGCCAGTACACCTCCAAATACCAAGAGTTGGCCCAGTTGGTTCCGCATCTGGTGGACACTGAGGAAAAGATGATCAAGTATTACATCAAGGGACTACCACAAAGGGTCCGTGTGCACGTTAAAACAAATAATCTGTGGTGTCACTTGCTGGGATATTTTACGATGACTTCGAATCCGCGGACCCATTTCCTACTGAGAAGAAAGGGACAAATGTCGTTAAGCGGCCAACAACCGGAGGCGAAGAAGCTGAGGATAGAGGATGGGAATGATTGTGCAAAGTGTGTATGAAAACACTATAGGAAGGGCCATGTGGGTATGAGCATTTGCTATCGATGCGGAAAGACGGGGCATTACTCTCGAGAGTGTCCTGGTGCACCGTCATGTTATAACTGTGGAATCCCTGGCCATCTGGCCAAGGACTGTCGTAAGCCTAAAGCTTCTGGCACAAAGATAGGAAAAAAGGCCGAGAAGTTAAAGGAAAGGACCCGAGCTTATGCACTGATACAAGAAGAAGCTAAGGGAGATCCATATGTGGTGTTAGGTACGTTCATCCTTGATCATACCTTCATATTTGTACTATTTGATTCGGGTGCAAATAGGAGTTTTATATCATCCTCTATGTGTAGAAGAATGAAATGCAAAGTTACTAAAGTAGAACAGGCCTTTAATGTGGAAACTGCATTAGGCAAGACCAGGGTAGTAAATGAATTGGTAGATAAATGCACGATAAAAATACATGGCCATAGATTCCCAGTTAGGTTATATGTTATGACCTTGGGAGGGTTTGATATAGTTTTGGGTATGGATTGGTTGGCTGCCAACGAAGCCCGGATTGTATGTAGACGAAAGATAGTTCAGTACAAAGCTCCAGACGGTAGCGAAGTTTTGGTTTATGGGGATCGTGACGGTTCGTTAACGAATGTTATATCGATGATAAAGGCAGAGAAGTATATAGGGCGCGGATGCGAGGCCTACCTGGCCTATGTAACAGACAATGATTTAAAAGTGAAAGAGGTGAAAGACGTACCAGTGGTATGTAATTTTCCGAAGGTGTTTCCTAAGGAGTTACTTGGGTTACCACCTGACCGGGAGACAGAGTTCCAGATAGACTTAGTGCTAGGTGCCTAGCCCATGGCTAAAGCACCGTACCGACTTGCTCCTCTAGAGATGAAAGAGCTAATGATACAGTTGGAAGAACTTTTGGATAGGGGTTTTATCAGGCCGAGCATTTCTCCATGGGGTGCTCCGGTTCTGTTTGTAAAGAAGAAAGATGGTGCCATGAGAATGTGCATCGACTAAAGAGAGTTGAACAAACGTACAATAAAGAACAAATATCCGCTACCAAGGATCGATGATCTGTTCGACCAACTACAAGGCGCCAGATGGTTCTCCAAGATTAATCTACGGTCGGGATATCATCAGTTAAAGGTAAGGGAAGAGGACATACCTAAGACAGCGTTTCGCACGCGGTATGGGCATTACGAATTCCGCGTGATGTCATTCGGTTTGACCAATGCTCCAACAGCATTCATGATTATGATGAACCAAGTGTGTAGACCGATGCTTGACAGGTCAGTGATAGTATTCATAGACGACATACTTGTTTATTCGAAGAGTGAAGGTGACCATGCTTGTCATCTTCGAGAAGTACTAGAGACGCTATAGAAAGAAAAGTTATATGCCAAGTTCTCCAAATGCGCGTTCTGGCTTAAGGAAGTCCAATTCTTAGGTCACGTTATTAACGCAGATGGCATTATGGTTGACCCGGCTAACATAGAGGCGGTACAAGAATGGGAAATCCCGAAGACACCAACCAAGATTCAGAGTTTTTTGGGATTGGCAGGTTACTATCGAAGGTTCATTCAGGACTTCTCAAGAATAGCCTCGCCACTGACAAGGTTGACACGTAAGGAAGTAAAGTACGAATGGGGTCAGGCCCAGTCTAAAGCATTTGATAAGTTAAAGAAGAAGTTGACCCAAGCCCCAGTGCTAGCATTACCCGACGGTAACGAGGACCTTGTGGTATATTCTAACGCTATGGGACAGGGGTTAGGGTGTGTTTTGATGTAAAGGGGAAAGGTGATCCCGTATGCATCACGAAAGCTAAAGATTCACGAAGTTAACTACCCGACTCATGATTTGGAGCTAACGACAGTTGTCTCCACGCTAAATATTTGGGGGCATTACCTTTACGGGGTAAAATGCACAATTTATTTGGATCGCAAGAGCTTGAAGCATTTCTTTGAGCAGAAAGACCTGAATATGCGACAAAGGCGGTGGTTAGAATTGCTGAAAGACTATGATTATGAGATCTTATACCACCTGGGAAAGGCGAATGTCGTCGCTGATGCCCTAAGTCGTAAGGAGACTCATTCTCCTATTAGGGTGAAAGCATACCAGTTGGTGATAACCCCAGATTTTATGGCAGATCTAGAAAAAGCACAGACAGAAGCACTAAAGGAAGAGAACCTGAAGAAAGAGAACCTGAGTGTGGACCAGATGTTGTCGCATGTGGGTACCGAAGGACGGAGAGATTAGGGCCAAAGTACTCGACGAGGCCCATAAGTCTCGATATTCCATCCACCCAGGAACCATGAAAATGTACCAGGATTTGAAGAAAGAGTATTGGTGGCCTAACATGAAGAATGATGTGGCCAGAAACGTAAGCGAGTGTCTGACTTGCGCACAAGTTAAAGCAGAGCATCAGAAACCATACGGGAAAATCCAGCCTCTGGAAATACCCGAATGGAAGTGGGAGCGTATCACCATGGACTTTATTACAAAGCTCCCCCGCACAGCTAAAGGTCATGACACGATTTGGGTTATAGTGGATCATCTGACAAAGAGTGCACACTTCTTACCGATCCATGTAACCTATTCATCGAAGAAGCTGGCAAAAGTGTTTATCAATGAGACCGTGTCTCGTCATGGCGTGCCAATATCGATTGTATCTGACCGGGACACACGATTTACATCGAGATTCTGGAAAAGATTTCATGAGTCAATGGGTACAAGGTTGAAGATCAGTACGATTTACCACCCACAGACAGATGGTCAATCGAAAAGGACCATCTAGACATTGGAGGATATGCTCCGTGCATGCATTATAGATTTTGGTGGCAGTTGGGATAGCCACCTACCGTTGGCAGAATTCTCCTACAACAACAGCTACCACACCACCATTGGTATACCGCCGTACGAGATGTTGTATGGTAGAAAATGTCGAACCCCAGTATGTTGGGGGAGATAGGACAGAAAGATTTGGGAAATTTAGAGGTAGTCACAACAACCTCCGAAAAGTTTGACCATATTAAGGCCAGAATGAAAGCAGCACATGATCGTCAAAAGTCTTACGGAGATAAAAAGCGGAGTCCGATTGAATTCAATGTCGGGGATCAAGTATTATTAAAGGTATCCCCCTGGAAGGGGATTATACGATTCCGAAAGAGAGGGAAGTTAAGTCAAAGATTCATCGGGCCCTTCAAGATACTGGCACGGGTTGGGGAAGTTGCCTACCATTTGGAATTGCCTGATGAGTTGAGTGGAATTCACCCAAACTTCCACGTGTCACACTTGCGCAAGTGCCTGGCTGACGAATCAGCGCATGTGCCACTGGACGACATTGAGGTGGATAATAGTCTCAATTACATCGAGGAACCAGTAACCATACTAGACAGGAAGGAGAAGCGGTTGCGGAACAAAGTGATTCAGTTGGTTAAGGTACAATGGAAGCATCGTAAGGGATCGGAAGCTACTTGGGAAACCGAAGCAGAAATGAAAGAGTCATACCCGCACCTGTTTCACTTATAGCAGGTTTCGAGGACGAAACCTTTCGTAAGAGGGGTAGACTTGTAACATTCTGAAATTTACAACAAAGAATAAACGACGCTTATGGAATAACAAAATAAAGAAAGAATGAATAAATGTGCTAGAGCGGATCGGGCCTTGGGCCGGGTATAGGGTGGTGCAAGGATGGGGAGGGAGTAAAACCCTAGCCACCCTCTCCACTCCCCACACTTCATCTTCACCATATTGAAGTTAGAGAGAGACTAGAGAGAAAAAGTTCCAAGAATCCACACCAAGGCCTTCGTGTTTCTGTGAATCATTACTAGATCATCTCGGGAGGTTGGAGAAGGAGAAATCGAACAGAAATAGGTAACAAAACACACTCATATTCGAGTTTAGATTTGAAAGTGGGTTTTAGGGTTTCAAAGTGAGTTTTCATAAAAAGATGGGATTTTTACACGTAGATTTGGTTAAAAAGTATGTATCTAGCTTCATGGAAGCTAGATATAAGTTTTGGACGTAAACAGATTAGAACTTGGATAAAAAACGAAGGATCTGTTCAAGAACAGATGAATCGTCCGAAATCTCCATGAATGGTCCGAAATCTCGGATACGTCCGAAAAGTATTTCGGAACACCATATATATCGGACAGATCTTTTTGATCGAAAAGTATCTCAGATAGGACATTTCGGTCGAAAAGTATTTTGGACAGAAAGGGATTTCACAGTTCTCGGACAAAAGTTTTCGAACGAAAAACCATTAATAGAAAATAGTTCTAACATCAAAGTTTTCGGTCGAATTAAATTTCGACCGAAAAAGATTTCGGACATAGGAGTTTTCGGATGAGATATGTAGGTTATAACATTGTTCCATTCGTGACACATGAAACAGATATAATTGCATTCCACTTAGCTTGAAGTTTCAGTGCTAAGTGAGATAGACACAGTAGAAGTCTGGTGAGTTCTTACTACCCTTTTTCCCTAACGGTTTTGGGCTGGCATGCATACTGGTAGAAAATTTTAAAGGCAAAGTATAGTATTTTATAAAAAGGGTTATTTTTATAAAATGAAAGAGTAAGGCATAGCTTTTTATAAAAATGTCAGTTTTATAAAAAGAAAGGTAAAGTGTTAAAAAGAATAGTACTATCTTTGAAATATAATTTTCAAGAAAGTAAAGCAAAGTAAAGAATGGTAAAGAAGCTGCATCTCAGTGCAGCTTGACAGTGACAGATGCCATATTATAAGTTTATGTGTTAATATGTGTTATTTGTCTATGTGTTATGTGTTTGAATGGCATTATATTATGTGACGTATTATAATTGCATAGTAGCTGCATAGTCGTTGCATTGTAGTTGGAAAGTAAAAAGTCCTGCAGGCAAGCAAAGTAGAAGTCTCACACTTCGGTGTGAGCAGGCAAATGAGTCTTCAGTTCGGTGTAAGCGAGAAAGTCCCACCCTGAGGTGTGGGCACGGCAAAGTAAAAGTCTTACCCTTAGGTGTAAGCGAGCAAAGGGATCTTGCCTTCGGGCGAAGATCCATATGTGATAGTTAAAATGTTATAGTCACTTGTCATGTACGGGTGAAACGTAAAGATCCAAAGAGTAAAGGAGGACACCTTAACTGGTTGGCTCAAAGCTAAAGTTTTTATGAAAGATAGTAACATAACAATTTTATAATTGTAACGTAGTAAAGTTTTAAAGTAAAATTAAAGTGTTTTAAAGATAGAGAAAGAAAAGCTTATTTTATTTTTATAAAACTAAGCTACCTAAAAGAAAGTTTTCATATTAAAGTAAAGATAGAACTCACCAGCGTTAGCTGACTTTTAGTATGCATGACAGGTAGTAAAGGTAAAGCAAAAGTAAAGTAAAGGATCCGTGAGGGCTGGATAGCATGGACATCGGGCTGCAGCATTGAAGACTGACATTTATAATCCTGATAGTTCACGTTATAGAAAATGATTACATTATCGTTTGTTGAATGTTTTAATTTAAAGACTTTCGCTGTAATAGATTCTGATATCCGTATTAAGAACTATGTTTGTTATGTTTTGTGCCAACTATAGGCATACCCGGTTTGGGGCGTTTCACTTACTCAATTTTTGGATTTTTAGGGAGAACTTTAACTCTTTCCAAATAGTGATCGGTACAGATAGATAAAAGTGTATATCACATCAACTAATGATATTGGGTGTGTAAGAATTTGAGATATCATTGCATCATGTAACAGTGTACGTTACTATTGAGTATGCATTATGTGATCATTCTCATAAGAGTGGGACTGTATGATCATTATCATTATAATGAATGACGAAAATGCATTCATGATTAGAAGTCGAAGAATTTCATTACTTGTTCACTCTCATCAGAGTGGAACTGTATGATAATCATCACCGGTATTGAAACGGAAACTGTGCATTCGCGCACGTGAAATTCTGAATGTATGTGGGCACATACTCTTTATTCATATACGTGTTTTAACGCACGAAGACCGAATCGTGTTAGAATCTAAAAGAAATCATCAGAAGTCCAGCAAGGTATATCAGCTGATTTGATGAGATGTTCAGGCCTTAGGACAAAATTAGGCACGTGACTGTTTCTTTCAACTAGTTAATGCCTTGATGAATTCAATCTTTTCAGGGCAAAAGATTCTAACTGGCATTTCATCTGTCAAATCAGTATGTATGTTAAATTGGTTCAAATTAGTTCCAGGAAATAACATCCTCGTATGCTATTTCTCTTAAATGAGCCGGGATGTCTTAGATGAACCATTAGTAGTTGTCTAGGTAGTTAATTAGACATCTATGATATGGAATAACATTTTATGAAGATATAATCTCCTGATGTTTGACATTGGTTTGTCAAATCTCATTACAGGCAATTCTATCATGAATGTTATTCGTAATTTGGTTTGGATTGAAACCTTGATGAAATAGGTGTCGAACAATAAATTTTGAGATAGTCAAATCTCATAGTAACATCTAATCATCCAGATTTTCTATGATTCATATGAAGATGAGAGTGAATCTAGACGAATGAGGAAGAGAATGTTAAAGACCGGGAATAGCATTGTTGTTTTAGCTCAACAAGTACTAAAGATAAATGAATCTTCATGGGGTTCAAAGAAAAGTGAGAATGGACTTTTAACTAGTTCTGAGTGTTGGTGACGCAGTTCTAGTATTATCAGTTTGGTGTAATCGGATAGCAACGATAGAATGCTGGAATGAAACTTTATGATTGCTCCCTTATACTCCTCGAAAGCATTTCCTGGGATTAAAATTTTACTCTCATATTAGGTTCCATGTCATATAAAATCTTCCATTATCATAGGCTGTAATGGATCAAAGATTTCAAGATTTCTTGTAGGCTTTCTCTAGCGAAGATTGGGTTCAATGCCTCATTAACCATTGTTTGCACTACACCACTACGGCAGTCTAGCATTTAGGTCGTACTGTCATGAGTTGTAGATTCATGATTTGACTATCTTGTCCATGAGACAGATAACTCTTAAGGCATTTTAAGTTCATTTAGGTTATCCACAATTCTTTTAGGCGGGGAAGTAATTAGTGAGACCATGAAAATAGTCTCACAGAATTAGTGTCCCCTGAAATTGACTATGGATTTGCCAACCCATTAAATTGGTAGGCTATGATATTATATTATTTTCAATATAGTCTGGGGCTCTACCCCTTAAATTAGACGTCAGAAAATAATGTCAGAAGCACGTATAACCTCAGGGATTTACCAAGTGTGAGGACGTCATGCCTTAGTTTCCTTAAGGGTAACGCATAGGCATCCCATAAGATCTTGGAGAAAAGTGAATATAAAATTTGAAGGAAAGGTGAGAAGTCGAAAGAAATGTATAGGTGTAGACCTCCAAAAGAGCAAGGTCAAATATGATTCATCCTTTGTTCACTTTTCTGGTAACATACGGTTTAGAATGATTAATTAACCATAGAACACTGTAATAGATTCTTAAAATTGCATTCCTATGACTGTAGGATGCATGTTTCAAATGATAAAGTTCTCAACTTTCAACTTGGTCCTTAATTTCCCACTAAAGTTGGTTGAAAAGGATCAGGAGTTTTCAGAGTTTATCAACAACTGACATTACATTATGTCTGCAACTTCCTTGACATTCCAATGGTATTATCATGACTCACCATTACGTATTTCACTCATATCGGCTATAGTCTTAAAGTCCTTAGCACAAGGGTTTAATCCATGAAAATGAGGTAATGGGTGTTAAATGTCGAAGTTTTGTATTTTTCCTGTGCATGTGTTAAGAAGTCGTTTCCTAACAATAGATGCTCTAGAGGTCTTTAACTATCGAACGTTGGGAGTAAAAAGGTGCGAACATGTCTCTCCTATGGACTGAAACCAGAGACTCAACCGACAAAATGATCCTTAGGGAAATGTAAGTACAAAAGGATGTAAGATTATCCACTTGTCTCAGGTCGGGTTTCCACAATACCCAGTAGGTGTCAGGTGTAAGAGGATCAGAATAAATTTTCATCCTATTCAAGGAGTTTATTGCATAGCACTTCCACTATAAATTTCAAGTAAATGTGATATTGAATTGTAAGATAGACCCTGAGATTACACCGTGATATCCAATAATAGTTGTGCAATTACTGCAGGTGTTGATCGTTGTAAGGATTAACATGGAGTTTTTCACGACAAGTAGAATCTCAAAGGATATGAGTCAGTAAGTAAAAATGGACGAGCGAAGATCTTCGTCGCTCGAGGTCCACTAAGGGTTAGTTAGAGTCAATTTGAGTTTCTCTTCTTTCAACAGAACTGCAAGAATATTACGTGAATATCTAATTGAGAAGTTGATTGCGGTGTCAAGGCTAATAAAAAAAAATAATAAAAACTACTTCTTAGCTACTTGGACTGTAGACAAAGAAGTAGGGTTGTCGAATCCACAGGGAACCAGTGGAGAATGCTATCTGAACGAAATTGATTCAACGACTACTAAAGTTTAAAACTTTATCAATTAAACTAATGTAATATGTAAAAAGCAACGAACTTTAACTTTAGAAAACTATTAGAGAAAAACGACAACTCCAGGTTTCAGATTTAGCAACACAAAGACACAATTCCAGTTTCAAATCAGATTAGACATTACATAGACATAACCTTGTTTAACTGTTTAACCCAACCACACAATAATCAATTAAATCACAAATTCAGATTATTCCCGATGCAAGAAAACCAAGAAACGATGATAGATGTGATAAATCGAAAACATGCAATTGTTCATAAATCAAACACACAATTGAATTCGAAGAACTTAAGAGGTTCACAAAACTTCAATCCAAACTGATAATCTACTGAAATCATATACCTATATGCATAAACCGTTCACCCGAAGGGATCACGAAGAGCTTAGCCGCTCATGATTTTCGAAAACATCAAAGTAATTAACCTAGCACTTACAAGCATTCAAAACTAAGAACAATTGACAAAAAAAGCTCTTGAAATCGCCGTAGCACTCCCCTGGGACGGCTGGAACAAAGATAATTCGAGAATGGGAGTCCCTAGGGTATTTAATTAAAATTAGGTATTAATTTTCCGTAATCCACATCTTCACGTGTCGCGAAGATCTCTGGCCAATCCTTCGCGTGGCGCGAAGGCCAAAATAGTCGCGGGCCTTTTTCTTCTTCCTCGCGTGTCGCGAACTTCTTACCCCTGGTCTTCGCGTGTCGCGAAGACCCGACTTTTCAGGAATTTGACTTTTCTTGTTTGAATTTAACTTTACTTGACTTCCCGATCTTTGTACCTTCGCTATTCTCTTCGTATACTTCCGCTCTTTAGGCACAATAACCTGCCACATATAAAACTACAAGACACACATAAAATTGACTCGATAAACAAAGTTAAACTACTAAAACGTACACAAACCGACACTTATACACAGGATATTTGACCTTACATCACATCCCCACACTTAACCTTTTGCGTCCCAAAAAAGAATAATGCAATGGAATCATAATCGGAAAAACTGCTACTTATACTTTCATTATACACAGCCCAGATTCTCATAACACGTTAACTGTAACAATCGGTATTTTGATCCGATTAAACCCAACCACCGACTCTCAAGCCCCCAATTATGTGATCTATTATACAATACATTACCAAGCAGACAGTCTATCTACGAGTCTCACACTCAGAAAGCTACGACTCAGCCTAATCCCGTCTCAAAGTCATGTTTAGGCCTAGGTTAAACCATATAGATTTCCCACCACTATAAACACTAATCTATAAGTTTTAAAAATCAGATGAATAATGGATCGATGAATGAATGAAATGATATTTTATTAACTTATATGAATAAACCTAACCCAGTTGTGTTTCAATCTAGTTGAAACTCGACGCGTGACACGTAGGCTGCAGTTTTTAGCAATGAAGTACATAACTCAACTTAAAGGCGTTTCGACCAGGTCACTATCCCAAAAGGTAACACATAAGTCAAATCAGTCATCTATGATTGATCACAAAAGCCTATCTATGGGTGTTTCAACCAAGCTTGTGACCCGGAGGGTAACACGTAGGCAGAACTCAAGTTCTCAATCTAATTAATTAAACTCATGAATGATGCGGATTATGGAATGTGGGGGCCACCAACTTTTGGATTTATTTTAAAAAAAGAAAGCAGTGGCCAAAAGATTTCAAAAACTTATAAACTATTGCTTATAGAGGTACCTATCACCCTTTGTTGACAGTTTCGACCTTACCGACATCCCTAAGATGAGAACCCACCAGATATCCTGAATTAATCTTTCCAATTTAAGCTAGATTCACTATCAGGATGTTTAAGCTATTAAGTCGGTTGGGTCTACCAAAACGTTACAAATCAGACATGTTTGATTATCATTATTATTCAATCAATTCCACACGCAAATTGCAAATTCCCGATTGTACTATCATTTTCCATTTCACTGCAAAACTCTAATCTAGGGACATTTTTTTTGAAAAATTTTAAATTTTTATGAATTTTCTGATTTTAAGACTCAAAATACAGACCTGGACTAAGATCTCCACTCCCCACAGTTAAACTCGACATTGTCCTCAATGTAGGCAGATCGACTAAAAAAAGAAAAATACAAAAAGAAAAGAAAACTTAGCTGGATGGACGATCGTATAGCATTTCATTCGCGATTGTGCTCCACAGATGCGCACAGGTTGCCTTGTACAAACAAATCGAGCAAGAATCGGAAATCACCACCCGAATGGAGATTGAGTACGGGTAGAGCAATCAAAACCTACAAAAATTAAACTCCAAACAACCCAAGAGCATCCTATCGACTCAATACAAAGACTCAATTACAAAAATAAAAGATTCCATGGACTAGAACGACTTAATTAAAAATAAAATTTACAAAAAATAGGGTTCCAGAGGTCCTTCGCGTGTCGCGAAAACCTGGAAGGAAACCTTCGCGTGCCGTGAAGGACAAAAAATGTCCGGCCCCTTGGTTTGTTCTTCGCGTTTCGCGAAGACTGGCCCTGGGAAGTTCGCGTGGCGCGAAGACACCTCCAACACAGAAAGATTAGACGATTTTTCAACTTTTTGCGTTAGAATTTTTTTCACCTCCTAAAAATCAAAATTTTCAAACTCTTCAAAAATTTATTCCAACACTTAGATTATATGCACATATACCTGGAATGTCTTTCCTGATGATTTTTAACACCCAAATTGCCACGAAACCATGCAAAAAGTTAGAAAAGACGCAAAACTATACCCAAAAACTCAAAAACTTCTACAAACTCTACAACGACATCCTACCCCCCACGGGTTTGTGTATTGCCCTCAATCACACTCTATTCAACCATAATATCCCCAGAGACGTCCCCACACTTGGACAATTGCATACAATTGACTAAAACAGAGAAATGACAACCTAACTTACTTTCGTAGGAATTACGGATGCATTTAGCATATGCAACAAGCCTTTTAAACCCCTCGGTAGCACGAGTGGACGAGTTTAGTATCGTGAGGGTTTCTAGAGAACACACCCACAACGTTCATTTAACTAGACTTGAAAATAAAAGCTAACTAACCTTAGGTTGCCTCCTAGTAGCGCTAAGTTTAACGTCTTCAACCAGACGCGGTGTACCTCATTATGGTTATGGATTCTTCAAGACACTCCATGATTCTTAAATGAAATTGATATCCGCTACTTTCAGGTATGGTTTCAACCTATGGCCATTGACTACTTGCCTTAGATGATCGTCGAAATCTTCAATCTCAATGTCCCCATAGTTACCTACCCGTGTAATCAGGTACGGGCCCATCCACTTGCTTTTTAACTTTCCTGGGAATAACTTAAGCCTAGAGTTGTAGAGCCAAACTTTCTGCCCCACTTCAAATGTCATCTTCTTCAACTTAGCGTCATGCACTTTCTTCATCCGATCTTTATAAGCAGAAGCACACTCATACGTTGCATCCCGTAACTCTTCTAGCTCATTCAATTGTAAGTTCCTTTCCATACCCGCAGCATCATAGTCAAGGTTAACCCCTTTGACCGCCCACAATGTCCTATGTGCAATCTTAACCGGCAAGTGGCAACCCTTGCCATACACCAATCTGTACGGTGTAGTGCCTATTGGGGTTTTATAAGCGATGCAGTAAGCCCACAATGCATCATCAAGCTTCCCTGACCAATCCTTCCTATCTGACCGCACTGTCTTCTGTAGAATCTCTTTGATCTGTCGGTTGGAAACTTTGACCTACCCATTAGTTTGTGGGTGATATGGGGTGGCTATTCTTTGATCTACGCCATACCGTTTAAGCAATCTCCCGAATTAAAATTTCTTGAAATGTGAGCCCCCATCACTTATGATTGCACGAGGAATCCAAATCGGGAAAAAAATGTTGGTTTGCACAAATTTGCACACCACTTCATGATCTTTTGTTTTTGTTGCTATAGCCTCTACCCACTTGGACGCGTAATCCACAGCCACTAGAATATAGAGATACCCACAAGAGTTCGGAAATGGCCCCATAAAATCTATGCCCCATACATCAAACAAATCCACAACCAAGATTGGCTGTAGTGGCATCTCGTTCCTCTTTGAAATACTGCCCATATTTTGACAGTTCACACAGTTCTTAGCGAACTCAAAAGCATCCCGAAAGATGTATGGCCAAAATAGGCCTGCTTCAAATACCTTTCGCCCTGTCTTTTGCCCACTGAAATGTCCACCACACGCGGATGCATGTACCAACCCTAACACACATTGAATTTCTGACTCTGGTATACATCTTCTAACCAGTTGATCTGCACCCACTTTAAATAAGTCTGGTTCATCCTAGATGTACTGACGCGCCTGTGCAATGAACTAGTGCCGCTTCTTCTTAGAACAATGTTCCGGAATTGCTTCTGTAGCCAAATAGTTAATAATGTTAGCAAACCAAGGAGTAGTAGAAACTGATAGTAAATGTTCATCAGGGAATGTTTCATTAATCTCTCCCTCTGAATCACTTTCATCCTGCACAATGCGTGACAAATGATCTACCACGACATTCTCACCTTCTTGTCACGGATCTCCAAGTTAAATTCCTACAATAACAAAATACAACGGATCAATCATGGCTTGGCATCCTTCTTTTCCATGAGGTACCTGACTGCACTATGATCAGAATAAACAATAACTTTACCGCCCCAGATATATGATCTAAACTTATCCAATGCATATACTACTGCTAGTAGCTCTTTCTCAGTTGTTGTGTAGTTAAGCTGAGCCTCTAAAAAAGTCTTACTTTCATAGTATATCACCACGGGCTTCTTATCCGCCCGTTGTCCCAACACTGCCCCCACAACATAGTCACTAGCATCACACATAATCTCAAAGGGTAAAGACCAATCCGTTGATTTTAAAATAGGGGCCTCCACCAATTTTTGTTTAATTAGCCCAAATGAAGCTAAACATGCTTTATCAAAAACAAAAGGAACATGTTTAAGTAATAGATTACACAACGGTTTGGTTATGACACTAAAACTTTTAATGAACCTTTAATGAACCTTCTATAAAACCTGGCGTGTCCTAGAAAAGAACGAACGCCCTTGACACTGTTTGGTGGAGGTAAAGTTGAAATTACCCAGATTTTAGCATGGTCGACCTCGATGCCCTTACTCGAAATAACATGACCCAAAACCACCCGTTCTTGAACCATCAGGTGGCTTTTCTCCCAACTAAGTACCAGATTAGTTTCAACACATCTCTTTAATACCTTAGTTAATTGATTCAAACATGTTTCAAAAGTTGTGCCAAATATTGAAAAATCATCCATGAAGACCTCCATGGACTTCCCGATCATATCTGAAAAGATACTCATCATGCACCGTTGGAAGGTAGTCGGGGCGTTGCACAAACCGAATGGCATTCGCCTAAATGAGAAGGTGCCATACGGACAAGTGAACATGGTATTTTGTTGGTCCTCTGGATGTATTACAATTTGATTATATCCCGTGTACCCATCTAAGAAACAATAAAACTTCTGACCTGCAAGCTTCTCAATGATTTGATCAATAAAAAGGAGAGGGAAGTGGTCTTTTAATGATGCAGCATTTAACTTCCTGCAATCTATGCAGATTCGCCACCCGGTTACCGGCCGAGTGGCAATCACTTCCCCACTTTCTCCCTTTATTACCTGGATGCCAGCCTTCTTAGGCACTGTTTGAGTTGGACTCACCCAACTGCTGTCAGAGATGGGGTAGATGATACCCGCATCCAAACACTTGAGCACCTCCTTCTTCACCACTTCACGCATGTTGGGGTTCAATCTTCGTTGAGCATCCCTAGCAGGTTTTTCTCCTTCTTCTGTGATGATTTTATGCATTACAATTTCTGGGCTGATCCCTTTTAGATCCGCTATGGTCCACCCAAGTGCTGCCCTATGGGTAACCAACACCTTCATCAATGCTTGCTCCTGCTCTTCAGTCAAACCTACAGCAATAATAACAGGTAAGGTGTCATTTTCACCTACATAAGCATATTTCAAATGTTTAGGTAATTCTTTCAGCTCTAAAGTAGGCGGTGATTCCAAGGATGGTTTCAACTGAGTGTCAATGTGGTCTGGAAGGTTCTCCACTTGATATGTCCAAGTGGGCACTCCTTCTCTAAGGGCACACACCTCCCCTTGTACCCCTACACCCTTTAATTCCTACTCATGTTCGGCCTCTGTCCTGTTACAAAAAACACACGGCTCCATGATTTCGCCCTCATTTTCATGTGGATTACACCTATCCACAATGTCTGCCATAAAGCATTCATCGTTGATTGGAGCGTTAAATATGCGGGAAAAGATATTCAATCTCAACTTCCGATTACCAAATGCCATGTCTACCGTTCCTGTCAAATAATTGATTACACACTGAGCTGTTCGCAGAAACGGTCTTCCCAATATCACATTAGGGTGCCTGTCACTAGTAGGAGCTGCATAATCAAGCACTAAGAAATCGACAGGATAATAAAAATCTTCCACCTTCACAATTACATCAGTCAATATCCCCCTGGGCAGTTTAAGGGTGAGATCTGCCAACACCACGGTGGTGTCGGCCTTTTGTAGAGGACCAAAATCGTACTGCTCATACAAACTTCCCGGGAGGATACTGACACTAGCTCCAAGATCAAGAACGACCTTATTGATTTTTAACTCACCAATTTGCACCAAAATTAAAGGTGCCCATGGATCTTGGAGCTTAGGTGGCAATGCACCCGACAAAACGGCACTCACATTGTCGGTTAGATCAAGTTTTTTAGGCATTTTCAGGTGTCGTTTCTGGGTGCAAAGATCTTTCAAGTACTTAGCATAAGCAGGTACTTGCCTAATAGCATCTAAAAGAGGGAGATTGATTTTTTACTTGTTTAAACATGTCCCACAGCTCATCTTGTTATGGGCCTCTTTTATTAACAACGTTCTTTTGAGATGGTTCAATTAAAGCAGAAGGATAAGGGATGGTATTATTCTCCACCCCTACACCTTGAGTGACAGCTGTGTTCGGTTTAGATTTAGCTGGTTCAGAAAAAGTTACTTTTTTAGCCGGCTTAGTAAAAACAGGTTCCGAATCAATGTCACTCTCACCATATTCTCCCAGATCAACTACCACTCCCTCAACATCCGGTGACGTCGAGGTGACTTTGTTATAAACCTTACCACTTTTGAGAGTACTTACCTGGGAGACATTAGCATTCCTTGGGGTGGAAGAGCTGGCTCCTTGATGTTACAGATTGAGTTTCATGTCACTCTAGAGTTGTCCTGGAGGTCTCCCTGCCACTTCAGCTATCTTTTTCGCCAGCTGACCCAATTTCCTTTCAAATGATTCGTTGGTCTTTACCTGGATCTCCCTATCCTGCTCAATTCTTTTCAATGACTCTTTTCAATGATTCGTTGGTCTTTACCTGGGTCACCTCCATTTACAGGTTTGTTCTTCTGGTTTCCCTGTTGCTGATACTACTAGGGTTGATTTCTTTGGTAGTTTCTTTGTTGATAGCTCCCTTGTTGGTACCCTTGATTACCTTGATTTCTTTGGTACCCGCCTTGATTATAGCTTTGTTGGCGATTATGGTACTGCTGCTGACTCCGTCCCTGCACATTAGAACCCTAAAAGTTAGGATTTAATTGATTAGATGCATTACCATAGCTGAGATTTGGATGGTTTCAGAGTCCCGGATGGTAGTGGGTGGCATTCATGTCCTGCTTTCTATCTCCCCCAATCTGGTTCACCCCTTCCGCCTTGCCTGTAACCTTTCTGATTTTCATTTTTTCATTTTGATACAATAAAACATGTATGAACTCTAGCCTTAGTGAAATGGTTACCTTTATCAAATACATATTAACAAATTCCACCCCGCGTTTGTTTTTAAATCCCCATATATATATATATATATATATATATATATATATATATATATATATATATATATATATATATAGTTAGACATACATGTGTATATATACATTTACACCCAAATTACAAGAATTCTACAATTAATTGAACCCTAAACAATTTGAACTGTCAAGCATTGAACCCACACTTTCAAATTGTGACTCTTAATGTCTATTTTGACTCCCATATGAACCGGTTGACTTTCAAAAGTCAAAAGAGCCCATCTCGTGATAATCCGAGACTGCCTACGACCAAATCCTAGTTGGTTTGGACTTCTGTGATCACATACACAACAAATAACCCAGCTCAGGCCCAAAACATCAAACCAATTCGACCGATTTCGCGGTCAATTCCAATTTCAAAAGAATTTAACTTCTCATGGTCAAACCCGTATCCATATCCAATCGATTTGTGTAATTGACGCGTAATGGATTCCACAAATCATGTGCAGACGATTCCCTAATGTATTCAACCCTAATTCGCGACTCAATTTATTCATATTCAAACCAATGTCGGGTAAACAAATTGTGACAGCTTGCACTTGCCTTTTTAAATCGAATCGGGTAATTAAAGTGGAATTAATCAAATTAATATACCCACACACTATCATACGACACTATTCAAACGCTTAGAAGCCGAAATTGTAATCCATTTCAAGCCTAGACGCTCCTCGAGTACCAAGATCAACGTTTCCTGTCTCTCGGTCATGCACACTCGATCCTTCATCATTTCAGGTACGACTTAGGTCATTAGACTCGTAAGCCATTGAGTATCGAAAGCCCTCTGCCAATTCTCGATGGCAGAGGGAATCGAATTCGATTTAGGAACTAGGGTTTGTGACCGGTTTTAATCGAAAGTCTGAAACTAAAATTTAAACGAAGGTTTGTATAAACCCTTTTTTGATTTCATGGTTAACTAGCGAGACCACCTGGTCTGAATGGTTTAGTCACTGCACCATCAGACCAGGTGGCCAGGGTTCGAAACCCCCCCAAGCTTTAAACTGGTCGGCTCCTTTTTGCGTATGTCCTTTAAACGGACTCGGACTCACATTCGTATTTAAATAACCGTTGTTCCATTTTGACCAGCGAACCACCCGGCTCAACTGGTTAAGACACTTCTCCAATGAACCGGGTGGAGTGGGTTCGAAACCCACAAACCACAACCCACGGCCCATGTCCAACCATCCTTTTTGCGCGTGACTCAAAACCAAACCCGACTCTTGAACCAAACTGGCTATATACAAATCGAAGCCAGTCCATAACACGGGTTAGCCCCCTGGTCCGTTGGTTGAGACGAATGCCTGGTACAGAAGCCACCCGGGTTCGAGCTGGGTGGCCTGTTTTAATTTTTAAAACCGTTTTTAAAACCCAAAAATTTTATAAAAAATATTTTTATAAACCTTAAGATATTTATAACAGAATAAAACCAGAATTTATAAATTCCTATAAAAATTCAGATTTTAAAACAAAAACTTTAAATATCTAAAAAATTTATTTCTAAACATATATTTACATCCATATATTTTCACAAATAAATAAATAAAATTTATTTATTTATTTAATCTATTTAAATAAATGAAATTAGTTATTTATTTTATTTATTTAAACTAAACACTAATCACATAAGTAGAATTTCTAAACATATATTTACATCCATATATTTTAACATATTTTCAAAAATAAATAAATAAAAATTATTTATTTATTTAATCTATTTAAATAAATGAAATTAGTTATTTATTTTATTTATTTAAACTAAACACTAATCACATAAGTAGAATTTCTAAACATATATTTACATCCATATATTTTAACATATTTTCACAAATAAATAAATAATTATTATTTATTTATTTAATCTATTTTAATAAATGAAATTAGTTATTTATTTTATTTTTTTAAACTAAACACTAATCACATAAGTAGATTTTCTAAACATATATTTACATCGATATATTTTAACATATTTTCACAAATAAATAAATAAAAATTATTTATTTATTTAATCTATTTAAATAAATGAAATTAGTTATTTATTTTATTTTTTTAAACTAAACACTAATCACATAAGTAGAATTTCTAAACATATATTTACATCCATATATTTTAACATATTTTCACAAATAAATAAATAAACAAACTGTTTATTTATTTAATCTATTTAAATAAATAAAATTATTTATTTATTTTAAACACTATCTACATAAACCAAAGTTCATTTTCTAAACATAAATATATATTTACATGATATATATTTTAGCATATTTTTCACAATTAAATAAATAAAATTATTTATTTATTTAAATCCAACCCTACGTCAGTGACTATTAAGTTCATACATGTATACCTTGAACTCATAATACGCATTAAATCCGTATTTAAACATATTATGCCTTTACATAAAATAACACAAATCTATTTGTATCAACCCATACACATCAAAACTCGTTGAACCCTAGACTTAGACATAGACTTTTGTACACACTATTAACTCAATACACATTATACACTAGGTTAACGTGGTGAGTTACAAGGATCGTTTTGCCACATAGACTCGCGTGTTAGCTACACTCTTGATTCAAGTGAGTTTACATAGCCCCCTTTTTATTTTTTACTTTTGGGGTGAAACATGATTTACTTTTGAAACTTTTGCATAGACTTAAAATACAATTCAATAATATGATATTATTTGTTATGTGCTTTATGCTTGAATTCTATGAGTTAAGACTACATATACATGACTTTAGTGCGATCATTAACTCCGTACAAGCCATCGGTTAACATTGATAGATCTATTGAGTCTGACAAACCCACCCGGTTAGGGTGTTTGTTACCGACTTTACATTAGGGTAACCTGCGTGTTATGCCTCACTCATAAGGTTTGATTGTACACACCTAGTTTTACTATAGATTCTCCATAAATGCCTTATTCGTATGAATTGTATAAAATACTTTAAACTTGGTTATGTGTCAAAACCTATGTATGCTCACCAACTTTTAGTTGACCTCGTTTTCATCATGTTTCAGGTACTAATGCTTGAGAATAAGTGCAAGATGCTTCACTTAGGACCGATGGCCTAGAATTTAAATTAATGAGACTATTTACGTATTTCCATTTTCCTTGTAACGTTGGATTTATGTTTATTTGTGACATGAAATTTGATGTTTAATTATTTAAACTTTAGCAAACCTAGAGCTTTTGAACAGTCTACATGTCCCGCCCCGACGTATTCCGCCGTCGGTTGGGGTGTGACAGATTGGTATCAGAGCCTTGGTTATAGGGAATTAGGTTATTAGACACCTTTGACCTAGACTATAACCTTAGGACATCCATTATTGCCATGTTCTATGATTATATGATATGCTACATGCTATGTGTTACTTGCTTATTATATTTTGATACCTTATTTGTTAAAATTCATGAATTATTAGACTATACTTAAATAACAAATTAAATAAACAATATCCCTACCCATACCCTAAGCCTCATAACCTTCTTACCTACTTCTCTGTCATCATCATCATAGCATGTGGAAACTTCATACATTTAAATCTATAGAATGTCTTTACTTCCTCATTAAGGTTTTAAACTTTGTTAATTGTTAGAGGACACGTGCAATCTGGAAGGGTGACACCTGTATTCTGGGTTTTCTGTCTAGGAAAGCATTTCGTATAAATCCCAATCAACCGAGGGACCTGTATGCTTTCCTGGGAATTCCCGGGATGAGTGTTTACTTATAGGCTAAAGCATGTCTCCTTGAAAAATTATATGAGTTTAATTAACCTTAATGTGTCACAGTATTCAAGTGATTATATCACTATTTGAGTACAATCCAAACTATGATTTACTATTTTTGTTATCTGATCTTTTAAATTCAATCAACCCTCATAAGTTCTTACATCTCTTCTTGTGTTGTGCAAATCTGTAGAATGCCTCCCCGTCGTGCTACCGTGGCCAACAACAACACTGATATTGCTGCTTTCCTTGCACAACTTGTAACTCAACTCACTCAAGTTAATGGTGCTAAAAACGATAACCATGGAACTAATGGTGGTGGTGGTGCCAACCCACCGCAATGTACTTTCAAGCACTTTAACTCATGCAACCCCACTAAGTTTTATGGCACTGAAAGAGCCACGGGTCTCTTGCAATGGTTCAAGAGCATTGAAAGCACTTTTCTCAACAGCGATTGTCCCGACAACCTCCGGGTGGTGCGCTATGCCACCAGCGTCTTCCAAAAACAAGCGCTCACTTGGTGGAATGGTGAAAAGAGGAATAGGGGCATGGATGTGGCAATGGCTTTGCCATGGGATGAGGTCAAACGGCTCATGACCGAGGAGTTCTGTCTTCACAATGAGATGAAGAAGTTGGAGGCCGAATTTTGGGATCTTGCCCAAGATAGTGGTGAAAATTTAGCCTACACCACCCGTTTCCATGAGCTAAGTCTTCTGGTACCTCATATGGTCACACCTTTGGCTCGGGGTATTGAAAAGTACATCGGTGGTCTGCCGATGAAGATTCAAGACACTGTTTTAGTGAGGAACCCAGCTACCCTTGAAGATGCCATCCGCCTATCCGCCACATTAACTGATAACCATGTAAAGGCAGGTACGCTAACAAGGAAGGGTGCTAAGAAAGTCCTAGACACAGCAACACCTTCTGAGCCCTCCAAAGGGGTCAAACTCGAACCTTTCTCCAACAACAAGAAACGAAAGACTAGGAACTTTGATGTTGTTACTCCAGCTGCCCCAGTCAATCACGTTGCTCCTATGACTCAGAATTTAGCCAAGAAACATTATGTGGGCAGCAGCCCTTTGTGCAACACGTGCAATTACCATCATTTCCCAAATATACCGTGTCAGATATGTGCCAGCTGTGGAAGATATGGGCATTTAGCCAACACCTGTAGGGTCAAACCACCCGACAATACAGCTAACCAGGGAAACAAAGGGGTTCCAACTATCACTAATGGGAATGCTTGCTTTGAATGTGGTAACCCAAACCACTTCCGAAATCGATGCCCAAAACTTATCAACCCTAATCAAGGTGGAGCTAGAGGGCGTGCTTTCAACATAAATGCTAATGAAGCCCAGGCCAACAATGATGTGGTCAACGGTACGTTCCTCATTAATAACCAGTATGCTTCCATACTATTTGATACCGGTGCCGATAAGAGTTTTGTTTCACTTAATTTTGAACCTTTGCTTGCTAAAAACCGAATTAAGTTAGAGAAAATATTTACCGTTGAAGTAGCGGATGGAAACCCCATCATCATTGACTCCATTATCCACGATTGTGTCATCGAACTTAATGAATATTCCTTTCCCGTCAACCTCATACCTATGCAACTGGGAAGCTTTGATATCATCATAGGCATGGATTGGCTATCTAGTCATCATGCCGAGGTCGTTTGTTTCGAGAAGTGCATCCGAATTCCTCTCCCCTCGGGTGATACATTAAAAGTCTTTGGTGAGAAACCATGTAGTGGGCTTATGCTCATATCGTGCACTACTGCTTGAAAGTACTTACGGAAGAAGTATGTGGCCTTTCTAGCCCATATCGTTCAAAAGAAGGATCAAGAGAAGAGTATTCAAGACATCCCCATCGTTTGTGACTTTCCCGAAGTATTTCCTGAAGATCTATTCGGTCTCCCACTCGTTCGTCAAGTAGAGTTACGTATCGACCTTGTACCTGGAGCTAATCCTGTGGCTAAAGCCCCATACCGCCTAGCACCTTCTGAAATGCAAGAACTTGCAAGTCAGCTCCAAGAACTTTCCGATAAAGGTTTCATTCGTCCCAGTCATTCACCATGGGGTGCACCCGTCCTATTCATGAAGAAGAAAGATGGCTCATTCCGGATGTGTATTGACTACCGCGAACTCAACAAACTTACCATCAAGAATCGTTATCCTTTTCCTAGGATTGATGATCTCTTTGATCAACTCCAAGGTTCCACCTACTTCTCGAAGATTGATCTTCGATCCAGATATCACCAACTTCGTGTACAAGAGGAGGATATTCTAAAGACTGCCTTTCGTACAAGATACGTTCACTATGAATTTATGGTTATGCCTTTTAGGCTAACCAATGCCCCCGCGGTTTTCATGGATCTCATGAATCGCGTATGAAAACCGTACCTAGATAAATTCGTGATCATTTTCATTGACGACATCTTGATCTACTCCAAGACCAAACCAAATCATGAACAACACCTTAAGTTGGTTTTAGACCTTTTAAGAAAAGAACAACTATATGCTAAGTTTTCCAAGTGTGAATTTTGGTTAAAGAAAGTTCAATTTTTGGGTCACATTGTCAACGAAAAGGGAATTCATGTTGATCCCGCAAAGATCGAAGCCGTTAAGAATTGGAGTACCCCTAAGACCCCTACCGAAGTTCGTTCATTTCTTGGTCTTGCTGGTTATTACCGTCGTTTTATCTCAAACTTCTCCAAGATTGCGGTCCCTCTCACGGCCTTGACCCACAAAGGTAAACACTATGAGTGGGGACCAAAGCAAGAGGAAGCCTTCCAACTCCTCAAACAAAAATTGTGCAATGCTCCTATTCTCACTCTTTCCTAATGGAAACGATGATCTGGTGGTCTACTGCGATGCATCAAACCAAGGTCTCGGTTGTGTTCTCATGCAACGGGGCAAGGTGATCGCTTATGCATCAAGACAACTTAAAATTCACGAAAAGAATTATACGACGCACGATCTTGAGTTGGGTGTGGTCGTCTTCGCATTAAAGATTTGGAGAAATTATCTCTATGGCACAAAATGTGTGGTGTTCACTGACCACAAAAGTCTCCAACACATCTTCAATCAGAAAGAACTCAACATGAGGCAACGACGTTGGGTCGAGCTCCTTAACGACTACGACTGCGAGATTCGATACCATCCCGGTAAAGCGAATGTTGTGGCCGATGCCTTGAGTCGTAAGGACCACGTTATGCTTCATTGTGTTAGGATTCAAACTGATATTCAAAATCGCAACTTAGAAGCTCAACACGTCTCGGTCACCGAGGGTAATCTGTATAACGAAATGTCATGTGGTGTTGAACTCCTATTAGAAACCAAACCTAATGGTCTCCTCTATTACTTAAATCGTATCCGGGTCCCCGATCGTGATGACCTTCGCGCAGTCCTTATGAACGAGGCACACAAAACTCGTTACTCCGTCCATCCCGGGGCTGATAAAATGTACAAGGGTCTTCACCAACAATACTGGTGGCCCGGGATGAAGAAAGACATTGTACTTTATGTTGCATAATGTCTAACTTGTTCCAAAGTCAAAGCTAAACATCAACGTCCTTCTGGTTTGCTTGAACAACCTGAAATCCCTGTGTGGAAATGGGAAAACCTAGCCATGGACTTCATTACCAAACTCCCTCGTACTTCTAAAGGTTATGATAGTATTTGGGTGATCATTGACCGTCTCACCAAATCAGCTCACTTCCTACCCATCCGAGAAGACTATCGGGTAGAGAAACTAGCCCGAATCTACATTGACGAAATTGTGAGTCGTCACGGGGTCCCACTTAACATAATATCTAATAGGGATGCTCGTTTCACCTCCCGCTTTTGGCAATCCCTCTAAACTGCTCTTGGTATACGCTTGGATTTAAGAACGGCTTACCATCCCCAAACTGATGGTCAGACCGAGCGAACAATCCAGACGCTCGAGGACATGCTTAGAGCTTGTGTAATTGATTTTGGTGGCAATTGGGATTCACATCTATCCCTCATTGAGTTCTCTTACAACAATAGCTACCACACAAACATCAACATGGCTCCATTTGAAGCTCTCTATGGTCGGAAGTGTCGCTCTCCTATCTGTTGGAACGAGATTGGTGAAGCACAAATCACCGGTCCTGAATTAATCCAAGAAACGTCCGACAAGATCCTACAGATCCGCAACAACATTCAAGTAGCAAGGAGTCGGCAAAAGAGCTATGCCGACAAGAGACGTAAACCCTTGGAATTTCAAGTCGGTGATCTTGTACTCCTAAAGGTATCTCCTTGGAAGGGGGTGATCCGTTTCGGGAAGAAGGGTAAACTAGCACCTCGCTATGTGGGTCCAGTTAAGATCCTCGAAAGGATCGGGAAGGTGGCTTACAAACTCGAATTACCTCCATCACTTGCTAATGTACATCCTACATTCCACGTGTCCAACCTAAAGAAATGTCTTGCTGATGAGAATCTCCATATACCTCTTGATGATGTGCGCATTGATGACACGATGCACTTCGTTGAGAAGCAGGTTGGTTTGGACTTCTGTGATCCCGCGTTTGTTTTTAAATCCCATACATGTGGATATATATATAGTTAGACATACATGTGTATATATACATTTACACCCAAATTACAAGAATTCTACAATTAATTGAACCCTAAACAATTTGAACTGTCAAGCATTGAACCCACACTTTCAAATTGTGACTCTTAATGTCTATTTTGACTCCCATATGAACCGGTTGATTTTCAAAAGTCAAAAGAGCCCATCTCGTGATAATCCGAGACTGCCTACGACCAAATCCTAGTTGGTTTGGACTTCTGTGATCACACACACAACAAATAACCCAGCTCAGGCCCAAAACATCAAACCAATTCGACCGATTTCGCGGTCAATTCCAATTTCAAAAGAATTTGACTTCTCATGGTCAAACCCGTATCCATATCCAATCGATTTGTGTAATTGACGCGTAATGGATTCCACAAATCATGCGCAGACGATTCCCTAATGTATTCAACCCTAATTCGCGACTCAATTTATTCATATTTAAACCAATGTCGTGTAAACAAATTGTGACAGCTTGCACTTGCCTTTTTAAATCAAATCGGGTAATTAAAGTGGAATTAATCAAATTAATATACCCACACACTATCATACGACACTATTCAAACGCTTAGAAGCCGAAATCGTAATCCATTTCAAGCCTAGACGCTACTCGAGTACCAGGATCAACGTTTCCTGTCTCTCGGTCGTGCACACTCGATCCTTCATCATTTTAGGTACGACTTAGGTCATTAGACTCGTAAGCCATTGAGTATCGAAAGCCCTCTCGCAATTCTCGATGGCAGAGGGAATCGAATTAGATTTAGGAACTAGGGTTTGTCACCGGTTTTAATCGAAAGTCTGAAACTAAAATTTAAACGAAGGTTTGTATAAACCCTTTTTTGATTTCATGGTTAACCAGCGAGACCACCTGGTCTGAATGGTTTAGTCACTGCACCATCAGACCAGGTGGCCAGGGTTCGAAACCCCCCCAAGCTTTAAACCGGTCGGCTCCTTTTTGCGTATGTCCTTTAAACGGACTCGGACTCACATTCGTATTTAAATAACCGTCGTTCCATTTAGACCAGCGAACCACCCGACTCAACTGGTTAAGACACTTCTCCATTGAACCGGGTGGAGTGGGTTCGAAACCCACAAACCACAACTTACGGCCCATGTCCAACCGGCCTTTTTGCGCGTGACTCAAAACCAGACCCGGCTCTTGAACCAAACTGGCTATATACATATCGAAGCCAGTCCATAACACGGGTTAGCCCCCTGGTCCGGTGGTTGAGACGAATGCCTGGTACAGAAGCCACCCGGGTTCGAGCTGGGTGGCATGTTTTAATTTTTAAAACCGTTTTTAAAACCCAAAAATTTTATAAAAAAATATTTTTATAAACCTTAAGATATTTATAACAGAATAAAACCAGAATTTATAAATTCCTATAAAAATTCAGATTTTAAAACAAAAACTTTAAATATCTAAAAAATTTATTTTTAAAAATATATTTACATCCATATATTTTCACAAATAAATAAATAAAATTTATTTATTTATTTAATCTATTTAAATAAATAAAATTAGTTATTTATTTTATTTATTTAAACTAAACACTAATCACATAAGTAGAATTTCTAAACATATATTTACATCCATATATTTTAACATATTTTCAAAAATAAATAAATAAAAATTATTTATTTATTTAATCTATTTAAATAAATGAAATTAGTTATTTATTTTATTTATTTAAACTAAACACTAATCACATAAGTAGAATTTCTAAACATATATTTACATCCATATATTTTAACATATTTTCACAAATAAATAAATAATTATTATTTATTTATTTAATCTATTTTAATAAATGAAATTAGTTATTTATTTTATTTTTTTAAACTAAACACTAATCACATAAGTAGAATTTCTAAACATATATTTACATCTATATATTTTAACATATTTTCACAAATAAATAAATAAAAATTATTTATTTATTTAATCTATTTAAATAAATGAAATTAGTTATTTATTTTATTTATTTAAACTAAACACTAATCACATAAGTAGAATTTCTAAACATATATTTACATCCATATCTTTTAACATATTTTCACAAATAAATAAATAAACAAACTGTTTATTTATTTAATCTATTTAAATAAATGAAATTATTTATTTATTTTAAACACTATCTACATAAACCAAAGTTCATTTTCTAAACATAAATATATATTTACATGATATATATTTTAGCATATTTTTCACAATTAAATAAATAAAATTATTTATTTATTTAAATCCAACCCTACGTCAGTGACTATTAAGTTCATACATGTATACCTTGAACTCATAATACGCATTAAATCCGTATTTAAACATATTATGCCTTTACATAAAATAACACAAATCTATTTGTATCAACCCACACACATCAAAACTCGTTGAACCCTAGACTTAGACATAGACTTTTGTACACACTATTAACTCAATACACATTATACACTAGGTTAACGTGGTGAGTTACAAGGATCATTTTGCCTCATAGACTCGCGTGTTAGCTACACTCTTGATTCAAGTGAGTTTACATAGCCCCCTTTTTATTTCGTACTTTTGGGGTGAAACATGATTTACTTTTGAAACTTTTGCATAGACTTAAAATACAATTCAATAATATGATATTATGTGTTATGTGATTTATGCTTGAATGCTATAAGTTAAGACTACATATACATGACTTTAGTGAAATCATTAACTCCGTCCAAGCCAACGGTTAACATTTATAGATCTATTGAGTCTGACAAACCCACCCGGTTAGGGTGTTTGTTACCGACTTTACATTAGGGTAACCTGCGTGTTATGCCTCAGTCACAAGGTTTGATTGTACACACCTAGTTTTACTATAGATTCTCCATAAATGCCTTATTAGTATGAATTGTATAAAATACTTTAAACTTGGTTATGTGTCAAAACCTATGTATGCTCACCAACTTTTAGTTGACCTCGTTTTCATCATGTTTCAGGTACTAATGCTTGAGAATAAGTGCAAGATGCTTCACTTAGGACCGATGGCCTAGAATTTAAATTAATGAGACTATTTACGTATTTCCATTTTCCTTGTAACGTTGGATTTATGTTTATTTGTGACATGAAATTTGATGTTTAATTATTTAAACTTTAGCAAACCTTGAGCTTTTGAACAGTCTACATGTCCCGCCCCGACGTATTCCGCCGTCGGTTGGGGTGTGACATTGCCCTGTTCCTTTGGACAACTTGTCATGGTGTAGCCCAGATCACCACATCCTTCACATACTGGGTATCCCTGTGAGCCATTGGACACCTCTCCTCCACTAGACCTGCCAAGACGTGCCATTTGAAGTTCCATGGCATCCAGACGCTTTTGAGTTTCATAATCGACTGCTTTCGTAGTTACTCTCGTCTTTGCTCTTCTACTAGCATTGGTTTGCCTCTTTGATGTCACTGCCATCTTCTCCAAAATTTCCTAGTCATCATCTACCTGATTTGCAAAGAACGAACCTGCACTGGTGGCGTTGACATCTCTCACATCCTCAAGTAATAACCCATCATAGAAAGCATGTAAGAGCTCCCACTTCTCTATTCCATGATGTGGGCAGTTTCAAAGCAACTCTTTGAATCTTTTGAATGCTTCATAGAATGGCTCCCGTGATTGTTTCTTGAAATCCTGTATAGCAGCTCGGGCCTCACTGGTTTTATGAGGTGGGAAATATTCATCAAGAAACTGCTGCTGTAACTCTGTCCAATGTGGCAATGCTTGCAGACACTAAGGATAAAAACCACTGCTTTACCCGGAATTTTAGTGAAAACTGAAAGAGCACCAGTTTCACTTCGTCAGTTGTAAACCCTTGACCACCTATGGTCCCACAAGTAGCCTCATATTCAGAAATATGTGTGTAAGGCTCTTTAGTAGCTCTCCCAAAGAAGTGTGGGAGGATCCTAAGGAATCTTGGTCGGATCTCGAATGTGTTCCCCCTACGAACTGGTGGGATAACGGGGGATGCATTCAAAGCTAAAGCAGGGTGGAACTGACTATCCACCCCTTGATCGTGTCTGACTTGGTACCTGTTCCTAGGCTGTTCCTCTCGATAGTTAGGTCTGTTCACTTGTGGCTGGCCATACCTATTCTCTCAGTCAAGATTCCCTGGATTTCCCTGATGGTTATTCCTCGGTAAATACCCATAATATGCCCTCGGTGGTGGCTGAACTGAATCATCAATGTCATCATGTCTTTCGTTTCGTGGAAGGAATGCCTCCTGGTGGTTTAGGTCATACCACTCCTCTTCCTCGTTCCAGTTCTCATGTTGAGAACCATGATCTGGGTGATGGCTGCGTCCCGGTGACACAGGCCCATCACCCTCATACTCTGACTGGCTTGGAAAGCTGTTATATGGTGGTATTGGTGATCTTGGAAAATTGATTGGCGGTGTGGTGGAGGTTGCTGGTATCGTGGTGGTGGTTGATTTTGGGGAGGTTTTTCTTGATTTTGTGGAGGAGGCGGTTGGTTCTGAGGTGGTTGTTGTTGTTGGTTTGGGAATAGGAGATTTGGTAATGGTGGAATAGGTGGGTTTGGTCCCCCACCTTGGTTAGGATCTGGGTTTTCGAGTTGGTTCTGTGACATTCTCACAGATGGACTGTCAAGCTTTTCAAGAATGGTTTGGACTGTTCCTTGGAGCTTCTTGTTTGCCTTTACTGCTTTTTCTATTTCTAGATTAAATAATAGAGGAGATTTCGTTCTTGAATTCCGAGTATGCATAAAACTGTAACTGCACATGAAAGCAACCAATTAGTAGCTCTGAACAAAACAAATCAAAAATAGCACTTTGCGCACAAGTTCCACTACAACGACGATTTTGATCGCGGTGTCAAGGCTAATAAAAAACAATAATAAAAACTACTTCTTAGCTACTTAGACTGCAGATAGGGAAGTAGGGTTGTCGAATCCACAGGGAATCAGTGGAGAATGCTATTTGAACGAAATTGATTCAACGACTACTAAAGTTTAAAACTTTATCAATTAAACTAATGTAATTTGTAAAAAGCAACGAACTTTAACTTTAGAAAACTATTAGAGAAAAACGACCACTCCGGGTTTCGGATTTAGCAACACAAACACACAATTCCAGTTTTAAATTAGATTAGAGAATACATAGACATAACCTTGTTTAACTGTTTAACCCAACCACAAAATAATCAATTAAATCACAAAATCATATTATTCCCGATGCAAGAAAACCAAGAAACGATGATAGATGTGATAAATCGAAAACATGCAATTGTTCATAAATAAAACACACAATTGAATTCAAAGAACTTAAGAGGTTCACAAAACTTCAATCCAAACTGATAATCTACTGAAATCATATACCTATATGCATAAACCGTTCACCCGGAGGGATCACAAAGAGCTTAGCCGCTCATGATTGCTGAAAACATCAAAGTAATTAACCTAGCACTTACAATCATTCAAAACTAAGAACAATTGACCAAAAAGCTCTTGAAATAGCCTTAGCACTCCTCTGGGACGGTTGGAACAAAGATAATTCAAGAATGGGAGTCCCTAGGGTATTTAATTAAATATAGGTTTTAATTTTCTGTAATCCACATCTTCGCGTGTCGTGAAGATCTTTGGCCAGTCCTTCGCGTGGCGCGAAGGCCAAAATAGTCGCGGGCCTTTTTCTTCTTACTCGCGTGTCGCGAAGACCCAACTTTTCAGGAATTTGAATTTTCTTGTTTGACTTTGACTTTACTTGACTTCCTGAGCTTTGTACCTTTGTTATTCTCTTCGTATACTTCTGCTCTTTAGGCACAATTAACCTGCCACATATCAAACTACAAGACACACATAAAACTGACTCGATAAACAAAGTTAAACTACTAAAACGTACAAAAACCGACACTTATACATAGGATATTTGACCTTACATCAGAAGTTCGAATTGTTAAGGTCTGATCATTAATCGAGTGACTGGGAGTTTATATCAGAGTTACGGATTATTCATGAACATTAGCTCGGACAGTAAGACTCACTAGAGTTCTCATGCACTGCAAATTATGATTACATGTGCACCCGCAATGATAATTTACTTTGCATGGTCCCTGTAGTGTTTCTCCTATCCCAATCTCTTAGTTAAAAGGGATTTGAAATGTTCATTAGATCGTGTCATCGTGTTGCACTCTCGAGCAAAAGTGTGTATGTTCTATAGAATTACTATTAGACATGCGTACCAATACTCATGAATCTGTCGATAAAGGCTTTTGTTGGATGGAGTTAAAGGTATATAGGCCCAACCGATGTCCTCTATTAACAAGATGTGTATGGTGGAAGTCTGGCACTATATTAGGGTAGAGATACTCAAATTAGTTTCGAGCAAATCGTGCTTCAAGTTTGTATGTACATGTGGATCCACATGATCCAAATAAGTCTATGGGTCTCCTGGCCCGTTGAGTACTCTCCCGTTTAGTCCGGCTTATCCACCTTGGGTTCCTTTCAGTTTGGGCAGTCCCATCAGCAATATCTCATGGCGAAGGTTTTTATTATCTAGCAATCATGAAAGAGAGTGTATATATATATATACCACATCGAATGAAGACAACTTATGTCAGAAAAGAAAAACTGACTCCACGGTTGGAGTAGATGTAGGTGTGGTACATGTACATGTATGGATTCAGGTATGGGTTCAGCCTGTTGTGATACCAAGATTGGTAATTGGCAATTACTACCGTCATCGCCCTTGTTCAGCTCGTAAATCGATCTTCTAGGACTACAACGTGCTGAGTACCCGTCATCCTTGCTTTGTAATCCGAATAGTGACACTTGGTTGAGTGATGTTGTAGATGTCTATTATTTCCATATTGTTGTACGTGTTAAGTTTTTGTTACAAGTGTCATGTAATTGTAGTAAATATTAGTGTGTACTACATATACTAATGATCTGCTCAAGTTGTTCAGCAACAATTGGAATTTCTATGCTCGGGTCTTGGGTGTACTTACTATGATGTAATTCTTAGAAATCTTGGTCCCTAAATGAGTTTGTTAAGAGCCTAGGTAACACTAAGGAAACCAAATTTGCTAAAACCATTGGCTCTGATACCAATCTGTCACACCCCCAAATTCATTTATTTAATGAATAAATAAATAAATTAAGGTTGCAACGATTGGTAACATTACACAACAGCGAAAGATAAAGTTAAGACTTCTATATGTTGAACACCATTACAAATACTAATATAAGCTAGTACAATGTCCTAGAACCATATTGTTCAAAACCGTCTTGAGGTTTAACAATCATGCTTCTTCGGCTTCTAGGGTTCAATCCAAATATCTAACATATTCCAACCGTGCCATAGCTATGTGTTACCTGAAAACATCCTTAAAAATTTCAATGCAAAGGTTGGTGAGTTCACATTTTGTTTGTCACAATGTGAAGCGGTTTTCCTTGAAAACATTGATGGTGTATACGTGGCCAAAATATAAAATTGTTTTCCTCGAAAACATGTGATGACTTCCTAGTTATAAAATGAGTCATTTTCCAACTGAAAACATATGATGACTTCATAGTCATAAAATGAGTAGTTTTCTCAATGAAAACATGTGATGAAGTCATAGTCATAAAATAAATTGTTTTTCCTGAAAACTTTGATATGTGTACGTGGTCATAATATGAAGTTGTTTTCCTTGAAAACATTGATAAAAACATTTGCACGTAAACGAATGACAAAACCATTTATGTGTAAACATTTGCATGTAAACGAATGACAAAACCATTTGCACGAAAACGTTTCAGTGTATATGGTAAACAAAACAAGCAATGTGTGCCCATTCGTGAACTAGCTAGGAATACGAATATATGTTCATACATGAGGTATAACCAAACCTAAACACTTGTTTTTGCCCCTTGCTCGTACCAAACGAAACCTTTTGTTGACACTATGCGGCCATTCGATCATGTGGATCGTCGGTTACTGCGACTAACCATGACTGGGGTGTGTCAATCCCAATAGTACTATTCATAGGGCCTCAGGCTAACCTATAGTTAATGGTTATAAATTACGGAATGTAGGGGACTTTACAAGCTCTACACGTGCCAACTCATGCAAACATAAGGGTCGAGCCTTGTTTTCTTGTTACCATATGATAATATTTGTAAGTATGTTTCATGTTTTCTCAAACGTGTCAAGCAATGATGTTCCCAAATGTATTAAACAATAATGATTCATGTTTTCAAACGTGTAAGGTAAGTATGTTTCTCCCCCGCTGTTTCTAATACATTTAAAATTTAAAAGGGGGCAGTGAACTCACTTGATACTGTGTTAGGAACGATGACGTCTTTTATGTATCAACGGAAACCAAAGTCCACGTAATACGATAGTAGCGGGTCTATGTCCTACTCGATTCATTTAATCACTGTAGGTACCTAATTAGAATTACGGACTAACCCTAATATAAAAAGGTGAGTCTTAACTCGTGTTGAGCTATCATGCGTGCGGTTGAGCTCTGTTGATTCTTAAAGGTATTACCGGTTCAATATACGATGTATGTTTAACGGTCAGTAATATTAGTTACTTAGATCGAATCGGGATTTACGACTCGAATACGTTTCAATAGTTACATTCATAAATATTAGTTTGTCGTGGACACGGTCGTATAAAGCTTGGTGCATGTATAATTAGTAATAATAATAATTCACGTTCGTGCGTCCTTAATGGAATGTATACAACTTTATGTTTTACTATGACGATCACAAATTTTCATATTTATTCAAAACTTATTCGTTTAAGTTTCTAAATGTTCGTGTCATAAATCTAACGGCCATAACGATACATATTTACTTCGTTCCTTAAATGTAATCGCCTCAAGTAATAATATACCCATTTGTTTTCCCACAAAATATACGTTTATATACTATGTGTATATGTGTATATATATAAGTGAAATGCCATTTAAAATGAGATATGAAAGTATATAATTACATATACATTTAACATCTTATGTTTCGAAATCGTTCGTACCAATATATATATCCAAAACTTTTAAATCATATGTTTATTTATAATCGTAATTGAACATTATATTATACAAATAATCGTCCGATTTTGTATAATGTGAATACATATTGGTTTATATACATACATTTATCTTTACATACATGTGTACGTGTGTGTACATATATATACGTGTTCGGGTCTAAACGTCGTTTTATATAATAATAGTTTGGTTTCGAATAAAGTTAAGATTTATGACTGCATATGTTTGTACAGATAAATTTATATATATACAAAAGAAATATATTTGAACGGGTTGTCGTTACTTATGAAACCCTCCTTTAGTCGGTAAAGTCATAGTTTGATTTGTATAAGTTCCAAAAGTATTCAAACGTAAAATCCAAGATATGAGTTTATACAAATTATATTTGTTATCAAATTATCCCAAATAAAAAATATTAACGGTTTCTATATAACGAATATCTTGTAAAAGTTTATATGACTAAAGTGATAAATATTATTCGTATATATTCATATGTATATAAAGGTCACTAGTTGTATTAAAAGTCTCGTCTTACTCATTACGAATTCACGTTTTTATTTATCGTTTAATTAATATATATAAATTGGAAGGAAACCTCTGCTGACAACACGTTAACTCGGATCGTCAATAATAATTGTTAGGTTAATATTTATTTATTTATTTATTTTTTACCGTTTAACGAATCATTTAGGCTCAACTTAGTTTCACCACTCACACGTTTAGCTTTCTTATACTTAAATGTAAATTCGTTTAGCGCGTGTTTATACCTCTCTACTCGTACGCGAACCCGCTCGTAAATGACTCATTTAGGAGACCGGTGACTCTATTTTGCATTCCTTTCATTTCTCCGCTAGTCATCTATGCCGTTGACCACCTTTGACTTTTGTGGACGGGAACCCGAGTCCGTCGGGAAAAACCCGAACAGTCCCACTCTATTGGGTGACGTTATGTCTCCTTAATAACTTGTCAAAGTTCTAGTTTAATTCACGGGAATGAAACCGGACCACCAAACTCACCCGATTTAATCAAAAAATGTCACACCCTGAAATTCCACAGCGGGTTACCCGTGGGTTGTGACTGTCAAGGATCGTCAGTCCCGGTCATTTCGAAGGACCTCTAAATGGTTTTCGAAAATACTTTGCGTTTGAACATCATAAAAAAGCGTATAGTAATATAGAGTTTGAAAATGTGGAAGCAAAAGCAATGTAACAAAATACAGAAGCATAATCTTTAGGTTCCCATAAACCTAAGCTTCTAATGAAAACATGAAATCAGACTTCTGAAGTGCAACCCTAGTCCATGCATGAATGTTTAGCGACATGAGATAAACAAGCTTAAAAGTGTCAACACAGGGTTGGTGAGTTCACAGGTTTAAGTAACAGAAACAGAATGAAAACAATGTAACAGTATGTATGCATACTAGTGATTCATTTGTTGATTAGACAATAAACATTAACTATATAAGCATCACCGAAACCGAAGCTCAATGAAGGAATGTAGAAATTAGCATTTTGCCTCTTACGTGCCCAACATGCAATGGATTAGTTCAATTATGCACCCATATGACTCCCAGTCAGAGTTAGCGCGACTAACCCGAGTGAGGGTTGTTAAACCCAATAGTACTATTCATGAATCACCTTGTTTTGTGTAATAATTAACGGTTCGAATATGAGAGGACTTTATGTGCGGGAATTGCACCCACTTATATATATTAAAGAGAAATCAAAGTAATCATGATACGACTAACTAAAAAAATGGTTTAGCATGTATCTCCCCCAAATGGAAAAGTAAGTAAAATAGGGCCGTGAAAACTCACCTAGGAATGAGGTGAATGAAGTATGAAAGCAACACGAGAAATCTAGCAACTCTGGATAACCGACCTAACCGAGCCCTAGGAATAGTAAGGCTATAAGGTCTATGGAAGTAAACATGGTTTATGTAACCACATTCATCCAAACGACTCAACGTTGAAAGGTTACTTTGACTTTTGAAAAGGTTTGACCAAAGTTGACCGAGGTTTGACCAAAATTGACCGAGGTTTGACCAACTTTGACCAAGGTTTGACCAAATTTTACCAAGTTTGACCAAGGTTTGACCAACTTTGACCAAGTTTGACTAATGTTGACCAATGTTGACTAATGTTGACTAATGTTGACCAATGTTGACTAATGTTGACCAATGTTGACTAATGTTGACCAACGTTGACTAATGTTGACCAACGTTGACTAATGTTGACCAATGTGACACGACGACCCGTTGGTGACACATGGTGGAAACTTGTACAAGTAGCACATAAGTAATACTTAAGTAACACATGAGTCATATTTTATGACATAACATACATGCTTCAAGTAGTTGCATAAGTCATTAACATGTGACAAGTAGCATGGCATTTGTACATCTTCGTGGTATATTTCATACATGTTAACCATTTATACACATAAGTTATGTCATTACATTAATAACCTTTTAACATTATTTCAATTCATTTTAACAAGTAACATAACATGTCATTTCTATATCATAGTTATTAACATAGCAAAGTTTCCCTTTTAAGAAATTAGGGTTTTAGTGCACCTTAGGTGTCATGGCTCAACTAAACAAATGATACATGAAGTAATACTAGTAACATAACATAAACATGATTCTACACATACACTTTCTATTTTAAGCAAATGTGAAGTTCGCAAACTAACAAAGTTTCCTTATTTAGTAAGGTTCTCCAAAACATGTCATAATAAAATTCCAAATTACATATTCTTGCATAAGTATTCTATTCATATAGTAATAAAGCCATTTAACCCATTTTAAACATTTATAACCTACACATACGAAATATGTTCAATTAAAGTTTCCTTTTTAGGAAAGTGGTCCAAATGACCTTTGGCACATGTGTAACTTCAAATAACTCTTTCTACTACTTTAATAGATGTTATAGAACCATATTATCAAGTATTTATCCATTAGAACCTCATAACACAAAATATGACAAATTAAGGTTTCCTTATATAGTAAGTCGAACATATCATAGTGTAACACAACATTTCAACCAAAAAATGTATATTTCCTATTCATGCTACTAATATAAGCAACATTTAAACTCTTAAACATATCATACACCCATTTATGCAAAATCTCAACCAATAAAGTTTCTATAAATAGAAATGAGCAAATAACAACCTAAATGAACATTTCAAACAATAAAAAGTGAAAATATGTGTCAACAACTTCATTTTATGAAAACTCTTTGATAAAACGTGGATTTAAAGAACTTGTAACAATAAAAATCGTTTGGATGGGTATGGTACCTCATATGGTTGAAAATAATGAAGAACACATGGGTAGAAACTTACAAAATCCAAGTATGATGATGAAATGGTCTTGAACAAGCTTGAATCACCTTTAATCATCTTGAAATCACCATAGGTTGGACTTGAAAGGCTTAGAATGGATGAAGAGTGTTTGAGAGAGTGGTGGCTATGGAGGGGGCTTGCGTCCGTGAGAAAGGGAGAGGAGAGGGAGAGCTAGGTTTAGGGTTTTTGTGTTAAAATGAATTAAGGGTGGGTTTAGAAGTGTTTTAATTAAATGGGTTTTGGCTTTTTCACTCTTTTAAGGCTTTTTAAGTAAGGAATGGGCTCTAATATGGATTAATAACTAAAAGAGCTGAATTTATTTGGCCCAAGTATTTAAATAAATCATCTTTATAAAACTCATTTAAAGTTTTTGGCACGTATCGCGTATTTGCTTAAAAAACGTTAATTTAAAAGTTGCTCTAAAAATTCTGGAAAGCATGAAATATTAAATCACAGTTGAAATATTAAATCACAGTATTACATATAATTTTTGCACACCACTTATATGTCTAAGTATTATTTCTAAAATTCACCAACGTTCGTGTGACAGGACGCGTGTGTGACCCGGTAATCCGCCCGATTACCGATGCATGTAATGAAATGAAATGAATGAACCTGATATATGAAATATTTACTTAATTACTCTATAATTAAGTATAATGCAAGTTTAATCATGTGAATTTAAGTAATAGTCGGGTGTGGATATTAACCTGAATTTGCCGGGTATCACATACCCCCCCTGTTAAAAGGAATTTCATCCCGAAATTTAGTTCGCCTCACTGGTAGATGGTGTAGTTTTAAAAAAGTGACGGTATTTACGTTTGATTTGATCCTCGCGCTCCCAAGTGAACTCTAGTCCGCGTCTAGAATTCCAACGAGCCTTAATTATAGGGATGCGACTTTGTTTCAGCTGTTTGACCTCACGGTCCATGATCTCGACTGGTTCCTCGATGAAGTGAAGCTGATCGTCTATTTGAATCTCCTCTAATGGTATGACCAGTGTCTCGTCTGATAAGCACTTCTTTAGAATCAACACGTGAAACACGTCATGAACGCCACTGAGGGTTTCATGTAGGTTGAGTTTGGAAGCAACGGGACCAATCCTTTTAAGGATCTCAAAGGGTCCAATGTAACGAGGGTTCAGTTTTCCACGCTTGCCGAAATGTATCACTCCTTTCCATGGTGAGACTTTAAGTAGCACTTTTTATCCCACTTGAAATTCTAATAGTTTGCGTCTCACGTCAGCGTAACTCTTCTGACAATCACGCGCGGCCTTGATACGTTCACGTATCTGTACGATCTTTTCTTTAGTCTCATGAATAATTTCTGGACCTGTGAGTTGGCTATCTCCCACTTCTGTCCAGAAAATTGGCGATCTACACTTTCGTCCATAAAGTGCTTCGAATGGTGCGGCTTTGATGCTAGTGTGGTAGTTGTTGTTGTATGAAAATTTGACCAACGGTAGATGGGCATCCCAACCATTTCCAAAGTCAACCACACAAGCTCTAAGCATGTCCTCTAGGGTCTGGATGGTCCTTTCGCTCTGACCGTCCGTCTGAGGATGTTATGCGGTACTCATATCTAACCGAGTACCCAAGGCTTTCTGTAAGGATTGCCAGAATCGGGATGTAAATCAACTATCCCTATCTGAAACGATGGAGATTGGCACTCCATGTCTCGCAACTACTTCCTTTAAGTAAATTCTGGTTAGCTTCTCCATTTTTTCCGTTTCTTTTATGGGGAGGAAGTGTGCAGATTTTGTTAGCCTGTGGACAATTACCCAGATTGTGTCACAACCGTTAGAGGCCCTGGGCAATTACATGATGAAGTCCATTGAAATCTGTTCCCACATCCACTGTGGGATCTCTTGTTGTTGGAGTAACCATAATGGTTTCTGATACCCCACTTTAACCTTAGCACAGGTCAAGCATTTATTGACATAGGTAGCAATTTCGACTTTCATGTTAGGACACCAATAGTGTTCCTTGAGGTCAAGGTATATTTTTCAGCACCGGGGTGAATCGAGTACCTGGACTTGGGTGCCTCGTCCATCACTAGATCCCTTAGATTCCTAAAGTTCGGTACCCAAATCCGATCCATGAAGTAACGAATGTCATCGGATTTGACCTCAAATTGCTTGTCTATACCACGTAAGGACTCATGGCATAGGTTCATCTCCTTGATTGCTTCGAGTTGGGCGTCACGGATTTGTATGGGTAAATTCGTGTCGATGGTCAACTGTAACACCCGTACTCGTCGCGGCTTGGGTTGATATTTCCTGCTCAAGGCATCAGCAACGACGTTTGCCTTTCCAGGATGGTAACAGATGGCGCAGTCGTAGTCGTTTAGCAATTCAACCTATCGACGCTGCCTCATGTTAAGCTTATTCTGGTAAAAGATGTGTTGAAGGCTTTTGTGATCGGTGAAAATCGTACATTTTGTGCCATACAGGTAGTGTCTTCAGATCTTGAGTGCGAATACTACCGCTCCCAACTCCAAGTCGTGGGCAGTGTAGTTTTTCTCGTGCACCTTCAATTGTCGAGAAGCATAAGAAATGACCTTCTCCCTTTGCATTAACACGTACTCGAGTCCTTGGTGAGACACATCGTAGTACACCATGAAATCGTCTGTTCCTTCTAGTAACGATAGGATCGGCGTGCTGCAAAGTTTCTATTTGAGTAATTGAAAAGCGGTTTCTGCTTTGTCGTTCCATTCGTATTTCCTATCCTTGTGCGTGAGAGTAGTGAGGGGTTGGGCTATCTTAGATAAATTTTTGATGAATCGTCGATAATAGCCCGCAAGACCTAAGAACTGTCGCACCTCGGTTGGAGTCTTTGGTGCCTCCCAATTCTTAATCGCCTCGATTTTGGATGGGTCAACATGTATGCCCTTCTCGTTGACCACGTGTCCAAGGAATTGTACTTCTGGAACCCAAAAATCGCATTTCGAGAACTTGGCGTACAATTTCTCCTCCTTTAGTAACTCCATGATTAACTTCAGATGATCGACATACTCCTCCTTCCTCCATGAGTGTATCAGAATATCGTCTATGAACACAATCACAAACTTGTCCAAGTAGGGTTTGCACACTCGGTTCATGAGATCCATGAATATCGTCGGTGCATTGGTTAACCCAAATGGCATGACCATGAACTCTTAGTGACCGTAACGAGTTCGGAAAGCGGTCTTTGGAATGTCCTCCTCCTGAATCCTTAGCAGATGGTATCCCGACCGCAGATGGATCTTCGAGTAATAGCTCGACACTTGTAATTGATCGAACAGGTCATCGATCCTTGGTAGTGGATATCGGTTCTTGATCATCACTTTGTTCAGTTCTCGGTAGTCGATGCACATATGGAACGATCTGTCTTTCTTCTTAACAAACAATACCGGTGCTCCCCAAGGTGATAAGCTTGGTCTAATGAAACCTTTGTCTAACGGTTCTTGTAAATTGGTTAGACAATTCTTGCTTTTCCTATGCCGCCAGTCGGTATGGTGACCTAGCTATCGGAGCAGCTCCTGTTGTGATATCAATCCGGAACTCGACTTTTCGTTGCGGTGGAAGTCCGGTCAAATCTTCTGGAAATACTTCCGAATAGTCTCGGACGATCGGTATATCTTAAATCCTCCTTTCTTCTGCTTTCTTTTCGGTCACATGTGTTAGGATCGCATGGTAACCCTTTCGCAAGTACTTCCGGGCCTTCATGCAGTTAATGATCCTTAGTGTGGTACCACTTCGTTCTCCTTGGATGGTTAGTGGTTCCCTGTCCGGCAGTGGAATGCGGACTATCTTCTCGTGACAAACAATTTTGACTCGGTTCTTAGACAACCAGTCCATGCCGACAACTATGTCGAAGCTTCCCAATGTTACCGGAAATAAGTCTATAGTGAAAGAGTGATCGGCTAACGTTAAAACTCAGTGGATACAAAGAGTGATCGGCTAACGTTAGTGAAAGAGTGATCGGCTAACGTTAAAACTCAGTGGATACACAACCGGGAATCACTTGTTCTGTCTCTATTAGTTTACCATCTGCTAGTTCTACTGTATATATGTAATCTAGAGCGATCGAAGTAATACCAAGTAATGAACTAAACTCAGTGGATACAAAGCATTTATCAGCACCTGTGTCAAACAAGATAGAAGCATAACAGTTGCTTACAAGAAACGTACTAGTAACAATGTTGGGGTCTTGTCTAGCCTCGCCGGCTCCAATCATAAACGCCCTGCCCCGAGCATTTGTATTTCCAGGTCTCCGATTCTTTGGGCAGTCTTTGCGGAAATGTCTAGGATCACCGCACCCGAAACATCCGTGGTTTCCCCCGCCAGCCGGGGCTTGTTCAACTAGTCGACAGTTCTGAGCAGTGTGGCCAAAATGCTTGCATTTCTGACAACGAAAATCTTCATAAGTTCCGTTGTGGTGGAATTGACACTTATTGCATTTAGGTAGATTCACAATGTATGCACCCCTCGTGCCGTTGTGGTGGAATTGACACTTACTGCATTTAGGTAGATTCCCAGTGTATGCACCCCTCGGTCTCTTTTCTAGCTGATTAGCAACGAACACCCTTGCTGGTTCTTGTCTCTTCGGATTATTGGGCACATAGGATTTAGCAGGAGCGTTTTCCCACTTTCGTTTGTTATCGAAGACTTTCATGAGATTTTCCTTCTTGGTAAACAGTCCTTGACGGACTGCCTGATCAGTAAGATTATGGGCCAGTCTCACAACGTTATGTATAGCTACGGGTTCAGCAGAAGTGACCATGCTCTGTATCTGAGGTACCAAACCCCAGATGTATCGCTTGATCCGCTTGTATTCGGGCTTAACCATGTGTGGTAACAGCCGTGCCAAGTCGTGGAACCTCGCGGTGTAACCCCAATATCAGGACCCTCCATTCTTAAGTTCCAAAACTCCTCTTCCAGCTCTTGTAGCTCATTGCAAGGACAGTATTCCTCCTTCAGCGTGTCCTTGAAATCTTCCCAAGGGATGGCACTGGCATTGTCCAACCCCAGAGTTTGGACATGGTAATTCTACCAAGAGAAGGCCTGACCCTCGAAAGTTCCAGCTCCGTACATAACTCGGTTTTCTGGCGTGCAATGACTCATGCTGAAGACCGACTCGATCTTCTCAATCCATCTGAGCAGTCCCATTGCTCCTTCCGCTCCGGTGAAGGTACGGGGCTTGCCATCCATAAAGGATTTGTAAGTGCAGGCCTTATACCCATTTCCGGTTCCTGTAAGTCAAGATAGAGTGCAGTTAGATTTAATTTTCCTGGGATAGGATTATATTATTCATAGCATGTATGTTGCTTATGGCATGCACTATACATCCACTCTCGCCGTGACCTCCCGATCCTCCACTGGACCGATTGACTTCGTGGTTGGCGAGCGTGTCTACCACGCGTTGCGCGATGAGGGCCTCTATCTGAGCAGTGGTCATGGAGTTGGTACCTTGTCCTGAGTTGCATTTTGTTCTTCGTGGTGGCATGTTTCTTTGTAGTCATATTGATAACAAAGGTTAGATATTGCGTAATAAATAACAACCAACACACGTGCGTAAGATAACACACAACAATCAACAACCAATTAACCATACAATATAATCCAAAGACAAACACTTGATAAATAAGTTGCACGAAATAAAAAGTATTTTAAGGAGCAAACACTCCTCCAAAACATGTAACATCTCAAAAATATTGCGTGAGCACAACCCGCTCACGATAGGCTAATCATCTGGAAGGTGGAAAAGTACCACTCTGCAAAGCGGTAAGAAGTAACAGGGCACAAAGAAGCAACAGAACCTGGGCGGGCTTTAACTCTTCTCGAACCGTGTTTGACCTCAGCTCTGCTGCTAGGGAGGTAGAGTCAGCAAGTGAGGCTCAATGCTCTACTATTGTGGCTCGTTGATGGGCCATCCCTTCTCTAGGCAGCTAGACAGGGCAGTGGCCCTACCTGTCTCTCTCTGGCGATCCTCCAGTAAACACGCTACCTGCCCCTGCAAGGTCTGCCGTGCGGTCTCTATCGTTGTGGCTCTCTGTTCCGCCTCTCGAGCTTTCTCCTCAGCAGTCTCGAGCTGGTCTCGCACTATCAAGAGTGCCTGGTCTGTCAAGGCAAGCACATCCTGAAGGGAAGATATATCAGCGTCATGTAACTTTCTGCGCGTCGCAAGTATCGGATTGCTGAATCGGTCGCTTCCCTAAATGAATCTTCTTTTTCTGGGTGGTATGCTTGGTCTTTGCTCCTACAGGTGCTAGCAATGGTGCCGGTGGCGCGGGGTCCGCCTGACGGGGAGGTGAGGGTAATATAGAGCCGTTATCGGATGACGAGTCTCCGTACCACACTGAATACGGCACCGACTCGCCTGAGTCACTCTCCTCATCGACATCTCCCTCGCCCCCGTGGGCTGGTTCATCCTCGCACTCCTCCTCGGGATCCTCCTCAGGATCCTCCTCTGGGTCAGTCTCCTCGACTCCATCTGAATCTTCCATAGGTTCGTCGTTGCTGGAAGAGTGTGGTGGTGGGGGTGGGGTCAATGGCTCAGCCGGTGAAGGTGGTGTAGCAGGAATGTACTCCCCCTCTGAGTCTGAGATCACGATGGGGTCCGAAGATGTAGACATCCTGTAAGAAGTCAATACCCTGTAATCCAATGTACTCATGTATGGAAATGCATGTATGATGTGATGTGAATTACGTGAGCCTATAGTTCTGTCTAAGCACACTAAAGGCAACTTAGTTCTCTATAACCAGGGCTCTGATACCAATTTGTCACACCCTGAAATTCCACAACGGGTTACCCGCGGGTTGTGACTGTGAAGGATCGTCAGTCCCGGTCATTTCGAACGACCTCTAAATGGTTTTCTAAAAGACTTTCCATTTGAAAATCATGCAAAAGCATATAGTAATATAGAGTTTGAAAATGCGGAAAGTAAAGTGCGGAAGCAAAAGTAATGTAACAAAATACAAAAGCATAATACTTAGGTTCCCATAAACCTATGCTTCTAATGAAAACATGAAATGAGACTTCTGAAGTGCAACCCTAGCCATGCATGAATGTTTAGCGACCTGAGATAAACATGCTTAAAAGTGTCAATACAGGGTTGGTGAGTTCACAGGTTTAAGTAACAGAAACAGAATGAAAGCAGTGTAACAGTATGTATGTATACTAGTGATTCGATTGTTGATTAGACAATAAACATTAACTATATAAGCATCACCAAAACCGAAGCTCAACGAAGGAGTGCATAAATTAGCATTTTGCCTCTTACGTGCCCAGCACACAATGGATTAGGTCAAATATGCACCTGTTTGACTCCTAGTCAGAGTTAGCGAGACTAACCCGGGTGGGGGTTGTTAAACCCAATAGTACTATTCATGAATCACCTCGCTTTGTGTAATAATTAATGGTTCGAATATGAGAGGACTTTATGTGCTGGAAATGCACCCACTTATATATATTAAAGCAAAATCAAAGTAATCATGATACGACTAAGTAAGAAAATGGTTTAGCATGTATATCCCCCAAATGGTAGAGTAAGTAAAATGGGCCGTGAAAACTCACTTGGGAATGAGGTGAATGAAGTATGAAAGCAACACGAGAAATCTTGTAGGTCCCTCGGGTGTCTCAGATCGTCACATGCAAGTGTGTTACTAGTCGAACAGGGTGCAAAATGCCCGTGACTAGGTGGAGAATCAATCAACACAAAGTAAACCGACAACAAAGACACAAGATACTTTCAAACTTCGTCTATTGATAATCACAGCCGGTTACAGAGAGAATGAGTGCGTACATACATTCTGTCACTAACAACTATATATACTAGACCTGTTTCCTGCGTACTTAGCAAGTGCGCATGGTTTAACTCATGCGTACTTAGCAAGTACGTAGACTTTGTTCTTGCATCATGCGCACTTACTAAGTACATATAGATACTGGATTGTCTTCGGTATTCAAAATCCACCAGCTACATAAAGACAAGTACATAAGCTAAGACAACATCCAGAGTGTCTGTCACACAAATATGCTTCAACAAACTCCTTCTTGAAAACAGCTCTGGATTGTCTTCGGTCTTCAAACTCCACCAGCTTTAGCTTCCATCTTCAGCTTATTGTCCAGACAAAACTTGACTAGCTTGTCGTATCTAGATGCTTAAAGCTTTGTCCACTCGTTCGTGTAGATGCAGTATCTTTCACTTAGGACCATCAGATCTTTCATCGAAAGATTAATGAAAGTGATTTCATTAAAAACTCTGATCAGTTCCTTTGGTTCCAAGCTTGCACTTGCGGACCTTATTCTTCCAATCACCACCGCCTCGCCCGTCTTTGGGTCCACGTACCAGTACCATATGTTACCAAGGATATCCTGAGATAACTTGGTTAGGGGAATCCTGGTTTCACACAGCACTGGCTTGTAAACCAGCTTCTTTAGACTACGGTTTATCACATGATGTTTAATGCTTTTATCCCGGACTTTCTTGGGCATTTGAGGCTTGAAAACTTCAAAGTTCCCTGATCTTCCCTCTCTCTGTAGTGTCTTCCACAAACCCATTGCTACCGCGTGATGAGAATCACCAAGCAGCTCTCGGTTTGCAAGGTTCACCAGATCATACTTCGGCAGGGAGCTGAACGCTTCACTTGTAGGTTTCTAGTATTGAACCCCACTAGCTCGTTTAATAGCGAACAACTTCTTGTTGTCGTCAAACTTGATAGGCAAGATCATACCTGTAGCTCCATGTTTGTCTATGATGGCTGTCATCTGCCAGACAGGAGCTTGATCCTTTGTAAACCACGCAGGCAGATATTTGCTTTTCCACGCCTCTAGATCAACAGGTTTAGGAACGGTGGGAGAGGCTTCAGTCAATGCCCCCGCATTACTTACGGGATCGACTGAACCTTTGTTAAGATCAGCTTCAAAGACTGGAGTTTCGAATATCTCTCCATCCTCAAGCTCATAAACTCCTTCACCGTCCCCATTGGGAAACTCTACCATAACATCCTCATCTTCTACATCCCATTCATCATCAGACTCGATCTCTCCTTCCTCCAGATTGCTGAGAGCATCGATCTGAGCTTCTTTGAAATAGTCTGGCAAGATCAGTAGAATGACCTCATTAGATAGGTCATATAGCATCTCAGCCGCAGACTTTCCTTTATATCCTCCACTACCAGAAGCATCACCGCCTTCATGTTGAGTGGACTCCCCCTCAGCCATAGGCACGATAGAATAAGGAACAATCGCCCATGCTAACGATTGCTGCTCACTTCCACTGGGACCGGCTTCAGGATCCTTGTCCTGGTCGTCACCCTTAGACAGATCATCTAAGTGACTGTTAGGACATAGATTGTTATGACAAAAGCTTGTAATAGTTAGATTTTATGTCTTTATGTTTTTGTTATGTAAATGTTAAATGTCTAAGTGTTTTGCATGTGAGCCTAGAGGCGAACTTGTTAAGTTCGCCTGGTCTATCAGAGGCGAACTTAATAAGTTCGCTTAGGTCAAGCTGAGGCGAACTTGTTAAGTTCGCTTAAGCTGTTAGAGGCGAACTTAATAAGTTCGCTTATATCAGGTCAATTGGTTATATATATGAATGTTTTATAGAGTCAGTGAGATAGATAGACAGAGAGTGAACCAGAGAGATCAGATTGAGTCTGTAAAACATCATTGTGATTGGAATACAAATTGAGAAGTTTATTTACTTGATTGTTTGCTTTGTCTTTTATGCGTATAAACGTTAACTCGTTGGAATCCGCACTCCGAGTAAACGTCACGTCTTATCACGAGATCTATCCGTAGACACGCCATGGGGACCTACAAGTGGTATCATAGCAATTGCTCGTGATTCTTGTTGATTCTAGACGATTTTGTATGCAAATTGACATCAAATTCATCATTTTTGAGTTTTTCATTTCAATGGAGTTTTCATGACTGATTTCGATCTGATTTGGAGTTTTTGAAGAGGATTATGATGAAATTGATCCGATAGAAAGCTTCTAATTGACAAATTACACAATCCTACGGTCCAATTTTGTTTAATTCCATCAATTCAGTGTTTAATGATGATTTTTGAAAGTTCTTGGTTCGCGGCTGTGGTCTGAAGAAGTCTTGATCAAGTTTCTGCTACGGCAAGCGAACTTGCTGAATTCTGTGCAGGCGAACTTAGCAGTAGGCGAACTTGTCAAGTTCGCTTATCACTGGGTTAAGCGAACTTATTTTAGGCGAACTTAATCAGATTGTTAATTTCTGATTTAAGCGAACTTATTAAGTTCGCTTCTCATTAAGTTCGCTTGAGTGACTTAGCAGGCGAACGTATTATCTTCGCCTGAGGGTAAAGAAAGTTCAACACTTGGAAAATTTTTCAGAAAATGGCAAATATGGTTCAAGTCACAAACATGTTCAATTATGATAATGAGATCGGTACATCTCAAAAACCTCTGAAGTTGTTGAATCTAGCTGATTATTCAAATTGGAAAGATCGGTTTGACCAGTTCGTATCTTTTACCGATACTAGTTTGTGGATTCCGATTTTGGAAGGATATACGCATCCTACTTATTCATGGATGGGAAAGGATGATGTTCCGAAGCCAGTATCAACGTTAACTACTGAAGAAAAGTTGTTATTTGATCGAGAAAAGAAAGCAATGGCTAACATTTCTATGTCTCTTCCAAAGGAAATGTATCACAGTTTTAAACAGTTCAAGTCTTCTCAATAACTGTGGGAAGCATTACAAAAAAGATGTGAAGGGAGTTTGGATGTGAAGAAGAGTAGAAAGGAGTTACTAAAGAAGCAGTTCCTAGTTTTTAAACATTTTCAAAACGAATCCTTGGATGATCTTGCTACAAGATTCTATCATCTTCTTAGTGAACTGGCTAGTGCATCTGTGGTATATGAGACTGAGGAAATCAATGATAAATTCATGGAGGCTTTACCATCAAAGTTTGATGTGTATACGGTTTTGATCAAAGAAAATGTTAAGTACAAAACCATGTCTCTTGAAGAAGTTCTAGGGAAGATTCAGTCACATGACATGAATATGAAGAAAAAAGAGACTAATATGGAGCATATCCAGGATCCCTCAATGTATTTTGCCAAATCTACTGGTAAATCTGGTACTGGAGTGGCATTCTTTTCTGGTGATGCTCAAGAGTCTTCAAATGATCAATTTTCTGGAGTTCCAATTTATTCTGGTCATTCAAGCCATTCTGGATTTTCTGCTACTACAGCTTCAACATCATCTGGATCTCATGTGAATCAGAAAGTTGCTGATGATTATCTTGCTATGTTTTCTTCATTCATAGCATCATATGAAAATTTCATTGGAGGTAAAATACATGATCCTGAGGTTATAGAAGAAGATTTCAGACAGATTGACCCTATTGATCTGGAAGAAATGAATATCCAATGGAATATGGCCATGTTAATGCGACAAGCTAAATATTTCTCGAAGAGAACTGGCAGAAAATATATTGGTTCAAATAGTCGATCACGTATGGGTTTTGATAAGAGCAAATTTACGTGTTACAACTGCCAAGAGTATGGTCACTTTGCTAAGGAGTGTGTGAAGCCGAAGGTAGAATTTGATTCTCAAAAAAGCAGACTAACTTTCAGCATAATAGGAATCAGTCACATGGTTCATCTGGTAATACAAATCATGCATCTGCATCATCAGCTTTGGTTGCTCAAAAAGATGAAAACTATGACTGGGCATTCATCTGGAAGATTTCGTGGGTGCTGTGAGTCAGGCTTTTGTTGCAGAAATTCTTTCAGAAAAACCAGAGGAGTCTACTGATGCTGAAAGTTCTAGTGATGATTCGTGTGATGGTGATAGAGTTCCAAGCGTTGATGATGAGGTAGAACAAGGGCAGAATATTGATTCTGATGCTGTGTCAGGGGTTGCTGAGGAGGAAATTGTTCTTACAGAAAATGCTTCAGTTGGTGACGATTCAGAGAATATTCCAATTGCCAAAGTATTCATGGCAGACATGTCTGATCCGTCTAAGGTAAAAGACTCTGTTTGTCATATATACTGTTCTAATTGCATTTCTGTTAAAGATAAACTGCAAAAAGTCATGGATGATAACACAAACTTGATTTGTGACATGAAATCAATGCATTCAATTAATCAGAAACTGAAAGATAATGATAAGCTGTGCATTGATAGAATTGAGTCTTTGAAAAGAGACTTAAATTCTCTTGGGCTAAAATACAAAGAACAGGGTTATCATCTAGATATGGCTTATGCTGAAATAGAAAAACGTAATGAAACTGTTGCCCAAAAGAATAATGAAATATTTGAAAAGGAGTCTGAGGTGATCAAACTTCATCGGAAGTTGGAAAAATTTAAAAGTTCTTCAGTTGTTTTGGATTATTTTAACTCAAATGCTGATCCTACTAAGTGTGTTGCTGGTATTGGATTTATTCCTCCACCGTTTTAATGCAAATTATGTGGTGGAACCTGAGATCATAAATGAAGAGGAGATAGATCCAAAAACTGTGTTAAAGGTGAATCCGGTAACTGGGGAGGATATGGTATATGAGTCAGATTCTGAAGATGAGATGTTTGATGAAAAGAAGGTCGAGGGCATTCCAAAAGAAGTGAAAATTGATAACCCAACAGTTGTTAAAAATGTTACCCGAGATAGATGCATTTTGACTGAACATGAAGAGGTGAAAGTGGTTCCAACTAAACTTTCTCCAATCTTACAATCAAGTGGATTTGTTGCGGTTGGTTATCAAAAAGTGAATTCTTCAAAAGTGCCAAAACAGACTTATGTTCCAAAGAAGCAGATTAATTGTTCTGGGAATTCCTCCGAAGCTTATTCTTCTAATGGATCCTTAAATTCAAAGAAAACCTCTTATTTCAGAAATTATCAAGAAAGAAGAGTGTGTTTTCATTGCAATGAGGCTGGTCATATTTTGATCAATTGTCCATACAAGAACCAGGGTAAAATGAAGACTGTTCCTTCTCAACCGAAAGTGGTGAAGATTCTGAAAAGAAAAGATGAGGGAAAGTCGTCTTCTAGTTTGGAGAAAAATATGCCTGGTCGATCTTTTGTTAAAACACCTGGATTTAAACAACGGAAATCTTTAAATGCTAAATCCTTTGTATGCAAAGAGAAACCTGAGATTCCAAAAGTTAGGATTTCAAAAGATTCTGTTCAGGAGGTTAAATTGTCTAGACCTCAAAGAAGAAGAAGAAACAGAAAATTAAAGAAAATTTTGGAAACATCTGAATCTGATAATAATATATCAAATATTGTTTTTCAAAATAATAAAAATGGTTCTTCTTTGAAAAAGTCTGATTGTCAAACTTCTGTTCCAAAAGTGAATGATAAAATTGATTGTACATTACAAGAAGTTGTTTATTTTAATCAATCCGGACGACCCAAGACCATGATGGCTTGCGTTTCACTTTCTAACTGATTCTTGTTGTTTATGTAGGGACAACCAAGGAGGACTATCAAAAATACATGGTATGTGGATAGTGGTTGCTCTCGACATATGACAGGGAATGTTAGATTGCTTGAGGATGTAAAATAAATTGATGGAGGTTATGTCGCTTTTGCGGGCAATAAAGGCGGGTACATAACTAGCCAGGGAACGTTAAAGAATGACAAAGTCAAATTTGAAAAGGTGAATTATGTTGAGCAGCTGGAACACAATCTTTTAAGCGTATCACAAGTCTGTGACAAGAAGTTTTCGTTCCATTTCAACGAACATGAATGCTATATTCTGAAACCGGGTTTTGTGATTCCTGATGAATGGATTCTCATGAAGGCTCCGAGGAGAAATGACACGTATGTCCTTGACATGAGTGTCGCCACTACAACGGATTCAATTCCAACATGTTTACTCTCCAAGGCGTCGGAATCTGATTCAATATTGTGGCACAGGAAGCTAGCTCACATTAACTACCGTAAGATGAACTACATTGTTCGGAATGATTTGGTTCTTGGTATTTCGAAAATGAAATTCTCAGTTCCTGATGATTGTATTCCTTGCAAGAAGGGGAAGCAACGAAAGAAATCTCACAAATCTAAATCGACGAATTCTATCGTAACACCTTTGGAGTTGCTGCATATGGATTTGTTCGGTCCTATCAGTATCGGGAGCATTGGTGGGAATCGTATTGTTTGGTTGTAACTGATGATTACTCCAGATTTTCATGGGTTAAGTTTCTTTCTTCTAAAGCTGAAACCACTGAGTTGGTGCAATACTTAATCCTGGGTTTGGAGAATTTATTCAATCTGAAAGTCAGAAGAATTTGGAGTGACAATGGCAGCGAATTTAAGAATAGCAAAACGGGCTTATTCTGTCTACAAAAAGGAATTCATCATGAATTCAGTGCGCCATATGTTCCTCAACAAAATGGTGTCGCTGAACGAAAGAACAGGACGTTGGTCGAAACAGCTCGCACGATGCTTGCGGAACCTAAGCTTCCAGTCACCTTTTGGGCTGAAGCTGTGAATACTGCGTGTCATGTTTTGAACAGGGTCTTGACCGTCAAGAGACAAAGCAAGACTTGCTATGAATTGCTGAATAATCTAAAGCCGAATCTGGAATATTTACTACCTTTTGGTAATCCTTGCACCCTACTGAAAGTTCGAGATGTCCCAACAAAATTCAGTGCAAAGGCTATTGAAGGGATTTTTCTAGGGTATGTGGCTAATTCGACAACCAAGAGGGTTTATAATAAAGAGACACGCCAAGTTGAAGAATGGTTCTATATTGATTGTTCAAATCGGTCTTTACCACAAATGGCGATTGGTCCGGATTGGGCGTTTGATTATGAAAACTTATTCAAGTCTTTTCATTTACCTTCTGACATTTCTGATGAAGATGCTGCTGTTCTTTACGATTCTTGTCATGATACATAGCACAATGGATTTCTACCAAATGCAGTTCCAAGTTCACCGATTCCATCTACTTCTGCTCCCGATCCTAATGTTGCTTCTTGTTCAGGTCCACAAGATTCAGAGAGTGGGGAGGATAATGCTATTTTTCAAGATTCTTCTGTTGATCCGTTGTTGGGTGATGATCCATTACCTTCGACACAAGATCAGGGGGAGATTCCTACAAATTTAGACACGGAAATTCCAATTACTCAAGATTATTCTTATCAATCTGAATCTACTCAAGTTGACGTGTTGCCGGTTCTTGAGGTCGCATCCATCAAGGAACTCAAAGATCATCTGGTGACAAATATAATTGGAAATTTACACGATGGAGTGAAAACACGTTCTCTTGTTGACAATACTTGTTTCTATACTTGCATTAAAGATTCTGGTGTTCTTGATGATTGCTCACATTCTTGCTTTATTTCGCAGGTTGAACCCAAGAATATTGAGATGGCTTTAAATGACAATAACTGGATAGAAGCTATGCATGAAGAACTTGCTCAATTTGACAAACTTAAGGTTTGGAATCTTGTTGATCTTCCGAAAGGTGCGTATCCGATAGGAACAAAATGGGTGTTTAAATGTAAGAAAGACGATCGAGGTTTCGTGGTACGCAACAAGGCAAGATTGGTTATCCAGGGTTTCAATCAACAAGAAGGAATTGATTACACCGAGGTTTATGCGCCGGCTGCGCGGCTTGAAGCTATAAGGCTGTTTCTAGCTTTTGCTTCTTTTAAAGGTTTTAAGGTGTTTCAATTAGACGTCAAGAGTGCATTTTTATATGGAAAGGTCAAGGAGGAAGTTTATGTGTGTCAGCCGCCGGGGTTTGAAGATCCACTGAATCCGAATATGGTCTTCAAGCTTGATAAGGCTCTCTATGGTCTTCATCAGGCTCCTCGTGCGTGGTATGAAACATTATCCACACATCTTTTGACAAATGACTTTGTTCGTGGAAAGATAGACTCGACCTTATTCATAAAGAAATCAGGGGGAGATTACCTACTGGTACAGATTTATTTGGATGATATTATTTTTGGATCGACAAACGAAGGGTTATGCAAAGACTTTGAGGGTGTTATGAAGTCGAAATTTGAAATGTCAGCTATGGGAGAGTTATCGTTTTTCTTAGGTTTACAAGTAAATCAAAAGGAAGATGGTTTCTTTATTCATCAGTCCAAGTATGTCAAAGACATCTTGAGCCAGTTCAAGATGGAGGACTGTACCCCATACGATACTCCAATTCCGGTCAATCACAAGTTGAATTCTGACCCAGATGGAATAGATGTGGATTGTCGACTTTACAGAGCTATGATTGGATCTCTCATGTACTTAACCGCTTCAAGGCCGGATATAATGTTCGCCGTGTGTATCTGTTCCAGATTTCTGGCAAAGCCAAAAGAATCTCACTTAATTGCTGTGAAAAGAATCTTTCGGTATTTAAAAGGAAAACAACGTTTAGGGCTATGGTATCCTCATGGTTCTAACTTTTATTTCAATGCTTATACTGATTCTGATTTTGGTGGTTGTTGTCTGGACAGGAAATCTACAACAGGTGGTTGTCAGTTCTTAGGAAATCGACTTGTGTCCGGGCAATGCAAAAAGCAAACCACTGTCTCAATTTCAACATGCGAAGCAGAATACATCGCTGCTGCTAGTTGTTGTTCACAGATCCTGTGGATACAACAGCAATTAAGAGATTATGGTTTAAATTTCACAGGAACCCCATGTTTATCGATAATAATGCTACTTTGTCCATAACTAATAATCCTGTTAAACATAGTAAAACTAAGCACATCGAAATTCGATATCATTTTATACGTGATTGTGCAGAGAAAAGGTTGATTAAGCTGGTCAAGGTACACACTGAAGGTAATTTTGCTGATTTGTTTACCAAGGCATTTGATCGTACCAGGTTTGAATTCCTAATTAAAATGATTAGAATGATCAATCCTGAATAAAATTTTTTCAAAAATCTGAATTTCATGGAAAATTTTGTTTTTAAGTTCTTTTATTGTTTTATTACATTTCTGCATTTACATTTTAAGTCAAAAAGGTTAATGTATAAAAAGTCAAAACAAATTGAAAAATATAAAATTTGACATCATTTGAGGTTAGAGAAGAAATGATAGTACATCAGTGATTAGTTCATTTCACACGACCTTAGTAGACCTTGATATATGATTGATTAAAATAAATTGATTTGATCTAAATTTCAAAGTCTGCATAAATAAGAAATGATAGTGTTGTGAATGCTCTATTCTTGATAATTTGTTTTAAAATTTGTGTATAAAATTTGAAACTTGAATTGTCAATAGGCTAAAAGCGTTTTGAAACTAATAATAGTATGAAAATTAAATATAATATGATTACATCTGTGATTTAAATCCATTTTATGCCTGGGTGTGTGTGTAAAAGATCATTATCAGATAAAGAACATTAGCTTTTAATAAAGATTTTCTTATGAGATCAGTTTCGGGTTATGTCCTTAGCACTATTCATTCGATTTGCTTCAGTGCCCATGTCCCGAAAAGCATGCAATTTGAAGTATAATCAAGATATGTTCTTGACAACATCTATCAAACATATACTAGCCCTTGGATCATATTGATAAATCATCTTTACTGATTCCATTGAATTCATAATCCAGATAACAGTTGGATCCACGTACCCGAATCTTATGATTCCACACATATAAGCCAAAACATTGAATCATTCGATTCTGAATCTCATTGATTCCTATACAATCCAATTTGGATTCTGCTATACATGTGCTAAGTGATGTTTCCTCATTCTGAAAATTCGGATAATCTTTAATAAAATCTTATATTTCTTGAAGATAGTGCATTTACTTTCTGTTTGGTATATATGTAGGGTACATGATGTTTTTCATCTAAATGGTACTAAATCACATGAATTTGGAGAATAAACGCTTATAATTTCAAATAATATAATATTGACAAATTTAAGAATTCATGCTTTATATTTGAAATTCAGTACAAATAAAAGAGCATTTTATAACCTGATCTTATTTACTTTGAAATTTTTCACGTATCATTTCAAATATTATTCAAATTGAATGGGTTTCAAAATAAAAAAAATAAAAAAAATGCAAAGTGCACAAAATTGAGTTGAATGGTTTCATACTATAGGTTACCCTTTGTTATTGATAATATGTGTGATGAATTAATTGAATACTGATATGATCTTCTTGATCATGATGTTAAATCCAAAAATATATGTTTCTATTTGTACAGATAAAATCCAAAAAAATATGTGTTTCTGTTTGTATAGATAAAATCCAAAAATATGTGATTCCGTTTGTATAGATAAAACTCAAAAAGATTTTGTTTTTCATTTTCCATGAAAATTTCTAAACTTTTATTAAAATTGTTCGGGATTGGATCGAATATATGTTACTGACGGAAGTTCAAGATTTGACAGGTTGAAGTTGATAAAATTTTTGTTCAAGGCAAAAAGGTTGAAAAGCAATTAAGTTCGCCTGTGTATAGTGAAGCGAACTTAATAGATTCGCTTAAAAAAGTGAAGCGAACTTAATCTGATTATCCAGGGTGAAGCGAACTTAGGGGTGAAGCGAATAACCAAGGTATTTTCATCCGCTAAATTGAGAGAATTTGGTACTTTTCCTCTCGGTTTTAAGTCGACATTTTCAACGAATGATTTGACCTAATTTTGACCAAACTTGTAAAATTGATCATCAGATTTGGTTATAAATTGATATTCGACTATTATTCAACGCTTATTCCATGATTTTATCTTGATTCAATGAATTTTGCTTTGTCTGTGTTTGAATTTGAAACGTCACAGTTCAGGCGAACTTGTTCCAAGCGAACTTGTCAGGCGAACTTAATAAGTTCGCCTCTTGCACTACTAAGCGTACTTATTAAGTTCGCCTAGGGGACAGTGAGGATTTGGACTTGTGCATTTTTGTTGAAAATTTTTTTTTGTTTGAAATTTTTAAAAATTTTTTTTTTTGTTGTTTTGTTTTGTTTTGTTTGTACTCGTTATTTTTTCTAATATGTTTGTTGTCCAAATGTTTCAGATGGCTCGACGTGTTGAATATAAACATAATCAAGTGGCGTTGTTAGATCCTAACATGTCCGAGGCTGTTAATTTTCAAGGCATTATAGGATTCTTGAACAGATCACGTCTTCACGTTGCTCTATCTGTTGATCCTTACATCAGTCTTGTGTACATACAGCAATTTTGGGATACTATGCATCAAGATACGGACGTTGAACCTCATGTTCTTCGTGCCACTGTTAATAATACCGAGATTGCAATATTTGAAGAGACGATTCGTACTGCTCTTGATTTGGGTGGAAATGCTAATGATCCATTATCTTATCCTGGAACTCTTATTATGGGTTGTTTTCAACGGATGGGATATCGTGGGAGACAGAATGATACCCAAGCTCGGAAAGGTGGATTAGTTGGTGAATGGAGGTATTTTATGCATGTGATTATTCAATGCATCTCTCCTCGCAAAGCTGGTACCGATGGATTGAAAATGGCTCTTCAAACAGCTATGGTGGCCTTAACTTTGAATAAAAGATTCAATTTTCCACTTTACTTCTATCGAGAGATGGTCATGCAGATTAATCCAGCTGAAGGTCAAGGTTTCTTGATGTATCCTCGTTTTATTCAAATGATTCTCAATCACCTTATTACTGATCTTCCACAACATCCAATAAGATTAACGTTGACTCCGATGTCAAAACGTATCTTTACCGACTGTACGAAGGTGAAACAGCAGAATGCTGCATTGATTCCAATCAATACTCCTTTGTTAGGGCATTTAATCAATCCTGATTATGTTGCACCATTGAATGACAACTGGTTTCATCATGACGAACTTGCTCAAGCTCAAGGAGTCAATGTTCAACAACAACAACAGCAACAACCACAACAACCCGCACAATAACATGTTCAACAACAACAGATACCAGTTCCTCAAGTACAAGTTCCCGTACAACCTCAAATTCCTATTCCTAAACATGTTCCTATTCCACAAGCTGAAGTTGAAATACCTATTCAGGAACCAGTTCACGAAGAGGTCGTTCATGATCCTAATCAAGATATAGGAATAAACATCGTTGATTTCGTTGATGATGCTGTGAACTCGCCAATTCCAGAAGCTGAAGGGAATGTGGTGACTGATGATGATTCTAGTTCCAGCTCAAGTGATACGACATTATCGGTGAATGAAAGCACAGATTCTGATGACTCTAGGGATTTTTCCTCAGGTCATTATGAACGGTTGGCTACAATTCCACTAGCTAATGCTGGCAAACGCATTAAATCTCAAGCCAGACGACCAAGAAGAAAGTCTGTTCGGGATCCTCCTTCCGGATCAGTACTTGGCAAAAGATCTTTGGTCGATGAAAGTACTGACACTGATAGTGACTTTAATCCAGATCCTACACGTCAAAAGTTGATGTCTGCTTCGGTTGCTGCTGCACAATCTTCTCATGGAGTTGAGGATGCTAATTTTGTTGCTTCTTTGATAATTACTCCTCCAAGATCTAAGGATCCATCTCCAGTGATTTCTCCTGTTCCTCCAGTCATTCCTACTACTTCAAGTCCTTCTATTCCACAATCAACAGCCTTCTGATTCTGACAGGATTACCTTCCTTGAATCTCAAGTGCTTTCTCTACAAACTCAAGTAAACACTCTTGTGTCTACTGATTCACAACGGCAGCTGGTAATTCAGACTCAAGCTCAACAGATTGCTGACACACAAGTATTAGTTTCCAAACTCGTTCAGCGTCTTGATGCTCAGGGGGAGTTGAGGATACCTGATACTTGTCACACAGAGTCTATTAAAAAACGTGATGATAAAGACAATGATCCTGCTGGAAATATTGAGGGTGATCGTCAATACACTGACGCTAATCCTATATCTAGGGTTCAGGGGGAGTCGACATCACAATCACTTGAAGGAAACAAAGACGAAGATACTTCTGGTACTAATGAAGAAGAAATTCTGTTATTGGAGTTCTTTCAAGATTCAGAAGAAGAGGAAGCTGAAAAGATTGCATGTCTTGATGACATTGATGATTTATTCAATGACATGGAAGATGATATGTCGGATAATGAGATAGAAGAAGGAGAAATAGTAGAGATTGAAATAGAGAAAGATAAAGATAGTGTTACTTATGAAGCCTGTGATGGTCTTAAGGTGCCGTATAACTTCATCCAGGATGATGTTATTCCTGAATTCACTTATGAAGGAGTAACAGATTCTATGGACTCTGTTGAAGACGTCACACTGCCTGATGATACGGCTGATTCAAAGATGGATACTGATGATGAGACAAGTCAATCTAATAAAGGTGTTGAAACTGAAACTACTCACACTGAGTCTCCGAAGGTTAATGAAGAACCTGTGATGTACAAAGATACAGGGATGACACGAGAACAGTGGAGAGAAGTTGTAAACAGTTGGATGAAGGTGCTACCCAAGTCTCCAGCACAACTTGCTCAGAAAGAGAAATATGTGAATAAAGAGCAGTGTGTAGGAAGGATAATAAGTTGGTTCTATGATGGTGAATCAAAATTATTTGCAATCAAACGATCTGACGGTGTTCAATACTTAAAGCCGAGGATCAAATATTTCAATACCTTGCCGAGGTGTGAAATAAATGGTCTAGCTTCAAAGCCACTCATTAATAGATCGGGGAATGGTTTGGCTGATGTGATAGCAAACCTGATTAAGAAAGAAGGTAGTTCAGGAAAGTATGATCAGCTGAAACCACAAAAGGGAAAGAGAGTGAAGAACACAGATCCAAAAACTGGGAAAGTAACCTGGAGATACAAGTATAAACCAGTGCATGCTATTCACAAGATACCATTAAAGAAGATTCCTCAAGACTTTCTTAGGAATATGAAGTGGTGGTATGTTGATGTTAATACTGGTGAAGCAAGGATTGAAGATAAAGAGAATAAAGTCATTGTATGTTTCTATGATGCAATGAATCTTATAAATTTCTCAAAGAAAGATCAGAGGACGTTGCGAAAGAATGAAATAATGTTCACTGATGAATGGAGAGAACAAGGTCTATAGTACAAAAGAGTTTTGGAGATATGCAGAAGATATGGAGTGCATGCTGGCAGTAGACTACCGGATAACTGGAAGAGCTCAAGATAAAGACTAAAGACTGAAGATAAAGCTATTGTCAAGGGGGAGTCTGTTAGGACATAGATTGTTATGACAAAAGCTTGTAATGGTTAGATTTTATGTCTTTATGTTTTTGTTATGTAAATGTTAAATGTCTAAGTGTTTTGCATGTGAGCTTAGAGGCGAACTTGTTAAGTTCGCCTGGTCTATCAGAGGCGAACTTAATAAGTTCGCTTAGGTCAAGCTGAGGCGAACTTGTTAAGTTCGCTTAAGCTGTTAGAGGCGAACTTAATAAGTTCGCTTATATCAGGTCAATTGGTTATATATATGAATGTTTTACAGAGTCAGTGAGATAGATAGACAGAGAGTGAACCAGAGAGATCAGATTGAGTCTGTAAAACATCATTGTGATTGGAATACAAATTGAGAAGTTTATTTACTTGATTGTTTGCTTTGTCTTTTATGCGTATAAACGTTAACTCGTTGGATTCCGCACTCCGAGTAAACGTCACGTCTTATCACGAGATCGATCCGTAGACGCGCCATGGGGACCTACGGTGACAAGTCCCATCACTACTTGGCTTTGTCGGTTTCTTCTTCTCCTTCAGCAACTCTTTAATCTTCTCCCCCTGAGCAGCAAGAGTTTTTGTCATATCATAGACCAGTTTTACCATCATATCATGCTCTTTACGCTGCAACTCATCAACCGTCCTTTCCTTTTTCAAAGCCGCTACTTCATCAACCAAAGAGTTAACATGACCTTGTTGCTTGTCAGACTCCTCCCTTGATTTCCATACCGTCTCTAGTAAACCAGAAACTTGAGACTCCAGGGTAGCAATCCTTGCATCCCGTGGATCTGGATCCCTAGATGTAGAGGCTCCGGTTGTATGATGGGGAAAAGTGAAGATGCCATCAAAGTCGAACCCATGGGTGAAATCACATATGAAAAGGGTTCATTGATTGGTTGAAGGGTGGTAGTTGGAATAGTGGTTGGAATGGATGTTGGTATGGTAGATGTTGCACTGGTGGTTGGGGTGATAGTGACCGACTTAGTGAGGATTGGAGTCGTCACCGTCACCTGGACAGGTTGTTGTGGGAGGGATACTATCACAGGAACCTCCTCTGTGACATGAGTGCCGGCCAACTCAGCACTCACACATGGATGCCACCTCCACTGTCGCTGGTAAAGTTGTTGTGAAAGTGAAGTTGAAATGGAAGCAGTACTCGCAGGCTCAGTTACTGGTTGCCTCTGAGCACTGACCGCTATTTCACTAAAGATAGCCTGGAACGGCCTATCCCCCCGACGCTTGTTAGTACTCTCTCGTCTTTGTCTTTGTCTTTGTATAGCAGCATCAGAATCAGATTCGGGTTCATACTCATTGCTTGTATTATCTTGTCTCTTTCTCTTAGAAGACGACTTGGGAAGGGTCACCGGTGTCTTTCTCCTTGGGTGTGATTGTGACGGTGCATCATTAGAATCAGATGAATCTGACTCAGTCTCCCCTGAGTCGGATTCGTCAGCACCACCACTTCTTGCTTCTTCGTCTCCTCCTTCTTCAGACAATTCATTCTCAGATTCAACTTCCTCCTCTTCTTGTTGTTCATCACCGTGTTCACTGAGTTTAGGCTCCGACTCTGCACTATACCATCTCCAATTTGCTGGTGCCACATACTCTGCATTGATTAGGTGGACAAAGAATGGAGTATTCAAAGGGGTAGGTTCTACACTTCCTGGCTTTAAGAATTGAGCAAATACTCTCTTGTCCACTAGCTTTACTTGTAATCTTTCCCCAATTGCCGGTAGATTTGACAACGCTTCATTGATCAAAAGTTGCACAAATATGGGGTATAACAGGAACCAAAACCTCTCCGATGTATTGATCTGATTAGTTAAGGCTTTGTAGACGTATCTGGAGAAGTTATAGCTCTTGTTAAGAGACAGCCTAACCATAGCAGCTGCTAGATCATGACCCATGGCATCCTTCCCTGCCTTCCTGGAAGAAATACACATGATCATTATGTGGGCAAAGTGCCTCCACTGATCTAGCACCCACATCTTCTTGTACGATGCATAGTATTGCACACCGATGTATCCCATTCGTTGCCTCCAACACCCATCCACAAAGTAATCAGGATAGGAAGTTGGGTCGGTTGCAAGTCCTCAGAAATGGCAATGTCATGACCTGCCATAGTAGCCCGAATGACATTGGGGGTTACTGTGCAGTCATGTTCTTCCGTATCCCAGAACTGTTCCATGTACATTCTAGATATGATAGGGTCTGCTGAAATACCGTAGCTAATCTTTGAGCGGTTCAAGAAATCAATGATCTCCCGGTACTCAAGTGTAGCACCCTTCCATTCCGGTTCAGTAAGTGCCAGCAAATTGAATTCACATCGAAAAGCACGAGCCATCACTGCAAAACCAAACACTAAACACAATAAGAACAAGAAGACTCATTGGAATTGAATACACATGACCAAGTATAGCACATGCACAATGAACTGACAATTCAGACTTAGAAAAATTTCAGAAGTGCCTTCCTGCACACTTGTCAAGTACGCAGGGTTTATGCTTTGCGTACTTAGCAAATATGCATGACCTAAGTCTTGCGTATTTGGTAAGTACACAGGCTTAACACTTGAGAAAAATTTGAAAATTCAAAATCCGCCATTTATGAAATTTGATGTTTTTGATGGTCACCTATGAGTCAAAAAACATGTTTAAGACCATTGGAACCAAAATCAACCACACCCTTGTGCTACAAACCGGTCATTTTGACCTAAGTGTCCCCAGGCGTGAAATCGGTCCATAAAACATGATATAACAGATGAAATGGTCATAGATTCTCACCAAATGTTAGTTAGATGATGATGAAACTAAGATCGGGATGAAAAATCGTTTAGGAACACACAAATTTTTGAGTGAAAATCGAACAGAGAGTGTACAATAGTGTTAAATTCGTTTGAATGAGATGAACTGAGAGAAAATGTCTAACACCTGTGTATATACCTTTCACAGTTGGGTCGTGCGCACGTAACAAGTGCGCATGACTTAACTCTTGCGTACTTGTCAAGTGCGCAGGAATTTAATCTTGTGTACTGTACGCAAATTATGAAGATTGTCAAGTCAAATAACGAACCGGATATGAACATTCAATCATGAGGTTTCAAAAACAATTCAAGGAAGTTAAACACAAATATTTTTGGCATTTTTGATAAAAATTGAACTGTACATAAACTTAAAATCTTTTTGAGTTTTTCTAAATGAAGTTAATATCCACAAGAATATACACACAAGCTATTTTTGGGTCAAAGTCATGAGCAGAGGATCATATCAGGCTATTGTAAGCAAAAATGATACACAATAAACATCAAAGAATATGGGATCATGTCATGGATTACTACTTATTCATATGTAATATGCAATATAAACAAGTAAATTTAAGTTGTCAATATTATAGGATTTGAAACCATAAGCATCTTTGTATCATGGTCTTGTGCGTTAAAGTATTAATTTCAAGATTTACAACGTTTACCCCACAGATATGCTACAGAAATTTAAATTGCACTATCTCAAGGCATCTAAGATTTTCCCAAAGATTTTCAAATCTATAGAATGAAGTTACATTGTTTAGCACAGAAAAAATCAAGCAGAATCCATAAGGATTATCAAGAATCATAATATTCATAATCGAGTGATTAATTTGTCTTGGTTTGATTGGTTTTTCTTCTGTGAATATCATATGTTGATTCAGGTTAATAAATATGGAGTCTGAGGATTTAGGTAAGGGGATCCAACTTTTATCTGGATTTGATTTCAATGAATCAGGTATGATTCAGGGGTGAATATATGCTTAACGGTTGATGTCAAGACATATCTTGGCCCAACTTCCCATTGCATAGTTGTGTGTATGGGCAGTGAAGTGAACCGAAAAATTGTGCTAAAAACATAACCCGAAACTGGTCTCTTAAGAAAATATTTGCCAAAATCTTACATCCGTTATCTGATAATGATCTTTTTGTATTCTTTTACACACACACACATGCATACATGGGTTCAAATCACATTTGTAGTCTGAATTTAGTTCCCACACTACTAATGATTCAAAAATGCTTATAGCCTATTGACAATTCAAATTACTTGCAAATATTCAAATTAAGACTGAAACAACTTAAACATACAAGTAATCATGACGCAATCATTTCCCATATGTGCAGTCTAAGACGTTTAGATCATTACTGATGTACTATCATTTCCTCTTTTCTTCAAATGACATTGAAATTTTCTCCATTTTCTATTTTGTTTGGATTTTTTGTAAAATATTTGAAAATAAAAAAGAACTATATAGAAATCATTTAAAAGAAATAAAGATTAACTTCCATGAAAAGATTTGTTTTTGAAAAACGAGTATTCACGCATGATTGAACATTCCTATCAAATTGACAAGATGTTCAAAACAGGTTTGATCAAACGCCTTAGTGAAAAGGTCAGCAAAGTTGTTATCCGTGTGAACTTTGACAAGCTCAACCAAATGCTTTTTAGCACAATCACGGATGAAATGATGGCGAATCTCTATATGCTTAGTTTTGGAATGTTTCACCGAGTTGTTCGCGATAGACATCGTGGCATTGTTGTCAATGAAAAGAGTAGTTCCAGTGTAGTTCAAGCCATAATCTCTCAATTGTTGCTGGATCCACAATATCTGAGAACAACAGCTCGCGAAAGCAATGTACTCTGCTTCACAGGTTGAGACAAAAACCGTTGACTGCTTCTTGCACTGTCAGGAGACCAGCTTGTCTCTCAAAAATTGACATCCACCTGAGGTTGATTTTCTATCAAGGTTACAACCGCCATAATCAGAATCGGTATAGGCTTTGAAGTCGAATGATTGCTGCTTCGAGTACCAAAGACCCAATTAGGGTTTCCCTTTTAAGTATCTGAAGATTCTTATAACAGCTATCAGGTGAGACACCTTTGATTGTGACTGAAACCTTGAGCACAAGCATAAAACAAACATTATGTCGGGCCTTGAAGCTTTGAGATACATAAGAGATCCGATCATCCCACGGTACAATTTGTAATCCACATCCTTTCCATCTTTCTCTGGATACAGACCATGATTGATGGGGATAGGTGTGACATAAGTACTGCTATCGTTCATCTTGTATTTTGTCAAGATGTCCTGCATATACTTAGATTGATGCAGATAAATGCCATCCTCCCTTTGGCTGACTTGCAAACCCAGAAAGAAGGACAATTCACCCGTGTTGCTCATATCAAACTTGGACTTCATCACCTGTTCGAATTCCCTACGCATCCCTTTATTTGTAGTCCCAAAGATAATGTCGTTGACATAGACTTGTACAAGAAGAATATCACCTCCTGCTTTCCTAATGAAGATGGTCGAGTCAATTTGTCCGCGGTCAAAACCATTTGACAGTAGATGTTTTGATAAAGTCTCATACCATGCCCGAGGTGCTTGATGAAGACGATAAAGTGCTTTGTCGAGCTTGTACACTTTATTGATATTATGCGGATCTTCAGAACCTGGTGGTTGAGTGACATAGACCTCTTCATGAACTTTCCCATAGAGAAAAACACTTTTCACATCAAGTTGATGGCCTCAAGTCTATCAACTGGGGCATATACCTCTGTGTAATCCAGGCCCTCTTATGGATTTGTAGCTGCTGCATATGGATTTTTTCGGTCCGATTAGTATCAGGAGCATTGGTGGAAAATCATACTGTTTGGTAGTAACGGATGATTTTTCCAGATTTTCATGGGTTATGTTTCTTTCTTCTAAGGCTGAAACCACTGAGTTGGTACAATACTTAATCCTGGGTTTGGAAAATTTATTCAATCTGAAGGTCAGAAGAATTAGGAGTGACAATGGTAGCGAATTTAAGAATAGCAAGATGGGCTTATTCTGTCTACAAAAGGGAATTCATCATGAATTCAGTGCGCCATATGTTCCTCAACAAAACGGTGTTGCTGAGCGAAAGAACAGGACGTTGGTTGAAACGGCACGCACGATGCTTGCAGAATCTAAGCTTCCAGTTACTTTTTGGGCTGAAGCTGTGAATACTGTGTGTCACATTTTGAACAGGGTCTTGACCGTCAAGCGACACAACAAGACTTGCTACGAGTTGCTGAATAATCGAAATCCGAATCTGGATTATTTACTACCTTTTGGTAATCCTTGCACCCTGTTGAAAGTTCGAGATGTCCCAACAAAATTCAGTGCGAAGGCTATTGAAGGGATTTTTCTGGGGTATGTTGCCAATTTGACTACCAAGAGGGTTTATAACAAAGAGACGAGCCAAGTTGAAGAATGGTTCCATATTGATTGTTCAAATCGGTCTTTACCACAAATGGCGATTGGACCAGATTGGGCCTTTGATTATGAATCCTTATTCAAGTCTTTTCATTTATCTTCTGATATTTCTCCTGATGAAGCTGCTGTTCTCTATGATTAATGTCAGGATGCACAGCACAATGGCTTTGCAGTTCCACATTCATCAGTTCCATCGACTTCTGCTCCCGATCCTAATGTTGCTTCTTGTTCAAGACCACAAGATTCAGAGAGTGAGGATGACAATGCTATTTTTCAAGATTCTTCTTCTGATCCTTTGTTGGGTGATGATTCATTACCTTCGACACAGGATTCGGGGGAGATTCCTACAACTTTAGACTCGAAGATTCCAATTAATCATGGTTTATCTTATCAATCTGATACAACTCGTGTTGAAGTGTTACAGGTTCCTGAGGTCGCTTCCATCAAGGAACTCAAAGATCATCCAGTGACGAATATAATCGGAAATTTGCAGGATGGAGTGAAAACACGTTCTCTTGTTGACAATACTTGTTTGTATACATGTATTAAAGATTCCGGTGTTCTTGATGATTGCTCACATTCATGTTTTATATCTCAGGTTGAACCCAAGAATGTTGAAATGGCTTTACATGACAACAATTGGATAGGAGTTATGCAGGAAGAACTTGCTCAGTTTGACAAACTTAAGGTTTGGAATCTTGTTGATCCGATAGGAACAAAATGGGTGTTTAAATGTAAGAAAGACGATCGAGGTATCGTGGTACACAACAAGGCAAGATTAGTTGTCCAGGGCTTCAATCAACAAGAGGGAATTGATTACACCGAGGTTTATGCGCCTGTTGCGAGTCTCGAAGCTATACGGCTGTTTCTAGCGTTTGCTTCCTTTAAAGGTTTTAAGGTGTTTCAATTAGACGTGAAAAGTGTGTTTTTATATGGTAAGGTCAAGGAGGAAGTCTATGTTTGTCAGCCGCCGGGGTTTGAAGATCCACTGAATCCGAATATGGTTTCAAGCTTGATAAGGCCCTCTATGGTCTTCATCAGGCTCCTCGTGCGTGGTATGAAACATTATCCACACATCTTTTGGCAAATGACTTTGTTCGTGGAAAGATAGACTCGACCTTATTCATAAAGAAATCAGGGGGAGATTACCTACTGGTGCAGATTTATGTGGATGATATTATTTTTGGCTCAACAAACGAAGGGTTATGCAAAGATTTTGAGGGTGTTATGAAGTCAAAATTTGAAATGTCAGCTATGGGAGAGTTATCGTTTTTCTTAGGTTTACAAGTAAATCAAAAGGAAGATGGTTTCTTTATTCATCAGTCTATGTATGTCAAAGACATCTTGAGCCGGTTCAAGATGGAGGACTGTACCCCATATGATACTCCTATTCCGGTCAATCATAAGTTGAATTCAGACTCGGATGGAAAAGATGTGGATTGTCGACTTTACAGAGCAATGATTGGATCTCTCATGTACTTAACCGCTTCAAGGCCAGATATAATGTTCGCTGTGTGCATCTGTTCCAGATTCCAGGCAAAACCAAAGGAATCTCACTTAATAGCTGTGAAAAGAATCTTTCGTTATTTGAAAGGAAAACAAAGATTGGGGCAATGGTATCCTCATGGTTCTAACTTTGATTTCAATGCTTATACTGATTCTGATTTTGGTGGTTGTTGTTTGGACATGAAATCTACAACAGGTGGTTGCCAGCTCTTGGGTAATCGACTTGTGTCCTGGCAATGCAAAAAGCAAACCACAGTCTCCATTTCTACATGCGAAGCAGAATACATCGCTGCTGCAAGTTGTTGTTCACAGATCCTGTGGATACAACAGCAATTGAGAGATTACAGTTTGAATTTCACAGGAACCGCTATGCTTATTGATAATAATGCTACTATGTCCATAACTAATAATCCTGTTAAACATAGTAAAACTAAGCACATTGAGATTCGATATCATTTTATTCGTGATTGTGCAGAGAAAAGGTTGATTGAGCTGGTCAAGGTACACACTGACGATAATTTTGCTGATTTGTTTACCAAGGCATTTGATCGTACCAGGTTTGAATTTCTAATTAAAATGATTGGTATGATCAATCTCGAATAAAATCGTTTCAAAATCAGAATTTCATGGGAAATTTTGTTTTTAATTTCTTTTATTGCTTTATTACATTTCTGCATTTTAAATTTTCAGTCAAAAAGTTTTTAATTTATAAAAAGTCAAAACAAATTGAAAAATATAAAATTTGACATCATTAGAGGTTAGAGAAGAAATGATAGTACATCAGTGATTAGTTCATTTCACACGAACTTAGTAGACCTTTGATATATGATTGATTAAACTGAGTTGATTTGATCTAAATTTCAAAGTCTGCATAAATGAGAAATGATAGTGTTGTGAATGCTCTAATCTTGATAATCTGTTTTTAAATTTGTGTATTAGTTTTGAAACTTGAATTGTCAATAGACTAGAAGCGTTTAATAGTAGTGTGAAAATTAAATATAATATGATTACATCTTTGATTTGAATCCATTATATGCCTGGGTGTGTGTGTAAAAGATCATTATCAGATAAAGAATATATGGTTTTAAAGAATTTCATGAGACCAATATCGAATTATATCTTTAGCACAAATCTATTTCAGTTCACATTACTGCCCATGCCCCGAAAAACATACAATGTTTTGTTGAACTAAGATATGCTTTCAAAAATATGTTGAAACATATATTCGCCCTTGGATCAGTTAGATACATCATCTAGTCTGACTCCATTGAAACTTGTCCAGATAATAGTTGGATCCTCATACCTGAATCTGTTGATTCTCATTATACAGCCAATTCATTAGAATCTTCTGATTCTGAATCATCACGATTCTTATATCCTTTGGGATCTGCTTCTATTCTTATGCTAAATGAGATAATTTCATCTTGGAAATTGATCTAATCTTAACATAAACTGTATATGTCTTGAAGATAATGCAAATTATATTTCTGTTTGGCATATATGTGGGGTACACGATGTTTTCATCTAAATGGTACTAAATCACATGAATTTAGAGAATAAACGCTTATAGTTTCAAATCATATAATATTGACAAATTTAAGAATTCATGCTTTATATTTCAAATTCGGTATAAATAAAAGAGCATTTCATAACCTGATCTTATTTACTTTGAAATTTATTGCGTATCATTTCAAATATTATTCAAATTGAATGAGTTTTATATACTGGAAAAGATACATAAGTACAAGATGAGTTGGATTGTTTCATATCATAGGTTACCCTTGGTTATTGCTAAAATGTGTGATGAACTACTCGGATACTGATATGATCTTCTTACTCATGATGTTAATCCAAAAAATATGTGTTTCCGTTTGTACAGATAAAAATCCAAAAATATGTGTTTCCTTTTGTATAGATAAAATTCAAAAAGATTTTGTTTTTTTATTTTCCATGAAAATTCTAAACTTTTATTAAAATTGTTCGGGATTGGATCGGATACATGATGCTGACGAAAGTTCAAGACTTGAAAGGTTGAAGTTGGTAAAATTTTGTTCAAGGCAAAAGTGAATAGATATTATGTTCGCCTGTGTACAGTGAAGCGGACTTAATATGTTCGCCCGAAAACAGTGAAGCGAACTTAATATGTTTGCCTGAGGATGGTGAAGCGAACTTAGCATGTTCGCCGAAGGCTTGTTAAGCGAACTTAACAAGCTCGCCTAAATAAGCGAACTTACTGTGTATAACTTATCAGTCATCGTCTTCATTGAACAAGCGAACTTATCTGAAATTTTTTCGAAATTTTAATCTGTGTTGTTGGAATTGTTTGCCGATTCTGTTATATTCGAATTTGAATTGCAATTCTTTCCAAGGTAATTTTGATGTTTTTCGTCCGTTAAATCATGCGTATTTTGAAGTTTTATTCTCGGATTTCATCGCGATGTTGAATCGACTATTTTGACCTAATTTTTTATTGGAACTATAAAATTGATCATTATAATTGGTTGCTAAGTGATAATCGACCGATGTACATTGCTTATTTCATGATTTTAACTCGATTTGCCGAATTTTGAAATTTTGTGTTTGGTATTTGAATTGTCACAAGTTCAGGTGAACTTGTTCGAAGCGAACTTGTCTAGGCGAACTTATAAGTTCGCCTCTTGCAACACTAAGCGAACTTATTAAGTTCGCATAGGGGTCAGAGGGTATTTGGACTTGTGATTTTTTTTAGAATTTTTTTTTTAATTTTTTTGTTTAAATTTTTTTAATGTTCGTGTTTGTTATTTTTTTAATGTGATTGTTGTCCGAATGTTTTCAGATGGCTTGTCGTGTTGAATACAAGCACAACCAGGTGGCATTGTTAGATTCTAACATGTCAGAGGCCGTCAATTTTCAAGGAATAATCGGATTTCTGAACCGTTCGCGTCTCCATACTGCTTTATCTGCTGATCCTTACATCAGTCTGGTATACATACAACAATTTTGGGATACAGTTCATCAGGATACGGATGTAGAACCTCATGTTCTTCGTGCCACTATAAATAATACTGAAATTGCCATATATCTGAAGAAACAATTCGTGCTGCTCTTGCTTTGGGTGGTAATGCTGAAGATCCGTTGTCATATCCGGGCACTCTTATTATGGGTTGTTTTCAAAGAATGGGTTATCGTGGGAGACAGAATGATACACAAGCTCATAAATGTGGCTTAGTCGGTGAATAGAGATACTTCATGCATGTAATTATTCAATGCATCTCTCCTCGTAAAGCTGGAACTGATGGTTTAAAGATGGCTCTTCAAACTGCAATAGTGGCTTTAACGTTGAATAATCGATTCAATTTTGCACTTTACTTCTATCGGGAGATGGTCATGCAAATTAATCCTGCTGAAGGTCAAGGATTTTTTATGTATCCACGCTTTATTCAAATGATTCTAAATCATCTTATTCCAGATCTTCCACAACATCCTATAAGATTAACTTTGACTCCGATGTCAAAGCGTATCTTTACTGATTGTACGAAGGTGAAACAGCAGAAAGCCGCATTGATACCGGTTAATACTCCGTTATTTTGTCACTTAATCAATCCTGATTATGTTGCACCACCGAATGACAACTGGTTTCATCCTAATGAAATTGCTCAGATGAAAGGTCCAAATGTTCAACAACAGCAACCACAACAACAACAAGTTCAAGTTCCTGTACAACAACAAGTTCAAGTTACTATACAACAACAAGTTCAAGTTCCCGTACAACCATAAATTCCTATTCCTGAACAAGTTCAAATTCCACAAGCTGAGGTTGAAATACCTATTCATGAACCAGTTCAAGAAGAGGTCGTTCATGCACATGAACAAGATCTAGGAATGAACATGGATGATTTCGTTGATGACGCTGTGAACTCGCCTATTCATGAAGCTGAAGGGAATGTGGTGACTGATGATGAATCTAGTTCAAGCTCAAGTGATACGATCTTACCCGTTACTGAAAGCACTGACTCTGATGCATCTAGGGATTTTTCCTCAGATCATTATGAGCGGTTAGCTGCTATTCCACTGGCTAATGCTGGGAAACGCATTAAATCTCATGCCAGACGACCAAGAAGAAAGTCTGTTCGGGATCCTCCTTCCGGATCAGTACTTGGAAAAAGATCCATGGTTGATGAGAGTACTGATTCTGATAGTGACTTCAATCTAGATCCAAAGACTCAAAAGTTAATGTCTGCTTCTGTAGCTGCTGCTCAATCTTCGCAGGGAGTGGAGGATGCTAATTTTGTTGCTTCCTTGATTATTGTAACATTTCTGATTTTTAGTATCCGTATTTCAAATTCAATGTAATGCATTTTAAACCAAGTTCTAGTGCACTGTTTTGTTCTATTCGTACCATCAATTAAATACTATATTTCAATGTTAACCCGCAACTTTTACACGATTATAACCTACTAAAACATTACATAAGTATCTATTTATACAAATATGTCAAAGACCAAAGTTACAAGGTCTGATGTTGAAAATTTACAAGAAACCCTAATAGGCACGGTCGCGCCGAGTGCTTTGGCATGGTCGCACGACTTGCTTTGGAACGATCGCGCCTAGTGCCTTAGCACGATCGCGCCTCGTTTGGGCACGGTCGCGCCTCGTACCAGTTGAAACGTAAATACAGTTTTAATCACCCGATCGTTGAGTTTCCGTAACCGATTTACACATTATTACCATTCACGAAAGCAATGACACTTCCAATTACAACAAACATCTCAAATTAATCCAATTAATCTAAAAAATCCTCTCAAGCATTTCAAACAAAACACAAAACTCCTTGCGATCCGAATTCTCTCAACCAAGCAACAGATTCACGCTACTCAATCCTCACCGAAGCTACTGGACTCCCTGGTTTAGTCGGAAGTGCAGCAGAGGACGCCGGAGACAGAACCCGTAGTCGCCGGAATTCCTTTCTACCGATCGCTATCAATTCGCCATCATTCCGGGTAATTGAAACCTTTCCCTCTATCGATTCAGTCTCTAGATCAAAAGCCCCATGTTAATTTGGGCTTCCATTATAGAAATCCTCCTGAAACCGAATCTATATTTTATTAAAAATAGTTTAATCGATTTCTACCCAGAACATGTTGTTAATACAATTAAAACATCCCAACATACTCGTAACATCACTATGAATAAAAGCCCTATGATTTTCAACCCTGTTATTATAAGAATTGGTCAATTCGTTCCGGATTTGGAACAGACACGGTCGCGCTAATCATCTAGCGCGGTCGTGCCTCATGAGACGCGGTCGTGCGGATTATCAGCGCGGTCGTGTCCTCCTGTCCAGACCAAATCATGCCCTTTGGCTAATCTCAGTCGTGTCTTGGAATCATAGACATGATCGTGCCAGACCAAGGCACGGTCGTGCCTAATGATTTAATTAGTTTAAGCCCTCTGATTGATCAACACGGTCGCGCCCTGACTATCATGGTCGCGCCCGTGGTTCGAGCACGATCGTGCCCTTCCCAGGCACGGTCGTGTGTGAGTTAAAATCTTGGCAAAATTATAAAATTTTATATATTTTTCAAACCACAAATATTCAGATTGAATTACAAAATAAAAATAGTTGAATTTTATAAAAGTGCATTTAATCTTATTTAGAAAGAACAAATATTTAATACATGGAAAAATTAATTATTTAAAGTTTATAAAATTTAATTTATAATTATTGTTAAACCTTTCATTTAAAAAGTATTTAAATGGTTAAGTTACATTTTATAAATAAATAAATAAAATGATTATTTATTTAATTTATATTTAAACAAAAACGATTAAATTAATTATACTAACTTATAACTAATACTTACAATGTTTTCATAAACAATAATTATTTACATTACTTATTAAATTATTTAAACTCAAACCTTAATCAAAATGTTCTAAAAATACTCTTTCAAACTTTATATATTTTATTCAATACCTCCGATTACAAACCAATGACCTTATTACACAAGTCCAAATGCAACTTTAGACTTAAACATTGGTGCACACTATTAATACCATATACATTACTCCTTAGGTTAACTTGTGCATTTCAAGGATCCTTATACTATCTAGTATCTTTGTTAGCTACGCCTTCGAACCAAGTGAGTATACATAGCCCCTTTTACTATTTTACATTTTTGGAGTGAAACATGAACACTATTCGAATTACATGTTTACATTTACACAAACAACACAAGTACAAATCCTATTTACATTCATGTGTGTAATTTGAGCTTTATGCCCGAGTGCTAGGTGTGCTAATCTTTCTATGCGATTATGTGCAATCATTAACTATTCAAGCCGACGGTTTTCAATGATAGATCTATTGAGTCTAACAAACCCACCCAGATTGGTGTGATTGATACCGACAACACAATTTTTGCATGCTAGTTACAAAGGTTTGATTGTACATGGTTACATAATAGCTGCTCCCCATAAATGCCTTATTTATCATGTTATGTAAGGATTTGTTTTACAACTATATGCTATCTATATACAAACCTGTGATATACTCACCAACTTTTTAGTTGACTTTATTTTATTCATGTTTCAGGTTCTAATGTGTGAGATTGATCAAGATGTGCTACACATAGGCTTGGACTTAGTTAAATTAAATAAAAGAACTCTATGTATTTCAATTTTGTTCTATCTTCGATTTGGTTGCGTTTGGATTATTTGCAATGAAAATTGATGTTTAATATATTCAATTTAGTCAACCTTGTGCTTATGAACAGTCTACATGTCCCGCCCCGATGATTCCGCCATCGGTCGGGATGTGACAGATTGGTATCAGAGCCTTGGTTATAGGGAATTAGGTTATTAGACACCTTGACCTAGACTATAACTTTAGGACACCTACTTATGCTATGTTTCATGATTACATGTTATATGCTACATGCTATATGTTATATGTTATGTGTTACATGCTATGTGCTACATGCTTACTATGATTAGTTATTATTTTATTTGATGACTTATTTATTAAAAACCCATGACTTATTAGTATATACTTAAATAATAAATTAAATAAACAATATCTCTTTCTATATCCTAAAACCTCATAATGCTCACACCTTCTTCTCTATCTATATTGTCCTTAGCATGTGGAATCTTCATGAAGCTAAATCCATAAAATTTTCTTTATTTCCTCGTTAAGGTTTTTAAGCTTTGTTAATTATTTGAGGACACGTACAATCTGGAAGGGTGACACCTGTATTTTGGGTTTTCTGTCTAGGAAAGCATTTCGCATAAATCCCAATCATCCGAGGGACCCGTATGCTTTCCTGGGAATTCCCGAGATGAGTGTTTACTTATAGGCTAAAGCATGTCTCCTTGAAAATTATATAAGTTTAATTAATCTTAATGTGTCATAGTATTCGAGTGATTATATCACTATTTGAGTACAATCCAAACTATGATTATCTATTTATTTTGTTATCTTATTCTATTAAATCCATACAATTCTCATGAGTTCTTACATCTTTTCTTGTCTTGTGAAAATATGTAGAATGCCTCCTCGTCGTGCTCCCGCGGCCAACGCCAATACCGACATTGCTGCTATTCTTGCACAACTCGTGACACAACTCACTCAAGCTAATAGTGTCACCAATGGCAACAATGGTTGAAATGGTAGTAATAGTGGTAATGCTGGTAATGGTGGAAATGGTGGTAACAACCCATCTCAATGCACCTTCAAGCACTTCAACTCGTGCAATCCCCCCAAGTTTTATGGTACCGAAGGAGCTACTGGACTTCTTCAATGGTTCGAAAGCATTGAGAATACCTTTCTCAATAGTGACTGCCCCGACAACCTTCGTGTTCGTCATGCCACAAGTGTCCTACAAAAACGGGCACTCACGTGGTGGAATGGGGAGGGATGTGGCAATGACCTTACCTTGGGATGAGGTTAAACGACTAATGACCGAGGAATTCTGTCCTCGAAATGAAGTGAAGAAACTCGAAGCTGAATTTTGGGGTCTTGCCCAAGATAGTGGTGAAAGCTTGGCATATACAACTCAGTTCCACGAGTTGAGTCTTCTTGTGCCCCACATGGTCACTCCTTTGTCCCGCTGCATTGAAAAGTATACTGGGGGACTACCTAGGCAAATTCAAGATACTGTCCTAGGAAGGAATCCCGCAACACTTGAAGATGCTATCCGCTTATCCGCCACCTTAACTGATAACCATGTGAAAGCGGGAACACTTACTAAAAAGGGTACCAAGAAAGTTTCTGACACTATAAACCCTCCTACCCACAACAAAGAAGCCACAACGGAACCCTCCCGCAATAATAGGAAAAGGAAGACTAGAAACTATGCTGTGGTCACTCCTGCTATTTCTATTAACCAAGCTGCACCTATGGTTCAAGCACCGGCCAAAAAGCCATATGTTGGAATTTACCCACTTTGTGCCACCTCCAACTACCATCATCCCTAAAGCATCCCATGTCGCCTTTGTACTTATTGTGGGAGATATGGCCATACAGTTAATGTTTGTAGGACCAAAGCTCTTGCGGGCCAAGTCAACCCACCAAACCAAATCAACACCCAAGTGGCTAATCAAGGTGTACCCGCTATTGCAAATGGGCGAGCGTGTTATGAGTGTGGCAATCCGAACCATTTCCGTGATCAATGCCCAAAGTTAGTCAATGCTAGACAAGGCGGAGCTCGTGGGCGTGCTTTCAACATATACGCCAATGAAGCTCAAGCCAACAATGACGTGGTCAATGGTACGTTTCTTGTTAATAGTCAGTATGCCTCCATTTTATTCGATACCGGTGCCGATAAAAGTTTTGTGTCACTTAATTTTGAACCTTTACTTGCAAAGACACGATCCCAATTAGAGAAAACCTTCACCGTTGAAGTAGCAAATGGTGACTCCCTTACAATTGAATCCATTATCTATGATTGCTCTTTAGAACTTAATGATCACACATTCCCAATCAACCTTGTTCCAATGCCACTAGGGAGCTTTGATATCATCATAGGCATGGATTGGCTATCGAATCATCATGCCGAAGTCATTTGCTTTAAGAAGTGTATTCGAATACCTCTACCATCGGGAGAAACGTTGAGAGTCTTTGGTGAAAAGCCTTGCAAAGTGCTTAAATTAATGTCATGCACTACTGCTCAAAAGTACTTACGAAAGAAGTACGTGGCCTTTTTGGCCCATATCGTTCAAAAGGATGTTAAAAAGAAGAGTATTCAAGATATCCCTATTATCCGAGATTTTCCCAAAGTATTCCCCGAAGACTTATCCGGTCTTCCACCCGTTCGTCAAGTAGAATTTCGCATTAATCTTGTGCCCGGAGCTAACCCCGTGGCTAGAGCTCCTTATCGTCTTGCACCTTCTGAAATGCAAGAACTTGCGAGTCAACTTCAAGAGCTCTCCAACAAGGGATTCATCAGTCCGAGTCATTCACCTTAGGGTGCACCCGTCTTATTCGTTAAAAAGAAGGATGGATCATTTCGCATGTGTATTGACTATCGCGAACTCAACAAGCTCACTATCAAAAATCGTTATCCTTTGCCTAGAATTGATGACCTCTTTGATCAACTTCAAGGTTCTACTTGCTTCTCAAAGATTGATCTTCGATCTGGTTATCACCAACTCCGTGTGCAAGAAGACGATATTCCAAAGACTGCCTTCCGAACAAGGTATGGTCATTATGAGTTCATGGTTATGCCTTTTGGACTAACCAATGCACCCGCAGTTTTCATGGATCTCATGAATCGTGTGTGCAAACCGTACCTCGATAAGTTCATGATAGTTTTCATCGATGACATCTTAATCTATTCCAAGACTAAAGCCGACCATGAGCAACATCTTAGATTGGTTTTGGATCTCTTGAAGAAGGAACAACTATATGCCAAATTCTCCAAATGTGAATTTTGGTTAAAAGAAGTTCAATTTCTCGGTCATATTGTCAACGACAAGGGTATTCATGTTGACCCTGCTAAAATCGAAACGGTTAAGAATTGGAATGCCCCGAAGACCCCCACTGAAGTTCATTCATTTCTTTGTCTTGCGGGATATTACCGTCGTTTCATCTCGAACTTCTAAAAAATTGCTGTCCCCCTTACCGCTTTGACCCACAAGGGTAAGACTTATGAATGGGGATCAAAGCAAGAAGAAGTTTTCCAAACCCTTAAGCAAAAGTTGTGCAATGCTCCCATTTTGACACTCCCTGATGGGAATAATGATTTAGTTGTCTACTGTGATGCTTCTAACCAAGGTCTCGGTTGTGTCCTCATGCAACGAGGCAAAGTAATCGCTTATGCGTCAAGACAACTTAAGATTCATGAGAAGAATTATACGACGCACAATCTCGAGTTGGGTGCGGTCGTATTCGCATTGAAGATTTGGAGACATTATCTCTATGGCACAAAATGTGTGGTGTTCACCGACCACAAAAGTCTTCAACATATCTTTAACCAAAAAGAACTCAATTTGAGTCAACGACGTTGGGTTGAACTCCTTAACGACTATGATTGCGAGATTCGTTACCATCCCGGCAAAGCAAATGTTGTAGCCAACGCTTTGAGTCGAAAGGACCATGTTATGCTTCATTGTGCTCGAATTCAAACCGATATTCAAACCCACATCTTAGAAGCTCAACGCGTCTCAGTCACCGAGGGTAACATGTACGAGGAAATGTTGTGTGGTGCTGAACTTCTGCTTGAATCAAAACCCAATGGCTTACATTATTATTTGAACCGTATTTGGATTCCCGATCGCGATGATCTCCGTACATTTCTTATGAATGAGGCTCACAAGACTCGTTATTCTATTCATCCTGGTGCGGATAAAATGTACCAAGATCTTCGCCAACAATATTGGTGGCCCGGTATGAAAAAGGACATTGCTCTTTATGTTGCCAAATGTTTAACCTGCTCCAAGGTCAAAGCCGAACATCAACGTCCTTCTGGTTTACTTGAATAACCAGAAATTCCCGTGTGGAAATGGGAGAACTTAGCTATGGATTTCATCACCAAACTCCCTCGCACCTCGAGTGGTTATGATAGTATTTGGGTGATCATTGATCGTCTCACCAAGTCTGCTCATTTCTTGCCTATCCGTGAAGACTATCGGGTTGAGAAACTAGCCCGAATTTACATCGACGAAATCGTGAGCCGTCATGGTGAACATAATATCTGATCGAGATGCCCGGTTCACTTCTCGATTTTGGCAATCTCTCCAAACTGCTCTTGGCACACGATTGGATTTGAGCATGGCTTACCATCCCCAAACTGATGGTCAAACCGAGCGAACAATCCAAACTCTTGAAGACATGCTTAGAGCTTGCGTAATCGATTTTGGTGGTAATTGGGATTCACATTTATCCCTCATTGAGTTCTCTTACAATAATAGCTACCACACAAGTATCAACATGGCTCCATTCGAAGCTCTTTATGGTCGCAAGTGTCGTTCTCCTATCTGTTGGAACGAGATTGGTGAAGCACAAATCACCAGTCCCGAGCTAATTCAAGAAACATCCGACAAGATTATTCAAATCCGTGACAACATCCGAACAACGAGAAGTCGGCAAAAGAGTTATGCCGATAAACGACGAAAACCCTTGGAATTCCAAGTCGGTGACCTTGTTCTTCTTAAGGTGTCCCCGTGGAAGGGTGTGATCCATTTTGGAAAGAAAGGCAAGTTAGCCCCTCGCTATGTTGGTCCACTCAAAATCCTTGAAAGAATTGGGAAGGTGGCTTACAAACTCGATTTACCTCCATCTCTTGTCAATGTGCATCCTACATTTCATGTATCTAATCTGAAGAAATGTCTCGCGGATGAGAATCTCCATATACCGCTTGATGACATGCACATTGATGAAATGATGCACTTCGTTGAGAAACCGGTAGAAATTATGGATCGTGAAATCAAGCAACTCAAGCGAAGTCGTATTCCTATTGTCAAATTCGTTGGGAGTCTAAGCGTGGTCCTAAATTCACTTGGGAACGAGAGGACCAAATGAAGCTCAAGTACCCCCACCTTTTTACCGATGCCGTCGCTTCCTCTAATTAAATTTCGGGACGAAATTCCCTCAACATGGGGAGACTATAACATTTCTGATTTTTAGTATCCGTATTTCAAATTCAATGTAATGCATTTTAAACCAAGTTCTAGTGCACTATTTTGTTCTATTCGTACCATCAATTAAATACTATATTTCAATGTTAACCCGCAAGTTTTACACGATTATAACCTACTAAAACATTACATAAGTATCTATTTATAAAATATGTCAAAGACCAAAGTTACAAGGTCTGATGTTGAAAATTTACAAGAATCCCTAATAGGCACGGTCGCGCCTCGTTCTGGCATGGTCGCGCCGAGTGCTTTGGCACGGTCGCGCGACTTGCTTTGGAACGATCGCGCCTGGTGCCTTAGCACGGTCGCGCCTCGTTTGGGCACGGTCGCGCCTCGTACCAGTTGAAACGTAAATACAGTTTTCATCACCTAATCGTTGAGTTTCCATAACCGATTTACACATTATTACCATTCACGAATGCAATGACACTTCCAATTACAACCAACGTCTCAAATTAATCTCAAAAATCCTCTCAAGCATTTCAAAGAAAACACAAAACTCCTTGCGATCCGAATTCTCTCAACCAAGCAACAGATTCACGCTACTCAATCCTCACCGAAGCTACTGGACTCCCTGGTTTAGTCGGAAGTGCAGCAGAGGACGCCGGAGACAGAACTCGTAGTCGCCGGAATTCCTTTCTACCGATCGCTATCAATTCGCCATCATTCCGGGTAATTGAAACCTTTCCCTCTATCGATTCAGTCTCTAGATCAAAAGCCCCATGTTAATTTGGGCTTCCATTATAGAAATCCTCCCGAAACCGAATCTATATTTTATTAAAAATAGTTTAATCGATTTTGACCCAGAACATGTTGTTAATACAATTAAAACATCCCAACATACTCGTAACATCACTATGAATAAAAGCCCTATGATTTTCAACCCTGTTATTATAAGAATTGGTCAATTCGTTCCTAATTTGGAACAGACACGGTTGCGCTAATCATCTAGCGCGGTCGTGCCTCATGAGACGCGGTCGTGCCGATTATCAGCGCGGTCGTGTCCTCCTGTCCAGACCCAATCATGCCCTTTGGCTAATCTCAGTCGTGTCTTGGAATCATAGACACGATCGTTCCTGACCAAGGCACGGTCGTGCCTAATGATTTAATTAGTTTAAGCCCTCTGATTGATCAACACGGTCGCGCCCTGACTATCATGGTCGCGCCCGTGGTTCGAGCACGATCGTGCCCTTCCCAGGCACGGTCGTGTGTGAGTTAAAATCTTGGCAAAATTATAAAATTTTATATATTTTTCAAACCACAAATATTCAGATTGAATTACAAAATAAAAATAGTTGAATTTTATAAAAGTGCATTTAATCTTATTTAGAAAGAACAAATATTTAATACATGGAAAAATTAATTATTTAAAGTTTATAAAATTTAATTTATAATTATTGTTAAACCTTTCATTTAAAAAGTATTTAAATGGTTAAGTAACATTTTATAAATAAATAAATAAAATGATTATTTATTTAATTTATATTTAAACAAAAACGATTAAATTAATTATACTAACTTATAACTAATACTTACAATGTTTTCATAAACAATAATTATTTACATTACTTATTAAATTATTTAAACTCAAACCTTAACAAAAATGTTCTAAAAATACTCTTTCAAACTTTATATATTTTATTCAATACCTCCAATTACAAACCAATGACCTTATTACACAAGTCCAAATGCAACTTTAGACTTAAACATTGGTGCACACTATTAATACCATATACATTACTCTTTAGGTTAACTTGTGCATTTCAAGGATCCTTATACTATCTAGTATCTTTGTTAGCTACGCCTTCGAACCAAGTGACTATACATAGCCCCTTTTACTATTTTACATTTTTGGGGTGAAACATGAACACTATTCGAATTACATGTTTACATTTACACAAACAACACAAGTACAAATCCTATTTACATTTATGTGTGCAATTTGAGCTTTATGCCCGAGTGCTAGGTGTGCTAACCTTTGTATGTGATTATGTGCAATCATTAACTATTCAAGCCGACGGTTTTCAATGATAGATCTATTGAGTCTGACAAACCCACCCAGATTGGGGTGATTGATACCGACAACACAATTTTTTCATGCTAGTTACAAAGGTTTGATTGTACATGGTTACACAATAGCTGCTCCCAATAAATGCCTTATTTATCATGTTATGTAAGGATTTGTTTTACAACTATATGCTATCTATATACAAACCTGTGATATACTCACCAACTTTTTAGTTGACTTTATTTTATTCATGTTTCAGGTTCTAATGTGTGAGATTGATCAAGATGTGCTACACATAGGCTTGAACTTAGTTAAATTAAATAAAAGAACTCTATGTATTTCAATTTTGTTCTATCTTGGATTTGGTTGCGTTTGGATTATTTGCAATGAAATTTGATGTTTAATATATTCAATTTAGTCAACCTTGTGCTTATGAACAGTCTACATATCCCGCCCCGATGATTCCGCCATCGGTCGGGGTGTGACAATTATTACTCCTCCAAGATCTAAAGATACATCTTCGGTTATAACTCCTGTTCCTCCAGTTATTACTCCTACTGCATGTCCTTCAGTTCCACAATCGTCAGCTGGTCCGTCAAAGCCTTCTGATTCTGAAAGGATTACTTACCTTGAATCTCAAGTGCTTACACTACAAACACAGGTGAATACTCTTGTTTCTACTGATTCCCAACGACAACTGGTGATTCAGACTCATGCTCAATAGATAGCTGACGTGCAAGCATTGGTGTCTAAACTCGTTCAGCGTCTTGACGCTCAGGGGGAGTTGAGGATACACGATACTTGTCACACAGAGTTTATTCAAAGACGTGATGATGAAGACAATGATCCTTCTGGTAATATTGAGGGTGATCGTCAATACGCTGACGTGAATCCAATATCTAGAGTTCAGGGGGAGTCGACGTCACAATCTATTGAAGGAAACAAAGATACTTCTGGAGCTAATGAAGAAGAAATTTTATTATTGGAGTTCTTTGCAGATTCTGAAGAAGAAGAAGCTGAAAAGATAACATGTCTTGAAGACATTGATGAGTTATTCAATGACAAAGAAGATGATGTGTCAGATAATGAAATAGAAGAAGGAAAGAGTGGAGATAGAGATAAAGAAAGGTTAAGAGAAAGTGACTTATGAAGGCTGTGATGGTTTTAATGTTCCTTATAACTTCGTCCAAGATGATGTTATTCCTGAGTTCACTTATGAAGGAATAACTGATTCTATGGACTCTTTTGAAGACCTCACAATGCCTGAAGATACTGTTGATTCTAAGGTTAATACTGATGATGAAAACATTCAATCCAAGAAAGATACTGAAGCTGATACTACTCACACTGAGTCTCCAAAAGTTAATGAAGAACCTGTGATGTACAGAAATACAAGTATGACCAGAGAACAGTGGAGAGAAGTAGTGAATAGTTGGATGAAGTACCCAAGTCTCCAGCACAACCTGCTCAGAAAGAAAATTATGTGAATAAAGAGAGGTGTGTAGGAAGAATTATAAACTGGTTTTATGACAATGACTTAAAACTGTTTGCTATTAAAAGATCTGATGGTGTTCAGTACTTAAAGACGAGGATCAAGTATTTCAATACCTTGCCAAGGTGTGAAATGAATGGTCTAGCTTCAAAACCGCTTATTAATAGATCCAAGAATGGTTTAGCTGATGTGATAGCAAATCTGATCAAGAGAGAAGGTGGTTCGGGAAAGTATGAAAGGTTAAAACCTCAGAAAGGAAAGAGAGTGAAGAACTTAGATAAGAAGACTGGGAAAGTGACCTGGAATTACAAGTATAAACCAGTACGTGCTGTACACAAGATACCATTGAAGACGATTCCTCAAGATTTCCTTGGGAATATGAAATGGTGGTATGTCGATGTTAATACTGGTGAAGCAAGGATTGAAGATAAAGACAATAAGGTCATTGTGTGTTTCTATGACGCAATGAATCTTATCAATTTTTCAAAGAAAGATCAGAGGACGTTGAAAAAGAATGAGATAATGTTCACTGATGAAAGGAAAGAACAAGGATTACAGTATAAGAGAGTTTTGGAGATATGCAGAAGATATGGAGTGCATGCAGGAAGCAGACTACCGGATAATTGGAAGAGCTCATCATAAAGACAGAAGACTGAAGATCAAGCTATTGTCAAGGGGGAGTCTGTTAGGACATAATTTGTAATGACAAAAGCTTGTAATAGTTTAGATCTTAGGTCTTTATGTTTTTGTTATGTAAAAGTCACTAAGTGTTTATGCAAGTTTACCTAGAGGCGAACTTGTTAAGTTCGCCTGGTCTAACAGAGGCGAACTTGTTAAGTTCGGTTAATCTGTTAGAGGCGAACTTAATAAGTTCGCCTATATCAGGTCAGTCGTCTATAAATATGAGTGAACATACTAGAAAAAGAATAGAACAGAGAATTATTCGATTGAGTCTGTAAACTCAACTGTGATTTGGAATACAATTGTGAAGGTTATTTACTTGATTGTTTACATTGTCTTTTGTGCGTATAAACGTTGATTCGTTGGATTCCGCATTCCGAGTTAACATCACGTCTTATCACGAGAACGATCTGTAGAAGTGCCATGAGGACCTACACAGACACGTTTCTATGACACCTGTGTCAAGTAATTCAGCGTACAGATTGGTGTTCTCAATAATGGTTCTATGACGCGTTTGAACGCCGGCATGAGGATCACCAATAATGTTGTCAATTGGATGATTCCGATGTACTCTCGTCTCTGGTACATGTGGTTCCTGGATGTTTGAATCTAGATTTGTGCTCAGCTCCCCCATATTCTGTGTTCCATAAGAAGAAGAGTCAATGTTGATTGGATCAGCTGGAGCTTCATTTCCTACACGAGTGTTAAGATCAGCTTGAGCGTCATTTCCATCAACATGAACAATTTCAATGTCATCACTATCATGAGTTCCAGATGAAGAATCAACATTTGAATCGGGAGTTGCTATCGGTACAGTTGTAGGGTTAAGAAATTAGAGTCATCACCGCCACCAAAGAACTCGTACACATTGGCGGCATCATCTGCAGATAGATCAGGAAGGTTGAAAGACTTGAATAGAGCATCATAATCAAAACCCAAAGCTGGACCAATTGGTTCGAAGTGGACTGCATGGTTCTGGTGGAATGCTGTGTTTACTGCAGTCCACTTCGAACCATTCTTCCACAGACCTACTCTCAATATTGTATACTCTCTTGCATGGTGAGTTGGCAACATATCCTAAGAAGATGCCTTCCACCGCTTTTTCATGAAATTTAGACTTGCGGTCTTTGTACTGTAACAATAAAGAGCAGGGACTACCAAAAGGAACTAGGTAGTCAAGATTGGGAGATCGATTGTTAATCAACTCATAACAAGTTTTATTATCCTTTTAACCACGAGAACTCTGTTCAAACGTGACACGCTGTGTTGACTGCTTTTGCCCAGAAAGTGACAGGAAGATTTGCATCTGACATCATTGTCCTTGCAGTCTCAATTAGTGTTATGTTCTTCCGTTCTGCAACTCCATTCTGCTGAGGTGTGTACGGAGCACTAAATTCGTGACGAATACCCTTCTTGAGACAGAAAAGTTCCATCAAGTTATTCTTGAACTCAGTTCCATTATCACTCCTTATTTTTCTAACCTTCAACTTGCATAAAGATTCCAAGCTCAATATTAGGTATTGAAGAACGTCAGTAGTCTCATCCTTTGTACCTAAAAAATGAACCCAAGAAAAACGTAAGAAATCATCAGTTACAACTAGATAGTATGACTTCCCTCCAATACTGCTGATGCTTATGGGCCCAAACAGATTCATATGTAAGAGCTCCAAAGGGGTATCGATGGAGTTTTGGAGCTTGGGCTTGTGAGACTTTCGTTGTTGTTTGCCCTTTTTACAAGGCATACAGTCATCTGCAACAGAAAATCTCATCTTAGGAACCCCGGTAACTAAACCGTTTCGGACAAGATGGCTCATTTTACGATAAGAAATGTGTCTGAGATTCCTATGCCACAAGATTGAGTCAAGCTCTGTCGCTTTGGTAAGCAAAAAAGTAGCAACTAAAGATGTGGTTTTAGCCACGCTCATGTCAATCTGATAGGTATCATTTGTTCTTGGTGCACGCATCAAAATCCAGTCTTCGGGAACCTCAAACCCAGGTTTGAGAATCATGCATTCAGACTTGTCAAACATGACTGAGTACTCCTTATCATACATCTGAGAAACACTCAACATGTTATGCTTTAGCTGCTCGCAGTAGTTGACGTTGTCAAAGCTAGCACAACCATTTGAAACCACGCCTTGACAAGTAATACTGCCGCCCTTCTCGCCTGCAAAGGACACATAGCCACCTCTGAATGGTTTTACATCTTGAAGCAGGGCCATGTTGCCTGTCATGTGCCGGGAGCATCCACTATCTACATACCAACGATTAGAAATAGTTCCCTTCAGATGTCCCTGCATGAGTCACAAGAATTTAATTAGATTTGGAGACCCAAGCCATGGTGGTAACTTAGAGATAACAGCCGGTTGTGAAACAATTGGTCGTTTCCCTTGGTTCTTAGCAGGGCAGTTCATAAGAATGTGACCAACCATACCACATTGAAGCAAGCACACTTTTCCTTATAAATCCTCCTGTATGGCTCATTTGATTTGATGTTTGATGACTCAGCATGATGAACATGAGAAGTTGTTTGGTGAACATGAGTAGTGGTTTTTGATGTACCTGATGTTAATTCATTTTTGGAAATTTAGTATTTTTCTAAATTTTCTTTATAACCAAGCCCATAATGATTTGCAAAGGTTTCTTTCTTAACTTGGTTAATATTCTTATAACCCCCATAAAGCATTACTTTTAGTTTTTCATTTGTTTCAACGGTACCAGGCTCAGTCAAAATGCAATTATCACGATCAGTGACAATGTTTTTTACAACTTTGTGTTCACCAATCAACTCCTCTGAGACAGCACCATCAGGGATGGTGCTCTCATAGCCTTCACCAGTGAAGAATTCCTGATCAGAAACAGAGTCAGCCTTGCTTGAGGAATCATCCTTGTTAGAGGAATCATCCTGACTTGAGGATTCATCAAGGCATGACAAGTCAATATCAATTAAGCTGTTAACAAATTTTCCACTTACTGGTGGAGGAATGGCATTAGTACCCAACCCTAAGCCATTCACTTGTCTCACTACTGATTCATAATGTTCCACCATAAAGCGAGAATTTTTCAACTTCTCAATTTTACCATTTAACTGTAAGACCTCATTATGCAGCTTGGTAATTTCATTATTTCTCTTTTCTAACCCCTTGTACGCAACATCCAAATGAAACTGTTGTTCGCTGATTTTAAGTGAAAAATCACGTTTTTATTTCTTTAAAGTTTCAATTGAATCTTTGTAACGTTTTTCATTTTCTTTGTAGCTTAAAACTGCAATACGAATGGGTTCGACTTTGTCCTGAAGCTTAGAATTTTCTTCTTTCAAGCCAAGACATTTGGAACATGAAATGACAGCAAAAGAATTAGAGTCTACCTCAGTTGACGAACTTGATGCCTCCCCAATAGCCATGAGGGCAAATGCAGTTGTAGACTCCTCTTGGTCAGCTACAGACGCTTCCCGTTCTTCTACTTCAATCATCTCTACTATCTCAGCCATTAGACCAACTTGTGTTTGAGCAATAAGGGCATCCTCCAAATGAACACCCCAATCAAAGCTTTCGTCCTGTTGTGCTACCAAAGCATTGGACATTCCACCTTGCAATTGATTGCGGTTGTTAGAATTGTTGTACCGTTGATTATTTCCTTGGTTGTTTCCCTGGCTTGGTCTAGTGAATCCTGAGGCGGGTGCTTTATCCTTCTGACATTCACGAGCAAAGGGTCCAAAGTTCTGACACTTGTAGCACTTGGCCTTGGATTTATCAAAACCCACCTTGGCAATTGAATGCCCACCAATGAACTTCCTACCCGTTCTATTCAAGAAACGCTTGGCCCTTCTCAAGATCATGGCCATATTCCATTGAATATCCACGTCTTCCATGTCATCAGGATCCACCTGATTAAAATCTTCTTCAATTGTTTCAGGATCCGTAAGCTTGCCACCAATGAAGTTCTCATAAGCAAGCATACACGATGAAAACAATGCTACATGATCTTCAGCTATCTTAGCTATTGCAGTCTGGTTAGCTGAAGATGTGGAGGTAGGATTTCTTGAGGAATGTTGGTGGTGACAACCAGATCGAGATGCTTTAAGGCATGTATGACCACAACCATTAGAGTTTTCTTCTTCATGAGAGTTCCCTGAGAATAAGGCGATTCCTGAACCAGATGATTTAGCTATGGAAGACGTCCCATAATACATAGAAGGGTCTTGGATTTGAGGTCTCCCTGAGCTTTCTTTTCTTTTCAGGTTCATATCATGTTCTTGAACCTTTCCGATTACTTCTTCAATCGTCATTTCATAGAACTTGGGGTTCTCTCTCAGCAGAGTGGTATACATCTCAAACTTTGGTGGTAACGCATCCAGAAAATTTTCAACTAATTCCTCATCAGGATACTTTAGCTCAAAAGCTTTTAACTCAGTTTGTAGATGATAGAATCTAGATATAAGTTCATATGTAGATTCATTCTCCAAGTATCTGAAGCACTCATACTGCTTTCTTAGGAGATCTCTTTTGCTCTTCTTGATGTCACTGTTCCCCTCAAATCTTTTCTACAATGCCTTCCAGAGATCTTTCGAATTATCATATCCTCTGAAGCTGTGAAAGAGCTCTCTAGTTAGGGCCATTGTGAAAGATCCGTGTGCTTTCTTTTCTTCTTCATCTAGCTTAGATATAGGCTTGGGATCAATTCCATCAAGATATGTATAAGTAGGATGCTTATAACCCTCAAGTATAGGTATCCACAAAGAGGAATCAATATATGAAATATAATGCTCAAAGCGTGCTTTCCAATTTGAATAATCATTAACATTCAGCAGCTTTGGCGATTTTTGTGGAGTACCAATCTCGTAATCATAGTTAAGCAGGTTACCAATATTATGAAGATTTGCCATAGTGTAAAACTTAGTCAAAAACTCAGAAAGTCAACACAACTTGTGCACTTAAGAATGGCCTTGCGCACTTAAGAAACTGTTCTTGCGCACTTGAGATTTCCTCTTGCGTACTTAGTAAGTACGCAAGAGTAAATGTTAAGTACGCACGAGGCAAAGTTAAGTACGCACAAGAATGGTCTTGCGTACTTGGCAAGTACACACGAAGACTGTCCTTTTAGCCAAACAAGGTAAGTACGCAGGTCACTTTTTCACCTGCTCTCACCAACCTTTTCTGATCGCCGGAAATATCTCAGATCTTCAAATTTTGAAGATATGAACAAATCAATCAAGCCAAAGGGTTAGAAACTTGTTTCTAACAAACCCTTGATGATCAAAACACTCAAACAAGCAAGAAAAAGGTCGGATTTTGAATGATTTTTGCTTTTAAAATAGCGCTCAAGAGCTGCCTCTATTTTATCACAAAAATCACCAAAATCAGTCACTTTTCCTTGTAAAAAGGATGTAGATTGTGTCGAAAATGCTCCTAGCACACTAACAACACTCGAAATCAAGAGCAAAAGCTCTGATACCACTTGTAGGTCCCTTGCGTGTCTCGGATCATCACATGCAAGTGTGTTACTAGTCGAACCGGGTACGGAATGCCCGTGACTAGGTGGAGTATCAATCAACACAAAGTAAACCGACAACAAAGACACAAGATACTTTCAAACTTCTTCTATTGATAATCACAGCCGGTTACAGAGAGAATGAGTGCGTACATACATTCTGTCACTAACAACTATATATACTAGACCTGTTCCCTGCGCACTTAGCAAGTGCGCATAGTTTAACTTATGCGTACTTAGCAAGTACGCAGACTTTGTTCTTGCGTACCTGCGCACTTACTAAGTGCGCACAACACTTAACAGAAACAGACAAGACTAAGTACATACATATGTGATTACAACTCGATAATCAATACATACAGATACTTAAATACAAGTACAAATACATAAAGACAAGTACATAAGCTAAGACAATATCCAGAGTGCCTGTCACACAAACGTGCTTCAATAAATCTAGCAACTCGGGATAACCGACCTAACCGAGCCCTAGGAATAGTAAGGCTATAAGGTCTATGAAAGTAAACATGGTTTATGTAACCATATTCATCCAAACGACTCAACGTTGAAAGGCTACTTTGACTTTTGAAAAGGTTTGACCAAAGTTGACCGAGGTTTGACCAAGGCTTGACCAAGTTTGACCAACTTTGACCAAGGTTTGACCAAGTTTGACTAATGTTGACCAATGTTGACTAATGTTGACTAATATTGACCAACGTTGACTAATGTTGACCAATGTGACACGACGACCCGTTGGTGACACATGGTGGAAACATGTACAAGTAGCAAATAAGTAACATATAAGTAATACCTAAGTACACATGAGTAGCATACAAGTAATACTTAAGTAACACATGAGTCATACTTTGTGACATAACATACATGCTTCAAGTAGTTGCATAAGTCATTAATATGTGACAAGTAGCATGGCATTTGTACATCTTCATGGTATATTTCATACATGTTAACCATTTATACACATAAGTTATGTCATTACATTAATAACCTTTTAACATTATTTCAATTCATTTGAACAAGTAACATAACATGTCATTTCTATATCGTAGTTATTAACATAGCAAAGTTTCCCTTTTTAAGAAATTAGGGTTTTAGTGCACCTTAGGTGTCATGGCTCAACTAAACAAATGATACATGAAGTAATACTAGTAACATACCATAAACATGATTCTACACATACACTTTCTATTTTAAGCAAATGCGAAGTTCACAAACTAACAAAGTTTCCTTATTTAGTAAGGTTCTCCAAAACATGTCATAATGCAATTCCAAATTACATATTCTTGCATAAGTATTCTATTCATATAGTAATAAAGCCATTTAACCCATTTTAAACATTTATAACCTACACATACAAAATATGTTCAATTAAAGTTTCCTTTTTAGGAAAGTGGTCCAAATGACCTTTTGGACATGTGTAATTTCAAATAACTCTTTCTACTTCTTTAAAAGATGTTATAGAACCATATTATTAAGTATTTATCCATTAGAACCTCATAACACAAAATATGACAGATTAAAGTTTCGTTATATAGTAAGTCGACCATAGCATAGTGTAACACAACATTTCAACCAAAAAATTTATATTTCCTATTCATGCTACTAATATAAGCACCATTTAAACTCTTAAACATATCATACACCCATTTATGCAAAATCCCAACCAATAAAGTTTCTATAAATAGAAACGAGCAAATAACAACCTAAATGAACATTTCAAACAATAAAAAGTGCAAATATGTGTCAACAACTTCATTTTATGAAAACTCTTTGATAAAACATGGATTTAAAGACCTTGTAACAACAAAAATCATTTGGATGGGTATGGTACCTCATATGGCCAAAAATCATGAAGAACACATGGGTAGAAACTTACAAAATCCAAGTATGATGATGAAATGGTCTTGAACAAGCTTGAATCACCTTCAATCCTCTTGAAATCACCTTAGGTTAGACTTGAAAGGCTTAGAATTGATGAAGAGTGTTTGAGAGAGTGGTGGCTAGGGAGGGGGTTTGCGGCTATGAGAAAGAGAGAGGAGAGGGAGAGCTAGGTTTAGGGTTTTTGTGTTAAAATGAATTAAGGGTGGGTTTAGGAGTGTTTTAATCAAATGGGTTTAGGCTTTTTCACTCTTTTAAGGCTTTTTAAGTAAGGAATGGGCTCTTATATAGATTAATAACTAAAAAAGCTGAATTTATTTGGCCCAAGTATTTAAATAAATCATCTTTATAAAAGTCATTTAAAGTTGTTGGCACATATCGCGTATTTGCTTGAATGCGTTAATTTAAAAGTTGCTCTAAAAATTCTGAAAAAATTCATATAAGCATGAAATATTAAATCACAGTATTACATATAATTTTTGCACACCAATTGTATGTCTAAGTATTATTACTAAAATTCACCAACGTTCGTGTGACCGGACGCGTGTGTGACCCGGTAATCCGCCCGATTACCGATGCATGTAATGAAATGAAACGAATGGACCTGATATATGAAATATGTACTTAATTACTCTATAATAAGTATAATTCAAGTGTAATCATGTGAATTCAAGTAATAGTCGGGTATGGATATTAACCTGAATTTGTCGGGTATCACAAAAAACAGCCGATCTCCAAAGAGTTACCTAAGATTTTCGAGAGAAACCATGTAAGTTCATAGTTTTGATCAGATCTGAAGCACGTTGGTATAGATCTACTATTTTTGTCTTCACCGCTGTCGCCAAAAAAATGAGAGTCGTCGGAAAACAGCTCCTCCTTGCCGGATCTTTAACTAGATCTCAGAAACACGAAGATGGAGACGGTGTTCTTCTGCTGAATCACTGTTGCCGTCACTAGGTTTTGTCTGATATAGGCTGATGAAAGTGAAACGAGGTTGAAGGTGGTGATGGTTACCTCTGACGAATGGATCCGCTCTCACACGAACACCTCCTCGCCGTTGTCGCCGCCGATAGCGACTTTCGTCACCGCCGTTAGGGGCAGAAACCTAGCATCACCCCACTATCATCCCCATCATCTGCCTCCGTCATCGCCTTCTTCACGTAGCCCACCCCCATCGTTTGAACCGGCCTTGGCGCAATACCACCACCGTAGTACCGGCTGTGACGCCGACGTGATGCTGCCGCCGTGAGGGGTGGCCGGAGCAGGAGGCTCCTCCCCCTCTCTCCTGATTCTCTCTCTATCTCATTGGTGTGCTAGAGTTATGAAATGAGAAGGCAATAAGAAAATAAGTGTTTATATATCTAGGGGTTTCGGAGGTGTAGAGAGTGGTAGTGGATACCGTGTGTCAAAACTCGAACCGTAATTATGTTCTCTCGTTACCGTTAATTACTTTTCGTACATAATACTAAAATAAATGTTTAAAAGATTTATTTCGTTATAATTTATCACTAAAGATTATCCGAGACGATACGAATTACAACTCGTGTCTGAACTCATTTGTCGGATTTATCGTTTTACTTTCCGATTATTAATATTATTTTTTTCTAATAATATCATAATACGTATATTATAATACTTTCCATATGAAATTGACTGGTTAATAGCATTTATACTATTAAGGTTGTTCGTCTACACATTTTAACGCGGTTTAACGTTTCCGTACACGTACTCCGAGTTATCAAGAATTAATATTAATAGTTTTTTATCTGAATAAACTCCTTAGACAATTATCAATAATTAATAATAATAGTTTGTTATCTTAAATAATCATTCTTGCCGAATATCCGGTATTAAACCGGTCGTTTGACGCGTTAAAGATTTCAAAATGTTGAACCGTGTACGCACTTCTATTGTTTCATAAGTTCTTAAAATTACGTAACAAGTTGTTAAACGTAATAGAGTGACTGGTTTGACATTCGAATTATGAAATTTAGGCCTCTAACGGGCTTGAATTCTTATTAGGCCTCATTGGCTTATTGGGCCTACTTAGGTTTAGCCCAAGAATTAGGTTTTAGCTTCTAGAATTTTGCAGGTGTCACATACTTTGACAATGCTACTTTTCTTGTTTGCTCCACCATTGGACATATAGCGCACTCTTGTCTTCTAAAACTCCAAAGAAGGTGACCAAGCAGATTCATTCCAACTCGTATATGACATGCAATATATAATAGAGATTGTTAGTATTAGAGATTGGAAGCATATATATATATATTATGTTAATATAGCTAGGTGTTATGCTTATTGTATTAAGTTACTAACTATTGAGATGATATGAGATATATCATCTAAAATTACTTTATCTATCTTTCTTAGCCTAACATCTAAACACGCTTATTGTATTGAGTTACTCTTTGTCTCTCGGTTTATGTATCTTTCTTTCACCCCTAACAAGCTTTTATTTCGGTTGGTATTATATTTCATTAGCCTAACATCTAATCATACAGTTGGGAAAACCAAGAGAGTAAATTGTAAATTCACTAATTTAATTAAAAAAAGAAGAAGACAATTTACTGTCTTAATGCAGTGAATAAATGGCATATGAAGTTCTATAATAACAATCCAACCACCAAAAATTGTCACTACTTTGGTTATGAATTAACTTGTCCATTTTATGTTTATATTATTTTTCCTATAAACAATGCCTTCTCTATCTGTATGCAAGTCAAGATTCTGAAATTTGCAAGTCTAAAGGTAGCATTTTAATCTATTTTTAGTGGAATAATATTGTTTTTATATCTCCTGAACTCTAAGCTCAATCAGAAAGCAATAGTTATTTATAAAATGGACAAAAAAAGCTTGTAGGTCAATCGACCAGATATCACAATCATGGCACACTCTCTATCCTCGTAATCTTTTATAAATCCCTATTTTTGTACAAATAAACAAATATATATCTTTATAGGATATGCTATGTTTCTTCCAACATATATGCCCTTAGTGGTTCATAACAGGATTCATGGGGACCATATTAACTTAGTTTTAAGTTACCAAACTGTAAAAATGCTTTTATAATTAAAAGAAGTAGATTCATGCTAGAAACTTGAATCAGAAAGAAAAAATGCTTATTGTGTTAACTTAATATATATTGAGATTATATGAGATGTTGACTCATACCTAATTACCGTGAGTTCCCCAAGAACTCCTTGCCGGATTTTGTGTTTTCTTCCACCGGAGTTCGTTTAGGTTAGGGTTATGCTTTGAAATCGAGTGGATTTGGGTTAGGGTTTTGGCGAAAAGTAAAACTCGAGTGCAGTGTAAGAGGATGGAGGTGGAAGTTGTGAGGGTTGGGTCACAAGGTTTGGTACTAATTAACAAAATGAATTCTCAATATTTTTTAAGATCCCGCTATGTGATTTTTGGGGAATTTTGAAACCTAATTCACTTTCTGGGTTTAAAAGAGGGAGAAAATGTGTGTGAAGGAAGACACGTGTATTGAAATTGTGTATGAAGTAGGTCTGTTTTTTTTGCACGTGTATTGAAAGGTGGCATGCTTTACATATAGTACACCATGCTTAATGTAGGGTAATAATTTACGGATTCTATAATATATTTGAAAAAAAACAAAAAACTAATTAAACTCTAAGGAATTTTTATAAAATTAACTTTATAATAAACCTACTTAAAACATTACATAAATAAAAAAAATTGCTTATATAAACCACTTAAATTAAAAATAAAACATTACATAAACCACATAAAAACATAACTTAATAATCAGATAGGGAATTGGGCAATGAGCAGCCATGATCACTTTGACGCCCGTCCAACCTCATGTATTCATAGGAGGAGCAGTCGGATCGATAAACAATTTCTTCATCCGACCTTGTTACGTATTCCGCACCATGGTCGGTTTCGTACCCTCAGCCCAACTTGGGACTTCTTATGTCGGACGGAGGTTTGCCACAGGAGAACGGTTTGATAGCGGAGGACGACGGTTTGGCACTATAGGAGGGTTTGAAGTGAAACTCCTTTGAGCATTACCAATTGGTAGTCCGTTGTTGGGTTGTTGACTAAAGGTATAATCATACAAAATTGTTCAACTCCTCGTCCATCAAATTAGTTTGAGCATCGGCTATAAAGTTTTCCCATGGAGAAGGGTCACACTAGTTGCGGGTTATTGGTTATGAGTAATGGGTGACATCAGCTATGGCATTACAAGGCTTTTCACTTCATGGGTTATAATACCATAACCCATATCAACCATGGCCCATAAGCCTTATAGGAGTCATGGGTGGCATGTGTTATGGCATCACAAGGCTTTTTGTGTCATGGGTTATAATGCCATAAGGGCCATAACCCATAACACCCATGACCCATGGCCTATTTGACCCATAAGCCTTATAAGGTCACACTGGTTGTGGGTTATTGGTTGTGAGTCAATGGGTGACATGGATTATGGGCCTTACAAGGCTTATGAGCCATCATGATTATCATATGGTTTATAATCATTATCATCATCATCAACATCATTTGTCATCGGTTATAATGCCATAAGGCCCATATATAACCCATATCACCCATGGCCCATTTGACCCATAAGCCTTATAGGGGTGACACTGGTTTTGGGTAATTGGTTGTGAGACATGGTTGGCATGGGTTATGAGCCTTACAAGGCTTATGAGCCATCATGATCATCATGTGGTTTATAATCATTATCACCGTCATCAACATCAGTTGTCATAGGTTTTAATGCCATAAGGCTCATATATAACCCATATCACCCATGACCCATGGCCCACTTGACCCATAAGCCTTAAAGGGATGAAACTGGTTGTGGGTTATTGGTTGTGAGACATGGGTGTCATGGGTTATGAGCCTTAGAATGCTTATGATCCATCATGATCATCATATGGTTTATCATTATCATCATCATCAACATCAGCATCATCATCATCAGCATCATTATAATCATCATCTCGGTAACATCATTATATCATCACCATCAAATAGGTTATCATAATAATCATAATATTCATCATCATAATATGGGTTATCATCATATGGGTCATCATCATCAATATATATGGGTTATCATCATCACCATCACCATGTCATATGGGTTATCATCATCATCACTATCATCACAACCATCATAATCACCACCATCATGACCATCATCATCATCATACAGGTTATTATCATAATCATCATGCATGCATCATGGGTTGTCATTATCACCGTCATATGGGTTATATATCAACACCATCATCATATATATGGGTTATGACCGATCATCATCATATGGGTTATCATCATCATCGTCATCAACATCATCATCATACAGGTTATCAACATCGATCATATGGGTTATCATCATCATCATCAACAACTATAGGTATGATCTCTAAATTGTTTATTTAATTAGTTATAAATCGTACATTTTAGGTTTTTAATTTATATATTTTTTTAAACTACAGACCGGTATGATCTCTAAATTTTTTATTTAATTACAAATCGAAAATTTAAAGATTTTAATGTATTTTTTTAAACTATAAGTATAATCTCTAAATTATTTTTTTTTAACTATTTTTACGTGTGTTGTGTGTTAAGTGGGTTTACGTATGGTTTTGTAAACCCAATCACAAATAATTCTGATCATCTCTTCTCTGATTCTCTCCCCTATATCTATACGGCGACTTCCGTATTGTCTTCCCGTCTTCCAAGGTAATCTATTTGTGTTCGATCGGATGTAACGTATATGTGTATTATTCATCATCATAATGCGATGCCGTTGCTCTAGGTAGGTTAGGTGCGATGTTCGTTGCTTCTTTTCAGCTGATTTATTTAGGTTTTTCTGTTTGATTTCTTTAATTTAGGGGCTTTGGCGGGTTTGTGTCGATGGTTTTCTTTTGTTATGAGCTTAATGTATATCAACCTAATGGGGGGGGGGGTAAGAGGGGAGTCCACAACCAATAGGTTGTGGGTTCAAACCTCACCCAAGACAAAAAAAATGTGTCGTTGATGAGAGTGATCTACTTGTTACAAATAACAATACTACTGTGGTCGATCGTATGATAGGCAACCATGAGTGTAATTAAGCGTGTGCAGAATTATATAATTTTGTTGCAAATATTACTACTTTGGTTAATTTCCTTTTCCAGTACACTAATCTAGTTGTAATTTTGTTGGCTTATGATTGTGGAAAGTTAAGAAATGAAGAGTGAGCAGGATTACGTCCTAGAGAAGGGGAAAGCACCCATGGTGGAGAAGAGAAAAATAGGTAGACCCAGAAAGTATCCACCCACCCAGTATGTCCTAGAGAAGGGGAAAGTACCCATGGTGGAGAAGAGGAAAAGAGGTAGACCCAGAAAGTATCCACCCACCCAGTACGTCCTAGAGAAGGGGAAAGCACCCATGGTGGATAAGTGGAAAAGAGGTAGACCCAGAAAGTATCCACCCACCCGGTACGTCCTAGAGAAGTGGAAAGCAAGAGGGAGACCAAGAAAGAATTTGAAACATGGTCGTTCAGGTAATTATAAAGATTTTGTTTTTTGTTTTAAAGTAGAGGTTCTTATCTTTCTTTGTTTCGGATATACTCTGCTAGTGTGCTTATTACTAAAGGTTTTGAATGCAATATATACATTTCTTTTAACGTATGCCCGTTCACATGTCTTTCTTTATTTACCGCTGATTTTCCATTCTATGCTAATCTAGGCTTCTTGTGGATTATCACAAATTCATTTTCATCTTTTCAGGTAATGATGTCAACAAATTTTCTTATGTGAACTATGTAGCTATATATATATACATTAATTGCAACCTCTTCAACCCTTCAGGTCTTGCCTTTCTGTTACGAGCACCTTCATCTTAACAACAACTTTCCGGTGGGTCCAATCGTTGTAACCAATGGTTGGTGTAAGTCATCGGAGCTGGAGATTCAAAAGAAAAGTGACTTCTTCTTCTTTACCAATGATTGGAAGAAGATGGCAAAAGACCTTGGTGTAGATATGGGATGGGCTATGCTGTTCCACTTGGTTGATACTCATGTGTTCCACATTGGGGTTTACAATGCAAGTGGTAAAGACTAAATTTTTTCTGTAGAAGAAAGTGGAAGATAATGCTGATGAAGATGGTGATGATGGTGATGATGATGATGTCGAGGAAGATGGTGATGGTGATGGTGGTGATGATGATGACGATGATGATTATGATGTTGATGTTGATAATGATGATGATCATGATGAGGCAAGGTTTCATTTGTTGACCGCCTTACACTAAAACTTGTAAGTATTAGGCTTAGATAGTTTATGCAATTTGTAATTGTAAGTTTCCAATACCTATTTATTACTGTTAGTTATGGTCGTTTTTGAAATTGTTATCACTTGATTTTTATGTAGCAATTTCCAGAGGATTTTGCACAGAAGGCTGGTTTGGATTCGTTGGAAGAGATGTAGGTCAAAATTCCTCCCGTTTACACAAGGACGTTGAAGGTGAAGGTGAAGCATGTAGAAGGCCGGAGTAGGTCTAGTCTGCAGGGGTGGGCCCGTGCTGGTGTGTTTGGGGCAAGTTTGTATTCCGCACTAGGCACAAATTACAAATTCACATTTATCAAGAAAAAGAATATGTTGTTTGTTTCACGCGAAGGCTCAAACTACGTTTTGCGCACTAAAATTTGACACGTTATAATTTTGTTATGTTATTGTTGAATGGTTAAAAAACCAAGCATAAAAATGTAAAGGCACATAAAATTGGGATAGCATGGTGCAGATAATATTGTTGATGGACCGGATTTTGCGTTCCGATTTCCCGTTTTGAGGAGAGGTGTAGGGACAAGAAAAACTAAAAATGATTCCGTAATAATTTTTTCATAAACTTCTGCGAAAAATATATTAAAAAACATTTACAAAATTAAAATTGTAAAAACATGAAAAATATAACATTTCAAACAGCTGCTCTTTCTTTAAAAACTTCTGAAAAATTCAAATTGGTGGATGTAAAAACATTAAGCAGTTGTGTTTCATCCAGCTTTTTAACCCTAGATTTCAGGCTATTCAAAAACTATATTAAACCCCATGAATGTCTCATTCTAAACCTTTTCCCACACTCGACTAAAGACGATATTCATTCGATTCTTCTCTTACTTACTCGCGATCATGGCCATTCGACCTACTCACAACCTGCGTCCATATCTCACAAAATCGGAGGATCATCCATAATATCACCAAATGATCAATTTGATAATCGATTCCCCATATCACAAAGCTCTTACAATTAACCCACCAATCTCTTTGACTATTCTTGAAGATTTTTGGAAAAATGCTAGGGTTATGAAACACGAAAAACACAACATCATTTCGATTATGTTAGACATTGGTTCAAAACCACTTACAATAACTCCTGAGACCAATTTACAAAACATCTCATGCATATTGAATTCATTGAGAGATATTGTCTTGGTCAAATAACCTTAACAACTTTGGATAAGGGTATGTGTTCTACAAGTTTAAAATTCCTTTTTCATACTCTTATGGTATGTTTTTCAGGGAAGAGTGGTACATGGAATGAAATTTAATTAAATACTCAATACGTGGCTTATGCTATTTTAACAGGGTAGAGCTTCAAAGTTTCAAAAATAATTTTTAAAGACATGTATTCCAACACTACTTCACAAACAAATTTTTGGAAGTACCCTAGACTTGTTATGGCGTATATTCAAAAGGAATTGCCTGAAAATATTTAAAAAAGGGGTAAATTGGTTACCATCAAATCTCTTGAAAAACAAACTTTTACAAAGATGGAATCAACAAAACAAATTTTGGTTGATGAGGATGAGCCAGCATAACAAATTTAGCCTAGTGCTCCTACTAACCAAAGAGAAGAACCCATCCCTGATTTGGAACCCATAGCAGAAATCCTAAGGAAGGTAAAATCCAAATCCAAAGCCACATCTAGAGCTGATGTATTACTTGAGCATCATACTCAAAGTCTATCTCCCAGGACTGACTCTTTTCACTACTCACCACCACCACAAACTTCACCCTTACATATGCTGATTGATGCAATCACTAAAGGTACATCTCATGAGGATTTCTTAAGTGGAGCAGCTACTACAGTTGTAGAAACAACAGTTTCACATCTGGACAGTAGTTACATAGCTAAGACTCCCTTGAGGGCAACAACTGTTGAGTCCATAATAGTTCACTCTACAACAGTTGGAAGTCCTCATGACCAATACAAGGGCATCTGCACCCATTGACATTGAACATGTTCATGCCACAAGGATAGATACAACCACTTCAAGTGGGAATCTAGTTGATCCTATGAACTTAGGTGATGGATTAAGATATAGGGAACTGACGGAGAGAATGTCCAAATTAGAAGCTTCTTGCTCAACAATTAAAGAAACTCTTACCAAGAAGCCTTCTACGGAAACTCCAAGTCAAGAAAACACAACTTTGTTAGACTCCATCAAGAAAGAGTTTGAGTCTTCAATAAACAAAGTGTTTCAAAAATCAAGCTTCCAACTCCTGAAGAATTGACTCTAATCATATGGAAAGCCTTCCAACCACTCCTAAAAGAGAATCAGAGGGCACTGGATAATTCTCTGAAATTACACATGGAGGCTATGAGAAATTATGTTGATGCAAGATACAAGAACACATATGCAGATGTAAGTGTAATAAGAACACAGTTAGAAAAATTAACTGGTGTTACACCACCTCCTCCTAAATTCCCAGATGATGATGCCCAAAAGCAAAAGAAACAAGACAAGAAAGCAGACTACTAAGAAGCAGAGAAAGCACAAGAAGCTGCAAAAGAAAAGGAAAGGTTAAGAAAAAATAGAGAGGCAGAATCTACAGCAGTTGTCAGACAGAGAATTGAAAAACATGTTGAAAAAGGTAATCAAGATTTATCAAATACTTCAGGTACAAGAACAAAGATTCATGCAAGATCTGCAAGAAAAAAAGTTGTAAAGAAAAGTGATGAACCTAGAGTCAAAAGGGCTGCTCCTAAACATGCAGCTGAAGCCTTAAACAAATCTGAACCAACGGCTCCAGCAGTAAACCCAAAATCTACACCACCACAAACAAATGGAGTTAAAAGGCCCACTCCTGAAACTACTACTACAAGTGTTGTTGCAATAAAATGACTTTTTCTAGTAGTTAAGCCTTCAAAAGATACATAAATGACTGAGACTACAACACAGAGTACAACTGCTATTGCACCAACTTTAGTGCCAACAACAGTTTCAAGTTGAACAACATTTCCAGAAAATACCAAAAATACCCCTAAAAGAAGGAAGATGGTGGTACGTGAAAGTGAAGAAGATGAGGCTACTCCAAATGCACCAACAAAATTTCCACTAGAAACTAGAAACTACACAACCTCCACCAACTTCACTTCCCATCATGAGCTTAAATCAAGAAATTCTGCAATTCTTTGACCCACCTTCTCTTGGACAATTAGTGTTCCCTCATTGGCAAACATCATGACTTCTTATCCAATACCAAAGAATATGGATGAATACATTATCATAAAAGAAAAACAAATTCAAGACTATGTTGCAGTAAAGTGTAAAGGTATGTCTGATAAAGAGACCCAACAGATCTTAGCAAAGGAATTGTTGATCATCAGAGACCTAGAAGACATTGCCTTTCGTAAATGCCAAGAAATTTCAAATGCAACAGTCACAGATTCCAATCTATGTTCAACATTAAAAAAGATTATATTGATTGGATCACGCAGAACAAGAAGTACACTGCAAAAAGAGGTCAGTATCTAGACTGGACCATAAAAGCATTAGAAGGGGAAATCATGAGGATTAGTAAAATGATGGAACACCCTTCTAATGCACAAACACCACCAAATTGGAAAGCATGTAGAACAAATACTAGTGTTGATAAGGCACTCAAAATGAAGAGAATGAAGGATGAAATGATAGAAGCAAAGATGGATCAACCTGCTACAATTAAAAGATGGAATAAAATTAAAACTTTTGAAAACTACAAGAGTTTGGAAGAATTCAGAAAGAAGTATCCTGAAAAGCTGCCACCCAAGCCAGTCTACAATGATGAAGCTTTACCAATAAGAACCTCGATGAATCCAACTGAGCCTTCAACTGCAAACCAAATCTCAGTTGCAGCTAGATCATACTTTGCAGGACTAAAAAACCAAAAAGAACTAGCTCCTATTCAAGTTGCTGCAATTGTGAAGATCTCATGTATGAATCTCTGAGGATGGACAAGTGGTTGGACCTAGCTAGATCATAACTGATATGTAGAAGAACTGATGTTTTTATATATATGTTTGATTTATCTTTGCAAATGGTCAAATATTGGTCAGTAGATGGTTTGAATTTGGCGGCAGGAAGTGGATTGAATTTTTGGTTTTGAGAGAAGGGCGATGGAGGTTTTTTGGTTGAATGAAAACCTAATTTGGTGAATTGGTATTTACAGGAGGGTGTGCCCGGTCGATCATCTTCCTCTAACAATTTGAATTTGGCGGCAGGAAGTGGAAAGACGACAATTAATTGGCCACACGCACAATTAATCGTGTCCATTGATTACTTTTAGCCACACATAAAACGTTTAACCGTGTCCATTGATTACTTTAGCCATACATAAAACTTTTAACCGTGACCATTGATTACTTTTAGGCACACAAAATAACTATAACCGTGACCATAAAATACTTATAGTTATAACTATTTAAACACACGTGGCTAAAAAACACTACAATATATTTATGTATTAGCTTTTAGCCACATCATCAAACAAAAACAATGGCGGTTCATCACATTTATCCACTGCTTTTGTTTCATTTACTAAATGTAAAACACTACTCTTTGGTCACACAAGCTAAAATAAGTGGCCATATCTATTAGCTCTTAGCCACATCACTAAAAATATACTATGGCAGTTCGTCATATTTGGCCACACTATTCGAGAGTGGCTAGTAGATGTCATATTTTTGTTTAAAAGTGTGGCAAATAGATGGATTTTTGGTCACATGAATAACAAATCAAACAAATACCATAGCATTTGGTCACATTTGGCCACACTTTTCTAGTGTGGCTAAATGTCACAGTTTTTTCTTAAAGTGTGACTAATAGATGTGTTTTTGGTCGCATGAAACAAATATTGTGGCCGTAGATCACATTTGGCCACACTTTTCTAGTGTGGCTACCAAATGTCACAGTTTTTTCATAAAGTGTGGCTAATAGATGTGTTTTTGGTCACATGCATCAAAAAACAAATAAATATTGTGGTCGTAGATCACATTTGGCCACACTTTTCTTAAAGTGTGGCTAAAGGTTTTGAACTGTTATACATTGGTCACATGAATAAATAAAATGTTTGGCCAAAAGTAGGATAGAAGGTTTTGAACTGTTATACATTGGTCACATGAATAAATAAAATGTTTAGCCAAAAGTAGGATAGAAGGTTTTGAAATGCGATTAATGACCTTTAGCTACCCATTTAATCAAAAGTGTGGCAAGGCGGTTTTTGAAAAAGTGTGGCTAAAGGTCATATTTGGCGCAGTGAAAAGTTCAAATGTGCGTGAAGTGTGTAACAGAAATATAAATAGCAGAATAGTAAATAGCAAGAATGTAGATATCTTGAAGATGATCATGTGACGAAGAGTATTGCTTTGGGCTTCGAATCCGCTTGGTATATCATAATGTTAAGTTGACTAATCCGGTGTTATGACTAATACAAATGTGTGAACGGTACACCGCTAGAGCCTCATTCTCACAACATTTGGTTCACGAATTATAATCTTTAATAATAAAATGGTAATGATTCCCGCAAGGGACAACGTTACCCTCAACTCTTTGAATGCTATCTCCAAGTTGGTTTAAGACATCAAACTTAAAAGCTTAAGTATTATTAGTAAAAGAGTGATTAGACTTTGTTCACCGGGAGGCGGTGCAACAATGGGACCATGTATAAAGACGTACCGTTCCCAACGTGAGTTGACTAATTCTTGGTCTCATAACAAGTTCGTATAAAGACGTACGACCTTATTAGTATTAACCAAGCCTTGGCTTATCAAAATCTTCTTGTATAAAGACGTATAAGTTTCAAGAGAAGTTTAATTAAAAAGGTTTTATGGTCTTACGCTTTCAAAATCAAGAACACTCACAAGTGTAAAGACAAGTTTAGAAGATAATAAAAAGCCCACCTAGAATGTTGTTTTAAGAGAGAATAATTAAAGACATAAACATACCACTAGATTAATACATTAGACATTAACATACACCAAACTTCATCTTCACCAAAGCAATACAAAGGGTTTAGCCACGAATGGCCATACTAACTAGCGTAACGTCGAGTTTCGTAGGCTCCCCTATTGGGGACAAAGAGGAGGAGCCTCTTTACTCTCTACTCTAAACTACAGAAACGGATTCTCTTGAGATGTGATAATGTATCTTGGGGTGTGTGGAATGAAGAACCCAAGCCTCCTATTTATAGGCTTCAAAATGAGCAATGCACGGACGGGCATTGGATTGTACGAGCGTGCAATCACCTCGGGAATCAAACAGGGTACAGAGGACAGTGTACTAGAGCTTGGGGAGCAAGGAAGGCAAATGCACGCCCGTGCATCCCCTCCCTGCTTCCCAGTTTTGTCTTTTAGCTGCTGGTTTGACTTTCGTTGACCTTGGTTGACTTCTTGGGGGTCAAAGCTCGGGAATAATCTTCCAAAAGGCTTGATTTCTTGGTGTTTTTGACTGGTTTTAGCTTTGTTTATCTCAGGACACCGAATAACCTGCAATAATGAAATATTAACGTTTTAAGTATCAATTGTAAGGTTATTATTCAATTAGTACCATAATATGGGGATTATTATGCATGCAAAACATGTATAATTAGGGCATATCACTTATCGACTTAAACTACCCCAAGAACTTAGTGGTGTACATGACACATTTCATGTGTCAAACTTAAAGAAGTGTCTATCAGATGAAACACTTTTCATACCACTCGAGGAGATATAAATCGATAACAAACTCCATTTTGTGGAACAACCGGTGGAAATCATGGACCGGGAAATCAAGAGACTTAAACATAGTCGCATTCCCATTGTGAAAGTTCGATGGAAGTCTAGGCGTGGGCCAAAGTTTACTTGGGAACGCAAGGACCAAATGAAACAGAGATACCCAACTCTATTCGACAAACTCCCAACGACGAGCAACGCTAACTAAATTTCGGGACAAAATTCTCTCAACAGGGGGAGAATGTGACACCTGACCAAATTAGGTTACTATCTGTACTGAGACTTAAACATAATAATGAACCGTCAGGCACATAAGACTTAATCATTATAAATTCACAACATGTCTAGCAAAGTCCAGCCGTCACTCGACCTGTATTGGTAATTATAGGAATTACCTGATAGCACAAACACGAATACTAGACTTTTACCGACGTTGGTGATAAGTTTTAAACAAACAAATTTGGAATCAAACTAGTCATTTTTTTATGTGTGTATATATATATTTGCATGAAACCCTAACGCATGTAAACGTCCATGCATGAACACGTACATAGTTTAAAATCATCATTTTATTTGGAAAACAAATGCATGTATATTTGCATGAATAACATATTACATGAAAATACGCCTGCATGAACTAACACATAATAAAAATTTATCATTTTATGTGGACTATCTTAACCAAGATTTAAGTGCTAACTAAGCGGGTATCATTTAACGTATTCTAATTAGTGGGTATTCCATTGGGTAAAATAACTAGCAACACCACCACCTAAGCCACCACCCTACCCCCTCCCTCCTTTCCTCTTCTCGGCCGAGAGGCACCCCTACAGTGTCCTCCCCTCTTTTGGTTCCTCCTTGCACCAACATAATTGTCTCAAGAGACCAACATGTCTCGTTTGAGACATTCATGTCTCCTTGGGACATAAGAACAAAGGGATAATACTTAAGCATGAAGCTATAAAATGGGGATTGCATGGGTCATTTGAGGTACCACAATTCACCACACCACACTCCCTCTCTTCTCCCTTGAACCCAACGGCTTCACCCCGCCCCCTTCCCCTCAAGTTCACGACAAACAACAACAAGCAATCCTCACCCTTCCTTCAAACCGATTCAACAAACCCACACCTCCCTCTTGTTACGGTTTCAATCCTACACACACATACACCACTTACACATCCAAGGCTCAAGAAGTAAAGGTTCATGGAGTGATTTCGAGTGTCATCAAGCAATCTCATTGGCATTTCGGGTCTTCGTTTTCTCTCAAACCACCATCTACTTGCTTACGTGAGCACCCTCTATATCTATACTATTATTATAGTTTCCTTTATTAGTTATGATAACATAAAAGATGAGAACTTAGTTGGTAATTATTTTTGAAAAGTTTAAGTTTATAAATCTTGAAAATATAAAGGTATATTTTATTAGAAATATTGTCTTTACATAAAATATTAAATCATGTAACATAGGATTCTTCAACTCCGACCGGCCACGTCCTCAGGAACTTCATTCCACGTGCCTCTTTCGTGTAGTGTTTGAAAAACGTTTTTACGTTAGCTTACGCTAAGTAAGTACACTGCGTTGTTCATTTTATTATTCATTTTAGGTCCTTCAATCTCATATACTGGGCACCTCTACCAGGTCCTTTCGTCTATAGACTAGGCACCTTTCCATCCATATTCATAAGGCCCTTCCGTTCCATAGACTTGGCAACCCTTTTCAACACCGTAGGTTATTTAATTACAAGGCCCTTCCGCCCCATATGCTTGGCAACATTTTTTTCCCATAGGGATCTTGAGTATCATTGACTCACAACCTCCCAATTTATCAAGCATTTTGTTCAATAGTGTAAGCTTGATTTATTCCCAATCAGTCTTTACGTTAAAACTTCATAACGGTTTCTCCACGATGTACTAAAAATGTTTATATATAGGACGTACCAGCGGCGTATCCACCACCCCTTTAACACTTCGTGAGTACTCCGTTATTCTATTTTAAGACTTAGACTCGTTTTTATCACACAATCACATTTAACACATATAGCATGATCATTTATCACGCGTTCACATATTCATCTTTGTCATTTACGCTTGTCGCACTTTGTATACTAGGGTGATTATCATCCCAGAGTAGTACCTTGAACAGAGATGTTCGAAGGAAAGAATGACGGGTCCAGAAAGGATTTATACACCACTATTTCCTTAAACAGAACATTCTGTTTGTCAGATAATTACATATTGGTCAGAAGGTAACCCATCCATTATGAAACCATAGTATTTTATTTAATTCATAACATGATCTCTTCATGCTTTCATTCAATTCCCGCTTTAATTCCTCACAAAGTCTTCTCCATGATATGTTAAAGAGGCTTATATATAGGATGTACCACCGGCGTACCCACCACCCCTTTAATGTATCAAAGATGTTCCTTTATTTTACATCAAGCTCCTCATTATTTATCCTCGTTTGTTTAGCATGCATTTGTGTCATGCTATTTATTCTTAGTCTATACCCCTAAACCTTTGTAATGGTTTCACCTCGAGGTATCAAAGAGGTTTATATATAGGGTTGCACCAGCGGCGTACCCACCATTATTCCCCCATACCTTAGTCTCACACATAGCACATAACACGTAATCACATAAACATCTATCTAAGGTACGGGTCCAGTGTACTTACTATAGTCTCGGGTCATTTCCTACGCTCGTTCCTCGCTTAAACGTTCCTCCGAATATGAACAGCACTCGCTCCTTAACGCGCCGCACTAGCTCCTAATTCTTCTCTAGATTTTCTGTGTGTGATATGGTGTTTGTGCATGTTGTGTTTGAAAGTGAATTGCCTTAAGAATCTATTTATAGGCAAAATTCTGAGTCCGTAGCGGACTGTTACCGCCGGTGACGGTCCGTTACCGTTTTCTTGGCCTCCAAGCACTTCCTGGCTATGTAACGGACCATCATAGCCCATGACGGTCCGTCTTGGCCTTAGGGTTGGATGAGTCAGTGATACGTGGCATAAAATGGTGACTTTTCACGATTTTACGGCGTGACAGACCGTCACTGTTATGGCTGGAGGTCTTGACGGACCGTTACACCAAGTGATGGTCCGTTATAACACCATTTTAAAATTTTATCTCCGAGGAACCCAAGTTTCATATATTATTGCTTCCGTAACTCATTTTCTCGCCCGAGATATGCTTAAGCGAAGTTTTGGGCTATTTCCGATCGAACCGTCTTTCTGTTTTCGCGTCCGGTTACGTTCTAGTGTCCCGTTTTTTATCCGACACGTGTCCTAACCTATTTTTAGGAGTTTGGGATGTTACAAATCTACCCTCCTTAAATTAGGTTTCGTCCTTTAAACCTATAAATTTTGGAATAAATGGGGGTAATTATTTCTCATTTCCTCCTCACTTTCCCAAGTCATCTCCGATCATTTTCTGTGCCTCCATTACACTAATACTTGTTTAATCTTTTGGTGACGTAACTACTTCTCCTTTCTGTCTAGAACCTTTATAGGTTCTTCGACATAAGTTAGTTTCTCATCAACCTCAATCTCTTCCAGAGGTACTTGAGCAGTCTCGTCCGTAAAACACTTCCTTAAATAAGATACGTGAAACGTGTTGTGTGTCTTGTTCAATTATTCAGGTAGATCTAGTTGATAAGCCAATTTTCCGACTCGTTTGATGATTTTTGAAAGGACCTTTGAATCATGGACTTAGCTTGCCACATTTCTTGAATCTAATCAGACCTTTCCTAAGGAGATATCTTTAGTAGAACGTAATCTCCTTCTTGAAATTCTATTGGTCTACTTCTCTTATCTGTATATTGGTCGTCATACTTTATTTATGAGATCCATAAAAACTGCCAAAATATTCAATTCTTAACGTTCATAACGAGTTCTAAATGCCCTCTTATGCACATCTTCTTCTCGTTTCTTGATTTGGTGATGACCGGATCTCCAGTCGATTTTGAAAAACCAACTATATCTTTGTAATTGATTGAATAGATCATCAATTCTAGGTAAGGGATACCTATTTTTGATAATCAACTTGTTCAATTCTCGGTAGTCTATATACATTCTTATACTACCTTCCTTCTTCTTCCCGAATAGAATTGGCAGTTTACATCTTCAAAATCTCTGTGGGATGCCTTAGAACAACGTCATGAAGGAAATGCTTCGTTGAAAGCTATCAATGCTAAGGCCATTAAGAAGGAATTTGATAATTTCATGTATATTGGGAATGAGTCCTTAGATGATCTAATTGAGAGATTCTATCACTTGATGAGTGAATTGCATGCCCATGAGATTAAAACAACGAAAGAAGAAAAGGTTCAATGCATGGCAGATGCGCTACCACCAAAATGGGATTCATTCTTGATGGTTCTCAAACAGAACAATACTCTTGGAACCATTGACATCAATGAATTTCTTCAGAAATTGAGAGAACAAGAGGTGTTGAATAAGTGGAAGCTAAAAAGAGGCGTACAAACTCAGTGTAGGATTGTGAGAATACAAGATGGTTCTGTTCTTAGTTGAGGTTGGCGGAAACAAAATCAACTACACAATTTATAATCAAGTAAACACAAAGAATACTGATAAACACTGTTGTATTAAGCTTTTGTGAATGCAAAGATTACAAGTGAGAAACTCAATGAATAAGTATGACAAGCACTACAAGCACTATCAAGGCACACTCAAGACACACTTACAATGAAGTGGCGACTCAGTATTTATAGTAACTTAGAATCAAGACAGACCCTTGATTCTAAGGATCAGATCGAACACAAGCCGTTGATCTTGTTTATTAATCTAAATTACACGCAAAGGCTAATCTAGATAACTTTATTGAAATGTCTTCTTAGGCATCATTGTTTGCATGCTTGGAGAAGTGTATTATTGTCCGTCATTGGTTGACCATAGCGGTTCCTTCTACTTTGAGTCTGTCAGTTGCTTTTGCAGAAAGGTGTCAGAGACGCTTGGCCTGGATAGTCAGCTGCAACGTTTGGTCTTCAGTGAATAAGGCTATCAGCTGCAAAGAGTGAAGGTTGCTGCTGGTAAGCCTATCAGCGGCAAACATGGAAGACCGCTGCTGATAAGCCTATCAGCAGCAACTTGTGCAGAATGCTGCTGATAAGCCTATCAGCAGCAACAAGTGTTGAATGCTGCTGATAAGCCTATCAGCAGCAATTGTACTTAGAATAATTTGGTAGCAATCAGTCTTTGGTTCTACAAACTCCCCCTAGACTGATGCAACCAAAAATTCTTCTAATCACTTTGCTGCTGAAGCTTTTGCATGTGGCTGACTTTCCTTTCAACCTCATAGCCTCTTGGATCCTTGCTGGGATTGTTCAGTGGAAGTTCAGACAGAGTCTTGATGTCTTTGTGTTGCATTTTGTAGATTGCTTTGCTTGAACATCTCATCTGCTGCTTCTTTACATCAGTCAGTGTGAACTCATCCAAATCAGCATTGTAGGTCCAAGATACAAATGGAGAGTGGGACTTGAGTGGTTTGATGTTTATGATCACATCTTTGCTAGGGTTGAAGTAGTGTTTGATTGCTAGCACAAGACGTTTCCCACTCTCATTTGCAGGCTCATTAGCTTCACCCAGCTCTAAAATTCTTTGAAGATCGGAATCAGGTAGTTGCAGAACCTCATCAACAGACCTGTAAGTGGATCTTCTTCTCTCAGTTCTTCCCCTAAAGATCTCAAACACTTGATCTTGTGAATTGTGGAACCAGTTAACTATATTTCTTGAGTCTTCTGGTTTAGGAGTGGGTTTTGGTATCTTTAAGGGAGGCTGTTGATGAGTGGGAGCTGGGTGGGATGACTTGGACTTTTTGGGTGGAGGAGTGGAAGGTTTGGGGAGGAGAGTGGAAGGATGATGGACTGAGGAAGAGGTAGGTGAGGGAGAAGGCTTGGGTTTCTTTGTCTTTGGTTCTTCATCTTCTTTGATAAGTACCCTTTTCTTGGAGCCCTTCTTCCCTAGTATTTCTTCCTCATCCTTTTTAACTTTAAAGTAGAGGGCTTGCAGGTTCATGAAATTCATAGGACCTAGCCTCTTTCCACTATCTCCTCTGGCCTTAAGGAAGTCAATCATGACCTTCCTTTCTTCATGGGTCCTTTTATTGAAGGCAATGGTCTTTTTGGACTGTTGTTTGGCTTTTTCTTCTTCTTCAGCCTTTTTCTTCTTTGCCAACTGACCTTGCTGACCCATGAAGGCTCTGTTGATCTCTTTGTTTGAAAGTTTTTCAAGGTAGTCTGCATCCTCACCTTGAGAGATCAGAGCTTCAGTCCACTCCTCCCTTAATTCTTTTGCTAATTTAGAATCAGTGATTCTAAACTTAGCATCCTCCTTCTTCTTCTTTTCATTCTCTTCTTCTTCTTCCTTGGCAAGCTGTTCCTGCAGCTGTCTGGCCAGTTGTTCATCTTTCTCAATTTGGTCGACTGCAGGAATCTTTCTTTTCAGTTCATCCAGCTGTTTAGCATACAGCTGGATGGTTTGTTCTCTTAGGAGAATGGCTGTTTTTCTTTCTTGAACCCTTTTTATGTCAGCCATCTCCTCTTCTTCTCTTCTTCTTCTTTTCTCTTCCCTTTCTCTTTTCTCTTTTAGCAACCTCTCTTCATCTTCATCAGTCATGATTCCCTTTCCTTTGTTTACATTGGATGCCTCTGCTTCAGCTTCATTGATCACAACAGCAGATGGTGATGCTGCTATTGGGATCTCTGCCTCAGCTTCATTGGCAATTTGAGATGTGAATAAGGGAAGGTCATCGTCTTCATCAAGTTGATACTCAGGACCTTCTATTTCTCTCAGTTTTTCTTTGATAGTTGATCTTGACTCATAAGCTGCAGTGCAGATGTTAACTCGAGGGGAAGCTGAGTCAGTGTCAGTGTCAGAGTTTGACACATATACTGCCTCAGTAATTCTTCCTACTTATTCAAGTTTGGCTCTGACAGTATCTATCATTGCCTGGCTTTCAAGTGAGTTGACATTGCAGATGTTGGTTCTGAGCTGATAGATCTTGAAGAGAAAGTCTGAGGGCAGATGAAGGATGTTTCTGGTGTTGATGATGAGAGAGGAGCCGTTGCTGAGCAAAAAAGTGTGGTCAAGAGACTTAGTGCTCACCCAACCTAGCACATCCAAGTCCTTGACCAGGAAGGCATACAGGAACCTTCGAAAGCCCAGAACTTCTTCTTCAGTGTGAAGACTGCTCCTTGTTATTTCAAGATTGCTAGGAGTCAGTCTTCTTTCTGCGGCCGCCGAGGATTCAGGATAAGCTACCCGATGTGCTGCTTGTAGGAATCTTTGGAACCTGGGTAGATTATCCTCCATCAGGTCATGGAACCTGCCAATGGCAAGTTCAGCTGAGAGATCTGCTGAAGTGTTGATGCAGTCAGTTAGAAGCAGTTCTAGGACTTGGAGGGCATTGAGAGAGTTCCAGTTCAGCTCTTCTACTCCGCTGAACTCCCATCCAATCCAAAACCTCTCAGCTAATCCATCATACCCCCAAGCTAGAATAGAGTCAAACTCTAGCTTCTTTGAAGATTTGAAGATTTGGGGGGTAGTGGATTGACCTATGATGGCTGCTGCTTGTGGAAGGATGCTGAATGATGCATTTGTTTGTTCTGTGTCTTCAGCATCATTCAGCATTTCATCGACAGCCCTGACGAGCAACTGCCAGTCTTCAGATATCTCTTCGTCTTCGTTATCTGGGGCTGGCAAGTCATGAACTTGGACAAAAGCTGGCTTATATTGTGAGCTTTGAAGTACAAACTGCTCTTGAATCCAGTCGTCAAGACTGTCTGTATCATCTTCCATAGAAACCATCTCCCCCTTTTTGGTTGCATCAGCAGACAGGTAAGCATCAGTTTGGGTGCCTACTGATACAAGAGAGGGAGAGGCTAGAGTTGGGCATTGATGGGCTTCATGCATAGCGACTTGGTGTCTTAGTTTGGACATTTCAGCCTCTAGCATAGCCACCCTGGCCGTCAATTCCATGTTATGAAGTTTCAGTCTGTCCTCATCCACAGTTGTGGAATCCTTGGACCCAGATGGGGCCGTAGGCCTAGCCTCAGCATCCCCATCACCCGCGGTTTCTTGGCGCCTGGGATTCCTCTCAGTGAAGGGAGTTTCCAAGGAAACACCCTCACCGTGAGTTACCGTGGTTGAGGTCTTAAATATGTTGTCACTATCCTCCTGGTCAGTTGATGGACCAGCAGTAGTGACAGCCTCATCCACATCCACTCTTTCAATACTCCCAGAGTGGACCTTCAAGGGTGAGGAACTTGGGTTGGGTGTTTCGGAAGCAAGACCAATCAGTACCTCCTTGATAGTGGTATTTGGAGAAGGTACATCACCTTGGTCAGGTTCCTCTACACTTAAGTTCAAAGAAGAGAGGAATGGCTCGAAGGGCTGTTCTATGGATCCGGGAAGTGATCCTAATCCTAATAGAGAGACTTCCGAAGGAGTCTCCCTAGCAATGTGGCTTTCCCTTATGATATTCTCACTAGAATGTTGTGATTCTGAGTGAGGGATGTTGGCTTGGGTTTGGGCCTTGGAGGCAGGAGAAGAAGGAGTTCTCTTGCCCCTCTTCCTTGTATACTTGGCTGCAACCGGGGCCCTGTGTTCCGGTTGAGCAATCAAACTGGGGGTGAGTAATGTATGTGCCTGTGCATCCTCAGTAGAATGCACAGGAGTTCGATCAAGGGAAACAATAGGTTGAGTTTGTGGCAGTGAGGAGGAGGGTGTGGGATCAGTATCAGCTAGGTTTGCTGAACTGTCACCCTGGGCACTATGTGTGTTCAACATTGTAGATAACAATGGAACATCGGCCCCTGAGAACTTTGATCAAACTGTTCTCATGCTTTGAAAAATGTTGTTCTTATGTCCCAGTATTGAGTAGATTCTTGCAGTTTTTGAAAAATCTTGGTGCTCAAAATTGAACACTTCCTGCAAGAATCTTGGGTACATGAAGAACTGTGATTTCACCCCTTTCTTGAAGGTTGTATCTCAAACCTTCAAGAATGAGGTGGGAAAAATTGAAACCTGCTCCTGTTATCATACCGTGAACTGCCGACGCAAGTCCGGAGCTGAGTTGGTTCCAGCCACTCCTCTTTTGAGATATGCATTGGAGAAGAGTGTGGCAGAGATACTTCCATTTGGGACCCATGAGTGCCTTCTCTATCGTATACTCTGTTTGATTCCCAGTGTACCCTATGGATACAAAGGTCCTCATGTATACGTCTCTTGGGTAAGAGAGGGCGTCCCCTTCATCCTGAAGCTTGAGGTGTTGGCGGAGTTTTGCTTCAGTGATGATCATTTCCTTACCGTCTACTGTGCCTCTGATTTGAGGAGTGCCTTGTTCAGTAGAATACACGGCTGAGCTCCGAAAATCTTCCATGTGTGAAGTATATATGGTTGGGTTGACGGTTAGGGCATGGTAAATTTTGGACCGACAAAGGAAGTCGATCATACCGTCAAAACCTTCGGATTTCTTGCCCTTGATTAGGTATGCAGTTAGGTTGTGATATGGGGAGAACTTATCGTTGGGGTTGTTTATGTCTGCGCCTGCCATTGTTATGGATTCGGAGGGAAGAGAGAAAGGTGTTTGAATGGAGGTTAATTGTGGAGGGCTTTGAATGCTGTGGGGATGGGAGAGAAAGTGATGGGAGATAGGTTTGAAATAGAATGTGAAGAGGTAGAGGGATGATTTGAGTTGGTGATATAACGGCAGACGGAGAAAAAGCAACTCTACTTGTACAGTACAACCTGTTTCACTTTTCATTGTTACAGCTGTAAAACACTCGAGCAGTCATGGTGAAGACTGACGATATTTACTTTTACAGCGGGTAAAAGTTAGTTTAGACTTATGTTCACCCATCAGCAGTAAACTTGGTTGCTGCTGAAAGATAAGAGTATCCGCAGCAAAATTGGTTACAGCCGATGGATAAGCCTATCCGCTGCAAACTTGGTTGCTGCGGAGAGATAAGTCTGTCAGCAGCAGATTTTGTTGCTGAACGGTTTAAAGATCTGCAGCAAAGAAATTGCTGCTGAAAGCCTTAAAGCTATCCGCAGAAAACATGTACCTGCTGATAACTTAAAGCTATCAGTGGCAAAACTTTTGCTACTGATGCTTTTACCTGTCAGCAGCTGAAGGACAAAAATGCTGCTGACCCATAACTTTTATTTACAACAAGGGACAAAAAGACACATTTTAAGGAGAAACTTGAGATGGATTTTAATCAAAGTTCATCATACCAATTGATTCAACTAAATATCTGAATCTAGCTTCATCAAAAGGTTTTGTAAACAGATCAGCATATTGCTCATTTGTATGAACTTTGGTTAAAATAATTCTCCTTTTCTCAGCTTGATCTCTTATGAAATGGTACCTGATGTCGATGTGCTTTGTCTTTGAGTGCTGCACCGGATTGTTTGTGATAGAGATATCACTTATGTTGTCAATGTGAATTGGAGTCTGCATGAAGGTCATTCCATAGTCAAGCATTTGATTTTGGATCCAGATGACCTGTGCACAGCAGCTTGAAGCTGCAATGTATTCTTCTTCAGCTGTTGAAGTAGAAACACATGTTTGCTTTTTGCATTGCCATGAGATGAGCCTTCCTCCAAGAAATTGACATCCCCCAGATGTGGACTTTTTGTCCAAGTTACAACCCCCATAGTCACTGTCAGTGTAAGCATAGAGATTGACATTTTCATTCTTTGGATACCATAGCCCAAGTTTTGGAGCTCCCTTTAGGTATCTAAGGATCCTTTTGACAGCTTGAAGATGAGACACTTTTGGAGCTGCTTGAAATCTTGCGCAGAGGCAAACTGCAAACATGATATCTGGTCTTGAGGCAGTGAGGTACATGAGAGACCCTATCATTGCTCGGTACTGATGTTGATCAGTGTCTTGTCCTTCTTTATCCGGAGATAATTGATGGTGCACTTGCATAGGAGTTCTTGCAGCAGAGCAGTCAGTCATTTTGAACCTTTCCAAGATGCTTTTGACATACTTGGATTGACTTATGAAGATTCCAGTTGGTACCTGTTTGACTTGAAGTCCTAAAAAGAAATTTAGTTCACCCATTGAACTCATTTCAAATTTGGAATGCATCAGAACTTCAAAGTCTTTGCAGAGCTTCTTTCTTGTAGATCCAAAGATAATGTCATCAACATAAATCTGGACCAACAAAATTTCTCCCCCTTCATCTTTGATGAAAAGTGTCTGATCAATGGCCCCCCTTCTGAAGTTGTTACTAAGTAGATATCCAGATAAAGTTTCATACCAGGCTCTGGGGGCTTGGTGTAAGCCATAGAGAGCTTTGTCCAGTTTTAAGACCTTATTTGGATGTGCATGATCTACAAAGCCTGGAGGCTGTTTGACATAGACCTCTTCATCAATTGTGCCATACAGAAAGGCACTCTTCACATCCATTTGATAGACCATAAAGTTTTTGGATGCTGTATAAGCTAGAAAAATTCTAATGGCTTCCAGACGGGCAACAGGAGCAAAAACTTCATCATAGTCAATGCCTTCTTCTTGAGTGTAACCTTGAGCTACCAGTCTGGCTTTGTTCTTGACTACGATGCCCCTCTCATCTTGCTTGTTTCTGAAAACCCATCTTGTTCCAATGGCTGTTTGACCATGTGGAAGATCAACAAGCTTCCAAACATCTTGTCTTTTGAATTGCAGCAATTCTTCCTGCATTGCTTCAATCCAGCTGTTGTGCTTGAGAGCTTCATCAATCCTTTTGGGTTCCACCTGTGATAGAAAGCAAGAGAACAAACAAATGTTGGCTTCATGAGACTTACTTCTTGTCTGGATGCCTGTGTGGACTTGGCCAATGATGTTTTCCAGAGGATGCTCTTTGTTTATTCTCTGAGCAGGTATCATATCTAGTCGTATTCCCTCTTCAAGATTACTGTGGTTTAGATCAGTATTGTCTTCAGATGTGTGGAGAGGAGCTTGGAGGATCTGGTCATTGTGTTCCATATAGTCAGCATCATTAGCATCAGAGGCCTCTTCATCATGAATTGAGGAGGCTTCATTTAGGATTTCATTGTCAGATAGATTGCTGCTTGTGGTGTTGGATGTACCGGCTTCACCTGCACTGGCTTCAATAGCTTCTGCCACTGAAGGAGGATCAATGGATGGCCTTTTCATCCTGATGTAGGGACTGGGAAACTCCAGTCTGTAGTCAGAAGAAGAGGTTGAGGTAGAAGGTGTTGAGTTTGAAGAAGGAGGCTCCATATTTGAGAATATTTGGGGCTCAAATATCTGGGTGAAGGAGTCTATATCAAAAAGCCAGTTGGGTCCTTTGCCTTGTTCACAGACAACGTGTTCCCTGCATTCCACATTAGCAGATTCTTCCACAATCCGAGTCCTAGAATTGAACACTCGGTAGGCCTTCGATTGAGAGGAGTAACCCACAAAGTAACCTTCATCAGACTTTGCACCGAATTTAGGAAGAACTCCATGTGTGATGAGGATGGTACATGGACATCCAAAGGTCTTCAGGAAGCCAATGTAGGGAACTCTTTTGAGCCAGAGTTCATAGGGAGTTTTCTGGAGAGGCTTAACAATAAGGACTCTATTCTGCACATAACAAGCTGTGCTTACTGCTTCTGCCAAGAAAGTAAGGGGCAGCTTTGAGTCAGCCAGCATAGATCTTGCTGATTCAATCAGAGTCCTGTTTCTTCTTTCAGCAACCCCATTTTGTTGAGGGGTTCTTGGAGCACTATACTGCCTTTCAATGCCCTTGCTCTCACAGAAACTGTTCAAAGTGAGATTTTTGAACTCTGTTCCCTGATCACACCTTATGATCTTTACCTTCAGATTGCTTTGATTCTCTACCCTGAGAATATAGGATTTGAGAATCTCAGCAGTTTCATCTTTTGTTCTTAGGAAGAATACCCAAGAGAATCTGGAGAAGTCATCAGTGATCACCAGACAGTAGGACTTTTTGCCCATTGACATGACATTTGTAGGACCAAAGAGATCCATATGCAGTAGCTGGAGAGGAGTGTCATTTGTGTTCAATGTCTTGGGCTTATGGGAACTTTTGTGTTGTTTTCCCTTCAAGCAGGCAATGCAATGATCGTCTAGCTGGAATTCTTTGTCAGGAAGCCCTCTGACAAGATTGTCCTTCACTAATTTATTGATTGTTTTGATGTTAACATGGCTTAACCTCCTGTGCCAGAGAGCGGATTCATCAACTGATGCCTTTGACAGAAAACATGAAACACTACCAGATGGAGTGACTTCATTCATGTCAAGCACATATAAGTTGTCCTTTCTATTAGCAGTTAGGAGAATCTTCTCTGGGGGAGGTTTAGATAGGCCAGGAGCTAACACGAAACATTCTTTGTCAGTGAAGAGCATCCAATGCTTTTGATCACATACTTGAGAAACACTCATGAGATTGAAGTCAAGTTCTTTAACATAGTTGACTCTTTCAATACTCATCCTTTCATTGGACACAGTGCCTTGTCCAGTGATAGATCCACCTTTTGAGTCACTCCCAAAGGCAACATATCCTCCATTGAAATGTCTGAAGTTGGAGAGGATGGACCTGTTGCCTGTCATGTGCCTGGAACAGCCGCTATCTACCACCCAGGTGTTATTCTTGTTACCTGGCTGTCCCTGCACATGAAAGAGATTTAGTTAGTGGGAGTGGTCCAAGAGCTCTCCTTTTTGAAGAAAAGAGTTCTTGGACATTCTGATTTATCATGCGTGTATTCAACAGCACCGATGATGATTTTGCTGACAGGAGCAGAGATTTTGGCTTTCCATTGCTTAAGTAGTGGTTTTCCAGTTCTCTTTTCTTTATCGGCTGTGGATTTGGCTTTGGCAGCTGATGAATTTGCTCTATCAGCAGCTGATTTTCCTGCTTGAGGTTTTGGCCTGTTAGCAGGGGCAGGTTTTGCTGCTGATGGCTTCAGCTTATCAGCTGCAGATGTTGCTGCTGATGACTTTGGCCTTTCAGCAACAGATTTTGCTTTTGCTGCTGAGGGCTTATTTGGAGCAGCAGCAGATTTAGTTTTTGCTGCTGACTGCTTTGTTTGAGCAGCAGCAGATTTGGTGGCTGCTGAAGGCTTTGCCTTTTGCTGCTGCTTGTATTTTTCTGCAGTTTCAACTCTTCTACTGGCTGCAGATGGCCTATCAACTGAAGTATGCTGATCCTTCTTTTGTTTATGCGCTGATTGTAGAAGGATCTGGTTGAAGGGGTTAAACTGACATTTTGCAGCAAAGTGGTTTGATTCCCCACATATGATGCAGGACTGCTGAACTTTGGGCTGCTGCTTCCTTGGTGGAGAAGAAGAGTTTCTGCACTGAGTTTTCTTGGTCGTAACTCTTCTAACCTGTTGCTGATTCTTCTGATTTGGCATGAACTGAGACTTGGAGTTTGTAGGTCCTGATGTTTGTCCCTTTTCAGTGTTTAGCTTTCTTCCACCTGGAGGATAGCTGATCCTTATCTGTTTGAATGGTACAGGGGCTGGAGCAGCTGGGAGAACAGTAGGGACTGGGACTCTATTCAGAACAGCTTCAGATGAGGCTGTACTGGTTTCATCATGGTCTGAGAGGGTTAACTCAGACTCTGATGAGGTAGTGCAGTCTTTAACAAGGGGTTCATCCATTGGAGGATCAAGATTTCTGTTTGCAGTGTCGAGTTTTGCAATATCGAAGCTTGGTTCATAGATGGCAACATAGTCAGCTGGATGAGGAACAGTATTGTACTGTTCCTTGCCATATCCAAGTCCTCCAAGTTTTACCTTTTCATTGACTTGAATATCTAGAAGTCTCTGTAGCTTTTTAGAAGAAAATTCATATTTTTCAACATGAACTTTCTGTTCTGCCAGATCAGCTCTGGTTGATTTAAGTTTTACTAATAGATCATCAATCTGAGTTTCAAGATTGGTTTGTTCATGTTTTAGAGATGAAATCTCTTTCTTAAGGCATTCAATTTTTTCTTTGTAAGTGATTTCAACCTTTTTGAACTCAGATTTCATTTGAATAAACTCTTCATTTTGATCTATAAGGTTTTGGTTATGTTTTCTATAACCTAAAACTTTATCAATGCAAGCTTGAAAGCATAGATGTTCAAATACCTGAGGTGGTATCTCTGCAGTGTCTGCCATAAGTGCTTGGTTGGAGACAGGAACATCTTCATATTGAAAACTCCAGTCAAAGTCTGAAGTTCCAACATTTGCACAGGCTGCAGTCTGTGCTGGAGTAGTTCCTTGCTGCTGCTGCTGCCTGGGCTGACCTTGGTAACCTTGTCTTTGATGGCTGGCACCCTGATTGGCTTTAGATGCCTTGCACTCCCTAGCAAAGTGACCCATTTGGTTACAGTTGTAACATCGGATCTTGCTTTTATCAAGCCCAACTCTGGTGTTTGAGTTGTTGCTTGGAACTGATCTCCCGGTTCTAGAATAGAACCTTTTTGCTCTGAGGGAGAGCATGGCATATGAGTGCTGAATATCTATTTCTTCAAGATCATCTGGATAAAAGCATTCCAGATCCTCTTTTATGAAATACATGCTGCTTGAGTTGTCAGAGACAAAAGCAGTAGAGGTTGGCTGTTGAGGAGGTGCCTCAAGAAGAAATGGTGATGAGTTAGATTGTGAAGCGATTGGGGTCTGAGGGTGAGTAACAATGGGAGGATAGTAACTGCTTGCACTAGGACCGGAATGATCAGAGTGAAGCGTTGAGGAGGTAGTGGAGGAAGTGGTAGCTAATTGATAACCGGAGCTCCTTTCTTTAGCTTGAATCATTTCTAATTCATAGGTTTTGAGCATGCCAAAGAGCTCAGTCATCTGAAGAGTCTTCAGATTCTCTGTTCTTCTGATGGACACAGTGTATAATGTCCAGCAACTAGGAAGAGATCTTATGAACTTCTTGAGAATGTCTTCATTCTCCAGCTTTACCTTGGAGCACTGCAGTTCACCTACAAGATAGGTAAATCTGTTATATAAAATAGTTAAGGTCTCACCTTCCCTCCAGACGAAGTTCTCATACTGCTGCTTCAGTATGTCCCTTCTGTTCTCTTTGACTTCTTCAGAGCCAGCAAACATCTTCTCCAGCGCCTCCCAGAGCTCCTTGGCAGTTCTGTAACTTCTGAAGTTGTGAAAAACTTCATTTGGAAGGCACATTTGGATGGCTCCTAGTGCCTTGAAGTCCACCTCCATTTTCTTGATGTCCTCTTCAGAGTACTTGGAGGTTTCCTTCGGGACTTGTAGCCCTCCATCATCAGCAGAGGCCACCATGGGAATATATGGACCCTCCTTGGTGGATCTCCACATTCCGTATTCCTGGTAACAGAAGAAGCTTTCCATGCGATTTTTCCACATGTCATAGTCTTCTCCAGATACCAACCTTGGTGGTCGGTTGATGCTGCCAATATCTTCAAAGCCATTACTCTGTGCCATTTTTGTTTTGATTTTGGGTGACTTGTTCAAAGAGAGAGTTTAGAATAGAACCAGAGATGATTAAACAAATGTTAGTTTGTTTAATCTGAGCCAATGCTCTAATACCACTTGTAGGATCGTGAGAATACAAGATGGTTCTGTTCTTAGTTGAGGTTGGCGGAAACAAAATCAACTACACAATTTATAATCAAGTAAACACAAAGAATACTGATAAACACTGTTGTATTAAGCTTTTGTGAATGCAAAGATTACAAGTGAGAAACTCAATGAATAAGTATGACAAGCACTACAAGCACTATCAAGGCACACTCAAGACACACTTACAATGAAGTGGCGACTCAGTATTTATAGTAACTTAGAATCAAGACAGACCCTTGATTCTAAGGATCAGATCGAACACAAGCCGTTGATCTTGTTTATTAATCTAAATTACACGCAAAGGCTAATCTAGATAACTTTATTGAAACGTCTTCTTAGGCATCATTGTTTGCATGCTTGGAGAAGTGTATTATTGTCCGTCATTGGTTGACCATAGCGGTTCCTTCTGCTTTGAGTCTGTCAGTTGCTTTTGCAGAAAGGTGTCAGAGACGCTTGGCCTGGATAGTCAGCTGCAACGTTTGGTCTTCAGTAAATAAGGCTATCAGCTGCAAAGAGTGAAGGTTGCTGCTGGTAAGCCTATCAGCAGCAAACATGGAAGACCGCTGCTGATAAGCCTATCAGCAGCAACTTGTGCAGAATGCTGCTGATAAGTCTATCAGCAGCAACAAGTGTTGAATGCTGCTGATAAGCCTATCAACAGCAATTGTACTTAGAATAATTTGGTAGCAATCAGTCTTTGGTTCTACACTCAGGATCCTTCATTGTACTATTCTACATCAACTCAACAAAATGTTCCTTTGCAGACTACGTTTGTATCAAACATGTCAAATGTTTCAGCAAGCCAGTCTTCAACAGCTCATGCTTCAGTTTCATCAAGCTCGGTTCCAAAGCAGGGAAATATTGCTAGTACTCCTCCACCAAGCCCCATTAAATTGCAAACAGACAACTTCGACAAGGTTACTATCGAAGTGGCCAAGGAACACATGGCACTATTGTTTACCGTTATCAATTCGTATGACAGTCTTGTTGCTGGACAGGTTGGAAACAGTCATCTGACAGCAGAAGACTATGCTCAGATTGATAAGGATGAAATGGATCGAATTGATATAATGTGGGCTCTTGCAAGTGCAGTCAGAAGAGCGAGAGATTATGTAAAAAGGACAGGAAAAACTCTCGAAGGGAACAAAGACACTACTTATGGTTTTGATCTGTCTGCTGTTGTTTGTTTTAACTGTGGTGAGAAAGGGCATTTTGCTAGGCAATGTGAAAAGCCTAAACAGACTGGAAACCGCAACCCTTTCAACAACCGTCAAAGCCAACCAAAGCCACAAACTCAAAATACAGAAACAAACATTGTTCCAGTTACTCTTGCACAAGATAAGGGCACTTCAAATGGAACAAAAGCTATGGTTGTTCAAATAGATGAGACTGTTGATTGGTCTTTTAAATTTGGAGCTGATGGCAGTTCAGGGGATAGAGCTTACATGGCAAAGGCTGTAGAAATCAATGAAGAATCAGATTCTGATGCTGAGAAAGAGATTGCTTCAGAAAGTTCATCAGCTGAAGACGACACATCTTCAAACAGTTCTGGCTTCACAGCTGAGAATGAAGAAAAATCATCTGTCGTCTCTTCAAGTCAATCGACAGCTGATGTGGATGATAACAATTCCTCTTCTGAATCTACCTGTAGCTGTGCTTTTATGGTAAAAACATCCACAGACATTCAGGTAAATTCTGACAGTTTTGAAAGTGAGTCTGAATCTCAACCGTGTTTAATTTGTGATGAACTTGAAAAGAAAGTTGAGGCACTTAAAAGTCACAACACAGACTTAATTACTGATTTAACTGGTTGTCTTGAAGCAAACCGTGTTTTAAAGGGAAACGAACTTGCCTTCAAAAACAAAATTGATCTTTTAAACAGGCAAGTTCATGAATTAGAAATATGTGTTCTCAACAAACAAAATGCCATCACCTTTTATTTAAACACGATTGAAGAAACAAAGAAAAAGCTGGCGCTTGTCGAATGTGATTATGAAACTTTAAATCAAAAGCTGAAAAGTTATTCAAATGCTTCTTACATTCTTGATTACATGGTTTCACAGCGTCCAAGAAAGAAAAATGTTGGGATGGGGTATAACAATTGTCCTCCACCTGTGTTGAATACTATGGTAAACACACCGGATGATAACCCAATCACTGACTTTAAGATCAAAACGCCACTTGTCGTTGATCCAACCGAAAACAAAATTTCTCAACCAAAGGTTAACGATAATGGTGCTTCGACCTTGGAGTCCCAGTGTGTTGATGGAATGGTAGAAGAGTGGGATGAAGGCGACGATGAGTGCCCTACTCGTGGTTTGGGACACAAAAACTCGTCTGCTCCACAGAATGACAGCATTGGTATTTCAAAATCTGCTTCTAAAAATGTTTTTAAAATTAAACAAACCAATTGCCGTCCATCTTATCCCACTACTTCTGATCAGAAGAGTCAAGTAACCAAAGCCTCAATCAAAAAGGTTAATTTTGTTAAAGCTGGAGAGTCTGTTCAATCAAACAAGTCACTCTCTTCAGCTGAACTAAAAGAAGCTAAGGCTGGTGGTTCAAAAACTCACCAAAGTGAAAATCAATACAGATCTCCGAGGTTGGTTGAGCAGAGATACTGTTTTGAGTGAGGTACACAAGGACACGTTGTTGTCAACTGTCCTTATCTTCAGAAGCCAAGTAAAAGAGTTAACCATTTTCCAGAAAATAAACAAAAGTTTTTAAAGTCAAAATCTAACTCTTTTACCCAACAACAAGTGCATCAAAAGAAAGTTAAACAAAAGATGCATGACTTGTTGGTCTCTGATTCGAGTTCCACACCTGTACAAATCGTTAAGCAATCCACTGTTTACCACAAACAGTCTTTGCACAAACAACATGTGTGGAAAGCAAAATCAGATGATGCTTCTGACGACTGTACTTCAAAGTCAAATGGTTGTTCCAAAAATCCACAAGGACAGTGGATGGATTGTACTGTTGTAGATGAGACTGGGAAACCCAAGACCGTAAAGGCTTGGGTTCCTAACCTAAACTAATTACTTTCCTTCTTGTGCAGGTTGTCCTTTATAATCCTATTAGCAATAATTGGATTATTGATAGTGGGGCATCCAGGCACATCACTGGGAACTTAGCTCTCCTTTTCGACGTCAGAAATATCAAAGGGGGCTATGTTTCATTTGCAGGCGATAAAGGTGGTTTTATCTCAGCTCAGGGAACACTGTCTAATGGAGCTGTCAGCTTTGAGAAAGTCAACTTTGTCAAACAGTTGGATAACAACTTGCTTTCTGTTTCTCAAATCTGTGATAAGGAGTTCAAGGTTCTTTTTGATGACAAGCATTGTTATATCTTGAAAAAGGAGTTTATGATTCCAGAAGTCATGGTGATTATGTCTGCTCCAAGAGTGAATGATCTTTAAATTCTTGACATGTCACAAGCATCATCCTCAGTGTCCACAACATCATGTTTTGTTTCAAAAGTCACTGAGAACGATTCTATTTTATGGCACAAAAGAATGGGACATCTCAGTCTCAGAAAAATGAATCATTTGGTGCACAAAAATCTTGTTGAAGGAGTCACTGTGAAAAGTTTTCATCTTCCTAACTTGTGTGTTTCTTGCAAGAAAGGCAAACAAACCAAGAAATCTCATAAACCCAAATCTCAACATTCCATCACTATACCACTAGAGCTCTTACACATGGACTTGTTTGGTCCTATCAACCAGAAGAGCATTGCTGGAGACTTATATTGTTTGGTTGTGACGGATGAGTATTCGAGATATTCTTGGGTGATGTTCTTGAAAGAAAAATATGAGACTTTTGAATATGTGGAGATTCTGATTACCAAATTGGAGTCTCTGTATAAGTTAAAGGTTAGGAGGATCCGTTCGGACAATGGTACTGAATTTAAAAATCACCTTATGAAAACTTTCTGTCAAAAACTTGGTATTCACCATGAATTCAGTGCGCCATATGTTACACAAATGAACGGTGTTGCTGAGAGGAAGAATCGGACCTTGATAGTAGCGGCAAGGACTATGCTCGCTGACTCAAACTTACCCGTGCAGTTCTGGAATGAAGCTATTGCTAATGCGTATTACACGCTCAACCGGGTTCTAGTTGTCAAGCGTCACGATAAAACTTGCTTTGAATTGTTGCATCGACGGAAACCGAACTTACAGTATCTTGAACCGTTCGGCGCTCCATGTACCATGTTGAAAAAAGATGCTCATGGCAAGTTTAACGAGAAAGTAGAGGAAGGTTACTTCTTAGGGTATAGCACTCCCAATAAAAGAGTTTACAACAAAGCTTCTGGGAATGTAGAAGAATGGTACCATGTTGATGTTCAAAAGTATAACTCTCCTGCTGCTGGAAAAGGTCTTCCTTGGATGTTTGATTATGAAGAACTTTTTGCCTCGTTTAATCTTCCTCCAGAATGTTCAGATGAGGAGGTTGTTGTTCAAATGATGTATGATGCTCAAAATGCACCCGATGAACATGTGTAACCTACTCCCTCATCATCTGACATTCCTGAGTCCTCCAAAAACACACAAGTCACACATGATGATGACTCTTCTTCTTCTTCAGAGTATGAGGGTTCTCGATAAGAAGTAGACCAGCTGATTGAAGATCCTTCCCATGATGTTGTACAATTAAGTGATGATGTTTCACATTCTGTGGCAATTGAACAGAGTATCACAAACCTTGATCAAACTGTTGAGGTTCCTGCTCATCCTGTGGGTATGATTGATAGAATTCATCCTCAACAGAACATTATTGGTGATCCCACATCTGGTGTCAAAACTAGGGGTCAGATCAACTCTGGAGTCTACTCAGAAATCATGGAATATGGTGTGGTCAACGATTGTGCGCATTCATGTTTCGTCTCGCAAATCGAACCACGGTCTATAACAGATGCTTTAAAAGAAGAATCTTGGGTAAATGCAATGCAGGAAGAACTACTCCAATTTCAGAAGCTCGGAGTTTGGAAGTTAGCTGATTTACCAAAAGGAGCTAAGAAGATTGGTACTCGATGGGTTCTTCGTTGCAAAAAGGATGATCAAGGAATAGTAATAAGAAATAAGGCTCGTTTGGTCGTTCAGGGATTTAGGCAAATTGAAGGTATAGATTACAATAAAGTGTTTGCACCGGTTGCTCGTCTGGAAGCAATTAGAATTTTTCTTGCTTATGCATCCTACAAAAGGTTCAAAGTCTATCAAATGGATGTAAAGAGTGTATTCCTTCTTGGAGAAATCAGTGAAGTCGTATACGTCAGTCAACCTCCCGGGTTTGAAGATCCTATGCATCGTGACCGTGTCTACAAATTGGACAAGGCACTGTACGGATTGCACCAAGCTCCGCGAGCGTGGTACGAGACACTTTCCACTCATCTTCTGAACAATGGATTTAGAAGAGGTGTCATCGACTGCATGTTGTTTATTCGGGAAAAGGGTGGAGAACTTTTAATGGTACAGGTATACGTGGATGACATTATTTTCGGATCGACGAATGATGTTCTGTGCAAAGAATTTGAAAAAGTTATGCAGGACAAGTTCGAGATAAGTTCCATGGGAGAGATGAAGTTCTTTCTAGGGCTACAAGTAGATCAATCTGAGACAGGGATTTTCCTTCATCAAACCAATTATGTTGGAGACATACTGAGCCGATTCAGTATGACTGATGCCAAACCTACTGGTACTCCATTGGCGATCAATCACGGGATTTCGCCTGATGACAAGGGGGAGTATATTGATGCTACTCTCTATCGAGCCATGATCGGATCTCTCATGTATCTCACGGCATCTCGACCAGACATCATGTTCGTCACGTGTCTCTGTGCCCGATATCAGTCAAAACCAAAAGTCTCCCACTTAATTGATGTCAAAAGGATTTTTCGTTATCTGAAGGGTACTCCTGATCTTGGATTATGGTACTCTAATGATGATAACTTTGAGCTTACTGCATATAGTGATTCTGATTATGGTGGTTGCAAAACAGACTTCAAGTCTACATCTGCAGGGTGTCAGTTCTTTGGAAACCGTCTCGTGACATGGCAATGCAAAAAGCAGACTTCAGTGGCTACATCTACATGTGAAGCTAAATACATCGCTGCTGCCAGTTGCTGTTCTCAGATTATCTAGATTCAACAGCAACTTCGGGACTACGGTTTGCAATTCTCTAACACTCCTATTTATGTAGATAATTCTGCTGCCATAGCTATCACTAAGAATCCGGTTCAGCATTCAAAAACCAAACACATCGGTATAAAATATCACTTCATTCATGACTGTTTTGAAAAGAAACTTATTAATATGGTTCAAATTAACACTGATTTCCAAAAGGCCGACCTCTATACAAAAGCCTTTGACAAACCAAGATTTTTATTCTTGTTAGAGGTAAACGGCATGAAAAAGAAGGATGACGTTGTTCCGGACCAAGAGTCGAGTCAATAATCATTTTTATCAATTACGTTCCTGTATATATTTTCTTTCTTGCGTTTATTAAAAATCTCAAAAACTCAAAAAGATTTTTCATTTTAAAATTTTAGGGGGAGAAAATGTCAGTAAGAAAATGATCTCTCGCTGAGAAAAATGATAGTACACAGACGCTAGTTATCTGAGACGCCAAAAAGATTTTCTATTTGTGTACAGTTTGTTATAAAAAAAAAAAAAAAAGATTTTCCATTTTTGTACAGACTAAAACCCAAAAACATCTGAAAAACTCAAAAATGAGAAATCGTATCCAACCTTTGGGAAGTAATGGCACACTAACCATATGTATGAAGCACATTGCATTTAATGTCATAGTGAATAGTCACACTAAGTCGACATGTGATGCATTGATAGGCTTATCTTACTGAATCTCGACCATTGATGATCAATCTATACCATATTAGATATTGTCTTGTGAGTCACATAATGGTGAAAGGATTGACGAAAATCAACAATAGAAACTGAAGGTGTTTCTCATTCTGTGCACACCAATTATCATCGGTTTAATGAGATATCAGAAAGTAGTTATAAAATTAAAAATTAGATTCCGAAGTCGTATACGTGCCATATTGCCTTGTAAATACCTGGCTGAAGCCGTCCATGCGATTAAGAATAAAATAAAAGTATGAATCCGAATCCGTATATGTGCCATATTACCGGGTTGCAGCCTGGTTGAAGCCATACATGGGATAGGATGAACACAAACACCGTTAGCTGCATACGTGCCATATTGCCTTGTAAATACCTGGCTGAAGCCGTCCATGAGCTGATGGCTGTCACTGTGAATACTAAAAAAAAATAAATAAATAAAAAAATAAAAATAAATATATATATATATATATATATATAAATTTGTGTAGTAAAGAAGTAACAAGGAATAACTGAGATCTCATGAACTTATGATGGCTAGTTAAGTAAGTTGTGCTGATTTGAAACATTAACATGTTTTGAAAAGTAATTCAAGACAATTCTTAACTAGTGTGGGACACACAGACAATGGACTCAATCCTTCAAGATCATCTTGTAAGTGTTGAGAAGAGGTCTGCATAGGTTTAAGATGGACAAACATATCAATGATCGCATTTTGACTAAGTGTACTTAAAGCTCAGATAATTTGCAATGTTGCTGATTGCTATGAGCTTAGTACTGATCCCACGTTCGGATCTTTCTCACAAAAAGATGTGTAAATACCATTGTATAGTTGTATCTACAAAATTCAAAATGTCTTAGATCATTAGTCATTAAGTCGGTATGATTTCTCATAAGGATCATTCTTACTAAGACATGCGTGTATATATCTTGTTGATATTATTTTCAGCATTACATATTCAAAAATCCAAAAAGATTTTACTTTTCCTGAATTTTAGATTATCTGATAAGACTCGAACGACTGTCAGAAAATCAAAATTTGAAAACCGCTTGACTTCCTGATTGATCAAATCGTTCCTTTACTTCATAAACTATTCCAAAACTTCATAATTGATCCCTCACTTCATAATTAAATGTAAATTACTTGATAATTAAATTTTTGTTAAAACCAATGTGGTCGGATACCCCATTTAACTTGAAAAGTTTAATTTGCATAAGGGGATTGTCCCATTCGTACGAATGGATGAGCAAAATGGCTCACTCGTACGAATGGATGATGAGAATAGGTCATTCACATGAATGGACTGACCAGAATGGTCCATTCGTAAGAATGAAGGTTCATTAGTATGAATGAACATCCATCCGTACGAATGAAAGGTTCATTAGTACGAATGCATACCCATTCGTACTACTGAAGGACACACGCATACGAATGGATGGCCATTCGTACGAATGAACCAGGCCATCCTATAAATAGGCCATTCATTCTCATGTGCAGAATCATTCGCACAAAACAGAAAGCATTCGCACGTCTGTTTCATCAAAATCTGAATTTGAACAAAACTCTGTCAAATCTATAATCTAATCATTCGATTTTTTTTACAGGTATAACCCCACAAGTATTCATCGATTGTATACCGATTTGTGGATGTTCGATTAGATTTAGGGTTCAAAACCGAAAAACAAACTAAAAACGTAAAAAACTGACTTAATAAACCAATTAAAATGCTAAATATTGGTTGAAAACCATAGTCGAGTGTGTTGGTGTATTTTTCGGCAAATTTTTTCAAGTGTTGGTTGATTTTTGGACAAGTTGGATCGCGACCCGTCTGTCACACGAATGGACATACTCTTCATGTTCATTCGTACGAATGAACGCTCATTCACACGAATGAGAACTCATTCACACGAATGAAAACTCATTCACACGAATGAACCCTCATTCACACGAATGAACGCTCATTCACACGAATGAACACTCATTCGCACGAATGAATAGGCAGAATGATTCATTCGTACCAAAGGAAAAATGGTCCAAAAGTTCATATTTCCAAAATCTTGCATGTATTGATTTGAGGTGCTTCATGTTTTTTTGTTTGCAGACTGATCGTTATGGCGCACAGAGCTCCAGTTGTTCTTAAGGCTTCCATAAAAAGCAACATATGTGCATACATGATTCCGACATCAAAGAATGCACGTCCGTTTGTCGGCATGATCGAGTTTCTATCCAGATCCAGGATTGCTCATGCTATATCCCATCTCCGCACTCCATATACGTCGCACCAAAGGGAGTTCTGGGCCTCCGCCGAGATTGACTGCGAGGTATCTCCACCGGTCATACGAGGGAAGATCGCAGGTCAAGATGTGGTTGTATCGGCAGCTCACATTCGCCGATTGTGTCAATTTGGTGATCATCCTGAAGATCCAGTGACACTGGATAAATATCTGGTTCGAGGATGCTTCATGAGGATAAAGTACGACGGGAATGTCACCGAGGGAGTTTTAAACAAAGCGAACCTCTGTCCGCAGTACAAGTATCTAGGACATGTTCTTCTGCATTGCCTCGGTTCCTGTCGTGGTGGATTTGATGATATGCGCGAAACAATACAGAGCGCATTCGTTACATTGGTGTTGAACATTCCGTTCAACTTTTCTGAGATGGTGTTCACGCACCTTAAGGAAAACATCTATCTTAAAGGGGACAATGTGTATCTTATGTACCCCAGATTCTTACAAATGATAATAGATGACCAACTTCCTCTTCTACCAAGGTAAGACGTCGACATAATCAAGTTAGAACACATGACGGACGTCACTCTAAACAGGGTACAGACCTACAGGGGCAGACCAACAAAGCCACCTCACAAACGACTCATTGGACATCTGGCAAATCCAGAGTATGTGGCACCAGTAAACAGAAAATGGCGTCACAATAACAGTGATTCGGACAGGGAGGATATTGTTGTACCTCCAGCTGACGACCAAGATGGTTAGGGAGATGGTGGAAATACTCCTCATGTTTCATCTACCGTTGCCACCACTCCCACTGTTACTGCTATTGATCCTTCCCTTCCAACTAACCCAGAAGACGTTAACCTGGACACCGTCCTGTTTACTGATTCTGAGGAAACTGAAGATGAATTTGAAATCAGTCAACAAGGGGCAAGATAGGTCGCAACAAAAAGAAAAAGGGTAGCAGATCAAGGAAGCTCAAGGGTTGATGATGACATCAGGGATGCTGACTTTGTCCCTGGCTGTCTACAAGTATCTGCTGCTCCTTCTTCCCAATCTACCCCGGTCAACAAGGGAAGAGAAAAGAAAAGAATGGCCAAACGCCAAAAGTTTTAGCTTGTTAGAAGGACGGAGAGCACCTCTGCTACTACAGCAACTGCCACCAGGTCCGAGGCTCCAATGTCAACATCTATGCCTCAGACACAAATTGTGCCTCCTCCCATCTACACGACTGCTCCTACATCACAGCCATCAACTATTCGAGCTGAATCTTCAATTTCACTGCCGACTGTCTCTCTACACGACCAGATCAGTACTTTAAACAGTTTGGTACTTCGTTTACTGGCTCAGAATGAAGAGCAATCAAAGCGTCTTAATCAACAGGGTTTGCTGATTGACCAACAGGGCTCACAGATTGGTCATCTGACTCTGCAAAACTCTGAACAATCTCAAGCCATCACAAGTCTCACCAACAGGTGTAATGTTCAACAAGTCATCCTTCTTACTGCTACAAACCAGAATCAACAGTTTTCTAAAACTGTTGATGCACATGCTCAGAGGATACAAAGGCTTGAGGAGGAAAATAAGAGACTGTTGGAAGACTTAGAAAGCAGAAGGGACCCGACACCCAGAATTGAGGGTGCTCGCAATGATGGTGATGATGGTGACGATGATGATGATGATGACGATGATGATGATGATGACGATGATGATGATGACGATGATGATGATGATAACAATAATGACAAAGATAAGGACGATGGTGCCAATGCTGGTGCTGCATCAAGTGCTGTAAAGACAGCAGAAGCAGAGGCGCGAACAAAGCAAAAATCAGACAAATCAGAAGGCTCATCATCAGATAAACAAAAGGGCACTGAAGGTTGATAGTTTTTGTTTTAAGTGTTTTAACTTGTCTTATTGTAAATATTAGATTATTATGTAAATAATTTCAGTTTTATTTTGATTAAATCAATGAAATTTCTTATTCTCACATGTTTATTTTATGATTGTTTATGTAAATAGTTTTAGATGTGATGCCTCTCAAGCAACAACCTTCAAAGTTAACTTATGTGCTTGACATGCAAGGGATCATCCAACATTCAGTTATTTATGACAAAGAGGAAGGGGAAATCGTACACTGCTTGTCAAAAGAATAGATTGTCGAGCTATTTCAAATGAATCTCGACGAAGTCATCACTGAAGAGGCATCTGTTCCTACAACTGATTATCCCTCCTCTGACGAACTAGAAGACGTTGATGAGGTTGAAGTCGAAGACATCACTGTTCAAGAATATCCAAAGTACACATCAGTAGATGGTGATGATCTTCCCTCCTTCGCAGACTTATTCACTCAGCAGTCCGACGAGGAGGTCAACCGCATTATCGACAACAAAGAAGATGAAGCCGGTCCCTCCACTATTGACATTGACGAGCTGAATGAACTTAAAGTCAGTGGATGGAATACATGGCCGAATTAAAGAAGAACTCAAAGCCCTCTCCTCCAACCAAGTACACTAAAGTTTATCGACTCAAAGGACACAAGTCTGATGGTCGTATAATCAGTTGGGCATACTTCAACGACTTAAGCTGCTATGCTATAAAAAGAGAGAAGGGCATACAATATTTCAGGTACCCTCATGACTTCAAGACGCTGCCCGCATTTGAAGTAAATCAATTGGCGCGTCTAAAGCTTCTATACAGCGAATCTTTCGGTCTATCCAAATGGTTTGAACGTCAATTACAGTACGAATACCGGAAGAAGTGGGTGAACTTCAAGCCACAAATGCCTACACGTTACATTCACAAGGAAAAGGTTCATCCAATCACCAAGAAGCCCCTAATTGTCTTAAAGTGGAAACCTCCAACGATCATGAAGAAGATTCCTTTAAGGAAAATGATCCAGGACTTCTCAGATCAGTTCAAATGGTGGTACTATGATGGGCGTACTGGTGAAGCTGTTATAGTGCTTTGTAAAGAAGGGTCATGGGAGACAATCAGGGTCTTTGATCCCTTGTGGCTGACCAACTTGTCTGAACAAGATGTTACAACTTTATACAAGTGTCAGCCGTTTTTTGATGTTGCAGATATAGACCAGGCGTTGCAGTATGTGAAGGTGATACGTATATGCTTTGCTTTTGACATACACGCCGGGGTCAACTGGAAAACTCGTACAAAAGAGATGTTGAAGACCAACTAATGTCAGTTAGGTCATTTTGAAGGGATCTAGGTCCAAGGGGGAGTATGTAGATGCATGATATGTCCCTAATCCCTTGTAGTATGTATTTCATCTATGTTTAATGTAACTATTTGATATATTAATGAAATTACATGTTTATCCTTAATGTTTACTCATATATAACAACTGTGTATTAAACGATCTGATAAATATCGATAACGTTGATCAATCGTGCTAATGAAAGACCCATTCGCACGAATGGATCATGAGAATGATCCATTCGCGCGAATAGATCATGAGAATGATTCATTCGCTAGAATAAGTCATGAGAATGATTCATTTGTACGAATGAACCATTCTGATGATTCATTCTTACGAATGAACCATTCTACTGATTCATTCAAACGAATGAGTCCATTCACATGGCTCATTCGTACGAATGGCCTCTGCACTATATATAGAACTTTCACTTCATGAGCACAAAAAGATAGAGAGAGACTAACCAGAGCAGAACCAGACTAAGCAACAGAACACACACAAACTCTTTGCACCGGCATTTTCGAATCTCTGTCCGTTGAGAGTTTCCAGGTCTTGTATCCAACTTCTCTACACCAAAGGGTCGATAGAAACCTTCGTTTCGACATCTAATCCGCTCGTTTCTCATGACCCGATCCCTGTCATAGATTGGATTGCCAATCAAATCGGATTCCGCACGATTTGGTTTGGTTAATGTGTTGAATCATTGGATCAAGGTAGATCCCGATCCAACAGTCTATTGTCTGCATATGATTTCTGCCTATCCTGTGCAGCTTTCAAATGTGTTTTGAATAGGTCGAGTTTTTCAGCTGTAGCCTAAACGATTTCTTTGCTTCCTAATTCCTTCTGACCGACCTCTCCCCAACATACGAAAGTCCTACATCTTCTGCCATATAGCATCTCGTATGGTGGCAAACCAATAATAGAATGGTATCTTTTATTGTTCGAGAATTCTGCTAACGGCGGATGATTATCCCAACTTCCACTAAAATCGATTATGCAAGCACGCAACATATCTTCAAGAGTTTGTATTGTCCTTTCACTTTGACCGTCAGTTTGAGGATGTTATGATGTGCCAAGTAATAATCTAGTTCCCATCTCTTCGTGGAACTTCTTCCAGAAATGTGAAGTGAAACGAGTATCTCGATCAGAGACAATCGAGACTGGCACTCCATGTCTTGAAACGATTTCTTTAATGAACAGATCAACAAAATTTTCTAAAGAGTATGTCTCCCGTATTGCTAGAAAATGAGCACTCTTAGTTAGCCGATCTACAACCACCCAAATGGTATCATAACCCCTAGCTGTTTTTGGTAGCTTGGTTATGAAATCCATAGTGAGATGTTCCCACTTCCATTATGGGATTTCTAATGGTTGTAATCTCCCATACGGTTTATGATGTTCTACTTTAACTTGTAAAAAAGTCAACCATTTTGCTATATATTTCATGATATCGAACTTCATTCCTCGCCACCAATAATCTCTGCGCAGATCTTGGTACATTTTTGTAGTACCCGGATGAATAGATTATCATGATTTATGACCTTCATCAAGAATTCTAAGTCTAAACTCACCCGATCGTGGTATCTACATGCGACCTAATCGAGTCTTGACTTTATATTCATTCTATTCTAGAAATTTCTCCTGACCGGCCATTCTTTCTTTCTTAACATTCTCATCCTTTAATGATTCGATTTTTACTTCTCGCAGCTGGTTCATGAAGTCAGGAGTTATTACCAACTTATATGCTTTCACCCGAATAGGATGATGCTCTTCCTTACGGCTCAGAGCATCCGCTACCACGTTAGCCTTTCCGGGATGATACAAGATTTCATAGTAGTTGTAATATCCGAGATTTTCCGAGCTATCTTTTCCGTAAAACTTTGTACGTGTTATTATATTAAAACTCGATTTCATAATTAAAAACTATTTCCTTAAACAATAAATATTAATTTTAAATTAATATATATAGTTAAGGAAAAATAATTTATACTTAAAACTTATATGTGTTTATATATGTGGAGGTCATTTAAAAAGTATAAATATATATACTTAAAACTTTATAAGTTTATATAAACTTAATACTTAAACTTATAATAAATATTATAAATTGTTTCTTTAAAAAAAAACTTATCAAATTTTTATTAAACATATTATGTGTTTAGAAAGTCCAGGGACTGAAACTGTCATTTTTGAAACCTATTTTTAACTAAACTTTATGCTTTGACATAGACTCAAACTGCGAGGGCCTGTTTTGCCTTTTCACCAAACTTCCGAAACCTAGAACCAGTCATGGGTTCGAGTCCCGCATCACCCGTTTCTTCACCCTTTTTCATCAAAATCGCATTTTCGTCCAGATTCGTTGAACCTCGAGCCTCGGCTTGAGCGTGCGACCCGTCCCCAAGAAGCATTAATGGTTGATTCGACCCAGATCACGCGCAGGAGGCCGGAATCAATTTCGATCGGCGCAACAACCACCTACAACCCGTTCGCGCACTTAATGCCCAAATCGGCTATAAATACCGCACTCGACACACCAGAAGCATCACCCCTCAATTTGGTCATTCAACACCTACAACGAGCATTTGAATCCAGTGACAGTCGACTTCGGCCTTCAAGCCGTTCTCCTCCGATTCGAAACTGATTAAGATAATTTTTTAGTCCATTCATTTCGTTTCCATTCTAGCATCGTTTTCCCTCTGTCAATTGTCAAAGACAGAGGGATTAACAGGTCGAATTTAAGGGATTTCAACTCTAGGGTTCTTGAGGATTTAGGGGCGATCCGGGACGATGTTTATCAAAATTGTTTCCGTGTTTAAACTCAACAAGACCCGTAGTCGGGATGGTTAAGTAAGTGTGTGTTTGGCTAACCCAGGGAGGGCGCGGGTTCGATCTGGCCGTTCCCCCCATTTTTCTTATTTCACGTTTTTTTGTGTTATTTATTTAGATTTATCATCCCAAATAATTTTTATAAAACCTATTAAACTTTTATAAACTGAAAAACGGTTTTTATTTACATTTTTCAGATTCTGAAATATTTCTTTTTATAAAACTTATAATTTCACATGAATTATTTATTCAAAACAAGAAGATTTAATTTATCATTTGTTTTCAAAAAACTAAAGGAATTCTTTTAAATCTTGAACTTATAAATCTTTTATTTAATTTAGGAAACTTATATGAGTCTTGTAAATTTGGAATTATTTATAAGATTTATAAACATAAAATTTAAACCATTTATATTAAGTTGAAAAGAGAATTATATATATACTTTATTTATATAACTATTTATAAACTTATAAACTTCATAAACTTATAAATCTTAAAACTTATAACTCAAAAATATATATATGTATCCTACTTAAACTACAAGATAATAATACTTAAACACTTTAATAAATCTTAATTGAATTATGATGATTATTCTAAACATAACAATTAATCTTTTAGATAATTATTCATCCTTAACAAATATTTACTCTCTAAAAATTTCTATAAATCCTTAAACCATTATTTATTCTTTAAAGTTATTACTAACCTTTTATAATTATTTACATGATAAATACTTGTTATTTATCTCTACAATAGTTATTTATAAACTTTGATAACTATCCATAATTTAAATAATTATCATAAATCTTTATTAACTATTAAGGCTTTCGTCTAACTATTACTCCAACTTCATTTACAAACACTTAGAAACTATCTTGATTATTATCACCTAACATATGTAAATTATAGTTGTAAAACTTTTTGAACAATTATTTTAATTATTCTAAACTATAAATTCATTAAAAGGTCTTATGTCATTTATTCAAAATCTTTATTTTAAACTTGATCTAAACTTCATAAACACAATTAATCCCGTCTCCCATTGGAACCCTAGTCGAATCTTGAAATCCTAGATTCTTTGCCTTAGTCTTGTAGAAACAAACTTGAGACTTTAGACTTATATCCTAAGACTCATTGTGAGGATATTCTCCCTCGAAGTCTTGCAAATAATTATTCTTATCGGATACTCTTTCATCAATCCAAGTGAGTATACTTAGCCCCTTTTTCCTTTCTATGCTTTTGGGGTGAAACATGTTCAAAATTCTTAAACTTATACAACTCTTGTACAACTATGACTATGTGTTTATTCTTATGTTAAACTTGAGACTTGTATGCTTAGATTAAACTTAAAACTAGCATATTCATTAACTTTGATCAAGCCTATAGTAACAATGATAGATCTATTGTATTTGACCAATCCACCTTGATTGATTGACCCCTTCGGGGGAGAGCCCTTGGTGATTGTTACTGAATTAAACTTTAAACTTGAGACTTATAAGGGTAACCTGCGGGTTATGCCTAAACTTGGTTGGAGGGTTGATATGCACAATGTCTAACATGCTTGTTTTCACATACTTACATTATAGAATGCATATATCATAGTGAATTGTAATTCTTTTCAAATACTTGTTAAACTGTGTCAAAACCTTTGTATCTCACCAACTATTTTTTAGTTGACAGATTCTTTCACATGTTTCAGGTTTACATCATGAGACTTATTCGTGATCACATAGGATGCTCTGGACCTAGACTACTTAAATTAAATGTTGTATTCATATTATTCTTCCTTGTATTGGATCTTAAATTATTCATTAATGAAATATCGAAACTTTAATAGCTAACCTTGTGCAATTGAACAACCGCGTCCGCCCCGACGTATAATCCGCCGTCGGTTGGGGTGTGAAAGATTGGTATCAGAGCCTTGGTTATAGGGAATTAGGTTATTAGACACATGACCTAGACTATAACTTAGGAGACCCAAACACGAGTTATCTCATGTCCTTTACTAGGAACTTTCTCCTCATTCTATTCTTAATTCTTATACGTGAACGCTTGGAGATTCTACGATTCTACGATTCTACTTACCCACGTGCTACAAGAGTCTACTACATCAAGGACACGTTCTTAGGCTTTAAGTCAAATTCCCCAATAAATTATCGTCAAGAGTATTTAAGTTCTAGACAATGTATGAGGACTTGTGCGGACCGGAAGAGTGGATACCTGTATTCTGGGAAATTCTGTCAAGGAAAGCATTTCGTATAAATCCAAATCAACCGTTGGACCCGTATGCTTTCCTGGGAATTCTTGGGATGAGTATCCACTTATAGGAATGCATGACTTCTCTAAACATTAGTGAGCTTAGATCTCTCTTGATATGTCAAAGTACTTACTTAGTGATATGCACTAAATGAGTACCACCTCAAATACTATACACTTCATAAATTCATGATTCAAAAACTTTCCTCTGTAACCTTTACTCTATGATTCTTATGTTTCGTCTCTTCAAGAATGGTCGCATGACAGCATTCTTACTCATCATGACCTGAAGGAGTTACCTTCAAGGAGAAATTCTTACGAGATTATACTTAAAAACTACATACATAAACTTATATTTATAGATACTACCCAATAAACTTCATGATCCTTGAACTAACAGCCCATTTAAAACTATGTATCGACATACAAGTCTTTTTACAAACTTCATTATTTTATAAACTTGGCACATAAGAGGAAACCTTGTGTCTCATTTCATTTTTCGTCACTCAAGCAAACTTCATTTTATGACTAACTCAAAACTTTGTCACACTTTTATATATCTCAAAACCTTCATACGTCCTTAAAACTTACACATCACCGTTTCTTGTAAACAAAACTTAACGTCTTTTAAAACCTGAAGTACATTAACAAAGGGATTAGTAACCTGATTATTTTCTCGCAAGGGAAGAAGCCTACTATAGAACAAACAAGCTCCACGTTTGAGACTCTAAACCCACAATGAACCTCGACATAGTACCATAAAACCCAAACATCGGTGACAATAACTAAAAAGTTGTAGACTCATGAGGAAATTCTGGCTAGGAAAATAGGGTACACAAGTGAGTCCTTGTGACCACCCCTTCTTCTGGGAATTCTCCTCGTTAGCCCATCAACTTCCAAATTAAAAACTATTTTTAAAAATATTACTGTGATAACTCAGTATTATGAATAAAAACTTTTGAACATATTTAATCAACCTTTCTTTCTACTCTCCCTCTTGCTAGGTAATGGACTCCCACTCACACTCTTCACCAGTGTATCGCCCAAGAGGAAAGTCCGACCGCGTAGAGAGTAGCAAGTCATCGGTGTATCAACCAAGTCCTTACCCTAATGCTAGGGCAAGGGCTGAGCTCAACACCAATTGGATCAGAAACCCTAGGACATCACCACCGAGAAATCCTTATCAACCACCTCATCTTCACCACCGGTTCTCATCACCACCAAGGAACCCATATCTAGCACCTACCCTTACCCTAAGGGCTAAGCATGTCGGGGCACCTGTCGTGGCAATGGGAATCCCGGTGCCTAACATTCCTAGGTTCGTGGAAACCGCGGAATTTATGAGGCGGGAGATGGAGCATAGGGCTCGACACGACCTATTGACTCAAAGGATCGACGATCTGGCCAATCAGATATGGACCCAGGAAGACAAGATCACAACCTTGTAGGTAGACAGAGAAATCCTCGAGCACCGTACCGAAACCACTAGAGCGGAGGCTAGGTTTTCCATCCGGGTAACCCTAGCAGTACTTGTGATAGTATTTATCTGTTTCTTAGTGGAGAGCTATCTAAGGCGTGCATGAAGCCTCTACTCCTACCAAATTTTAATTTTTGTCTTATGTAAGGGCTAGAAGCTCCAATTTTGAAACATCTAATGAAAGTCATTTGGAAATTCCATCTTGTCATCATCTACTAGTTTAACTTTCTCTTCATTATTACAAACTTAACACTTCTACCCAAACACTTTCGTCAAGAGTAGCTCACGTTAGTACTTGAGATAATTAACAACGTTGCATTAAACTATGAAAATCCTAAGTGACACACGCATACTTGAAGAAAAAACTTTGAACAAACCTTCTAATTCGTAAGCACTCTTTTAAAACAACTCGACTTACGAACCACTGCCGTAATCAACTATGATCATTACCTCTTATATAGACTTCACACTTCTAAACTTGACCAACTTTTCGTTTGACAATCATACATACCTTTTCAAGTCTTACTTATACTATTTATCAATGTCCAACTCGTCATTTTTAAACATCTTAATTACACTTTATATAAAAGAAAACTATACCTGCTGTTGTGAAACAAGATAAATCATTTGTAAACACACTATCATAAACCTTATCGAAACTTTTCCCGTTACCCTATGCTTGGAGACTTTCCTCATTCAACTCCTGTCACGTAAAAGACTTGCTATAAATCACAACGGGGACTAAAAGCTTAAATACACGTTGCTAAAACATTAAACTTCGTATACACAACTGTGAGGTCAGAGACTTTTGAGTCATGTAAAACTTGTACAAATACTCAATCCCGTATTCTTAAAACTAAACATGATCAATAAAGGATCATGTAAAGCTTAATACTGAAACTTGAAACTCAACTGACTTATCCTATTTTCAAACTTATACTTGGATTCTTAGTCTTGAAAACTTTGTGTGTCCATCTTAACCAAACCCTATAAGACTTGATAAACGTACATTCCATATATACGAGAAAACTTCACTCTTGATACTAAACACTAGCAGGAAGGAGGACATTACTCTCTTTAGCAGAGTACATTCCCCTGACTCCTATCTAAACCAAACATCGGGATCCACTAATCTTCTGGACAACTCGAATTTCTGTGAGAAAGCGTATAACGGTTAATCTTGTTCCCAACGCTGTCCCATACCTCTCTTAAACACTAGAGTATTTAGATAACCGCTTTATACTCAAAACGTAATCGTATACTTCTATTCACTGAAGCTAAACTAAGAGACTTTAAGCTATTCTATGTTTGACGTATTCTTGTTCAAACACAATTTAAACTATTCTATGTTTGACGTATTCTTGTTCAAACACAATTTAAACTATTCTATGTTTGACGTATTCTTGATCAAACACGAGGAAAGTGTAAAGACTTTAAACTACTCCATGTTTGACGTATGCTTGTTCAAACATGATGAACGTATAAGACTTTTAAACTACTCAAGGTCTGATGTATTCCTGATCAAACCCGAGGAAAGCGTAAAGACTTTAAACTACTCAATGATTGAATTATTCTTAATCAATCACGGGGAAACTTTGAAACTCTAAATCTTGTCACATTCTTTTCTTTACTCATTGAATGACGCTTCTCTCTGAGGGACTCGTTAATCAATGATCACTCTTATGTGGAAACACTAGTCATGTGTTAAACAAATTCTTATACTCTTTCTTGATCCACACAAACGGAAGAACCTATGCGGACTATGCGACGATTTAAATGCTTGCGGGTGCACATGTAAGTATGAGAATTAGCGCACGGAAAAACATAGTAGACTTTGTCGTGTGCTATAATGTAAGGCTTATCGTAAAAGGTAGTCACGGAACTTAGGTACCGTAGCAAATCCTTAGACGTATTAAACTACAAACTCAAATCATTACATTATCATCGAATCCATTCTGAGTGATGCATCTCACTTTAAACCTTGAACGGAAATTCAGCAGTTACCCTCTCAAAAACATTTCTGAAAACAAATCCTCATATGCTCCGGTGAAACTATATATTTCTTAGAGAAACTTCTGACAATCACGGGTTGTGAAACTTATAAACTCAAGCATTATCTTATTCCTATAATTACATTCCAGTTAGGATTCCAAACGTAACCCATGGTTTACTTAGAACACAAAGTATCTTCCTCATTATCCTTGTGTGTACTATAGACTTAGACCATGAACCAGACCCTTCTACTCTAATTTCGGGACGAAATTTCCTAAAGTAGGGGAGACTGTAATATCTGAGATTTTCCGAGCTATCTTTTCCGAAAAACTTTGTACGTGTTATTATATTAAAACTCGATTTCATAATTAAAAACTATTTCCTTAAACAATAAATATTAATTTTAAATTAATATATATAGTTAAGGAAAAATAATTTATACTTAAAACATAAATGTGTTTATATATGTGGAGGTCATTTAAAAAGTATAAATATATATACTTAAAACTTTATAAGTTTATATAAACTTAATACTTAAACTTATAATAAATATTATAAATCATTTCTTTAAAAAAAAAACTTACCAAATTTTTATTAAATATATTATGTGTTTATAAAGTCCAGGGACTGAAACTGCCATTTTTGAAACCTATTTTTAACTAAACTTTATGCTTTGACATAGACTCAAACTGCGAGGGCCTGTTTTGCCTTTTCACCAAACTTCCGAAACCCAGAACCAGTCATGGGTTCGAGTCACGCATCACTCGTTTCTTCACCCTTTTTCATCAAAATCGCATTTTTGTCCAGATTCGTTGAACCTCGAGCCTCGGCTCGAGCGTGCGACCCGTCCCCAAGAAGCATTAATGGTTGATTCGACCCAGATCACGCGCAGGAGGCCGGAATCAATTCCGACCGGCGCAACAACCACCTACAACCCGTTCGCGCACTTAATGCCCAAATCGGCTATAAATACCGCACTCGACACACCAGAAGCATCACCCCTCAATTTGGCCATTCAACACCTACACCGAGCATTTGAATCCAGTGACAGTCGACTTCGGCCTTCAAGCCGTTCTCCTCCGATTCGAAACGGATTAAGGTAATTTTTGAGTCCATTCATTTCGTTTCCATTCTAGCATCGTTTGCCCTATGTCAATTGTCAAAGACAGAGGGATTAACAGGTCGAATTTAAGGGATTTCAACTCTAGGGTTCTTGAGGATTTGGGGGCGATCCGGGACGATGTTTATCAAAATTGTTTCCGTGTTTAAACTCAACAAGACCCGTAGTCGGGATGGTTAAGTCAGTGTGTGTTTGGGTAACCCGAGGAGGGCGCGGGTTCGATCCGGCCGACCCCCCATTTTTCTTATTTCACGTTTTTTTGTGTTATTTATTTAGATTTATCATCCCAAATAATTTTTATAAAACCTATTAAACTTTTATAAACTGAAAAACGGTTTTTATTTACATTTTTCAGATTCTGAAATATTTCTTTTTATAATACTTATAATTTCACATGAATTATTTATTCAAAACAAGAAGATTTAATTTATCATTTGTTTCATAAAAACTAAAGGAATTCTTTTAAATCTTGAACTTATAAATCTTTTATTTAATTTAGAAAACTTATATGAGTCTTGTAAATTTGGAATTATTTATAAGATTTATAAACATAAAATTTAAACCATTTATATTAAGTTGAAAAGAGAATTATATATATACTTTATTTATATAACTATTTATAAACTTATAAACTTCATAAACTTATAAATCTTAAAACTTATAACTCAAAAATATATATATGTATCCTACTTAAACTACAAGATAATAATACTTAAACACTATGATAAATCTTAATTGAATTATGATGATTATTCTAAACATAACAATTAATCTTTTAGATAAATATTCATCCTTAACAAATATTTACTCTCTAAAAATTTCTATAAATCCTTAAACCATTATTTATTCTTTAAAGTTATTACTAACCTTTTATAATTATTTACATGATAAATACTTGTTATTTATCTCTACAATAGTTATTTTTAAACTTTGATAACTATCCATACTTTAAATAATTATCATAAATCTTTATTAACTATTAAGGCTTTCGTCTAACTATTACTCCAACTTCATTTACAAACACTTAGAAACTATCTTGATTATTATCACCTAACATACGTAAATTATAGTTGTAAAACTTTTTGAACAATTATTTTAATTATTCTAAACTATAAATTCATTAAAAGGTCTTATGTCATTTATTCAAAATCTTTATTTTAAACTTGATCTAAACTTCATAAACATAATTAATCCCGTCTCCCATTGCAACCCTAGTCGAATCTTGAAATCCTAGATTCTTTGCCATAGTCTTGTAGAAACAAACTTGAGACTTTAGACTTATATCCTTAGGCTCATTGTGAGGATATTCTCCCTCGAAGTCTTGCAAATACTTATTCTTGTCGGATACTCTTTCATCAATCCAAGTGAGTATACTTAGCCCCTTTTTCCTTTCTATGCTTTTGGGGTGAAACATGTTCAAAATTCTTAAACTTATACAATTATTGTACAACTATGACTACGTGTTTATTCTTATGTTAAACTTGAGACTTGTATGCTTAGATTAAACTTAAAACTAGCATATTCATTAACTTTGATCAAGCCTATAGTAACAATGATAGATCTATTGTATTTGACCAATCCACCTTGATTGATTGACCGCTTCGGGAGGGAGCCCTTGGTAATTGTTACTGAATTAAACTTTAAACTTGAGACTTATAAGGGTAACCTGCGGGTTATGCCTAAACTTGGTTGGAGGGTTGATATGCACAATGTCTAACATGCTTGTTTTCTCATACTTACATTATAGAATGCATATATCATAGTGAATTGTAATTCTTTTCAAATACTTGTTAAACTGTGTCAAAACCTTTGTATCTCACCAACTATTTTGTAGTTGACAGATTCTTTCACATGTTTCAGGTTTACATCATGAGACTTATTCGTATCACATAGGATGCTTTGGACCTAGACTACTTAAATTAAGTGTTGTATTCGTATTATTCTTTCTTGTATTGGATCTTAAATTATTCATTAATGAAATATCAAAACTTTAATAGTTAACCTTGTGCAATTGAACAACCGCGTCCACCCCGACGTATAATCCGCCGTTGGTTGGGGTGTGACAGTAGTAGTCCTTGATCAGTTCTAACCACCGTCGTTGCCTCATGTTTAAGTCCTTATGGTCAAAGAAATACTTAAGACTTTTGTGGTCTGTGTAAATCGTGCACTTTGTTCCATACAAGTAATGCCTCCAGATCTTTAGTGCGAACACCACCGCTGCTAATTCCAGATCATGGGTTGGATAGTTTGCTTCATTTGTCTTTAGATGTTGAGAGGTATAGGCTATCACATTTCCTCTTTGCATTAGAACACAACCTAACCCAAGTTTTAAGGCATCGGAATACACCACAAAGTCTTCTACTCCTTCTGGCAATGCAGTACTGGAGCTTGTGTTAACTTTTCTTTCAGTGTTTGGAATGCCTTCTCCTGATCTGCATTCCATTCATACTTCGAATTCTTTTGAATTAGTTTAGTCAAGGGGGTGGCTATCTTAGAAAAGTCCTAGATGAACCTTCTGTAATAGCCAGCTAACCCTAAGAAACTTCTAACTTCTGATGGGTTCTTAGGTGGAGACCATTTCATTACAGCCTCTACCTTTGCTAGGTCTACTGAGATGCCTTCTACATTTACAACATGGCCCAGAAATTGAACTTCTTTTAACCATAATGCACATTTTGAGAACTTTGCATACAATTTCTCCTTTCGTAAAGTACTAAGTACTTCATGAAGATGTTGTGCATGTTCTTCTTCACTATTTGAATAAATCAAAATATCATCAATGAAGACAATAACAATATTGTCTAACATTGGCCGGCATACTTTACTCATGAGGTCCATGAAGACTATCGGGGAATTCGTTACTCCAAACGGCATCACTACAAATTCATAGTGTCCATAACAAGTTCTGAATGTTATTTTAGGTACATCTTCTTCTCGTGTCACACCCCCAAATTCCACTAACGGAGTTATACTGTTTTGGAAGGTGACAAACCATGATCTCAGACATCAGTTACTTCAAATGACACTATATGGGACTTAAAATGTAATAATATAAAAGATTAAGTTCAGAGTAAATGTGCGTAAGCGTTTAACGAAAGTAAATGCACAAAACAACGCGCCCAAATTCAAATAATAACAAAACATAATTATTGTTTGATAATTTGGTACTTGATGATAGAAGTCAAGACACCATGCATGACCTAACGTGATCCTGCGTAACGACCTGAGAAAACATGTAAGAAAATGAGTCAACACTTGGTTAAGGAGTTCACAGGTTTCAATCATTAGAAATAAAGCGTTTGCAGATTATGTAAATTCAATATGCATATCTAAAGGTAGCTAACCAATATTCATGTTTTACTAAATCGCTCGCTACCGAAGCATGACTGGTTGTTTGCCTCCTGCCAGGTCTATCAACTTTGGCCAAAAGAGTAGGCTAACATTTCACCCGTTTGACCTACAATCGAGTTAGCACGACTAACGCGGGTGGGGCTAGTCAAACACAGTAGTACTACTAAATCTTACCTCGCTAGTCTAATTAACGATCCGATGTGTTGTGAGGACTTTCAGTGACAGTGTGTTACGCTTAGTCTCAACAGTGATATCATATGAATTACAGTAACCCAAAAAAGGTTGTGACATGTTTTCTCCCCCAAATAAAACAGTAAAAGGGGCCATGAAACTCACCTAGATTGAGTTATAGATTGAGTCACACAAGAAAGAGATTTAGAACCTCAAGTGTTAGCCTGCACGGCTTACGTATGCCCTAGAATTATAAACATAGTAATTAGGGACAAGTTGGGATTTGTGATGAAGACACGGAAGGTTATAACGTCTTAACGCATTCTAAGGATTAGTGAGTAGACGAACGTGTCTACGGGAATATAGATTTCTTAATATAATACTTAGGATCAATGTGTTACCTGTCGAACGTTAATAACGAATAAAATTAAATAAATAGATTCGTGCGTTTGTATCATTTCATAATGATCTAATGATTTACGTTATTGGATTGTGAATGTTTTGAGTTAAAGACTTCCGTTATAATAGATTCTGATTTCCAGTTTAAGAACATGTTTGTTATGCAATGTGCCAACTTTGAGATGTACCCGGTTTGGGGTGTTTCAGTAGTGGTTTCATGCCTCGCGTGTATTTTTTAATAATTAACTAAATATTTAATTATTATGTGCTTGATTTTGATTGGATGGATTTTGGTGAGGATTGCCCCTTGCCCGTGAATGCCCCCACGCATTGTATCATTTAATAATGATCTAAGAAAATAGTATAACATATATATTATTTTTGAACTCGTAAGAAATATACGATAATCATTTACGTGACCAAAATAATAAATATATATTATTTTTATTCGAGATTATAAACGTGAGTAAATAATATAAATAATTATATTATTAATTTGCTTGAAACGTTACACGGGATTAATAAACGAGATGGAATAATATAAAAATATATATTATTTAATAATAGGAGTCACGGGTTGAAAATAATATAAACATACTATTTTATTCATAATCGTGGTTTGAAAATAATAGGAATATATTATTTTTTAAAAGTGAAAATAATATTAATTATAAGTTATAAAACCAAACCCGAGCCTACGGGTTGTTTTCCGGGCTAAAACACTTTAATATACTAATATATTAATATAGGGGTAAGTTTTTATAATAAAATAATACTAGAAAATGCCTCAAAAATAAAATGCAGGAGACCTGACTCGAACCCTGGTCTCCTACACACGAGTCCAGTGCCTTAACCATCTTCGCCCGCTAGGGTATCGCGAACAAACCCGGATTGGAATAGTTTTAACATACATTTCATTGTGGTTTCCCTCCCCTACACATACCATGTTCGAAACCCGTCCCCAATCCACAAATTTCAACAACGAATAAGCAAGGCTAATTAGGGGTTATAATAATCGAGTATTGGCGATTCTGTTGGTGTGTTTAATTTGGAAATCGTCAACCCAAGGGTCGTTTAAACTCATATTCAAATGTCGAAAACCCTAACTATGAACTCAGAATCGATTCGATCGAATCTTATGTTAAAAAATGTTGAAACCATGTAGCTTTTACAGATTGAGGCCTTGCGAACCTATCCCCGTGGTTTAATTTGATTGAAATTGGGTTTAAGGTCTAAACCCCTAACTCGTTTTAAGAACGAACCCTAGATTCTAGATCTTGAATAATACGATATTGTTTGATTCAATTAACATGGGGCTTTCAAAGGGTATTAGGTTGCGATTCTAATCATGTGATTTAATTGGATTGTAATCGGGTCTAGGATATAATTCGATTAAACCCTAATGCGTTAAGAATCCTAGAATTTGTTCTTATCCAATTTGTTGTTGTAAGCCCTGGAATTGATAGGGCTTTCAATATACAGATGAAAACGAAGGTAAGGGTGTAGAGAATTACCAAAATTGATGTCGAATTGATGGTTCCCGACTAAAAAGCATTCCGACTGTGACTGGTTCGGTCTCTAGTGACTCTGGCTACGACTATGATCGAATTGGTGTGTGGAATTGCTTCTGAGAGGTATGACAGAGGTGCACAACTGTTCAACTGTGAGCTTAATGATCGAAACGAACCAATTTGATGGTTTCATGATTAGGGGTCGGCGATTATGGTTTAAAGGATCATAAATGGGTTTAATTCGAATAACTGTCGGGGTTTAATGTCCTAATGATGAATGTTTATGATATGAATGTGCATATCAATTAACAATTCGAACATAAATCGGCTACTAATGTGAATTTGAGTCAAGAATCAAGAGGTTTGACTTTCAGGAGTCAACAAAAATCGAAATTGAGTTATTTACTGATTTAGTCCCTACAGTTTAATGTTCTATGGTTTGGTAGGTTGACAAAAATAGTCCCTGGGGTGTAATTGGGTTATAACTTGGTTAGTTTGACTATCAAAAGGTCAACAGGAACAAAATTCTTCGATTTTGACTTTATAAAGTCAATTAGAATGAGTTTGGGCTAATTACACAATTAGTCCTGGTAGTTTGAGTTTGAATAAAGGCAGAATTAGTCCTTGAAGTTTGAGATAAGGTTAAATAGGTTAGCTTTAACTGAATTTTGGTTAACGGAGTTAACCTAAAAAGTTCAGATTGTCACATCATCCCCTAGTTGTAAGAATTTTCATCCCGAAAATTAGAATAGTACCTTAAGAGTTTGACGTAGATTGCTTGAACAGATGAGGATACTTGTGCATCATTTGATCTTCGCGCTCCCATGTGAATTTCGGTCCGCGTTTCGAGTTCTAACGAACTCTGACGATAGGGATTTTACTGTGTTTAAGCGTTTTAATTTCCCTATCCATGATTTCTACCAGTTCTTTAATGAACCGCAATTGTTCATCGATGTGTAGTTCCTCAAGAAGAACCGCGAGTGTTTCGTCTGCTAGACATTTATTCAAGTTCGAGACAAGAAAGACGTCGTGTACACCACTAAGTCCTTCCAGTAGGTCTAGTTGATATGCTACTAGGCCAATTCTCTTCACTATTTTGAACGATCCAACATAACGAGGATTCAGTTTGCCTCGTTTCCCAAAGCGAATTACACCTTTCCAAGGTGAGACTTTCAGAAGAACCATGTCGCTTACTTGAAACTCTAACGGCTTACGACGCTTATCGGCATACCTCTTTTGACGATCACGAGCCACCGCCATACGGTTTCGAATTTGAACGATCTTTTCAGATGTTTCGAATACAAGTTCGGGACCTGTAAGTTGGCTATCCCCAACTTCAGCCCAATAGATAGGAGATCGGCATTTACGTTCGTTCAATGCCTCGAATGGTGCTGCCTTTATGCTAGTGTGATAACTATTATTGTAGGAAAACTCCACTAAAGGTAAGTGAGATTCCCATGTGTTAGCGAAATCGATCACACAAGCTCGTAGCATGCCCTCTAAGGTTTGAATGGTACGTTCTGTTTGATCATAAGTTTATGGATGGTATGCCGTACTCATATCCAAACGCGTGCCTAAAGCTTTTTGCAGAGATTGCCAGAAACGTGATGTGAATCTAGCGTCACGATATGAAATGATAGAGATTGGCACTCCGTGCTAAGAGACCACTTCCTTCAAGTAAACACGAGTAAATTTTTCCATTTTGCCAGTCTCTCTGATTGTTAAGAAGTGAGCGGATTTAGTCAGACGATCGACGATCACCCAGATGGTGTCGCATCCGCTAGGAGGTCGGGGTAATTTGGTTATGAAGTCCATAGAGATTTGTTCCCATTTCCACATTGGGATCTCTGGCTGCTGCAGTAATCCAGAAGGCTTTTGGTATTCCACCTTGACCTTTACAAAAGTCAGGCACTTGCTCACATAGGTGGCTATATCCGCCTTCATCTTTGGCCACCAATATAGAACCTTTAAGTCGTGGTACATCTTGTTAGAACGTGGATGAATAGAGTATCGAGATTTGTGAGATCCATCCATAACCAGTTCTCTTAAGTTCCCATATGCTGGAACCCATATTCGCTCTGCCAGGTAGCGAATGCCATCTGATTTGACATCCAGTTGTTCTTCCATGCCGCGTGTGGGTTCTAATGTTAGGTTTTCCTCTTTAAGGGCTTAGAGTTGAGCACTTCGGATCTTGTTAGGTAATCCGGTGTGAATAGTAAGTTGTAATGCTCGAACTCGTTTAGGTTTAGTGTCCTTATGGCTTAAGGCATCGGCTACCACATTAGCCTTCCTTGGATGGAATCTGATTGCACAGTCATAGTCGTTTAAGAGTTCGACCCAACGATGATGTTGCATGTTCAACTCTTTCTGCTCAAAGATATGCTGAAAGCTCTTGTGATCGGTGTAGATGGTGCATTTGGTACCGTACAAGTAATGTCTCCATATCTTTAGTGCAATGGGTGCACTGTAGAGTTTCTGCTTCAAAAGTTGAAATGATGATTCCTGGGTATCACCCTAGTTATAAGGTTTACTCTTCTGAGTTAAAGTAGTGAGGGGTTGTGTAATCTTGGAGAATCCTTCAATGAAACGACGGTAATAGCCAGCCAATCCCAGAAATTGTCGCACCTCAGTTGGCGTTGTCGGTGCCGCCCAATTCTTGATTGCTTATATTTTAGATGGGTCGACATGTATTCCGTTCTCATTGACTACATGTCCTAAGAATTGCACTTCACAAATCCAAAATTCGCACTTTGAAAGTTTTGCGTACAACTGTTCTTGTTTTAGCAATTCCAAAATCAAATGCAGGTGTTCCTCATGTTCGTCCCTATTCTTGGAGTAGATAAGGATGTCATCGATGAAGACGATAACTAACTGGTCAAGGTACGGTTTACACTCACGATTCATGAGATCCATGAACACTGCGGGTGCGTTCGTAAGTCCGAATGGCATGACCATGAATTCGTAGTGACCATACCTAGTTCCGAATGCCGTCTTTGAGATGTCCTCCTCTCAGACTCTCAGTTGATGGTAACCGGATCTAAGATATATCTTGGAATAGAAGCTTGACCCTTGGAGTTGATCAAATAGGTCGTCGATGCGGGGTAGAGGATATCGGTTCTTGATCGTTACTTTATTAAGCTCACGGTAGTCGATGCACATGCGGAAGGTCCCGTCCTTCTTATTGACAAATAGGAATGGAGCTCCCCATGGAGACGAGCTAGGTCTAGTGAAACCTTTGTCTAACAACTCTTGCAGTTGTGTAGATAGTTCTTGCAATTCACTGGGTGCAAGTCGGTAGGGTGAGCAATAGGCGCTACTCCGGGTGCTAAATCAATTTGGAACTCGACCTGTCGATGAGGTGGAAGACCAGGAAAGTCTTCAGGGAATACTTCCGGGTAATCATGAACGATCGGTATGTCTTCAATCCACTTTTCTTCGGATGGCTGCTCGGCGATGAGAGCCAAAATAGCAGTATGTCCTTTACGTAGACATTTTTGTGCCTTCACGAAGGATATGATGCCCATAACAGCACCACTCCTTTCGCCTTGGACAGAGAGGGTTTCTCCATTAGGAAGAGGAAGGCGGACGATTTTCTCACTGTAGGATCGTGAAATTACAAGATGGTTATGTTCTTAGTTGAAATTGGCGGAAACAATAACAACTACACAAATGTAATCGAGCAAGTAGAAAGAATACTGTTAAGAACACTATTGTATTAAGCTTTTGCAGATAAACGATTACAATTGAAACTCAATCAGAAAGCACAAAAAGCACACTTACAATGAAGTGTTTACAGATTATTTATACTCACTTAGAATCAAGACAGCCCCTTGATTCTAAGGATCAAATCTAACACAGACCGTTGATCTGTTGTATCTAGCTAACTATTACACGTTTTGTCTATATCTAGTTAACTTTATTGAAGCATCTTCTTTATGCATCATTACTTGCATGCTCGGAGAAGAGCATTGTTTTCCGTCATTGGTTATGCCATTGAGGTTCCTTCTGCTTTGAGTGTGTCAGTTGCTTTTGCAGAAAGTTGTCAGTGACGCTTGGTATGGATAGTCAGCTGCAACGATTTGTCTTCAAGGCACAAGGCTGTCAGCAACAAAGATGTTGATCAGCAGCAAGATGTAACCATCCAAAGCTGCTGATGATTTGCCTGTCAGTAGCATCAAGTGTTGATGCTGCTGAGAAGCCTATCCGCAGCAACTTTGGTCTTCAACAGATAAGGCTATCCGCAGCAAATTTGTTCTTCAGCAGGAGAACAAGTATCTGCAGCAGACTAGCTTGTCCGCAGTAGTTTGTTGGTCAGCAGCAAACTCTGAGATCAGCAGCATTTGTATTTAGAGAATTTTGTAGCCATCAGTCTTTGGTTCTACAAACTCCCCCTAGACTGATGATACCAAAATTCTCTTACTGCCTTTGTTGCTGAAGCTTTTGCACATATCTGACTATCCTTTCAACCAAAAGAAAAAGCTTCAATAACAGCCATCTTGTACTTTGAACTAAAGCCTAAAGTCGTCAAAACTGTCTGAGTCTTCCTCCATTGGAACCATCTCCCCCTTTTTGGTTGCATCAGTGGACAAATGTGCATCAGTTTGAGTGCCCACTGATACAAAGGAGGGAGTAAGAAAAGTTGGGCATTGATGTGCCTCTATCATATTCACCCTGGCCGTCAATTCCAAGATATGAAGTTGCAGTCTGTCCTCATCCACAGTTGTGGAATCCTTGGATCCAGATGGGGCCTTAGCCCTAGCCTCTTCATCCCCATCACCCATGGTTTCTTGGCACCTGGGATTCCTCTCAGTGAGGGGAGTTTCCAAGGAAGCATCCTCACTGTGAGTTGCCGTGGTTGAGGTCTTAGTAATGTTGTCACTGTCCTCCTGGTTATTTGATGGACCAGCAGTAGTGACAGCCTCTTCCACATCCATTCTGTCATAACTCCTAGAGTGGACCTTCAGGGTAGAAGAACTTGGGATGGGTGTGTTGGAAGCAAGATCAATCAGTACCTCCGAGATAGTGGTAGTTGGAGAAGGTACATCATCTTGATAAGGTTCCTCAACACTTAAGTTCAGAAGAGAAAGGAAAGGCTCAGGGGGCTGTTCTATAGATCCGAGAAGTGATCCTGATCCTAATAGAGAGACATCAAAGGAGTCTCCCTAATAATGTGGCTGTCCCTTATGATATTCTTACCAGAATGTTGTGATTTTGAGTGAGGGCTGTTAGGATGGGTTTGGGCCTTGGAGGCAAGAGAAGAAGGAGTTCTCTTGCCCCTTTTCCTAGTATATGTCGTTGCAACCAGGGCCCTGTGTTCCGGTTGAACGATAACATCCAAAACAGGTGTAAGTAATTTTTGTGCCTGTGCATCCTTAGTAGTATGCATAGGGGTTCGAATGGTAGAAGCAGACTGTTGTTTAAGATGTGAGGTGGAGGGTGTGGGATCAGTATCAGCTGGGATTGCTGAACTGTTACCCGGGGTACTCTGTATGTTCAGCGTTGTAGATAACACTGAAACATTGACCCCTGAGAACCTTTTTGGAAACAGTTCTCATGTTATCACTTCACATCGGTGAAAATGCAGATCTTCGTGAAAACCCTAACGGGTAAGACGATCACGTTTTAGGTCGAATCCTTCGACACAATCGACAACGTGAAGGCAAAGATCCAAGACAAGGAAGGCATTCCGCCAGACCAGCAGCGTCTAATCTTCACCGGAAAACAGCTCGAGGATGGCAGAACCCTAGCCGATTACAACATCCAGAAGGAGTCAAATCTTAGCCTCGTCCTTCTTCTACGCGGTGGCGCGAAGAAGCGCAAGAAGAAGACCATGGAAGACGGAGGCAAGTGCGGAGCTTACCTGATGACATCCGCTTCTTTCTGAGATATGCATTGGAGAAGAGTGTGGCTTCCTAGATGGTGATATCCTTGCCGTCTACCTTGGCTTTGATTTGGGGAATCCCCTGTTCGGTAGAGTAGACGGCGGTACTCCAAAAATCCTCCATATGAGGGATATGTGTGACATGGTTGGTTGTGAGGGAAAATTGGATATTTGATCGACATAAGAAGTCGATCATATAATTGAATCCTTCGGATATCTTTCACTTGGTTGGGTATGTCAGTGAGGGATGAAGGGCTTTGAAAGTGATGGGGACTTTAGAGAAAGTGATGTTGGTTTAGGGAGAAGTGGAAGGTGAAGAGGTGGAAACTTGATTTGTTTTTATAGCGGCAGAGGAGAGAAAAAGAAAAATGACTTGTACAGTACAACCCAGTTCACTTTTTATGTTACAGCTGTAATACACCGAGGCAGTCATGCTAAAGACTGACGTGAATTTTAACAGCGGGTAAAAGTTAATTTGGACTTAAATTTACCAATCAGCAGCAAACTTGATTGCTGTGGATGAGGGAGGTTAAGTCTGTCAGCAGTAAATTTATCTGCTGCTGATGGATTTAATAATCCGCAGCAAGGATGTTGCTGCTGACAGTCTTAAAGAAATCTGCAGGAAGCCTGTTCCTGCTGATAACTTAAAGCAGTCAGCTGCAAATCTTTTGCTGCTGAGAATTAAACCTGTCAGCAGCTGAAGGACAAAAATGCTGCTGACTTATAACTTTTATTTACAACATAAGACAAAACACAAAAATAGAGTGAGGATAGATTTTAATCAAAGTTCATCATACCAATTGATTCAACTAAATATTTAAATCTAGCTTCATCAAAAGGTTTTGTAAACAAATCAGCATTTTGCTCATTCGTATGAACTTTGGTTAAAATAATCCTCTTTTTCTCAGCTTGATCTCTTATGAAATGATACCTGATGTCAATGTGCTTTGTCTTTGAGTGCTGCACCGGATTTTTTGTGATTGAGATAGCACTCATGTTGTCAATGTGAATTGGAGTTGCCATGAAAGTCATCCCATAATCCAACATTTGATTTTGTATCCAGATGACTTGTGCATAACAACTTGAAGCTGCAATGTATTCTGCTTCAGCTGTAGAGGTTGAAACACATGTTTGCTTCTTGCACTGCCATGAAATCAATCTCCCTCCCAGAAACTGACATCCCCCTGAAGTGGACTTTTTGTCCAAGTTGCATCCCCCATAGTCACTGTCAGTGTATGCATATAGATTAAACATGTCATTTTTAGAATACCATAGCCCAAGTCTTGGGGCACCATTTAGGTATCTAAAGATTCTCTTGACAGCCTGAAGATGTGAAACTTTTGGAGCTGCTTGAAATCTTGCACAGAGGCATACTGCAAACATGATATCTGGCCTTGAGGCAGTGAGATACATGAGAGATCCTATCATTGCACGATACTGATGTTGATCAGTGTCTTGGCCATCTTTGTCTGGAGTCAGTTGATGATGCACTTGCATAGGGGTTCTTGCAGCAGAGCAGTTAACCATTTTGAATCTTTCCAAAATGCTCTTTACATATTTGGATTGACTGATGAAGATTCCATTTGGGACCTGTTTGACTTGTAGACCCAAGAAGAAATTTAGTTCACCCATTGAACTCATTTCAAACTTTGAGTGCATCAGAGTCTCAAAGTCTTTGCACAGCTGTTTCCTTGTTGATCCAAAGATGATATCATCAACATAAATTTGAACTAGTAAGATTTCTCCCCCTTCATCTTTGATAAACAAGGTCTGGTCTATGGCACCTCTTCTGAAGTTGTTGCTTAGTAGACATCCTGACAAGGTTTCATACCAAGCTCTTGGTGCCTGATGTAGGCCATACAGAGCTTTGTCTAGTTTGAACACTTGAGTAGGATGTGCAGGATCTATAAAGCCTGGAGGCTGTATGACGTATACTTCCTCACCAATCTTCCCATACAGAAAGGCACTTTTGACATCCATTTGATAGACAGTGAAATTCTTGGATGCAGCATATGCCAGGAAGATTCTGATGGCCTCCAGTCTGGCAATAGGAGCAAAGACTTCATCATAGTCAATCCCTTTTCCTGAGTGTAGCCTTGAGCTACAAGTCTGGCTTTGTTCTTGACTACAATGCCTCTCTCGTCTTGCTTGATCCTGAAAACCCATCGTGTGCCAATAGCATATTTACCGGGTGGAAGATCAACAAGTTTCCAGGCATCCTGCCTCTTGAATTGCAGCAATTCTTCCTGCATTGCTTGAATCCAGCTGCTGTGTTTGAGTGCTTCATCTATCTTCTTGGGTTCCACCTGAGATAAGAAACAAGAAAACAAGCATATATTGGCCTCATGAGTTTTGCTTCTTGTGAGAACTCCTTGGTGTATTTGACCAATAATATTCTCTTGAGGATGTTCTTTGTGGATCCTTTGTGCTGGTACCACCTCCAGTTGTATCCCTTGCTCCAGATTGCTGTGATTTTGATCAGGGGCCTCTTCATTCATGGTGGAAGAGTCTTCAACGGCATTATCCACATCAATATTTTCAGCAAGAGCATTAGCAGCATCTACAGCATTTACCGAAGAGTCTTCATTTAGATTATCAGTTTCAGACAGGCTGTTGCTGGTGATATTAGACCGTCTTGTTCCTGCTTCACTTGCTTCAATTTCTTCCACAACTAATGGAGGATCAATTGATGGTCTTCTCAGACTGATAGAAGATTTTGGAAAATCCAGTCTGTAGTCAGTGGAGAAGTGGAGGCTGGTGCTTGTGTAGACGTAGACTCCATATTTGAGAAGGTGAGAGGCTCAAATATTTGGGAGAATGAGTCTATTTCAAAGAGCCAGTTTCGTCCTTTTCCCTGCTCACAGACAATGTGTTCTCTGCATTCCACATTTGCTGATTCTTCAACAATTCTTGTTCTTGAATTGAATACTCGATAGGCCTTCGATTGAGAGGAATAGCCTACGAAATATCCTTCATCAGATTTGGCACCAAACTTAGGAAGAACCCCATGTGTGATGAGAATGGTGCATGGACACCCAAAAGGTTTTAGGAACCCAATATAGGGAATTCTTTGAAACCAAAGTTCATATGGTGTTTTGTTGAGGGGTTTGACAATTAGAACTCGGTTTTGCACATAACAGGCTGTGCTAACTGCTTCTGCCCAGAATGTGAGTGGCAGTTTTGAGTCAGCCAACATAGATCTTGCTGACTCAATAAGAGTTCTGTTTCTTCTTTCAGCAACTCCATTTTGTTGAGGAGTTCTTGGAGCACTATATTATCTTTCTATCCCCTTGCTTTCACAGAAAGAGTTCCAGGTGTGGTTCTTGAACTCTGTGCCTTGATCACACCTTATGAACTTCACCTTTTGATTGCTTTGATTCTCTACCCTGAGAATGTAGGATTTGAGAATTTCAACAGTTTCATCTTTAGTTCTCACGAAGTATACCCATGAGAATCTGGTGTAGTCATCAGTTATCACCAGACAGTACGAATTCTTGCCCATTGACATGAAATTTGTAGGACCAAAGAGATCCATATGCAGCAGTTGCAGTGGAGTGTCATTTGTATTCAAGGTCTTGGACTTGTGAGAGCTTTTGTGTTGCTTCCCTTTTAAGCATGCAATGCAGTGGTCTTCCAGCTGAAATTCTTTGTCAGGAATCCCTCTTACAAGATTATTCTTCACCAATTTGTTGATAGTTTTGATATTAACATGGCTTAATCTCCTATGCCAGAGAGCTGATTCATCAACTGTGGCCTTTGATAAAAAGCAGGAAACACTCCCAGATGGAGTGACTTCATTCATGTCCAGTACATAGAGATTTTCTTTTCTCTGAGCAGTTAATAAAATACTCTTCAGGAGGAGGTGTAGATAAGCCTGGAGTCAGTATAAAACATTCTTAACTGTGAAGTGCATCCGATGCTTTTGGTCACAGACCTGGGAAACACTAATGAGATTGAAGTCCAATTCTTTAACATAGTTGACCTTATCAATGCTCATTCTTTCGTTCGACACAGTTCCTTGTCCAGTAATGGATCCTCCCTTTGAGTCACTTCCAAAGACAACATATCCTCCATTGAAATGTCTGAATTTGGAGAGGATGGATCTGCTTCCTGTCATGTGCCTGGAACACCCACTGTCTACCACCCAGGTGTTATTCTTGTGACCTGGCTGTCCGTGCACATGATATATTTCTAATTAGTAGAAGGAACCCAAGAGTCTACAGATTTGAAAAAGATGGTTGTTAGTTTATCCTTTTCAGTATGTTTGCAGTCAATGGAACCAATGACAGTGCTTGAAGATGGTTTGGCTTTCCATTGCCTTGTTGGTGAATTTCTAGTTTTCCTCACATTGTCAACAGCAGATTTTGCTACTGATGTTTCTGGCTTGTTGACAGTAGATCCTGCTGATGATGGCTTTGTTGAAGTGGCAACATTCTTTGCTGCTGAAGGCTTTGCCTGGGATTTTGCCTTATCAGCAGTGAACACTCTTGCTGCTGATGGCTTTGCCTTATCAGCAGCAGATTTTGCTGCAGAGGATTTTAGCTTATCAGCAGCAGACTTGGTTGCTGCTGAAAGCTTCTGCTTTGTTTTCTTGGGCTTAACTTGACTAACAACCGATGTATGCTGATCCTTCTTTACCCTTTATCTTTGAGGTGCTTGATGAAGGATCTGGTTGAAGGGGTTAAACTTATAGTTTGCAGCAAAGTGGTCTGATTCACCACAAATGATGCAAGTTTGTTGAGATTTAGGCATATTCACTTTTGGGGGAGATAGAGACTCCCTGAATTTAGTTGCTTTGACTTCGTAGCTTCTTACCTTCTTATTTTTGTTAGTCTTTTCAAAGGCATGCTGCTTTGAATTTCTTTGGTATTCCAGGTAATGAAAGCAGGTGCTAGCAGTGTGGTTATATCTGCCACACACAAAGCATGATTTTGCTAGTTTGTCTCTTGAAAGGTAGTCATAGTCCTTTCTTTGGAACAGATCCATGAAGTTCCATGGATGAGCTTTGTTATGTTTAAAGGTGGCTTCTTCTAGGTCCTTTGAACATATGGAACCTTTTCTTCAGGCTTACAACATATATCAAATACCTTCTTCTTTGTGATTGGCTTTGTCTGAGGCTTGGGGTTTGTGGGTCCTGATGTCTGTTCCTTTTCAATGTTTAGCTTTCTTCCATCTGGAGGATAGCGGATCTTGATCTGTTTGAATGGTACAGGGGCTGGAATAGCTGGAGGAACAGCAGGAACTGCAACTCTATTCAGAACAGCTTCAGATGGGACTGCACTGGTTTCATCGTGGTCTGAGCGGGTTGACTCAGATTCCGATGAGGTAGTGCAGTCTTCGACGAAAGGTTCATCCGTTGAAGGATCAAGGTTTCGGTTTGCAGTGTCAAGATTTTCAACATTGAAGCTTGGTTCGTATATGGCAATATAGTCAGCAGGAGGAGGAACATCATTGTACTGATCATTGTTATACCCAAGTCCAGTTTTTACCTTCTCATGGACTTGAATATCTAAAAGTCTTTGTAACTTTTTGGAGGAAAATTCATATTTTTCAACATGAACTTTCTGTTCTGCCAGTTCAGCTCTGGTAGCTTTTAGTTTGACTAGTAGATCATCAATCTGAGTTTCAAGATTAGTTTGTTCGTGTTTTAGCGATGAAATCTCTTTCTTAAGGCAGTTAATCTTTTCTTTATAAGTATTTTCAACTTTTTTGAACTTAGATTTCATCTGATGAAACTCTTCATTTTGATCCATAAGGTTTTGGTTGTGCTTTCTATAACCCAAAACTTTATCAATACAGGCTTGAGAGCAAAGATGTTCAAATACCTAAGGTGGTATCTCTGTAGTGTCTGCCATCAGAGCTTGATTGTTGACAGGCAGTTCTTCATATTGAAAGCTCCAGTCAAACTCAGAAGTTCCAACAGTTGCACAGGCTGCAGTTTGAACTGGAAGAGTAGCTTGTTGTTGTTGTTGTCTGGGTTGGGCTTGGTGAGCTTGTCTTGACTGAGAAGTAGCTAGATTTGCTCTTGATGCCTTGCATTCTCTAGCAAAGTGACCTAGTAGGTTACAGTTGTAACATCTTAGTTTGCTTTTGTCCAAGCCAACTCTGGTGTTGGAGTTGTTACTTGGAATAGGTCTTCCGGTTCTAGAGTAGAACCTTTTTGCTCTTATAGAGAGCATGGCATATGAGTGTTGTATGTCCATTTCTTCTAAATCATCTGGATGAAAGCATTCCAGATCCTCCTTGATAAAGGACATGTTGCTTGAGTTTTCAGAAACAAAAGCAGCAGAGGTTGATGTTTGAGGAGGAGCTTCTAGGAGAAATGGTGAGCTGTTTGTTTGAGAGATTGGAGTTTGGGGATGAGTGATGATGGGAGGATAGTAGTTACTTGAACTAGGACCCGAGTGCTCAGAATGGAGGGCAGAGGAGGTGGTGGTGGATGTTGAGGCTGTTTGGTAGCTTGAGCTTCTTTCTTTTGCCTGAATCATCTCTAGCTCATAGGTTTTTAGCATTCCAAAGGGCTCAGTCATCTGGAGAGTCTTCAAATTCTCAGTTCTTCTGATTGACACTGTGTAAAGTGTCCATCAGCTTGGTAGAGACCTGATGAACTTCTTGAGGATATCTTCATTCTCTAGCTTCACCGTTGAGCACTGAAGCTCTCCTACAAGATAGGTAAATCTGTTGTATAAAACAGTTAGACACTCACCTTCCTTCCAGATGAAGTTTTCATACTGCTGCTTCAGAATGTCTCTTCTGTTCTCTTTGACTTCCTCAGAGCCAGCAAACATTTTCTCAAGAGCTTCCTAGAGCTCTTTGGCAGTTTTGTAACTTCTGAAGTTATGAAAAACTTCATTTGGTAGGCATATTTGGATAGCTCCTAGTGCCTTGAAGTCCACCTCCATCCTTTTTATATCCTCTTCTGAGTACTTGGAGGGCTCCTTTGGAACTGATGGTCCTCCAGAGTCAGCAGATGCCACCATGGGAATGTAGGGTCCATCCCTGATGGATTTCCACATTCCGTATTCCTGATAGTAGAAAAAACTTTCCATGCGGTTTTTCCACATGTCGTAGTCTTCACAGACACCAATCTTGGTGGTCGGTTGATGCTGCCGATGTCTTCAAATCTGTTGCTTTGTGCCATCTTTGTTCTTGGTGACTTGATGAAAGAGAGAGAGTTTAGAATAGAACCAGAAATGATTAAACAAGTGTGAGTTTGTTTAATCTGAGCCAAAGCTCTGATACCACTTGTAGGATCGTGAAATTACAAGATGGTTCTGTTCTTAGTTGAAATTGGCGGAAACAATAACTACACAAATGTTGTAGAGTCATATATTTTGTATAAGCTGTTGTCATTTATTGTATGTTTAAACAATTTTAGACTAGTTTACTTTCTGTCATTTCATTATTGTAATTTCAGTTTTCTGTAATTAGTTATGTCTGGGCCATCGAAACTACTTAGTTTTGATTGAGTCTGTTCAATCGAAACTAGTAGTTTCGATAGATGGTAGTTTCGACAGTGTGTATCAATTGTAAATGGTCAATCGAAACTAGTAGTTTCGATTGACCATAGTTTCGATACCTGTCACTACTATAAATAGCCTAGTTTGAGATTGTTTAGGGTGTGAGTTGCGGCTGTAACCCTGAATCTTCTCTTTCACATTTTGCTTGAATTAATACAATCTGCAGTTGTTTATTCACTGTGTTCATACATTTTCATACCTTTTGATTGTTGATTCATAGTGTGGTTAGCTGGTTATCTTCACCAATACTGTTTCTATTATCTGTTTCACCTTCATATACACAGTTTTCGCCTGTGTGTGTGTTCAATCGATCATATCAGTGTGATTCGACTGAAATCTGGACCTACAATTGGTATCAGAGCTTTATGCTCTAGTGTTTTTGAGTGTTATCAGGTTATTGATCGATTCTAGGTGATTACCGAGGGTTTTCGTTGCTTATTTTGGGTTTTTGCACATTTATTCTCGAGGTACTGTTTCATCATTTTTCAAGGGTTTTTGCTCTTATTTTCGGAATCGAAGGTTGGATTCGTGATCAGGACAGTTAGACGAAGGTTTTCGTTAGATTGGTTTGTTATTTCTGCATCTTTGATTTCTGGAGCTTTTCATCAATGGAGTATTTCTGTTTTGGAGAAGAAGGCATCGAAACTACGGGGAACAATTTCTGATTTCTGTTGATCATTGAAACTTCTTGTCTACGTTTTGTCGGGAGAAGGTACTGTCGAAACTAGATTTTTGTCTCTTATAGAAACTGTGGTTATCGAAACTAGTCTGTGAAATTTTCAGTATCGAAACTAGTTGTTTCGATAAAATTTGTTCTATCGAAACTAGTCCTATCGAAACTAGTTGTTTCGATAATAGTTGGTCTATCAAAACTAGTCATATCGAAACTAGTTGTTTTGATAGAAGTTGACCTATCGAAACTAGTTACTGTTTTAGTTTCGATTCAAAACATTATGGCCACTTCAAGTTCAACAGAACATTCTGGGGGAAATAGACCACTTGTTCTTGTGTCCACAAGAGATTTTGATGACTGGACTCAAAAAATGAAGCTTTTCTTTCAATTTCACGATTATACACTGTTGAATTCTATCACCGATGGTCCCCATAAGCCCGTAACTACCACTGCTGATGTTCAACGTCCTAAGTTAGTGTCTGAGTATGATGAGAAAGATCTTGCCTTGATTGCCCAAGACAACAAGGCCTATGGGACTATTGCCATGGCTCTTCCTATGGATATTTTCAACATCTTTGCTGAGTACACAACTGCCAAAGACTTATGGGCTGCACTGTGCACAAGATATGAGGGAAGTGAGGATGTCAGAGAAAGCAAAAGAGATCTGATCAAGAAACAATATGCGATGTTCAGCAGTGTAAGGGGAGAATCAATATCTGATTTGATCAACCGTTTCTCAAGCATTGTCTCAAGGTTGAAGGTAATGGGAGTTGAGTACCCTACTCTTGATCTGAACAAGAAACTCCTAGATTCTCTTCCTGAGGAATGGAATATGTATCGAATCATGATCAAAAAGACTGAGAATCTGAGTGCTCTGTCTCAACAGGAAGTCTATAGCATTCTTGAATCTTATGAAATTGAGATTAAGAAGGGAGCAGTCACCCCATCAAATCAGTCTGGAAACACAGCTCTTATTGTTGGATCAAGCTCATCCAGTAGCCCATACTTTCAGACTGATGTCCCTCCTTCAGCTGCTGCAATTAAATCTACCAGCTCCTCTGCTGCTCAAAAGACTATCACCATGATTCCTGATGAATATGTCCCAATCATGACTGCTTTCATGTCATGCTATGATGCATTGATCTCTGGAAATCTAACACCGGTTAGCTTTCAACCTGATGACTTGGAGCAGATTAATCCTGATGATTTGGAGAAAATGGACATTGATTGGTGCATGGCCATGTTGACCTTAAGAGCCAAGAGATTTATCAAAAGGACTGGTATAGACAGGTTCAAGCAAAGAAAGACGCTTGGGTTTGACATCAAGAAGGTGAGATGCTACAATTGTGATCAGCTGGGTCATTTTGCCAGAAACTGCAAGGAGCCGTCCTCCAAAGATCAGCAAGATAAGAAGATTTCCTCTGGTAAACAAGCTGCCAATCCTCCAAAGACAAACACAACTTCAAGTTCCACATCTCTTGTGTGCCAAGCTGATGGACATTATCATTGGGGAGAACAAGCTGAGGAAGCTGCTGATAAAGCCTTGATGGCTGATGTGGAAGAAAATGGCAAGTATGTCATGATTGAACCAGCTGAGGATCTCACTGCTGTGCCTGCTAAGGTTATTTCTAAACTTTGTGATTCTAGATCTTGCTTAAATGAAATTCAAAAATACAGATTCATCAATCAAGCCTTGATTGATGAACGAAATCACATTAAGGTGATGTATGACTCTGTGGCCAAAAATGAGAAACTTTACTTAAAGAAAATTCGTGATATTTCTGGTAAAAATCGCTCTTTAATTGTGCAACTCAATACTCAAACCATTAATAATACAATTTTAACAGAAAGAGTCCAAAAGGCAGAAAAGGCCAAATTACAGGTTGATCACATGGATATGGATCAGAAAATTCTGTTTGGAATAATTGATAAACAATTTAATAGAAAAGGCACAGAAGGTATTTGGTATAACTCTCATCCACCTCCTTATTCTAAATCAGGGAGATTTGCTGATATGCCTACTCCACATGTTTCCACACCTTTTGTTTGCACATTATCTCCTGATGATTATATTACATCCTCTGATTCTGATAGTTTTGCTTCTTGTGCAGAGTCAAATTGTGTAAAGTCCGAAGATGATTGTGATAAGAGTGCTAATAATAGAACTATTTTAAAAGAACTTGAGTCGGATGAATGTAATAATATGTCCGTGTCAAAACCAAATATTTGTGAACACGTTAAAAACTTGTATTTTGATTCTATGCCTGCTGAGCATACGGGTTTGGGATGTGATGTTTCTAAATTTCAAAATGCCTTGCCTTTTGTTCCTAAATCTTTGAATGTTATGCCATGTGTTACAAAATTTAAAAGTGCAGGAATTATTGTGAATGATGTACCACGTGAAACCATGAGCAACATGGAATTTTTTAGATTAAAGGAAGCACATCGTCTTCAAGACAAAGTTATTGATGAGAGAACCGTCTCATGTTCAGATTCCTCAACATCACAATCATCTTCATCTTGTGATGATTATTATCAGGCTAAGATATCTTGTAAAAACGTTTGTTTTAGTTGTGGTGCCTCAAATCATGTTTCAAAGAGTTGTAAATTGACAAACACAAATTTTAATGAAGAATCACCTTCCCAAAGTTCATTAAATTCATATGTGTTGCCTAACTCTTCTCACAGTAGGAAATCTAGGCGTAAAAGAATTAAAAATGCTAAAAATTATTTAAAACGAACTTGGAAAATTAAAAATAATGTTCTATTTGATGACCGTGCTTCATCAAAGGATGGTTGTACTTCTGATTCCAATGAGATGTCATATCCTGACACTAAAATCTCTTGATTGAAACATTTTTGGTCAAAACGTATAAATGGTTCGTTGTGTATAGGGTCAATCAAGAAGAACCGGCGATAACATCTGGCATGTAGATAGTGGATGTTCAAGGCATATGACTGGGCACATTAACTTGCTGCAAGATTATCATCAGATTGATGGAGAGTATGTTGCTTTTGCTGGAAACCCAAGAGGAGGAAAGATTGAAGGACAAGGAACAATATCAAATGGAGTAAATAGTCTGGAATTTGTCAACTATGTTCCTCAGTTAAAGTACAATCTGATGAGTGTTTCACAGATTTGTGACAAAGACTTTTGTGCTTTATTCAATTCAAAAGAATGTCTTATCTTAAAGCCGGGAGTGGTGATTCCGAAAGAACTCATTCTCATGCGTGCTCCCAGAAGATACAACACATACAGCTTGGATATGAACAACCCATCAGGAATTGAATCATGTTTTCTCTCAAAGGCTTCCGAAGATGAATCTTTCCTGTGGCATAAGAGGTTGGGACATGTCAACTTCAAAACAATGAACCGACTGGTTCGAGGCAACCTAGTCACTGGATTACCCCTCAAAGATTTCACTCCTATGGAACACTGTATTTCATGTTCTAAGGGAAAACAACACAAATCTTCACATAAGCCTAAAACCACCAATTTCGTTGACTCTCCTCTCCAATTGCTTCACATGGATCTCTTTGGTCCAGTGAGTGTCATGAGTCTTGGACGAAAGTCATACTGTCTGGTGGTAACAGATGATTTTTCTCAATTCACTTGGGTGTTTTTCTTAGCTAAGAAGGATGAGACGCCAGAGATTTTAAAGACCTATCTGCTTCAAATTGAAAAAGTCTTCAGTTTAAGTGTGAAGACTATCCGCAGCGATCATGGAACAAAATTTAAGAATGCAACTCTTGATTCCTTCTGTGAAAGCAAAGGAATTTCTCGTCAATTTAGTGCACCTCGTACTCCTCAACAAAACGGTGTAGCTGAAAGGAGAAACCGCACCTTAATTGAAGCTGCACGGATTATGATTGTTGACTCTAAGCTTCCCGTGACTTTCTGGGCTGAGGCAGTCAACACTGCATGTTTCGTGCAAAATCGGGTTCTTATCACTAAAAGCTGCAACAAGACACCATATGAGATCATGTACAAGTGCAAGCCAGTTATTGATTTCTTCAGAAAATTTGGGTGTGTGTGCACGATGCTGAACACTTTAGATCAGCTCAACAAGTTTGAAGCCAAAGCTGATGAATGTTATTTTGTTGGTTATTCCTCCAATCAACGTGCTTTTCGTGTCTATCATAAGCAGAAAAGAATAGTGCTGGAGTCCATTGATATCAATTGGCATGAAAATAATCACACGGACGCAGGAGACGGTCCCAATTGGCTATTTGACGTCGATTCAGTTTTTAAATCATTTAATATTCCTGATTTCTCAATTGACTCAATTCATGCTAATCCTTATTTTTCTGTGAACAATTTAGGGAACTTAAATGATCAAGGTTCTTCCTCATCTGCTCAGGTTGAAATTCCTGTGGTTGCAAATGCTGAATCTAATATGGAGTCTTCCGGTTCTGGTGCAACAAGTGAAACTGTTGAAGACAACTCCATTCCAACAGTAGATGTTGCACCCCAATCATCTGCTGAAGATCCTATTAATGACATTGCCGATCCTCCTACTGAAAATCTTACCAATTTGGAAGAAGTCGTGGAAGAAGATGCAATTCCTCAACTGCGAATTCACAAGATTCATCCCACCAATAACATCATTGGACCACTCAATGTGGGTGTTAGTACCCGAAGTGCCTGTGAAGCATTTGAAAACAACATGTTTTCCTGCTTCATCTCTCAAACTGAACCAAAGAAAATTAAAGCAGCACTACTAGAAAACAGCTGGGTGGAAGCAATGCAGGAAGAGCTACAGCAATTCTCAAAGTTACATGTGTGGAATTTGGTGGATCTACCCAAGAACAAAGTTCCAATCGGTACTCGTTGGGTTTTTCGCAACAAAAAGGATGAAGGCGGCACTGTGATTCGAAACAAAGCTCGTCTGGTGGTTCAAGGTTTCTATCAAGAAGAAGGGATTGATTACGAGGAAGTCTTTGCACCAGTGGCTCGCTTGGAAGCCATCCGAATATTTCTCGCCTATGCAGCCTACATAGACTTCACCGTTCATCAAATGGATGTCAAAAGCGCATTTTTGTATGGCAAAGTTCAAGAAGAAGTGTATGTCAAGCAGCCGCCGGGTTTCATTGATCCTAATTTTCTAGACCGTGTTTACAAGTTAGACAAAGCATTGTACGGTCTTCACCAAGCACCTCGTGCGTGGTATGAAACTTTATCAAAGCATCTGCTTGAGAATGGTTTCACACGAGGAGCAATTGACCAAACTTTGTTTAAACGGAAGGAGGAAAAGGATACAATCATGGTGCAAATTTATGTGGATGATATCATTTTTGGTTCTACAAATCCCCGTCTCTGCAAAGAATTTGAAGAAGTGATGCGATCTAAGTTTGATATGAGCTCCATGGGGGAAATGAAGTTCTTTTTGGGACTACAAGTTGATCAGTCTGAGTCAGGAATCCTTATCCATCAAGAAAAATACGTAAAAGAAATCTTGACCAAGTTCAAAATGGCTGATTCCCATCCAGTAAAAACTCCTGTGGAAGTTCGACATTGTTTGACTCCTGATATGGATGGGGAAAGTGTTGATCCGCATCTATATCGCTCTATGATAGGATTGCTCATGTATCTCACGGCCAGCAGACCAGACATCATGTTTGCAGTGTGCTTATGTGTACGTTTTCAGGCTAATCCTAAACTCTCTCATTTATCTGCTGTAAAACGTATTTTGAGATATTTAAAATATAAACCAAAATTGGGTCTGTGGTATCCTAAAACTGACTTGTTTGATCTTGTGGCTTATTCAGACTCAGACTACGGGGGTTACAACTTAGACCGAAAATCCACTTCTGGAGGTTGTCAATTCCTTGGCAACCGCCTTGTCTCATGGCAATGTAAGAAACAGTCCACCGTTTCACAATCCACCGCCGAAGCCGAATACATTGCCGCAGCCCTCTATTGTTCCCAAGTCAGATGGATACACCATCAGATGCTTGACTATGGGATCACATTCCATGAGACACCCATTCTGTGTGACAACACCGCCGTTCCTCATATCACCAAAAACCCAGTTCAGCATTCCAAAACCAAACACATTGAAATCAAACATCACTTTATCCGTGACTGTGTTGAAAAGAAGCATATTCAAATTGTTGAAGTCAAAACTCACAAACAAACCGCAGACATCTTCACAAAGGCTTTTGACTCTACCAGATTCGCCCAACTGGTGGAGATGCTTGGAATGATCAACTTTCAGTAAATAGTGTGAATAGTATTTTTTTTATTTATTTATTTTTATTCTGTTTACTTATCAAAGAAAATTCCAAAAAGATTTTATTTTTATGAACAGTTTTTACGCAACTCTTTTGGGGGAGAAATATTATATTGAAAAGAATTGCTGTGTATAAAATCTTACAAGTGGTTTTGAGTTGCAGGAAGAATTAAATCTGACATTTGAGAAATGATAGTGTCTGATCTCATCTCTTGGACATGGAATGGACCAAAAGCGATGGTGTTTACTGAGGTATAGCTGGTAGGCCCGACATATGGTTAAAACTTGTAAGTAGTGTGAAAACTCTAATATATATCTCATACTTGTGTGTTTGAACCCATTATTGAAACATCTAATTTTTTTTATCTAAGAAAACCAATTCAATCAGATACAGGCTTACGTATTGGATTCCTATTCATACGCCAAGTGACCGTCAATATAACGATATTTACCACCGATGACCCCGTATGTTTTGCTTACGCAAAGATCTCGGGTGCTCATCCTTTTCCCATCCACTTGGATGATTTGACCCCGTCTGTTTTGCTTACGCAAAGATCTCGGGTGTTCAACATTTTTCTATCCGCTTGGATAATTTTACGACTTCTTCTTTTTTGCTAACGCAAATATCTAGAATGCTCGTACCTTTTTAATATCTACTTGGATATTTTTTATTTTAATTTTCTAAATCCATTTGGAATATCTTATTTTATTTTGGTGGTACTTTGACATTACTAAGACGGTACCTTGGTTAATCAGAAAGAGATGATAGGATGAAGATGGGTACTTCTTGAGGATTGGTAGGTTTTCAAAATCATTTTATTTTAATATGTGGGGTACACCTTGTATAGTGTTTAAATGGTACCGTTTAATCACATGAAATCAAAATACAAACAAATGTTCGGGTTTACTTTGCACAAATATCAGCTATTTTCAGGGACTCACAGTAGTTAATTGCAAAAGGAAGTGTTTCAAGAGACTGACCAGATCTGATCTCATGTTGGATCTTTTTCAAGAAGAAAAGTGTAAATATCTTGTGTATATATGTTAGTTTTATTTCTGTCACTTTGTACATATCGAAACTATTTTGACATATCGAAACTACTATGTTCATATCGAAACTACTTTGACATATCGAAACTACTATGTTCATATCGAAACTACTTTGCCCTATCGAAACTACTCTGTAAATATTGAAACTAGTTTGCCCTATCGAAACTAGTTGTTTCGACAGGGGCATTTTTGTCTTTTGTTCCTAGCAATTTAAAAGCCTTCATAAATAAATCCCTCCCTTCATATCTTCTTCACTCGTCTTTTTCGCAAACCTTTTCATCTTCTCCGACACACACAAAATTTCTCAAGCCTTGGTCTGAGTTGCAAATTATCAGGGTTAATCACTTGATTACCCCCGTTGTCACCATCGTCTTCATCATCAGGTAACGTCTCACTATTTCATTTGAATGATTCTTGCGAATCAACAGACCCAGGGTTTCAAAAGTTCAAATTGTTCGACTGAATCTTCATAATAACAGTCGTTGTGTGCATATCCGTGTTTGCAAACATCTTTATATTCTTAGAACTCACGATTATTGTGTTTTATTGCAGATAACAGTCTCGCATTTGGAAAGATGACATTCCGTCATTTACAGGCCACTCTAAACCCTTCATTAAACTGTTTTATTTTAGTCTGTGTATAGTGAATAAAAAAAAGGGGTTTGGGTTTCAAAACCAAGTAGTTTCGATAAAAAAGTTCAACTCCTTCAAAATTTCTCAAAATGTTTAAATCGAAACTACTGGTTTCGACACCCAAACTTGACCTAATTTCTCTATCAAAACTACTTGTTTCGATAAGTTTTTCTCTATCGAAACTACTAGTTTCGATAAATTCATCTCTATCGAAACTACTTAGTTTCGACAGTGTTGATTTCAGAAATTTTACAAGTGTTGATCAAGGCTTATTGCCTCTATCGAAACTAGTTAGTTTCGATAAGTTCATCTCTATCGAAACTACTTAGTTTCGACAGTGTTGATTTCAGAAATTTTATAAGTGTTGATCAAAGCTTATTGCTTCTATCAAAACTAGTTAGTTTCGATAACTTCATTTCTATCGAAACTACTTAGTTTCGATAGTAAGGATTTCTGATTTTTCCTAAGTGTTGAAATACTTAGTTTCGATTGACCATATAAAGAACCTTTACTTATTGTGCAAAACTGATGAATTTTACAGGTATGGATCTCGTATTCGTGAAAAGGCACAATGTATGTGCATTTCTTAATAGCAATGATCCGAAAGCTGTTGAGTTCATTCCGGTCTTAAACTTTCTGGCAAACTCCAACATAAGTTTTGCCATAAGCCACAACCTGCCGGTGTTTGAGGCAACTATTAGACAATTTTGGGAAACTGCAGAGATAATCACAGTTGATAATGTGCAACACATTAGAGCAACTGTACATGGCCAAGAAGTATTATTTTCTGAAGACACAGTGAGAGAGGTACTGCAGTTAAATGACAACCCAGAAGCACCCTTTGATTTTCCAATCTACTATGTGAAAGAATGCTTCAGAAGAATGGGTCATCCTGATGAGTTCAAGAGTGGTCAGATAATTAAGAACTCCTTACCAAGCCATTGGAGATATATAGTGCATGTGTTTATTCACTGCCTATCAATAAGGAAAGGGGGTTTTGATTCAGCTAACAGTACTCTAGGATCAGCTATTTTGGGATTAATAAAGGGAAGAGACTACAACTTTTCTGGTTTCATATTCACTCAGCTAAAGGATAACTTAACTGGAGCAGTGAAGGAGAAGTTTCTAGCATATCCTAGATTTCTACAAATTATCATCAATCATCTTCTTCCTGAGCTTCAACAAGGTGGAAACACCTTTGTGTTTGATAATATGATAGCCAAAACACTCAGCTACATGAAAAGTACCAACAAAAGGACCAACTGGGCGATAGCCGACGTTCCCCTGTTCGGTCATATCATTGGAGAAGAAGAAGAGTTTATTCCTGACATTGATCCTGATCTTGAAGAAGAAAACTTTTCATCAGATGAAGAAGAGTTGGAACCTGAACAAAATCAAGGTAATCCACCTATTGATGAAGCTGAGATTGAGGTAGACATACCTATTGTTCAAGAAGAAGAGCAACATGTAATTGAGCATGTGATAGAGGCTCCTTTTGTTGAAGAAATACAGATAGTTCAAGAGCCAGCAGTAAATGTTGAAGCTGGCTTACAAGAGAATGAAGAAGAAGTGGCAGAGTCAAGTGGGACTCTAGATGCAGGAATTTATGGATCAGACTATTACAAGTCTGATTCAGATGAAAGAATAGAGCGACTTGCATCTTCCTCAAAAAGACAAATTGAGTCAGGATCTGATTTTGAAGAGGAGGAGCCTAGGGCTAAAAAGATAAAGACTGGATTGGAGGATTTGCCATCCTCGTCAGAGTCTTCATTCACCACTCCAGATCCATCTCCTCATCCTACTCCACAACAATCTCCTATCCCTACACCTCCTAAGTCTCCACAACAATTACCTATCCCTACACCTCCTACATCTCCACAACAATTACCTATCCCTACACCTCCTATATCTCCACAACAATCACCCATCCATACACCTCCTGCATCTCCACACCATGATTCAACCTCTCCTGTACCGAGAGTAAAGACTCTAAGTCTTGAAATAAAGAAACTTCAGGACAATCTTCAAAAGAAAGATACAGAGATTGACGGCTTGAAGTCTAAGCTAAAAGAAGTTAAGGAGGAAGTCAAAGACTTAAAGCTGGAGGTTGGAGGCTTACATACTCAAATAGATAGTCAGCAGACTCAGCTGAAAACTCAACAAAAACTAATCATAAGGCAACAAGAAGACTTTAAAGCCTTAGCTGAAATAGTTAAGCAGCTCAAAGACTCTGTCAACAAACCTACTCCACAACAGCAAACCACTTCAAAGGCTCAGGGGGAGACTACATCTAAACTTGAACCATCGTCTCCTGCCTTTGTCACTGATCCAGAATCTGCATTAACCGTGTATACTGGCCACGGTGCCATGACAAAGGAGTCTGTTGAAGTAAAGGTTGAAGAAACAGAGTCTGTCCTTCCCTCAGCTCATGAAAGAAGAGAAGCAAGGAAGAGAGGGAAGGGAGCTATGGCTAATATTGAAACAGTAATTCTGGATGAAGAAGACATCCCATCGGATGATGAGCTGAATGTTCTTCTAGATGAGATTGACAACTTTGGATACAATGACCTTCATCCAGAAATTCTAACTACTGAAGAGAAAGAAACTGAACAAACTAGATATTTTACTGAAGAAGGAGATGAAATTCAAACCCTATCAGATGAAGAAGATGTTCAGATTAATCTCATCAAGACTATCATTCCTGAACCAACCATTCCAATCTCTGAGTCAATTCCAACTCAAGATCAACCTTCAACTGCACCTGAACCTCCTATTTCAAGGAAGTCTTGGTTTAAAAAGATCATTCCAGAAGAAACTCGTCAAACTTATGAGTGGATAGCCGAGCATCAAGAACTGAAAAGGCCTCCAATTGGATGGAAATACGATGCTGAAAGGAAGCTCTTTATCATCAGACGATATAGAGGGGGAGTTCAGCACTTCAAGAACATGACTGACTTCCAGACCCTTCCTTTTTATGACCTCAGGGATTTAGCAAAACTTCCACTTCAAAACCCTGGGAAGGTCATGATGGCTTATGACTTTGAGAGGTTTCTGCATTTTCAAGTCAACAATGATTTCAAAAGAATGAAGCCTAGGAAAACTCAGAAGAAGATCTCAAAGACTAGGTTTCATCCTAAGACTAAAAAGCCATATGTTTTCCTAAGATACAAGCCTGCCCAAACACACAAGACTATCACTATTCCAAAATCTGTACCTGTCCAGCTACAAACTTTCAGAAAGTGGTTCTATAACCCAGTAATTGGCAGTGCAGTTATTGAATGTAAGGGCAAGGAAGAAATCACCATCTTTGATCCAATGGAGCTGCTGAAATTTCAACCTGAAGATCTGGAGGTGCTATTCCAGAATCACATTCAGGCTTATAGTGATGAAGATGAAGCTGATGCTAAAGCCTATCAAAGAATTGTATCTCTCCATGTCAAACCTTTCATCCCAAAGACATCTGAAGGACCAGCTGCTTGATGAAGAGCTGAAGACAGTAATGCAACAGCTTAGGGGGAGATTGTAGAGTCATATATTTTGTATAAGCTATTGTCATTTATTGTATGTTTAAACAATTTTAGACTAGTTTACTTTCTGTCATTTCATTATTGTAATTTCAGTTTTCTGTAATTAGTTATGTCTGGGCCATCGAAACTACTTAGTTTCGATTGAGTCTGTTCAATCGAAACTAGTAGTTTCGATAGATGGTAGTTTCGACAGTGTGTATCAATTGTAAATGGTCAATCGAAACTAGTAGTTTTGATTGACCATAGTTTCGATACCTATCACTACTATAAATAGCCTAGTTTGAGATTGTTTAGGGTGTGAGTAGCGGCTGTAACCCTGAATCTTCTCTTTCACATTTTGCTTGAATTAATACAATCTGTAGTTGTTTATTCATTGTGTTCATACATTTTCATACCTTTTGATTGTTGATTCATAGTGTGGTTAGCTGGTTATCTTCACCAATACTGTTTCTATTATCTGTTTCACCTACATATACACAGTTTCCGCCTGTGTGTGTGTGTTCAATCGATCATATCAGTGTGATTCGACTGAAATCTGGACCTACAAATGTAATCGAGCAAGTAGAAAGAATACTGTTAAGAACACTATTGTATTAAGCTTTTGTAGATAAACGATTACAATTGAAACTCAATCAGAAAGCACAAAAAGCACACTTACAATGAAGTGTTTACAGATTATTTATACTCACTTAGAATCAAGACAGCCCCTTGATTCTAAGGATCAGATCTAACACAGACCGTTGATCTGTTGTATCTAGCTAACTATTACACGTTTTGTCTATATCTTGTTAACTTTATTGAAGCGTCTTCTTTATGCATCATTACTTGCACGCTTGTAGAAGAGCATTGTTGTCCGTCATTGGTTATGCTATTGAGGTTCCTTCTGCTTTGAGTGTGTCAGTTGCTTTTGCAGAAAGTTGTTAGTGACGCTTGGTATGGATAGTTAGCTGCAACGATTTGTCTTCAAGGCACAAGGCTGTCAGCAACAAAGATGTTGATCAGCAGCAAGATGTAACCATCCGAAGTTGCTGATGTTTTGCCTGTCAGCAGCATCAAGTGTTGATGCTGCTGAGAAGCCTATCCGCAGCAACTTTGGTGTTCAGCAGATAAGGCTATCCGCAGCAGATTTGTTCTTCTGCAGGAGAACAAGTATCTGCAGCAGACTAGCTTGTCCGCAGCAGTTTGTTGGTCAGCAGCAAACTCTGAGATCAGCAGCATTTGTATTTAGAGAATTTTGTAGCCATCAGTCTTTGGTTCTACACTCACGAGAGACAATCTCGGCTTGGTTCTTAGATAACCAGTCCATTCCGAAAATTACGTCAAAACTACCGAGTGTGATCGGCATGAGATCAATGTCAAGTTTCAGTTCAAGTTTACAACCCTTAAGAATGTGGGTTGCTTCTATTATCTGTCCATCAACTATTTCTATGGTGTACTTATCTTCTAACAGGGTTGGAGTTTCTCTTAGTAGGTTACTAAGTTTATTTATCAGCACCAGTGTCAAATAGTACAGAAGCAAAATAGTTGTTCAGAGGGAACTTACCTGTAACCACATTATGGTCGTATCGTGCTTCTTCGGATCCAAGCACAAAGGCTCGTCCATTTGCACCGTTCCCTCCATTGTTGCCATTGTTGTTATTATTGCCCTTGTGGTTATTGTTGTTGTTGTTGCCGTTGCCACCCTTTTTTAACTGTGGACAATCCTTTCAGAAATGTACCTCTTTTCCACATTCAAAACAACCTTTGGTAGAACCCGGTTGTTAGAAGGGCTGCTTGGCTTGTAGTTCACCTCTACAATCCTTGGCTGTATGGCCTATCTTGCCACATCGCTGACAACATTTTCTTTCACACACACCACTGTGGTGAAGACCACACTTGTTACATTTGGGATGTTTCCCAGCATAACCACCTTGACTTTGACATGAAGAGGTCGACTGGTTGAAGTTCTTTGTATGTTCGAACTTACGTTGATGCTGTTGTGGTTGATTCGGCTGGAATCCCTTGGTGTTGATGCTATTGTCAAACTTACGTTTGTTGTTATTAATAGGCTTGGATGCTGACCTTCTGGGAGGTAGTGTCCCTTGGGTAACTGCTTGGTCCGTCAGTTTGTGAGCAAGACGGATTGTTTGTTGGATGGAGGTGGGGTTGGATGAGGTTACCATGCTCTGGATTTGCGGTACCAACCCGTTGATGAACTTTTCTATCCGCTTGTAGGGTGGTGTAACCATGTGAGGGCAAATCCCCGCTAGTTCATGCGAGCGAGTAGTGTAGAGTTCTATTTCAGAACCCTCCATTTTTAAATTCCAGAATTCTCCCTTGAGCTTCTGGATCTCATCTCTGGGACAGTATTCTTCCTTCATCATGTTCTTGAAGTCCTGCCATGGTGATGCATTGGCCATGTCCAGACCTTGCATCTTAACCTGTGCATTCCACCATTTGAGGGAAGGACCCTCCAAAGTTCCCGATGCGAATTTAACCTGGTCGGCCACAGGGTAGTTACACATGGAGAAAATAGATTTAACTTTTTCAAACCATCGGAGTAATCTGACAGCTCCCTCGGCTCCACTGATTGTGTGGGCTTGCAGTCCATAAACGTCTTGAATGTGTAGACGTGCTGATTATTCTGTGGATTGTTCGGTTGCCCTGGATTAGAAAGAGTGTGTTGAGTTTAGTAAAGGTTAGAATAAATATATATGGTTGGTTGTTTAGAGTTAACGGTTATCGGGTTTACCTGCGATGTGTGCTGCTAAGGCTTTAGCAACACTGTCATTTATCAACGCGGTCAGCTTGGCTGCTATCAGGCTGATATTTCCATGGCCACTGCCATGACCACCTAGACCACATCCACATCCGGCCATCTTTCTTCATATTCACTAACACAAGAAATGAATAAATACACTGCATATTAACGTCATTCAAGCATAAGCAAATAGAAAGAAGTGTGTAAAGAGATGTGGGTTTGTGATCATGGTTCAAGATTTATTTAAATTATAATGGCTATAAAATAAATAACTCAAAACATCAATTTATTAAGATTTTTATTGAAATGGGAACAACCTTACCCACTTAGGTTTGAAAATAAAAGGAAATAACAAAATAAAATAAGATAGAATGGGACATCAAACTCCACTGCTAGCGGACGAGATAACTGACTCATCGTCCTCTTCCTCTGGCTCCTCCTCAGGCTCCAAGTCGGATGCTTCAGCTGGCTCTAAAGCAGCCTCAAGTTGTGCCTCTAATCACACAATCCTTTCCTGAGATTCTACCGCTGCCTCCTCGAGAGTATCTACTCTAGCCTGTAACTCATCTACTTTGTCAACTAATGTATTATGCACGTGGTCGGTGCCAGCCAGTTCTGCTACTAGCAAATCCATCCTGTGGTCCGTCTATTTCTCCCTCCTTAATAGACCTGAAATTTCTCCTGTTGCGTCTCTCATATTTCGGATCTCTCGATCCATAGTGGCTAAAAATGTTGCAAATGCTTGCTCTATGTGGCATGGCGGCAATGGTAATTGTGGTCCTGATGATGATGAAGCTCCAAAGTATGGAGATGGAACCCGTTCCTGTCGGACCCACTTCCTAAGTAGACGAGTTTACCAATCCGAATCACTCCTGTTCCAGATGTGCATGGGCTCTCCATACACAATAGTGTCGTCAATAGGTTTTAGCCGACGTCTCTTTGGCTCCGGTGATGCGATATTAGGAATATCATGTTCCTGGATTGTTGGTGGTGAAACAGGCGGTGTAGACATGATCCTGAAACATAAGGAGTAAGTGCTTGGATAGATATCTAAGTTGAGTAAGTAATGTGTGTGGCTATAGTCTACTATGCAGTCCTAGTTCTATATAACCAATGTCTCTAATACCAATCTGTCACACCCCCAAATTCCACTAACGAAATTTTACCATTTTGGTAGGTGATAAACCAGGATCTCAGACATCAGTTATTTCAAATGACACTATATGGGACTTAAAATGTAATAATATAAAAGATCAAGTTCAGAGTAAATGTGCGGAAGTGTTTAACGAAAGTAAATGCGCAAAACAACGCGCCCAAATTCAAATAATAACAAATCATAATTATAGTTTGATAATTTGATAGTGATGATAGAAGTCAAGACACCATGCATGAGCTAATGTGATCCTGCGTAACGACCTGAGAAAACATGTAAGAAAACGAGTCAACACTAGGTTGGTGAGTTCACAGGTTTCAATCATTAGAAATAAAGCGTTTGCAGATTGTGTACATTCAATATGCATATCTAAAGGTAGCTAACCAATATTCATGTTTTACCAAAGCGCTCGCAACCAAAGCATGACTGGTTGTTTGCCTCCTGCCAGGTCTATCAACTTTGGCCAAAATAGTAGGCTAACATTTCACCTGTTCGACCTACAATCGAGTTAGCGTGACTAACGCGGGTGGGCTAGTTAAACCCAGTAGTACTACTAAACATTACCTCGCTAGTCAAATTAACGGTCCGATGTGTTGTGAGGACTTTCAGTGATAGTGTGTTACGCTTAGTCTCAACAGTGATATCATATGAATTACAGTAACCCAAAAAAGGTTGTGACATGTTTTCTCCCCCAAATAAAACAGTAAAAGGGGCCATGAAACTCACCTGGATTGAGTTGTAGTTTGAGTCACATAAGAAAGATATTTGGAACCTCAAGTGTTAGCCTGCACGGCTTACGTATGCCCTAGAATTATAAACATAGTAATTAGGAAAAAGTTGAGATTTTTGACGACGACACGGAAGGTTAGAACGTCTTAACGCATTCTTAGGATTAGTTAGTAGACGAACATGTCTACGGGAATATAGATTTCTTAATATAATAATTAAGATCAATGTGTTACGTGTCGAACGTTAATAACGAATAATATTAAATAAATAAATAAATAGATTCATGCGTTTGTGTCATTTAATAATGATATAAAAAAATAATATAACATATATATTCTTTTTGAACTCGTAGGAAATATACGATAATCATTTACGTGACCAAAATAATAAATATATATTATTTTTTGTTGATGCACTTTCCTGTGACAACACTCTTGATAGAGTCTTAGTTTGTATTTCTAATGTCTGTAATTTCTCTTTGTATGTAAGAGTCGTTATGTAATAGTTTATCGAGTTGTATTTACTTTTACATAATGTTTGTTGTTTTTCTGCTAAGTGTTTTGCGCACTTACATGTGCGCAGGAGAAAGCTCCTGCGTACTTAGCAAGTACGCAAGAACACTCTGCGTACTTGTTAAGTACGCAAGAGCAATTGGTCCTGCGCACTTGCTAAGTGCGCAGGCATCAGGTTTGTATAAATAGGATAGGTTCACAGAAGCTAAGTACGCAGAAACCATTTTGTTCAGACGAACTCAGTTCTGCTAAGTACGCAGCTTGTATTCTCTCTGTAACCGTCGAGTGTTTATAATAGAAAGAACGTTTATTGTGACTCTCGTGTTTGGTTTACTTTGTTTTGTAAGACTCTCCACCTAGTCACGGGTATTCCGCAACCCGGTCCGACTAGTAGACCACTTGCATGTGACGATCCGACACACACGAAGGGACCTACAAGTGGTATCAGAGCATTGCTCTTGAATTCGAGTGTTGTAAGTGAGTTTGGAGACGTTTTACTGAGTTTTACAAGCAAAAAGTGGTATTTTTGTTGATTTTTGTGATAAAAAAGGGGTAGCTCTTGAGCACTTTTTTTAGAAGCAAAAATCTCTCAAAAATCGATTTTTGTTGTGTATTTTTGTGTTTTGAGCATCAAAGGTTGGTTAGAAACTTGTTTCTGATCCTTTGGCTCGATTGCATTGATCATCAGCCTACTTTTCACTATCTCCGGCGATTTTCAGGTGACCGGAAAAGGTTTGTGAGAGTTGCTGAAAAGGTGTCCTGCGTACTTACCATTTTTGGTAAAAAGTACAGTTTTCTGCGTACTTACTAACTACGCAAGAGTTATCTCCTGCGTACTTACAAGTGCGCAAGAATGAACTTGTGCGAACTTAAGTTATATCCTGCGTACTTAATATTTTCTCCTGCGTACTTACAAGTACGCAAGAGCAAATCTTAACTACGCAAGACCATTTCTCAAGTACGCAAGGCCAAAACCAAGTGCGCAACAGTGTCTGATTTTTCTGATTTTTTGACCAAGTAATTCACTATGTCGAACCTTCAGAATCTTGGAAACATGTTAAATTATGATAATGAGATCGGTACACCTCAGAAACCGCCTAAACCATTAAATGTAAACGATTATTCGAATTGGAAGGCGCGTTTTGAGCACTACATTTCATACACCGACTCATCATTATGGATACCAATCCATGAGGGATATAAGCATCCCACACACATCTATCTTGATGAAGAGGTGCCAAAGCCCATCTCTAAGCTTGATGAAGAACAAAAGAAAGCTTATGATCGGGAAAAGAAGGCTCTTGGCTCAATCACTATTTCATTAACTCGGGAATTGTTTCACAGTTTCCGAGGCTATGACACCTCCAAGGATCTTTGGAAAGCACTTCAGAAAAGATTTGAGGGGAACAATGACATTAAGAAGAGTAAGCGGGTTCTTCTCCGGAAGCAGTATGAATGCTTCAATTTCATGGAAAATGAATCGTTAGATGATCTCATCTCTAGATTCTATCATTTACAAACGGAGTTGAAAGCTTTTGAACTAAAATATCCCGATGAAGAACTGGTGGAAAAATTTCTTGATGCTTTGCCACCAAAGTTTGAGATGTATACAACCCTGATGAGGGAAAATCCTAAATTCTTTGAGTTAACAGTAGATGAGGCTATTGGTAAGATTCAAGCTCATAACATGAATCTTATGAAGAAGGAGAGCTCGGGAAGACCTCATATACAGGACCCTTCCATGTATCATGGGACGACTTCCACTTCAAAATCATCGGGCTCTGGAATTGCCCTCTTTACTGGACACTCTAATGAAGAAGACCACTCAAATGGGTGTGGTGGTCATGCTTGTTATGCATCCAGATCAGGGTTGGGAACCAATCATCAACACACCTCAAGAAATCCTCCAGCTACGTTTTCAGCTAACCATTCTGCAATAGCCAAAATAGCTGAAGATCACGTAGCATTGTTTTCATCATGTATGCTTGCGTATGAGAATTTCATAGGCGGCAAGCTAACGGATCCCGAAACTATTGAAGAAGACTTTAACCAAGTGGATCCTGATGATATTGAGGACATGGATATTCAATGGAATATGGCCACGCTTTTGAGGAGGGCCAAGCGTTTCCTGAACAGAACAGGAAGAAAGTTCATTGGTGGACATTCTAATGCCAAGGTTGGATTTGATAAATCCAAGGCCAAATGCTATAAGTGTCTGAACTATGGACACTTTGATCGTGAGTGTCAAAAAGACCGAGCACCGGCCTCTGGTTTCACCAGACCTAGCCAGGGAAACAGCCACGGCCACAACAACACTAGCCACCATAATCAACACCAAGGTGGTTCGTCAAATGCACTGGTAGCTCAGCATGACGAAAATTTTGATTGGGGTGTTCATCTAGAGGACGCCATCATTGCTCAAACATAGGTTGGTCTCATGGCTGAGATCATGGAGCTGATGGAGGCTGAGAGAAAAGAAGCTGAGGAGAAGGAAGCTTCTGTAGCTGTTGAAAAGGAGTCTACCACTGCCGTTGCTCTCATGGCCATTGGAGAAGCACAGAGTTCATCATCTGAGGTAGATTCTAACCCTTTCTTTGTTATTTCTTGTTCTAAATGTCTAGAGCTGAAGCATGAAATTTCTAAGCTCCAAGACAAAATCGAACCCCTAACTATGGCAGCTCATAATTACAAAGCAAACAAAAAACGTTTTAAAGAGTCTGTTGAAACGTTAAAAAAGGAAAAATGTGAGTATTCTTTACAAATAAGTGAGCAACAAGTTCACTTGGATATTGCGTATAGGAGGTTAGAAAAACGGAACAATGAAATCAACAAACTGCAAAATGAGATCCTGCAGTTAAAATGTACAAATGAGAAGTTAAAAAACTGTCGCTTTGTGGTGGAGCACTACGAATCAGTAGTGAGGAAAATGAAGGGTATAGGTCTTGGTACCAATGCCATTCCTCCACCAATAAGTGGGAAGTTTGTCAATAGCTTGATAGACATTGATCTCACCTGTCTAGATGAGTCCTCTGATAAGGATGATTCCCCTAAAAAGGATGAATCCTCAAGTAAGGCTAACTCCACATCTAGTGAGGAGTATGTTACTGCTTCTGAAGATGGGTCGGTTGACACTTGCCCTGAAGGAGTAGTCTCTGAGGAGTTGTTGAATGAACAGAAAGTCCACAAAAACATTATCACTAATAGTGATAACTGCATTTTAACTGAACCTGATATCATTGAAACAAATGATAAACTTAAGGTAATGCTTTACGGGGGTTATAAAAATATTAACCAAGTTAAGAAAGAGGCTTTTTCAGTTCATTATGGGCTTGGTTACAAAGAGAATTTGCAAAAGTATTATACCCCCAAAAACCAAACTGAAAAAGGTCAGACTTCTGTTCATAAACCAACTCCTCCTGCTCATAATGGAGAGTTATCTAAGCCCAGATCTAATGAGCCTTACAAGAGAACTTATGTAGAGAAGAGGAACTATTTTCACTGTGGCTTGGTTGGGCACATTGTTGTGAACTGTCCTTCTAAGAACCAAGGGAAACATCATGTTGTTTCACAGCCCGCTGTTATCCCCAGGTCGCCACCAGTGAAACCATCTCCCAAAAGTCCAAAGAAGAATGTGGTGAAACCACCAGTACAACCCATGGGAAAACCGAAGATTAAATCTGAGGCCAAACCATCTATTGCAAGAAAGGTAAAGCAACCTGCTGTACCTCGTGTGTCTACATCTGGTAGTACACGCACTGGTGAGAAATCTGTGGCTAGACTCTCTAAGCCACAAAGAAGAAGAAGGAATAAGAGGTTGAGAAAGCTGGAAAAGCTGACTAAGACTCAATCAGGTGAATCTTCCAGAAGTTCACCGGCTGTGGTTGAGCCAAAGTCTACTGTTCTGGTTAAGAATCAAAAGAGATCCTGGAACAAGAAAGTTAAAGGTTCTCAATCTCCTGTTCCAAATTCATCCAAAGATTCACCAATTTTGAACAGTCATCATGACTGTGAGTTGAAAGAAGTAGTTTATTTTGAGAAGGATGGACGACCCAAGACCATAATGGCTTGGGTCTCCAAATCTAACTAATTCTTTTGTTACTCGTGCAGGGACGTCCGAAGGGTACTATCTCTAACCGTTGGTATGTAGATAGTGGATGCTCCTGGCACATGACAGGAAACATGGCCTTGCTTCAAGACGTTAAACCATTCAGAGGCGGCTATGTGGCCTTTGCCGGAGAAAAAGGCGGCAGTATCATGTGTCAAGGCGTGGTTTCGAACGGGTGTGTCAGCTTTGACAATGTCAACTTCTGCGAGCAGCTGAAGCATAACCTGTTGAGTGTCTCCCAAATGTGTGACAAGGAGTACTCGGTGATGTTTGACAAATCAGAATGCCTGATTCTCAAACCTGGTTTTGAGGCTCCCGAAGACTGGATTCTGATGAGAGCACCAAGATCAAACGACACTTATCAGATCGATATGAGCGTGGCAAAAACCACCTCATCAGTTGCTACTTGTTTGCTTACAAAAGCGACAGAACTTGACTCCATCTTGTGGCATAGGAAACTCGGACATATTTCTTATCGTAAAATGAATCATCTTGTCCGAAACGGTTTGGTAACCAGGGTTCCTAAGTTGAGGTTTACCGTTGCAGATGACTGTATTCCGTGTAAAAAGGGGAAACAGCAACGGAAGTCTCACAAGCCCAAGCTCCAAAACTCTATCGATACCCCTTTGGAGCTATTACACATGGATCTGTTTGGCCCTGTAGGTCCCTTCGTGTGTGTCGGATCGTCACATGCAAGTGGTCTACTAGTCAAACTGGGTTGAGGAATACCCGTGACTAGGTGGAGAGTCTTAATAAACAAAGTAAACCAAACACGAGAGTCACAATAAACGTTCTTTGTATTATAAACACTCGACGGTTACAGAGAGAATACAAGCTGCGTACTTAGCAAAACTGAGTTCGTCTGAACAAATGGTTCTGCGTACTTAGCTTCTGTGAACCTATCCTATTTATACTGACCAGATGCCTGCGCACTTAGCAAGTGCGCAGGATCAATTGCTCTTGCGTACTTAACAAGTACGCAGAGGTGTTCTTGCGTACTTGCTAAGTACGCAGGAGCTTTCTCCTGCGCACTTGTAAGTGCGCAAAACACTTAACAGAAAAACAACAAACATTATGTAAAAGTAAATACAACTCGATAAACTATTACATAATGACTCTTACATACAAAGACAAATTACAGACATTAGAAATACAAACTAAGACTCTATCCAGAGTGTTGTCACAGGAAAGTGCATCAACAAACTCCCCCTTGACAACAGCTCGGGATCTTCATCGTCTTCAGTCTTCACAGCACCTGTTCCTTAGCTTCCATCTTCTTCTTGTAATCAAGGCAGAACTTAATCACCCTGTCATATTTAGCAGAGAGAAGCTTTGTCCATTCGTCAGTGTGGATGCAGAATTTGTCTGCTAGTACCTCCAGATCGTTCACAGAGAAATTTATGAAGCAAACTTCATCAAAAACCCTGATCACTTCCTTTGGCACTGTGTTTCCACTATCTGACTTACCTTTACCCATAACCACAGCCTCGCCCGTTTTTGGATCAACGTACCAGTACCACATGTCACCAAGAATATCCTGAGGTAACTTGCTCAGGGGAATCTTAGTTTCACATCGTACTGGCTTGTATACCAATCTCTTTATGGGCTTCTTAGTCACAGGATGCACAGCGTGCTTATCCTTGACTCTTCTGGGCACCTGAGGCTTAAGGTATTCAAAGTCCCTGATATTGCTTCCCGCTGTAGTGTTACCCACAAACCCATTGCTACTGCATTACTCGAGTGACTTAGCAGATCGCGGTTTGCAAGGTTAATTAGGTCGTACTTGGGCAAAGAGTTGAACGCCTCACTGGTGGGTTTCAGGTATTGAACCCCCCAGATCTTTTGATGGCGAACAGCTGCTTGTCCTCCTCGAACCTAACAGCCAAGATCATACCTGTCGCTCCGTGCTTGTCTGTGATAGACGTCTTTTGCCACACGGGAGCTGGACCCTTTGTAGATGCAGAAGGCATGTCTTTCTCTTTTGGTGCCTCGGGGTCCACAGGTGTAGGGTCGACTGGGGAGGCTTCAGTTGTAGCTTCAACATTACTTGCCATGTCAACTGAGCCTGTGTCTGTTTCGAGCAGAGATTCGAGCGATGGTATTTCAAAGATCTCACCATCCTCTAACTCGTACTCTAGTTCCCCGTCGCCCTTGGGAATCTCGATCACCACATCATCGTCATCCTCATTCCAGTCATCACCAGAGTCGATCTCTCCTTCTTCCAGATTAAGGAGAGCATCGATCTGTGCCTCTTTGGAATAGTCAGGCTCTAAATAAAGGATCTCATCATCAGATAAGTCCTTGAGCACGTCAGCCGCTGACTTCCCTTTATCTCCGCCACCACCACCTGAGGTATCACCACCCTCTTGCTGAGTAGACTCCCCCTCAGCCAATGGAACAGAAGAGATGGGCACAATCGCCAAAGCTAGGTGCTCACCTCCACTAGGACCGACTTCAGGATCCTTGTCTTTATCATCATCCTTAGTAAGATCGACTGGACGACAAGACTCGGCACCGGTGGATTTTTTTCTTTGTCTTTCTCTTTCTCCTTCTCCTTCTCCCCCTGAGCACCTAGCTTCGCGGTCAGTTCACCAACTAATTTGACCATCGCTGCGTGCTCCTTTCTCTGCAAGTCAATCCTCAGCTCAAGTGAAGTTCTGTGGCCTAGAATCATTTCGTTAGTCTTCATTAACAGTTCATTCTGTGCCAAGACATTCTTCAACTGTTCATCAGTCCCCGTTCTCTGGCTACGCAGAATCTTAACTTCATCCGCCAGAGAGTTTATCTGTGCTTGTTGAGCATCAGAATCCTCTTTGACTTTTGAATAGTCTTCAACAAGCCAGCAACTTGGGTTTCTAGCACATCGATCCTAGCTTCATTTGGATCCGGATGCCTAGATGATGAGGCTTCGGCGTTGTGGATGGGGGAAGAGAAGATTGTGTCAAAGTCGAACCCCTGTGAGAAATCACCGTAGTTGAAGGGTTGACCTGACGGCTCTTTGGTGGGTGTTGGGATGGGGGATGTAATGATGGGAGTTATGGTTGGGGTGATGGTGACTGACTCCGTGAGAAGTGGAGCAGTCACCGTCACCTGGACGGTTGGAGTAGGGAGGGTCACCGTCACAGGAATCTCCTCTGTGACCGCCGTGACTGCCACATCTGTTTGAACTATTGGCCTTCTCCTCCTGCTATACAGTTGCTGTTCTGGTTGGGTAGATTCTGGAATGACAGCTTCAACTTGTACTAGCTGCACAGTTGGAATCTCTTCAACCCTGGGGATGGCAACCTCTTGCCTATCGCCCCTTTTCTTGTTGGTGCTCTCATTCCTCTGTCTTTGTAAAGCAGCGTCAGAGTCGGAATCCAACTCATATTCGTTGCTGGAGCTTTGTCTCTTTCTTTTTTAAGACGACGCAGTCTGGGTTACCTGTGCCCGTCTCCTCGGATGTGCCTGTGATGGTGCATCATCGGAATCAGAAGAATCTGATTCTGTAGCCTCCGAATCAGATTCCTCAGCACCACCAACACCACCTTCATCATCACCTTCATCATTACCTTCATCATCATTCTCTTCATTTTGTTCTACATCAGAGTGATCACTCATCTCTGGTCCCGAGTTGGGACTATACCAGTTCCAGTCCTCCGGAGCGACGTATGCTTCATTAATCAGGTGGCCGAAGAGTTCAGTATGCTCAGGGGTAGGTTCTACACTGTCTGGCTTTAGAAACTATGCAAAGACTCTCTTGGCCACCCTTTTCACTTGCAGTCTCTCCCCGATAGCACGCAGGTTTGGCAACGCATCATCGATCAAAAGTTGCACAAACCTCGGGTATAAAAGGAACCTAAACCTCTCAGCTGTATTTATCTGGTCATTAAGTGCTTTGAAAATAAAGCGTGAGAAGTTGTAGCCCCGATTGAGAGACAAGCCCACCATGGCTGCTGCAAGGTCATGACCCATCGCATCTTTCCCTGCTTTCTTGGATGAGATGCACATGATCATGATGTGAGCAAAATAACGCCATTGATCTAATACCCACATTTTCTTGTAAGAAGCATAGTCCCTTTCCCCGACATATCCCATTCTCTGCCTCCAACACCCATCCATGTAGTAATCTGGATAGGATGTCGGGTCGGTGGCAAGGTCTCTGAACTGCAGTACTCGTCTGATTGTATCTTTATAGATTGCAATAGCCCGACCATCAACAGTAGCCCTTATGACATTAGGGGATACTGTGTAATCGTGCTCTGTAGTCTCCCAGAATTGTTCTAAGTATGGTCTTGAGACTGTTGGATTAGCCGAGATTGCATAACTTATTTTAGATCTGTTCAGAAAGTCCACAATCTCACTATATTGTAAGGCTGCCCCTTTCCATTCTGGTTCAGTGTGCGCCAATAGATTGAATTCGTCAGTGAATGCACGAGCCATTATCTGCAAACACACACAGAAAACATAATCAGAACAATTTATAACAATGGAAATAGACACACATGACATAGAATAGTAGTTACACTTTGAAAAAAAATTTCAGACTTAGAAAAATTTTCTAAGTGTTGGTCCTGCGCACTTAGCAAGTGCGCAGGATTTTACTCTTGCGTACTTAACAAGTACGCAGGAATTACTTCTTGCGTACTTGCTAAGTGCGCAAGAACAACCCTTAGCAAAAATTTCAAAGATTTAAATTCGTTCAAAATGCGGGTTGATTAGGTAGCCACTAGGTCGGAATCAGGGATTCTAACCTATGGTACCATTATCAACACCATTAACCACTAAATCACGATCAAATTTTGACCTAGGTCGTTGAACGACCCACTGACGGTTCGACTTCAACCCGTCGGATCAATCGATGACCAAAGGGAAAATGTATGATCAATTAGGCAATCTAATAACTTGTTAGTGACATTAGTTACCCAAACAACCCATTTGACCCCAAAAATTTGACGGATTTAACCTAAAAATTCTAAGTCAAAAATCGGTCCAAAAATCACGAATCTATGGATGGAATCGGCCTAGATTCTCACCAAAGAGATGAAATACGAAGATGATAATGTGGACGGGATGAAAAACGGGTTTGAACACACTCGATTTTGAGAGAAAAATCGCAGGGGGGAAAAATTTAGTTTGAATGAGTAAACCTGAAAATTTTCTAAGTGTCAGCTTTATACCCCACTGATATTGTTCGTGCGTACTTGCTAAGTGCGCACGAATTAACTCTTGCGTACTTAACAAGTACGCAGGAATTAACTCTTGCGTACTTGCTAAGTGCGCAAGTCTTACTTCGTGCGTACTTGACAAGTGCGAAGAAACTTTAAGTGCGCAATTTTCAACTCAGAATTATGAAGATTTTCATGTCAAATAACGAACAAGATAAAAATATTCAATCGGGAGGATTCAAATACAATTCATGAAGGTTAAACATAAAATATTTTTGGCTTTTTCTGAAGTAAACTTAAACAATGCATAAACTTAAAATCTTTTTGTTCTTTTCTAGATAGAAATATACAAGTATTCACACAAGCTATTTTTGATCAAAGACACGAGCAGAGGATCATATCAGGCTAATTTTTAGCAAAAACGATACAATATAAACATCAAAGAATATGGGATCATGTCATGTATTACTCTTTATTCTTACGTAATAAGCACATAAACAAGTAATTCAAGTTGACAATATTATAAGATTTGAAACTATACGCATTTTTGTATCATGTTCTTGTGTATTAAGTTACTAATTATGAAATATACAACGTGTACCCCACTTAAATGCTATGATATTTTGCACTATCTCAAGGCATCTAAGATTTTTCCAATGATATTCTTAATTTTCAGAATGAAGTTACATCAATTAGCACAGAAAAATCAAGCAGAATCCATAAGGATTATGAAGAATCATAAGATTCAGAATCGAGTGATTCAATTGTCTTGGTTTCATGTGATTTTCTTCTTTGAATATCGGTATGATGATTCGGGATAATGAACATGGTGTTTGATTATAAGGTAACGGGATCCAACTTTTATCTGGATTTGATTTCAATGAACCAGGAATGATTCAAGGGTGAATACATGCTCAACGGTTGATGTAGAGACATGTCTTGATTCAATCTCTCCTCGCATACTTGCCAGTATGGACAGTGAGATGAACCGCATTAATTGTGCTAACAACATAACCCGAAACTGATCTCAAAAGAAAATTATTGCCAAAATCTAACATCCTTTATCTGATAATGATCTTTTCTAATCTTTTACACACACACACTTGCAAACATGGGTTCAAATCACAGTTGTAATTTAGATTTAGTTTCCACACTACTAGTGATTCAAAGACGCATACAACCTACTGACAATTCAAATTACTTGTAAGTAAACAGATTAAAAACATAATAATTTAAACAATTAAGTAAACATGACGCAATCATTTCCCATATGAGCAGTCTATGATGGTTAGATCATTTCAGATGTACTATCATTTCTTCGTTTCTCAAGTGAACTTTTGAAATTTTCTCCATTTTCTATTTTTTTTATTTTTTGTAAAGTATTTTAAACTAACAGAACTATACAGAAAAATTTAAAAGAAATAAAATTTAACTTCCATGAATTGAATTGATTTAAGAAAATTGATTTAAGAAAATTAATTTTTCACTCGGGATTGAACATTCCTATCAAGTTGACAAGATGCTCAAAACGGGACCGATCAAATGCCTTTGTGAAAAGGTCAGCAAGATTGTCATCCGTGTGAACCTTTACAAGTTCAATTAAATGCTTTTCAGCACAATCACGGATGAAATGATGGCGAATTTCAATATGCTTAGTTTTGGAATGTTTCACCGGGTTATTTGTGATGGACATGGTGGCATTGTTGTCAATGAATAAAGGAGTTCCAGTGAAGTTCAAGCCGTAGACTCGCAATTGCTGCTGAATCCACAATATCTGAGAACAACCGCTAGCTGCAGCAATGTATTCTGCTTCACAAGTTGAGACAGAAACCGTTGACTGCTTCTTGCATTGCCAGGAGACCAGTCTGTCTCCCAAGAATTGACATCCGCCAGAAGTTGACTTTCTATCAAGGTTACAACCGCCATAATCTGAATCAGTGTAGGCTTTGAAGTCGAATGACTGCTGCTTGGAGTACCAAAGACCCAATCGGGGTTTCCCTTTCAGGTATCTGAAAATCCTCTTCACAGCTATCATATGTGACTCCTTCGGTTGAGACTGAAACCTTGAGCACAAGCATACAGCAAACATAATATCGGGTCTTGAAGCTGTGAGATACATAAGTGATCCGATCATCCCACGGTACAACCTGCTGTCTACATCCTTCCCATCTTTGTCAGGATGCAAACCATGATTGACTGGGATTGGTGTGCCATAAGTAGTGCTATCACTCATCTTGTATTTTGATAAGATGTCCTGCACGTACTTAGTTTGATGTAGATAAATGCCAGGAAGAACGACAGTTCACCCATATTGCTCATTTCAAACTTGGGCTTCATCACCTTTTCGAAATCCCTACACATCCCTTCATTGGTCGACCCAAAAATGATGTCGTCGACATATACTTGCACAAGAAGAATGTCACCTCCTACTTTCCTTATGAAGAGAGTCAAGTCAATCTGCCCACGGTCGAAACCATTAGACAGTAAATGCTTTGATAGTGTCTCATACCATGCCCTCGGTGCTTGATGAAGACCATAAAGTGCTTTGTCGAGCTTGTACACTTTATTGATATTAGGCGGATCTTCAAAACCTGGAGGTTTAGTGACATAGACTTCTTCATGAACTTTATCATAAAGGAAAGCACTCTTCACATCAAGTTGGTAGACCTTGAAGCCGACATATGTGGCATAAGCCAAGAACAGTCGAATGGCCTCAATTCTAGCAACTGGGGCATATACTTCTGTGTAATCCAAGCCCTCTTGTTGATAAAAACCCTGAACAACCAATCTTGCCTTGTTCTTCACAACTACATGATGATCATCCGTCTTGCATTTGAACACCCATCTGGTTCCAATTGGCTGAAAGCCTTTTGGCAAGTCAACCAAATCACATACATGCAACTTTTGGAATTGGGACAATTCATCTTGCATCGCCTCAATCCAGCAGTTGTCAGTGAGAGCCTCCTTCACATTCTTCGGCTCTATCTGGGACACGAATGCAGCATGCAGACATGTTTCCCTGACACCAGTGTCAAATATCTCTGTGTAAAGACTGGTGTTCTCAGTGATGGTTCTATGACGAGTCTGAACACCGGCATAAGGATCACCAATAATGTTGTCGATTGGATGATTCCTATGCACTCTCGTCTCCGGTACAATTGGTTCTTGAATTTCTAGATCTAGATTTGTGCTCAACTCCCCCATTTCCTGTGTTTCAGCAGAAGAAGATTCAATGTTAATTGGATCAGCTGGAGCTTCATTTCCTACAGTTGTGTTAGGATTGGCTTGAGCGTCATCTCCAACAACATGAACACTTTCTCTGTTATCACTGTCATGAGTTCCAGATGCAGATGCAGCATTGGAATCAGGAGTTATAATTGGTACAGTAGCACGAGTAGAAAAACTGCCGCCATTCAATAGATTATAAACATTTTCGGCGTCTTCTGCAGATAGCTCAGGAAGATTGAAAGACTTGAATAGCGCATCATAATCAAAACCCCAAGCTGGACCTTTTGGTTCTGGTGGAATGATGTGTTTACTACAATCCACTTCGAACCATTCCTCGACAGTACGAGTTCCTATGTTGTACACTCTCTTGCAGGGCGAATTGGCAACATATCCTAAGAAGATGCCTTCCACCGCTTTCGCATGAAATTTAGATTGACGGTCTTTATACTGTAGCAACAAGGAACAAGGACTACCAAAAGGAACTAGGTAATCAAGATTAGGAAGTCGATTGTTGATCAACTCATAACAAGTCTTGTTGTGTCTTTTCACCACCAAAACTCTGTTTAAGACGTGACAAGCTGTATTTACTGCTTCTGCCAAGAAAGTGACAGGAAGCTTTGCATCTGACAGCATAGTCCTTGCAGTCTCGATCAGTGCTCTGTTCTTCCGTTCAGCAACTCCATTCTGCTGAGGCGTGTACGGCGCGCTGAATTCGTGACGGATCCCTTTCTTGAGACAGAAAAGTTCCATCAAATTATTCTTGAACTCAGTTCCGTTGTCACTCCTTATTCTTCTAACTTTCAGCTTGCAAAGAGATTCCAAGCTCAGGATCAAGTATTGAAGAATATCAGCAGTCTCATCTTTTGTACCTAAAAAATGCACCCAAGAAAAACGTGAGAAATCATAAGTTACAACTAGACAGAACGACTTACCTCCAATACTCCTGATACTTATGGGACCAAACAGATCCATGTGTAATAGCTCCAAAGGGGTATCAATAGAGTTTTGGAGCTTGGGCTTGTGAGACTTCCGTTGCTGTTTGCCCTTTTTACAAGGCATACAGTCATCTGCAACGGTAAATCTCAGCTTAGGAACCCCGGTTACCAAACCGTTTCGGACAAGATGATTCATTTTACGATAAGAAATATGTCCGAGTTTCCTATGCCACAAGATGGAGTCAAGCTCTGTCGCTTTTGTAAGCAAACAAGTAGCAACTGATGAGGTGGTTTTTCCAACGCTCATATCAATCTGATAAGTGTCGTTTGTTCTTAGTGCTCTCATCAGAATCCAGTCATCAGGAACTTTGAAATCGGGTTTGAGAATCAGACATTCTGACTTGTCAAACATCACCGAGTACTCCTTGTCACACATTTGTGAGACACTCAACAGGTTATGCTTCAGCTGCTCGCAGAAGTTGACATTGTCAAAGCTAACACAACCGTTCGAAACCACGCCTTGACACGTGATACTGCCGCCTTTTTCTCCGGCAAAGGCCACATAGCCGCCTCTAAATGGTTTAACGTCTTGAAGCAAGGCCATGTTTCCTGTCATGTGCTGGGAGCATCCACTATCTACATACCAGCGGTTAGAGATAGTACCCTTCGGACGTCCCTGCACGAGTAACAAAAGAATTAGTTAGATTTGGAGACCCAAGCCATTGTGGTCTTGGGTCGTCCATCCTTCTCAAAATAAACTACTTCTTTCAACTCACAGTCATGATGACTGTCCAAAATTGGTGAATCTTTGGAGGAATTGGGAACAGGAGATTGAGAATCTTTAACTTTCTTGTTCCAGGATCTCTTTTGAATCTTAACCAGAACAGGAGACTTTGGTTCAATCACAGCCGGTGAACTTGTGGAAGCTTCACCTGATTGAGCTTTAGTCAGCTGTTCCAGCTTTCTCAACCTCTTATTCCTTCTTCTTCTCTGTGGCTTAGAGAGTCTAGCCACAGGTTTCTCACCAGAGCGTGTACTACCAGATGTAGACACACGAGGTACAGCAGGTTGCTTTACCTTTCTTACAACAGATGGCTTGGCCTCAGATTTGATCTTTGGCTTAGCTATCGGTTGCACTGGTGGTTTCACCACATTTTGCTTTGGTCTGATAGGAGCTTTCACTACTGGCGACTTAGGGATAACAGCTAGTCGTGAAACAACATGCCGTTTCCCTGGGTTCTTAGAAGGACAGTTCACAACAATGTGACCAACCAAGCCACAGTGAAAGCAATTCCTCTTATCAACATAAGTTCTCATGTAAGGCTCTTTAGTTCTGGCCTTAGAAAACTCACTATTGTGAGAAGGAAGAGTTGGTTTATGAACAGAAGTTTGAACTTTTACAGTTTGATGTTTGGGGGTATAATACTTTTGCAAATTCTCTTTGTAACCCAGCCCATAATGAGATGAAAAAGCCTCTTTCTTAGCTTGGTTAATATTTTTAAAACCCCCGTAAAGAATTCCCTTAAGTTTATCATTTGTTTCAATGATATCAGGTTCAGTTAAAATGCAATTATCACCATTAGTGATAATGTTTTTCTGGACATTCTGTTCAGTCAACAACTCCTCAGAAACTACTCCTTCAGGGCAAGTGTTAACCGACCCATCCTCAGAAGCAGTAACATACTCCTCACTAGATGTGGAGTTAGCCTTACTTGAGGATTCATCCTTTTTAGGGGAATCATCCTTATCAAAGGGCTCATCTAGACAAGTGAGATCAATGTCTATCAAGCTATTGACAAACTGCCCACTTATTGGTGGAGGAATGGCATTGGTACCAAGTCCTAGGCCATTCATTTTTCTCACCACGGATTCGTAGTGTTCCACCACGAAGCGAGAGTTTTTCAATTTCTCGTTAATGCATTTGAGCTGCAAGATCTCATTTTGCAGTTTGTTAATTTCATTGTTCTTCTTTTCCAAAGCCCTATACGCAATGTCCAAATGAACCTGTTGGTCGCTTATTTTTAAAGAATAGTCTTGTTTTTCTTTCTGTAGCATTTCAACTGATTCTTTAAAACGTGATTCATTCATTTTGTAATTTTTAGCTGCCAACTTTAGGGGTTCGATTATGTCTTGGAGATCAGAAATTTCATTTTTTAGCCCTAGACATTTAGAACAAGAAATAACAGAGAAAGGGTTAGAATCTACCTTAGATGATGAACTTTGTCCTTCTCCAATTGCCATGAGAGCGACAGCAGTGGTAGACTCCTTTTCATCAGCTACAGAAGCTTCCTCTTCTTCAGATTTAGAAGATTCCTCTTCTTCAGCTTCCTTCCTCTCGGCCTCCTTCCTCTCGGCCTCCATCAGCTCCATGATTTCTGCCATGAGACCAACCTGTGCTTGAGCAATGATGGCGTCTTCTAGATGCACACCCCAATCAAAATTTTCTTCATTCTGTGCGCCCAGTGCATTGGACTGATTACTTTGGGTATGATTGTGGTGGCTTTGGTTGTTTTGGCCATGGCTGTTTCCCTGGCTAGGTCTGGTAAAACCAGAGCCGGTGCTCTTTGTCTTTTGACATTAACGAGCAAAGTGTCCATAGTTTTGACACTTGTAGCACTTGGCCTTGGATTTGTCAAATCCAACCTTGGCATTAGAATGCCCGCCAATATACTTTCTTCCTGTTCTGTTCATGAAACGCTTGGCCCTCCTCAGTAACATGGCCATATTCCACTGAATATCCTTGTCTTCAATATCATCAGGATCCACTTGATTGAAGTCCTCTTCAATAGTCTCAGGATCCGTTAGCTTTCCACCAATGAAATTCTCATATGCCAGCATGCAAGATGAGAATAGTGCTACATGATCTTCAGCTATCTTGGCAATAGCTGACTGGTTGGCTGAGCACGTATTCTGAGGAGTCTTTGAGTCTTGTTGATGAGATCCAAACCCTGATCCTGATGCATAACATGCATGACCACCATAACCATTAGAGTGGTCTTCTTCAATGGATTTCCCAGTAAAGAGTGCAATCCCAGAGCCGGAAGACATTGAAGTGGAAGTCGTCCCGTGATACATGGAAGGGTCCTGTATCTGAGGTCTTCCAGAATTCTCCCTTTTTATAAGATTCATGTTATGAGCCTGAATCTTACCGACTGCCTCATCTACTGTCATCTCGTAGAACTTTGAACTTTCCCTCATCAGGGTTGTATACATCTCATATCTCGGTGGCAGAGCATCCAAAAACTTTTCCACCATTTCCTCTTCTGGATATTTAAGCTCAAACGATTTCAACTCCGTTTGTAGGTGATAGAATCTAGAGATAAGATCATCTAAAGATTCATTTTCTATAAATCTGAAGCACTCGTATTGCTTCCGGAGCAGATCCCTCTTGCTTTTCTTAATGTCACTATTTCCTTCGAATCTTTTCTGTAAAGCTTTCCAAAGATCCTTAGAAGATTCATATCCTCGGAAAATGTGGAACAAATCCCGAGTTAATGACATAGTGATTGAACCCAATGCCTTCTTCTCTCGATCATAATTTTTCTTTTCTTCTGCATCCAGCTTAGAGATAGGCTTAAGTACGTTTTCATCAAGATACAAGTGGGTGGGATGCTTATATCCCTCAAGAATAGGTATCCATAACGATGAATCGGTGTATGAAATATAGTGCTCAAAACGGGCTTTCCAATTGGAATAATCGTTTACATTGAGCAACTTGGGAGGTTTCTGTGGAGTACCGATTTCATTATCATAATTTAACATACTACTAAGGTTCTGAAGGTTTGACATGGTGAACACTTGGTCAAAAATCAGAAAAGTCAGTAGCTATTGCGCACTTAGGATTGGCCTTGCGCACTTATGAATGGTCTTGCGTATTTAATATTTGCCCTTGCGTACTTGTAAGTACGCAGGAGTAAATTGTTAAGTACGCAGGATAAGTCTTAAGTTCGCAGTTCAGTCTTGCGCACTTGTAAGTACGCAGGAGATAACTCTTGCGTATTTAGCAAGTTCGCAGAAAACTGTACTTTTTGCCAAAAATGGTAAGTACGCAGGACACCTTTTTAGCAACTCTCACCAAACTTTTCCGGTGACCTGAAACTCGCCGGAGTTGGTAAAAAATGGTCTGATGATCAATGCAATTGAGCCAAAGGGTCAGAAACAAGTTTCTAACCAACCTATGATGCTCAAAACTCACAAATACACAACAAAAATCTGTTTTTGAGAGATTTTTGCTTCTAAAAAAGTGCTCAAGAGCTACCCCTTTTTTATCACAAAAATCAACAAAATAACCTCTCTTTGCTTGTAAAACTCAGTAAAAACGTCTCCAAACTCACTTACAACACTCGAATTCAAGAGCAATGCTCTGATACCACTTGTAGGTCCCTTCGTGTGTGTCGGATCATCACATGCAAGTGGTCTACTAGTCAAACCGGGTTGCGGAATACCCGTGACTAGGTGGAGAGTCTTAATAAACAAAGTAAACCAAACACGAGAGTCACAATAAACGTTCTTTGTATTATAAACACTCGACGGTTACAGAGAGAATACAAGCTGCGTACTTAGCAAAACTGAGTTCGTCTAAACAAATGGTTCTGCGTACTTAGCTTCTGTGAACCTATCCTATTTATACTGACATGATGCCTGCGCACTTAGCAAGTGCGCAGGATCAATTGCTCTTGCGTACTTAACAAGTACGCAGAGGTGTTCTTGCATACTTGCTAAGTACGCAGGAGCTTTCTCCTGCGCACTTGTAAGTGCGCAAAACACTTAACAGAAAAACAACAAACATTATGTAAAAGTAAATACAACTCGATAAACTATTACATAATGACTCTTACATACAAAGACAAATTACATACATTAGAAATACAAACTAAGACTCTATCCAGAGTGTTGTCACAGGAAAGTGCATCAACAGGCCCCATAAGTATCAGGAGTATTGGAGGTAAGTCGTTTTGTCTGGTTGTAACTGATGATTTCTCATGTTTTTCTTGGGTGCACTTTTTAGGTACAAAAGACGAGACTGCTGATATTCTTCAATACCTGATCCTGAGCTTGGAATCTCTTTGCAAGCTGAAAGTTAGAAGAATAAGGAGTGACAACGGAACTGTGTTCAAAAATAATTTGATGGAATTTTTCTGTCTCAAGAGAGGGATTCGTCACGAATTCAGCGCGTCGTACACACCTCAGCAGAATGGAGTGGCTGAACGGAAGAACAGAACACTGATCGAGACTGCAAGGACTATTCTGTCAGATGCAAAGCTTCCTGTCACTTTCTGGGCAGAAGCAGTTAATACAGCTTGTCACGTCTTAAACAGGGTTCTGGTTGTGAAAAGGCACAACAAGACATGTTACGAGTTGATCAACAATCGACTTCCCAATCTTGATTACCTAGTTCCTTTCGGTAGACCTTGTTACTTGTTGCTACAGTACAAAGACCGCAAGTCTAAGTTTCATGCAAAAGCGGTGGAAGGCATCTTCTTAGGATACGTTGCCAACTCGCCTTGCAAGAGAGTGTACAATATAGGAACTCGTACTGTCGAGGAATGGTTTGAAGTGGATTGCAGTAAACACAGCATTCCACCAGAACCAAAAGGTTCAGCTTGGGGTTTTGATTATGATGCGCTATTCAAGTCATTCAATCTTCCTGATTTATCTGCAGAAGACGCCGCAAATGTTTATGAGTTATTTGGTGGCGGCGATGACTCCAGTTTTTCCACTCGTGCTACTGTACCAATTATAACTCCAGATTCCAATGCTGCATCTGCATCTGGAACTCATGACAGTGATAACAGTGAAGATGTTTGTGTTGTTGGAGATGATGCTCAAGCCAATCCTAACACAACTGTAGGAAATGAAGCTCCAGCTGATCCAATAAACATTGAATCTTCTTCCTCTGGTACACAGGAAATAGGGGAGTTAAGCACGAATCTAGATCCAGAAATTCAGGAACCAATTGTACCGGAGACGAGAGTGCATAGGAATTATCCAATCGACAACATTATTGGTGATCCTTATGCCGGTGTTCAGACTCGTCATAGAACCATCACTGAGAACACCAGTCTTTACACAGAGATATTTGACACTGGTGTCATGGAAACATGTCTGCATGCTGTATTTGTGTCCCAGTTAGAGCCGAAGAATGTGAAGGAGGCTCTCACTGACAACGTCTGGATTGAGGCAATGCAAGATGAACTGTCTCAATTCCAAAAGTTACACGTGTGGGATTTAGTTGACTTGCCAAAAGGCTTTCAGCCAATTGGTACCAGATGGGTGTTCAAATGCAAGACGGATGATCGTCATGTAGTTGTGAAGAACAAAGCAAGATTGGTTGTTCAGGGTTTTTATCAACAAGAGGGCTTGGATTACAATGAAGTATATGCCCCAGTTGCTAGAATTGAGGCCATTCGACTGTTCTTGGTTTATGCCACATATGTCGGCTTCAAGGTTTATCAACTTGATGTGAAGAGTGCTTTCCTTTATGGTAAGGTGCATGAAGAAGTCTATGTCACTCAACCTCCCGGTTTTGAAGATCCGCATAATATCAATAAAGTGTACAAGCTCGACAAAGCACTTTATGGTCTTCATCAAGCACCGCGGGCATGGTATGAGACTTTATCTAAGCATTTACTGTCTAATGGTTTCGACCGTGGACAGATTGACTCGACTCTCTTCATACGGAAAGCAGGAGGTGACATTCTTCTTGTGCAAGTATTTGTCGACGACATTATCTTTGGGTCGACCAATGAAGGGATGTGTAGGGAATTCGAGAAGGTGATGAAGTCCAAGTTTGAAATGAGCAATATGGGTGAACTGTCATTCTTTCTAGGTCTGCAAGTCAGTCAAAGAGAGAATGGAATTTATCTACATCAAACTAAGTACGTGCAGGACATCTTGTCAAAATACAAGTTGAATGATAGCACTACTTATGGCACACCAATCCCAGTCAATCATGGTTTGCATCCCGACAGAGATGGAAAGGATGTGGACAGCAGGTTGTACCGTGGGATGATCGGATCACTTATGTATCTCACAGCTTCAAGACCCGATATAATGTTTGCTGTATGTTTGTGCTCAAGGTTTCAGTCTCAACCGAAGGAGTCACATATGATAGCTGTGAAGAGAATTTTCAGATATCTGAAAGGGAAACCCGATTAGGTCTTTGGTACTCTAAGCAGCAGTCATTCGACTTCAAAGCCTACACTGATTCAGATTATGGAGGTTGTAACCTTGACAGAAAGTCAACTTCTGGTGGATGTCAATTCTTAGGAGACAGGCTGGTCTCCTGGCAGTGCAAGAAGCAGTCAACGGTTTCTGTCTCAACTTGTGAAGCAGAATACATTGCTGCAGCGAGCGGTTGTTCTCAGATACTGTGGATTCATCAGCAGTTGAGAGACTACGGCTTAAACTTCACTGGAACTCCTCTATTCATTGACAACAATGCCACCATGTCCATCACAAATAACCCAGTGAAACACTCCAAAACTAAACATATAGAGATTCGCCATCATTTCATCCGTGATTGTGCTGAAAAGCATTTAATTGAACTTGTAAAAGTTCACACGGATGACAATCTTGCTGACCTTTTCACAAAGGCATTTGATCGATCCCGTTTTGAGCATCTTGTCAACTTGATAGGAATGTTCAATCCTGAGTGAAAACTAAGTTTTCTTAACTCAATTCAATTCATGGATGTTAAATTTTTAATTCCTTTAAATTTTCTGTACAGTTCTTTAGGTTTAAAAATATTTTACAAAAATCAAATACAAAATAGAAAATGGAGAAAATTTCAAAGTTAACTTGAGAAAAGAGGAAATGATAGTACATCAGAAATGATCTAAACTTCATAGACTGTTCATATGGGAAATGATTGCATCATGCTTACTTATCTGTTTAAAATTATTATGTTTTTAATCTATTTATTTATAAGTAATTTGAATTGTTAGTAGGCTGTATGCGTCTTTGAATCACTAGTAGTGTGGAAACTAAATCTAAATTACAACTGTGATTTGAACCCATGTTTGCAAGCGTGTGTGAGTAAAAGATTCGAAAAGATCAATATCAGATAAAGGATGTTAGATTTTGACAATAATTTTCTTTTGAGATCAGTTTCGGGTTATGTTGTTAGCACAATTAATGCGGTTCATCTCACTGCCCATACTCACAAGTATGCAAGGACAGATTGAATCAAGACATGTCTCTACATTAACCGTTGAGCATGTATACACCCTTGAATCATTCCTGGTTCATTGAAATCAAATCCAGATAAAAGTTGGATCCCCTTACCGTATAATCAAACACCATGTTCATTATCCCGAATCATCATACCGATATTCAAAGAAGAAAATCACATGAAACCAAGACAAAAGAATCATTCGATTCTGAATCTTATGATTCTTGATAATCCTTATGGATTCTGCTTGATTTTTCTGTGCTAATTGATGTAACTTCATTATGAAAATTAAGAAAATAATTGAAAATAATCTTAGATGCCTTGAAGATAGTGCAAAATATCATAGCATCTCAGTGGGGTACACGTTGTATATCTTATAATTAATACCTTAATACACAAGAACATGATACAAAGATGCGTATAGTTTCAAATCTTATAATATTGTCAACTTGAATTACTTGTTTATGTGCTTATTACGTATGAATAAAGAGTAATACATGACATGATCCCATATTCTTTGATGTTTATTTTGTATCGTTTTTGCTATAAGTCAGCCTGATATGATCCTCTGCTCGTGTCTTTGATCAAAAATAGCTTGTGTAAATGATTGTATATATCTATCTTGAAAAGAACAAAAAGATTTGATGTTTTTAAGTTTATGCATAGTTCAACTTTATTCAGAAAAGCCAAAAATATTTGTATTTAACCTTCCTGGATTGATTTTGAATCCTCTTGATTGAATATTTTTATCTTGTTCGTTATTTGACATGCAAATCTTCATAATTTGAGTTGAAAGTGTGCGCACATAAGAGTCTCTGCGTACTTGATAAGTGCGCATGAGATAAACCCTGCGTACTTAACAAGTACGCAAGACTTAAGTCATGCGTACTTAGTAAGTACGCATGAGTTAAGTCCTGCGCACTTAGTAAGTACGCACCACCAATATGTGTTGGGTATAAATACAGGACTTAGAAAATTTTTTAGGGTTTATCACTTTCAAATCGTTTTCTCCTGTGATATTCCCTCCGACCATTTTCCTCAAAAATTTCGAGTGTTCCAACCGGATTTTTCATCCCAATCACATTGTCATCTTCGTATTTCATCTCAGTGGTGAGATTATAGGCCAATTCCATCCATCGATTCTTGACATTTGGACCGATTTTTGACTTAGAAAATATTAGGTTAAATCCGATACATTTTGGGGTGAAATGGGGTTGTTTGGGTAACTTATTGACATTAATTTGCTAATACACGCCTAATCGATCCTCTATTCATTCTCTTAGTCATCGTCTGATCCGTCGATTGAACTTGAACAGTCAATGGGTCGTTCGACTGACCTAGGTCAAAATTGATTGTGGTGTAGTGTTTTGTTGTGTTAATAATGGTACCATAGGTTGGAATCCCTGATTCCGACCTAGTGGCGACCTAATCAACACACGCTTTGAACGATTTTAAAATTCTGAATTTTTTGCTAAGGGTTGTTCTTGCGCACTTAGCAAGTACGCAAGAAGTAATTCTTGCGTACTTGCTAAGTACGCAAGAGGAAAAACCTGCGCACTTGCTAAGTGCGTAGGACAAACACATAGAAATTTTTTCTAAGTCTGAAAATTTTTTCAAAGTGTAACTACTATACTATGTCATGTGTGTCTACTTCCAGTGTTATAAAGTTGTTCTGAATATGTTTTCTGTGTGTGTTTGCAGGCTATGGCTCGTGCATTCACTAACGAATTCAACCTAGTGGCTAACACCGAACCAGAATGGAAAGGCGCAGCCTTGCAATACCAGGAGATTGTGGATTTTCTCAACAGATCAAGAATAAGTTATGCAATCTCAGCAAACCCAACAGTCTCAAGACCTTACCTGGAGCAATTCTGGGAGACTGCAGAGCACGATTGCATGGTGTCCCCTAATGTCATAAGGGCAACAGTTAACGGTCGGGCTATTGCTATCTCGAAAGATACAATCAGGATAGTACTGCGGTTCGGAGACCTTGCTACCGACCCGACATCCTATCCAGATTACTACGTGGATGGGTGTTGGAGGCATAGAATGGGGTATGTCGGGGCAAGGGACTATGCTTCTTACAAGAAGATGTGGGTATTGGATCAATGGCGTTATTTTGCCCACATCATGATCGTGTGCATCTCATCCAGGAAAGCGGGGAAAGATGTCATGGGTCATGACCTTGCAGCGGCCATGGTGGGCCTGTCTCTCAATCGGGGCTACAACTTCTCTCGCTATATTTTCAAAGCAATTAATGACCAGATAAATACAGCTGAGAGGTTTAGGTTCCTTTTATACCCGAGGTTTGTGCAACTACTGATCGATGATGCATTGCCAAATCTGCGTGCTATCGGGGAGAGACTGCAGGTAAAAAGGGTGGACAAGAGAGTCTTTGCACAGTTTCTAAAGCCAGGCAGTGTAGAACCTACCCCTGAGCATACTGAACTCTTCGGCCACCTGATTAATGAAGCATACGTCGCTCCGGAGGACTGGAACTGGTATAGTCCCAACTCGGGACCAGAGATGAGTGATCACTCTGATGAAGAACAAGATGAAGAGAATGAGGATGATGAAGGTGATGATGAACATGAAGGTGATGATGAAGGTGATGTTGGTGGTGCAGAGGAATCCGATTCGGAGGCAACAGAATCAGATTCTTCTGATTCCGATGACGCACCATCACAGGTACATCCGAGAAGGTCGGCACATGTAACCCTGCCTGAGTCGTCTTCAAAAAGAAAACGACAAAGCTCGAGCAGCGAATACGAGCCGGATTCCGACTCTGACGCTGCTCTACAAAGACGAAGGCGAGAGAAAGCCAACAAGAAAAGGGGCGATAGGCAAGAGGTTTCTATCCCCAGGGTTGAAGAGATTCCGACTGTGCAGCCAGTACAAGTTAAGGCTGCCCGTCCAGAGTCAGAATCTACCACGCCAGCACGGCAACTGTTTACAAGGAGGAGAAGGCCACTGGTACAAGCAGATGTGGCAGTCACGGCGGTCACAGAGGTGATTCCTGTGACGGTGACCCTCCCTACTCCAACCGTCCAGGTGACAGTGACTGCTCCACTTCTCATGGAGTCAGTCACCATCACCCCAACCATAACTCCCATCATTTCATCCCCCATCCCAACACCCACCAAAGAGCCGTCAGGTCAACCCTTCAACTATGGTGATTTCTCACAAGGGTTTGACTTTGACACAATCTTCTCCTCTCCCATCCATAATGCCGAAGCCTCATCCTCTAGGCATCCTGATCCGAATGATGCAAGGATCGATGTGCTAGAGACCCAAGTTGCTGAACTGTTGAAGACCATTCAAAAGTCAAAGGAGGAGTCTGATGCTCAACAAGTACAGATTAATTCCCTGGCCGATGAAGTTAGGATTCTCCACAGCCAGAGAACAGGGACAAATGAGCAATTGAAGAATGTCATGGCACAGAATGAACTGTTAATGAAGACTAACGAAATGATTCTAGGCCACAAAACTTCACTTGAGCTGAGGATGGACTTGCAGAGAAAAGAGCACAAAGCGATGGTCAAATTAGTTGGTGAGCTGACCGCGAAGCTAGGTGCTCAGGGGGAGAAGGAGACAGAAAAAGAGAAAGAGAAAGACAAAGACAAAGAAAAGAAATCCACCGGTGCCGAGTCTTGTCATCCAGTCGATCTGACTAAGGATGATGATAAAGACAAGGATCCTGAAGTCGGTCCTAGTGGAGGTGAGCACCTAGCTTTGGCGATTGTGCCCATCTCTTCTGTTCCATTGGCTGAGGGGGAGTCTACTTAGCAAGAGGGTGGTGATACCTCTGGTGGTGGTGGTGGAGATAAAGGGAAGTCAGCGGCTGACGTGCTCAAGGACTTATCTGATGATGAGATCCTCTACTTAGAGCCTGACTATTCCAAAGAGGCACAGATCGATGCTCTCCTTAATCTGGAAGAAGGAGAGACTGACTCTGGTGATGACTGGAACGATGATGATGATGATGTGATAATCGAGATTCCCAAGGGCGACGGGGAACTAGAGTACGAGTTAGAGGATGGTGAGATCTTTGAAATACCATCGCTCGAATCTCTACTCGAAACAGACACAGGCTCAATTGACATGGCAAGTAATGTTGAAGCTACAACTGAAGCCTCCCCAGCCGACCCTACACCTGTGGACCCCGAGGCACCAAAAGAGAAAGACATGCCTTCTACATCTACAAAGGGTCTAGCTCCCGTGTGGCAAAAGACTATCACAGACAAGCACGGAGCGACAGGTATGATTTTGGCTGTTAGGTTCGAGGAGGACAAGCAACTGTTCGCCATCAAAAGATCTGGGGGAGTTCAATACTTGAAACCCACCAGGGAGGCGTTCAACTCTTTGCCCAAGTACGACCTTGTGAACCTCGCAAACCGCGACCTGCTGAGTCACTCGAGTAATGCAGTAGCAATGGGTTTGTGGGTTACACTACAGCGGGAAGCAAGATCAGGGAAATTTGAATACCTCAAGCCTCAGGTGCCCAGAAGAGTCAAGGATAAGCACGATGTGCATCCTGTGACTAAGAAACCCTTAAAGAGATTGGTATACAAGCCAGTGCGATGTGAAACTAAGATTCCCCTGAGCAAGTTACCTCAGGATATTCTTGGTGACATGTGGTACTGGTACGTTGATCCAAAAACGGGCGAGGCTGTGGTTATGGGTAAAGGTAAGTCAGATAGTGGAAACACAGTACCAAAGGAAGTGATCAGGGTTTTTGATGAAGTCTGCTTCATCAATTTCTCTGTGAACGATCTGGAGGTACTAGCAGACAAGTTCTGCATCCACACTGACGAATGGACAAAGCTTCTCTCGGCCAAATACGACAAGTTAATCAAGTTTTGCCTTGATTACAAGAAGAAGATGGAAGCTAAGGAACAAGTGTTGTGAAGACTTAAGAATGAAGACTGAAGACGATGAAGATCCCGAGCTGTTGTCAAGGGGGAGTTTGTTGATGCACTTTCCTGTGACAACACTCTGGATAGAGTCTTAGTTTGTATTTCTAATACCTGTAATTTGTCTTTGTATGTAAGAGTCGTTATGAAATAGTTTATCGAGTTGTATTTACTTTTACATAATGTTTGTTGTTTTTCTGCTAAGTGTTTTGCGCACTTACATGTGCGCAGGAGAAAGCTCCTGCGTACTTAGCAAGTACGCAAGAACACCTCTGCGTACTTGTTAAGTACGCAAGAGCAATTGGTCCTGCGCACTTGCTAAGTGCGCAGGCATCGAGTCTGTATAAATAGGATAGGTTCACAGAAGCTAAGTACGCAGAAACCATTTTGTTCAGACGAACTCAGTTCTGCTAAGTACGCAGCTTGTATTCTCTCTGTAACCGTCGAGTGTTTATAATAGAAAGAACATTTATTGTGACTCTCGTGTTTGATTTACTTTGTTTTGTAAGACTCTCCACCTAGTCACGGGTATTCCGCAACCCGGTCCGACTAGTAGACGACTTGCGTGTGACGATCCGACACACACGAAGGGACCTACATTTTTATTCGAGATTATAAACGTGAGTAATAATATAAATAATTATATTATTAATTTGTCTGAAACGTTACACGGGATTAATAAACGAGACGAAATAATATAAAAATATTTATTATTTAATAATAAGGGTCACGGGTTGAAAATAATATAAATATATTGATTTATTCAAAATCGTGGTTTGAAAATAATATGAATATATTATTTTTTTAAAAGTGAAAATAATATTAATTATAAGTTATAAAACCAAACCCGAGCCTACGAGATGTTTCCCAAGCTAAAACACTTTAATATACTAATATATTAATATAGGGGTATGTTTTTATAATAAAATAATACTAGAAAATGCCCCAAAAATAAAATGCAGGAGACCAGACTCAAACCCGGGTCTCCTGCACGCGAGTCCAGTTCCTTAACCATCTCCGCCCGCTAGGGTATCGTGAACAAACCCGGATTGGAATAGTTTTAACATACAATTCACTGTGTTTTCCCTCCCCTACGCATACCCGGTTCGAAACCCATCCCCAATCCACAAAATTCGACAACGAATAAACAAGATTGATTAGGGGTTATGATAATCGAGTATTGGCGATTTTGTGGGTGTGTTTAATTTGGAAATCGTCAACCCAAAGGTCGTTTAAACTCAAATTCAAATGTCGAAAACCCTAACTATGAACTCAGAATCGATTTGATCGAATCGTATATTAAAAATTGTTGAAACCATGTGGCTTTTACAGATTAAGGCCTTGCGAACCTATCCCCGTGGTTTAATTTTGATTGAAATTGGGTTTAAGGTCTAAACCCCTAACTCGTTTTAAGAACGAACCCTAGATTCTAGATCTTGAATAATATATTAATGTTTGATTCAATTAACATGGGGATTTCAAAGAGTATCAGGTTGCAATTCTAATCAAGTGATTTAATTGGATTGTAATCGGGTCTAGGATATAATTCGATTAAACCCAAATACGTTAAGAACCCTGGAATCTGTTCTTGTCCAATTCGTTGTTGTAAGCCCTGGAATTGATAGGGCTTTCAATATACATATGAAAACGAAGGTAAGAGTGTAGAGAATTACCAAAATTGATGTCGAATTTATGGTTCCCGACTAAAAAGGATTCTGACTGTGACTGGTTCGGTCTCTAGTGACTCCGGCTATGATTATGATCGAATTGGTGTGTGGAATTGCTTCTGAGAGGTATGACAGAGGTGCGCAGCTGTTCAATTGTGAGCTTAATGATTGAAACGAACCAATTTGATGGTTTCATGATTAGGGGTCGGCGGTTATGGTTTAAAGGATCATAAATGGGTATAATTCGAATAACTGTCGGGGTTTAATGTCCTAATGATGAATGTTTATGATATGAACGTGCATATCAGTTAACAATTCGAACATAAATCAGCTACTAATGCGAATTTGCGTCAAGAATCAAGAGGTTTGACTTTCAGGAGTCAACAAAAAAAAATTGAGTTATTTAATGATTTAGTCCCTGCAGTTTCATGTTCTAAGGTTTGTAGGTTGACAGAAATAGTCCCTGAGGTTTGAATTGGGTTAGAACTTGGTTAGTTTGACTATCGAGAAGTCAACAGGAATAAAATTCTTTGATTTTGACTTTATAAAGTCAATTAGAATGAGTTTAGGCTAATTACACAATTAGTCCTTGTAGTTTGAGTTTGAATAAAGGCAAAATTAGTCCTTGAAGTTTGAGAAAAGGTTAACTAGGTTAGCTATAACTGATTTTTGGTTAACGGAGTTTACCTGAAAAGTTCGGATTTTCACATCTCGTACCTTGAATTGATGATAAACGGATCTTAAGTCAATCTTGGAAAACCAACTTGATCCTTGCAATTGATCAAACAGATCTTCAATTCTAGGTAAGGGATACCTATTCTTGATAGTTAGTTTGTTTAATTCACGGTAATCTATACACATTCCCATAATACCGTCTTTCTTCTTTACAAACAGAATTGGTGCACCCCAAGGGGATACACTTGGACGCATAAATCCCTTGTCCAACAACTCTTGCAGTTGTGACATCAACTCTTTCATTTCTGTTGTGCTAATCGGTATGGAGCCTTAGCTACCGGTTTAGATTAAGGAATTAAATCGATTTTGAATTCAATCTTTCTCTCAGGTGGAGCACCTGGATGATCATTTGGAAATACCTCAGGTAATTCATTCACCACTACAACTTGATTCAGTTCCATCTCTTTCATCTTTACGTCAGTTACGTAGGTTTAGAAGGCTTGGTGACCTTGTCTCACGTAGCTACTTGTTTTGGCCATCGTACATATCGTAATCTGGTTCCGTCGTTCGCCAATGATACTAACTTCCTTTCCTGTAGGTGTCTTGAATTGCACGATCTTCTGGTTGCATATAATCGTTGCAGCATGCGGACATAACCAGTCCGTTCCAATGATTACGTCGAATTCTTGCATTGGTATCGGAATTAAGTCGACGAGATATTCTTCTTTTTCTATCAGTAGTCGGAAATCTCGGCATATTTCAGTTACTTCGCAGTTTCGATCACTCATGCTTTCAACCTCTAATTCCTTAGCCAACTTACTTCTATTGAAGTTTCTAGCGTTTTCATACTTTAAAGAAATAAATAATCGACTAGCTCTAGTATCGAATAAAACACAAGCAGGTAGGGAATTTAAGAGGAATGTACCTGATACGACGTCGGGAATATCTTTCACTTCCTCTATAGTTATCTAAAAATCCCTACCCCTTGGCTTCGGAGCCTCGATCCTCTTAACTTCATTTTCTGCTACTCTAGACCCTTCTCCGGTCTTCTCATTCTGAGATTTTAGTTCAGGACATTCCCTACTAATGTGTCCGGGCTTATAGCAGTTGTAGCATAAAAGGGTACCACTCATACACTGCAATGCAGTGTGTCCAGTCTTTCCACATTTGTTACAAGTCACAGACATGAATCGGCACTCTCCCGGGAGCCTCTTTCCACAAGTCTTGCAATTTTGTATACCTTTCTTTTGGGAGGAACCAACTCCCGGTTTATTTAACTTAAACCTCTTAAGAGGCATAGGAGAAGGATAACTTTCTCCCTTCCTCTTTCCGTTTCTCTCATCCTGCATTTTGAGCTCTGTCTCTCTTTCTAGAGCCCAATCAATCATGTCCTCCAATTTCGCGCAATTGGATGGATGGATTTCTAATTTCGGTTTTTAAAACGAGATGGTATCTCGTCATCCACATCTCTAGAGTTGTTAACAAGTCACGACAAAATCTGCCTTTGTCAAGAAAATTCCCGTGATCTCAGAAAATTCCTGTGATCTCATCCACTGATTCTGTAGTCTGACAAAGTTGAAGAAACTCCTCAGTGATTTTTTCAATTGCCGCTCGAGGGCAATAATGCTTCAGGAAGATATCTTTGAATTCTTCCCATCTCATCTCCTTAATTCTGTCTCTACCTTTCTCTCTCTTTACCACGCCCCACCAATCGTCGGCTCTTTCTTTTAGTTGGTTGGTGGTGAAGGTAACCTCATCTTCCTTCTCACAATGGCATGTATCGAAAGCCGTTTCTATTGAAGCAATCCAACTTTGGCTTTCTAGGGGATTAATAGCTCCCTTGAACTCTAAAGGTTTGCATATCATGAAATCCATATACGTGCAACGAGTTGATTTCGTATTTACTTTTGGATTCCCTCCTTCTCCATTATGAGTAATATCTTTATGGCTTTCGATCCAGCTTTCTAATGAGCTATGTAGTTCAGCTTGTAGAATCAGAAAGTTTGCATCGAAAGCCTTTCCTACTTCTATTGCGATCTGTCTTCGGATATTTTCTTGAACTTGCTCAACTTCATTTTCCTCGGGAGGTGGAGATTCAGCTCTCATGTGACTCCCTTCATGACGTATTTCGTCGTTTTGATGTTCAGCCATTGTTTGCTGAAACATGGCATCGTTTTAAATCTCTCGTTCGTTTACCCTAGTCATAGTCTAGGGTTTTATACTACAGGCCTTTTAGTAGTTTAACCCTATTCAAGTATTCTAGGGTTTCACATAAGGCACCATTTATGCATTTTACACATATGCACATTCATTCATGCATTTTAATCAAGCATAATCACATTTCCGGCTTACTATCTGCTGAAATAAGTTACCATATGATGTTTGCGATATCATAATGGTTCCATACATTACCTCTCATACTGGCCAGGTATGAGGTAATGTATGTTACACATCATAATACTCCCAACTATCATATGGAGCTTATCTCATATAAAGTTATGCCCACGTATACTCACACATTTATGTTTAAGCATTGGAATTTACACATACCTGCTTCCTTGGACGACCTTAGATTGAATCCCTATTTATATCATGAGCACTAATGGTTTGAGTTTAAGTACCCCTTTTGATACTTAAATCACTGAAACCGTGCTCTGATACCAACCTGAAACATCCTACTTATTCTTTATTATCTTATCAGAGTTTAATGCGTAAAACGGGTCCCAGAGTTTTCAAAACCTTATCAATAAAGTGATAAAGATTATTTTATTAGAAATATTGTTTTTACATAAACTATTACATTATGTAACAAAGGGATTCTTCAACTCCGACCGGCCACGTCCTCGGGAAGCTTCATTCCACGTGCTTCTTTTCCTACAGTGTTTGGAAAACATTTTTGAATTAGCTTACGCTAAGTAAGTACACTGTATCGTTCATTTTATTATGAACCCTTTAGGTTTATTATTGTTCAAGTTTTCCAGGCTCTCGGCGCCCCCGTGACCATCTCCGGACGTACCTCCGGTCACGTCATTCGTATATTTTATGGGAGTGCTAACCCCCTCGCGACCATCTTCGGACGTACCTCCAGTCCGAGTTTTTAGCAATGTTCTTATACTTGTCACTATAGACCTCTTGCATTTGTCACGAAGACTCATTCATTTCCTTAGCCCCGTAGGCTTGGAATATTTTCCTCAGCCCTGTAAGCTTGGAATCTTTTTCCTCAGCCCCGTAGGCTTGGGATCCTTTTAGTTTTCTTCCTTTTTATTGAGATCCACCTTACAGGCCCGGTATCTCATTTCATTTGGGACTTTGAGTATCTTAGACTAACAACTTCCCAAATGTATCAAGCATTTATTTTCATTGATGTATATGCTTGATTTATTTCCCAACCAGTCCTCACCTTATAACTTCGTAACGGTTTCTTCACGATGCATTAAAAGGGTTTATATATAGGAAGTACCAGTGACGTATCCACCACCCTTTTAACACTTCGTGAGTACTCCGTTGTTCCATTTTAGGGTTTAGACTTTTTCCATTATACTCATTCATATTTGCACGTATCATTATGCATTCACGTATTCAACTTTATCATGCATCACATACTCATATATTCATGCATTCATTTTCATCACATATTCATATTCATCATATATTGTAAACTGGGGTGATTATCCTTCCAGAGCAGTACCTCCAACAGAGATGTTCCCAGGAAAGAGTGACGGGTCTAGGAGAGATTTATACACCACTCTTTCTGTCACACCCCCAAATTTATTTACTTAATAAATAAATAAAGGTTGAAACGATTGGTTCATTACACGATAACGGAAGCTGTAATAGTGATTTCTAAGAATTGATTACATATACAATTACTAAAACTAAGTAATACAATGATCTAAGTGCTTCTAGATCAACGATAGACTTGAGACTTGAAACTCTATGCCCTTCCAGTTACTAGGAATTAATCCAGCATAGCTAGCTTATTCCAACCGCGCCATGGCTAAGGGTTACCTGAGAAACATACTTGAAAGTCTCAACACAAAGGTTGGTGAGTTTACCGAATTAGTTATATCAGTGCTAGTAGCTTTTCCCGAAAACATGTACATGACTTTACCGTTATAAAACTAAGTAGTTTTCCCCGAAAAACTATACATGACTTAACCGTCATAAATAATAAGTAGTTTTCCCCGAAAACGTATAGATGACTTAACCATCATAAAATAAGTAGTTTTTCCCCGAAAACGTATCCATGACTTAACCGTCATAAAAATAAGTAGTTTTCCCAGAAAACGTATACATGACTTAATCGTCATAAAATAAGTAGTTTTCCTCGAAAACCTATCCATGACTTACATGTCATAAAATAAGTAGTTTTTCCCGAAAACGTATACATGACTTAACCGTCATAAAATAAGTAGTTTTCACCCGAAAACCTATCCATGGCTTAACCGTCATAAAATAAGTCGTTTTCACCCAAAAACGTGTCCATGACTTAACCATCATAACATAAGTAGTTTTCGTCCGAAAACATATCCACGACTTAACCGTCATAAAATAAGTAGTTTTACCCGAAAACGAATCCATGACTTACCCATCATAAAATAAGCAGTTTTCACCCGAAAACGTATCCATGACTTAACCGTTATAAAATAAGTAGTTTTACCCAAAAACATTGCCCATGACATTGTAGGTCCTGAGCCGACCTGAGAGAACAGATCTGCGGAGAAATTCTTCAAACAGTCCGGATCGAGAGGCGGAATCTCTGGATCCGGTATCACTCTCGAATCACAAATGGGTAGAGACGGGTGCGGGAATCACATACACGAATAGAAATATATGAAAATGAAAAGAACAGATAATTGAAAGCATAAAACGTATGATTCTTTGATTGAAATGAAAATAAACGCTCGATCATACACTAACAATTAGTCTCACCCCAGGGTGAGCTCCCCCTGGGGTGGTGATTCCCTCTACAGACGCACTCTCACTCCTAGGACATAATCTGCTATATATAGGAGGCCAAGAACATACGCCTTGTTTTCCAAGCCACCGCCCAATGGGCCTGAAAAACAGGTATCGAAACTATTTAGTTTCGATTGAACAAATGTTCAACCGAAACTAGTAGTTTCGATTGAACAAAAGTTCAATCGAAACTAGTAGTTTCGATACTGTAATTTTGATTGACAGCATCAGTCTCAAAATTATACTCAACAATCTCCCCCTAGACTGATGCTATCAAATCTTGTCCGACTCTGTCTTTCGTCTTCATAGATTTACTGATGATCCAATGCCTTTCGTTGTGATTCTCCCCCTCAAGTGTAGACCCTCCTATCTTGTAGGCAAATGATAAAGGTTTGAATCCCAAGTATTTAGCAGTAAATAACCATCTTTCTACAAGGATTCTTGACATTCTCGAACACTTGATCAACTTTTGCCTTCTCTCCCCCTAAAAAAAGGTCAATTTCAAGCAAAGGCTCACTTTGTCTTGCATCTTCATAACTCTGCTGATAATTTGAAGTCTTTCGTGGTAATTCTCCCCCTGAAGTGTAGACCCTCCTATTTCTAGGCAAAAGATAAGGGATCGAATCACCATGTAATCAACAACTAATGATCCGGTTTGTCACAAGTATGCTTGACTTTGTTACCCGCTGCCCAAACTTGAACTTTGATCAAAGGAATTACGGCTGAATCAGGTGGAATATCGTGTATATTGCCGAAGAAACAAAATTTTTGAAAACCCGAAAAAGGTTGTCTCCAAGTTTTATTCCAAAACTCCCCTCCTTCTATGCAATATCCTGTTAAAAAATTTATCCAAGAAAATTTCCAAAAAACTTTTTTTTTTTTTTTTTTTTGGAAAGTACTTGGATAGTTCCGCCTGTAGTTTCAATAGGCTCTACTTCAGTCGAAACAAGGCTAGTTTCGATAGAGGCAGTATCTAAACAAGAAGTTTCGATAGAGAGATTCTTCAATCGAAACTAGTAGTTTCGATAGGAGTTTCTTCAATCGAAACTAGTAGTTTCGATACCCTCTAGTTTCGATGGCCTAGTTTCGACAGGCTAGTTTCGATGTCTTCTACTTCTGATTTAGGGCAACACCAGTAGTTTCGATAGAAAATGTTCAGCCGCCACATAGTTTCGATTGACCATCTTCAACCTTCAGCTACTTCGATACCCCCAATCCAGGTCTGAAAAATGCTTCAAAAGCCTTACATCTTCAGATTTTGAAAGTGGAAATGTAGAATAGCAGTCACGAACCTGCTACACATCGATTTCTTCAAGTTTAACGTCTCAATGGCGGGTTTTTCTTGATTTTGAGCAGATTCGAGAGCAATAAGAGCCACCATGGCTCTGATACCACTTGTAGGTCCTGAGCAGACCTGAGAGAACAGATCTGCGGAGAAATTCTTCAAACAGTCCGGATCGAGAGGCGGAATCTCTGGATCCGGTATCACTCTCGAATCACAAATGGGTAGAGACGGGTGCGGGAATCACATACACGAATAGAAACATATGAAAATGAAAAGAACAGATAATTGAAAGCATAAAACGTATGATTCTTTGATTGAAATGAAAATAAACGCTCGATCATACACTAACAATTAGTCTCACCCCAGGGTGAGCTCCCCCTGGGGTGGTGATTCCCTCTACAGACGCACTCTCACTCCTAGGACATAATCTGCTATATATAGGAGGCCAAGCACATGCGCCTTGTTTTCCAAGCCACCGCCCAATGGGCCTGAAAAACAGGTATCGAAACTACTTAGTTTCGATTGAACAAATGTTCAACCGAAACTAGTAGTTTCGATTGAACAAAAGTTCAATCGAAACTACTAGTTTCGATACTGTAATTTCGATTGACAGCATCAGTCTCAAAATTATACTAAACAGGCATTACCGTCATAAATAAGTACAAATAATTCTAAACGCATATGATAAACGAAACAAGTGTTATTAATCCATTCGTAACCTACCTAGGCTTACAAATACCTATGTTCGTACATGAAACCGTAACCAACCCATGACAATTGAATGCCCCCCTCGCTAAACCACGAGAATAAGACAATATGTGGTCATTCGGCCATGTGGACCCCCGGTTAGCGTGACTAACCATGACTGGGGACGTCACCTCTAATAGTACTATCCATAGAATCCCAGGCTAAGACCATAGCTAATGGTTACAAAAAGTGTTAATCTGGGGACTTTAAGCGCTATATTGTTCATCATGTACAACATAATGTTAGTTTCTTGTTTCCTTGTTATCATATAAAAAAATGTTTGCAATGTTTCCAAATGTATTAAACAATAATGTAATACATAAGATGTAAGTATGTCTCTCCCCCGCAGTTTACAAAACATTAAAAAAATGAAAAGGGGGCCGTAAACTCACCTTGTGTCCGATGAAATCCTAACAAATAACAGTGTGTTAAAAGTTCCTGTCTATTCGTACCCTAATCACACAAGGGTACTAATGTGTTAAGACTACCCGTCTTAAATGCAAGTTGTTCACCCTGACTTAACAAATCCCATTAAGTACCCCTTTGTTTAGAAAAACAGTGTTTTCATGTGACGGCTCATTGGTGATTATTATTCCAGTCTAGACGTTTATCTATTTTTCGAGAAAATATTACGTTTCAATATCGTTGACATGTTACGTGTACCAAAAATAAATATTATTTTTGTAATACATTATAATATATTCATATTATGGTCCTCGTATAACCATATAATTATTTCTTACCAATAATTATATAAAATCACAAGTATATTCTACGCATGTCAATTATCCTACGTGCACATAAACCACGTTAACACGTCCACATGCAATTTCTTGTTCCGAACGACATTTATTAACTTAGTTATGTTCACTAAGCATACATCCTTATTTATTTTCATCAATTGCATGCATACAGGTATTCCTACATCACTACATATATTCACATTTATTTCACGATGTCATGGGCTTATTTATTTTTAACCGAACTTAACCATAGGTTTCATGCACATATACACCATATCCATTTTTGACCATATGTGCGCATATAAATGTTCTTGTGTTGATACTAAGCACTATTTTCACAATCAATTTCATGATGCACTAAAACCGCACATCAACATATATATATATATATATATATATATATGAATCTTTCCAAGTTAACCATTTAGAACATTCACATATATATTACTATGACCTATATATGTACATATACATGCATATTCTTCATCATCTTTATATCAAATAACATGAAACCTTTTATAGACATACTCCATAACATGCATATACATATATATTTTGACACATGTGCATACATATTCACCTTTCATGTTTTGTTACTAGATATCCCCAAGTTATAAGCATATATATGTTTGTTTTCAAACCATCTAAACATTTCATAAAACATTCTATGATCAAACTATAGTTATACACACATATGTATATATTACGGTTGGATATATACATATACTTTACATGTCTTTATATTTTTAGATCTTTAAAGTTATCACATGTTGAGACATGTTCCATGATCTATATTCAAATATACACACATGCATATACTTTACGGTTTTATATTTATATATATATATATATATACATTTAACAATTTCCAAGTCAACCAACTACAATCATATGTATACATATATATATATATATCAGCTTTTACATATATATATATATACATATATATATACCCTTTACTTGATTCAAATCTTAAATCTTTCGGGTTATCACTTTGATACTTTTTTATAAAAATCATTAATTTACCCAAACCCTTTCGTTTTCAAAGATGAACAACGTTCTTAGATCAAGAATAAAAGACGAAGATAAAGATTGTGTAGGTTTCGTACCACTAGACAAAGCTCGGTGAAGAACAACGGTTGTAAAGTGATGGTGACTTGATATGCTAGCAAGACCGACCCTTAATCCTTCAAAGCTCCCTTGAATCTCCCAAGTTCTAGCTAGACTCTTTAGATTATTTTTTTTGGATTTTTGAAAGATGCAAGTGTGTGTGTGTAGGAATTGTATATATATATAGAGAGAGAGAAAGAGAGTTGGAGTGTTCAAGTAATCATCATGATTACTAATGATGATGGATGAGACCTTTTCTTGTGAATACACTTGATTGAGTATGGGTTCCTAAATCATGAGGATGGGATGGGTGAGGACATGTGGGTGGCCCCCACATATTTCGGCCATCATTACCAAGCATGGGGGGTTTGGGTCTTGTCAAATCAAGTTATTATTACAATGATTACTAGATGGTATTTAGGTAGTGTATACCCGGTAGGTGATCCCGTGATCTAATACCCGGTGTATGACTATTTATGATCGAATAACTTTATATATTTTCTATCTTGACTAGTTTTAATAATCTACTAGTTAAACCCGACATAGTAAATATTTTAATTATAATAAACATGTATACACCTAAAAATAACTTAACGTCATGTAATAAATATTTATACGTCAACTTTTTAAAGTTTAGTCACCAATATTTAAGTTTTTATATTATAACGCGTCACTAGACTTTATTTAAATAAAATCTTGTTAATCACCAACGGACGTTCCTTGCGGGTTGTAATTGTTTATTGCTTAGTAATTCTAAAAATTGCTAAAATATAATGTGAGTTCCTTTGCAAGACTCCTTGACAATACTTTGTTAAATAATAAACCAGGAAATATAAATTATGAACGTGAAATCATGAATATGGCTTTCGACCTGAAATACTGGGTGTCACATTCTCCCCATGTTAAAGAGAATTTCGTCCCGAAATTCAGTTGTTGTTATCTTGACTTGGAGTGTTCGTGAATAAGGGAGGGTACTTGGCTTTCATTTGATATTCTCATTCCTGTGTACACTCGGGGCCACGCTTTGAATTCCAATGTACCATAACTAATTTAACACGGCTACGCCTAGTTTTTAGAACTTTCCAATTTGTGACTTCAATGGATTCCTCAACGAAGTGCAGCTTGTCGTCTATGCGAATCTCATCTGGTGGTATAATTAACGTCTCGTCTGATAAGCACTTCTTGAGATTTGACACATGAAACGTATCATGTATATTGCTTAGTTCTTGTGGCAACTTGAGCTTGTATGCTACAGGGCCAAGTCTAGCCCGTATTTCAAACGGTCTCCATTATCTATGATTAAGTTTGCTACGATTTCCAAACTTGGCAATTCCTTTCCAAGACGGGACTTTTAACAAAATTTGGTCTCCATCTTGGAATTCTAGTGGCTTTCGTTCATTGTTAGCGCAACTCTTTTGTCTGTCTTGAGCGGTTTTAAGATGATCTTTAGCTTCGAAGATCTTGTCAGTGGTTTCCAGGCCAACTTCAGGACCAGTCACATGCTTGTCACCAACCTCCACCCAACATGGCGATGAACGACATTTACAACCATACAAAGCCTCAACGGAGTGGCTTTAATGCTAGTATGGTAGTTGTTATTATATGAAAACTCAGCCAACGGCGGTGAGTATCCCAATTTCCTCCGAAATCGATTACACACGCACAGAGCACATCTTTTAAAATTTGGATGGTCCTTTAACCTTGACCGTCCGTCTGGGGATGATATGCAGTGCTCATGTCAAGGCGTGTGCCCAAGGCTTCTTGTACTGACTACCAAATTCTTCACACGAATTGAGTGTTCCTATTGGAGATAATGGAAACTGGCATATCATGCCTAGCCTCAATTTCCTTAATATTTAGCCTTGCACGCTTCTTAGTTTTATCTGCCTCCTTGATTAGCAAAAAGTGAACGGATTCGTCAAACGATCAACGTTTACCCATATAGCGTCATACTCGCTCGACGTCTTGGGTAATTTTGTAATGAAACCCATGGAAACCTGTTCCCATTTCCATCGAGGAATCTCAGGTTGTTGTTGTCACCAAGGTGATTCTTAACATTTTGCCCTTACTGTCGGGTATCTCCCAACATAGGTAGCAATTTCTCCTTTCATGTTTAGCCACACAATAGAGTTCTTCGAGATCCTTATACATTTTATTCGATCCTGGATGAACAGCGTACTTGGACTTATGGACTTCATCCATAACCACCCACATAGGTTACCCGTACTTGGTACCTAAATTTTTGTCTGTAGCATCCAACTTAGGCTCCAATTGTTTGATTTCCATTTACTTGGTAGTCCGTATTCGAAACCAAGGTGAATACTTCTCCGACTATTGATATTATCCATGCAAGAACCCCTTATTTGATTTCCCTCGATATGGTGGGGTAATGTGATACTCATTCCTGATAATGATAGAAATGGTGCATGAGAATATTGAGTGTATGCTGACACATACCCTCTATTCATCTACGTATTATGATGCACAATAGCCAGTTCTCTATAGATCTTTGAAAGGAATTACTCGACGAGATGTTCATGTTTCAGTTGAAGATCGTGTAGTAATGATACAATATAGAAATGAAACTTTATGTCTGTCCCCCTTATGCTTTTCGAAAGAATTTTCTCGGACTAAGAATTTATTCTTATTTCAGGTTTAGTGTTTTCTAGGATCTTCCATTAAAATGGGTCATAATGGATTTAATATTTCAAGGTTCCCTATGTGCTCTTACTAGCAAATTTCCAGTCTAATCACCACTTTACCCTTTGCTTGTACCACCCTTCCGAGGCAGACCAGCCTTTGGGTTGTAACTTCATGATATGTAAACTCTTGGCTTGACCACCATACTCTCGAAGTATGTAAGTCATACGAATTTCTATGTTTGTTTGGATTATTAACATTCCGTTTAGGTGAGGAAATGAACAGCGATACTGTGAGAATGGTGTCATCGAATTAGTGCTTTCCCCAAAATGGGCTATGGGTTTGTCAACCCATTAAGTTGGCAGAAAGAGTTGATGGCCAACTACTAGTCATACAGTGTGTCTACACTTCCCTGGCGTTCGAATGGTACTTTGATGACTTACCATTACGTATTCCACTCTTACCAGCCCTAGCCTGAAGTCCTTAGTACAAGGATTCAGGTCATACATTGAGGTAATTAGTGTTAAACATCAAAATTTTGTATTTTTCCTGAGCCTGTGTTAAGAAGTCATTTCTTAACAATACATGCCCTAGAGCTCCTTATTTATAGAAAAATGGGAATGAGAGAGGTGACCACGCCTCTCCTCTAGGCTGAAAACTGGGATCCATTCAACAAGACGAAGTTTGGGAAAGTGCGGGTACAAAGGGTATCAAACTATCCTTCTCGAATCCTTGTGGACAGTGGTCTGTTGTGAACAACTCATGCGTTCGTCCCTTATGCATATCACGAGATAATGAGATTAACAAGAAATTCCGCATTTAGGACTCCTTTAAGAGTTTTATACGTCTTCCTTCTGTTATTACGACAATAGTCGTTAGTCCACACTTTGGTTTCTTTGGCATTCGCTTGAGAATAAATCACGGCTTATTAATAGTCAGACTTAAAGGTGTACTGAATGTCAAAGGTTGTGAGAACAACCCTATTTGACCAATATCCTGAAATATCATATTACCTACTTGACTCATGTCGAGCTTCCACAATATCCCATAGGTGCCATGTGTATGCGGGTCAGAATAATCTTTTGCCCCATTAGTGCATAGCACTCTTGTCATAACTTTCAAGCAATTGTGAGACTGAACTGTATGAGGGATTCTTAGATTACGCTATAATCTCCCACAATAATTGTGCTATTATTTTAAGTGTTAGTTGTGGTAACGCTCAATATGAAGCATTCCTAACAAGTAGGATCTCAAAGAATGAATGTGCGAATTCCTTCGTCGTTCAGGACTCACTAAGTATTGGTTGAATTCAATTTGAATTTCTCTCATTCCTCCAAAACTAGGAGAAGGCTTTGTGAACACCTAAATGAGAATTCCGATTTGTTAAGATCCAATCCTTAATCAAGTCATTGAGAACATGGGTTGATCATTAGCTTGGATAGCAAGACTCACTAAAGTTCCCATGCACTGCAAATTATGATTATGTGTGCACCCGTAATGATAATTTACTTTGCATGATCCCTGTAGTGTTCCCTCTATCCCCAGCTATTAAATCAATGGGATTTGAAATATTCATTAGATCGTGTTTGCACACTTGTGCAGGAGTGTGTATTGTTCTACCGGATTACCCTTAATTATGTGTACCAATATTCATGAATCTGTCGAATATGGCTGTTGCCGGATGAGGTTAATGATAGAGAGGCATGTAGGTCCAGATTTCAATCAGAAATCACTCAATAGATCGATTACACACACACACGGACAGAATCTGTGTGTATGGTGGTGAAACAGAGGGTAGAAACATAATTGGTGAAGATAACAGCTAACCACACACAGAATCAACACAAATAAGATGTGAAAATGTAAGAACAAAGCATCAAACAAATGCAGATTGTATTTATTCTTCAAGAATAGTGAAAGAAAAAATTCAGGGTTACAGCCGCTACTTACACCCTAGAAATTCTCGAACTAGGCTATTTATAGTAAGCGGACAGGCATCGAAACTATGCTCACCGAAACTAGTAGTTTCGGTGAAGCATTTACAAGTGTGAAACAAGCTTGTCGAAACTAAACTGTAACATTTCTGATTTTATTATCGGTATTTTTCATTCAATGTAACACATTTCAAATCCAATTCTAGTTTACTAATTTATTCTATTCGTACCAACTACTAAATACTAGGTTCCAATACAAATTCGCGAGTTTTACATGGGTATATTCTATTAGAATCCTATATATGTAAATATTTATATAAATGTGTCAAAGCTGAAGTTGCAAGGGCTGATTTGGTAAATAACCAGAAACCCTAGTACGCACGGTCGCGCCCTGTTTTGGCACGGTCGCGCCCAGCGTCTTGGCACGATCGTGCCTCTTGTCAGTTGAAACGTAAAAACAGTCTTTAATCCTAAATTCATTCAAATTTGTAACTGATATACACGTTCGTCTATTAACAACCATCATTAGTCATTTAAACATCAACATTACACATCTAATTAAAACCAATTATGGATTTTTAAAGTGAAACCGTCGACCTCTTCATCTTTTACTCATCGAATTCGTTCATTTCAATTGTTACTCTCTCAAATCAAGCAACTGCGCATCGTAATTAACCCTCTCTGAAGTTTTTACACACATCAATTTCATCGGAGTTGAAGCCGGAGTCGCCGGAGACGAGGCTTGCGCAAGTCGGAGCTCTTTTTAGTCGAACACTATCAATCCATCATCCTTTTTGGTAATTGAAACATCCTACACCTTCGTTTTTATTCATAGATCAAAAACCCCTTATTAATTCGGGTTAATATTATCGAAACTGTTGCGAACCAAATCCTAGGGTTCATACACTTTCGGCTTGATCGGATTCTAATCTAGACACGTTTGTAACTCAATTAAACTGCATGGTTAAATTCACAATTCTTTGATTATCAAAAGCCCCCTGATTTCCAACGTTAATATTATAAGATTTAATCGATTTGTTTCGGAAATTAGTCAGACACGGTCGCGCAAATCTGCTAGCGCGGTCGTGCCTATCCGAGCACAGTCGTGCCCCATACATGACCTGGTCATGCCTGCTAGCCAGACAGGGTCATGCCTAGAGAACCCTAGACACGGTCGTGCCCGACACAAGCACGGTCGTGCCTGATGACCAGACTTTTTTGTGTCTTCTGTTTTGATCAACACGGTCACGCCCGTGACCAACACGGTCACGCCCCTGACCAACACGGTCGCGTCCTTGATCTTAACACGGTCGTGACTTGTCTTAGGCACGGTCGTGTGTGTGATAAAACCTTTGTCAGATTGTTTGAATTATATTTATATTTATATTTTCACAACAATAAGTATTAAGGTGTTTTGAACCCGGAAGCCACCCGCGGATTCGGGTTTGGTCTTGCAAACCGTAATTATTATTATAGTCCATTTATAAAATAATATATTTTCTCATTATTTTGTACCGTGACCCAAATTAAAAATAATACACTTTATATATTATTTCCTCCGTATTATAGGCATTTTTGTAACGTTTTAAATTCATAAATAATATAATTAAATTATTCATTTCAAATTGTTTTCATTTAGTCAACACCTACACAACCCTTTTTCATAATTCGTCGCGAATTCAGTATATAATTCCTTATACTCATATCCATTGAAACCCTAGACTTTGATTTAGACATTTTATTAATTTATGTTCATACGCAATACACTTTAGGTTAACGTTGTGCGTTACAAGGATCACGTTACTACCTAGTCTCTCGTGTTAACTACAACTTTGAATCAGGTGAGTATTACATAGCCCCTTTTACTCTTTTACACTTTTTAGGGTGAGACATGAACTCTATACGCACAATTGCTTACATTTACACTAACTACACAAACACAAATCCTCTTTACATTCATGTGTGCAAATTTGAGCTTTATGTTTGAGTGCTAGGTGTGTTAACTTTTGTGTGCAATTTATGTGCAATCATTAACTATTCGAGCCGACGGTTAACAATGATAGATATATTGAGTCTGACAAACCCACCCAGATTGGGGTGATTGTTACCGACAACACAATTTGCATGCTAGTTACAAAGGTTTGATTGTACATTGGTTACACAATAGCTGCTCCCCATAAATGCCTTATTTTATCATGTTATGTAAGGAATTGATTATTTATATCTACACACTATCTATGTATAAAGCTGTGTATGCTCACCAACTTTTTAGTTGACTTTATTTTATTCATGTTTCAGGTGTTAATATGTGAGTTTGATCAAGACATGCTACACATAGGCTTTGGACTTAGTTAAATTTAAATAAAGAATATTATGTATTTCCATTATGCACTTATTTGAATTTGTTTGTGGTTGAATCGTTTTAAATAAAATTTGATGATTAAATTATTGAAATCTAGTCAACCTTATGCTCATGAACAGTCTACATGTCCCGCCCCGACGTATTCCGCCGTCGGTTGGGGTGTGACAGATTGGTGTCAGAGCCTTGGTTATAGGGAACTAGGTCATTAGACACTCTTGACCTAGACTATAACTTTAGGACACCCACTTATGCCATGTTTCATGATTATGTGATATGTGCGACATGCTATGTGTTACATGCTTGATATGTTAATTATTTGATACCTTAATTGTTAAAACTCATGACGTATTAAACTATACTTGAATAATAAATTAAATGAACAATATCCCTACCCTTACCCTAAGCCTCATAACCTTCTTACCTATTCCTCTGTCATCATCATCATAGCATGTGGAAACTTCATGGACTTAAATCTATAAAATTTCTTTATTTCCTCGTTAAGGTTTTTAAACTTTGTTAATTATTGGAGGACACGTGCAATCTGGAAGGGTGACACCTGTATTCTGGGTTTTCTGTCTAGGAAAGCATTTCGTATAAATCCCAATCAACCGAGGGACCCGTATGCTTTCCTGAGAATTCCCGGGATGAGTGTTTACTTATAGGCTAAAGCATGTCTCATTGAAAATTATATGAGTTTAATTGACCTTAATGTGTCATGGTATTCAAGTGATTATGTCACTATTTGAGTACAATCCAAACTATGATTTACTATTTCATCTATTATTTTGTCCCCTTTAAATTCAATCAACTTTCATAAGTTCTTACATCTTTTCTTGTCTTGTGAAAATCTGTAGAATGCCTCCCCGTCATGCTATCGTGACCAACAACAACACCGACATTGCTGCTATCCTTGCACAACTTGTAACTCAACTCACCCAAGCTAATTGAGCCATTAATGGTACCCATGGAACTAATGGTGGTGGTGGTGCTAACCCACCGTAATGCACCTTCAAGCACTTCAATTCGTGTAATCCTCTTAAGTTCTATGGTACCGAGGGAGCCACAGGGATCCTTTAATGGTTCGAAAGTATTGAGGGCACCTTCCTTAATAGTGACTGCCCGATAACCTTCGTGTTCGTCATGCCACAAGTGTCTTTCAAAAATGAGCACTCACGTGGTGGAATGGGGAAAAGAGAACTAGAGGTATGGAGGCAACCATGGCCTTACCATGGGATGAGGTTAAGAGACTAATGACCGAAGAGTTCTGTCCTCGGAATGAGGTGAGGAAACTGGAAGCTGAGTTTTGGGATCTTGCCCAAGAAAGTGGTGAAAATCTGGCTTATACAACCCGGTTTCATGAACCGAGTCTCCTTGTGCCCCATATGGTCACACCTTTATCCCGCTGCATCGAGAAATATATTGGTGGATTACCTAGGCAGATTCGGGACACTGTCTTAGGGAGAAATCCCGCAACACTCGAAGATGCTATCCGATTATCTGCTACTTTGACCGACAACCATGTGAAAGCAGGTACTCTGACTAGAAAAGACACCAAGAAAGCTCCCGACACCACAACCCCTCATACGCACGTCAAAGAAGCCAAAACTGAACCCCACCATAATAATAAGAAAAAAAAAAGGCTAGGAATTTTGCTATGGTCACTCCTGCTATCCCTTTCAACCAAGTTGCTCCCATGGTTCAAGCACCAGTCAAGAAGCCATATGTGGGGATCTACCCACTATGTGCCACATGCAATTATCACCATCTCCAACACATTCCCTGTCGCCTTTGCACTCACTGTGGGAAATATGGCCATACGGTCAATGTTTGTAGAGCCAAAGCACTTACAGGCCAAGTCAACCCACCAACCCCAACCAACCAACAAGTGACTAATCAAGGTGTTCCCGCTATAGCAAATGGGCGTGCTTGTTATGAATGTGGCAACCCAAATCATTTCCGTGACCAGTGCCCGAAGTTCATCAATGCTAAACAAGGTGGAGCTCGTGGGCGTGCTTTCAACATAAACGCCAACGAAGCTCAGGCCAACAATGATGTGGTCAACGGTACGTTCCTTGTTAATAGTCAATATGCCTCCATTTTATTTGATACCGTTGCAGATAAAAGTTTTGTGTCTCTTAACTTTGAACCCTTACTTGCAAAAACACGATCCAAATTAGAGAAAACCTTCACTATCGAAGTAGCAAATGGTGATTCCCTTACAATTGACTCCGTTATCCACGACTATTCTCTAGAACTTAATGATCATACATTTCCAATCAACCTTGTGCCAATGCCACTAGGAAGTTTTGATATCATCATAGGCATGGATTGCTTGTCAAATCACCATGCCGAAGTCATCTGTTTTGAGAAGTGCATCCGAATACCCCTTCCGTCAGGAGAAACGTTGAGAGTCTTTGGTGAAAAACCTTGCAAAGGACCCAGGTTAATGTCATGCACTACTGCTCAAAAGTACTTACGAAAGAAGTACGTGGCCTTCTAAGCCCATGTTGTTCAAAAGGATGTCAAAGAGAAGAGTATTCAAGACATCCCCATCATCCGGGATTTTCAGTTTTCCCGAAGATCTATCTGGTCTTCCACCCGTTCGACAGGAAGAATTTCGCATTGATCTTGTGCCCGGAGCTAACCCCGTGGCTAGAGCTTCATATCGTCTTGCACCTTCTGAAATGCAAGAGCTTGCAAGTCAACTCTAAGAGCTCTCCGACAAGGGCTTCATCCATCCAAGTCATTCACCGTGGGGTGCACCCGTCTTATTCGTCAAGAAGAAGGATGGATCATTCCGCATGTGTATTGACTGTCGCGAACTCAACAAGCTTACCATCAAGAACCGTTATCCTTTGCCTAGAATTGATGATCTCTTCGATCAACTTCAAGGTTCGACTTGCTTCTCGAAGATTGATCTTCGATCTGGTTATCACCAACTCCATGTACAAGAGGAAGATATTCCAAAGATTGCCTTCCGAACAAGGTATGGTCACTACGAGTTCATGGTCATGCCTTTTGGACTAACCAATGCACCCGTGGTCTTCATGGACCTCATGAATCGTGTGTGCAAACCGTACCTTGATAAATTTGTGATCGTCTTCATTGATGATATCTTAATCTACTCCAAGACTAAATCCGATCATGAGCAACACCTTAGGTTGGTTTTGGACCTCTTAAGGAAGGAACAACTATACGCCAAATTCTCCAAATGTGAGTTTTGGCTAAAGGAGGTTCAATTCCTGGGTCATATCGTCAACGAAAAGGGAATTCATGTTGACCCTGCTAAGATCGAAGCTGTTAAGAATTGGAATGCCCCGAAGACCCCCACCGAAGTTCATTCATTTCTTGGTCTTGTGGGATATTATCGTCGTTTCATTTCAAATTTCTCTAAGATTGTTGTTCCTCTCACCGCTTTGACCCACAAGGGTAAAACTTATGAATGGGGATCAAAGCAAGAAGAATCTTTCCAAACTCTTAAGCAAAAGTTGTGCATTGCTCCTATTTTGACTCTCCCTGATGGGAATGATGGTCTAGTTGTCTACTTTGATGCTTCCAACCAAGGTCTCGGTTGTGTCCTCATGCAACGAGGCAAAGTAATCGCTTATGCATCAAGGCAACTTAAGATTCATGAGAAGAATTATACGACGCACGACCTCGAATTGGGTGCGGTTGTATTCTCATTGAAGATTTGGAGACATTACCTTTATGGCACAAAATGTGTGGTGTTCACCGACCACAAAAGTCTCCAATACATCTTCAGCCAAAAGGAACTCAATATGAGGCAACGACGTTGGGTTGAACTCCTTAACGACTATGACTGCGAGATTCGTTACCATCCCGACAAAGCGAATGTTGTAGCCGACGCTTTGAGTCGAAAGGACCATGTCATGCTTCATTGTGTCCGAATTCAAACCGACATTTAAAATCGCATCTTAGAAGCTCAACACGTCTCAGTCACTGAGGGTAACTTGTACAAAGAAATGTCGTGTGGTGTGGAACTTCAGCTTGAATCTAAACCCAATGGCTTACTTTATTACTTGAACTGTATTTGGGTTCCCGATCGTGATGATCTACGTGCATGTCTCATGAACGAGGCTCACAAGACTCGTTATTCTATTCATCCTGGTGTGGATAAAATGTACCAAGATCTTCACCAACAATATTGGTGGCCCGGTATGAAGAAAGGCATTGCTCTCTATGTTGCCAAATGTCTAACTTGCTCCAAAGTCAAAGCCGAACACCAACATCCTTCCGGCTTACTTGAACAACCAGAAATTCCAGTGTGGAAATGGGAAAATTTAGCTATGGACTACATTACCAAACTCCCTCGCACCTCAAGTGGTTATGATAGCATCTGGGTGATCATTGACCGCCTCACCAAATCTGCTCATTTCTTGCCCATCCGTGAAGACTATCGGGTTGAGAAATTGGCCCGAATTTACATTGACGAAATTGTGAGCCGTCACGGTGTTCCCTTAAACATCATATCTGATAGAGATGCCCGGTTCACCTCCCGTTTCTGGCAATCTCTCCAAACTGCTCTTGGCACATGATTGAATTTGAGCACGGCTTACCATCCCCAAACTGATGGTCAGACCGAGCGTACAATTCAAACTCTGGAGGACATGCTTAGAGCATGCGTAATTGATTTTGGTGGCAATTGGGATTCACATTTATCCCTAATTGAGTTCTCTTACAATAATAGCTACCACTCAAGTATCAACATGGCACCATTTGAAGCTCTCTATGGTCGTAAGTTTCGTTCTCCTATCTGTTGGAACGAGATTGGTGAAGCACAAATCACCGATCCCGAGCTAATTCAAGAAACATCCGACAAGATTATCCAAATCCGTGACAACATTCGAGTAGCAAGGAGTCGGTAAAAGAGCTATGCCGACAAGCGGGGAAAACCCTTAGAATTCCAAGTCGGTGACCTTGTCCTTCTAAAGGTGTCTCCGTGGAAGGGTGTGATCCATTTTGGAAAGAAAGGCAAGTTAGCACCTCGCTATGTGGGTCCATTCAAGATCCTTGAAAGGATTGGGAAATTGGCTTACAAACTCGAGTTACTTCCATCACCTGGCAATGTGCATCCTACATTGCATGTGTCTAATCTGAAGAAATGCCTTGCTGATGAAAATCTCCATATACCTCTTGACGACGTGCGCATTGACGAAACGATGCACTTCGTTGAGAGACCGGTAGAAATCATGGATCGTGAGATCAAGCAGCTCAAGCGAAGTCGTATCCCTATTATCAAAGTTCGTTGGGAATCAAAACGTGGTCCTGAATTTACTTTGGAACGTGAGGACCAAATGAAGCTCAAGTACCCCCACCTCTTTGCTGATGCAGTCGCCTCAGCTAGCTAAATTTCGGGACGAAATTCCCTCAACATGGGGATACTGTAACATTTCTGATTTTATTATCGGTATTTTTCATTCAATGTAACACATTTCAAATCCAATTCTAGTACACTGATTTATTCTATTCGTACCAACTATTAAATACTAGGTTCCAATACAAATCCGCGTGTTTTACACGGGTATATTCTATTAGAATCCTATATATGTAAATATTTATATAAATGTGTCAAAGCTGAAGTTGCAAGGGTAGATTTGGTAAATAACCAGAAACCCTAGTAGGCACGGTCGTGCCTTGTTTTGGCACGGTCGCGCCCAGCTCCTTGGCATGGTTGCGCCTCTTGTCAGTTGAAACGTAAAAACAGTCTTTAATCCTAAATTCGTTCAACTTTGTAACCGTTATACACGTTCATCTATTTAAAACCATCATTAGTCAATTAAACATCGACATTACACTTGAATTAAAACCAATTATGGATTTTTAAACTGAAACCGTCACCTCTTCATCTTTTACTCATCGAATTCGTTCATTTCTATTGTTACTCTCTCAAATCAAGCAACTGGGCATCGTAATTAACCCTCTCTGAAGTTTTTACGCACATCATTTTCACCGGAGTTGAAGCCGGAGTCGCTGGAGACGAGGCTTGCGCAAGTCGGAGCTCTTTTTAGTCGAACACTATCAATCCATCATCCTTTCTCGTAATTTAAACATCCTACACCTTCATTTTTATTCATAGATCAAAAACCCCTTATTAATTCGGGTTAATATTATCGAAACTGTTGCGAACCAAATCCTAGGGTTCATACACTTTCGGCTTGATCGGATTCTAATCTAGACACGTTTGTAACTCAATTAAACTGCATGGTTAAATTCACAATTCTTTGATTATCAAAAGCCCCATGATTTCCAACGTTAATATTATAAGATTTAATCGATTTGTTTCTGAAATTTGTCAGACACGGTCGCGCTAATCTGCTAGCACGGTCGTGCCTATCCGAGCACAGTCGTGCCCCATACATGACCTGGTCATGCCTGCTAGCCAGACAAGGTCATGCCTAGAGAACCCTAGACACGGTCGTACCTAACACAAGCACGGTCGTGCCTGATGACCAGCCTTTGTTGTGTCTTCTGTTTTGATCAACACGGTCACGCCCTGACCAGCACGGTCGCGTCCTTGATCTTAACACGGTCGCGTCCTTGATCTTAACAAGGTCGTGCCTTTGTCATAGGCACGGTCGTGTGTGTGAGAAAACCTTTGTCAGATTGTTTGAATTATATTTACATTTATATTTTCACAACAATAAGTATTAAGGTGTTTTGAACCCGGAAGCCACCCGTGGATTCGGGTTTGGTCTTGCAAACCGTAATTATTATTATAGTCCATTTATAAAATAATATATTTTCCCATTATTTTGTACCGTGACCCAAATTAAAAATAATACACTTTATATATTATTTCCTCCGTGTTATAGACATTTTTGTAACGTTTCAAATTCATAAATAATATAATTAAACTATTCATTTTAAATTGTTTTCATTTAGTCAACACCTACACAACCCTTTTTCATAATTCGTCACGAACTTAGTATATAATTCCTTATACTCATATCCATTGAAACCCTAGACTTTGATTTAGACATTTTATTAATTTATGTTCATACGCAATACACTTTAGGTTAACGTTGTGCGTTACAAGGATCACGTTACTACCTAGTCTCTCGTGTTAACTACACCTTTGAATCAGGTGAGTATTACATAGCCCCTTTTACTCTTTTACACTTTTTGGGGTGAGACATGAACTCTATACACACAATTGCTTACATTTACACAAACTACACAAACACAAATCCTCTTTACATTCATGTGTGCAAATTTGAGCTTTATGTTTGAGTGCTAGGTGTGTTAACTTTTGTGTGCAATTTGTGTGCAATCATTAACTATTTAAGCCGACGGTTAACAATGATAGATCTATTGAGTCTGACAAACCCACCCAGATTGGGGTGATCGTTAACGACAACACAATTTGCATGCTAGTTACAAAGGTTTGATTGTACTTTGGTTACACTATAGCTGCTCCCCATAAATACCTTATTTTATCATGTTATGTAAGGATTTGATTATTTATATCTACACACTATCTATGTATAAACCTGTGTATGCTCACCAACTTTTTAGTTGACTTTATTTTATTCATGTTTCAGGTGCTAATATGTGGGTTTGATCAAGACATGCTACACATAGGCTTTGGACTTAGTTAAATTTAAATAAAGAATATTATGTATTTCCATTATGCACTTGTTTGAATTTGTTTGTGGTTGAATCGTTTGAAATAAAATTTGATGATTCAATGATTGAAATCTAGTCAACCTTGTGCTCATGAACAGTCTACATGTCCCGCCCCGACGTATTCCGCCGTCGGTTGGGGTGTGACATAAACTATCTATCAAAACTACTAGTTTTGATTGAACAAATCTCAATCGAAACTAGATAGTTTGGATGGCCCAGACTTAGAAATAAAAGAGGAAATTATGTTAAAATGAAATTATAAGTAAATAAACTAACTAAACATTGTTCAAAAAGAAATACATTGATGACAACAGCTTATACAATAATAAGACTCTACAATCTCCCCCTATGCTGCTGCATGAATGTCTTCGACTCTTCTCTAACCAGTTGGCCTTTGACTTGGTTTCTGGAAAAATGGCTTGACATTCAAAGACACCACTCTTTGATAGGCCTTAGCATCAGCTTCATCATCTCCATGAAAGAGCGTGATGGGGTTTTTAAACAAAACTTTAAGATCTTCAGGTTGAAACTTTAGAAGCTCCATGGGCTCAAAAATATGAATGTCTTCTTTGCCTTCACATTCGATCACAGCACTTCCGATGGTTGAGTTGTAAAACCATTTTCTGAAATTTTGTAGTTGGACAGGTACTGATCGTGGCAGATGGATTTGACAGTTTCAACAGGCTTGTACCGAAGACTTACCCAGGGCTTTTGTGTTCTAGGATGGATTCTTGTCTTTGAGATAACTCTTCTTGGCTTAGCAGTAGTCATGGATCTGAAATCATTAAAGGTCTAATTTCTCAAGAAGGTCTCAAAGTCTTTTGCATTGCCTACATTTCCAGGATTTTGTAGAGGTAGCTTGGCAAGAGCTCTCAAATCATATTTAGGGAGGGAGCTGAAGTCATAAGGAGACTTGAAGTGCTCCACTCCTCCTTTGTATCTTCTAACAATAAAAAGTGAGGGTTCCTTGTCGTACTTCCACCCGACTGGTGGCGTTTTTAGCTCTTGATACTCAGCAAACCACTCATAGTGCTTTGGTGGTTCGTGAGCTTGCATGTCTTTGAACCAAAACCTTCTAGGATCTGAGGCCTGAACAAATGGAGTATTGGATCAGTGATAGTTGGTGATGGACTAGCTGTTGGAGTTTATGTAGTTGTGCCTATTGGCCCAGCAGTGTTTTCAGGCTCAACGAAGGTCACTGTGATGTCTTGACCTTCTAGCTCAAAATCTGTTGGAGCATCAAATTCATTTCCTTCTTCAGTAAAGTACTTGAGCTTGTCTCCCTATTCTTCTTCTAGGGTAACAATTTCAGGATAATCTTCAATTGTTCCAAAGTTATCAACTTGCTTTAGTAGCTCATGATCTGATCCAATTTCTTCTTCATCTAAAACCACAAGTTCAATATCAGCTTCTTTTCCCTTTCCTTTTCCTCTCAATGCTCTTCTCTCACTAGCAGAAGGAAGGTCTAACTTTGGATCCTCAACCTTGACTTCCACGGCATCCTTTGTCTTGGAAGCTTGGCAAGTGAAGATTGTTAGTGCAGACTGAGTATTTGAGACAAGGATAGGGGAAGAGGGTCCACCAGCATAAGTGGTATCCCCCTGAGCTGTTGAAGGGTTTCTTGTTCTAGAACATCAAATAATGATTCTGAAGAAGAGCTTAAGGATTCCAGTCATGTCTTTATTTTCTTGGCCAAAGGTTCTTCCTTTTCATAATCAGAACTTGAATCAGCTTGCCTCTTAGAGGAGGATGCAAGAAGTTCAGTCTGCTCCTTATCTTCAGACTCATAGTCAAATTGATCATATTTTGTGCAATAGATACCTTCGTCCAAAGTTTCACTAGAATCAGCTTTAGCTTCAACATTCTCCGTATCTTCCTCATTAATATCTGCTTCTATGTTTTCAACATGTTGCTCTTCAATTACTGGCTCAAGATTCACTAACAATTGATCCATAAAAGGAGCCTCTAAGATAGGTTGTTCAATATCTTGCTCTATTTGCTGGTCAGCTTCAATATCTTGCTCTTGGTTCCTTTGACCTTGTTCTGCTTCTTCCTCTTCAGATGATGATGAGTCAAGGACTTCAATATTTGGGTCAACATCAGGGACGACTTCTTTAATTTCTCCAATAATGTGCCAAAAAAGAGGGACATCTGCAATGATTCTGTTAGTTCTGGAACTATGTAACTAAGTGTCTTGGCATTCATATGGTAAAAAATCAGGAGAGGACCATCTTGTTGAAGATTTGGGTAAAGATGGTTGATAATCTTTTGCTGAAATCTTGGGTAGACAAGAAACAAGTGTCGGACTCTCCCAGTTAAATTTTTGATCATCTGCTTGAACACGAGTCTAGAGAAATTGTACTCCCTTCCTTTTATTAAACCAAGAACTGCTGAAGCTACCAAAGCATTTGTTAAAAAAAAATTAAAAAAGGTCAATTTTAAGCGGAGGCTCACTTTGTCTTGCATCTTCATAACTCTGCTGATAATCCGAAGCCTTTCGTGCTGATTCTCCCCCTGAAGTGTAGAACCTCCTATTTCTAGGCAAAAGATAAGGGATCGAATCAACTGTAGGTCCAGATTTCAATCAAAAATCACTCAATAGCTCGATTACACTCACACACAAGCAGAATCTGTGTGTATGGTGGTGAAACAGAGGGTAGAAACAGAATTGGTGAAGATAACAACTAACCACACACAGAATCAACACAAATAAGATGTGAAAATGTAAGAACAAAGCATTAAACAAATGCAGACTGTATTGATTCTTCAAGAACAGTGAAAGAGAGAATTCAGGGTTATAGCCGCTACTTACACCCTAGAAATTCTCAAACTAGGCTATTTATAGTAAGCTGACAGGCATCAAAACTATGCTCACTGAAACTAGTAGTTTCGGTGAAGCATTTACAAGTGTGAAACAAGCCTGTCGAAACTAAACTATCTATCGAAACTACTAGATTCGATTGAACAAATCTCAATCGAAACTAGATAGTTTCGATGGCCCAGACTTAGAAATAAAACAGGAAATTACATTAAAATGAAATTACAAGTAAATAAACTAACTAAACATTGTTCAAAAATAAATACATTGATGACAACAGCTTATACAATAATAAGACTCTACAAGGCACCACTAGTGTCTCTAAAAAATAACATTTGCATGGAAGTCAGGCACTATGTGTAGGGCAGAGATCCTCAAATCAGTGTGGAGCAACTCATGCTCCAAGTCTGTATGTATGTATGGATCCACATGATCCTGATGAATGTCTGGGTCTCCTGACCCTTGGAGTTCTCTCCCATTTAGTCCTGTTTATCCACCTCGGATTCCCTTCTGTCTGGGTAATCATGTCTGCCATATCTCATGGCAAAAGACTAGGCATCCGATCTGGTAACTTATGAAGGAGAGTATTTACACCGCACATATGTCAAAAAGAAAGCTGCCTCCACGACTGGAGTAGTTGTAGGTGTGGTGCAGGCATTGTTACAGGTCGTGGTACGGGTTCAGCCTGTTGTGGTACCAAGATCGGTAACTGGCGATTACTACCGTCGTCCCCCAACCTCAGCTCGTAACTCGATCTTCTAGGGTTGCAGTGTGTTCAATACCCGTTATCCTTAATTTGTAATCCGAACAGTAACACTTTGTTGAGAAACGTTGTATACGTTTATTATTTCCACATCTTTGTTCGTGTTAAGTGTTAGTTACATGTGCCATGTAATTGTATTATGCATTAGTGTAGCTAATGATACCCTATTGTAACTCCATACACTAATAGTCTACACAAGTTTTTCGGCAACGGTTGGAATTCCTATACTCAAGTCTTGGGTGTTCTTAGTGTGATGCAAGTCTTAGAAATCTTGGTCTCTAACTAAGTCCGGTTAGAGCCTAGGTATCACTAAGGAAACCTAATTCGCTAAAACCATTGCTCTGATACCAATCTGTCACATCCCCAAATTTATTTACTTAATAAAAAAATAAAGGTTGCAACGATTGGTTCATTACACGATAGCGGAAGCTGTAATAGTGATTTCTAAGACTTGATTACATATACAATTACTAAAACAAAATAATACAATGATCTAAGTTCTTCTAGATCAACGATAGACTTGAGACTTGATACTCTATGCCCTTCCAGTTTCTAGGAATTAATCCAGCATAGCTAGCCTATTCCAACCGCGCCATGGCTAAGGGTTACCTGAGAAACATACTTGAAAGTGTCAACACAAAGGTTGGTGAGTTCACATAATTAGTTATATCAGTGCTAGTAGCTTTACCCGAAAACAAGTACATGAATTTACCGTCATAAAACTAAGTAGTTTTCCCCGAAAAACTAAACATGACTTAACCGTCATAAATAATAAGTAGTTTTCCCCGAAAACGTGTATATGATTTAACCGTCATAAAAGAAGTAGTTTTTCCCCGAAAACGTATCCATGACTTAACCGTCATAAAAATAAGTAGTTTTCCCAGAAAACGTATACATGACTTAACCGTCATAAAATAAGTAGTTTTTCCCGAAAACGTATCCATGACTTAACCGTCATAAAATAAGTAGTTTTCCCCGAAAACGTATGCATGACTTAACCGTCATAAAATAAGTAGTTTTCACCCGGAAACGTATCCATGACTTAACCGTTATAAAATAAGTAGTTTTCACCCGAAAACGTATCCATGACTTAACCATCATAAAATAAGTAGTTTTCATCTGAAAACGTATCCATGACTTAACCGTCATAAAATAAGTAGTTTTACCTGAAAACGTATCCATGACTTACCCGTCATAAAATAAGTAGTTTTCACCCAAAAACGTATCCATGACTTAACCGTCATAAAATAAGTAGTTTTACCCAAAAACATTGGCCATGACATTACCGTGTTAAATAAGTACAAGTAATTCTAAACGCATATGATAAATGAAACAAGTGTTATTAATCCATTCGTAAGCTAGCTAGACTTACAAATATCTATGTTCGTTTATGAAACCGTAACCAACCCACGACAATTGAATGCCCCTCCCTCACTAAACCACGAGAATAAGACAATATGCGGTCATTCGGCCATGTGGACCCCCGGTTAGCGCGACTAACCATGATCGGGGACGTCACCCCCAATAGTACTATCCATAGAATCTCAGGCTAAGACCATAGCTAATGGTTACAAAAAGTGTTAATCCGAGGACTTTAAGCGCTATATTGTTACTCATGTACAACATAATGTTAGTGTCTTGTTTCCTTGTTATCATATAAAAAAAATGTTTGCAATGTTTTCTCAACAATGTTTCCAAATGTATTAAACAATAATGTAATACATAAGATGTAAGTATATTTCTCCCCCGCAGTTTACAAAACATTAAAAAAACGAAAAGGGGGTCATGAACCTACCTTGTGTCCGATGAAATCCTAGCAAATAACTGTGTGTTAAAAGTTCCTTTCTATTCGTACCCTAATCACACAAGGGTACTAATGTGTTAAGACTACCCGTCTTAAATGCAAGTTGTTCACCTAACTTAACGAATCCAGTTAAGTACGCCTTTTCTTAGAAAAAAACAGTGTTTTCATGTGACGGCTCATTGGTGATTATTATTCCAGTCTAGACGTTTATCTATTTTCTGAGAAAATATTACGTTTCAATATCGATGACATGTTACGTGTACCAAAAATAAATATTATTTTTGTAATAAATTATAATATATTTATATTATGGTCCACGTATAACCATATAATTATTTCTTACCAATAAATATATAAAATCACAAATATCGTTCAAGTATGATCTACGCATGTCAATTATCCTACGTGCACATAAACCACGTTAACACGTCCACATGCAATTTCTTGTTCCGAACGACATTTATTAACCTAGTTATGTTCATTATGCATACATCCTTATTTATTTTCATCAATTGCATGCATACAGGTATTCCTACATCACTACATATATTCACATTTATTTCACGATGTCATGGGCATATTTATTTTTAACCGAACTTAACCATAGGTTTCATGCACATATACCCCTTATCCATTTTTGACCATATGTGCACATATAAATGTTCTTGTGTTGATACTAAGCACTATTTTCACAATCAATTCCATGATGCACTAAAACCGCACAACATATATATATATATGAATCTTTCCAAGTAAACCATTTAGAACATTCACATATATATTACTATGACCTATATATGTACATATACATGCATATTCTTCATCATATTTATATCAAATAACATGAACCCATTTTATAGACATACTCCATAACATGCATATACATATATATTTTGACACATGTGCATACATATTCACCTTTCATGTTTTGTTACTAGATATCACCAAGTTATAAGCATATATATGTATGTTTTCAAACCATCTAAACATTTCATAAAACATTCTATGATCAAACTATAGTTATACACACATATGTATATATTACGGTTGGATATATACATATACTTTACATGTCTTTATATTTTTAGAACTTTAAAGTTATCACATGTTGAGACATGTTCCATGATCTACATTCAAATATACACACATGCATATACTTTACGGTTTTATATTTATATATATATATATACATTTAACAATTTCCAAGTCAACCAACTACAATCATATGTATTCATATATATATATATATATATATATATATATATCGGCTTTTACATATATATATATACCATTTACTTGATTCAAATCTTAAATCTTTCGGGTTATCACTTTGATACTTTTTTATAAAAATCATTAATTTCCCCAAACCCTTTCGTTTTCAAAGATGAACAACGTGCTTAGATGGATAAAAGACGATGATAAAGATTGTGTCGGTTTCGTACCACTAGACAAAGCTAGGTGAAGAACAACGGTTAGAAAGTGATGGTGACTTGATATGCTAGCAAGACCGACCCTTAATCCTTCAAAGCTCCCTTGAATCTCCCAAGTTCTAGCTAGACTCTGTAGATTTTGGTTCTTGGATTTTTGAAAGATGCAAGTGTGTGTGTGTGTGTAGGAATCGTATATATATATAGAGAGAGAAAGAGAGTTGGAATGTTTAAGTAATCATCATGATTACTAATGATGATGGATAAGACCTTTGCTTGTGAATACACTTGATTGAGGATGGGTTCCTATGACGTAGTCATGATGATGGGATGGGTGAGGACATGTTGTGGCCCCCACATATTTCGGCCATCATTAATAAGCATGGGGGGTTTGGGTCTTGTTAAATAAAGTAATTATTACAATGATTACTAGATGGTATTTAGGTAGTGTATACCCGGTAGGTGATCCCGTGATCTAATACCCGGTGTATGACTATTTATGATCGAATAACTTTATATATTTTGTATCTTGACTAGTTTTAATAATCTACTGGTTAAACCCGATATAGTTAATATTTTAATTATAATAAACATGTGTACACCTAAAAATAACTTAACGTCATGTAATAAACATTTAGACGTCAACTTTTTAAAGTTTAGTCACCAGTATTTAAGTTTTTTTATTATAACGCGTCACTAGACTTTATTTAAATAAAATCTTGTTAATCACCAACGGACGTTCCTTGCGGGTTATAATTGTTTATTCCTTAGTAATTCTAAAAATTACTAAAATATAATGTGAGTTCCTTTGCTAGACTCCTTGACAATACTTTGTCAAATAATAAACAAGGAAATATAAATTATGAAGTTGAAATCATGAATATGGCTTTCGACCTGAAATACTGGGTGTCACACTTTCTGCGACAATCCAAACTTTTTGTTTTAGATAACTAGTGACTTTACTTAATTTTTGGGATGAAAATTCTTTCAGCAAGGGGATGATGTGACATCCGACATTTTTAGGTTAACTCCGTTAACACAAACACCGTTATCTCAAGCACTCGTTTATGCAAACTTTGTTTATCTCAGTTAGTCATTCATGCATTACATTTAATTAGGATTAATTAAATTTGTCAATTATTACACAAACACTTACGCAGCGGTAACTCAGAGAATTACCGGATCACACACAAGTCTAACCTGGAACGCTGGTGAACTAATAAATATAATTGCGAGCAATTATATTAATGTAAATTATGTGAATGTACATGTTATGTGACTTTTATGTGAATTATGTGAACCTTCGTGAAAACGCACATGTTGTCGGAAATTAATCATATTTGTCATTTTTATAAATACTAGAAGTTTATAAAAATAATAGTTAAGGTTTTATAAAAACCTCTTCATATCCATAACTTACCTCTAATCTTAATGACACTAAATTAATAATTAATTTATTCATTAACTCATAATTAAGTACATTCATGTAAAGGTTTTATAAAAAAAACACACATAACTCCTTTTTTTTCCTCTCCTCAAAGCCATCGATCCCAAACCCCTCCCCACCCCCCTTGAGCCGAAATCAAGAACTACCCCAAACACCTTTCCTTTGATATTCATTCTTGCAATTGAACATGTATTTGGGCTATCCTAGGCATTGCTAACACTCCTATGTAAGTTATTCTATCCAATTTAGTTATTTTTATGATCCCATGGTTTAGAATGAAACCCTAATTCATCCGAACATGAAATGCTGTAAAAATGTTGGTGACTTGTTATTTGTTTGATGTTATTATATCTATATGATGATTATGTCGTTTGTGATAAAACCCTAGTGGTGTATAACTTGTCTAAAGAAGAAACTTTTTGATTATGTGAAGTTGTAGAATTTCATGTTAGATGTAATTGATGATGTTTATGATTGTAATTATGCTAGTCAGGTTGTATGAAATTGTTGTGATGCGTTGAATCTCGTTAACAAAGCTAGAAATCATAGGCTTTCCTAAAGAGAAAACTTTTTTGAAAGGATTTGGTTTATACATGAGTTCTACACGTGCATGATGTTGTAGGATGATGCTAGCATGTTATTGTGAATGTATTAAAGTATGCCAAAGTATTATTTTGTAGGAATCACGTAGTTTGATCATGACTTACTAAAAGTGGAAACTTTTAGGTTTTGGGACTTGATTTCCTAGACTTGTATTACATGATGTAATGATCTATTATACATTAGTATGGTTACATAAACATATTACAATCATGCAAACGTATTATAGAAACCCCATGTTCATACAATACTAATGATAGTAACTTTGTTGATACAAATACATTAAATGCGCATAGCTTGCCATGTTAGGAAGTTTGTGAAACATGTATGTATCGTGAAACGTGAACTACATGTATATTATGTGTATTAGTATACTAAACAAACATTTAGTCACTACACGAGTCACCAACGGGTCGTCGGGTCAACCTGGTCAACAAAAGTCAAACTTGGGCAAACTAGTCAAACATGTTAATCTTTTCAAAACCTATAAACAATTTAGATTGTTTGGATACAACGGGTTTTATGAACCAACGCGAACACACACTTATAGACTTATACATGATAGGTAGCCTTTAGCGGGCCACCGGTACAACACTTGCAGTCTTGCATGCGCTCTAAGGTGAGTTTCACGGCCCTTTTTTTACTTGTTTTCCTGTTGAGGGAGAAACATGCACACAAACAAACATATTTTTTACTTGTTTTCCTGTTGGGGGAGAAACATGTACACAAACAAACACGGATCACATAATATTTCATTACCACTTGTTTACTTAAGCACAAACATAACATACTAAGTCCTTCCATTCTCGAACCGTTAGTATAAGGTTATAGCGAGGAAATTTGAGTAGTACTACTGGGTTTGACAAACCCTCCCGGGCTAGTCGCGCTAGCTCGATTGGAGGTCGTACGGGTGTAAATTGTCCTAAACATTTGTCATTGTTGATGTTAGCAATGGCGGAAGGCATTCAAACACAAACAGTCAGCTTCGGTTGTGAACGCTTAGAGGAACTTGTACTTTGTCTTTCTAACAATAGGTGTGACTTATGTATGTGGATCCTGTAAACACTCAAACAGTTTATTTACTTACAAACCTGTGAACTCACCAACTTTTTGTTGACACTTTAAGCATGTTTTCTCAGGTCAATATGGTACACATCAGGACTAGGATGAATCATGGAGTCGCATTGGTTTTATCAATAAATGAATAATATCTTATTATTTATCATTTACATTAATTGACGCTTTGTTGCGTGTAATTACTTTGGATTTAATATTAACGTTTACGCTTCCGCATTTACTTCAATATTTAATGGTATTTTTAAAACACATATAGAGTCATTCAACGTAATTAACGAGGATGATCCTGGTGTGTCACACGCCTCGCGGTAAAACCCCGCGGGTGGAATTTGAGGGTTTGACACTTTTCTTAGACATAATATTCTGTTTGTCAGATAACTACATACCGGTCGGAAGTTCTCCCGTACTTTTACTATATTCTTATTACTATCTTTTAGTCTATACCCATAAACATTCATAATGGTTTCACCACGAAGTATCAAAGAGATTTATATATAGGAAGTACCAGCGGCGTATCCACCACCCCTTTAGACTAACCTTTCATTACCCCGCACCCTCGTCATATACATAGCACATAAAATGCATCATTTAATCACATAATTCACATAATCGTGTATAGGGTACGGGTCCAGTGTACTTACTTTATTCTCGGATGGTTTTCTAAGTTCGTTCCTTTAAATGCCACTCTGAACTCGAACCACACTCGTACCGTACCGTACCGCACTCGTAACCACCATGCTCGTAACCGTCGTGCTATCCTTTCCTCGGTATTCGTGTGTGTATTGTAGTGATAGTGTGATGATGTTGTTGTTGTTTAAATGAACGACACATACCCTCAATTTATAGGCTGCTTACAGGGTCCGTGTCGGACCGTTACCAACTCGTGACGGCCCGTCACTGTTTTCTTGGTGACTACGCACTTGGAGACCACGTAACAGACCGTTATCTCTTTATGACGGTACGTCGTGACTCGTAACGGACCGTTACCCATCATGATGGTCCGTCATAGGGTTTACACACGTCAAATTAGAATGATGAGTCACAGGACATGTGTCATTCTCTGGTCAAATCCGTGTTCAGTCCGTAACAGACTGTTACCGTCTTGTGACGGTCCGTCACGGCTCGTAACAGAAGATTACCGTCCATGACGGTCCGTTACACGCTCAAAACTCAAAATTTTCATTTTAAACCCTGAACTTGGTTTTACTTGTTGTTCTTGTTTCTCGAGTCTTTAAATTTTGGGATGTTACATGGTGTTAGGTATGGTTTTATTTTACTATAAATAGAAGCACTTGACAAAGGGAAATGTTGCACCAAATCTACACAACTCTCTCCCCCTCTCCTTCTTATTCTTGGCTGAAAGTGGCACCCACACACACACTTTGTGTGTTTTGAAGTTCTAGCATCTTGTATCATCTTCAAAGGCCCTCATTTGGTATGTTATTCAAGCTTTCATACTTTAGAACCAACATATCATGCATACATATCATTCTACTAGCAAAAAAATGTATGATTTTATGCACCTACATTAACTTAAACTAGCATATATATACATATATCATTCACATGAAATAACACTTGGATGATGGTGTTCTTTAAATTCATTCCATTCATGTGCTGTGATGAAGGATACATGTTCATGAGATTATATGATCATGTGTGACTTACTTGGCAAGTTCAAGGTAGTGTCCTATGATTTAAGAAAACATACCAACGATTATCATCAACATATAAACGTGAAAGGTGTTAACTAAATTTATATATATAACTATCATTTTATGTTCATACATGCATTTATCTGAGTTCATTAACATCATATAAGGATCTACATATCTTAAATTAGTTGTGTTATAATCATGAACATGCATTATTTAGTCTAAAATGAAAGAAAGTGGAACTTTGGTAAGACCCGGTTAAACATCGTTAACACCCGGAACTAAAAAACTCTTTTTTTTAAACACAAGCACAAGTTATATAGTACGTATAAATATATGGATAATCTAGTAGGAAAAAAATGTAAGTGTTGGGAAACAAGACCAAGTATCAAGACCCGTTTGACTATTCATACATATACGTAAAAGGGTAACAGAAATACATAGATCGAATGGGTATAATTATTTACAAACATTATTATTTTCTCACTAGAAATATTAAACCTATTTTGTATAATAATTCTAGAATGATTTTGGACATTAAAACGTCCTCCAAGTTATTTAAAACTAATTACGACGGAAAACGTCACATTATTTATTTTTCGACGAAAACGCTTTAATTATTTACTAGTTAAGTTTTTATCAAGGAACTAAGAGGTACACAACTCTTATACATTCAAAGAGGATATATTTGTATGAAAACAAGATATTTTATACAAAACGTTTTAGTTAACCTATACGTTCGTTATCGAAAAATAAGATAATTATAAAGGAATAATATTTTAAATACAAGGAATTAATATAATCAATAGCCATATATTGATACAAAAAAAGAAGGAATTAGATGATTAGTACGCTAATGAAGTCTAACTCAAGAAATACATAGGAAGTGTGACACTTCCACTTGATCGTCAAACGGACTATAACTCGAAAAATAAATACATGAGTCGTTAACGAACTTGCATCTATCATCAATATTTCATGCATTGAATTAAGTCCTATGAACTTAAGAAGTATTTACTTGCATGTAGCACTCAAGAAGGATGTTCCGTACAATTCTTGTTGTTATCACACCATTCAAGACTTAAGGTGAGTAATCGTAGCCCCGTTTTCATTTTTATGTTTTGGAGGAAATACATGCTTGAAATTCATATCTCACGTTCAATATGCAATGACGTACTGAGTACCTTACATGTGGCAAGATTATCACATAAAGTCCCCGGTTCCTAGATAACTAATTAACTCAAGAGTGAACCAATGGATTAATATTGTAATATCCCACATCGGTTGAGGGGGAGAACGAAGCCTTCCTTATAAGGGGGTGGATACATTCTCTATCAAGACGCATTTTGCCTGGGTGAGCAACTCGTCGGGTGAAAACAAAACTGTGAGTTCCTAGATGGGCAACCCATCGGTGGCAAAACGGACAATATCTTGGTACGGTTTGCTTGGGCTGTTACAGATGGTATCAGAGCTAGGGGTCGGACTGGTGTGCCAGCGAGGACGCTAGGCTCCGTAAGGGGGGGTGGATTGCAATATCCCACATCGGTTGAGGGGGAGAACGAAGCCTTCCTTATAAGGGGGTGGATACCTTCTCTATCAAGACGCGTTTTGCCTGGGCGAGCAACTCGTCGGGTGAAAACAAAACTGTGAGTTCCTAGATGGGCAACCCATCGGGGGTAAAACGGACAATATCTTGCTACGGTTTTCTTGGGTTGTTACAAATATAGATAGTACTATCGGAGTTTGACAAACTCCCATTCATTTCTTTGTTGAACGCGTAAGTCAGCAGAGTTCTTGTTCAATGAATGCTTATTTCCATCATACGTACATTAATGTTTTGTGATAAGGCATTAACTTTCAGGGGCAATTTTGGTCCATAGGTTTGTTATAACCCATGTGAAGTGTACATTCTTAGATGCATATAATACTGATGGAAAACTGTTTATGCGAGTCGCAAACCTGCGAACTCACCAACCCTTTTGGTTAACCCTTTTGGTTGACACATTTAGCATGTTTTTCAGGCAAGAAATAGACAAGTCGGCGAGCACCTTGCGGAAATAAGAGTACCTTAGAAGACTTACGCATATAGTCGGCATGATAGGACTATTTAACTTAGAGCTTCAACTTGTACTAATTTAATCTTTCCTAAAAACATCACAAACACTTGGATGATGTAATTTGTATTTCTCTATATACACTATGTGTTAGCGATATCCGGTATTTCATTACATTACCGTGTTTTCGCTTTAGCGGGGGTGTGACAGATTGGTATCAGAGCCAAAAGTTGTATAGAGTTAGGCTTTACTTCGTGAAGCCTAGACTATAACTTACGCTCAAAACTAAGACTTAAAAATAAAATAAAATAGGATGCATGCATGTAGGAACACATCATGACCCTACCATATATATGTGATATACTTATATGTGAATATGTTCTTAGAAATGTTGACCGCGCGATGTCATGCGAACTCTGTCGCCGACAACACCGAAGAACCTTCGGAACACACCAGCAACAGCCGAGGGACGTCAACGTCTAGGAGTTTGAGCATTCGCGTGAGTACGGAACCACCGGTAACCGTGCCTCCTACGAACTTAAGATCCCGACCAGTCGCCCGAAGGACTTGGCCACAAGGAATGCCGCCGCCTCGACAAGCTCAGCCACAGCAACCCCAGCAACCTCCATGACTACCGTCACCACGTCAACAGCAAACCCCACTTCGTGAGGTTAAGGTTAGAGGACCTTAGGCCCCTATCGTAGGGATTCCCGTAGGAAGATTACCACCCGGAAGTTGGGAACGAGACTACCTCATGGTAGAACGTGTTTGCCAGTATAATGATCAAGGCTTTAAACATGAGATGCGTCTCCATCATCACCAAAGTCTCATGGATCAAGTGATTATTCAGCTATCTGCCACTCATATCGAGTTACACCGAGCAAGAGACCTAATCAAGGATGCTATGTGGGAAATTCGATGTCTTAGGATGAAGATTGTAGTTTGGGGACTAGTGGCGTGTGTGTTGTTTACACTTCTCTTGTATGATGGGCGTCTAGTGTAAGATAAGGACTATGTAAAATGTATGGCATCTATGCCACGTTTCACTAGGATTATCTATGTTATGTAAGGTTTCTAGTATGGAATAATAGTAATAAAGTTTGTGTTATGAGACCCGTTGCATATGCATATACAAAATTTATACTTTGAGTCCTACTTACCTTATTATAATGCAACTATTGCCTCATCATCCGACTCTCCAGCCGATGAATCAGGCTATGTGGTAGCCAGACTTCCCATTCCAAGAGAAGCATATACCGGGCCCGAGCCAGTGGGAACTGTTGATTTAAACTTACCTGGTCACTAGCATGATCACGCTCTGGGAAAATGTCCCATTTGGCTCTCAGCTGAAACTAGTGGTACTAAATCAAATGCTTGTACCCCGTCCATTACTAAGAAGGATCTCAAGTCAGATGCTACCAGTCCACGACTTGAAAATACGGTCTCAGCCCCAATAAGACTCGAGCGACCTAAGGCCAGGACTCGAGAAAATGCAAGGAAGAGAACCCATCTACCCAAAAAGGTCACCTTCAAGAACATAGAGAAAGGTGAACCATCTACTAGAGCACCACCGATATTCACACCACGGGAGCCTACCAAAGACTACATCCAACTATACAGATACTTCGATTGGAAGGCCGAAGTCGACCAAAATCTCGGATGGCTAACAGCTCGTGGTACCGACATGAAAACACACCTGGATTTTCATACTGATCTTGCTACTGACATGTCCGGGCAAATGAGTGAAATGGAACAGGACATCATACAGAATCATGATAGGTCTACCACCTCCCTGAGAGAAGTAGTATCTTTCGTGAGCCTTTTCCTCCAATTGTACCGTTAGACATATGCATCATAGGATTTGTACTCGTGATAAGTGTTATCTATATTTGTTATGTGTGTTGTTCAAGGTTATAAGATGTTGTACTAAAGTCCTTTCTACTATTGTAACGTGCACCTAATTTTCAAATATTAATGGGAAAAATGCATTATAATTAATGTTCTCGCATCTTAGTACCCTCAATTCGCATAAACTAGAAATTGACATTACCTATATACATGTGCGTGTATAGAAAATGCCTCCAAGAAGAAACGTACGACATGCCAACAACGACATAGAAAATGGATCTGCCGACCTAGCGCAGATTGTGTCACAACAACTGACAGATGCATTTCCTGCCTTAGTAGCGCAAATCAAGGAAGCTCTAAAAAATGACACCGAGAACGGCGAGCATAACAACGAAACGAACGAACAACATAGTGATGGAAATGAGCACCGAAAGGGGTGTTCATACAAGGGGTTCACTACTTGCAAGCCGAAGGACTTTTGAAACACAGAAGGAGCTATCGGAGCTCTAAGGTGGATTGAAAAGATGAATAATGTGATCAAGATCAGTGAATGCCTTGATGAACAGAAGGTGAAGCATGTAGTGTGTTCATTCCATGGCAAGGCCCTTACTTGGTGGAATACCCAGTAGCAAACTAGGGGTGAAGAAGCGATCGTCGCGATGACATGGGAAGAACTCAAAACACTCGTTATGGAAGAGTACTGTCCCAGAAACGAACTCTAGAGTTTGAAACGGAGTTTTGGAATTTAATAATGGATGGAGCGGAACATCAAGCGTACACCAATCGCTTCCATGAGTTGATATGCCTGGTACCATACATGGCGGATACGGAACCAAAGAAAATCGAAAGGTACATTTATGGTCTGACCCCTCACATCCGCGGAATGGTTACCGCGAATGAACCAACCACCTTGAAGACAGCTATACTTTTGGCCGGATCACTAACTGATAGTGCAATAAGGGATGGCGTACTAGTGAAGAAAGGACCAGGAGAAAAGAGGAAGTGGAACGAATGAACGGGGAAGAATGCAATCGTTGGGAACGAAAAGAAACCATCAACCATCAAGAACTTTGAAGACGTTGTCACTGAAAAAAAGCCTTATAATGGCACATTCCCATAATGCAACAAATGCAATCTACATCACCGGGGAAACTGTTTTTTCGGGTCGCAAGTGCAAGAGGATTGGGCACATCGAGAAGCAGTGTAAGAGTGACCAGGCTCACATAAAAGCATGCTTCGAGTGTGGAAGCCTGGATCACTTCAGAAGTGCTTGCCCAAAGTTTAACCGTGTTGCGGGAATTCCTATGAATCAAGCTCGCGGAAGAGCTTTTGCCCTTGGAGCAAACGAAGCCAGTCAGGACCCCAATGTTGTTACGGGTATGTTTCTCATAAACAATCATTTCGCATCAATACTGTTTGACACTGGTGCCGATATGTCGTTTGTTTCTAATGAATTTGAACCATTACTTGGGCTAAAGTCTAGTGATTTAGAGGAAGCGTATACCATTGAGTTAGCCAATGGTAAGTTGATAGAAGCTAAGAAAGTAGTTCATGGGTGTACAGTTAGGCTAAGCGACCACTCTTTTGAATTAAATATCATCCCTATCGAACTTGGAAGCTTCGATACAATTAACGTCATGGTTTGGCAATCTAAGAGCCGAGCCGAAGTAGTGTGTCAGGAGAAAATATTTCGGATTCCCCTGCTAGACAGTGAGACACTAGTAGTTTAAGGAGAAATGTACAGGAAAGGATTGAGAGTGATTTCATGCATGAAGACCCGAAAGTATTTAAAGAAACTATGTCAAGCGTTTCTAGCAAATATCGTTGAGAAGAAAACCAAAGGAATGCAATTCTAGGATATTCCTATCGTAAGGGATTTCTCGGAGGTATTCCTAGAAGATCTGCCAGGACTGCCACCTGTGCGACAAGTCGAATTCCGTATCGATTTGATACCGGGAGCTGCACCAGTCGCAAAATCGCTATATCGACTAGCGTCGTCATAAATGCAAGAGTTAGCTAGTCAATTACAGGAACTGTCAGATAAAGGATTTATCCGACCAAGCTTTTCCCCTTGGGGAGCACCAGTATTATTTTTCAAAAAGAAAGACGGATCATTCCGGATGTGTATCGACTACAGAGAGTTGAATAAGTTAACTGTCAAGAATCGATATCCACTCCTGAGAATAGATGACTTGTTCGATCAGCTTCAAGGATCAACACATTTCTCAAAGATTGATATTAGGTCAGGATATCATCAGTTGAGAATACACGAAAACGACACACCCAAGACAGCTTTCAGAACACGTTACGGTCATTATGAATTCTTGGTTATGCCATTCAGACTCACCAATGCGGTCGCGGTGTTCATGGATCTGATGAATAGAGTCTACAAGCCTTTCCTCGACAAGTTCGTAGTAGTGTTCATCGACGATATTCTAATCTACTCGCGAAACAAGGATGAGCACGAGCAGCACTTGAAGGTAATCCTATCACTACTAAGAGAAGAGAAGTTGTACGCTAAATTCTCTAAGTGCGAATTTGGGTTACGTGAAGTACACTTTTTAGGCCATGTCGTGAATGAGAAGGGTATCCATGTAAGATCGAGGGAGTTAAACTGTGGGAAGCACCAAAAACGCCTTCCGAAATCCAATCATTCCTAGGCTTAGCAGGATACTACCAGCGTTTCATAGAAAACTTCTCAAAAATCGCCCAAACCTTAACCTTGTTAACCCAAAAAGACAAGAAATTTAATTGGGGGCAGAAATAAGAGGAAGCGTTTCAGATATTGAAGTAGAAGCTGTGCGATGCGCCTAGTTTAGCACTTCCCGAAGGCAACGATGACTTCATCGTCTACTGTGACACATCGGGGCAAGGTCTTGGTTGCGTATTGATGCTACGAAACAAGGTCATTGCCTATGCATCACGCCAACTTAAGATCCACGAAAAGAATTATACCACTCATGATCTTGAATTAGGAGTTGTCGTGTTTGCACCTAAAATCTGGAGACACTGTTTGTATGGTACTAAATGCGTTATTTATACCGACCATAAGAGCCTCCAACACATTTTAGATCAGAAGATGTTAAACATGCGGCAGAGAAGATGGGTGGAACTACTCAACGACAATGAATGTGAAATCCGGTAACACCTAGGAAAGGCGAATGTAGTAACTGACGCCTTGAGCCGAAAAGAGAGAGTGAAACCCACCCGAGTCCGTTCATTAGAAATGATTGTTCAAACTAGCCTGAAAGCTAGAATCTTAAATGCACAAAAAGAAATCTTGCAAAATGATAGCTTGAAAAGCGAGCTATCATGCGGAGTCGAGAAGGAAATAGAATTCAAACCAGATGAAATTCTGTACTTCCACAATCGAATATGGATTCCAAATTCGAGAAATCTAAGGGAACTTGTTTTGGACGAAGCGCACAAGACGCGATACTCAATTCACCCAAGAGCCAAAAAAATGTACAAGGACCTTAAGAAATATTATTGGTGGCCATGCATGAAAAAGGAAATTTCATTGTATGTCAGAAAATGTCTGACTTGTGCCAAGGTCAAGGCAGAACACCAGAAACCTTCAGCATTATTGCAGCAACCAGAAATCCCACAATGGAAATAGGAGAAAATCTCTATGGATTTTATGACCAAGTTGCCAAGAATGTCTAGTGGACACGATTCCATTTGGGTCATCGTCGATCGTTTGACAAAGTGTTAGGACATAGATTTGTAATGACAAAAGCTTGTAATAGTTAGATTTTATGTCTTTGTGTTTTTGATATGTAATTGTTTAAAGTTGCTAAGTGTTTTTACTAGTGAGCCTAGAGGCGAACTTGTTAAGTTCGCCTGGTCTATCAGAGGCGAACTTAATAAGTTCGCTTAGGTCTAACTGAGGCGAACTTGTTAAGTTCGCTTAGTCTGTTTCAGGCGAACTTAATAAGTTCGCTTACAGCAGGTTAGTTTATATATATATGTGTTTACAGAATCATTAGACAGGAGAGATTAGAACAGAACAGAGAGAACGATTTGTCTCACTGAGTCTGTAAACCATTGTGAATCTGAATATATTTGAGAAGTTTATTTACGCGTGTTGTTTGAATTGTCGGTTAGTATACAAACGTTAACACGAAGAATTCCGCACTACGTGTTATAGAAACGTCATATCACGAGTTCGATCAGTAGTTGAGTTACCTGGACCTACAAGTGGTATTAGAGCTTATGCTCGTGAATTAAGTACGATTCTCGGTGATTAGTGACGGTTTTTGTGTACAATTTGACAAGAAATTCAACATTTTTGAATTTTCTACAACAATGGAGTTTTTCAAGTTCTTGAAGATCGTTTCTCTGCTAAATTCGTGTTTTTGGAAGTGTTTTTGACGAAATCAGTCTGATAGAACTGTTCTATTTGATAAAATTCATAATCCTATGGTTCAATTTCCTTAAATTCCATCAATTCGCTGAGAAATCATGATTTTTGAAGTTTTCGGTTCGTGTTTGGGTGAAGATTCTTTTGAATCTGTTACAGCAGTTTAAGCGAACTTGCTGAGTTCCTGTGCAGGCGAACATAGCAAGCGATCTTATTAAGTTCGCTTCTCACATTTTAAGCGAACTTAGCTGTTAAGTGAACTTACCAGATTTCCTCCTTAAGCGAACTTGTCTTGTTCGCCTGATCTCAAGTTCGCTTAGTACTCACTAAAGCGAACTTATTAAGTTCGCCTGAGGGTAAAACAGCTCAATACTTAGAAATTTTTCAGAAATTTTTTTTAACATGGCAAATATGGTTCAAGTCACAAACATGTTCAATTATGACAATGAGATTGGTACATCTCAAAAACCTCCGAAGTTGCTGAATCTAGCTGATTATTCAAATTGGAAAGATCGGTTTGACCAATTCGTATCTTTTACCGATACTAGTTTGTGGATTCCAATTTTGGAAGGATATATGCATCCTACTTATTCATGGATGGGAAAGGATGATGTTCCGAAACCAGTGTCAGCTTTAACTACTGAAGAGAAGCTGTTATTTGATGGAGAAAAGAAAGCAATGGCTAGCATTTCGATGTCTCTACCAAAGGAAATTTATCACAGTTTTAAACAGTTCAAGTCTTCTCAACAACTGTGGGAAGCATTATAGAAAAGGTGTGAAGGGAGTTTAGATGTGAAGAAAAGTAGAAAAGAGTTACTAAAGAAGCAGTTCCTAGTTTTTAAACATTTTCAAAATGAATCTTTGGATGATCTTGCTACAAGATTCTATCATCTTCTTAGTGAACTGGCTAGTGCATCTGTGGTATATGAGACTGAGGAAATCAATGATAAATTCTTGGAGGCTTTACCATCAAAGTTTGATGTGTATACGGTTTTGATCAAAGAAAATGTTAAGTACAAAACTATGTCTCTTGAAGAAGTCCTAGGGAAGATTCAGTCACATGACATGAATATGAAGAAGAAAGAGACTAATATGGAGCATATCCAGGATCCCTCGATGTATTTTGCCAAATCTGTTGGTAAATCTGGTACTAGAGTGGCATTCTTTTCTGGTGATGCTCAAGAGTCTTCAAATGATCAGTGTTCTGGAGTTCCAATTTATTCTGGTCATACAAGCCATTCTGGATTTTCTGCTACTACTGTTTCAACATCATCTAGATCTCATGTGAATCAGAAAGTTGCTGATGATTATCTTGCTATGTTTTCTTCATTCATGGCATCATATGAAAATTTCATTGGAGGAAAAATACATGATCCTAAGGTAATAGAAGAAGATTTCAGACAGATTGACCCTGTTGATCTGGAAGAAATGAATATCCAATGGAATATGGCCATGTTAATGCGACAAGCTAAAGATTTCTTGAAGAGAACTGGCAGAAAATATATTGGTTCAAATAGTCGATCACGTATGGGTTTTGATAAGAGCAAAGTTAGGTGTTACAATTGCCAAGAGTATGGTCACTTTGCTAAGGAGTGTGTGAAGCCAAAGGTAGAATTTGATTCTCAAAAGAAGCAATCTAACTTTCAGCATAATAGGAATCAGCCACATGGTTCATCTGGTAATCAAAATCATGGTCCTTCTGGTAATACAAATCATGCATCTGCATCATCAGCTTTAGTTGCTCAAAACGACGAAAACTATGATGGGGCATTCATCTGGAAGATTTGGTGGGTGCTGTGAGTCAGGCTTTTGTTGCAGAAATTCATTCAGAAAAACCAGAAGAATCTACTGATGATGAAAGTTCTAGTGATGATTCGTGTGATGGTGATAGTGTTCCAAGTGTTGATGATGAGGAAGAAAGAGAGCAAAGTATTGATTCTGATGTTGTGACAAGGGTTGCTGAGGAAGAAATTGTTCTTATAGAAAATGCTTCAGTTGGTGAAGTTTCAGAGAATATTCCGATTGCCAAAGTATTCATGGCAGACATGTCTGACCCGACTAAGGTAAAAGACTCTGTTTGTCATATATTTTGTTCTAATTGCATTTCTGTTAAAGATAAACTACAAAAAGTCATGGATGATAATACAAATTTGATTTGTGACATGAAATCAATGCATTCAGTTAATCAGAAACTGAAAGATAATGATAAGCTGTGCATTGATAGAATTGAGTCTTTGAAAAGAGACTTAAATTCTCTTGGGTTAAAATACAGAGAGCAGGGTTATCATCTAGATATGGCTTATGCTGAAATCGAAAAACGAAATGAAGTAGTTGCCCAAAAGAACAAGGAGATTTCAGAAAAAGAATCTGAGGTGATAAAGTTACATAGAAAGCTGGAACAGTTTGAGAATTCATCTGTAGTTTTGGATTATTTCAATGCTAATGCTGATCCCACAAAAAGGGTTGCTGGTATTGGGCTTGTTCCTTCTCCGTTCAATGCAAATTATGTAGTTGAGCCTGAAATCATTCATGAAGAGGAGATTGATCCCAAGACAGTATTAAAAGTGAATCCAGTGACGGGTGAAGACATGGTGTATGATTCTGATACAGAGGATGAAGTGTTTGATGATTCAAAGGTTGAAGGAATTCCAAGAGAAGTGAAAATTGAGGAACCAAAGGTTGTGAAGAATGTTACTAGGGATAGATGCATCTTGACAGAACCTGAAGAGGTGAAAGTGATTCCAACTAAACTTTCTCCAATCTTACAGTCAAGTGGGTTTGTTGCGGCTGGTTTTCAAAAGGTGAATTCTTCAAAGGTGCCAAAACAGACTTATGTTCCTAAGAAGCTGATAAATTGTTCTAGGCATTCATCCGAAGCTTATTCTTATGATGGTTCTTCAAATTCAAAGAAAACATCTTATTTCAGAAGTTTTCAAGAAAGACGAGTGTGTTTTCAATGCAATGAGGCTGATCATATTTTGATTAATTGTCCATACAAGAACCAGGGTAAATGAAGACTGTTCCTTCACAACCGAAAGTGGTGAAAATTCTTAAAAGAAAAGATGAGGGAAAGTCGTCTTCTAGTTTGGAGAAAAATATGACTGGTCAATCTTTTGTTAAATCCCCTGGCTTTAAACAACATAATACATTGAATGTTAAATCCTTTGTTTGCAAAGAGAAACTTGAGATTCCAAAAGTTAGAATTTCAAAAGATTCTGTTCAGGAGGTTAAATTGTCTAGACCTCAAAGAAGAAGAAGAAACAGAAAATTAAAGAAAATTTTAGAAACATCTGAATCTGACAATAATATATCACATAATGTTTTTCAAAATAATAAAAATGGTTCTTCTTTGAAAAGGTCTGATTGTCAAACATCTGTTCCAAAAGTGAATGATAAAATTGATTGTAAATTACAAGAAGTTGTTTATTTTGATCAATCCGGACGACCCAAGACCACGATGGCTTGGGTTCCACTTTCTAACTGATTCTCGTTGTTTATGTAGGGACAACCAAGGAGGACTATCAACAATACATGGTATGTGGATAGTGGTTGCTCTCGACATATGACAGGGAATGTTAGATTGCTTGAGGATGTGATTAAAATTGATGGTGGTTATTTCGCTTTTGCGGGTAATAAAGGCGGGTACATAACAGGCCAGGGAACGTCAAAGAATGAAAAAGTAAAATTTGAAAAGGTGAATTATGTTGAGCAGCTGGAACACAATCTTTTAAGCATCTCACAAGTCTGTGACAAGAAGTTTTCGTTCCATTTCAACGATCATGAATGCTATATTCTGAAACCGGGTTTTGTGATTCTTGATGAATGGATTCTCATGAAGGCTCCAAGGAGAAATGACACGTATGTCCTTGACATGAGTGTCGCCACTACAACGGATTCAATTCCAACATGTTTACTCTCCAAGGCGTCAGAATCTGATTCAATATTGTGGCACAGGAAGCTAGCTCACATAAACTACAGGAAGATGAACTACATTGTTAGGAATGATCTTGTGCTTGGTATTCCGAAAATGAAATTCTCAGTTCGTGATGATTGTATTCCGTGCAAGAAGGGGAAGCAAAGAAAGAAATCTCACAAATCGAAGTCGACGAATTCTATCGTAACTCCTTTGGAGTTGCTGCATATGGATTTGTTCGGTCCTATCAGTATTAGGAGCATTGGTGGGAAATCGTATTGCTTGGTCATAACTGATGATTACTCCAGATTTTCATGGGTTAAGTTTCTTTCTTCTAAAGCTGAAACCACTGAGTTAGTACAATACTTAATCCTGGGTTTGGAGAATTTATTCAATCTGAAAGTCAGAAGAATCAGGAGTGACAATGGCAGCAAATTTAAGAATAGCAAAATGGGCTTATTCTGTCTACAAAAAGGAATTCGTCATGAATTCAGTGCGCCATATGTTCCTCAACAAAACGGTGTCGCTGAACGAAAGAATTTTTGTGGGGTATGTGGCTAATTCAACAACCAAGAGGGTTTATAACAAAGAGACACGCCAAGTTGAAGAATGGTTCCATATTGACTGTTCAAATCGGTCTTTACCACAAATGGCGATTGGTCCGGATTGGGCATTTGATTATGAAAACTTTTTCAAGTCTTTTCATTTACCTTCTGACATTTCTGATGAAGATGCTGCTGTTATCTATGATTCTTATCAAGATGCACAGCACAATGGATTTCTACCAAATGCAGTTCCCAATTCATCGATTCCATCTACTTCTGCTCCAGATCCAAATGTTGCTTCTTGTTTAGGTCCACAAGATTCAGAGAGTGAGGAGGATAATACTATTTTTCAAGATTCTTCTGCTGATCCGTTGTTGAGTGATGATCCATTACCTTCGACACAGGCTCAGGGGGAGATTCCAACAAATTTAGACTCGGAAATTCCAATTCCTCAAGATTATTCTTATCAATCTGACTCTACTCAAGTTGATGTGTTGCCGGTTCCTGAGGTCGCATCCATCAAGGAACACAAAGATCATCCAGTGACAAATATAATTGGAAATTTACAGGATGGGGTGAAAACTCGTTCTCTTGTTGACAATACTTGTTTGTATACTTGCATTAAAGATTCTGGTGTTCTTGATGATTGCTCACATTCTTGCTTTATTTCGCAGGTTGAACCCAAGAATGTTGAAATGGCTTTAAATGACAATAACTGGATAGAAGCTATGCAGGAAGAACTTGCTCAATTTGACAAACTTAAGGTTTGGAATCTGGTTGATCTTCCGAAAGGTGCGTATCCGATAGGAACAAAATGGGTGTTTAAATGTAAAAAAGACGATCGAGGTGTCGTGGTACGCAATAAGGCAAGATTAGTTGTCCAGGGCTTCAATCAACAAGAAGGAATTGATTACACCGAAGTTTATGCGCCGGTTGCGCGGCTTGAAGCTATAAGGCTATTTCTAGCTTTTGCTTCTTTTAAAGGTTTTAAGGTGTTTCAATTAGACGTTAAGAGTGCATTTTTATATGGAAAAGGTCAAGGAGGAAGTCTATGTGTGTCAGCCGCCGGGGTTTGAAGATCCACTGAATCCGAATATGGTTTTCAAGCTTGATAAGGCCCTCTATGGTCTTCATCAGGATCCTCGTGCGTGGTATGAGACTTTATCTACACATCTTTTGGCGAATGAATTTGTTCGTGGAAAGATAGACTCGACCTTATTCATAAAGAAATCAGGGGGAGATTACCTACTGGTACAGATTTATGTGGATGATATTATATTTGGCTCGACAAATGAAGGGTTTTGTAAAGACTTTGAGGGTGTTATGAAGTCGAAATTTGAAATGTATGCTATGGGAGAGTTATCGTTTTTTCTTAGGTTTACAAGTAAATCAAAATGAAGATGGTTTCTTTATTCATCAGTCCAAGTATGTCAAAGACATCTTGAGCCGGTTCAAGATGGAGGACTTTACCTCATACGATACTCCAATTCCGGTCAATCATAAGTTAAATTCTGACCCGGAAGGAAAGGATGTGGATTGTCGACTTTACAGAGCTATGATTGGATCCCTCATGTACTTAACCGCTTCAAGGCCGGATATAATGTTCGCCGTGTGTATCTGTTCCAGATTTCAGGCAAAGCCAAAAGAATCTCACTTAATTGCTGTGAAAAGAATCTTTCGGTATTTAAAAGGAAAACAACGTTTAGGGCTATGGTATCCTCATGGTTCTAACTTTGATTTCAATGCTTATACTGATTCTGATTTTGGTGGTTGTTGTCTGGACAGGAAATCTATAACAGGTGGTTGCCAGTTCTTAGGAAATCGACTTGTATCTTGGCAATGCAAAAAGCAAACCACAGTCTCGATTTCAACATGCGAAGCAGAATACATTGCTGCTGCAAGTTGCTGTTCACAAATCCTGTGGATACAACAACAATTGAGAGATTACGGTTTGAATTTCACAGAAACCCCCATGTTTATTGATAATAATGCTACTATGTCCATAACGAATAATCCTGTTAAACATAGTAAAACTAAGCACATCGAAATTCGATATCATTTTATACGTGATTGTGCAGAGAAAAGGTTGATTGAGCTGGTCAAGGTACACACTGAAGATAATTTTGCTGATTTGTTTACTAAGGCATTTGATCGTACCAGGTTTGAATTCCTGATAAAAATGATTGGTATGATCAATCCCGAATAAAAGTTTTTCAAAATCAGAATTTCATGGAAAATTTTCTTTTAAGTTCTTTTATTGCTTTATTACATTTCTGCATTTACATTTTTAGTCAAAAAGTTTAAATTATAAAAAGTCAAAACAAATTGAAAAATATAAAATTTGACATCATTTGAGGTTTTGAGAAGAAATGATAGTACATCAGTGATTAGTTCATTTCACACGACCTTAATAGACCTTGATATATGAATGTTTAAAATAAGTTGATCTGATCTAAATTTCAAAGTCTGCATAAATAAGAAATGATAGTGTTGTGAATGCTCTATTCTTGATAATTTGTTTTATAATTTGTGTATAAAATTTGAAACCTGAATTGTCAATAGGCTAAAAGCGTTTTGAAACTAATAGTAGTGTGAAAATTAAATATAATATGATTACATCTGTGATTTAAATCCATTATATGCCTGGGTGTGTGTGTTAAAAAATCACTATCAGATAAAGAATATCAGCTTTTAATAAGGATTTTCCTATGAGATCAGTTTCGGGTTATGTCCTTAGCACTATTCATTCGATTTGCTTTAGTGCCCATGTCCCGAAAAACATGCAATTTGAAGTATAATCAATATATGTACTTGACAACATCTATCAAACATATACTAGCCCTTGGATCATATTGATATATCATCCTTACTGATTCCATTGAATTCATAATCCAGATAACAGTTGGATCCACATACCTGAATCTTATGATTCCTCAGATACAAGCCAAAACATTGAATCATTCGATTCTGAATCTCATTGATTCCTTTACAATCTAATTTGGATTCTGCTATTCATGTGCTAAGTGATGTCTCCTCATTCTGAATATTCGGATAATCTTTAGTAAAATCTTATATATGTCTTGAAGATAGTGCATTTATTTTCTATTTGGCATATATGTGGGGTACACGATGTTTATCATCTAAATGGTACTAAATCACATGAATTTGTAGAATAAACGCTTATAGATTCAAATAATATAATATTGACAATTTTAAGAATTCAGGCTTTATATTTCAAATTCGGTATAAATAAAAGAGCATTTTATAACCTAATCTTATTTACTTTGAAATTTATCGCGTATCATTTCAAATATTATTCAAATTGAATGCGTTTCAAAATGAAAAAGATGCAAAATGCACAAAATTGAGTTGAATGGTCTCTTACTATAGGTTACCCTTTGTTATTGATCATATGTGTGATGAATTAATTGAATACTGATATGATCTTCTTGCTCATGATGTTCAAACCAAAAATATGTGATTTCAGTTTATTCAGATAAAAATCAAAAAAATATGTGATTTCAGTTTATTCAGATAAAAATCAAAAATATGTGATTCTGTTTGTATAGAGAAAAACCAAAAATATGTGATTTCAGTTTGTACAGAGAAAAATCAAAAATATGTGTTTCCGTCTGTATAGATAAAATTCAAAAAGATTTTGATTTTTACTTTCCATGAAAATTCTAAACTTTTATTAAAATTGTTCGGGATTTGACCAAAGATGTGTTGCTGACGAAAGTTCAAGATTTGAAAGGTTGAAGTTGGTAAAATTTATGTTCAAGGCAAAAAGGTTGAAAAGTAATTAAGTTCGCCTGTGTACAGTGAAGCGAACTTATCTTGTTCGCTGAAGGCTTGTTAAGCGAACTTAACAAGTTCGCTTAATCAAGCGAACTTAATCTGAATAAGGGTTGAATCAGGCAAACTTATCATTCTCATCATCTTCCTCAGAACATAAGCGAACTTACCCAAAAATTCTCAAAACTTTGAATCTGTGTTGTGAGTGTTATTTTCTGGTTGAATCTTGATCAAAATTGCATTATGAATCTAACAAAGGTATTTTCGTCGATTTTCATCCGGTCAATTGTGTGTATTTGGGTTTTTTTTAATCTCGGGTTTTCGTCGGACTGTTTCAAGGACGTTTTTGACCTAAGTTTTGACCCAAATATAAAATTGATCATCATTTTTGGTTATAATGTGATATTCGATTGATTGTATATGCTTATTTCACGATTTCTATCGATTTGCCGAAGTTTGGAAAATCTGTGTTTGAATTTGAAACGTCTCAGGTTCAGACGAACTTGTTCCAAGCGAACTTGTTCGAAGCGAACTTGTCAGGCGAACTTAATAAGTTCGCCTCTTGCACTACTAAGCGAACTTATTAAGTTCGCCTAAGGGTCAGAAGTGAAAAGGATTTGTGATTTTTTTTTGTTTGAAATTTTTAAAATTTTTTTTTTTGTTTGAAATTTTTTTTTGTTTTTGTTTGTGTGTATTATTAAATGTGTGTTTCACATATGTGTAAGTATACTAATGTTTGTTGTGTTGTCCGATATTTTCACAGATGGCTCAACGTGTCGAATATAAGCATAATCAAGTGGCGTTGTTACATCCTAATATGCCAGAAGCAGTTCATTTTCAAGGCATCATTAATTTTCTGAATCGATCAAGACTACATGTTGCATTATCTGCGGATCCCTATATTAGCTTGGTGTATATACAACAATTCTGGGATACAGTACATCAAGATATCGATGTGGAACCACTTGTCCTTCGTGCAACAGTAAATAATACCGAGATTGCAATTTCAGAAGAGACGATTCGTGCTGCTCTTGATTTGGGAGGAAAGGCTGAAGATCCAATATCTTATCCTAACACTCTTATTATGGGTTGTTTTCAAAGGATGGGATATCGTGGGAAACAAAATGATACCCAAGCTCGGAAAGGTGGTTTAGTGGGTGAATGGAGGTATTTTATGCATGTGATTATACAATGCATCTCTCCGCGAAAAGCTGGTACTGATGGATTGAAGATGGCTCTTCAAACAGCAATAGTGGCCTTAACATTGAATAAAAGATTCAATTTTCCTCTTTATTTCTATCGGGAGATGGTAATGCAGATCAATCCAGCTGAAGGTCAAGGTTTCTTGATGTATCCTCGATTTATTCAAATGATACTCAATCATCTTATTCCGGATCTTCCACATCATGCTATAAGATTGACTTTGACTCCGATGTCAAAACGTATCTTTACTGATTGTACAAAGGTGAAATAGCAGAATGCTACGTTGATTCCAGTCAATACTCCACTGTTTGGGCACTTAATCAATCCTGATTATGTTGCACCACCTAATGACAATTGGTTTCATCCTAATGAACTTGCTCAAGCTCAAGGTGTTAATGTTCCAGCACAACAACAACAGCAACAACCACAACAACCTGCACAACAACAACAGATACCAGTTCCACAAATACAAGTTCCTGTACAACCTCAAATTCCTATTCCTGAACAAGTTCCTATTCCACAAGCTGCAGTTGATATTCCGATTCAGGAACCAGTTCAAGAAGAGGTCGTTCATGATCCTAATCAAGATCTAGGAATGAACATGGATGATTTTGTTGATGATGTTGTGCACTCGCCCATTCATGAACAAGAAGGGAATGTGGTGACAGAAACTGAGTCTAGTTCCAGTTCATGTGATAAAATATCATCTGATGATGACAGCACTGATTCTGATGAATCTAGGGATTTTTCTCCAGGTCATTATGAACGGTTGGCTGCTATTCCTCTGGCTAATGCTAGAAAACGCATTAAATCTCAAGCCAGACGACCACGACGCAAGTCTGTTCGGGATCCTCCTTCTGGGTCAGTACTTGGAAAAAGATCTTTGGTCGATGAAAGTTCTGACACTGACAGTGACTTTACTCCGGATCCTACACGTCCAAAGTTAATGCCTGCATCGATTGCTGCTGCAAAATATTCTCAAGGAGTTGAGGATGCAAATTTTGTTGCTTCTCTGATCATTACTCCTCCACGATCTAGGGATCCATCTCCAGTTCATACTCCTGTTCCTCCAGTCATTCCTACTACTTCAAGTCCTTCTATTCCACAATCAACAGCTGGTCCGTCAAAGCCTTCTGATTCTGACAGGATTACGTTTCTTGAATCTCAAGTGCTTTCTCTACAAACACAAGTAAACTCTCTTGTGTCTATTGATTCACAACGGCAGCTGGTGATTCAGACTCAAGCTCAACAGATTGCTGATATGCAAGCATTAGTGTCCAAACTCGTTCAGCGTCTTGACGCTCAGGGGGAGTTGAGGATACCTGATACTTGTCACACAGAGTCAATTCAAAGACGTGATGATGAAGACAATGATCCTGTTGGAAATATTGAGGGTGATCGTCAATACACTGACACTAATCCTATATCTAGAGTTCAGGGGGAGTCGACATCACAATCTCTTGAAGGAAACAAAGAAAAAGATACTTCTGGTACTAATGACGAAGAAATTATGTTATTAGAATTCTTTCAAGACTCAGAAGAAGAGGAAGCTGAAAAGATTGAATGTCTTGATGACATTGACGATTTATTCAATGACATGGACGAAGATATGTCAGATACTGAGATAGAAGAAGGAGAAATAGTAGAGATTGAAATAGAGAAAGATAAAGACAGTGTTACCTATGAAGGTTGTGACGGTCTTAAGGTGCCGTATAATTTCATCTAAGAGGATGTTGTTCCTGAGTTCTCTTATGACGGAATAACTGACTCTATGGACTCTATTGAAGACGTCACACTGCCTGATGATACAGCCGAGTCAAAGATGGATACTGATGATGAGAATCTTCAATTCAATAAGGGTGCTGAAACTGAAACTACTCACACTGAGTCTCCGAAGATTAATGAAGAACCTGTGATGTACAGAGATACAGGGATGACACGAGTACAGTGGAGAGAAGTTGTAAACAGTTGGATGAAGGTGCTACCCAAGTCTCCAGCACAACCTGCTCAGAAAGAGAAATATGTGAATAAAGAGCAATGTGTATGAAGGATCATAAGTTGGTTCTATGATGGTGAATCAAAATTATTTGTAATCAAAAGATCTGACGGCGTTCAATACTTAAAGCCAAGGATCAAATATTTCAATACCTTGTCGAGGTGTGAAATAAATGGTCTAGCTTCAAAGCCACTCATAAATAGATCGAAGAATGGTTTGGCTAATGTGATAGCAAACCTGATAAAGAAAGAAGGTAGTTCGGGTAAGTATGAATGGCTGAAACCACATAAGGGAAAGAGAGTGAAGAACACAGATCCTACGACTGGGAAAGTAACCTGGAGATACAAGTATAGACCAGTGCGTGCTATTCATAAGATACCATTAAAGAATATTCCTCAAGACTTTCTTGGGAATATGAAATGGTGGTATGTTGATGTTAATACTGGTGAAGCAAGGGTTGAAGATAAAGATAATAAGGTCATTGTGTGTTTCTTTGACGCAATGAATCTTATTAATTTTTCAAAGAAAGATCAGAGGACGCTGCGAAAGAATGAGATCATGTATACTGATGAATGGAGAGAACAAGGTCTACAGTACAAAAGAGTTTTGGAGATATGGAGTGCATGCTGGAAACAGACTACCGGATAACTGGAAGAGTTCAAGATAGAGACTGAAGACAGAAGATCAAGCTATTGTCAAGGGGGAGTCTGTTAGGACATAGATTTGTAATGACAATAGCTTGTAATAGTTAGATTTTATGTCTTTGTGTTTTTGATATGTAATTGTTTAAAGTTGCTAAGTGTTTTTACTAGTGAGCCTAGAGGCGAACTTGTTAAGTTCGCCTGGTCTATCAGAGGCGAACTTAATAAGTTCGCTTAGGTCTAACTGAGGCGAACTTGTTAAGTTCGCTTAGTCTGTTTCAGGCGAACTTAATAAGTTCGCTTACAGCAGGTTAGTTTTTATATATATGTGTTTACAGAGTCATTAGACAGGACAGATTAGAACAGAACAGAGAGAACGATTTGTCTGACTGAGTCTGTAAACCATTGTGAATCTGAATATATTTGAGAAGTTTATTTACGCGTGTTGTTTGAATTGTTAGTTAGTATACAAACGTTAACACGAAGAATTCCGCACTTCGTGTTATAGAAACGTCATATCACGAGTTCGATCAGTAGTTTAGTTACCTGGACCTACACAAAGTCTCCACATTTTTTACCAATCAGAGGGGACTACCAAATGGAAGAGCTAGCCAAGTTATATGTGAATGAGATTGTAGCTAGACATGGAGTACCAGTTTCCATTATCTCAGATCGTGACAGTCGATTTACTTCGAGATTCTGGAAATCTCTACAGAAAGCACTAGGGACGCGCCTAGATCTTAGTATGGCATACCATCCCCAAACTGATGGACAAAGTGAAAGGATAATCCAAACAATAGATGACATGATGAGAACTTGCATGGTCAATTTTGGTGGGAGCTTGGGTGCTCACCTACCACTAATCGGGTTTTCATATAACAATAGTTATCACACTAGTATCAAATGTGCTTCATTTGAAGCCTTATATAGACGCAAGTGTAGATCACCCGTTTGTTGGACAGAAGTCGGTGATAGCCAACTAACAGGTCTGGAAATCATTCAAGAAACCGCTGACAAAATCGTACAAATCAAATAGCGCATAAAGGCTGCTAGAGATCGTCAGAAAAGCTATGCGGATAATAGTAGGAAACCGATAGAATTTGAAATTGGCGATAGAGTCATGCTTAAGGTATCTCCCTAGAAGGGGGCAGTGCATTTTGGCAAGAAGGGAAAGTTAGCCCCAAGATACGTTGGACCCTTTGAAATCCTACAAAGGATTGGTCCAGTTGCGTACAAGCTCAAGTTACCTCAAGAACTAAGTGGAGTTCATAACACGTTCCATGTGTCAAATCTAAAGAAATGTTTGAGCGACGAATCCCTGATAATTCCGATAGAGGAGGTTCAGATTGATGATAAACTACACTTCATAGAAGAACCAGTGGAAATCATGGACAGAGATGTAAATAGACTCAAGAAGAGTCGAATACAGATCGTCAAGGTCAGATGGAACTCGAAAAGAGGTCCAGAGTTTACCTTGGAATGAGAGGATCAAATGAAACTTAAGTATCCCGCCCTCTTCAAGAAAAATCTTATCCCTACAAATCAAGGTTGAATTTCAGGACGAAATTCTTTTAACTAGGGGAGACTGTGACAACCGTCAATTTAACGATCTTTTACTATGTAGCTTGTCCAGTCCATTTATATTCTATGTGCTTGAATTAGGAATGTATTAATTAATGACGAATTCTTATGAATATACATTCCAATCCTATGAGAAATCAAGAGGTACTTAGACTCTATGACTATTGATGATGAGATTATATAATACTAACTGAGTATTATGCCCTACTGCAAGTGATTATACTAAAAATGCTAACTAGAGTTTATATTAACTCATCACAACACGAATTAACATTTAACACTTCATTCGGTGAAGTCCGAGTCAATTCATTTTCTAATTCATATACCTAGCCAATACCCGCTTATACAAATATGAATACATATATTTATGAAGCAATCCATAACATATAAAACCCTAATTCCTTAATTCAAGTTCATTTAATGTACTTATGATGGAATACATGATTATTTTTATAAAAATAGATGCAATATATATTTTTCCATCTTTGACAACCTAAACCCTTGTTATTAGTTCATGTAACCATTATACAAGTGTTTAAACTTATATATCTTATATATATGACATGGACTTTTATAAAACCTAAGAATGAATACATATTTTTATAAAAAAAACTCAAGATTTTTATAAAAATATACACACATGCATCAAATATCACACACCACCTACACATTTGTCCTTACCTCATTTCTCTTCACCCCTCCCCCTCCCTCCTTGATCTCGGCCGAACCTAACCCACCACCATCACCTCCACTTGATCTTTCACCCATGTGTTTGACTTCCCTAACTTTCATGCAAGACTAAATTATATGGGGTGTTAGGTATGGCTTCATTTTACTATAAATAGAAGCACTTGACAAAGGGAAATGTTACACCAAATCTACACAACTCTCTCCCCCTCTCCTTCTTGTTCTCGGGCGAAAAGGGGCACCCACACACACACTTTGTGTGTTTTGAAGTTCTAGCATCTTGTATCATCTTCAAAGGCCCTCATTTGGGCCCTCGTTTGGTACGTTATTCAAGCTTTCAAACTTTAGAACCAACATATCATGCATACATATCATTCTACTAGCAAAAAAATGTATGATTTTATGCACCTACATTAACTTAAACTAGCATATACATATATCATTCACATGAAATAACACTTGGGTGATGGTGTTCTTTAAATTCATTCCATTCATGTGTTGTGTTGAAGGATACATGTTCATGAGATTATATGATCATGTGTGACTTACTTGGCAAGTTCAAGGTAGTGTCCTATGATTCAAGAAAACATACCAACGATTATCATCAACATATAAACGTGAAAGGTGTTAACTAAATTTATATATATATATATATATATATAACTATCATTTTATGTTCATACATGCATTTATCTGAGTTCATTAACATCATATAAGGATCTAAATATCTTAAATTAGTTGTGTTATAATCATGAACATGCATTATTTAGTCTAAAATGAAAGAAAGTGGAACTTTGGTAAGACCCGGTTAAACATCGTTAACACCCGGAACTAAAAAACTCTTTTTTTAAACACAAGCACAAGTTATATAGTACGTATAAATATATGGATAATCTAGTAGGAAAAAAATGTAAGTGTTGGGAAACAAGACCAAGTATCAAGACCCGTTTGACTATTCATACATATACGTAAAAGGGTAACAGAAATACATAGATCGAATGGGTAAAATTATTTACAAACATTATTATTTTCTCACTAGAAATATTAAACCTATTTTATATAATAATTCTAGAATGATTTTGGACAATAAAACGTCCTCCAAGTTATTTAAAACTAATTACGACGGAAAACGTCACATTATTTATTTTTCGACGAAAACGCTTTAATTATTTACTAGTTAAGTTTTTATCAAGGAACTAAGAGGTACACAACTCTTATACATTCAAAGAGGATATATTTGTATGAAAACAAGATATTTTATACAAAACGTTTTAGTTAACCTATACGTTCGTTATCGAAAAATAAGATAATTATAAAGGAATAATATTTTAAATACAAGGAATTAGTATAATCAAGAGCCATATCTTGATACAAAAAAAGAATGAATTAGATGATTAGTACGCTAATGAAGTCTAACTCATGAAAGACATAGGAAGTGTGACACTTCCACTTGATAGTCAAACGGACTATAACTCGAAAAATAAATACATGAGTCGTTAACGAACTTGCATCTATCATCAATATTTCATGCATTGAATTAAGTCCTATGAACTTAAGAAGTATTTACTTGCATGTAGCACTCAAGTAGGACGTTCCGTACACTTCTTGTTGTTATCACACCATTCAAGACTTAAGGTGAGTATTCGTAGCCCCGTTTTCATTTTATGTTTTAGGGGAAATACATGCTTGAAATTCATATCTCACGTTCAATATGCAATGACGTACTGAGTACCTTACATGTGGCAAGATTATCACATAAAGTCCCAGGTTCCTAGATAACCAATTAACTCAAGTGTGAGCCAATGGTTTAATATAGATAGTACTATCGGAGTCTGACAAACTCCCATTAATTTCTTTGTGTAAGGCCCCAAACCCGGGAGGCCTCACTTGTTGGATTTACTCATTCACAAACAGTTATTAAACTTGAATATCAATTAACGCAACGGAAAATTTCATTAAAACATACTAAAAACATTGTTCAACATGCGGAAGCGTAACATAGTCTAATACATAAACATAACATAAACTAATCATAACGGGATGCCAGTCTTTATATCATCCGGGTAACTCTTCTCGCTTGCCAAACATCACCGTCCATCATCATAACCTGCCCTTAAACTGAATGTGCATACTAAAAAGCCAGATACGCTGGTGAGTTCTAGCTTTTACATAAAACATTAACTTCAAATATTTTCCAAAAACATATCCTTAAACTTCATTAATAAAAGCGTACGTAAAATAATGCAATTACAAAAACATAACACATCATAAACATAAGTCAACGAACATATCGAATTTGCGCCTTCTCGTAACCGTCAAATCCAAACGTCACATACTAGTGGAATAACCTAAAGATCACCACCTCTAGGCCTATCAACACCATACTGTCCTTCGGGTGAAGAACTCCTAGGGCCCGATACTTAGGTTATTCTACACCAAACTTCAAGCACGAAATCACAAGGATGACACGTACCAAACTTCAAGCACTGTGCCCCGTAAGGCACAAGTACCAAACTTCAAGCACGACTACCCCGTAAGGTAAACCGTACCAACTTCAAGGATCACGATAATCCCCTTGGTGACCGTCATCACCCAAGTTGTACAACAGTTGGCCAGCCACAAAGGCCCCTAAAAGGTAAAGGCCCATAACATACTTCCCATACCCATAACCTTCATTCCCTAAGGAATATTGGCAGATTCGTTCGTTTATGACTTTCGTAAACATTCACTTCTTTTACTTCAAAACATCAGTTAAAGCATTCGTACGTTTTATTAAAAATCATTCCTTCATTCATAAACACTTTATAAACTTCTTTTGGCAAAATATTTCATAAACACTTCTTTCATAACCCTTCCTTCCAAAACATCGTTCATAAACATCATTTTATAAAACGTCACATACAACATTCATAAACATCGTTTTATAAAATAGTCATATCGTTAAGTATGCACACCAGCCCAAAAACATTATTCAAAACATTTAAAAAAGGGCTTCTAGAACTCACCTGATAAGCTAATCTGGGTTGTCCTAAACAAAGGTCCCACAACGTCACTTCCGATCTGAATTGATTAGTTAAATACACATCAGACCAAATCCTGAATCTAACGGTTTAACCTTCTAAACATACCGACTTTACCTAAATAGCCTGATGTATGCGCACTTAGCAAGTGCGCAGGGCTTTGTTCTTGCGTACTTAATAAGTGCGCAAACTTTACTTCATGCGTACTTGATAAGTACGCAGGATACCCTTCATGCGTACTTGATAAGTACGCAGGATCCTCTTCATGCGTACTTGATAAGTACGCAGGATCTGCTACCACGCAAAAACCCTAACTTTTGCATTCGGGTCTGATCACGTCAAGATCCCGAACTTGTTTACATTCAAAACGTTTGCTTTTCATTAAGGATCTCAAATCCTTGTTTTTCTTCCAGTTTCATCCGTAAAAAAACGTCACATTTTCGTCCAAAACCCGAAAAACCTAAAAACGAACAAAAACTCAGATCTAGGTTGGATCGTTACTGTATCGAACTTCTGATCCAGAGGTTCTTCTCACAAGCTCTGGACCAACACACTTCTTCAATATCGGGTCGATCCGACAACTTTCTCTCTCTACGGTTTCTCTCTCTAGAACTTGCAAATGAGAGAAATGTGGAGTGTGTTGGGCTACTTATAGGGGAGGCTCCCCTATGTTCGCCCCTTCAAGCCCGCCGGCCCATCCGGCCCTGCCGGTCATGCCTCATTCGTTTATTCCGTTATTATAATTGTCGTTTTAAAATTTTGGAATGTTACAAGTCTACCCCCCTTACAGTAGGTTTCGTCCCCGAAACCTATCATAAGTCCAATAGATGAGGGTACGACTCCCTCATTTTCTCCTCCGTTTCCCAAGTAGATTCCGGTCCCTTTCGGTGCTTCCATTGGACTTTAACCAATTGGATTACTTTTACTACGTAAACGTCTCTCCTTCCGATCTAGGATGGCCACAGGTTCTTCGATGTAGTTAAGGCTGTTGTCGACCTCGATGTTAGTAAGTGGTACGTGAGCCGATTCATCCGCCAAACACTTTCGCAAATGTGATACATGGAAGGAAGGATGAATCCCACTTAACTCATCAGGCAACTCTAGCCGATACGCGACTTCACCAACCCGTGCCATTATCCTGAATGGTCCGACGAACCTCGGACTTAACTTTCCTCTCTTCCTGAATCGTATGATTCCCTTCCAGGGTGACACTTTCAACATTACTCTGTCCCCAACATCAAACTCGATAGGCCTTCGTCGTTTATCCGCATAGGATTTCTGATGATCTTGTGCGGCCTTCATTCATGCTTTGATTTGATCAAACCTTTCCGACGTTTCTTTTACGACTTCAAGACTTCCTAATTCCTTCTTTCCAATCTCACCCCAACAAACCGGGGTCCTACATCTTCTCCCATACAACATTTCATAAGGCGGCATGCCTATCATCGTGTGATAACTATTCTTGTAGGAGAATTCGGTTAACGGCAGATGATTGTCCCAACTGCCGCCAAAATCGATAATACAAGCATGAAGCATATCCTCTAATGTCTGAATGGTCCTTTCGGACTGACCATCTGTTTATGGGTGGTATGCCGTGCTGATATTAAGCCTCTTGCCCATCGCCTCGTGAAATATTTTCCAGAATCTCGATGTGAATCGTGTGTCTCGGTCAGATACGATCGTCAAAGGCATCCCATGCCATGCTACTACGTCGTTAATAAATACTTCCGCTAACCTTTTCGACGAGAACGTCTCACGAATAGGTAGGAAATGAGCACTCTTCGTTAAACGGTCCACGACTACCCAAATGGTGTCATGAGCTAAAGGTAGCTTGGTTATGAAGTCCATGGTAATGTGTTCCCACTTCCATTCTGGTATGTCAAGTGGTTGAATCTTTCCATACAGTTTCTGGTGTTCAGCCTTTACTTGCGAGCAAGTCAAGCACTTGCTTACGTACTTTGTCACTTTATGTTTCATTCCAGGCCACCAGTATTCCTTCCTCAGATCTTGGTACATTTTGTTGGTACCTGGGTGGATAGAGTATCGAGACTTATGAGCCTCCTCCAATATTTTGGTTCTAAGCTCGCCACTCATGGGTATCCATACCCGCCCAAAACATGTCCTAACACCAAGGGTGTTATATTCCAACTTGTCCTGTTGGCCAACCATCATTCCCTTCTTTACGTTTTCTTCCTTAAGTGCTTCATCTTGAGCTCTTTCGATTTCCCTCATCACATCTGATGTTACCACTAACTGGCAAGCTTTCACTCTAATAGGAGCAGGCACATCCTTTCGGCTTAGAGCGTCTGCCACCACGTTTGCCTTTCCAGGATGGTATATGATTTCACAGTCATAGTCTTTCAATAGTTCCAACCATCGTCTCTGCCTCATGTTAAGTTCCCTTTGTTCGAAGAAATACTTCAAACTTTTGTGGTTGGAGTAAATAGTAAACTTCATCCCATAAAGGTAGTGCCTCCAAATTTTCAATGCGAATACGACAGCAACAAGTTCCAAATCGTGAGTCGGATAATTGGCTTCGTGAACTTTCAACTACCGCGACGCATATGCAATCACTCAACCGCGTTGCATCAACACGCACCCTAATCCTTGACCCGAAGCGTCAGAGTATACTACCAAGTCTTCATTGCCCTCGGGAAGGGCCAAGACCGGAGCTTTGGTTAGCTTCTCCTTCAATTCCTTAAACGCCTCATCCTGGGTCGAACCCCATTCGTACTTTACCTCCTTCCGAGTCAACTTTGTCAATGGCAAAGCTATTTTCGAGAAATCCTGGATGAATCTCCAATAGTAGCCTACCAATCCCAAGAAACTGCGGATTTCAGTTGGCGTCTTAGGAGTATTCCATTCCCGTACCATCATTATCTTTGCTGGGTCAACCATAATGCCGTTCGGGTTAATGACGTGACCTTCGAATTGGACTTCCCTAAGCCAGAACGCATATTTCGAGAACTTAGCATACAACTTTTCCTTCTTTAGAGCTTCCAACACCTCCTTTAAGTGACATGCGTGATCACCCTCATTCTTGGAGTAGATGAGGATATCATCGATGAACACGATTACCGATAGATCCAGCATTGGTCGACAAACCCTATTCATCAAATCCATGAACGCTGCGGGGGCGTTCGTCAATCCAAAAGACATTACGTGGAACTCGAAATGTGCATAACGCATGCGAAATGCGGTTTTCGGTATGTCTTCTTCCCTCACCTTCAACTGATGGTACCCGGATCGAAGGTCGATTTTTGAGAACCAACTTGCGCCTCGCAATTGGTCGAACAGGTCGTCGATCCTTGGTAAAGGGTACTTGTTCTTCACCGTTCGTTTGTTCAACTCGTGATAATCAATACACATTCTCATCGAACCATCCTTCTTCTTCACAAACAACACCGGAGAACCCCAAGGCGAGATGCTCGGTTGTATAAATCCCTTCTCAAGTAGTTCGTCTAATTTGTCCATAAGTTCTTTCATTTCCACTGGTGCTAGTCGATATGGAGCCTTAGCCACGGGCTGGGCATCTGGTACTAAGTCGATTCGGAATTCAATCTCTCTGTCAGGTGGTATCCCAGGCAAATCCTCTGGAAACAACTCCGGGTACTCGCGTACCACGGGTACATCGTCTAGTTCCTTCACTTCCTTACACTTATCAATTACGTACACCAGGTAAGCCTCGCATCCACGCCTCAAGTAATTTGTTTCCTTAATCATCGAGATGACATTTGGCATCGGGGCGTCACGATCTCCAAAAACCTAGACTTTGCTACCATCCGGAGCCTTGAGTCGGATTATCTTTCGTTTACATATGATTTGTGCTTCGTTGGCAGTTAACCAATCCATACCTAACACAACATCAAACCCTCCCAAAATCATAACAAACAATCTGATAGGGAACCTATGACCTTCTATTTTTATCGTGGAGTTGTCAACTACATCGGTCACTCTCGCGGTTCTACCCTCAGCGGTTTCTACGCTAAAGGCCCTTTCTAGCTTACTGACAGTGTACTTCACTCGCTTACAAAAAGTCGCAGATATAAAACTTTTACTGGCACCCGAATCAAATAACATAGAAACAAAAGTGTTGTCAAGGATGAACGTACCTGACGCCACATCGGGGTCTGCCCTGGCTTGGTCTTGCGCCAGCGCGTACGCACGAGTCTTTGCTTCTCTCTTCTCCGGGCCTTTCCCTTTTCCGGCTTCACCCATCCTGGGCTTGGTGCATTCCCGACTCATATGACCACTTTCCCCACAATTGTAGCATTTGAATCCTTGCGGGCATTCACGGGAATAGTGTCTGGTCTTGCCGCATTTAAATCATAGATTAGACCCTAACCGACATTCACCCGCATGTCTTACCCCACATCTTCCACAGACTGTCGCATCGCTTACCCTGGCCTATTTTTCCCGAGCCCCAAACAACTTCCCAGCCGATCGCTTACCGGGGAAATTCAGCTTCTTCTTAGGTTCTTCGATGGCAACGACATTCAGCGCCAGATTATCAAATACCACACCGCTCAGTTCTACTACTGAATCATAGATAGTAGGGGCGTTTGCCTTAACATAGGTGCGGACCTGGTCCCGCAGCCCTTGAATGTAACAGGAAATCTTTCTTTCCTCGGTCGTGACAAGGTGTGGCACCAGACGTGCCAGTTCATTGAACCGTGTGGTGTACTGCCGGTGCGTCATGCTCCCGGCCTTAATCCCCAGAAATTCCCTTTCTACTTTTTCGATCTCATTCCTTGGACAAAAATTCTTGATCACCAAAGTTTTCAAATCAATCCACATCATCGCATCCACAGCCTCGTCCCCTTTGGCTTGACGTACACCTTCCCACCAGTGGGATGCTTCCTCCCTCAAGGAGTTAGCAGCAAACTTCACAACTTAATCCGCTCGACACTCGCTCAGATGAATGGTAGCTTCCATACGGATTACCCAATCAAAAGTAGCCACCGTGTCCTTTTTCCCAGTCAGAATCGGCGGGTCACATGCCTTAAAGGACTTATAGTCGCAACCACGGTTAAGCAGTGAGTTGATTGCCTCTGTGTTCGGGGTACCAACCGCCGTGTTAGACCCACCTGTCTCACTAGCCTTCTTTAACACTGTTAGGACATGTTTTGTAACTGTTGATAAAATTCTGTGTAAGTTCTGCCAGAGGCGAACTTAATAAGTTCGCCTAGCCTATCAGAGGCGAACTTAATAAGTTCGCCTGGTCTATCAGAGGCGAACTTAATAAGTTCGCTTAAGTCTATCAGAGGCGAACTTATTAAGTTCGCTTAGCCTATTAGAGGCGAACTTAATAAGTTCGCCTAAGCACAGTGATGCGAACTTGTTAAGTTCGCCTGGTGCAGAACAGTGCTTATATATATGTGTTTACTGAGACAGAACAGAGGAAGTTACAAGACAGACTAGAGACTGAGAGAAATTCTGTAATTTTGTAACCTGATATTGGTGGAATACAAAGAGTTTATTTACACCGTTGTTGATTGAGTCACACGAGCACGTTGATCATGGATTCCGCACGTTATCACTGTGTCGTACCGCGAGTCTAGAGATCCGTCACGCAACGAATTAGGGACCTACAAGTGGTATCAGAGCTATTGCTCTTGATTAGCAAAATATTCGTGGTGTTTTCGTGTCCAATCAACATCAAAAATCTGAGATTTTGAAGCTTTTTCATCTTTTTGTGTTCTTGATAAAAATGGAGAATTTTTGACAAATTTGGATTGATTTTGGATTGTTTTGACGAAATTGATCCGATAGAAAGGTTCTAATTGACAAATTACACAATCCTACGGTTTGATTTTGATTAATTCCCTCAAATCAGTGATTAATGATGATTTCAGGATGTTTCTGGTTCGCGAGTTTGGTCTGAAATGTTCTTGAATTTGAATCTGCTGAAGCAAGCGAACTTGCTGAATCTGTTGTGCAGGCGAACTTAGGGAGGCGAACTTAATAAGTTCGCTTGGTGAATATTAGGCCTCACTTGTTGGATTTACTCATTCACAAACAGTTATTAAACTTGAATATCAATTAACGTAGCGGAAAATTTCATTAAAACATACTAAAAACATTGTTCAACATGCGAAAGCGTAACATAGTCTAATACATAAACATAACATAAACTAATCATAACGGGATGCCAGTCTTCATATCATACGGGTAACTCTTCTCGCTTGCCAAGCATCACCGTCCATAATCATAACCTGCCTTTAACCTGAATGTGCATACTAAAAAGTCAGCTACGCTGGTGAGTTCTAGCTTTTACATAAAACATTAACTTCAAATATTTGCCAAAAACATATCCTTAAACTTCATTAATAAAAGCGTACGTAAAATAATGCAATTACAAAAACATAACACATCATAAACATAAGTCAACGAACATATCGAATTTGCGCCTTCTCGTAACCGTCAAATCCAAACGTCACATACTAGTGGAATAACCTAAAGATCACCACCTCTAGGCCTATCAACACCATACTGTCCTTCGGGTGAAGAACTCCTAGGGCCCGATACTTAGGTTATTCTACACCAAACTTCAAGCACAGCATCAAAAGGATGACACGTACCAAACTTCAAGCACTGTGCCCCGTAAGGACAAGTACCAAACTTCAAGCATGAATACCCCATAAGGTAAATCGTACCAACTTCAAGGATCACGATAATCCCCTTGGTGACCGTCATCACCCCAGTTGTACCACAGTTGGCCAGCCACAAAGGCCCCTAAAAGGTAAAGGCCCATAACATACTTCCCATAACCTTCATTCCCTAAGGAATATTGGCAGATTCGTTCGTTTGTGAGTTTCGTAAAAATTCACTTCTTTTACTTCAAAACTTCAGTTAAAGCATTCGTACGTTTTATTAAAAATCATTCCTTCATTCATAAACACTTCATAAACTTCTTTTGGCAAAATATTTCATAAACACTTCTTTCATAACCCTTCCTTCCAAAACATCGTTCATAAACATCATCTATAAAACGTCACATACAACATTCATAAACATCATTTTATAAAATAGTCACATCGTTACGTATGCACACCAGCCCAAAAACATTATTCAAAACATTTAAAAGAGGACTTCTAGAACTCACCTGGGTTGTCCTAAACAAAGGTCCCACAACGTCACTTCCGATCTGAATTGATTAGTTAAATACACATCAGACCAAATCCCGAATCTAACGGTTTAACCTTCTAAACATATCAACTTTACCTAAACAGCCTGATGCCTGCACACTTAGCAAGTGCGCAGGGCTTTGTTCTTGCGTACTTAATAAGTGCGCAAACTTTACTTCATGCGTACTTGATAAGTACGCAGGATCCTCTTCATGCGTACTTGATAAGTACGCAGGATCTGCTTCCCCGCAAAAACCCTGACTTTCGCATTCGGGTATGATCACGTCAAGATCCCGAACTTGTTTACATTCAAAACGTTTACTTTTCATTAAGGATCTCAAATCCATGTTTTTCTTCCAGTTTCATCCGTAAAAAAACGTCACATTTTCATCCAAAACCCAAAAACGAACAAAAACTCAGATCTAGGTTGGATCGTTACCTGTATCGAGCTTCTGATCCGGAGGTTCTACTCATAAGCTTTGGAGCAACACACTTCTTCAATCTCGGGTCGATCCGCCAACTTTCTCTCTCTATAGTTTCTCTCTCTAGAACTTTCAAATGAGAGAAATGTGGAGTGTGTTGGGCTATTTATAGAGGAGGCTCCCCTATGTTCGCCCCTTCAAGCCCGCCGGCCCATCCGGCCCGGCCCGTCATGCCTCATTCGTTTATTCCGTTATTATAATTGTCGTTTTAAAATTTTGGGATGTTACACTTTGTTGAACGCCTAAATGAGCAGAGTTCTTGTTCAATGAATGCTTATTTCCATCATACGTACATTAATGTTTTGTGATAAGGCATTAACTTTCAGGAGCAATTATGGTCAATAGGTTTGGTTATAACCCATGTGAAGTGTACATTCTTAGATGCATATAATACTGATGGAAAACGGTTTATTCGAGTTGCAAACCTGCGAACTCACCAAACCTTTTGGTTGACACTTTTAGCATGTTTTTCATGCAAAAAATAGACAAGTCGGCGATCACCTTGCGGAAATAAGAGTACCATAGAAGACCTACGCACATAGTCGGCGTGATAGGACAATTTAACTTAGAGCTTCAACTTGTACTCAATTTAATCTTTCCTAAAAACATCACAAACACTTGGATAATATAATTTGTATTTCTCTAGATACGCTATGTGTTCGCGATATCCAGTATTTCATTACATCCCCGTTTTTCCGCTTTAGCGGGGGTGTGACACCCAAAGACTCCAACTAACATATATAACTTCTTACATACATTACACCTATGAATGTATACACTAGTTATTTACTCTCCCACTAACCCAGCCATACTTCTTTGTGAGGTTCTAAAGACCTCAAACACCACAAAACAACTTTGCGAAGTTCATAACCTCAATCAACTCCGTGTAAGGTTCTTAGACTTCAAACTCCTTTATATGAGGTTCTAAAGACCTCAAACGCCACAACACAACCTTATGAAGTATATGACCTCAAATTACTTTCGTGTGAGGTTCTTAGACTTCAAGCAACAACGACGTTAGTGAAGTTCCAAGACTTCAAGCTACAACGAATCAAGTGAAGTTCAATGACTTCAATTCCACCAAATTGCATTTTATTTTGACTCTTACCACATATTAGTCAAATTACACCAAATCACCACATTTTACATATTATTTTGACTAATACCACACTAAGTCAAATTACACCAATATAACACATTCCACAATTTAGTTTGACTCTTTACCACAATTTAGTTTGACCCGTTTGACCGATTATAGTCAAACTTCCAATCCACCAATTCACCATTTACAATTAAGGTCTAACACCCACCATAGTGCTTATGAATTAAACCCATTCTAAACTTGATTAATTACATCTTAAACAAGTTTTAACCTCACTACACAATCATTCACCCATTTTGACCTGTTTGGGTTCCACCCAATTTCACCCAAACTCCTGATTTCTTATATCACCAAATTGATTGAGGGTTATTACTTGGTTATTTGTTTAATCACACGACCAACACTTACCAACCCCCAATTACCATCCAAACAACCTCAAATTCGAAAACTCCCAATTTCACCTCATGAACCCTAATTCTTGAATAATCAAATAGGATTTTAGATGATATTATCTACCTCCGATTATCTTCAAACAAGTTAGGTTATTACTTATTTCAAGTATTTAACCATTCTAACCACCCACAACAGCCCTAATTCGAAATTCTCCCAAAACCACCAAGAACATCAACAATGGAGAATTAAGAAATGAAGGAGATGCTTACCTGATGATTAGAAAAAGATAAGTCCACCAAATCCTTCTAATCTCACATGCAAACTCCAGATTTTCGTTTCTTGATCCACCATATCCTCCTCCTCTCTTCCTCTCTATCTCACGATACACACACAAATATGTGTGTGTATAAATGACCTCTTCCCCACCTAAACAAATCAGATTTGTTTAATTACAAATCAGCCCCTGCACTTCCATAATGACCCCTTTTTAACCAAATTAGTCAAAACTCCACATTTACAACAACCTCTAGCTTTCCTTTATGTTTATTTACACCCTTATAATATGTTTAACATATTATTTAATAACCCAAAAGTTGGCTCGTTACAAATCATACCCCCTAATTTTGGGTTTCGTCCCCAAAATCCGATCCACCATAAGATTAGGGTAACACTCGAGTATCTATCCTCCGATTCTCAAGTAGTTTCCACCCCTTATCTATGATCCCGCTTAACCAACACTTGGTTAATCCGCTTATACTACAAGCGTTTCACCTTTCTATCTAAGATAGTCACCGGTTCCTCAAGATAAAACATCCATCATTTAACGCCTCAATACCGCTCTGACAAGCAACATCCACTTCTCTCGCCACACATTACCGTGGATAAACCACGAGGAATGTATCATGGAGTCTATACGATCCTCGAGTAACTCCTAGCGGCATACCACTTAACAAACTAAAGTGAAGACTAAATGGTCCAACAAAACGGGGACTTAGCCTCCCACATCTACACTCCCTTTATAAGGGAAATTTAGATGTCGCCAAAGTTCCCATTTGAGTTTCAACACACCTCTTCCCTAATCTCACCAAAGATTTTTCTTCAATCTTGAGTGATATTTCAATCGCGCTCACTTACAAGATCTATAATATCGAGGCTTCAATCACACCATCAATTCAATGTTCCCGGTAATCAATATCACCCAACCAAACGGTTTTCGACACCGTTCACTATTTAGTAATTCAAAAAATAGCATATGAATACTCAGTGGTAGTTAAGAAGATACCATCTCCTAACCAACGACAATTAATCACCCGATTTCCTCCAAAACGATGAGTGAAACCGACATCTCAAACCGACCAAAAGCTAGGGTCACAACACGCCGTGTCACACCCTTCCTTGAATTTTAGTTCTTCGACCACTCGAGATACAAAGTCTCAAGTATGTCATACCATTGGGATTCGAAGTTCCCATCGCCTGCATATAACACTCCCTAGAAGTTCGAGACTTCAACTCAACCACCTAATATTCACCCGCGTATAAAGTAACCAAATCTCTCTTTTAGTCCTCTCCTTTGTTTACTACAATCAAACTTACAAGCGTCTAGGAGAATATGCGATAAACCTTCCTCGTTTCATAAGGACATAACCGAGTCTAAATACATGAGGCACCAAGATAAATGACAAATCATACGGTCTCTCCAAATAAGGACACAACGACTGCCTTACTTAATCCACTTTCACAATTCTGAAAAGGCAAATCCCTAACCGTGACTCAAACACCAATTGTAAAGTTTAGAGACTTCAAACACTAACTGTGAAGTTCAGAGACTTCAAGCACCGTTTGTGAAGTTCGAAGACTTCAAACACGAAATGTGAAGTTCAAAGACTTCAAGCACCAATTACCCCTCGACTATTTCAATCTTTGATAGGTCAACAGGGATACCTTCAGAATCCACTATATTATCCAAATTGGATTTCACCGAAGCTAAGATGGCTCACCTGACCAATTCAATGAAGGACCTCTCCTTCTAAGAACTTCCAAGAAGCTCACAACAATATTGAAACTTAGGATAGCACTTTAAATAAATTAAATAGGTAGCAATGAATAGGGGAAAAAGTTGGCAGGCAATGTGACACATAGATTATTAAGTATTGCATCATATGATGTAGCTATATAGTATAACATGTAAGAATATTCACATAAAAAAAATAATCATATAGCATGTAGATAGTAATGAGTGTAAGCACAAAAGTTATCAAGTAGTGTGACACATAAGTCATTATGTATTGTATCACGTAGTGTAAATACTTATGATAGCATGTAAAAATATTTACACAAGAACTAATAATGTAACATGTAGTAGCATGGCATTGTATGGGTGTCCTAAAGTTATAGTTTAGGTCAAGGGTGTCTAATAACCTAGTTCCCTATAACCAAGGCTCTGATACCAATCTGTCACACCCCGACCGATGGCGGAATCATCGGGGCGGGACAATGTAGACTGTTCATGAGCACAAGGTTGACTAGATTGTAATATATTAAATCCAATTCCATTCAAACAAACATGAAACAAGTTCAAAGTACATAATGAAATACAATTTGTCTTTGATTTAATATTAACTAGGTCCAAAGCCTATGTGTAGCATGTCTTGATCTAGCTCATATGAAAGCACCTGAAACATGAATAAAATAAGGTCAACTAAAAAGTTGGTGAGTATAACACAGGTTTGTATATAGATAGCATATAGTTTGTAAAACAAATCCTTACATATCATGATAAATAAGGCATTTATGGGGAGCAGCTATTGTGTAACCATGTACAACCAAACCTTTGTAACTAACATGCAAAAATTGTGTTGTCGGTTTCAATCACCGCGCACCTGGGTGGGTTTGTCAGACTCAATAGATCTATCATTGAAAACCGTCGGCTTGTATAGTTAATGATTGCACATAATCGCATACAAAGGTTAGCACACCTAGCACTCGGGCATAAAACTCAAATTGCACACATGAATGTAAATAGGATTTGTACTTTGTGTTGTTTGTGTAAATGTAATGTGTAATTTGAATAATGTTCATGTTTCACCCCAAAAGTGTAAAAGAGTAAAAGGGGCTATGAAATACTCACTTGATCCGAAGGCGTAGCTAACACAAGATACTAGCTAGCAATAAGATCCTTGCAATGCACAATGTTAACCTAGAGTGTAATGTATATTCTATTAATAGTGCACAAAGTCTATGTCAAAGTCTAGGGTCGGATTGGAGGAGTGTATAAGGTTAGGGGTTTGAACTTGAAATGTATTGTATAAAATGAAAGATTTGAAATGGGTATTTTTGGAACCTTTTGATTAAGGTTTGAGTTTAAATAACTAAATAATTAAATAATTTATTATTTATCTAGTTATGAAGATAATGTAGACGTTATAGGAAATTAAGTATAAATAAATAAATGTTTTTGTTTAAATATAAATTAAATTTTATAGGTTTAAATAAATAACTTTTATTTATTTTAGAATTAAAAACTTGATCTTTTCAAAGAAGTTACTATAATTTTTATAAAAACGATTATTTTTATTTGAAAAATTAATTTGGAATACTTATTGTTTTAAAAATATGAAATTAAATATTTTGTCAAAGTTTTCTCACACACACGACCGTTCCAGGGATAAGGCACGATCGTGCTAGGACCACGGGCGCGACCGCGTTGGTCAAGGACGCGACCGTGTTGATCAAACAGATGACATAACAAGGCTGCTCACTAGGCACGACCGTGCCTGGGCAAGGCACGACCGTGTCTAGGGTTCGGATAGCACGACCAGGTCTAGCCAAGAGGCGCGACCGGGTCAGAGGGTGAGGCACGACCGCGCTTGGAGTGGCGCGATCGTGTCTTTATGGAGCACAACCGCGCTAGAGGACTAGCGCGACCGTGTCAGGTCCAAAATAGAGACGAATTGTCTAATTCTTATGATTTCAAAGCTGGAAACCTTAGGGATTTCATCCATTAGGTGATTACGAGTCTATTGGTATAGATTAATTGTATTTAAAACATGTCCAAAGTATTATTCGATTAAATCATTTTTAAACAAAACTTAGATTCGGGTTTGCGTACATTTCGATATTGAATGGCCAAATTAGATTAGGGCTTTGGATCTATAGAATAAATAGAAGGTTTAGAAGGTTTCAATTACCCTGAACGACGATGGATTGGTAGCTTACGGTAGAAAGGAGTTCCGGCGTGACGAATTTTGTCTCCGGCGTCTCCTGCTGCAATTCCGGCTCAACTAGTGTACTCGTGAGTTTCAGTGAGGATTGTGTGATGTTTATCGTTTGTTTACTTGAGAGAATATGGATCGAAAGGAAGAAATTTGTGGTTTCGTTTAGTTTTCATGAGATGAATCGGTTCCAAATGATAATGGTTGTAATTGGCAGTGTAATTGTCTTTGTTAATGGATATTAAGTGGAAATCAGTTACGGGAAACCAACGATCGGGCGATTAAAGCTGCAGTTACGTTTTTTTTTTTCAGACATGAGGCGCGACCGTGCCAACAATAGACGCGACCGTGCTAGACGAGGAGCGACCGTGCCAACATGGGGCGCTACCGTGCCAACATGAGGCGTGACCATGCCTACTAGGGTTTCTGGTTATTTACAAAATCAGCCCTTGCAACTTTAGCTTTGACAGAATTAGCTTGGTTAGGATTTAACAGAACACCTAACGGGATTACTAACTGAGTTAACTCTAGGAGGTGTTACCATGTGATTTGAGTTCTAAAACTTTGAATTAAAATATGATCGGCTAACAATTTAATGAGGCGTAGGTTTGAACAAGTATAGGGTCTAGCATTGTATTGTTATTAAAATAAGTTAGAATAGGGTCGGAAAATCAGGAATGTTACATACACAATATATAATTAAAGTATATGTATACGTTCGGTTCGGTTCAGTTTTTTCGGTTTTCAAAATATGCTAAACCGAAAACAAACCGTAAATTTCGGTTTTTAAAAAATACAAAACCGTCAGTTTTAGTTTGGGTCAGTTTTTTCGGTTAATTCGGTTTCGGTTCGGTTAATTTGGTTTTTTGTCACCCCTAGCGTCAACGGATAGCATCAAGAAATCAGATCCATCCTCTTTCCTTCCGTGACTCCAAGATCCGAGCAAGACCACGACTAGTCATAAAACATGCTCGTAATCCTGTTGATTGCCTCCACTGTCCACTATATGTGAAGGAATTCCTCAGTTGAACGACCCACCACGGCTTGCGGTCTAAGGTATTTCAAGGTCACCTCTTGAATTCCCCCGATGCATTGCCTTCATAATCCTCGTCTTTCTCCTCATGAAGAACTTCCCACCAGTTTCCGCCATGTCCTGGAGTTGACTCACAGCAAATAGTACTCCCTTCTCCAGGCCACCTTGGCTCACTCCTAAGCAATCTCATTCCGGTGTTGCATCGTCGATAAATCAACGGTTCAATCTTACCAATTTACGCCTTTGGTTTGTGCGCCACCACTCCTTATGAAAACAAAGTTTCCTTCATCCAAGATTCACCGATCGTTGTTCCTCCTATTTCGTAAGCTTCATACGGTTCCTCTACATGATCGCCTCAATATGCCATGTCTCCCTTGAAAGTAGATTGACACGACAAGATAGAAAGTTCTAGCCATCCTCCGCTAGAATGTTGCTTTCTAATTCCCTCAGCCAATCCCATGTTCCTTACCACCCCCGAGGTGATACACGCGTAAAATCCATTATACCCGATTCCTTAAGATAACTCCCCTCCACAATTTACATCTACTAGCACCTATCCCCGTTAGTCATTCCCCGACTATGTTTGGTTTAAATTGTAGATGTTCTACCTGTGTATAGGCCTCTAATCATACTCTATAAGGCGCTATCTCCCAGCTATGTGCATATATAATCACTCCTGTATAATCATCAAATATACATACATACACATATAATCACCTTCACCTAATCCTTGCTAATGTTCATTGTTGTATGGTTATCATAAGGGTACTTACACATGTTATCTTACAAATCATACTGGCGAGGCATGATTGGTAACATAATATGTCTAATTGCATTCATCATCTCCATATAACAAATCCCAAGACAAGTTTCGAAACACATAATTCACCTTGGACACCAATTATAACGATCAACGACATTAATCATTACTAACCTTTCGCCTTTAAGCTCCGAGTCTCGGTCAAGTCTTCATTGGATTCTCATTACACCCATCCATATCAAGAGCAAATAAGTTTGCATTCGGTGTCACGCACACCCAAATCCCTCAAACTATTGCTTTGATACCAAATTGTAACACCCAAAATTTCTACCAACATAAAACTTTCAAAAACGCGTGGAAGTATGTCCCACAAAACACTCTTGATAACAACACATGTTAGTTACGACAAAGCGACAATGACATAAATTGATTAAAAACAACCAACTGTCACACCCCGACCGATGGCGGAATCATCGAGGCGGACAATGTGATGATTGTTCAAAAGCACACGATAACTAAAGGTTGCATAATTCATAATTTAATTTAAAGACAACAAGTTCCAAATACAATACATTTCAAATAACCTAGTCTAGTTCAAAACGTTAATTTATTTAACTAGGTCCATAGTTCCTAAATGGAGAGATCTTCGGCAAGCAGTCACATATCCAAACCTGAAATATTATTTAAATCAAGTGTCAACTAAAAAGTTGGTGAGTACATAGGTTTAGTATTTCCTGTAAATAGTAGTTGTAAATCGTTTTGCGACTCTTTGTTTATATTGTTAAACATAGCATGTATGATGTATCATTTATTTAATCACAATCCAAACCGAGTTTGACACGCTTGAACAGAGCACAACAGCTAAGTCCGGTATGCTTGAATATAGTTACCCACTATATCCGGTATGATTGAATATAACACGCGGTTATATCCGAGTATGCAGTAATAAACACCCTAACCGGGTGGGCTGGTCAGGCACAATAGATCTATCAATATTACAGTTGGTTGTCTTGTGTTTAAATGTATGTACATCCAAAGAATAAGCATATAGTCTCATGTATAACACGTATAAACAATGTGAGTAGCATGTATAATGTTTCACCCCAAAACGTATAAAAATGTAAAATAGGGGCTATGTAACTCACCTTGCAAGCGGGTATTTTTCCACGCGTGTAGGTGATAAGTATGTGGAAGCCTAAGCACGTTGATACCCTATGTAGACAAATGGGTATTATTGTATGCGCATAGGTGTGTATTTGTATTTAAATGTATATGGATTTTAATAAAATTTTCTTTAATATTTATTTGTATAAAGTATGGAAATAGAATGATAATGGTTTTTTTTTTGTAAAACTTTAACTTATAAGGATATATATATATATATATTGTTTTAAACAAGTATTATTATATTTAATGTATTTATATAATAATAACAAATAAAAGAAAAGTCTTTATTTATTTAAACAAGTTTATTGAAAATATTGCTAGGTTCATATAAAAATGAGGCATTTTATATATTAAATGTATTTTAATAAGTTTATAAAAATGTTAAATGATTTATAAAAATATAGGACATTTTATATATTAAATGTATTTTAATAAGTTTATAAAAATGTTACAAGATTTTTAAAAATATAGGACATTATATATATTAAATGTAATTAAATAATTTTATAAAAATATTACAAGATTTATAAAAGTATGGGATATTTTATATATAAGAAAATGTATTTAGATATTACAAGTTTTATAAAAATAGGATAGTTTATGGATTAAAGATCGTTTAATCGGTTTCAAAGTAAACGAACGAGTTAACCGACTCGTTTTAGTTTTTATTGTATGAGAAGAATGTTAAAATAAGTTAAAGTAATTAAATAAATTAAATAAATGAAAACAGTAATAAAAAAATTGGGCCGAAGGCCAATCGGTTTCGAACCCGCGACCTCCGGATCAAACACACACACGCATAACCAGCCGGGCTACTGCCCATCGCTGGTTATGTGTGTATCGAATAACTTAAGTACACAAGGGAGGAGTTGGTCGCTGGTCCTCGGTGACCGGCAAACCGTGTCCGAGGACACTTGGTTTGCCCGGTAACTCTCGTGCGATTGCCGAGTTTTCGTCTGGGATTGATTACCTGACGATGACAGAAGCTAATGGACTCGAAATGAGGCTCGAACTTGGTCGCGAAGTGTCCGGTCGGCAAAGGTTTGAAGTCCGAAAAAGTCAAGAGTGGGAATCAGCTTCTGGATGGAATTAGACTTCGAAACTTTGGATGTAGCTTCCCTCAGAGGCGACAAATGCAATGGTAGTTTCAATTTGGAGTGAGAGTGGGTGCAGAGGAGATGACGAGCTCGCACAGGTTCAGCTATGGCTTTTTATATCCGGGCTTGATCCTGATAATAAGACAAGCAATTGAGCATGCCCCGACACTCGTCTGGACGAGACGAAACTGTCAAGCCCTTTAGCAGGCGTGGAGGTGGCCTGTCGGGCACGAATTCGGACGTGGTATCTCGGCCACCAACAGGATCGGATGATCCTTATGTTGGGGGAACAAATTGGTCGAGGGTTCTGGTTCGCGTGGGGGAGACGAAGCCAGGGGTGCTTTTGTCGGGCGTTGAGGTGCAGAGAGACAGGCTGGTCGGGTGTCGCCGGAAAACCTTTTACCCGTCGGACTTTTGGAAGGGGTGACCGGATAAACGATTTTCGTTTTGACAGTTTTAGTCCCTGGAGTTTGGTTTAATACGGAATAGCCCTTAAATTAAATACCGGATGGATCCCTGTAGTTTCATTTGACCAGAAACAGCCCCTCAACGATTTTAAATTTTAAATCCTTTTAGTCTGATTAATTACAATATAAACCCTGAACTTTTATTTAAATAAATTAATTTAAATTTCTTTTAAATCAAATTAATTTATAAATTTTTATAAACTTATATTATTATTATTTTTATAAATAAAAATTGTATAAAGGTTATTAATCCTATTAAAATATGTTTTTCTTTTATATATGCAAATTTTTTTGAATATTTTTATATAACTTTTTATATTAGTTTTCAATTATAAAATTCTAATTAATTCAAATTCGTATATATAAAATACCTACTTGTATAAAAACCAAATAAAACTCTTACACTTTATTAAAATGGAGAACGATTACATGCTAGATTTAATACAGGCACGAGAATAAAAATCCGAAACGTCACAGTCTCCCCATGTTAGAGGAATTTCGCCCCGAAATTCAACTAGTGGAGGCTATGAGAAGAGATGCGGATATTTGGATTTCATTTGGTCTTCACGTTCCCAAGTGAACTCGGGTCCACGTTTAGATTCCCAACGGACCTTAACAATTGGGATGCGGCTACGCTTGAGTTTCTTGACTTCTCGGTCCATGATTTCCACGGGTTTCTCAACAAAGTGCATCCTCTCGTCAATACGTACTTCATCAAGAGGGATGTGAAGATTCTCGTCGGCTAGACACTTTTTCAAATTAGACACATGAAAGGTCGGATGAACGTTGCTGAGTTCTGAAGGAAGGTCGAGTTTGTAGGCCACTTTTCCTACCCTTTCGAGTATCTTGAAGGGACCCACATATCGAGGTACAAGTTTTCCTTTCTTTCCAAATCGGACTACGCCCTTCTAAGGTGATACCTTTAGGAGAACCATATCCCCAACTTGAAATTCCAAGGGTTTTCGTCTTTTATCGGCATAGCTCTTTTGCCGACTCCTTGCCACTCGAATGTTGTCACGAATAAGAAAAATCTTATCGGTGGTCTCTTGGATAAGCTCGGGGCCGGTGATTTGTGCTTCACCAATTTCGTTCCAACAAATCGGTGAACGACATTTTCGTCCATAAAGAGCTTCAAACGGTGCCATGTTAATACTTGTGTGGTAGCTGTTGTTGTAGGAAAATTCGATTAGCGGTAGGTGAGAATTCCAATTGCCACCAAAGTCAATAACACAAGCTCTAAGCATATCCTCGAGAGTTTGGATTGTTCGTTCGGTTTGTCCATCAGTTTGAGGATGGTAAGCCGTACTTAAATCCAAACGAGTACCAAGTGCTGATTGCAATGATTGCCAAAATCGGGAAGTAAAACGCGAATCACGATCGGAGATGATGTTCAAAGGGATTCCGTGACGACTTACGATCTCATCAATGTAGATCCGAGCCAATTTCTCAACTCGATAGTCCTCACGAATGGGCAAGAAATGAGCAGACTTTGTGAGTCGATCGATAATAACCCAGATACTATCGTGCCCACTAGAAGTGCGTGGGAGTTTGGTGATGAAGTCCATAGCAAGGTTCTCCCACTTCCACACGGGAATTTCAGGTTGTTCGAGGAGTCCGGAAGGCTTTTGGTGTTCGGCCTTCACTTTAGAACAAGTAAGGCATTTTGCCACAAAGAGGGCAATATCCTTTTTCATGCCGGGCCACCAATATTGTTGACGGAGACCCATGTACATCTTATCAGCTCCGGGATGTACCGAATATCGAGTTTTGTGGGACTCGTTCATCAAAAATTTACGAAGATCGTCGCGATCGGGAACCCAGATACGGTCCAAGTAATACAATAAGCCGTTGGCTTTGGTTTCTAACAAGAGTTCTACACCACATGCCATTTCTTGATACATGTTTCCTTCGGTAACCGAGGTGTGTTGTGCTTTGAGAATACGGGCTTGGATATCGTTATGAATATAAACACTATGAAGCATGATACGTTCTTTACGACTCAAGGCGTCAGCTACAACGTTTGCTTTGCCGGGGTGGTAGCGGATCTCGCAGTCGTAATCGTTTAGAAGTTCAACCCATCGTCGTTGCCTCATATTAAGTTCTTTTTGATTGAAAATATGTTGGAGACTTTTGTGGTCGGTGAAAACCACGCATTTGGTGCCATACAGATAGTGTCTCCAAATTTTCAAGGCGAAAACGACAGCACCAAGCTCGAGATCATGGGTCGTATAGTTCTTCTCATGGATTTTGAGCTAACGTGATGCGTATGCAATTACTTGGCCACGTTGCATTAGAACACAACCAAGACCTTGGTTGGATGCATCACAATAAACGACAAAGTCGTCATTACCACTAGGAAGAGTTAGTATAGGAGCATTGCAGAGTTTGTGCTTGAGAGTTTGAAAAGCTTCCTCTTGCTTGGGTCCCCACTCATAAGATTTACCTTTATGAGTCAAGGCCGTGAGTGGAACCGCAATCTTGGAGAAATTTGAGATGAAGCGACGATAGTAACCCGCTAGTCCAAGGAAGGAACGAATCTCCGTAGGAGTCTTAGGAGTATTCCAATTCTTTACCGCTTCGATTTTTGCCGAGTCCACATGAATTCCCTTATCGTTGACTATGTGTCCCAAAAATTGAACTTCTTTTAGCCAGAATTCACACTTGGAGAACTTGGCGTATAGTTGTTCTTTCTTCAAGAGTTCTAAAATCAAACGAAGATGTTGTTCATGTTCCGCTTTCGTCTTAGAATAGATAAGAATGTCGTCAATGAAAACGATCACGAACTTGTCCAAATAAGGTTTGCATACACGGTTCATGAGGTCCATGAAGACCGCAGGTGCATTAGTCAAACCGAAGGGCATGACCATGAACTCGTAGTGATCGTACCTAGTCCGAAAGGCAGTCTTCGGGATGTCTTCATCGAGAACACGAAGTTGATGGTACCCGGAACGAAGGTCAATCTTGGAGAAACATGATGAACCTTGAAGCTGATCGAAAAGATCGTCGATACGGGGTAAAGGATAACGGTTCTTAATTGTAAGTTTGTTGAGTTCACGATAATCAATGCACATTCGAAATGATCCATCCTTTTTCTTTACAAACAGCACGGGAGCACCCCAAGGTGAATGGCTTGGGAGGATGAATCCTTTGGATGAGAGTTCTTGTAATTGACTTGCAAGCTCTTGCATCTCGGAAGGTGCAAGACGATAGGGAGCTTTTGCCACGGGAGTTGCTCCGGGCACAAGGTCGATACGAAACTCCACTTGTCTAGTGGGAGGAAGACCAGGTAAATCCTCGGGGAATACCTCGGGAAAATCTCGGATGATTGGAATGTCTTGCAGTTTCTTACCCTTGTCCTTTGTGTCAACTATGTGGGCCAAGAATGCAACGTACTTTTTCCGCAAGTACTTTTGTGCCAATGTGCAAGACATGATTTGAAGACCACGACACGGTTTTTCACCGAAAATAACTAACGTGTCACCCGTAGGGAGAGGTATACGAATGCACTTTTCGTAGCAAATAACTTCGGCATGGTGCTTGGATAACCAGTCCATGCCAATTATAATATCGAAGCTTCCCAATTGCATTGGAAGGAGATCAACAGAGAACTCATGATTATTAAGCTCGAGATTGCAGTTGCGGATAACAGAGTTTATAGCAATAGATTTCCCGTTTGCTATCTCCACGGAATAGGGGTTGTCAAGTTTCGTTCTTTGTTTAGCAAGTCGAGATTCAAAGGTAAGAGACACGAAACTCCTATCGGCACCAGTATCAAATAAAATGGATGCATAATGATTGTTTACGAGAAACGTACCGTTTATCACGTCGTTGTTTGCTTGAGCCTCATTAGCGTTTATGTTAAACGCTCGTCCTTGAGGACCACCTTGATGATGAAGTTTTGGGCATCGGTCACGGAAATGGTTTGGATCTCCACATTCGTAACATGCCCGACCATTGGGAGGTGCCGGATAGTTTTGACGGTTGGCTGGAGCAGCTTGATGGACGGGAGGACGGATACGGCAGGTAGTGACCACATGCCCATATCGCCCGCAGCTTGAGCATAATCGGCATGGTAGATTGGCAGGATGATGGTACTTGCAGGTCTGGCATTGGGGATTCGGGCCCTGATAAATTTTCGGGTTTTGACCCAAAGGGGCCGCTTGAATAGCAGGTACAGCGGGAGTTACGGCTGCGAAGTTTCGACCCTTATGTTTCTTGTTGCAGTTAGAAGACTCGGGTTTCACATCTTTGACTGCCGCAAGAGTAGACACAACCTTCTTGGAACCCTTTCTTGTTAAGGTTCCGGCTTTGACATGGTTGTCGGATAATGTAGCAGATAGGCGGATAGCAGCTTCAAGAGTAGGAGGATTGCTTCCTAGCACAGCATCTTGAATTTGCATAGGCAGGCCGCCTATGTACTTTTCAATTCCCCGAGTAAGGGGAGTGATCATGTGAGTTACCAACAGACTTAGTTCTTGGAACCGGGTGGTGTAAGCCAGATTATCCCCGCTGTCTTGGGCAAGATCCCAAAATTCAGCCTCGAGCTTCCTCATTTCATTCCTAGGACAGAATTCATCAGTCATTGCCTTCTTCAGATCATCCCATGATAAGGATGTAGCAACCTCAGCACCACGAGTGCGTTTCTCACCGTTCCACCAGGTGAGGGCTCTCTTTTGGAGAACACTTGTGGCATAACGAACCCGAAGATTATCGGGACAGTCGCTGTTTAGGAATGTGCTTTCCATGCTTTCAAACCATTGGAGTAGGCCGGTAGCACCTTCAGTCCCGAAGAATTTAGTAGGATTGCACGAGTTAAAGTGCTTAAACGTGCAATGAGGCGGGTTGGTACCACCGTTTCCTTGGATGTTGTGAGACCCGTCACTGTTGTTATTTGCTTGAGTCATTTGCCCTACTAGTTGGGCAAGAAGAGTAGCAAGATCCGGGTTGGAAGTGCTAGAGTTTGCACGTCGAGGAGGCATTCTAACACCATAAGAAAAAGACAAGGGTATTTTAGATAAGACGGATAAATATGAGTTATAGCGGGAAATAATGTAAGTAGAAATACGAGATTTATCATGACGCGTGCTAGTGCATGTGTATTTATTCTAAGTTGATAGGGGAAACTAAGTCATCTATTCCGGGTAGGACATGATGTTATAGATCATTATTTGCGTAATAGGAATTGGCGGGACTTGCATGCCCTACAAACTGTTATTACGTGTGCACCCGTAATAATGATTTGTTTTACATGTTCGTCTAGTTTTTCCTATTTTGCTATAATTTCCCCAGATTTTGAGTTCGAATTCGGATTGTATCCTTGCGAATACATTGACTTATCAACGTTAAATAATTCCCCGAAACTTTCAAAGAGACATGCTTTAGCCTATAGGTAAACACTCACTTCAGGAATTCCCAGGAAAGCATACGGGTCCGTTTATTTGGATTTATACGAAATGCTTTCCTAGACAGAAAACCCAATGTACAGGTGTCACCCTTCCAGATTGCACATGTCTTTTACTGGTTTCAGGAAATTAAGTCGTTGACGAGATTTTCAAGATTTTAATAGATTTGAGAGTTTATGAATATAAAACGTGTAGGAATGTTGCAATTTATAAGGATTAGGAGAGAGCATGGACAAGGACAAGTAGTGTATTTGTTTGCATAAGTTTGTTTGTCAAGTGTGTATGTAAAGCATGCATCATGTATCAAAGTCTTGTATGTATGTGTATAAGTCTCATGTACCAAACTCGGGAAAATTCAAATAATACCTAACTACAAATAATTCACATAGCAATTTATCATTTAGCACATAACACATAAAAGGGAGTCCTAGGGTTATAGTCTAGGTCATTGTGTCTAATAACCTAATTCCCTATAACCATGGCTCTGATACCAATCTGTCACACCCCGACCGATGACGGAATCATCGAGGCAGACAATGTGATGATTGTTCAAAAGCACACGATAACTAAAGGTTGCATAATTCATAATTTAATTTAAAGACAACAAGTTCCAAATACAATACATTTCAAATAACCTAGTCTAGTTCAAAACGTTAATTTATTTAACTAGGTCCATAGTTCCTAAATGGAGAGATCTTCGGCAAGCAGTCACATATCCAAACCTGAAACATTATTTAAATCAAGTGTCAACTAAAAAGTTGGTGAGTACATAGGTTTAGTATTTCCTGTAAATAGTAGTTGTAAATCGTTTTAAGACTCTTTGTTTATATTGTTAAACATAGCATGTATGATGTATCATTTATTTAATCACAATCCAAACCGAGTTTGACACGCTTGAACAGAGCACAACAGCTAAGTCCGGTATGCTTGAATATAGTTACCCACTATATCCGGTATGATTGAATATAACACGCGGTTATATCCGAGTATGCAGTAATAAACACCCTAACCGGGTGGGCTGGTCAGGCACAATAGATCTATCAATATTACAGTTGGTTGTCTTGTGTTTAAATGTATGTACATCCAAAGAATAAGCATATAGTCTCATGTATAACATGTATAAACAATGTGAGTAGCATGTATAATGTTTCACCCCAAAATGTATAAAAATGTAAAATAGGGGCTATGTAACTCACCTTGCAAGCGGGTATTTTTTCACGCGTGTAGGTGATAAGTATGTGGAAGCCTAAGCACGTTGATACCCTATGTAGACAAATGGGTATTATTGTATGCGCATAGGTGTGTATTTGTATTTAAATGTATATGGATTTTAATAAAATTTTCTTTAATATTTATTTGTATAAAGTATGGAAATAGAATGATAATGGTTTTTTTTTGTAAAACTTTAACTTATAAGGATATATATATATATTGTTTTAAACAAGTATTATTATATTTAATGTATTTATATAATAATAACAAATAAAAGAAGTCTTTATTTATTTAAACAAGTTTATTGAAAATATTGCTAGGTTCATATAAAAATGAGGCATTTTATATATTAAATGTATTTTAATAAGTTTATAAAAATGTTACATGATTTATAAAAATATAGGACATTTTATATATTAAATGTATTTTAATAAGTTTATAAAAATGTTACAAGATTTTTAAAAATATAGGACATTTTATATATTAAATGTAATTAAATAATTTTATAAAAATATTACAAGATTTATACAAGTATGGGATATTTTATATATAAGAAAATGTATTTAGATATTACAAGTTTTATAAAAATAGGATAGTTTATGGATTAAAGATCGTTTAATCGGTTTCAAAGTAAACGAACGAGTTAACCGACTCGTTTTAGTTTTTATTGTATGAGAAGAATGTTAAAATAAGTTAAAGTAATTAAATAAATTAAATAAAATGAAAACAGTAATAAAAAAATTGGGCCGAAGGCCAACCGGTTTCGAACCCGCGACCTCCGGATCAAACACACACACGCATAACCAGCCGGGCTACTGCCCATCGCTGGTTATGTGTGTATCGAATAACTTAAGTACACAAGGGAGGAGTTGGTCGCTGGTCCTCGGTGACCGGCAAACCGTGTCCGAGGACACTTGGTTTGCCCGGTAACTCTCGTGCGATTGCCGAGTTTTCGTCTGGGATTGATTACCTGACGATGACAGAAGCTAATGGACTCGAAATGAGGCTCGAACTTGGTCGCGAAGTGTCCGGTCGGCAAAGGTTTGAAGTCCGAAAAAGTCAAGAGTGGGAATCAGCTTCTGGATGGAATTAGACTTCGAAACTTTGGATGTAGCTTCCCTCAGAGGCGACGAATGCAATGGTAGTTTCAATTTGGAGTGAGAGTGGGTGCAGAGGAGATGACGAGCTCGCACAGGTTCGGCTATGGCTATTTATAGCCTGGCTTGATCCTGATAATAAGACAAGCAATTGAGCATGCCCCGACACTCGTCTGGACGAGACGAAACTGTCGAGCCCTTTAGCAGGCGTGGAGGTGGCCTGTCGGGCACGAATTCGGACGTGGTATCTCGGCCACCAACAGGATCGGATGATCCTTATGTTGGGGGAACAAATTGGTCGAGGGTTCTGGTTCGCGTGGGGGAGACGAAGCCAGGGGTTCTTTTGTCGGGCGTTGAGGTGCAGAGAGACAGGCTGGTCGGGTGTCGCCGGAAAACCTTTTACCCGCCGGACTGTTGGAAGGGGTGACCGTATAAACGATTTTCGTTTTGACAGTTTTAGTCCCTGGAGTTTGGTTTAATACGGAATAGCCCTTAAATTAAATACCGGATGGATCCCTGTAGTTTCATTTGACCAGAAACAGCCCCTCAACGATTTTAAATTTTAAATCCTTTTAGTCTGATTAATTACAATATAAACCCTGAACTTTTATTTAAATAAATTAATTTAAATTTCTTTTAAATCAAATAAATTTATAAATTTTTATAAACTTATATTATTATTATTTTTATAAATAAAAATTTTATAAAGGTTAATAATCCTATTAAAATATGTTTTTCTTTTATATATGCAAATTTTTTTGAATATTTTTATATAACTTTTTATATTAGTTTTCAATTATAAAATTCTAATTAATTCAAATTCGTATATATAAAATACCTACTTGTATAAAAACCAAATAAAACTCTTACACTTTATTAAAATGGAGAACGATTACATGCTAGATTTAATACAGGCACGAGAATAAAAATCCGAAACGTCACACCAACCGACAATTTAAGGAAAACGACAAGTTTAACCATCTAAAAGATGGTTCAAAATAAGTTCAAGGACTCCTCCACTAGGAGTCCTAACTCCGAATAACAACAAACACCCCAAAAGAACCGAAAATCCAATCCACCATGAAGCTTGACCCGAGACCTCAAACCGGAGCTTTACCTACATGAGAACACCACAAAACATGTTAGTAATGATATATACAAGTTCCCATAGCCTCTAATGAGTTAAACATAAGAAAAACCCAAAAAATGGGTTTCAACGTAGGGGGCGTTTGGGGAGCGTAGGTCAGTGCCTAGGGTGTAGGCAAAACTAACCCATCATAGGCTACGCCGTGTAGGGCGTAGCTTACACCCCCATCCGCACAACAAACAATAATTTTGAATTCCTCACGTCGAGGCACCCCAAATTCATATATTACGGCTTCCGTAACTCATTTTCTAGCTCAAGATATGCTTACTTCAAGTTTGGCATTCCTCTATTATCTGATTTACACCAACTTAGTGGGATTCTAATGATCCCAATCCCTCCCCTTTACCTCCTTAATGAAGTTCATGGACTTCAATCGCCCCATTATCCAACCTGTACCAGTGAGCACCCAAAGACTCCAACTAACATATATAACTTCTTACATACATTACACCTATGTATGTATACACTAGTTAGTTACTCTCCCACTAACCCAACCATACTTCTTTGTGAGGTTCTAAGGACCTCAAACACCACAAAACAACTTTGTGAAGTTCATAACCTCAATCAACTTCGTGTGAGGTTCTTAGACTTCAAACTCCTTTATATGAGGTTCTAAAGACCTCAAACGGCACAACACAACCTTGTGAAGTTTATGACCTCAAATTACTTTCGTGTGAGGTTCTTAGACTTCAAGCAACAACGACGTTAGTGAAGTTCCAAGACTTCAAGCTACAATGATGCAAGTGAAGTTCAATGACTTCAATTCCACCTAATTGCATTTTATTTTGACTCTTACCACATATTAGTCAAATTACACCAAATCACCACATTTTACATATTTGTTTCACTCATACCACACTAAGTAAAATTACACCAATATAACACATTCCAAAATTTAGTTTGACTCTTTACCACAATTTAGTTTGACCGATTATAGTCAAACATCCAATCTACCAATTCACCATTTCCAATTAAGGTCTAAAACCCACCATAGACCTTATGAATTACACCCATTCTAAACTTGATTAATTACACCTTAAACAAGTTTTAACCTCCCTACCCAATCATTCACCCATTTTGACCCGTTTGGGTTCCACCCAATTTGACCCAAACTCTAAATTTCATATATCACCGAATTGATTAAGGGTTATTACTTGGCTGTGTGGGTAATCACACCACCAACACTTACTGATGTCGGTCGAATGGTCTATAAAAACAAACACAAAACTAACCTAGACACCCTAGTTGAACTCTAGACAGTCCTATAAACTAGACCACAAAGACAGGCAAGTGTACCTATCAAATGTAATATAGCTTAATGAAAGTCCGGATATTGAACCCACGAGATACAGACACTAACTAAAATTGGACTCCGAGACAGAACTAAAATATTTGGTTTGGTTTGGGGGGCAAATCTACCAACTATGATTAGACTAATTAACTCAAAAATAAATAAATGAAGAAGACTACTAACTATAGGTAACTATCACTCAAGAGAATCAGATGAAATCAAGAATCGGGAAGAGCACTACCAGATGTAAATTAACAAGAATCCTATTTGTTAGAGTCAGATTACTATCGGATATGGAAACGATGATGAAACTGGGATTCTAAGTATGACACCCTAAAAATCACCTAGTAGATTCCTAATCAATATCAGGATGTGACCAGCAGGCAACTCTAAGGAATGTATAACGCTCACCAGATAGTCGGATTATCTTTCGGTTTCACCAACGATACAAAAGTACCCTAAGACAGATCACCTTTCAGTGTCAATGTCTCAATACACTCGAGGGATGCACGGGGTAAGCAATGAACAATCAACTTGACATGGACTAGCAAGGATCCTAAGACACCTAGGGAAACCTCTTTTCAGAGCCCTTACACCTAGACACCTACAACCAGAGACTAACCGCCTATCTCTAACCTTTCAGCTATTGAGACAGGTAGAACATTCAGATCTAATAACTTACCAACAAATATTCATATGGACTACTACGTCTAGCAATACCATATACAGTCATAAACACACAGTAAGCAACCTAAACATGCAACTATAACTGAAAGACATTCAACAAGAAGCATGGGGAACATAAGTTAGTAATAAATCAAATTTAAATATGCAAATACATCAAACCAATCATGCAAACAATTATTACAATAGTATCAAATCATTATACGATAACCAAAATAGATAAAAATCCAATCTTTCAACAAATAATCATCAAATCTAGGTAGTTACTAAGAGTTTAACCAAGGATCAAGTTTAAAACTAAGAAACCAGTAGCAAAAGACATAATCATGGTATCAAACAACTGATTGAATACAAAAGAATGAATACTCGAAACCGAACGATTGATATCTAACCGAATTGATCCCGAAATCTTCAAACTATGGCTTCAATCTTCTTCCATGCTCTCAAAATCGCCCAAGAACTCTCTCTAGACGGCTAGAAATCGAACTCCTCAAATAATGGCATTAAAAATATTTTAATATTCGAAATTAGGGTTTTTTCAGATATTTTAGACTTTCGCGTGTCGCGAACCTTGAACCTGGCTTCTTCGCGTGCCGCGAAAAACAAAATAGTCAGGGGTCTTTCTCATGGTCTTCGTGTGTCACGAAGACATGCCTCCTCCTCTTCGTGTGTCACGAAGAGCTAACTTTCAAGATTTTTTTCTTTTTCTTTTTCTTTTCCATCCCTATCCTCGTGTGTCCAATTTCTCCAGGTTTTAACACCTTAATTCTGCTACTTTATCACACAAGCACCTACAAACACACCCCGAACTCATAACGAACCAAAAACGAACAAAATACTAACTAAAAACACACAAAACAATAGGATTAAAAACATGTGTTTTGAAAAACATCAAACATCCCCACACTTAACATTTTTCGTCCTCGAAAAAGAATCTGCAATGGAATCATAACTGCAAAACTAGCTATAACAATCACATTAATTCATTATTTCAAATATAATCACGCTCTAAGTGCAATCATCGGTACTTCTATCCTACTAAACCCAACCACCAACTTATCAAGCCCCCAATTGTGTTATAAATCCATATTACCAAGTTATCAATCAATCAGGCTGAAACCCGAAGTGTGACACGTAGGCGAAACTTAGATTTCTGAATTAATTAAGCTCATGTAAGTGGAATTATGGAATGCGTGTGCCACCAACTCTCGGATTTACTTTCATAAAAAGAAAGTGGCATGCCAATGAATTTTCAAAACATATAAATTCTTAAGCCTAATGTGGTACCTATCACCCTATATTGGCAGTTTCAGCTTACCGTGTCCCCTAAGATGAAAACCCACAAGATAAATTGATTTAATTAATATTTAAATATGTTTAACACTTTCAGGATATTTAACAAAGTTGGCTGGGTCTACCAATGCATCTCAAATTAGACGCGCTTTCTATTGTTATTATTTCATTCAAATTCAACAAGCAGTTCCCAGTTCAACCTATCATCTTCCATTTAATTGCAAAATTCTAAATCAAGGACATATTTTTTGAAAATTTTTCTAATTTTTTCTGATTTTTTTTTATTTTTTATTTTTTTTCTATGTAAACTAAACTAAATTAATAAACTAAGATAGACGTAGTCTCCCATCCCCACACTTGAAACGCACATTGTTCCCAATGTGAACCGAGAAACGACGGACAATAAAGACAAAAATAAAGAAATAAAAAAATTTAAAATAAAGTAAACTGCACAAAAATCGGAACTGGCTTCCCTGGTTAAGATGATGGTATTCCTCGTAAGTTGTGTTCCATAGCCCTCCAATCGAACGCGCTTAGCTTACCAAGTTTCCAAAATTCCTCACAAACGAAAGCGGCAAATGCTAACAATATTCTAGCAACCATATCAAACAGCCAAACAGTAGCAATGAATATATACAAACAACCACCCTAGCCGAGCCCCCCCATACTAATCATATAGTATATTGGTATTAAGTACAGGCCATGATAATGAAAACAGAAATAAAGAAAAATAAATACAAGGAAACAAATACAACCCAGCTGAACGACGCTGCTAATCAACCCTTATCTCCACATGTATCTGGCTCTGCCTGATCCTGATCTGGGACTCGAAAAAATGGTGGGATCTTGACGCCCTGCTGCGTCATCATATAACGGATAGCATCACTTGCCTATCCAATCTATAAAAAATCTGATCTCTCAGTGCCTCTACTGTAAATGGTGCTGGCGGCCTCTTGCGCAGGGAATGCTGGTACTAGGGGCGCTCTATATGATGCGGAACTCTCTGGCGGGCGGTGGGCGCCCCCATCTGGATGGCCTCTGCTGCAGGTTTCCCAACAGGTGGTGGTACATGCGGACCCTCTCTCGCCTCTATCCATCTAGGCGGCTCATGCCCCTGAGGTCCTTAGACATTATCGGTGCTTCCCTGGTGTGTGGTGTGGGTCGGGTGATGAAATTTTCGGTGATACGAGTGCCTGTGTTGGTGTAGGTTGGTAGTGGTGGTGGTGAAATGGGGTGGGGTAGCCGAATTTGTGGTGGAGGAGGTTGATGTGGTGGTGCGACGGTGGTGGGAGTAGGTGTGGTGTGGTGTGGTGGGTGTCGGGTGTGGTGGTAATCTCAGGAGGGAGGTGGTCTATCGGAGGTGTTAGATGGTGGTGGGTGCACGGTGGTGATGGTGGTAATCTTGGGAGGGAGTTTTTTTGGCGGGAAAACTTTCCTTGGCCAAATTTTTTAAGGATCATTTGTACGCGTTTTTCTGGCCATTTTTTAGAAGATAGTAATTTTGGTTTTTCCGGACAAGAATTTGTATACGATGTGGCTTGGCGAAACACGGACGAGATTTTTGTTGGATGATACCACTTGTCATACATCGTTTAAGTGTTCATACCTGAAAATATGGGCTACGAGTATCCAGGATACTTATTTAATAGGGTATGAATGCTGAACTAATGGGAGCTGTTGGGTCGTCATTGGCTAAAGGTTTCGTTCTATTTGTGAAGATGTGGCTGCTTTGGGTCTTTTGGAAAAAGAATAATCTTGTTTAGGTATTCAAACCTGAATATGTGGGCTACGAGTATCCGGGATACTTCTTTAATAGGGGATGAATACTGGAACAACTTGAACCCAAGGATTTGCTGTTTTGGATCTTTGCAAAGGAATAAAAGAATAAAATCCTGGAGTTGGCTAGTTGTTCTTTTTGAGGATTTGAGTGAAGTGATGATGAAGCTTGTCATATTTTACAGAGAAATGAGGGGGATAAAAATAAATGTATCATCAACCGTGATTTCTCGTGTAAACTATATTTTTATTGCTCATTGGTCAAGCCCGTGTTCAAGATTTGATGTGATTCAATTATGATGGGATTTCTCATTTGGGATCTGGGCGGAATCCAGATAGACAACCTAGTTATGGAACTTCACCGAAGTGAACGTATACAGATTAGGAGGTATGAAACAGGAATGAAGATCTAATTGAAGAATGTTGGACTTTGGATATAAGGTGATGACTGCTAAGCATGATTTTGTGGTTGATTCTATAAAGTGTTTTCAAGATGAAACTGGATATCCGTTGGATTATTAGTTGAAGATGGAACCTTTTGTCATTGGTCGATGGGATAGGAAACATACCCTTGTTTCTGGTCTAGTCAGATGGAGCTTAAACTGAAAGGGGATATTGGAAAGAACATCTTCAGGAATTTGGCTGACTCGTGAAGTTACAGGATAGAGTTGGACACATCTGGTTGAAGACTTAAGTTTATCTTACTGGAATTCCTATGGGAGCTGATTAGTTTGATGCAGGTTATTGGAAATTCAAACTCTATCATATGCCAGCTAATTTGGAGTTGTCTTAGTCTACTATTGTTACCTGGTTAGGAAGACATTGTCAGACTCAGAGTTCTAAGTCAGGGTGGAGCAAGCTACTGTTGAGAGGTTGAACTACAATGAGTTGTGTTGGGTTAGTTGGTTCTTATTGAAGCACTTGTTTTGGTCTACAATGAAAGCTACAGTTATGAGGGAGTCGTGTGTATCACTCGGCAACTGAAGAGTGAAGTTTGAAGATTTGAAGATCTCAAGTGGAATGCCGGAAGATCAAGTCTCGCCAGAAGACACGTGATGTCATTAGTTTAGAGGGAGTCTGTTAGGACATTCTTTGTAAACTGATGATTATCAGTGTTAGTGATAGATAGAATTTGATGCTATAGTTAAGAGGGAGTTTGTAGAAGCATGTTTTAGTAACTATAGATTAAATTCTATGTATCGGTGCACGTGGCTAGTACGCAGGAGGGTGTTCCTGAGTACTTAGCCTGCACACTAGTTTGGTCCTGCGTACTTAGTAAGTACGTAAGGCTTTTGCCTTGCGTACTTGTCAAGTACGCATGACCTAACCCTGCGTACTTAGTAAGTACGCAAGGATTTTGCCTTGCGTACTTGTCAAGTACACAGGTAGTGTTCCTGCCCCTATAAATAGAAGACTTGTCGTCATTTGTAGGTGGAACTCTGGAACAAGGTTGAGAGGTGTCCGGGTCGGGACGAGCTCTCCCGACCCCTGGACCGTGAGCTTAGATGAGAGATGTGTGCTCCTTCGGTATGTAGTCTGTAATACGGGATGACTTCTATGTTATGGATTACGTGTCGTTTCATTGTCTTTTGTTTATGTTCGTGTTTCTCTGTCTCGTTTCTTGGTTCCCACACAAATCACAGAACAGGTCCGTGTATCTCCGCTGCGCGACGAGGCTCCCGGGACCTACACCTTTCCATAAACCATCCTAAAGTGTGTGGTCCCAATAGGTGTTTTGAACGCTGTTCTAAAAGCCCAAAGCGCATCATCTAGATTGTCGGACCAATCACTTCTATTCCTCCCGACAGTCTTCTCCAAAATCCTTTTCACTCCCCTGTTTGCATTTTCCACTTGCCCTCTGGTCTGTGGATGATAGGCAGTCGATAATCGAAGGGTTACCCCGTAGCGTGACAAAACCTTCTCCATTTGGGCATTACAAAAATGTGTGCCTCTATCACTAATCAAGGCTTTGGGAGTCCCAAACTTGCTAAAAAATCTCTTCAGGAATCCCACCACTACTCGGGCCTCATTAGTAGATAAGGCTTGTGCCTCAACCCAATTAGAAACATAATCTATTGCCACAAGAATGTACTAATTCCCTCATGATAAAGGAAACGGACCCATGAAGTCAATGCCCTAAATATCAAATACTTCAACTACCTGGATAGGATTCTGAGGCATCTCATTTCAAGATGAGATATTACCGGTGCGTTGACACGCATCACACCGTTTCACTAACTCGTGAGCATCCTTAACCACTGTTGTCCAATAAAAACTAGAATCAAACACCTTCTTTGCGGTGTAAAAGGGCCCATTCTGACCTACCGTCAAATCCTCATGACAGTGTTTCAGGATCTCAACTCCTTCCTCCTTACTCACACATCTTCTTAGAACTCTATCAGCTCCCACTTGAAACAGATATGGAGCATCACAAATGTAGTGGTTGTCATCAACAAAGAATTTTCGCCTCTGTTGGGATGTCATGACCTTAACCACTAAACCGTCAGCTAGGTAGTTTTCTATGTCAGAAAACCATGGCAAACCCTGCTCCTCAGCACTCATATAGAACAGCGACTCCTTGTCCAGCCCCAAACTCAACATCATCAACGACTCATGGGGAAATATGTCCCCTATAGCCTCCTCCCGTATCTCTTCTCTACCGGGATCCTCTAACCACGACAAATGATTAGCCGCCACATTCTCTGCTCCCTTCTTATCTTTGATCTAAATATCAAACTCAGAAAGCAAGATAATCCATCGAATCAATCTAGGTTTGTCATCTTTCTTTGCGAACAGGTATCGCAATGCTGCATGATCAGTATAAACGATGGTCTTAGATAGCACTAAATAGGAACGGAATTTATCAAACACGAAAACCACCACTAAAAACTCATTCTCAGTAGTCATATAATTCTCTTGAGCATCATTAAGAGTTTTACTCGCGTAGTAGATTGGGTGGAAGTGCTTATCTCTCCTTTGGCCTAGAACAGCCCCGAATGCATAATCACTAGCATCACACATGAACTCAAAGGGTAAGCTCCATTCGAGGGATATCAAGATGGGAGCACAAACCAACTGCTCCTTCAAGAACACAAACGCCTTAAGACAGTCCACATCAAACTCAAAATGAACGTCTTTCTCAAGAAGGCGTGTCATGAGCCGGGTAATCTTTGAAAAGTCTTTAATGAATCGTCTATAGAAACCCGCATGGCCCAAGAAACTCCGAACTGCTTTCACACTAGTCGGTGGTGGTAGCTTACTGATCATCTCAATCTTAGCTCTATCCACTTCGACACCGGCACGTGAAACCTTATGCCCAAGCACAATCCCCTCAGTCACCATGAAGTGACACTTCTCCCAATTTAGCATCAACTTCGTCTCTATGCATCTCCTCATCATCTTCTCTAGATTCTACAAACAATGATCGAATGAATTTCCAAACACAGAAAAATCGTCCATGAATACCTCCATAGAAGTCTCGATCATGTCCTGAAATATGGCCACCATGCACCTCTGAAAGGTAGCTGGAGCATTACATAACCCAAATGGCATACGCCGGTACATGAAGGTACTGTATGGGCATGTAAATGTGGTTTCCTCCTGATCCTCCGGTGAAATAGGGATCTGAAAATAACCCGAGAAGCCGTTAAGGAAACAGTAGAACTGCTGCCCTGATAGGTGCTCCAGCATCTGGTCAATGAAAGGAAGATGGAAGTGATCCTTCCTTGTGGCATCATTCAATCCTATAATTAATGCACACCCTCCAGCCTATGACTGTTCTAGTGGGAATCAACTCATTCTTCTCATTAATCACAAATGTCATCCCACCCTTCTTCGGGACGACCTGAACTAGGCTTCCCATGTGGATTCAGAAATAGGATATATCAATCTAGCATCAAGGAGTTTAAGGACCTCCTTCTTCACCACATCAGACATGTTAGGGTTAAGCCTCCTTTGAGCTTGAACAACATGATTGTGCTCATCCTCCATGAGTATCCTATGCGTACAGAAAGTAGGGCTTATGCCCTCAATATCCATGAGCTTCCACGTAATGGCCTGTTTATGTGTCTTAAACACAACAATCAACCTCCTCTTTTCCTCCTCAGTCAATGCAGCAGATATAATGATGGGCAAACCAGCCTTACCATCCAAGAAAGCATACTCCAAATGGGAGGGTAGCTCCTTAAGCTCAACAGACGGTGGTACCTCAACCGAGGGCTTATCCTCCTCGGTACTATCAACGACCTCAAATACCTCTGGGTACTCGGGAGGCTTACTGGCCAGATGGCTTGGACAGTGCTCCGGGGGAGCCTCAGTCTCAACCTCCTGGTTCTCCTCACTCAGGTGTTGCGTGTTAAGCAGGTCAGCTCCACACACGTAGTCAAGGCAACGATCCATGTGAGATATGAAGGTGTCAAGAAAGAACACGGAATCGTCCTGACCACTAGAGTTCTTCATTGATTTCATGACATCAAAGGTGATGTTTTCATCCCCTACACTAAGTGTGATCTTACCGTCGAAGACATCGATCAATGCCTTGGCGGTGCGCAAGAAGGGGCGTCCCAGAATGAGCGGGACTCTGTCATCAACCTCCGTATCAAAAATGATGAAATCCGTGGGGAAAACAAACTTATCAACTGTGACTAACAGATTCTCCACTATTCCCCGTGGATACTTGACCAAACGATGGGCCAAAGATATGCTCATGCGCGTAGGGGCCGGATCTCCAAGGCCTAGCTTCTCAAAGTGAGAGTATGGCATCAGGTTGATGCTAGCACCGAGATCGGGCAATGCGTGGTGCATAGTTGAACTAACAAACAGGCACGGGATAGTGAAGACGGGAGCTGCTAACTTCTCTGGTAGCTTATTCTGGACCACCGCAGAACATCTTTCATTCAGAGTGACAGTTGAAAGCTCCTCCAACTTCTTCTTATTAGACAGAAGATCTTTAAGGAATTTAGCATATTTAGGCATATGTTGGAGTGCTTCAACGAACGGTAGATTGATTTTGAGCTGCTTAAACAACTCCAGAAAGTGTCCATAATCCTTAGCATATTTCTGCTGCATCAGGCGAGCGAGATATGGAACACGGTTAAGATCAATGTCAGGAATCTTCTTCTTCTCTTCACCCTTTTCTCCTACTTCCTTCTCAGCGGGAGACTCACTGTTGGGCACGGTACTTACTGGGACTCGCCTCTCATTCCAGGGGTCTCCATCTCTATCTCTTCATATATCGGCTCTTCATCATCATATGCCGGTGTCTGCTCTCTCTCCCCTCATTTGCCACTGCGGGTTGCCACCGCCTTCAGAGTGGGTTTCGGGTTGGTCTCAGTACTACCTGAAAAGGAACCTCCCTATCTGTCAGTCAGCTGCTGCGTAATATCTCCCACTGTGCGCTGCAAATCTAAGAATGCAGACTGCTGACTCCACAACAATGTATCATGCTCCTTCAGCTTGTTTTGAGTCTCCTGATATCTGCTCACTAGCTGAGCAAGAATCTGAGTCTGGGTAGCCAACATCTCCTCTATCTTCTTCTCACTCCCACTGCTACCAGAATTCTGGCCTCCATCTCCACCACCATACTGATTCTGGCGGGGTTGAAACCCAGGTGGGTTCCCGCCAGATCTCCAACTGAAGTTGGGGTGGTTTCTCCATCCCGAGTTAAACAAAGGGGGTTTTTGATTCCCCAAGAAGTCCACATGTTCCTGTTGACTGACAGGGCAATCTATGGTGTCATGACCTCCCCTACACACCTCACACTTCAGACCACTCAGCTTCAACTCCTTGATATCCTTAGCCATAGCTGCGAGTGCAGCAGCCACACTAGTTTCAGTGGTGACCTGATGAATACCCCTGGTAGATAAGGGGGTGGCCCTAGTGTTAGGAATGGAATTCCTAGAGGAAGGTTGTTGTTGCTCGGCCAAAACAAAGCTCTCAAACATCTCCTCACATTCGCTTGGCTCCTTGTTATCCATGATGTGACCTCCTGCAGCAGTATTGAACATTTGTTGCTTCTCAAAAGTTAGGCCATTATAGAACTTCTCAACAAGTGCCCAATCAGAAAGGCCATGCTAAGGGCATCTACTCAGCAGAGTGTTGAACCGCTCCCAAGCCATGTGGTAAGGCTCATCGGGGTCCATACGGAAGGAGTGGATATGGTCCCTTAGACGGGCGGCCTTAGACGGCGGATAGTACTTTTTCAAGAACTTGGACTGCAGATCTTCCCAAGTGGTAATGGAGTCCTGGGGTAGGGTATCCAACCACGTGGCAGAATGACCATAAAGCGTGAATGGGAACAGACTCATATAGATTGCGTCCTCAGTGGCACCAGTAATGCGAAAGGTATCGTAAATACGCGCAAAGCGGGACAGATGTCCTGGTGCATCCTCATTCTCGAGGCCGTGGAACTAAGTAGAGTTAGTGATGGTGTTCATAACATGAGATGGAATCTGCCAATTATTAGTGTTTGGCACATTAGGGTGGGTGATAGATGACCTGGCCCCTATGAAACCATCTTAAGCCCTCTGGTGGATGGTACGCCTAGCACGTGGATTAGCATCATCCATGCCAGCAATAGGAATAGGAATACGTACCTTTTTCTCACAGAAATCACTCAAACGGTCGCAAAACTTCCAGCTGCGCTCGTGAAGCTCTCGCCCGGGTTCTAAATAAGCAGCAAAGTGGGATGATCCCTGTGAACGAGTGTGTTGCATAAACTTGAGAAGAAAACAAAGGAAGAATGACTAACGACAAAAGAAAGACTCTAACTACGACACACACAAATAGCAAATAAGACAAAAAAACAATTAAGACTTAAGATAGAAAGAAATAAACTACTAAATTAAACTAAACATAAAAGAGAAAATAAAAACACAAATAACCAAATAAAAACTAACCGTAGCTAATTTTGCTATTGCCAAGTGTCCCCGGCAACGGCGTCAAAAACTTGATATCGGTCGAATCGTCTATAAAAACTAAACACAAAACTAACCTAGACACTCTAGTTAAACTCTAGACACTCCTATAAACTAGACCACAAGACAGGCAAGTGTACCTATCAGTTGTAATACAGCCTAATGAAAGTCCGGATATCGAACCCGCGAGACTCCGAGACAGAACTAAAATATTTGGTTTGGTTTGGGGGGGGGGGGGGGAATCTACCAACTATGATTAGACTAACTAACTCAAAAATAAATAAATGAAGAAGACTAATAACGACAGGTAACTATCACGCTGAGAATCAAATGAAATCAAGAATCGGGAAGAGCACTACCTAGACAAGAATCCTATTTGTGAGAGTCGGATTACTATCGGATATGGAAACGATGATGAAACTGGGATTCTATGTATGACACCCTAAAAATCACCTAATGGGTTCCTAATCAATCTCAAGATGTGAACAGCAGCCAACTCTAACGAATGTATAACGCTCACCAGATAGTCGGATTACCTTTCGATCTCACCAACGATACTAAAGTACCCTAAGACAGATCACCTTTCAGTATCAATGTCTCAATACACTCGAGGAATGCACGGGGTAAGAAATGAACAATCAACTTGAAACGGACTAGCAAGGATCTTAAGAAACCTAGGGAAACCTCTTTTCAGAGCCTTTACACCTAGACACCTACAACCAGAGACTAACCGTCTATCTCTCACCTTTCAGCTATCGAGACATGTAAAATATTCAGATCTAATAACTTACCAACAAATATTCCTATGGACTACTACGTCTAGCAATACCATATACAGTCGCAAACACACAGTAAGCAACTTAAACATGCAACTATAACTGAAAGACATTCAACAAGAAGCATGTGGAACATAAGTTAGTAATAAATCAGATTTAAATATGCAAATACATCAAACCAATCATGCAAAGATTTTATTACAATAGTATCATATCATCATACGATAACCAAAACCGATAAAAATCCAATCTTTCAACAAATAATCATCAAATCTAGGTAGTTACTAAGAGTTTAGCCAAGGATCATGTTTAAAACTAAGAAACCAGTAGCAAAAGACATAATCACGGTATCAAACAACTGATTGAATACAAAACAATGAATACTCGAAACCGAACGATTGATATCTAACTGAATTGATCCCGAAATCTTTAAACTATGGCTTCAATCTTCTTCCTTGCTCTCAAAATCGCCCAAGAACTCTCTCTAGACGGCTAAATATCGAACTCCTCGAATAATGGCAATCAAAATCTTTTAATATTCGAAATTAGGGTTTTTCCGGATTTTTTAGACTTTCGCGTGTCGCGAACCTTGAACATGGTTGCTTCTCGTGTCGCGAAGAACAAAACAGCCGGGGGCCTTTCTCATGGTCTTCGCGTGTGGCGAAGACTTGCCTCCTCCTCTTCGCGTGTCGCGAAGAGCTAACTTTCCAGAATTTTTTTTTCTTTTTCTTTTCCATCCCTATCCTCGTGTGCCCGATTTCTCAAGATTTTAACACTTTAATTCTGCTACTTTAGCACACGAGCACCTGCAAACACACCCCGAACTCAGAACGAACCAAAAACGAATGAAAACGAACAAAATACTAACTAAAAACACACAAAATAATAGGATTAAAGACATGTGTTTTGCAACACATCACTTACCAACCCCCAATTACCATCTAAACAACTTCAAATTCGAAAACCCCCAATTTCACCTCAAGAACCACCCTAATTCTTGAATAATCAAATAGGATATGTAGATGATGTTATCTACCTCCCATTATCTTCAAACAAGTTAGGTTATTACTTATTTCAAGTATTTAACCATTCTAACCACCCACAATAGCCCTAATTCGAAATTCTCCCAAAACCCACCAAGAACATCAACAATGGAGAATTAAGAAATGAAGGAGATGCTTACCTGATGATTAGAAGAAGATAAGTCCGCCAAATCCTTCTAATCTCACATGCAAACTCTAGATTTTCGTTTCTTGATCCACCATATCCTCCTCCTCTCTTCCTCTCTATATCAGGATACACACACAAATATGTGTGTGTATACATGACCTCTTCCCCACCTAAACAAATCAGATTTGTTTAATTACAAATCACCCCCTACACTTCCATAATGACCCCTTTTTAACCAAATTAGTCAAAACTCCACATTTACAACAACCTCTAGCTTTCCTTTATGTTTATTTTCACCCTTATAATATATTTAACATATTATTTAATAACCTAAAAGTTGGTTCGTTACAGCATGTGTCACTATACAGAGGGGCAATGTCGGGGTTCATGTCACTGTACGAAGGGGCAGTACCCAAGTAAGGAATTCACGGTTACGAGAAAGCGCAGATTTTGATCTATATGTATATATATATATATATATATATATTGTGTGCGTGTAAGTTTATGTATGAATGATGTATGTATGTTTTAGCATGTTTACGTACGTTTTGTTTCAAAGTTGAAAGTTTATGATTTGGCAAAACCTTCTATGTATGTATAAGTCAATGTTTATGTAAAGCTAAAACTCACTCAGCATTAGCTGACTTTTAGCATGCACATCAGGTTAAATGTAGGTTGAAAGATAATTCGAGAATGCTTGGCTCGCATAGAAGAGTTACCCGACTATTGAAGATTTGGCATCCCTCTTGTTATGTTTGGAAGTTGTTATGTAAAGACAATGTTTTTAATTGTTTTGGACAAGTACGTTTTATGTAATGATGTTATAGCTGCGTTAAGGATGTTTTAAATTTTAAGAATTATGTGTGAACGAGTAAATCTAATACATGAGGTCTCCTGAAAACGGGGGCCTTACACTATCCATAATTAAATAATAAGTATCCATAGTTAGATATATATTAATTATTAAAAAATATATTCTTTTAATACAATTATTTAATATTAGAGAGAGCGAGGGTACCAGAAAGTGACACGTGTCCTCCTTGTGATTTTTATTTATTAGTATAAAGATATATATATATATATATATATATATGTGGGCATGTTCTTTTGAGAACCAACTATATGTTGAGAACCGAAAGAACCATATAAAACGTGTACATATCGCTTCAATGAAAAAAGTAAAATTGAACAACAATGTTTTATTTATCTCTTCTCACTCTTAGTTTGAGTTTATCTCATCTCTCCTGGATTTTTTAGAAAAATTGTAAAGATATGCATATATGCATGCATTTGTGCATATAGTGTATGTGCATATATGCATTTTAATGAACGACTATAAATTTCATATTTTTTTATATCAAACCTTAAACATATTGAAATATACATGAATTCTAGTTAATTTATATAATAAATAATTCAAGAATTAATGCAGTTCTAACGGTTCTCAACATAATGTTGGTTCTTAAAAGAACGTCTCCCTATATGTTCTTTTGAGAACCAACTATATATATATATATATACATATATATATATATATATAGAGGGAGGTTCTCTTACAAAGTGGGTATTCCCTAAAAATCCTAGGAAGTAATCTAGGACATCCATTTTTTTAATCAACGAATGAAGCTTTTTTTAAGTTAAATATTGATTTAATACAACTTCAGACAAAGAAGGTGATCAAATTCCTTTTTTTCTCATAAACACCCTCATTTCCTTAAAAAAAACCCAATTTTTTCATCATTCTATTCTTTTTACTATTAGTTGTATTGTTAGTTTTTTTTATTTCACCAAAACAAATATGAACAATAGATGTGTTGTTTTTTAGTTACTTTGTACGGTTTTATCAATAACACATCTGATAAGTTAGTATGTACTGTTTGTTTAATGTAAGTTATGTTTTGTATATGTTGTTATTATCAATGTCATTACTATGTGCTGATAACCCTTTTGGCAATTTAGTATTAGAATGTACTGTTTTGTTTTGTGAGTTGTTAAATAAGTTCATATGTGGGGTTTGTGCTTGAGACGTACTGTGTTGTTTAAAAACGTTGGGTGATATACGCTCAATCCCAACTTCAGAAGAACTTTGTATTTTGCGACCAACATCCGAAAAAAAAAGATAGTATCCGCTAGATAAAAAACACAATGAAAAAAAATATATGAGTAAAAACCAGCACAATATAATTTGTAAACAGTATATTATTAACTAAAACAACACCGGTTATTATGTAGTCTAAAATTCAAAATAAATTAACATCACATAACAATCAAAATTTTCATATACATATACATATACATATACACACAATAATAATAAATCTAAATAGTATGAAAAACAAATGCCACATAAAACAAAACAAAAAAGATCAATATTTGATGTCGTTCTTCAATTATGCCGCTACTAGCCATTAGTTAAAATCGATTATATGAACTCCAGAGAATAACAAATTCTCTCTTAAAAAAACGTAAGCGAATTGACAAATATATGCTAACAATAAAAAAACCTAATCCCATGATTTTAGGCTGATACAATAACTTAAATAAGTTTAATGTACTAAATTGCCCCTGAATCGATAATTTTTCATTTGCCACTTGTCGTCCTCATATTATTTACTACACGTTTTAGGGAAAAGTCATTTTGTACTTGAACCTTCCTTTATATATATATATATATATATATATATATATATATTATATATATATATATATGGGAAGCATCATAAGAAAATTCATTATTCATGAGAAAACCAAAAAACTATTTATTAAAGATAAAAAAAATAATAAAAAAATCATAACTCAAAATATAAATCAAAAACTAAAAAACCGCTTCGGAGACCTTGTTCCCCACGTCGTCCTCTTTCAAAAAAAAAGTCAGCGTTTTGCTACATATGTGTAGCATAGTTAGCTTTTAGGGGTAGTTTTTTTAGTTTAGTTTAGATTTTAGGTTAGGTTTTTTTAGGGGAGGGCGGGGGTGGGTAGGGGGTTTAGGTTTTTGGGTGTGGGTGGGGTGGGTTTAGGTTTTTGTGTGGAGGGGGGTGGGGGGTTTAGGTTTTTGGGTGGGAGTTAGGCTTTTGGTTGTACTACATATATGAAGCACCTTTAATGAGGAATTTTTTGGTTTTCTCATAAAAATAAGTTTTCTAGTGAACTCATCCATATATATATATATATATATATATATATATATATATATATAGGGAATTGATCATTTGAGAACTCCTAAATATTTTGAGAACTCGCGAGAACTCGTCAAAAATCCAATTAAAACCATTTTTTTGTTTTTACTATTTTTATTGTTAGAATACAACATAAAAAAATGAACTTATATATGTAAATTTACATGTCTTCATATATTAAAAAAAATATACACTTGTGTAAGTTTACCACTTACACATTTGTAAGTGTTTACCATTTACACATGTATATAAATTTTTTTAAGGATGATTTAGAGAGAATGGATGAATTAATTGAAAAGATAAATCATTTTTTATGTTATATTTTAATAATAAAGATAGTGAAAACAAAAAAAAATAGTTTTAATTGGTTTTTTGACGAGTTCTCAAGTATTTATAAGTTCTCATTTGAACCTAACCCTATATATATATATATATATATATATATATATATATATATAGGGTTAGGTTCAAATAAGAAATGGTTTTAAAATAAGAAGGGTGAGAAATATTTAGGTCAATTAGATCAAATTATAAAATTAATTTAATGGTTGAGATTAAATTGTAAGAGAAAAAGTTGTTGAAATGATATTTTAGTCTTGTCCATTTTTGTTGGCTTTTTATCAAGTTCCCCCCATTTTTTAAACGTTCATAACTTTTACATACGACATTATTTAAAAAAATACACTATAAAAATGATCGTTTTTTTATCTTTAAAACGAGTATATTGTCGTTATAAACAAAAACGAAAAAAAAAATTACGTTTTCCAGCTCATTGTGTAATTAGTCAGGTCATTGTGTAATACAAGTTTATTGTGTAATACAAGTTAATTGTGTAATATTGTGTTATATGTATTTATCATTGTGTTTTACGTTTTCCAGCTCATTGTGTAATTAGTCAGGTCATTGTGTAATACAAGTTCATCGTGTAATACAAGTTCAATGTGTAATACCACGTCTTGTTATTGTGTAATATCTGGTCATTGTGTAATTAATCAGATCATTGTGTAATACAAGTTCATTGTATAATTAGTCAGGTCATTGTGTAATACAAGTTCATTCTGTAATTAGTCAGTTCATTGTGTAATTAGTCAGGTCATTGTGTAATACAAGTTCATTGTGTAATACCACGTATGGTCATTGTGTAATTAGTCAGGTCATTGTGTAATACAAATTTATTGTGTAATACCACGTCTGTTCATTGTGTAATAACCTGGTATATTACACAATGACCATTATGCCTCCCTTTAAAAACAATAAAAGGACACATGTCAAGCCCATAATTCTTCTTACCCTTCTTATTTTTAAAACCCTTTTTACTATAACCTAACCCCCCCCACACACACACACACATATATATATATATATATGGTGCAGTTCAAATGATAACCAATATTTATGTGAAAACCATGATAACCACTCTAAACACATAGTGTTTGGTATATGTAACAATTATCATTTGTTAGTGTTACATATGTAACACTATGTGTCACATATATGTAAAATTATGTGATACGTATATGTAAGACTCCACATTTCCGTATTTATGTTCAAGATATATATTCAAAGAGTATTTAAAAACTAAAAGAAAAAAATAATTTATAAATTACGTGATTGTTTTGAGAGTGGTTATCACATAAAAAACTGTTTATCATTTGAACACTTCCCTATAAATATATATATATATATATATATATATATTGACTTTTTGAATAAGCTATTAAGGTTAAGAATCGACGAAGAGGTTCTGAAAGTGAATTAGATCTGGGCTGTTCAGGGGAGTTGTGCAAGAGGGAGCTGCGTGGCTTATGAAAAGTAATTTAATAATTTTTTAACTTTCCGTTTATATATATATAACAATAAGCTAGAAACCCATGTATTACACGAGTTGAATAAATCAATCTTGTTGTAAACCAGCAGTTTCTATGAAAATTTGTATGTTGGATGTTATCAACCATTGGTGAAAAAATTAATAACAAATAATGAAGATTTAAGAATTATAAAATTATTTTTAAGATAATATAAAATTAAATTCTTCTTATAATTTAGTAAGTTTTAATAAAATATTAGAATAAATTTTAGATATTTAATTATTTAAAATCATTATTATTTAATATGAGAGAGAGTTATTTAATAGGGGAAATAAACGGAAAACAAAAATTTAGAATTCACTACAAGTCGACACGTGGCAGATAAGGTTATTCATTTATTATAATAAAGATGTTATGCAACAATTTATCAAAAGAAAACCCAACACAAATGGTTACGGGACTAAGCTCGCTTGTTCGATCCTTTTTAAACGTGTTTTTCTTCCTTTTTTCCCATTTCTTTTTTACATCCCTCATCATTGATTACTTGAATTAATTTACAATTTACTAAAAGGGCTTTGTCCTGGCGGTATCCCGGTTACTTTCAAATGGGATGTCACCGGATCGAATCCGGGCCACAACAAAAAGGGGTCTGTAGACAGGTTATGGGGTTTACCCAGTTGAAAGGTTCCTCCTGGGGTGGTTTGCCTCGGATGTTCTAGGTGTTGTCCCGGGAAAACTCAATTATCTTAGAATATCTAGGTGTTCACGTTTAAAAAAAATTAATTTACAATTTCCTTTTTCTTTGCAACATAAATGTTTTTAAATTATTTCCTAATTTACAGGTTTTATTCCTTCTCCCGGTAAATGTCTTTAATACTTAATTTTATTTATTTTTATATACAATTTTTTTATAACTTTTGATATGTAATGTTTTATAAAATTCTAAATATACCGTTACGACGTGTATATTTTTATCTAACTTACGGTGAAATTACATATTCGACATTAAAGTTATATGAGGGTGTCTTATGTCTAATTAAACATAATACTTATTTAAACTTTTTTATTTTATAATATACGTTTTCCGTGCAGGTTGAAAGCTACTTGTCTTAATGAAATATCGAGTTTTCACGTGATTTAATCTATAAATTTTTGAATTTTAGACTCATCACTAAATGTGAGCAATGTCGTAGGTTATAGTTAAATATACGCATTAAAAAATAAGAGTTAATTGCATAAATGGTTATTGTGGTTTAATTAAATTGCATCTTTGATCCATGCGTTTTAAAAATTAAAAATTTAGCTCAAACTTTTGAGACCTGGTTGCGTCTTTAGCCCTGATGTTAACATCAGTTAATTTTTAACGAAAAGTTAGCCCATGTACCATCCACGTGACTTACGATTGCAAACCTAACCTTAAAAATAAGTTAAAATAATTAAAAAATATTAAAAAATCAATAAAAAAAATTGGTAAAAATCAGTAAAGATTCATAAAAAATCAAGAAAAATCACCAATTATTTATTGATTTTTACTGATTACTCATTTTTAAGATTAAGTTTGCAATCGTAAGTTACGTGGATATCATATTAGCTAACTTTCCGTTAAAAGCTAACTGGTGTTAACATCAGGAGCTAAAAACACAACCAAGTCTCAAATATTTAAGTTAAATTTATAATTTTTAAAATTCAGGAGCTAAACATGTAATTTAATCAAACCACATAAGCCATTTATGCGATTAAGTCAAAAAATAATGTTAAATTTTGAAATAATATCATGAAGAATATAATCTATATCTACATGACACATGTTCATGCTAGTGGGATTTGGTATCTTATAATTCACCCAAAGATTTGTCGTATAATATGATTCCGTGACGTCTAATTCGATCGCCATTCTCGTAAAATCAGAAACCTTCAAATCTCCCAGAGGTAAGGTTCCCTATTGCTTATTCCTAATTTATTGTATTTTGTTGCACAATATAATCATCTGTAGAAACCCTAGCTTCACAATCACTCCAATGCATCGATTATTTGATTAATTTCAGTTATATCATTGTTAATTTCATAGAAACATGTATATTTATCCCCAATTTTGGTTTCAAAGTAATGTAATTGTTAGATTGGCTTGCAGAGGAAAAAAATGCAATCGCAAGGTGATATGAAGACGATGCAAGAAGATATATTTAGTGCAGTGATGCCATTGTTAAAGCTTTTATCACTCACTGTTATTGGATTATTTCTTGCTCACCACAAAACACAAATTGTCCCCAAATCCACTTTTAAGCAATTAAACAAGCTTGTTTTTGTTCTGTTTTTACCCTGCCTTATATTCATTGATTTAGGTCAATCAATTACCCTCCATAGCCTTTTTCTTTGGTGGTTCATCCCTGTGAATGTGATAATCAGCATGAGTTTAGGGTTCTTGTTGGGTGTTATAGTTGTGTACTTATGCCGCCCCCCGCCACAGTTTGTGAGATTCACCATAATCATGACTGCGTGTGGGAACACGGGTAATCTCCCCATTGCTATATTGGGTTCGCTTTGTCATACTCATGATAACCCGTTTGGCCCGAATTGTCACCAAAGGGGAGTCGCGTATGTGTCTATCGCGCAATGGATATCTGTTGTTCTTGTTTACACCCTTGTTTATCATATGATGGAGCCTCCAATGGAGTACTATGAAATAATTGAAGAAGAAAATGTTGAAAGTTACAGTAATGATTCTGGGCCTTTGGTTGTTGATGCGGAATGGCCGCCTGGCATTGAGGAAACCGAGATTGCAACAAAACCATTTCTTACTAAGACGTTAAACGGTTCACAATCTTCTCATAACCTTCAAGATGACGAAGAAAGACAAGCGATTGAAACCGAAACAGAACCCATAGTGGTCCAAAAGGTTAGAATTGTTGCTGAAAAGACTCCAATCAAGAACATTTTTCAACCTCCAACAATAGCTTCTCTGCTAGCTATAATCATAGGTTCAATCCCTCGCGCCAAATCTTTTGTTTTTGGACATGATGCACCCCTCGGTTTCATAACAGACAGCTTAGAGATCTTGGGTGGGGCCATGGTGCCTTCAGTTATGCTTGTTTTGGGAGGTATGCTTGCTGAGGGACCGAACGTCTCAAAACTTGGACTCAAAACAACCGTTGGTGTAATTGTGGCTAGACTAATAGTGCTTCCAGTATTAGGGATTGGAGTTGTTGATTTGGCTGATAAGGTGCATCTTCTTATAGCCGATGATGCCATGTATAGATACGTGCTTATGTTGCAGTATGCAACCCCGAGTGCGATTCTTTTGGGAGCTGTTGCCATAATGAGAGGTTATGCTGTTAGTGAAGCCTCTGCACTTCTGTTTTGGCAACACGTATTTGCACTCTTTTCACTTTCTGTTTACATATTCGTCTACTCTAGACTGGTATCGCACATATAAATACATATGTATTTGCATGTGCAAGAATCTTGATAATAAGGAAAGCATAATAATTCGAGTTATGAAAGCATACGAGTAATCAGCATTTCAGAACCGTTGGATGCAGAACCATAGCTACTTCAGCATAATATTTTCAGACTTTGTGGATTTTGTTCAACTGGTAATATCTTTACTTTTATGATGCTTTTATCTTTGCTTCATGATATGATGCATATTTATGTTAAATTGCTGCTAAAAATGTTGAATTTTATCTGCATATATTGGAGAAATGAAAATCAAACACTATATTTTAAAAAAGATGGATGATTTTGGACAAAAGGATGTGTGTTCTTAATCTATCTAAACTTTGTTTGCAGTAGATACATCAAATGTCGTCGATATATAGTATTGGTTTGTTGATGATTTCGTTTGACTATTGACATATACTATTGAGATGAGTGTGATAGGGAAAATGATTAAAAACTAATTTGCTACTTGGTAAAGCATGAATCATGACAGTCCAATTAAAGATAAGTATAGCATGAATCATGACAGTCCATTGCTACTTGGTATATGCTGTTTTGCTTAGGGTTTCTGCATCCAATAACTTTCTCAACAAAAAAACGGATCAACTTTGTGTTCCAGGACTTTGACTATAGCCAGTTTTCAAATATAGAACTGACTTTTCATGTTGGTTTCATGGATGGTGTCATATGTGATATGTTGAATCATGAATCCGTCAGGTAGGTCATGGCGGTAGAGAAGAGTCATTCCTGTCTTCTTGGCCTTCGATTCTACTACGAACATCAAGGACTAGAGGTGTGCATTAAAATCGATTGACCGAACCATAATTGAAGAAACGACAAAACAGAACCAAAGAAACCAAATAACTGATGGTTCGTTTTGGATTTTTGTTAACCTAACAGTTAAATTTGGTTAGTTTGTGTGTTTTATATTGGCACCTTCAAATCACCGGCACCACCAGCCGCATCGTCGTCTTTGCCGCCATCCGTCATGAAAATATATATAGCTGATGAACTAGATATGACCTATCTTGTTTGCCTTGAACCCATTTGACTTGTTTCTAAAAAAATCTGTTTTGACCCTTCACCAGACCTGACCCATCCCACCTGTTAAACAGGTTTAGATCATAACACGGTCGACGCGTTATTGATCCGATTCAAACCGCTTAACCCAATTGCTTGGTTATGACACGCGTAACACGTTTAACATATCGCGTTAAATAGGTTAATAACCCGGACATGACACGTTTATGATATGACGTAGTTTTTGTAACTCGGATATGACATTTATGATATGACGTAGTTTATCGTTTAATTGTCTTATTATTTTCATAACCAAGTTTAGTAAGTCATCTTAATTGTGTCATGTCATTCGCGTTATTGAATTGTTTATATGTAATTGTTTTTAACGTGTCTTGTCATGTCGTTCGTGTTATTGAACCGTTTGCATCTTATTGTATTAAAAATATCGTGTCTTGCAACCCGCTTATTAAATATGTCTATGTTAGTGTTATTGTTTAAGAAAATGACTCGTTCAGTTAAACACGTCGTGTTCAAGTTCAATAGTCCTGTTAGACGTGTCATATATGACCAGATTAACACACATGGTACATTTTGTAAGCTCTAGCTAGATATGCATTCCTGATATTATGAAAATGGCTTACTAGACTTATGTTTATCTTGTTGCCTTGTTGGGACCATGAAGTTGAATTAGTTTGGCAAGTCAAGTTGCATGGTCAAAACAAAATCTTGCTAAAACGTGTTATATAAATTTCTTTTGTTTTTGGTCAAAATTTTGAAAGTATGGTCAAAGTCAAACACTCAAACCATATAAATTTCAAACTTCTCATTCGTCTTTCTTTATCTATTTCCAAATTCTTGTTTAATTTAAAGAGTTAAATTTTTTGCTGAATTTGACAGTTGTTTGACAACATCATTCAAAATTGTAAAAGTAAATTAATAAATAAAATTTTGATGTTAATACAGAGTAAACAATATTATAGCATTTAGTCTATGCTAATTTGTTAAACCATATGCTAATTAATAATTAAATTTATTAATTAATAATTAATAATTATATTTCAAATTTCAAATTAATATTTTGTTAAACCATATGCTAATTTATATTCTATTCTTTTAAGGCAGGAAGAGCACGACACGACATAACCGAGTTGACCAATATCAAATAACAATGTCACGTAATCACAAAAGTTTAATAAATGCTTTACCTGAATGAATGTAAATTTTATTAACGTGACATAAGTTGGTAAAAAATGTTTTTTAGTCATCAGAACTCTTTACCGAAAAACTCATGATGTCAATAAATCAGTGGAAGCAAATTTCAAACATTAGATCTTTGTTAGAAAGGAATTAGACGCTAACCACTACGCCACCCTTAAAGATTTACAAAATAAGTTATTGAAAGGGTTCACAAGGGAAAAAAGAAGTTTTGAAGAAATGATTTTAGCTAATTATTTTTATTGTTATTTTTATTTTTATTTATTTAAGATTTACTTTTATATCAAGGGCATATTTAGTACAGGACAAGCCATTTTATTTATGTACATAACTAACACAAACCCTTCCTTTTTTTTTTCGGTTGCCATAAGCATTCAATTGACATATGTAATACATGCACATATGATGCTAAATCCGTACTTTCTTAATATCAAACAAGAAAACAATTTTGTACTGTTTTTGTTATGTAATATGAGCATTACTTAAGTTTTATATGACGATCATTATCTATTCATATCTTCATCATAAAAATTTAGAGAATAAAAATGAGAATATGATTAAAAAAAGGGGTAACTTTGTAAAATAGTAACCAAGTTTCAAAAGTGTTTCAATTATGTCACTCAATACGCATTTTACACGGTAGACACCCTCGGGTATACTATGATAAGTGAGCTAATTGGAACACTTTTGAAACTTAGTTACTATTCTGTGGTGTTTTCCCTTAAAAAAAACTACATACATCCCATTCTTTAAAATAGATAAAAAGTTTAGAGATGCTATAATGAATCTTTAAGTATAGAGATTCAATATTCATTCTCTATATATATTTCTATAAATGTTTGTGAGTGTTCGAAAGAGAAAAAAATAATATAAAAAGAATAAAAAAATTCTTTAATTGAATAGAGATAGATATGGAGAATGAGATGTGGTGAGTTTTTGAAAAATGAACAAAATTTAGAGAAAAAGATGTTTTAGTTAAATTGTAGAGATAAAGATAGAGAAGTTATGTTTAAGAGTAAACTGCAGTTTTCGTCTCTGAGATTTGAACAAAACATCAGGTTTCGTTCACTTGTAACAAATTTGAGCCCCGCGTTTGATGTTTTAACACTTTGCGTCCCTGGTCCTTAACTCCGTTAATTTTTCTGTTAGTTTTTGTGTAAATTTACTGATATACCCCTCCTCCTTCTTCTTTTTCATCAGACCACCCACCACCAACACCAACCCACATCACCTCCTATCGCAACCATCGCCGGCAACCACCACCTCCTTCAATCCCACCGGCGCCACCTCTCTCCTCCACCACTTCAACGCTTCCTCCTCATCCACCACTAAATCCCAACGCATAGGCCTCCAATCCTAGATCTCTCTACGAATCCAAATTCCAAACCCTAATTCACAATGGAGGTCGAAGTCAAGCTCCTAATTTACCTCATGGTGGCGACGACTTACTTTATCCTGGAAGTCTGAAGAAACAAACACGACGGCGGCGATGTGTAGGTGTGAAGATGACTATGGTTACATCCTCAAGAAACAACGACCGGAGACGGGGTACTTTCCGACGTCCATCGTGAAGCTCACCTCTGGCAACACTGAGGGGTTGGCAACCCCACAATCGCCACCCGTGTACCACCATACAACCCTGCCACATCCGCCCCACCACCTCACCTGCAACCACCGTCGGTAACCCCACCTACAGACTAAAGCATATGTCGACCACCATCACTACACAACCCCTCTCCTCCCTTCTCTCTCTCTTGAAAACCCTAAAAACCCACCCACCACTACCAGTCCACCGCCTACCACTACTCCGCCGGAGGTAATTTTTTATCAAGTTCTTTACGAAACCCTAACTTCTATTGAAAATCATGTAATCTACTCAAATTTAGGTATACAAATGTCATTAAAGGTGAATTTTGCTAGTTGAGCCTGTATATATATATGTGATTTGTAAGAATGGTTGTCTTTTGGATTCATTTAACTTTTGATTGACCACAAATTTCAAGCACCATGGATTAAAATTCAGTTATTCAATTTGTTAAACTGAATATAGGATAATATGGAGTATCTTTAGCTTTTGTGATCAATCTCCATATGTTCTTCAGGTTATTGAGTCTCATATGCAGTTTATTGAGTCTGATGATTGAAGAAGAAGGGGGAGGGGTATATCAATAATTTTACACAAAAACTAACAGAAATTTTAACGGAGTTAAGGACTAGGGATGCAAAGTGTTAAAACATCAAACGTCGGGGATTAAATGTGTTACAGGTGGACGAAACCTGATGTTTTGTTCAAACTTCAGGGACGAAAACTACAGTTTACTCTATGTTTAAAGCTTATATGCATATGTGCACTTCAAAGTTATCTCAAATGTACAATGAACATGCACATGTATTCATACTTTTAAGAGATGCACATGTATTCATTCATACTTTTAAGAGATGCACATGTATTCATACTTTTAAGAGTAAATTACAAAAGCCAAACCTTTAAATATATAGCAACTTGTAGGTTCTAACCTTAATCAACAATAATTACGCTAGATATCATTTAAGTTTAAAGTTTGTAACAAATTATGTCATTTATGTAAGCCCCAAATTGGGCACCCTACAGTTGGACCTCATCACTGGTTAATCTTATTAAAAACCCTTATCTCATTATAAAAAAAATCAGCGGAAGCCTTCTTTAAAATAGGTTTTTCTTTAAACTTGTTATCGTTCTAAATCTTACCTTACGAATGCATGCACACCGATCCGAGTAGCACCGCTCCCAAGCCAAGATACGTCGTCCACGAGACTCACCTGCAAAATAATCTAACGTACATACAAAGTCAGCTACGTTGAGTGAGTTCTAATAGTTTAATTAAATAGAAACATCCACGTAACCATTATTATTTATTTCCACTTAGGACATTGTTGTCCTTAATAAAAGTAATTTAGCATTTATTATCATAATGATAACCCCTTGTTATCCACAAACTCCCATGAGTATGCAACCATGACAAACCCTCCAAGATCTGGATTCAACTCTGTTTTGATAGAAACGAGTAGAGACGGGTTGTCGTGAGCCAAAACATACAAACAAACACATAAATAGATAGATCGAGACGAGTAGACACAAAAAGCGATAAACTTCATTGATTTTGGAAAACAAAATTACAGCTTTCATTCACCCCGGGTGAGCTCCCTCGGGGTGGTGGCTGTCACACCCCAACCAACGGTGGAATACGTATGGGCGGGACATGGAGACTTTTCATAAGCACATGATCAAACTAAATTCCATATAATTATTAAAACCAAAATTTCATAACATAAGTTCAAAACAAACATTCAAACAAATTAAATCAAAATGTTCAATTATTTATTCAATCTAGGTCTCATCCCTATGTGAAGCAACTGACATGAAATCTCACATATTTACACCTGAAACATGATGGAAAACAAGGTCAACTAAAAATAGTTGGAGAGTATACATATGTTTTGACTCTGCAAATAGGTTCAAAATGTTGTGTACAATTCATATGTAACATGGTATAAGTATGCAATTATGTAAGATGGGCTGAAGAGTTATCATTTGTACTTTAGGCAGATAGGACAACCGCGAAGAACGCAGCAGGACAAACCCCATTCTCATTGGTGTTCGGTACTGAAACCATGATCCCTACAGAGATGGTTATCCCTACTTCCAGAACCAATCTGCAAACTTCAGAGACCAACAACGAAGCTCTTACTGATGATATTGACACTATGGATGAGCTCAGGGATCTTGCCAAAGTTCGTATTGCTGCTTATCAGCAAAGGATAGCGAAGTCATACAACAAAAACAAAAGGATCAGAAGATTCCAGGTGGATGATCTTGTATTAAGAAAAGCATTCCAAAATACTACCAATCCCAGCGATGGAAAACTTGCACCAAAATGAGAAGGCCCATACTCGATTGACTCAGAAGCAGGCAAGGGTGCATATTGGTTGGCTACTATGGAGGGAGAAATCCTGCCAAGATCCTAGAATGCTATCCATCTCAAAGCCTATTTTATGTAAATTAGAACTTAGATTTTAACTAAGACTAGTATGTCTTCTATCCCTGACTATTTTTATATTTATTACTCTTTATCAAAGTACTGACTTGAGCGTCGGAGGGGTGTTAGCCTGTCTAACACCCACCCACACCAAGGTTTCATGTTTTGCAGGAAGGATCCTTACAGAAGCTAGAGACTAGCCATCTCTCCTAAGTCAGGGTATCCTGAATACCTCAAAGGTTTAAAGGTTTTCACATTTCTAAGAATTGAGTTTAAACACTCCGCCTGTAGCGCACGATGTTCAAGTATAGCTCAAGGTGATGCGACCAGTCCATGTAACAGTGGCTGATAATTTCATCACTGTTGGCTATATCTTGAATCCTACGCTAGTAACAGACGTGTTACTCCTAAGGTTTTTAGAATTTTCATGCTAACTTAATTCTGGCTTGGCCCACGTTTTTCTTGCTTGGCCCACGTTTTTCTGGCTTGGCCCCACGTTATTCTGGCTTGGCCCATGATTTTAAATTGTCAAATGTATTTAACACTTATGTGTTGACCCAAGTACTTAGCATCAATATGCTAACTCAAGATCCTCAAACGGATTGAAGACTTATGAAGATCCTGAAGTACAATTATTAAATCTACGACGTATTTAATGACTATACACAGAGGACAACCAACGGTTGTCGTATTTTGTACTCCATGTTATAATTTGGTATGTGTATCTACCTGACTTAGTTCTCAACAAAGGTACGTATTACTTATTAATTTTCAATTTATAGGAAATTTAAGATTTACATAACTAAATCATGATATGTTTGCAACCGGTATTATTACACGCTATTTGTCAAAACCAAAACATGTTATTTTAAGTCAAAGTTTGGTAAAAACCTAGATATTCTTTAAGGATCCAGTATCCTGAAATTATACCTAAACCTCCTTTTCTAAATATCACCAGACTTAACTGCCTAAGGATCCTGGCCTTCTAGAACATGTCAAAACATAGCAAACGTATATCAATCATGGTAGATAGTCAAAATATACTTGATTATAACTAAAGTGCAGGAAAGGAAATTGTTTTAAGACAGGTAACCAATAAGAACAGTTAAATGACCACAAATTTCAGGGCTCAGGTCTAGGCATCATTACCCTCATCGCCCTGATCAACCTGCTTCCCAGCATCACCAGCTCCAACCTCCTCAGCCACCTTATTAGTCTCCACCGCTTCACCACCAAGCTTAGCAAGAGAAGAACGCCAGCCCTGAAGATCCCAGGCTGCATGGTCAAAATCTTCAGCGGTAGCTTGCTCAGTCATCTGGATCCTGGATTGGAGAATAGCCATGGCTGCAGACTTCTTGGCATCATCCACAGTCTGCTACAATTTCTGCTCATATTGGGCTGAACTCTCCTACAGCTTGCCCTTCTGGGTCTGAATCTCATTCTCTAAGTATTTGGTTTTGGAGGCTAGGATCTTCTTCAAATCCCCAACCTTCTCAAAAGCCTCTTCGACATTCTTCTCTGCCGCAGACAAGTTGGCTTGCAGCTTCTCGATACCATGCAAGATTCAAACACATGAGTAGTTTAGGGATCCTAACATTAACTTAGGGATACCAAAAAAGTTACTTACCAGGTTCATCAAGCCTTGCAGCTTCTTGGTGGTTTTAGCAGAATCCATACCCTCAAAGAATTCCAGATCCATCACATCCGTTGTCTTCCTCTTTTTTCTTCCTGAGGCCTTAGACTGGAGAACAGGGATATGAGACTTAGTTCTTGCAGGTGTGGAACCCTCCTTCTTGACAACAGCAGCCCCGAACAAAAGGCTGTCAAGATCAGACAAAGCAAACTGGGAGCTCTAGTTGGGGATTCCTACACAAAGACAAAGCAATTCAGAATCATAAGATATGGTGAGGTAAATGCTAATTATTCTATACCTGAAGACATCTTGGATTCAGAATGCTGGGTGTCAAGGATTGCTTCACTGATGGTGGATTCAACACGAAAGGACCTCTCCGCAACATGTATTTCTGACAATGCTTCAATTTTTTTTTCTGTGTCACTTCTCGTAGGAACTAGTTCAGCAAACTTAGGGGCTGCACAAAAGTAAAATAAAATCACCAAAAACAGGTTAGAGATATTAAAAATTGCAGGGATCCTAGCTATTTCCTACCCTTTTTAACCCATTCAAGCGGCAAAAGTTTCCCACCAGGGATTGAATCTCTCCTTACAAAAAAGAATTTTCCCTTCCAGTAAGTATCATTCTAGGTAGCTTTTGGGATTAAATGAGTTTGCCCAGACTTAAGCTGAAGAACGAAGCGAGAAGAGCCGTGGGTTCTTAAGTTGTAGACATTTGATAGCTCAGGGACGCCAATGGTTAGAGAATGAGAACGATTTCACCTCTCCAGAGTTGCTTGAATTCTCTAAACCATGGGCATGATTTGGGAATAGCTCAGGCTAGTAAGGTTAAATAACTCAGTGATGAGTGGAGGGAATAGATATGACAGACCCAAAGTGAAAGGATAGCTATGAAAACAAAACCAAGTTTCAAAGATCAAGTCAGCTTTTGTTCTAGAATCGAAAGACCTAAAAATGGTTTTTTAAGGAAATATATTGTTTGATTTCAGCAGTTTAATGTCCTGATCGGTGAAAGAGCAAAGTTCAAGATCAGAACGATCAAGGATCCCTTGATCCATGAAATCCTTTATCGTTTTGAAAACGATGGAAGATGCTGACTTAGTCATTTTCTTACCCATGATCGCGAAAGATTAAGAAAGAAATCAGAAATCACAATAGAGATATTTTTTTACCTACTTCAACCTTGAAGAAGATTGGAATGAAAGAGAAAGAGTCATAATATATTTATTCGAAAATTGCGACGGTTAAATCGCCTTGGTATTCGGAAAGGTCCTATCGCAGATTTGAATTTTGAAATTTTATAGATATCAATAAATAATTGACAGCTGTTAAACTTTAGGGATAATTGTTAGGGGTTATTTTACAGCTAGGGATCCTGGATCTTCGACACACTTCGGTATCCTGACAGGTTTCGGTATCCTGACAGGTTTCAACATCCTTATTATTTAACCATTATATCTTTCTTCTATCTTGATTACTATGCAGGTAAATCATGCGAAGTCAAGCTCAACCCTGAAGAATCGGTCTAGAGGTCGAGGAGAACATGTAGAAGACGCGTGGAATAGCCTCCAACGGTCGTATTAGAGGATTTAGTCGATTCCGGGATTCTCGGATAGTTAGTTAAGCTATTATCTGTATATAATGAGCAACTTGGTCGATTAGGAATCACACCAATTCACACCGCAATACTCTTAGCGACAGAATACACTAGCAATAAGCTCTGTAACACTTAGTTTACGATCATTTGCTGCTCTACACTTGTAATCCTTTTGCCATTTATTCAAGAAACGAGGTAGGTGTCGATTGTCACCTCCCGAGGTTTTATGCCGGAGATCCTTAAAGACCAAGGGATTTCCTTGTAAACAACCGTGTCTAGTTTTACATTCTTACATTGTTTTTCATTGATCTTACAAGCACACTACCTCACAAACTAAGTTTGGTTACAAAATTAGCTCACATAATTTTTACCCAAAACAGGCATAACACTCATGTTACCCTTGTGTTTTCAGTAGGCAATCACCCTACCTGGGAGGATCTGTCAATTCAATAGATCTATTATTGTTACCGTTGACTTGTACGGAGTTAATGAGTGCACTTGTTATAATTGTAGTTTAACTTAAGTGTTCTAAACATAAGGCACAAATATACACACATGTACACATTGTTTGAATTGTATAGAATAAAAATAGTTCAAAATGTAATCATGTTTAACCCCAAAAATCTAAAATTATAAAATGTAGGGATATGTAACTCACCTTGCAATGAGTAGCTTGATAAACACACAAATATGTTGTTGTTGCACAAGTGTTCTAGCTAACCACAAGATTAACATATGTTTTGATGGAATATGTGTATCAATAATTTGTACAAATGAATAAGGGAATCCTAATGCGTAAAGGGATTAAGGTGGGTTTTTCATCGTTTAAATAAGAAAAATAATTATTAAGTTTCAAATAATAATTATGAAGATTTTGAAAAACATTTATATTATAATTTGAATAAATGAAAGAATAAATAAATGACTTTCTTTTGTTTGAAAATAAATAAATTAATAAATAAATAAATGAATAAATAGTTGATGAATAAATAAATAAATATAACCTTTATTTATTTGTAATTTGAATTCCATGAAAACTTAGTGTAAAAATAATATTCTAATTAATTAATCATAATTAATTATTAATTAAAAGTATAAAATTTGATTTAAATGATTTATATAAGAAATTAATTTAATCAAAAGGATGTATAAAACTTTATAAGACAAATGGGTTTATAAATAACCTCATTTATATTCCAAATACAATTTATAAATTAGTGATTTTAAATAACTAATTTGTTAAAGAAATTGTTTTAAATAAATTAAGGTTTATTAGGTTTTTATTCTAATAATAATGAATAAAATTGTTTTCCTTGAAAATTTAACAATTTAAATTATTTGAATACATCTGAGTATTCAAGGGTTTATAAAATAATTTTTATAAATTAATTTAATGCTTAAAAACGGGTTAAAAAAAGAATGGGGGTTGCCTGGGATCGACCCGGGTGGGTCCTGGGTGAGACACACACGTACGCCACCGGACCAGTGGTCCATTAGGGTTCAAAGCTGGGTTCATATGGTTTTAATCAAGGATCAAACGGGGAACCGGTTTCTGTGTAAGTAAAGCACAAAAAAAGTAATGCTGGTTGTGGGTTTCGAACCCACGCCATCTAGTTCATCCGTATATGCACTTAACCGGCGCAGGTCTGAATCAGAAACTTATATGCACTTAACCGGTGCAGGTTTCGAACCCACGCCATCTAGATGGTTTCGCTGGTACAGTATACAACCCAGAAACTTAAATGCGTAAATCCAAAAGAAGAACAATCCTAAATGTTCATATGCACAGGTCCGAATCATGTCCGGTATCAATTGGATTCGATACCCTATATCAATTGAAATTGACATAGGGCTATTGATCGGAATGCAAAAACGAATCTAATGCCATAAGTCTTACCTGGAATGGTTAAGAAACGAATGCGAACAACTGGATCCTAGGGTTTGATGTTCTTCGTGCTTGGTCGAGATTCAGAGGTGAAATGGATTGGAATGAGAGTTCAGGGAGTTCAAAGAGGGTGTTGCGAAGGTGTTAGACTAAGTTATAGGATTCAATTTCATTCGAAATACACGAATTGATCCGGTCTTGATTAGGAACGGTTTCGGGATTAATTCGAATTCAAAATCATTGGAATGGTTAAATTGAATCATTAAACTAGGTCGAAACTGATGTGGTAATGTTTATGCACGATCATAACGATTTAATACACACGATTTCGATGACATTGTAACTGTTTTTGCAACTGTTGACTTTTTTAAAGTCAAAATCGCGGAAATTGGATTTAGGGTTCAAAAATCATGAAAAGGTTCGAATGGTAAAGGGAGGGGGTTCAAATGAAATAAGAGGGTTCAAAGCTTTTAAATGGGGTTCAAGACTTAATTTATTTATTTTAAATTCATTTTAATTACTTATAAAATTATTTTTATAAAATTTATAAAAATCTAATTATTATTTGTTTAATTATAAATATTTTACAAAAGAACAAATTCCATTTTTATAGAATTTCAAGTTGTAATATTGGTTTTTTAATATAATCATATATATATATATATATATATATATATATATTTACATATATTTTTATAAATACATATATATATGATAAAATAAAAAAGATGTACATACATAGTTAAAACTCACCGGTTTTATCTTTGATCTATTTATTATAACAAGGTGTGTGTATATATATATATATATAAATATACATACATATGTTATACATATAATAGAAAATAATATGTAAATGCAAGATTGATAAGTCTGGATTGATACACATTGAAATAATAATTAATGTGGCATATTGTATTGAACAAATACGTGATTGAAATAGAATGTAATTATTGTATAAAATAAAGTAAAATAATACAAGAATATCCTAGATGTTACAGTATCCCCAAGTTGAGGGAATTTCGGGACGAAATTCAACTGGTGGAGGCTACTGAATCAGGAAAAGATGAGGGTACTTGAGCTTCATTTGATCATCACGTTCCCAGGTAAAATCCGGGCCATGTTTGGATTCCCAACGAACTTTGACAATTGGAATACGGCTGTGATTGAGTTGCTTTATCTCACGATCGATAATCTCCACGGGTTTTTCAACAAAATGCATTGTGTCATCAATGTGCACTTCGTCAAGCGGAATGTGAATATTCTCATCAGCTAAGCATTTCTTTAAGTTGGATATGTGAGATGTCAAATGCACATTGCTGAGTTCTTGAGGTAACTCGAGTTTGTAGGCCACTTTCCCAATTCTTTCAAGGATTTTTAATGGTCCCACGTAGCGAGGTGCTAGCTTACCTTTTTTTCCCAAATCGAACCACGCCCTTCCAAGGAGATACTTTTACAAGTACAAGGTCGCCGACTTAGAATTCCAAAGGTTTTCGTTGTTTGTCGGCATAGCTCTTTTGACGACTTCTCGCTACTCGAATGTTGTCGCGGATTTGAATGATTTTGTCGGACGTCTCTTGGATTAGCTCGGGACCGGTGATTTGGGTTTCACCAATCTCATTCCAACAGATAGGTGAACGGCATTTGTGACCATAAAGAGCTTCAAAAGGTGCCATGTTGATACTTGTATGGTAGTTGTTGTTGTATGAGAACTTGATTAAAGGTAGATGATAATCCCAATTACCACCAAAGTAAATGACACAAGCTCTAAGCATATCTTCGAGTGTTTGGATTGTTCGTTCGGTTTGACCATCGGTTTGAAGATGGTAGGCCGTACTTAGATCCAATCGTGTACCAAGGGCGGTTTTGAGGGATTGCCAGAATCGAGAGGTGAATTGAGCATCTCAATCAGAGATTATGTTTAACGGAACACCGTGACGACTCACAATTTTGTCAATGTAGATCCGAGCCAATATCTCAACTCGGTAGTCTTCACGGATTGGGAAGAAGTGAGCTGCTTTGGTTAGACGGTCAATGATCACCCTAATGCTATCATGACCACTCGATGTGCGAGGGAGTTTGGTGATAAAATACATGGCTAAGTTTTCCCATTTCCACATGGGGATTTCCAGTTGTTCAAGTAAACCGAAAGGACGTTGATGCTCGACTTTGGCATTAGAACACGTTAGACATTTTGCTATGTAAAGAGCAATGTCTTTCTTCATACCGAGACACCAATATTGCCGGTGAAGGCCTTTGTACATCTTATCCAAACCGGGATGTATGGAACAACTAGACTTGTGGGCTTCATTCATAAGAAACATATGAAGGTCACAACGATTAGGAACCCAAATACAATCCAAGTAATACAGTAAGCCATTGGGTTTGGTTTCCAATTGACGTTCAAATCCACATGACATTTCGTTGCACATGTTACCCTCGGTGACCGAGACGTGTTGAGATTCAAGAATACGGATTTGAATATCGGTTTGAATTTTGACACAATGAAGCATGACGTGCTCTTTACGACTTAATGCATCGGCCACAACATTCGTTTTGTAGGAATCTCGCAATCGTAGTCGTTAAGGAGTTCAACCCAACGTCGTTGCCTCATCTTGAGTTCCTTTATTTTGAAGATGTTTTGGAGACTTTTGTGATCGGTAAACACCACACACTTTGTGCCATAAAGATAGTGTCTCTAAATATTCAATGCGAAGACGACCACACCCAACTCAAGATCGTGCGTCGTATAATTTTTCTCATGAATTTTGAGTTGTCTTGATGCATAAGCGATCACTTTGCCCCGTTGCATAAGAACGCAACCAAGACCTTGGTTAGATGCATCACAATAGACAACAAGATCATCATTCCCATCAGGAAGAACTAGAATAGGAGCGTTGCATAATTTTTGTTTAAGGGCTTGAAAGGCTTCTTCTTGCTTTGGTCCCCACTCATAAGGTTTACCCTTATGTGTCAAAGCGGTGAGAGGGAAGGCAATCTGAGAAAAAATGGAGATGAATCAACGGTAATAACCAGCTAGACCAAGGAATAAATGAACCTCGGTAGGGGTTTTAGGTGTACTCCAATTCTTTACGGCTTCAATCTTAGCAGGATCCACATGTATTCCCTTCTCGTTGACAATATGGCCTAAGAATTGAACTTCTTTTAACCAGAATTCACACTTGGAGAGTTTGGCATATAGTTGTTCTTTTCTCAAAAGGTCCAAAATCAGTCTAAGATGTTTCTCATGATCCGCTTTGGTTTTGGATTAGATTAAGATGTCGTCAATGAAGACGATTACGAACATATCTAAGTAAGGTTTGCATACACGGTTCATGAGATCCATGAAAACCGCGGGTGCATTGGTCAACCCAAAAGGCATAACCATAAATTCATAGTGACCGTATCTTGTACGTAAGGCAGTTTTTGGAATATCTTCATCATGCACATGAAGTTGATGATAACCAGATCGAAGGTCAATCTTTGAGAAACAAGTCGAACCTTGGAGTTGGTCAAAGAGATCGTCGATCCTTGGCAATGGATAAAGGTTTTTGATAGTAAGTTTGTTAAGCTCTCGATAGTCAATACACATACGGAATGAACCATCCTTCTTCTTTACAAACAAGACTGGTGCACCCCAAGGTGAATGACTTGGACGAATAAAACCTTTATCAAAGAGTTCTTGGAGTTGACTCGCAAGCTCTTGAATTTCCTAAGGTGCAAGTCGGTATGGAGCTTTGGCTACAGGATTAGCTCCGGGCATAAGATCGATACGAAACTCCACATGCCGAACGGGTGGAAGTCCGGATAGAACTTCGGGAAACACTTCGGGAAAATCTCGAATGATTGGAATATCTTGAATACTCTTCCCTTTGTCCTTCTTTTCGACAACATGAGCTAAGAAGGCTACATACTTCTTTCGTAAGTAATTTTGGGCCGTATTACAAGACATAAGTTTGAGTCCACTACAATGCTTTTCACCAAAGATTCTTAACGTGTCGACCGATGGAAGAGGAATCTCGAATGCACTTCTCACCAAAGATTTATTTTCAAAAGATGGTTAAAAAGATGACCCGATCTTCTTCTTCTTCGGACGATCTCGTTAGCCAAAATTTGCTTGCTAACCCTGAGTTTGAGAAGTGCACCTTCTCCAATCACGACATCAAGCTTCTAGAATCCGGAGGATGTTTTCCCAAAAATACCGTTTTTAGGGCTTTTGACCCCAAAACCAGGTCTGATTTTTCTTCCGAGACTTGGGTTTGCTTTCCATCCTTTCCTTTTACTTTATGTTTTTCATACCCCTTTCCTCCTTTGACCATCGAGTTTTTTGAAAAGACGGGCTTGAGCTATGCTCAGACAATGCCTATGATCTGGAGAAATTTACATACTTTGGAAATCCTTATTCGTCATCATGCTCTTGACTTTAGCGTCTCTGAACTCGCTCATGTATACAACCTGAGAAGCCATGGTTCCTCTTGCTTTTTGTTTCAAAAAAAGTCCGGCCAAAGTCATCTGATTTTAAAAACAACTTAAAATGACTCTAACTATAAGAATCACTTCTTCTTCGTGAGGAGGGACTCCATTCAAGGTGGAAATAAGTTTCCTTTGAGATGGGTTGTAAAAGGTAGGATTCTGCTTAAAGGATCCTTAATACTTTGAAATCCAATATACTAAATCTACGTTTTTTCTTTGTTTGTAGCGCTCAAGTTTTCAGAGGTTGCTCCTCCTAGTTCGTATACTGCCAAAAGGGTTGATTTCTTCTACAGCCTTGACCCTATAAAGAGGACCTTCAGATTCAAGGTTCCTTCGGTAGAATTAAGTTCAGAAAGCCATCTCTCCACCTCTGATATGTCTGGTAAGATGTATAAAATCATATTAATATGTTATTTAAATGTATGAAACTCTAACCCGTTATACTGAAGCAGGCGTCCGAAGATCCAGCCCCAGATTCGCTCTTGATGACATCGACATTATGGACTCCAAAGGTAAAGCCATCAAGAAGGAAATGAGCCTGCCAGCCCTTGAAGCTCCGAAGCTTGATGCTCCTAAGCCGGAATCCTTAACTCCTCGCTCCAAGCTTGCTGCTAACAAGAAAAGAAAGCCTTCCGACGCCGCTAAAGTGGCTATCTTCTAGAGCCAGAGCTATGCTGATGCCCATAAGAAGTTTCATGCCTTTGGTCACCTAGTAAAAGATTCTCAGTATCTCGGATCTTGAACATGTTCTTAAAGAATGCATTATATATTTCTCTATGATAGGCCTTAGAGCAAATGACCAAGTTCCACGAATCTGTGGTGAAAGAAGCTGAGGATGGCAAGCAAATGATCTATGACCTACAAAAGATAGCTGCAGCTAAGAATAAGAAGTTAGCAGATGCGACTAGGGAGTTTAGCAGGGTGAAGGCAGATCTGTAGAATGCTTATGCCCAACATGCCCAGGATCTTGACGAGTCCCATGAACAAGCCAAAACGTCAGCTGCGATCTCCATATTTCAAGCCAGAATAAAGATGGCTAAGGAGGCTAATGATAAGGACATCGACCAGGCTAATTGGGATGTCCAGGAGTGGCAAAGGCTTGTGGCTGAGCTAGGAGGAGAGACGGTGCAAGAAGCGGATGCGGGAAACCTAGTGGCTGAAGCTGAGGGCTCTGTGAAGGTGGTAGCGAAGGTGGTAGCGAAAGTGATTGGACAGGACGATGAGGGCGATAAAAAGAAGGCCTGAGTCCTGTGTTTGTGATTTCTGTGGTTCATGTCTTTAGCTTTAATCCTTGTGAATTGTTGAACAGTTTAATTTTCTTGCTTTTGGGATCCCTGTAAGGGATAAACAATTTGACAATTCATGAACCGGGTGGATGGGTCCAGGTTTTGGATGAAGCCCGGGTCACTTTTCTTTCCTGCACTTTTAAACATCATCAAGTAGCTTATGACTATATATCATGTTTGTTATGTGTTTGGTATGCTTATAAAAAATTAGGGTTATAGGCTATTAAGCCTTGTGATACTTAGAAAAATAAGTTTAAGTAAGTTTTCAGGATACCGGATCCTTAATAATTATTCATAAATAGCATCTTAGATTTTTATCAAACTTTGACTTAGAAAAATACGTTTTGATAAATGAAAAAAGTACCAGCTACAAACATGTCAAGTCTTAGTCATCCAAAATTTGGATCTACTTTAAATTGAAAATTACCAAGTAGTTTTGAATACATACCTTTGAGAATCAAGTTGGGTAGATACACATACCAGATAATGATAGGGATTGTCAACAGGCTTGAAGTATGACAAATTTTAGTTGTCCCCTGTGTATAGTCGAAAACCACACCGTATGCTTAGTAATTGCACTTCCGGATCTTCATAAGTCTTTAATCGAGTCAGCATATTAATGCTAAGTACTTGGGTTAACACATAAGTGGTAAAAACGTGGGCCAAGCCTGAAAACATGGGCTAGACCAGAAAACGTGGGCCAAGCCAGAAAACGTGGGTCAAGCCAGAAAACATGGGCCAAGCCAGAAAATGTGGGCCAAGCCAAAAAAACGTGGGCCAAGCTAGCATGAAAATGCTAAAAACCTTAGGAGTAACACGTCTGTTACTTTCGTAGGATCCAAGATATAGCCAAAAGTGATGAAATTATCAGCCACTGTTACATGGATTGGTCTCACCACCTTGAACTATACTTGAATATCATGAGCTTCAGGCGGAGTGTTTATGCTCAATTCTTAGAAAGGTGAAAACCTTTAAAACTTAGAAGCTATTCAGAATACCTTAAACTTAAGAGAGATGGCCAATCTCTATCTTCTGTCAGGATCCTTGAGGATCCTTCCTACAAAACATGAAACCTTGGTGAAGGTGGTGTTAGCCTGGCTAACACCCCTCCGACGCTCAAGTCAGTACCTTGATAAAGAGTAATAAAGATAAAAATAATTAGGGATAAAAGACATACCAGTCTTAGTTAGAATTTAAGTTCTAACTTACATAAAATAGGCTTTGAGATGGATAGCATTCCAGGACCTTGGCAGTATATCTCCTTCCAAAGTGGCTAGCCAATAGGCACCCTTGCCTACTTCCGAATCAATTAAGTATGGGCCTTCCCATTTTGGTGCAAGCTTTCCATCTCTGGGATTGGTAGTATTTTGAAATGCTTTTCTCAATATTAAGTCACCTACTTGGAATCTTCTGATCCTTATGTTCTTGTTGTATGACTTTGCTATCCTCTATTGATAAGCTGTAATACGAACTTTGGCAAGATCCCTGATCTCATCCACAGTGTCAAGATCATGAGCAAGAGCTTCGTCGTTGGTTTCTAGAGTTTGGAGATTGGTTCTGGCAGTAGGGATAACCATCTCTGTAGGGATCATGGCTTCAGTACCAAACACCAATGAGAATGGAGTTTGACCTGTTGCATTTTTTGTGGTTGTCCTATCTGCCCAAAGTTCAAATGGTAATTCGTCGGCCCATCTTCCTTTCTTAGCCCCCAATCTCTTCTTGAGGTTGTTTATGATGATTTTATTACTGGATTCCGCCTGTCCATTAGATTGAGGATGTACAGGGGTGGAAGTTATCATCCTTATGCCCCAACTAGCACAAAAGTTTGTTGTTCGCTTGCCGATGAACTGAGACCCATTATCACATACTATTTCTGCCAGGATCCCAAATCTTGTCAGGATGTTGCGCTTTATGAAGGAGATGACTTCTTATTCTCTAACTTGGACAAATGCCTCAGCTTCTATCCATTTGGAGAAGTAATCTGTCATTGCTAGCATGAATACCTTTCCTCCTGGTGCTTTGGGAAGTTTGTCAACTATATCCATTCCCCATTTCATGAATGACCATGGAGAGATGATTGGATATAAAGGTTCCGTTGGTTGATGGAGTATGTTGCTGTGTCTTTGCAAGCATCACATTTTTGGGCGTAAGTTATAGCGTCTTTCCTTATAGTAGGCCAGCAATATCCTGTCCTCAGGATCCTTGATAATAATGCTCTGCCCCCAGTTTGATTACTATAGTCACCTTTATGTATATCTTTTAAGACTTCTTGAGTTTCAAGATCCTCTAAGCATCTTAAGTATGGACCTGTATAAAATTTTTTGTACAAAACATTGTGCAAAATTATAAAACGAGATACCCTCATACGAAAAGCCCTGTGATTCTTTTTGTCACTTGGGATTTCATCATACTGCAAATATTTTTTAATGGGTAGGATCCAGGATCCTTGACTAGGTTCAAGATCCCAGAGTATCTTCTTCTTCTGTGCTAGAAACTTCATTTATTTTTTCAATTGCTGAGCTCAAAATATGTATGATAGGTATTTTAATACCTTATGGTATTTAAGGAGCCGAAGTGTGACACTCGACATTTCAGGTCAATATCCGTACATGTATTAAACAATTTTACATTATAATTATTCTTGTGATTTACTTAAATTCACAAACAAGGACATGAAGGACTAACAAAAACCGAGCATTGTCTCATTTCACATTTTGGTAATTTTAGGAGTTACCGGTGCACGTGTTATATAAACCGACAAATTCGAACACTAGTGGTTAAAATAAATAACCAGAAAAATATATATATACATATATATATTATTTTACACAAACTTTGCGTAGAACAATAAATTATTTTCAGAATAACTTTATAATACCGTGGAGGATCTAAACCGGATTTATTTACCCCTTTAAAACTCTAATAGATGTTAATACCATTAATAAATTAGTGGTAAAAATAAATTGTTTGATTTATTTTGACCCAAACCACCCACCCTTGACTATTCGGCCGAAGCCAGAGAAAAGCCATCCCACTCTCACGTCCCCATTTACCTCACATTCAAATTTTTATTCCAAAACCCATATCTCCTACTTGCGAGAATTCAGATATAACCCATACTCTTTTCAATCAAAAACTCTCACAATTTTCACTTTATCACTCATTTCATACGGCAAATTCTCCATTTCTCTTCAAACCGAAGCCGAGTTTTTAAGCGAAATCCTACCACAATCCAGTATTTTAAGAAGAATCTCAAGTGTTTCTGCAAAAGAGTCGAGATCATCTCTGTTTTATTTCATCATCTTCATCTCGGTTTTAAGGTAAAAACTCGACATTTTTACATTAGTTTCTTTAAAACCGTAGCTAAACTTACATCTTATTTAAACGCAAGAAAGATAACAAGAAGAGTGTGTCGAATTCAAGTTTAAAACATCAAAATGTGCCGGACTGATTTTGTCAAAACAGAAGTCCAGTAATCGAAACTAGGAGTTTCGATACCTGTTTCTCAATCGAAACTAGGAGTTTCGATACATGTTGCTTAATCGAAACTAGGAGTTTCGATACCTGTTTTCTCAATCGAAACTAGGAGTTTCGATACATGTTGCTCAATCGAAAGTAGGAGTTTCGATACCTGTTTCTCAATCGAAACTAGGAGTTTCGATACATGTTGCTCAATCGAAACTAGGAGTTTCGATACCTGTTTTCTCAATCGAAACTAGGAGTTTCGATACATGTTGCTCAATCGAAAGTAGGAGTTTCGATACCTGTTTCTCAATCGAAACTAGGAGTTTCGATACATGTTGCTCAATCGAAACTAGGAGTTTCGATACCTGTTTCTCAATCGAAACTAGGAGTTTCGATACATGTTGCTCAATCGAAACTAGGAGTTTCGATACCTGTTTCTCAATCGAAACTAGGAGTTTCGATACATGTTGCTCAATCGAAACTAGGAGTTTCGATACCTGTTTCTCAATCGAAACTAGGAGTTTCGATACATGTTGCTCAATCGAAACTAGGAGTTTCGATACCTGTTTCTCAATCGAAACTAGGAGTTTCGATACCTTTTACTCAATCGAAACTAGGTTGTTTCGACTCCTGACCACTCCATCGAAACTAAGTAGTTTCGACACACATATGCCCAATCGAAACTAAGAAGTTTCGACACCTGTACGACAGTCCCAGTTGGGCAGTAACTCAAAACTATTTTATAACAAAACATGTGTTGAAAAACTAGAACGATATTTAAACAAACATAATCAGATTTACAAGGTCGGTGAACAATTTACAATTAAGACGTTGGTCTTAACAACAATTTACCCTTGGTATCTAGGGTACAAATAGTCAAGGTTGACTACAACAAGTATTATCACAAGTATATACACAAACTCAAGGTGAGTTTCACGGCCCCTTTTCTTTTTACTGTTTTTCTAATATTTGGGGGAAGAACATACTTCAACTATTTTATGGGATAACAAGAGAATAAGACACGACTTTATGTTTACATGGGATGAGAACAACACATTGGAGGCCGCTAAAGTCCCCTGGAACAACATAGTAACCATTAACTGTAGCCTAGGGTCCTATGAATAGTACTATGGAGAGTGACGTCTCCCGGTCATGGTTAGTCGCGCTAACCACAATCTGGAGGATTTATGGCCGCATAGAATCTGATAACGCTTAATAGGGGCTCACACATGTCATGGTTTGGTTACGCCTCATGTATGAACATATTATTTGTATTCCTAGCTAGTTTACAAATGAGTCAACAATTCTTATTCTGTTTATCACATATAACTGAAACTATTTACGAACAACTGAATTTTACAAAGAACTATTTGATTAAACCTGTGAACTCACCAACCTCGTGTTGACAATTTTAAGTATGTTTTTCAGGTAACTGAACGTGATTTCAAGGTTAGCAATGTAGATTACATGCATGCACGATGGATACTACTCAAGGAGGATTTCCCTTGTATAACTCATTGAGTTGAGTCATATTTGTGAAATCTTAACTTTTTGTAAACTCAGATTATGTTTTGTAATGTAAAACATTAAACTTGTTAATGTATCCATTTATCATGTATGTGTTTGCGGTAATCATATGCTTTGGAAACCATGAACGTTGCGCCTCGCGTTTTCGCCTTGGCGGGGTGTGACAGAACTTGGTATCAGAGCCATTGATTATAGTGAACTAGGAATCTAAATTGGAACCTAGTCTATAATCTAAATGACTCACTAAAACGTTTTCATTGCATAAGCATTGTATAACTAGTCATTTTGTCGTATGGATATTGTAGTCACAAGCATGTCGTCACATTCACATTCTGATCCCGTCTCTGACACTGAATCAAACGAGGAACTTTCCGCCTCACATCCCAAAAATCGAGTACAAACCCGTAGCTCCACACCACCTAATGTCGCCTTGGGAAAACCGCCTATCGTCTACCGAAAGAAAAGCGGAGGACCAGTGAAGGTACAAAGCGCTAGAAAGAAGTTTCGACTTCCGCACAAGAGAACTCTAGCAGCCCGTGACCCGAAGGACTTAGAGACTGATGAAGAGCCATCAAGGAAACGACCCTGTTACCACCCGACTGTGGGAACTATCCGTTGGATGCCACGTACTCTGGCCCGATGGAGGGAGATGGAGAGCATCCCATCTACCTTTGAGATTGGAGAGTCTTCTAACTCCCCAACACCCCTACCTCACACTGGGGAAGCCATAGAGCTCACTGTGCCTACCTTGGTAGCTCGCGTTCATACGCATGAGGAGCGTCTTGATGATCTCCTAGATGACATCCGGGCACAGGGGGATGCAGCCACGCGACTTCGTCAAGGACTCGGATCTCGAGTTCAGACTCTAAATGACCGCACCCGAAACATACAGGATGCCACTAACTATCTGGAGTTGAGAGCCGACATGGACTGGCAGTTCACTGTCACTGTCCGAGACATGGTGGAGGCGCTGGAAGAAAGGACGTTGGCTGCAGAATTTGTGGCGAGAGCTAGCTTTGTCATGGCGGGACTTGCCATGATGATTGGATTGTACTCTCACTTCTTCTTTTAAACCTATTACGGGCGGGTTGTGCCCATAGTACATTATGTAGTTTAAAAACTCTAGTACTGATGTGGTCATGTGAACCCATCCTTTTTGTATCCTTATCTTTTGGGAACAATGTACTATATATGTTTTGACTATGTATGTAATGGTTTATATTGTAATGATGGTTGTTTGCATTTGATGTTGTGGTATTCTTATGTCATGTGCTATCATTATTGTCAAATAATGTTGTTTCTTTTTAATTGACATGTTAGAAAGAACGTCATGGCACCAAAGCGTAGCACACCCCGTGACACTACTGGAGACAACAATGAGACGATTTCTCCAAATGTAGAACAACTCATAGCACAGCGAGTAGCTGCTGCCATGCAACAGTATGAGGCAAACCGAAATAGTAGAGGAGGAAACGGCAGTGGTACCGGCGGAGGAGGTGCAGGAGGTAGCGGTACAGCTGGAGGTTCCGGAGGTAATAGAATAAATAAGTCGTAACACCTAGTCATGATCCGAATTAATGACGTTATGACTTGTAATTCTACAGATGCTCCAATTAGGAAGTGCTCCTACAAGGCCTTTCTATCTTGCAAACCCCGTAACTTCAATGGCACCGAGGGTGCAGTTGGGCTAATGAGATGGATAGAGAAGATGGAATCAGTGATTGATATCAGTGAATGCACCGCTGACTGCATGGTGAAGTATTCTACATGCTCACTCACTGATAAAGCTTTAACTTGGTGGAATTCACAAGTAAAGACTTTGGGAAGGCAGACAGCATATGAGTTGTCATGGGAAGACCTGAAGGCCATGATGATCGAGGAATATTGTCCTCGAAATGAGTTGCAAAAGATCGAATCTGAAATGTGGAACTTGCAAATGACAGGAGACGATGTTGCTGGCTACACTGACCGATTCAATGAGTTAGCAATCTTGGTTCCACACATGGTTACCCCAGAATACAAGAAGGTTGAAAGATACTTGTGGGGTCTCGCACCTCAAATCCGAAGTCTGGTGACTTCATCGAACCCTATGGATGCCAAGAGCGCCATAACTCTAGCTTTCAAGCTAAGGGATAATGCTGTACGTGATGGTTCGTTTGAGAAGAAGGAGACCGAAGGAGGGAAATCTGGAGAAAAGAGGAAATGGTTTGGAAAACCAAGTAGTCAAAACAAGAATCAAATTTACAAGAGACCTGAAACTATGAAGGCCTTTGTCGCCAACACTGTGGAACAAAAAGGATACCTTGGAGCACGACCAAGGTGTGACAATTGTGGATATCATCACAGTGGAAAGTGTACCCAATGTGGAAAATGTAAAAAGTATGGACATCTAGCCCATGACTGTAGGAGCAATACAAACCCTAACAAGATAAATCAAGTAGCAGGAAAAGTCAACCCAGGAACAGAAAGGATGAATCAAGGATGCTTTGAATGTGGAGATCCAAAGCACTTCAGAAAAGACTGTCCAAAGTTGAAGAACCGAAACGACAATCAGGCCCGTGGAAGAGCATTTGTGATGGGGGCTGGTGACGCACGACAAGATCCAAACATTGTCACTGGTACGTTCCCGATAAATAATCACTATGCCTCTATACTTTTCGATACGGGTGCTGATTTGAGTTTTGTGTCAAATGACTTCAAGTCCCTACTCGGTATTAAGCCCAGTAAACTGGACCAAAAGTATACAATTGAATTAGCGAACGGAAAATTAATTAATACCGAAGAAGTCATTCAGGGTTGTACCTTATGTCTTAAAAACCACACATTTAGTATAGATCTGTTACCCGTTGATTTAGGAAGCTTTGACGTTGTTATTGGCATGGATTGGTTGTCAAAGAATCATGCCGAGATTGTTTGCTTTGAGAAGATTGTCCAAATCCCACTCTCAAACGGAGAAGTTCTTTCGATTCAAGGTGAGAAGAGTGGAGTAACGTTAAGGATGATAAACTGCATGAAAGCTCGTAAGTATCTACGTAAAGGCTATTGCATATTCCTGGCTCACGTCGTCGAAAAGAAACCCAAGGAACGTCGACTTGAAGAAATTCCAATCGTTAGGGATTACCCCGAAGTTTTTCCTAAAGACTTACCTGGATTACCACCACCGAGACAAGTCGAATTCCGAATCGATTTGGTACCAGGATCCGCACCAATTGCGCGATCGCCGTATCGATTAGCACCTTCTGAAATGCAAGAATTATCAAATCAACTACAAGAGTTGCTTGATAAAGGTTTCATAAGACCGAGTTTCTCACCTTGGGGAGCTCCGGTCTTATTCGTAAAGAAAAAGGATGGAACCTTTAGAATGTGTATTGATTACCGAGAATTAAACAAGCTTACAATCAAAAACCGATACCCACTTCCTCGAATAGACGATTTGTTCGATCAACTACAAGGTGCTAGCTTCTACTCTAAGATCGACCTACGTTCGGGATATCATCAATTAAGAATCCAAGAAGAAGATGTACCAAAGACAGCATTTAGGACTCGTTACGGTCACTACGAGTTCCTAGTTATGCCATTTGGTTTGACAAACGCACCAGCTGTCTTCATGGATCTCATGAACCGCGTGTGCAAGCCGTACTTGGATAAATTCGTGATTGTATTCATCGATGACATATTAATATATTCACGAACTAAGGAGGATCATGAACATCATCTTAAATTAATCTTACAACTACTCAGAAACGAGAAACTTTACGCTAAATTCTCTAAGTGTGAGTTTTGGATCCGAGAAGTGCATTTCCTTGGTCATGTCATCAACAAGGAAGGAATTCACGTTGATCCATCAAAAATTGAAGCGATCAAAAACTGGGAAGCACCAAAGACTCCGACAGAAGTACGTCAATTTTTAGGTTTGGCCGGTTATTACAGACGATTCATCGAGAATTTTTCAAAAATAGCCTTGCCTTTAACCACATTAACCCAGAAAGAAAAGAGGTATGATTGGAGTGACAAGCAAGAGTCAGCTTTTCAGTTACTGAAACAGAAGCTGTGTAGTGCACCAATCCTATCCCTTCCTGAGGGAATCGACAACTTTGTTGTATACTGCGATGCATCACACCAAGGACTTGGTTGTGTGTTAATGCAAAGAGAAAAAGTCATCGCATATGCCTCACGACAACTAAAAGTGCACGAAAAGAATTATACGACCCACGACTTGGAATTGGGTGCAGTTGTGTTTGCGCTCAAAATTTGGAGACATTACCTTTACGGTACAAGATGTACTATCTTTACTGATCACAAGAGTCTTCAACATATCTTCGATCAAAAGGAACTTAACATGAGACAACGTCGTTGGGTAGAACTACTAAACGATTATGATTGTGATATCAAGTACCATCCCGGGAAAGCCAATGTTGTAGCGGACGCTTTAAGTCGCAAAGAACGAGTCAAAACTCTTCGTGTTCGTGCCCTAGAATTGACAATTCACACGAATCTTACTACTCAAATTCGGATGGCACAACAAGAGGCAATCAAAGAAGAAAACATTCAGAACGAAGCTTTACGAGGAATGATAAAGCAATTGGAGTCTAAGTCAGATGACACTTTATACTTCATGAATAGAATTTGGGTGACCCGTTTTGGTAACTTACGGGAGTTAGTTATGGACGAAGCCCACAAGTCCAGGTACTCCATTCACCCAGGTTCAGATAAAATGTATAAGGATCTAAAAGAACTATATTGGTGGCCCAATATGAAAGGAGATATTGCCACATATGTCAGTAAATGCTTAACGTGTTCAAAAGTAAAAGCCGAACATCAGAAACCGTCTGGTTTATTACAACAACCTGAAATTCCCCAATGGAAATGGGAACAAATTTCTATGGATTTCATCACGAAATTACCCAGGACGTCTAGTGGTTATGATACCATATGGGTAATTGTCGACCGATTAACGAAATCTGCTCACTTTCTGCCAATGAAAGAAACTGACAAAACAGAGAAACTTACAAGACTCTATGTTAAAGAAATTGTGGCAAGACACGGAGTGCCAATTTCTATTATCTCCGATAGAGACAGCAGATTCGTGTCTAGGATCTGGAAATCATTACAAGAAGCAATGGGCACACGTCTTGACATGAGCACGGCATATCACCCACAAACAGATGGTCAAAGCGAAAGGACCATTCAGACATTAGAAGATATGCTCCGTGCATGTGTAATTGATTTCGGAGGAAATTGGGATACTCATTTACCGTTAGCTGAGTTTTCCTACAATAACAGCTACCATACGAGCATTAAGGCAGCTCCGTTTGAAGCTTTATATGGTCGTAAATGCCGCTCACCGCTATGTTGGGCGGAAGTTGGTGAAAAACATTTGACAGGCCCTGAGATTGTCCAGGAAACCACTGATAAGATCTTCAAAATTAAGGACCGTCTAAAAGCGGCCAGGGATAGACAAAAGAGCTACACTGATAACAGACGAAAACCATTAGAATTTCAAATTGGTGACCGAGTAATGTTAAAAGTCTCACCATGGAAAGGCGTTGCAAGGTTTGGTAACCGTGGTAAGCTCAATCCTAGATACGTTGGACCATTTGAAATACTGGCTAGAGTTGGCCCAGTAGCTTACAAACTCAAGCTACCACAGGAACTAAGCAACGTACACAATACATTTCATGTGTCAAATCTCAAAAAGTGTCTATCAGACGAGACTTTGATCATACCGCCCGATGAAATTCACATTGACGATAAACTTCATTTCATCGAGCAACCAATTGAGATATCAGATTGGAAGGTTCAAAAGCTGAGACGTAGTCGGATCAAACTGGTTAAAGTACGTTGGAACTCAAAACGTGGTCCTGAGTATACATGGGAACGAGAGGACCAAATGAAAACAAAATACCCATCATTGTTTAAGGATACACCAGTTCAAGATGACACGAATTGAATTTCGGGACGAAATTCTTTTAACAAGGGGAGAATGTGACACTCGACATTTCAGGTCAATATCCGTACATGTATTAAACAATTTTACATTATAATTATTCTTGTGATTTACTTAAATTCACAAACAAGGACATGAAGGACTAACAAAAACCGAGCATTGTCTCATTTCACATTTTGGTAATTTTAGGAGTTACCGGTGCACGTGTTATATAAACCGACAAATTCGAACACTAGTGGTTAAAATAAATAACCAGAAAAATATATATATACATATATATATTATTTTACACAAACTTTGCGTAGAACAATAAATTATTTTCAGAATAACTTTATAATACCGTGGAGGATCTAAACCGGATTTATTTACCCCTTTAAAACTCTAATAGATGTTAATACCATTAATAAATTAGTGGTAAAAATAAATTGTTTGATTTATTTTGACCCAAACCACCCACCCTTGACTATTCGGCCGAAGCCAGAGAAAAGCCATCCCACTCTCACGTCCCCATTTACCTCACATTCAAATTTTTATTCCAAAACCCATATCTCCTACTTGCGAGAATTCAGATATAACCCATACTCTTTTCAATCAAAAACTCTCACAATTTTCACTTTATCACTCATTTCATACGGCAAATTCTCCATTTCTCTTCAAACCGAAGCCGAGTTTTTAAGCGAAATCCTACCACAATCCAGTATTTTAAGAAGAATCTCAAGTGTTTCTGCAAAAGAGTCGAGATCATCTCTGTTTTATTTCATCATCTTCATCTCGGTTTTAAGGTAAAAACTCGACATTTTTACATTAGTTTCTTTAAAACCGTAGCTAAACTTACATCTTATTTAAACGCAAGAAAGATAACAAGAAGAGTGTGTCGAATTCAAGTTTAAAACATCAAAATGTGCCGGACTGATTTTGTCAAAACAGAAGTCCAGTAATCGAAACTAGGAGTTTCGATACCTGTTTCTCAATCGAAACTAGGAGTTTCGATACATGTTGCTCAATCGAAACTAGGAGTTTCGATACCTGTTTTCTCAATCGAAACTAGGAGTTTCGATACATGTTGCTCAATCGAAAGTAGGAGTTTCGATACCTGTTTCTCAATCGAAACTAGGAGTTTCGATACATGTTGCTCAATCGAAACTAGGAGTTTCGATACCTGTTTCTCAATCGAAACTAGGAGTTTCGATACATGTTGCTCAATCGAAACTAGGAGTTTCGATACCTGTTTCTCAATCGAAACTAGGAGTTTCGATACATGTTGCTCAATCGAAACTAGGAGTTTCGATACCTGTTTCTCAATCGAAACTAGGAGTTTCGATACATGTTGCTCAATCGAAACTAGGAGTTTCGATACCTGTTTCTCAATCGAAACTAGGAGTTTCGATACCTTTTACTCAATCGAAACTAGGTTGTTTCGACTCCTGACCACTCCATCGAAACTAAGTAGTTTCGACACACATATGCCCAATCGAAACTAAGAAGTTTCGACACCTGTACGACAGTCCCAGTTGGGCAGTAACTCAAAACTATTTTATAACAAAACATGTGTTGAAAAACTAGAACGATATTTAAACAAACATAATCAGATTTACAAGGTCGGTGAACAATTTACAATTAAGACGTTGGTCTTAACAACAATTTACCCTTGGTATCTAGGGTACAAATAGTCAAGGTTGACTACAACAAGTATTATCACAAGTATATACACAAACTCAAGGTGAGTTTCACGGCCCCTTTTCTTTTTACTGTTTTTCTAATATTTGGGGGAAGAACATACTTCAACTATTTTATGGGATAACAAGAGAATAAGACACGACTTTATGTTTACATGGGATGAGAACAACACATTGGAGGCCGCTAAAGTCCCCTGGAACAACATAGTAACCATTAACTGTAGCCTAGGGTCCTATGAATAGTACTATGGAGAGTGACGTCTCCCGGTCATGGTTAGTCGCGCTAACCACAATCTGGAGGATTTATGGCCGCATAGAATCTGATAACGCTTAATAGGGGCTCACACATGTCATGGTTTGGTTACGCCTCATGTATGAACATATTATTTGTATTCCTAGCTAGTTTACAAATGAGTCAACAATTCTTATTCTGTTTATCACATATAACTGAAACTATTTACGAACAACTGAATTTTACAAAGAACTATTTGATTAAACCTGTGAACTCACCAACCTCGTGTTGACAATTTTAAGTATGTTTTTCAGGTAACTGAACGTGATTTCAAGGTTAGCAATGTAGATTACATGCATGCACGATGGATACTACTCAAGGAGGATTTCCCTTGTATAACTCATTGAGTTGAGTCATATTTGTGAAATCTTAACTTTTTGTAAACTCAGATTATGTTTTGTAATGTAAAACATTAAACTTGTTAATGTATCCATTTATCATGTATGTGTTTGCGGTAATCATATGCTTTGGAAACCATGAACGTTGCGCCTCGCGTTTCCGCCTTGGCGGGGTGTGACACGAAGCAAGGTTTGCTTAGGCATCAGCCTCAGCATTGTCTTCTCTAGGTACATGTGTAATGCTAAAAATTTTGAATTCTACAGATAAATTTTTAACTATTACGAGATATTTAGCTAACTTCTTGCCTTTCACTGCATATGAGCCATTGAAATGGTTAGAAATTAACAATGAATCTACGTATACCTGGAGATACCTGATTTCCATATCTCTGGCTAGTTGCAATCCTGCTATCAGCGCCTCATATTCTACTTCATTATTCGTTACCTCGAACTCATAAAGTATGGATTGAGGTATTATGTCCCCTTATAGAGATTTCAGTATGATGCCTAGACCAGTTCCTTTTATATTTGATGCACCGTCAGTGAATAATGTCCACTTGTCCTTGGATTCTTCCAATTGTTGAACTTCAAGGTCTGCTTCGTGTTGGATGTCACTACTGAAATCAGCCTTAAAGTCCGCAAGTGCCTGAGACTTTATTACTGTTCTAGGTTTGTATACAAGGTCATAGGTGCTGAGTTTAACTGATCACTTAGCCATTCTTCCTGACATCTCTGGCTTTCTCAAGACACACTTAATAGGATAATTAGTCTTAACATGAATAGCATGAGTTTCAAAATAATGTTTGAGTTTAATGGATGCCATTATTAAAGCTAAGATTAATATTTCTAAATGAGAGTACCTGGTCTCTGCTGCTAGCAAGCTATTACTTACATAGTATACGGGATGCTGTTTTCCTTCATGATCCTTGACTAGGACGGCACTCACAGCGTTTCCGGGTACCGCCAAGTACAAGGATAATGGTTAACCGTCTTCTGGTTTCATTAATAAAGAAGTCGATGCAAGTATTCCTTTAATGATTGGAGTGCTTGTTCATGCTTCTCTTCCCATTTGAATCTCTTGTTCTTCTTCAGGATGTCATAGAATTCTTTGCACCTTTCTGAGGAACTTGATATAAATTGGTTGAGTGTTGCGACTCTGTCGGTTAGTCTCTGGACATCCTTGGTGTTTACTGGGGATTTCAGATTGATGATCGCTTTGATTTTCTCTAGACTAGCTTCTATCCCTCTCTTGGTTACCATGTAGCCCAAAAACTTTCCTGCTCCCACTCCAAAGTGGCATTTTGAGGGGTTTAGCTTCATGTTGTACTGGTCTAGGATGTCAAATGCGTCTCTGAGATCCTTAAGAAGATCCTCATATTTCTTTGATTTCACCACCATATCATCTTTGTAGACATCCATGGTGTCCCCTAGTTTCTCTTTGAACATCATGTTCACTAACCTTTGGTATGTAGCACCTGCATTTTTCAAACCGAAGGGCATAGCAATATAGCAATAAATACATGTTGGAGTCATGAATGCGGTATCCTCCTGATCTGAGGGTTCCATCTGAATTTGTTGGAATCTTGATGAAGCATCCATGAATGTTAGCATTTCGTGGCCTGCTGTAGCATCAACCATTGAGTCAATGTGTGGCAATGGAAAAGGGTCTTTGGGACATGCTTTTTTTAGGTCAGTGAAGTCTACACAGACTCTCCATTTCCCATTCTTCTTCTGGACCACCACTACATTAGCTAGCCACCTTGGGAATTTCACTTCCCTTATCATTCCCGCTTTCAACAGTCTTTCAACCTCTTCCTGGATAAATGTATTCCTTTCTTGTGCAAATTTTCTTCTTTTTTGGTGTATTGGCCTGAAACTATTATCAACACCCAATTTATGTGTAATAATATCTTTAGAAATACCTGTCATGTCTTCATGCTTCCAAGCGAAGGTTGAGACTCTGCTTTTCAGTAGTTCTATGAGTTCCAGTTCAATATCTTTAGGGATATTGGTTCCAACAAGCACCTTGACATCAGGATCCTCCGTGCTTAAGGATATTTCTTTAACATCCGACTCTTTGGTTTCTAAGACGTCTCGGGCTTGTTTCTCTAATTGTTATGCTTGTCTGGTTTTGGTGGAGGCTTTCATTGAAGAAGTATAGTAGTCTTTAGACTGCTGCTGATCGTTGTTGATCTTTACTACCCCCAAGGGGTTGGCATTTTGACACATTGGTGATATGTTGAGGGTACTGCTTTCATTTCATGTATCTAGGGTCTCTCTAGAATAATGTTATAGCAAGATAAAGAATCAAAGACACAAATTTTATGTATAGAGTTTACCCCTTCGATATATATCGGTAGCTTTATTTCTCCAACTGTGCTTTTGATCTCTCTGCTGAATCCTACCAGTACTGAGGACTTTGAGATAATTTCAGAATCCAGGATCCCCATCCTCTTTAGGACTTCAAGTTGTATGATGTTCACCGAACTCCCTCCGTAAACAAAATTATGCGGATGAAGTGGTTGGCAATGTATAGAGTGATAACTAAGCCGTCATGGTGAGGATCCTGTACATCGTCTCCGTCCCCTTCATCAAAAGAGATTACATTCTTTTCAGTCAAGGAGGAGGTTTTGGTAGGTCTATCTCCTTTTTCTGTCTTTGCTTCCTTAGCGTTTCTCTTAGCTACAGAATAAGAGCTACCACATATGTCAGACCCACCAGATATGAAACTTATTACCTTAGCATCCGGTGGTGGGGATGTTGCTCTCTGCGGGATCCTGTCATGATCCTTGGCTTTGTCCTTCCTTTTGCCCAGGAACTCCTTGAGGTGTCCTTTGCTCAAGAGGTAACTTATCTTCTTTCGCAAAGCGATGCAATCCTCAGTTACGTGGCCGAAGTCTTCATGGAATGCACACCACTTGGACTTATCCTTCCATCCTGTGCTTTTCTCAAATTTTCAAGGCCACATGGCTTTTTCACTAAGATCCTGCATGGCAAACAATAAACCTGTTGTATCAAGAGAAAAACAATACTCAGACAATCTAGGATACTTTTCTTCGTCTTTGTCGTCTTCCACAACATTGACTCTGTGATTGTCAGGCTTGGAATAAGGTTTAGATCTGTAAGGCTTGAAAGGTGCAGACTCAATCTTCCGATTGGGCTGCCTGTAACTGGTTGGAGCATCCATCCTTTGTTGGATCTTTCTTTCATCCTCGAGCCTTATGAATCGTAGTGCCCGATTCCTGACTTCATCAAGATTCCTACAAGGATTCATGACGAGGTCTTCGTAAAATGGAGAGTCTTTCTTTAATCCCATCTTGAATGCTTGGACTGCTGTGGCGACATCTATGTTCGGGATATCACCTGGTACACTGGAGATCCTATGGCTGGCTGAGGACGTTTCCAGTATAGGTTGGACTACACCTGGTACACTGGAGATCATCTACCTTAGTTTCTTTAGTTCCTTAGCCATGGACGGAGTGATTCCTGTATCCTGCACAAGTTCGTTACTGTTTGAAAACTGATTAAAAGTGTTACCGATGTTAGGATCCCGTGATGAGGATTCTGGGATGGTTCCAAGATTCCGGTTCGCGGTGACTCTAACAGCTGGAGTTGGACCAACTGTTGCGGTTTCATTCTGCATGGGGAGGAAGTCTCCCTTATGGATTCCTGAGGATCCTGAATAATTAAAATCCAAGATCCTTGGTTGCAGCGGGGTTGTCACTTTCACTGTTTCTTCAATTCTTTCACCCTTTCAAGTTCTCTAAACAACATCTGGTTAGTCTTTTTCTGTTGTTCCATCTGCTGCTTCACTTCTGAGAATAAATTAAGGATATCGTCATTTGAAACGAGCACAGGTCCCCCGGCAGGTATCCCAGATCCCAAAAAACTCGCAGGAGTAGTTTTCTTAGGCAGATTGTCATTCTTTTTCTGGTATGAAGGAGGAGGAGGAAGAGGGTTGTTTAACCCAGAGCTTGAAGATGGAGTTGAAACAGAAACCATTTTGGATTGGGATGACATTTTTGAAATCAGTTTGGAAAAATAGTGATTGAACACAAATAATGATTGAACACAAATTGTTTTGGGTAAAAATTATTAAAGCTAATTTTGTAACCAAACTTAGTAAGTGAGGTAGTGTGCTTAATCAAAATGTAGACTTGTGGACGAAAATGTAAAGCTTGACACGATGATGTACGAGGAAAGCCCTTAATCCCTAAGGATTGCCGGCATAAAACCTCGGGAAGTGACTGAAAGTCACTTGCCTTCTATTTTAGTATAAATCAAATAAATCGAGTACAAATGTGAACAATGATCGAGTGAATTCTATGTGTTAAAGAGCTTTCGAGTGTTGTGTATTGCTAAGTGAATGTTGATGTGAATTGATGTGTTTCCTATGTCGATCAATTGCTCATTAAATACAAGAATTATCCTAACTAACTATCTGAAAATCTTGGATCTCAGCTGGTTCTCCCAATATGACCGTTATAGAACCTTTCCACGCATGTTCTACACGTTTCTTTTGACTTCTTGACCGAGTCTTTAGGAATGAGTGGTCATACACATTTTACATGCAAGTAATAATCGAAATAGAAGACAAATAATCGTTAGTTTTATTAATACTCAGGATACTGAGGTTACCAGGATCTTGAATTCCGGATTACGCTAGACTCAGAATCCTGCATAAAAATTAATCCCTAACAGACGGCATGGTACATTTGTGAAATGATGGTACTTACAAGTGTTGCATTGAGGATTGTTGCCCACATATGGCCTTTTGTTCGAGTTTTGGACCACTGGAGCAACTTGATTGATCGGTGTTGCAGGGGTAACGACAACAAAGTTTCTAGCCTTACGCTTCTTGTTGTGGTAAGAAGGTTCGGCTTTGTCCTCTTTAGTCGTTTCAGTTGAAGTTGCCTTGTCATTGGTTTTCTAGGCACCCTTTCTTGTTAACGTGCCCGCCTTCACGTGATTGTCGGTCAACGTGGCGGCTAAGTGTATGGCGTCCTCAAGAGTTGTGGGATTTCTTCCCAACACGGTGTCTTGAATTTTCATAGGTAGACCACCTATATATTTCTCAATGCACCGGGATAATGGTGTAACCATGTGTGGAACGAGAAGACTCAACTCATGGAAGCGATTTATGTAAACTAGGTTTTCACCACTATCTTGAGCGAGATCCCAAAATTCAGCTTCCAACTTCTTCATTTCATTTCGAGGGCAAAACTCCTCGGTCATTAGCATTTTCACCTCATCCCATGGCAAGGTCATTGCCACATCAACGCCTCGAGTCCGTTTTTCACCATTCAACCATGTGAGCGCTCGTTTTTGAAAGACGCTTGTAGCATAACGGACCCGAAGATTATTGGGGCAATCGCTATTGAGAAAGGTATTCTCAATGCTTTCAAACCATTGAAGAAGGCCGGTAGCTCCTTCGCTCCCATAAAATTTAGTGGGGTTATAGGAGTTGAAGTGCTTAAAGGTGCATTGGGGCGGATTAGCACCACCACCACCATTGTTGTTGTTTGCACCACCACCACCACCATTATTGTTGGCACCACCACTGTTATTGGCCACTTGAGTAAGTTGGTTTACAAGTTGTGCAAGGAGGGTAGCAAGTTCATTGTTGTTGTTATTGTTGGTGTTGTTGTTGGCATGACGGGGAGGCATGCTATAAGAGAAGACAACACAGGGAAAAGAATAAGAATCATGAGATTTTTTATATTGATAAGGATGAAACAAACATATGTCACGTTATGTAACATGCAAAATAATGATATTTGGATTGTACTCTCTTGGTAACATAAATAATTGAATACTATGACACATCAAGGTTATTTAAAGTCATATAACATTCGAGAAGAAATGCTTTAGCCTATAAGTAAACACTCACTCCGGGAATTCCAAGGAAAGCATAACGGATCCTTCGGTTGATTGGATTTATATGAAATGCTTTCCTAGACAGAAAACCCAAAGTACAAGTGTCACTTTCCAGATTGCACATGTTCTCTAATAATTAACAGTATTTAAAACCTTGACGGGGTCTTAGAATTTTAATAGACTTGTGTCTATGAGTATGATGTTCCATATGTGAAGATGATGATGGCATTGCATGGGAAAGAAGGATAAGAGACTTAGGATAGGAGTATTATTATATAGTTAATTGGTTAACATTTAGGGTACTAATCAGTAAGCCATATAGTCTAACAATTAGGTATCAAGTAATTTAGCATATAGAGTAGAAGATAGCAAGTAGCATGTAACATAGGACATAATGGGCATCCTAAGGTTATAGTCTAGGTCATTGGTTTCTAATAACCTGATTCCCTATAAACCTGTCACACCCCGCCAAGGCGGAAACGCGAGGCGTAACATTTATGGTTTCCAAAGCATATGATTACCGCAAACACATACATGATAAATGGATACATAAACAAGTTTAAAGTTTTACATCCCAAAATGTCATTTGAGTTTACAAAAAGTTAAGATTTCACAAATATATCTCATATACAATGAGTTATACAAGAGAAATCCCCAAAAGCCGTATCCATCGTGCATGCATATAACCTAGATTGCTAACCTTGCGACCACGTTCAATTTCCTGAAAAACATACTTAAAATATGTCAACACGAGGTTGGTGAGTTCACATGTTTAATCAAAAAGTTCTTTCTAAATTCAGTTGTTCATAAATAGTTCTAGGTGCATGTGATAATCATAATAAGTAATGTGTGACCCATCTGTAAACTAGCTAGGAATACAAATAATATGTTCATATATGAGGCGTAACCAAACCATGACAATTGTTCTTTCGCCCCTCTCATTTGTTATCAGATGCTATGCGGCCATAAATCCTTCAGATTGCGGTTAGTGCGACTAACCATGACTGGGGGACGTCACTCCCCATAGTACTATTCATAGGACCCTAGGCTACATTTAATGGTTACTAAATTGTTCCAGGGGACTTTAGCGGCCTAAAATGGGTTCAACTCTTGCAAACATAAAGGTCGAGTCTTATTCTCTTGTTACCACATAAAAATAGTTATAAGTATCTTCTTCCCCCAAATATGGAAAGCAGTAAAAAAAGGCTGTGAAACTCACCTGATGCGTGGTACTGGAAACGTGAAAGTATCAAAAGTCCAAGGGTAAACTGACCTATGCGTGCCCTAAAATTTATAAGACACCTTAAGGTCTAAGTAATAATTCTACATGCAAGTTCGCCATGTAACAGTTTCACCCAACTCGTTACGTTATGTGTGTAAGTTTTGGTTTAAAACGTTTTGACCCGACGACTCGTTGGTGATATGTATTTTTTACCCCAAAATACATATTTACGTAAAATAAATAAATATATGTTCGATCAAGTGTGTCAATGCCTATTAGTAACTTGGTGTCAACTTAGAGTTCGGGTTTCAAAATAAAGTTTTACTCGACCCGAGTCGTAACCCGTTACGAACGGTAAATAAATATATATTATATATTTAATCAAAATAACGTTTTCGAAATACGTCGTCATATTTTTAGGTAAAAATAATATTTATATTATTTCAACAAAATATAGCTTTGAGAATTATTACTCTTACAAAGATGTCGGTTTTCATTTTACGACCAAAGTATGTGTGTGTGTGTATATATATATTTATAAGATTATATATATTTTAAAATTTAGTCTTAGACATTCTAAATACTTACATTTATAATAAATTAACATCTAAAATTTGTACGTTTCAAAATCCATAACTAGACCCGAGTAATACTAACTTTACAACTAGTAATAATATATATTCATAATTTGTCATAAGTTTACCAAAATAACAACTTGAAAAGAAATAATATAAATATTTTAACACATGCTAAAGTGTCCGAACGTAAACATTTATTTTAGTTCAAGAACCAATATTTAGTTATTATTAATATTTTACACTAAAGCAAGGCGCATGTAGTTTGTAGTTTATAGAAAACTCCATATTTTACAAAGATGGATTTTGGTTGGTGAAAGATGATACATAACAACTTGTAGGCAAAGAAATATAAAACAAGAGTAAAAATATAATTAAGTAGGAAAATTTTCTCACTATAATCAAGTAAGGAAGAAGGAAGGAATAAAGATAATGAACTTGAAGCTTGTCTTGGTGTTGTGTGTAAAACCGTGGTCAACAAGTAGCGCCAAAGGAGATAAAAACTAATTTTTGTGAGAGAGTTTGGATTATGAATTGCTTTCCACGCAGGGTTTATTTATAGAAGTGTTGTGGTATGGGTTTTAATTTTTTTTTGAAATCAACGATGGTATGGTATTTTAGAATTTGAAAATGTAGGTGTATGGGGTGCTTCCTTTCAGCCGTAAATAAGAAGAAAAAGAAAGGAAATGACATGACAAGTATGATTTGTAACTTAGAATATGAGATTTAAAGGGATATCTTATCCCCCTACTTACAACCGTGTACAGGAAGTAAGAAATTGATGACATGAATTGTTTATTAGATTGTTAAGGATTGATGATGTGGAAATGGGGTCCCCTTTGAAACCGTAAACATCCAAAGAATAAGGAATGAGTAAATGGCATGGGTTTTGTTCATTTGGATAAGTACTCTAGTGTTGGTGATTTGAAACTTGAGAATTAAATGGATTGGGTAGGGAGGGGTCCCTGGTGTGTCGTACATCATGAAAGAAAGGAAAAAGTATGGATTATAAAATAAATAGTTTAAACAGGTATTAAGGTGATAACGGGTACAAATTGGACGCGATAAAAATCAGTTTTTATTTTATTTTAAAACCTAGTTAAATAAAAATATATATTATATATTTAGTGGTTTAATAATATTTAAATATATGTTTAGTAAATTAATATTGCTAGGTAGCGTGTTAAAATAAGATACACTAGTGGAACGGTAAAGAAGGCCGTTAAAATACTCAGTTGTTTTAAAAACATACACACATATTTTTGGTTCTAAAAGATGTCATAAAACTTTGGAATATTTATTAAAAAAATAAATATTAATTATCAACAACGTTCGTATGTGCCGGTTATACTGCGTGTGACCCGATTATGAATGGACTTTGCTATTTATGAAATGACCTTAATTAACCATAATTAAGTCTAACACGTATATTATGTATGCAAATTATGATATAGACGGGGACGGGTATTGATCTGAAATTGCCGATTGTCACATACTCCTCATGTTAGAAAGAATTTCGTCCCGAAATTCAGTTTGTGCTATTTTGAACCGGTGTATTCTTGAACAAAGAAGGGTACTTGGTTTTCATTTGGTCTTCGCGTTCCCATGTGTACTCGGGGCCACACTTTGTATTCCAGCATACCTTAACTAGCTTGACACGACTACGTCTTGTCTTTTGGACTTTCCTGTGACCTCCATTGGTTCTTCGACGAAATGAAGTTTGTCGTCGATATGAATTTCATCAGTTGGTATAATCAATGCTTCATCTGCTAAGCACTTCTTGAGATTTGACACGTGGAACGTGTCATGTACGTTGTTTAATTCTTGAGGTAGTTTGAGTTTGTATGCCACGGGGCCAACCTTGTAATGATTGCCAGATTCTAGACACGAACTTTGACCATCTGTTTATGGGTGATATGCTGTGCTCATGTCAAGACGTGTGCCCAAGGCTTCTTGTAATGATTGCCAGATTCTAGACATGAACCTGTTGTCTCTATCAGAGATAATAGAAATTGGCACTCCATGTCTAGCCACAATTTCATTGATATATAGCCTTGCAAGTTTCTCGGTTTTATCCGTCTCTTTGATGGGCAGAAAATGAGCTGATTTCGTCAAACGATCGACGATTACCCATATAGTGTCATACCCGCTCAACGTCTTGGGTAACTTTGTGATGAAATCCATGGAGATCTGTTCCTATTTCCATTGAGGTATCTCAGGTTGTTGTAGTAAGCCAGACGCTTTCTGATGTTCTGCCTTTACCTTTGAACATATCAGACATTTGCCAATATAGATGGCAATTTCCCCTTTCGTGTTCGGCCACCAATAAAGTTCCTTCAGATCCTTATACATTTTATCTAAGCCTGGGTGTATCGAGAATTTGGACTTATGTCCCTCGTCCATGACCAACTCGCGTAGGTTATCGGTACCCGGCACCCAAATTATGTTCATGAAGTATAACATGTCATCCGACTTAGGCTCCAACTGTTTGATGATCTCGCGCAGTGCTTCATTCTGTATGTTTTCTTCCTTAAGCGCCTCTTGTTATGCCAATCGTATTTGAGTAGCGAGACTCGTTTGAATTGTTAATCCTAGGTCACGAACACGAAGATTTTTAACTCGTTCTTTGCGACTTAAGGCGTCTGCTACAACATTGGCCTTTCAAGGGTGATATTTGAATAAGACCGGAGCTCCCCAAGGTGAGAAAATTGGTCTTATGAAGCCTTTGTCAAGCAACTCTTGCAGTTGACTTGACAGTTCCTACAACTCAGAAGGTGTTAATTGATACGGCGATCGCGCAACCGGTGCGCCTCCAGGTACCAAATCGATTTGGTATCCAACTTATCTTGGTGGCGGTAATCCAGTTAGGTCTTCGAGAAACACTTTGGGATAATCCCTAACGAAGGGTATATCCTCGAGTAGACGCTCCTTTGGTTTCTTCTCGACAATGTGAGCCAGAAATGCGCAGTAACCCTTCTCAGCGTCGTTCCTCTCTTTTCTCCTTGAATCGAAAGAACTTCTCCGTTCAAGAGTGGAATGCGTACAATCTTTTCAAAACAGACGATTTGTTGAAGCAATTCTTGTGACAAGCACTCTGAAGATTGTTTTACTTATGTAATGTCTTTATGTATTTGTATGTCAGCGTCTGTATGTATTGGTTTATCGAGTTGTAATCATGTTTGTAGGTACTTGTCGTTGTATTCGTCTTTGTTAAGTGTTGTGTGCACTTAACAAGTGCACAGGTTGCTCAACCTGCGTACTTAGCAAGTACGCACGAACATTGTCTGCGTACTTGCTAAGTACGCAGGAACAAAGCACTGCACACTTAGCAAGTGCGCAGGCAACAGGTATAGTATAAATAGGTTGTGGTGACAGAAGTTATGGAGGCACTCATTTGGTAACATCTCTGTAACCTACAAGTTTTATAATAGACGAAGTTTGAAAGTGTTTTCGCTGTCGGTTTACTTTGTGTTACTTGAGTCTCCACCTAGTCACGGGTATTCCGCACCCGGTCAGACTAGTCACACACCCACACGTAACGATCCGAGATACCCGGGGACCTACAAGTGGTATCGGAGCTTAGCTCTTGATTTTGAGTGTTGTGAGTGTGTTAGGAGCATCTTCTACACATCCTATAGAGTTTTTGTAAGCAAAAGTGTGTGTTTTTGTTGATTTTTGTGATAAAATAGGGGTGGCTCTTGAACACTATTTTAGAAGCAAAAATCACTCGAAAACCGATTTTTTGTTGTGTATTTGAGTGTTTTGTGCATCAAAGGTTGGTTAGAAACGAGTTTCTGACCCTTTGGCTCATTTTGTTTAGTCATATCTTCAATTTTTTCTGTCTCCGGTGAGATTCTAGTGACCAGAAAAAGTTGGTGAGGGTTGGTGAAAAAGTGACCTGCGTACTTACCCTTTCTGGCTAAAAAAACAGTCTTCCTGCGTACTTACCAAGTACGCAAGACCATTTCTTGTTGCGTACTTAACTCCTTCCTGCGTACTTGTCATTTACTCCTACGTACTTGTTAAGTACGCAAGGAAAATCTTAAGTGCGCAAGGTCAGAACCTAAGTGCGCACATTACTTTGACTTTTCTGAAATTTGACTAAGTGTTTCACCAAGGCAAATCTTCAAAATCTCGGTAACCTGTTAAATTATGACAATGAGATTGGAACCCCACAGAAACCACCAAAGCTGCTTAAGGTAAATGATTACTCCAACCGGAAAGCACGCTTTGAGCATTATATCTCATACACCGATTCCTCACTTTGGATACGCATTCTAGAGGGTTATAAGCTTCCCACATATACATATCTTGATGAGGAAGTTCCCAAGCCTATCTCCAAACTTGATGAAGAAGAAAAGAAAGTTTATGACAGAGAGAAGAAAGCACACGGATCTATTACTAAGGCCTTGACCAGGGAGTTATTTCACAGCTTTAGAGGATACGATAACTCCAAGGATTTCTGGAAGGCTTTGCAGAAGAGATTCGAGGGAAACAACGACATCAAGAAGAGTAAGAGGGATCTTCTTAAGAAGCAGCATGAGTGCTTCAGATATATGGAGAATGAATCTATAGATGAGCTTATCTCTAGATTCTATCATCTGTAAACTGAGCTGAAAGCTTATGACCTGATCCATCCGAATGAGGAGTTAGTTGAGAAATTTCTAGATGCCCTACCACCAAAATTTGAGATGTACACCACTCTGATGAGTGATAACTCAAAGTTTTATGAGATGACTATTGATGAAGCAATCGAAAAGGTTCAGCACATGATATGAACCTAAAACGAAAAGAGAGCTTAGGGAGACCTCAAATACAAGACCCTTCTATGTATTTTGGGAAGTCTTCCACAGCCAAGTCATCGGGTTCTGGAATTGCCCTTTTCTCAGGGAAATCTCATGAGGAGGATAACTCAAATGTTTGTGGTGGTCATGCTTGCTATGCAACATCTGGATATGGTTTTAGATCTCATCACCATAATTCCTCAAGAAATCCTTCTCCAACATCTTCAGCTAACCAATCAGCGATAGCCAAGATAGCTGAAGATCATGTGGCTTTATTCTCATCATGCATGCTTGCCTATGAGAACTTCATTGGCGGTAAGCTCACGGATCCTGAAACCATAGAAGAAGACTTCAATCAGGTGGATCCGGATGATATGGAGGACATGGATATTCAATGGAATATGGCCATGATCTTGAGAAGGGCGAAGCGTTTTCTGAATAGAACTGGCAGGAAGTTTATTGGTGGACATCCAAATGCCAAGGTGGGATTTGATAAATCCAAGGCTAAGTGCTACAAATGCAATAACTTTGGGCATTTTGCAAGATAATGTCAAAAGGACAAAGCACCGGCCTCGAGGTTCACCAGACCTAGCCAAGGTAACAGTCAAGGGTACAACAACTCCAACAACCGCAATCAAGGTCAAGGTGGAACATCCAATGCTTTGGTAGCAAAACAAGACGACAGCTTTGATTGGGGTGTTCATCTGGAGGATGCCCTTATTGCTCAAATGCAAGTTGGTCTCATGGCTGAGATTATGGAAATGATGGAAGCAGAGGAACGTGAAGCTTCTGTTGCTGACCAAGAAGGGTCTACAACTGCAGTTGCCCTCATGGCTATTGGAGAGGCATCATGCTCATCTAATGACGTAGATTCTAACTCTTTTGCTGTCATTTCTTGTTCCAAATGTCTAAGCTTAAAGGTTGAAAATTCTAAGCTTCAAGACAAAGTCGAACCTCTTCGTATTGCAGCTTTAAGCTACAAAGAAAACGAAAAACAATACACAGATTCAATTGAAACGTTGAAGAAAGAAAAACGTGATTATTCACTTAAAATCAGCGATCAACAGTTTCATTTGGATGTTTCGTACAAGGGGTTAGAGAAAAGGAAAAATGAGATCAACAAACTGCAAAATGAGATCTTGCAGTTGAAAGGTAATATTAAGAAGTTGAAAAATTCTCGTTTTGTGGTGGAACACTACGAGTCTGTAGTGAGACAGGTGAATGGCTTAGGGCTGGGTACTAATGCCATTCCTCCACCAGTAAGCGGGAAATTTGTCAACGGCTTAATTGACATTGATTTGTCTTGCCTTGATGAGTCTCGAGTTAGGATGATTGCTCTAACAAGGATGATTCCTCAAGTAAGGCTGACTCTGCATCTGATGAAGAGTTCCTTACTGCTTCTGATGATGGGTCTGAGAACACCTGCCCTGAAGGAGTAGTCGCTGAGGAGTTGCTCGGTGAACAGAAAGATAAGAAAAACATTATCACTGATAGTGATAATTGTATTTTGACTGAACCCGATATCGTTGAATCAAATGAAAAATTAAAAGTGATGCTTTATGGGGGATATAAAAACATTAATCAAGTTAAGAAAGAAGCTTTTTCTGCTCATTATGGGCTTGGCTATCAAGAAAATATGCAAAATTATTATATTCCCAAGAACCAATCATCATCGGGTCAAACTACTGTTCACCAAACAACTTCTCCTGCTTATCATGCTGAGTCATCTAATGCTAGATCTAATGAGCCTTACAGGAGGACTTACAAAGAAAAGAGAACTTGCTTTCACTGTGGTATGGTTAGTCACATCCTTGTGAACTGCCGTGCTAAGAACCAAGGGAAACGGCCAATTGTTTCACAACCGGCTGTTATCTATAAGTCACCACCAGTGAAGCATTCCAAGAGTCCAAAAGAAAATGTGGTGAAACCACCAGTAAAACATATGGTAAAGCCAAAGATCACATCTGAGGCTAAACCATATGTTCCAAAAAGGGAAAAAGCTATCTGCTAAACCTTGTGCTTTTACCTCTGGTAGTGCACCTACTGGTGAGAAACCTGTGGTTAAGCTTTCTAAGCCATAGAGGAGAAGAAGGAACAAGAGATTGAGGAAGCTGGAACAGCTGGCTGGAATTCAACCAGGTGAAGCTTCTACTAGTTCACCTGGTGCTTCTAAATGCAAGCCGACTGTTCCAGTAAAACAAAAGAAAAGGTACTGGAACAAAAATTCAAAAGTTCTTAATCTCCTAGTCCCAAGTCTTCTAAAGATTCATCCATTTTTGACAGTCACGAGTGTGAATTAATTGAGGTTGTTTATTTTGAGAAAGACGGACGACCCAAGACCACTATGGTTTGGGTCTCCAAATCTAATTAATTTCTTGTGACTCGTGAAGGGACATCCGAAGGGTACTATCTCTAATCGTTGGTATGTAGATATTGGATGCTCCAGGCACATGACAGGTAACATGGCCCTTCTTCAAGATGTAAAACCATTCTTAGGCGGCTATGTGGCCTTTGCAGGCGAGAAGGGCGGCAATATTACTTGTCAAGGCGTGGTTTCAAATGGTTGTGTCAGCTTCGACAACGTCAACTACTGCGAGCAGCTAAAGCATAACCTGTTGAGTGTTTCTCAGATGTGTGACAAGGAGTACTTCGTTATGTTTGACAAATCTGAATGCATGATTCTCAAACCTGGTTTTAAAGTTCCTGAAGACTGGATTCTGATGCGAGCACCAAGGACAAACGACACTTATCAGATTGATATGAGCGTGACAACAACCATCTCATCAGTTGCTACTTGTTTGCTTACCAAAGCGACAGAGGTTGACTCTATCTTGTGGCATAGGAAAATCGGACACATTTCTTATCGAAAAATGAATCATCTTGTCCGAAACGGTTTAGTAACCGGCGTTCCTAAGCTGAGATTTGCAGTTGCAGATGATTGTATGCCTTGTAAAAGGGTAAACAACAATGGAAGTCTCACAAGCCCAAGTTCCAAAACACCATCGATACCCCTTTGGAGCTATTACATATGAATCTGTTTGGCCCCATAAGTATCAGGAGTATTGGAGGGAAGTCATACTGTCTAGTTGTAACTGATGATTTCTCACGTTTTTCTTGGGTGCATTTTTTAGGTACAAAGGACGAGACTGCTTACATTCTTCAATACCTGATCCTGAGCTTGGAATCTCTTTGCAAGTTGAAGGTTAGAAGAATAAGGAGTGATAACGGAACTGAATTCAATAATAATTTGATGGAACTTTTCTGTCTCAAGAAGGGTATTCGTCACGAATTTAGTGCCCCGTACACACCTCAGCAGAATGGAGTTGCAGAATGGAAGAATAGAACCCTAATTGAGACTGCAAGGACAATGCTGTCAGATGCAAAGCTTCCTGTAACTTTCTGGGCATAAGCAGTAAATACAGCTTGTCATGTTTTGAACAGAGTTCTGGTTGTGAAGAGGCATAACAAGACTTGCTATGAGTTGATTAACAATCGACCTCCCAATCTTGACTACCTAGTTCCTTTTGGTAGTCCCTGTTCCTTATTGCTACAATACAAAGACCGCAAGTCTAAGTTTCATGCAAAAGCAGTGGAAGGCATCTTCTTAGGATATGTTGCCAAATCGCCTTGCAAGAGAGTGTACAATATAGGAACTCATACTGTCGAGGAAGGGTTCGAAGTGAATTGCAGTAAACACAGCATTCCACCAGAACCAACTGGTCCAGCTTGGGGTTTCGATTATGATGCAATATTCAAGTCTTTCTATAGGTCCTCATGGCGCGTCTACGGATCGATCTCGTGATAAGACGTGACGTTTACTCGGAGTGCGGAATCCAACGAGTCAACGTTTATACGCATAAAAGATAATTCACACAAGCAAGTAAATAACCTTCTCAATTCGTATTTCAAATAACAATGATGTTTACAGACTCAATCAGACTTCTCTGATCTGATCTCACTGGTTTTTTTCTTTGACTGACTCTGTAAAACACACATATATATAACCAACTGACCTGATATAAGCGAACTTATTAAGTTCGCCTCTAACAGCTTAAGCGAACTTAACAAGTTCGCCTCAGCTATACCTAAGCGAACTTATTAAGTTCGCTTCTGATAGACCAGGCGAACTTAACAAGTTCGCCTCTAGGCTATACTTGTAAAACACTTAGAGACTTTTGACATTTACATAACAAAAACATAAAGACATAAAATCTAACTATTACAAGTTTTTGTCATTACAAACTATGTCCTAACAGACTCCCCCTTGACAATAGCTTGATCTTCAGTCTTCAGTCTTTATCTTGAACTCTTCCTATTATCCGGTAGTCTGCTTCCAGCATGCACACCATATCTTCTGCATATCTCCAAAACTCTTTTGTACTGTAGACCTTGTTCTCTCCAAACATCAGTGTACATGATCTCATTTTTTCGCAACGTCCTCTGATCTTTCTTTGAAAAATTAATAAGATTCACTGCGTCATAGAAACACACAATGACCTTATTATCTTTATCTTCAATCCTTGCTTCACCAGTATTAACGTCAACATACCACCATTTCATATTCCCAAGAAAGTCTTGAGGAATCTTCTTTAATGGTATCTTGTGAATAGCACGCACTGGTTTATACTTGTATCTCCAGGTCACTTTCCCAGTCTTTGGATCTGTGTTCTTCACTCTCTTTCCCTTTTGTGGTTTCAGCTGATCGTACTTTCCTGAACTACCTTCTTTCTTGATCAAATTTGCAATTACATCAGCGAAACCATTCTTCGATCTATTAATGAGTGGCTTTGAAGCTAAACCATTTATTTCACACCTTGGCAAGGTATTGAAATATTTGATCCTCGGCTTTAAGTATTGAACACCATCAGATCGTTTAATTGCAAATAATTTTGATTCATCATCATAGAACCAACTTATGATCCTTCCTACACACTGCTCTTTATTCACATATTTCTCTTTCTGAGCAGGTTGTGCAGGAGACTTGGGAAGCACCTTCATCCAACTGTTTACATCAAAGGTTCTTCATTAACCTTCGGAGACTCAGTGTGAGTAGTTTCAGTTTCAGCATCTTTATTGGATTGAATAGTCTCATCATCAGTATCTATCTTTGAATCAGCAGTGTCTTCAGGCAGTGTGATGTCTTCAACACAGTCCATAGAATCTGTTACTCCTTCATAAGTGAATTCAGGAATAACATCATCCTGGATGAAGGTACACGGCACTTTAAGACCATCACAGCCTTCATAAAGTAACACTATCTTTATCTTTCTATATCTCAATCTCTACTATTTCTCCTTCTTTTATCTCATTATCCGACATATCATCTTCCATGTCATTGAATAAATCATCAATGTCATCAAGACATGCAATCTTTTCAGCTTCCTCTTCTTCTAAATCTTGAAAGAACTCCAATAACATAATTTCTTCTTCATTAGTACCATAAGTATCTTTGTCTTTGTTTCCTTCAAGTGATTGTGATGTCGACTCCCCCTGAACCCTAGATATAGGATTAGCGTCACTGTATTGACGATCACCCTCAATATTTCCTGCAGGATCATTGTCTTCATCATCACATCTTTGAATAGACTCTGTGTGACAAGTATCAGGTATCCTCAACTCCCCCTGAGCGTCAAGATGCTGAATAAGTTTGGATAATAATGCTTGCATGTCAGCAATCTGTTGAGCTTGAGTCTGAATCACCAGCTGCCGTTGTGAATCAGTAGACACAAGAGTGTTTACCTTGGTTTGTAGAGAAAGCACTTGAGATTCAAGGAAAGTAATCCTTTCAGAATCAGAAGGCTTTGACGGACCAGCTGTTGATTGTGGAATAGAAGGACTTGAAGAAGTAGGAATGATTGGAGGAACAGGAGAAATCACCGAAGATGGATCCTTAGATCTTGGAGGAGTAATTATCAATGAAGCAACAAAATTAGCATCCTCGACTCCCTAAGAAGATTGTGCAGCAGCAATCGAAGCAGACATTAACTTTTGAGTCTTAGGATCTGGAGTAAAGTCACTATCAGTGTCAGTACTCTCATCGACCAAAGATCTTTTGCCAAGTACTGATCCGAAAGGAGGATCCCGAACAAACTTTCTTCTTGGTCATCTGGCTTGAGATTTAATGCGTTTGCCAGCATTAGCCAGTGGAATTGTAGCCAACCGTTCATAATGACCTGAGGAAAAATCCCTAGAGTCATCAGAATCAGTGCTTGCATTCACCGATAATATCGTATCACTTGAGCTGGAACTAGAATCATCATCAGTCACCACATTCCCTTCAGCTTCTGGAATTGGCGAGTTCACAGCGTCATCAATGAAATCTTCCATGTTCATTCCTAGATCTTGATCAGGATCATGAACGACCTCTTCTTGAACTGGTTCCTGAATAGGTATTTCAACTTCAGCTTGTGGAATAGGAACATGTTCAGGAATAGGAATTTATGGTTGTATGGGAACTTGTATTTGTGGAACTGGTATCTCTTGTTGTTGAACTTGTATTTGTGCGGGTTGTTGTGGTTGTTGCTGTTGTTGTTGTGGTTGTTGCTGTTGTTGTTGTTGAACATTGAAGCCTTGAGCTTGAGCAATTTCATCAGGATGAAACCAGTTGTCATTCAGTGGTGCAACATAATCATGATTGATTAAGTGCCCAAACAAAGGAGTATTGACTGGAATCAATGCAGCATTCTGCTGTTTCACCTTCGTGCAGTCGGTAAAGATACGCTTTGACATTGGAGTCAAAGTTAATCTTATAGGATGTTGTGGAAGATCCGGAATAAGATTATTGAGAATCATTTGAATAAAGCGAGGATACATCAAGAATCCTTGACCTTCAGCTGGATTAATCTGCATGACCATTTCCCGATAGAAGTAAAGTGGAAAATTGAATCGCTTATTCAATGTTAAAGCCACCATAGCAGTTTGAAGAGCCATCTTCAATCCATCGGTACCAGATTTGCGAGGAGAGATGCATTGAATAATCACATGCATGAAATACCTCCATTCACCGACTAATCCACCTTTCCGTGCTTGGGTATCATTCTGTCGTCCACGATAACCCATCCGTTGAAAACAACCCAAAATAAGAGTTCCTGGATAAGATAACGGATCATCAGCATGTCCACCCAAATCAAGAGCAACACGAATCGTCTCTTCAGAAATTGCAATCTCGGTATTATTAACAGTGGCACGAAGAACATGAGGTTCAACGTCCGTATCTTGATGCACAGTATTCCAAAATTGTTGTATGTACACGAGACTTATGTAAGGATCAGCAGATAAAGCAACATGAAGACGTGACCTGTTCAAAAATCCTATAATGCCTTGAAAATTCACAAACTCGGACATGTTTGGATCTAACAATGCCACTTGATTATGTTTATATTCGACACGTCGAGCCATCTGAAACATTTGGACAACAAACATATTAGAAAAAATAACGAATACAAACAAAACATCAAAGATAAACTTTTTTTTTTTTTAAGAAAATTTTCAGACAAATTTTTTTTTCACAAGTCCAAATCCTCACTGTCCCCTAGGCGAACTTAATAAGTTCGCTTAGTAGTGCAAGAGGCGAACTTAAGTTCGCTTCGAACAAGTTCGCTTCGAACAAGTTCGCTTGGAACAAGTTCGCCTGAACCTGTGACGTTTCAAATTCAAACACAGACAATCAATAATCAACGAATCGAGATAAAATCATGGAATAAACAATAAGCATCAGTCGAGTATCAATTAACAACCAAATAGGATGATCGGATTTATAAATCCGGTCAAAATTAGGTCAAAAATCGTCCATTGAAAATTTCGACGGAAACCGAGATGAAAAGCATCAAATTCTTACAATTTAATGGATGAAATTCAATGAAATTGCTTTGGTTGAGTTCGCAATTCAATTTGGATTAAGACATAACCGGTAAACAACTCCAACAACAACGTTTAAGAATTTCGAAAAATTTGCAGTTAAGTTCGCCTAAAAATGAAGAAGACGATGAACTGATAAGTTCGCTTGATTTAGAACCTTATACCCATTAAGTTCGCTTAATTAGGCGAACTTGTTAAGTTCGCTTAACAAGCCTTCGGCGAACATGATAAGTTCGCTTCATCCCTAAGTTCGCTTCACCCCGGATAATCAGATTAAGTTCGCTTCACTGTTTTTAAGCGAACTTATTAAGTTCGCTTCACTGTACACAGGCGAACTTAATAGCTTTTCAACCTTTTTGCCTTGAACAAAAAATTTATCAACTTCAACCTGTCAAAGCTTGAACTTCCGTCAGCAACATGTATCCGATCCAATCTCGAACAATTTTAATAAAAGTTTAGAATTTTCATGGAAAATAAAAAACAAAATCTTTTTGAGTTTTATCTATACAAACGGAAGCACATATTTTTGGATTTTATCTGTACAAACAGAAACACATATTTTTGGATTTAATCTGAACAAACAGAAACACATATTTTTGAATTAACATCATGAGCAAGAAGATCATATCAATATTCAATTAATTCATCACACATTTTAGCAATAACAAATGGTAACCTATAGTATGAAACCATTCAACTCAGTTTTGTGCACTTTGCATCTTTCTCATTTTGAAACTCATTCAATTTGAATAATATTTGAAATGATACACGATAAATTTCAAAGTAAATAAGATCAGGTTATAAAATGCTCTTTTATTTATACCGAATTTGAAATATAAAGCATGAATTCTTAAATTTGTCAATATTATATTATTTGAAACTATAAGCGTTTATTCTCCAAATTCATGTGATTTAGTTCCATTTAGATGAAAAACATCGTGTACCCCACATATATGCCAAACAGAAATATAAATTGCACTATCTTCAAGACATATACAGTTAATGTTAAGAATAGATCAATTTCCAAGATGAAATTATCTCTTTTAGCACAAGTATAAAAGCAGATCCCAATGGATATAAGAATCATGATGATTCAGAATCAGAAGATTCTAATGGATTGGTTGATTAGTGAGAATCAACAGATTCAGGTATGAGGATCCAACTATTATCTGGATGAAATTCAATGGAATCAGACTAGATGATGTATCTAACTGATCCAAGGGCGAATATATGTTTCAACAGATTTTGAAAGCATATCTTAGTTTAACAACACCTTGTATGTTTTTCAGGGCATGGGCAGTGAAGTGAACTGAAATAGATTTGTGCTAAAGATATAATTCGATATTGGTCTCATGAAATTCTTTAAAACCATATATTATTTATCTGATAATGATCTTTTACACACACACTCATGCATATAATGGATTTAAATCACAGATGTAATCATATTATATTTAATTTTCACACTACTATTAGTTTCAAAACGCTTTTAGCCTATTGACAATTCAAGTTTCAAATTTTATACACAAATTTTAAAACAAATTATCAAGAATAGAGCATTCACAACACTATCATTTCTTATTTATGTAGACTTTGAAATTTAGATCAAATCAACTTATTTTAATCAATCATATATCAAGGTCTACTAAGGTCGTGTGAAATGAACTAATCACTGATGTACTATCATTTCTTCTCTAACCTCAAATGATGTCAAATTTTATATTTTTCAATTTGTTTTGACTTTTTATAAATTAAACTTTTTGACTGAAAATGTAAATGCAGAAATGTAATAAAGCAATAAAAGAACTTAAACAAAATTTTCCATGAAATTCTGATTTTGAAAAGCTTTTATTCAGGATTGATCATACCAATCATTTTAATTAGAAATTCAAACCTGGTACGATCAAATGCCTTGGTAAACAAATCAGCAAAATTATCTTCAGTGTGTACCTTGACCAGCTCAATCAACCTTTTCTCTACACAATCACGTATAAAATGATATCGAATTTCGATGTGCTTAGTTTTACTATGTTTAACAGGATTATTAGTTATAGACATAGTAACATTATTATCGATAAGCATGGGGGTTCCTGTGAAATTCAAACTGTAATCTCTCAATTGTTGTTGTATCCACAGGATCTGTGAACAACAACTCGCAGCAGCGATATATTCTGCTTCGCATGTAGAAATCGAGACTGTGGTTTGTTTTTTGCATTGCCAGGACACAAGTCGATTTCCTAAGAACTGGCAACCACCTGTTGTAGATTTCCTGTCCAGACAACAACCACCAAAATCAGAATCAGTATAAGCATTGAAATCAAAGTTAGAACCATGAGGATACCATAGCCCCAAACGTTGTTTTCCTTTTAAATACCGAAAGATTCTTTTCACAGCAATTAAGTGAGATTCTTTTGGCTTTGCCTGAAATCTGGAACAGATACACACGGCGAACATTATATCCGGCCTTGAAGTGGTTAAGTACATGAGGGATCCAATCATAGCTCTGTAAAGTCGACAATCCACATTTTTTCCTTCCGGGTCAGAATTCAACTTATGATTGACCGGAATTGGAGTATCATATGGGGTACAGTCCTCCATCTTGAACCGGCTCAAGATGTCTTTGACATACTTGGACTGATGAATAAAGAAACCATCTTCCTTTTGATTTACTTGTAAACCTAAGAAAAACGATAACTCTCCCATAGCAGACATTTCAAAATTCGACTTTATAACACCCTCAAAGTCTTTGCATAACCCTTCATTTGGCAAGCCAAAAATAATATCATCCACATAAATCTGGACCAGTGGGTAATCTCCCCCTGGTTTCTTTATGAATAAGGTGGAGTCTATCTTTCCACGAACAAATTCATTCGCCAAAAGATACGTGGATAAAGTCTCATACCACGCACGAGGAGCCTGATGAAGACCATAGAGAGCCTTATCAAGCTTGAAAACCATATTCGGATTCAGTGGATCTTCAAACCCCGGCGGCTGACACACATAGACTTCCTCCTTAACCTTTCCATATAAAAACGCACTTTTTACGTCTAATTGAAACACCTTAAAACCTTTAAAGGAAGCAAAAGCTAGAAACAGCTTTATAGCTTCGAGCCTCGCAACCGGCGCATAAACCTCGGTGTAATCAATTCCTTCCTGTTGATTAAAGCCCTGGACAACTAATCTTGCCTTGTTGCGTACCACGACACCGCGATCGTCTTTCTTACATTTAAACACCCATTTTGTTCCTATCGGATACGCACCTTTCGGAAGATCAACAAGATTCCAAACCTTAAGTTTGTCAAATTGAGCAAGTTCTTCCTGCATAGCTTCTATCCAGTTATTGTCATTTAAAGCCATCTCAACATTCTTGGGTTCAACCTGCGAAATAAAGCATGAATGTGAGCAATCATCAAGAACACCAGAATCTTTAATGCAAGTATACAAACAAGTATTGTCAACAAGAGAACGTTTTTTCACTCCACCCTGTAAATTTCCAATTATAATCGTCACCGGATGATCTTTGAGTTCCTTGATGGATGCAACCTCAGGAACCGGCAACACGTCAACTTGAGTAGGTACAGATTGATAAGAATAATCTTGATTAATCGGAATTTCCGAGTCTAAATTTGTAGGAATCTCCCCCTGAGCCTGTGTCGAAGGTAATGTATCATCACCTAACAACAGATCAGCAGAAGAATCTTGAAAAATAGCATTATCCTCCTCACTCTCTGAATCTTGTGGACCTGAACAAGAAGCAACATTAGGATCGGGAGCAGAAGTAGATGGAATCGATGAACTTGGAACTGCATTTGGTAGAAATCCATTGTGCTGTGCATCTTGAAAAGAATCATAAAGAACAGCAGCATCTTCAGCAAAAATATCAGAAGGGAAATGAAAAGACTTGAATAAGTTTTCATAATCAAATACCCAATCCGGACCAATCGCCATTTGTGGTAAAGACCGATTTGAACAGTCAATATGAAACCATTCTTCAACTTGGGGCGTCTCTTTGTTATAAACCCTCTTGGTTGTCGAATTAGCCACATACCCTAGAAAAATCCCTTCAATAGCCTTCGCACTGAATTTTGTTGGGACATCTCAAACTTTCAATAGGGTGCAAGGATTACCAAAAGGTAGTAAATAATCCAGATTCGGCTTTCGATTATTCAGCAATTCGTAGCAAGTCTTGTTACGTCGCTTGACGGTCAAGACCCTGTTCAAAACATGACACGCAGTATTCACAGCTTCAGCCCAAAAGGTGACTGGAAGCTTAGAATCTGCAAGCATCGTGCGAGCTGTTTCGACCAACGTCCTGTTCTTTCGTTCAGCGACACCGTTTTGTTGAGGAACATATGGCGCACTGAATTCATGATGAATTCCTTTTTGTAGACAGAATAAGCCAATTTTGCTATTCTTAAATTCGCTGCCATTGTCACTCCTGATTCTTCTGACTTTCAAATTGAATAAATTCTCCAAACCCAGGATTAAGTATTGTACCAACTCAGTGGTTTCAGCTTTAGAGTAAAGAAACTTAACCCATGAAAATCTGGAGTAATCATCAGTTACTACCAAGCAATACGATTTCCCATCGATGCTCCTGATACTGATAGGACCAAAAAAATCCATATGCAGCAACTCCAAAGGAGTTACGATAGAATTCGTCGATTTAGATTTGTGAGATTTCTTTCTTTGCTTCCACTTCTTACACGAAATACAATCATCAGGAACTGAAAATTTCATTTTCGGAATACCAAGAACAAGATCATTCCTAACAATGTAGTTCATCTTCCTAAAGTTAATGTGAGCTAGCTTCCTGTGCCACAATATTGAATCAGATTCCGACGCCTTGGAGAGTAAACATGTTGGAATTGAATCCGTTGTAGTGGCGACACTCATGTCAAGGACATACGTGTCATTTCTCCTCGGAGCCTTCATGAGAATCCATTCATCAGGAATCACAAATCCCGGTTTCAGAATATAGCATTCAGTATCGTTGAAATGGAACGAAAACTTCTTGTCACAGACTTGTGATACGCTTAAAAGATTGTGTTCCAGCTGCTCAACATAATTCACCTTTTCAAATTTGACTTTGTCATTCTTTAACGTTCCCTGTCCAGTTATGTACCCGCCTTTATTACCCGCAAAAGCGACATAACCACCATCAATTTGTTTAACATCCTCAAGCAATCTAACATTCCCTGTCATATGTCGAGAGAAACCACTATCCACATAGCATGTATTGTTGATAGTCCTCCTTGGTTGTCCCTACAGAAACAACTAGAATCAGTTAGAAATAGGAACCCAAGCCATCGTGGTCTTGGGTCGTCCAGATTGATCAAAATAAACAACTTCTTGTAATTTACAATCAATCTTATCATTCATTTTTGAAACATAAGTTTGACAATCAGACCTTTTCAAAGAAGAACCAATTTTATTATTTTGTAAAACATTATTTGATATATTATTGTCAGATTCAGATGTTTCCAAAATTTTCTTTAATTTTCTGTTTCTTTTTCTTCTTTAAGGTCTAGACAATTTAACCTCCTGAAAAGAATCTTTTGAAATCCCAACTTTTGGAATCTCAAGTTTCTCTTTGCATACAAAGGATTTAGCATTCAATGTATTCTGTTGTTTAAATCCAGGGGATTTAACAAAAGATCGACCAGGCATATTTTTCTCCAAACTAGAAGACGACTTTCCCTCATCCTTTCTTTTCAGAATCTTCACCACTTTCGGTTGTGAAGGAACAGTCTTCATTTTACCCTGGTTCTTGTATGGACAATTGATCAAAATATGAACAGCCTCATTGCAATGAAAACACACTCTTCTTTCTTGATAATTTCTGAAATAAGAGGTTTTCTTTGAATTTGAAGATCCATCAGAAGAATAAGCTCAAGAGGAATGTCTAGAACAATTTATCGGCTTCTTTGGGACATAAGTCTGTGTTGGCACCTTTGAAGAATTCACTTTTTGATATCCAGCCGCAACAAACCCACTTGACTGTAAGATTGGAGAAAGTTTAGTTGGAACCACATTCACCTCTTCAGGTTCAGTCATAATGCATCTATCCCGGGTAACATTTTTAACAACTGTTGGGTCATCAATTTTCACTTCTTTTGGAATGCCCTCGACCTTTTTTCATCAAACATCTCATCTTCAGAATCTGACTCATACACCATATCCTCCCCAGTTACCGGATTCACCTTTAACACAGTTTTTGGATCTATCTCCTCTTCATTTATTATTTCAGGTTCCACCACATAATTTGCATTAAACAGTGGAGGAATAAATCCAATACCAGCAACACGCTTAGTAGGATCAGCATTTGAGTTAAAATATTCCAAAACAACTGAAGAACTTTCAAATTGTTCCAACTTTCGATGAAGTTTGATCACCTCAGACTCTTTGCCAGATATTTTTTATTCTTTTGGGCAACAATTTCATTACGTTTTTCTATCTCAGCATAAGCCATATCTAGATGATAACCCTGTTCTTTGTATTTTAGCCCAAGAGAATTTAAGTCTCTTTTCAAAGACTCAATTCTATCAATGCACAGCTTATCATTATCTTTCAGTTTCTGATTAACTGAATGCATTGATTTCATGTCACAAATCAAGTTTGCGTTATCATCCATGACCTTTTGCAGTTTATCTTTAACAGAAATGCAATTAGAACAGTATATATGACAAACAGAGTCTTTTACCTTAGACGGATCAGACATGTCTGCCATGAATACATTGGCAATGGGAATATTCTCTGAATCATCACCAACTGAAGCATTTTTTGTAAGAACAATATCCTCCTCAGCAACCCCTGATGCAGCATCAGTATCAATATTCTGTCCTTGTTCTAACTCATCATCAACACTTGGAACACTGTCACCATCACAAGAATCATCACTAGAACTTTCATCATCAGTAGACTCCTCTGGTTTTTCAGAATGAATTTCTGCAACAAAAGCTTGACTCACAACACCCACCAAATCTACCAGATGAATGCCCCAGTCATAGTTTTCGTCATTTTGAGCAACCAAAGCTGATGATGCAGATGCATGATTTGTATTACCGGAAGAACCATGATTTTGATTACCAGATGAACCATGTGACTGATTCCTATTATGCTGAAAGTTAGGCTGATTGTTTTGAAAATTATTCTGCTTCTTTTGAGAATCAAATTCTACCTTCGGCTTTACACACTCCTTAGCAAAGTGACCATACTCTTGGCAGTTATAACAACGAACTTTGCTCTTATCAAAACCCATACGAGATCGACTATTTGAACCAATATATTTTCTGCCTGTTTTCTTCAAGAAATCTTTGGCTTGGCGCATCAACATGGCCATATTCCATTGGATATTCATTTCTTCCAGATCAACAGGGTCAATCTGTCTGAAATCTTCTTCTATAACCTCAGGATCATGTATTTTACCTCCAATGAAATTTTCATATGATGCCATGAATGAAGAAAACATAGCAAGATAATCATCAGCAACTTTCTGATTCAAATGAGATCCAAATGATGTTGAAGCTGCAGTCGCAGAAAATCCAAAATGGCTTGAATGACCAGAATAAATTGGAACTCCAGTACACTGATCATTTGAAGACTCTTGAGCATCACCAGAAAAGAATGCCACTCCAGTACCAGATTTACCAGTAGATTTGGCAAAATACATTGAGGGATCCTGGATATGCTCCATATTAGTCTATTTCTTCTTTATATTCATGTCATGCGACTGAATCTTCCCTAGAACTTCTTCAAGAGACATGGTTTTGTACTTAATATTCTCTTTGATTAAAACCGTATACACATCAAATTTTGATGGTAAAGCCTCCAAGAATTTGTCATTGATTTCCTCAGTCTCATACACCACAGACGCACTGGCCAGTTCACTAAGAAGATGATAGAATCTTGTAGTAAGATCATCCAAGGATTCGTTTTGAAAATGTTTAAAGACCAGGAACTGCTTCTTTAGTAACTCCTTTCTACTTATCTTCACATCCAAACTTCCTTCACACCTTTTCTGTAATGCTTCCCACAGTTGTTGAGAAGACTTGAACTGTTTAAAACTGTGATATATTTCCTTTGGAAGAGACATCGAAATGCTAGCCATCGCTTTCTTTTCTCTATCAAATAACAACTTTTCTTCAGTAGTTAATGCTGACACCGGCTTTGGAACATTGTCCTGTCCCATCCAAGAATAAATCGGATGCGTATATCCTTCCAAAATCGGAATCCACAAACTAGTATCGGTAAAAGATACAAACTGGTCAAATCGATCTTTCTAATTAGAATAATCAGCTAGATTCAACAACTTTGGAGGTTTTTGAGATGTACCGATCTCATTATCATAATTGAACATGTTTGTGACTTGAACCATATTTGCCATTTTAAAAAAATTTTCTGAAAAATTTTCCAAGTGTTGAACTTCCTTTACCCTCAGGCGAAGATAATAAGTTCGCCTGCTAAGTCACCCAAGCGAACTTAATGATAAGCGAACTTAATAAGTTCGCTTAAATCAGAATTCAACAATCTGATTAAGTTCGCCTAAAATAAGTTCGCTTAACCCTGTGAGAAGCGAACTTGACAAGTTTCGCCTGCTGCTAAGTTCGCCTGCACAGAAATCAGCAAGTTCGCTTGCCGTAACAGAATCTTGATCAAGAACTTCTTCAGACCACAACCGCGAACCAAAATCAACCAAAAATCGTCATTAATCACTGAATTGAAGGAATTAAACAAAATTGGACCGTAGGATTGTGTAATTTGTCAATTAGAAGCTTTCTATCGGATCAATTTCATCATAATCCTCTTCAAAAACACCAAATCAGGTCAAAATCAGTCTTGAAAACTCCATTGAAATGAAAAACTCAAAAATGATGAATTTGATGTCAATTTGCATATAAAATCATCTAGAATCAACAAGAATCACGAGCAATAGCTCTGATACCACTTGTAGGTCCTCATGGCGTGTCTACGGATCGATCTCGTGATAAGACGTGGCGTTTACTCGGAGTGCGGAATCCAACGAGTCAACGTTTATACGCATAAAAGACAATTCACACAAGCAAGTAAATAACCTTCTCAATTCGTATTTCAAATAACAATGATGTTTACAGACTCAATCGGACTTCTCTGATCTGATCTCACTGGTTTTTTTCTTTGACTGACTTTGTAAAACACACATATATATATAACCAACTGACCTGATATAAGCGAACTTATTAAGTTCGCCTCTAACAGCTTAAGCGAACTTTCGCCTCTGATAGACCAGGCGAACTTAACAAGTTCGCCTCTAGGCTATACTTGTAAAACACTTAGAGACTTTTGACATTTACATAACAAAAACATAAAGACTAACTATTACAAGCTTTTGTCATTACAAACTATGTCCTAACACTTTCAACCTTCCTGATCTATCTGCCGATGATGCTGCAAATGTGTTCGATTTCTTTAATGGCGGCGATGACTCCAACTTCTCGACCCGTGCCACTGTACCTATTGTAACTCCAGATTCTAATGTTGCATCTGCATCTGGAACTCATGATAGTGAAGACATTGAAGTCGTTCATGTTGATGGAAATGACGCTCCAGCTAATCCTAACACTCGTGTAGGAAATGAAGCTTCAGCTGATCCAATCAACATTGAATCATCTTCAGCTGATCCAAGAACCGCACGTACCAGAGACGAGAGTGCATAAGAATCATCCAATTCACAACATCATTGGTGATCCTCATGCCGGTGTTCAGACTCGTCATAGAACAATTGCTGAGAACACCAGTTTGTACGCTGAGATACTTGACACTGGTGTCATGGAAACATGTTTGCATGCTGCATTCGTGTCCCAGTTGGAGCCGAAGAATGTGAAGGAGGCTCTCACTGACAACTTCTGGATTGAGGTGATGCAAGATGAACTGTTTCAATTCCAAAAGTTGCATGTGTGGGATTTAGTTGACCTGCCAAGAGGCATACAGCCAGTTGGTACCAGATGGGTGTTCAAGTGCAAAACGGATGATCGTCATGTCGTAGTGAAGAATAAAGCAAGGTTGGTTGTTCAAGGATTTTCTCAACAAGAGGGCTTGGAATACACTGAAGTATATGCCCCAGTTTCTTGACTTGAGGCCATTCGACTGTTTCTGTCTTATGCCTCCTATGTCGGCTTCAAGGTGTATCAACTTGATGTGAAGAGTGCTTTCCTGTATGGAAAAGTTCATGTAGAGGTCTATGTCACTCAACCTCCCGGCTTTGAAGATCCGCATAATATCAATAAAGTGTATAAGCTCGACTGTCAAATGTACTGTCAAATGGTTTCGACCATTGACAGATTGACTCGAACCTCTTCATTCAGAAAGTAGGATGTGATATTCTACTCGTTCAAGTGTATGTCGACGACATTATCTTTGGGTCTACAAATGAAGAGATGTGTAGGGAATTCGAACAAGTGATGAAGTCCAAGTTTGAGATGAGCAACATGGGTGAATTGTCGTTCTTCCTAGGTCTGCAAGTTAGTCAAAGAGAGGATGGCATCTATCGACATCAAACTAAGTATGTGCAGAACATCTTGTCAAAATACAAAATGAATGATAGCAGTACTTATGGCACACCTATCCCTGTCAATCACGATTTGCATCTAGACAAATACGGAAAGGATGTGGATTGTAAATTGTATCGTGGGATGATCGGTTCTCTTATGTATCTCACAGCTTCAAGGCCCGACATAATGTTTGTTGTATGTTTGTGCTCAAGGTTTCAGTCACAACCAAAAGAGTCTCATATGATAGCTGTCAAGATGATATTCATATACTTGAAAGGGAAACCCCGATTGGGTCTTTGGTGATTTGACCTAAAAGCCTATTCTGATTCAGATTATGGCGGTTGTAACCTTGATATAAAATCAACTTCAGGTGGATGTCAATTCTTGGGAGACAGGCTGGTCTCCTGGCAGTGTAAGAAGCAGTCAACGGTTTCTGTCTCAACATGTGAAGTAGAGTACATTGCTACAGCGAGCAGTTGTTCTCATATTTTGTGGATTCAACAGCAATTGAGAGACTACGGCTTAAACTTCACTAGAAATCCACTGTTCATTGACAACAATGCCACCATGTCCATCACAAACAACCCGGTGAAACATTCAAAAACTAAACATATTGAAATTCGCGACCATTTCATCCGTGATTGTGCTGAAAAGCATCTCATTGAACTTGTAAAGGTTCCCACGGATGACAATTTTGCTGACCTTTCACTAAGGCGTTTGATCGAACACGTATTGAACATCTTTTCAACATGATAGGAATGTTCAATCAGGAGTGAAAACTTGTTTTTCTTAAATCAATTCAATTCATGAAAGTTAAATTTTATTCCTTTTAAATTTTTTGTATAGTTCTATTAATTTTCAAATATTTTACAAAAATTCAAACAAAATAGAAAACTAGAAAATTTCAAAGTTCACTTAAGAAAAGAGGAAATGATAGTACATCAGAAATGATCTAAACGTCCCAGACTGCTCTTATGGGAAATGATTGCGTCATGCTTACTTGATTGTTTAAATTGTTGTGTTCTTAGTCTGCTTATTTACAAGTAATTTGAATTGGTAGTAGGATGTAAGCATCTTTAAATCATTAGTAGGGTGTAAATTAAATCTATACTACAACTGTGATTTGAACCCATATTTGCTAGTGTGTGTGCGTAAAAGAATGCAAAAGATCACTATCGGATATAGGATGTTAGATTTTGGCAAATATTTTCTTCTGAGACCTGTTTCGGGATAGGTCGTTAGCACAATTAATGCAGTTTATCTCACTGCCGATACTCACAAGTATGCAATGAGAGATTGAATCAAGACATGTCTTTACATCAACCGTTGAGCGTGTATTCACCCTTGAATCACTCCTGATTCACTGAATTCAAATCCAGATAAAAGTTGGATCCCCTCACCTAAATCCCCAAACACCATATTCATTATCCTGAATCATCATACCGATATTCACTGAAGAAATCACATGAAACCAAGACTAATGAATCACTCGATTCTGAATCTTATGATTCCTGATAATCCTTATGGATTCTGTTTGATTTTTCCTGTGCTAATTGATGTAGCCTCATTCTGGAAATTTAGAAAATCAATGGGAAAATCTTAGATGCCTTGAGATAAGTGCAAAGTAAGTTCATAGCATAACTGTGGGGCTCACGTTGTATATTAATAACTATTACCTTAACACACATGAACATGATACTAAGATGCTTATGGTTTCAAATCTTATAATATTTCCAACTTGAATTACTTGTTTATGTGCTTATTACGTATAAATAAATTGTAATCCATGACATGATCCCCTATTCTTTGATGTTTATCTTGTATCGTTTTTGCTATAGTTTAGCCTGATATGATCCCCTGCTCGTGTCTTTGAACAAAAATAGTGTGTGTGAATATGTGTATATCGTTATTCTGAAAAGATCAAAAAGATTTTAAGTTTGTGTATAGCTCAAATTCCAATTAGAAAAGCCAAAAATATTTGTGTTTAACCTTCGTGAATTGACTTTGAATCCTCTTGATTGAATGTTCTTATCCGGTTCGCTTTTTGACATGACATTCTTCATAATTTGGGTTGAAAAGTTTGAGTACACAAGAGTCTCGGCGTACTTGATAAGTGCGCATGAGGTAAACCCTGCGTACTTATCAAGTACACAAGACTTAAGTCATGCGTACTTACTAAGTACGCAGGAGTTAAGTCCTGCGCACTTGACAAGTATGCACGACCCATGTGTGTGGGGTATATAAGTCGCAGTTAGACTTTTTCATCAGTTTCAAACGCTTGTATACTCCATGCTCCTTTTCACTCAAAATTTTCAAGTACTCCCAAGTCCTTTTTCATCCCGAACATTGTTTCATCCTCACCTAACTAACATTTGGTGAGAATCTTGGACCATTTCATCCGCAAAATGTTGAGGACCGATTTCTTGACTTTCAAGCTTAGGGTTTTGATGATGAAATTTAAATCGGGTTTGGGTGTTCTTAAGTTAAATTAGGCCCTAAAACTAGTTTATGATCATCAATCGAAGCTCTAGCATGCTAAATTCGTCCTTAATTGTTCTTGATTTTGGTTTTGAACCCTTGGGTGTCCGTGGTTTTGCATCGGACTGAGGTTAGGTCCAAATGACCGGGTTTTAGCATTGCATTGGTGTTAGTCTTGGTCCCATAGGACTTAAAAAGCTTTTTAGACATTGTGGTGACCACTATCATCATCTACATCTTTGAATCTCTTGATTTTGTTAGTTCCTACGCACTTATTAAGTACGCAAGAATTAGCTCCTGCGTACTTACTAAGTACGCAAGAACAATTTCATGCGTATTTTTTAAGAACGCAGGAAGTGTAACTCAGAAATTTTTATAAGTCTGAAATTCGGTTCAATGTGCAAGTGCTATACTTTGTCATGTCTTGTTCTATACCATTGATTCTGTTTGATCTAATGTTGTATATATTATGTTATTGCAGAGATGGCTGGGGATGGCGGTGATGAAGAAGAAGGAGGAGAGGGTGCTGAAGAGTCAGATTCTGAGGCGACTGAATTTGATGATGCACCAGACCAAACACACCCACGGTGAATGGCGAAGGTTTCCCTTCCCGAGTCGTCCTCCAAAAGACAAAGACGAAAGAATTCAGACAATAAGTATGTTGTTGAACATGAGACTGAGAGGAGGAAGAATAGGACTATTCAGGGATTCCTTCCTGAATCTTTCTATATACGTCATTTTGAGTTACTGACATGGAGCGTGTTAGCCATGCCGGCGTCGGTTTCACAGAGCTCAAATTTGACATAGTCGTCCTTGAGCTCCTGGATTTTGACCTTGGGGAACCTCTGATACGACATTCTTAGACAAATACTACCTGCATAAGAGACTAAAGACAACTCCAGAGCTGCTGTCAAGGGGGAGTTTGCTGAAGCAATTCTTGTGACAATCACTCTGAAGCTGTTTACTCTGAAGCTGTTAGAGACTGTAGACATCTCCAGAGCTGCTGTCAAGGGGGAGTTTGTTGAAGCAATTCTTGTGACAAGCACTCTGAAGATTGTTTTTAATTATGTAATGTCTTTATGTATTTGTATGTCAGCGTCTGTATGTATTGGTTTATCGAGTTGTAATCATGTTCGTAGGTACTTGTCGTTGTATTCGTCTTTGTTAAGTGTTGTGCAAACAAAGCCCTGCGCACTTAGCAAGTGCGCAGGCAACAGGTCTAGTATAAATTGGTTGTGGTGACAAAAGTTATGGACGCACTCATTTGGTAACATCTCCGTAACCCACAAGTTTTATAATAGACGAAGTTTGAAAGTGTTTTCACTGTCGGTTTACTTTGTGTTACTTGATTCTCCACCTAGTCATGGGTATTCCGCACCCTGTCAGACTAGTCACACACCCACACGTAACGATCCGAGACACCCGGGGACCTACACCATTTCAGCGTGGTTCATTGATAACCAATCCATACCAACAACGACATCAAAACTTCCCAGTTCAACAGGTAGAAGGTCCATACTAAAAGTATGGTTTCCTAAGTCTAAGGTACAACCTTGAATAACCTCTCCGGTTTTAATTAATTTTTCATTTGCTAATTCGATTGTGTAACTTGATTTAGTTTGCTGGTCTTAATACCAAGTAAGGACATAAAGTTATTTGACACAAAACTCATATCAGCACCCATATCAAAAAGTACAGAGGCATAGTGATTATTTATCGGGAACGTACCAGTGACGATGTTGGGGTCCTGACGTGCATCCCCTGCTCCCATCATGAATGCTCTTCCACGGGCCTGATTGTTGTTTTGGTTGACCTTCAACTTTGGACAGTCTTTTCTAAAGTGCTTTGGATATCCATACTCAAAGAATCCCTAATTCATCCTTTCTGCTCCTGGGTTGACCTTTCCTGCTACGTGATTGATCTTTTTAGGGTTCGCATTGCTCCAACAATCATGGGTTAGATGTCCATACTTTTTCACTTCCCGCACTGAGTACACCTTCCTCCGTGGTGATATCCACACTTCTCATATCTCGGTCGTATCCCAAGATATCCCTTTTGTTCCACAGTGTTGGCGGCAAAGGCTTTCATAGTTTCTGGTTTCTTGTAAGCCTGATTCTTGATTTGATTACTTGGTTTTCCAAACCATTTCCTCTTCTCCTCGGACTTCCTTTCCTCAGTCTCCTTATCCCCAAACAAACCATCACGTACAACATCATCTCTTAGCTTGAAAGCCAGAACTATAGCGCTCTTGGCATCCATAGGGTTTGAGGAAGTCACCATGATTCGGATTTGAGGTGCAAGACCCCACAAATATCTTTCAACCCTTTGTATTCTGGGGTGACCATGTGTGGAACCAAGATTGCTAACTCATTGAATCGGTCAGTGTAACCAGCAACATCATTTCCTATCATCTGTAAATTCCACATTTCAGATTCGATCTTTTGCAACTCATTTCGAGGACGATACTCCTCGATCATCATGGCTTTCAGCTCCTCCCAAGTTAGTTGGTATGCATTCTTCCTTCCCAGGGTTTTCATTTGTGAATTCCACCAAGTTAACGCTTTGTCAGTAAGCGTGCAGGTAGCGTACTTTACCATGCAGTCGGCCGTGCATTCGCTGATATCTAGTACCGACTCCATCTTTTCGGTCCAACGCATAAGATCAACTGCACCCACGGTGCCATTGAAACTACGGGGGTTGCATGACAAGAATGCCTTATAGGTGCATTTCTTATTCGAAGTATCTCTAGAACCTCCAGCTGTGCCACTTCCATTCCTCCGCCATTATTACGATTTGCTTCATATTGTTCCAAGGCGGCTACTACACGTTGTGATATGAGTTGCTCCACTTCTGCAGAAATCGTTGTGTTGTTTTCACCAGTGGTGTCATTGGGCGTCCTTCGCTTAGGTGCCATGGTGTTCTTTCTAACATAACATTTAAAAAGAAACAACATTATATAATAATAATGATATAACATGACATAAGGATACAACAACATTAAACGTAAACAACCATCATCACAACATAAACCAACACATAAATCGTTAAAACATACACAATACATTGTTCCAAAAGATCAGGATACAAAAGAGATGGGTTCATATGACCACATCAGTACCAAAGTTTTGAACTACATAATGTGTTACGGGCACAACCCGCCCGTAATAGGTCTAGAAGTAGGAAGGTACCCTCGGTGGGGCAGCAGCTGCAGTGATCATAGCCTCTACACGTGCCTCGGCTAAGGTGGCCCGGAGCTCAGCCTTAGTCGCCCTCTGCTCGGCTGCCTCAGCTCTCTGCTCAGCAGCCTCCGCTCTCTGCTTGTCAGCAGTGGTCCTCGACTCCATCTTAGCTAGTCTCCTCTCGACCTCCACCAGGCGGTTAGCTGCTTGCTCAAGGGACCGGTCGTACAACTCATGATCCTCCATCACTCCCAGAACATGTAGCTTCAGTTGATGTATGCATGCCATGTCTTCCTGGAGATATCCCACGGCGGTCTCGAAATAGCTGATCTTCTCCCCATGAGTGTTGCTACAAGTAACTAGTACCGGGATGGTGCATCCTACGCACTCCCCCGTGAGCGGCACATGTGGTAGTAAGCATGCTAGCCCAGCGTGGTCACACGTCGTCGGAAAATTCTCCTCTACCCTCCACATCCAAATAGCTCGGGTCAACTAATCCCAATCAGACATGCACACTCTAGGTACTCTGGATGCAGGTACACCTGAAGTTTCTGCCATCTTGTGAACTACTGTGGTAGCTAGACAATGCTCGGTCATCTCGATTTGTGGACTGAAGTTAGGGTGGGGTTAGTGCGTGACTTGAGGTGAGTACAATATCTATATGACATGATGAATGGTTATGCAATGTTTATAGAATGAAAACAGTTTAACAAGTCATTTAAATTATAGACTAGGTTCAGTTTTAGACTCCTAGTTTGCTATAATCAATGGCTCTGATACCAATCTGTCACACCCCACCAAGGCGGAAACGCGAGGCGTAACATTTATGGTTTCCAAAGCATATGATTACCGCAAACACATACATGATAAATGGATACATAAACAAGTTTAAAGTTTTACATCCCACAATGTCATTTAAGTTTACAAAAAGTTAAGATTTCGCAAATATGACTCATATACAATGAGTTATACAAGAGAAATCCCCCAAAAGCCGTATCCATCGTGCATGCATGTAACCTACATTGCTAACCTTGCGAACACATTCAATTTCTTGAAAAACATACTTAAAATATGTCAACACGAGGCTGGTGAGTTCACAGGTTTAATCAAATAGTTCTTTGTAAATTCAATTGTTCGTAAATAGTTCCAGGTGCATGTGATAATCAGAATAAGTAATTTGTGACCTATCTGTAAACTAGCTAGGAATACAAATAATAAGGTCATACATGAGGCGTAACCAAACCATGACAATTGTTCTTTCGCCCCTCTCATTTGTTATCAGTGCTATGCGGCCATAAATCTTCCAGATTGCTGTTAGTGCGACTAACCATTACCGGGGGAGTCACTCCCCATAGTACTATTCATAGGACCCTAGGCCACATTTAATGGTTACTAAATTGTTCCAGGGGACTTTAGCGGCCTAAAATGTGTTCAACTCTTGCAAACATAAAGGTCGAGTCTTATTCTCTTGTTATCACATAAAAATAGTTGTAAATATGTTCTTCCCCCAAATATGAAAAGCAGTAAAAAAAGGGCTATGAAACTCACATGATGCGTGGTACTGGAAACGTGAAAGTATCAAAAGTCCAAGGGTAAACTGACCTATGCGTGCCCTATAATTTATAAGACACCTTAAGGTCTAAGTAATAATTCTACATGCAAGTTCGCCATGTAACAGTTTCACCCAACTCATTACGTTATGTTTGTAAGTTTTGGTTTAAAACGTTTTGACCCGACGACTCGTTGGTGATATGTATTTGTTAATCCAAAATACATATTTACATAAAATAAATAAATATATATTCGATCAAGTGTGTCAATGTCTATTAGTAACTTGGTGTCAACTTAGAGTTCGGGTTTCAAAATAAAGTTTGACTCGACCCGAGTCGTAACCCGTTATGAACGGTAAATAAATATATATTATATATTTAATCAAAATAACGTTTTTGAAATACATCGTCATATTTTTAGGTAAAAACAATATTTATATTATTTCAACAAAATATAACTTTGAGAATTATTACTCTTACAAAGATGTCGGTTTTCGTTTTACGACCAAAGTATATGTATATATATATATATATTTATATGATTATATATATTTTAAAATTTAGTCTTAGACATTCTAAATACTTACATTTATAATAAATTAACACCTAAAATTTGTACGTTTCAAAATCCATAACTAGACACGAGTAATACTAAATTTACAACTAGTAATAATGTATATCCATAATTTGTCATAAGTTTACCAAAATAACAACTTGAAAAGAAACAATATAAATATTTTAACACATGCTAAAGTCTCCGAACGTAAACATTTATTTTAGTTCAAGAACCAATATTTAGTTATTATTAATATTTTACACTAAAGCAAGGCTCATGTAGTTTTTAGTTTATAGAAAACTCCATATTTTACAAAGATGGATTTTGGTTGGTGAAAGATGATACATAACAACTTGTAGGCAAAGAAATATAATACAAGAGTAAAAATATAAATAAGTAGGAGAATTTTCTCACTATAATCAAGTAAGGAAGAATGAAGGAATAAAGACGATGAACATAGAGCTTGTAACTTGTCTTGGTGTTGGGTGAAAAACCGTGGTGAACAAGTAGCGCCAAAGGAGATCAAAAACTAATTTTTGCGAGGGAGTTTGGATTATGAATTGCTTTCCATGCAAGGTTTATTTATAAAAGTGTTGTGGTATGGGTTTTAATTTTTTTTTGAAATCAACGATGGTATGGTATTTTAGAATTTGAAAATGTAGGTGTATGGGGTGCATCCTTTCAGCCGTAAATCAAGAAGAAAAAGAAAGGAAATAACATGACAAGTATGGTTTGTAACTTAGAATATGAGATTTAAAGGGATATGGTATCCCCTACTTACAACCATGTACACGAAACATCCAAAAAAAAATAAAACGACGGTTAAAATAACGTGTTAAACGCGAGACGAAAGGAATAAATGAATGAAGCGTGATGGGCCGGGCAAGAGGGGCCGACGAACATGAGGGGAGGAGTCTCTTCCCTATAAATAGCCCAAGTCACCTCCATTTCTCTCATTTGCAACATCTAGAGAGAGAAACCGTAGAGTGAGAAAGTCGGCGGATCGACCCGAGATTGAATAAGTGTGTTACTCCATAGCTCGTGAGCAAAACCTCCGAATCAGAAGCTTGATACGGGTAACGATCTAATCAAGATCTTAGATTTTGTTCGTTTTGGGGTTTTCGGGTTTTGGATAAAAAGATGGCATTTTTACGTATGAAACTTCAATGTAAACATAGATGTAGAATCTAGAATAAAAAGCCAACGTTTTGAACGTAAAAATTTCAGATCTTGACGAGGTCGGATCTGCATGCAAAAGGTAGGGTTTTTGCGGGAAGAAGGTCCTGCGTACTTATCAAGTACGCAAGAAGCAGGTCCTACGTACTTATCAAGTACGCAAGAAGTGAAACATGCGTACTTATCAAGTATGCAAGAAGCGAAGTCTGCGTACTTATTAAGTACGTAAGAATAAGGCCCTACACACTTGCTAAGTGCGCAGGCATCAGGTCTATGGGGATAAATAGCTGGTTAGTGAAGTCAGTATGTTCGCCTAATTCAATATGATTAAACCGTTAGAGTCGGGATTAGGTCTGATGTGTATGTAACTACTCAATCCAGATCGTACGTGACGTTGTTGGGCCTTCGATTAGGATAACGAGACTAGCTTATCATGTGAGTTCTAGATTCCTCTCTTTTAACGTTTTAATAACTGTTTTGGGCTGGTGTGCATACTTACGAAATGATGTTTTATGAAATGATATTTACGAAATGATGTTTACGACATGATGTTTATGAAATGTTTTGCCAAACGAAGTTTACGAAAGAGATGATGTTTTTGTTTAATAAAACGTACGAATGCTTTAACTAAGATGAGGTAAAGGTTTTATGAAAGTCACGATTGAACGAATCTGCCACGAGTTCCTACGGGAGCTAGGGTATGTATGTATTGGCCTTACCCTTACGGGGGGCCTTTGTGGCTGGCTAACGGTTGTACAACTGGTTGATGATGTGGTGACGACGGACACCCATGGGATTACCGGGATCCCGATGAAAGGTACTATTCCTTGTGGGGAAATACTGCCTATGTTATGCTCTGTATTCCTATTGGTAATGAGCCTTAGGAGACATATGTTTGGTCCACCTAGAGGTAACGAGCCTTAGGAGACCTGGTGACGGATGACTTAGAGGTAACGAGCCTTAAGTTCATTCACTGGTATGCGATGTATGGAATTGAAGGTTACGATAAAGCGCATATTCGGTTCATGTTGACTTATGTTATGATGCTATGTTATGATGTTATGATGAGATTAAGTTATTGCATGTTTTACGTACGCTTTTGTTAAATAAATGTATGTTATGTTTTTGGCAAAATGTTTATGTTAAGGTTTTATGTAAAGCTAGAACTCACCAACGTAGCTGACTTTTAGTATGAACATTCAGGTTAAGGCAGGTATGGAAGTTGAACGGTGATGCTTGGCAAGCGATGAAGAGTTACCCGACTGATATGATGACTGGCATCCCGTTATGTTATGTTTATGTTATGTAATGAATGTTTTATACAATGTTTACGCTTTCGTATGTCTGAAAATGTTACGCTTCCGCATGTTTGAACAAGTTTTAATTATGTTGAATGAATGATTAAGCTGCGTTATTTGATATTCAAGTTTAAGAACTATTAGCGAATGAGTAAATCCAACAAGTGAGGCCTCCCGGGTTTGGGGCCTTACAAGTTGGTATCAGAGAAATAGTTAGAGAGATTCGGACACTCACAGTGTCTGAACTTAAACTGTGAATGGGACCGAAAGCGGATGCAAGTACGGGTAACTCGAGCCACAACATCAAGTATGAAGGTAATATATATTTACATATATATTATGCCTTAGAAAATGTAAAGGTTAGGACTTGTGTTCTGATAGAATCATAAAGGTGGTCAAATAGAAGTCAAAAGGTAGTGTAATAGTTAATTGCAGATGGCCAGTGTATATTAACATCTTACAGTACTTGTTGAATTCTATTTGTTAACTAGCGTGATGACATTGGATTCCTTGTCTAATAGAACGGAATGGCAGGACGAAAGAGCGAACGGCATGGTGGGGGCCGTACTGGTGGTCGTAATAGGACTCTTGCTCGTAAGGATTACAGTGAAGAGGGAAGTGTCCACACGGAGCCGTAAGTCAACATGCATGGAACTGAACGGACTCACGTGGAAGAACAACACTTCACTTTCGAACCGGAAGTGAAGGCGGCCCTGGCATGCGAGTTTACTGAGCTGATGAAGGCTACCCTGCCAGATCTGCTGGCAGAAGCATTGGAGAAGGCTAATGAGGCAGGCGGGTCCAACACGGCAACTGTTGCCCCGATCATTGAGGCAATTAATGCACCGCCTGCTCGCAGCTACGACTATGAGTTCTTCAAGGCATGTGATCCGTCGGTTCTCACTGGAAAGAAAGACGCAATGGCTACATTTGATTGGGTGATTCGTATGGAGGCTGCCATTCATCTGAGCGAATGCCGAGCGAGTCAGGTTGTGAAGTTTGCTGCTAACTCCTTCAGGGAGGAAGCATCCCACTGGTGGGAAGGTGTACGTCAGGAAAAGGGGGACGAGGTTGTTGACTCGATGATGTGGAATGACTTGAAAACTTTGGTAATCAAGAATTTCTGCCCGAGGAACGAGATTGAGAAGGTAGAGAGGGAATTTATGGGTTTGAAGGCCGGGATTGTGACGCATCGGTAGTACACAACCCGATTCGATGAACTGGCACATCTGGTTGCATATCATGTCACGACTGAGGAAAGAAAGATTGCCTGCTACATTCAGGGATTGCCGGGCAAGGTCCGCACCTACATCAAGGAAAACGCTCCTATCACCTACGATTCGGTCGTAGAACTGAGTGGCGTGGTATTTGATGATTTGGAACTGAATGTTGTCACTATTGATGAGCCGAAGAAGAAACCAAGTTTTCCGGCCAAACGATCTGGCGGAAGACTGTTTGGAGATCAAGAGAAACATGCTAGAGTGGGTGAGGCCGCGGTATGTGGGAAGTGTGGCAGTAGGCATCTAGGTGAATGCAGGCTAAGGACAAATCTGTGCTACAAATGTGGCAAGACTGGGCCCTACTCACGTGAATGCTTGCAAGGCATTAAATGTTATAATTGTGGCGAAGACGGCCACATGAGCCGAGAATGCACTAAACCAAGAATGGGTGAGACGGAAAAGGGAAAGGCCTTGAGAAGAAAGAAGAGAGGCCCCGAGCGAAGACTCGAGCCTATACGCTGACGCAGGAACAGGCCAGGGTGGACCTCGAGGTGGCGTCAGGTACGTTTATCCTTGACAACACTTTTGTATCTGTGTTATTTGATTCAGGTGCCAGTAAGAGTTTTATATATTTGACTTTTTGTAAAAGAGTAAAGTACACTGTAAGTAAGCTAGAAAGGGCCTTTAGCGTAGAAACCGCTGAGGGTAGAACTGCGAGGGTGACTGATGTAGTTGACATTTCCACGATAAAAATAGAAGGCCATAGATTCCCCGTCAGGCTGTTCGTTATGGTTTTGGTTGGGTTCGATGTCGTGTTAGGTATGGATTGGCTAACTCCCAATGAAGTGCAAATTATATGCAAACGAATGATAATCCGACTCAAGGCTCCAGATGGTAGCAAAGTTGAGGTTTTTGGAGATCGTGACGCCCCGATGCCTAATATCATCTCGATGATTAAGGCAACAAATTACCTGAGGCGCGGATGCGAGGCTTATCTGGTATACGTGATTGACAAGTGTAAGGAAGTGAAGGAACTAGACGATGTACCCGTGGTACGTGAGTACCCGGAGGTATTTCCAGAGGATTTGCCTGGGATACCACCCGATAGAGAGATTGAGTTTCGAATCAACTTAGTACCAGATGCCCAGCCCGTGGCCAAGGCTCCGAATCGACTAGCACCAGTGGAGATGAAGGAACTAAGGACACAACTAGGCGAGTTACTTGAGAAAGGATTTATCCAACCGAGCATTTCGCCTTGGGGTGCTCCGGTGTTATTTGTGAAGAAGAAAGACGGTTCGATGAGAATGTGTTTTGATTATCGTGAGTTGAACAAACGTACGGTGAAGAACAAGTACCCTTTACCAAGGATCGATGACATGTTCGATCAATTACATGGCGCAAGTTGGTTCTCAAAAATCGACCTTCGATCCGGGTACCATTAGTTGAAGGTAAGGGAAGAATACGTACCGAAAACCGCATTTCGCACGCGTTATGGACATTTCGAGTTCCGCGTAATGTTATTCGGATTGACGAACGCTCCTGCAGCGTTCATTGATTTGATGAATAGGGTGTGTCGACCGATGCGGGACCGATCGGTAATCGTGTTCATCGATGATATCCTCATCTACTCCAAGAATGAGGGTGATCACACATGTCACTTAAAGGAGGTGTTGGAGGCTCTGAAGAAGGAAAAGTTGTATGCTAAGTTCTCCAAATGCGCGTTCTGGCTTAGGGAAGTCCAATTCCTAGGTCACGTCATTAACCCGAACGGCATTATGGTTAACCCAGCAAAGATAATGACGGTAAGGGAATGGAATATTCCTAAGACTCGAACTGAAATCCGCAGTTTCTTGGGATTGGCAGTCTACTATCAGAGATTCATCCAGGATTTGTCGAAAATAGCTTTGCCGTTGACAAAGTTGACCCGGAAGGAGGTAAAGTACGAATGGTGTACGACCCAGGATGAGGCGTTTAAGGAATTGAAGGAAATCTAACCCAAGCTTCAATCTTGGCCCTTCCCAAGGGCAATGAAGACTTGGTGATATACTCTAACGCTTCGAGTCAGGGATTGGGGTGCGTGGTGATGCAACGCGGGAGAGTGATCGCGTATGCATCACGACAGTTGAAGGTTCACGAAGTCAATTATCCGACTCATGATTTGGATCTTGCTGCTGTCGTATTCGCATTGAAAATCTGGAGGCACTACCTTTACGGAGTGAAGTTTACTATTTACTCCGACCACAAAAGTTTGAAGTACTTCTTCAAACAAAGGAAGCTTAATATGAGCAGAGATGATGGCTGGAACTTTTGAAAGACTATGACTGCGAAATCATATACAATCCTGGAAAGAAAAACGAGGTGGCTGACGCTCTAAGCTGAAAGATGTGCCTGCTCCTATCAGAGCGAAAGCTTGCTAGTTGGTGGTAACATCGGATGTGATGAGGGAAATTGAAAAGGCTCAAGATGAAGCACTTAAAGAGCAAAACATAAAGTAGGAAAGGATGGTTGGCCAACAGGATAAGTTGGAATATACCACCGTTGCTGTTAGGACACGTTTTGGCCGGATATGGATACCTATGGGTGGCGGGCTTAGAACCAAAATCTTGGATGAGGCTCATAAGTCTCGTTACTCTATCCATCCCGGTACCAACAAAATGTACCAAGATCTGAGGAAGGAATACTGGTGGTCTAGGATGAAATATGAGGTGACGAAATACGTAAGCAAGTGTCTGACTTTCTCGCAAGTAAAGGCCGAACACCAGAAACCGTATGGAAAGATTCAACCTCTTGATATACCTGAATGGAAATGGGAACACATTACAATGGACTTCATAACCAAGCTACCTCGCACAGTTAAAGGTCATGACACCATTTGGGTAATTGTGGATCGTTTAACAAAAAGTGCTCATTTCCTACCTATTCGCGAGACGTTCTCGTCGGAAAAGTTAGCAGAAGTATTTATTAATGAGGTAGTGGCGCGACATGGGATGCCTTTGACGATTGTATCTGACCGGGACACACAATTAATATCGAGGTTCTGGAAAAGATTTCACGAGGCGATGGGCACGAGGCTTAATATCAGCACGTCATACCACCCGCAAATGGATGGTCAGTCCGAAAGGATCATTCAAACATTGGAGGATATGTTTCGTGCTTGTATTATCGACTTCGGTGGCAGTTGGGTCAGTCATCTGCCGTTAGCCGAGTTATCCTAAAACAATAGTCATCACTCGACGATAGGCATGCCTCCTTATGAAATGTTGTATGGGAGAAGATGCAGGAGCCCGGTTTGTTGGGGAGAGATTGGACAGAAGGAATTAGGAAGTCTTGAAGTCGTACGAGAAACGTCGAAAAGGTTTGATCAAATCAAAGCACGAAAGAAGGCCGCACAAGATCGTCAGAAATCCTATGCGGATAAACGACGAAGGCCTATTAAGTTTGATGTTGGGGACAGAGTAATGTTGAAAGTGTCGCCTTGGAAGGGAATCATACGATTCACAAAGAGAGGAAAGTTAAGTCTGAGGTTTGTCGGACCATTCAGGATAATGGCACAGGTTGGTGAAGTCGCTTATCAGTTGGAGTTGCCTGATGAGTTAAGTGGGATTCATCATACATTCCATGTATCACACTTGCGAAAGTGTTTGGCGGATGAATCAGCTCATGTACCACTTACTGACATCGAGGTCGACAACAGCCTTAACTACATTGAGGAACCCGTGGCCATCTTAGACAGGAAGGAGAAGCGTTTACGTAATAAGGTTATTCAATTTGTTAAAGTACAATGGAAGCACCGGAAGGGATTGGAATCTACTCGGGAAACGGAGACGGTAATGAGGGAGTCGTACCCTCAACTATTTGACTTATGATAGGTTTAGGGGACGAAACCTATTGTAAGAGGGTAGACTTATAACATCCGAAAAAAAATAAAACGACGGTTAAAATAACGGATTAAACGCGAGAGGAACGGAATAAATGAACGAGGCGTGACGGGCCGGGCCAGAGGGGCCGGCGAACATGAGGGGAGGAGTCCCTTCCCTATAAATAGCCCATGTCACCTCCATTTCTCTCATTTGCAACATCTAGAGAGAGAAACCGTAGAGAGAGAAAGTTGGCGGATCGACCCGAGATTGAAGAAGTGTGTTACTCCATAGCTCGTGAGCAAAACCTCCGAATCAGAAGCTTGATACGGGTAATGATCTGATCTAGATCTTAGATTTTGTTCGTTTTGGGGTTTTTGGGTTTTGGATAAAAAGATGGCCTTTTTACGTATGAAACTTGAATGTAAACATAGATGTAGAATCTAGAATAAAAAGCCAACGTTTTGAACGTAAAAATTTCGAATCTTGACGAGGTCGGATCTGCATGCAAAAGGTAGGGTTTTTGCGGGGAAGAAGGTCCTGCGTACTTATCAAGTACGTAAGAAGCAGGTCCTGCGTACTTATCAAGTACGCAAGAAGCGAAACCTGCGTACTTATAAAGTACACAAGAAGCGAAGTCTGCATACTTATTAAGTACGCAAGAATAAGGCCCTACGCACTTGCTAAGTGCGCAGGCATCAGGTCTATGGGGATAAATAGCTGGTTAGTGAAGTCAGTATGTTCGCCTAATTCAGTATGATTAAACCGTTAGAGTCGGGATTAGGTCTGATGTGTATGTAACTACTCAATCCAGATCGTACGTGACGTTGTTGGGCCTTCGATTAGGACAACTAGACTAGCTTATCAGGTGAGTTCTAGAGCCCTCTCTTTTAACGTTTTAATAACTGTTTTGGGCTGGTGTGCATACTTACGAAATGATGTTTTATGAAATGATATTTACGAAATGATGTTTACGAAATGATGTTTACGACATGATGTTTATGAAATGTTTTGCCAAACGAAGTTTACGAAAGGTTTATGAAAGAGATGATGTTTTTGTTTAATAAAACGTACGAATGCTTTAACTAAGATGAGGTAAAGGTTTTATGAAAGTCATGAATGAACGAATCTACCACGAGTTCCTACAGGAGCTAGGGTATGTATGTATGTATGTATATATTGGCCTTACCCTTACGGGGGCCTTTGTGGCTGGCTAACGGTTGTACAACTGATTGATGATGGGGTGACGACGGTCACCCATGGGATTACCGAGACCTCGATGGAAGGAACCATTCCTTGCGGGGAAATACTGCCTATGTTATGTTCTATCTTCCTAGAGGTAACGAGCCTTAGGAGACATATGTTTGGTCCACCTAGAGGTAACGAGCCTTAGGAGACCTGGTGACGGATGACGTAGAGGTAACGAGCCTTAAGTTCATCCGCTGGTATGCGATGTATGGAATTGAAGATTACGATAAGGCGCATATTCGGTTCATGTTGACTTATGTTATGATGCTATGTTAGGATGTTATGATGAGATTAAGTTATTACATGTTTTACGTACGCTTTTGTTAAATAAATGTATATTATGTTTTTGGCAAAATGTTTATGTTAAGGTTTTATGTAAATCTAGAACTCACCAGCGTTGCCGACTTTTAGTATGAACATTCAGGTTAAGGCTGGTATGGATGTTGAATGGTGATGCTTGGCAAGTGATGAAGAGTTACCTGACTGATATGATGATTTGCATCCCGTTACGTTATGTTTATGTTATGTAATGAATGTTTTAGACAATGTTTACGCTTCTGCATGTCTAACAATGTTACGCTTCCGCATGTTTGAACAAGTTTTAATTATGTTGAATGAATGATTCCGCTGCGTTATTTGATATTCAAGTTTAAGAACTGTTTGTGAATGAGTAAATTCAACAAGTGAGACCTCCCGGGTTTGAGGCCTTACAGTACATGAAGTAAGAAATTGATGACATGAATTGTTTATTAGATTGTTAAGGATTGATGATGTGGAAATGGGGTCCCCTTTGAAACCGTACACATCCAAAGAATAAGGAATGTTCATTTGGATAAGTACTCTAGTTTTGGTGGTTTGAAACTTGAGAATTAAATGGATTGTGTAGGGAGGGGTCCCTGGTGTCGTACATCATGAAAGAAAGGAAAAAGTATGGATTATAAAATAAATAGTTTAAACAGGTATTAAGGTGGTAGCGGATATAAATTGGACACGATAAAAATCAGTCTTTTTTTTAAAACCTAGTTAAATAAAATTATACATTATATATTTAGTGGTTTAATAATATTTAAATATATGTTTAGTAAATTAATATTACTAGGTAGCGTGTTAAAATAAGATACATTGGTGGAACGGTAAAGAAGGCCGTTAATATACTCAGTTGTTTTAAATACATACACACATATAATTTTGGTTCTAAAATATGTCATAAAACTTTGGAATATTTATTAAAAGAATAAATATTAATTATCACCAACGTTCGTATGTGCCGGTTATACCGCGTGTAACCCGATTATGAATGGACTTTGCTATTTATGAAATGACCTTAATTAACCATAATTAAGTCTAACACGTATATTATGTATGCAAATTATGACATAGACGGGGACGGGGACGGGTATTGACCTGAAATTGCCGGTTGTCATAAAACATGGGTCTGATACCAATATCACACCCCAACCAACAACGTAATACGCCGGGGTGGGACATGGAGATTGTTCATAAGCACATGGTCAAACTAAATTCCGTAAAACTATTTAAACCAAAATTTCATAACATAAGTTCAAAACAAACATCCAAACAAATTACATCAAAATGTTCAATTCTTTATTCAATCTAGGTCACATCCCTATGTGAAGCAACTTGCATGAAATCTTAAATATTTGCACCTGAAACATGATGGAAAATAAGGTCAACTAAAAATAGTTGATGAACATACATAGGTTTTGACTCTACAAACAGGTTCAAAATGTTGTGTAGAATTCATAAGTAACATGGTATAAATATGCAATTATGTAGAAACAACTATAGCAAACCGCGTGCACAATCAAACCTTTATTGACATGTTAGGCATAACACTCATGTTACCCTTATGTTTTCGGTAAGCAATCACCCTACCTGGGTGGATATGTCAATTCAATAGATCTATCATTGTTATCGTTGGCTTGTACGGAGTTAATGATTGCACTTGTTATAAATGTAGTTTAACTAAAGTGTTCTAAACATAAGGCACAAAGATACACACATGTACACATTATTTGACTTGTATAAATTGCAAATAGTTCAAAATGTAATCATGTTTCACCCCAAAAATCTAAAAATATAAAATGGGGGGCTATGTAACTCACCTTGCAATGAGTAGCTTGAAAAACACACAAATATGTTGTTGTTGTACAAGTGTTCTAGCTAACCACAAGATTAACCTATGTTTTGATTGAATATGTGTATCAATAATTTGTGCAAATGAATAAGGGAATCCTAATGCGTAAAGGGATTAAGGTGGGTTTTTCCTCGTTTAAATAAGAAAAATAATTATTAAGTTTCAAATAATAATTATGAAGATTTAGAAAAACATTTGTATTATAATTTGAATAAATGAAAGAATAAATAAATGATTTTCTTTTGTTTGAAAATAAATAAATGAATAAATGAATTAACAAACAAATGAATAAACAATTGATGAATAAATAAATAAATATAACCTTTATTTATTTATAATTTGAATTTCATGAAAACTTAGTGTAAAAATAATATTCTAATTAATTAATTATAATTAATTATTAATTAAAAGTATAAAATTTGATTTAAATGATTTATATAAGAAAATTAATTTAATCAAAAGGATGTATAAAACTTTATAACACAAATGGGTTTATAAATAACCTCATTTATATTTCAAATACAATTTATAAATTAGAGATTTTAAATAACTAATTTGTTAATAAAAAGTTTTAAATAAATTAAGGTTTATTAGGTTTTTATTCTAATAATAATGAATAAAATTGTTTTCCATGAAAATTTAACAATTTAAATTATTAGAATAAATCTGAGTATTCAAGGGTTTATAAAATAATTTTAATTTAATGCTTAAAAACTGGTTAAAAAAAGAATGGGGGTTGCCTGGGATAGAACCCGGGTGGGTCCTTGGTGAGACACACGCGCATGTAGAAATAAAGACCGATGGCTACAAAATTCTCTAAGTACAACTGCTGTGAACCTCAGAGTTTGCTGCAGATCGACAAATTGCTGCGGATAGCCTTATCTGCTGAAGACCAAAGTTGCTGCTGATAGGCAAATCATCAGCAGCTGTGGACAGTTGTGTCTTGCTGCTGATCAACAACATTGCTGCTGATAGCCATTCCCTCTGAAGATCAAACGTTGCAGCTGACTGGCTTCGATAAAGAAACCATTACCACTGACAACTTTCTGCTGCAACACTGACACACTCCACGCATAAAGAATGTTACTTGTGCAAGACAATAAAAGACAACGACGCTCTTCTTCCAAAGACTCAAGCAATGACGCCTAAGAAGACGTTTGAGTAAAGATAACTTTTGTAGTTTTTATTGCCATTACATGTAGAATAGCTTCAATACAAGATTAACAGCTTGTGTTAGATCTGATCCTTAGAATCAAGGGTCTGTCTTGATTCTAAGTTACTATATAAGTAGTACTTAGAGTCATTGTATACAAGTGCTTTTTCTTAATAGTTTTCTATTTAATCTTGTAATCTTTGAAGCTTAAAAATTGCATTTATCAGTATTCTTCTTGTTTACTTGTTTACATTGCTTAGTTGTGATTGTTTCCGCCAATCTCAACTAGAATAGAACCATCTTGTATTCACCGATCCTACAAGTGGTATTAGAGTTTTGGCTCACAGATTAAACAAACTCACACTTGTTTAATCATTCTCTAGTTATATTCAAAACTATCTCTTTGCTAAAGTCACCCATTATCACAAATAAAAAAGACACAAAACAATGGAGTTGAAGACATTGGAAGCATCAGCAGACCACCAAGACTGATGTCTGGAGAAGACTATGATATGTGGAAGAACAGAATGGAAAGCTTCTTCTGCTATCAAGAATATGGGATGTGGAAATCCATTAAAGATGGACCATACATACCCATGGTGGCCTCCGCTGATTCCAGAGGTACACTGGTTCCCAAAGAATCCTCCAAATACTCTGATGAAGACATCAAGAAAATGGAGGTAGATTTCAAGGCCTTGGGAGCCATCAAGATGTGTTTACCAAATGAAGTTTTTCACAACTCCAGAGGATACAAAACCGCAAAGGAGCTATGGGAGGCTCTTGAGAAGATGTATGCTGGTTCAGAGGAAGTAAAAGAAAACAGAAGAGACATCCTGAAGCAGCAATATGAAAACTTCGTCTGGAAGGAAGGTGAGTCTCTAACTGTTTTATTTAACAGATATACTTATCTTGTAGCTGAGCTGCAGTGCTCAAAAGTGAAGCTGGAGAATGAAGATATTCTCAAGAAGTTCATCAGGTCTCTACCCAGTTGCTGGACACTCTACATAGTGTCCATCAGAAGAACTGAGAATCTGAAGACTCTACAGATGACTGAGTTTTTTGGTATGCTAAAGACCTATGAATTAGAGATGATTTAGGCCAAGGAAAGAAACTCAAGCTACCAAACAGCCACAACATCCACCACATCCACCACCACCTCTTCTACCCTCCACTCTGACCACTCAGGTCCTAGTTCAAGCAACTATTATCCTCCCATCATCACTCATCCCCAAACTCCAACCTCTCAATCAAACAACTCACCATTTCTTCTTGAAGCCCCACCTCAAACATCAACCTATGCTGCTTTTGTCTCTGAAAACTCAAGCAATATGTCCTTTATCAAGAAAGATCTGGAATGTTTTCATCCAGATGATCTAGAAGAAATGGATATACAACACTCCTATGCCATGCTCTCTCTAAGAGCAAAAAGGTTCTACTCAAGAACAGGAAGACCCATTCCAAGAAACAACTCTAACACCAGGGTTGGCTTGGATAAAAGCAAATTGAGGTGTTACAACTGTAACCAACTTGGTCATTTTGCTAGAGAATGCAAGGCACCAAAGGCAAACCCAGTTGCTGCTCATACCAGACATGCTCACCAAGCTCAACCAAGACAGCAACATGCCACTCCTCCTGTATAAACTGCAGCTTGTGCAGCTGTTGGAAGTGCTGACTTTGACTGGAGCTTCCAGTATGAGGATATTCCTGCCAACAATCAAGCTCTCATGGCAGACACATCAAAGGTACCACCTCAGGTATATGAAAATCTGTGTACTCAAGCTTGTATTGATAAGGTCCTTGGATACAGGAAACATAAACAGAATCTCATAGATCAAAATGAAGAATTTCACCAAATGATATCTGAATTTAAAAAGGTTGAAAACCGTTACAAGGAAAAGATTGATTGTTTAAAGAAAGAAATTTCATCATTAAAATATGAACAAACAAACCTTGAAACTCAAATTGATGACCTTCTGGTTAAGTTAAAAGCTACAAGGGCCGAATTAGCAGACCAAAAGGTCCATGTGGAAAAATATGAATTTGCATCCAAAAAGCTGCAAAGACTTTTGGATGCTCAAATTCATGAAAAGGTAATTGCTGGTCTTGGATTTCAAGCTGAACAACCCTACAATGCTGTTCCTCCACCCGCTGACTATGTAGCCATTCATGAACCAAGTTTCAATCTTTCCAACCTTGACATGGCCAACCAAAATCTTGACCCTGTTGTCCAAGAAAACCCTGTGCAAGAATGCACTACCTCATCCAAGTCTGAGTCAACATGCTCAGACTCCACTGAAACCAATAAAGTTTCATCACCACTTACCTATGAAGTTATTAAATCCAACAATCCAAGCCCTTTCATCCCTTCAAAAACAGTACCAGTATCTCAACCAACCAAACAAATCAGAATCAGCTATCCTCCAGAAGGAAGAAAGCTAACAGTTGAAAAGGGACAGTCTTCAACCTCCACCAACTCAAAGTCTCAATCCAAATCACAACAAAGGAAAGTGTTTGACATATGTCATGCGCCTGGAGAGAGGGCTCCATATGTTAAAAAGGCATTGGAAGAGGCCACCTTTGAGCACAACAAAGCTCACCCCTAGAACTTCAAAGACTTGTTCAAAAGAAAGGACTATGTGTACTTTCAAAGGAACAAACTGGCGAAATCATGCTTTGTGTGTGGGAAATACAATCATACTGCCAGCACCTGCTTCTATTACCTTCAACAAAAAAGAAAACTAAAGCAACACGCTTTTGAGAAAACAAACAAGAACAAAAAGGTAAGAATCTTTGAAGCCAAAGCAACTCAGTTCAGAAACTCTCTATCCCCACCAAGAAAGCATCTGCCAAGACCTCAACAATCCTGCATCATCTGTGGTGAATCAGACCACTTTGCTGCAAATTGTAAGTTTAATCCTCTCAAACAGGTTCTTCATCAAATTCCTTTTCAACAAAAGCCTATCAGTAAGATGAAGAAGGGTAGGCATACTTCGGAAGTTAAACCATCAGCAGCAAACAAAACTACTGCTGATCAAGTAAGACTCAAGCAACCAAAGAAAAAGCCTTCATCAGCAACCAAGATTGCTGCTACCCAAGTTAAACCATCAGCAGCCAACAAAAATGTTGTTGATCAATTAAAGCCCAAGCGACCCGAAGACAAGTCTTCAACATCAACCAAGATTGCTGCTGCTCAAGTAAATCCATCAGTAGCAACAAACTCTGCTGCTGGTAAGCCAAAGTCCTCAGTTGCAACATATGCTGCTAAAAAACCAAAGAGAGCTGGAAAACTACCAATTCAGCATTGGAAAGCCAAAATTCCTCCAAAAATCATCATTGGTTCCGTTAAATGCACACATGCTGATACTAATAACCCGAGAACCCTTTTTTACAAGGATGCAAGCTCTTGGATTCCTCCCACTAACTAGATCTCTCTCATGTGTAGGGACAGCCAGGTCACAAGAATAACACATGGGTGGTAGACAGTGGTTGTTCCAGACACATGATAGGCAACAGATCCATCCTCTCTAACTTCAGACATTTCAATGGAGGATATGTTGCCTTTGGAAGTGACTCAAAAGGAGGATCTATTACTGGACAAGGAACTGTGTCCAATGAAAGAATGAGTATTGAAAAGGTAAACTATGTCAAAGAATTGGACTTCAATCTCATGAGTGTTTCCCAGGTCTGTGATCAGAAGCATTGGATGCTCTTCACAGATAAAGAATGCTTTGTACTGTCTCCTGGCTTATCCAAACCTCCTCCAGAAAAGATTTTATTAATTAACCAGAGAAAAGAAAATCTTTATGTGCTTGACATGAATGAGGTCACTCCATCTGGCAGTGTATCCTGTTTTCTGTAAAAAGCTTCAGTTGATGAATCAGCTCTCTAGCACAGGAGATTAAGCCATGTTAACATCAAAACCATCAACAAATTAGTGAAGGATAATCTTGTAAGAGGGCTTCCTGACAAAGAATTCTAGCTAGAATATCATTGCATTGCTTGTTTGAAGGGGAAGCAACACAAGAGTTCTCACAACCCCAAAACCTTGAATAAAAATGACACTCCACTACAGCTGCTGCATATGGATCTCTTTGGTCCTACAAATAATATGTCAATGGGTAAGAAGTCATACTGTCTGGTGATAACTGATGACTACACCAGATTCTCATGGGTATACTTTTAGAGAACTAAAGATGAAACTGCTGAAATTCTCAACTCCTACATTCTTAGGATAGAGAATCAAAGCAATCAGAAGGTAAAAATCATAAGGTGTGATCAGGGCACAGAGTTCAAGAACCATACTTTGAACTGTTTCTGAGAGAGCAAGGGAATAGAAAGATAATACAGTGCTCCAAGAACTCCTCAACAAAATGCAGTTGCTTAAAGAAGAAACAGAAATCTAATTGAGTCAGCAAGATCTATGTTGGCTGACACAAAACTGCCTCTCACATTCTGGGCAGAAGCAGTAACCACAGCCTGCTATGTGCAAAATAGAGTTCTCATAGTCAAGCCTCTCAACAAGACACCTTATGAACTATGGTTCCAAAGAGTTCCCTACATTGGATTTCTAAAACCTTTTGGATGTCCATGCACAATTCTGATCACACATGGGGTTCTTCCTAAGTTTGGTGCCAAATCTGATGAAGGATATTTTGTGGGCTATTCCTCTCAATCCAAGGCCTACAGAGTATTCAACTCAAGAACAAGAATTGTGGCAGAATCAACCAATGTGGAATGTAGAGAACGCATTGCCTGTGAACAGGGAAAAGGCCCAAACTGGCTCTTTGACATAGACTCCTTCACCCAAATATTTGAGCCTCTTATCTTCTCAAATATGGAATCTATCTCTTCACAAGCACCAGCTTCATCTTTCTCCTCTGACTACAGACTGGATTTTCCTAAATCTTCCATCAGTCTGAAAGACCATCCATTGATCCTCCATCTGTTATGGAAGCCATTGAAGCAAGTGAAGCCAGAACCAGACTCTCCAATGTCACCAGCAGCAGCCTATCTGAAAATGAAAATTTGAATGAAGACTCTTCGGTAAATGCTGTAGATGCCGCAAATACTATTGCTGATAATACTGGTGTGGCTGCTGATAATACTAATGTAGCTGTTGATATTGAAGACTTTTCCACCATGAATGAAGAAATCCCAGTTCAAAATCAAAGTAATCTTGAGCAAGGGTTACAGTTGGAGGTGGAACCAGCACAAAGGATCAACAAGTAACATCCTTTGGAAAATATTATTGGCCAAGTTCACCAAGGAGTTCTAACAAGAAGCAAATCTCATAAGGCCAATATATGTTTTTTTCATGTTTTCTATCTCAGGTGGAACACAAGAAGATAGATGAAGCTCTGAAACACAGCAGTTGGATTGAGGCAATGCAGGAAGAGTTGCTGCAATTCAAGAGACAGGATGTCTGGAAACTTGTTGATCTTCCACCTGGTCAATCTGCCATAGGCACAAGATGGGTATTCAGGAACAAAGCCAGACTTGTAGCTCAAGGCTACACTCAGGAAGAGGGAATTGACTATGATGAAGTCTTTGCTCCTGTTTCCAGGCCGGAAGCCATCAGAATCTTCCTGGCATATGCTGCATCAAAGAATTTCATGGTCTATCAAATGGATGTCAAGAGTGCCTTTCTGTATGGGAAGATTGGTGAAGAAGTATATGTCAAACAGCCTCCAGGCTTTGTAGATCCCGCACATCCTAACCAAGTGTTCAAACCAGACAAAGCTCTGTATGGATTACATCAAGCCCCAAGAGCCTGGTATGAAACATTGTCTGCATATCTACTAAGCAACAACTTTCGAAGAGGTGCCATTGACCAGACCTTGTTTATCAAAGATGAAGGGGGAGAAATCTTACTGGTACAAATCTACGTTGATGATATCATCTTTGGATCAACAAGGAAGAAGTTGTGTAAAGACTTTGAGATCCTGATGCACTCAAAGTTTGAAATGAGTTCAATGGGTGAACTAAATTTCTTTCTGGGTCTTCAAGTCAAACAAGTTCCAAATGGAATCTTCATCAGCCAATCCAAATATGTCAAGAGCATTTTGAAAAGATTTAAGACGGCTGACTGCTCTGCTGCAAGAACCCCTATGCAAGTGCACCATCAACTGACTCCAGACAAAGATGGTCAAGACACTGATCAACATCAGTATCGTGCAATGATAAGGTCTCTCATGTATCTCACTGCCTCAAGGCCAGATATCATGTTTGCAGTATGTCTCTGTGCAAGATTCCAAGCAGCTCCAAAGAATTCACATCTTCAAGCTGTCAAGAGAATTTTTAGATACCTAAAGGGAGCCCCAAGACTTGGGCTATGGTACTCTAAAAGTGATAAGTTCAATCTGTATGCATAAACTGACAGTGATTATGGGGGATGCAACTTGGACAAAAAGTCCACATCAGGGGGATGTCAGTTTCTGGGAGGGAGACTGATTTCATGGCAGTGCAAGAAGCAAACATGTGTTTCAACTTCTACAGCAGAAGCAGAATACGTTGCAGCTTCAAGTTGCTGTGCATAAGTCATCTGGATTCAAAATCAAATGTTGGATTATGGTATGACTTTCATGGCAACTCCCATTCTCATTGAAAACATGAGTGCTATATCAATCACAAACAGGTATCACAACATGACTTCAAGTTGCTGTGCATAAGTCATCCGATGCAACACTCCAAGACAAAGCACATTGACATCAGGTATCACTTCATAAGAGATCAAGATGAGAAAAGGAGAATTATTTTAACCAAAGTTCATACTAATGAGCAATATGTTGATTTTTTTACAAAACCGTTTGATGAATCTAGATTTATATATTTAGTTGAATCTATTGGTATGATGAACTTTGATTAAAATCTATCTCTAAAATTTTGTTTTGTAAATGTTTGTGTCTCTTGTTGTAAATAAAAGTTATAAGTCAGCAGCAATTTTGTTTTTTTGCTGCTGACAGGTTTAATCATCAGTAGCAAAGAATTTGCCACTGACTGCTTTAAGTTATCAGTAGGAACAAGTTTCTTGTGGATAGCTTTAAGGCTGTCAGCAGCAACATCCTTGTTGCAGATCATTGCGACCATCAGCAGCAATTGAGTTTGCTGCTGACAGACTTAACCATCCGCAGCAACCAAGCTTGCAGCGGATAGGCTTAACCATCCACAGCAACCAAGTTTGCTGCTGATGGGTAAATCTAAGTCAAAATTAGCCTTTACCTGCTGTAAAAATTACCTTCAGTCTTTACCATGACTGCTTTAGTGTATTACAACTGTAACAGTAAAACGTGAATAAGGTTGTACTGTACAAGTCATTTTGCTTTTTCCCACCTCTGCCGTTATAACACAAATCAAATTTCTTCACCACCTCTTCACATTCAATTTCACCCTAACTCCCATCTCTTTCTCTTAAGCCTCCACAACATTCAAAGCTTTCCATCCTTAACCACCCTTCAAAAACCTTCCTCTTTCCATCCAAACCCAATAAAATGGTAGAGGTCGACATAAACCATCCTAATGACAAGTTTTCTCCCTACCATAATCTCACTGCATACCTGGTTAAAGGAAAGAAGTCCAAAGGGTTTGATGATATGATTGATTTTCTTTGTCGATCAAAGATATATTTTGCACTAACCGTCAACCCTACCATATACATCCCTCATATGGAGGATTTTTGGAACACCGCCGTCTACTCTACCGAACAGGGGATTCCCTAAATCCAAGCCACGGTAGACGGCAAAGATATCATCGTCACTGAAGCTACTCTCAGAAAACACCTCAAGCTTCAAGACGAGGGAGCCGCCATTTCATACTCAAAATAAGAGTACATGAGGACCTTTGTATCCATAGGGTACACTGGAAATCAGAACGAGTACACAATCGAAAAGGCGCTGATGGGCTCTCCATGGAAGTTTCCATGCGACACTCTTCTACAATGCATATCCCAGAAGAGAAGTGGATGGCATCAAGTGAGCTCTGTTCTCGCCTCTGCTATTCATGGTATGGTTTCTGGCCAGGGTTTCAACTTTGCACATTTCATCTTTGAAGGTTTGAGATATAACCTTCAAGAAGGTGCAAAGCAATCATTTTTATGTACCCAAGATTCTTGCAGGAAGTTTTCAATAACGAATTAAAAGATCTTTCAAAATCTGCAAAAATCTATCTTATGCTGGGACATAAAAATAACATTTTTCAAAGTATGAGAACTGTTTCCAAAAAGTTCTCAGGGTTCAATGTTCCATTGTTATCTACAATGATGAACATACAAAGTACCCAGTGTGACAGTTCAGCAATCCCAGCTGATACTGATCCCACACCCTCCTCTTCACATCCTGAACAACAATCTGCTTCCACTGTTCGAACCCATGTGCATACTACTAAGGATACACAGGCACAAAAATTACTTACACCTGTTTTGGATGTTATCGTTCAACTGGAACAAATGGCCCCATTTGCAGCAAAATATACTAGAAAAAGGAGCAAGAAGACTCCTTCTCTTCTTGTCTCAAAGGCCCAATCCCAACCTAAAAGCCCTCATTCAAAAGCCCAAAATTATGATGAGAATATCAAAAGGGATAGCCACATTATTAGAGAGACTTCCTTGGAAGCTTCTCTATTAGGACCAGGATCACATCCCGGATCCATAGAACAACCCTCTGAGCCATTCCATTATTTTTCTTCTCGGAACTTAAGTGCAGAGGCACCTTGTCAAGATGATATACCTTCTCAAATAACCACTACCTCGGAGGTATTGATTGACTTGGCTGCTAGTGCACCTAACCCAAGTTCATCACCCAAGAAAGTTCACTGTAGGAGTACTAATAAAGTGAATGTGGAAAGGGCTGTCACTACTCCTGGTACATCAACTGACCAGGAGGACAGTGATAACATCACTAAGACCCTAACCACGGCAACTCACAGTGAGGATGTTTCCTTTGAAACACTCTTCACTGAGAGGAGTCCCAGGTGCCAAGAAAACTAGGGTGATGGGGATGCAGAGGCTAGGCCTAATGCCCCATCCAGCTCCAAGGATTCCACAACTGCGGATGAGGACAGTCTGAAACTCAAAAAATATGGAATTGACGGCCAGGGTAGCTATGCTAGAGGCTGAAGTATCCAAACTAAGGCACCAAGTCTATATGCATGAAGCACATCAATGCCCAACTGTGCCTACTCATTCCCTTGTATTAGTGAGAACTCAAACAGATGCAACCCTTTACACTTATGCAACCAAAAAGGGGGAGATAGTCGCAGTAGAAGATGATGCTGACAGCCTCGAAGAATGGATACAAGAGCAGGATGCATTTCAAAGTTCTTTATTCAAACCTACCTTTGTTCAAGTTCATGACTCGCCAGACCTAGTAGATGAAGAGGAAGATATCAGTGAGGATTGGAAGTTAGTTGTCCAAGCTGTTGATTAGGTGTTAAAGAATGAACGTCAAAATGAAGACACACCTTCATCATTCAGCATACTTCCTACTGTTGCAGCCATATCAAGACAGACCATTGCCCCTCAATTCACTCCAACTGCAAATAAGTTAGAATTTGACTCCATTCTAGCATTGGGGTATGATGGTCTATCTGAGAGATTCTGGATTGGATGGGAGTTTGGTGGAATAGAAGAGCTGAATTGGAATACACTAAATCCACTTCAAGTTCTTGAAATTTATCTATCAAAATGCATCAACACTTCCACAGATCTCTCAGCAGAACTTGCAATCGACAAGTTCTACGTCTTGATGGAGGATAATCTACCCTGGTTTGAAAGGCTCCTAGAAGAAGCAAACAGGGTGGCCTATCCTAAACACCATGCAGAATCTTCAACAACATCAGAACAAAGACTGGTTCCAAGATCTGCCTTGATCAGGAGTAGTGCTTTAACAGAAGAAGAAGTTCTATGTTGGAGAAGTTTTTCTACAATGAAGTGGTCAGGGGCTTGGAAGTGCAAGGATGGTCAAGCACTGGGTTCTTTGGCTTTAAATTCTTCCTAAGTGATGGATCATCGTTCACAATCAACAACATCCAAAAGATCCTGCTCCTCAATCCAGACTTCCTGCACAAGGTCCTTCAGCTCAGAACACACATCTGCAACATCAACTCTTTAGAAAGTCAAGAAATGACCAATCTTATCAAAGCTTCTCTTGACAAGGAGGAATCGCCTGCAATGAATGACTCTGACTCAGATCTATCCCTTCCCTCCTCACCAATTATCATACTGATGCAGCAGAAGGGTTAAGAAAAGTGGCTGCTCAAAATGTCAAAGAGGCCTTTAAAGCTATGTATGGGAATGAATGGGAAAAGGAAGAGAGTGAAGCAGTCCCTTCCTCTGTGTCTACTCCTCAACCTGCCAATGAAGCTGAAGCAGAGATCCCAACAGTATCTAAAACATATGCTGTTGAGATCCATGAAGCTGAAGCAGAGGCATCAACCAAAGCCAAGGGGAAGGGAGTAATGACTGAAGAAGTGGAAGAGAGACTGATGAAAGAGCAAAAGGAAAGGGAGGAAAGAAGAAGAAGAGGAGGAGATGCCAGAGCTAAGAAAAATTCAAGAAAGAAAAGCTGCCATGCTCTTCAGAGAACAACAATTCCAGCTGTATGCTAAACAGCTGGATGATCTCAAAGCCAGAGTTCCAGCAGCTTATCAATTACAAGAAGATGAAGCCCTAGCTCTTCAGCTGCAGGAATAGTTTAATAAAGAAGAAAGGGATAAAAAGAAAAGGGAAGAGGCTAAGTTCAGAATAACTGATTCTGAACTAGCCAAAGAAATGAGAGAAGAATGGATAGCGGCTCTGATTTCTCAAGGTGAGGATGCAGACTACCATGAGAAACTATCAAATAAAGAAATCTATAGAGCCTTCATGGATCAGCAAGGTCAATTGGAAAATAAGAAAAGGGGTGAAGAAGAAGAAAAAGCCAAGCAAAAATCCAAGAAGACCATTGCATTCAACATAAGGACCCATGAAGAAAAGAAGGTCATGACTGACTTCCAGAAGGCCAGAGGAGAAAGTGGAAAAAGGCTAGGCCCCATGAGTTTCATGAACTTGCAAGCCTTGTACTCCAAAGTCAAGAAGGAAGAGGAAGAAAGATTGGGGAAGACAGGCTCCAAGAAAAGGGTGATAACTTAAACTGTTGAACACAAATCAAAGAAACCCAAGCCTTCTCCCTCATCCACTACTTCCTCCTCCCACCATACTTCCACTCTCCAGCCTGGACCTCATTCCTCTCTTCCCACGAAGTCCAAATCCCTCCACCCAACTCCTCCTCATCAGCAGCCTTCCAAGAAGAAAACCAAACCTACCATCACCCTAGAATACTCAAGAGAAATAGTTGTCTGGTTCTACAACACTCAAGACAAATGGTTTGAAGTCTTCAGGGGAAAGGAAGAACTAAAGCAGTCAGTCTATAAATCTGTTGATGAGGTACTGCAACTCCTAGACTCAGATCTAAGAAGAATATTTGAGTTGGGTGAAGCCCATAAGCCAGAGAATGAAGGTGGGAGACATCTTTTGCTAGCAATCAAACACCACTTCAACCCTAGTAAAGATGTAATCATTGATGCCAAACCTCTCCAATCCCATTCTCCATTCACCAGTTGGTCCTTCAAGGCTGATACCAACGATTTTGTCTTGATTGATGTTAAAGGACAGAAGATGATATGTTCAAGCAAGGCCATCTTCAAAATGCCAAGCATAGACATAAATACTCTATCTGAGCTTCCTCTAAACAATCCCAGCCAGAACCCAAGAGGCTATATGGTAGAAAGGATAGTCTGCAACATGGAAAAGCTTCAGCAGCAAAAGCAGTAAAGAGAGTTTTGGTAGCATCAGTCTAGGGGGAGTTTGTAGAAATAAAGACTGATGGCTACAAAATTCTCTAAGTACAACTGCTGTGGACCTCAGAGTTTGCTGCAGATCGACAAACTGCTGCGGATAAGCTTATCTGTAGCGGATACTTGTTCTTCTGCTGAAGAACAAATCTGTTGCGGATAGCCTTATCTGCTGAAGACCAAAGTTGCTGCTGATAGGCAAATCATCAGCAGCTGTGGACAGTTGTGTCTTGCTGCTGATCAACAACATTGCTGTTGATAGCCATTCCCTCTGAAGATCAAACGTTGCAGTTGACTGGTTTCGATAAAGCAACCATTACCACTGACAACTTTCTGCTGCAACACTGACACACTCCACGCAGAAAGAATGTTACTGGTGCAAGACAATAAAAGACAACGACGCTCTTCTTCCAAAGACTCAAGCAATGATGCCTAAGAAGACGTTTGAGTAAAGATAACTTTTGTAGTTTTTATTGTCGTTACATGTAGAATAGCTTCAATACAAGATCAACGGCTTGTGTTAGATCTGATCCTTAGAATCAAGGGTCTGTCTTGATTCTAAGTTACTATATAAGTAGTACTTAGAGTCATTGTATACAAGTGCTTTTTCTTAAGAGTTTTCTCTGTAATCTTGTAATCTCTGAAACTTAATATAAATTGCATTTATCAGTATTCTTCTTGTTTACTTGTTTACATTACTTAGTTGTGATTGTTTCCGCCAATCTCAACTAGAATAGAACCATCTTGTATTCACCGATCCTACAGCGCGCCACTGGACCAGTGGTCCATTAATGTTCAAAGCTGGGTTCATATGGTTTTAATCAAGGATCAAACGGGGAACCAATTTCTGGGCAAGTAAAGCGCAAAAAAAGTAATGTTGGTTGTGGGTTTCAAACCCACACCATCTAGTTCAGCCGTATATGCACTTAACCGACTGGACTAGATGGTTTCGCTGGTAAAGTATACAACCTAGAAACTTAAATGCGTAAATCCAAAAGAAGAACAATCCCAAATGTTCATATGCGCAAATCCGAATCATGTCCGGTATCAGTTAGATTTGATAGCCTCTGTCAATTGAAATTGACAGAGGGCTATTGATCGGAATGCAACGACGAATCTAATGCCATAAGTCTTACCTTGAATGGTTGAGAGACGAATGCGAACGGTTGGATCCTAGGGTTTGATGTTCTTCGTGCTTGGTCGAGCTTCAGAAGTGAAATGGATTGGAATGAGAGTTCAGGGAGATCAAAGAGGATGTCACGAAGGTGTTAGACTGAGTTATAGGATTCAATTTCATTCGAAATACACGAATTGATTCGGTCTTGATTAGAAACGGTTTCTGGATTAATTCGAATTCAAAATCAAATGGAATGGTTAAATTGAATCATTAAACTAGGTCGAAAATGATGTGGTAACGTTTATGCACGATCATAACGAGTTAATACGCACGATTTCGATGACATTGTAACTGATTTTGCAACTGTTGACTTTTTCAAAGTCAAAATCAGGGAAATTGGATTTAGGGTTCAAAAATCGTGAAAAGGTTCGAATGCTAAAGTGAGGGGGTTCAAATGAAATAAGAGGGTTCAAAGCTTTTAAATGGGGGTTCAAGACTTAATTTATTTGTTTTAAATTCATTTTAATTACTTATAAAATTGTTTTTATAAAATTTATAAAAATCTAATTATTATTTGTTTAATTATAAATATTTTATAAAAGAACAAATTCCATTTTTATAGAATTTCAAGTTGTAATATTGGTTTATTTAATATAATCAAATATATATATTTAAATATATTTTTATAAATACATATATATGATAAAATAAAAAGATGTACATACATTGTTAAAACTCACCAGTTTTATCTTTCATCTATTTATTATAACAAGGTATATATATATATAGATATATATATATATATACACATATGTTATATATATATTAGAAAATAATATGTAAATGCAAGATTGATAACTCCGAATTGATACACATAATTAATGTGGCACATTGTATTGAACAAATACGTGATTGAAATAAAATGTCATTATTGCATAAAATAAAGTAAAATAATACAAGAATATCATGGATGTTACAATGTCTCAGACAAAAACCAACAACAAATGAAACCCTAAGGTCCTATTTATAGCCCCATGAGCCTTGGTCTCAAAGCAAGCCGCTTCTTCTTGAAAACCTTGAGAGAGTCGGCTATCACACGTTAGAAATAACTAAGAGTCGGCTATCTGCACAGCCGACACTCTACAAGAGTTAGCCGAAACCGACCTTGGGACTCTTAGAGAGTGGGCTGAAGCCAACCTAGAGACTCTCAAGCCAAAACGTGTGACGCGACCCCAAACTTCTCGTGATCGCTTGATTCGATAAACATCGTTCGTAAACTAGACCCAACAATAACAATCTCCCCCTGAGAATGATGTTATCAATGATGTCCAAAGATCGTCAAACGTCTTCTCAGCAGTTGATAATTCGTTTTCTCTCCCTTCCTCTCTCCTCTCTCTCCTTCCTCTCCTTCTTTCTCCCTTGAATTGTTTTTTGAAATTTTTTCTAGGGGGGTCGATATCTGACATTGTCGCGTCACACGTTTTGTCCACCGATAACCCAAAGTCTTTCATTGTCGATCTCCCCCGGAAATGTAGCTCCCCTATGTATATTTCAGTCAAAGTCTCGTATCTCTTCATTAAGGGCAATCTTGTAATAGGCTAGGATAAAGGTTCAATCTTCTAATAATTAACTCCAAGTAACCAGCTTAATCACAAAATTCTTTTACTCGGTCGGGCAGGGCTCATTATGATCATCACATATTCCAACAATCTACAATTCGGTTCTCGTTCATTGTGAAAACCTTCCATATAGGACTAATATGAGAATTCAAACCTAATTGACTAATGTAAAATCACATGATCCCGATCATTTTAAACAAGGATAAGCTCCCCCGTATGGCATCCCGATCTTAAACCATTCAGAAGACGATAAAAAGTCGTTCTTTGATTACTCTAATCAGCTCCCGATCCGATATTGCCGAAAACACGAAAATTCCAAAAAGTTGTTTCGAAGTTTTTGGATAATTAACCTCCTGTTCTTCGCAATATCCACCAAAAAAATCCATCCTAGAAATTTTCTCCAAAATACTTTTTATTTTACCTTAAGTACTTGGGTAGGTTATTGTTCTTGGAAGAAAGTCGACCGGGAACCTTCACTTAGTCAAGAGTCGCTTGGACTGAGACAGTCGGCCCGAAGAGTATCGGCGCCCAGACTTTATTGAGCGTCGGTTGGGTCATTGGCAAGAGTCTGCCCTGTAACTTCTGAGAGTCGGCCCGTATGAAATGGAGACTCGGCCCAGACATAAGAGTCGGCTATAACAGTCGGCCCGGTGACTCGTGAGAGTCGGCCCAACATTGAACTTGAGTTCAATAAGGAGTATCGGCTCAAGAGCCGCTACTCTTCATCTTCAACCTCAAAGAGTCGCTCCAAGAACAGTCAGACGCAAAAACTCTGAAAAATCACCAAAAAATCTTCAGATCTGGCCAGATCTGCTCCTGTTTAACGTCCCCAGCGGATTTCCTTTGTAGATCTGATAAAAAACAAGTTGAAATGAGCCACCATGGCTCTGATACCAATTGATAAACCCTCCAAGATCTGGATTCGGCTCTGTTTTGATAGAAACGAGTAGAGACGGGTTGTCGTGAGCCAAAACATACAAATAAACACATAAATAGATAGATCAAGGCGAGTAGAAACAGAAAGCGATAAACTTCATTGATTTTGGACAACAAAATCACAACTTTCATCCACCCCGGGTGAGCACCCCCGGGGTGGTGGCTCACACAAAAACCAACAAAAATAAATGAAACCCTAAGGTCCTATTTATTGCCCCATGAGCCTTGGTCTCCAAGCAAGTCGCTTCTTCTTGAAAACCCTGAGAGAGTCGGCTATCACACGTTAGAAATCACTTAGAGTCGGCTATCTGCACAGCCGACACTCTACGAGAGTCAGCCGAAACTGACCTAGCGACTCTCAGAGAGTCGGCAATCTGCACAGCTGATACTCTACGAGAGTTGGCTGAAACCGACCTAGCGACTCTTAGAGAGTCGGCGGAAGCCAACCTAGCGACTCTTAGACCAAAACGCGTGAAGCGACCCTAAACTTTTCATGATTTCTTGATTTGATAAACATTGTTCTCAAACTAGACCCAACAAACCAATCCAAGACTCAACCCATAACCAAAACCCAGTAAGTCTCACCGACATGGTTCGAGCTTACTACAGTACTAACTCGTAATCTACCACATGTATCAACCCAAAGTCTGGTTATATCAACTAATACCTAAGCATAGACCTGACTAGCCCTAACCATAACCCTTTGCAAGGGCTACCACACATTAGTCGTAAGTACGACCTTGTTCCCGTATCACAATCAATCTATTTCTTACAATCAAAGCAATAATATCACAACACATTAATTATAAATAAACAGTTGTGTTGGAACCTATTAGTCTATCGAATCCAAGTTCATCGTTTAAATATGTACAAGTGTGAAGTTTTCGGTCGAAAAACTCTTCAGGCAAAAACGATTTCGATCGAAATTGTTTTCGGACGATAAAGATTTCAAACGAAAACTAAACACTATAAATAGTATTGAATTTGAACTTTTGTGTACAAGTGTTAGAACATTGATAGAGAGCTTGTGTGATTGCTGTTAGGAGATAGTCTGATTTGTGTTTGTAATCAGCATTTGTGATTAATACAAGAAAGTTTTTGTGATTCATCTAGTTTACATGGCGTGTTATTTGGTTTTCGGTGGTTGATTCGTCGGTTCTATCTCGATATCTTTTGGATTGTATTCAGCCTTTCCACGATATAGTTGGTGACTGTTGGCTTGGATACTAGCAGATTAGAAAGACTAACAACTGGTAACAGAGCTTTCGGTTGAAGCTCGTGGCATTTCAAGCTATTTTCATCGTTTGAGATTGAATTCGTGTGATTTTCTTCCCCATTTTCAAGTATTCTGAGATATTTTTCGTGGAGATGGACTCTGGTATTGATTTTGGAGCTTGATTTTACATCGGATCAGTTGAAGGTGTGATTTGGAAGTGCTGAGTTTAAAGTGTCCGAAATCTCACTTGAAGAGTCTGAAATCTCTTTTCGTTTGAAATTGTAGGATCGTAAGATTACAAGGTGATTCTATTCTAGTTGATATTGGCGGAAACAATAACAACCAACAAGGTAAACAGGTAAACAGCAAGAATACTGATAAATGCACTGTTGTATTAAACTTCTGAGATTACAAGTTTACAAGTAAAACACTATCAAGAAGCACTATGAAAGCACAGCAAGCACTGTGAAGGTATAGCAGGTACACAAAAAGACACACTTACTATGAAGTGTTTACACAGTATTTATAGTAACTTAGAATCAAGACAGACCCTTGATTCTAAGGGTCAGATCTAACACAAGCCGTTGATCTTGTTTATTAATCTAAATTACACGCAAAGGCTAATCTAGATAACTTTACTGAAACGTCTTCTTAGGCATCATTATTTGCATGCTTGGAGAAGCGCGTTATTGTCCTTTATTGGTTGCACCAGTGAGGTTCCTTCTGCTTGGAGTGTGGCAGTTGCTTTTACAGAAAGGTGTCAGAGGCGCTTCACATGGATAGTCAGCTGCAACGTTTGGTCTTCAGTGAATAAAGCTATCAGCAGCAGAGATGAGAATAATGCTGCTGATAAGCCTATCAGCAGCAACTTGTGTTGAACGCTGCTGATAAGCCTATCAGCAGCAACAAGTGTTGAATGCTGCTGATAAGCCTATCAGCAGCAACATGTGTTGAATGCTGCTGATAAGCCTATCAGCAGCAACATGTGATGAATGCTGCTGATAAGCCTATCAGCAGTATTTGTACTTAGAATAATTTGGTAGCAATCAATCTTTGGTTCTACAAACTCCCCTTAGACTGATGCAACCAAAATTCTTCTAATTACTTTGCTGCTGAAGCTTTTGCATGTGGCTGACTATCCTTTCAACCTCATAGCCTCTTGGATCCTTGCTGGGATTGTTCAGTGGAAGTTCAGACAGAGTCTTGATGTCTTTGTGTGGCATTTTGTAGATTGCTTTGCTTGAACATCTCATCTGCTGCTTCTTTACATCAATCAGAGTGAACTCATCCAAATCAGCATTGTAGGACCAAGATACAAATGGAGAGTGGGACTTGAGTGGTTTGATATCCATGACTACATCTTTGCTAGGGTTGAAGTAATGTCTGATTGCTAGCATAAGATGTTTCCCTCTCTCATTTGCAGGCTCATGAGCTTCACCCAGCTCCAAAATTCTTCTTAGGTCTGAATCTGGTAGTTGCAGAACTTCATCAACAGACTTGTATGTAGATCTTCTTCTTTCAGTTCTCCCCCTGAAGATCTCAAACCTTTGATCCTGTGGATTGTAGACCCATTCAACTATGTTTCTTGAGTCTTCAGGTTCAGATGAGGATTTGGATTTCTTTAGGGGAGGCTGTTGATGAGTGGGAGCTGGGTGGGATGTTTTGGACTTGTTGGGTGGAGGAGTGGAAGGTTTGGGGAGGAGAGTGGAAGGATGATGGACTGAGGAAGAGGTAGGTGAGGGAGAAGGCTTGGGTTTCTTTGTCTTTGGTTTTTCTTCTTCTTTGATAAGTACCCTTTTCTTGGAGCCCTTCTTCCCTAGTCTTTCTTCCTCATCCCTTTTAACTTTGAAGTAGAGGGCTTGTAGGTTCATGAAACTCATGGGACCTAGCCTCTTTCCACTATCTCCTCTAGCCTTAAGGAAGTCAATCATGACCTTCCTTTCTTCATGGGTCCGTTTATTTAAAGCAATGGTCTTTTTGGACTGTTGTTTGGCTTTTTCTTCTTCTTCAGCCTTTTTCTTCTTTGCCAACTGACCCTGCTGACCCATGAAGGCTCTGTAGACTTCTTTAGTTGATAGTTTCTCAAGGTAGTCTGCATCCTCACCTTGAGAGACTAGAGTCTTTATCCACTCCTCCCTCATTTCTTTAGCTAGTTCAGAATTGGTTATTCTGAACTTAGCTTCTTCTTTCTTCTTCTTCTCCAACTCTTCCTCTTCTCTATTGAATTGTTCCTGCAGTTGAAGAGCAAGAGCTGCATCTTCTTCAATCCGGTCAACTGTAGGAATCTTCCTTTTTAGTTCATCCAGCTGTTTAGCATACAGCTGGATGGTTTGTTCTCTTAGGAGAATGGCTGTTTTTCTTTCTTGAGCCTTTTTCAGGTCAGCCATCTCCTCTTCTTCTCTTCTTCTTCTTTTCTCTTCCCTCTCTCTTTTCTCTTTTAGCAACCTCTCTTCATCTTCATCAGTCATGACTCCCTTTCCTTTGTTTACATTGGGTGCCTCTGCTTCAGCTTCACTGATCACAACAGCAGATGATGATGCTGCTATTGGGATCTCTGCCTCAACTTCATTGGCAAGTTGAGAGATTGATAAGGGACGGTCACTATCTTCATCAAGTTGATACTCAGGACCTTCTATTTCTCTCAGTTGATCCCTGATGGAAGATCTTGTGCCAAATGCTGCTGATGTGATGTCAACTTGTGGAGTATCTGAGTTGGAGTCAATATCAGAGGTTGACACAGTCTCTTCTTGAGGAATCAGTCCTTCTTTTTCAAGATGGGCTTTGATGGTGACCATCATTGCCTGGCTCTCTAATGAGTTAATATTGCAGATGTTGGCTCTGAGCTGAAAAATCTTGAATAGGAAGTCTGAGGGCAGATGAAGGATGTTCCTGGTGTTGATGATGAGAGAGGAGCCGTTGCTGAGCAGAAGAGTGTGGTCAAGAGACTTAGTGCTCACCCAACCTAGCACGTCCAAGTCCTTGACCAGGAAGGCATACAGGAATCTTCGAAGGCCCAGAACCTGGGTAGATTATCCTCCATCTGGTCATAGAACCTGCCAATGGCAAGTTCTGCTGAGAGATCTGCTGAGTTGTTGATGTAGTTTAATACGTATAGCTGTAGGACTTGGAGGGCATTGAGGGAGTTCCAGTTCAGCTCTTCTACTCCGCTGAACTCCCATCCAATCCAAAACCTCTCAGCTGATCCATCATACCCCCAAGATAGAATGGAGTCAAATTCTAGCTTCTTTGATTATCTGAATAGTTGGGGGGTTGAGGATTGACCAATGATGGCTGCTGCTTCAAGAAGGATGCTGAATGATGTATTTGTTTGTTCTGTGTCTTCAACATCATTCAGCATTTCATCGACAGCCCTGACGACCAACTTCCAGTCTTCAGATGTTTCTTCGTCTTCATTATCTGGGACTGGCAAGTCATGAACTTGGACAAAAGCTGGCTTGAATTGTGAGCTTTGAATTACAACCTGCTCTTAAATCCAATCGTCAAGACTGTCTGTATCTTCTTCCCTTGAAACCATCTCCCCCTTTTTGGTTGCATCAGCAGACAGGTAAGCATCAGTTTGGGTGCCTACTGATACAAGAGAGGGAGTGGCTAAAATTGGGCATTGATGGGCTTCATGCATAGCGACTTGGTGTCGTAGTTTGGACATTTCAGCCTCTAGCATAGCCACCCTGGCCGTCAATTCCAAGTTATGAAGTTTTAGTCTGTCCTCATCCACAGTTGTGGAATCCTTGGACCCAGATGGGGCCGTAGGCCGAGCCTCAGCATCCCCATCACCCGTGGTTTCTTGGCGCCTGGGATTCCTCTCAGTGAGGGGAGTTTCCAAGGAAACACCCTCACCATGAGTTGTCGTGGTTGAGGTCTTAAGGATGTTGTCACTGTCCTCCTGGTCAGTTGATGGACCAGCAGTAGTGACAGCCTCTTCCACATCCACTCCATCATTACTCCCAGAGTGGACCTTCAAGGGTGAAGAACTTGGGTTGGGTGTTTCGGAAGCAAGACCAATCAGTACCTCCTTGATAGTGGTAGTTGGAGAAGGTACATCACTTTGGTCAGGTTCCTCAACACTTAAGTTCAAAGAAGATAGGAATGGCTCAAAGGGCTGTTCTATGGATCCGGGAAGTGATCCTAATCCTAATAGAGAGACTTCCGAAGGAGTCTCCCTAACAATGTGGCTTTCCCTTATGATATTCTCACTAGAATATTGTGATTCTGAGTGAGGGATGTTAGCTTGGGTTTGGGCCTTGGAGGCAAGAGAAGAAGGAGTTCTCTTGCCCCTCTTCCTTGTATACTTGGCTGCAACCGGGGCCCTGTGTTCCAGTTGAGTAATCAAACTGTGGGTGAGTAATGTATGTGCCTGTGCATCCTCAGTAGAATGCACAGGGGTTCGATCAAGGGAAACAGTAGTTTGAGTTTGTGGCAGTGAGGTGGAGGGTGTGGGATCAGTATCAGCTGGGTTTGCTGAACTGTCACCCTGGGCCCTTTGCGTGTTCAACATTGTAGATAACAATGGAACATCGGCCCCTGAGAACTTTGATGAAACTGTTCTCATGCTTTGAAAAATGTTGTTCTTATGTCCCAGAATTGAGTAGATTCTTGCAGTTTTTGAAAGATCTTGGTGTTCAATATTGAACACTTCTTGCAAGAATCTTGGGTACATGAAGAACTGTGATTTCACCCCTTCTTGAAGGTTGTATCTCAAACCTTCAAGAATGAGGTGGGAAAAATTGAAACCCGCCCCAGTTATCATACCGTGAATTGCCGACGCAAGTCCAGAGCTGAGTTGGTTCCAGCCACTCCTCTTCTGGGATATGCATTGGGGAAGAGTGTGGCAGAGATACTTCCATTTGGGACCCATGAGTGCCTTCTCTATTGTATACTCTGCTTGATTCCCAGTGTACCCTATGGATACAAAGGTCCTCATGTATACGTCTCGTTGGTAAGAGATGGCGTCCCCTTCATCCTGAAGCTTGAGGTGTTGGCGGAGTTTTGCTTCAGTAATAATCATCTCCTTGCCGTCTACTGTGCCTCTGATTTGGGGAGTGCCCTGTTTAGTAGAATACACGGCTGAGCTCCAAAAATCTTCCATGTGGGAAGTGTAGATGGTTGGGTTGACCGTTAGGGCATGAAGGATTTTGGACCAACAAAGGAAGTCGATCATATCATCGAAACCTTCCGATTTCTTGCCCTTTATTAGGTATGCAGTGAGGTTGTGATATGGTGAAAACTTGTCGTTGGGGTTGTTTATGTCTGCGCCTGCCATTATTATGGAGTTGGAGGGAAGAGAGAAGGATGTTTGAATGGTGGTTAGTTATGGAGGGCTTTGAATGCTGTGGGGACGGGAGAGAAAGTGATGGGAGATTAGGGTTTGAAATTGAATATGAAGAGGTTGTGGGAACGTTTGAAATTGTGATATAACGGCAGACGAGGAAAAAGCAACTTTACTTGTACAGTACAACCTATTTCACTTTTCATTGTTACAGCTGTAAAGCACTCGAGCAGTCATGGTAAAGACTGAGAGTAGTTTTTACCGCAGGTAAAAGTTAATGTAGACTTGTTTTACCCATCAGCAGCAAACTTGGTTGCTGCCGATGGTGTGCTATCCGCTGCAAACTTGTTTGCTGCGGATAGTGAAGTCTTTCAGCAGCAGATTTGGTAGCTGCTGACTGTTGTATTCATTCCGCAGCAAAAAGATTGCTGCCGACCGCCTTAAAGCTATCCGCAGGAAACTTGTTCCTGCTGATAACTTAAAGCGATCAGTGGCAAAGGCTTTGCTGCTTAAGATTAAATCTGTCAGCAGTGAAAAAGTGCTGCTGACTATAACCTTTTATTAAGAACAAAAACATAGACATATTTACAAGGGAGGATAAAAAATTGAGACATGTCTTATTCAAAGTTCATCATGCCAATTGATTCAACTAGATATCGAAATCTTGTTTCATCAAAAGGTTTAGTGAACAAATCAGCATATTGCTCATTTGTGTGAACCTTGGATAGGACAATTCTCTTTTTCTCGGCTTGATCCCTGATAAAGTGATACCTGATGTCGATGTGCTTAGTCTTGGAATACTGCACTGGTTTATTCGTGATAGAGATTGCACTCATGTTGTCAATGTGAATTGGAGTCTGCATGAAGGTCATTCCATAGTCAAGCATTTGATTTTGGATCCAGATGACCTGTGCACAGCAGCTTGAAGCTGCAATGTATTCTGCTTTAGCTGTTGAAGTAGAGACACATGTTTGCTTTTTGCATTGCCATGAGATGAGCCTTCCTCCAAGAAATTGACATCCCCCAGATGTGGACTTTTTGTCCAAGTTACAACCCCCATAGTCACTGTCAGTGTAGGCATAGAGATTGACATTTCCATTCTTTGGATACCATAGCCCAAGTTTTGGGGCTCCCTTTAGGTATCGAAGGATCCTTTTGACAGCTTGAAGATGAGACACTTTTGGAGCTGCTTGAAATCTTGCGCAGAGACAAACTGCAAACATGATATGTGGTCTTGAGGCAGTGAGGTACATGAGAGACCCTATCATTGCTCGGTACTGATGTTGATCAGTGTCTTGTCCTTTTTTATCCGGAGATAATTGATGGTGCACTTGCATAGGAGTCCTTGCAGCAGAGCAGTCAGTCATTTTGAACCTCTCCAAGATGCTTTTGACATACTTGGATTGACTTATGAAGATTCCATTTGGTACCTGTTTGACTTGAAGTCCTAAAAAGAAATTTAGTTCACCCATTGAACTCATTTCAAATTTGGAATGCATCAGAACTTCAAAGTCTTTGCAGAGCTTCTTTCTTGTAGATCCAAAGATAATGTCATCAACATAAATCTGGACCAACAAAATTTCTCCCCCTTCATCTTTGATGAATAATGTCTGATCAATGGCCCCCCTTCTGAAGTTGTTGCTAAGTAGATATCCAGATAAAGTTTCATACCAGGCTCTTGGGGCTTGGTGTAAGCCATAGAGAGCTTTGTCCAGTTTTAAGACCTTATTTGGATGTGCAGGATCCACAAAGCCTGGAGGCTGTTTGACATAGACTTCTTCACCAATCTTGCCATACAAAAAGGCACTCTTCACATCCATTTGATAGATCATAAAGTTTTTGGATGCTGCATATGCCAGAAAGATTCTGATGGCTTCCAGACGGGCAACAGGAGCAAAGACTTCATCATAGTCAATGCCTTCTTCTTAAGTGTAACCTTGAGCTACTAGTCTGGCTTTGTTCTTGACCACGATGCCCCTTTCATCTTGCTTGTTTCTGAAAACCCATCTTGTTCCAATGGCTGTTTGACCAGGTGGAAGATCAACAAGCTTCCAAACATCTTGTCTTTTGAACTGCAGCAATTCTTCCTGCATTGCTTCAATCCAGCTGTTGTGCTTGAGAGCTTCATCAATCTTCTTGGGTTCCACCTGAGATAGAAAGCAGGAGAACAAACAAATGTTGGCTTCATGAGACTTACTTCTTGTCTGGATACCTGTGTGGACTTGGCCAATGATGTTTTCCAGAGGATGCTCTTTGTTTATTCTCTGTGCTGGTATCACATCCAGCCGTATTCCCTCTTCAAGATTACTTTGGTTTAGGTCAGGATTGTCTTCAGTTGTGAGGAGAGGAGCTTCAAGGTTCTGATCATTGTGTTCCACATTGTCAGTAGTATTAGCATCAGAGGCCTCTTCAGCATGGATTGAGGAGGATTCATTACAGATTTCTTGGTCAGAGAGATTACTGCTTGTGGTAGAAGTACCGGCTCCGCCTGTACTGGCTTCAATAGCTTCTGCCACTGATGGAGGATCAATGGATGGTCTTTTCATCCTGATGTAGGGACTGGGAAAATCCAGTCTGTAGTCAGTAGAAGAGGTTGAGGCAGAAGATGTTGATTTTGAAGAAGAACACTCCATATTTGAGAATGTGAGAGGCTCAAATATCTGGGTGAAGGAGTCTATATCAAAGAGATAGTTAGGACCTTTGCCTTGTTCACATACAACATGTTCCCTGCATTCCACATTAGCAGATTCTTCCACAATCCGAGTCATAGAATTGAACACTCGGTAGGCCTTTGATTGAGAGGAGTAACCCACAAAGTAACCTTCATCAGACTTTGCACCGAATTTAGGAAGAACTCCATGTGTGATGAGGATGGTACATGGACATCCAAAGGGTTTCAGGAAGCCAATGTAGGGAACTCTTTTGAGCCATAGTTCATAGGGTGTTTTCTGGAGAGGCTTAACAATAAGGACTCTATTCTGCACATAACAAGTTGTGCTTAGTGCTTCTGCCCAGAAAGTAAGGGGCAGCTTTGAGTCAGCCAGCATAGATCTTGCTGATTCAATCAGAGTCCTATTTCTTCTTTCAGCAACCCCATTTTGTTGAGGGGTTCTTGGAGCACTGTATTGCCTTTCAATGCCCTTGCTCTCACAGAAACTATTCAAAGTGTGATTTTTGAACTCTGTTCCCTGATCACACCTTATGATCTTTACCTTCAGATTGCTTTGGTTCTCTACCCTAAGAATATAGGATTTGAGAATCTCAGCAGTTTCATCTTTTGTTCGTAGGAAGAATACCCATGAGAATCTGGAGAAGTCATCAGTTATCACCAGACAGTAGGACTTTTTGCCCATTGACATGACATTCGTAGGACCAAAGAGATCCATATGCAATAGCTGGAGAGGGGTGTCATTTGTGTTCAATGTCTTGGGCTTGTGGGAACTCATGTGTTGTTTTCCCTTCAAGCAGGCAATGCAGTGATCGTCTAGCTGGAATTCTTTGTCAGGAAGCCCTCTGACAAGATTTTCCTTCACTAATTTATTGATTGTTTTGATATTAACATGGCTTAACCTCCTGTGCCAGAGAGCGGATTCATCAACTGATGCCTTTGACAGAAAACATGAAACACTACCAGATGGAGTGGCTTCATTCATGTCAAGCACATATAAGTTGTCCTTTCTACGAGCAGTTAGGAGAATCTTCTCTGGAGGGGGTTTAGATAGGCCAGGAGCTAACACGAAACATTCTTTGTCAGTGAAGAGCATCCAATGCTTTTGATCACATACTTGGGATACACTCATGAGATTGAAGTCAAGTTCTTTAACATAGTTGACTCTTTCAATACTCATCCTTTCATTGGACACAGTTCCTTTTCCAGTGATAGATCCACCTTTTGAGTCACTCCCAAAGACAACATATCCTCCATTAAAATGTCTGAAGTTAGAGAGGATGGACCTGTTGCCTGTCATGTGCCTGGAACTGCCGCTATCTACCACCCAAGTATTGTGTTTGTTGCCTGGCTGTCCCTGCACATGGGAAAAATCTAATTAGTGGGAGGAACATTGTAGCTTGCAGCATTGTAGATAATCGTTGCTAATTTGCCATTGTCAGCAAGCTTGCAGTCAATGGAACCATTTGTTATGCTTGGAGATTGTTTGGCCCTCCATTGCTGTGCTGGTGGTTTTCTGGCTTTCTTTACATTGTCGGCAGAAGATGTTGTTGCTGACAATTTTGGCTTATTCGCAGGCGATTTTGCTGCTGAAGGCTTTGCTGGAGCAGTAGCAGTTTTTGCTACTGGAAGCTTTATTTTGGATTTTGCTTTGTCAGCAGCAAATCCTTTTGCTACTGATGCCGTTGTTTTGGATTTTGCTTTGTCAGCAGCAGAGACTTTTGCTGCTGAAGGCTTTGCCTTTGGTTTCCTTGACTTTACTCTATCAGCAGCGATTTTGTTTGCTGCTGATGGGTTGAACACAGATGAAGGATTTGCAACTTGGTTAAAAGGGTTGAACTTGCATGTTGCAGCAAAGTGGTTTGATTCCCTACATATGATGCAAGTTTGTTGAGGTTTCTGCATCTTCACTCTTTGAGGGGATAGAGATTCTCTGAACTTTGTTGCCTTTGCATCATAGCTTCTCACCTGTTTGTTTCTGTTTGTTTTCTCAAAGGCATGCTGCTTTGAGTTTCTTTGGTGTTCACGGTAGTGGAAGCAGGTGCTGGCAGTGTGATTGTATTTGCAACACACAAAGCAGGATACTGCTATCTTGTCCCTGTGAGAGTCCACATAGTTCTTACTTTGAAACAAATCTTTGAAGTTCCAGGGATGAGCTTTGTTATGTTCAAAGGTGGCTTCTTCTAGTGTCCTTTGAACATATGGACCTTTTTCTCCAGGTGTATGAGAAATATCAAACTCCTTTGACTTTGACTGAGATTTGGGGTTGGTGAAACCTGATGTCTCTCCCTTTTCAATGTTTAGCTTTCTTCCACCTGGAGGATAGCTGATCTTGATCTGTTTGAATGGGATAGGAGCTGGAATAGTTGGAGTAACAACAGGACATTCAGTTTTATTCAGAACAGCTTTAGGGAAGGGAGCAGATGGGGCTGCACTAGTTTCACAGTGATCTGAGCAGGTTGACTCAGGTTCTGAAGAGGTGGAGCAGTCTTCCACAAAACATCCATCCATTGAAGGATCAAGGTTTCGGTTTGCCGTGTCAAGATTTTCAGTATTGAAGCTTGGTTGGTGAATGGCAACATAGTCAGCAGGAGGAGGAACTGTCTTGTACTCATCATCATGATATCCAAGTCCAGTTTTTACCCTTTCATGGACTTGAATATCTAACAATCTTTGTAACTTTTTAGATGAAAATTCATATTTTTCAACATGAACTTTCTGTTCAGCCAGTTCAGCTCTGGTAGTTTTAAGTTTTACTAATAGATCATCAATCTGAGTTTCAAGATTGGTTTGTTCAGGTTTTAAAGAAGAAATCTCTTTCTTAAGGCAGTTAATCTTTTCTTTGTAACTGTCTTTGACCTTTTTTAATTCAGATTTCATTTGGTGAAACTCTTCATTTTGATCTATTAGATTTTGGTTATGCTTTCTATAACCTAAAACTTTGTCAATGCAAGCTTGAGAGCAAAGATGTTCAAATACCTGAGGTGGTATCTCTGCATTGTCTGCCATAAGTGCTTGGTTGGAGGCAGGAACATCTTCATATTGAAAACTCCAATCAAATTCTGTAGTTCCAACATTTGCACAGGCTGCAGTTTGTACTGGAGGAGTTCCTTGCTGTTGCTGCTGCCTGGGCTGACCTTGGTAAGCTTGTCTTTGATGGCTGACACCCTGATTGGCTTTAGGTGCCTTGCACTCCCTAGCAAAGTGACCCATTTGGTTACAGTTGTAACATCGGATCTTGCTTTTATCAAGCCCAACTCTGGTGTTTGAGTTGTTGCTTGGAACTGATCTCCCGGTTCTAGAATAAAACCTTTTTGCTCTGAGGGAGAGAATGGCATATGAGTGTTGAATATCCATTTCTTCACGATCATCTGGATGAAAGCATTCCAGATCCTCCTTTATGAAGTACATGCTGCTTGAGTTATCGGAGACAAAAGCAGTAGAGGTTGGCTGTTGAGGAGGTGCCTCAAGGAGAAATGGTGATGAGTTGGATTGTGAAGCAGTTGGTGTTTGAGGATGAGTAACAATGGGAGGATAGTAGTTGCTTGCACTAGGACCAGAATGATCAGAGTGAAGCGCTGAGGTGGTGGAGGAAGAAGTGGTGGCTGTTTGATAACTGGAGCTCCTTTCTTTAGCTTGAATCATTTCTAATTCATAGGTTTTAAGCATGCCAAAGAGCTCAGTCATCTGAAGAGTCTTCAGATTTTCTGTTCTTCTGATGGACACTGTATATAATGTCCAACAACTAGGAAGAGATCTTATGAACTTCTTGAGAATGTCTTCATTCTCCAGCTTTACCTTGGAGCACTGCAGTTCTCCAACTAGGTACGTGTACCTGTTATATAAAACTGTTAGTGACTCACCTTCCTTCCAAACGAAGTTTTCATACTGTTGCTTGAGAATGTCACGTCTGTTCTCCTTGACCTCCTCAGATCCAGCAAACATCTTTTCCAAGGCTCCCCATAATTCCTTTGCAGTTTTGTGAGCCTTGAAGTTGTGAAAAACTTCATTTGGAAGGCACATTTGGATAGCTCCTAATGCCTTGAAGTCCATTTTCTTGATGTCTTCTTCAGAATACTTGGAGGGTTCTTTAGGAACTAGTAGTCCTCCGGAGTCTACAGAGGCCACCATGGGAACATAGGGTCCATCCCTTATGGATTTCCACATTCCGTATTCATGGTAGCAGAAGAAGCTTTCCATACGGTTCTTCCACATATCATAGTCCTCCCCAGACACCAACCTTGGTGGTCGGTTGATACTGCCGATGTCTTCAGATCCATGACTTTGTGCCATTTTGTTTTGTGTGACTTGATCAAGAATAGAGTTTTGAATAGAATCAGAAAGTGATTAAACAAATGTTAGTTTGTTTAATCTTGAGCCAAAGCTCTGATACCACTTGTAGGATCGTAAGATTACAAGGTGATTCTATTCTAGTTGATATTGGCGGAAACAATAACAACCAACAAAGTAAACAGGTAAACAGCAAGAATACTGATAAATGCACTGTTGTATTAAACTTCTGAGATTACAAGTTTACAAGTAAAACACTATCAAGAAGCACTATGAAAGCACAGCAAGCACTGTGAAGGTATAGCAGGTACACAAAAAGACACACTTACTATGAAGTGTTTACACAGTATTTATAGTAACTTAGAATCAAGACAGACCCTTGATTCTAAGGATCAGATCTAACACAAGCCGTTGATCTTGTTTATTAATCTAAATTACACGCAAAGGCTAATCTAGATAACTTTACTGAAACGTCTTCTTAGGCATCATTATTTGCATGCTTGGAGAAGCGCGTTATTGTCCTTTATTGGTTGCACCAGTGAGGTTCCTTCTGCTTGGAGTGTGGCAGTTGCTTTTGCGGAAAGGTGTCAGAGGCGCTTCACATGGATAGTCAGCTGTAACGTTTGGTCTTCAGTGAATAAAGCTATAAGCAACAGAGATGAGAATAATGCTGCTGATAGATCAGCAGCAACTTGTGTTGAACGCTGCTGATAAGCCTATCAGCAGCAACAAGTGTTGAATGCTGCTGATAAGCCTATCAGCAGCAACATGTGTTGAATGCTGCTGATAAGCCTATCAGCAGCAACATGTGATGAATGCTACTGATAAGCCTATCAGCAGTATTTGTACTTAGAATAATTTGGTAGCAATCAGTCTTTGGTTCTACAGAAATCTTGTCCGAAATCATGGAAGTGTCCGAATTCTTCTGTCAGAAATCTCTTGTCCGAAATCTTGAGTTTTCGATCGAAAAGTTCATCCGAAATTGTTTTCGATCGAGAAAGTTTTCGGTCGAAATCTCTGTACTTGGAAAATTTTTCAAAATTGTTCAGAAATTTGTGTTTGTTTGTTTATGTTGAAGATGGCTGGAAAAGTGTACGAGACTGAGAAGCTTGTGGGTAAGTCACCACAATGCTAAAATTCGTTTCTAATTTCTCCTACTGGAAGATTCAAATGAAGGCGTACTTTCGTTTTACTAAACACACTCTTTGGGATTCAATTTTGAAAGGTCCTCATGTACCAAAGATGGCTAATGATGATGGTCTTGTTCTAATAGCTGATCCAGATCAATAGAATGATGAAGACAGAAAATTGATTGAAAGGGACAATCGTGCTTTGGGATCATCTAGTTTACATGGCGTGTTACTTGCTCTACCAACTGAATTGTATCTGAATTTTGAGTAACATGAAACTGCTCAAGGACTATGGAATGCTTTGTGCTTAAGGTTTGAAGGGAATGCTACTTTACAGGAAAGTCGTACAGATTTATTACTGAAGCAATACAATATGTTCAATTACAAGAAAGGTGAATCCTTGAGTGAACAGGTTACTCGTTACACCACAATGATTAATCGACTGAGAAAGATGGGTGTCAAGCTAGAAGAGTATGATGTGTGCAAGAAGCTGCTGGACTCATACCTGATACATGGAGCATCCTGTGTATGTTGATAAAGAATACAACCCTAGATCTGAAAAGTAAAACTCTCGATGATATAATTTGTCTACTGGAATCTTATGAGTTAAAAGCAAAGAAGAGAGATTTGAACAATCCTGATAAGCCACGCAATACAAGTTCAGCAAATGCAGCTCTATTTTCTGGGAATGGAGAAGGTTGCAGTGGTGGATCAAAGGGTGAGAAGGGTAAAAGTTGCAGGGGTTCTGAAAATGTCAGTTGTGAGAAAAGTAAAGTTGCTGGTTAAATTCCTGACGACCAGATCGCCTTGTTTGGTGCTTTTATGAGTAGCTATAATGCGCTTGTTATTGGCAAACTTCAACCGACTGTTATTGATGCTGAAGATCTAGTCCAAATTAACCCAGATGATCTCGAGTATATGGACTTACAGTGGCAGAGGGCCATGATTGCAGTTCATGCGAAGAAGTATTTGTAGAAGACTGGGAGAGATAAACTTCAATTTGGAAAGAAAGTTGGTTTTGACAAAGCCAAGCTGAGATGCTACAATTGTCAACAACTTGGACATTTTGCTCGAGAATGCCCAAAGAAAAAAAAAAGAAAGTTGAAGGCAATGGAGTCAAGCTGATTGAACTTGTTGATGAGAATGATAAGTCAAATAAGGCTCCAATAGCTATTATGTCAAAACAACTGGGAAATTATGAGTGGGAATCCGAGATTGAGGATGCTGTGGAGGAGTTTGATGAGGCGTTAATTGCTGAGGTTGAAATTTTGGTGAAAGAAGCTGTTAGTGAAAGTGAAAGCGATGTGTCTGAGAGTGCCTTTAAAGCTGATAACAAAGGCAAAGCTACAGCATCTGACTATGGAGAGACTTCTGAGACTGACAGTGAGGTAAATTCTGATGATACTTCATTTATTTGTTCTTCTGAATGCATTACTTGTATGCAGAATTATCGTGCAGCAAATGTGTTTTTGATTGTTGAGAATGATAAATTGAAAAGGGTTATCAAATAAATTAAACAGAATGAGGTCACTTACACCAGAAAAATTAAAGCTTTGTTGAAAGATAACATGACTTCCAGGGAATACTTAGATAAAAAAGATGTTTTAATCAAATAACTTACAGACAAACTTATTGTTGCCCAATCCGATCTTGTAAAAGAGAGGGTTCTGATTTCTAAATGGAGTATGCAAAGAAAAGTTTTAGAAGAATGTGTTGACAAGCAAAGAAAAGGTTATATTAAAGATGGTGTGGGTTACAAAGTAGTACCTCATCCTAATCATTTCGAACCTTTTCCTAAACCACATGTTTCAAATGAATTACTTACAGATGATAACTCTTCTTTTCATGATTTGTATGTCCATGCAGCTACTAACACATGTCATGTAGATGAGGAAGTTAAAGTTGATGATGTGAGGAATTTTTGTGAATTCAATAAATTATGTTCTAGAGAGACAATTAGGGATTGCAGACAGTTCCTTGCTGATAGGTGTACCTTGAACAAGTTTGTTATGTCTGGTGTAGACAATGTGGTTGTTAATGTTTTGAATGATTCTATTTCTACTACTAATACTGATTTTGATGATTAAGATTATGTGTCTGAGGTGTCATTTGTATCTACTTTGTTTGATAAAGTGGTGTACACAGCTAGAGATTATGTGCCAATTCATAAAGCTCAATTAGCTGAAGATGTTGTGCTAGATGAACATGGAAATCCTTTTATTTAAGAATATGATCTATCACATGAACAGCCTAAGAAAAATGATTATATTGCTCCTGAAAATCATATCCTTATGAGTGATCAAGAGAGCAAGGCGTTTGTTCCAATTATAATCTCATCACCAACAAAGATACAAACTGAAAATAAAGTGTCAAGTCAAGTTTGGGTCAAAAGCAAATCAACTGATGTCAAAGAAAAGTTCATTGATGTCAAAGACAAGCATGGTCAATACAAAGGAAAGTTGGTGAGAAATCAGTGTCAGTCAAAGTGTGAAATAGTTCAGTCAGTGTACAAAGTAGGTGAGAGTTCAAAGTCAAAGTCAAAGACTAAATGCTACAATTGTTTCACATGTGGCAAAGTTGGACATTTTACAAGAAATTGCAAGCATAAACCGTTTGAGTCAAAGTCTAAAGTTCACAATGAGTGGTCAAAGAATTATATCAACAAGAAAGCGTCCAAGACCAACAAAGTGTTCGAGTCCGGAGTGATTCGTAGATATAACCGTGATTATATGCTTTCTAGAGATTGTTGTGATTATTATTCAAATGCGTGTCGTGCTTATGTTTTGCCAAAGTTTGTGGACAAAAAAGTCTAAAAAGGTCCAAGTTATGTGAAGAAACCCATCATTCCAAGCTATTTTGCTAAAAAAAAATTCACTAAGAAATATAAGAAAAATGATGTTGGTTTTTAGAAAATTAAAACTGAACAATGGCCTTCACATAACGTTGGAACAAAAGATGATTTGAACCTAAAGAAGAAGGAACATGTTGTAGTGACCAAGACTGTGAAAAGTCAAAGTCAGCCCAGGTCTAAGATGATCTGGGTACCTGTTTCTCATTAAAGTCTTCTTATGTGCAGAGTAAATCGGGGAGGACTATCAATAATGTCTGGCATGTTGATAGTGGTTGCTCGAGGCACATGACAGGTTAAAGAGTGATACTTAATGATTTTCGATCTTTTGATGGAGGATTCGTTGCATTTGTTGGAGATAAGAAGGGTGGCAAAATTTCTGGACAAGGAACAGTGTCTAATGATCTTATAACTCTTGAGAGATTGAATTATGTGTCACAACTAGAGTATAACTTGTTGTAGAGTCTTATATTTTTGTATAAGCTGTTGTCATCAATGTATTTCTTTTGAACATTGTTTAGTTTAAGTTTTGATTACTTGTAATTTCATTTTATGTAATTTTCTGTTTTATTTCTAAGTTTGGGCCATCGAAACTATCTAGTTTCGATTGAGGTTTGTTCAATCGAAACTAGTAGTTTCGATAGATAGGAAGTTTTGATTGGAGGTTCATTCATTTGTAAATGCTTAACCGAAACTACTAGTTTCGGTGAGCATAGTTTCGAGCCTGTTAACTTACTATAAATACCCTAGTTTGAGAATGTTTAGGGTGTGAGTAGCGGCTGTAACCCTGAATTTTCTCTTTCACTGTTCTTGAAGAATCAATACAATCTGCATGTGTTTAATGCTTTGTTCTTACATTTTCACATCATATTTTTGTTGATTCCTATGCGGTTAGCTGTTATCTTCATCAATTCTATTTCTACCCTCTGCTTCACCAACATACACACAAATTCCGCCTGTGTGTGTAATCGATCTGTTGAGTGATTTCTAATTGAAATCTGGACCTACAATTGGTATCAGAGCTTTATGCTCTTGATTTCTGAGTATATTCAGGTTTTTGTGATCGATTTTAGGTGTTTTTCAGTATTTTATTAAAGTTTTTCTGCATCTGAGTTTTTGGAGTACCATTTCATCGATTTTCGGTTGTCTGTGTTCGAGTTTTTCAGTTTAGAGGTTATTTTCGTGATCTGGAGTATTATAGGAAGCTTTTTGCTGGATTGGATTATTATTTCTTCGCTATTGATTTTTGAAGTTGTTCTTTAATGGAGGTTTTCTGAAACTTGGGGAAGAAGGCATTGAAACTACTGGGAGACAATTTCTGCTTTTTTGTTGGTCATCGAAACTTCTTGTCTTTACTCTTGTCTGGAGAAGGTATCATCGAAACTAGATATTTGTCCTGTTATATAGAAACTAACCTTTGCAGATTGATCAACCGAAACTACTGCCCTATCGAAACTAGTTTCAATCGAAATAGTTTCAATCGAAACTTGTAGTTTCTACTGCGTTTGCTGGATTTTCTGACAAGTCTTCTTCATCGAAACTAGTTGTTTCTGGATTCGGTTTCTCTATCGAAACTAGACGTTTCGGGCAAGCCTTGATCTATAGAAACTAGGAGTTTCGGTCAGCTTTTCTCTATCGAAACTAGTTGTTTCGATCAACCCTGTTCACCTGAAACTAGCTTCTGTTTGATTTCAAATTGTCTGAGTTATGGCATCTTCAAGCACCAATGAATATGCTGGAGGCAACAAACCACCTGTCTTGGTGTCCACTACAGACTTTGATGGTTGGACCAAGAAAATGAAGACTTTTTTCAGTTCCGTGACCATACTTTTTTGCAATCAATCACTGATGGTCCACACAAGCCAGTTACTACCACTGCAGATGTTCAGCGTCCCAAGCTTGTGTCTGAATATGATTAAAAGGATATTGCCTTAATTGCCAGAGATAACAAGGCTTATGGATCTATTGCTATGGCTCTTCCTATAGACGTATTCAACATATTTGCTGAGTATACTACTGCCAAAGATCTTCGGGTTGCTTTATGTACCAGGTATGAGGGAAGTGCTGAGGTTAGAGAAAGCAAGAGGGACTTGATCAAGAAGCAGCATGAGATGTTTAGTAGTGTCCCTTGAGAACCCATTTCTGAATTGATCAACCAATTCTCAAGCATTGTCTCTAAGTTAAAGGTTTTGGGAACTAAGTATCCCACTGTTGAGTTAAACAAAAAGCTTCTTAATTCTCTGCCTGAGGAATGGAATATGTACTGAATTATGATCAAGAAAACTGAAAAGCTAAGCGAACTGTCACAACAAGAACTTTTCAGCATTCTGGAGTCTTATGAGTTGGAGATAAAAAAGGGTGTAGTCACTCCAACTAATCAGTCGGGAAACGCAGCTCTTCTTGCAAGTCAAGGTTCCTCCACTTCATCCAACAAAACTACAATGGCTTATTTTCAAACTGATGTCCCACCTTTGATTTATGGAGTTTAGCCTACTACTTCATCCACATCTCATAAGCCAACCACTATGATCCCCGATGAGTATATGCCTATCATGACTGCTTTCATGTTGTGCTATGATGCACTGATTTCTGGAAACCTTGCACCGGTCAACTTTCAACCTGATGACTTGGAGCAGATCAACCCGGATGATTTGGAAAAGATGGATATTGATTGGTGTATGGCTATGCTGACTCTGAGAGCCAAAAGATTCATCAAGAGAACTGGGATGGATAGATTCAAGCAAGGAAAGACTTTAGGATTTGACATAAAAATGTGAGATGCTACAACTGCGATCAGCTGGGTCATTTCGCAAGGAATTGCAAAGAGCCATCATCAAAAGAGCAGCATGAAAAGAAGAACTCATCTGGAAAGCAAGGTGTCGTCTATCCCAAATCCACTACAACTTCCAGCTCAACAGCCCTAGTTTATCAAGATGATGGACACTATCATTGGGGAGATCAAGAAGGGGAAGCAGCTGACAAGGCACTAATGGCAGACATTAAAGAGAAAGAAAAATGTGTCATGATTGAACCAGCCGAGGATCTCACCGCCGTACAAGCTGAGGTAATGTCTAGACTTTGCAATGCTAAATCTTGTTTAAATGAAATTAAAAAATATAGATTCATCAAGCAGGCCTTGGTCGATGAACGAGATCACATAAAGGTGATGTATGATTCTGTGGCTAAAAATGAGAAACTTTACTAAAATAAAATTCGTGATATTTCTAGAGAGAATCGATCTTTGATTGTACAACTTACTACACAAAAGAATAATAATCAAATTTTAACTGAAAGACTACAAAAGGATGAAAAAGCAAATTTTCAAGTTGAACACATGGGTATGGATCAGAAAATTCTTTTTGGACTCATTGATAACCAAATTCATAAAAAGGTCACAGAAGGCATCGGGTATAACTCTCACCCTCCTCCGTATTCCAAGACTGGTAGAGTTGCTGATATGCCAGTTCCTCATGTTCCCACACCCTTTGTTTGCAATTTATCTGATGATGATTATATTCAAACTTCAGATTCTGACAGTTTTGCTTCCTGTGCATAGTCAGATTATGTAGGTTCTAAAGATTATTATGATGAGAGTTCTAGTAAGGGAAATGTTTTAAATGAACTTGAGTCGGATGAATATAATAATACGTCCATATCAAAACCAGATATTTGTGAACACATTGAAAATTTGTATTTTGGTTCTGTGTCTTCTGAACATGACACTTTGAGAAATGCTATTTCTAAGTTTAAGAATGCTTTGCCTTTTGTTCCTAAATCTGTAAATGCTATGAGTTGTATTGCAAATTTTATAAGTGCAGGAGTTGTTGTGACTGACATTCCACAAGAAACATTGAGAAATCTGGAATTTTTCAGATTAAAGAAAGATCAAAGTCTTCAAAAAAGAAATGTTGAAGAACGAGTTGCCTCTAGTTCTGATTTCTCAACATCACAATCATCTTCATCATCTTGTGATGACAATTATCAGGCTAAGCCAACATGTGATAAAGTTTGTTTTAGTTGTGGGTAATCCAATCATGTTTTTAAGACATGTAAATTGTCTACATATCGTTTTGAGGAAGAAAACGTACCATCTGTTATTCAAAATTCAGTTGATTGTGTTTCAAATGTTTTCTATAAATCACATCATAGTAGAACTTTGCGACGTAAAGGATTAAATATGCTAAAATTGGTCGAAAGGGATTTGGAAAAATAAGAATAATGACCTTTTTGAGAACACATTAAAGGAGGATTCTGATTATGATTTCCGAAATGCATCTTGTAAAACTAAGACGTTCCAAGTTAGCAATAACTTGGGTACCAATGTCTAAATGATTTATCTTGTGTAGGGACAATCAAGAAGGACTGGAGATAATATCTGGCATGTCGATAGTGGTTGCTAAAGACATATGACTTGTCATTTTTCTTTATTGCAAAATTATCATCCAATGGACGGAGATTTTGTTTCCTTTGCAGGCAATCCAATAGGAGGAAAGATTGAAGGACAAGGAATTGTGTCCAACGGTGTAAATAGCCTGGAGAATGTCAACTTCGTCCCATAGCTAAAATATAATCTAATGAGTGTGTCCCAGATTTGTGATAAAGACTTTTGTGCCCTCTTCAACTCAAGAGAATGTTTGATTCTGAAGCCTGGAGTGGTTATTCCCGAAGACCTAATCCTCATGCGTGCTTCTTGAAGATTTAATACCTACAGTCTAGATATGAATAACCCATCAGGAATCGAATCATGCTTTCTTTCAAAAGCTTCAGAGGATGAGTCCTTTCTTTGGCACAAGAGATTAGGACACGTGAATTTCAAGACTATGAACCGTCTTGTTCGAGGAAACCTTGTCACCGGTTTACCTCTAAAAAACTTCTCACCCTTGGAACATTGTCTTTCCTGTTCCAAGGGCAAGCAGCACAAGTCATCTCACAAGCCCAAAACCACCAATTCCATTGACTCCCCTCTAAAATTGCTTCACATGGATCTCTTTGGTTCTGTGAGTGTCATGAGTCATGGAAGGAAATCCTCCTGCTTGGTGGTAACCGATGACTTCTCTCGGTTTACTTGGCTATTCTTCCTGGCAAAGAAAGATGAGACGCAAGAGACTTTGAAAATTCATTTGCTACAAATCGAGAATCTGTTCAATCTAAGTGTAAAGACTATTCACAGTGATCATGGCACAGAGTTCAAGAATGCCATTCTAGATTATTTATGTGAAAGTAAGGGTATCTCTCGGCAATTCAGTGCACCTCGTACTCCACAAAAAAATGGTGTAGCTGAACGACGAAATCGCACGTTGACTCTGTAGCAACAAGTGAAACTGTTGAGGAAGAAACTCCTCCAATAGTGGATGTTGCTACACAGTTATCTGTTGAAGGTTCTATTAATGAGGAAGCTGATCTTTCTGACAACAACATTACCAATCTGGATGACCACTTGGAAGAGGATGAGATTCCATAGCTAAGAATTCACAAGGATCATCCCACAGACAACATCATTGGTCCACTCAATGTGGGAGTCCAAACTCATAGTGCCACTGAAGCAATGGATGACGGTCTCTTCACTTGCTTCATATCTCAAGTTGAACCTAAGAATGTCAAAGCTGCTTTGCTTGAGAACAGTTGGGTAGAGGCTATGCAGGAATAATTACAGCAGTTTAACAAGTTACATGTGTGGAATCAGGTTGACCTTTCAAAGAACAAAGTCCCAATTGGCACTCGTTGGGTATTCTGTAACAAGAAGGACGAAGGGGGAATCGTGATTCATAACAAAGCTCGCTTAATGGTTTAAGAGTTTTATCAAGAAGAAGGGATTGACTTTGAGAAAGTCTTTGCACCAGTGGCTCGCTTGGAAGCCATCAAAATGTTTCTTGCATATGCAGCCTATATGGACTTTATAGTTCATCAGATGTATGTCAAAAGTGCATTTATGTATGGAAAGGTTCAAGAGGAAGTTTATGTCAAGCATCCACCTGGTTTCATTGATCCAACTTATCCTGACAGAGTTTACAAACTTGACAAGGCATTGTACGGTCTTCATAAAGCGCCTCGTGCGTGCTATGAGACGTTATCTAAGCATCTGCTTGATAATGGTTTCACACGAGGGGCAATTGACCAAACTTTGTTCAAACGAAAGGATGGTGTTGATACCATTTTGGTGCAAATATATGTTGATGATATCATTTTTGGATCCACAAATCCTCGGTTATGTAAAGAGTTCGAGGAAGTGATGCGTTGTAAGTTTGAAATGAGTTCTATGGGAGAAATGAAGTTTTTTCTTGGTTTGTAAGTAGATCAGTCTGAGTCAGGAATTCTTATCCATCAAGAGAAGTATGTCAAAGAAATCCTGACCAAGTTCAAAATGATTGAGTCTCATCCTTACAAGACTCCCGTGGAAGTTCGACACTATCTGTCTCCTGATTTGGATGGTGAAAGCGTTGATCAGCACCTCTATCGCTCGATGATAGGATCTCTCATGTATCTCACTGCTAGCAGACCATACATCATGTTCGCAGTGTACTTGTCTTCACACTTTCAGGCTAATCCTAAACTCTCTCATTTAATTGCTGTCAAACGTATTTTAAGATATTTGAAGTACAAGCCAAAACTTGGGCTTTGGTATCGCAAAAATAACTTGTTTGATCTTTTGGCATATTCAGATTCAGACTACGGGGGATGCAACTTAGATCGAAAATCCACTTCTGGAGGTTGTCAGTTCCTTGGCAACCGCCTCGTCTCCTGGCAATGTAAGAAACAAACCACCGTTTCCCAATCCACAGCCGAAGCTGAATACATTGTTGTTCCCAAGTAAGGTGGATCCACCATCAAATGCTTGACTACGGGATCACCTTCCATGAAACCCCCATCCTGTGTGATAGCACCGTCGTTGCCCATATCACTAAAAATCCTATTCAGCATTCAAAAACCAAACACATTGAGATCAATCATCATTTCATCTATGACTGTGTCAAAAAGAAACATATCAAAATTCTTGAAGTCAAAACCGACAAGAAAACCACTGACATCTTTACAAAAGCATTTGATGCTGTGAGATTTGAGAAATTGGTGGAAATGCTTGGCATGATCAACTTTCAGTAACCTTTGTGCATATTGTCTTTTCTATTTAAACTGGTTAATCGGGAAGATTTCCAAAAAGATTTTATTTTTCTGTAAAGTTGTTTCCTTTTTCGGTTTGTGAAAGCAAAACTTTTGGGGAGAAATTGGAATTTGTAGTTAGTAAGAAAAAGAGTTGCTTTGCATTGTTAAACGTTTGTTTGCTTAAGAAAAACTCACTATAAGTATCATGTTTTGTTTCAGGAAAATCAGATCCGACATTGTGAGAAATGATAGAGTCTGATCACACTTCTTGAACATGGAATGGACCATAAGCGATGGTGCTTACTGAGGTATAGCCGGTTATAAGTCTTTAGTAGTGTGAAAACCTAATTATCAATCGTACACATGTGTTTGAACCCATTTTTGAAACATCTAATCCATTTTAAGCTAAGAAAACCGATTCAATCAGATATAGGATTACATGTTGGATTCTGATTCATGCGCCAGGTGACGGTCAAAGTAACGAAAGTTACCGCCGATGACCCCGTCTATTTTTCTTACACAAAGATCTCGGGAGTTCATCTTTTTCCCATCCACTTGGATGATTTGACCCCGTCTGTTTTGCTTACACAAAGATCTTGGGTGTTCAACCTTTTACTATCTTCTTGGATAATTTTACGGCTTCTTCTGTTTTGCTTACGCAAAGACCTAGAATGTTCGTACCTTTTTAATATCCACTTGGATATTTTTCTTTTTAAAATTTCTGATATCCAGTTGGATCTTATTTTACTTTTGGCGGTAATTTTGACTTACCAAGACGGTACCCTGGTTAACCTGTAAGAGATGATAAGATGAATGCGGGTATTTCTTGAGGATTGATAGGCTTTCAAAATCATTTTATTTCAAAATGTGGGGTACGCCATGTTTCGTGCTCAAATGGTACCTCTTAATCACATGAAATCATTGTACAACCAAATGTTCGGGTTTTTTCTTGCACAAATATCGGCTATCTTCAAGGATTCACAGTAGCTGAGTGCAAAATGAAGTGTTTTAAGGGTTTTGACCAGACATGATCTCACGTTGGATCTTTTCCAAGGCTAAGTGTTTAAATTTCTTTTACTTTTATTTTTCATATAAAATCTTCCTTATTAGCTTGTTTATGTAAGTGTACATATTGATTATCATCTCTCTTATCACCCGAAACAACATCCCCATCAAAACTACTCAAACAGCCCGAAACTTCCTCCCACCCGAAACTAGTTTGCCCAATCGAAACTAGTAATTTTGATAGGGGCATTTTGGTCTTTTGTTAGCACAAATTAAATGTCTTCATAATCAGTTTCCATCACATACTCATTCTCACTTTCACTCTCACTCTTCGAAACCTATTTCACCTTCGTTTTCACACACAAAAGCTCAGAGTCATCGGTCTAAGTTTGCGAAATCGGTCTTCCTTGTTTGATTCCTCCGTCGTCGTCTTCATCAGGTTTGATTACTCAAATATGTTTGCTACTGTTTTATATAGCGATGGCTAGGGTTACACTTTTACCCTTTTTACGACTGAAATCGCGTGCTTTGGGTTGTTTCATGCTTAGATCCTGTTTATGAATTCATCATTGTTAATATCTCACTCTTCTATTGTTTAATTTGCAGATTTCCTCAAAAACTTGGTAGGATGAAGTTTCGACACCTCAGGCAAACTCTACCATTCTTATAATTTCTGTTTTTGATAATATGTATATAGTTTTTAGCTTAGTTTTTCTCTGCTTTTGAATGATTGTGTGTTTGTTCAGAATTCAGGCATTGAAACTAGTTGTTTCGATTAAAGGGTGTTTTGTTTTTAAAATGATGTCTCAGAATTTGAACAGGTTTTCCATCGAAATTAGTTGTTTCGATACCCTTTGGTGCCCGAAACTATGTAGTTTCAATATGTTTTCTTCACCCGAAACTAGTAGTTTCGGTCAGGCCCTTCTGAAATTTTTCTAAGTGTTGGACTAATGTTTGATAATTTTTCTTGTGTTGTTTATGTGCAGATATGGATCTCTTATTTGTCAAAAGGCACAATGTGTGTGCTGTGTTGAATACTACTGATCCCAAAAATGCAGACTTCATACTTGTACTCGATTTCTTAGCCAACTCCAACATCAGCTTTGCTATAAGACACAACCTGAGAATGTGGAGCATATCAGGGCTACAGTTTATAATCAAGAGGTTCTACTATCTGAGGCAACTATCAGAGAGGTGCTGCACTTTAATGATAATCATGAAGCACCGGTGGAATTTCCAAGCTTTTATGTTAAAGAATGTTTCAGAAGGTTGGGGCATCCAGACTAATTCAAGAGCGGACAGATTATCAAGAATGCCCTACCACCTCTATGGAGATACATTGTACATGTCTTTATTCCCTGCCTGTCTATCAAAAAAGGTGGATTTGATTCAGCCAATGCCATGGTGGCATCTGCAGTCTTAGGATTGATTAAAGGGAGAGATTATAACTTCTATGGGCTAGTGTTTGGGCAGTTAAAAGAAAACTTGACTAGAGGAGTGAAGGAAAAGTTCTTGCTCTGTCCTAGGTTTCTTCAGATTATTATCAATCATCTCCATCCTAACTTGCAACAAGATGGCCATATATTTGTCTTTAATCATATGACTGCCAAGACCCTAAGCTACATGAAGAGTTCAAGAAAAAGAACCAACAGATTGATTGTTGATATTCCTCTGTTTGGTCATATCTTGGGTGAAGAAGAAGACGATGTTCCTGACATAGATCCACAACTACTAGTTGAATCATCATCTGAAGAAGAAGAGGCGGAACAAGGTCAAGGGAACCAAGTCCCAGATATTGAAGCTGACCAACGAATAGAGCAAGATATTGAACAGCCTATCTTGGAGGCTCCTTTCATGGATCAACTGTTAGAGAATCTTGAGCCTGTAATTGAAGAGCAACCTGTTGAAAACATAAAAGCAGAAGTACGTGATGAACCCGAGTCAAGTGAAACCTTGGACGAAGGCATCTACGGTACTAAATACGATCAGTCGGACTATGAGTCAGAAGACGATGAGCAAACTGTGCATCCTGCAACTTCCTCCAAAAGACCAGCTAATTCCAAGTCCGACAACGAATTGGAAGAACCCCTTGCAAAGAAAATCAAGACCGGGCTGGAGTCTTTGACCTCTTATGAAGAATCACTATTTGACACTCCTGAACACTTAACCCCTACTCACTCACCTACTCATATTCCACCACCTTCACCACAACCATCTCCACTACATACACCTGTTCCTACACCACCTACATCCCTTATCCCTGATCCATCACCATCTGTCCCAAGAGTTAAAACCCTAAGCCTGGAGGTAAAAAGGTTATAGGAAACAGTAACTAAGCAAGATGAAGTGATTTAGAAACTAAAGGCTGAACTAAGAGAGAGCAATGAAGAAGTGAAAGATCTTAAACTGGAAGTTGGTGGCTTACATACCCAACTTGATGTTTAGCAAACCTAACTGGAAACCCAACAGAAGATAGTCTCTAAGCAACAACAAGAATTTAAAGCCTTATCTGATACTGTTGAATAAATCAAGGCTTCAATGATTAAATCTTCTCAATAAGAAACCCCTTCAGCAGCTCAGGGGGAGACCACTTCTGCTGGTGGACCCACTTCCCCTGCCTTTGTTTCAAATACTCAGTCTGTACTGACAATCTTCACTGGTCAAGTTGCCAAGACAAAGGATGTTGTGGAGGTCAAGATTGAAGAAACCGGGTATGATCTTCCATCTGTTAGTGAAAGGAGAGCCAATAGAGAAAGAGGAAAAGGAATAGAATCAAGTGTTGATGTGGTTATACTTGATGAAGAAGAAGTGGGATCGGATCATGAGCTGGATGAGCTACTAAAGCAAGTTGAAGACTTTGGAACAATTGAAGATTATCTTAAAATTGTTACCTTAGAAGAAGAACAGGGAGCCAATCTAAAGTACTTTACTGAAGAAGGAAATGAATTTGATACTCCAACAGATTTTGAGCTAGAAGATCAAGACGTCACAGTGACCTTTGTTGAGCCTGAAACCACTGCTGGGCCAACAGGCACAACTAGAAAAGCTCTAACAGCAACTCCAACACCAACTGTCACAGGATCCCATACTCCATCTGTCCAGGCCTCAGATCCTGATATGTCCTAAATTATACATGTTTTTCATGCAAAATAATCCCCATATTATGGTACTAATTGATTATTAACCTTATAATTGATACTTAAAATGTTAATATTTCACAATTACGGGTTATTCGGTGCTCCAAGATAAACAAACCAAAAACCAGCTTAAAACATGAAGAAATCAAGCTTTTGGAGGACCAAACCCTAGCATTAACCCCTAAGAAGTCAAACCAGGTCAACACAAGTCAACCAACAGCTAAAAGACGAGCTTGGGGAGCAGGCAGAGGGTTGCACGACCGTGCAACCCATACAGTGTGATGTGTGCTCGAGCTTCCTGCTTAGAATCTGGGTCAAAGACCAGCACGGGTGCAGATCCCCTGTTGGCTCAGCCGGCATAGGTTTGGGTGTTGGGGAATAAGGTGGTGATGGAGGTGTAGAAGGTGAGGGTGGTAGAGATGTGGATGATGATGAATCAGGTGATCTAGGTCTCTTGCCTTGAGATGATGCTTCAGCCATTGCCCGTGCAAAAAAAACGTGCAAATTAGTTAGTTATGCAAAAATAAAATTTAGAACCCTAGGGATATGCATGACCATGCATGGAGAAGCACGGTCGTGCCTACCTATGGTTCTTAAGTGGTACACGTCCTAGAAGTCAAGGAATGCATAGGATGACTTTTAAGGAGGGCCCGGTCGTGCCTAGGGTTGCACGGCCGTGCCTCCTAGTCTGACTCAGAAAAGTCAAATGACTTCCCTCATCTAAAAATGTACCAAATTACTTCAATAATTAAGTCCAATAAGTTCCTAACACATATATACAAGCTATTAAACACGTAAAGCAATAGTTTAGGGTTTAAAAGTGGGTTATAGGTCGAACCCAAACCCTTGATTACCATTCTTGATAGCTGAACCAAAAGTGAGATTCAAGTGTTGTCTGATGTTTAAGGAGCATAGGTGAGTGTTTAAACATATTAATGAGTGAATTTATGCATTTAGTTTTGAGTATGAACCCATTTTTTTTGCTTCAAACCCATCTTTAGCTTTATAACCCTCATTTGGGTGGAATCAACCATTTATAGGTTAAGAAAATCACAAAAAAGAGATTAGGAAATGGAATCATACCTTTGATTGGAAAATGGAAGCAAAAATGACGCAAGACGGTGAAGGCTTTTCTGCTTTCCCGGACCCCGGTACACTGTCCTTTGTACCCTGTTTGATTCCCGAGGTGTTTGCACGCTCGTGCAATCTAATGCACGGCCATGCATTACTCATTTTGAGGCCTATAAATAGATGGCTTGAGTTCTTCATTGAAGCATCCCTTACACACCCCAAGAACACACCTGAGAAAGCTTATTTCGTAGTTAGAGTATAGTAGTAGTGAGTAGAGGTGCTCTTCCTCCTTGTTCCGCAATAGGGGAGCCTATGAAACTCAGCGTTATGCTAGTTAGTATGGCCATTCGTGGCTAGACTGTTTGTATTGCTAGGGTAAAGATGAAGTTTGGTGCATGTTAATGTTTAACGTATTAATCCAAGTGATGTGTTTATGTCTTTAACTATTCGTCCTTAAAACCACCACTTTGGTGGGATTTTATTATTATCTAAATCCGTCTTTATATTTATGAGTGTTCTTGATTTTTAAAGTGTAAAACCTTTTTAATCAAACTCCTCTTGAAGCTTGTACGTCTTTATACAAGTAGAGATTGATAAGTCAAGGCTTGGTTAACACTATTAAGATCGTATGTCTTTATACGAACTTATTATGCGACCAAGAATTGGTGAACGGTACGTCTTTATACTTGGTCCCATTGGTGCACCGCCTCCCGGTGAGCAAAATATAATCACCTATTTAACTCTAATACAAAGCATTTTACATTTAATGTCTTAAACCAACCCGGAGATGACTATTCGAAGGGTTGAGGGTAATTGTTGTCCTTAACGGGAGGCACTACCACCTGTTAAAGCTTTTAAATTTGCAAATCAAATGTCGTGAGGACGAGGCTCTAGCGATGACCCGGGTCACACATTTGTAGTAGTCATATCACTGGATTAGTCAACTTAACATTATCACGTACCAAGCGGATTCAAAACCTAAAGCAATACTATTCGTAACCAGATCATTTCCGATCTATTTACTTTCCTGTTATTTACTATTCTGTTCGTTACATTTATGTTATACACTTCACGCACGTTTTTAGTTTTCTGCTATTTACTTTATCTCCATTTACTTTTCTGTCATTTACTTTCTTGTTCCACAAACACACAAAACTCCCTCACAAATTAAACCGGCTAAACGTTAACAAAAGTTGAGTATTGGAATTCATCCGTGTCCGTTGGTTCGATACTTGGTTCTTACCTAAACTATATTACGCTACGATAGGTACACTTGCCTATTGTGTGTGTTTTAAGTTAAAGTAATTATCATTTTATAAATTTAAAACCTGATCTCGTGAAACCATCCTAAAAATATATTAATTATATTTTTACATATTAAAACTTTACGCATCAGATCCTAAAAGGTCTTGGTTCAAAGAGATTCAAGCTCAGGAACCAACAAAGCACTATGAGTGGTTTGCTAAGTATCAAGAGCTGAAAAGGCCACCAGTAGGGTGGAAGTACGACAAAGAACGCTCACTTTTTATTGTTAGAAGATACAAAGGAGGAGTGGAGCTCTTCAAGTCTCCTCATGACTTTGGCTCCCTCCCTAAATATGATATAAGAGCTCTTGCCAAGCTACCTCTACAAAATAGACCTTTTTGAGAAATCAGACCTTCAATGATTTCAGATCCATGACCACTCCTAAGCCAAGAAGAGTTATCTCAAAGACAAGAATCCATCCTAGAACTCAAAGGCCCTAGGTAAGCCTTAGGTACAAGCCGACAGAAACTGTCAAATCTATCATATTGCCACGAATGGAGGACATCAACATTTTTTAGCCCATGGAACTACTAAAGTTTCACCTGAGTATCTTGAATTGTTATTCAACAACGCTATCAAGATCTTTAGTCATGATGACGAAGTTGATGCCAAGGCATATCAAATGGTGGTGACTATCAACGCAAAACCTCACTTTCATAAACCAAGTCAAGCACCAACTGCTTAGAGAAGTTGAAGACATTGATGCAGCAGCTTAGGGGGAGATTGTAGAGTCTTATTTTTTTGTATAAGTTGTTGTCATCAATGTATTTCATTTTAACATTGTTTAGTTTAAGTTTTGATTACTTGTAATTTCATTTTATGTAATTTTCTGTTTTATTTCTAAGTCTGGGCCATCGAAAATATCTAGTTTCGATTGAGGTTTGGTCAATTGAAACTAGTAGTTTCGATTGGAGGTTCATTCATTTGTAAATGCTCAACCGAAACTACTAGTTTCGGTGAGCGTAGTTTCGAGTCTGTCAACTTACTATAAATAGCCTATTTTGAGAATGTTTAGGGTGTGAGTAGCGGCTGTAACCCTGAATTTTCTCTTTCACAGTTCTTGAAGAATCAATACAATCTGAATTTGTTTAATTCTTTGTTCTTACATCTTCACATCATATTTTCGTTGATTCCTGTGTGGTTAGTTGTTATCTTCACCAATTCTATTTCTACCCTCTGCTTCACCAACATACACACAGATTTCGCCTGTGCGTGTAATCAATCTGTTGGGTGATATCTCATTGAAATCTGGACCTATACTTGTTGAGTGTGTCACAAGTTTGTGACAAAGACATTCCTGTTCATTTTACTACAAAAGAATGCTTGTTTCTGAAACCTGGAATTGTAATTCCTGAAGAAATGATTTTGATGAGAGCCCCTCGACGGTTTAACACATACGTAGTTGACATGAATGATCGTTCATCACCCGTGAATGTGTCCTGTTTATTGTCAAAGGCCACTAATTCTGAGTCTTACTTGTGGCACAGACGTTTGGGCCATGTGAACTTAAAGAACATAAACAATTTGGTGTACAAAGATCTTGTGTGGGGCTTACCAAAGAAAGAGTTTGCATTACAAGACAATTGTTTATCTTGTGCATAGGGAAAGCAGCATCAGAAGTCTCATCCTACAAAAACAATAAATTATTTCACTAGACCTTTGTTTTTAATTCACATGGACTTATTTGGTCCAGTTCGTAGCATTGCGAAAAAATCATATTGCCTTGTTTTCACAGATGATTTCTCCCATTTTTCATGGGTGCTCTTCCTTGTTTCCAAGGATGAAACATCTGAAACTTTTATTGAATTCATCAAAAGAATTGAAAACATCTGTGATACTAAGGTGTCGATTATTCGTAGTGATAATGGCACAGAATTCAAAAATGGTCTAATCAATTCTTTCTGTGCAGAAAAGGGAATAACACAATAGTTTAGTGCTGCAAGAACTCCTCAGCAGAATGGAGTTGCTGAAAGGAAAAATCGCACTCTTATTGAAGCAGCAAGGACGGTGTTGGTTGATTCTCGTCTTTCGATAATTTTCTGGGCAGAAGTAGTAAATACAGCCTGCTATGTTTTGAACAGAGTCTTAATGGTCAAACAACACATGAAGACTCCATATGAGTTGTTATTCAAAAGGAAGCCTTATAAGCTCTGTCGAACTTTTGGGTGTTCGTGTACTCTTTTGAACACTTCAGATTCTATGCCGAAATTCGCTGCTGTGGGCGATGAATGTTATTTTCTGGGATACTCATCATATCAAAAGGCGTTTTGGGTTTATAACAAAAGAACAAAGACAGTTCATGAATCATATTACGTTGATTGGTAACAATCTACAACTCCTCATGATCAGAATGGACCGGATTAATTCTTTGACGCGGAAGTCATTTTCAAAACTTTTGGTAAGAAATTTTCAGAAGTTTCAAGTAATGTGAGTTCTTCAAGAACAACTGATGAGTCCTCAACATGTCTTGATCAGAATATGAATGATTTCATGATTGGTCCTCAATCTGTGAGGATTCAAATTGAGATATCAGATGTTGTCTCATCATCAACACAGACTCAAGAAGTACAAAATGATGTTTTAGAAAATGAAGTTGATTCTGAAGCAATTCATACTGCTAATGATGATCAAGTTATTCCAGATATTCAGCAAGAATTTTCTGTTTCTTTTGATAATCAAGTTGACCAACAAACTTCTTCGAGTGTTGATGAATCTATCAATCACTCATCTAATGTCAATATTACAAATTTACCTGAGACTACTCAAGTAGAAGATGTTCCAACTCATCGAATCAATTATGTGTATCCAGTCAAAAGTATTATTGGATTAATTTAGGATGGAGTGAAAACAAGAAGCCAATCAGGAGCAATAAACATTTGTTTATATTCATGTTTCTTATCACAAGAGGAACCCTAAAATGTGACCATCACACTTCAAGATACAAATTGGATTGAAGCGATGCACGAAGAACTTTTACAGTTCAAGAAATTAAATGTGTGGCATTTGGTGGATTTGCCAGAAGGAAAGTATCCTATTGGTACAAAATGGGTATTTCGGAACAAAAGAGATAATTGTGGGATTGTTGTGCGAAACAAGGCTAGATTGGTTGTACGAGGTTTTTATCAAGAAGAGGGTCTGGATTATGATGATGTCTTTGTACCTGTGGCTAGAATTGAAGTAATCAGAATTTTTCTTGCTTATGCTTAGTATATGAAATTCAAGGTGTATCAAATGGATGTGAAAACCGTATTTTTATACGGGTTGGTTAAAGAGGAAGTTTATGTGAATCAACCACCAGGATTTGAAGATCCTGCTCATCCGTTTCAAGTTTACAAACTGGATAAAGTGCTCTATGGTTTGCATCAAGCGCCTCGTGCTTGATATGAAACTTTGTCCACGCATCTTGTTACAAATGGTTTTTCACGAGGAACTATTGACAAAACCTTGTTTCAGAAGAAGTTTGGAGATGATATGTTGCTTGTACAAGTTTATGTGGATGATATTATCTATGGTTCGAAAAATGAGAAACTTAATAGAGATTTTGAAGATGTCATGAAGCTGAAATTTGAAGTGAGTCTTATGGGTCGGATGCAGTTTTTCCTTGGTCTACAGGTAGAACAATCAGAGTCGGGTATACTCTTTCATCAAGCCAAGTATATCAATGACATCATGACAAAATTCAATATGAAAGACTGTAAAGTTGCTTCTACTCCCATTGCTCCATATGAACCTCTCTCTCTGGATCCCACCGGAGTTAAAGTTAATCAGAAGTATTACCCGACCATGATCGGATCTCTTATGTACTTAACCGTGAGTCGACCAGGCATTATGTTCGCTGTATGCTCGTGTGCTAGATATCAAGCTTCACCTCGAGAATCTCATGAGATTGCTGTCAAGCGGATTATACATTATCTTAAAGGTCATGTCAATCTTGGTCTTTGGTTTCCTTCGGAGTCCGATTTTAATCTATATGCTTTTACTGATAGTGACTATGAAGGTTGTAGTTTGGACCAAAAATCCACATCTGGTGGTTGTCAGTTTTTGGGGGAGCGATTGTTGTCATAGCATTGCAAGAAACAGACGAACGTCTCCACATCAACTACTGAAGCTGAATACACGGCAACCTCGAGCTGTTGTTCTCAAGGGATCTGGATACAACATCAACTCTTGGACTTCGGGATAAATTTTTTGGAAACAACAATTTTTTGTGATAATGAAGTTGTGCTAGGCATCGTGAAGAATCCAATCCAACATTCCAAAACCAAACACATTGCAATTAGGTTACATTTTATTCGCGATTTTTATGATAATGGCTTGATAAAGGTGGTCCACGTTGACACCTTAGAGTAGAAGGCCGATATTTTTACAAAAGCTTTTCCAACTGATCAGTTTAACTTCTCGTAGAAATGTTGGGCATGATTTCTTTTTTAGTGCAGTTTGAGTTTAAAAAAAAATTAAAATAAAAGTGTTTGAATAACATCTGATTTTGATTGAAAGACTATGTTTGTTCCGCAAAAAGATTTTTATTTTAGTATTTTTCTTTTAGTGATAAAATTGTGTTGTGTGACTTACTTTGAGTGTCATGTTATGTTTACAGTTTTGTTTATCTTGTAGTTATTGTGTGTGGTTAAATAAGGTACATCACAATTTTAGGGGGAGAATAAAAGAAAATAATGAATAGTATGAAAAAGAAAATAGGTGATTGTGTTTTGTGAGAATATATGTGTTTGTGTTGATCTTGAAAATTGTGCTGATCCTGATAATGTGAAAAACAAAAATCAAGTATCGAAAGTTGAAAATATGTGACTTATTGACGTGCATATAGGAAATGATAGTATATTTGTGTGCTGAGCTTATGCATGAATTGGATTTGATGGTGACATCGGTTACAATTATTGATATGTCGGTAGGCTCTGCATGTAATAAACTAAGCGATATTTGTGTGATTAACTAAATTGCAATCTTTGTGTTTTACCCATTCATCATTCGAATGCTAGGTGAATCTAGTCATACCATGAGACCAGGATCTTGATGTGTTCTTAGCATAATTCGTTTACTCTAGTGCCTATATCTGCCAAATATATAATCTAGAGTTAAACACCTCTTATACGGTTGATGGTTCTGGTGAAAATCTCGGATGGAAACCAGGAAGTCAGTCTCATTCATTGTATATCCAGATAACAGTTGGATACCCGCTACCCAAATCATCTGATTCTTTACAGATCTCAAATTCATATGAATCAATCTGATTCTTTGTCCATACACTTATACTCATCTAAATCGATCATGATTCCATATATATCATTCATCTCATTCACTCATAAACTAAGATAATTGATTCTACATTTCAAATCCACTTGGATTATTTTTCTGTGCTAAGAATACTACCTTCATGCTGGTGATTGGATCATGATTTAGTGAAATCTTACATTGCATTTCATCTTATTTCATCTCGATTTTGGGGTACACATTGTATTGATAAATCTTACCTAAATTGTCACACGATATTTGCTGAAATATGATGCATGAGTTTAAGTGGATAAATATACTGACAATCGATGTTGAATTGTATAGATCTTGATTTGATATGAAGTGTAATGAGACAGTGTGCATTTATGATCCTATGTCAGTTTCAGTTCATAAAAATGATAAAAGAAAAAGATCAAATAAAGAAAAATGTGAAATTCAATAAGTGGTTTACATTTGATATGATTACAGTGTAGTATTGCAAATAAAATTGATCTTATATCTCTATGTTTGTTATAGTATGTTTAGTGTGTTTGTGTCATAAAAATACTAGTTTGTTTTTATAGACTTGTTCGTATATGTTACAAGATGTTACTTGTTATGTCTCTTGTGCGTGTGTTTGTTTCATATAGTGTCATATATTTTATTTCTGTTGTTTAGCGTGAATAATAGATATTCAAAACATTTTGGAACAGCTCTTAATGATATTGAAATCGGATTGTTGATAAAAAGTTAAAATTTTCAATAAGTTAAAAGTTTTCTAACGAAAAATCCTGTGCAAAATCTACTTCGTCCGAAATTGTTTTCGATCGAAAAGTCGGGCTCGAAAAGTTTATTCGTCCGAAATCTATTTCACCACCATTATCAGAATTTTCGAGCGTTGATCCAAAAATTTGTTGAAGTCATTTGTTTTCGTGTGAAATCTCATCAAGTTGCGTGATTTGCTGTTGCAAGAAGCTTTCCGACATCGAGGTATGTTTTCTCGAATCATAGATTAAGATAAGATAGATCCATGGACTTAGAATCTGTTAGTTTTGAACCATCCAAAATCTTGTTTGAATGGTCCGAAAACTCGCTTGATTGGATCGAAATCTTTCTAGGATGAAAATGAAGAGTCACGTTCTGATTTGTCCGAAAAGGTTTTCGATCAAAATAGTTTTCGATCAAAATGTTTTTTGCTCAAGTGTTTTTTGTTCGAAATCTCTGTAGTTAAGGTTTTTCTCAGAATTTGTTTTCGTTCGAAAAGGTTTTGGAACATTGATTTTCGAGCGAAATATTTTGAGTTGGATTTTATGTAAGTTTGAGTTTTTGATCGAAAAAGATTTTGAGCAAGAGTTTTCGTCCGAAATATTGGGTGTAGAAGATAATTATGGAGATAGTAATGATGGCGATGATGGTGAAGGTGGTGAAGGCGGTGAAGGTGGTGCTGGTCAAGTAAATCTTAATCAAGAAGCTGAACAACCTGTCAATTCCGAAAAAGAGGTAGAGAATGTTGTTCCTGTAGTTGATAAATCAGTTGGTGTAAATGCTAGTGATCAAGGTGTGCATGATGATTCAAGTGTGAATGTTAATGAATAAGTGAAAGAACGAGAGCATGTTCAGGTTGATACTACTATGGTAACACCTGAAGTTGAAACAGCAGCAGCAACAAATACTCCAAGTAAGAGAAAAGAAACTGAACTAGAAAAGACCGTGTCTTCTAAACCTCCTCCGTCTAAAGGTATCATGAATAAAGAACCTGGGAAGAAGCGTTTAAAGACAATGGCACAAAGGTACATAGGCAAAGAGAAAGAGAAAGAAGTTCTAGAACCTGCAAAGTTTAAGGCTTCAAAAGATTACAAGTTGATTGATGAAGAGTTTGCAAATTATGCTACGCAAGAAACAGCAAATGTAGTAAGTCAGTTAAAGACTCAAATAGCAAATCTCCAGAGCAGAGAAGCGGTTAATGCAATGGAGATTAGAGAATTGAAAGCAAGTGATAGTAGAAAGCAACAACAGCTTGATCAACAACAAGTTTAAATTAATCAACTTCAAAGCATGGTGCAAGATTTGTTGGAACATCTTGGAATGTCAATTAAAGGTGATAATGTAGCTCCTCGTCCTAACCCTGAGAATGTACAAGTGAATGAAAATCAAGAAGGACCGTCAGTAACAGAACCTTCTCAACAAAATGAGTGTCCTATTATTGAAGCAGGATTGTTTGGTTCACAAGACTTGTTTGATGTAGACTCTTTGATAAATCAACAAGGTGAAGGAATGGAGATAGATGATGACGAGAAAGAGAAAGAGATAGAGAAAGAGAAGGAGGAAGAGGAAGAGGAAGAAGTGATAATTACTGACATTAAAAAGAATGATGACAAGCCTTCTGATGATGATAGTAGTGGTGACAGTTCTGGTGGTATTGGTAGTGGTTATAATAACCAAGAGTCAAGTGAATGAAGGTGAGCCAAATAAATTTTATGAAAAGTACAAGTATGAAGAAAAGCAAACATATGCTGAAGGAGATGGTACAGTTATAGGAAAAATGGATAATGTGGTAGATGAAAGAATACCATTTGTTGATCCAACCGAAGAAGGTGATAAACATGAAGCTCAAACTGTAGGTCCTGGGGGCCTCGGTCGAACAGACGTGAGATTTGAGAGAGGTTGAGTCGGGATGAGCTCTGTGATTCTATGGATAGTACTATTAGGGGTGACGCCCCCGGTCATGGTTAGCGCTGTGATTCTATGGATAGTACATTATGTTGTACATGAGGAACAATATAGCGCTTAAAGTCCCCAAATTAACACTTTTTGTAACCATTAGCTATGGTCTTAGCCTGTGATTCTATGGATAGTACTATTAGGGGTGACGCCCCCGGTCATGGTTAGTCGCGCTAACCAGGGGTCCACATGCATATTGTCTTATTCTCGTGGTTTAGCGAGGGAGGGGCATTCATTTGTCATGGTTTGGTTATGGTTTCATGTACGAACATAGGTATTTGTAAGCCTAGCTAGCTTACGAATGGATCAATAACACTTGTTTCATTTATCATATGTGTTTAGAATTATTTGTGCTTATTTATGACGGTAATGTCATGGGTAATGTTGCTGGGTAAAACTACTTATTTTATGGCGGTTAAGTCATTGATACGTTTTCGGATAAAAACTACTTATTTTATGACGGTTAAGTCATGGATACGTTTTCGGGTAAATCTACTTATTTTTATGACGGTTAAGTCATGGATACGTATTCGGGTGAAAACTACTTATTTTATAACTCGATACGTTTTCGGGTGAAAACTACTTATTTTATGATGGTTAAGTCATGGATACGTTTTCGGGTAAAACTTCTTATTTTATGACGGTTAAGTCATTGATACGTATTCGTGTGAAAACTACTTATTTTATGACGGTTAAACCATGGTTACGTTTTCCGGTGAAAACTACTTATTTTATGACGGTTAAGTCACTTATACGTTTTCGGTGAAAACTACTTATTTTATGACGGTTAAGTCATGGATACGTTTTCAGGGAAAACTATTTATTTTATGACAGTTAAGTCATGGATACGTTTTCAGGGAAAACTACTTATTTTATGACAGTTAAGTCATGTATACGTTTCCTGGGAAAACTACTTATTTTTATGACGGTTAAGTCATGGATACGTTTTCGGGGAAAAACTACTTATTTTACGACGGTTAAGTCATATATACGTTTTCGGGAAAAACTACTTATTATTTATAACGGTTAAGTCATGTATAGTTTTTCGGGGAAAACTACTTAGTTTCATGACGATAAAGTCATGTACATGTTTTCGGGAAAAACTACTAGCACTGATATAACTAGCTATGTGAACTCACCAACCTTTGTGTTGACACTTTCAAGTATTTTCTTCATGTAACCCTTAGCCATGGCGCGGTTGGAATAGGCTAGCTATGCTGGATTAGTTCCAAGTAACTGGAAGGGCATAGAGTATTAAGTCTCAAGTATATCGTTGATCTAGAAGAACTTAGATCATTGTATTACTTAGTTTTAGTAATTGTATATGTAATCAAGTCTTAGAAATCACTATTACAGCTTCCGCTATCGTGTAATGAACCAATCGTTGCAACCTTTATTTATTTATTAAGTAAATAAATTTGGGGGTGTGACATATTGGTATCAGAGCAATGGTTTTAGCGAATTAGGTTTCCTTAGTGACACCTAGACTCTAACTAGACTCATTTAGGGACCAAGATTTCTAAGTCTTGCATCACACTAAGAACACCCAAGACGAGTATAGGAATTCCAACCGTTGCCGAACAACTTGTGTAGACTATTAGTGTATGGAGTTACACTAGGGTATAATTAGCTACACTAATGCATAATACAATTACATGGAACATGTAACTAACACTTAACACGAAAAACGACGTGGAAATAATAAACACATACAACGTTTTTCAACAAAGTGTTTCTGTTCGGATTACGAATTAAGGATAACGGGTACTCAGTACACTGCAACCCTAGAAGATCGAGTTACGATCTGAGCTTAGGCGACGACGGTAGTACTCGCCAGTTACCGGTCTTGGTACCACAACAGGCTAAACCCGTACCAAGACCTGTACCGATACCTGCACCACACCTACAACTACTCCAGCCATGGAGGCAATTTTCTTTTTGACATATGTGCGGTGTAAATACTCTCCTTCATAAGTTGCCGGATCGGATGCCTAGACTTTCGCCATGAGATATGGCAGACATGATTGCCCAGAAAGAAGGGAATCCGAGGTGGATAAGCAAGACTAAATGGGATAGAACTCCAAGGGCCAGGAAACCCATACATTTATCAGGATCATATAGATCCATACGTACATACAGACATGAGTTGCTCGACACTAATTTGAGGATCTCTGCCCTACACATAGTGCCTTGCTTCTATACACGTTTTATTCTTGAGACCAACTAGTGGTGCGTCTCTACCATTAATCCCATCGGGCAACAGCCATATTCGGCAGATTCACGAGTATTGGTACAAATAAATTAAGGGTAATCCGGTAGAACAACACACTTCTGCACAACTGTGCAAACACGATCTAATGATCATTTCAAATCCTTTTTTACTAAGAAGCTTGGGATAGAAGAAACACTACAGGGATCATGCAAAGTAAATTATCATTACGGGTGCACACGTAATCATAATTTGCAGTGCATGGGAACTTTAGTGAGTCTTGCTGTCCAAGCTAATGATCAACCCATGTTCTAGGTCACTTGATTAATGATTTTATCTTAACAAATTGGAATTCTCAATTAGGTGTTCACAAAGCATTCTCCTTGTTTTGGAGGAACGAGATAAATTCAAATTGAATTCAACTAATCCTTAGTGAGTCCTGAACGACGAAGGAATTCGCACATTCATTCTTTGAGATCCTACTTGTCAGGAAGGCTTTAAATTGAGAGTTACCACAACTAACACTTATTGTGGGATATTATAGCATAATCTCAGGATCCCTCATATAGTTCAGTCTCACAATCGCTTGAAAGTTACGTCAGGAGTGCTATGCACTAATGGGGCAAAAGATTATTCTGTCCCGCATACACATGGAACCTATGGGATATTGTGGAAGCTCGATATGAGACAAGTAGGTAATCTGACATTTCAGGATATTGGTCAAACAGGGTTGCTCTCACAACCTTTGACATTCAGTACACCTTTAAGTCTGACTATTCTTTCGGTGATGAATAAGACGTGATTTATTCTTAAGCGAATGCCAAAGAAATCTAAGTGTGGACTAATGACTATTGTCGCAATAACAGAAGGACGACGTACAAAACTCTTAAAAGAGTCCCAAATGCGGAATTTCTTGCTAATCTCATTAGCTCATTATATGTATAAGGGACGAAAGCATGAGTTGTTCACAACAGACCACTGTCCACAAGGATTCGAGAAGGATAGTTTGATACCCTTTGTACCCGCACTTTCCCAAAGATCGTCTTGTTGAATGGATCCCAGTTTTCAGCCTAGAGGAGAGGCGTGGTCACCTCTCTCACTCCCAGTTTTCTATAAATAAGTAGCTCTAGGGCATCTATTGTTAAGAAATGACTTCTTAACGCAAGCTCAGGAAAAATACAAAATTTTGATGTTTAACACTCATTACCTCAATGTTATGACCTGAGTCCTTATACTAAGGACTTCAGGCTAGGGCCGATAAGAGTGGAATACGTAATGGTAAGTCACCAAAGTACCATTCGAACGCTAGGGAAGTGCAGACACAATGTATGACTAGTAGTTGGCCATCAACTCTTTCTGCCAACTTAATGGGTTGACAAACCCATAGCCCATATTGGGGAAAGCACTAATTCGATGAGACCATTCTCATAGTATCGCTGTTCATTTCCTCACCTAAACGGAATGTTAATATTCCAAACAAACATAGAACTTCGTATGACTTACATACTTCGAGAGTATGGTGGTCAAGCCATGAGTTTACATATCAGGAAGTTACAACCCAAAGGTTGGTCTGCCTCGAAAGGGTGGTACAAGCAAAGGGTAAAGTGGTTATTAGACTCGAACTTTTCTAGTAAGAACACATAGGGAACCTTGAAATATTAAATCCATTATGACCCATTTTAATGAAAGATCCTAGAAAACATGAAACCTGAAATACAAATAAAGTCTTAGTCATAGGGACAAACATAAAGTTTCGTTTCCATATTGATCATTACTACACGATCTTCAACTGAAACCTGAACATCTCGTCGAGTAATTCCTTTCAAAGATCTATAGAGAACTGGCTATTGTGCATCATAATGCGTAGATGAATAGAGGGTATGTGTCAGCATACACTCAAGATTCTCAGGCACCATTTCTATCATTATCAAGAATGAGTATCACATAACCCCACCATATCGAGAGAAATCAAATAAGGGGTTATTGCACGGATAATGTCAATAGTGGGAGAATTATTCGCCTTGGTTTCGAATACGGACTACCAAGTAAATGGAAATCAAACAATTGGAGCCTAAGTTGGATGATTCAGACAAAAAATTAGGTACCAAGTACTCGTAACCTATGTGGGTGGTTATGGATGAAGTCCATAAGTCCAAGTACGATGTTCATCCAGGATCGAATAAAACGTATAGAGATCTCGAAGAACTCTATTGTGTGGCTAAACATGAAAGGAGAAATTGCTACCTATGTTGGGAGAAACCCGACAGTAAGGGCAGAATGTTAAGAATCACCTGGGCGACCACAACAACCTGAGATTCCTCGATGGAAATGGGAACATGTTTCCATGGGTTTCATTACAAAATTACCCAAGACGTCGAGCGAGTATGACGCTATATGGGTAAACATCGATCGTTTGGCAAATCCGTTAACTTTTTGCCAATCAAGGAGATAGATAAAACTAAAAAGCAACCAAGGCTAAATATTAAGGAAATTGAGGCTAGGCATGGTATGCCAGTTTCCATTATCTCCAATAGGGACAGTCGATTCGTGTCAAGAATCTGGCAGTCTATACAAGAAGCCTTGGGCACACGTCTTGACATGAGTGTGGCATATCACCCACAAATAGATGTTCAAAGTGAAAGGACCATTCAAACTTTAGAAGATATGCTCCGTGCGTGTGTAATTGATTTCTGGGGAAATTGGGATACTCATTTTCCGTTGGCTGAGTTTTCATACAATAACAGTTACCACACCAACATCAAATCCGCTTCGTTTGAGGCTTTGTATGGTCGAAAGTGTCGTTCACCGCTATGTTGGGCGGAGGTTGGTGACAATCATTTAACTGGTCCTAAGGTTAGTTAGGAAACCACTGACAAGATTTTCAAAATCAAGGATCGTCTGAAGATCGCCCGTGACAGGCAAAAGAGTTACGCGGATAACAGACGAAGACCATTAGAATTCCAAGTTGGAGACCGAGTTATGTTAAAGTCTCACCTTGGAAGGGAGTTGCAAGATTTGGTGATCGTGGCACGCTTAACCCTAGGTACATTGGACCATTTGAAATATTGGCTATGGTTGGCCCTGTAGCATACAAGCTAAAGTTGCCATAAGAACTAAGCAATATACATGATATGTTTCATGTGTCGAATCTCAAGAAGAGTTTTTCAGACGAGACGTTAATTATACCGCATGATGAGATTCACATAGACAACAAGCTGCACTTCGTTGAGGAACCCATTGAAGTCACAGATTGGAAAGTTCAGAAAACAAGGCATAGCCGTGTTAAATTGGTTAAGGTACATTGGAATTCAAAGCGTGGCCCCGAGTATACGCGGGAATGAGAATATCAAATGAAAGCCAAGTACCCACCCTTGTTCACGAACACTCCAAGTCAAGATAACAACAACTGAATTTCGGGACAAAATTCTATTTAACATGGGGAGAATGTGACACCCAGTATTTTAGATCGAAAGGCATATTCATGATTTCCCGCTCATAATTTATATTTCCTGGTTTATTATTTGACAAAGTATTGTCAAGGAGTCTAGCAAAGGAACTAACATTATATTTTAGTAATTTTTAGAATTACAAAGAAATATACAATTATAACCCGTAAAGAACGTCCGTTGGTGATTAACAATATTTTATTTAAATAAACTCTAGTGACGCGTTATAATATAAAAACTTAAATATTGGTGACTAAACTTTAAAAAGTTGACGTCTAAATATTTATTACATGACGTTAAGTTATTTTTAGGTGTATATGTTTATTATAATTAAAATATTAACTATGTCGGGTTTAACTAGTAGATTATTAAAACTAGTCAAGATACAAAATATATAAAGTTATTCGATCATAAAAAGTCATACACCGGGTATATGATTACGGGATCACCTACCGGACTTACACTACCTCAATACCATCTAGTAATCATTGTAATGATTTCTTGATGTGACAACACCCAAACCCCTCATACTTCCCCCATTTGGTCAAAATATATAGGACCCACCCATAATCATCACAAAACTCTTCCATCATCATGATCATTGTCATAAGACCATGCCTCATTAACCAAGTTGTCAAGCCAAGGTCTCATCAATCATCATTGGTAATCGTGAAGATGGCTAGAACACTCAACCCCTCTCTTTTTCTCTCTATATATACGATCCACACACACACTTACTTCATTCAAAAATTCAAGAACAAGTCCTCTAGAGAGATTTAGCTAGAAAATTGGGAGATTCAAAGAAGTCTTGAGGTCTAAGGATCAATTTTGATAGCAACACGAGCTTCTATCACTTTCTAATCGGGAATCTTCACCTAGCTTGACTAGTGGTATGAAACCGACACCAATCTCTAGATTCATCTTTATTTTCTTGAATAAAACATGTTGTTCATCTTAATAACCCAAGAGATTTGAAAAGTTAAAGAGTTTTTATAAAAGTTCAAATTATTAAGTTTAAAAGCTATGTTTTGTATAAATACATACATATATATATATATATATATATATATTTATATATATATATTTCTGCATAAATTGTTAACTTGGAAAATAAGAAGACACGACGTATATGTAGAAATTGTGAATCATAAGTATGTATATGCGTATATTAAAGTTTAATAACTTGAAAAAATGCATATATATATATATATATATATGATCATAACTGGTTTATAGTTGATAACATGGAACATGGAACATGGACATGAATACATGAGGTTGGAAAATAAATAAATATTTATGTGCATGAGATTAAAGATGTTGCGGTTAAAAATAAATGATCACATGTTATCGTGACATATTTAAGCATATGTTGAATTGTTGGAATACTCGTATGCATATATTAGTTTAAATAAATGCATGACGAACGTAAACAAAGTAATAAATGTCGTTAGGAACAATTATTTGCATGTGGACGTGTTAACGAGGTTTATACGCACGTAGGATAATTGACATGCATAGAATATACTTGGACGGTATTTGTGGTTTTATATAATTATTGGTAAGAAATAATTATAAGTTTATATGCGAACGATAATATGAATGTATTATGAGTCGATGCAAAAATAATATTTATTTTTGGCATACCTAACAAGTCACCAATATGAAAACATAATATATTCTCGGAAAATATATAAGCGTCTAGACTGGAATAATAGTCACCAACGAGTCATCACATGAAAACATTGTTTTTCTAAACAAATGCGTACTTAACGGGATTTGTTAAGTCGGGTGAACAACTTGCATTTAAGTCGGGTAGTCTTAACACATTGGTACCCTTGTGTGATTAGGGTACGGATAGACAGTAACTTTTAACACACTGTTATTTGCTAGGATTTCATTGGACACAAGGTGAGTTCACGGCCCCCTTTTTGCTTTTTAATGCTTTGTAAACTACGGGGGAGAAACATACTTATACATTATGTATTACATTATTGTTTAATACATTTGGAAACATTGTTGAGAAAACATTGCAACCATTTTTATATGATAACAAGGAAACAAAACACTAACATTATGTTGTACATGAGGAAAAATATAGCGCTTAAAGTCCCCGGATTAACACTTTTTGTAACCATTAGCTATGGTTTTAGCATGGGATTCTATGGATAGTACTATTGGGGGTGACGCCTCCGGTCATGGTTAGTCGCGCTAACCGGGGGTCCACATGACCGCATATTGTCTTATTCTCATGGTTTAGCGAGGGAGGAGCATTCATTTGTCATGGTTTGGTTACGGTTTCATGTACGAACATAGGTATTTGTAAGCCTAGCTAGCTTACGAATGGATCAATAACACTTGTTTCGTTTTATCATATGCGTTTACAATTATTTGTGCTTATTTATGACGATAATGTCATCGGCAATGTTTTTAGCTAAACTACTTATTTTATGACGGTTAAGTCATTGATACGTTTTCGGGTGAAAACTACTTATTTTATGACGGTTAAGTCATGGATACGTTTTCGGGTGAAAACTACTTATTTTATGACGGTTAAGTCATGGATACGTTTTCGGGTAAAACTACTTATTTTATGTCGGTTAAGTCATCGATACGTATTCGTGTGAAAACTACTTATTTTATGACGGTTAAGTCATGGATACGTTTTCGGGTGAAAACTACTTATTTTATGATGGTTAAGTCACGGATACGTTTTCGGTGAAAACTACTTATTTTATAACGGTTAAGTCATGGATACGTTTTCGGGGAAACTACTTATTTTCTGACGGTTAAGTCATGGATACGTTTTCGGGGAAAACTACTTATTTTATGACGGTTAAGTCATGTATACATTTTCTGAGAAAACTACTTATTTTTATGACGGTTAAGTCATGGATACGTTTTCGAGGAAAAACTACTTATTTTATGACGGTTAAGTCATATATACGTTTTCGGGGAAAACTACTTATTATTTATGACGGTTAAGTCATGTATAGTTTTTCGGGGAAAACTAGTTAGTTTTATGACGGTAAAGTCATGTACATGTTTTCGGGAAAAACTAATAGCACTGATATAACTAACTCTGTGAACTCACCAACCTTTGTGTTGACACTTTCAAGTATGTTTCTCACGTAACCCCTAGCCATGGCGCGGTTGGAATAGGCTAGCTATGCTGGATTAGTTCCAAGTAACTGGAAGGGCATAGAGTATCAAGTATCAAGTCTATCGTTGATCTAGAAGAACTTAGATCATTGTATTACCTAGTTTTAGTAATTGTATATGTAATTAAGTCTTAGAAATCACTATTACAGCTTCTGCTATTGTGTAATGAACCAATCGTTGCAACCTTTATTTGTTTATTAAGTAAATAAATTTGGGGGTGTGATAGAGTCATTGCACGATGTCTGTCTATTAGAAAGTGAAAGAAAGTGAAAGTGGAACTGGACTCAAAGAAAGTGAAAGTGGAGCCTAAGCCTGATGCTGACAAGACTGAAGACTTGTGATTCAATGGACTAGGGGGACATTGTTGGAATCTAGTAGTCCATCGAATCCAAGTTCATCATTTAAATATGTACAAGTGTGAAGTTTTCGGTCGAAAACTTCTTCGGGCGAAAACGATTTCGATCGAAATTATTTTTGGACAATAAAGATTTTGGACGAAAACTAAACACTATAAATAGTATTGTATTTGAACTTTTGTGTACAAGTGTTAGAACTTTGATAGAGAGCTTGTGTGATTGTTGTTAGAGAGATGGTCCGATTTGTGTTTGTAATCAGCATTTGTTATTAATACAAGAAAGTTTTTTAGCATATCTTGAATGTACTTGGCTTGATGAATCAGTCATCTGGAACTTTTTTAGCATATCTTGAATGTACTTGGCTTGATGAATCAATGTTCCATCATGTGACTGCTTCACTTCCAATCCGAGAAAGAATGTGAGCTCACCCATCTTGATCATTTCAAATTTGGCCTTCATAACATCCTTAAAGTCTGTACAAAGCTTCTCATTGGTCGATCCGAAGATGATGTCGTCCACATAGATCTGCACCAACATAATACCTTTTCCAATCTTCTTCTTGAATAAAGTCATATCAATCTTCCCTCGTTCAAAGCCATTCTGTAGAAGATAAGATGACAGAGTATCATACCAAGCCCTTGGAGCCTGATGAAGTCCATACACAGTTTTGTCAAACTTGTAGACTCAACTCGGATAATCTGGATCTTTAAACCCCGGAGGTTGGCATGCATAGACTTCTTCCTTGACCTTCCCATATAAGAATGCACTTTTAATGTCCATTTGATATACCTTAAAGTTCTTGAAACACGCATAAGCCAGAAAATTCTTATTGCTTCCAAACGAGCCACGGGAGCGAACACCTCCTCATAATCAATTCCCTCTTCTTGGGCAAAACCTTGTACAACCAATCTTGCTTTATTCTTGATAACAACGTTTCTTTCATCGGTCTTGTTTCTTAAAGCCCAGCAAGTACCGATTGGGTACTTATTCTTTGGTAGGTCAACCAGATCCCAGACTTTTAATTTCCTGAACTGAGCCAGTTCTTCCTGCATTGCATCTATCCAGCTTGAATCTTTTAGGGCCATGGAAATATTCTTTGGAACATCATGTGAGAGAAAACAAGCACACAGGGTCGTGTTGTAAGGAGTTGAATAACTTTTAGTATGAACACCTTCAGTGATTGGCCCAATCACATTCTCCAAAGGATGATTTGATAAAGTTTTGAAAGATGGTCCATCAGTAACTTCAACATGAGCAGGAAGGCTCGTTAAATTTTCATCAAGAATAATTGGCTCATTATTATCAGTATCACTGTCAGGATTGACAGAGGGATCATTTGTCAAGTTCTGGTCAACATTTGAATTTACAGTTGCTGTTGTATCAGAACTGACATCACCAGAAGTATTCACAAGGGTAGTATCAGCAGCCTCAAAATGAGAATAGGTTACTGTAATGTTGACGGAGACAGACAACGGATTAGTAATAGCAGGTGGGATTCATGTTGAGAAAGGCAAAAATTCATCTTCTGCTTGGATGGATGGAATGAACGATGGTTCAGTGGATGAAGATGGTTCATATACAAGTGGTGCAGGAGGAATGAAATTATTGAATACAATATCTGCATCACAGAACCAGTCGGGACTAGTTCCAGTATTTGTAATATTTGCTTCTTGCTAGTCAACGTAATAAGATTCATGCACAATCTTTGTCCTTTTGTTGTAAACACGGTAGGCTTTTTGAGATGATGAATATCCAACTGCACAAAACTTTGCAAGATTCTCAGATGTGTTCAATAGAGTACATGAACATCCAAAAGCTCTGAAGAATTCAATCAGGGGCTTTCTTCCATGAAACAGCTCATAGACAGTCTTGTTGTGAGCCTTGACCACAATAGCATGATTCAGGACAAAATTTGTAGTGTTAACTACTTCATCCCAGAAAATGATTGGCAACTTTGAATCTATCAGCATCGTTCTAGCACCTTCAACTAATGTCCGGTTCTTTCTTTCAGCAACTCCATTCTGATATGGAGTCCTCGCAACACTGAATTTTCAAGAAATTCCTTTGCTTTCGCAAAATTCATTCAAGACATGATTTTTGAACTCGGTGCCATTGTCACTTCTGATAGAAATCACCAAACGCTTGCAGATTTTCTCGATTTTGAAAATCGAACTCTTCAATACTTCAGCAGTTTCATCTTTAGTTGCTAAGAAATTAACCCAAGAGTACTTGGAGAAATCATCTGTCACAACCAAACAATAAGAGTTCTTAGAGATGCTTTTAACACTAACGAGACCAAAAAGGTCCAAATGAAGTAATTGAAGAGGAACATAAATGGAATTCACTGCTTTGGACTTATGTAACTTTTTATGTTATTTGCCTTTAGCACAGGCCATGCATTTTTCAGAAAAATTGTAGTCCTTAGAGGGCAAAGCTCTTACAAGGTCTTGTTTTACTAAACGATTTATGTTTTTAAAATTCACATGGCCAAGTCGACGATCCAGAGCAGCGATTCAGAGTCAGATGCTTTTGACAGTAAGCAAGCCATACAAGGTTTTGTATCAGTATCATTCATATCTACGATATAGGTGTTGTTTCTTCTTGGCGTCCTCAGCATGATTGTAGAGTCTTATTTTTGTATAAACTGTTGTCATCAATTTATTTCTTTTGAACATTGTTTCAATGATTAAATCTTCTCAACAACTAAATCACTTCAGCAGCTCAGGGGGAGACCACTTCTGCTGGTGGACCCTCTTCCCCTGCCTTTGTTTCAAATACTCAGTCTGCACTAACAATCTTCACTGGCCAAGTTGCCAAGACAAAGGATGCTGTGGAAGTAAAAATTGAAGAAACCGGGTATGATCTTCCATCAGTTAGTGAAAGGAGAGCCAATAGAGAAAGAGGAAAAGGAAAAGAATCAAGTATTGATGTGGTTATTCTTGATGAAGAAGAAGTGGGATCGGATCATGTGCTGGATGAGCTGCTAAAGCAAATTGATGACTTTGGAAAGATTACCCTGAAATTGTTACCTAGGAAGAAGAACAGGGAGACAAGCTCAAGTACTTTACTGAAGAAGGAAATGAATTTGATGCTCCAACGGATATTGATCTAGAAGATCAAGACGTCACAGTGACCTTCATTGAGCCTGAAAACACTGCTAAGCCAACATGCACAACTAAAGAAGCTCCAACAGCTACTCCATCACCAACTGTCACATGATTCAATAATCCATCTTTCCAGGCCTCAGATCCTAGAAGGTCTTGGTTCAAAGACATACAAGCTCAGGAACCACCAAAGCATTATCAGTGGTTTGCTTAGTATCAAGAGCTGAAAAGGCCACCAGTCGGGTGGAAGTACGACAAGGAACACTCACTTTTCATTCTTAGAAGATACAAAGGAGGAGTGGAGCACTTCAAGTCTCCTCATGACTTCAGCTCCCTCCCTAAATATGATTTAAGAGCTCTTGCAAAGCTACCTCTACAAAATCCTGGAAAAGTGGGCATTGCAAAAGACTTTGAGACCTTCTTGAGAAATCAGACCTTCAATGATTTCAGATCCATGACCACTGCTAAACCAAGAAGAGTTATCTCAAAGACAAGAATCCATCCTTGAACTCAAAGGCCTTGGGTAAGCCTTAGGTACAAGCCAGCAGAAACTGTCAAATCTATTATACTGCCACGATATGTACCTGTGCAGCTTCAGAACTTTAGAAAATGGTTTTACAACCCTACCATTGGAAGTGCAGTTATTGAGTGTGTAGGAATGGAGGATATCAACATTTTTGAGCCCATGGAGCTACTAAAATTTCAACCTAAGGATCTTGAAGTGTTATTCAACAACCCTATCAAGATCTTTAGTGATGATGACGAAGCTGATGCCAAGGCATATCAAAGGGTAGTCACTATCAATGCAAAACCTCACTTTCATAAACCAAGTCAAGCAGCAACTGCTTAGAGAAGTTGATGACATTGATGCAGTAGCTTAGAGGGAGATTGTAGAGTCTTATTTTTGTATAAGCTGTTGTCATCAATGTATTTCTTTTGAACATTGTTTAGTTTAAAGTTTTGATTACTTGTAATTTCATTTTATGTAATTTCCTGTTTTATTTCTATGTCTGGGCCATCGAAACTATCTACTTTCGATTGACGTTTGTTCAATCGAAACTAGTAGTTTCGATAGATAGGAAGTTTCGATATGAACCGAAACTACTAGTTTTGTTGAGCATAGTTTCGAGCCTGTCAACTTACTATAAATAGCCTAGTTTGAGAATGTTTAGGGTGTAAGTAGCGGCTGTAACCCTGGATTTTCTCTTTCACTTTTCTTAAAGAATCGATACAATTTGCATTTGTTTAATGCTTTGTTCTTACAATTTCACATCTTATTTGTGTTGATTCCTGTGTGGTTAGCTGTTATCTTCACCAATTCTGTTTCTACCCTTTGCTTCACCAACATACACACAGATTCCGCCTGTGTGTAATCGATCTGTTGAGAGATTTCAGATTGAAATCTGGACCTACAATTGGTATCAGAGCTTTATGCTTTTGATTTATGAGAATATTCAGGTTTTTGTGATCAATTATAGGTGTTTATCACTTTTTAATTAATTTTTTTCTGCATCTGAGTTTTGGAAGTACTATTTCATCGATTTCCGGCTGTCTGAGTTCGAGTTTTAAAGTTTAGGAGTTATTTTCGTGATCTAGAGTATTATAGGAAGCTTTTCGCTGGATTGGCTTGTTATTTCTTCGCTATTGATTATTGAAGCTGTTCTTCAATGGAGGTTTTCTGAAACTTGGGGAAGAAGGCATCGAAAGTACTGGGAGACAATTTCTTCTATGTTGGTCATCGAAACTTCTTGTCTTTACTCTTGTCTGGAGAAGGTATCATCAAAACTAGATATTTGTCCTGTTATATCGAAACTAACCTTTGCAGATTGATCAACCGAAACTACTGCCCTATCGAAACTAGTTTCAATCGAAACTTGTAGTTTCTACTGCGTTTGCTGGATTTTTCTGCCAAGTCTTCTTCATCGAAACTAGTTATTTCTGGATTCTGCTTTCTCTATCGAAACTAGAAGTTTCGGGCACGCATTGATCTATCGAAACTAGTAGTTTCGGTCAGCTTTTTCTCTATCGAAACTAGTTGTTTCGATCAACCCTGTTCACCCGAAACTAGCTACTCTTTGAGTTTAGATTGTTTGAGTTATGGCATCTTCAAGCATCAATGAATATGCTGGAGGAAACAAACCACCTGTCTTGGTGTCCACTAGAGACTTTGATGATTGGACCAAGAAAATGAAAACTTTCTTTCACTTCCATGACCATACTCTTTTATAGTCAATCACTGATGGTCCACACAAGCCAGTTACTACCACTGCAGATGTTCAACGTCCCAATCTTGTGTCTGAATATGATGAAAAAGATATTGCCCTAATTTCATAGATAACAAGGCTTATGGATCTATTGCTATGGCTCTTCCTATGGATGTGTTCAACATATTTGTTAAGTATACTACTGCCAAAGATCTTTGGGTTGCTTTATGTACCAGGTATGAGGGAAGTGTTGAGGTTAGAGAGCAAGAGGGACTTGATCAAGAAGCAGTATGAGATGTTTAGTAGTGTCCTTAGAGAACCCATGTCTGCATTGATCAACCATTTCTCAAACATTGTCTCTAAGTTAAAAGTTTTGGGAACTGGGTATCCCACTGTTGAGTTAAACAAGAAGCTGCTTGATTAATGGAATATGTACCTGATTATGATCAAGAAAACTGAAAAGCTGAGTGATTTGTCAAAGCAAGAACTCTATAGCATTCTGGAGTCTTATGAGTTAGAGATAAAGAAGGGTGCAGTCACTCCAACTAATCAATCTGGAAACACAACTCTTCTTGTTGGTCAAGGTTCTTCCACTTCATCCAACAAAACTACTATGGCATATTTTCAAACTGATGTCCCACCTTCAATTTCTGGAGTTCAGCCTACTACTTCATCCACTTCTCAGAAACCAACCACTATGATACCAGATGAATATCTGCCTATCATGACTACTTTCATGTCGTGCTATGATGCACTGATTTCTGGAAACCTGAGACCGGTTAGCTTTTAACCTTATGAATTGGTGCAGATCAACCCGGATGATTTGAAAAAGATGGATATTGATTGGTGTATGGCTATGCTGACTCTGAGAGCCAAAAGATTCATCAAGAGGACTGGGATTGATAGATTCAAGCAAGGAAAGACTCTAGGGTTTGACATCAAAAAGTTGAGATGCTACAACTGCGATCAGCTGGGTCATTTCGCAAGGAACTGCAAGGAGCCATCATTAAAAGAGCAGCATGAGAAGAAGAACACCTCATGAAAGCAAGTTGTCATCTCTCCCAAATCCACTACAACTTCCCGCTCAACAGCTCTGGTCTGTCAAGCTGATGGACACTATCATTGGGGAGATCAAGAAGGGGAAACAACTGACAAGGCACTGATGGCAGACATTGAAGAAAAAGAAAAATGTGTCATGATTGAACCAGTCGAGTATCTCACCGCCATACCAGCTGAGGTAATGTCTAGACTTTGCAATGCTAAATCTTGTTTAAATGAGATTCATAAATATATATTCATCAACCAGGCTTTGGTCAATGAACGTGATCACATAAAGGTGATGTATGATTATGTGGCTAAAAATGAGAAACTTTATTTAAAGAAAATTCGTGATATTTCTGGAAAAATCGATCTTTGATTGTACAACTTACTACACAACAGAATAATAATCAAATCCAAACTAAAAGACTTCAAAAGGCTGAAAAGGCAAATTTTCAAGTTGAACACATGGGTATGGATCAGAAAATTATTTTTGGAATCATTGATAATCAAATTCATAAAAAGGACACAGAAGGCATCGGGTATAACTCTCACCCTCCTCCATATTCCAAGTCTGGTAGATTTGCTGATATGTTAGTTCCTCATGTTCCCACACCCTTTGTTTGCAATTTATCTGCTGATGATTATATCCAAACATCAGATTCTGACAGTTTTGTTTCCTGTGTAAAGTCAGATTGTGTAGGTTCCGAAGATGATTGTGATGAGAGTTTTAGTAAGGGAAATGTTTTAAATGAACTTGAGTCAGATGAATGTAATAATATGTCCGTGTCAAAACCAGATATTTGTGAACACATTGAAAATTTGTATTTTGGTTCTATACCTTCTGAGCATGACAGTTTGAGAAATGCTATTTCTAAGTTTAAGAATACTTTGCCTTTTGTTCCTAAATCTGTAAATGGTATGAGTTGTATTGCAAATTTTAAAAGTGCAGGAGTTGTTGTGACTGATATTCCACAAGAAATAATGAGCAACTGGAATTTTTCAGATTAAAGGAAGATCAAAGCCTTCATGAAAGAAATATTGAAGAACGAGTTGCCTCTAGTTCTGATGTCTCAACATCACAATCATCTTCATCATCTTGTGATGACATATATCAGGCTAAGCCGACATGTGATAAAGTTTGTTTTTGTTTTGGGGAATCCAATCATATTTTTAAGACATGTAAACTGTCTACATATCGTTTTGAGGAAGAAAACGTACCATCTGTTATTCAAAATTCAGTTGACTGTGTTTCAAATGTTTTCTCTAAATCTCGACATAGTAGAACTCTGCGACGTAAAAGGATTAAAAATGTTAAAAGTTGGTCGAAAAGGATTTGGAAAATTAAGAATAATGATCTTTTTGAGAATACATTAAAGGAGGATTCTGACTATGATTTTCGAAATGCATCTTGTAAAACTAAGACGTTCCAAGTTAGCAATGACTTGGGTACCAATGTCTAAATGATTCATTTTGTGTAGGGATAATCAAGGAGGACTCGAGATAATACCTGGCATGTCGACAGTGGTTGCTCAAGACATATGACTGGTCATTTTTCTCAATTGCAAAATTATCATCCAATAGACGGAGATTTTGTTGCCTTTGCAGGCAATCCAAGAGGAGGAAAGATTGAAGGATAAGGAACTGTGTCCAACGGTGTAAATAGCCTGGATAATGTCAACTTCGTCCCACAGCTAAAGTATAATCTGATGAGTGCATCCCAGATTTGTGATAAAGACTTTTGTGCCCTCTTCAACTCAAGAGAATGTTTGATTCTTAAGCCTGGAGTGGTTATTCCCGAAGACCTAATCCTCATGCGTGCTCCTCGAAGATTCAATACCTACAGTCTGTATATGAATAACCCATCAGGAATCGAATCCTACTTTCTTTCAAAAGCTTCAGTGGATGAGTCCTTTCTTTGGCACAAGATATTAGGACACGTGAATTTCAAGACTATGAACCGTCTTGTTCGAGGAAACCTTGTCACGGTTTGCCTTTGAAAGATTTCTCACCCATGGAACATTGTCTCTCTTGTTCCAAGGGCAAGCAGCACAAATCTTCTCACAAACCCAAAACCACTAATTCCATTGACTCTCCCCTTCAATTGCTTCACATGCATCTTTTCGGTCCTGTGAGTGTCATGAGTCATGGAAGGAAGTCTTACCGTTTGGTGGTAACCGGTGACTTCTCTCGGTTTACTTGGGTATTCTTCCTGGCAAAGAAAGATGAGACGTCAGAGACTCTGAAAATTCATCTGCTACAAATCGAGAATATGTTCAATCTAAGTGTAAAGACTATTCACAATGATCATGGCATAGAGTTCAAGAATGCCAGTCTAGATTCTTTCTATGAAAGTAAGGGTATCTCTCGGCAATTCAGTGCACCTCATACTCCACAACAAAATGGTGTAGCTGAACGAAGAAATCGCACGTTGATAGAAGCAGCAAGAACTATGATCGTTGATTCTAAGTTTCTTGTAACGTTTTGGGCCGAGGCGGTCAATACCGCATGTTTTGTACAAAATCGAGTTCTCATCACCAAAAGTTGCAACAAGACACCTTATGAAATTATGTACAAGTGTAAGCCTGTTATTGACTTCTTTAGGAAGTTTGGGTGTTTTTGCACAATGTTGAATACTTCTGATCAGCTGAACAAGTTTGAAGTCAAAGCGGATGAGTGCTATTTCGTGGGCTATTTCTCTAACCAAAGAGCTTTTAGTGTTTACAACAAGAGACGAAGGATTGTGCTGGAGTCCATTGATATCAGCTGGCATGAAAGCAATCATACGGACGCTAGGGATGGTCCTGATTGGCTTTTTGATGTCGATTCTCTGTTTAAATCATTTCATCTTCCTGATTTCACTAACATATATGTCTCAGCTAATCCTCTTATGTCTGTGCATATCCTAGGTACCTCTCCTACTTCAAGATCCTCTTCATCATCAACTCAGGATTCTTCGGACTCTATGGAAACAAGTGAAACTGTTGAGGAAGAAACTCCTCCAATAGTGGATGTTGCTCCACAATCATCTATTGAAGGTTCTATTAATGAGGAAGTTGATCTTTCTGACAACAACATTACCAATATGGATGACCACTTGGAAGAGGATAAAATTTCACAGCTAAGAATTCACAAGGATCATCCTACAGACAACATCATTGGTCCACTCAATGTGGGAGTCCAAACTCGTAGTGTCACGGAAGAAATGAATGACGGTCTCTTCACTTGCTTCATATCTCAAGTTGAACCTAAGAATATCAAAGCTGCTTTGCTTGAGAACAGTTGGGTAGAGGCCATGCAGGAAGAATTGCAGCAGTTCAACAAGTTACATGTTTGGAATCTGGTAGACCTTCCAAAGAACAAAGTCCCAATTGGGACTCGTTGGGTATTCCGTAACAAGAAGGACGAATGGGGAACCGTGATTCGTAACAAAGCTCGCTTGGTGGTTCAGGGGTTTTATCAAGAAGAAGGGATTGACTTTGAGGAAGTCTTTTCACCAGTGGCTCGCTTGGAAGCCATCAAAATGTTTTTTGCATATGCAGCCTATATGGACTTTACAGTTCATCAGATGGATGTCAAAATCGCATTTCTGTATGGAAAGGTTCAAGAGGAAGTTTATGTCAAGCAGCCACCTGGTTTCATTGATCCAACTAATCCTGACAGAGTTTACAAACTTGACAAGGCATTGTACAGTCTAAGCATCTGCTTGATAATGATTTCACATTAGGGGCAATTAACCAAACTTTGTTCAAACGAAAGGATGGTGCTGATACCATTTTGGTGCAAGTCTATGTTGATGATATTATTTTTTGATCCACAAATCCTCGGTTATGTAAAGAGTTCGAGGAAGTGATGCGTTCTAAGTTTGAAATGAGTTATATGGGAGAAATGAAGTTCTTTCTTGGTTTACTAGTAGATCAGTCTGAGTTAGGAATTCTTATCCATCAAGAGAAGTATGTCAAAGAAATCCTGACCAAGTTCAAAATGACTGAGTCTCATCCTTACAAGACTCCAGTGGAAGTTCGACACTGTCTGTCTCCTGATTTGGATGGTGAAAGCGTTGATCAACACCTCTATCGCTCGATGATAGGATCTCTCATGTATCTCACTGCTAGCAGACCAAGCATCATGTTCGCGGTGTGCTTGTGTGCACGCTTTCAGGCTAATCCTAAACTCTCTCATTTAATTGTTGTCAAACATATTTTAAGATATTTGAAGTACAAGCCAAAACTTGGGCTTTGGTATCCCAAAAATAACTTGTTTGATCTTTTGGCATATTCAGATTTAGACAACGGGGGATGCAACTTAGACCGAAAGTCCATTTCTGGAGGTTGTCAGCTCCTTGGAAACCACCTTATCTCCTGGAAATGTAAGAAACAAACCACCGTTTCCCAATCCACAGCCGAAGCTGAATACATTGCCGCAACCCTTTGTTGTTCCCAAGTAAGGTGGATCCACCATCAAATGCTTGACTACGGGATCACCTTCCTTGAAACCCCCATCTTGTGTGAAAAAACCACCGTTCCCCATATCACTAAAAATCCCGTTCAGCATTCAAAAACAAAACACATTGAGATCAAACATCATTTCATCAGTGATTGTGTCGAAAAGAAACATATCAAAATCGTTGAAGTCAAAATCAACAAGCAAACTACTGACATCTTTACAAAAGCATTTGATTCCGCCAGATTTGAGAAATTGGTGGAGATGCCCGGCATGATCAACTTTCAGTAACATTTGTGCATATTGTATTTTCTATTTAAACGTGTTAATCGGGAAGATTTCCAAACATATTTTATTTTTCTGTAAAGTTGTCTCCTTTTTCGGTTTGTGAAAGCAAAACTTTTGGGGGAGAAATTGAAATTTGTAGTTAGTAAGAAAAAGTTTTGCTTTGCGTAGTCAAAAAGAAAAGAAAATATTTTTTATTGTTTGCTTAAGAAAAACTCATTGTAAGTATCATGTTTTGTTTCAGAAAAATCGGATCCAACCTTGTGAGAAATGATAGAGTCTGATCACACTTCTTGAACATGGAATGGACCATAAGCGATGGTGCTTACTGAGGTATAGCCGGTAGGCCCGACATATGGTTATAACCCTTTAGTAGGGTGAAAACATAATTATCAATCTTACACGTGTGTTTGAACCCATTTTTGAAACATCTAACCCATTTTAAGCTAAGAAAACTGATTCAATCAGATATAGGATTACGTGTTGGATTCTGATTCATGCGCAAGGTGACCGTCAAAGTAACGAAAGTTACCACCGATGACCCCATCTGTTTTGCTTACGCAAAGATCTCGGGAGTTCATCTTTTTCCCATCCACTTGGATGATTTGACCCCGTCTGTTTTGCTTATGCAAAAATCTCGGGTGTTCAACCTTTTACTATCTGCTTGGATAATTTTACGGCTTCTTCTGTTTTTGTAACATCCCAAAATGACGAAAAATAAAGTTAACGAGTTCAAGCGGGCCGAAGTCGGGCCGGGTCAGTCGCGAACCGGGCTTGGAGAGGTTTCCCCTATAAATAGTCCAAGGCACTCATTCTTCTGCTCTTTGACATTCTAGAGAGAGAAAACCGTAGAGAGAGAAAGTGTCGGAATCACACAAGATTGCACCCGCTCGTGTCTCCTACACTCGTGAAGAGAACCTCCAAAGCGGAATCGTCATCCAGGTAACCATTCGAGCTAAATCTGAGTTTTTAGTTCGTTTTTGGGTTTTCGGGTCTTGGGTGAAAATCGGACGTTTTTGTGGATGAAACTGAAAGATAATCATAGAATCGAATTCCTTAATGGAAAACGAACGTTTTGGATGCAACATGTTCGGGATCTTGACATGATCAGACCCGAAATGCGAAAGTTAGGGTTTTCGCGAAGAACAGGTCGTGCGCACTTGCTAAGTGCGCACGGAGCAGGTCCTGCGCACTTGCTAAGTGCGCAGGAGGAGGGTCCTGCGCACTTGCTAAGTGCGCAGGAGGAAGGACCTGCGCACTTGCTAAGTGCGCAGGAGGCAGGGTCTGCGCACTTGCTAAGTGCGCAGGCAGCAGGGTCTGCGCACTTGCTAAGTGCGCAGACATCAGACTGGTTAAGTAAAGTTAGTATGTTTAGAAGGGTTAAACCGTTAGAGTCGGTAATGGTCTGATGTGTATGTAACTACTCAATTCAGATCGTACGTGAAGTCATTAGACCTTCGTTTAGGACAACCGAGACTAGCTTATCAGGTGAGTTCTAGAGCCCTCTTTTAAATGTTTTGTTAATGTTTTTGGGCTGGTGTGCATACTTACGAAATGATGTTTAACGAAATGATGTTTAACGAAATGATGTTTTAACAAAACGATGTTTACGAAAGGAAAGGTTTTGAAATGTTTTTGCCAAAAAGGTTACGAATGCTTTATGAACGGTTTAAATGAGGAAATGTTTAATGAGAAGAGAAAGAGGTAAAGGTTTTAAAGAAGTCATTACAAATCTAATCTGTCGAATGAATGGAATTGACGAATGAAGTCTGGGAATGATTCCCAGCCTTGTGGTAGATTATGGACAGCGAGCCATAGTTGCCACAAGAACAACAGGGGCATTGTCTATGTGGCATGTCAATGGTTATGATGTTGTACAACTGGTAAAGGGAGTAACGACGGTTACTCAGGGGTTAACGTGACCCTATGTAAGGTTAAATTATGATCCGACGATGTTATGGCTGAGAGTCATAACCGTCGATGGAAGTTGTCGGTTTATGGACATGAGAGCCATAGGGGCAACTGAATGGGTATTGTCGGTCCTCGCGCAGTTAGCCTTGGGAGCAATACCAAAAGGGAATTGACGGAATGTATGGTATTGTCGGTCTTCGTGCAGTTAAGCGTTAGGGGCAATACCATACTAAATGACGGAACGAAGGGTAACACAGATCTAGATAATAATGTATGACTTAAATGAATGTTAAAAGTTTTAAAGAACGATCCGTTTAACGGTGTTTATGATTATGATGTTGATGATGATATGGGTACGAAACCTTTTTAAAGATATTATTATTACATGCTTTTGTGAAAGGTTTTACTAAATGAATGATGCGTTTTTGGAAAATGTTAATGTTAAAGTTTTTATTTGAAATGCTAGAACTCACCAGCGTAGCTGACTTTTTAGTATGCACATTCAGGTTAAGGCAGGTATGGACAATGGACGGCGATGCTTGGCAAGCGAGAAGAGTTACCCGGCCGATCATGAAGACTGGCATCCCGTTATGAGTTGTTTATGTTAAGTTTATGTAATTGACAATGTACGCTTCCGCATGTATGAACAACTTTTTAGTTATGTTGAATGAATGATTCCGCTGCGTTATTTGATATTCATGTTTAAGAACTGTTTGTGAATGAGTAAATCCAACGGGTGAGGCCTCCCGGGTTTGGGGCCTTACAAGTTGGTATCAGAGCAATAGTTTGAGAGATTCGGACACTCCCAGTGTCTGAACTTAAACTTTGAATGGGACCGAAAGCGGATGCCAGTACGGGTAACTCGAGCCACAGCATCAGGTATGAAAAGTAGAGTATGTGTATGTAGTATGCATTAGAAAGGGTTAGGAAAGGACTTGTGTTCTGATGGAATCACAAAGGTGGTCAAATAGAAATCGAAAGGTAGTGTAATGGTTAATTGCAGATGGCCAGTGTATATTAACATCTTACAATACTTATTGAATTTTATTTGTTAACTAGCGTGATTACATTGGATTTCTTGTCTTATAGAACGAAATGGCTAGGAGAAGGAATGGAAGGCGTGGTGGCCGTACCGGTGGTCGTACCGGCGGTCGAAATGGTGGGCGTGGCAGGATTCCTGCGCGCCAAGAGCACAGCGAAGAAGGAAGTGTTCATACTGAACCGACGGTTAGTGTGCATGGAACTGAACAGACACAGGTTGCAGAACAACCTTTCACTTTTGAACCAGAAGTGAGAGCAGCCATAGCTCGAGAGTTCTCCGAGTTGATGAAGAATTCCCTGCCAAGTCTGTTGGCAGAAGCATTGAAGCAGGTCAATGGGGAGGGTGGGTCTAACCCGACGATTGATACCCCAAACACCGAGGCAATCAACGCACCGCCTGCTCGCGGATGCGACTATAAGTCCTTCAAGGCATGTGACCCGCCAGTCCTGACAGGAAAGAAAGACGCGGTAGCTACGTTTGACTGGATAATCCGTATGGAGGCTGCCATCCGTCTCAGCGAATGTCGAGCGGATCAAGTAGTGAAATTTGCTGCTAACTCCTTGAGGGAGGAAGCATCCCATTGGTGGGAAGGTGTACGTCAGGCAAAAGGGAGCGAGATTGTGGATGCAATGATGTGGGCTGACTTGAAAACTTTAGTGATTAAGAATTTCTGCCCAAGGAACGAGATTGAGAAGGTGGAAAGGGAATTTCTGGGTTTGAAGGCCGGGAACATGACGCACCGGCAATACACAACCGATTTAATGAACTGGCACGTCTGGTGCCACACCTTGTCACTACTTAAGAGAGAAATATTGCCTGCTATATTCATGGGTTGTCGGACCAGGTCCGCACCTATGTTAAGGCAAACGCCCCTACTACCTATGATTCGGTAGTAGAACTGAGCGGCGTAGTATTTGATGATCTGGCAATGAATGTCGCCGCCATCGAGGAACCAAAGAAGAGACCGAGCTTCTCAAACAAGCGAACTGGTGGAAAGGTGTTTGGGGCTCGCGATAAAAGGGCTCGGGTGGATGAGCCGACTGTTTGTAAGAAGTGTGGAAAGGAGCATGTAGGTGAATGTAGACTGGGATCTAACCTGTGCTTTAAGTGTGGCAAGACCGGACACTATGCCCGTGAGTGCACACAACACTACAAGTGCTACAACTGTGGGGATTTCGGTCATCTGAGTAGGGACTGCCCGAAGCCAAGGATGGGGGAAACCGGGAGGGGAAAGGGCCCGGAAAAGAAGGGAGAGGGATCTCGTGCAAAGACTCGTGCGTACGCGCTGACGCAAGACCAGGCCAGAATGGATCCCGACGTGGCGTCAGGTACGTTCGTCCTTGACAACACTCTTGTTTCTGTGTTATTTGATTCGGGTGCCAGTAAGAGTTTTATATCTGCGACTTTTTGTAAGAAAGTGAAGTACGCTGTCAGTATACTAGAAAGGGCCTTTAGCGTAGAAACCGCTGAGGGTAGAACTGCGAGAGTGACCGAGGTAGTTGACAACTCTACGATAAAAATAGAAGGTCATAGATTCCCTGTCAGATTGTGTGTTATGGTTTTGGGAGGGTTCGATGTCGTGTTAGGCATGGATTGGCTAACTGCCAATGAGGCGCAAATTATATGTAAACGAAAGATAATCCAACTCAAGGCTCCGGATGGTAGCAAAGTCGAGGTTTTTGGAGATCGTGACGTCCCGATGCCAAACGTCATCTCGATGATTAAGGCAACAGATTACTTGAGGCGCGGATGCGAGGCTTATCTGGTGTACGTGATTGACAAGTGTAAGGAAGTGAAGGAACTAGACGATGTACCCGTGGTACGGGAGTACCCGGAGGTGTTTCCAGAGGATTTGCCTGGGATACCACCCGACAGAGAGATTGAGTTCCGAATCGACTTAGTACCAGATGCCCAGCCCGTGGCTAAGGCTCCATATCGACTAGCACCAGTGGAAATGAAAGAACTTATGGTACAACTAGACGAGTTACTTGAGAAAGGATTTATCCAACCAAGCATCTCACCTTGGGGTGCTCCGGTGTGGTTCGTAAAGAAGAAAGACGGTTCGATGAGAATGTGTATTGATTATCGTGAGTTGAACAAACGTACCGTGAAGAACAAGTACCCGTTACCAAGGATCGACGACCTGTTCGATCAATTGCAAGGCGCAAGTTGGTTCTCAAAGATCGACCTTCGATCCGGGTACCATCAGTTGAAGGTGAGGGACGAAGATATACCGAAAACGGCATTTCGCACACGTTATAGACACTTTGAGTTCCGCGTAATGTCTTTTGGATTGACGAACGCCCCTGCAGCATTTATGGATTTGATGAATAGGGTGTGTCGACCGATGCTGGATCGATCGGTAATCGTGTTCATCGATGATATCCTTATCTACTCCAAGAATGAGGGTGATCACGCGTGTCATTTGAAGGAAGTGTTGGAAGCTCTAAAGAAGGAGAGGTTGTATGCTAAGTTCTCCAAATGCGCGTTCTGGCTTAGGGAAGTCCAATTCCTAGGTCACGTCATTAACACGAACGGCATTATGGTTGACCCAGCAAAGATAATGACGGTAAGGGAATGGAATACTCCTAAGACGCCAACTGAAATCCGCAGCTTCTTAGGATTGGCAGGCTACTATCGGAGATTCATCCAGGACTTCTCGAAAATAGCTTCGCCATTGACAAAGTTGACTCGGAAGGAGGTTAAGTATGAATGGGGTTCGACCCAAGATGAGGCGTTTAAGAAATTGAAGGAAAAGCTAACTCAAGCTCCAGTCTTGGCCCTTCCCGAGGGCAGTGAAGATTTGGTGGTATACTCTGACGCTTCGGGTCAGGGATTGGGGTGTGTGTTGATGCAGCGTGGTAGAGTGATTGCATATGCGTCGCGGTAGTTGAAGGTTCACGAAGTCAACTATCCGACTCACGATTTGGAACTTGCTGCTGTCGTATTTGCATTAAAAATCTGGAGACACTATCTGTACGGGGTAAAGTTTACTATTTACTCCGACCACAAAAGTTTGAAGTACTTCTTCGAACAAAAGGAGCTTAATATGAGGCAGGGGAGATGGTTGGAACTCCTGAAGGACTATGACTGTGAAATAATGTACCATCCTGGAAAGGCAAACGTGGTGGCTGACGCTCTAAGCCGAAAGGATGTGCCTACTCCTATCAGAGTGAAAGCTTGCCAATTGGTGGTAACATCGGATGTGATGAGAGAAATCGAAAGAGCTCAAGATGAAGCTTTGAAGGAAGAAAATATAAAGAAAGAAATTATGGTTGGCCAACGGGACAAGTTGGAATATAACACCCTCGGTGTTAGAACGCGTTATGGACGGATATGGATACCTATGGGTGGCGAACTTAGGAGCAAAATCTTGGATGAGGCTCATAAGTCTCGTTACTCTATCCATCCCGGTACCAATAAAATGTACCAAGATCTGAGGAGGGAATACTGGTGGCCTGGAATGAAACGTGACGTGACGAAGTATGTAAGCAAGTGTTTGACTTGCTCGCAAGTAAAGGCCGAGCACCAGAAACCGTATAGAAAGATTCAACCACTTGATATACCGGAATGGAAGTGGGAACACATTACCATGGACTTCATAACTAAGCTACCTCGCACAGCTAAAGGTCATGACGCCATTTGGGTAATCGTGGACCGTTTAACGAAGAGTGCTCATTTCCTACCTATTCGCGAGAAGTTCTCGTCGGAAAGGTTAGCGGAGGTATTTATTAACGAAGTAGTAGCACGGCATGGGATGCCTTTGACGATCGTATCTGACCGGGACACACGATTTACATCGAGGTTCTGGAAAAGATTTCACGAGGCGATGGGTACGAGGCTTAATATCAGCACAGCATACCACCCGCAAATGGATGGTCAGTCCGAAAGGACCATTCAGACGTTGGAAGATATGCTCCGTGCTTGTATTAACGACTTCGGTGGCAGTTGGGACAGCCATCTGCCGTTAGCCGAGTTCTCCTACAACAATAGTCATCACACGACGATAGGCATGCCGCCTTACGAAATGTTGTATGGTAGAAGATGCAGGACCCCGGTTTGTTGGGGTGAGATTGGACAGAAGGAGCTAGGAAGTCTGGAAGTCATAAAAGAAACATCGGAAAGGTTTGATCAAATCAAAGCTCGAATGAAGGCCGCACAAGATCGCCAGAAATCCTACGCGGATAAACGACGAAGGCCTATTGAGTTTGATGTTGGGGACAGGGTAATGCTGAAAGTGTCCCCCCGGAAGGGAATCATTCGATTCAGAAAGAGAGGAAAGTTATGTCCGAGGTTTGTCGGACCATTCAGGATAATGGCGCGGGTTGGTGAAGTCGCTTACCGGTTGGAGTTGCCTGACGAGTTAAGTGGGATTCATCCTACCTTCCATGTATCACACTTGCGAAAGTGTTTGGCGGATGAATCGGCTCACGTACCACTTACTGACATCGAGGTCGATAACAGCCTTAATTACATCGAAGAACCCGTGGCTATCCTGGACCGAAAGGAGAAGCGTTTGCGTAACAAAGTGATCCAATTGGTTAAAGTCCAATGGAGGCACCGAAAGGGGTCGGAGGCTACATGGGAAACGGAGGCGGAACTGAGGGAGTCGTACCCTAAATTATTTGACTTGTGATAGGTTTCGGGGACGAAACCTATTATAAGGGGGGTAGACTTGTAACATCCCAAAATGACGAAAAATAAAGTTAACGAGTTCAAGCGGGCCGAAGTCGGGCCGGGTCAGTCGCGAACTGGGCTTGGGGAGGTTTCCCCTATAAATAGTCCAAGGCACTCATTCTTCTGCTCTTTGACATTCTAGAGAGAGAAAACCGTAGAGAGAGAAAGTGTCGGAATCGCACAAGATTGCACCCGCTCGTGTCTCCTGCACTCGTGAAGAGAACCTCTAAAGCGGAATCGTCATCCAGGTAACCATTCGAGCTAAATCTGAGTTTTTAGTTCGTTTTTGGGTTTTCGGGTCTTGGGTGAAAATCGGACGTTTTTGTGGATGAAACTGAAAGATAATCATAGAATCGAATTCCTTAATGGAAAACGAACGTTTTGGATGCAACATGTTCGGGATCTTGACATGATCAGACCCGAAATGCGAAAGTTAGGGTTTTCGCGAAGAACAGGTCGTGCGCACTTGCTAAGTGCGCACGGAGCAGGTCCTGCGCACTTGCTAAGTGCGCAGGAGGAGGGTCCTGCGCACTTGCTAAGTGCGCAGGAGGAGGGTCCTGCGCACTTGCTAAGTGCGCAGGAGGCAGGGTCTGCGCACTTGCTAAGTGCGCAGGCAGCAGGGTCTGCGCACTTGCTAAGTGCGCAGACATCAGACTGGTTAAGTAAAGTTAGTATGTTTAGAAGGGTTAAACCGTTAGAGTCGGTAATGGTCTGATGTGTATGTAACTACTCAATTCAGATCGTACGTGAAGTCATTGGACCTTCGTTTAGGACAACCGAGACTAGCTTATCAGGTGATTTCTAGAGCCCTCTTTTAAATGTTTTGTTAATGTTTTTGGGCTGGTGTGCATACTTACGAAATGATGTTTAACGAAATGATGTTTAACGAAATGATGTTTTAACAAAACGATGTTTACGAAAGGAAAGGTTTTGAAATGTTTTTGCCAAAAAGGTTACGAATGCTTTATGAACGGTTTAAATGAGGAAATGTTTAATGAGAAGAGAAAGAGGTAAAGGTTTTAAAGAAGTCATTACAAATCTAATCTGTCGAATGAATGGAATTGACGAATGAAGTCTGGGAATGAGATTCCCAGCCTTGTGGTAGATTATGGACAGCGAGCCATAGTTGCCACAAGAACAACAGGGGCATTGTCTATGTGGCATGTCAATGGTTATGATGTTGTACAACTGGTAAAGGGAGTAACGACGGTTACTCAGGGGTTAACGTGACCCTATGTAAGGTTAAATTATGATCCGACGATGTTATGGCTGAGAGTCATAACCGTCGATGGAAGTTGTCGGTTTATGGACATGAGAGCCATAGGGGCAACTGAATGGGTATTGTCGGTCCTCGCGCAGTTAGCCTTGGGGGCAATACCAAAAGGGAATTGACGGAATGTATGGTATTGTCGGTCTTCGTGCAGTTAAGCCTTAGGGGAAATACCATACTAAATGACGGAACGAAGGGTAACACAGATCTAGATAATAATGTATGACTTAAATGAATGTTAAAAGTTTTAAAGAACGATCCGTTTAATGGTGTTTATGATTATGATGTTGATGATGATATGGGTACGAAACCTTTTTAAAGATATTATTATTACATGCTTTTGTGAAAGGTTTTACTAAATGAATGATGCGTTTTTGGCAAATGTTAATGTTAAAGTTTTTATTTGAAATGCTAGAACTCACCAGCGTAGCTGACTTTTTAGTATGCACATTCAGGTTAAGGCAGGTATGGACGATGGACGGCGATGCTTGGCAAGCGAGAAGAGTTACCCGGCCGATCATGAAGACTGGCATCCCGTTATGAGTTGTTTATGTTAAGTTTATGTAATTGACAATGTACGCTTCCGCATGTATGAACAACTTTTTAGTTATGTTGAATGAATGATTCCGCTGCGTTATTTGATATTCATGTTTAAGAACTGTTTGTGAATGAGTAAATCCAACGGGTGAGGCCTCCCGGGTTTGGGGCCTTACAGTTTTGCTTACGCAAAGACCTAGAATGTTCGTACCTTTTTAATATCAACTTGGATATTTTTCTTTTTACAATTTCTGATATCCAGTTGGATCTTATTTTACTTTTGGCGGTGATTTTGACTTACCAAGATGGTACCCTGGTTAACCTGTAAGAGATGATAAGATGAATGCGGGTATTTCTTAAGGATTTATAGGCTTTCAAAACCATTTTATTTCAAAATGTGGGGTACGTCGTGTTTCGTGCTCAAATGGTACCACTTAATCACATGAACTTGCACAAATATCGGCTATCTTCAGGGATTCACAGTATCTGAGTGCAAAACGAAGTGTTTCAAGGGTTTTGACTAGACATGATCTCACGTTGGATATTTTCCAAGGCTTAGTGTTTATATTTTTTTTTACTTTTAGTTTTTATTATAAATTTCTTAATCTTCCTTATTAGCTTGTTTAAATTGTGTACATATGAGAATTTTCTTTTGTTTCTGTTCAAGTATCTCTTATCACTCGAAACTACTCAAACTGCCCAAAACTACCTCCTACCCGAAACTATTTTGCCCTATCGAAACTAGTAGTTTCGACAGGGGCATTTTGGTCTTTTTTCAGCACAAAATAAATGTCTTCATAATCAGTTTCCGTCGCATGCTCATTCTCACTCTCACTCTTTGAAACCTATTTCACCTTCGTTTTCACACACAAAGTTTGCGAAATCGGTCTCCCTTATCTGATTCCTCCGTCGTCGTCTTCATTAGGTTTGATTACTCAAAAAATGTTTGCTACTATTTTATATAGCGATGGATAGGGTTACATTTTTACCCTTGTTACATCCGAAATCGCGTGTTTTGGGTTGTTTCATGCTTAAATCATGTTTATAAACTCATCATTGTAAATATCTCACTCTTCTATTGTTTAATTTTGCAGATTTCCTCAAAAAACTTGGTAAGATGAAGTTTCGACACCTCAGGCGCACTCTTCCATTCTTATAATTTCTGTTTTTATTTTTGATAAATCTGTATATATTTTTTAGCTTAGCTTTTTCTGCTTTTGAATGACTGTATATTTGTTCAGAATTCAGGCATCGAAACTAGTTGTTTCGATTAAAGGGTATTTTGTTTTAAAAATGATGAGTCTCAGATTTTGAACAGGTTTTCTATCGAAACTAGTTTGGTGCCCGAAACTATGTAGTTTCGAGATGCTTTCTTCACCCGAAACTAGTAGTTTCGGTCAGGCCTTTCTGAAATTTTTTCTAAGTGTTGGTTTGTTGTTTGATAATTTTTCTTGTGTTGTTTCTGTGCAGATATGGATATCTTATTTGTCAAAAGGCACAATGTGTGTGCTATGTTGAATACTACTGATCCCAAAAATGTAGACTTCATACCTGTACTCGATTTCCTAGCCAACTCCAACATCAGCTTTGCTATAAGCCACAACCTGCCAGTGTTCGAAACTACTATAAGGCAATTCTGGAGTACTGCAACTACAATAGTTATAGACAATGTGGAGCATATCAGGGCTACATTTTATAATCAAGAAGTTCTACTATCAGAGGCAACTATCAGAGAGGTGCTGCACTTTAACGATAATCATGAAGCACCGGTGGAATTTCCAAGTTTTTATGTTAAAGAATGTTTCGGAAGGTTGGGGAATCCAGACGAATTCAAGAGCAGACAGATTATCAAGAATGCCCTTCCACCTCTATGGAGATACATTGTACATGTCTTTATTCACTGTCTGTCTATCAGAAAAGGTGGATTTGATTCAGCTAATGACATGGTGGCATCTTTAGTCTTAGGATTGATTAAAGGGAGAGATTACAACTTCTCTGGGCTAGTGTTTGGGCAGTTAAAAGAAAACTTGACTGGAGGAGTGAAGGAAAAGTTCTTGGTCTATCCTAGGTTTCTTCAGATTATTATCAATCATCTTCATCCTAACTTGCAACAAGATAGCCATATATTCGTCTTTGATCATATGACTGCCAAGACCCTAAGCTACATGAAGAGTTCAAGCAAAAGAACCAACAGAGTGACTACTGATATTCCTCTGTTTGGTCATATCTTGGGTGAAGAAGAAGAGGATGTTCCTGACATAGATCCACAACTACAAGTTGAATCATCATCTGAAGAAGAAGATGCAAAAAAAGGTCAAGGAAACCAAGAGCCAGATATTGAAGCTAACCAACATATAGAGCAAGATGTTGGACAGCCTATCTTGGAAGCTCCTTTCATGGATCAACTGTTAGAGAATATTGAGCCTGTAATTGAAGAGCAACCTGCTGAAAACATAAAAGCAGAAGTACGTGATGAAGCCGAGTCAAGTGAAACCTTGGACGAAGGCATCTACGGCACTAAATACGATCATTCGGACTATGAGTCCGAAGACGATGAGCAAACTGTGCATCCTGCATCTTCCTCCAAAAGACCAGCTGATTCCGAGTCCGACTACGAATTAGAAGAACCCCTTGCAAAGAAAATCAAGACCGGGCTGGAGTTTTTGACCTCTTATGAAGAATCACTGTTTGACATTCCTGAACACTTAACCCCCACTCACTCACCTACTCATAATCCACCACCTTCACCACAACCATCTCCACAACATACACCTGTTCCTACACCACCTGCATCTCCTGTTCCTGACCTATCACCATCTGTCCCAAGAGTTAAAACCCTAAGTTTGGAGATAAAAAGGTTACAGGAAACCGTAACAAAACAAGATGAAGTGACTGAGAATCTAAAAACTGAACTAAGAGAGAGCAAGGAAGAAGTGAAAGATCTTAAACTGGAAATTGGCAGCTTACATACCAAACTTGATGTTCAGCAAACCCAACTTGAAACCCAACAAAAGATAATCTCTCAGCAACAACAAGAGTTTAAAGCCTTATCTGATACTGTTGAACAAATCAAGGCTTCAATGATTAAATCTTCTCAACAAGAAACCCCTTCAGCAGCTCAGGGGGAGACCACTTCTACTGGTGGACCCTCTTCCCCTGCCTTTATTTCAAATACTCAGTCTGCACTGACAATCTTCACTGGCCAAGTTGCCAAGCCAAAGGATGCTGTGGAAGTCAAAATTGAATAAACCGGGTATGATATTCCATCAGTTAGTGAAAGGAGAGCCAATAGAGAAAGTGGAAAAGAAAAAGAATCAACTATTGATGTGGTTATTCTTGATGAAGAAGTGGGATCGGATCATGAGTTAGATGAGCTGCTAAAGCAAGTTGATGACTTTGGAACAATTGAAGATTACCCTGAAATTGTTACCTTAGAAGAAGAACAGGGAGACAAGCTCAAGTACTTTACTGAAGAAGGTACTGAATTTGATGCTCCAATAGATATTGAGCTAGAAGATCTAGACGTCACAGTGACCTTCGTTGAGCCTGAAAACACTACTGGGCCAACAGGCACAACTAAAGAAGCTCCAACAGCTACTCCATCACCAACTGTCACAGGATCCAATACTCCATCTGTCCAGGCCTCAGATCCTAGAAGTTCTTGGTTCAAAGACATACAAGCTCAGGAACCACCAAAGCATTATGAGTGGTTTGCTGAGTATCAAGAGCTGAACAGGCCACCAGTCGGGTGGAAGTACGACAAGGAACATTCACTTTTCATTATTAGAAGATACAAAAGAGGAGTGGAGCACTTCAAGTCTCCTCATGACTTCAGCTCCCTCCCTAAATATGATTTAAGAGCTCTTGCAAAGCTACCTCTACAAAATCCTGAAATGTGGACATTACAAAAGACTCTGAGACCTTCTTGAGAAATCAGACCATCAATGATTTCAGATCCATGACCACTGCTAAGCCAAGAAGAGTTATCTCAAAGACAAGAATCCATCCTTGAACTCAAAGGCCTTGGGTAAGCCTTAGGTACAAGCCGGCAGAAACTGTTAAATCTATCATACTGCCACGATATGTACCTGTGCAGCTTCAGAATTTTAGAAAATGGTTTTACAACCCTACCATTGGAAGTGCAGTTATTGAGTGTGAAGGAATGGAGGATATCAACATTTTTGAGCCCATAGAGCTACTAAAATTTCAACCTGAGGATCTTGAAGTGTTATTCAACAACCCTATCAAGATCTTTAGTGATGATGATGAATCTGATGCCAATGCATAACAAAGGGTGGTGACTATCAATGCAAAACCTCACCAACTGCTTAGAGAAGTTGAAGACATTGATGCAGCAGCTTAGAGGGAGATTGTAGAGTCTTATTTTTGTATAAGTTGTTTTCATCAATGTATTTCTTTTGAACATTGTTTAGTTTAAAGTTTTGATTACTTGCAATTTCATTTTATGTAAATTCCTGTTTTATTTCTAAGTCAGGGCCATCGAAACTATCTAGTTTCGATTGAGGTTTGTTCAATCGAAACTAGTAGTTTCGATAGATAGGAAGTTTCGATAGGAGGTTCATTATTTTGTAAATGCTCAACCGAAACTACTAGTTTCCATGAGCATAGTTTCGAGCCTGTCAACTTACTATAAATAGCCTAGTTTGAGAATGTTTAGGGTGTGAGTAGCGGTTGTAACCCAGAATTTTCTCTTTCACTGTTCTTAAAGAATCAATACAATCTGCATTTGTTTAATGCTTTGTTCTTACAATTTCACATCATATTTGTGTTGATTCCTGTGTGGTTAGCTGTTATCTTCACCAATTCTGTTTCTACCCTCTGTTTCACCAACATACACACAGATTCCGCCTGTGTGTGTGTGTAATCGATCTGTTGAGTGATTTCCGATTGAAATCTGGACCAACAAGGATTAGGTCTTCTAGAACAACAATTCCAGGTTTGAGAAAGAGACATTCAGCCTTGTTGAATAGCACAGACAGCTATTTATCACAAACTTGTGATACACTCATCAGATTATAGAAGAGTTCTGGAACAAGATTCACTTTCTCCAGAGTGAGAGTTCCATTGCACACAGTTCCCTGTCCCGTAATCTTTCCTCCTTTTTCGTCACCCGCAAAGGCAACGTATCCCCCATCGATAATTCTGAAGTCAGTGAGCAGATCTTTTAGCCCGGTCATGTGATGAGAGTACCCACTATCAACATGCCATGCATTATCAATATTCCTCCTAGGAAATCCTGTCACATACAAGATAATTTATTGAGAAACCAAAACCCAAGTCTTTCTCAACTTGGGTGGAACATAATTTTTAGCATTTATATCAGTTCTAGTTCTCCGCCAACATGTTCCCTTTAGAAAATGATTATTTTGTGAATTTTATGATAAAAAGGATTGTGATATTGTTGGTGTCTGTTAAAATTTCCCACACTATGCATTTTAGGTCGTTCAAATTTGACCCAATTATTATGATAAGATGCACTAATGCACTTCCTAGCAGTGTGACCGCCCTTCCCACAACTAAAACAATTAACATGCTTAAAAGACTTTCTTTTATGTGGCGGTTGATAAGATGATGAGGATGATTGCTGCTGAACTGGCACTTTGATTTGCTTTTTCCTTGGATAAATTTCTTCATCTTTTGATCAACATGAGTGGTTAACGAATCTTGATCAGGTTCTTTATCAACACTTGTCATTTGATTTGCTTCTTCATCAGGTGCATTGTATGATTTCGAGGATGTTTCAACAGATCTGTCCGAATCATATGCGCTTTCTTCACTACCTCTTGTAGACAAATAGTCTGAGTCACTTTGACTTGTTGATGCTGGGGTGAAGACTGGAATTTCTTCTGTCATAAACCTTTCAAACTGGTTTCTTGACACAGTATCGATCGAATCATTAAAACAAACATCATTCATAGAGATAAAGTCATTACAGCTATTGTGTTCATTACAATTAGGGTTAAAGTCAATTATCCTAGAACATGATTCACTACTGCTATCAACAGAGCCCGAATTACATGACTCTGGATTCTAGGAATTTAAATTCAAAAATGAAGATAAAATAGATTCTCGGTTGCATTCCTTGTGGCCCAATCCAGCACCACAATCATCCCTAACATCCTCATTATGTCCTTTAAAACCTGCAATATTTACATTAGTAGCAGAAACAAATAATTTCGCAAGATCGTTTTTAGGATGTGGAGAAGGAATGGGGTCATAATGACCATGAGTGGGAGGGTGAAACAGTTTCCTTTCAAAGTCATTCTAATCCAAGTATCCCACCCCCTTTTTCATAAAACTAGGAGTATTTTGACAATCTAGCATAGTATCTTGTGCCTTTTTGCTAACATTCCACTTGTCTATAATAATTTGCAATTTAACAGATTCATTTCTGGAAGAGGTTAGTTTTTTAGTTAAATCGGTGATCAAAAATTATTTTCTATGAACAAATTCTTTCAGGGTTTAGATTTTTTGATTTGCTTGGTTCAAACTGACTTTGAGAGTAACCTTGATCTTTTTGATTTGATTGAGGATAGCAAGAGCATCATCTTTCTCACGAATGATGAGCTGGTTTAAAGTGCGATAGTGAACAATCATGTCAACACAGTCAGAAGAACAGAGACGAGATTTTACCTTAGGTGGAATCAGCTCAGCAGCAGTTTTCCTGCAGATGTATCCTTGATTAAAGCTTCCATCACCATTGGCTTGAGTTCCATCACTTGCACTCGTCAGAGAGTTAAGTCGATCCTTTGAGCTGGAACTGGGGCAGGTATCCATCTTCACATTACTGACCTTCTCTGCATCCATGAGCTTGACGTTGGCATTCTCTTTCATGCTTCCTTCAGTATCAATGACCTGACTCTCTGTCCCTTGAATGGCAAATGGTCTAAGGAGAATAGCGGGACCAATAGAGTCAGTGTTGATGATAATCCTTCTCAGCACCTCATTCTTCTCCTTTTCAACCAGACTTGCTTCCATCCCATGAACCACAAACTGTGTAGATGGAGTGTTTGCCACAAGAGCCTTGCACACTTCAACCTGAGCTTCTTCAATTTCATTGCTCCAATCAAAGTCGTTTACTACCAATGCATTTGATGGTTCTTTAGCCTTTTCAGTATGTTCTTTACCATCTGTGATTGCAACAATTGTAGGAAGAGGTAGAGCATCGGTGATAGGATGGGGACATTCCCTCTTGAAGTGTCTAAGTTGCTTACAATTGTAGCATCTCAGCTTAGACTTATCAAAACCTGCGGATTTTCTACCCAGACGCTTCTTTCCAGTTCTATCCATAAATCTTTTGGCCCTCAGAGTCAACATAGCCATTTTCCATTGCAAATCAACTTCTTCTATGTTATCCAGATCAACTTGGAAAACATCTTCAATGTGGCTCACCCCGGCCTTTAATTCACCTGAGACGAGAGCATGATAGTTGTTGACGAAAAGACCAAACAACGCCATGCGTTCACTTGATGGGTCTGGTGCAGAGGTATTACATGGATTACATTTTGAATCATTGATTGACAGAGTATGCTGAGTGGTGACAGGAGCGAAAACCATAGCTGGAACTGCTCCAGATGAGCTAGCAGCATTGTTTGAAGAGGTTGGAGCAATAAAAGTTGCATTGGTTGGTGCCATAGTTTTGGTGTACCCTGATTGATTCATTTAACGCTTTTCAATGTCCATTTCAAAGGACTTTAGGGTATTAATTACATCAAATAGAGTGGATGCTTCATTCACATACTGTCTTTTGATCAGCATACATTGTATGCTCCATTCTTGAGGTAGAGAATCTAGCAATTTCTTGATCAGATCAGAGTTTCTGATGACGACCCCGACTTGCTTCAATTTACTTGAAATTTCCATGAACGTTGAGATATGTTTGGATAAGCCTTCTCCTTTAATACTCCCGAAGGTATCGTATTGCTTCTGGAGCATATCTTTCTTCCCTTCTTTCAAGTATGAATTTCCCTCATAAAAGTCACACAACGCCTACCATAAAGTTTGAGCAGTCTTGTACTCCTTGAACATGTTCATGATGTCAGCAGGAAGAGCCATATTGATAGCACCTAAGGCTTTATAGTCTCTTGGGATCATAAGTTTGTCATTTTCTGGATCAGTTTGAGCTACTACACCATCAGCTCTAGTGGTCATAGGACAGTGTGGACCATTGGTGGTAGAGACCCACTGGCCAAAGTCAGTTACGTAAAAATACGCCTTCATGCGGTTCTTCCAGTTAGGGAAATCATCGGTGGATAGGAGCTTAGGAGGTCTAGACATGGAGCCGGTCTCCAAATCAGCTTGGGTAATAGAAGTAACAGACATCTTGAATCAAAGAAATCACAAACAAACTCAGAAAGTGAGAAAATCAAAGAGTCGGCTCGGGACAAGCAGGACAGTCGGCTGATGAAAGAGAACAATCGGCACCACCACAGGGAGAACAGAAAAACTCACTCGAAGTATCGGCTCAGAAGAGTCGCCACCTCACAAAAGTGAGTCGTAAACTTGCGTTTACTGAGAGAGTCGCTGGGAAAACAGACAATCGGCCAGATTAAGTAACAGTCGACTCAGACAATAGAGTCGACCCTGGACAATCGGCTCAAGAACATCAACATACTCTTTTTCACACAATAACACCAAATCAAACACAGAATGCTCAGATCTAAACCAAAATGACAATTAGATCTGTCAAACTCTGCACAAACAAGTTTCTGAGAGAATTTCAATATCAATTTCTGAACTTGACACAAATCAAGCCAAAGATCAACTAAATTCAGATTTCAACAAAAACCCCCCAAAAACTCACAATAATCACTAAAATCAAAAGCACAGAAGGCTCTGATACCAAATTGTAGGTCCTGACGATAGAGTCTCTGTGCTAGAATGATTCTAGTCAGGAAACAACCAACAAATCAGCTATAGAGAAGTTGATTGTTGATGATAATGATAATAACAAGATGAAGAGCAACACAAACAAGAACATAAACCACCCGATTCTATTAGATCCACTTGTAAAACGATTACAGATTAGCACCTGGATTACAAAGAACATAAACAAACTCCTACCGGCTCTCTAAATGATAATAACAACAACGTGTGAATCAATAGCTAATTAGTTAGGTTTTTAGGTTGCTATTTATAGACAAGATAGCAAGAGTCGCCATTCAGATTGCCGACTGTCGACATTCGGCCGGCAACCGACATAGCGACTTCGACTCTTAACCCAAAAACCTAACTTTATAAAAGTTACATCTAAGCCCCTATAGTTTATCAGGAATACAACGGTTTCTTAGGTTCCAACAGGGTGTCATACTTAGAATCCCAGTTTCATCATAGTTACCAAAACCGAGAGAAGTCTGAGTTTTACAAATAGGATTCATACGTAGATAGTGTTTTTCCCAGTTCTTGATTTCATCCAATTCTTCTGCTTGATAGTTAGTTGTCGTTAGTTAGTGAGTTCTTCATTAATTTTGATTAGTTTAATCTTAGTTAATAGAATTCCCCTCCAAACTAAATATCTTAGTTCTTTGTTGGAGTCTAGTTTTAGTTAGTGCATGTGTCTTGTGGGTTCGATATCCGGACTTTCATTAGGCTGTATTACAATTGATAGGTACACTTGCCTGTCATTGTGGTCTAGTTTATAAGATTTCTAGAGTTTAACTAGAGTGTCTAGGTTAGGTTTTTATTTAGTTTTTATAGACCATTCGACCGACATCAAGTTTTTGGCGCCGCTGCAAGGGACACTTCACAATAGCAAAATTAGCTTCGATTAGTTCTTATTTGGTTAGTTGTTTTATTTTCACTTTTGTGTTTAGTTTAGTTTGGTAGTCTATTTATTTTTGTTTTAGATCCTATTTGTGTTCCTAGTCTTGTTTGCTTTGTGTGAGTCGTAGTTCGAGTTTTCTTCTATCTTTAGTCTTTCTTCTTTTGTTTTTCTTTCAGTGTATGCAACATACTCGCCCGCAGGGATCACCCCAATTTGCTTGCTACTTCAGAGCCCGAGCAAGATCTTCACGAGCGCAACCGCAAGTTTCGCGGGCGCTTAAGTGATTTTGTGTGAGAGAGAGAGAAAGAGGTACGTATTCCCATTCCAATTACTAACATGGGTGATGTTGATCCACCTGTTAGACATATCGTGCAGGCGTACACTAGAGAGCTTGTGATGGATTCACAAGGGCTAGATCTTCGATCACCCGCCCGAACGTGCCCAACACCAATAATTGGCAACATCATCACCACCTTGCTCTCTGAATTCAGTAGTTCCTCCAATTCAAGCTTCTTATTGGTGTTGATGATGTTGCCAATTATTGTTATATTACTTTTTAGAGATACCCGTGCCTGAGCCATTGCCTATTATTGCTTTTCATTCTGCGGGGAGATACATTGAGTCACCCCATAAGTCTATATGCCCCCACGTAAGAAGATACGAGAGCTAGGAGGTGTACACAACTCGAGGATAATGCAGACCCCAAGTGTGGGGATTGTTAGGGGCGAGAGATTGCTTGGTTACATGCTTGATGTAGTACAAAGCACGCATATTTATTCCTAGTGTTTTAGTTCGTTTATTGATATTTTTATGTTCGTTTTGAGTCGGTTAAGTCTGTATTTGAGTCTATTATATGTTTTCAGGAGCTCGTGTGGAATACAAGTGAATATCATGAAGAAACCGAACAAGAGAACGAAGCCGGAAGAAAAAAAGAGAAAATGTTGAATTCTAGTTCCTCGCGGTACGCGAGAGAAGAGTTAAAGAATCTCGCGGTACGCAAGGGAAGCCAAATCCGGCCGCGACCATTTTGTTCCACACGGTACGCGCGTAACCCAACCCAAATGTCTCGCGGTACGCGAGAGAGCTATTTTCGCAAAACCCTAGTTTTTCAAATTAAATAGAATTCTTATGACATTATTCAAGGAGTTCGATTCTTAGCCGTCCAGAGAGAGCATTAGGGCGATTTTGAGGAGAAGGAAGTCAATCGGAGTGAAAAGGTGAAGGCTTTGAGATCCGGGTTCGTTGTTTAAGCTTCCATGCACACACGTAAGTGCACCATGCAAACCCTACTCACACGTACACGAGCGGAGTCCCATCATTCATGCACACCATGCAAAAGAAAGGGAAAACCCTAACCCACTCCTCTCCGTCGTCCGCCTCCACCTCGTGTACCACCACACCACGCCCCACCATCATCTTCTTCGTTGAACCAAACCATAACAGCCTCCTTCTCCGCAATCGAATACTGGTAACCGGCCAGCACCGAGCCACCGTAACCGTAGCCAACGCCCAAGTCGTCCTCCGTCGTTTGCTGCCGTAGAGCATCACCACAGTCACACCGTCGTGAGACACCACTCCCGCTGCCGCCAGCAGCCTCTTCCCCTCTTCCTCGTTGTTCCCGTAGCCCGTCACCCCCTCTCCCTTACGCTCGAAAACCGGTCGTCGCGCCAATTCGGGCATTACAGCGCTGGCCGCCTGTTACCGCCGCTCCATTTTCTCCGGCCGCTGCCACCTGCCACTTTATATAGCCACCGTTGTTTTCGCCTTCGTCGTAGTCACCGCCGTTATCAAACCAATCACCCACTAACCATCTAATTCGAAACCAAAGGAAACGAGAATATAAACAAAGTAAACGGAAGTACCTTGCTTGATACGGGAGTCGTACTCGTCGGACCACCCCTTCGCGTCGTCGTCGTCCTCTTTCTCCGGCTCTCTCTTTCTTCCTTCTCGCTCCCCCTTCTGACGTCGCACGTCCCCTAGGTAGAATGGCCTAGGGTTTTCCTTAAAACTCTTATTTAAACCCTCAAACTTCGATCCCCAAACCGTTCTCTTTTTGGTTAATTAGGTCAGTTTAATTCCTTAAATCCAGTTTTATGTGAAAACCTCGACAACTGTGTCTTTTGCTAGAGGTTCGGGTAACTGGGGTTGGATTTTATGTTAAATGATCAATTTACCCTTTTTATAATTAACACTCTCAAACACCAACCCCCCCCCCCCCCTCTTCTCCCTCTCTCTTCTTTATATAATTAAAAAAAAACCTGTAATCAAGTATAATCAAGTATCATGCTATATTCACTACCAAAGTTCAAGTCCAATGAAATCGACTCCAAATCGATGGTATGATTTCCATTAACAGTCGATTAGTGGGTTAAGAAGGCATAGGAGTACCGGTTCTTACCCTGATCTCAGGGAGCTTTCACTGTCGTGGAACCACCTTGTTGCCTTGGCGATTTTCCGATGATACCCGTTTGAATAGTCATAGGGTTTTGAACTATGATCGAAATTATTTCCGACGGAGAAGGGCAAGAAGCTCATAATCCAGAAAAATGGTGTCGACAAGTAATGTTCTTGCGCCGTAGCCGTCATCTCCAGTACCGATCTCATCGGGATCTCAAGCAACTGAACAAAAACCCGGCAAAACTGAACAGAAAAGGACCGGCGCCAATACAACTAAAGAATTTTACACCATCACAATCTCCAGTGAAATTTCAGCTCCCACCACCGTCTTCGCCGCCGCCACTTCCTCCATCAATTCTCAACAGCTTATTCACATCCAAAAAAGAAAGACGAAAGAAAACTTCATCATCAACACCTCTGTTTCCTCCTTTGTCGCCTAAGGCGGCGCGTAAGCATTCACCTAAACCCCTCGTCACACGGTTATCACCTTTCGTGAGGGAAAAACGTGAGGGACAGTAAAGATGGATTCTTTTAAAAACATTGATGATAGCTTATGGCAGTAAATATGGGTTATTTTAACAGCATAGGAATTGTATCCTTGTATTTAACATAGAATGGATACATTAAACTTATTATTTGATAACTGTTTGTCATGGATCATTATTTTATGCCATGTTCTCAAGTAACTCTTAATATTTCACATAGTAATAGTGCTTCATGTATAATGACCTGGTTTTTATTTATCTAAGTCTTATGAATGCACATAGATTTATAATACATGAAATCAATTTATAAGAATATGGACCTGGAATTATGGTGGATGTTACAAAATGGGTTGAACAATAAAAACGACACGAATCACAAATTTGTAAGTATTTCTCATGATTGAAAATGAAAAAAAGGGATACATGTAAAATGTAACAACGTAACATTACATACAAAATTTTCGTGAGATGCAGATGAGAGAAGGAAAGGGTTTTCATTTTTGAGATGCGATTTTGAAATATTTATGTGAAGATTTTGGTTTTACATTACATGTGGGTTGATTTTGGTTTGATCTTACAGATTGGTTGATTAAATGAGTTTCCTTTTCTAAAACAAATTTAGACCTAAAATTAGGAAAAGATGAGTTTTTGCATGATTATTTAAACGGGAAACGAAAAAGTTGAGTAGCTGAAAAATGACACGTGGCACGTAAAATAGTTATTTATTATGATAAGGATATTCTAAAAAAATTGAATATAACTTGTAGTACACACGATAAATTTTGATTGATAGAGTTGCTATTAATTAGTTGCAAATTGTTATATATATAATTAATGAAGATAAAAAATATTTAAAATCAAAAAAAAATTTACAACAATCTCTAGATTTTCTAGAATAAATACATTATAACATGCATCATTCAAGATTTAAACCTTAAATCTTTTAGTTGTGGGATACATCACCTAAGAGCATAGGGTATACCGGTGTGATTGTGGTGTGATAATAAAATGCACGACACGTGACGCCACGTCACTATCCACATTATCACACCACTCATCACTTGGTAAGGGGTATACCCGTGTGATTGTGATGGTGTGATAATTAAATGTTATTTTTTTTATTTTCATTTAAATAAAATAAAACAAAATATTTTATTAAAAAAATACATTAATTAAAATAACTAAAAAAAACATTACTAAAAAAATACATTGAAGTTAAACTATCATAATATTTATATTCATTTAAATAGAACATAGTATTTAATTGGAAGTTGTACTTACAAGTTGTCATTATTATCGAGAGACCTCCATTGTTAAACTAGAAAACTCCATTGTTCTTCCTCTTCATATTCCTTCAAGATTTCATCAAGTGTGTCCTTCATCTCTCATATTCCTTCAAAAAATCAGTTCGTAAATTTGCAAAGCTCCCATAACCAGCTATAAACTTATTTAAACTACTACAAAATTTGCAAAGCTCTCGTGATAAATTTGCAAAGCTCCATTGAAAAAACTCACGCCAAAGAATCACGCCCCCCTTCACGCGGCAAGGGGGCAATGTTCCTTCTTCCTTACGCCGTGATTTGGGATCCACATCGGATCACCGCGTGATTTTGGAGGATATACCGGATGCTCTAACCACAAAGATTTGCACTTAAAAGACAAAATCAATTTTTTATTAACTTGTCTTTTAAAAAATCAATTTTTTTTTAATTTACATTTCAAAAAATAAGTAAAAAAATAAAAAGATAGGCACGAGATTTATGTGGACAAAAACAAAAGCAAACATAGCATGAGCATGGCTTTCTGAACTGTCCCTCGCGTACTCAGTGGTCCCAAATCTGTTAAAGAGTAGATCGTATACTCTCACTTTGGAGAGTCAAGTGAGATTATTTTTTTTGTCACATTGACACCAAATCAGCGTGATATGTTCATCACTTGGGTCTTACTTGACAAAGAAAATACCCAAGTGAGTGAAATACCACATATATAACCATGAGGGACTCATCCAACACCCACACACATAATGGGGGATCCACCCAAAACCCACAATTTTTCCCCTCACATGCGTGAAGCCACCTCATAAGAACTTGCTCAACCCCCCCCCCCCCATTTCACACAAGAGGGGGCGGTGTTCCAACCTTGCTCACGCCGTGAGCATTCTCACGTGGGGTACCCGTGAGAGTATACCCCCTTACCCTAAGCAAACCTTTAATATTTTGAAAAATGCAAGTGTCATCACCACTTTTGATGATCGCAAATCACCTCTTTTTTTGTAACTTTTTCAATTGAATTTTTTAAAAGAAGGTGTAATAGATTTTTTAAGGGGTCCGATATCCATAGAGCATTTCATGCTATATGTGCATCTAGGGCTATAAACGAAACGAATCGAACCGAACTGAATGAAGCCTTGTTCGTGTTCGTGTTTGTTCGTTTAACATTTAACTTGTTCATAAACGGTTCACGAATACTAACCGAACGAAATTTCATGTTCGTGTTGTTCATTAAGGAAATGGATTTGTTCACGAATGGAACCGAACGAAGCCTTGTTATGTACTTTTGATTTCAAGCCTATTGTCTTTCGAAATGGACATTTAATAAGATCATTTTAATATCAAGTTTTATGTAAATGTATCGAACTTACTTTACTTAATTAATTATTAGGGTAAATAAAATAAAAATAAAGAATATAAAAAGTTTAGATAAAATAAAATATAAATATACAAAAATCTTCAATGAACAACATAAACAAACGAACATGAACGAACGTAAATAAACGAACGTTCACGAACACAATTGAGTGAACGAGACCTCAGTTCATGTTCGTTCATTTAGTTAATCGGACGGGATTTCTTGTTCATGTTCGTTCATTTATTAAACGAACGTAAACGAACTTCCCGCCGAGCGGTTCACGAACTGTTCGCTGAACGTTCGATTCGTTTACAGCCTTATGTACACCACCACTTATACGACTTGTATAGAGACTATACGAGACATAATATGGGTCGTATTGGTTAATACGGGACATAATACGACCGTATTGGGCAATACGAATATGACTGATGTGACATGTCTTTACGTTTTTGGTTTGACTTTTGGGCTGTATACGAGTCTTATAACGTGGTGGGGGGGGGGGGTTTGGGGGTGTAAAGTTAGTAGGCCCCTTTTAATTTGTTTGAACTATTTAAAGAACATAACTTAAGGTTCAATGACAAGAAATTATGGTCGGTTACTATTTATTTAAAGATGATAACTTAAGGTTCAATGATAAGAAATTAAATATGTTAAATACTATAATAATATAAAATTTAATCAGTCAAAGGATGAACATACCCACTTGCTAACCTCATAACACATCCTCCACCCCTTCTTTTAGTAGCCGACCACCAGTGTCGGAGAAGAAGAATAGTAACTGACCATGAATCGCGATGGGGCTCTGATTTCTGCTCATACATTATATTTATGTCTCTTTGTTCTTACTTCAACCCTCTATTCTTCACTCTAATTTCGAAAGTGGTTGACCCGTCTGATCTCAGTGAATACAGGCCAATTAGTTTGATAAGTTCGATTAGTAAGGTGATCTCCAAAGTCCTCGCTAGGCGGCTTAAAAAGGTTTTAGACTTGGTTATCTTGTAGTCTCAATCGGCATTCCTAAAAAATAGATACATTCTTGATGGGCCTCTTGTTGTGAAAGAAGCCTCTGATTGGGCCTCTTACTTTGACAAAGCCTTCGACAGTGTTAATTGGAATTTTATAGACGACATCATGAGACAGATGGGGTTCCCCTCCTTATGGCGTACCTAGATAAATGGCATTTTGTCATCTGCTCGATCCTCGGTTTTGGTCAATGGCTCTCCCACATTCGAATTCCATTGCGAACGTGGTGTGAGGCAAGGCGACCCTCTTTCTCCATTCATGTTCATTGTTATGGAGGCGTTGTCTAGGATGATGGTTCGGGCTTGCGGGATCGGCGCGTTCTCTGGCGTCAACGCCCCCATAACGGCCCGACCATCTCTCATCTCCTCTATGCCGACGATGCTGTTATTATGGGAGATTGGTCATAGACTAATGCTAAAAACATAGCTAGGATTAAGAGGTGCTTCCATCTTTGCTCTGGTCTCAAAATAAACCTTCTGAAATCCAAATTGTCCGGGATCGGGGTGGAAGATTCGGAGGTGCACATGATGTCTATTACCTTAGGCTGCAAATCGAATAGTCTTCTGTTCACATACTTAGGCTTATTGGTAGGTGCTAATATGAACAAGATTAGGAATTGGAGGCCGGTGTTCGAGTCCTTTGAAGCCAGGTTGTCCTTATGGAAAGCAAGAACCTTATCTATCGAGGTAAGGTTAAATCTATTGAAATCGGAACTTGAAAGCTTACCCACAAACTATCTTTCTATATACAAAGCCCCATGCAAAGTTATTGATGGGCTTGAGGCAATTAGAAAAAAATTCTTATGGGGTGGGGGCGAGGATAAGAAAAAAGTTCATTGGGTCGCTTGGGTTTAACCCCTCTTAAGGATATCAACAATGCATTGTTAACTAAATGGATGTAGAGATTCAAAATGGAAAGGCATACCTTATGGGGAAAGTTCATTTCAGCTACCCATCACACCAAAAACCCGTGGTCCACAATTCCGGTTAAGAAATTTTTAACAGAGGTTTGGAGTAATATTGCTAGGTTTGAATCTAACTTTTTAATTGCAGGTAAAAAAATTCAAAGTTTGATAAAAGGCAGATTGGGCGATGGAGAATCGATTAAATTCTAGATAGATCCTTGGTTATTGGATGATCGGTTAAAAAATATCTTCCCTTCTCTATTTTCTTTGGCATCTAATAAAAATTGTAATGTGGCTAATTATTTTTTTTTTGTGCAATATGGTATGGTAAAGTGGGATTTAGGATGGAAGCATGATCCCTAGTCGGCAGAGGAATTATTCGAATGGTCGCAATGTTTCAATCTACTCAAACAGGTCCACATCTCTAATGGCTCAGATAAATGGGAATGGCTGGGTGATTCTTCCAATAAGTTCTCGGTCAAATCGGTGAAGGAGCTTGTTGTTAAAGGTCAGGATCAAGAAGACGCCTTCAAAATGACTTGGCTGAAATGGACCGCATCCCATCCTTGGTAGCTTTGCATAAAAGGAAAATCCCGGTCCCCTCTCAATTATGTCCTCTTTGTAAAGAAGTGTCGGAAACACCGGATCACCTTGTCACTTCATGCCTGGTGGCTACTGTGGTTTGGCATCATATTTCAAGATGGTGCAGGTCTTAACAGGTCTTCACTTTCTCGGTTGAAGATCTATTGGATCTTCACAAGATAGTCCAAATTGATATAGGCAAAAAAAAAATCTTACATAGAATTATATTAATATCTTTTTGGTGTATTTGGAAGGCAAGGAATGAGGTTCAATTCTCAAATATAAATATCAAGGTGGAAAGAATTGTCGTAGATATAAAATCGCTTGGGTTTCTTTGGCACAATAATCGGTCAAAGAATAAGAATTTTCATTGGACGGATTGGATTAGTTTTAGTAGTAATCTGATGTAATTCTCTGCATTTTGTTCTCTTCTTTATGTTGTTGTCGTGTGGCTGCTGTTTGTATAGTTGGTTCTGGCTGCTGTTTGTTTTGTTGGTGGGGCTTTGCCCTATGGTTTATAAAATTTAACTTTCGAAAAAAAGGTTTTTAATGTGTGTTTTATTATGCATAATAAATGAGATTATGATTCAGGGTGTGTCAAATATTTCTTTTTAAGTTTTATATTTGTAGGTTTGTGTGTATATTTATAGTTTGGGATTGCTATGCTTCGATTATGATGAAAGTGGTCAGAGAAGACGATAAGGTTATGTGTAGTGGGCTCACACCCTTTGCTAGGTCAGTCTAAAAGGGCGTGGAACATCGCCCCCGGAGCGTTTTTTGGGGCATTTTGAGCGGGTGGGTGGGATGAATCACAGGCATCAGGCGCATTCTAACCAAGAAAGAGCCATTGACTTAGTTTAAAACAATTATTTTTTTAAAATTAATAGTGGATAGTAAAGTCATTACATACTTTAGTAGTTCTTGTTAGTGGTTTCACTATTTTTTAATGAAACCATTACATATAGCATAAGAGTGGTGATTCGAGTGGCAACCATTACACATAGCATAAGAGTGGTGATTCGAGTGGCAACAGTTGCTAGTGGTTGGAGTTGTGGTGTTGGTCAGCGAAGACAACTAAAGTGGAGATGATGATCGATGGTGATGTGTGGTAGACGATGACATTGTTATTATGTTGAATAACTGACGATGATGGTATACATAAACAACGAAATTATAAATTATTAAATAAATTTTTATTATAGTTGTTAATTAACAAATAAGTTAACCTTGATGTTAATAGTGCTAGTAGAAAGTAAGAAAAATATATATAAAAAAATGACAAAAAAAAACCTCCCTATAAAATAATAAATCAAACTAGTAAACGAATCAAAGAAAACAAGATAAAATTATCAAATAAAAAATATATTTAATATTAAAATATTAACTAAATAAAAGGTTAAAATAAAAATATCATGAAACTAAATTACCATCTATATTAAAAACGTAGGATTGTGAAGAGTAACCTCCCTTTCTTCAATCAGGGTTTGTCACGTGACAGGTTCCTGACTTTTTTTCTCTCGTTTTCTTATGTATACATATGTAGTGATGCAAATAACTAACACCAATGTTGCTCTGCTCTGGTGGTACACGCTGAACCTCGACACCCGCACCACAGGTTCGATCCACACCCTCTCCTTTTTCGGTTTGCTGATGACGTCATAATTGTTTTTTTTTGTTACTAAAGACGTAAGGTCCCTCACAGAAGGATATTCACCCCGCGCAGCATAGCTTGCCGCGAAAGGAACGTACCTGACGGTACTTCAGAAAATGACAGGAACATTTGCTCGCAAGAAAGGATACCCCACAAAAGAGTCAGGAGATGTCGCGCAGAAGAAGACACCACCATGCACTCCAGTGGTCCCGTCATATAAGACAAAGTTCCCACTAACGGTCATCAGTTAGGGGACCAAGAGGATATTCTCGATAGAGACCTCTCCACCAATAACACTCGCGCCAGGTCAGCCCTAGGAAAGTGACACTAGGGTATTCCCATTCACTATAAATAGCACACCATTACTCAGGTATGACCATGAACACTCACCTTACTCTCACACTTATACGTTTTATCCTAGAGGTACTTACTCTCACGCCGGAAGGCCGATACAGGGATTATCCTCTCTCTGTAACGCCCTAACGCGCTGTTATTCTGTGCAGGATACGACCGGAGTTAGAAGAGGTAACACCCATCGGGCAACCCATTGGAGCTTGTGTAATCTATTCACCGGATTAACATTTATCTCCCGGTGTGGATTTACAGTTACTATTATTTTTTAATTTTAAATTTCTTTTAATTAAAAAAAAATAAATCTTTATAATTAATTTTAAGTTTTAAAATATTATGTTTTTTTTTTAATTTGTACCGTTTCAACCTAGTTTAGAACCGAGCCGTATGGATATGTTTTACTGGTTAAAGTTTATAACAGAAGGTTAATGAATCTTTAAAGTTAAATTAATAAAATATGATTAATCCTATTAATTACCCAAAACTACTAATGAATTGAATCAATATCCCCTTTCGTTACGAAATCAACCCGAACCAATTGACCCGGACCTTCTCTGAACCTTCCTAACACCCCCTTATAAATACTCCCACCTCCATAACCCCTAAACCGCACTTGTTTCTCTCTCCAAATCTCATCAACCCATTTCCAGATCTTCAAGCATTTCCAAAACCCTAACAAAAAATCCGATCTTATTCCCCCTTCAATCCTCCGATCTCAATTGTCACAACTCACACACAATCTTCCTTAAATCCTGTCCAATGGCTCTGGCTTACCTCGGATCAAAAAAACCCAACACCGCCGCCATAATGTCGTCCCCACCCCAACTCATCCTAACCCAAGACGATCTGAAGAAAATCGCCGCCTACAAAGCCGTCGAGTTCGTCGAATCCGGCATGGTCCTCGGCCTGGGAACCGGGTCCACCGCCAAACACGCCACCGACCGCATCGGAGAGCTTCTCCGACAAGGAAAGCTATCAAACATCATAGGAATACCCACCTCAACCAAGACACACGAACAAGCCCTGTCATTAGGGATCCCTCTCTCGGATCTTGACACCCACCCGGTTCTCGATTTGGCAATTGACGGCGCGGATGAGGTCGACCCGGATATGAATTTAGTCAAAGGGCGCGGCGGGTCGTTGCTCCGTGAGAAAATGATCGAGGGTTGTTGCAAGAAGTTTGTTGTGATTGTCGACGAATCGAAGCTGGTGGATTACGTCGGCGGGAGTGGGTTGGCGATGCCGGTGGAGATCGTGCCGTTTTGTTGGAAATTCACGGCGGAGAAGCTTCAATCGTTGTTTGAAGAAGCCGGTTGTGTTGCGAAGCTTCGTGTTTTGTCGGGAAGTGGTGAGCCTTATGTGACGGATAATGGGAATTTTATTGTTGATTTGTATTTCAAGAAGGATATTGGGGATTTGAGGGCGGCTGGCGATGCGATTTTAAGACTCGCTGGAGTGGTGGAGCATGGGATGTTTATTGACATGGCTACTACTTTGATTGTGGCCGGGGAGCTTGGGGTTACGGTCAGGAATAAGTGATAGTTTTGGGTTTTCTGGCTAACATTATTAGGATATCAAAGTGTTATGTTCGCCATTACAATTTTTTTTAATTTTATGTGACAAGTTGTTGGCATCCAATTGATTTAAAAGATTATCATAATGATAAGGAAAAGTTGTAGTTTGTTTGTGGTTGGATATACTGTTGTTGCAGTGATATAGGCTTACCAAAAACTGGTTTGGGGAAACGAATACAAAATTCAATGAATATGATTGAAAGGCGAATAATGATTTAAGCTTACTGGGGTAATTCTGGTGTCCTAACCAAATGCTGGTAAAGTGGTCTGCTTCTGACCAGATGGTTGGTTTAAATCATACAAAGTATATGTGTGTTGATTTTAGGATTATAGTAGATCTAGAATAGAGAAGGTTTTTGTCTTACGGTGATAAAGCGTAAAGTGGTGTACCCCTAATCAAATAGTTATGTGTTTAAATCCTATCAAGTACAGATGTGATGATTTTAGTATTAAAGTAGAGTGTGTTTTCGTCTTCTAGTGATAAATCGTAAAGTGACGTACTCTTAACTAGAGGTGCACAAATCGGATTTTTTTCGGATCCGGATTCGGACCGGATCCGTCAACGGTGATCAACGACCGAACACGAGGGAACCGGTTCCGGATCGGATCCGGTTATGGGAGTGGAGAGTTGGAACCTATTGGGACCGGACCGGATAATTGGAACCGAACTGGACAAAAAAACCGGTTCCATCGGATTTTTTTTTTAAATCTTTTTTTTAAATTAACAAAGATACACTATAAAATACATGTTTTATTTATTTTTATATTTTTTTAAAGTGATTTAACAATAGTTCGTACAAAAATATTACAAAAAACATAACTAAATCACAAAATATATATTATTTATTGTGACTCGTTATTCGTCGTCTACTCGTCTTAGTATTCGTAACATCAGTTTTCAATCTTTTTCGCTTGAGATACATTGGCCTTCATCATAAGCTTGTTCTTCGTGCGAAAGTGGATTCGCCGTCACTTGTTCTACTTCGAATTCGTGTATTTCTTGTTCAATGTCAAGCTCGCCTTATAGTTTTGCAACATGTTGTACACATTCGGCAGCGTCCAAATGGTCATTCAAGGAAATATACATCTCCATTGATTCCGGTATAAGCCTCATTCTTCGAATAGATAAAACCATGCCACTAAGAGAAAAAGCAGATTCTGAAGCTACCGTGGAAGCTTGGACGGTTAGTAGGTCATGGGCTATTGCGGCTAGAACGGGATATTGGGATCCCTTCCTTGCCACCAACTCAAGATATCAAAGTTTTCAAACTCTTCGGATCTTAGAGTTGAAATAAAGTTGGTTGCTTGATATCTCCCAAGCTCGCTACTTGGTGTGCTTCCACGAGCTTGTTTAGTATTTTCGTTTCTTAAAGTGTTAAATAAATTTAGCATCGGGTTCCTTGAACTACTAGAATTTGAACCCGAAGCCATTGATTCATGTATGTTTGATGGATCACCACTTCCACCATGTTTGCTTAAATAATAATCAAACATATTATTAAAAGCCGAATTGAAATCTCTTATTTCCTTTGATTCAAAATTTGGCTCTTCCTCGAACATATTTAAATCGTCCGATATTGATCCAATTAATATTTCAACACCAATTACATTAATCATTGGGGTTTAAGGCGGCCGAACATGTAACAACGGCCGGCATTTCCGAAAAATATTTTTTAAATTTAGCTTTCATAGGTGTTACCATTTTTTCAAAAATAGTGTCGTGATATTCAAACTCTTTTAATTTATTACATATTAAATATAATTGTTGAAGTATTAGCGAAGACGTGGGATAATAAACTCCAGATAAACATGTAGCATTTTTAAAAACCTCAAGCAAATTAGTTAGTTTCTCGATCGTATCCCAACTTATATTATCAAATTTTTGTGAACAACGTTTCTTTTGGACAAGTTCATCATGGAAATGTTTTAAAGTAACTCTTTGTCTTAAGGCCGATTCAAACATTTTCCATGTCGAGTTTCATCTAGTAGGTACGTCCCAATTCGGACGTAAAAAGATGGAATTCGTTTGTTGGCACAAGTTTCTATAGTTTATATATCTTTTTTTGCTTGTGCTAAAAACTTTACGTAACATCACTTTAAAATTTTCTTTCACGTCTCTTATTTCTTGGACGTTTAGACCGTCTTGCACAATGATGCGTGCAACACGTCGACTATGAAAGAAGACACCGTTACAAGGCGGTTCATATTTTATTTTTAATTTTTCACCGCGTTTGTGTTATTTGAAGCGTTATCAAAAGATATTGAAAATATTTTTTGGTTGAATTTTATAAGTTTGAATTACCGAGTCTAAAATATAAAATAAGTTTTCACCGGTATGTGGATATCCAAAATAATCAAACGCAATCGTACGCTTCATCATTTGCCACGACTCTAGTTGAACCCAATGTGTGGTAACGCAAAGGTACGATTCGGGTAAACCATGTGGAGCGACCAAACGTCCGTGGTAAAGTTAATGCCGGTATTTAAATTTTTAAAACCTAAAATTAATTATTTTTTAGCTCTTTTCCACATTTTTAAACAATCTCTTCTCAAAGTAGAACGACTTACATTTGTGTAACTCGGTTGAAGCGTCTCTTGTATCATCCTCGTCAAACGCGGGTTATCAAAGTGATCAAAAGGCAATCCTTCTTGAATGATGAAACGTGTCATTCACTCACTAACCCTCTAGATATTGTATTATCAAACTCCTTCATCCCTACCAATTTGAGTTTGATCTGTAGGACAACCATTCACATAAAAATAAAACATAACTTTTATTACAATATAATAGGATTACAATACAATGACAAAATTACAGAAAGAAACTAAAAAGAAAAAAGGAAATTGACAATGAATACATATTACACAAACAGAACAAAATAAAAATACTGAAACAAAAGGAAACTAAAAACCGGGTAGAGGCTGAGGATTTCTGTTAAACAGAGGTCCCTTAAAATAGATTTCGGGCCACCCAGGTGAACCCGTTTGTCTCCCAGGGTACAACAGCCGAAGCAGGAAGTACTGCCGGAATTAGCCTAGCACCCGATACTATACCTGAAACAAGAGCGCGAAGCTTGGAGAAAGCCGGAAATTCTTCTGGAGCAGAGTCTGTGTGCATATGCATTTTGTTTGCAGTCTCAAACCTGGAATCCAAGCCTAGTTTATATAGGCTAGAGAGTTAATTCGCAACTAATGCAATCATTAACTCTAGGAGTTAAGTTTGCAACTAATGCAGTCATAACTCTGGGAGTTAAGAATTCGAAAAGTCTCTTGCAACTGGAAAGGCTTGAACCAGACCCGAACCCGCGAGCCATCAGTCAAAAATACTAAGGCGGCTCTCAAGCGGCTCGCGGCGATGCGAGCGTGCGAAGTGCCAAGTGCGCCATCAAAACGCCACATTACGCACATCGCTCCTCGGTCTCGTGTCCGGTCCCGGTCCCGGTCCCGTCTGGTGCTTTGCACCCTTGCTATTGCCACTGTGTGTGTCTTGGTATACAAGAATACTCTTGTGTGAAACTTCACACTTATAAGCCAAGCAATAGTTTCTCATTCCTCCGATGTGGGACAGGCTCAATTCCCAAGACATGTTCAATTCCCAATGTCTCAACATTTATACACACAACTTCGAGCATCGATATCTCATTCATCTTAGCTCTATTTTGGACATGATTTGGTTCGTCGTGATCCTCTCACGTAATAGAATACGAACGTAATAAATAATAATTATATTTGTAACAAATAAGTCCAAAAATTTCCAACAATCCCCCACATGAATAGAGATCGATCCATACACTCAAGTGTCAAGATATAGTGTCAGCGGTTGAATATTGCAGGATAGGTAGGTGTTCCCTTTGAACCTTCCTTTGTGAAGTATACTTAGTCTCCTAGCTGTTAGTAGACTCGGTGTCCTTGAACTAAACCCCTTTTTATGTATACGGTATCACACTTCACACAATACTCTTCCTGGTCTGGCTAACCCCTCATTGTCGTGTCCGTTATGGTCATGGAACACTAGCCTGGTTCTGCGAGAGCTCTAAGAATTGCGCCCCCCACAATTCCATTTGAAGCGACCCCACTTCTCTCTCACATAGGTGATCTCACATAAATCATTAAAGGCGTATGCCTAACCTTCTTTGATATCACTAACTTGTTATAGAAATAGGACTAGGAAGTATGCAACTCCCTTTGAATGTTGGGTTACTCCCCACAGTGACCTCAGTTTGTACAGTTAGGTTGTCCTATTGAGCCTAGATCATGGGATCTCCATTCTTCTAGGATAGGTTTTCCTTTGCACTAACTTATTCCAAGGGCTTTAGTCCCATTCCTCTCGACGACTTATGTACTATCTCTTTGCTTAAGCCTTTTGTAAGCGGATCCGCAATGTTATCCTTTGACTTCACATAGTCAATAGAGATAACTCCCGTTGAGAGAAGTTGTCGTATCGTATTATGCCTCCTTCGAATGTGCCTTGATTTGCCATTATATATTGCACTTTGAGCTCTTCCAATTGCTGATTGGCAATCACAATGTATGCAAATGGCTGTCAACGGCTTTGGCCATCTTGGTATGTATTCCAAGAATTGGCGTAACCATTCCGCCTCTTCTCCAGCTTTATCCAAGGCGATAAACTCAGATTCCATCGTGGATCTAGCTATGAGAGTTTGCTTGGAAGACTTCCAAGCTATAGCAGCTCCTCCAAGGGTGAACACATAACCACTCGTGGATTTGGAATCTTTCATATCGGATATCCAGTTAGCATCACTGTATCCTTCCACAACAGCTGGATCTTGGTCATAATGCAGTCCATAATTCCTTGTGTATCTCAAATACCTTAGCAGTCTAGTCATGCTTTTCCAATGCTCAGAACTAGGATTACTAGTATATCTACTTAGCCTGCTAACAGCGTATGCTAAATCTGGTCGAGTACATGACATGAGATACATGAGACTGCCAATGATCCTTGAATACTCCAACTGAGCAACGCCCTCACCTCTATTCTTAGACAGGTGTTGGGTAGTATCAATCGGAGTTTGAGCCACACTTTTGTCCTCCGCATTGAACTTCTCAAGGATCTTGTCCACATAGTGGGATTGACTTAACACAAGACCGTTTTGGGTTCTAGTGATCTTCACTCCTAGAATCACATCAGCTAGACCCATGTCTTTCATGTCAAATCTTGCTTTCAACATGTCTTTAGTAGATCTGATCATCTTATCATCACTCCCAACAATAAGCATATCATCTACATAAAGGCATAGAATCACATAGCCTTTAGATGTATCTTTCACATAGACACACTTGTCACACTCATTTATTTTGAAACCACTGTTAAGCATAGCTTGGTCAAACTTTTGGTGCCATTGTTTTGGTGCTTGCTTCAAACCATACAACGACTTAACAAGTTTACACACCTTGCCCTCTTGACCAGGTGCAGAGAAACCCTCAGGTTGCTCCATGTAAATCTCTTCATCTAACTCCCCGTTTAGAAATGTAGTTTTTACATCCATTTGATGTATTTCAAGATTTCTCATTGCTGCAATTGCAATCACCAACCTTATGGAAGTTATTCGAGTCACGGGTGAGTATGTATCAAAATAGTCTAGACCTTCCTTTTGTCTATACCCTTTGATCACCAACCTTGCCTTGTATTTGTCAATGGAGCCATCAGCTTTCATCTTCCTTTTAAATATCCAACGATATCCAAGTGGTTTATTTCCTGGTGGAAGATCTACTAGCTCCCAAGTGTGATTCTGTAAGATAGAATCAATTTCATTTTTGATGGCTTCTTTCCATTGTGGTCCTTCTGAAGAGGAGACCACCTCTCGATAGGTCTGGGGCTCACCCTCAACCATATAAGTAAGAAAATCAGGCCCAAAAGATTTCTCAATCCTTTGCCTTTTGCTTCTTCTTGGCTCAACCTCTTCTGCCTCTGATTCTTCTTGTGTTTCATGTTGGACAATCTCATCAACCGGTGTTGATGAACTTGCATGCGTCTTTTCCAAACATGGAAACACATCTTCAAAGAATGATGCATTCCTTGACTCCATTATAGTGTTCTTGTGTATTTCTGGATTCTTTGAATCATGTACCAGAAAACGATATGCACTACTATGATGGGCATAACCTATGAACACACAGTCCACAGTTTTGGGTCCTATTTTTTGAACCTTTGGTGGTGGCACCACCACTTTGGCTAGGCACCCCCACACTTTCAAGTATTTATAGGATGGTTTCCTCCCTGTCCACAACTCATATGGTGTTACATCCTTTTTCTTGAAAGGTATCTTGTTCAAAAGATAATTAGCCGATAGAACGGCTTCCCCCCACATGTCTGGGGTTAACCCAGAACTTAATAACAAGGCATTCATCATTTCTTTTAAGGTACGGTTCTTTCGTTCCGAAATGTCATTTGATTGTGGAGAATATGGTGGGGTTATCTCATGTCTTATGCCACTTTGTGCACATAAGTTTGCAAATGGTGAAACATATTCACCTCCTCTATCGCTTCTCACAACCTTGATTTTCTTATTAAGTTGGTTCTCCACTTCATTTTTATATAAAATGAATTTGTCTATTGCTTCATCCTTACTTTTAAGTAAATATACTAGCAATATCTAGTACTATCATCAATGAAAGTGATAAAGTACTTATTTCCTCCTCTTGTGGGAATTGATTTAAAATCACAAACATCTGTGTGAGTCATATCAAGGGGTTCGGTTATTCTTTCAACCGATCTAAATGACGATCTTGTTTGTTTGGCTTCGACGCAAGTTTTACATTTTAACTTTGAATCAATGGAAGAGGATGGTATGCAGTCTAATTTAATTAAACGACGAATCGAATCAAAATTTACATGACCAAGACGACCATGCCACACATTAGAAGACTCAATCAAGTAAGCAGAAGTAGAAGCATTCTTATTCATGTTCTTTTTGATAGCCATTACATTGAGTTTAAACATACCATTATGGGCATAGCCCTTTCCAACAAACATACCACGTTTAGTTAAAACAAACTTATCACTTTCTATAACCATACGAAAACCGAACTTGTTAAGCAACCATCCTGACACAAGACTCTTGCGCAATTCGGGAACATAAAGCACGTTGCTTAAAGTGAGCTCCTTTCCCGAAGTCCACTTCAAGATCACATCACCTTTACCCTTGATATCCGCTGTAGCCGCATTTCCCATGTACAGCTTCTCTTCTCCCACAACCTCCTTAAAAGTATTAAAGAGGGTCTTGTCGGGGCAAACATGTCGAGTGGCCCCGGTGTCAATCCACCACCCTTTTGGGGGGTTAGACACAATGTTGACCTCTTCCATCATGGCGGACAGATCCGAGATCATAGCAACAAGAGGCCCGCCATCATCAATCATATGAGCCCTCTCCTGTTTAGGTTGTTTACATTGGTCAGCACGGTGACCCGATTCACCACAATTGTAGCATTTGCCTTTAAAAGAAGCCACCTTCTTTTTCACACCACCATTCCTTGGTCCAAGGTCCACAAACTTGCCTTTGCCCTTGCCATTAGGCTTGTTGTTTTTGTACCCTTTATTCCCCCTTGAAAATTGACCATGTTCCACAAGATTGGCTTTTGCAGAACCTTCCACTTGGGTTCCCTTTAGAGCCAACCTATTGTCTTCTTCAATTCGAAGACGAACCACAAGGTCCTCAACAGTAATTTCCTTTCGCTTATGCTTAAGGTAATTCTTGAAGTCAACCCAACTAGGGGGTAATTTCTCAATCATGGCAGCCACTTGAAATGTCTCACTAAGAGTCATTCCCTCGGAGAGAATATCCCCAAGTATTATTTGTAATTCTTGAACTTGGTTAATTACAGTTTTAGTATCAACCATTTTATAGTCCAAAAACTTAGCCACTACAAATTTCTTAGTCCCGGCATCTTCAGTTTTATACTTGCGTTCCAATGAATCCCACAAGTCTTTGGCTGTTGTTATCTTGCAATATACATTGTACAATGCATCTTGAAGGCCATTCAACACATAGTTGCGGCACAGGTACTCAGAGTGCTTCCATGCATCTAATGCAGTGACAGCTTGAGCATCAGCACCCTCAGCAAGTTGAGGGGGAGACTCAGTCAAAAACCTTGCAAGGTTTAGGGTGGTCAAGTAAAAGAGCATCTTTTGTTGCCACCTTTTGAAGTTCAAACCAGAAAACTTTTCTGGTTTTTCAGCATGATTGGCAACGGTCTGGGCTGCTTGGGTACCAACTAATGGTCCCATGGAAGTAGACCCCAGAACAGTGGATGAGGCTGCTGCAATTGTGGCTGCCATTTCTGAAACAAGAGCAGAAACAGTTAGATTACAGAATAGTTTGGTTTACAAAAAACCAGAAAACCAAATTATTGGTTTACAGAAAACCAAAAAACAAACTTTACAAATAAGTTTGCAAACATTGATTGTAATCCGAAAAAAAAAATTTTAAAAACAGTGAACGGTTGATGTTTTAAAAATTCTGTTTTAAGCTTGTAGGACAACCATTCACATAAAAATAAAACATAACTTTTATTACAATATAATAGGATTACAATACAATGACAAAATTACAGAAAGAAACTAAAAAGAAAAAAGGAAACTGACAATGAATACATATTACACAAACAGAACAAAATAAAAATACTGAAACAAAAGGAAACTAAAAACCGAGTAGAGACTGAGGATTTCTGTTAAACAGAGGTCCCTTAAAACAGATTTCGGGCCACCCAGGTGAACCCGTCTGTCTCCCAGGGTACAACAGCCGAAGCAGGAAGTACTGCCGGAATTAGCCTAGCACCCGATACTATACCTGAAACAAGAGCGCGAAGCTTGGAGAAAGCCGGAAATTCTTCTGGAGCAGAGTCTGTGTGCATATGCAATTTATTTGCAGTCTCAAACCTGGAATCCAAGCCTAGTTTATATAGGCTAGAGAGTTAATTCGCAACTAATGCAATCATTAACTCTAGGAGTTAAGTTTGCAACTAATGCAGTCATAACTCTGGGAGTTAAGAATTCGAATAGTCTCTTGCAACTGGAAAGGCTTGAACCAGACCCGAACCCGCGAGCCATCAGTCAAAAATACTAAGGCGGCTCTCAAGCGGCTCTTGGCGATGCGAGCGTGCGAAGTGCCAAGTACGCCATCAAAACGCCACATTACGCACATCGCTCCTCGGTCTCGTGTCCGGTCCCGGTCCCGTCGGGTGCTTTGCACCCTTGCTATTGCCACTGTGTGTGTCTTGGTATACAAGAATACTCTTGTGTGAACCTTCACACTTATAAGCCAAGCAATAGTTTCTCATTCCTCCGATGTGGGACAGGCTCAATTCCCAAGACATGTTCAATTCCCAATGTCTCAACATTTATACACACAACTTCGAGCATCGATATCTCATTCATCTTAGCTCTATTTTGGACATGATTTGGTTCGTCGTGATCCTCTCACGTAATAGAATACGAACGTAATAAATAATAATTATATTTGTAACAAATAAGTCCAAAAATTTCCAACATGATCTTCACCTTGAGCGTGTTTTGCGTGACTACCAATATGTTTCCTCAAAGTGCTATTTCCCGCAGCACCCAAAATTTTACCACAACGTTTGCAATGAGCCTTTTGCGAACCGTTAGATATTTCGCATAAATCGAAATAAGCCCATATCTCTTGGTTTCGGGAGCAAGGAAGTACTCTCACCACCGTGGCATCGCTAGTAGAACCACCAACCGAATTTTGAGTGCATGCGGAAGCCATGAGAGCGTTTTTTTGTGTTTTGAGAGCTTTTTTTGTGTTTTGAGAACATTTTTGAGTTTTGAGAGGTAGAATGTTGTTGTGAACTAACTCATACCCCCAATACCTATTTATACTAACTTTCAAGCATCAAAAACCAAAAAAAATACAAAAAAAACGGCCATATTAATGGCTATGTAGCCGGTTTTTTTGCCGTAACGGCTAGAACCGGACAAAACCGGTTCTTTTTTGTCCGAAAAAAACCGGTTCCAGAATATCCGATTTTTATCTGGCCCGTATAAAATCATGGGACGGTTCTGGAACCCCTGGTTCTCAAAATGTCCGGACCGGTTCTTTTTTATCCGGTTACAGCCAGATCCGATTTCAGATAATCCGTCGGATCGGATTCGGGTCCGGTTCCTTTGTGCACCTCTACTCCTAACCAAATGATGGTAAAGTGGTGTACTACTAACCAAATAGCTATAGGTTTAAATCGTACGAAGTACAAATGTGATGATTTTAGGTGTATAATGCATCTATAGTTAAAGTGTGTTTTGGTCACTAAAATAAAAATTTATATACACGAGTTGGGTTAAAACTGTAACATCCATGATTTTCTTATGATTTGTTTTGTGCAATAACAACATTTCAACTTCAATTCTGGTTAATTTCATTGTGTCACATTAACCATAATTCCGAAAGTGTATTAAACTCAGAATTTCATTCCTACAAATTTATCCTTTAGCCTTACAAAAATATATATGTATGATGTGATATCCGGCTATTTAGAGATAACTCCGTTAACTCAAGTTCTGTTATATCGCATAAACACAATTAGACCAGTTAGTCCAAGTTATCCAATCATGACTAATTCTGTCATTCCTCAAACTCAAACACAAAACTACACGGATTATTAATGTATTTAATCAAAACACAAGTAGACACGGTCGCGCCAGTGCACGAGCACGGTCACGCCAAGTGTCCAAGCACGGTCATGCCTAATTCTAGGCACGGTCGCGCCTCATGCACAGTCAAGACGCAAACTCAATCCGTAACGCCTCAAAACGTTCGAATTCGCAGCCATAACCCGACATTGATTGTTTCGGACATCATTAGGCCGTTTCTAACCATTCATCGCTACCAATTAACCTGAATTAATTCCAATTATGGACTTTAAGTCATAACCGTCGAAGCCCCCAACGATTACACTCGAATTCGCACCAACCCTCTTTTCATTCTGCGATTAACCATCTGCACACCTCAAACGAGTTCCACGAAACCTGTAACATCATTCGATTTCACCGGAGAAGGAAACAGAGCTGCCGGAGAACAAGCCACTCGAAGGCAAACCTGATTTTGCTCGAACTCCATCAATTCGATATCGTTAGAGGTAATTAAACATGTCCACAGCTTCGTTTTCATTCATAGATTAAAAGCCCTATGTTAATTGGGCTTACATTATCGAAATTAACACAAACGAATTCTAGGGTTCATATTCATTTGGGTTTGATCGAACAGCACCATATAATCAATCTAAATTCAATTAAACAATATGGACAAATTCGCCTTCACTTACTCTTTGAAAGCCCCATGATTCCGGCATTTAACCTTATAAGATTTAACCAATTCGTTTTATGGAAAAGTTCAGACACGGTCGTGCAAACCGATTAGCACGGTCGTGCCTCGTGCCCAGGCATGATTGTGCCTCCTGACTAGGCACGGTCGCGTCCCATGCCTAAGCACGGTCGTGCCCATACCCTGGCACGGTCGTGTGTCTCCTGATCAGCTTTCTTTTTTTTAAATCATTTTAATATATTTTGTTTAAACCCAAATTTCTTTATAAAAATTATTTTATAAAACCCCAAGGCAAGGAAATTGTTTTATAAACCCAACTATCAACTTGGGAATTTTAAACCATTTATTTGATTCTTTCTAGCGGATATAAAACTAAAAATTCTAAATAAAAAGTTTATATAATTATTTTATTCAAAACCTATACAAATTATTTATATACTAATATATATTTACAATATTTCTTGGCACATTATTATTAAATGAATAAATGAGATAGATTTATTTATTTAAACCCTAAATGAATTTATTTATTTAAATTAATTAAACATAAACCTAAAGACAAATATTATTTTTCATATATACTTTGAACTTACAATTTTACATATCAAACTTTTCTCGACTTACATCCTGTCACATAAAATGACACAACCCTTGTACAAATCCACACATATCAAACCGATGAACATTTGATCATGACATAGACTCCGTACACATTATTAATTCAAGATCATACATTCTCACTCTATGTTAACTTTGTGATTTACAAGAATACTTTTACTACCTATTGTTCGTGCTATCTACACCATCTATACAAGTGAGTTTACATAGCCCCTTTTTACATTATTTATATTTTTGGGGTGGAACATTGGTTTCAAGTATACAATGTTACAAATTACACAATACAATTCCACCCTACATTCATGTGTACAAATTTGAGCCTTATGTTTGAGTACTAGGTTTGTAAACTACTTTGTGTGCAATTTACATGTGCAATCATTAACTATACAAGCCGACGGTTAACAATGATAGATCTATTGAGTCTGACAAACCCACCCAGGTAGGGTGATTGTTACCGACAACACATTTTGGTTTTGCATGCTAGTTACAAAGGTTTGATTGTACAATTTGGTTTCACAATAGTAACTCTCCATATTTGCCTTATTAACCATGATTTGTATGGATTGTATGCACACAACACAATGATACTATTTACAGTCAAAACCTATGTATGCTCACCAACTTTTTAGTTGATATTGTTTTAACCATGTTTCAGGTACGAATGTTTGAGATTGATCAAGTTTACTACACTTAAGTTGTGGACCTAGATAATAAAGGAACTTGTTATGTATTTTGAAATTCATGTACTTTGTTAGATATTTGTTTGGTTTGAATTTAAATGTGATGATTTAATATATTATAACTTAGTCAATCATGTGCTCATGAACAGTCTACACGTCCGTCCCGACATATTCCTCCGTCGGGTGGGGTGTGACAGATTGGTATCAGAGCCTTGGTTATAGGGAATTAGGTGTAACATTTCTGATTTTCATCATGTAATCGTTTGATTTCAATAAACAAACACATTTCAGTTTCGATTCGTGTACAAACTACGATGCAGTTACATATACAAACTATTCTATTACAATAACAAATTAAACAAAAACACCATTATCTCACAAGCCCCGAGGACAAAAAAAAAAAAAAAAAAAAAAAAAACTGACAAAACTCAAAAACTACAAAACTAGGCAAGCACGGTCGCGCCTGCAGACCTAAGCACGGTCGCGCCTAAAGTAGGCACGGTCGCGCTGATGAACCCACTTGACTCTGCAGAAGTCAAATCATACCATACCCGCTGAATTCGCGAAATTTAAAATGGAGAAAAGCCGGTCTTCGCGCGTCAGACCATACTCCACTGAATTCCGTCTGAAACACGCATCAAATGTCGTCCAATTTGCACAATTTTTTTAATCCCATTCACACCACAACCGAGTCTCTCGAATTTGCGGATATAAAGCAACTTGCACGATTTCTACGCCTTCATATAAGCCCACTCAGTCTCCCAAAACTCTCGTTCGACGCTCAAACAAGTCTCTGGAGTCCAATCGATCGCCAAGAAGCTCGACTCTTGACCCGTAGCCGACTGCATTAAATTGCCCATTGTTAACGAGTAAGTAACACTTCCTTAACTTCATATCTACCCCTAGGATGAAAGCCCTATACTAAATCGTAGTTATATCACACAATCAATTCGATTTTGAACCAAAGAGCCGAAAACTAAACTTTTACTCAAACTACCACTTAAACACGATATAAATACAATCAAACTATGTAGATACATTCGCAAGCACCTAATCTATGAAAGCCCTAAGAATACAGAAGCATTTATTATAAGAATCGATCGAATTGTGGCTGAAAAAGACCCGACACGGTCGCGCTTATCACTGAGCGCGGTCGTGCCTGACCAAGCACAATCGTGCCCCAGGTGTGGCCCGGTCGTGCTTACCGAGCAAACAAGTCTTGATCAAAAACAAACACTAGACGCGGTCGTGCCAGATACGAGCACGGTCGTGCTCTATGTCCAGAACCTATGAAGTACCTTCTGACTCGACCACGGGCGCGTTTCAGACCACCACGGTCACGCCCGGCAACGAGCGCGGTCGTGCCCTTCTTGAGCACGGTCGTGCTCCTTGACCAGAATCAATTATTTTTCTGTTTTAAAGTCTATTTAACATATTTTAGCAAAAAAATTTCAAAATGTAGTTATAAAAGTTACGTTATAAAATCCCAAGACCCGGGAATCATTTATAAACCAAATCTTTGATTTAGAAATTTAAAACGATTAATTCTCGATAGTTTCAAAACCGATGAAATCATGAGTTTATATAATCATTTTTATAAAACTATTTATACAAATATATATTTTGATTTAAACAAATATCGTTTATTTAAATTTTATTTAAATAAATATATATATATATATATATATCGCTACTAATTTATTATTCCAAAACCAACCCTAAACACACAAACCACCAACGAACCCACTTTGGACACAAAATAACACAAACAGTGACACGTGTTATACCCTCATTCGATAGGTCAAACGTAGCGACCTACAACACGCTTGGTATTTTTGTTGATCTGTGCAAACTACACGCTCCAACACAAGTGAGTTACATAGCCCCTCTTTTACTCTATTTACAAACTTTTGGGGTGGAACATGCGTTCTATTTACTATGTTTACAAACTACACAATATACAATTCCACCCTACAATCATGTGTTACAATTTTGAGCTTTGTGCTTGAGTACTAGGTGTGTAGACCAACACGCAGTTTGTTATTCACGTGCAATCATTAACTATTTTATAGCCTACAGTAAACAGTGATAGATCTATTGAGTCTGACAAACCCACCCAGGTAGGGTGACTGTTACTGCCAACACGCGTTTGTTTTGCATGCTAGTTACAAAGGTTTGATTGTACTACCAGGTCACACGATGGTATCTCTCCATAAATGCCTTAATTGCCATGTTTGTATGAATTGTATGCACACGACACTATATTCTATTACATGACACGAAAACCTATGTATTCTCACCAACTTTTTAGTTGACTTTGTTTTTAACCATGTTTCAGGTGACAATGTTTGAAGTATTACAAGCTGCTACATATAGGATTTGGACCTAGCAATTAATCTAAACTATTTATATTTTGTAATCGCTACATTTAGTTCTTGTATGGTATGAACTTGCTACGTGTAATGAAAATGAATGTTTAAATTATTCAAACTTTAGCAACCATGAGCTATGAACAGTCTGCACAGCTTCACGCCCTGACGTTTTCCGCCGTCGGTTGGGGTGTGACAGATTGGTATCAGAGCCTTGGTTATAGGGAATTAGGTTATTAGACACCATTGACCTAGACTATAACTTTAGGTAACCCAACAATGCCATGCTACATGTTTTATGTGATACGTGCTATTTGCTATATGTCACATGCTTTATGTGTTAGTTATTTGATACTTAAAATGTTTAGACTACATGACTTAAAAAGCATGCGTAAATAATAAATTAAATAAATCGTATCCATACCCGTATCCTAAGCCGCATATCCTCCTTAACTGCTTCTATGTCATCATCGCCATAACTTGTGGAAAAAAACTCATACTCGTAGACATTAGTCTATCAAAAATATTTTTATATACCCGTTAAGGTTTTAGACTCTGTTAATTATTAAAGGACATGTGCAATCTGGAAGGGTGACACATGTATTCTGGGTTTTCTAGTCTAGGAAAGCATTTCATATAAATCCCAATCAACCGAGGGATCCGTATGCTTTCCTGGGAATTCCCGGGATGAGTGTTTACCTATAGGCTAAAGCACGTCTCCTTGAAAATTATATACGTCTAATTAACCTTAATATGTCATTGTGTTCAAGTAGAAATGTGATTACTTGAAAACAATCCGAACTATGAAATAAATGTGTTATTTTTCCTCCTATCCTAAATTTCAACGGATTTTTATAAATTCTCACAACACTTTTGTATCATTCTCTTTTTATAGAATGCCTCCTCGTCGTAACATCAACCGCAACAACACCGACAACGCCAACAATAGCACCAACACCAATACCGGCAATGCCAACAACAACAATAATACCGACCTTGCTGCTCTCCTCACTCAGCTAGTAACTCAACTAACTCAAGCCAATAGCAACAACAATGGGAACGCCAGTGGTAGTGCTAATACTGGTAGTGGCGGTGGTGCCAACCCGCCACAATGTACCTTCAAGCATTTCAACTCTTGCAATCCCCTGAAATTTTATGGTACCGAAGGAGCCACGGGACTCCTTCAATGGTTCGAAAATATTGAGGGCACCTTCCTCAATAGTGACTGTCCGGACAATCTGCGTGTTCGCCATGCCACTAGTGTCTTTCAAAAACGGGCACTAACCTGGTGGAATGGGGAAAAGAGAACAAGGGGAGTAGAAGTAGCAATGGCTCTGCCATGGGATGAGATGAAAAGGATCATGACCGAGGAATTCTGTCCTCGAAATGAGATGAAGAATCTGGAAGCGGAATTTTGGGATCTTACCCAAGATAGCGGTGAAAGCTTGGCGTACACCAACCGTTTTCACGAACTGAGCATGCTGGTACCTCACATGGTTACACCTTTGTCTAGGTGTATTGAAAAATATATCGGTGGCCTACCGAGGCAAATCCAGGACACTGTTCTGGGAATAAATCCTGCAAACCTAGAAGATGCTATTCGTCTAGCTGCCACACTGACCGATAATCACGTTAAAGCAGGTACTCTTACCAAAAAGGGGGCCAAGAAAGTTTCTGACACCACAACTCCTCCTACTCATGTCAAAGAAGTTCAAAACGAACAGTATCGAAACACCAGGAAGAGAAAGGCGAAAAATTTTGCAGTAGTCACTCCGGCCGCCCCAATTAATCAAGTTGCACCCTTGGCTCAAAATCCAGCCAAGAAAGCTTATGGAGGTACCTACCCACTCTGCAACAACTGCAACTATCATCACCCACAAACTATCCCATGTCGCAACTGCAATCATTGTGGGAAATTTGGCCATACGGCCAATATCTGCCGACAAAAGGCACTTACTACTCAAGCCAACTCGGTTAATCAACCCGGAGCTAATCAAGTGGTTCCAATCAATGCAAATGGACGGGCTTGCTTTGAATGTGGCAACCCGAACCACTTCCAGAACCAATGTCCAAAACTTGTGAACAATAATCAGGGCGGAGCTCGTGGACGTGCTTTCAACATCAACGCCAATAAAGCTCAAGCCAACGATCATGTGGTCAACGGTACGTTTCTTGTAAATAAACAATTTGCATCTATACTATTTGATACCGGGGCCGATAAGAGTTTTGTGTCACTTAACTTTGAACCTTTACTTGCAAAAACACGATCCAAACTCGAGAAAACCTTCACCGTTGAAGTAGCGGATGGAAACTCCATCACTATTGACTCCATCATTCATGACTGCTCACTAGAACTCAATGGTCACACGTTTCCAGTCAACCTTATACCAATGCCGTTGGGAAGCTTTGACGTCATCATCGGCATGGATTGGTTATCTAAAAACCATGCCGAGGTCATGTGCTTTGAAAAGTACATCCGAGTACCTCTTCCACCGGGAGACATATTGAAAGTCTTTGGCGAGAAACCTTGCAAAGGACTCAAACTGATGTCATGCATAACTGCCCAGAAATACATTCGAAAGAAGTGCATGGTTTTCCTAGCTCAGGTGATTCAAAAAGAAGACAAGGAGAGAAGAATAGAAGATATTCCCATCATTCGGGAGTTTCCCGACGACTTACCCGGTCTTCCACCTGTTCGGGAAGTAAAGTTTCGAATCGATCTTATACCCGGAGCAAACCCTGTGGCTAAAGCTCCATATCGGCTTGCACCTTCCGAATTGCAAGAACTTGCAAGTCAACTTCAAGAACTCGCTGACAAAGGTTTCATACGGCCAAGTCATTCACCGTGGGGTGCACCAGTCTTGTTTGTTAAAAAGAAGGATGGTTCATTCCGCATGTGTATTGACTATCGAGAGCTCAACAAGCTTACAATCAAAAACCGCTACCCGTTACCTAGGATTGACGACCTCTTCGATCAACTCCAAGGTTCTACTTGTTTCTCGAAGATTGATCTTCGATCTGGTTATCACCAACTGCGTGTCCAAGAAGAAGATATTCCAAAGACCGCCTTCCGAACAAGATATGGTCATTACGAGTTCACGGTTATGCCTTTTGGGTTGACCAATGCACCTGCTGTCTTTATGGATCTCATGAACCGCATGTGCAAACCATACCTTGACAAATTCGTGATCGTTTTCATCGATGACATCTTGATCTATTCCAAGACTGAGGAAGAACATGAACAGCACCTTAGACTGATTTTGGATCTCCTGAGAACCGAACAATTATACGCCAAGTTCTCCAAATGTGAATTTTGGCTAAAGGAGGTTCAATTTTTGGGTCATGTTGTCAATAAAAAGGGAATACATGTCGACCCTGCCAAGATCGAAGCTGTTAAGAATTGGAGTGCTCCTCAAACCCCTACCGAGGTTCGTTCGTTCCTTGGTTTAGCGGGTTATTACCGAAGATTCATTTCCAATTTCTCCAAGATTGTTGTTCCCCTCACCGCCTTGACACATAAAGGTAAACCTTATGAATGGGGGCCGAAACAAGAAGAAGTTTTCCAAACTCTTAAACAGAAGTTATGTGATGCTCCTATTCTGACTCTTCCCGAAGGAAAAGATGACCTAGTCGTCTACTGTGATGCCTCTAACCTAGGCCTTGGTTGTGTTCTCATGCAACGAGGCAAGGTAATCGCTTATGCATCGAGGCAACTCAAGATCCATGAAAAGAACTATACGACGCACGATCTGGAGCTAGGTGCAGTCATATTTGCCTTGAAGATTTGGAGACATTATCTATATGGCACGAAATGTGTGGTATTTACCGACCACAAAAGCCTCCAACACATCTTCAATCAAAAAGAACTCAACATGAGGCAACGACGTTGGGTTGAACTCCTCAATGATTACGATTGCGAGATTCGTTATCATCCCCGCAAGGCAAACGTAGTAGCCGATGCGCTGAGCCGTAAAGAACGTGTCATGCTCCAAAGTGTCAAGATTCATTCCGACATTCAAACCCGTATTCTAGCAGCTCAACACCTCTCGATTACCGAGGGCAATATGTATGAGGAAATGTCGTGTGGTGCTGAATTCCAACTAGAGACTAAAAACAATGGCTTGCTTTATTTCTTGGATCGTATTTGGGTTCCCAATCGCAATGATCTCCGGGAATTCCTCATGACTGAAGCACACAAGTCTCGGTATTCTATCCATCCCGGTGCGGATAAAATGTATCACAATCTTCGACCACAATATTGGTGGCCTGGTATGAAGAAAGACATTGCACTCTATGTTGCAAAATGTCTAACCTGCTCTAAAGTCAAAGCCGAACATCAACGTCCTTCCGGCTTACTTGAACAACCGGAAATCCCCGTGTGGAAATGGGAAAATCTAGCCATGGACTTCATTACTAAACTCCCCCGTACTTCAAATGGCTATGATAGCATTTGGGTAATCATCGACCGTCTCACAAAGTCCGCACACTTCCTGCCCATCCGTGAAGACTATCGGGTTGAGAAATTGGCCCGAATCTATATTGACGAAATTGTGAGTCGACACGGTATACCTTTGAACATAATCTCCGACAGAGATGCTCGTTTCACTTCCAGATTTTGGCAATCTCTGCAAAAGGCACTTGGCACACGATTGGATTTAAGCACAGCCTACCATCCCCAAACTGATGGCCAGACTGAACGAACAATCCAAACGCTCGAAGACATGCTGAGAGCCTGTGTCATAGACTTTGGTGGCAATTGGGATTCACACTTGACACTTATTGAATTCTCCTACAATAACAGCTACCACACCAGCATCAACATGGCTCCATTCGAAGCTCTTTATGGTCGCAAATGCCGTTCTCCCATCTGTTGGAACGAGATTGGTGAAGCACAAATCACCGGTCCCGAGTTAATTCAGGAAACATCCGACAAAATCCTTCAAATCCGTGACAACATCCGAGTAGCGAGAAGTCGACAAAAGAGCTATGCCGACAAGCGACGAAAACCCTTGGAATTCCAAGTGGGTGACCTTGTGCTTCTCAAAGTATCCCCTTGGAAGGGTGTGATCCGCTTTGGAAAGAAAGGCAAGCTAGCACCTCGTTACGTAGGCCCGTTCAAGATCCTTGAAAGAATCGGGAAAGTGGCTTACAAACTTGAGCTACCTCCAGCACTCAACAATGTTCATCCAACCTTCCACGTGTCCAACCTGAAGAAATGTCTTGCTGATGAGAACCTCCACATACCTCTTGACGACGTGCGCATTGATGAAACGATGCATTTCGTCGAGAAACCAGTGGAAATCATGGATCGTGAAATCAAGCAACTCAAGCGCAGCCGCATCCCTATAGTCAAAGTCCGTTGGGATTCAAAACGCGGTCCTGAGTTTACTTGGGAACGCGAAGACCAAATGAAACTCAAGTATCCTCACCTATTCACCAATTCTGCAACCTCAACTAGTTGAATTTCGGGACGAAATCCCCTCAACAAGGGGAGACTGTAACATTTCTGATTTTCATCATGTAATCGTTTGATTTCAATAAACAAACACATTTCACTTTCGATTCGTGTACAAACAAACTACGATGCAGTTACATATACAAACTATTCTATTACAATAACAAATTAAACAAAAACACCATTATCTCACAAGCCCTGAGGACAAAAAAAAAAACTGACAAAACTCAAAAACTACAAAACTAGGCAAGCACGGTCGCGCCTAGGACTAGGCACGGTCGTGCCTGCAGACCTAAGCACGGTCGCCCCTAAAGTAGGCACGGTCGCGCTGATGAACCCACTTGACTCTGCAGAAGTCAAATCATACCATACCCGCTGAATTCGCGAAATTTAAAATGGAGAAAAGCCGGTCTTCGCGCGTCAGACCATACTCCACTGAATTCCGTCTGAAACACGCATCAAATGTCGTCCAATTTGCACAATTTTTTTAATCCCATTCACACCACAACCGAGTCTCTCGAATTTGCGGATATAAAGCAACTTGCACGATTTCTACGCCTTCATATAAGCCCACTCAGTCTCCCAAAACTCTCGTTCGACACTCAAACAAGTCTCTGGAGTCCAATCGATCGCCAAGAAGCTCGACTCTTGACCCGTAGCCGACTGCATTAAATTGCCCATTGTTAACGAGTAAGTAACACTTCCTTAGCTTCATATATACCCCTAGGATGAAAGCCCTATACTAAATCGTAGTTATATCACACAATCAATTCGATTTTGAACCAAAGAGCCGAAAACTAAACTTTTACTCAAACTACCACTTAAACACGATATAAATACAATCAAACTATGTAGATACATTCGCAAGCACCTAATCTATGAAAGCCCTAAGAATACAGAAGCATTTATTATAAGAATCGATCGAATTGTGGCTGAAAAAGACCCGACACGGTCGCGCTCATCACTGAGCGCGGTCGTGCCTGACCAAGCACAATCGTGCCCCAGGTGTGGCCCGGTCGTGCTTACCGAGCAAACAAGTCTTGATCAAAAACAAACACTAGACGCGGTCGTGCCAGATACGAGCACGGTCGTGCTCTATGTCCAGAACCTATGAAGTACCTTCTGACTCGACCACGGGCGCGTTTCAGACCACCACGGTCACGCCCGGCAACGAGCGCGGTCGTGCCCTACTTGAGCACGGTCGTGCTCCTTGACAAGAATCAATTATTTTTCTGTTTTAAAGTCTATTTAACATATTTTAGCAAAAAAATTTCAAAATGTAGTTATAAAAGTTACGTTATAAAATCCCAAGACCCGGGAATCATTTATAAACCAAATCTTTGATTTAGAAATTTAAAACAATTAATTCCCGATAGTTTCAAAACCGATGAAATCATGAGTTTATATAATCATTTTTATAAAACTATTTATACAAATATATATTTTGATTTAAACAAATATCGTTTATTTAAATTTTATTTAAATAAATATATATATATATATATATATATATATATATATATATATATCGCTACTAATTTATTATTCCAAAACCAACCCTAAACACACAAACCACCAACGAACCCACTTTGGACACAAAATAACACAAACAGTGACACGTGTTATACCCTCATTCGATAGGTCAAACGTAGCGACCTACAACACGCTTGGTATTTTTGTTGATCTGTGCAAACTACACGCTCCAACACAAGTGAGTTACATAGCCCCTCTTTTACTCTATTTACAAACTTTTGGGGTGGAACATGCGTTCTATTTACTATGTTTACAAACTACACAATATACAATTCCACCCTACAATCATGTGTTACAATTTTGAGCTTTGTGCTTGAGTACTAGGTGTGTAGACCAACACGCAGTTTGCTATTCACGTGCAATCATTAACTATTTTATAGCCTACAGTAAACAGTGATAGATCTATTGAGTCTGACAAACCCACCCAGGTAGGGTGACTGTTACTGCCAACACGCGTTTGTTTTGCATGCTAGTTACAAAGGTTTGATTGTACTACCAGGTCACACGATGGTATCTCTCCATAAATGCCTTAATTGCCATGTTTGTATGAATTGTATGCACACGACACTATATTCTATTACAAGACACAAAAACCTATGTATTCTCACCAACTTTTTAGTTGACTTTGTTTTTAACCATGTTTCAGGTGACAATGTTTGAAGTACTACAAGCTGCTACATATAGGATCTGGACCTAGCAATTAATCTAAACTATTTATATTTTGTAATCGCTACATTTGGTTCTTGTATGGTATGAACTTGCTACGTGTAATGAAAATGAATGTTTAAATTATTCAAACTTTAGCAACCATGAGCTATGAACAGTCTGCACAGCTTCACGCCCCGACGTTTTCCGCCGTCGGTTGGGGTGTGACATTAGGTTATTAGACACACATAACGTAGAATATAACCTTAGGACACCCATCTTATGCCATGCTCTATGTTACATGGTATTTGCCACATTACTAAATGCTACATGTTTAATAATTTGTATGATTATCTTACATGATATCCTAGGTATTACACTGCATGATACAATACATGATAGCCTATGTACTACACTACTTGATACTCATGTGCTAATACAATTGCTATATACATGCTACCTATTTGATTCCATTAAGTGGTATCCAAAGTTTTCCTATACACTTATCCATACCTAAAGTCTTTATACACCCTCATCCTTACACACTATGACACCATCATCTTTTGTTAACAAAACCCAACCTATTGGGCCTAATGCCCATTAATAAGAAACTAAGGAGCCAAATTACCCTACAAGAAGAGGAAGCCTGCTGGAGTAAATAATACTCACCTTTGGGCCTCAAAGCCTGATCCATAATGATTCTCATCATGACCATGAGCCCAAACGATAGTGTTACTAGTACACGATGGCTGGAAGAGTGTGTGTAGACCATGAGAGATTCTAGCTAAGGAAGGACCGTGTACTTAAGCGTGCCCTTTGTGACCCACCCCTCTTTCCTGGGAATTCTCTCTATGGATACACTACTTATAGGTCAAATGTTACTTCTAAAATTATATTGTGAAGACTCGGTGTCGTGACTAGTCGAACCCTGAAAGCTCCCATATTTAACACTTAGTATATTTCTATATACCACTTACAATCTTTTCCCTTCTTTTCTGCTTTACATGGACTCCTACTCTCCTCCCTCCCCGGTATACTATCCCGGAGCAGAGTCCGAACAAGAAGAAAACAATGGATCACCAGGCTATCGGTCACCAACACCCTCAGCTGCTAAGTCAAGTTTTGACATAAGGGCAGATTGGATCAGGAACACTGGACCGAGACTTCGAGCATCTGGATCACCTCCATCAAGAAACCCGTATCAGGCACCCCATCTACACAACCAGTTACCACCCCCTATGAGAGACCCCTACCTAGCACCCAACCCATATCACCCTGACCCATGGGCAAGGCAAACCATGGCACCCACTAGTGCTATGGGAGTCCCATTTGATGTCATCCACCGATACGTGAGAACCTTGGAGTTTGTGAGACAAGGGATGGAGCACAGAATAAGACATGATCTGCTAGGACAAAGGATTGACATCCTAAGAAATCAAGTGTGGTGCCAGGAGGAGAAAATTGCTAGCCTGGTAAAAGAAAGGGAGATACTTATTGCACGCACAGAAGCAGCAAGAGTTGAGGCCCAGTTTGCTATCCGAGTGACCATAGCAATGTTCGTCTTGGTGCTCATTTGCTTCCTTGTTGAAAGTTACCTGTGATGTTAGCGGGACTGTTCTACTTCTTGTCTTTAAATTCCAGCTTGAAATCGCTACTCTATGTTTGGTTTAAATTTTTGATATTTTATCATTTAATGCTAAGTTTTATTTTACAACTTTAATGTCATTACTCGTTGGTTTAATATTACCGGCATATTGTCATCAAGATCACCCAAGCATCACTTTCTTATTCATTGCAATTTAGTACATATACCTAAACCTTCTTGGTAAACTAATCATTTTATGATCTGATTTAAAACAACATCGTTATTTTGTTCAAACAAAGCATTTATCACACCCTTAGTTTATAAATATTATTTGGAATATAAGTTTTCAACAAAACTTTTTTTTACTTAGAAAGAAAATTTAAATACGATTCATTTTATAAAACTTTATTTAAATAAATTATAACTTTGGTTTCAATAAATTTAATTATTATCGAACTTTGTCTTAATTACTAAATGATCTAGCTATTATTTTTCCTTTATGATAATTAAAAGTTAATAAAAAGGTTTTTCTCATAAAATTATTCATCTAGTTAGATTACTCGACTCGTTGGTTTCACCATCATATTTATTTACAAACAAGAATAAAATTACAATTACTTATTTATTTACTAACAAAGTCAGTTATTCGTAAGCACACTACTCATAATATTTTCAGAACCCCCTCGTTATATTGCACCTTCAGTAATATATGAGCGCATTGCCACTTCGAAGAAGATGGATCATTTCGCGTAGACATTAACCCTCCCTATAAACCTCAACGAGATCTAAAAAGCTAAAAATCAACTACCCACATTATACATGAACACGCTTGTCCGTAACACTCGACCATCTACAGAATTCGATAGTTTACATTACTCATAAGATTCAATAGCTTACACCTGAACGTACACAATACACATGAAACTCAGTTGTTTACAATATACATGATACATGATACATGCAACTCAGTTGTTTATAGTATACATGATGTAGGATTGATTACATTATACATGAAACTCAGCTGTTTACAACATACATGATACATGAAACTTAGTTGTTCACAATATACATAATATAAGATTGATTACATGATACATTAAACTTAGTTGTTCACGATACACATGATATTTAACTGTTTACATTATACATGAAAACTTGGTTGCTTACAAAATACATAAATATTAAATTGTTCACCTCATACATAAGACCCATTTTTTACTATATACATGGTACTACACTATTCACATTATACATGGAACCTATTTGTTTACAAGGTGCATAACACTAGATCATACATGAAGCTTGAGTGTTTACTTTATACATGGGACTAAATTGTTTACAATTGTTACAATTGACTGATCACATTTTACGCAAGGCATGATCATACACTTTATTCACTAAAGTTGAAAGCTATAACACCTTGGAGCTACTCGAGGTCTGACGTATTCGTGTTCAAACACGAGGAGGCTGCAACATTTTTAAACTACTCATGGTTTGACGTATTCTTGTTCAAACACGAGTAAGCCATGGAACTTTAGGATATACTACATTTTTACTCCTTAGCTTTCCTAATTGACCTTACTATCCAGGGACACAGTTATTCATTAGCAACACATACGTGAAAACAATAGATACGAACTAAGAAATTTTGTGACCTCCCTTGACCTACACACAATAGAACGATCTATATGCACCATGCGACGATTCGAGTAATTACGAGTGCAAACGTAATTATTAAAATCAGCGCATGGGAAAAAATAGTAAATTATGTCGTGTGTAATGATCTAAAACCTATCGTGATATATAGCAACAGAACTAATGTGATATGACAAGGGCATGGTGGATACGCCGATGGTACTTCCTATATATAAGTGCTCTGTCACATTATCAGAAGTAGCGTTGTTTGTGTCACATGAAGTTTTGACCTAGACCAATGTTTGTGAAATCCCCTATCCACTAACAATTCTTGAGCATATTAGACTACAATCTAAAACAAACCCTAATCATCAAATTCCCATCAAATCCATTCCAAGTAATGCATTTCACCTTTAGGATCCAAATTATTATTCGACAGATTTTCTCCTTAAGTTCATTTCAAAACTAAATTCATAATCATCATTCATGCCTGACTTTGAGTATCATACCTAAACCTTATTATCAATCGTACTCCCCAACCCAACAGTCAAAGTTCGTTGGAATTCTAGGCGCGGTCCCGAGTTTACTTGGGAACGAGATGACCAAATGAAGCTTAAGTACCCACATCTTTTCTTGAGACAGTAGCTTCAACTAGTTGAATTTCGGGACGAAATTCCCTCAACTAGGGGATACTGTAAAATCCATGATTTTCTTATGCTTTGTTTTGTGCAATAACAACATTTCAACTTCAATTCTGGTTAATTTCATTGTGTCACATTAACCATAATTACAAAATTGTATTAAACTCAGAATTTCATTCATACAAATTTATCCTTTAGCCTTACAAATATATATATATATATATATGTATGATGTGACATCCGACTATTTAGAGATAACTCTGTTAACTCTAGTTCTGTTATCTCGCACAAACACAATTAGTCCAGTTAGTCCAAGTTATCCAATCACAAACCCCAGGGACTAATTCTGCCATTCCTCAAACTTAAACACCAAACTACAAGGATTATTTCTGTATTTAATCAAAACACAAGTAGACACGGTCACGCCAGTTCATGAGCACGGTCGCGCCAAGTGCCCAAGCACGGTCATGCCTAATTCCAGGCACGGTCGCGCCTCATGCACAGTCAAGACGCAAACTCAATCTGTAACGCCTCAAAATGTTCGAATTCGCAGGCATAACTCGACATTGATTGTTTCGGACATCATTAGGCTGTTTCTAACCATTCATCGCTGCCAATTAACCCGAATTAATTCCAATTATGGACTTTAAGTCATAACTGTCGAAGCCCCCAACGATTACACTCGAATTCTCACCAACCCTCTTTTCATTCTGCGATTAACCATCTGCATACCTCAAACGAGTTCCATGGAACCTGTAACATCATTCAATTTCACCGGAGAAGGAAACAGAGCCGTAGAAGAACAAGTCACTCGAAGGCAAACCTACTTTTGCTCGAACTCCATCAATTCGATATCATTAGAGGTAATTAAACATGTCCACAGCTTCATTTTTATTCATAGATTAAAAGCCATATGTTAATTGGGGCTTACATTATCGAAATTAACACAAACGAATTCTACGGTTCATATTCATTCGGGTTTGATCGAACAGCACCCTAGAATCAATCTAAATTCAATTAAACTATATAGACAAATTCGCCATCACCTACTCTTTGAAAGCCCCATGATTCCAGCATTTAACCTTATAAGATTTAACCAATTTGTTTTCTTGAAAAGTTCAGACACGGTCTGCTAATCGATTAGCATGGTCGTGCCTCGTGCCCAGACATGATTGTGCCTCCTAGCTAGGCACGGTCGCGTCCCATGCCTAAGCACGGTTGTGCCCATACACTGGCACGGTCGTATGTCCCCTGATCAGTTTTATTTTAAAAAAAAAAATTAATATATTTTGTTTAAACCCAAATTTCTTTATAAAAATTATTTTATAAAACCCCAAGGTACGGAAATTGTTTTATAAACCCAACTATCTACTTGGGAATTTTAAACCATTTATTTGATCCTTCCTAACGGATATAAAACTAAAATTCTAAATAAAAAGTTTATATAATTATTTTATTCAAAACCTATACAAACTACTTATATACTAATATATATTTACAATATTTCTTGACACATTATTATTAAATGACTAAATGAGATAGATTTATTTATTTAAACCCTAAATGAATTTATTTATTTAAATTAATTAAACCTAAATTTTAAAGATAAATATTATTTTTCATATATATACTTAGAACTTACAATTTTACATATCAAACTTTTCTCGACTTACATCCTGTCACATAAAATGACACAACCCTTGTACAAATCCACACATATCAAACCGATGAACATTTGATCATGACATAGACTCCATACACATTATTAATTCAAGATCATACATTCTCACTCTATGTTAACTTTGTGATTTATAAGAATCACTTTTAATACCTATTGTTCGTGCTATCTACACCATCTATACAAGTGAGTTTACATAACCTATTTTTACATTATTTACATTTTTGGGGTGGAACATGAGTTTCAAGTATACAATGTTACAAATTACACAATACAATTCCACCATGCATTCATGTGTACAAATTTGAGCCTTATGTTTGAGTACTAGGTGTGCAAACTACTTTGTGTGCAATTTACTTGTGCAATCATTAACTATACAAGCCGACGGTTAACAATGATAGATCTATTGAGTCTGATAAACCCACCCAAGTATGGTGATTGTTACCGACAACACATTTTGGTTTCGCATGCTAGTTACAAAGGTTTGATTGTACAATTTGGTTTCACAATAGTAACTCTCCATATTTGCCTTATTAACCATGATTTGTATGGATTGTATGCACACAACACAATGATACTATTTAGAGTCAAAACCTATGTATACTCACCAACATTTTAGTTGACATTGTTTTAACCATGTTTCAGGTACGAATGTTTGAGATGATCAAGTTTACTACACTTGAGTTGTGGACCTAGATAATAAAGGAACTTGTTATGTATTTTGAAATTCGTGTACTTTGTTGGATATTTGTTTGGCTTGAATTTAAATGTGATGATTTAATATATTATAACTTAGTTAACCAAGTGCTCATGAACAGTCTACACGTCTGTCCCGACATATTCCGCCGTCGGTTGGGGTGTGACAGATTGGTATCAGAGCCTTGGTTATAGTGAATTAGGTTATTAGACACACATGACCTAGACTATAACCTTAGGACACCCATCTTATGCCATGCTTTATGTTACATGGTATTTGCCACATTACTAAATACTACATGTTTAATACTTTGTATGATTATCTTACATGATATCCTAGGTATTACACCGCATGATACAATACATGATAGCCTATGTACTACACTACTTGATACTCATGTGCTAATAAAATTGCTATATACATGCTACCTATTTGATTCCATTAAGTGTTATCCTAAGTTTTCCCATACACTTATCCATACCTAAAGTCTTTATACACCCTCATCCTTACACACTATGACACCATCATCTTTTGTTAACAAAACCCAACCCATTGGGCCTAATGCCCATTAATAAGAAACTAAAGAGCCCACTTACCCTCCAAGAAGAGGAAGCCTGCTAGAGTAAATAAACCTCACCTTTGAGCCTCAAAGCCCGATCCATAATGACTCTCATCATGACCATGAGCCCAAACGATAGTGTTATTAGTACATGATGGCTGGAAGAGTGTGTGTAGACCATGAGAGATTCTGGCTAAGGAAGGACCGGGTACTTAAGTGTGTCCTTTGTGACCCACCCCTCTTTCCTAGGAATTCTCTCCATGGATACACTACTTATAGGTCAAATGTTACTTCTAAAATATTATTGTGAAGACTCGGTGTCGTGACTAGTCAAACTCTGAAAGCTCCCATATTTAACACTTAGTATATTTCTATATACCACTTATAATCTTTTCCCTTCTTTTCTGCTAGACATGGACTCCTACTCTCCTCCCTCCCCGGTATACTATCCCGGAGCGGAGTCCGAACAAGAAGAAAACAATGGATCACTAGGCTATCGGTCACCAACACCCTCAGCTGCTAGGTCAAGTTTTGACATAAGGGTAGATTGAATCAGGAACACTGGACCGAGACTTCGAGCATCTAGATCACCTCCATCAAGAAACCCGTATCAGGCACCCCATCTACACAACCAGTTACCACCCCATATGAGAGACCCCTACCTAGCACCCGACCCATATCACCCTGACCCAAGGGCAAGGCAAACCATGGCACCCACTAGTGCTATGGGAGTCCCATTTGATTCCATTCACCAATACGTGAGAACCTCTGAGTTTATGAGATAAGGGATGGAGCACGGAATAAGACATTATCTGCTAGGACAAAGGATTGATAGCCTAGGAAATCTAGTGTGGTGCCAGGAGGAGAAAATTGCTAGCCTGGAAGAAGAAAGGGATATACTTATTGCACGCACAGAAGCAGCAAGAGCTGAGGCCCAGTTTACTATCCGAGTGACCATAGCAATGTTCATCTTGGTGCTCATCTGCTTCCTTGTTGAAAGTTACCTGAGACGCTAGCGGGACTGTTCTACTTCTTGTCTTTAAATTCCCGTTTGAAACCGCTACCCTATGTTTGGTTTAAACTTTTGACATTTTATCATTTAATGCTAAGTTTTATTTTACAACTTTAATGTCATTACTTGTTGGTTTAATATTACCGGCATATTGTCATCAAGATCACCCAAGCATCACTTTCTTATTCATTGCATTTTAGTACAAATACCTAAACCTTCTTGGTAAACTAATCATCTTATGATCTGATTTAAAACAACATCGTTATTTTTGTTCAAACAAAGCATTTATCACACCCTTAGTTTATAAATATTATTTGGAATATAAGTTTTCAACAAAAAAAATTTTACTTAGAAAGAAAATTTAAATACAATTCGTTTTATAAAACTTTATTTAAATAAACTATAACTTTGGGTCACCTGAAGGCGGCTGCCGCCACTCCACCGCCACCACCGCATCGCCGCTTGATGCGGCTTCTGGTTCACCTGAAGGTGGCTGCCGCCACTCCTTATGGTGGTTTCCACCACCGTTGTCGTTGCTGTGAAGTTTGGTCTTGGGGAAATCTACCAATAACTTATGAAATTCAACTGTGAATCTCTGACCTAAATTCAATTAAAACACATCAATAAATCAACACTTAAGAAATTCCCTCTCATTACAGCACAAAATATAACTATGAGCCATTTGCCGAGTGTGTGCCGATTTGAAGTAGTCTCCGAAGAACTATCAACGGTTTCTTCCGATAAATTGAAACGATTTTGGAGATGTCGTACTCCGTCAAAGATTCTGCCTCCGACGTGCTGAGTTCGGATCATTAGCTAGGTGACTCGGTGAAAGTATCCACGTCACGCACTACCGTATTAACGGTGGTTCTTCGAAGGAGGAGGTTTGGTGGCCGGATAGAATTGACTGTTTTCCGTCGTAAGTGATAACGCGTGGAGGAGTAAAGCGACGGTGGAGGTGGTGGCACCGGTGCTAATATCATGGTGGTGTGTATGCCTATTGTGTTCAGTGAACGTGGAGGTGGTGGTTGCCGCCGCTCCTTGGGAAGTAGAGTTTCACCAAAGAAAAGACATTTAAACCTAGGCTAGTGGTGGCAGGTGGGGGTGGCGGTGAGGAAGAAGAGGGTGAAGTGGGTATTTCAAGGGTATTTTGGTCATTTTACAAGAGTTAACAGAAAAAATTTAACGGAGTTAGTAAATTGGATTAGAAGTGTTAAGAATTTAAACGTCAGGGATTCAGAGTGTTAGGGGTGCACTGAACCTGTTAAGATCATCAAACCTCAGGGATGAAAACTGCAGTTTACTCAAATAATTAACTTTGAGTCTAATCTTTATACTAATAAATAAAAATCCTAAGGTGATACATGTTATTTTCTTGTGCATCCACAAAAATTTTTGTCGGCTCTCTCTCCTATTAAATAATGGTATTAAAAGAATATATATACTTTTAAATATTTAATATAAATCTAATTATGAATAGTTATTATTTGATTATGGATAGTTATTATATTATAAACAAATAAATTTAATATGAATTAACATTTATCAATGGCATAAAAAAAACTAACACGTAGTTGAAAAAAAAATGTTTTAAAAATTAATTTAACAAAATTTATAATTGTAACATCAGACTACATTTTTTAAAGACATATTTTGACGAGTGTATGTATTAACAGATTACATTATATTTTATTTAACATGTGTAATACACGGGTTTTCTGAATATATAAATTATATAAATCGATTGCGTGAAAGCAATATCATGTTAAAAGAGTCTCCCTAAATCTGCTTCCATTTTCTCATTATTAGTCCAAACCGATTCTATTGAAAGATAAGAGGACATTTAATATTGTATTGAACTTTGTTATTGAATTCTAACATGAAAGATCTCTATTCGTAAGCAAGTGATAATGGGTATAACCATTAGCTTAGCCTAGTGACAAAGGTGTACTCAAGATTTCATTAAAATAGGGAGATATTGGGTTCAAGTCTTATTTATAACAAAAAAAAATGGTCCAGGTTCGGCCAAGAGGTTTGTCACCTATGATGGGTTTCGTCCTGAGGGATGTGAAGATTATCGGATGGATTAATAGCCCATCAGTGATCCAAATTGCCGTAAAAAATGATAATGAGTAGGTCAATACCCATCTATCCGGCATTTAAGCCCAAGTAGATATTGTGTGTGATCCATTGTGCCTAAATCAACTCACGTCAACTCATCAGAGCTGCTCAATTTGGCCTCTATAGATAGGATAGGAGCTCAATCACTCATCCCTACATAATCAAACAATCCCATTTGCCATGACAAGACCTTTATTGGCATCTCATCCGGCATGTGTGCGCTTACTAGCATCTCATGCTTTCTTATCTGTCTTTTGACATCTCCTCCAAGAAGCTCAATCTTCCCTCGTCTCTTATACTTACCTGTTTATATGTAATATACATATTAGGAAGCAAGGGCCCAAATATTTAATGACTCTAACCAATGAGGGTGAAGGGGGCACCTTACTCGGGTATGGCCGAGTAGGAGACAGAAGGGCCGAGTAAATGGGGCACACCGCCCCCTTTGATCCGAGTTCCATGTCCGAGTGTTTTTACTCGAATGAATCCCTACTCACTACACACATTTTTTCTATTTATATGTTTTTTAAAGTTGGTGAGTAGTTTGAGTAGTTTTGAGATGGTAAAATTCTATTAGGCAGTTTGGTGAGTAAAATTGTTGGGTGAGTAAGGTGCCCCCTCACCCTGAGGGAGTGTCACCTTATTTTTACCCAAATTCAACCATAATTACACTAAGTGGTGGAGACACAACCCTAAGTACCTTAAAGTCTTTTTACCCAAATCCAACCCTACCTCTATAGCCGTTGTCCAACGGCATCCTCACGCAAAACACATGGGTACATATACCCGAAAGGCTTACCCGATTACCTTGCGGCGGTGTACCCGTGGTACCCGCATACCCGCAAGGCTTACCCAAGTGGTGCCCCTTGCTCCCTTATACACTTGCTTATTTCATATAAATCGCTGACTTGAGCGTGGATGGTGTTCCAGAGCTCCATTCCCGACTATTCATCTAACTAGTTCTTTATGTGTTGCAGCTCAGATCAAAGCTCGGTAAAGCTAGACACGGTTCAATTCAACATCAAGCCTGACCCGATTCAGGTGTAGCACAGTTTGAGAGGATTGAAACAGGAAGAGTTGTTTAAAAGAAACAATTAACGTCATTTTAAAAGATAGACAACATAAATTTAGAGGTAATTTTACATAATAGTAATCAAGTGTCTTACTAAAGTCACTTAATTTTTTTTGTTTCTTTAAAGTCACCCAACTTTAATTAGGTGTTTCAATCTTGTATATTTTTTTATAAATGTGCAAATATTTATACTTACCTGAAGCAAATGAAATATTTATGAATCTTGTTTAATATTTAGTGATTATTTTTTTTTAATTTGACTAAAATTGAATAGTTATGAAACATGGTTATTATTCAATGATTTTTTTCTTCAAAATTACCTTATATTTCAAGTTAACTTGAAAAAAAAATTAGTAACTAGTAATCAAGATTTATATATGTTACATTTGACTCACTTAATTTTAATATTTTTTTATTTATAAACAATTATATAAGATTAAAACACCTAATGAAAGTTAGTACATTCAGAGAAACCAAATTTTTTTTAGTGAATTTAATAAAACATTTAAAAAGGTTGATTATTAACTTTTGAAGTTTTCCAATAGTTTTTTAATCTAAATTAGAGTAAGGGTGAGAGAGAAACTTGAAATGGAAGATGTATTAGGAGATTTTAGTTTTCTATATAAAGAAAAAGAAAACATAGATGAAAGTATTAGTTTTTTAAAAATAATCATAAGTATCAAATTATGAAATTATAAGCTTATTTTTTTGTATAAGGAATATATGGTGAATAAAAAATCAAATATTTATATGTAATAAAACAAAATAATTATCACATCCTACATTTTCAATGATTATATATATATATATGACTGACTGTGACAACTAGTAATTTATCGTGTAGTTATTTAAACATAATTACCTCGTATTGTGCATATTAGATTAATTTTAATTGATTAGGTCTAACCCGGTCCAGTAGAGTCCAACCCACACACAATTACCCGGAAAATATTAGAAATTTTCGAGACACAACAAAACGCACATCGCGTTGGTGATAAACCAAAAATAATATTTAAAACGTTCTTTATATATATATATATATATATATATATATATATATATATATATATATATATATATATATATGGATGAGGTAAAGAATACCCGTTAATTGAAACTATAAAATTTAACACATGTCGGACACGTATATTACCCGAATCACTAAACTTATATTTTTCTAGACGGCTCGAAACCCGACTCATTCTCGACACGTATTAACAACGACACCCGGGCTAGGTCCACTTCCCCTGCCCCAGCAGCCCCCGCACCTAGGAGGCTCAGATCCTCATCCTGACGATGGGGATGGGTAACCCCCACCCTCCAGAGGTGGGTAGACGAGGAGGGTACTCCCTCCACTTATGAGGTGGGAGAGTCCTCCCGCGCTCCCACTACCCTACCCGTCACCGGGCAGCCGATGGAGTTGATCGTCCCCCTCCTCGTAGCCCGCAGAGTTCGTCACGACGGCCGCCTCGACGATCTTCGGGATGACGTGGACCATCTGCAGGAGCATGCTCAGAGACTAGAGGAGCTTGAGAGACTATTGGCCCAGTTGGATCTCGTCCAGTATCATGAGGTTAAGGCCGTGCTCAACGTGAGTACACGCCTGGATCACGCAGAGGACAACCTCGAGGCTATTATTGGCATCGGGGAATGGACGATCGATGCAGACGACAGGATTTCTGAGCTGCAGGAGAGCCTAGCTGCAGTTACGCTCCGGGTGACTGCAGCAGAGCAGGAGACAGCAGCCCTTCGGGAGGAGCTGCAACAGACTCGAGCCCTCGCCACTATCTGCGCCATCCTGGTCACCGTTGTCACACAGGCAGGCTTGTTCTCTCACCTTTCTCATGGACCTATGTAAGTGGGTTGTGCTCACTTAGACTAGGATTTAAAACTTGTATCGACGGGGCTTTGTACCCCTGTCCATTTTGTATCATTTTGCAAAACTATGTATCAAGTTTAAATCCATCTATATATGATGCATGTTTCTGGTGTTTGTGTTTGTTGTGGTTGTTTATATTTCCTGCTCATGTGTTGACAATTATTGTATGAATATTGTCTTATATTTTTTTCTTGTCGTCATACTAGAAAGAAAAACATGGCATCTAGAGGAGGAACCCGACAAAACACCGAAAATGCAGAGGCGACACAACCCATGACAGCTGCTGACATAGCCCAGCTAGTGGCTCAGGAAGTAGCCGCCGCTCAAAGCGAGGCGAACCGAAACACTGGATCCGGAAGCGGATCAGGAAATCAGAGGAACAACAACAGTGGAGCCAGCAGAGGAAATGGAAACGGATCCGAAAACACGAACATCGGCAGCAACACTCACGGAAATTGTGGCGGATCCGGGAATACAAACACCGGTAGCGGTACTAACGGAAACGGAGACGGATCTGGAACCGCCATGGGTAAATTCAAACACTGTAAATGCCTGACTTAGAAGTCACTTTTTATGATTATTGTCTTAACTTGATAACCCTATCAATCTAGGAAACAATAACGCTCCGAAAGGTTGCACCTATAAGGATTTCATGAACTGCAAACCTCGCTACTTTAATGGATCTGAAGGAGAAATTGGCCTCGTGCGTTGGATTGAGAAAATGGAGTCTGTTATCAATATCAGCAACTACGCCAATGACTGCAAAGTCAAGTATGCTACTTGCACCTTCCAAGACCAAGCGCTTACTTGATGGAACGCCCAAGTTTAGACATTGGGTATGGATGTTGCATACCAGATGACATGGGATGACTTCAAGCATATGGTGAAAGAAGAATATTGCCCCCGAAATGAGATCCATAAGTTGGAAAATGAGTTCTGGAATTTAGTCATGATCGGAGCTGAAGTAGCCACGTACACTACCCGATTTCATGAACTTGCCCGAATAGTTCCACGCTTGGTTACTCCAGAAATCAAAAGGATTGAGAGGTACATTTGGGGCCTTGCACCCCAGATTCAGAGTATGGTAACTTCATCTAAACCAACCACCATTGAGAGTGCCATAAGGTTGGCACATAATCTGACTAATCAAGCTGTTCGTTCTGGAGTACTTGTAAAGAAAGGTTCAGTTTTTACTGAGAAGAGTTTCAGTGGAAAAAGGAAATGGGATGGAAAGAACTTTGGGCATCAGACTCCCAATAAGTCAGAAACCGTGAAGGCCTATACTGCAGGGCCAACTGCAAAGAAGCCATATGCCGGGAGCAGCCCATCATGCAACAAGTGCGGTTACCATCACACATGCACATGTGAAAGCTTTACCTGTACCAAATGCAAGGAGCAAGGACATGTGTCCAAGTATTGCAAAGTTACCACCCCTACAACAAACCCTGGTGTCAGTCGAACCTGTTTCGAATGTGGAGAAGCAGGTAACTTCAGGAAAGACTGCCCGAAGTTATGAAACCAGGGCACAAATCAAGCTCGTGGAAGGGCTTTTGTGATTGGAGCAGGTAACGCCCGTCAGGATCCCAACATTGTCACGGGTACGTTCCTTGTTAATAATCACTATGCTTCTATTCTATTTGATACGGGTGTTGATAGAAGTTTTGTCTCTATCGACTTTGGTTCGTTACTTGGTATAGCACCCACTGCACTAGATGAGTCTTATATGATAGAATTAGCCGAAGGTAAATTAATCGAAACAAGAGAGATAATCAAAGGATGCTCTCTAAGTCTGGAAGACCACACGTTCAGCTTAGACGTAATGCCTGTAAGACTTGGAAGCTTTGACATTGTTATCGGCATGGATTGGCTATCCAAGAACCATGCGGAAATTGTCTGTCACGAGAAGATAGTTCGCATTCCACTCCCTGACGGTGAAACCCTGGCCATTCAGGGAGAAAAGAGTGGAGCCACCTTAAGAATTATCGCATGCATGAAGGCCCGGAAGTACTTAAGAAAGGGATATCATGCTATTCTAGCTCACGTGACAGAAAAGAAGCCATAGGAGAAACAACTTGCTAACATACCAATCGTATGAGACTATCCAGAAGTCTTCCCCGAAGACTTGCCTGGACTACCGCCGCCAAGACAATTTGAGTTTCGTATCGATATGGTACCCGGAGCAGCACCGATTGCACGATCACCGTACCAACTCGCACCGTCCGAGATGCAAGAACTATCCGGCCAACTACAAGTGCTTTTAGATAAAGGGTTTATCCGACCAAGTTTCTCACCATGGGGAGCTCTAGTCTTGTTTGTAAAGAAGACGGATGGAACTTTTAGGATGTGCATCGACTACTTAGAATTAAATAAATTGACGGTAAAGAATCGGTATCCACTTCCAAGGATAGATGACTTGTTCGATCAGTTACAGGATATCATCAGCTGAGAATCCAAGAAGAAGACATCCCCAAGACTACGTTTAGGACTCGCTACGGTCACTACGAGTTCCTAGTTATGCTTTTGGCTTAACCAACGCACCAACAGTATTCATGGACCTCATGAATAGGGTCTGCAAACCTTATTTTGGATAAGTTCGTGATTGTATTCATCGATGACATCTTAATATGCTCACAAAGCAAAGAGGAACATGAACACCACTTGAGACTTGTCTTAGAACTCCTCAGAAATAAGAAACTGTATGCCAAGTTCTCGAAATGTGAATTCTGGATTCGAGAAGTGCATTTCCTCGGTCATGTGATAAATGACAGGGGCATACATGTGGATCCATTTAAGATTGAAGCCATCAAGAATTGGGAAGCACCAAGGACTCCAACCGAGGTGCGGAAATTCCTAGGACCGGCGGGCTATTATAGACGTTTTATCGAAAATTTCTCCAAAATAGCCCAGCCTCTAACGACCTTAACTCAGAAAGATAAGAAGTTCGATTGGAACGACAAACAAGAAGCGGCATTCCAACTGATGAAAAAAAAACTATGTTGTGCACCTATCTTATCTCTCCCAGAAGGAGCAGATAACTTCGTAGTATATTGCGATGCATCACACCAAGGACTTGGTTGTGTCTTGATGCAAAAAGAGAAAGTCATTGCATATGCATCCCGTCAACTCAAGGTACATGAAAAGAGCTACACTACCCACGACCTAGAGTTAGGAGCAGTCGTTTTTGCTTTTAAAATCTGGAGATATTACCTCTACGGTACAAAATGCACCATTTTTACCGACCATAAGAGCCTCCAGCATATCTTCAATCAGAAACAATTGAACATGAGACAACGAAGATTGGTAGAGTTACTGAACGACTACGATTGTGACATCCGTTACCACTCTAGTAAAGCAAACTTCGTAGCCGATGCGTTAAGCATGAAAGAAAGAAACAAAACCCTCAGAGTGCGAGCATTGGGAATGATGATTCATACTAGCCTTACCGGTCAACTACACAATGCCCAAGAAGAAGCACTCAAGGAAGAATATCTGAAGGACGAATCCCTACGAGGTATGGATCAACAGCTAGAAACCAAATTCGATGAAGCCCGCTACTTCATGAACCGGATTTGGGTACCACATTTTGGAAACCTTCTGGATTTAGTGTTAGATGAAGCACACAAATCCAAGTATTCAATTCACCTAGGATCCGACAAGATGTATAAGGATCTCAAGGAGTTTTACTAGTGGCCCAACATGAAGGCGGAAATTGCCACCTGTGTAAGCAAGTGCCTGACTTGTTCCAAAGTCAAGGCAGAATACCAAAAGCCATCAGGACTCCTGCACCAACCTGAGATACCACAATGGAAATGGAAGCAAATTTTCATGGATTTCATCACAAAATTGCCTAGAACAGCTAGTAGTTGTGACACGATTTGGGTAATTGTTGATCGATTGACAAAATATGCGCACTTCCTACCCATCAAACAGACGGATAAGATGGAGAAATTGACGCGAATCTATTTAAAGGAATACGTCTCAAGGAACGGAGTGCTAATTTCTATCATCTTGGATAGAGATAGTCGTTTCACCTCAAGATTTTGGCAATCACTTCAAAAAGCGTTGGGTACACGCTTAGACAAGAGCACCGCATATCATCCACAGATAGATGGTCAAAGTGAGAGAACCATCCAAACCCTAGAGGGCATGCTTAGGGCATGTGCCATAGACTTCAGAAAGAATTGGGATACTCATCTACCCTTAGCTGAGTTTTCTTACAACAACAACTATAACACCAGCATCCACGTCGCACCGTTTGAAGCACTTTATGGTCGAAAGTGCCGATCACCCTTATGTTGGGCAGAAGTTGGTGACAGCCAACTCACTGGCCCTGAAATCATGCAAGAAACAACAGACAAGATCTTTAAGATCAGAGACAGAATCAAAACGGCTAGGGATCGTCAAAAGAGCTATGCTGATATAAGACGCAAGCCCTTAGAATTCCAGGTGGGAGACAACGTACTATTGAAAGTCTCGCCTTGAAAAGGGGTTGTTAGATTCGGGAAACGAGGAGAACTCAATTCCCGATACATGGGACCTTTTGAGATCCTAGCCAGAGTAGGCCCGGTGGCTTACACCCTCAAACTACCTCAAGAACTCCATGGTGTACACGACACGTTCCACATGTCATACCTAAAGAAGTGTCTCTCAGACGAAACCCTTGTTATACCACTCGAGGAAATTCACATTGACGACAAACTCCACTTTGTGGAACAACCAGTTGAAATCATGGATTGGGAGATCAAGAAACTAAAGCGGAGTCGCATTCCTATAGTGAAGGTCAGATGGAACTCTAAGGGAGGATCATAATTCACTTGGGAACGCGAGGATCAAATGAAACTTAAATATCCCTAGTTATTCAACAATACACTAGTTGCAGATAACACCAACCTAATTTCGGGACGAAATTCTTCTAACTGGGGGAGGATGTGGCAACTGGTAATTTTTCGCGTAGTTATTTAAACATAATTACCTCGTATTGTGCATATTAGACTAATTTTAATTGATTAGGTCTAACCCGGTCCAGTAGAGTCCAACCCACACACAATTACCCGGGAAATATTTGAAATTTCCGAGACACAACAAAACGCACATCGCGTTAGTGATAGACCAAAAATAATATTTAAAACGTTCTTTTTATATATATGTATATATATATGGACGAGGTAAAGAATACCCGTTAATTGAAACTATAAAATTTAACACATGTCGGACACGTATATTACCCGAATCACTAAACTTATATTTTTTCTAGACGACACTCATTCCCGACACTTATTAACAACGACACCCGGGAAGTATACCGAACTAGTAACGAGCGGGTATCACACCACAACACTACACCCTACCCCCACATGCCTAATACCTCTCGGCCGAAATATCCACAAGGGAGGCACCACTTTGTTGCATGCATGCCCAACATAGGTGTCTTGGAGACAAAGTTGTCTCCTCCAAACATGGAGACCAAAGGTCATTACCCACAATCTTGAGTATAAATACATGGATCCTTGGAGCTTCAAAGCACCACAACACACTCTTCTCTTCACAACAGCACACAAGCAACACCCTCACTTCTACCTCTCTCCCTCTCGGATCTCCTTCACCCGAGAACCATTCCACCACCCTCACCACCTTCATCTCCAAACCACCACTCCCACCTTCCCTACCTCTCGGCTTCATCAACAGCAGCAACCTCATCCCCACAAAGCAACAACAACATCACTTCCATCACCCTCCACCACCCTACATCGAGCCACACCACCTTTCCCTTGACCTCTCGGCTTCACCACAAACCACACACCACCACCGATCACCATTACAGCCCCTGTTCCCACCTCCTCAGCCCCGTCCCAGCCCCCGACAGCCTCACCTCAGTCCCCGCAACCACCGTAGCGCACCACCTGACCCGTCACAGCCTCCGCCACCTTTGCGGGTTCTTTTCGGGACGAAAACCGGTTCTTTTAGGTCACCGTTTCTCGCCTATGATCACCACATTACGTTCACGTGAAGTCCACGGATCGTTTCGGGAACTTACGAAGTCATACGGGACGTTTCGGGAAGGAATCGGACCTCGCGTATTCACCGTCACCTTCTCCCGACTATTTACGTGAGATTTCGATTTGTTTATTTTAATGTTATTATAGCTGGTGATATATTAGGTTATAACCGGGATTAGAATTTAATTAACGAGTTTTAAACGTATCGAAGACGGATCGTGTTGTAAAATAAAAAACGGATTTTTAAAATAATAAATAACGATTAAAGAGTATAGGTTTGAAAACCCTAATTTTTATCATAATAAAATAAATGATTGATTTATTTTATAAAAACATATTTTTATCTTAATTATTAATGACTATAATTAATTTTGTATGAAAAAGAGGAGATTTTTATAAAATTATATTTATAAAAATACCATCATATAACAAATATATAATAATCATAATTATATATATATATTTTTAATACACACACACACATATATATATATATATATATATATATATATATATATATATGGGTGTAGATTATTGGGTTGAAAAGAGATATAATAATATAATTATCTTTTTAGATATATTAACATGTTTCATGAATGTATATATATATACATAACACATAATAATTAGTATATACATTCGTGGACATAAGAAGGTTGAATAATAAAATAATATGAACATTATTTTATGACAACATATTAATTGAGGATTTATTTTAATAAATATATATGTTACATATATTTATCATAAGGATCAATTTAAACAAGTTTTGGATGAACAAAGACCGAGTCACAATATTTATTAAAGAGTTTAATAAATATAATAAACTTGAACAATAAGTCGTATCACCAACGGCGATCAGGTCGGACCCTTGTAGATTATTACTAGACAAAGGTCGAGACATTGGGGTATTGGTCAGGTGACCAAACCACACTTAAACCATCTCATAGGATCTAAGGTGTCTTAAATAATTTAGGGCACGGATAGATCAGGCATTTGATGGACTTACTGTACAACTCATCACTCATCACCTCGATATATAAGGTGAGTCTCACGTCCCCACTTTTACTACTTGTTTTAAATTGTTTTTAAACATACGGGGGAGAATACATAGCTCATATTTGGATACGAGTACATACCCTGATTGTTGCATGAGTTTCTTACTGTCATACTAAGTCCCCGCGAATACTATAACCGTTAGCTAGTTTAGACGTGTAACTCATGAATAGATCTATTTGGGTTGACACCCCCACCCGTGGTTAGTCGCGCTAACCTTGATTGGAGGTCAAAGCGAATGCATACTGTCCATACTCATACTTAAAATGTTTCATGACAGAACATTGGGCGGGTCACATCAATACCCATTCAAGTGATGGGTACATCATACATAAACGTCAAGTGTCGGTTATGATAGCTCATGGTAACATGTTCATACATAAGTATTATTTGATCAACAATGCTAATCATACTGGGAAATCTCGTAGTCCAAAAGAATCATATCATACTGTTTACTTAAAACTGTGAACTCACCAACTTTATGTTGACATTTTAGCATGTATTTCTCAGGTAACTAATCATGGAAGGAAATGCATGCATGCACGTAGGATCACTTTTGAAGTTTTCTGGTTATAATCTAGGACGTCTAGGTCATAGCTAACAAACTTGTTATTTAAGCCGTCTACTTGGCTAAATATGGTATTTTGGCATGTATTGTCTTGAAATAATTTATCATTTCATGTAATGACTGAAACCTTTGGTAATGAATGCATTTAGATGTCGTTTGTTGTAATCAAAGGCTATGATCAATCACCTACTCCGCCGCACCCCGTGTTTCCGCCCTAGGCGGGGTGTGACAATGACACATCTAATCAAGATACAATTTAAGTCAATTTTGATTGATAACTAATATTTTTTAGAGTAAACTTCGTTTTTGATCCCTGTGGTTTGGTCAAAATAATGGTCTTGGTCCATTAGTTTCAATTTAACATTTTTCCTCCTTATGGTATGTAATTTGTCTCCATTAACTCCAGTCCACTAACATCGTTAATTTCTTCTGTTAAATGAAATGGTATTTTAGTATTTTTATCGATAAAGACTTATAGTGTAATTTAAAGGACTATTTCTATAAATTAGTTAACTAAATATCCAAAGTAATTAAAACCCAACCCAACCCCTCCTTTCCCTTTCCCCTTCATCATCGTCATCTCTCACCCTACACCACCTTCCATCCACCACCGCCTCCCTACACCACCGCCAGCGTCAACCAGTGACGAGATGAAAGGAGTGTGGTCTGACCACCAACCACCACCGCCTCCCTGCACCAGTGAAGCGATGAATCCAGTGACGCAATGAATCCCAATTCACCACCGCCTCCCTACACCACTGCCAGCGTCAACCAGTTTGATTAGGGACATTTCTGTGTGTGTGAATCTAGGGTATTATGATTTGGCGGTTTGGGGTAGGAGGTAGCTGGTGGTGATGGTGGTTTCAGTGCGGTGGTGATGGTAGTGGTGGGTTGGAGGTGGCTAGTGGTGGCAAGGGGAGGGGTGGGGGTGCGTAGATTAGAATTTTATGTAAATTACACAACTAGTCCCTTTATTAGTTTAAGTATATTACATAGTTAGTCCTTGAATGTAATAAATCTAAAATACACTCTCATTTAACAGAAAAAATTAACAGTGTTAGTGGACTAGAGTTAATTGAGACAAATTACATACCATTGAGAGCAAAAAAGTCAAATTAAAACTAATGGATCAAAACCGTTATTTTCGACCAAACCATAGGGGCCAAAAACGAAGTTTACTATATTTTTTAATTTCATTTATATTTTGTATTGCTTTAAACTATTGTATCATTAAAAATAATATTCAGTAAGGTTAAAATGAACATAATAACATGCTTTTTATATCTTGTGATATAGCTTTTTGTAACAAAGATGTTATAAAATATATATAACCATTTCAGTACTTAACACTAATTTTGTTAATTTTTTATATTAAATTCAAGAGTATTTCAGTCTTTATAAACCTAAAGGACTATTTATGTAAATAACTAAGTTTGTTTAATAGTTGGAGGGCTATTATGTAATCTTTATTATAATACTTATAATACTATTTACTATTAATATTAATTAATTATGTACTTATATTTAAACCTTTTTTATTATTTTAAATTTTTTTTATCATATTACATCTTTTTTCTACATATGCGTAATTTTATTTTGTTTTTATGCTTTTTTCATCTTTTTATAAAAAATGTTGTTTTGAAAAATGATCTTTTTTGTTTCATTTTAGGAAAGAAAAAATATTTTCTAAAAAAATAAACGTTTTATATTTATATTTTAAGTTCAAATACGACTTTCAAAATACGACTATTAAACAAAACATAAAACTTAAATATAATAAAAAATATAAGTACGATTGATGATGGTATGAGATAAATATTTAATAATAATAGTAAATATTATTATACGCATTATAAATATTATAATGGTAAATATTATTATATTAAAGATTACACAATAGCCATCCAATATTAAATATCCTTTTTGTAACTAAAGAAGTTATAAAATATATATAAAATAGTAAATTATGTTTTTGGCCACGAACGTTTGGTCTGTTTAACATTTTCAGTCTAAAAATGATTTTTTTTAACATATCAAGCCATGTGTTTCCAGTTCTATAACCATTTCAGTTCTTAGCGCTAACTTTGTTAAAGTTTTCTATTAAATACATGGATATTTCGGTGTTTTTAAACCTAAAGGACTATTTATGTAATAAATAACTAAGTTTGTTTAATAGTTGTAGGGCTATTATGTAATCTTTATTAAAATATTCATAGTACTTATAATACTATTTACTATTAATATTAATTAATTATGTATTTATATTTTGAACCTTTTTTATTATTTTTAATTTTTTTTATCATATAACATATTTTTTCTACATATGCGTATTTTTTTAAGTATTTTTATTTTATTTTTATTTATCAGTTCAGCTTTTTTTATCTTTTTATAAAAAATATTGTTTTGAAAAATGATCTTTTTTGTTTCATTTTAGGAAAGAATAATTCTTTTCTAAAAAACAAACGTTTTATATTTATATTTTAAATTCTTTTTCTTTTTTTTCAAATTTTTTTAATATCAAATACGTCTTTTTAAATAAAATATTAAGCAAAACATAAAACTTAAATATATTAAAAAAATTATAAGCACGGGTGATGATGATATGAAATACATATTTAATAATAATAGTAAATATTATTATACGCATTAAAAATATTATAATAGTAAATATTTTTATCTTAAAGATTACACAATAGCCATCCGATATTAAACATTTTTTTGTAACAAAAGATGTTATAAAATATATATAAAAGAGTAAATTATGTTTTAGGCCACTGAGGTTTGGTTTGTTTAACCTTTTCAGTGTAAAAAGTAAATTTTTAACATATCAAGCCATTTGGTTGCAATTCTATAACCATTTCAATGCTTAGCACTAACTTGGTTAAAGTTTTCTATTAAATACAAGGATATTTCGGCTTTTTTAAACCTAAAGGACTATTTATGTAAATAACTAAGTTTGTTTAATAGTTGGAGGACTAGGGTTATGTTATAGTAAAAAGGGTTTTAAAAATAAGAAAGGTAAGAAGGATTCTAAGCTTAACATGTGTCATTTTATTGTTTTTAAAAGGAGGGCATAATGGTCAATGTGTAATATACCAGGTCAATGTGTAATACACCAGGTCAATGCGTAATACAAGGTCTGATATTACACAATGATCAGACCTCATATTACACAATGAAATGATATTACACAATGAGTATATTACACGATGACCTGACATATTTGAGTGAATTACACAATAATGAGCGAATTACACAATGTGCTGGAAAACGAAAAACACAATGATAAAAACATATAACACAATGATAAAAAATATATGACACAATGAACTTGTATTACACAATGAACTTGTATTACACAATGACCTGACTAATTACACAATGAACTTGTATTACACAATGATTTGACTAATTACTCAATGAACTTGTATTACACAATGAACTTGTGTTACACAATGACCAGTCGTGGTATTACACAATAAACTTGTATTACACAATGGACTTGTATTACACAATGAACTTGTATTACACGATAAACTTGTATTACACAATGACCTGAATAACTACACAATGAGTTGGAAAACGTAAAACACAATGATAAATACATATAACACAATGAACTTGTATTACACATTGAACTTGTATAACACAATGAACTAGTATTACACAATGAACTTGTATTACATAATGACTTGACTAATTACACAATGAACTTGTATTGCACAATGAACTTGTATTACACAATGACCAGATATTACACAATGACCAGACGTGGTATTACACAATGAACTTGTATTACACGATGAACTTGTATTACACAATGACCTGACTAACTACACAATGAGCTGGAAAACGTAAAACACAATGATAAATACATATAACACAACGAACTTGTATTACGCATTGAACTTCTATAACACAATGAACTTGTATTACACAATGAATTTGTATTACACAATGAATTGACTAATTACACAATGAACTTGTATTACACAATGACCAGACGTGGTATTACACAATGAACTTGTATTACATAATGAACTTGTATTACACATTGAACTTGTATTACACAATGAACTTGTATTACACAATGAACTTGTATTACACATTGATCTGACTAATTACACAATGGGCTGAAAAACGTAAAAAAAATTCGTTTTTGTTTATAACGACACTATACTCGTTTTAAAGATAAAAAAACGCTCGTTTTTATGGTGTAATTTTTTTAAAAAAATAATGTCGTATGTAAAAGTTATGAACGTTTAAAAATGAGGGGGGAACTTGATAAAAAGTCAACAAAAGTGGCCAAGTCTAAAATACCATTCCAACAACTTTTTCTCCTATAATTTAATCTCAACCATTAAATCTTTTCTACAATTTAATCTAATGGCCATAAATCCTTCTCACCCTTCTTACAATTAAAATCTTTTTTATCTGAACCTAATCCTGAGGACTATTATGTAATCTATAATACTTATAATACTATTTACTATTAATATTAAGTAATTATGTATATATATCTTAAACCTTTTTTTATTATTTAATTTTTTTAATATATTGCATATTTTTTCTACATATGCGTATTTTTTTAATTATTTTTATTTTATTTTTATGTATCAGATCAACTTTTTTCATCTTTTTATAAAAATGTTGTTTTGAAAAATGATATTTTTTGTTTCATTTTAGGAAAGAAAATTCTTTCTGAAAAAATAAACATTTCATATTTATATTTTAAGTTCTTTCTTTTCAGTTTTTGTTTTTTATATCAAATACATCTTCCTAAATAAAATATTAAACAAAACATAAAACTTAAATATATTAAAAAAAAATATAAGTACGGGTGATAATGATATGAGATAAATATTTAATAATAATAGTAAATATTATTATACACATTATAAACATTATAATAGTAAATATTATTATATTACATATTACACAAAAGCCATCCAATATTAAACAACCGTAGTTATTACATAAATAGTCCCTTAGTATTAAAAAAAGACTAAAATACCTTTTTATTTAATAGAAAACTTTAACAGAGTTAGTGCTAGAAACTGAAATGGTTATACAAATACAACCATAGGGCTTGATATATTAAAAGATTACTTTTTAAACTGAAAGGGTTAAAGAACCCAAACTTCAGGGGTGAAAAACGTAATTTTACTACCGAACTTTCTATATTACCTTATTTCCTAATCAAATAATTAAAAAAAACAAAAAATTATATATATATATATATATATATCAATTTTGTGGTATAACTTGACATTTTTTACATTTTTCAGTTAATATTTACAATATTTTATATAAATTGAAATAATATATAAATCTAGATATACAAGTTAAGAGGGGGATCAAACAAAAAGTGGGTTTTGCCTAAGTAGCCCAAAAAAGATTTTTAAAAACTCGATATCCGGCTCATACGAACTTCGATTAAACTCATTCCAGCGGCATTGGAACCGGCTCCTCGAGCTTTGTTATCTTAGTCTTTAGTAGAGGTGCACAAACCGGGTTTTTTGAAACGAACCGGTTCCAAACCAGCCCGAATCGGTTTGGTCAACGCGAATGTTAAACCGGTTTTGACTAAACCGGTTCAGTTCGGTTCTGGACCGGTTTGGGTTGGTGAACCAGTTTAAACCGGTTTTATTAAAAAATTAAAATTAAAAAATAATTATTTAACAAATAAAAACATAAAGTTCAACGTTTATTCATATTGTAGGAGTTCGGAAATCACAAAACATTACAAAATTAAACATTACAATTCGACAAAAAAAAAATATTTTTTTTTGGAGTATTTTTGTTTAATTTTCGCCGTCATTCTCGGAGTTACTAGTGGATCCTCGTAGTCTATCATCTTCGGCGAGTTCTTCATTTGTAAGTGGGCTCGCCAATCCTTGGTTGACCTCAGATTCGTGTATGAATTCTTCAACTTCAAACGAACTCCTATCTTGTCTCCTATCTACCGCATCCAAATGGTCTTTCAAGCAAATGCACATTTCCATTGCCGCGTGAGTGAGTCTAGTTCTTCGAATAGATAAAACCCTGTCATTAAGAGAAAAAACGGATTCCGAAGCTACCGTGGAAGCTTGGACGGTTAGTAAATGCACATTTTTTTGAGCCTTTTTTTATAAACGAGAGTGTAGAGAGCGGGTTTGAGAAGTGTGATTTAACCAAAACATCCCCTACCTATTTATAATGTGTTTGGGGGTTAAAATGGGTCAAAAAACGGTCAAAAATTTGTTCTAACGGCTATATAGCCGTTTTCCAACGGCTAGTTTCGAAATATTACCGTTAAACTGGTTCACAAAAAACCGGTTGTAAACCGCTTGTCGTGCAAAATACTTAAACCTGTTATAAACCGACGGTTCCTACCGGTTTGAAACCAGTTCACCAAAAACCGGTTCTAGGGCGGTTCGGGTTTTGGTTCCGAACCGGTTTGGATTTCCAAACCGGTTTTTTTTGTGCACCTCTAGTCTTTAGGGTTTAGCTTTTGGGTTTTTGCATTTACGGTTTAGTTTTTTAGGTTTTAGCTTTAAGATTTAGCTTTAGGGTTTAGTTTTAGGGTTTAAGGTTTAGGTTTTAGGATTTAGCTTTAGGTTTTAGCGTTTCTACTTTTAGGTTTAGCTTTTAGGGTTTAGCTTTTGGGTTTAGTGTTAAGGTTTAGGGTTTAGGGATTTGTGTTTAGGGTTCGACGAGCCGGTTCCAACGCCGCTGGAATGAATTCAATCGGAGTTCGTTAGAGCCGGATATTTAATTTTAAAAAATCTTTTTTAGACTAGTTAGACAAAATCTCCTTTTTAAGGGATCCGCCCTCTACAAGTTAAACCCTCACTTATAGATTTTCCACGTTTAACAAAAGTTCAATTTTTAGGAAAACCCAATGGACAGTTTGGGAGCCTCGTTTCAGTGGGCTGGATATTGAAATCAACTATATTCTTTGGGCTTCAACTTATTTATGTTGTGTTCTCGAGTCTCATTTAAATAAGGAAAAGAAAGGAAGGGGAAATAAACCCTTTGTTTACGAGTTTTTTTGAAAGGGGGAAAAGAAAGAAAATAAGGGGAAGAGTGATCACTAGTTTTTTTTAAGGAGGGAAATGAAGGAAAAATAAGACTTATTTCTATCCTCCTAATTTGAAAAGATTTAGAGAGAAAGGAAATGAAGGGAAAAGAAACGAAAGGGAAGGAATCATTTCTTCCCTTTAGTAAACTCGAGAACACAACGTTACTAGAGTAAATTTCAATTTTAGTCTCTATGGTTGCTTAAAATAACATTTTGAGTTCAATAGTTTCAATTTCACTTTTTGAGTTTTTATAGTTTTGTCAATTGTCCCAATCGACTACGCGCCTCTAACGTCATCCATTTTTCCTGTTAAGTTTTTGTGGAACGACCAAACTACCCCTCGTATTAAAATAAATAAAAAATTATATAAATCAAAACATCTTATCTACCCCCTGTCAATTTTCCTTATCTATCTCATCTTTCTCCGCTGTCGACGCTTTGTTTATGCTACCAATCTGGCAAATGCAGCCAGCGACGCAATTGACCAAAATCCAATTATGTTGCGGATCCCGTAAGCAATCCTCATAACCCAGGAGCTCAAATTCCCCAAACTCGCCTTTAATAGCGTGTTTGTCACTTCCGACGGCTGCGGCAGCTCACCCTCATACGGGGTTGTCGAAGAGGAGTATGATGACGGTGGTGATGGTGTTTCCTGAGGTGGTCGTCTAGTGGTGGTTGGGGGAAAACGGTACGGCCTTGTGGTTGGTTGGGGCAAAAATGGGGGGTGGTCACCGGCTCTCCGGTGGTGCAATGTCAGTGATGGTGTTCTTCCACCGAGAAAAAGAATAACCGTTCTAGTTGGAATAGGTTTGGACTAGGGAAAGCCCGACCCGATAGGAACCGCTCCGGTTAGGGTTGAAACCGGTTTGATTTTTGTAAAATAAAAAATATATTTTTATAATTCTCGTTATTATTTTAGAAAGTGTTTATGATCCTCTAGTTCCACAACATATTCATGTTGTCGGTTGTGTCTTGATCCACGTGCATTGCATGATGATTTTTATTCACGAAAAATTACCATCTTTAATTTGCATGTCGGTTTTCTCAATTTGACTTGTTGATCATTTGTAATTGATTACTTGAGTGTATAAGTGACATGTATATGACATATGCTTAATTTTTGTTGGCTATTTTTAATATATGTTATTGATTTTTGTCATTATCAAATTTAGTGATAAATGATTTTCAAATGCAAACATTGTTTTCCCAATAATCTTCCTCGTTTTCGATTATTGACAAAAATACAAGATTTGTATGAGATTTCCCGATGCAAGATACCTCAAGTAGGATTCAAGTCTTTCTTCCCCTTTTTGTAAAGATAAAAAAAGGAGGGCTCCCCCCTTGAATGATGTATGGATGCAAATTTGAGCATAGGAGCTCCCCCTCAAATAAGACACCAGTGGAACAACATGTTGTGAGTATATGAATCTTTTTGAAATCATGAAGAATGAAGAGATGAAGATTTGAAAACCAAATAATACAATTTCTTCAAGAAGTTTATTGTAATTGGCCATGGGTTCAAGACCCTAAAATTCGAATGAATTAGCAGATTCAGAACCTCGAACAAAAAAAGATATCGATATCAGCTCGACTAAGAGTTCCGAATCAAAAAAGTAAATTTCACTTTACTTAAAGATGAAGGAAAAGTTCTTTTCTTAACTTTGTTTGCATTCATTATACCTACCCCTTTTTAAAGAACTTTATTTCAATCTCAACAAAGAAATGGAAGCATAACTCATGCTTGTTGTCCTCTTACTTACGCAATTGTGGAGGTCTCTCGGGTGTCCGATCTGATCATAAGACTTGGGGAGACCACAAAAATGGGTTTAACCAGTTAGAGCTTAGTTGACCCCTAATATGTCATAATTTATATAAGTTTTGCATGCATAATATGTCACACCCCACCAAACCGGAAGTACGGGATGTAACCGGTATATCGCATTGAACACAAGTACAAGAGAAACTAAAGGAGAATTATGCATTACATTGAACCATACTACATGCTTCGAGAGTTAAAGTACTAAATACATGATGTCCTAGCCAAACATTACAAAGTTCCCAAATAAAAGTGGAAAACAAATAAAGTCTTCCAAAGTATACAATCTAAAAGCCCATCATTCCTTATAACTGTTTACCTGAAAAACATGTTTCGAAAACGGGTCAACTATATAAGTAGTTGGTGAGCACGCATGTTTTGCAACTCGATAAAAAGTAAGTAAATTTCAAAATGTAAGAGTAACCATCCGCAGATGATCATGTACACGTGTGTAACACCCCCAATTTTGCAAAGAAATATAAGTATAAGGGTTAAAGTTGTCATTTGATAAAACCCTAGGTGGTTAAAATGACATTATGTTAAAGTACAAGGGTTGGAATGCAATTAATTCAAAGTTCGAGGGCTGAAAATGAAAATTTTGAAGTTGGATAGGTGGTGGACCGCCACCAAAGGGATAGCGGTCCACTACGCAGGGCGCAAGAGAATAATGAGGAGGTGACACGTGTCAGCTGACTAGCGGACGCGTGGAATCCTATAGCGGACCGTCATATGGATCCTAGCGGTCCGCTAGCCGTAATTTCATAGCAGTCCGCTATTGCATGTTTTAACGGTCCGTTACTTGGCTATTATGCAAAGGGTTAACCGCTTGAACCCTTAGCGGACCGTCACCCTAGAGCCTAGCGGTCCGCTACGGACCTGATGGGAACCCTATAAGTAGTTGGATAATGAGCTCGGTTTTAGACCATCCTACACGAAAAAACACACTCTCAAACACCTAGTTAACCTAGGGAAGCGTGCCCCGAGCCCCGGTTCACGTAGAGAAACTCGGTTTCCAGCTTTTCAACCCGAATACACAGGAGATAGTTCTGAGGTAAGGTTCTGACTAGTTCCTAATGACTTGGTTATTTTCACTAAGCTAGGAACTTGTGACTAAGTAATGTTATAATGGCTTAGGACTTTGATCGAAGTCGTGGTGCTGTTTACATTAGCACGTAAAGATTATTTGAAAGAGGAAAAGATTAGAGGTGAGTTCTATGATGCTCTTTTTAAACATTTTTAATAGTTTGGGCATGATGCACGTGTTATGAATGTTTTAGATACTGTATGCCATTGATTTAAATCTTTAAGCTAGTATCTATGATGTTGCAAGGAATATGTTTATGATATAAAACAAAAGGTAACCTTCTGACCGGTATATAGTTATCTGACAAACGAAATGTTCTGTCTAAGGAAAGAGTGGTGTATAAATCCCTCCTGGACCCGTCATTCTTTCCTGGGAACATATCTGTTGGAGGTACTACTCTGGGAAGATAACCACTTTGTTTTTAAAAGGAAAAAAATGATGATTTTGATATTTGAAATGTTTTAAGACTTGCCTTGGTTTACCAAGATAATTGATGATGAAAGGATGTCATTGGTAGTGATTGCATTGACATGAAATGTTTTGACCATTTTGGTCTGTAAAGGAATGTTTTGCCACATATGACCAAATCCCACATAATATCTTGCAACTTATGGAATGGAATGCGGACCGTTACATTCCTTCGTGGTATGTAACGGGGGAATGGCCTTTATATAAAGGGAATGGTAGGTGGTGACGACCACTTAAGAGGTTTACGAACCTCAATAAGATATAAGTTGTACAAGATTAATGTTATGTTTGGATAAAGCCTACGTGGAATGGAAAGATAATATATCAAAGATCTTTTGATTAAAACCTAGAACTCACCAGCGTAAGCTGACTCGTGTTTAAGCATGTGTGTCAGGTAAGAGTATGGCTTCAAGTAATAAAGGAAAGGAGGCATTTTGAGCAGGCTGTCTGGCATCCAAATCTAGAGACTGGCATTAGTATCACGTTGTACTTTCTTTTAGAATGTACTAATACAAGTTTTATAAATAAATAATGTTTTAAAGTCTTCAGCTGTGTATGTTTCTCTGATTACTATATGTTCATGAGTAAATCCGACAAGTGACCGGGATTCTGGGTGATCCGGGATGTGGGTGTCACAAGTTGATATCAGAGCTATAGTTTAAGGGATTTAGATACTTGCCCAAGTATCTAGACTTAAACTAGGGTTAAGGGACCATAAAAAAATGCCAGTTGAGATGCCAGTCAAGATAGCCTGATGCCAAGGGTAAAAGGAAAGAGGTATGAGTATTTAGTTGGAACATAATAGAAAGATAACTAGAGCACCGAAAGTGGCGTAAATAATAAATTTTGTCATGGCCACAATTATTAATGTTTACAATACACTTGTGTTTTAGCTATCAAACTATCATGCGAATACTAAAACACTCCTAATCTTTTGTAGAAAATGGTTGGTAGATGAAAAGGTAAAAGAGGAGGAAGGGTTAATCCCAATACTCCCAGAAGGCAGACGTGGTCTACCGCCAATGTCGAACCTGAAATAGAACATAGGGATCATGTAGAGATAAATGAACTGGTAGTTGAACCCCAAATGCAAAGTGCAATAGACACGGCTATGGCTAAAGCTTTGGATACGGCTTTGCCTATCCTATTGGCTAGCCTAGAGGAAAGTAGAAAGAAAGATAAAATGGAGAATGTTGTTAAAAATATAGACAATGACGATCTCTACGAATACGAATCCGACGATTCTTATGAAGAAAGACCCGTGAAGAAAGGAAGGAATAGATGCTCCTACAAAGCATTCAAAGACGGCAGTCCTCCAAAATTTGATGGAACGAAGGATGCCACAGTTACTCCTCAGTGGATCAGTGAGATTGAAGCAGTAATTAAGATTAGTGAATGCAGAGACGATCAGAAAGTGAAATACGCCGCTCACTCATTTGTATCAGAGGCGTTATGTTGGTGGGAGAACCTGGTCATAGCTATGGGTGAGAAGGCTATCGACCGTATGTCTTGGGAAGAATTGAAAAGATTGCTGATTGAGGAGTTCTCTCCTGACAATAAAATAGACAACCTCGAGAGAGATTTTCTTAGGTTAGAAGCCGGTAGTATGACTCACCGAGAGTATACTACGAAGTTTAAGAGAATGGCTCGTCTGGTACCCCATCTGGTGACACCCGAAGCTATACGAATTAAGAGATACGTACAAGGGTTACCATATGAAATCTGAAGGTTAGTGAAAACTTCAGAGTTGAAAAGATTTAGACCCGCCGTACAACTTGCTTCGACTATGTATGACGAGGTCTATGATCCCTGCCCTATGGAATAAAAAAGGAAGTGGTCTGAAAATTCTCAGGGCCATAAAAAGCAAAATGATGGTGGGTGGTAGAAAAGAATAACTACTAGTGGTGTAACCATGTGTACCACATGTGGTAAGAATCATGCCGGGGAATGTAGATTAAAATCCGGCGTTTGTTTCAAATGTGGCAAGGCAGAGCACTTGGCAAACAACTGCCCTATCAAGCCTAAGTGTTTTAAGTGTGGAGAAAGTGGGTATAGAATGTTGGAATGCCCATCACTTAAGATTAACAATCCTGAGCCATTAAAAATAAAGGAAGGAGAAGCCTATAAAGCCAAGAGTAGGGCTTATACTTTGACAACTGAAGAAGCTATGGCATTGCCAGACGTAGTATCCGGTACATTTTTCGTTAATCACGTACCTGCTACTGTGTTATTTGATTCTGGTGCTAGTAGAAGTTTTGTATCCTTATATTTATGTCCTTCCTTAAATAAACCTACGTTAAGATTAGACGAAACTTTTGAAGTCGAAACAGCCATTGGAAAGACAATGAAAGTAGAGGAAGTCATTCAAGATTGTTCTATCGACCTTGAAGGACACAAATTTCCCGTTAGACTATATCCAATGATCCTAGAAGGAATTAATATAGTCTTGGGAATGGATTGGTTGGCAGCAAATGATGCCCAGATCATTTGCAACCAGAAAGCAGTTCAGATACAGACTCCTGATGGCAATTGGATTACCATACACGGTGATAAGATGAGATCAACCGTTAGAGTTATTTCCATGATGAAAGCTATGAGGTTTATGACTCAAGGCAATGAGGCCTACCTAGCATACGCTATTGATTCTAAAGTAAAAAACTAAAGAATTAAAAGACGTGCAAGTAGTTTGTGATTTTTATGATGTCTTCCCAGAAGAATTGCCAAGAATACCCCCAGAAAGGGAAGTAGAGTTTCGAATCGACTTAGTGCCTGGTGCTAAGCCTGTCACTAAGGCGTCATATCGATTAGCTCCATCAGAAATGAAAGAACTGTTGTCACAACTGCAAGAGTTGTTAGACAGAGGTTTCATAAGACCAAGTATCACGCCTTGGGGTGCTCCGGTTCTTTTCGTGAAAAAGAAAGATGGTAGTATGCGTATGTGCATAGACTATCGGGAGCTGAATAAGCTTACAATCAAGAATAAATATCCTTTACCAAGGATCTATGACTTGTTCGATCAATTACAAGGATCAAGTTGGTTTTCCAAAGTCGATCTAAGGTCAGGATATCATCAATTGAAGGTTAGAAATAAAGATATTCCAAATACAGCCTTCCGTATGAGATATGGACATTATGAGTTCTTAGTAATGTCATTTGGTTTGACTAATGCCCCTGCTGCATTCATGGACCTCATGAATTGGGTTTGTCGACCAATGTTGGACCTATCTGTGATCGTGTTCATATATGATATTCTAATCTACTCAAAGAATGAAGGAGATCATGCATGTCATCTCAAAGAAGTCTTAGAAACACTTAGTAAAGAGAATTTGTATGCAAAATTTTCTAAATGTGCGTTTTGGCTCCTAGAAGTTCAGTTCTTGGGTCATGTGATAAACGCAGAAAGAATTTTGGTAGATCCTTAAAAAATAGAGACCGTGATGAAATGGAACCCGCCAAAGACACCTACAGAGATACGCAGTTTCTTAGGTTTGGCTGGTTGCTATAGACGGTTTATTCAAGATTTCTCTAAGATTGCTACCCCATTGACCAAACTCACGAAGAAGGAGATAAAATTTGTATGGGGAGTAGAACAAGAAAATGCTTTTCAAAAGCTAAAAGAGAAATTGACTCAGGCTTCGGTGTTGTCTTTACCGGAAGGAACAGAGGATCTGGTAAGTTTACTCTGATGCTTCGTATCAGGGATTTGAATGTGTATTAATGCAAAGAGGCAATGTTATAGCCTATGTTTCACGGCAACTCAAACCCAATGAAGTTAACTACCAGACCCACGACTTAGAATTTGCTGCAGTAGTTTTTACACTTAAAATATGGAGGCATTATCTATATGGAGTTAAGTGCACAATCTACACAGATCATAAAAGCTTAAAGTATTTCTTTGAGCAAAAAGATCTGAACATGAGACAACGAATATGGTTAGAGCTAATAAATGATTATGATTGTGAAATCCTGTATCACCTAGGAAAGGCCAATGTAGTGGCAGATGCTCTAAGCAGTAAAGAAGAGCATCCTCCTATCTTAGTGAAGTCATATAAGTTAGTTGTAACTCCTGACTTTATGACACAACTCAAGAATGTTTAGATGGATGCATTAAAAGCAGAAAATGTTAAGAAGGAGAGAATGGCTGGACAATAGAAATACTTTGAAGAAAATGAGTATGAAGTTAAGATACGATTCAGCCGTATGTGGATACCACATATGGTTGAATTCAAAGTTAAAGTTTTAGATGACACTCATAAATCTCGATACTTGATTCATCCGGGTACTAAAAAAATGTACCACGATCTACGCCAAGATTATTGGTGGCCCGATATGAAATTCAATATCATGAAATATGTGGCTAAATGCTTGACTAGTTCTCAGGTCAAAGCTGGACATCAAAAGCCTTATGGAAGATTACATCTAGTAGATATTCCAGAATGGAAGTGGGAACATATCACTATGGACTTCATAACTAAGCTACCGAAAACATCTAAAGGTTATGATACCATGTGGGTGATAGTAGACAGACTAACTAAGAGTGCTCACTTTTTACCAATACGTGAGACTTACTCTTCTGAAAGGTTAGCAGAAACATTTATTAAAGAAATTATGACAAGGCATGGAGTGCCAGTCTCGATTGTATCTGACAGAGACACACGTTTTACGTCACGTTTCTGGAAGAAGTTCCACGAAGTTATGGGGACTAAGTTATTGATTAGCACAGCATATCATCCTTAAACGAATGGTTAAAGTGAAAGGACGATTCAAACACTTGAAGATATGTTGCGTGCTTGCATTATTGACTTCGGTGGTAGTTGGGATAGTCATCTACCTTTGGAAGAATTCTCATATAACAACAACTATCATGCAAGTATTGGTATGCCGCCATATGAAATGTTATACGGGATAAGATGTAGAACTCCTATCTGTTGGGGAGAGGTTGGACAGAAAGAACTTGGAAGCAAAGAAACTGTCCAAGCAACGGGTGTAAAGTTAGATCAGATTAAAGCCCGTCTAAAGGCTGCTCAGGACAGACAAAAGTCATATGCGCATAAAAGATGAAGGCCGATAGAATTCCATGTTGGAGATTACGTTATGTTGAATGTATCTCCATGGAAGGGAATCATTAGATTCAGAAAGAGAGGAAAGTTAAGTCCAAGATTCATTAGGCCATTTAAAATTATAGCTCGAGTGGGGAAAGTTGCTTATAGACTGGAATTGCTAGAAGAGTTGAGTGGAATCCACTCGACATTCCATGTGTCACACTTACGAAAGTGTTTGGCAGACGAAACCTCTCATGTACCACTGAATGATATTGAAGTAGATGAAAGATTGAATTATATTTGAGAAGCCAGTTGCTATACTCGATTGGAAAGAAAAGAGATTACGAAAAAAGGTAATCAAGCAAGTGAAAGTTCAGTGGCAACATCGAAAGGGGTCTGAAGCTACATGGGAGACAGAGGAAGAGATGAGGAAATCTTATCCCTACTTATTCGAGTAAGTGTCCGGTTTCGAGGACGAAACCTTTATAAGGGGGTAGATTTGTACACCCCAATTTTTCAAAGAAATATAAGTATAAGGGTAAAATTGTCATTTGATAAAACCCTAGGGGGTTAAAATGACATTACGTTAAAGTACAAGGGGTTGGAATGCAATTGATTCAAAGTTTAGGGGATGAAAATGAAAATTTTAAAAGTTGGATAGGTGGCGGACCACCACCAAAGGTATAGCGGTCCGCTACGTAGGGCGCAAGAGAATAATGAGGAGGTGACACGTGTCAGCTGACAAGCGGACGCGTGGAACCCTATAGCGGACCGTCATACGGATCCTAGCAGTCCGCTAGCCACAATTTTCATAGCGGTCCGCTATTGCATGTTTTAACGGTCCATTACTTGGCTATTAAGCAAAGGGTTAACCGCTTGAACCCTTAGCGGACCGTCACCCTAGAGCCTAGCGGTCCGCTACGGACCTAACGGGCACCCTATAAATAGTTGGACAATGAGCTCGGTTTTAGACCATCCTACACAACAAAAAACACTCTCAAACACCTAGTTAACCTAGGGAAGCGTGCCCCGAGCCCCAGTTCGTGTAGAGAAGCTCGGTTTCCCGCTTTTCGACTCCAATGCACAGGAGATAGTTCTGAGGTAAGGTTCTGACTAGTTCCTATTGACTTGGTTAGTTCCACTAAGCTAGGAACTTGTGATTAAGTAATGTTATAATGGCTTAGGACTTTGATCTAAGTCGTGGTGCTGTTTACATTAGCACGTAAAGATTATCTAAAAGAGTAGGAGATTAGAGGTGAGTCCTATGATGCCCTTTTTAAACTTTTTTAATATTTAGGGCATGATGCACGTGTTATGAATGTTTTAGATACTGTATGCCATTGATTTAAATCTTTAAGCTAGTATCTATGATGTTGCAAGGAATATGTTTATGATATAAAACAAAAGGTAACCTTCCGACCGGTATGTAGTTATCTGACAAACGGAATGTTCTGTCTAAGGAAAGAGTGGTGTATAAATCCCTCCGGGACCCGTCATTCTTTCTTGGGAACATATCTGTTGGAGGTACTACTCTGGGAAGATAACCACTTTGTTTTTAAAAGGAAAAAATGATGATTTTGATATGTGAAATGTTTTAAGACTTGTCTTGGTTTACCAAGATAATTGATGATGAAAGGATGTCATTGGTAGTGATTGCATTGACATGAAATGTTTTGACAATATTGGTCTGTAAAGGAATGTTTTTCCATGTATGACCAAATCCCACATAATATCTTGCAACTTATGGAATGGAATGCGGACGTTACATTCCTTCGTGGTATGTAATGGGGGAATGGCCATTATATAATGGCCTATATATAAAGGGAATGGTAGGTGGTGATGACCACTTAAGAGGTTTACGAACCTCAATAAGATATAAGTTGTACAAGATTAATGTTATGTTTGGATAAAGCCTACGTGGAATGGAAAGATAATATATCAAAGATATTTTGATTAAAACCTAGAACTCACCAGCGTAAGCTGACCCGTGTTTAAGCATGTGTGTCAGGTCAGAGTATGGCTTCAAGTAATAAAAGAAAGGAGGCATCTTGATCAAGCTGTCTGGAATCCAAATCTAGAGACTGGCATTAGTATTACGTTGTACTTTCTTTAAGAATGTACTAAGACAAGTTTTATAAATAAATAATGTTTTAAAGTCTTCCGCAGTGTATGTTTATCTGATTACTATATGTTCATGAGTAAATCCGATAAGTGACCGGCATTCTGGGTGATCCGGGATGTGGGTGTCACAAGTTGATATCAGAGCTATAGTTTAAGGGATTTAGATACTTGCCCAAGTATCTAGACTTAAACTAGGGTTAAGGGACCATTAAAAAATGCCAGTTGAGATGCCAGTCAAGATAGCCTGATGCCAAGGGTAAAAGGAAAGAGGTATGAGTATTTAGTTGGAACATAATAGAAAGATAACTAGAGCACCGAAAGTGGCGTAATTAATTAATTTTGTCATAGCCACAATTATTAATGTTTACAATACACTTGTGTTCTAGCTATCAAACTATAATGCGAATACTAAAACACTCCTAATCTTTTGTAGAAAATGGTTGGTAGATGAAAAGGTAAAAGAGGAGGAAGGGTTAATCCCAATACTCCCAGAAGGCAGACGTGGTCTACCGCCAATGTCAAACCTGAAATAGAACATAGGGATCATGTAGAGATACATGAACTGGTAGTTGAACCCCAAATGCAAAGTGCAATAGACACGGCTATGGCTAAAGCTTTGGATACGGCTTTGCCAATCCTATTGGCTAGCCTAGAGGAAAGTAGAAAGAAAGATAAAATGGAGAATGTTGTTAAGAATATAGACAATGATGATCTCTACGAATACGAATCCGACAATTCTTATGAAGAAAGACCCGTGAAGAAAAGAAGGAAAAGATGCTCCTACAAAGCATTCAAAGACGGCAATCCTCCAAAATTTGATGGAACAAAGGATGCCACAGTTACTCATCAGTGGATCCGTGAGATTGAAGGAGTAATCAAGATTTATGAATGCAGAGACGATCAGAAAGTGAAATACACCGCTTACTCATTTGTTTCAGAGGCGTTATGTTGGTGGGAGAACCTGGTCATAGCTATGGGTGAGAAGGCTATCGACCGTATGTTTTGGGAAGAATTGAAAAGATTGCTGATTGAGGAGTTCTGTCCAGACAATGAAATGGACAACCTCGAGAGAGATTTTCTTAGGTTAGAAGCCGGTAGTATGACTCACCGAGAGTATACTACGAAGTTTAAGAGAATGGCTCGTCTGGTACCCCATCTGGTGACACCCGAAGCTATACGAATTAAGGGATACGTACAAGGGTTACCATATGAAATTCGAAGGTTAGTGAAAACTTCAGAGTTGAAAAGATTTAGATCTGCCGTACAACTTGCTTCGACTATGTATGACGAGGTCTATGATCCCAGCCCTGTGGAATCAAAAAGGAAGTGGTCTGAAAATTCTTAGGGCCATAAAAAGCAAAATGATGGTGGGTGGAAGAAAAGGATAACTGCTAGTGGTGTAACCATGTGTACCACATGTGGTAATAATCATGCCGGAGAATGTAGATTAAAATCCGGCGTTTGTTTCAAATGTGGCAAGGCAGAGCACTTGGCAAACAACTGCCCTATCAAGCCTAAGTGTTTTAAGTGTGGAGAAAGTGGGTATAGAATGTTGGAATGCCCATCACTTACGATTAACAATCCTGAGCCATTAAAAACAAAGGAAGGAGAAGCCTATAAAGCCAAGAGTTGGGCTTATACTTTGACAACTGAAGAAGCTAAGGCATTGCCAGACGTAGTATCCGGTACATTTTTCGTTAATCACGTACCTGCTACTGTGTTATTTGATTCTGGTGCTAGTAGAAGTTTTGTATCCCTATATTTCTGTCCTTCCTTAAATAAACCTATGTAAAGATTAGACGAAACTTTTGAAGTTGAAACAACCATTGGAAAGACAATGAAAGTAGTGGAAGTCATTCAAGATTGTTCTATCGACCTTGAAGGACACAAATTTCCCGTTAGACTATATCCAATGATCCTAGAAGGATTTAATATAGTCTTGGGAATGGATTGGTTGGCAGCAAATGATGCCCAGATCATTTGCAACCAAAAAGCAGTTCAGATACAGACTCCTGATGGCAATTGGATTACCATACATGGTGATAAGATGAGATCAACCGTTAGAGTTATTTCCATGATGAAAGCTATGAGGTTTATGACTCAAGGCAATGAGGCCTACCTATCATACGCTATTGATTCAAAAGTAAAAACTAACGAATTAAAAGACGTGCCAGTAGTTTGTGATTTTTCTGATGTCTTCCCAGAAGAATTGCCAAGAATACCCCCAGAAAGGAAAGTAGAGTTTCGAATCGACTTAGTGCCTGGTGCTAAGCCTGTCACTAAGGCGTCATATCGATTAGCTCCATCAGAAATGAAAGAACTGTTGTCACAACTACAAGAGTTGTTAGACAGAGGTTTCATAAGACCGAGTATCACGCCTTGGGGTGCTCCGGTTCTTTTCGTGAAAAAGAGAGATGGTAGTATGCGTATGTGCATAGACTATCGGGAGCTGAATAAGCTTACAATCAAGAATAAATATCCTTTACCAAGGATCTATGACTTGTTCGATCAATTACAAGGATCAAGTTGGTTTTCCAAAGTCGATCTAAGGTCAGGATATCATCAATTGAAGGTTAGAAATAAAGATATTCCAAATACAGCCTTCCGTATGAGATATGGACATTATGAGTTCTTAGTAATGTCATTTGGTTTGACTAATGCCCCTGCTGCATTCATGGACCTCATGAATTGGGTTTGTCGACCAATGTTGGACCTATCTGTGATCGTGTTCATATATGATATTCTAATCTACTCAAAGTAAGAAGGAGATCATGCATGTCATCTCAAAGAAGTCTTAGAAACACTTAGAAAAGAGAAGTTGTATGCAAAATTTTCTAAATGTGCGTTTTGGCTTCGAGAAGTTCAGTTCTTAGGTCATGTGATAAACGCAGAAGGAATTCTGGTAGATCCTTAAAAAATAGAGACCGTGATGAAATGGAACCCGCCAAAGACACCTACAGAGATACGCAGTTTCTTAGGTTTGGCTGGTTGCTATAGACGGTTTATTCAAGATTTCTCTAAGATTGCTACCCCATTGACCAAACTCACGAAGAAGGAGATAAAATTTGTATGGGGAGTAGAACAAGAAAATGCTTTTCAAAAGCTAAAAGAGAAATTGACTCAGGCTTCGGTGTTGTCTTTACCGGAAGGAACAGAGGATCTGGTAAGTTTACTCTGATGCTTCGTATCAGGGATTTGAATGTGTATTAATGCAAAGAGGCAATGTTATAGCCTATGTTTCACGGCAACTCAAACCCAATGAAGTTAACTACCAGACCCACGACTTAGAATTTGCTGCAGTAGTTTTTACACTTAAAATATGGAGGCATTATCTATATGGAGTTAAGTGCACAATCTACACAGATCATAAAAGCTTAAAGTATTTCTTTGAGCAAAAAGATCTGAACATGATACAACGAAGATGGTTAGAGCTAATAAATGATTATGATTGTGAAATCCTGTATCACCTAGGAAAGGCCAATGTAGTGGCAGATGCTCTAAGCAGTAAAGAAGAGCATCCTCCTATCTGAGTGAAGTCATATAAGTTAGTTGTAACTCCTGACTTTATGACACAACTCAAGAATGTTTAGATGGATGCATTGAAAGCAGAAAATGTTAAGAAGGAGAGAATGGCTGGACAATAGAAATACTTTGAAGAAAATGAGTATGGAGTTAAGATACGATTCAGCCGTATGTGGATACCACATATGGTTGAATTCAAAGTTAAAGTTTTAGATGACACACATAAATCTCGATACTTGATTCATCCGGGTACTAAAAAAATGTACCACGATCTACGCCAAGATTATTGGTGGCCCGATATGAAATTCAATATCATGAAATATGTGGCTAAATGCTTGACTAGTTCTCAGGTCAAAGCTGAACATCAAAAGCCTTATGGAAGATTACATATAGTAGATATTCCAGAATGGAAGTGGGAACATATCACTATGGACTTCATAACGAAGCTACCGAAAACAGCTAAAGGTTATGATACCATGTGGGTGATAGTAGACAGACTAACTAAGAGTGCTCACTTTTTACCAATACGTGAGACTTACTCTTCTGAAAGGTTAGCAGAAACATTTATTAAAGAAATTATTATAAGGCATGGAGTGCCAGTCTCGATTGTATCTGACAGAGACACACGTTTTACGTCACGTTTCTGGAAGAAGTTCCACGAAGTTATGGGGACTAAGTTATTGATTAGCACAGCATATCATCCTTAAACGAATGGTCAAAGTTAAAGGACGATTCAAACACTTGAAGATATGTTGCGTGCTTGCATTATTGACTTCGGTGGTAGTTGGGATAGTCATCTACCTTTGGTAGAATTCTCATATAACAACAGCTATCATGCAAGTATTGGTATGCCTCCATACGAAATGTTATACGGGATAAGATGTAGAACTCCTATCTGTTGGGGAGAGGTTGGACAGAAAGAACTTGGAAGCAAAGAAACTGTCCAAGCAACAGGTGTAAAGTTAGATCAGATTAAAGCCCGTCTAAAGGCTGCTCAGGACAGACAAAATTCATATGCGCATAAAAGACGAAGGCCGATAGAATTCCATGTTGGAGATTACGTTCTGTTGAATGTATCTCCATGGAAGGGAATCATTAGATTCAGAAAGAGAGGAAAGTTAAGTCCAAGATTCATCAGGCCATTTAAAATTATAGCTCGAGTGGGGAAAGTTGCTTATAGACTGGAATTGCCAGAAGAGTTGAGTGGAATCCACTCGACATTCCATGTGTCACACTTACGAAAGTGTTTGGCAGACGAAACCTCTCATGTACCACTGAATGATATTGAAGTAGATGAAAGATTGAATTATATTTGAGAAGCCAGTAGCTATGCTCGATTGGAAAGAAAAGAGATTACGAAAAAAGGTAATCAAGCAAGTGAAAGTTCAGTGGCAACATCGAAAGGGGTCTGAAGCTACATGGGAGACAGAGGAAGAGATGAGGAAATCTTATCCCTACTTATTCGAGTAAGTGTCCGATTTCGAGGACGAAACCTTTATAAGGGGGTAGATTTGTAACACCCTAATTTTTCAAAGAAATATAAGTATAATGGTTAAAATTGTCATTTGATAAAACCCTAGACGGTTAAAATGACATTACGTTAAAGTACAAGGGGTTGGAATGCAATTGATTCAAAGTTTAGGGGATGAATATGAAAATTTTGAAAGTTGGATAGGTGGCGGACCGCCACCAAAGGGATAGCGGTCCGCTACGTAGGGCGCAACAGAATAATGAGGAGATGACACGTGTCAGCTGATTAGCGGACGCGTGGAACCCTATAGCGGACCGTCATACGGATCCTAGCAGTCCGCTAGCCACAATTTTCATAGCGGTCCGCTATTGCATGTTTTAACGGTCCGTTACTTGGCTATTATGCAAAGGGTTAACCGCTTGAACCCTTAGCGGACCGTCACCCTATAGCCTAGCGGTCCGCTACGGACCTGACGGGCACCCTATAAATAGTTGGACAATGAGCTCGGTTTTAGACCATCCTACACAACAAAAAACACTCTCAAACACCTAGTTAACCTAGGGAAGCATGCCCCGAGCCCCGGTTCATGTAGAGAAGCTCGATTTCCAGCTTTTCGACCCCAATACACAGGAGATAGTTCTGAGGTAAGGTTCTGACTAGTTCCTAATGACTTGGTTAGTTCCACTAAGCTAGGAACTTGTGATTAAGTAATGTTATAATGGCTTAGGACTTTGATCCAAGTCGTGGTGCTGTTTACATTAGCACGTAAAGATTATCTGAAAGAGGAGGAGATTAGGGTTGAGTTCTATGATGTCCTTTTTAAACGTTTTTAATAGTTTGGGCATGATACACGTGCTATGAATGTTTTAGATACTGTATGCCATTGATTTAAATCTTTAAGCCAGTATCTATGATGTTGCAAGGAATATGTTTATGATATAAAACAAAAGGTAACCTTCCGACCGGTATTAAGTTATCTGACAAACGAAATGTTCTGTCTAAGGAAAGAGTGGTGTATAAATCCCTCCTGGACCCGTCATTCTTTCCTGGGAACATATCTGTTGGAGGAACTACTCTAGGAAGATAATGTCACACCCCACCCCGGGCACCCCCGGGTCGTTACCGGGCTGTGAGATCAGTTGGCACCTTTAGTACCTGCTTTGATTTCAGAGTTTGGTTTTGTGCATTGGAATAGTGGTTTTAAACATGATCTTTTTAACGATTCTCAATCTCAAGGGTTGGTTTTGTAAACACTAGAATCTTGTCGTGTAGACAAAAGATTTCTTTATTTAAATACTTGGCTATAAAACCCGATCGTTTGTACATTTGATTTTTGAAATCAAAACCCTGACAAAAGTCAGTAACATCTACAAGGAGGTATTCTGCCTAGGGAGTCGACATCCTTTGGGCACCTTAACCTTGTCTTTTCTTAGGTTCTCTCCTGTGCCTCGCATGAACCTCTATAACACATTTTTGGGTTGCACCGGGTCTAGGTGTGTGGCCTGGACCGGATTATGGAACAAAACTGTCACCAAGATATTGGCCGTAGCCGGTACCGGTACTATGAGGTCATTTCATTCTTTTCCTGAAAACATTTGAAAATGAACGTCAGCTACATGCCGGTGAATACTTTATGACCTCAAATTATTTTCATAAGCTTGGCAAAACAGTTTAATTAAACAGTTAAACATTTCATCATTGGAGGATTCTAGTGATTATATCACTTCCTTGCATTCCATCCATTTGTATACAGTGGACAAGCACTCGGGGCCACGTGGCCAAACTGGCACAACTGCGTTTTACGCATCACCCGACATACAAGCTAACCCCGCCCGGCCCAACTAGGATCCGGAGCGAGTATAACTATTTGATCAAACTTTACATACACTTCTTGGGTATCAACATCCCCTGGGGTAGAACCCCAAATTCCGGGATTAGTATGAGTAAATATTTATTATCGTGTTTTGGACTTTTCGTAAATATTAATCGTTTGATATTTTGCATGAAGGTGCCGATAGCACCAGCACGTCTTATTTGCGTGATGATAGCTTACAGCCAAGCACGTCTTACAAATCGTTTTTGTGAAAGCTCACTCTCGCCATGAGAATGAGTATTTTTGTTAAAGACGAGTATTCACCTTTAGTTTGAAGTCGGAGATCGAAGGATAAAAATCTTATTGCTAAGTAGCTCTTAGAGTTGACTCTTAGGGTTCTAGCACCTTAACTTGCACTTCTATGTGCTCCTCGGGTTTCTTCGGCTCTTAAACGCTTGATCTCGTTGAACGCTGGTCGAACCTGGAGGAGCGGCTTGGGAGTCGGGACGGCTGGAGGGCTCAGGAGTAGTGAGAGCTCGAGAGAGAGGGTGTGAGAAATGAAATGCCAATGCTCCTCTATTTATAGGCCTGATGTGCGCCCATGTCGGACCGTTATCCAGGGGGATATCGGTCCGATATGCCTCCATTGTCCCGCATGCGCGCCACGTGGCAGCCATGCAAATATGGTGTGCCACCCGTCCATGTTGGACCGAGTTGGTCTGCCATGTCGGTCCGACATCCATCCACGCATCCGACATGCTGACGCATGCCCTACACGTGTCTTGACACGTGTCTGGTGAAGAGGGTTCCTAGGGGTTTACGTTTCGGACCGTTTTCTAGGACATGTCGGTCCGACATCCAACTTCTTCCCATATCGGACCGATATCTAATCACATGTCGGTCTGATATCTCCTAACTTTCAGAATTTCCTAATTTATTTTTTTTTTTCTGATTCTTGGGTTTCCGTTAACTCCCGTTATTTCTTATAAGTTTCGGGCAGAAATTGAGATCGGAATTTTGGCACGTGTTATATCTTCCCCAACTTTTTTGAAATCTCATCATCGAGATTACTTTCTGAATAAGTGTGGGTATTTCGTTTTCATTTCGGATTCCAGTTCCCACTTATACTCAGGTCCACGTCTGGAATTCCATTTCACCTTGACCAACATGAGTTTCTTTCATTTCAATTTGTTTTCCTGCCGGTCCTCAATTTGTAACGGTTGTTCCACAAACTTAAGCCTTTCATCCACTACTACATGTTGTAATGGCATGGCTAAGGTTTCATCTGCTAAGCATTTTCGCAGATTGGAGATATGGAATACATCGTGTACTCCATTCATCTCTATTGGCAATTCCAACTGATATGCGCGTTCAAGGATTTTAAATGGCCCAACAAACCTAAGGCTTAACTTCCCTTTCTTTCCGAATCGTACCACACCTTTCCAAGGTGATACCTTAGGTAAAACATTGTCTCCAACGTTAAATTCTAACGGCTTTCGCCTTTGTCGAGATAATTTTTCTGGCGATCAGGAGCCATTTTTAATCTTTCCCAGATTTTTAATATCTTATCAGTGGTTTCCTGGACTATCTCAGGTCCTGATAACTGCTTTTCTCCTACTTCAGCCCAACACACGGGAGTTCTGCATTTTCTGCCATACACGGCTTCAAATGGTGCAGCTTGTATACTTGTGTGGTAGCTGTTATTGTAAGAGAATTCCATCAGAGGTAAGTGGTCGTCCCAACTTCCTCCTAGGTCAATAACACATGCTCGGAGCATATCCTCCAAGGTTTGGATTGTCCTCTTGCTCAGTGATGCTTGTGAAACTATATATATTTTAATAGAGATTTATCACACAATATTAGTTTTAAAAAGGGTTTTCACCAAAGACTAATCACACACACATCGGGCAGTGTACCCGTCGGATAGCAATATAGTAAAGGTAAGAACCGGATATCAATCCGTGGACACGGTGGAATGCGATAATAAACCGGAACTAAAATCTAATCAAGTGAGGGTATAAAGATATTTTGAAGAGTTTTGTTTAATTAACTAACATGCAAATATATAAAAACTAAGCTAAGGTCACAATTCAAACAATTAGGGAGAAAATATCACTTCGGTGTCGAATCCATCTAGAATACATCCAATACACTCATAGGAATATGGCAATCACACGAAACATAAATTGACTAAACTCTTGTCAAAGATATCTAATCAAATGACTATTCGGAAAGCTAGCATGAATTATACAAACTAACCATCTAAAATCATACAATGAAGCTCACGTGTTTAACAATCATGTTAATGTTTATAAAGATTAAACTAGTTTCCGATTAAGGTACGCTAGTCCAACAACTAGTTGGAAAGATAATATGAACAACACACTACCCACCTCAAGTTGATTAAATTAGACAACAATATGCATTTCTTCAACATACAATGTTCATGTAAAGATTATATAAATTAGGAGAATGTGTCAACAATTCCTAGATAAACATAAAACTAAGCATGAAACATTCTAACAAACACTTTGTCTTTCCAAACATAAGCATAAGGATACACATACAAATATAATGATTTATAAACAAGACTTCATTCACCATTCCTAGTCAAAAGCCATAAACTAGTATAAATACATACACCAATTTATGAATATAAGCATAAACCATAAGTTTTCCAACATAATATGATATACACAAACACAAGTCTTGTAAACATCTCAAAACACTTGAATACATAATTTCATTGAAGAATAATCATACGGTTGTCATAACATTAACACAATAATTGTCAATAATCCATGAATGTTGTTAAATGTATCTAAACTTCATCTAAACCAAAGTGAACAAGAGTTTTAGCTCATCATGAGCACCAAAATTACAAACAAGCAGGAAAAAATAGTGTGAAACATGATATGAAAACAAGAATCAAACCACTCCTCCAAGCCTAGATGTTGTTGTTGATGTATGGTGATCCTCTTGATGTTGTATCCTCTCCAAAAATCTTGAAATATGGCTGGAACAAGAGAAATACGAGCTGGAACAGTAGACTTTCTCCCCTGGTTGCTTGATGTCTGAATGGGAGTTTAAGTTCTGTTTAAATAGAAAGTGGGAAGCACGACCGTGCCTAGAGAGAAGGCACGACCGTGCCAGGTACAAAGGCGCGGTCGTGTCTAGGTCTTAGCACGACCGCGTGACAGAGGGTTGACCGATCTGAAGCTTCCATTGGGTCTCTTGCTTCGAGGTGTCAGACTCACGGGTGTTCCCGCGACCGTGTGGAGGCAGGGCATGGTTGTGCCTTGCCTTTTGGCTTGGCGCGGTCGTGCCATGTACGGGGCGCGACCGTGCTTAGGGTTTGCAAGTTAGGCACGACCGTGCCAATTAGGGGCACGACCGTGCCAATTAGGGGCACGACCGTGCCTTCATCACAGAAACCCTAAAAACTTCACTTTTTATCCTGGAATCTTCTTGTTTGTTCACAAGCTTCACAAAAACCTACAAAACAGGAAATGAAGCAAATAAGTGCCTAAACGTTGAATATAACCAAGAATTGATCGTTAAATGAGCGAAGTTTTGTGCCAAAAAGATGTGTAAATATTAACACATCACTCAGCCCATCCATTTGAGGTGGTATGTAGTGCTAAGGTTTAAACGAGTTCCGAGAGCTTTTTGGAAGCTCTGCCAGAATCGAGATGTGAATCGACAGTCTCTATCCGATACTATGGACAACGGTACTCCGTGTAGGGATACTATCTTGTTGACGTATAGTTGCGCTGACTTGTCCATACTAAAAGTTTCTTTCATTGGTAGAAAATGTGTGGATTTGGTTAAACGATCAACGATAACCCATATCGTGTCATTTCCTCGTTTGGTTCTGGGAAGTTTAGTGATGAAGTCCATAGCAATCATTTCCCATTTCCATACCGGTAATTCTAGATGTTGTAATAGCCCAGATGGCTTTTGATGTTCAGCTTTAACCTTGGAACATGTTAGACATTTGGCCACATACTCGTCTATGTGCTTTTTCATGCCGATCCACCAATATTCTGGTTTTAGATTTTTTTACATCTTATCACCACCGGGGTGCATTGTGTACTTGGATTTATGGGCTTTCTCGAGAATTTCTCTTCATAGATTTCCATAGATTGGAACCCAAATCTGTTTATTTATTCTAAGGATGTCGTCATTTCCTTTGACGAGTTGTTCGATCCTTCCTATCATTCCTTCATTTTCAAGGTTTGCCTCTTTCAAGGTTGATTTCTGTGCCTCTTTGATTTGAGAGATATGTGACATCCGGACTTTGTAGGTTAACTCCGTTAACAAATCTCGTTAAATTCTTAACCTATTTAACTCAATCTCAAACCTCAGGGATTATTTCTATCATATATCAAACTATTGTATGGGAACTACAAGGACTAATTGTGTAATTAGTCAAAAATCCATCCTTTTGACCTTGCAAAGTCAAAATTAATCTTATTTTGTTCCTGTTGACTTTTAAAAGTCAAATCTTCTTGATTCAAATTCGTGATCCATAACCGAAATCTGATCGAGTTCAAGATTGTAACGTATGGCATTAAGCATTTCGATCATTATTGGTACAATTAACAAGTCATTGATATGAATTTAATCCCATTATTGGGTATTCAAGTCGAAACCGCCGACTCCTCACTATGTACACATCAAATTCGTATAATTCGATCATTAATCCTGAAATCGAACCTCTACACACCTCTATCACATACCTCAGAAGTTGTTTCACACTCGAATTCGGTCAGAGAAAGAGCTAGAGTCATCAGGGACTAAACCACTCGAAGTCGGAACCCTAACTAGCCGATCTCCATCAATTGGATATCATTCAAGGTAACCAATCACACCCTCAGACTCGCCTTCATCCCAAGAACAAAAGCCCTAACATATATAGGGCTTATATCATCGAATTAGACAAGAATCCAACCTAGGGTTCATACGAATACGGGTTTAATCAAACCCTAACCTAAACACAATATCAATTCAATTAAATGGTACGATTAGATTCGCAATCCAATGCTTGTTAAAAACCCTATGAATCCAGCAAATTTTATTATCAGATTTGTTCAAATGAAATCTCTGCTTTAAACTAGGGTTTTCGGTTTTTGAAACAGAAATTAAACTGACCAAACCTCAATCCTTTTGCGATTAAACTCACCCTCAGATTCATATATCATAAATTAACAAAAGCCCTATACTTACAAGATCAATCACGATCGTTTTGGTTGGTTTTGGGACTGGTTTGAACCGGATCGCGATGGAGGAGGAGAACCCACTGGAATTTTGTGTTAAAAACAATTCTGATCCGGCTTCTAATGCGATTGCCCTAGCGGGTGGGATGGTTAAGGATGTGTGTTGGTGTGGAGGAGACCCGGGTTCGAGTCTCTCCACACCCATATCTTTTTAAATCAATTTTTAATTAACATTTTAATATAAAACCGTTATCCCATATTATTATAATATTATATTAATGAGTTTAAACCCCTAAAAACACCCGTAAGCTCGGGTTTGATTTGTAACCCATAAATTACAATTTTTACCCACTTATAAAATAATACATTTATATTATTTTCAACCCGTGACTCCTATTGTAAAATAATATATATTTTTATATTATTTCGTCTTGTTTATTAATCTCGTGTAACGTTGCAAACTATTAATAATATATTTATTATTTTTACCCCTTAAGCGATTACCGTATATTTTCTATGAATTCAAAAATAATATATTAGTTATATTATTTTCTTAGATCATTGTTAAATGATACAAATGCACGGATATATTGTATTAATTAATATTATTCGTAATTAGAAACGCTCGACACGAAACGTATTTATCTTAATAATTTATTATATTAAGAAATCCGTATTACCGTGGACAAGTTCGTCTATTCGTTAATCCTAAGAATGTTTTAGGACGTTCAAATCTTCCGTGTCGTCGACACAAATGTCCCATTGTATCCCTAACTATTATGCTTATAATTTTAGGGCATTCGTAAGCAGTTCATGGGCAAACTCTTGTGTTTCCTACTTGCATCCTTGTGTGATGCTATCTACTACTCGTACACAACTCAGGTGAGTTTCATGGCCCCTTTTTACTTGTTTTCTTATTGGGGGAGAAACATGCATATACACAAACATCATTTTATATGTTATCCCATTGGGGAGAAACATCATACAAACAAACAGTATTTTACTTTTTTTCCCATTGGGGGAGAAACATGCATATACACAAGCATCATCTTACTTGTTTTCCCGTTAGGGAGAAACATGCATACAAATGAGCATCATTTTACTTGTTTTCCTGTTGGGGAGAAACATGCACACGAACAGACATCCGTTACTTGTCTTCCCGCCGGGGAGAGACATACCCATAAACGGACATGGATCACATAGTATTTCACTACCACTTGTGTACTTAAGAGTAAACACTATCATGAAAGTCCTCACATCGAACCGTTAATATGGACTTAGCGAGGTAATTTGAGTAGTACTACTGGGTTTGACAAACCCCACCCAGGCTAGTCGCGATAGCACGATTGGAGGTCGAACGGGTGTAGATTGGCCTAAACATATTAGTTAGAGCTGATAGACCTGGCTGGAGGCAAACAAACAAATAAACAGTCAGCTTCGGTTACGAGCGCTTAGAGTAACTTGTACATTGTCTAGCTAGCAATAGGTGTGACTTACGTATGTGGATCAAACAACACTCAATCAATTTATTTACATACAAACCTGTGAACTCACCAACCTCGTGTTGACACTTTTCTTACATGTTTCTTAGGTCGCATTAGCACAGATTGCACACTTAGGACATGCATGGAGTCCTTCTATCATGGCATTCATTTCAAACATTTTAACAGTTACTCACTTACATTAATTGACGCTTTGTTGCGTGTAATTACTTTTGATTTCATTTTAACGTTTACGCTTCCGCGTTTAACTCTGAACATTTAATGGTTTTGTTTAAACTCATATAGTGTCGTTTGACGTAACTAATGACTGAGATCTTGGTTTATCACACGCCTAACGGTAAAACTCCGTTAGTAGATTTTGGGGTGTGACAGATTGGTATCAGAGCCATTGGTTATAGAGAACTAGGATTGCATACTTGACTATAACCGCACACATGCATTAGTTACATGACACAGACACTCATACATGATACACATGGTATCCATACATACATTGCATTGCAGTCATGATGACAACATCCATATCACCCTCTTCTGACGATGAACACGTCATTCTCATTGTATCATCATTCCCGGTGGTGACACTCGGGGAGTCATCAGAACAACATCCACTCCCATCCGAGGGCAGCAAGACGGAGCCTTCGGAGGAGTCACTCACACCACCATCATCTGCACCTTTGTTACACCATCAGAGTCGAAGATGACACCGGCTTGAGCCTATCGAGGACACAATCAGGGAATGGTGGGTTTTCTCAAGTTCATGTTGTGGACGACACACAACACTAGCACATGTCTCTTTAGGAGTTGGGTACATCGGAGGCGAGTCCCTCCTGCACCTACTAGCAACAATACTCTGATCTCCCTAGCTTTACTCCACTTCAAGCCCGAAATCGTGGGCCTTGCTTGGGGTACACCGTGTGAAGGCAGACCGTTGCACGCTTTTATGTAGAATCCATTGACACATAGTTGTCATCACTTTTCCCGAGCCGTGGGCTCGCTCTTTGGTCGATATCATGTCGAAGAAAGATTGACCACAAGGTTGAGAACGCCTTACTTATTGCCTACTCAAACCCTATCCTGACTCAATTGGAAGGACAGCTACTTTGCTTCTTCCAGTAAAGCATATCCATGAACTAGTCTCACCTCTCGAAGTCGCATTTCATGTGCATGTTTGTTTCTTGTGCATGTTCCCATCTACAATCCACTGGATTAGACTCCCGTATTGTGTTTCAACTCGAGTGAATACTCGGATCAAATGATTTCCGACAACTCATCCTGATATGAGTCCTAGTCGATCAACTTACGGTTGATGACTACAACTTTCAATGACTTATTATCCCTAACAACACTATGTCCTCGAAAATATAAATTGAGGGACATTTTAACACAGGACAAGGAGAAGCTAGGGTGAGCATGCAAAGCAAATTATCATTACGGGTGCACACGTAATAATAATTTGAGATGCATGTAAGTCCTGGTGAAACCTAGTGTGTGGATAAATGGTCCTAATCTGTGAGTTACAGACTTAAGTTTCCACTGTCCGTAGAAATTCTCCTAACCCACTCAATGACTAGTTGGTATCGTTAAACCTGTTTAACAGTTGATAGACGTGACTATCATGTTGAAGGTATTTACGGACACACTGAACTATCATCCATAGGATCCATCATTTGATTTCACTCATGTAAGAGCCTTAGTGAACTTAAGACTCTCATCCAGACTTGATCAATGAAACCATTTCGGTTGAAACTCTAATAGAACCTCGTGGTAAACCCACCGACTCCAACTAGGTAAGCGGAAAATGGGAATTCTTCCTAAACTAACACCTTATTCCTTACACCCCAACAATAGATTCCATTTGACCTTGTTACCTTATCCTGTGACTAATCCTTGGTCTAATGTGATTTATACCACAGCGTATCCAATTATTTCAGTGACCTAACACATTTCTTACTAGTACGGTCGTACTCCAACCCTACTAGAAGCTAAGTACACCATAGACATAGCTGATGGACATATAATTGAAGCAACTCGCATTCTTAAGGGTTGTAAACTTGAATTTTCTGGTCATGAACTTGACATTGACCTTATGCCAGTCACACTCGACAGCTTCGACGTAATTGTCGGTATAGATTGGTTATCTAGGAACCAAGCCAAAATTATTTGTCGTGAGCAAATTTGTTCGCCTTCCTTTCCCGAGTGGAGAAACCCTTTCTGTCCAAGGTGAAAAGAGTGGTGCTGTCGTGGGCATCATATCTTTCATGAAAGCACAAAAGTGTCTACGTAAAGGTCATACTGCCATTTTGGCTCTCGTCGCCGAGCAGCCATCAGAGGAGAAGAAGATTGAAGACATCCCGATCGTTTGTGATTATCCGGAAGTATTTCCTGAAGTTCTACCAGGTCTTCCACCACATCGTCAAGTCGAATTCCAAATTAATCTAGCACCCGGAGCAACGCCTATTGCTCGGGCACCCTACAGACTTGCACCGAGTGAATTGTAAGAGCTATCCACACAACTTCAAGATTTGTTGGATAAAGGTTTCATTCGACCTAGCTCATCGCCATGGGGAGCTCTAGTCCTGTTTGTCAAGAAGAAGGACGGGACTTTCCGCATGTGCATCGACTGCCGGGAGCTGAACAAAGTGACGATCAAGAATCGTTATCCTCTACCCCGCATCGATGACCTATGCAATCAACTCCAAGGATCATGATTCTATTCTAAAATAGATCTTAGATCCGGCTATCATCAACTGAGAGTCCGAGAGGAAGGTATCTCAAAGACAGCGTTCAGGACTAGGTATGGTCATTACGAATTCATGGTCATGCCATTCGGACTTACCAACGCACCCGCGGTGTTCATGGATCTCATGAACCGTGTGTGTAAACCGTACCTTAATCAATTCGTCATCGTCTTCATTGATGATATCCTCATCTATTCCAAGAATAGGGATGAACATGAGGAACACCTACGTTTGATTCTGGAATTATTGAGACAAGAGCAATTGTATGCTAAACTTTCCAAGTGCGAATTTTGGATTCATGAAGTGCAATCCCTAGGACATGTAGTCAATGAGAAGGGAATACATGCCGATCCATTCAAGATAGAAGCCATCAAGAATTGGGCAGCACCGACAACTCCAACAGAGGTGCGGCAATTTCTGGGATTGGCAGGGTATTACCGGCGATTCATCGAAGGATTCTCCAAGATTACCCAACCTCTCACTGCTCTAACTCAAAAGGGTAAACCCTATAACTGGGGTGACACCCAGGAGTCAGCGTTCCAACTTCTTAAACATAAACTCTGCTGGGCACCCATCCTATCTCTTCCAGAGGGAACGAATGATTTTGTGGTGTATTGTGATGCATCCATTCAAGGTCTTGGTTGTGTACTGATGCAACGCGAGAAAGTGATCACATACGCTTCTCGTCAACTGAAAATACATGAGAAAAACTACACAACTCATGACTTAGAATTGGGAGCCGTAGTATTTGCACTAAAGATATGGAGACACTACTTGTACGGTACCAAATGTACTATCTATACCGATCACAAGAGTCTTCAGCATATCTTTAAACAGAAAGAGTTTAACATGCGACAGCGTCGTGGGGTCGAACTCTTAAACGACTATGACTGTGCAATCAGATACCATCCGGGTAAGGCTAATGTGGTGGCCGATGCCCTAAGACGTAAGGGCACCAAACCCAAACGAGTTCGAGCATTACAACTTACTATTCACACCGGATTACATGACAAAATCCGAAGTGCTCAACTCGAAGCCCTTAAAGAGGAAAACCTACCGCTGGAAGCCACACGCGGTATGGAAGAACAAATTGAGGTCAAATCAGACGACATTCGCTACTTCGTGGAGCAAATATGGGTTCCAATGCATGGGAACTTAAGAGAACTGGTTATGGATGAAGCTCACAAATCTCGATACTCTATTCATCCAGGTTCTGACAAAATGTACCGTGACCTAAATGTGTTGTATTAGTGGCCGAAGATGAAAGCCGATATAGCCACCTATGTGAGTAAGTGCCTGACTTGCGCAAAGGTCAAAGTAGAATACCAAAGGCCTTTTGGCTTACTTCAACAGCCAGAGGTCCCAATGTGAAAATAGGAACAAATCTCTATGGACTTCATAACCAAATTACCCCAAACTACTAGCGGATGCGACACCATCTGGGTGAGCGTCGATCGTCTGACTAAATTCGCTCACTTCTTAGCAATCAGAGAGACTAACAAAATGAAAAAAAAACATACTCGTGTTTACTTGAAGGAAGTAGTCTCTCAGCACGGAGTGCCAATCTCTATCATTTCGGATCGTGACGCTCGATTCACATCACGTTTCTGGCAATCTCTGCAAAAAGCTTTAGGTACTCGTCTAGATAAGAGTACGGCGTACCATCCTCAAACCGATGGTCAAACGGAACGTACTATCCAAACTTTAGGAAAACATGCTACGAGCTTGTGTGATTGATTTTGGTAACAGTTGGGAAACTCACTTGCCTTTAGTGAAATTCTCCTAGAATAACAACTATCACACTAGTATCAAGGCAGCACCATTCAAGGCATTGTACGGACGTAAATGTCGATCTCCTCTCTGTTGGGCTGAAGTTGTGGATCGCCAACTTACAGGTCCTGAACTGGTATTCAAAACCTCTGAAAAGATCGTTCAAATCCGAAACCGTATGGTGGCAGCTCGTGATCATCAAAAGAGCTATGCCGACAAGCCTCGTAAACCTTTAGAGTTTCAAGTAGGTGATATGGTCCTATTGAAAGTCTCTCCTTGGAAAGGTGTAATCCGCTTCGAGAAGCGAGGCAAACTGAATACTCGTTATGTTGGACCGTTCAAGATAGTAAAGAGAATTGGCCCAGTAACGTACCAATTGGACCTACCTGAAGGACTGAGTGGTATACACGATGTCTTTCATGTCTCGAACTTGAAGAAATGTCTAGCAGATGAGACACTCGCGGTTCCGCTTGAGGAACTACAAATCGATAAACAACTACGCTTCATTGAAGAACCAGTAGAAATCATAGATAGGGAAGTCAAAACGCTCAAACGCGGTAAAATCCATATTATCATAGTTCGTTGGGACTCGAAACGCGGACCGGAATTCACTTGGGAGCGCGAGGACCAGATGATGCGCAAATATCCTCATCTGTTTAAGCACTCTATGTCAAAAACTTAAGGTATTGTTCTAATTTTTGGGACGAAAATTCTTTCAACTAGGGGATGATGTGACACCTCAGAAATTTTATTTATTTTAATTTTCGGGATGGAAATTCTTTCAACTAGGGGATGATGTGACATCCGGACTTTTTAGGTTAACTCTGTTAACAAATCTCGTTAAATTCTTAACCTAGTTAACTCAATCTCAAACCTCAGGGACTATTTCTGTCATAACTCAAACTATTGTATGGGAACTACAAGGACTAATTGTGTAATTAGTCAAAAATCCATCCTTTTGACCTTGCAAAGTCAAAATTAATCTTATTTTGTTCCTGTTGACTTTTAAAAGTCAAACCATCTTGTTCTTGATTCAAATTTGCGATCCATAACCGAAATCTGATTGAGTTCAAGATTGTAATGTATGGCATTAAGCATTTCGATCATTATTGGTAAAATTAACAAGTCATTGATATGAATTTAACCCCATTATTGGGTATTCAAGTCGAAACCGTCGACTCCTCACTATGTACACATCAAATTCGTTTAATTCGATCATTAATCCTGAAATCGAACCTCTAAACACCTCTATCACATACCTCAGAATTCGGTCAGAGAAAGAGCTAGAGTCACCGGGGACTAAACCACTCGAATTCGGAACCCTAACTAGCCGATCTCCATCAATTCGATATCATTCAAGGTAACCAATCACACCCTCAGACTCGCCTTCATCCCAAGAACAAAAGCCCTAACATATATATGGCTTATATCATCGAATTGGACGAGAGTCCAACCTAGGGTTCATACGAATATGGGTTTAATCGAACCCTAACCTAAACACAATATCAATTCAATTAAATGGTACGATTAGAAATTAAACGGACCAAACCTCAACCCTTTTGCGATTAAACTCACCCTCAGATTCGTATATCATCGATTAACAAAATCCCTGTACTTACAAGATCAATCATGATCGTTTTGGTTGGTTTTGGGACTGGTTTGAACTGATCGCGATGGAGGAGGAGAACACACTAGAATTTTGTGTTAAAAACAATTCTGATCCGTCTTCTAATGCGATTGCCCTAGCTGGTGGGATGGTTAAGGTTGTGTGTTGGTGTGGAGGAGACCCGGGTTCGAGTCTCTCCACACCCATTTCTTTTTAAATCAGTTTTTAATTAACATTTTAATATAAAACCATTATCCCATATTATTATAATATTATATTAATGAGTTTAAACCCCGAAAAACACCCGTACTCTCGGGTTTGATTTGTAACCCATAAATCACTATTTTTACCCACTTATAAAATAATATATTTATATTATTTTCAACCTGTGACTCCTATTGTAAAATAATATATATTTTTATATTATTTCGCCTCGTTTATTAATCTCGTGTGACGTTACAAACTATTAATAATATAATTACTTATATTATTACCCACGTTTATATCCTTGAATAAAAATAATATAATTATTATTTTTGCCTCTTAAGCGATTATCGTATATTTTCTATGAATTCAAAAATAATATATTAGTTATATTATTGTTGATGCACTTTCCTGTGACAACACTCTGGATAGAGTCTTAGTTTGTATTTCTAATTTATGTAATTTGTCTTTGTATGTAAGAGTCGTTATGTAATAGTTTATCGAGTTGTATTTACTTTTACATAATGTATGTTGCATTTCTTCTAAGTGTTTTGCGCACTTACATGTGCGTAGGAGAAAGCTCCTGCGTACTTAGCAAGTACGTAGGAAGACCTATGCGTACTTGCTAAGTACACAAGAGCATTTGGTCCTGCGCACTTGCTAAGTGCGCAGGCATCAGGTCTGTATAAATAGGTTTGGTTCACAGAGGATAAGTACGCAGAACTCATACCTTAGACGAACTCAGTTTGTTAAGTACGCAATTTGTGATCTCTCTGTAACCGTCGAGTGTTTATAATAGAAAGAGCTTTTATTGTGACTCTCATGTTGGTTTACTTTGTTTTAGTTAGACTCTCCGCCTAGTCACGGGTATTCCGCACCCGGTCCGACTAGTAGACCACTTGCATGCAACGATCCGACACACACGAAGGGACCTACAAGTGGTATCAGAGCAAGGCTCTTGAATTCGAGTGTTGTAAGTGAGTTTGGAGACGTTTTTACTGAGTTTTACAAGCAAAAAGTGGTATTTTTGTGATAAAAAGGGGTAGCTCTTGAGCACTTTTTTAGAAGCAAAAATCTCTCAAAAACCAATTTTTGTTGTGTATTTGAGTTATTTGAGCATCAAAGGTTTGTTAGAAACAAGTTTCTGACCCTTTGGCTCATTTGCATTAATCATCAGACCAATTTTTACCATCTTCGAGGATTTTCAGGTCACCGGAAAAGGTTGGTGAGAGTTGCTGAAAAGGTATCATGAGTACTTACCATTTTTGGCAAAAAGTACAGTCTTCTGCGTACTTACTAAATACGCAAGAGCTATCTCCTGCGTACTTACAAGTGCGCAAGACTGAACTTGTGCGAAATTAAGTTATATCCTGCGTACTTAATCATTTCCTCCTGCGTACTTACAAGTACGCAAGAGTAAGTCTTAAATACGCAAGACTATTTCTCAAGTGCGCAAGGCCAATCACAAATGCGCAACAGTGTCTGATTTTTCTGAGTTTTGACTAAGTGTTCACTATGTCGAACCTTTAGAATCTTGGAAACATGTTAAACTATGATAATGAGATCGGTACACCTCAGAAACCACCTAAGTTGCTAAACGTAAACGATTATTCTAATTGGAAGGCACGTTTTGAGCACTACATTTCATATACCAACTCATCATTATGGATACCAATCCTTGAGGGATATAAGCATCCCACACACATCTATCTTGATGATGAACTGCCCAAGCCTATCTCCAAGCTTTCTGACGAAGAAAAGAAAGCTTATGATCGAGAAAAGAAGGCACTTGGTTCGATCACTATGGCATTAACTCGGGAATTGTTCCACAGTTTCTGAGGGTATGATAATTCTAAGGATCTCTGGAAAGCCTTACAGAAGAGATTCGAAGGAAATAGTGACATCAAGAAGAGTAAGCGAGATTTCTAAGGAAGCAGTATGAGTGCTTCAGATTCTTTGAGAACGAATCTTTAGATGACCTCATCTCTAGGTTCTATCATTTACAGACTGAGTTGAATGCTTTTGACCTCAAGTATCCAGATGAAGAGATGGTGGAAAGTTTTTTGGATGCCTTACCACCCAAATTTGAGATGTACACAACCCTGATGAGGGAAAATCCTAAATTCTATGAATTGACAGTAGAGGAAGCAATAGAAAAGATTCAAGCTCATGAAATGAACTTGAAAAGAAAGGAGAGCTCTCGAAGACCCCAAATACAAGACCCTTCTATGTATCATGGGACGACTTCTACATCTAAGTCATCTGGCTCTGGAATTGCCCTCTTCACTGGAAATCCTACTGAAAAAGACCACTCAACTAGGTGTGGTGGTCATGCTTGCTATGCTTCAGGATCAGGGTTGGGGTCTCATCATCAAAATACCTCAAGAAATCCTCCTGCTACGTCTTCAGCTAACAACTCAGCTATAGCCAGAATAGCTGAAGATCATGTAGCTTTATTCTCATCTTGTATGCTTGCATATGAAAATTTCATAGGTGGGAAGCTTACTGATCAAGAGACGATCGAAGAAGATTTTAATCAAGTGGATCCTGATGACATGGAGGACATGGATATTCAATGGAATATGGCCATGCTTTTGAGGAGAGCCAAGCGTTTCCTGAACAGAACAGGAAGAAAGTTTATTGGCGGGCATCCTAATGCCAAGGTCGGGTTTAACAAATCTAAGGCCAAATGCTACAAGTGTTTGAACTATGGACACTTTGCTCGTGAGTGTCAGAAAGACAGAGCACCTGCCTCTGGTTTTACCCGACCTAGCCAAGGAAACAGCCATGGCCAAAACAATCCAAACCACCACAATCAAAGCCAAGGTGGAACATCCAATGCACTGGTAGCCCAACATGGCGACAGATTTGATTGGGGCGTTCATCTTGAGGATGCCATCATCGCACAAACACAGGTTGGTATCATGGCTGAGATCATGGAAATGATGGAAGCAGAGAGAAGGGAAGCTTCTATTGCTGACCCAAAAGAGTCTACTACTGCTGCTACAGAGGAAGAGGAGGAAGCTGAAGGAAAGGAAGCTTCTATAGCTGAGAAAGAGGAATCAACTGCTGTTGCTCTCATGGCCATTGGAGAAGCAACAAGTTAATCTCACGAGGGACGTCCGAAGGGTACTATCTCTAACTGCTGGTATGTAGATAGTGGATGTTCCAGGCACATGACAGGAAACATGGCCCTGCTTCAAGACGTTAAACCATTCAGAGGCGGCTATGTAGCCTTTGCCCGAGAAAAAGGCGGCATCATCACGTGTCAAGGCGTGGTTTCAAACGGTTGTGTCAGCTTTGACAATGTCAACTTCTGCGAGCAGCTGAAGCATAACCTGTTGAGTGTCTCCCAAATGTGTGATATGGAGTACTCGGTGATGTTTGACAAGTCAGAATGCCTGATTCTCAAAACCGGTCTTGAGGTTCCGGAAGACTGGATTCTGATGAGAGTGCCAAGAACAAACGACAGCTATCAGATCGATATGAGCGTGGCAACAACCACCTCATCAGTTGCTACTTGTTTGCTTACAAAAGCGACAGAGCTTGACTCTATCTTGTGGCATATGAAACTCCGACATATTTCTTATCGTAAAATGAATCATCTTGTCCGAAACGGTTTGGTAACCGGGGTTCCTAAGCTGAGATTTACCGTTGCAGATGACTGTATGCCTTGTAAAAAGGGCAAACAGCAACGGAAGTCTCACAAGCCCAAGCTCCAAAACTCTATTGATACCCCTTTGGAGCTATTACACATGGATCTGTTTGGCCCCATAAGTATCAGGAGTATTGGAGGTAAGTCGTTCTGTCTGGTTGTAACTGATGATTTCTTACGTTTTTCTTGGGTGCATTTTTTAGGTACTAAAGACGAGACTGCTGATATCCTTCAATACTTGATCCTGAGCTTGGAATCTCTTTGCAAGCTGAAAGTTAGAAGGATAAGGAGTGACAACGGAACTGAGTTCAAGAATAATTTGATGGAGCTTTTCTGTCTCAAGAAAGGGATCCGTCACAAATTCAGCGCGCCGTACACGCCTCAGCAGAATGGAGTTGCTGAACGGAAGAACAGAACACTGATTGAGACTGCAAGGACTGTGCTGTCGGATGCAAAGCTTCCTGTCACTTTCTGGGCAGAAGCCGTTAATACAGCTTGTCACGTCTTAAACAGAGTTCTGGTTGTGAAAAGGCACAACAAGACTTGTTACGAGTTGATCAACAGTCGACTTCCCAATCTTGATTACCTAGTTCCTTTCGGTAGTCCTTGTTCCTTGTTGCTATAGTACAAAGACCGCCAGTCTAAGTTTCATGCAAAAGTGATGGAAGGCATCTTCTTAGGATACGTTGCCAACTCGCCTTGTAAGAGAGTGTACAACATAGGAACTCGTACTGTCGAGGAATGGTTTGAAGTGGATTGTAGTAAACACAGCATTCCACCCAAACCAACAGGTCCAGCTTGGGGTTTTGATTATGATGCGCTATTCAAGTCATTCAATCTTCCTGATATATCTGCAGATGACGCTGCAAATGTTTATGATTTATTGGGTGGCGGCGATGACTCCAGCTTCTCTACTCGTGCTACTGTACCGATTGTAACTCCTGATTCCAATGCTGCATCTGCATCTGGAACCCATGACAGTGATAACAGTGAAGATGTTCTTGTCGTTGGAGATGACGCAATCCTAACACAACTGTAGGATATGAAGCTCCAGCTGATCCAATTAAAATTGAATCTTCTTCCTCTGGAACACAGGAAATGGGGGAGTTAAGCATGAATCTTGATCCAGAAATTCAAAAACCGATTATACCGGAGACGAGAGTGCATAGGAATCATCCAATCGACAACATTATTGTGATCCTTATGCCGGCGTTCAGACTCGTCATCGAACCATCACTGAGAACACCAGTCTTTACACAAAGATACTTGACACTGGTGTCATGGAAACATGTCTGCATGCTGCATTCGTGTCCCAGTTAGAGCCGAAGAATGTGAAGGAGGCTCTCACTGACAACTGCTGGATTGAGGCGATGCAAGATGAATTGTCTCAATTCCATAAGTTGCACGTGTGGGATTTGGTTGACTTGCCAAAAGGCTTTCAGCCAATTGGAACCAGATGGGTGTTCAAATGCAAGACGGATGATCGTCATGTTGTTGTGAAGAACAAAGCAAGATTGGTTGTTCAGGGTTTTTATCAGCAAGAGGGCTTGGATTACACAGAAGTATATGCCCCAGTTGCTAGAATTGAAGCCATTCGACTGTTCTTGGCTTATGCCACATATGTCGGCTTCAAGGTCTATCAACTTGATGTGAAGAGTGCTTTCCTTTATGGTAAAGTTCATGAAGAAGTCTATGTCACTCAACCTCCCGGTTTTGAAGATCCGCATAATATCAATAAAGTGTATAAGCTCGACAAAGCACTTTATGGTCTTCATCAAGCACCGCGGGCATGGTATGAGACATTATCTAAGCATTTACTGTCTAATGGTTTCGACCGTGGACAGATTGACTCGACTCTCTTCATTAGGAAAGCAGGAGGTGACATTCTTCTTGTATAAGTATACGTCGACGACATTATCTTTGGATCTACCAATGTAGGGATGTGTAGGGAATTCGAGCAGGTGATGAAGTCCAAATTTGAAATGAGTAATATGGGTGAATTGTCGTTCTTCCTGGGTCTGCAAGTCAGTCAAAGAGAGGATGTCATTTATCTACATCAAACTAAGTATGTGCAGGACATCTTATCAAAATACAAGATGAATGATAGCAGTACTTATGGAACACCTATCCCAGTCAATCATGGTTTGCATCCTGACAAAGATGGAAAGGATGTGGACAGCAGATTGTACCGTGGGATGATCGGATCACTTATGTATCTCACAGCTTCAAGACCCGATATAATGTTTGATGTATGTTTGTGCTCAAGGTTTCAGTCTCAACCGAAGGAGTCACATATGATAGCCGTGAAGAAAATTTTCAGATACCTGAAAGGGAAACCCCGATTAGGTCTTTGGTACTCTAAGCAGCAGTCATTCGACTTCAAAGCCTACACTGATTCAGATTATGGCAGTTGTAACCTTGACAGAAAGTCAACTTCTGGTGGATGTCAATTCTTAGGAGACAGACTGTTTTCCTGGCAGTGTAAGAAGCAGTCAACTGTTTCTGTCTCAACTTGTGAAGCAGAATACACTGCTGCAGCGAGCGGTTGTTCTCAGATACTGTGGATTCAGCAGCAGTTGAGAGACTATGGCTTAAACTTCACTGGAACTCCTCTATTCATTGACAACAATGCCACCATGTCCATCACAAATAACCCGGTGAAACATTCCAAAACTAAACATATAGAGATTCGCCATCATTTCATCCGTGACTGTGCTGAAAAGCATTTAATTGAACTTGTAAAAGTTCACACGGATGTCAATCTTGCTGACCTTTTCACAAAGGCATTTGATCGATCCCGTTTTGAACATCTTGTCAACTTGATAGGAATGTTCAATGCCGAGTGAAAACTAAGTTAATTCAATTCATGAAAGTTAAAATTTTAATTCTTTTAAATTTTTTGTATAGTTCTTTTAGTTTTTAAAATATTTTACAAAAACCAAAAAAAAAAAATAGAAAATGTAGAAAATTTCAAAGTTAACTTGAGAAAAGAAGAAATGATAGTACATCAGAAATGATCTAAACATCATAGACTGCTCATATGGGAAATGATTGCGTCATGTTTACTTATTTGTTTAAATTATTATGTTTTTAATCTGTTTATTTACAAGTAATTTGAATTGTCAGTAGGCTGTATGCGTCTTTGAATCACTAGTAGTGTGAAAACTAAATCTAAATTACAACCGTGATTTGAACCCATGTTTGCAAGTGTGTGTGCGTAAAAGAACAGAAAAGATCATTATCAGATAAAGGATGTTAGATTTTGGCAATAATTTTCTTTTGAGATCAGTTTCGGGTTATGTCGTTAGCACAATTAATGCGGTTCATCTCACTACCCATACTCACAAGTATGCAAGGAGAGATTGAATCAAGACATGTCTCTACATTAACCGTTGAGCATGTATTCACCCTTGAATCACTCCTGATTCATTGAAATCAAATCCTGATAAAAGTTGGATTCCCTTACCTTGAAAACTCAAACACCATATATTATCTTAAATCATCATTCCGATATTCACTGAAGAAAATCAAATAAACCAAGACAAATGAATCACTCGATTCTGAATCTTATGATTCCTGATAATCCTTATGGATTCTGTTTGATTTTTCCTGTGCTAATAGATGTAGCTTCATTATGAAAATCTAGAAAATCATTGGGAAAATCTTAGATGCCTTGAGATAGTGCAAGTTAAAATAGCATTTCAGTGGGGTACACGTTGTATATCTTATAATTAATACCTTAATACACAAGAACATGATACAAAGATGCGTATAGTTTCAAATCTTATAATATTGTCAACTTGAATTACTTGTTTATGTGCTTATTACGTATGAATAAAGAGTAATCCATGACATGATCCCATATTCTTTGATGTTTATTTTGTATCGTTTTTGCTAAAAGATAGCCTGATATGATCCTCTGCTCGTGTCTTTGATCAAAAATAGTTGGTGTGAATACTTGTATATATCTATCTAGAAAAGAACAAAAAGATTTTAAGTTTATGCATTGTTCAAGTTTAATCAGAAAAAGCCAAAAATATTTTATGTTTAACCTTCATGAATTGTATTTGAAACCTCGTGATTGAATACTTTTTATCTTGTTCGTTATTTGACTTGAAAATCTTCATAAATCTGAGTTTCAAATTTGTGCACTTAAGGCTTGTGCGTACTTGTCAAGTTCGCACGAAGTAAACCTTGCGCACTTAGCAAGTACGCAAGAGTTAGTCTTGCGCACTTGTAAATGCGCAAGAGTTAAGTCCTGCGTACTTGTAAGTACGCAAGAGTTAACTCGTGCGCACTTAACAAGTACGCACGACCGATAAGTGAGGGGTATAAAAGTGACACTTAGTAAATTCTTTCAGTTTCAAGCTTTCAAACCGATCACCTTCCCTCTGCAAATTTAACTCAAAATCAAGTGTGTCTAAACCATTTTTTCATCCCGTCTATAGTTTCATCATCTCATTTCGTCTCATTGGTGAGAATCTAGGCGATTTCCATCCATTAAATCGTGACATTGGACCAATTCGTGACTTAGAAATTTTTAGGTTAAATCCGAAATATTTTGGGTAAAATTGGGGTTGTTTGGGTAACTTATTGACATTTCTATGCTAATGGGATTCTTAATCGACTCCATATTCATCCATTTCATCCTCGATTCTAGGCGTCGGTGGAATCTTAATCGACAGTGGGATTGGGCGACGTTTTTAAGTCGAAATTGGTCTTGGTTTGGTAGTTACTGGTGTTAATAATGGTCCCATAAGTTCGAATCCTCGATTCCGACCTATTGGCAACCTACTTGACCCGGTCTTTGAGCAATCTGTGATTTTGTTAAAATTCTGAAATTTTTGCCAAGTGTTGTTCTTGCGCACTTAGCAAGTACGCAAGAAGCAATTCCTGCGTACTTGAAAAGTACGCAAGAGGAAAAGCCTGCGCACTTGCTAAATGCGCAGGACCAACACTTAGAAAAATTTTCAAGTCTGAAATTTTTGTTCATTATGTACCTACTATACCGTGTCATGTTTGTTCATCTTCAATAATATACGTTGTTCTAATTATGTTTTCTGTGTGTTTCTGCAGACTATGGCTCGGGCATTCACTGATGAGTTCAACTTGTTAGCAAACACTCAACCTGAGTGGAAAGGGGCAGCTTTGCAGTATCGGCAGATCATTGATTTTTTGAACCGATCAAAAATAAGTTATGCAATCTCAGCTGACCCGACAGTCTCAAGACCTTACTTGGAGCAATTCTGGGAGACGGCAGAGCACGACTGCACGGTATCCCCTAATGTCATAAGGGCTACCTTTGATGGTCGGGCTATTGCTTTCTCTGAGGATACAATAAGAAGGGTCCTGCAGTTCGGCTATCTTGCTACCAACCCAACATCCTATCCAGATTACTATATGGATAGATGTTGGAGGCATAGAATGGGATATGTCGGAGCGAGGGAATATGCTTCTTACAAGAAGATATAGGTTTTGAATCAGTGGCGGTATTTTGCCCACATCATGATCGTGTGCATCTCGTCAAGAAAAGCGGGAAAAGATGCCATGGGTCATGACCTTGCAGCAGCCATGGTGGGCTTGTCTCTTAATAGGGGCTACAACTTCTCTCGCTACATCTTCAAAGCAATCAATGATCAGATCAATACAACAGAGAAGTTTAGGTTCCTATTGTACCCGAGGTTTGTGCAAATTTTGATTGATGATGCATTGCCATACCTACGTGCTATCGGGGAGAGACTGCAAGTAAAACGGGTGGACAAGAGAGTATTTGCTCAGTTTCTAAAGCCAGGCAGTGTAGATCCTACCCTTGTGCATACTGAACTCTTTGGCCACCTGCTTAATGAAGCATATGTCCCACCAGAAGATTGGAATTGGTATAGTCCCAATTCAGCACCAGAGATGAGTGATGATTCTGATGAACAACAAGAAGAAGAGAATGAAAGTGATGGAGGTGATGACGAAGGAGGTGATGGTGGTGCTGAGGAATCCGATTCAGAAGCAACAGAATCAGATTCTTCTGATTCCGATGACGCACCATCCCAGGCACACCCGAGGAGATCGGCACAGGTAACCCTGCCTGCGTCGTCTTCTAAAAGAAAGCGACAAAGCTCGTGCAGCGAACATGAGCCGACTTCTGACTCTGACGCTGCTCTACAAAGACAAAGGCAAGAGAGTGGCAACAAGAAGAGGGGCGATAGGCAAGAGGTTGCTATCCCCAGGGTTGTAGAGATCCCGACTGTGCAGCAAGTACAACCTGCAGCTGACAGTCCAGAGTCAGAATCTACCCCACCAGCACAACAACTGTACAGAAGGAGGAGAAGGCCACTAGTACAAGGTAATGTGGCAGTCACAGCGATCACTGAGGAGATTCCTGTGACGGTGACCCTCCCTACTCCAACCGTCCAGGTGACAGTGACTACTCCACTTCTCACGGAGTCAGTCACCATCACCCCAACCATAACACCCACTCCCATCATTACATCCCCACACCCACCTCACACCACTGAGCCGTCAGGTCAACCCTTCAACTATGGTGATTTCTCACAAGGGTTTGACTTTGACACAATCTTCTCCTCCCCCATCCATATTGCTGAAGCCACATCTTCTAGGCATTCTGATCCGTATTATGCAAGGATCAATGTCTTAGAGACCCAAGTTGCTGAAGTGTTTAATACCATTCAAAAGTCAAAGGAGGAGTCTGATGCTCAACAAGCACAGATTAATTCCCTGGCCGATGAAGTTAGGATTCTCCACAGCCAGAGAACAGGGACAAATGAGCAACTGAAGAATGTTATGGCACAGAACGAGCTGTTGATGAAAACCAATGAAATGATTCTTGGCCACAGAACTTCACTTGAGCTAAGGATGGATTTACAGAGAAAAGAGCACGAAGCGATGGTCAAATTAGTTGAAGAACTGACCAAGAAGCTTGATGCTCAGGGGGAGAAAGGGAAAGAGAAAGAGAAAGAGAAGGAGAAAGAGAAAGAAAATAAATCCACTGGTACTGAGCCTTGTCATCCAGTCGACTTGACTAAGGATGATGATAAAGACAAGGATCTTGAAGCCGGTCCTAGTGGAGGTGAGCACCAAGCTTTGGCGATTGTGCCCATCTCTTCTATTCCAATGGATGAGGGGGAGTCTACTCAGCAAGAGGGTGGTGATACATCTGGTGGTGGTGGTGATAAAAGGAAGTCAGTGGCTGAAGTACTTAAGGACTTATCTGATGATGAGATCCTATATCTAGAGCCTGACTACTCTAAAGAAGCACAGATCGATGCTCTCTTCAATCTAGAAGAAGGAGAGATCGACTCTGGTGATGACTGGAATGATGAATATGAGGATGTGGTAATAGAGATTCCCAAGGGCGACGGGGAAGGAGAGTACGAGTTAGAGGATGGTGAGATCTTTGAAGTACCATCGCTCGAATCTCTGCTCGAAACAGGCTCAGTTGACATGGCAAGTAATGTTGAAGCTACAACTGAAGCCTTCCCAGTCGATCCTACACCTGTAGACCCCAAGGCACCAAAAGATAAAGACATGCCTTCTACATCATCTAAGGGTCCAGCTCTCGTGTGGCAAAAGACGTCCATCACAGACAAGCACGGAGCTACAGGTATGATCTTGGCTGTTAGGTTCGAGGAGGACAAGCAGCTGTTCGCCATCAAAAGATCTGGGGGGGTTCAATACTTGAAACCAACCAGTGAGGCGTTCAACTCTTTGCCCAAGTACGACCTTGTGAACCTCGCAAACCGTGACCTGCTGAGTCACTCGAGTCATGCAGTAGCAATGGGTTTGTGGGTAACACTACAGCGGGAAGCAAGATCAGGAAAATTTGAATACTTCAAGCCTCAAGTGCCCAGAAGAGTCAAGGATAAGCACGCTGTACATCCTGTGACTAAGAAGCACATAAAGAGATTGGTATACAAGCCAGTGCAATGTGAAACTAAGATTCCCCTGAGCAAGTTACCTCAGGATATTCTTGGTGACATGTGGTACTGGTACGTTGATCCAAAAACGGGCGAGGCTGTGGTTATGGGTAAAGGTAAGTCAGCAAGTGGAAACATGGTGCCAAAGGAAGTGATCAGGATATTTGATGAATTCTGCTTCATCAACTTTTCTGTGAATGATCTGGAGGTACTAGCCGACAAGTACTGCATCCACACTATTGGACAAAGCTTCTTTCTGCCAAATACGACAAGTTGATCAAGTTCTGTCTTGATTACAAAAAGAAGATGGAAGCTAAGGAACCAGTGCTGTGAAGATTGAAGACTGAAAACGATGAAGATCCCGAGCTGTTGTTAAGGGGGGGTTTGTTGATGCACTTTCTTGTGGCAACACTCTGGATAGAGTCTTAGTTTGTATTTCTAATGTCTGTAATTTGTCTTTGTATGTAAGAGTCGTTATGTAATAGTTTATCGAGTTGTATTTACTTTTACATAATGTATGTTGCATTTCTTCTAAGTGTTTTGCACACTTACATGTGCGCAGGAGAAAGCTCCTGCGTACTTAGCAAGTACGCAGGAAGACCCATGCATACTTGCTAAGTACGCAAGAGCATTTGGTCCTGCGCACTTGCTAAGTGTGCAGGCATCAGGTCTGTATAAATAGGTTTGGTTCACAGAGGATAAGTACGCAGAACTCATACCTTAGACGAACTCAGTTTGTTAAGTACGCAATTTGTGATCTCTCTGTAACCGTCGAGTGTTTATAATAGAAAGAGCTTTTATTGTGACTCTCATGTTGGTTTACTTTGTTTTAGTTAGACTCTCCGCCTAGTCATGGGCATTCCGCACCCGGTCCGACTAGTAGACCACTTGCATGCAACGATCCGACACACACGAAGGGACCTACAATTATTTTCTTAGATCATTGTTAAATGATACAAACGCACTGATATATTTTATTAATTAATATTATTTGTAATTAGAAACGTTCGACACGAAACGTATTTATCTTAATAATTTATTATATTAAGAAATCCGTATTCCCGTGGACAAGTTCGTCTATTCGTTAATCCTAAGAATGTTTTAGGACGTTCAAATCTTCCGTGTCGTCACAAATGTCCCATTGTATCCATAACTATTATGCTTATAATTTTAGGGCATACGTAAGCAGTTCACAGGCAAACTCTTGTGTTTCCTACTTGCATCCTTGTGTGATGCTATCTACTACTCGCACACAACTCATGTGAGTTTCACGACCCCTTTTTCCTTGTTTTTCTATTGGGGGAGAAACATGCATATACACAAACATCATTTTACATGTTATCCCATTGGGGAGAAACATGCATACAAACAAACAGTATTTTACTTGTTTTCCCGTTGGAGGAGAAACATGCATATACACAAGCATTATCTTACTTGTTTTCCCGTTAGGGAGAAACATGCATACAAATGAGCATCATTTTACTTGTTTTCCTGTTGGGGAGAAACATGCACACGAACAGACATCCGTTACTTGTCTTCCCGCTAGGGCGAGACATACACACAAACGGACATGAATCACATAGTATTTCACTACCACTTGTGTACTTAAGCGTAAACACTATCATGAAAGTCCTCACATTGAACCGTTAATATGGACTTAGCGAGGTAATTTGAGTAGTACTATTGGGTTTGACAAACCCCACCCGGGCTAGTCACGCTAGCACGATTGGAGGTTGAACGGGTGTAGATTGGTCTAAACATATTAGTCAGAGTTGATAGACCTGGCTGGAGGCAAACAAACAAACAAACAGTCAGCTTCGGTTGCGAGTGCTTAGAGTAACTTGTACATTGTCTAGCTAGCAATAGGTGTGACTTACGTATGTGGATCCAGCAACACTCAAACAATTTATTTACATACAAACCTGTGAATTCACCAACCTTGTGTTGACACTTTTCTTACATGTTTCTCAGGTCGCATTGGCACAGATTGCACACTTAGGACATGCATGGAGTCCTTCTATCATGGCATTCATTTCAAACATTTTAACAGTTACTCACTTACATTAATTGACGCTTTGTTGCATGTAATTACTTTTGATTTCATTTTAACGTTTACGCTTCCGCGTTTAACTCTAAACATTTAATGGTTTTCTTTAAACTCATATAGTGTCGTTTGACATAACTAATGACTGAGATCCTGGTTTGTCACACGCCTAATGGTAAACTCCGTTAGTGGCTTTGGGGGTGTGACAAGATAAGACTGACTTACAGGTCGAGTCTTAGGGCACGTACTCGCTTTGGTTTCTCATGTTCTTTTTGACTTAATGTGACGTCTACTACGTTAGCCTTGCCCTCATGATAACATATCTCACAGTCATAGTCGCTTAGGACTTCCATCCATCGTATTTGTCTCATGTTCAGCTCTTTCTGGCTGAAGACATACTTTAGACTCTTGTGGTCTGTGAAAACCGTGAACTTGACTCCATAGAGATAGTGTCTCCATAATTTCAACGCGAAGATTATGGCACCTAACTCCAGATCATGAGTCATATAGTTCTTTTCTTGAGTCTTAAGTTGTCGAGAAGCATATGTGATGACTTTGTTTCCTTGCATCAGTACACATCCTAAACCAGTGTGTGATGCATCGCATAAAACTACAAAACCTTCGTTGCCTTCGGGCAGCGATAGAATTGGTGCTTGAGTGAGTTTCTACTTTAGCGTTTTAAATGCTTCGTCCTGCTTTGGACCCCATTCATATTTGATTGCCTTTTGGGTTAGTGCAGTCAAAGGAACGGCGATCCTTAAGAAGTCCTTAATAAATCTTCGGTAATATCCTGCCAATCCGAGGAAACTTCTCACTTCGGTTGGCGTTTTTGGGACTTCTCAATTAGATATAGCCTCAATCTTAACTGGATCTACTTGAATTCCCTTCTCATCTGTGACGTGACCGAGAAATTATACTTTTGACAACCAAAATTCACACTTCGAGAATTTGGCGTAAAGTTTCTTGTTTCTCAATAGTTCAAGTATCGTCCTTAGATTGTTGGCATGATCTTCCTTACTTTTGGAGTAGATAAGTATATCGTCTATGAACACGATTACGAATTTATCCAAGTAGGGTTTACAGATTCGGTTCATCATATCTATGAATGTTACGGGAGCATTTGTAAGTCCGAACGACATAACCATGAACTCAAAGTGAACGTATCTAGTTCTGAACGCAGTCTTAGATATGCCATCTTCTTGGACTTTCAATTGATGATAGCCAGATCGCATGTTTATTTTGGAAAAGCATCTTGCTCCTTGGAGCTGGTCAAACAGATCGTCGGTTCTTGGGAGTGGGTATCGGTTCTTGATCGTGACCTTGTTCAATTACCGATAATCTATGCACATCCTCATCGATCCGTCCTTCTTTTTCACAAAAAGCACCGGAGCTCCCCTTGGCGAGGAACTTGGCCTTATAAAACCTTTCTCCAATAACTCATCGAGTTGCTTGTTTAATTCAGATATCTCGGTAGGAGCTAATATGTACGGGGCTTTGGCTATCGGAGTCGTGCCTGGTACAAGATTTATCTGAATCTCCACTTCCCGATCTGGCGATGTTCCAGGTAACTCTTCAGGAAAAACATCCAGATATTCGGAGACGATGGGTACATCCTTTAGTTCCCGTTTGGTGTCGCAGGTGGTTACGGATATGAGATAAGTGAGGCATCCCTTCCGTAGATACTTTGTTACTTTTATCGTATACATCAAACCAACAGGGTTGGTTGACTCGTCTCCTTTAATAGTCACTACTTCTCCTAAAGGTGTGCGTAGTTCAATGTCCTTTGAGTTATAAAGGATATGAGCCTGGTTAGTTGCTACCCAATCCATTCCAAGGACTATATCAAAACCAGCCAAATCCATTGGCAAAAGTTGTATGGGTATGACGTGTCCAGATAACGTAATTGAACAGCTATTCAAAGATTTGGAGACTTGGATCAGGTCTCTATTCGTGGTTTTGATTTGGTAAGTTTTGTCTAGCTTAGATAAGGGCTTATTAACTAGTTTATAAAACTTATGATCTATAAAACTTTGGGTCACCCCAGAGTCAATAAGCACCTTAGCGTAAGCATTATTGACAAGAAAAGTACCGTATATGACATCAGTCATTTTATCGGCCTCTTTTGCATTCAAATGGAATGCTCGGGCGTTTTTCTTGGCTTCGGTGGTAGGTTTGGTACCTGATCCACCAGTAACTTTTAGTTTTGGGAATCCGCTCTTGTAGTGCCCGATCTCGCTATAGTTGTAGCAAGTGATACCCTTCCTTCGCGGTGGTCCGTGTGATAACCAGTGCTTTTGCAGTCAGGACATGTTGTTAGGGTATATTGCCGACATTTCCCCCGATGCTTCTTCTTGCAGATTTTGCATACGGAAGAACTGGATTGTCCCTCTTTCTGGGAAAGGTCTACTGTTTCTTTTATGGTCAGGTTTGGTTATTTCCTTCTTTTTGTTTTCTTCCAATGTTTGGATCATTCCGTCCGTTAATTGAGCACCTAGATCCATGGCATCATCAATGGTTTTGGGTTTTGAAACCTTTCCCATATCTCGGATTTCACTGACCAGTCCATAGATATATCTCTTGATGAGATTTGATTCAGGTGTAGCTAGATGTGGCACTAGTCGTGCATACTCTAGCAGTTTGGTCATGTAATCTTGACGGTTAGAGCCAACCATTCTTAGGTTCATGAATTTTTGTTCTATTTGCTCTACTTCATTGGTAGGAAAGAATTTTCTCTTGACTCGGTCTTTAAATGAGTCCCAACTCATCTCATATGCCTTTTCTCTTCCTTTGGCGGATACCAGGGCGTTCCACCATTCAAGAGCGAAGTTCTTGAATAGGTTAGAGGAATAGAGGACCTTGTCTTCTTCGACACATTTACTTATGGCCAAGACTGATTATGTCTTCTCTATCCATCGAAGTGTTGCTACTCTGCCTTCCTTTCCAAGGAAGTCATAGGGTTTACAAGCATGGAAAGTCTTGTATGAGCAACCCATGTGTCTACTCTTTTTGAAACGCGGTTTGTAACTATCCGCAGAACTGTCATTTGAGGAGTAGTGTTCTTCATTATGGGTTCTCTTGGTTTTGGAACTTTGATGGGTATGAGTTTTTGAATGTTCCTTTCTCACGGAAATAGTGTGATTTGATTCGTTATGCTTAGAATTATGAAGCGTATGCTCCTTCTCTTTTCCTTTGTTTTTGACTTCGACTTTGGCAGCCGGAGCCTTTTCAAATGCCTTTAGCATATTGGAATTGCATCCTCAATTCTTTTGCTTATCATTTTCTGCATTTCTGCAGCTTGGGCCTCTTTTTCTAAGGCCTCTTTTTCTAAGGCCTCATCCGCTTTTTTCTTTCGTCCACGCGTATTTGTGGATGGTCCGGTTCTTATTGACATTCTAGACGAAAGACATAATATTTATTAGAATTTGAAGATCTTTTTGATAAGGAAAATACAAGATTTTTATTATTCAAACTTCAAAATACAATACGGTAATTGAAAATGACATAGATAAGATATATTCTAACGACCCCTAGCTCTAATCAACGCTTGTTGTAGAGCAGCGATCTTCACGTCTTTTTCAGCTTCAATCCTTTCTAATTCAGCTATGCGAGCTTGCATTGCTGTAATCCTTTCTTCTCCCGAGGTTTCTTCGTTAATCCAGGTAGTATGGATTGGAGTAGGATTGGTGGAATGGTAAGGTCCATAGGGTCTGTTGGAATCAGCCCTTTCCTCACCTTCCAATGTGTAGTGGTGTTCGTACGGTATTTCGGGTAGTTTCTCTTGGTAGCTATAATTGTCCACGTAGGTTTAGTTATAGCTTTCGAGTGTTGGAGCGGCGTAATAACTCATTGGGGTTTCATAGAAATTTTTGGATGTTTCTCTTTCCCCTAGATTTTGAAAGGTTCCGCTAGTGTATTCGGAATTTGTTCCAGAATAGGATTCGGTTGAGTTTGTGTGTCGTTCGTTATTTCTAGGTGGTGCGTACTTACGAACGAAGCTAGATCCTTTTCCCTTTCCTGTCATTCTAGGAAAATGAATAGGAAAATAAATACTTTTATTAATAGTATGAAAGATTACAAGATTTTATTTGGATTACAAGAAAAATAACATAAAAACGATATTAGGACGCCTATTTCTTGACCACGCTTTTGGCATCCTTCATCAAGCTTTTCCCTTGAAACCAAATTCTTTTAGCAAAGGACTTATGCACCTTGTCCTTTTGGGCTAACTTCTTTTTGGCCTTTGATAGATCCTTCTCGGTCTCTATCAATACCTACCTAGTCAAGATAAGCTCTTTCTTGACTTGACCGGTTTCGTGAAGCGACCAATCGAGACACTCTATTGGAGATCCTGGTGTGGATGTGGGATATCCAAATTTCGGCGGAGGGTCTCTTAGTCCTAAGACTATGTCGTTGTAGACATTATCATAGGCGGGAGTAGGTTTATGTTTCAAGATAACTCGTGGGCTATATTCCTCAGGTATAGCGTTAGGATCGTCAAATGTGGCCTCAGATTCAACCATAGGATCGTATTCATCCTGGATATAGGGATCCAAGAACTGTGGATGATTTGCATAGTCGATGTACGATCCAGAACTTCCGTAGTAGGCTCCTATAGAACTTGTGTTAGCGTAATTTCCGTCGGTGTCCGAATTATTACTCATGTATGGACTCGATACGATAGGATAGTTGAGGTAATCAACAAACGGTTCATAACTAGCTGATTGTGGTGAATAGGCTTCCACTTGAGGTATAGGAAGGAATCCTTCGGATTCGGAACTTTCATAGTTCTCCAGATTTTTATAAATTTCCTCTAAACTAGCTCCTGTGATGGAAAGCTTCTCAACAGGTTCTTTTACCGTCATTCGAGGTTTAGTGGCCTTCTCGCTAGACCCTACCTCATGTTGGTTAGTGCGAGGAGTATACATAGGCGGTGGGGGAGTTTGAGGTGGATAGTAGTTTGGTGGAGGAGGTACTGGGTAATGTGGTGGTGTGCATATCAAGTTACTGAAGTCAAAGCCACCCATTTGGCTCAGGTGATCTGATTCGTATTCCTCCTTTATTGGAGCCTTTGGCAGAGTATGATACCATGAGAAGTTTCCTTCTTCCATGGGTGCGTATGAATTTGCCATTGGTTCTTGTTTAATAGTAACATTAGGGTTATAGTAGCTATGGTATCCTTGTCCTCCCGACATAATACTACCTGCATGTTTTGACACTATCAGCTTAAAGGCAAGTGTCTACCTACTTTTGCTTAATAGGAAAGTCATTGCTTAATCTGGTTAGAGATTAGATACCAATCCCAAGTATCTAATTCGTTAAAACCTCAAGCTCTGATACCAACCAATGTCACACCCCACCCCAAGCACCCCCGGGACGTTACCTGGTTGCGACGTCAGTTGGCACCTGTGGTACCTGCTTTGATTTCAGAGTTTGGTTTTGTGCAGTGGAATAGTGGTTTTAAACAGGATCTTTTTAACGATTCTCAACCTCAAGGGTTGGTTTTGTAAATACTAGAATCTTGTCGTGTAGACAAAAGATTTCTTTATTTAAATACTTGGGTATAAAACCCGATCGTTTGTGCATTTGATTTTTTAAATCAAAACCTTAACCAAAGTCAGTAACATCTACAAGGAGGTATTCTGCCTAAGGAGTCGACATCCTTTGGGCACCTTAACCTTGTCTTTTCTCAGGTTCTCTCCTGTGTCTCGCATGAACCTTTATAACACATTTTTGGGTTGCACTGGGTCCAGGTGTGTGGCCTGACCCGGATTATGCAACAAAACTGTCATCAGGACATTGGCCGTAGCCGGTACTATGAGGTCATTTCATTCTTTTCCTTAAAACATTTGAAAATGAATGGCAGCTACATGCCGGTGAATACTTTATGACCTCAAATCATTTTCATAAGCTTGGCAAAACAGTTTAATTAAACAGTTAAACATTTCATCATTGGAGGATTCTAGTGATCATATCACTTCCTTGCATTTCATCCATTTTTATACAGTGGACAAGCACTCGGGGCCACGCGGCCAAACTGGCACAACTGCGTTTTACACATCACCCAACATAAAAGCCAACCCCGCCCGGCCCAACTGGGATCCGGAGCGAGTATAAATATTTGATCAAACTTTACATACACTTCTTGGGTATCAACATCCCCTGGGGTAGAACCCCAAATTCTAGGATTAGTATGAGTAAATAATTAGTTATCGTGTTTTGGCCTTTTCGTAAATATTAATCGTTTGATATTTTGCGTGAAGGTTCCGACAGCACCAGCACGTCTTATTTGCATGATGATAGCTTACAGCCCAAGCACGTCTTACAAATCATTTTTTTATAAAAGCTCACTCTCGCCATGAGAACAAGTATTTTTGATAAATACGAGTATTCACCTTTAGTTTGAAGTCGGGGATCGAAGGATAATAATCTTAGTGCTAAGTAGCTCTTAGAGTTGACTCTTAGGGCTCTAGCACCTTAACTTGCACTTCTATGTGTTCCTCGGGTCGGCTCTTAAACGCTTGATCTCGTTGAACGTTGGTCGAACCGGGTGGAGCGACTAGGGAGTCGGGACGGCTGGAGGGCTCGGGAAAGGCTCGGGAGTAGTGAGAGCTCGAGAGAGAGGGTGTGAGAAATGAAATTCCAATGCTCCTCTATTTATAGGCCTGGTGTGCGCCCATGCCGGACAGTTATCCAGGGGGATATCGGTCTGATATGCCTCAATTGTCCTACATACGCGCCACGTGGCAGCCATGCAAATCCGGTGTGCCACCCGTCCATGTCGGACCGAGTTGGTCTGCCATGTAGGTCCGACATCCATCCACGTGTCCGACATGCATCACACATGCCCTACACATGTCCCGACACGTGTCTGGTGTAGAGGGTTCCTAGGGGTTTACGTTTCAGACCTTTTTCTAGGCAATGTCGGTCCGACATCCAATTTCTTCCCATATCGGACCGATATCTAATCACATGTCGGTCCGATATCTCCTAACTTTCATAATTTCCTAATTTATTTTTTTTCTGATTCTTGGGTTTCCGTTAACTCCCGTTTATTCTTATAAGTTCCGGGCAGAAATTGAGATCGGAATTTTGGTAGGTGTTATAGATAACCACCTTGTTTTTAAAAGGAAAGAATGATGATTTTGATATGTGAAATGTTTTAAGACTTGTATTGGTTTACCAAGATAAGTGATGATGAAAGGATGTCATTGGTAGTGATTGTATTGACATGAAATGTTTTGACGATTTTGGTCTGTAAAGGAATGTTTTGCCATGTATGGCCAAATCTCACATAATATCTTGCAACTTATTGAATGGATTGCGGACCGTTACATTCCTTCGTGGTATGTAACGGGGGAATGGTAGGTGGTGACGACCACTTAAGAGGTTTACGAACCTCAATAAGATATAAGTTGTACAAGATTAATGTTATGTTCGGATAAAGCCTACGTGGAATGGAAAGATAGTATATCAAAGATATTTTGATTAAAACCTAGAACTCACCAGCGTAAGCTGACCCGTGTTTAAGCATGTGTGTCAGGTAAGAGTATGGCTTCAAGTAATAAAGGAAAGGAGGCATCTTGAGCAAGCTGTTTGGCATCCAAATCTAGAGACTGGCATTAGTATTATGTTGTACTTTCTTTAAGAATGTACTAAGACAAGTTTTATAAATAAATAATGTTGTAAAGTCTTCCACTGTGTATGTTATTACTATATGTTCATGAGTAAATCCGACAAGTGACCGGCATTCCGGGTGATCCGGGATGTGGGTGTGACAATGTGTTAAGATTTAATTACCATGAGCCACAATCAAAACCGTCAGACTAGTTGTTGCCCCTGTATCCAGGTGTCAAATACGAACACCTACTATGGCTAATTATGCGCCCAATTGACCCTACAAGTCTGGTTGGCGCGACCAACCTCGAGCGGGGGTGTTAACCCAAATAGTACTATACATAATTCCCATCGGCTATTCAAGCTAATTGATTGTGTTAAAGTGGGGACTTAATGCATTTATAAGTAAACCCTGGTAATCCTAATCCCAAGTAACAATGTGCAGTGTGTGAAACAGCTTTCCCCCCGTAAAACGGCAAAAATGTAAAGTGGGCCACGAAACTCACTTTAAAAGTGCGCGCGAGTACTGCGTCACTGACGACAAAATACTGGAAAAATCTAAGTCCTGATCAGGTCCTACTGGTCAAGTGAACACAAACGATGCATTCAGGACTCCTAAATTTTATGACCAAGTCAACAAAACCAAAAGTTGCTATGTAATCGATTGCATACCCAAAACCTGTGAATACGCGTACGAACCGCTTAAAATTGTAAAACCGGCTTTTATATAACTACGTGACTTCAAAACTTAAAGTTTAAGTTTTTTAATAGAGTACATAATTGGTTATAAAAGTTTGTTAGATAAAATCTTAAGTCACGGTTTCGGTCGTCAAAAAGCGTCGTTACGCGTGTAAAGTCCGGTTAACAGTCAAAAGTCTGATTCGTCCGAAAATAGGATTTTAGTGTGATCTTAGCATCAAAATTAAAAGTTTAAAATTAAGTTTTTAATATGAAAAAAAATTCTTTTCAAAACTTATAAAAAGTTTAAAAATAAATTTTTATACCGAAAAACATCAAAATGGCCAATTTTTAGAAAGATTTAATAATTCATAAATCCAAAACCATATTTAGACCCAAAAAAATGTTTGAAACTTTTACCAAATGTTTATATATGTGAAAAATAATTAGTGACCAAGTTTCATAATTTTTAAATATCCAGATTATTTATTATAAATATAATATACTTGAAAATTAATAAATTCGGGAAAAATAGTTAAACTTGTAAAAAATTCACCAAATATTTACCAGGACATTTATTTGTCCATATGAAGTCTCATTAAACATTTCAAGTTCAAACACTGTCCAGAAGTCTATGATCAAATTTCCACTTGTTAAAACTTAATAAATAACAAAACCGTACTTATACTACTCCAAAATTCATGAAATTTGGGCATGAGTAATTTTATACCATATACCAACGGCTGACCAATTTTTAGATTTTTTCAAAACTTGAAAGTATTTTTCCCAATTTCCTTGCATTAAACCTGCATTAAATCTAGTAAATAATTTACAAGGAGTTAATTACCAAACTCTTCAGATCTCACTTTTTATATAAATACTACTGTTTAAAAATAAATTTGAGTGTTAGATCACATTTTTAGAAAAATTAATCAAAAACAATTGTTGTATAAAAATAAATATATTAGTTCCATTATTTGTTCCACGTGAACCGGGGTTGAGTTTATAACCTAATAACCACTCAAAATATCAAATATCTCAATACTAAATATTTTCGTGTTCATTTCCCAACCAATGACTCATAAAACTATTCAACATAAAATCAAATCTTAACGAGTAAAGTTTATACCTTCCGTATAAATGGTTCGCGTACGCGAAACCTCCCGTATTTCACATACAATACGAACCAAAACCACCATTATAGAGGTGAAGCATAGAAGGGGCCAGGGGTGGCCCCGCCCCCTCTGTTTTTTCCGTTAGTAGTGTAAATTTTTGCGTTTACATTCGAAAATTTGTATACGTATTGAACCGGCCCCCTTGATTTTTTTCCTAAAAAATTCTTGGCCCCCTCTGGTTTTTTATTCCTAAAAATTTCAGTTCAATGCTCTATTCAGATTAATTCGATAAGTTATCAGTACGAAATTAAAAAAAAAAGTTTGTGGATTTAAAAAATAAAAGTGTAAGTTTAGGGGGGATGAAAAGTTGAAATCATTCACCCTAAAATTGAAATCCCCTCATATGCCTTTCGTCGATCAGTCCCGCCTCCCCCAAAATTGAAATCCCCTTCACCAGTTCACAACTTCACCACTTCAGTGCCTCTCGCCGCCCTCGCTTGCCTGTTGTCGCCCGCTCACCGCTCGCTTGCTTGTTGCCGCTCGCCACCACTTCACTCCTTCACACACCTAATTCTTGGTAAGTATTAACTTAGAATTGTTAAGTATTAGGGTTAGAAAGTTATGGATTATGATTTATTGATTTGATAATTTGATTTATGATTTATGGATTATGATTTATGATTTATGGAGTGTTTGGATGAAAAAAAACTGTTTATGCTTAATTGCTTATCTTAGGGTGAAATTTTGTTTAAATAAGAAAATCCCAAACACCAACAAATTGTGTTTTCTTGGTCATTGTTGTCCCAATTGAGGTTTTTTAATGTTTTCTCTTTGTGGGTGGTGGAGTTAATTTTGAGAAGGATGAGAAGAAGGCAGAAGCAATGTGGGTAAGTTTTTAGAAAACCTAAGTAATTTTAAATTTTGACCGTATTGGTCCCTCTACATATTGAAATAATTTAGTAATTTAATCATATTTACACACTGGTTATCTTTTTAAATTTAAATTTGTTAAGTTACTCAAATTCTCAGGAAGGTCGTCGGGCTAAGTTGTAATTCTTCTTCCAGGTACTTACTATTTTTCTCTCGCATCATCATATATAATTAGATAAATAGAGTTATTTATTGTTGATTTGTTTGACCCGACCTGAATTGAATCGTTGACCCGAACATGTAACCCGAAACATAGCGATAGGAAAAAAAAATTTGGGTCTCGTGACTTTCGGCCCCCGCTACTTATTTTTTCAAGCTCCACCACTGCACCATTAGGTTCGTTTTTATCTCCCGAGCATTTCCACATGCTCAAAGTCAACATGCAATGCCGTTTGGATGGCCATGCAACCCGATCAAATTTCTGTTTTTGATCCCAGAAAGTGTTACAATCTGTTCGCATTCAAAAATATACTTCCCAACATATGATCGGAATTTCCTTTGGTGAACACATTTTTATATATGTTATGAAACTACTATCCAAAAATCGTCACGATTCAACGGTCGGATCTCCGGGGATCGACGATTCTTTAAGACCAAGTTTTTCAAATCCGAAAATCCGATCAGTCGCATTCGAGGGTACGAAAAGCATATCTAAAGAGCTCTGATAAACAATTACTCCAGTAGGGTTCTGAGTCTATGTTTTGGGAACATTCTACCAAAAATTCATGCGTTTCTAACGGTTGGATTTGCGGGGATCATCCGATCTTTGAGACTGCGCATGGAACAACATTCCGGACAGATCCATTTTTGACCTTTTTAACGAATTTAAGCAAGGATTTAGTGAAATATAAGCTTACCATTGCGTTCGTAGCATCGAGAAATGATTTCGGGTGAAAAACCGCATCTCCGGCCACCTTCTACCACTGCCGGACCATCACGGACTTCCGTTGGCCGCCACCGGACCACCGTCGGACCACCATCACCACCTAAATTCTCTTCCAACTCTCTCTAACTTTCTCTCTCTGAATGTTGCAAATGAGAGATTTAGTGGGGTGACCCACTATATATAGTGTGGTGGTGTTGTACCGCGTGTTGTGATGACGGTATCCCACTAAACCGAACCCGATAAAAACAACGACGTTATTTTACCCAAAAGTAACTCGTTATAATTTATTATTTCCCCTCGAGTCCTCGTGTCTCGTATATATATATCCTCTTTGATTTAAATTAAAATTTTACGAAGTTGCTCCACTCGGGTGTTAACGCGTATAGACCCGAACTTGATCAAATTTTTGAGATTATAATACCCAAATAAATCTTGCTATTATTTATCGTTCTCCAATGAGTTCCTTTCGTTTAAAAGTATATTTCAACATAATAATAATACTATTATTATTATTATTATACGAACTCGTCGAACACGGGTGTTGACCTGAAACGTCGCGGTTGTCACATTATCCCTTAGTTGAAAGAATTTCATCCCGAAATTCGACTGGTATTATAATTGACAGGTTATTTTATGAAATTTGATTCAAGTATGAGTGTCATGAGAGATCCGGTTCCCTAGAGATTGTAGGGAGGCTTGACAAATCATAACATAAGAATCATAGAGAATAGGTTACGACTAGTTAGTCTCAAAAGCCAATAGAATAACGCGTGAGAGGGATCCTTCGAATTCTCCAGAGGATCCATGAATCATTGTTTCACTGAATCAATCAAAAGGTACACTACTCATGTTATTCATAAGATTAAGAAATCCTCCATAGGATTGATATACACTAGTATACAAAGTTGGTACAAATCTAAAATGATATTATGATACAAAATCCTGGTGATTCAGTATCCTTTTTATGAGCAAGGAAAAGTATTATTCTGCTTGGTGCCATTAAGGAATACTATTATAAATAGTAACCATAAAATTATAGTAGGAGAGGTGCTATTAAGATCTAAAGATTCGATAGACTCACCACGACTCATTGGAATAAAAATGAGTCACGATGATAACCAATACTATAGGTTATGAATGATGATCATATCATGTACTTAGAATACAGAGAGATAACACCTCGTTAAAATGAAACTTGTCGCCAATACAAACTTCCTTAGGTGGTATAATTACAGATTCGTCGACTAAACACTTTTTGAGACTGGATATACGATAAGCATCGTATATACCATTAAGCCCCTGAGATAGTTTTAGTTTGTACACAACAAGACCAATCAAATGATTATTACCAACCTCAACACAACAAAATGGTGATCAACTTTTATATCAAAACAGAGCTTCCAATGGCCCTCATTTAGTGCTAGTGTGATAATGGTTAGTGTAAGGAAATCTGACCAAAGGTAAAAGAGTATCCAAATTACCACCAAATTCTATCACACAAGCCCTGAGCATATCCTCCAAGGTCTGAATAGTTCGTTCACTTAGACCGTCAGTTTGAGGATAGTAAGCGGTGCTCATTTCTAAGCGAGCTCTTGTGGAGCATGCAAGTAAAGTGAGTGCGTGGCTATTGTAACAGACATGACGAGGTAAGTGAGCTTTTGAGAAACATCAAGAGCTGATGAAGTTGACCCTAGTGTTGGGTATATGTACATACTTAAAGGGCATATTGAACGCGGGATAATGAAGTAAAGGGTTGCTATGGTAGGGAAATTTTGAAAAGACCAGTGTAGCTTTGCACAAGATCCTGGAGATCATCAGAGAAGGGCAGAAGTAATACCCTTATGGGTAAGCAGTGGGCTTGAGTATGAGAAATCATCGCTTGATGGCGATCAAGGTATGAGGCGAGAAGTATGACGAGTTCATTAGGGTTATACTAGAGACATAGTCAATGTTTCCTGTAAGTTGAAAGGAATGTGATAAGTGAGCGGACAATTGGCAGTGTTGTGTTACGTAGTACTAGGGATGGTATATATGATGTGGTTAAGAACGATAAAAGCAAAAAGGTACTGTCAAAGGAAATGACAACGATACCTCTGTGAAAGGGTTAGTAATCAAGGCAATCATGGAAGGAAACTTCTAGCAAGTGATGGGATAGCGAGAGTTGGGAATGTGGTCGTTTAAAAAATGGCTAAAAGGACAAGTGATGAGGAAATGTGTAGGTGAAACCTACAAGCCTTAAAAATTGGAAGCGAGCAATGGATAAGGCTTCTTTGGACGCCCAGAGTGGTGGTCAATTTGAAAAGCAGGGCAACAGATTTAATAAGTGTGAAGGTGAACGATTGACACTAGATGGAAATTGGTGTACGAGTGAGGACGAAAAGATGAATTGTGTTGATTCGTACCAACGCAGGATTCGAGGACGAATCCTATTTTAAGGGGGGGTAGACTTGTAACATCCCAGAAATTCTAAACTAGTAGTTCGAGAAAGTGGACGACCGAACCTATATTAAATGAGAAGAAATTGAAAGGATTCTTATACAAGGCGCATTTAACTACCAGGAATATCACCGTTAGTCGTTTAATTAAAGATTTGAGATCGATGTGTGCGCGAAAGAAGTAAAGGGACCCGAAACGAAACTAGGGGGCGTATATATACCACATTAGCGCAAACCCTAGGGCCACTTTGTGACCCTAGTTGTGGGACGACAGCAGGTAAGCCGGATAAGCAAGGCGTCGACGACTGTGGTGGTCGGACAAGGAGGAGGAAGGAGGTGACGTGTGTAGCTTCGACCGGTATTATTTCATACCATGCTAAGGTAATTCCCGTTCATCATTCTCCGTGTTTTGTTTGTGTTTTGGTTTAAGAACCCGACTGGGGTTTTTGTTTGGTTCACGGGGTCGGAGAAGAAGGCTAGGGTGGAGGTCGGCGATGGCGAGGGACGGCCGTGGACGGCAGCGGGAGGGACGATGGAAGACACGCTACGGCAGCGTGATGGCCGGGAGGCTTGGCGACGGTGATGGTGGCTCGACAGTGGTGGTGCATGGTGGTGGCCGGTTGGCGGTACTCAGTGGAGGAGATGGAAGCCGTTAAGGATTGGCACAACGAAGAGGATGGTGGTGACGAGTTGCATGGTGGTGCAAGGCGGAGACGGACGACGGAGAGGAGCCAGCTAGGGTTTCTCCTTTCGTGCATGGTTTGCATGTGAGCGGGAAATCCGGCTCGTGCACGTGTGTGTCCATGGGTTTAGGGTTTGTATGGATACGTGCATGCATGCAAGTGTACTAATTCAGGTATTCGAGTCCTAAGCGGATCCAGGACGATCCGGTTCATGTGAACCTGTGAACTAGGGTTTTGGTAATGACGAAGAGACGAGCAGAGGTGATTGGACCTTGGGATTTAGCTATTGATATATGTTGTCAATGTATCCTTAAAACATGTCTGATCATGTGATCACGCGTTTGTTTGGTTTGGGATTCGAACGTGGACGGACAATTTGCAAACCAAGGACTGAGGCTCGGCATAAACGGTGAGTTTCTAATCCCCTCTTTTAAACATTTTACTGTTTTGGGGCTATCGTACATGCTCATGTGTTTTACTAAGCGAACGTATTACGAGTTATGAGTTAAACTTGAAGTGTTCTATGAAATAATTATGTAATCATGAATCTAAGGGTCGTTGTAGGGTCCTTAGGGTAGGTGAACAAGAGTTGGGATAATCTGTGTATGTCACCTTATGAGTTAGTCAGGATTAGTCGGGAATTTAGTTAAACGTGTGATGGTTACATAAGAAGAGTTAGCAGGGGAACCCGTACGTGGTTCATTAACGAGTCAAGTAAATGCTAGTATTCGGTTAAGCGTCATGTGTTTGATGTTGTGTGTATTATGTCGTTGTCCTTGTGACACAGTGGGTATCGTGTTAGCACGAGTCTATGGGGTGTCCATAGTGTATACGGGTTAGAACTCAGTATGGTGTTTGTGTGTCGTATAATTAATTATTCGAAGAGAGTTGGGTAACATGTCTAGACACTAAAAAGGATACGTCTAAAGTATGTGTTGGATTACACACGTAAGTGATCCGCAAACGGTGGTGAGTCGTAGTGCATGTCCAGGTAGTGTCATGTGTATATATGTGTTGCTTTGTGTGCTTGCATTATGGTCCGTGTATACAGCTAATAGTGATGTGGAGGACGAATTCCTTCAGGGTTAACATTGTACGTGTGACGTGTCAGTCACCGTATGGTAAATAATATACTCGACGTGTGGGTGACTGGGTAGTCATCATAGACGAAGAATGTGTCGCTATGTTTAGCGGCGAGGCCCTGTAACAAGGGTGGAGCTGAGCTTATGACGAGTATCCCGACGGGGATAACCCTGGCGAGGGTGCAGTGATGAGGTATGTATTTGTATGCTTATATATGTGTTAAATTTCATGCAAGTGATGAGTTATATTAATTGTGTATGAGATGATATTGATGTGATAAATAGTTGGAATCAATGTGGTGTGCCGAGTTAGATTGACCGTTGTGTCGGGCTGAGTACATTGTGTACAACTGTTGAGTCAGTTAGTTTATGAGAGTCCTGGTTAGGACTGGTAAGTCGGTGTCTAGAGGTTGGATGAGTTAACCAGTGTATGGTTAATGTATATGGTAAATTGTGAGTTATCAGAATAGTAAGTTCGTTCTATGTCAGAGAGACTTACTGAGTTAAAATGGTGAGTAGAGTCTGGGGTGGTGAATCCTTTGGGATATTATAAAATAACGAAGTTTATTCATATGATGAAAATCTATACAACTATTTTCTAATGACCAGAGGGTCTTGAGTGGAGATAAACAATAAATGAGACGAGTTGACGTTTGTTAAATTAAAATATTAGAACTCACTCAACGTAGCTGACTTTGTATGTACGTGTGACACCCAGCATTTCAGGTCAATATCCATATTCATAATTGCACGTTCATATTTTATATTTCCTGAAGTTTTATTTTGACAAAGTATTGTCAAGGAGTCTAGCAAAAGAACACACTTATTGTTTCAGTAATTTTAAGAATTACTAGGAAATAAACAATAATAACCCGTAAGGTACGTTCATTGGTGATTAACAAGATTTTATTCAAGTAAGTCTAGAGACGCGTTTTAATATAAAAACATAATTATTGGTGACTAAACTGTTAACGGTTGACATAAAAATGTTTGTTACATGGTGTAAAGTTATTTTTATGTGAAAACGTATATGTTATTGTTAAACTAATAACTAGGTCGGGTTTAACTAGTAGGCTATTAAAACTAATCAAGGTACACAATATATATAAGTTTTTAATCATAAAAGGTCATACACCGGGTATATGATCACGGGATCACCTACCGGGATTACACCACCTAAATACCATCTAGTAATTATTGTAATAATTACTTGAAGTGACAAGACCCAAACCCCTACCCCCTTTTTGGCCGAGAATGGCCCTAGTGGGACCCACCCACTTTTAAACAAATCCACCATACTTGTGTCATAAGGAAACCATGTCCATTCAAGTGAAAATTAAGCAAGTGTCAAATCCCATCCATTTCAATCAGAACTTGTAATGATGGTTAGCAAATCAAACACTCAACCTCTTCTCTTTTTCCCTTCATATACGGTTACACACACATATGGCACACACTCAAACACACTTACACATTATAAATCCAAGAGCAAAAGTTAGGAGAGCTTAGCTAGAGAATTTGGAGATCAAAGGAATTTTTGAAGGATTACGGGTCGGTTTTGCTAGAGTATCAAGTCTCTACCATTTTCTACTCGTGAATCTTCACCTAGCTTGTCTAGCGGTATGAAACCTACACCAATCTCTAGATTCATCTTTATTTTCTTGAATAAAGCATGTTGTTCATCTTAATAACCAAAGAGATTTGAAAAGTTAAAGTGTTTTTATAAAAGTTCAACTTATTAAGTTTAGAAACCACGATTTTGGTATAAAAATAAATATATGGTCGAAATTGTATGAATATATATGTAGATATTGTTGTTGATCATATGATATTAAGATTTAAAACAAGAAAAACTAAAATTGTAGAAGCATGTTTTAGTAACTATAGATTAAATTCTATATATCGGTGTACTTAGCTAGTATGCAGGAGGGTGTTCCTGCGTACTTAGCTTGTTCACCAGTTGGTCCTGCGTACTTAGCCAAGCACGCAGGTAGTGTTCATGCCCCTATAAATTGAAGACTTGTCTTCATTTGTAGGTGGAACTTCTGGAACAAGGTTGAGAGGTGTCCGGGCGGGATGAACTCTCCCGCCCCTGGGCCGTGAGCGTAGATGAGAGATGTGTACTTCTTCGGTATGTAATGTGAGATGTCTTCTTTATTATGTATTGTTTGATTCTATTGTCTTTTATTGTGCTTTTTCTCTGTCTCGTTTCTTTGTTCCCATGCAAATCATGAACAGATTCGTGTTTTTCCGCTGCGCGATGAGGCTCCAGGGACCTACAACTGGTATCAGAGCCTCGGTGTTCATTGATTTGTGTTCCAGATTCGAGTTTTTAGGGTTTTGAGCAGATCTGAGTTCTTGACTGGGTCGCTACTTTTTCTGTCCAAGATCCTTAAATTCGAGTTCGTTATCGCTTCATTTGGTGTTTGGAAGGCTGAGGGTTTGTTAGAAGATGATTTCTAAGCTTTTGGAAGCATCAATTTCTCAGATCCAACACTTTTCGAGCATTCTCCTCAAGATCAGTCAAGGACGCTGTTGTACTGAATAAGTACGCATAATCACCTTTTTTGCGTACTTAGGTTAGCCCTGCGTACATACTAAGTACGCATGAGGAGTTGACCTGCGTACTTACTAAGTACGCAAGGGCATTTGACTCTGCGAACTTACAAGTACGCATGTGCATTTGGCTGTGCAAACTTATCAAGTACACATGAACATTTGGCTGTGCGAACTTGCTAGGTATGCATGAACCATCATCTGGGATTAGAAAAATAAATAAATATATGGTCAAAATAAATATAGGGTCGAAATTGTATGAATATATATGTGGATATTGTTGTTGATCATATGATATCAAGATTTAAAACAAGAAAAACTAAAATATGTATACATATATATATGTAGGACGGGATATACATGCATGTATACATGTTTGATTTGATTAAATAATTTGGGAATGATTAAGTATATGTATACATGTATAAAAATCGTAATTTGTATATATATCTATGTATAGATGTTGTTATTTAATCATGTGATGATAAGATGTGAATCAAAGGTATGTTTAATAATCTAAAAAGGGTGGTTAATACTTGATGAAATAAGTGTATGTATGCATGTTTAGAAACCGAAACATATAGATATATGTGTGAATGATCGTAAGTGGTTGAACTTGGGAAGTTGATTAATAATATGCATATAAATATATATATATATATATATATATATACATATAGAAGTCATGATATATATATATAGGGGCATGTTCTTTTGAGAACCAACCATATGTTGAGAACCGAAAGAACCGCACAAAACGTGTACATATCGCTTTAGTGAAAAAAGTAAAATTCAATAACAATGTTTTATTTATATCTTCCCACTCTTAGTTTGAGTTTATCTCCTCTCTCCTGAATTTTTTTAAGAAAGGTATAAAATTTTGCATATATGCATTCATTTGTGCATATAGTGTGAGTGCATATATGCATTTAAAAAAACGACCATAAATTCGAGGTCTTTTAAAACCAAATCTTAAACATATTGAAATGTACATGAATTCTAGTCAATTTATATTATAAATAGAGCAAAAGTTAATACGGTTCTCATGGTTCTTAACATATTGTTGGTTTTCAAAAGAACATACCCCTATAAATATATATATATATATATATATATCATGACTTCTAAATGATTGAAAATTGTTAACTCGGAATGAGTAATGAAATAGCTAAATGATTGAAATCATATATATACATGTATATAACTTGTTTACAGTTGATCACATGGAATATTAATATGGGTACATAAGATCGGAAAATAAATAGATGAACACATGTTAATGTGAAACACATATAAGTATATGTTGAAATGTTGGAAATACTTGTATGCATATATTGGTATAAATAAATGCATGTTGAATAAAAACAAGTTAATAAATGTCGTTCGGAACAAGTAATTGCATGTGGACGTGTTAACATGGTTTATATGCACGTAGGGTAATTGACATGCGTAGAACATACTTGAACGATATTTGTAATTTTATATAATTATTTTTAAGAAATGATTATACGTTTATATGCGAACGATAATATGAATATATTTTAAGTCGATGCAAAAATAATATTTATTTTTGGTATACTTAATATGTCACCAATATGGAAACATAATAATTTCTCGAAAAATATATAAGCATCTAAACCAGAATAATAATCACCAACGAGTCGACACATGAAAACATCGTTTTAATAAACAAAAACATACTTAACGGGATTCGTTAAGTCAGGTAAACAACTTGTGTTTAAGACAGTCAGTCTTAACATATAAAGTATCCTTATGTAATTAGGATACGGATAAACGGGGCCTACAATTATACAAATATTTGCTAGTGTACACTACTGTCGAGGTGAGTTTCACTATCCCCTTTTTCTAAGTTTTTGAAATGTTTTGGGGAGGAAACATACTTGTAACTATTTTCATATATAAATGAATGAACAAAGACCAGACCGTTATGTGTGCATTTAGGGAACAATTATAGAGCTCGTAAAGTCCTCCGGAACAAACACATTTTGTAACCATTAGTATGGTCTTAGCCTGGGATTATGTGAATAGTACTATTGGGGTGACGCCCCCGGTTATGGTTAGTCGCGCTAGCCGGGACTTGTAGGGTCAATGGCCGCATATTGTCTTATTCTCGTGGTATAGCGAGGGAGGGGCATTCATTTTTCATGGTTTGGTTATGGTCTCGTGCATTACATATTATTTGTATTCCTTGCAAGATTACAAATGGAGTCAATTGGTCAGGAAATGTTCAATTCATTGGTTATATATATATATATACTATTTGATCGAAAAAACTTATTCATTTGAACGTTTTGTAAGGCCCCTTTCCCGGGTAACCTCACTTGTTGGATTTACTCATAAACATAGTCATAAATACTGAACTTAAATTAAAACATTCGACAGTAGCGAAAACAAACATCATTCAAATACATAACATAACAGCGGAAGTCTTAACAATTAAAAGCATAACATTTTTAATTAACAATCAAGAGTGGGATGTCAGTCGCTTGCCGGGTAACCATCACGCCTTCGCACGACCCTTCCTTTCCATACCTGAAATGTATACTAAAAGTCAGCTAACACTGGTGAGTTCTAGTTTAAAACGATTAAGTATGAACATTCTTTTCTTTATAAGTATGCATAATTATATATATACATTTATATAAATACGTATTCATAGCTTTTGCTTTTCTTTCATCATTCTTATGTGATTACAGATATGCATTCACCTTTACTTTCCTTAACATTCATTGGTCATACACATAAGGGTGATCAACCCGTCTTTTACTGCGTATATCACAAAGACATACGCCCTTAAGCTACCATCGTAGCCCGTTTACTCATCCAGTCCTAGAAACCATCCGCCTTAACCTTCGTCCGGCCAACCTTCGGCCGTCCGTCTTAACCGTCCTACCGTCGTAGTCCGTCATATTCGCCCGTCTGCCCTACGGAATCTGTTTCCCACTTGAACTAATTATGCAACCGTGCAATGATTTAGGGGCTTACTCCACCGTAGTGGCCATTATTTAGTCTACCTTTCTAGACTTTCTTTTTCTGGCTGCATAATACTCAAGTGGTCGTCCGTCTACCGTACTAGCCGTTAGCTTCGTTTCCGTCCATAACATATACATACATTCATAACATGCGATATATATTTATAAAGCAAGACTTCATTTATTTACGTTATGCCATTCTTTCATTCATTCATTGTAAACATACGTTTCATTCTTTGTTCATAATTCATTTTCATATATATATATATATATATATATATATATAAATATACCTTGGCATTCATATCATTTATTCATTTAGTGTATACACTTCAGCCCCAAAACATTTAAAATGATTTGCACATAACATAGAAGGGGGCACATAGAACTCATCTGATAAGCTAGTCTTGGTTGTCCTAAACAAAGGTACAACAACGTCACGTACGATCTGAATTAGGTAGTTAAATATACATCAAACCCAATTCCGACTCTAACGGTTTAATCATACTGAATTAGGCGAACATACTGACTTCACTATCTAGCCTGATGCCTGCTACCTGCGCACTTAGTAAGTGCGTAGGTCCTTGCTCATGCGTACTTGACAAGTGCGCAGAGCATTCTTCTTACGTACTTGGTAAGTACGCAGGATCTTTCTCCTGCGTACTTGTTAAGTATGCGGGACGTCCTTCTTGCGTACTTGATAAGTACGCAATACCTGTTTCCTGGACAAAAATCCAGAATTCTTGCATGCTAACCCGATTCTGCCAATCTTACAATTTTCTTTGATCAAAACGTGCGGTTTTCATTCTAGATGCTAGTTCTAAGCTTATTATCAGGTTTCATCCATAAAAACGTCTCCTATTTAGCTAAAACCTTAGAAACCCCAAAACGAAGAAAAACTCAGTTTAAGGTCGAATCGTTAACTGGATTGTGATTCTGATTCGGAGGTTTTGCTCACGAGCTCAGTGGTAACGTGCCCCTTCAATTCCGGGTCGTTCCGTCAACTTTCTCTCTCTAGGCCCGAGCTCTCCTTTCTCTCTCTAGATTGTAAATTGTGGAAGAGATGAGGGATTCAAGGCTGTCTTAGCCCTTATATACATGGGCTTCCCTCGGCCCGTTGGAGCCGAGCCCAAGCCCATCCATTTTTTTCTTTCATTTTTGGTGATTAAATCTCTATCGCGTTATTAATTACTTATTTACTATTTTTGGGATGTTACAAGTCTACCCTCCTTAAAGAGGTTTCGTCCTCGAAACCGTTTATACATTAAACAATTGAGGGTATAGTCCCCTCATCTCGTCTTCCTTTTCCCATGTAGCTTCTGACCCTTTTCTGTGCTTCCATTGTACTTTGACTAAAGGAATCGACTTATTGCGTAGTCGTTTCTCAGCTCGGTCAAGAATGGCTATCGGTTCCTCTACATAATTTAGACTGTTATCCACTTTGATCTCGTCATAAGGTATGTGAGCTATGTCGTCAGCTAGGCACTTGCGTAAGTGCGACACGTGGAACGTAGGGTGTATTCCACTAAGCTCAACGGGTAGGTTGAGTCTGTAAGCAATTTGACCCACTCTCGCTAAAATCTTGAATGAACCTTCGATAGTAGCCTGCCAATCCTAGAAAACTTCGTATCTCTGTTGGTGTCTTTAGGACGTTCCATTCCTTTGCTGTCTCGATCTTTGCAGGATCCACCATGATTCCATTTGGGTTTATTACATGACCTAGGAATTGGACTTCCCTAAGCCAGAACGCGCATTTGGAAAATTTTGCGTACAACTTTTTCTGCTTTAGCACCTCCAGAACCTCTCTTAGGTGACAGTGGTGATCACCCTCGCTTTTCAAATATACCAGTATGTCATCTATAAAAACTATCACCGATCGATCCAACATTAGTCGACATACTCTATTCATCAAATCCATGAACGCTGCTGGTGCGTTGGTCAATCCGAAGGACATCACGAGAAACTCATAATGCCCATAACGTGTGCGAAACGCGGTCTTTGGTACGTCTTCTTCTCTTACTTTCAACTGATGGTAACCCGACCTAAGATCGATTTTTGAGAACCAACTCGCACCTTGTAGTTGATAAAAAAGGTCGTCTATTCTAGGCAGTGGGTATTTGTTCTTTATTGTCCTCTTGTTCAACTCGCGGTAGTCAATGAACATGCGCATGCTACCGTCCTTCTTCTTTACAAATAGTACCGGAGCGCCCCACTTTGAGATGCTCGGTCTAATAAATCCTTTTTTCTGTTAGTTCCTCTAGTTGAGACATCAATTCTTTCATTTCTGACGGAGCTAATCGGTAGGGGGCTTTGGCAACGGGCTCAGCCCCTGGCAGTAAGTAAATCTGAAATTCTATTTCCCGATCGGGTGGTAACCCAGGAGATCCTTAGGGAATACTTCCGGAAAGTTGCACACCACGGGTACATTCTTGAGTTCATTCATTTTCATTCTATCATCAATAACATATGCCAGATAAGCTTCGCAACCACGCCTCATGTAACTTTCGGCCTTGATCATCGAGATGACGTTCGGCATCGTGCAATTCCAATCCCCATAAACCGTAATTGGGCTGCCGCTTGGAGCTTTGAGGTGTATCATCTTACGTTTACATATGATTTGAGCTTCATTGGCAGCTAGCCAATCCATACCCAATACTATATCGAATCCCCCTAAAGTGAGAAGGAATAATCTAGAGGGAAACTTATGGCCCTCTATTTCTATGATGCAATCCTCTGTTACTTGGAATACTGCCGAATTTTTACCAACGGCAGTTTGTACGCTAAAGGCCTTTACTATGGTGTTGATAGTGCAATCCAGTTTACGACTAAATGCATTTGATATAAATCTTTTACTAGCACCAGAGTCAAATAAAATAGCAGCATGTTCATCATTTACTAGAAACGTACCTGACACGACATCGGGGTTTCCTCTTGCTTCTTCCTCAGTTAAGGCATAGGCCCGAGTCCTTGCTTTTTGCTGTTCCTGTTCCCTTTCTTTTCCCGAACCAGATTCACCGGCCTTCCTTCAGTTCTTTGCCAGATGTCCAAAAAATCCATATACTTGACACTTGACGTTTTTTATGCATTCTTGGGAGAAGTGCCCCGGTTTCCCGCACTTATAGCATGTGGTGGTGCCGATTCGACACTCGCCAAGATGTTGCCTTCCATATTTCTTGCATGTTTCATATTCACCCGACCTTGGTTTCTTAATTTTAGTTGCTACATTCCCTTTTCCGGTGCCTCTAGACGGGTTCTCCCACTTTCTCTTTTGTGTCTCAGGTGTCGGGTCCTCATTGGCATAATCGTCATAGACGATTCCACTCAGATTCACTACTGACTCGAAGGTCGAGGGTAGGTTAGCTTTCATATGGACCCGGACCCTTTGCGGCAGACCCTTGACATAGTATTTAATCAGACGGTCTTCAGTTTCCACCAAGTGTGGTACCAGTTGGGCCAGCTCGTTGAATCTTGAGGTATACTGGTGATGAGTCTTGTTGCCAGCCTTGAAGTTTAGGAACTCGTTCTCCACACGATCAATCTCGTTATGTGGGCAGAACTTTTGGATTATGAGCTTCTTCAGGTCTTCCCATGTCATTCTGGAAAGAACGTTTGGCGACTTTGTTCTCTGAATGTTTCTCCACTAACCTAATGCTTCATTGGTGAAAGAATGAGCAACATATTTAACCGCCTGGTCCGGTCGACACTCGCTGATGTTGATTATAGCGTTCATCCTCTCAATCCATTTGAACGTAGCCACCGAATCCTTGTTACCATCAAACTTGGGTGGGTCTCCGTCCTTGAAACCTTTGTAAGTACACCCATGATTGCTTGATCCCACCTTTACTTCATCCCCATCACTGTCATACACTTTCTCTTCATGGTCTCCTTCATCCTCCTCTCTACTTTTCTTTAGTGCCTCAGATAGTAGATCAGGCAATGCTTTCTTTAGAGTGAGTACAACTTCACGGGCAATAGCATCCCTAACCTCGGGTTCTAACTGTAGAGGCCCTTGATTGTTGTTCCCAGTTGGGGTCACTTCTGTTTCGTGCACACTCTTGGTGTGTTCTGCGTGCACACTCTCTTCCTCTTCAAGTCTTTGATTCAACGGAGGTCTACCTACTTTGCCAGTGCGACCGCCTCGGCGTCCGGTCCTTCCTCCACCAGCCATAGTTCTTAGTTTCCTGATAGTTATAAAGGGAATACATCAATGTCATTTCTTCAGATCATAGTTTGGAACTGTACGAGCAAGGTAAATTATTAATTACAGTGACCGGTTTGTAATTACTAATTTACGTTGCTTTTCGGGTTCAAAACTCTTCAAATCGGTTGTGACATTGACATCTATTTGTTCTAAGTTAAGGTATCTATTCTTATCCAAGTGCATTAACTTTAGTACTTACTTACCGAACTGGCGTTGGTTACCCATATTGGCATCCGCGCGTTGGTCCCATAATCAGCTTGAGTCCAGACATTTAGAGATGTCTGAATCTCTCAAACTATTGCTCTGGTACCAACTTGTAAGGCCCCTTTCCCAGGTAACCTCACTTGTTGGATTTACTCACAAATATAGTCATAAAAACTGAACTTAAATTAAAACATTCGAGAGTAGCGAAAACAAACATCATTCAAATACATAACATAACAGTGGAAGTCTTAACAATTAAAAACACAACATTTTTAATTAACAATCAAGAGTGGGATGTCAGTCGCTTGCCGAGTAACCATCACGCCTTCGCACGACCCTTCCTTTCCTTACCTGAAATGTATACTAAAAGTCAGCTAACGCTGGTGAGTTCTAGTTTAAAACGTTAAGTATGAACATTCTTTTCTTTATAAGTATGCATAATTATATATATACATTTATATAAATACGTATTCACAGCTTTTGGTTTTCTTTCATCATTCTTATGTGATTACATAGATATGCATTCACCCTTACTTTCCTTAACATTCATTGGTCATACACATAAGGGTGATCAGCCCGTCTTTTACTGCATATATCACAAAGACATATGCCCTTAAGCTACCGTCGTAGCCCTTTTACTCGTCCGGTCCTAGAAACCGTCCGCCTTAACTTCTGTCCGGCCAACCTTCGACCGTCTGTCTTAACCGTCCTACCGTCGTAGTCCGTCATATTCGCCCGTCTGCCCTAAGGCATCCGTTTCCCACTTGAACTAATTATGCAACCGTGCATCAATTTAGAGACTTACTCCACCGTTGTGGCTATTATTTAGTCTACCTTTCTAGACTTTCTTTTTCTGGCTGCATAATAGTCAAGTGGTCGTCCGTCTACCGTAGTTGCCGTTAGCTTCGTTTCCGTCCATAACGTATACATACATTCATAACATGCAATATATATATTTATAAAACAAGACTTCATTTATTTACGTTATGCCATTCTTTCATTCATTCTTTGTAAATATACGTTTCATTCTTTGTTCATAATTCATTTTCATATATATATAAATATACCTTAGTATCTCACGTATGATCACATTGGCATTCATATCATTTATTCATTTAGTGTATACACTTCAGTCCCTAAACATTTAAAATGATTTGCATATAACATAGAAGGAGGCACATAGAACTCACCTGATAAGCTAGTCTTGGTTGTCCTAAACAAAGGTCCAACAACGTCACGTACGATCTGAATTAGGTAGTTAAATATACGTCAGACCCAATTCCGACTCTAACGGTTTAATCATACTGAATTAGGCGAACATACTGACTTCACTATCTAGCCTGATGCCTGCTGCTTGCGCACTTAGTAAGTGCGCAGAGCCTTGCTCATGCGTACTTGACAAGTGCGCATAGCATTCTTCTTGCGTACTTGGTAAGTACGCAGGATCTTTCTCCTGTGTACTTGTTAAGTACGCAGGACGTTCTTCTTGCGTACTTGATAAGTACGCAATACCTGTTTCATGGACAAAAATCCGAAATTCTTGTATGCTAACCCGATCATGCTAATCTTACAATTTTCTTTGATCAAAACGTGCGATTTTCATTCTAGATGCTAGTTCTAAGCTTATTATCAGGTTTCATCCATAAAAACGTCTCCTATTTAGCTAAAACCCGAGAAACCCCAAAACGAAGAAAAACTTAGTTTAAGGTCTAATCGTTACCTGGATTGTGATTCTGATTCAGAGGTTTTGCTCACGAGCTCAGTAGTAACGTGCCCCTTCAATTCCGGGTCGATCCGTCAACTTTCTCTCTCTATGCCCGAGCTCTCCTTTCTCTCTCTAGATTATAAATTGTGGAAGAGATGAGGGATTCAAGGCTGTCTTAGCCCTTATATACCTGGGCTTCCCTCGGCTCGTTGGAGCCGAGCCCAAGCCCATCCATTTTTTTCTTTCATATTTGACAATTAAATCTCTATCGCGTTATTAATTACTTATTTACTATTTTTGGGATGTTACACGTTTGTAAACGTTGGAACTACAAGAACATTTGATCAAAACCTGTGAACTCACCAACCTGGTGTTGACACTTTTTAAGTATGTTTTTCAGGAAATTGAACGTGGTCGTAATGGTTAGTAGTGTAGGTTACATGCATGCGTGATGGATACGGCTTTTGGAGGATTTCTCTTGTATAACTCATTATATGAGTCATATTTGCGAAATCTTAATCTTTTGTAAACTCAAATAGATATTTTGGGGATGTAAAACTTTAAACTTGATTATGTATCCAATTATCATGTATGTGTTTGCGGTAATCATATGCTTTGGAAACCAGTGAATGTTACGCCTCGCTTTTCCGCCTTGGCGGGGTGTGACAGTACGTTAGATTGTTTTGCAGGTTAGTCTACAGGACGAGGTATCTTGGCTTGGAAGCGGAGCTACTAGGGTTGGTGTGCATGCATTTGTCAGGTAATGTTGTGAAAGTTGACGAGTTTAAAGATAACATTATATTGAGAAAGACTTCCGCTGTTTACAATTTCACTACTATATAGTCGAGCTAGCTTTTCTATCTAGAAGTCCTCTCGGATAAGTTAAGAACAACTGACCAAAGAACTCTTGAAATCGCTTTATATCTCCTTTGGGATGACTGGAAAGAAGATTATTCGAGAATGGGAGTCACCATGGGTTTATAATTGGAATTAGGTTTAATTTGCCGTAAAACCCTTTCTTCGTCTGGCTGGGTCTTCGCGTGGCGCGAAGACCAATTTAGTCGCGCCACTTTTCAAGACCTTCGCGTGTCGCGAACAAAGTCTCCTAACTCTTCGTCTGGCGCGAAGACCCTAAAATCCATGAATTTGACTTCTCTTTTATTTGACTTTCCGAGCTTTGTACATTCTTTATTTTCTTCATATACTCCAGCTCTTTTAGCACATTTATCCTGTAACACATCAAACTCCCAAACACACGTAAAACAGACTCGACATACAAAACTAAACTACTAAACTATACAAAAACCGACATTTATACGTGGGATATTTGACCCTACATCACATCCCTACACTTAACCTTTTGCGTCCCAAAAAATAATAATGCAATGGAATCATAATCGGAAAACTTGCTACTTATACTTTCATTATACACAGCCCAGATTCTCATAACACGTTAATTGTAACAATCAGTATTTCGATCCGATTAAACCCAACCACCAACCTATCAAGCCCCCAATTATGTGATCTAATATATTATACTTTACCAAACAACAGTCTATCTATGGGTCTCACACTCAGAAAGTTACAGCTTAGCCTAATCCCATCTCAAGGTTATGTTTAGGCCCGGGTTAAACCGTATAGATTTCCCCACTTCTATAAACACTAATTTATAAGTTTTAAAAATCAGATGAAATTATGGATCAATGAATGAATGAAATGAGCTTTGATTAACATGATACGATGAATAAACTTCACCAAGTGGCGTATCCCCCAAGTCACCATCCCGGAGGGTAACACTTAGGTTCAGTTTTTAAGCAATGACGTTCATAACTCAACTTAGAGGCGTTTCAACCAGGTCACTATCCCAGAAGGTAACACATAAGTCAAATCAGTTATCTATAATTGATTACAAGAGTCTGCCCATGGGCGTTTCAACCAAGCTTGTAACCCGGAGGGTAACACGTAGGCAGAACTCAAGTTCTCAATCTAAATAATTAAGCTCATGAATGATGGATTATGGAATGCGGGCGCCACCAACTTTCGGATTTATTTTCACAAAAAGAAAGAGATGTGCCAAAAGATTTCAAAAACTTATAAATGCTTGCTTATAGAGGTACCTATCACCCTATATTGACAGTTTCGACCTCACCGACACCCCTAAGATGAGAACCCACAAGACATCCTGAATTAATCATTCAATTTTAATCTAGATACACTATCAGGATGTTTAAGCTCTTAAATCAGTTGGGCCTACCAAAACGTTACAAATCAGACATGTTTGATTATCATTATTATTCATTTAAATTCCACACTAGCACAGTTTCCTATTCTACCTATCATTTTCCATTTAATTGCAAAAACTCTAATCCAGGGACATTTTTTTAAAGATTTTTAAATTTTTATGGATTTTTTGATTTTATGACTCAAAATAGAGACTCAAACTATAGACCTGGACTAAGGTCTCCCCTCCCCACACTTAAACTCGACATTGTCCTCAATAAAAATACAAAAATTAAAACTTATCTGGACCGACGATCGTATAGAATTTCATTTGCGATCGTGTCCCACAGATACAAGCAGGTTGCTTTCTACAAAAATGGCAAAATCGGATTATCGTCCCCCGAATGGAGATTGAGTACTGGAATTTCAAATCCAAGCCTGCAAAATAATCTTGAAACAAACCCACAAGCGTCATATCGACTCAACATAATGACTCAAATAAAACTAAAAGACTCGAACGACTCAAAAAAAATATTTTCACAAATTAGGGTTTAAGGTTTCTTCGCGTGTCGCGAAATTCTGGGAGGAATCCTTCGCGTGCCGCGAAGGACAAAAATTTATCCGGCCCCTTGGTTTGTTCTTTGCGTGTCGCGAAGATGGGTCACCAACTCTTCGCATGGCGCGAAGAGACCTCCTTCACATAAAGTTTAGAAAATTTTCCAATTTTTTGCCTTAGAATTTTTTTCATCTCCTAAAACTCAAATTTTTCAACTTCTTCAAAAACTCATTCCAACACTTACATTATATTCACACATACCTGGAATATCTTTCCTGATGATTTTTAACACCCAAAATGACACGAAACCCTGCAAAAACTAGAAAAGACACAAAATTATACCGAAAAACTAAAAATTTTGTTCAAACTCTACAACGGCATCTCACCCCCCCCCATGGGTTTGTGTATTGCCCTCAATCACTCTTATTCCAACCCCTCGGTAGCCCGAGTGGACAAGTTTAGTCTCGTGAGGGTTTCTACGGAACACACCCACAAAGTTCATTTAACTGGACAAGAAAATAAAAGCTAACTAACCTTAGGATGCCTCCCAAGAGCGCTAAGTTTACCGTCTTCAGCCAGATGCGGTGTACCTCATTATGGTTAAGGATTCTTCAAGATAATCCATGATTCTTTAATGAAATTGATATCCGCTGCTTCCAGATATGATTTCAACCTGTGGCCATTGACTATCTGCCTCAAATGATCGTCGAAGTCTTCAATCTCAATGGCCCCATAGTTACCTACCCATGTAATCAGGTACGGGCCCATCCACTTGCTTTTTAACTTTCCTCGAAACAACTTAAGCCTAGAGTTGTAGAGCCAAACTTTCTGCCCCACTTCAAACGTCATCTTCTTCAACTTAGCGGCATGCACTTTCTTCATCCGATCTTTATAAGCAGAAGCACACTCATACACTGCATCCAGTAACTCTTCCATCTCATTCAATTGTAACTTCCTTTCCATACCCGCAACATCATAGTCAAAGTTAACCTCTTTGACTGCCCACAATGCCCTATGTGCAATCTCAACCGAAAAGGGCAACCCTTTCCATACACCAATCTGCACGGTGTAGTGCAGATTAGGGTTTTATAAGCAGTGCGGTAAGCCCACAAGGCATCATCAAGCTTCCCTGACCAATCTTTCCTATCTGACAGCACATTCTTCTGTAGAATCTCTTTGATCTGTCGGTTGGAAACTTTGACCTGCCCACTGGTTTATGGGTGATATGGGGTGGCTATTTTGTGATCTACGCCATACCGTTTAAGCAATCTCCCGAATTGAAAGTTCTTGAAATGTGAGCCCCCATCACTTATGATTGCGCGAGGGATTCCAAATCGGGAAAAAATGTTGGTTTGCACAAATTTGCACACCACTGCATGATCGTTTGTTTTTGTTGCTATAGCCTCTACCCACTTGGACACGTAATCCACTAGAATATAGAGATACCCGGAAGAGTTCGGAAATGGCCCCATAAAATCTATGCCCCATACATCAAACAAATCCACAACCAAGATTGGTTGTAGTGGCATCTCGTTCCTCTTTGAAATACTGCCCATCTTCTGGCAGTTCACACAGTTCTTAGCAAACTCAAAAGCATCCCGAAAGATGGATAGCCAAAACAGGCCTGCTTCGAATACCTTTCGCCTTTTGCCCACTGAAATGTCCTCAGCACGAAGATGCATGTACCAACTCTAACACACATTGAATCTATGACTCTGGTATACATCTTCTAACCAGTTGATCTGCACCCAGTTTAAATAAGTCTGGTTCATCCCAGATGTACTGGCACACCTGTGCAATGAACTGGTAGCACTTCTTCTTAAACCAATGTTCTGGAATTGCTCATGTAGCCAAATAGTTAACAATGTTAGCAAACCAAGGAGTAGTAGAAACTGATAGTAATTGTTCATCAGGGAATGTTTCATTAATCTCTCCTTCAGAATCACTTTCATTCTTCACAATGCGTGACAAATGATCTGCCACGACATTCTCACTCCCCTTCTTATCGCGGATCTCTAAGTTAAATTCCTGCAATAACAAGATCCAATGGATCAACCTTGGCTTGGCATACTTCTTTTCCCTGAGGTACCTGACTGCACTATGATCAGAATAAACAATAACTTTACTGCCCCAGATATATGATGTAAACTTATCTATTGCATATACTACTGTTAGTAGCTCTTTCTCAGTTGTTGTGTAGTTAAGCTGAGTATCTGAAAGAATCTTACTTGCATAGTATATCACCACGGGTTTCTTATCCACCTGTTGTCCCAACACTGCCCCCACAACATAGTCACTAGCATCACACATAATCTAAAAGGGTAAAGACCAATCCGGTAATTTTAAAATGGGTGCCTCCACCAAGTGTTGCTTAATTAGATTAAAAGATTTTAGACATTCATGATTAAACTCAAAAGGAGCATCCTTAAGCAAAAGATTGCATAAGGGTTTTGTTACTGCACTAAAACCTTTGATGAATCGTCTATAAAAACATGCGTGTCCCAAAAATGAACGGACACCCTTCATGTTGTTTGGTGGAGGTAAAGTAGTAATTACCCGGATTTTCACGTGATCAACCTCAATGCCCTTGCTTGAGATCACGTGCCCCAATACAATCCCCTCTTGAACCATGAAATGGCTCTTTTCCCAACTTAAGACCAAATTGGTCTTGACACACCTTTTCAAAACTTTTGTTAATTGTTCAAGACATGACTCAAAAGATGGACCAAATATAGAAAAATCATCCAGGAAGATTTCCATAGACTCTCTGATAATATCTGAAAAGATACTCATCATGCACCTTTGGAAGGTGGTCGGGGCGTTGCACAAACCAAATGGCATTCGCCTAAATGCAAATGTACCATAAGGACAAGTGAATGTTGTTTTGTGTTAATCCTCAGGATGTATAGCTATCTGATTATACCCTGAATATCCATCTAGAAAACAGTAATACTTCTGACATGCCAACTTTCAACAATCTGGTCAATAAAGGGTAATGGGAAATGATCTTTAGCAGTGGCAGCATTTAGTTTTCTATAGTCAATACAGATGCGCCACCTGGTTACTGGGCGAGTGGCAACCTCTTCACCATTCTCTCCTTTTACTATCTGGATATCTGCTTTCTTCGGAACAGTCTGTGTCGGGCTCACCCATGTACTGTCAGATATGGGATAAACAATTCCTGCATCTAGCCACTTCATAACCTCTTTCTTCACTACTTCCCTCATGTTGGGATTTAATCGTCTCTGCACGTCCCTGGATGGTTTAGCTCCCTCATCCGTTACAATCTTATGCATCACAATCGTCAGGCTGATCCCTTTTAGATCTGTAATGGTCCATCCAATTGCTGTCCTATGGGCAACTAGGACCTTCAACAAAGCTTGCTCCTGCTCTTCAGTCAAACCTGCAGCAATAATAACAGGTAAGGTGTCATTTTCACCTACAAAAGCATATTTCAAATGTTTAGGTAATTCTTTCAGCTCTAAAGTAGGTGGTGATTCCAAGGACGGTTTCAACTGAGTGTCAATGTGGTCTGGCAGGTTCTCTACTTGATGTGTCCAAGTGGGCACTCTTTCTCTAAGGGCACACACCTCCCCTTGTACCTCTGCATCCTTCCACTCCTGCTCATGTTCGGCCTCTGTCCTGTCACAAAAAGCACACGGCTCCATGGTTTCGCCCTAATTTTCATGCGGGTTACACATATCCATCATGTCTGCCATAAAGCATTCATCGGTGATTGGAGCATTAAATATGCTGGAAAAGATATTCAATCTCAACTTTCTATTACCAAATGCCATGTCAACCCTTCCTGTCACACAATTGATTACACACTGAGCTGTTCACAGAAAAGGTCTACCCAGTATCACATTAGGGTGCCTGTCACTAGACGGAGCTGCATAAACAAGCACTAAGAAATCGACAGGATAGTAAAAATCTTCCACCTTTACTATTACATCGGTTAGCATCCCCCTGGGTAGTTTAAGAGTGAGATCTGCCAGCACCACTGTGGTGTCGGCCTTTTGTAGAGAACCAAAATCGTACTGGTCATACAAACTTCTTGGGAGGATACTAACACTAGCTCTAAGATCTAGGAGAACCTTATTGATTTTTAGTTCACCAATTTGCACAGAAATTAAAGGTACTCCTGGATCCTGTAGCTTAGGTGGCAGTGCACTCGACAAAACGGCATTGACATTTTTGGGCATTTTAAGGTGCTGTTTTTGGGTGCATAATTCTTTCAAGTACTTAGCATAAGCAGGGACTTGCCTAATTGCATCTAAAAGAGGAAGATTAATTTTTACTTGTTTGAACATGTCCCACAACTCATCCTATTGTGGGCCCCTTTTAGTCGCACTTTTCTTAGATGGTTCCAATAAAGCAGCAGGATAAGGGATTGTATTATTCTCCTCCCCTACACCTTGAGTGCAGCTGTGTTCGGTTTAGATTTAGTTGTTTCAGAAAAAGTTACTTTTTAGCGTGTTTAATAAAAACTGCTTCCGAATCGCTGTCACTCTCACCATCTTCTCCTAAGTCAACTACCACTCCCTTAACATCCAGTGACGCCGAGGTGACTTTGTTATAAACCTTACCACTTCTGAGAGTACTTACCTGGGATACATTTGCATTCCTTGAGCCGGAAGAGCTGGCTCCTTGATGTTGCGGATTTAGTTTCGTGTCACTCGGGAGTTGTCCCAGTGGTCTCCCTGCCACTTCAACTATCTTTTCCACCAGCTGACCTAGTTGCCTTTCAAATGATTCATTGGTCTTTACCTGGATATCTCTATCCTGCTCAATTCTTTTCAACAACGCTAGTATGGCTGTGAGCTGAGGGTCACCTCCATTTATAGGTTTGTTCTGCTGGTTTCCCTGTTGCTGATACTGCTGGGGTTGATTTTGTTGGTAGTTTCTTTGTTGATATCCCCCTTTTTGGTACTCCTGATTACCTTGATTTCAATGGTACCCTCCTTGATTATAGCTTTGTTGGCGATTCTGGTACTGCTGCTGACTCCCACCCTACACATCATAACCCTGAAAGTTAGGATTTAATTGATTAGATGCATTACCATACTTGAGATTTGGATGGTTTCGGAGTCCCGGATGGTAGTGGGTTGCATTCATGTCCTGCTTTCTATCTCCTCCAACCTGATTCACTTCTTCCACCTTGCCTTGCTCGCTTGGAAAGCTTGCCACTGTGTGGCCCAGATCACCACATCCCTCACACACCGGGTATCCCTGTGAGACATTAGATACCTCTCTTCCACTAGGTCTGCCAAGCCTTGCCATTTGAAGTTTCATGGCATCCAGACGCTTTTGAGTTTCATAATCAACTGATTTCGTAGTTACTCCCGTCTTTGCTCTTCTACTAGCATTGGCTTGCCTATTTGATGTCACTGCCATCTTGTCCAAAATTTCCTAGACATTGTCTACATGATTTGCAAAGAACGAACTTGCACTGGTGGTGTTGACATCTCTCACATCCTCAGGTAATAACCCATCATAGAAGGCTTGGATGAGCTCCCACTTCTCAATTCCATGATGTGGGCAATTCCTTAGCAACTCTTTAAACCTCTTAAATGCCTCATAAAAAGGCTCCCCTGATTGTTGCTTAAAGTCTCGGATTGCAGCTCGGGCCTCATTGGTTTTGTGAGGTGGAAAGTATTCATCAAGAAACTGTTGCTGTAACTCTGCCCATGTGGCAATGCTTGCAGCTGGTAAGGATAAAAACCACTGCTTTGCCCGATCCTTGAGTGAAAACTGGAAGAGTACCAGTTTCACCTCATCAGCTGTGAATCCTTGACCACCAATGGTCCCACACGTAGCCTCATATTCTGAAAGGTAAGTGTAAGGCTCTTCATTAGCTCTCCCAAAGAAGTGTGGGAGGACCCCAAGACAACTCGGTCTGATTTCAAATGCATTCCCCCTACGGACCGGAGGGATGACAGGAGATGTATTCAAAGCTAGAGCGGGGCGGAAGTGGCTGTCCACCCCTTGATCATGTCTTGGTGGTTGAATGTTTTCGGGCTGTCTATACATGTTCTCGCGTTCCAAGTTACCCAAATACTCCTGAAGATGGTTCCTCGATTGAAACCCATAATCTGCTCTTGGCGGTGGTTGCACCCATCCATCTACCACATTCTGTCTTTGATTTCGGGGAGGGAATGCCTCCTGGCGGTTTAAATCATACCACTTTTCTTCTTCATTCCAATTCTCATGTTGAGAACCATGCTGTGGATGATGGCTGCGTCCTGGTGACAACTGCTCATCAACCTCAAATTCAGAATAGCTTAGATAGCTGTTATATGGGTGGTATTGGTGATCTTGGAAAATTGGTTGGCGGTTTGGTGGAGGTTGTTGGTATCGTGGTGGTGGTTGATTTTGTGGAGGTTGTTCTTGGTTTTGTGGAGGAGGTGGTTGGTTCTGACGTGGTTGTTGTTGTTGGTTTGGAAATAGGAGATTTGGTAATGAAGGAATGAGGGGTTTGGTCCCCCACCTTGGTTAGGGTCTGGGTTTACCGGTTGGTTCTGTGACATTCTCACAGATGGACTATCAAGCTTTTCAAGAATGGTTTGGACAGTTCCTTGGAGCTTTCTGTTAGCTCTTGCTGCTCTCTCTATCTCTAGATCAAAAAGTAATGGTGAAGTTCTTGTGAGCACCTAGTATGCATAAAACTGTCCCTGCACACGTAAGCACAAAATTAGTAGCACTGAACAAAATAAATCAAAAATATCACTTTGCGCACAAGTTCCCCAGCAACGGCGCCATTTTGATCGCGATGTCAAGGCTAATAAAAAACAATAACTACTTCTTAGCTACTTAGACTGCAGACAGGGAAGTAGGGTTGTCGAATCCACAGGGAACTCGTGGAAAATGATATTCAATTCAAAACTATTCAACGACTACTAAAGTTTAAAACTTTATCAATTATACTAATGTATTTTGTAAAAGAAATGAACTTTAACTTTTGGAAAAATATTAGAGAAAAACGACAACTCCGGGTTTCAGATGCAGCAACACAAACACACAATTTTAGTTTCAAATCAGATAGGAGATTACATAGACATAACCTTGTTTAACTTTTTAACCCAATCACACAATATCAAATTCAATCACAAAATCAGATTATTCTTGATGCAAGAAAACCAAGAAACGATGATAGATGTGACAAATCAAACACATGCAATTATTCATAAATCAAACACACAATTGAATACAAAAAACTTAAGAGGTTCACAAAACTTCAATCCAAACTGATAATCAACTAAAATCATACGAATACATGCATAAATCGTTCACCCGGAGGGATCATAGAGAGCTTAGCCGCTCATGATTGTCGAAAACAGCAAAGTAATTATCTTGAAACTTACAAACATTGAAAATTAAGAACAATTGACCAAAGAACTCTTGAAATCACCTTAGATATCCTCTGAGTCGACTAGAAAGAAGATAATTCGAGAATGGGAGTCACCATGGGTTTATAATTGGAATTAGGTTTAATTTGCCGTAAAAACCCTTTCTTCGCGTGTGGCGAACATTTCTGGTTAGGCCTTCACGTGGCGCGAAGACCAAATTAGTGGGGGCCACTTTTCAAGACCTTCGCATGTCGCGAACAAAGTCCCCCAGGTCTTCGCGTGGCGCGGAGACCCTAAAATCCACGAATTTGACTTTTTAGCTTTGACTCCTCTTTTCTTTGACTTCCCGAGCTTTGTACCTTCTTTATTTTCTTCATATACTCTAGCTCTTTTAGCACATTTATCCTGTAACACATCAAACTCACAAACACATGTAAAACCGACTCGATATACAAAACTAACTACTAAACTATACAAAAACCGACATTTATACTTGGGATATTTGACCGTAAAAGTAGATACACGGGAATTTTGAAAATCAACATAACAAAAGGACGAGATTCACACTTCTTGTACTAAAATTGAAGAGTGATGATTAGTCATTAGAGAATAAATTAATAATGAGCAATCCAGGCTTAAAACTTTACAAAGAAAGTATATAATGAGTACCATTATGATTTTGTCTGTTGCTTCTCCAGTTGTATCGAATACCAATTTTGTCCTGACTTCAGCAAGCTTGTCTGCTTTGTCTAGAGCTGCTAGCTCCACCTGGAGTTTATCCCGGTTGCTCCAGACGAACTCTGGAGTGATCTTTGTTGTTGCACTAGATGCCTCTTGGTCTGAGTGTGACACCCAGTATTTCAGGTCAGTATCCATATTCATAATCGCACGTTCATATTTTATATTTCCTGAGGTATTATTTTGACTAAGTATTGTCAAGGAGTCTAGCAAAGGAACACGCATCACATTTTAGTAATTTTAAGAACTACTAGGAAATAAACAATTATAACCCACAAGGTACGTTCATTGGTGATTAACAAGATTTTATTCATGTAAAGTCTAGAGACATGCTTTAATGTAAAAACATAAATATTGGTGACTAAACTTTTAAAAGTTGACATAAAAATGTTTGTTACATGACTCTAAGTTATTTTTTATGTGTATACATATATATTATAGTTAAGGTAATAACTATGTTGGGTTTAACTAGTAAACTATTAAGACTAGTCAAACAACACAAAAATTTATAGAGTTAAGTGATCATTAAAAGTTCTACACGAGGTTTTATATTACGGGATCACTTACCGGGTTTACGCTAACTAGAACCAACCTAACTAACCATTGGATTCCAACTACATGATTTGACAAGTCCCAACCCCCCACCCACTCCCCTATTCGGCCGAGATTTGGCCAAGAGGGTCCACCCCCTTGTCACTTCCATTTGCTCCATAATTAGTATCATACGCACCATGTTCATTCAAGTGTAAATCTATCCAAGAGTCAAATCCATCTCTTCATGTCATGTTTGTAATAATGAAGGTGTAACCCACACTCCACTCCAATTTTTATGTCAAATCTTCATGATGGTGATTATGTTGATATGTGCATTCCACCTCCTTGTATATATACAAGGCTAACCTACACAATTCAAGCCTCACAAATCTCTATCTTTCTCTCGATCAAAACCAAAAGAATACCCAAAATCCCGTAACTCAGTTTCTGCCAGATTTTTGGCCAATTTTGCAAAACCGTAACTAAGAACACCCAAGACTTGAGTATAGGAATTCTAACCGTTGCCGAACAATTTGTGTAGACTGTTAGTGTATGGAGTTACACTAGGGTATCATTAGCTACACTAATACATAATATAATTACATGGTACATGTAACGAACACTTAAACACATATAACAAAGTGGAAATAATACACTTACAACGTTTCTCAACAAAGTGTCACTGTTCGGATTATGAATTAAGGATTGCAGGTACTCAGCACACTGCAACCCTAGAAGATCGAGTTACGAGCTGAGCTTGGGCGACGACAGTGGCAATCGTCAGTTACCGATCTTGGCACCACAACAGGCTGAACCCATACCTGAATATATGCCTATACCTGCACCACACCTACAACTAATCCAGCTGTGGCGGCAGTTTCTTTCTGACATATGTGCGGTATAAATATTCTCCTTCATGAGTTGTCGGATCGGATGCCTAGACTTTCACCATGAGATATGGCAGACAGGATTTCCCAGACAGAAGGGAATCCGAGGTGGATAAGCAGGACTAAACGGGAGAGAACTCCATGGGTCAGGAGACCCAGACATACATCAGGATCATGTGGAACCATACGGACTTGGAGCATGAGTTGCTCGACACTGATTTGAGGATCTCTGCCCTACACATAGTGCCTGACTTCCATACACATCTTATTTTTAAGGGACACTGGTGGTGCCTCTCTACCCTTAACCTTATCCGGCAACGGCCATATTCGGCAGATTCACGAGTATTGGTACATATAATTAAGGGTAATCTGGTAGAACAATACACATTCCTGCACAAGTGTGAAAACACGATCTAATAATCATTTCAAATCCTTTTAACTAAAAGGTTGGGATAGAAGAAACACTACGGAGATCATGCAAAGTAAATTATCATTGTGGGTGCACACGTAATCATAATTTGTAGTGCATGGGAACTTTAGTGAGTCTTGCTGTCCAAGCTAATGATCAATCCATGTTCTCAGTCACTTTATTAGGGATTGGATCTTAACAAATCAGACTTCTTAATTAGGTGTTCACAAAGTATTCTCCTAGTTCGGGAGGAACGAGAGAAATTCAAATTAAATTCAACCAATCCTTAGTGAATCCTGAACGACAAAGGATTTCGCACATTCATTCTTTGAGATTCTACTTGTCAAGAAGACTTCAAATTGAGCGTTACCACAACCAACACTTACAATAATTGCACAATTATTGTGGGAGATTATAGCGTAATCTCAGGATCCATCATACAGTTTAGTGTCACAATTACTTGAAATTTGTGTCAGTAGTGCTATGCACTAACTTCGGTAATGGAGCATTATTCTAACCCGCATACACATGGCACCTATGGGGTATTGTAGAAGCTCGACATGAAACAAGTAGGTAATCTGATATTTTAGGATATTGATCAAACAGGGTTGCCCTCACAACCTTTGACATTCAGTACACCTTCGAGTCCGACTATCCTTCTGGTGATGAATAAGCCGTGATTTATTATCAAGCGAATGCCAAAGAAACCTAAGTGTGGACTAACGACTGCTGTTGAACTAACAGAAAAACGACATACAAAACTCTTAAAAGAGTCTCAAGTGCGGGATTTCTTGCTAATCTCATTAGTTTATTATATGCATAAGGGATATAAGCACAAGTTGTTCACAACAGATCACTGTCCACGAGGATCCGAGAAGGATAACGTTATACCCTGTTGTACCCACACTTCCCCTAAAGATCATCTTGTTGGATGGACCCCAGATTTCAGCCTAGAGGAGAGGCGTGATCACATCTTTCACTCCCAGTTCTCTATAACTAGGAGGCTCTAGAGCATCTATTGTTAAGAAATGACATCTTGACGCAGGCTCAGTAAAAGTACAAAATTTTCAATATTTAACACTCATTATCTCAAATTTATCCTTATGCTAAGGATTTTGAAGCTATATCCCGTATAAGTGGGATATGTAATGGTAAGTCACCGAAGTACCATTCGAACGCCAGGGAAGTGCAGACACACTGAATGACTAATAGTGGGCCATTGTAAAACTCCCAAACTCTTCCTGCCAACTAAATGGGTTGACAAACCCATAGCCCATTTTGGGAAAACACTAATGAGACCATTCTCGCAGTCCCATTGTTCATTTCCTCATCTAGAAGAAATATGAACATTCCAACCAAACATAGAACTTTATATGGCTTACATACTTCGAGGGTATGGTCATGAGTTCACATATCAGGACAATACAACCTAAAGGCTAGTCTACCGCAGAAAGTTAGTGCAATCAACGGGTAAAGTGGTGATTAGACTCGACCTTTGCTAGTAAGAGCTCACAAGGAACCTCAAAATCTTAGATCCATTAGGATACATTGAAAGAAAGATCCTAGGTAACACGAGACCCAAATTAAGCGTAAATTCTTAGTCCGAGAAAGTGCCTTCAAGAAGCATAAGAGGGACAAACATAATGATTCATTTTCATATTGTGTCATTGCTACCCAATCTTCAACTAAAGCCTGAACACCTCGTCGAGTAAATCTTTTCTAAGATCTATAGAGATCTAGCTATTGTGCATCATAGTGCATAGAGGAATAGAGAGTATGTGTCAACATACACTCAAGATTCTCAGGCACCATTTCTTTCATTATCAGGAATGAGTATCACATAACTCCACCATATTGAGGGTAATCAAATAAGGGGTTCTTGCACAACTAATATCAATAGTCGGAGAAGTATTTGCTTGGGTTTCGAATGCCGACTGTCAAGTAAATGGAAATCAAACAGTTGGAGCCTAAGTTGGATGATACAGATAGAATTTAGGTGCCAAGTACCGGTAACCTATGTGTGGTTATGGATGAAGTCCATAAGCCCAAGTACTCCATTCATCCAGAATCGGATAAAAAGTATAAGGATCTCGAGAAACTCCATCATGCGACCCAAACATGAAAGGAGAAATTGCTATCTATAATGAGAAATATCCGACAGTAAAGGCAGCATGCCATGAATCACCTGGGTAATCACAACAACCTAAGATTACTCAATGGAAATGGGAACAGATTCCCATGGATATCATTACAAAACTACCCAGAACGTCTAGCGGCCATGATACTATATGGGTAATCGTTAGTCGTTTGACGAAATCCGCTCACTCCCTGCCAATCAAGGAGACAGATAAAACTAAGAAGCATGCAAGGCTAAATATTAAGGAAATTGAGGCTAGGCATGGTATGCCAATTTCCATTATCTCAGATATAGAGACCGCCGATTCGTGTCAAGAATCTGGAAATCATTACAAGAAGCCTTGGGCACATGCCTTGACATAAGCACTGCATGCCATCCATAAATGGATGGTCAAAGTGAGAGGACCATTCAAACCTTAGAAGATATGCTCCGTGCGTGTGTAATCGATTTCGGAGGAAATTGGGATACTCACCGCTGTTGGCTGAGTTTTCATATAATAACAACTACCATACCAGCATTAAGTCGCTCCGTTGAGGCTTTGTATGGTTGTAAATGTCGCTCATTGCCATATTGGGTGGAGGTTGGCGACAAGCATTTGACTGGTCCTGAGATTGGCCAGGAAACCACCGACAAGATCTTCAAAAATAAAGATCGTCTGAAAGCCGTTCAAGATGGACAAAGGAGGTGTGCTAACAACAGACGAAAGCCATTAGAATTCCAAGTTAGAGATTAAGTTTTATTGAAAGTCTCGCCTTGGAAAGAAGTTGCCAGGTTTGGCAATCGTAGCAAGCATAACCATAGAAACATCGGAACGTTTGAAATACGGGCTAGGGTTGGCCCAGAAGCCTACAAGCTTACGTTGTCACAAGGAACTAAGCAATATACATGATACGTTTCATGTGTCAAATCTCAAGAAGTATTTATCAGACGAAACGTTAATCGTACTGCATGGTGAGATTCACATAAGTGACAAACCACACCCTTCTTAGGAACCAATCGAAATCACCGACTAAAAAGTCCAGGGAACAGGGCGTAACCGTATTGAATTGGTTAATGTATGTTAGAACTTGGAGCGTGAGCCTGAATATACATGGGAACACGAAGATCAAATGAAACCAAGTACAAGTCCTTTTTCACTAATACACCAATTCAAGATAACATCAACTGAATTTCCGAAAGAAATTCTCTTTAACATGGGGAGAATGTGACGCCCAGTATTTCAGGTCAATATCCATATTCATAATCGCACGTTCATATTTTATATTTCCTGGGGTATTATTTTGACTAAGTATTGTCAAGGAGTCTAGCAAAGGAACACGCATCACATTTTAGTAATTTTAAGAATTACTAGGAAATAAACAATTATAACCCACAAGGTATATTCATTGGTGATTAACAAGATTTTATTCAAGTAAAGTCTAGAGACACGCTTTAATGTAAAAACATAAATATTGGTGACTAAACTTTTAAAAGTTGACATAAAAATGTTAGTTACATGACTCTAAGTTATTTTTTATGTGTATACATGTATATTATAGTTAAGGTAATAACTACGTCGGGTTTAACTAGTAAACTATTAAGACTAGTCAAACAACACAAAAATTTATAGAGTTAAGTGATCATTAAAAGTTCTACATCGGGTTTTATAGTACGGGATCACTTACCAGGTTTACGCTAAATAGAACCAACCTAACTAACCATTGGATTCCAACTACATGATTTGACAAGTCCCAACCCCCCACCCACTCCCCTAGTCGGCCGAGATTTGGCCAAGAGGGGCCACCGCCTTGTCACTTCCATTTGCTCCATAATTAGTATCATATGCACCATGTTCATTCAAGTGTAAATCTATCCAAGAGTCAAATCCATCTCTTCATGTCATGTTTGTAATAATGAAGGTGTAACCCACACTCCACTCCAATTTTTATGTCAAATCTTCATGATGGTGATTATGATGATATGTGCACTCCACCTCCTTGTATATATACAAGGCTAACCTATCCAATTCAAGCCTCACAAATCTCTATCTTTCTATCGGTTTTAACCAGCCCCAAAACGAAAAGAATACCCAAAATCCCATAACTCAGTTTCTGCCATATTTTTGGCCAACTTTGCAAGACCATATCTCCTTCGTTCCTTGGCCAAATCAGTCCATTCTTTTTCTAGAATGAAGCTCTATATTAAGAAGGAAGAACCCAAGTGGAATCACTTGAATCCAGGGAGTATTCGACCCCCAAAAAGGCTACGTAAGAAGGCCGCTTAGTGCAGGTTGAATCTGGACCCCTCTTTTCATTTTCTTATTTTGAGGTACCTACACAACTCTAACTCTAGAAATTCTTTTTCACATCTCCTCTGGTTTCAATAAACTTGATTTTAGAAGAAAACCCCAAGTCATTTGGTCTTCTAAAACCATCTAAAAGTCTACTCGAAGTACGCCTAAAATATGAGTTTTCAAGAACAAAATAAAAAATAAAAGTCTTGATGAGTTTTGCTTTATGTCTTCATGAGTCATGTTTGAATACATATATTTATACACGTACATGTTCATACATAAAATACCAAACTAGAAGGACCATGGACAAGACAAGGACACATCAAATATAAATTACATATATATATATATATATATATATACTATCACATAAAATAACACTTGGATGATGGTGTTCTTCATAAACCGTTCATTCCATTCATGTGTTATGTTGAAGGATACATGTTCGTGAAGTTATATGATCATGTGTGACTTGCCTGGCAAGACCCGAGGTAGTGTCCTATGATTCAAGAAAACATACAAACGATTATTATCAACATATGAACGTGAAAGGTGTTACTAAAAATATATACATAAACAACGATCACTTATGCAAGTTCATGCATTTATAAAAGTCTATTATCAACGTATGTGTATACATGAACTGTATATATGTGTAGGTACATAAATCCTGGAAGCATTTGACGAGTTCGTCTAAAAATATATGTTTATGGATAAAAATTGTGATATATATATGTTGGTGTACGGTTTTGGTTAAATCATGGAAATGTTCTAGGAATTAAAGGTTAGTATCCTAATATGAACATTTGATATATGTACATGTGGTGAAAAATAAATATATATATATATATATATATGTATATATATATATATATATGCATGATAAAGAAGCAAAAGGGTTAATTGATAGAAAAGATGGTGACATATATGTATTTGATGATTTATGTACATGGACACATGTGATGACATAACCGCATGAAACATATGGATAGGATCGGTTAAAAAATAAGTAACCTCATGACATCGTGGAACGTATGTGAATATATGTAGTGATGTAGAAATACATGTAAGCATGCAATTGATAAAAATAAATAAAGATGAATGCGTGACGAACATAACTAAGTATAATTATCGTTCGGAAAATAAGTATTTGCATGTGGACGTAGTAACGTGAATTGTACGTACGGAGAATAATTAACATGCATAGGATATACTTGAACGATATTTGAGGTTGTATATAATGATTTTTAGGAAATAATTATATGTTTATATGTGAACTATAATGTGATTATATTATAAGTTGTTACAAAAATAATATTTATTTTTGGTACACTTAATAAGTCACTAATATGGAAACATGATATTTTTTGAAAAATATGTAAGCGTCTAGACTGGAAAAATAATCACCAATGAGTCGTCACATGAAAACATTGTTTTACTAAACAAATGCGTACTTAGCGGGATTCGTTAATTCGGGTGAATAACTTGCTTTTAAGACGGGTAGTCTTAACACATTAGTACCCTTGTGTGATTAGGGTACGGATAGACAGGAATTTTTAGCACACTGTTATTTGCTAGGATTTCATCGAATACAAGGTGAGTTCACGGCCCCCTTTTCACTTCTTAATGTTTTGTAAACTGTGGGGGAGAAACATACTTACATATTATGTATTACATAAATGTTTAATACATTTGGAAACATTGTTGTTTTATACAATTGCGAAAACATTGCAAACATTTTTATATGATAACAAGGAAACAAGACACTAACATTATGTTGTACATGAGGAACAATAGAGTGCTAAAAGTCCCCGGAACAACATTAACATTTTGTAACCATTAGCTATAGTATTAGTCTAGGATTCTATGAATAGTACTATTGGGGGTGACACCCCCGGTCATGGTTAGTCGAGCTAACCGGGACTTGAAGGGTCAAATGGCCGCATATTGTCTTATTCTCATGGTATAGCGAGGGAGGGACATTCATTTGTCATGTTTGGTTATGGTTTCATGTATGAACATAGGTATTTGTAAGCCTAGCTAGCTTACGAATGGATTAATAACACTTGTTTTGTTTATCATATGCGTTTAGAATTATTCGTACTTATTTTATGACGGTAATGTCATGTGCATGTTTTTGGGTAAAACTAGTTATTTATGACGGTAATGTCATGGGCATATTTTTGGGTAAAACTACTTATTTTATGACGGTAAGGTCGTGTATATGTTTTCTGGGGAAAACTACTTATTTTATGACGGTAAGGTCATTTATATGTTTTCGGTGAAAACTACTTATTTTTATGACGGTTAAGTCATGTATATGTTTTCGATGAAAACTACTTATTCTATTGACGGTTAAGTCATGTATATGTTTCGGTGAAAACTACTTGTTTTTATGACGGTTAAGTCATGTATACGTTTTCGGGGAAAACTACTTATTTTTATGACGGTTAAGTTATGTATATGTTTTCGGTGAAAACTACTTATTTTTATGACGGTTAAATCATGTATATGTTTTCGATGAAAACTACTTATTTTTATGACGGTTAAGTCATGTATATGTTTTCGGTGAAAACTATTTACTTTTATGACTGTTAAGTCATTACATGTTTTCGAGAAAAACTACTTGCATTGAAATAACAAACTCTCACCAACCTTTGTGTGGACACTTTCAAGTATGTTTCTCAGGTAATCCTTAGTCATGGCGCGGTTGGAATAGGCTAGTTATGCTGGATTAATTACTAGTAACTGTAAGGGCATAGAGTATCAAGTCTCAAGTCTATCGTTGATCTAAAAGAACTTAGATCATTGTATTACTTAGTTTTAGTAATTGTATATGTAATCAAGTCTTAGAAATCACTTTTACAGCTTTCGCTATCGTGTAATGAACAAATCGTTGCAACCTTTATTTATTTATTAAGTAAATAAATTTGGGGGTGTGACACTGAGTCTTCTTATACATCTTCTAGCAGAACATAGTTCTCCAATGACTTCTTCGATTTGTTTTCTTTTCCCTTGCCTTCCTCCCCTCCCGCGGACGTCGTTCCTGTTAAGGACACTTTAAGAGGAGGCTTGGGGAGAGGGTTTTGTTGCTGATTTGACATTACTACTGATCTTTCCGGTTGTATGGAAATGTGATGATTTCACTTTGGCTTTCTAGCTGAGTTGGTTTCGGGGTTGATCCAATTTGGATGACGCCACTGTAAACTCCAAGACCTCCGGATATGACCCGGCACAAGGCTCGGACATATCCCAAAGCAGTAGTCCTGATAATCATCTACATAAATACAGTGACCAGTAGCGGATGCAGTGTATAAGTAGGAAGTGGAAATGCACCCCGTAGACCCACGTTTTTTTTCAAAGAAGAAGGTATATGTTTTAAGTTAAAACTCAATATGGGGCACTAACTATTTGCTGTTGGGGGGCCATTAAGAAAACTAAAACACATAAAAAATGAATTTGTAATTGAAGTTTTACAATTTAAAAAATCTGAACCGAAACACCCAAAGTGAAACCCTAAGATTATCTTTTCCCGCTGCTGTTGCTTGATCGTTTCGTTCACTACCGCTGCGTTTATGCTTGTTTCATTATACTATTGTTGGCTAGTGAGTCTTTTTTTTCCCCACAATCTCATCATATACGACTTATTTTAGTATTTGTTTATCTTAATTTTTTTGCTTATGTTTATTTTTGTTTGTTTATGTTTATCATTTGATCAAATACCTAAACAAAGACACAAACAATAATAATGTAGTTTTTTTATAGTCTATGATTTTGTTACTGTACAGAGGAAACCGAAGGGAAATATAACACCAAAACTTATTATTTATGAAGGTTTTATTGTAGCTTTCATTAATAATTCAAGTATTGTGGTTAACGACATGCTAATGTTATAAAGTGACTGCTTTTAATTAGTCTCTTCAAGTCAGATAGAAGTAACCAATAATTATTTTTTAGTATTAAATTATATGGCTATACTCTGTCATTTTTTATAATATTAAGTTTGAACCGACCCGACCCATTTTACGTTGACCCGTTATTTGTCACCCCTCCAAAAAATTCTTAGATCCGCCACTGACAGTGACCTATGGCCGGGCCAGCAGACCCAAAGGCCGGACCTTAACCCAGGCCCGGCAGGCGGGAATTAGTCCGGACATATAGAGGAGAAAGAGACAAATGAGCAACGATAAAGAAGAGACAAGAATCGGTATGACAGAGTACGAACCAATAAGCAGAAGAGACCCGACAATACACGAACCATTACTAACAACCTTAAAAATGGTCTAAGCATTATGTACCCAAGCAATGCGCAAAGACCAGTCACAGGCTAAAGACAAAATACTCCTTAGTATAAATACCCCTGAAATCCTAAGGTAATATCCATATCCTCATTCACTCCATTACTCACTCTCCATACTTATCCCCCTCATACCTATACTTATTCTCACGTCGGAGGCTGGTCCCAGCGAAACCCCTCGGGGTCCTCACTGTGACGAGACTAACGGTGTTTACTGTTTTGCTAGGTCAAGCTAAGCATAACCAATTCTGAAAATTCCTTAATAGCCAGACCCTGATCCGAAGGTATTAGAATTTACAAATATTTTATTAGGTTAAATAATGCCCTAAGAAATCGAAATAAAAGAATGATCCGTAGGTGGGGTTAATTGTGCAACATGTGGGCGTGTGGCGGGTCACGTGGGACCTATTAAAGTAAAATGAAAGAAAGCACTAAGATCCGGTGGGGGCCACATGCAAAACGAACCCGATATTAATGGCGCACCGAACTTTCTTAAAACACCTCTCCATTCTCGCTTTCATGTTTTCAGAACCGGACCGGACAACGAACCGGACGTCTTAGAGGTTCACTGGTCGGACCGGTTGGACCGGATTCAAGAACCGGATGACGCAATAGATAATATAAATATTCATAAAAATATATAGAAAAATATAAAAAATTTCAAATACTACATATACAACCATTTAAACAATTTTGAGTCAAGGACGAAGGTTGTAGGTCCGTAGAAATTTTAATTCTTTTGAATCTTCAATTTTAATTTTAATTAAGGTTTTAGAGGACCTATGTCGGCGTATAAGTTAAAAGGAAATAGTCAAATTGAGTTAAAATTGTTAATATAAGTAAGTAGAAGTACCATAGGATAAAAAAGATAAAAAAACTAGTAAAAAAAAAATTAAACTTCCGGTTCGACCACCGGTTCGCGGTTCGACCGCTGAATCGCTTGGACCGCCCGGTTCAACCAGCAAACTGTCTCAGAGCATGTAACCGGACCGGTGGAGGTCACGGTTCCCGGTCCGACCGATCCGATTTTAAAAACATTGATTATAATTGTATGAAAAATATATATATGAGACTTTATATTTAATTTAGTTCAATTTTTTTTATTTATTTAAAAGAATCTCAATCCATAAGACTAGGAGACCAAAACCAATAAAACCATCGGTTACAAGCTAATGAACCGCTCAATTTCGAACAAATCAGATAAAACCGTGAAACAAAAACAGATAAAACTGTTTTTAAGATTAGACTGACCGGTTAAACTGATGATCGTCAAACTGTAGTTCAACGGTTTATTCAGATTTTAAAACACCAACTTATACTAAAGCACATACCTTACACCAGTTAATGACAACATTTTCCATTTAAGTAGTCAACATGGTCGGTTTAACTTTTTAGGAGGCCCAAAATGAATTATAAAATCGGGTCTTTTTTATTAAAAAAAATATTTTTTCCTTAGAATCCTAAACATGAGAATATGATACGTAGTTTTTGTATACAATCTCTTAAAGACACATGATCACACATATTAAAGTTGGAGTGAGTATTAGTAAAAAAAATAAAACTCATCTAAATATACTGATTTTTTGTTCTCTTTATCAAAACCTAAAAAATAAACGAAACTAAATCTTAAAAATTGGGGTCCCTAAACTACAGTTATTTTTTTGTATAGTCGAGCCACCCCTGTTAAACATATATGCTCATATGCACACGGTTTGTTAACGCTTACATCGATCAGAGTTTCTACTAATTAAGATATTCATCGTCATTGTTTGATTCCTCAAATTATTATCTATATTAAAACGGTAGGATAGTGAATAGTAACGAACCACTCAATCAGGGTCTGTCACGGGCCAGGTTCTGTATTTTTTTTTTTCACGTTTTTTATTTAATATATATATATATATATATATATATATATATATATATATATATATGTTTGGAACGGCTAAAGGAACGAGAATGGAAGCTAGTCCAGCTGGTGTGCGCCCCATGTACCCACCCGTGTCACGTGGGTTCGAATCCCACCCGCAACGCACGGGTATTTTTTACTACGTTGTTCCAAATGTACTATAACTTTTATAATATTATATTTTTTATGTTCTAAATATACTATTCCAACATACTTATTTTTATCTACGTTATCAGAACCGAAGTATCGCTACGAACGTCCCGACACACCACAATGGTATTTTTACCAAATATACTTATAATATAGAGATTTATGTCTACACACTTCAAAACAAATATATCCTAAAAAACCACATATTTTATAGATACACATGCTACGAAACAACTAAAATCCAATGTTTTCAGAACCGGACCGGACAACGAATCGGACGTCTTAGAGGTTCACTGGTCGGACCGGTCAGACCGGTCGGACCGGATTCAAGAACCGGATGACGCAATAAATAATATAAATATTCATAAAAATATAAAAAATTCCAAATACTACATATACAACCATTTAAACAATTTTGAATCAAGGACGAGAGTTGTAGGTCTGTAGGAATTTTAATTCTTTTAAATCTTCAATTTTAATTTTGATTACGGTTTTGGAGGACCTGTGGCAGCGTATAAGTTAAAAGGAAAGAGCCAAATTGGGTTAAAATTGTAAATAGAAGTAAGTAGAAAGAGTATAGGATAAAAAAAGATAAAAAAATAAAAAAATAAAAAAAATTAAACTAACCGGTTCAACCACCGGTTAGCGGTTCGACCGCTGAATCGCTTGGACCGCCCGGTTCAACCAGCAAACGGTCTCAGAGCGTGTAACCGGACATGTGGAGGTCACGGTTCCAGGTCCGACCGGTGACCGGCCGGTCCGGTCCGGGTTTAAAAACATTGCTAAAATCCCACTTCCCTTATTATTTTATTATTTCTTTTCGCTTTTTTGACCAACTTCTACGCTTTTACCATGAATTTAATTAAACCCATTTCCCCTCTATTCAAAAGTAATTTTTTTAGAACAGCATGTCGGTTAAGATGTCGTTAACCCCATCTAATTTAGAGTTCAAGTACTGTCACAGATAGTGTTCCTAAAATTATGAAACGCATCTTGTGAGGATTAAATCTGTGACCTCAACAGAAGAAAAGTCTTATGGCAAAACCACCTGACCACCAGACCAAAAGCCTGATGACCTATTCAAAAGTACTAATATTTTTTTAAATCACTAAACAAAAGCATAAGTTAAAGATTTATCTACAATTAAAATTAAATGTTAATATATTACAATACGAGTTTAGATCTCGTGTATCACACGATTTGAATAAACATGTGTATTACACGGGTTAAATAAAATATAATATAACATGTTAACACATACATCCGTCAAAATATGTTTTTTTTAATATATTTTGACGTGACAGTTATAAATTCTATTAAATTAATTTTTAAAACATTTTTTTTAACTGGGTATTATTTTTTTTATGCAACTAATAAATGTTAATTCATATTAAATTTATTTGGTTAATGATATAATAATTATTAATAATTAAATAATAAGTATTCATAACTAGATTTATATTAAATATTTAAGAATATATTTTTAATAACATTATTTAATAAGAGAGAAAGAAAAAAAAAACATATTAAAAATGCAACACACAATGACATGGGTACCCCTTAGGATTTTTATTATAAAGATTTTCATTTTAATAAAGATACAATTTTTTATTCATCAATCATAAAATTTAATATTTTCCCATCAAACATTTAATTAATTATTAATAAACATAAAAGGTAAGAAAATAAAAATAAAAAGTTGCAGAAAAGGACAAATAAATCCTTCTTCTACACCCTTCTTCTCTGGAATCTGTACACTCCTAAAAACACACACATCATACCCGCCTTTTCGTTTGGCACCCTCCATCAGCCATGTGCAACGCACACCCCACCCCATAATACAAACAATTTTTGTACGTATAGGTTAGCTCAATGTGAAACACGAACTATTCCCATGTTTCTTGCTTTCTTTCTGGAATTAAATTCATAAAACAATTTGGGATTCCTTTTATGAAGAATGGAGAAGAAGATTTGGTTGTTCCTATTGTTTGTCATCGTCTTCATCACCTCTGCTTCATCAGATCAATCAAAGTTTATATTAGGTTTGCTCCTCAACATTTACTGGGTTTTTTGTTTATTGATCTAGGTCCTTCTTCATAATTGGATTTGCCGACAAAAAAGAATATTGTTCATCAAGTTTCAGAATTTTGGAATGGGTTTAGTGTTCAAGATTCATGTTGATTTTTTTTATAATTATTGTTAGTGTTTTGACAAATTAAATTTTAATAATCCAAACTATAACAGTTTAACCAATAACACCCCTATCTTTCATTTCGTTGGCATGATCATCATAGATTTCCGCTCGATTCATTTACATTATGAACAAAATGAGGAAATGTATAAGCGAAATCAAATGTAAACTGTGCATAAATCTTTGATAATTATGCTACTAGGATTGTTCATGGAAACGAAAGTTAGGAATGTCGTTGGTCAAATTAACGGTATGGATTATTCTCGGCCAATAGAGTCATAGTTTGGATTATTAAACTTCAAGTTTGCCTCGTGTTTTTATCGTTTGGAGCTATGTGATTATGTCCTTTTGTAATTGGATCCTGGTAATGTTGAGAAATTGGATCATTTCCACAATTGAATTCCATCATGGGGTTTGATCTATCTTGATTTTTGGCTATCATAATAAATGATTTGTTTATGATTTAGATGGTTAATGAGACAATTGATTTACAAACTCACTTTGTGCTTATATGAATGTTAATTATAGGAGAAGATAACTTAGGCCGTTGGAAAAATGGGATCTTGAGCTCATCGGCTGCAAGTGAGGCCCCTGGTCCAGCCGATGGTCCATCTGGCTCGCTTGTATTGGCGGGGTCGAGAACAAAGAGGCCGGACATTCTTAACCATTTCAAACGGTATCGGGGTGGATGGGATCATGGGACATTACCAATAAACATTACTGGGCAGTAAGTTTCTTTCAGATTAACAAGTCGGAACCGTTGAGAGTTTCAAGATTGATATGTTGGTGTCATTCTTTGTATGGTTTAATGACATTATTTACAGTCGGCTGGATTTACAGGAGCTGTTGAGTTTATTCTTGCAATATTGTGGTTTGTGTGCTTTGGTCTGGCCATGATTGTACATCATTGTTGTGGATGGGGAATAGACATCAAAGGCAAAGAATCTCGTGGTTCTCAGAGGATATGCTTGATTTTGCTTATTGTTTTCACGTGTGCTTCAGCTTGAGTATTTCAACTGTGATCTTGAAATGTTATTTTGTTGATATATTATGCTTGGTTAAGGACTGTGTAATTGTCACTTAGTGGATGTTTGGAATTTGCGTTTTGAAACTCATTATCTCATAGTAAGGTTTTTTTATAACCGTGAGAACCAGTCATTGGAAAACTCACAGGGCCCCACCAACAACCTGGTAACCAATGAGACTGGTTAAAACGTGGTTTGGATAGGTGGTCTTCAAGTGGTTAAAGTTAGAAACCAGTGGAAGCTGGAATCCTGAGACCTCTGCTAGAGAGAATCAGACACTTACACTGTGCCTCCCCCTTGAAGGTTGAGAATTAGGTTTCAGTGGTTGGATAAATGGACTCTATCTAGGTATCCAATTATCAGTGATTTATCATCATAGTAGCAGTAACAAACTGATAATGTTACCTGTGTACCTTTTTTTTAACTAATTTAAGAGAATTTCACTCCCATTTTACAAAATATCTCTTTTTTTCTTCACAAAAATGTCTTTTCTGGTTTATCTATTATTTTCTTGAATAATTAAAATTTTTCAAACGCTCAAACATGTGATCATCTGACATTATTCTACAACCTGTTTTATTTCAATTTATTCAGTATCACATAATCACTTACAGTTTTATCAGATTCTGATTTTCATATTTTCACCATAATTATGTTTATCTCATATTACATGAACAAATCTTGTTGCTACCAGGATCGGCTGCATACTTCTTTCAGTGGGACAAGATGAGTTTCATGCCGAAGCGGTGGACACATTGAATTATGTTGTAAACCAATCAGATTATACCGTACAAACGCTCATAAATGTCATGGGCTATTTGTCACTTGCAAAAACCGTTAATGTGGCCCAGGTTTTTCTTCCTTCAGATGTGAAAGATGATATTGACAGGTTGACTGTTGACTTGAACAATGCTGCTTTACACTGAGGCAGAATACCCACCAAAATTCTCGAAAAATAAGAACTGTTTTTGATACCGTGTATGATTCCTCCCATGAACACCATATTATTGTTGTTTTTAGTTTAGATTTTGAAATTATTGGATTCATTTACATTCTGTTCTTATTGTTTCAGAAGATTATCAATGATTGCTATTGCCATAGTGATGATTCTAGATTCACTTCTTGGCCTTTGTAAGTATTCACAAAAGTTGTTTGTTAATTAATTTTTTTTTCTTTTATGAATTATATTATAATTACTCGTTTTATTGCAGTTCTGTCTATCCTTGGTCACAAGAACACAATTTACATGTAAAGCTCCTTTCTTTTTCATTTTCTTGGACCCGTTTTTCGTGGGTCTGTTTGTATCTTAGTAGTTGTTTTTCTATATGCAGATTCATTACCAGCGGATGGTTACTTGTCGTGGTTACATTCATTCTATGTGGAGTTTTTGTGATCATCCACAAGTAAGATAAACAGTTAGTTTCCCTTGAAAGAAAAAGAAATAGTTTTGACTTTTGAGGTAAAACTTTGAAATCTGTAAAAAAGAGTCCTTACTTTTTTTCAAGACAATCTTGACAAACAGTTGAACAAAATATATTTAAATTACAATAAACTCTTTTTGGTGATTTGAGACAAAACCCATATGGAATTTACATCAAAAAACTTTGATTCATGAATCTTGATACAAGAAGCTAATGAACTAATGTGTTTTTTTCAGCGCAATAGCCGACACTTGTATGGCCATGGGACAATGGGTGGATAACCAGCAAGCTGAAACTGCCCTTAGCGACATCCTTCCATGTGTTGACCAAGGAACCACTATTGCCACTTTGTATAAGAGCAAATTGGTCGTTAATGATATCGCCAATATCATAAACGGTTTCATAGGTTCGTTTGCAAATTCAAATGCACCTCTCGGTGGGAACTCTAATTACTATAACCAGTCGGGCCCACTGATGCCTTACCTTTGCTATCCATATGACTCTCAACTGCATGAGATGGAATGTCCTTCCCAACTGGTTTCAATGGCAAACGCTTCTATGGTATGTAACCTGAAGTCTTTTAAGGTCAATTTGACCAATTGTCATCTTCAGAATTGATTTGATTTTTGTCATGAATTTAATCCCAACAAGTTTCGGTTGTTATAAACTTCAATCTTGTTGAAAGAAGTTTAAGTTTTAAAGAACTTACATGAAATTCGGGATTGAAATTTAGTCCACAAGACCTGAATAGTCAAAGTGTGCAGGAGTCAATTGGAGACACCCCCCATGTTTGCATTTTAAGGTTCTCTTAACGACTTGTTCCCCATGTATTAAACTTGTACATTTCTTTAAAGATAAAATCATGAAATTAGCCATTTTTTCTAAGTGTGTTACAGCTATATGGTCGTGTCAGAACAGTGCCATGAAATATGTGAATCTTTGGTCGCGTATGTACTTTTACCTGCCTAAACCCTAAATATTTCCGTCTATACGGAATAATAATACATACCCTAATCTATACGCAATATGGTATCGCGTATCACATTGGTTTAAGTCATTAATGATGGAAAAAAGTTGATACTCAAGTAAAAGTAGATACGCGTGTCAGTCGCCTATCTCATGGACAAATAAGTGATTTGTTTCCGATATTTTTATATAGGTATAACACAAGAAAATGATTATTTTTTCTTTAAATTTGGTGCCATTGGAGAAGCACTCATGTCTGCATTTGTAGCTTTTACTGTACTGTCTAATCTTTTTTTCAGAATCGTGAATGCTATAGTGACTTGTACCTCATGCAACAAAAGTTGTACATTTATCAAAACTCGACTTCTAACTCTGGTTGGGTCTCCAGGTCTGTCAGAACTACACTTGCAGCATCTCAGAATCAGGAATCTGCACCACCACCGGAAGACTGACACCCGACATGTATCAGCAACTAGTGGGAGCAGTGAACATAAGTTATGCCCTTCAACACTACGTGCCACCATTACTGAGCCTCCAAGACTGCAATTTTGTACGCCAAACGTTCAGAATCATCATCTCTGACCACTGTCCTCCGTTAGAAGATCATCTTAGAATGGTAAATGTTGGTTTGGCTCTTGTCTCTGTCGGAGTCATGCTCAGTCTTGCACTGTGGATTATATACGCGAACCGGCCTCAAAGTGAGCAAGTTTTTGCAAAGATTTCATCAAAATTCAAAAGCGGATGCAATGGTGATACAGCCATTGATGTATCATCGAACAATAATTAAGTTTAATATGCTAGAAAGATCGTTTTAGAATAATTTTAGGTATATAGAGCGAGGTTAATGGGGTTTGTCGTTTGATCGTCCCTTTCTTGCCAGATTCAAGATGGAGCGAAGCACCATTTTGGGTTTTGAGCTGGCTCAAATGTATCCTGTATCTGTTGAAATTTGAAAATGGAGAATTTGAGTGAATTATAAGTATAGTTCTTGAACGAAATTCTAATGGAAAATTCTTAAATAATGTCCATAAATGACAGCTTGTGTTTGCCTCTTTACAGTAAGTTCTTAGATATTTTAAAAAAATTTCTATGGGTTTGGGTACGAGTATAGTATTAGGCGATACATGTTGATTACTTGAAATGGATACCAAAAAAATTTTAATAGTGGGGTCTGGAAGGGTCATTTTTATATAATTAGCTTAATTCTTAATTTAAAAAAATATTCTATCATACACTCGACTTCATAGATATCTCCAAATTAGGTGCATGCATGCAGCAGCTATGATCTTCCATACATATGTTATATGTACATACACACACCTATGTTTGTGTTTATACATATATTTGCATATATACATTACCATCAACGTCTTTTTAGCCTCTGCTTTCTGCTCGAAATCGAAAAGTACAAGTAAGCCAAACACATTCCAGTCATTTGTTCCAATCGGATATATACAATCCATCGTATCATATTATATCATATCATATGTATGTATCGTTATCTCAAATAAGAAACGAGAAGACGTCAATTCACTTGCTGTTGCACACCAACCATATTCCACCCACATCAGCTTCAACTTCTTCTTGGCCTGAAAATTTTTCCCAACAAAGTCATTACAAAAATCACCAATTTCCTCACAAATCAAATCTTGTTCTTCCGTTTAATAATATTTCTTTCTGTTGGTTAAACTTAAATGTATATCCATTTTGACACTCGAATTTCACCTAATAATTATACAATCTTTAAAAGTTGGGGTTTATGAAAATACTTCCGGTTCTTTTGTCGAGACCGCCAAAAGCAAGCAAGTGCGCCAAATAAACAGCTAGCCACTGCGATCGCCAATGCAGCCCCTGCAGGAACCACAAGTGCATTTGTTGATTGTAATACTTCTTCTGAAACTGCGTTAACTTTCATCTGAATGTGCGCCTTATCTTTCTCCTTGTACAGGGACACCAGCATATTTCCATAGTAACTGGTTATGAACTTGAACACCTCATCACGATCCCAATCGATAGAGCTGCTTTCTTCGTGTTGATTAAGGTTGTTGTAGCAAGTCGGGCAGAGGTGTTTTGTTGGCCAGAGTGTTTTCGGGAACTTGGGGTCGCCGGTATTAAGAGATTCTTCGGTTTTCTTTAGTCTCGTGTTGACTTCATTATGTGCGGTCCATAACCAGAGTACAAAGTCGCGTGTGTTGCTGAATGGAGTAGAAACACTGCAATCCCGTGTTGAAATAGAAAAATGTGAGAAGAAATAGAATTGTAAAGTGTTCATATCATTAAAAAACCAATATGTTTTCTTATTTGGCAAGAAAAAGCTCCTCAACCCAACTTTGGTATTATTAAAGTTTCAAAAAATTGTAAAAAAAACACGAAAAAGTCCCTCAACCTAATTGACATAATAAAGTCCCTAAACTCATAAAAAATGCACCTACTTGTGAAAAGAAGTTAAAATAATGACTTGGTATCTCTTTAGTTAGTCAAAATAAGATGGTATAACTTCTTTTTTGCAAAAAAATATGAATGTCACTTCATCAAATTTTAAATGTTTAAGGGGTAAGAAATCATTATATAAAGAAATTCACAAGTTCGTGCATTCTGGACATGTTTTTATATTTTTGGTGATCATGAGAAATACACTGCTAACCGACGGGACCAGACAAATCGAAGTTGGGCACTGAGTAGGTGGCCATCAAGAGAAGTGGAAGCAGGATTAGAACCTAACCTCTACTAGAGGGAATCAGGTGCTTACCACTACACCACATTCTAGACGTGTTTAGAAACTTTAATATACCAAAATTTGGTTAAGGGGCTTTTTCGTGTATTTTTAACAAGTTTAGAAAATATACCAAAACTAGGACGAGGGGCTTTTTCATGCAAAATGAAAAATTATACTGGTTTTTTATTATATTAACCCAATTGTAAAAGAATGTTCAGAAGTTTTTAATTACTTTTACCTTGAGCACATATTGTAGAAATGTTCACGACACTCCTCACAGATGAAAAACTGGTGGATAAAATCGCAGGTAGTTGTAAATGCCATTTGACTTTCTCCATCCTCCACTCTCACTGAGAGTGAATGTAACAGGACCCATAAACCACAACTGCAATATCAAAAACTTTGTAAATGTTCTTTTTTCGGGACCGTTTGATAAAATGTGGTAACTCAAATTTGAAGCAAATAAGTTGGGAAGTGTACAAAGATTGATATACCTGAATCCCCTGGTATCATTCTTGCTGCCACGGCAAAACATCTACATACAAACGCCCAGACAAAAATAATAATAATTTATAATTTCTTTACTGAATCATGATCATTGTATGAGATATAGAAGCACTAAAATTTATTTAAATAGAAAAGAAAGCTGAAATTTACCCAATATCCACGAGGAACTTCTTTTCCACAGATATCAAATTTAGCCAGAGGACCATGTTGGGTGCTATTTTCAGATTCATGTTTCTCTGTCAGCCACTTATTGGAAGGGTATAAATCATTAAAGTTAACAAGTATATCAGCACTTCCCCTGCGACACCTAAAATTTCCAAATTTTAAATTAAATTAAGCTAGTAGCAAGCAATATTGAATATCTCAAGTATAAAATGAAGGAAGGTGGTGGAATGAACCTTCTGGAAGGGTGATGAGCCACCATTAGTTGCATGAACTTTATAAGTGTAGCTCTTGTATCTGGCTTAATCATCTGTTAAAAGAACATTCATATAATTAACAAGTTTACAGGCGACAATAACAATAAAGAGTAAGTAATGGGACATTCACCTTGTGTTCTACAATAATATCAAAGGCGAAGGATGTAGCCTCTTCAACATCATATATAGCACGTGCAATCTAACTCAAAAAAATAGAAAAAATAAACATTTTAAATTATAAATTAAACAATGTCTTCAAATTATAAAAATATTCTTTTAACAAACCTGTCCAGCATCTGAGACATTTGAATGAAGAAGGTGATCATTTTCATATTTCTCATCTTCGAGGCTATATGAGCTAATATACAAAAGTGAAATCAAGCAGATGTGTTAATAATAATATCAAAGTTAATCATGTGGTAACCAACCTCCACTTGTTTTCTAATACAGTGAATGGTACCTGTAAAAAAGTTAATTCCCAATTATGTTTATCTCAAACAATCATACCTTCCCAATTGTGTATTAATCCATTTAAGCAAACGATCAGCAGTTCTTGCATCTTCAGTGGGAATAGGACGAATTTCACTTTTTTCATTCTTTCCATTCCACCCACCACCAAAGTTAGACGGAACCCCCCAATATAGTGACGGGTAGTGACTAACAGAAAAGTTATCACAGAGCTTAGTGTTTATCTGTGCTGCCAAACACGGATAAAAGAGGAATTGGTTGCTGACATACGAAATAATAAAAGTTTATTACACAAATACCAAAAACATAGCAGCATTAAAAATATATCACTTTCAGAATGATTAATAAAATGCAAGTAACGTTACCTTATTTGCACAATCTACCCGTGTCATCAATATACTCCCTGGATGAACAGCATTGGCTCCATTGAAAAGCCTAGCAACCTTTTCATATTGAGGCTGTAAAATTAAAGCAAAAACAATAAGCAATGCAACAAGCACATGTGTAGCCATTCGAAAGAAAAACACAATTATGAAATACCTTATAATTTCTGCAAGCCGGGCACCTACAAAGAGTAACGATCAAACCAAATTAGGACTATAGATGGATAAATGGTAACCAAATATTAGTACAGTCAAAGCAAATATAATACATATCATTCAAAACATATATGAACACTGATAAAGCTATATGCCTATATGTGTTAAAAAAAGGCCAAGTCCAAGAACTGTGGTTTCCCAAACTACTTCTATGGTTTCACCACTGCTTAGATTAAAAGTGGTATGGTCAGAAGAGTTGTGTTGTATTCAACTTATTTAAGCTAATTTAATAAAAATGGTTTAAGTGGTTTTCTGTTCCAAACAGATAGCATCTGAGGATTTCTAAGTTTAAAACATGTGTATGACAGTGATGCCGGATACACAAAATGTATATTCTTTCTGGATCCAGATATAAGATAAACGCATGTGTGACTCTGCAAAAAATCTATTCACAAGAAGTTTATCCTCTTAAATACAAACGATAACCGGAATATTAAAGGGTAGCTGAATTCTTTTACCTAGACTTCTACAACTCTACAAGATTAGAAGAAAAACTCTAAATGCAAGGATAGTAGCTCTACAGACATTCTATTAGGTCACCAACAAACTGTCCCTAAAAAAAATACATTTTGACTCAGCCACAACATTGTTTCCCAAAAAAGGCTTTCAATGGTAGGGTTTCATGCAATTTTGCATAACAAGTATGACCAAGCAAGCTGAAATTTATTGTAACTACAGATCCAGAAAATAGGGGCTTTTAGCCATAAAAAGTAAAATGCATATTCAGACATCCTACAACTCTCTAGAATGGTATGGCTCCATCCTTTCCACATAGAGGTAATTTTTGAATAAAAGTTAACTAAATTTACTACAAATTTGATAATGAATTCAACATCTTTTAGATAAAAATCAAATAAATGCATCGGAATTTAATACAACTATAGCTTCTCCAAATTCCAATTCTTCAATAAGGAAAGATCTACCATAATAAACCCTAGAAGTGAAGAGAAGAGAGGTTTAGAATCGACCAGTGAGCGAAGAACTCTACAATGGCATAAGTAGCTGGTGTATCCTTTAGGACTTCATCAAAGTTAGTTACGTTCAAATCAACCGAGAAATCAGGTTGATCTGCGCCGCCGTTGATAGTACGTAAGAGCGATCGAGATCCCGCCGCCGGATTAATCAGCAAAGCCGATGATAGTGAAATTAGGGTGCAGAGAAGCAAGGGAGTCGTCAAAAGCTTAAATAGTGAAGACATGGAGAAGGAGATGATGCAGATAGATCGGAGGTCTGTAATGGAGAAAGAGGTTGACCGGCGGGGAAAGGGGCGTAGTGTTTCCGGTTGAAAATGGGAAGTCTGTTTCAAGTAAATGGAGTTCTTGGATTTCAACTATTTTCTTGTTTTATTTTCCAAAACAAAGTATAATTCATATCCTTTGTTACATAATAACTTACATAAATCTTAAATTATCATTATTATTATTAATAATAATAATAACAACAACAATAACGATAACAATAACAACAATAATAACGAGAGGGGTCTGCATCATGTTAACATTGACATGATGAAGTACGTAAAGAGAAGCTTCAGCTCGGTTTTAAATATCAAAACGCAAATAAAAAAGCACGTCCCGACAATATATTTAGAAATCATGTTACGTCATAAAAATAAGCGTTAAGAAACATAAAAACGAATTTAAAAGAAAATAGTATAACCAAAAAGAAAAACCGTGTAAAACCGTAACGGTATATTCGGAATTTTTAAAAATATTATGTTGTAGTGAAAAAGTTAAAATATATTATAACTGACTCGTGGGTTTTGGCCGTGCGTTGCAGCGGCTCGGTTTTGAATAGAATTTATATCAAAACGTAGGCATAAATAAGTGTGTCGCAATTGTATATTCGGAACTTAAAAAACATTACATTGTTGTGGAAGAAAAATTAAAATATATTATATTTGACCCGAGTCGGTTTCAAATAAAATTTATATAAAATAAGCACGTCGAAATGGCAAATCCGGAGTTTTTATAAAACATTATATTTTAAAGGTTGTAACTGGAAAACAAAAAGAAATTTTATATATAAAAAAAGAAACCTTGAAGCAGCTTCTACGGCTTTTACGTTCGTGTTTCGATAACTTGTACATAATTACAAAAAGTAGTTTTGAATGGAGTTTATAGCGAAACGTAGATAAAAATAAATATGTCGCAACGGTACATTCGGAATTTTGTAAAACGTCATATTTTAAAAGACATAAAAGAAAAACAAAATATGCCCAAAATTAATTATAAACATTAAAATAATTAAAAAAATCTATACTACCTAATAAACAAATTTCTTTAATTATTTTTATAATTTTTTGTTTCCTACCCCTCTCTTCTATTAAATGATAATGATTTCTATAAAAAAAATTTAATTTTATAAAAAGTTAGGTTTGTTTATAAAACATTTTTCTAAATTGAACATTTCTTTCATCTTTTTTATAAAAAAAATTTAAAAATTAATATATAACGTTTCTAAAATTTATATTAAAAAAAATATGTACTATGTCATAGATATGCAATATGTAAATACTTATCTATATCTATACTACATATTAAACAACTAAACTAAGAGGACACTTGTCATATTTGTAGGTCTCCTCATTCTCATTTTCTCGTCTCTCTCTGCTATTAATAATCAACTCCATAACTTTAGGTAACTAAATTAATTATTTGTTTTAAATTGTATCTAAAAAATTTTTAATTTAAAATTGTGTTTATCATCAATTAAATTGTTCAATCATATATTTATAAACTAGGTTAAAATCCAGTGTATTACATGGGTTGAATAAATATAAATATTAAATATTAAGTAATAAAAAATTTATTTTTTAAAAACTCGTGTTTTACACGGGTTGAATAAACCCATGGAATACAATATAATTTATTAACACATACACTAATCAAAATATGTAAGAAGATTTATTAATATAAAGATTAGTATTTTCTTTTAAAAAAATATTATTATTAAAAGATAGAAGTGTATTTAATAAGATAGAGAGATGCGTAAAAAAAATGATAAGAGTGAATATGGAGGCGACACGTGGCATGAAAAACATTTATTTATTATATAGTATAGATATAGATTCTACAAGCTGAAAACAATTTTATAGACAGGTAAGATCCAAATAAAAACCTTTAATGATATATTTACATATTCACATTTTTTTTCATTTTGACGAGTGTATATGTTAACATATTACATTATATTTTATTCAACCCGTGTACAGTGTTGTAAAAATCGCGCCTAGGCGGCGCCTAGGCGCCGATTAGTCGCTAGGCGGCGGGTCGAGGATTAATTTTGGCCAAATCGGACTAAAAATCGCTAATCGGAAAAATTGGGTCAAAATCGGGCCTAGGCGGGCCTAATCGGACCTAGTCGGCCAAAAATCGGACCTAGTCGGCCAAAAATCGGCCACTTCCCGTTTTTCCGGTGATATTCCGGTAGGGTTCCGGCGAGATTCAGGCAGGTTCCGGTGAGATTCCGGCGACTTTCAGGCAAATTTCCGCCGATTTTCAGTTTAGTTCTTGTAATTTCCAGCTTCTTTAAAAAATGTGTGTGTGTATATATATAATTTTGAAAATTACATATAAAAACGTGTGTATATATATAAAAAACTGAAAATTACATATAAAAATTCCAATCCGATTAATCCCGCCTAGGCCCCGATTAATCCCGCCTAGGCCTAGGCCCCACCCCACCGCCCGACTAGCGCCTAGCGATTTTTACAACCATGCCCGTGTAATATATGTGTTTTTAAAGACAATTTTTTTATTACGAAGTATATAACATTACATTTATTTAACGTGTAATACACGGGATTCTAACCTAGTAAATAATAAAAAAACAAAAAAAAAACACATGTTAGCGGCATGGGAGAAGGAACCATGGCGTAGGAAAAGGAAGGAACAAGGTGGTTGGGGTTGGGGGGGGGGGGTAGGCATGCGTGGGATCGAACCCGCGCCTCAAGGTACTTGAGATGCGGCACCAACCAGTTGCGTCGGACCTCTTTTGTGTTTACCTGCATGAGATTAATATAAAAATAGATGCAGGTTGGGTACTATTTACACCGACCTGCATCTTTAATATATATATATATATACATTAAATATGTATGCGTGTTCTCGCATACATATTTGTATGTAAAAAGTATAAAATTAATTTTTTTACCATTAATCAAAAAATTAAACGATTTAGGTTTGTTCCCTTTGTTTTTACAGAATTTTCTTGTTCTGAAATGAACTTCCCTATATATATTTATATATATATATATGGAAGGGTTATAATGGAAACTCTTATGAGTTAAAGAAAATCACTAAACCTTGTCACTGCCATTTATTTATATAAATCAAAGGTTAAGATTCAATATTGGAAATAAGTACTTTCTATGTAATTTTTTTATGTTATTAAAGTACCAAAAGGGTAATTTAGGTATTTGACTCAATACAATCATATCATCTATCTTCTGCTTTATTAAATTATATATTCTCTCTCATACTTTTTAAATTATATTATTTAATTTTTTTTATTAAAAGCTAGTAATTAAAAATGAAAAAAAAAACTACTATTTTTATTTTAAAAAAACTACTATTTTAAACATGATAGCAGCATACGTGTTGTTACATATGTTAAAACAAACTTAAATATTTAAAAATGGTCCAAAAACTATAATAATCCAACATACATGTTGTTACATATGTTAATACAAACTTAAATATTTAAAAACTCATTACAATCAACATTAAAAACGTAACAACGTATTTCATACAAACTTAAATATTTAAAAATGATCCAAAAACTATAATAAGTTTACAAAAAACATAAAATCTAAATAGGCTTCATTTCTTGATAATCATCTTCATCTTTGACACAAAAATTCTTCCCTTACGAAGAAAACAAGTTCATCAAATCACATATATAAATATATAATATGTATAAAGTAACTTAAAATGCATGTAACACTTGTAACATATGTAAGGTTACGTATGTTATAATAGAACTTTTATGAGTTTATGTATGTAAATTGCCAAAAATAACAAGTGTTCATGTAAAATTACGTATGTAAATTTACAGGTTGGATTACATAAGTAACCAACAAATGTCACATATGTAACTATATATGTTAAAGAAACAATATTACCCGGTTGTAGTCTTCCTGTTGAGCGCGTAAGAAATGAGCTTGGCTTTTTCTTTGCCGCTGCAAAAGATATGTCAAAACTTAACGAGTAAATGATGGTTAAGTACTAATAAGTTTATTTAAATGCTATGAGGCATTATATCATATTGTTTTAACAGACCTTCCAGCAAGGCAAAGGAGACCGCAAAATCAAATGTTACGTAAAAGGATATTACATATGTAACTAGCAACTGTTACATATGTAAAATCAAATGTTACATATGTAAGAATCAAATGTTACATATGTAAAACTAATTTACGTATGCAGTTAACCAAAACTCGAAACCATTGAAAAAAGGTTTAGTTAAAAAATCAATAAGATATGTAAAAAATTTTGTTTGTAGGTTTAAAAAAATAATCTATGTTATTTTTAACATCTATGTTATTTCTCTAACTAGATCCATTCCAAATAATAATAAAAAACATACAAGTCCTAGATCCATTGCAAATGACGTTTAAAAATTGTAGGTCCCTCGGGTGTGGCGGATCGTCACATGCAAGTGGGTCTACAAGTCGGACCGGGTGCGAAATACCCGTGACTAGGTGGAGAGTCTTACGAAACAAAGTAAACCGACAAGATAATCACTTTAAACTTTCGTCTATTATAAACACTTGTAGGTTACAGAGAGAAGTACCGAGATTACAAGTTCTGCGTATTTGCTACTGTGACTGAGTCTATGATTGCGTACTTATCTACTGTCAACCATTCCTATTTATACACAACCTGATGCCTGCGTACTTAGTAAGTGCGCAGGGCAATTTACTCATGCGTACTTATCAAGTACGCATAGGTATTCTTGCGTACTTGCTAAGTACGCAGGAACTATCTCCTGCGCACATACAAGTGCGCAAAACACTTAGAGAAATCTGCAATAGTCAATATGTAAAAGTAAATACAACTCGATAACTAATACATACAGACACTTACAAACAAAGACAAATACATACATGAAAGTACAAAACTAAGACTCTATCTATCCAGAGTGTTTGTCACAGGAAAGTGCTTCAACAAACTCCCCCTTGACAACAGCTCTGGATCATCTTCGATCTTTAGTCTTCAGTCTTCGGTCTTCAGTCTTCACAGCTATGCATCTTTAGCTTCCATCTTCTTCTATAGTCAAGGCAGAACTTGATCACCTTGTCATATTTAGAAGCAAGGAATTTCGTCCATTCGTCCGTATGCATGCAATACCTGTCTGCTAGTGCCTCCAGATCTTTCATAGAGAAGTTAATGAAGCAGACTTCATCAAATACTCTGATTAGTTCCCTCGGCACTAAGCATCCACTTTCTGACCTCACCTTCCCAATCACCACAGCCTCGCCCGTCTTTGGATCTACGTACCAGTACCACATGTCACCGAGGATATCCTGAGATAACTTGCTCAGGGGAATCTTGGTTTCACATAGCACTGGCTTGTATACCAATTTCTTTAAGAATTTCTTAGTCACAGGATGTCTTGCCGTCTTATCCTTGACTCTCTTGGGCACTTGAGGCTTGAACATATCAAACTTCCCAGATCTTGCTTCCCGCTGTAGAACCACCACAAACCCATCGCCACTGCATGATTAGAATGACCCAGCAGCTCTCGGTTTGCTAGGTTCACAAGTTCATATTTGGGTAAGGAGTTGAACGCTTCACTGGTTGGTTTCAAGTATTGAACCCCCCCCCCCAGATCTTTTGATTGCGAACAACTGCTTATCCTCCTCGAACCTTACAGCCAAGATCATCCCTGTTGCCCCTTGTTTGTCTATGATAGACGTCTTTTGCCAAACAGAAGTTGGACCCTTAGATGAAGTAGAAGGCATATCTTTTTATTTTGGTGCCTCCGGATCCACAGGTGTAGGGTCAACTGGGGAGGCTTCAGTCGAGGATTCAACATTACTAGCATGCTCGACTGAACCTGTGTCGAGCTGAGCTTCGAAGGATGGAAATTCAAAGATCTCTCCATCTTCTAACTCGTACTCTCCTTCCCCGTCACCCTTGGGAACTTCTATCACTACATCCTCATCATATTCATCCCAATCATCACCAAAGTCGATCTCTCCTTCTTCTAGATTAAAGATAGCATCGATCTGTGCTTCCTTGGAATAGTCAGGCTCTAAGTATAAGATCTCATCATCAGATAGATTCTTAAGCACATCAGCCGCTGACTTTCCTTTGTCACCACCACTAGAGGTATCACCACCCTCTTGATGAGTATACTCCCCCTGAGCCATTGGAATAGCAGAGATGGGCACAATTGCTAAAGCTTGGTGCTCACCTCCACTAGGACCGGCTTTGGGATCCTTGTCTTTGTCGTCATCCTTAGTCAAGTCAACAGGATGACAAGCCTCATCACCAGTAGTTTTCTCCTTCTCTTTCTCCTTCTCTTTATCTTTCTCCCCCTGAGCATCAAGCTTCTTGGTCAGATCAGCAATTAGTTTTACCATCAACTTATGCTCTTTCTGTTGAGTATCAAACCTCAGCTCTAGAGATGACCTGTGACCCAGAATCATTTCATTTGTCCTGATTAGAAGCTCGTTCTGGGCCATGGCGTTCTTCAGTCTCTCGTCAGTCCCCGTTCTCTGGCTTCTTAGAATCCTAACTTCATCCACCAATGAATTAATCTGTGCTTGTTGAGCGTCAGATTCCTCCTTTGACTTCCAAATAGTTTCCAATAATCCAGCAACTTGGGTTTCCAGAACATCTATCCTTGCATCATTAGGATCAGGATGTCTGGATGATGACGCTTTGGCATTGTGAATTGGGGAGGAGAAGATGGTGTCGAAGTCAAACCCTTGAGTAAATTCACCATAGTTGAAGGGTTTACTTAAATGATCAATGGTGGTTGTTGGGATTGTGGATGTGATGACGGTTGTAAGTGTTATGGAAGGGGTGATGGTGACTGACTCCATGAGAATTGGAGTAGTCACCGCCACCTGGGCAGATGTGATAGGGAGGGTCACTATCACAGGAACCTCCTTTGTGATTGAAGTGACTGCCACGTCAGGTTGTACCTGTGGCCTCCTCCGTCTTCGGTATAATTACTGTGAAGGTGGGGTAGAGGCTGAATCAGGACTAGCAGCTGAAACTTGTACTTGCTGCTGGGTACTGACCTCTACCACACTGGGGATAGCAAGCTGTTTCCTATCTCCCTGTTCTTGTGAATGCTTTCACGTCGTTGTCTCTGTATAGCAGCGTTAGAGTCAGAATCTGGCTCATATTCGCTGCTTGAAGCTTGTCGCTTTCTCTTTGAGGACGACTCAGGTAGGGTTACCTTTGTCATTCTCCTTGGGTGTGCCTGAGATGGTGCATCATCGGAATCAGAAGAATCAGACTCAGTCTCTTCTGAGTCGGATCCCTCAGCACCGTCATGTCCTCCTTCTTTGTCTCCATTATCAGACGATCCATCTTCACTTTCATCTTCCTCCTCTTGTTGTTGTTGTTGTTGTTCATCTGAATGTTCACTCAACTCTGGCTCCGAATCGTGACTATACCATCTCCAGTCACCTGGTGCAATGTATGCTTCATTGATTAGGTGGCCAAAGAGTCATGTATGCTCAGGGGTAGGTTCTACACTGCCTGGCTTAAGGAATTGTGCGAACACCCTCTTGTCCACCCTTTTCACTTGCAATCTCTCCCCTGTAGCAGGTAGTTTGGCAACGCATCATTTATCAGAAGTTGCACAAACCTAGGGTATAACAAGAACCTGAACCTCTCAGCCGTGTTGATCTGGTCATTGATGGCTTTGAATATGTAGCGTGAGAAGTTGTAGCTCTTATTGAGAGATAAGCCAACCATGGCTGCAACAAGGTCATGACCCATTGCATCCTTTCTAGCTTTTCTTGAGGAGATGCACATGATCATGACGTGGGCAAAATATCTCCATTGGTCAAGCACCCACATTTTCTTATACGAAGCATGGTCTCTCGTACCGACATATCCCATTCGTTGCCTCCAACAGCCATCCACAAAGTAGTCTGGATAGGCTGTCGGGTCGGTTGAGAGATCTCAGAATTGCAGGACCCTTCTAATTGTATCTTCAGAGAAGGCGATGTCATGACCAGCCACGGTAGCCCTTATAACATTGGGGGTTACCGTGCAATCATGCTCCGCAGTCTCCCAAAATTGCTCCAAATAAGGTCTTGAAACGATAGGGTCTGCAGAAATAGCGTAGCTGATTCTTGAACGGTTCAAGAAATCAACTATCTCGCGGTACTGTAAAGCAGCACCCTTCCATTCCGGTTGAGTGTAAACGCACGAGCCATAATCTGCAAAGACATATAGAAAACATAATCAGAACAACAAGTGTCATTAGAATTGAATAAACATGACGCAGTATAGCAGTTACTCTTTGAACTGAAATTTCAGACTTAGAAATTTTTCCCAAGTGCGAAGGATTTCCTCTTGCGTACTTAATAAGTACGCAATAATTACTTCTTGCGTACTTACTAAGTGCACAAGAAACATACTTGTTCAAAAATTTCAGAAGTTGTAAAAATCAACAGATGTTCAAAAAAGGAGGTGGATTAGGTCACCACAAGGTCTGAATCAGTGATCACGACCCATAGGACCAACCTTCACACCAAATACTTGCTACACTAGTTCAATTTTGACCTAATCGATGACCCTGACGAACCGTCAGTCAAATACAAGTAATTCAAGTTGACAATATTATAAGATTTGAAACTATAAGCATCTTTGTATCACGTTCTTGTGTATTAAGGTATTAATTATAAGATATACAACGTGTACCCCACTGATATGCTACAATAATGTAAATTGCACTATATCAAGGCATCTAAGATTTTCCCAATGATTTTCTAAATTTTCAGAATGAAGCTACATCAATTAGCACAGGAAAAATCAAGCAGAATCCATAAGGATTATCAGGAATCATACGATTCAGAATCGAGTGATTCATATGTCTTGGTTTCATTTGATTTCTTCATTGAAAATCCGTATGATGATTCGGGATAATGAATATGGTGTTTGAATAAGGTAAGGGAATCCAACTTTTATGTGGATTTGATTTCAATGAATCAGGAGTGATTCAAGGGTGAATACATGCTCAACGGTTGATGTAGAGACATGTCTTGATTCAAACTCTCCTTGCATACTTGTGAGTATGGGCAGTGAGATAAACCGCATTAATTGTGCTAACGACATAACCCGAAACTGACCTCAAAATAAAATTATTGCCAAAATCTAACATCCTTTATCTGATAATGATCTTGTCTATTCTTTTACGCACACACACTAGCAAACATGGGTTCAAATCACAGTTGTAATTTTAGGTTAAATTTCCACACTACTAGTGATTCAAAGACGCATACAGGCTACTGACAATTTAAATTACTTGTAAATAAGCAGATTAAAACCATAATAATTTATACAATTAAGTAAGCATGACGCAATCATTTCCCATATGAGCAGTCTGTGACGTTTAGATCATTTCTGATGTACTATCATTTCCTCTTTTCTCAAGTTAACTTTGAAATTTTCTCCATTTTCTATTTTGTTTTTGATTTTGTAAAATGTTTTTGAAAGTTAAAAGAACCATACAGAAAACTTAAAAGAAAATAAAATTTAACTTTCATGAATTGAATTGATTTACGAAAAACAAGTTTTCACTCAGGATTGAACATTCCTATCAAGTTGACAAGATGCTCAAAACGGGATCGATCAAAAGCCTTTGTGAAAAGGTCAGCAAGATTGTCATCCGTGTGAACCTTTACAAGTTCAATTAAATGCTTTTCAGCACAATCACGGATAAAATGATGGCGAATTTCTATATGTTTAGTTTTGGAATGTTTCACCGGGTTATTTGTGATGGACATTGTGGCATTGTTGTCAATGAACAAAGGAGTTCCAGTGAAGTTTAAGCCGTAGTCTCTCAATTGCTGCTGAATCCACAATATCTGAGAGCAACCGCTCGCTGCAGCAATGTATTTTGCTTCACAAGTTGAGACAGAAACCGTTGACTGCTTCTTACACTGCCAGGAAACCAGTCTGTCTCCTAAGAATTGACATCCACCAGAAGTTGACTTTCTGTCAAGGTTACAACCGCCATAATCTGAATCAGTATAGGCTTTGAAGTCGAATGACTACTGCTTAGAGTACCAAATACCCAATCGAGGTTTTCCTTTCAAGTATCTGAAAATTCTCTTCACGGCTATCATATGTGACTCCTTCGGTTGAGACTGAAACCTTGAGCACAAGCACACAGCAAACATTATATCGGGTCTTGAAGCTGTGAGATACATAAGTGATCCGATCATCCCACGGTATAATCTGCAATCCACATCCTTTCCATCTTTGTCAGGATGCAGACCATGATTGACTGGGATAGGTGTGTCATAAGTACTGCTATCATTCATCTTGTATTTCGACAAGATGTCATGCACATACTTTGTTTGATGTAGATAAATGCCATCCTCTCTTTGACTGACTTGCAGACCCAGGAAGAACGACAATTCACCCATGTTACTCATTTCAAACTTGGACTTCATCACCTGTTCGAATTCCCTACACATCCCATCATTGGTAGATCAAAAAATAATGTCGTCGACATAGACTTGTTCAAGAAGAATGTCACATCCTGCTTTCCTAATGAAGAGTGTCGAGTCAATCTGTCCACGGTCGAAACCATTAGACAATAGATGCTTAGATAATGTCTCATACCATGCCTGCGGTGCTTGATGAAGACCATAAAGTGCTTTGTCGAGCTTATACACTTTATTGATATTATGCGGATCTTCAAAGCCGGGAGGTTGAGTGACATAGACCTCTTCATGAACTTTTCCATATAGGAAAGCACTCTTCACATCAAGTTGATAGACCTTGAAGCCGACATATGTGGCATAAGCCAAGAACAGTCGAATGGCCTCAATTCTAGCAACTGGGGCATATACTTCCGTGTATTCCAAGCCCTCTTATTGATAAAAACCTTGAACAACCAATCTTGCTTTGTTCTTCACAACCACATGACGATCATCCGTTTTGCATTTGAACACCCATCTGGTTCCAATTGACTGAAAGCCTTTTGGCAAGTCAACCAAATCCCACACGTGCAACTTTTGGAATTGAGACAATTCATCTTCCATCGCCTCAATCCAGCAGTTGTTCGCGAGAGCCTCCTTCACATTCTTCGGCTCTAACTGGGACACGAATGCAGCATGCAGACATGTTTCCATGACACCAGTGTCAAGTATCTCCGAGTAAAGACTAGTGTTCTCTGCAATGGTTCGATGACGAGTTTGAACACCGGCATGAGGATCACCAATAATGTTGTCGATTGGATGATTCTTATGCACTCTCGTCTCTGGTACATTCGGTTCCTGAATTTCTGAATCGAGATTCGTGCTTAACTCCCCCATTTCCTGTGTTCCAGAAGAAGTAGATTCAGTGTTAATTGGATCAGCTGGAGCTTCATTTCCTACAGTTGTGTTAGGATTAGCTTGAGCGTTATATCCATCAATATGAACATCTTCACTGTTATCACTGTCATGAGTTCCAGATGCAGATGCAACATTGGAATCAGGAGTTACAATCGGTACAGTAGCACGAGTAGAGAAACTGGAGTCATCACCGCCACCCAATAATTCATAAACATTTACGGCGTCAACTGCAGATAGATCAGGAAGATTGAATGACTTGAATAGCGCATCATAATCAAAACCCCAAGCTGGACCTGTTGGTTCTGGTAGAATGCTATGTTTACTGCAATCCACTTCAAACCATTCCTCGACAGTACGAGTTCCTATATTGTACACTCTCTTGCAAGGCGAGTTGGCAACGTATCCTAAGAAGATGCCTTCCACCACTTTTGCATGAAACTTAGACTGGCGGTCTTTGTACTGTAGCAACAAGGAACAGGGACTACCAAAAGGAACTAGGTAATCAAGATTGGGAAGTCGATTGTTGATCAACTCGTAACAAGTCTTGTTGTGCCTCTTCACAACCAGAACTCTGTTCAAGACGTGACAAGCTGTATTAACTGCTTCTGCCCAGAACGTGACAGGAAGCTTTGCATCCGACAGCATAGTCCTTGCAGTCTCAATCAATGTTCTGTTCTTCCGTTCTGCAACTCCATTCTGCTGAGGTGTATACGGGGCGCTGAATTCATGACGGATCCCGTTCTTGAGACAGAAAAGTTCCATCAAATTATTCTTGAACTCAGTTTCGTTGTCACTCCTTATTCTTCTAACCTTCAGCTTGCAAAGTGATTCCAAGCTCAGGATCAGGTATTGAAGAATGTCAGCAGTTTCGTCCTTCGTACCTAAAAAATACACCCAAGAAAAACGTGAGAAATCATCAGACAGAACGACTTACCTCCAATACTCCTGATACTTATGGGGCCAAATAGATCCATGTGTAATAGCTCCAAAGCGGTATCAATGGAGTTTTAGAGCTTGGGCTTGTGAGACTTCCGCTGCTGTTTGCCCTTTTTATTGGGCATACAGTCATCGACAACGGTAAATCTCAGCTTAGGAACCCCGGTTACCAAACCGTTTTGGACAAGATGGTTCATTTTACGATACGAAATATGTCCGAGTTTCCTATGCCACAAGATAGAGTCAAGCTCTGTCGCTTTGGTAAGCAAACAAGTAGCAACTGATGAGGTGGTTGTTGCCACGCTCATATCAATCTGATAGGTGTCGTTTGTCCTTGGTGCTCTCATCAGGATCCAATCTTCAGGAACTTCAAAACCAGGCTTGAGAATCAAGCATTCATTCTTATCAAACATCACTGAGTACTCCTTGTCGCACATTTGAGAGACACTCAGCAGGTTATGCTTCAGCTGCTCGCAAAAGTTGACATTGTCAAAACTGACACAACCATTTGATACCACGTCTTGATACGTGATACTACCGCCTTTCTCTCCAGCAAAGGCCACATAGCCGCCTCGGAATGGTTTCACATCTTGAAGCAAGGCCATGTTTCCTGTCATGTGCCGGGAGCATCCACTATCAACATATCAGCGGTTAGAGATAGTACCCTTCGGACGTCCCTGCACGAGTCACAAAAAGAATTAGTTAGATTTGGAGACCCAAGCCATAGTGGTCTTGGGTCGTCCATCCTTTTCAACATAAACTACCTCTTTTAACTCACAGTCGTGATGACTATTAAAAATGGATGAATCTTTAAAAGAATTAGGACTAGGAGATTGAGAATTTTTGAATTTGTTAGTCCACGACCTCTTCTGTTTCTTAACTAGAACAGTAGACTTATGTTCAACAACAGCAGGTGAACCAGTGGAAGCTTCACCTGATTGAACTCCAGTCAGCTGTTCTAGCTTTCTCAACCTCTTATTCCTTCTCCTCCTCTGTGGCTTAGGGTTTCACCATAGATTTCTCACCAGTACGTGTACTACCAGAGGTAGATACACAAGTTACAGCAGGTTGCTTAACCTTTCTTGAAACAGATGGTTTGGCCTCAGATTTGATCTTTGGCTTTGCCATCGGTTTAACTGGTGGTTTCACCACATTTTGTTTTGGACATTTGGGAGGTTTCACTAATGGCGACTTAGAGATGACAGCCGGTTGTGAAACAATAGGCCGTTTCCCTTGGTTCTTTGAAGGACAGTTCACAAAAATGTGACCAACCAAGCCACAGTGAAAGAAAGTCCTCTTGTCTGTGTAAGTTATCCTGTAAGGCTCATTAGATCTGGAATTAGATGACTCAGCATTATGAACAGGAGGAGTTGTTTTGTGAACATGAGTTTGACCCGATACAGATTGGTTCTTGGGAGTATAGTATTTTTGCAAATTTTCTTTGTAACCAAGCCTATAGTGAGCTGAAAAAGCCTCTTTCTTTACTTGATTAAGATTTTTATACCCCCCATAAAGCATTACCTTTAATTTATCATTAGATTCAATGATATCGGGTTCAGTTAAAATAGAGTTATCACTATTAGTGATAATGTTTTTCTTGACTTTCTGTTTAGATAACAACTCCTCAGATACTACTCCTTCAGGGCAAGTGTTAACCGACCCATCATCAGAAGCGGTAAAGAACTCCTCATTAGATGTGGAGTTAGCCTTACTTGAGGAATCATCCTTTTTAGAGGAGTCATCCTTTCCTGAGGACTCATCAAGACAAGTTAGATCAATGTCTACTAAGCTGTTGACAAACTTCCCGCTAACTGGTGGAGGAATGACATTAGTACCCAGCCCTAAGCCATTCATTTGCCTCACTACAGATTCGTAGTGTTCCACCACAAAATGAGAGTTTTTCAACTTCTCATTAGAACATTTCAACTGCAAGATTTCATTTTGCAGCTTGTTAATTTCATTGTTCATTTTCTCCAACCCCTTATATGCAATATCCAAGTGAAGCTGTTGATCGCTCATTTTTAGTGAATAATCACGTTTTTCCTTTTTCAACGTTTCAATTGAATCTTTACATCGTTTTTCATTTTCTTTGTAGCTTAACGCTGCAATACGAAAGGGTTCGACCTTGTCTTGAAGCTTAGAATTTTCAATTTTTAAGCCTAGACATTTGGAACAAGAAATAACAGAAAAAGGATTAGAATCTACCTCAGTTGATGAACTTGTTGCCTCTCCAATAGCCATGAGAGTAACAGCAGTAGTAGATTCCTCTTGATCAGCTACAGATGCTTCCTTTTCTTCAGCTTCCTTCTCCCCAACTTCCTTTTTCTTAGCTTCCATCAACTCCATGATCTCAGCCATGAGACCAACTTGAGTTTGTGCAATGATGGCATCTTCCAGATGAACACCCCAATCAAAGTTGTCGTCCTGTTGAGCTACCAGTGCATTGGATGTTCCACTTTGGCTTTGATTGTGGTTGTTTGAGTTGTTGTAGCCATGGCTGTTTCCTTGGCTAGGTCTGGTGAAACCCGAAGCCGGTGCTCTGTCTTTTTGACATTCACGAGCAAAGTGTCCAAAGTTCAGACACTTGTAGCATTTGGCCTTGGATTTGTCAAAACCAACCTTAGCATTAGAGTGCCCGCCAATGAACTTTCTTCCTGTTCTGTTCAGGAAACGCTTGGCTCTCCTCAAGATCATGGCCATATTCCATTGAATATCCATGTCCTCCATGTCATCAGGATCCACTTGATTAAAATCTTCTTCAATTGTCTCGGGATCTGTAAGCTTGCCACCTATGAAGTTCTCGTAGGCCAGGATACAAGATGAAAATAGTGCTACATGATCTTCAGCTATTTTGGCTATAGCTGATTGGTTAGCTGAAGTTGTAACGGGAGGATTTCTTGAGGTGTGTTGTTGATGAGATCCAGAACCTGATCCAGATGCATAGCATGCATGACCACCACAACCATTTGAGTGGTTTTCTTCGGTAGAGTTTCCAGAGAAAAGGGCAATTCCAGAGCCCGAAGATTTGGTTGTAGAAGACGTCCCATGATACATAGAAGGGTCTTGTATCTGAGGTCTTCCTGAGCTCTCCTTCTTTCTAAGGTTCATCTTATGAGCTTGAACCTTTCCGATTGCCTCCTCCACTGTCATTTCATAGAATTTTGGATTTTCTCTCATCAGGGTTGTGTACATTTCAAACCTGGGTGGCAAAGCATCCAGAAACTTTTCCATCAACTCTTCATCGGGATACTTGAGCTCAAAAGCTTTCAATTCTGTCTGCAGATGATAGAATCTAGAGATGAGGTCATCTAAAGACTCATTCTCCAAAAACCTGAAGCATTCATACTGCTTCCTGAGTAGATCCCGTTTACTCTTCTTGATATCACTATTCCCCTCGAATCTTTTCTGTAACGCCTTCCAAAGATCCTTAGAGTTGTCATAACCTCTGAAACTGTGGAACAACTCCCGAGTTAATGCCATAGTGATTGAACCAAGAGCCTTCTTCTCTCGATCATAAGCTTTCTTTTCTTCTTCATCGAGTTTAGAGATAGGCTTAGGCAGTTCATCATTAAGATAAATGTGTGTGGGATGCTTATAGCCTTCTAGAATTGGAATCCATAACGAAGAATCAGTGTAAGAAATGTAATGCTCAAAGCGTGCCTTCCAGTTAGAATAATCATTTACATTTAGCAGCTTTGGTGGTTTCTGAGGAGTACCGATCTCATTGTCATAGTTTAAAAGGTTTCCGAGGTTCTGAAGATTCGACATGGTGAGCACTTAGTCAAATTTCAGAAAAATCAGAGACACTTGCGCACTTGATATTGGCCTTGCGCACTTAGAGGAATGGTCTTGCGTATTTAAGATTTGCTCTTGCGTACTTGATAAGTACGCATGAGTAAATGATAAGTACACAGGATATAACTTAAGTACGCACAAGATTAGTCTTGCGTATTTAGTAAGTACGCAAGAGATTAGTCTAGCGTATTTAGTAAGTACGCAGCAAGACTGTACTTTTTGCTAGATATGGTAAGTAGGCAGGACACCTTTTCACCAACTCTCACCAAACTATTCCGGTCACTGGAAACACACCGGAGATGGCAAAAGTCATACGGATGAACAATCAAACTGAGCCAAAGGGTCAAAAACTTGTTTCTAACCAACCTTTGATGCTCAAAACACTCAAAATACACAACAAAAGTCGGTTTTTGAGTGATTTTTGTTTCTAAAATAGTGCTCAAGAGCTACCCCTATTTTATCACAAAAATCAACAAAAACACCTCCTTTTGCTTGTAAAACTCTGTAGAAAAATCTCCAAACTCACTCACAACACTCGACATCAAGAGTAAAGCTCTGATACCACTTGTAGGTCCCTCGGGTGTGGCGGATCGTCACATGCAAGTGGGTCTACTAGTCGGACTGGGTGCGGAATACCCGTGACTAGGTGGAGAGTCTTACAAAACAAAGTAAACCGACAAGATAATCACTTTAAACTTTCGTCTATTATAAACACTTGAAGGTTACAGAGAGAAGTACTGAGATTACAAGTTCTGCGTATTTGCTACTATGACTGAGTCTATGATTGCGTACTTATCTACTGTCAACCATTCCTATTTATACACGACCTGATGCCCGCGCACTTAACAAGTGCGCAGGGCAATTTGCTCATGCGTACTTAGCAAGTACGCATAGGTATTCTTGCGTACTTGCTAAGTACGCAAGAACTATCTCCTGCACACATACAAGTGCGCAAAACACTTAGAAAAATCTGCAACAGTCAATATGTAAAAGTAAATACAACTCGATAACTAATACATACAGACACTTACAAACAAAGACAAATACATACATGAAAGTACAAAACTAAGACTCTATCTATCCAGAGTGTTTGTCACAGGAAAGTGCTTCAACAAAAATAAAAAATTTTCCAAATCCTTTGAGCCATTTCGTCGAACAGTTGGTGGGCCTGAATACAGAACCAAAAAGGATACTTGAATGATTTTAGCACAAGAATTCCCAAATTGACTAATTTTTTTTAAACAAACATACAAACAATTAAAGATTATTTGAAAGATTAAACTCAATAATGACAAATAAACAACTTACTACTTTACAGTGTGTCAAAGTTAACGGATTGACTTCAAAAAATCAACAAATACTAGATCAGATTTGGATCATCTAAACCTCCTATGATTCAGTTTTAAACCTAAGATGAAAGATAATAAGATCATACCACTTTGAGAACAAGTCTACGGATTTGCAGTTTCTGGATGCTTGTGAGCTTTTGAGACACTATATCACTGATCGCCGTTAGCATTTCGGCCGTCAAAGCCTTTAATATGCAAAATTTTAGTAGTTAATTCTAACAAATCTAAAAAAAAACCAATTTATTATTAATCAAGATTCTCAAAACCCAATTCATGATTCGTCAAAATAAAAAAAAACCAGTTCATAACTCATCAAAATCAAGAAAACCCAGATCATAAGTTCAACAACCAAATCAATGTGTACCTTTGTTCTTAAGGGATGCTGTTGAAGCTGTAAAAGGTATTGCTGTAACCCTTTCTTTACAATCGACATTTTTTAGGGTTTGTTGTCAAGGTTAAGAGTTGCTTGAATTCGTCGATCGTTAAGCCGATCTTCTGCAAGAACTCTACGCGCTCGCGCATCACATCGATCGTAGAGGATTTACGGTGAATGATTTGAAGGAGTGTTTTCTTCGAAAAAGATGGAACATTTCAGCTATGAAAGAAAAAATAGGGTTTATGAAATGGTGAAGAATCAAAGGATTTGGGGGTACTTAAATTAGGGTGTTGGATTGCATAAAGAGTGCAATCAGAGATATGAAAAAGGTCTTGAATTCTTGAGGGTATGTTGTCAAGATTTGGTTTAGCTGTGACGGTGATGGTTAGAGTAAATGACATTAATACCATTGAGCATTAAATAAGAATAGGGACACGTGGCGCAATGTAGTCCAAGGGTTAGAGTTTAGTGGTTTTCTTCAACTCACAAGGGTTTCTTTTCTACCATTTCCCTATATATATATATATATATATATATATATATATATATATATATATATGATGTGGTTCATATCAAAACTCTAGTTTCATTTGAAAACCCTAAAAATCCACCATATCTATTGATCAAATTAAAAGATACTGATCTAATGGTTACTATTATTTTGAGTTCAAACTAATCCATTAAAGGTAATTTAAAAGCTCAGAAGGGTAGAATCGTCCAAATATATTTTTTCTCTTTCTTCTATGTCAGAATCCTGCTGGATTTATTGGTCTCTGTTGCAAGATCTGAAAATGTTTCTCTTTCTTCTATACCGATCACACCCAAACCCCTCTTTCAAAATTTCAAGATCTGAAGATGTTTCTCTCTTGTCATTTGATTTTCTCTTGTCATTTGATCACACCCAAACCCCTCTTTCTTCTATGCCTCGCCGTCGTCGTTTTCTTCTATGCCTCGCCAGGTCGAAATAATAGCAGGGTCGATTTCTTTCGTTTTCTGCCCTTCAATCGCTGGTCCATCATGCCTCGCCATCAGTTCTTCATAGGTTCTAGACCATCGTTGCCAGGTCGTTTTTTTTCGCCTTTGCGTGGCGGTGCCAGTGTTGCAGAATGAGCAAGTTGCAAGTCAGGAGACAAGTCAAACCTTTCGTCTTTGATGTTCTTTCTGAAAAACCCCATTAGATCAGTATGGAAACTCCAACTTTTTGATTAAATGCCCCACTGACTTCTTTTCACAGTTTCATCACTGATTCTTTCAAAAACCCCTTTCCCTCTCTCTTCTGTTAGGAGAAGGGTGAGATTCCAATTGCAAATTGGTGTTTTGAATCAACAGGAAGAAGATCAAATATCTGTTCTTGCTTCAGTGTTGGATTGAAAATTGAAAGCTCAAGGTTGGATGGTGAGTGTAAAACATCATCTGTTCTTGATTTTGATTCAATCTCTTTGCTTTAATTCTCTATTTATTGATATCTCTTTATCACACATCCATCAACACAAATTTGATTTGGGATTAAAGCAAAAATTACAAATTTTTTTGTATATTTTCATTAAAGAATTTTGCAGTGAAACCGGTAGCTATATTGATGTGGATATGAGATTGTTTGTTTGTTATATAATTCATGTTCCTTACACCAGTGTAACCGGTAGCTAAATTGATGTAATTTAAAGACGTCTAATTGCACCAGTGTAACTAGTAGTTACAGTGATGTTATATAACTGGTAGGTTGCGTTTATGTAAACCATGTTCGTTACACCAATGTAAATGTTCGTTACATTAATGTAATAAACGACGTCCGAAAAAAAAAATTCGAGACTATAATGGATTTAAAGAGAAAAATGTGATGAGTTTAATGGTGCAATTTTTATAAAAAAATAACAAAGTATAAAAAAGTTATAAAGGTTTTAAAAAAATGGAGTGAATCTTTTATAAAAAAGAAGTAAATGAAATATATTTAGTAGGTGACACTTGTCACCTTGATATTAAATCTGATTTTTTGGTGTTGAGTAAAAAGTCCATATTACCCTTTTCACAAGAGAAAGTAAAAAAAGATGTGTCATATTCTGATTGGTTGAAATAGGTTTTAGGGTTTTTATATGAAAAGTGGGTTTTGATATGAACCACACCATATATATATATATATAGGTGACGATTATCGTACAAAGGGCCCAAATCGTACGAAGCGTACGAAGGGTCCCAAACTGTCCGATTAATATGATCTAGGGTTGGGGATAACGCGGTGGCATAAACGTAACTACTTTGAAAAAAGTAACGCGTCAGCGAAGTTAAAAAGGGCATAAATGTCAATTTGTATGCAAAAAACATGTTTTTTTAATTATCACGTAAAAACGTGATTTTTTTAATAATGACGTAAAAACATGATTTTTTACTCAATAATCACGCAAAAAGCGTGATTATTTCCATAGCGTGATTTTTTTCAAAGTCCATAGCGTGATTTTTAAATTTTCAAAATATTCTTTCAACTAGGGGATGATGTGACACCCGACAAATTCTGGTTAAACCCGTTAACCCAAATCCAGTTATTTCTTAACCCAGTCAACTCAGTACAAACCTCAGGGACTATTCGTGTCATAAACTCAAACTATTATGAAAACTACAAGGACTAATTGTGTAATTAGTCAAAATCCATTCTATTGACTTTACAAAGTCAAAATTGAGTAAATTGGTTCCTGTTGACTTTTAAAAAGTCAAACTTGTGTGTTCTTAATCCAAATTCGCAAACCACAACTGAAATTCATTTGAAATTGTAACTGAAATGCACGTTAACATCATAAACGGTCATCATTGAGCTATTTAACATCACCATTACGTGCGAATTAATCCCATTATAGGCATTAAACTCGTAACCGTCAAAACCCCCACAATCGTGATCAAATTCACTCGAATTGTCTGTCAATTGCACAAACTAACCATCTGCGCACCTCAAACGAGTCCCACAGAACCTGTTACACACATCAATTTGGCCGGAGTAGCCGGAGACCGAACCACGACACTCGCAACTGAGTTTTACTCGAACACCATCAATTTAAGCCTTATTCTAGTAATTGATCACACCTTTAGTTTCGTTTCAATGTCTAGATCAAAATCCCTATGTTATTTCTGTCTTATATCATCGATGTAATCACGAACCGATTCTAGGGTTCGTAGCGTTACGGGTTTAATCGAGCACCATCTTAGACTCAACCTCAATCCAATTAAACTATATGGACAGATTCGCCAGCACTCACTCTTTGAAAGACCCATGAATTCAACAACTTTTACTATAAGGTTTAATCAATTCGATTTGTGTTCTTAATCTAGGGTTTCGGCCATTCAATCAGGAATTTAACAATTTAAAACTCAATGGTTTTGCAATTAAACTCATACATAGATTCGCAATACACTAATAAACAAAACCCTTATGATATTTTGGCTAATCGCGATCAAACTCGTGAGTTTGGGACTGGTTTTGAATCGGGTATCGTGATGTGGGAAGAACACAGGGTAGGTTCTTGTTAAATCAAATCAGAACAGGATGTTTGTGCGAAACCCTAGCGGGCGGGACTGGTTAGAGTGTGTGGCTGTGGTGGGAGAGACCCGGGTTCGAGTCTCTCCACATACTTTTATTTTTAAACCAAGTTTTTAAATATTATATTTAAATAAAATCAAACCCTATATTATTTTAATAATATATTAATATGTGTTAACCCTGGAAAACACCCGTAAGCTCGGGTTTGGATTTATAACTCGTTTTTAACTATTATCCCCACATTTAAAATAATATAATTAATTATATTATTACATAAAGCTATTATTTAATTCATGAAAACACACGATTATATATATATATATATATATATATATATATTATTAGCTCGTGTTAAGTAACGTTTGGTACGTACCACATCTATTTTTATTATTAAACCAAGGATTCTATAAACCCGTTGTCATGTTCGTCTACTCGTTAATCATTAATGTGCCTTAGGACATCCAATCTTTTCCGTATTGTCGTCACAAAATCTCACGTGTTCCTAACAATTGTAAATATAATTCTAGGGCATTCGTAGACTGTTCACAGGCAATCCATTTGTGGTTTCTTATGCATCCTTGTGTGGTGCTAACTACTACGCTTACACACCTCATGTGAGTTTCACGGCCCCTTTACTGTTTTTAAATTGGTGGAGAAAACATGACGCAAACACTTTTGATTATTGTAATTCATATATTATTACTTGTTAAGACTAAGCGTAATACTCTATCCTGAAAGTCCTTACACATCGAACCGTTTAATATGAACATAGCGAGGTAATCTTGAGTAGTAATACTGGGTTTGACAAACCCCACCCGCGTTAGTCACGCTAACTTGATTGGAGGTCGAACGGGTGTAATATTGACCTAAACACGGCACCATTGTTGATAGAAATGGTGGGAGGCATTCAAACACAAACAAACAGTCAGCTTCGGTTTCGAGAGCTTTAGTAAACATGAACATAGGTTAGCTACCTATTGATATATATATATTGAATGTACATAATCTGGCAAACGCTATTACGAACTAAAGCCTGTGAACTCACCAACCTCGTGTTGACATTTTTCTTATATGTTTTCTCAGGTCGCTAAGGCACAGGTGCACTCTAGGACATGCATTGGAGTCCTATTTTTATTGCAAACATTTAAATCAAACTTTGAACTATTTATCTGCTTTGATTTGACTTAACTTTGGGCGCGTTTGTTTTGCGTATTTGTTACTTTGTTTATCGCTTTTGCATTTACTCTGAACATTTATGGTTTTGTTTCAAACTCATATAGAGTCGTTTGATGTAACTAATGACTGAGATCCTGGACACGCCAAACGGTAAAACTTCGTTAGTGGATTTTGGGGGTATGACAGAAAGGGAAATCGACACAGATCTGTTTCCAGGGACGATTACTTGTTTTGGATTTTAAAATCGTTGGTTTGTGAACCACAAATGTCTGCCACCACCGGAGATTCACATCACCATCGCCTGAAGTCTTTGTACAATTTTCAGAGGGGTTCAGGTGGGCGGCGGTTCATACGGTTCATGTGGTTCAGGTGGTCGGTGGTTGTCGACGGTGATAATGTGGCGAGGCCGTCGGTTTTTTATGGTGGTGGGGTTGTCATGAATGAAGAAAAATAAAGAGGGGTGGTGATGGTGGTGGTGGTCTGTCTAGATGAAGTGGGGGTAGGGTTGGGGGTGGGTAAATTACAAAAATAGTTCCTATATTAATATGAGTAAATTACATAATTAGCTCATATATATGAAAAGACTAAAATTACATACCACAAGGAGTTAATTGAGACAAATTATATACACATGAAGAAAAAAGGTCAAATTGAAACTAATGCATCAAAAGTTTTATTTGGACCAAACCTTAGAAAGTAAAAGTGAAGTTTACTCTTAAGACTAGATATTGTCTTATGACATATAAGGCTCTAATTTAATGTTATGAATGGAACTTGTTAAAACAGGACTTATTCTTTCCTAATGATTTTCTAATATTGAAACTTGTGCCTGTGTGCATTTTTAGATCTTGTGGCTCATAAGACTTTACTACTTGATTTTTTCTTGGACATTATTATCAATAGTTTTCTTTCTACTCTCATTTTTCTTTACTGTTTTCTTTTAACAAAGTTTATAAACTTGCAGTTGGATTATATATTTTTAACAGAGCCGTCTATAAGATTTTGAATGTCCTATGTGACTACTAAAAATGGCCCCTAAATATAAACGTATATACATATAAAATTCATTAAAACGAAAATAATTGTTATAACAATAAACAAAACAAAAGTACTGCAACAAAATGATTTATTTTATATAGTTAAACGAATCGTGAGGCTCTCCTAGCATTTTTGGAAGCAAAGTTGTTGATAAACTCTTCATAGTTCATACTCTAAATAATCATTCTCAATAGCTATCATTGTCAATCCATTAAGTTTTTCTTGAGACAATGTGGATCGTAAGTATACTTTAACAACTTCAATTTTGAAAAGTTTCTTTTTACAGTTGCCACCATTGCTAGAATAATCAACAAGACTCTATATGCAATTAATACATTAAGAAAACAATCGATTTGTTTCAAATATTTTAAAATATTAGCAGGGTTTTTATGTATCGAACAATCTTCAACCAACAATCGCAATCAGCCTAAATTTTTTTTTCATTTGTCGATAGTCCACTATCGTGGTCTTTTTGATGTATCAAGTATCGACTATCGCCAAACGGCAATCGCAGTTGCCAATCCCGTAGTCCATCTCTTTTTTTTATTTTAAAAGAATAAAGATTAAAGAATAAATATATTTTAACCTAATTGGTAAACAACTTTCCAATCCCCTGTATTTTTTATAGTTTATTCTTGGGCATTGTTCCGAACAACTAATCATTCAATTTTTCTGCTAATGATTCTACAATCTATATCTATACTACCTAATAAATAACTAAACTAGGGGACATGTATCACTTTCTGGTGCAACCCTAGCATGCTTTTCTCGCATCTCTCTCCTATTAAATAATGATATTAAAAGAATATATTTTTAAATATTTAATATAAATCTGATTCTGGGTACTTATGATTTAATTATGGATAGTTATTTGATGTGTTGTGGTGTGTATATAAAATAGATGATTTTTAAACACCAAAGCTTTAAATTTATAAAATCTGAATTACTGCCACTCACTACAACACACTTAGGGCAAGTGCACCCATCGTGGACGTAATATAGTGTTGGTAAGATCGAGTGTCGATCCAAGGATAAAAAGGCTCTTAGTACCGAACTTCAGTTGATGTCTAATCTTTTCAGAATTTAAAAGTTGTTGATTTTAATTTTAGCTTTAAAGAGAATGGTAGAAATGGTAGAAATGGTAGAAGATAGTAGTAGTAATCAATGACAAGAATAAATCACTTTGGTTTGAATTCCTTTTAATGTTGTAGTTAGCTTTAGTTTATGGACTCTCTAAAGATCACTATGTCGTAAGCATGGCGGTCGCCACTTGAGTCGTTAGACCCTATGGCCCGGGTCGATTTTGTCTTCCCGGGGTTAGTAGTTTGAACAACATAACGACCGCTATGCTTGGCTAGACGTGGTTCCTGGTTCGGGTCACCACACCATATTCTTGAAGATTAGTGATAATGTATGTGTGAGTGCATAAAGTGGAGCAACTCCTGGGTCGGGATATTGACTTCCACAACAATATTAGAAAGTATACCACCATAACAACCACCGCAATGTCGGAATTAAAGTATCAAAATTATATCTTTAGACAATAAACTTTACACACTAATCACTATGGTTCCCCTGCTTTGATTCCTCTCCACAAGGGTAGTGGTAATGCATAAAATCAAGTCTTTAAAATACCGAGTCACCGCATATTAAAAAACAAGGATCTTTACAACCGCGTTCACAATTCACAACTTCTAGCACCCTTTCAAGTAACTAAAACACCGACTCTACATAGACATAGATGTGTGAATGCCCGAATCAACGAAGCATGAAGTTGGTAAATCGTTCCGAAGGTTGTGCGGATCTACTTTAAATGTTAGAAGATCATATTTTGAAGTCACTCACACATACCAATGTTGAATCCATAAACACACTAACTACTCTATTGAAAGTTCATCTTGCCAAAGTGATTCAAAAAACTTAGCCAAGAATGGCCATGCAAATAACAAAGATCAAACTTGTATAAACACAATCAAGCATCATTACAAGATTTCAAGTTTGTTAAATGTATCTAGAATCTTGGCAATGGAAACTAACTACAAAAATTACAGAGAATTTCTTCTAACAAGTGGCTACAACCTCTCAATTTAGCTCCCTCCAAAATGAATGCAAGAACCCTCTATTTATAGGCTGATCAGAGGGTTGAGCACGGGTCGTGCTTGATGAGGCACGACCCCGTGTGTACCTGATTTCTGCTCCACTAACTTGGTCGAAGCAGCCTTGGACAAGAAGGTACAACACGGGGGCGTGTTGAGTATAAGTACGGGGCGTGCGAGACCCTTGGGACGGGGGCGTGTTTGCTTGGACACGGGGGAGTGGGTCCCAAATGTTTTCTTGTCTCCTGACCTATGGCACGGGGACGTGCTTGATGAGGTACGACCCCGTGCTTGAGCTTATGTCTTGATCATTTCTTCTTGATTTTGCACGTTTTTTGCTTCTTTGATCAATTCTTGAACGTTAGACCCTGAAAACTCAATATGAACTAATTTTGATACTAATTCCTAATATTGTTAAGAAAACATTTGGAAAATGAATGACATTTGATGTGAAAAACATGTATAATTTTGTGCATATCATTATTATATTATTAACCAAATGAATTTAATATGAATTAACATTTCAGTTACATAAACAAAAATTAATACCGAGTTGAAAAAAATTTAAAAATTAACTTAACAGAATTTATAACTGTCATATCAAAGTACATTTTTTAAAAACATATTTTGATGAGTGTATGTATTAATAGATTACATTATATTTTGACTAAATTACAGAAAACGTCCTTTACGTTTATATGAATTTGCATGTTCCATCCTTTATCTTCAAAAAGCACACCGAACATCCTTTATCCAAGGAGTTTATTACATATTATGTCCTTTAGCCTAACTGTCGTTAGATTTTCTGTTAAATTAGGTGTTAAATAACCAATATACCCTTTTTAATAAAAAAATAACATTAAAAGAAAATTAAAGAAATAGTGGACCCACTTCTTCATTCCCAAACACCTCCTTCTTCATCGAGTAACTTAAGTACATAACCAATGATTTCGAAACCAGACTGGACCGGCCGGTCCGACCGGGAACCGGTGCCTCCGACGGTCCGGTTGTATACCCTTGAGCCGTTTTCAATATAACCGGACGGTCCAAGCGGTTTTGCGGTTGAACTGATAACCGGCGGTCGGACCACATCTTACTCAACTCTTGCCGGAGATTCAGAGATACACACGTCTATTTATATTGATTTTGATGTTAAAGGTTCTATAGTTTTTTTATATATAATTTTTGAATATTTATATTATTTATTAAGTCATCCGATTCTTAAATCCAGTCTGATCGGTCCGACCAGTAAACCTCTAAGACGTCCGTCTCGCTTTCGTCTGGTTCTAAAAAAATTGTCCATAACCATCTGATCTCTCTCTCTATCAGATATTCCATTTGCTATCAGCAACTCTAGGCTACAAAACCCCTAAATACTAAGAGCCCCCATCTATTGTTCCAACCGGTTTTCAATATAGAAGTTCCGCCCCCAATTCATCTATTGACTTCCTATCCCACCCCAGGTTAGACGGCAGCGGGATTACCGGTCAGGCAGCATTCACCAATCAACCGGTTTGGGTCGTCATACGGGAACGGATCCACTGATTCTCACATTCCAAAACAACTTTTTTTTAAAACCATTGATGGGGTTTCTCGGTGGCCGGTTTCTAAAGCTCCAGTGCTTCGCCGGTTTCTGAAGCGACAACCGTACACTCTGGTTGACCATTTCACGACGACACTAAAGAAATCCGGATGCTCGTCTCCTCCGATTACCCGGAAACAAAGGTAGAGTTGAATAAGCATCTTAGACATGTTTCAACTTTGAATAATCATTTGAAAACTGCTGATTTTATGTTGGGAACCTGGAATTAATGGTGCAGGTGCCGGAGAATTTATGCGGGATGATTTTGGTTTCGGTAGTGGTAGAGATGGAAATCGGCATCTATATTCTTCGACAACCTTCAAATCGCCTTCAATTTAGATGGAATAAACAATCGCCGGCAAGATTGAGGGAAGGTGTGAGATTGATTTATCTAGAGTGGTTACCGACAACTTCTCGAAAGTGTGAGATCGATTGATTTGGGTGTTCTCTGGTCATTGTCGAAGATTGTGTTAGGTTTTATTTTACTTTTTTGTTTATTAATTTTTTTGAATATTTCAAGTGGGACCCACCATGCTCTTTTAATTTTATAGCAGTAATAGCATTTTTGTCATTTTTTTAAAATTTTAACAGTAAATCTAACGGCAGTTAGGCTAAAAGATATAATAAGTAACAAACTCATTATATAAGGATCTTCAACGTGCTTTTTGAAAATAAAGGATAGAACCTGCAAATTCATATAAACGTAAATGACGTTTTTTTTTGTAATTTAGTCTTATATTTTATTCAACCCGTATAATATACGGGTTTTTAAACACATAAATTTTATATTACCTAAGTATAGATAACATTACATTTATTCAACTCGTGTAATACACATGATTCTAACTGGTAGTCTAATAATAGTACTTTCTTCCTAATAAAGCTTCTGAATTCAATAATCAAAAAGATATGTTCAGAAAAATAATTGTCCTGATAATAATAGTAGATAAAATTCAAACGAATAAATTAGAAAAAAGAGAAACAAATAGATTACGAAGAATATGTATATTTTGATAACATTTTGTTTGTTAATATATAAAAGAATCTAGAACTAACTAAAAAAAGCTAAAATCACTATACGTTTTTAATGTAGTAACATAAAAGTTTCACTCTCATCAAAGAGTTAAAACTTTAATTTTAATACTAAAAAGGTGAGGATTATCAAATAAGAAGTAGTTTTTTACTTAGAAATCTAAAAAATGACAAAAACCTTAAGAAACGATACCAAACGAACTCCGATTGAGCTAATTTCATCGGCGTTGGAACCGTCTCGTTGAACTCTACCATCTTAGCTTTTAGGCTTTAGCTTTTAAGGTTTAGATTTTACGTTTGAATTTTAGGGTTTTAGCCTTATGGTTTAGCCTTAGGGTTTAGATTTTAGGGTTTAGATTTTATGGTTTAGGTTTTTTTAGGGTGGGGGTGGGAGGTTTAGGTTTTTGGGGGTGGGTTTAGGTTGGGGGGGTGGGTGGTTTTAGGTTTTTGGGGGGTGGGGGTGGTGGTTTCTGGCTTTTCGGGGTAGGGTTGGAGGGGGGGTTTAGGTTTTTGGCGGTGCGTGTGGAGGGGGGTTTAGGTTTTTGGGTCCGGGTTAGGGTTCGATGAGACGGTTCCAACGCCTCAATCGGAGTTCGTTTGACCCACTTCTTAGAATTTTTTAACGAAAAATCACTTTTTAGTGGAACCGTCCCTTAAAAAGGTAACCAACTTCCTATGTATTCACGTCCATGACGAGATTCTAAATGGATAATTATGTTATAAAACTATGTCAATATCGCACATCGACAATCAAAATGTCTCATGATATTGTCAAACATCATGCTATATTACAAAAAAAATAGAAACAACGGATGTTTCATCACATATAAAAACCGATAAATATTCTCACCTCTCACCCCTTACTCAAAACATTTGCCTTCTTTCGAACCCGAATTTGGTGACCATAAAGTTGTAAAGTTGTCGTTCCTATTATGATATTCCCACTTAGAGGGATTTTGTCATGGAGAAGTTTTGTTTATAATTTGGGTTTACTTTGTCTTACCAAATGGGAATAGCCGTCGAATTGTACATGTATAGGGCGACAAAAAAGTTATAACATTTCTAGCTATGGTTACTATTATGTAACCAAGGCTAATATGTATGTAGTCGATGATGGTTGTGTGGCCTCTACCCGTGTTGCAACTAGTGATGGAGACTGATGACATGAGTAGGGGCGCTGACCTGGTTAAACGCACGAAGCAAACATGCATGACTTGCTCCTACGGTCAGATAATGACGTGGCATGAAGGCATCTCTTGATGCTGACTTGCAGAGCATCTCCTCAAGTCAACAAGCCTAGACAAATTGTGATTAATGCAATTAATAACCTCTGTATGAGTTTTATCTTAATAGTCGACTTTAGCTCCTTACACCAAAGAGGCAAAGATCAAACTTGCACAGTGGAAAGAAAGAGAGAGATTAACAAAAAAAAAGGTATGGAACTTACAGCCAAGTCTCACTTGGATGGCCAAGTCGCACTCTCAGTAAAACAACACTCTCGCAATATCTCAACTCATTACTCTCCACTCTTTCACTCCATTATCACCCCCAAAGAAGAGCTAACTTATTCTCATGCGGGAGGTCCCTTCCTGCGGTGAGTCTAGTGGTCCTTTCATATTAGCGATCACCATGACACTGATAAAAATGGATTTGTATCCGATAAGGACAAATTAGTTGGCCAGGCTCTTATTCCTGATATGACTGATATATTTGAAACTACCCAGGTGGATAAAGATAGTGAGGAAACAACTAATGATTCTGCCCTTGAGGGTACTGTGGATGAGCCTGTACCAATTTAATTAAGAAGAATTGCTAGAACTATTATTGCTCATAATCGTTTTAACGATTTTGTGGTAGAAGGAAAGGTTAAGTATAGATTAGAGAAAGTTATCAGCTACTCAAAATCATTTATTTTCTCTCCTCTATAGATAAATCTGGAGAACCTAATTCCTATAAGGAAGCTTCCTTAGATCCCAATTGGGTCAATGCTATGAATAAAGAGATGAAAGCTCTTCATACGAATAGCACACGGTTCTGACTGATATTCCTCCTAGAAGAAAGCCCATTGGTTGTAAATGGATCTATAAGATCAAATATATGGCTGATGGTAAAATATAAAGGTATAAAGCCAGATTAGTGGCCAAAGGGTACAGTCAATGGGAGGGTTTGGGCTTTGATGAAACTTTTTCTCATGTGGTGAAAATGGTCATTGTTAGGTGCATAATAAGTCTTGTTGTTCAAAATGATTAGTCTCCTTTTCAACTAGATGTGAACAATGCGGTAATCTAACTGAAAATATTTATATGTCTCTTCCTAAGGATTATTATGATAAAAACAAACCAAAGTCTGTAAACTTGTCAAATCCTTATATGGGCTTATGCAAGCTCCTTGTCAATGGAATGAAAAGTTAACTAAAACTCTAATTGAAGTTGGGTTTGTTCAAAGTAAGAGTGATTACTCCATGTTTGTCAAAATCAATGGTAGTATTATTAGTATACTATTAAGTCTTGGTTGAGTTCAAAATTTCTTATCAAGGCTTTAGGTCAACTTAAATACTTTCTCGGTATTGAAGTTCTTAAAACTGATGAAGGGATCGTTTTATCTTAAAGAAAATTGTCACACCCTTAACCCAGGACAGTTATCTTTCCTAGAGTAGTACCTCCAACAGATATGTTCCTAGAAAAGAACGACGGGTCCAGGAGGGATTTATTCACCTTTCTTTCCTTAGACAGAACATTCCGTTTGTCAAATAATTACATACTGGTCAGAAGGTCGCCTTCTGGTCACTATGACGTTGATACCAAAACACACAGCGGAAACTAAAGTCATCAACCTTTATTAAAAATAAAATATTGTTTACATCATGTCATCATAAAGGTACATCGTTTCATCATCTGTTCCTATCAAGGAACAAGTCATTTGGGATTTATAGTTCCAGGCATGCCCATCATGTGGATCATTTATCGGTTCATTCTAGTCCAGAAAATGACTCATCTATTGACTACATGTGATGCGTTAAAAAACATTTGATAAAAAATGGGTCAGCACAACGCTAGTGAATTCATATACTAAAATAGTTTATTAAGATGACCCGACAAAGTATATTGAACACAGTTCTGGGGTTCCACCCCCGCTCATAGACAACTATGAGTAATCATTTAGTATATATATAACCAAAGACTATTCCACGGGTCCTGTCCAATATGCCGTTCCATGGGCAGGTGAAACACAATAAGCGCTTAGAATGCGTTATATATAGACAATCAGTGCAATCGTTTCAGGATACTCAAAATATTTTCATAAATCAACCATGCTTAAAAATGGAGTATAACAGAGCCACGGTTGTTTCAAATGCATCACAGTTTAAGAACTCACCTCGGCAGTATTTCAGCTTATCGTATCAGTAATATGGCAAACACTTCGGACAAAGCTCTTAGATATATGATGGCATTACTTAATTACATAATTCTAGCTTAATGGTGTATAACTAAAGCTTAACAGTAGGTCGGAACCTTACCTCAGTACTATCTACGACAAATTTGAAGTCGAACAGCTAGAAACCGGACTCTCGTACGCGAACCGGGGCTTGGGATTGGAATTCCAAAGTGTGTGTGTGTGTGTGTGTTGAGGTGAATCGGATGAGTGAAATGGCTTGAAATCGATCAAGTATTTATAGGGCCAAAGTTTCACCCGTAGCGGACCGCTAACAAAGGTGGTGGCGATCCGCCACCACCTCCAGCCGTAAATCTGTCTTAGGGACCAAGTAACGGAACGTTACTAGTCCCTTAGCGGACCGTTAAGGCCACCTGTCCGGTAGTGGACCGTTAAGGCATGGGTGACAGTCCACCATAGGGTTACACGTGTCATTTTTTACCCGCTAGTCATCAGACATGTGTTAAGTCATCATTGTATCCTTGTTCACCACATAGCGGATCGAAAAAAAAAACTCCGATCCGACCTTGCCATTGAACTAATACTATTGGTATATCTTTCTTTCTTAACTTCCGTTCTTGTGTATCTAGAATCTTGATTGGTTCTTCAGTGAAATGAAGTTTATCATCCACATGCATGTCTTCTAGTGCAATAGCCTGAGTTGGATCAGCTAAACACTTGCGTAAGCAAGATATATGAAACGTATTATGAATTCCTTGTAAAGCTTCAGGTAGATCTAACTTGTAGGCTACTGCTCCAACTTTTTTTCAATGATCTTGTAAGGTCCGATATACCTTGGTCCTAACTTTCCTCGTTTTCTGAATCTTACAACACATTTCCAAGGTGAAACCTTTAGCATTACATAGTCTCAAACTTGGAATTCTAAAGGTCGACGTCGTCTGTCAGCATAACTCTTTTGTCGATCTTGAGTAGCCTTCAACCATTGTTTAATCTGGACTATCTTATCTGTTGTTTCTTGTATAACTTCAGGTCCAGATAATTGACTGTCTCCTATTTTAATCCAACAGACAGGAGTTCTACATTTCCTTCCGTACATTGCTTCAAATGGTGTAACTTTGAAACTTGAATGATAACTGTTGTTGTAGGAGAATTCGATTAACGGTAGGTGATTATCCCAATTACCTCCGAAATCAATAACACAAGCCCTTAGCATATCTTCCAGAGTTTGAATTATACGTTCACTCTGTCCGTCAGTTTGTGGATGATATGCAGTACTCATGGTAAGTCGAGTTCCCAATTCTTTCTGAAAACTCGTCCAGAATCAAGAGGTGAACCGACTGTCTCTATCAGAAATAATAGACAATGGTATGCCATGGTGGCTCACAATTTCATTGATATAGATTCTGGCTAACTTATCCATAGAGTATGTTTCATTGATAGGCATAAAATGGGCTGACTTGGTCAGTCTTTCGACCACGAACCATATGGTATTATGCCCTTTTTGTGTTCGAGGTAGTTTGGTTACGAAGTCCATTGTAATACGATCCCATTTCCAGATAGGTGATTCTAATTGTTGTAACTGACCTGCTGGTTTCTAGTGCTCAATCTTAACTTGAAGACAATTTAAGCATTTGTCTATGTACTGGGCTATTGATCTCTTCATGTTTGGCCACCGGTAATGAATCTTCAGATCTTTGTACATTTTGTTTGCACCAGGAAGCATGGAATATCTTGATTTGTGTGCTTTATCCAACACCTTCTCTTGAATGTTTCCAATTTTTGGAATCCAGATTCTTTGATCGAATCTCATGATTCTATCCTCTCCTTTGGATAGCAACTTTTGTTTCCCAGTCATACGTTCTTTCTTGATATTTTCTTCTTCTAATGCCATTGGTTGGATTTCTTTTTTTTCTTCTATTAAATCAAGCTTCAGATCCAATTGTAGTGCTTTTACTTTAACCGGTTAGCTTCGTTCTTTCTGAATTAAAACATCTGCTACTACATTTACCTACCCGGAATGGTATTTGATTTCACAGTCATAATCGTTGATGAGTTCCATCCACCTCCTTTGTTTCATATTTAAATCCTTCTGATTAAAAATATGTTGGAGGCTTTTATGGTCTGAATATATCAAGCATTTGGTACCATACAAATAGTTTCTCTAGATCTTTAGAGCAAACACTATGACACCAAGCTCTAAATCATGCGTAGCATAGTTCTTCTCATGAACTTTAAGTTGGCGTGATGCGTAGGCAATAACCCTGTCTCGCTGCATCAACACACAACCTAGACCAGTTTGGTAAGCGTCACAATAGATAACAAAATCATCATTTCCTTTTGGTAGTGCTAAGATCGGTGCATGACTGAGTGTATATTTGAGAATGTTGAATGCTTCTTCTTGTTTCGTACCCCATTCAAACCTTGCTGCCTTCTGAGTCAAGGCAGTCAAAGGTGTAGCAATCTTGGAGAAGTCTTGAATGAATCTTCTGTAGTAATCGGCTAGTCCAAGAAAGCTTCTGATATCTATTGGAGTCTTTAGGGCTTCCCATTTCATAACAACTTCAATCTTACTTGTGTCTACTTGTATTCCATGCTCGTTCACAACGTGCACACGAAATTGTACTTCTCGTTTCCAAAATTCACATTTGGAAAACTTAGCTTACAATCTTTCCTTTCTTAAGGTTTCCAAAATTATCTTGAGATGCTTAGCATGTTCTTCTTGGCTTCGGGAATAGATAAGAATATCATCGATGAAAAAATTATCAAGGAATGGTTTACAGACTCGGTTCATTAGGTCCATAAATGATGTGGGGGCATTTGTTAGACCAAATGACATGACCAGGAATTCATAGTGACCGTATCGGGTCCTAAAAGCAGTCTTAGGTACGTCCTCTTCTTGTTCATTTAATTGATGATATCCTGATCTAAGATCGATCTTTGAAAAGTACTTGGGTCCTTATAGCTGATCGAACAGATCATCTATTGTAGGTAATGGATATCTGTTCTTCACAGACAACTTGTTCAATTCCCGATAATCAATGCACATTCTCATGCTTCCGTCGTTTTTCTTAACAAATATTATCGGTGCTCCCCAAGGTGAAGTACTAGGGTGAATGAACCCATTGTCTAAGAGTTCTTGAATTTGCTTCATGAGTTCTTTCAATTCGGAAGGAGCTAGACGATAAGGGGATCCTGCAACAGGTTTAGCTCCAAGAATGAGTTCGATTTGGAATTCAATCTGACGATCAGGTGAAAGACCGGGTAATTCTTCCGGAAAGACATCCGGGTGATCACAGACTACGAGAATATCTGCAATCTGTCCTTCGGGTTTAGTGTTTAAAGTATGGAGTAAGAATATACCGTCTCCCTTAATCAATTCTTTATTAGCTTTTGCTATAGAAATAATTTCAATGTTACTGGTCTCGCTATCACCCTGAATCATTAAACAACTTTCATCTGGTTTTTTAATCTTGACCATTTTCTGGTCACAATCAATCTGGGCCTGGTATTGGTTTAACCAATCCATCCCTAGGATAACTGTCACACCCCCAAATTTATTTACTTAATAAATAAATACAGGTTGCAACGATTGGTTCATTACACGATAGCGGAAGCTGTAATAGCGATTTCTAAGACTTGAATACATATACGATTACTAAAACTAAATAAATACAATGATCTAAATCCCTATAGTTCAATGGTCGACTTGAGACTTGATAATCTACGCCCGTCCGGTTACTAGGAATTGTTCCAACATAGCTAGCCTATTCCAACCGCTCCATGGCTAAAGGTTACCTGAGAAACATACTTGAAAGTGTCAACACAAAGGTTGGTGAGTTCACAGAGTTTGTTCATTTAGTACAGTTAGTTTTCCCCCAAAACGTATACATGACTTAATCGTCATAAAATAAGTAGTTTTCCTTTAAAAACATGCCCATGACTTTACCGTCATAAAATAAGTAGTTTTCCTTTGAAAACATGCCCATGACTTTACCGTCATAAAATAAGTAGTTTTCCTTTGAAAACATGTCCATGACTTTACCGTCATAAAATACGTGGTTTTCCTTTGAAAACATTCCCATGACTTAACCGTCATAAAATAAGTAGTTTTCCTTTGAAAACATGCCCATGTCATTACCGTCATAAAATAAGTAGTTTTCCTTTGAAAACATGTCCATGACTTTACCGTCATAAAATAAGTGGTTTTCCTTTGAAAACATTCCCATGACTTAACCGTCATAAAATACGTAGTTTTCCTTTGAAAACATATACATGATTTAACCGTTATCAAATAAGTAGTTTTCCTTTGAAAACATGCCCATGACTTAACCGTCATAAAATAAGTAGTTTTCCTTTGAAAACATATACATGACTTAACCGTCATCAAATAAGTTGTTTTCCCACTCAAATAGTTCTTGTAAATCCAATTGTTCGCAAATTGTTCCAAGTATATATATGATAAACAGAACAAGTAATGTTGACCCATTTGTAAACTAGCTAGGAATACAAAGAATATGTTCATACATGAGGCGTAACCAAACCATGACAATTGTTCTTTCGCCCCTCATATACGTTATCAAATGCTATGCGGCCATAAATCCTCCAGATTGTGGTTAGCGCGACTAACAATGACCGGGGGACGTCACTCCCCATAGTACTATTCATAGGACCCTAGGCTATAGTTAATGGTTACTAAATTGTTCCAGGGGACTTTACGAGCTCTATAATTGTTCGTACTCATGCAAACATAAAGGTCGGGTCTTGTTCTCTTGTTACCATATGAAAATGTTTGTAAATGTGTTTCATGTTTTCTCAAATGTATCAAACATTTATTTTTCATGCTTTCATATATTGTAAGTAATTGTGTCACAAGAGTTAAACCAAAATGTTCGTGTTGTTAAACATGTAAGCAAATATGTTTCATATTTTCAAATATGTTATGTAAGTATGTTTCTCCCCCGTTGTTTATAAAACATTAAAAAGCTAAAAGGGGCCGTGAAACTCACCTTGTGTCCGATGAAACCCTAGCAAATAACGGTGTGCTAAGAGTTCCTGTCTATCCGTACCCTAATCACACAAGGGTACTAATGTGTTAAGACTACCCGTCTTATACGTAAGTTGTTCATCCGACTTAACGAATCCCGTTAAGTACGCCTTTGTTTAGTAAAAATAGTGTTTTTATTTACGACTCATTGGTGATTATTATTCCAGTGTAGATGCTTACATATTTTCCGAGAAAATAATATGTTTCCCTATTGGTGACTTATTAAGTGTACCAAAAATAAATATTATTTTTGTAGCAACTTAAAATATATTCACTTATGTTCCACGATGTCATGTGATTATTTATTTTTAACCGAATCTCTTCATATGTTCCATGTACATATATTTTTAGTAACACCTTTCACGTTCATATGTTGATGATAATCGTTCGTATGTCTTCTTGAATCATAGGACACTACCTCGGGTCTTGCCAAGTAAGTCACACATGATCATATAACTTCAGGAACATGTATCCTTCAGCATAACACATGAATGGAATGAAGAGTTTATGAAGAACACCATCATCCAAGTGTTATTTTATGTGATTATATATATATGTAGTTTATATTTGATGTGTCCTTGTCTTGTCCATGGTCCTTCTAGTTTGGTAGTTTATGTATGAACATGTACATGTTTAAATATATGTATTCGAACATGACTTATGAAGAAATAAAGCCAAAACTCATTTAGACTTTTATGTTTTATTTTGTTCTTGAAAACTCAGATTTTTAGGCGTACTCCGTGTAGATTTTTAGATGGTTTTAGAAGACCAAATGACTTGGGGTTTTCTTCTAAAATCAAGTTTATTGAAACCAGAGGAGATGTGAAAAAGAATTACTGGATTTGGAGTTGGGTAGGTACCTCAAAACAGAAAAATGAGAAGGGGTGTCCAGATTCGACCTGCACTGAGCGGTCTTCTTGCGCCGGCTGTTTGGAGGTCGAACACTCCATGGATTCGAGTGATTTCACTTGAGTTTTCCTCTGTTAACATAGAGCTTCATTCTAGAAAAAGAATGGACTTATTTGGCCAAGTAACGAAGGAGATATGGCCTTCGAAGTTGACCGAAATTCTGGCAGAAACTGAGTTACGGGATTTTGGTCTTCTTTCGGTTTTTGGGGCTGGTTAAAATTAGAGAACAAGATGTGGTGTCGAGTTCATACCACTAGACAAGATAGGTGATGAAAAATGAGTAGAAAGATGGTAGAGGCTCGTGATGCTACAAAACTCGACTCTTAGACTCCAAGATTTCCTTAAATCTCTAACTCTAACCCAAACTCTCTATACTTGTGTTCTTGGACTAAGGATGCAAAGTGTGCAAGTGTGCATGTGTGGATCGATTATATAGATGGAAAGAAAGATTGAGTTTGAGTGTTAAGTTTCACCAAATTAATGCAAGGTATGTCTTGAATAGATGGACATGACCTTTGTACAAGTTCTTGATTGACTAAGCATGGTCCTATGACACAAGAGTGATGTGGTGGTTGATTTTTCAAGTGGGTGGCGCCCTCTAAGGCAATTCTCAGCCGAGAGGTGCACAAGGCAAATGGGTTTGAGTGTGATATCTCCCTAAATCATTGAAAGTATGACATGAAGAGATGGATTTGATGTTTAGCTTGGATTACACTTGAAATGGTATGGCTCCATTATGACACATGCATGGAACAAGATTGAAGTGGTCAAGGGGATGTCCCCACCTTGATTCGGCCGAGATTGGTTATGGGGGGTGGGGGTTGGTACTTGTTTTAAACACTACTTGAAATCTAAGTATTAGTTAGATAGTTTTTAGGTAGTGTAAACCCGGTAGGTGCTCCCGTGATATAATACCCGGTGTAAAACTTTTAAATGATTCATTACTTATATGTTTTTGTGTGGTTTGACTAGTTTCAATATTTTACTAGTTAACCCGACATAGTCACTACTATACTATATTGTACATGTATACACATAAAATAACTTAGAGTTATGTAACTTATTTATGTGTCAACTTTTTATAAAAGTTAGTCACCAATATTTATGTTTTTATACTCAAACGTGACACTAGACTTTTCTGGAATAACATTCTTTTTAATCACCAACGACTGTATCTTGTGGGTTATAACTGTTTACTCTTCTAGTAATTCTTAAAATTACTAAAGTATGATACGTTTTATTTTGCTAGACTCCTTGACAATACTATGTCAAAGATAATATTCCAGGAATATGGAGTATGAACGTGCTAAAATAATATGGCTTTTGACCTGAAATACTGGGTGTCACATTCTCCCCATGTTAAAGAGAATTTCGTCCCAAAATTCAGTTCTTGTCATCTTGACTTGGAGTGTTCGTGAACAAGGACGGATACTTGGCTTTCATTTTATCTTCCCGCTCCCACGTATACTCGAGGCCGCGCTTTGATGCTGGTGTGGTAACTGTTATTGTATGAAAACTCAGCCAACAGCGGTGAGTATCCATATTTCCTCTGAAATCGATTACACACGCACGGAGCACATCTTTTAATGTTTGGATGGTCCTTTTACCTCGACCATTAATCTGGGGATGATATGCAGTGCTCATGTCAAGGCGTGAAGGCTTCTTGTACAGACTGCCAGATTCTTGACATGAATCAACTGTCCCTATTAGAGAAAATGGAAACTGGCATACCATGCCTAGCCTCAATTTCCTTAATATTTAGCCTTGCACGCTTCCTACTTTTATTTGTCTCCTTGATTGGTAGGGAGTGAGCGGATTTTGTTAAACGACTGATGATTACCCATATAGTATCATAGTCGCTAGATGTTCTGGGTAGATTTGTAATGAAATCTATGGAATTCTCCTCCCATTTCCATTGAGGAATCTGCGGTTTTTGTGTTCACTCAGGTTATTCCTAACATTCTGCTTTCACTGTCGGGTATCTCCCAACATAGATAGCAGTTTCTCCTTTCATGTTTTACCACATAATGGAGTTCCTCGGGATCCTTATACGTTTTATTTGATTCTAGATGAATGGAGTACTTGGGCTTATGGACTTCATCCATAACCTCCTACATAGGCTACCGATACCTGGTACCCAAATTCTATTTGTATCATCCAACTTATGCTTCAATTGTTTGATTCCATTTACGTGGTGGTCGGTATTTGAAAGCAAAGCGAATACTTCTCCGACTAACGATATTAAACGTGCAAGAACCCCTTTATTTGATTACCCTCAATATGGTAGGGTTATGTGATTCTCATTCCTGGTAATGAAAGGAATGGTGCCTGCGAATCTTGAGCGTATGTTGACACATACCCTCTATTCGTCTACGCACTTTGTCACAAAAGCAGATCTCTATAGATCTTATGAAAGAATTACTCGACGAGGTGTCTAGGTTTTAGTTGAATATTGGGTAGTAATGATACAGTACGGAAATGAAACTTTATGTTTGTCCCTCTTATGCTTTTTGAAAGCATTTTCTCGGACTAAGACTTTATTCTTAATTTAGGTTTCGTGTTATCTATGATCTTCCATTAAAATGGGTCATAATTGGTTTAATATTTCAAGATTCCTTGTGTGCTCTCACTAGTAAAGTTCGAGTCTAATCACCACTTTACCCTTTGCTTGTACCACCTTTCTGAGGCAGACCAGCCTTTGCGTTGTAACGTCCTGATATGTAAACTCATGGCTTGACGACCATACTCTCGAAGTATGTAAGCCATACGAAGTTCTACGTTTGTTTGGAATATTCACATTTCGTCTAGGTGCGGAAATGAACAGTGATACTGTGAGAATGGTCTCATCGAATTAGTGCTTCCCCAAAATGGGCTATGGGTTTGTCAACCCATTAAGTTGGCAGAAAGGGTTGATAGCCAACTATTAGTCATACAGTGTGTATGCACTTCCTTAGTGTTTGAATGGTGCTTTGGTGACTTACTGTTACGTATTCTACTCATATAGGTTATAGCCTCAAAATCCTTAGCACAAGGATAAAATTGAGGTAATGAGTGTTAAATATCGAAAACTTTATATTCTTACTGAGCCTGCGTTAAGAGTTCATTTCTTAACAATAGATGATCTAGAGCTTCCTAATTACAGAAAATTAGGAGCGAAAGATGTGAGCACGCCTCTCCTCTAGGCTGAAATCTGGGATCCATTCAATAAGATGATCTTTGGGAAAGTGCGGGTATAAAGGGTATCAAACTATCCTTCTCGAATCTTTATGAACAGTGGTCTATAGTGAACAACTCATGCTTACGTCCCTTATGCATATCGAGAGCTAATGAGATTAGCAAGAAATTCTGCATTTGGAAAACCTTCAAAAGTTTTGTATGTCGTTTTTCTGTTAGTGCGATAATAGTCATCAGTCCATACTTAGGTTTCTTTGGCATTCGCTTGAGCATCATCCCCGACCTATTCATCACCGGGAGACTAGTCGGACTTAAAGGTGTACTGAATGTTAATGGTTGCTAGAGCAACCCTGTTTGACCAATATTATGAAATGTCAGATTGCCTATTTGTCTCATGTCGAGCTTCCACAACACCCCATAGGTGCTATGTGTATGCGGGTCAGAAAGATTTTCTGCCCCATTACCGGAGCTAGTGCATAGCACTCCTGACGTAACTTTCAAGTAACTGTGCCGAGATTACACTATAATCTCCCACAATAATTTTGCAATTATTGTAATTGTGGGTTGTGGTAATGCTTAATTTGAAGCCATCTTGATAAGCAGAATCTCAAAGAATGAATGTGCGAAATCCTTCGCCGTTCAGGATTCACTAAGGATTGGTTGAATTCAATTTGAATTTCTCTCGTTCCTCCCGAACTAGGAGAATACTTGGTGGACACCTATTTGAGAAGTCCGATTTGTTAAGATCCAATCCTTAATCAAGTGACTGAGAACATGGGTTGATCATTACCTTGGACAGCAAGACTCACTAAAGTTCCCGTACACTGCAAATCATGATTACGTGTGCACCCGTAATGATAATTTACTTTGCATGATCCCTGTAGTGTTCCTTCTATCCTCAACTTTTAGTTAAAAGGATTTGGAATGATCATTAGGTCGTGTTTGCACACTTGTGTAGGAGTGTGTATTGTTCTATCGGATTACTCTTGATTATGAGTACCAATACCCATGAGTCTGCCGAATCTGGCTGTTACCGGATGAGGTTAACGGTAGAGAGGCACCACCAGTGTCTCTCAAGAATAAAATGTGTATGGAAGTCAGGCACTATGTGTAGGGCAGAGATCCTCAAATTAGTGTCGAGCAACTCATGCTCCAATTATGTATGTACGTATGGATCCACATGATCCTGATGAATGTCTGGGTCTCCTGACCCATGGATTTCTCCCCCGTTTAGTCCTGCTTATCCACCTTGGATTCCCTTCGATCCGGGCAATCCCGTCTGCCACATCTCATGGGGAAAGTCTATTCGTTCGATCCGACAACTCATGAATTAGAGTATTTATACCGCACATACGTCAGAAAGAAAGTTGTCTCCACGGCTAGAGTAGTTGTCGGTGTGGTGCAGGTATAGGTACAGATTCTGGTACGGGTTCAGCCTGTTGTGATACCAAGATCGATAACTGACGGTTGCTGCCGTCGTCGCCCAAGCTCAGCTAGTAACTCGATCTTCTAAGGTTGCAGTATGCTGAGTACCCGTTATTCTTGACTCGTAATCCGAACAGTAACATGCTGTAAGTGTTTATTATTTCCACATTGTTGTATGTGTTTAAGTGTTCATTACATGTGCCATGTAATTGTATTAGTGTAGCTAATGATACCCTAGTGTAACTCCATACACTAATAGTCTACACAAATTGTTCGGCAACGGTTGGAATTCCTATACTCAAGTCTTAGGTGTTTTTAGTGTGATGCAAGTCTTAGAAATCTTGGTCCCTAAAAGAGTCCAGTTAGAGCCTAGGTGTCACTAAGAAAACCTAATTCGCTAAAACCATTGCTCTGATACCAATCTGTCACACCCCCAAATTTATTTACTTAATAAATAAATACAGGTTGCAACGATTGGTTCATTACACGATAGCGGAAGATGTAATAGCGATTTCTAAGACTTGATTACATATACGATTACTAAAACTAAATAAATACAATGATCTAAGTCCCTATAGTTCAATGGTCGACTTGAGACTTGATAATCTACGCCCGTCCGGTTACTAGGAATTGTTCCAACATAACTAGCCTATTCCAACCGCTCCATGGCTAAAGGTTACCTGAGAAACATACTTGAAAGTGTCAACACAAAGGTTGGTGAGTTCATAGAGTTTGTTCATTTAGTACAGTTAGTTTTCCCTGAAAACGTATACATGACTTAATCGTCATAAAATAAGTAGTTTTCCTTTAAAAACATGCCCATGACTTTACCGTCATAAAATAAGTAGTTTTCCTTTGAAAACATGCCTATGACTTTACCGTCATAAAATAAGTAGTTTTCCTTTGAAAACATGTCCATGACTTTACCGTCATAAAATACGTGGTTTTCCTTTGAAAACATTCCCATGACTTAACCGTCATAAAATAAGTAGTTTTCCTTTGAAAACATGCCCATGTCATTACCGTCATAAAATAAGTAGTTTTCCTTTGAAAACATGTCCATGACTTTACCGTCATAAAATAAGTGGTTTTCCTTTGAAAACATTCCCATGACTTAACCGTCATAAAATACGTAGTTTTCCTTTGAAAACATATACATGATTTAACCGTTATCAAATAAGTAGTTTTCCTTTGAAAACATGCCCATGACTTAACCGTCATAAAATAAGTAGTTTTCCTTTGAAAACATATACATGACTTAACCGTCATCAAATAAGTTGTTTTCCCAATCAAATAGTTCTTGTAAATCCAATTGTTCGCAAATTGTTCCAAGTATATATATGATAAACAGAACAAGTAATGTTGACCCATTTGTAAACTAGCTAGGAATACAAAGAATATGTTCATACATGAGGCGTAACCAAACCATGACAATTTGTAGAGTCATATATTTTGTATAAGCTGTTGTCATTTATTGTTCGTTTAAACAATTTTAGACTAGTTTACTTTCTGTCATTTCATTATTGTAATTTTAGTTTTTCTGTAATTTACTGTTTGTTTTACCAAGTCTGGGCCATCGAAACTATAGTTTCGAGTGAGGTTTGTTCACTCGAAACTAGTAGTTTCGATCGATAGTAGTTTCGACAGGCACTTTTTCCACTTGTAAATGTTCACTCGAAACTAGTAGTTTCGAGGAACATAGTTTCGATACTTGTGAAACTACTATAAATAGCCTAGTTAGAGAATTTCTAGGGTGTGAGTTGCGGCTGTAACCCTGAATTCTCTCTTTCAGATTTGTTCTTGAATCAATACAATTTGCATTCGTTTAATGCTTGTTCTTACACTTTCACATATTATTTGCATTGATTCTTAGTGTGTTTGGCTGTCTTCTTCACCAAGTCTGTCTCTAATCCTCTGTTACAACACCATACATACAGATTCCGCCTGCATGTGTGGGTAATCGATCACTTTCGTGATTTCCGATTGAAATCTGGACCTACAATTGGTATCAGAGCATTATGCTCTTGATTTCTGAGTATTATCAGGTTTTGTGATCGATTCTAGGTGTTTTGTGAAGTTTCTCGAAGTTTTTCTCCACTCGAGTTTTTGGAGCACTGTTTCATTGATTTCTGGCTTTATTTCTTCGGGTTTTTCGGATCTGAAGATTGTTCTGTGTTCGAGAGGTTACTTGGAAGCTTTTCGCTGGATTGGATTCTTATTTCGTCATTATTAATTTTTGAAACTTTTCTTCAATGGAGTCTGCTGAAGCCTGAAGAAGAAGGTATCGAAACTTCAGGGAGACATTTTCTGCTATCTGTTGGTCATCGAAACTACTTGTCTGTACCTTTGTCTGTTGAAGGTACAATCGAAACTAGCATTTTTGTCCTGTTATATCGAAACTTACCCTGCAGATTTCCCACTCGAAACTAGTCTCACTTGAAGCTGGGAAGTTTCGAGCAAGATTTCTCACTCGAAACTAGGAGTTTCGAGCAAGCTTGGTCAATCGAAACTAGTTTCACTCGAAACTAGTCTCACTCGAAATTAGGTAGTTTCGAGCAATTTTTCTTCACTCGAAACTTGTTGTTTCGACCAAAACTGTTCACTCGAAACTAGCTACTGTTGGAATTTCTTTTTCTAAGACTATGGCATCTTCAAGCACCAATGAGTATGCCGGAGGAAACAAACCACCTGTCTTGGTGTCTACCAGAGATTTTGATGACTGGACAAAGAAGATGAAGACTTTCTTCCAGTTTCATGACCACACTCTCTTGCAATCTATCACTGATGGTCCACATAAGCCAGTTACTACTACTGCTGATGTTCAACGTCCGAAACTTGTGTCTGAGTATGATGACAAAGATAATGCCTTAATTGCCAGAGATAACAAAGCTTATGGATCTATTGCTATGGCACTTCCTATGGATGTTTTCAACATTTTTGCTGAGTACACTACTGCTAAAGATCTTTGGGTTGCTCTATGTACAAGATATGAGGGAAGTGCTGATATCAGAGAAAGTAAGAGGGATTTAATCAAGAAGCAGTATGAAATGTTTAGCAGTGTCCCTGGTGAACCCATGTCAGAATTAATCAACCGTTTCTCAAGTATTGTCTCTAAGTTGAAGGTTTTGGGAACTGAGTATCCCGTTCTTGAGTTAAACAAGAAGCTGCTTGATTCATTGCCTGAAGAATGGAACATGTACCGGATTATGATAAAGAAAACTGAGAAGCTAAGTGATCTGTCACAACAAGAACTCTTCAGCATCCTGGAGTCATATGAGTTGGAGATAAAGAAGGGTGCAGTTACTCCAACTAATCAGTCTGGCAACACAGCTCTTCTTGCAGGTCAAGGCTCCTCCACTTCGTCCAAATCTACAATGGCCTATTTTCAAACTGATGTTCCTCCATCTGCTGCTGCAATTCAACCAACTGGTTCCTCTGCTCCTCCAAAGACTACTACCATGATTCCTGATGAATATGTCCCGATCATGACTGCTTTCATGTCATGCTATGATGCACTGATTTCTGGAAACTTGACGCCGGTCAGTTTTCAACCTGATGACCTGGAGCAGATCAATCCTGATGATTTAGAGAAAATGGACATTGATTGGTGCATGGCAATGTTGACTCTACGGGCCAAGAGATTTATCAAAAGGACCGGAATGGACAGGTTCAAGCAAGGAAAGACTCTTGGGTTTGATATCAAGAAAGTACGATGCTACAATTGTGACCAGCTAGGTCATTTTGCCAGAAATTGCAAGGTGCCGACTTCAAAGGAGCAGCATGAACAGAAGACTTCCTCTGGAAAGCAAGATGCTGTCCCTCCCAAATTTTCTACATCTTCAAGTTCCACAGCTTTGGTCTGTCAAGCGGATGGACATTATCATTGGGGTGATCAGGAAGGTGATGCAGTTGACAAGGCACTGATGGCTGACATTGAAGAAAAGGATAAATGTGTCATGATTGAACCAGCTACAGATCTTACTGCCGTGCCTACCGAGGTAATATCTAGACTTTGTAGCGCTAAATCTTGCTTAAATGAAGTTCAGAAATATAGATTCATCAACCAGGCCTTGGTCGATGAACGAGATCACTTTAAAGTAATGTATGACTCTGTTGCCAAAAATGAGAAACTTTATTTAAAGAAAATTCGTGACATATCTGGTGAAAATCGTTCTTTAATCGTGCAACTTAATACTCAAACTATTAACAATACGATTTTAACTGAAAGAGTCCAAAAGGCAGAAAAGGCCAAATTACAGATTGACCACATGGATTTGGATCAGAAAATTTTATTTGGAATTATTGATAAACAATTTAATAGAAAAGGTAAAGAAGGTCTTGGGTATAACTCTCACCCACCTCCTTATTCTAAATCAGGGAGATTTGCTGATATGCCAACTCCACATGTTTCAACACCTTTTGTTTGCAAATTATCTCCTGATGATTATATTACATCCTGTGATTCTGACAGTTTTGCTTCTTGTGCAGAATCAAATTGTGTAATTTCCGAAGATGATTGTGATGAGAGCACTAATGATAGAACTATTTTAAAAGAACTGGAGTCGGATGATTGTAATAATATGTCCGTGTCTAAACAAAATCTTTGTGAACACGTTGAAAACTTGTATTTTGATTCTATGCCTGCTGAGCATACGGGATTGGGATGTGATGTTTCTAAGTTTAAAAATGCTTTACCTTTTGTTCCTAAATCTTTGAATGTTGTGCCATGTGTTACCAAGTTTAAAAGTGCAGGAATTATTGTGAATGATGTGCCACGTGAAACCATGAGCAACATGGATTTTTTCAGATTAAAGGAAGCACATCGTCTTCAAGACAAAGTTATTGATGAGAGAACCGTCTCATGTTCAGATTCCTCAACATCACAATCATCTTCATCTTTTGATGATAATTATCAGGCTAAGAGACATTGTGACTTTGTTTGTTTTAGTTGTGGTGCCTCAAATCATGTTTCAAGAAGTTGTACATTGTTAACCACAAATTCTAATGAAGAATCGGCTTTCAAAAGTTCATTAAATTCATATGTGTTGCCTAAGTCTTCTCAAAATAGGAAATCTAGGCGTAAAAGAATTAAAAATGCTAAAAATTATTTAAAACGAACCTGGAAAATTAAAAATAATGTTCTATTTGATGACAGTGCTTCATCAAAGGATGGTTGCAATTCTGATTCCCATGAGATGTCATATCCTGACTTTAAAATCTCTTGATTAAAACAATTTTGGTCAAAATGTATAAATGGTTCGTTGTGTATAGGGTCAATCAAGAAGAACGGGAGATAACATCTGGCATGTAGATAGTGGATGTTCAAGGCACATGACTGGTCAATTCAATCTGCTGCAAGATTATCATCAAGAGGATGGAGATTATGTAGCTTTTGCTGGAAATCCAAGAGGAGGAAAGATTGAAGGTCAAGGAACTGTGTCGAATGGTGTAAATAGTTTGGAAAATGTCAACTTCGTTCCACAGCTAAAGTACAATCTGATGAGCGTCTCTCAGATCTGTGATAAAGACTTTAGTGCCTTGTTCAACTCAAAAGAATGTCTGATTTTGAAGCCTGGTGTAGTAATTCCAGAAGAACTCATTCTTATGCGAGCTCCTCGAAGATACAACACTTACAGTCTGGATATGAACAATCCATCAGGAATCGAATCCTGTTTTCTTTCCAAAGCTTCAGAAGATGAATCTTTTCTCTGGCACAAGAGATTAGGACACGTTAATTTCAAGACAATGAATCGCCTTGTTCGAGGAAACCTTGTCACCGGTTTGCCTCTGAAAGACTTCTCACCAGTAGAACATTGTCTCTCCTGCTCCAAAGGCAAACAGCACAAATCATCTCACAAACCCAAAACCACAAATTCCATTGACTCTCCCCTTCAATTGCTTCACATGGATCTTTTCGGTCCTGTCAGTGTCATGAGTCATGGAAGGAAATCATACTGTTTGGTGGTAACCGATGACTTCTCACGATTTACTTGGGTATTCTTCCTGGCAAAGAAAGAAGAGACACCAGAGATTCTGAAGATTCACTTGCTTCAAATCGAGAATTTGTTCAATCTAAATGTGAAGATTATCCGCAGCGATCATGGAACAGAATTCAAGAATGTCACTCTCGATTCTTTTTGTGAAAGTAAGGGTATTGCTCGGCAATTCAGTGCACCACGTACTCCTCAACAAAATGGTGTAGCTGAAAGAAGAAACCGCACGTTGATTGAAGCTGCAAGAACTATGATCGTCGATTCTAAACTTCCTGTCACGTTCTGGGCCGAAGCAGTCAATACCGCATGTTTCGTACAAAATAGAGTTCTCATAACCAAAAGCTGTAACAAGACTCCTTATGAAATCATGTACAAGCGCAAGCCTGTTATTGACTTCTTCAGGAAATTTGGATGTGTTTGCACAATGCTGAATACTTCTGATCAGCTGAACAAGTTTGAAGCCAAAGCAGATGAATGTTATTTTGTGGGATATTCGTCTAACCAAAGAGCTTTTCGTGTTTACAACAAGAGACGAAGGATTGTGCTGGAGTCCATTGATGTCAATTGGCATGAAAGCAATCATACGGACGCTGGGGACGGTCCTGATTGGCTTTTTGATGTCGACTCATTGTTTAAATCTTTTAATCTTCCTGATGTTACTAATATATCTGTTTCAGCTAATCCTCTTTTGCCTGTAAATTCCTTAGGTACTGCTTCTGCTTCTGCTTCAAGCTCCTCTTCATCATCCACTCCAGATTCTTCAGATTCTGTAGCAACAAATGAAATTGTTGAGGAAGAAACTCCTCCAATAGTGGATGTTGCTTCACAATCTTCTGTTGACAGCTCAAGTAATGAAGAAGCCGTTATTCCTGATCACAACTTTACCAATCTGGATGAACTTGTAGAAGAAGATGAGATTCCACAGTTGAGAGTTCACAAGAATCATCCCACAGAAAATATCATTGGTCCACTCAATGTGGGAGTACAAACAAGAAGTGCCATAGAAGCAATAAATGATGGTCTTTTCACCTGTTTCATATCTCAAATCGAACCCAAAAATATTAAAGCTGCTTTGCTCGAGAACAGTTGGGTGGAGGCCATGCAAGAAGAACTGCAGCAGTTCAGCAAGTTACATGTGTGGAATCTTGTAGATCTTCCGAAGAACAAAGTCCCAATCGGCACTCGTTGGGTATTTCGTAACAAGAAGGATGAAGGTGGAATTGTAATTCGTAACAAAGCCCGCTTGGTGGTTCAGGGGTTTTATCAAGAAGAGGGAATTGATTTTGAGGATGTCTTTGCACCAGTGGCTCGCTTGGAAGCCATAAGAATGTTTCTCGCCTACGCAGCCTACATGGACTTCACGGTTCATCAAATGGATGTGAAAAGTGCATTTCTGTATGGAAAGGTTCAAGAAGAAGTTTATGTCAAGCAGCCACCGGGTTTCATTGATCCAAGCTATCCTGATAAAGTTTACAAACTTGACAAGGCACTGTACGGTCTTCATCAAGCACCTCGTGCGTGGTATGAAACGTTATCTACGCATCTGCTGGATAATGGTTTCACACGAGGGGCAATTGACCAAACTTTGTTCAAGCGTAAGGATGGTGCGGACACTATTATGGTGCAGATCTACGTGGATGATATCATTTTCGGATCCACCAATCCTCGGTTATGCAAGGAGTTTGAGGAAGTGATGCGATCTAAGTTTGAGATGAGCTCCATGGGAGAAATGAAGTTCTTTCTCGGTTTACAAGTAGATCAGTCTGAGTCAGGAATCCTTATCCATCAAGAAAAGTATGTTAAAGAAATCCTGACCAAGTTCAAAATGACTGAATCTCATCCTTACAAGACTCCCGTGGAAGTTCGTCATTGTCTATCTCCTGATTTGGATGGTGAAAGCGTGGATCAGCACCTCTATCGCTCAATGATAGGATCTCTTCTGTATCTCACTGCCAGCAGACCAGACATCATGTTTGCAGTGTGCTTGTGTGCACGCTTTCAGGCTAATCCTAAACTCTCTCATTTGATTGCTGTTAAACGTATTTTAAGATACTTAAAGCACAAGCCAAAACTTGGGCTTTGGTATCCTAAAACTAATTTGTTTGACCTTGTTGCCTATTCAGATTCAGACTACGGGGGATGCAACTTAGACCGAAAATCCACTTCTGGGGGTTGTCAGTTCCTTGGCAACCGTCTCATTTCCTGGCAATGTAAGAAACAAACCACCGTTTCTCAATCCACAGCCGAAGCTGAATACATTGCTGCAGCCCTCTGTTGTTCTCAAGTGAGATGGATCCACCACCAGATGCTTGATTACGGGATCACTTTTCATGAAACCCCCATCTTGTGTGACAACACCGCCGTTCCTCACATCACCAAAAATCCCGTTCAGCACTCTAAAACCAAGCACATTGAGATCAAACACCATTTCATTCGCGATTGTGTCGAAAAGAAACATATCAAGATCGTTGAAGTGAAAACCGACAAGCAGACCGCTGACATCTTCACTAAGGCCTTTGATTCTGCCAGATTTGAAAAACTGGTGGAGATGCTCGGCATGATAAACTTTCAATAACCCTTGTGCATACTGTTTTTCTGTTTAAACTTGTTAATCGGGAAGATTTTCAAAAAGATTTTCTGCTTTGTACAGTTATTTTCTTCTTTATTTTTGATAGCATAACTTTTGGGGGAGAATTAGATAGTTATGTCGGAAAGTAAAAGTTTTGCTTCGTATAGTTAAAAAAAAAAAAAAAAAAAAAAAAAAAAAAAAAAAAAATCTCTTTATTGCTTTTTGTTTGTTTCAGGAAAATCGGATCTGACCTTGTGAGAAATGATAGAGTCTGATCACACTTCTTGAACATGGAATGGACCACAAGCGATGGTGCTTACTGAGGTATAGCCGGTAGGCCCGACATATGGTTATAACTCTCTAGTAGTGTGAAAACCTAATTCTCTACCGTACACGTGTGTTTGAACCCATTCTTGAAACATCTAACCCATTTTAAGCTAAGAAAACTGATTCAATCAGATACAGGCTTACGTGTTGGATTCTGATTCATGCACCAGGTGACCGTCAAAGTAACGAAAATTACCGCCGATGACCCCGTCTGTTTTGCTTACGCAAAGATCTCGGGAGTTCATCTTTTTCCCATCCACTTGGATGATTTGACCCCGTCTGTTTTGCTTACGCAAAGACCTCGGGTGTTCAACTTTTTCCTATCCGCTTGGATAATTTTACGACTTCTTCTGTTTTGCTTACGCAAAGATCTAGAATGTTCGTACCTTTTTTTAATATCCACTTGGATATTTTTCATTTTACACCCATCTTACATCCTGTTGGATTTTATTTTACTTTTGGCGGTGAATTCAACTTACCAAGATGGTACCCTGGTTAACCTGCAAGAAATGATAAGATGAATGTGGGTATGTCTTGAGGATTGATAGGCTTTCAAAACCATTTTATTTCAATATGTGGGGTACACCGTGTTTCGTGCATTAAATGGTACCTTTTAATCACATGAAATTTTTGTATAAACAAATGCTCGGGTTTATCTTGCACACATATCGGCTATCTTCAGGGATTCACAGTAGCTGAGTGCAAAAATGAAGTGTTTCAAGAGTTTGACCAGACATGATCTCACGTTGGATCTTTTCCAAGGATAAGTGTTTATATCTTATTTTGGTTATTAAAAATATCTTTATCTTCCTTATTAACTTGTTTAAATTGTACATAGTTTTTGAGTTTATGTCTTTTGCCTTTGACCCAGTTTGACCTACCTATCGAAACTATGATCATACTTGAAAGGTTTGCCCCTAAAACATTTGCTCGAAACTTCCAAGTCCCTCGAAACTACCCTGCCCACTCGAAACTTCCTCGCTCACTCGAAACTAGTAGTTTCGAGAGGGCCATTTCAGTCTTTTCACAAACTCAAATTAAATGTCTTCATAATCCATATTCATGCGGCGTTTCTTCATCACTCACCCGAAACTCTCTCACACCTTTGCTTTCACACACAAATTCTCTCAAACCCTCGGTCTAAGCTTGCGATTTCAGTGTTTCTCATCTGAATCCCTCGTCGTCTTCTTCATCAGGTAATGGTTTGTGGGTTTTTGAAAGTGATTTATGTGAATGAACAGGCCCTTGGGTTTGATTTCACAAGCGTTTACGACTAGTTCTTCATAATCTAGGTCGTCTGGTGTTCATTTCATGTTTTTGAGATCACCTTTGTTAATATCTCACTCTTTATGTGTTTAATTTTGCAGATTTAGGTTGATTCATCGGTAAGAAGGAGTTTCGACACTCTCAGGCCTTTATTAACCTTTTTCTTTGTTTTATTTTGCATTTGTTTCTTATTTCTAAGTTTGAGTCTGCATATAAGTTTCGTTTGTTTTCTGTGCTTTTTGAGTCTGTTGATATTTTCAAGGGTTTGCCATCGAAACTAGGTAGTTTCAAGTAAAAGAGGGATTTTAAGAATTTGAAAGGTTTTTAGGTTTTGAACTGTCTTCACTCGAAACTCTGTAGTTTCGATACCCCCTGATGCTCGAAACTCTGTAGTTTCGATACCCTTGGTGCTCGAAACTAGTACTTTCGATATGGTTTCTTCACTCGAAACTTAGTTTCGATAGTCCCTTTTTCTGATATTTTCTAAGTGTTGGAAATAAGTAGTTTCGTTCGAAACTTATAGTTTCGATAGTGTCTTTCTCAGAATTTTTCTAAGTATTGAGACTTATGTAAGAAATTTCCTTTGTGATTTTCTTGTGCAGATATGGATCTTTTATTTGCCAAGAAGCACAATATCTGTGCTTACTTGAATGCCACTGACCCCAAGAATGCAGAGTTCACACCAGTTCTCAATTTCCTAGCCAACTCTAATATTAGCTTTGCCATAAACAACAATCTGCCAGTTTTTGAGACCACTATAAGACAGTTCTGGGCTACTGCTACAAGTGTCTCCGTTAACAATACAAGACACATTAGAGCCACTGTTCACAACCAAGAAGTGTTATTTTCTGAGGCTACTATCAGAGAGGTGCTACAATTTAATGATAACCCTGAAGCCCCAATTGAATTTCCAAGCTTTTACATTCGAGAATGTTTCAGAAGAATGGGTCACCCAAATAAATTCATAGGAGGGCAAGTCATCAAGAATGCTCTTCCTCCACTCTGGAGATACATCGTGCATATCTTTATTCATTGCATCTCTATTAGAAAAGGAGGATTTGACTCAGCAAATGCTTTGATAGCTTCGGCCATTCTTGGCTTAGTCAAGGGAAGGGAGTACAACTTCTCTGGTCTAGTGTTCGGACAACTGATTGAGAACCTAACTGGGAGAGTCAAAGACAAATTTCTTGCATATCCAAGGTTCTTACAGATGGTCATCAATCATCTCCACCCAGATCTTCAACAAGATGGTCCTCTCCTGATTCTTGATCATATGAATGCAAAGACTCTGAGCTACATGAAAAGCTCCAGTTCAAGAACAAACCGAGACATTGCCAATGTTCCTTTATTTGGACACATTCTGGGAGAAGAAGAAGAAGCTATACCTGATGTTGATCCAGAACTACCTGTTGAATCTTCATCATCATCAGCAGAAGAAGAAGAACCTCATAATGAGCAAGAAAACCAAGAGGCTGAAAATCAAAATGTTGAAGTAGAAATTCAGGAGAATGTACAACAGGAAATGGGACTAAATGAAGAAGATCTTATCTTTGAAGCTCCTATGATAGATCAAGTGTTGGAGAATCCTGAACCAATTATTCAGGAAGAACATGTTGAGGCAGAAGCTAATTCAGAAGACACCTTGGATGAAGGCATTTATGGCACCAAGTATGACGTCTCAGATTATGAAACTGAAACTGAAGATCACACTGAACCTCCAGCATCATCTTCTAAGAGACAAGCTGAGTCTGAATCTGACTATGAGCTAGAAGAACCACTGGCTAAGAAGATTAAGACTGGACTGGAGCCTTTAAGCACCTCCTCAGAGTCCTTAGATGACATTCCTGAAAACCTAACTCCTATTCATTCACCCATTCATGCTGCTACCACCCCTCAACCATCTCCACAACCATCTCCACAACAATCACCCATCCATACTTCTCCCACATCACCATCTCATAATTCAACCTCCCCTGTTCCCAGAGTTAAAACATTAAGCCTTGAACTAAAGAAGATGCAGGATCAGCTTCAAAAGAAAGATGAAGAGATTGAAGGTCTGAAATCCAACCTGCATGATGTCCAGGAAGAAGTAAAAGACTTAAAGCTGGAAGTTGGGGGTCTACATACACAGATTGACATTCAACAAACCCAACTTGAAGAACAACAGAATTTTATCTCAAAACAAAATGAAGACTTCAAGGTTTTAGCCGAAGCAGTGAAACAGCTTAAAGCTTCCATTGATAATCCTGTGCAACAACAAGCAACCACTTCAATGGCTCAGGGGGAGATCACATCTGTGGTTGAACCTTTGTCTCCTGCCATCATCACTGATCCAGAGTCTACAATGACCATCTTTACCGGGCATGCTGAAAAGACAAAGGAGGCAGTGGAAGTTAAGATTGAAGGACCAGAACTAGACCTTCCCTCAGCAAGTGAGAGAAGAGATGCTAGGAAGAAAGGAAAAGGGACGTCAACAGAAATAGAGACTGTTATACTAGATGAAGAAGACATCCAATCTGATGACGAGCTGAATGTCCTCTTGAATGAAATTGAAAACTTTGGGTATAACGATCTTTACCCAGAAATTCTGACTACAGAGGAAAAGGAGACTGAAAGAACAAGATACTTCACCGAAGAAGGAGAAGAAATTCAAACCTTGTCTGATGAAGAAAAAGATGAAGAAGAGGTTCTGGTTAATCTCATCAAGAAAGTCACTCCTGAACCAACCACTACAGCCTCTGAGTCTATTCCAGCACAAGATCCACCGTCTGTTGCACCTGAACCTCCAACTTCAAGAAAATCTTGGTTCAGAAAAATCATTCAGGAAGAGACTCCTAAAACATATGAATGGATAGCTGAGCATCAGGAGCTAAAGAGGCCCCCAATTGGCTGGAAATATGATGCAGAAAGGAAGCTCTTTATCATTAGAAGATATAGAGGGGGAGTTCAGCACTTCAAAAATATGACTGACTTCCAGACACTTCCTTTCTATGACCTCAGGGATTTAGCCAAGCTTCCACTTCAAAACCCTGGGAAGGTTATGATGGCTTATGACTTCGAGAAGTTTCTGCACTCTCAAGTCAATAATGATTTCAAAGGGATGAAGCCAAGGAAAACTCAGAAGAAGATCTCAAAGACAAGGTTTCACCCTAAAACCAATAAGCCTTATGTGTTCTTGAGATACAAGCCTGCCCAAACCCACAAGACTATCACCATTCCAAAATCTGTACCTGTCCAGCTACAAACTTTCAGAAAGTGGTTCTATAACCCAGTCATTGGCAGTGCAGTGATCGAGTGTAAGGGCAAGGAAGACATCATCATCTTTGAGCCCATGGAGCTGCTGAAATTTCAACCTGAAGATCTGGAGGTGCTATTCCAGAATCACATTCAGGCATATAGTGATGAAGATGAAGCTGATGCCAAAGCCTATCAAAGGGTTGTGACTCTACATGTAAAACCTTTCATCCCTAGGACAACTGAAGGACCAGCTGCTTGAAGAAGAGCTGAAGACAGTAATGCAACAGCTTAGGGGGAGATTGTAGAGTCATATATTTTGTATAAGCTGTTGTCATTTATTGTTCGTTTAAACAATTTTAGACTAGTTTACTTTCTGTCATTTCATTATTGTAATTTTAGTTTTTCTGTAATTTACTGTTTGTTTTACCAAGTCTGGGCCATCGAAACTATAGTTTCGAGTGAGGTTTGTTCACTCGAAACTAGTAGTTTCGATCGATAGTAGTTTCGACAGGCACTTTTTCCACTTGTAAATGTTCACTCGAAACTAGTAGTTTCGAGGAACATAGTTTCGATACTTGTGAAACTACTATAAATAGCCTAGTTAGAGAATTTCTAGGGTGTGAGTTGCGGCTGTAACCCTGAATTCTCTCTTTCAGATTTGTTCTTGAATCAATACAATTTGCATTCGTTTAATGCTTGTTCTTACACTTTCACATATTATTTGCATTGATTCTTAGTGTGTTTGGCTGTCTTCTTCACCAAGTCTGTCTCTAATCCTCTGTTACAACACCATACATACAGATTCCGCCTGCATGTGTGGGTAATCGATCACTTTCGTGATTTCCGTCATAAAATAAGTGGTTTTCCTTTGAAAACATTCCCATGACTTAACCGTCATAAAATACGTAGTTTTCCTTTGAAAACATATACATGATTTAACCGTTATCAAATAAGTAGTTTTCCTTTGAAAACATGCCCATGACTTAACCGTCATAAAATAAGTAGTTTTCCTTTGAAAACATATACATGACTTAACCGTCATCAAATAAGTTGTTTTCCCAATCAAATAGTTCTTGTAAATCCAATTGTTCGCAAATTGTTCCAAGTATATATATGATAAACAGAACAAGTAATGTTGACCCATTTGTAAACTAGCTAGGAATACAAAGAATATGTTCATACATGAGGCGTAACCAAACCATGACAATTGTTCTTTCGCCCCTCATATACGTTATCAAATGCTATGCGGCCATAAATCCTCCAGATTGTGGTTAGCGCGACTAACAATGACCGGGGGACGTCACTCCCCATAGTACTATTCATAGGACCCTAGGCTATAGTTAATGGTTACTAAATTGTTCCAGGGGACTTTACGAGCTCTATAATTGTTCGTACTCATGCAAACATAAAGGTCGGGTCTTGTTCTCTTGTTACCATATGAAAATGTTTGTAAATGTGTTTCATGTTTTCTCAAATGTATCAAACATTTATTTTTCATGCTTTCAGATATTGTAAGTAATTGTGTCACAAGAGTTAAACCAAAATGTTCGTGTTGTTAAAACATGTAAGCAAATATGTTTCATATTTTCAAATATGTTATGTAAGTATGTTTCTCCCCCGTTGTTTATAAAACATTAAAAAGCTAAAAGAGGGGCCGTGAAACTCACCTTGTGTCCGATGAAATCATAGCAAATAACGGTGTGCTAAGAGTTCCTGTCTATCCGTACCCTAATCACACAAGGGTACTAATGTGTTAAAACTACCCGTCTTATACGTAAGTTGTTCATCCGACTTAACGAATCCCGTTAAGTACGCCTTTGTTTAGTAAAAATAGTGTTTTTATTTACGACTCATTGGTGATTATTATTCCAGTGTAGATGCTTACATATTTTCCGAGAAAATAATATGTTTCCCTATTGGTGACTTATTAAGTGTACCAAAAATAAATATTATTTTTGTAGCAACTTAAAATATATTCACTTATGTTCCACGATGTCATGTGATTATTTATTTTTAACCGAATCTCTTCAAATGTTCCATGTACATATATTTTTAGTAACACCTTTCACGTTCATATGTTGATGATAATCGTTCGTATGTCTTCTTGAATCATAGGACACTACCTCGGGTCTTGCCAGGTAAGTCACACATGATCATATAACTTCACGAACATGTATCCTTCAACATAACACATGAATGGAATGAAGGGTTTTTGAAGAACACCATCATCCAAGTGTTATTTTATGTGATTATATATATATGTAGTTTGTATTTGATGTGTCCTTGTCTTGTCCACGGTCCTTCTAGTTTGGTATTTTATGTATGAACATGTACATGTTTAAATATATGTATTCGAACATGACTTATGAAGAAATAAAGCCAAAACTCATCAAGACTTTTATGTTTTATTTTGTTCTTGAAAACTCAGATTTTTAGGCGTACTCCGTGTAGATTTTTAGATGGTTTTAGAAGACCAAATGACTTGGGGTTGTCTTCTAAAATCAAGTTTATTGAAACCAGAGGAGATGTGAAAAAGAATTACTGGATTTGGAGTTGGGTAGGTACCTCAAAACAGAAAAATGAGAAGGGGTGTCCAGATTCGACCTGCACTGAGCGGTCTTCTTGCGCCGGCTGTTTGGAGGTCGAACACTCCATGGATTCGAGTGATTCCACTTAGGTTCTCCTCTGTTAACATAGAGCTTCATTCTAGAAAAAGAATGGACTTATTTGGCCAAGTAACGAAGGAGATATGGCCTTCCGAAGTTGACCGAAATTCTGGCAGAAACTGAGTTACGGGATTTTGGTCTTCTTTCGGTTTTTGGGGATGGTTAAAATTAGAGAACAAGATGTGGTGTCGAGTTCATACCACTAGACAAGATAGGTAATGAAAAACGAGTAGAAAGATGGTAGAGGCTCGTGATGCTATAAAACTCGACTCTTAGACTCCAAGACCTCCTTAAATCTCTAACTCTAACCCAAACTCTCTATACTTGTGTTCTTGGACTAAGGATGCAATGTGTGCAAGTGTGGATCGATTATATAGATGTAAAGAAAGATTGAGTTTGAGTGTTAAGTTTCACAAAATTAATGCAAGGTATGTCTTGAATAGATGGACATGACCTTTGTACAAGTTCTTGGTTAACTAAGCATGGTCCTATGACACAAGAGTGATGTGGTGGTTGATTTTTCAAGTGGGTGGCCCCCTCTAAGGCAATTCTCAGCCGAGAGGTGCACAAGGCAAATGGGTTTGAGTGTGATATCTCCCTAAATCATTGAAAGTATGACATGAAGAGATGGATTTGATGTATAGCTTGGATTACACTTGAAATGGTATGGCTCCATTATGACACATGCATGGAACAAGATTGAAGTGGTCAAGGGGGTGTCCCCACCTTGATTCGGCCGAGATTGGTTATGGGGGGTGGGGGTTGGTACTTGTTTTAAACACTTGTTGAAATCTAAGTATTAGTTAGATAGTTTTTAGGTAGTGTAAACCCGGTAGGTGCTCCCGTGATATAATACCCGGTGTAAAACTTTTAAATGATTCATTACTTATATGTTTTTGTGTGGTTTGACTAGTTTCAATATTTTACTAGTTAACCCGACATAGTCACTACTATACTATATTGTACATGTATACACATAAAATAACTTAGAGTTATGTAACTTATTTATGTGTCAACTTTTTATAAAAGTTAGTCACCAATATTTATGTTTTTATACTCAAACGTGACACTAGACTTTTCTGGAATAACATTCTTTTTAATCACCAACGACTGTATCTTGTGGGTTATAACTGTTTACTCTTCTAGTAATTCTTAAAATTACTAAAGTATGATACGTTTTATTTTGCTAGACTCCTTGACAATACTATGTCAAAGATAATATTCCAGGAATATGGAGTATGAACGTGCTAAAATAATATGGCTTTTGACCTGAAATACTGGGTGTCACAATAACCTTATATTCGTTCATGCTCATTGGCATTAGTGTAACTATTACTTTATCGTCACCAAAATTGATGACACAATCAGGGTATGATTCGGCTATCCTAATCTGTTCACCACTTGCTGTTTCGATGACATAGGTATGAATAAGCGGAATTGGTCTTACGCCTAAATATGGGGTGAATGCATATGAAACAAAACTTCTATTCACCTATGTATCAAATAAAATCTTGGCGTAAATATTGTTAACTAAGAAAGTACTTGCCACTTCCTTAGATTTATTTTTCTGTTCATCTCCGCTTCCTAAGACGAACACTCGTCCTGTTCCCTTATTCTGACCACCCATTCTTGGTTTAAGTGGTTTAGGACAAGAAGTCCTATAGTGCCCTATCTCTCTACAATTAAAACATTTAACATTCGGGCACTGGGTTGTCAAGTGACCAAACTTCTGGCAAGTCTGGCACTTTGCCCCCTGGGTGGTCCTCTCTGGGTTAGAGTTAAACCCTCATCTTCTGGGTAATTTACTATTTCCAGGTTTAAATTTATAAACAACCTCCCACGACTTACTCTTGTGATCAACTTTTGGTGGCTCTTGTGCTGCCACCTCATCAAACATCACCACACTCTTCTCAACATCCAAATCTATTGTTTTGGGTGCGATAGATTTCACTAAGGTACGAACCTTAGGAGGTAAACCTTGAACATAACATTTGATTCTTCTTGACTTAGGAGTAACCAAATGTGGCACTAACTTGGCCATTTCATTAAAATTGGTTGTATACTCCTGATGAGTCATGGTTCCAGCTTTGAACCGCAGAAATTTGGATTCAATCTTTTCCACAGCATTTTGTGGATAATATCTCTTCATAATAAAATTCTTGAGATCTTCCCACGTCATTCTATCAGTCACAACTTCTCCCTTTGTCTGTTTGACTGACTCCCACCCTGCACTCGCTCCTCTTGATTACTACTTCCATAGACGTAATCCATATACGTAATGTGCAACAAACTTTACAGCTTGGTCTGCCCTGCACTCGCTCATCTTGATTACTGGTTCCCTAGACGTAATCTATTGCAAGGCTGCAATGGCATCCTTCTTTCCATTGAATAACTTGGGGTGACAGTCATTGAAGTTCTTGTAGTTGCATCCTTGGCCATGTATCTCCACACTTTTGTTGGTCATTCCAACTGTTTCGTAGGTTCGGGTGGTGCCTATATTATTTCCTACCGAAGTAGAATGAAGGGTGTCTTCTGTTCGGGGAATAGCACCACTTGCTCCTTCATTCCTGTTTCCCAGACTATTATGATTTTCCCTCCTTCTAAGAGCGTCATCAAGGATTCCAGATAATGTTGTTTGAAGTACTCGGGTGACTTTAGATGCCACCGCTCCTTGAAATTGAGCTTGAGTCATAATGACTTCTTCCACATGGTTCTCATGTTCAACATTTGTATTGACGTTTTCATTAGATTCAGTGTTCGTATTTGTTGTGACACGGGTACGGGACCTAGGGTTGGGCATCCTACCCCTATGTACCTACACATAGATGTATATCATCAGAATTCGTATAACCGGTCATACTCCAGAAATTCAGAAATTAACAACATTTGGACAAAAATGCCATTAATTATCTGATTTCTAGGTATTTCCAGTTATATGTTGATGTGCCATCATTTATACATGTTTTTCATACATAATTATCCCCATATTATGATACTAATTGAATAATAACCTTGCAATTGATACTTAAAATGTTTATATTTTATAATTGCAGGTTATTCGGTGTTCTAAAGATAAAACCTATCAAAAGCACCAAGAAACCAAGCTTCTAGAAGGATCATTCCCGAGCTTTGACCCCAAGAAGTCAATAAAGGTCAATAAAAGTCAACCAACAGATAAAAGACAAAAGTGGGCAGCAGGGAGGGGATGCACGGCCGTGCATCCCAATGCACGGGCGTGCATTTTCCCTCCTTGCTCCCCACGGCTCCCAGTACACTGCCACTCGTACCCTATGATTCCCTAGGTGTTTGCCCGCCCGTGCAATCAAATGCACGGCCTTGCATTGCTCATTCTGAGGCCTATAAATAGGAGGCTTGGGTTCTTCATTCCACACACCTCAAGAACCATTAATACACTATCCAGAGAGAGAGAAAACTTCATAGTTAGAGTAGAGAGTAGAGAGGCTACTCCTCTTTGTCCGCAATAGGGAAGCCTACGAAACTCAGCGTTACGCTAGTTATTACAATCATTCGTGGCTAAACTTCTTTGTATTGCTAGGGTGAAGATTAAGTTTGGTGTATGTTAATGTTTAACGTATTAATTTAGTGGTATGTTTATGTCTTTAACTATTCGCTCTTAAAACCACTTTCTAGGTGGGCTTTTTATTATTATTATTATTATTATTATTATCTAAATTTGTCTTTACAGTTGTGAGTGTTCTTGATTTTAAAGCGTAAGACCGTAAAACCATTTTAATCAAACTTCTCTTAATACATGTACGTCTTTATACAAGTGGATCTTGATAAGCCAATGCTTGGTTAATATTAATAAGGTGGTACGTCTTTATACGAACTTGTTATGAGACCAAGAATTGGTGAACTCATGTTAGGAACGACACGTCTTTATACATGGTCCCATTGTTACACCGCCTCCCGGTGAGCAAAGTCTAATCACCTTTTAATAATAATAATTAAGCATTTATGTTTGATGTCCTAAACCAACTTGGAGATAGCATTCAAAGAGTTGAGGGTAACGTTGTCCCTAGTTGGGAATCATTACCATTTTACTATTAAATATTATAATTCGTGAATCAAATATTGTGAGAATGAGGCTCTAGCGGTGTACCGTTCACATATTTGTAGTAGTCATACCACCGGATTAGTCAACTTAACATTATCATATACCAAGCGGATTCGAAACCCAATGCAATACTCTTCGTGACCTGATCATTTTCGATATATTTACTTTCCTGCTATTTACTATTCTGCTATTTACATTCCGGTTACACACATCATGCACGTTTTTACTTTTCTGTCATTTACTTTTCTGCTTCACAAGCACACAAAACCCACTCACTAATTAAACCTGGCTAAACGATAACAAAAGTAGAGTATTGGAACTCGACCGTGTCCATCGGTTCGATACTTGGTTCATACATAAACTTTATTACGCTGCGATAGGTACACTTGTCTATTGTGTGTGTTTTAAGTTTGAGTATTTATCATTTTATAAATTTAAAATCTGATCTCATGAAACCATATTTATTTATATAATTAAACTATTATCAACCACATCTATCAAGTTTTTTGCGCCGTTATCGGGGACACGGTGATTTCAAGAAAAATTCAAGTTAACGGATTAGCCTTTCTAAAAATCCACATTTTACAAAAATATTATCATGGATCCATACAGCGAAAATTTTACCAACGAAGAATTTTTTGAATTTGACAATAATTACATAGACTCATGGTGTGAGTTATGTGGAGGATCACACTACACTGAGGAGTGTTATCTTTCCGTATGGCATCCTATGGATCACAAAGTGTATCTCCACCTTTCACCATTTGAAAATTTACTTCCTCAACCACCTCCATCATTAAATTCTAAGTATGCATTCTACGAACCATATCCTTGGAAACCAGACACACTATTATAAAATTTAGAGGAAATAAAAAGTCAAATTATTAAACTCTATGCCACGGAACCGCATGAAGATCCTTCTAAAATCTTGGTTTATCCATAAAATATCGAGGAAGATGAAGCATCGAGAGGACATAACGTCGAGGTAGTGACCATGATACCCATAAACAACACTGATGATACCGGCGAAGACAACATAACTATTGCTGAAATACCACAAGGAGAAATTGAAGAAATCTTAGAACCACCGAGATTGGAAAAACAATATAAAAGATTTCAGTCTTTGCTGAATCAGATCCAACTAAATCTACCTTACGAGCTATTCCTCTATAAAATGCCAGCTCATGCAAAGTTTCTCAAAGATATGCTGACAAAAAGAGAGAAAAATGAGGAACAACCAAAAATTTCACTAAACGAGGAATGTTCGGCCATCATGAGAGGAAGAGAGCCTCCCGACCAATTCATAATTTCATGCATTATAAGGGATTCAATCCAAGGTAATGCTACGGCTGACCTACACCTCATCGTGAACATTCTACCCGGGGCTATCTTTGACAATATGAATCTCAGGAAACTCCAACCCACAAAGCTTGATCTATGCCTAACCTATAGGACAGTTCATTATCCAAGGGGAATCACTGAAGACGTGCTGATAAAGATTAACGAATTCTTCTTCTCCGTGGATTTTGTGGTAGTTAACGTTAAAGGAGGAACGAGCAACCCTCTGATACTAGGAAGACCGTTTCTCAAGACGGCTCTTGCTCTTATTGACGTCCGGGGAGGAAGATTAGCATTAAGCATTAAGCAAGAGCGAATCACATTCGATCTTAAGAAAGCTATGCAGCGGCCAAGCAGTCACGATGACCTCGCTTTTCTCTTCGACGATTTCGATTACCTTGTCGGCTACTACATGCATGATGTCTTGGGAAAGGAAGAAGAAGAGTGGCCAGCTGATGATCATGAGGAATATCTAGTTTGCGAAGGGTTCATGATAAAACACACCAACCATGATAATGAAACAAGGGGCATTGAGGAGCTGGAAGATTTGGCTGAAAATAAGAAAACAAAACCTTCCATAGAGGAACCACCTACATTGGAACTTAAAAAGCTCATACCAGACCTATCATACGCATTCCTAGATGAAGACTCTAAGCTTCCAGTAATTATCTCTACCACGTTAGGAAGTGACGAGAAAGATAAACTACTGGAAGTGCTAAAAAGTCACAAGAAAGCTATAGCATGGAATTTGATGGATCTTCAAGGAATTAGCCCCTCATTTTGCACTCATAAAATACTCATGGAGGACAACTATAAGCCAAGCGTGCAACACCAAAGACGGCTGAACCCCAAAATACATGAAGTAGTGAAAAATGAGGTTGTCAAACTACTGGATACATGGGTAATCTATCCCATTTCAGATTCCGCATGGGTCAGTCCGGTTCAAGTGGTACCAAAAAAAGGAGGTATGACGGTAATCACGAATGAGAAAAACGAATTAATACCAACCCGCATGGTTACTGGATGGCGGGTGTGTATTCCAAACGTACTCAGTATAATCCCACACATAGCTAACGCTATTAGTAGGGTCTGGGGAGGGTGTGATGAGGGCAAACCTTACCCCTATCCCAAGGGATAGAGAGGCTGCTCCCGTTAAATTAATTAAACCAGGCCACAAGAAAAGATCATTTCCCGCTACCCTTCATAGATCAAATGTTGGAACGACTATCAGGGAACATGTTCTACTGTTTTATCGATGGATTCTCAGGATACTTTCAAATCCCTATCATGCCTGAAGATCAAGAGAAAACTACGTTTACTTGCCCATATGGCACCGTTGACTATATACGTATGCCATTTGGACTATGCAATGCACCTTCTACATTCCAGCGATGCATGATCGCTATTTTCCATGATATGATTAAGGAATCAATGGAAGTATTCATGGATGATTTCTCAGTTTTAGGCAATTCCTTTGATCATTGCTTAAAGAACCTTGAAAAAATGTTAGCAAGATGAAAAGAATCAAATCGAGCGCTAAATTGGAGAAATGCCATTTTATGGTTCAAGAGGGGATAGTATTAGGACACAAGGTTTCGAAAAATGGCATTGAGGTCGACAGGGCCAAAGTAGAAACTATATCTATGCTTCCACCACCAAATTCAGTTAAAGGAATTAGAAGCTTCATCGGTCATGCAGGATTCTACTGAAGATTCATAAAGGAATTTTCATCAATCGCAAGGCCATTAACACAATTATTAGAAAAGGATCGGCCCTTTTTTTTTCTCTGATGACTGTTTGAAAGCATTTGAATTCCTTAAAAGAAAACTCGTTGATGCACCTATCATGATGGCACCTGACTGGACAAAACCGTCTTAACTCATGTGTGATGCAAGTGACTATGCAGTGCATGGGAAAAAAAGCACGTGAGATACTGCGACAATGTCACGAAGGACCAACAGGAGGGCACATGGATCTAGTTACATTGCAAGGAAGGTCTTTGAAGCCGGATTTTTTTGGTCGACCGTTTTCAAAGATGCACATAAGCTAATAAGTACATGCAACTCATGTCAAAGAACAGGGAACATTTCAAAACGTGATGAAATGCCCTAAACGAGCATCCAAGTATGTGAAATATTCGACGTATGGGGGATTGACTTTGTCGGGCCATTCCCTCCATCTCGTGGAAATCAGTACATCTTAGTAGCAATAGATTACGTATCAAAATGGGTCGAGGCACAAGCTTTACCAACAAATGACGCAAGGATCGTCATCCAATTTCTAAAAAGATTATTCACCCGGTTTGTACACCGAAAGCTTTGATCAGCGAATGGGGAACACACTTTTGCAACTCACAGTTGGAAAAGACACTCAAACGTTATGGCTGCACTCATAAATTATCCACACCATACCATCCCTAAGCAAATGGACAAGTAGAAGTTACTAACAGAGCAATCAAACGTATCCTAGAAAAAGTAGTAAGTCCTAATCGGAAGGACTAGCCTGACAAGCTAAGGGATGCATTATGGGCCATGCGAACAGCTTACAAAACACCTATTGGAACCACTCCCTACCGAATGGTAAATGGAAAAGCATGTCATCTCCCAATAGAAATTGAACACAAAGCATATTGGACACTTAAGGCCGTAAATCTAGATATATCCAGTGTAGGAGAACACCGTCTCCTACAAATTCATGAATTAGAAGAGCTTCGAAATCAAGCATATATAAATTCAACAATCTACAAAGATAGGGTAAAGAAAATCTATGATAAGAAGCTGAGAAAGGGGGATTTCCAAGAAGGAGAAAAAGTCTTACTATACAACTTAAGGTTACAACTATTCCCATGAAAATTACGATCTAAATGGATGGGACCATATACGATCAGGAAAATATTCCCTTATGGAACATTAGAACTAGAACAAACAAACGGGACAAACTTCAAGGTTAATGGTCATCGAGTGAAACACTATTTCGAAGGACCAATTGATCAAACAGAGGAAGAAGTTCCACTAGAAGAGAAAGACTGATAAAGTACGTACGGGTCTGGCCAACGACCCTTAAATAAATGTGGCACTTCCGAAAGGCAACTCGATGATCATGAATAAATTGAGAAGTTGGTGCATACGGCAGAAATCATGGACCTCAGGTTTGGTTTTCCAAGTTTAAGTTTCTCATACTTCAGCCCCTAGGTATGCCTTCTCGATACTAGGACCTTAGTAGCTTAACTACTATCTTTTATTTTCCATTTATGTTTTATGTTTTCTTTGTGTGTCAAATAGCAAAACATCACCAGGTAGTTTCTTTACTTCTTTGAGGAGTTACACTCCACCTCTACAAGCTGGGAGTTGGAAAACGCGTCAAATTTCTGAGAAATTCGATGAAGTCTTTGAAGCACAATGTTGACAACAACAAGAAGTTTTGGCCATAGGTTATACACTGAATTGACCGGGGGAGTACCAGTTTGTTTTCCCTTAAAACTTCATGTATTTAAACTCATGCATAGCATTCCATTACAAGCATTTGTACATTGAGGGCAATGCACAATTTTACGTGTGGGGTGGGGAATTAGAGATTCAGGACACACTTGTAACCTCAAAGCAGTAAAACTAAACTCGTAATTTTCTATCCATTTGACTATAACCTTACTAAAAACCTACTTTTCTTAAAAACCCTAAAAATTTTCAAAAATTTTAAACTCTAAACTTTAAATCTCTTCGAGTTCGCGCTTAATTAAATAAAATGAAGACATGGCAAGTAGAAACAAATGGATATTAAGCATAACAAATTACTAAACCTTATCCCATCCGTTTCCATGTGAGAATAATCTGTTCCTTTTCACGAGCATTATTATCATTATTTTTCATATGCTCTTTCATTTGGTATATTGAGTGTTTTTCGATCGGATTTTATACATAATTAGAACTTGCATGACTTATACATATCAAGACCATGAACTAGTAGATGTATGAAAATGATTGAGGCACCTAAGACTTTATTACTCTTATATAGTATCCTTAAACCCAAGAACAATACCCGCCTATATAGCCCTCTGAGCCTTAGCCTTTTCTTTTTTACTGCCCATATTTATCTCAAAACCAGCTTTTCGTAAACACCGGTTATTGGCTAACTGTCTTCAAGATGGAAAAATATTAGACTATCTTATGTCGTTATTTCAAGTTTACAACTATGGACGCAATTTAGAAAGAATTTGTTTCACTCAAAGGAATTGGAATATACAAGAAGAAAGTGGATGTATTAGGAGAAAACAACCGAATGATCTACAAGGAAGATATGGAGAAATTATTTCAAGGAAATTGAGGAAAAGAATTATTGAAAAAATTAGTCTTGATGATATGTTGTCTAAATAAATAGAGAAAAGAAAAAAAAATAGAAAAAATGAGAAAATAAAAAGAAACAGAGAAGTTGGTCTTTTACAGGTTAGACCTTAAAGAGCTGGATATGCATTTTTTTGATTTCAATTTGCTTTCTTGTATTCATTTCGCAAAGCCTGAATTACCACCCGAAATCCGAGAGAAAGTTTTGAAAGCAACAAGTGATGTAAGAAAACGGTGGTGCAAGCAAAAACAACCACCACCATTCTGCGGCTTGTCAAAAAGTGCCGCCAAAAGATGAGCCAAAAGGTATGGCAAATGTGTGAAGTGTGGCAACTGGAACCACGATGGAAAGTGTAGCAAGAATCAAACTTATTCCCAACATGAGTATACGCATCTGATCAAAATGGGTGCTATTAGGTTAAAAGCCGAGGGGTCCATACGAAAAGGCAGTAATGTATACTACGCAGTGATGGAAGAGTTGAACATGATAAGAAGCATCGGTCTTGGAAATCTGACCATAAACGAGCCCTCAGATTAGTTATACCCTCATGATCTGAGTATTGTAGAGGGACATGCTAGTATTTTCCATTTTAAGCCATGAAGCCGTAGCTGTGTGTTTCACGTTAGCTGCAGCCCTTTTAAAACCCTATAAACCCAAAAAGATTTTCATTTTCACCCTTTATTTTCTTTTAGCCACATTACAACCCTTTTAATTCCTCTTGATTCATGCATATTACTTAGTTAGTTGGTGGAGACTTGATTTGCATACAAACTTATGACTATTGCATAATTCGATTCGAACTTGAGTGTTCCACTTAACTTACATTATCCATATATATAACCCTAGAATTGAGTGAACATTGTGAGGAGTGATAAATTATGCATAACTGAAGTTCTAATAGGCTTGTCATGGATTCCATCACCCTAAAATAGAAAAATCCAAATATATAATAAGTGACTCACGAGTTATTCCGGAGTTTCCAACTGCTTGGAGCCCCCATTACCTTTTGTAAAGTTTTTAGTTATGGGTCTGATCATGCATGAGTTTGCTTGAGGACAAGCAAAGTTTAAGTGTGGGGTATTATGATGTGCCATCATTTATACATGTTTTGCATACATAATTATCCCCATATTATGGTACTAATTGAATAGTAACCTTGCAATTGATACTTAAAACGTTTATATTTTATAATTGCAGGTTATTCGGTGTTCTAAAGATAAACAAAGATAAAACCTATCAAAAGCACCAAGAAACCAAGCTTCTAGAAGGATCATTCCCGATCTTTGACCCCCAAGAAGTCAACAAAAGTCAACCAGCAGCTAAAAGAAAAAAGCGGGCAGCAGGGAGGGGATGCACGGTCGTGCATCCCAATGCACGACCGTCCATCCCAATGCACGGGCGTGCATTTTCCCTCCTTGCTCCCCACGGCTCCCAGTACACTGCCACTTATACCCTATGATTCCCTAGGTGTTTGCACGCCCGTGCAATCCAATGCACAGCCTTGTATTGCTAATTCTGAGGCCTATAAATAGGAGGCTTGGGTTCTTCATTCCACACACCTCAAGAACCATCAATACACTATCCAGAGAGAGAGAACTTCATAGTTAGAGTAGAGAGTAGAGAGGCTCCTCCTCTTTGTCCATAATAGGGAAGCCTACAAAACTCAGCATTACGCTAGTTATTATGGCTATTCGTGGCTAAACTTCTTTGTATTGCTAGGGTGAAGATGAAGTTTGGTGTATGTTAATATTTAGCGTATTAATCTAGTGGTATGTTTATGTCTTTAACTATTCGCTCCTAAAACCACCTTCTAGGTGGGCTTTTTATTATAATCTAAATTTGTCTTTACACTTGTGAGTGTTCTTGATTTTAAATCGTAAGACCGTAAAAACATTTTAATCAAACTTCTCTTAATACTTGTACGTCTTTATACAAGCGGATCTTGATAAGCCAAGGCTTGGTTGATATTAATAAGGTGGTACGTCTTTATATGAACTTGTTATGAGACCAAGAATTGGTGAACTCATGTTGGGAATGGTACGTCTTTATACATGGTCCCATTGTTACACCGCGTCCCGGTGAGCAAAGTCCAATACACTTTTTAATAATAATAATTAAGCATTTAAGTTCGATGTGTAACCCCCTGACAATTCCCAAGAAAAATAGAAGGAATAAAAATGTCAAGATTTAAAGTTCAGGGGTTGAATTGAATATTCTTCAAAGTTAAGGGACCAAAAATGAAAATTCTGAAAGTTGAAGGGGTAGCGGACCGCTACCCTAACCCTTAGCGGTCCGTGTGACACCCGACATTTCAGGTCAATATCCGTACACATTATGAACTAGTTTACATTACAATAAACGAGTTTACATTATAATTATTTTTGTGATTTATTTAATTTCGCAAACAAGGACTTTTGAGTCTAACAAAGACCGTACATGGCCTCAATTCATACTTGGGTAATTCTAGGAATTTCCGGTGCAAGTACCAGTACAACCCGACTTAATTCGAACACTATTGGTTGAAATAAATAACCAGAAAAATATATATACATATATATATTATTTACACAAACTTTACGTGGAACCATAAATTTTATTTAGAATAAAATTATAATACCGTGGGGAAAATAAACCGAATTAAACTACCCCTTTAAAACTCTAATTGATATTAATACCAAAAATCTAATTGTTTTATTATTATAACCCAAACCCCCTAACCCACCCTTGACTTCTCGGCCGAAGTGCAGGGGAAACCATCCCCAATCTCACGTATTTTCAAATTGACCCATACTCCCACTTGTGAAAACCCAGATAAAACCATACCCTTCACTCAAAACTCTCACAACCCTTTCATCTTTCACATTTTCATACGGCAAAGTTTTCATTTCTCTTCAAAATCGAAGCCAAGTTTTAAGGTAAAAATCCACCACAATCCAGTGTTTTAAGAAGAATCTCAAGTGTTTCTGCAAAAGAGTCGAGATCATCTCTGTTTTATTTCGTCATCTTCATCTCGGTTTTAAGGTAAAAACTCGACATTTTCACATTAGTTTCTTTAAAACCGTAGCTAAACTTACATCTTATTTAAACGCAAGAAAGATAACAAGAAGAGTGTGTCGAATTCAAGTTTAAAACATAAAAATATGCAGGACTGATTCTGTCAAACAGAAGTCCAGTAATCGAAACTAGGAGTTTCGATACCAGTTAACTCAATCGAAACTAGGAGTTTCGATACCTTTTTCTCAATCGAAACTAGGTAGTTTCGATAGCAAATACTCAATCGAAACTAGGTAGTTTCGATACCTTTTTCTCAATCGAAACTAGGTAGTTTCGATAGCAAAATACTCAATCGAAACTAGGTAGTTTCGATACCTCTTTCTCAATCGAAACTAGGTTGTTTCGACTCCTGACCACTCCATCGAAACTAAGTAGTTTCGACACACATATACTCCATCGAAACTAAGAAGTTTCGACACCTGTACAACAGTCCCAGTTGGGCAGTAACTCAAAACTATTTTATAACAAAACATGTGTTGAAAAAACTAAAACGATATTTAAACAAACATAATCAGATTTACAAGGTCGGTGAACAATTTACAATTAAGACGTTGGTCTTAACAACAATTTACCCTTGGTATCTAGGGTACAAACAGTCAAGGTTGACTACAACAAATATTATTACAAGTATATACACAAACACAAAGTGAGTTTCACGGCCCCTTTCTTTTTACTGTTTTCAAATATTTGGGGGAGAAACATACTTACAACTATTTTATGGGATAACAAGAGAATAAGACACGACTTTTATGTTTACATGGGATGAGAACAACACAATGGAGGCCGCGAAAGTCCCCTGGAACAACATAGTAACCATTAACTGTAGCCTAGGGTCCTATGAATAGTACTATGGAGAGTGACGTCTCCCGGTCATGGTTAGTCGCGCTAACCACAATCTGGAGGATTTATGGCCGCATAGAACTGAATAACGAAATTAGGGGCGTGTACACATGTCAAGGTTTGGTTACGCCCCATGTATGAACATATTATTTGTATTCCTAGCTAGTTTACAAATGGGTCAACAATTCTTATTCTGTTTATCACATATAACTGAAACTATTTACGAACAATTGAATTTTTCAAAGAAATATTTGATTAAACCTGTGAACTCACCAACCTCGTGTTGACGATTTTAAGTATGTTTTTCAGGTAACTGAACGTGATTTCAAGGTTAGCAATGTAGATTACATGCATGCACGATGGATACTACTCAAGGAGGATTTCCCTTGTATAACTCATTAAGTTGAGTCATATTTGTGAAATCTTAACTTTTTGTAAACTCAGATTATGTTTTGTAATGTAAAACATTAAACTTGTTAATGTATCCATTTATCATGTATGTGTTTGCGGTAATCATATGCTTTGGAAACCATGAACGTTGCGCCTCGCGATTCCGCCTTGGCGGGGTGTGACAGAACTGGTATCAGAGCCATTGATTATAGTGAACTAGGAATCTAAATTGGAACCTAGTCTATAATCTAAATGACTCACTAAAACGTTTTCATTGCATAAGCATTGCATGACCAGTCATTTTGTCATATGGATATTGTAGTCACAAGCATGTCGTCACATTCACATTCTGATCCCGTCTCTGACACTGAATCAAATGAGGAATTTTCCGCCTCACATCCCAAAAATCGAGTACAAACCCGTAGCTCCACACCACCTAATGTCGCCTTGGGAAAACCGCCTATCGTCTACCGAAAGAAAAGCGGAGGACCAGTGAAGGTACAAAGCGCTAGAAAGAAGTTTCGACTTCCGCACAAGAGGACTCTAGCAGCCCGTGACCCGAAGGACTTAGAGACTGATGAAGAGCCATCAAGGAAACGACCCTGTTACCACCCTACTGTGGGAACTATCCGTTGGATGCCACGTACTCTGGCCCGATGGAGGGAGATGGAGAGCATCCCATCTACCTTTGAAATTGGAGAGTCTTCTAACTCCCCAACACCCCTACCTCACACTGGGGAAGCCATAGAGCTCACTGTGCCTACCTTGGTAGCTCGCGTTCATACGCATGAGGAGCGTCTTGATGATCTCCTAGATGACATCCGGGCACAGGGGGATGCAGCCACGCGACTTCGTCAAGGACTCGGATCTCGAGTTCAGACTCTAAATGACCGCACCCGAAACATACAGGATGCCACTAACTATCTGGAGTTGAGAGCCGACATGGACTGGCAGTTCACTGTCACTGTCCGAGACATGGTGGAGGCGCTGGAAGAAAGGACGTTGGCTGCAGAATTTGTGGCGAGAGCTAGCTTTGTCATGGCGGGACTTGCCATGATGATTGGATTGTACTCTCACTTCTTCTTTTAAACCTATTACGGGCGGGTTGTGCCCGTAGTACATTAAGTAGTTTAAAACTTTAGTACTGATGAGGTCATGTGAACCCATCTCTTTTGTATCCTTGTCTTTTGGAACAATGTACTATGAATGTTTTGACTATGTATGTAATGGTTTATGTTGTGATAATGGTTGTTTACATTTGACGTTGTTGTATCCTTATGTCATGAGCTATCATTATTGTCATATAATGTTGTTTCTTTTTAATTGATATGTTAGAAAGAACGTCATGGCACCTAAGCGTAGGACAACCCGTAACACTACTGGTGACAACAACGAGGCGATTTCCCCAAATGTGGAACAACTTATAGCACAACGAGTAGCTGCTGCCATGGAGCAGTATGAAGCCAATCGAAATAGTGGAGGAGGTGTAGGAGGTAGCGGTACAGCTGGAGGTTCCGGAGGTGCAGGAGGTAGCGGTACAGCTGGAGGTTCCGGAGGTAATAAAATAAATAAGCCATAACATATAGTCATGATTCGAATTAATGACGTTATGACTTGTAATTCTACAGATGCTCCAATTAGAAAGTGCTCCTACAAGACCTTTCTGTCTTGCAAACCCCGTAACTTCAATGGCACCGAGGGTGCAGTTGGACTAATGAGATGGATAGAGAAGATGGAATCGGTGATTGATATTAGTGAATGCACCGCTGACTGCATGGTGAAGTATTCTACATGCTCACTCACTGATAAAGCTTTAACCTGGTGGAATTCACAAGTAAAGACTTTGGGAAGGCAGACAGCATATGAGTTGTCATGGGAAGACCTGAAGGCCATGATGATCGAGGAATATTGTCCTCGAAATGAGTTGCAAAAGATCGAATCTGAAATGTGGAACTTGCAAATGACAGGAGATGATGTTGCTGGCTACACTGACCGATTCAATGAGTTAGCAATCTTGGTTCCACACATGGTCACCCCAGAATACAAGAAGGTTGAAAGATACTTGTGGGGTCTCGCACCTCAAATCCGAGGTCTGGTGACTTCATCGAACCCTATGGATGCCAAGAGCGCCATAACTCTGGCTTTCAAACTAAGGGATAATGCTGTACGTGATGGTTTGTTTAAGAAGAAGGAGACCGAGGAAGGAAGGTCTGGGGAAAAGAGGAAATGGTTTGGAAAACCAATTAACCAAAACAAGAATCAAATTTACAAGAGACCTGAAACTACGAAAGCCTTTGTCGCCAACACTGTGGGACAAAATGTATATCTTGGAACATTACCGAGGTGTGACAAGTGTGGATATCATCACAGCGAAAAGTGTATCCAATGTGGGAAGTGTAAAAAGTATGGGCACCTGGCCCATAACTGTAGGAGCAATACGAACCCTAACAAGATAAATCAAGTAGCAGGAAAAGTCAACCCAGGAACAGAAAGGATGAATCAAGGATGCTTTGAGTGTGGAGATCCAAAGCACTTCAGAAAAGACTGTCCAAAGTTGAAGAACCGAAACGACAATCAGGCCCGTGGAAGAGCATTTGTGATGGGAGCTGGTGACGCACGACAAGATCCAAACATTGTCACTGGTACGTTCCCGATAAATAATCACTATGCCTCTATACTTTTCGATACGGGTGCTGATTTGAGTTTTGTGTCAAATGACTTTAAGTCCCTACTCGGTATTAAGCCCAGCAAACTAGAACAAAAGTATACAATTGAATTAGCGAACGGAAAATTAATTAATACCGGAGAGGTCATTCAAGGTTGTACCTTATATCTTAAAAATCACACATTTAGTATAGATCTGTTACCTGTTGACTTAGGAAGCTTTGACGTTGTTATTGGCATGGATTGGTTATCAAAGAATCATGCAGAGATTGTTTGTTTTGAGAAGATTGTCCAAATTCCACTCCCAAACGGAGAAGTTCTTTCGATTCAAGGGGAGAAGAGTGGAGTAGCGTTAAGGATGATAAACTGCATGAAAACTCGTAAGTACCTACGCAAAGACTATTGCGTATTCCTGGCTCACGTCGTCGAGAAGAAACCCGAGGAACGTCGACTTGAGGATATACCAATCGTTAAGGAATATCCTGAAGTTTTTCCTGAAGACTTACCTGGTTTACCACCACTTAGGCAAGTCGAATTTCGAATCGATTTGGTACCAGGAGCCGCCCCGGTTGCGCGATCACCATATCGATTAGCACCTTCTGAAATGCAAGAATTATCAAATCAACTACAAGAGTTGCTTGATAAAGGTTTCATAAGACCGAGTTTCTCACCTTGGGGAGCTCCGGTCCTATTTGTAAAGAAAAAGGATGGAACCTTTAGGATGTGTATTGATTACCGAGAATTAAACAAGCTTACAATCAAAAACCGATACCCACTTCCTCGAATAGATGATTTGTTCGATCAACTACAAGGTTCTAGCTTCTACTCTAAGATCGACCTACGTTCGGGATATCACCAATTAAGAATCCAAGAAGGAGATGTACCAAAGACAGCATTTAGGACTCGATATGGCCACTACGAATTCCTAGTTATGCCATTTGGTTTGACAAACGCACCAGCTGTCTTCATGGATCTCATGAACCGCGTGTGCAAGCCGTACTTGGATAAATTCGTGATTGTATTCATCGATGACATATTAATATATTCACGAACTAAGGAGGATCATGAACATCACCTGAAATTAATCTTAGAACTACTCAGAAACGAGAAACTTTACGCTAAATTCTCTAAGTGTGAGTTTTGGATCCAAGAAGTGCATTTCCTTGGTCATGTCATCAACAAGGAAGGAATTCACGTTGATCCATCTAAAATTGAAGCGATCAAAAACTGGGAAGCACCAAAGACTCCGACAGAAGTGCGTCAATTTTTGGGTTTGGCTGGCTATTACAGACGATTCATCGAGAATTTTTCAAAAATAGCCTTGCCTTTAACCACATTAACCCAGAAAGAAAAGAAGTATGATTGGAGTGACAAACAAGAGTCAGCTTTTCAATTACTGAAGCAGAAGTTGTGTAGTGCACCAATCTTATCCCTTCCTGAGGGAATCGACAACTTTGTTGTATACTGCGATGCATCACACCAAGGACTTGGTTGTGTGTTAATGCAAAGAGAAAAAGTCATCGCATATGCCTCGCGACAACTAAAAGTGCATGAAAAGAATTATACGACCCACGACTTGGAATTGGGTGCAGTTGTGTTTGCGCTCAAAATTTGGAGACATTACCTTTACGGTACAAGATGTACTATCTTTACTGATCACAAGAGTCTTCAACATATCTTCGATCAAAAGGAACTTAACATGAGACAACGTCGTTGGGTAGAACTACTAAACGATTATGATTGTGATATCAAGTACCATCCCGGGAAAGCCAATGTTGTAGCGGACGCTTTAAGTCGCAAAGAACGAGTTAAAACTCTTCGTGTTCGTGCCCTAGAATTGACAATTCACACGAATCTTACTACTCAAATTCGGATGGCACAACAAGAGGCAATCAAAGAAGAAAACATTCAGAATGAAGCTTTACGAGGAATGATAAAGCAATTGGAGTCTAAGTCAGATGACACTTTATACTTCATGAATAGAATTTGGGTGACCCGTTTTGGTAACTTACGGGAGTTAGTTATGGACGAAGCCCACAAGTCCAGGTACTCCATTCACCCAGGTTCAGATAAAATGTATAAGGATCTAAAAGAATTATATTGGTGGCCCAATATGAAAGGAGATATTGCCACATATGTCAGTAAGTGCTTAACATGTTCAAAAGTAAAAGCCGAACATCAGAAACCGTCTGGTTTGTTACAACAACCTGAAATTCCCCAATGGAAATGGGAACAGATTTCTATGGATTTCATCACAAAATTACCCAAGACATCCAGTGGTTATGATACCATATGGGTAATTGTCGATCGATTAACAAAATCAGCTCATTTCCTACCTATGAAAGAAACTGATAAAACCGAGAAACTTGCAAAGCTTTATATCAAGGAAATTGTGGCTAGGCATGGAGTGCCAATTTCTATTATATCGGATAGAGATAGCAGATTTGTGTCTAGAATCTGGAAATCATTACAAGAAGCCATGGGCACACGTCTTGACATGAGCACGGCATATCACCCACAAACAGATGGTCAAAGCGAAAGGACCATTCAGACATTAGAAGATATGCTCCGTGCATGTGTAATTGATTTCGGAGGAAATTGGGATACTCATTTACCATTAGCTGAGTTTTCCTATAATAACAGCTACCATACGAGCATTAAAGCAGCACCGTTTGAAGCTTTATATGGTCGTAAATGCCGCTCACCGCTATGTTGGGCGGAAGTTGGTGAAAAACATTTGACAGGCCCTGAGATTGTCCAGGAAACCACTGATAAGATCTTCAAAATTAAGGACCGTCTAAAAGCGGCCAGGGATAGACAAAAGAGCTACGCTGATAACAGACGAAAACCATTAGAATTTCAAATTGGTGACCGAGTAATGTTAAAAGTCTCACCATGGAAAGGCGTTGCAAGGTTTGGTAACCGTGGTAAGCTCAATCCTAGATACGTTGGACCATTTGAAATACTGGCTAGAGTTGGCCCTGTAGCTTACAAACTCAAGCTACCACAGGAACTAAGCAACGTACACAATACATTTCATGTGTCAAATCTCAAAAAGTGTCTATCAGATGAGACTTTGATCATACCGCCTGATGAAATTCACATTGACGATAAACTTCATTTCATCGAGCAACCAATTGAGATATCAGATTGGAAGGTTCAAAAGCTGAGACGTAGTCGGATCAAACTGGTTAAAGTACGTTGGAACTCAAAGCGTGGTCCTGAGTATACATGGGAGCGAGAGGACCAAATGAAAACAAAATACCCATCCTTGTTTGAGGATGCACCAGTTCAAGAGGACACAAATTGAATTTCGGGACGAAATTCTTTTAACAAGGGGAGAATGTGACACCCGACATTTCAGGTCAATATCCGTACACATTATGAACTAGTTTACATTACAATAAACGAGTTTACATTATAATTATTTTTGTGATTTATTTAATTTCGCAAACAAGGACTTTTGAGTCTAACAAAGACCGTACATGGCCTCAATTCATACTTGGGTAATTCTAGGAATTTCCGGTGCAAGTACCAGTACAACCCGACTTAATTCGAACACTATTGGTTGAAATAAATAACCAGAAAAATATATATACATATATATATTATTTACACAAACTTTACGTGGAACCATAAATTATATTTAGAATAAAATTATAATACCGTGGGGAAAATAAACCGAATTAAACTACCCCTTTAAAACTCTAATTGATATTAATACCAAAAATCTAATTGTTTTATTATTATAACCCAAACCCCCTAACCCACCCTTGACTTCTCGGCCGAAGTGCAGGGGAAACCATCCCCAATCTCACGTATTTTCAAATTGACCCATACTCCCACTTGTGAAAACCCAGATAAAACCATACCCTTCACTCAAAACTCTCACAACCCTTTCATCTTTCACATTTTCATACGGCAAAGTTTTCATTTCTCTTCAAAATCGAAGCCAAGTTTTAAGGTAAAAATCCACCACAATCCAGTGTTTTAAGAAGAATCTCAAGTGTTTCTGCAAAAGAGTCGAGATCATCTCTGTTTTATTTCGTCATCTTCATCTCGGTTTTAAGGTAAAAACTCGACATTTTCACATTAGTTTCTTTAAAACCGTAGCTAAACTTACATCTTATTTAAATGCAAGAAAGATAACAAGAAGAGTGTGTCGAATTCAAGTTTAAAACATAAAAATATGCAGGACTGATTCTGTCAAACAGAAGTCCAGTAATCGAAACTAGGAGTTTCGATACCAGTTAACTCAATCGAAACTAGGAGTTTCGATACCTTTTTCTCAATCGAAACTAGGTAGTTTCGATAGCAAATACTCAATCGAAACTAGGTAGTTTCGATACCTTTTTCTCAATCGAAACTAGGTAGTTTCGATAGCAAAATACTCAATCGAAACTAGGTAGTTTCGATACCTCTTTCTCAATCGAAACTAGGTTGTTTCGACTCCTGACCACTCCATCGAAACTAAGTAGTTTCGACACACATATACTCCATCGAAACTAAGAAGTTTCGACACCTGTACAACAGTCCCAGTTGGGCAGTAACTCAAAACTATTTTATAACAAAACATGTGTTGAAAAAACTAAAACGATATTTAAACAAACATAATCAGATTTACAAGGTCGGTGAACAATTTACAATTAAGACGTTGGTCTTAACAACAATTTACCCTTGGTATCTAGGGTACAAACAGTCAAGGTTGACTACAACAAATATTATTACAAGTATATACACAAACACAAGGTGAGTTTCACGGCCCCTTTCTTTTTACTGTTTTCAAATATTTGGGGGAGAAACATACTTACAACTATTTTATGGGATAACAAGAGAATAAGACACGACTTTTATGTTTACATGGGATGAGAACAACACAATGGAGGCCGCGAAAGTCCCCTGGAACAACATAGTAACCATTAACTGTAGCCTAGGGTCCTATGAATAGTACTATGGAGAGTGACGTCTCCCGGTCATGGTTAGTCGCGCTAACCACAATCTGGAGGATTTATGGCCGCATAGAACTGAATAACGAAATTAGGGGCGTGTACACATGTCAAGGTTTGGTTACGCCCCATGTATGAACATATTATTTGTATTCCTAGCTAGTTTACAAATGGGTCAACAATTCTTATTCTGTTTATCACATATAACTGAAACTATTTACGAACAATTGAATTTTTCAAAGAAATATTTGATTAAACCTGTGAACTCACCAACCTCGTGTTGACGATTTTAAGTATGTTTTTCAGGTAACTGAACGTGATTTCAAGGTTAGCAATGTAGATTACATGCATGCACGATGGATACTACTCAAGGAGGATTTCCCTTGTATAACTCATTAAGTTGAGTCATATTTGTGAAATCTTAACTTTTTGTAAACTCAGATTATGTTTTGTAATGTAAAACATTAAACTTGTTAATGTATCCATTTATCATGTATGTGTTTGCGGTAATCATATGCTTTGGAAACCATGAACGTTGCGCCTCGCGATTCCGCCTTGGCGGGGTGTGACAGAACTGGTATCAGAGCCATTGATTATAGTGAACTAGGAATCTAAATTGGAACCTAGTCTATAATCTAAATGACTCACTAAAACGTTTTCATTGCATAAGCATTGCATGACCAGTCATTTTGTCATATGGATATTGTAGTCACAAGCATGTCGTCACATTCACATTCTGATCCCGTCTCTGACACTGAATCAAATGAGGAATTTTCCGCCTCACATCCCAAAAATCGAGTACAAACCCGTAGCTCCACACCACCTAATGTCGCCTTGGGAAAACCGCCTATCGTCTACCGAAAGAAAAGCGGAGGACCAGTGAAGGTACAAAGCGCTAGAAAGAAGTTTCGACTTCCGCACAAGAGGACTCTAGCAGCCCGTGACCCGAAGGACTTAGAGACTGATGAAGAGCCATCAAGGAAACGACCCTGTTACCACCCTACTGTGGGAACTATCCGTTGGATGCCACGTACTCTGGCCCGATGGAGGGAGATGGAGAGCATCCCATCTACCTTTGAAATTGGAGAGTCTTCTAACTCCCCAACACCCCTACCTCACACTGGGGAAGCCATAGAGCTCACTGTGCCTACCTTGGTAGCTCGCGTTCATACGCATGAGGAGCGTCTTGATGATCTCCTAGATGACATCCGGGCACAGGGGGATGCAGCCACGCGACTTCGTCAAGGACTCGGATCTCGAGTTCAGACTCTAAATGACCGCACCCGAAACATACAGGATGCCACTAACTATCTGGAGTTGAGAGCCGACATGGACTGGCAGTTCACTGTCACTGTCCGAGACATGGTGGAGGCGCTGGAAGAAAGGACGTTGGCTGCAGAATTTGTGGCGAGAGCTAGCTTTGTCATGGCGGGACTTGCCATGATGATTGGATTGTACTCTCACTTCTTCTTTTAAACCTATTACGGGCGGGTTGTGCCCGTAGTACATTAAGTAGTTTAAAACTTTAGTACTGATGAGGTCATGTGAACCCATCTCTTTTGTATCCTTGTCTTTTGGAACAATGTACTATGAATGTTTTGACTATGTATGTAATGGTTTATGTTGTGATAATGGTTGTTTACATTTGACGTTGTTGTATCCTTATGTCATGAGCTATCATTATTGTCATATAATGTTGTTTCTTTTTAATTGATATGTTAGAAAGAACGTCATGGCACCTAAGCGTAGGACAACCCGTAACACTACTGGTGACAACAACGAGGCGATTTCCCCAAATGTGGAACAACTTATAGCACAACGAGTAGCTGCTGCCATGGAGCAGTATGAAGCCAATCGAAATAGTGGAGGAGGTGTAGGAGGTAGCGGTACAGCTGGAGGTTCCGGAGGTGCAGGAGGTAGCGGTACAGCTGGAGGTTCCGGAGGTAATAAAATAAATAAGCCATAACATATAGTCATGATTCGAATTAATGACGTTATGACTTGTAATTCTACAGATGCTCCAATTAGAAAGTGCTCCTACAAGACCTTTCTGTCTTGCAAACCCCGTAACTTCAATGGCACCGAGGGTGCAGTTGGACTAATGAGATGGATAGAGAAGATGGAATCGGTGATTGATATTAGTGAATGCACCGCTGACTGCATGGTGAAGTATTCTACATGCTCACTCACTGATAAAGCTTTAACCTGGTGGAATTCACAAGTAAAGACTTTGGGAAGGCAGACAGCATATGAGTTGTCATGGGAAGACCTGAAGGCCATGATGATCGAGGAATATTGTCCTCGAAATGAGTTGCAAAAGATCGAATCTGAAATGTGGAACTTGCAAATGACAGGAGATGATGTTGCTGGCTACACTGACCGATTCAATGAGTTAGCAATCTTGGTTCCACACATGGTCACCCCAGAATACAAGAAGGTTGAAAGATACTTGTGGGGTCTCGCACCTCAAATCCGAGGTCTGGTGACTTCATCGAACCCTATGGATGCCAAGAGCGCCATAACTCTGGCTTTCAAACTAAGGGATAATGCTGTACGTGATGGTTTGTTTAAGAAGAAGGAGACCGAGGAAGGAAGGTCTGGGGAAAAGAGGAAATGGTTTGGAAAACCAATTAACCAAAACAAGAATCAAATTTACAAGAGACCTGAAACTACGAAAGCCTTTGTCGCCAACACTGTGGGACAAAATGTATATCTTGGAACATTACCGAGGTGTGACAAGTGTGGATATCATCACAGCGAAAAGTGTATCCAATGTGGGAAGTGTAAAAAGTATGGGCACCTGGCCCATAACTGTAGGAGCAATACGAACCCTAACAAGATAAATCAAGTAGCAGGAAAAGTCAACCCAGGAACAGAAAGGATGAATCAAGGATGCTTTGAGTGTGGAGATCCAAAGCACTTCAGAAAAGACTGTCCAAAGTTGAAGAACCGAAACGACAATCAGGCCCGTGGAAGAGCATTTGTGATGGGAGCTGGTGACGCACGACAAGATCCAAACATTGTCACTGGTACGTTCCCGATAAATAATCACTATGCCTCTATACTTTTCGATACGGGTGCTGATTTGAGTTTTGTGTCAAATGACTTTAAGTCCCTACTCGGTATTAAGCCCAGCAAACTAGAACAAAAGTATACAATTGAATTAGCGAACGGAAAATTAATTAATACCGGAGAGGTCATTCAAGGTTGTACCTTATATCTTAAAAATCACACATTTAGTATAGATCTGTTACCTGTTGACTTAGGAAGCTTTGACGTTGTTATTGGCATGGATTGGTTATCAAAGAATCATGCAGAGATTGTTTGTTTTGAGAAGATTGTCCAAATTCCACTCCCAAACGGAGAAGTTCTTTCGATTCAAGGGGAGAAGAGTGGAGTAGCGTTAAGGATGATAAACTGCATGAAAACTCGTAAGTACCTACGCAAAGACTATTGCGTATTCCTGGCTCACGTCGTCGAGAAGAAACCCGAGGAACGTCGACTTGAGGATATACCAATCGTTAAGGAATATCCTGAAGTTTTTCCTGAAGACTTACCTGGTTTACCACCACTTAGGCAAGTCGAATTTCGAATCGATTTGGTACCAGGAGCCGCCCCGGTTGCGCGATCACCATATCGATTAGCACCTTCTGAAATGCAAGAATTATCAAATCAACTACAAGAGTTGCTTGATAAAGGTTTCATAAGACCGAGTTTCTCACCTTGGGGAGCTCCGGTCCTATTTGTAAAGAAAAAGGATGGAACCTTTAGGATGTGTATTGATTACCGAGAATTAAACAAGCTTACAATCAAAAACCGATACCCACTTCCTCGAATAGATGATTTGTTCGATCAACTACAAGGTTCTAGCTTCTACTCTAAGATCGACCTACGTTCGGGATATCACCAATTAAGAATCCAAGAAGGAGATGTACCAAAGACAGCATTTAGGACTCGATATGGCCACTACGAATTCCTAGTTATGCCATTTGGTTTGACAAACGCACCAGCTGTCTTCATGGATCTCATGAACCGCGTGTGCAAGCCGTACTTGGATAAATTCGTGATTGTATTCATCGATGACATATTAATATATTCACGAACTAAGGAGGATCATGAACATCACCTGAAATTAATCTTAGAACTACTCAGAAACGAGAAACTTTACGCTAAATTCTCTAAGTGTGAGTTTTGGATCCAAGAAGTGCATTTCCTTGGTCATGTCATCAACAAGGAAGGAATTCACGTTGATCCATCTAAAATTGAAGCGATCAAAAACTGGGAAGCACCAAAGACTCCGACAGAAGTGCGTCAATTTTTGGGTTTGGCTGGCTATTACAGACGATTCATCGAGAATTTTTCAAAAATAGCCTTGCCTTTAACCACATTAACCCAGAAAGAAAAGAAGTATGATTGGAGTGACAAACAAGAGTCAGCTTTTCAATTACTGAAGCAGAAGTTGTGTAGTGCACCAATCTTATCCCTTCCTGAGGGAATCGACAACTTTGTTGTATACTGCGATGCATCACACCAAGGACTTGGTTGTGTGTTAATGCAAAGAGAAAAAGTCATCGCATATGCCTCGCGACAACTAAAAGTGCATGAAAAGAATTATACGACCCACGACTTGGAATTGGGTGCAGTTGTGTTTGCGCTCAAAATTTGGAGACATTACCTTTACGGTACAAGATGTACTATCTTTACTGATCACAAGAGTCTTCAACATATCTTCGATCAAAAGGAACTTAACATGAGACAACGTCGTTGGGTAGAACTACTAAACGATTATGATTGTGATATCAAGTACCATCCCGGGAAAGCCAATGTTGTAGCGGACGCTTTAAGTCGCAAAGAACGAGTTAAAACTCTTCGTGTTCGTGCCCTAGAATTGACAATTCACACGAATCTTACTACTCAAATTCGGATGGCACAACAAGAGGCAATCAAAGAAGAAAACATTCAGAATGAAGCTTTACGAGGAATGATAAAGCAATTGGAGTCTAAGTCAGATGACACTTTATACTTCATGAATAGAATTTGGGTGACCCGTTTTGGTAACTTACGGGAGTTAGTTATGGACGAAGCCCACAAGTCCAGGTACTCCATTCACCCAGGTTCAGATAAAATGTATAAGGATCTAAAAGAATTATATTGGTGGCCCAATATGAAAGGAGATATTGCCACATATGTCAGTAAGTGCTTAACATGTTCAAAAGTAAAAGCCGAACATCAGAAACCGTCTGGTTTGTTACAACAACCTGAAATTCCCCAATGGAAATGGGAACAGATTTCTATGGATTTCATCACAAAATTACCCAAGACATCCAGTGGTTATGATACCATATGGGTAATTGTCGATCGATTAACAAAATCAGCTCATTTCCTACCTATGAAAGAAACTGATAAAACCGAGAAACTTGCAAAGCTTTATATCAAGGAAATTGTGGCTAGGCATGGAGTGCCAATTTCTATTATATCGGATAGAGATAGCAGATTTGTGTCTAGAATCTGGAAATCATTACAAGAAGCCATGGGCACACGTCTTGACATGAGCACGGCATATCACCCACAAACAGATGGTCAAAGCGAAAGGACCATTCAGACATTAGAAGATATGCTCCGTGCATGTGTAATTGATTTCGGAGGAAATTGGGATACTCATTTACCATTAGCTGAGTTTTCCTATAATAACAGCTACCATACGAGCATTAAAGCAGCACCGTTTGAAGCTTTATATGGTCGTAAATGCCGCTCACCGCTATGTTGGGCGGAAGTTGGTGAAAAACATTTGACAGGCCCTGAGATTGTCCAGGAAACCACTGATAAGATCTTCAAAATTAAGGACCGTCTAAAAGCGGCCAGGGATAGACAAAAGAGCTACGCTGATAACAGACGAAAACCATTAGAATTTCAAATTGGTGACCGAGTAATGTTAAAAGTCTCACCATGGAAAGGCGTTGCAAGGTTTGGTAACCGTGGTAAGCTCAATCCTAGATACGTTGGACCATTTGAAATACTGGCTAGAGTTGGCCCTGTAGCTTACAAACTCAAGCTACCACAGGAACTAAGCAACGTACACAATACATTTCATGTGTCAAATCTCAAAAAGTGTCTATCAGATGAGACTTTGATCATACCGCCTGATGAAATTCACATTGACGATAAACTTCATTTCATCGAGCAACCAATTGAGATATCAGATTGGAAGGTTCAAAAGCTGAGACGTAGTCGGATCAAACTGGTTAAAGTACGTTGGAACTCAAAGCGTGGTCCTGAGTATACATGGGAGCGAGAGGACCAAATGAAAACAAAATACCCATCCTTGTTTGAGGATGCACCAGTTCAAGAGGACACAAATTGAATTTCGGGACGAAATTCTTTTAACAAGGGGAGAATGTGACACCCGACATTTCAGGTCAATATCCGTACACATTATGAACTAGTTTACATTACAATAAACGAGTTTACATTATAATTATTTTTGTGATTTATTTAATTTCGCAAACAAGGACTTTTGAGTCTAACAAAGACCGTACATGGCCTCAATTCATACTTGGGTAATTCTAGGAATTTCCGGTGCAAGTACCAGTACAACCCGACTTAATTCGAACACTATTGGTTGAAATAAATAACCAGAAAAATATATATACATATATATATTATTTACACAAACTTTACGTGGAACCATAAATTATATTTAGAATAAAATTATAATACCGTGGGGAAAATAAACCGAATTAAACTACCCCTTTAAAACTCTAATTGATATTAATACCAAAAATCTAATTGTTTTATTATTATAACCCAAACCCCCTAACCCACCCTTGACTTCTCGGCCGAAGTGCAGGGGAAACCATCCCCAATCTCACGTATTTTCAAATTGACCCATACTCCCACTTGTGAAAACCCAGATAAAACCATACCCTTCACTCAAAACTCTCACAACCCTTTCATCTTTCACATTTTCATACGGCAAAGTTTTCATTTCTCTTCAAAATCGAAGCCAAGTTTTAAGGTAAAAATCCACCACAATCCAGTGTTTTAAGAAGAATCTCAAGTGTTTCTGCAAAAGAGTCGAGATCATCTCTGTTTTATTTCGTCATCTTCATCTCGGTTTTAAGGTAAAAACTCGACATTTTCACATTAGTTTCTTTAAAACCGTAGCTAAACTTACATCTTATTTAAACGCAAGAAAGATAACAAGAAGAGTGTGTCGAATTCAAGTTTAAAACATAAAAATATGCAGGACTGATTCTGTCAAACAGAAGTCCAGTAATCGAAACTAGGAGTTTCGATACCAGTTAACTCAATCGAAACTAGGAGTTTCGATACCTTTTTCTCAATCGAAACTAGGTAGTTTCGATAGCAAATACTCAATCGAAACTAGGTAGTTTCGATACCTTTTTCTCAATCGAAACTAGGTAGTTTCGATAGCAAAATACTCAATCGAAACTAGGTAGTTTCGATACCTCTTTCTCAATCGAAACTAGGTTGTTTCGACTCCTGACCACTCCATCGAAACTAAGTAGTTTCGACACACATATACTCCATCGAAACTAAGAAGTTTCGACACCTGTACAACAGTCCCAGTTGGGCAGTAACTCAAAACTATTTTATAACAAAACATGTGTTGAAAAAACTAAAACGATATTTAAACAAACATAATCAGATTTACAAGGTCGGTGAACAATTTACAATTAAGACGTTGGTCTTAACAACAATTTACCCTTGGTATCTAGGGTACAAACAGTCAAGGTTGACTACAACAAATATTATTACAAGTATATACACAAACACAAGGTGAGTTTCACGGCCCCTTTCTTTTTACTGTTTTCAAATATTTGGGGGAGAAACATACTTACAACTATTTTATGGGATAACAAGAGAATAAGACACGACTTTTATGTTTACATGGGATGAGAACAACACAATGGAGGCCGCGAAAGTCCCCTGGAACAACATAGTAACCATTAACTGTAGCCTAGGGTCCTATGAATAGTACTATGGAGAGTGACGTCTCCCGGTCATGGTTAGTCGCGCTAACCACAATCTGGAGGATTTATGGCCGCATAGAACTGAATAACGAAATTAGGGGCGTGTACACATGTCAAGGTTTGGTTACGCCCCATGTATGAACATATTATTTGTATTCCTAGCTAGTTTACAAATGGGTCAACAATTCTTATTCTGTTTATCACATATAACTGAAACTATTTACGAACAATTGAATTTTTCAAAGAAATATTTGATTAAACCTGTGAACTCACCAACCTCGTGTTGACGATTTTAAGTATGTTTTTCAGGTAACTGAACGTGATTTCAAGGTTAGCAATGTAGATTACATGCATGCACGATGGATACTACTCAAGGAGGATTTCCCTTGTATAACTCATTAAGTTGAGTCATATTTGTGAAATCTTAACTTTTTGTAAACTCAGATTATGTTTTGTAATGTAAAACATTAAACTTGTTAATGTATCCATTTATCATGTATGTGTTTGCGGTAATCATATGCTTTGGAAACCATGAACGTTGCGCCTCGCGATTCCGCCTTGGCGGGGTGTGACAGTCCGCTACGTGTAGACTAAGGAAACAACCGAGTGACGACACGTGTCACTATGACTCACCGGCAGAATTTTGACGCGTGGCTAGGTGGCGGACCGCTAGCCAGGTTTGTAATGGTCCGCCAGCCGCAAAAGGTGAGACGGCCCGCTACGGAGGTGACGCGTGTAGGGCTAACGCAAGCAGGGCGGTAGCGGACCGCTACCCCCTTTCTTAGCGGTCCGCTATGTGACCAAAATTTGCCTATAAATAGAAAGTTCAACTTCAGCTCAAATGCACACACAAACATTTCACAAAACACACACTAAGCTCTGGTAGCTCAATTCCTGAGGTTCTGGTCCGCTCCCGAGAGTCCGGTTTCTCGCAATTCGTCCGTAAAACTGTCGTAGATAGTACGAGGTAAGGTTTCTGGACACCCTGAGGTTTCTTCGTGTAAACCTATGATAGGGATATTGATTATGATAATGTCGGACATGTTTTAGGGTTCTGTCGAAGTGTTGATTATTATATTCAATACAGGAGGAGGTTCTGCTTGAGGTGAGTTCCTCTGAACTGTGCTCTATGAAATATTTTGTAAATGATTTTTATCTAAGACCCCAATACTATCCATGCATATATCCTATAATAAGTACTTATTATGGCCGTGATTGGGGTGGGACCTAGGGACAAGACTGATCCTCTTGTTTGAGATCTGGTACATATGGGACCAGCGCGCCGGAAGGTCTCTGTATATATGTATGTCATAGACTCAGAACCCGAGTAAAGCAGAGGTTACTGGGTGATGGATTGGAGGGGATGGTTATAAGACCCATGCAGGGCCTTCATCCCTGTATCAAAGATAACCTTAAATATGATTTTGTTTATGAACACACCAGCGTTAAGCTGATCCAAAATATTTTCAAATGTTTTTGATCATAGATGAACCCTAGCTGGTAGTTGACATTCCAGGAGATGTGCATATGTGTTGGGATTAGGGATGACCAAGGGCAGGTCCCTATGTGACCATAAGGCCTGAAGGGATGGCATGATTCTTCGTGAGCTATAAGTCCAGAGTTTGCTTATGTTGTATTTTGCCAGTCAGTTCCTATTGTACAAACTTTATGTTATGAAATAAAATAAGTTATGATGTTAAGTCTTCCGCTGTGTGTTTTTGGAATCAACGTCACAGTAACTAGAAGGCGACCTTCAATCGGTATGTAGTTATCTGAGGAACGGAATGTTCTGTCTAGGAAAGAGCGGTGTATAAATCTCTCCTAGACCCGTCGCTCTTACCTGGGAACATATCTGTTGGAGGTACTACTCTGGTTAGATGATGGTACTGTGTTACGAGTGTGACACGATGTCCTAAACCAACTTGGATATAGCATTCAAAGAGTTGAGGGTAACGTTGTCCCTAGCTGGGAATCAGTACCATTTTAGTATTAAAGATTACAATTCGTGAATTAAATATTGTGAGAATGAGGCTCTAGCGGTGTACTGTTCACATGTTTGTAGTAGTCATACCACCGGATTAGTCAACTTAAATTATCATATACCTAGCGGATTCGAAACCCAAAGCAATACTCTTCGTGACCTGATCATTTCGAAGATATTTACTTTCCTGCTATTTACTATTATGCTATTTACATTCCTGTTACCCACATCACGCACGTTTTTACTTTTCTGTCATTTACTTTTCTGCTTCACAAGCACACAAAACCCACTCACTAATTAAACCGGCTAAACGATAACAAAAGTTGAGTATTGGAACTCGACCGTGTCCATTGGATCGATACTTGGTTCTTACCTAAACTATATTACGCTACGATAGGTACACTTGTCTATTGTGTGTGTTTTAGGTTTGAGTATTTATCATTTTGTATATTTAAAACATGATCTCGTGAAACCATATTTAATTATATAATTAAACTATTATCACACCACAGCTATCATATGTCGTACTAAATGTATGCACCTAATTTATTCTGAGGCATTCCAGACTAATTTTAGAGTCCTAGTTTAAGTCTAGACACTATTTTTGTAGTATCTAAATCCCTTAAACTAAGGCTCTAATACCAACTTGTCACACCCGTAACTCAGGACAGTTATCTTTCCTAGAGTAGTACCTCCAACAGATTGTTCCCATGAAAGAACGACGGGTCTAGGAGGGATTTATACACCGTTCTTTCCATAGACAGAACATTCCGTTTGTCAGATAACTACATACTTGTCAGAAGGTCGCCTTCTGGTCACTATGACGTTGATACCAAAACACCCATCGAAAACTAAAGTCATCAACCTTTATTAAAAATAAAATATTGTTCACATCGTGTCATCATAAATGTTACAGCGTTTCATCATCTGTTCCAATCAAGGAACAAATCATTCGGGACTTATAGTTCTAGGCATGCCCATCATGTGGATCATTCATCAGTTCATTCTAGTCCTGGAAATGCCTCATCTATTGACTACCTGTGATGCGTTAAAAAACATTTGATAAAACATGGGTCAACACAAAGCTGGTGAATTCATAAACTAAAATAGTTTATTAAAATGACCCGCCAAAGTATCTTGAACACAGTTCTGGGGTTCCACCCCCACTCATTCACAACTATGAGTAATCATTCAGTATATATATAACCAAAGACCGTTCCACGGGTCCTGTCCAACATGCCGTTCCAAGGGAAAGTGAAACACAATAAGCGCTTAGAATGTGTTATATATAGACAATCGGTGCAATCATTTCAAGATACTCAAAAATGTTTTCATAAATCAACCATGCTTAAAAATGGAGTATAACAGAGCCACGTTTGTTTCAAATTCATCACAGTTTAAGAACTCACCTCGGCAGTATTTCAGCTAATCGTATCAGTAATATGGCAAACACCTCTGGAAAAGCTCCTAGATATTTAATGGCATTACTTAATTACATAACTCTAGCTTAATGGTGTATAACCAAAGCTTAAAAGTAGGTCGAAACCTTACCTCAGTACTATATACGACAAATTTGAAGTCGAACTGCTAGAAACCGGACTCTCGTACGCGAACCGGGGCTTGGGAATTCCAGAGAGTGTGTGTGTGTGTGTGTGTTGAGGTGAATGGGATGAGTGAAATGGCTTGAAATCGATCAAGTATTTATAGGGCCAAAGTTGCACCCGTAGCGGACCGCTAACAATGGTGGTGGCAGTCCGCCACCGCCTCCAACAGTAAATCTATCTTAGGGACCAAGTAACGGACCGTTACTGGTCCCTTAGCGGACCGTTAAGGCCACATGTCCGGTAGAGGACTGTTAAGGCATTGGTGACAGTCCTCCACGGGTTACGCGTGTCATTTTTCAGCCGCTAGTCATCAGACACATGTCAAGTCATCATTGTATCTTTGTTCACCACGTAGCGGACCGCCAATTTTTTTCAGAATTTTCCCTTTATGTCCTTGGACTTTGATTGTTTCTATACTAACCCCTCAACTTTGTATTTTGGCAAGTTTTACCCTTTATTTTCTTAGGGAATTTTTGAGGTGTTACAAAAATATTGTCTTGAGTTGTTAAATGAGTTTCGCATGTTAGGTGCCAAACTGGTTGGTAACCCTATTAGGTAGAACGCTGTTATTAACGATAAACAAAATTCTGCTGAAAATGTTCTGAACTGGTTAATGTTACCGAGTATCAAAAACTGATTGGTAAATTAATCTATTTAACTCTTACAAGGCCAGATATTTCTTATACTGTTAGTTGTCTTAGTCAGATTATGCATCGTATTCTTAACTCGCATCTTAAAACTTCTTTAAGACTTATTCGGTATTTGAAAGGGTCACATGTGAAAGGAAATTTATTCAGTAAAAGTGAGAATTTTGAATTAAAGGGGTATTCTGATTCTGAATGGGGTAAGTGTTTGGTTACTCAAAGGTGTATTCTGGGTTTTGTGTTTTTTTCTTAGGAATTCTCTAATCTCTTGGAAAAGTAAAAAACAATCCACTGTGTCTCGATCTTCTGCTGAAGCAGAATATCGTGCGTTGGCTGTTTTGAGTTATGAAATTGTGTGGCTGTTGAAACTGTTAACATACATAAATGCTTAGCAGAAACTTCCTGTTAACATGTTCTGTGACAGTAAAGCTGCTTTACTTATAGCCGCCAATATTGTATTTCATGATCGAACTAAACATTTCAAAATAGTTCTGCATTTTGTGCGTGAAAAGGTTGTTGATGGAATGTTAAGTGTGGTCAAAATTGATACTCATGATCAGCATGCTGATGTTTTTAACTAAAGGGTTAGGTGTTTCTCAACACTCTTACTTAAGTTGTAACACCCAAAATTTACAACCGATTTTGAATTTCAAAACGTGCGGAATTTAGGTCCCAAAATGACATTTAATCAACAACCAACATTAAGTTTTACAAACGTAAGTTAAATTTCCAAAATCCACAGAAAGAAGTCAAGATAACCATAAACTATCCACAAGTTTAAAAACAACCTAACAAGTTTGTAAAAATCCCCCATGAGAAGTTTAAACAAAAACCACATCAACAAAGTCCATGAGAATCCAATCCACATGAAGCGAGACCCGAGATCACACCGGAGCTTTCCCTACAAAAACACCATTCAAACATCATTAGTAATGATATACAACCTCCATTAGACCCCCATGGGTTAAACCCAAGCAAACACCTCAAAATGGGGATTTTTAAACAAACAAAAATTTCTAACATGCCCATGTGCAGAGTAGGCATGGTCATGTCCACCTGAAGAACTAAAAAATTTTATGACATAACCATGTGTAGAGTGGATATAGTCATGTCCACCTGCAGCACTAAAACATTTTCTGATGTGCAGAGTAAACATGGTCATGTCCACCTGCAACAATTTTTTAGTTTTTGAATTTTTCAACCCTCCCGACTCGACCCCTAGTCATTTTAAGCAACCAACAACATTTTTGTGAATTTTTTAAACACCTAAAAACATAATCTTTACATTTAGACACCCCCATCACGAAAGCCACAACTCTCTTTTCTACATGGAGCAATTGACTCCATGTCCACCCATGAAGTATTCTGACATGACCATGTTGTAAGGCCCCAAACCGGGCACCCTACAATTAGGTCTCATTACTAGGTATTCTCTTATCAAAAACTTATATTATTTTAAAAACAAAGAACGGAAGTCTACTTAAAAATGGTTTTAGCTTTTAACTCATTATCGTTATAAACCTTACCTTACGAATGCTTGCACACCGACCCGAGTAGCACCGCTCCCAAGCCAAGATACCTCGTCACGTAAACCCACCTGCAAACAATCTAACGTACATACAAATTCAGCTATACTGAGTGAGTTCTAATAGTTATTTTAAGTAGAAACCATCTCCTCACAAATATCATTTATATAAACTCAGGACATCCCGGTCCTTTATAAAACGGTTTGTTGTTTATTAACATATAGGTAACCCACCTTACCGACCCATCCCCATAAGGGTCCACCACCCCAGACTCACCCCATACCCAAAATCCAATAAGTCTCACTCACATGGTTCGAGCATACTACATTACTAACTCGTAATCTAGCACACGTATCAACCCGAAGTCCGGTTAACACGACCAACCCATAGACACCGAGCTAACAAGCCTTAACCAAGACTCTCACAAGGTCAAATGACATAACAGTCGTAAACACGACCTCGTTCCCACACCATAGTCAATACATTACTTAACATCAAAGCAATAACATCACAACACATTAATTATTAATAAACACTTGCATTCAATATAATTCAAATATAAATGCACACAATAATTACCTCGTCACCACTGCATTCATCAGGGTTACCCTCGTCATACTACAAACTCATCACTGCCCCCAATGGCATTATCACTTGATGTAGTGCGAAGCACACATCTTTATTCCTAGTGTTTTGTGCGTTTTTGATTAGTTTTATGTTTGTTTTGAGTCATTTAAGTCTGTATTTGAGTCTATTGTATATTTGCAGGTGCTTGTGAATATTACAAGTGAATATCATGAAGAAACCGAGCACGAGAATGAATCCGGAAGATCAAAAGTGAAAAAAGTGAAATTCCAAGTCTTCGTGGTACGAGAAAAGCCCAGAAGAAATTTTCAGCTTTTTTGGTCAGTTTTTGCACCACACTCGTTCACAGGGACACCACCATCTTCAGCTTTTCAAGAGCCCGAACGAGAGCTACACGAGTGCACCCGCGACTTTCGGGAGCGTTTGAAAGAGCTTTTCAAATCCCAAGTACATTTTACTAGCCCAATTCCATTTCCTACTATGGGTGATGCTGACCCACCAGCGAGGCGTACGGTACACCAGAGGGCAATGAAGGGGTCACCGGGGCGAGATCTTCGATCACACGCCCCGCCATCCCTAACACCAATACATGGCAGATTCCGTCACATGTGATGAGCACGATTACTCATGCCACTCAATTTCATGGCCTTGAGGATGAGGATGCACCCGGACATTTGTCCCGCTTCACGCGGATATGTGATACCTTCAATATCATGGGTGTGTCTAAGGATGCTATCTATTTGCGTCTCTTCCCATTCTCGCTATCTGGGCATGCATCTACTTGGCTTGACACCCTCCCCGAGAATTCTATTACCACATGGGAGGATATGCAAGCCAAATTCTACATAAAATACTATCCACCTTCCAAGGCCGCTCGCCTTCGGGATCAAATCCATTCGTTCCGGATGGATCATGACGAGCCTTATCACATGGTCTGGGAGCAGTTCAACACGCTGTTGAGCCGATGTCCTCATCTTGGTCTTTCTGACTGGGCGATAGTGGAGAAGTTCTATAATGGCCTTACCTTCGAGAAGCAGCAAATGTTCAACACAGCTGCGGGAGGCTATATCATGGATAAGCTCGAGCCAGACGAGTGTGAGGAGATGTTCGAGAGCTTCGCTCTAGCGGAACATCAGCAGTCATCTACTAGGACTTCCATTCCTAGTGCTAGGATACCCGCCTCTTCTCCTAGAGGTGTGCATCAGGTCACTCCTGATACTAGCGTGGCTGCTGCACTTGCAGCAATGGCTAATGAGATCAAGGAGCTTAAGCTCAGTGCTCAGCGATGTGAAGTGTGCATGGGAGGCAATGACACCAGGGATTGCCCCGTAAATCATCAGGAGCAGGTGAGCTTTGCTGGCAACCAGAACCAGAACAGAGGGTACAATAATTACAACATTAATTATGGCTCGGGATAGAGATCTAGAAATAACTCGCCTGGGTTTAATGGTCGCCAGCAGCAATATGGAGGAGCAGAAGTTGGAGCGTGCTCGGGAAGCAGTGTCAATACAAGGAAGATCGAAGAGATGCTCGAGAATCAGACACAACTGCTTGCCCACTTAGTCCAGCAACACAAGGACACGAGGTAAAGTCTGGATAGCCACGACACTCTATTGAAGAATCAGCAGTCGGCATTCCAGGATTTGCAACGCACGGTAGGAGACATCGTTTAGAGCCTGAAGGGTAGACAAGGAGGTCCATCTTCGGGCCCAATGTTTCAGTGATGGCCGTGTCAGTTAGGAGTGTGGAGAATAAAGAGGTTGTAGAGGATGACTCCCACCCCATTTAGTATGGCATACCTTCGGTAGAGGAGGTGAAGAAGATAGATTGGAGAGCTCGATTCACTGTGATCGATGCTAAGATGATTGAATAGCAGTCGTAAGAGGAGATACTAGAGGAGTCCGAGTCGAATGTTGTGTCGTGTAGGAGTAGGAGAACAGAAGAGGATGAGAACCCACCGGTTGTAGAAGAGGAAGAACCGGTGGAGGAAGAGATAGTTATGGAGAAGCCTGCCGAGAAGGCAGAGGAGAAGAAGAAGGGGGTGGAGATAAAGTCCCCCAAGATTGACTTGAGCCGTGTTCCCTATCTAGCCTATTTATTGCCACATAAACACGCTAGGGAATACGGTCACTTCCTTGATATGTTTAAACAACTCAAGGTCAATCTCCCATTTATAGAGGTCCTCCAGCATATGCCAAAGTATGGAAAGTTCCTCAAAGATCTTCTTTCCAACAAGAAGAAGCTGGAGTGGATCTCTAAAGTCTCACTTAGTGAGCAATGTTTTGCGATGGTTTAGAACCAGTTGCCTGAGAAGCTGCCGGACTCGGGTCGTTTCACGATACCGTGTCTGCTAGGCAGTTTACCGTTGAACCACCCGTTGGCTGATCTAGGTGCTAGCATCATTCTGATGGCATATTCTATCTATAAGCAGCTAGACCTAGGTGAACAAAAGCCAACATGCATAAGCATTTCCTTGGCTGACCACTCAGTCAAGTATCCACGGGGAATTGTGGAGAATCTGTTAGTGAAAGTAGGTAAATTTGTCTTCCCCGTGGATTTCGTCATATTGGAGATGGAAGTGGATGATAAAGTCCCGCTCATCCTAGGACGGCCGTTTCCTTCGTACCGCTAAAGCAATGATAGATGTCTTCAACGGGAAACTCACACTTCGTGTGGGGGATGAGTTTTCTACATTCGATGCTACAAACTCCGTGGAGGATGTTGGCGAGCATAGCCACTCCGTGTTCATGCTCGATACCTCCATGGATGATCATCGGGACTCCAATCTAATAAAGGATGATTTGGATAGAGGAATAATAGAGGAGTCTCCGGATTGGTTAGAGGAGTTTGAGAGGAAGTTGCTAGGGTCCTCGTTCCTAAGTGCTGACGATGATGATTACAGTCTGAGTGAGATATTAGCACAAGTGGAGCAAATAGTTTGTGAGGCACCCGTGGAGGCTGTTGAGGATCATGAGGATCCGGGCGAGAGGTTAGAGGATACTCCTGTTGTTATATCACATATTGAGACTTTAACATGTACTCGTGTCCATGCTGAAGGGATAGAAGCCGAGTCATCCACTAATTCTAGGCCGCCCCGTAAGAAACTCCGAGGGTTGAGTGAGTTTCGTGATCTAGAGAGAGTGAAAACCCCAAGTGTGGGGATGTTTAGAGGTAACAGTTTGCTGAAGTACTTGAACCAGGTGATTTTTAGACCTGGTAGATACAAGTTGTGGTGGAAAGAATGGATTGGTGCATATGATATACATTTAGAGTTTGATAGAAGTAGGAGCTTGATGAGTCTGTGGAGGATCAGTAGACCGCGTAGGATGAAGGCAGTACTGGTTAGGATCAAGGAGAAGCCTCCTGATAGGTTTGTTTGAGTCTCGGGCAAGTGCCCGGGATGTAGAGTTTGTGTGCATTACTTGGTTTGAGTCCGTGTCATTTTTGTGTTTTTTGGTATTGTGTGTTTGTTTGTGTCAGTTTTTGCAGGAATTCATGCTTGATTCGGTAAAGGAAATCACCAGGAACAAAGTTCGAGGTATGTTTACATATGTTTTTATGCTTTGAATGGGTTTTTGATGAATTTGGGTGAAGAAAGATTTTGAGGGGTCTAAAATATTCTAAGTATAATATTTAAATTTTTTCTTAACTTTCTGTGAACAAGCTCTCCTCGCGGTACGCGAAGGAAGGATCCAAGTCTCTCGCGGTACGTGAGAGACAAAAGTCTTGAGTCGGCTATATTTTAGTCCTTTGCGGAACGCGGGGGACGGGGCTTGCTTCTTCGCGGTACGCGGGGCAGCCCAGGAGTTGCCCTCTTGCCTTGTTTTCTCATGGTTTCCCCGATCACCACTCGCCACCATTCATCCACTATCATATATCCTATCATTCACCATCCACCACAACCATGGGGAACTTTGAAAACCATTCGTGACCGATGACCTACCTTGCCGTGGCTTTCATGTCTATATGTTTGCCACGCATCAAGTACATTTCCCTACTTCTATCCAGAGTCTTAGTGAGTCGTTACTTTTAACTTGAGTCTTTTATTTTAATTTGAGTCGCTGCGGGTTTGTTTGAGTTTTATTGTGCAGGTTTTGATCGCTCCGTCCGTACTCAATCTCCATTCGGGCGGGGTTGATTATCATATTATCTATCTTGTAAAGGCAACCCGACAGTCGTTTGTGCAACCGCGACCGAAATGCTATACGGTGCACACAAGGATGAAGGAAGCTGGATATATTCACTGCTACATTACCAGCTAAGTCGCTTCCTGTTTTGTTTTGTTTTTGTTTTGCTTCACATTGAGAACAATGTGTCTTTCAAGTGTGGAGATGTGAGTGTTTAGTTTGTTTAGTTTTAGTTAGTTTGTTTTGTTTATAAAAATTCAAAAATACAAAAAAATTGAAAAAGTTTGAAAAATGTCCTTGGAAATAATTGCTTATACTTAGAAAATGATAGTACACCTGGATCTACTTGTTGGTTTTAATTGATTAAATAATAGAAAACGCGTCTAATTAGTGATGTTTTGGTAGACCCAGCCGGTTTGAATAGCTTAAATAGCCTGTGAGTGTTACTTAAGATTAATCACTTAATAAAATCATGAAACCTTGTGGGTATTCATCTTAGGGTGTCGGTAATATTGAAACTGTCAAAATAGGGTGATAGGTACCACGTTAAGTTAAAATTTAGAGGTTTTTGAAATTTCTTGGCACACTACTTTCTTTTTATGAGAATATATCCGAGTTTTGGTGGCGCCCGCATCCATATTCCATAATTCTTGAGCTTATTTGATGAAATCTAAGTTTCGCGTATGTGTCACACGTCGGGTTCCAGCCTGATTGAAACACCACTGGGTTGATTCTTATGTGCTTCATTGTTATGACTTAGTCTATGTGTTACCTTCCGGGATAGTGACTTGGTTGAAATGCCTCTAGATGAAGTTTAATTTGCTTATTAATGCTCATTATCATCCATTCATTCATATTTCATCTGATTTATGAAACTTGTAAATTTTAGTTTAACGTGGTAGGGTAAATCTATATGGTTTGATCCGCGCCTAAACATGACCGTGAGACGGGATTAGGTAGAGCTGTAGCTTCTAAGTGTGAGTCACATAGGTTGAATGATATCTATATAAATTGGAATTAGAACACATTACGGGGGCTCGAAAGTTGGTGCTTGGGTTTAATCGGACATAAATACTAATTGTTGCTTTTTAACGCGTGAGTATGTTTTGCTAATTGGTAATTGATGTCTGTTAAGTTAGATCTGGTTATGATTCCAGTTGCAGTGAACGAAAAAAGGTTAAGTGTGGGGATGTTTGATGTAGTGCGAAGCACACATCTTTATTCCTAGTGTTTTGTGCGTTTTGATTAGTTTTGTGTTTGTTTTGAGTCGTTTAAGTCTGTATTTGAGTCTATTGTATATTTGCAGGAGCTCGTGAAGATTACAAGTGAATATCATGAAGAAACCGAGCACGAGAATGAATCTGGAAGATCAAAAGTGAAAAAAGTGAAATTCCAAGTCTTCGCGGTACGTGAAAAGCCCAGAAGAAATCTTCGGGGTACGCGAGAAAAGGAGAAACCGACCGCGACTATTTTTTTCCTCGCGGTACGCGAGGAACCCAGCCTGATGCTTCATGGTATGCGAGAGATGGAAATTCCGCAAAACCCTAGATTTCCAAATTAAATAGAATTTGACAGCCATAATTGGGAGAGTTCGATTCCAACCGTCCGAGAAGAGGTCCAAAGGCGATTTGGAGGCTGGAGAAGGGATTAGAAGCCAAAAGTTGAAGACTTTGCTTCCGGGTTTGTTGATTTCAGCGTTCTAGGTTTCAAGCTTTGATTTTTATCTTTGATTTGATTGTTTGATACCATGTTCTTGCTTTTTACTTCTGCTTTGATGTGTTTAAGCATGATCTTTGGCTAAAACTCTTATACTGCCTGGGTCAATTGATGAATATGCGTAAAGTTTAGATTTTTATCCGGTTTTGGTTATTTTGAATGGATGAATGATTTTGTAAGCGATATTTGGTTATTAATTATGATGTATATGCATGCTTATATCTGATTGCGTGATTGATTTCAATTCCATGCATTGATTGTGGTTATCTGCTTGTTTGATCTGCGTATCTATGTCATAGATCTTAGGGTTTGTGATTGTGTATGGTTTGCTAGAGATAGTGACCATAGGAGTTGTGTTGATTGCTGGTTAGGTTGAGTGTTCTTCTTAGTTCAATACCCGAGAGGTGAGAATTAGTTGTCTATTCTTCATCATTAGGAATCCGAGTGTTAACAGTCTGAGAGGATGTTAGTATTAGGGGTTTAATGATTGTTGCTAGGTTAAATCATAGTTGTTATCCAGAGATTACCCCGTGCATCTTAGATGTATCGTGGACAGTGAGACTGAGAGGTAATCTGTCCTGTGGGTACTTTATCATTGTTGGAAATACCCGAGAGGTGATCTAACCATCTGTTGAGTTTAGTACACTTTAGGTAGCTTAGTTGGTGACACCCTGAGAGTGATTAGGGATCCACTAGGTAGTCTTTAGTTGTCATCTTTAGAAACCCATATCCATCATAGTTTCCAGAACCGGTAGAAGTTGTACTTTGCAAGTAGGATTCCGACCTAGGTAGTATTCTTCCCGTCTTCTGATTTGACCTTAGTACTTGTCTTGATAGTTGAGTTGACATTAGTTTGCTGCATTCTTAATTAACCTTTAGTGTAGTCTGTAGGTCCAGATTTCAGTCGGAAATCACGAAAGTGATCGATTACCCACACATGCAGGCGGAATCTGTATGTATGGTGTTGTAACAGAGGATTAGAGACAGACTTGGTGAAGAAGACAGCCAAACACACTAAGAATCAATGCAAATAATATGTGAAAGTGTAAGAACAAGCATTAAACGAATGCAAATTGTATTGATTCAAGAACAAATCTGAAAGAGAGAATTCAGGGTTACAGCCGCAACTCACACCCTAGAAATTCTCTAACTAGGCTATTTATAGTAGTTTCACAAGTATCGAAACTATGTTCCTCGAAACTACTAGTTTCGAGTGAACATTTACAAGTGAAAAAGTGCCTGTCGAAACTACTATCGATCGAAACTACTAGTTTCGAGTGAACAAATCTCACTCGAAACTATAGTTTCGATGGCCCAGACTTGGTAAAACAAACAGTAAATTACAGAAAAACTAAAATTACAATAATGAAATGACAGAAAGTAAACTAGTCTAAAATTGTTTAAACATACAATAAATGACAACAGCTTATACAAAATATATGACTCTACAATCTCCCCCTAAGCTGTTGCATTACTGTCTTCAGCTCTTCTTCAAGCAGCTGGTCCTTCAGTTGTCCTAGGGATGAAAGGTTTTACATGTAGAGACACAACCCTTTGATAGGCTTTGGCATCAGCTTCATCTTCATCACTATATGCCTGAATGTGATTCTGGAATAGCACCTCCAGATCTTCAGGTTGAAATTTCAGCAGCTCCATGGGCTCAAAGATGATGATGTCTTCCTTGCCCTTACACTCGATCACTGCACTGCCAATGACTGGGTTATAGAACCACTTTCTGAAAGTTTGTAGCTGGACAGGTACAGATTTTGGAATGGTGATAGTCTTGTGGGTTTGGGCAGGCTTGTATCTCAAGAACACATAAGGCTTATTGGTTTTAGGGTGAAACCTTGTCTTTGAGATCTTCTTCTGAGTTTTCCTTGGCTTCATCCCTTTGAAATCATTATTGACTTGAGAGTGCAGAAACTTCTCGAAGTCATAAGCCATCATAACCTTCCCAGGGTTTTGAAGTGGAAGCTTGGCTAAATCCCTGAGGTCATAGAAAGGAAGTGTCTGGAAGTCAGTCATATTTTTGAAGTGCTGAACTCCCCCTCTATATCTTCTAATGATAAAGAGCTTCCTTTCTGCATCATATTTCCAGCCAATTGGGGGCCTCTTTAGCTCCTGATGCTCAGCTATCCATTCATATGTTTTAGGAGTCTCTTCCTGAATGATTTTTCTGAACCAAGATTTTCTTGAAGTTGGAGGTTCAGGTGCAACAGACGGTGGATCTTGTGCTGGAATAGACTCAGAGGCTGTAGTGGTTGGTTCAGGAGTGACTTTCTTGATGAGATTAACCAGAACCTCTTCTTCATCTTTTTCTTCATCAGACAAGGTTTGAATTTCTTCTCCTTCTTCGGTGAAGTATCTTGTTCTTTCAGTCTCCTTTTCCTCTGTAGTCAGAATTTCTGGGTAAAGATCGTTATACCCAAAGTTTTCAATTTCATTCAAGAGGGCATTCAGCTCGTCATCAGATGGGATATCTTCTTCATCTAGTATAACAGTCTCTATTTCTGTTGACGTCCCTTTTCCTTTCTTCCTAGCATCTCTTCTCTCACTTGCTGAGGGAAGGTCTAGTTCTGGTCCTTCAACCTTAACTTCAACTGCCTCCTTTGTCTTTTCAGCATGCCCGGTAAAGATGGTCATTGTAGACTCTGGATCAGTGATGATGGCAGGAGACAAAGGTTCAACCACAGATGTGATCTCCCCCTGAGCCATTGAAGTGGTTGCTTGTTGTTGCACAGGCTTATCAATGGAAGCTTTAAGCTGTTTCACTGCTTCAGCTAAAACCTTGAAGTCTTCATTTTGTTTTGAGATAAAATTCTGTTGTTCTTCAAGTTGGGTTTGTTGAATGTCAATCTGTGTATGTAGACCCCCAACTTCCAGCTTTAAGTCTTTTACTTCTTCCTGGACATCATGCAGGTTAGATTTCAGACCTTCAATCTCTTCATCTTTCTTTTGAAGCTGATCCTGCATCTTCTTTAGTTCAAGGCTTAATGTTTTAACTCTGGGAACAGGGGAGGTTGAATTATGAGATGGTGATGTGGGAGAAGTATGGATGGGTGATTGTTGTGGAGATGGTTGTGGAGATGCTTGTGGAGATGGTTGTGGAGTTGGTTGAGGGGTGGTAGCAGCATGAATGGGTGAATGAATAGGAGTTAGGTTTTCAGGAATGTCATCTAAGGACTCTGAGGAGGTGCTTAAAGGCTCCAGTCCAGTCTTAATCTTCTTAGCCAGTGGTTCTTCTAGCTCATAGTCAGATTCAGACTCAGCTTGTCTCTTAGAAGATGATGCTGGAGGTTCAGTGTGATCTTCAGTTTCAGTTTCATAATCTGAGACGTCATACTTGGTGCCATAAATGCCTTCATCCAAGGTGTCTTCTGAATCAGCTTCTGCCTCAACATGTTCTTCCTGAATAATTGGTTCAGGATTCTCCAACACTTGATCTATCATAGGAGCTTCAAAGATAAGATCTTCTTCATTTAGTCCCATTTCCTGTTGTACATTCTCCTGAATTTCTACTTCAACATTTTGATTTTCAGCCTCTTGGTTTTCTTGCTCATTATGAGGTTCTTCTTCTTCTGCTGATGATGATGAAGATTCAACAGGTAGTTCTGGATCAACATCAGGTATGGCTTCTTCTTCTTCTCCCAGAATGTGTCCAAATAAAGGAACATTGGCAATGACTCGGTTTGTTCTTGAACTGGAGCTTTTCATGTAGCTCAGAGTCTTTGCATTCATATGATCAAGAATCAGGAGAGGACCATCTTGTTGAAGATCTGGGTGGAGATGATTGATGACCATCTGTAAGAACCTTGGATATGCAAGAAATTTGTCTTTGACTCTCCCAGTTAGGTTCTCAATCAGTTGTCCGAACACTAGACCAGAGAAGTTGTACTCCCTTCCCTTGACTAAGCCAAGAATGGCCGAAGCTATCAAAGCATTTGCTGAGTCAAATCCTCCTTTTCTAATAGAGATGCAATGAATAAAGATATGCACGATGTATCTCCAGAGTGGAGGAAGAGCATTCTTGATGACTTGCCCTCCTATGAATTTATTTGGGTGACCCATTCTTCTGAAACATTCTCGAATGTAAAAACTTGGAAATTCAATTGGGGCTTCAGGGTTATCATTAAATTGTAGCACCTCTCTGATAGTAGCCTCAGAAAATAACACTTCTTGGTTGTGAACAGTGGCTCTAATGTGTCTTGTATTGTTAATGGAGACACTTGTAGCAGTAGCCCAGAACTGTCTTATAGTGGTCTCAAAAACTGGCAGATTGTTGTTTATGGCAAAGCTAATATTAGAGTTGGCTAGGAAATTGAGAACTGGTGTGAACTCTGCATTCTTGGGGTCAGTGGCATTCAAGTAAGCACAGATATTGTGCTTCTTGGCAAATAAAAGATCCATATCTGCACAAGAAAATCACAAAGGAAATTTCTTACATAAGTCTCAATACTTAGAAAAATTCTGAGAAAGACACTATCGAAACTATAAGTTTCGAACGAAACTACTTATTTCCAACACTTAGAAAATATCAGAAAAAGGGACTATCGAAACTAAGTTTCGAGTGAAGAAACCATATCGAAAGTACTAGTTTCGAGCACCAAGGGTATCGAAACTACAGAGTTTCGAGCATCAGGGGGTATCGAAACTACAGAGTTTCGAGTGAAGACAGTTCAAAACCTAAAAACCTTTCAAATTCTTAAAATCCCTCTTTTACTTGAAACTACCTAGTTTCGATGGCAAACCCTTGAAAATATCAACAGACTCAAAAAGCACAGAAAACAAACGAAACTTATATGCAGACTCAAACTTAGAAATAAGAAACAAATGCAAAATAAAACAAAGAAAAAGGTTAATAAAGGCCTGAGAGTGTCGAAACTCCTTCTTACCGATGAATCAACCTAAATCTGCAAAATTAAACACATAAAGAGTGAGATATTAACAAAGGTGATCTCAAAAACATGAAATGAACACCAGACGACCTAGATTATGAAGAACTAGTCGTAAACGCTTGTGAAATCAAACCCTAGGGCCTGTTCATTCACAAAAATCACTTTCAAAAACCCACAAACCATTACCCGATGAAGAAGACGACGAGGGATTCAGATGAGAAACACTGAAATCGCAAGCTTAGACCGAGGGTTTGAGAGAATTTGTGTGTGAAAGCAAAGGTGTGAGAGAGTTTCGGGTGAGTGATGAAGAAACGCCGCATGAATATGGATTATGAAGACATTTAATTTGAGTTTGTGAAAAGACTGAAATGGCCCTCTCGAAACTACTAGTTTCGAGTGAGCGAGGAAGTTTCGAGTGGGCAGGGTAGTTTCGAGGGACTTGGAAGTTTCGAGCAAATGTTTTAGGGGCAAACCTTTCAAGTATGATCATAGTTTCGATAGGTAGGTCAAACTGGGTCAAAGGCAAAAGACATAAACTCAAAAACTATGTACAATTTAAACAAGTTAATAAGGAAGATAAAGATATTTTTAATAACCAAAATAAGATATAAACACTTATCCTTGGAAAAGATCCAACGTGAGATCATGTCTGGTCAAACTCTTGAAACACTTCATTTTTGCACTCAGCTACTGTGAATCCCTGAAGATAGCCGATATGTGTGCAAGATAAACCCGAGCATTTGTTTATACAAAAATTTCATGTGATTAAAAGGTACCATTTAATGCACGAAACACGGTGTACCCCACATATTGAAATAAAATGGTTTTGAAAGCCTATCAATCCTCAAGACATACCCACATTCATCTTATCATTTCTTGCAGGTTAACCAGGGTACTATCTTGGTAAGTTGAATTCACCGCCAAAAGTAAAATAAAATCCAACAGGATGTAAGATGGGTGTAAAATGAAAAATATCCAAGTGGATATTAAAAAAGGTACGAACATTCTAGATCTTTGCGTAAGCAAAACAGAAGAAGTCGTAAAATTATCCAAGCGGATAGGAAAAAGTTGAACACCCGAGGTCTTTGCGTAAGCAAAACAGACGGGGTCAAATCATCCAAGTGGATGGGAAAAAGATGAACTCCCGAGATCTTTGCGTAAGCAAAACAGACGGGGTCATCGGCGGTAATTTTCGTTACTTTGACGGTCACCTGGTGCATGAATCAGAATCCAACACGTAAGCCTGTATCTGATTGAATCAGTTTTCTTAGCTTAAAATGGGTTAGATGTTTCAAGAATGGGTTCAAACACACGTGTACGGTAGAGAATTAGGTTTTCACACTACTAGAGAGTTATAACCATATGTCGGGCCTACCGGCTATACCTCAGTAAGCACCATCGCTTGTGGTCCATTCCATGTTCAAGAAGTGTGATCAGACTCTATCATTTCTCACAAGGTCAGATCCGATTTTCCTGAAACAAAACAAAATATTCACAGTAAATACAATTGAAACAGACAAAAAGCAATAAAGATTTTTTTTTTTTTTTTTTTTTTTTTTTTTATTTTTATTTTTTTTAACTATACGAAGCAAAACTTTTACTTTCCGACATAACTATCTAATTCTCCCCCAAAAGTTATGCTATCAAAAATAAAGAAGAAAATAACTGTACAAAGCAGAAAATCTTTTTGAAAATCTTCCCGATTAACAAGTTTAAACAGAAAAACAGTATGCACAAGGGTTATTGAAAGTTTATCATGCCGAGCATCTCCACCAGTTTCTCAAATCTGGCAGAATCGAAGGCCTTAGTGAAGATGTCAGCGGTCTGCTTGTCGGTTTTCACTTCAACGATCTTGATATGTTTCTTTTCGACACAATCGCGAATGAAATGGTGTTTGATCTCAATGTGCTTGGTTTTAGAGTGCTGAACGGGATTTTTGGTGATGTGAGGAACGGCGGTGTTGTCACACAAGATGGGGGTTTCATGAAAAGTGATCCCGTAATCAAGCATCTGGTGGTGGATCCATCTCACTTGAGAACAACAGAGGGCTGCAGCAATGTATTCAGCTTCGGCTGTGGATTGAGAAACGGTGGTTTGTTTCTTACATTGCCAGGAAATGAGACGGTTGCCAAGGAACTGACAACCCCCAGAAGTGGATTTTCGGTCTAAGTTGCATCCCCCGTAGTCTGAATCTGAATAGGCAACAAGGTCAAACAAATTAGTTTTAGGATACCAAAGCCCAAGTTTTGGCTTGTGCTTTAAGTATCTTAAAATACGTTTAACAGCAATCAAATGAGAGAGTTTAGGATTAGCCTGAAAGCGTGCACACAAGCACACTGCAAACATGATGTCTGGTCTGCTGGCAGTGAGATACAGAAGAGATCCTATCATTGAGCGATAGAGGTGCTGATCCACGCTTTCACCATCCAAATCAGGAGATAGACAATGACGAACTTCCACGGGAGTCTTGTAAGGATGAGATTCAGTCATTTTGAACTTGGTCAGGATTTCTTTAACATACTTTTCTTGATGGATAAGGATTCCTGACTCAGACTGATCTACTTGTAAACCGAGAAAGAACTTCATTTCTCCCATGGAGCTCATCTCAAACTTAGATCGCATCACTTCCTCAAACTCCTTGCATAACCGAGGATTGGTGGATCCGAAAATGATATCATCCACATAGATCTGCACCATAATAGTGTCCGCACCATCCTTACGCTTGAACAAAGTTTGGTCAATTGCCCCTCGTGTGAAACCATTATCCAGCAGATGCGTAGATAACGTTTCATACCACGCACGAGGTGCTTGATGAAGACCGTACAGTGCCTTGTCAAGTTTGTAAACTTTATCAGGATAGCTTGGATCAATGAAACCCGGTGGCTGCTTGACATAAACTTCTTCTTGAACCTTTCCATACAGAAATGCACTTTTCACATCCATTTGATGAACCGTGAAGTCCATGTAGGCTGCGTAGGCGAGAAACATTCTTATGGCTTCCAAGCGAGCCACTGGTGCAAAGACATCCTCAAAATCAATTCCCTCTTCTTGATAAAACCCCTGAACCACCAAGCGGGCTTTGTTACGAATTACAATTCCACCTTCATCCTTCTTGTTACGAAATACCCAACGAGTGCCGATTGGGACTTTGTTCTTCGGAAGATCTACAAGATTCCACACATGTAACTTGCTGAACTGCTGCAGTTCTTCTTGCATGGCCTCCACTCAACTGTTCTCGAGCAAAGCAGCTTTAATATTTTTGGGTTCGATTTGAGATATGAAACAGGTGAAAAGACCATCATTTATTGCTTCTGTGGCACTTCTTGTTTGTACTCCCACATTGAGTGGACCAATGATATTTTCTGTGGGATGATTCTTGTGAACTCTCAACTGTGGAATCTCATCTTCTTCTACAAGTTCATCCAGATTGGTAAAGTTGTGATCAGGAATAACGGCTTCTTCATTACTTGAGCTGTCAACAGAAGATTGTGGAGCAACATCCACTATTGGAGGAGTTTCTTCCTCAACAATTTCATTTGTTGCTACAGAGTCTGAAGAATCTGGAGTGGATGATGAAGAGGAGCTTGAAGCAGAAGCAGAAGCAGTACCTAAGAAATTTACAGGCAAAAGAGGATTAGCTGAAACAGATATATTAGTAACATCAGGAAGATTAAAAGATTTAAACAATGAGTCGACATCAAAAAGCCAATCAGGACCGTCCCCAGCGTCCGTATGATTGCTTTCATGCCAATTGACATCAATGGACTCCAGCACAATCCTTCGTCTCTTGTTGTAAACACGAAAAGCTCTTTGGTTAGACGAATATCCCACAAAATAACATTCATCTGCTTTGGCTTCAAACTTGTTCAGCTGATCAGAAGTATTCAGCATTGTGCAAACACATCCAAATTTCCTGAAGAAGTCAATAACAGGCTTGCGCTTGTACATGATTTCATAAGGAGTCTTGTTACAGCTTTTGGTTATGAGAACTCTATTTTGTACGAAACATGCGGTATTGACTGCTTCGGCCCAGAACGTGACAGGAAGTTTAGAATCGACGATCATAGTTCTTGCAGCTTCAATCAACGTGCGGTTTCTTCTTTCAGCTACACCATTTTGTTGAGGAGTACGTGGTGCACTGAATTGCCGAGCAATACCCTTACTTTCACAAAAAGAATCGAGAGTGACATTCTTGAATTCTGTTCCATGATCGCTGCGGATAATCTTCACATTTAGATTGAACAAATTCTCGATTTGAAGCAAGTGAATCTTCAGAATCTCTGGTGTCTCTTCTTTCTTTGCCAGGAAGAATACCCAAGTAAATCGTGAGAAGTCATCGGTTACCACCAAACAGTATGATTTCCTTCCATGACTCATGACACTGACAGGACCGAAAAGATCCATGTGAAGCAATTGTAGGGGAGAGTCAATGGAATTTGTGGTTTTGGGTTTGTGAGATGATTTGTGCTGTTTGCCTTTGGAGCAGGAGAGACAATGTTCTACTGGTGAGAAGTCTTTCAGAGGCAAACCGGTGACAAGGTTTCCTCGAACAAGGCGATTCATTGTCTTGAAATTAACGTGTCCTAATCTCTTGTGCCAGAGAAAAGATTCATCTTCTGAAGCTTTGGAAAGAAAACAGGATTCGATTCCTGATGGATTGTTCATATCCAGACTGTAAGTGTTGTATCTTCGAGGAGCTCGCATAAGAATGAGTTCTTCTGGAATTACTACACCAGGCTTCAAAATCAGACATTCTTTTGAGTTGAACAAGGCACTAAAGTCTTTATCACAGATCTGAGAGACGCTCATCAGATTGTACTTTAGCTGTGGAACGAAGTTGACATTTTCCAAACTATTTACACCATTCGACACAGTTCCTTGACCTTCAATCTTTCCTCCTCTTGGATTTCCAGCAAAAGCTACATAATCTCCATCCTCTTGATGATAATCTTGCAGCAGATTGAATTGACCAGTCATGTGCCTTGAACATCCACTATCTACATGCCAGATGTTGTCTCCGGTTCTTCTTGATTGACCCTATACACAACGAACCATTTATACATTTTGACCAAAATTGTTTCAATCAAGAGATTTTAGTGTCAGGATATGACATCTCATGGGAATCAGAATTGCAACCATCCTTTGATGAAGCACTGTCATCAAATAGAACATTATTTTTAATTTTCCAGGTTCGTTTTAAATAATTTTTAGCATTTTTAATTCTTTTACGCCTAGATTTCCTATTGTGAGAAGATTTAGGCAACACATATGAATTTAATGAACTTTTGAAAGCCGATTCTTCATTAGAATTTGTGGTTAACAATGTACAACTTCTTGAAACATGATTTGAGGCACCACAACTAAAACAAACAAAGTCACAATGTCTCTTAGCCTGATAATAATCATCAAAAGATGAAGATGATTGTGATGTTGAGGAATCTGAACATGAGACGGTTCTCTCATCAATAACTTTGTCTTGAAGACGGTGTGCTTCCTTTAATCTGAAAAAATCCATGTTGCTCATGGTTTCACGTGGCACATCATTCACAATAATTCCTGCACTTTTAAACTTGGTAACACATGGCACAACATTCAAAGATTTAGGAACAAAAGGCAAAGCATTTTTAAACTTAGAAACATCACATCCCAATCCCGTATGCTCAGCAGGCATAGAATCAAAATACAAGTTTTCAACGTGTTCACAAAGATTTTGTTTAGACACGGACATATTATTACAATCATCCGACTCAAGTTCTTTTAAAATAGTTCTATCATTAGTACTCTCATCACAATCATCTTCGGAAATTACACAATTTGATTCTGCACAAGAAGCAAAACTGTCAGAATCACAGGATGTAATATAATCATCAGGAGATAATTTGCAAACAAAAGGTGTTGAAACATGTGGAGTTGGCATATCAGCAAATCTCCCTGATTTAGAATAAGGAGGTGGGTGAGAGTTATACCCAAGACCTTCTTTACCTTTTCTATTAAATTGTTTATCAATAATTCCAAATAAAATTTTCTGATCCAAATCCATGTGGTCAATCTGTAATTTGGCCTTTTCTGCCTTTTGGACTCTTTCAGTTAAAATCGTATTGTTAATAGTTTGAGTATTAAGTTGCACGATTAAAGAACGATTTTCACCAGATATGTCACGAATTTTCTTTAAATAAAGTTTCTCATTTTTGGCAACAGAGTCATACATTACTTTAAAGTGATCTCGTTCATCGACCAAGGCCTGGTTGATGAATCTATATTTCTGAACTTCATTTAAGCAAGATTTAGCGCTACAAAGTCTAGATATTACCTCGGTAGGCACGGCAGTAAGATCTGTAGCTGGTTCAATCATGACACATTTATCCTTTTCTTCAATGTCAGCTATCAGTGCCTTGTCAGCTGCATCACCTTCCTGATCACCCCAATGATAATGTCCATCAGCTTGACAGACCAAAGCTGTGGAACTTGAAGATGTAGAAGATTTGGGAGGGACAGCAGCTTGCTTTCCAGAGGAAGTCTTCTGTTCATGCTGCTCCTTTGAAGACGGCACCTTGCAATTTCTGGCAAAATGACCTAGCTGGTCACAATTGTAGCATCGTACTTTCTTGATATCAAACCCAAGAGTCTTTCCTTGCTTGAACCTGTCCATTCCGGTCCTTTTGATAAATCTCTTGGCCCGTAGAGTCAACATTGCCATGCACCAATCAATGTCCATTTTCTCTAAATCATCAGGATTGATCTGCTCCAGGTCATCAGGTTGAAAACTGACCGGCGTCAAGTTTCCAGAAATCAGTGCATCATAGCATGACATGAAAGCAGTCATGATCGGGACATATTCATCAGGAATCATGGTAGTAGTCTTTGGAGGAGCAGAGGAACCAGTTGGTTGAATTGCAGCAGCAGATGGAGGAACATCAGTTTGAAAATAGGCCATTGTAGATTTGGACGAAGTGGAGGAGCCTTGACCTGCAAGAAGAGCTGTGTTGCCAGACTGATTAGTTGGAGTAACTGCACCCCTTTTTATCTCCAACTCATATGACTCCAGGATGCTGAAGAGTTCTTGTTGTGACAGATCACTTAGCTTCTCAGTTTTCTTTATCATAATCCGGTACATGTTCCATTCTTCAGGCAATGAATCAAGCAGCTTCTTGTTTAACTCAAGAACGGGATACTCAGTTCCCAAAACCTTCAACTTGGAGACAATACTTGAGAAACGGTTGATTAATTCTGACATGGGTTCACCAGGGACACTGCTAAACATTTCATACTGCTTCTTGATTAAATCCCTCTTGCTTTCTCTGATATCAGCACTTCCCTCATATCTTGTACATAGAGCAACCCAAAGATCTTTGGCAGTAGTGTACTCAGCAAAAATGTTGAAAACATCCATAGGAAGTGCCATAGCAATAGATCCATAAGCTTTGTTATCTCTGGCAATTAAGGCATTATCTTTGTCATCATACTCAGACACAAGTTTCGGACGTTGAACATCAGCAGTAGTAGTAACTGGCTTATGTGGACCATCAGTGATAGATTGCAAGAGAGTGTGGTCATGAAACTGGAAGAAAGTCTTCATCTTCTTTGTCCAGTCATCAAAATCTCTGGTAGACACCAAGACAGGTGGTTTGTTTCCTCCGGCATACTCATTGGTGCTTGAAGATGCCATAGTCTTAGAAAAGAAATTTCAACAGTAGCTAGTTTCGAGTGAACAGTTTTGGTCGAAACAACAAGTTTCGAGTGAGAAGCACTGATCGAAACTCTTAGTTTCGAGTGAAGAAAATTTGCTCGAAACTACCTAGTTTCGAGTGAGACTAGTTTCGATTGACCAAGCTTGCTCGAAACTCCTAGTTTCGAGTGAGAAATCTTGCTCGAAACTTCTCAGCTTCAAGTGAGACTAGTTTCGAGTGGGAAATCTGCAGGGTAAGTTTCGATATAACAGGACAAAAATGCTAGTTTCGATTGTACCTTCAACAGACAAAGGTACAGACAAGTAGTTTCGATGACCAACAGATAGCAGAAAATGTCTCCCTGAAGTTTCGATACCTTCTTCTTCAAGCTTCAGCAGACTCCATTGAAGAAAAGTTTCAATAATTAATAATGACGAAATAAGAATCCAATCCAGCGAAAAGCTTCCAAGTAACCTCTCGAACACAAAACAGTCTTCAGATCCGAAAAACCCGAAGAAATAAAGCCAGAAATCAATGAAACAGTGCTCCAAAAACTCGAGTGCAGAAAAACTTCAAGAAACTTCACAAAACACCTAGAATCGATCACAAAACCTGATAATACTCAGAAATCACGAGCATAATGCTCTAATACTTCGAGAACCACTTTCTGAAAGTTTGTAGCTGGACAGGTACAGATTTTGGAATGGTGATAGTCTTGTGGGTTTGGGCAGGCTTGTATCTCAAGAACACATAAGGCTTATTGGTTTTAGGGTGAAACCTTGTCTTTGAGATCTTCTTCTGAGTTTTCCTTGGCTTCATCCCTTTGAAATCATTATTGACTTGAGAGTGCAGAAACTTCTCAAAGTCATAAGCCATCATAACCTTCCCAGGGTTTTGAAGTGGAAGCTTGGCTAAATCCCTGAGGTCATAGAAAGGAAGTGTCTGGAAGTCAGTCATATTTTTGAAGTGCTGAACTCCCCCTCTATATCTTCTAATGATAAAGAGCTTCCTTTCTGCATCATATTTCCAGCCAATTGGGGGCCTCTTTAGCTCCTGATGCTCAGCTATCCATTCATATGTTTTAGGAGTCTCTTCCTGAATGATTTTTCTGAACCAAGATTTTCTTGAAGTTGGAGGTTCAGGTGCAACAGACGGTGGATCTTGTGCTGGAATAGACTCAGAGGCTGTAGTGGTTGGTTCAGGAGTGACTTTCTTGATGAGATTAACCAGAACCTCTTCTTCATCTTTTTCTTCATCAGACAAGGTTTGAATTTCTTCTCCTTCTTCGGTGAAGTATCTTGTTCTTTCAGTCTCCTTTTCCTCTGTAGTCAGAATTTCTGGGTAAAGATCGTTATACCCAAAGTTTTCAATTTCATTCAAGAGGGCATTCAGCTCGTCATCAGATGGGATATCTTCTTCTGTAGGTCCTGATCAGACCTGAAACAACAGATCTGCGAAGAAATACACGAAACAGCCCGGATCGAGAGGCGGAATCTCTGGATCCGGTATCACTCTCGAATCAGAAATGGTAGAGACGGGTGCGGGAATCACATACACAAACAGAAACATATGAAAATGAAGAAGAACAGCTAATTGAAAGCATAAAAACGTATGATACTTTGATTGATATGAAATTTAAAAGCTCGATCATACACTAACAATTAGTCTCACCCCAGGGTGAGCTCCCCCTAGGGTGGTGATTCCCTCTTACAGACACACACAAACCTAACAAGGTTTTCTAATATATATAGGAGAACCATGTGCCTTGTTTTCCAAGCCACGGCCAATGGGCCTGAAAAACAGGTATCGAAACTACCTAGTTTCGATTGAACAAAAGTTCAACCGAAACTAGTAGTTTCGAGTGAACAAAAGTTCGATCGAAACTAGTAGTTTCGAGTGAACAAAAGTTCACTCAAAACTAGTAGTTTCGAGTGAACAAAAGTTCAATCGAAACTAGTAGTTTCGATACAGTAATTTCGATTGACAGCATCAGTCTCAAAATTATACCCAACAATCTCCCCCTAGACTGATGCTATCAATGCTAGTCCGACTCTGTCTTTCGTCTTCACAGAATGACTGATGATCCAATGCCTTTCGTTGTGATTCTCCCCCTCAAGTGTAGACCCTCCTATCTTGTAGGCAATTGATAAAGGTTTGAATCCCAAGTATTTAGCAGTAAATAACCATCTTTCTACAAAGATTCTTGACATTCTCGAACACTTGATCAACTTGTGCCTTCTCTCCCCCTAAAAAAAGGTCAATTTCAAGCGGAGGCTCACTTTGTCTTGCATCTTCATAACTCTGCTGATAATCCGAAGCCTTTCGTGGTGATTCTCCCTCTGAAAGTGTAGAACCTCCTATTTCTAGGCAAAAGATAAGGGATCGAATCACCATGTAATCAACAACCAATGATCCGGTTTGTCACAAAAATGCTTGACTTTGCTGCCCACTGCTCAAACTTGAACTTTAAATAAAGGAATTACGGCTGTCTCAGACAGAACATCATGTATATTGCCGAAGAAACGAAATTTTCGAAAACCCGAAAATGTTGTCTCCAAGTTTTCAGCCAAAACTCCCCTCCATCTATGCAATATCCTGTGAAAAAATTTATCCAAGAAATTCTCCAAAAAACTTTTTTTTTTTTTTTTTTTTTTTTTTTTTTTTTTTTTAAATAACCTGGAGAGTACTTGGACAGTTCTGCCTGTAGTTTCGATAGGCTCCACTTCAGTCGAAACAAGGCTAGTTTCGGTAGAGACAGTACCGAAACAAGAAGTTTCGACAGGGAGTTTCTTCAATCGAAACTAGTAGTTTCGATAGGAGATTCTTCAATCGAAACTAGTAGTTTCGATACCCTCTAGTTTCGATAGCCTAGTTTCGACAGCCTAGTTTCGATGTCTTCTACTTCTGATTTAGGGCAACACCAGTAGTTTCGATAGAAAATGTTCAGCCGCCACATAGTTTCGATTTACCATCTTCAACCTTCAGCTACTTCGATACCCCCAATCCAGTTCTGAAAAATGCTTCAAAAGCCTTACATCTTCAGATTTTGAAAGTGGAAATGTAGAACAGCAGTCACGAACCTGCTACACATCGATTTCTTCATGTTTAACGTCTCAATGGCGGGTTTTCTCTGTTTTTCGAGCAGATTCGAGAGCAATAAGAGCCACCATGGCTCTGATACCACTTGTAGGTCCTGATCAGACCTGAAACAACAGATCTGCGAAGAAATACACGAAACAGCCCGGATCGAGAGGCGGAATCTCTGGATCCGGTATCACTCTCGAATCAGAAATGGTAGAGACGGGTGCGGGAATCACATACACAAACAGAAACATATGAAAATGAAGAAGAACAGCTAATTGAAAGCATAAAAACGTATGATACTTTGATTGATATGAAATTTAAAAGCTCGATCATACACTAACAATTAGTCTCACCCCAGGGTGAGCTCCCCCTGGGGTGGTGATTCCCTCTTACAGACACACACAAACCTAACAAGGTTTTCTAATATATATAGGAGAAGCATGTGCCTTGTTTTCCAAGCCACCGCCAATGGGCCTGAAAAACAGGTATCGAAACTACCTAGTTTCGATTGAACAAAAGTTCAACCGAAACTAGTAGTTTCGAGTGAACAAAAGTTCGATCGAAACTAGTAGTTTCGAGTGAACAAAAGTTCACTCAAAACTAGTAGTTTCGAGTGAACAAAAGTTCAATCGAAACTAGTAGTTTCGATACAGTAATTTCGATTGACAGCATCAGTCTCAAAATTATACCCAACATAGTCAACCCCCCAAACCAATTAAATATTTAGTTCGAGTCAGAGTCTAGTATTATTATCGTAGTGTCTATAGGGTTTGATATTCCGGTTTACCGTTAAGCTGTGCTACACTCGATAGGTACACTTGCCTGTCAGTGCTGTCTAGTTAATAGATTTTCTATTTATTACTTAGGAGTATAGGTTAAGTTTAATAGTTTATTTTATAGACCGTCTGGACGACATCATCACTCTTGGTGACCTCCCGAAGGACCTTGTCCTCCACAATCCAGTTTTCCGTGTCACAAGGATAACGATGCAAACACACAACAATAAGCACATAACACATAACAACATACTAGCATTTACACGACTTGTTAACTAAGCATGAACTCCTCACACATTCTCACTATGACCCACCCTAAATATGCTCATAGAACGTCTAAACGCATTTCTCGACTCATCCCGAATAACTCATGGTACGACAGACATCAACCATCCCAACTCCTAGTTCACATAACCTAGGGACACCACATAGACTCTTAGTTCCATTAATATATAATTATCTCGTAAAACACCTCAGGTTTAATCATCACTCGTAATACGTTCGTTTATTAGAATAAAAGACACGAGTATGTACGATAGCCCCAAAACAGTAAACATAGTAAAAAGGGGATTAGAAACTCACCGGTTACACTGAGTCCACTCTTTACTCTGCACCCAGATCACTTGCTTAAATCCCTAACCTGTAAAACGTATGATCACACGATCAGAATACGTTTAAAACATACATCGCATAGTGCGTGGATATGCTCAAAATTATACATGTTTTGCATGCATTATAATCCCTATATTATGGTACTAATTGATTAATAACCTTGCAATTGATATTTAAAACGTTTATATTTCGTAATTGCAGGTTATTCGATGTCTCAAATACAAAAAAAGCTAAATCCTTTCAAAAACACCAAGAAATCAAGCTTCAAGAAGGATCATTCCCGAGCTTTGACCCCCAAGAAGTCAACCAAGGTTAACAATAGTCAACAAGCAGCTAAAAGACAAAATTGGACAGCAGGGGAGGGATGCATGGCCGTGCATCCCAATGCACGGGCGTGCATTGCCCTACCTTGCTCCCCAAGGCCCAGTACACTGTCCTGTGTTCCCTGTTTGATTCCCGAGGTGATTGCATGCCCGTGCATTGCTCATTTTGAGGCCTATAAATAGGAGGCTTGAGTTCTTCATTCCACACACCTCAATACACATTACCAGAGCTCAAGAGAGTCCGTTTATGTAGTTTAGAGTATAGAGTAGAGAGGCTCCTCCTCTTCGTTCCGCAATAGGGGAGCCTACGAAACTCAACGTTATGCTAGTTAGTATGGCCATTCGTGGCTAAACTCTTTGTATTGCTAGGGTGAAGATGAAGTTTGGTGTTTGTTAATGTTTAACGTATTAATCTAGTGATATGTTTATGTCTTTAACTATTCGCTCTTAAAACCACCTTCTAGGTGGGCTTTTTAATCAAACTTCTCTTAATACTTGTACGTCTTTATACAAGTGGATCTTGATAAGCCAAGGCTTGGTTAATATTAATAAGGTGGTACGTCTTTATAAGAACTTGTTATGAGATCAAGAATTGGTGAACTCATATTGGGAACGGTACGTCTTTATACATGGTCCCATTGTTACACCGCCTCCCGGTGAACAAAGTCTAATCACTCTTGTAATAATAATAACTAAGCACTTAAGTTTAATGTCCTAACCAACTCGAAGATAACACCAAAGAGTTGAGGGTAACAATGTCCCTAGCTGGGAGTCCTACCATTTTATTATTAAAGAATATAATCGTGAACCAAATGTCGTGAGGACTAGGGTCTAGCGGTAACCCGGGTCACATGTTTATAGTAGTCATACCACTAGATTAGTCAACTTAACATTATCATATACCAAGCAGATTTGAAGCCCAGAGCAATACTCTTTGTGACCTGATCATTTCCGAGATATTTACTTTCCTGTGATTTACTATTCTGTTATTTACATTCCTGTTACACATATCATACACGTTTTTACTTTTCTGTCATTTACTTTACCGTCATTTACTTTTTTGTCATTTACTTTTCTGCTTCACAAGCACACAAAACTCACTCACTAATTAAACCAGCTAAACAATAACAAAAGTTGAGTATTGGAACTCGACCGTGTCCATTGGTTCGATACTTTGTTCTTACCTAGACTATATTATGTTGCGATAGGTACACTTGCCTATTATGTGTGTTTTAAGTTTGAGTATTTATCATTTTAATTATAAATTTAAAACCTGATCTCGTGAAACCAATATACCTGAATATATTATTATATAATATATTTTCTACATACTAAATACGACACATCAAGTTTTTGGCGCCGTTGCCGGGGACACGGTGATTTCAAGAAAGATTCAAGTTAACGGATTAGGGTTATCATTTTCATCTTTTTTTCTGTTACGCTTTGTTGCAGGTAGTGTATGATCCATAGCTCCACTACTGGTCTATATCAACCATTAGCAGAGCCCGAAAGATTCTTTCACCGCCAAATACGAGAAAACCGTGCTAGAAAAATGGCCGTAGAAAACCGCACTATTTCCGACTTTGCAAGACCGTCACTTGAGGCTTTGGGGTTTGCATCACAAGGCCTACGGTTGACGCTAACAACTTCGAGATCAAATCGCATGTCATTCACATGATCCGATCATCATGCACTTTCCATGGATTACCCGATGAAGATCCACATGCCCACATTGCAAATTTCCTCAAAATTTGTGACACTTTCAAATTGAACGAAGTTTCGAATGACGCAATTCGCCTCTGAATGTTTCCTTTTCCTTAAGGGAACGAGCTAAGGCATGGCTAAACTCTCTTCCTACAGGGTCAATCACTACATGGGATGATCTTGCTCAGAAATTCCTGTCGAAATACTTCCCGCCAGCAAAAACTGCTAAATTGAGAAATGATATTACCACTTTCACCCAGGAAGATGGTGAATCACTATATGAGGCTTGGGAACGGTTTAAGGACATTCTAAGGAAATGCCCTAACCATGGGCTAGAAGTTTGGCTACAAGTATCATCATTCTACAATGGGTTACACAATCAAGCTCGTCAGACACTCGACGCTACCGCAGGTGGTATTTTTGGAAAAAAGATGCCACAAGAAGCTTACAACCTAATTGAGGAAATAGCTATGAACAGCTACCAATGGTACAATCCAAGGAGTAATACGGGAGCTAGGCAAGGTGTTCATTCTGTCGATACTGTCACTTCACTTTCTTCTCAAGTAGACAACCTCACCACCCGACTCAATCAACTTAGCAAGGGCAAAATACCTGCCGAAACCACTAAAGAAGTAAAAATCATCACTGTTGATGCTGAGCATGTCGACTTTATCCGAACAAATCGCCCGCAAAACAATCCCTACAGTAATATTTACAATCCTGGATGGAGAAACCACCCAAATTTCAGTTGGAAGGATAAGAACAACCAAGGACAATCCGGTTTCGGACAACAACAGTTTCAACAAAGACAATCTCAAAACTACCAGCCTCGTCAACAATTTCAGGGAACTAACAAGCCAAGTAATGGGTTGAGCTTGGAGGATGCGGTAACTAAGTTGATTTCTACAACTGAAAGTCAAGCCCTTCTAGCAGATTCCCGTCACAAACAACAGGGGTGTCTCGGAGCCCAAGCTGGCATCGGCGGTCGCTTGGGGCCCGTTTTCGCGGGGGCCTCAAATTTTAAAAAAAATATTATGTGTATATATATAAATATTTTTTTTAAATTAGAACCAAAATAAGTAGATGAAAAATTTATTCTGTTTATTGTTTAACTTTGCTTTGTATTTTTTTATCGCTACAATACCGTTTTTTTGTTTATTGTTATTACAATTATCATCGATCTTTGGAAAAAAAATATATTTAAGGGCCCATTTTTTAGTACTCGTCTGGGGCACTCGAAATCTCGGAGACATCACTGACAAACAATATGAGGAGAAGTTTAGTTTACACGAAGCTGAGTTTAGGACACTGATGTGTGGTTGTTTCATCTGTACTAATTATATGTTTTTAGTCAGAATTATATGTGAAACAAGTTACATTGATTTCGTTTTATGTTTCAGATTATAATGAAGAATATGTGAAAAACCGAGCCTAAAACGTGTGCACGGTTTGAAAAAAAGAAACTAAGGTGTTTATGGATTATTGGTTTATAAAATAATCAAATGATGATGTCATGATGCATGTATGATTACATGCATGTGGGATGAAGTGAAAATGATGGCATAAATGAAAATAGCATGGAGTTTTTAATCTTATGCATGGTGGAATGTATGTATGTAATGCATACGATATATGTGAAAGAAAAATCATTGTTGGCAAAGTTGGTGTATGGTATCATGTATGTGGTGCACGCATATGTAGGTGAAAGTGAATGGCAATTGGTTTTTAGAATCATGTGCGCCGGGTATGCGGGCTTTGAAGAATTAAGTCGGTTACTTGTATTTTTTTAGAATATAATTAGGGTTTGTAAACAAAATATCTCTCGACGGTAATAATGGAGAAAAACGATTTTCAAGCATTTTTTGGGCATCGATTCATTACTCTAAATTGAAGCATGTCAACTAAATCAAGATTTGAAGATACCTTTACAAGCATGCGCGGCTAAATCACATATGGTTTCCTCCGGACGGATGGTTCGTATAGGTTTTGTGTTTTGATTCAGTTGTTTATATTTTTGGATCTATTTAGTTTCTGACAATAACTGAGTAGATTGATATATTGGTTATTTTAAACAGTTATTTGAGTACTTTGAGTTTGCTTGCTTTACGATCTTGTTCGGTTGATAACAAAACCTAGTAGCAGGGTTGGGTGACTAAAGGGGGTAACTTGACATTCATAAATTGGGTGATTGAATTATACTTGTTTGTGACGGAACTGGTTGTATAGGTTGCTGACAACAGCCTGTCTTCAATTACTATTTTAACTGATTTTCCAACACTATGTCTATGTGTTGTCCAATGAAATAACTGCATAAACCTAGAACCTGAAGTTTGGAGGGAGTTACATCTTTATTTGATCTATTTTAATTAAAATTTATTAAACTAAGCAATTAATCTTTTCACTAATTCCTTGTGGATTCGACAACCTTACTTTCCTGTCTACAGTCTAAGGTAGATAATTAGTAGCTTTTATGAATGTTTTTGATTAACCTTGACAACGCGATCAAACATAGAAAGCAACTCTTTAGTCCATTGAGATACAGCTAGGACAGATTGCAAAAATTCTATCCAAAAGACAACCAGGATGTCTTCCTAGCAACACTGAACCAAATCCAAAAGCGTGCTATCACTCTCAGAAATAGTAAAGTTTATCCAGAACGTCCATTACCAGAGGAAGATGAAGTTCAAACACCATTGAGGGAGATATTCACTAGAGTACCACTTCGTCCACCTGTCACAGAATCAACCGCTCAAGGATCACCACCAAAAGTAATTCCACAACCTGCTCCAGTGGACACCCCCCAAAATGTTCCGACAAAAACGGCTTTCAAATCCCACATACCGTACCCGGGAAGACTGATGAAGCAAAGGACTAACGAACAATATGAGAAATTCATCGAGCTTTTACGCCAGATTCATGTTAATCTTCCTTTCCTGGATATCATACAACAAATGCCTAAGTATGGACGTTTCTTGAAAGATTTCCTTACTAACAAAAGAAATATGGAAGAGGCAGTTAAAAAGACTATTCAATGTGTCGCTCTCATTGAAAGATGCCTTACAAAGAAACTTTCAGATCCCGAAAAATTTTCTTTACCATGTTCTATCGTACCACTACCGATAACTTTCGCACTCGCTGATCTGGGAGCAAGTGTGAACATCATGCCATATAACATGTTTCAAAGACTCAAAATTGGGAATCTGCGACCTGTTAATGCAACCTTTGAATTTGTGGATGGTTCGGTTAAGTCACCTATAGGAGTCATTGAGAACTTACTATTAAAATTTGGCAAGTTTGTCTTCCCTGCCGACTTCATGGTTTTAGAAATAGGACCCGACTACTCTGTACCTTTGATATTGGGTCACCCATTTTTAGCTACCGCAGAGTTGTCATTGACATGAATGAAGGAATTCTAACACTTTGTGTCAGAAAACAATCAGTAACTTACAACATCGGAGGGAATGAACTCTTATCAAATGATCCCTTTGAAATTGCTCAGTTCATCGATACCAATCTGGACTACCAACTAAAGAAAGCTAAAGAATTCAACAAAGGAAAAAAACCAGACCTTGGCAAGGGTCTTGATAACACAAACTGGATTGATAACTACTGGGATAAACTACCAAAGTTGAAAGACTTGAATGAAGGAATGGGAGACACGGGGAAGTCAATAGCCCCCACCTGAAGAAAGACTGATGAAGCACGTACGGGTCTGGCTAACGACCCTTAAATAAACATGGCGCTTCCGGGAGGCAACCCGATGATCATGAATAAATTGAGAAGTTGGTGCATACGGCAGAACACATGGACCCAAGGTTTGTTTACAAATTCAAAAGTTTCACGTACTTCAGCCTCTAGGTATGCCTTCTCGATACTAGGACCTTAGTAGCTTAACTACTACCTGTTATTTCCGTTTATGTTTTTATGTTTTTCTTTATTTGTCTAGTAGTATAACATCACCAGGTAGTTTCTCTACTTCTTTGAGGATTTACACTCCATCTCTACAGGCTGGAACTCCAGAATACACATCAAATTTCTGAGAAATTAGATGAAGTCTTTAAAGCAAAGTGTTGACAACAGCAACAAGTTTTGGCCATAGGTTATACACCGAATTGACCCGGGGAGTACTAGTTTATTTCCCTTAAAACTTCATGCATTTAAAATTCCTGCATTGCATTCCATTACATGCATTTGTACATTGAGGGCAATGCACAGTTTTAAGTGTGGGGTGGGGAATTAGAGATTCAGGACTACTTGTAACCTCAAAGCAGTAAAACTAAGCTTGTGATTTTCTACCCATTTGACTAAAACCTTAAAACTCGAAAAACTTTCAAAAATTTTAAACCCTAAAACCAAAATCTCTTTGAGTCCGCACTTAATTAAATAAAATGAATACATTGCAAGTAGAAACAAATGGATATTATGCATAACAAATCACTAAACCCTATCCCTTCCGTTTCCATGTGAGAATAATCTGAGCCTTTTCACGAGTATTATTATCATTATTTTTCGCATGCTCTTTCGTTTGGCATATTGGGTGTTTTTCGATCGAATTTTATGCATAATTAGAACTTGTGTGACTTATACATATCCAGACCATGAACTAGTAGAAGTATGAAAATGATTGAGGCACCTATGAATTTATTACCCTCAGATATTATCCTTAAATACCAAAAACAATATCTGCCTTGATAGCCCTTTGAGCCTTAGCCTTTTCGTTTCTACTACCCATATTTATCACCATACCAGCTTTTCGTAAACATCGGTTATTGGCTAACTGTCTTCAAGATTGAGAATTGTTAGACTAACTTATGTAGTTATTTCAAGTTTACAACCATTGAGGAAATTTGGAATGAATCTGTTTCACTCAAAGGAATTGGAATATACAAAAAGAAAGTGGATGTATTAGGAGAAAACAGCCGAACGATCTACAAGGAAGATATTGTGACACCTGCAAAATTCCTAAGTATAAAACCTAGTTGTTGGGCTAAACCCAACAAGGCCTAATAGATATCCAAGACCATTTGAGGCCCAATAAGTATCTAAGCCCATTAGAGGTCCAAATTTACGCAATCCGAACACCAGACTAGCCATTTGGTTTCGTCAAACGATTTGTTACGTAAGTCTGAGAATTTAAGAAAAGATACAAGAATGAACGCGATTCAGAAATTTTAAACGTTACACACGCCATATATTGGTTCATAAACGGACATTAGGCAAAACAATTAACTAAGCTAATGAATTATAAATATTAAGTATTAATATTCATTGAAAAAGACTGTTCAGATAAATACACGAGTATTACGTTTATGCGAACGTTAATCCGCGTTAGGTGCCCATAAGACCAACAATAGTGGTACGTGTATCACCAATACATTCATTGATACGAAAAAGGCTAGAGATACATATTTTAACCTTATTAGAAAAAGAAAAAATTAAAACTAGAATGTTAAACGTTAGAACCGTCAAACACATTCACATACGAGTTCGTCGACTCGGATCCTCCTCGATAATAAATTATAACGATATAATTATTTCCAACATTTATGTTAGCATTATTATTTATTATGAACGTGAAATAATTAACGGGAACGAAAATGCGATAAAGTTTGGGTGTGACACGCGGTATCCACCTACTCTTTCACCCACTTTAAAAACCCTACATATAAATACAACTCTTGCTTCTTTACATCCATTTGAAAACCCTAAAAACATAAAAATGCTCTCAAGGGGCTGCTGAGAGAGAGGAGATGCAGGGGCGGCTCCGGTCACCCTCTCCGGCCGACCACGACGGAGCAGCAGCAGGTCTACGACGGAGATGCGACGGGTCATGGCAGCGATGAGCTCGGGATGCTCTAGAGCGGAAGATGACGGCTGTTGAGGGTTTGTGATAGCGATGGCTCGGATTGGCAGCCGTTTCCGATGAAGAAAGCAGACCGGAGGGGAGATGTTGCGTTCCGGTAAGCATCTTCGTTTGGTTCTTTTTCCACCCATTTGCGCCTTGTTCCGACCTCAGATCTACTTCCAACACTTTCGTTTTACTCAAGTTTGTACTCAGATGATGATGGTTGGTAGAAACGACGACGGTGACCACGAGAGGAGACGAAGACGACGGCGACAGTTAGGGTTCCGCCGTGGCTACGGCGGTGACGGGAAGATCAGGCGGAACCCGTCTTTCCGACCACTAAAATCGACGACGTCGAAGAGGATACGAGGATCGAATGGTGGTGCTAAAGGCTGCTATGACCGGAATGGAGGAGTGATTGAGAGGAATCCGATGAAAGAAGCAAAATATCCGGCCAAGAACCCGTTTTTCCTGCGATTCCCGTTTTTTCGGCAACCGGAGGGGTGCCGTCGGACCCGACATGAGTTTGGTAATTTTTACCCCTGTTTTGTGGTCATTTCGGGTTAGATCTGCTTACTTGTGGCGTTAGATTTGATGTTTGTTTGTTTTCCGACTAGATCTAGTACTTTTGGGTGGTTGGGTTTCATTCGCGTGTGTTATTTTGGAATTTGGACAAGTTATGGAGAAGACGGGACATCACCCGTATAGGCGGGACTTTTCGGGTCGTTCCCGACAGTCCCGGGTTTGGGTCAACAAAAGTCAACCCTGGTCAAACATGGTTTTAACGGTTCAACGGTTGTGAGCGAGTTTGCGAACCGAAAGTGCGAAAAGGTATAAACGCACGCCTAAAACGAATTACATATATTTATTTATAAACAATAAGATTTAACGCGTGTGTCATACGAGTTGAACTCTTGAACACAAATAATAATAATAATCATAATAAACATGAGTAGTAATAGTACGAATTGAACAACTGACGCATATACATAAACCGATATTCCAGTATACGAGTGTTGGAAATCTTATACACATGAGACTTAAAATAAATATATTCTATATACATTGGTATTTTGCGAGTATAATAATCGTACCATCGTTTTTGTTAAAAACAAATATAAATATTGGTAAATGAGTCGATACGAACAAGCTTATATTCGGATTAATGGTGAAAATGGGAACTAAATAAGAATGTGACACGAGTAGAAGAGTCGACTATTTCATTTTCTATACAACTATTTATATTTATTAAAGGAAATCGAGTTGTAACGATCTTTGATCCATATATTTAAATATATACACACATATATCCTATTATACTTGGGCACGAGATGTTATTATTTGATGACTCACTTAGACAACGAGAAACAAGAGTTGTACAAATACATACACATAATTATTTGATGACTAGTTTTGATGATGTACGACTTAATTCGAATATGAAACTACTAAGACTATATTTTTTATCAAATAGATTTCTAACACCATCGTTATATAAATACATGGATATTCATTTTGAATATAACCCTATTTATATTTAAATAATACGAATTATAAACAAACTCTGTATACATATATAAATATATATACGAATGCACCGTATACATATACAAATACCCACGTGCGTAACTGGTGATACAAACCGCCATTCTTGATTTTATATCACATATGTATATAGTTATATATAAAGGCATATATATTTATATATAGCAACTATGGATACATTTATTCGTGACGAACCATTATTTTTACAACTACAAGTTTTGTGTACCAAACATACTTCTGTCTTAAACAATATACTAAGATTATAATTTGAACAATGGTATATTTATTTTAGTATTTTTAATCGGGTAAGACTTAGACATACCTAAGTTGTAATCAGGTACTTACACTAGACGTGTGTACAAGTATTTCTACTATACATATACGAATACACAAAAGACAAACCAATACTTCTAAAATACAACTACAACCCAAGGGTGCATATCAAATGGTCACAAACATTTTAACGAATCAGTCAAGCTCAACCACACACGCGATAACTCTACACGAGTTTAAACTTACGTTATAATATTATGGTTAGTCCATAAAACTCATTAAGTTCCTACAGGTATCATAGGAATTGAATAAGACGTTACCCGTGATTATCGTGTGAATATTGGATTCCATTACTATCAAAAGGACATTAGTGTTCCTGACACGTCACCACGTGAGTTTTACTATCCCCTTTTAACTTTTAAACGTTTTAGAAACATCGGAGGAGAAACATACTTCAACGTTTGAAAACATGATATATCATTGTTTAATACATTTGGGAGCATCATTGCCATATACTTTTGAGAAAACATGAAACATACTTACAAACATTTTCATATAATAATAAGAAAACAAGACCCGACCTTTATGTTTGCATGAGTTAACACATAGAGCGTTGGAAGTCCCCTGACCATCATATTTATAACCATTAGCTATAGATTAGCCCGGGATTCTATGGATAGTACTATTGGGATTGACACCCCTGGTCATGGTTAGTCGCGCTAACCTTTATTTATTTATGAAGTAAATAAATTTGGGGGTGTGACAGATTGGTATCAGAGCCAATGGTTTTAGCGAATTAGGTTCCCTTAGTGTCACCTAGGCTCTAACCAAACTCATTTAGGGACCAAGATTTCTAAGACCAGCATCACACTAAGAACACCAAAGACTTGAGTATAAAAATTCTAACCATTGCCGAAAAAATTGAGTTGATCATTAGTGTATGTAGTTATACTAGAGTATCATTAGCTATGTTAGTGCTAATACAAATACGTGGAATACGTAACTAGTGTCTAATATGTACAACAATATGAAAATAATAAACACCTACAATACGACCCAACCGAATATCACTGTTTGGATTACGCATCAAAGATGACGGGTACTCAGCACACTGTAACCCTAGAAGATTGACTTACGAGCTGACCTCGAGTGACGACGGTAGTAATCTCTAGTTACTGATCTTGACGGGACCCGTACCTGAACGTGTACCTATACCTGCACCACACCTTCATCTACTCCAGCAGTGGAGTCAATTTTCTTTTCTGATATATGTTAATTTCATTTAGTGCGGTGTATATTCCTTCATGATTTGCTGGATTAGATGACTACAACTTTCACCATGATATATGGCATATGGGACTGCCCAAACAGAAGGGGGCCCGAGGTGGGTAAGCAAGGCTGAACGAGAGAGAACTCCATGGTTCAGGAGACCCATAGGCTCATTTGGATCATGTGGATCCATACGTATATATAAACTTGGAGCATGATTTGCTCGACACTGATTTGAGGGTCTCTACCCTAGTATAGTGCCTGACTTCCACCACACACGTCTTGTTAATAGAAGACACCGGTTGTGCCTCTCTACCATAACTCCATCCAGCAAAAGCGTTAATCGGCAGATGCATGAGTATTGGTACACATGACTAAGAGTAATCCGATAGAACATATACCCTTGAACGCGAGAATATGTGACGTTTCGGATTTTTCGTTCTCACACTTGTATTATATTTATCGTGTAATCATTCTCTATTTAAATAAAATGTAATAGTTTTTATTTAGTTTTATACAAATAGGTATTTTATTTTACGGATTTAAATTAATTAAAATTTTATAAGTTTTAAAACTAATATAAAATTTTATATAAAAATCTAAATTTAAAAAGTTACATATTTAATAAAATAACCTATTTAATAAGATAAATAACTTTTACAAAAATTATTTATAATAATAATAAATAAGTTTAAAAAAAACACATTTAAAATATAATATTAAAGTAAATTGATTTAAAAGAAATTAAATTAATTTATTTAATGAAAAGTTTAGGGATCGTTTTGTAATTAATCAAACTAAAGGGTTTTAAAACAGAAATCAGTCGAGGGGCTAATGCTGGACAAAACAAACTACAAGGACACATCCGTATTTATCTCAAGGGCTAACTTAAGTCAAAACCAAACTACAGGGACTAAACCTGCCAATTTCCAATTCGTGAATCCGGTCACCCCTTTCGTTGGTCCAGCGGGTAAAGCCATTTTCCGGCGAGGCCCGACAAGGCTGTTCCCTGCACCTCGACAACCGATAAGAGCTTCTCTGAATTCGTCTCCCCCACGCGATTAATAACCCCCGACCAATTGGTCTCCCCAACATACGGATCGTCTGATCCTGTTGGTGGCCGAGAATACCACGCTCAAATTCGAGCCTGACAGACCACCTCCACGCGTGTGGAATGGCTGGTTAGTTTCGTCTCGTCCAGACTAGTGTCGGAACGTGCCCAATTGTACGTTTTAACATAGAGACCAGGTTCGGGTATAAATACCCATTGCCGGCCCTTCTCGGGCTCCATTCTCTCTCGTCACTCACTCTCACTTCAAATTGAAACCACCATCGCCTTCGCCATCCTCAGACGAAGCTGTGACCAGATTATAAGGCTCAATTCAACTCGAATTCTGGAATTCAAGTTCTTGGTATCTTCGAACTAAAAGCATTGCCGACCAGACCCTTCGCGACCAAGTAGGTACCCCAAATCCGTGCATTTACCTTCTGTTACCCTCTGGCAAACTATCCTAATCGAAATCGCGATAATAAACCGTCGATTACCGGGCAAACCAATGTCCTCGGACATGGCTTGCCCGTTGTCGAGAACCAGCGACCAAGTCACATTTTGGTTATGTATTAAATATCACGCACATAACCAGCGATGGGCGATAGCCCGGCTGGTTATGCGTGTGTGTGTTCAAGGTTGAGGTCGCGGGTTCGACACTGCTGGCCTCCGGCCCAACCCCTTTTTGCTTCTGTTTTCATTTTATTTATTTTATTCAATTATTTTAACTTATTTTTAATATTCTTTGTATACAATAAAGACTAAAACGAGTCGGTCTACTCGTTCGTTTATTTTGAAATCGATTAAACATTTTTTTATAAATCTTGTAATATTTTTATAAACTTATTAAAATACATTTTAATATATATAATGTCCCATTTTTTATAAATCTTGCAATGTTTTTATAAACTTGTTAGAATAAAAATTTAATATATAGAATGCCCTGCTTTTATAAAATAATGAACCTTGCATTATTTTTAATAAACTTGTTAAAATAAATTTTAATATATAAAATATCAATATAATTAGTCAAATAAAGACTTTTTCTTTTATTTGTTATTATTATATAAATACATAATACATAATAACTACTTATCAAAACTAAGTAGTTTCGATAGAAGGAAGTTTCGACAGCTCTGTGGTCAATCGAAACTAGTAGTTTCGATTGAACATAGTTTCGATACTTGGACATTGTTTCGATACTTGAACATAGTTTCGATACTTGAACATAGTTTCGATGCTTGGACATAGTTTCGATACTTTAACATAGTTTCGATACTTGAACATAGTTTCGATACTTGAACATAGTTTCGATACCTGAAATAGTTTCGATCAAAATCAGTGATTTCAAGTAAATCTGAACCTACACTTTACGCAAATAATTTTAAGAAATATTATTATAAACATATACACAATTAAATACGAATACACACCTATAAGCATATAATAATACCCATTTATCTACATAGGGTTCCATCGTGCTTAGGTTTCAAACATCCGTATCACCTACTCTCGTGGATTATCATATCCGCTAGCCAGGTGAGTTACATAGCCCCTATTTTACATTTTTATACGTTTTGGGGTGAAACATTATACATGCTACTCACATTGTTTATACGTGTTATACATGAGACTATATGCTTATTCTTTGGATGTACATACATTTAAACACAAGACAACCAACTGTAATATTGATAGATCTATTGTGCCTGACCAGCCCACCCAGTTAGGGTGTTTATTACTGTATACTCGGATATAACCGCGTGTTATATTCAAACATATCGGATATAGTGGGTAACTATATTCAAACATACCGGACTTAGCTGTTGTGCTCTGTTCAAGCGCGTCAAACTCGGTTTGAACTGTGATTAAATAAATGATACATCATACATACTATGTTTAACAATATAAACAATGAGTTGCAAAACGATTTACAACAACTATTTACAAGAAATACTAAACCTATGTACTCACCAACTTTTTTAGTTGACACTTGATTTAAATAATGCTTCAGGTTTGGATATGTGACTACTTGCCGAAGATTTCTCCACTTAAGAACTATGGACCTAGTTAAATAAATCAATGTTTTGAACTAGACTAGGTTATTTGGAATGTATCGTATTTGGATCTTGTTGTCTTTAAATTTAATTAATGAATTATGCAACCTCTTAGCTATCATGTGCTTTTGAACAATCATTCCATTGTCCGCCTCGATGATTCCGCCATCGGTCGGGGTGTGACAGAATACAACACACCGACACGATCTAATGAACATTTCGGATCCCTTTTAACTGAGAGCTTGGGATAGGAGAAACACTATAGGGACCATGCAAAGTAAATTATCATTACGGGTGCACACGTAATCATAATTTGCAGTGCATGAGAACTCTAGTGAGTTTTACTGTCCGAACTAATGTTCATGATTAATCAGTATTCCTAATCTCAATTCCCAGCCACTTGATTAATGATCGAAATTACTATAACCAAAGGGTTAAGCCAAAAGGCATTAGTTTATGCGATGGACTATCGCATGTGACATGGAAATGTACATCATCTCTTTCCTCGTTGAATCCATACTGATCTAAACTCTTATCGAGACTTTATTGGCATGACAATTTTGACCGTAACACTGAAAATGTCTATTCTCAGTGATTTGACCTCGGTATTTGGATCGAATTTGGGAATTCCTTGTAAAGTACTGATTTAACTTTTGAGATTCAGCTATAGATTTTCTCTTTTCGGTTTTGTTATATATCTTCCAAAGCATGAGGCTGACTTACAAAACTCTTAAATTTGTTCCAATTGCGTGTACTCCTGATAATTTCATTATTTCATATTCTTATGTAAGGGATATAATTATGGGTTGCCTTAAACAACCCATTGTCCATAAGGGTTCAAATAGGATAATCCTATATCCTTTTGTACTTGCAACCCCCTCAAAGATCATTTTGTGGATCGACCCCATGAATTCCAACTAAGTAGAGACGTGTTCGCATCCCCTATTCCCAGTCTCCAATCAGTAGAAAGTTTTGGAACATCTATTGCTAAGAAACAACTTCTTAACACATGCACTGAGAGAATATGAATCTATGACGTTTAAACACTCATACTATCAACTTTATGACTAAACCCATTTTACAAAGGATGTTAAGACTATAACCGATATAGGTGAAATACGAAATGGTAAATCATGATAATTCCATTTGAAAGCCAAGGACGTTACAGGCATACTGAGCTGCTAGTTGTTGACAAATAATCAATTCGACCCTCTGTATCGCTAGATCACAAGACAAATTCTGAAATCTTATGATCCATTTCAACCAACTTTGATGTGAAATCAAAGACCTATGTCAAAATTTGAGAATTTATTTATGTGTTCTACGATTGTTGACCGTTTAAAGTTGTACGCTACCCGGAGGATGAACAAGGGATGAATCGTAGCCGACATTGCTCTCTTGACAGTCTGCACATATACAATTTTTTCGACTTCTCAAATTCCTTTTTAATGTATGTTTGTTCTATTTCCAAGTCCTTTTTGGAATACCTATACATCTTCTCTATGGAACTTAAGAGCATGACGCCTTCGTGTTCGACAAATTCCTAAAGATATACTTGATTCTCGTCTATTTTCTGACATCTACCTAGAGAGAGCCAAGAACCAGACTAATTTGAACATGATACTACATCAAAGGCTAGCAATTTAATGGTTGGTACATCCGAAATCAATTTCAAGAAACACAATTTCTATGAAACTATTTCCATGATGTGACTTTTTACCTTCTCATTTAGACGAATTGCGGTCTAGAATTCCTTAAGAAATATTTGTCTCGTTGATACATTAGCCAAGTCATGAAATCACAAATCATGATAATACAACCTAAAATACTAGACTGCAGTAGAGGTACGATGATAACAGTGGTGAATAAAGTATCGAACTCGATCTTCGCCAACAAAAGCTAGACTATTCTCAAACACTTTTCCGTTAACCCTATGAAGATTCATTAATCTTTAGTATCTACGGAACCAAATCAACTATACCATTCTCAAATACTTTGACTACCCTTTTCTTCATTTAAATTCACTTTCATCCATAGAGGAACCATAGAAATCTAGATGATACAATGTTACTACGAGATTTTTGTTGTCTCGAGCTTGATGTTCGATATCTACTTCGTTAAGATTTCAATCTAAATCAAATTACGCATAACATACGCGATGATGTTATCAGTAATGGAATTTGATAAAACCACATGTCTCCATAAAATTTTATCCCATATTCTCTAAACCATTCCGACCTATTTAAGAGAAAAAGTGTACACTGCTATTATTTTCTAGAACTCAATCGAATTAGTCTAGCCTGTATACGGATTAGACAAATGAAATGTTTATTTAAAACCTTTTGTTCTAGAAAGATAGAACGCACTAAGGCATTGACATGTTGCGATGAACGGTCAATTAGCTGATTATGAAATAACACATGGACATTTCATTAAAACACCTGACATATCTTCAATAGAATTCTGATAATTTTCTTTTACAGTCTATCATGAGTGGGCTTTCAGGAGAGAAAACCCGGATATGAATAAAGAATATGTGCCTATACACTTTCAGAAGTGCGTGTGCATGAATGCACTTTTACCTTTCTTCACCAATAATGATGGTCGTACAGTTCCTCTCTGAAGAGAATGAGCACATCTTAAAATTCTTTGATATCTAAACCATGATTGTCTACTTTGGTGTGTGAGTAGTTCACTTGAGTTGTGAAAGCTCGCTATTTTTATTCACATCGATTAGACATCCTCTTAATGATTCACTCAACACACGAATATGACCATTATAGTTGTAATCCCTCTTATTCATGAAACTCTAGTGATGACTTTATCACTTAGTGGTATAGTCAATGCCGTTCACATGATGACGTATTTAAGAAGTATTCCTAACGCTAACCAAAATACATAATGTCTGCCCAATAGTAACGTTACACAGTTACATGATGAGTTGACATCACGAACCTTTACACAACTAATATCGATAGTTGAAGCGATATCCACTTTACCTACGTATGTCGACTATTGTTGGAACGAGCCAGATTCTCCTTGAGAATCAGAAAATGGAATAAGGATACGAAATCCTAATCCAAGTAAGTCTAACAAATTTCAAGGATGAAATTTCTTTAAGGATGAGAGAATGTGACACCTGCAAAATTCCTGAGTATAAAACCTAGTTGTTGGGCTAAACCCAACAAGGCCCAATAGAAATCCAAGACCATTTGAGGCCCAATAAGGATCTAATCCCATTAGAGGTCCAAATTTACACAATCCGAACATCAGACTAGCCATTTGGTTTCGTCAAACGATTTGTTACGTAATTATGAGAATTTAAGAAAAGATACAAGATTGAACGCGATTCAGAAATCTTAAACGTTAAACACGCCAGATATTGGTTCATAAACGGACATTAGGCAAAACGATTAACTAAGCTAATGAATTATTAATATTAAGTATTAATATTCATTGAAAAAGTCTGTTGAGATAAATACACGTGTATTACGTTTATGCGAATGTTAATCCGCGTTAGGTGCCCATAAGACCAACGATAGTGGTACGTGTATCACCGATACGTTCATTGATACGAAAAAGGTTAGAGATACATATTTTAACCTTATTAGAAAAAGAAAAATTTAAAACTAGAATGTTAAACGTTAGAACCGTCAAACGCATTCACATACGACTCGGATACTCCTCGATAATAAATTATAACGATAGAATTATTTCCAACATTTATGTTAGCATTATTATTTATTATGAACGTGAAATAATTAACGGGAACGAAAATGCGATAAAGTTCAGGTGTGACATGCGGTATCCACCTACTCTTTCACCCACTTTAAAAACCCTACATATAAATACAACTCTTGCTTCTTTACATCCATTTGAAAACCCTAAAAACATAAAAATGCTCTCAAGGAGCTGCTAAGAGAGAGGAGATGCAGGGGCGGCTCCGGTCACCCTCTCCAGCCGACAACGACGGAGCAGCAGCAGGTCTACGGCGGAGATGCGACGGGTCATGGCGGCGATGAGCTCGAGATGCTCTGGAGGGGAAGATGACGGCTGTTGAGGGTTTGTGATAGCGATGGCTCGGATCGGCAGCCGTTTTCGATGAAGAAAGCAGATCGGAGGGGAGATGTCGCGTTCCGGTAAGCATCTTCGTTTGGGTTCATTTTCCGCCCATTTGAGCCTTGTTCCGACCTTAGATCTACTTCCAACACTTTATTTTTACTCAAGTTTGTACTCAGATGATGATGGTAGGTAGAAAAGACGACGGTGATCACGAGATGAGACGAAGACGACTGCGACAGTTAGGGTTCCGCCGTGGCTACGACGGTTACGGGAAGATCTGGCGGAACCCGTCTTTCCGACCACTGAAATCGACGATGGCGAAGTGGATACGGGGATCGAATGGTGGTGTGAAAGGCTGATATGACCGGAATGGTGGAGTGATTGAGAGGAATCCGATGAAAGGAGCAAAATATCCGACCAAGAACTCGTTTTTCTGGCGAATCCCATTTTTTCGGCAACCAGAAGGGTGCCGTCGGACCCGACATGAGTTTGGTAAGTTTCCCCCCTGTTTTTTGGTCGTTTCGGGTTAGATCTGCTTACTTGTGGCTTTAGATTTGATGTTTGTTTGTTTTCCGACTAGATCTAGCACTTTTGGGTGGTCGGGTTTCATTCCCCTGTGTTATTTTGGAATTTGGACAGGTTATGGAGAAGACGGGACGTCACCCGTATAGGAGGGACTTTTCGGGTCGTTCCCGACAGTCCCGGGTTTTGGTCAACAAAAGTCAACGCTGGTCAAACTTGGTTTTAACGGGTCAACGGTTGTGAGCGAGTTTGCGAACCGAACATGCGAAAAGGTATAAATGCGCGTCTAAAGCTAATTAAATATATTTATTTATAAACAATAAGATTTAACGCGTCTGTCATACGAGTTGAACTCTTGAACATAAATAATAATAATAATAATAATAATCATAATAAACATGAGTAGTAACGCATATACATAAACCGATATTCCGGTATACGAGTGTTGGAAATCTTATACACACGAGACTTAAAATAAATATATTCTATATACATTGGTATTTTGCGAGTATAATAATCGTACCATCGTTTTTGTTATAAACAAATATAAATATTGGTAAATGAGTCGATACGAACAAGTTTATATTCGGATTAATGGTGAAAATGGGAATTAACTAAGAATGTGACACGAGTAGACGAGTCGACTATTTCTTTTTCTATACAACTATTTATATTTATTAAAGGAAATCGAGCTGTGACGATCTTTGATCCATATATTTAAATATATACACACATATATCCTATTATACTTGGGCACGACATGTTATTATTTGATGACTCACTTAGATAACGAGAAACAAGAGTTGTACAAATACATACACATAATTATTTGATGATGTACGACTTAATTCGAATACGAAACTACTAAGACTATATTTTTTATCAAATAGATTTCTAACACCATCGTTATATAAATACATGGATATTCATTTTGAATATAACCCTATTTATATTTAAATGATACGAATTATAAACAAACTTTGTATACATATATAAATATATATATACGAATGCACCATATACATATACAAATATCCACGTGCGTAACTGGTGATACAAACCGCCATTTTTGATTTTATATCACATATGTATATAGTTATATATAAAGGCATATATATATGTATATATAGCAACTATGGATACATTTATTTGTGACGAACCATTATTTTTACAACTACAAGTTTTGTGTACCAAACATACTTCTGTCTTAAACAATATACTAAGATTATAATTTGAACAATGGTATATTTATTTTAGTATTTTTAACCGGGTAAGACTTAGACATACCTAAGTTGTAATCATGTACTTACACTAGACTTGTGTACAAGTATTTCTACTATACATATACGAATACACAAAAGACAAACCAATACTTCCAAAATACAACTACAACCCAAGGATGCATATCAAATGGTCACAACATTTTAACGAATCAGTGAAGCTCAACCACACACGTGATAAATCTACACGAGTTTAGACTTACGTTATAATATTATGGTTAGTCCATAAAACTCATTAAGTGCCTACATGTATCATAGGACTCGAATAGGACGTAACCCGTGATTATCGTGTGAACATTGGATTCCGTTACTATCAGAAAGACGTTAGTGTTCCTGATACGTCACCAGGTGAGTTTCACTGTCCCCTTTTAACTTTTAAACGTTTTAGAAACATCGGGGGAGAAACATACTTCAACGTTTGAAAACATGATATATCATTGTTTAATACATTTGGGAACATCATTGCCTGATACTTTTGAGAAAACATGAAACATACTTACAAACATTTTCATATGATAACAAGAAAACAAGATCCGACCTTTATGTTTGCATGAGTTAACACATAGAGCGCTGGAAGTCCCCTGACCATCATATTTATAACCATTAGCTATAGATTAGCCTGGGATTCTATGGATATTACTATTGGGATGACACCCCCGGTCATGGTTAGTCGCACTAACCATGGGTCCCTCTGGCCAAATGACCGCATAGTGTTCAAACATTCGCTCGTGAGGTACGAGTGAGGGGCGAAACACCTGTGTCATTGTTTGGTTATGCCTCATGTATGTACATATTATTCGTAATCCTAGCTAGTTTACGTATGGGTCAAACATTACTTGTTTTGTTTATCATATACATTGAAACGTTTTCGTGCAGATGGATCTGCCAATCATTTATACACAAATGGTTTTGCCATTTGTTTACGTGCGAAATTTTTATAGATGTTTTCAAGGAAAAACAGTTTCGTATTATGGCCAAGTACACAGTATCAATGTTTTCAGGAAAAACAACTTAGTTTATGACTATGACGTCATCACATGTTTTCACTTGAAAAATGACCCATTTTATGACTATGAAGTCATCACGAGTTTTCATTGGGAAAACGACTCATTTTATGACTACGAAGTCATTACATGTTTTCTGGAAAACAGTTTCATACTATAGCCACGTATATATCATCAAAAGGAAAACTGCTTTTCATTACAACAATTAAAACTGTGAACTCACCAACATTACGTTGACATTTTTAAGTATGTTTTTCAGGTAACACGTAGCTATGACACGGTTGGAATAGTTAACCATTCGGTTTTAAACCTTAGAAGTCAAAGACACATGATTTTCAAACCTCAAGTTGACTTTGAACTATATGATTCTAGGTCAATGTACAATTTAATATTAGTATATGTAATGATGTTCGACACTGTAGAAGTCTTTATTTTAGTTTCCGTTGTTGTGCAATGTTACCAATCGTTGCAACCTTTATTTATTTACTAAGTAAATAAATTTGAAGGGTGTGACAGATATAGAAAAATTATTTCAAGGAATTGAGGAAAAGGATTTAGTGACAAAGCAGTCTTGATGATATGTTGTCTAAAAAAATAGAAAAACGAGAAAAGAAAAAGAAAAGAGAGAAGTTGGTCTTTTACAGGTTAGACCTTAAAGAACTGGATATGCATTCCTTTGATTTCAATTTGTTTTCTTGTATTCATTTCGCAAAGCCTGAATTACCGCCCGAACTCCAAGAAAAAGTTTTCAAAGCAACAAGTGATGTAAGAAAATGGTGGCACAAGCAAGAACAACTACCACCATTATGCGGCTTGTCAAAAAGTGCCGCCAAAAGAAGAGCCAAAAGATACGACAAATGTGTGAAGCGTGGCAACAGGAGCCACAATGGAAAGTGTAGCAAGAATCAAACTTATTCCCTACATGAGTATACACATCTGATCAAAGTAGGAGCTGTTAGGCTACAAGCCGAAAGAACAATACAAAAAGGCAGTAATGTGCACTATGCAATGAGGGAAGAGTTAAGAAAGATAAGAGATCTCGGTCTTGGCAATCTGACCATAAACGAGCCCTCAAATTAGTTATACCCTCATGATCTGAGTACTGTAGAGGGACCCGCTACTATTTTTCATCTTAAGCCATGAAGCCGTAGCTGTGTGTTCCACGTTAGCTGCAGCACTTGAAACCCTTTTAAATCCCTAAAAACCCAAAAAGATTATCATTTTTGCCCTTTATTTTTCTTTTAGCCACCCTTTTAAAGTCCTCTTGATTCATGCATACTACTTAGTTAATTGGTGGAGACTTGATTTGCATACAAGCTTATGACCATTGCATAATTCGATTCGAACTTAAGTGTTCTACTTAACTTACATTATCCATATATATACATAAACCTAGAGTTGAGTGAACATTTTGAGGAGGGAAGGTTTATGCATAATTGAAGTTCTAGTAGGCTTGTCATGGATTGCATCATCCTAAATTAGAAATACACAAAAATAGAATAAAGCGACTCATGAGTTATCCCGGAGTTTCCAACTACTTGGAGCTCCATTACCCTTTTGTAAAGTTTTTAGTTATGGGTCTGACCATGCATGAGTTTGCTTAAGGACAAGCAAAGTCTAAGTGTGGGGTATTATGATATGCTCTAAATTATACATGTTTTGCATGCGTAATAATTCCCATATTATGGTACTAATTGATTAATAATCTTGCAATACTTAAAACGTTTATATTTCGTAATTGCAGGTTATTCGGTGTCTCAAATATAAAGAAAGCTAAATCCTATCAAAAACACCAAGAAATCAAGCTTCTAAAAGGATCATTCCCGAGCTTTGGCCCCCAAGGAGTCAACCAAGTTAACAAGCAGCCAAAAGACAAATCTGGGAAGCATAGGAGGGATGCATGGCCGTACATCCCAATGCACGGCCGTGCATTGCCCTACCTTGCTCCCCAAGGCCCAGTACACTGTCCAGTGTACCCTGTTTGATTCCTGAGGTATTTGCACGCCCGTGCCATCCAATGCACGGTCGTGCATTGCTCATTTTGAGGCCTATAAATAGGAGGCTTGAGTTCTTTATTTCACACACCTCAATACACATTACCAGAGCTCAAGAGAGTCCGTTTCTATAGTTTAAAGTAGAGAGTAGAGAGTAAAGAGGCTCCTCCTATTCGTTCCGTAATAGGGGAGCCTACAAAACTCAGCGTTATGCTAGTTAGTATGGCCATTCATGACTAAACTATTTGTATTGCTAAGGTGAAGATGAAGTTTGGTGTATGTTAATGTTTAACGTATTAATCTAGTGGTATGTTTATGTCTTTAACTATTCGCTCTTAAAACCACCTTCCAGGTGGGCTTTTTATTATTATCCAAACTTGTCTTTACACTTGTGAGTGTTCTTGATTTTAAAGCGTAAGACCGTAAAACTTTTTTAATCAAACTTCTCTTGATACTTGTACGTCTTTATACAATCGGATCTTGATAAGCCAAGGCTTGATTAATATTAATAAGGTCGTACATCTTTATACGAACTTGTTATGAGACCAATAATTGGTGAACTCATGTTGGGAACTATACGTCTTTATACATGGTCCCATTGTTACATCGCCTCCCGGTGAATAAAGTCTAATCACTCTTTTAATAATAATAATTGTCCGGTTTCGTTTGAGACATCAAACGAAAACCGGACTGGTCTAAGGGGCAACAAAAATAAGTATTCTTACAATCTCCCACTTATTCCAAGATCTCCATCGTTAGTCCCGTTTTAGTCCGCATTGGTCTTCAAGTCTTCGTCTCGTTAGGTATACAATTTATTTACAAATACACTGAAAATAAATAAACCTAACTATTACAACGGGTTCCATATAACCTATAAATAATACACAGATAAACCAACCAAAACAACCAAACACAATCACGGGGCACTAGATGTCACACCCCAACCGACGGCGGAAAACGTCGGGGCGTGAAGCTGTGCAGACTGTTCATAGCTCATGGTTGCTAAAGTTTGAATAATTTAAACATTCATTTTCATTACACGTAGCAAGTTCATACCATACAAGAACCAAATGTAGCGATTACAAAATATAAATAGTTTAGATTAATTGCTAGGTCCAAATCCTATATGTAGCAGCTTGTAATACTTCAAACATTGTCACCTGAAACATGGTTGAAAACAAAGTCAACTAAAAAGTTGGTGAGAATACATAGGTTTTCGTGTCATGTAATAGAATATAGTGTTGTGTGTATACAATTCATACAAACATGGCAATTAAGGCATTTATGGAGAGATACCATCGTGTGACCTGGTAGTACAATCAAACCTTTGTAACTAGCATGCAAAACAAACGCGTGTTGGCAGTAACAGTCACCCTACCTGGGTGGGTTTGTCAGACTCAATAGATCTATCACTGTTTACTGTAGGCTATAAAATAGTTAATGATTGCACGTGAATAGCAAACTGCGTGTTGGTCTACACACCTAGTACTCAAGCACAAAGCTCAAAATTGTAACACATGATTGTAGGGTGGAATTGTATATTGTGTAGTTTGTAAACATAGTAAACAGAACGCATGTTCCACCCCAAAAGTTTGTAAATAGAGTAAAAGAGGGGCTATGTAACTCACTTGTGTTGGAGCGTGTAGTTTGCACAGATCAACAAAAATACCAAGCGTGTTGTAGGTCGCTACGTTTGACCTATCGAATGAGGGTATAACACGTGTCACTGTTTGTGTTATTTTGTGTCCAAAGTGGGTTCGTTGGTGGTTTGTGTGTTTAGGGTTGGTTTTGGAATAATAAATTAGTAGCGATATATATATATATATTTATTTAAATAAAATTTAATTAAACGATATTTGTTTAAATCAATATATATATATATTTGTATAAATAAAAAATGATTATATAAATTTACTATTTCATCGGTTTTGAAACTATCGGGAATTAATTGTTTTAAATTTCTAAATCAGCGATTTGGTATATAAATGATTCCCGGGTTTTGGGATTTTATAACTTAAATTTTTATAAACAAGTTTTGAAATGTTTAAATAAAAACATATTAAATTAAGTTTGAAAATAATAAAATTAAAGTTTCTGGTCAAGGAGCACGACCGTGCTCAAGTAGGGCACGACCGCGCTCGTTGCCGGGCGTGACCGTGGTGGTCTGAGCGCGCCCGTGGTCGAGTCAGAAGTCACTACAGAGGGTCTGGACATAGAGCACGACCGTGCTCGTATCTGGCACGACCGCGTCTAGTGTTTGTTTTTGGTCAAGACTTGTTTGCTCGGTAAGCACGACCGGGCCACACCTGGGGCACGACTGTGCTTGGTCAGGCACGACCGCGCTCAGGGATGAGCGCGACCGTGTCGGGCCTTTTTCAGACACAATTCGATCGATTCTTATATTAATAGCTTCTATATTCTTAGGGCTTTCACTTAGTGGATGATTACGAATGTTTCTACATAGTTTAATTGTATTTATATCATGTCTAGAGTGTAGTTCGAGTAAAATTTATGTTTCGGCTTTTTGGTTCAAAATCGGATCGATTTGAGTGTTTCTACAACGAATTGACATAGGGCTTTCGTAGTAGAGGTAGATACAAAGCTGAAGACGTGTTACTTACTTGCTGAAAGTGGGCAATTGAATGCGGTCGGCTACGGGTCGAGCGGCTTCGTTTCTTGGCGATCAATCGGACGACAGAGGTGTTGTGAGCGTCGAGTGAGAGTTCTGAGAGATTGAGTGGGTGTATATGAGGGTGTAGGAAGCGTGCAACTGACTCTATATCGACGAATTTGAGAGGCTCGGTTGTGGTGTGAATGGGATTAATTAATTGTGCAAATTGGACGACAATTGATGCGTGTTTTAGACGAATTTCAGTCGAGTATGGTCTGACGCGCGAAGACCGGCTTTTCTTTATTTTAATTTTCGCGAATTCAGAAGGTATGTTATGGTTTGACTTTCTGCAGTCAAGTGGGTTCATCAGCGCGACCGTGCCTACTTTAGGCGCGACCGTGCTTAGGTCGGCAGGCGCGACCGTGCCTAGTCCTAGGCGCGACCGTGCTTGCCTAGTTTTGTAGTTTTTGAGTTTTGTCAGTTTTGGTCCTCGGGGTTTGTGAGATAATGGTGTTTTGTTTAAGTCGTTATTGTAATAGAATAGTTTGTATATGTAACTGCATCGTAGTTTGTTTGTACACGAATCGAAACTGAAATGTGTTTGTTTATTGAAATCAAACGATTACATGATGAAAATCAGAAATGTTACAGTCTCCCCTTGTTGAGGGGATTTCGTCCCGAAATTCAACTAGTTGAGGCTGCAGAATTTGTGAATAGGTGAGGATACTTGAGTTTCATTTGGTCTTCGCGTTCTCATGTAAACTCGGGACCGCGTCTGGAATTTCCGATGGATTTAAGGTAGGGGATTTGACTGGGGGGTATAGTAATTAACAACCAGCTTAGGTCTGTTACCCGAGGTCTGGTATGAGTAGTATTAATGAGTTAGGTTAAGAGGATTAAGGAGAATCTGTTGGAAGGATACGTTGGGCTCCAAAGGTGAGATGCATTACTGGGAACAGTGTTGATGGGAATTTGATGATTATAATTTGTTCAAGAAGTAACCTACTATGCTTAAGTATTGTCAGTGGTTAAGTGGTTTCACAAACATTGGCCCGTTAAACAACATGAAACTTTACGTGATACGAATAACGCTACTGCTGATAATATGATAGGAACACTTATATATAGGAAGTACCAGCGGCGTATCCACCATGCCCTTGTCGTATTTCAACAGTTTCGTTATTGTATATCATGCTAGGTTTCACGTCATAACACACTATAGAATTTGCTATGCTTTCCATGCGCTGATTTGTATAATTTCGTGTGCACCCGTAATTATCCAAATCGTCGTATGGTCCGTATAGTTCATCCCATTATGTGTGTGGGACGGGGGGGGGGGGGGTAACACAAAAATTCACATAATTTGTAACTACTGTTTTCACGTATGTGTTGCAAATAATTGTATACCTAGATAGTAAGGTAAATTGCAACAATTGTAAGCAATTTAGTTCCGTGTAATATGTAAGCACTCACTACATCCATGTATGATCTAGTGTTATGTACATTGTAAGCATGTATAGTGTGAATAGTTTAGTACCATGTATGTAGTAACAAATGAGTTTCATGTATAATGGAAACAAATAGTTTTTCATGTATAATGTAAACACATTGAGTATCGTGAGCAACCAAGCTTTATGTATTATGTAATTGATCTTGTATCGTGTATGTTGTAGATAGCTTAAGGTTCATGTAGCATGTACTCAATCGCGTATATGGCAAACTACTACGTTGCATGTATGTTTGTGAATAACTGAGTTTCATTTGATTTTGTGGATGTTTGTGTGTAAGCTATTGAATCTCATGAGTGACGTACATTAACGAATTCGTTTGTATAGGTGGTCGAGTGTTGAGGACAAGCGTGTTGTTTGATATTCATGTAAAATTGCGGGTAGTTGGGTTTTAGCTTTTTAGATCTTGCTGTGGTTTGTAGGAAGGGTTAACGTCTACGCGAAACGCTTCATCTCGTTGAAGTGGGAAGTATACTCGTAGGTTTCTGAAGGTGTAAGGTAGCGAGAGGGTGTTGTGGGTAATTAGGGTGATTTGTTTGCGAGTAAATGATTTGAGCTTGTTTGTAAGTGGGTAAGAAATTGTAATTTATCCTTGGTTGTGATTTGATTAAATAAGCAGAAATAGTAATTTGAATAACCAAGTGAGCGAAATGAATAATTTAGAATCTTTTACTTTAATCAATGAGAGAAAGTCCCAGAGAAGGACAAAAATAGTGACTAATTAAGCCAAAGGTTTAAAAATCAAAATTATAATTTATTTAGAAAAGGTTTTATAAAACAAGTCGTATATAAAAATATTTTACGAGGTAAAAAGGTTCGTTGGAAATCTATATTCTAAGTAATATTTATAAATCCAGAGTTTGATAGATGCTTTTGCTTGAGTACAAAAACGATGTTGTTTTAAATGAATAGAATGATTAGTTTTGCAAAGGAGGCTTGGGTACGTGTACTAATTCGCAATGAATGAGAAGATGGTGTTTATGTGATCTTGATGAAAATATGGTGGTAATATTGAGTCAACGAGTAATGGTATTAAAGTTGTAAAATAAAACTTAACATAAATGATAAAGTGTCAAAAACTTCATCCCAACATAGGATGATAGTTTCAAACAGAAATTTAAAGACAAAGTAAAACAACCCAGCTAGCGTCTCAGGTAGCTTTAACAAGGAAGCAGATGAGTACTAGAAAGAACATGGTTACGGTCACTCGGATAGCAAAACGGGTCTCAATTCTAGCTCCCTCGGACTTTAGCTCGTAAGTTCAACTTGGTCTTAGTAATAGTGACAAACTGTGGTAGGCGTAAGTAGTTCGGATAACGACAAATGACATAAATGATTACAAGGCGAAATTTTTATTCTAAATTAGATCTTCATTTGCCTCCATCTTGCACTAGCTTCAATTGGTCTTATTCACTGGCTCGGTGCTGACTTGATCTTTGTTGGTGTTTATGTTGAGGGTGCGTCCACGAGCATCACCCTGGGCAACATTGACAATCCTGGGACATCGGTGACGGAAATGGTTTGGGTCGCCACATTCAAAGCAAGCTCGTCCGTTGGTAATAGCCGGGACCACTGGGTTTATCACTTGCTGCTTGGTCCTATTCCCCCGGTTGGCTCGAGTAATGGGTGGTCCAGATCGGCAATCGTTGGCAGTATGGCCATATTTCCCACAGTTAGCACATAGACGGCATGGCATTTTTAGGAAGTGATGATAATTGCATGTGTTGCACAAAGGGTTGTTGCCCCTATATGGTCTCTTATTCTGGGCTTGGGCTAGTGGTGCAACTTGGTTGATCGGTATAGCAGCGATAACGACAACAAAGTTGCATTTCTTATTGTATTGAGGAGGTCTGGGTTTGTTTTCCTTAGAGGGCTCGGAAGAGGCTGCTGGGTCAGTGGCTTTCATTGTACTTTTGGCGTTGTTATTAGCTTGGGTAAATTGGGTTACTAGCTGAGTGAGGAGAGCAGCAAGGTTGGTATTATTGTTGTTGTTGGCATTGCTAGTATTGGTGTTATTGCGGTTGCTGTTACGACGAGGAGACATTCTATACAAAAGAGAATGATATAAAAGAGTTGTGAGAATTTATAAAAATTTGCTGAAATTTAGGATAGGAGGAATAATAACACATTTATTTCATAGTTCGGATTGTATTCAAGTAATCACATTACTACTTGAACACTGTGACATATTAAGGATAATTAGACTTATATAATTTTCAAGGAGACGTGCTTTAGCCTATAGGTAAACACTCATCCCGGGAATTCCCAGGAAAGCATACGGATCCCTCGGTTGATTGAGATTTATATGAAATGCTTTCCTAGACAGAAAACCCAGAATACAGGTGTCACCCTCCCAGAAAGCACATGTCCTTTAATAATTAACAGAGTCTAAAACCTTAACGGGTATGTAAAAATATTTTTGATAGACTAATGTCTACGAGTATGATTTTTCCACAAATTATGATGAGAATGACATAGAAGCAGGCAAGGAGGATATGTGGCTTAGGATGTGGGTATGGATACGGTTTATTTAACTTTTTATTTAAGTATGCTTGGTACGTCATGCATTTTAATAATTTCAGTATCAAATAACTAACACATAGTTTAATAAGCATGTACCACATAGCATGTTAACACATAACACATAATTCACATACCATGTCATTGTTGGGTATCCTAAAGTTATAGTCTAGGTCAATGGTGTCTAATAACCTAATTCCCTATAACCAAGGCTCTGATACCAATCTGTCACACCCCAACCGACGGCGGAAAACGTCGGGGCGTGAAGCTGTGCAGACTGTTCATAGCTCATGGTTGCTAAAGTTTGAATAATTTAAACATTCATTTTCATTACACGTAGCAAGTTCATACCATACAAGAACCAAATGTAGCGATTACAAAATATAAATAGTTTAGATTAATTTCTAGGTCCAAATCCTATATGTAGCAGCTTGTAATACTTCAAACATTGTCACTTGAAACATGGTTGAAAACAAAGTCAACTAAAAAGTTGGTGAGAATACATAGGTTTTCGTGTCATGTAATAGAATATAGTGTTGTGTGTATACAATTCATACAAACATGGCAATTAAGGCATTTATGGAGAGATACCATCGTGTGACCTGGTAGTACAATCAAACCTTTGTAACTAGCATGCAAAACAAACGCATGTTGGCAGTAACAGTCACCCTACCTGGGTGGGTTTGTCAGACTCAATAGATCTATCACTGTTTACTGTAGGCTATAAAATAGTTAATGATTGCACGTGAATAGCAAACTGCGTGTTGGTCTACACACCTAGTACTCAAGCACAAAGCTCAAAATTGTAACACATGATTGTAGGGTGGAATTGTATATTGTGTAGTTTGTAAACATAGTAAACAGAACGCATGTTCCACCCCAAAAGTTTGTAAATAGAGTAAAAGAGGGACTATGTAACTCACTTGTGTTGGAGCGTGTAGTTTGCACAGATCAACAAAAATACCAAGCGTGTTGTAGGTCGCTACGTTTGACCTATCGAATGAGGGTATAACACGTGTCACTGTTTGTGTTATTTTGTGTCCAAAGTGGGTTCGTTGGTGGTTTGTGTGTTTAGGGTTGGTTTTGGAATAATAAATTAGTAGCGATATATATATATATATTTATTTAAATAAAATTTAATTAAACGATATTTGTTTAAATCAATATATATATATATATATTTGTATAAATAAAAATGATTATATAAATTCACTATTTCATCGGTTTTGAAACTATCGGGAATTAATCGTTTTAAATTTCTAAATCAGCGATTTGGTATATAAATGATTCCCGGGTTTTGGGATTTTATAACTTAAATTTTTATAAACAAGTTTTGAAATGTTTAAATAAAAACATATTAAATTAAGTTTGAAAATAATAAAATTAAAGTTTCTGGTCAAGGAGCACGACCGTGCTCAAGTAGGGCACGACCGCGCTCGTTGCCGGGCGTGACCGTGGTGGTCTGAGCGCGCCCGTGGTCGAGTCAGAAGTCACTACAGAGGGTCTGGACATAGAGCACGACCGTGCTCGTATCTGGCACGACCGCGTCTAGTGTTTGTTTTTGGTCAAGACTTGTTTGCTCGGTAAGCACGACCGGGCCACACCTGGGGCACGACTGTGCTTGGTCAGGCACGACCGCGCTCAGGGATGAGCGCGACCGTGTCGGGCCTTTTTCAGACACAATTCGATCGATTCTTATATTAATAGCTTCTATATTCTTAGGGCTTTCACTTAGTGGATGATTACGAATGTTTCTACATAGTTTAATTGTATTTATATCATGTCTAGAGTGTAGTTCGAGTAAAATTTATGTTTCGGCTTTTTGGTTCAAAATCGGATCGATTTGAGTGTTTCTACAACGAATTGACATAGGGCTTTCGTAGTAGAGGTAGATACAAAGCTGAAGATGTGTTACTTACTTGCTGAAAGTGGGCAATTGAATGCGGTCGGCTACGGGTCGAGCGGCTTCGTTTCTTGGCGATCAATCGGACGACAGAGGTGTTGTGAGCGTCGAGTGAGAGTTCTGAGAGATTGAGTGGGTGTATATGAGGGTGTAGGAAGCGTGCAACTGACTCTATATCGACGAATTTGAGAGGCTCGGTTGTGGTGTGAATGGGATTAATTAATTGTGCAAATTGGACGACAATTGATGCGTGTTTTAGACGAATTTCAGTCGAGTATGGTCTGACGCGCGAAGACCGGCTTTTCTTTATTTTAATTTTCGCGAATTCAGAAGGTATGGTATGGTTTGACTTTCTGCAGTCAAGTGGGTTCATCAGCGCGACCGTGCCTACTTTAGGCGCGACCGTGCTTAGGTCGGCAGGCGCGACCGTGCCTAGTCCTAGGCGCGACCGTGCTTGCCTAGTTTTGTAGTTTTTGAGTTTTGTCAGTTTTGGTCCTCGGGGTTTGTGAGATAATGGTGTTTTGTTTAAGTCGTTATTGTAATAGAATAGTTTGTATATGTAACTGCATCGTAGTTTGTTTGTACACGAATCGAAACTGAAATGTGTTTGTTTATTGAAATCAAACAATTACATGATGAAAATCAGAAATGTTACACTAGAGCTCGATTTATTAAACACAGCCAAACCAAACGAAAAAGGCACGATCTTTCGCCAAACAAAAGTTTTGACAAATAAAACATAAGATCGAAAAATAAAAAATATTATGTTTAAACGCGCGTAAAGGTGGCTTTGATACTACTGGTGGGAATCCTCGTACCAGTTTAAACTTTTTAAAACAAAATATATTTAAACCTTTTAAATAAATAATTCAGATTTAGACAACGAATGCAGTTAGTACAATTAACGGTTCAAAACCGGGATCCCTCCAGTGATCCGATTACACGGGTATAAACAATAAATCAAATCCAACCATAGCAGGTAAAACAATTATACCTTAGACGATTAACCGAAAGATTCATACTTTAGTTCAACGAGCATCTCGCTAGTGACTAATCACGAAAAAACCATAGCAAAACGTCACACGTATTGCGTAAAACTGGAACCGATGGCGACGAGGTACGACGACGGAGGTGGACCATCGGCGGCGACGGTGGTGCGGCACAGGCGGTGGCCGACGATCGACGGCAACCCAGTGGTGGCTTGCGGCGTCGGACGTAAACAGAGGGGGCGCAGGTTTTGAGGTGGCTAACAAAAAGTGATTAGGGTTATGAGTTAAGGTTATATTTATAACCACCCTATTTACAGATTGCACCCTTGAGGTATTAACACTTAATCCTCAACTAATTAACTATTAATTATTACTAAACCCTGTATTTTACTAATTATAAATAATCAGTAAAATTTAATTTTTAAATGTTTAACACTTTAAACATTAACTCCCCGTAAATAATTATTTCACTAAGTAATTAATTAACACATTCAGCGATAAATATTTATTTTCCACTTAATAAAACCATATCTTGTGAACTATAATAATTACAATTAAATATTATCAATTGTTCGTTGCCCAAAGTGTAGCTCTTTAGATCGTATCTCGATAGTAAAGTTAACTTAATTGACGACTGGACATCCTATATATAACACCTATACCCACTCTCCGTTGGTGCTGGATCACTTCCACACATGATCTAAGGGTTTGTGAAGTCACTTGTATGGTGATTCGTTGCTAGTCTTCTTGCGTTTCTTGGGTTGGTTGAATTTTGTCTAATTAATGAAGCATTTTTAGTATCTTGTGTTCTTAAAGTCTTTTAATTAATTTATCTTAAAAAGACAAGGATAAGTGATCTTTAAACCAACTTAATAATCTTAAATCTTGTAAGTTACTTAAGCAAGACTTTTTGTTTGGGAAGCTTATTCAAGTTTGTACGGTCTATATACAAATCTTGGTGCTACCAAGGGCTCGGTTAGTATAGGTTTAACATTATGGGTTGATTGGAGGTTTGGGTATTCAACGAGTCATTCGTGTCTTACCTGGACCTTGTCGGTATAACTTTACTTCACTTGTGTTGATACTCAAGGGCGAACCGACCGCGGGAGTCTAGTATCCAGCCTTGAGAAGGAAAGTTATATTTATTTAAAATATTTTTACAAGTAAAGACAACTATTTTAAGAATATAAATTGTTAGGTACGCGCATTCATAAAGTAGCTTTGGAGGAAGTTACGCATTCCAACTTTCCAAAAGAAGTTACACGACATGGCGTGCGCCTGTCGGCAGGATAATCTTAGTCCGAATAATAAATCATGAATACAGCCGACGGACTTGAGACCCCGTTAGGAACCCGAGAATTATTAGAAACAGTTAGCCGACCGTATCCACTGTTCCGTTACAATATACTAACTCCCCTATTGAAAGAGTTAGTACTAGCAACTTTGACCAACCTTACAAAAATATACCATTAATTAACAAGTGATAACAACTAGAGTAACACCTTAAATCAGATGATATTCCTAATTATTTTTCTTTTCCTTGTTCCTTCTTTTAAACAAAACCCCTTTTTCAACTTTTTATCCCAGTTAGACAATAGCGAGGGTTGAGTAAAGAATCCGTGTCCATGGTTTGATACTTGGTTCTTACCCAGACTATACTACGTTGTGATAGGTTCATTTGCTTATTGTGTGTGTATTTAGTTGAAGAAATTATCATTTTAATTTATAAATTTAAAATCCGATTTTTGTGTAACTCTAAACCGAACATTAAAAATATATATTATATCACTCGCATTTGACATCAAGTTTTTGGTGTCGTTACTAGGGATATTTATATATATATACATATATTTTTATATACATAAAACACACGCATCAGCAAACTACACCAATTTTACTACATATCATCCACTAGTTTGACTATTAATCACATTAAGTCAACTACATCAATTCTACCACATTCCACACTTTAGTTTGACTTTTCAACAATACACCCACTACAACACCAATTCCCGTCCATTAGGGTTCACCTACCCAAAACCCTCAAGAACAAGAACTTGTGTAGGATTAAAGAGAGAAGATGATACTTACTTGATTATTAGGAAGGATTATGCAGGCCAAAACTTCCAATTCAAGCATGCAATCACAAGTTCTTTAGCGTGATTCTCTCCCCCTTTTCTTCTTTGAAAAAAACGTAAACACACACTCATATGCGTGTGTTTTGCCCGACTTCTCTAAATTAACACAATTGAGATCGTGTTAATTACACAAAACCCCCTCTAATTGCAATTTAAACCCCTTGGCACCAAAATTAGTTAATTTCAACAATTAAAAGGCACTCTCTAACTTTCTTTTATTTATATACACCCCTACAATATAATTAATATATTATAGGATAAACCCGAAAGTTGGTTCGTTACAAATCACTCCACCTAATTTTGGGTTTCGTCCCCGAAACCTGATCCGTAAAATAGATTAGGGTAGTACTTGAGCATCTCTTCCTCAGATTCCCTAGTGGTTTCCGCCCCCTTTCTATGTTTCCACCGAACCAACACTTGGCTAATTTGCTTATTTCGCAAACATCTCACCTTTCTATCTAGGATAGCCATCGGTTCTTCCACATATTCAACCTCTCATCTATCTCGATATCATCAATCGGCACAAAAGTGGATGCATCTGCCAAACACTTTCGTAGTTGAAATACATGAAACGTGTTATGGGGTTTACCTAATTCCATCGGTAACTCCAAACGATAGGCCACTTTTCTAACCCGTTCAACAACTTTGAATGGCCTGATAAAATGGGGACTTAACTTCCCACGTTTGTTGAACTGGATCTCCCCCTTCCACTGAAAACTTTTAACAACAAAAAGTCTCCCACTTGGAATTCAATCGGCCTCCTCCTCTTGTCTGCATAGGACTTTTGGCGGTCTTGAGCGGCTATCAAGCGCGATCTAATTTGATCAATCCTTTCTGCCACCCCCACCCCCACCACCATGTCTTTGCTACTAAGTTACCGTTTGCCAGTTACACTCCAACAAACCAGGGTTCCGTACAACAATTCAAACAGAGGCATACCAATACTCGAATGGTAGCTATGTTGTACGAGAATTCCGCCAACGGTAAATGGTCATCCCAACTACCCCCAAAATTTAGCACGCACGCCCGAAGCATATCCTCAAGTGTTTGAATCATCCTCTTGCTTTGTCCATCCGTTTGTGGATGATAAGCGGTGCTAAGATTTAGTCTCATCCCTAATTCCTCATGGAATTTCTTCCAAAATCTAGAAGTAAACCGTGTGTCCTGATCCGACACAATAGTAACGGGCACACCATGGCGTGACACGACTTGCTTTATATAAACATCTGCTAATTTCTCTGAGGAATAAGTTTCCTTAATCGGAAGGAAGTGTGCACTTTTAGTCGACCGATCAACCACCACCCATATCGCATCATAGCCTTTCCGGGTCTTAGGAAGTTTAGTGATCAAATCCATAGTAATATTCTCCCACTTCCATTGAGGTACTTCAAGAGATTAAAGTTTCCCATACGGCTTTTGGTGCTCGGCCTTCACTCTTACGCACGTGAGACACTTTTCGACATATTTCACAATATCCCTCCTTATACCTGGCCACCAAAAATGAAACCTCAAGTCATAAAACATTTTAGTCGCCCCCGAATGGATAGAATATTTGGATTTATGTGCCTCCTATAGAATGGTAGTCAAAACATTTGACAACTTAGGAATCCAAATTCTACCAAAACACGACTTCAACCCCAAGATATTTATTTCAAGCTTTACCACATATGGAACCATCCGTTCCTTTTTCAAATCTCTTTTGAGTGATAAAACTTGAGCCTTTAAGATTTCATCGACGAGAGATGAAGAGATAGTCATTTTAAACGACTTCACCTTAATAGGTGCATGACTAACCTTCCGGCTGAGTGTCTCCACCACCACATTTGCTTTACCCGAAAGATAAAGTATCTCAAAGTCATAATCTTTGACCAATTCAAGTCACCTCCTTTGTCTCATATCGAGATCTTTTTGGTTAAGGAAATACTTGAGACTTTTGTGATCCATGTAAATTAAGGGTGTGCTTCGTTCGGTTCGGTTCGGTTTTGAGCCCCCACTGAACCGAAACCAAAATTTTCGGTTAAAGGATTTTGAAAACCGATCGGTTCTGGTTAATTAGTTATTGGTAGTCATTCGGTTCGGTTCGGTTAACCGCTAAACCAAAACTTTTGACATAAGCTACAAAATTTGAACTTTTGTTAAGAATTTGACTAGAAATCAAACCTAAATTCATATTATAACTAAATTGGCTAAATAGTATACTTTTTTTAATAAAATTAATAGGATTCTAACGCAAACAATTATGTATGAAGTACATCACGTGTCTTAAAATTTAAATAGCTATATGTGTGTCTATATATGTATGTGTATGTGTATGTGTATGTGTATGTGTATGTGTATGTGTATGTGTATGTGTATGTGTATGTGTGTATATATATTTAATCGGTTTGGTTTAGTTAATTTGGTTATGTCAAACACCAAAACCGAAACCGAACCGCAAATTTCGGTTAATCGGTTATGGGTTAACTGAACCAACGGTTATTTGTTCGGTTTGGTTAATTCGGTTATTTGCTCACCCCTAGTAAATTGTAAAATGCACTCCATATAGATAATGCCTCCAGATTTTGAGCGCGAATACTACAGCTGCTAACTCCCAGTCGTGGGTTGGATAATTCACCTCATGAATCGTCAATTGCCTAGAAGCATAGGCAATCACCTTACATTTTTTGCATAAGGACACAACCAAGTCCAAATTACAAGACATCTGAATACATAACAAAATCCCTGATCCCTTCAGGAAACCTCGTCATCACCAAGGCAATACGAGAGAAATTTTTGATAAATCGCTGATAATAGTCCGCTAGCCCCAAAAATATTTTAATCTGCATGGGCGTTTTCGGCGATATCCAACCTTTCACCGCTTCGATTTTGGAAGGGTCAATGGAAATCCATTCTGCATTTACTACATAACCCAAGAATTGAATCACCTGGAGCCAAAAAGAACACTTGGAGAATTTAGCGAATAGCTTCACCTTTCGGAGAACCTCAAGAATTTCACGAAGATGACAAGCATGGTCACCCTCTCTACGCGAGTATTTAAGGATGTCATCGATAAAAACAATGACGAAACGATCAAGGAATGGTCTACATACCCGGTTTATAAGATCCATGAAATTCGCGGGTGCGTTGGTTAGATCGAAAGGCATTACCGTGAACTCGTAATGACCATAGCGAGTACATAAATCCGTTTCAGGAATATCCTCCTCCTTCACTTTCAATTGATGATACCTAGATCTCAAATCAATCTTTGAAAACCACAAAGCTCCTTGTAGTTGATCAATGAGATCGTCGATCCGAGGTAACAGATACCGGTTCTTGACGGTTAACTTGTTCAATTCCCTGTAATCTTTGCACATTCGCATACTTCCATCCTTCTTTTTAATATAAAGGACGATAGCACCCCAAGGAGAGACACTCGGGCGTATAAATCCCTTATCAAATAAATCTTGGAGTTGGGTCATCAACTCCTTCATCTCCGGTGGGGCTAACCGATAAGGTGCTTTGGCAATCGGCTTTGCTCCTGGGATTAGATCAATCCCAAACTCCACTTCCCTCTCAGGTGGAATCCTCGGTAACTCCTCCGGAAAGACATCCACATATTGATTCACGACCGCAACCTCATGAATCTCCGCCATTGTGACACCCGGCAAATTAAGGTCAATATCCATACCCGACTATTTCATGATTACACATAATTACACATGCATCATACTTAATTATAGAGTAATTAAGTACATATTACATATAGCAAATTCCATTCATTTAATTTCAATTCATGCATCGGTAATCTGGAGGATTACCAGATCACACACGCGTCCTGTCACACGAACTTTGGTGAATTCTAGAACTAATACTTGGACCTATATTTGGTGTGAATAAATCACATGTAATACTGTGATTTATTATTTCACGCTTAGATTAATTTTTCAGGAATTTTTAAAGAAACATTCATTTTTAACGTTGTCTAGCGGATACGCGATATGTACCGACAAATTTAAATGAGATCTTATAAATATGACATGTTTTATATTATGAACCTAAAAATTCAGCCTTTTAAGTTGTTATCATCTAAAAGCCCAACCCATTTTGTAAAGAAGCCCATTTTTATATAAAAAAAAGCCCTACACACACCTTATAAATGCATCTTATTCTCCAAGCCTCCACCATTTTCACTAAACCCTAAATCTAATCTCTCCCCTCCCTCTCTCCTAGTTCGGCCGCCACCCCCATCCCACCTAGCCACCACTTTCAATCTCCATTCTTGCAATCCAAGCCATTCTAAGGTGTTTTCAAGAGGTCTTGTGGTGATTCAAGCTAGTACAACATCTATTCCATCATCATACTTGGATTTGTAAGCATTTCATCCATACTTTTTCTATTTTCGGCAATCCATGGGCATGAGCCATTCATCCAAGCAAAAGATGTGTTTTAAGTCTTTAAACCATGTTTTAATTAAAGCTTTTCAATATAAAGTGTTTTAATACAAGTTGGTACATATTGATGCTAGAACAGTGTTTGTTTGATGTTGTTTATGCTCGTTTCTATTTAAGGAAACTTTATTACATTTAGATTTGTATTAATGTTAATATGATGTGTTTGATGGTTTGTATGTTTCTAGTAATGTTAGAATATATGAGAAATGTGATTTTTGTTGTTAAAATGTTTTGGTTGCATCATTTTGAGTCGTTTCTATAAATAGAAACTTTATTGATTTGTATTTTGTGTTCTTGAGTTATGATGAGATATGATATGTTATAAAGCTTTAGTTATGTTTATCAAAGTGATGTATGAGATTGTTAGGGGTTAAACATGTGTAACTTGTCATATGGGAACTTTCCATAAAAGGAAACTTTATTGAAACAAAAGTTGTGTTTGCATGCTATAATTATCAAGTATGGGTTAAATGATGTTATTACTACTTGGTTAAATGATTAGTATGATAATATGTAGTTGGAAACTTTGTCATGACTTGTCTTAGGATACCTTACTAATAAAGGAAACTTTATTGGTTAGGAAACTACATGCTTGCTTTATGTGGAATGCTAGTGAGTTAAACCATGTTAGTAATATTTGAATAGGATAATTTCATGAGTTGTTTGTTATTTGAACAATGTTACAAAAAGGGTATCAAAACCCTAGCTTTCCAAATAGGAAACTTTTGTATTTCATAAACTAGCTGACAAGTTTTTAATTAACTTTGCATGTTCTAATGTGTTTGTTATGATATTACTAAATGATTAGAACAATGGTTTGAGTTGTATCAATTACCTTGATGTCATAGTATGAAACCCTAATACGGGTATGTATAAGTGTTATGTATGCTGACCAATTATATGACATAAGCTTATGTAGTTATATGACATGAACTTATGTAGGTACTTAAATATGTTGTGTTACTACATGTATGACATGGGCTTAGTTATGTTGTGTTACTAGTTATATGACATGCACTTATGCGAGTTACTTGAGTATGCTTGTTATGTCATGATATCCATACTTATGTGTTTACATGAATATACATTCATAATATACCACTAATGGGTCGTTGTGTCACACTTAGTCGACCTTGTCAACATTGGTCACCATTAGCCAACTTTGGTCAACTTTGGTCAAACCTTTTCAAAACGTCAATGTCACTTTTCAACATTGAGTCGTTTGGATGAACATGGTTACATAAACCACGTTTACATTTCATAGACCTTATAGCCTTAATGTTCCTAGGGATCGAGTAGGTCGGTTAGTTCAGACTTTTGCTATAGTCGAGTGTTTGCATTTCGCGTTATCATCACCTCATTCCTAGGTGAGTCTCACGGCCCCATTTTACTTACTTTTCCTTTGGGGGAGATACATGCTCAAAATTCTATTTTCATAGTCATATGATTTCACTACTTGATTTCAGTTTAATATATAAGTGGGTGCGTTTTCGCACATAAAGTCCTCTCACAATCGAATCGTTACTAATGGGTTTAACAATCCCCACCCGGGTTAGTCACTCTAACTTTGACCGAAGGTCTAACGGGTGCATAATTGACCTAAGCAAATGCGTGCTTGGCACGTAAGAGGCAAGAAATGCAAGTTTCTGCATCATTTTTGTTGAGGTTCGGTTCGGTGAATTGCTTATATAATTATTGTATATTGTCTGATCAACAATTGAATCATGAGTAGATATACTGTAAGGCCCCAAACCGGGTGTCTTACAGTTGGTTCTCATCATTAGGTGTTCTCTTTAAAAGTACTTGTTTAATTACTTAAACCTACAGCGGAAGCCTTTCTAAAAGAATAATTACTATTTAATGTCGTTATCGTCATAAGTTTACCTCACGAATGCATACACACCAATCCGAGTAGCACCACTCCCAAGCCAAGATACGTCGACCCCCAAAGCTCACCTGCAACACAATCTAACGTACACACAAAGTCAGCTACGCTGAGTGAGTTCTAATAGTTTAACTTAAATAAAAGCCATATCATCACAATTATTATTTATCTATACTCAGGACACTCTGGTCCTTATAAAATAGTTTTTATAATTTATTATCATATAGATAACCCCTGTTATCTTATGATATCCTAAAAGTTTACCACCCCAGACTCATCCTACAAACACAACCCCATAAATCTCACCGACATAGATCCATCTCACTACACTTGTTACTCGTAATCTACCATACGTATTAACCGGAAAACCTGGTTAGCATAACCAACCCCTAGACATCGACTGACTCAGCCTTGACCAAGGCTCTCACCAGTCAACTGACACAACAGTTGTAAACACTACATCACAATCCCGACACAAGGGTCAATTTAACTCTACTCACCATATAATTCCATCTACACATCACATTAATATCATCTCAGTGCATAATAAAAATAACTCAACACTTGCATGCAATTCAACACACACACACACACACACATATATATATGCACGCAAACACATACCTCTTCACATGCACCCTCATCAGGGTTACCCTCGTCAGGGTGTTCAACACACCCCGAGCTCATCATTAACCTACTCAATATTGTCACCTTTGGTGACTTCCCGAAGGACTTCGTCCTTCACAATCCCGTTTAGGATAACATATCCTACCCACACTCATAAGCGTTTAGCTTATATCCTGACTCACCCCAACTAACCCTTAACACGACACACGTCAATAACTCTTTTATTCCCTAGCTCACGTAACCCCATAGACACTTCATAGACCCTCCGATTCATTAATGAATATTATAGTTCATAAACACCTCTGGTTAAACCCAAAACTCTTAATTCGTTTAATAAATTAAACTGGTTTCATAAGCGTGTACGATAGCCCCAAAAACATTAAAATCATTTAAAGAGGGGAATTACAAACTCACCGGTTATGTTGAGTCTCAGTCCTTGCTCTGCAACTCGTCCGTCCACGCTCGAATCCCAAACCTGACAAATGCGTGATCACATGATCAGAACACGTTCTAAACATATGTTACATAACGTATAAATAAATAAACCCTAACACTCAACCTTGACTACTCACCACCCTAGCTTCTCAAATCCCTCCCACGAGTACATGTGATTCGGGTCTTCCTTGACCCGCCCAGAAACTGAATGCCCAACCTGGGTTCCCATGCATGCACGTACGTGTGCATGCCTACACATACAAGCCCTAATCCGTACTTCTTCCCCACGCAAACACTGGCTCGTCACGAACCTGTACCCGATCCGTTCACTTCCCATGTGTGCATGTAAACCAAACCATGCAAATGTTCTAATCCATGCGAACACGTTGGCCCGAGTCATTTTCCTCCTACGCGTGCATGCGTGCTAGCCATGCAAGAGTTCTAACCGAGCTTGCTGCCAACGTTGCACGAGTCCGACCCGTACACTCCCATCTCCGGTGTTACTTCCATTCCGTCACCTTCATCTTAAGTTGCTAGCCGATCACAGTCGCATAACTTCACCATATTACCCATCCCGTCCCCGCGTCACGCATCACCGCTCATTGTCACCACGCATCACCACAGTGGTCGGGTTAACCCTACGCAGCCAACCCCTCCGCCACTCTCCACCTTGCGCCGGCTCAGCCACGTCCATGTAACTTTCCTCCTTCTCAGGGCCGTCAAACCCTAGTCCTAGCGGGCCTCCACCGGTTCTCCCCTTGCCGTCTGTCACCATTGCTCCCCACCACCACACTGCCGCCGCCATCGCTTGTTACCATCTGTAGCCACCCCAGTAGTCGCCTCCTCTCCCGTCTCTTCCGTCATCCACCATAACCACAGTCCCGAAACCCTAGTCGGGTTTATGCAATAACGGATACGAGTAGGTAAAGGAGTGGTTTAGAAGTTTACCTTTCGAGTAGCGACATCTGATATGCCCTAAATTATACATGTTTTGCATGTAAAATAATCCCCATATTATGCTGCTAATCAAACAAAAGCCTTGAAATTGATACTTAAAGCGTTAATATTTCATAATTGTAGGTTATTCGGTGTCCCAAAGTAAACAGAGCAAAAACCAGCTTAAAACATGAAGAAATCAAGCTTTTAGAGGACCAAACCCGAACTTTGACCCCCAAGAAGTCAAACCATGTAAACGACAAAACAGGAGGCAAGAAGGGAATGCATGGCCGTGCATCCTATTGCACGGCCGTGCAATGCCCAACTTGCTCCCCAAGGCTCGAGTACACCGTCACTTGTAGCCTATAGCCTGTTTGATTTCCGAGGTGTTTGCACGCCCGTGCAATCCAATGCATGACCATGCATTGCTCATTCTGAGGCCTATAAATAGAGGGCTTGAGTTCTTGGTTTCACACACCACAACATATACCATACACACCTAACAAGAGCTAAAAAAAGTCCGTTTATGTAGTCTAGAGTAGAAAGGAGAGAGTAGAGAGGCTCCTCCTCTTTGTCCGTAATAGGGGAGCCTACGAAACTCAGCGTTACGCTAGTTAGTATTGCCATTCGTGACTAAACTCTTTGTATTGCTAGGGTGAAGATGATGTTTGGTGCATGTTAATGTTTGACTTATTAATCTAGTGGTATGTTTATGTCTTTAATTATTCGTTCTTAAAACCACCATTTGGTGGGCTTTTATTATTGTCTAAATCCGTCTTTATATTTGTGAGTGTTCTTGATTTTAAAGTGTAAGATCATAAAACCTTTTCAATCAAACTTCTTTTGAAACTTGTACATCTTTATACAAGTAGAGATTGATAAGCCAATGCTTAGTCAACATTAGTAAGGTCGTACGTCTTTATACAAACTTATTATGCGACCAAGAATTAGTGAACTAATGTTGGGAACGGTACGTCTTTATACTCGGTCCCATTGTTACACCGTCTCCTGATGAACAAAGTATAATCACCTATTTAACTTTAATACAAAGCATTTACGTTCGATGTCTTAAACCAACCCGGAGATGACCATTCGAAGGGTTGAGGGTAACTATTGTCCCTAACGGGAGGCACTACTATTTTAATTTAAAGATTTTAATTCGTGAATCAAATGTCATGAGGACGAGGCTCTAGCGGTGACCCGGGTCACAAGTTTGTAGTAGTCATATCACTGGATTAGTCAACTTAACATTATCACGTACCAAGCTGATTCGAAGCCCGAAGCAACACTCTTCGTGACCTGATCATTTCCCAGATATTTACTTTCTTGTTGTTTACTATTCTACTATTTACATTCCTGGTACACATATCATGCACGTTTTTACTTTTCTGTTATTTACTTTACCGTCATTTACTTTTTTGTCATTTACTGTTCTGCTTCACAAGCACACAAAACCCACTCACTAATTGATTCGGTTAAACGATAACAAAAGTTGAGTAATGTAACTCGACTGTGCCCATTGGTTCGATACTTGGTTCTTACCTAAACTATATTACGCTGCGATAGATACACTTGCCTATTGTGTGTGTTATTAAGTTAAAGTAATTATCGTTTTATAAATTTAAAACATGATCTCGTAAAACCATCATAAAAATACATTATATTTTTATATATTAAAAACGACACGTCAACGTCCTTCCTCCGCTCGTTGCCGCCGTGGAACTGCCGTGAGGCCTCCTTGCCCGACCCCTCTCTCCCTTGCGCCTTCTCTTTGCTGCCGTAGAACATACCTAGGACAAAAGTGCCTAGGGTTTCTCTTAAATTTGTATATAAACCCTCATTAATTACATTTGGGTCCTTATATTCCCAAACTCGCACGTTTTGATATCTAGCTTATACTTAAACGGCTATCTAACACTCAAATTTCGTTCTTTTAAACTTTACGTGCCACCCTCGTCATCTGACTTACTCGATCCCGTTCTCTAGTCGTCCATTCACCCGAATCATTAATATAAGGATTTTTTGGGATGTTACATATACAGACTGTTACACTGTTACATTTATTTTCTGTTACTTTCAAACTTGTGAACTCACCAACTTTATGTTGACACGTTTAAGCATGTTTATCTCAGGTCGTTAAGCATTCGCACAAGGATTAGGAGTTACACAATCTGGAGTCGCATTTACATGTTTTCATTTGAAGCTTAGGTTTATGGGAACCTAAAGACATTTTTCTTCTGTATTCTAAAACAATTTATTTGCTTCCGCATATTACATTCCGCATTTTCTAAACTCTGTTAAACTTTATTATTTTGAATGATGTTCAAATGGAATGACTTTTTTTGAAAACTATTTAGAGGTCATTCGAAATGACCAGGACAGATGATCCTTGACAGTCATGACTCGCGGGTAAACCATGACCCGCGGGTAAACCACTGTGGATTTCAAGGTGTGACAACCATACCCCGACTTGAGTCTGTAACGCAAGCCAAAAACACCTTACATCCGTGTGCAATATACCTCATTGCCTGAAGATAAGAACATAGCAACAAACCACTAGTTTTTTCACCATGAATAAATAAAGTCTTTCTCGAAGGCGAAATAAGCTGAATCGCCTTTGGTCCACACAAAATATTGGCTCTAAATCTAGAAAGCCAATCTATCCCGACGATTACATCAAACTCCCTTGTAGTCATAGGAATGAGATCTGTAGGAAAAATCTCGCCATCAACCTCCCATCTACAATCTCGATAGACATCGAATACTAAGAAGCTCCTATTATTAGCTACCTTAATTTCTAACGGTTCCTCTAACCTTTTACTTAGAAAAGAAGTATGATTATTAAACTTCACAGATATAAACGACCGACTAGCACCAGAATCAAACATCGTAAGTGCAGGTAAGGAATAAATCAAAAAGATACATGCAACAAAATCAGGGATCTTCTTTGCTTCATCCGGAGTAATTTAAGAAGCACGTCCCTTAGGCTTAGGGATATCCACCTTCTTTCCTCCACTGTTCGTGTGCTTCAGTTCGGGGCAATCACCATGGTTGTGCCTCGGTTTGTAACAGTGATAGCACAAGTTAATGGGGCTAGTGCATTGATGAGCAACGTGCCCAGACTTCCCACATCTATAACACATATGGGTTTAAGCCGATATTCCCCCAAATGTTCTTCCTCACACGTCCGACATTGTCGGGAACTGGACTTCCTGACCACCTTCTTGCTAGGGCTAGAGTACTTAGCCATCTTAGGAGTCACCTCAACTCCATCCCTCTTTCTCTTATCACCCCTCCTCTTGCTTTTTCAATTCCACTTCCCTCTACCGACACTTATTAATGAGTTCCACCAAGGTAGTGCACTGAGAGGGTGAGACAAACTCTCGCTAATCAATAGATAAGACTGAGAAGAGTCGGTCTATCTTCATCTTTTTTGTCGCCACAAGATCCGGGCAAAACTGAGCCTTGTTATAGAATTCTGTTGGGGTTTCGTGCATACGGTTTCAAAACAATTTTGAACAGAATAAATAAATGCAACGGAGAGTACGCAGGAACCAGTCCATGCCATTACCCTAGGCTGCCCACCAGGAGTCCAGATGCAAACCAATAAGAAATAAACAAGCATAGGGTGTTTAGAACTTTATACCTTTCGCGTAACCGGCCGACTGACTAAGCTCAACACCTTGAGACAATGATCCAGTCGCTAGGTCTGGTACACACTAATCTCCACCCGGATTTGAACTCCTTCAAATCCTATTCCAAGAACCCACAAAATCACCTATCAATCTGAACTCTTTCAGATCACCCGTCAATCACCTGAAAACCTGAACTTGACAGTAACCAAGCATTCCTACCCGAAACTGAAAAAAACAGATCAAACCAGAACAACCGGTTATCATGGTGATCAACGACGAAGGTGCGGCGGCGTTCTGGCTGCCCAACGGTGGTGATGAGGTGGCGTCCCGGCGGTCCTACGATGGCAGATTATGGTGGCAGATGGCGGCAGTGGAATGCTGGTCGACGGCGGTGAGGTGGCTGGCGGCCAAGGTGGCGGCGGCTAAGGAGGTGGCGCAGGGAGAGAAGAAAAACTAGGGTTTGGAACTTTTCTAAACCTGATTAGTTGTGTCTCTTTCTAGCCACCTTTAATCCCTTATTTATAAGCCTCCTTTAACTTGTTCTCCAAGATTAGGGTTTTAGGAGGCTCCTTAATTACAGTTAGATCATTGTAATTATCTAATAATTACATCTAAGGAACTAACTTATTTAATTGTTTAATTAACTAACAATTAGTTAATTTAATTGTAATCATATCTAATATAAGCATAGTTACAATTAAATAATATCGTAATTAATAAATATGTTTCAGACATATTTCTACCGGCTTATTATTAATCCAGTTAATAATAATGATTATTTCATAAATAATCATCATGTCCAACCATATCCGCTCGTCCTGATAATTATTTCATAAATAATTATATCGCCTCTTTTATATTCGTTTAATGGACTACATTAACCATTAATATATTCATTGATCGTAATCGTTGCCCAAAGTGTAACCCTTTGAATATTACCTCATTAGCAGTATTGTCAAATGTCGTTACTCGGGCATACTGTTCCAACAGACTCCTACTTGAACGAGTCTCGATCATTTATCAATACGGATAATGGTGGACGTCTAGCTACATCTCACTACCCCTATCAAGGTATGACGCTTTATCCAACAGTCGGCTATTCCCGATTAGTCTAAGTACTCTTACTTAACTATTCGTACTAGTCATGGCATTTCTAAAATTAATTATCCTATATGTTTCAGATATCTCGTTTGAACATGAGACATGGATCTCATTCATTCTCATATATTGTTCAAACATTCTCTTTACTCGATAGAGATTCAATGTGGTTCCTTCTGACACACGGTCCGAGCACGGCCGTGCAATTATACCAGTTTGGATCAACGAGGGCCCAAGAGATATCTTTCACTTATAGTAGTAAGTGGACATAATTCCATCTTGACTATGTACAAGTCTCATTAAGTTTCAGATTAGTTTCCAACGATTGCCCTTATTGCTGCCTGGTCAAAAAACAGTGTTAGATAATGTTAAGAAACAACTTTCCATAGAATCAAGTTCTAGTATATATCTCAGGTATGAGGATACACTGACAATACCATTTTCAAAACCTACGTATGAAAATGATCCATGAAGTAATTCTGAAATGGGCTACATCTAATACTCATTCTTTAATGAATATATGTGAACTTGACCTTCAACTCCTTTAATTTTCATATTATGAATGATTCATAACTATGAACAAGAGAATGAATCACAATAGTCTTACCTCAGATTTATTCCCATAAATCTAAACAACTAAGGACATTTAGAATAACTTTTATTCAAGGATTAACGTAATAAAACATTGAACCGAGCAATCATTAATGATCAGGAAATAACCGTTAATTACAAGTTCAGATAGAATGTTGTTGTACCATTCAATACCACCCAAATACCAAGGCATATATCAAGATTCTTTCTAGCTAGGTTGAACATTTAGCATGCTATTCTTATCCAACAAGAATTTAAAGTTCAAGCTTTCTTCAGTAATCTAGATTTGGTCTATGTTCCACTTTGTTTTAGATAATCTCAACAAATTCCTGATGACCAACATCATTTTCTGGTATCTGTAATGAACTCCTTCATTCAGTTTATCATCTTTGCAATTTAAACCAAAGTGATATTAAAAGAACTCTTTCTTTTATTCACTTTTGTCTTTCAAATTCAAACAATTGTTCTTTAAAGTAATCATTACTATCTTGAACTCTTTCAAATAGTTTGCCACTGCCTTGAATTCTTTCAAGCAGTTTGTAACTATTTATACTTGAACTATTCAAGCAGTTACATTTATAATACACTATGTATTATTTAATTACTTTGTCCTTCTTATGTCAAAACTCTTTTGACCAAATGAAGCTTGTATAATGTTACTCTAAACACTTAAACTGTTTCTCCATCATAATAAATGCTCTTACTTCAAGTATGCTTCCAAAGCGTATAAGATGGTTTAGAACTTAATTTCTAGATCAAGGCTTTACGGTTTTGACTGATTATCCTATAATCAAATTCTGTAATAGTTTAGATGATTGACGTTTATCAACTCCTTGATATCTTGTCAATCCTTGAAACAATCCAATTAACAACTTTTGTTAATATTTATACGTCTCACATATATTTGATTGTTCAATCAAACTATTCAGATTGTAATTCATAATTACATAAAGGTTTAAAACCGTTATTCATATAGTGCATCAATATGTGATATGACTCTTCATATCTTGATATGACACCTCATATCTTGCACTTATTGTATGACTCTTTATATTGTAATGATCTAGAAAGAATCCTTTCATCTTTGCACAAGCAAACATTACGGCAGCTTTCGTATGAACAAGTCCTGTGTTCATATGAAATATCCATTGTTTCCTTTGTGCAAAAGGTCCTTTTAAGTTGTTTGTGGTTTTCTATCTATCCAATAGATATTTGTTCATTTATTAGTCACATCCGATGTGATCTAAGAAGTAATCTATATTCCAAGATCCATATCTTGAATCTAGATTAGCCTTAGTATGTCAATTACATACTTAGCCTCAAAGGATCTTAGTTCCCACTTACCTCCACGCATCTCTTTTGATAACTACTTTATCAAATGGAAACCTAATTCATATTGAGTTAAAATACATGTGTTACTTATACGTTTATTCGGTAATGTCATCAACCATTTAACAGACATTCTGTGGTTGGATGTGCTACCCTTTTAAGCATGTATTTATAATTCATGCTGATCATCCCATGATATGATAGCCTAAGACTATTTACTGATCTCATCAGAGAATATCTTAGTTATGCTTAAACGTATACATGTTTCCAAAACATGTAGGTCTTAGTAGACAATCTGCTAGAGCATAACAGTCGAGTTCTAAACTCATTGTAGTATTTTAATCCTTTATGATATGCAAGTTTCTCCTTTAGTTTCGTAAACTAAACAGATGTCATGGATCTTACTTTCACATTCCAAATGTGAACATTTGTTGTTTTGGTAAGTGTATATTAAATAACTCTTTATTTGACGATGATTTTAAATTTATTTTGCCAAAAGGATTCCAAGTTACTAGAACGTTTCTAGTTTATCTTCAGCTTCCTCAAGTTGTTGGATATCTCTTGAGAAATACCATATTTCTCATAGATGGAAAAGTTCCTTTTCAACAAAGGTAGCAACGCTTGCTAAGGATCATCACATCACTTATGTATGCATTCCTTTCTTAGTGACAAAGGAAACTATATTTTAGAATTATCATGGAGTCTTGTGTCAATGCCTTTTAGCAATTTAAAAGTAACACTTTACTTTCCTTTTAAGAAACTTTTGATTTAACATTTCTTGTCTTGTCTTTGCTGGTTATACTTCATTAATTACTTGAAACGCTTTCAAGTAATCTCATGTCTCACATGACTTTGAAGTTTGTTACAAAGTGTTTTACCTTATCTCGTGAAATTCTCTATAGATTTTAAGACTTTTCTTATTGTTGTTATTCGTTTTAAAGCATAATCCTTTCGGATGTATGGTTCTAGAACTTATGAGTAACTCATCATTCAAGGACCATTTAGTTTGCTTAGGAACTAATGGCAAGATTATAGACGAGATTTCATAAGGCTACCTTTAAGTAACAAATATGTAAAAACCTTTATGTTTGATAACACAGATTAAAATAAAAGGTCCAACCAAAATTTCATAATCCAAAATTGTCATCAAACAAAACCCAAAAACTGAAAATTATTCAAAACATCCAATGTTTCAAAACTATGCAAATTTCAAAGAATGTAGATCAATCTACTTATTTCACTGCAACATGATCTTCAAAATTTCCATTGCTTCACTTCATCATTCTTCCTCAGACTCTGCACCAATAACTGTGCCGTGTTAATATGAATACCATTTTCATATGTACATGAGGAAAATGATAGGTTTTTACATACATGGAGTCCCTGCTACGAAAGCAGTGTACTCCTCTAGCTCTGACAGGTATCCTAGGCAACTCCTCATCCAATGACCAAGGTCACCTCAACAAAAGCACTTGGCATTGTTATGAGAATCACTGGCAGATTGACCTTCAGAAACAGCTTTGCCTTTGACGTTTTCCATACCCTTTCCAAAAGCATTGAACATGTTCTTCTCTCTTTCCATCATCAGCATTGTCAATTGATTTGGATTTGGAATAGTCATCTCTACACCCTTTAGCATCGTGTGCAGTTCTGTTAAAGAACATTCCATATCTCAATAGATAGTTCTTGATGAAACCATCATATGATTCAGGGAGAGAGCATAGAATTATATCCACAAGCATGCCACGTCCCATGTCAAAATCCAATTCCTTCAGCTGATCCACATAGCCAACCATTCTCTGAAAATGTCGACTAACACTTCCACCCTCTTCCAGTTTGCAAGACGAAAGGATATTCATGTATCTCATACGTTCAATCCTTATCTTTTTCTGGAACTTTTCTTTAACAGATTGATCGTATCAAAAGCATTACCCATTTTAACGTTTCCGTTAAGTTCAAGTTCAATTGTTGCTTGGATAAGCATTGACACATCCAATGAGTCATTAACATGCTTATTCCATGAATTAATGGCTTCCTTGGAATTAGTAGCAGGTTGTTCGGGTAAGGGACCTTTAAGAATACGTTCTTAGGATGCGGAACCAGTCCACAAAGTTATCACCTTGAGAGTTTCTTTCTCGAATATGTAGCAGAGAGCATTATGAGAGAAGTTTGAATTCGAAGTCATCTACAAAGAACAAAGTCGGTTTTAGTATTTTCGATGAAAAATATTTCCTTAAAATAATGATCCTTTAAGAAAAACATTATATCTTGTTTAAGTAATAAGATCCACGGTTCACTATGTTTTATGAATAGGAAACCACTCTCCAAAGAACATATCTATTTACGTAGGTAAAGATTACCAATTGTATCCGATACAATTATCATGATTATAAGGCCGATCAAAGACATCTAATGTCTTGAGTCGGTACGGTTAGCCTTATCTGTGCCCACTCATCCTAGTAATTGGCTGAAGCACTTCTTATAGGTTTGAGCAATATCTCGTCCTAATTCAGCAACATGTTCATGTCAGCCCAAAACTCTCGAGAATCGCGACATCACATTGTCCCGATAAACCAAGACACAACTCTTGTTCTTGAATCACGACATCACCTTGGCCCAAGTATAAGGCTGAGGCACATATACTCAGGGGTTCGGATATATCGTTTCAAGTGTCCTGAAATAGGGAGACACTAGTATATTTATTACATTAGGGATTTATTTAGTATTTTACCCGTTACGGGTCGAAAACACCCCATGTAGCATATATGCATGCTAATATAAACACGAGTTTATAAATTTCCAAATTTTATATGTATGATTCGTGATACGGATAAACTCTTTATCTCACGTATCGCGATCCATTTTATCTATTAATAAACTTCTTTATTAATATTCGAGTTTTGAATAATTAATCTCATTAATTACCTATTGCCAAAACTCCGGTTTTAACTCTTAAAATAAACTCTTTTATTTTAATAAATCTTTCAAGAGATAACTTAAAATCTCTATTTTAAAAATCTCGGTGTTTCAATTCACGTTGTTTAGTTTAAACCGTTTAAACCTTTTTGATTGTTTTTATAAAATCATTTAAACCTAAATGACAAACATTCAAGCAATGCATAAAATAAAACACAACCAAAACATAATGTGAATCAAGCCATAAATTTGTCCGGTTTGCTAGAACCAATAGCCAAACCGAACTAGGTCAAGGGAACGATAAACAATGACACAACTCTTGTTCTTGAATAGCTCCCACCTGCTTCAAGATCTCCATCTTGTCCTCCGTTTCGTCTAGGTTTCTTGCTCTTTAATCTTCCTCTTGTCTTGTCTCGATTAGGTTACAATATATATATATATAATAATAATAATAATAATAATAATAATAATAAAATTAAAAAACCTAATCTATTACAACCGGCTTCCAAAATAGCCATAATAATACAAGACAAAAAGTTAAAACCAAAATAACTATACAAACACAACCACGGGTCTAGGCTTGATCCACAAATAACAACACAAATATAATGAAACATAAATGATGCAATCTTTTGTCAAACAAAAGTTTTGACAAAATTAAAACCTGAATGCAATTATAATAAATGGTTCTTATTGTTCGCAAAAGTGGCTATGATACCACTGTTGGGGTTTCGTGCATATGGTTTCAAAACAATTTTGACCGGAATAAATAAATGTAGCGGTGAGTACGCACGAACTAGTCCAAGCTATTACCCTAGACTGCCCACCAGGAGTCCAGATGCAAACCAATAAGAAACAAACGACCATAAGGGGTTTAGAACTTTATACCTTTCGTATAACCGGCTAACTGACTAAGCTTAACACCTTGAGACAACGATCCAGTCGCTAGGTCTGGTACACACGAATCTCCTCCCGGATTTGAACTCCTTCAAATCCTATTCCAAGAACTCGCAAAATCATATGTCAATCTGAACACTTTCATATCACCCGTCAATCACCCGAAAACCTGAACTTGACAGTAACCGAGCATTTCTACCCGAAATTAACAAAACAGATCAAACCGAAACAACCGGTTATCATGGTGGTTAGCGGCAGACGTGCGACGGCGTTCCGGCATCCCAACGGCGGCGATGCGGCGGTGTCCCGGCGGTCCTACGGCGGCAGATGGCGGCGGCAGTGGACTGCCGGTAGTCGGCGGCCAAGGTGGCGGCGGCTAAGGGGGTGGCGCAGGGAGAGAAGAAAACTAGGGTTTGGAACTTTTCTAAACCTGATTAGTTGTGTCTCTTTCTAGCCACCTTTAATCCCTTATTTATAAGTCTCCCTTAACTTGTTCTCCGAGATTAGGGTTTTAGGAGGCTCCATAATTACAGTTAGATCCTTATAATTATCTAATAGTTACATCTAAGGAACTAACTTATTTAATTAACTAACAATTAGTTAATTTAATTATAATCATATCTAATATAATTATAATTACAATTAAATAATATCGTAATTAATAAATATGTTCCAAACATATTTCTACCGGCTTATTATTAATCCAATTAATAATAATGATTATTTCATAAATAATCGTCGTGTCCAACCATATATGCTCATCCTGATATTTATTTCGTAAATAATTATATCACCTCTTTTATATTCGTGTAATGGACTACATTAACCATTAATATATCTATTGATCGTAATCATTGCCCAAAGTGTAACCCTTTGGATCTTACCTCGTTAGCAGTATTGTCAAATGTCATTACTCGGGCATACTAGTCCAACAAATTCATCCGCAATCTCGTTAATAGACTCCATCGCCGGCCTCATTTGGATGAATTCCTTGGTGATTGGGTCCACTTCCGCCTATGGACTATGATACTTAAGGAAAACCTCCTTGAAATTTTCCCACTGCATTGCTTTAATACTGCCCTCGTTCCTTTTTTCCTTTCGGAGGACCTCTACCCAATCCTTATCTCTCTCACGAAGCAAATTCACAGCAAAGGTCACTTCATCCTCCGTTGCAACATGGCTTGTTTCGAAAGCCGACTCCATGTCAAAGATCCACCTCTGACTGAGCAGGGGATTTTTCTCCCCGTTATACTCCTTTGGCTTACAAGCCATGAAGTACTTGAAGGTATAAGGCTTCCTTTCAGTTTCTTTCCCTTTGCTTTTATCACCACCACCTATACTGGTGTCTTCCACATGCTTTGTTTTATCTTCCCTTTCATCAAACGCCGCCTTAACCACGCTTTGTATCTCAGCTAGGAAGATTGGCATCGTTCTTTTAAAGGCCTTAGCCACCTGCTCAGAAATTTGATTCTTGATCTTTTCATGTAGATCACCCTCCCCGTTATCACCAGGCAGCGTATGCATGGATGTATTTGATCCAGCCCCACTGTCACATCCGCCATCCAGAAACTTAATTCTATTTGAATCTCCTTTGTCAGCCATTCCTTGACTGATAATAAAAGGAAGGGTTTAATATAATTACATACATGTAACTAAAGGCATCTACCTCATGCTATCCCTCCTATCCACATATAATAGAAGATCATGCATACTTACATACATACATACATGTATAGCCACATTCACTTACTTATAAGTCAATTTACACCGATTTACCACATTCTATATTTTTAGTTGACTCTAACCACGTTGAGTCATTTACACCATTTAGCCACATTTAATATTTTAGTTTGACTAATTTCTCATTTAAGTCAACTACACCAATTTTACCACATATCGCACATTAGTTTGACTATTTACCACATTAAGTCAAGTACATCAGTTCTACCACATTCCACACTTTAATTTGACTATTAACCACATAAGTCAAATTTCCACAACACAACATACATGAATAGAATTTAACCACATAATCCTATTTACATGTATCTACCATTATATCTATTACTAAGTAAGTGCAAACCACTTACCTTGTGGGTTTGACGCTTCCGGTTGTTCCTTGATTATTGCCACTTGATTACCTAAACAATTCAACACTTGTTTAGTATCTAAAGGTCTAAAGTAATCACCAATTAAGGTTTCTACACCCACCCAAGACCTTATGATTTCACCCTCAATTAAATCTTGGTTTATTAAGCTCCACACAAGCTTTCAACCATTCCTAAACCAATTCCACCCGTTTAACCTGTTAAGGTTTTCACCCAAATTTCCTCAATTTCATCCAACTTATAATTCACCAATTCAATTGAGTTTTTCTACTTGTAAATGTGTTTATCTAACACCATAAACACTTATTTGTACTCTATTCACTATTTAAACATCCCAATTGAAAAAACCCCAAATTGGGTCCTCAAGAACCCTAATTTTTCAAAACCTCCAATTTGGTGAAATTAACATGAATTGGTTAAACCTCTAGCTTTAGTAATGCTAGATTATCAATCCTTTTCAACAATACACCCGCTACAACCCCAATTCCTGTCCATTAGGGTCTGTTTGGTATGGGGTAATGGAATGGACGAGGGAATGATCCTCATATCCACCAGTTATCTTCTTTGGATATCTAATGATGCACACGTCCGAATGATCCTCATATCCACCATATCCGAAGCTTCTTTTCAACATGTTCAGGGTACAACCTCCAAGGATTTATGGCTTGCGCTGGAACGCGCTTATGCACCCAACAATTCATCCCGGGAATACACCTTAAAAGACAAACTTCTGAGAATCGAGATGTCAGGCGATGAAATCCCTATCGCCTACCTTAGTCGTGCTCAAGAGTATGCCAATGGACTTGCCAATGTTGGTGAACCTACCAAGGACAATGACATTTTCATGCTTGCTATCTACGACCTTCGAGAAGAATATAATGGCCTGAAGGCAAATTTGCTTGCTCGTTCACCACCGGTTACCTTCATTGAGTTACATGGACTCCTTGGTGACCACGACTTTATGATCAACTGAACCATTCGTACACCATCACAGGCCTTCACTGCTTCTACCGGTGACTCATTACTGCGTCCCAATGCATTACAACAGTCCCAATTGACCACTCTCCAGCAGCTTGTCTCGCAACTAGGGTACCAATTCAACCCTGTTGCATCTCCAAATCCCCAACCTCAAGCCTTTTATGCTCAACGTCCGTCCAACAATAACAGGGGTGACAGGCGTGGCAGTTCACGTGGAAACTCACGTGATAATTATACCAGGGGCTTCACCAATCATGTAGAAAACCGTACACCCAAAGGAGGTGATATAATTAATATATTATATGATAAACCCGAAAGTTGGTTCCTTACAAATCACTCCCCCTAATTTTGGGTTTCACGGATCTTTGTATTGTGATTGTTAAGTGTTCTTATTGGGATTTGCTAGCGTATCATATTTGTGTCTATGTTTTTATAAAATTGGTCTATTTTCTGGTTTTGAATACAAGTGTTATGGTTTTTATCAATATGTAATCTATTAAAAAAAATCATCAACTTATTCAAATTGCTAGTCATTATCTTCACTTTTAAATCATTATACCTAACTAAATATCAAACCTAAGTCTTATACTCAAGTCGTAGCAACAAAAAGTGGCATATATTGATATGAATATTAAAGTAATGTTAAAAAACCATAAATTAAAGAGATTGTTGGATGTGGAAATCGAATTCTGGTTGGCTAATTTGAAAAGATATTCAAACCGAAATACTGTTAGCCCCAATTGGATTAAAAACAACAAACACATTGATTTTTGTGGGTAAACTTAATCCTAGGGTCCTAAACTTCAAATTTAATAAACTAATTTTATAAAGGAAAACTCGTGAAAGAAGAAATCCTTGAGATTTCAAATGAAATATCCATGTACTTTAACAGATATATAAGAATAGATTCTTTCGTGATCAAAATTCGAAACTATTTGTATTCAGAAACAGGTCAACAATTTCAAAAATCAACATATGATTAAAACAACAATTTACAGAGATCTTTGTCCGAAACCTCATCTAAATTAATCAAACATGAAAATCAAACTCACATCAACGACAATCAATAAACCACCTACGAACCCTAAAACTTCAATTTTGCATCAATAAGTTGCATTACATGTTTCAGATCCTTCGCCATTAGTCTCAAAACCTCACCTAGAAACAACATAGATCATCCATCAAACTTGACTCTTGCATAATAGATTGTTAACTTTTTTTTAGAACGGCGTTTGGTACTACCCCAATACCCGAGTGAGCCTTCCTGAGACAGGATTTCAACCGTCCATACTGAATTTGACGCTCCAGGCCTGACTCACCCAGGAACACCATCAAGGAGGAAAACCCCCCCACTGTGGGAGAAAACCCCCTTGAGTCAGGTTTGAACCTAAGACCTCAAATGATCCCTAGCTCTAACCATCATCCCATGCTATTGGACCAGAAGGCCAATCAATTGTTAACTAACTAACAAATCATCACTACGTGTACTAGACCTAATTTAGAGTACGAAGAAGAGTCTGACTCTGAACTTGTTCTGTGCTAACAGCCACACAGAGAAAGGATTTAAGCAAAAAAAAACGTGACAGTATGTACGTTTGCCACTCATATGGTCCACTTAAAATGGGACACGTGTTAAACCCACTATTCATCCCAGTACTATCACATAACATGATTATATAACAAAATGATTGCATGATTGTGAATACATGTTTATGGTATTATGTGTGTTTAATTTTCTTTATAGATGTAAAATTACACATGAAAACCAGATATATAAAATGCACATAACACAGTTATTTCTTAAAGCTGCTACATTTCCCCAAACCGCCATAAAATTGGGTGTTTAAGGGGTGTTGGTTTGCTTACTAGCACTCATACACATGAGCTATCCTTTCTTGGTTCCAGGTGGCTCAAACCGCACCCCAGACGGATCAGTGCACCCTAATGATGGCTGGCTGATTCTGCACAGTTGTTCTGCCTTCTCCCTCATCAGAAGAAGAAAGGGATGTTGATGCAATAGAAGCCTAAAAAAGTCAAACCCAAAACATAATAAGAGGTTCGACTTCGCGGTTAAGTTCCAAAAAGGACTTGTCATCAACCAATCTGAAAAAAATGCTCACCCGTTGGCGGCGCCGATATATCAAAGCCGTCATGACTTTCATCATGATGTAGATTGGCAAAACAATCGCCGAAGTTCGTAAGAACCATAGCTGAAAGGAAAACCGGTGAACATTGTCATTATTTTTTATTTATTATCTTTTTAGTGATCATGAGAACCCGTTACTAGTAAATTCACGGGACCCCGCCAATACCCTGTTAACCAATAGGATCAGATAAATCGTAGCTTGCACTAGGCAGATGGCCTACAAGAGGTTATGGTACAGTGGAAGCAAGATTTGAACCTAAGACCTCTTCTAGAGGGGAATCAGGCTTACCACTCCACCACCCCTTGAACATTAACATTATCATTATTCCATAACAAAAACTGTAATATCATCTTTACCATAAATGTCAGAAAAGAGTCACCCTCCACGTTGTTTGCAATGACGGGAAGAGCGTGGCGCAAGAATAGGAGAACCACGAACTATGCGCAACATTGGAAAAAAGATGTTAACCTTAACAAAAACCTAGATATCTTGGAGAATGGAGGGTAGAGAAAGATCATTACAATGGCGGCGACCGAGCGGAAGCAGAAGAAGCTTCTAGAAGTGGGATTGTTATCATATTCCTGATCAAGGAAACTACGGTCAGGTGAAACAACTGCGATTATTTGAGGATTATTACTCATATCCCTCCTAGCAATTTGCCAATGCCCCCTGAAAAATGGATTTTTTTAGCAATGAAATAGAAGATACACATATTGCAAAAGATTTGACTTTTGAGTCAAATAAACTGATTCTTTACTTCTAATTATGAAGACTTATTAAACTCCATGGATAATTTAAATTAACATTATGAAATCTTGCAACAAATTTCTACAAACAGGGGAAATTTATTATATGTTAGTAGAGTAACAATTTCTTTTTTTTTAAATCGAAAAGAAAAGATTTGACCTCAAAAGTCAACCCATGCCTCGTTTTAAACTGTGTACCTCAAATTCAATGGAATACCCCCTAACCGGAAGACGGGGGATGGTGCTGTGTAGCCCGGCTTGAATTGCTGCAATTAAGCCATTTATAATAAAAGAATAAAATAACTATTTTTGAAAATAGAATTAGGTGACGATAATTTATATTAGGTGACGATAATTTATCTTAAAAGGTAATAAGACCAAACAATAACAAAGCACCTGATGGCATATTTCACAAATAGTGTCACCCTTCTCATTACACCATCTTTGAACACATCTGCGATGAGCATACTACAAAAAGTAAAACGGGTATGAACACGAGAAAGTAAATAAAATAAAATAAAATAAAAACCGACTCATAATGGGACCCACAAGCTACATCTTTGTTTGTTCTCCATAATGTATATGAGACGAGACATCAAATGTTAAATGAAGTGTTAGAATCTTTCATGTTTAATATCTCCAACTCATTGTTTCTTATGAAATTTGAAAACTTAGTTTACTTTCTGCAAGTCAAATAAGCCAAGAGTAGTCGAAGTGTATTCAAATAGTTACAACCTTTTAAATTAATTTATTAAAAAAACAGAATCATGCCCGTAGATTTTTTGGAAAAAAGGTAAAACAGTTGACCAATAAATGTAAAAACTATAACACCCTTAAAATTATAAAATTTAAAAGAAAGATCAAAATAATGATAAGATATATATAAAAAAAAAACCTTCAGGCTGCCACAGCAAGAGCAAGGTGTCTCCATATTTGAATCAAAATCCTCATCTTGACATATTCTACATTCAACCAATTTCTTTGGAGTGAGGGGAACATGAGAAGAACAATTGATTATTGTGTCATCATTTTCCAATGAATCTAACTGCTTTGAAGGGTTTCTGCTTTCGATTGCAGCCTCCAAAGTGGATTCTGTGAGCAACCGATCAACCAAAAACACGAAATGATCCCCCATAACAACACCACCCACCAATTATTTCACTATCCTGAAGTCAGATTATAAAAAAGAAAAAAAATTAGAGGAGATAAATATACCATGAAACAAATAGTGTGCCACATGATTCTAACTTAAAAAGTTAAAAGGAACAACTAAGATAACATCAATTCCCATTTGAAATGTCCCAAAAAAACGTAATTTTTCCTTTTTAGTAAGATTTTGAAGGAAAATATTTATATAGCAACTATTGCAAGATAGCGAGGACACTGAAATTGATCCAAGAATTTTCTTGGTTTTGTTATTATTAAGGCAATTTTAGATATTTAGTTATTACTCAAGATGCCTCTTTGCCCACTAAAGTCGCTATAAGACACCACACCATCGATTATAATTAACAATATCCCTAAGATTTTGTCATTAACTTATGATTATTAAAGAATACTTCTATAATTTTGATGTGATCAAACTCGGAGAACAATTGCAACTTGGGGACACTTAGTATAGTTTTAAAACATAACAAAATGGGTGCCTCGGCATGACAGTGACAACAAAAGTCAAAGAAGGATAAACAGTCATCAATATCTAATAAACTAAACAAGAAAGAAATGATATGATTTCCAAATCAGCATCTTGGATTTTACAATGCAAACGATAACCGTTCTCATAAAAATAGCAAAAAAAAAACATTGCATTTTACAATAATGGGTGAATTTAAACAAGATCCAAATATATAAATGAAATAGCATCTTCGTCCAAAATCGCCTATTTATGCAATGTTTGTTTTCTACTTCCTAAGAATCATAGTTAAGACAAACTTACAAGAACTATAATCCAAAAGTCGATAGCAAGCACGCGAATTTTGATATCGAAAAAGAAACCCAACTATAATTTAATTACAAATCTAAATATACATTAAAGAGAGCAAAAAACTAGTACCCAAATGAAAAAAATTGATCTTTGGATCAATACAAAGGGTGAGACCAAAAATACTATTCTCAAAAGAAGCGGGGAAGGTGAAAAATTATAGCTCATGCAATGACTCTAAAAATGAATTACTTTTGTAACTATTAAATTTGAAATTTTGCATTGAAATGATCTCATATATATAAAGATTCAAAGCATCATAACCCAATTTCAGAAAATTGGGTTAAAAAAGACGCCCATAAAAGAATCAAAAAGGCGAAATTTTATACATACAAAGCTCATGGCATGATAAAAAGCTTCAAAACAACAAAACCCAAGTTCTGAAAAATTGAAAAGGAACCCAATTTCATAAAAGGAACCCAGATGACGAACAAAAAGTGAATTTTTAAATTAAAAAAAGGTGAAGAATCAAAGAAGAGAAGAAACCCATATGAATTATTTCTTCATTTTTTGAGATTTTAATAGAAACAAACACAGATTATGAGGGTAATCCTACAAAAGTGAAATTAAGAGCTAAAAGACGAGTGAGTACCTGCAGATTGGTAAAAAGGGGTGGGAATGGATAGAAGAAGCTGATGGCATGAAAACACAGATTAGATTATAAGGGAGAATCTGATACGATATATATAGAGAGAGAGAGAGGTACAAGGAAATTGAAAGAAACAAGAAAGATAAAACTTACAAGAAGGGGATCGGATATGTTGAAAGCCAAGAAACTAAGAAAGTTATTGAATCTCATATTGAAAGTCGCCGTTAAAAAAAAAAAAGAAAATGTTGGGGTTTTAAGAAAGTTATTGAATCTCATATTGAAAGTCGCCGTTCAAAAAAAAAAAAGAAAATGTTGGGGTTTTGCTTTTAGTTTTGGGAATCCCCCTTGAAAGGAGCATTCAATTTGCATAGTGGATTCCACTCATTCGTGTTTCTGTATTCTCTCTGAATTTGTATATGCTTTCTGTTCGTCTTTTATACCCTCGTCTACTCTATGCTTTTCTATTTTTTTTCATTAAGTTTTTTATTATTATTACATACTAACTTAGAAACTGTAATTTATATTATACTAGGTTAGAATTCCGTTATTACACGAGATTGTATATTAAAAAAAGATAAAACTTATAAATTTATAAATAGGTCCTAACTTGTCAGAATATTATGATAGTCTCGAGATATATCAAGTTGAAATGTGTGTATATAACAAATTAGTATTTTTCTTGAATTAGTTATATTTTGAATTCTTATTTAATATAATTATTATTCTTATTTAATAATATATTTATAATATCATTATTATTTAATAAGATAGTGGTGCATTTATTAGGGGAGAGAGGCGGAAAAATCAATATGAAGAGACATGAGAGAGTGACATGTGGCACCAAAAAACCTTTATTTATTAGTATGTATAGATTATATTATATTATACAAAAAGATTTAGAAAATATATAAAATATATATAAAACAAAAATGAAAAGTATCGAACTTTTACTTAAATGAAATGATTTCATCAATCTTATTATTGATTAACAGCCTGCTAACATTATACGAATTTGAAACGTACGCACAGTCTGAAAACAAAATGAAAAAAATAAGAAATAATAAAATTATTTGCCTAATTTTCGGGAATTATAAGTTTTAACTATCAAAATGCTAGTAAACCGACTCAACTACACAAATAAATTATCAGTAAGATTAAAAGGTTTTAGGCATTTTAGAACACTTTGGGTTGCTTTTGACCCGGTTAACCCATTTGAATGTTTTCTTTTTAGCTATCAAAATGCTACTAAACCTACTCAATTCCACAAACTAAAGTACAAAACAAAAAAAACCAGTAAGTCACACCATATATGTAGATTAATTTGCCAATCAAAGTTAAACCAATTCAAAGGCATAAGTGCAAACTTGGGGTTTTATAGTTTAAAATGTATGAATTTAAAACATCTTTTTCAAGTTCAAAATATAAAATTGTAGAATATTCTGAACCGAAAACCAGTTTTTTTTTAAGTTTAGAACTCGACTCGTTAATAAGTAATATTGTAAATGGTTCAAAATTCGCTTTTAGGACTTTTCTTTCAACATACCTAGATAGCTTTAATCAAGGCCACCATAATATTCCTCCAAGGATTGACATTTTGACCAGAATTTTGGTGGTGACTTTTCCTCCACACTAATACGGTAGTTGACTTTAATGAATTCACATCCAATGCACTGACTATTCAACTTCACAACAATTAAACTTTTATAGAATTGAGCTCCAACTTATCTGCAACAATCTGACCCCCCACTTTCAGCCAACAACTTAATCCTATCAAAGTGCAATGTTACATAAAACTTCAGTAAACCTAACATACACGGCATTAACAAATACACAATTGTTCAAAACAAAATAATGTTGTATGAATTCAGAAGCTTCAAAATCGTAGCTAATTCATGTTGATTAGTGTATCAAACTACAAAACCCGCATCGTTAATTTGCTAAAATTGTTATGCATAAGTAGATTCGATGAGAAATGACTGTAAAATCTCATATTTGTAACATAAAACTTCATTTACCTAACACATCTCAGATTCGTTACAAAACCTAATGAAATATAAAAATCTCCCAATATAAACATAAACTAATTAGAAAACTCTTCAGGAAAACAAAAATAAAAAATAGATACATAAAAAAAACAAAAGTCAAGGCGTGTAGGGATGCGGTGGTATGGTTCTGCTGCGAGTCGAAGGACTCAGGAAACAAAAACCAATTCATCTCAAATATTCGAACAACCTTTTAGCCAGAAGCAGCGACTTCAACTTACCGGTGACTCAAGAAGGAAAAAATGGAGAATTAGGAAGGCAGTGGCGGTGGTGAGTCATTCGATCACTCTAGAAGGCGGTGTCGATGGTGAATCGTTCGATTGCTCAAGAGGGCAGTGGTGATGGTGGCTTTCGATCCAAAGGATAGTGAAGTTAGGGCGACGGAAAAGAACATGAGAGTTTGGGTTAGAGTGAGACTGGAAAAGGGTCGCGATTGTAATTCCTCAGAATCTGTTGTAAATCCAAGCTATGTGATACAAAACAATCGTATTAGAGGCTGAATTTCTAATTTGATACTAATCTCCATCAAAACCGCTCAATAAACCATCAAACATGTGTAAAACTCTATGAAAATGAAGAATATAAGAACAAATACTCAAAGATCAAATGTATTTCATTAGAAATTGATGAAATACTACAAGTAAAGATAAAATTCACTCTGTACAATGCACACACACTCTGAGTTCTCTCCTCTCACAATGGCTCAAAAGTTCTTCTGAAAAAAATATACAAACACAAAACTATTTATACTAGAACAAGAAACAAAACAAACTGAACAAAAGTAAGTCCCGGCTAGAACATCACTTTCGGCCAAAAGTATAGTTTTAGCCGGAACTTTTCCTTCGTGTTCTGATTCTTCAAGTCTTCTTCTTTTTCGATCGGTTTTGTATGCTACAGCCTAAAGTATACCCAACAAGGATCTGCGTGTAAGTAAAATGGGTATACAAGTTTTAGCGTGAAAACAATTCTGAAGATGGCTAGAAACGCGACACATGTTCCAAAAGTTACTCTTTTATTAGGTATAGAAGAATAGAAGATTACAAACAACAATCAACATTAATGGAAACCAAATCTTGGAATTAAGATGCACACATGGAGTTCCATTCAAATTAATCATAAATAGTCTCTTGATAAACATAAGATTATAATTCTGTAAGGCCTCAAACCCCGAAGGCCTCAGGCGTTAGATTTACTCATTCACAAACAACTCTTAAACATAAAAATGAAATCATTGCAGCGGAAATTAAGTCATTACATAACATCCAAAATAAACATTGTTTAACGACATATAGTTCTCATAATAAACAACTATAGATGCCATAACTCAAGCGCCGGGTAACTTCTTGGGAATAGCCAAGCACGCATAACGCCGCATACTTCTGCAATCAACCTGACATGCATACTAAAAGTCAGCTAACGCTGGTGAGTTCAAGTCTTTCATTCATTTAGGAAATGGTTTTATCTTGCAATCAGTCAGTAGGGTTTTAAAACATTTTATAAGAAAACATGGCTTAACATTCATCATTCAACCATCGTTAATACCACCATTTAACGGAACATTCATTTTAACATTTAACATTCATTTAAGTCATACATATTTATCTTAATCTGCCTTACCGTCCTTTCCGTCATTTAGTATTATATTGCCCCTAAGGCTTAACTGCATGAAGGACGACAATATAATACTTTCCGTCCCTTTTATTGCCCCTATGGCTCATACGCCCATAAACCGACAATTTTCATCGACCGCTATGGCACACCGGCCTAAGGCAGTCAGATCATAATTTAACCTGTGTGGGTCACATTAACCCTGACTAACCGTCGTTACCCCACTCCCCGGTTGTACAACATCAAACCGTAGATAGACCACCAAGGCACTACCCCCGTTGTGCTTATGGCCCCATGGCTTAGACGTCCGTAAACCGCCATAAGACTGGTAAAAGGATCAGACTCGCTGTTGTAATCCCCAGGAAATTCCAAACTCTATTTTAACTATTCCGACAAATTTTAATTTCATTATTTTATGATTCGCATTTATGAAAGTATCCTATTTATTCATTATAATTCATGAGTGTGCATACATATTTATATGATTGTTATGAAATAAATATATATACCTTGTTATAATAACCAAATCTAAACTTACCAACTTTGATTATGAATTAATATCCTTTATGTGTTTACTTATAAATATATATGTAACTATATATATATATATATATATATATATATATATATATATATATAGGGGCATGTTCTTTTGAGAACCAACCATATGTTGAGAACCGAAATAACCTCACAAAACGTGTACATATCGCTTTAGTGAAAAAAGTAAAATTCAACAACAATGTTTTATTTATCTCTTTCCACTCTTAGTTTGAGTTTATCTCCTCTCTCCTGATTTTTTTAAGAAAAGTATAAAAATATGCATATATGCATTCATTTGTGCATATAGTGTGAGTGCATATATGCATTTAAAAAAACGACCATAAATTCGAGGTCTTTTAAAACCAAACCTTAAACATATTGAAATGCACATGAATTCTAGTCAATTTATATTATAAAAAGAGGAAGAGTTAATACGGTTCTCACGGTTCTTAACATATTGTTGGTTCTCAAAAGAACATACCCCTATATATATATATCTATATATATATACATATACACACATGATAAATAAATAATTTATTTTGAAAATATAATAATGTTAATTAACATTGCTAGTGTTTTAAATTACTAAAGGTAAATAAAACAAATAAGTATATAATTGTATTTATCAAACATTTTAAATATGAATTATGTTGATGAAATGGAGTCATAAACATAAAATTAATGAGCACTTAAGTTAGAATATGTTATGAAATTAAAAACTATTCTTCATCTTTTGCAATCTTAGTCTTTATAACAAATTAAATTTCATGAATAAGCCCCTGATTCTACCCTATAAATAGAGCCCTTATTTCTCATGTATTATTCGCACCTCAACGATCGTCTAAGGTTCTCTAGCTACTAAAGGTCGTTCTTCTCATCTTTTGGAAGATTCTAGCTTAAATCCTTCCATTCTAAGTAAGTTATTCTTATGTTCTTGCTTGTTCATACTTTTTCTTTCAAAAAGTCCCTCATAACTAGATAGAACTATGATCCCTAACATGTTTATGTTATAATCATAGACCTATCCAAGATCAAAACCCCTATTTTAATTAAACTTGTTCAAAGCTTTTATTTAAAAGCTTGGTTTGATCTTTCTTGTTCATTTCAATTTCAAAAATCATGTTTTTACTAAAACTCCTTATTTTCAAATTAAATTATTTAATATTCAATTTCTATCTTTACTAAACTCATATTTCCACTTTAACCCATATACTTTCCAAACACACCCTGAACTTGGTTAAGTATGCAAATAGAGTAAATTTCAAACCAGTATGTAGTTATCTAGCAAACATTAAAGTTCTGGCTAGGAAAAGACGGGGTTCTGATCCAACCAACTCTTTCGTGTGAACTTTTCTGTTGGAGGTACTACTCTGGAATGATAACCATTCTAGTGTACAACAACCACTTTCAACTAATTATGATTATGATTATAAACCCATTTCTTTGCAAATATTTATACAAACTTTTATATAATTTATTTTTATTATATGAGAACATTTAAAACACAATTCTATACTTTTAATTAATAACTAATTATGGTTTAATTATTAATTAATTAGAACATTATTATACTTTAAATTTTGGTTTAATTACCAATTAATTAAATAATTATTTTTAACATTTATTTTCCATAAATCAAATGAAAGGTTTTATTCATTTATTTATGTAGTAAATTATTTAATTACTCAATTAATTATTACTCATTTATTTATTTATCCATTTATTAATTTATGCGATTGCAAATAAAAGAAAACTAATCATTTATTTATTTGTTTATTTATTTACAAACAAAAGTAACCTAATTATTTATTCATACATTTATATAATTATTACAAACAAACAAAATCCTTATTCATTCTTTCAAAGATTTACATAAAATATTATTTGCAACTCAAATAATTATTTTATTATTAAAATGATGACACCCACATCAATCTCCTCGCACATTAGGATTCCCTATTTCATTTGTACAAATCATTGATACATATATTCCATCAAACATAGGTTAACCTTGTGGTTAGCTAGAACATTTGTGCAACAAACAACATACTCGTGTTACATTCAAGCTACTCAATGCAAGGTGAGTTTACATAGCCCCTTTTTACTATTTTTACTTTTGGTGTGAAACATGTTTACAAACGCTTTACTTACACAATTCAGTGCCTATGTTCTTATGCTTTGATCTTTATGCTTTATGTCTTGAACTACCTGGTGACCGTTACATGTGTTCATGTAAGTACATTCATTAACTTCAGCCCAAGCCTAAGGTAGTACCTAACATGATCATTTATACGGGAATCCGAAACTATAACTTACCACAAAACCTTGGCGGGTTTTGTTGGGTATAAACTTACAACTTGGGTATCATCTTACCCCTTTTTCTTAAAATGGAAATTAGTTGGATTGCGTAACTAGTTTTCTATTACTAGGATTGAATTGTATGCTTGGAACCTTGTGTGTTTTCACATATATGCTTTAGACATGCTTTGAACATATTGAATTGTAAACTATACTTAACTTTGTTTGGTGTCAAAACCTATGTTTCTCACCAAGTAGTTGACTTTTACTCGCATGTTTCAGGTGCACCTGTTTGAGGACTACTTGATCACATAGGACATGGACCTAGTTTCAATTTAATCTAATTATGTTTTGTTTAAACACTTTGTTTTCTTATTTCTAAGTGTAACGGATGCTATTAATTCGAGTAATAAATATTATCATATTTAATAGATGATCATGTGCTTATGAACAACCGCGTCAGCCCCGGCATATAATCCGCCACCGACCGGGATGTGATAGATTGGTATCAGAGCCATGGTTATATGGAATTGGGTTATTAGACACATATGACCTAGACTATAACCTAGGAGTCCCAAACATGTGTTAAACTCATGTCTATTGTTAGGAACTCCACTCTATACTATACTTACCTACATCTATCTATTTCTGACTCCCTGATACAACTACATGAACTACAACATTCAAGGGTCTACATGAAACTATTTGGAACTACTTGAACTACATGAAATGTCACACCCCGGCCGGCGACAGATTATACGCCGGGGCTGACGCGGTTGTTCATAAGCACATGATCATCTATTAATAAGTGGCAATATTTATTCATGAAATTAAAGCATCCGATACAAAAAGGAAATGGAATATGAAAGGTTCAAGACAAGACAATATTAAACTTAAACCAGGTCCAAGTCCTAGGTGAGCAAGTAGTGTCCTTAAACAGGTGCACCTGAAACATGTGAGTAAATGTCAACTACAAGTAGTTGGTGAGTAACATAGGTTTTGACACCAAAAAAAAGTTGAGTAAAAAATATTTGAAATTCAATATGTTTAAAGCATAACTAAGGCATAAATGTGAAAACATACAAGGTTCCAAGCGTACAATTCAATCCGTAGTAAATGGAAAACTGGTAAGTACAATCCCACTGATTGTGTTTTGGAAAATAGTAATATGGTACACACAAAACCCGACAAGGTTCGTGTTAACTAGAATCAGATTCCCCTATAAATGATCATGTTAGGTACTACCTTAGGCCTGGGTAGCAGGTTAATGAATGTACTAGCATGAATGCATGTAATGGTCACCAAGCAGTTTAAGACATAAAACACATAGTAAATAGCATGAGAACATTGGTATTGAATTTGGTAAGTATAGTATGTAAACATGTTCCGCCTTGAGTATTTGTAAACAATAGTAAAGGGAAAGGGGGCTATGAAACTCACTTGAATCAAATTAGAAATGGTATGAACCGGTTGAGATGGATAGGCCTTGTGAGGATTTCTCACACAAAACCTACACGTGTAATGGTATTTTAAATTTAAAGTGCGTCTAACTAGTAGTAAGGAATTATTGGGACCTTAGGGTTTCACAGGGGTTTGGGTTTGAGGATGGGTTCGTATGCATATATGTTGTAAGAAAATAGAAGTATTGAATGTTAGAAAGATAGCTTATAAATTAGTTACAATTAATTAAGACTTCTAATTAATTTTATGAAGTCATTTGATAAGTAATATTATAGAATAGTTTAAATAGTAACTATTCTAATTTATAAATAAATCTTGAAATGATAAAAGTTTAATTAATTGATTTTATGTAGATAAAATGATCAATTAATTATGAGTTATTGTAAATAAAATGGTTAATCAATTTTTTTTATTTAAATGGCTTATTAATTTATTACTTAATTCACTTAAATTGAATTAAAAAGGGTTAAGTAGGCTTTAACTATAATTAATTGAAATAATTATTTAATATAATCCTTTTTATAAATTAAAAAGTGTTTTATAAATTTGAAAGTATTTAAATAGTTATCTTTTTCATTGATTTATGACGATTTGAATGTATAAAGAAGATTTGTGAAAAATGAATATAAATAAATATAAACAATTATCACAATTTGGTTTTGTTTAAATAATTAACTTTTATGCAATTTTATTTAGAATTTACATTAGTTTTATTAAGATAACATAGTTAAAATTATATATTTTTCTATTTGTATAACTTATAAAATTTAAATTTGGAAAATTTCTTTTTTGTCTAAAGGATAGGTTTAAAAATGGTAAGAAGCAAAACCGCCCCCCCCTGACTCGAATCCGCGTCGATCCCAGCCTCGAACGTACACACGCGCACAACCACTGGATTGGGCATGCTGCCTTGTCCAGGAACCGGCTCCACGTGGTTTTAATCAGGAAACCCAAACACCCCTTCGTCCCTAAAAAGAACCGTAAACCCTAGTTCTCTAATTTGTTTGATTGATCATCGATTTGAACCCGAAACCCAAACACCCCTTCGTCCCCAAAGAATCGTTTAATTGGCTTGAGCGTGTAGATGGTCTTGATTTCGCATGAAAATACCTTAAAAACGAGTCCAGGGTTTATAGCTTTGAAATCCGTTCGTGAATAGGCTCGAACCCATGACTGGTTTGGGAAGGAGAGAGTTTATCCGTAAATTACAGTTTAGTCCCTGAAGTTTATGGGTTTGTCCTTACATGCGTAATTTGGGTTTTAAGTGGGATTGGAGTTTTAGAGATTACAAACTGAACCCCTATACTTTTATAAACAATAAAATTACTAAATCTCCTAAATTATAAAATCTAATAAGTGCGTACGTTATATATAAATGTTATAAAGATGAAAATGTAATTTATTAAATAGATAGATTTCTTTTGCTTTGGTTAAAACATATAAACCCTAATTTATATATAAACCCTAACTAATTATTAATGAATTTGAAATAATTGCACTAAATATATTTATAAACACTCATGAGGTATAAAAGATATATAAGATAATTTCATAAATGTAAATCACGAGGTAATGGAATTACAAGTGCTAGAGTAGTAAAGATAAAGGTCGGAAATTTTCTGGGGATTACAGTCTCCCCTACTTTAGGAGATTTCGTCCTGAAATTGATTAGGAAGAGGGACCTGGAAATAGGTGTGGGTATTTGGCCTTCATTTGATCCTCTCGTTCCCAAGTGAACTTAGGGTCACGTTTGGATCCCCACCGAACCTTAACGATTGGAATTCGGCTTCGCTTTAGTTGCTTAACCTCTCGATCCATGATCTCCACGGGTTTGTCTACGAAGTGCATTGATTCGTCAATGTGGACCTTGTCCAGCGGTATTTGGAGATTTTCGTCAGCTAAGCATTTCTTTAGGTTCGAGACGTGGAATGTAGGATAAATGTTACCGAGTTCTTCGGGTAAATCCAATTTGTAGGCTACCTTTCCAATCTACTCAAGGACGTTAAAAGGACCTACGAATCTTGGTGCAAGTTTTCCTTTTTTTCCAAAATGAACCACGCCTTTCCAAGGGGATACCTTGAGAAGTACCATATCGTCGACTTGAAATTCTAAGGGCTTTCGATGTTTATCGGCATAGCTCTTTTGCCGACTCCTTGCTACTAGAAGGTTGTCTCGGATTAACATGATCTTGTTAGAAGTCTCCTGAATGAGTTTGGGACCAGTGATTTGTGCTTCACCAATTTCAGTCCAACAGATAGGAGAGCGGCACTTCCGACCATAAAGTGCTTCAAAAGGAGCCATATCTATGCTCGTGTGGTAGCTGTTGTTGTATGAGAACTCGACTAAGGGTGGATGTAAATCCCAATTTCCCTTGAAGTCAATGACACAGGCTCTAAACATATCTTCGAGGGTTTGAATCGTTCGTTCGAATTGACCATCATTTTACGGATGGTAAGCCGTACTAAGATTCAGCTGAGTGCCCAAAGCTGATTGTAAGGATTGCCAGAAACGAGAGGTGAATCGTCCATCACGATTAGAAATAAGGTTGAGAGGTACACCGTGACGACTAACGATCTCGTCAATATAGATTCGAGCCAATTTCTCAACTCGATAGTCTTCACGAATGGGTAGGAAATGAGCAGATTTTGTCAAACGGTCGATGATTACCCCTATGCTATCATGACCACGGAACGTGTGCGGGTGTTTGGTTATGAAATCCATGGCAATACACTCCCATTTCCACACGGGTATCTCGGGTTGTTCAAGTAAACTAGATGGACGCTGGTGCTCGACCTTAACCTTCAAACAAGTAAGCCACTTGGACACGTAAAGAGCAATGTCCTTTTTCATACCAGGCCACCAGTATTGGGTACGAAGGTCTTTGTATATCTTATCCACACCGGGATGCACCGAATAACGAGTCTTGTGAGCCTCGTTTATGACAAAGGAACGGAGATTGTCGCGGTCCGGAATCCAGATACGGTTCAGAAAGTAGAGTAATCCATTGGGTTTGGTTTTGAGTTGAAGTTCAGCAGCACATGACATTTCGTTGTACATGTTTCCTTCAGTAACGAAAATATGTTGAGCTTCAAGGATGCGAGTTTGAATGTCATTTTGGATTCGAATGCTGTGGATCTTGGTAGATTCCTTACGACTAAGGGCATCGGCTACAACATTTGCTTTACCAGGATGGTAACGAATGTTGAAGTCATAGTCGTTTAGGAGTTCAACCCAACGCCTTTGCCTCATGTTGAGTTCTTTCTAGTTGAAAATATGTTGGAGACTCTTATAGTCGTTGAAAATCTCACATTTAGTACCATATAAGTAGTGCCTCCAAAATTTGAGAGCTAATACGACCGCACCCAGTTCAAGATCGTGCGTCGTATAATTCTTCTCATGGATTTTGAGTTACCGTGACGCATAAGCAATCACTTTGCCCCATTGCATTAGAACACAACCGAGACCTAAGTGAGAAGCGTCACAGTAAATGACAAAGTCTTCAGTTCCATCGGGAAGGGTTAAGATAGGAGCCTCAGATAATTTTTGCTTCAAGGTTTGAAAGGCTTCTTCTTGTTTTGGTCCCCACTCATAGGGTTTGCCCTTGTGTGTTAAGGCTGTGAGTGGCAACATGATCTTTGAAAAGTTCGATATGAAACGACGGTTTAAGCCCGCTAAACCAAGAAACGAGCGGACTTCGGTAGGGGTCTTTGGAGCTTGCCAGTTCTTCACTGCTTCAATCTTAGCAGGATCCACGTGAATACCCTTCTCGTTGAATATGTGTCCCAAGAATTGGACTTCCTTTAGCCAAAATTCACACTTGAAGAACTTAGCGTATAATTGCTCATTTTTCAAGAGATCCAAAACCAAACGCAAGTGTTCTTCGTGCTCCGCTTTTGATTTTGAATAGATGAGGATATCGTTAATGAAGACGATCACGAACTTGTCCAGGTACGGTTTACACACGCGGTTCATAAGATCCGTGAATACTGTGGGTGCATTGGTTAGTCTGAAGGGCATAACCATGAACTCGTAATGACCGTATCTTGTACGAAAGGCTGTCTTGGGGATATCGGATTCAAGGACTCGTAACTGGTGATAACCAGAACGAAGATCAATCTTTGAGAAATAAGTCGAGCCTTGAAGTTGATCAAATAAATCATCAATCCTCGGAAGTGGATAACGGTTCTTCACAGTAAGCTTGTTGAATTCCCGGTAGTCGATGCACATCCGGAAGGATCCGTCCTTCTTCTTGACAAATAAGACGGGTGCTCCCCAAGGAGAAATACTAGGACGAATAAATCCTTTGTCAGAAAGTTCTCGAAGTTGGCTTGAAAGTTCTTGCATCTATGATGGTGCAAGACGATAAGGTGATTTAGCCACGGGGTTTGCTCCTGACACTAGGTCAATACGGAATTCAACTTGACGTGTGGGAGGAAGACCAGGTAAGTCTTCGGGAAAGACTTCAAGAAAGTCTTTGATCACGGGAATATCTTGAGGACTCATGTCTTTGCCTTTCCGCTCCACAATATGAGCCAAGAATGCTACGCACTTCTTCCGTAAGTACTTCCGTGCGGTAGTGCAAGACATCAGCTTGAGTCCCTTTGATGGTTTCTCACCATAAACATTCAAGAGGGATACGAATATACTTGTCAAAGTAGACGACTTCAGCATGATGCTTAGTCAGCCAATCCGTGCCCACTATTATGTCGAAACCTCCGAGAGCCATAGGAATAAGGTTGATTGAGAAGTCATGATCGTTCAAGTTTAGGGTACATTCTCTTATAATGGTGTCACATGAAACAGAATAACCGTCCACTACTAAAATATCAAAGGGTTTGTCTAACTTAGCTCGACTCATAGCAAGTTGTGGTTCAAATTCAAAGGACACAAAACTTCTATTGGAACCAGTATCAAACATGATAGAAGCATATTGTTGATTAATTGGGTACGCACCGTTCACCACATCTTTGTTGGCTTGAGCCTCATTGGAATTGATGTTAAAGGCACGTCCATGAGCTACGGGGTTTGCATTCCCTTGATTCACATTTCCCCGGTTCATGTTCCCCTGGTTCATATTTCCCTGAATCATGTTGCCCTGGTTCATATCTTGGTTCTCAATGACCAACCTAGGGCAACGGTTCCTGAAATGATTTGGGTCACCGCACTCGTAACAAACACGACCCCGAGGGATAGCAGTAGGAATATGAACAACAAGTTGATAGGCTTGGTTAGCTCGGGGAGCAGCACGACAGATGTTAGCCGTATGCCCAGGACGTCCACAATTGGTACATAAACGACACGACATGTAGGTGGTATGATGGAGCTGGCAAGTGTTGCACAAGGGTAGAGTCCCTACATATGGTTTCTTGATGGGGTTGGAGGCAGTAGGAGCCACTTGGGCTATAGGAGTAGCAGGTGTGACAATGGCAAAGTTCTTGCCTTTCCTTTTCTTGTTATTGAAGGAAGACTCAGGCTTGGCTCCTTGGTGGGTTCATCAGTGGTTTTCTCAAGGGTCTTCTTGGCACCCTTTTTAGATAGATTTCCTGCCTTAACATGATTGTCTGACAGGGCAGCTGCAAGATGTATGGCTTCTTCAAGGGTGATTGGTTTGCTACCCAAAACAGTATCCTGAATCATCATGGGCAGGCCATTGATGTATTTCTCAATAGCTCGGGAGAGAGGAGTGACCATATGAGGCACTAAAAGACTAAGTTCATGAAAACGGGTGGTGTAGGCAAGACTTTCATACTATCTTGCTTGAGATCCCAGAACTCAGCTTCCAGTTTCTTGATCTCGTTGCAGGGGAAAAACTCATCGGTCATGAGTGTCTTGACATCAGCCCAAGGTAGGGCTAGAGCAACTTCTATTCAACAGTTACGCTTTTCCCCGTTCCACTAGGTGAGTGCCCTCTTCTGGAAGACACTAGTAGCATAACGAACCTTTAGGTTCTTGGGACAATCAGCATTGATGAAGGTTCCCTCAATGCTTTTGTGACAATCCGACTTTTTAAGCTAACCCCGTTAACTATTCTGTTAAGTTCCTTATTAAAAACTTAACCCCGTTAATCAAATCTAACCTCAAGGACTAATTCAGCCACTATATCAACCCAAAACTGCAAGGACTAATTGTGTAATTATACTAAACTGAATAAATTGACTCCTAAAAGTCAAAATTGATCAAATTGCCTTCAGTTGACTTTTAGAAGTCAAAGTTCGATCCTTGATTTTCCAATTCGTGGATTTTAACTGGAATTCGTTGAAACTATTAATTACTACGGGCATTAGTAACATTCTCGGCCATCATTGAGCCTTAATCACCTGCATTACATCCGAATTAATCGAAAATGACCGTTCGTTTCATAACCGTCGACACCCTCATCAATTACTACCAAATTCGCATCGTTTGTATGTTATCCTCGCAAACCAAACCCCTGCGCACAACAGACGAGTCACACAGAAGCTATCCCACACGCCAATTCGATCGGAGTAGCAGAGGAAGTCGCCGGAGATCAAGTTGTTCGCTGTCGGACCTGCATTTGTTCGATTTCTATCAATCCATCAACTATTCTGATAATTTATCTCATCTATAGTTTCGTTTCAATATCTAGAACAATAGCCCTATCATAATTAAGGCTTGAAGTAACGAATTTAACATGAACCCGAATCTAGGGTTCATGCGTTTACAGTTTAATCGATCACTGTCCCGGAATTGATTATAGTCCAATCAACGTATGTGGTTAGATTCGAAACTGACCACTCATCGAAAGCCCTATGAATCCAACCGTTTCTAATATCGAATTCAACTCAGTTCATAATCTAGGGTTCTTCATAAAAACGATTTGGGGATTTCGGTCATAAACTTAATCTCAATCTAATTAAACATCATGGCCAGATTCGAAATCCTTTATTCTCTAAAAGCCCTATGTTTTCAAAGAATTCTAACATCAGAATTGTTCAAATCGATTTCATGACCTTGTTCTAGGGTTTCGGTGCTCATTCCGAAATTAAACACCCTTTTACTAATCGATTTTTCAATTAAACCTAACCAACAGTTTCGCAATAACCTAATCAACAAAACCCACGTGTTTCTTGGTTCGATCGATATCCAAATCAAAGGAATCGGGACTGGTTTTGGCTCGATTACGATGGGGGAAAAGAACACGCTGGAATTGTATGTTAAAACGATTTAATCTGGGTATCTAACGCGATAGCCTAGCGGCCGGACTGGTTAAGGCAGTGTGCGTGTGTGGGAGAGACCCGGGTTCGAGTCCGGGCTCCCACAATCATTTTTAAACATTTTTCTGTTAATATTTAATTAATAAAAATCAAACCCTATAATATTATAAGGTTATACAATTGTGTTTTTACCCGAAAAACAACCCGTAGGCTCGGGTTTGAATTATTAACATATTTTTATATATTAAACCCACTTTTATAATTAATATATTGTTATTATTATCAAGTAAAAATAATGTGTTTATATTATTTTTAAACCATAAATTCATATAAAAATAATATGTTTATATTATTTTCAAACCGTGACCCGTATTATTAAATAATATATATTTATATTATTTCAAATCATTTTGTAACATCGTGTGTCGATTGAGACTAAATAATAATATAGTTGGTTATACTATTTACTCGTATAAATATATTATTATTTTATTAATTTTTGTGAATGACAAAACACCCGGTTATAATTATTATTATTCGTGTCATTCGTCGTGTAAAGTAATTTTTAACTCCGTGGACACTCTCGTCCACTCTTGAATATTGGAGCGTTTCTTTAGGACATTTCTCAATCCGTGTCATTGTCACATTTCCCATTTCTCTTTTATCCCTAATTTATGTGTTTATAATGTTAGGGCATTCGTAAGTCTTTTGAGACTTACACACGTGACTCCAACTTTTCCCTTGTGTGATTCAAATCCTTACTCAAGCTCAGGTGAGTTTCACGGCCCCTTTTTACTGCTTTTAACTTGGGGGAGAAAACATGCTTAAACTGATTTTAGATTTTGTATTTCATATGCTATCAATGTTAAAGCTAAGTGTAACATGCTATCACAGAAAGTCCTCATCTTATTTCGAACAGTTAATATGGATCTTAGCGAGGTAATGTTTAGTAGTACTACTGGGTTTGACAAACCTCACCCGCGTTAGTCGCGCTAACTCGATCGGATATCGAACGGGTGAAATGTTAGCCTATTCACATGGCCAGTATTGATAGAACCTGGCAGGAGGCAATAAACAAACAGTCAGTTTCGGTTGCGAGCACTTGAGCTAAAACATGAACATAGGTTAGCTACCTATAGATACATATTGAAAGATCATAAATCTGGTAACGTTTACTTATTTATTTGAAACCTGTGAACTCACCAACTTCGTGTTGACACTTTTTCTTACATGTTTTCTCAGGACGCTAAGCTAAGACACTGGTGCACGTTAGGGCATGCATGAGATTCAATTGCTTTGCTTTGTGTCTATTTATGTTGATTGAATTATTTTAATGTACTTTGTTTGGTTGAACGTTTGGACTTTTGGACTTTGGTTTTGGGCGCGTGTATTTTGCGCATTTACTTTCTTTACGCTTCCGCATTGATACTCTGATTTAAAAGGATATTTTCATTTGAGTCCCATGTAGAGTCGTTCAATGTAACTAATGTCTGAGATCCTGGTTTGTCACTTCCCAAATGGTAATACTCCGTTAGTGGAAATTGGGGGTGTGACAGATTGGTGTGATAGGCATTGGTTATTGCGAACTAGGATTGCATACTAGACTATAGCCTCACACATTAGTTACATGTCATTTGGATGTTGGCACTTATACAAATTGTTGCAGGATCATGTCGTCAACACCACCTCCATCACCTAACGCATCAGGGCATAAGGCACCTGTACCCTCATCCCCGGAGCCCAAAAGGCGCCGGACTACCTCAATTGAGCAAGGCGAACCGAGCAACGCACGGGCATTGGAGTATGCTCTCAATTGGGATATGTACCCCCATATGATCCAAAGGTGGATCGAAATGGGAGATGTTCCATCACCATACTTTGCATCCACATCTTCATCGCCTACACTGCCTAGCTTACCATGTACCATGGAACATGCCTTCGCAGCATTTGTGTCCTATATGTTAAAGGAATTAAGTTTTGTACAAGATGCCACCGAGGAGATACCTAAACTCCTGGAGAATGGAAAACAAGTGGAAGAGAATAGGGTAGGAATAGAAGATTTGACTACCGAACTAGCTGCAACGGATCATGTCCACAACCTTTTAGTGAATCGTGTAGCACACCTGGAGACGAGGGCTGACATTATGGATGATGATATGCAAGGAGTTCTGGAGAGATTAGCTGCTATGGAAGCTCAGCTACATGTGGCTAACCACACTGCTGAAGGCCTTCAAGAGAGGGTGACTCACTTGGAAGCCCAACTGCAAGCGGCCCTACACCCGGAAGACATCCCAGTATCTGACGATGAGGAGGAACCCTTTGAGGAAGAGCTCTTTGAGGAGGAGCCCTTCGAGGAGGAACCCTTAGAGGGGGAACCAGCTGAGGAAGAGCCAGTGGAGATTGATGATGCACAGTCATATGTCTCTTCTGATGACGAGGATATTTGAGGATCTTCCTATTCTATCTTCCTTTTCATGTTTGTTTTTGCTTATGTTATTCCCCTTTTCAAACCTAGATGGGTAAGGTTGTTCCTATCCAATAAAAGCATGAGAAGTTTAATATTTGAGTTATTTATTTTGTAGCCTTACAATTTATTTAATTTTCAAAATATTAGATGTCGTATTTCCTTACCCGTACCTGAATAATGTTTAATATGCGATATATTTCTCATTGTTTTCATTTGTGATTGTGAAGAAATATGTCTGGGAGAGGACGAGGAGGCCGTACCGGTGGTCGTGGTACCATCAACATGACGGCAGCAGAACTAGCAGCTTTGATAAACAATAGTGTGGCAGAGGCCCTAGCAGCACAGAATGCTGCAGGTAAATGCTTTCAACTATTGACTAGTAGGGTCAATCCCTTTTCCTAAGAATATATTTCTAAACCCTATAATTCCAATTCAATTCGTATTTCTAAATCCAGGCCAGCAAAATTAACAAAATCAACAGCCAGCCTGCACTTTTAAGGCATTCATGGACTGCAAGCCCCACACCTTTAGTGGAGCTGAAGGAGCAGTTGGATTACTTTGCTGGTTTGAGAAGGTTGAATCAGTAATAGCCATGTGCAACTGCCCCGTAGCTAACCAAGTGAAATTTGCTGCTGGAACTTTAGAAGGCCCGGCCCTAACATGGTGGAATGCCCAAGTTCAAATGTTGGGACTAGCAATGGAAAATGGACTCCCGTGGGAGGAATTTAAGTCAATGATGAAAGAAGAATACTACCCACGAGATGAAATTCAAAAGCTAGAAGGAGAGTTCTGGAACCTTAAGATGGAGGGTTCAGAAATTGAACTCTACACCACCCGTTCGCACGAACTTGCCACCATGTGCCCACATATGGTGACTCCGGATTACAAACGGATTGAACTATACATTGGGGGTTTGGTACCTCAGATTCAAAGCATGGTGACCTCATCCAACCCTACCACCATCCAACAGACCATCAGACTTGCTCACAAATTGACCGATCAGGCAGTGACACAGGGAACTTTACCTCCAAGAGGTTCGATTGCTAAACCCACCGACAGCCACAAACGCAAGTTCGATCACCATTCCAACACCCACAACCACTCTAACTCCCACTCCAAAGGACCCCAACCCAACCAGCAACAGTTTAACTAACAGCAACAACAACAACAACGTAGATTCGAGCCTACCAAGAACTTCAATCAGTCGACCTCTTCTGGCCAAAACCAGGGTGGTTATGCGGGGAAGTCCCCGAAGTGTAACAAGTGTAACTTACACCACTTTGGGTTCTGCAATCGTTGCCAGAGGTGCGGTAAAATAGGCCATGCTGCCAAGGACTGCAGGGGTGAATTACAAACTAAACAACCCTTTCAACAACCAGGGTCTACTAGGGCTTGCTTTGAGTGTGGAAAGGAAGGGCATATTCGGAAGAACTGTCCTCAGTTGAAGAAAGGGGGTAATGGAAATCACAACCCTATCCACAATAACAATGGGAATGGTGGTAATAATGACAATGGGGGAGGAAATGGTGCGAAGGGACGAGCCTTCGTACTAGGATCTGGAGAAGCCCGTTACGACCATAATGTGGTTACCGGTAAGTTCCTCGTAAATAATTTCTTTGCTTCTGTCCTTTTTGACACCGGTGCTGATAGAAGTTTTATATCTAAGAAATTTAGTAATATGATAAAAGGAACTTCATATCTATTAGAAGATAAGTATACAATAGAGATAGCCGACGGTCAAATAATTGAGGCAACTCACATACTTAAGGGATGTAAACTTGAGGTAGCTACACATACATTTGATATCGACCTTATGCCGGTCACACTTGGTAGTTTTGATGTAATCGTTGGCATGGATTGGTTGTCTAGAAACCAAGCGGAAATCATTTGTCATGAGAAAATCGTTCGCATACCCCTCCCGAGTGGAGAAATTCTTTCAGTTCAGGGCGAAAGAGTTGGTACTGTCATGGGTATTATATCCTTCATGAAAGCACAAAAATTTCTTCGAAAGGGGCATACGACTATTTTGGCACTTGTTGCTGAACAACCGTCAGAAGAGAAGAAGATCGAAGATATTCCCGTTATGCGTGAATTTTTGGAAGTATTTCCCGAGGATCTGCCCGGTCTGCCACCACACCGTCAGGTTGAATTCCAAATTGACCTAGCACCCGGAGCAGCACCGATTGCTCGGGCACCTTATCGATTAGCACCCAGTGAATTGCAGGAACTGTCCACTCAGTTGCAAGACTTATTGGATAAAGGTTTCATCCGACCTAGTTCATCACCGTGGGGAGCTCCGGTATTATTTGTCAAGAAGAAGGACGGTACGTTCCGTATGTGTATTGATTACCGGGAGCTGAACAAAGTTACAATCAAGAACCGCTACCCTTTACCTCGTATTGATGACCTTTTTTATCAACTCCAAGGATCAAGTTTCTATTCCAAAATAGACCTTAGGTCCGGTCCGGCTATCATCAGTTAAGAGTCCGAGAAGAAGATATCTCTAAAACTGCATTCAGGACAAGGTACGGCCATTACGAATTTATGGTCATGCCTTTCGGTCTAACCAACGCACCTGCGGTATTCATGGATCTCATGAACCGTGTGTGTAAGCCTTACCTTGACCAGTTTGTTATCATTTTCATCGATGACATCCTTATTTATTCCAAGAATGAGGAAGAACATGAGGAACATCTGCGTCTAATTTTGGAACTACTTAAACAAGAGCAACTTTATGCTAAGTTTTCCAAATGTGAATTTTGGATTCGAGAGGTTCAGTTTCTAGGTTATGTGGTAAATGAAAAAGGGATACATGTCGACCCGTCCAAAATAGAAGCCATTAAGAATTGGGCAGCACCGACGACTCCGACTGAGGTGCGACAATTTCTGGGATTGGCTGGATATTACCGTCGTTTTATCGAAGGATTTTCAAAGATTGCGCAACCTCTCACCGCCCTAACTCAAAATGGAAAAGCTTATAATTGGGGCGATAATCAAGAATCAGCTTTCCAGCATCTCAAACAGAAACTTTGCAGTGCACCTATTTTAGCTCTTCCGGAAGGAACCGATGACTTTGTGGTGTATTGTGATGCATCTATTCAAGGTCTGGGTTGTGTCTTAATGCAACGCGAAAAAGTAATCGCATACGCTTCACGTCAATTAAAGGTTCACGAGAAAAACTACACCGCTCATGACCTAGAGTTGGGAGCAGTAGTTTTTGCACTTAAGATATGGAGACATTACTTGTACGGTACCAAATGCACCATCTACACCGATCACAAGAGCCTCCAACATATCTTCGAGTAGAAGGAGTTGAACATGCGACAACGTCGTTGGGTTGAACTTTTAAATGATTACGACTGTGCGATCCGGTATTATCCGGGTAAAGCTAACGTCGTGGCTGATGCACTAAGCCGAAAAGAAACGAAACCCAAACGAGTTCGAGCGTTACAACTCACTATTCACCCTGGATTGCCTGACAGAATCCGTAGTGCTCAACTTGAAGCCTTTAAAGAAGATAACCTACCGTTAGAAGGTACACGTGGCATGGAAGCACAACTTGAAGTAAAATCTGACGGAATTCGTTACTTTGTCGAACGAATATGGGTTCCAGTGTTCAGAAATTTAAGGGAACTAATCATGGATGAAGCTCATAAATCTCGTTACTCCATTCATCCGGGTTCCGATAAAATGTACCATGATCTAAAAGTACTATATTGGTGGCCGAAGATGAAGGCCGATATAGCCACTTATGTTAGTAAGTGTCTGACCTGCGCGAAGGTCAAAGTCGAATACCAAAAACCGTCCGGTCTACTGCAACAACCTGAAATTCCCATGTGGAAATGGGAACAAATATCCATGGACTTCATTACCAAATTACCCCGAACCCCTACCGGATGTGATACTATATGGGTAATTGTGGATCGCCTGACAAAATCTGCTCACTTTCTAGCAATTAAAGAAACCGACAAAATGGATAAACTCACTCGAATATACTTGAAAGAAGTAGTCTCTCGGCACGGAGTGCCAATCTCTATTATTTCGGATCGTGATGCACGATTCACTTCCCGTTTCTGGCAATCATTGCATAAAGCATTAGGCACGCGTCTAGATATGAGCACAGCATACCATTCTCAAACTGATGGCCAAACTGAACGTACTATCCAAACTCTGGAGGACATGCTACGAGCTTGTGTGATCGATTTCGGTAACACTTGGGAGTCTCACCTACCATTGGTGGAGTTCTCCTACAACAACAGTTATCACACTAGCATCAAGGCAGCTCCATTTGAAGCACTTTATGGGCGGAAATGCCGTTCTCCCATTTGTTGGACCGAGGTTGGGGATAGCCAACTCACAGGTCCTGAACTTGTATTTGAAACATCCGAAAAGATCGTTCAAATTAGAAACCGTATGGCGGCAGCTCGTGATCGTCAAAAGAGCTATGCCGACAAGCGTCGTAAACCTTTGGAATTTCAAATAGGTGACATGGTTTTACTTAAAGTCTCACCTTGGAAAGGTGTCATTCATTTCGGGAAATGAGGAAAACTGAATCCTCGTTATGTTGGACCTTTCAAAATATTAAAGAGAATCGGACCAGTCGCGTACCAGCTGGACCTACCTGATAGACTTAGTGGTGTGCACAACGTCTTTCACGTCTCGAATTTAAAGAAATGCTTGGCAGACGAATCACTCGCAGTTCCTCTGGAGGAACTACATGTTGATGAACAGTTACGTTTCATCGAAGAACCTGTGGAAATTATGGATAGGGAAGTTAAACCGTTAAAGCACAGTAAGATCCCTATTGTTCGAGTCCGTTGGAACTCGAAACGCGGACCAGAATTTACTTGGGAGCGCGAGGATCAGATGATGCGCAAATATCCTAATCTGTTCAAGCACTCCGCGTCAAATCCCTAAGGTACTATCTAATTTTCGGGACGAAAATTCTTTCAACTAGGGAATGATGTGAAACCCCCCAGAAATTTTTTTTTTATTTATTTTTGTTATTTTAAATTTTCGGGACGAAAATTCTTTCAACTAGGGAATGATGTGACAATCCGACTTTTTAAGCTAACCCCGTTAACTATTCTGTTAAGTTCCTTATTAAAAACTTAACCCCGTTAATCAAATCTAACCTCAAGGACTAATTCAGCCACTATATCAACCCAAAACTGCAAGGACTAATTGTGTAATTATACTAAACTGAATAAATTGACTCCTAAAAGTCAAAATTGATCAAATTGCCTTCAGTTGACTTTTAGAAGTCAAAGTTCGATCCTTGATTTTCCAATTCGTGGATTTTAACTGGAATTCGTTGAAACTATTAATTACTACGGGCATTAGTAACATTCTCGGCCATCATTGAGCCTTAATCACCTGCATTACATCCGAATTAATCGAAAATGACCGTTCGTTTCATAACCGTCGACACCCTCATCAATTACTACCAAATTCGCATCGTTTGTATGTTATCCTCGCAAACCAAACCCCTGCGCACAACAGACGAGTCACACAGAAGCTATCCCATACGCCAATTCGATCGGAGTAGCAGAGGAAGTCGCCGGAGATCAAGTTGTTCGCTGTCGGACCTGCATTTGTTCGATTTCTATCAATCCATCAACTATTCTGGTAATTTATCTCATCTATAGTTTCGTTTCAATCTCTAGAACAATAGCCCTATCATAATTAAGGCTTGAAGTAACGAATTTAACATGAACCCGAATCTAGGGTTCATGCGTTTACAGTTTAATCGATCACTGTCCCGGAATCGATTATAGTCCAATCAACGTATGTGGTTAGATTCGAAACTGACCACTCATCGAAAGCCCTATGAATCCAACCGTTTCTAATATCGAATTCAACTCAGTTCATAATCTAGGGTTTTTCATAAAAACGATTTGGGGATTTCGGTCATAAACTTAATCTCAATCTAATTAAACATCATGGCCAGATTCGAAATCCTTTATTCTCTAAAAGCCCTATGTTTTCAAAGATTTCTAACATCAGAATTGTTCAAATCGATTTCATGACCTTGTTCTAGGGTTTCGGTGCTCATTCCGAAATTAAACACCCTTTTACTAATCGATTTTTCAATTAAACCTAACCAACAGTTTCGCAATAACCTAATCAACAAAACCCACGTGTTTCTTGGTTCGATCGATATCCAAATCAAAGGAATCGGGACTGGTTTTGGCTCGATTACGATGGGGGAAAAGAACACGCTGGAATTGTATGTTAAAACGATTTAATCTGGGTATCTAACGCGATAGCCTAGCGGCCGGACTGGTTAAGGCAGTGTGCGTGTGTGGGAGAGACCCGGGTTCGAGTCCGGGCTCCCACAATCATTTTTAAACATTTTTCTGTTAATATTTAATTAATAAAAATCAAACCCTATAATATTATAAGGTTATACAATTGTGTTTTTACCCGAAAAACAACCCGTAGGCTCGGGTTTGAATTATTAACATATTTTTATATATTAAACCCACTTTTATAATTAATATATTGTTATTATTATCAAGTAAAAATAATGTGTTTATATTATTTTTAAACCATAAATTCATATAAAAATAATATGTTTATATTATTTTCAAACCGTGACCCGTATTATTAAATAATATATATTTATATTATTTCAAATCATTTTGTAACATCGTGTGTCGATTGAGACTAAATAATAATATAGTTGGTTATACTATTTACTCGTATACATATATTATTATTTTATTAATTTTTGTGAATGACAAAACACCCGGTTATAATTATTATTATTCGTGTCATTCGTCGTGTAAAGTAATTTTTAACTCCGTGGACACTCTCGTCCACTCTTGAATATTGGAGCGTTTCTTTAGGACATTTCTCAATCCGTGTCATTGTCACATTTCCCATTTCTCTTTTATCCCTAATTTATGTGTTTATAATGTTAGGGCATTCGTAAGTCTTTTGAGACTTACACACGTGACTCCAACTTTTCCCTTGTGTGATTCAAATCCTTACTCAAGCTCAGGTGAGTTTCACGGCCCCTTTTTACTGCTTTTAACTTGGGGGAGAAAACATGCTTAAACTGATTTTAGATTTTGTATTTCATATGCTATCAATGTTAAAGCTAAGTGTAACATGCTATCACAGAAAGTCCTCATCTTATTTCGAACCGTTAATATGGATCTTAGCGAGGTAATGTTTAGTAGTACTACTGGGTTTGACAAACCTCACCCGCGTTAGTCGCGCTAACTCGATCGGATATCGAACGGGTGAAATGTTAGCCTATTCACATGGCCAGTATTGATAGAACCTGGCAGGAGGCAATAAACAAACAGTCAGTTTCGGTTGCGAGCACTTGAGCTAAAACATGAACATAGGTTAGCTACCTATAGATACATATTGAAAGATCATAAATCTGGTAACGTTTACTTATTTATTTGAAACCTGCGAACTCACCAACTTCGTGTTGACACTTTTTCTTACATGTTTTCTCAGGACGCTAAGCTAAGACACAGGTGCACGTTAGGGCATGCATGGGATTCAACTGCTTTGCTTTGTGTCTATTTATGTTGATTGAATTATTTTAATGTACTTTGTTTGGTTGAACGTTTGGACTTTTGGACTTTGGTTTTGGGCGCGTGTATTTTGCGCATTTACTTTCTTTACGCTTCCGCATTGATACTCTGATTTAAAAGGATATTTTCATTTGAGTCCCATGTAGAGTCGTTCAATGTAACTAATGTCTGAGATCCTGGTTTGTCACTTCCCAAACGGTAATACTCCGTTAGTGGAATTTGGGGGTGTGACAGCTTTCGAACCATTGGAGAAGTCCAGTGGCTCCCTCGTTCCCGTAGAACTTGGTGGGGTTGCAGGAGTTGAAGTGTTTGAAAGTGCACACCGGGTTCCTTGGTGCAGCATTTTGGTTCAGTTGGTTAACCATGGTTGGTAGGATCGTAGCCATTTGCTGAATGATCCTGTTGGTGAGGTTGCCCCTATGTTCACGACAGGGAGGTATTCTACAAAAGGTATGAATAGAAAGTTCGTAAGATGTGAATCATGTGTAAGAGTTTGTAAATAATTCACAAGGTACTAGGTAAAACATGGATGGTACCCTAATGGGCACATTAACTTATCAAAGTACTTCAAGTTCATATAATGTTTGAGAAGTCATGCTTTAGCCTATAAGTGGACCCTCATCCCAAGAATTCCCAGGAAAGCATAAATGGTCCATCTTTTGATTTGGATTTATACGAAATGCTTGCCTAGACAGAACTCCCAGAATACAGGCATCCACCCTTCCGGATTGCACAAGTTCTCATTCATTTAGTTAGAACCTACGTACCTTTGAGAGTTTCACTTGGATTAGACTTTTAAGTCTAAGATTAGGATTCATGGAGATCCTTTGTAGTTCATGTAGTTGTATCAGGTAGTCAGAAATAGATAGATGTAGGTAAGTATAGTATAGAGTGGAGTTCCTAATGAAATACACGAGTTAAACTCATGTTTAGGACTCCTAGGTTATAGTCTAGGTCATGTGTGTCTAATAACCTAATTCCCTATATCCATGGCTCTAATACACATATGACCTAGACTATAACCTAGGAGTCCCAAACATGAGTTAAACTCATGTCTATTGTTAGGAACTCCACTCTATACTATACTTACCTACATCTATCTATTTCTAACTCCCTGATACAACTACATGAACTACAACATTCAAGGGTCTACATGAAACTATTTGGAACTACTTGAAATACATGAAATGTCACACCCCGGCCGGCGGCGGATTATATGCCGGGGCTGACGTGGTTGTTCATAAACACATGATCATCTATTAATAAGTGGAAATATTTATTCATGAAATTAAAGCATCCGATACAAAAAGGAAATGGAATATGAAAGGTTCAAGACAAGACAATATTAAACTTAAACTAGGTCCAAGTCCTAGGTGAGCAAGTAGTGTCCTCAAACAGGTGCACCTGAAACATGTGAGTAAATGTCAACTACAAGTAGTTGGTGAGTAACATAGGTTTTGACACCAAACAAAAGTTGAGTAAAAAGTATTTGAAATTCAATATGTTCAAAGCATAACTAAGGCATAAATGTGAAAACATACAAGGTTCCAAGCGTACAATTCAATCCGTAGTAAATGGAAAACTGGTAAGTACAATCCCACTGATTGTGTTTTGGAAAATAGTAATATGGTACACACAAAACCCGACAAGGTTCGTGTTAACTAGAATCAGATTCCCCTATAAATGATCACGTTAGGTACTACCTTAGGCTTGGGTAGCAGGTTAATGAATGTACTAGCATGAACGCATGTAATGGTCACCAAGCAGTTTAAGACATAAAACACATAGTAAATAGCATGAGAACATTGGTATTGAATTTGGTAAGTATAGTATGTAAACATGTTCCGCCCCGAGTATTTGTAAACAATAGTAAAGGGAAAGGGGGCTATGAAACTCACTTGAATCAAATTAGAAATGGTATGAACCGGTAGAGATGGATAGGTGATGTCAATCAAACGGTCTATAAATTTAAACACAAACTAGCCTAGACACTCTAGTTAAAATCTAGACAACTCTACTAAACTAGACCACGAAGACAGGCAAGTGTACCTATCAATTGCAACACAGCTAACAGAAGTCCGGATATCGAACCCACGAGACACTGACTCTAACACAAATTAGAATCTAACTAGGACTTAATATTTGGTTTGGATTGGGGGGGGGGGGAATCTACGAACTAATATTAAACTAAGAAATGAAATCTAAAGAAGACAAATGACTATCTAACAAGGACCGGGATGAAATCAATGAGAATGGAATGGACTACCTAGGCCGTGAATCATGAATGCTGAGCTCGGCTTCTATTGGTTACGGAATATGATATGGAACTGGGATCTAAAGATATGACACCCTCAAGACTGACTAATGGATTCCCGATCACTCTCGGTCGCGTGATGTGACCAGAAGACTACTCAAAAGATATTAAACTCACCAGTCATCGGATCACCTCTCTGTATCACCGATTATGCTGTAGACTCGATAGACAACTCACCTCTCGGTTACGCTATCTTAATACATCAAAGATGCAAGGAGCAATCTGAATTCACTATGTTTGACACGGATCAACAACAAATATAGACCTCTAAGGAAAACGCCCTCTCAGAAAATTTGCACTCAGAAACCCTAACGCTGAAGATTACCCGATTACCTATCACTTTTTCATATATTTAGATCAGAAGAACACTTGATTTTAATTGATTATTAGTTGACAATCCTATGGTGACTATGTCTAGACAACCACAAACTAATCGCAAACACCAAGTAAACGACCTACTACTCACTCATTCATGAAAGACATTCAACAAAGCATGCATGGATGAATCAACCAACAAACAATCAATAACAAGCATGCATATTCGTCAAACACATTAAATCAGATCTGGACTAAATCATAAAATCATATCAATATCCCAAAAACCAATAAAAATCCAAACTTTAACATCCAATCATCTTAAACTTAGGCAGTTCTAAAGTTTTAGCCAAGAAACATGATAAATAAAAAAGTATCAGAGTTAAAAATAGCAAACAAAGTCATAGAACACAGATCAAAAACCACCGAATGATTAATCATGATCGAATGCTTGATTCTAACCCTATTTGTCTTCAATACCTTGAAACCTTGATCAAAATCCAATCTTTCTTGCCAAAATCGCTCAAGATCCAAGCTCTGACGGCAATTAGTCGATTTCTTTGAAGAATGGCCAACATAAACATTAAAACCCTAAAAATTACTCAAAAACCGGATTAGTGGGTCTCTCACGTACAGCGAGAGACATATGGGCGGTCCCTCTTGGTACGCGAGGGACAATTTAGTCGGGGCGCTTCTTGGCTTCCCTCGCGTATCGCAAGGGAATTTCTCCTCCTGCCTCACGTACCGCGAGGCACCTAAAATAACAGAAAATTAACATTTTCTTCTTTCTTTTTCCTCTTTCCCCGTGTGCTCGATTTCTACAAGATTTAGCTTCGCTTTCCGCTTTCTTAGCACACTATGACCTGCAAATCTGACCCGAACTCAGAACGAAGTTAAAACAATACAAAACGAACACAAAACTATACAATTACGCACAAATATACACGGATAAATACATGTGTTTTGCAACACATCAAACATCCCCACACTTACACTTTTTTCGTCCTCGAAAAAGAAATCTGCAATGGAATCATAACTGGACAAAGCTTTATCATTCTCAATTTTTGATCAACACAAATATAATAACGCGTTAAAATGTAATAACCGGTATTTCTATCTGACTAAACCTAAACACCAAATATCAAGCCCCCGAGAAGTGTTCTAATCCAATTTATACAACGGGTTAATCAAACTATGAATCTCACACTTAAAAACTACACTTCCACCCAATCCTGTCTCACGGTCATGTTTAGGCCAGGGTTAGATCATGTGGATCTTCCCACCACAGTACTCCAAAATCTTTATGTTTTACAAATATAGATGATTTGATGGAATGGAATGTGTATTATTAGATGTATGAATCAACCTTACCTAGTGGTGCATCAACCGGGTCACCATCCCAGAAGGTAGCACATAGGCTGCAGCCTTATCAATCAAGCACATAAGAATTCAATTTAGAGGCGCATCCACAGAGTCACTATCCCCGTGGGAAACACATAAATCAAACCTTATTTATCCCAATTATTGATCACTCAAGGCCCGACCCATGGGTGTATCAACCAAGTCGCTATCCCGGAGGGTAACACGTAGGTCAAAACTTAAGTTTTCAATTATACTCATAATGGATGGAAAAATGGAATGCGGGCGGCACCAACTCTCGAATTCATTTTCATAAACGGAGAGTGGTGTGCCAAAATATTTCAGAAACATAAAAACCTTACCTTACCGTGGTACCTATCACCCTATTTTGACAGTTTCAGTATCACCGTTTTCCTAAGATGAGAACCCACAAGATTTCATGATTTAATTTAGTTATTAATCCTAAGCAACACCTTTAGGATATTTAAGCTTTTCAACTGGCTGGGCCTACCGATTTATCACAAATTAGACACGCTTTCTATTGTTTTATTTCATTTTACTTTAGCATGCTATGACCAGTTGTACTATCATTTTCCATGTGCTTGCAAAACTCTAATTCAAAGGACATTTTTTTTGAAAACAATTTCTACAAATTACAACAACAGACTCAAAATACAAAACCTAGATGAATGTCTCCCGTCCCCACACTTAAAATTAACATTGTCCTCAATGTAGACCGAGAAACAACGATTAAACAAAAATAAGAGAAAAATACAAAATAAAAATAAACAAATAAAAATAAGTTAGAAATAAAAATAAACTATACAAAAATCGGAACAGACTTCTCTAGTAAAATGGCTATGAAATTCCTCGTAAGTCATGCTCCCTCACCCTCCATTCGAACGCGCTCAGCTAACAATTATTCCAAGCACTCCTCGCGAACGAAAGCGGCTAAATTCTACTACATACTAGCAACCACGTCAAACATAATATATATACAATAACAACACAACCAACCCGTGCCTAAACCCCCAAATATGTACACTACTATATATACAAGAGTTTATGTACATGAATGGAAACACAAGAATGAAATACATAAAAAGAAATATAGAAATGAAAATACATGAACTAAACTACATACAACCCGGCAAAAGGCACCTGATGATCACGGCTGGTCACCTCCCGTCTCTGGCTGATCCGACTGCTGCTGGTCTGGTGCCCTAAAGAATGGTGGGATCTCTATGCCCTGGTGCGTCATCATGTACCGTATGGCATCATCCTATCGATCCAATCGGTCAAAAATATGATCTCGCAGTGCCTCGAGAGTTAGTCAACCCTCAACGGGTGCTGAACGTGGGGGTGCTCTATGTGGTGTAGAATCCTTTGGCGTGCTGTCGACGCCCCCATCTCTACTGCCTCCGCGGCAGGCGTCCCTGTAGATGGTGGGACCTGCGAACCTTGCCGGATCTCCATGAATATTGGGGGATCATCCATCGTGATGATCCCCGCTAATCTCAGCTCGACAAGACCGTAAGGAAAGGTATCCGGGCCCGGTGTAAGTAGACGACCCGGATAGCGGTCAAAAACTCCCAAACGCTCTGCCAGCCTGCTGATATAAGGCCCGAGTTCCAGCCTAGCCTCTAGTCCACCGCGACGACCCCTGGCAATAGATGAAATGAGAATGCTCGCCAGGTTGGCCTCTCGACGGCCAATGATGCAATATAGGCAGAAATGATCCAGCTGGTTGCATATCTCAATACCGGACCGACGTCCGATGAGAGTGCAAGCCAATATCCTATGAGTGTAGCGGATTAGGGGGTCGTGAATGGACGACTCAACCAAGTAGGAAGAGTACGGCTCATCGGCGATGGAATACCAGAAGTCTCACAACTGACTATGGCTGACCCCCTGGTCGTGTCTCCTCCTGAATAACCCACGTAAGCTCTATAGAAACGGCTGTGCTGCCACCTCGGCCTCGGTGTACCACCCCGTGGCAACTGCAAACTGTGGCACCGACATCTCGAAAACCTGTCGGCCCAACGTAAATGACACTGCAGCAGACGTACCTGAAGGTAATGTGGAATTCGACGGTGAGCTTTAGGTACTGTGTGGCGTCAAAGGCCAATGCTGCCGTCCAAAGGGCATCTATAAGCTCCTGTAATCTCTGGAGCTGCCCTAACTCCTCGACTAGCCCCCAGTCAAATCCTCTGTGTTGATCTAGCTCCATATCCACGAACCTTTCTAGCCGGACAACCTCCTCTGTCATGAGATCGAATCGGAGGAGGGTATGATGGTGCAGAACCCAGTACTCTATCGGTGTCGGCTCCGAGTCTGGGGCGGGAGGGGCCTCAGGAACCGCGTATCGAATGACACGCGCCGATGAATCGGGTGCGGCTCCTCGGCCTCTCCCCTAGGGTGGGGAACTGGGCCCCGCCTGCGCTTGGGCGCGCTCGATGACTCACCGCGATCAGACATGCCTGCATGTACAAGTTAGTACTACAAAAATACAATAACAACAGAAATATCGGGCGGGTCGACCGTATAGCATTTCATTCGCGGTCGTCCGGCGTATCAGAAAAGCAAAAAGAAACTATAAAAATTAAAAAAAAATTGAAAAATTTGGGATACCCTTATTGTATATTTAGAAACCAGACAACCCCGCCCGAATGGAGATTGAGTACGGGCGAGGTGGTCTAAACCTGCAAAGAAAACCAGAGGCATATCCCAAGACACAATTTACATCCAAGCACAACAATGAACTAATACTAATGACTCGGTTAACTCTAATTACAATTTAACTAAAATTTAAAACTAATTTAAACAAACCGTACAAAATACTTGATACATGATTAGATTATACAACCCCTGGGGCTTAGATATGATCATATTTCCTTTAATTCCAATGCCCCCGTGCCACAATTCAAATATCCATTGCTATACCCCACATGGACCCTAATTACACAAACAGGGCTGACTCGAGTGTACGAAACTATACATGACTACTAAAACACTAAGACTCGATAAATGACTATGCTAGATTAGCCAAGAAAAATCAGTGAGCATACATGGCATATAGTTAGGCTAGAACTTTGCAAAATTACAATAGATGTTCAATTAAAGCACGGAAATTGAATCCGATAACACCATTTAGCATATCAAGACTGCAACTAGAACTAAATTACCAAACGCCTCAACTTACACTCACCGTGACTCAAACATATCTAATTACCAACTAAACAAAACTAAAAATTATTGTATACGACTCAAATTACAAACCCATCTCCTACAACGACTCAATTCGATTATGAAACAGGAAATCGTACCTTGATGACGACCGAAAACAATGGTGATGACAAGCAGAACCCCAGAGAACTTCTGAATCGATGGTAGTGAGGGCGGCGGAGAGTGGCAGCGACGGTGGTGATGGCTACCGGTGGTCGAATGGTGACAGGTGGGTGCCGGTGAAGGGTTTTCTCGCGTGGGTGGAGTAGGTGGTGGGGATGATGGGTGGGTGTAATCACCGATGGTGGTGGTGATTGATGGTGGTTTAGGGCGGCGTCGGTGGTAGTGGAATTTGTGGTGGTGAAAAGACGCGTGGGTGACAGGGAGGGGTCGCCGGAGTAGTGGCAGTGGTGGATAGTGGTTGCGGTGAGGAGGCGACAGTGGGGTGACGAGTGGAAGGTGGTGGTGTAGTGGTGGAATGACGGAGATAGGGTTTATATTTTTTTTTTGAGTTTCCCATTCTCTCGCGTATCGCGAGAGGTCTGTGCTCATAATCACGCGTACCGCGGGGGGTGGGTAGGCAGAGGTGTCCTTTCAGTGCTCCGCGTACAACGAGAGCTCAAACAATAATTCTCGCGTACCACAGGGGACAAGAAAGTTGGCCTGGATTTTTTGTATCACGCGTACCACCAGAAATCACTCCCCAACCCCTCGCCTACCGCGAGGAGGCACCATTCACAGAAATTTTCACCATTTAAGAATTTTTTCAACTTGCTTGTAGAACTTGTTCCAACCTTAGATTTTTAAGCGTACATACCTGGAACGTCATTTTTGATGGTTTTCTTCCGCCTTTTTGGCCATGATTCCCTGAAACACACGAACACACAAACCGAAAATGCACAAAAACTAGAAAATGAAAATAAAACACCAAAATTTACAAACTCTACACTCGGGTTCTACCCGATGATTTACTCTCCTTCAACTTTGTGTTTCGGTCTTGTCAAACAGGATTTCATCCCCCTCTACATACTCAATCTGTCCTCCGATGTAATGCTTCAATCTATGACCGTTCACCTTCCATGAGCTACCTTCCCCATCGTATAGCTCCATCGTGCCATAAGGAAATTCCTCTTTGACCTTGTATGGCCCTGTACATCTAGACTTAAGCTTTCCTGGGAATAGTTTCAATCTCGAATTATATACTAACACCCTATCCCCACACTTGAAGTCTTTCACTCCCTTCAATTGACGATCGTGTAACGCCTTTGTGCGCTCTTTATAACTCCATGAACGCGTGTATGCTTCGTCGCGTAATTCATCCAACTCATGCAACTGGAGAAACTGGTGTCGTGCTGCTTGTCGCAAGTCAAGGTTAACTGCCTTTAAGGCCCAATACGCCTTGTGCTCTAGTTCCACCGGTAGATGACACGCCTTGCCATAGATCATCCTAAAGGGTGTTGTCCCTATAGGTGTTTTGAATGCGGTTCTGAACGCCCAAAGCGCATCATCTAACTTGTCGGACCAATCCTTCCTATTATTCCCTACAGTTTTCTCCAAGATCCTCTTGACTCCCTTATTCGCATTCTCTACTTGCCCACTAGTTTGTGGATGATAGGCAGTTGAAAGACAATGGGTGACCCCATAGCGTGACAACACCTTCTCCATCTGGGTGTTGCAAAAGTGCGTGCCCCTATCACTGATTAGGGCTCTAGGAGTACCAAACCTGCTAAACAACTTCTTCAGAAATCCCACCACAACTCGGACATCATTCGTAGGTAGAGCTTGAGCCTCAACCCACTTAGATACATACTCTATCGCCACAAAAATGTATCGGTTCCCTCTTGAGATAGGGAACGGACCCATGAAATCAATGCCCCAAATGTCAAACACTTCAACTACTTGAATCGGGTTTTGGGGCATTTCATTCCGGGAAGAAATATTACCGGTGCGTTGACACGCGTCACACCGCTTCACTAACTCATGAGCATCTTTAAACACCGTCGCCCAATAGAATCCAGAATCAAACACCTTCTTGGTGGTGTAGGAGGGTCCGTTGGGACCTCCCGTCAAACCCTCATGACAATGCTTAAGGATCTTCACACCTTCTTCCTTGCTCACACACCTCCTCAGAACTCTATCAGCTCCCACACGAAACAGATGTGGGGCATCCCAAATGTAGTGGTTGGTATCGGCAAAGAATTTACGCCTCTTTTGTGAAGTCATGCCCTTCACCACTACACCATCATCCAAGTAGTTTGCTATGTTAGAAAACCATGGCAAACCTTGCGCCTCAGCACTCATGTAAAACACCGGCTTCTCGGCCAGTCTCACACTCACCATCATCAAGGACTCATGTGGGAATGTGTCTCCTATAACTTCCTCCCGGATTTCTTCTCTACCGGGGTCCTCTAATCTTGGCAGATGGTCGACCGCCACATTCTCCGGTCCCTTCTTGTCTTTGATCTCAATATCAAACTCGAAAAGCAAGAGAATCCATTGAATCAATCTAGGTTTGGCATCCTTCTTTGCGAACAGATATCGTAATGCCGCATGATCAGTATAAACGATAGTTTTAGAGAGCACTAAGTATGAACGAAACTTGTCAAATGCAAACACCACTGCTAACAACTCCTTCTCGGTAGTCGTGTAATTATCTTGAGCATCATTAAGAGTTTTACTAGCATAATAGATCGGGTGGAAGTGCTTCTCTCTTCTTTGGCCTAAAACAGCCCCGACTGCATAATCACTCGCATCACACATGAGCTCAAAGGGTAAGCTCTAGTCGGGGGAGATCAAGATAGGAGCACAAACTAACTGCTCCTTCAAGAACTCTAATGCCTTCAAACAGTCTGCATCAAACTCAAATGGGACGTCTTTCTCCGGAAGGTGAGTCATGGGTCGGGTGATCTTCAAAAAATCTTTAATGAATCGTCTATAGAAACCCGCATGACCTAAGAAACTATGAACCGATTTCACACTAGTCGGTGGTGGAAGACTACTGACCATGTCGATTTTCGCTCTATCCACTTCGATACTGGCCCGTGAAACTTTGTGCCCAAGCACAATCCCCTCAGTCACCATGAAGTGAAACTTTTCCCAGTTAAGCATCAACTTCGTCTCTATGCACCTCCTCATCATCTTCTTGAGGTTCTGCAAGCACTGATCGAAAGAACTCCCAAACATAGAAAAATCGTCCATGAAAACCTCTATGGAAGTCTCGATCATGTCATGAAAGATAGCCACCATGCACGTCTGGAAGGTGGCTGGAGCATTACACAACCCGAATGGCATACGCCGGTATGCGAAGGCACCATATGGGCATGTAATGGTGGTTTTCTCCTGATCCTCCGGTGCAATGGGGATCTGGAAATAACCTGAGAAACCATCAAGGAAACAGTAGAACTGCTGCCCTGACAGGCGCTCCAACATCTGGTCAATGAAAGGAGGGGCGAAACGGTCCTTCCTAGTGGCATCATTCAGTCTCCTATAGTCAATGCACACTCTCCAACCGGTGACTGTCCTCGTAGGGATCAACTCATTCTTCTCATTCTTGATGACTGTCATCCCACCCTTCTTCGGGATGACTTGAGTCGGGCTTACCCATGGGGAGTCCGAAATCGGGTATATTAATCATGCATCCAGGAGTTTAAGAACCTCCTTCTTCACCATATCCGACATGTTCGGGTTAAGCCTCCTTTGAGGTTGCACAACTGGCTTGTGCTCCTTCTCCATAAATATCCAATGCATGCAGAAGGTCGGGCTGATGCCCTTTATATCAGTGAGTTCCACGCAATGGCCTGTTTATTCGCCTTCAAGACCTCAATCAAACTCTCCTTCTCCTCCTCCGTCAGTGCAGTAGAAATCACGACGGGCAAACCGGCCTCGCCATCCAAGAAAGCATACTCCAAATGAGAGGGTAGCTCTTTGAGCTCAAGGGATGGTGGTGCCTCAACCGAGGGCTTCTTCTCCTCCTTGTGGTTTTTTTAAACCTCAAAGACCTCTGGTACTCAGGAGGTTTACTAGCCGGGTGGCTCGGACTTTGCTCGGGGAGAGCATCAGTCTCAACCTCCTAGTCTTCCTCACCCAGGCGTTGTGTGTCAAGCAGGTCAGCGCCACACACGTAGTCAAGGCAACGATCCATGTGAGATATGAAAGTGTCTAGAAAGAACACTGAATCGTCCTGACCAGTAGAATGCTTCATTTATTTCATGACATCAAAGGTGACATTCTCACCCCCACACGAAGTGTGATCTTACTGTCGAAGACATTTATCAATGCCTTGGCGGTGCGCAAGAAGGGGCTTCCCAAAATGAGTGGGACTCTATCGTCAACCTCCATATCAAGAATGACAAAGTCCGCGGGGAAAACAAACTTATCAACCTTCACCAATGGATATTTGACCGAGCGGTCAGCCAAAGATATGCTCATGCGCGTAGGGGCCGGATCTCCAAGGCCTAGCTTCTCGAAGAGAGATTATGGCATCAGGTTGATGCTAGCACCGAGATCGGCCAACGCGTGGTGTAGAGTCGAACCACCAAACAAACACGGGATCGCGAAGACACCCGGGTCTGCTAATTTCTCCGTTGGCTTGTTCTGGACCACCGTAGAGCATCTTTCATTCAGAGTGACAGTTGAAAGGTCCTCTAGCTTCTTCTTATTCGTCAGAAGATCTTTTAGGAATTTAGCATATTTCGGCATATGCTGGAGAGCTTCAACAAAAGGGAGATTGATTTTTAGTTGCTTAAACAACTCCAGAAAGTGTCCATAACCCTTAGCATATTTTTGCTGCATCAGGCGAGCAGGATATGGAACACGAGTAAGATCAACATCGGGGGTCTTATTCTTCCCCTCACTCTTCTCCTCCTCAACAGGAGACTCACTGTTGGGCACTGTACTTGCTGGGACTCGCCTCTCGTGCACCCCTCCAGGAGCCTCCATCTCTATCTCCTCATCAACCGGCTCATCATCATCAAATACCGGTGTCTGCTCACTTTCTCCTCCCTTACCACTGCATGTGGTAACCGCCTTCAATGTGGCTTTCGGGTTTGTCTCAGTAATACCCGAAAATGAACCTCCAGATCGGTCAGTCAGCTGGCACGCTATGTCTCCCACTGTGCGCTGCAAATCTAAGAATGCAGACTGCTGACTCCTCAGTAAAGTATTGTGCTCCTTCGGCTTATACTGAGTTTCCTGATCCGTCTTCACCAACTGAGCAAGTAATTGGGTCTCCTCAATCCTCTTTTCACCAGCACTGCTACCAGAATTATGTCCTGCTTCTCTATCTCCTCCTCCATACTGATTTTGGAGATTTTGAAACCCAGGTGGGTTCCCGCCAGATCTCCAATTAGAGTTGGGGTAGTTTCTCCATTTAGAGTTGAAAAGAGGGGGTTTTTGGTTCCCCAGGAAGTCTACCTGCTCCTGTTGAGTGACAGGACAATCGATGGTATCATGACCTCTTCTACATACCTCACACTTCATTGCGCTTATCTTCAACTCCTTAATCTCCTTTGCCATAGCTGCAAGTGCAACAACCATGCTAGTCTCAATAGTGAGCTGATGAACACCTCTAGTGGCAGAAGTAGGTGTCCTAGCACTAGGAGTGGAATTCCTAGTAGAAGGCTGCTGTTGCTCAGCCTGAGAAAAACTCTCAAACATCTCCTCACTCTCCTCCGGTTCCTTCTTCTCCATTATGTGGCCCCCTGCAGCAGTATTGAACATTTGTTGTTTCTTAAATGTAAGACCACTATAGAACTTTTCAACCAATGCCCAATCAGAAAGGACATGCTTAGGACACTTGCTTAGTAGAGTATTGAACCGCTCCCAAGCCATGTGGTAAGGCTCATCGGGGTCCATACGGAAAGAGTGGATCTGATCCCTCAGACGGGCGGCCTTAGATGGTGGATAATACTTCTTCAGGAATTTGGCCTTCAGATCTTCCCAAGTGGTAATGGAATCCTGGTGCAGGGTATCCAACCAAGTGGCAGAGCGACCAGACAGGGTGAACGGGAAAAGATGCAACAGGATGGCGTCATCAGTAGCACCAGTAATGCGAAAGGTATCGCAAATACGCGCAAAGTGGGATAGATGTCCTGGTGCATCCTCGTCCTCGAGTCCGTGGAACTGAGTAGAGTTACTGATAGTGTTCATCACATGAGATGGAATCTGCCAATTATTAGTGTTAGCCAGAGCAGGACAGGTAATAGAGGACCTAGTACCCGTGAAACCATCACACGCCCTCTGGTGGACGGTACGCCTAGCAGGTGGATTAGCATCACCCATGTCAGCAATAGGAATTGGAATGTGTACCTTTTTCTCAACTAGCTCGCTCAAACGACTGCGAAACTTTCGACTGCGCTTCCGAAGCTCTTGCCCAGGCTCTTAATAGGCTTCAAAGTCAGGTGATCCCTGTGAGCGAGTATGTTGCATAAACTGGATAGAAAACAAAGGGAAAACAGAATAACTAAGAACAAAGAAAAGACTCAAACTAAGACGCACACAAATAGCAAATAAGGACACAAAAGAAAACAAGCAAATTAAGGAAATAAACTAGAAAGGAAAAATAAAATAAATAACCGAACAAGAATCAAAGCTAATTTTGCTATCGCCAAGTGTCCCCGGCAACGGCGCTAAAAACTTGATATCGATCAAACGGTCTATAAAATTAAACACAAACTAACCTAGACACTTTAGTTAAACTCTAGACAACTCTACTAAACTAGACCACAAAGACAGGCAAGTGTACCTATCAATTGCAACACATCTAACATAAGTCCGGATATCGAACCCACAAGACACTGACTCTAACACAAATTAGACTCTAACAAGGAATTAATATTTGGTTTGGATTGGGGGGAATCTACGAAGTAAGATTAAACTAAGCAATGAATACTAAAGAAGACAAACGACTATCTAATAAGGACCAGGATGAAATCAATAAGAATGGAAAGGACTACCTAGGCTGTGAATCATGAATGCTGAGCTCGGCTTTTATTGGTTAAGGAATATGATATGGAACTGGGATCTAAAGATATGACACCCTCAAGACTGACTAATGGATTCCCGATCACTCTCGACCGTGGGATGTGACCAGCAGACTACTCAAAGGATATTAAACTCACCAGTCATCGGATCACCTTTTGGTATCACCGATTATGCTATAGACTCGATAGAAAGATCACCTCTCGGTTACACTATCTCAATACATCAAAGATGCAAGGAGCAATCTGAATTCACTATGTTTGACATGGATCAATAACGATTATAAACCTCTAAGGAAAACGCCCTCTCATACAATTTTCACTCAGAAACCCTAACACTGAAGATTACCCGATTACCCATCACTTTTTCAGATATTTAGATAAGAAGAACATTTGATTTTAATTGATTATTCGTTGACAATCCTATGGTGACTACGTCTAGACAACCACAAACTAATCGCAAACACAAAGTAAACGACCTACTACTCATTCATGAAAGACATTCAACAAAGCATGTATGGATGAATCAACCAACAAACAATCAATAACAAGCATGCATATTCATCAAACACATCAAATCAGATCTAGACTAAAGCATAAAATCATATCAATATCCCAAAAACCAATAAAAATCTAAACTTTAACATCCCATCATCTTAAACCTAGGCAGTTTTAAAGTTCTAGCCCAGAAACATGATAAATAAAGAAGTATCAAAGTTAAAAATAGCAAACAAAGTCATAGAACACAGATAAAAAACAACCGAATGATTAATCGTGACCGAATGCTTGATTGTAACCCGATTTGTTTCCAATACCTTGAAACCTTGATCAAAATCCAATCTTTCTTGCCAAAATCGCCCAAGATCCAAGCTCTTACGGCAATTAGTCGATTTCTTTGAAGAATGGTGGAAATAAACATTAAAACCCTAAAAATTCCTCAAAAACCGGATTAGTTTTATTATGGGCGTACCGCGAGAGACATATGGGCGTTCCCTCGCGTACCGCGAGGGACAATTTAGTCGGGGCGCTTCCTGGCTTCCCTCGCGTACCGCGCGGCACCTAAATTCACAGGAAATTAACATTTTCTTCTTTCTTTTTCCTCTTTCCCCGTGTGCTCGATTTCTCCAAGATTTAGCTTCGCTTTTCGCTTTATTAGCACACTATGACCTGCAAATCTGACGCGAACTCAGAACGAACTTAAAACAATACAAAACGAATACAAAACTATACAATTATGCACATAAACGGATAAATACATGAGTTTTGCAACACATCAATAGGCCTCGTGAGGATTTCTCACACAAAACCTACACGTGTAATGGTATTCTAAATTTAAAGTGTGTCTAAATAGTAGTAAGGAATTATTGGGACCTTAGGGTTTCCTAGGGTTTTGGGTTTGAGGATGGGTTCGTATGCATATATGTTGTAAGAAAATAGAAGTATTAAATGTTAGAAAAATAGCTTATAAATTAGTTAGAATTAATTAAGACTTCTAATTAATTTTATGAAGTCATTTGATAAGTAATATTATAGAATAGTTTAAATAGTAACTATTCTAATTTATAAATAAATCTTGAAATAATAAAAGTTTAATTAATTGATTTTATGTAGATAAAATAATCAATTAATTATGAGTTATTGTAAACAAAATGGTTAATAAATTTTTTTATTTAAATGGCTTATTAATTTATTACTTAATTCACTTAAATTGAATTAAAAAGGGTTAAGTAGGCTTTAACTATAATTAATTGAAATAATTATTTAATATAATCCTTTTTATAAATTAAAAAGTGTTTTATAAATTTGAAAGTATTTAAATAGTTATCTTTTTCATTGATTTATGACGATTTGAATGTATAAAGAATATTTATGAAAAATGAATATAAATAAATATAAACTATTATCACAATTTGGTTTTGCCTAAACAATTAACTTTTATGCAATTTTATTTAGAATTTACATTAGTTTTATTAAGATAACATAGTTAAAATTATATATTTTTCTATTTGTATAACTTATAAAATTTAAATTTGGAAAATTTCTTTTTTTGTCTAAAGGATAGGTTTAAAAATGGTTTTTATGGAAAAAGAAGCAAAACCAGCCCCCCTGGGACTCGAACCCACGTCGATCCCGGCCCCGAACGTACACACGCGCATAACCACTGGAGTGCCTTGTCCAGGAACCGGCTCCGCGTGGTTTTAATCAGGAAACCCAAACACCCCTTCGTCCCCAAAAATAACCGTAAACCCTAGTTTCCTAATTCGTTCGACTGATCATCGATTTGAACCCGAAGTCATAGGGTTTTCGATCTAGGGACTAAAACGAATCTATTGATACTAAATTTACCTGGAATGGTGAAGTGGATGGTGAGATCGACTGAGCCAAAGCCGTGAGGTGTTCTTCAATGGATTTGGGTGTTACAGAGGTGAAATTTGGAGTAATTGGGGGTGAGAGTAGTTTGTAATGCCTTTTATTAATGATCACAGGTTCCTATTTATAGTCAATTCGCACGACATTGATCATTTAAGTAAATGATTGAAAGTGGGGGTTTCGGTTACAGGTTAGGCATAGTAATGCTCATAAAAGCTCGATTAAACGGAAGGAATGAATCGTTTAATTGGCTTGAACGTGTAGTTGGTCTTGATTTCGCATGAAAATACCTTAAAAACAAGTCCAGGGTTTATAGCTTTGAAATCCGGTAGTGAATAGGCTCGAACCCATGACTGGTTTGGGAAGGAGAGAGTTTATCCGTAAATTACAGTTTAGTCCCTGAAGTTTATGGGTTTGTCCTTACATGCGTAATTTGGGTTTTAAGTGGGATTGGAGTTTCAGAAATTACAAAGTGAACCCCTATACTTTTATAAACAATAAAATTACTAAATCTCCTAAATTATAAAATCTAATAAGTGCATACATTATATATAAATTTTATATAGATGAAAATGTAATTTATTAAATAGAATGTTCACTAATAGGCTAAAGCATGACTTCTCTGACATTAGATGAACTTAAAATGCTTTGATAAGTCAATGTATCCATTTATAATGGGTACCATCCATGTTTTAATTACCTTATGATTTGATTTCAAACTCTTATACATGATTCACATCTTATGATCTTTCTATTCATCCCTTTTGAAGAATGCCTCCCCGTCATGAACATAGAAACAACCTCACCGATAAGATTATCCAGCAAATGGCGACGATCCTACCAACTATGGTTAACCAGCTGAACCATAATGCTGCATCGAGGAATCCTGTGTGTACATTCAAACACTTCAACTCCTACAACCCCACCAAGTTCTACGTGAACGAAGGAGCCACTGGACTTCTCCAATGGTTTGAAAGCATTGAGGGGACTTTTATCAATGATGACTGCCCTGAGAACCTAAAGGTCCGTTATGATACTAGTGTCTTCCAGAAAAGGGCACTCACATGATGGAACGCTGAAAAACGTAACCATGGGATAAAAGTTGCTCTAGCTCTACCTTGGGATGATGTCAAGATGCTCATGCCTGATGAGTTTTGCCCCCATAATGAGGTCAAGAAACTGGAAGTTGAGTTCTGGGATCTCAAGCAAGATAGTGGTGAAAGCCTTGCCTACACCACCCTTTTTCATGAGCTTAGCCTCCTGGTACCCCACATGGTCACTCATGTCTCCTGAGCCATTGAGAAGTACATCAATAGCCTGCCTATGCGGATTTAGGACACTGTTTTGGGTAGTAAACCAACCACTCTCGAGGAAGCCATCCATTTTGCTGCTGCCCTATCAAACAATCATGTCAAGGAAGGAACTCTATCTAAAAAGGATGCCAAGAAGACCCTTGAGAAAGCTACCACTGAACCCACCAAGGAGACCAAGTTTGAGTCTTCCTTTAATAACAAGAAAAGGAAGGGCAAGAACTTTGCCATGATCACTCCCGCTACTCCTTTAGCTCAAGTGGCCCCTACTACCTCTAATCCCAACAAGAAGCCATATGCGGGAACCCTACCCTTGTGTAACATCTGCATGCTCCATCATACTGCCAACATGCCATGCCGTTTGTGCGCTACTTGAGGACGTTATGGGCACTGGGCTAACTTCTGCCGTATTCCACTAGTTAATCAAGTCTACCAACCTGTCGTTCCTGTTCCTGCTGCTATCGCCGAGGGTCGTGCTTGTTACGAGTGCGGTGACCCTAATAAACTTTAGGAACCGTTGCCCTAGGTTAGTCATTGTGAACCAAGCAATCTGGACCAGGGAAACATGGTTCAGGGAAACATAAACCAGGGGAATATGAACCGAGGGAATGTGAAGCAAACCCCGTAGCCCGTGGAAGTGCCTTCAACATTAATGCCAATGAGGCACAAGCCAACAACGGTGTGGTGAACGGTACGTTCCCAATTAATCACTTATATGCTTCTATCCTGTTTGATACTGGTTCCGATAGAAGTTTTGTGTCCTTTGAATTTGAACCACAACTTGCTATGAGTCGAGCTAAGTTAGACAAACCCTTTGATATATTAGTAGCAGATAGATATTCTGTTTCATGTGACACCATTATTAGGGATTGTACCTTAAACTTGAACGATCATGACTTCTCGATTAATCTTATTCCTATGGCTCTCGGAGGTTTCGACATCATAGTAGGCATGGATTGGCTGACCAAGCATCATGCTGAAGTCGTCTGTTTTGACAAGTATATTCATATCCCCCTTAACTCGGGCGACATTTTGAATGTCTATGGTGAGAAGCCGTCAAAATGACTCAAACTTATGTCTTGCACTACCGCACATAAGTACTTATGGAAGAAATTTGTGGCATTCCTGGCCCATATTGTGGAACGAAAAGGCAAAGACAAGACTCTCCAAGACATTCCTATAATCAAGGACTTTCTTGAAGTTTTTCCCAAAGACTTACCTAGTCTTCCTCCCATACGTTAAGTCGAATTCCGTATTGACCTAGTGCCAGGAGCAAACCCCGTGGCCAAGTCACCTTATCATCTTGCACCATCAGAGATGCAGGAGCTTTCATGCCAGCTTCGAGCACTTTCCGACAAAGGGTTTATCCGTCCTAGTGTTTCTCCTTGGGGGAGCATCCGTATTATTTGTCAAGAAGAAGGATGGTTCTTTCCGGATGTGCATCGACTATCGGGAACTCAACAAGCTTATTGTGAAGAACCGTTATCCACTTCCAATGATTGATGACTTATTTGACCACCTTCAAGGCTCGACTTATTTCTCTAAGATTGATCTTCGTTCTGGTTATCACTAGTTATGAGTCCTTGAATTCGATATCCCTAAGACAGCCTTTCGTACAAGATACGGTCATTACGAGTTCATGGTTATGCCCTTTGGACTAACCAATGCACCTGCGGTATTCATGGATCTTATGAACCGCGTGTGGTAACCGTACTTGGACAAGTTTGTGATCGTCTTCATTGATGATATTCTCATCTATTCAAAATCAAAAGCGGAGCACGAAGAACTATTGCATTTGGTTTTGGATCTCTTGACAAAGGAGCAGTTATACGCTAAGTTTTCCAAATGTGAATTTTGGCTAAAGGAAGTCCAATTCTTGGGACACATAGTCAACAAGAAGGGTATTAACATGGATCCCGCTAAGATAGAAGCGCTAAAGAACTGGAAAGCTCCAAAGACCCCTACAGAAGTCCGCTCGTTTCTTGGTTTAGCGGGCTATTATCGTCGTTTCATATCGAACTTTTCAAAGATCGCAGTACCACTCACAGCCTTAACACATAAAGGCAAGCCTTACGAGTGGGGACCAAAGCAAGAGGAAGCCTTTCATACCCTAAAGAAGAAATAATGCGAGGCTCCCATTTTGACTCTTCCTGATGGAACTGAAGACTTTTTCGTTTATTGTGATGCTTCCCACTTAGGCCTAGGTTGTGTTCTTATGCAACGAGGCAAAGTGATCGCTTATTCATCTCGACAACTCAAAATCCATGAAAAGAATTATACGATGCACGATCTTGAGCTGGGTGCGGTCGTATTCGCTCTCAAAATTTGGAGGCACTACTTATATGGTACTAAGTGTGTGGTTTACACCGACCATAAGAGTCTCCATCATATTTTCAATCAAAAATAACTAAACATGAGGCAAAGGCGTTGGGTTGAACTCCTAAACGACTACCACTGTGATATTCGTTACCATCCTGGTAAGGCGAATGTCGTAGCCGATGCTCTTATTCGTAAAGAATCTATCAAGATCCACAACATTCGAATTCAAAATGACATTCAAACTCGCATCCTTGAAGCACAACACCTTTCCGTCACTGAAGGAAACATGTACAACGAAATGTCATGCGGCGTAGAACTCCAAATTGAAACCAAACCCAAAGGGTTACTTTACTTCTTGAATCGTATCTGGATTCTGGACCGTGATAACCTCCGTACTTTCGTCTTGAACGAGGCTCACAAGACTTGCTATTCCGTGCATCCTGGAGCAGACAAAATGTATAAGGATCTTCGTACCCAATATTAGTGGCATGGCATGAAAAAGGACATTGCACTATACGTGTCCAAATGCCTTACTTGTTCAAAGGTTAAGGCCGAGCACCAGCGTCCATCTGGTTTACTTAAACAAACCAAGATTCCTGTGTAGAAATAGGAGTGGATTACCATGGACTTTATAACCAAACTCCCGCACACGTCTCGTGGTCATGATAGTATTTGGGTAATCATCGACCGTGTGACAAAATCTGCTCATTTCCTAACCATTCGTGAAGACTACCGAGTCGAGAAATTGGCTCGAATCTATATTGATGAGATCGTTAGTCGTCAAGGCGTACCTCTCAACATTATTTTCTGATCTTGATGGACGATTCACTTCTCGTTTCTGTCAATCTTTACAATCAGCTTTGGGCACACTGAATCTTAGTACGGCTTACCATCCGCAAACTGATGGTCAATCCGAATGAACGATTCAAACCCTCGAAGATATGCTTAGAGCCTATGTCATTGACTTCAAGGGAAATTGGGATTTACATTTACCCTTAGTCGAGTTCTCGTATAACAACAGTTATCACACGAGCATTGACATGGCTCCTTTCGAAGCACTTTATGGTCGGAAGTGCCGCTCTCCTATCTGTTGAACTAAAATTGGTGAAGCACAGATCACCGGTCCTAAACTTATTCAGTAGACTTCTACAAAAACATGTTAATCCAAGAAAACATTTTGGTAGCAAGGAGTCGGTAAAAGAGTTATGCCGATAAACGTCGAAAACCCTTGGACTTCCAAGTCGGCGATCTGGTTCTTCTCAAGGTATCCCCTTGGAAAGGCGTGGTTCGTTTTGAAAAGAAATAGAAACTTGCACCAAGACTTGTAGGTCCTTTTAAAATCCTTGAGCGGATTGGGATAGAAGCCTACAAGTTGGAATTACCCGAAGAACTCATCAACATCCACCCTACATTCCATGTCTCGAATCTAAAGAAATGCTTAGCCGACGAAAATCTTCACATACCACTTGATGAGGTGCACATTGACGAATCGATGCACTTCGTGGAGAAACCCGTTGAGATCATGGTGCAAGTTTAACTATTCCGGCAAGTTTAACTATTCCGGCAAATTGCAAGTTTAAAAGGATCAGACTCGCGGTTGTAATCCCCAGGAAATTCCTACCTCTATTTTAACTATTCCGGCAAATTGTAATTTCATTATTTTATGATTCGCATTTATGAAAGTATCCTATTTATTCATTATAATTCATGAGTGTGCATACATACTTATATGATTGTTATGAAATAAATATATATACCTTGTTATAATAACCAAATCTAAACTTACAAGCTTTGATTATGAATTGATATCCTTTATGTGTTTACTTATAAATATATATGTAACTATATATATATATACATGATAAATAAACAATTTATTTTGAAAATATAACAATGTTAATTAACATTGCTAGTGTTTTAAATTACTAAAGGTAAATAAAACAAATAAGTATATAATTAGATTTAACAAACATTTTAAATATGAATTATGTTGATGAAATGGAGTCATAAACATAAAATTAATGAGCACTTAAGTTAGAATATGTTATGAAATTAAAAACTATTCTTCATCTTTTGCAATCCTAGTCTTTATAACAAATTAAAGTTCGTGAATAAGCCCCTGATCCTACCCTATAAATAGAGCCCTTATTTCTAATGTATTATTCGCACCTCAATGATCGTCTAGGGTTCTCTAGCTACTAACGGTCATTCTTCTCATCTTTTGGAAGATTCTAGCTTAAATCATTCCATTCTAAGTAAGTTATTCTTATGTTCTTGCTTGTTCATACTTTTCCTTTAAAAAAATCCATCATAACTAGCCAGATCTATGATCCTGTAGGTCCCTTCGTGTGTGTCGGATCGTTGCATGCAAGTGGTCTACTAGTTGGACCAGGTGCGGAATACCCAAGACTAGGCAGAGAGTCTAACTAAAACAAAGTAAACCAAACACGAGAGTCACAATAAAAGCTCTTTCTATTATAAACACTCGACGGTTACAGAGAGATTACAAATTGCGTACTTAACAAACTGAGTTCGTCTAAGATATGAGTTCTGCGTACTTATCCTCTGTGAACCAAACCTATTTATACAGACCCGATGCCTGCGCACTTAGCAAGTGTGCAGGACCAAATGCTCTTGCGTACTTAGCAAATACGCATGTACGCAGGAACTTTCTCCTGCGCACATGTAAGTGCGCAAAACACTTAGAAGAAATGCAACATACATTATGTAAAAGTAAATACAACTCGATAAACTATTACATAACGACTCTTACATACAAAGACAAATTACAGACATTAGAAATACAAACCAAGACTCTATCCAGAGTGTTGTCACAGGAAAGTGCATCAACAAACTCCCCTTGACAACAGCTCGGGATCTTCATCGTCTTCAGTCTTCAATCTTCAGTCTTCACAGCACTGGTTCCTTAGCTTCCATCTTTTTTTTGTAATCAAGACAGAACTTGATCAACTTGCCGTATTTGGCAGAAAGAAGCTTTGTCCATTCGTTAGTGTGGATGCAGTACTTGTCAGTTAGTACCTCCAGATCGTTCACAGAAAAGTTGATGAAGCAGACTTCATCAAATATCCTGATCACTTCCTTTGGCACCATGTTTCCACTTGCTGACTTACCTTTACCCATAACCACAGCCTCGCCCGTTTTTGGATCAACGTACCAGTACCACATGTCACCAAGAATATCCTGAGTTAACTTGCTCAGGGGAATCTTAGTTTCACATCGCACTGGCTTGTATACCAATCTCTTTATGTGCTTCTTAGTCACAGGATGTACAGCGTGCATATCCTTGACTCTTCTGGGCACTTGAGGCTTGAAGTATTCGAATTTCCCTGATCTTGCTTCCCGCTGTAGTGTTACCCACATACCCATTGCTACTGCATGACTCGAGTGACTCAGCAGGTCGCGGTTTGCGAGGTTCACAAGGTCGTACTTGGGCAAAAAGTTGAACGCCTCACTGGTTGGTTTCAAGTATTGAACCCCCCAGATCTTTTGATGGTGAACAGCTGCTTGTCCTCCTCGAACCTAACAGCCAAGATCATACCTGTAGCTCCGTGCTTGTCTGTGATGGACGTCTTTTGCCACACGGGATCTGGACCCTTAGATGATGCAGAAGGCATGTCTTTATCTTTTGGTGCGTCGGGGTCCACAGGTGTAGGGTCGAATGGGGAGGCTTCAGTTGTAGCTTCAACATTACTTGCCATGTCAACTGAGCCTGTTTCGAGCAGAGATTCGAGCGATGGTACTTCAAAGATCTCACCATCCTCTAACTCGTACTCTCTTTCCCCGTCGTCCTTGGGAATCTCTATTACCACGTCCTCATCTTCATCATTCCAGTCATCACCAGAGTCTATCTCTCCTTCTTCCAGACTAAGGAGAGCATCGATCTGTGCTTCTTTGGAATAGTCAGGCTCAAGATAAAGGATCTCATCATCAGATAAGTCCTTGAGCACATCGGCCACTGACTTCCCTTCATCACCACCACCACCAGAGGTATCACCACCCTCTTGCTGAGTAGATGGGCACAATCGCCAAAGCTTGGTGCTCACCTCCACTAGGACCGGCTTCAGGATCCTTGTCTTTATCATCATCCTTAGTCAAGTCGACTGGATGACAAGACTCAGCACCAGTGGATTTATTTTCTTTCTCTTTCTCCTTCTCTTTCTCTTTCTCTTTCTCCTTCTCTCTCTCTTTCTCTTTCTCCTTCTCTCTCTCTTTCTCTTTCTCCCCCTGAGCATCAAGCTTCTTGGTCAGTTCTTCAACCAATTTGACCATCGCTTCATGCTCTTTTCTCTGTAAATCCAGCCTTAGCTCAAGTGAAGTTCTGTGGCCTAGAATCATTTCAATGGTTTTCATTAGCAGCTCGTTCTGTGCCATAACATTCTTCAGTTGCTCATTTGTCCCTGTTCTCTGGCTGTGGAGAATCCTAACTTCATCGGCCAGGGAATTGATCTGTGCTTGTTGAGCATCAGACTCCTCCTTTGACTTTTGAATGGTCTTCAACAGTCCAGCAACTTGGGTCTCTAAGACATTGATCCTTGCTTCATTCGGATCAGAATGCCTAGATGATGAGGCTTCGGCATTATGGATGGGGGAGGAGAAGATTGTGTCAAAGTCAAACCCTTGTGAGAAATCACCATAGTTGAAGGGTTGACCTGACGGCTCAGTGGTGTGAGGTGGGAGTGGGGATGTAATGATGGGAGTGGGCGTTATGGTTGGGGTGATGGTGACTGACTCCTTGAGAAGTGGAGTAGTCACTGTCACCTGGACGGTTGGAGTAGGGAGGGTCACCGTCACAGGAATCTCCTCTGTGACCGCCGTGACTGCCACATTACCTTGTACTAGTGGCCTTCTCCTCCTTCTATACAGTTGTTGTGCTGGTGGGGTAGATTCTGACTCTGGACTGTCAGCCGCAGCTTGTACTTGTTGCACAGTCGGGATCTCTACAACCCTAGGGATAGCAACCTCTTGCCTATCGCCCCTCTTCTTGTTGGCACTCTCTTGCCTTTGTCTTTGTAGAGCAGCGTCAGAGTCAGAGGTCGGCTCATATTCGCTGCTCGAGCTTTGTCGCTTTCTTTTAGAAGACGACGCATGCAGGGTTACCTGTGCCGATTTCCTCGGGTGTGCCTGGGATGGTGCGTCAACGGAATCAGAAGAATCTGATTCTGTTGCTTCTGAATCGGATTCCTCAGCACCACCATCACCACCTTCGTCATCACCTCCATCACTTTCATTCATTTCTTCGTGTTGTTCATCAGAATCATCACTCATCTCTGGTGCCGAATTGGGACTATACCAATTCCAATCTTCTGGTGCGACATATGCTTCATTAAGCAGGTGGCCAAAGAGTTCAGTATGCACAGGGGTAGGATCTACACTGCCTGGCTTTAGAAACTGAGCAAATACTCTCTTGTCCACCCGTTTTACTTGCAGTCTCTCCCCGATAGCACGTAGGTTTGGCAATGCATCATCAATCAAGAGTTGCACAAACCTCGGGTACAATAGGAACCTAAACTTCTCTACTGTATTGATCTGATCATTGATTGCTTTGAAGATGTAGCGAGAGAAGTTGTAGCCCCTATTAAGAGACAAGCCCACCATGGCTGCTGCAAGGTCATGACCCATGGCATCTTTCCCCGCTTTTCTTGACGAGATGCACACAATCATGATGTGGGCAAAATACCGCCATTGATCCAACACCCACATCTTTTTGTAAGAAGCATAGTCCCTCGCTCCGACATATCCCATTCTATGCCTCCAACACCCATCCACATAGTAATCTGGATAGGATGTCGGGTCGGTAGCGAGGTCTCCGAACCGCAGGACCCTTCTTATTGTATCCTCAGAGAAAGCAATAGCCCGACCATCAACGGTAGCCCTTATGACATTAGGGGATACCGTGCAGTCGTGCTCTGCCGTCTCCCAGAATTGCTCAAAGTAAGGTCTTGAGACTGTTGGGTCAGCTGAGATTGCATAACTTATTCTTGATCGGTTCAAAAAATCAACGATCTCCCGATATTGCAAAGCTGCCCCTTTCCACTCAGGTTGAGTGTTCGCTAACAAGTTGAATTTGTTAGTGAATGCCCGAGCCATAATCTGCAGAAACACACAGAAAACATAATCAGAACAACGTATGTTATTAGAAATGAACAAACATGACATGGTGTAGTAGTTACGCATTGAACAAAACTTTCAGACTTAGAAAAGTTTCTAAGTGTTGGTGTTGCGCACTTAGCAAGTGCGCAACTTTTTCTTCTTGCGTACTTAACAAGTACACAGGAATTGCTTCTTGCGTACTTTTTAAGTGCGCAAGAATCAACACTTAAGAACAAAATTCAGAAGTTGATTGATCGTTCAAAAAACGGGTCGATTAGGTCGCCACTAGGTCGGAATCAAGGATGCTAACCTATGGGACCATTATCAACACCACAAACTACCAACATTTCACCAATTTTTGACCTAACACAGTCACCGACCCACTGTCGAGTAAGCTTCAACCGACGGCTCGAATCGAGGATCAAAGGGTGATTATAGAATCGATTAAGGTTCCTATTTGCATGAAACACACAATAAGTTACCCAAACAACCCCAAATTTTACCCAAAAATTCAAGATTTTAACCTAAAGTTTTATGAGTCACAAATCGGTCGAATGTCACGATTTTATGGATGGAATCGGTCTAAATTCTCACCAATGCGATGTAATGAGATGATGAAAGTATAGACGGGACGAGAAGATGGTTTAGACACAATCGATTTTGAGTAGAAAATTGCAGAGGGAAACTCTTAGGTTTGAAAGCGTGAAACTCAGAAAAAGTTCTAAGTGTCATTTTTATACCCATCACTCATCGGTCGTGCGTACTTGTTAAGTGCGTACGAGTTAACTCTTGCGTACTTACAAGTACGCAGGACTTAACTCTTGTGCATTTACAAGTGCGCAAGACTAACTCTTGCGTACTTGTTAAGTACGCAAGGCTTACTTCATGCGAACTTATCAAGTACGCACAGCCCTTAAGTGCGCAAATTTCCAACTCAGAATTATGAAGATTTTTCAAATCAACGAACAAACAAGATAAAAAATATTCAATCACCAGGTTTCAAATACAATTCATGAAGGTTAAACATAAAATATTTTTGGCTTTTTCTGATTAAAATTGAACAATGCATAAACTTAAAATCCTTTTGTTCTTTTCTAGATAGATATATACAAGTATTCACACAAACTATTTTTGATAAAAGATACAAAATAAACATCAAAGAATATGGGATCATGTCATGTATTACTCTTTATTCATACGTAATAAGCACATAAACAAGTAATTCAAGTTGACAATATTATAAGATTTGAAACTATACGCATCTTTGTATCATGTTCTTGTGTATTAAGGTATTAATTATAAGATATACAACGTGTACCCCACTGATATGCTATTCTAACTTGCACTATCTCAAGGCATCTAAGATTTTCCCAATGCTTTTCTAGATTTTCAGAATGAAGCTACATCTATTAGCACAGGAAAAAATCAAGCAGAATCCATAAGGATTATCGAGAATCATAAGATTCAGAATCGAGTGATTCATTTGTCTTGGTTTCATGTGATTTTCTTCTTTGAATATCAGGATGATGATTCAGGATAATAGATATGGTGTTTGATTATCAGGTAAGGGGATCCAACTTTTATCTGGATTTGATTTCAATGAATCAGGAGTGATTCAAGGGTGAAAACATGCTCAACGGTTAATGCAGAGACATGTCTTGATTCAATCTCTCCTTGCATACTTGTGAGTATGGGCAGTGAGATGAACCGCATTAATTGTGCTAACGACATAACCCGAAACTGATCTCAAAAGAAAATTATTGCCAAAATCTAACATCCTTTATCTGATAATGATCTTTTCTATTATTTTACGCACACACACTTGCAAACATGGGTTCAATTCACAGTTGTTATTTAGATTTAGTTTCCACACTACTAGTGATTCAAAGACGCATACAGCCTACTGACAATTCAAATTACTTGTAACTAAACAGATTAAAAACATAATAATTTAAACAATTAAGTAAACATGACACAATCATTTCCCATATGAGCAGTCCATGGTGTTTAGATCATTTCTGATGTACTATCATTTCCTCTTTTCTCAAGTTAACTTTGAAATTTTCTCCATTTTCTATTTTGTTTTTTTTTATTTTTGTAAAATATTTTAAAAACTAAAAGAACTATACAGAAAATTTAAAAGAATTAAAAATTTAACTTCCATGAATTGAATTGAGTTAAGAAAACTTAGTTTTCAATCAGGATTGAACATTCCTATCAAGTTGACAAGATGCTCAACAAGGGATCGATCAAATGCCTTTGTGAAAAGGTCAGCAAGATTGTCATCCGTGTGAACTTTTACAAGTTCGATTAAACGCTTTTCAGCACAATCACGGATGAAATGATGGCGAATCTCTATGTGTTTAGTTTTGGAGTGTTTCACCGGGTTATTTGTGATGGACATGGTGGCATTGTTGTCAATGAATAGAGGAGTTCCAGTGAAGTTTAAGCCGTAGTCTCTCAACTGCTGCTGAATCCACAGTATCTGAGAACAACCGCTCGCTGCAGCAATGTATTCTGCTTCACAAGTTGAGACAGAAACCGTTGATTGCTTCTTACACTGCCAGGAGACCAGTCTGTCTCCTAATAATTGACATCCACCAGAAGTTGACTTTCTGTCAAGGTTACAACCGCCATAATCTGAATCAGTGTAGGCTTTGAAGTCGAATGACTGCTGCTTAGAGTACCAAAAACCTAATCGGGGTTTCCCTTTCAGGTATCTGAAAATTCTCTTCACAGCTATCATATGTGACTCCTTCGGTTGAGACTGAAACCTTGAGCACAAGCACACAACAAACATTATATCGGGTCTTGAAGCTGTGAGATACATAAGTGATCCGATCATCCCACGGTACAATCTGCTGTCTACATCCTTTCCATCTTTGTCAGGATGTAGACCATGATTGACTGGGATAGGTGTTCCATAAGTACTGCTATCATTCATCTTGTATTTTGATAAGATGTCCTACACATACTTAGTTTGATGTAGATAAATGCCATCCTCTCTTTGACTGACTTGCAGACCCAGGAAGAACGACAATTCACCCATATTACTCATTTCAAATTTGGACTTCATCACCTGCTCGAATTCTCTACACATCCCTTCATTGGTAGACCCAAAAATGATGTCGTCGACATATACTTGTACAAGAAGAATGTCACCTCCTGCTTTCCTTATGAAGAGAGTCGAGTCAATCTGTCCACGGTCGAAACCATTAGACAGTAAATGTTTAGATAATGTCTCATACCATGCCCGCGGTGCTTGATGAAGACCATAAAGTGCTTTGTCGAGCTTATACACTTTATTGATATTATGCGGATCTTCAAAACCGGGAGGCTGAGTGACATAGACTTCTTCATGAACTTTACCATATAGGAAAGCACTCTTCACATCAAGTTGATAGACCTTGAAGCTGACATATGTGGCATAAGCTAAGAACAGTCGAATGGCTTCAATTCTAGCAACTTGGGCATATACTTCCGTGTAATCCAAGCCCTCTTGCTAATAAAAACCCTGAACAACCAATCTTGCTTTGTTCTTCACAACAACATGACGATCATCCGTCTTGCATTTGAACACCCATCTGGTTCCAATTGGTTGAAAGCCTTTTGGAAAGTCAACCAAATCCCACACGTGCAACTTTTGGAATTGAGACAATTCATCTTGCATTGCCTCAATCCAGCAGTTGTCAGTGAGAGCCACTTTCACATTCTTCGGCTCTAACTGGGACACGAATGCAGCATGCAGACATGTTTCCATGACACCAGTGTCAAATATCTCTGTGTAAAGACTGGTGTTCTCAGTTATGGTTCGACGACGAGTCTGAACACCGGCATAAGGATCACCAATAATGTTGTCGATTGGATGATTCCTATGCACTCTCGTCTCCGGTACAATCGGTTCCTGAATTTCTGGATCTAGATTCGTGCTTAACTCCCCCATTTCCTGAGTTCTAGAGGAAGAAGATTCAATATTATTTGGATCAGCTGGAGCTTCATTTCCTACAGTTGTGTTAGGATTAGCTGGAGCGTCATCTCCAACGACAAGAACATCTTCACTGTTATCACTGTCATGAGTTCCAGATGTAGATGCAGCATTGGAATCCGGAGTTATAATTGGTACAGTAGCACGAGTGGAAAAATTGGAGTCATCGCCGCCACCTAATAATTCATAAACATTTGCGGCGTCATCTGCAGATATATTAGGAAGATTGAAGGACTTGAATAGCGCATCATAATCAAAACCCCAAGCTGGACCTGTTGGTTCGGGTGGAATGCGGTGCTTACTACAATCCACTTCAAACCATTCCTCGACAGTACGAGTTCCTATGTTGTACACTCTCTTGCAAGGCGAGTTGGCAACGTATCCTAAGAAGATGCCTTTCACTGCTTTTGCATGAAACTTAGACTGGCGGTCTTTGTACTGTAGCAACAAGGAACAAGGACTACCAAAAGGAACAAGGTAATCAAGATTGGGAAGTCGATTGTTGATCAACTCGTAACAAGTCTTGTTGTGCCTCTTCACTACCAGAACTCTGTTTAAGACGTGACACGCTGTATTAACTGCTTCTGCCCAGAAAGTGACAGGAAGCTTTGCATCTGACAGCATAGTCCTTGCAGTCTCAATCAATGTTCTGTTCTTTCGTTCAGCAACTCCATTCTGCTGAGGCGTGTACGGCGCGCTGAATTCGTGACGGATCCCTTTCTTGAGACAGAAAAGCTCCATCAAATTATTCTTGAACTCAGTTCCGTTGTCGCTCCTTATCCTTCTAACTTTCAGCTTGCAAAGAGATTCCAAGCTCAGGATCAGGTATTGAAGAATATCAACAGTCTCGTCTTTAGTACCTAAAAAATGCACTCAAGAAAAACGTGAGAAATCATCAGTTACAACTAGACAGAACAACTTACCTCCAATACTCCTGATACTTATGGGGCCAAACAGATCCATGTGTAATAGCTCCAAAGGGGTATCAATAGAGTTTTGGAGCTTGGGCTTGTGAGACTTCCGTTGCTGTTTGCCCTTTTTACAAGGCATACAGTCATCTGCAATGGTAAATCTCAGCTTAAGAACCCCGGTTACCAAACCGTTTCGGACAAGATGATTCATTTTACGATAAGAAATATGTCCGAGTTTCCTATGCCACAAGATAGAGTCAAGCTCTGTCGCTTTTGTAAGCAAACAAGTAGCAACTGATGAGGTGGATGTTGCCACGCTCATATCGATCTGATATGTGTCATTTGTTCTTGGTGCTCTCATCAGAATCCAGTCTTCGGGAACCTCAAAACCGGGTTTGAGAATCAGGCATTCTGACTTGTCAAACATCGCCGAGTACTCCTTATCACACATTTGGGAGACACTCAACAGGTTATGCTTCAGCTGCTCGCAGAAGTTGACATTGTCAAAGCTGACACAACCGTTTGAAACCACGCCTTGACACGTGATGCTGCCGCCTTTTTCTCCGGCAAAGGCCACATAGCCGCCTCTGAATGGTTTAATGTCTTGAAGCAGGGCCATGTTTCCTGTCATGTGCCTGGAACATCCACTATCTACATACCAGCGGTTAGAGATAGTACCCTTCGGACGTCCCTGCACGAGTAACAAAAGAATTAGTTAGATTTGGAGACCCAAGCATTGTGGTCTTGGGTCGTCCGTCTTTCTCAAAATAAACTACATCTTTCAACTCACAATCATGATGACTGTTCAAAATTGGTGAATCGTTGGAGGAGTTAGGAAAGGAAATTGAGAACCTTTTACTTTCTTGTTCCAGGATCTCTTTTGATTCTTAACCAGAACAGGAGACTTTAGCTCAACCACAGCCGGTGAACTTGTGGAAGCTTCACCTGATTGAGCTTTAGTCAGCTGTTCCAGCTTTCTCAACCTCTTATTCCTTCTTCTTCTCTGTGGCTTAGAGAGTCTAGCCACAGATTTCTCACCAGTACGTGTACTACCAGATGCAGACACACGAGGTACAGCAGGTTGCTTTACCTTTCTTGCAACAGATGGTTTGGCCTCAGATTTGATCTTTGGCTTTGCCATCGGTTGGACTGGTGGTTTCACCACATTCTGCTTTGGATGTTTGGGAGATGGTTTCACTGGTGGCGACCTGGGGATAACAGCCGGTTGTGAAACAACAGGCCGTTTCCCTTGGTTCTTAGAAGGACAGTTCACAAAAATGTGTCCGACCAAGCCACAGTGAAAACAGTTCCTCTTCTCTACATAAGTTCTCTTGTAAGGCTCATTAGATCTGGCCTTAGATAACTCAGCATTATGAGCAGGAGGAGTTGGTTTATGAACAGCAGTCTGAACCTTAACAGTTTGATTTTTGGGAGTATAGTATTTTTCCAAATTTTCTTTGTAACCAAGCCCAAAGTGAGCTGAAAAAGCCTCTTTCTTTACTTGGTTAAGGTTTTTATACCCCCCATAAAGCATTACCTTAAGTTTATCATTTGATTCAATGACATCAGGTTCAGTTAAGATGCAATTATCACCATTAGTGATAATGTTTTTCTTGACTTTCTGTTTAGTCAACAACTCCTCAGATACTACTCCTTCAGGGCAAGAGTTAACCGACCCATCTTCAGAAGCAGTAACAAACTCCTCACTAGATGTGGAGTTAGCCTTACTTGAGGATTCATCCTTTTTAGGGGAATCATCCTTATCAGTGGACTCATCTAGACAAGTGAGATCAATGTCTAATAATCCATTGACAAACTTCCCACTGATTGGTGGAGGAATGGCATTGGTAGCAAGACCTAGACCATTCATTTTCCTCACTACAGATTCGTAGTGTTCCACCACAAAGCGAGAGTTTTTCAACTTCTCATTTGTGCATTTTAACTGCAAGATCTCATTTTGCAGTTTGTTGATTTCATTGTTCCGTTTTTCTAACCCCTTATAAGCAATATCCAAGTGAAGCTGTTGATCGCACATTTTTAAAGAATACTCACGTTTTTCCTTTTTCAATGTTTCAATAGACTCTTTAAAACGTTTTTCATTTTCTTTATAGTTTAGAGTTGCCATACTTAGGGGTTCGATTTTGTCATGGAGCTTAGAGTTTTCAAGTTTTAGCCCTAGACACTTAGAACATGAAACAACAGAAAAGGGATTAGAGTCTACCTCATGAGATGAACTTGTTGCTTCTCCAATGGCCATGAGAGCAACAGCAGTAGTCGATTCCTCTTTCTCAGCTACATAAGCTTCCTTTCCTTCAGCTTCCTCCTCTTCCTCTGTAGCAGCAGTAGTAGACTCTTTTAGGTCATCCATAGAAGCTTCCCTTCTCTCTGCTTCCATCATTTCCATGATCTCAGCCATGAGACCAACCTGTGTTTGTGCGATGATGGCATCCTCAAGATGAACGCCCCAATCAAAGCTGTCGTCCTGTTGGGCAACCAGTGCATTGGACGTTCCACCTTGGCTTTGATTGTGGTGGTTTGGATTGTTTTGGCCATGGCTGTTTCCTTGGATGGGTCGGGTAAAACCATAGGCAGGTGCTCTGTCTTTCTGACACTCACGAGCAAAGTGTCCATAGTTCAGACACTTGTAGCATTTGGCTTTAGATTTGTCAAACCTGACCTTGGCATTAGGATGCCGGCCAATGAACTTTCTTCCTTTCTGTTCAGGAAACGCTTGGCTCTCCTCAAAAGCATGGCCATATTCCATTGAATATCCATGTCCTCCATGTCATCAGGATCCACTTGATTAAAATCTTCTTCAATCGTCTCTGGATCAGTAAGCTTGCCACCTATGAAATTTTCATATGCAAGCATGCAAGATGAGAATAATGCTACATGATCTTCAGCTATTCTGGCTATAGCTGAGTTGTTAGCTGAAGACGTAGCAGGAGGATTTCTTGAGGTATTTTTATGATGAGACTCCAACCCTGATCCTGAAGCATAGCAAGCATGACCACCACACCCAGTTGAGTGGTCTTCTTCAGTAGGATTTCCAGTGAAGAGGGCAATTCCAGAGCCAGATGACTTGGATGTGGAAGTCGTCCCATGATACATAGAAGGGTCTTGTATCTGGGGTCTTCCAGAGCTCTCCTTTCTTCTTAGGTTCATGTCATGAGCTTGAACCTTTCCTATTGCCTCTTCAACTGTCAGCTCATAGAATTTAGGATTTTCCCTCATCAGGGTTGTGGACATCTCAAATTTGGGTGGTAAAGCATCCAAAAACTTTTCCACCATCTCTTCAGCTGAATACGTGAGTTCAAAAGCCTTCAACTCAGTCTGTAAATGATAGAACCTAGAGATGAGGTCATCTAGAGATTCGTTCTCAAAAAATCTGAAGCACTCATACTGCTTCTGATCCCGCTTACTCTTCTTGATGTCACTATTTCCTTCGAATCTCTTCTGTAAAGCTTTCCAGAGATCCTTAGAATTGTCATACCCTCGGAAACTGTGGAACAATTCCCGAGTTAATGCCATAGTGATCGAACTAAGTGCCTTCTTCTCTCGATCATATGCTTTCTTTTCTTCCTCATCGGGTTTAGAAATAGGCTTGGGCAATTCATCATCAAGATAGATGTGTGTGGGATGCTTATATCCCTCAAGGATTGGTATCCATAGTGATGAGTCGGTATACGAAATGTAGTGCTCAAAACGTGCTTTCCAATTAGAATAATCGTTTACGTTTAGCAACTTTGGTGGTTTCTGAGGTGTACCGATCTCATTATCATAGTTTAACATGTTTTCAAGATTCTGAAGGTTCGACATAGTGAACACTTATTCAAAACTCAGAAAAATCAGACACAGTTGCGCACTTGAGAAACAGTCTTGCGTATTTAAGACTTACTCTTGCGTACTTGTAAGTACGCAGGAGGAAATAATTGGGCCAGTGAATATCGCCTATTCTGGTGTTTATCAGTGGTGGTATACAATCGGTTTAAGTACGCAGGATATAACTTAAGTTCGCACAAGTTCAGTCTTGCGCACTTGTAAGTACGCAGGAGATAACTCTTGCGTATTTAGTAAGTACGCAGAAAAACTGTACTTTTTGCCAAAAATGGCAAGTACGCAGGATATCTTTTCAGCAACTCTCACCAACCTTTTTCGGTGACTGGAAAATCACCGGAGATGGTAAAAATTGGCCTGATGATTAATGCAAATGAGCCAAAGCGTCATAAACTTGTTTCTAACCAACCTTTGATGCTCAATTAACTCAAATACACAACAAAAATTGGTTTTTGAGAGATTTTTGCTTCTAAAAAAGTGCTCAAGAGCTACCCCTTTTTTATCACAAAAATCAACAAAAATACCTCTTTTTGCTTGTAAAACTCAGTAAAAACGTCTCCAAACTCACTTACAACACTCGAATTCAAGAGCAACGCTCTTATACCACTTGTAGGTCCCTTCGTGTGTGTCGGATCGTTGCATGCAAGTGGTCTACTAGTCGGACCAGGTGCGGAATACCCGTGACTAGGCAGAGAGTCTAACTAAAACAAAGTAAACCAAACACTAGAGTCACAATAAAAGCTCTTTCTATTATAAACACTCGACGGTTACAGAGAGATTACAAATTGCGTACTTAACAAACTGAGTTCGTCTAAGATATGAGTTCTGCGTACTTATCCTCTGTGAACCAAACCTATTTATACAGACCTGATGCCTGCGCACTTAGCAAGTGCGCAGGACCAAATGCTCTTGCGTACTTAGCAAGTACGCATGGGTCTTCCTGGGTACTTGCTAAGTACGCAGGAGCTTTCTCCTGCGCACATGTAAGTGCGCAAAACACTTAGAAGAAATGCAACATACATTATGTAAAAGTAAATACAACTCGATAAACTATTACATAACGAATCTTACATACAAAGACAAATTACAGACATTAGAAAATACAAACTACGACTCTATCCAGAGTGTTGTCACGGGAAAGTGCATCAACAGATCTCTAACATGTATATGTTATAATCATAGACCTATCCAAGATCAAAAGCCCTATTTTAATTAAACTTGTTCACAACTTTTATTTAAATGTTTGGTTTGATCTTTCTTGTTACTTTCAATTTCAAAAATCACGTTTTACTAAAACTCCTTATTTTCAAATTAAATTATGTAATATTCAATTTCTATCTTTACTAAACTCATATTTCCACTTTAGCCAATATACTTTCCAAACACACCCTGAACTTGGTTAAGTATGCAAATAGAGTAAATTTCAAACCAGTATGTAGTTATCTGGAAACATTAAAGTTCTGGCTAGGAAAAGACGGGGTTCTGACCCGACCAACTCTTTCCTGAAAACTTTTCTGTTGGAGGTACTACTCTGGAATGATAACCATTCTAGTGTACAACAACCACTTTCAACTAATTATGATTATGATTATAAACCCATTTCTTTACAAATATTTATACAAACTTTTATATAATTTATTTTTATTATATGAGAACATTTAAAACACAATTATATACTTTTAATTAATAATTAATTATGGTTTAGTTATTAATTAATCAGAACATTATTATTATACTTTAAATTTTGGTTTAATTACCAATTAATTAAATCATTATTTTTAACATTTATTTTTCATTAATCAAATGAAAGGTTTTATTCATTTATTTATATAGTAAATTATTTAATTACTCATTTATTTATTTATCCATTTATTAATTTATGTGATTGTAAATAAAAGAAAACTACTCATTTAATTATTTGTGTATTTATTTACAAAAAAAAGAACCTAATTATTTATTCATACATTTATATAATTATTACAAACAAACAAAATCCTTATTCATTCTTTCAAAGATTTACATAAAATATTATTTGCAACTCAAATAATTATTTTATTATTAAAATGAGGACACGCACATCAATCTTCTCGCACAAGGATTCCCTATTTCATTTGTACAAATCATTGATACATATATTCCATCCAATATAGGTTAACCTTGTGGTTAGTTAGAACATTTGTGCAACAAACAACATACATGTGTGACATTCAAGCTACTCATTGCAATGTGAGTTTACATAGCCCATTTTTACTATTTTTACTTTTGGGGTGAAACATGTTTACAAACGCTTTACTTACACAATTCAATACCTATGTTATTATGCTTTGATCTTTATGCTTTATGTCTTGAACTAACTGGTGATCGTTACATGTGTTCATGTCAGTACATTCATTAACTTGCAGCCCAAGCCTAAGGTAGTACCTAACATGATTATTTATACGGGAATCCGAAACTATAACTTACCACAAAACCTTGGCAGGTTTTGTTGGGTGTCAACTTACATCTTGGGTATCATCCTACCCCTTTTTTCTTAAAATGGAAATCAGTTGGATTGCGTATCTAGTTTTCTATTACTAGGATTGAATTGTATGCTTGGAACCTTGTGTGTTTCACATATATGCTTTAGACATGCTTTGAACATATTGAATTATAGACTATAGTTAACTTTGTTTGGTGTCAAAACCTATGTTTCTCACCTACTACTTGTAGTTGACTTTTACTCGCATGTTTCAGGTGCATCTGTTTGAGGACTACTTGATCACATAGGACATGGACCCACTTTCAATTTAATCTAATTATGTTTTGTTTGAACACTTTGTTTTCTTATTTCTACGTGTAACGGGTGCTATTTATTCGAGTAATAAATATTATCATATTTAATAGATAAGCATGTGCTTATGTACAACCGCGTCAGCCGCGGCGTATAATCTGCCGCCGGTCGGGGTGTGACAACGGTCTTGGCCACTACCCAGACTTCTTAACCGTCAATTCCTTCCTTTAATAGATTAGATACGTATTGACTTCATTTAAAACGTTTACCCTTTTCTTTTCTTCATAACCGTTCAATTCATTTATAATCATCTTGAAAACCATTTCTTTCGTAAACCTTTCATTTCGTAAACATTCTTGTTTAAAACATCGTTCCTTTCATAAACCGTTCGTTTCATAATCATTTCATAAACATTTTGTGTGAGTATGCATATCACCCTAAAAACAAGTAAATAGGGATTCTTGACTCACCTATTAAGCTATCCAATACGCCTTACCCACTTGATCCAAAGCGTCACTCTCTTAGTCTGAATTAATGGTTTATAACACATCAATTCTATACTTTCTAATAACCAAGTGAAACTAGATCAATTTCGCTTCCTGAGTTCAAAGCGAAACTAGGCAGTTTCGCTCCCTTTGACTAGGCGAAACTAGGTCAGTTTCACTTCAAACAAAACTAGGCAGTTTCGGTTTCTGTTTCTCAGCGAAATTAGGTAGTTTCGCTCTCTGTTAGTTTCACTTGACTGGATAGTTTCGCTTGATCGTCTTCTCCAGCAGAAACCCTAGTTTATGCATGGAGATGGTGGCTCAAGCTTCTTACGTTCAAGCTTCTTACTTTTTATGTCTAAAACGTGTGGTTTTCTCTCGTGATTCCAGATATATGATCCTTTTCTGGTTTAACCCGTAAAAACCCGACCTTTTATCCAAAAACCCATATTTAAGAAAAACTTAGATGTGGAAGGGGGTTTCTTACCTCAAAACAACGTGCTCCTTCAGCAATTCTTCACTCCGAGCAGTGGAGAAAGGTAGAGGTTCGATCTTTAGCCTAAACCGAGACTTTCTCTCTCTCTCTACAATTTCTCTCTATAGGATGGGGTGTTGGAGCTTTGTGGTTTAAATGAGGCTAAATGATATGAGGTCTAGGGTTTTAAGCCCACCCTCCCCTCCTTTTTCGACCCAAGCTTCAAACCCAACACCGCCTTTTATTCGTTTTATTTCTTTTTGAATCACGTTTATTATTTCGTCGTTATTTTCGGGGTATTACAAGTCTACCTTCCTTACAAGAGGTTTTGTCCTCGAAAACTATCACAAGTTAAACATTTGAGGGTACGACTCCTTTATTTCCGTCTCGGTCTCCCACGTGGCTTCTGACCCCTTTCAATGTTTCTATTGGACATTAACCAGTTGAATAACCTTATTGCATAGACGTTTCTCTTTCCTGTCTATGATGGCTACGGGTCCTCGATATAACTCAGACGATTATCAACCTCAATGTCCGATAACGGCACGTGCGTTGATTCGTCAGCTAGACACTTCCGCAATCGCGACACGTGGAAAGTAGGGTGAATTCCACTTAGGTCGTCAGGTATTTCCAGTCTATACACCACTTCACCAACCCGTGCCAAAACTTTGAATGGTCAGACAAACCTCAGACTTAACTTCCCTCTCTTTCAAAAATGAATTATCCCTTTCCAGGGAGATACTTTCAACATTACCATATCCTTAACCTAGAACTCGATAACTGTTGTTATAGGAGAACTGCGCCAAAGGTAGTGGCTATCCCAATTGCCACTGAATTCGATGATGCACGCACGAAGCATATCCTCAAGAGTTTGGATGGTCCTTTCGGACTGCCCATCCATTTGGGGATGATATGTCATGCTGATGTTCAATCGAGTACCTATTGCTTCATGAAATCTCTTCCAAAATCTCGGCGTGGACCGCGTGTCCCTGTCCGAAGCAATAGAAACCGATACCCGTGATGAGCTACAACTTCGTTAATGAACACCTCCGCCAAACGTCTCGCGTATAGGCAGAAAGTGTGCGCTCTTTCTCAATCTGTCCACAATCACCCACATGGTGTCATAGCCTTTAGCTGTACGAGGTAGGTTGGTTATAAATCCATCGTGATGTTCTCCCATTTTCATTCTGGTATTTCTAAAGGTTGGACCTTACCACAAGGTTTCTGGTGCTCGGCCTTTACTTGTAGGCAGGTCAGACACTTGCTCACATAAGTAACTACATCATTCTTCATGCCTGGCCACCAGTAGTCTTTCTTCATGTCCTGATACATCTTTATGGTTCCTGGTGTATAGAATAACGAGACTTATGAGTTTTTTCGAGGATCTTAGCCCTAAGTTCGCCTTCCTTGGGTACTTAGATCCGGCCAAACCTAGTCCGCACCCCGAGGGTGTTGACTTCTAGTGACTCTTGTTGGTCTACATTATTTCATTCTTTATGTTTTCCGGTTTCAGCGCCTCAATTTGTGGCTTTTCAATTTCGGTTATGAGATCAAGCTTCACCACTAGTTGGCATACTCTCACTCTGATAGGATCTGATCTCTCCTTTCGGCTCAAAGCACCAGCCACCACGTGGTCCTTCCCTGGGTGATACAAGATCTCACAATCGTAGTCTTTTAACAACTCTAACCAACGCCTCTGCCTCACATTCAACTCTTTTTGTTTGAAGAAATACTCCAGACTCAGTAGATGGTACACTTAACCCCGTAGAGGTAATGCCTCCAGATATTTTGTGCGAAGACAACTGCCGTGAGCTCTGGGTCGTGAGCCGGGTAGTTTACTTCGTGAGTCTTCAGTTGTCGGGACGCATACACGATCACCTTTCCTCATTGCATCAGTACACACCCTAATCCTTGATTCGAGGCATCAGAATAGATCACTAGGTCTTCGTTGCCCTCAGGCAGGGCCAAGACCGGTGCCCGAGTCAACCTTTCCTTCAATTATACAAACGCCTTTTCTTGAATCAGGCCAATTCATATTTGACTTCCTTCCTGGTTAGTTTCGTCAGAGGTGAGGCTATCCTAGAGAAATCTTGTATGAATCTCTGATAATAACCTGCCAAACATAGAAAACTCCATATCTCGGTTGGCGTCTTCGGGATGTCCCAATCTTTCATCGTCACAATCTTTGCCGGATCAACCATAATGCCATTCAAATTGATAACGTGACCTAGGAATTGGACTTCCCTAAGACATAATGCACATTTGGAAAATTTGGCATACAACTTTTTTAATTTTAGAGTTTCTAGTACTTCTCGTAGGTGGCAGGCGTGATCGCCCTCACTCTTTGAGTAGATGAGGATATCATCTATGAATATTATCACTGATATGGTTGACCGAGGTTAAGGCTATGATAGTAATAAGCAAGTGTGTAGATGAAGACAAAGTTCACTATGCTGCACAATCTTTTAAAAGAGAAACATTGGAATAGTGGAATTCCCTTATTGAAGATTAGGGAAGACTAAGAGTATATGCTATGGAGTGGGAAGAATTCCATGATTTAGTCTCACAGAAATTTTTTCCCGTGCATGAGATAGAGCAGATAAAGCAAAAATTTCTGAACCTCAGTGTAACACCCGTCAATAAAATGTCCAAGAAATGCAAGGAATTAAACCACAAGGACTAGATATGACAAAAGGCAAAAGTTTAGGGTTTACATTGGCAGCTTAGCGGACCACTAAGGTTCCCCACGGTCCGCTACGTGTAGGCTAAGGAATCACTCGGGTGATGCCACGTGTATGATGATTAATGGCCAAGGATTTTGACGCGTGTCAGCTTGGTGGACTGCTAAGCTCTCCCACACGATCCGCCAGCCGCAGTCTGAGGAAGGGTCCAATCATATGGGGATGCATAGGGCTGACGCCAGCATTGGGAAGTAGCGGACCGCTACCCCCTGGTTAACGGTCCACTACGGGTTGGATTTAAGCCTATAAAAGGATGGTAGATCTCAGTCCATTTACACATCCAAACTCAAACTTCATTTACTCAAAACGAATTTTAGCCTCATTTATCATAACTCACCTTTGTCCCAAAACATCTGGTGCTCGTTTAAGTACTGTACTTTTGCTTAAACACTCGAAGAAATGAAGAAACACTCCCGGAAACGAAGTAACGCTAAGATAAGGTGCTAGAGCTTTAGTCCCAAGCCCTAAGAAACTCTCATAAGTTATTGTTATCTTCTCAATACTAAGGTGAATACTTTATCTGCTTTCAAAATCATTATCAAACGTTTACGTTTATGAAAGCGGCCAAACAAGTATTAAATGATTGATACATAAATTTTGAACAAAGCGTCTCACTAGTGACAGTTCACAAAACCCGCAACAATGAAAACGTCTCACGTTTCACGAAAATCCGGCGATGGCGACAAGGAGGCGGCGGAAAGTGGAGAAGGCCAGCGGCGGTGGCGGCGCAGCTACGGTCGTGCGGCGGTGGTTGGACGGCGGTCTGATAGTGGCTTGCGGCGGCGGACGAAAGCCGGAAAGGGGAAGGGGACACATGTTTTAGGTGGAGGCGACAAAAAGTGATTAGGGTTTCAGGTTAAGGTTATATTTATAACCTTCCTAATCACAGGCTGGGCCCTAGGGTATTAACAATTAATCCCCAACTAATTAACTCTTAATTATTATTAACCCTTGCATTTTAACTAATTACGGATAATTAGTAAAAACTTAATTATTTAAATGTTTAACACTTAAACATTAATTCCCTGTAAATAATTATTTCTCCAAATAATTAGTTAACGCTTTCTCCGATAAATATCTCTCTAAATATTTATTTGCTGTTTGATAAAACCGTCTTTCGTGAAGTATAATATTTAACAATTAAATATTATCAATTTGCTCGTTTCCAAAAGTTTAACTCTTTGGATCGTACCTTGATAGTAACGTTGACTTAATTGACGATCGGATATCACATATCCAACATTCTCCCACTTGGACGATTCATCAATTAATCGGTTCAACATAGACAGTGGTAGACGCCTAGCTGCATCGCACAGCCCCTAGCAAGGCATGATGTATTACAATTGTCAACCATTTTCTTGTGTTCAAGTAACTCTTACTTGACCAAGTACAACAATCATGGTAAATATATCTATGTATCCTTTCTATTTAGGGCATTTGTTGAACATGAGACATGGATGCAAGTCATTTCTCATATGTTGTTCAACTATTCTTGTTCTCGTTCTCCAATTCAAAGTGGTCTAAAAAAACTACTCTTAGTTTGAGCATGGCCACGCGTTTTATACCAGTTCGAATCAACGAGGGCGCCAGAATGTCCAACTCCTGATCAAAGAATAACATAATTCCTTTAGTCACACACAACTCCCACTTAAATTCATATTTATTCCCAATCATACCCTTATTACTACCTTTCACGAAAAAACGTTATATATGGTCAAAGAATAAACTTCAATCAAAGTTAGTTCTAATATGTGCCTTGGGTTGAAGGATCGACAGATCTTACCATATTCAAAACTTCTCAAGACCTTGATCCATGAAGATAGTTTTGAAACGAGTTATGTCCAATATTCATTCTCTAATGAATATCTGTGAACATGATCTCCAACTACATAGATTTTCATTCATAATGAACCGATCATCTAATTTACAATAGTCTTACATTCAGATTGATTCCCATGAATCTGATCGACTACGGACATTTAGAATACAATATTCAGGGATTCTAAAAATTATAAAATATCAATCATAGAAACATCTATTTATAATGCATTTAACCATTAAATCAAGATAAAATACCAACGTATCTATATTGTTCGAAAGCACCCAATACTAAAATACAAATCAAACTCAAAGTTTAGCGAATCTAAGGCATATCTAATCAGCATGCTCCTCATGTATAGCTTGAGGTATAGGCTTAGTGAATGGCTCAGTTAGATGTTGTCTCTAAGGTTCATGATCCCATTAATGAAACTTATAAGTAAAAAACCCTTTGGAACTCTTTCCAACTCTTAGAAGCTATCTGAACTCTTTCAGTTTGCCGTCTTCTAATGATTCATAACTACAACATCTCATGTTGTGTCACAGTTACTAATGGAACTCTCTCATTGGTAACATTTATAGTCTTATAGTGTATTTAATCATTCTTTAATGATCACCCTTTTGGTGTTCATATCGTAACTCTTAAGATAACAACGTTTGACTGATAAGTTGTCATAAATTTTATGATCTTGTTCCAAGAACTCTTCTTGTCAGTCAAAGTTAGCACTCTCGTATCTTATCTCATAAGATAGTAGTCTTTCATTATAACTCTTTATGATGTTCACCATTTTATGCTTCTCAAGCATTTCCTTTTATTATGATATTCTTGATTTCAAAATTCTTTCCATCACATGAAAGTATTGACGTAGATAATTATCTCTTAGATGAACCCAGACGAAATCTTTCATATTCACCTTGTCCTAATACAATAATGGATTAGAGATAATATTACTAATTTGTCTTTATTGATTTGTCACACAAAGCTTTGAGACAATTTTACAAATGTCAATGAATTGCTATGATTCTTACTCTAGAATATTCCCTCATATATCTCATGTATGGTTGCAATTCTGAAACATTTGAAATCCATTCTTAAGATACTTTATATTACATTGATATGTTAAACTCGAAATCTTAGCAGTGTATCACTATACACTCTATGGTAAGAACACTTATCTTCCCCTTTTTGTGGTATTATGTGTATCTCTATACACTCCTCATGATAATGTGTCTCCACACATTTCTTTGGTGTAGGTACTCGCTCCCATTAGCCTTTGCATATATCATATTGAATCTTCTCTTGGGTTGATCTCATCAATCTAAAGATTCAGTAGTCTCAGACATATTTAAACTTTCATACTTTCTTTGAGACTACTTTATTACAAAAACATTCTTGTATTCACAATACATGTTATTTTGATTAGTTTATTCAAATGCTTAAAACTTGTAATATGTTTCCTATCCAAGGAACTTGGAGTGGAATTACTCTGTTATCAACTGTTGATAATGTATTAAGCTTCTAGTATGAATAATCCATATATTGTTTCTGAAACAACTTCTACCTATTTATGAATCATATTCATATTATAGTCTAATCAAATCTCATTTGTCTCATTATGGATTATGCGTGTAAGCCATTATGAAATGATATACTAAAGAATCTCATTCTTTTTGTCATATGATTTCATGTGTCTTTTCTAAAAGATCTTATCTCTTGTTTACGATTTCATATAATTTCATATATCCTTGAAGATCTCATCTTTGAGTGTATGAATTCATATGTTCATGCATTTGAATAATATCTTTTATTCAGAACTTAAGCAACAGTTGCTTGTTGTTCAAGAACCAGGTGCATATTCGGTCATGAATAGTTTCAATTTATCTTACTCTTAAGATTCTTAAAACATTAATGTCCTATTAAGGTAACACACGAAACTCTTTCGTATAGGAGTTCATAACATCATATCCTTAATTGTTCGTAGGACTCTTCCTAATTTCATATCTTATATGATATAGTGTACCCGTTCTGGATGAACCTTTTGGTTCTAAGCTAGTGTTTGTAATTGAGTTATGTTAATTTTGGGATGGCTGATTTCTTATGACTAATTGTTTAGATATGATCAAGTGGATCAACATTTAAAAATTTAGTCGTAGAGCAATGATAACTCTTATCACCCTTTATATCTTATCTCATAAGATTGTTTCTAGAGTAGTTATTGAAACCCTTTCAATCATTTAAATTGATTAAGTCATGTATGAAACACTATATCTAATATAACGTTTTGTAAGATTTAATCAATTAATTTTGTCTTAAAGTTATTCATGGCATCTTTTAGATCCGATCTAATGTTTTATCTACTTGACTTGAGTAATATGTCTCACATGTTTCACAGCTCATGTCCGTTAGATGTTTTGAATACTCAATTCAAATGAGGCAATAAAATATTGCATAAATGATTTTGCAATGACAAGTCTCACTTATATAAATAATCATTTTTTTCATGCAATACGTAAAAGAAAATAAAACCAGAAATTAATTTGTTCTAAACAAAGTAATCGTAACATCATCTAATGGTGTATCCTGAAACTTCAATCATATGAATCTTCACTGCAAACTGATCTTCAAGTTCCATCCGTCTTTCTTTTCTTCTCGTTTCCATCATTTTCTTTCATCTTTGCAAAACCAAGTTTGCATATATCAAAAGTCTAACTTTTAAATGATACAGAAATAGGGAACTGTTGCCAGGATACCTGAAGTGAATGCCTTAAAAAAAATTTCTAGCTTCAAGCCCCTCGGGCATCTCTCTACCATGACATCTTGGTTTAGAGATATGCATCTTGGTCTCACCAATAGCTTTGTCCCGGTCCCTGGTATTGACAGTATCTTCTAGGGGTATTCACGGTCCGGTTTAAAATCGTGAAACCACCCAAACCGATCATAGGTTTGGTTTCATGGTCGGTTTTTTGTGTTACTTTCGGTCAGTCAGTTTAAAAAATTATAATCCGTAACGAACGGGTTGGTTTATGGTTTATACCAAAAACCATCCATAGAAACCGGACCAGACCGTTGGATTTAACTATATATATTTTTTAAATATTTCATATTAAGTATATTTAGTTATTTATATCAGTTTAAATAAGTGGGCTAACTAATGGTTTGTGTAATTTGGGCCTATGTTCTTGGTTATTAACTTGTTGCTTCAAACCTTCCAATAAACAAAACCCAACGAAAACTTTTGAAATCCCGCTGCTATCTCTACTTTTTAGCGTTCACCACCCACCCCTAACCTAACATAGTAACATTCTAATCAATTAGTGCGTCAACCCTCAATCCTCATGAGCCACGATTCAAGAGTCAAGACTCACAATTGTTTAGTGTAATTGTTTCTTTCTCCTCATTCTAATTTTTTCTTCAAGATTTCAAGGTAAGTCTTAAAGTCTTCAAGCCTTCTAAGGTTATTGTATTATTGTATTGTACCCCTGATAATCGTTCAAGCCTTCTAGGGTTGTATTTTCTGTTTAGCTTTAGGATAGCATTTTAAGTTTGGGACTTTGGATGGTTGTTTTGGATTACTTATTTGAATTGTATTTTGTTTCCATATAGTTTCCAGATAGGTTGTTTTGTATTTTATGAAATTAAGCAAAAAAATTTATGTTTTTGAGAAACTTTGGCCCAAAAAGCCCAAACTGTGAAACCAAACCATTAGTAACGGTTCGGTTTTAATTTTCTATGGTTCGGTTTTGGTTTTCGATGATCAAAAACCGTTAATAACAGTTTGACTCACGGTTTGATCTAAAAACCGCGAAAACCGGACCGTAAACACCCCTAGTATCTTCTTGTACCTCTTTGCTTGTGACGGACAAGTGAAGACCATCATTAAATATTCCTCTAACGATGTCGTCACTAAGGTATATTCCAGTCCGCTCAAGCTAGTTGATAAAGCATGTCATTCTCCACGCATCTTGGAGATTCATTCTTGCATACTAAGAGGTGAAACCCCTTACCTCATCATAACGACTCGGTTGAAGCATCTTCCTTTTATAGTTCTCACACACGTCATCAACAAATATGTCAGTGACTAAGTGATCATCCAAAGGAATGCATGCTATCTGGAGGTCTTCCACTTTGTTCCTCATGATCATAGCACGTCTAGGATCCTTCATTGTGACTTTCTTAATGTGTTCTTCTAAAGAGGAAAAAGGATCTTTGTTGTACTCTTGATGGTATCTCTCCTTCAAGTCATGGATCATGTCATAAGCAGTCCAGTGCAGAAGTGATGATCTAATCCCCAGCTAGAAAGATGCCAACATTAGGTCTGATGCGACTCTCTTGCTCGATTTATTAACCAACCAAAACATACAAACAAAACCACGGGTCACTAGTGCTCGATTTATTAAACACAACCAAACCAAACGATAAAGGCACGATCTTTTTGTCAAACAAAAGTTTTAACAAATAAAACATAAGATCGAAAAAATAAGTAATATTATGTCTAAACACGCGTAAACCTGGCTCTGATTCCATTGTTGGGAATCCTCGTACCAGTTCTAACTTTTAAAACAAAATATATTTAAAACCTTTTACCAGTTTTCAGGTAACAAATGAAAAGTAGTGGTTGTCGGGCTGGCTATGGATATAGCCCAAAAACATTGGTGAATAAACATTGGTTGTCGGGCTGCTGCGGATATAGCCCGAGCTTAACTGTAAATAATGATGTTACATGTTTATGTGCGATGTGGAGTAGATGCCCTAAGCGCAGGAAGAACTTGAAGATATAGACAAGGACAGTGCCAAAGGACTATGTTTCCCTAGGCACATTATTACCTTGTGGCTAAATACTTGTCAGAGGAAAAGAGATTTATTTTGATTTCAACTATGTTTGTAATCAAAACCACGGGTATTTAAATCTCGACTTTATAAATAAAGATCTTTGTTTATTTAAACAAAATTCTTGTATTTACTATGATAACCCTTGAGGTTTAAAAAGAATCGATCCAAGAGAATCTTCCGCTGTTAAATACATACTCTAAGATCAAAGAACATGTACCAATCGTATCACATACGCCCAGGGGGTACCTGCGGCGAGGTGTGACAGGTTGGTATCAGAGCCACAAGTTTCAGCGAATTAGATACTTGAGTTAGTATCTAAGCTTTAACCTTGATACCCGAGGTTTAATTAGGATCTTGATTACTATCTAAGGTTTACTGGATGAAGGAAATACCTTTAAATAGGTAGAAAGTAATATTTAAGATTTATAGGATGTCAGGAGGAAATAACTTTCCTATTATTATGGCCCCAATCATCCTATAAAACAGGAACTACCTGAGGATCTATATGGATCCCAGATGATGCTATTTCCAATTCCTGATAACGATAATCCTTTCATGATTCAATGGAACATCGAATAGAGGAAATCAAATGCAAGACTATGAATCTGAGAGTTCAGGACTGGCTGGAGGTTCTGATTTTAGTAACTGGCGTTTTAATACACCACCTCCACCCCCACCGGTACAAGATCAGGCTGGACCAGTTGGGCAACCAATCCTAGAATGAGGGTCGTATGGCCCACTGAGACGGTATCCATGCCCTCCGCTGAAGGGATGGAAAAAATTTATAGAAACTTACCCCAGGTAGGGGAGAGCTCTGAAGAGGAGCCACACTATTACACTGATCCGAATCTAGCTCCCGCTTCTGAAAATTCAGAAGATTATGTTTTCTTCAGTCTTGAATCTCCAATAACTTAGGATTTGTATATATTCCCACATCCGGGAAATACTATGGATTATTCACCTAGATTTGATCCATATGAGCACTATCTTCATCATGTTCTTTCCGTTGAGCCAACTGAGCCCTATCAAAAGTATACAACGACATCCTACTCGGAGTGCGAGATCCACCTCCAAAGTATGGTTATCCTTATAGTACCCCGGCATCACCTATAGAATATCTCGATCATTCATTGAGAGAGACAGACGAGGGGAAAAAAGACTACTCCGAAGAAAAGAAAAAGAGGAAGTCGTTAGGTATACGAATCTGGGATAAGGCAAAAGAACTCGAAGAATTAGGAGAATAACTGATGGATGATTAATTTTATGTATTGTATTTTATTTTAATTATTGTATTATATTTTAATAAAAATATTTTAGTTTGACGTCAGAATGCCAGAAAGAGGCAAAGGACTTAGTTTCATTCGTCAATTTGCTCCTCCGAATTACCAAGAACAAAATACAAACGAAACTAACTATGAACCCAGTTTTGACACTGAAAGTTCTACTTTCAGGAGTCTAGATGAAAGTTCTACTTTCAGGAGTCTAGATGAACTGGGAGCTATTAATAACCCGTTTATTCCTTCAATAAGTATACACTCTGCTCCGACTGCTGGAAGTTAAAATTTTACTCCTATACTTCCTAATAATTTTCATGAGGGGTTGCCCGAAATTCCTTATGAAAATAGATAAGTAACCGAAGGAGAAGAACGAGCTGATTCCAATAGACCTTATATTCCATACCATGAAACGGTTAACATTCCCACTCCTTGTGAGAATGAAGATACACCAGGAGATGATCTAATACGAGTGATATTCAACCAAATAGTTGAACTGGAACGAAGGATGGCGGAATCAGAAGCTCAAAATGATTTGCTACGTCAAGCTTTAAATGAAGCTAGAAATCGTAGCAATTAATAGAAATATAATGTTCTGTATTTTCATTTATTGATACATTATAAATCAATAAAAAATTTATTTAAAAGTCTTCGACTTTAATATTATTTCAAAATTTTCATACAGCATGTCGAGACAAACCGAACCATCTCACAATACAAGAGGGAAAAAAGAAACAAGCAGTTACAGATAATAATACTGCTGAGCTAAATACACTGAGAAATGAGTTATAGAAGCTTACTGCTGATGGAATTAAAGAAGCACTTACGATGTTTCTCTCAGAAATTGAGAAAAAGCAGGTTGAGAAAGCCAATGAACCATCAGTACGACCTTCGGTCCAACTGTAGGTTCACACAAAACCTGTCACCCATTCAAGGCAGGTTACTGTTTCAAGGAAGCTAGAAAGCAATCATAGCCATCAAGGCTAAAAAACTAAAAGAGTTGAAAGAGAAGAATATTATCATATTTCCTCGGAAGAAGATTCGGGAAATAATTACCATCACAGGAGAAAGAGAGGTAAAAAATAAAGTGTGCACCTATAAGACATTCCAGGCCTGCAAGCCCTATAATTTTGCAGGTAAGGAAGATGGAATTGCCGCATTATGTTGGATAGAAAAGACAGAGTCTGTTCTAGCCATCAGCAAGTGCGCTGAGGAGGATAAAGTCCTCTATGTTTCTAATTTATTTAAAGATCAAACACTCGAGTGGTGGAATACCATCATAGCTACTAAAGGTTGAGATAGGGCCAATGCAATGGATTGGAAAATGTTTAAAGAGAAGGTAGAACAAAAAATTTTCCCTTTAAATGAAAGGGAGCAGATTGAGGGCAAGTTTCTCAGTTTAAGAATGGTGGGTACTAACCAACAGAGTATGCAACAAAATTAATGGAGTATGCTAGGATCGTGCCTCACTTGGCCACCCCAGATTTAAACCTCATCAAACGTTATGTTTGGGGGCTGGCCAGTGAAATACGTGACATGGTTAAAGTGTCCAAGTCCGAGACCCTAGACGATGATATGGAACTTGGTTCTTCTTTAACCTATGGTATGATCTGAAACCCATAGGAAGGTAAAAAGAAGGAGGCAAGTTACAAAGGCCGAAACGAGTATAGAAAACAAAGGATTTAAACCTAGAGATACTCGTACCCCGTTCCCTGAATGCCGCATATGCAAAAGGAAACATCTGGGGAAATGTAGGCTTGCAACCTACTACAAGAACTGCAAGCAGGCGGGCCAAAAAACAGAAGTGTTTTAAAAAGAAATCCCTTTTACCTGCTACGAATGTGGTGAACCAGGCCACATTAGAATCAACTGCCCAAAATTAAAGACAACATGTGGGACTGGTCCTAAATACTCATGAAGCGGCACAGATACCAGATGTAATTACAGGTACGTTTCTCGTCAACAATGTTTATGCTAGGGTTTTATTTGACTCTGGTGTGAACCAAAGTTTTATAGATCATAAGGTTTTTCATCTATTACATAACCCCTTAGCTAAACTAGACAAGACGTATCTAGTCGAAACCGCGAACGGAGATCTGATTCAAGTCTCCAAATCTCTAAAAGATTGTGAAATCACGTTATCCAGACATATCATACATGTCCAACTATTTCCAATGACGTTGGAAGGTTTTGATATTGTCCTGGGTATGGACTGGTTAGCCTCTAACCAAGCCCGTATCCTCTGTGATAAGAAAGCCATAGAGCTTCGTATGCTAACGAGGGAAACCATTACGATTAATGGTAATAAATTATCCAACTCCGTTGGAATAGTTTCAATGTTGAAAGCAACGAAATATCTTCGAAAGGGATGTCTTGCGTACTTAGTATCTGTAACAAACGATAACAAGAAAAAGATTGAAGACGTGCTGGCTATAGCTGAGTATGTAGATGTATTTTTAGATGAATTGCCTGGTATACCGCCAGAAAGAGAAGTGGAATTCAAAATCAACCTTGTACCTAGTACGACACCAATTGCCAAATCCCCGTACATGTTAGCTCCAACAGAAATGGCGGAATTAAAGAAACAACTCGATGAGTTGTTTAAAGAAACAACTCAATGAGTTGTTAGGAAAGGGATTCATTAGACCAAGCTTGTCACCTTGGGGAGCTCCGGTCTTGTTTGTTAAGAAGAATGACGGTTCGATGCATATGTGCATTGACTACCGTGAGTTAAACAATGTTACTATCAATAATAGATATCCGCTCCCAAGAATCGACGACTTATTCGATCAACTTCAGAGAGCGTGATATTTCTCAAAGATTGACCTTCGTTCTTGTTATCATCAATTGAAAGTACATGAGGAAGACATATCCAAGACTGTATTTTGCACTAGATATGGTCATTAGGAGTTCACATTCATGCCATTTGGACTCACCAATGCACCTGCAGCTTTTATGGATACGATGAATAGAGTATGCAAACCTTATTTGGATAAATTTGTTATCGTATTCATCGGCAATATACTTATTTACTCCAAGAGTAAGGAATAACATGCAGACAATCTCAGGACTCTGCTTGAACCCTTAAGGAACGAGAAACTTTACGCCAAATTTTTGAAATGTGAATTTTGGTTATCTGAAGTACAATTTCTCGGTCATGTCATTAACACCAATGGTATTCAAGTAGACCCAGCAAAGATCGAAGCTATTTCAAAATGGGAAATCCCGAAGTCACCAACCGAAGTGCGAAGTTTCCTCGGGCCAGGGGGATATAACAGAAGATTTATACAGGATTTCTCAAGAATTGTTGTTTCTTTGACTTCACTAACCCGTAAGTCAGTTAAGTAAGAATGAGGACCAAAGCAATCAGAAGCATTTGAAACTTTGTAGTAGAAATTTACTCAAGCACCAATTTTGGCTTTGCCAGATGGAAATGAAGGTTTTGCTGTTTATTGTGACGCATCACATACCGGACTCGGGTGTGTGCTAATTCAAGGAAGCAAAGTCAAAGCTTATGCGCCTCGACAATTGAAAAGACATGAGAAGAATTATACGACTCATGATCTGGAGTTAGGTGCCATAATATTCTCATTGAAATTATGGAGGCACTATCTATACGGTGTCAAGTTTAATGTGTTCATTGACCACAAGAGTTTAAAGTACATCTTTGGTCAGAAAGAACTTAACATGAGGTAGAGACGATGGATGGAAGTCCTAAGCGACTATGATTGTGAAATCTGCTATCATGAGGGCAAGGCAAATGTTGAGCTGACGCTCTAAGCAGAAAGGAAAGAGAGAAGCCTAAAAGAGTTTGTGCTCTAAGACTTGAACTTCAGGTCAATCTTATGACTCAACTAAAAGAAGCTCAGAAATCTGCTTCAGAAGAAGCAAACATCGAGAAAGAAGGAATGAAAGGCATGCTTGACCAATTGGTCAAAAGCAAAGATGACATCTTAAAGATGAATAAAAGAATATGGGTACCAGTGAATAGTGACTTTTGAGAAAAGATTCTCGAAGAAGCTCATAACTCTAAATACACAATGCACCCAGGAGAAGATAAGATGTATAAAAACCTAAACGCCGATTATTGGTGGATAGGTATGAAGAAACATATCGCGTTATATGTTGCAAAATGTCTGACCTGTTCCCAGGTCAAGGCAGAACATCAGAAGCCATCTGGCTTATTACAACAACTTGAATTACCCGTTTGGAAATGGGAAATGATAACCATGGACTTCATCACAAAACTTCCTCGAACCAGCCATGGGAATTGTACTATCTGGGTTATCATTGATAGACTGACTAAGTCTGCCCATTTCCTACCCATGAAAGAAACATTTAGTATGAATAGTGATATGCTCTAAATTATACATGTTTTGCATGCATAATAATCCCAAATTATGGTACTAATTGATTAATAACCTTGCAATTGATACTTAAAACGTTTATATTTCGTAATTACAGGTTATTCGGTGTCTCAAATATAAACAAAGATAAATCCTATCAAAAACACCAAAAATCAAGCTTCTAGAAGGATCATTCCCGAGCTTTGACCCCCCAAGAAGTCAAAATTGATCAAAGGATGTCAACAAGTAGCTAAAAGACAAGCCTGGGAAGCTGACAGGGCATTGCACGGTGTAAAGGAACCAAACTCGGGAGGCCTCACTTGTTGGATTTATTCATTCCCAAACAGTTATTAAACTTGAATATCAAATAACGCAACGGAAAATACTTCATTAAACATAACCATTACATTGTTCAACATGCGGAAGCGTAACATAGTATAATACATGAACATAACATAAACTAATCCTAAAGGGATGTCACTCTTCATGATCAACCGGGTAACTCTTCTCGCTTGCCAAGCATCACCGTCCATCATCCATACCTGCCTTAACCTGAATGTGCATACTAAAAAGTCAGCTACGCTGGTGAGTTATAGTTTTCATTCGATTTAAGAAATGGTTCATCATTCAAAACATTCATTAGGGTTTAACATCACGTATAAGAAAACAGGGCCTTTTGTTCATCATTGAAAACCTTCAAACATTTTTCCTCATCATAAACACATTGAACGGATCATTTGTTTAAAACATTTAACACTCATTTAAGTCATACATTACTATCTACAATCTGTATCTTTCTTTAAGCGTCTCTGTGTCCCCGAAGGAACCTTGCATGTCGTGGACAACCGTTACGTATCGCCGTCATTGCCACAACATTCCGTCAATTCCCTTTTGTATTGCCCCCAAGGCTAACTGCACGAGGACCGACAATACCCATTCAGTTGCCCCTATGGCTCTCATGTCCATAGACCGACAACCTCCATCGATGGCTATGGCTCACAGCCATAACACCGTCGGATCATAATTTAACCTTACATAGGGTCACGTTAACCCCTGAGTAACCGTCGTTACTCCCTACCAGTTGTACAACATCAAACCATTGGCAGGCCACCAAGACACTGCCCCTGTTGCTCTTATGGCAACTATGGCTCGCTGTCCATAATCTACCACAAGGCTGGGAATTTCATTCCCAGACTTCATTCGTCAATTCCATTCATTCGACATATTAGATTTGTAATGACTTCTTTAAAACCTTTGCCCTTTTTCATTTCTTTTCATAAAACCTTTCATTCATTTTCGAAACCCTTTACCTTTAGTTTAAACCATTTCTTTAAAAACATTTCGTTCGTAAACATTCCATTCATAAAACTTTCTTTCCATAAACCGTTCATTCCAAATCATTTCATTTCGTAAACATAGTTTCATAAACATCGTTTCGTAAAAACATCATTTCATATGTATGCACACCAACCCGAAAACATTATATAAAACATTTAAAAGAGGGCTTCTAGAACTCACCTGATAAGCTAGTCCGGGTTACCCTAAACAAAGGTCCCATTACGTCACTTCTGATCTGAATTTGATAGTTAAATACACATCAAACCCAATCCTGACTCTAACGGTTTAACCATTCTAAACATACTAACTTTACTTAAACAACCTGATGCTTGCGCACTTAGCAAGTGCGCAGACCCTGCTTCCTGCGTACTTGATAAGTACGCAGTGCTCTCTTCCTACGTACTTGATAAGTATGCAGGACCTGCTCCGTGCGGACTTGATAAGTACGCACGATCTGTTTCTTCGCAAAACCCTAACTTTCACATTCAGGTCTGATCACGTCAAGATCCCGAACCTGTTTGCATTCATAACGTTCGTTTTCCATTAAGGAACTCAAATCTATGTTTATCTTTCAGTTTTATCCATGAAAACATTACTTTTTCACCCAAAACCTGAAAAACCCAAAAACGAACAAAAACTCAGATTTAGGCCGATCGTTACATGAATAGTTTCTGATCCGGAGGTTCTTCTCACGAGCTATGGAGCAACACTTTGCTGAAATCTCGGTTCTATCCGCTAACTTTCTCTCTCTACGGTTTCTCTCTCTAGAACTTGCAAATGAGAGAAATGGTGGAGGTCTAAGCTATTTATAGTGGAGGCTCCCCTTCCAGCCCGCCAGCCCATCCGGCCCGACCCGACATGCCTCGTTCATTTATTTCTTCATTTTTACTGTCGTTTTATTTTTGGGATGTTACAAGTCTACCCCCTTACAATAGGTTTCGTCCCCGAAACCTATCATAAGTCAAATAGATGAGGGTACGACTCCTTCATCTCCTTCTCCGTTTCCCAAGTGGCTTCCGATCCCTTTCGACGTTTCCATTGAACTTTAACCAATTGGATAATCTTATTATGCAAACGCTTCTCCTTCTTGTCTAAGATGGCCACGGGTTCTTCGATGTAATTAAGGCTGTTGTCGACCTCGATGTCAGTAAGTGGTACGTGAGCTGATTCATCCGCCAAACACTTTCGCAAGTGTGATACATGAAAGGTGGGATGAATCCCACTCAACTCATCAGGCAACTCTAACCGATAAGCGACCTCACCAACCCGTGCCATTATCCTGAATGGTCTGACGAACATCGGACTTAACTTTCCTCTCCTCCTGAATCGTATTATTCCCTTCCAGGGTGACACTTTCAACATTACTCTGTCCCCAACATCAAACTCAATAGGCCTTCGTCGTTTATCCGCATAGGATTTCTGACGATCTTGTGCGGCCTTCATTCGTGCTTTGATTTGATCAAACCTTTCTGGCGTTTCCCTTACTACTTCAAGACTCCCTAATTCCTTTTGTCCAATCTCACCCCAACAAACCAGGGTCCTGCACTCCTCCCATACAACATTTCGTAAGGCGGCATGCCTATAGTCGTGTGATGACTATTGTTGTATGAAAATTCGGCTAACGGCAGATGACTGTCCCAACTGCCACCAAAATCGATAATATAAGCACGAAGCATATCCTCCAATGTCTGAATGGTCCTTTCGGACTGACCATCCGTTTGTGGGTGGTATGCCGTGCTGATATTAAGCCTCGTGCCCATCGCCTCGTGAAATCTTTTGCAGAACCTCGATGTGAATCGTGTGTCCCAGTCAGATACGATCATCAAGGGCATCCCATGCCGTGCTACTACTTCGTTAATAAATACTTCCGCTAACCTTTTCGACGAGAACGTCTCGCGAATAGGTAGGAAATGAGCATTCTTCGTTAAACGGTCCCCAATTACCCAAATGGTGTCATGACCTTTAGCTGTGCGAGGTAGCTTGGTTATGAAGTCCATGGTAATGTGTTTCCACTTCCATTCTGGTATATCAAGTGGTTGAATCTTTCCATACGGTTTCTGGTGTTCGGCCTTTACTTGTGAGCAAGTCAAGCACTTACTTACATACTTTGTCACCTCATGTTTCATCCCAGGCCACCAGTATTCCTTCCTCAGATCTTGGTACATTTTATTGGTACCAGGATGGATAGATTACCGAGACTTATGAGCCTCATCCAAGATTTTGGTTCTAAGCTCGCCACCCATAGGTATTCATACCCGTCCAAAACGTGTCCTAACACCAAGGATGTTATATTCCAACTTGTCCTGTTGGTCAACCATCCTTTCTTTCTTTATGTTTTCTTCTTTAAGTGCCTCATCTTGAGCCTTTTCGATTTCTCTCATCACATCTGATGTTACCACTAACTGGCAAGCTTTCACTCTAATAGGAGCAGGCACATCCTTTCGGCTTAGAGCGTCAACCACCACGTTTGCCTTTCCAGGGTGGTACATGATCTCACAGTCATAATCCTTTAGGAGTTCCAACCATCGTCTCTGCCTCATATTAAGCTCTCTTTGTTCGAAGAAGTACTTCAAACTTTTGTGGTCGCAGTAAATAGTAAACTTCACCCTGTACAGGTAGTGCCTCCAGATTTTTAATGCGAATACGACAGCAACAAGTTCCAAATCGTGGGTTGGATAATTAGCTTCGTGAATCTTCAACTGTTGTGACGCATACGCGATCACTCTTCCGCGTTGCATTAACATGCATCCCAATCCCTGACCCGAAGCGTCAGAGTATACCACTAAGTCTTTATTGCCCTCGGTAAGGGCCAAGACTTGAGCTTGGGTTAGCCTCTTCTTAAATTCCTTAAACGCCTCATCTTGGGTCGAACCCCATTCATACTTTACCTCTTTCCGAGTTAACTTTGTCAACGGCGAAGCTATTTTCGAGAAATCCTGGATGAATCTCCGATAGTAGCCTGCAATCCCAAGAAACTACGGATTTCAGTTGGCGTCTTAGGAATTTTCCATTCCCTTACCGTCACTATCTTTGCTGGGTCAACCATAATTCCATTCGGGTTAATGACGTGACCTAGGAATTGGACTTCCCTAAACCAGAACGCGCATTTGGATAACTTAGCATACAACTTTTCCTTCTTCAGAGCTTCCAATACTTCCTACAAGTGACACGCATGATCACCCTCATTCTTGGAGTAGATGAGGATATCATCGATGAACACGATTACCGATCGGTCCAGCATCGGTCGACACACCTTATTCATTAAATCCATGAACGTTGCGGGGGCGTTCGTCAATCCAAAAGACATCACGCGGAACTCGAAATTTCCATAACGCTTGCAAAATGCGGTTTTCGGTATGTCTTCTTCCTCACCTTCAACTGATGGTACCCGGATCGAAGGTCGATTTTTGAGAACCAACTTGCGCCCTGTAATTGATGGAACAGGTCGTCGATCCTTGGTAAAGGGTACTTGTTCTTCACCGTACGTTTGTTCAACTCGCGATAATCAATACACATTCTCATCGAACCGTCTTTCTTCTTCACAAACAACACCGGAGCACCCCACGGCGAGATGCTCGGTTGGATAAATCCTTTCTCGAGTAATTCGTCTAGTTGTGCCATTAACTCTTTCATTTCCACTGGTGCTAGTCGATATGGAGCCTTAGCCACTAGCTGGGCATCTGGTACTAAGTCGATTCGAAATTCAATCTCTCTGTAGGGTGGTATCCCAGGCAAATCCTCTGGAAACACCTCCGGGTACTCGCGTACCATGGGTACATCATCTAGCTCCTTCACTTCCTTACACTCATCAATTACGTACACCAGATAAGCCTCGCATCCGTGCCTCAAGTAATCTGCTGCCTTAATCATCGAGATGACGTTTGGCATCGGGGCGTAACGATCCCCAAGAATCTCGACTTTGCTACCGTCTGGAGCCTTGAGTCGGATTATCTTTCGTTTACATATAATTTGTGCTTCATTGGCAGTTAGCCAATCCATTCCTAACACGACATCAAAACCACCCAAAACCATAACAAACAATCTGACAGGGAACCTACGACCTTCTATTTTTATTATGGAGTTGTCAACTACATCGGTCACTCTCGCAGTTCTACCCTTAGCGGTTTCTACGCTAAAAGCCCTTTCTAGCTTATTAACAGTGTACTTCACTCGTTTACAGAAAGTCACAGATATAAAACTCTTACTGGCACCCGAATCAAATAACACAGAAACAAAAGTGTTGTCAAGGATGAACGTACCTGACGCCACGTCAGGGTCTGCCTGCGTCAGTGCGTACGCACGAGTCTTTGCTCGGGTCCTCTCTTCTTTCCTTTCCGGGCCTTTCCCTTTCCCGGCTTCACCCATTCTCGGTTTTGGGCATTCCCTACTTAGATGACCGGCATCCCCACAGTTATAGAACTTGAAGTGTTGTGGGCACTCACGGGAGTAGTGCCCTGTCTTGCCACACTTGAAGCACAAGTTAGATCCCAGTCTACATTCACCGGTATGCTCTCTTTCACACTTCTTACAAACAGTCGGCTCATCCACCCGAGCCCTCTTATCACGAGTCCCAAACATCTTTCCACCAGTTCGCTTGTTTGAGAAGCTCGGTCTCTTCTTCGGTTCCTCAATGGCAACGACATTCAGCGCCAGATCATCAAATACCACGCTGCTCAGTTCTACTACCGAATCATAGGTAGTAGGGGCGTTTGCCTTAACATAGGTGCGGACCTGGTCCGGCAGCCCTTGAATGTAACAGGAAATCTTTCTTTCCTCAGTCGTGATAAGGTGTGGCACCAGACGTGCCGGTTCATTGAATCGAGTTGTGTACTGCCGGTGCGTCATGCTTCCGGCCTTCAAACCCAGAAATTCCCTCTCTACCTTCTCAATCTCTTTCCTTGGGCAGAAATTCTTGATCACCAAAGTTTTCAAGTCAGCCCACATCATCACATCCACAACCTCGCTCCCTTTTGCTTGACGTACACCTTCCCACCAATGGGATGCTTCCTCTCTTAAGGAGTTAGCAGCAAATTTCACAACTTGATCCGTTCGACTTTAGCTCAGACGAATGGCAGCCTCTATACGAATTATCCAGTCAAAAGTAGCCACCGCGTCCTTCTTCCCAGTCAGGACTGGCGGGTCACATGCCTTGAAGGACTTATAATCGCAACCACGGTTAAGCGGTGCGTTGATTGCCTCAGTGTTCGGGGTATCAACCTCCGTGTTAGACCCACCCGTCTCATTAACCTTCTTTAATGCTTCTGCCAACAGTCCTGGCAATGAAACTTTCATCAAGTCTGTGAACTCTCGAGCTATGGCTGCTCTCACTTCTGGTTCGAAAGTGAAAGGTTGTTCTTCAACCTGTGTCTGCTCGGTTCCATGCACACCAACCGCCGGTTCAGTGTGAACACTTCCTTCTTCACTATACTCTTGGCCGCAGTGGTCCTGTCGTGACCGTCGTTACGACCACCGGTACGGCCCCCACCACGCCTTCCGTTTCCTCTTCTTGCCATTTGGTTCTATAAGATAAGAATCCAATGTCATCACGCTAGTTAACAAAAAAAATTCAATAAGTACTGTAAGATGTTAATATACACTGGCCATATGCAATTAACCATTACACTACCTTTCGATTTCTATTTGACCACCTTTGTGATTCCATCAGAACACGAGTCCTTACCTAACCCTTTCTAAGGAATACTATATACGTAAATATATACTACCTTCATACCTGATGCTGTGGCTCGAGTTACCCGTACTGGCATCCGCTTTCGGTCCCATTCACAGTTTAAGTTCAGACACTAGGAGTGTCCGAATCTCTCAAACTATTGATCTGATACCAACTTGTAAAGGCCCCAAACCCCGGAGGCCTCACTTGTTGGATTCACTCATTCACAAACAGTTATTAAACTTGAATATCAAATAACGCAGCGGAAAATACATCATTAAACATAACCATTATATTGTTCAACATGCGGAAGCGTAACATAGTATAATACATTAACATAACATAAACTAATCATAACGGGATGCCAGTCTTCATGATAAACCGGGTAACTCTTCTCGCTTGCCAAGCATCACCGTCCATCATCCATACATGCTTTAACCTGAATGTGCATACTAAAAAGTCAGCTACGCTGGTGAGTTATAGTTTTCATTCGATTTAAGAAATGGTTCATCATTCAAAACATTCATTAGGGTTTAACATCACGTATAAGAAAACAGGGCCTTTTGTTCATCATTGAAAACCTTCAAACATTTTTCCTCATCATAACCACATTGAACGGATCATTTGTTTAAAACATTTAACATTCATTTAAGTCATACATTACTATCTACAATTTGTATCTTTCTTTAAGCGTCTCTGTGTCCCCGAAGGAACCTTGCATGTCGTGGACAACCGTTACGTATCGCCGTCATTGCCACAACATTCCGTCAATTCCCTTTTGTATTGCCCCCAAGGCTAACTGCACGAGGACCGACAATACCCATTCAGTTGCCCCTATGGCTCTCATGTCCATAGACCGACAACCTCCATCGACGGCTATGGCTCACGGCCATAACACCGTCGGATCATAATTTAACCTTACATAGGGTCACGTTAACCCCTGAGTAACCGTCGTTACTCCCTACTAGTTGTACAACATCAAACCATTGGCAGGACACCAAGACACTGCCCTTGTTGCTCTTATGGCAACTATAGCTCGCTGTCCATAATCTACCACAAGGCTGGGAATTTCATTCCCAGACTTCATTCGTCAATTCCATTCATTCGACAGGTTAGATTTGTAATGACTTCTTTAAAACCTTTGCCCTTTTTCTTTTCTTTTCATAAAACCTTTCATTCATTTTCGAAACCCTTTACCTTTAGTTTAAACCATTTCTTTATAAACATTTCGTTCGTAAACATTCCATCCATAAAACTTTCTTTCCATAAACCGTTCATTCCAAATCATTTCATTTCGTAAACATCGTTTCGTAAAAACATCATTTCATATGTATGCTCACCAGCCCGAAAACATTATATAAAACATTTAAAAGAGGGCTTCTAGAACTCACCTGATAAGCTAGTCCGGGTTGCCCAAAACAAAGGTCCCACTACGTCACTTCTGATCTGAATTTGATAGTTAAATACACATCAAACGCAATCCTGACTCTAACAGTTTAACCATTCTAAACATACTAACTTTACTTAAACAACCTGATGCCTGCGCACTTAGCAAGTGCGCAGACCCTGCTTCCTGCGTACTTGATAAGTACGCAGGATCCTCTTCCTGCGTACTTAATATGTACGCAGTGCTCTCTTCCCGCGTACTTGATAAGTACGCAGGACCTGCTCGTTGTGTACTTGGTAAGTACGCACGATCTGTTTCCTCGTAAAACCCTAACTTTCGCATTCAGGTCTGATCACGTCAAGATCCCGAACCTGTTTGCATTCAAAACGTTCGTTTTCCATTAAGGAACTCAAATCTATGTTTACCTTTCAGTTTTATCCGTAAAAACGTTACTTTTTCACCCAAAACCCGAAAAACCCAAAAACGAACAAAAACTCAGATTTAGGCCCGATCGTTACCTGAATCTAGTTTCTAATCCGGAGGTTCTTCTCACGAGCTATGGAGCAACACTTTGCTGAAATCTTGGGTCGATCTGCCAACTTTCTCTCTCTACGGTTTCTCTCTCTAGAACTTGCAAATGAGAGAAATGGTGGAGGTCTAAGCTATTTATAGGGGAGGCTCCCCTTCCAGCCCGCCGACACATCCGGCCCGACCCGACATGCCTCGTTCATTTATTTCGTCATTTTAACTGTCGTTTTAATTTTGGGATGTTACACACGGTAGTGCAATGCCATGCACGGCCTTGCATTCCTAGTCTTGCTCCCCAAGGCTCTGGTACACTGTCCCGTGTACCCTGTTTGATTCCCAAGGTGTTTGCATGCCCATGCATTGCTCATTTTGAGGCCTATAAATAGGAGGCTTGAGTTCTTCATTCCACACACCCTTACATAGATTACCAGAGCTCAAGAAAGTCCGTTTCTATAGTTTAGAGTAGAGAGGCTCCTCCTCTTTGTCCGCAACAAGGGAGCCTACGAAACTCAGCGTTACGCTAGTTAGTATGGCCATTTGTGGCTAAACTCTTTGTATTGCTAGGGTGAAGATGAAGTTTGTCTATGTTAATGTTTAGCGTATTAATCTAGTGGTATGTTTATGTCTTTAACTATTCTCTCTTAAAACCACCTTCCAGGTGGGCTTTTTATTATTATCTAAACTTGTCTTTACACTTGTGAGTGTTCTTGATTTTAAAGCGTAAGTTTGTAAAACTTTTTTAATCAAACTTCTCTTGATACTTGTACATCTTTATACAAGCAGATCTTGATAAGCCAAGGATTGGTTAATATTAATAAGGTCGTACGTCTTTATACGAACTTGTTATGAGATCAAGAATTGGTGAACTCGTGTTGGGAATGGTGCGTCTTTATACATGGTCCCATTGTTACACCGCCTCCCGGTGAACAAAGTCTAATCACTCTTTTAATAATTATAATTAAGCACTTAAGTTTGATGTCCTAAACCAACTCGGAGATAACACCAAAGAGTTAATGGTAACGATGTCCCTAGCTAGGAGTCCTACCATTTTATCATTAAAGATTATAATTCGTGAACCAAATGTCGTGAGTACGAGGCTCTAGCGGTGACCCGGGTCACACATCTCTATTAGTCATACCACTGGATTAGTCAACTTAACATTATCATATACCAAGCGGATTCGAAGCACAAAGTAATACTCTTCGTGACCTGATCATTTTCGATATATTTACTTTCATGCTATTTACTATTCTGTTATTTACATTCTTGTTACACATATCACGCACATTTTTACTTTTCTGCTATTTACTTTATCGTCATTTACTTTTCTGTCATTTACTTTTCTGCTTCACAAACACACAAAACCCACTCACTAATTAAACCGGCTAAATGATAACAAAAGTTGAGTATTGGAACTCAACCGTGTCCATTGGTTTGATACTTGGGTCTTACCTAAACTATATTACGTTGCGATAGGTACACTTGCCTATTGTGTGTGTTTTAAGTTTGAGTACTTATCATTTTAATTATAAATTTAAAACTTCATTTCGTGAAACCAATATCACTGAATATATTATTATATAATATATTTTCTATATACTAAACACGACACATCAAGTTTTTTGGCGCCGTTGCCGGGAACACGGTGATTTCAAGAAAGATTCAAGTTAACGGATTAGCCTTATCATTTTCCATCTGTTTTTCTGTTACGTTTTGTTGCAGGTAGTGTATGATCCATAGCTCCACTACTTGTGTATATCAACCTTTAGCATAGCCTGAAAGATTCTTTTACCGCCAAATACGAGAAAACCATGCTAGAAAAATGGCCGTAGAAAACCGCACTATTTCCGACTTTGCAAGACCGTCACTTGAGGCTTTGGGGTCTAGCATCACAAGGCCTACGGTTTTCGCTAACAACTTCGAGATTAAAACTCATGTCATTCACACGATCCAATCATCATGCACTTTCCATGGATTACCCGATGAAGATCCACATGCCCACATTGCAAATTTCCTCGAAATTTGTGACACTTTCAAACTGAACGGAGTTTTGAATGACGCAATTCACCTCCGATCATTTCCCTTCTCCTTAAGGGAACGAGCTAAGGCATGGCTAAACTCTCTTCCTACCGGGTCAATCATTACATTGGATGATCTTGCGCAGAAATTCTTGTCAAAATACTTCCCGCTAGCAAAAACTGCTAAATTGAGAAATGATATTACCAGTTTCACCCAGGAAGATGGTGAATCGCTATATGAGGCTTGGGAACGTTTTAAGGACATGTTGAGGAAATGCCCTCACCATGGACTAGAAGTTTGGCTACAAGTATCATCATTTTACAATGGGTTGCACAATCAAGATCGTCAAACACTCGACGCTCCTGCAGGTGGTATTTTTGGAAACAAGAGGCCACAAGAAGCTTACAACCTATTTGAGGATATAACCATGAATAACTATCAATTGTATAATCCAAGAAGTACTGGGGGAGCCAGGCATGGTGTTCATTCTGTCGACACTGTCACTTCACTATCTGCTCAAGTAGACGCCCTCACCACTCGAATCAATCAACTTAGCAAGGGCAAAGCAATCACTAAGGCTACTGAAGAAGTAAAAAACATCACTACCAATGCTGAGCAAGTTGACTTTATTGGAACAAACCGCCCGCAAAACAACCCCTACAGCAACATTTATAATCATGGATGGAGGAACCATCCAAATTTCAGCTGGAAGATTAACAACAACCAAGGAGAATCTGGCTTCGAACAACAACAACAGTTTCAACAAAGACAATCTCAAAACTTTCAGCCTCGTCAACAATTTCAAGGAATTAACAAGCCAAGTAATGGGTTAAGCTTAGAGGACGTGGTAACTAAGTTGATTTCCACAACTGAAAGTCAAGCCCTTCTAGCAGATTCCCGTCATAAACAATATGAGGAGAAGTTTAGTCTACATGAAGCTGAGTTTAGGGCACAGAAAGCAACACTTCAGTTCATTGAGATACAACTAGGACAGAATGCAAAACTTCTACCCGAAAGACAACCAGGATTCCTTCCTAGCAACACTGAACCAAATTAAAAAGAAAATGTTAGTGCTATCACTCTCAGAAATAGCAAAGTTTATCCTGAACCTCCCTTACCAGAGGAAGAGGAAGTGCAAACACAAATGAGGGAAATATTCACTGGAATACCACTTCGTCCGCCTATCATAGAATCAACCGCTCAAGAATCACCACCAAAAGTGATTCCACAACCTACTCCAGTGGATACACCTCAAAACGTTCCGACAAAGAGAACCTTCAAATCTCACATACCATACCCAGGAAGACTGGTAAAGCAAAGGACTGACGAAAATATGAGAAATTCATCGAGCTTTTAAGCCAGATTCATGTCAACCTTCCTTTCTTGGATATCATACAACAAATGCCTAAGTATTGACGTTTCTTGAAAGATTTCCTTACTAACAAAAGAAATATGGAAGAGGCAGTTAAAAAGACTAATCAATGTGTCGCTCTCATTGAAAGATGGCTCCCAAAGAAACTTTCAGATCCAGGAAAGTTTTCTTTACCATGTTCTATCGGTCCACTACCGATAACTTTCGCACTCGCTGATCTTGGAGCAAGTGTGAACGTGATGCCGTATAACATGTTTAAAAGATTGAAAATTGGGAATCCGCGACCTGTTAATGCAACTATTGAACTTGCGGATGGTTCGGTTAAGTCACCTATAGGAATCATCGAGAACTTACTAGTAAAATTCGACAAGTTTGTCTTCCCTGCCAACTTCATGGTTTTAGAAATAGGGGCCGACTACTCTGTGCCTTTGATTTTGGGTCACCCATTTTTAGCTATGGCAAGAGCTACCATTGATATGAACGAAGGAATTCTGACACTTCATGTTGGAACACAATCAGTAACTTACAACATCAGAGGGAATGAATGCTTATCAAATGACCCCTTTGAAATTGCTCAGTTCATCGATACAAATTTGGACTACGAACTAAAGAAAGCTAAAGAATTCAACAAAGAAAGAAATTAGATCTTTGCAAAGATCTTGACAACACAAACTAGATTGATAACTATTGGGACAAGCTACCAAAGTTGAAGGACTTGAACGAAGGAACGGGAGACATGGGGGAGGTTAATAGCCCCCACCCGAAGAAAGACTGATGAAGCATGTACGGGTCTGGCCAACGACCCTTAAATAAATGTGGCGCTTCCGGGAGGCAACCCGATGATCATAAATAAATTGAGAAGTTAGTGCATACAGCAGAACACATGGACCACAGGTTTGTTTACAAATTCAAAAGTTTCACGTTCTTCAGCCTCCAGGTATGCCTTCTCGATACTAGGACCTTAGTAGCTTATCTACTACCTGTTATTTCCGTTTCTATTTTTATATTTTTCTTTATATGTCTAGTAGCATAACATCACCAGGTAGCTTCTCTACTTTTTTGAGGAGTTACACTCCATCTCTACAAGCTGGAACGCCGGAATACACATCAAATTTTTGAGAAATTCGATAAATTCTTTAAAGCAAAGTGTTAACAACAACAACAAACTTTGGCCATAGGTTATACACTGAATTGACCGGGGGAGTACCAGTTTCTTTTCCCTTAAAACTTCATGCATTTAAATTCCTGCATAGCATTCCATTACATGCATTTGTACATTGAGGGCAATGCACAATTTAAAGTGTGGGGTGGGGAATTAGAGATTCAGGACTACTTGTAACCTCAAAGCAGTAAAACTAAACTTATGATTTTCTACCCATTTGACTAAAACTTTAAAACCCGAAAAAAATTTAAAAATTTTAAACCCTAAAACCAAAATCTCTTTGAGCTCGCACATAATTAAATAAAATGAATACATGGCAAGTAGAGATCATGCATAACAAATCACTAAACCTTATCCCATCCGTTTTTATGTGAGAATAATCTGAGCCTTTTCACGAGCATTATTATCATTATTTTTCGCATGCTCTTTCGTTTGGTATACTGAGAGTTTTTCGATCTTATTTTATGCATAATTAAAACTTGTGTGACTTATACATATCGAGACCATGAACTAGTAGAAGTATGAATATGATTGAGGCACCTAGGACTTTATTACCCTTATATATTATCCTTAAAACCAAAATCCCAAAAACAATATCCGCCTAGATAGCCCTATGAGACTTAGCCTTTTCTTTTCTACTACCCACAATTATCACCAAACCAGCTTTTCGTAAACACCGGTTATTGGCTAACTGTCTTCAAGATGGAGAATTATTAGATTATCTTATATCGTTATTTCAAGTTTACAACCATTGAGGCAATTTGGAAAGAATCTGTTTCACTCAAAAGAATTGGAATATACAAGAAGAAAGTGGATGTATTAGGAAGAAACAGTCGAAAGATTTACAAGGAAGATATGGAAAATTTATTTCAAGGAAATTGAGGAAAAATAATTATTGAAAAATTAGTCTTGATGATAAGAAAAGAAAAGAAAAAAAATAGAAGAATGAAAAAAAAAAAGAAAAAGAGAAGTTAGTCTTTTACCGATTAGACCTTAAAGAGCTGGACATACATTCTTTTGATTTCAATTTGCTTTCATGTATTCATTTCGCAAAGCTTGAATTACCATCCGAACGCCAAGAGAAAGTTTTCAAAGCAACAAGTGATGTAAGAAAATGGTGGCACAACCAAGAACAACTACCACCATTATGCGGCTTGTCAAAAAGTGCCACCAAAATAAGAGGTAAAAGATACGACAAATGTGTGAAGTATGGAAACTGGAGCCACAATGGAAAGTGTAGCAAGAATCAAACTTATTCCCAACATGAGTATACGCATCTGATCAAAGTAGAAGCTGTTAGGCTACAAGCCGAAAGAACCATACAAAAAGGCATAATTGTGTACTACGCAATGAGGGAAGAGTTGAGAAAGATAAAAGATCTCGGTCTTGGTAATCTGACCATAAATGAGCCCTCAGATTAGTTATACCTTCATGATCTGATTACTGTAGAGGGACACGCTAGTATTTTCCATCTTAAGCCATGAATCCTTAGCTGTGTGTTCCACGTTAGCTGCAGCCCTTGAAACCCTTTTAAATCCCTAAAAACCCAAAAAGATTTTCATTTTTGACCTTTATTTTTCTTTTTGCCACATTACAACCCTTTTAAAGTCCTCTTGATTCATGCATACTGATATGATGTAAATTATACACGTTTTGTACGTATAATTATCCCCGGAATCATCACAATTAGAGATAATATGATAATAATTGATGCCTAATCCACAAATTTGTGTTCTGATAGGATAATTGACCCGGATTTACAAAAACATGAAGAAAACACTCAAAATCAAGGTAAAATCAGCATTCAGGGGCCAGTTGAACGAAACTGGACATAGAAGGTCAAAGTTGGAACTCAAAAAAGTCAACAAGGAGCAAAACAAGGCAATGCACGGCCGTGCATTGCCTAGCAGGGTCGTGCATCCCCTGTTTTGCCTCCATGAACTCTCATGTACTGCTAGATTCCGTACGTGAAAGAAATGAGTACTTTGCACGCCCATGCAATCCAATGCACAGCCGTGCATTGCCAAAATCTTTGTTATAAATAGGAAGCTCATTCTAGTGTTTTAAGTGTCCATTACCAAGACGTGTGAAGGCCTTAGTGCTCTGCTAAGAGCCGGAACTGTCTCGGTTTTGGTCCGTTTAGCTTTTCTTTATTTATTTTTCTTTTTAAAGTCTTGTAATGTGAAACGGTTCTTCTTGTTTAAGCAAGCAAGAGACAACCTATACCCACTCTCCCTTGGTATTGGAATACTTCTACACATTATCTAAGGGTTAGTGGAGTCACGTATATGGTCATTCATGGCTAGTTCTCTTGTGTTACTCGAGTTAGTTGAACTTCAATTAATTAATGAAGTATTTTTAGTATGTTATGTTTTTAAAGTGTTTACTTTGATTTATCTTAAAAATACAAGAATAAGTGATCTTTAAACCAACTAATAATCTTAAATCTTGAGAGTTGTTCAAGCAAGACTTCTTACTTGGGAAACTTATTCAATGTTTGTACGGTCTATATACAAATCTTGGTGCTAGCACGGCCGGTTAGTATAGATTTAATATTATGGGTTGATTAGAGGTATGGGTATTCAGCAGGCCATTTGAGCCCTAAACAGACCGGGCGGTTTGTATAAGTTTTTCTTTACTTCTCTCGTGTCGGCTTGCAGAGGACTTCTAGAGGGAGCCATGGGGTTTGATCTTGAGAATTATGGGTTGATTGGAGGTTTGGGTATTCAGCAGGCCGTTTGGGCCCTAAACAGACCTGGCAGTTTGTGTCGGTATTTCTTTACTTCTCTCGTGTCGGCTTGCAGAGGACTTCTAGTAGGAGCCATGGGGTTTAATTTTGAGAATGAAAGTCTTATTTATTTAAAATAATATTATAAGTAAAGACAACTATTTAAGAACAAAATTTGTTAGGTCCGAGCGTTCATAAAGTAGCTCTGGAGGGAGTTGCGCATTCCGACTTTCCAAAGGAAGTTACAAGACCAGACGTACGTCAGTCACAGGGATAATATTAGTCCGAATAATGAATTGTGAGATACCGACGGACTTGAGACGCCGTTTAGGGTCCGTTATATTCATTAAGGAACAGTTGGCCGACCGTATCCACTGTTCCGTTACGAAATACTAACTCCCCTATCGAAATGGTTAGTACTAGTAACTATGACCAACCTTACTTTAAATATCATTAATTAACAAGGGATAACAACTAGAGTAACACCTTAAGCAGGATAATACTTCTAATTACATTTCTACTCTTTTTATTTTTCTTTTAAACAAAACACATTTTCCAACTTATTATCCTAGTCAGACAATAGCGAGTGTTGAGTACGGGATCCGTGTCCATGGTTCGATACTTGGTTCTTACCCATACTTTACTACGCTGCGATAGGTACACTTGCCTATTGTGTGTGTATTTAGTTGAAGTAATTATTATTTTAATTTATAAATTTAAAATTGGTTTTGTGTATCTCTAAATAGAGTATATTTATTACTAAAACTACGACATCAAGTTTTTGGTGTCGTTGCCAAGGATATATATATTTATATTTTTATCTACATATAAAACACACTATCAAGTTTTTGGTGCCGTTGCCGGGGACACGATAATTCTGTGAAAGATCTAAGTTGGACTGACTATTTATTTCTATTTTACTTTTGTTTTGTTTCTACTTTATTTTTCATTTTGATTTTATCTTCATCTTTATTTTAATTTTGTTTTATTTCTACTTTATTTTCCTTTTATTTTTATTTTACTATTATTTTTATTTTGGTACTTGTTCTAGCTAATCTATCTTTGTAGGAACTTTCAAGGATCGCAACCTAGGAATTATTGCTAAGAGAAATGAACGAATACAAGTGCTGCCATTCGAAAGCATTTTACAAATAGACGTAACACTTTCGAACGGTTTTATGTGTTTAGATTTTACATTCCTCTTTATTTTCGATGATGATAAGATCGTTGCTTTGAAATGTTGATTAATTATATATCATCAAGGCAAATTACATAAGGATAGCAGGTAGACGTGCAACAAACTGCGCCGCCATCCCCTTCTGAATGGAAAACCCTAATCTACTAAAAACGAAGCCTCGCCCCTGAGGAGTCGTAAAGTTGCTGTGGACCACATGCTGAACTCTAGCCAAGAACCGAACCGCCTCCGGCGCCAAGGAGCCGAATGTGTCAAACGCCAGGGGGACAAAGGCATGCTGATTATCCTCACAAGCTTTCGCGTGCTTTTCCACCTTCTTTGACTCTGCTTTCATAACCGCTTGCCCCGCCACAAACCCATTTTCCCGCAACCCAGCTAGGGGGGATACACCTATGAGATCGACACAAGCATGTTTCCCGCCCTCCCAACCAAAAACTAGCACGTCCGCCGGTCGTAGGGTGGACCTCCCTTCTGCCGGGTCCGTAAGAAAATTAACCGGTGCCTCTTTCTTTGCCGAGATCCCTGCTCGTCTGAGAATATCCATTAACGCGTCTCGAACAAAATCATGGCGATACTTAAACCCGGACAGCTCTCTACAGTGTAACGCATGCTCCCCGTATTTATCCAGGCATGCTTTACGGCAGACTGGGCAAGTTTCATCATTCGGGAACATGGGGATCATCAGACGGTACTTAAGGATTGACTAGTACTCCACCGCTGACATACGTTGACCCAGACCTTCAATAGGAATAACAGTTAAGAAATCCTGGGCGTGAGGCCTCTTTAAGCATTCAATGAAGGCTTTCTGGCTAGGGGACAAAAGGAAATCTTCTCCCAAACTTTGTGCGATTCGACAACAAAGGGCATTCGCCAAAGTTTTCTGTGGTTTTTTGGGGGCGGTGTCCTTGTTAGAGAAACCGCCGAGATCAAAATCAGGGAGAGATTCATGCAATCGATCCAGGGCGCTGGCATAATCCGGGTCAGTTGTAGCAACCCCACTCTTTGAAATTGGATATCAAGAAACAAGGTAAGTTTTCTAACGTGAAATCGGGATTTTAATGGTGACATTCCCCTTTGACCAATTTATTCTCCTAATAAATTAATACTTTGATATAATTTAAATTATTTTTTATTAAAAATATATTTATTTTTAAAAGTATTATTTTCAAGTGGTTCTAAAAAAAGTCAAACTTGGTCAACAGGGACAATGCACGGCCGTGCAACCCAATGCACGACCGTGCATTGGGGTCCGTGCACCTAGATGTTAAAACATATCAGTAGCTTCAGTTTTCTAAAACCCCCCAAACCCGAACTTGCTCGGTTCCGGCCAAAATCACTCCAAAACCCTCGATTTCTCATGGTTTCTCTTGATTTTTGCTTCCAATCTATTCCCCGAGGTATGTAAACTTGTTCATTGTCAATTTTAGTGTGATTTATGCTTCAAATGTGGCTAATCTTGTTCAAATAAGGCTAGGGTTTCGTTTTGAACTTTGGTTTGAATATGCTTGAATATAAACTCAAAGCTTGATCTAGATGCATATTTGACTAGGTAGGATCATAATGTAACTCATTATAGCCTTGTTTAGGTAGGATTTGTTTGATTTGTATGGATGAGTTTATGAGTTTTGACTTAGAGTTCTTGAACATGGAATTACAAATTGAAGCATAAATCTTGCTCGAATGTGTTTATGTTTTAACATAGTTGGTGGGAAATTGTTGATTAATTGAATTAGGTCAAGAATTTTGGCGGGTTTGACTTTTCAAAAGTCAACATTTTGACCATCTATTTCGGTAGTCATATTACACCGTTTGAATTTGCACCTTGTTTGATTGATTGCAATTGACCATTTTGGGACTCGAGAAACATAACCGTGCCATAACCATGCACGAAATTGTGTTCCCTTTGTGTTGTCCAAAAGTTATATACATATATATTTTTATAAAAACATGATTCTTATCAAGTTTTTGGCACCAATATGCATCGTACTTTACACACCATCAAGTTTTTGGCACCGTTAAAATATATATATGTGATGAATCACTATTGATTCTATGAACTAACTCTTTTATTTTGGTGATTATAGAGCATGGCGGAGTCATCCCGAGCTACTGGAAAATGAAGGCGAGTGAGGTCTTCATCTCGATCTACCCCGTCCCCAACTACGTCCGGAGGCAATGGATCTCCACCTTCTCCACCATCACTGCCATCACCCTACCACCCTCAACCAATGCCATAAGGACAGTTTGAATTGCATTCTTGGCTAGTGTTTGACCCAGATGATGCTATAGAAGTAGAAGCCTATCATAAGCTCTAGGAACTTCTAGGACAGGAGTTTGGCATCCACAAGACTATTTACTACACCACTTTAGAGGAAATCGAGTTGCTAAATCAATGTGATGAACTCATAACAAAACCATGGGAAAGGTTCTTTGCTATCCAAGACACTACTTATTATGAGCTGACCTTGGAGTTCTTGGCCTCATTCTCATTTGCGAGACAAGTGATTACTTTGGAGTTGCATGATTGTGTCAGATTTAGGATGGCCAGGCATTGACATGAGATGTCACTGGCCCAGTTTGGGGTGAGGATGGGAATGTATAGACACAGAGAGATTACTCAACCAGTGTTCACTGAGAGCCAAAGTGAGTTTGGCGAGGGTGAGGCGTCCCTATTCTGGGGAAGGATTGGGTCTGGACCATTCGACCCACACAGTCAGAAAAACACCAAACTGAAACACCCGCTCAACCGATACCTTCACATATGTATAGTCCTTACCCTGGAAAGCAGAAAGGATAGCACAGGGGTGGTAAGCCTTAGAGACCTCTTTCACCTTCACTGCCTCATTGATCAGGTTGACTGCAACTTGGCCTACAGTTTAGCCAAATTTTTCACTAGAGCTTCAGGATATTGTTCTTCAAGCAACGTATTTTGAGGGCCTTTCATCACTCGTTTGGCCTCCAACATGGGAGTTTTAACTCCTGCTCGCCTTGGGACTCTGCTGGAGATGAACCTTCCAGTCACCATTGTTGATAGCCAAATGCTAATCCGTATAGGAATGTTGAAGAAAATTAATAGAGTCTACAGGTTAATAAATCTTAAAGGTAACATCTGGACAGGGGCAGATGATGATGCAGGGGAAGGACACCTAGAGCTAGGAGGGGGCAAGGAGAACAGCATGGGATACCGCCTATTTACCACACCACTGCGGATCCCTCTATGCTGGATTTGATGATCCGTATGGGTCAGCTAGGGTATACTATGGACGGCATGCGGCAGGATTTTCACGATCATGTACAGGACCCGTATGCTCACCAACCACATCAGCAGCCTCTTGGCCCATACCAGCAGTGGCCTCGCCCGCCATATCAGTAGCAGCTCTCTCTTCCTTTTGTTTATATAGTTTGTGGTTCTTGACTTTTAACGTTGGTTTACCAGACACGGCACCATTTTTACCGGTTACAGGAGTAACCGTTGACATGGTGGCACTGCCACCAACCTTATTCGGCCACTCGGTTAAGCGAATAGTAGTTTAGTTTTTCCTTTTAGTACTTACTTTATGTGTTGAGCATTACATAGCATTACATGTGATATAGATTTTGGTTCGTGCCCGGAAATACGATCTAGGCATTGATGAGAATCGATTACACCCCTTACAATTACGTCTCATCAGGGGAGTATTAGTTTCACCACACTCTTATTATTCATGACACATATTATATTGCATACATTCATATTGTCAGAAACTAAGTGTGGGGTGGAACCCCGTTGATATTTTGGCTGCCAAATTTTGTCCTAAGTATTACGAGTGCATGATTAATAACTACCCAATCTATTGAATTAAAAGTTTTATAGAAGTAATAAAAACATTTTCAAAAATAATCTTAAAGCAAAAGTATTAAAAGTCATTTGGCATAAACGAGCTTATAAAAACAGCAATTTGAATTACCGTTGAAGTGAATCAAGAAAACAAATAGGGAAGATTAGGAAGCATAACAGAAAGAAAGAAATAAGTTTATGCACATTTTTACTTTATTACCCTTTACCTTCCGTTTCCATGTGAGAGATTTGAACCTATCCGAGCATTATCACGAACACATCAAGCTTTTGACGCCGTTGATTATCACATGCTCATTTCGTTTGTTAGAGTAATTGCTAATTACTGCTTTGCATATTAGAACTTGTGTAAAATATACATTTTAAAATCATGGACTAAAAGAATACATAAAAATGATTGAGGCATTAGGATTAACCCATTTTATTTAGCCTTTTCTTTTCCTTTACCTACCCTAAACATTATCCCCTAGTTAGCCCCTTTGAGCCTAAACCTTTTCGTTTCTAAATCCACATCTCAAAACCACTAAAACCGAAAAAATTAGCCTTTTATCTTTTATCCCTTTTAGTTGAAAATCGACTTGGATATGATTTAAAGAACGATCATCCACCAAAAGACTATAGATCCATCGTATGTTCGAAGAAAGAAACTCATGAAAATAAGAATTATTGTGATAAGAAAAAGGGGCAACCAAAAAGGAATTCATAATCGCCCAAGCTAGTGAGAAATCTCATCAAAAGAGAATCAAACTTACTCAAAAAATTGGAGTATGCAAAGCTGGTCAAAATGAATGTATTAGGAAGAAACCGTCAAACAATTCATGGGAACTGATAGCAATGAATATTTCAAAAATAAGAAGAAGTTGACATTCTTGAAGGAAGGGATTTGGTCTTGACGATCTGACCTTAAAAGAGTCCTTAGATTAGTCACAATGTCTAATCTAAGTTGAATAAAGGAATCATTTACCTTTTAATCATTAAGCCAAGTTAGATTCTCAACATTTAGCCACCCTTTCCAAAAAACTTCCTACCCTAACCCTAAGCCAATCATTACAACCCTTTATAAAGCTCTCTTGACTTACGCACATATTTTATGTCAATTGATGGAGATTTGATTTCTATACAAGCCTATGATTATGCAAGCATTAAATATAGCATTGAGTGTTCTCCTTAACATACTATATCATATATTTAACCCGAGTGTTGAGTGGACATTTGTGAGACCGTAATTTTGTGCATAATCATAGTTCCATCGAATATGTTAGGCTTGCTACCCTATTGTGGAGAAACACTCGAAAGGTATAACCACCAAATCATTGTTTTTAAGAATGCCATTCAGCCATTTGTGACAACAGCTTTGGATTAACCTTTTATCAATACTTTACTTCTATGGGTATAATCATGCATGAGTTTACTTGAGGACAAGCAAAGTTTAAGTGTGGGGTATTATGATATGGCGTAAATTATACATGTTTTGCATGCATAATTATCCCCGAAATCATCACAATTAGAGATAATATGATAACAATTTATGCCTAATCCCCTCATTTGTGTTCCGATAGGATAATTGACTCGGATTTACTAAAACATGAAGAAAACACTCAAAATCAAGGTAAAATCAGCATTCGGGGGCCAATTGAACGAAACCGGACGCAGAAGGCCAAAGCTGGAACTCAAAAAGTCAACACGGAGCAAAACAAGGCAATGCATGACCGTGCATTGCCTTGCACGGTCGTGCATCCCTTGTTTTGCCTCCCTGTACTCTCCTGTACTGCCAGATTCCTCACGTGAAAGAAATGGGTACTTTGCACGCCTGTGCAATCATGCACGGCCGTGCATTGCCAAAATATTTGCCTATAAATAGGAAGCTCATTCTAGTCTTTTTAAGTGTCCATTACCAAGAGGTGTGAAGGCCTTAGTGCTCTGCTAAGAGCCGGAACTCTCTCGGTTATGGTCCGTTTAGATTTTCTTTGTTTATTTTCCTTTTTAAAGTCTTGTAATATGAAACGGTTCTTCTTGTTCAAGCAAGCAAGAGACAACCTATACCCACTCTCCCTTGGTGTTGGAATACTCTCACACATTATCGAAGGGTTAGTGGAGTTACTTGTATGGTCATTCATGGCTAGTTCTCTTGTGTTGCTCGAGTTGGTTGAACTTTAATTAATTAATGAAGTATTTTTAGTATGTTATGTTTTTAAAGTCTTTACTTTGATTTATCTTAAAAAGACAAGAATAAGTGATCTTTAAACCAACTAATAATCTTAAATCTTGAGAGTTGTTCAAGCAAGACTTCTTACTTGGGAAGTTTATTCAATGTTTGTACGGTCTATATACAAATCTTGGTGCTAGCACGGCCGGTTAGTATAGATTTGATATGTTGAAGTAGCTTCCCATGACAACACTCTGGATAGAGTCTTAGTTTGTATTTTCCTGTCTGTAATTGTCTTTGTATGTAAGAGTCTTTATGTATTAGTTTATCGAGTTGTATTTACTTTTACATATTGAATGTTTCATTTCTTTCTAAGTGATTTGCGCACTTACATGTGCGCAGGAGAAAGCTCCTGCGTACTTAGAAAGTACGCAAGAATACCTTTGCGTACTTGTTAAGTACGCAAGAGCATTTTGCCCTGCGCACTTGTGCGCAGGCATTAGGTTAGGTATAAGTAGGATAGGTTGACGGAAGTTTAAGTACGCAGGCTTTAGTGCAAATACGCAGATTGTAAACAAAGTGCATTTTTCTGTAACCTTCAAGTGTTTATAATACAAAGAACGTTTAAAGTGTTTTCTCTTGTCGGTTTACTTTGTTTAGCTAGACTCTCCACCTAGTCACGGGCATTCCGCACCCGGTACAACTAGTAGACCCACTTGCATGTGACGATCCGCCACACCCGAGGGACCTACAAGTGGTATCAGAGCACTTGCTCCTGATTTCGAGTGTTGTGAGTGAGTTTGGAGAGTTTTTACAAGCAAAAAGAGGTATTTTTGTTGATATTTGTGATAAAATAGGGGTAGCTCTTGAGCAATATTTTAGAAACAAAAATCACTCAAAAACTTATTTTTGTTGTGTATTTGAGTGTTTTGAGCATCAAAGGTTGATTAGAAACAAGTTTCTGACCCTTTGGCTCATTTGCATTGATCATCAGACAAATTTTTACCATCTCCAGCGAGTTTTAGGTGACCGAAAAAGTTTGGTGAAAGTTGCTGAAAAGGTATCCTGCGTACTTACCATTTCTGGCAAAAAGTACAGTTTTGTGCGTACTTACTAAATACGCAAGACTTATCTCCTGCGTACTTATAAGTGCACAAGACTGAATTTGTGCGAACTTAAGTTATATCCTGCGTACTTACATTTACTCCTACGTACTTACAAGTACGCAAGAGGAAATCTAAATACGCAAGACTATTTCTCAAGTGCGCAAGGCCAAAACCAAGTGCGCAACTGTGTCTAACTTTTCTGAAATTTGACTAAGTGTTCACTATGTCAAATCTTCAAAATCTTGGAAACCTGCTGAATTATGATAATGAGATCGGTACACCACAGAAACCACCAAAGTTGCTGAACATGAACAATTATTCTAATTGGAAAGCACGTTTCGAGCACTACATTTCTTATACCGACTCATCACTATGGATACCAATCCTTGAGGGATATAAGCATCCAAAACACATCTATCTTGATGAAACCATGCCCAAACCTATCTCTAAGCTTTCTGACGAAGAAAAGAAAGCTTATGATCGTTAAAAGAAGGCAGTTGGTTCGATCACTATGGCATTAACTCGGGAATTGTTCCACAGTTTCCGAGGGTATGACAATTCTAAGCATCTCTGGAAAGCTTTACAGAAGAGATTTGAAGGAAATAGTGACATCAAGAAGAGTAAGCGGGATCTTCTCAGGAAGCAGTATGAGTGCTTCAGATGTTTTGAGAACGAATCTTTAGATGACCTCATCTCTAGGTTCTATCATTTACAGACTGAGTTGAAGGCTTTTGAACTCAGGTATCTGGATGAAGAGATGGTGGAAAAGTTTTTGGATGCTTTACCACCCAAATTTGAGATGTACACAACCCTGATGAGGGAAAATCCTAAATTCTATGAGTTGACTGTTGAGGAGGCAATAGGAAAGGTTCAAGCTCATGACATGAACCTAAGAAGAAAGGAGAGCTCTGGAAGACCCCAGATACAAGACCCTTCTATGTATCATGGGACGACTTCTACATCCAAGTCATCGGGATCTGGAATTGCCCTCTTCACTGGAACTCCTACTGAAGAAGACCACTAAACTGGGTGTAGTGGTCATGCTTGCTACGCTTCAGGATCAAGGTTGGGGTCTCATCATCAAAATACATCAAGAAATCCTCCTGCTACGTCTTGTAGAGTCATATATTTTGTATAAGCTGTTGTCATTTATTGTATGTTTAAACAATTTTAGACTAGTTTACTTTCTGTCATTTCATTATTGTAATTTTAGTTTTTCTGTAATTTACTGTTTGTTTTACCAAGTCTGGGCCATCGAAACTATAGTTTCGAGTGAGATTTGTTCACTCGAAACTAGTAGTTTCGATCGATAGTAGTTTCGACAGGCTCTTTTTCACTTGTAAATGTTCACTCGAAACTAGTAGTTTCGAGGAATATAGTTTCGATACTTGTGAAACTACTATAAATAGCCTAGTTAGAGAATTTCTAGGGTGTGAGTTGCGGCTGTAACCCTGAATTCTCTCTTTCAGATTTGTTCTTGAATCAATACAATTTGCATTCGTTTAATGCTTGTTCTTACACTTTCACATATTATTTGCATTGATTCTTAGTGTGTTTGGCTGTCTTCTTCACCAAGTCTGTCTCTAATCCTCTGTTACAACACCATACATACAGATTCCGCCTGCATGTGTGGGTAATCGATCACTTTTGTGATTTCCGATTGAAATCTGGACCTACAATTGGTATCAGAGCATTATGCTCTTGATTTCTGAGTATTATCAGGTTTTGTGATCGATTCTAGGTGTTTTGTGAAGTTTCTCGAAGTTTTTCTCCACTCGAGTTTTTGGAGCACTGTTTCATTGATTTCTGGCTTTATTTCTTCGGGTTTTTCGGATCTGAAGATTGTTTTGTGTTCGAGAGGTTACTTGGAAGCTTTTCGCTGGATTGGATTCTTATTTCGTCATTATTAATTATTGAAACTTTTCTTCAATGGAGTCTGCTGAAGCCTGAAGAAGAAGGTATCGAAACTTCAGGGAGACATTTTCTGCTATCTGTTGGTCATCGAAACTACTTGTCTGTACCTTTGTCTGTTGAAGGTACAATCGAAACTAGCATTTTTGTCCTGTTATATCGAAACTTACCCTGCAGATTTCCCACTCGAAACTAGTCTCACTTGAAGCTGGGAAGTTTCGAGCAAGATTTCTCACTCGAAACTAGGAGTTTCGAGCAAGCTTGGTCAATCGAAACTAGTTTCACTCGAAACTAGTCTCACTCGAAACTAGGTAGTTTCGAGCAATTTTTCTTCACTCGAAACTTGTTGTTTCGACCAAAACTGTTCACTCGAAACTAGCTACTGTTGGAATTTCTTTTTCTAAGACTATGGCATCTTCAAGCACCAATGAGTATGCCGGAGGAAACAAACCACCTGTCTTGGTGTCTACCAGAGATTTTGATGACTGGACAAAGAAGATGAAGACTTTCTTCCAGTTTCATGACCACACTCTCTTGCAATCTATCACTGATGGTCCACATAAGCCAGTTACTACTACTGCTGATGTTCAACGTCCAAAACTTGTGTCTGAGTATGATGACAAAGATAATGCCTTAATTGCCAGAGATAACAAAGCTTATGGATCTATTGCTATGGCACTTCCTATGGATGTTTTCAACATTTTTGCTGAGTACACTACTGCTAAAGATCTTTGGGTTGCTCTATGTACAAGATATGAGGGAAGTGCTGATATCAGAGAAAGTAAGAGGGATTTAATCAAGAAGCAGTATGAAATGTTTAGCAGTGTCCCTGGTGAACCCATGTCAGAATTAATCAACCGTTTCTCAAGTATTGTCTCTAAGTTGAAGGTTTTGGGAACTGAGTATCCCGTTCTTGAGTTAAACAAGAAGCTGCTTGATTCATTGCCTGAAGAATGGAACATGTACCGGATTATGATAAAGAAAACTGAGAAGCTAAGTGATCTGTCACAACAAGAACTCTTCAGCATCCTGGAGTCATATGAGTTGGAGATAAAGAAGGGTGCAGTTACTCCAACTAATCAGTCTGGCAACACAGCTCTTCTTGCAGGTCAAGGCTCCTCCACTTCGTCCAAATCTACAATGGCCTATTTTCAAACTGATGTTCCTCCATCTGCTGCTGCAATTCAACCAACTGGTTCCTCTGCTCCTCCAAAGACTACTACCATGATTCCTGATGAATATGTCCCGATCATGACTGCTTTCATGTCATGCTATGATGCACTGATTTCTGGAAACTTGACGCCGGTCAGTTTTCAACCTGATGACCTGGAGCAGATCAATCCTGATGATTTAGAGAAAATGGACATTGATTGGTGCATGGCAATGTTGACTCTACGGGCCAAGAGATTTATCAAAAGGACCGGAATGGACAGGTTCAAGCAAGGAAAGACTCTTGGGTTTGATATCAAGAAAGTACGATGCTACAATTGTGACCAGCTAGGTCATTTTGCCAGAAATTGCAAGGTGCCGGCTTCAAAGGAGCAGCATGAACAGAAGACTTCCTCTGGAAAGCAAGCTGCTGTCCCTCCCAAATTTTCTACATCTTCAAGTTCCACAGCTTTGGTCTGTCAAGCGGATGGACATTATCATTGGGGTGATCAGGAAGGTGATGCAGCTGACAAGGCACTGATGGCTGACATTGAAGAAAAGGATAAATGTGTCATGATTGAACCAGCTACAGATCTTACTGCCGTGCCTACCGAGGTAATATCTAGACTTTGTAGCGCTAAATCTTGCTTAAATGAAGTTCAGAAATATAGATTCATCAACCAGGCCTTGGTCGATGAACGAGATCACTTTAAAGTAATGTATGACTCTGTTGCCAAAAATGAGAAACTTTATTTAAAGAAAATTCGTGACATATCTGGTGAAAATCGTTCTTTAATCGTGCAACTTAATACTCAAACTATTAACAATACGATTTTAACTGAAAGAGTCCAAAAGGCAGAAAAGGCCAAATTACAGATTGACCACATGGATTTGGATCAGAAAATTTTATTTGGAATTATTGATAAACAATTTAATAGAAAAGGTAAAGAAGGTCTTGGGTATAACTCTCACCCACCTCCTTATTCTAAATCAGGGAGATTTGCTGATATGCCAACTCCACATGTTTCAACACCTTTTGTTTGCAAATTATCTCCTGATGATTATATTACATCCTGTGATTCTGACAGTTTTGCTTCTTGTGCAGAATCAAATTGTGTAATTTCCGAAGATGATTGTGATGAGAGTACTAATGATAGAACTATTTTAAAAGAACTTGAGTCGGATGATTGTAATAATATGTCCGTGTCTAAACAAAATCTTTGTGAACACGTTGAAAACTTGTATTTTGATTCTATGCCTGCTGAGCATACGGGATTGGGATGTGATGTTTCTAAGTTTAAAAATGCTTTGCCTTTTGTTCCTAAATCTTTGAATGTTGTGCCATGTGTTACCAAGTTTAAAAGTGCAGGAATTATTGTGAATGATGTGCCACGTGAAACCATGAGCAACATGGATTTTTTCAGATTAAAGGAAGCACATCGTCTTCAAGACAAAGTTATTGATGAGAGAACCGTCTCATGTTCAGATTCCTCAACATCACAATCATCTTCATCTTTTGATGATAATTATCAGGCTAAGAGACATTGTGACTTTGTTTGTTTTAGTTGTGGTGCCTCAAATCATGTTTCAAGAAGTTGTACATTGTTAACCACAAATTCTAATGAAGAATCGGCTTTCAAAAGTTCATTAAATTCATATGTGTTGCCTAAGTCTTCTCAAAATAGGAAATCTAGGCGTAAAAGAATTAAAAATGCTAAAAATTATTTAAAACGAACCTGGAAAATTAAAAATAATGTTCTATTTGATGACAGTGCTTCATCAAAGGATGGTTGCAATTCTGATTCCCATGAGATGTCATATCCTGACACTAAAATCTCTTGATTGAAACAATTTTGGTCAAAATGTATAAATGGTTCGTTGTGTATAGGGTCAATCAAGAAGAACGGGAGATAACATCTGGCATGTAGATAGTGGATGTTCAAGGCACATGAATGGTCAATTCAATCTGCTGCAAGATTATCATCAAGAGGATGGAGATTATGTAGCTTTTGCTGGAAATCCAAGAGGAGGAAAGATTGAAGGTCAAGGAACTGTGTCGAATGGTGTAAATAGTTTGGAAAATGTCAACTTCGTTCCACAGCTAAAGTACAATCTGATGAGCGTCTCCCAGATCTGTGATAAAGACTTTAGTGCCTTGTTCAACTCAAAAGAATGTCTGATTTTGAAGCCTGGTGTAGTAATTCCAGAAGAACTCATTCTTATGCGAGCTCCTCGAAGATACAACACTTACAGTCTGGATATGAACAATCCATCAGGAATCGAATCCTGTTTTCTTTCAAAAGCTTCAGAAGATGAATCTTTTCTCTGGCACAAGAGATTAGGACACGTTAATTTCAAGACAATGAATCGCCTTGTTCGAGGAAACCTTGTCACCGGTTTGCCTCTGAAAGACTTCTCACCAGTAGAACATTGTCTCTCCTGCTCCAAAGGCAAACAGCACAAATCATCTCACAAACCCAAAACCACAAATTCCATTGACTCTCCCCTTCAATTGCTTCACATGGATCTTTTCGGTCCTGTCAGTGTCATGAGTCATGGAAGGAAATCATACTGTTTGGTGGTAACCGATGACTTCTCACGATTTACTTGGGTATTCTTCCTGGCAAAGAAAGAAGAGACACCAGAGATTCTGAAGATTCACTTGCTTCAAATCGAGAATTTGTTCAATCTAAATGTGAAGATTATCCGCAGCGATCATGGAACAGAATTCAAGAATGTCACTCTCGATTCTTTTTGTGAAAGTAAGGGTATTGCTCGGCAATTCAGTGCACCACGTACTCCTCAACAAAATGGTGTAGCTGAAAGAAGAAACCGCACGTTGATTGAAGCTGCAAGAACTATGATCGTCGATTCTAAACTTCCTGTCACGTTCTGGGCCGAAGCAGTCAATACCGCATGTTTCGTACAAAATAGAGTTCTCATAACCAAAAGTTGTAACAAGACTCCTTATGAAATCATGTACAAGCGCAAGCCTGTTATTGACTTCTTCAGGAAATTTGGATGTGTTTGCACAATGCTGAATACTTCTGATCAGCTGAACAAGTTTGAAGCCAAAGCAGATGAATGTTATTTTATGGGATATTCGTCTAACCAAAGAGCTTTTCGTGTTTACAACAAGAGACGAAGGATTGTGCTGGAGTCCATTGATGTCAATTGGCATGAAAGCAATCATACGGACGCTGGGGACGGTCCTGATTGGCTTTTTGATGTCGACTCATTGTTTAAATCTTTTAATCTTCCTGATGTTACTAATATATCTGTTTCAGCTAATCCTCTTTTGCCTGTAAATTTCTTAGGTACTGCTTCTGCTTCTGCTTCAAGCTCCTCTTCATCATCCACTCCAGATTCTTCAGACTCTGTAGCAACAAATGAAATTGTTGAGGAAGAAACTCCTCCAATAGTGGATGTTGCTCCACAATCTTCTGTTGACAGCTCAAGTAATGAAGAAGCCGTTATTCCTGATCACAACTTTACCAATCTGGATGAACTTGTAGAAGAAGATGAGATTCCACAGTTGAGAGTTCACAAGAATCATCCCACAGAAAATATCATTGGTCCACTCAATGTGGGAGTACAAACAAGAAGTGCCACAGAAGCAATAAATGATGGTCTTTTCACCTGTTTCATATCTCAAATCGAACCCAAAAATATTAAAGCTGCTTTGCTCGAGAACAGTTGGGTGGAGGCCATGCAAGAAGAACTGCAGCAGTTCAGCAAGTTACATGTGTGGAATCTTGTAGATCTTCCGAAGAACAAAGTCCCAATCGGCACTCGTTGGGTATTTCGTAACAAGAAGGATGAAGGTGGAATTGTAATTCGTAACAAAGCCCGCTTGGTGGTTCAGGGGTTTTATCAAGAAGAGGGAATTGATTTTGAGGATGTCTTTGCACCAGTGGCTCGCTTGGAAGCCATAAGAATGTTTCTCGCCTACGCAGCCTACATGGACTTCACGGTTCATCAAATGGATGTGAAAAGTGCATTTCTGTATGGAAAGGTTCAAGAAGAAGTTTATGTCAAGCAGCCACCGGGTTTCATTGATCCAAGCTATCCTGATAAAGTTTACAAACTTGACAAGGCACTGTACGGTCTTCATCAAGCACCTCGTGCGTGGTATGAAACGTTATCTACGCATCTGCTGGATAATGGTTTCACACGAGGGGCAATTGACCAAACTTTGTTCAAGCGTAAGGATGGTGCGGACACTATTATGGTGCAGATCTACGTGGATGATATCATTTTCGGATCCACCAATCCTCGGTTATGCAAGGAGTTTGAGGAAGTGATGCGATCTAAGTTTGAGATGAGCTCCATGGGAGAAATGAAGTTCTTTCTCGGTTTACAAGTAGATCAGTCTGAGTCAGGAATCCTTATCCATCAAGAAAAGTATGTTAAAGAAATCCTGACCAAGTTCAAAATGACTGAATCTCATCCTTACAAGACTCCCGTGGAAGTTCGTCATTGTCTATCTCCTGATTTGGATGGTGAAAGCGTGGATCAGCACCTCTATCGCTCAATGATAGGATCTCTTCTGTATCTCACTGCCAGCAGACCAGACATCATGTTTGCAGTGTGCTTGTGTGCACGCTTTCAGATTCAGACTACGGGGGATGCAACTTAGACCGAAAATCCACTTCTGGGGGTTGTCAGTTCCTTGGCAACCGTCTCATTTCCTGGCAATGTAAGAAACAAACCACCGTTTCTCAATCCACAGCCGAAGCTGAATACATTGCTGCAGCCCTCTGTTGTTCTCAAGTGAGATGGATCCACCACCAGATGCTTGATTACGGGATCACTTTTCATGAAACCCCCATCTTGTGTGACAACACCGCCGTTCCTCACATCACCAAAAATCCCGTTCAGCACTCTAAAACCAAGCACATTGAGATCAAACACCATTTCATTCGCGATTGTGTCGAAAAGAAACATATCAAGATCGTTGAAGTGAAAACCGACAAGCAGACCGCTGACATCTTCACTAAGGCCTTTGATTCTGCCAGATTTGAAAAACTGGTGGAGATGCTCGGCATGATAAACTTTCAATAACCCTTGTGCATACTGTTTTTTTTTGTTTAAACTTGTTAATCGGGAAGATTTTCAAAAAGATTTTCTGCTTTGTACAGTTATTTTCTTATTTATTTTTGATAGCATAACTTTTGGGGGAGAATTAGATAGTTATGTCGGAAAGTAAAAGTTTTGCTTCGTATAGTTAAAAAAAAAAAAAAAAAAAAAAAAAAAAAAAAAATCTCTTTATTGCTTTTTGTTTGTTTCAGGAAAATCGGATCTGACCTTGTGAGAAATGATAGAGTCTGATCACACTTCTTGAACATGGAATGGACCACAAGCGATGGTGCTTACTGAGGTATAGCCGGTAGGCCCGACATATGGTTATAACTCTCTAGTAGTGTGAAAACCTAATTCTCTACCGTACACGTGTGTTTGAACCCATTCTTGAAACATCTAACCCATTTTAAGCTAAGAAAACTGATTCAATCAGATACAGGCTTACGTGTTGGATTCTGATTCATGCACCAGGTGACCGTCAAAGTAACAAAAATTACCGCCGATGACCCCGTCTGTTTTGCTTACGCAAAGATCTCGGGAGTTCATCTTTTTCCCATCCACTTGGATGATTTGACCCCGTCTGTTTTGCTTACGCAAAGACCTCGGGTGTTCAACTTTTTCCTATCCGCTTGGATAATTTTACGACTTCTTCTGTTTTGCTTACGCAAAGATCTAGAATGTTCGTACCTTTTTTAATATCCACTTGGATATTTTTCATTTTACACCCATCTTACATCCTGTTGGATTTTATTTTACTTTTGGCGGTGAATTCAACTTACCAAGATGGTACCCTGGTTAACCTGCAAGAAATGATAAGATGAATGTGGGTATGTCTTGAGGATTGATAGGCTTTCAAAACCATTTTATTTCAATATGTGGGGTACACCGTGTTTCGTGCATTAAATGGTACCTTTTAATCACATGAAATTTTTGTATAAACAAATGCTCGGGTTTATCTTGCACACATATCGGCTATCTTCAGGGATTCACAGTAGCTGAGTGCAAAAATGAAGTGTTTCAAGAGTTTGACCAGACATGATCTCACGTTGGATCTTTTCCAAGGATAAGTGTTTATATCTTATTTTGGTTATTAAAAATATCTTTATCTTCCTTATTAACTTGTTTAAATTGTACATAGTTTTTGAGTTTATGTCTTTTGCCTTTGACCCAGTTTGACCTACCTATCGAAACTATGATCATACTTGAAAGGTTTGCCCCTAAAACATTTGCTCGAAACTTCCAAGTCCCTCGAAACTACCCTGCCCACTCGAAACTTCCTCGCTCACTCGAAACTAGTAGTTTCGAGAGGGCCATTTCAGTCTTTTCACAAACTCAAATTAAATGTCTTCATAATCCATATTCATGCGGCGTTTCTTCATCACTCACCCGAAACTCTCTCACACCTTTGCTTTCACACACAAATTCTCTCAAACCCTCGGTCTAAGCTTGCGATTTCAGTGTTTCTCATCTGAATCCCTCGTCGTCTTCTTCATCAGATTTAGGTTGATTCATCGATATGGATCTTTTATTTGCCAAGAAGCACAATATCTGTGCTTACTTGAATGCCACTGACCCCAAGAATGCAGAGTTCACACCAGTTCTCAATTTCCTAGCCAACTCTAATATTAGCTTTGCCATAAACAACAATCTGCCAGTTTTTGAGACCACTATAAGACAGTTCTGGGCTACTGCTACAAGTGTCTCCGTTAACAATACAAGACACATTAGAGCCACTGTTCACAACCAAGAAGTGTTATTTTCTGAGGCTACTATCAGAGAGGTGCTACAATTTAATGATAACCCTGAAGCCCCAATTGAATTTCCAAGTTTTTACATTCGAGAATGTTTCAGAAGAATGGGTCACCCAAATAAATTCATAGGAGGGCAAGTCATCAAGAATGCTCTTCCTCCACTCTGGAGATACATCGTGCATATCTTTATTCATTGCATCTCTATTAGAAAAGGAGGATTTGACTCAGCAAATGCTTTGATAGCTTCGGCCATTCTTGGCTTAGTCAAGGGAAGGGAGTACAACTTCTCTGGTCTAGTGTTCGGACAACTGATTGAGAACCTAACTGGGAGAGTCAAAGACAAATTTCTTGCATATCCAAGGTTCTTACAGATGGTCATCAATCATCTCCACCCAGATCTTCAACAAGATGGTCCTCTCCTGATTCTTGATCATATGAATGCAAAGACTCTGAGCTACATGAAAAGCTCCAGTTCAAGAACAAACCGAGTCATTGCCAATGTTCCTTTATTTGGACACATTCTGGGAGAAGAAGAAGAAGCCATACCTGATGTTGATCCAGAACTACCTGTTGAATCTTCATCATCATCAGCAGAAGAAGAAGAACCTCATAATGAGCAAGAAAACCAAGAGGCTGAAAATCAAAATGTTGAAGTAGAAATTCAGGAGAATGTACAACAGGAAATGGGACTAAATGAAGAAGATCTTATCTTTGAAGCTCCTATGATAGATCAAGTGTTGGAGAATCCTGAACCAATTATTCAGGAAGAACATGTTGAGGCAGAAGCTGATTCAGAAGACACCTTGGATGAAGGCATTTATGGCACCAAGTATGACGTCTCAGATTATGAAACTGAAACTGAAGATCACACTGAACCTCCAGCATCATCTTCTAAGAGACAAGCTGAGTCTGAATCTGACTATGAGCTAGAAGAACCACTGGCTAAGAAGATTAAGACTGGACTGGAGCCTTTAAGCACCTCCTCAGAGTCCTTAGATGACATTCCTGAAAACCTAACTCCTATTCATTCACCCATTCATGCTGCTACCACCCCTCAACCAACTCCACAACCATCTCCACAACAATCACCCATCCATACTTCTCCCACATCACCATCTCATAATTCAACCTCCCCTGTTCCCAGAGTTAAAACATTAAGCCTTGAACTAAAGAAGATGCAGGATCAGCTTCAAAAGAAAGATGAAGAGATTGAAGGTCTGAAATCTAACCTGCATGATGTCCAGGAAGAAGTAAAAGACTTAAAGCTGGAAGTTGGGGGTCTACATACACAGATTGACATTCAACAAACCCAACTTGAAGAACAACAGAATTTTATCTCAAAACAAAATGAAGACTTCAAGGTTTTAGCTGAAGCAGTGAAACAGCTTAAAGCTTCCATTGATAAGCCTGTGCAACAACAAGCAACCACTTCAATGGCTCAGGGGGAGATCACATCTGTGGTTGAACCTTTGTCTCCTGCCATCATCACTGATCCAGAGTCTACAATGACCATCTTTACCGGGCATGCTGAAAAGACAAAGGAGGCAGTTGAAGTTAAGGTTGAAGGACCAGAACTAGACCTTCCCTCAGCAAGTGAGAGAAGAGATGCTAGGAAGAAAGGAAAAGGGACGTCAACAGAAATAGAGACTGTTATACTAGATGAAGAAGACATCCCATCTGATGACGAGCTGAATGCCCTCTTGAATGAAATTGAAAACTTTGGGTATAACGATCTTTACCCAGAAATTCTGACTACAGAGGAAAAGGAGACTGAAAGAACAAGATACTTCACCGAAGAAGGAGAAGAAATTCAAACCTTGTCTGATGAAGAAAAAGATGAAGAAGAGGTTCTGGTTAATCTCATCAAGAAAGTCACTCCTGAACCAACCACTACAGCCTCTGAGTCTATTCCAGCACAAGATCCACCGTCTGTTGCACCTGAACCTCCAACTTCAAGAAAATCTTGGTTCAGAAAAATCATTCAGGAAGAGACTCCTAAAACATATGAATGGATAGCTGAGCATCAGGAGCTAAAGAGGCCCCCAATTGGCTGGAAATATGATGCAGAAAGGAAGCTCTTTATCATTAGAAGATATAGAGGGGGAGTTCAGCACTTCAAAAATATGACTGACTTCCAGACACTTCCTTTCTATGACCTCAGGGATTTAGCCAAGCTTCCACTTCAAAACCCTGGGAAGGTTATGATGGCTTATGACTTCGAGAAGTTTCTGCACTCTCAAGTCAATAATGATTTCAAAGGGATGAAGCCAAGGAAAACTCAGAAGAAGATCTCAAAGACAAGGTTTCACCCTAAAACCAATAAGCCTTATGTGTTCTTGAGATACAAGCCTGCCCAAACCCACAAGACTATCACCATTCCAAAATCTGTACCTGTCCAGCTACAAACTTTCAGAAAGTGGTTCTATAACCCAGTCATTGGCAGTGCAGTGATCGAGTGTAAGGGCAAGGAAGACATCATCATCTTTGAGCCCATGGAGCTGCTGAAATTTCAACCTGAAGATCTGGAGGTGCTATTCCAGAATCACATTCAGGCATATAGTGATGAAGATGAAGCTGATGCCAAAGCCTATCAAAGGGTTGTGTCTCTACATGTAAAACCTTTCATCCCTAGGACAACTGAAGGACCAGCTGCTTGAAGAAGAGCTGAAGACAGTAATGCAACAGCTTAGGGGGAGATTGTAGAGTCATATATTTTGTATAAGCTGTTGTCATTTATTGTATGTTTAAACAATTTTAGACTAGTTTACTTTCTGTCATTTCATTATTGTAATTTTAGTTTTTCTGTAATTTACTGTTTGTTTTACCAAGTCTGGGCCATCGAAACTATAGTTTCGAGTGAGATTTGTTCACTCGAAACTAGTAGTTTCGATCGATAGTAGTTTCGACAGGCTCTTTTTCACTTGTAAATGTTCACTCGAAACTAGTAGTTTCGAGGAATATAGTTTCGATACTTGTGAAACTACTATAAATAGCCTAGTTAGAGAATTTCTAGGGTGTGAGTTGCGGCTGTAACCCTGAATTCTCTCTTTCAGATTTGTTCTTGAATCAATACAATTTGCATTCGTTTAATGCTTGTTCTTACACTTTCACATATTATTTGCATTGATTCTTAGTGTGTTTGGCTGTCTTCTTCACCAAGTCTGTCTCTAATCCTCTGTTACAACACCATACATACAGATTCCGCCTGCATGTGTGGGTAATCGATCACTTTTGTGATTTCCGATTGAAATCTGGACCTACACGTCTTCAGCTAACAACTCAGCTATAGCCAGAATAGCTGAAGATCATGTAGCACTAATCTCATCTTGTATGCTTGCGTATGAGAATTTCATAGGTGGCAAGCTTACTGATCCAGAGACGATTGAAGAAGATTTTAATCAAGTGGATCCTGATGACATGGAGGACATGGATATTCAATGGAATATGGCCATGCTATTGAGGAGAGCCAAGCGTTTCCTGAACAGAACAGGAAGAAAGTTTATTGGCGGGCATCCTAATGCCAAGGTCGGGTTTGACAAATCCAAGGCCAAATGCTACAAGTGTCTGAACTATGCACACTTTGCTCGTGAGTGTTAGAAAGACAGAGCACCTGCTTCTGGTTTTACCCGACCCAGCCAAGGAAACAGCTATGGCCACAACAATCTAAACCACCACATTCAAAGCCAAGGTGGAACGTCCAATGCACTGGTAGCCCAACAGGACGACAACTTTGATTGGGGCGTTCATCTTGAAGATGCCATCATCACACAAACCCAGGTTGGTCTCATGGCTGAGATCATGGAGATGATGGAAGCAGAGAAAAGGGAAGCTTCTATGGCTGACCTAGAAGAATCTACAACTGCTGCTACAGAGGAGGTGAAGGAAGCTGAAGAAATGGAAGCCCCTTTTGCTGATGAAGAGTAATCAACCACTGCGATTGCTCTCATGGCCATTGGAGAAGCAACAAGTTCATCGTCTGAGGTAGATTCTAACCTTTTCTCTGTTATTTCGTGTTCTAAATGTCTAGGGCTAAAACTTGAAAATTCTAGGCTCTAAGACAAAATCGAACCCCTAAGTATGGCAGTTCTAAACTACAAAGAAAATAAAAACGTTTTAAAGATTCTATTGAAACGTTGAAAAAGGAAAAGTGTGAATATTCTTTAAAAATAAGTGATCAACAGCTTCACTTACGGTCGGGTGAACGAGTGAGCGGGAAGTTTGTCAATAGCTTAATAGACATTGATCTCACTTGTCTAGATGAGTCCTCTAATAAGGATGATTCCCTTAAAAAGGATGAATCCTCAAGTAAGGCTAACTCCACATTTAGTGAGGAGTTTGTTACTGCTTCTGAAGATGGGTCGGTTAACTCTTGCCCTGAAAGAGTAGTATCTGAGGAGTTGTTGACTGAACAAAAGGTAAAGAAAAACGTTATCACTAATGGTGATAATTGCATTTTAACTGACCCCGATATCATTGAAACAAATGATAATATAAAGGTAATGCTTTATGGGGGGTATAAAAGTCTTAACCAAGCTAAGAAAGAGGCTTTTTCAACTCATTATGGGCTTGGGTATAAAGAAAATTTGGAAAAATATTATACTCCCAAAAACCAAACTGTTAAGGTTCAGACTAATGTTCATAAACCAACTCCTCCTTCTCATAATGCTGAGTTATCTAAGGCCAGATCTAATGAGCCTTATAATAGAACTTATGTAGACTAGAGGAACTGTTTTCACTGTGGCTTGGTTGGTCACATTTTTGTGAACAGTCCTTCTAAGAACCAAGGGAAACGACATGTTGTTTCACAACCACCTGTTATCCCCAGGTCGCCACCAGTGAAACCATCTCCCAAAAATCCAAAGCAAAATGTGGTGAAACCACCAGTCAAACCGATGGTAAAGCCTAAGATCATATTTGAAGCTAAACCATCTGTTCCAAGAAAGGTAACGCAACCTGCTGTACCTCATGTATCTACCTCTGGTAGTACACGTACTGGTGAGAAACCTGTGGCAAGACTCTCTAAGCCACAGAGGAGGAGACGGAACAAGAGGTTGAGAAAGCTTGAACAGCTGACTTCAGTTCAATCAGGTGAAGCTTCCACAAGTTCACCTGCTGTAGTTGAACCAAAGTCTCATGTTCCTGTTAAGAAACAGAAGAGATCCTAGACTACAAAATCCAAAACTTCTCAATCTCCTAGTTCTATTTCTTCTAAAGATTCATCAATTTTGAACAGTCATCATTACTGTCAGTTAAAGAAAGTAGTTTATTTTGAAAAGGATGGACGACCCAAGACCACAATGGCTTGGGTCTCCAAATCTAACTAATTCTTTTGTGACTCGTGCAGGGACGTCCGAAGAGTACTATCTCTAACCGCTGGTATGTAGATAGTGGATGTTCCAGGCACATGACAGGAAACATGGCCCTGCTTCAAGATGTTAAACCATTCAGAGGCGGCTATGTGGCCTTTGCCGGAGAAAAAGGCGGCAGCATCACGTGTCAAGGCGTGGTTTTGAACGGTTGTGTTAGCTTTGACAATGTCAACTTCTGCGAGCAGCTGAAGCATAACCTGTTGAGTGTCTCCCAAATGTGTGATAAGGAGTACTCGGTGATGTTTGACAAGTCAGAATGCCTGATTCTCAAACCCGGTTTTGAAGTTCCGGAAGATTGGATCCTGATGAGAGCGCTAAGAACAAACGACACCTATCAGATCGATATGAGCGTGGCAACAACCACCTCATCAGTTCCTACCTGTTTGCTTTCTAAAGCGACAGAGCTCGACTCCATCTTGTGGCATAGGAAACTCGGACATATTTCATATCGTAAAATGAATCATCTTGTCCGAAACGGTTTGGTAACCGGGGTTCCTAAACTGAGGTTTACCATTGCAGATGACTATATGCCTTGTAAAAAGGGCAAACAGCAACGGAAGTCTCACAATCCCAAGCTCCAAAACTCTATTGATACCCCTTTGGAGCTATTACACATGGATCTGTTTGGCCCCATAAGTATCAGGAGTATTGGAGGTAAGTCGTTCTGTCTAGTAGTAACTGATGATTTCTCACGTTTTTCTTGGGTGCATTTTTTAGGTACTAAAGACGAGACTGCTGATATTCTTCAATATTTGATCCTGAACTTGGAATCTCTTTGCAAGCTGAAAGTTAGAAGAATTAGTAGTGACAACGAAACTGAGTTCAAGAATAATTTGATGGAGCTTTTCTGTCTCAAGAAAGGGATCCGTCACGAATTTAGCGCGCCGTACACGCCTAAGCAGAATGGAGTTGCCGAACGGAAGAACAGAACACTAATTGAGACTGCAAGGACTATGCTGTCGGATGTAAAGCTTCATGTCACTTTCTAGGCAGAAGCCGTTAATACAGCTTGTCACGTCTTAAACAGACTTGTTACGAGTTTATCAACAATCGACTTCCCAATCTTGATTACCTAGTTCCTTTTGGTAGTCCTTGTTCCTTGTTGCTATAGTACAAAGACCGTCAGTCTAAGTTTCATGCAAAAGCGGTGGAAGGCATCTTCTTAGGATACGTTGCCAACTCGCCTTGCATGAGAGTGTACAACATAGGAACTCGTACTGTCGAGGAATGGTTTGAAGTGGATTGTAGTAAACACAACATTCACCCGAACCAACAGGTCCAGCTTGGGGTTTTGAATATGATGCGCTATTCAAGTCATTCAATCTTCCTGATCTATCTGCAGTTGACGCCGCAAATGTTTATGAATTATTGGGTGGCGGTGATGACTCCAGCTTTTCTACTCGTGCTACTGTACCAATTATAACTCCTAATTCTAATGTTACATCTGCATCTGGAACTCATGACAGTGATGACAGTGAAGATGCTCTTGTTGTTGGAGATGACGCTCAAGCCAATCCTAACACAACTGTAGGAAATGAAGCTCCAGCTGATCCAATTAACATTGAATCTTCTTCCTCTGGAACACAGGAAATGGGGGAGTTAAGCACGAATTTAGATCCAGAAATTCAGGAACCGATTGTACCGGAGACGAGAGTGCATAGGAAACATCCAATCGACAACATTATTGGTGATCCTTATGCCGGTGTTCAGACTCGTCATCGAACCATCACTGAGAACACCAGTCTTTACACAGAGATATTTGACACTGGTGTCATGGAAACATGTTTGCATGCTGCATTCGTGTCCCAGTTAGAGCCGAAGAATGTGAAGGAGGCTCTCACTGACAACTGCTGGATTGAGGCGATGCAAGATTAACTGTCTCAATTCCAAAAGTTGCACGTGTGGGATTTGGTTGACTTGCCAAAGGGCTTTCAACCAATTGGAACCAGATGGGTGTTCAAATGCAAAACGGATGATCGTCATGTTGTTGTGAAGAACAAAGCAAGATTGGTTGTTCAGGGTTTTTATCAGCAAGAGGGCTTGGATTACACGGAAGTATATGCCCCAGTTGCTAGAATTGAGGCCATTCGACTGTTCTTGGCTTATGCCACATATGTCGGCTTCAAGGTCTATCAACGTGATGTGAAGAGTGCTTTCCTTTATGGTAAAGTTCATGAAGAGGTCTATGTCACTCAACCTCCCAGTTTTGAAGATCCGCATAATATTAATAAAGTGTATAAGCTCGACAAAGAACTTTATGGTCTTCATCAAGCACCGCGGGCATGGTATGAGACATTATCTAAGCATTTACTGTCTAATGGTTTCGACCGTGGACATATTGACTCGACCCTCTTCATTAGGAAAGTAGGAGGTGACATTCTTCTTGTACAAGTATACGTTGACGACATTATCTTTGGATCTACCAATGAAGGGATGTGTAGGGAATTCGAGCAGGTGATCAAGTCCAAATTTGAAATGAGTAATATGGGTGAATTGTCGTTCGTCCTAGGTCTGCAAGTCAGTCAAAGAGAGGATGGAATTTATCTACATCAAACTAAGTATGTGTAGGACATCTTCTCAAAATACAAGATGAATGATAGCAGTACTTATGGAACACCTATCCCAGTCAATCATGGTCTGCATCCTGACAAAGATGGAAAGGATGTAGATAGCAGATTGTACCGTGGGATGATCGGATCACTTATGTATCTCACAGCTTCAAGACCCGATATAATGTTTGCTGTGTGCTTGTGCTCAAGGTTTCAGTCTCAACCGAAGGAGTCACATATAATAGCCGTGAAGAGAATTTTCAGATACCTGAAAGGGAAACCCCGATTAGGTCTTTGGTACTCTAAGCAGCAGTCATTCGACTTCAAAGCCTACACTGATTCAGATTATGGCGGTTGTAACCTTGACAGAAAGTCAACTTCTGGTGGATGTCAATTCTTAGGAGACAGACTTGTCTCCTGGCAGTGTAAGAAACAGTCAACGGTTTCTGTCTCAACTTGTGAAGCAGAATACATTGTTGCAGCGAGCGGTTGTTCTCAGATACTGTGGATTCAACAGCAGTTGAGAGACTACGGCTTAAACTTCACTGGAACTCCTCTATTCATTGACAACAATGCCACAATGTCCATCACAAATAACCCGGTGAAACATTCCAAAACTAAACATATAGAGATTCGCCATCAGTTCATCTGTGATTGTGCTGAAAAGCATTTAATTGAACTTGTAAAAGTTCACATGGATGACAGTCTTGCTGACCTTTTCACAAAGGCATTTGATCGATCCCGTTTTGAGCATCTTGTCAACTTGATAGGAATGTTCAATCCTGAGTGAAAATTAATTTTTCTTAATTCAATTCAATTCATGGAAGTTAAACTTTATTTCTTTTAAATTTTCTGTATAGTTCTTTCAAGTTTCAAAATATTTTACAAAAACAAAAACAAAAATAGAAAATGGAGAAAATTTCAAAGTTAACTTGAGAAAAGAGGAAATGATAGTACATCAGAAATGATCTAAACGTCATAGACTGCTCATATGGGAAATGATTGCGTCATGTTTACTTAACTGTTTAACTTATTATGTTTTTAATCTGCTTATTTACAAGTAATTCAAATTGTCAGTAGGTTGTATGCGTCTTTGAATCACTAGTAGTGTGGAAACTAAATCTAAATTACAACTGTGATTTGAACCCATGTTTGCAAGTGTGTGTGCGTAAAAGAATAGAAAAGATCATTATCAGATATAGGATGTTAGATTTTGGCAATAATTTTCTTTTGAGGTAAGTTTCGGGTTATGTCGTTAGAACAATTAATGCGGTTCATCTCACTGCCTATACTCACAAGTATGCAAGGAGAGATTGAATCAAGACATGTCTCTACATTAACCGTTGAGCATGTATTCACCCTTGAATCACTCCTGATTCATTGAAATCAAATCCAAATAAAAGTTGGATCCGCTTACCTTATTCAAACACCATATATATTATCCTGAATCATCATTCCGATATTCAGTAAAGAAAATCAAATGAAACCAAGACAAATGAATCACTCGATTCTGAATCTTATGATTCCTGATAATCCTTATGGATTCTGCTTGATTTTTCCTGTGCTAATAGATGTAACTTCATTCTAAAAATTTAGAAAATCATTGGGAAAAACTTAGATGCCTTAAGATAATGCAGTTTACATTAGTATAGCATATCAGTGGGGTACATGTTTTATATCTTATAAAAAGTACCTTAATACACAAGAATGTGATACAAAGATGCTTATAGTTTCAAATCTTATAATATTGTCAACTTGAATTACTTGTTTATGTGCTTATTACGTATGAATAAATAGTAATCCATGACATGATCCCATATTCTTTGATGTTTATATTGTATCGTTTTTGCTAAAAGATAGCCTGATATGATCCTCTGCTCGTGTCTTTGATCAAAAATAGTTTGTGTGAATTCTTGTATATTTTATTAGAAAAGATCAAAAAGATTTTAAGTTTATGCATAGTTCAATTTTATTCAGAAAAACTAAAAATATTTGTGTTTAACCTTCCTGAATTGTATTTGAATCCTCCTGATTGAATATTTTTATCTTGTTCGTTATTTGACTTGAAATACTTCATAAATTCTGAGTTTAAAATTTGCACACTTAAGGGTTGTGTGTACTTGTCAAGTTCGCACGAAGTAAGCCTTGCGTACTTAACAAGTACACAAGAGTTAAAGCTTGCGCACTTGTAAATGCGCAAGAGTTAAAGCTTGCGCACTTGTAAATACGCAAGAGTTAAAGCTTGTGCACTTGTAAGTACGCAAGAGTTAACTCGTGCGCACTTAACAAGTACGCACGACTGATTGAGGCTGGGTATAAAAGTGACACTTAGAAAATTTTCTCAGTTTCATGCTTTTAAACGAAAAACTTTTCCCTCTGCAAATTTCACTCAAAATCAAAGTGTTCCTAAACCATCTTTTCGTCCCGTCTATAGTTTCATCATCTCATTTCATCGATTTGGTGAGAATCTACGCTAAATCCATCCGTGAAATCATAACATTTGGACCGATTCTTGACTTTAAAAAAATTACGTTTATTCTTGAATTTTTGGGTAAAATTGGGGTTGTTTGGGTAATTTCTTATCACTAATACCGGATTAGAAAACTTAATCGACTCCCATTCATCCCTTTTGGTCCTCGATTTTGATCCGTCGGTTGAATATGAATCGACAGTGGGTCGGGCGACTTTTTAGGTCAAAATTGGTCATGTGTAGGTAGTTTGTGGTGTTGATACTGGTCCCATAGGTTAGAATCATTGATTCCGACCTAGTGGCGACCTATTCGACCCGCTTTTTGAACGATCAGTCAATTAGTCAATAATCTGGAATTTTTGTCAAGTGGTGTTCTTGCGCACTTAGCAAGTACGCAAGAAGTACGTCTTGCGTACTTGTTAAGTAGGCAAGAGGAAAAGACTGCGCACTTAGCAAGTGCGCAGGACCAACACTTGGGAAAAATTCTGTCTGAAAATTCTGTTCAAAGAGTAACTACTATACTGAGTCATGTTTGTTCATTTCCAATGATACGTGTTGTTCTGATTGTGTTTTCTGTGTGTTTTTGCAGATTATGGCTCGGGCGTTTACTAACGAATTCAACCTGTTAGCAAACACTCAACCCGAATGGAAAGGTGCAGCATTGCAATATAGGGAGATAGTTGATTTCTTGAACCGCTCTAGAATCAGCTATGCTATCTCGGCTGACCCGACCGTGTCAAGACCTTATTTGGAACAATTCTGGGAGACAGCGGAACACGACTGCACGGTATCCCCCAATGTCATAAGGGCTACTGTTGCTGGTCAGGCTATCGCTTTTTCTGAAGACACCATAAGAAGGGTCCTGCAGTTCAGAGACCTTGCTATCGACCCGACAGCCTATCCCGACTACTTTGTGGATGGGTGTTGGAGGCAAAGAATGGGATACGTCGGAGCGAGGGACTATGCCTCATACAAAAAGATGTGGGTATTAGACCAATGGCGGTTTTCACCCACGTCATGATCGTGTGCATCTCGTCAAGGAAAGCTGGTAAAGATGCCATGGGTCATGACCTTGCAGCAGCCATGGTGGGCTTGTCTCTTAATAGGGGCTACAACTTCTCGCGCTACATCTTCAAAGAAATCAATGACCAGATCAACACATCAGAGAAGTTTAGATTCTTATTGTACCCTAGGTTTGTGCAACTCTTGATTGATGACGCGTTTCCAAACCTTCCTGCTATAGGGGAGAGATTACAAGTCAAGCGGGTGGACAAAAGAGTATTTGCTTAATTCTTAAAGCCAGGCAGTGTAGAACCTACCCCTGTGCATACAGAACTCTTTGGCCACCTACTCAATGAAGCATATGTCGCACCTGAAGATTGGAATTGGTATAGTCCCAATTCGGCACCAGAAATGAGTGAAAACTCTGATGAGCAACGACAGGAGGAAATGGAGAGTGATGATAGTTCGTCTGAGGATGGAGACGACGAAGGCAGTGATGGTGGTGCTGAGGAATCCGATTCAGAAGCAACAAAATCATATTCTTCTGATTCCGATGACGCACCATCGCAGGCACACCCAGGAGATCGGCACATGTAACCCTACCTGAGTCGTCCTCCAAAAGAAAGCGACAGAGCTCGAGCAGCGAATATGAGCCATCCTCTGACTCTGACGCGGCTCTACAAAGACAAAGACGAGAGAGTGTTCATAAGAACAGGGGATATAGGCAAGAGGTTGCTATTTTCAGGGTAGTAGAGGTCCCGACTGTGCAGCAAGTACAAGTTCCAGCTGCCAGTCCAGATTCAGCTTCTACCCCACCAGCACAACAATTGTACCATAGGAGGAGAAGACCACAAGTTCAAGCTGACGTGGTAGTCACAGCAGTCACAGAGGAGGTTCCTGTGATGGTGACCCTCCCTACAACATCAGTCCAAGTGGCGGTGACTACTCCAATTGTCACGGAGTCTGTCACCATCACCCCTACCACAACACCCACTCCCATCATCTCATCCACAATCCCAACACTCACCATTGAGCCGTCAAGCCAACCCTTTAATTATGGTGACTTCACACAAGGGTTTGACTTCGACACGATCTTCGCCTCCCCTATCCATAATGCCGAAGCGTCATCGTCTAGGCATCCTGATCCGAATGATGCAAGGATCGATGTGCTAGAAACCCAAGTTGTTGGACTGCTGAAGACTATTCAGAAGTCAAAGGAGGAATCTGATGCTCAACAAGCACAGATTAATTCACTGGCCGATGAAGTTAGGATTCTACATAGCCAGATAACGGGGACTAATGAGCGACTGAAGAACGTAATGGCACAAAACGAGCTGTTAATGAAGACAAATGAAATAATTCTAGGCCACAGAACTTCACTTGAGCTAAGGCTGGATTTACAAAGAAAAGAGCACGAAGCGATGGTCAAATTAGTTGCAGAACTGACCAAGAAGCTTGATGCTCATGGGGAGAAGGAGAAGGAGAAGGAGAAAGAGAAAGAGAAAGAAAAGAAATCCACTGGTGCTGAGCCTTGTCATCCAGTCGACTTGACTAAGGATGACGATAATGACAAGGATCCTGAAGCCGGTCCTAGTGGAGGTGAGCACCAAGCTTTGGTAATTGTGCCTATCTCTGCTATTCCAATGGCTGAGTGGGAGTTTACTCAGCAAGAGGGTGGTGATACCTCTGGTGGTGGTGGTGAGAAAGGAAAGTCAACAGCTGAAGTACTTAAGGACTTATCTGATGATGAGATCCTTTATCTAGAGCCTGACTATTCCAAGGAAGCACAGATCGATGCTCTCTTTAATCTAGAAGAAGGAGAGATCGACTCTGGTGATGACTGGAATGATGATGATGAAGACGTGGTGATCGAAATTTCCAAGGGTGACAGGGAAGGAGAGTACGAGCTAGAAGATGGAGAGATCTTTGAATTTCCATCCTTCGACGCTCCGCTCGACACAGATTCAGTTGAGCAGGCCAGTAATGTAGAAGCCTCGACTGAAGCCTCCCCAGTCAACCCTACACCTGTGGACCCAGAGGCACCAAAAGAAACAGACATGCCTTCTACTTCATCAAAGGGTCCAGCTCCGGTGTGGCAAAAGACGTCTATCATAGACAAGCATGGAGCAACAGGGAAGATCTTGGCTGTAAGGTTCGAGGAGGATAAGCAGTTGTTCGTAATCAAACGATCTGGCGGGGTTCAATACTTGAAACCCACCAGTGAAGCATTCAGCTCCTTGCCCAAATACGACCTGGTGAACCTAGCAAACCGAGAGCTGCTGGGTCATTCCAATCACGCAGTGGTGATGGGTTTGTGGGTGGTTCTTCAGCGAGAAGCAAGATCAGGGAAGTTCGAGATGTTCAAGCCTCAAGTGCCCAAGAGAGTCAGGGATAAGCACGTTGTACATCCTGTGACTAAGAAGCACTTAAAGAAATTGGTATACAAGCTAGTGCGATGTGAAACTAAGATTCCCCTGAGCAAGTTATCTCAGGATATTCTTGGTGACATGTGGTACTGGTACGTAGATCCAAAAACGGGAGAGGCTGTGATCATGGGCAAAGGACGTTCAGAGAGTGGGAACTTAGTGCCAAAAGAACTTATCGGAATATTTGATGAACTCTGCTTCATCAACTTTTCTGTGAAAGATCTGGAGGTACTAGTAGAACACTACTGCGTCTACACGGACGAATGGACAAAGCTCCTTGCTTCTAAATATGACAAGGTGATCAAGTTCTGCCTTGAATACAAGAACAAGATGGAAGCTAATGAGGCACAACTGTGAAGACTGAAGATTGAAGACTGAAGACGATGAAGATCCCGAGCTGTTGTCAAGGGGGAGTTTGTTGAAGCACCTTCCTGTGACAACACTCTGGATAGAGTCTTAGTTTGTATTTTCATGTCAGTAATTTTCTTTGTATGTAAGAGTCTTTATGTATTAGTTTATCGAGTTGTATTTACTTTTACATATTGAATGTTGCATTTCTTTCTAAGTGATTTGCGCACTTACATGTGCGCAGGAGAAAGCTCCTGCGTACTTAGCAAGTACGCAAGAATACCTTTGCGTACTTGCTTAGTACACAAGAGCATTTTGCCCTGCGCACTTGCTAAGTGCGCAGGCATTAGGTCAAGTATAAGTAGGATAGGTTGACAAAAGTTAAATACGCATGCTTTAGTGCAAATACGCAGATTGTAAACCAAGTGCTTTTCTCTGTAACCTTCAAGTGTTTATAATACAAAGAACGTTTAAAGTGTTTTCTCTTGTCGGTTTACTTTGTTTAGCTAGACTCTCCACCTAGTCATGGGCATTCCGCACCTGGTCCGACTAGTAGACCCACTTGCATGTGACGATCCGCCACACCCGAGGGACCTACATAATATTATGGGTTGATTGGAGGTTTGGGTTCATTGAAGGTTTGGGTTGTCAGCAGGCCGTTTGAGCCCTAAACAGACCGGGCGGTTTGTGTCAGTATTTCTTTACTTCTCTCGTGTCGGCTTGCAGAGAACTTCTAGCTTGAGCAATGGGGTTTGATCTTGATAATGAAAGTATTATTTATTTAAAATAATATTATAAGTAAAGACAACTATTTAAGAACATAATTTGTTAGGTCAGATTGTTCATAAAGTAGTTCTGGAGGGAGTTACGCATTCCGACTTTCCAAAGGAAGTTACAAGACCAGACGTACGTCAGTCACAGGGATAATATTAGTCCGAATAATGAATTGTGAGATACCGACGGAGTTGAGACCCCGTTTAGGGTCCGTTATATTCATTAAGGAACAGTTGGCCGACCGTATCCACTGTTCCGTTACGAAATACTAACTCCCCTATCGAAATGATTAGTACTAGTAACTATGACCAACTTTACTTTAAATATATCATTAATTAACAAGGGATAACAACTAGAGTAACACTTTAACCAGGATAATACTTCTAATTACATTTCTACTCTTTTTATTTTCCTTTTAAACAAAACACATTTCCAACTTATTATCCTAGTCAGACAATAGCGAGGGTTGAGTACGGGATCCGTGTCCATGGTTCGATACTTAGTTCTTACCCATACTTTACTACGCTGTGATAGGTACACTTACCTATTGTGTGTGTATTTAGTTAAAGCAATTATCATTTTAATTTATAAATTTAAAATCTAATTTTGTGTAGCTTTAAATAGATTATATTTATTACTAAAACTACGCTATCAAGTTTTTGGTGTCGTTGCCAAGGATATATATATTTATATTTTTATCTACATATAAAACACACTATCACATACTACTTAGTTAATCGGTGGAGACTTGATTTGCATACAAGCTTATGACCATTGCATAATTCGATTCGAACTTGAGTGTTCTACTTAACTTACATTATCCATATATATATAACCCTAGAGTTGAGAGAACATTGTGAGGAGTGAAGGTTTATGCATAATTGAAGTTCTAGTAGGCTTGTCATGGTTTCCATCATCCTAAATTAGAAAAACACAAAAATAGAATAAAGCAACTCATGAGTTATCCCGGAGTTTCAAACTACTTGGAGCTTCATTACCCTTTTGTAAAGTTTTAGTTATGGGTCTGATCATGCATGAGTTTGCTTAAGGACAGGCAAAGTATAAGTGTAGGGTATTATGATATGCTCTAAATTATACATGTTTTGCATTCATAATAATCCCCACATTATGGTACTAATTGATTAATAACCTTGCAATTGATACTTAAAACGTTTATATTAATTGCAGGTTATTCGGTGTCTCAAATATATATAAAGCTAAATCCTATCAAAAAAACCAAGAAATTAAGCTTTCAGAAGGATCATTCCCGAGCTTTGACCCCCAAGAAGTCAACATTGGTCAAAGGAAGTCAACAAGCAGCTAAAAGACAAGCCTGGGAAGCTGACTGCACGGCCGTGCATTCCTAGTCTTGCTCCCAAAGGCTCTGGTACACTGTCATGTGTACCTGTTTGATTCCCAAGGTGTTTGCACGCTAGTACAATCTAATGCACGACCGTGCATTGCTCATTTTGAGGCATATAAATAGGAGGCTTGAGTTCTTCATTCTACACACCCTTACATACATTACCAGAGCTCAAGAAAATCCGTTTCTGTAGTTTAGAGTAGAGAGTAGAGAGGCTCCTCCTCTTTGTCCGCAATAAGGGAGCCTACGAAACTCACCGTTACGCTAGTTAGTATGGCCATTCATGACTAAACTCTATGTATTGCTAGGGTGAAGATGAAGTTTGGCGTATGTTAATGTTTAACGTATTAATCTAGTGGTATGTTTATGTCTTTAACTATTCGCTCTTAAAACTACCTTCCAGGTGGGCTTTTTATTATTATCTAAACTTGTCGTTACACTTGTGAGTGTTCTTGATTTTAAAGCGTAAGACCGTAAAACCTTTTTAGTCAAACTTCTCTTGATACTTGTACGTCTTTATACAAGCGGATCTTGATAAGCCAAGGCTTGATTAATATTAATAAGGTCGTACGTCTTTATACGAACTTGTTATGAGACTAAAAATTGGTGAACTCATGTTGGGAATGGTACGTCTTTATACATGGTCCCAATGTTACACCGCCTCCCGATGAACAAAGTCTAATCACTATTTTAGTAATAATAATTAAGCACTTAAGTTTGATGTCCTAAACCAACTCGGAGATAACACCAAAAAGTTGAGGGTAACGATGTCCCTAGCTGGGAGTCCTACCATTTTATCATTAAAGATTATAATTCGTGAACCAAATGTAGTGAGGACGAGGATCTAGCGGTAACCCGGGTCACACGTCTGTATTTGTCATACCACTTGATTAGTCAACTTAATATTATCATATACCAAGCGGATTCGAAGCACAAAGTAATACTCTTCGTGACCTGATCATTTCCGAGATATTTACTTTCCTGCTATTTACTAGTCTGTTATTTACATTCCTGTTACACAAATCACGCATGTTTTTACTTTTCTGCTATTTACTTTACCGTCATTTAATTTTCTGTCATTTACTTTTCTGCTTCACAAGCACACAAAACCCACTCACTATTTAAACCGGCTAAACGATAACAAAAATTGAGTATTAGAACTCGACTGTGTCCATTGATTCGATACTTGGTTCTTACCTAAACTATATTATCTTGCGATAGGTACACTTGCCTATTGTGTGTGTTTTAAGTTTGAGTATTTATCATTTTAATTATAAATTTAAAACCTGATTTCTTGAAACCAATATCACTGAATATATTATTATATAATATATTTTCTATATACTAAACACGACACATCAGATAGACTGGCGCAACTATATGTCAACGAAATCGTGTCATTACACGATGTGCCCCTCTCTATTGTGTCAAATAGAGAAAATCATTTTACGTCTCGATTCTAGCAAAGCTTCTAGAAAGCGTTAGGAACAAAACTGAATCTTAGCACTGCATATCATCCTTTAACCGATGGTCAAAGCGAAAGAACCATTCAAACTCTGGTAGATATGTTAAAAGTGTGTGTGATAGACCTTGGAGGAAGTTGGGACGACCACTTACCTCTAATGGAATTCTCGTACAATAACAGTTATCAGACGAGTATCCAGGTAGCACCGTTCGAAGCCTTATATGTTTGAAAGTGCAGAACGCCTGTGTATTGGTCTGAAATAGGAGAAAGTCAGTTATCTGGACCTGAAACAGTCCAGGAAACGACTGAAAAGGTTTTGCAAATAAGGGAACGTTTGAAAACGACACGTGATAGACATAAAAGTTATGCTGATAAACGACGTATGCCGTTAGAATTTAATATAGGTGATCGAGTTCTATTTAAAGTATCACCATGGAAAGGCGTGGTGCGGTTCGAAAAGAAAGGAAAGTTAAGTCCACGTTTTGTTGGACCTTTTAAAATTCTGAAACGAATCGGCCCGGTAGCCTATCAGCTTGAATTACCAGAGGAAATAAGCGGAGTACATAATGTATTCAGCATATCAAATCTACACAAGTGTTTGCCAGACGAAACCCAAGTAATGCCTCTGTAAGACGTAGAGGTGAACGAAAAGCTTAAGTTCGTGGAACAACCCTTGCAGATCGAGGACAGACAAGAGAAAAAGTTGAAACAAAAAAGGCTTGTGTTAGTCAAAGTAAAATGGAACTCCAGATGTGGACATTTGTACACGTGGGAACTGGAGTCGGAAATGAAAAAGAAATACCCTCACTTGTTTGAATGATAATCCTGAGGACGAAATTAAAACAAGGTGGGGAGGATATAACACTCGTCAATAAAATGTTCAAGAAATGCAAGGAATTAAACCACATGGACTAGATGTGACAAAAACCAGAAGTTCAAGGTTTAAAATGAAAAAAATTAGAAATTGGCAGCTTAGCGGGCCGCTAAGGTTCCCCACACAGTCCACTACGTGTAGGCTAAGGAATCACTCGGGTGATTCCCCGTGTATGCTAAGTAATGGCCATGGATTCTGTGCGTGTCAACTTAGCGGACCGCTAAGCTATCTCACACAGTCCGTTAGCCGCAATCTGAGGAAGGGTCCAATCAGATGGGGATGCATAGGAAGCTCTCCCACACGGTCCCCCTGGTTAAAGGTCCCCTACGAGTTAGATTTCAGCCTATAAAAGGATGGTCGATATCAGTCCATTTTCACATCCAAACTCGAACTTCATATACTCAAAACGAATTCTAGCCTCATTTATCATAACCCACATCCATCCCGTAACATCTGATACTCGTTTAAGTGCCGTACTTTCTCTTAAACACTCGAAGAAACGAAGAAAACTCCCGGTAACGAAGTAACGCTAAGCTAAGATGCTAGAGCTTTAGTCCCAAGACCTAAGAAGCCATTCTCCTAAGTTATTGTTATCTTCTCAATACTAAGGTGAATACTTTATCCGCTTTCAAAACCATTATCAAACGTTTACGTTTACGAAAACGGCTAAACAAGTATTAAATGATTGATGCATAATAGTTCTTCTACGAACAAAACATGCAGGCCATAAGTATACGTAAAGTTTAATCAAATGATACACGTGTCTCGGGTGAAAGTCCCGGATAGGTGTTGGATCGGGATCTACCTTGATCCAATGATTCAACACATTAACCGAACCAAATCGTGCGGAATCCGATTTGATTGGCAATCCAATCTATGACACGGATCGGGTCTTAAGAAACGAGCGGATTAGATGTCGAGACGAAGGTTTCTATCAACCCTTTGGTGTAGAGAAGTTGGATACAAGACCTGGAAACTCTCAACGGACAGAGATTCGACAATACAGGTGCAGAGAGTTTGTGTTTTGTTGGTTCTGCTCTGGTCAGTCTCTCTATGTGTATATCTGTTGTATTTCCGTGTTGTATGTGCTCATGAAGTGAAAGTTATATATATAGTGCAGAGGCCATTCGTACGAATGAGACATGTGAATGGACTCATTCGTGCGAATGAATCAGCAGAATGGTTCATTCTTAAGAATGAATCATCAGAATGGTTCATTCGTACGAATGAATCATTCTCATGACTTATTCTAGCGAATGAATCATTCTCATGAGCTATTCGCGCGAATGGATCATTCTCATGATCCATTCGTGCGAATGGGCCTTTCATTAGCACGATTGATCAACGTTATCGCTATTTATCAGATCGTTTAATACACAGTCATTATATATGAGTAAACATTAAGGATAAACATGTAATTTCATTACTACATCAAATAATTACATTAAACATAGATGAAATACATATTACAAGGGATTAGGGACATATTATGCATCTACATACTCCCCCTTGGACCTAGATCCCTTCAAAATGACCTAACTAACATTAGTTGGTCTTCAACATCTCTTTTGTACGAGTTTTCCAGTTAACTCCGGCGTGTATGTCAAAAGCAAAGCATATACGTATTACTTTCACATACTGCAACGCCTGGTCTATATCTGCAACTTCAAAAAACGGTTGACACTTGTATAGAGTTGTAACATCTTGTTCAGACAAGTTGGTCAGCCACAAGGGATCAAAGACCCTGATGGTCTCCCATGACCCTTCTTTACAAAGCACTATAACAGCTTCACCAGTACGCCCATCATAGTACCACCATTTGAACTGATCTGAGAAGTCCTGGATCATTTTCCTTAAAGGAATCTTCTTCATGATCGTTGGAGGCTTCCACTTTAAGACAATTAGGGGCTTCTTGGTGACTGGATGAACCTTTTCCTTATGAATGTAACGTGTAGGCATTTGTGGCTTGAAGTTCACCCACTTCTTCCGGTATTCGTATTGTAATTGACGTTCAAACCATTCGGATAGACCGGAAGATTCGCTGTATAGAAGCTTTAGACGCGCCAATTGATTTACTTCAAACGCGGGCAGCGTCTTGAAATCATGAGGGTACCTGAAATATTGTATGCCCTTCTCTCTTTTTATAGCATAGCAGCTTAAGTCGTTGAAGTATGCCCAACTGATTATACGACCATCAGACTTGTGTCCTTTGAGTCGATAAACTTTAGTGTACTTGGTTGGAGGAGAGGACTTTGAGTTCTTTTTTAATTCGGCCATGTATTCCATCCACTGAATTTTACGTTCATTCAGCTCGTCAATGTCAATAGTGGAGGGACCGGCTTCATCCTGTTTGTTGTCGATAATGCGGTTGACCTCCTCGTCGGACTGCTGAGTGAATAAGTCCACGAAGGAGGGAAGATCATCACCATCTACTGATGTGTACTTTGGATATTCTTGATCAGTGATGTCTTCGACTTCAACCTCATCAACGTCTTCTAGTTCGTCAGAAGAGGGATAATCAGTTGTTGAAACAGATGCCTCTTCAGTAATGACTTCGTCAGGATTCATTTGAAATAGCTCGGCAATCTGTTCTTTTGACAAGCAATGCACGATTTCCCCTTCCTCTTTGTCATAAATAACTGAATGTTGGATGATCCCTTGCATGTCAAGCACATAAGTTAACTTTGAAGGTTGTTGCTTGAGAGGCATCACATCCAAAACTATTTTCATAAACAAACAAAAAATAAACATGTGAGAATTTTAAATTTCATTGATTTAATCAAAATAAAACTGAAATTATTTACATAATAATCTAATATTTACAAAAAGACAACTTAAAACACTTAAAACAAAAAACTATCAATCTTCAGTGCCCTTTTGTGTATCTGATGATGGGCCTTCTGATTTGTCTGATTTTTGCTTAGTGCGTGCCTCTGCTTCTGCTGTCTTTGAAGCACTTGATGCAGCACCAGCATTGGCACCATCATCCTTATCTTTGTCATTATTATCATCATCATCGTCACCATCATCATCCTCGTCATCATCATCATCATCATCATCGTCACCATCATCACCATCTTTGCGAGCACCCTCAATTCTGGGTGTCGTGTCCCTTCTGCTTTCTAAGTCTTCCAACAGTCTCTTATTTTCCTCCTCTATCCTTTGTATTCTCTGAGCATGTGCATCAACAGTTTTAGACAACTGTTGATTCTGGTTTGTAGCAGTGAGAAGGAGGGCTTGTTGATCATTGCATCTATTGGAAAGACTTGTGATGGCTTGGGCTTGTTCAGTATTTTGCAGAGTCAACTGACTGATCTGCGAGCCCTGAAGATCTAAACGCTTTGACTGTTCTTGATTTTGAGCCAGAAGCTGCAGTACCAAGCTGTTTAGAGTGATGATTTGATCGTTCAACGAAATAGTCGGCAATGATGTTGATGACTCAGCTCGAGTAGTGGCTGGCTGTGATGTATGAGCAGTCGTGTAGATGGGAGGAGGAATCGAAGGCACAGTTTGTGTCTGAGGCATGGATGTTGACATTGGAGCCTCAGACCTGGTGGCAGTTGCTGTTGTAGCAGAGGTGCTCTCCGTCCTTCTGACAAGTTTGAACTTTTGGCGTTTGGCCATTCTCTTCATTCTTCCTTTCTTGACTGGGGTAGATTGGGAAGAAGGAGCAGCAGATACTTGTGGACAGTCAGGGACAAAGTCAGCATCCCTGACGTCATCATCATTAACCCTTGAGCTTCCTTGATCTGCTCCCCTCTTTCGTTTTGTGGCGACCAATCTTGCCCCTTGTTGACTGATTTCGAATTCCTCTTCAGTTTCCTCAGAATCAGTAAACAGGACGGTGTCCAGGTTAACGTCTTCTGGGTTAGTTGGAAGGGATGAATCGATAGCAGTAACAGTAGGAGTGGTGGCAGCGGTAGATGGAACATTAGGAGCATTGCCACCACCTCCCTGACCATCTTGGTCGTCGTCATCTTGGTCGTCAGCTGGAGGCACAACAATATCCTCCCTGTCAGAATCACTATTATCGTGACGCCAATTTCTGTTTGCAGGTGCCATATAATCAGAATTTGCCAGATGTCCAATAAGGCGTTTATGTGGAGGCTTTGTTGGTCTTCCCCTATAAGTCTGTACCCGGTTTAGTGTGACATCAGTCATATGCTCCAGCCTTATCATGTCAATATCGGATCGTGGCAGTAGAGGAAGTTGGTCATCGATTATCATCTGTAAGAATCGGGGGTACATGAGATACGCATTGTCCCCTTTTAGCGAGATGTTTTCCTTCAGGTGTGTGAACACCATCTCTGAAAAGTTGAACGGTATGTTCAACACTAGTGCCACAAATGCGCTCTGTATTGTTTCGCACATATCATCAAATCCGCCACGACGGGAACCGAGGCAGTGAAGAAGAACGTGTCCTAGATATTTATACTGGGGACAGAGGTTCGCCTTGTTGAGAACGCCTTCGGCGACATTCCCGTCGTACTTTATTCTCATGAAGCATCCACGGACTAGATATTTATCCAGTGTCACTGGATCTTCAGGATGATCACCGAATTGACACAATCGGCGAATGTGAGAGGCAGATACAATAACCTCCTGTCCTGCAATCTTTCCCCGTATCACAGTTGGAGAAACTTCACAGTCTATTTCAGCTGTGGCCCAGAATTCCCATTGATGAGAAGCATAGGGAGTGCAGATATAAGATATAGCATGGGCTATCCTGGATCGAGACAAGAACTCGATCATTCCAATAAACGGTCTTGCATTCTTTGAAGTTGGGATCATGTAAGCACAAATGTTGCTTTTTGTTGAAGCTTTAAGAACAACTGGAGCTCTGTGCGCCATAACGATCAGTCTGCAAACACAAAAGCATGAAGCACATCAGATCAGTACATGCAAGATTTTGGAAATATGAACTTTTGGACCATTTTCCCTCTGTACGAATGAACCCTAAAAGTTGGTTCATTCGTGCGAATGGATCATTCTGCCTATTTATTCGTGCGAATGAGTTTCATTCATATATCATTCGTGCGAATGAGTCTTCATTCGTGTTAATGAGCGTTCATTCATGTGAATGAGCATTCATTCGTGTGAATGAGCATTCATTCGTGTGAATGAGCATTCATTCGTACGAATGATCATGAAGAATGTGTCCATTCGTATGACAGACGGGTCGCGATCCAAATTGTCCAAAAATCAACCAACACATGAAAAGATTTGTCGAAAAAGACATCAACACACTCGACTATGGTTTTCAACCAATATTCGACATTTTAATTGGTTTATTAAGTCAGATTTTAAGATTTTAGGTTTGGTTTTCGTTTTGAGCCCTAAATCTAGTCGAACATCCTCGAATCGGTATACACTTGATGAATACTTGTAGATTTATACCTGTAAAAAGAAATCGAATGATTAGATCGTGATTTGACGGAGTTTTGTTCAAAATCAGAAATTGATCGAACAGACGTGCGAATGCAGATTTTGAATTGTGCGAATGATGCTGCACATGCGAATGAATGGCATATTTATAGGATGGCCTGGTTCATTCGTGCGAGTGGACTCTCATTCGTGCGAGTGAACCAGATTTGATTCATTCTGCCACTCATTCGTGTGAATGATCTATTCTCCTCATCCATGCGTACGAGTGAGCCATTCTGCTCATCCATTCGTACGAATGGATAACCTCATTTAGTAAATTAAACTTTTCAGGTTAAATGAGGTATCCGACCACATTGGTCTTGACAACAATTTGATTATGAAGTGAGGGATCAATTATGAAGTTTTGGAATAGTTTATGAAGTACAGGAACGATTTGATCAATCAGGGAGTCAAGCGGTTTTCAAATTTGGTTGATAACAGTCGTTCGAGTCTTATCAGATAATCTAAAATTCAGAAAAATTAAAATCTTTTTGGATTTTTTTTGAATATGTAATACTGAAAATAATATCAACAAGATATATACACGCATGTCTCAGTAAGAATGATCCTTATGAGAAATCATACAGACTTAGTGACTAATGATCTGAGACATTTTGAATTTTGTAGATACAACTATACAATGGTATTTACACATCTTTTTGTGAGAAAGATCCGAACATAGGATCAGTACTAAACTCATAGCAATCAGCAACATTGCAAATTATCTGAGCTTTAAGTACACTTAGTCAAAATGCGATCATTGATATGTTTGTCCATCTTAAACTTATGCAGACCTTTTCTCAACACTTACAAGATGATCTTGAAGGATTAAGTCCATTATCTGTGTGTCCCACACTAGTTAAGAATTGACTTGAATTACTTTTCAAAACATGTTAATGTTTCAAATCAGCACAACTTACTTAACCAATCATCATAAGTTCATGAGATCTCAGTTATTCCCTGTTGCTTCTTTACTAGACCAAATTTTTTTATTTTTTTTTTTTAGTTTTTTTTATTATTCGCAGTGACAGCCATCAGCTCATGGACGGCTTCAGCCAGGTATTTACAAGGCAATATGGCACGTATACAGCTAACGGTGTTTATGTTCATCTTATCCCATGGATGGCTTCAACCAGGCTGCAACCCGGTAATATGGCACATATACGGATTCGGATTCATACTTTTATTTTATTCTTAATCGCATGGACGGCTTCAGCCAGGTATTTACAAGGCAATATGGCACGTATACGACTTCAGAATCTAATTTTTAATTTTATAACTACTTTCTGATATCTCATTAAACCGATGATAACTGGTGTGCACAGAATGAGAAACACCTTCAGTTTCTATTGTTGATTTTCGTCAATCCTTTCACCATTATGTGACTCACAAGACAATATCTAATATGGTATTGATTTATCATCAATGGTCGAGATTCAGTAAGATAAGCCTATCAATGCATCACATGTCGATTTAGTGTGACTATTCACTATGACATTAAATGCAATGTGCTTCATACATATGGTTAGTGTGCCATCACTTCCCAAAGGTTGGATACGATTTCTCATTTTTGAGTTTTTCAGATGTTTTTGGGTTTTAGACTGTACAAAAATGGAAAATCTTTTTTTTTTTTTTTTTTTTTTTTAATAACAAACTGTACACAAAATAGAAATCTTTTTGGAGTCTCAGAAAACTAGCGTCTGTGTACTATCATTTTTCTCAGCGAGAGATCATTTTCTTACTGACATTTTCTCCCCCTAAAATCTTAAAATGAAAAATCTTTTTGAGTTTTTGAGATTTTTAATAAACGCAAGAAAGAAAATATATACATGAACGTAATTGATAAAAATTAGTTTAGATTAGGAACCCAAGCCTTTACGGTCTTGGATTTTCCAGACTCATCTACAACCGTACAATCCATCCATTGTCCTTGTGGACTTTTGGAACAACCACCTGACTTTGAAGTACCGTCGTCAGAAGCATCATCTGATTTTGCTTTCCACACATGTTCTTTGTGCAACGACTGTTTGTGGTAAACAGTGGATTGCTTAACGATTTGTACAGGTGTGGAACTCGAATCAGAGACCAACAAGTCATGCATCTTTTGTTTAACTTTCTTTTGATGCACTTGTTGTTGGGTAAAAGAGTTAGATTTTGACTTTAAAACCTTTTGTTTATTTTCTGAAAAATTGTTAACTCTTTTACTTGGCTTCTGAAGATAAGGACAGTTGACAACAATGTGTCCTTTTGTACCGCACTCAAAACAGTATCTCCGCTCAACCATCCTCGGAGATCTGTATTGATTTTCACTTTGGTGAGATTTTGAACCACCAGCCTTAGTTTCTTTTTGTTCAGCTGAAGAGAGTGACTTGTTTGATTTAACAGACTCTCCAGCTTTAACAAAATTAACCTTTTTGATTGAGGCTTTGGTTACTTGACTCTTCTGATTAGAAGTAGTGGGATAAGCTGGACGGCAATTGGTTTGTTTAATTTTAAAAACAGTTTTAGAAGCAGATTTTGAAATACCAATGCTGTCATTCTGAGGAGCAGACGAGCTATTGTGTCCCAAACCACGAGTAGGGCACTCATCGTCGTCTTCATCCCACTCTTCTACTATTCCATCAACACACTGGGACTTTGAGGTCGAAGCACCATTATCGTCAACCTTTTGTTGAGAAATTTTGTTTTCGGTTGGATCAACGACAAGTGGCGTTTTGACCTTAAAGTCAATGATTGGGTTATCATCCGGTGTGTTTACCATGGTATTCAACACCGGTGGAGGACAATTTTTATACCCAAACCCAGCATTTTTCTGTCCTGGAGTGGACCGTGAAATCATGTAATCAAGAAGGTAAGAAGAATTTGAATAACTTTTCAACTTTTGATTTAGAGTTTCATAATCACACTCGACAAGCACCAGCTTTTTCTTTGTTTCATCAATCGTGTTTAAATAAAAAGTGATGGCATTTTGTTTGTTGATAACACAGATTTCTAATTCATGAACTTGCCTGTTTAAAAGATCAATTTTGTTTTTGAAGGCAAGTTCGTTTCCCTTTAAAACACGGTTTGCTTCAAGACAATTAGTTAAATCAGCAATTAAATCTGTGTTGTGACTTTTAAGTGTCTCAATTTTCTTTTCAAGTTCATCACAATTTAAACATGGTTGAGATTCAGACTCACTTTCAAAACTCTCAGAATTTACCTGAATGCCTGTGGATGTTTTTACCATAAAAGCACAGCTACAGGTAGATTCAGAAGAGGAATTGTTAGTATCCACATCAGCTGTTGATTGACCTGAAGAGACGACAGATGATTTATGTTCATTCTCAGGTGTGAAGCCAGAACTGTTTGAAGATGTGTCGTCTGCAGCTGATGAACTTTCTGAAGCAATCTCTTTCTCAGCATCAGAATCTGATTCTTCATTGATTTCTACAGTCTTTGCCATGTAAGCTCCATCCCCTGAACTGCCATCAGTTCCAAATTTAAAAGACCAATCAACAGTCTCATCTGTTTGAACAACCATAGCTTTTGTTCCACTTGAAGTGCCTTTATCTTGTGTAAGAGTAACTGGAACAATGTTTGTTTCTGTATTTTGAGTTTGTGGCTTCGGTTGGCTTTGACGGTTGTTAAAAGGGTTGCGGTTTCCAGTCTGTTTAGGCTTTTCACATTGCCTAGCAAAATGCCCTTTCTCACCACAGTTAAAACAAACAACAGCAGACAGATCAAATCCATAAGTAGTGTCTTTGTTCCCTTCGAGAGTTTTACCAGTCCTTTTTACATAATCTCTCGCTCTTCTGACTGCACTTGCAAGAGCCCACATTATATCAATTCGATCCATTTCATCCTTATCAATCTGAGCATAGTCTTCTGCTGTCAGATGACTGTTTCCAACCTGTCCAGCAACAAGACTGTCATATGAATTGACAACGGTAGACAACAGCGCCATGTGTTCCTTGGCCACTTCGATAGTAACTTTGTCGAAGTTGTCTGTTTGCAATTTAATGGGGCTTGGTTGAGGAGTACTAGCAGTATTTCTCTGCTGTGGAACCGAGCTTGAAGAAACTGAAGCGTGAGCTTTTGAAGACTGGCTGGCTGAAACATTTGACGTGTTTGATACAAACGCAGTCTGCAAAGGAGCATTTTGTTGAGTTGATGTAGAATAGTACAATGAAGGATCCTGAGCTTGTACGCCTCTCTTTAACTTCCACTTATTCATCACCTCTTGTTCTCTCAATTTCTGAAGAAATTCATTTATGTCAATGGTTTCAAGAGTATTGTTTTGTTTGAGAACCATCAAGAATGAATCCCATTTTGGTGGTAGCGCATCTGCCAAGCATTGAACCTTTTCTTCTTTTGTTGTTTTGACCCCATGGGCATGCAATTCACTCAACAAGTGATAGAATCTCTCAAATAGATCATCTAAGGACTCATTCCCAATATACATGAAATTTTCAAATTCCTTCTTAATGGCCTTAGCATTGATAGCTTTCAACGAAGCATTTCCTTCGTGACGTTGTTCTAAGGCATCCCACAGAGATTTTGAAGATGTAAACTGCCGGAATTGATGAAATATTTCTCTTGACATTGCCTGAGATAGGATAGCATATGCCTTCTTTTCTAAGTCATAATCTTTCCTTTGTTGTTCACTTAAAAGGGAAAGAAAAACAGTACTTCCATCCTCATTCAACACCTTTTGATATCCACTCTCTATCATCATCCATAAGTTTGTATCAACTCCATTAATGTGTATCTCAAACCTGTTTTTCCAGTGATGATATTCGTCCATTGTCATGAGTTTTGGAGCCTTGTTAGCATTTCCAGCTTCATTATCGATTAATAACAAGTTTTGGATTTTGCTGTTCTGACTGGCAACAAAGGCTAAGTCCGACATTGTAAAAAACGAAGTTTTTCGACACTTGAAAAAATTTCAGAAGAGATTTATGCGAATGGGTCTATTCGTGCGAATGGAATTATCTATTCGTGCGAATGGAATTATCTATTCGTGCGAATGGAAATGGGTCTATTCGTGCGAATGGAATTATCTATTCGTGCGAATGGAATTATCTATTCGTGCAAATGGAATTTTCTATTCGTGCGAATGGAATTTTTTATTCGTGCGAATGGAATTTTTTATTCGTGCGAATGGAATTTTCTATTCGTGCGAATGGAATTTTCTAGTCGTGCGAATGGAATTTCTATTCGTGCGATTGGAAGTTTGAACAATGAGCGGGAGACTTGATCTATTCGTGCGAATGGTAGGAGTCATTCGTGCGAATGAAGTTCATCATGGTAGCCATTCGTACGACAGAGAGCAGTTTGACTTTTTTGCACCAAAAAGCACCAATGATTGATCCTTTTATCAGATCTGGAAATTGAGATGATCAGATCACTCAGAAACAATAATCACAAGATTTAAATGTGGCTAAACAACGATCAAGTGATCTTTATAACATTCAAGAGGATAGAAAAAGCAAGATTTAAAGGCAAGATCAGATTTTCTATGTTGAATCTAGAGCACACAGCTCTGATACCACTTTGTTGGATCGGGATCTACCTTGATCCAATGATTCAACACATTAACCGAACCAAATCGTGCGGAATCCGATTTGATTGGCAATCCAATCTATGACACGGATCGGGTCTTAAGAAACGAGCGGATTAGATGTCGAGACGAAGGTTTCTATCAACCCTTTGGTGTAGAGAAGTTGGATACAAGACCTGGAAACTCTCAACGGACAGAGATTCGACAATACAGGTGCAGAGAGTTTGTGTTTTGTTGGTTCTGCTCTGGTCAGTCTCTCTATGTGTATATCTGTTGTATTTCCGTGTTGTATGTGCTCATGAAGTGAAAGTTATATATATAGTGCAGAGGCCATTCGTACGAATGAGCCATGTGAATGGACTCATTCGTGCGAATGAATCAGCAGAATGGTTCATTCTTAAGAATGAATCATCAGAATGGTTCATTCGTACGAATGAATCATTCTCATGACTTATTCTAGCGAATGAATCATTCTCATGAGCTATTCGCGCGAATGGATCATTCTCATGATCCATTCGTGCGAATGGGCCTTTCATTAGCATGATTGATCAACGTTATCGCTATTTATCAGATCGTTTAATACACAGTCATTATATATGAGTAAACATTAAGGATAAACATGTAATTTCATTACTACATCAAATAATTACATTAAACATAGATGAAATACATATTACAAGGGATTAGGGACATATTATGCATCTACAATAGGGCTGGTACTTACTTTGTAAGCAATGTAAGACGATGCTCGCTGAGAGTCGTAGTAAGTAAAACCAGGACTGGAATTCTGGTAGTTGTCTCATAAAGCATGATACTAGTGTATACCATGGTATGGACAAGTCAGGGGGAATGGACCTACTAGATGTGTAGTTTGAACATATAAAGTTATGATTGAAAGTTTAAAAAATGTTTGTGCCAAATGATTTCGTGTCATGATAAACATATTCATCAGCGTTCGCGCTGACGTTTTATTTTCCAAAACATTTTCAGGTAACATTGGTGAATAAACATTGGTTGTCGGGCTAGCTACGGATATAACCTGAGATCAATTGTAAATAAAGATGTTACAGGTTTATATGCGGTGTGCACTATGATGCCCTAAGCATGGGAAGTCCTTGAAGATATAGACAAGGATAGTGCCAAAGGACTATGTTTCCCTAGGCACACTATTACCTTGTGGCTAAATACTTGTCAGGGGACAAGAGATTTATTTTGATTTCAATTATGTTTGTAGTCAAAACCACGAGTATTTAAATCCTGACTTTATAAATAAAGATATTTGTTTATTTAAACAAGATTCTTGTATTTACAATGACAACCCTCTAGTTTGAGTTTCATAAATAATCGATCCAATAGAATCTTCCGCTGCTAAATACATACTCTGGGATCAAAGAACAGGTACCAATCGAGTCACATACGCCTAGGGGGTACCAGGGGCGGGGTGTGACACTCGGAATGGTCTGTAACATCTATGATTTTGCGGCCATATTTTTCTTGTACGTTATGCAATAATATCACAACATCTAAACCTTTACTTACATATTATGTCACATTGACTATCATTATTATTATTATTATATTTCCTAAAACGTATACCAATTCAATTTTATCAAGCCTTGCATTTCTTATGACACATGCAAGCATACTTACATATATATATATATATATACATACACATATATACGTAAACTTTTGCTATAATAAGTATATGTATTAAAATGAATCATGGGAGTTTTTATTATGTAATTACTTCCTTTATATTCATCACATATATATACAAGTATTTAATGGTGAGAATATCTATATATGTTTATACTTACTAAATCAATCGTACAAATCCCTAATGTTATAGAAATTAAAGCTTACAAATATATATATATACACATGTATTTGTTTATAAATAAATGTGTAATTATATATATACATTGATTATAATAAATGAACTGTTTACAATTTTATAAAAAGAAACATATTTTATTATGAAGTATTATATATAACAAGAAGTACTTAGTTTTTATAAATCACATAAAAACAATCCTTATAAACAAATGAAATAAACGTAAGGTAATAAAACTGAACTTTCACCCGTACTTTGACCTCCTAGAGTCAACAGAGGCCCTCCTTCGTCAGGTTTGACTCCACAAGTCAACAAGGATGAAATCCTTACAAATCAACCATCCAATTGTCCGATTAGCGTGCAATAACTCGTTGAGATTATGCCTAGACGTTGTAACGACTGAATCAAATGTGTATGATTACCCAAATACACCAATTTAATGGTTTTAACTCGGAAATTCATTCCGAAGACGTTTCAATCGCGAACCTAATTCAAGACGACGTTTGGTTGAAATAAGACTAATTAAATATGCATAGCACCTTCGTATCTCCCCATTTGAACATCTGAAACCCTCAATCTCACCCCAATCCAGCTCTAGAAACGCGATTTGCAGCTGAGGTACGCCGGACCTGTCCACAAGCCGTCCTTGATCACTCCTCAACCATCTCAGGTATTATGATTATCAACCCTCTATTTTCACCGTTCTGAACAAAAGCCCTATGCTTTCGTTGTCGAACAAAGCGATACCACGACCAATTTGGGGCTAGGGTTAAAGACTTCATAATGGGGAAGGGGACGGGTTGGGTTTAGGAGTTAAAAGTAATCCATTTCAATATCCATCAAGGCATGATGCCAAGATCATTTGGTTGGGTCGCTTGGCTCTCTCGGAAAAGTTCGCGGGTTCGAGACCAGGCCTACACCTTTTTCTCTTGAGTTTGTTTGGCCTAAATTCGTTTTCCCTTTGTCCTTGTTTATCAGATTTTTATGAAATTAACATATAACACTAGAAGCCCTCTGGTCTAGTGGTTTATGCGTGTGCCACTCCGGAACCTACCAGGGTTCGAAACTCAGAACCTGCAATATTTTTTTTTTACACGTTCTTCAGCACCAACCTATTATAGAAAAAATATTTTTATAAACTTTTGGGTTCTCCGATCAGTTGTAAAAATCTAAAATTCATAAAAACCATGGTTGTAAATCCCCAAATTAATTTTAATAAATCCAATAAATATAATTAGAAACCTTTATAGAAACAGAAAACATAAAATGATGTTTTATTCATCTGATTTATTTTAAATGTTATAATTCTTGAATAGGCAAAAATAGGAATGGGTTATTTAAATACGTCTAATTAAGTGGTTTTACTTATAAGTAATAATGTTTATAAATCGAGTTTTCGAATAATTACTTAAATGTTATTAATTCACTTCTCAAAACTTATAAATAATTATTTTGTCAAAGAATGATTATTTAAAAACACCGAGCAATTTATAGAATTATTTTTAAATAAATAACTATACAAACCCATTTTTAATTCCATTTAAAGCATACTTATACTAACATTTATCTCTTTTATTTATCATCTGAATAAAAGAAATTTATTAGATAATTTAAATAATCCCTTTAATTACAACGGTTATTTAAAACTCCGCTATTCTAGATTTTGTTTATTAAATTAGTTTTAGAATAATTATATAAATGAATTCAAACATATTGTTGTTATAAATACTATGTATAATTAATTAGAAATCCTACTAAATTCTAATTAATCTTACCTATCACCATTACTTCGATTTTTGTGATACACGTAAGTATATATTTCCAAAACTCGTACAAATCTCATATCCGACCCCAATCCTATGAAACTCTAAAAACGCGGAACTCTTTATTTTCGTTAGGCATACGTTAACCGTAAGAATACAGTTATCCGTGTAGGTTGGTTGTGAGTAATCCTCACGGAGTATATCCATCATTAACAAATCATACCATTTGCCAGCTTCATTACAGGTGAGTATTCATAGCCCCTTTTTACTGCTTTTGTTTTTGGGGTGAAACATGCATTAACTATCTTATCTACACGATTCATTAACTTGATTCTATGCTATGATCTACATGCTTATATCTTTAACTATTTGGTGACCATTGCATGAATGCATGCCAGTACGTTCATTAACTTGTGTTGCAAGCCTAAGGTAGTACCTAACATGATCATTTATAGGGGAAGCCGAAACTAAACTAAACTTACCACACGACCTTGGCGGGTTGTTGTTGGTGTGAACTATTGTCATGGGTGTATCTCCCCATGATGGATGTGAACTATTAGCATGGGTGTATCTCCCCATGTTGGACGTGAACTATAAAACTTCGGGTGTTATCTAACCCTTTTTATCAAAACGGCAATCCGTGGGATTGTGGCAGCTAGATTTCATTTACCAGGGTTGAACTGTACGCTTGGAGCCTTATGTGTTCTCATATATGCTTTAGATCTGCATTTGAATCTTCTGAATCGTAAACTATATCTAAACTTTAGTTTGGTGTCAAAACCTATGTTGCTCACCAACTACTTGTAGTTGACATTTACTCGCATGTTTCAGGTGCACCTGCTTAAGGCCATTGCTGCTCATGTAGGACCTGGACCTAGATAAGGAATTGAAATTATATTATGTTAGACTTTTGACTTTTCATTGTTCTTGTAACGGATCATTTAATATGGATTAATAAATACTTTCGCATTAAATAGATGATCATGAGCTTTTGAACAACCGTGTCAGCCCCGACGTATAATCCGCCGCCGACCGGGGTGTGACAGATTGGTATCAGAGCCATGGTTATAGGGAATTAGGTTATTAGACACACATGACCTAGACTATAACCTAAGAGTCCCCGAACATGAGTTTAGCTCGTGTCTTTTATTAGGAACTCCACTCTATACTCATTTATACACTTAGTTACCCACATCTATCTACTTCTGCCTACATGAACTACAACAATCTAAGGACTACATGAAACTATTTGAAACTACATGGATTACTTGAAACATATTCTTAGTCTATAGTCTATAACCTTAGGGTACCTTGGCGTAATTATTCTACATATTATCTAGTGCATTACATGAATTATCTTATGTGCTATATTACTTGATAACCTACATGTTTACAAAAAAAACCGCTACTCATGTGATACCTTATTTGCTACACTATTTGAACTGTTTGCACAATACCTATTTGATATCACTAAATGCTATCCTAAGTTTTGACATACAATAAAATTTTCAAATCCCGTCAAAGTTTTGGGTTCTGAAAATTAGTAGGAACATGTGCAATCCGGAAGGGTGAATGCCTGTACTTTGGGTCTTTTGTCTAGGAAAGCATTTCATATAAATCCAAATCAACCGAAGGATCCGTATGCTTTCCTGGGAATTCCCGAAGTGAGTGTTCACCTATAGGCTAAAGCATGTCTTCTTGAAAGTATAAGAACTTGAATCACTTTGATTTGTCATAGCATCCATTCGGCTATACGCCAGATGAATGTAATCTAAACATCATCTGCTTAATTATTATAATTTCGTACATAAGTCTAAACCTTATATTTTATACTTACGCTTAATAATATTTAAGTCAACTGTACCTCTTCATCCTTATACCTTGGAAATTTTATCACCATTATTATCATTTGCAAAGGATTTAAACCCTTAGCCCTTACCATCCGAGGAAAAGAAACTGCCTCAATAGGTGAAGCACACCCTTGAGCCACAAGACACAATCCCTAACGATTCTCACCATAACAATGAGTTCAAATAATAATGCCACTTGTACATGATGGCTGGAAAAGTGGGTGTAAATCCATGAAAGATTCTGACTAAGGTAAGACTGAGTACTTTAGTGTGTCCTTTGTGACCCACCTCTCTTTCCTGGGAATCCTTTTCATGGGTACACTACTTATAGGTCAAGTGTTACTCCTAATATATTATTATTAGAACTCGGTGTTATGATTAGCCAAATATTTTTTTTTTTAAATCATGAATACCTTTGTACTTAACAACTTACCATTACACATACGACCTTTTCGTGCTAGACATGGTCTCTTACCCTCCTCATTCCCCTAAGAATCACCCCAAATCAAAGTCAACACAAGAGGAATACTTTGGGTTCCCATCACCGGTCACCGATATGACTAGCTGCCAGATCCATGTTTAACTACATAGCAGATTGGCTTAGGAGTAGAATTGAGACTCCGAGAAGCTGAATCACCTCCGAAAGACCCTTATTTAACACCTAACCTATACCATCCATACCCAGGAGTAGGACAAGCCAAGGAACCTACCAGTACCCTAGGAGTTCCGGCTGATGACGCTCACCTATATGTAAGGACCGTAGAGTTTCTGAGGCAAGGAATGGAGACAAGGGAATACTTGATGCACATACGAAAATAACTAGAGCTGAAACTCGGTTTACAATACGAAAAACTACAACGATGATCGCTTTGGTGTTTATCTGCTTCCTAGTGGAAAACTATTTGAGATGTTAGCCGGATATTCTATTTCGCGTTTCCTTAAAACTTAAATTGAAACCCATATCATGTACCCAAATATAAATGTTAATATTTTGACTCTCCTTAATGATTGACATCTAAATCTTCTTTGTAAACTATTCATTTTGCTATTTCCTGATTTGACTAACGTAGTGATTTTGTTTAAACAAAACCTTTATTAAACCTTTGGTTTATAGATTTTATCCAGATTACAAATTATTTCCAAACTCCTTTACCTTGGAAATAAATTTAATACCCATCTTTTGCAATCTATTTTTTTTTTTACGAAATTAACAAATATTTCACTCTTTTAAATAATAATAACTATATTAATTAGTTCATCAAAACTTTATATTTCTTTAACTAATTACTATTCAAATCTTGGCTTAATTACTAAATAATTAGGTCATTATTATCTTTTGAAACACCCACTTTATGATAGTCGAATTAAATAAATAAAAGGTTTTTATTTATCCAATTATTCATCCACTCAAATTATATTTTCACTTATTTTACAAACAAGAGTAAAATTTCAATTACTTGTTTATTTACAAACAAAAAGCACAAATTAAATATTCATGTACACATTATTCTGATTACCTGTAAAACTTTCTCATCACCTTGCACCTTTGAAAACGTATGAACTTACTAGCAACTTCAAAAAAGATGAATCATTTCGCGTAGACGTTAACCACCATATAAACCTCAACCAAAAATTGAAAACTTAAAACCCAACTACCTACATGATGCAAGAGTGTCAAGCAATACGCTTGTCCGCAACTCTCTATCACCGACAAGATTCAATAGTTTACGTTACTCATGAGGTTCAACTATTTACATACTAATGTTCATAATATACCTGAGACTAAATTGTTTACATTATAGGCGCAACTTGATTGTTCACGTTATATATGAAACTTGGTTGTATACAAAATACATGAGTATTTACGTTATACATGAAACTTAATTACTTGTAATATAAACTTGATTACTTGAAATACACATGATACTAGATTGATCACATTATAGATGGAACTTTATTACTTGCAATATGCACGATACTAGATTGTTCACACGATACATGATACGTGGTTATTTACAATATGCATAATATTAGATTATTTACGCCATACATGAAACTTGAGTGTTTACATTACACACGAAACTAGACTGTTTACATTGTTTGCAATTACATGGGGCATGATCGTTCACATTATCCACGAGCTATAAACTTGAGCTACTCGGGGTTTGACGTATTCTTGTTCAAACACGAGGAAGCTATAAACTTTAAGTTACTCGGGGTTTGAACATATTCTTGTTCAAACACGAGAGAGCTATAAACTTTATGGATAACCTGGAAGGGTATGCCATCTACTTAGGGCACCCATGTATGGGGTTGTGCCACCTTGTTAGTCTTTACTCCCTGATTGACTTTACTATCTAGACACACAATTACTCATTAGCAACTCATGTATGAAAACAAAAATAAACTAAATGTCTTTGAGTGTTTCCCCCACCTCTGTACCCACACGCAATAGAATGATCTATACGGACCATACGATTTTGAGTAATTACGGGTGCACACGTAATTATAAAAATCAGCGTATGGAAAACATAGTAAATTTGGTCGTGTGTGATGACATAAAACCTATGGTGACATACGGTAACGAAACTAATGGGATATGATAAGGGCATACCGCGGGTACATCCTATATATCAGTGCTCCGGTCATATTATCAGAAGTAACGTTTTCCGTAGGGTTCCTATTACTTTGACCTTGACCAATAGTTATGACATCCGTATCCAGTAGCGTTACTCGAGCACCTTATACTACATCCTAAACAAGTTTAGATCTTAAAATTTCCATCATTATTACCACAAGTAATGCATCCCATCATTTGAGTCCAAAATCATATAGGGCAATCTTTTCCTTATTTTCACTTCAACAAAATCCACTACCACCATCCATGCCTGACACGATAACCTGACTAGGCCTTGAGTAGCAAACCTGAACCTTATCACCAACTATACTCCTTAAGACCGACAGTCAAAATTCGTTAAGAAATTCAAACCAACCTCTTTTCCTCATTCAGTAGCCTCTAACAGTTGAATTTCGGGACGAAATTCTCTCAACTTGGGGACACTGTAACATCTATGATTTTCCGGCCATATTTTTCTTGTACGTTATGCAATAATATCACAACATCTAAACCTGTACTTACATATTATGTCACATTGACTATCATTATTATTATTATTATATTTCCTAAAACGTATACCAATTCAATTTTATCAAGCCTTGCATTTCTTATGACACATGCAAGCATACTTACATATATATATATATATATATACATACATATATATACGTAAACTTTTGCTATAATAAGTATATGTATTAAAATGAATCATGGGAGTTTTTATTATGTAATTACTTCCTTTATATTCATCACATATATATACAAGTATTTAATGGTGAGAATATCTATATATGTTTATACTTACTAAATCAATCGTACAAATCCCTAATGTTATAGAAATTAAAGCTTACAAATATATATATATATACATGTATTTGTTTATAAATAAATGTGTAATTATATATATACATTGATTATAATAAATGAACTGTTTACAATTTTATAAAAAGAAACATATTTTATTATGAAGTATTATATATAACAAGAAGTACTTAGTTTTTATAAATCACATAAAAACAATCCTTATAAACAAATGAAATAAACGTAAGGTAATAAAACTGAACTTTCACCCGTACTTTGACCTCCTAGAGTCAACAGAGGCCCTCCTTCGTTAGGTTTGACTCCACAAGTCAACAAGGATGAAATCCTTACAAATCAACCATCCAATTGTCCGATTAGCGTGCAATAACTCGTTGAGATTATGCCTAGACGTTGTAACGACTGAATCAAATGTGTATGATTACCCAATTACACCAATTTAATGGTTTTAACTCGGAAATTCATTCCGAAGACGTTTCAATCGCGAACCTAATTCAAGACGACGTTTGGTTGAAATAAGACTAATTAAATATGCATAGCACCTTCGTATCTCCCCATTTGAACATCTGAAACCCTCAATCTCACCCCAATCCAGCTCTAGAAACGCGATTTGCAGCAGAGGTACGCCGGACCTGTCCACAAGCCGTCCTTGATCACTCCTCAACCATCTCAGGTATTATGATTATCAACCCTCTATTTTCACCGTTCTAAACAAAAGCCATATGCTTTCGTTGTCGAACAAAGCGATACCACGACCAATTTGGGGCTAGGGTTAAAGACTTCATAATGGGGAAGGGGACGGGTTGGGTTTGGGAGTTAAAAGTAATCCATTTCAATATCCATCAAGGCATGATGCCAAGATCATTTGGTTGGGTCGCTTGGCTCTCTCGGAAAAGTTCGCGGGTTCGAGACCAGGCCTACACCTTTTTCTCTTGAGTTTGTTTGGCCTAAATTCGTTTTCCCTTTGTCCTTGTTTATCAGATTTTTATGAAATTAACATATAACACTAGAAGCCCTCTGGTCTAGTGGTTTATGCGTGTGCCTCTCCGGAACCTACCAGGGTTCGAAACTCAGAACCTGCAATATTTTTTTTTACACGTTCTTCAGCACCAACCTTTTATAGAAAAAATATTTTATAAACTTTTGGGTTCTCCGATCAGTTGTAAAAATCTAAAATTCATAAAAACCATGGTTGTAAATCCCCAAATTAATTTTAATAAATCCAATAAATATAATTAGAAACCTTTATAAAAACAGAAAACATAAAATGATGCTTTATTCATCTGATTTATTTTAAATGTTATAATTCTTGAATAAGCAAAAATAGGAATGGGTTATTTAAATACGTCTAATTAAGTGGTTTTACTTATAAGTAATAATGTTTATAAATCGAGTTTTCGAATAATTACTTAAATGTTATTAATTCACTTCTCAAAACTTATAAATAATTATTTTGTCAAAGAATGATTATTTAAAAACACCGAGCAATTTATAGAATTATTTTTAAATAAATAACTATACAAACCCATTTTTAATTCCATTTAAAGCATACTTATACTAACATTTATCTCTTTTATTTATCATCTGAATAAAAGAAATTTATTAGATAATTTAAATAATCCCTTTAATTACAACGGTTATTTAAAACTCCGCTATTCTATATTTTGTTTATTAAATTAGTTTTAGAATAATTATATAAATGAATTCAAACATATTGTTGTTATAAATACTATGTATAATTAATTAGAAATCCTACTAAATTCTAATTAATCTTACCTATCACCATTACTTCGATTTTTGTGATACACGTAAGTATATATTTCCAAAACTCGTACAAATCTCATATCCGACCCCAATCCTATGAAACTCTAAAAACGCGGAACTCTTTATTTTCGTTGGGCATACGTTAACCGTAAGAATACAGTTATCCGTGTAGGTTGGTTGTGAGTAATCCTCACGGAGTATATCCATCATTAACAAATCATACCATTTGCCAGCTTCATTACAGGTGAGTATTCATAGCCTCTTTTTACTGCTTTTGTTTTTGGGGTGAAACATGCATTAACTATCTTATCTACACGATTCATTAACTTGATTCTATGCTATGATCTACATGCTTATATCTTTAACTATTTGGTGACCATTGCATGAATGCATGCCAGTACGTTCATTAACTTGTGTTACAAGCCTAAGGTAGTACCTAACATGATCATTTATAGGTGAAGCCGAAACTAAACTAAACTTACCACACGACCTTGGCGGGTTGTTGTTGGTGTGAACTATTGTCATGGGTGTATCTCCCCATGATGGATGTGAACTATTAGCATGGGTGTATCTCCCCATGTTGGACGTGAACTATAAAACTTCGGGTGTTATCTAACCCTTTTTATCAAAACGGCAATCCGTGGGATTGTGGCAGCTAGATTTCATTTACCAGGGTTGAACTGTACGCTTGGAGCCTTATGTGTTCTCATATATGCTTTAGATCTGCATTTGAATCTTCTGAATCGTAAACTATATCTAAACTTTAGTTTGGTGTCAAAACCTATGTTGCTCACCAACTACTTGTAGTTGACATTTACTCGCATGTTTCAGGTGCACCTGCTTAAGGCCATTGCTGCTCATGTAGGACCTGGACCTAGATAAGGAATTGAAATTATATTATGTTAGACTTTTGACTTTTCATTGTTCTTGTAACGGATCATTTAATATGGATTAATAAATACTTTCGCATTAAATAGATGATCATGAGCTTTTGAACAACCGTGTCAGCCCCGGCGTGTAATCCGCCGCCGACCGGGGTGTGACATGGTCGGTACTAATCACAGGGAATATACTTCGACATTCTTCGAATAATCAAGATTAGTTCCACATTTGGTAACTCCCGAACCAAAACAATTAAGTCGCTATATATGGGGACTGGTTAGTGAGATTAGGGACATAGTTAAAGCATCAAAAGCAATGACCATAGTGCAACCATGGAGATGGCTGGATTATTGACTAATGGAATGGTGAGAACAAAGGAGGAGAACGAGATGAAGGAAGCAACAAGGAAAATTGAAGAAAATCTGAAGAATAATAACCAAGGGAAGAAAGAAAATAACAAGAAGGGATTTGTTCTACAAGAAAAGGCACTCTGACATGTGCAGGTTTGAGAAACCATCTTTCTGTGATTTTTTCAAAATCTCAGGTCATTCAGCCGTGAACTATACAAGAAAGAAGAACATTGTTTGTTACAAATGTGGAGAAAAAGAGCATTTCAAGACGATGTGTCCAAAATTAAACCAAGCTGGTGGTAACAGATGCAAAGTTAATTAAGTAACAAAGAAGAATGCATGAGTTAAACCACCTGCACATTTTACTCCTTATTTTCTGCACGCATTTTGTTTATTAACCTAGTATCCCATAATCACATGTTTTTGATCATTTATTAGTTATTTAAGAATTGTTTGTATCAATAATACGTATCAGAGAATTATTCCAAATAGTTCTTCATTCCATCAATCTCATTCTTGGAAGACAAACCATCTCTAATCAGTTACTATAACTATACCACCATTATTAAACATGGAAGGATTTTGTTATAGTAAACAAAGATCTGAGACCTCTGTCAAAGCTAAATATATGGATTTTTGGGTATGAGTGAAGAAGGTGATTATGTTTCTAAGAAGCATGATGAAAAAGGTAAACCTCTTTAAGAAAAAAAATCTTTAAGCGCAAAATAAAAAGAAAAGTGTTTCAAAAATATTTTGAAGCAAAGTTAACCTTTTGTAATATTTTAACTAGAAGGTAATTTGAAAGTGTTTATGTGTATAACTACAAATGATATTTTGGAAACTTGGGTAACTTGTTAAAGCATTTCCGGTGACAAGCACTCTGAAGATTGTCCCTGCTTTTGATGTGTCTTTTGTATTGTATTCAGTCTCTGTTGTAATTGTCTATTCGAGTTATAATCATGTATGTTTGAACTAATGTTTGTACTTGTCTTTGTAGTTAAGTTGTATAATTTGCGTACTTAGTAAGTACGCAGGAAGATTTGTTCCGGCGTACTTAACAAGTACGCATGAGTATACCTCGTGTACTTGCTAAGTACACAGGAAGGATTTCCTGCGCACTTGCTAGCTACGCAGGTACTGGGTCTATGACTATATATAGCCGGTTCTAGGAAGCTCTAAGCACTCTCTCATTGTAATCAGTCTGAGTTCTTGTAATCGGTTGTGATATTGATAACAGACGAAGTATGTTGTGACTTGTGTTTGTTGTCGTTTACCATTATCGTCTGTGCTCCATCTAGTCACGGGCATTCCGCATCCTGTTCGACTAGAGACTCAGCCACACGATAAGATCCGTGACACCCGGGGACCTACAAGTGGTATCAGAGCGTTTGCTCTTGATTTCAAGTGTCGCGAGTGTGTTAGGAGCATTTTAGACCCGATTAGAAGCCTGATTACTTGTTTTTGACTCAAAATTTGTTGATTTTTTGAGTGAAAATAGTCCTTGCTATTTAGCGCTATTTTCAGTCTGAAAATCATCAAAATCACCCTCCTTTGTTGTTTGTTTAAGCGATTTGATCATCAAGGGTTAGTTAGAATAAAGTTTCTAACCTTTTGGGTAGATCAATTTTGTGTTTATAACAAGTTTGGAAGATTTTAAAATTTTCCGGTGGCTTGAGTTTGACCGGAAAAAGTTGTTGGAGCAGGTTCAAAAAGCGTCCCGCGTACTTACCATATTTAGCAGAAAACCAGTTGTTCCTGCGTACTTGACAAGTACGCAAGACCAACATCTCTGCGTACTTGTCGTTGTTCCTGCGTAGTTACCTAAGTACGCAAGGCCATTTCATCAAGTACGCAAAGCCTGTTGTTAAGTATGCAAGTTGTGTAGAAATTTCTGAAATTTGACTAAGTATTTCACCATGTCGAACATTCAGAACATTAGTAGCATGTTGAACTATGATAATGAGATAGGGACTCCGCAGAAACCACCAAAGTTTCTGAATGTAAACGATTATTCAAATTAGAAGCAAGATTTGAGGAGTATCTCTTGTACACTGATTCAAACATGTGGATACCCATTCTTGAATGGTATCAGCATCCAACACATGAATTCTTAGGTGAGACTGTTCCCAAGTCTCTGTCTAGGCTTGACGAGGATGAAAAGAAGGCTCATGACTTAGAGAAGAAAGCTCATGGTTCTATCACCTTGGCACTGACAAAAGAAATATTTCACAGTTTTCGTGGTTATGACCCTTCTAAAGATCTATGGGAAGTGTTACAGAAGAGATTTGAGGGAAACAATGATGTGAAGAAGAGTAAGAAGGAGTTATTGAGGAAGCAGTATGAATGTTTTAGATATTTGTAGAATGAATCCACTGATGAGTTGATCTCCAGATTCTATAACTTACAGACTGAGCTGAAAGCTTATGAACTAAAGTATCCTGATGATGAGTTAGTTGAGAAATTTCTTTATGAACTACCTCCAAAGTTTGACATGTACACAACCCCTACTACGGGAAAGCAGCAAGTTCTATGAAATGACCATTGACGAGGCGATAGGGAAGATTCAAGCACATGATATGAATTTGAGAAAGAAAGAAACCGGTAGTAGACCTAAAGTTCAAGATCCTTCACTTCCAAGTCATCTGGTTCTAGAATTGCTTTATTCTCGGGGAATACTAATCAGGATAATGAGAATTCCAATGTTAGTGGAGATTCTACATGTTTTGATGCTTCTGGGTCTAGTTCGTTTCATTAAAATTCCTTAAGAGGCCCTACATCTTCATCATCAACTCACCAAAATGCTATAGCTAAGATTGCTGAGGATCGTGTCACCTTATTCTCATCTTGTATGCTTGCCTACGAGAATTTCATTGGAGGGAAGCTTATAGATCCGGAGACCATTAAAGAAGACTTCAACCAAGTTGATCCTAATCATATGGAAGATGTTGACATTCAATGGAATATGGCAATGACTTTGAGAAGGGCTAAGCATTTTCTGGGAAGAACTGGAAGAAAGTTTATTGGTGGACATTCTAATGCAATAGTCGGGTTTGACAAGTCAAAGGCTAAATGTTACAAGTGTCAGAACTTCGGACACTTTGCAAGGGAATGTCATAAGGACAAGGTACCAGCTTCTGGTTTTACTCGACCAAGTCCAGGAAACAACCAGAGTTACAACAATCAGAACAACCGAAGTCGGAATCAAGGAGCATCATCCAATGCATTAGTGGTCAACAGGATGACAGTTTTGACTGGGGAGTTCATCTAGAATATGCCATAATTACTCAGACTCAGCTGCGATTGATGGCAGAAATTGTTGAAATGATGGAAGTTGAAGAAAGGGAAGCAAATACTGCTAACTAACCTGAATCTGCACTTGCACTAATGGTTATTGGAGAAGCTTCAAACACGTCAAGTGAGGTAGATTCTAATTCTTTTGTTGTTGTTTCTTGTTCAAACTGTATGATCTTAAAGGACGAGAATGATGGCATCCATGATCAACTTGAACCTCTACATAGTGCAGCTCTAAATTACAAAGAAAATGAAAAACGTTTAAAAGGATCAATTGAAATTCTTAAAAAGATAAACAATATTTTTCATTTAAAATCAGTGAACAACAATTTCATTAAGATGTTTCCTATAAAGAGTTAGAGAAGAAAAATACGGAATTGGCCAAACTGCAAAATGAGATCCTGCAGTTAAGTGGCAAACTTGAGAAGTTGAAAAACTCTCGTTTTGTGGTGGAACACTATGAATCTGTAGTGCGACAAGTGAGTGGCAAAGGTTTAGGTACTAATGCCATTCCTCCACCATTGAACGACAAGTTTGTTAACGGGCCAGTTGACATTGATCTGTCCTTTCTAGATAAATCTTCAAGTAAGGCTAATTCAGTTTCTAAGAAAGATGAGGAGTTTTATTATTTTGAATTGAATGATGACAACAAGGTTGATGGAGTTGTCTCAGAGGAGATGTTTGATGTACCAAAGATATAGAAAAACATTGTCATTGACCGTGATAACTACATTTTAACTGAACCTGATACGATTTAGTCAAATGATAAATTAAAAAATTTGCTTTATGGGGGATTCAAAACCATTAAGCAAGCAAAGAAAGAAACTTTTGCTAATAAACTGGGAAAGAACTTTCATGAAAATATCAAAAAACATTATACTCCCAAAAGTCAATCAACATCAGGTCAAGCACAAGCTACTATTCATCAAAATTCTGCTACTGCTCATCAAACTGAATCCTCAACATCCCAAGTCAAGAAGCCTTATAGGAGAGTTTACAAAGAAAGAAGAGTCTGCTTTCACTGTGGTGTGGCAGGTCACATTTTCGTGAAATGTCCTGAAAAAAACCAAGAGAAAAAGCCAGTTGTTTCGCAACAGGCTACATCTCCTCCAAAATCCCCAGTGAAGTAGTAGAACAGTCCTATTTCAAAAATGGTGAAACCACTAGTCAAGCAAATGGTAAAGCCAAAAGCAAAATCTATGGCTGTGCCATCTGCTATGAAACGGGATAAGCAACATGCTAGTCCTGGTGCATCTACCTCTAGTAGTGAACAATCTGGTGAGAAACCTGTGGTGAAACTTTCCAAGCCATAGAGAAGAAGGAGGAATAAGAAAGTAAGAAGACTTGAACAAAAGTTTGTTGAATGTCAGCTAGGTGAAGCTTCTTCTAGTTCACCATCTGTTGACGATAGTAGACCCACTGTTCAAAAGAAAAAGAAGCGAAGATCCTGGAAAGAGAAAACCAAAAATTCTCAATCTTCTGATTCAGACTCTCCAAAAGAGTCACCAATTTTGAATAGTCATGACTGCGAGTTGATTGAAGTTGTTTATTTTGAGAAAAACGGACGACCCAAGACCACCATGGCTTGGGTCTCTAAATCTAACTAATTTCTTTTGACTCGTGCAGGGACATCCAAAGGGAACTATTGCTAATCGCTAGTATGTTGATAGTGGATGCTCCCGACACATAACAGGCAGCATGGCCCTGCTTCAAGATGTGAAACCATTCAAAGGCGGCTATGTGACCTTTGTAAGTGAAAAAGGTGGTAGTATAACAAGTCAAGGCGTGGTTTCAAATGGATGTATCAGTTTTGACAATGTCAACTATTGCGAGCAACTGAAGCATAACATGTTGAGTGTCTCCCAAATGTGTGACAAGGAGTACTCGGTGATGTTTGACAATTCTGAATGCCTGGTTCTCAAGCCTGGTTTTGTGGTTCCTGAAGAATGGATTCTGATGAGAGCCCCAAGAACAAACGACACTTATTAGATTGACATGAGTGTGACAAAAACCACCTCATCAGTTGCTACTTGTTTGCTTACCAAAGCGACAGAAATTGACTCAATATTGTGGAATAGGAAACTCAGACACATCTCTTATAGAAAAATGAATCATCTTGTCCGAAACGGTTTGGTAGCCGGGGTTCCTAAGTTGAGGTTTTCTATTGCAGATGACTATATGCCTTGTAAAAAGGGCAAACAGAAATGAAAATCTCACAAGCCCAAGACCCAAAACTCTATTGATACCCCTTTGGAGCTCTTGCACATGGATTTGTTTGGGCCCATAAGTATCAGGAGTATTGGAGGTAAGTCATATTGTCTAGTTGTAACTAATGATTTCTCACATTTATCTTGGGTGCATTTTTTAGGTACAAAGGATGAGATTGCTGAGATTCTTCAATATCTGATCTTGAGTTTGGAATCATTTTGCAAGTTGAAGGTTAGAAGAATCAGAAGTGATAATGGCACGGAGTTCAGGAACAACATGATGGAGCTTTTCTATCTTAAGAAGGGTATTCGTCATGAATTTAGTGCGTCGTACACACCTCAGCAGAATGGACTAGCAGAAAGGAAGAATAGAACTTTGATTGAAACTGCTCAGACGATGTTGTTAGATGCGAAGCTGCCAATAACCTTCTGGGCTGAGGCGGTGAATACAACATGTCAGGTTTTGAATCGAGTTCAAGTGGTGAAGCGTCAACAAAAGACTTGCTATGAGTTGATCAAAAATCGACCTCCTAATCTAGACTACCTAGTTCCATTCGGTAGTCCCTGTTCTTTATTGTTACAATCCAAGGATCGCAAATCCAAATTTCATGAAAAAGCAGTGGAAGGCATCTTCTTAGGATATGTTGCCAATTCTCCATGCAAAAGGGTGTACAATATTGAAACTCATTCAGTTGAAGAGTGGTTTGAAGTGGATTGCAGTACACACAGCGTTCGACCAGAACCAACGGGTCCAGCTTGGGGATTTGAATATGATGCACTCTTCAAGTCGTTCAATCTTCATGATTTGTCTGCTGAAGACGCTGCCAAGTTGTATCACTTCCGTAGCGGCGGCGATGACTCAATATTCTCAACAAGATCCACTGTACCTATCCCTACCCCTGATCCTAATACCACATCTACATCTGGGACTCATAATAGTGACAATGAAGAGATACAAACTGTCACACCCCGGCCGGCGACGGATTATACGCCGGGGCCGACGCGGTTGTTTATAAGCACATGATCATCTATTAATGGTGACAGTGTTTATTCATCAAAATTAAACCATACGTTACAAGAGTAAATAGAAAATAAAACGTACATAACATAACATAAATTAAATTAAAACTAGGTCCATGTCCTATGTGATCAAGTAGTCCTCAAACAGGTGCACCTGAAACATGTGAGTAAATACCAACTACAAGTAGTTGGTGAGTAACATAGGTTTTGACATCAAACCAAAAGTTGAATAAAAGGATTTAAAATTCAATATGTTCAAAGCATAAACTAAGGCATAAATGTGAAAACATACAAGGTTCCAAAGCGTACAATCAAACCATAGTAAATGGAAAACTGGTGTGTACAGTCCAACTGACTGTGTTTTGGAAAAAAGTAGTAATATGGTACACACAAAACCCGCCAATATCTGTGTTAACTGTGGTATAAATGATCGCGTTAGGTACTACCTTAGGCCTGCCTCGCAAGTTAATGATTGTCCTAAACATGAACACACGAATGGTCGCCAAGTAGTTTAAGACATAAAGCACATAGTAATTGGCATGAGAACAATGGTATTGAATTTGGTAAGTATAGTATGTAAATATGTTCCACCCCGAGTATTTGTAAACAATAGTAAAGAGAAGGGGGGCTATGAAACTCACTTGTAATAAAGCAAGAATGGTATGGATTGGTAAAGACTGATAGGCCTCGTGGGGATTTCTCACAATAAACCTACACGTGTAACGATACCCTAAATTCAATGTATGTCAAAAAGTAATTAAGAAGATTTTGGGACTTTAGAGTTTCATGGGATTTGGATTTGAAGACGGACTTGAATATATATTTTGTAGGAAAACAGAAGTTTGTGACTTGTTGAAATATTTCATTAGAAATTGTTTATAAAATCAATTAGAACCAATCAAAACTACTAACTAATTATAAAGTAATTTATTTATAAAATTATTCTAAAATGTAATAAATAAAATTATGAAATGGGATAAAATTAATGTATTTGGATTTATTTATATCATCATTCTAAAATGATTTACAAATAAGTCTTGGAATGAAAAAGGTTTAATTAATTTATATTTTATGTAAATAAAATAATGAGTTTAACTATAAAATAACCTCATCTATTTAAATAAAATATGAAAGAGTTAATAGGTAAATAGGCTTTAGTTGAAATTAATTGAATATTATATAAAATAATTATTTACAATAATTATTTAAGAATTTTCATAAATTTAAAAGTGTTTTAAATAATTATTCTCACAAAAATAATCATTTATAAGTTTGAAAGAAAATTTAATAATGCCTACACATTTAATTAAAATTTGTATAATAAACATTATTAATATATAGATAAATAACATAATTAAATTTGTCGAAACAAATGATTTATATTATTTTATTTAGAAATTTACATGTCGTTTAATTGTATTTTTAATAAAATAAAATAACTAAAATGTTAGTTTATGTTTTCTGATTTTATAAATACTACAGAATATCTTTATATAATTTATAAAAAATAAATTGGAATTTTTAAATATTAAATAATGTATTAAAATGGGTTAAAAGAAAAAGAAGTCAAAAATTCGGCCCCCTGGGATTCGAACTTGCACCGAACCCGGACCCAAACACACACATGCGCACAACCGCTGGACTAGGCATGTTGCCTTGTCCAGAAACCAGTTTCGTTTGGTTTTAATCAGAAAGCCCAAGTCGTCTTTTTCCCCAATTATAAACACATAACCCTAGCCCTTCAATTCCCAAGATTGGCCATCGATTTGAACCCGAAACTATAGGGCTTTCGATCTAGGGACTGAAACGAACCTAGTGATACTAAATTTACCTGGAATGGTGAAGTGTATGGTGAGAACGACTGAGCCAAAGCCGTGAGGTGTTCTTCGACGGATTTGGGTGTTACAGAGATGAAATTTGGAGCAATTGAGGGTGCGAGTAGTTTGTAGTGGGTTTTGTTAATGATCGCAGGTTCCTATTTATAGCCAATTCGCACAACATTGATCGATCGAGTAAATGATTGGGAGTGGGGGTTTCTGTTACAAGTTTAACATCAAGCTCATCATAAAAATCCAATTAAACGTGGGGTGTGTGTCGTTTGATGGTCCTAAACGTGTTGCCGGTTAAAGATTTGAACGAAAACATCTCGCAAATGAGTTTGGGATTAAACGGCCGAAGCCAGTGGTCTACGGGTTTCGAACCCATGGCTGGAATGAGGAAACCGGGAATTCAAAGTTGGCAAGACAGGTCCCTGAAGTTTCAAGGTTTTATTATTTCATGTGCAAACTTTATTTTAATTTGGAAATAAGTTTCAGAAATTACCATCTAAACCCTAGACTTTTATAAAACATAAAATCTTTAAATATTATAAAAAAAATTTAAATCTAATAAATTCTTATATTATTTTTAGATGTTATAAACACAAAGCTATGATTTTTTTAAAATAAAATGGTTTCATTTATAACAAATTTATTTACTTTGTAACTTATATAATTTAATTCTTACAAATCCCTAATTTTATTTATGGGGTTTATAATTTAGATTTTGTATATTTGTATTTGTATGTGTGTGTAAGTTTAGAAATTACCTTAGTAAGTGTATATATATATATATATATATATATTTCATAGAATAGTAACAATTATTTACATAATATCTTATATAAATATTTATTATTTTTGAATTTAAAATAATTGCACCCAATGTATGTATATATGTACACTCATGAAATGTAATGGATAAATAGGGTACTTTCATAGATGCAAATCATAAAATAATGAAATTACAAGTGCCGGAATTTCCTGGGGATTACAGTCTCCCATACTTGAGAAAATTTCATCCCGAAATTGATTAGGAAGAGGATCCAGGAAAGAGATGTGGGTATTTAGCCTTCATTTGATCCTCACGTTCCCAAGTGAACTCTGGGCCACGTTTGGATTCCCATCGAACCTTAAAGATTTGAATACGACTCCGCTTGAGCTGTTTAACCTCTCGGTCCATGATCTCCACTGGTTTCTCCACGAAGTGTATTGACTCGTCAATGTGAACCTCATCAAGTGGTATGTGGAGATTTTCGTCAGCTACGCACTTCTTCAGGTTCGAACCATGAAATGTTGGATTAACGTTATTGAGGCTTTCAGGTAGATCCAGTTTGTAGGAGACCTTCCCAATTCGCTCAAGGAATTTAAAAGGACCTACAAATCTTGGTGCAAGTTTTCCCTTCTTTCCAAAACGAACCACGCCTTTCCAAGGGGATACCTTGAGAAGAACCAGATCGCCGACTTGAAATTCTAAGGGTTTTCGACGTTTGTCGGCATAGCTCTTTTGCCGAATCCTTGTTATTTGAAGGTTATCACGGATTAACATGATATTGTCGGAAGTCTCCTGAATAAGTTCGGGACCAGTGATTTGCGCTTCGCCAACCTCAGTCCAACAGATGGGAGAACGACAATTCCGACCATAAAATGCTTCGAAAGGAGCCATGTCAATGCTCGTGTGATAACTGTTGTTATACGAGAACTTGACTAAAGGTAGATGTAAATCCCAATTTCCCTTGAATTCAATGGCACATTCTCTAAGCATATCTTTGAGTGTTTGAATCGTTCGTTCGGATTGACCATCAGTTTGCGGATGGCATGCCGTACTTAGATTCAGTTGAGTACCCAAAGCTGATTGCAATGATTGCCAAAAACGAGAAGTGAATCGTCCATCATGATCAGAAATAATGTTGAGGGGCACACCGTGACGACTAACTATTTCATCAATATAGATTCGAGCCAATTTCTCAACTCGATAGTCTTCATGAATGGGTAGGAAATGAGCAGATTTTGTCAAATGGTCGATAATTACCCAAATACTATCATAACCATGGGATGTGTGAGGGAGTTTGGTTATAAAGTCCAAGGCAATATACTCCTATTTCCACACGGTAATCTCGGGTTGTTCAAGTAAGCTAGATGGACGATGGTGCTCGGCCTTAACCTTCAAGCAAGTAAGGCATTTGGACACGTATAGAGCAATGTCCTTTTTCATACCAGGCCACCAGTATTGAGTAAGAAGGTCCTTGTACATTTTATCAGCACCAGGATGCACTGAATAACGAGTCTTGTGAGCCTCGTTCATGACAAAGGTACGAAGATTGTCACTGTCCGGAATCCAGATACGATTCAGGAAGTAAAGTAACCTATTGGGTTTGGTTTCTAATTGGAGTTCAGCACCACATGACATTTCATTGTACATGTTTCTTTCAGTGTCTGAAAGATGTTGTGCTTCAAAGATACGAGTTTGAATGTCATTCTGGATCAGAATGTTGTGGATCTTGATGGATTCTTTACGACTAAGAGCATCGTCTATGACGTTCGCCTGACTAGGATGGTAACGAATATCGCTGTCGTAGTCGTTTAGGAGTTCAACCCAATGCCTTTGCCTCATGTTGAGTTCTTTTTGAATGTAAATGTGTTGGAGACTCTTATGGTCGGTGTAAACCACACACTTTGTACCATATAAGTAGTGCCTCCAAATTTTGAGAGCAAATACGACCGCACCTAGCTCAAGATCGTGCGTCGTATAATTCTTCTCATGGATTTTGAGTTGTCGGGACGCATAAGGAATCACTTTGCCTCGTTGCATTAGAATACAACCAAGGCCTAAGTGGGAAGCGTCACAGTAAACGACAAGGTCTTCGGTTCCATCGGGAAGAGTCAGGATAGGAGCCTCACACAATTTTTGCTTCAGAGTCTTAAAGGCTTCCTCTTCTGTTGGTCCCCACTCATAGGGCTTGCCTTTATGAGTTAAGGCTGTCAGTGGCACCACGATCTTTGAAAATTACGATACGAAACAACGATAATAGCCCGCTAAGCCAAGAAACGAGTGGACTTTTGTAGGGGTCTTTGGAGCTTTCCAGTTCTTCACCGCTTCAATCTTAGCGGGGTCCACGTGAATACCCTTCTCGTTGACTATATGTCCCAAGAATTGGACTTCCTTTAGCCAAAATTCACACTTGGAGAACTTAGCGTATAACTGCTCCTTTTTCAAGAGATCCAAAACCAATCGCAAGTGTTCTTCATGTTCTGCTTTTGATTTTGAATATATAAGGATATCGTCAATGAAGACGATCACGAATTTGTCCAAGTACGGTTTACACACGTGGTTCATAAGATCCATGAACACCGCGGGTTCATTGGTTAGTCCTAAAGGTATAACCATGAACTCGTAATTACCGTATCTTGTACGAAAAGCTGTTTTTGGGATATCGGATTCAAGGACTCGTAACTGGTGATAACCAGAACAAAGATCAATCTTTGAAAAATAAGTCGAGCCTTGAAGTTGATCAAATAAATCATCAATCCTCGGAAGTGGATAACGGTTCTTCACAGTAAGCTTGTTGAGTTCCCGGTAGTCGATACACATCCGGAAAGAACCATCCTTCTTCTTGACAAATAAGACGGGTGCTCCCCAAGGAGAAACACTAGGACGTATAAATCCTTTGTCAGAAAGTTCTCAAAGTTGGCTTGAAAGTTCTTGCATCTCTGATGGTGCAAGACGATAGGGTGACTTAGCCACGGGAATTTCCCCTGGCACTAGGTCAATACGGAATTCGACTTGACATGTGGGAGGAAGACGTGGTAAGTCTTCGGGAAATACTTTTGGAAGTTATTTGATCACGGGAATGTCTTGGATGCTTTTTCCCTTGTCTTTCTGCTCCACAATGTGTGCTAAGAAAGCTACACACTTCTTTCGTAAGTACTTATGTGAGGTAGTGCAAGACATCAGCTTGAGTCCCTTTGTCGGCTTCTCACCATAGACGTTCAAAATGTTGCCCGAGTCAAGAGGGATACGGATATATTTGTCAAAACAGACGACTTCAGCATGATGCTTGTTCAGCCAATCCATGCCTACTATGACGTCAAAACCTCCGAGAGCCATAGGAATAAGATTAATCTAGAAGTCATGGTCGTTCAAGTTTAAGGTACAATCTCTAATAACGGTGTCACATGTAACTGAATATCCATTCGCTACTAGGATATCAAAGGATCTGTCTAACTTAGTATGACTCATAGCAAGTTGTGGTTCAAATTCAAATGACACGAAAATTCTATTGGAACCAGTATCAAACAGGATGGAAGCATATTGGTGATTAATTGGATACGTACCATTCACCACGTCATTGTTGGCTTGGGCCTCATTGGTATTGATGTTGAAGGCACGTCCACGAGCTACGGGGTTTGCATTCCCCTGATTCACATTTCCTCGGTTCAAGTTCCCCTGATTCATGTTGGCTTGATTCACAATGACCAACCTAGGACAATGGTTCCTGAAATGGTTAGGGTCACCGCACTCATAACAAGCACGACCCTGAGTGATAGCAGCAGGAATAGGAACAGCAGGTTGATGGACTTGGTTAACTAGGGGAACACTACGGCAAATGTTAGCCGTATGCCCAGAACGTCCACAATTGTTACATAGACGACATGGCATGTTGGTAGTATGATGGAGCTGGCATGTGTTACATAGAGGTAGGGTTCCTACATAGGGCTTCTTGTTGGGGTTGAAGGCATTAGGGGCTACTTGGTCTAGAGGGGTAGCAGGTGTGATAATGGAAAAGTTCTTGCCCTTCTGCTTCTTGTATTGAAAGAAGATTCGGACTTAGTTTCCTTGGTGGGTTCAGTAGTGGTTTTCTCAAGGGTCTTCTTGGCACCCTTTTTAGATAAAGTCCATGCCTTAACATATTTGTCTGAAAGGGTAGCAGCAAGACGGATGGCTTCCTCGAGTGTGGCTGGATTGCTACCCAAGACGGTATCTTGAATCTGCATGGGTAGGCCATTGATGTATTTCTCAATGGATCGGGAGAGAGGAGTAACCATATGAGGCACCAGAAGGCTAAGCTCATGAAAACGGGTGGTGTAGGCAAGGCTTTCACCACTATCCTATTTAAGATCCCAGAACTTTTCTTCTAGCTTCTTGATCTCATTACGGGGGCAAAACTCATCAGCCATGAGTGTCTTAACATCAGCCCATGGTAGAGCCAGTGCAACTTCAATCCCATGGTTACGCTTTTCCCCGTTCCACCAGGTGAGTGCCCTCTTCTGGAAGACACTAGTAGCATAACGAACCTTTAGGTTCTCGGGGCAGTCGGCATTGATGAAAGTGCCTTCAATGCTTTCAAACCATTGGAGAAGTCCAGTGGCTCCTTCATTTATGTAGTACTTGGTAGGGTTGCAGGAATTGAAGTGTTTGAACGTGCACGTGGGATTCCTTGGAGCTGCATTCTGGTTCAGCTGATTGACCATAATTGGTAGGATCGTAGCCATTTGCTGGACGATCCCGCTAGTGAGGTTGTTCTTACGTTCATGACGGGGAGGCATTCTACAAAAGGATGAACAGGAATTTCATAAGATATGAATCATGTATAAGAGTTGGTGATAAAATCATGAGGTATTTAATAAAAACATGGGATGGTACCCAAATGGGTACATTGACTTATCAAAGTATTTTAAGTTCAACTAATGTCTGAGAAGTCATGCTTTAGCCTATAAGTGGACACTCATCCCAAGAATTCCCAGGAAAGCATAACTAGTCCATCGGTTGATTTGGATTTATACGAAAAGCTTTCATAGACAGAATTTACCAGAATACAGGCATCCACCCTTTTGGATTGCACAAGTTATCATTCATCAGTCGGAACCTACATACCTTTGACGAGAGTTTCACTTGGATTAGACCTGTAGATCTAAGAGTATGTTTCATGTAGTCCCTTGAGTAGTTGTCTACGTAATTTCACCATGTAGACAGAAACAGATAGATGTGGATAGGTATAGGTAAGTATAGAGTGGAGTTCCTTATAAAAGACACAAGTTAAACTTATGTTTGGGACTACTATGTTATAGTCTTGGTCATGTGTGTCTAATAACCTAATTCCCTATAACCATGGCTCTGATACCAATCTGTCACACCCCGGCCGGCGACGGATAATACGCCGGGGCTGACACGGTTGTTCATAAGCACATGATCATCTATTAATAGTGACAATATTTATTCATCAAAATTAAAGCATCTGTTACAAGAGTAAATGAAAATTAAAACGTTCATAATATAACATAAATTAAATTAAAACTAGATCCATGTCCTATGTGATCAAGTAGTCCTCAAACAGGTGCACCTAAAACATGTGAGTAAATGTCAACTACAAGTAGTTGGTGAGTAACATAGATTTTGACACCAAACCAAAATTTGAATAAAAGGATTTAAAATTCAATATGTTCAAAGCATAAACTAAGGCATAAATATGAAAACATACAAGGTTCCAAAGCATACAATCAAACCGTAGTTAATGGAAAACTGGTATGTACAGTCCAACTGACTGTGTTTTGGAATAAAGACGTAATATGGTACACACAAAACCAGCCAAGGTCTGTGTTAACAATGATATCGGTTTCCCGTATAAATGATCATGTTAGGTACTACCTTAGGCCTGCCTCGCAAGTTAATGATTGTACTAAACATGAACACACGTATGGTCGCCAAGTAGTTTAAGACATAAAGCATATAGTAATTGGCATAAGAACAAAATGGTATTGAATTTGGTAAGTATAGTATGTAAACATGTTCCACCCTAAAGAAAAAGGGGGGCTATGAAACTCACTTGTAATAAGGCTAGAAGTGTTATAGCTTGGTAAAGATTGATAGGCCTCGTGAGGATTTATCACAATAAACCTACACGTGTAGTGGTACCCTAAATTCAATGTATGTCAAAAAGTAATTAAGGAGATTTTGGGACTTTAGGGTTTCATGGGGTTTGGATTCGAAAATGGACTTGAATATATATTTTGTAGGAAAACAGAAGTTTGTGACTTGTTGAAATATTTAATTACAAATTGTTTATAAAATCACTTAGAACCAATCAAAACTTCTAATTAATTAAATAGTAATTTATTTATAAAATTATTCTTAAAGATAATAAATAAAATTATGAAATGGGATAAAATTAATGTATTTAGATTTATTTATATCATCATTCTAAAATGATTTACAAATAAGTCTTAGAATGAAAAAGTTTAATTAATTTATATTTTATGTAAATAAAATAATGAGTTTAACTATAAAATAACCTCATCTATTTAAATAAAATATGAAAGAGTTAATAGGTAAATAGGCTTTAGTTGAAATTAATTGAATATTGTATAAAATAATTATTTACAATAATTATTTAAGTATTTTCATAAATTTAAAAGTGTTTTAAATAATTGTTCTCACAAAAATAATCATTTATAAGTTTGAAAGAAAATTTGATAATGCCTACACATTTAATTAAAATTTGTATAATAAACATTATTAATATAAAGATAAATAACATAATTAAATTTGTCTAAACAAATGATTTATATTATTTTATTTAGGAATTTAAAAGTGGTTTAATTGTATTTTCAATAAAACAAAATAAATAAAATGTTATTTTATGTTTTTTGATTTTATAAATATTATAGAATATCTTTATATAATTTATAAAAAATAATTTGGAATTTTTGAATATTAAATAATGTATTAAAATAAGTTAAAAGAAAAAGAAGTCAAAAATCTGCCCCCCCGGGATTCGAACTTGCGCCGAACCCGGACCCAAACACACACGCGCGCACAACCGCTAGACTGAGCATGTTGCCTTGTCAAGAAACCGGTTTCGTTTGGTTTTAATCAGAAAGCCCAAGTCGTCTTATTCCCCAATTATAAACCCGTAACCCTAGCCCTTAAATTCCCTAGATTGGCCATCGATTCGAACCCGAAACCATAGGGCTTTCGATCTAGGGACTGAAACGAACCTATTAATACTAAATTTACCTGGAATGGTGAAGTGTATGGTGAGAACGACTGAGCCAAAGCCGTGAGGTGTTCTTCGACGGATTTGGGTGTTACAGAGATGAAATTTGGAGCAATTGAGGGTGCGAGTAGTTTGTAGTGGGTTTTGTTAATGATCGCAGATTCCTATTTAGAGCCAATTCGCACAACATTGATCGATCAAGTAAATGATTGGGAGTGGGGGTTTCGGTTACAAGTTTAACATCAAGCTCATCATAAAAATCCAATTAAACGTGGGGTGTGGGTCATTTGATGGTCCTAAACGTGTTGTTGGTTAATGATTTGCACGAAAATATCTCGCGAACGAGTTTGGGATTAAAGGGCCGAAGCCGGTGGTCTGCGGGTTTCGAACCCATGGCTGGAATGAGGAAACCGGGATTTCAAAGTTGGCAAGACAGGTCCCTGAAGTTTCAGGGTTTTATTATTTCATGTGCAAGCTTTATTTTAATTTGGAATTAAGTTTCAGAAATTACCATAAGAACCCTAGACTTTTATAAAACATAAAATCTTTAAATCCTATAAAAAAAAATTTAATCTAATAAATTCTTATATTATTTTTAGATGTTATAAACACAAAACTATGATTTTTTATAAAATAAAATGGTTTCATTTATAACAAATTTATTTACTTTGTAACTTATTTAATTTAATTCTTACAAATCCCTAATTTTATGTATGGGGTTTATAATTTAGATTTTGTATATTTGTATTTGTAGGTGTGTGTAAGTTTAGAAAATACCTTAGTGTATATATATATATATATATATATATATATATATATATATATCATAGAATAGTAATAATTATTTACATAATATCTTATATAAATATTTATTATTTTTGAATTTGAAATAATTGCACCCAATGTATGTATGTATGTACACTCATGAAATGTAATGGATAAATAGGATACTTTCATAGATGCAAATCATAAAATAATGAAATTATAAGTGTCGGAATTTCTTGGGGAATACACAAATGTGGTGGGAAACGATGCTCAAGCTGATCCTGACAATGTGGATGGAAATGAAGCTCCAGTTGATCCTATTAATATTGAATCTTCTTCCGGTACACATGATGTGGGGGAGTTAAGCACAAATCTCGAATCAGATATCCAGGAACCTCTAGAGCCAGAGACGAGAGTGCATAAGAATCACATTGGCAACATCATTGGTGATTCTGATGCTGGCGTTCAAACTCGTCACAGAACCATAACTGAGAACACTAGTCTATATGCAGAGATACTTGACACATGTATCATGGAAACATGTTTGCATGTTGTATTTGTATCCCAAATTGAGCTAAAGAATGTGAAGGAGGCTCTCGCTGACAATTGTTGGATAGAGGCGATGCAAAATGAGTTGTCTCGGTTCCGAAAGTTGCATGTGTGGGACTTAGTTAACTTGCCGAGAGGGGTACATCCAATTGGGACTAGATCGGTGTTCAAGTGCAAGACAGACGATCGACACGTTGTGGTGAAGAATAAGGCAAGGTTGGTTGTTTAGGGTTTTTATCAACAAGAGGGCTTAGATTACACCGAGGTATATGCCCCAGGTTCTAGACTTGAGGCCATTCGATTGTTTCTGGCTTATTCCTCCTTTGTTGGCTTCAAGTTCTATCAACTTGATGTGAAGAGTGCTTTCATGTATGGAAAAGTTCATGAAGAGGTCTATGTCACTCAACCACCTGGTTTTGAAGACTCGCAACATCCGAATAAAGTGTACAAGCTGGATAAGGCACTTTATGGTCTTCATCAAGCCCCCAAGGCGTGGTATGAGACTTTATCAAAGCATTTATTGTCCAACGGTTTTGATCGCGGACAAATTGACTCGACTCTTTTCATAAGGAAAGCAGGGGGAGATATTCTACTAGTGCAAGTTTACGTTGATGACATTATATTTGGGTCTACAAATGAAGATATGTGTAGAGAATTCTGTAACCCAAAAATAATGTCATCAACGTAAACTTGTCATTAACGTATCTTCATTTGTAGACCCAAAAGAGTCGAGTCTTAGGCTGACTTTGACCGACTCGACTTTCTATCAAAGTTTGAACTACACCGCCATAATCTGAGGTCGACTTTCTATCAAGGTTACAACGCCATAAGTCAAAGTTTGAAATGAGCATCATGTGAGAATTGTCATTTTTGTTAGGTCTGCAAGTCAGTCAAAGGGAAGATATCATTTATCTACATCAAACGAATTAAGTACACTACATTTTGGCAAAATACAAAATGAATGACTATTCTACTTATGGCACACCAATCCCAGTCAATCATGGTTTGCATCCAGACAAAGATGGCAAGGATGTGGATTGTAAATTATACCGCGGGATGATCGGTTCTCTTATGTATCTTACAGCTTCAAGAAGTGATATTATGTTTGTCGTTTGCTTGTGCTCAAGGTTTCAGTCACAACCCAAGTAATCTCACTTGATAGCTGTGAAGAGGATATTCAGATATCTGAACAGGAAGCCCCAATTAGGTCTTTGGTATTCCAAGCAGCAGTCGTTTGATTTCAAAGCCTACACTGATTCAGATTATGGCGGTTGTAACCTTGATAGAAAGTTGACCTCCGGTGGATGTCGGTTCTTAGGAGACAGGCTGGTCTCCTTTGCAGTGTAAGAAGCAGTTAACGGTTTCTGTCTCAACTTGTGAAGCAGAGTACATTGTTGCTGCGAGCTGCTGTTCTCAGATATTGTGGATCCAACAAAAACTAAGATACTACGGCTTGAACTACACTGGAACTCCATTGTTCATTGACAATAATGCTACCATGTCTATCACAAATAACCCGGTGAAACATTCCAAAACTAAACACATTGAGATTCGTCACCATTTCATCTGTGATTTTGCTGAAAAGCGCTTGGTTGAACTTGTAAAAGTTCACACCTACGACAATTTTGCCGACCTTTTCACTAAAGCATTTGATCGTGCTCGTTTTGAACACCTTGTCAACATGATAGGAATGTTCAATCCCGGGTGAAATTCTTTTTCAAAACAAAATGTTTCTTGGAAGTTAACTTTATTTGTTTTTAATTATTTTAAGTACAGTTCGTTTGTTTTTGAAAAATTCAGAAAAACCCAAACAAAATAGAAAATTAAGAAAATTTCAAAGTCTTTTGAAGATAAGAGGAAATGATAGCACATCAGTAAGTGATCTAAATTTCTTAGACTGCATGATTGGGAAATGATTACGTCATGATTACTTGAGCTTTAAAAAAATTGTTTTATCTAGCTTTAATTTGAATATCTGCAAGTAATTTGAATTGTCAGCAGACTAGAAGCGTTTTTGGATCATTAGTAGTGTGAAAATTGAATACCAATTACTACAACTATATTTTGAACCCATGTTATGCAGTGTGTGTATGTGTGTAAAAGATCATTATCAGATAAAGAATGTAAGATTTTGGTTAGATTTTTCTTATGAGACCAGTTTCGGGTTATGTCTTTAGCACAATTTTTCGCTTCTCTTCATTGCCCATGTCCCGAAAACCATGCAACTTGAATTTGAACTGAGATATGTCTTGACAACATCCGTCAAGCATATGTTACACCCTTGGATCACATTTGATTCCATTGAAAATAAATCCAGATAACAGTTGGATCCCCTTACCCGAATCCTCAGACTCCATATTTATTAACCTGAATCAACATCTGATATTCACTGAAGAAAAACCTCTCAAACCAAGACAAATGAATCAAAATATTTTGAATTTTATGATTTTTTATAATACTTATGGATTCTAGTTGATTTTTCCTGTGCTAAATGATGTAACTTCATTCTAGAAATTAGGAAAAGCTTGGGAAAATCTTATATGTCTTGAGATAAATGCAATTTAAATTTCTGTAGCATAAGTGTGGGGTACTCATTGTATATCTTTAAATCTTACCTTAACTCACAAGAACAAGATACAAAGACGGTTTTAGTTTCAAATCTTATAATATTGAAAACTTAGATTAACATGTTTTGTATTGCAAATTTGTTGAAAATAAGTAGTAAGTCATGACCTGATCCCATTCTCTTTGAAGTTTATCATGTATCATTTTTGCTAGAAATTAGCCTGATATGATCCTCTGCTCATGATTTTGACCAAAAAGAAGTTGACTGTAAATATTCTTGTACATTCGAATCAGTATCTTGTATATATCATCTTTTATTCAGAAAATGACAAAAAGTTTTTCAATTTGTTTAGTTTTAATTATTGAAAAATACCAAAAAGATTTTAAGTACAGTTTGTGAAATATTTCAGAAAAACCAAAAATATTTTCGTTTAACTTCCTTGGAACGTCTTTGTAAACCTCAAGATTGAACATTCATATCCGGTTCGCTTTTTGATCATATTTCCTTCATAATTTGAGTTAGTTTCTGAGCTGAAGTTTGTTCCTGCGTACTTGCTAAGTACGCAAGAGTCAATTCATGCGTACTTGGCATGTACGCAGAACTTAGTCATGCGTACTTACTAAGTACGCAAGGGTTAAGACCTGCGCACTTAGCTAAGTTCGCAAGGTGTTTTGTGGGTGAGTATATAAACGGGTGTTAGCACTATTTCATCAATTCAAAACCTCAACACCAGTTCATACGCTCCGACTTACACCTGCTCTTTACTACTCAAAATTTCGTGTATTCCAAAACTGTTTTTCGTCCCATTTCCTGTTGTAGAATCATCTTAACATCACTTGGTGAGAATCTCAGCTCAAATCATCCATTAAATCTTCGTTTATGGACCAATTTGTGTTCTTAAGGAATAGGGTTTTGATGACCAAAATTTGATGGATTTCGGATGTTTTAAAGTGAAATTGAACTTCAATACATGTTTCTACTCATCATATTATCCTAATGGCTTCAACATGTGTCCTTAAAATGTTTGATTTTGTGTTTTTGATCCTTAGTTGGCCGTGTATTTGCGTCGGCCCCTAGGTTGATCAAAATGGGTGACTTTTAGCTGAACATTGTCCTTGTTGTTGGTTCTATTAGTCTTAAACATGTTTTTCGACCACATGGCAACCAAAATCATCAACCAAAACACTGATTATTGGATTTTGGGTTTTGAAATTTTAGCTAAGTATTCAGTTCCTGCGTACTTGTCAGTACGCAAGAACAAGCTTCATGCGTACTTAGTAAGTACGCAAGGTATAATTCCTGCGTACTTACCAAGTACGCAAGAAGGGAAAACTCAAAAAATTTCTAAGTCTGGAATTTGAATCTTTTGTGTCCGGGCTATTCTCATTGATATGTGTCTTAGTCTGATGAATGTATCTATTCTTATGTTGTTTATCTTGTGTTCTTGCAGATATGGCTCGTGTTTTTATCGACGAATTCAACATGCTAGCACTTACAAATCCGGAATGGAAAGGTGCAGCGGTGAACTATCAGGAGATCGTTTCTTTCCTTAACCGATCCAAGATTAGCTATGCCATTTCGACTGATCCAGTTGTGTCTAGACCCTACTTGGAGCAATTTTGGGAAAGTGCTTATCACGACTGCACAGTTACTCCAAATGTCATTCGGGCTACTGTTGCTAGTCAGGAGATTGCAATTTCTGAGGATATCATTCAGACGGTACTTCAATTCCAAGTCCGTGCTGAAGATCCAGTTGCTTATGCTGATTATTTCATTCATGGGTGCTGGAGACAAAGGATGGGTTACATGGGAAGAGCAGATTATGCCTCCTATATGAAGAAATGGGTGCTTGATCAGTGGCGTTACTTCGCACATGTCATGATCATGTGCATTTCTGCTAGGAAGGCTGGGAAAGATGCCATGGGTCATGATCTGGCATCAGCAATGGTGGGATTATCACTGAACAAGGGGTACAACTTCTCCAGATATGTATACAGATCCATGGTGGATCAAATCAACGCAGCTGATAAGTTCAGATTTCTTCTGTACCCCCGTTTTACCCAATTGTTGATCAATCATTTCCTGCCCATTCTACCACAGATTGGACAGAGACTTCAAGTTAAGAGGGTAGATAAGTGGGTATGACGTTGGTACAGTATTGAGTCCGAACCTGAAGCCAGTGAACATTCTGACGAACAGCATGAAGAGATACAGGAGGAAGAAGAACAAGATAGTGATTCTGATGAAGAAGAAGGTGATGGTGATGATAATAGTGATGGTGAAGGTGCTGAAGAGTCTGACTCTGAAAAGAACTGAATCTGACTCATCCGACTATGATGATGCACCAGATCAGGCACACCCGAGGACAATGACTAAGGGTTCCCTTCCTGAGTCTTCCTTAAAACGACAAAGAGACGAGAGTTCTGACAGTGATTACAGACTAGAGTCAGAGGCTGAAGCTACAAGGCAGCAAGAGACAGAAAGAAGGAAAAAGTCTCGGTCAGACAGGCCATTGGGAGACGGTCTTAAGTGACCTGAATGCCCGTCTCCAGGGTCAGAGAAGCTCAGAAACTCCAACTCAAGCTCCAACTCAAGCTCCAACTCAACTGTATCAAAGGATGAAGCGACCCCGGTTGACTACTATTGTTGCTTCAACTGTCTCGGAGGGGATTCCTGAGATAGTTTCACTTCCTTTAACTACTACTACAACGTTGGTGAGTATTGTTCCCATCTGGACGGAGTCTGTCATTGCCACTCCATTCACCACTCAAGCTACAACACTCCCGTTAACAATTCCTGTTACAACCATTCATCTCATCACTCAGCCATTTGCTTTTGGAGATTTTTCTCAAGGGTTCAACTTTGATGATATTTTTTCATAACCCCTACATGAAACTGGTGAAGCAACCACATCTAGGCATCCTGATCCTAGAGACGCTCGAATTGCCTATTTAGAAACACAGGTGGCCGCTTTGTTAGAAACAGTGAACAAGTCAAAGAGTGAGTCCGAAGCCCAGCAAGCATGGATTAACTCTTTGATTGATGAAGTGACACACCTCAGACACCAGTGGGTTGGAACCCAAGAGCAGTTAAGGACCATGAGAGAACAAGCTGAAATGCAATTCAAGGTCAATGAATCTATTCTTTTCCACAGGCAATCCGTTAAGGGTAGACTTGCTCTTCAACGCGATGAACACCTAAAAATGGTTGCCCTTGTGGAGGAGTTGTCGAAAAAGCTTGCTGCTAAGGGAGAGAAGCCGAAGCCTAACACTAAAAATGCATGTCATCAGGTTGATTTAACTGCTGATGACAATGAAGACAAGGATCCCTAGGCTGGTCCTAGCGGTAGTGAGCAACAAGCTGTATCTGTTGTTCCACTATCTGATGTGCCTATGACTCAGGGGAGTCTACTGAGGCTAGTGGTGAAGCTTCTGGAAGTTACAAAAGAAAATCACCGGCTAAGGTTTTAAGAGAGCTTTCTGATGATGTGATTCTACTACTGGAGCCCGATTATTCCAAAGCTGAGAGGATCGATGCTCTTAATGAAATTGAAGAAGGAGAGATCGAGTCTGATGGTGATGATTGGGGTTTTGATGATGAGGATGTAGTTGTGGAGTTTCCTAAAGGTCTGGGCGAGGGTGTATATGAATTGGAAGACGGAGAGATCTTTGAATATCCTTTCTTTGAGTTTACTAAAGGTTCAGTTGAGTCTGAAGATGTTGCTGAGGCTAGTGGTGCAGCAACCTCGACTGAAGCCTCCCCTCCCGAACCTTCACCTGTTGACATTGCTGACTCCTGGAGGAACAAGCTTCCCCATGAATGGTTCAAGAAGAGTCAGCCTCCTGCTTGGCAAAAGTCGTACATCACGGACAAGCATGGAGCGACAGGAATGATTCTTTCCGTTCGATTTAAAGACAATTATGGGTTGTTTGCCATCAAAAGTTCTGGTGGTGTTCAGTATTTGAAGCCAACAAGTGAAGCATTCAACTCATTGCCCAAGTATGATCTTGTGAACCTAGCAAACAGGAAGTTGATCTGTGATACCTCTTTTGTTGTTACTAAGGGTTTGTGGGTGCACTTCAGAGAGAGGGAAGATCAGGGAACTTTGAGATGTTTAAGCCTCAAATGCCTAAAAGAGTGAGGGATAAGACACGCAGAGATCCGGTGACTAACAAGTTCATGAAGAAGTTGGTCTATGAGCATGTGTTATGTGAGACCAAGATTCCTTTGAGGAAGATTCCTCAGGACATTCTGGGGAGCATGTGGTACTGGTTTGTAGATCCAATTACAGGCGAGGTGGTGATTATGGAAAATGCAGTGTCCAAGACTGTAGGTGTGGAGCCGAGGGAATTAATCAGAGTATTTGATGAGATCTTTTTCATTAACTTCTCTGTGAAAGACTTAGAGGTTCTACAAAACAAGTATTGCATCAGCACCGACCAATGGACGAAGCTTCTTGCATCAAGGTATAACAGGATAGTCAAGTTTTTCTATGACTACAAAAGGAAGATGGGAAATGGAGCTAAAGCTGATGACCCATAGAGACTGAAGACATCTCCAGAGCTGCTGTCAAGGGGGAGTTTGTTGAAGCATTTTCGATAACAAGCACTCTGAAGATTGTCCCTACTTTTGTTGTGTCTTTTGTATTGTATTCAGTCTCTGTTGTAAATGTCTATTCGAGTTGTAATCATGTATGTTTGAACTAATGTTTGTACTTGTCGTTGTAGTTAAGTTGTATACTTTACGTATTTAGTAAGTGCGCAGGAGATTTGTTCCTGCGTACTTAACAAGTATGCATGAGTATACCTTGCGTACTTACTAAGTACGCATGAAGGATTTCATGCGCACTTGTTAAGTACGCAGGTACTGTGTCTATGACTATATATAGCCGGTTCTAGGAAGCTCTAAGCACGCTCTCATTGTAATCAGACTGAGTTCTTGTAATCGGTTGCGATATTGATAATAGACAAAGTATTTTGTGACTTATGTTTGTTGTCGTTTACCATTGTCGTTTGTACTCCATCTAGTCACGGGCATTCCACACCCTGCTCGACTAGAAACTCACCCACACGATAAGATCCGTGACACCAGGGGACCTACATAATTACTCACCAAAGAAATCGTAAAGTTATATATAGATTATTGAATTACTTGTATAACGATATAACGAGTTCAGTATTATTGAAGATGAAAATAATAATATTGATTATGTTATATTTAATAATATTGTTACTAGTATTAAACCGTATTGGTATCAAGTACGCCAACAAGCATTATAAAAGGGAGTTCTTAAGGGTAGTCCATCCCAAATAGAGAGCAAAAGTGATCATCTTTAAACTTCTTTCACATGGATGAACTCATAGGTCATTCAAAGTTTGTAAGGTCTTCATGGAATAAAGATGAAGAAATATCCAAACTCAAAAAGAGAAGGCCAGTACATTTCCCTCAAAGAAAAACACGCTAACAAATCATATAGTGAAGATGAAGATGATGGATCCAAAGACCAAAAGTGATTTAAGATGAAAACAATGTCATGTTGACTAGAGAATTTGAGAAGGATATATCCAAGGTTAAAAAGAATCCTCTAAGAGAATGCATAGATGTGTTGATACAAGACATCTCAACCGGTAACTCTTCAAAACAATTAAAAAAAAGAGAAGACTAGAAAAACATTCTTTTTTGTAAAATGGAAGGATAGTGAAGATAAAAAAAATAAAGATGGTCTTGAGATAAATGAGACAATTCATCGATAACTTCTTATGTTATAATAAAGAAAAATCATATAATAAACTAGATTTAATTTCGCTTTTCATCCACGAGGTTTATCAACCTTAACCATCTGAGTATACATTTGTTGGGATTCAGTGGAGATCAGTTTGACTTTTGTAAAAACGGGTTTTGACAGAGAAATTAATTAATTCAGTTAATTAATAAATACGCAGCGGAAAATAAAATCATAACTTATTTAACAGCACTGACAAACCGAACAGGATCTGGTTATGAACACGCAAACACAAAATTAACAATTAATCTACTGATGAGATTAATTATACATTTGTGGTTAATGATTAACCTGTTGAGACACCTAGGTACAACGAACCGATGCTAGATCACGAACTGACAACGAGAGACGGGAAACGCCAGGGTTAACCGGAACTTACAAAAACAGGAGCAATACTTTGCTAGCTATTTTAGAATTTGAAAATCAAGAAAAAATAGATTTTCTTGGTTTTTCTTCTCTGGACTTTCCAAAGAACAAAAACAAAAAAACAAACTTTTCTCCTTTTGCAACTTCTTCCTTTTTTTGATCTAAAAGGAAATACATATTTATATATAATTTTAGGTTAAACCTAAAATCATAATATAACCATTTTAAATCACTACCGGGCCTAAAACCCAATAGTTAATGACAAGTTCGAAACCATTTAATTTGTTTTAATAAAAGATTAAAACAAATAAATATAAATTATTATTTATAAACTTGTATAAATAATAAATCCCGTGTAACGAATATATATAAAATATATCGTCTCGTTAACAGTTCGTAATTACCAGTTAAGTTGATTTAAATGTTCGTTGCCCTAGGTGTAACTCTTACGGGTCATAGTTCGGTCAGCCGCGTTGTTTATCGGGTCGGTCCATAAAATCCAACAATCTCCTACTTAGACGATCCACGATAAATCAACGCAAACAGTCAGCGGCGCTCTAGCTGCACATGATTGTCCCTAACAAGGTATGACGCTTTAAAGTCATTAACCAAATATCTCGGTGTTAGTAACAGCTAACTAAAGCAAGACAATAGACTTATGACAATAGTTGTCATTCATCCTTTCCGTATAAAACATCAATTGAATCAATGAGACATGGATTTAGTTCATTCTCATATGGCGTTCAATTATTATTGTTCTCGATCAAGAATCAAAGTGGTCCAATCAAACACACAGTAAGTTTGGGTAAGGCCTTACACTTCACCAGTTTGAATCAACGAGGGCGCCACGATGCTTATCTGTTACATATAATGCAAGAGTACAGAATCCCTTATTGACTACATGCAACTCCCACTGAATTTCAGAACTATTCCTAATCAAAGCCTTTATGACTGGTAGTTACGCGACAGCCAGTGATTAAAGAATGGTTCTTGGTAAACGGCAGTTCTAGTACGTATCTCATGTCAGAGGATACTAATGAGTATACCAATAGAAAAACATCTTATGACAAAGATCCATGAAGATGATTTGATGCGAGTTACATCCAACGTCATTCAAAATGAGGTCTGTGAAGTTCGGAGTCAACTCCTTGAGCCGAAGTTCAGAATAGTCTTAATTCAGAGACGTTCCCACGAGTCTGACCGACTACGGATAATTAAGAATACAAGATTCATGGATTAAACGTATTAAAATCGAACACAGTTATAACAATTCAGAATTGCATTTAAATCAGTAAACCAAAAGAATTCAAAAGTACAACTGTTTAAATGTTCGCACATTCAAAATACTAAATCAAAACATATCGCTAGCAAAACTAAGACTGATAGCATTTCTGTGCTGATCATGCCTTTCTTGAGTCATCGGCTTAATGAACTGGTCCGCTAGGTTTTGATCTGTGTCTACTTTGCTTATCACGACGTCTCCACGTTCCACAATTTCCCGTATATAGTGGAACTTCCTTTGAATGTGCTTGGCTTTGTGATGAGATCTGGGCTCTTTGGCTTGAGCTATAGCACCTGTGTTATCACAAAGTATCTCGATTGTTTGGCGAATACTCGGAACCATATCGAGGTCAGTAATGAATTTCTTCATCCAAGCAGCTTCCTTAGCAGCATCTGATGCGGCAATATACTCAGATTCGGTGGTTGAATCCGCCACTACACTCTGCTTGGAGCTTTTCCATGAGACAGCTCCTCCATTGAGAGTGAATACGAAACCCGACTGTGAGCGAGAGTCATCTCGGTCAGTTTGAAAGCTAGCATCAGTGTAACACCGTACATTGAGCTCCTCTTTTACTCCTCCAAATATTAAGAACATGTCTTTGGTCCTTTTTAAGTACCTTAGGATGTTCTTGACTGCAGTCCAATGGGCAATGTCAGGACTTTGCTAGAAACGGCTGGTCATGCTTAAAGCATACGAGACGTCAGGTCTAGTGCACAACATAGCATACATGATAGAACCAATCGCTGAGGCATATGGAATTGCTTCCATTTCCTTAATTTCAATGTCCATGGAAGGATCGGAACACCTCCTTTCTTGGAGTTTTCCATCCTAAAGCATGTCATCATTTTGTCTATATAAGTACTCTGACTTAGCCCTAGGAGCCGCTTAGATCTATCTCTGTAGATCTTGATTCCTAGAATATAAGCAGCTTCTCCAAGATCCTTCATTGCAAAACAAGATCCTAACCATTGTTTGACTTTGTCAAGCACAGGGATGTTGTTTCCAATGATCAGTATATCATCCACATACAATATGAGAAATGATATAGTGCTCCCACTAGCCTTTCTATAAACACAAGGCTCATCTTCATTCTTGACAAAACCAAATTCTTTGATTTTCTGATCAAATTGAAGATTCCAGCTTCGAGATGCCTGTTTAAGTCCATTAATGGACTTATTCAGTTTGCAGACCCTACTAGGATACTTTGGATCAACAAAAACGTCAGGCTGAACCATATAGACGTCATCTTCAGAGAGATGTCCATTAAGAAAAGCGGTTTTGACATCCATTTGCTATATCTCGTAATTATGGTACGCGGCTATGGCAAGCAGTATCCTGATCGATTTGATCATAGCAACAGGTGAGAAAGTTTCATCATAGTCAATACCTTGAGTTTGAGTGAAACCCTTTGCAACTAGCCGTGCTTTATAGGTTTGTATACTACCATGCATGTCAGTTTTTCTTTTGAAAATCCATTTGCTCCCTATTGCCCGAGAACCGGGGGGTAACTCAATCAAGTCCCAGACCTGATTATCACGCATAGATTGCATCTCGGCGTTCATGGCTTCAAGGCATTTCTCGGATTCAGGATCTGAGATAGCAGATTTATAGTTTGTAGGTTCGTCATTTGACTCAGCTACTAACATGACTTTAGAAGCTTCAAGATGCCATAGGTATCTATTAGGTTCTTTACGAGACCTGCTACTTCTGCGAACGCTTGTGTTTATATCTGATTCATCAGCAACAACTTCTTGTTGATCAGACGCTCCGACTTCCTTAGCGGTTGTTTGTGTTTCTCGAATTTCTTCAAGATCCATAATATTATTTTCGGTTCCTCGATTTAGAAGATCTTCCTCGAGAAAACGTCCTTTCCTTTTGATGGAAACATTGTTTGCATCAGGATGATAGAAATAATATCCGCTTTTGTTGTAGTAACCGACGAAAACAACATTTTCGCCTCTGGAATCGAGCTTGTCATCAGAATCGCTGGTGACATATGCATCACATCCCCATACTCTAAGGTAAGACAAATTGGGTTTAGACCCATGCCATATCTCATATGGGGTTTTGTCCACCTTCTTAGTCAGTGCCAGATTTACAAGGCGGGCGGCGGTCATAAGAGCATAACTCCAGAAAGAGTGAGGCAAGTTAGTTCTACACATCATCGATCGAACCATATTAAGTAGGGTTCGATTTCTCCTCTCGCTCGCGCCATTAAGTTGGGGTGTGCCAGGAGGAGTGGGCAGAGAAATAATTCCGTGCTTCTTCAGATGATTAAGAAATTCTAAGCTGAGATACTCGCCACCTCGATCTGATCGAAGTGTCTTAATAGATTTATCGAGTTGTTTCTCTACTTCGTTTTGAAACTCTTTGAACTTTTCAAATGTTTCATGCTTGTGTTTCATAAGATAGACATAAGCATATCGACTATAATCGTCAATAAATGAAACGAAGTATCTTTCATGATTTCTAGACATGGTTCTAAAAGGGCTGTAGAGTCATATATTTTGTATAAGCTGTTGTCATTTATTGTATGTTTAAACAATTTTAGACTAGTTTACTTTCTGTTATTTCATTATTGTAATTTCAGTTTTCTGTAATTAGTTAAGTCTGGGCCATCGAAACTACTTAGTTTCGATTGAGTCTGTTCAATCGAAACTAGTAGTTTCGATAGATGGTAAATTCGACAGTGTGTATCAATTGTAAATGGTCAATCGAAACTAGTAGTTTCGATTGACCATAGTTTCGATACCTGTCACTACTATAAATAGCCTAGTTTGAGATTGTTTAGGGTGTGAGTAGCGGCTGTAACCCTGAACCTTCTCTTTCACATTTTGCTTGAATCAATACAATCTGTAGTTGTTTATTCACTGTGTTCATACATTTTCATACCTTTTGATTGTTGATTCAAACTGTGGTTAGCTGGTTATCTTCACCAACACTGTTTCTATTACCTGTTTCATCACCATACACACAGTTTCCGCCTGTGTGTGTGTGTGTAATCGATCATATCAGTGATTTCAAGAGAAATCTAGACCTACAATTGGTATCAGAGCTTTATGCTCTAGTGTTTTTGAGTGTTATCAGGTAATTGATCGATTCTAGGTGATTACCGAGGGTTTTCGTTGCTTATTTTGGGTTTTTGCACATTTATTCTCGAGGTATTGTTTCATCATTTTTCAAGGGTTTTTGCTCGTATTTTCGGAATCGGAGGTTGGATTCGTAATCAGGACAGTTAGACGAAGGTTTTCGCTAGATTGGTTTGTTATTTCTGCACCTTTGATTTCTGGAGCTTTTCATCAATGGAGTATTTCTGTTTTGGAGAAGAAGGCATCGAAACTACGGGGAACAATTTCTGATTTCTGTTGATCATCGAAACTTCTTGTCTACGTTTTGTCGGGAGAAGGTACTATCGAAACTAGATTTTTGTCTCTTATAGAAACTGTGGTTATCGAAACTAGTCTGTGAAATTTTCAGTATCGAAACTAGTTGTTTCGATAAAAGTTGTTTCGATAAAATTTGTTCTTTCGAAACTAGTCCTATCGAAACTAGTTGTTTCGATAATAGTTGGTCTATCGAAACTAGTTGTTTCGATAGAAGTTGACCTATCGAAACTAGTTACTGTTTTAGTTTCGATTCAAAACATTATGGCCACTTCAAGTTCAACAGAACATTCTGGGGGAAATAGACCACATGTTCTTGTGTCCACAAGAGATTTTGATGACTGGACTAAAAAAATGAAGCTTTTCTTTCAATTTCACGATTATACACTGTTGAATTCTATCACCGATGGTCCCCACAAGCCCGTAACTACCACTGCTGATGTTCAACGTCCTAAGTTAGTGTCTGAGTATGATGAGAAAGATCTTGCCTTGATTGCCCGAGACAACAAGGCCTACGGGACTATTGCCATGGCTCTTCCTATGGATATTTTCAACATCTTTGCTGAGTACACAACTGCCAAAGACTTATGGGCTGCACTGTGCACAAGATATGAGGGAAGTGAGGATGTCAGGGAAAGCAAAAGAGATATGATCAAGAAACAATATGCGATGTTCAGCAGTGTAAGGGGAGAATCAATATCTGATTTGATCAACCGTTTCTCAAGCATTGTATCAAGGTTGAAGGTAATGGGAGTTGAGTACCCTACTCTTGATCTAAACAAGAAACTTCTAGACTCTCTTCCTGAGGAATGGAATATGTATCGAATCATGATCAAAAAGACTGAGAATCTGAGTGCTCTGTCTCAACAGGAAGTCTATAGTATTCTTGAATCTTATGAAATTGAGATTAAGAAGGGAGCAGTCACCCCATCTAATCAGTCTGGAAACACAGCTCTCATTGCTGGATCAAGCTCATCCGATAGCCCATACTTTCAGACTGATGTTCCTCCTTCAACTGCTGCAATTAAGTCTACCAGCTTCTCTGCTCCTCAAAAGACTATCACCATGATTCCTGATGAATATGTCCCAATCATGACTGCTTTCATGTCGTGCTATGATGCACTGATCTCTGGAAATCTAACACCGGTTAGCTTTCAACCTGATGACTTGGAGCAGATTAATCCTGATGATTTGGAGAAAATGGACATTGACTGGTGCATGGCCATGTTGACCTTAAGAGCCAAGAGATTTATCAAAAGGACTGGTATAGACAGGTTCAAGCAAGGAAAGACGCTTGGGTTTGATATCAAGAAGGTGAGATGCTACAATTGTGATCAGCTGGGTCACTTTTCCAGAAACTGCAAGGAGCCGTCCTCCAAAGATCAGCAAGATAAGAAGATTTCCTCTGGTAAACAAGCTGCCAATCCTCCAAAGACAAACACAACTTCAAGTTCCACAGCTCTTGTGTGCCAAGCTGATGGACATTATCATTGGGGAGAACAAGCTGAGGAAGCTGTTGTAAAGCCGTGATGGCTGATGTGGAGGAAAATGGCAAGTGTGTCATGATTGAACCAGCTGACGATCTCACTGCTGTGCCTGCTGAGGTTATTTCTAAACTTTGTGATTCTAGATCTTGCTTAAATGAAATTCAAAAATACAGATTCATCAATCAAGCCTTGATTGATGAACGAAATCACATTAAGGTGATGTATGACTCTGTGGCAAAAAATGAGAAACTTTACTTAAAGAAAATTCGTGATATTTCTGGTGAAAATCGTTCTTTAATTGTGCAACTCAATACTCAAAACATTAATAATACAATTTTAACAGAAAGAGTCCAAAAGGTAGAAAAAGCCAAATTACAGGTTGATCACATGGATATGGATCAGAAAATTATGTTTGGAATAATTGATAAACAATTTAATAGAAAAGGCACAGAAGGTCTTGGGTATAACTCTCATCCACCTCCTTATTCTAAATCAGGGAGATTTGCTGATATGCCTACTCCACATGTTTCCACACCTTTTTTTTGCACATTATCTCCTGATGATTATATTACATCCTCTGATTCTGACAGTTTTGCTTCTTGTGCAGAGTCAAATTGTGTAAAGTCCAAAGATGATTGTGATAAGAGTGCTAATGATAGAACTATTTTAAAAGAACTTGAGTCGGATGAATGTAATAATATGTCCGTGTCAAAACCAAATATTTGTGAACACGTTAAAAACTTGTATTTTGATTCTATGCCTGCTGAGCATACGGGTTTGGGATGTGATGTTTCTAAATTTCAAAATGTCTTGCCTTTTGTTCCTAAATCTTTGAATGTTATGCCATGTGTTACAAAATTTAAAAGTGCAGGAATTATTGTGAATGATGTACCACGTGAAACCATGAGCAACATGGAATTTTTCAGATTAAAGGAAGCACATCGTCTTCAAGACAAAGTTATTGATGAGAGAACCGTCTCATGTTCAGATTCCTCAACATCACAGTCATCTTCATCTTGTGATGACTATTATCAGGATAAGATATCTTGTAAAAACGTTTGTTTTAGTTGTGGTGCCTCAAATCATGTTTCAAAAAGTTGTAAATTGACAACCGCAAATTTTAATGAAGAATCACCTTCCCAAAGTTCATTAAATTCATATGTGTTGCCTAACTCTTCTCACAGTAGGAAATCTAGGCGTAAAAGAATTAAAAATGCTAAAAATTATTTAAAACGAACTTGGAAAATTAAAAATAATGTTCTATTTGATTACCGTGCTTCATCAAAGGATGGTTGTACTTTTGATTCCAATAAGATGTCATATCCTGACACTAAAATCTCTTGATTGAAACATTTTTGGTCAAAACGTATAAATGGTTCGTTGTGTATAGGGTCAATCAAGAAGAACCGGCGATAACATCTGGCATGTAGATAGTGGATGTTCAAGGCATATGACTGGGCACATTAACTTGCTGCAAGATTATCATCAGATTGATGGAGAGTATGTTGCTTTTGCTGGAAACCCAAGAGGAGGAAAGATTGAAGGACAAGGAACAGTATCAAATGGAGTAAATAGTCTGGAATTTGTCAACTATGTTCCTCAGTTAAAATACAATCTGATGAGTGTTTCACAGATTTGTGACAACGACTTTTGTGCTTTATTCAATTCAAAAGAATGTCTTATCTTAAAGCTGGGAGTGGTGATTCTGGAATAACTCATTCTCATGCGTGCTCCCAGAAGATACAACACATATAGCTTGGATATGAACAACCCATCGGGAATTGAATCGTGTTTTCTCTCAAAGGCTTCCGAAGATGAATCTTTCCTGTGGCATAAGAGGTTGGGACATGTCAATTTCAAAACAATGAACCGACTGGTTCGAGGCAACCTAGTCACTGGATTACCTCTCAAAGATTTCACTCCTATGGAACACTGTATTTCATGTTCCAAGGGAAAACAGCACAAATCTTCACATAAGCCTAAAACCACCAATTCCATTGACTCTCCTCTCCAATTGTTTCACATGGATCTCTTTGGTCCAGTGAGTGTCATGAGTCTTGGACGAAAGTCATACTGTCTGGTGGTAACAGATGATTTTTCTCGATTCACTTGGGTGTTTTTCTTAGCTAAGAAGGATGAGACGCCAGAGATTTTAAAGACCTATCTGCTTCAAATTGAAAACCTCTTCAGTTTAAGTGTGAAGACTATCCGCAACAATCATGGAACAGAATTTAAGAACGCAACTCTTGATTCCTTCTGTGAAACCAAAGGAATTTCTCATCAATTTAGTGCACCTCGTACTCCTCAACAAAACGGTGTATCTGAAAGGAGAAACTGCACCTTAATTGAAGCTGCACGAACTATGATTGTTGACTCAAAGCTTCCCGTGACTTTCTGGGCTGAGGCGGTCAACACTGCATGTTTCGTGCAAAATAGGGTCCTTATCACTAAAAGTTGCAACAAGACACCATATGAGATCATGTACAAGCGCAAGCCAGTTATTGATTTCTTCAGAAAATTTGGGTGTGTGTGCACGATGCTGAACACTTCAGATCAGCTCAACAAGTTTGAAGCCAAAGCTGATGAATGTTATTTTGTTGGTTATTCCTCCAATCAACGTGCTTTTCATGTCTATCATAAGCAGAAAAGAATAGTGCTGGAGTCCATTGATATCAATTGGCATGAAAATAATCACACGGACGCAGGAGACAGTCCCAATTGGCTATTTGACGTCGATTCAGTTTTTAAATCATTTAATCTTCCTGATTTCTCAATTGACTCAACTCATGTTAATCCTTATTTTTCTGTGAACAATTTAGGGAACTTAAATGATCAAGGTTCTTCCTCATCTGCTCAGGTTGAAATTCCTGTGATTGCAAATGCTGAATCTAATATGGAGTCTTCTGGTTCTGGTGCAACAAGTGAAACTGTTGAAGACAACTCCATTCCAACAGTAGATGTTGCACCAAAATCATCTGCTGAAGATCCTATTAATGACATTGCCGATCCTCCTGCTGAAAATCTTACCAATTTGGAAGAAGTCGTGGAAGAAGATGCAATTCCTCAACTGCGAATTCACAAGATTCATCCCACCAATAACATCATTGGACCACTCAGTGTGGGTGTTAGTACCCGAAGTGCCTGTGAAACATTTGAAAACAGCATGTTTTCCTGCTTCATCTCTCAAACTGAACCAAAGAACATTAATGCAGCACTACTAGAAGACAGCTGGGTGGAAGCAATGTAGGAAGAGCTACAGCAATTCTCAAAGTTGCATGTGTGGAATTTAGTAGATCTTCCCAAGAACAAAGTTCCAATCGGCACTCGTTGGGTTTTTTGCAACAAAAAGGATGAAGGCGGCACTGTGATTCGATACAAAGCTCGTCTGGTGGTTCAAGGTTTCTATCAAGAAGAAGGGATTGATTATGAGGAAGTCTTTGCACCAGTGGCTCGTTTGGAAGCCATCAGAATGTTTCTCGCCTATGCAGCCTACATGGACTTCACCGTCCATCAAATGGATGTCAAAAGAGCATTTTTGTATGGCAAAGTTCAAGAAGAAGTATATGTCAAGCAGCCGCCGGGTTTCATTGATCCTAATTTTCCAAACCGTGTTTACAAGTTAGACAAAGCATTGTACGGTCTTCACCAAGCACCTCGTGCGTGGTATGAAACTTTATCAAAGCATCTGCTTGAGAATGGTTTCACACGAGGAGCAATTAACCAAACTTTGTTCAAACGGAAGGAGGAAAAGGATACAATCATGGTGCAAATTTATGTGGATGATATCATTTTTGGTTCTACAAATCCCCGTTTTTATAAAGAATTTGAAGAAGTGATGCGATCTAAGTTTGAGATGAGCTCCATGGGGGAAATGAAGTTCTTTTTGGGACTACAAGTTGATCAGTCTGAGTCAGGAATCCTTATCCATCAAGAAAAATACGTAAAAGAAATCTTGACCAAGTTCAAAATGGCTGATTCCCATCTAGTAAAAACTCATGTGGAAGTTCGACATTGTTTGACTCCAGATATGGATGGGGAAAGCGTTGATCCGCATCTATATCGCTCTATGATAGGATCTCTCATGTATCTCACGGCCAGCAGACCCGACATCATGTTTGCAGTGTGCTTATGTGCACGTTTTCAGGCTAATCCTAAACTCTCTCATTTATCTGCTGTAAAACGTATTTTGAGATATTTAAAATATAAGCCAAAATTGGGTCTGTGGTATCCTAAAACTGACTTGTTTGATCTTGTGGCTTATTCAGACTCAGACTACGGGGGTTGCAACTTAGACCGCAAATCCACTTCTGGAGGTTGTCAATTCCTTGGCAACCGCCTTGTCTCATGGCAATGTAAGAAACAGTCCACCGTTTCCCAATCCACCGCCGAAGCCGAATACATTGCCGCATCCCTCTGTTGTTCCCAAGTCAGATGGATACACCATCAGATGCTTGACTATGGGATCACATTCCATGAGACACCCATTCTGTGTGACAACACCGCCGTTCCTCATATCACCAAAAACCCCGTTCAGCATTCCAAAACCAAACACATTGAAATCAAACATCACTTTATCCGTGACTGTGTTGAAAAGAAGCATATTCAAATTGTTGAAGTCAAAACTCACAAACAAACCGCAGACATCTTCACAAAGGCTTTTGACTCTACCAGATTCGCCCAACTGGTGGAGATGCTTGGAATGATCAACTTTCAGTAAATAGTGTGAATAGTATTTTTTTTTTTTAATTATTTTTTTTCTGTTTACTTGTCAAAGAAAATTCCAAAAAGATTTTATTTTTATGAACAGTTTTTACGCAACTCTTTTGGGGGATAAATTTTATATTGAAAAGAATTGTTGTGTATAAAATCTTACAAGTGGTTTTGAGTTGCAGGAAGAATTGAATCTGACCTTTGAGAAATGATAGTGTCTGATCTCATCTCTTGGACATGGAATGGACCAAAAGCGATGGTGTTTACTGAGGTATAGGTGGTAGGCCCGACATATGGTTAAAACTTGGAAGTAGTGTGAAAACTCTAATATATATCTCATACTTGTGTGTTTGAACCCATTATTGAAACATCTAACCCATATCTAAGAAAACCAATTCAATCAGATACAGGCTTACGTATTGGATTCCTATTCATACGCCAAGTGACCGTCAATATAACGATATTTACCACCGATGACCCCGTATGTTTTGCTTACGCAAAGATCTCGGGTGCTCATCCTTTTCCCATCCACTTTGATGATTTGACCCCGTCTGTTTTGCTTACGCAAAGATCTCGGGTGTTCAACATTTTTCTATCCGCTTGGATAATTTTACGACTTCTTCTGTTTTGCTTACGCAAAGATCTAGAATGCTCGTACCTTTTTAATATCTACTTGTATATTTTTTATTTTAATTTTCTAAATCCACTTAGATATCTTATTTTATTTTGGTGGTACTTTGACATTACTAAGACGGTACCTTGGTTAATCAGAAAGAGATGATAGGATGAAGATGGGTACTTCTTGAGGATTGATAGGTTTTCAAAATCATTTTATTTTAATATGTGGGGTACACCTTGTATAGTGCTTAAATGGTACCTTTTAATCACATGAAATCAAAATATAAATAAATGTTCGGGTTTACTTTGCACAAATATCAGCTATCTTCAGGGACTCACAGTAGTTAATTGCAAAAGGAAGTGTTTCAAGAGACTGACCAGATCTGATCTCATGTTGGATCTTTTTCAAGAAGAAAAGTGTAAATATCTTGTGTATATATGTTAGTCTTATTTTTGTTACTCTGTAAATATCGAAACTAGTTTGCCCTATCGAAACTACTCTGTAAATATCGAAACTAGTTTGCCCTATCGAAACTACTCTGTAAATATCGAAACTAGTTTGCCCTATCAAAACTAGTTGTTTCGACAGGGGCATTTTTGTCTTTTGTTCCTCGCAATTTAAATGCCTTCATAAATAAATCCCTCCCTTCATATCTTCTTCACTCGTCTTTTTCGCAACCCTTTCATCTTCTCCGACACACACAAAATTTCTCAAGCCTTGGTCTGAGTTGCAAATTATCAGGGTTAATCACCTGATTACCCCCGTTGTCACCATCGTCTTCATCATCAGGTAACGTCTCACTATTTCATTTGAATGATTCTTGCGAATCAACAGACCTAGGGTTTCAAAAGTTCAAATTGTTCGACTGAATCTTCATAATAACAGTCATTGTGTGCATATCCGTGTTTGCAAACATCTTTATCATCTTAGAACTCACGATTATTGTGTTTTATTGCAGATAACAGTCTCGCGTTTGGTAAGATGACATTCCGTCATTTACAGGCTACTCTAAACCCTTCATTAAACTGTTTATTTTAGTCTGTGTATAGTGAATCAAAAGGGGTTTGGGTTTCAAAACCAAGTAGTTTCGATAAAAGAGTTCAACTCTTTCAAAATTTCTAATCGAAACTATTGGTTTCGACACCCAAACTTGACCTAATTTCTCTATCGAAACTACTTGTTTCGATAAGTTTTTCTCTATCGAAACTACTTGTTTCGATAAGTTTTTCTCTATCGAAACTACTTAGTTTCGATAAGTTCATCTCTATCGAAACTACTTAGTTTCGACAGTGTTGATTTCAGAAATTCTATAAGTGTTGATCAAAGCTTATTGCCTCTATCGAAACTAGTTAGTTTCGATAAATTCATTTCTATCGAAACTACTTAGTTTCGACAGTGTTGATTTCAGAAATTTTATAAGTGTTGATCAAAGCTTATTGCTTATATCGAAACTAGTTAGTTTCGATAAGTTCATCTCTATCGAAACTACTTAGTTTCGACAGTAAGGATTTCTGATTTTTCCTAAGTGTTGAAATACTTAGTTTCGATTGACCATATTCAGAACCTTTACTTATTGTGCAAAACTGATGAATTTTACAGGTATGGATCTCGTATTCGTGAAAAGGCACAATGTCTGTGCATTTCTTAATAGCAATGATCCGAAAGCTGCTGAGTTCATTCCGGTCTTAAACTTTCTGGCAAACTCCAACATAAGTTTTGCCATAAGCCACAACCTGCCGGTGTTTGAGGCAACTATTAGACAATTTTGGGAAACTGCAGAGATAATCACAGTTGATAATGTGCAACACATTAGAGCAACTGTACATGGCCAAGAAGTATTATTTTCTGAAGACACAGTGAGAGAGGTACTGCAGTTAAATGACAACCCAGAAGCACCCTTTGATTTTCCAATCTACTATGTGAAAGAATGCTTCAGAAGAATGGGTCATCCTGATGAGTTCAAGAGTGGTCAGATAATCAAGAACTCCTTACCAAGCCATTGGATATATATAGTGCATGTGTTTATTCACTGCCTATCAATAAGGAAAGGGGGTTTTGATTCAGCTAACAGTACTCTGGGATCAGCTATTTTGGGATTAATAAAGGGAAGAGACTACAACTTTTCTGGTTTCATATTCACTCAGCTAAAGGATAACTTAACTGGAGCAGTGAAGGAGAAGTTTCTAGCATACCCTAGATTTCTACAAATTATCATTAATCATCTTCTTCCTGGGCTTCAACAAGGTGGAAACACCTTTGTGTTTGATAGCTAAAACACTCAGCTACATGAAAAGTACCAACAAAAGGACCAACCGGGCGATAGCCGACGTTCCCCTGTTCGGACATATCATTGGAGAAGAAGAAGAGTTTATCCCTGACATTGATCCTGATCTTGAAGAAGAAAACTTATCATCAGATGAAGAAGAGCTGGAAGCTGAACAAAATCAAGGTAATCCACCTATTGATGAAGCTGAGATTGAGGTAGATATACCTATTGTTCAAGAAGAAGAGCAACATGTAATTGAGCCTGTGATAGAGGCTCCTTTTGTTGAAGAAATACAGATAGTTCAAGAGCCAGCAGTAAATGTTGAAGCTGGCTTACAGGAGAATGAAGAAGAAGTGGCAGAGTCAAGTAGGACTCTAGATGCAGGAATTTATGGATCAGACTATTACAAGTCTGATTCAGATGAAAGAATAGAGCAACTTGCATCTTCCTTAAAAAGACAAATTGAGTCAGGATCTGATTTTGAAGAGGAGGAGCCTAGGGCTAAAAAGATAAAGACTGGATTGGAGGATCTGTCATCCTCGTCAGAGTCTTCATTCACCACTCCAGAACCATCTCCTCATCCTACTCCACAACAATCTCCCATCCATACACCTCCTACATCTCCACAACAATTACCTATCCCTACACCTCCTACATCTCCACAACAATTACCTATCCCTACCCCTCCTATATCTCCACAACAATCACCCATCCATACACCTCCTGCATCTCCACACCATGATTCAACCTCTCCTGTACCGAGAGTAAAGACTCTAAGTCTTGAAATAAAGAAACTTCAAGACAATCTTCAAAAGAAAGATACAGAGATTGACGGCTTGAAGTCTAAGCTAAAAGAAGTTAAGGAGGAAGTCAAAGACTTGAAGCTGGAGGTTGGGGGCTTACATACTCAAATAGATAGTCAGCAGACTCAGCTGAAAACTCAACAAAGACTAATCATAAGGCAACAAGAAGACTTTAAAGCCTTAGCTGAAATAGTTAAGCAGCTCAAAGACTGTGTCAACAAACCTACTCCACAACAACAAACCACTTCAAAGACTCAGGGGGAGACTACATCTAAACTTGAACCATCGTCTCCTGCCTTTGTCACTGATCCAGAATCTGCATTAACCGTGTATACTGGCCACGGTGCCATGACAAAGGGGTCTGTTGAAGTAAAGGTTGAAGAAACATAGTCTGTCCTTCCCTCAGCTCATGAAAGAAGAGAAGCAAGGAAGAGAGGGAAGGGAGCTATGGCTAATATTGAAACAGTGATTCTGGATGAAGAAGACATCCCATCGGATGATGAGTTGAATGTTCTTCTAAATGAGATTGAAAACTTTGGATACAATGACCTTCATCCAGAAATTCTAACTACCGAAGAGAAAGAAACTGAACGAACTAGATATTTTACTGAAGAAGGAGATGAAATTCAAACCCTATCAGATGAAGAAGATGTTCATATTAATCTCATCAAGACTATCATTCCTGAACCAACCATTCCAATCTCTGAGTCAATTCCAACTCAAGATCAACCTTCAACTGCACCTGAACCTCCTATTTCAAGGAAGTCTTGGTTTAAAAAGATCATTCCAAAAGAGACTCCTCAAACTTATGAGTGGATAGTCGAGCATCAAGAACTGAAAAGGCCTCCAATTGGATGGAAATACGATGCTGAAAGGAAGCTCTTAATCATCAGACGATATAGAGGGGGAGTTCAGCACTTCAAGAACATGACTGACATCCAAACCCTTCCTTTTTATGACCTCAGGGATTTAGCAAAACTTCCACTTCAAAACCCTGGGAAGGTCATGATGGCTTATGACTTTGAGAAGTTTCTGCATTCTCAAGTCAACAATGATTTCAAAGGAATGAAGCCTAGGAAAACTCAGAAGAAGATCTCAAAGACTAGGTTTCATCCTAAGACTAAAAAGCCATATGTGTTCCTAAGATACAAGCCTGCCCAAACACACAAGACTATCACTATTCCAAAATTTGTACCTGTCCAGCTACAAACTTTCAGAAAGTGGTTCTATAACCTAGTCATTGGCAGTGCAGTTATTGAATGTGAGGGCAAGGAAGACATCACCATCTTTGATCCAATGGAGCTGCTGAATTTTCAGCCTGAAGATCTGGAGGTGCTATTCCAGAATCACATTCAGGCTTATAGTGATGAAGATGAAGCTGATGCCAAAGCCTATCAAAGAATTGTATCTCTCCATGTCAAACCTTTCATCCCAAAGACATCTGAAGGACCAGCTGCTTGATGAAGAGCTGAAGACAGTAATGCAACAGCTTAGGGGGAGATTGTAGAGTCATATATTTTGTATAAGCTGTTGTCATTTATTATATGTTTAAAAAATTTTAGACTAGTTTACTTTATGTCATTTCATTATTGTAATTTCAGTTTTCTGTAATTAGTTAAGTCTGGGCCATCGAAACTACTTAGTTTCGATTGAGTCTGTTCAATCGAAACTAGTAGTTTCGATAGATGGTAGTTTCGACAGTGTGTATCAATTGTAAATGGTCAATCGAAACTAGTAGTTTCGATTGACCATAATTTCGATACCTGTCACTACTATAAATAGCCTAGTTTGAGATTGTTTAGGGTGTGAGTAGCGGCTGTAACCCTGAACCTTCTCTTTCACATTTTGTTTGAATCAATACAATCTGCAGTTGTTTATTCACTGTGTTCATACATTTTCATACCTTTTGATTGTTGATTCAAACTGTGGTTAGCTGGTTATCTTCACCAACACTGTTTCTATTACATGTTTCACCACCATACACACAGTTTCCGCCTTTGTGTGTGTGTAATCGATCATATCAGTGATTTCAAGAGAAATCTGGACCTACAAGGGCCACACACATCAGTGTGTATAAGGCCTAGCAGATCCTTGGCTCGTTCACCAACATGGGTGAAGGGGTCCTTTGTGAGTTTGCCAGCTAAACAAGACTCGCAATTATCAAATAAGTCCTGTCCGGTAGGTTCAAGAATTCCCTCGGATTGGAGTCTTTTAATGCGTGCTTTGCTTATGTGGCCAAGTCGACAATGCCATAGAAAAGTATCATTAATGCCAGATTTGATACGTTTAGAAAGATTATATATGTTATTGTCAGTTTGAACGTCAATCTCATAAATACCGTTTTGAGGTTTAACCTCAAAATAAAAGATATCATTTAAGTAGGCAGAAATAACAATACCATTAAAAACGTACTTAAATCCTTGTTCAAACAATAAAGAAACTGAAATAATGTTTCTGGTTAAACCAGGTGCAAACAAACAATTGTTCAAAACAACCACAAGGCCAGAAAGACATGAGAGATGATATATTCCAGTTGCAAGAACTGGTACTCTTTTCCCATCACCAACGATGAGCTCCATGTCGCCTTGTTTCAGCTTCCTCCAACTTTTAGGCTCCTGCAAGACATTAATGATGTGGTATCCACATCTGGTATCAAATACCCATGTGTTGCTAGAAACAGTAAAAATTTCAATAACATAAATGAGAATACCTGAAGAGGTGCCCTCACCACTGGCCCTCTGCAGCTTCAGCTTGGCTAGATATTCAGGACAGTTACGTTTCCAGTGCCCCATTTTGTTGCATTCAAAGCATTGGCGCTCCTCAGGAGGGGGTGCTTTTGAAGCTTTCTTGTTATTGTTGGTGGCAGGCTTGGCAGCAACATTAACCTTTTTCTTGCCTTTGCTATTAAAACCTCTTTTCTTGGGGTTAGGCTTTTTAACACCAGCAGATCTGACCATCAGAACTTGATTTTTCTTTCCTTGGATATTCATCTCGGCCGTTTTGAGCATACCATGTAGCTCGGCCACTGTCTTCTCCAAGCCATTCAAGTTGAAATTCATTACGAATTGAGCATAAGAGCTTGGGAGAGAGTTTAAGATGAAATCAGTAGCCATGTCATCCTTCATGGGATATCCAAGTTTGTTCATCTGGTCGATGTACCCTTTCATCTTAAGTACATGAGCACTAACAGGCGTGCCCTCTTGTATCGTGCAACGAATGAGCTGAGACTTGGTATCATACCGTTCTTATTGGGCTTGTTTCAGGAACATGCCCTTAAGTTGCTCAATCATGTCAAAGGCATCCAGGTCCTCCATGCTCTTTTGGAGCTCACGGGACATGCATGCTAGCATAAGGCAGGCCACCTCAGTGGCATCATCTCTTTTTTTTTTCCAGGCCTTATGAGCGGCAGCCGTGTTACCATCGGGTGCCTCAGGGACTGGTGCATCGAGAACATAGAGCTTCTTGGCCTACTTGAGAACTATTCTCATATTGCACTGTCACGAGAGAAAGTTGGTGTTATCCAGCTTTTCATTCTCAAGGATAGACTTGAGACCGAAGGAGTTATTAGTATTATTATTTTCAGTAGACATCTGTCAAGATAAGCAAAGAGAATAAATTAGTATAAAGAAAGTGAAAAGTCCTTATTAATTTATGACCCAATTACAGAAATTAGAATAAGGAGTGAGAATCTAGCTAAATCAGTCACTAATGGTAGCTGTGGCATACAACATTAGTAAGTGGGTAACTAGACAGTGTCAATTGTGGAAAGATGCACAACTCTCGTGTATGAGGCCGCTAAGACAAGACATATCTATGCATTGATACGTTTAGCCTCATCTATGCCCACTTTTAATCTCTAGCAGCTGGGGCATGTAACAAGAGAGAAAAGTAATAGTCGTCCTAAAACAGGTACTTGCGGAAGGGCCGGATGTGTCAACGAAACCCTTGCGCCTTGGAAGGATAAACTACGCATCCAGTGCGGTGCTGTGGCTCCAAACACCGATGTTTCGTTTTATGCTCCAAGTGTTCCTTATAATAGGATGGCATAGACCATTGGTTTTAAATATGGGTTCAATTTTAGTGTTTACCGAATAGGGTCAAACACAACGAATGATTAAATCATACGTGTGTTGTAAAAGCCAGTTTTACTATTTAAAGTCATGACAAATTTGATGAACCCTTTCATCTCTCAGGACACTTAATTCTAAATAACCTATTAAAACTAAGTTTGTCGCGACTTGAATAACCAGTTAAAGTTAATAGTTGAAAACTATTAAGTTATAAGTTTTGAAATTAAATTTAGTTTAAATTGCAAAACTTTAGTGGTTATTTATTTTATAAAAACAAGTCAGTTGTTATTTTTATAAAATTCTACAATTTATAAAATTAGAACTTGTGGTGACAGATTATGACATTTTAAACTCCTTTTAAAACGTTTGATGTTTGGTTGGTTTAAGTTATAAAAAAATAAAAAGCAACCATAAAGCAAATAAATATGTAAATCTTATAAGGCCAATTTTGTTTGATCTTGCTAGAGCCAGTTAGCAAGACCAAACGGGTCACGGGGTCCACAAAATTAAAACAACCACAAGGATGGACTTCCGTGCATCTAGTCGTCTCGGATGACTCTCACTGACTCCATGATTCCTGTTGCGTCTTCAGATTTGTCTTCGGGTTTTTATTACGTTACATAAAATACAAAATTACATAAAATTAAAAAGCCTATTCTATTACAACTTTGAGCCATCAAAAGTGGGCCAAAACCATAAAACCAAAAACTGAATAATAAACACAAACAACTCAATCACATGGGTCGGGCCAGATTACATATTCAACACAATCACATACGGGCAATAAATTTGGTCAAATAAAATAAAAAAATCGACCAAATTAATAAATAAAAATTGCCCCAAAAAAACAGATCAGATCAGAAACTTCAAGATAGTTAAAGTTTGTGATTAATCTAACCGGTGAAACCAGACCGGTTCCGATTTGCGTGTTATAACCCAGGCTCTGATACCACTGTTGGGATTCAGTGGTGATCAGTTTGACTTTTGTAAAAACGGGTTTTGACAGAGAAATTAATTAATTCAGTTAATTAATAAATACGCAGCGGAAAATAAAATCATAACTTATTTAACAGCACTGACAAACCGAATAGGATCTGGTTATGAACACGCAAATACAAAATTAACAATTAATCTACTGATGAGATTAATTATACATTTGTGGTTAATGATTAACCGGTTGAGACACCTAGGTACAACGAACCGATGCTAGATCACGAACTGACAACACGAGAGACGGGAAACGCCAGGGTTAACCAGAACTTACAAAAACAGGAGGAATACTTTGCTAGCTATTTTAAAATTTGAAAATCAAGAAAAAATAGATTTTCTTGGTTTTTCTTCTCTGGCCTGTCGAAAGAACAAAAACAGAAAAAATAAACTTTTCTCCTTTTGCATGTTCTTCCTTTTTTTTGATCTAAAAGGAAATACATATTTATATATAATTTTAGGTTAAACCTAAAATCATAATATAACCCTTTTAAATCACTACCTGGCCTAAAACTCAATAGTTAATGACAAGTTCGAAACCATTTAATTTGTTTTAATAAAAGATTAAAACAAATAAATATAAATTATTATTTATAAACTTGTATAAATAATAAATCCCGTGTAACGAATATATATAAAATATATCGTCTCGTTAACAGTTCGTGATTACCAGTTAAGCGGGTTAAGTGGATTTAAATGTTCGTTGCCCTAGGTGTAACTCTTACGGGTCATAGCTCGGTCAGCCGCGTTGTCTATCGGGTCGGTCCATAAAATCCAACAACATTCTCATATTTGCGCAATTCATGGCCTTAGGTTCCATTTCTTTAACCCATTGGGTCATTTTTGCCAACGCCGGTAATTTTTTCTATTAAATGGAAGGGCATTTCAGTCATTTTACACCTCATGGACTAATTATGTAAACTAATAAAACCATTTAATAGTATGAGGGCTATTGTGTAATTTACTTAAATAATAAATAAATTAATTAAATAAATAAATAACCAAACCCTCTTCCATTACCCACCATCGCCATCTCCACTCCCAGAACCGTAATTCCCCATGCCTCTCTTCCACCTTCCGGGAAACATCACCACCCACCATTCTTCTCCAACCACCCATTCTGATCGCCGCCATCGGTTTCGTCCAACCACCCCCTCCGATTGCCACCACCATGTTCACAGAATCAGAGTCGAGATGGGGAATCCAAACGATATCAAAGAACAACTTGTTGCACGGGATCCACGGTTTAAATTAAAGAACAACCCCTGAAATTAATCTCCACCATCTTGCTTCTTCAATTTGAAACCACCGACCCTGATGGGTGCTTGCGGTTTGTCGATTGGGCGGTTTGATGGTCAGTAGTGTTAAAGAAGGAGATTTATCCGGTAAAGTTATTAGGTCATGAAATTAGGTTACATCCCCAAAACCATTTGTCTTAAAATGCCTACACAACTCTCGCTTCAGCATATTTAGGTGCAGGGGAGGATGAAAATGGTTTAAAAATGAAAAGATTCAGTGATGCATACTCCCTCTTACTTGCACTACTAACCCATGATTTATTCCTCTACGAATCTAGTCTAATTGCTTAAGACCCCTCTCAAGGTATGGGCGTGGATGTGATATATTGGAAGTAGCTAATTATGAGGTATCCAAGGAGCAGCTTTTCAAGTGCCTTAGTGGTATAACAAGGAAGGTATGGAAGTTTTTGGTAGTTGGAAATGGTTATCTAGAAGTTGATAAATATGGTGGTGGTATTATGTCAATCGGGTAAAAAGATGGTGTATTTGATTTGTCTGGTTTTTTGGAAAAAAATCGGGAAGACGATGGTGGTCGTGTTCTGTTCTGGTCCCCACGGGCGACCACACCGAAGAGAGAGAGAGAGTGTGTGTGTGTGTGTGTGTGTGAGAGAGAGAGAGAGTGAAGAGGGAGTGTATTGAGAAGGGGATTTTAATTTTATATAAATTATATAAATAACTCCTACTATCTTAGTAATTTAAATAGTTAGCCCTTTGGTGTAAAATGAGTGAAGTGTTTTTTCATTTAACATAAAAATCTAACGACGTTGGCTAAAGGACTCAACGAGTTTAAAAAAATAGTCTCAAACCATGATTTGCAAAAATAAGATAATGTGTACTCAAAGCATTCACAGCTGGTTTGGTATATATTTGTAAGTGAATTTTATATATTTTAAACAGTGGTTTAAAATAGTTGTGAGTGTACAAGAGAGAAAATATATAATTTTTTTGTATATTTGTGAAAACACTGTTCACCTATATAAATTTTGAAAGTGGTTGTGAGTGGAGAAAAGAAAATGTAATGATAAAGGTTTAAAAAAGTATTATTTAATTGAAAAGAAGAGAGAAAATGTAATAATTTTTAATGTACTATAAGAATAAGGATAAGAAACGGACTGTAAATACTCTCAGATGGTTAAAGTTGATAAACCTCATATGCGAAAATCGAAACTAATTCAATAAACTATGATAACTTAGATCACGAATATGATAATTAGTATATCTTTCCCAGGTGAAAAAATAAAGCTTCATAAAAAAAAAATCTAAACCATAAATTAAAGCCTAGATCAAACAAAGCCTTATTAGTTTCCTTCCGAATAGACTTTATTGGAGTGAATTAAATTTAATATTTTAACCTCTTAAATTTTATGACATTAAATTTAAATAAATTTTCTTTCCTAAAAAAATTATATTGTTTATATGTCAAAATAACTAGGAATTTTGCCCGCCTCACGTTGCGGCGGCGTCGAATTTATACGGCAGGAAACTGAACCTAAGCGGTTGAGTAACCCGCGCGCGTTACGGCGCGCTAAACCGGGAAAAAATGAACTACTCAGTATACACACGCATATAATCTTCAAATAATAGATAGCTACAAACTTCTAGCTCGAATCATAAGCAACAAATAATAGATAACTCACTGGTTTTGTTTGGCTAATAGACTGGTTTGGTTCTTATGTCTTGAATTCAAGTTCTCACACTTGTAAATGCTGCATTCAGACTTGTACTTCACTGTTTAAAACCTAAGGTATTTCAATAAAAAGGGAAATTGTTTATATGAAAGGGAATATACTTAGAAAATTTATATTGTTTATATGTCAAAATTTTCTTTCCTAAAAGAATTTATATTGTTTATATAAAACAAGCTAGTAATCACCAATCATCATGTAAGGAAACTACATAAAGATAAGACGTAATTTTCAAACACAACCCAAATTTAAAGTCACTCTCTCTCATCTACAGAAAACCGTCTCCTCCGCAATTGTATCCAATAACGGTTTCCTTGACCTACAAACCACCAGCCGATGACTAAACTCCGGCAACTCCGCCACCGCCTCCAGCAACGGATGATCAGCCTCATCGCCACTCTTCTCCGGAGACATCTTCCCGCCAATACGCTTAGCCGCACTATTAGCTGCCATCCAAAACACCGCCATATCCGCCGGCGTAACCGTCGAATTCATCCTCCTCATCGGAAACATGATGTAGATGTTTCCGGACTCCAATTCTTCATCGGCCGACAGAGGTGAAAACCTTCTGTTGATGTTCAATGACTGCGAGTTCACCAGAAAGAAATTCGGACACTCGATCATGATTTCTGCCGCCTTCACCGCCTCCTGAAAGTGCCGGATTTCGCCCGCCGGAAATATAACTCTGGCTGCTCTGTTGCTCTTCATTCTCGGAGAGAGCATGAGATTGCAATTGCACGATGATGCGTAATTTCCCATTGATTTCTCACAGGAAATTTTGTAGAAAATTATTGGAGGTTTCAGACGAGTGTATGTGTAATATATAGAGATGGAGAGAGAATAGGAAATGGTAGGAAAAGGGGAAGAAAATGCGTTATGGAGGAATCGTCACGCAGAGAATTACGGTGGATTTCATTTAATATATAAAAGATGTTTTTTTTTTAGGGGGAATATTATATACTAATGATCCACATTTTCATAAAAATTAACATTTTGTTGGTTTTTTTTTAATTTATTTTTAATGTAATAGTCTATTGCCTTAAAATATCTATATCTATATCTATACTATATAATAAACAAAAAAATTTTAATACCACGTGTCGCCTTCATATTCATTCTTATTATTTTTTCTCGTCTCTCTCTTATTAAATACACATCCATATTTTAATAATATATTTTTATAGAAAATATTAATTATACTAATAAAACACATTTATTTTAAATTATCCCTTATTATAAAAAACTTTGAAATCTAATTATTTAACTTTTATTTTTAATCAAATAATAAATAAAAATCAAAATATATTAAATAGTACTTAGCGTATTCGAAACTCAATTATATATTAATTTTTACATATTCTGAATTTTGTTTTCTATTATTAGTATATGATACACTAGGTTAGAACCCCGTGTATTACACGAGTTGAATAAATATAATATTATATATTTAGTAATAAAGATTTCGACATTACATATTTATGATATATTAAACAGTTTATTAATACAAATTTTATGAACGTTACATAGTTATTTCTTAAAAATGTTTTATAAAAAGAATTAAAGAAATGTTTAATTTATAAAAATATTTTATGAACAAACCTATTTTTATAAATAAAAAACGTTTTATAAAAGGAAATATATAAATCATTATTTAATAGGAGAGAGATGCGGGAAATAAAAAATTTTAAAAACAATTAATGAAAATTATATAATTAATAGGAGAGAGAGGCAAGAAAAAAATGTTTTGGATGCATAGAAGAATGACATGTGGCACAAAAAAACATTTATTTATTAGTATGTATAGATTTTTACACCTGTAAAATATACACATAAAGATTTAAAAAATTTAATGTATTGATATTTTTCACCCCTTGTGTAGTACACGGGATCTAAGCTAATTTATACTAATAAATAAATATTTTAGGGACGCGTGTCACTTTCTAATACATTCTCAACATGATTTTTCTGCATCTCTCTTCTATGAAATAATTATATTAAAATAATATAGTTTTAATATTTAATATAAATCTAATTATGTATACTTATTATATAATTAAGCAAATTAATTTAATATGAATTAACATTTATCAATTACATAAAAAAAAGTTAATACCCAGTTGAAAAAAAAATGTTTTAAAATTTACTTAACAAAATTTATAACTTTTAAAATATATTTTTAAAGACATATTTTGACGAGTGTATGTATTAAAAAATTACATTATATTTTATTTATTCTATTTAATACACGGGTTAACATATAAATTTTTTATTTCTAAATATATAACATTTCATTTATTTAGTAACCTAATTTATGAAAATATATCAACACCCTGTTAATTAATTGAAATGTTTTTTTAACTAGATGTGTAAATTGAAACAAGCTTTATCTTTTGTTTGTTGGTGAAGAAAATAGATTTGAATTAAAAGGCATAGTTTTCATTTTCATGTAATTTTGAATAAATTAAAAAATATTTTTAAGTTTTTTTTTGTTAACTCGTCACTGAAGTTACTAGAAACGATTTTATCGAGTTACTTTTTTTAAAGTGCAACCGTTTTTGTGAAAAATGAAAGTATATATTCCCTTAAATTGTGTTATCTTTTGTAAATATTTATTTACCTTTTTTAAAAAGTTTTAAAAATATTTCATCGTTTTATGCAAAATTAAAATTTGTTTCCTTAATCATCGTTACATTTCTTTGTGTTACACTCCGGTCCAGACCATTATTAACGCCTCATTAAATGGATAAAAAACAAATAAATGTTAAGTAAAGGAGGAAAAAATTTCAAGTCTCATAAACCTTTATATGACTAATTTATTTCATACTTTTTTTTTTGAACGACAATTTGGATCACTGACGGGCAATTGACCCACCCGATCATCTCCACCTTCTTCAGGGGAAACCTACCATATGTGAGAAAAACCCTGGCCCAACCTGGACCCCTTTTTTTTGTCACAATTGTGACTTGAACCCAAGATCTCATCATTTTAATGAAATCTTGGGTATACACATTTGCCACTAGAATAAGCAATTTATTTCATACTACTTAACTTGTATATCTACGATCACTTCGTCTTTTTCTTTGATTTGATTTTCTCATGTATCTCAATATCCTTGGACATACTTTTAACACGTATTGCCCTAAACTTTCTAAACCAACAACATTGGTGTTGGTCTCACTCGTTGATGAACGATATGTAAAGGGAGTACTTTATGAGAACACAAAAGACGATACTTAAAAAAAAAAATTTAATTTATGAAATTAAACATTGTTGTAACAAATCCAGCTGGACATTTCTCTAAGGAATAATCATTCAATTTATAGATGATTGTTCCTTGGACGACAAGGACTAAAGATTTGGAACGACTGAAGCGAAATATTTGATATAATATAACTGTATAATCTTTTACAAAAGATAACTTTAGTTTTCTGAATCTTCAGTTGATACTATTGCTTTCAAGTTCGAACGAATCTTTACCTTAGTCTCCGGTTGATTACCATGTTATGATAGTACATATCGGTTATAGATATTTACAGTGAAATCAGTTTAAGAATTAATAAGAGAAATACTAAACATGAACACAAGAGTTTATCAACGTTTAAATCATACACTGAGCAACACGAAAAAAATAATAATAATAAATAGAAATACTCGCAATGTTTTTATAATTTAAAACTAATAATAATTATAAAATGTTGTAATTAATTAGAAGAATATAACATCTTATATTTAATAAAAGTTAGTTGCATAAATGGCCCATGTGGTTTGATCAAGTTACACGTTTGGCTCCAGTTTTTAAAAATTACAAACTTAGCCCAAACATTTGTAATATGATTGCGCATTTAGCCCTGATGTTAGTTTTAACGGGAAATTAGCTCATGTGCCATCTACGTGATTTACGATTGCAAATTTAACCCTAAAAATGAGTTAAAATCAATAAAAAATCAGTAAAAAATCAGTAAAAATTAGTAAAAGTCCATAAAAATCACTAATTTTTTTTTACTGATTTTTACAGTTTTTTATTGATTTTAACTCATTTTTAAGGTTAAGTTTGCAATCATAAGTCACGTGGATGGCACATGGGATAGTTTTCCGTTAAAAACTAACAGGTATTAACGTCAGGGACTAAAGCTACAACCAGGTCACAAACATTTGGGCTAACTTTGTAATTTTTAAAACCTAGAGGGCCAAATATACAATATGATTCAACCATAAAAGCCATTTATACAGTTAACTCATTTAATAAATAAGTTACTCTTAATGAAAATAAAAGATTTATAACATTTAAAGTGAATTACAATAAAAGTAAATACATAGAACGAAGAAAAAATTTGTTTTCATTTAATTAGAAAAAAAGGAATAGTTTTAATGGAATTTGGTTAAACAAAGAAAAAGAGAGTGAATGGCGTCCAAACGAAATTACATAACATTGTGAATATTTGGTGTAAATTGGAATATTTTTATGATTTCATTCCAACATAAACTTTTTGTTTACATTGAAAGAGAATAAACTTTTTATAGCAAAGCTAAGCCTTTTAAAAACTAAATTCATAGATCTTAGGGTCATAATACATTACCCGTTGGACTCGACTAAATAACTCCACAGCCTCAGGCACAAGGAAACCAAAAGGATCAAATGCAAATAAAATAAACATGTGTTGGTTGTCAATACACGTTTTCTCATGTTTGGTCACTTTGCATGAAGCAACTTTTAAAGTAGTCTGACCCACCGTGAAAGCACTACTCCCCAACCTCACAAGAGGGGAAACTCATGTTAGATCCACACACGTGTGTCTCCCTCCTATCAATCCAAAGACCAAAATGACAGCTAGTCTAAGTGTTGATCTTCCTTCCAACGGGTCAGTCAAGAAATTCACCGTTGCTTCTTTCTTAGTAGAAATCCCGGCACGCATGAATATGTCAACGCACGCTTTGAACGTTCCTAACCAAATCGTGTCGGTACTTGAACCCGGGGGGCTCTCTACAATGTAACTAACGTTTATTTAAAATCAATAATATGTTAAAAATAATAAAATTATATAATACACTTTTAAATAGTGCATTGAAAATAATCAAAGTGGTAGGAGAGAGAAAGTAATACGTAACCGTATTGAATATCACATTCAAAACGAAGTAGTTCAATGATGTGTTGGGATTTACACATTTTTTTGGCACAAAACTTCGCTCATTTCACGATCAATTCTTGGTTATTTTCAACGTTTGGACACTTATTTGCTTCATTTCCTGTTTTATAGGTTTTTGTGAAGCTTAGTGAACAAACAAGAGGATTCCAGGATAAAAAATTGAAGTTTTAGGGTTTCTGTGATGGAGGCACGGTCGTGCCAAGCTTGCAAACCCTAGGCACGGTCGCTCCCACATCTTGCACGACCGCGCCAAGCCAAAATTCAAGGCACAACCGTGCCTTGGCTCCCCACGGTCGCGTGGTACCCAATGGAACCTCTGGACAGCCGTACTTCCTCGATCAGTGGTACCCAATGGAAGCTCTGGATCGGTCAACCATCTGTCACACGGTCGTGTTAAGACCTAGACACGACCGCGCCTTGGTACCTGGCACGGTCGTGCCTTCTCTCTTGGCACGGTCGTTCCTCTCCTTTTCTATATAAACAGAACTTAAACTCTCATTCAGATATTCAGCAACCAGGGAGAAAAACCCACTGTTCCAGCTCGTATTATCCTTGTTCCAGCCACATTTCAAGCTTCTTGGAGAGGATACAACATCAAGAGGATCACCATACATCAACAACAACATTTAGGCTTGGAGGAATGGCTTGATTCTTGTTTTCATATCATGTTTCTCACTATTTTTCCCTGCTTATTTGTAATTTTTGTGCTCATGATGAGCTAAAACTCCTGTTCACTTTGGTTTAGATGAAGTTTAGATACATTTGACAACATTCATGGATTATTGACAATTATTGTGTTAATGTTATGACAATCGTATGATTATTCTTCGATGAAATTATGTATTCAAGTATTTTGAGTTGTTTACAAGACTTGTATTTGTGTATGCCATATTATGTTGAAAAACTTATGGTTTATGCTTATATTTATGGATTGGTGTATGTATTTATACTAACTTATGGCATTTGACTAGGAATGGTGAATGAAGTCTTGTTTATGAATCACTATATTTGTATGTGTATCCTTATGCTTATGTTTGGAAAGACAAAGTGTTTGTTATGATGTTTCATGCTTAGTTTTATGTTTATCTAGAAATTGTTGACACATTCTCCTAATTTATATAACCTTTGTACAAACATTGTATGTTGAAGAAATGCATATTGTTGTCTAATTTAATCAACTTGAGGTGGGTAGTGTGTTGTTCATATTATCTTTCCAACTAGTTGTTGGATTAGTGTACCTTAATCGAAAGCTAGTTCAATCTTTATAAACACTGACATGATTGTTAAACACGTGAGCTTCATTGTATGACTTTAGGTGGTTGGTTTGTGTAATTCATGCTAGCTTTCTGAATGGTCATTTGATTAGATATCTTTGACGAGAATTTAGTCAATTTATGTTTCGTGTATTTGCTATGTTTCTATGAGTGTATTGAATGTATTCTAGATGGATTCGACACCGAAGTGATATCTTCTCCTTAATTGTTTTACTTGTGATCTTAGCTTAGTTTATATATTTGCATGCTAGTTAATTAAAACAAACTCTTCAAAATATCTTTATATCATCACTTGATTGAATCTTAGTTCTGGTCTATTTTTGCTTCCCACCGTGTCCACGGATTGATATCCGGTTCTTACCTTAACTATACTGCTATCCGACGGGTACACTTGCCCGACGTGTGTGTGATTAGTCTTTGGTGAAAACCCATTTTAAAACTCAAATTGTGTGAAAAATACTTATAAAAATATATATATATATTCACAGCACATCATTCAACTATAACACTCTTTGCAAATCACACATCGGCCGTGATAAGAGAGATACTAAGTTCATAAGGAATATCGGACCTTGAAGGGGTAATACCCAAAAGACACTATCGTGATGTGGATTTGGTCGAAGCTGTCACACCCGCTAAAAAGGAAACACGAGACGCGATTGATAAGGAACCATAACAACATTGCTCACAGAATACTTAAGTACTTTTATAACATCATCAAAAGTTAAATTACATTGTTCTAGGTCTAAAGGTGACTACATAATTGTATCAAAATACACATTCAGAAAAACAATGAAAAGACAACATCAAAATTCTTCAAAATAAAATCCCTAGCAGGATTGCCGTCATGCTTGCTCTTTTCTTGAAAAACATGCTTGAAAACGTCAACTAAAATAGTTGGTGAGCTCGCAGATTTGAGACACAAATATATAATTGCATATTTTACACAAAAAACATGATATAATTACAATGAGCCCACAACCAAACCTCGACTTCCTTGTCGCCCCTACATATGCCTTATTACGAAACATCTAAAATGAAATGGATAATATACATTCACAAGACATGATAGTCAAAGTTGGCGTGATTGATAGCACGTGTGATATGTATTTAAATAAAATATATATAAATATATATTTATTTTTAGAAAGGGTTTCACAAAATCAGGTTTTAAATTTATAAAATGATAAATACTCAAACTTAACACACACACAATAGGCAAGTGTACCTATCGCATCGTAATATAGTTTAGATAAGAACCAAGTATCGAACCAATGGACATGGTGAGTTCCAATAATCAACTTTTGTTATCGTTTAATCGGTTTAATTAGTGAGTGGGTTTTGTGTACTTGTGAAGCAGAAAAGTAAAAATGTGCATGAAGTGTATAACAGAAATGTAAATAGCAGGAAAGTAAATATCTCGAGGATGATCAAGTCACGAAGAGTATTGCTTTGGGCTTCGAATCCGCTTGGTATATGATAATGTTAAGTTGACTAATCCGGTGGTATGACTAATACAAATGTGTGAACGGTACACCGCTAGAGCCTCATTCTCATAACATTTGGTTCACGAATTATGTTCTTTAGAATAAAATGGTAGGATTCCCGACTAGGGACATCGTTCCCCTCAACTCTTTGAATGTTATCTCCAAGTTGGTTTAAGACATCGAACTTAAACACCTTTATTATTATTTGAAAGAGTGATTACACTTTGTTCTCCGGGAGGCGGTGAAAAAATAGGACCATGTATAAAGACGTACCGTTCCCAACATAAGTTCAACAATTCTTGGTTTCATAACAAGTTCGTATAAAGACGTACGATCTTATTAGTATTAACCAAGCATTGGCTTATCAAAATCAGCTTGTATAAAGACGTATAAGTTTCAAGAGAAGTTTGATTAAAAAGGTTTTACAGTCTTACACTTTAAAATCAAGGACACTCACAAGTGTAAATATAAAATCAAGTAATAATAAAAATCCATCATGAAGATGGTTTTAAGAACGAATGACTAAAGAACATAAACATACCATTAGATTAATACGTTAAACATTAACATACACCAAACTTCATCTTCACCCTAGTAATACAAAGAGTTTAGCTACGAATGACCATACTAACTAGCGTAACGCTAAGTTTCGTAGGCTCCCCTATTGCGGACAAAGAGGGGGAACCTCTTTACTCTCTACTCTCTACTCTAAACTACAGAAACAAACTATCTTGAGCTGTGGTAATGTGTATTGGGATGTTTTTGAGGTGTGTGGAATGAAGAGCTCAAGCCATCTATTTATAGGCCTCAAAATGAGCAATGCACAGTCGTGCATTGGTTTGCATGGGCGTGCAAACACCTCGGGAATCAAACATGGTATAAATGGCAGTGTACTGGAGCCTTGGGAGCAAGTTGGGCAATGCACGCCCGTGCATTGGGATGCACACCCGTGCATTGGGATGCACGGCCGTGTATCCCCTCCTTGCTTCCTAGTTTTGTCTTTTAGCTGCTTGTTTGACTTTCGTTGACCCTGGTTAACTTCTTGTGGGTCAAAGCTCGGGAATGATCCTTCTAGAAGCTTGATTTCTTGGTGTTTTTGACTGGTTTTAACTTTGTTTATCTTAGGACACCAAATAACCTGCAATTATGAAATATTAACGTTTTAAGTATCAATTGTAAGGTTATTGTTCAATTAGTACCATAATATGGGGATTATTATGCATTCAAAACATGTATAAATGATGGCACATCATAAAACCCCACACTTAAACTTTGCTTGTCCTCAAGCAAACTCATGCATGATCAGACCCATAACTAAAAACTTTACAAAAGGAAAGGGAGCTCCAAGTAGTTGGAGTCTCCGGGATATCTCATGAGTCGCTTATTATATTTTTGTGCTTTTTTTTTTTGATGATGGATTTCATGACAAGCCTACTAGAACTTTAATTATGAATAATCATTCACTTCTCACAATATTCACTCAACTCTAGGGTTATATATATATATATATATATATATATATATATATATATATGGATAATGTAAGTCAAGAAGAACACTCAAGCTTGAATCGAATTACGCAATAGTCATAAGCTTGTATGCAAATCAAGTCTCCACCAACTAACTAAGTAATATGCATGAATCAAGAGAACTTAAAAGGGTTGTAATGTGGCTAAAAAGAAAATAAAGGGTGAAAATGAAAATCTTTTTTGGTTTTTAGGGATTTAAAGGGTTTTAAGGGCTGCAGCTAACGTGGAACACACGGCTAAGGCTTCATGGCTTAAGATAGAAAACACTAGTGGGTCCCTCTACAATACTCAGATAACGAGGATATAACTAATATGAGGGCCTGTTTATGGTTAGATTTCCAAGACCGATACTTCTTATCATGTTCAACTCTTCCGTCACTGCGTAGTACACATTACTACCTTTCCGTATGGTTCTTTCGACAGTAGCCTAATAGCACCTACTTTGATCAGATGCGTATACTCATGTTGGGAGTAAGTTTGATTCTTACTGCATTTTTCATCGTGGCTCCAGTTACCACATTTCACACATTTGCCATATCTTTTGGCTCTTCTTTTGGCGGTGCTTTTTGACAAGCCGCAGAATGGTGGTAGTTGTTCTTGCTTGTGCCACCATTTTCTTACATCACTTGTTGCTTTAAAAACTTTTTCTCGGAGTTCGGGCGGTAATTCAGGCTTCGCGAAATGAATACAAGAAAGAAAATTGAAATCGAAAGAATGCATGTCCAGCTCTTTAAGGTCTAACCGGTAAAAGACCAACTTCTCTCTCTTTTTTCTTTTCTCATTTTTTTAAAGACATCAAGACTGCTTTGTCAATAAATCATTTTCCTCAATTTTCATGAAATATTTTTCCATATCTTCCTTATAGATCGTTCGGCTGTTTGTTCCTAATACATCCACTTCCATTTGTGTATTTCAATTCCTTGAATGAATCAGATCCTTTCCAAATTGTCTTAACGGTTGCAAACTTGAAATAACGACATAAGATAAACTAATAATTTTCCATCTTGAAGACAGTTAGCCAATAACCGGCGTTTACGAAAAGCTGGTTTGATGATAAATGTGGGTAGTGGAAACGAAAAGGCTAAGGTTCAAAGGGTTATCTAGGCCGATATTGTTTTTGGTATTTTGGGGTTTAAGGATAATATATAAGGGTAATAAAGTCTTATGTGCCTCAATTATTTCCATACAACTACTAGTTCGTGGTCTTGATATGTATAAATCACACAAGTTCTAATTATGCATAAAATCCGATCGAAAAACACTCAGTATACCAAATGAAAGAGCATCGAAAATGTGATGATAATAATGCTCATAAAAGGCATCTCACATGAAAAACGGATGGGATATGGTTTAGTGATTCGTTATGCATAATATCCATTTGTTTCTACTTGCCATGTTTCCATTTATTCCTTTTAGTTTATTTAAGCACGAACTCAAAGAGGTTTAGATTTTTAGGGTTTTAAAATTTTCAAAAATTTTTAGGAAAATAAGTTTTCGGTTAAAGTAAGGTTTTAGTTAAATGGGTAGAAAATCACGAGTTTAGTTTTACTGCTTTGAGGAAACAAGTATGTCCTGAATCTCAAATTCCCACCCCACACTTAAAACTATGCATTGCCCTCAATGTACAAATACATGTAATGAAATGCTATGCAGACATTTAAATGCATGAAGTTTTAAGGGAAAAGAAACTGGTACTCCCCCGGTCAATTCGGTGTATAACCTATGGCCAATGCTTGCGACTGTCGTCAATGTTACACCAAAAACTTCTATCAAATCTCTCACAAATTTGATGTAGTTTGCCGACGTCCAAGCTTGTAGAGGTGGAATGGAACTGCTCAAAGAAATAGAGAAACTACTTTGTGATACTATGCTACTTGACTGTCACACCCCCAAATTCCACTAACGGAGTTTTACCGTTTTGGAAGGTGACAAACCAGGATCTCAGACATCAGTTACTTCAAACGACACTATATGGGACTTGAAATGTAATAACATAAAAGATCAAGGTTCAGAGTGTATATGCGGAAGCGTTAAACGAAAGTAAATGCGCAAAACAACGCGCCCAAGTTCAATTACAAACAAAACATAAATATTATTCAATAGATAATTATTTCAATTGAATGCATGACTTAACGTGATCCTGAGTGCCAACCTGAGAAAACATGTAAGAAAACGAGTCAACACTAGGTTGGTGAGTTCACAGGTTTCAATCATTTAAAGTAGAGCGTTTGCGGATTATGTACATTCAATATGTATATCAATAGGTTGCATGCCTATATTCATGTTTTGCTAAAGCGCTCGCAACCGAAACTGACAGCGTGTTTGTTTGTTTGCCTCCAGCCAGGTCTATCAACTCTGACTAATGTGTTAAGGTCAATATAACACCCGTTCGACCTCCAATCGAGTTAGCGCGACTAACGCGGGTGGGGTTTGTCAAACCTAGTAGTACTACCAAAATTACCTCGTTCATACAATATTAACGGTCCGATGTGTGTGAGGACTTTTCATGATAGTGTGTTACGCTTAGCCTCAACAGTGATATCATATGAATTACAATAACCCAAAAAGGGTTGTGGCATGTTTTCTCCCCCAAATAAAAACAGTAAAAGGGGTCGTGAAACTCACCTGCGTTGCGCAGTAGGTAGTATCACACAAGTATGAGATTTATAATCTCAAGTGTTAGCCTGCACGACTTACGTATTCCCTATAATTATAACACATAAGTTAGGGACATATGAGATTTGTGACGACGACACGGAAGTTAAAACATCTTAACGCTTTCTAAGGATTTAAGAGTAGACGAACGTGTCTACGGAATTATATAACTTTCTTAATATAATCATTAAGGAAAAAGCGTTACGTGTCGTACGTTAATAACGAATAATAAATAAATACATTCGTACGTTAAAGTCGTTTACAAAAGTTAGAAAAATAATATAATTTAATATATTATTTTTAGGTTCGAAGGGTTAACTAAATGGTCATTTATGTGGAAAAATAATAAATATATTATTTTTAATCGAGTATATAAACGTGGGTAAATAATATAACAATTATATTGTTAATTGGTTGGAAACGTCACACGAGGTATAAAACGATACAAAATAATATAACGTATATATTATTTAATATGATTAGTCACGGTTTGAAAATAATATAAACATATTATTTTATACGAAGTTACGGTTTGAAAATAATATAAATATATTATTTTTATTCGATAATAACATAAATATATTATTTATAAAAGTGGAAAAGATAATAAAATGGATTAATAAATTAAACCCGAGCCTACGGGTGGTTCCCCGGGCTAAAACACATTAATATATCATTATAATAATATAGAGTTTGATTTTTAATAATTAAATATGATTAAAAATGTCTCAAAAATAAAATGTGGGAGCCGGTCTCGAACCCGGGTCTCTCCCACACACGCACCCCGCCTTAACCAGTCTCACCCGCTAGGGTTATCGCAACAGAACCCGGAGTCAATTGGTTTTAATCATCCATTCCCGTGGATCCCTCCCCCATACGCACCCACGATCGAAACCCAACCCCAAAGCCCTCGAATCTGATCACGATTGAAGGCAACGGTTTAGGGTTTTGTTCATTAACTAAATTCGAGTCTAAGGGTAGTTTTAATTTCAAAAACAATAGGTTTACTGTCGGAAATTTCTCGATTAGAAATCCGAAACTTAGTTTTAAGAACACAGATTTGATTTGAATAAATTCGATAAGATTACTGCTTAATTTCATGGGGCTTTTACTTAACAAAATATTTCGAATCTGATGATATAGTTTAATTGGGTTAAGGTTAAGTCTAGGATCGAAAACCCCCAAATCATTTTATGAATAAACCCTAGCTTTCGGATCAAGATCAATTCGATGTTCTGAGATTAAACAAACATGGGGCTTTCGTTATACAGGTGATTACGAGTCTAAAGGTGTCGATTAATTGAATTGAAATTGGGTCTAAGATAGGGTTCGATCAAATCGAATTAAGATGAACCCTAGAATCAATTCGGTTTCAATTTGATGATATAAGCCCTAGATTTCATAGGGCTTTCAATCTGGGCATCGAGACGATACTAAGGATGCGTTCAATTTCATAATTTGATATCGGATTGATAGGGTTCGACTAAAACGAAATCCGTATGAACCCTAGGTTTCGATCGAGTTAAATCCGATAATATGAACCCCAATTAGGTTAGGGTTATTGATCTAGACACAGAAACGAAACTGTAGGTGCAAGTAATTACCAGATTTCGTGATGGATTGATAGCGTCCGACTAAAACGATTGTCGTAGGCAACGGGGTTGATCTCCGACGATTACGGCTGTGTCTCCGACCCGATTGGTGTGTGAAAAAGCTTGAGTGGAACTCGTTTGATGTGCGCAGACGATCAATTGGGGAAGTGATAACTGATTTAGTCGGATTTGGTTGATAATAAACCGAGAGTCGACGGTTTCGACATAAACACCCATAATTGGGATTAATTTCGAATCATTAACGAGGATTAAAGGTTCAATGATGATTGTGATTGTCATTAAGGTCTATTTCGGTTACGAATTCCAATTGAATTCGGCTATACTTCACGGATTAGTCTTAAGGATATAAGGTTTGACTTTCACAAGTCAAACAGGAACAAGAACTCTTGATTTTGACTTTCCGGGTCAACAGAAATAGAATTGGGCTAATTACAACTTGATCCCTGAAGTTTGAATCCAGATATTGACAGAATTAGTCCTTGGGATTTAATTTTGTTAAATAAGTTAAGATGTAACTGCATTTAGTTAACGAGGTTAAGTTTTTAAAAGAGTATCTAACGGGATTGTTAACGGCGTTAACATGAAAAGTCCGGATTATCACATTGACACACACAGAAAAATGTAAAAACAGAAACGGAAAATAACAGGTAGTAGTTAAGCTACTAAGTTCCAAGTATCGAGAAGGCATACATGGGGGCTGAAGTATGAGAAACTTAAACTTGGAAAACCAAACATGAGGTCTATGTGTTCTGCCATATGCATCAACTTCTCAATTTATTCATGATCATCGGGTTGCCTCCCAGAAGCGCCACGTTTATTTAAGGGTCGTTGGCTGGACCCGTACGTGCTTTATGAATTTTCAATTTAGTGCAAGTGGTGGAATATTCTGACAAATGGGTGGCTTGTAATATCGAGATATGGAGAGGTTCATCCAACCCATTTGGCTACCATGAATACGATGTGATGAGAAGCTGATTCAGGAATTAGTGGAGTCCATCCTGGACCATCTGGATAAGGGAAAATAGGGTAAAACGAGTTCAAACTTGAAAAAGTCATAACTTGAGCAATGTTTGGAGTTACAGGGCCCCCGACCAGAGGACAGAAAGGTTTCGATGAGCCATATCATGTGGCAAATAGCCAAAGGCGGTTTTGTCCCAGTGGTCTGATCCGAATTTCATCATTAAGTGACCCAATTTTACAAATCAAAGATTTTCCCCAATTTCCTATTTTTAAAACCTTCAATTTTTTTATGCTAAAACGGCTGAATCATTGATTTATGTAATTTGAAAGTTTATTTTTGGTTTTAATTTTAGTTTGAATGGATTGATTTGAAATTTTGAAAATATTTGTAAACCTGCCAAATTTAGAATGCTCTATAGAAGAGCACCTAAAGAAGATAATGTAATCAAATCACTCCACCATAACTTGAATTTGCCCGGACCAAACTTCAAGAAACCCATGTAGTGAAGGAGACAGTCACCCCGATATGATAATTTTGTCACATAATTTTCGTTGGATGAACGTTGCTTCCTCCATGAGAAGTGGTCCTCAGAGTGATGTGCCCTATCATGTGGCATATGTGATTCATGGAATGATTCACTGATATGCTTGGTCACAGGCCAGCCATCACTGTTGTAAGGAAGAGGTGCCATCATTGTCATTTTTTTGTTGGTGATTACATCCTCTTGCATAATCTCTTTCTGGATGTTGGTCTCATAATCTGGTTCTTCATATGATGTTGTCTTTGAAGTGACAGGAACACCATGTTGTTCCATACATCCTTCTTGTGCTTCCATATTGAGGATTCCCACCAATTCTTCTTTAGAGCTCCGTTCTTCTAACTCTTTTGGTTGTTTGGCTTCCAGACTCTCAGAAAAGTCAATAAGTGATTGTAAAGTTGCAATAACCCTCTCCTCTGAATCATCCAGTCTCACTTCCGACTGATCCATGCTTGTGAAGCTGTAAGGTTCTTGCTCCTTAGAGTCACTTGACCCTACTAGAGATAATGGAGCTATGACTTCCGATTCTTGGACTTTGAAGGGATCATCTTGTTTTTCAGTTCGATAGCGCTTTAAAATCTAAACCTTTATTTCTTCCAAATGACGAAACAGATTTCCCGGGGTCCATGAGTCAGATTCTAAAGCTAGTATTTAATTTCTATGGGCGGTGTGGTTTCCTCATATAGTTGCTAGTAGGGTTGGTGAAAATCTATGGAATACCCTTGATAGTGATAACAATCTTGAGTGTAGTGGGGTTCCCCTCAATCTCACACCAAATCTCTGAATAGTGGTACTCATAGTCGTATTGGTATCTTCCATAACAACTCTCGTAGTTGTAATCCATGAAAGTTGTTGTAAAGAACAATCAAAACAAACACGAATACTATAAAAATTAATGTCAAGGTTAAAAAAAGGCTAATCCGTCAACTCGAATCTTTCTTGAAATCACCGTGTCCCCGGCAACGACGCTAAAAACTTGATAAGGTGTTTTAGTGTATAAATAAATAAGAATGTTTATATAAATAAATATCCCCTGCAACGGCGCCAGAAACTTGATGTGTCGTGCGTGTTAGTATAAATAAAATATATATAAATAGATATTTGTCACATATGTCATCAATAGTAATGTTTATGACTAAGTGATTGTCTATGGGAATGCATGCTTTCTCGACGTCTGGCACTTTCATCCTCATGATTATAGCACGTCTCGGATTCTCCGTAGCAACCTCCTTAATGTGAGACATTAAAGAGTAAGAAGGATCCATGTTGTAATCTTGATGGTATCTCTCCTTCAAGTTACGGATCATGTCATAAGCAGTCAAGCGCTGGAGTGCAACTCTAATCCCTGGGCTGATAGATGCAAGCATAAGGTCTGATACGGAATTGGTATCATCCTTAAATTTGTTCCAAGCATTTAGAACTAACTCGCTAGCATCCCCATATGGTTGCTTAGGTAAGGGGAATTTAAGAACGTGTAATTTCTTGTTGTATGTAAGGACGTTCTTTAGATTGTAGTATCAGGTCAAGAAATTTGTTCCATCAAGCTTAACGTTTAGAATGTCGGAAAGATGCTTTAGAATAACCACGTCAGTAGATTGAGACATCTTCAAAATTCAAATAAGGTTTAGTATTTTTATGCTTAAATTTCCTAATTAGATCAATGACCCAAGGACAAAAATATATGTAATTAGGAATGAGATCCTGGTTCACCATAGCTCAGTGAATGGCTGAGCACTCTCCACTGGCACGGCTAGGTAGGTAGGTATGAAAATACCAATTGTGTCAACTACACAATTCTCGGTTTGAGGGGCATGACGAGTATTGTCAAGCTTTAGATACGTTTTCCCTCAACTACACCCACTTAAACGACTTAAGTGATAATTGTCCTTCAATTGTGACTGTAGACCCGGCTTAAGTAACTCAGGAATCGTGGCTGTACCTTCAACTAAAATTCCATAGGGCCAGATGCAGGGTAATTCAGTAACACCGGAGGTCCAGATAGATCAGTTGAAGTGTCACAATTTAGGGTGGCGTAGAAATATCGATTTTAATTGGGATTTGATTTAATGTTTTAAATTACCATTTAAGGGTCAAAAAGCATTTTGGATGACGAGGAGAATGAGCCAAGTCGTGCAATTTTAGTAAACCAATTTTACTATATTAGTTCGTGAAACGCTTTCAACACTCGACACGGTCCAATTTTAAATACCTTATGTAGGATCGATGTTTTACAAGATGGTTCTGTTTAGTTGAGATTGGCGGAAACAATCACAACTATGCAAAGTAATCTTCACTATTGAAGAAACTGATAAATGAAAATTGTATTAATCTTCAAAGTTTACAAAATTACAGAGAAAACTCTAAGGAAGCGTGTCTTTTCAATGAAGAAAAAACAATACATATAAAGGAACTTAGAATCAAGACAAACCCTTGATTGTAAGGATCAGATCAAACACAAGTCGTTGATCTTGAACTGATGAGAAGCTATACTACTATTGGTTTACAACATAAAGACAAGTAGCAAAAAGACAACTATAGTGAAAAGACTTCTGCAATCAAAAGACAACAACAAAACAAAGGTCTTCTCAGTAATCATTGCAAAACATATCAGAATAGAAGCATTGTCTTTTGTCATCTGTACCAATAACATTCCTTCTGCTGATAGGTGAGTCAGTGTTGCAGCAAAAGGTGTCAGTAGTAAAGTCAAAACTGTTGATGATTTGCCTATCAGCAACAACAATGTTTGATGCTGCTGAGAAGCCTATCAGCAGCAACTATGGATTTCAGCATCTATGGACTTCACCAGACAAAGCTATCTGATGTGTTGCAAAACACATGCATTTATCCGTGTATAATTGTGTATAATTGTCCAATTTTGTATTAGTTTTGTGTGGTTTTAAGTTCATACTGAGTTTGGGTTAGAATTGCAGGGTACAGTGTGCTAAGGAAGCGGAAAACCGAGTAAAAATGTAGAAGTATCGAGCACACAGAAGTTGGAGCCAAAAAGAATAAATAATATTAATTTTCTGTTAAGGTAGGTCTCTCGCGGTACGCGAGAGACAGGAGAGAAGTCCCTCGCGGTACGCGAGGGGATCCAGAAAGCAACCCGATTAAATTGTCCCTCGCGGTACGCGAGGGAGTGACCCAATTCCTCTCGCGGTACGCGAGAGGTCCGTTAAACCGAGAATTTAGGAATTTTAGGGTTTTTTAAGATTTAGTCGGTTACGCTTGATCATTATCGACATATAGACGAAAAAGCTTGGAACTTTGGGCGATTTTGGCATTCAAGATTGGATTTTGCTTGGAGATCGAAGGTTTGGAAGCGATATCGGTTAGATTAATCTTTAGATCACGCTTAATCATTCGGTTACGTTTGATATTTGCTATTTGAACTATGTTTTCTCTGATTAAACTTGTTTCTTTTGTCTTTATGATGTTTCTTGGCTAAAACCATTAGAACTACCTAGGTTTTCGATGATTGGATGATAAAGTTTGGATTTTTATTGATTTTGGGATTTTGATTATGAATTTATGTTAATGTCCAGATCTGAGTTTGATTGTTTGATGATTATGCATGCTTATGAATGGTTGTTTGTGGTTTGATTTATCCATACATGCTAAAGTGAATGTCTTTCATGATTTAGTGTGTAGTAGATCGTCTACTTTGTGTTTTCGATTAGTTTATGGTTGTCTAGACGTAGTCACCATGGGATACTCATATTATAATCAATTAATAATAAGTGTTCTTCTTATCTAAAAACCTAAAAAGTGATAGGTAATCGATTAGTCGTCAGTATTAGGGTTTCTGAGTGTGAACTTTCCGAGAGGTTGTTTCCTTAGAATTCTGGTGTTGTTGCTATATCGTGTCAAGCATATTGAATTCAGGTTGCTCCTTGCATCTCTGATGTATTGAGATTGCATAACCGAGAGGTGAGCTTATCTATCGAGTCTTTAGCATAAGTGGTGATACCGAAAGGTGAATCCATTGACTGGTAAGTTTAGTATCCATGAGTTGTCTTCTGGCCACATCCTGAGACCGAGAGTGATCGGGAATCCATTAGGTATCTTATAGGAGATTCATCTTTAGAACCCCAGTTTGTGTCATATCCCATAATCAGTAGAAATCATTCTTAATATCCATGATTCATAGCCTAGGTGGTCCTTTGTCTAGTTGCTGATTTCACTCTAAGTCTTTGCTATTTCAGTCTTTTGTCTTCTTTAGTATTTATTGTCTAGTTTAATCTTAGTTCGTAGATTTCCCCCCAAAACCAAACCAAATAGTAAGTCCTAGTTAGAGTCTAATTTGTGTTAGAGTCAGTGTCTCGTGGGTTCGATATCCGGACTTCTTTTAGCTGTGTTACAATTGATAGGTACACTTGCCTGTCTTTGTGGTCTAGTTTAGTAGAGTTGTCTAGAGTTTAACTAGAGTGTCTAGGTTAATGTGTGTTTAATTTTATAGGCCGTTTGACTGACATCAAGTTTTTGGCGCCGTTGCCGGGGACACTTGGCAATAGCAAAATTAGCTTTGATTAGTTCTTGTTTGGTCATTTGTTTTTATTTTTCCTTTCTAGTTTATTTCCTTAATTTGTTTTTTTTTTATTTTATTTTTTTTTTTTATTTTTTTTGTTTCTTTCGTTTTGTGTCCTTATTTGGTATTTGTGTGCGTCTTAGTTTGAGTCTGTTCTTTGTTCTTAGTTCTTCTATTTCCTTTTTGTTTTCTGTTCCAGTTTATGCAACATACTCGCTCGCAAGGATCACCTGACTTTAAAGCCTATTTAGAGCCTGAGCGAGAGCTTCGGGAGCGCAGCCGGAAGTTTCGCAGTCGTTTGAGCGAGCTACTTGACAAAAAGGTACACATTTCGATTCTCATTGCTGACATGGGTGATGCTAATCCACAAGCTAGACGTACCGTCCACCAGAGGGCGAGTGATGGTTTCTCGGGTACTAGGTCCTCTATTACCCGACCTGCTATGGCCAACACTAATACTTGGCAGATTCCATCCCATGTGATGAACACTATCAGTAACTCTACTCAGTTCCACGGACTCGAGGACGAGGATGCGCCAGGACATCTGTCCCGCTTTGCGCGTGTTTGCGATACCTTTCGCATTACTGGTGCTACTGATGACGCCATCCTGTTGCGTCTTTTCCCGTTCACCCTGTCTGGTCGCTCTGCCACTTGGTTGGATACCCTGCCCCAGGATTCCATTACCACTTGGGAAGATCTGAAGGCCAAATTCTTGAAAAAGTATTATCCCCCATCAAAGGCCGCCCGTCTGAGGGATCAGATCCACTCTTTCCGCATGGACCCCGATGAGCCTTACCACATGGCTTGGGAGCGGTTCAATACTCTGCTGAGCAAGTGCCCTCAACATGGCCTCTCTGATTGGGCATTGGTTGAAAAGTTCTATAATGGTCTCACATTTGAGAAACAACAAATGTTCAATACTGCTGCAGGGGGCCACATCATGGAGAAGAAGGAGCCGGAAGAGTGTGAAGAGATGTTTGAGAGCTTTGCTCAAGCTGAGCAACAGCAGCCTTCCACTAGGAATTCCACTCCTAGTGCTAGGACACCTACTTCTGCCACTAGAGGTGTTCATCAGGTCACCACTGAGACTAGCATGGCTGCTGCACTTGCAGCTATGGCAAAGGAGATCAAGGAGCTGAAGATGAGCGCGATGAAGTGTGAGGTATGTAGAGGAGGCCATGATACTATAGACTGCCCTGTTACTCAACAGGAGCAGGTAGACTTTTTGGGGAACCAAAAGCCCCCTCTATTTAACTCTGGCTGGAGGAACTACCCTAATTCTAATTGGAGATCTGGCGGGAACCCACCTGGGTTTCAGAACCGCCAAAATCAGTATGGAGGAGGTGATAGAGAGCAGGGGCAGCAGTCTAGTAGTAGCCCAGGAGAGAAGAGGATAGAGGAGATGATAGCTAATCAGACCCAGCTGCTTGCTCAACTAGTGAAGACTGATCAGGAGACAAAGAACAAGCTTAAGGAGCATGATACACTTTTGAGGAGTCATCAGTCTGCATTCCTGGATCTGCAGCGCACGGTGGGAGACATCGCGCGCCAGCTTACTGATAGATCTAGAGGGTCATTTTCGGGTAGTACTGAGACTAACCCAAAAGCCACATTGAAGGCGGTTACCACGCGCAGTGGTAAAGGAGTAGAAAGTGAGCAGACACCGGCACTTGATAATGATGAGCCGGTAGATGAGGAGATAGAGATGGAGACTCCTGGAGGGGTGCACGAGAGGCGAGTCCCAGCAAGTACAGTGCCCGATAGTGAGTCTCCTGCTGTGAAGGAGAAGAGTGGGGAGAAGAAGAAGACCCCCAATGTTGATCTTACTCGTGTTCCATATCCTGCTCGCCTAATGCAGCAGAAATTTGCTAAGGATTATGGACACTTTCTGGAGTTGTTCAAACAGCTAAAAATTAATCTGCCTTTTGTTGAAGCCCTCCAGCATATGCCTAAATATGCTAAATTCTTGAAGGATCTTCTTTCCAATAAGAAGAAGCTGGAGGATCTTTCGACTGTCACTCTCAATGAGAGATGTTCTGCGGTGGTGCAGAATAAGCCACCGGAGAAACTAGCGGACCCGGGTGTCTTTACGATCCCGTGTTTGTTTGGTAGCTCAACTTTGCACCACGCGTTAGCCGATCTCGGCGCTAGCATCAATTTGATGCCCTACTCTCTCTTTGAGAAGTTAGGACTTGGAGATCCGGCCCCTACGCGCATGAGCATCTCTTTGGCCGATCGGTCGGTCAAATATCCAAGGGGAATAGTGGAGAATCTTTTGGTAAAAGTCGATAAATTTGTTTTCCCCGCGGATTTTGTCATTCTTGACATGGAGGTTGACGATAGAGTCCCGCTCATCTTGGGACGCCCCTTCTTGCGCACCGCCAAGGCATTGATCGATGTCTTCGACGGTAAGATTACACTTCGTGTAGGGGATGAGAATGTCACCTTTGATGTCATGAAATCCATGAAAAACTCGAGTGGTCAGGACGATTCCGTGTTCTTTCTAGACACCTTTATATCTCATATGGATCGATGCCTTGACTACGTGTGTGGGAATGATCTGCTTAACACACAACACCTGGGTGAGGAAGACCAGGAGGTTGAGACTGATGCTCTCCCCGAGCAAAGTCCGAGCCACCCGGCTATTATACTTCCCGAGTACCCAGAAGTCCTAGAGGTTTACACAAACCACGAGGAAGAGAAGAAGACCTCGGTCGAGGCTCCACCATCCCTTGAGCTCAAGGAGCTACCCTCCCACTTGGAGTATGCTTTCTTGGATGGTGAGGCCGGTCTACCCGTCGTGATTTCTGCTGCACTGACGGAGGAGGAGAAGGAGAGATTGATTGAGGTGTTAAAGGCGAATAAACAAGCTATTGCGTGGAAACTCACTGATATAAAGGGCATCAGCCCTACTTTCTGCACGCATAGGATACTGACGGAGGAGGAGCACAAGCCAGTTGTGCAACCTCAAAGGAGGCTTAACCCGAACATGTCGGATGTGGTGAAGAAGGAGGTCCTTAAACTCCTAGATGCGGGATTGATATATCCGATTTCGGACTCCACATGGGTTAGCCCAACTCAGGTCGTCCCGAAGAAGGGTGGGATGACAGTTGTGAAGAATGAGAGGAATGAGTTGATCCCTACGAGGACAGTCACCGGTTGGAGAGTGTGCATTGACTATAGGAGACTGAATGATGCCACTAGGAAGGACCACTTCCCCCTTCCTTTCATTGACCAGATGCTGGAGCGCCTGGCAGGGCAGCAGTTCTACTGTTTCCTTGACGGGTTCTCGGGTTATTTCCAGATCCCCATCGCACCGGAGGATCAGGAGAAAACCACATTTACATGCCCGTATGGTACCTTCGCATACCGACGTATGCCATTCGGGTTGTGTAATGCTCCAGCTACCTTCCAAAGGTGCATGGTGGCTATCTTTCAGGACATGATCGAGACTTCCATGGAGGTTTTCATGGACGATTTTTCTGTGTTCGGAAGTTCTTTCGATCAGTGTTTGCAAAACCTCGAGAAGATGATGAGGAGATGCATAGAGACGAAGTTGATGCTTAATTGGGAGAAGTGTCACTTCATGGTGACTGAGGGAATTGTGCTAGGGCACAAAGTTTCACGTGCCGGTATCGAAGTGGATAGAGCAAAAATTGATACGATCAGTAGTCTTCCACCACCGACCAGTGTGAAATCAGTTCGTAGTTTTCTAGGTCATGCGGGTTTCTATAGGCGTTTCATTAAAGACTTTTCAAAGATCACCCGACCCATGACTCGCCTTTTAGAGAAGGACGTCCCATTTGAGTTTGATGCGGACTGTTTGACGGCATTTGAGTTTTTGAAGGAGCAGTTAGTTTGTGCTCCTATCTTGATCTCCCCCGACTGGAGCTTACCCTTTGAGCTCATGTGTGATGCGAGTGACTATGCAGTCGGGGCTGTTTTAGGACAAAGAAGAGAGAAGCACTTCCACCCGATCTATTATGCTAGTAAAACTCTTAATGATGCTCAAGAGAACTACACGACTACCGAGAAGGAGTTGCTAGCTGTGGTGTTTGCTTTTGACAAGTTTCGTTCATACTTAGTGCTCTCTAAAACCATCGTCTATACTGATCATGCGGCATTGCGATACCTGTTCGCAAAGAAGGATGCCAAACCAAGATTGATTCGATGGATTCTCTTGCTTTCCGAGTTTGATATTGAGATCAAAGACAAGAAAGGAGCGGAGAATGTGGCGGCTGACCATTTGTCAAGGCTAGAGGACCCCGGTAGAGAAGAAATCCGGGAGGAGGCCATAGGGGACACATTTCCCCATGAGTCCTTGATGATGGTGAGTTCGAGACCGGTAGAGAACCCGGTATTTTATATGAGTGCTGAGGCGCAAGGTTTGCCATGGTTTTCTGACATAGCAAACTACTTAGCTGATGGTGTAGTGGTGAAGGGCATGACTTCACAACAAAGGCGTAAATTTTTTGCCGATGCCAACCACTACATTTGGGATGCCCCACATCTGTTTCGTGTGGGAGCAGATAGAGTTTTAAGGAGATGCGTGAGCAAGGAAGAAGGTGTAGAGATCCTTAAGCATTGTCACGAGGGCCTGACGGGAGGTCACAATGGACCCTCCTACACCGCCAAGAAGGTGTTTGATTCTGGTTTCTATTGGCCGACGGTGTTTAAGGATGCTCATGAGTTAGTGAAGCGGTGTGACCCGTGTCAACGCACCGGGAATATCTCATCCAGGAAGGAAATGCCCCAACACCCAATTCAAGTAGCTGAAGTGTTTGACATTTGGGGCATTGATTTCATGGGTCCATTCCCGATCTCAAGAGGGAACCGTTACATTCTCGTGGCGATAGACTATGTATCTAAGTGGGTCGAGGCTCAAGCCCTACCTACGAACGATGCCCGAGTTGTGGTGGGATTTTTGAAGAAGTTGTTTAGTAGGTTTGGTACTCCTAGAGCCCTAATCAGTGATAGGGGCACGCATTTTTGCAACGCCCAGATGGAGAAGGCGTTGTCACGCTATGGGGTCACCCATCGGTTTTCAACTGCCTATCATCCACAAACTAGTGGGCAGGTCGAAAATGCAAATAGGGGAATCAAGAGGATATTGGAGAAAACAGTCGGGAAGAATAGGAAGGATTGGGCCGACAAGTTAGATGATGCGCTTTGGGCATTCAGAACAGCTTTCAAAACACCTATAGGGACAACACCCTTTAGGATGATTTATGGCAAGGCGTGTCATCTACCGGTGGAGCTCGAGCACAAGGCGTATTGGGCCTTAAAGGCAGTCAATCTTGACATGCCACAAGCAGCACAACACCGGTTTCTCCAATTACACGAGTTGGAGGAGTTGCGTGACGATGCATACGCGCGTTCTTGGAGTTACAAAGAGCGAACAAAGGCGTTGCACGATCGTCGATTGAAGGGAGTGAAAGATTTCAAGTGTGGGGAGGAGGTGCTAGTATATAATTCCAGATTGAAACTATTCCCAGGAAAGCTTAAGTCTAGATGGACAGGGCCGTACACGGTAAAAGAAGTGTTTCCGTATGGTACGGTGGAGCTACATGATGGAGAAGGAAGTTCGTGGAAGGTGAACGGTCATAGATTGAAGCATTACATCGGAGGACCGATTGAGAATGTTGAGGGGGATGAGATCCTCTTCGACAAGACCGGATCATGAAGTAAAGAAGAGCAAGTCCTCGGGGAAGAGCCCGAGTGTAGAGTTTGTAGATTTTTGTGCTACATTTTATATCTCTAGTTTTTGTGCATTTTTTTTCGGTTTGTGTGTTTTTGTGTTTTCATGTGTTGCAGGGAATCGCGACAATAGAAAGGGGAGAAAGCCATCAAAAACCAGTTCCAGGTAAGCATACTTAAAAAATTTACAGTCTGGAACAAGTTTTGAAAAAAGTTGAAAAAATTCTTAAGAGTTGAAAATTTTTCTAAGTATAAAAACGGGCTTAACTTTCTGTTACGGGAGGCTCCTCGCGGTACGCGAGGAAATTATTGGGTGTCCCCCGCGGTACGCGAGAGACAAATAAAGTTTGCAAAAATTTCTGTCCTCCGCGGTACGCGAGACAATTTACCAACACTCTCGCGGTACGCGGAGAACTGAAGAGTCAACAACAGGTATTTTGTTCCTCGCGGTACGCGAGGATAAACCTATGCTACTCTCGCGGTACGCGGGGTAGTGAAAATTCAATCAACCGCCTACCCACCTCTCGCCGTACGCGAGACTTTATTTCAAATCCTCTCGCGGTACGCGAGAGAGGGGAAATTCCGGAAAAAAAATAAGCGGGGTTTAAGAGCCCCCCCTGTCTGCCTCCGCCATTCCATCACCACACCACCATCGTAACCACCCTCCGCCGCCGTCGCCCTCTCCCCCATCTTCAATCGCCATTCCATCACCACACCACCATCGTAACCACCCTCCGCCGCCGTCGCCCTCTCCCCCATCTTCAATCACCAGCCACCACCGCCCACATCGCCAATCGCCGCCATTCACCACCGACCACCGTCGCCGCCACCCTCCGCCGCCGTCACTACTGTCGATTTGGGAGTCTCCGGGATTCTACCTGTCATCACCATCGTTTTCGGTCGTCATTGAGGTTAGATTCCTTGTTTCGTTATGAATTCGCATAGATTGTAGCATACATTGTAGTCGAGTCAAGTGTCGTTGGGTATTTGAGTCTATTTTAGTGTAATGTGAGTCGGTTAGATTAATGTTTATATGGTTCGGGTGTCGTTGGGTTTGCAGGTTTCAATTTGTGTAAAAAAAAAAAAGTCAGTTATGTTGAATAATAAGTCACTTGGATATGCACAGGTTGTACAATGAGTCGTTTTATTGACGTTTGGGTTGTATGAGTTTCGTGTCGTAGTCATTTGAGTTACTTTTGGATTACAATTGAATTAGATAGACTGGTATACAAGTATCTCATGCTACTCATGTCAGTAATTGTTGTTTTGTACATATATAGGGAGACGTTGTTTTAGTTTGTATTCCGAGTCAATTGTACAGGTTCAGTAATTTGTAAACGGTGTCTTGGGATATGCCTATTGTTTTCTGTGCAGGTTTAGACCGCCTCGCCCGTACTCAATCTCCATTCGGGCGAGGTTGTCTGGTTTTTAATAAACAAATAGGGTATCCCGAATTTTTCAATTTTTTTTTTTAATTTTATTTTATTTTTTAGTAGTTTTGCACAGTTTGTTGAACAAGTCGAACGACCGCGAATGAAATGCTATACGGTTGTTCGACCTGTTGTATTATCTTATTGTTATATTTGTGTTACTGACTTGTAAATGCAGGTATGTCTGACCATGGAGAGTCGTCTAGCGCGCCCAAGCGCAGGCGGGGCCCAGTTCCCCACCCTAGGGGAGAGGCCGAGGAGCCGCGCCCGATCCGTAGGGCGCCGCGTGTCATCCGATACGCGGCTCCGGAGGTCCGTCCCGCGCCCGATGCGCAGCCCACGCCGATCGAGGACCGGATTTTGCAGCACCACACGCTTCTGCGCTTCGAGCTGATGACCGAGGAGTCGGTTCGCCTTGAGAGGTTCGTCGACATGGAGCCGTATCAGCACCGGACTTTTGATTGGGGACTGGTGGAGGAGCTTGGACAGCTCCAGCGTTTAGAGGGGCTTTTGGATGCCCGATGGCGGTTGGCCTTGGCCTGTGACGCCACTCAGTACCATGAGCTCACTGTCGAGTTTTTCTCCACTTTCCGGTACGTCACAGGCCAGTTCTCTGAGCCAGCCGCCGTTTCCTTCTCTCTGGGCCGACAGGTTTATGAGCTGTCGGTCCCGCAGTTTGCGGTTGCCACGGGGTGGTATACCGAGCAGGAGGTGGCAGCGCCGCCATTCTTGCAGAGCCTTCGGGGCCTTTTCCGGAGGCAGCATGATCAGGGGGTCAGCGACAGTCAGTTGCGTGACTTTTGGCATTCCATCGCCGATGGACCGTACTCTTCCGCCTTGGTCGAGTCGTCCATTCGCGACCCCCTCATCCGGTACATACACCGCATCCTGGCTTGCACTCTCATCGGCCGACGATCCGGCATTGAGAAGTGCAACCAGTTGGACCTTTTCTGCTTATTCTGCATAGTTGGTCACCGTGAGGCCAACCTGGCCAGCATTCTCATATCATCTATTGCCAAGGGTCGTCGTGGTGGACCGGATGCGCGGTTGGAGCTCGGGCCTTACATCAGCAGGCTGGCTGAGCGGTTAGGAGTTTTTGACCGTTATCCGGGCCATCTACTTACACCGGGCCCGGATACCTTTCCATACGGTCTGGTTGAGCTGAGATTGGCAGGGATCATCACGATGGATGATCCCCCAAGATTCATGGAGATCCGCCAGGGTCCGCAGGTCCCACCACCTGCCGGGACGCCTGCCGCGGCAGCGATAGAGATGGGGGCGCCGACAGCACGCCAGAGGATTCCACACCATATCGAGCGCCCCCAGGTTCAGCACCCGCTGAGGATGAGGCCACCAGCACCTCTTACTCTCGAGGCGTTGCGAGATCAGATTTTTGACCGTCTGGATCGGCAGGACGATGCCATTCGGTATATGATGACACAGCAGGGCGTAGAGATCCCACCGTTCTTCAGGGCACCAGACCAGCAGCAGCCGGATCAGTCAGAGACGGGAGGTGACCAGCCGTGATCTTCAGCACCGCATGCCGGGTTGTATATAGTTAGTTCATGTATTTTTTATTTCTGCTTTATTTTTGGGTATTTCATTTCTTTATTTCCAGTCCTGTACGTTAACTCTTGTATATTTCTTTTTGTATATATATTTAGGGGTTTCGGCACGGGTTGGTTGTGTTGATTGATGTATATATTTTATATTTGACGTGATTGCTAGTATGTGTTAGAAGTTGGCCGATTTCGTTCGTGAGGAATACGTGGAACATATATAAGCTTAGCGTTCGAATGGAGGGCTAGGGAGCACGACTTACGAGGAATTTCATAACCATATCACCAGGGAAGTCTGTTCCGATTTTTGTGCTTTTATTTTATTTTGCTTTATTTTTTTTTGTTTTATTTTACCGTCGTTTCTTGGTCCACATTGAGGACAATGTAGAGTTTAAGTGTGGGGATGGGAGACGTTCGTCTAATTTCTGTATTTTGAGTCTGTTGTTGTAAATTGTAGAAAATTATTGAAAAAGTCCTTCGAAAAAATACAAATTTTTTTTGCAAGTACATGGAAAATGATAGTACAACTGGTCATAGCATGCTAAAATAAATTGAAATAGAACAATAGAAAACGTGTCTAATTTGTGATGAATCGGTAGACTCAGCCAGTTTGAAAAGCTTAAATATCCTGAAAAGTGTTAATTAGGAAATAACTGAATTAAATCATGAAATCTTGTGGGTTCTCATCTTAGGGTATCAGTGAAGCTGAAACTGTCAATATAGGGTGATAGGTACCACGGTAAGCTGAGATTTTTATGTTTCTTAAATATTTTTGGCACATCACTCTCTGTTTATGCAAATGAACCCGAGAGTTGATGGCGCCCGCATTCATAATACACATCATGAGTATAATTTAGAATTGAGAGTTCGAGTTTCTAACCTACGTGTTTCCTTCCGGGATAGTGACTTGGGAGATACACCCATGGGTCGGGACTTGAATAATCGATGGTTGGGATAATTAGGGTTTTGTTTATGTGTTTCCCATGGGGATAGTGACTCTGTGGATACGCCTCTGAACTAAAATCTTACGTGCTTTCATGATATGACTTGATCCTACGCGCTTCCTTCTGGGATGGTAACCCGGGAGATGCACCACTGGGAAAAGGTTGATTCATAAGTAAAATAATACTCATTTCATTTCATTCCATGCATTCATATGAATTTGGGAAACATAAACGTTTTAGCTGCTGTGGTGGGAAGATCTATATGATCTAAAAACCGGACCTAAACATGACCGTGAGACAGGATTAGGTGGAAGTGTAATTTTTGAGTGTGAGATCCATAGGTTGACTGATATGCTGTATAAATGGGATTAGAACACTTCTTCGGGGGCTTGATTTTTGGTGTTTGGGTTTAGTCGGATAGAAATACCGGTTATTGCACTCTAATGCGTTATTATATATGTTGGAAATAATTAAAGAATAATAAAGCTTTGTCCAGTTATGATTCCATTGCAGAGATCTTTTTCGAGGACGAAAAAAGTGTAAGTGTGGGGATGTTTGATGTGTTGCAAAACACATGCATTTATCCGTGTATAATTGTGTATAATTGTCCAATTTTGTATTAGTTTTGTGTGGTTTTAAGTTCATACTGAGTTTGGGTTAGAATTGCAGGGTACAGTGTGCTAAGGAAGCGGAAAACCGAGTAAAAATGTAGAAGTATCGAGCACACAGAAGTTGGAGCCAAAAAGAATAAATAATATTAATTTTCTGTTAAGGTAGGTCTCTCGCGGTACGCGAGAGACAGGAGAGAAGTCCCTCGCGGTACGCGAGGGGATCCAGAAAGCAACCCGATTAAATTGTCCCTCGCGGTACGCGAGGGAGTGACCCAATTCCTCTCGCGGTACGCGAGAGGTCCGTTAAACCGAGAATTTAGGAATTTTAGGGTTTTTTAAGATTTAGTCGGTTACGCTTGATCATTATCGACATATAGACGAAAAAGCTTGGAACTTTGGGCGATTTTGGCATTCAAGATTGGATTTTGCTTGGAGATCGAAGGTTTGGAAGCGATATCGGTTAGATTAATCTTTAGATCACGCTTAATCATTCGGTTACGTTTGATATTTGCTATTTGAACTATGTTTTCTCTGATTAAACTTGTTTCTTTTGTCTTTATGATGTTTCTTGGCTAAAACCATTAGAACTACCTAGGTTTTCGATGATTGGATGATAAAGTTTGGATTTTTATTGATTTTGGGATTTTGATTATGAATTTATGTTAATGTCCAGATCTGAGTTTGATTGTTTGATGATTATGCATGCTTATGAATGGTTGTTTGTGGTTTGATTTATCCATACATGCTAAAGTGAATGTCTTTCATGATTTAGTGTGTAGTAGATCGTCTACTTTGTGTTTTCGATTAGTTTATGGTTGTCTAGACGTAGTCACCATGGGATACTCATATTATAATCAATTAATAATAAGTGTTCTTCTTATCTAAAAACCTAAAAAGTGATAGGTAATCGATTAGTCGTCAGTATTAGGGTTTCTGAGTGTGAACTTTCCGAGAGGTTGTTTCCTTAGAATTCTGGTGTTGTTGCTATATCGTGTCAAGCATATTGAATTCAGGTTGCTCCTTGCATCTCTGATGTATTGAGATTGCATAACCGAGAGGTGAGCTTATCTATCGAGTCTTTAGCATAAGTGGTGATACCGAAAGGTGAATCCATTGACTGGTAAGTTTAGTATCCATGAGTTGTCTTCTGGCCACATCCTGAGACCGAGAGTGATCGGGAATCCATTAGGTATCTTATAGGAGATTCATCTTTAGAACCCCAGTTTGTGTCATATCCCATAATCAGTAGAAATCATTCTTAATATCCATGATTCATAGCCTAGGTGGTCCTTTGTCTAGTTGCTGATTTCACTCTAAGTCTTTGCTATTTCAGTCTTTTGTCTTCTTTAGTATTTATTGTCTAGTTTAATCTTAGTTCGTAGATTTCCCCCCAAAACCAAACCAAATAGTAAGTCCTAGTTAGAGTCTAATTTGTGTTAGAGTCAGTGTCTCGTGGGTTCGATATCCGGACTTCTTTTAGCTGTGTTACAATTGATAGGTACACTTGCCTGTCTTTGTGGTCTAGTTTAGTAGAGTTGTCTAGAGTTTAACTAGAGTGTCTAGGTTAATGTGTGTTTAATTTTATAGGCCGTTTGACTGACATCACTATCCGTAGCATAGTAGTTCACCAGCAGCAGAACTTAACTATCTGCAGCATATACCTCATCCACAGCAGCTTCATCAGTTATCAAAATTATTGAGTCCGCAACAGATATACTTCGAGAATTTTGTAGCCATAAGTCTTTATCTCTACAAACTACCCCTAGACTGATGCTACCAAAACTAGTAGCCTTTGTTCCTGAAGCTTTCGCATGTCCAGGATAATCCTTGCTGTCTCATAGCCTCTTGGATCCTTGCTGGGATTGTCAAAGGGAACTTCAGATAAAGACTTAATGTCCCTGCTTGGCATGCTGAAGATAGCCTTGCTGGAACACCTCATCTTGTATCCTTTAATATCTTACAGTGTGTATTCATCTTTGGCAGCATTGTAGGACCATTTGACAAAAGGAAAGTGGGATTGGAGAGGTTTTGCATCAGTGACAACATCTTTTCTAGGATTGAAGTGGTGTTTGATTATTAGCAAGAGATGCCTCTCACTTTCATTTTCAGGCTCATGAGCTTCACCCAACTCCAAATTTTTCTTCAGATCATAATCTGGAAGTTGCATCACCTCATCAACAGATGTGTAGATAGATCTCTTCTTTTCTACCTCTTCTCTAAACACTTCAAACCATTTATTTGTATCACTATAAAACCACTGTATGATCTCTTTAGACTCTTCAGGGATGTTAGAAGGCTTGATTTTCTTTTTGGGAGGCTGTTGATGAAAGGGAGCTGGGTGAGAGGATTTAGACTCTTTGGGAGTGGAGGAGGGAAGTCTAGGAGGGTGAGAGGGAGCTTTTGGGGCAGGAGAAGGAAGGACTAAGGGATTTGTTTTGGGCTTCTTTGATTTTCTTTCTTCAGCAGTGGTATCAGCCCTTTTTAATGGATTAGTCTTCTTCAATATTTCCTCTTCTTCCTTTTTCACTTGTCTGTAAAGAGATTGAAGGTTTATGAAGTTCATGAGACCTAACCTCTTTCCACTCTCACCTCTTTCCTTTAGAAAGTTTATCATTACTTTTCTCTCTTCATGAGTTCTTTTATTTAAGGCAATGGCTTTCCTAGACTTTTCTCTGGCTTTTTCTTCTTCTTCAGCCCTCTTTTTCTTGGCCAGTTCTCCAGGTTGACCCATGTAAGCTCTGTAGAGCTCTTTATTAGATAACTTCTCTAGGTAGTCTCCATCCTTACCTAGATCAGTTAGGACCTGAATCCATTCACTCCTTATTTCTTGAGCCAGCTTGGAGTCTGTTATTTTAAACTTGGCTTCTTCTGCCTTTTGTTTCTCTCTTTCTTCATCTTCTTTATTCAACTGTTCCCGTAACTGGAGGGCTAGATCTTCATCTTCTTCTATTTGTGAAGCTGCAGGAATCTGAACTTTTGTTGCATCAACAGATTTTGCAGCAAGTTGGATTTGTTATTCTCTGAAGAGCATGGCAACTTTTCTTTCTTGATCCTTCTTTAGCTGATCCATCTCTTCTTCTTCTCTTTCTCTTCTTCTTCTCTTTCTCTTCTTCTCCTTTCCACTTCTTTCTTTTCTTCTTCAATCTTCTTTTCAACTTCTTCTGTCATGATTCCTTTTCCCTTGTTTCTGTTGGATGCCTCTGCTTCTGCTTCATTGACCACAATAGCAGATGAAGAGGTTGCTATTGGAGTCTCAACATAAGCTTCATTGGCAATTTGTGGAGTAGACAGGGGAGGAGCATCTTCTTCTTCATCTTCACTCATTACATCTTCCCACTATGTCATAACTTTTTGTCTTTCCCTTCTTTCAGATAATTCTTCTGTATTGAGCACAACACTAGGGGAGGAAGGAAAGAATAGTTCTGAATCAAAATCTTCATACATTGGTAATGAATTGTCAGAATTTGAGTCTTCTAGAGTTATCAACCCACCATTTTGTAAGCAGTGTTTGATAATGGTCATCATTTCTCGACTTCTTGGTGAGTTGACATTGCAAATATGGGATCTGAGCTCAAAGACTTTAATGAGAAAATCTGGGTTTAGCAGTAAGATTTCTTGTATATTGTTAATTTCAAATGTCCCATCAAACAAGAAGAACTTGAACCCTGGAGAAGTAGTGTTTGACCAACCATGAACTTCCAAACCTCTGACTACCTCATTATACAAATATCTTCTCAAACCCAAAACTTGTTCTTCAGTTAGGACCCTGCTTCTTATCAACTCCAGTCTTTGTTTTCCTCTGTCTTGAGCTGAACTTGAGGACTCTGCCACTTCATCCTTAAGGCTGGGATAAGCCACCTTCTTAGCTTCTTTAAGAAACTTCTCAAACCGAGGCATATTATCTTCACATATGTCATGAAAACGATCAATGGCAAGCCTGGCGGAGAGATTCTTGGAGGTATTGATGCATTTAGTCAGGTGCATGGCCTAGATGTCAAATAGGCTTAAATTGTCCAAATTGTGTTCTTGAATTCCAGCAAACTCCCATCCAATCCAAAACCTTTCAGATAGGCCATCATATCCCCATGCTAGGATTGTGTCAAACTCCAGATTGTTTGTGTAGGTCCTGGGAGCCTCGTCACGCAGCGGATATACACGGACCTGTTCTGTGATTTGTGTGGGAACCAAGAAACGAGACAGAGAAAACACGAACAAAGACAAAAGACAATGAAACGACACGTAATCCATAACATAGAAACCATCCCGTATTACAGACTACATACCGAAGGACCACACATCTCTCATCTAAGCTTACGATCCAGGGGTCGGGAGAGCTCGTCCCGACCCGGACACCTCTCAACCTAGTTCCAGAGTTCCACCTACAAATGAAGACAAGTCTTCTATTTATAGGGGAAGGAACATTACCTGCGTACTTGACAAGTACGCAAGGCAAAAGCCTTGCGTACTTACAAAGTACACATGGTTTGGTCATGCGTACTTGACAAGTACGCAAGGCAAAAGCCTTGCGTACTTACTAAGTACGCAGGACCAAACTGGTGTGCAGGCTAAGTACTCAAGAACACCCTCTTGCGTACTAGCCACGTACACCGATACATAGAATTTAATCTATAATTATAAAACATGCTTCTACAAACTCCCTCTTAACTATAGCATCAAATTCTATCTATCTCTAACACTGATATACATCAGTTTACAAAGAATATCTTAACAGACTCCCTCTAAACTAATGACATCACGTGTCTTCTGGCGAGACTTGATCTTCTGGCATTCCACTTGAGATCTTCAAATCTTCAAACTTCAGTCTTCAGTTGCTGAGTGATGACAAACCCGACTCCCTCTAACTGTAGTTTTCATTGTAGACCAAACCAAGTGCTTCAATAAGAATCAACTTAAGTCTTCAACCAGATGTGTCCAAATCTATCCTGTATCTTTACGAGTCGACCAAATTCCCGAAGATGTTCATTTCCAATATCCCCTTTCAGTTTAAGCTCCATCTGACTAGACCAGAAACAAGGGTATGTTTCCTATCCCATCGACAAATGTAAAAGGTTCCATCTTCAACTAATAATCCAACGAATATCCAGCTTCATCCTGAAAACACTTGATAGAATCAAACACAAAATCATGCTCAGCAGTGATCACCTTATATCCAAAGTCCAACATTCTTCAATTAGATCTTCATTCCTGGTTCACACCTCCTAATCTGTATACGTTCACCGCGGTTAAGTTCCATAACTAGGTTGTCTATCTGGATTCCGCCCAGATCCCAAATGAGAAATCCCATCATAATTGAATCACATCAAATCTTGAACACATGCTTAACCAATGAGCATGAAAAATATAGTTTACACGAGAAATCACGGTTGAGATCCATGTTACGTCAAAGAGGTATATATATAGGAAGTACCAACGGCTTTTCCACCACCTCTTTAATGTCTCATGAATACTAGATTTTATCCCCCTCATTTCTCTGTAAACTATGACCAGCTTCATCATCACTTCACTCAAATCCTCAAAAAGCACAACTAGCCAACTCCAGAATTTTATTCTTTTATTTCTTTGCAAAGATCCAAAACAGCAAATCCTTGGGTTCAAGTTGTTCCAGTATTCATCCCCTATTAAAGAAGTATCCCGGATACTCGTAGCCTACATATTCAGGTTTGAATACCTAAACAAGATGATTCTTTTTTCCGAAAGACCCAAAGCAGCCACATCTTCACAAATAGAACGAGTTCTTTAGCCGATGACGGCCCAATTGCTCCCATTAGTTCAGCATTCATACCTTATTAAATAAGTAACCCGAATACTCGTAGCCTACATTTTCAGGTATGGACCCTTAAACAATGTATGACAAGTGGTATCATCCAACAAAAATCTCATTCGTGTTTCGCCAAGCCACATCGTATACAAATTCTGGTCCGGAAAAACCAAAATTACTATCTTCTCAAAAATGGGCCGAAACACGCGTACAAATGATCCCTAAAAATTTTGCCCAAGAAAAGTTTTCCCGCCAAAAAACTCTTTTTTTTTTTAATCCTAGAAGCTAGTCCATGCGTACTTAGTAAATACGCACATAAAGGGTGCTCATGCGTATTTAGTAAATACGCAAAGCCAAGTGCTCATGCGTATTTGATAAGTTCGCAAAATGCCCATGCGTACATGCTAAGTACGCAGAGTCAAATACTCATGCGTACTTAACAAGTACGCAGGACAACTTCTCTTGCGTACTTAGTAAGTACGCAAGGCAAAACCCATGCGTACTTAGTAAGTACGCAGAAAAGCTGAATTTACGTACTTATCAAAAAGTAACAGCGTTCTTGACGGATCTTAAGGAGAATGCTCGAAAAGTGATGGATCTGAGAAATTGATGCTTCCAAAAACTTAGAAATCATCTTCTAACAAACCCTTAGCCTTCCAAACACCAAATGAAGTGATAACCAACTCGGATTTAAGGATTTTTGGTTAAAAAGTAAGAACTCAGATCTGCTCCAAAAACCCTAAAACACGAAACTGGAACACAAATCAACGAACACCGAGGCTCTGATACCACTTGTAGGTCCCGGGAGCCTCGTCGCGCAGCGGAACACGGACCTGTTCTGTGATTTGTGTGGTACCAAAGAAACGAGACAGAGAAAACACGAACAAAGACAAAAGACAATGAAATGATACGTAATCTATAACATAGAAGTCATCCCGTATTACAGACTACATACCGAAGGAGCACACATCTTTCATCTAAGCTCACGGTCCATGGGTCGGGAGAGCTCGTCCCGACCCGGACACCTCTCAACCTAGTTCCAGAGTTCCACCTACAAATGAAGACAAGTCTTCTATTTATAGGGGAAGGAACATTACCTGCGTACTTACTAAGTACGCATGGTTTGGTCATGCGTACTTGACAAGTACGCAAGGCAAAAGCCTTGCGTACTTACTAAGTACGTAGGACCAAACTGGTGTGCGGGATAAGTACTCACGAACACCCTCCTGCGTACTAGCCACATACACCGATGCATAGAATTTAATCTATAGTTACAAAACATGCATCTACAGTTTGCTGTTAAGGGGAACTCGGGGGATATGACCTGCCTTGAGATACTTGCAGCAGCTTGAAGTATTTGGATGGTAGGGAATGCCTCTTCATCTTCATTCTCAATCTCCATCTCCTTAGGGAGTGCTTCATTTACATCCCCGGAAACTAATCTCCATTCCTCAGAGACCTCTGCTTCTTCATCTCTGGACACCATCAAATCATGGACTTGTACAAAGGTAGGTTTGAAGAGTGTTCTTTCAAATTCTTCCTGCTCTTTAAGCCAAGTATTTAGGCTTTCAGTGTCATCTTCTTCTGAAATTTTCTCCCCTTTTTGGTTGCATCAGTGCATATGAATGTGTCTATTTGAGTGCCCAGTGATACACTAGAAGGAGGAGTCAATGTTGGGCATTGGTGGGACTCATGCACAGAGACTTGGTGTCTTAGTTTAGACACTTCAGCCTCCAGCAAGGCGACCCTAGCTGTCAATTCCAAGTTTTGTAGTTTCAGATTGTCCTCATCCACAGATGTGAAATCCTTGGAACTAGATGGGGCCTTAGGCCTAGCCTCTGCATCCCCATCACCCTAGTTTTCTTGGCTCCTGGGATTCGTCTCAGTGAAAAATGTTTCAAAAGAAACATTCTCACTGTGAGTTGCCATGGTTGGGGTCTGAATGATGTTATCACTGTCCTCGTGGTCAATTGATGGACCAGGAGTAGTGACAGCCCCTTCCATATCCACTCTTTCATGACTCCCAGATTAGACCTTCTTGGGTGATGAAATTGGGCTGAGTACATTAGCAGCCAAGTCAATCAGTACCTCCTTGATAGTGGCATTTGGAGAAGGTACATCATCTTGACTAGGTGCCTCTGCACTTAAGTTTAGAGAAGAAGAATGTATGGGCTTTGTGGGGATTTCTATGGACCCGGGATGTGGTCCTGATCCTAATAGGGATCCTTCCAAGGAAGTTTCCCTAATGATGTGGCTATCCCTTTTGATATTCTCACCAGAGTGTTGAGACTCTGGATGAGGGCTTTCTGTGATCCCTACTGATATGATGATATCCAAGTCTATAATCCTCAAACAGTCTCTGGATAGGAGAAAACAATCCAGAAAACAACTAAAACTGAGAAGATCAAATCAAACACGAACTAGAAGGAGAATCACCTTAAACATGAAAATACACAGTCAAACACATGATTTCCATTGATAATATATTGTAATTACACCTTAATTCAACAACTGTAAAGTTATATTTTCTTTGAACTAGATCTGATCAAAGTTGTACAAATGAGAATTCTAATTCAAAACATAAAAGACAAACATATTTATACCAGAAAGAATTCGATCGAAAACTTCTGATCGAAAAGTATTTTCGGCCGAAAACGCTTTTCGATCGTAAACTTAGTTTTCGACCGAAAACTCTAGAGATTATACAATTTCAACCTATAATTGATTTCTATGGACTACTAGGTTCCAACACTTTCAGCTTGGGATTGGGCCATTGAGCTAAGAATAGAAGGATTCTTCTTGCTCTTCTTGCTTTTTCTGGTATAACTTGCCATAATTGGAGCCCTTTGTTCCAGTTAGGCTTGAAGGATGGGGGTTAGCATTTGTTGTACCTGTGCACCCTCAGTAGGTTTCACAGAGGTTCGATCAAGGGAATCAGTTGTTGTATTTTTCAGGTTGTGAAATGGAGGGTGCGGGATCAGTATCAGCTGGGATTGCTGAACTGTCACCCTAGGTACTTTGTATGTTCAGCATTGTAGATAACAATGGAACATTGACCCCTGAGAAATTTTCTGAAACTATTCTCATACTTTTGAAAATATTATTTTTGTGTTCCCCAATTATGTAGATTCTTGCAGATTTTGATAAATCTTTTAGTTCATTATTGAAGATTTTCTACTTTGTATGTTCAGCATTGTAGATAACAATGGAACATTGACCCCTGAGAAATTTTCTGAAACTATTCTCATACTTTTGAAAATATTATTTTTGTGTTCCCCAATTATGTAGATTCTTGCAGATTTTGATAAATCTTTTAGTTCATTATTGAAGATTTTCTGCAAGAACCTTGGGTACATGTAAAAGGCTTGTTTTGTCCCCTCTTGAAGGTTATATCTCAAACCCTCAAAGATTAAATGAGAAAAGTTGAAGGGCAAGCCAGTTACCAGACCATGGACTGCAGATGCCAGTCCAGAATTTAGTTGATGCTATCCACTCCTCTTTTGAGATATGCATTGAAGAAGAGTGTGACAAAGGTAATTCCAGGGAGGACCCAACAGAGCTTTCTCTATGGTGTATTCTTCTTGATTTCCAGTGTATCCAATGGATACAAAGGTCCTCATGTATTCATTTTTAGTGTAAGAGTTGGGAGCATCTGCATCCTGAAGCTTTAGATGTTTCCTAAGGGTTGCTTCTGTGACAGTGATGTCCTTGTCGTCTACTTTGGCATTGATTTAAGGAATCCCTGTTCAATTAAGTAGGAGGCGGAGTTCCAGAAATCCTCCATATGAGAGATGTAGATTTTTGGGTTTATGGTCAAAACAAAGTGAATCTTTGATCGATAGAGGAAGTCGATCATATCATCAAATCCTTTAGACTTTTTCCCTTTTACTAGGTATGCTACAAGAATGTGGTATGTTGAGAATTTGTCATGAGGGTTGTCGATGTCCGGGGTTGCCAATTTGATGATCGGTGGAGGGAAAGTGAAGGCTTTTGAAGGTTGGTTATGGATGCAGTGAACTTTGAATGCTTGAATCCGGGAAAAAAGATGGAGGGTTAGGTCAGAATTGAATGTGAAGAGGTGAGGGAGGGAATTTGAATTTGTTATAACGGAAAAAGTTTGGGTAACGGTCACTTGTACCATACAAAAAGATGAAACGTAGCACACTGTAGCAGTCATCTACAGTGACGCTTTACTTTTTACTGTTTTACAGCTGTAGCACACTGTAGCAGTCATGGTAAAGACTAACAGTGACTTTTTACAGCGGGTAAAAGTTAATTTGAACCATTTTTACTGTAGGTCCCTCGGGTGTGGCGGATCGTCACATGCAAGAGGGTCTACTAGTCGGACCGGGTGCGGAATGTCCATGACTAGGTGGAGAGTCTAGCTAAACAAAGTAAACCGACAAGAGAAAACACTTTAAACGTTCTTTGTATTATAAACACTTTAAGGTTACAGAGAAAAGCACTGAATTTACAATCTGCGTATTTACTATCTATGACTGCGTACTTAACTTCTGTCAACCTATCCTACTTATACCTGACCTGATACCTGCGCACTTAACAAGTGCGCAGGGCAAAATGCTCTTGCGTACTTAACAAGTACGCAAAGGTATTCTTGCGTACTTGCTAAGTACGCAGGAGCTTTCTCCTGCGCACATCTACTTATCTGGATTTGATTTTAATGAATCAGGAATGATTCAAGGGTGAATACATGCTCAACGGTTAATGTAGAGACATGTTTTGATTCAATCTCTCCTTGTATACTTGTGAGTATGAGCAGTGAGATGAACCGCATTAATTGTGCTAACGACATAACCCGAAACTGACCTCAAAAGAAAATTATTGCCAAAATCTAACATCCTTTATCTGATAATGATCTTTTCTATTCTTTTACGCACACACACTTGCAAACATGGATTCAAATCACAGTTGTAATTAAGATTTAGTTTTCACACTACTAGTGATTCAAAGACGCATACAGCCTACTGACAATTTAAATTACTTGTAAATAAGCAGATTAAAAACATAATAAGTTAAACAATTAAGTAAGCATGATGCAATCATTTCCCATATGAGCAGTCTGTGACGTTTAGATCATTTCTGATGTACTATCATTTCCTCTTTTCTAAAGTTAACTTTGAAATTTTCTCCATTTTCTATTTTTGTTTTTGTTTTTGTAAAATATTTTGAAACCTAAAAGAACTATACATAAAATTTAAAAAGAAATAAAGTTTAACTTCCATGAATTGAATTGAATTAAGAAAAAATAATTTTCACTCAGGATTGAACATTCCTATCAAGTTGACAAGATGCTCAAAACGGGATCGATCAAATGCCTTTGTGAAAAGGTCAGCAAGATTGTCATCTGTGTGAACTTTTACAAGTTCAATTAAATGCTTTTTAGCACAATCACGGATGAAGTGATGGCGAATCTATATATGTTTAGTTTTGGAATGTTTCACCGGGTTATTTGTGATGGACATTGTGGCATTGTTGTCAATGAATAGAGGAGTTCCAGTGAAGTTTAAGTCGTAGTCTCTCAACTGCTGCTGAATCCACAGTATCTGAGAACAACCGCTCGCTGCAGCAATGTATTCTGCTTCACAAGTTGAGACAGAAACCGTTGACTGCTTCTTACACTGCCAGGAGACCAGTCTGTCTCCTAAGAATTGACATCCACCAAAAGTTGACTTTCTGTCAAGGTTACAACCGCCATAATCTGAATCAGTGTAGGCTTTGAAGTCGAATGACTGCTGCTTAGAGTACCAAAGACCTAATCGGGGTTTCCCTTTCAGGTATCTGAAAATTCTCTTCACGGCTATCATATGTGACTCCTTCGGTTGAGACTGAAACCTTGAGCACAAGCACACAGCAAACATTATATCGGGTCTTGAAGCTGTGAGATACATAAGTGATCCGATCATCCCACGGTACAATCTGCTGTCTACATCCTTTCTATCTTTTTCAGGATGCAGGCCATGATTGACTGGGATAGGTGTGCCATAAGTACTGCTATCATTCATCTTGTATTTTGACAAGATGTCCTGCACATACTTAGTTTGATATAGATAAATGCCATCCTCTCTTTGATTGACTTGCAGACCCAGAAAGAACGACAATTCACCCATATTACTCATTTCAAATTTGGACTTCATCACCTGCTCGAATTCCCTACACATCCCTTCATTGGTAGATCCAAAGATAATGTCGTCGACGTATACTTGTACAAGAAGAATGTCACGTCCTGCTTTCCTAATGAAGAGAGTCGAGTCAATCTGTCCACGGTCGAAACCATTAGACAGTAAATGCTTAGACAATGTCTCATACCATGCCCGCGGTGCTTGATGAAGACCATAAAGTGTTTTGTCGAGCTTGTACACTTTATTGATATTATGCAGATCTTCAAAACAGGGAGGTTGAGTGACATAGACTTCTTCATGAACTTTACCATAAAGGAAAGCACTCTTCACATCAAGTTGATAGACCTTGAAGCCGACATATGTGGCATAAGCAAAGAACAGTCGAATGGCCTCAATTCTAGCAACTGGGGCATATACTTCCGTGTAATCCAAGCCCTCTTGCTGATAAAAACCCTAAACAACCAATCTTGCTTTGTTCTTCACAACAACATGACGATCATCCGTCTTGCATTTGAACACCCATCTGGTTCCAATTGGTTGAAATCCCTTTGGCAAGTCAACCAAATCCCACACGTGCAACTTTTGGAATTGAGACAATTCATCTTGCATCGCCTCAATCCAGCAGTTTTCAGTGAGAGCCTCCTTCACATTCTTCGGCTCTAACTGGGACACGAATGCAGCATGCAGACATGTTTCCATGACACCAGTGTCAAATATCTCTGTGTAAAGACTTATGTTCTCAGTGATGGTTCGATGACGAGTCTGAACACCTGCATAAGGATCACCAATAATGTTGTCGATTGGATGATTCCTATGCACTCTCGTCTCTGGTACAATCGGTTCCTGAATTTCTGGATCAAGATTCGTGCTTAACTCCCCCATTTCCTGTGTTCCAGAGGAAGAAGATTCAATGTTAATTGGATCAGCTGGAGCTTCATTTCCTACAGTTGTGTTAGGATTAGTTGGAGCGTCATCTCCAACGACAAGAACATCTTCACTGTTATCACTGTCATGAGTTCCAGATGCAGATGCAGCATTGGAATCCAGAGTTATAATTGGTACAGTAGCACGAGTGGAAAAACTGGAGTCATCGCCGCCACCAAATAACTCATAAACATTTGCGGCGTCTTCTGCAGATAAATCAAGAAGATTGAATGACTTGAATAGCGCATCATAATCAAAACCCCAAGCTGGACCTGTTGGTTCTGGTGGAATGCTGTGTTTACTGCAATCCACTTCAAACCATTCCTCGGCAGTACGAGTTCCTATATTATACACTCTCTTGCAAGGCGAGTTGGCAACGTATCCTAAGAAGATGCCTTCCACCGCTTTTGCATGAAACTTAGACTGGCGGTCTTTGTACTGTAGCAACAAGGAACAAGGACTACCAAAAGGAACTAGGTAATCAAGATTGGGAAGTCGATTGTTGATCAACTCGTAACAAGTCTTGTTGTGCCTCTTCACAATCAGAACTCTGTTTAAGACGTGACAAGCTGTATTAACGGCTTCTGCCCAGAAAGTGACAGGAAGCTTTGCATCCGACAGCATAGTCCTTGCAGTCTCAATCAGTGTTCTGTTCTTCCGTTCAGCAACTCCATTCTGCTGAGGCGTGTACGGCGCGCTGAATTCGTGACGGATCCCTTTCTTGAGACAGAAAAGCTCCATCAAATTATTCTTGAACTCAGTTCCGTTGTCACTCCTTATCCTTCTAACTTTCAGCTTGCAAAGAGATTCCAAGCTCAGGATCAAGTATTGAAGAATATCAGCAGTCTCGTCTTTAGTACCTAAAAAATGCACCCAAGAAAAACGTGAGTAATCATCAGTTACAACCAGACAGAACGACTTACCTCCAATACTCCTGATACTTATGGGGCCAAACAGATCCATGTGTAATAGATCCAAATGGGTGTCAACAGAGTTTTGGAGCTTGGGCTTGTGAGACTTCCGTTGCTGTTTGCCCTTTTTACAAGGCATACAGTCATCTGCAACGGTAAACCTCAGCTTAGGAACCCCGGTTACCAAACCTTTTCGGACAAGATGATTCATTTTACGATACGAAATATGTCCGAGTTTCCTATGCCACAAGATGGAGTCAAGCTCTGTCGCTTTAGAAATCAAACAGGTAGGAACTGATGAGGTGGTTGTTGCCACGCTCATATCGATCTGATAGGTGTCGTTTGTTCTTGGCGCTCTCATCAGGATCCAATCTTTCGGAACTTCAAAACCGGGTTTGAGAATTAGGCATTCTGACTTGTCAAACATCACTGAGTACTCCTTATCACACATTTGGGAGACACTCAACAGGTTATGCTTCAGCTGCTCGCAAAAGTTGACATTGTCAAAGCTGACACAACCGTTCGAAACCACGCCTTGACACGTGATGCTGCCGCCTTTTTCTCCGGCAAAGGCCACATAGCCGCTTCTGAATGGTTTCACGCCTTGAAGCAAGGCCATGTTTCCTGTCATGTGCCTGGAACATCCACTATCTACATACCAGCGGTTAGAGATAGCACCCTTAGGACGTCCCTGCACCAGTCATAAAAGAATTAGTTAGATTTGGAGACCCAAGCCATTGTGGTCTTGGGTCGTCCATCCTTTTCGAAATAAACTACTTCCTTTAACTCACAGTCATGATGACTGTTCAAAATTGATGAATCTTTAGAAGAAATAGAACTAGGAGATTGAGAAGTTTTGGATTTGGCAGTCCAGGATCTCTTCTGTTTCTTAACCGGAACAGGAGACTTTGGTTCAACTACAACAGGTGAACTTGTGGAAGCTTCACTTGATTGAACTAAAGTCAGTTGTTCAAGCTTTCTCAACCTCTTGTTCCGTCTCCTCCTCTGTGGCTTAGAGAGTCTTGCCACAGGTTTCTCACCAGTACGTGTACTACCAGACGTAGATACACGAGGTACAGCAGGTTGCGTTACCTTTCTTGGAACAGATGGTTTAGCTTCAGAAATGATCTTAGGCTTTACCATCGGTTTGACTGGTGGTTTCATCACATTTTGCTTTGGATGTTTGGGAGATGGTTTCACTGGTGGTGACCTGGGGATAACAGCTGGTTGTGAAACAACAGGCCGTTTCCCTTGGTTCTTAGAAGGACAGTTCACAAAATTGTGACCAACCAAGCCACAGTGAAAACAGTTCCTCTTGTCTACATAAGTTCTCTTGTAAGGCTCATTAGATCTGGCCTTAGATAACTCACCATTATGAGAAGGAGGAGTTGGTTTATGAACATTAGTCTGAACCTTACCAGTTTGGTTTTTGGGAGTATAATATTTTTCCAAATTTTCTTTATACCCAAGCTCATAGTGAGCTGAAAAAGCCTCTTTCTTTACTTGGTTAAAACTTTTATACCCCCCGTAAAGCATTACCTTTAGTTTATCATTTGTTTCAATGATGTCGGGTTCAGTTAAAATGCAGTTATCACCATTAGTGATAACGTTTTTCTTTACCTTTTGTTCAGTCAACAACTCCTCAGATACTACTCCTTCAGGGCAAGAGTTAACCGACCCGTCTTCAGAAGCAGTAAAAAACTCCTCACTAGATGTGGAATTAGCCTTACTTGAGGATTCATCCTTTTTAGGGGAATCATCCTTATCAGAGGACTCATCTAGACAAGTGAGATCAATGTCTATTAAGCTATTGACAAACTTCCCGCTCACTGGTGGAGGAATGGCATTAGTACCCAAACCTAACCCATTCAGTTGTCTTACCACAGACGTAGTGTTCCACCACAAAGCGAGAGTTTTCAACTTCTCATTAATGCATTTTAACTGCAAGATCTCATTTTGCAGTTTGTTGATTTCATTGTTCCGTTTTTCTAACCCCCTGTATGCAACATCTAAGTGAAGCTATTGATCACTTATTTTTAAAGAATATGCACATTTTTCCTTTTTCAATGTTTCAATAGAATCTTTAAAACGTTTTTCATTTTCTTTATAGTTTAGAGCTGGCAAACTTAGGGGTTCGATTTTGTCTTGGAGCCTAGCATTTTCAAGTTTTAGCCCTTGACATTTAGAACATGAAATAACAGAGAAAGGGTTAGAATCTACCTCAGACGATGAACTTGTTGCTTCTCCAATGGCCATGAGAGTAACAGCAGTGGTCGATTCCTCTTCATCAGCTACAGGAGCTTCCATTACTTCAGCTTCCTTCACCTCCTCTGTAGCAGCAGTTGTAGATTCTTGTAGGTCAGCCATAGAAGCTTCCCTTTTCTCTGCTTCCATCATCTCCATGATCTCAGCCATGAGACCAACCTGGGTTTGTGCGAAGATGGCATCCTCAAGATGAACACCCCAGTCAAAGTTGTCGTCCTGTTGTGCTACCAGTGCATTGGACGTTCCACTTTGGCTTTGATTATGGTGGTTTGGATTGTTGTGGCCATGACTGTTTCCTTGGATGGGTCGGGTAAAACCAGAGGCAGGTGCTCTATCTTTCTGACACTCACGAGCAAAGTGTCCATAGTTCAGACACTTGTAGCATTTGGCCTTAGATTTGTTAAACCCGACCTTGGCATTAGGATGCCCACCAATAAACTTTCTTCCTGTTCTGTTCAGGAAACGCTTGGCTATCCTCAATAGCATGGCCATATTCCATTGAATATCCATGTCCTCCATGTCATCAGGATCCACTTGATTAAAATCTTCTTCAATCGTCTCTGGATCAGTAAGCTTGCCACCTATGAAATTTTCATATGCAAGCATACAAGATGAGAATAGTGCTACATGATCTTCAGCTATTCTGGCTATAGCTGAGTTGTTAGCTGAAGACGTAGCAGGAGGATTTCTTGAGGTATTTTGATGATGAGACCCCAACCCTGATCCTGATGCATAGCAAGCATAACCACCACAACCAGTTGAGTGGTCTTCTTCATTAGGGTTTCCAGTGAAGAGGGCAATTCCAGAGCTCGATGACTTGGATGTAGAAGTCGTCCCATGATACATAGAAGGGTCTTGAATCTGGGGTCTTCCTGAGCTCTCCTTTCTTTTGAAGTTCATTTCATGAGCTTGAATCTTTCCTATTGCTTCCTCTACAGTCAACTCATAGAATTTAGGATTTTCCCTCATCAGGGTTGTGTACATCTCAAATTTGGGAGGTAAAGCATCCAAAAACTTTTCCACCATTTCTTCATCTGGATACCTGAGTTCAAAAGCCTTCAACTCAGTCTGTAAATGATAAAATCTAGAAATGAGATCATCTAAAGATTCATTCTCTAAAAATCTGAAGCACTCATATTGCTTCCTGAGAAGATCCCTCTTACTCTTCTTGATGTCACTATTTCCTTCGAATCTTTTCTGTAAAGCTCTCCAAAGATCCTTGGAATTGTCGTAACCTCGGAAACTGTGGAACAATTCCCTAGTTAATGACATAGTGATATAACCAAGTGCCTTCTTTTCACGATCATAAGCTTTCTTTTCTTCATCATCAAGCTTAGAGATGGGTTTAGGCATGGCTTCATCAAGATAGATGTGTGTGGGATGCTTATATCCCTCAAGGATTGGTATCCATAGCGATGAGTCGGTATACGAAATATAATGTTCAAAACGTGCTTTCCAATTAGAATAATCGTTCACGTTCAGCAACTTTGGTGGTTTCTGTGGTGTACCGATCTCATTATCATAATTTAACATGTTTCCCAAATTCTGAAGATTCGACATAGTGAACACTTAGTCAAATTTCAAAAAAGTTAGACACAGTTGCGCACTTGGTTTTAGCCTTGCGCACTTGAGAAATGGTCTTGCGTATTTAGATTTCCTCTTGCATACTTGTAAGTACGCAGGATTAAATGTAAGTACGCAAGATATAACTTAAGTTCGCACAAGTTCAGTCTTGCGTACTTCTAAGTACGCAGGAGATAATTCTTGCGTATTTAGTAAGTATGCACAAAACTGTCCTTTTTGCCAGAAATGGTAAGTACGCACAACACCTTTTCAGCAACTTTCACCTAACTATTCTGGTCACCTGAAACTCGCCGGAGATGGTAAAAATTCATCTGATGATCAATGCAAATGAGCCAAAGGGTCAGAAACTTGTTTCTAACCAACCTTTGATGCTCAAAACACTCAAATACACAACAAAAATCAGTTTTTTAAGTGATTTTTGCTTCAAAAATAGTGCTCAAGAGCTACCCCTATTTTATCACAAAAATCATCAAAAAAATACCTCTTTTTGCTTGTAAAAACTCTCCAAACCCACTCACAACACTCGAAATCAGGAGCAAATGCTCTGATACCAGTTGTAAGTCCCGGGAGCCTCGTCGCGCAGCGAAAATAACACGATCTGTTCTGTGATTTGTGTGGGAACAAAGAGAACAAAGCAGATAAACACGAACAAAGATAAAAGATAATGAAACGAAACGTAATCCATAACAAAGAAGTCATCCCGTATTACAGACTACATACCGAAGGAACACACATCTCTCATCTAAGCTCACGGTCCAGGGGTCGGGAGAGCTCTTCCCGACCCGGACATCTCTCAACTTAGTTCCAGAGTTCCACCTACAAATGAAGACAAGTCTTCTATTTATAGGCGAAGGAACACTACCTGCGTACTTGACAAGTACGCAAGGCAAAAGCCTTGCGTACTTACTAAGTACGCAGGACCAAACTGGTGTGCGGGCTAAGTACTCAGGAACACCCTCCTACGTACTAACCACGTACACCGATACATAGAATTTAATCTATAGTTACAAAACATGCTTCTACATTTACCCATCCGCAGCAAACTTGGTTGCTGCTGATGGATATGATGATCCACAGCAAAGGTGTTGCTGCTGATTACCTTAAAGCTATCAGCAGCCAAATATTTTGTTGCATATGACTAAAACTATCAGCAGCAAAATTGTTTGCTACTGATAGATGAAATCATCAAGATTAACTAAAGTGTTTTTGAAATTTTCAAAAGGTTTTTATTTACAACAAAAGAAAGACAATCACATTTATTATTGAATTTTTTAAGACAAATTTTAATGAAAGTTCATCATGCCAATTGACTCAACTAGATATCTAAATCTAGCTTCATCAAAGGCTTTTGTGAATAAGTCTGTATATTGCTCATTAGTATGAACTTTGGTTAAAATGATTTTCCTTTTCTCAGCTTGATCTCTAATAAAATGATACCTGATGTCAATATGTTTTGTCTTGGAGTGATGCACATGATTATTGGTAATTGATATGGCACTCTTGTTGTCAATGTGAATGGGAGTTGCCATGAATGTCACCCCACAGTCCAGCATTTGATTTTGTATCCATATGACTTGAGCACGACAACTGGAAGCTGCAGTGTATTCTGCTTCTGATGTGGATGTTGACACACATGTTTGCTTCTTGCATTGCCAGGAGATCAGTGTTCCTCCTAGAAATTGGCATCCTCCTGAAGTGGACTTTTTGTCCAAGTTGCACCCACCATAGTCACTGTCAGTGTATGCATACATATTGAATTTATCATTTTTAGAGTACCATAGCCCTAGTCCTGGAGCTCCCTTCAGGTATCTAAAAATTCTCTTGACAGCTTGAAGATGTGACGTCTTTGGAGCTGCTTGAAATCTTACACACAAGCATACTGCAAACATGATATTTGGTGTTGAAGCAGTCAGATACATGAGTGATCCAATCATTGCCCTGTATTGATGTTGATCAGTGTCTTGACCATTTTTGTCAAGAGACAATTGATGATGCACTTGAATTTGAGTTCTTGCAGTAGAGCAGTCAGCCAGTTTTAATTTTTCCAAGATACTTTTGACATATTTGGATTGGCTGATGAAGATTCCAGTTGAAACTTGTTTGACTTGGAGACCCAAAAAGAAATTTAGTTAACCCATTGAACTCATTTCAAACTTTGAGTGCATTAGGATCTCAAAGTCTTTGCATAACTTCTTCTTTGTTGATCCAAAGATGATGTCATCTACATAGATTTGCACTAGTAGAATCTATCCCCCTCCATCTTTGATAAACAAAGTCTGATCAATGACACCTCTTCTGAAGTTGTTGCTGAGTAGATATCCTGACAAGGTCTCATACCAGGCTCTCGGGGCTTGATGTAGCCCATATAGAGCCTTGTCTAATTTAAATACTTTGTTTGGATGTGAAGGATCTACAAAGCCTAGAGGCTGTCTGACATATACTTCTTCACCTATCTTTCCATATAGAAAAGCACTCTTGACATCCATCTGATAAACAGTAAAACTCTTGGATGCAGCATATGCAAGGAAGATTCGGATTGCCTCCAGTCTGGAAACAGGAGCAAATACCTCATCATAATCAATTCCCTCTTCCTGAGTGTAGCCTTGAGCTACAAGTCTGGCTTTGTTCTTGATTACAATTCCTCTCTCATCTTGTTTGTTTCTGAAGACCCACCTTGTGCCTATAGCAGTTTGTCCATGTGGTAGATCAACTAGGGTCCATACTTCTTGTCTCTTGAATTACAGAAGCTCTTCCTGCATTGCTTCAATCCAGCTGATGTGCTGTAGTGCTTCATCTATCTTCTTTGGTTCAACTTAAGACAAAAAGCAGGAGTACAGACAGATATTGGCTTCATGTGACTTTCTTCTTGTCTAAACTCCTTGTTGGACTGAATCAATGACATTTTCTAGAGGATGTGTTCTATTAATTCTTTGGGCTAGAACAACATCTATCCGGATTTCTGGGTCAAGATTGCTTTGGTTTTGATCAGCAAGATTTTGACTTTCAAGATGGTTGTTTGCAGAAATGTCGTCAACTGCAACAACATCTACAAGTGAGTTGTCAGCAGCATCAGCAGTATCAGTAGCATCAGCAGCATCAGATGCAATACCCTCATCATTTTCAGAAAGACTGTTGCTGGTGATATTTGAGTTGCTTATTCTGGTTTCACTAGCTTCAATAGCATCAACAACAGAAGGAGGATCAATGGATGGTCTTTTGATTCTAATAGATGGACCATTGAAGCCTAATCTGTAGTCATCAATTGATGAAGTGGCTGGAATGTGTGTGGATGAAGACTCTATATTTGAGAAGATGAGAGGCTCAAATATTTGAGAGAAGGAATCTACATCAAACAGCCAGTCTGGCCCTTTTCACATGGAATGTGTTCCCTACATTCCACATTTACTGATTCTTCAACTATTCTTGTTCTAGAGTTGAATACTCTGTAGGCTTTGGATTGAGAATAATATCCCACAAAATATCCTTAATCAGATTTGGCACCAAATTTTGGAAGAACACCATTGGTGATAAGAATAGTACATGGGCATCCCCAGGGTTTTAGGAAACCAATATAGGGAACTCTATTGAACCACAATTTATAAGGTGTTTTGTTGAGAGGCTTAACAATAAGAACTCTATTTTGTACATAACAAGTTGTACTAACTGCCTCAGCCTAGAATGTGAGATGCAGCTTTGAGTCAGCCAACATGGATCTAGCAGACTCAATTAGAGTTATGTTTCTTCTTTCAGCAACTTTATTTTGTTGAGGGGTTCTTGGAGCACTTTATTGTCTCTGAATGCCTTTGTTTTCACAAAAATAGTTCAAGGTTTGATTCTTGAACTCTGTCCCTTGATCACACCTTATTGTCTTAACTTTCTGATTGCTTTGATTCTCAACCCTAAGAATGAAATATTTGAGAATCTCAGCAGTTTCATCTTTTGTTCTTAAGAAGTATACCCATGAGAATCTGGTATAGTCATCAGTTATCACCAGACAGTATGACTTCTTGCCCATAGACATAACATTTGTAGGACCAAAAAGATCCATATGTAGCAGCTGGAGTGGAGTGTCATTCGAGTTTAGTGTCTTGGGCTTGTGCGAGCTCTTGTGTTACTTCCCCTTCAGACATGCTATGCAATGATCTTCAAGTTGGAATTCTTTATTAGGTAGTCCTCTAACTAGATTTCCTTTAACCAACGTGTTGATGGTTTTGACATTAACATGGCTTAATCTCATGTGCCATAGAGCAGATTCATCAACTGATGCTTTGGACAGAAAACAAGATACACTACCAGATGGAGTGACCTTGTTCATATCAAGCACATATAGATTGTCCTTTCTTTGAGCAGTTAACAATATCTTTTCAGGAGGAGGTTTGCTCAGTCCAAAGGATAACACAAATCATTCTTCATCTGTGAACAACATCCAATGCTTTTGATCACAGATTTGTGATACACTCATGAGGTTAAACTTTAATTCCTTCACATAATTTACCCTTTCAATGCTCATCCTTTCATTTGACACCGTTCCTTGTCCGGTGATAGAGCCTCCCTTGGAATTGCTTCCAAAGGCAACATATCCTCCAAAAAAATTTCTAAAGTCTGAGAGGATGGACCTATTGCCTGTCATGTGTCTGGAACAACCACTATCTACAACCCAGGTGTTATCTTTGTTACTTGGTTGTTCCTGCACATGAGAGAGTTCTAGTTAGAAAAGGGGACCCCAAGAGCTTGCAGACTTGGGTGGGACTTTTGACTTAAGACTAAAATCATCAGCAGGCTGGCATTCAATGGATCCAATTATGATACTCTAAGATGTAGGTGAGGATTTGGATTTTGCTTGCCATTGTTGAATCACTTTTGCAGTTCTTTTAACATTATTGGCAGCAGATGTAGCTTTAGCTACTGATAGTTCTATCTGATTTTTTATATTTCTGTGTTTAAACTGATCAGCAGTAAACTTGGTTGCTGTGGATGGTTTTAACTGATCCGCAATAGATTTGGTTGCTGCTGAAGGCTTTGGATTGTTCTTTATCTTCTTTGGCTTCTTAGATCAGCAGTATTCTTGGTTGCTGCTTATGGTGTAGCTGGTTCAACAATCATTGACTTCTCCTTCTTTACTTTCCTATTAAAAATAGGTTTTTCTGTGGGGGTTCTTCTATAGACAGGTTTTTGTCTAACAGGGAATATTTTGACTGTTGATGTTGAGGATGATGATTGAGAGAACTGGTTGAAAGGATTAAACTTACAATTTACAGCTAAGTGGTCTGATTCACCACAAATGATGTAAGATTGTTTAGCTTTTGGTGGTTTGACAGTAGTAATCTGTCTTGGTGGAGAAATAGACTTTCTAAACTGAGTTGATTTTGATTCATAGCTTCTTACCTTCTTGTTTTTGTTTGTTTTCTCAAAAGCTTGTTGCTTGAGATTTCTTTGCTGCTGAAGATAGTAGAAACATGTGATGGCTATATGGTTGTATTTGCCACAAACAAAACATGATTTTGCAATCTTGTCCCTTTGAAGATACACATAGTCCTTTGTTTTTAATAGATCTTTGAAGTTCCAACGATGATTTTTGTTGTGTTCAAAGGTGGCTTCTTCCAGTGTCTTCTGAACATATGGCATTCTTTCTCAAGGTGAATGACAGATGTCAAACACTTTCTTTGCAGGGATGGAGGCTGAGGATGTTGAGGGTTGGCCCTTTTCAATGATCAGTTTTCTGCCTTGAGGAGGATAGCTAATTTTGAATTGTTTGGTGGGTTGTGTGACTGGTGTGGATGGAATGAAAGTACTTGGAAAGTTTGTTTGAATCACTTTCCCAGATTTGATGGTTTTCATAATTACTTCATTTGTGAGAAGTAAAGGGGCATCACAGTTTTTAGAGGAGTCTGAGCATGTGGAGTCAGACTCAGTGGAGGTACTGCATTCTTGCACAACAATATCTTCTTTGGAAGGATCAAGGTTTCAGTTTGCATGGTCAAGATTGGTTAGGTTGATATTGGGTTCATGAATTGTTATATAGTCAGTGGGTGGTGGTACAGATTTGTACTGTTCAGTTTGGTACCCAATACCAGCAGTTACTTTTTCATGGATTTGAGCATCCAATAATCTTTGCAGCTTTTTGGATGCAAACTCATATTTTTCAACATGAACCTTTTGATATGTCAGATCAGCTCTTGTAGCTTTTAACTTAACCAATAGATCATCAATTTGAGTTTCAAGATTTGTTTGTTCATGTTTTAATGAGGAAATTTCTTTCTTTAGACAGTTAATATTTTCTTTATAACTATTTTCAACCTTTTTTAATTCAGATTTCATTTGATGAAACTCTTCATTTTGATGTATAAGATTTTGGTTATGCTTTCTATAATGCAAGCTTGAGAGCAAAGATGTTCATATACCTGAGGTGGGATTTCTGAAGTGTCTGCCATGAGTGCTTGGTTGTTAGTAGATATTTCTTCACACTGAAAGCTCCAGTCAAAGTCAGTTGTTCCAAGTTGTTGAGTTGCACAAGCAGCAGTTTGAGCAGGTTGAGTGTTTTGACCTGTTTGACCTTGATGAGGCTGTCTTGGTAGTGTAGCAGCTGGGTTTGCCTTTGGTTCTTTTCATTCTCTGGAAAAATGACCAAGTTGATTACAGTTGTAGCATCTTAACTTGCTCTTGTCCAAGCCAACTCTGATGTTTGGACTGTTGCTAGGGATAGGTCATCCAGTTCTGGAGTAGAACCGTTTTGCTCTGAGAGACAACATAGCATAAGAATGTTGTATGTTCATTTCTTCTAAGTCAACTGGATGAAAATATTCCAGATCTTTTTTGATAAAATACATGTTGCTTGGGGTATCAGAAATAAAGGCAGCAGGGTTTGGATTCTGAGGAGGAGCTTTAAGAAGGAATGGAGAGTTGTTGGTTAGTGAGTTGGGTGTTTGAGGATGTGTGATAATGGGATGATAGTAGTTGCTTGAGCTTGGTAGTGCATGGTCAGAGTGTAATGCAGAGGCTGTGGTGGATGATGAGGGTGAAGAATAACATAATTTTCTCTCACTAGCTTGAATCATTTTCAGCTCATATGTCTTTAACATACCAAACAGCTCAGTCATTGTGAGAGTCTTCAAGTTTTCAGTTCTTTTAATTGACACTATATAGAGTGTCCAGCAACTTGGAAGGGATCTGATGAACTTTTTGAGAATATCCTCATTTTCTAGCTTGTCCTTAGAGCACTGCAGCTCAACCACAAGATAAGTGTACCCGTTGTACAGAATTGTAAGGGACTCACCATCCTTGTATACGAAATTTTCATATTGTTGCTTCAGAATGTCTCTCATGTTTTCCTTAACCTCTTCAGATCCAGCAAACATCTTCTCAAGAGCATCCCATAGCTCTTTAGCAGTCTTGTGTTCTCTGAAGTTATGTAACACTTCATTTGGCAAGCATATCTGTATAGCTCCTAGAGCTTTAAAGTCTACCTCCATCTTCTTAATATCTTCTTCTGAATATTTTGAAGCTTCTTTGGGAACAGATGGACCTCCGGAATCAGCAGAGGCCACCATAGGCACATAAGGACCATCAATTATGGATTTTCACATTCTATATTCTTGATAATAGAAGAAGCTTTCCATTCTATTTTTTCCACATGTCATAATCTTCCTCGGACACCAGCCTTGGTGGTCTATGAAGGCTTCCAATATTATCAAATCCAATATTTTGTGCCATACTTTGGATGGATGATGTGCAGCAAAGAGATAATAGTAACATAACCAGAGAGTGATTAAACAAATGTGAGTTTGCTTAATCTGAGAGCCAAACTCTTATACCACTTGTAGGATCGATGTTTTACAAGATGGTTCTGTTTAGTTGAAATTGGAGGAAACAATCACAACTATGCAAAGTAATAAGAAACAGTGAAGAAACTGATAAATGCAAATTGTATTGATTTTCAAAGTTTACAAAATTACAGAAAAAACTCCAAGGAAGCGTGTCTTTTCAATGAAAAAAAAACAATACATATAAAGCAACTTAGAATCAAGACAGACCCTTGATTCTAAGGATCAGATCAAACATAAGCCGTTGATCTTGAACTGATGAGAAGCTATACTACTATTGGTTTACAACATAAAGACAAGTAGCAAAAAGACAACTGCAGTGAAAAGACTTCTGCAATGAAAAGACAACAACAAAACAAAGGTCTTCTCAGTAATCATTGCAGAACAGATCAGAATAGAAGCATTGTCTTTTTTTATCTGCACTAATAACATTTCTTCTGCTGATAGGTGTGTCAGTGTTGCAGCAAAAGGTGTCAGTAGTAAAGTCAAAGCTGCTGATGATTTGCCAATCAGCAGCATCAATGTTTGACGCTGCTGAGAAACCTATCAGCAGCAACTATGGACTTCAGCATCTATGGACTTCAGCAGACAAAGCTATCCGTAGCATAGTAGTTCATCAGCAGCAGAACTTAACTATCCGCAGCATATACCTCATCCACAACAGCTTCATCAGTTATCAAAATTGTTGAGTACGCAGCAGATATACTTAGAGAATTTTGTAGTCATTAGTCTTTATCTCTACACCTTATTTTTAGTCTAAATTGATCGTTAGTCGCGAACTCAATTTTAAACTAATTATTTTAAACTAGTTTTTAAATAAAACACTTAAATTTTAAAACCCATTTTACTTTTAAATAAAAACTCTTTTATTTAATTACCTTTCCGATAAATTTTAAACCTTTTAATTTTCTCGTCGTTTTATAAGATTGTGTTAAAACATTTTATAAAATATTTGCAGTTTAAATTATTATCCTAAATAATTTTAAGAACCACAAAAATATAAAACAAACCATCGAGCCACTAGTAAAGGTTGTCCAGTTTCGTTCGAGCCATCAAACGGAAACCGAACCGGTCTAAGGGACAACAAATAATAAACAAGTTTGTCGTCTCCCACTTAGTCCAAGATCTCTATCTTCAATTCCTGTTCACGTCTATCTTCGGTCTTCAAATCTTTATCTTGTTAGGTTTACAATTTATATAATTTTACAATAAAATTAAATAATAAAAAACAAACCTAACTGTTATGGGTCATTTTTATGACTGATGATCCTGGATCTTCGGCATTCTTTAGTATCCTGACAGGTTCCGGTATCCTTAACATTTATATCGCTAACTGTTGTATCATTTCTCTATCTTGACTTATTCGCATGTAAAACATGTGGAGTCAATTTCATACCTGAAGAATCGGTCTAGAAGTCAAAAGAAACGTGTGGAACATGCGTGGAGAGGCTTCTAACGGTCACATTTGAAGACCAAGTAATCTCCGGGATTCTCGGATAGTTAGTTAGCTTATCTTTTGTATATAAACAGCAGTAATATCGATTTGGGGACACACAACAACACTCGCAATCATCTGTAACACTTAGTCATCGATCACTTACTGCTCACATTGTACTCGTTTTCATTTATTTATACAAGAACAGGAGGTACGTGACTTTCGGTCACTTCCCGAGGTTTTATACCGGCGATCCTTAGGGATTAAGGGCTTTCCTCGTACATCATCGTGTCAAGCTTTACTTTTTCGTTCACAACTTTACATTTTGATCAAGCACGCTACCTCACAAACTAAGTTTGGTTACAAAATTAGTCCTTTATAATTTTTACCCAAAATAATTTGGCACCCACCGTGGGGCAAGTGGTGTTTTTTATCTTAAAATCTTTGGTAAAGTTTGCATTCAATCACTATTTTTCCAAACTTATTTCAAAAATGTCATCCCAATCCAAATTGGTTTCTTCTTCAACTCCATCTTCAAGTTCTAGGTTGAACAACCCTTTCCCTCCTCTCCGTCACTCCAGAAAAAGAATGATAATCTGCCTAAGAAAACTACTTCTTCTGATTTTTCAGGATCTGGGATACCTGCCGGAGGACCTGTGCTTGTTTCAAACAACGACATCCTCAATTTGTTCTCAAAAGTGAAACAACAAATGAAACAGTAAGAGGGAACCAATCAGATGTTGTTCAGGGAGCTTGGTAGGATAAAATAATCAACGAGACCGGTGGAAATGACAACCCCATTACAACCCAGGATCCTGAACTTTGACTATGCAAGATCCTTGGGAAATCTTCAGGGAGATATTATCACCATGCAGGCTGGAACCACTTCTGTTGGTCCAACTCTGGCTGTCAGGGTCACTACAGACAGGAATATCGAGATTACCCCAGGATCCTCGTCGCAGGATCCTAGCTTTGTTAACACTTTCAATCAATTTTTAGATGCTAACGAACTTATGCAGGATATAGGGATCAGTCCAATTATGGATAAAGAACTGAAAAAGCTCAGGGATATGATCTCTAGTGTACCAGGTGAAGTCCAACTGATACCGAAAATATCCTCAGGCAGTCACAGGATCTCCGGATTTGCTCCTCCAATATGAGACGCTGAGATCCCGAAACGCTTCCAAACTCCCAACATGAAGTTATACAATGGAACTACAGATCCCGAAGAGCATGTCGCCCAATACAGGGAGAGAATGGAAATAAATCCCATTCCCTCAGGTTTAAAATAAGCTTGCTTATGCAAGGGCTTCGGGTCCACTCTGACAAGATCGGCCCTAAAATGGCTATTAAATATTCCTCCTTATTCTATTACATCGTTTTCTCACTTAATTAATTTATTTAACAACCAGTTTTCTTGCAGCAGAACCTTTGAAAGACTAACTAGTGACTTGTACAGAGTAACCCAAAATTGTAACATCCCGGAAATAATAAAAAAAGAAGAATAAAATGAAAGATGACCGGGTAACGAGTAAAGAAAAGAATGATAAAAAGAAAATAGGATCACGGGCTCGTGGGCTTGAGTTTGAGCCGGACTGAGGGGGCGCAAAAGGAGGGGAGTAAAACCCACCTCATCCCCTCCATTCATCACCTTCACCTCAAATCCTAGAGAGAGAAATTAGAGAGAGAAAGCCTCAAAGAAGTCCGTCATTTTGGCCCAAGATCGTTGCAAAAGCTTGGTGTTGATCGGAGAAGGAGAAACACACTAGAAACAGGTACAAAACGACTCCAGGTCTGATTTTTTAGATTGAAAATGGGGTTTAGGGTTTTATGTGGGTTTTAATCAAAAGTCGGGATTTTTACGTGTAAAATGGCTTAAAAAGCATAGGTTTAGCTTCATTGAAGCTAAACAAGTGTTTTGGACGTAAAAAGATTCAAACTTGATCAAAAAACGATGATTTTGGCTAAGAACGTATGAATCGTCCGAAATCTCGTTGAATGGTCCGAAAACTCTAGCCGTCCAAAAAGTCTTTTCGGACATAGGAAGTTTTCGGACAGAACATGTCAGATCGATATGGTTTTCGGTCGAAAAAAATTTCAACCGAAATAGTTTCAGGAGCAAACAATTTCAAAGGAAAAAGATTTCGGTCGAAAAAGATTACGACCGAAATTGTTTTTGGAAAGAATGTTTTGAACGAAAATATTGTGCGAAATGAGACTTTTCGAATGACTAGTTTTCGGTCGAAGAAGATTTCGGTCGAAATAGATTTCGAACATAAAGTTTTCGAACATAATTACTTGGGGTTAATTTGTGTAGTTCGTGACTCTTAACAGATCATTTAGCCTCCACTTAGCTTGAAGCCCATGCTGAGTGACTTAATTCCTAAGAAATCAGGTGAGTTCAAGAGTCCCTATTTTTAATATTTTAGGGTGGTGTGCATACTCAAGAATTAGGCATTTATAATAAATGTATTTTATTACTTAAACGTTTTGTAAGAAAGAAAGATAAGAAAGATAACGGTTTATTAATTAAACGTTTAGTAAGAAAGAAAGATAAGAAAGATAACGGTTTATAGATAAGAAAGATAACGGTTTATTAATTAAACATTTTATAAGAATGAAAGATAAGAAAGATAACGGTTTATTAACTAAACGTTTTGTAAGAAAGAAAGATAAGAAAGATAACGGTTTATTAACTAAACGTTTTGTAAGAAAGAAAGATAACGGTTTATTAATTAAACGTTTTGTAAGAAAGAAAGATAAGAAAGATAACGGTTTATTAATTAAACATTTTGTAAGAAAGAAAGATAAGAAAGATAAAGGTTTATTAATTAAACATTTTGTAAAAAAGAAGGATAAGAAAGAATGGTTTATTCGACTATATGTTTTGTAAACAGAAGATAAGAAGAAGATAATGGTTTATTTAACTATATGTTTTATAAACAGAAAGAGAAGAAAGAATGGTCTATTTAGAAGAATAATAAATCAAATACATTGTCTAATCTGTAAGAGTATGCTTATATGATGAAAGACTTGGCGTAGTAGCATAGTCCTCGAGACTAGTGGTACCCTAAGCATAGTAGCAAGTCTTGAGGCAGTAGTATAGTCCTTGAGACTAGTGCTACTCGAAGTCGATGTTGCGTCATGGACAAGTCCACGACGTACCATGAGAAATTGGGACAATGCTCGGCAGGGCACTGTAACGGGGATGTTGTACTACTGGTTAAGATGTGTAACGACGGTTACTCTAGCGGCGACGGTCGCTAAGTAAGAATGAAGAAGCCCGCTTGGGGGCACAGAAAGTCGGGTATCGGCCTTTGGATGTTGAGCCTTAGGGAACAATACCTGCAAAGAAAGTTCCTTCGGGAAATAAGAATGAAAAAGCCCGCTTGGGGACGCAGAACAGATTATAGATATTAATGTATGACTTAAAGAAAAGAGCACAAAGTAAATACGTATGTATGTAAAAGAAGAAAGAAATATTTTATTGTATTATGTATATAACAAGGTTACGCAAACCCGCGCGTTGCGACGGGAATTTGAATATTCTAGAAAAAGCTAAACGTTTATGATAATCAATCTAGTAATTTCTAATTGCCTATCAAAACATAGATGCAAAGTACATAACTATTGTCTAAAGTGATAGCATTACAACCAATTTGTTTTACATATTTACATAGACCAGCTGTTAATACATAAGGTTTCAAGTATGTGACATGTAATTACACTTAAAGCTTTTACAAAACCATATGCTACAATAGAATGATAACTTCCAATTCTTGCAGAATAGAAGAGATCTTATTTTAAAACATGTAAGAAAAATGATGGTGTGTGGAAGAGATAAATAGAACTAATAAGATTCAAAAAACAATAATCAATAGGAAATGAAGTTACGTACACTGTTTGTGGTACTGTTAATACCTACAGTTTTGTGTCATTGCGTTTTTTTGTTGGCAGTACCATGTTCTGTTGAGTATAATCAAAGGATAAGTTTTGTATGTTTTGGAATAGAGTAAACAAAGTAATGATAATTTTAAAGAATCTTTGTACCTGAGGAACGTCTCATTTGTCTTCTTTTTGTTTTTATCGGTGGTGCAGCGGAGGTGGATGCAACGTCGTTGGAAGCGGTTTTTGGTTCGAATGCCTTGTTCACTATAAAGGAGACAGTGTCTTTATTGTTTTGTCCTCGCAATTGAAGTTGGAATATTTTTTGTCGTCCTTGTAAAGTACGCAATGGTGTTGATAAGATATTTGGGTTTGTGAAATCTTCTTTTTCAACCATATCGTTACATCAATTCCAAGAATTATTCTCATCACATCGTTAAAGAGGACAACAGGTATTGACGTTGTTTCATCTGTGATGGTTGCGTTCACGCAGCACCTAATTGATAAAAGTTATTTATAAGGATAGATATAATAAAAAGTGTGATGGTAGTTGAGAACTTACATGTATCTTGGAGATTTAATTTCACCATGGTCTGGACATGCAAATCTTTCTTCTTTTGGTATAACTCTCATTTTACACTCAGTACATGATTGGTAGAACCAAGTTTGAGAGGTTTCGATCTCCTTAATGCTTGCAAGACATGTGAACTTATTTTTCTACATTTATGAAGGTTAGATAGTCGTTAACAAAGATATATACATTTATGAAGGTTAGACAATCATTAACAAAGATATATTAAAAGAAGAATTAGATTAGATGTGCATACAACATTATTATCTGATGTCTTTTGAAGTAGTTCTTCAAGTGTTAATCTGTTTGTATCCACTTCTTCAGATATGGCAGATGTTGAGGTAGTTGGGTATGTTGATGAGTGTCCATTGAGTATGTCAAATCTGAGGGTAGCAGTTTACATATATTTGAAGCATTAGATGTACAAATGAAAAAGAAACTTAGTGAATGTTATACCTATCAATAATATCATCGAGCTCTTCAATGTTAGGATTAACAGTAACAGTTGTTGCGTTGGTAGATCCCAACTGTAGTAATCCTGTCATAAGAAGAAAAATGTTATGCTAGTGTAATTGTGGATTCAAGTTCACGCGAATTGCCCCTGCGACGGGGGTGTTGATTATTCTAATAAATCTAAACGTTTAAATAAACAATAATGAACTCAATTAGCTTATAAATAATCATGAGACATGCAATAGAAATATATGAAATATCATCGGTTATTGAATTTTGAAGTTCCCTGAAAGTGGTTTACAATTTTAAGTATAGAAGAAAATAAACATTTATTTGTAGTGCTAATCAATTATGTGAGTTATGTGGTTTGAAGTGTTTTCCATATCGCAATCAAAACAATTCAATATATTTTGTATCATCGTCACGGTTATGTATCACAATTGATATAACCCTGAATTATGTTTTTAATTCATACTTATATTAATCAATCAATACAAATGGATAAAAGGGAGTATTAGACATAAAGAGATATTTATGATGGATGAAAAGAAGACAAATTTTCACATTTTTCATATGCAGAATCCACTCTTGTTGCCAAAGTTTTGGTCACTCCTATAAGTCATGTATAAGAAACCATTTTCATCATTAAATGATGCATTAATCAACTCGATCAAGGTAGATGTAAATACCCTTAGACTGTCATTAATCACTATAAGTTAATTAAATAGTTGCATTTGTATTAACTTCCCTTTGGACATGTTTTGGGGTACTAAGTATGTGCTTTTAAATAGAAAAGGGATTTATACATGGCCTATTTAGTAGTTTAACAATACGGGAAATGTGTACTGGAATATTTGAAATAATGAACCTAGTAATAATTTATGAATTGCATATCAAAATGTAGATGCAAACTGTAGAAAGAGTAAAATTAATGAATTACCTCTGTAATCTGTTACTTTCATCGATGTCAAAGCTATTATCATAGGTTGAGGTTTTAGTAAAGCAGCTTCTCTATCGAAAGAAAAGGCAATTTGTTCCCATAAAGTGGCCTCAATAAAGGACCCGCTGTAGAAATTTTAGATATTAGAATATAGGTAGGTTTTTCTGTAAAAATTTTAACTATTGTAGGAGATTGATTAACCTTTGATCTTGTAACATTATCTTCAGCCTGTTGTTTTCCGGTCCTCTGATATTTGATACCTTTTCCATGCGTCCAACGTAATCTAAGAACAATATGTTATTTTTTAAGCACATAAACAAAATATTCTGAATAGTTATACTATTTTATACAGCTATAACTGTTAGCAAAAGGTGATTGTGAAGGCGAGGTTTTAAACGATCATAGTCGGTGAAGTTGAAGTAGTGGTGAGGGATGTCGTTGTCATTGACCTGGACGAAAGATGTTATTTTACCAAGCTTGATACATGCTGTATGGGGTACAACATTCATATAAGGCCTTGCAGTGTCTGATAGGTAATGAGTGACTGTATAGCAAGAATGTAGTGTTATTTGTGAATCAAAATGCGCTTCATGGTGTAGATCAACAATTGCTTCTATTGCATCCCCCTGTAGGAAAACCAAATTTAGGTTAAAAATAATGAGGATTTATATTTAGTAATTGTATCGAGTATAGCTTACATGACTGTCTACAAATAGATAGCATAGTTCAGGTCTTTTTCCATAAGGTTTCCATCTCTTTATAACTCTTATTTGAAGTAGTTCTGCGTTATCATGTGGCCTTATTGTAGATATCCTCTTGAACGCCATTTTGAATTTCCTGTGCAAAAATCAACAAATAGATGAAAATGTTAGTATACTTTTGACAAAGTAATTGAATTGTTCATGTGTATTTATAGATAATATTAGTTGAAAATATCAAACCTGAGTAAGGTGTATTTGATTTAGGAAATCTGAGAAAACAATATTTTTCGTAACGTTATGAGGGGCATCATGTTGTGGAACAATTAGCACTTTTAATGATTCGGGAGAGGTGGCTCTAGAGAAGGCAACGTATAGCTGACCATGACCAAAGATGGGTTGAGGAAGATAAACACCTATTTTGTTCAAAGATTGGCCTTGACTTTTGTTAATTGTCATGGCATAACATAGCTTAAGCGGAAATTGTTTCCTTTTGAAAACGAAAGGTAGTTTTTTATCAGTGTAGGTTAGACTTATTCGAGGAATGTATACACAATGTCCGGTTGCAGTCCCAGTGATTACATGTGCCTCTATAACTCTTGGTAATAATTGTGTGATTATTAGTCTAGTTCCATTACATAGACCGGCTGTTTGATTTATATTGCGTAGTAGCATAATTGGAGCATTGACTTTCAAATCAAGTCGGTGTGGAGGTAATCCATTAAAGTTTAGGAGGTTGAGATATTCAGTTGGATAGAGAATATCTATGTCTCCTTTGTTATTTGCGTGAGGAATGATGGAGTCTGTGCTCAAATAACTTACATTTTCATGTGCGGTCATGTTAAGGACCAACTCGTTTATTTGTTCGGATGTTTCGTTTTTGGGACATACAATTGCTTTTTGAGAGAGGTTTGAAGCTGATGGATTTTTGAGTGTGTCCTTGTCGTAAATGAAATTGATGAGTTCAATCAGTGCTTTATCATTGTAAGGAATTAAATATTTTCTGGTATTTTTATTTTCTTTGTGTTAATTGGATCATTCTTATCTGATATACCTACAACCCCATCGCGCAGAGCAAGTAGCCATGATGAAAACTTGGCAATTTTAGCTTTACGGCTTTGATTTAAATTTGGCCTTTGAAGACGCATATTTTCGGTGAGTTTGTAGATTTTGAAATATTTCCATAGATATTATTTTGGAAGCGTTGATGCAATCCTTCGAAGCTTTAGGTTTAACAGGGAGTGTTTGTCTAAACTCACCACCTAGAATTATTTATTTTCCACCAAAAGGATCATTAGGATTATTAAGGACATCTCTAAGGGTTTTATCTAGTGATTCAAAGCATTTACGATCATTCATAGGAGCTTCATCCCAAATAATAAGTGTAGTTTCGTATAATAATTGTGCAAGATGTGTTTTTTTTAATATGACAAATGGACTCGTCAGTTAGGTCTAGAGGTATTTTAAATCGAGAGTGTGCAGTCCTTCCTGACAGCAACAGAAGCGAAGCTATACCAGAGGCTGCTACGGCTAAAACTACTTTTCCCTGAGATCGTATTGCAGCTATTATTGTTGTCCATAGAAATGTTTTGCCAGTACCGCCATGTCCATAGACGAAAATAAGAACTTGTCTTGTATCGGCCAATGTTCTCATGACATTTTCATAAACGGTTTTTTGTTGTGGGTGAAGACATTTTCGAAAACACTCTTGATCTGATGCTAACTTTTGCATGTCGTAATTTTTTTCTTCATTTAATAATCTATTTTGCAAAAATGCAAGTAAGTCAGGACGTGGCATCGATAACCCATATGCTAATAGTGAAGAAGTAGGTCTGCTAGTATTAAGAAGAAGCTCAATCTCATAAAGTAAGTATTCTTTTAAGTCATCCTCATTAATATGTACTTGTAGAGGTTTCGGGCACTGAAAGTTTTAGTATAATATCGTCAGCCATTCTCCGCCATTGCTTATTCCATAATTCTATTGGGTTTGAGATGTCACAATATAGAAGCATATAGGTAAACAATGAACGTAGTTCTGAAGGTGTAGCCCATACGACAGCGTCATCGAATGCTTGGAACCATTCCTTATCATCACCGAGCAACCCGAGTCGTTCGAATGCAGCTCGGTAGGTTGGAAATATTTCCCCAGAAATTGTTCGTATATCAGTAAATGTTTGACACCCTTTTTGATAAGCTAACATCATTCGCAGATAGAAGGTTTCGCCACAGGTAGGATGTATGTATATTAATCTGCCAATGGATGGGGTTTTTTTAGTCGTTCTGCGTCTCCAAGATTTATTTGAGGGATCCCATCTATATTCAGAAAGATAGTCAATGTAGCGAAGGTGATGGCCAGTGTCATCAACTTGATTGTTACGTAGCCATTCTGTTAAAGTTGTTCGTCTTATGAGTGGATTATCTACTATGTTGTGTAACTGATGTGTATCCTTAAACGTAATGCTTTGCATATTTTCTAAATGCACAGATAATAGTTGGACAGGAGGATTTCTATTGTGAATGGGAAAGTTGAATATTCTCCTAGCAGCTTCATGTGGGGAAATGAAACGACCGTCAACAAAGTTTTTTATTTCGTCTACTTGAGGTATAGGTTGGCTATGTGTGTCATTTGAGGGAGGCGTACTTGTAATTGTGAAACGTACACGATCACTGCCCTTGGATATATACTTAAATAGATACTTAATCATCATACTCCACCCATAATATTCCACATTGATATGAGCATTGAATCTTAGACAAAGGGATTTGTTGTATGGTACAACATATCCATTATCTAATGTGACACCATTTTTAATAAATGAATGTCCATTTTGTCGTCTTTTGTAATGTACATATCCATTTTTGTCAAATGTGGTTGTTGGCTCATACGCTTTGGGGAATTTTTTTTGAGCAAGAACCCTTAGACATGCAAGGAGCATTCATTTTTACTATGCCACATGGACCATGCATCATTAAGTTTGTGATGACTTTATAAAGGTTCGGAATTTCAGCTGATACAAAGTTATCAATTTGTTCAGAACTTTGTATCCTATCTGTTTGTGTGACCCATAATAACATATGACAATGAGGGAGGCCTCTTTTTTGAAATTTAATCGTGTATAGATCTGAAACAAAAGAATGAACATCGTAATTGAATCATAAAAGAAACATTGGAACAAAATGATTCAAGGAAGATCTGGAAAGTGTAATTGTGCAAGTACCTGCTGCCACATGCCCAAAAGGATGTTCAGTCTTTAAGAAGTGAAAATGTGCGTCTACTTTCATTTGGAAAAATCTAGCAATAATATCTGGCCGATCTTGGGCTTTAAGTGAAGGGTATTGCCTTAAATACCTTCCAATTTCTGGCCATTTAACATTGCATGTAAATGTTATGAAGTATCGGGGGTTCCCGTGTACCCTACAAATTGCTAGAGCATCTTGATAATGTTTATACATATAGCGAGGACCACCCGTAAAAGATGAAGGGAGGATAGTTCTTTTGCCGATGGTGTGTCCTTCACTGTCACCACTTTGTAAGGCGTCATATATACCTTGTAGATATTTACTTCTAAATAAATTTTGTTGTGCTTTTATGTAGTCTAGTCGGTTTTGTTCAATACAAACATACGCGTCGACTAAATATTGTTGAAAAAGTCGGCCACCTCTTAACAACAGTGTATATAGATTATGACGGTCATGAAGCTGATAACTATAAAACATATTCATTGTTAACTGCTTATCAGTGTTGCAGGCAGATGTTAGGCGGAGTTCAGGAGACCATCCACGTTCACCATAGAGAAGTAATTAAGGGTATTGTAACGTCATGTATAATGGATGTAACCTGCTAATTCGTTTTGGATGGCCATCTTTTAAGCGAATAATAATGTCGAAATCGTTAGATGTTGATTCATTTTCATATAATATAGCACCTATGCAGCTGGGTGTTGGTGTATCATAGCTTGGTTGTTTGTGACAGCTATAAAGGTGAATGGTAAAGTTGGGTATGTTGTTTGTGAGACAAAGGTCTCTAGCTGAACGAAAAAGTTTGACTAATTCATTTGAACTTTCTAATATATTGAGGAGTGTATGTACCATATGATCTTGTAAATGTGAATGTGCATTGCCATAGAAAAATCTAAGCCTATTAGCGATCTCATGCTCGGTGTCATATATATACATTTGTAGAAATCGAGGCTTTTCATTTGTAGGTGGACACAAAGTACCTAGCCATGGCATATTTGGCCTTCAACTTTAAAGACATATGGGCTTGAACCATTGTTAATAGAGTCGTCTATATTTGCACCAAAAGATGTCATGGAGAACATGGAATTGTAACATAGTATGTTATCAAGGAAGTCACTTCTCTCAAACATTTGTTTGATAGTTAGAGGTGGATCTTTGGGGAGTTGTACTCTTACACGACCTCCTTTACAACACTGGTTGTATTTAGGGCGTTGATTAGTAGGGGAGTGCATAATGCGTTCCGCATGCCAAAAAAGTGCACCGCAGTGTTCACATATTTGATTGCAATAACTAGAGTCGAAATAAAAAAGACGTATCGAAGGTTGATTGGGGTTGTTGATCTAACATGAATGTAGTTGAAGAAACATGTGAAGTAGTGTTGGAAGTAGAAGGAAGTTGGCGCTTTCTTTTTTTGTTTGCATGCATATTATAGCTAAAATTTTAAAAAAAAGGCTAATATTAAACTAAAATTTAGTAATATTCATGAATCATGTAATCCTAATTTTCACGTGTAATAACCTAAATAGGAACATGAAATATAATGAAATTAATATTGCATAATTGTTTATTAAATCAATTTGATCTATATAATAGTCAAGTATTGAAGAGCAAGTATTAGAACATTAAAAAGAAGTATAATATCACGTACCTGTTGAGACAATGATGCTGATACAATGAATTTGAAGAAAACAAAAAAAGTTGGATGATTCCACCTGCGAACATGTAGTTGCTAAAACATAAATATCACAAATGGTTATATTGGTAGAACAATTACTTGAAAAAACAAAGATTTAAGTAACTATTATACTTTCTAAAGAAAAAAATAAAGAAAGTCATCTGTATAGACATCAAATAAGCAAACATGGATAAAAAGAAAAGTTCAATAGGCAATAAACATTTGTAATGACATATCTGTGCACACATGAGCAGTAATAAAGATATAATTTAATCATTTCAAAACTTAAAGCTTTTAAATTAAAATGCTTGGTCAAAAATATAATGATTCTCAAAATACATGTTGTTTGTAGAACTCTATGGTAATGTAGACCTAATTAGTGTTCTGTACATTTATTGGGTTTTTATAAACATTTCTGTATCTCATGTTTGTTAGGACTTTTTGTGAAGGACCAAAGATAAATAAAACGAAAAGTTCAATAGGAAAAAAAATCATTGTAATCACATAAAGTCATCTGTATTTTAAAGTTCAATAGGCAATTGTAATGTAAAAATTGATGCATTACTCAAAGTTCAATAGGCTTTATTGGCAATTGTAATCTAACAATTGAAATAATTTTAATTTAAAAAACCATAATCATACTAACGACAACTTTGGCAGTAGTATATAATCAAAACTTTGGCAGTATATAACAAAATTTGAAATTAATGGGAACTTTGGCAGTATATAACAAAATTTGAAATTAATGGGATTCTTCTCAGAAAAATTATATAATAAGTATCACATAAAATCGAATTGCTTTGAAAGTAATGGGATCTGAGAAGAAGTAATGTGATTCAGAGAATGAAATCAATACTGAATCGATTTGAAATATTCAGAGAAGAAACAATATATTAAGTATAAAAAATAATCCTTGCAAATAAACATGAATTCCAAAAATGAATCGCAAATAAAAAGCAAAACAGTATAACCTAAAATCGAGTGGCTTTGAAATAATCAGAAAGGAAACAGTATATAATAACTATAACACATAATCCTCGCAATTAAACATGAATCGAGAAAATGAATCGCAAATAAAAAGGAGCATGCAAAGGGACTAAGAGAACATACACGGATCGCAAGTTCAGTGGAAGAAAAGATGACCAATTCGGAGATGAACCAATTTGAAGGGGGTAAACATAATGGAAGAAATTACAGAGAAATGAAAAGTGGGAAGAAGAGAATGGAGGCGGTTATTAGGGTAAGTAAGAGAAGAAAAGAAAGTAAGAGTAGAATAGTATTTGGAAAACGTTAAAAAAAAAAAAGTGTACGTTTATTGAATAATAATATTAGGAAATTGACAATTGAATATTAATGTTATTAGGAAAGTGACGGAAGAAACGACGGAAGGCGTTAATGTTAGATGGTGGTTGCAAATTGTATATAGTAGTAATATAATATGTATGCTTAATGTACATTCTTAAAGAAAATATTTGATATAAACTTAAACAAAAAGAAACACTTGAACTCACCAGCGTTAGCTGATTATTTTAGTATGCACATCAGGTAGCAAAGGAAAGAAAAAAACATGATGCCGTAAGGGTTTAGAAGATGATGGCTGGATGGATGCTGCTGGCAAGAAGACTGACATCCCCATTATTAGATTATGAATGTGAACAATGTTATGTTTTAAAAGTTTTTGTTAACTCTGAATTTTGTACAAGACTTCCGTTATTGATGTTTAATGTTTAATTCAAGGTTTAAGAACTATGTTTATGCTATGTTTATCAACTATAAGAGGTACCCGGTTTGGGTCCTTTCAAAAATGCTGACGAGTCCCTTAGGGATTATGTAAGCAAGTTTGGGCGGGAATACTTGGATATCCCGAATCTTGACATTGCTACGGCAGTTCAAGCTTTCAAGATGGGATTGCTGAAGGACTCCCCCTTCTACGAAGATCTCGTAATGAATCCTTGCAGGAGCTTGGACGAAGTCGGGAATCGGGCTCTGAGGTTCATAAGACTCGAAGATGACAAGAAGATCCAGAAAAAAATTGAATGCACCTTCCAATTATGATTATCCCAGCAGGAAATCTGAATCATCATCTTTCAAGCCTCATAGATCAAAGCCCTACTCGATATCTAACAATCACAGAATCAACGTTGTGGAGGACGACGAGGAAGAAGAAAATTATCCTAAACTGACTGACTATTGTTTTTCTGTTGATGTTTCAGAACTCATGTATGCTATGCAGGATCTTGGGGACAAGGCCAGATGGCCCAAGAAAACTGACAAGGGATCCGGATGGAAGGACAAATCCAAATGGTGTGCCTATCATGAAGATTTCGGGCGCATGACTAAGGATTGTATTGCCCTTAGAAAAGAAATAAGCTATCTTCTTAGCAAGGGCTGCGTGAAGGAACTCTTGGGCAGAAAGAAAGAAAAGAATCAGAATCCTAATGCTACCCCAAGACGAGCGGCATCCCTACCTAAGGATGCCAAGGTAATAAACTTTATTTGTGGTGGTTCTGATATCTGTGGTACTTCCTATTCTGCAACAAAAACACATGCAAAGGAATCCAAGACGGAAAAAGAAGAGAGACCTACCCGGACATCAACTGTGACCGACCAAAAGGTGATATCGTTCGATGAAGAGGATAGGGATAATGTGCAGGATCCTCATCATTACGGATTGGTGATTACTCTATATATCGCCAATCATTTCGTACGAAGGATCCTGATAAATGGAGGAAGCTCAGTTAACATTATACAACTGGAAGCATTGAAGAGAATGAATATCCCTGAAACTGAGATCATATCAAAATCCTCAGTGTTGGTGGGATTCAGTGGAGAAGTCAAGAATACAGTCGAAGAAATCAAATTACATGTCTACATTGAGGGGGTAAATTCAATTCAAAGACTTTGTATTATTGACTCACTCTCTTGCTATAACATTACTTTAGGGAGACCATGGATCCATGACAAGAAGGCAGGACCTTCAACATACCATCAATATGCCAAATTACTGACCCCTTGGGGAGTGGTAAAAATTGACAGCGATCAACAGGAAGCTAAGGATTGCTATACTTCATCAATGAAAGCCTCTGCCAAAACAAGGCAGGCATAACAATTAAAGAAACAAGCCCAAGACGTCTTGGCGGCCAAAGAGCAATATGTTAAAGAAATATCCCTAAGTACGGAGGATCCTGATGTCAAGGTGCTTGTAGGAACCAATATCCCCAGAATATTGAGCAGGAACTCATAGAACTATTGAGAAGCAGAGTCTCAACCTTCGCTTGGAAACATGAAGACATGACAGGTATTTCTAAAGATATTATTACACATAAATTGGGTTTGAATACACCAAAAAAGAAGAAAAATTGCACCGAAAATGAATGCAGTTATCCAGGAAGAAGTTGAGAGACTACTGAAAGCAGTAATGATAAGGGAAGTGAAATTCCCAAGGTGGCTAGCTAACGTAGTGGTGGTCCAGAAGAAATATGGGAAATGGAGAGTCTGTGTAGACTTCACCGACCTGAATAAATCATGTCCCAAGAATCCTTTTCCATTACCACACGCTGACTCGATGGTTGATGCTACGGCAGGCCACAAAATGTTAACATTCATGGATGCTTCCTCAGGATTCCAACAAATTCAAATGGAACCCTCAGATCGGGAGGATACCGCATTCATGACTCCAACAAGTATTTATTGTTATATAGCTATGCCCTTTGGTTTAAAAAATGTAGGTGCTACATACCAAAGGCTGGTGAACATGATGTTTAAAGACAAGCTAGGGGACACCATGGAGGTCTATATAGATGACATGATTGTAAAGTCAAAGAAAGCAGAGGATCATCTCAGGGATCTTAAAGACGCGTTCGATATCCTGGACCAGTATAACATGAAGCTAAATCCTTTTAAATGTCACTTCGGAGTGGGGGCAGGAAAGTTCTTGGGATATATGGTAACCAAGAGAGGGATAGAAGCTAGTCCAGAGCATATCAAAGCAATTATCAATCTGAAATTCCCAGTGAACACCAAGGATGTCCAGAGACGAACAGGAAGGGTGGCAGCACTCAATAGATTTATCTCGAGATCCTCAGAAAGATGCAAGGAATTCTATGACATCTTAAAGAAGAACAAACGATTCGAATTGGAAGAAAAGCAAGAACAAGCGCTTCAGGCATTGAAGGAGTACTTGTCATCAACACCTCTTCTAAAGAAGTCGGAGGATAGTGAGCCATTATCCCTATACTTGGCGGTATCCGGAAATGCTGTAAGTGCAGTGTCAGTCAAGGATCATGAAGGGCAGCAGCCGTATACAACGTAAGTAAGAGCTTATTAGCCGCGAAGACCAGGTATTCTCATTTAGAAAAATTAATTTTAGCTTTAATAATGGCATCTACCAAGCTTAGAAACTACTTTGAAACACATACTATTCATGTTAAAACTAATTACCCTATTAAGTGTGTTTTAAGAAGGCCAGAGATGTTAGGGAGAATGGCAAAATGGTCCGTTAAAATCAGTGCCTATGATCTAATATATGAACCTAGGACAGCAATAAAGTCACAGGCGCTTGCAGACTTTGTGGCTGATTTCAATAGTGATATTCAGCATGAAGCAGACCTTGAAGTCCAACAGTTGGAAGAAACCAGGGATAAATGGACTTTATTCATTTATGGTGCATCCAATATAAGGGGAACAGGTCTAGGCATCATATTGAAATCGCCACAGGGGGACATAATACCCCACTCGGTTAGTTGTGAGTTCCAGGAAACAAATAATGAGGCAGAATATGAAGCACTAATAGCAGGATTACAATTAGCCAGGGATATGAAAATCAAATACCTCCAGGTAAACATAGATTCATTGTTACTTGTTAATCACTTTAACGGTTCCTATGCAGTAAAAGGTGAGAAGTTAGCCAAATACCTTGCAATAGTTAAAAGCTTGTCCATAGAATTTGAAATTTTCAGTATCATGCAGGTACCTACGGAAGATAACGCCGAGGCAGATGCCTTAGCAAATCTTGCTTCAGCCCTTCAAATACAAGAAGGTATCAAAATACCAATCATACATGTTTTGAGCCCAACAATTGAGAAAATAGATGAAGTGTCAAGTACAGAAGAAGATAAGACTCAGGATCCTGAGACATTTCAAGGATCCTGGATCCTACATATTAAAAAATATTTGCAGAATGGTGAGATCTTGAGTGACGAAAAGAATCACAGGGCTTTTCGCATGAAGGTATCTCGTTTTATAATTTTGCACAATGTTTTGTATAGAAAATATGTTGTAGGTCCATACTTGAGATGCTTAGAGGATCCTGAGGCACAAGAAGTCTTGAAAGACATCTTGAGGCACAAGAAGTCTTGAAAGACATGCACTGGGGGCAGAGCATTATTCTCAATGATCCTGAGAACAGAATACTACTAGCCTACTATGAGGAAAGACGCTATGATTTATGCCCAGAAATGTGATGCTTGCCAAAGACACAGCAACATACTTCATCAATCAGTGGAACCCTTGTATCTACTTATCTCCCCATGGCCATTTATGAAATGGGGAATGGATATAGTTGGCAAACTTCCTAAAGCACCAGGAGGAAAGGTATTCATGTAGGCAATGGCGGATTATTTCTCCAAATGGATAAAAGCAGAAGCATTTGTCCAAGTCAGAGAAAAAGAAGTTGTGTCCTTTATCTTGACGAGGTTTAGGATCCCGGCAGAAATAGTATGCGACAATGGATCCCAATTTATCGGCAAGAGAACAACCAACTTATGTGCCAGTTGGGGCATAAATATGGTGACTTCCACCCCTGTACATCCTTAAGCTAATGGACAGGCAAAATCCAGTAATAAAATCATCATAAACAAACTCAAGAAGAGATTGAGTGCTAAGAAAGGAAGATGGGCAGAAGAGCTACCATTTGTACTTTGGGCAGATAGGACAACCCTAAAGAATGCAACAGGACAAACTCCATTCTCATTGATGTTTGGTACTGAAGCTACGATCCCTATGGAGATGGTTATCCCTACTGCCAGAACTAATCTCCAAATCCTAGAAACCAACAACGAAGCTCTTGCTCAGAATCTTGACACAATTGATGAACTTAGGGATCTTGCTAAGGTCCAGATCGCAGCATATCAGCAAAAAATAGCAAAATCCTACAACAAGAATATAAGGATCCGAAGACTTCAAGAGGGTGATGTGGTACTAAGAAAAGCATTTCAAAACACTATCAATCCAAATGAAGGCAAACTCGCACCTAAATGGGAAGGTCCATACTTAATAGATTCATAAGCAGGCAAAGGTGCCTATTGGCTAGCTACTATGGAAGGAGAAGTCCTACCAAGATCCTGGAACGTCATTCATCTTAAAGCATACTTTATGTAAGTCGAAATGCAAATTTTGACTCAGACTGATTATTTTAATCTCCGGTATGTTTTCTATCCCATATTATTTCAGCTTTATTATTTTTCCATCTATAAATTACTGACTTAGTCATCGGAGGGTATTAGCCTGGCTAACACCCACCTTCACCAAGGTTTAAGTGTTTTGCAGATTAAACTCCCAAGGATCCTGATCAAAAGATAGAGACTGGCTAAGGTATTTTAAATTCCCTTCAAAGGTTTAAAGGCTTTCACCTTTCTACGAGATTGGGTTTAAACACTCTGCCTGGGCGCACGATATCCAAGCATAGTTTAAGGTGGTGCGACCAGTCCATGTAACAGTAGCTGATAATTTCATCACTGTTGGCTATATGTTGGCCCTCACGAATATAACAGACGTGTTATTCCCCAAGTTTATCCCAAGCATTTAACACTTATGTGTTAAACGAAGGTTTTGACATTTTCATGTTACTAAGATCATCGGGTACAACCCACGAATATGAACAAAAGAATTGGCTTGTCCCAAGTATTAACACTTATGTGTTAAGCCAAGTTTCTGGCTTGTCCCAAGTATCTAGCATTAATATGATGACCCAAGATCCTGACACTCGAGCGGATTTGGGACATCCCTGAGGATCCTAAGGTATGGCTACTAAGTAAATAATCCACTTATACACAGGGGACAACTAAGGGACTCCAAAAGGATATAATATGCTTAAACCTCCTTATCATCATCTGGTATGTATATCTACCTAGTCTGATTCTTCATAAAGGTATTTATTTAAGGTTATTTGCTTTAGGTACACTCGAAAAGTTTGATGACTAAGTCATGGTACGTTTGTAACTGGTATTCTTCCAAACTATTCATCAGAAACTAAGTATGTTTTTCTGAATCAAAGTTTAAAGAAAACCTAAAATGTTATTTACAAATGTTATTAAAGGATCAAGTATCCTAAAAAGATACTCAAAACTATTTTAAGGATCCTAATTTTCTAATAATCTGTCAAAACGTATCAAGCACATAACAACCATGGCAAATAGTCACAAATCATCTACTAATATTATAAATGCGGGAGGATCAGTAACCCGGGCTTCATCCAAAAGTTGGACCCATCCACCCGAGTCCTGAACCATTAGTTAAAAATTAATATCCGGGATCCCCAGAGCAAGAAAAAGTAAAATTGTTCAACGACCACACACATAAAAGAAAATTGTTTTAAGACAGCAACAACCATGATCAACCAAATTAAAGAACCACAATATCCAGGGCTCAGCCTCCCCGTCATCATTACCCTCATCGCCCTGGTCAACTGGCTTCTCACCATCTCTAGCTCCAACGTCCTCAGCATCCTTGCTTACTTCCACCGCTTCACCACCAAGCTTGGCTAGAGAAGTGCGCCATCCCTGGAGATCCCAGGTTGCAACTTCAAAACCTTCCGCAGCAGCCTACTTAGCCTTGAGAAGACCGGAATGAGATAGAAGGGGGTAATTATGAATTTATCCTGCAAAGGCAACGGCTAAATTGCATCGGAACTCGGAACAGTCATATCGCAACCTTATCATTATTCACCATTTGAATTTTAAAAGTTTTACAGATGTCAATAATATTGTCAGCTGATAAATTTGGGGACAATTGTTAGGGGTCATTTTTATGACTGAGGATCCTGGATCTTTGGCATTCTTCAGTATCCTGACAGGTTCCGGTATCCTTAACATTTATATCGCTAACCGTTGTATCCTTTCTCTATCTTCAGTAAAGGTTGTCCGATTTCGTTTGAGACATCAAACGAAAACCGAACCGGTCTAAGGGAGAACAAATAATAAACAAGTTTGTCGTCTCCCACTTAGTCCAAGATCTCTATCTTCAATTCCCGTTCGCGTCTATCTTTGGTCTTCAAATCTTCGTCTTGTTAGGTTTACAATTTATGTAATTTTACAATAAAATTAAATAATAAAAAACAAACCTAACTGTTAGGGGTCATTTTTATGACTGAGGATCCTGGATCTTCGGCATTCTTCAGTATCCTGACAGGTTCCGGTATCCTTAACATCTATATCGCAAACTGTTGTATCCTTTCTCTGTCTTGACTTATTCGCAGGTAAAACGTGTGGAGTCAATTTCATCCCTAAAGAATCGGTCTAGAAGTCAAAAGAAACGTGTGGAACATGCGTGGAGAGGCTTCTAACGGTCAAATTTGAAGACTAAGTAATCTCCGGGATTCTCGGATAGTTAGTTAGCTTATCTTTTGTATATAAACAACAGTAATATCGATTAGGGGATACACAACAACACTCACAATCATCTGTAACACTTAGTCATCGATCACTTACTGCTCACATTGTACTCATTTTCATTTATTTATACAAGAACAGGAGGCAAGTGACTTTCGGTCACTTCCCGAGGTTTTATGCCGGCGATCCTTAGGGATTAAGGGCTTTCTTCGTACATTATCGTGTCAAGCTTTACTTTTTCGTTCACAACTTTACATTTTGATCAAGCACACTACCTCACAAACTAAGTTTGGTTACAAAATTAGTCCTTTATAATTTTTACCCAAAACACTAACTATTACATCGGGTTCCAAATAACCAAAAAATACAAAGAATGTAAAAAAACCAAAATCATGACAAACATAACAATGGGTCACTAGAGCTCGATGTTCCAAACACAATCAATCCAAATGATAAAGGCTTGATCTTTTGTCAACCAAAAATGTTGACAAATAAAACGAAGATCAAAAAAATAAATAATTATGTCTAAATGTGCGTAAAGGTGGCTCTGATACCACTGTTGGAAATCATGCACCGGTTTTAAACTTTTAAAACAAAAAGTTTACAAAATCAGATTTGAGAATCGGAAGCGGTTATAATGGTACACGATAATAAAGTTCAAAACTTTATCCGATAGTGATCCGATTACACGGCAATTAGACAATAAAACTAAAATGCAACCATAGGATGTTAGAGTTTTATACCTTTGATGATCAACCTAAACTCACACGATGGAAGCAACGAACGTCACGCTAGTTGACACGTTCACAAACTCGTAAAACCGATATCGTCTCATGAGATCTAGTGCAAAAACAGGATCACGATGAACCCGATTCCTAGCTTAGCGGCGACGGCAGGGGAGCAGCGCAGGCAGCACAGTGGTGCTGCGGTGGCTGCGTGGTGGTTCCGGTAGCAGGAGGTGGCCAGCGGTGGTGGATCGCGAACCAAGAAGGAGAAAAGGTTTCTCCTTTTCGCAAATTGTGATGGAGGCTAACTTGGATCATTAGGGTTTCAAGTTAAAGATGTATATATAGTTACCATAATTACATATAGCACCCCTTGAGAATTAACTGTTTATTCCCTGCAATTAACTATTAATTACCTTGAACCCTTGTAGTTTTTCTGACTATAAATAATAAGTAAAACTATGACGACTAACGTTTAACTGTTAAACATTAAAACCCTTTTAATCATCAATTATTTCTCTAAATAATTAGTCTCCGAATCGACGATAAATTATTTCTGTAAATAATTAATATTTGAATCCACCGTTTAAATATATCTCTAAATATTAACTCACCGAGTTATAAATCCGTGTTTCGTGAACTATAATATTTACGATTAAATATTATCAATTGCTCGTTATCCAAAATGTAACTTTTTGGATCGTACCTTGATAGCAACGTTGATATTATCGATGATCGGACATCTAATATCCAACAAAGAGAATTATTTATTTTTGATAAATGTTACTTGATAAACTATAGAAAGATGGATATCGATGCTAGTAAATAAAACTCGATTATTGTGGATTATTGGTATTGATTTGGTAATGGAAATGGACAATTTATATTGTCGGGTTCTAGGTAAAAACAAACGAAACTCTGTCCGATTTTTGTTAGAATTAAAGAAGTGTATTTTGCGACTTAGACGTCCTCATACCATTTGGGTTTGTTTGGGGAAAAGACCCAGTTCAGGCGAATTTAGCTTGTTCGCTTGAAGCAAAGGTGGCGAACTTATTCTACGTTCGCCTAACCCAAAGTAGCGAACTTACCATATGTTCGCCTAAGCCAAACAAGCGAATTTACCATGTTCGCCTAACTTTAGGAGCAAACTTAACCCTATGTTCGCTAAACCTATGTAGCGAATTTAGCTTATCTTCGCCTAAAAGTCTAAGCACCGAACTTACTATGTCCGCCTAAGTCATGAATGGCGAACTTGTCTAAGTTCACCAACCCTAGAAGATAGAAACGCCTAGTGTCGGTTAGGTATGTTATCTTAACTTGTATGAATGATTTATACAGATCATGTGTGACACCTAAAGACGCCTATTGCCCAATGATAGTATCTCATAACCCGCTTATCAGGTGAGTTCTATGTACCCCCTATGTGCTATGTGCAAATGATTTTAAATGTTTTGGGGCTGAAGTGTATACGTGCAAAATGAATGAATGGGATAGATGGTAATATGACTACGTGTTATATAAATGAGAACGAAGAACTATGAAATAATGAATGAATGTTTATAACGAATGAAATGAATACATGACTTAACGTAAATGAATGAAGGCTTGCTTTATATATATATATATATATATATATATTGCATGTTATAAATATACTAACGTTAAGGAAGGAATTACGGACTACCTCGATAGGACGGAACGATGATAACGGCTACTACGGTAGACGGATAACCATACGACTATCTTTGAAGACGGAATGATAAAGTCTAGGAAGGTAGACTAAATACAGCTACTACGGTAGACAAAGGCCTTTTACGAAGCACGCCTGCATATATAGTTCGAATGAGAAACGGATGTCTTAGGGCAAACTGACGAATGACAGACTACGATGGTAGGACAGTATGAATTACAAACGGCTAGAAAGGTAGCCGGACGGTATGAAAGAAGGACGGACTACTTCGGTAGGACGGTATGAATGACGGACTACGACGGTAGGACGGAACGTTTGTCATTGTGACATACGTAATGACGGGCTAATCACCCATATGTGTATGACCAATGAATGTTAAATGACTCCAACTGTAATGTTAATATATATATATATATATATATATACACACACACACACATACATATAAAGAAACGATGTTTATACCTAATTGATTTAAACTAGAACTCACCAGCGTTAGCTGACTTTTAGTATGCACTTCAGGTAGTAAAATGAAGGATAAGTATAAGGCGTGAAGGCTGCCCGACTACAAGACTGACATCCTTTTTTATGTTTAAGTTTAAGATTATATGTTAGACAATGTTTTAAACAAGTAAGACTTCCGTTGTTATATAATAGAATGATGTACGCTTCCGCTATGTTTAAAGTTTTAATTAATTCAGTTTTTCATTACTATATTTATGAATAAATCCAATAAGTGAGGCATCTCGGGTTTAGGGTCTTACATACACCATAACTATTATGCCATGTGTCCTTTTGTGCACCCAATTTTGGGTTTTCCCGCCTATCTCTCCTCCTTACAATCAATCCCTTTGATTCCTAAAATTACTCCCCTAATTTCATCAATTAATTTAAATTCGATCTTTGTTTTCCTTTTTTTTCTATGCATCCAAATGAATTTAAAAAGAGTGTAAGAACTTTATAGTTTTGTAAGAAATTTGATTATTGTCCATATCAATTAGTTAACAACTTTGTGTGATTCTAAATTATGTTTTCTAAACTCACAATAATCAGTTTGAAAAAACGAATCCAAACACTTGTGAATAATTAGTTTTAGCTACAAAATGTTACCTATTTTTGAATCAGTCCTGAAACGTGAAACCTTAATATACCAGTAATAAAAAGTATATAAGTGTATTATCAATTATCAACTATATTCTTTTAACGATTCAGCCCGTATAATACTAGAAGCCAGTTAAATAAATAAATAGATCACAAACAAAAATAGCATTAGTTTGACATTTTTAAGAGGGTATGACAAGTAAATCATGATTCATGAATGAAGCCCTCAAAATCCGGTCGAGCATATTTATTTGGGTTTGGACGTCCGGGTGGTTTTGTTTAGGAGTCTCGGAGGAGCACACCTTCCTCCACACTCCCTCCAACTGACAAGGGGAAGAATAAGATCCAGGTTCAGTAATGCGATGAACAGACAAAACCAAGTCAGCCAAGAAGAAGAAGACGAATCAGATTTAATGAAAAAGGCAACGGAAGCTGCCGATGATCTCTACAGGATCCGAGACACTTATTTTCCTTCAGAACCAAATCACAAAATCCACAAATTGCAAACGCAATCTCAAATCGCTCTCAATCTCCTCGATTCCGTCCCTCCTGGTACGCTTCACTATAAACCCTAACTCTTAGCTTTTGTATTCTTTTGCCATAAGCTGAAATCATTACTAATTGATGAGACTAGGTTAAGTGTTAATTTGCAATTTCGATGGTGGTAATGGAATACATGTGATATGGTTTGGAAATGTTTAACTGAATGCTATGATTATGTTGTGCAGAAGAAAGAAAATTGGCTACACAACGTGCAACATATGAGTATTTGAAAGGAAAAATATTAGATGTCTTCCCCGAATATTCGAAAAAAGCTGAAGATCATCTTTCTAAAGCTGTAAGTGAAAAGATCATGGTCTTCCACTGTCTTTGACCCCCTTAGAGGCCACCTAACCTGTTTTTTACCCTATCCCGTTGGTTAGCTGGTCCCATGAGTTTTGTGGTAATGGGTTCTCATGGTTACCAAAAATAAAAATAGATCATGGTCCTTGATTGTTTAGGAATGACTAAATCTTGATATAAGTCTCTTGTTTTGAATCAGTCATTTGCTTTTGCAGGTTAAGTTGAACCCGTCCCTTGCAGACGCTTGGCTGTGCTTAGGAAATTGTATTTGGAAAAAGGGAGATTTGCCTGCAACAAGGAACTGCTTTACCCTTGCTTTAAGCAAGGTTGCTTGTTTAAGTTTTTACAATCTTACTAATGTTAGCCCGAGTGAAATTTTAACGTTTTATTCTTCTTTTTAATGGGTCATAATACAGGGTCCAAACAAAAGGATACTAAGCCAGTTATCAATGCTTGAAAGACGAATGGCTCAAGGAAAGAAATATTGCTTGTTTATTGTGGTTACTGACTTGTTTTTTAATCCTGTTTATCGTCTCAAATTTTGTTTATTTAATATTTGCTCATTAAGGTGTGTATTTACCTTTCCTTATCCATCTTTAGGTGCGGATAATCAGGAAGAAATTGTTGCTGAAAGCATCAAACATGCAAAGGAAGCTATTGCTTTAGATGTCAAGGATGGGAATTCATGGTGTAAGATTTATTGTGTCTTAATCTTAACCATGCATATTTCCTCATTCAAGTGGCAATTAATCACCACTAAAGTTTTCTTGTTTAATTGAGACAACCTTGTATTTTACTGACAGACAACCTCGGGAATGCTTGTCTAACGTGTTTCTTTGTGACGGGTGCATGGGATCACAGCAAGTTACAGCAGTCTCTGAAAGCATACCAAAACGCGGTATGTTGGAAATCTACTTATAATCATTCCCATGTGTATATTACATAAATTAATTACACCCCTCATACTTTAAATGCAAAACTGTTCTTGAAAAAAAAAAGGTCAAAATTGATATAATTTTTTCCTTCCATGATGTAACAGGAGAAAGATGAGAGCATGAAGTTGAACCCAGACCTATATTTCAACTGTGCTACTGTAAGTATCTCTCTCTAGGTTATCTTGAGCAAGCTCAAAATCAAGCTTCTTTTCCTTATGATCTCATGTTCTTTTACATTCTCATATGTGTTTGTTGACTGAAATTGTTTTTTCACTAATTCAGGTAAATACGTATCTAGAGAATTATGAAAGGGCTCTCAGTGGATTCGAAGCAGCTGCATCGATAGATCCTTGCCTTAATGCCGCTGAGGAAGTTCAAAAGATGATTAATCTTTTTGATAAGTTAGACAGTCTGTTGAAGGTGAGTTTTGGTTTCTTGTTATTCTTAGTGCAATTTTTTTTCTTCTTTTTACATATTAATTCATCTTAAGAGATTGGAATTCAATGTGATTCTGTTTTGGTTTCATGAATTTTCTGTTTGGTATTTCTATTTCGTGTGGAATTAGTGTAACATTCAAGAGGTTATAGCTAGAATTTATGATAACAGTATTAGTTCACCTCATAATTTTACAAATTTTAATCTCATCTCCTGTTTAACAAAATTCTTGAACTATATTTATATGTGCAGAACATGAATTTCTTGTTTGTTTGGTTCTTGATTTAGATATTTGTGATGTAATTTGCCGTTTAATATCTGTACATATACAAAGTGATAAAAGATTACAAGTTAAATACTTAAAAGACTGTATAATCAGGCATAAATGTTATCTGAATGAAATAACATATGATATGCACATTAAGACCAGGATTAATGATTTCTTCCAGTTGCTATAACTAAATCAGTCCCATTCTAGTTTTGCTATCAACATAATCCAGAAATTGTATATTCTTGCATATCGCTCGAGTTTTTGATATCAAGTATTTGTTATCCAGGGACAAATTAAGGCTAAACGACTTGCTTCTTTAACATCATCTCTTCAAGAAGTTCAATGTAAGCGGCCTAACTTTATCATTTGTCATAAGCATATCTCTTCTCTAATGATTTTATTTAAAATTTGTATTTTTCTTTTTGGTTTCAAGTGAACCCATCATACAAGAGGGCCACCATTGATAATTTATTAGACGGTCTTAACAAGGCAATTGCAGTTGTGGGAAAAGTTCTTTTCTTCATTAAGCATGAGAATGTTACCCCTCTGTAAGTAATTTCAAGTTTTCAACCCGTTTGACTCGTTTCATTTTTAGCTACAGTTTTTACGTTTTACCAGTTTGATCCATTATCAGCCCAACACAACCCGAATTGACCTGTTTTCATACATAAGGGGTTTAAATTGCCACATCTAGCTGACTGTGTAATTGTGTATCTGAATTCTTGTAGGTACTATCTGGTGTGTGATTCTAACCAAACATGTTTTGCCCTTACAGTATATGGGATAAGCAATGATGCTGTAAGTTTTTAAAAATCTTGTTTATACGGCTTTAAGCCAGAAGTTGTGCAACTTTGGGAGAATTTCCATCCATATGAACAATAAATGGACGATTTCATATATTTACCCGGTCAAAGTAATTAAATTTTCATATTTACGTGTTTCATTAAATACATTTTATAATAAGACCATCATACCCTTCTCCTCACACTCCAAACAATATTCTAATGTCATAAATTTGAGAATGTGTATATATGATATTATGATTCTTTTGTTGGGTAAATATGATATTATACCAAGCTTTGAAAATGGGTGTAAATAGAAGTTCTGAAATTTGTTTTTCATGAGTATTTCAACTACTAATTATATATTTTATCATCTTTGTACAGATTAAAGAAGGTGTCCAGGTTACGCTCTTGGATCCATATTTGCGTAACAATGATTTTTCTTGGAATGAAAAGGTTAGTTCTTTCTGAAAATATACACAAATATGTCCTTAATTTATGATTTAACCATAACACCTTTTTTTTTGCAGCATTATGAGTTTAGATCGGTTCGTGTGGATTTTCTGGAGCAAGTGCATGTGAACGGAAAACCCATCCATCCTCGCCATTCTGTTCGATCATCAATCTATGCACAACATAAACCTTGAAGATCTTGTAGTCTCTGTATGTGGCGAGATTGGAGGGGGACATAAAGAAGATAGATATTGGAAAAATGAAATACACATGAAAACATATTATATTTGATTTAAGAGTGCATAGGAGTGTTTTAAGTTTATTTTTGGTTTGGAGAAAGACTGGATTTTGTTTGGTGATCTTTGTGTACAGACAGGTTGTTTGTCTTTTAGTCTTGCAAAGTGCCATTTCAAGGATATTACCTACTTTGTTGCTGTGTTTTATGGCTTGAAAAGTTTAAATGAAATGGTTCATAGTTGTAACTAAAAACTTAAATGTTATATATTACTTACTTTTTGATGAAAAGATAAATTGTATCTATTTATACAAAAGCATATGTAAATTAATGCTAAAGTTCATATTTATCAATTTTATTAAATATCTTTTTTTTTCTTTACCCTTTACAATTTATGCCGGTTATACGGGTTGTGTTTATGGGTTGCTGTGTTGAACTTGAAAATCATGTTAGGCGCGTAAACCTGAACTCGACATGTGTATTTGCGGGTTGACACGAACACGACTCGTTTAACTTGAAAAGAATATTATTTAATTTTTTTATTTTTTGCATATTAGTACTTTAAAATTATAAAATATGTTTTACTCTTTTTTTATTTTTTAAGCAATTAGATTTAGACTATGTCATACTGTATTTAAACATTCAATTTTTGGCATAAAAAGTACCTAAATAGTTTAATTTATGTTTTTCCGGCAAGTCCAAACAGAGACAACTGTGGTTTTTAACGAGGCCAGTTAAACACCGCCAGAGCCAATTTCAAAACCCATCACGAGACCACTGCTAGCTTGGCTCGACTTTCCGGCGGTTTGCAGATATGTACGTCATATAAAATCTAACGGCGTTAAGTTTTTAACGGGAGGTCCAATGTAAGAAAATAGTTTGAAAGAAGGGACCGGTGGTAAGAATATTCTAAGTTGATATTATTATTGGTCAATTGCTAAAAGGTATTAAAATCCAATAATCCATTAATTAATTAATTAATACATTTGCGTGTTGAGTCCCTGTAAAATAACGCATTTCACCTAAAACGGGAGGTTGGTGGTGGTGGGGGTTGGTAGGAGGAGCTCAAACCAAAGTCGCTATAAATTCACTCAAATTGAACATCATTCGGTATAATTTGTCGTCCATCCTCTCCAACATCTCTTTCTCTGTGCCAGCAATTCGTTTGTTAAATTCGGTAAGACTTTCAATTGGATTAGATCATGTAGATTCAAGTATTTTTGTGGTTTCTGTCTCTTTAGATAGAAAGTTTTTATAACAGGTGACTGTGTGAAGTATACCTAATGTGTTTAACCCTAAAAATCAAATCTTACTCAACTTTCCGATTCTTTGACTTTGGAATTTGAATAGCAATACAATTTTTGTATTGATTTGGATTTTGAAGTTCTGATAAAGAATTGTCAATCATGTATATATTTTACAACATAGAAACAGATTAATACTTGTGTGAAATCAACATCAATTTTGCATTTGAAAGTTTTGGAAGGTAATAGGCTTGATATTGAAATCAAAATGTATCCTTCCTGGAGGAGTAGGAGTAAATTGTATGCTTCATTGGGGATTGGGAAAAAATTTCTAGGTTAGTTGAACCAGCCCCTAATGTTAAGTGGGCATTTATAGGTATGACAGAAGTAGAACTTGTGACCAAGAGGAAGAATGCAGAAATACTTATAAGTTTAGTCTTTACATTACATTTTGTTGAACTTTTTGATATATGACAGATTTTTTTGTCTATCAGTTTGTTGGCAACAGAATAATTATATATTAATAATTTGGTTTTGCAGGGAAGCTTATCAGAAGGGCTGCTTGTGAAGGCTCTTCATATTTAAGAAATCTTAACTTGTTGGATTTCAAGGCACATAAGGAATGGAGGCCAAAGTCTTACAGAGCTTACATTTGACAACATGGGTTGCTTCAGATAGCACATTTTCAACACCTAGCAATTCCATGAGGTTATGTACACAGTTTGAGAAAAAGAGAAGGGTTAATGTGCTTAAATGCAATCTTGTGCAAACTATAAAACCAATGCTTGGGGATAGAGCAGCAGGGTTAAAGGTTTCATGCACTTCTCAGAACTCTCCAGGTACTTCCTCATAGTCCAGCCATAAGTCAATGTTTGAGGGTATATAAGGAATTTCATAACCAAAGAAAGAAACGTGAGAGCCGTTATTTACTGCCATAGGTTGTAAGTTGATCCACAGTGCCTTTGGTATATTAAAGTTTTGGTTTCTACATGGAATATACTTTGTTGGAACTAAAGTAGGAAAATAGCAATCCTAATCTGGTATAAGTGTTTGAACTAACACTTGAATAATGATAAGATTTACAGTCAAGAACTTTCTTATATCATTACTGCAAAGAAAAACTTGAAGATATCCCATTAAGCATATAATTTAGAGTTTTTGGTCCCTTTTTTCTCGTCTTCAGCACTCTATACTCTTGGTTCAGTTACGAATTATTGAAGGATCAACATTGAGCCCTGAAACAAGCGCCGATACATGTCAAGCAACATTGAAAGCCCACAGGCTGATGCTTTTATTTTCGCTCTTTTTTTCCATTCCCACTCTACATTTCACATTTGTGTCTTTGAGCTTTAAAGATAGAGTTCCACATCACCAAACGAACCTACAGGGATAGCTTTTATCGTTTGTAGATTTTCAAACACATTGTCTTAGCTTCTCAATCATGAATCTGTCTATTGAGCATGTGTAGACACATAGGACCAAGTGACCTTATATTTAGATCAGTGTATGTATTTAAACTGTGTTTTTCATGACTGAGTGGGCTGGTTTGATTAGCACCATGTAATCTAAGAACAGATTGTTTTACAAAATAGATGAGTAATTTATTAGTGTTAACATTATTTTCTCTTGTAGCTTCAATACTTGAATCTGGAACATTTACCACCGAAGAAGACCTGGTATTAAAGGTATTTGAAGTTCTACAAATTTTCTTGTATTAAATGTACAAAATAAAACTTAAGAGCTGTACCTTTCAAAACTTTGTTCTGATTGTCTGAAATATAGCTGTTTAATAGAGGTGGCAAAATGGGCAGGTTGGACGATTTGGGTAACAGAAGTTCCCATTAATATTTTGGTATGTGTTGAAATGGGCTAGGTCGGTTGACAGGAAACACTTTTTGTCCAAGGTTCCGTAAATAATTTGTGTGTTAAGTATGATTACAAAAAGAATACTGCTACCACAATAGTATTCTAATGTTCTAAGAAAGCGATTTAGAAATACAACTTAACCCAAATCTGGTCATTCATAAGTAAATGGGCTGGGATTGCCACCTCTCACATTTAAGCTTTGTAGTTACAAAAATAATATGAAAAAAAAAGTTAAGTCTGTTATCATGGAGTTGCAAGTCAAGTAACATGGATTGCATAAAATGTTATCTTATATGGTAAATTTACAAAATAAGTGTATGCTTCCCGGATTTTTTTAGTTTAGTTTTCCAATATGAAGAAAGTTATGCTATAAACTTTATTAAGCTTTCTTTATTTATTTATGGTGGGATTTTATAATTGCAGAAGAAGTCTGAGGAGATTGAGCTGTGTCTGAGTGGAAGGTGTATTTATCTTGTAGGTCAGTTCCAATGACATACTCTGTCTTTAAATTCGTCAAACGTAGAGGTGGTGCTTTCAACGAATTCAACCCATTTACTCATGTAAGGGTCGAGAGGGGATGTGTTTTATCTCTAGTGGGTCAGATTGGTAAAATAAAAAAGATTGGATAAAAGGAAACAACTCAAATGAATCAAAAGTCACACAAAGGGTATTTAATGCTGAAAACCTCTTCAATCATCTTATTAAAATTTTTTTTAGATTATTACTGCCTGTTAATTTTTTTATATCATATTTAACATGCTAATTTATTGTTAAAAAAGTTGGACAAAAAGTATTTCAGGTTAACCAACCTGACCTGTTTCATACGTATATTTTTTTTTAATCCAAACCTGTTTTGACCCCCCGACCTACCCATTTTGTCACCTCTAGTCAAATCTAAAACCTATATTGTGTGTGCATGTATATTATATGAATGCAGGAATGATGGGATCCGGGAAAACAACAATTGGCCAGATCTTGTCTGAGGTGCTTGGTTATTCTTTTTTTGACAGGTTTGTCGCATGCTTGCTTGTTTATATATTGCTTTAAACTCAATTATCCTTTTAACTCAGATAACCATGTATTATATTGTCTTCCAACCGGATAATATTCATGTGTTAGATGCCTGCAGTGATAAATTAATAGAGCAGTCTGTTGGGGGAACTGCAGTTGCTGACATCTTTAAGTTGCATGGCGAGGCCTTTTTCAGAAATAATGAGGTTAGTTATATTGTCCCATACGCATAACGGTCATATTTCTTAATAAATTCATGTATTTTGGTTAGGTGTTGCAAAATGGCTGGATGAGTCAACGGGTCAAACAGGTTATGGTCAAAACGGCCAATTTTACACTTGTTTTTTCTTTTTTGAAATCCATGAACAGTCAATGCGTTAGTTATGGTTAAAACTATACTATTACAGTAGTAATCTAATCTTTTTTTCAATAAAATGATTTAGAAATTTTAGATGACTGTGACCTGCTTGACTGATTTGGCCATTTTCTATTTAGTTAAATACTTCATCTTAATACATTTGACCTGTTAGAGCTAAAATATAACCCAAATTTACCATATGTAAATAAATAGGTCAAAATTATTCCACCTCTAATTTTGGCTATTCGTCATTTTCAATTTGTGGCTCTCACGCTATTTATTTTAATTGTATTATTCTTTTTTTAGACTGAGGTATTGCATAAGCTGTCACAAATGCGTCGACTCGTTATTTCTACAGGCGGGGGTGCTGTTATTCGGCCTATCAATTGGTATGACATTGGATGCATTATGCATTTTTTGGGGGGCATTTTCATATACACCCCTGAAAACTTCTATAATATCATATTTATCCGGTAAAAAAGTTAACATCAAATATACCCATTCGAAATACCTAAAATTTCATATCTACCTATTTCATTAATCACACTTTATAACTTGACCATTATACCCTTCTTTTTCTCCTTACACTCCAAACTACATCCTTATGCAAGTTTTGAGGTAAATATGATATTATCCAAGTTTTGAGGAGATGTATGAAATTATCCTTCTTTTATCTCTTTTGTGGGCTTTTTGTCGTGCCTAATTTCAGCAAAATAAATAGAACCGTCTTTACTGTCAGGAAATACATGCACAAGGGTATTAGCGTCTTTATAGATGTGCCTTTAGATGCATTAGCACAAAGAATAACTGCTATAGGTACTGCATCTCGCCCACTTTTGCATCACGAATCTGGTGACGCTTACACACAAGTATGTACATAATCTTTCATGCTAATTTTTTGATACAATTTTAAACTTTTCAACAATTTTTATGCATATTAAATTGATATTTCATTTTCTTGATATATGTAGACGTTGAAGAGACTATCTAAACTATGGGAAGAAAGGAGTGAAGCTTACACCAACGCCCATGTGAGGGTCTCGTTGGAACGTATGTATACCTTTTTTTTCTAATATATCTTCGCGTATCCGGTCTCACTGCGTGAGAGTACACATTTGTCAATTAACAGAACAAGGAACTTAATGCTGCACACTAAAGGGCCATAATTCTGTGCAGGTATTGCAGCCAAGTTGGGACATGAAGATGTCTGCTGTGTTAGTCCTACTCAAATTGCAATTGAGGTCTCTCTCTCTCTCTCTCTCTCCCTCTCTCTCTCTCTCTCTGTCACACACACACACATACATGCGCGCGCACCACACGTCTTTCTGATGTTAAGTTGACCACCCAATTTGGCAGGCACTCATCCAAATCGAGGATTACTTGAAGAAATAAAGGCGCCATTTTGGGTTCGACTTGCATTTGTTGTGCAATTAGCCTTGCTAATATACCTAGGCTTGTTATTGTTGAATGGTTCTTTGTGTTTCATACCAGTTGTGGAGGACCTCATGTTCCCTATACTATTTGTTTTGGCATAGAACAATAAAAAAATTTTGCATTCTTTTTGGTTTGTTCATGATGACCTTGGGACATCTCTGTAAAGCCTAAACACAGGCCAACTGCTTTGATTTAGAAATGAAAAACTCGGTTTTTTTGAATCACAAGCAGTGCAGCCTCTGCATGCTATGCACTTACTGTAATCATGCATGTGCATGCACACACGTATATAACATAAATAGGTCTATAACACATGTATGCAATGGTGCGTCTAAACTTTTAGAACCGTGCATCAATATTACTGTAACGCATAAGTTTATAGTTGTGCGTCAAAACTCAAAACATATATAACAATTCGTGCTACTTTTTTAAGAAAAAGAAACCTAAAATGATATAACAATTCGTGCTACTTTTTTAGAGACAAAAAACTCAAGCCCATAATGTGTTAACATAAATGATATAATAATTCATTCAATTTTACATTAGTGATTACAAAAATAACATTCAGAAAAGACAATCACATGTGAAATAGACAAATTTCACAAAACCAAAGTCCAAAACCTAGAATCATCACAAATAAAAAATCTAGAAAAATAAAAATCGAACCTAAATCATCGTCATCGTTAGGGAATCAATGTACTCAAATAGGGTATATAAAAACTGGTAACAATCCTGATTGAATATGATTATTGGATCCATGCTTTGGATTACTTCAAAATTGACACTATTTCATAGAGATGATTTCAAACATTGTGCTTTTAACACTTCAAAATTGACACTATTTCAATGATATTTATACCACCAATACATGGTTACATTACCATCTGCTACAAGCTCAAGATAATAACTTTACTGATAACTTGGTTTTAAAAAGCGTGTGGCGCTCCAATGCGTTTTAATCCCAAAAGCCGAAGGGCAATGCATGTGCGTAATTAAAAAAATACTAAAAAGTTATTTATAAATAATATTTTAAATTGTTAACTTTTAACACCAAAATATAAGATATTCTCATCATCCTTGGTCATATTTGTTCAATCGATAGGCTAATTTATTCAAATACTCAAACCCATTGCTCAAGTGACGGCCAAAGTTGTTCAATCGATTATCAGATTTGAAAAACTCAGACCCATTGCAATCGCATTTGTAAAACATTGGTCAACTACATAATGAATCACATCAGATTGCATCATGCATCAGATCGTATCAGCCGCATCAGACCCATTGCAATCGCATTTGTAAAACATTGGTCAACTACATAATGAATCACATCAGATTGCATCATGCATCAGATCGTATCAGCCGCATCACATCCACATTATGGAAACGCATTGCATCAATATGCGAACTCATCACCGCATCATGTGAATTGTGATGCCTGCATTTTAAAACCAAGCTTGATAATATGCACAAACCATTTCTTGAGTTCAAGAAACTAAACTTTTTTCAAACAAATTACACCAATATTGAATTGACAAAGCATAATTACTTCATTATATACTACAAATAACTATAACCATGAATTTCACTTGCTCCAAATTATCACTTTAGCTATCATTCACACCATAACTTATGACAATGCACAAGACATGTGAAAAAGATTAAACATACCTTAAACCCTATAATCTCTTACCACCAAACTTCAGTCTTGCCTCAATCAACCTAGCAGTGAACTCTCCATCACTAACCTTGAGCATTTCCCACACCGGTACATCCAGCCCATGATCAACCAACAACCGATGCCGAGGCACAATTTTGCCCTCCAAACTATACGAAAAATACTGCGGAAACCTCCTCAAATCACCCAAATCCCCCTTCATCTCATTCAAAAAGTAGTCAAATTTGGGTTTAAAATTGTTCTCAATGCTGAATGTCAACAACCCTGGTGACCTCAACACCATGTTCACCACTTCTTCATTCTCAAACCCTAATCCCATCAAGTATTCCAATTTGGGCATCAGTGTGGTTCTTACATTTGAAACTAACAACATTGTAGTTTGGGATGTGATTCTGTTGGGACCCACAAACCCTAATTTTTTTAAGAACCACAATGTGGGTTTTAATTGATCCTCCACGCTGCAAATCAGAAGTCTAGGGCACCGAATGATAGATTTTCGAACGTCGTAAAATTGGAGGCCCACGTCGGCTAATAAGAAGTCAAATATGGGGTAAAGATCGGTGTGGGGATCGGAAGTGAGAAGCTGGGGGTACATGTCGAAGATTCGGCGAATTGTGAGCGTTCGATTCCCATTGAAGAGAGGCAATTTTCGACGGATTTTAGGGTTTGGAGTGAGGTTGATCGGAAATTGGGGTTTTTTTGTAAGGCTTTTGTGGGGTTTACTTTTAGGGATTTAAGGTATATAATCTTTTGCCGGAAAAGGAGGCCGGAGTCGGTGGTGGTCAATGGTGGTGGTGGTGGTGGTGGTGGGTCGGTGGTAGTGGTGAAGACTCCATTTTTAGGGTTTATCGAAGGCTTTTGTAGGGTTTTGAGGTGGGTTTTTGTTGGGTGTTGGGGTGATTGAGGTATTGTAGCTTGAGGAAGGACATGGGTGAATCTTATTATCATTTGATGGTTGTTTGTTGGATTGAGATGTGTTTGTTTTCAATGGTGGTGTTTATGTGATGAAGAAGAAAGGATCGACTTTTACACAAGTTATAACATTTTGATAAGAAAACACGGATTTGTAGGGAGAGCTCAATGATTTGTATATAACTCAAGTATGTAATACTCATATTGTTGAATACATTTTATAGGCAAAATACAAATACAAATACAAAATAACTGAATTTTATATCGTAAATGGGGTAAATGCCTAGTCAAAGAAAATGATGATTAGGAATTAAACGTGGTAGTAAATGATTGCTGTAATAACACTCCCCCTCAAACATATTAGGTCGACCGGTATACCCGAGTATATCACCGCGTGATCCAACGTGTCACCCGAATCACGGCGTGATTCACCAAGCTACACCGCCCCCTTGTTTTAAACATCACGCCGTGATGTGTAGGCGTGATATATTTCACGTGAGAAATGGCAATTCTTTGTCTTCAATGACCGTTGAACGGTAACATATATTACCGTTGTAATATATTTAATTTAAATAAATAATAATTTTTATTATTACTCACTATAAATAAATCAATTTTACTCCATAATATTCACTCTTCTACTCAATAATCTTCTAATTTTCTACTCTTCTATTCAATTTTCTAAAATGTCTTCATCATCAAGCGAGGAAGCCCGGGTAATGACGTTCGGAGCTATGGCATCGACGGCGGTTAGGTGGTGGCAAGAGGCGGAATCGTCCTCAAGACCATTAAAACGAAGCGAACGTCTCAACCGTGACGGGCGGCGGTATTACTAAAAGATTACTTTGACGAAGGTTGTTTATATGGGGAGGAGCAATTTAATACACGGTTTCGAATGACTCGGAGATTATTTTTAAGAATTAATACTGATCTCGAGAGAGACGTGCCTTGGTTCCGTCAACGTGTTGATGCAAGAGGTCGGGTTGGCTTCACCTCCATTCAAAAGTGTACGGCCTCGATTCGTCAAATGGCATATGGTACTGCTAGTGATTCGTTTGACGATTACTTGAAGATGTCAGAACGAACCATCAGGTCATGTATTTACAAGTTTTCTAAAGCTATAATTTTATTGTACGGTAAAAAATATTTACGTAAACCGTCGGCTAGCGACATTCAACAGTTATATGCTTTTCATGAAGCTAAACATGGCTTTGTCGGGATGCTTGGTAGCATAGATTGCACGCATTGGGATTGGAGAAATTGTCCAAATGCGTGGCGAGGTCAGTTTGCACGCGGCGATCATCCTCGGCCAAGTATTATGCTTGAAGTCGTGGCTTCAAATGATCTATGGTTTTGGCATGCATTCTTTGGCGTTGCCGGTGCGAATAATGACATTAATGTTCTTAATCAATCGCCTATATTCGACGATATGATTAACGAAACCGCACCAGACTCATCGTTTGATCTTAGAGGATCGCATTGCAAGCGAGGGTATTATCTAGCCGATGGAATATATCCGGAATATGCAACAATTGTCAAGTCTCTTACGTGCCCGGAAGGTATTAAACGTAATAATTATAAAAAGGCGCACGAGGCGGTAAGAAAAGATATTGAACGAGCGTTTGGTCTATTGAAGAATAAGTGGCATATAATAGAAAGGCCGGCTCGATCTTGGTCTCAAATCAAAATCCAGAACATTATGTATGCTTGTGTGATTTTGCATAATATGATTTTAGAGGATCAAGGAGCGACAATTTGTCAATACAACCCAAATGAGGAGGATGTTACGTACGAAGAAATTGATGAAGATCAAAAGCGAGTAAACCGTCAAGAAATACGCGATCGAGAAATTCATAACGCACTAAAGGCGGACTTGATTGAGTATGTTTACGAAAAATCAAATCATTAGTAATGTTATTTTTTTATTATTAATGTAATTTTTTTAATTATTAATGTAATTTTTTTTAATTATTAATGTAATTTTTTTATTATTATTTAATATTATTTATTATGTTTTATTTTATTTAAATAAAAATTAAAAAATAAACATTAATGGGTATACCCCTTGCCATATGATGGGTGATGTGATTTTCCAGAATCTGACGTGGCGCCACGTGGCGTGCACTTTATTATCACATCACACCATAATCACATGGGTATACCCCATGCTCTTACAACTTATTATACACTATTAACAACATATTTCGGGATGGTGTTAAAATTGGTACTCCAAGACCAAATAATAAACTGATACTTCTGGATCAGTTATCATGCCTCACTAAAAACTTTGTTAAGAAAACCCAGTGAGACAAAACTTAGTCAAGATAAAAAGAGTACAGTGTGTATAATGCTACCCCTTGAGTTAATTTATGTCTTTATGTCTACGGAGTCTAATCTTTCGTGTCAGCTTCTTAAAACTGCTTTTCGGTAGAGATTTTGTGAATAGGTCAGCCAGATTTTCGCTTGACTTTATTTGACGAACATCGATTTTCCTTTCCTTTTGCAAGTCATGTGCTGAGAAAAACTTTGGAGAGAGATGTTTTGTTCTGTCACCTTTGATGTAGCCTTCTCTAATATGAGCTATGTAAGTAGCATAATTGTTGGATTCTTCTTGATCGGATCTAAATCGCATGCTTCTTGTAGGTGATTGATCATTGATCTTAACCACACGCATTCTCGACCAGCATCATATAAAGCTATTAGTTCGGCATGATTTGATGATGTTGCTGTCAGGGTTTGCTTTATTGACCTCCAAGAAATCGCCGTGTCGCCTTATGTGAAAATGTAACCTGTCCGTGATCGTGCTTTATGTGGATCTGATAGATATCCAGCATCAGCATATACAACGAGTTGGGACTTTTCATTTCTCTGGTAGAAAAGACCTAAGTCTCGTGTCCCGCAAAGATACCAGAATATGTGCTTTAAACCGCTCTAGTGTCTACGTGTTGGATTTGAGCTGTATCTCGCTAGTACATGTATCGAGAATGCAATATCTGGTCTCGTGTTATTTGCAAGATACATTAGTGCACCTATCGCGTTCAAGTATAGTACTTATGGACCAAGTATTTCTTCGCCCTCTTCTTGGGGGCGGTAAGGATCCTTATGCACATCTAGCGGTCGGACCACCATGGACGTGGTTAACGGATGAGCTTTGTCCATATTAAAACGCACTAACATCTTCTGGATGTAATTTGATTGATGCACGAATATACCATTGCATAGATACTCGAACTGTAGGCCGAGACATAATTTTGTTGTCCTAAGGTCTTTCATTTCAAGCTCTCTCTTTAGTAGTTTAGCAGTCTTTTCTATTTCTTCAGGAGATCCGATGATGTTCAAATCATCAACATAGACTGCTATTATAGTGAATTTTGAGAGTGACCTTTTGATAAAGACACATGGGCTGCTTTTATCAGACCTGTATCCCTCTTTTTCAAGATATTCACTGAGTTGAATGTACCACATCTGCCCAAATTGCTTGAGACCATATAAAGATCTCTTGAGTTTTATAGCACACATATCTCGTGGTACTGATTATAATTCTTCAGACATTTTTAACCCTTTAGGGATTTTCATATAGATGTCATTTTCAAGTTTCCCATACAAGTATGAGGTGATGACATCCATGAGCCTCATCTGAAGTCCTTCTGAGATTGCGAGGCCGATTAAGAATCTAAGGGTTATTGCATCCACTACAGGGGAATACGTTTCCTCAAAATCAACTCCTAGGATTTGGGAAAACCTTTGTGCTACAAGTCGTGCCTTATATCGCACAATCTCATTCTCTTCATTTCTTTTTATAGCAAACAATCATTTATAACCTACTGGTTTGACGTTTATGGGTTGTAACATCCCAAAACTCCTAAATATAAGATGGGACACGTGTCGGTTGAGAAACGTGGCCTAAGAACCCAACCGAGTACGAAACGGGAAGACTATTCGCCCGGAAATAGCCCAAAACTTCATATAGGCATATCCCAAGCTAGAAAATGAGTTACGAGAGCCATAATATATGAAAATGGGATGTTTCGATGAAGAGAATATGAAAAATATATGTATGTCGGACCGATATCCTAAGTATAACGGTCCGACATGTGTTGATGAAGCATTTCGGGAAGCTTTGACAGGTGTTTTGATGACTCAGCACCCACGTCGGACCGATATGCTTTACACGTCGGTCCGACATGGGGACGTCGGACCGATATGGTCTACACGTCAGTCCGATATGGATAACACTTCGGTCAGATATGTGCTGCAGAGGCAAAAAGAGAGGTTTTGACGCGTGTCATTGACTTCAGCCGAAGTCGGACCGACTTGGGATGACATGTCGGTCCGACATGGGTCCCAATTTAGCCTATAAATAGATTCTTAAGGCCGTTCAAATGGAGAATCATCACACACAAACACCATACATACACACTCTCTCTGAAGAAGGGTAAAGGAGCAATTGCAGTGCGTTTGAGTGCAAGTACGGTATGCTACGAGTGCGGTTCGAGTTCGGAGAAGCGTTTAAAACGAGGAACGAACTTAGGAATTACCCGAGGATAATGTAAGTACACTGGACCCGTACCCTAGGCACTATTATATGAATTATGTGATTAAATGTTATGTGTTATGTGCTATAAATATAACGAGGGTACGGGGTAATGACGGATTAGTCTAAACACTAAACGGAAGTGATAGAGTAGTCACGACGTGTCCAAGAGGTGGTGGATACGCCGCTGGTACTTCCTATATATAAATCTCTTTGATACTTTGTGATAGGGTGCGAAAGCACACGTCTTTATTCCAATGTTTTAATGTGTTTTAAGTAGTTTTATATTAGTTTTGAGTCAATTTTATGTACATTTAAGTCTTTTGTCTTATTTGTAGGAGCTCGGGAATATTAATGAAGAATACGTGAAGAAAACGAGCGAAGAAACGAAGCCCGGAAAAGTCCAAGGACCAAAAGACAATTTTCTGAAATTTTGGTCTCTCGCGGTACGCGAGAGACGAGTGTAATAACTTCCGCGGTACGCGATAAACTCCAGGAATCCGCCCGACTATTTTGGTCCTCGCGGTACGCGAGGAACCAGTCAACATTCTCTCGCGGTACGCGAGAGGGCCGTTTTCCGCAAAACCCTAATTCTCTAAATTAAAAAGATTTAAACGGCCATTATGAGGGAAGTCGATTCTAAGCCGTTCCAGAGAAGAAAAGAGGCGATTTTGGGAGCTTGGAAGAAGAATTGAAGAAAAAGATTAAAGCTTTGGATTCCGGGTTCGTTATATTAGCGTTCTAGGTTTTAAAGATTCGATTTTTATCTTTGATTTTGTGTTTTGAACCTATGGATCTTGCTATTTGCTTCTGTTTGGATGTTTTTAGTATGATTCTAGGCTAGATCCTTGATCTACCTAGGTCAATATGATGATTATGTGTTAAAGTTTTGATTTTTATTCGGTTTTTAGTTTCGAATGTTGGATTTATGATTTAGTAAAGGTTTTAGTTTGTTTATGTGTGATGTTAGTGCATGTTTATATCTGATCTTGTGATTGATTATGCTTTTCTGCGTTGATTGTGGTTGTCTGCCAGTTTGATCTTCGTTTCCGGTTCATAGACTTTAGGGTTTGTGAGTTAGAGTGGTGTCTAGACGTAGTATCCATAGAAAACCTAGTCAATTACTGATTAGAAGTGAATGTGTGTCCTAGTTCAATACCCGAGAGGTGAGAATTAGTCGTTTAGTCTTCGTCATTAGGAATCCGAGTGTCAGCTGTCTGAGAGGAAGCCGATATTAGGTGTCTAGTGATAGTTGCTATCCGAATCATAGTATCCATTCTAGAATTACCCCATGCATTCCTTGAGTGTATGGTAGGCGGTGAGACTGAGAGGTAATCCGTTTATTAGGGTACTTGTCATAGTAGGAAATACCCGAGAGGTGATCCGATCATCTGGTGAGTTTAATATCCTTAGGTTGTCTTCTGGTCACATCCCGAGACCGAGAGTGATCGGGAATCCACTAGATATCTTTTAGGTGTTATATCTTTAGAAACCCAGATCCAACCTAGTTCCAAAACCGATAGAAGTTGAGCTTTACACATAGGATTCCGACCTAGGTAGTGATTTCTCCATTCTTGATTTCATCTTTAGTTTACTCTTGATAGCTTGAATTGTCCTTAGTTTAGTGCATTCCTTAGTTGATAATTAGTAGTGTAGTAATCCCCCAAACCAATCAAATCATACTTAAGTCCTAGTTGAGTCTAATTTAGTTATTCAGTGTCTTTTGGGTTCGATAACTCGGACTTCGTTAGGCTATATTGCATTGATCGGTACACTTGCCGGTTGTGTGGTCTAGTTTTAGGTCGAGTCTAGGTTTTATAAATTTAAAGCTAGGGAGTCTAGATTAGGTTTTATTTGATAGTTTTTATAGACCGTCTGGACAACATCAAGTTTTTGGCGCCGTTGCCGGGGACACTTGGCAATAGCAATATTAGCTTTGACTAGTTCTTTGTTTGATTTTTGGTTTATTTGAGTCTTTTGTTTTCTTTTGAGTCTTGTGTGCTACTTGTGAGTCTTTATTCTGTTTCCTTCTTAGAGTCTTTCTGTTTATGCCCAATACTCGTTCGCAAGGATCACCATCTTTTGCAGCTTTTCAAGAGCCCGAACGAGAGCTTCACGAGCGCACCCGCGACTTTCGGGAGCGTTTAGAGGAGCTGGTTAAACCAAAGGTACGTCCTACTAGCCCAGTTCCATTTCCTACTATGGGCGACGCTGATCCTCCAGCGAGGCGTACAGTACACCAGAGGGCCAGTGAGGGGGTCACGGGCGCGAGATCTTCGATCACACGCCCCACTATACCGAACACCAATTCTTGGCAGATCCCATCACATGTCATGAGTACGATCACTCATGCCACTCAATTCCATGGCCTCGAGGATGAGGATGCACCCGGACATTTGTCCCGCTTCGCGCGGATATGTGATACATTTAATATCACGGGTGTATCTAAGGACGCAATCTACTTGCGTCTCTTTCCATTCTCCCTTTCTGGGCGTGCATCTACTTGGCTCGACACTCTTCCCGACAATTCTATCACCACATGGGAGGATCTCGAAGCCAAGTTCTTCAAGAAATACTTTCCACCTTCCAGGGCCGCTCGCCTTCGGGACCAGATCCATTCGTTTCGGATGGATCCCGACGAGCCTTACCACATGGCCTGGGAGCGGTTCAACGCGCTGTTGAGCCGATGTCCCCAGCACGGTCTCCCCGACTGGGCACTAGTGGAGAAGTTCTATAATGGCCTCACCTTTGAGACGCAGCAAATGTTCAACACAGCTGCAGGAGGCCATATCATGGATAGACTCGAGCCTGAGGAGTGCGAGGATATGTTCGAGAGCTTCGCTCAAGCCGAACAGCAGCACCCACGTTCTGTTAGGGATTCCATCCCTACTGCTAGGTCACACGCCTCTTCTCCTAGAGGTGTGCATCAGGTCACTCCTGATACTAGCGTGGCTGCTGCCCTCGCCTCGATGGCGAATGAGATAAAGGAGCTCAAGCTCAGTGCTTTGAGGTGTCAAGTGTGTAGGGGAGGCCACGACACCCGAGATTGCCCGGTAAATAATCAAGAGCATGTGAGCTATGCTGGCAACCAATACCAGAACCGAAATTACAACAATTCTAATACTTTTGGTTCGGGATGGAGATCTGGATTCACTGGTCGTCAGCAACAGTATGGAGGAGCAGAAGAAGGAGCGAGTTCTGGGAGCACTGTTGGGTCACGAAGGATTGAGGAGATGATGGAGACTCAGACACAGTTGCTTGCCCAGCTGGTGCAGAAGAACGAAGATGCTCGGCAAAGATTGGATAGCCATGACACATTAATGAAGAATCAACAATCGGCATTCCAGGATTTGCAGCGCACGGTAGGAGACATTGCTAGGAGCTTAAAGGATCGACAAGGAGGTCCATCTTCGGGCCCAAATGCTTCAGTGATGGCCGTGTCAGTAGAGAGTGTGGAGAGGAGAGAGGTTGAAGAGGATGACTTCCACTCTAATGAGCACAATATTCCCTCAGTGGAGGAGGTGAACAAGATTGACTGGGAAGCTCGATTTGCTGAGATCGATGCTAGGACGCTGAAAGAGACCGAGTCGAATGCTGTTTCGACAAGGAGCATGAGAGAGAAGGAGGATGAGAGCCCACCGGTAGTAGAGGAAGAAGAGCCGGTGGAGGAGGAAGTAGTAGTTGAGATTCCTACCAAAAGGGTAGAGGAGAAGAAGAAGGGGGTGGAGAAGAAAACCCCCGAGATTGACCTGACCCGTATCCCTTATCCCGCACGTGTGTTGCCACATAAACATGCTAAGGAATACGGTCACTTCCTTGATATGTTCAAACAACTCAAGGTCAATCTCCCGTTTGTAGAGGTCTCCAGCATATGCCCAAATATGCTAAGTTCTTAAAAGGCCTTCTTTCAAACAAGAAGAAACTTGAGGAGGTCTCTGGAGTCTCACTTGGTGAGCAGTGCTCGGCTGTGGTGCAAAATCATTTGCCAGAAAAGTTGTCTGATTCGGGTCGGTTCACGATCCCTTGCTTGTTGGGCAACCTACCATTACACCACGCGTTGGCCGACCTAGGTGCTAGCATCAATTTGATGCCCTATTCATTGTACAAGCAGCTGGACCTAGGTGAACCACAACCAACGCGCATGAGCATTTCCTTGGCTGACCGCTCAGTCAAGTATCCACGGGGAATAGTGGAAAATCTATTAGTGAAAGTGGGCAATTTTGTTGTCCCCGTTGATTTTGTGATTCTAGATATGGAGGTGGATGACAAGGTCCCACTCATCTTAGGACGCCCGTTCCTACGGACCGCAAAGGCGAAGATTGATGTCTTTGACGGGAAGCTCACACTTCGTGTGGGGGACGAGGTCCTTACATTCAATGCTGTAGAGTCCGGGAAGGATGTTGGCGAGCACAGCCACTCCGTGTGCATGCTCGATTCTTTCATGGACCACCATTGGGACCCCGATCCGGTGATAGAAGTAGGTGAACCCGCCCCGAATATAGAAGAACCATATGATTGGGCGTTGGAGTTAGAAGGATTGCTAGATGAGCCAGACGATTATGGAGATGAGGTGCCTGATGATTTGCTGGAGATGATGGCAGAGTTTGAAGAGGTCATAGGCAAAACCCCAAGTGTGGGGAAGTTGGTGGAGGTTGTTGAGGATCCCGATGATCCTAGTGAGATTGTGGAGGTCATTCCTTTAGAAGTGCCCATTCCTAAACCCCTACATATCTTCACCACTGTTTGTGCTTTGGGGAGAAAGATCGAGTCACCCCCTAGGTCTAGGCCGCCTCGTAAGAGGACTCGAGAGTTAATTGACTTAGGCAACGTAGATAGAGTGCTAACCCCAAGTGTGGGGATATCGAAGAGTGACAAACTACTTGGTTATTTAATGCGTATTATCTTCGGACCGGGTAGATTTAAGTTGTGGTGGAAGGAGATGAAGGATAGAAATCCATGGTGCGGTAGGAGTAGTTGTTTGCTGAGGCTGTGGAGAACCGGTAGGCCGCGCAGGATGAAGGCGGGTACCGGTTAGGATCAAGGAGAAGCCTCCTGATAGGCTTGCTTGAGTCTTGGGCAAGTGCCCGGGATGTAGAGTTTGTATGATTTCATTGGGTTGAGTCCGTGTCTTTTTCTTTGTTTTTCGGTTTGTGTTTTGTTTTTGTCAAGTTTTGCAGGAATCCATGATTGATTCGGTAAGGAAAATCGTCGGGAATGAAGCCCCAGGTATGGTTACATGTGTTTTTATGCTTGGGACAAGGTTTTAAGGAAGTGGGTGAAAATTTTTTCTTAAATGGCAATAATTTTTCTAAGTACAAAAATTGGAAAAACTTCAAAACTTTCTGTTAACGACACCCTCCCGCGGTACGCGAAGAACGAGAGGGAAATCTACCGCGGTACGCGGAAGACAAGGAACAAGGCCAGCCGGCTTGTTTGTTCCTCGCGGTACGCGAGGCGTTGTCTCCTTGTTCTCGCGGTACGCGGGGAAGTCCTGTTTTCACCCTACTTCCTTGTTTTCCATGTTTTCCACATCCATCACCACCACTCTCATCAGCACCATCACTACCATCTGCCATTATAACCATACTCACCCATCATCCATTGTCACCATCCATTCCATTATCCACCGACCACGGGAAAGCTAGAAACCGTTCGTGACCGATGTTCGACCTTGCTGTGGTATTCATGTCTATGTGTTTGCCACACGTTGAGTATGTTTTCTCTGCATCTATCTATCTTGAGTCTTTTAAGTGTCTAGTTGAGTTAGTAGTTGAGTTATTATTTGAGTCAGTTTAATGCTGTGGGTATGTTTAGTTTATTTTGCAGGTTTTATCATTCTGTCCGTACTCAATCTCCATTCGGGCGGGATTGATGATTACCATTACTATCTTGTAAAGGCAACCCAACAGCTGATGTGTAACCGCGACCAAAATGCTATACGGTGCACACACAAGGAAGAACGAAGCTGCATATTAGTTTGCATCTACATTACCAGCTAAGTCGCTTCCTGTTCTGTTTTGTTTTTATTTTTGCATTTTTATTTTTAGTTGTGTTTTGCTTCACATTGAGGACAATGTGTCTTTCAAGTGTGGGGATGTGAGTGTCTAGTTTGTTTAGTTTGTGTCTTTATAAAAATTCAAAAATAAAAAAAAAAAATTGAAAAATTTGAAAAATGTCCTTGGAAATAATTGCAAATACTTGGAAAATGATAGTAGAACTGGATCTATTTATGAGTTTAAAAGATTAAATAATTGAAAACGTGTCTAATTAGTGATGTTTTGGTAGACCCAGCTAACTAGTAGAGCTTAAATATCCTGTTTGTGTTATTTAGGATTAATCACGGAATAAAATCATGATATCTTGTGGGTATTCATCTTAGAGTAATGGTAATACTGAAACTGTCAATATAGGGTGATAGGTACCACGTTAAGTTAAAATTTAAAGGTTTTTGAAATTTTTTATGGCACACCATTCTCTTTTTATGAGAACAAATCCGAGTTTCGGTGGCGCCCGCATTCCATAATTCATGTTATTCCATAATTTATGAGCTATACTGAGTTTTGCTTATGTGTTACCCTCTGGGATAGCGACTTGGAGGATACACCCCTAAGTGAGATTTAGGTGCTTCATTGTTTAGAATCTAGTCTATGTGTTACCCTCCGGGATAGTGACTTGGTTGAAACACCTCTAGACGAAAGTTCTTTTGCTTATTATGCTCATTATCATCCATTCATTCATGATTTCATCTGATTTCTAAAAACCTGTAAATAGTAGTTTAACGTGGTAGGGTAAATCTATATGGTTTAATCCGTGCCTAAACATGACCTTGAGACGGGATTAGGTAGAGCTGTAACTTCTAAGTGTGAGTCACATAGATTGATTGATATGTTGTATAAAATGGATTTAGAACACGTAACGGGGGCTTGAAAGTTAGTGCTTGGGTTTAATCGGACAGAAATACTAATTGTTGCTTTTTGACACGTGAGTATGTTTTGAAAATTGAAATTTATGTTTGCTGAGTTAGATGCCAGTTATGATTCCATTTGCAGATTTTTCGAGGACGAAAAAAGGTTAAGTGTGGGGATATTTGATAGGGTGCGAAAGCACACGTCTTTATTCCAATGTTTTAATGTGTTTTAAGTAGTTTTATATTAGTTTTGAGTCAATTTTATGTACATTTAAGTCTTTTGTCTTATTTGTAGGAGCTCGGGAATATTAATGAAGAATACGTGAAGAAAACGAGCGAAGAAACGAAGCCCGGAAAAGTCCAAGGACCAAAAGACAATTTTCTGAAATTTTGGTCTCTCGCGGTACGCGAGAGACGAGTGTAATAACTTCCGCGGTACGCGATAAACTCCAGGAATCCGCCCGACTATTTTGGTCCTCGCGGTACGCGAGGAGCCAGTCAACATTCTCTCGCGGTACGCGAGAGGGCCGTTTTCCGCAAAACCCTAATTCTCTAAATTAAAAAGATTTAAACGGCCATTATGAGGGAAGTCGATTCTAAGCCGTTCCAGAGAAGAAAAGAGGCGATTTTGGGAGCTTGGAAGAAGAATTGAAGAAAAAGATTAAAGCTTTGGATTCCGGGTTCGTTATATTAGCGTTCTAGGTTTTAAAGATTCGATTTTTATCTTTGATTTTGTGTTTTGAACCTATGGATCTTGCTATTTGCTTCTGTTTGGATGTTTTTAGTATGATTCTAGGCTAGATCCTTGATCTACCTAGGTCAATATGATGATTATGTGTTAAAGTTTCGATTTTTATTCGGTTTTTAGTTTCGAATGTTGGATTTATGATTTAGTAAAGGTTTTAGTTTGTTTATGTGTGATGTTAGTGCATGTTTATATCTGATCTTGTGATTGATTATGCTTTTCTGCGTTGATTGTGGTTGTCTGCCAGTTTGATCTTCGTTTCCGGTTCATAGACTTTAGGGTTTGTGAGTTAGAGTGGTGTCTAGACGTAGTATCCATAGAAAACCTAGTCAATTACTGATTAGAAGTGAATGTGTGTCCTAGTTCAATACCCGAGAGGTGAGAATTAGTCGTTTAGTCTTCGTCATTAGGAATCCGAGTGTCAGCTGTCTGAGAGGAAGCCGATATTAGGTGTCTAGTGATAGTTGCTATCCGAATCATAGTATCCATTCTAGAATTACCCCATGCATTCCTTGAGTGTATGGTAGGCGGTGAGACTGAGAGGTAATCCGTTTATTAGGGTACTTGTCATAGTAGGAAATACCCGAGAGGTGATCCGATCATCTGGTGAGTTTAATATCCTTAGGTTGTCTTCTGGTCACATCCCGAGACCGAGAGTGATCGGGAATCCACTAGATATCTTTTAGGTGTTATATCTTTAGAAACCCAGATCCAACCTAGTTCCAAAACCGATAGAAGTTGAGCTTTACACATAGGATTCCGACCTAGGTAGTGATTTCTCCATTCTTGATTTCATCTTTAGTTTACTCTTGATAGCTTGAATTGTCCTTAGTTTAGTGCATTCCTTAGTTGATAATTAGTAGTGTAGTAATCCCCCAAACCAATCAAATCATACTTAAGTCCTAGTTGAGTCTAATTTAGTTATTCAGTGTCTTTTGGGTTCGATAACTCGGACTTCGTTAGGCTATATTGCATTGATCGGTACACTTGCCGGTTGTGTGGTCTAGTTTTAGGTCGAGTCTAGGTTTTATAAATTTAAAGCTAGGGAGTCTAGATTAGGTTTTATTTGATAGTTTTTATAGACCGTCTGGACAACATCACTTTGTGGCGAAACCATTATGAATGTTTAGGGGTATAGACTAAAAGATAGTAATGAAATATAGTAAACGTACGGGAGAACTTCCGACCGGTATGTAGTTATCTGACAAACAGAATGTTCTGTCTAAGGAAAGAGTGGTGTATAAATCTCTCCTAGACATGTCCATCTTTCCTGGGAACATCTCTGTTGGAGGTACTACTCTGGAAGGATAATCACCCCAGTTTACAATATACGACGAATATGAATATATGATGAAAGTATATCATGCATGATAAATATGAATACATGAAAAACATGATGAGCGTGAATGTGTGAAATGCATGATGAATACGTGAATGCACGATGATACGTGCAAACATGAATGAGTATGATGGAACGAGTCTAAACCCTAAAAATGGAATAACGGAGTACTCACGAAGTGTTAAAGGGGTGGTGGATACGCCGCTGGTACTTCCTATATATAAACCCTTTTAATATATCATGGAGAAACCGTTATGAAGTTTTAAGGTGAGGACTGGTTGGGGGAAATAAATCAAGGATATACATGAAATAAAAACAAATGCTTGATACATTTGGGAGGCTGTGAGTCTGAGATACTCAAGGTACCAAATGAAATGAGATACCCGGCCTGTAAGGTGGATCTCAATAAATAATAAAGAAGAGAACTAAAAAGAGAACTCTAGGCCTACGGGGTTGAAGAAGAAAAGATTCCAAGCCTACGAGGCTGTGGAATGAATGAGTCTTCATGACAAATGCGAGGGGTCTATACTGACGAGTATAAGAACCTTGCCAATACTCGGACCAGAGGTACGACCTAAGATGGTTGCGAGGGGGTTAGCACACCCATAAAATACATAATACCGTGATCGGAGGTACGTCCGAAGATGGTCACGGGGGCACTGAGAGCCCGAGAAAATGTGAATAATAATAAGAACCTAAAGGGTTCATAAATAAAATGAAAAGATGCAGTGTACTTACTTAGCGAAAGCTAATTCAAAAATGTTTTCTAAACACTGCAAGAAAGAAGCACGTGGAATGAGGCTTCCCGACGACGAAGCATTCAGAGTTAGAGATCCCTATGTAAAATGATGTGATTACATTGTCTTTTGTAAAACAATGATATTATAAATGAAAAGGTTACCTTAGCCATTTAATGGCAAGGTTTTTTTGTCAAACTGGGACCATTTTTCGCAATATAATACTCTGATAAAGTAAGAATTAAGTAGGATGTTTCAGGTTGGTATCAGAGCACGGTTTGAGGGATTTAAGTATCAGACGGGGTACTTAAACTCAAACCATAAGTGCTCATGATATATATAGGGATTCAATCCGAGGCCGTCCAAGGAAGCAGGTATGTTTAAATTCCAGTGCTAGAACATAAATGTAAGAATATACGTGGGCAGAAATTTGTATGAGATAAGCTCGATGTGACAGTTGGGAGTATCATGATAAGTAACATACATTGCCTTATGCCTAGCCAGTATAGGAGCTAATGTATGGGACCATTATGATTTCGCAAACATCATATGATAACTTATTTTAGCAGATAGTAAGCCGGGAATGTGATTATGCATGATTAAAATGCATGAATGAATGTGCATATGTGTAAAATGCATAGATGGGGCCTTATGTGAAACCCTAGAATACTGGAATAGGGTTAAACTGATAAAAGGCCTGTAGTATAAAAACCCTAGACTATGATTAGGGTAAACAAATGAGAGATTAAACGACATCATGTCTCAGCAAATGGCTGAACATCAAAATGACAAAGTACGTGACGAGGGAAGCCACAGGAGAGCTGAATCTCCACATCATGATGAAAACGAAGTTGAGCAAGTCCCGGAGAATATCCGGAAATAAATCGCAATAGAAGTAGGAAAGGCAATTGATGCAAACTTCCCGATCCTACAAGCAGATCTATAGAATTCATTAGAAAGCTAGTTTGAAAACCATAAAGAAGTTACTCATAATGGAGAAGGAGGAAATCCAAAAGTTGATATGAAGTAAACTCGTTGTACTTATAAGGATTTCATGACATATAAACCGATGGAGTTTAAGGGAGCGGTTAATCCCTTAGAAAGTCAGAGGTGGATCGCCTCAATAGAAAGAGCATTCGATACATGCCACTATGAAAAAGAGGATGAAGTCACCTTCGCCACCAATCAACTAAAAGAACGAGATGATGATTGGTGGGGAGTAGTGCAGAGAGAAAAAGGTAGAGGAAGAATCAAAGAGATGAGATGGGAAGAGTTCAAAGATCTCTTCTTAAAACATTATTGCCCTCGAGCGGCAATTGAATGAATTACTAAGGAGTTTCTTCAACTCCGTCAGACAACAGAGACGGTAGATGAAATCACGAGGATTTTCTTTGACAAGGCTAAGTTCTGTCCAACTTTATTGACAACGTCAGAGATGTGGATGACGAGATACCATCTCGTTTTTAAAACAGAAATTAGAGAGTTTATCCATCCATCCATCCAAGTGTGCGAACTTGGAGGAGATGATTGATTGGGCTCGGGAACGCGAAACTAAGCTCAAGAGACAAGCTGAGCGATACGGGAAGAGGAAAGGAGAAAGTTATCCTTCTCCTATGCATCTTAAGAGGTTTAAGTTTAGTAATCCGGGAGGTGGTTCCTCCCAAAGGAAATGTCACACCCCCAAATTCCACTAACGGAGTTTTACCGTTTTGGGAAGTGACAAACCAGGATCTCAGTCATTAGTTACATTGAACGACTCTACATGGGACTCAAATGAAAATATCATATTAATCAGAGTTTAATGTAGAAGCGTAAAGAAAAGTAAATGTGCAAAACACACGCGCCCAAAAAGTCCAAAAGTCCAAACCAAACATAATTCAAAACAAAGTCCAAACAATTTAATGAAACATCAATCAATAGGAGAATCCCATGCATGTCTAATATGTGCACATGTGCCTTATCTTAGCGGCCTGAGAAAACATGTAAGTAAAGATGTCAACACGAGGTTGGTGAGTTCACAGGTTTCAGTATATAAATAAACGTTTACCAGATTATTGATCATTCAATATGTATCTATAGGTAGCTAACCTATGTTCATGTTTAACTTAAGCGCTCGCACCCGAAGCTGACTGTTTGTTTATTTGCCTCCTGCCAGGTCTATCAACCCCGGCGATGTGAGTAGGCTATCATTTCACCCGTTCGATCTCCAATCAAGTTAGCGCGACTAACGCGGGTGGGATTTGTCAAACCCAGTAGTACTACTAAACATTACCTCGCTAAGATCCATATTAACGGTTTGATGTGTGTTGAGGACTTTCAGTGATAGCGTGTTACGCTTAGCTTTAACATTGATACCATATGAATACAATATTCCAAAAATAGTTTGCTACATATTTTCTCCCCCAAGATAAAACAGTAAAAAGGGGCCGTGAAAACTCACCTGAACGGCGTAGGTAGTTCACCCTAGAATACGATTGGATCCACGAGTGTTAGTCTGCAACGACTTACGTATGCCCTAGACATATACACATAATAATTAGGGATACAATGGGAATATGTGACGACAATACGGAAGGTTTAACGTCCTAAAGAAACTCTCTAATGATTAAGAGTAGACGAACGTGTCCACATGAATAAAAATTCTTTAATTAGTAATTAAGATGTATACGTTACGCGACGAATGATAAAATAATAAATAATAAATATATTCGAGCGTTTTGTCGTTAACTAGAAGTCTAGGAAAATAATATAATTTATTATATTATTTTTAGGTTTAGCGAAGTAACGTAAACAATTAACTTGCGTGACAAAAATAATAATTTATTATTTTTATTAGAGGGTGTAACGAGTGTAAATAATACGAATAATTATATTATTTATAACTTTGAAACGCTACAAAAATGTTTATGAACGCGATGGAAATAATATATACATATAAATATTATTTTTAGTTGGAGTTTTGGGTTGAAAATAATATAAATATTATTTTATAAATGAGTTTTTGATAATAAATATGGTTTACGAACCAAACCCGAGCCTACGGGTGGTTTCTCGGGCTAAAACACGTTAATATATTAATATAATAATGTGGGGTATTGGTTTTCTATTAAAATAATAATAAAAACAATTTTTAAAAACAAAAGGGTGTGGAGAGACTCAAACCCGGGTCTCTCCCACACACGCACACAGCTCTAACCAGTCCCGCCCGCTAGGGTATAGCGATATGAACCAACCCAGAATAGTTTTAATCATCACAAACATCTAGTCCCTACCCCATTCGCGATTCCGAACCCAAATTCATCCCAAACCCCATGAATTCGATCACGATTGGAAACATAGGTATAAGGGTTTTGTTCTTTAGGGTAATTCGAACCTGTGGGTCAAGTTAATTGCAAAAGCAACAACTACAGACTCGATTATTTGCGGATTGAGTATTCAAACCCTAGGATATGAGTTTAAAATCGATATGGGTGATTCTGGTAATGAAATGGTTTGATTTCATGGGGTTATCAGTTAGTGAAGAATTACGAATCAGATGGTGTAGTTTAATTTCAAAACCAACTAGTTTATGTGCGTTTAATCTCTGATTCAAGGTCCGAAAACCCTAGGTTAAAACTTGAAATCAAATTGAATAAATCTTATAATGATTGGGGTTGAATTAATGGGGCTTTTACATATTGAAACCTTACGAATCTAACCTCGAGGTTTAATTTGATTAACAATGGGTCTAAGGTCAAAAGCCCCAAAACGTTTTTATTATGAACCCTAGTTTACGGATTGTGATCAACTCGATGTTAATTGATAAATTAAACATAGGGCTTTCGATGAGTGACTGATTACGAAGCTAACCATGTGAATTAATTGGAATATGCTCGAGTCTAGAATCAAAAGCCCCAAATTGGGTTTTGTATGAACCCTAGATTCTGGGTCTCGACCAATTCGTTGATATGAGCCCCAATTAACATAGGGCTTTCATTCAATGGATATAAACGAAAGTGTGGATGAAAAAAATTACCAGAAACGTTGACGGATTGATGGTGATCAACTAAGCCGAGTTCCGATTTGCGCGAGTCGATCTCACGTGTTACTGGATTCACCTACGATTGAATTGCTGTGTGCAAGTGATTCTCTAATACTCTTATAGGATGCGCAGGAGCTCAATTGCAGATTGAATGGTCGAATTGATCGACTTTGATGGGGGTGAGGGAAGTTTTGACGGTTACGGCTTTGATTACCCACAATGGGGTTAATTCATACTCAATAATGAAGTTAAATGTTTCAATTATGGTCGACATTATTGTGTTAATGAATTTCAGTTTTGAATTTGGACAGTTGTGAAGGTTTACGGGTGAATTGAATCAAAGAGAACTCGATTTTGACTTTTGAAAGTCAACATGGATCAATTTCCTTTGATTTTGACTTTGCAAGTCAACAGGTCAAGTTTAGAGACTTGGCAGGATCAGTCCCTGAAGTTTGAGATCAGGAAATGGCAGAATTAGACCCCAGGGTTAGATTTAACTGGGTTTAGTTAACGGGGTTAAGTTTTAGATAAGATATTTAACGGGATTATTAACGGAGTTAATATGAAAAGTCCGCATTGTCACAGGAAAAGTATCCAAAATTGCAAGACTTGTGGAAGAAGGCACCTGGGGGAGTACCGATTCAAGTCCACGACTTACAACAAATGTGGGAAGGCAGGACACACTGCATTGCAGTGTATGAGTGGAACCAGATTGTGCTACAACTGTTATAAGCCAGGACATTTTAGCAGGGAATGTCCTGAGCTAAAATTTCAGACGAAAAAGACCGGAGAAGGGTCAAGAGTAGCAGAAAATGAAGTAAAAAGGATCGAGGCTACGATGCCAAAGGGAAGGGCTTTTTAGATCACTACAGAGGAAGCGAAAGATGTTCCTGACGTCGTATCATGTACATTCCTCTTGAATTCCCTACCTGCTTGTGTTTTATTCGATACATGAGCTAGTCGGTCGTTTATTTCTTTAAAGTATGCGAAATCTAGAAACTTCAATAGAAGTAAGTTGGCTAAGGCACTAGAAGTCGAAATCGCGAGTGATCGAAACTGCGTAGTAACTGAAATATGCCGAGATTATGCCGAGATTGCCGACTACTGATGGAAGAAGAATATCTTTTTGACTTAATTCCAATGCCGATGCAAGAATTTGACGTGATCATTGGAATAGACTGGTTGTCTTCACATGCTGCAACGATTATATGCAATCAGAAGATTGTACGATTCATGAAGCCTACAAGAAAGGAAGTTAGTGTCATTGGTAAACGACGGAACCATATCACGATATGTACAATGCCCAAAATAAGTAACTACGTGAGACAAGGTCATGAAGCCTTCTTAGCCCACGTAGCTGATGTAACGATGAAAGGGAAAGAACTGGATCAAGTTCCAGTAGTAAAAGAATTCCCAGAAATATTCCTAGACGATCTTCCAGGTGCTCCACCTGATAGAGAGATCGAATTCAAAATTAATTTAACTCCTAAAGCTAAACCGGTAGCTAAGGCTCTATGTCGGTCAACACCAACAGAGATAAAGGAATTAATGTCACAACTACAAAAGTTATTAGACAAGGGATTTATACGTCCAAGTGTATCCCTTAGGGTGCACCAATTCTGTTCGTGAAGAAGAAAGACGGTAGTATGAGGATGTGTATAGACTACCATGAATTGAATAAGGTGACTATCAAGAATAGGCATCCCTTACCTAGAATTGATGATCTATTTGATCAATTACAAGGATCAAATTGGTTTTCCAAGATTGACTTGAGATCCGGTTATCATCAGGTCAAGGTACGAGAAGAAGATGTACCTAAGACACCATTTAGAACTCGTTATGGACACTATGAATTTGTAGTGATGCCGTTTGGAGTGACGAATACTCCGAAAGTTTTCATGGAATTCATGAATAGAGTATGCCGACCAATGTCAGACAAATTCGTTATTGTCTTCATTGATGACATCCTGGTTTATTCAAAGAATGAAGAAGAACATGCACAACACCTTCGTGAAGTACTTAGTACTTTACAGAAGGAGAAATTGTATCCAAATTCTCAAAATGTGCATTCTGGTTGAGGGAAGTTCAATTTCTGGGTCATGTTGTAAACGCAGAAGGTATCTTAGTAGACCCAGCAAAGGTAGAGGCTGTAATAAAATGGTCTCCACCTAAGAATCCATCAGAAATTAGAAGTTTCTTGTGATTAACTGGCTATTATAGAAGATTCATCCTGGACTTTTCCAGAATAGCCACCCCATTAACTAAGCTAACTCGAAAGAACTCAAAGTACGAATGGAATGCGGCACAAGAGAAGGCATTCTAGACATTAAAAGAAAGACTAACACAAACTCACGTTCTAGCGTTACCAGAAGGAGTAGAAGACTTTGTGGTATATTCTGATGCCTCAAAACTTGGGTTAGGATGTGTTCTGATGCAAAGAGGAAATGTGATAGCATATGCTTCTCGACAGCTAAAGACACATGAAGTAAATTATCCAACTCATGATCTGGAATTAGCCGCGGTGGTGTTCGCACTAAAGATCTGGAGGCATTACTTGTACGGAACAAAGTGCACAATTTACACAGACCACAAAAGTCTTAAGTATTTATTTGACCAGAAAGACTTAAACATGAGGCAACAACGATGGTTAGAACTGGTCAAGGATTATGAATGTGAAATTCTATATCACCCCAGAAAGGCCAACGTGGTAGCCAATGCTCTAAGCCTCAAGGAAGAGCATCATCCTATTCAGGTGAAAGCATATAAGTTAGTGATAACTCCTGATTTCATGAGCCAGCTTCAAAACGCACAAATTGAAGCATTAAAAGGTGAGAATGTTAAGAAAGAAAGAATGATTGGTCAAGAGAAGTTTCTAGAAGAGAATGAGTATAAAGTAAGACTCGATTTGGTCGTATGTGGATACCACGATCAGGTGAGTTTAGACTTAAGATTCTCGATGAAGCTCATAAATCACGATATTCTATTCATCCGGGTACTACAAAAATGTACCAAGATCTGCGCAAGGATTATTGGTGGCCCGGAATGAAGTTTGATATCTTGAAATATGTGGCTAAATGCTTAACTTGTTTACAAGTTAAAGTAGAACATCAAAAGCCATACGAAAGATTACAACATTAGAAATCCCAGAATGGAAGTAGGAACATCTCACTATGGACTTTATAACCAAGCTAACAAAGACAACTAGAGGTTATGTTACCATTTGGGTGGTTGTATATCGACTAACTAAGAGTGCTCGTTTCTTAGCAATATGTGAAACATACTCTTCATAAAAGTTAGCCAATTTTTTCATCAAAGAGATTGTTTCCAGACATGGAGTGCCAGTCTCGATTGTCTCTGATCGAGATACTCGTTTCACATCACGTTTTAGAAAAAGTTCCATGAGGAGAGGAGAACTAGATTATTGATCTGCACAGCATATCATCCTCAGACCGACAGTCAAAGTGAGAGGACGATACAAACTCTTGAAGATATGTTGCGTGCTTGTATAATTGATTTCAGTGGAAGATGGGATAGCTGATGTGTTAATATTTACACATCTTTTTGGCACAAAACTTCGCTCATTTAACGATCAATTCTTGGTTATATTCAACGTTTAGGCACTTATTTGCTTCATTTCCTGTTTTGTAGGTTTTTGTGAAGCTTGTGAACAAACAAGAAGATTCCAGGATAAAAAGTGAAGTTTTTAGGGTTTCTGTGATGAAGGCACGGTCGTGCCCCTAATTGGCACGGTCGTGCCTAACTTGCAAACCCTAAGCACGGTCGCGCCCGGTACTTGGCACGACCGCGCCAAGCCAAAAGGCAAGGCACAACCGTGCCTGCCTCCACACGGTCGCGGGAACACCCGTGAGTCTGACACCTCGAAGCAAGAGACCCAATGGAAGCTCCGGATCGGTCAACCCTCTGTTACGCGGTCGTGCTAAGACCTAGACACGACCGCGCCTTTGTACCTCACACGGTCGTGCCTTCTCTCTAGGCACGGTCGTGCTTCCCACTTTCTATTTAAACAGAACTTAAACTCTCATTCAGACATCAAGCAACCAGGGGAGAAAGTCTACTGTTCCAGCTCGTATTTCTCTTGTTCCAGCCATATTTCAAGATTCTTGGAGAGGATACAACATCAAGAGGATCACCATACATCAACAACAACATCTAGGCTTGGAGGAGTGGTTTGATTCTTGTTTTCATATCATGTTTCACACTATTTTTCCCTGCTTATTTGTAATTTTGGTGCTCATGATGAGCTAAAACTCTTGTTCACTTTGGTTTAGATGAAGTTTAGATACATTTGACAACATTCATGGATTATTGGCAATTATTGTGTTAATGTTATGACAATCGTATGATTATTCTTTGATGAAATTATGTATTCAAGTATTTTGAGTTGTTTACAAGACTTGTATTTGTGTATGCCATATTATGTTGGAAAACTTGTGGTTTATACTTATATTCATGGATTGGTGTATGTAATTATACTAGTTTATGGCATTTGACTAGGAATGGTGAATGAAGTCTTGTTTGTGAGTCATTATATTTGCATGTGTATCCTTATGCTTATGTTTGGAAAGACAAAGTATATGTTATGATGTTTCATGCTTAGTCTTATGTTTATCTAGGAATTGTTGACACATTCTCCTAATTTATATAACCTTTGTATGAACATTGTATGTTGAAGAAATGCATATTGTTGTCTAATTTAATCAACTTGAGGTGGGTAGTGTGTTGTTCATATTATCTTTCCAACTAGTTGTTGGATTAGTATACCTTAATCGGAAGCTAGTTCAATCTTTATAAACATTGACATGATTGTTAAACAAGTGAGCTTCATTGTATGATTTTAGGTGGTTGGTTTGTATAATTCATGCTAGCTTCCGAATGGTCATTTGATTGGATATCTTTGACGAGAATTTAGTCAATTTATGTTTCGTGTATTTGCCATGTTTCTATGAGTGTATTGAATGTATTCTAGATGGATTCGACACCAAAGTGATATTTTCTCCCTAATTGTTTGAATTGTGACCTTAGCTTAGTTTTTATATATTTGCATGTTAGTTAATTAAACAAAACTCTCCAAAATATCTTTATACCCTCACTTGATTAGATTTTAGTTCCGGTTTATTATCGCATTCCACCGTGTCCACGGATTGATATCCGGTTCTTACCTTTACTATATTGCTATCCGACGGGTACACTGCCCGATGTGTGTGTGATTAGTTTTTGGTGAAAACCCTTTTTAAAACTCATATTGTGTGAAAATTCTTTATTAAAATATATATATAGTTTACACGCATCAAGTTTTTGGCGCCGTTGCCGGGGATACGGTTTTTGCGAGAACGATTGGAATTAATTTTTAGTCATTTAGTATATATATTTTTGTGAATATCGTGTTTTCTTGTTTATTATTTTGCAATTTTGCGTGTATAGATATTCTTGCATTTTTACTTGTTATCTCTAGCTTCATTTGTATATATATATATCTTGTTTTTTTTTTATCCTATTTTATTTTCTTCTATTTTTATTTTTAATTATTTTTATTTTTATTTGTTTTATCTAACTTGTGTTTTCTTTGTCCTAGGTTCGAGTATTTAAATCTAACTTGTCGTGCAGATCGTGTATGTTCTCAACCCCCGTCGAGGAGGTTCCTGAGCCGTCTTCCGAGCCGGAGCGTGATCTTCATCGGAGATTGCGAGCCCGTTCCCGATTTGTGGCCCGGTTACTCGAGTTTGACAAGGTTGTTGTTGACGAGGTAGAGGAGATGGCGGACGAGGATGCAGGTCGGTCGCTTTCGGATTTTGGCAAACCGACACTTGAGGGTTTGGAGTCGAGCATCAATAGGCCGACGGTTGGAGCACATCAGTTCGAGATCAAATCCAGCATTATACAGATGGTGCAGAACATGTGTCAGTTCGATGGCAAGGATCACGAGGATCCTAATACTCATTTGGCCGGTTTCTTAGAGATTTACGCCACTTTCAAAATTCGTGACGCGACCGACGATGCTATTCGGCTCCGGTTGTTCCCGTTTTCCTTACGGGATCGAGCCAAGGCTTGGTTATTGTCACTTCCCCCTAGGTCCATTAATACTTGGGACCAGATGGCTGCTAAATTCTTAGAGAAGTATTTCCCTCCAGAGAAAACATCAAAGTTGAGGGCTAGGATTCTTTCTTTCCAGCAGGACGACGGGGAGACGATCTATGAGGCGTGGGAGAGATTCAAGGAACTGATGAGGAAGGTTCCCCACCATGGATTGTTGAAGTGGCAGCAGTGTGAGACCTTCTACAATGGTCTAGAGATGACAGGGAAGCAGCTGATTGACGCATACGCGGGTGGAGACATTGGGACGAAGACACCCCAGGAGGCGTATGACTTGCTAGAGAAGGTAGCATCAAAGAGCTACACTCAGCATACTTCCCGAGCGAGATCTCAGAGGCAGGGTGTCCATCAAGTGGATGGAATTACCTCTTTAGCTGCCCAGGTGGAAGCACTTTCCACCAAGATTGATCAGATGCACGTCCACAAGGCCCAGTCCTTGTGTGAGTTTTGTGGTGGGGCGCATCCCACGAGTGCTTGTCAGGTTGGGGATCAGGGGGCCCACGAGCAGGTTAATTTCATGTCCAACCAGAATCGTCCTCAGAATAATCCCTACAGCAACACATATAATCCGGGGTGGAGGAATCACCCGAATTTCAGTTGGAAGTCTGGCAACAATAGCCAGCAACCACCCGGATTCACTCAGCGCCCCCCATTCCAGCATCAGTCTCACCAGTCTCAGGGACAGAGTTCCCAGTTTCGACCTCAGCAGGGCCAGTTTCAAGGCCAAGGTTCTAGCAGCGGTCCGCCACCCGCACCTGAGGGTAAATCCAGTTTGGAGGACATGGTTGCACGGCTACTTGCCAACTCGGAGAGTCAGAATCAGTTGGCAGAGAAGCAGAACCGTTACATGGAGGAGCGTTTTCACACGCATGAGACTGAGTTGAGGAATCAGAAAGCTTCGATCCAGACCATAGAGAACCAGGTCGGGCAGATCGCGAAGCTTCTTTCTGAGAGACCGCCAGGTGGCCTGCCTAGCAACACTGAGCCCAATCCTAAGGCTCATGTGAAGGCCATTACTACAAGGAGCGGTAGAGGCACATGACCGGATCCGCAGGTCCCTGTGCATGAGTCATCCGAGGAGGAGGTTGTGATTGAGATTCCGGATGAGACACCGCCGAGTGGTAAACCGACGAGCACATCACGCCCTCGCGAGCCTGTGAGAGATTACACTCCCGCCATTCCATACCCAGGCAGATTGAAGAAACAGAAGATGGAGGAGCAGTATGGTAAGTTTCTAGGGTTGTTTAAGCAGTTGCATATCAACTTGCCATTTGTGGAGGCTCTAGCTCAGATGCCTAAGTATGCGAGGTTTTTGAAGGATATCCTCACGAATAAGAGGAAATTGGAGGAGTTGTCTCAGGTGACGCTGAATGAGGAGTGTTCGGCGGTGATTCAGAACAAGCTACCGGAGAAGAGACGAGATCCGGGGAGTTTTACCATCCCCTGTTTGATAGGTAGCTTGTCGGTTAGCAACGCCTTAGCTGACCTTGGTGCTAGCATTAACCTCATGCCATATGCGGTCTTTGCTAAGCTTGAGTTGGGAGAACCTGCACCAACACGCATGAGTATCCAGCTGGCCGATCGTTCGGTCAAGTATCCGCGAGGGATAGTGGAGAATATGTTGGTTAAGGTTGACCGTTTTGTGTTTCCTGTAGACTTTGTGATTCTGGACATGGATGAGGACAAGAATGTCCCTATTATTCTAGGTCGACCGTTCCTGGCCACCGCTAAGGCCCTGATTGATGTGTATTCAGGAAGGCTTACATTGAGGGTGGATGAAGAGGAGGTGACCTTTGATGTTGGGAGATCCATGCAACACACCCAGAATCAGGATGATTCACTCTACTTTGTTGAGACTGTCTATTCTTGTGTGAGTGATCATCTCCAGGACACAGCTGAGGAGGAGTCCCTGGACACCCAGATTGTAGGGGGGGAGACATTTGATCCAGTTGGTGAGGATCAGTTTGATGAGCAGCTGCATAGCCAGGAGAGCTATGAGTTTCCCAGTGTTCAGCGGTTTTTGCTATGGTTGATAGAGATTCTGAGCCGATTGAGCGGCCTTCTGTTGAGGACCCACCACCTGTTGAGCTTAAGGAGCTCCCGAGCCATTTGGAGTATGCCTTTTTAGATGGTGAGTCTCGATTACCTGTCATTATCGCCTCTGATTTGACGAGTGATGAGAAGGAGAGGCTATTGGAGGTGCTGAAGCAGCACAAGCAGGCTATTGCATGGAGGATTATGGACATTAAGGGAATTAATCCCTCTTTTTGTACCCATAAGATCCTTATGGAGGATGACTACAGACCTGCTGTGCAGCACCAGAGGAGGTTGAACCCGAACATGCAGGAGGTAGTGAAGAAGGAGGTGATTAAGTTACTTGATGCAGGTTTGATTTATCCCATCTCCGATTCGCCTTGGGTTAGCCCGGTTCAGGTTGTCCCTAAGAAGGGAGGCATGACTGTTATCACCAACGAGAGGAATGAGCTGATTCCTACTCGTACAGTCACAGGTTGGAGAGTGTGCATCGATTACCGCAAACTCAATGATGCTACTCGGAAGGATCACTTCCCCCTCCCGTTCATTGATCAGATGTTGGAGAGATTAGCGGGGAAAATGTTCTATTGTTTCCTAGATGGCTTCTCTGGCTACTTCCAGATCCCGATCGCTCCTGAGGACCAAGAGAAGACGACATTCACATGTCCCTATGGCACATTTGCTTATCGGCGGATGCCCTTTGGATTGTGTAATGCTCCGGCCACTTTCCAGCGTTGCATGATGGCCATTTTCCATGATATGATTGAGGACTCCATGGAGGTTTTCATGGATGACTTTTCTGTGTTTGGGAGTTCCTTTGATCATTGCTTCGGGAATCTGGAGAGGATGTTGGCCAGGTGCAAAGAGGCCAATCTAGTGTTGAACTGGGAGAAATGCCACTTCATGGTGAAGGAGGGCATTGTGCTTGGGCACAAGGTTTCACGCGCGGGGATTGAGGTTGATAGAGCTAAGATTGATACCATATCTAAGCTGCCCCCGCCAACTTCCGTGAAATCTATTCGTAGCTTCCTTGGTCACGCGGGCTTTTACAGACGCTTTATTAAAGATTTTTCTAAGATTGCCCGACCGATGACCCAGCTTCTTGAGAAGGAAGCTCAGTTCGTATTTTCTGACGAATGCCTTAGTGCATTCAATTTGTTAAAGGAGAAGTTGGTGAATGCCCCTATCATGGTAGCTCCCGATTGGAAGCTGCCATTTGAGATCATGTGTGACGCGAGTGACTTCGCTGTTGGGGCGGTCTTAGGACAGAGGAGAGAGAAGCAGTTTCACCCGATTTATTATGCGAACAGGACGCTCAATGACGCACAGGAGCATTACACCACGACGGAGAAAGAGCTCCTAGCCGTTGTCTTCGCTTTCGATAAATTCTGGTCTTATCTCGTCCTATCAAAGACCATTGTATTCACTGACCATGCAGCTCTTCGGCACCTGTTCAGCAAACAGGATGCCAAACCCCGACTGATCCGGTGGATTTTGCTGCTTCAGGAGTTCGACATTGAGATCCGCGATAAGAAGGGCGCGGAGAATGTCGCAGCGGACCACTTGTCCCGTCTTGAGTGCTCAGCTTCATCTGAACTTGTGGGGTCATCCATAAATGACAATTTTCCCCACGAGTTTCTCATGCACATACAGACACAGGATGAGGAGTCTCCATGGTTTGCTGATTTTGCAAACTTTCTTGCTAGTGGGATTGTGATTAAGGGCTTAACGCATCAGCAAAAGCGAAAGTTCTTTGCGGATGTAAAGCACTATCTCTGGGAGGATCCCTATTTGTTTCGAGTCGGAGCTGATCAGATCGTGCGCAGGTGTGTGTTTGGAGATGAGGCACTTCAGGTGCTTAGACACTGCCACGAGGGTCCGACAGGTGGACACCATGGAGCTACCTTGACCGCGAAGAAGGTCTTTGACGCCGGTTTCTTCTGGCCTACCATCTTCCAGGACGCTCATGAGATGATCCGAGCTTGTGACGCTTTCCAGAGGGCGAGCAACATCTCATCTAGGAATGAGATGCCCCAGAACAGCATCCAGATTTGTGAGATTTTTGATGTTTGGGGTATTGACTTTATGGGACCTTTCCCAGCTTCTCGTGGCAACCGGTATATCCTAGTCGCTGTTGACTACGTTTCTAAGTGGGCCGAGGCTCAAGCCTTGCCTACTAATGATGCTAGGGTGGTTGTTCAATTTTTGAAGAAGCTATTCTCTCGCTTTGGTGCCCCCAAAGCCCTTATCAGTGACCGTGGGACCCACTTCTGCAACACTCAGTTGGAGAAGGCTCTATCACGATATGGTGTGAACCATAGATTCTCCATAGCCTACCATCCACAGACCAGTGGACAGGTAGAGGTCACAAACCGGGGCATAAAGCGGATTCTAGAGAAGACGGTTGGTCAGAACCGTAAGGATTGGTCGGATAGGTTGGATGATGCACTTTGGGCCTTCCGGACTGCGTATAAGACGCCTATTTGTACCATACCATTTAGGTTGATCTATGGGAAGGCGTGCCATCTTCCGGTGGAGTTAGAGCACAAGGCTTATTGTGCGTTGAAGGCGGTGAATCTTGACTTGGTGAGCGCGGGAGAGAACCGGTTCACTCAGATTCATGAGCTTGATGAATTAAGGAATCAAGCCTATGCAAACTCCACGATCTACAAGGAGCGCACTAAGAGTTTACCTGACCGACGCTTGAAGGACAAGAAGGAATTCCGAGTGGGTGGTCATGTGTTGCTTTACAACTCTAGGTTGCGATTGTTTCCCGGGAAGTTGAAATCCCGATGGATGGGTCCCTACACGATTAGGGAGGTGTTTCCTTATGGGACCGTCGAGATTGAGCATGAAGATGGGAGGATCTTCAAGGTCAACGGTCATCGTCTTAAACCATACATTGACGGACCGGTTGACCCGGCATTGGAGGTAGTTGACCTCCACCCCAAGGACAAATGAATTCGGGGGCTTGAGTCTAGCTAACGACTCGTTAATAAACTTAGCCTGTTTCGGTATCATCTTTGGTAACACTTCTTAGATTTCGTTTCTATGTTCATTTTCCTATTTTTAATTTTATTTTTTAGGATTTTACCGTTTATTTTTGAGTTTAGGTGTTCGGAACGTGTTTGGATCAAAGAGAATTGAGTTGTTGTTTGGAATATCACAGGTATGTCTTCTGAATTTTTAGAAATTTTAGTTTGGAAGAATCGCAGTCGGGTTTGGTACAATCTACAATAAAAAATATCAGGGTTTTCTATCTGCTGGGCAAGAGACACGGTCGTGCCCCTTTCCAGGCGCGATCGTGCCTCTAACCCTAGGCGCGGTCGTGCCTCAGCACTTGGCGCGGTCGTGCCTCAGTAATTGGGGGTCGGTTTAAATTAGTTTTCAAACGACAGACCATTCACACCCCCCCATACCTCCCAGCAGACGATTGCCCTCCCCCTCGGTGATTTTCTTCTCGTCACCATTTCCGGTCTACCCCTTCAATTCTTCGATTTAAGGTACGCCCCAAGCCCCCTTTTCTCTCGATTATCGCGATTATAAACCTAGTTTCTCCTTTTCGTTTTTATTTTTGTCGATTTATAGATGTTTAGGCTTTAAATACGTAGAACTAGGTCCTACTTGCTTCCTGGGTTGGTTATGTATGAAAGCCCCTTTATAAAACGTGTCTAATTGATGGATTTTGAAACTGGAAAACCCTAAAATGGGTTGAGCACGGTCGCGCTCATGGCCAGGCGCGGTCGTGCTCGGCTTTTAAAATCCCAGGAAAGCTTGGTTTGGTCAGGCGCGGCCGTGCCTTTGTTGAGCGCGGCCGTGCCTCTTGAATTTGGCCTTAGCGCGGTCGTGCCTCGCACCTGGCGCGACCGTGTCTGTCGAGATATTTTGCCCGTGGTCGGCCTTAGCGCGACCGTGGGCTTAGATTTTGGCCTTGGCGCGGTCGTGTCCCTTCCCAGGCGCGACCGTGCCTCTTCATAATTAGGTCAGAAACTTCATAACTTCAGTTTAGCGTCTTCATAACTGCTGTGATTTTAATTTTGTTGTCGTGCAGATGGAAGGCAACAGGGATCACCCATACTTGGAGTTCGATCTCAACGAGCACGAGTACGAGGCTCGTCTGGATGTTCTGTGGCCCCGCCGAGGCCGGATTTTAGCCGCTCGTCGTTTGGAGCCTGCCGCCATAGATGCCATTGGTCAGAGGGACCGATGGGACGATCTTGTCACCGCCCCCTGGCGCCGTTTGTTCAGGTTCCATGCTATCCAGTATATAGAGCTTGTGATGGAGTTTTTCTCCACATATGAGTTCGATTATCCTTGCTTAGACCTAGAGCAGCCCGAGACGATTAGGTTTAGGTTAGGTGGGGAGTGGCGAGTGATGTCGGTTGCCCGGTTTGGGAGATTGTTAGGATTGTACACAAGACAGGAGCTCCAGACTGAGATATTCACTGAGGGTATCACCGAGTTCCCGACCGAGGAGGATAAGGACCAGTTCTGGCATGAGTTTGGTTTTGGGATTTACGATCCGAGTTTGACCAAGGCTTCGAGCCTTCGGGATCCGCTACACCGTGTTCTTCATCGCTGCATTGTTTATTCCATATCTGGGCGAGGGCAGGGAGAGACGGTAGTAAATTTGAGGGAGTTATTCTATCTGTTTTGCCTTGTACGCCCGCGCACTTGCAATCTTGCGCACTCTATCGCGGGGTACTTGGTGAACAGCTCGGGGCGCGATGTTACCAGCGCCATCTGTGGAGGTCACTTTGTGACCAAGTTGGCGAGGCACTTTCAGCTGCTGACCGACGATTTGATTGGAGACCTGACCCCTGTGGCCGAGACCGTCGTGATGACCGTGCAGACACTCAGAAACATGCACGTAGCTCGTCGAGGCGCAGGAGGGATTAGATTGGTTGACAGATGGGGACGGGTATGGAATCCAGACCGTCCGGGCCCCGATCCAGATGTTGTCTAGGCCGAGGCTGAGGCTATTGCCGCCGCCCATCAGGCACACGCAGCTCAGCAGGAGCAGGAGCACCACGAGCATCATGTCGAGGATCCGGTTGTTCCTCCTCCACCTCCTCCGCCTCCACCACCACCTCCGGTGACCGTCTCCCATGATTTATTCATGCGCTACTGGGCCTGGAAGTATGAGGTCCAGTGCGCCGCTGCTGCTGCTGGCGGGGCACCATACGTGGTTCCCCTCCCATTCTTTATGCAGCCAGGGCGACAGCCCGATCAGCATCAGCCGCCACCATCACCGCAGCTTCAGCCACCACCATCACCGCAGCATCAGCCATCACCACCACCGCATCATCAGTCACCACCACCCGGAGGAGATGGAGCAGAGGGTGCCGGCCTTGCTCTTGAGGATTTTGAGATGGAGGAGTAGTGCCCTCCACTGTTTTGGTATCACCTTTTGTGAGTTGTACTTTTGTTGTATTGTACAAACTCTTGTATCGCGCTACGACGTTTATGTTGTACTTTTGTTTCCTTGTACTTTTGTTTTCTTGTACTTTTGTTTCCATGTACTGTTGTATATATTTGTGTTTATATTTTACTTGATGTTACTGATCTGTGTTTGATGTTAGTCTTGATTAGATCTTGGAATTGTGGAACTACATGGAACTACGTGGAACGTCATTGTTGTGGGTTGGATTTTTGCGTGTGCCATGATCGACACAAGGGAAGTTTCAGTTATCCCTTCACACTCCACTGCATTGCATTCCATTTTGCTTTGCATGTTTTTGTATACATTGTGGGCAATGTATGTTTCTAAGTGTGGGGTTGGGTGTTCATTCTTTGCTTTACATTATTTTTGTTGTACATTGAGGGCAATGTACAATTCTAAGTGTAGGGTGGGATTGTATTCACGCATTGTTTGTCCTTTTAGCATTTTATCGATTCATTTTTTGCAAAATATTCCTTCATAATTTTTTTATTGGCACTAAATTAACAGTTAACCGTTTAGCATTCACAATTTTTAGTAAATAATAGAGGTTTGATTTTTCGAAAGCAATTGAGATAGAAATTCCATTGAGTCAAACCCAATTTTTTGTGATAACCATGAGTTTTAGTGGGCTAAACGAATGAATTGCATGTAACCTTTTGCTTACACCCATTCCTTTCCGTTTCCGTGAGTTTATTTTTGAGCCTTGATAGCTTTAGACATTGTTTGCTCTCGTTTTTGCGGATTTGAGTGTGCCGGATGTTTCATGCTTGTTAGAACTTGCTTTTAGTATACATTTCGAAATCATGAACATAAATATTGCATAAAAATGATTGAGGCATTAGGATAAACCACTTTGTTAGCCTTTTATCTTTGTTTTCCCTTACCCGAACACATCCACTAGTTAACCACGTTGAGCCTATCCCATGTTCTTTCTTTTATTACCCACATTACACCGCCATTAAACCTTCATTAGCCTTTTTACTTATTTATTCTATTTTTTTTTACCCGTGTTAGAAATCCGGTCGGCTAATGTTAATTTTATAGCTTTTACTTTGTTGTAATCTTCAAATTCTTGAGAAGTTTTTAGCTAAGGAAAGATGCATATTGACTTAGTTCCCTTCAAAAGAAAAGAAATAGTGAAAAAAAAAAATTATATCACCAAAATCAGGTGAAATATAGTCGATTAGAGCAATTTTGTGAGCAAAGATGGAAAGAATTCGGTTGTTAGCTCTTATCTATATACGGAAGTATTAGTTAGTTTATTTTTCATATTATAAGTGTTTTAGTTTTTGAATTAGCATAACCGTCGGGTTTTTAGCCATTTAGCCACTTTTAAATTCCATTTCCTTACCCTTAACCATTGTCAAGTTACAACCCGTTTAAAGCCCTCTTGATTTGTGCTTTATTTCATGTTAGTTGGTAGAGATTTGATCTTTTAGCAAGCTTATGATTTATGCATGATTCATTGTCTTGGCATTTGAGTGTTCTATACATACACCATTACTTGTATGATCATATATATACCCGAGTGTGTGTGAACATTGTGAGAGCATTAAGCTACATGCCAATGATTTCATAGGCGTATTCATTTGCTCATTCGGTTATCACGTCATTGGGTTTCATTTAGTTAATTTTGCATTTCTTGAAAATCTTTTCAAACCTTTATAAGTTTATTAATGCTTACGGTTTTCCCGATTTGATCCATAGTGTCATTGGAAGTTTTGTTTCATTTTGATTTCTTGCTTGAGGACAAGCAATGTTCAAGTGTGGGGTTGTTTGATGTGTTAATATTTACACATCTTTTTGGCACAAAACTTCGCTCATTTAACGATCAATTCTTGGTTATATTCAACGTTTAGGCACTTATTTGCTTCATTTCCTGTTTTGTAGGTTTTTGTGAAGCTTGTGAACAAACAAGAAGATTCCAGGATAAAAAGTGAAGTTTTTAGGGTTTCTGTGATGAAGGCACGGTCGTGCCCCTAATTGGCACGGTCGTGCCTAACTTGCAAACCCTAAGCACGGTCGCGCCCGGTACTTGGCACGACCGCGCCAAGCCAAAAGGCAAGGCACAACCGTGCCTGCCTCCACACGGTCGCGGGAACACCCGTGAGTCTGACACCTCGAAGCAAGAGACCCAATGGAAGCTCCGGATCGGTCAACCCTCTGTTACGCGGTCGTGCTAAGACCTAGACACGACCGCGCCTTTGTACCTCACACGGTCGTGCCTTCTCTCTAGGCACGGTCGTGCTTCCCACTTTCTATTTAAACAGAACTTAAACTCTCATTCAGACATCAAGCAACCAGGGGAGAAAGTCTACTGTTCCAGCTCGTATTTCTCTTGTTCCAGCCATATTTCAAGATTCTTGGAGAGGATACAACATCAAGAGGATCACCATACATCAACAACAACATCTAGGCTTGGAGGAGTGGTTTGATTCTTGTTTTCATATCATGTTTCACACTATTTTTCCCTGCTTATTTGTAATTTTGGTGCTCATGATGAGCTAAAACTCTTGTTCACTTTGGTTTAGATGAAGTTTAGATACATTTGACAACATTCATGGATTATTGGCAATTATTGTGTTAATGTTATGACAATCGTATGATTATTCTTTGATGAAATTATGTATTCAAGTATTTTGAGTTGTTTACAAGACTTGTATTTGTGTATGCCATATTATGTTGGAAAACTTGTGGTTTATACTTATATTCATGGATTGGTGTATGTAATTATACTAGTTTATGGCATTTGACTAGGAATGGTGAATGAAGTCTTGTTTGTGAGTCATTATATTTGCATGTGTATCCTTATGCTTATGTTTGGAAAGACAAAGTATTTGTTATGATGTTTCATGCTTAGTCTTATGTTTATCTAGGAATTGTTGACACATTCTCCTAATTTATATAACCTTTGTATGAACATTGTATGTTGAAGAAATGCATATTGTTGTCTAATTTAATCAACTTGAGGTGGGTAGTGTGTTGTTCATATTATCTTTCCAACTAGTTGTTGGATTAGTATACCTTAATCGGAAGCTAGTTCAATCTTTATAAACATTGACATGATTGTTAAACAAGTGAGCTTCATTGTATGATTTTAGGTGGTTGGTTTGTATAATTCATGCTAGCTTCCGAATGGTCATTTGATTGGATATCTTTGACGAGAATTTAGTCAATTTATGTTTCGTGTATTTGCCATGTTTCTATGAGTGTATTGAATGTATTCTAGATGGATTCGACACCAAAGTGATATTTTCTCCCTAATTGTTTGAATTGTGACCTTAGCTTAGTTTTTATATATTTGCATGTTAGTTAATTAAACAAAACTCTCCAAAATATCTTTATACCCTCACTTGATTAGATTTTAGTTCCGGTTTATTATCGCATTCCACCGTGTCCACGGATTGATATCCGGTTCTTACCTTTACTATATTGCTATCCGACGGGTACACTGCCCGATGTGTGTGTGATTAGTTTTTGGTGAAAACCCTTTTTAAAACTCATATTGTGTGAAAATTCTTTATTAAAATATATATATAGTTTACACGCATCAATAGCCATCTGCCATTAGCAGAATTCTCATACAATAACAGCTTCCATTCCAGTATTGGTATGCCACCATATGAGATGCTATATGGTAGAAGATGTTGGACTCCTGCATGTTGGGGAGAAATTGGACAGAAAGAATTGGGCAGCAAAGAAATCGTTCAAGCCATGTCAGAAAAGCTTGACTTAATCAAGGCACGTTTGAAAGCTGCACAAGATAGATAGAAGTCATACGCAGACAAGAGATGTAGACCAATAGAATTCCAAGAAGGAGATTACGTCTTGTTGAAAGTATCTCCTTGGAAAGGTCTAATCCGATTCAAGAAACGTGGAAAGCTAAGTCCACGATTCATTGGTCCTTTCAAAATCATTAAGAAAGTCGGAAAAGTAGCTTATCAGTTAGAGCTACCTGAAGAATTGAAAAAGATACACAACACATTCCATGTATCTTATTTAAGGAAATGTTTGGCGGATGAAGTTGCACACGTTCCTTTAGAAGAGATAGAGATTGATGATAAATTAACTTACGTTGAAGAACCTATCAAGATTCTAGACACAAAAGAAAAGCAGTTATGTCACAAGACAATCAAACAAGTGTTAGTGCAATGGAAGCACCGAAAAGGATCAGAAATGACTTGGGAAACTGAGGATGAAATGAGAAAGAATTATCCTCAACTCTTTAAGGATTAACAGGTTTCGAGGACGAAACCTAAATTAAGGGGGGGGGGGGGGGAGAGTTGTAACATCCCAAAAATCCTAAATACAAGATGGGACACGTGTTGGTTGAGAAACGTGGCCTAAGAACCCAACCGAGTATGAAACGGGAAGACTATTCGCCCGGAAATAACCCAAAACTTCATATAGGCATATCCCAAGCTAGAAAATGAGTTACGGGAGCCATAATATACGAAAATGGGGTGTTTCGACGAAGAGAATATGAAAAAATGTATGTCGGACCGATATCCTAAGTATAACGGTCCGACATGTGTTGCTGAAGCATTTCGGGAAGCTTTGATAGGTGTTTTGATGACTCAGCACCCACGTCGGACCGATATGCTTTACGCGTCGGTCCGACATGGGGACGTCGGACCGATATGGTTTACACGTCGGTCCGATATGGAGACGTTGGACCGATATGGATTACACGCCGGTCCGATATGTGCTGCAGAAGCAAAAAAAAGATGTTTTGACGCGTGTCACCGACTTCAGCCGACGTCGGACCGACTTGGGATTAAATGTCGGTCCGACAAGGGTCCCAATTCCGCCTATAAATAGATTCTTAAGGCCGTTCAAATGGAGAATCATCACACACAAACACCATACATACACACTTTCTGAAGAAGGGTAAAGGAGGTATTGCGGCGCGTTTGAGTGCAAGTACATTACGCTACGAGTGTGGTTCGAGTTCGGAGAAGCGTTTAAAATGAGGAACGAACTTAGAAATTACCCGAGGATAATGTAAGTACACTGGACCCGTACCCAAGGCACTATTATGTGAATTATGTGATTAAATGTTATGTGTTATGTGCTATAAATATAACAAGGGTACGGGGTAATGACGGATTACTCTAAACACTACACAGAAGTAATGGAGTAGTTACGACGTGTCCAATAGATGGTGGATACGCCGCTGGTACTTCCTATATATAAATCTCTTCGATACTTTTATGGCGAAACCATTATGAATGTTTAGGGGTATAGACTAAAAGATAGTAATGAAATATAGTAAACGTACGGGAGAACTTCCAACCGGTATGTAGTTATCTGACAAACAGAATGTTCTGTCTAAGTAAAGAGTGGTGTATAAATCTCTCCTAGACCCGTCACTCTTTCCTGGGAACATCTCTGTTGGAGGTACTACTCTGGAAGGATAATCACCCCAGTTTACAATATATGACGAATATGAATATATGATGAAAGTATATCATGCATGATAAATATGAATACATGAAAACACGATGAGCGTGAATGTGTGAAATGCATGATGAATACGTGAATACATGATGATACGTGCAAACATGAATGAGTATGATGTAACAAGTCTAAACCCTAAAATGGAATAACGGAGTACTCACGAAGTGTTAAAGGGGTGGTGGATATGCCTCTGGTACTTCCATATATAAACCCTTTTAATATATCGTGGAGAAACCGTTATGAAGTTTTAAGGTGAGGATTGGTTGGGGGAAATAAATCAAGCATATACATGAAATAAAAATAAATGCTTGATATATTTGGAAGGCTGTGAGTCTGAGATACTCAAGGTACCAAATGAAATGAGATACCCAGCTTGTAAGGTGGATCTCAATAAATAATAAAGAAGATAACTAAAAAGAGAACTCCAGGCCTACGGGGCTGAAGGAGAAAAGATTCCAAGCCTACGAGGCTGTGGAATGAATGAGTCTTCGTGACAAATGCGAGGGGTCTATACTAACGAGTATAAGAACCTTGCCAATACTCGGACCAGAGGTACGACCTAAGATGGTTGCGAGGGGGTTAGCACACCCATAAAATACATAATACCATGATCGGAGGTACGTCCGAAGATGGTCACGGGGGCACTATGACCCGAGAAAACGTGAACAATAATAAGAACCTAAAGGGTTCATAAATAAAATGAAAAGATGCAGTGTACTTAGCGAAAGCTAATTCAAAAACGTTTTTTAAACACTGCAGGAAAGAAGCACGTGGAATGAGGCTTTCTGAGGACGGAGCGGTCGGAGTTAGAGATCCCTATGTAAAATGATGTGATTACATTGTCTTTTGTAAAACAATGATATTATAAATGAAATGGTTACCTTAGCCATTTAATGGAAAGGTTTTTGTCAAAATGGGACCATTTTCCGAAATATAATACTTTGATAAAGTAAGAATTAAGTAGGATGTTTCATGGGTGTTCGGACTACAGGTCCGAAAACATTTCGCTCTTCGAGCGAGTCTAATTAGGCCTTTTAAGGCGTCTTGCCATTTTGGCCGGTCATTTCTGCGCATGCACTCATCTAGAGTTTTTGGTACGTAATCTTCTTCATTTATTACTTCCTTCGCTATAGCATATGCGAATCTGTCATACCCCAACCAACATCGAAATACGTCAGGGTGGGACATGGAGACTGTTCATAAGCACATGATCACACTAAATTTCTTATAATTATTAAACCAAGATTTCATAACATAAGTTTAAACAAACATCGAAATCAAAATACATCAAAAGTTCAATTCTTTATTCAATCTAGGTCTCATCCCTATGTGAAGCGACTTGCATGAAATCTCAAATATTTGCACCTGAAACATGATGAAAACAAGGTCAACTAAAAATGGTTGGTGAGCATACATAGGTTTTGATTCTACAAATAGGTTCAAAATGTGATGTACAATTCATGTGTAACATGGTATAAATAGGCAATTATGGAGAACAACTATAGTAAACTGGGTGTACAATCAAGCCTTTGTTGACATGTTAGGCATAACACTCATGTTACCCATGTGTTTGCGGTAAAAAATCACCCTACCTGGGTGGTGTGTCAATCCAATAGATCTATCATTGTTACCGTTGGCTTGTACGGAGTTAATGATTATACTTGTTATAAATGTAGTTTAACTCATAGTGTTCAAAGCATAAGGCACAAAAATACACACATGTACACATTGTTTGAATTGTATAAATTGCAAATAGTTCAATGTAATCATGTTCCACCCCAAAAATGTAAAAATGTAAAATGTGGGGCTATGTAACTCACCTTGCAATGAGTAGCTTGATAATCACACAAATATGTTGTTGTTGCACAAGAGTTCTAGTTAACCACAAGATTAACCTATGTTTTGACGAAATATAATGGATCAGTAGCTTGTACATAATTATTATGAAAATGATTAGAAGAAATGAGAACGGGACGATTTGGATTTTAGGGTTTGGAACGGATGAACGGACGAAAGAATAGTAAAGATTTGATTTATTACGATAACAAGTTAAATGTATAAATCAAGTTACAAGAAAATAATGTTTTATAAATTTTTATTTATAAAAGGAAACTCAGTGTCAAATATATTAATTTCCAATTAAATGTCCTATCAAGACAATGTGAAAAATAATATAATAATACTTTATATGAATATCATAAGTAAACACCTTTGTTATACGAGTTTTCTATTTAGGAGAATTTTAATTAGCGAGGTTAATTATTAGCGAGAAATCACCATTTCGAATATTATAAAATGATATCTTATAATTTGAATTAAGCGAATTATAACATAAAAATCATACTATTTATGCAATTAATAATAATAATAATAATGATAATGATAATGATAATGATAATGATAAGATGTAGCAATAAAACACTTAGTAAAAAAATGTGTGAACAAATTGTTCATAGTCTTCCATCCATAAGTTTGTTTGTAATATTTACATTCCACTATCCATTTTGAGGAAAGATGACAGAATCTTTTAAACCAAAAATATACAAAAGCTTACATTAGTGTATATTATATTTTACATGGACTATAACCTACCTTACACCGTTGTAATAATATATTTACCAGTTACATATGTATTTTGTTTTTTAGTCTTGATTTTTTTATGTTGTAGACATGGTAAACAGTTAGTAAATATGCATGTTAGATGTATTGTCTTGTTTTCTATGTAGGCACTCAAGTGTTAAGTTGTTTTTTATCATCATTGGGGAAGTTTGGACGCAAGTTGTAATTTGCTCTAAGAAAAATAATACGAATTAGTATACCATTGATTACAAGTTTACACTAATGTAGTAAGGTATTACACTGATGTAGCGATGAATATATAAAATAATTGTAATAATGTATCAATATTTATTTATGGTGGATTTTATTTTGTTTGATATCAAATTCTTGAATTTCTATCTTCAATTTGCTTGTCAATTTTATAAAAAAGCATGGAAACATTATTAATAATGAAATATTTTAATATTAGATTCATTAAAAAAAATACCATTACATTCCCATATGTGTAATAAATGTTTTCCCCAACTATTTGTTATATTTATTACCTTAGTGTTAATAATATGAAATCATATTTTCTAAACATAATTATAAAACAATTTGTCAAAAAATTATGTACCAATTTGTTTTAATAATATGATAACCTGTCAAAACTCAAAATCATAAACCTTTTTAATAATATGATTTTCTAAACGTAAACCTTTTTAATAATATGATTTTCTAAACATAAACCTTTTTATTTGTGTTGTAACGTTATTTGTCAAAAATCAGAATATAAAATCAAATTTTAAAAACATAATTATATATACTACATTTAAGATGATGTTAATAATAGTTTACCTATATTTGTGTAGAATGTACATTCTCTAAAGCATATTGTACACTTGGTTGAAAAAGAATCTCTCTTTCATTAACCCATTTATTTACTTTCTTGAAAAGGTGTCAGAATGATTTGAGATTGTGGAGTGTGGACATTGTACTAAATCTTGTAGGCTTTTAGTTTATTAGACCGTATTACCCTTACAGCCAATTATATGGTAAGAGAAATGATTAAAAAATTCAATTTAATCCTACATCATTGGATTGTTTGTACGAGAATTTTTTGTAGGCCTACGATGAAGTTTTTGGGTTTGAAAAAAAAAAGGTGGGTTTTGATAAGAGCCTCATCCTACATATACATATGTTATATATATATATATATGTAAGATTGAAACGTTGAGTTGATACACATTTAATGTAATAATTGTGACACATTGTAATGTACTAGATTGAAATAAAAATGTTATTATTTATAAAATAAAATAAAATAATACATACAAAAATCATGGATGTTACAGAATATATCATCAACATGTGTATTATTCCGGTTCCACATTGTACTATTTTGTACATAATTTATAAAGATCTCATTTTCGTTCGGTACCGGTGTTTCTTCTGGAACTTCAATTTCCTCTTCCGAGACATTTACTTCTACTGGGGTTCATTTATAACATTTTATAATATTTCACCAACTGCGTTATTTTGCTCTTTTCGTTTTCGTGGGTTATTTTCTTTGGAACCGATTGGTCTCCCATGTTTTCTTTGTATGGTAATCGCTTCTGGGATTACTTTAATTCGAGCAGGTGTATTTGATGCTGGTATATGTGACTTTGTCACTCTGTTTGTGTCTGTGAATGCATCTGGTAGTTCATTTGCTATTCTTTGCAAGTGTATGATCTTTTGGACTTCAGATTCACATTGACCGCTTCGGGGGTCATTTGATAATGATGATGCAATCCATGTTAGGTATTGTGTTACCAACCTTTCTTTATTATCTCCCCTTAAGACCGGGAATATTGTCTCATTAAAGTGACAGTCAGCATACCTTGCTGTAAACATGTCTCCCGTTGATGGCTCGAAATATTTGATAGTAGACTGGGAGTTAAAACCAATGTAAATTCCTAGTCTTCTTTGTGGTCCCATTTTGGTTCGTTGGGGGTGGCGGTATTGGTACATAGACCGCACAACCAAATATTTTTAAGTGGGACAAACTTGGTTCTCTTCTTAAGACCAGTTGAAGTGGAGAGAATTCATGATCAGCAGTTGGTCTTAATCTGATCAGTGAAGTAACATGCAGAATGACATGCCCCCATGCAGAAGATGGTAATTTACATCTCATAAGGAGAGGTCTAGCGATTAGTTGTAATCGTTTAATTAAAGATTCATCTAGACCATTTTGTGTGTGAACATGAGCTACTGGATGTTTAACATTTATCCCAACTAACATACAATAGTCGTTAAAAGCTTGAGATGTAAATTCTCCTGCATTATCCATCCAGATGTTTTTAATTTGATTTTCTAGGAAATTTGCTTTCAATTGTATAATTTGGCCTAATAGTCGGGCAAGTGCTACATTTCTGGTAGCTAAAAGGCTCACGTGTGACCACCGTGATGATGCATCAATTAGAACCAAGAAATAGCGAAATAGGCCACACGAAGGGTGTATGGGCCTGCATATATCTCGTTGGATTCTTTCTAAGAATGAGGGGTTTTCTTTCGTTATTTTTGTTTTTGACGGTTGAGTAATGAGTTTGCCAAGAAAGCATGATGCACATGATAATTCTTGTGGAAGCAAGACTTTTAAATTTTTGAGGGGGTGCCCATTTGCACTTTTAATTATTTGACTCATCATTATGCAACCAGGGTGACCTAATCAGTCATGTCATATGGTGAATGTGTTTTTATCTAGTAACTTCTGGTTACTCACCATGTATGACTCAATAGGATTAATATTAGCACAATATAATCCCGAGGATAAAGCTTTTAATTTTTCTAAAATAGCTTTTTGGCCATTTTCATTTGAGGTAATCTGCAGGTATTCACTATTATTCTCGGATATTGTTTCAATGTGGTAACCATTTTTCCGAATATCTTTAAAGCTGAGTAAATTTCATCTGGATTTACTTGAGTAAAATGCATCGTTGATAATTAAAATTCGTACCCGAAGGTAAGATGATGCGTGCTCTTCTGGAGTCCTCAATTATGTTACTAACACCCGAAATAGTACTAACAAGTGTCTTTATGGGAGACAACTTAGAGAAAAATTTCTTATGTTTACCTTGAATTAGGGCCAATAATCTTTGATGGTCAGCTCATCATAAATGAGCTCGACCCATTAACAGCCCAGTTATAGGCCCAATAGACTTGAGGAATCATAGAACGATTCGAGATAACATATTATTAATCCGTAAAGTTTACATAATCTCACGGCTAACGGTTAAAAGAATTAACGCGTACAGGTTGGTAACCGACACACAAGGTGAGACCTGACCACCAATATTAAATATTAATAGTAGTTATTAATATTCACTTCATATGTTTATTTAGAAGTTAACGCGTGAGTTATACGACAAAGAACGCGCGACTACGGCAAATAACACAGTAAACTTAACCTAGCTATCTATTACTCGGTGTAATTAAACGATATAGATGGTTATTATAACTATGTAATTTATTTTAAATTACCATTATTAGTATTATTATTATTATTCGAGAAATAATAATTTTAATAGAACGTGCAACATTTAAACGGACGAACGCGACACACGGTGCTGACGCATACAAGCACGGACAACAGCCGAAGCAGAGAGTTCATAAAATAAATATCTGGTTAATATTTATAATAACGTTTTACAATTTTACGTATTTTAAAATAATGATTCAGAAGTTTTAGTAGTGACGGAGACCCGAGTGAATTCACGTTATTCACAAACCAGTATTATTTCCCTTGAAAACTCCCACCCTAAAACCCTAAGTATATAATCACGCTTAACTCTTTTTCTCCTCATTTGCTCAATCCTAGCACACACATAGAGAGAGAAAGAATCCGGAGAGAGAGAGAGTGGATAGTGGAGCTCTGGCAGAGGAGCCCGCCGGCCAGCCCACGCCCCCCTCACGGTGGCATACCGGGTCAGGAAACACTGCTGATGGTGGCGGAACCTGGGGGTGGAGACGGACATTGGGGTTAACGGCGGCGATACAGGAGGCCGGACAAGAGGAGGGAGGGACGGTGGTGGTGATTAAAGACGGCGGCGGTGGCGGCTATGGGGTGCACAACCTACCCGTTTTTCTCGCCATCTCCTTTCAGCAGTAGATCAAGCAGCGGAAGGAAGAAGGTGGCGACAGCCGGCTCAGCCGCACCTGGCGACGACCCGATTACCCGGCAACAAGCCCTTGCGGCGGTCTAGGGTTTTCGGGCGAACCTAGTTTTTAGGCGAGACTCCATTGAACCTGGTAAGAAACAAACCCGCTAGATCTTCCCACTACATGGCTAGATCTAACTTTCCCAACTCTCAGACGATGAGTTTTGGCGAGTCAACGTTTTCAAAATCGTTCTAGACAGATTCGTATTTCCCGTGAGAACCGACGGCGATATTAGGGTTCCAACGAGTTTCAACTGACAAAAATCTCGTCTTGTGGAGTGTTTGAACGTCCCGATCTACGACTTGCGAGGTTTGCTTTTAAATCTTGGAGTAATGTTTAGAGATTTGTTGTTATTTCTTTTAGATCTAAATATCTTGGTTGCCGGGTTTCATTCCCGGGTGTCGGATACGTGTTTTTGGACAGATGACGGCGTCCCGAGCCATGGTCAAACCCAGTCAACGCTGGTCAAACTTGGTCAATGCGTGAACCGTGAGAGTTAGAACATTTTCAGCTCGTAAACGAGACCTATGGAAGGTATAAAACGCGCACTAAAACAATTATATTTAGTTAAGTAAAAGTTAAACGCGTGTACGGTTATTTGCATTGAGCCCTAAACGACTTGTTAGCGATAAAAATAAATACTTAATAAATATTAATATTAACGGACCGTAAAACACGTATATTTAATATAGAGAAACTCGTTTGGGATAAATATATGATGGTTAATAAATGAGAAAAATATATTCGTAAATGGATAATCGAATAAACGAGAATCGTGAATACAATCAACGAAAGATATGTACAATTATAAAATATTACTCGAGAACGTATAAATGTTTATATTACATTTGTAACATAAAAATCATTGATGATTATAGCTTAATACGAATATACGTGATTTGAGATTATTTGAATAACAAATATATTTTGTATAAGATTTATACATTTGGTGCTTCATTTAGATCTATATGAACGCATACAAGGACAGGTATGATGCTTGTGATATGAAACGGTTTATACAAAATAAATACGATTGCAATCATATTTTTTTTTAAAACTTTAAAGTATTTGTATAAATGTACGTATATTCATATATATATATATATATATATATATCTAATTGATATGACACTAAATGGTATTTTAACTAATCTTTAGATGGACTACACCAGGTTTGATACGACCATATTTTTATATATATAAACGTTCCATATAAACAAATAAAAATACTCATATAAATAACTATAAATACATATTTGTGTAGAAATATTCACATGTTATATGAGAATCAAACGATTATTATATGACACGATGTTTAGATTCGAAAATAAATACATGTACGTTCACACGCTCAAATATATATGTATATATGTATCGTAAGACCATTGGATTTATTACACGAACGTTTAGAAACTTAAACGAATACGTTTTGAATAAATATGAAAACTTGTGATCATCATAGTAAAACATAAAGTTGTATATATATTCAGTTAAAAGACATATGAACGTGAATTATTATTATAAATTATACGTGCACATAACTATACACGATCGTGTACACGACAAACTAATATTTTTGTATATAACTATTGAAACATATTCGAGTTGAGAAACCCGACTCGAATTAAGCAACTAATATTACTGAATGTTAAACCAACATCGTATACCGAATCGGTAATACCGTTAATAATCAGCGAAGCTCAACCGCACGCGTGATAACCCGACACGAGTTAGATTGATTGTATAATAGTAGGGTTAGTCCATAAATCTTATTAAGTCACTACAGGTATCGTAGGATTCGAGTAGTGCACCATACTGTTACCATCGTATCAGGTAGACCTTGGGTTCCCTTGCTACTTAAGGGACGAGATCGCCCCTAACACACCTCCAGGTGAGTTTCACTGCCCCTTTTTACTTTTAAACGTTTTAGAAATATCGGGGGAGAAACATACTTACTTACACGTTTGAAAACATGAGACATCATCGTTTAATACATTTAGGAACATCAGTGCCTGATACATTTGAGAAAACATGAAACATACTTACAAACATTTTTATATGGTAACAAGAAAACAAGACCCGACCTTTATGTTTGCATGATTTAACACATATAGAGCACTAGAACTCCCCTGAACATCATATTTATAACCATTAGCTATATATTAGCCTGGGATTCTATGGATAGTACTATTGGGATTGACACCCCCGGTCTCTCTGGCCAAATGACCACATAGTGTTCAAACAGTTGCTCGTGAGGTATGGGTGAGGGCTATTGGGACTATGAATCATCACATGTTTTCAAGGAAAACGCTTTCATATTATGCCAATGTACACATTTATCAATGTTTGCAAGGAAAGCTACTTTTCATTACAACGATCAAACTTGTGAACTCACCAACCTTTGTGTTGACATTTTAAGTATAGGTTAGCCATTTGGACTAAACCCTAGAAGCCGAAGAAGCGTGATCGCCAAACCTCGAGACTGTTTTGGCCTATATGGTTCTAGGATAATGTACAAGTTTATTTTAGTATTTGTAATGGTGTTCGATATATAGAAGTCTTTACTTTAGATTCCGCTGTTGTGTAATGTTATCAATCGTTGCGACCTTTATTTATTTAGTAATTAAATAAATTTGGGGGAGTGAGTCAACATATTTCTTTAGGAAATAAGAACATAAAATGCAAAGAGTCATTTATTTGAATTTGAAATAAACCATCATGAAAACTTGAAATGGTTCCAAAGAAAAGGTCAAAAGACTATAATAAAAAGAGAATAACATTTAAACAATAGGATCTCAGAAGTTTTCAATGAATTCGGCTGTATCTAAATGAGTGTCTGGTAATGGGGCATGAGGTTCTAGATTAGTGGTGCCCTCAATAATGTTTGCCTCAACAAGTTTCCCTTTTCTTTCAACATTCGTTGATAAGCTTCAACTAGGTGTTTAGGGGTGCGGCATGTGCGGGACCGGTAGTTATTCATCCCACATTTATAGCAGCTTTTGTTTTGATCCCGGCTAGCTCTCCCCCTCGCGGGTCACCCCGAATTTTTCTAGCTTGACTCATTATTGTCGGGTCTAGGATTTTTAGACTCCCGATGCCATGTGTTGCTTCTTTCGCGCCCACAGCCTCTACTGGGTCGCGACCTTTCCCCTTTCTTTTCCCGCTCTGTGTGCAGTTACCACATTCGCTTCTAGGATTGGGCTCGCACTGACCGGTCATGCTCGGTGGTTTTGAAGTAGGAGTTTATTATTTTGCTCAGCGACCAAGAGACATGATACCAGTTTTGAGTATTTTGTGAATCCACGTTCTCGGTATTGCTGCGATAAGAGCAAGTTGGAGGCATGGAACGTGGAGAAAGTCTTTTCGAGCATGTCTCCATCGGTTATATTTTCTCCGCATAATTTCAGTTTGGAGGTGATGCGGAAAAGAGCAGAGTTGTACTCGCTAACCGTCTTGTAATCTTGTAGCCTCAAATGGAGCCACTCGTAGCGAGTTTTTGGGAGTAAGACCAACTTCTAGTGGTCAAACCGATCTTTAATATTCTTCCAGAGTTCGAGAGGATCCTCAACAGTGAGGCATTCCCTCTTCAAATCTTCATGGAGGTGATGGAGGAGAAAGATCATGGCTTTTGCCTTGTCTTGTAGGGAAGTCTCATTCCCTTCACGGATTGTATCTCCTAGGCTCTTTGGCGTTAGATGGATTTTGGCGTTTAAAGTCCATGGGAGGTAATTGTACCCAGTGATGTCAAGGGCGATGAAATCAAGTTTTGAAAGGTTCGACATTCTACTAAGAAAGATTTATCAATTAAAATGGACCTTTGTATAGAAAGTGTAGATTTTGGGAGAACTACGAGCCTCGTTGATTAGAACTAAAGGTTCTATAATATTTTAAATGAGAGTCTATGAATTCATGTGAAGTTTTGTAAAATAACTAAAATTAACAATTTCTAAAATTGTGTGTCAAAAATTTATCCCAAAATTTTTTATCACAAATACAAGTTAATAGAGGGTATCCAATTTATTTAATTTTTTATATAACTATACTAACAATTTCTGTAACAATCATAATTTGTTGAATTTTATCAAATTAGAAATACGTCATTTTCATAATAATTTGAGTTTAAAACAACTTTTAGTACTTGAAACAATTAAAAAATATATATATGTGTAATCTTGTTTTTAACACAGTGATTGCTTAAAAAAATAACTTTTTAATTTATATGGGTTTAAGACTTTAAGATATAAAAGTATGTAACTAATTTTAAAACATATATGGGCCCAAAAAAAACTAAAATCGTTCCAACATGTCGGCCCATAAAAGAAACATTTCCTTTTCTTTTTAAACCTAATTTTGAGTACACATGCAGGAAAAAAAAAAATCCCAAATCGATTAGCCGTTTAACCCAATTTCTCTTGCCCTAATCTCTCTTCTCTAGTGGGACAAATAGGGAAAACACATGGAAATCAAGAACAGGAATATCAAGAACATAAGAAAATCAAGAACAGGGGTGCTAGCTCGATTCGGTCGGTGGGTAAAAACGAAACCGTAGGAGTTCATGGCGAGCATTTGATAATAACTTACCATGTAAATTAATCTTAGCAGAACTAGTTCTTTATCCAAGAATGTAACATCCCGAAATTTATTAAATAAATATAACGAGGCCAGAGTTATAACGAAGGGCTAAAATAAAGGAAAGGAGGAAAAAGGGACGGGCTTAGCCAAGGGCCGGCCCATGGGCCGAAAACTTGAAGGTTTCCCCTTCAAATCAGCTGATTCATCTCATTTGTTGTGCAAGTTTCTAGAGAGAGAGAGAGATCGGTTAGAGAGAGAGAGAGATCGGGAATCAAGCTCAAAGTCTCGGGAATCATCACTCCTCGCCTCTGGATCCTCTAACATCGAAAAGGGAACGAAAACAGGTAACCATCGAGCTTAAATCTAAGTTTTTATTTATTTCGGATTTTAGTTTAAAATCACATAAAGGTACGGTTTTTACGTATACAATACAAAATAAACCACATATTTAAGCTCATGGATGAAATTAGAACGTCTTGAACGTAAAAAGTTAAAGGTTTGAACACCTTGAAATCGGCTGACCAGATCCAGGTTCTGATTGGGGAAGAAGGTCGCGCACGCCTGGAACCGTTGTGTGCGAACTTATCAAGTTCGCTGGCTCAAGTTCGCCCAAAGAAACAAAGTAGCGAACTTACCTAAGTTCGCCTATGAAGCGAACTTACTTAAGTTCGCCTAAAGATCAAAAGATAGCAAACTTACCTTAAGTTCGCCTATGTAGGCGAACCTACCATGTTCGCCTGAATCCAAGATAGCGAACTTACCAAGTTCGCTTAAGCCAAAAGAGGCGAACTTACTTAAGTTCGCCTAACCCTAAGAATATAAATGTTAAGTGTCGTTTAGGTTCATTAGCTTATCTTGTATGACTTAATTATACAGATTGTGTGTGACCTTAAGTGACGCTCTTTAACCAGCTAGAATACTTCAGTGACCGCTTATCAGGTGAGTTCTATGTGCCCCTATGTGTTATGTGTAAATGATTTTAAATAATTTTGGGGCTGAAGTGTATACATGATATGATATGAATATTGATTATAAGTATGACAAGTATGTTATGAGTAATGAAATGAAAGTATGACTTAACATATAAGGATGAAATCTTGCTTTATATATATTATATATTGCATGTTATGAATGTTTATGGACGCTTCGATGATAACGGCTACTTCGGTAGACGGACGACCACTCGACTATTATGTAGCCAGAAAGGAAAGTCTAGAAAGATAGATGTGACATCGAGAATTTTTATTTTATTTTTGGGCAACTAGCGACGTTACTTAATTTTCGGGACGAAAATTCTTTCAACAAGGAGATGATGTGACACCCGACAATTTCAGATTAACAAAGTTAATTTAATGTAAGGCCCCTCTTTCAGGAAAACCTCACTCGTTGGATTTACTCATAAACATAGCCATTGATACCGAATTATAACATTTAAAACATTCAAAATGCAGCGGAAACATTCATCGTTCAAGTACAAAACATCGGAAGTCTTAGCATTTAGAACATAAACATTGTCTTAACATAATTTAAAGTGGGATGTCAGTCTCATGCAGGATAGCCATCACGCCTTCGCACGACCCTTCCTCTTGTTACCTGAAATGTATACTAAAAGTCAGCTAACACTGGTGAGTTCTAGATTAAAGTATTAGGTATAACGTGAGTCATTCATTCGCATAATTGATTCATATATATATATATATATATCATTATTTCAGTGAACATACATTGAATATACACGCGAATAGGTGTATATGCATTCATTGAACATTCATTGGTCATACACATAAGGGTGATCAACCCGTCATTGATTGCGTAAGTCACAAAGACAGACGCTCCGTCCTACCGTCATAGGCCGTATTTCATACCGTGTCTACTGAAGTAGTCCGTCCTTCATTACCGTCCGACAACCTTTGGCCGTCCGTCTACCGTGTCTACCGTCGTAGTCCGTCCTTTCGCCCGTCTGCCCGAAGGCATCCGTTTCCCATGCGAACTATTATTCATGCAACCGTTCTACTTATCATTGATAAGGAATTTGCTTCGACCGTCCATTGATTGCCTTTCATACGTCCTAGCTGATAAATGAACGTATATGTCCCGGTTGCATGATAGTCACATGGTCGTCCGTCTACTGTAGTAGTGGTGTTTCAATCAGGCTGGAACCCAACGCATGCAACGTAGGCGAAACTTAGATTTCAATCAAATAAGCTCAAGTATATGGAATATGGATGCGGGCGCCACCGAAACTTGGATTTATTCTCATAAAAAGAGAGTGGTGTGCCAAGAAATTTCAAAAACCTCTAAATTTTAACTTAACGTGGTACCTATCACCCTATGTTGACAGTTTCAGTATTACCGATACTCTAAGATGACCCACAAGATATCATGAATTAAATCCGATTAATTCCTAAACAACACAAACATGATATTTAAGCTTTACTAGCTAGCTGGGTCTACCAAAACATAACTAATTAAACACGTTTTCAATTATTTAAATCATTTAAACTCATAAGTAGATCTAGTTGTAATATCATTTTCCAATTATTAGCAAAACTTTTGATTTCAAAGGACATTTTTTCAATTTTTTTTTGTATTTTTGAATTTTTATAAACAAGACAAACTAGTTCAACTAGACACTCACATCCCCACACTTGAAAGACATATTGTCCTCAATGTGAAGTAAAACACAACTAAAAATAAAAATGAAAAAAAAAAATCAAAACAAGAAGCGACTTAGCTGGTAATGTAGCAGTGAATATATCCAGCTTCCTTCATCCTTATGTGCACCGTATAGCATTTTGGTCACAGTTGCACATACTGCTGGGTTGCCTTTATAAGCTAGATAAGATGAGAATCAACCCCGCCCGAATGGAGATTGAGAACAGACGGAGCGATCAAAACCTGCACAATAAACCTCACAACAAATCCGCAACATTAAACTGACTCAAATTAAAATAAAGACTCGACTGACTCAAACTGAGAATTAAAAGTCTCAAGATAGATAGATGCAGAAAAACATACTCAATGGGTGGCAAACACATAGACATGAATGCCAAAGTAAGGTGAATCATCGGATCGAAACGGTTTCAAGTTTCCCATAGTAATGGTGGATGGTGAGTGATATGATGGATGATGGTAATGGATGATGTGATAGATGGTAATGATAGATAGTGTATGTGGTGGATGATTATGGTAATAGAGGTGGTATGTGTGAGGATGAGTGGTGATGGTGGATGTGGAAAACCATGGACAACAAGGGAACAAGGCAAAACCAGGGGGCCCCGCGTACCGCGAAACAACAAAGGCCACTCCTCGCGTACCGTGAGAAGTTAAAATGTGGCCGAACCTTATATCTATCCTTCGCGTACCATGAGGAAAAAGGTATAATCTCTCGCGTACCGCGAGGGACCTCTGGTGACAGAAAGTTTTGAGGGTTTTTGTACTTAGAAAATTTTTGAGCCCTCAAACTTTTTTCACCCAAATTCCATAAAAACCTATTCCAAGAATAAAAACAAATGTAAAAAATACCTGGAACTTCATTCCTGATGATTTTCCTCACCGAATCGAGCGCGAATCCCTGCAAAACACGACACAAACAAAACACACAAACCAAAAACACATAAAAAGACACGGACTCAAACCAAGTAGTATACACAAACTCTACATCCCAGTCACTTGCACGGGACTCAAACAAGCCTATCAGGAGGCTTCTCCTTGATCCTAACCGGTACCGCCTTCATCATATGCAGTCTCCCGGTCCTCCCTATCTTCAGCACACTCCTAATCTTATCAAACACTAAACTCATATTACATATAGCATTCAAATCCTTCCACCACAGTTTATACCTACCCGGTCTAAAGATAATATAATTCAAATAACCAAGTAGCTTATCACCCGTAAACCTCCCCAAACTTGGGGTTTTCACTCTCCCTAATTCAGATAACTCTATCAACGCACGGGTCCTCTTACGGGGTGTCCTAGACCTAGGAGAACTGGTACTAGGGGTTGGTTCAACGGTTCTCCCCTCAGAAAGCACAATGGTGATGGGTAACGGTTCAGGAATGGGATTTTCTATATGTGGGACCTCTAAACCTTCTCCCGGATCTCCGGGATCCTTAACACTCTCCTCTAACCTCCCCACACTTGGGGTTTTTCCTATGATCTCATCAAATTCAGGTATCATCTCGAGCTGATCATCAGGCATCTCATCATCGTAATCGTCCGGCTCTTCCAACAACTTCTCTAATTCTACCGCCTAATCAGATGGTTCTTCTAAATTCGGGGCGGGTTCACCAACTTCTAACATCAGATCAGAGTCCTGCTGGTAGTCCATGAAGGCATCAAGCATGCACACAGAGTGACTATGCTCGCCAACATCCTTCACGGACTGTGTAGCCTCAAATATAACCAACTTATCCCCCACACAAAGTGTGAGTTTCTCGTCAAAGACATCGATTACTACCTTGGCGGTGCGCAAGAATGGGCGCCCGAGGATGAGTGGGACTCTATCATCCTCTTCCATGTCTAAAATAACAAAATCCATGGGGAAGACAAACTTGCCGACTTTCACTAAAAGATTCTCCATAATTCCCCGTGGATACTTGACTGAGCGGTCAGCCAAGGTAATGCTCATGTGCGTCGGCTGTAGTTCACCTAGGTCTAGCTGTTTTATAGATAGAACACGGCATCAGATTGATGCTAGCACCCAAATCAGCCAACGCGTGGTTCAAGGGTAAACTACCTAGGAGACACGGAATTGTGAAACGCCCTAAATCTCCTAATTTCTCGGGTAGCTTGTTCTGCACCACCGTAGAGCATTGCTCACTAAGTGAGACTTTAGAGACCTCCACGAGCTTCTTCTTGTTGGAAAGAAGATCTTTTAGAAACTTGCCATACTTCTGCATGCGCCGGAGGGTCTCTATCATTGGAAGATTGACCTTGAGTTGTTTGAACATGTCAAGGAAGTGACCGTGTTCCCTGGCTTGCTTGAATGGCAGCAAACGTGCTGGGTAGGGAACACGAGTCAGGTCATTCTCGGGGGTCTGCATCTCCGCCCCCTTCTTCTCCTCCTCTGCCTTCTCGGCAGGCATCTCAACTACTTCCTCCTCGTCCACCTGCTGCCATCTTAGCATTGATCTCAGCAAATCAAGCTCTCCAGTCAATCTTCTTGACCTCCTCAGGTGACGGAATGTTATACGTACTCGAGTGGGAGTCATCCTCTACAACCTTTTTTTTCTCCACACGCCTGACTGACACGGCCATCATTGAAGTGTTGGAGCTTGAAGATGGACCTCCCTGTCGTTCTTTCAAGCTTTGAGCGATGTCTCCTACCGTGCGTTGCAGATCCTGGAATGCCGACTGTTGATTCTTCAAGAGAGTGTCATGGCTATTCAATCTCTGCCTAGCATCCCTGTCATTTTGCACTAACTGAGCAAACAACTGTGTCTGATTCTCTATCATCTCTTCGATTTTCTTTGTGTTGACACTACTTCCCGAGCTTGCTCCTTCTTCAGCTTCTCCATACTGATACTGGCGGGCATTAAACCTAGATGGGTTGGTACCAGATCTCCATCCCGAGCCAAATGAATTGTAATTGTTATACCCTCGGTTCTGGTTGCCCGCAAAGCTCACATGCTCCTGATTATTTACGGGGCAATCTCGGGTGTCGTGGCCTCCCCTGCACATTTGACACCGCTGAGCATTGAGCTTCAGCTCTTTAATCTCGTTAGCCATTGAGGCGAGTGTAGCAACCACGTTAGTCTCAGGAGTGACCTGATGCACACCTCTAGGAAAAGAGGCGGGTGCTCTAGCAGTAGGAATGGAATTCCTAACAGAATGTGGATGCTGCTGTTCGGCTTGAGCGAATCTCTCGAACATTTCCTCGCACTCATCAGGCTCGAGTCTCTCCATGATATGACCTCCCGCAGCGGTGTTGAACATTTGCTGCTCCTCGAAGGTGAGGCCATTATATAACTTCTCCACCAGCGCCCAGTCGGAAAGACCGTGCTGAGGACATCGGCTCAACAACGTGTTGAACCGCTCCAAGGCCATGTGATAAGGCTCGCCAGGATACATCCAGAATGAATGGATTTGATCACGAAGGCGAGCGGCCGTGGAAGGTGGATAGTACTTCCTGAAGAATTTGGCTTGAAAATCCTCCCAAGTGGTGATGGAATTGTCAGGGAGGGTGTCAAGCCAAGTAGATGCGAGACCAGAGAGCGAGAATGGGAAGAGACGCAAGTAGATTGCGTCCTTAGACACACCCGTGATATTAAAGGTATCACATATGCATGCAAAGCGGGATAGGTGTCCGGGTGCATTCTCATCCTTAAGGCCATGAAATTGAGTGGCATGGGTGATCGTGCTCATGACATGTGACGGGATCTGCCATGCATTGGTGTTCGGAATAGCAGGGCGTGTGATCGAAGATCTCGCGCTCGTGACCCCATCACTTGCCCTCTGGTGCATGGTACGTCTCGGTGGTGGGTCAGCGTCGCCCATAGTAGGAAATGGAATTGGGCTAGTAGAACGTACCTGGGATTTGCAAAGCTCTTTTAAAGGCTCCCAAAAGTCGCGGGTGCGCTCGTGTAGGTCTCGTTTGGGCTCTTGAAAAGCTGAATATGGTGGTGATCCCTGCGAACGAGTGTGGTACATAAACTAACACAAGAATGAAATAAAACAAATAAAGACTCAAAGACAGAAAGACTCGATCCTATTTTAGACACTCAGATAGCACGTAGGACAAGCACAGAAGACACACAAGACTCAGAAACAAAACAAACCAAAAATCACTAAAAGAACTAGTCAAAGCTAATATTGCTATTGCCAAGTGTCCCCGGTAACGGCGCCAAAAACTTGATGTCGTCTAGACGGTCTATATAAAAACTAACAAAACCTAACCTAGAATCCTAAGTAATAATAGGAATACCTATGAACTAAACCGCACTGACAGGCAAGTGTACCTATCAAATGTAGTAAAATTTAATGGTAAACCGAGTTATCGAACCCTAGAGACACTACGAAAAAAAAACTAGACTTTGACTCGGACTAAAGATTGAATTGGATTGGGGGGTTGACTACACTAAATATTAACTAAGAATGTAGTAAACTAAGTCGACTCAACTATCAAGACAAAAGAACTAAGATGAAATCAGAAGATGGGAAGAATACTACCTAGGTCGGAATCCTACTTGCAAAGCACAACTTCTACCGGTTCTGGAAACTAATATGGATCTGGGTTTCTAAGGATGACAACTAAAGACTACCTAGTGGATCCCTAATCACTCTCAGGGTGTCACCAACTAAGCTACCTAAAGATGTAATAACTCACCAGATTGTTGAATCACTTCTCAGTTATTTCCAACTATGATAAAGTACCCTAATAGACAGGTTACCTCTCAGTCACACTGTCCACCAATACACTCAAAGAATACATAGGGTAATATCAAGATAACAACTATGACATGAATAGCAACAATCACTAGACACCTAATACCGGCATCTTCTCAGACAGCTGACACTCAGATTCCTAATGACGAAGACTAAACGACTAATTCTCACCTCTCGGGTATTGAACTAAGATACACATTCAATTCTAATCAGCAATCAAAGACAACTCCTTATGGCTACTACGTCTAGCAAACCACCCTAATCACAAACCCTAAGATCTATGACCAAGATACGTAGATCAAACTGGCAGACAACCACAATCAACGCAAGGAATTGAAATCAAACACAAGATCAGATCTAAACATGCAATAACATCACAATAATAAACTCAAGATCTTTTACAAAATCATAAATCCATTGATTGAATCCAAAAACCGAATAAAAATTGAAACTTTAACAAGTATTCATCATGTGACCTAGGCAATATCAAAGTTCTTGCCTATAATCATGCTTAAACAACCAAAACAGAAGTAGAAAGACAAAACCATGGTATCAAACATTGCAATTAAACAATAAAAATCGAATCTTGTAATCGAAAACGCTAAATCTAACGAACCCAGAAGAAAAGTCTCAATCTTTAGCCTTCAATCGACTTCCTACTCCTCAAAATCGCCTCTGGTCTCTCTCTAGACGGCTGGAAATCGAACTCGCCAAAGAATTGGCATAAAAATATTTTTAAAACGAAATCTAGGGTTTTGCGGAAATTACGTCTCTCGCGTAGCGCGAGAAATAATCCCAGGTCCTTCGCGTACCTGAAGGACAATTTAGTCGCGGCTGATTATGGAAATCCTCGTGTACCGCGAAGGTTTTCTCTGGGCTTCTCGCGTACCGCATAAGTCTAAAAATCTCACTTTTTGCAGTTTGAACCCTAGACTTTCTTCTCTTGCTCGGTTGCTTCACGTATTCACTTGTTTTATTCCCGAGCACCTGCAAACATAACAAAGACTCAATAGTATACAAAAACGACTTAAAGTAAATTACAAAACTAATTAAAAATGCACTAAAACAATTGAATACAAATGTGTTCTTTGCACTACATCAGCATTAGGTTGATGCTAGCACCTAGGTCGGCAAGAGCGTTGCCGACAGATAACCCACCAATAACATAAGGGATAGCGAAACTCCCTGGATCCTTCATATTCTGTGGAAGGCTGGTTCTATGACCGCAGAACACCGTTCATTCATCACCGTGGTGGAAAGTGCCTCAAGTTTAGTTTTATTCATCAACATGTCCTTGAGGTACTTTGCATAGTTGGGAATAATAGACAGAGCCTCAATAAATGGGATGTTAATGTGTAGCTGTCGTAGCATGTTGAGGAACTTCTGATAGTGACCGTTCTCTTTCTCTCTTCTAAGCCTACCGGGATATAGAAGTGGGGGCTTATACTCTTTCACAGGCGTCTCAGTCGCCTTCCTAGCTGTATCCTCTGGCTGTGCTATAATTGCTGGGCTTCGCCTCTCTTGCACCTTGCCATGATTTGCCTCCATCTCAATCTCTTCATCGACCGGCTCACCATCATCTACTACCGGTCTTAGAGTCTCGGCACCTCGGCCGCTCCTAGTAGTCACTGCCTTCGCGAATTGCCGTGAGTGACCGGGGTTCGCATCAGTGTTACTAGGCAGACTACCCTCCTTCCTACTTTTCAACATCTCAGCTATCTCTCCTACATGCCTCTCCACATTCTGTAAGGCCAATCCCTGGCTTTGGATCATCGTGTCATGCTCCTTAAACTTCGCAGCATTCTCCTGCTGCCGCCTATCATCTCGCTCTAGAAACTGAGCCATCATCTCTTCAAGGCGGTCCTTCTTCTCCCCGCTTCCCTGACCCGAACTCTGGAACAAGCTCTAGTTCTGATTACTCCTCCAATTGGAACGAGAGTTGTTTCTTCATCCAGATTTACCGTTAGAGTTATTTCGGTTTTGGTTTCCTAAGTACTCTACCTGCTCCTGGGTCATCTGGCAATCAGCAGTGTGGTGGCCCCCCTTACAGATTTCACAGCTCCGATCCGACTTCATCTGCAAATCTTTCACTATTTTGGCTAATGCCTCGATCTGTGCTGCTAAGGCTTTACTCGAATCAACATGCATGACCCCTCTCTGTTAACTCTCAGAATGTGGGCTCTGGTAACCGATCATAGCAATATCCTCGAATAGGTCAAAGCACTCATAAAGGGTCTTACTCGTCATCATGTTCCCCCCTGTAGCTGTATCTAGCTGTCCTCTACTAGAAATGGAACAACAATTATAAAACTTCTCAACCAAATACCAATCCTCTATACCATGACGCGGGCAATCGTTACACAGCCCCTAAATACTCTCCCACGCATTGTGAAAACTCTCCCCTAGCTGCTGCTTAAAAGCATGGATTAAACTCCTGTAGTGAGCAACCTTTGAAGGGGGGTAGTATTTAGCAAGAAATTTATCCTTCATAGCAGTCCAAGTGGTGATGGAATCATTGGGTAAGGACTCAAGCTAAGTGGTGGCTTTATCTGCCAAACTGAATGTGAATAGACGCAACAGTTTTGCATCCTCAGTGACGCCATTAAGGCGGAATGTGTCGCAGACCCTACTGAATCTAGTGAGATGGGAGTGCGGGTTTTCATGCGAGTTCCCAAGGATGTGCACATTAGTGGAGATAGTGCTCATGACATGAGATGGAAACTGCCACGAGTTAGCCTCTACAGCAGGCTGAGTGATGCTAGAACGCACGCCACCGTCGGTCGACTTGGCGTAATCAGAAACGGTCCTTCGTGTAGATGGCTCGCACATTTCTTCAGAAGATGTTTCAACAGTCTCTTCAACAGGTTTCTTTCAGAACAGATGCTCGGGCTCGAGTAGAGCAGCAAACTTAGCAGATCCTGTGGAACGGGTGCGGCAAATATGTTGCATACACTGCAAAAAGAAAAATAAATATATAAAATAAAGATAGTATGCTAACCGGAAACAAAACAAAATAGATAAAATAAATGAGAAAATTTGATAAAATACTAAACAAATAAGTGGCACAAATAGTTAACAAATAGTGGTCAGACCCCCAACTCGGGTCGTTCTTGAAGTCGCCAAAAAGTGTCCCCGGCAACGACGCCAAAAACTTGATGTGGGATATTATATATATATATATATATATTAAATTAACCAAGTTTTAATTGTAGAAATGGACTCACAACTAAATCACACGCTCACGGCAAGTGTACCGGTCGCGCGTAGTAAAGACAGTAAGCCCGAGTTATCGAACCGTGGACACAAAAGGTGGCGACCCTCGATACTAAACCTTTATTGACTCCTAACCGATGCAACACACAAGATGATTCAATTTATTACTTTTAGATCATGCAGTCTACAACAACACACCTAAATACTGACTCCACTCAAAGACGGACAAGACACGAAAACACTTAGACACACGGAAAGACAAAGAAGACAAGACAAGACTTTAAAGAAAGACTAAATCAATGAACTAAAATACGAAACAATGACCAAATATGAGACAAACACTACCTAGACTAGGAATACTATTGACTGACTCAACTGCTTTCGGGACAACCGACTGTATGACACTGGTTCTAAAGATAGACTGACTCGGGAATCACTAAAACATGCAGGTTCTCCTCTCGGACTCACCTACACACCTCAACTATCCTAAGGGTTGGATTAAGCTCACGGGCAAGGAATTGGATTTCCTCTCGGACTCAGCAAAACCTAGAACACCACGTACTCGAAAATGATTTCACCTCTCGGTCTCAACCGTCCTATACTCAGAGACTATCCTAGATAGACCTAAGAGCAAGGAGTAAACTCCTAAAATACTGTTTATGACATGAAATTGCAAGATGATAAAGACGACTCGGACAACCCACTCTCGTGCAATTGCTACCCAAACCGACAAACCACAAGACAACCCGACGACCTATCTCCTCTCGGACTCAAGATTGGTAAAACACTGATTTATATGACCACACAAACCTGCTACAACGATTGGCTTAATCGTCTAGATCACAAACACAAAGTAAATGACCTAAGAACCCGAAATCTCACCAAAAACACCAAAGCATTCAAGTAAAACCTCAAGAGCAACAAATTCATGCAAGATCAGTAGCAAATCAGTACTCAAACACATTCATAACCAATAAATCAAGAATCTTTACAATAATATCCGTCTTACGATCGATTAGAATTCTAAAACAATCAAACCAAGTCAATATTCATCCTAATCTAGTTTAGCTACTCATAATACTGAGATACAATCCACAAAATACTGGAAACATGTTCAGAATTCGAAACAAATGTAAATAGAAGAAACCTAATGATGAAAACGCGAATTGCAAACCGAAAAGCAATCCCCACAAGCAATCCAAGTGATCCTGAAGCTCCAAACTCGTCCTTGAAGTCTCTCTGCTCTCTACCAGCCGTAAACAATCGATCCCCCTCAAGAATGGCCGTTCAAATCTTTAAATAATCGATATCTAGGGTTTTGCGGCTTTTTGGACTCTCGCGTGTCGCGAAGGCCAACTTAGTCGGGCCCGGTTTTAAAGCCCCTCGCATGTCACGAGAATTTGGAGCTCACTATTTGCGTGTCGCGGATAGTATAAATTCCAAATTTTATTTTGTTTTTCTTTCCGGCTCCGTTTCTTCAGTATAATTCATTGGTTTATCATGCAAACCTACAAATTCAACAATAATCTCATTAAGTACCAATTTCTTAAGATATTTTCTAATAAAACTGGGTTAAACAGGTCAGAAACAACTCTATAAACATATGTGTTTTAGAACACATCACTACTCGACTCATTACTTGGAATTGGGAGTCGTGGTGTTTGCACTAAAAATCTGGAGGCATTACTTGTACGGTACCAAATACACTGATCACAGGAGTCTTCAACACATTTTCGAACAGAAAGAGTTGAACATGCGACCACGTCGCTGGATCGAACTCTTGAATGATTATGATTGTGCTATTAAGTATCATCCGAGCAAGGCTAACGTGGTAGCCGATGCCCTAAGCCGAGAAGAAACCAAACCCAGACAAGTTCGAGCGTTACAGCTCACTATTCACATCGGATTACCTGATCAAATCCCTATTGCTCAACTTGAAGCCCTGAAAGAGGAAAACCTACCGTTAGAATCCACCCGTGGCATGGAGAAACAACTTGAGGTTAAATCGGATCGTCTTCGCTACTTCGCAGAGAGAATATGGGTCCCAGTGTATGGAAACTTAAGGGAACTTGTAATGGATGAAGCACACAAGTCTTGTTATTCTATTCATCCTGGTTCCGATAAAATGTATCATAACGTGAAGGTTCTGTAGTGGTGGCCGAACATGAAAGCCGATATAGCCACCTATGTGAGCAAGTGCCTGGCATGTTCGAAGGTCAAAGTCAAATACCAAAAGCTGTCTGGTTTGCTCCAGCAACTGGAAATCCTAATGTGGAAATGGGAGCAGATTTCCATGGACTTTATCACTAAACTACCTCGAACTCCTAGCTGATGCGACACCATCTGGGTGATCGTAGATCGCCTAACGAAATCCACTCATTTTATTGCAATTTAAGAGACTGATAAGATGGAGAAGCTAACTCATATTTATCTAAGAGAAGTAGTCTCTCGGTACGGAGTGCCAATTTCAATCATTGTTGATCGAGACGCTCGATTCACCTCGCGTTTCTGGAAATCATTACAAAAAGCTCTGGGCACGCGCCTGGATATGAGCACAGCGTACCATCCTCAAACAGATGGCCAGACTGAGTGTACCATTCAAACTCTAGAAGACATGTTATGAGCTTGTGTAATTGATTTCGGTAACAGTTGGGAAACTCATCTGTCTTTAGTAGAGTTCTCCTACAATAACAACTATCATACTAGCATCAAAGAAGCACAGTTCGAGGCATTGTACGGACAGAAATGTTGATCACCTATTTGTTGGGCTAAAGTTGGAGATAGCCAACTTACGGGTCCTGAACTGATGCACGAAACCTCAGAGAAAATAGTGCAAATCCGAAATCGTATGGCGGCAGCCCGTGACCGTCAAAAGAGTTATGACGATAAGCGTTGAAAATCGTTGGAATTTCAAGTGGGTGACATGGTTCTATTAAAAGTTTCACCTTGGAATGGTGTAATCCGTTTTGGGAAACGGGGCAAGTTAAACCCGCGTTATGTTGGGCCGTTCAAAATAGGGAAGAGAATTAGTCCAATAGCGTACCAACTGGACCTACCTGAATGACTTAGAGGTGTGCATAATGTATTTTATGTCTCAAACTTAAAGAAATGCCTATCAGATGAGACACTCGTGGTTCCACTCGAAGAATTAGAAATCGACGAACAGTTACGCTTCATTGAAGAACCGGTCGAAATCATGGATAGAGAAGTTAAGACGATCAAGCATAATAAAATCCCTATTGTCAGATTTCGTTAGAACTCGAAATGCGGACCAGAATTCACATCGGAGCGCGAGGATAAGATGATGCGCAAGTATCCTCAGCTTTTCAAGAAGTCAACGGCAAACACACAACATACTATTTAAATTTCGGGACGGAATTTATTTCAACTAGGGGATGATGCGACATCGAGAATTTTTTTTTTATTTTTAGGCAACTAGTGACGTTACTTAATTTTCAGGACGAAAATTCTTTCAACAAGGGGATGATGTGACACCCGAAAATTTCAAATTAACCTCGTTAACTTAAACTTCGTTATCTCACAAACTCAGTTAATTCAGTTACAAACCACAAGGACTAAATCTGCCATATCTCAAACATATACACAAAAAACTACAAGGACTGATCCTGTCATTACCCAAAACATGACTGTTGACTTTTGAAAGTCAAAATCATGTGTTCTAAGTCAAAATTCAAACTCATAACTCTAAACCATTCGAATTCGCGACTGTGGTGAATGGCATTGATGATCTCGACCGCATCCCAATCGTTTCCATATGTTTTTGATCCATAATAATTACTAATTCAATCCCATTAACCTCATTCCAAACCGTAACCGTCGAACCATCACAAAACCTCCCAATTCGATCATTTGGTCTATCAATTTCGAAATCAAATACTCTGCACACACTAGACGAGTCCCTCTAATCATTTCCCCCACATCAATTTCATCGGAAAAGCAGTCGGAGTCACCGGAGACCAAACAACCCGAAGTCGTATATCGATTTAGTCGAACCCTATCAATTCGACATCAATTCAGGTAATTGAGCACACCTATTGTAACATCCATGACTTTCCGGCTCAATTTTACCTTATTTATTTCAATAATAACACTATATTTAAATCATGTATTTACTCAAGCATTTTTTTTGGCATATAAATCGTTAGATAAATTAATATTCGTTTCAACCATTAAACCCTTGCGTTTGCATATAGATTCTACAACACCTGTTTTGGTAAATTATTATATGGATGTATCTATACATACATATATAAAAATTTTACTTATAAATGATTTATACAAATATATTTATATATTACAAATAAAACTTATAGTTAATTTTTATAAGTTTATAAGGAGTGAAAACCAAATTTTATATAAATACACATACATTTTATGATCCATATACACAATTTGAAATTTTATTAAGATAAAATTTCATCTCTTTATAAATAATAACAATTATATATATATATATATTTTTTTTAAAAACCAAATAAATTGGTATTGAACCCCATGGTAATACCTTGAACCTCTTTAGACGTTTGGAACCCTCAACTTGAACCCATTCATCAAGAAATTTCAAATTTTGACTTCCTTGGACAAAAAGGTTGACTTCAAAAAGTCAACAGTCCTTCCCCGAGCAAATCAAGGCCAAATTGGGTCAAGACTCGTCGGGTTGGGATTTACCTTGTATACCAGATCGATTATCAACCTTCCTAAACCCAAATTGCATTTCATGTAACATCCCAAAATAGTAATTTAGTAAACAATAACGCGAATGAGGCTTAATCGTCATAAAACAAAAGAAAAACGGATGGGCTTGGGCTCGGCTCCAACGGACCGATGAAAGCCCAGGTATATAAGGGGCAAGGCAGCCCACTTCACCATTTCATCTTCATTTCATCATTCTAGAGAGAGAAAGGAGAGCTCGGGTCTAGAGAGAGAAAGTCAACGGATCGACACGAGATTGAAGGAGTACGTTACCGCTGAGCTCGTGAGTAAAACCTCCGAATCAGAAGTCCAATCCAAGTAACGATTCGACCATAATCTGAGTTTTTGTTTGTTTTGGGGTTTCTCGGGTTTTAGCTAAATAGGAGACGTTTTTATGGATAAAACTTGAAAATAAGCATAGAACTAGCATCTAGAGTGAAAACCTCACCTTTTGATCAAAGTAAATTATAAGATTAGCATGATCGGATTAACATGCAAGAATTGCGGACTTGTCAAGGAAACAGGTGCTGCGTACTTATCAAGTACGCAGTAGAGACATCCTGCGTACTTACCAAGTACGAAGGAGAAAGATCATGCGTACTTACCAAGTACGCAGGAGAAAGATCATGCGTACTTACCAAGTACGCAGGAGAAAGATCATGCGTACTTACCAAGTACGCAGGAGAAAGATCATGCGTACTTACCAAGTACGCAGGAGAAAGATCATGCGTACTTATCAAGTACGCATGAGCAAGGCCTTGCGCACTTACTAAGTGCGCAGGCAGCAGACCAGTAAGTAAAGTCAGTATGTTTAGAATGATTGAACCGTTAGAGTCGGGGTTGGGTCTGATGTGTATTTAAACTACCTAATTCAGATCGTACGTGATGTTGTTGGACCTTTGTTTAGGACAACCAAGACTAGCTTTTCAGGTGAGTTCTATGTGCCCCCTTCTATGTTATGTGCAAACCTTATTAATGTTTTGGGGCTGAAATGTATACACTAAATGAATAAATGATATGAATGCTAATGTGATCATACGTGATATACTAATATATATTTTATATATATATATATATACGAAAATGAATTATGCACAAAGAATGAATCGTATGATTATATAGAATGAATGAAAGAATAACACAATGTTTAAGAATGAAATCTTGCTTTATATCCATATATATATTGCTTGCCAAGTATAAGAAAAAGTTATGGACGCTTCGATGATAACGGCTACTTCGGTAGACGGACGACCACGTGACTATTTTGTAACCGAGACAAATACGTTCCTTCATCAGCTAGGACGTACGAAAGCCATTAATGGACGGTCGAAGCAAATGGCATATTATGAATAGTAGAACGGTTGCATAAATAATAGTCGCATGGGAAACGGATACTTTCGGGTAGACGGGCGAATTACGGCCTACGACGGTAGGACGGTTGTAAGTCATGACGGATGGACACAAGTTGCCGGACGGTTGTAAGAATAAAATTACGGACAGACACCAGTTTCCGGACGGTTGTAAGAATGGCGGGCCATGACGATGGACCGTGGCGTTTGTCTTTGTGACATTCGCAAACAAATGACGGGTTGATCACCCTTAAGTGTATGACCAATGAAAGTTAAGAAAAGAAAAAGGTGAATGCACATATATATATATATGTAATCACAAAAGAAAGATGAAAGAAAAGCAAAAGTTTATGAATACGTATTTATATATATGTAATCACAAAAGAAAGATGAAAGAAAAGCAAAAGTTATGAATGTATATAATTATGTATACTTATAAAGAAAAGAATGATCATACTTAATAGTTTTAAACTAGAACTCACCAGCGTTAGCTGACTTTTAGTATACATTTCAGGTACAGAAAGGAAGGGTCGTGCGATGGCGTGAAGGTTACCCGGCGCGAGACTGACATCCCACTTTTATTTATGTTAAGACAATGTTATGTTTCAATTTTTAAGACTTCCGCTGTTATGACATGTAATTTGAATGATGTTTGCTTCCGCTACTTCTGAATGTTTTAAATTTAAGTTCAGTAATTACGACTCTGTTTATGAGTAAATCCAACAAGTGAGGTCACCCAGGAATGGGGCCTTACAAGTTGGTATCAGAGCAATAGTTTGAGAGATTCAGACATCCCTAAATGTCTGGACTCAAACTGATTATGGGACCAACGCACGGATGTCAGTATGGGTAACCAACGCCAACGCTAGCACGGTAAGTAAGTACTAGAGTTAATACACTTGGATAAGAATAGATACCTTAACTTAGAACAAATAGATGTCAATGTCACAACCGATTTGAAGAGTTTTGAACCCGAAAAGCAATGTAAATTAGTAATCACAAACCGGTCACTGTAATTAAAAATTAACCTTGCTCATACTGTTCCAAACTATGATCTGAAGAAATGACATTGATGTATTCCCTCTATAACTATCAGGAAACTAAGAATTATGGCTGGTGGAGGAAGAACAGGACGCCGAGGCGGTTGCACTGGCCGAGTAGGTAGATCCCCGTTGAATCAAAGACTAGAAGAAGAAGAGAGTGTGCACGCAGAACACACCGAGAGTGTCCACGAAACAGAAGTGACCCCAACTGGAGACGACAATCCAGGGCCGATACAGTTGGAACCCGAAGTCAGGGATGCTATTGCCCGTGAAGTTGTGCTCACTCTGAAGAAAGTATTGCCTGATCTACTATCCGAGGCACTAAAGAAAAGTAAAGAGGATGATAAAGGAGGTCATGAAGAGAAAGTGTATGATAGTGATGGGGATGAAGTGAAAATGGGATCAAGCAATCGTGGGTGCACTTACAAAGGATTCAAAGATGGAGACCCACCCAAGTTCGATGGGAGCAAGGATTCAGTGGCAACGCTCGAATGGATTGAGAGGATGAACGCTGTAATTAACATCAGCGAGTGTCGACCGGACCAGGCGGTTAAATATGTTGCTCATTCTTTCACCAACAAAGCACTAGGTTGGTGGAGAAACATTCAGAGAACAAAGTCGCCAAACGCTATCGCCAGAATGACATGGGAAGACCTGAAGAAGCTTATAATTCAAAAGTTCTGTCCCCAGAACGAAATTGATCGAGTGGAAAACGAAGTCCTAAACTTTAAGGCGGGCAACAAGACGCACCGCCAGTATACCTCTAGATTCAATGAGATAGCTTAACTGGTACCCCACCTGGTGGAGATAGAAGAGCGAATGATCAAGTATTATGTGAAGGGCCTACCTCAAAGGGTCCGTGTCCATGTGAAAGCCAACCTACCCTCGACCTTCGAGTCGGTAGTGAATCTGAGCGGAATCGTCTACGACGATTATGCCAATGAGAACCCACCAACAGAGACCCAAAAGAGAAAATGGGAGAACCCGTCTAGAGGCACCGGAAGAGGGAATGTAACAACCGAAATTAAGAAACCAAGGTCAGAAGGGTATGAAACTTGCAAGAAATGTGGGAGGCAACATCTTGGCGAGTGTCGAGTCGGCACCACCACATGTTATAGGTGTGGAAAGGCGGGACACTATTCTCGTGACTGTTTGAGAGACTCTAAATGCCAAAGTTGTGGACAATTTGGACATCTGACCAAGAATTGCAGGAAAACCAGATAATCTGGTTCGGGAAAAGAAAAGGAACAAGAACAGCCAAAGGCTAGGACACGAGCCTACGCGCTGACTGAGGAGGAAGCAAGGGGAAACCCTGATGTTCTGTCAGGTACGTTCCTAGTTAATGATGAACATGCTGCTATTTTATTTGAATCTGGTGCTAGTAAAATTTTATATCCAATGCATTTAGCCGTAAACTAGGTTGCACTATCAACACCATAGTAAAAGCCTTTAGCGTACAAACTGCCGTTGGTAAAAACTCGGCAGTATTTCAAGTAACAGAGGATTGCATCATAGAAATAGAGGGTCATAAGTTCCCTTCTAGATTGTTCCTTCTCACCTTAGGAGGATTCAATATAGTATTGGGTATGGATTGGCTAGCTGCCAATGAAGCTCAAATCATATGTAAACGTAAGAGGATACACCTCAAAGCTCCAAGCGGCAGCCCAATTACGGTTTATGGGGATTGGAATTGCACGATGCCGAACATCATCTCGATGATCAAGGCCAAAAGATACATGAGGCGCGGTTGTAAAGCTTATTTGGCATATGTTATTGATGATAGAATGAAAATGAATGAACTCAAGAATGTACCCGTGGTGTGCGACTTTCCGGAAGTATTCCCTGAGGATCTACCTGGGTTACCACCCGATCGGGAAATAGAATTTCAGATTGACTTATTGCCAGGAGTTGAGCCCGTTGCCAAAGCCCCCTACCGATTGGCTCCGTCAGAAATGAAAGAATTGATGTCTCAACTAGAGGAACTAACAGAAAAAGGGATTTATTAGACCGAGCATCTCACCGTGGGGCGCTCCGGTACTATTTGTAAAGAAGAAGGACGGCAGCATGCGCATGTGCATTGACTACCGCGAGTTGAACAAGAGGACAGTAAAGAACAAATACCCACTGCCTAGAATAGACGACCTTTTTGATCAACTGCAAGGTGCAAGTTGGTTCTCAAAGATTGATCTTAGGTCGGGTTACCATCAGTTGAAGCTAAGAGAAGAAGACGTACCAAAGACCGTGTTTCGCACGCGTTATGGGCATTATGAGTTTCTCGTGATGTCCTTCGGATTGACCAACGCACCAGCAACGTTTATGGATTTGATGAATAGAGTATGTCGACCCATGTTGGATCGATCAGTGATAGTCTTTATAGAAGACATACTGGTGTACTCGAAAAGCGAGGGTGATCACCACTGTCACCTAAGAGATGTTTTGGAGGTGCTAAAGCAGGAAAAGTTGTACGCAAAATTCTCCAAATGCGCGTTCTGGCTTAGGGAAGTCCAATTCCTAGGTCATGTAATAAACCCAAACGGCATTATGGTGGATCCTGCAAAGATCGAGACAGTAAAGGAATGGAACGTCCCAAAGACACCAACAGAGATACGAAGTTTTCTGGGATTGGCAAGCTACTATCGAAGGTTCATTCAAGATTTCTCAAGGATAGCATCGCCACTAACTAAACTGACATGGAAGGAAGTAAAGTATGAATGGGGTCAAACCCAAAACAACGCGTTTGAAGAACTTAAGGCACGATTAACCCAAGCTCCAGTCTTGACTCTACCTGAGGGAAATGAAGACTTAGTAGTCTACTCTGACGCTTCAGGGCAGGGTTTAGGTTGCGTACTTATGCAACGAGGAAAGGTAATTGCTTACGCCTCGCGACAACTAAAGATTCACGAGGTTAACTACTCGACACACGACCTAGAGTTAGCAGCAGTAGTTTTCGTGTTGAAAATATGGAGGCACTATCTGTATGGAGTTAGATGCACCATCTACTCAGATCACAAAAGCCTGAAGTACTTTTTCGGGCAAAAGGAATTAAACATGAGGCAAAGGAGGTGGTTAGAGCTACTGAAAGACTATGACTATGAGATATTGTACCATCCAGGCAAGGCAGACGTGGTGGCTGACGCTTTAAGTAGGAAGGAAGAATCGGAACCTATCAGAATCAAAGCATGTCAGCTGATTATAACACCTGATTTGATGAGTGAGATATCAAAGGCACAAGATGAAGCACTATTAGAAGGAAATGTAAAACGGGAAAGAATAGCAGGACAACAAGGAAATTTGGATGCAAATGCATACGGTGTACGAACTAGGTTTGGCCGAATGTGGATACCTAAGATTGGCGAGCTTAGAGCCAAAATATTCGATGAGGCCCATAAGTCTCGCTATTCTATCCACCCGGGACAAAGAAAATGTATCAAGACTTGAAGAAAGAGTACTGGTGTCCTGGCATGAAGAATGATGTGACAGAATATGTGAGCAAGTGCCTAACGTGTTCTCTAGTTAAGGCCGAGCACTAGAAACCATGCGGTAAAATGCAACCTCTACCAATACCGGAATGGAAGTGGGAGGAGATCATGATGGACTTCATTACCAAGCTACCGCGAACAGCTAAAGGCAATGATACTGTAGAGTCATATCTGAGATATAAGCTGTTGTCATTTATTGTTTGATTAAAACAGTTTTAGACTAGTTTACTTTCTGTCATTTCATTAAATGTAATTTCAGTTTTATGTAATTTACTGTTTTTATTTCTAAGTCTGGGCCATCGAAACTACTTAGTTTCGATTGAGTCTGTTCAATCGAAACTAGTAGTTTCGATAGATGGTAGTTTCGACAGTTTTGTGTCACTTGTAAATGGTCAATCGAAACTAGTAGTTTCGATTGAACATAGTTTCGTTACTGTCACTACTATAAATAGCCTAGTTTGAGAATGTTTAGGGTGTGAGTAGCGGCTGTAACCCTGAACCTTCTCTTTCACATTTTTCCTGAATCAATACAATTTGCAGTTGTTTATTCATTGTGTTCTTACACTTTCACACTATTTACGTGTTGATTCAAACTGTGGTTAGCCTGTTATCTTCACCAACACTGTTTCTATTATCTGTTTCACCACCATACACACAGTTTCCGTCTGTGTGTGTGCGTAATCGATCAAATAAGTGATTTCAAGAGAAATCTGGACCTACAATTGGTATCAGAGCTTTATGCTCTAGTGTTTTTGAGTGTTATCAGGTTTTGTGATCGATTCTAGGTGATTTGTGAGGTATTTTGAGCTTATTTCGGGATTTTGCACATCTATTCTCGGAAGTACTGTTTCATCGATTTCCAAGGGTTTTTGCTCGTATTTTCAGAATCGGAAGTTGGATTAGTGATCAGGAGGGTTAGTCGAAGGTTTTCGCTGGATTGGTTTGTTATTTCTGCACTATTGATTTCTGGAGCTTATCATCAATGGAGTATTTCTGAGCTTGGAGAAGAAGGCATCGAAACTACTGGGGACAGTTTCTGATTTCCGTTGATCATCGAAACTTCTTGTCTACATTTTGTCGGGAGAAGGTACTATCGAAACTATATTTTGTCTTATCTCTATCGAAACTCTTGTTATCGAAACTTGCCTCGAAAATTTTCAGTATCGAAACTAGTTGTTTCGATAAAAGTTGTTCTATTGAAACTAGTTGTTTCGATAAAAGTTGTTCTATCGAAACTAGTTGTTTCGATAGAAGCTGACCTATCGAAACTAGTTACTGTTTTAGTTTCGATTCAAAATATTATGGCCACTTCAAGTTCAACAGAACATTCTGGGGGAAATAGACCACATGTTCTTGTGTCCACAAGAGATTTTGATGACTGGACTAAAAATATGAAGCTTTTCTTTCAATTTCACGATTATACACTGTTGAGTTCTATCACCGATGGTCCCCACAAGCCCGTAACTACTACTGCTGATGTTCAACGTCCTAAGTTAGTATCTGAGTATGATGAGAAAGATCTTGCCTTGATTTCCCGAGACAACAAGGCCTACGGGACTATTGCCATGGCTCTTCCTATGGATATTTTCAACATCTTTGCTGAGTACACAACTGCCAAAGACTTATGGGCTACATTGTGCACAAGATATGAGGGAAGTGAGGATGTCAGGGAAAGCAAAAGAGATCTGATCAAGAAACAATATGCGATGTTCAGCAGTGTAAGGGGAGAATCAATATCTGATTTGATCAACCGTTTCTCAAGCATTGTATCAAGGTTGAAGGTAATGGGAGTTGAGTACCCTACTCTTGATCTAAACAAGAAACTCCTAGATTCTCTTCCAGAGGAATGGAATATGTATCGAATCATGATCAAAAAGACTGAGAATCTGAGTGCTCTGTCTCAACAGGAAGTCTATAGCATCCTTGAATCTTATGAAATTGAAATTAAGAAGGGAGCAGTCACCCCATCAAATCAGTCTGGAAACACAGCTCTCATCGCTGGATCAAGCTCATCCGGTAGCCCATACTTTCAGACTGATGTCCCTCCTTCAGCTGCTGTAATTAATTCTACCAGTTCCTCTGCCCCTCAAAAGACTATCACCATGATTCCTGATGAATATGTCCCAATCATGACTGCTTTAATGTCATGCTATGATGCACTGATCTCTGGAAATCTAACACCGGTTAGCTTTCAACCTGATGACTTGGAGCAGATTAATCCTGATGATTTGGAGAAAATGGACATTGATTGGTGCATGGCCATGTTGACCTTAAGAGCCAAAAGATTCATCAAAAGAACCAGCATATACAGATTCAAGCAGGGAAAGACACTTGGGTTTGATATCAAGAAGGTGAGATGCTACAATTGTGATCAGCTGGGTCACTTTGCCAGAAACTGCAAGGAACCGTCCTCCAAGGATCAGCAAGAGAAGAAGATCTCCTCTGGAAAACAAGCTACCAATCCTCCAAAGAAAAACACATCTTCAAGCTCCACAGCTCTTGTGTGTCAGGCTGATGGACATTATCATTGGGGAGATCAAGCTGAGGAAGCTGCTGATAAAGCCTTGATGGCTGATGTGGAGGACATGGGCAAGTGTGTCATGATTGAACCTGCTGAGGATCTCACTGCTGTGCCTGCTGAGGTTATTTCTAAACTGTGTAATTCTAGATCTTGCTTGAATGAAATTCAAAAATACAGATTCATCAATCAAGCCTTGATTGATGAACGAAATCACATTAAGGTAATGTATGACTCTGTGGCCAAAAATGAGAAACTTTACTTAAAGAAAATTCGTGATATTTCTGGTGAAAATCGTTCTTTAATTGTGCAAATCAGTACTCAAACCATTAATAATACAATTTTAACAGAAAGAGTCCAAAAGGCAGAAAAAGCCAAATTACAGGTTGATCAGATGGATATGGATCAGAAAAATCCGTTTGGAATAATCGATAAACAATTTAATAGAAAAGGCACAGAAGGTCTTGGGTATAACTCTCATCCACCTCCTTATTCTAAATCAGGGAGATTTGCTGATATGCCTACTGCACATGTTTCCACATCTTTTGTTTGCACATTATCTCCTGATGATTATATTACATCCTCTGATTCTGACAGTTTTGCTTCTTGTGCAGAGTCAAATTGTGTAAATTCCGAAGATGATTGTGATAAGAGTGCTAATGATAGAACTATTTTAAAAGAACTTGAGTCGGATGAATGTAATAATATGTCCGTGTCAAAACCAAATATTTGTGAACACGTTAAAAACTTGTATTTTGATTTTATGCCTGCTGAGCATACGGGTTTGGGATGTGATGTTTCTAAATTTAAAAATGCCTTGCCTTTTGTTCCTAAATCTTTGAATGTTATGCCATGTGTTACAAAATTTAAAAGTGCAGGAATTATTGTGAATGATGTACCACGTGAAACCATGAGCAACATGGAATTTTTCAGATTAAAGGAAGCACATCGTCTTCAAGACAAAGTTATTGATGAGAGAACCGTCTCATGTTCAGATTCCTCAACATCACAATCATCTTCATCTTGTGATGATTATTATCAGGCTAAGATATGTTGTGAAAACGTCTGTTTTAGTTGTGGTGCCTCAAATCATGTTTCAAAAAGTTGTAAATTGACAACCACAAATTCTAATGAAAAATCGCCTTCCAAAAGTTCATTAAATTCATACATGTTGCCTAAGTCTTTTCACAGTAGAAAATCTAGGCGTAAAAGAATTAAAAATGCTAAAAATCATTTAAAACGAACGTGGAAAATTAAAAATAATGTTCTATTTGATGACCGTGTTTCATCAAAGGATGGTTGTAATTTTGATTCCAATGAGATGTCATATCCTGACACTAAGATCTCTTGATTGAATCAATGTTGGTCAAAACATATAAATGGTTCGTTGTGTATAGGGTCAATCAAGAAGAACGGGTGATAACATCTGGCATGTAGATAGTGGATGTTCAAGACATATGACTGGGCACTTTAACTTGCTGCAAGATTATCATCAAATTGATGGAGAGTATGTTGCTTTTGCTGGAAACCCAAGAGGAGGAAAGATTGAAGGACAAGGAACAGTATCAAATGGAGTAAATAGTCTGGAATTTGTCAACTTTGTTCCTCAGTTGAAATACAATCTGATGAGTGTTTCACAGATTTGTGACAAGGACTTTTGTGCCTTATTCAATTCAAAGGAATGTCTTATCTTGAAACCAGGAGTGGTGATTCCAGAAGAACTTATTCTCATGCGTGCTCCCAGAAGATACAACACATATAGCTTGGATATGAACAACCCATCGGGCATTGAATCGTGTTTTCTCTCAAAAGCTTCTGAAGATGAATCTTTCCTGTGGCATAAGAGGTTGGGACATGTAAATTTCAAAACAATGAATCGACTGGTTCGAGGCAACCTAGTCACTGGATTACATCTAAAAGATTTCACTCCAATGGAACACTGTATCTCATGTTCTAAAGGAAAACAGCACAAATCTTCACATAAGCCTAAAACCACCAATTCCATTGACTCTCCTCTCCAATTGCTTCACATGGATCTTTTTGGTCCAGTGAGTGTCATGAGTCTTGGACGAAAGTCATACTGTCTGGTGGTAACAGATGATTTTTCTCGATTCACTTGGGTGTTTTTCTTAGCCACAGAAGATGAGACGCCAGAGATTTTAAAAACCTATCTGCTTCAAATTGAGAACCTCTTCAATCTAAGTGTGAAGACTATCCGCTGTGATCATGGAACATAATTCAAAAATGCAACTCTTGATTCCTTCTGTGAAAGCAAAGGAATTTCTCGACAATTCAGTGCACCTCGTACTCCTCAACAAAACGGTGTAGCTGAAAGAAGAAACCGCACTTTAATTGAAGCTGCACGAACTATGATTGTTGACTCTAAGCTTCCCGTGACTTTCTGGGCTGAGGCGGTCAACACTGCATGTTTTGTGCAAAATCGGGTTCTTATCACTAAAAGTTGCAACAAGACACCTTATGAGATCATGTACAAGCGCAAGCCAGTTATTGATTTCTTCAGAAAATTTGGGTGTGTATGCACAATGCTGAACACTTCAGATCAGCTCAACAAGTTTGAAGCCAAAGCTGATGAATGCTATTTTGTTGGTTACTCATCCAATCAACGTGCTTTTCGTGTCTACCATAAGAAGAAAAGGATAGTGATGGAGTCCATTGATATCAATTGGCATGAAAACAATCATACGGACGCAGGAGACGGTCCCAATTGGCTCTTTGACGTCGATTCAGTTTTTAAGTCATTTAATCTTCCTGATTTCTCTATTGAATCAACTCATGCTAATCCTTACTTCTCTGTGAACAATCTAGGGAACATAAATGATCAAGGCTCTTCTTCATCTGCTCAGGTTGAAATTCCTGTGGTTGCTAATGCTGAATCTAATATGGAGTCTTCCGGTTCTGGTGCAACAAGTGAAACTGTTGAAGACAACTCCATTCCAATAGTAGATGTTGCACCATAATCACCTGCTGAAGATCCTATTAATGATATTGCCGATCCTCCTGCTGAAAATCTTACCAATTTGGAAGAAGTCGTGGAAGAAGATGAAATTCCTCAACTGCGAATTCACAAGATTAATCCCACCAATAACATCATTGGACCACTCCATGTGGGTGTTAGTACCCGAAGTGCCTGTGAAGCATTTGAAAACAGCATGTTTTCTTGCTTCATCTCTCAAACTGAACCAAAGAACATTAAAGCAGCTCTACTAGAAAATAGCTGGGTGGAAGCAATGCAGGAAGAGCTACAGCAATTCTCAAAGCTACATGTGTGGAATTTGGTGGATCTACCCAAGAAAAAAGTTCCAATCGGTACTCGTTGGGTCTTTCGCAACAAAAAGGATGAAGGCGGCACTGTGATTCGAAATAAAGCTCGTCTGGTGGTTCAAGGTTTCTATCAAGAAGAAGGGATTGACTATGAGGAAGTCTTTGCACCAGTGGCTCGTTTGGAAGCCATCAGAATGTTTCTCGCCTATGCAGCCTACATGGACTTCACCGTCCATCAAATGGATGTCAAAAGCGCATTTTTGTATGGCAAAGTTCAAGAAGAAGTATATGTCAAGCAGCCGCCGGGTTTCATTGATCCTAATTTTCCAGACCATGTTTACAAGTTAGACAAAGCATTGTACGGTCTTCACCAAGCACCTCGTGCGTGGTATGAAACTTTATCAAAGCATCTGCTTGAGAATGGTTTCACACGAGGAGCAATTGACCAAACCTTGTTCAAATGGAAGGAAGAAAAGGATACAATCATGGTGCAAATTTATGTGGATGATATCATTTTTGGATCAACAAATTCCCGTCTCTGCAAAGAATTTGAAGAAGTGATGCGATCTAAGTTTGAGATGAGCTCCATGGGGGAAATGAAGTTCTTTTTGCGACTACAAGTTGATCAGTCTGAGTCAGGAATCCTTATCCATCAAGAAAAATACGTCAAAGAAATCTTGACCAAGTTCAAAATGGCTGATTCCCATCCAGTAAAAACTCCTGTGGAAGTTCGACATTGTTTGACTCCTGATATGGATGGGGAAAGCGTTGATCCGCATCTATATCGCTCCATGATAGGATCTCTCATGTATCTCACGGCCAGCAGACCCGACATCATGTTTGCAGTGTGCTTGTGTGCACGTTTTCAGGCTAATCCTAAACTCTCTCATTTATCTACTGTTAAACGTATTTTAAGATACTTAAGGTATAAGCCAAAATTGGGTCTGTGGTATCCTAAAACTGACTTGTTTGATCTTGTGTCTTATTCAGATTCAGACTACGGGGGTTGCAACTTAGACCGGAAATCCACTTCTGGAGGTTGTCAATTCCTTGGCAACCGCCTTGTCTCATGGCAATGTAAGAAACAATCCACCGTTTCCCAATCCACCGCCGAAGCCGAATACATTGCTGCAGCCCTCTGTTGTTCCCAAGTCAGATGGATACACCATCAGATGCTTGACTATGGGATCACATTCCATGAGACACCCATTCTGTGTGACAACACTGTCGTTCCCCATATCACCAAAAACCCCGTTCAACATTCCAAAACCAAACACATTGAAATTAAACATCATTTTATTCATGACTGTGTTGAAAAGAAGCATATTAGAATTGTTGAAGTCAAAACTAATAAACAAACCGCAGACATCTTTACAAAGGCTTTTGACTCTACCAGATTTGCCCAACTGGTGGAAATGCTTGGAATGATCAACTTTCAGTAAATTGTGTAAATAATTTTTTTATTTTTATTTATTTTTATTTTTTATTATTATTAACTCTGTTTAAACTGTCTAAGAAAATTCCAAAAAGATTTTATTTTTTTTATGAACAATATCCATGCAAATCTTTTGGGGGAGAAATATAATATTTTAATATTGAAAAGAATTGCTGTGTATATAATCTTACAAGTTGCAGAAAAAAATTGAATCTGACCTTTGAGAAATGATAGTGTCTGATCTCATCTCTTGGACATGGAATAGACCAACAGCGATGGTGTTTACTGAGGTATAGCTGGTAGGCCCGACATATGGTTAAAACTTGTAAGTAGTGTGAAAACCTAATATATATCTCATACTTGTGTGTTTGAATCCATTATTGAAACATCTAACCCATTTTTATATCTAAGAAAACCGATTCAATCAGATACATGCTTACGTATTGGATTCCTATTCATACGCCAAGTGACCGTCAATATAACGATATTTACCACCGATGACCCCGTATGTTTTGCTTATGCAAAGATCTCGGGTGCTCATCCTTTTCCCATCCACTTGGATGATTTGACCCCGTCTGTTTTGCTTACGCAAAGATCTCGGGTGTTCAACATTTTTCTATCCGCTTGGATAATTTTACGACTTCTTCTGTTTTGCTTACGCAAAGATCTAGAATGCTCGTACCTTTTTAATATCTACTTGGATATTTTTTATTTTAATTTTTCTAAATCCACTTGGATATCTTATTTTATTTTGGTGGTACTTTGACATTACTAAGACGGTACCTTGGTTAATCAGAAAGAGATGATAGGATGAAGATGGGTACTTCTTGAGGATTGATAGGTTTTTCAAAATCATTTTATTTTAATATGTGGGGTACACCTTGTATGTTGCTTAAATGGTACCTTCTAATCACATTAAATCTTTGTACAAACAAATGTTCGGGTTTACTTTGCACAAATATCAGCTATCTTCAGGGACTCACTGTAGTGAATTGCAAAAGGAAGTGTTTCAAGAGACTGACCAGATCTGATCTCATGTTGGATCTTTTTCAAGAAGAAAAGTGTAAATATCTTGTGTATAATTTTATTTATTAAATATCGAAACTAGTTGTACATATCGAAACTACTTTGACCTATCGAAACTACTTTAACCTATCAAAACTACTTTGTACATATCGAAACTAGTTTGTCCTATCGAAACTAGTTGTTTCGACAGGGGCAATTTTGTCTTTTGTCTCATGAGAATTAAAAGCCTTCATAAGCAATCCCTCCCGTCATACTGATTCCTACTCATATTTTTTCAAAAACCTTTTCGCCTTCTCCGTCATTCACACAATCTCTCAAATCATCGGTCTGGGTTGCAAGATATCAACTAATTTTCCCCGTTGTCTCTATCGTCTCCATCATCAGGTAACATCTCACTACCTCTTTTTGATTATTTTTTTGCAAAACGGCAGACCCAGGGTTTCAAAATTTAAAATTTGTTCGACTAAATCTTCATAATAACAGTCGTTTGTGTGCTTCTTTTTGTTTGCATACATTTTAATCATCTTAGAACTCACGATTATTGTGTATTCCTGCAGATAACGTCTCACATTCGGTAAGATGAAGTTTCGTCACTTACAGGCTACTCTAAACCTTTCTTTTAACTTGTTTATATTAAGTCTGAGTATAACGAATCAGAGGGGTTTGGGTTTCAAAACCAAGTAGTTTTGATAAAGGGGTTCAACACTTTCAAAATTATCTTAAAAGTTTTCAATCGAAACTACTAGTTTCGACACCCAAACTTTCCCTAGTATCTCTGATCGAAACTAGATAGTTTTGATAAGTTCATCTCCATCGAAACTAGTTGTTTCGACAGTTTTGATCCCCATCGAAACTAGTTGTTTCGACAGTTTTGATCTCCATCGAAACTAGTTGTTTCGACAGTGATTGATCTCCATCGAAACTAGTTGTTTCGACACTGTTGATCTCCATCGAAACTAGTTGTTTCGACTGTGTTGATCTCAATCGAAACTAGTTGTTTCGACAGTTAGGATTTCAAATTTTTTCTAAGTGTTGATATATCTTGTTTCGATTCAGTATTTTCATAAATCTTACTTATTGTGCAAAATTGATAAACTTTACAGGTATGGATCTCTTATTTGTAAAAAGACACAATGTCTGTGCATTCCTCAATGCCAATGATCCTAAGGCTGCAGAGTTCATTCCTGTACTAAACTTCCTGGAAAACTCCAACATTAGCTTTGCCATCAGCAATAATCTGCCGGTGTATGAGACAACTATAAGAGAATTCTGGGAGACTGCAGAAATCATCACAGTTGAGAATATAGAGCACATTAGAGCAACTGTGTGTGGCCAAGAAGTCTTACTTTCTGAAGCTACAATTAGAGAGGTGCTTCAGTTTAATGATAATCCAGATGCACCTATTGAATTCCCAATTTTCTATGTTAAAGAATGCTTTAGAAGGTTGGGTCATCCAGATGAATTCAAGAGTGGCCAGATAATCAAGAACTCCTTACCAAGCCACTGGAGATATATAGTGCACGTGTTTATTCACTGCCTATCAATAAGAAAAGGAGGGTTTGATTCAGCAAACAGCACTCTGGGCTCAGCTATTTTGGGGATAATCAAGGGAAGAGATTACAACTTTTCTGGCTTCATATTCAGACAGTTAAAAGACAATCTAACTGGAGCCGTGAAGGAGAAATTCTTGGCATATCCTAGATTTCTACAAATTATCATCAATCATATTCATCCTGAGCTGCAACAAGGTGGGAACACCTTTGTGTTCGATCACATGATTGCCAAGACTCTCAGCTATATGAGAAGTATTAACAAGAGAACCAACAGGGCTATAGCTGACGTTCCCCTGTTTGGTCATATTATTGGTGAAGAAGAAGAATTTATCCTTGACATTGACCCTGATATTGAAGAAGAGAACTCATCATCTGAAGAAAAAGAAATGGAAGTTGAGCAAGATCAAGGTAATGCACCTATTGATGAAGCTCAGATTGAGATAAACGTCCCTGAAGTTCAAGAACAAGAACAACCCATCATTGAGCCTGTGATAGAGGCTCCTTTTGTTGAACAAATTCAGATAGTTCAAGAGCCAGCAATTATTGTTGAGGCTGGCATGCATGGAGTTGAGGAGGAAGTCGCAGAATCAAGTGGAACTCTGGATGCAGGGATTTATGGATCTGACTACTACAAGTCTGATTCAGATGATAGAACAACGCATCCTGCATCTTCCTCTAAACGACAGGTTGAGTCAGGTTCTGATTTTGAGGAAGAAGAGCCTAAGGCAAAGAAAATCAAAACAGGATTTGAAAACTTGTCATCCTCATCAGATTCTCTATTAGCCACTCCACAACCATCTCCACAACCAACTTCACAACCATCTCCACAACCATCTCCACAACCTACTCCACAACCCACTCCACAACCATCTCCACAACAATCACCCATCCATACTACTCCCACATCACCAACTCATGATTCAGCCTCTCCTGTACCAAGAGTTAAGACTCTAAGCCTTGAACTGAAGAAAATGCAGGATACGATTCAAAAGAAAGATGAAGAAATTGAAGGCTTAAAAAATAATTTGCATAATGTCCAGGAAGAGGTTAAAGACCTGAAGGTGGAAGTTGGGGGTTTACATACCCAAATTGAGGTCCAACAAACTCAACTTGAAACACAGCAGAAACTAATATCAAAGCAAAATGAAGAATTCAAGGCTTTGGCTGAAGCAGTGGAGCAGCTCAAAGCCTTAATGGTTAAACCTGTGCAAAAACAACCAACTACTTCAACAGCTCAGGGGGAGACCACATCTGTGGTTGAACCCTCATCTCCTGACCTTGTTACTAATCCAGAATCTGCACTAACTATATTTGCTGGGCATATTGAAAAGACAAAAGAGACGGTTGAAGTCAAAGTTGAAGGTACAGAACTAAACCTTCCCTTAGCTAGTGAGAGAAGAGAAGCAAGGAAGAGAGGGAAAGGGACTTCCACTGAAATAGAGACCGTGATTCTTGATGAAGAAGACATCCCATCCGATGATGAGCTGAATGCCCTTTTAGAAGACATCGAAAACTTTGGGTATAATGATCTTTATCCAGAAATCCTGACCACTGAAGAAAAGGAGACTGAGCGAACTAGATACTTTACGAAAGACGGAGATGAAATTCATACTTTATCTGACGAAGAAAAGGGTGAAGATGATGTTCAGATTAATCTTATCAAAACAGTCACTCCTGAACCAACCACTACAGTCTCCGAATCCGGTCCAGCACAAGATTCACCCTCGGTTGCTCCTGAACCTCCAATTTCAAGAAAGTCTTGGTTTAAGAAAATAATTCAGGAGGAAACCCCTAAGACATATGAATGGATAGCAGAGCATCAAGAACTAAAAAGACCTCCAATTGGCTGGAAGTATGATGTTGAAAGGAATCTCTTTATCATAAGAAGATATAGAGGGGGAGTTCAGCACTTTAAAAATATGACTGACTTCCAAACCCTTCCTTTTTATGACCTCAGGGATTTAGCCAAACTTCCACTACAAAACCCTGGGAAGGTCATGATGGCTTATGACTTTGAGAAATTTCTGCATTCTCAAGTCAATAATGATTTCAAAGGAATGAAGCCTAGGAAAACTCAAAAGAAGATCTCAAAGACTAGGTTTCATCCTAAGACTAACAAGCCATATGTGTTCTTAAGATACAAACCTGCCCAAACACACAAGACCATCACCATTCCAAAATCTGTACCTGTCCAGCTACAAACTTTCAGAAAATGGTTCTACGACCCAATTATTGGCAGTGCAGTGATCGAGTGTGAGGGCAAGGAAGACATCACCATCTTTGAGCCCATGGAGCTGTTGAAGTTTCAGTCTGAAGATCTGGAAATCCTTTTTCAAAATCACATTCAGGCATACAGTGATGAAGATGAAGCTGATGCTAAAGCCTACCAACGGGTTGTATCTCTCCATGTTAAACCTTTTATACCGAGGACAACTGAAGGACCAGCTGCTTGATGAAGAGCTGAAGATGGTAATGCAACAGCTTAGGGGGAGATTGTAGAGTCATATCTGAGATATAAGCTGTTGTCATTTATTGTTTGATTAAAACAGTTTTAAACTAGTTTACTTTCTGTCATTTCATTAAATGTAATTTCAGTTTTATGTAATTTACTGTTTTTATTTCTAAGTCTGGGCGATCGAAACTACTTAGTTTCGATTGAGTCTGTTCAATCGAAACTAGTAGTTTCGATAGATGGTAGTTTCGACAGTTTTGTGTCACTTGTAAATGGTCAATTGAAACTAGTAGTTTCGATTGAACATAGTTTCGTTACTGTCACTACTATAAATAGCCTAGTTTGAGAATGTTTAGGGTGTGAGTAGCGGCTGTAACCCTGAACCTTCTCTTTCACATTTTTCCTGAATCAATACAATTTGCAGTTGTTTATTCACTGTGTTCTTACACTTTCATACTATTTGCGTGTTGATTCAAACTGTGGTTAGCCTGTTATCTTCACCAACACTGTTTCTATTATCTGTTTCACCACCATACACACAGTTTCCGCCTGTGTGTGTGCGTAATCGATCAAATCAGTGATTTCAAGAGAAATCTGGACCTACAGATACCATTTGGGTGATCGTCGACCGCTTGACGAAAAGTGCTCACTTCTTGCCAATCGGTGAGACTTCTTCGTCAGAAAGACTAGCAGAAATATTTATCAAGGAAGTTGTGAGTAGACATGGTATGCCGCTGTCGATTGTATCCGACAAGGATACTAGATTCACGTCAAGGTTTTGGAAGAAATTCAATGAAACAATGGGCACTAGACTGAACAGCAGCACCGCTTTCCATCCCCAAACCGATGGACAATCAGAAAGGACCATTCAGACCTTGGAGGACATGCTCCGGGCCTGTATCATTGACTTCGGAGGGAGCTGGGACAGCCATCTACCATTGGCAAAATTTTCATACAACAACAGCTATCACTTGACTATTGGCATGCCACCATTTGAAATGTTGTATGGAAGGAAATGTAGGACCCCGGTTTGTTGGGGGGAAATTGGACAAAAAGATTTTGCAAGTCTTGAAGTGGTCAAAGCTACTTCCGAGAAATTTGATCAAATCAAGGCTCGAATGAAAGCAGCAAAAGACTGACAGAAATCATACGCGGATAAGAGAAGAAGAGATTTAGAGTTTCAAGTGGGGGACATGGTACTGTTAAAGGTATCACCATGGAAAGGAATCATCCGATTCAGAAGACGTGGCAAACAAAGTCCAAGTTTTGTCAGACCTTTCAAGATTTTAGCGAGAGTGGGTCAAGTTTCTTACAGACTCGACCTACCCGTTAATCTTAGTGGAATACACCCTACGTTCCACGTGTCGCACTTACGCAATTGCCTAGCAGACGACACAGCTCACATACCTTACGACGAGATCGAAGTGGATGACAGACTAAATTATGTGGAGGAACCGATAGCCATTATTGACCGAGCTGAGAAACGACTACGCAATAAGTCGATTCCTTTAGTCAAAATACAATGGAAGCACAGAAAAGGGTCAGAAGCTACATGGGAAAAAGAGGATGAGATGAGGGGACTATACCCTAAATTGTTTAACTTATAAGCGGTTTCGAGGACGAAACCTCTTTAAGGAGGGTAGACTTGTAACATCCTAAAATAGTAATTTAGTAAACAATAACGCGAATGAGGCTTAATCGTCATAAAACAAAAGAAAAATGGATGGGCTTGGGCTCGGCTCCAACGGGGGATGAAAGCCTAGGTATATAAGGGGCAAGGCAGCCCACTTCACCATTTCATCTTCATTTCATCATTCTAGAGAGAGAAAGGAGAGCTCGGGTCTAGAGAGAGAAAGTCAACGGATCGACACGAGATTGAAGGAGCACGTTACCGCTGAGCTCGTGAGTAAAACCTCCGAATCAGAAGTCCAATCCAGGTAACGATTCGACAATAATCTGAGTTTTTATTTGTTTTGGGGTTTCTCAGGTTTTAGCTAAATAGGAGACGTTTTTGTGGATGAAACTTGAAAATAAGCTTAGAACTAGCATCTAGAGTGAAAACCGCACCTTTTGATCAAAGAAAATTATAAGATTAGCATGATCGGATTAACATGCAAGAATTGCGGACTTGTCCAGGAAACAGGTGCTGCGTACTTACCAAGTACGCAGGAGAAAGATCATGCCTACTTATCAAGTACGCAGGAGAAAGATCATGCGTACTTACCAAGTATGCAGGAGAAAGATAATGCGTACTTACCAAGTACGCAGGAGAAAGATCATGCGTACTTACCAAGTATGTAGGAGAAAGATCATGCGTACTTACCAAGTACGCATGAGCAAGGCCCTGCGCACTTACTAAGTGCGCAGGCATCAGACAGTAAGTAAAGTCAGTATGTTTAGAATGATTGAACCGTTAGAGTCGGGGTTGGGTCTGATGTGTATTAAAACTACCTAATTCAGATCGTACGTGACGTTGTTGGACCTTTGTTTAGGACAACCAAGACTAGCTTTTCAGGTGAGTTCTATGTGCCCCCTTCTATGTTATGTGCAAACGTTATTAAATGATTTGGGGCTGAAATGTATACACTAAATGAATAAATAATATGAATGCTAATGTGATCATACGTGATATACTAATATATATTTTATATATATATACGAAAATGAATTATGCTCAAAGAATGAATCGTATGATTATATAGAATGAATGAAAGAATAACACAATGTGTAAGATGAAATTTTGCTTTATATCCATGTATATATTGCTTGCCAAGTATAAGAAAAAGTTATGGACGCTTCGATGATAACGACTACTTCGGTAGACGGACGACCACGTGACTATTTTGTAACCGGGACAAATACGTTCCTTCATCAGCTAGGACGTACGAAAGCCATTAATGGACGGTCGAAGTAAATGGCATATTATGAATAGTAGAACGGTTGCATAAATAATAGTCGCATGGGAAACGGATACTTTCGGGTAGACGGGCGAATTACGGCCTACGATGGTAGGACGGTTGTAAGTCATGACAGACGGACACAAGTTGCTGGGCGGTTGTAAGAATAAAATTACGGACGTACACCAGTTACCGGACGGTTGTAAGAATGGCGGGCCATGACGATGGACCGTGGCGTTTGTCTTTGTGACATTCGTAAACAAATGACGGGTTGATCACCCTTAAGTGTATGACCCATGAAAGTTAAGAAAAGAAAAAGGTGAATGCATATATATATATATATATATATATATGTAATCACAAAAGAAAGATGAAAGAAAAGCAAAAGTTTATGAATACGTATTTATATATATGTAATCACAAAAGAAAGATGAAAGAAAAGCAAAAGTTATGAATGTATATAATTATGTATACTTATAAAGAAAAGAATGATCATACTTAATAGTTTTAAACTAGAACTCACCAGCGTTAGCTGACTTTTAGTATACATTTCAGGTACAGAAAGGAAGGGTCGTGCGAAGGCGTGAAGGTTACCCGGCACGAGACTGACATCCCACTTTTATTTGACAATGTTATGTTTCAATTTTTAAGACTTCTGCTGTTATGACATGTAATTTGAATGATGTTTGCTTCCGCTACTTCTGAATGTTTTAAATTTAAGTTCAGTAATTACGACTATGTTTATGAGTAAATCCAACAAGTGAGGTCACCCGGGAATGGGGCCTTACATTTCAATTCCACCCTATACGCATTTTAATTCGAATTCAAGAAGTGTTGACTCCTCAGAGTCAAACCAAACCAAATCGGTTTCAAATCAAACGATTGAACGCGTTTAAATGTCCGCAAATCACGCCCGGACTATTTGCGTATGAATCCAGAACCTAATGTCGACTCAATTCATCAATTTACGGTTTAATTCACGAGCATTGCGTGTTGAAAACTAGCCCCTGCCGATCCGAATTCATTTAAACGAATTAGATGAAATTGATTCGTTTGAATCATACACACACCTTTGTATACAACTCTACAAACACTCTGAATCAATTATTTCAATCCATTCCTCGTCTGTAACTCTACCAATAAACAAGAACAGCAGAAGGTTCGAACCAGTCTTTCTCACTCGTTTCTTCACCAAAACAAGTAAGATTTATCTCGTTTGATTCGTATTTGAGTCCCAATCACAAGCCCTTTATCAATTTATGTTAACCAAACCTATCGGGTTCGATTTTGAGTTAGGGTTCTTATTCAGTTTTCGCGACCAGGGGATGTGGATTGTGTTCATGTTATATCTAATTAGGATCCCTTGATAACCAGCGAAACCACTCGGTCCGAATGGTTAAGTAATTGCACCATCAAACCGAGTTCGAAACCCGAATAGCCGATACCTTTTTGCACAACCCTTAAACACAGAACCGGCTTGTCACACCCCAACCGACGGCGGAAACGTCGGGGCGGGACATGTAGACTGTTCATGAGCTCAAGGTTGACTAAATTGTAGTATATTAAATCCATTTCCATTCAAACAAACATGAATCATTTCCAAAGTACATAAATGAAATACAATTTTTTTGAATTAAAATTAACTAAGTCCAAAGCCTATGTGTAGCATGTCTTGATCAAACTCATATGATAGCACCTGAAACATGAATAAAATAAGGTCAACTAAAAAGTTGGTGAGCATACACAGGTTTGTATATAGGTAGCATATAGTTTGTAAATAAACAAATCCTTACATATCATGATAAAATAAGGCATTTATGGGGAGCCGCTATTGTGTAACCAAGTACAATCAAACCTTTGTAACTAGCATGCAAAAGTGTGTTGTCCGTAACAATCACCCTACCTGGGTGGGTTTATCAGACTCAATAGATCTATCATTGTTTACCGTCGGCTTGAATAGTTAATGATTGCACATAATCGCATACAAAAGTTAGCACAACTAGCACTCGGGCATAAAGCTCAAATTGCACACACGAATGTAAAGGGGATTTGTATTTGTGTAGTCTGTGTAAATGTAAACAATAGTATTGTATAATGTTCATGTTCCACCCCAAAAAGTGTAAAAGAGTAAAAGGGGCTATGTAATACTCACTTGGTTTGAAGGCGTAGCTAACACGAAATACTAGCTAGAAATGAGATCCTTGTAATGCACAACGTTAACCTAGTGTAGAATGTATATAGGATTAATAGTATGCTCAATATTCTATGTTTAAGTCTAGGATTGAATTGATTGTGTGTATAAAGCTTTGTGGTTTGTACTTGAATGGTGTTGTATAAAATGAAAGATTTGGAATGAATACTTTGAGAACATTTTGATTAGGGTTTGAGTTTGAATAACTAAATAAATTAAATAATTATTATTTATTTATTTAGTTATAAAAATAATGTAGGTAATAGGTTTAGTTAAGTATAACCTAAATAGACAATTTTTGTTTAAATATAAATTAAATAAATAATCGTTACTTTAGTTATTTATTTATAAAAATATGTAACTTAGTGATTTAGTTATAAAGATGTATCGAGCGTTTTAGATTAATAAATAACTTTTGTTAATCTATTTTTATAAATATGTATAAATATAATTTTGTAGATTTAAATGAATAAATTTTTGAAATAGGAATTTGATCCTTTTTAAATAAGGCCAATATAAATCTTTATTAATTATTTTTGTTTGAAAATTCATTTGGAAGGTTTATTGGTTTTAAAATATAAATTTTAGTATTCTGCCAAGATTTTCTCACACACACGACCGTGCCTGGGACAAGGCACGATCATGCTAAGACCACGGGCGCGACCGTGCTAATTAGGGCGCGACCGTGTTGATCAAACAGAAGACACAACAAGGCTGCTCACTAGGCACGACCGTGCCTGGGCCAGGCACGACCGTGTCTAGGGTTCTGATAGCACGACCAGGTCTTGCCAAGAGGCACGACCGGGTTAGAGGGTGAGGCACGACCGCGCTTGGAGAGGCGCGACCGTGTCTTCATGAAGCACGACCACGCTAGAAGACTAGCGCGACCGTGTCTGATCCAAAACAGAGACGAATTGTCTAATTCTTATGATATCAATACTGGAAATCTTAGGGCTTTCATCCGTTAGGTGATTACGAGTCTATTGGTATAGTTTAATTGCATTTAAAACATGTCCATAGTAGTATTTGATTAAACCGTTTTAGAATGAACTCTATATTCGGGTTCATGTTAAATTCGTTATTGTAAGCCCAATTTATGTTGGGGCTTTTGATCTATAGACTAAAACTAAGATGTAGGAGGTTTCAATTACCCGAAAAGATGATTAATCGATAGCGTATGGTAGAAACGAGTTCTGGCGACGACGGGTTTGATCTCCGACGCTCTCCGCTGCAACTCCGGCTAACTCAATGTGTTCTGAAGCTTTAGGGAGGATCGAATGATGCGTTTGTGTGTTTGTTTGAGAGGATTGCAATAAAAAACGATGGAATCGATGGTCACATGGAGGATATAGATAGTTTAGGAGAGGGATCGACCAAAATGGGTTTATTTGTTATAAATAAAATGATTAAACTCTTAATTGGGTCTGTTAATACGAGAAACGGTTACGAAATCGAATGGTCTTGCGATTAAAGGCTGCATTTTCGTTTCAACTTATGTGAGGCGTGACCGTGCCAAGCTGAGGCGCGACCGTTCCAACAATAGGCGCGACCGTGCCAAAACGTGGCGCGACCGTGCCTACCAGGGTTTCTGGTTATTTACAAAATCAGCCCTTGCAACTTCAGCTTTGACAGAATTAGCCTGGTTAGGATTTAACAGAACACCTAACGGGATTACTAACTGGATTAACACTAGGAGGTGTTACCACATGATTATGAGTTCTAAATCTTTGAATTGAATACGATCGGCTAACGATTAATGATGTGTAGGTTTGAACAAGTATATGTTTTAATGTCGTGTTGTTATTTTATTAGTTAAAATAAATTTAAAATAGGGTCGGAAAATCAGAAATGTTACAGTCTCCCCATGTTAAGGGAATTTCGTCCCGAAATTTAACTAATGTAGACTACTAAATCAGGAAAAAGGCGGAAGTTTTGGTTTCTCGGTGAGTTTTGATTGTTGGATTCTGGGTAGTGTAACCGATGTCATGGCTTAGGCCTAATACTCCAAGTTGAATATAAAGAGTGATAATGAATTTTGTTTTGAAATGAATTTAAGGAGGAGATTATCAAATAAAAATCCTGAATTCTAAATGTGAGATGTATTATTTGGAATGAATTTTATGGGACCTTGATCGTTAGGGTTTGTGCATGATGTAGTCTAATATGTTTAAAAATGTCAGTGGGTAAGAGATTTCGTATACATTGGTCAGGTCAAAACTTCACGTGACAGGAACAACGCTACTTCTGATAATATGATAGGACATTTATATATAGGAAGTACCATCGGCGTATCCACCATGTCCTTGTCATAACACATCAGTTTCGTTGTTACACATCATGATAAGTTTTAGGTCACAACACACGACAAAATTTCACTATGTTTCCCATGTGCTGATTTTTATAATTCCGTGTGCACCCGTAATTACTCAAATCATCGCATGGTACGTATAGATCATCTCGTTGTGTGCGGGTCAAGAGTGCAAAATTTCACTCCGTCCATGTCCATTGTTTTCACATAAAAGTCGCTAAAAAATAACTATGTCTTTAAGCAGGTAAGTTCACAACTAAAGAGTAGTATAACCTAAAGTTTCTTAGTTTGCTCGTGTTTGAACAAGAATACGTCAAATCCTGAGTCGTTTCCATGTATTATGGTCTTCGACTTTGGTGAACAAAGTGCATGACCATGTCTTGTGTATAATGAAATCAATCAATTGTAATAATTGTAAGCAATTTGGTTTCATGTATAAAGTAAACACACAAGTCTCATGTATGATCTAGTGTCACGTAGCTCGAAATCAAATAAATCTCATGTATCGCGTGAACAATTTAGCGCCATGTATTTTTTAAATTATTAATCTCCCGTGCAGAATGTAAGCAACATAGTATCATGTGTATTGTAGGAGATGAAGTTCATGTATAGTGTCGATAACTTAGCATCATGTATTTTGTAAGTCAACAAGTTCTCACGTGTAATGTGAACAACCTGGTATCACATGTATTGTAGGAAACGAATTTCATGTATGGTGTTGACAACTTAGCATCATGTATTTTGTAAACCAGAAGCTCTCATGTGGAATGTAAACAATAGAGTGTCATGTGTAATATGAACAGTTTAGTATCATGTATATTGCATAATGTGCAATGTTTAGTATGATGCACCTTCTAACCACATGAGTTTCATGTTAATGTGGTCAATCTAGATTATGTATCAAACAACCAATGGTTATGTGTCATGTATATTGCAAATAACTAAGTTTTGTGTATTATGTGCTCAATCTAGTAGCATGTGTATTGCAATTTAGCATGTTTCGTGTGTTATGTGATCAATCTTGTAAATTGTGATTTGTAGGCAAACTAGTTTCATGTATTATGTAATTTGTGTAGCATTGGGTATATTGAGAATAATTGAGTTTCATGTATCATGTGGTTGCGTTGGATATATTGTGAACGTGTATACTTAAGTTGTTGAACTTCGTGTGTGATGTATACTAACGAGTTTTGCATGTGATCGAGTGTTGCGGACAAGCGTGTTGTTTGACGTTCCTGTATAATGTGGTAGTTAGGTTGTAGCTCTTAAATCTCATTGAGGTTGATGGGGAGGGTTAAAGTCTACGCGATATGGATCGTCTCTTGAAGCGACAAACGAAAGGTAGCGAGGAGGTTTTGAAAACGTTCGGGGAAATGTGTTTACAAATACTAATCTTTGTTTGAAAATAGAAAGCGGTAAATTATTCTTGATTGTAGATATATATAAAGTAGTGAAACCATTGGATCACATAATTTAAATAAGTAGACAATTTATGGGAAAAATCTTTTAATTTAAATTTCCAACTATCAATAAGAGAATATTTTTAAGCGAAATTATTGGCTAAACAAGTAGTCGTATATTAATTTAACCAGGGTTTAGAAATATTTACTTTAATGAGGAAAACCATAATTATTTATCAATTCAAAATAATATATATATATATATATATATATATATATATATATATATTTTTACAAAATCGGTTGTATTAACTTTCCTTATCAGGTGGAAAGTTTTATGGAAGATTTATGTTTTTGATACTATCTAAAAGTTTGATATACATTTTGTTGGAACAAGATAATGAGGTTTTGTTTAAATCGAACAATAGGATGATTTGTTTATGAAGGAGATTGTTGGTAGTGTACTAAATCGTATTGAATGAAGAAGGTGATACTTGAGAAATTTTGATGAAAATATGATGGGTGTAATTCACACTCAACGGGTCAAATCAATGAATAATAACTTCAGAGTTGAAATATATATAAAATTGATTAAATGCGGAAATGTTAAACATTACTCAAAACATAAGGAAATGGTTCTCAAACCGAAGACTTTAAAGACAATAAATAGAAATTTCTCCTAACGTCTCTGGTAGCTTCCCACTAGGAAGAAGATAATCACCAAGATGAGCACCGCTATGGTCACTCGAGTAGCTGATCTGGCTTCAGCTCTAGCTGTCTCCGTGCGATTCTCAAGCATTCCTTTTTCAAGGCTGGAAATTAACTCCTTTTGGTACCCTAATAGGTTCGCTAGGCTATCCATTCTTTGTCCTTGCAAGTCGTGCATCCATCCTTTGTCTCTCAAATTCTGAGGTCCTTACATATCGGTGTATGTCATTGGTTGGAAATCCCATAACGCCAGTGGATGTCGTGGTATGTCTTACCCAAGGGTTAGGATGGTATGGGTCGGGCACTAGATATGGGTCTCTTAGTGGGAGTGGTAGCTGATTGTGGGGATAAGGTGTCTGATACGGGTTTCTGGGCGCGGGTGATCCAGGTGTTCGAAGTTTTGGGCCGGTGTTCCTAGTCCAATCTGCCCTTTCATCAAACCTTGGTCTAGCAGCTGCGGGTGTTGGTGATCGATGCACGGGTGATCCGATGTCTTCTTCCCAATCAGACTCTTCTTCGGGACGGTATACCGGGGAGGTAGGAGAGTAGGAGCCCATGCTTAGCAGGAAAAACAATGGAAAGGTTGTAAGCGATAATAAAATACTGAGTGTCAAATATAGGAGTTCTCATAGGTTTAGAGTTTGACTAGTCATAACGCCAAGTCTTCACAATAATATTTTAGGAGTACACTTGACCTATAAGTAGTGTATCCATGAGGAGAATTCCCAGGAAAGAGGGGTGGGTCACTAGGACACACTTAAGTACCCTATCTTTCCTTAGCCAGAATCCCTCATGGGCCTACACACTCTTCCAGCCATCATGTATTAATAATATTATTGTTGGGCTCATGGTCATGATGAGAATTGTTGTGAACTAGGCCTTGTGGCCCGAAAGTAAGGTTTATGCATTTCAGTGGGCTTTTGCTTCTTAGAGGATAGATGGGCTTCTTAGTTTATTATTGATGGACATTAGGCCCAATAGTTTAAAATTTTGTTGTTCACAAGAGGTGTGGTATTATTTATGTGAGTTTAGGGGTGCATGACTAACTAAGTGTGTATGAGTGTGTGTGGAAACTTAGGATAGCACTTTAAATACATTAAATAGGTAGCAATGAATAGGAGAAAAAGTTGGCAGGTAATGTGACACATAGATTATTAAGTATTGTATCATATGATGTAATTATATAGTATAACATGTAAGAATATTCACATAAAAAGATAATTATATAGCATGTAGATAGTAATGAGTGTAAGCACAAAAGTTATCAAGTAGTGTGACACATAAGTCATTATGTATTGTATCACGTAGTATAAATACTTATGATAGCATGTAAAAATATTTACACAAGAACTAATAATGTAACATGTAGTAGCATGGCATTGTATGGGTGTCCTAAAGTTATAGTCTAGGTTAAGGGTGTCTAATAACCTAGTTCCCTATAACCAAGGCTCTGATACCAATCTGTCACACCCCAACCGATGGCGGAAACGTCGGGGCGGGATATGTAGACTGTTCATGAGCTCAAGGTTGACTAAATTGTAGTATATTAAATCCATTTACATTCAAACAAACATGAATCATTTCCAAAGTACATAAATGAAATACAATTTTTTTGAATTAAAATTAACTAAGTCCAAAGCCTATGTGTAGCATGTCTTGATCAAACTCATATGATAGCACCTGAAACATGAACAAAATAAGGTCAACTAAAAAGTTGGTGAGCGTACACAGGTTTGTATATAGGTAGCATATAGTTTGTAAATAAACAAATCCTTACATATCATGATAAAATAAGGCATTTATGGGGAGCCGCTATTGTGTAACCAAGTACAATCAAACCTTTGTAACTAGCATGCAAAATTGTGTTATCGGTAATAATCACCCTACCTGGGTGGGTTTGTCAGACTCAATAGATCTATCATTGTTTACCGTCGGCTTGAATAGTTAATGATTGCACATAATCGCATACAAAAGTTAGCACAACTAGCACTCGGGCATAAAGCTCAAATTGCACACATGAATGTAAAGGGGATTTGTATTTGTGTAGTCTGTGTAAATGTAAACAATAGTATTGTATAATGTTCATGTTCCACCCCAAAAAGTGTAAAAGAGTAAAAGGGGCTATGTAATACTCACTTGGTTTGAAGGCGTAGCTAACACGAAATACTAGCTAGAAATGAGATCCTTGTAATGCACAACGTTAACCTAGTGTGGAATGTATATAGGATTAATAGTATGCTCAATATTCTATGTTTAAGTCTAGGATTGAATTGATTGTGTGTATAAAGCTTGTGGTTTGTACTTGAATGGTGTTGTATAAAATGAAAGATTTGGAATGAATACTTTGAGAACATTTTGATTAGGGTTTGAGTTTGAATAACTAAATAAATTAAATAATTATTATTTATTTATTTAGTTATAAAAATAATGTAGGTAATAGGTTTAGTTAAGTATAACCTAAATAGACAATTTTTGTTTAAATATAAATTAAATAAATAATCGTTACTTTAGTTATTTATTTATAAAAATATGTAACTTAGTGATTTAGTTATAAAGATGTATCGAGCGTTTTAGATTAATAAATAACTTTTGTTAATCTATTTTTATAAATATGTATAAATATAATTTTGTAGATTTAAATGAATAAATTTTTGAAATAGGAATTTGATCCTTTTTAAATAAGGCCAATATAAATCTTTATTAATTATTTTTGTTTAAAAATTCATTTGGAAGGTTTATTGGTTTTAAAATATAAATTTTAGTATTCTGCCAAGATTTTCTCACACACACGACCGTGCCTGGGACAAGGCACGATCGTGCAAGGACCACGGGCGCGACCGTGTTGATCAAACAGAAGACACAACAAGGCTGCTCACTAGGCACGACCGTGCCTGGGCCAGGCACGACCGTGTCTAGGGTTCTGATATCACGACCAGGTCTAGCCAAGAGGCACGACCGGGTCAGAGGGTGAGGCACGACCGCGCTTGGAGAGGCGCGACCGTGTCTTCATGAAGCACGACCACGCTAGAAGACTAGCGCGACCGTGTCTGATCCAAAACAGAGACGAATTGTCTAATTCTTATGATATCAATACTGGAAATCTTAGGGCTTTCATCCGTTAGGTGATTACGAGTCTATTGGTATAGTTTAATTGCATTTAAAACATGTCCATAGTAGTATTTGATTAAACCGTTTTAGAATGAACTCTATATTCGGGTTCATGTTAAATTCGTTATTGTAAGCCTAATTTATGTTGGGGCTTTTGATCTATAGACTATAACTAAGATGTAGGAGGTTTCAATTACCCGAAAAGATGATTAATCGATAGCGTATGGTAGAAACGAGTTCTGGCGACGACGGGTTTGATCTCCGTCGCTCTCCGCTTCAACTCCGGCTAACTCAATGTGTTCTGAAGCTTTAGGGAGGATCGAATGATGCGTTTGTGTGTTTGTTTGAGAGGATTGCAATAAAAACGATGGAATCGATGGTCACATGGAGGATATAGATAGTTTAGGAGAGGGATCGACCAAAATGGGTTTATTTGTTATAATTAAAATGATTAAACTCTTAATTGGGTCTGTTAATACGAGAAACGGTTACGTAATCTAATGGTCTTGCGATTAAAGGCTGCATTTACGTTTCAACTTATGTGAGGCGCGACCGTGCCAAGCTGAGGCGCGACCGTTCCAACAATAGGCGCGACCGTGCCAGACGAGGCGCGACCGTGCCAAAACGTGGCGCGACCGTGCCTACTAGGGCTTCTGGTTATTTACAAAATCAGCCCTTGCAACTTCAGCTTTGACAGAATTAGCCTGGTTAGGATTTAACAGAACACCTAACGGGATTACTAACTGGATTAACTCTAGGAGGTGTTACCACATGATTATGAGTTCTAAATCTTTGAATTGAATACGATCCACTAACGATTATGTAACATCCCAAAAATAAAACGACCATTATAATAAGGGAATAAACGAACGAAGCATGACGGGCCGGGCCGGATGGGCTAGAAGGGGAGCCTCCCCTATAAATAGCCAAGGATTATCACCCATTTCTCTCATTTGCAACATCTAGAGAGAGAAACCGTAGAGAGAGAAAGTTGGCGGATCGACCCGAGATTTTAGCAAAGTGTTACTCCATAGCTCGTGAGAAGAACCTCCGGACCAGAAGCTCGATTCAGGTAACGATCCGACCTAAATCTGAGTTTTAGTTCGTTTTGGGTTTTTCGGGTTTTGGGTGAAAATGTAACATTTTAAGGGATGAAACTGAAGGATAAACATAGATTTGAGTTCCTTAATGGAAAATGAACGTTTTGAATGTAAACAGGTTCGGGATCTTGACGTGATCAGACCCGAATGAGAAAGTTAGGGTTTTTGCGAAGAATAGGTCGTGCACACTTATCAAGTGCGCACGGAGCAGGTCCTGCGTACTTATCAAGTACGCATGAAGAGGGTACTGCGTACTTATCAAGTACGCAGGAAGAGGATCTTGCGTACTTATCAAGTACGTAGTAAGCAGGGTCTGCGCACTTGTTAAGTGCGCAGGCATCAGGATGTTTAGGTAAAGTCGGTATGTTTAGAAGTTTAAACCGTTAGAGTCGGGATTTGGTCTGATGTGTATTTAACTAATCAATTTAGATCGGAAGTAACGTAGTGGGACCTTGTTTAGGGTAACCCGAATTAGCTTATCAGGTGAGTTATAGAAGCTCTCTTTTAAATGTTTTATATAATGTTTTCGGGCTGGTGTGCATACATATGAAATGATGTTTTCTACGAAACGATGTTTTTGAAACTATGTTTATAAAATGATGCTTATGAAACTATGTTTACGAAATGAAATGATTTGGAATGAACGGTTTATGGAAAGAAAGTTTATGAACGGAAGGTTTACGAACGAAATGTTTATAAAGAAATGGTTTAAACTAAAGGTAAAGGGTTTCGAAAATGAATGAAAAGGTTTTATGAAAAGAAAAGAAAAAGGGCAAAGGTTTTAAAGAAGTCATTACAAATATAATCTGTCGAATGAATGGAATTGATGAATGAAGTCTGGGAATGTAATTCCCAGCGTTGTGGTAGATTATGGACAGCGAGCCATAGTTGCCATAAGAGCAACAGGGGCAGTGTCTTGGTGGCCTGCCAATGGTTTGATGTTGTACAACTGGTAAGGGAGTAACGACGGTTACTCGGGTGATGACGATCATCCTAAGAAAATAAGGTAAGGGGAAATCAATGACGGCGATACGTAACGGTTGATTCCCAAAGGAAAGATGTGTGTTGGGCAATGACGGCGATACGTAACGGTTGACCCCACGTATTGAATGGTTATGGCAACGACGGCGATACATAACGGTTGCCCACAACATCAAAGGTTCCTTCGGGGACACAGAGACGCTTAAAGAAAGATACAGATTGTAGATAGTAATGTATGACTTAAATGAATGTTTAATGTTTTAAACAAATAATCCGTTCAATGTGTTTATGATGAGGAAAAATGTTTGAAGGTTTTCAATGATGAATGAATGGCCCTGTTTTCTTATATGTGAAGTTAATCCCTAATGAATGTTTTGAATGATGAACCATTTCTTAAATCGAATGAAAACTAGAACTCACCAGCGTAGCTGACTTTTTAGTATGCTCATTCAGGTTAAGGCAGGTATGGATGATGGACGGTGATGCTTGGCAAGCGAGAAGAGTTACCCGATTGATCATGAAGACTGGCATCCCGTTATGATTAGATTATGATATGTTTATGAAATAGAATATGTTACGCTTCCATTGTTAAACAATGTAATGGTTATGTTTATTTGAAGTATTTTCCACTGCGTTATTTGATAATCAAGTTTAAGAACTGTTTGTGAATGAGTAAATCCAACGAGTGAGGCCTCCCAGGTTTGGGGCCTTACAAGTTGGTATCAGAGCAATAGTTTGAGAGATTCGGACACTCCCAGTGTCTGAACTTAAACTGTGAATGGGACCGAAAGCGGATGCCAGTACGGGTAACTCGAGCCACATCATCAGGTATGAAGGTAGTATATATTTACGTATTTAGTATGCCTGAGAAAGGGTTAAGTAAGGACTTGTGTTCTGATGAAATCACAAAGGTGGTCAAATAGAAATCGAAAGGTAGTGTAATGGTTAATTGCAGATGGCCAGTGTATATTAACATCTTACAGTGCTTATTGAATTCTATTTGTTAACTAGCGTGATAACGTTGGATTCCTTGTCTTTTAGAACAAAATGGAGGGTAGAATAGGTGGAAGGCGTGGTGGGAGTGGTACTGGACAACACGGTAGGATTCCCGCCCACCAAGTTTATAGTAAAGAGCCAAGTGTTCTTGCGGAACCGGAAGGTAGTGTGCATGAGATCGTACGAGTGTGATGCGAGATGTCCTCCGTTGTGTTGACTTAGCGCGAAAGTGGTAAGAGGTGTCGAGGAGAATACCGGGACAAAATCTCAACTTTGAAGAGACGCGAGTATTAGGAAGTGATATAAGAGGAACTAGAATGCTTGAGTAAGGTAAATTGGTAATTTCGTTTGGATCCGCGAAATTGTGAATTTACAGGTGCACGTGCATGATAGCGAATTTTATGGTGTTGATTAATGCTTACGTATCAGAGTTGATCCAATTACTCAACCATGACTACGAGATGTTAGTCACCCGAGTAGCGATTTAAAGAGATTGATGAACATCGTTAGTAATAGTAACGATGTCAGAGATGGTATACCTTACAGAGGTGAATGATGTCAACGAGTACGAGCCACGGACAAGATGAGGAGGAATGAAACTTCGGTTTACCTAAGTCAGACGAGTATACGTATGAAGGATGCCAAGGAGCTAGGGTGGACTACGCTTAGCACAAACACGTTATGATGAATAAGAATCGGTCTACTGTTGAAGTATGCATGAGCATGATAGAAATAACCTCACAAGTGTAGGTCCAAAGAATATATGAGTGCACGAATGCACAAATGGCATCTTTCCATGTAGAAGACAGTCCAAGACAACTAATAAGAGTATCTGCTGAAACGAGAAAATAAATATACCAACAACAACAAGAGACGGGAACCACGATGTTAATTAGGGCGTGCAAGCTAAACCAAACCAAACCAGATCCGACCCAAGGATTGTTTGTCTTGAGTGAATGTGAAGGACAAGTTTTGACCAACAATGTGAAGCAAGGCATGGGCACTAAGAAGGACATCAAGGCGACTCAGAGAACGCTCTACTATGTCTAAGTCTAATCAATAGCTACGGGTGTTGTTAGAATTGGAAAGCCGTTGAGGGACCCACTGAAACTAGAAAGGAAATGAAAGTACAAGTGTCACCGTACGTGTCATTTATCCATAGTAGGACCAACGAATGTGACTTTAGAAGGAATGCATGCAGAAAAGGCTAACGGAAACGAGTAGCTAGAGAATATATATTGTCGGTCAGATGGGATGCCAATCCCTAAGACCATCCAGTGATATGTAGGAAGAATAGTGTTCAATGAACCAACGATGTGAAACGTAAAACCTGACAAGTGCGTTTGAAAGAAAGACTAGAAGGAGATTGTGTATGAAAATATGAATGAAAAGTTCGAGTGACTAGTGTGCCATCTGAATGAATACCTTTCCGACAAGTTGAGTGTGATAAGGGATACCTCATATGTTTGGGGGATATACCTGATACGGTTCCTACGGGAACGAAGCGATACGGTTCCTACGGGAACGAAGCGATACGGTTCCTACGGGAACGAAGCGATACGGTTTCTACGGGAACGAAGCCATACGGTTCCTACGGGAATGAAGCGATACGGTTCCTATGGGAACGAAGCGATACGGTTCCTTCTGGAACGAAGCGACACGGTTCCTTCTGGAATGAAGCGATATGGTTCCTTAGGGAACGAGACGATGTGGTTCCTTCGGGAATGAGATGGTACGGTACCTTCGGAAACTTGATAGTAGGAATCATTCGGGAACGGGATGGTATGATTCATTCGAGAACGGCATGGTGTAGTCCTTCAAGGACGAATGCACCATGGACAACTTATGAGGTATACACAATGATCCAAATAGTCGAGAGACGATCGATAGTAACCGTCCAGATGGCAAGGTAGATAACCTTAACGAGGAGTTGAAATTATGGCCATGGAGTCTTCTGTGGATGACTCCGAGTTTGATAAGACATTTCACATAGAATGACGATATAAGAACCCTAACGGTTAGATGTGAAAGACCGACTAGGGATGTACGATGCTGAAAAAGATAACGTCTATCAAGAACGAGAGAGGTATAGTCAAGACTACACAAGAATCTGTCAACGGGAGAGTGATTCCATATACGTCGCGACAGTTGAAAGTTCACGAAGTCAACTATCCGACTCATGATTTGGAACTTGCTGCTGTCGTATTTGCATTGAAAATATGGAGGCACTACCTCTATGGGGTGAAGTTTACTATTTACTCCGATCACAAAAGTTTGAAATACTTCTTCAAACAAAGAGAGCTTAATATGAGGCAGAGACGATGGTTGGAACTCTTGAAAGACTATGACTATGAAATAATATACCATCCTGGAAAGGAAAACGTGGTGGCTGACGCTCTAAGCCGAAAGGATGTGCCTACTCCTATTAGAGTGAAAGCTTGCCAGTTGGTGATAACATCGGATGTGATGAGAGAAATTGAAAAGGCTCAAGATGAGGCACTTAAAGAAGAAAATGTAAAGAAGGAAAGAATGATTAGCCAACAGGACAAGTTGGAATATAACACCCTTGGTGTTAAGACACGTTTTGGACGGGTATGGATACCTATGGGTGGCGAGCTTAGAAACAAAATCTTGGATGAGGCTCATAAGTCTCGGTACTCTATCCATCCTGGTACCAATAAAATGTACCAAGATCTAAGGAAGGAATACTGGTGGCCTGGAATGAAGCATGAAGTGACGAAGTACATAAGCAAGTGCTTGACTTGCTCGCAAGTAAAGGCTGAACACCAGAAACCGTATGGAAAGATTCAACCACTTGATATACCGGAATGGAAGTGGGAACACATTACAATGGACTTCATAACCAAGCTACCTCGCACAGCTAAAGGTCATGATACCATTTGGGTAATTGTGGACCGTTTAACGAAGAGTGCTCATTCCTACCTATTCGCGAGATGTTCTCGTCGGAAAGGTTAGCGGAAGTATTTATTAAAGAAGTAGTAGCACGGCATGGGATGCCTTTGACGACCGTATCTGACCGGGACACACGATTCACATCGAGGTTCTAGAAAAGATTTCACGAGGCGATGGGCACGAGGCTCAATGTTAGCATGGCATACCACCCACAAACGGATGGTCAATCCAAAAGGACCGTTCAGACACTGGAGGATATGCTTCGTGCTTGTATTATCGATTTCGGCGGTAGTTGGGACAGTCATCTGCCGTTAGCCGAATTCTCCTACAACAATAGTTATCACACGACGATAGGCATGCCGCCTTACGAAATGTTGTATGGGAGGAGATGCAGGACCCCGATTTGTTGGGGTGAGATTGGACAAAAAGGAATTAGGGAGTCTTGAAGTAGTAAGAGAAACGTCAGAAAGGTTTGATCAAATCAAAGCACGAATGAAGGCCGCACAAGATCGTCAGAAATCCTATGCGGATAAACGACGAAGGCCTATTAAGTTTGATGTTGGGGACAGAGTAATGTTGAAAGTGTCACCCTGGAAGGGAATCATACGATTCAGGAAGAGAGGAAAGTTAAGTCCGAGGTTTGTCGGACCATTCAGGATAATGGCACGGGTGGGTGAAGTCGCTTATCGGCTAGAGTTGCCTGATGAGTTGAGTGGGATTCATCCTACCTTCCATGTATCACACTTGCGAATGTGTTTGGCGGATGAATCAGCTCACGTACCACTTACTGACATCGAGGTCGACAACAGCCATAATTACATCGAAGAACCCGTGGCCATCTTAGACAAGAAGGAGAAGCGTTTGCGTAATAAGATTATCCAATTGGTTAAAGTCCAATGGAAACATCGAAAGGGATCGGAAGCCACTTGGGAAACAGAGAAGGAAATGAGGGAGTCGTACCCATATCTATTTGACTTATGATAGGTTTCGGGGACGAAACCTATTGTAAGGGGGGTAGACTTGTAACATCCCAAAAATAAAACGACCATTATAATAACGAAATAAACGAACGAAGCATGACGGGCCGGGCTGGATGGGCTAGAAGGGGAGCCTCCCCTATAAATAGCCAAGGATCATCACCCATTTCTCTCATTTGCAACATCTAGAGAGAGAAACTGTAGAGAGAGAAAGTTGGCGGATCGACCCAAGATTTTAGCAAAGTGTTACTCCATAGCTCGTGAGAAGAACCTCCGGACCAGAAGCTCGATTCAGGTAACGATCCGACCTAAATCTGAGTTTTAGTTCATTTTGGGTGAAAATGTAACATTTTAACGGATGAAACTGAAGGATAAACATAGATTTGAGTTCCTTAATGGAAAACGAACGTTTTGAATGTAAACAGGTTCGGGATCTTGACCTGATCAGACCCGAATGAGAAAGTTAGGGTTTTTGCGAAGAACAGTTCGTGCGCACTTATCAAGTGCGCACGGAGCAGGTTCTGCGTACTTATCAAGTACGCAGGAAGAGGGTACTGCGTACTTATCAAGTACGCAGGAAGAGGATCTTGCGTACTTATCAAGTACGCAGGAAGCAGGGTCTGCGCACTTGCTAAGTGCGCAGGCATCAGGCTGTTTAGGAAGAGGATCTTGCGTACTTATCAAGTACGCAGGAAGTAGTGGGACCTTGTGTAGGGCAACCCGGATTAGCTTATGAGGTGAGTTCTAGAAGCCCTCTTTTAAATGTTTTATATAATGTTTTCGGGCTGGTGTGCATACATATGAAATGATATTTTCTACGAAACGATGTTTATGAAACTATGTTTATAAAATGATGCTTATGAAACTATGTTTACGAAATGAAATGATTTGGAATGAACGATTTATGGAAAGAAAGTTTATGAACAGAAGGTTTACGAACGAAATGTTTATATAGAAATGGTTTAAACTTAAGGTAAAGGGTTCGAAAATGAATGAAAAGGTTTTATGAAAAGAAAAGAAAAAGGGCAAAGGTTTTAAAGAAGTCATTACAAATCTAATCTATTGAATGAATGGAATTGACGAATGAAGTCTGGGAATGTAATTCCCAGCCTTGTGGTAGATTATGGACAGCGAGCCATAGTTGCCATAAGAGCAACAGGGGAAGTGTCTTGGTGGCCTGCTAATGGTTTGATGTTGTACAACTGGTAAGGGAGTAACGACGGTTACTCGGGTGATGACGATCATCCTAAGAGAATAAGGTTAGGGGAAATCAATGACGGCGATACGTAACGGTTGATTCCCAAAGGAAAGATGCGTGTTGGGCAATGACGGCGATACGTAACGGTTGACCCCACATATTGAATGGTTGTGGCAATGACGGCGATACGTAACAGTTGCCCACAACATCAAAGGTTCCTTCGGGGACACAGAGACGCTTAAAGAAAGATAAAGATTGTAGATAGTAATGTATGACTTAAATGAATGTTTAATGTTTTAAACAAATGATCCGTTCAATGTGTTTTTGACGAGGAAAAATGTTTGAAGGTTTTCAATGATAAATGAAAGGCCCTGTTTTCTTATACATGAAGTTAAACCCTAATGAATGTTTTGAATGATGAACCATTTCTTAAATCGAATGAAAACTAGAACTCACCAGTGTAGCTGACTTTTTAGTATGCACATTCAGGTTAAGGCAGGTATGAATTATGGACGGTGATACTTGGCAAGCGAGAAGAGTTACCCGGTTGATCATGAAGACTGGCATCCCGTTATGATTAGATTATGATATGTTTATGTAATAGAATATGTTACGCTTCCGTTGTTAAACAATGTAATGGTTATGTTTATTTGAAGTATTTTCCGCTACGTTATTTGATAATCAAGTTTAAGAACTGTTTGTGAATGAGTAAATCCAACAAGTGAGGCCTCTCAGGTTTGGGGCCTTACAGATTAATGATGTGTAGGTTTGAACAAGTATATGTTTTAATGTCGTGTTGTTATTTTATTAGTTAAAATAAATTTAAAATAGGGTCGGAAAATCAGAAATGTTACACGGCTTCACTGTAACCCTATATTAAGACCTTGTGGACTTGTTCTGTGTCACGGATTGAACCTTTGGATCAGTGGTAAGTCACACTCACAACACAGAACCCACCCGGGTTCGAACCGGGTGGGTTTCTTTTTATTTAAAATCCTTTTTAAACAGTGATTAAAGAAAAAGAAAATTATTTTATAAACCTATCATAATCTAGACAAGGTTTGTACAATAGTATACAACTTTAAACATAAAACCTTTATTTTTTTTACAATTCAATATGTTTAAAAAATTCCATGTTTCAACCAAAAAAAAACATTTAAAAGTTTATTTTAAATTAAATTAATAAATTACAAAATAAATTAATCTTATAAAATCTTGTTAAGAATTTATAAAATACATCACCATTTCATAAAGCAAGTTTTATAAAATGTTTTTCTACAAAATCATTTATATTAGGAATACCTCCTATTTACACAAATAAAACTTTTAAATATATAGATACACATACTCACATTTTATATTTTTTTTAGAATAGACTGTTTTAAATAAATAAAAGAAAATGTATTTAAATTTATTATCTTTTACACTATTATAATATAAAGATAAATAAATAAAAAGAATTTATTTATTTAAATCATCTTTTTATATTAATAGTCCAATTAGGGTTTAATTTATATTAGGTATAATTTATTTATTATACATACTCTAATATATACTTACACTCCTTTTTAATGACGCGTTATTATAATAAATAAAAGGAAGTTTATTTATTATTTGTCTATGGTGAGTTAAACCCTAAGTAAACTATTATTAGATTTATACATTACATTTTTGGATTTAACTTTTATTCAACTACCAACACAAACTCATACACAATCCTTTCACATAATAAAACACGAACTCGTTGGACAAGTCCCTACACTCACTCTCATTGAAACCCTAGACTTGGCCTTAGACTTTCGTACATGTTATTAATCTAGATCCATATACATTACACTCTAGGTTAACGTTGTGAGTTACAAGGATTACATTGCTACCTATTCTCTTGGGCTATCTACACCTTCGATACAAATGAGTATTACATAGCCCCTTTTACTCTTTTACACTTTTTGGGGTGAAACATGAACTCTATACACACAATTGCTTACATTACACAAAATACACAAACACAAATCCTCTTTACATTCATGTATATAAAATTTGAGCTTTATGTTTGAGTGCTAGGTGTGTTAACTGTTTATGTGAAATTTATGTGCAATCATTAACTATTCAAGCCGACGGTTAACAATGATAGATCTATTGAGTCTGACAAACCCACCCAGATTGGGGTGATTGTTACCGACAACACAATTTGCATGCTAGTTACAAAGGTTTGATTGTACTTTAGTTACACAATAGTTGCTCCCCATAAATGCCTTATTTTATCATGTTATGTAAGGATTTGTTTATTCACATCTATATACTACCTATGTATGCTCACCAACTTTTTAGTTGACCTTATTTTATTCATGTTTCAGGTGCTAAAGTTTTGATCAAGGCTTGCTACACATAGGCTTTGGGACTTAGTTAATTTTAATTCAAGAACAATTTGTATTTCAATTATGTACTTTGGAATTGGTTTATGTTTGTTGAATTTAAATGGATTTAATATATTACAATTTAGTCAACCTTGAGCTCACGAACAGTCTACATGTCCCGCCCCGACGTATTCCGCCGTTGGTTGGGGTGTGACACCTATAGTTTCGTTTTCATCTCTAGAACAAAAGCCCTAACCTATTCAGGGCTTACAAAATCGAATTGAACACGAACAGATTCTAGGGTTCATCGTATGAACCGGGTAATCGAACTAGAACCTAGAATCAGTTTCAATCAAATTATATTAAATGGATAGAGTCGTAATCCTCTAACCTTTGAAAGCCCTATGAATCCAACTCCTAATTCTATCTAATTAACCCAATTTGAATTCGTGTTAAAAACCTAGGGTTTCGGTTGTTGAACAAGAAATTAATCGATCTAAACTTGATGATTATTAACCACACCAGTAGACTCGCAATCCATCGATTAGGAAAACCCCTAAAACTCTGTATTCAATCGCGATCGAAATCGAGGAATTCGGGGTGGTTTGGATCGGGTATATAGATAGGTGAAACTCAATGGGTTTTGTGACACCCACATCTCGGATCACCCGGAATGCTGGTCACTTGTCGGATTTACTCATGAACATATTGAAATCAGAGAAATATACACAACAGAAGACTTTAAACATTATTTATTTATAAAAACTTGTCTTAGTACATTCTTAAAGAAAGTACAATATAATACTAATGCCAGTCTCTAGTTAGGATGCAAGACATCCCGCTCAAAATGCCTCCTTTCCTTGTTTACTTTATGCCATACTCTTACCTGACACATATGCTTAAACATGGGTCAGCTTATGCTGGTGAGTTCTAAGTTTAAATCAAAATAATTACAACATAATACCTTTCCTTTTTTTTTCTTTCGCCCTTGCCCAACATAACATTAACCTTGTACAACTTATCTCTTATCGAGGTTCATAAACCTCTTAGGTGGTTGTCACCACCTACCATTCCCTTTATATAAAGGCCATTCCCCCGTTACATACGACAAAGGAATGTAACGGTCCGCATTCAATTCATCCCCTTTTCGGAGATATAGCAATCACTTCCCATAAGTTGCAAGATATTATGTGGGATTTGTCATAAACCTTTCCTTTAAGACCAATATCGTCAAAACATTTCATGTCAATGCAATCACTGCCAATGAAATCCTTTCATCCTCACTTATCTTAGTAAACCAAGACAAGTCTTACAACATAAAATCATCATTCTTTCCATTCAAAAACAAGGTGATTGATTATCTTCCCAGAGTAGTACCTCCAACAGATATGTTCCCAGTAAAGAATGACGGGTCTAGGAGGTATTTATACACCACTCTTTCCTTAGACAGAACACTCCGTTTGTCAGATAACTACATACCGGTCGGAAGGTTACCTTTCATTTTACAACATAAAACATTCCTTGAAACATCATGGATACTGGCTCAAAGATTTAAATCCATGGCATACAGTATCTAAAACATTCATGACACGTGTATCATGCCCAAAACATTTAAAAAAGGGCATCATAGAACTCACCTATAATCTCCTCCTCTTTCAAATAATCTTTACGTGCTAATGTAAACAGCACCCGACTTGGATCAAAGTCCTAAGCCATTATAATGTTACTTAATCACAAGTTCCTAGCTTAGTGGAAATAACTAAGTCATTAGGAACTAGTCAGAACCTTACCTCAGAAATATCTCCTGTGTATTAGGGTCGAAAAGATTGAAACCGAGCTTCTCTACGCTAACTGGGACTTTTGGCATGCTTCCCTAGGTTTAGAGTGTGTTTTGTGAGTGTGTTTTCATCCTGAGATGTTCTAAAAACAAGCTCTAGGTCCATCTATTTATAAGGTGCTTGACGGTTCCGTGTCGGACCGCTAAGACATAGGGTGCGGTCCGCCACCCCTTTGAGGTGGCTTAACTGGCTTGGTGAGCACGTAGCGGACCGCTACACTTAATTGTAATGGACCGCTAAGGATTATTGCGGCTGGTGGACCGCTAAGGACCCCATGACGGTCCGCTACCAGCCTTCCACATATCAGTTTTCAACGATTAGTCACCTGACACGTGGCTTCTCCTTAGTGATCCCTTGCTCCCTACGTAGCGGACCGCTATCCCTTTGGTGGTGGTCCGCCACCTATCTAACTTTCAAAATTTTCATTTTCAGACCCCGAACTTTGTATCAAATGCATTCCAACCCCTTGTACTTTAACATAATGTCATTTTAACCCCCTAGGGTTTTATCAAATGACAACTTTAACCCTTATACTTATATTTCTTTTGAAAAATTGGGGTGTTACAAATCTACCCCCCTTATAAAGGTTTCGTCCTCGAAACCGGACACTTATTCGAATAAGTTGGGATAAGATTTCCTCATTTCTTGTTCTGTTTCCCATGTGGCGTCAGATCCCATTCGATGTTGCCACCAGACTTTTACTTGTGTGATTACTTTATTTCGTAATCTCTTTTCTTTCCAATCGAGTATAGCCACTAGCTTCTCGATATAATTCAATCTATCGTCTACCTCTATATCATTCAGTGGTACATGAGAGGTTTCGTCTGCCAGACATTTTCGTAAGTGTGACACATGGAATGTCGTGGATTCCACTCAACTCTTCTGGCAATTCTAGTCTATATGCAACTTTCCCCACTTGAGCTATAATTTTAAATGGCCCAATGAATCTTGGACTTAACTTTCCTCTTTTTCTGAATCTAATGATTCCCTTCCATGGAGATACTTTCAATAGAACGTAATATCCAACTTGGAATATTATCGGCCTTCATCTTTTATCCGCATATGACGTCTGTCTGTCATGAGCAGCCTTTAGACGGGCTTTAATCTGATCTAACTTTACACCTGTTGCTTGGAAAATTTCTTTGCTTCCAGGTTCTTTCTGTCTAACCTCTCCCCAACAGATATGATTTCTACATCTTCTCCCGTATAACATTTCGTATGGCAGCATGCCAATACTTGCATGATAGTTGTTGTTATATGAGAATTCTACCAAAGGTAGATGACTATCCCAACTTCAACCGAAGTCAATAATGCAAGCATGCAACATATCTTCAAGTGTTTGAATCGTCCTTTCACTTTGGCCATCCGTTTGAGGATGATATGCTGTGCTAATCAATAACTTAGTCCCCATCTCTTCGTGGAACTTCTTCGAGAAACGTGACGTAAAACGTGTGTCTCTGTCAGATACAATCGAAACTGGTACTCCATGCCTTGTCATAATTTATTTAATAAACGTTTCTGCTAACCTTTCAGAAGAGTAATTCCCACGTATTGGTAAAAGTGAGCACTCTTAGTTAGTCTGTCTACTATCACCGATATGGTATCACAACCTTTAGCTGTTTTCGGTAGCTTAGTTATGAAGTCCATAGTGATATGTTCCCACTTCCATTCTGGAATATCTTGTGGCTGTAATCTGCCATAAGGCTTTTGATGTTCAACTTTGACTTAAGAACAAGTCAAGCATTTAGCCACATATTTCATGATATCGAATTTCATACCGGGCCACCAATAATCTTGGCGTAGATCTTGGTACATTTTTGTTGTACCCGGGTGAATCGAATATCAAGATTTATGAGCTTCATCTAAAACTTTAACTCTGAATTCACCCATATGTGGTATCCACATACGGCTGAATCGTATCTTAACTCCATACTCATTCTCTTCCAAGTGTTTCTCTTGTCCAGCCATTCTCTCCTTCTTAACATTTTCTGCTTTCAATGCATCTATCTGAACATTCCTGAGCTGAGTCATAAAGTCAGGAGTTACAACTAACTTATATGACTTCATCCTGATAGGAGGATGCTCTTCTTTACGGCTTAGAGCATCTGCTACCACATTGGCTTTTCCTGGGTGATACCGGAGCTCTAACCATCTTCGCTGCCTCATTTTCAGATCTTTTTGCTCAAAGAAATACTTTAAGCTTTTATGATCTGTGTAGATTGTGCACTTAACTCCATATAGATAATGCATCCATATTTTAAGTGCCAAAACTACTACAGCTAACTCTAAACATGGGTCGGTAGTTAACTTCATTGGGTTTGAGTTGACATGAAGCATAGGCTATAACCTTGCCTCTTTGCATTAATACACATCCCAATCCCTGATACAAAACATCAGAGTAAACTACTAGATCCTCTTTTCCTTCCGGTAAAGATAACACCGGAGTCTGAGTTAATTTCTCTTTTAGCTTTTGAAAAGCATTTTCTTGTTCTGCTCCCCATACAAATTTTATCTCCTTCGTGAGTTTTGTTAATGGGGTAGCAATCTTTGAGAAATCTTGAACAAACCGTCTATAGTAACCAGCCAAACCTAAGAAACTGCGTATCTCTATAGGTGTCTTTGGCAGGTTCCATTTCATCACAGTCTCTATTTTTGAAGGATCTACCAGAATTCCTTCTGCATTTATCACATGACCCAAGAACTGAACTTCTTGGAGCCAAAACGCACACTTAGAGAATTTTGCATACAACTTCTCTTTTCTAAGTGTTTCTAAGACTTCTTTGAGATGACATGCATGATCTCCTTCGTTCTTTGAATAGATTAGAATATCATCTATGAACACGATCACAGATCGGTCCAACATTGATCGACAAACCCTATTCATGAGGTCCATGAATACAGCAGGGGCATTAGTCAAACCAAATGAGATTACTAAAAACTCATAGTGTCCATATCTTGTACGAAAGGCTGTCTTTGGAATATCTTCATCCTTGTAATTGATCGAACAACTCATCGATCCTTGGTAGCGGATATTTATTCTTTATAGTCTATGCACATGCGCATACTACCATCTCTCTTCTTCACAAACAGTACCGGAGCACCCCAAGGCGAAATACTCGGTCTGATGAAACCTCTGTCTAACAACTCTTGCAGTCGTGACATCAGTTCCTTCATTTTTACGGAGCTAAATGATACGGATCCTTAGCTACAGGCTTAGCACCGGGCACTAAGTCTATTCGAAACTCTATTTCTCTTTCTGGAGGTATTCCTGGTAATTCTTCTAGGAAGACATCAGGAAAATCACAGACTACTGGCACATCCTTTAATTGCTTAGTTTTCACTTTGGAATCAACAGCGTATGCCAGGTAGGCCTCATTGCCTCGAGTAATAAACTTCATGGCTTTCATCATGGAAATAATTCTAACAGCTGGTCTTATTTTATCACCGTATATTGTAATCTAATTGCCGTCAGGAGTCTGTGTCTGGACTACCTTCGTATTGCAAATGATCTGGGCATCGTTTGCTGCCAACCAGTCCATTCCCAAGACTATATTAAATCCCTTGAGGATCATTGGATATAATCTAACGGAAAATTTATGTCCTTCAAGATCGATGAAAGAATCTTGAATGACTTCTGTTACATTCATCATTTTTCCAATAGCCGTTTCTACTTTAAAGATTTCGTCTAAACTTATAGCAGGTCTAGCTAAAGAAGGATAGAAATTTAAAGATACGAAGCTTCTACTAGCACCGGAGTCAAATAATAAGTAGCATGTACGTGATTAATAAGAAACATACCGGACAATACATCTGGTAATGCCTTAGCCTCTTCAGTTGTCAGAGTATAAGCTCTACCTTTGGCTTTCGAGGCTTCTCCTTCCTTTGCCTTTAATGGCTCGGGATTGTTAATCTTAAGTGTTGGGCATTCCAACATTCTATGCCCACTTTCTCCACACTTAAAACATTTAGGCTTCATAGGACAGTTGAGTGCCAAGTGCCCTGCCTTGCCACATTTGAAACAAACGCCAGATTTCAACCTACATTTTCCGGCATGATTTTTACCACAAGTGGTACACGTGGTGACACCACTAGTAGTTATCCTCTTCTTCCAACCACCATTGTTTTGCTTCTTTTAGCCCTGAGAACTTTCAGGCCACTTTCTTTTTGATTCCACTGGGTGGGAACCATAGACCTCGTCGTACATAGTCGAAGCAAGTTGTACGGCGGATCTAAATCTTTTCAACTCCAAAGTTTTCACTAGCCTTCGGATTTCAGATGGTAACCCTTGTATATATCTCTTAACCCGTACAACTTCAGGGGTTACTAAATGGGGGTACCAAATGGGCCATCCTGTTAAACTTTGTAGTATACTCTCGATGAGTCATACTACCATCTTCTAGCCTGTGAAAATCTCTCTCAAGTTTGTCCATTTCGTTGTCAGGACAAAACTCCTCAATCAGTAATCTCTTGAATTCTTCCCAAGACATTCGGTCAATAGCTTTTTCCCCTATAGCTATGACCAGGTTTTCCCACCAACATAACGCCTCTGATACGAATGAGTGAGCGGCGCATTTCACTTTCTGATAATCTCTACATTCACTAATTATTATTACCACTTCAATTTCTCGGATCCACTGATGAGTGACCATGGCATCCTTTGTACCGTCAAACTTTGGAGGACTGCCATCCTTGAATGCTTTGTAGGAGCATCCCTTCCTTCCTTTCTTCACTTGTCTGACTTCATAAGAAATGTTGGATTCATATTCATAAAGATTGTTATCGTCTACGTTCTTAATGACCTCTTTTGTCTTATGTTTCCTCCTACTTTCCTTTAGGTTAGCTAATAGGTTAGGCAAAGCTGTATCTAAAGCTTTAGCTACAGCCGTGTCTATTGCACTTTGCATTTGAGGTTCAACTACCGGCTCATTTATTTCTACGTGATCCCTATTTTCTATTTCAGGTTCGGCATTTGTGGTAGACCGCGTCTGCCTTCTGGAAGTATTGGGATTAATCCTTCCTCCTCTTTTACCCTTTCCTCTACCAACCATTTTCTACAAAAGATATTGAATGCTTTAGTATTCGCATAATAGATTGATAGCTAGAACACAACTGTATTGTAAACATTAATAACTGTGGCCATGACGAAATTAATTATTTGCGCCACTTTTGGTGCTCTAGTTATCTTTCTATTATGTTCCAACTAAATACTCATACCTTTTCCTTTTACCCTTGGCATCAGGCTACCTTGACTAGCATCTCTGCTGGCATTCTTATGGTCCCTTAATCCTAGTTTATGTCTAGATACTTAGGCAAGTATCAAAATCTCTTAAACTATAGCTCTGATACCAACTTGTGACACCCACATCCCGGATCACCCAGAATGCCGGTCACTTGTCGGATTTACTCATGAATATATAGAAATCAGAGAAATATACACAGCGGAAGACTTTAAACATTATTTATTTAAAATAAATTGTCTTAGTACGTTCTTAAAGATAGTACAACATAATACTAATGCCAGTCTCTAGTTAGGATGCTAGACAGCCCGCTCAAAATGCCACCTTTCCTTGCTTTACTTAAGCCATACTCTTACCTAACACATATGCTTAAACACGGGTCAGCTTATGCTGGTAAGTTCTAAGTTTAAATCAAAATAATTACAACATAATACTTTTCCCTTTTTTTTCATTCGCCCTTTCCCAACATAACATTAACCTTGTACAACTTATCTCTTATCGAGGTTCGTAAACCTCTTAAGTGGTTGTCACCACCTACCATTCCCTTTATATAAAGGCCATTCCTCAGTTACATACCACAAAGAAATATAACGGTCCGCATTCAATTCGTCCCCTTTTCGGAGATATAGCAATCACTGCCCATAAGTTGCAAGATGTTATGTGGGATTTGTCAAAAACCTTTCCTTCAAGACCGATATGGTCAAAACATTTCATGTCAATGCAATCACTGCCAATGACATCCTTTCATCCTCACTTATCTTGGTAAACCAAGACAAGTCTTACAACATAAAATCATCATTCTTTCCTTTCAAAAACAAGGTGATTATCTTCCCAGAGTAGTACCTCCAACAGATATGTTCCCAGGAAAAAATGATGGGTCCAGGAGGGATTTATACACCACTCTTTCCTTAGACAGAACACTTCATTTGTCAGATAACTACATACCGGTCGGAAGGTTACCTTTCATTTTACAACATAAATCATTCCTTGCAACATCATGTATACTGGCTCAAAGATTTAAATCCATGGCATACAGTATCTAAAACATTCATGACACGTGTATAATGCCCAAAACATTTAAAAACGTTTAAAAAAGGGCATCATAAAACTCACCTCTAATCTCCTCCTCTTTCAAATAATCTTTACGTGCTAATGTAAACAGCACCACGACTTGGATCAAAGTCCTAAGCCATTATAACGTTACTTAATCACAAGTTCCTAGCTTAGTGGAAATAACCAAGTCATTAGAAACTAGTCAGAACCTTACCTTAGAACTATCTCCTGTGTATTGGGGTCGAAAAGCTGGAAACCAAGCTTTTCTACATGAACCAGGGCTTTTGGCATGCTTCCCTAGGTTAAGTGTGTGTTTTGTGAGTGTGTTTTCAGCCTGAGATGTTCTAAAAACAAGCTCTAGGTCCATCTATTTATAAGGTGCTAGACGGTTCCGTGGCGGACTGCTAAGACATAGGGTGATGGCCCGCAACCCCTTTGAGGCGGCTTAATTGGCTTGGTGAGCACGTAGCGGACCGCTACACTTAATTGTGACGGACCGCTAAGGATTATTGCGGCTGGTGGACCGCTAAGGAACCCATGACGGTCCGCTACCAGCCTTCCACGCGTCAGTTTTCAACGAATAGTCACCTGACGCGTGGCTTCTCCTGAGTTATCCCTTGCTCCCTATGTAGCGGACCGCTATCCCTTTGGTGGCGGTCCGCCACCTAACCAACTTTCAAAATTTTCATTTTCAGCCCCTGAACTTTGTATCAATTGTATTCCAACCCCTTGTACTTTAACATTATGTCATTTTAACCCCTAGGGTTTTATCAAATGACAACTTTAACCCTTATACTTATATTTCTTTTTGAAAAATTGGGGTGTTACAGGTTTAGATGTTAAAAACAATCAGAAACGGTAATAGATGCGATACCCTAGTGGGCTGGAGTGGTTAGTGTATTGTGTTGGTGTGGGTGAGACCCGGGTTCGAACCCCACCAACTGTTTTATTTTTTTAAGCGAATTTTATGCAATTATTTTATACTAAACCCATCTCGATATTATTTTAATATTATATTAGTTCAATTTATTTCCAGAAAACAATCATATGCTCGGGATTAATTTTTTAATTATTATAACCATCATTTTATTTATATAGATAAAATATATATCTATAGTTTAACAATTATTTCTCTCACGAAAATGCCTGAGTTACTATTTAATATTGCTCGGCTCGTATCTAGTGGTGTTTCACGCGTACCACGTTTTTGCTTGATACCAAATTAGGGATTTTGTAATCCCGATAATAAGATCCATTTTCGTTAATCATAAGTGTATTTAAAGACGTCCGATTTTCCCGTATTATCGTCACATATCCCTACATGTGCCTAACTATCACAATCATATTCTAGGACATCCGTAAGTAGTTTGATGTGTTTGTATTTGCACATATTTTTGGCACAAAACTTCGCACATTTAACGATCAATTCTTGGTTATATTCAACGTTTAGACACTTATTTGTTCATTTCTTATTTTGTAGGTTTTGTGAAGTTTGGTGAATAAACAAGAAGATTCCAGGATAAAAAGTGATGTTTTAGGGTTTATGTGATGGAGGCACGGTCGTGCCCCCTACTTGGCACGGTCGTGCCAAGCTTGTAAACCCTAGGCACGGTCGCGCCCACATCTTGCACGACCGTGCCAAGCCAAAATCCAAGGCACAACCGTGCCTTGACCCTCCACGGTCGCGTGTCACGTCGTGAGTCTGAACAACCGTACGTCCTCGATCAGTGGTACCCATTGGAAGCTCCGGATTGGTCAACCCTCTATCACACGGTCGTGTTAAGACCTAGACACGACCACGCCTTTGTACCAGGCACGGTCGTGCCCTCTCTCTAGGCACGGTCGTGCCCTCTATTGTCACGGTCGTGCCTCCCCTTTTCTATTTAAACAGAACTTAAACTCTAACCCAGACATTCAGCAACCAGAGAGAAAAACCACTGTTCCAGCTCGTATCACCCTTGTTCCAGCCACATTTCAAGCTTCTTGGAGAGGATACAACATCAAGAGGATCACCATACATCAACAACAACATCTAGGCTTGGAGGAGTGGTTTGATTCTTGTTTTCATATCATGTTTCTCACTATTTTCCCCTGTTTATTTGTAATTTTGGTGCTCATAATGAGCTAAAACTCTTGTTCACTTTGGTTTAGATGAAGTTTAGATACATTTGACAACATTCATGGATTATTGGCAATTATTATGTTAATGTTATGACAACCGTATGATTATTCTTTGATGAAATTATATATTCGAGTATTTTGGGTTGTTTACAAGACTTGTATTTGTGTATGCCATATTATGTTGAAAAACTTATGGTTTATGCTTATATTTATGGGTTGGTGTATGTATTTATACTAGCTTATGGCATTTGACTAGGAATGGTGAATGAAGTCTTGTTTATGAATCATTATATTTGTATGTGTATCCCTATGCTTATGTTTGGAAAGACAAAGTGTTTGTTATGATGTTTCATGCCTAGTTTTATGTTTATCTAGGAATTGTTGACACATTCTTCTAAATTATATAACCTTTGTATGAACATTGTATGTTGAAGAAATGCATATTGTTGTCTAATTTAATCAACTTGAGGTGGGTAGTGTGTTATTCATATTATCTTTCCAACTAGTTGTTGGATTAGTGTACCTTAATCGGAAGCTAGATCAATCTTTATAAACATTGACATAATTGTTAAACATGTGAGCTTCATTGTATGGCTTTAGGTGGTTGGTTTGTATAATTCATGCTAGCTTTCCGAATGGTCATTTGATTAGATATCTTTGACGAGAATTTAGTCAATTTATGTTTCGTGTATTTGCCATGCTTCTATGAGTGTATTAAATGTATTCTAGATGGATTCGACACCGAAGTGATATTTTCTCCTTGATTGTTTGACTTGTGATTTTAGCTTAGTTTATATTTTTGCATGCTAGTTAAGTAAAACAAACTCTTCAAAATATCTTTTTACCATCACTTGATTGAATCTTAGTTTCGGTCTATTATTGCATTGCACAGTGTCCACGGATTGATATCCGGTTCTTACCTTTACTATATTGCTATCCGACGGGTACACTGCCCGGTGTGTGTGTGATTAGTCTTTGGTGAAAACCCTTTTTAAAACTCAAATTATGTGAAAAAATACTTACAAAAATATATATATAGTTTACACACATCACAGTTCACTTGCAATCTATTTGTGCTTTTCTTGCATTCCTTGTTGTGGTACTATTTGCTACATTCTACACATCTCAGGTGAGTTTCACGGCCTCTTTACTGTTTTAGACTAGTGGGAGAAAACATGACGTTAACATTAGATTCTTGTAATTCTTATATATCAGCTGTTAAACTAAGCGTAACATTCTATCATGAAAGTCCTTACACATCGAACCATTTAATATGGAATTAGCGAGGTAATCTTGAGTAGTACTAATGGGTTTGACAAACCCCATCCGCGTTAGTCGTGCTAACTCGACTGGAGGTCGAACGGGTGTAAAATTGACCTAACACATCACCACTGTTAATAGACATGGTGGAAGGCATCAAACACAAAACAGTCAGCTTCGGTTGCGAGCGCTTTAGTAACTTGAACATAGGTTAACTACCTATTGATATATCTAGAATGTAAATTATTTGGCAAACACTATTTATAACTGAAACCTGTGATCTCACCAACCTAGCGTTGACCCTTTTTTCTTAACATGTTTTCTCATGTCGCTAAGGCACAAGTACACGATTAGGACATGCATGGGAGTCCATTATTATTGCAAACGTTTAAACTATTTACTTGCTTTTAAATAACTTGGTTTTTGGGCGCGTTTGTTTTGCGCATTAAATACTTTACTTTACGCTTCCGCATTTACTTTGAATATTTATTGGCTTTTATTAAACTCATATAGTGTCATTTCATATGGCTAATGACTAAGATCCCGGTTTGTCACGGCCCCGCGGTGGATTGCCGCAGGTGGATTTTGGGGTGTGATAGTAGACTAAACTAATGCTACTTCGGTAGCATCAGACGCTAAAATGATGCATGGCTGCATATATAGTTCGGGTGGGAAACGGATGCCTTAGGGCATATGGGCGATTAAATGGCCTACGACGGTAGGACAGTTAAGACGGGCGGCCGAAGGTTTGTCGGACGGTATAGCATAACAGATGGCTGAAGGTTTGCCAGATGTTGTGGAGGACGGACTACGATGGTAGGATGGGCATCTGTCTTCGTGACTTACGCAAATGAATGTTGGGATGATCACCCTTATGTGTATGACCTATGAATGTTCATAGAAAGTAATGATATGTGTACATATTTACATGTATCTTTTATAAATATATACTTATAAAGGTATAATGTTTATACCTAATTGCTTTAAACTAGACAATGTTTATGTTTAATGTTAATACTTCCGCTGCTATGTTATGTAATTGAACGATGTTTGCTTCCGCTACTCTTGAATGTTTTAATTTAAATTCAGTATTCATGACTATGTTTATGAGTAAATCCAACAAGTGAGGTCACCCGGGAAAAGGGGCCTTACACAGAATCTAATTATTTTGTTTATGTTAAAGCCTCACGAGCTTGTTGTATCTCTAAATTTCTTCTCTTCTTTTTTTGCTTTTTTTTTAGAACAAATTCTAGTAAGAATATCTGATACAACAAAAATACAGAAAGATAATGGGTTACCTGGAATGATGGTGAAGTTTTGACAGGGTCGTTGAAATAGAACTCCAGTCTTCAATCAAAACTAGTAGCAACTTTTGGAAAACCAGTGGCTTGATCGAAGTTTGAACAGAAAGAAAAAAACTATTGTGGTGAGTCTATCGCGCTGATGACGTGATAAGAAAACAGGGATTTGTAGGGAGAACTCAATGATTTGTATATAACTCAAGTATGTAATACTCATATTCTTGTATACATTTTATAGGCACAATAAAAAGTAATTGAATTCTATACCATAAATGGGGTAAATGCCTAGTAAAAGAAAATGATGATTAGGAGTTAAATATGGTAGTAAATGGTTGCTGTTATAACACATTTGATCATGTTTGTGAAGTAATTTGAAGTTGAGGGTCCTTTTTTGTAGTTGGATTATCTTTTACATTTGAGCATGTGGTATAACCAAGTTATAGGGTGTCGTCTGATAATAAAGTGCACGCCACTTGGCGCCACGTCACACCTTTCATTATCACACCATCTATAACTTGGTTATTACTTGGCAAGGGAAATACCCAAGTGATTGTGGTGGTGTGATAATTAATTTTTTTTATTTATTTCAATTTAAATAAAATAAAACATAATATTTCATTAATAAAAATAAAAATACATTAATTCAAACAACTAAAAAAACATTAATCAAATTACTAAAAAAAATTACATTAATTCAAACAACTAAAAAAAACATTAATCAAATTACTAAAAAAAAATACAAACTACGGGATACCATATCGTTCTTTGATCTCCTTTTGTTTTTTTCGATCAAAAATCGTTGCACGACGGAGAGTGAATAAAGATCAATGCCAAGAATTTCGATCTCCTATTTTGTTAGTTTCCAATCCATCCCCATTTGTTAGGCATTATCAAATCTTGTCATTTGTTCGACCATTATCTCGCCGATTTCATTGTGACTTGGAACCGAACCCGAGCCCGTTGCTTGTGATTTTTTTTTTCTTCCCTATCGGGCATGGTATTTCTACCACGTCTTCCGGTGCATCTACGTTGAGATCGTAGAAAGATCTACCAGCAGACGCACCCGCACTAATCATTTACATATCAATTATCATGCTAGCTATGTGATTTGTATTTCAATAAGCATAATAATCCGTTAAAAACAGAAAATATACAACCTTAAAATTAGAATAAAATAATGTTACAAAATGGTGTGTGAATTTGCGCTTAAAAAAAAGGTAAGGTACCTTGGACAAGGAATAAGGATGAATTGAAATCCCAGAAACAAGGCCTGAATGAGGGTGATAGATATAGATTCCATTATCTTCATCAGAATCAATGTTCCAAAAGCCAACATTTCCATAATTGTTTCACACAGCCAGCAACCTCGTATCTCCTACGGGGAAGAACTTAACCTCCGTTATCCTCCCAGGCAAAACACGAGCGATGTTCTTCTCATCAAGTTTTATGGCCTTCACATCAACATAACGGGTCACCCTGCAGCAACCCTCATTGCTCTTGATCCCCATGATCTTCCTTACCAGCTTCTTGTCATCCATTAGACAACTCATAGATAAATCACTCATGCTAATCGCCCCTGGTTCCCCCGGTGACTTTTAAAAATAGATTTCTACCGAGTAACTATTTTTTATTTTTTTTCGAGGCTCCATGATGCTCATCCACGAATTGGCCAAATAAATATAAAAAGATGTAATTCAAATTCACATATCCTTAACAAAAATATAAATTCATTTTAAGATGAAACTATAACCACAAAAAATATCTGTTTTATTTATGTAAATAAGTGAACCAAATCATTTCCAAATAAGCTTCTTTCCTTGTTCCTAGTTGAGAGTTTGAACTTGAAATGTTATAAATTATCATTAAATTCTAAATTTGTAAGAATGTTTAAGTTTGCATTCTATAATAGATCGAATATATCTTCCATTTTCTCCAAAAAGAATAATCCTACATCATTCCGTATATTTGGCTCACTTGATCTTTGTACCTTTCTGGACATGGTTCTTTCCATTGAATTATATAATATACTAGGTTAGATGCCCGTGTACTACACAGGCTTGAATAAGAAAAAATGATACAAAACGTATAATACTTCTTTAAAATGATATACATGCATCCAGGGGCAGATTAATCTTTTTGGAGGTCAAAAGAGAAAATAAGAATGTAAACCAAATCACTAATAATTTACTTATTAATTATCATGCTAGCTCTGTGTTTTGTATTTCAATAAGCATAATAATCTGTTAAAAATAGAAAATATACAACCTTAAAATTAGAATAAAATAATGTTACAAAATGGTGTGTGAATTTGCGCTTAAAAAAAGGTAAGGCACCTTGGACAAGAAATAAGGATGAATTGAAATTCCACAAACAAGGCTTGAATGAGGGTGATAAACATAGATCCCATTATCTTCATCAGATTCAATGTTCTAAAAGCCAACATTTGCACAATTGTTTCCGACAGCCATCATCCTCGTATCTCATGCGGGGAAGAACTTAACCTCCGTTATCCTCCTCGGCAAAAGACGAGCGATGTTCTTCTCATCAAGTTTCATGGCCTTCACATCAACACAGCGGGTCACCCTGTAGCAACCCTCATTGCTATTGTTCCCCATGATCTTCCTTACCAGCTTCTTGTCATCCACTTGCCAAGTCATAGATAAATCACTAATGATAATCGGCCTTAGTTCCCACGGTGACTTTTTAAAATAGATTTCTTTCGAGTAATTATTTTTTAATTTTTTTCGAGGCGCCATGATGCTCATCTACGACTTGGCCAAACACATATAAATAGATGGAATTCAAATTCTCATATCCTTAACAAAATAATAAATTCATTTTAACAGGAAACTATAACCACCAAAATACCTGTTTTATTTATTTATGTAAATAGGTGAAACAAATCATTTCCAAATATGCTTCTTTCCTTCTTCCTAGTTGAAAGTTTGAACTTGAAATGTTATATAAATTATCGTCAAATTCTAAATTTGTAAGAGTAATTAAGTTTGCATTTTATAATAGATCGACTATAGTTTCAATTTTCTTCAAAAACAATAATCCTACTTCATTCCGTATATTTGGCTCATTTGATGTTTGTAACTTTTCGGACATGGTTCTTTGTCCTCCATTGAATTATTTAATATACCAAGTTAGATACCCGTGTAATACACGGGCTTGAATAAAAAAATAATACAAAATGTATAATACTTTTTTAAAATGATATACATGCATCGAGGGGCAGATTAATCTTTTTGGAGGTCTAAAGAGAAAATAAGAATATAAACCAAATCACTAATCATTTAAACATTAGTTATCATGCTAGCTATGTGATTTGTATTTTAATAAGCATAATATTCAGTAAAAAACAGAAAATATACAACCTTAAAATTAGAATAAAATAATGTTACAAAACGGTGTGTGAATGTGCGCTTAAAAAAAGGTACGGCACATTGGACAAGGAATAAGGATGAATTGAAATTTCAGAAACAAGGCATGAATGAAGGTGATAGACATAGATCCCATTATCTTCATCAGAATCAATGTTCCCAAAGCCAACATTTCCACAATTGTTTCCGACAGCTAGCATTGTCGTATCTCCTGCGGGGAAGAACTTAACCTCCGTTATCCTCCCCGACAAAACAAGAGAGATGTTCTTCTCATCAAGTTTCATGGCCTTTACATCAACACAGCGGGTCACCCTGCAGCAACCCTCATTGCTCTTGATCCCCATGATCTTCGTTATCAGCTTCTTGTCATCGACTAGACAACTCATAGATAAATCACTCATGCTAATCGCCCCTGGTTCCCCCGGTGACTTTTAAAAATAGATTTCTACCGAGTAACTATTTTTTATTTTTTTTCGAGGCTCCATGATGCTCATCCACGAATTGGCCAAATAAATATAAATAGATGTAATTCAAATTCACATATCCTTAACAAAAATATGAATTCATTTTAAGATGAAACTATAACCACAAAAAATATCTGTTTTATTTATGTAAATAAGTGAACCAAATCATTTCCAAATAAGCTTCTTTCCTTGTTCCTAGTTGAGAGTTTGAACTTGAAATGTTATAAATTATCATTAATTTCTAAATTTGTAAGAATGTTTAAGTTTGCATTCTATAATAGATCGAATATATCTTCCATTTTCTCCAAAAAGAATAATCCTACATCATTCCGTATATTTGGCTCACTTGATCTTTGTACCTTTCTGGACATGGTTCTTTCCATTGAATTATATAATATACTAGGTTAGATGCCCGTGTACTACACATGCTTGAATAAGAAAAAATGATACAAAACGTATAATACTTCTTTAAAATGATATACATGCATCCAGGGGCAGATTAATCTTTTTGGAGGTCAAAAGAGAAAATAAGAATGTAAACCAAATCACTAATAATTTACTTATTAATTATCATGCTAGCTCTGTGTTTTGTATTTCAATAAGCATAATAATCTGTTAAAAATAGAAAATATACAACCTTAAAATTAGAATAAAATAATGTTACAAAATGGTGTGTGAATTTGCGCTTAAAAAAAGGTAAGGCACCTTGGACAAGAAATAAGGATGAATTGAAATTCCACAAACAAGGCTTGAATGAGGGTGATAAACATAGATCCCATTATCTTCATCAGAATCAATGTTCTAAAAGCCAACATTTGCACAATTTTTTTCCGATAGCCATCATCCTCGTATCTCATGTGGGGAAGAACTTAACCTCCGTTATCCTCCTCGGCAAAAGACGAGCGATGTTCTTCTCATCAAGTTTCATGGCCTTCACATCAACACAGCGGGTCACCCTGCAGCAACCCTCATTGCTATTGTTCCCCATGATCTTCCTTACCAGCTTCTTGTCATCCACTTGACAAGTCATAGATAAATCACTTATGCTAATCGGCCCTAGTTCCCCCGGTGACTTTTTAAAATAGATTTCTTCCGAGTAATTATTTTTTAATTTTTTTCGAGGCGCCATGATGCTCATCCACGACTTGGCCAAATACATATAAATAGATGGAATTCAAATTCTCATATCCTTAACAAAATAATAAATTCATTTTAACACGAAACTATAACCACCAAAATACCTGTTTTATTTATTTATGTAAATAGGTGAAACAAATCATTTCCAAATATGCTTCTTTCCTTCTTCCTAGTTGAAAGTTTGAACTTGAAATGTTATATAAATTATCGTTAAATTCTAAATTTGTAAGAGTAATTAAGTTTGCATTTTATAATAGATCGACTATAGTTTCAATTTTCTTCAAAAACAATAATCCTACATCATTCCGTATATTTGGCTCACTTGATGTTTGTAACTTTTCGGACATGGTTCTTTGTCCTCCATTGAATTATATAATATACTAAGTTAGATACCCGTGTAATACACGGGCTTGAATAAAAAAATAATACAAAATGTATAATACTTTTTTAAAATGATATACATGCATCGAGGGGCAGATTAATCTTTTTGGAGGTCTAAAGAGAAAATAAGAATATAAACCAAATCACTAATCATTTAAACATTAGTTATCATGCTAGCTATGTGATTTGTATTTTAATAAGCATAATATTCAGTAAAAAACAGAAAATATACAACCTTAAAATTAGAATAAAATAATGTTACAAAACGGTGTGTGAATTTGCGCTTAAAAAAAGGTAAGGCACATTGGTCAAGGAATAAGGATGAATTGAAATTTCAGAAACAAGGCATGAATGAGGGTGATAGACATAGATCCCATTATCTTCATCAGAATAAATGTTCCAAAAGCCAACATTTCCACAATTGTTTCCGACAGCTAGCATTGTCGTATCTCCTGCGGGGAAGAACTTAACCTCCGTTATCCTCCCCGACAAAACAAGAGAGATGTTCTTCTCATCAAGTTTCATGGCCTTCACATCAACACAGCGGGTCACCCTGCAGCAACCCTCATTGCTCTTGATCCCCATGATCTTCCATATCAGCTTCTTGTCATCCACTAGACAACTCATAGATAAATCACTCATGCTAATCGCCCCTGGTTCCCCCGGTGACTTTTAAAAATAGATTTCTACCGAGTAACTGTTTTTTATTTTTTTTCGAGGCTCCATGATGCTCATCCACGAATTGGCCAAATAAATATAAATAGATGTAATTCAAATTCACATATCCTAAACAAAAATATAAATTCATTTTAAGATGAAACTATAACCACAAAAAATATCTGTTTTATTTATGTAAATAAGTGAACCAAATCATTTCCAAATAAGCTTCTTTCCTTGTTCCTAGTTGAGAGTTTGAACTTGAAATGTTATAAATTATCATTAAATTCTAAATTTGTAAGAATGTTTAAGTTTGCATTCTATAATAGATCGAATATATCTTCCATTTTCTCCAAAAAGAATAATCCTACATCATTCCGTATATTTGGCTCACTTGATCTTTGTACCTTTCTGGACATGGTTCTTTCCATTGAATTATATAATATACTAGGTTAGATGCCCGTGTACTACACATGCTTGAATAAGAAAAAATGATACAATACGTATAATACTTCTTTAAAATGATATACATGCATCCAGGGGCAGATTAATCTTTTTGGAGGTCAAAAGAGAAAATAAGAATGTAAACCAAATCACTAATAATTTACTTATTAATTATCATGCTAGCTCTGTGTTTTGTATTTCAATAAGCATAATAATCTGTTAAAAATAGAAAATATACAACCTTAAAATTAGAATAAAATAATGTTACAAAATGGTGTGTGAATTTGCGCTTAAAAAAAGGTAAGGCACCTTGGACAAGAAATAAGGATGAATTGAAATTCCACAAACAAGGCTTGAATGAGGGTGATAAACATAGATCCCATTATCTTCATCAGAATCAATGTTCTAAAAGCCAACATTTGCACAATTTTTTTCCGATAGCCATCATCCCCGTATCTCATGTGGGGAAGAACTTAACCTCCGTTATCCTCCTCGGCAAAAGACGAGCGATGTTCTTCTCATCAAGTTTCATGGCCTTCACATCAACACAGCGGGTCACCCTGCAGCAACCCTCATTGCTATTGTTCCCCATGATCTTCCTTACCAGCTTCTTGTCATCCACTTGACAAGTCATAGATAAATCACTTATGCTAATAGGCCCTAGTTCCCCCGGTGACTTTTTAAAATAGATTTCTTCCGAGTAATTATTTTTTAATTTTTTTCGAGGCGCCATGATGCTCATCCACGACTTGGCCAAATACATATAAATAGATGGAATTCAAATTCTCATATCCTTAACAAAATAATAAATTCATTTTAACAGGAAACTATAACCACCAAAATACCTGTTTTATTTATTTATGTAAATATGTAAGGCCCCTTTCTCGGGTAACCTCACTTGTTGGATTTACTCATAAACATAGTCATAAATACTGAACTTAAATTAAAAACATTCATCATTCAATTACATTTCATAACAGCGGAAGTCTTAACAATTAAAAACACAACATTGTCTTAACAAACAAAAGTGGGATGTCAGTCTTGTGTCGGGTTACCTTCACGCCCTCGCACGACCTTTTCTTCCTTTACCTGAAATGTATACTAAAGTCAGCTAACGCTGGTGAGTTCTAGTTTAATGCGTTTAGATATAAACATTCTTTTCTTTACTTCATAAGTAAACATTATTATAAAGTCATTCATATAAATACGTATTCATAGCTTTTGCTTTTCTTTCATCTTTCTTTTCTTTATTAATGTGATTACATATATATATATGCGTTCACCCTTTTTCTTTCACTTTTCTTAACATTCTTTCCTTATCTTTCTTAATGATTACATATATATGCATTCACCTTTACTTTCTTTACCATTTATTGGTCATACACATAAGGGTGATCAACCCGCCTTTTACTGCGTATGTCACAAAGACATACGCCCTTAAGCTACCGTCGTAGCCCTTTTACTCGTCCGGTCCTAGAAACCGTCCGCCTTAACTTTTCCGTCCGGCCAACCTTCGGCCGTCCGTCTTAACCGTCCTACCGTCGTAGTCCGTCATATTCGCCCGTCTGCCATAAGGCATCCGTTTCCCACTTGAACTAATTATACAGCCGAATATTGATTTAGCGACTTACTCCACCGTAGTGGCCTTTATTTAGTCTACCTTTCTAGACTTCCTTCTCTAGCTGCATAATAGTCAAGTGGTCGTCCGTCTACCGTAGTAGTCGTTAGCTTCGTTTTCGTCCATAACGTATACTTACATTTTTCGCATGCAATATATATTTATAAAGCAAGGTTTCATTTATTTACGTTATACCATTCATTCATTCATTCTTTGCAAACATACGTGTCGTTCTTTGTTCGTAATTCATTATTCGCATTCATATGTATCTACACATATACCTTAATATATCACGTATGATCACATTGACATTCATTTCATTTATTCATTTAGTATATACACTTCAGCCACAAAACATTTATAAATCATTTGCACATAACTTAGAAGGGGGCACATAGAACTCACCTGATGAGTAGTTTCTGTAATACACTTAGCTGGCTACTGAGCTTCACTAGTGTCACTCACGATCTGTATAATAAAGTCATATACATAAGGTAGTGCTCCTAGATGACACTAGACATTACTATGCTTGAACCTAGTAGTTTCGATTGATTAGCTTATATCGAAACATGGTAGTTTCCATAGGTTGTTCCTGTCGAAACTTGGTAGTTTCGATAGGTAGTTTCGATAGGCTGCTTATGTCGAAACTTAGTAGTTTCGATAAGTAGTTTCGATAGGTAGTTTCGAATGTAGTTTCGATAAGTAACTTATGTATTAACTTAGCTTCGGATCGGGGGCTCATATCGAAACTATAGTAGTTTCGATTGGGTCTGCATATATCGAAACTGGGTAGTTTCGATAGGTCTGCACATATCGAAACTAAGTAGTTTCGATGGACCTGCACATATCGAAACTAAGTAGTTTCGATGGGTCTGCACTTATCGCCTTCCCCAAAAATCCGAATGTTCTGCATGCGAATCTGATCATGTCGATATCTAAATTTTCTTTGATCAAAACGTTCGTTTTTCATTCTAGATGCTATACGTAAGTTCACTTTCAAGTTTCATCCGTAAAATCGTTATCTTTTAGCCAAAACCCGAAACTTCCCAAAACGAACAAAAACTCATAATGTGATCGAATCGTTACCTGGATTGTAATTCTGATTCGGAGGTTTTGCTTACGGGAACAGCAACAACGTTCTCCTGAATTCCCGAGTTGATCCGTCACTTTCTCTCTCTAGACCCGAGCTCTCCTTTCTCTCTCTAAAAGTTGCGTGAGTTGGGGAAATGAGCAGGGAAGAGGGCTGCCTGCCTCTTATGTGCAATGGGCTTCCCTCGGCGCATTGAAGCCGGGCCCAGGCCCGCTCTCTTTTTGTTTAAATGTTCCGACTAAATCACTGGTCTCGTTATGTTTATTCGTTTTATTATTTTTGGGATGTTACAAGTTTACCCTCCTTAAAGATGTTTCGTCCTCGAAACTGTTCATACGTTAAACAATTTAGGGTATAGTCCCCTCATCTCGTCTTCCTTTTCCCATGTAGCTTCTGACCCTTTTCTGTGCTTCCATTGTATCTTGACTAACGGTATCGACTTATTGCGTAGTCGTTTTTCAGCTCGGTCAAGAATGGCTATTAGTTCCTCTACATAATTCAGACTATTATCCACTTCGATCTCGTCGTAAGGTATGTGAGCTGTGTCGTCAGCTAGGCACTTGCGTAAGTGGGACACGTGGAACGTAGGGTGTATTCCATTAAGCTCAACGGGTAGGTCGAGTCTGTAAGCAACTTGACCCACTCTCGCTAAAATCTTGAAAGGCCCGACAAACCTTGGACTTAGTTTGCCACGCTTCCTGAATCGAATGATTCCTTTCCACGGAGACACTTTCAATAGTACCATATCCCCTACTTGAAACTCTAAATCCCTTCTTCTCTTATCCGCGTATGATTTCTGTCTGTCTTTTGCGGCTTTCATTCGAGCCTTTATTTGATCAAATTTCTCGGAAGTAGCTTTGACCACTTCGAGACTTGCGAAGTCCTTTTGTCCAATTTCCCCCCAACAAACTGGGGTCCTACATCTCCTTCCATACAACATTTCAAATGGCGGCATGCCAATGGTTGAGTGATAGCTGTTGTTATATGAAAATTCTGCCAATGGTAGATGGTTGTCCCAACTCCCACCGAAGTCAATGATACAGGCCCGGAGCATGTCCTCCAAGGTCTGAATGGTTCTTTCAGATTGACCATCGGTCTGAGGGTGGTAAGCGGTGCTGATGTTCAGTCTAGTGCCCATCACTTCGTTGAATTTCTTCCAAAATCTGGATGTGAATCTTGTATCCCTGTCGGACACAATTGACAGTGGCATACCATGTCTGCTCACAATTTCCTTGATAAATACTTCTGCTAGCTTTTCAGACGAAGAAGTCTCACGTATTGGCAAGAAGTGAGCACTCTTTGTCAAGCGGTTGACGATCACCCAAATGGTGTCATTGCCTTTAGCTGTTCGCGGTAGCTTGGTAATGAAGTCCATTGTGATCTCCTCCCACTTCCATTCTGGTATTGGTAAAGGCTGCATTTTACCGCATGGTTTCTGGTGCTCAGCCTTAACTAGTGAACACGTTAGGCACTTGTTCACGTACTCGGTCACATCATTCTTCATGCCAGGCCACCAGTATTCTTTCTTCAAGTCTTGATACATTTTGTTTGTCCCAGGGTGGATAGAATAGCGAGACTTATGGGCCTCATCAAGTATTTTGGCTCTAAGCTCGCCAATCTTAGGTATCCACATTCGGCCAAACCTAGTTCGTACACCGTATGAATTTGCATCCAAGTTCCCTTGTTGTCCTACTATTCTTTCCCGTTTCACATTTCTTTCTAACAGCGCTTCATCTTGTGCTTTTGCTATTTCACCCATCCAATCTGGTGTTATAATCAGCTGACACGCTTTGATCCAGATAGGTGCCGATTCTTCCTTTCTACTTAAAGCGTCGGCCACTACGTTTGCCTTGCCCGGATGGTACAATATCTCACAGTCATAGTCTTTCAGTAGCTCTAACCACCTTCTTTGTCTCATGTTTAATTCCTTTTGTTCGAAAAAGTACCTCAGGCTTTTGTGATCGGAGTAAATGGTGCATTTAACTCCATACAGATAGTGCCTCCATATTTTCAACGGGAAAACTACTGCTGCTAATTCTAGATCGTGTGTTGGGTAGTTAACCTCGTGAATCTTTAGTTGCCGCGATGCATAAGCAATTACCTTTCCTCTTTGCATGAGTACGCACCCTAAACCTTGCCCTGAAGCGTCAGAGTAGACTACCAAGTCTTCATTTCCCTCAGGTAGTGTTAAGACTGGAGCTTGAGTTAATCGTGTCTTAAGTTCCTCAAACGCGTTGTTTTGGGTTGGACCCCATTCATACTTTACTTCCTTCCGTGTCAGTTTGGTTAGTGGCGAGGCAATTCTTGAGAAATCTTGAATGAACCTTCAATAGTAGCCTGCCAATCCTAGAAAACTTCGTATCTCTGTTGGTGTCTTTGGGATGTTCCATTCCTTTACTGTCTCGATCTTTGCAGGATCCACCATGATGTCGTTTGGGTTTATTACATGACCTAGGAATTGGACTTCCCTAAGCCAGAACGCGCATTTGGAGAATTTTGCGTACAACTTTTCCTGCTTTAGCACCTCCAGAACCTCCCTTAGGTGACAGTGGTGATCACCCTCGTTTTTCGAATATACCAGTATGTCGTCTATAAAAACTATCACAGATCGATCCAACATGGGTCGACATACTCTATTCATCAAATCCATGAACGCTGCTGGTGCGTTAGTTAATCCGAAGGACATCTCGAGAAACTCATAATGCCCATAACGCGTGCGAAACGCGGTCTTTGGTACGTCTTCCTCTCTTACTTTCAACTGATGGTAACCCGACCTAAGATCGATCTTTGAGAACCAACTCGCACCTTGTAGTTGATCAAAAAGGTCGTCTATCCTGGGCAGTGGGTATTTGTTCTTTACTGTCCTCTTGTTCAGTTCGTGGTAGTCAATGCACATGCACATGCTGCCGTCCTTCTTCTTTACAAATAGTACCGGAGCGCCCCATGGTGAGATGCTCGGTCTAATAAATCCTTTTTCTGTTAGTTCCTCTAGTTGAGACATCAATTCTTTCATTTCTGACGGAGCCAATCGGTAGGGGGCTTTGGCAACGGGCTTAGCTCCTGGCAATAAATTAATCTGAAATTCTATTTCCCGATCGGGTGGTAACCCAGGTAGATCCTCAGGGAATACTTCCGGAAAGTTGCACACCACGGGTACATTCTTGAGTTCTTTCATTTTCATTCTATCATCAATAACATATGCTAGATAAGCTTCGCAACCGCGCCTCATGTGACTTTCGGCCTTGATCATCGAGATGACGTTTGGCATCGTGCAATTCCAATCCCCATAAACCGTAATTGGACTGCCGCTAGGAGCTTTTAGGTGTACCCTCTTACGTTTGCATATGATTTGAGCTTCGTTGGCAGCTAACCAATCCATACCCAATACTATATCGAATCCTCCTAAGGTAAGAAGGAATAATCTAGATGGAAACTTATGTCCCTCTATTTCTATGATGCAATCCTCTGTTACTTGGAATACTGCCGAATTTTTACCCACGGCAGTTTGTACGCTAAAGGCCTTTACTATGGTGTTGATAGTGCAATCCAATTTACGACTAAATGCATTTGATATGAAGCTTTTACTAGCACCAGAGTCAAATAAAATAGCAGCATGTTCATCATTTACTAGAAACGTACCTGATACGACATCAGGGTTTCCTCTTGCTTCTTCCTCAGTCAAGGCATAGGCACGAGTCCTTGCCTTAGGCTGTTCCTGCTCCCTATCCTTTCCCGAACCAGATTGGCCGGCCTTCCTGCAGTTCTTTGTCAAATGTCCAAACAATCCACATACTTGACACTTGACGTCTCTTACACATTCTCGGGAGAAGTGCCCCGGCTTCCCGCACTTATAGCATGTGGTGGTGCCAATTTTACATTCGCCAAGATGTTGCCTTCCACATTTCTTGCAAGTTTCATATTCATCCAACCTTGGCTTCTTAGTTTCCGTTGTTACATTCCCTCTCCCGGTTCCTCTAGACGGGTTCTCCCACTTTCTCTTTTGGGTTTCTGTTGGTGGGTCCTCATTGGCATAATCGTCGTAGACGATTCCGCTCAGGTTCACTACCGACTCGAAGGTCGAGGGTAGGTTGGCTTTCACGTGGACACAGACCCTTTGAGGTAGGCCCTTCACATAATACTTGATCATTCGCTCTTCTGTCTCCACCAGGTGGGGTACTAGCTGAGCCAACTCATTGAATCTAGAAGTGTACTGGCGGTGTGTCTTGTTGCCAGCCTTAAGGTTTAGGAATTCATTTTCCACGCGATCAATTTCGTTCTGGGGACAGAACTTTTGAATTACCAGCTTTTTCAGTTCTTCCCATGTCATTCTTCCAAGAGCATTTGGGGACTTTGTCCTCTGAATGTTCCTCCACCAACCTAGGGCCTCATTGGTGAAAGAATGAGCAACATATTTAACAGCCTGCTCGGGTCGACACTCGCTAATGTTGATTACAGCACTCATCCTCTCTATCCATTCAAGCGTAGCCACCGAATCCTTGCTGCCATCAAACTTGGGTGGGTCTCCATCCTTGAAACCTTTGTAAGTACACCCACGGTTGCTTGATACCACTTTTACTTCATCCCCGTCACTGTCATAAATTTTCTCTTCATCGTTCCCTTCATCCTCTTCTTTGCTTTTCTTTAGTGCCTCAGATAGTAGGTCAGGCAATACCTTCCTCAAAGTGAGCACAACTTCACGGGCAATAGCATCCCTGACTTCAGGTTCCAACTGTATAGGCCCTGGACTGTCGTTCCTAATTGGGGTCTCTTCTGTTTCGTGCACACTTTCTGTGTGCTCTGCGTGCACACTCTCTTCTTCTTCAAATCTTGGGTTCAGCGGAGGTCTACCTCGTCGGCCAGTGCGACCACCTCGAGGTCCTGTTCTTCCTCCCCCAGCCATAATTCTTAATTTCCTGATAGTTACAAAGGGAATACATCAATGTCATTTCTTCATATCATAGTTTGGAACAGTACGAGCAAGGTAAATTCTTAATTACAGTGACCGGTTTGTGATTACTAATTTACATTGCTTTTCGGGTTCAAAACTCCTCAAATCAGTCATGGCATTAACATCTATTTGTTCTAAGTTATGGTATCTATTCTTATGCAAGAGCCTTAACTTCATTACTTACTTACCGTGCTGGCGTTGGCGTTGGTTACCCATACTGACATCCGTGCGTTGGTCCCATAATCAGTTTGAGTCTAGACATTTAGGGATGTCTAAATCTCTCAAACTATTGCTCTGATACCAACTTGTAAGGCCCCTTTCTCTAGTAACCTCACTTGTTGGATTTACTCATAAACATAGTCATAAATACTGAACTTAAATTAAAAACATTCATCATTCAATTACATTTCATAACAGCGGAAGTCTTAACAATTAAAAACACAACATTGTCTTAACAAACAAAAGTGGGATGTCAGTCTTGTGTCGGGTAACCTTCACGCCCTCGCACGACCTTTTCTTCCTTTACCTGAAATGTATACTAAAGTCAGCTAACGCTGGTGAGTTCTAGTTTAATGCGTTTAGATATAAACATTCTTTTCTTTATTTCATAAGTAAACATTATTATAAAGTCATTCATATAAATACGTATTCATAGCTTTTGCTTTTCTTTCATCTTTCTTTTCTTTATTAATGTGATTACATATATATATATGCGTTCACCCTTTTTCTTTCACTTTTCTTAACATTCTTTCCTTATCTTTCTTACGTGATTACATATATATGCATTCACCTTTACTTTCTTTACCATTTATTGGTCATACACATAAGGGTGATCAACCCGCCTTTTACTGCGTATGTCACAAAGACATACGCCCTTAAGCTACCGTCGTAGCCCTTTTACTCGTCCGGTCCTAGAAACCGTCCGCCTTAACTTTTCCGTCCGGCCAACCTTCGGCCGTCCGTCTTAACCGTCCTACCGTCGTAGTCCGTCATATTCGCCCGTCTGCCATAAGGCATCCGTGTCCCACTTGAACTAATTATACAGCCGAATATTGATTTAGCGACTTACTCCACCGTAGTGGCCTTTATTTAGTCTACCTTTCTAGACTTCCTTCTCTAGCTGCATAATAGTCAAGTGATCGTCCGTCTACCGTAGTAGTCGTTAGCTTCGTTTTCGTCCACAACGTATACTTACATTCTTCGCATGCAATATATATTTATAAAGCAAGGTTTCATTTATTTACGTTATACCATTCATTCATTCATTCTTTGCAAACATACGTGTCGTTCTTTGTTCGTAATTCATTATTCGCATTCATATGTATCTACACATATACCTTAATATATCACGTATGATCACATTGACATTCATTTCATTTATTCATTTAGTGTATACACTTTAGCCCCAAAACATTTATAAATCATTTGCACATAACTTAGAAGGGGGCACATAGAACTCACCTGATGAGTAGTTTCTGTAATACACTTAGCTGGCTAGTATAATAAAGTCATATACATAAGGTAGTGCTCCTAGATGACACTAGACATTACTATGCTTGAACCTAGTAGTTTCGATTGTTTAGCTTATATCGAAACTTGGTAGTTTCGATAGGTTGTTCCTGTCGAAACTTGGTAGTTTCGATAGGTTGTTCCTGTCGAAACTTGGTAGTTTCGATAGGTAGTTTCGATAGGCTGCTTATGTCGAAACTTGGTAGTTTCGATAAGTAGTTTCGATAGGTAGTTTCGATAGGTAGTTTCGATAAGTAACTTATGTATTATCTTAGCTTCGGATCAGGGGCTCATATCGAAACTATAGTAGTTTCGATTGGGTCTGCATATATCGAAACTGGGTAGTTTCGATAGGTCTGCACATATCGAAACTAAGTAGTTTCGATGAACCTGCACATATCGAAACTAAGTAGTTTCGATGGGTCTGCACTTATCGCCTTCCCCAAAAATCCGAATGTTCTGCATGCGAATCTGATCATGTCGATATCTAAATTTTCTTTGATCAAAACGTTCGTTTTTCATTCTAGATGCTATACCTAAGTTCACTTTCAAGTTTCATCCGTAAAATCGTTATCTTTTAGCCAAAACCCGAAACTTCCCAAAACGAACAAAAACTCATAATGTGATCGAATCGTTACCTGGATTGTAATTCTGATTCGGAGGTTTTGCTTACGGGAACAACAGCAACGTTCTCCTGAATTCCCGAGTTGATCCGTCACTTTCTCTCTCTAGACCCGAGCTCTCCTTTCTCTCTCTAAAAGCTACGTGAGTTGGGGAAATAAGCAGGGAAGAGGGCTGCCTTGCCTCTTTTGTGCAATGGGCTTCCCTCGGCCCATTGAAGCCGGGCTCAGGCCCGCTCTCTTTTTGTTTAAATGTTCTGACTAAATCACTGGTCTCGTTATGTTTATTCGTTTTATTATTTTTGGGATGTTACAAAATAGGTGAAACAAATCATTTCCAAATATGCTTCTTTCCTTCTTCCTAGTTGAAAGTTTGAACTTGAAATGTTATATAAATTATCGTTAAATTCTAAATTTGTAAGAGTAATTAAGTTTGCATTTTATAATAGATCGAATATAGTTTCAATTTTCTTCAAAAACAATAATCCTACATCATTCCGTATATTTGGCTCACTTGATGTTTGTAACTTTTCGAACATGGTTCTTTGTCCTCCATTGAATTATATAATATACTAAGTTAGATACCCGTGTACTACACGGGCATGAATAAAAAAATAATACAAAATGTATACTACTTTTTTAAAATGATATACATGCAGCGAGGGGCAGATTAATCTTTTTGGAGGTCTAAAGAGAAAATAAGAATATAAACCAAATCACTAATCATTTAAACATTAGTTATCATGCTAGCTATGTGATTTGTATTTTAATAAGCATAATATTCAGTAAAAAACAGAAAATATACAACCTTAAAATTAGAATAAAATAATGTTACAAAACGGTGTGTGAATTTGCGCTTAAAAAAAGGTAAGGCACATTGGACAAGGAATAAGGATGAATTGAAATTTCAGAAACAAGGCATGAATGAGGGTGATAGACATAGATCCCATTATCTTCATCAGAATCAATGTTCCAAAAGCCAACATTTCCACAATTGTTTCCGACAGCTAGCATTCTCGTATCTCCTGCGGGGAAGAACTTAACCTCCGTTATCCTCCCCGACAAAACAAGAGAGATGTTCTTCTCATCAAGTTTCATGGCCTTCACATCAACACAGCGGGTCACCCTGCAGCAACCCTCATTGCTCTTGATCCCCATGATCTTCCTTATCAGCTTCTTGTCATCCACTAGAGAACTCATAGATAAATCACTCATGCTAGTGACTTTTTAAAACCGATTTCTTTCGAGTAATTATTTTTATTTTTTTTCGAGGCGCCATGATGCTCCTTCACGACTTGGACAAATACATATAAATAGATGTAATTCAAATTCTCATATCCTAAAAAAAATATATAAATTCATTTTAATAGGAAACTATAACCACAAAAAATATCTATTTTATTTATTTATGTAAATAAGTGAACCAAATCATTTCCAAATATGCTTCTATCCTTGTTCCTAGTTTAAAGTTTGAGCTTGAAATGTAATATAAATTATCATTAAATTCTGAATATGTAAAGAACAATTAAGTTTGTATTTTATAATAGATCGAATATATCTTCCATTTTCTTTAAAAAGAATAATCCTACATCATTCTGTATATTTGGTTCACTTGATGTTTGTACGTTTTCGAACGTGGTTCTTTAGCCTGCATCCAGGGGCAGATTAATCTTTTTGAAGGTCTAAAGGGAAAATAAGAATATAAACCAAATCCCTAATGATTTACATATTAATTATCATGCTAGCTATGTGTTTTGTATTTCAATAAGCATAATAATCTGTTAAAAACAGAAAATATACAACCTTAAAATTAGAATAATATAATGTTACAAAATGGTGTGTGAATTTGCGCTTAAAAAAAGGTAAGGAACATTGGAAAAGGAATAAGGATGAATTGAAATTCCAGAAACAAGACCTGAATGAGGGTGATAGTAATAAATCCCATTATCTTAATGAGAATCAATGTTCTAAAAGCCAACATTTCCAAAATTGTTTCCAACAATCGACATCCTCGTATCTCCTGCGGGGAAGAACTTAACCTCCGTTATCCTCCCAGGCAAAACACGACCGATGTTTTTCTAATCAAGTTTCATGGCCTTCACATCAAAAGAGCGGGTGACCCTGCAACAACCTCATTGCTCTTGATCCCCATTATCTTCCTTACCAGCTTCTTGTCATCTACGAGACAACTCATAGATAAATCACGCATGCTAATCGGCCCTGGTTCCCCGTTGACTTTTTAAAACTGATTTCTTCCGAGTAATAATTTTTTATTTTTTTCGAGGTGCCATGATGCTCCTCCACGACTTGGTCAAATACATATAAATAGATGTAATTCAAATTCTCATATCCTAAAAAAAATATAAATTCATTTTAATATGAAACTGTAACCACAAAAAATATCTGTTATATTTATTTATGTAAATAAGTGAACCAAATAATTTCAAATATGCTTCTTTCGTTGTTCCTAGTTGAAAGTTTGAACTTGAAATGTTATATAAATTATTATTAAATTCTAAACTTGTAAGAATAATTAACTTTGCATTTTATAATAGATCGAATATATCTTCTATTTTCTTCAAAAAGAATAATCATACATCATTCCGTATATTTGGCTCACTTGATATTTGTACCTTTCCGGACATAGTTCTTACCTCCATTGAAGTATATAATATACTAGGTTAGATACGCGTGTACTACACGGGCTTGAATAAAAAAAGGATACAAAATGTATAATACTTCTTTAAAATGATATACATGCATCTAGGAGCAGATTAATCTTTTTGGATGTCTAAAGAGAAAATAAGAATAGAAATAAAATCACTAATCATTTACATATTAATTATCATGCTAGCTATGTGTGTTTGTATTTCAATAAGCACAATAATCAGTTAAAAAAGAGAAAATATACAACCTTAAAATTAGAATAAAATAATGTTACAAAAGGGTGTGTGAATTTGTGCTTAAAAAAGGTAAGGTACCTAGGACAAGGAATAAAGATGAAATGAAATTCCAGAAACAAGCCCTAAATTAGGGTGATAGAAATAGGTCCCATTATCTTCATCAAAATCAATGTTCCAAAAGCCAACATTTCCACAATTGTTTCCGACAACCAGCATCCTCGTATCTCCTGCATGGAAGAACATAACCTCCGTTATCCTCTGAGGCAAAACACGAGCGATGTTCGTCTCATCAAGTTTCATGGCCTTCACATCAACACAGCGGATCACCCTACAACAACCCTCATTGCTCTTGATCCCCATGATCTTCCTAACCAGCTTCTTGTCATCCACTAGACAACTCATAGATAAATCACGCATGCTAATCGGGCCTGGTTCCCTTGGTGACTTTTAAAAACCGATTTATTCCGAGTAATTATTTTTTAATTTTTTTCGAGGCGCCATGATGCTCATCCACGACTTGGCCAAATACATATAAATAGATGGAATTCAAATTCTCATATCCTTAACAAAATAATAAATTCATTTTAACAGGAAACTATAACCACCAAAATACCTGTTTTATTTATTTATGTAAATAAGTGAACCAAATCATTTTCAAATATGTTTCTTTCCTTGTTTCTAGTTGAAAGTTTGAACTTGAAATTTTATATAAATTATCATTAAATTCTAAATTTGTAAGAATAATTAAGTTTGCATTTTATAATAGATCGAATATATCTTCCCTTTTCTTCAAAAAGATTAATCCTACATCATTCCGTATATTTGGCTCACTTGATGTATGTACCTTTCTGGACATGGCTCTTTGGTCTCCATTGAATTATGTAATATACTAGGTTAGATACCCGTGTACTACACGGGCTTGAATTAAAAAAAACCATACAAAATGTATAACACTTCTTTAAAAATATATACTTGCATCTAAGGGCAGATTAATCTTTTTGGAGGTTTAAATAGAAAATAAGAATATAAACCAAATCATTAATCATTTATATATTAATTATCACGCTAACTATGTGTTTTGTATTTGAATAAGCATAATAATCAGTTAAAAACAGAAAATATACAATCTTAAAATTAGAATAAAATAATGTTACAAAATGGTGTGTGAATTTGCGCTTAAAAAAAAGGTAAGGCACATTGGACAAGGAATAAGGATGAATTGAAATTCTAGAAACAAGGTCTGAATGGGGGTGATGGACATAGATTCCATTATCTTCATCAGAATCAATGTTAAAAAAGCAAACATTTCCACAATTGTTTCCAACAACCGGCATCCTCGTATCTCTTGCGGGGAAGAACTTAACCTCCGTTATCCTCCCAGGCAAAACACGAGCGATGTTTTTCTCATCAAGTTTCATGGTCTTCACATGAACACAGCGGGTCACCCTATAGCAACCCTCGTTGCTCTTGATCCCCATGATCTTCCTTACCAACTTCTTGTCATCCACTAGACAACTCATAGATAAATCACTCATGCTAATCGACCTTGGTTCCCCCGGTGACTTTTTAAAACCGATTTCCTCCGTGTAATTATTTTTTAATTTTTTTAGAGGCACCTTGATGCTCATCCACGAGTTGGCCAAATACATATAAATAGATGTAATTCAAATTCTCACATCATTAATGTAACATCCCAGAAAAAAAAATGATTAAAATAACGGGTTAAACGCGAGACGTACGGAATAAATGAACGAGGCGTGATGGGCCAGGCAAGATGGGCTAGCAAACTTGAGGGGAGGAGTCCCTTCCCATTAAATAGCCAACACACTCCACCATTATCTCATTTGTAAGTTCTAGAGAGAGAAACCGTAGAGAGAGAAAGTTAGCGGATCGACCCGAGATTGAAGAAGTGTGTTACTCCAAAGCTCGTGAGCAAAACCTTCGAATCAGAAGCTAGAACTCACCAGCGTAGCTGACTTTTAGTTTGCACATTCAGGTTAAGGAAAGGTATGGAAGTTGAACGGTGATGCTTGGTTGGCAAAAGGAGTTACCGGTTGATTATGAAGACTGGCATCCCGTTATGAGTTGTTTATGTTATGTTTATGTATTAGAAAATGTTACGCTTCCGCATGTTGAACGATGTTATGATATGTTGAAAAGAAATTTTCTGCTACGTTATTTAATATTCAAGTTTAAGAACTGTTTGTGAATGAGTAAATCCAACAAGTGAGGCCTCCCGGGTTTAGGGCCTTATAAGTTGGTATCAGAGAATAGTTTGAGAGATTTAGACACTCCCAGTGTCTGAAATTAAACTGAGAATGAGACCAAAAGCGGATGCCAGTACGGGTAACTCTAGCCACAACATCAGGTATGAAGGTAGTATATATATATATATTTACATATATAGTATGCCTTAGAAGTCTTAGGTTAGCACTTTTGTTCTGATGGAATCTAAAAGGTGGTCAAATAGAAATCGAGAGGTAGTGTAATGGTTAATTGCAGATGGCCAGTGTATATTAACATCTTACAATACTTGTTGAACTCTATTTGTTAACTAGCATGATAGCGTTGGATTCCTTGTCTTTTAGAATGAAATGGATGGTAGAATAGGCGGAAGGCGTGGTGTGGGTCGTACCGGACGACACGGTTGGCTGCCCGCCCACCAAGTTTACAGTGAAGAAGGAAGTGTCCACAAGGAACCGGAAGTCAACATGCATGGGACTGAACGGACTCCCGTGAAAGAACAACACTTCACTTTCGAACTGGAAATGAAGGCGGCCCTTGCACGCGAGTTTACTGAACTGATGAAGGCTACCCTGCCAGATCTGCTTGCAGAAGCATTGAAGAAGGATAATGAGAAAAGCGGGTCCAACACGGCAACTGATACCCCGATCATTGAGGCAGTTAATGCACCGCCAGCTCGCGGTTGTGACTATAAGTCCTTTAAGACATGTGACCCGCCGATACTTACGGGGAAGAAAGACGCGGTGGCCACCTTCGACTGGGTGATTCGCATAGAGGCTGCTATCCGCTCAGCGAATGTCGAACAGATCAGGTGGTGAAATTTGCTGCTAATTCATTGAGAGAAGAAGCGTCCCATTGGTGGGAGGGAGTGCAACAGGCTAAGGGGGATACTGCCGTCGACTCTATGTTATGGAACGATTTGAAAACCTTGGTTATCAAACTCTTTTGTCCAAGGAACGAGATTGAGAAGGTGGAGAGGGACTTTCTGAAGTTAAAGGCTGGGAACATGTCTCACCGTCAATACACCACCAGGTATAACGAATTGGCACGTCTGGTGCCACATCTGATCACCACTGAAGAGAGGAAGATCGCTTGCTATATCCAGGGATTGCCGGACAAGGTTTGCACGTTTGTTAAGACAAACACCCCTAGCACCTTTGACTCGGTGGTGGAACTCAGTGGTGTGGTGTACGATGACCTGTCGTTGAATGATGTCGCCGCTGAGGAACCTAAGAAGAAGCTGACTTTCTCTGCCAAGCGAACCAGTGGGAAACTACTGAGAGCTCCAGATAAGAGATCCAGAGGGAATGATAAGGCAGTTTGTGGGAAGTGTGGGAAGGAACACACGGGGGAATGCAGAATAGAATCAAGTTTTAAGTGTGGCAAGACCGGGCACTACTCCCGTGAATACCCGCAAGGTTTCAAATGCTACAACTGTAGGGAGAATGGTCATATGAGCTGGGAATGCACTAAGCCCAGGATGGGTGAGGGCGCGAAAGGGAAAGGCCCGGAGAAGAAAGAAGAGAGGCCCCGAGCGAAGATTCGAGCGTATGTACTAACACAAGATCAGGCCAGGGTGGACCCCGACGTGGCGTCAGGTACGTTCATCCTTAACAACACTTTTGTATCTGTGTTATTTGATTCAGGTGCCAGTAAGAGCTTTATATCTGCAACCTTTTGTAAACGAGTGAAGTACGCTATTAGTAAACTAGAAAGGGCCTTTAGTGTAGAAACCGCTAGGGGTAGAACCGCGAGGGTAACTGATGTAGTTGATAATTCCACAATAAAAATAGAAGCAAAGCCTGCGTACTTATCAAGTACGCAAGAACGAAGTCTGCATACTTATTAAGTACGCAAGAACAAGGCCATGCGCACTTGTTAAGTATGCAGGGATCGGGTCTATAGGGATAAATAGCTGGTTAATGAAGTCAGTATGTTCGCCTAGTTCAGTATGGTTAAACCGTTAGAGTCGGGATATGATCTGATGTGTATTTAACTACTCAATTCAGATCGTGCGTGACGTTATTGGACCTTTGATTAGGACATCCGGGACTAGCTTACCAGGTGAGTTCTAGAAGCCCTCTTTTAAATGTTTTAATAATATTTTGGGCTGGTGTGCATACTTACGAAATGATGTTTATGAAAAGTGTTACAAAATGTTTTGTCAAAAGAATTTTAAGAAGTGTTTATGAACGAAATGTTATTTAATAAAACGTATGATGCTTTAACTGAAGAGAAGTAAAGGTTTTTATGAAAGTGTCTAAAATGAACGAATCTGCCATGGTTCCCTTGGGAATCGAAGTATGTATGTTATGTAAAGGCCTTACCATTATGGGGGCCTTTGTGGCAGGCCAATGGTTGTACAACTAGGTGGGAAAGGGGTGACGACGTTCATCAAGGGGATTACCGTGATCCTTGAAGTGGGTATTGTTCTCTGCGAGGGAACGGTGTTTGAAGTTTGGTACGTGCTATCCTTTGGGATGTCGTACTTGAAGGGAATTGACGTTAATGTATGGTTACGAATGGTTTACGTTGGTACGTGTGCTCAATCGAGCGCCGTACTTGAAGGAAATTGACGGTTACGAAAAGGCGTAGATTCGGTTTATTGTTGACTTATGTTTTATGTTTATGTTACTGCATTATTTACGTACGTTTTTAAAAAAATGAAGTTTGAAGTTATGTTTTTGCAAAAATGTTTAATGTTAATGTTTTATGTAAAGCTAGAACTCACAATTAGTATGCACATTCAGGTTAAGGACATGTATGGAAGTTGAACGGTGACGCTTGGCTGGCAAATTCTAGAAACAAGGCTGGAATGAGGTGATAGACATAGATTCCATTATCTTCATCAGAATCAATGTTCCAAAAGAAAACATTTCCTCAATTGTTTCCAACAACCGGCATCCTCGTATCTCCTGCGAGGAAGAACTTAACCTCCGTTATCCTCGTAAGCAAAACACGAGCGATGTTTTTCTCATCAAGTCTCATGGCCCTCACATCAACACAGCGGGTCACCCTGCAGCAAACCTCATTCCTCTTGATCCCCATGATCTTCCTTACCAGCTTCTTGTCATCCACTTGACAACTCATAGATAAATCACTTATGCTAATCGGCCATAGTTCCCCCGGTAACTTTTTAAAACAGATTTCTTCCGAGTAATTAATTTTTTAATTTTTTAAAGGCGACATGATGCTCATCCACGACTTGGCCAAAGACATATAATTAGATGTAATTCAAATTGTCATATCCTTAACAAAAATATAAATTCATTTTAACAGGAAACTATAACCAATAAAAATATCTGTTTTATTAATTTATGTAAATAAGTGAACCAAATCATTTCCAAATATGCTTCTTTTCTTGTTCCTAGTTGAAAGTTTGAACTTGAAATGTTATATAAATTATCATTAAATTCTAAATTTGCAAGAATAATTAAGTTTGCATTTTATTATAGATCGAATATATCTTCCATTTTATTCAAAAAGAATAATCCTACAGCATTCCGTATATTTGACTCACTTGATGTTTGTACCTTTCCGAACATGGTTCTTTGGCCTCCATTGAATTATATAATATAGTAGGTTAGATACCCGTGTTCTACACGGGCTTGAATAAAAAAAAGATACAAAATGTATAATACTTCTTTAAAATGATATACATGCATCCAGGGGCAGATTAATATTTTTGGAGGTCTAAAGAGAAAATAGGAATATAAACCAAATCACTAGTCATTTACATATTAATTATCATGCTAGCTATGTGTTTTGTATTTCAATAATCATAATAAATAGTTAAATACAGAAAATATATAACCTTGAAATTAGAATAAAATAATGTTACAAAATGGTGTGCCAATTTGCGCTTAAAAAAATTGGAAGACACCTTGGACAAGGAATAAGGATGAATTGAAATTCCAGAAATAAGGCCTAAATGAGGGTGATACACATAGATCCCATTATCTTTATCAGAATCAATGTTCCAAAAGCCAACATTTCCACAATTGTTTCCGACAGCCAGCATCCTCGTATCTCCTGCGGGGAAGAACTTAACATCCGTTATCCTCCCAGGCAAAACACGAGAGATGTTCTTCTCATCAAGTTTCATGGCCTTCACATCAACACAACGGGTCACCCTGCAGCAACCTGTTGAAGCACTTTTGTGTGACAAACACTCTGTATAGAGTCTTAGTTTATGTACTTTCGTTGTTTGTATTTGTCTTTGTTTGTAAGCGTCTGTATGAATTAGTTATCGAGTTGTATTTACTAATGCATGTTGTTAGTTGCTTAATTCTCTAAGTCTTTTGCGCACTTAGTATGTGCACAGGAATTAGTTCCTGCGTACTTAACAAGTACGCAAGAATACTATGCGTACTTGCTAAGTACGCATGAGCAATTTGCCCTGCGCACTTGCTAAGTGCGCAGAGTTCATGTCTTGTATAAATATGATAGGTTGACAGTAGATAAGTACGCAGACTATTGTGCACTCAGTATTTTTCTCTCTGTAATCTTCAAGTGTTTATAATAGATGAAAGTTTAAAGTTATTATCTTTTCGGTTTACTTTATGTTGTTTAATTCTCCACCTAGTCACGGGTATTCCGCACCCAGTCCGACTAGCCAACGAACTTGCATGTGACGATCCGTGACACCCGAGGGACCTACAAGTGGTATCAGAGCATTGCTCTTGATTTCGAGTGTTGAGAGTGTGTTTGGAGTATTTTCTACACATCCTACAGAGTTTTTGCAACCAAAAGTGGGTATTTTTGTTGATTTTTGTGATAAATTATGGGTAGCTCTTGAGCACTATTTTAGAAGCAAAAATCACTCAAAAACTGACTTTTGTTGTGTATTTGAGTGTTTTGAGCATCAAAGGTTGGTTAGAAACGAGTTTCTGACCCTTTGGCTCATTTTATTCGGTCAATTTTTCGATTTTTGCCATCTCCAGTGAGTTTCCAGTGACCGGAAAAGGTTGGTGAGAGTTGGTGAAAAGGTGACCTGCGTACTTACCTTATTTGGCAAAAAGTACAGTCTTGCTGCGTACTTACCAAGTACGCAAGACCAATCTTGGTGCGTACTTAAGTTATTTCCTGCGTACTTATCATTTACTCCTAGGTACTTATCAAGTACGCAAGAGCAAATCCTAACTACGCAAGACTATTTATCTAAGTGCGCAAGGCCAGTATCAAGTGCGCAAGTTTCTTTGACTTTTCTGAAATTTGACTAAGTGTTCACCATGTCGAATCTTCAGAACCTCGGTAACCTTCTGAACTATGACAACGAGATCGGAACCCCTCATAAACCGCCAAATCTGCTAAATATCAATGATTATTCAAATTGGAAAGCACGCTTTGAGCATTATATTTCTTATACCGATTCTTCGTTATGGATACCTATTCTAGAGGGCTATAAGCATCCCATACACATTTACCTTGATGATGAAATGCCCAAGTGTATGTCTAAACTTGACGAAGAAGAAAAGAAAGTTTATGATAGAGAGAAGAAGGCACACGGATCTGTCACTATGGCCTTGACCAGGGAGTTATTCCACAGTTTCAGAGGATATGATAACTCCAAGTATCTCTGGAAGGTTTTATAGAAGAGATTCGAGGGTAATAGTGACATCAAAAAGAGTAAAAGGGATCTTCTCACGAAGCAGTATGAGTGCTTCAGATTTCTGGAGAACGAATCCATAGATGAACTCATATCTAGATTCTATCATATGCAGACTGAGTTGAAAGCTTTTGAGCTGAAGTATCCTGATGAAGAATTAGTTGAAAATTTTCTGGATGCTTTGCCACCCAAGTTTGAGATCTATACAACCCTGATGAGAGAGAATTCTAAGTTCTATGAGATGACAATTGATGAGGCAATTGGAAAGGTTCAAGCTCATGACATGAACCTAAAAAGAAATGAGAGCTCAGGAAGACCTCAAATACAAGACCCTTCTATGTATCATGGGACGTCTTCTACAACCAAGTCATCGGGCTCTGGAATTGCCCTTTTCTCTGGAAACTCTAATGAGGAAGAAACTGTAAAAGGCTTGTGGTGGTCATGCATGCTATGCAACATCTGGTTCTGGATCTCATCATCAGAACTCCTCAAGAAATCCTTCTCCCACATCTTCAGCTAACCAATCAGCAATAGCCAAGATAGCTGAAGATCATGTGGCTTTATTCTCATCTTGCATGCTTGCCTATGAGAACTTCATTCGAGGTAAGCTAACGGATCCTGAAACTATCGAATAAGACTTTAATTAGGTGGATCTGGATGATATGGAAGATATGGATATTCAATGGAACATGGCCATGATCTTGAGGAGGGCAAAGCGTTTCCTGAACAGAACTTGCCGAAAGTTCATTGTTGGCCATTCTAATGCCAAGGTTGGTTTTGACAAATCCAACTCCAAGTGCTACAAGTGTTTGAACTTTGGACACTTTGCTCGTGAATGTCAAAAGGACAGAGCACCAGCTTCGGGTTTCACCAGACCTAGCTATGGAAACAGCCAAGGCTACAACAACTCAAACAACCACAATCAAAGCCAAAGTGGAACGCCAATGCATTGGTAGCACAATAGGACGAAAGCTTTGATTGGGGTGTTCATCTAGAGGATGCCATTATTGCATAAACTCAGGTTGGTCTCATGGCTGAGATTATGGAGATGATGGAAGCTGAGGATGTTAGGACATAGATTGTATGACAAAAGCTTTGTAATTGTTTAGATCTTATTGTCTTTATGTTTTTATGTAAATGTTTAGTTTTTGTCTAAGTATTTGTATAAGTTTTGCTAGAGGCGAACTTGTCTATCAGAGGCGAACTTGTTAAGTTCGCCTAAGCATCTTTGAAGCGAGCTTGTTAAGTTCGCCTGGTGCAAAACATGTGTCTATAAATAGAGTTACAGAGTCTGTTTAGAACAGAGAAGTGAGACTGATCGAACAAGAATGCTGTAAACTCTGTGTTTGTGAATACAAAGAGAAAGCTTTATTTACATGCTGTGTTTTCATGTCAATTAGTATACAAAGTGTTAATACGGTAGGATTCCGCACTCCGCGTTAACTATACGTCCTGTCACGAGATCGATCCAAGATGAGTCATGTGGACCTACAAGTGGTATCAGAGCTTTTGCTCGTGATTTGTGGTTGATTTTTGTTAATTAGAGATGGTTTTTGTGTACAATTTGACAAGAAATTGGTCATTTTTGAAGATTTTGTATCCATGGAGTTTAGAAGTTCTTGAAACTGATTTTACTACTGATTTCATGAAATTGAGGTGGATTTTGATGAAATTGATCCGATAGAAGTGTTCTAATTCATTAAATACTCAATCCTACGGTTCAATTTTTTAAATTCCTTCAATTCTGTGAGATATGATGATTTTTGGTACTGTTATGTTCGTGTTTAGGTTAAAGTTCTTGCTGAGTTTGTTTCAACTGGTTTAGGCAAACTTGCTGAAAGTTGTTGCAGGCGAACATAGCAAGCGAACTTATTAAGTTCGCTTCTCTCAGTTTAAGCGAACTTAGTAGGCGAACTTATCTGTAAGCGAACTTCTTGGATTTCTTGGGTAAGTGAACTTGTTAAGTTCGCTTGATATAAATTCTGCTTGTTTTAGGCGAGCTTATTATCTTTGCCTAAGTGGTTGTTTGTTCAACACTTAGAAATTTTTTGGAAATGGCAAATATAGTACAAGTGACAAATATGTTGAATTACGACAACGAGATTGGTACATCTCAGAAACCGCCAAAATTGTTAAGTCTTGCAGATTATTCGAATTGGAAAGATCGGTTTGATTAGTTCGTATCCTTTACTGATACAAGTTTATGGATTCCAATCTTAGAAGGTTATATGCATCCTACATATACTTGGATGGGAAAGGATGATGTTCCTAAATTAGTATATGCGTTAACCACAGAAGAAAAAATATTGTTTGATAGAGAAAAGAAGGCAATTGCTAGTATTTCAATGTCTCTTCCTAAAGAAATTTATCACAGTTTTAAACAATTAAGAACTTCTCAACAATTATGGGAGGCGTTGCAAAAGAGGTGTGAAGGTAGTTTGGACGTTAAGAAAAGCCGAAAAGAATTATTGAAGAAGCAGTTCTTAGTGTTTAAGCACTTTCAAAATGAATCTTTAGATGATCTTGCAACAAGATTTTATCATTTGCTAAGAGAGCTGTCGAGTGCTTTAGTGGTTTATGAGACTGAAGAGATAAATGATAAGTTTTTGGAGGCATTACCATCAAAATTTGATATGTATACAGTTTTGATTAAAGATAATGTCAAGTATAAAACCATGTCACTTGAAGAAGTTCTTGGGAAAATACAATCACATGATATGAATATGAAGAAGAAGGAAACAAATATGGAATATATTCAAGATCCTTCAATGTATTTTGCTAAGTCTTCTGTGAAAACTGGTGCAGGGGTAGCGTTCTTTTCTGGTGATGCTCAAGATGTCTCTCATGATCATTGTTTTGGGTTCCAAATCATTCAGGTTTCTCTGCAAATACAACTTCTTCATCGTCTGGAACACATAATATGAATCAAAGGGTTGATGATGACTATCTAGCTATGTTTTCTTCCTTTATGGCTTCTTATGAAAATTTTATTGGAGGAAAAATTCATGATCAAGAGGTTATTGAAGAAGATTTTAGACAGATTGATCCTGTTGATCTAGAAGAAATGAACATTCAATGGAATATGGCTATGCTTATGCGACAAGTAAAGGATTTTTTGAAGAAGATCGGAAGAAAGTACATTGGGTCTAACAGTCGGTCACGCATGGGATTTGATAAAACCAAAGTTCGTTGCTATAACTGTCAAGAGTATGGTCATTTTGCTAAAGAATGTGTGAAGCCGAAAGTTGAATTTGATTCCTAGAAGAAGCCTAATAACTTTCAGAACAATCATAATCAATCACATGTTTCTTCTAATTCTGGAAATTCTAATCATGCATCTGCATCGACTGCGTTGGTTGCTCAAAATGATGAAAATTATGACTGGGGTATTCATCTTGAAGATTTGGTTGGTTTGGTAAGAGAAGCGTTTGTAGCTGGAATTCTTTCTACTAAATCTGAAGAGTCAACTGATGATGATAGCTCATGTGATGGTGAGAGTATGCCAAGTGCTGATGAAGAAAGTGATCAAGTACAAAATGGTGAGACAGGTGGTTGCCAGTTCTTGGGACTATGGTTTCCTAATGGTTCTAACTTTGAATTCAATGCTTACACTGATTCTGATTTTGGTAGTTGTTGTTTGGACATGAAATCTACTACAGGTGGTTGCTAGTTCTTGGGAAATCGTCTAGTTTCCTGGCAATGCAAATAGCAAACTACGGTCTCCATTTCAACATGCGAAGCAGAATACATTGCTGCTGCAAGTTGTTGTTCACATATCTTGTGGATCCAACAACAATTAAGAGACTATGGTTTGAATTTCACAGGAACCCCCATGTTTATTGATAATAATGCTACAATGTCTATCACAAATAATCCTGTTAAGCACAGTAAAACAAATCACATTAAAATTAGATATCATTTTATTCGTGATTGTGTAGATAAGAAGTTGATTGAGCTGGTAAAGGTACATACAGATGATAACTTTGCTGATCTTTTTACCAAAGCATTTGATCGTACCAGGTTTGAATTTCTGATCAAAATGATTGGTATGATTAATCCCGAATAAAAGTTTTTCAAAGCAATTTTCATGGAAGATATTGTTTTCAATTTCTTTTATTCCTTCATTATATTTCTGCATTTTACATTTAAGTCAAAATTTGTTATTTATAAAAAATTCAAAACAAAATGAAAAATATAAAATTGACATGATAGTACATCCGTGAATAGTTCATTACACATGAACTTAGTAGACCTTTGATATATGAAAGTTTAAATAATTTGATTTGATGTAAATTTCAAAGTCTGCATAAATGAGAAATGATAGTGTTTTGAATGCTCTAATCTTGATAACATGTTTTAATTTGAATATGAGTTTGAAACTTGAATTGTTAATAGACTAGAAGCGTTTTTAAACCAATAGTAGTGTGAAAATTAAATATGATATGATTACATCTGTGATTTGAACCCATTTTATGCCTAGGTGTGTGTGTAAAAGATCATTATCAGATATAGAATATATGGTTTTAAGAATTTCATGAGACCAATATCGAATTATATCTTTAGCATAATCTCTTTCTGTTCACTTCACTGCCCATGCCCCGAAAAACATGCAAGGTGTTGTTGAACTAAGATATGTTTCTGACACCATATGTTAGAACATATATTCACCCTTGGATCAGTTAGATACATCATCTAGTCTGATTTCATTGAAATTTATCCAGATAATACTTGGATCCTCCTACCTGAATCTATTGATTCTCATTATAAAGCCAATTCATTAGAGTCTTCTGATTCTAAATCATCATGATTCTTATATCCTTTGGGATCTGCTATTCTATCTTGTGCTAATAGAAATAATTTCATCTTGGAGATTGATCTAATCTTACAATAAACTGTGTATGTCTTGAAGATAGTGCAAATTTTAATTTCTGTTGGTATATATGTGGGGTACACGATGTTTTTCATCTAAATGGTACTAACTCACATGAATTTGGAAGATACTTATAGTTTCAAATCATAAAATATTGACAATTTAAAACTTCATGCTTTGTATTGCAAATTTGGAATGAAAAATTGAGCATTTCATAACCTGATCTTGTTTACATTGAAATTTATCGCGTATCATTTCAAGTATTATTCAATTCGATAAAATTACTTAAATTGAAAAAGAATGGATTTACATAAGAATGAATTTGTTGATTGTTTAATATCATAGGTTACCCATAGTTGAAATTAGACTGTATGATGAATTACTTATATACTGATATGATCTTTTTGTTCATGATGTTCATCCAAAAACATGCATTTTAGTTTGCTCATATAAAAACCAAAAATATGTGTTTCTGTTTGTACAGATAAAAAAAAACCAAAAATTTGTGATTCCGTTTGTACAGATAAAATCCAAAAATATTTAGTTTCTATCTTACTTGAAAATTTTAATTTTAAAATGTTTCGGGATTGGATCGGATACTTGATACAGATGGAAGTTCACGAGAATGGGTCGTGTTTGAAAGTGAAGAATTTTGGTCAAAGGAAGGGTTTGGAGCGAACTTAATATGTTCGCCTAGTTCTGAGTAAGCGAACTTAATATGTTCGTCGGAGGATTGTTAAGCGAACTTAACATGTTCGCCTAATGGAGCGAACTTAATGGTGTTTTAGTATTGTGTTCATGCGAACTTATTCTTTTATCCTCTTCACTGTTTGAGCGAACATATCCGAGCGAACTTACGGCATTTTTAAGAGAAATTGTGATTTCAGATCTAGGGTTTCTAACTAGAACTTTTTGTGGTTGTTTCCAAATCGATTTTCAATTGCGAGTCTTTCTAGAGTAATTTCATCGATTTCTATCAGGTAAATCTTCCTGATTTTGCAATTTTTCATCTATTTTCTTCGGTTTGAAAGTTTATCATTTTCTGAAATTTTGAATATGGTTTATGCATTAACATTTGAAATTGATAATTGAAAATGTGTCGTGACTCTTAATAGATGCTATTGTTAGGCTTGAATTGGATTTTTTTGCTTGATTTTGACAAATTTTTTGAATCTATGTGGAATGTGTATCGACAGACAGGTTCAGGCGAACTTGTTTAGGCGAACTTGTTCAGGCGAACTTGTTCAGGCGAACTTGTTCAGGCGAACTTGTTCAGGCGAACTTGTTCAGGCGAACTTGTTCAGGCGAACTTGTTCAGGCGAACTTGTTCAGGCGAACTTGTTCAAGCGAACTATGTTCGCCTCTTGCAACACTAAGCGAACTTAGTAAGTTCGCCTAGGGGCTCAGTGGTGTTTGAGACTTGTATTTTTTTCTGTTTTGTTGACATATTTTTTTAAAATTTTTGTTAATGTTTTTATTTGTTTTGCTTACTAATGTGTTTTTGTCCTCTACATTTCAGATGGCTCGTCGTGTTGAGTACAAACATAATCAAGTGGCTTTATTGGATCCTAATATGTCTGAAGCTGCTCATTTTCAAGGAATTATCAACTTTCTGAATCGTTCACGTTTGAATGTTGCTTTATCTGCTAATCCGTATATAAGTTTACCTTATATTCAGCAATTCTGGGATACCGTTCATCAAGACACGGATGTTGAACCTCACATTCTTCGTGCTACAATAAATAATACGGAGGTCGCTATTTCAGTAGAAACTATTCATACTGCTTTGGCATTAGGAGGTGCTGTTGATGATCCGATATCATATCCTGGAACCCTGATTAAGGGATGTTTTCAGAGGATGGGTTATAGAGGAAGACCGAATGATACACAAGTAAGAAAAGGAGGTTTGGTTGGCGAATGGAGATATTTTATACATGTTATCATACAATGTCTGTCTCCAAGGAAGGCTGGTACTGATGGTTTAAAGAGTGCACTACAAGCTGCTATGGTTGCTTTGACACTCAATAAACGGTTTAACTTTGCGTTATATATCTACCGTGAGTTAGTCATGCAAATAAATCCTCTTGAAGGTCAAGGATTTCTAATGTATCCTAGGTTTGTGCAAATGATTTTGAATCATTTAATTCCGGATTTACCTCAGCATCCAATCCGTTTGACTTTGACTCCTATGTCAAAAAGGATATTTACTGATTGCACAAAGGTGAAACAACAAAATGCTGCTCTTATTCCTGTTCCTACTCCTTTGTTTGGTCACATAATTAATCCTGATTATGTTGAGCCACCAAATGATAATTGATTTCATCCTGAGGAGTTAGTACAAGGTCATGTCCAGAATCAAGTTCCTGCTCAAATACAACAACAAGTTCCTCAACAACAACAAGTTCCTACTAAGATGCAACAACAAGTTCCTATTCCACAAGAACAGGTTCATGTTCCTGTTAATGAACCAGATCTAGAAGAGATTGCTCAAGAGAATGATCAAGAGTTGGGTATGAATATGAATGATTTTGATCATGAAGTTGTGAACTCACCTGTTCATGAAGCCGAAGGCAATGTTGAAGATACGAGTTCCGATGATACTATCTTACCTGATTCTGAAGCTACTGATTCTGATTCATCTAGAGACTTTAGCTCAGATCATTATGAGAGTTTGGCTCAGTTACCATTGGCTAATAGGGGTAAACGTATTAAATCTACTGCCAGAAAGCCGACGCGTAAGTCTGTTCGGAATCCTCCTTCTGGATCAGTACTTGGCAAAAGAACTTTGCTTGATGAAAGTTCTGACACGGATAGTGATTTTATTCCAGTTCCTAAAGCTCAGAAGCTTATGTCTGCTTCTATTGCTGTTGCTCAATCATCTCAGGGAGTTGAGGATGTTACTTTTATTTCATCTCTACTGGTTACACCTCCTCCTTCTAGGCATCAATCTCCAGTGTTTACTCCAAATGTTCCTACTTCTTCCGATGCTGGTCCTTTAAAGCCGCCTGATTCTGAAAGAATTACATTCCTTGAATCCCAGGTGCTAGCATTATAGACTCAGGTGGAAACTCTTGTGTCTGTTGATTCTTAGAGACAATTGGTCCTTCAAACTCAAGCACAACAGATTGCTGACATGCAGTTATTGGTGTCTACACTTGTTAAGCGTCTTGACGCTCAGGGGGAGTTAAGGATACCTGATACGTGTCATACTCAATCAATTCAACGAAAGGATGATGAAGATAATGATCCTAGTGGTAATGTTGAGGGTGATCGTCAATACGCTGACGTGAATCCAATATCCAGAGCTTAGGGGGAGTCGACATCACATACTATTGAAGGAACCAAGACTCATGATTCTGGAGTAAATGAAGAAATATTGTTATTGGAATTCTTTCAAGATTCTGAAGAAGAAGAAGAAGCTGAGAAATTAGAGTGTCTGGATGATATAGACGAGTTATTTGATGACGATGAAGAAGATGTGGTGGATAACGAAGTTGAAGAAGGTGAGATTATGGAAATTGAAATAGAAAAGAGTAAATCTAAGGTTACATATGAAGGAAGTGATGGTCTGAATGTTCCGTATAACTTCATCCAAGATGATGTTATTCCTGAGTTTTTCTATGATGGAGTAACAGATTCTATGGACTCTTTTGAAGATATCACTACACCTGATGATACTGCTCAATCCAAGATTGATTCTGATGTTGATACTACTCGTACTATGTCTCCTAAGCTGAATGAAGAACCTATGATGTATGGAGATACAAGTATGACTAGAGAACATTGGAGAGAAGTGGTGAACAGTTGGATGAAAGTACTACCAAAGTCACATATACAACCTGCTCAAAAAGAAAGATATGTAAATAAAGAGAGGTGTATCGGAAAGATCATAAGTTGGTTCTATGATAATGAGATAAAGTTGTTTGCTCTTAAAATATTTGATGGTGTTCAGTACCTAAAGCCTAGGATTAAGTATTTCAATACCCTGCCAAGGTGTGAAATGAATGGTCTGGCTACTAAACCACTGATTAATAGATCAAATTGTGGATTAGCTGATGTGATTGCTAACCTGATTAAGAGAGAACGTGGATCAGGGAAGTATGAAAGGTTAAAACCACAGAAAGGTAAAAGAGTGAAGCTTGTAGATCAAAAGACTAAGAAAGTGACTTGGAAGTACAAGTTCAAGCCGGTACGTGCTGTACAGAAGATACCATTGAAGAAAATTCCACAAGATTTTCTGGGTAATATGAAATGGTGGTATGTAGATGTGAATACTGGTGAAGCTAGGATTGATGATAAGGATAATAAGGTCATTGTTAGTTTCTACGATGCAATGAATCTTATTAATTTCTCAAAGAAAGACCAGAGAACATTAAAAAAGAATGAGATCATGTTTACTGATGAATGGAAAGAACAAGGATTGTAGTACAAAAGAGTGTTAGTGTAAGGCCCCAAACCCGGGAGGCCTCACTTGTTGGATTTACTCATTCACAAACAGTTCTTAAACTTAATTATCAAATAACGCAGCGGAAAATATTTCAAATAAACATAACCATTACATTGTTTAACAACGGAAGCGTTACATATTCTATTACATAAACATATTATAATCTAATCATAACGAGATTCCAGTCTTCATGATCAACCGGGTAACTCTTCTCGCTTGCCAAGCATCACCGTTCATCATCCATACCTGCCTTAACCTGAATGTGCACACTAAAAAGTCAGCTACGCTGGTGAGTTCTAGTTTTCATTCGATTTAAGAAATGGTTCATCATTCAAAACATTCATTAAGGTTTAACATCACGTATAAGAAAATAGGGCCTTTCATTCATCATTGATGTAGGATCGTAAGATTACAAGGTGATTCTGTTCTAGTTGATATTGGCGGAAACAATAGCAACCAACAAAGTAAACAAGTAAACAGCAAGAATACTGATAAATGCACTGTTGTATTAGACTTCTGAGATTACAAGTTTACAAGTAAAACACTATCAAGAAGCACTATCAAGGCACACTTTGTTTGAAGTGTTTACAAGATATATATAGTAACTTAGAATCAAGACAGACCCTTGATTCTAAGGATCAGATCTAACACAAGCCGTTGATCTTGTTTATTAAACTAAATTACACGCAAAGGCTAATCTAGTTAACTTTATTGAAGCGTCTTCTTTGGCATCATTGTTTGCATGCTTGGAGAAGCGCGTTATTGTCCTTCATTGGTTGCACCATTGAGGTTCCTTCTGCTTGGAGTGTGGCAGTTGCTTTTGTAGAAAAGGTGTCAGAGGCGCTTCACATGGATAGTCAGCTGCAACGTTTGGTCTTCAGAGAGTAAAGCTATCAGCAGCAGAGATGAGAATAATGCTGCTGATAAGCCCATCAGCAGCAACTTGTGTTGAACGCTGCTGATAAACCTATCAGCAGCAGCAAATGTTGAATGCTGCTGATAAGCCTATCAGCAGCAACAAATGTTGAATGCTGCTGATAAGCCTATCAGCAGCAACATGTGTTGAATGCTGCTGATAAGCCTATCAGCAGCAACATGTGTTGAATGCTGCTGATAAGCCTATCAGCAGCATTTGTACTTAGAATAATTTGGTAGCAATCAGTCTTTGGTTCTACAAACTCCCCCTAGACTGATGCAACCAAAACTCTTCTAATCACTTTGCTGCTGAAGCTTTTGCATGTGGCTGACTATCCTTTCAACCTCATAGCCTCTTGGATCCATGCTGGGATTGTTCAGTGGAAGTTCAGACAGAGTCTTGATGTCTTTGTGTGGCATTTTGTAGATTGCTTTGCTTGAACATCTCATCTGCTGCTTCTTTACATCAATCAGAGTGAACTCATCCAAAACAGCATTGTAGGACCAAGATACAAATGGAGAGTGGGACTTGACTGGTTTGATATCTATGACCACATCTTTGCTAGGGTTGAAGTAATGTCTGATTGCTAGCATAAGATGTTTCCCTCTCTCATTTGCAGGCTCATGAGCTTCACCCAGCTCCAAAATTCTTCTTAGGTCTGAACCTGGTAGTTGCAGAACCTCATCAACAGACCTGTATGTAGATCTTCTTCTTTCAGTTCTCCCCCTGAAGATCTCAAACCTTTGATCCTGTGGATTGTAGGCCCATTCAACTATGTTTCTTGAGTCTTCAGGTTCAGATGAGGATTTGGATTTCTTCAAGGGAGGCTGTTGATGAGTGGGAGCTGGGTGGGATTATTTGGACGTGTTGGGTGGAGGAGTGGAAGGTTTGGGGAGGAGAGTGGAAGAATGATGGACTGAGGAAGAGGTAGGTGAGGGAGAAGGCTTGGGTTTCTTTGTCTTTGGTTTTTCTTCTTCTTTGATAAGTACCCTTTTCTTGGAGCCCTTCTTCCCTAGTCTTTCTTCCTCATCCTTTTTAACTTTGAAGTAGAGGGCTTGCAGGTTCATGAAATTCATGGGACCTAGCCTCTTTCCACTATCTCCTCTAGCCTTAAGGAAGTCAATCATGACCTTCCTTTCTTCATGGGTCCGTTTATTGAAGGCAATGGTCTTTTTGGACTGTTGTTTGGCTTTTTCTTCTTCTTCAGCCTTTTTCTTCTTAGCCAATTGACCCTGCTGACCCATGAAGGCTCTGTAAATCTCTTTGGTTGAAAGTTTCTCAAGGTAGTCTGCATCCTCACCTTGATAGACTAGAGTCTTTACCCACTCCTCCCTCATTTCTTTAGCTAGTTCAGAATCGGTTATTCTGAACTTAGCTTCTTCTTTCTTCTTCTTCTCCAATTCTTCTTCTTCTCTATTGATTGTTCCTGCAGTTGAAGAGCAAGAGCTGCATCTTCTTCAATCCGGTCAACTGCAGGAATCTTTCTTTTCAGTTCATCCAGCTGTTTAGCATACAGCTGGATGGTTTGTTCTCTTAGGAGAATGGCTGTTTTTCTTTCTTGAGCCTTTTTCATGTCAGCCATCTCCTCTTCTTCTCTTCTTCTTCTTTTCTCTTCCCTCTCTCTTTTCTCTTTTAGCAACCTCTCTTCATCTTCATCTGTCATGATTCCCTTTCCTTTGTTTACATTGGATGCCTCTGCTTCAGCTTCACTGATCACAACAGCAGATGATGATGCTGCTATTGGGATACCTGCCTCAGCTTCATTGGCAAGTTGAGGGATTGACAAGGGACGGTCACTTTCTTCATCAAGTTGATACTCAGGGCCTTCTATTTCCCTCAGTTGATCCCTAAGTGAAGATCTTGTGCCAGATGCTACAGATGTGGCTTCAACGTGTGGAGTATCTGAGTTGGAGTCAGCATCAGAAGTTGACACAGACTCTTCCTGAGGAATCAGTCCTTCTTTTTCAAGATGGGCTTTGATGGTGACCATCATTGCCTGGCTTTCCAATGAGTTAATATTGCAGATATTGGCTCTGAGCTGAAAAATCTTGAATAGGAAGTCTGAGGGCAGCTGAAGGATGTTCCTGGTGTTGATGATGAGAGAGGAGCCGTTGCTGAGCAGAAGAGTGTGGTCAAGGGACTTAGTGCTCACCCAACCTAGCACTTCCAAGTCCTTGACCAGGAAGGCATACAGGAATCTTCGAAGGCCCAGAACTTCTTCTTCAGTGAGAAGACTGCTCCTTGTTATTTCAAGATTGCTAGGAGGCAGTCTCCTTTCTGCGGCCGCCGAGGATTCAGGATAAGCTACCCGATTTGCTTTTTGAATTAGTCTTTCGAAGTGGGGTAGATTATCCTCCATCAAGTCATGGAACCTGCAAATGGCAAGTTCTGCTGAGAGATCTGCTGAGTTGTTGATGCAGTTTGATAAGTATAGCTGTAGGACTTGGAGGGCATTGAGAGAGTTCTAGTTCAGCTCTTCTACTCCGCTGAACTCCCATCCAATCCAAAACCTCTCAGCTGATCCATCATACCCCCAAGCTAGAATGGAGTCAAATTCTAGATTCTTTGATGATCTGAGTAGTTGGGGGGTTGAGGATTGACCAATGATGGCTGCTGCTTCAGGGATGATGCTGAATGGTGTATTTGTTTGTTCTGTGTCTTCAGTACCTATCAGCATTTCATCGACAGCCCTGACGACCAACTTCCAGTCTTCAGATTTCTCTTCGTCTTCTTTATCTGTGGCTGGCAAGTCATGAATTTGTACAAACGCAGGCTTGAATAGTGAGCTTTGAAGTACAACCTGCTCTTGAATCCAGTCATCAAGACTGTCTGTATCTTCTTCCATAGAGACCATCTCCCCCTTTTTGGTTGCATCAGTAGACAAGTAAGCATCAGTTTGGGTGCCTAATGATACAAGGGAGGGAGTGGCTAAAGTTGGGTATTGATGGGCTTCATGCATAAAGACTTGGTGTCTTAGTTTGGACACTTCAGCCTCTAGCATAGCCACACTGGCCGTCAATTCCAGGTTATGAAGTTTCAGTCTGTCCTCATCCACAGTTGTGGAATCCTTGGACCCAGATGGGGCCGTAGGCCGAGCCTCAGCATCCCCATCACCCATGGTTTCTTGGCGCCTGGGATTCCTCTCAGTGAGGGGAGTTTCCAAGGAAACACCCTCACCATGAGTTTCCATGGTTGAGGTCTTAAAGATGTTGTCACTGTCCTCCTGGTTATTTGATGGACCAGCAGTAGTGACAGCCTCTTCCACATCCACTCTTTCAATACTCCTAGAGTGGACCTTCAGGGTAGATGAACTTGGGTTGGGTGTGTTGGAAGCAAGATCAATCAATACCTCCGAGATAGTGGTAGTTGGAGAAGGTACATCATCTTGATCAGGTTCCTCAACACTTAAGTTCAGAAGTGAAAGGAAGTGCTCAGGGGGCTGTTCTACGGATCCGGGAAGTGATCCTAATAGAGAGACTTCCGAAGGAGTCTCCCTAACAGTGTGGCTTTCCCTTATGATATTCTCACTAGAATGTTGTGATTCTGAGTGAGGGATGTTGGCTTGGGTTTGGGCCTTGGAGGCAAGAGAAGAAGGAGTTCTCTTGCCCCTTTTCCTTGTATATTTGGCTGCAACCGGGGCCCTGTGTTCCGGTTGAGCAAGCAAACTATGGGTAAGTAAATTATGTGCCTGTGCATCCTCAGTAGAATGCACAGGGGTTCGATCAAGAGAAGCAGCGGATTGAGTTTGTGGCAGTGAGGTGGAGGGTGTGGGATCAGTATCAGCTGGGTTTGCTGAACTGTCACCCTGGGCACTTTGTACGTTCAGCATTGTAGATAACAATGGAATGTCAGCCCGTGAGAACTTTGATGAAACTGTTCTCATGCTTTGAAAAATGTTGTTCTTATGTCCCAGCATGACATAGATTCTTGCAGTTTTTGAAAGATCTCGGTGCTCAATGTTGAACACTTCCTGCAAGAATCTTGGGTACATAAAGAACTGATATTTCACCCCTTCTTGAAGGTTGTATCTCAAACCTTCAAGAATGAGGTGGGAAAAATTGAAACCCGCCCCAGTTATCATACCGTGAATTTCCGACGCAAGTCCGGAGCTAAGTTGGTTCCACCCACTCCTCTTCTGGGATATGCATTGGAGAAGAGTGTGGCAGAGATACTTCCATTTGGGACCCATGAGTGCCTTCTCTATCGTATACTCTGTTTGATTCCCAGTGTACCCTATGGATACAAAGGTCCTCATGTATACGTCTCTGGGGTAAGAGATGGCGTCCCCTTCATCTTGAAGCTTGAGGTGTTGGCGGAGCTTTGCTTCAGTGATAATCATCTCCTTGCCGTCTACTGTGCCACTGATTTAGGGAGTGCCCTGGTCAGTAGAGTACACGGCTGAGCTCAAAAAATCTTCCATCTGGGAAGTATAGATGGTTGGGTTGACTGTTAGGGTATGGTGGATTTTGGACCGACAAAGGAAGTCGATCATATCATCGAATCCTTCGGATTTCTTGCCCTTTATTAGGCATGCAGTGAGGTTGTGATATGGGGAAAACTTGTTGTTTGGGTTGTTTATGTCTGCGCCTGCCATAGTTATGGATTTGGAGGGAAGAGAGAAGGGTGTTTGAATGGTGGTTAATTGTTTAGGGCTTTGAATGCTGTGGGGACGGGAGAGAAAGTGATGGGAGATAGGTTTGAAATTGAATATGAAGAGGTTGTGGGAACGTTTGAGATTGTGATATAACGGCAGACGAAGAAAAAGCAACTTTACTTGTACAGTACAACCTGTTTCACTTTTCATTGTTACAGCTGTAAAGCACTCGAGCAGTCATGGTAAAAGACTGAGAGTAGTTTTTACCTCAGGTAAAAGTTAATGTAGACCTGTTTTAACCATCAGCAGCAAACTTGGTTGCTGCCGTTGGTGAGCTATCCGCTGCAAACTTGGTTGTTGCGGATAGTGAAGTCTTTCAGCAGCAGACTTGGGTGCTGCTGACTGTTGTATTCATTCCGTAGCAAAAAGGTTGCTGCTGCCCGCCTTAAAGCTGTCCGCAGGAAACTTGTTCCTGCTGATAACCTAAAGCGATCAGTGGCAAAGGCTTTGCTGCTGAAGAGTAAATCTGTCAGCAGAGGAAAAAGTGCTGCTGACTATAACCTTTTATTAAGAACAAAAACATAGACATATTTACAAGGAAAGATAAAAATTAGAGACATGTCTTATTCAAAGTTCATCATGCCAATTGATTCAACTAGAGATCGAAATCTTGCTTCATCAAAAGGTTTAGTGAACAAATCAGCATATTTCTCATTTGTGTGAACCTTGGATAGGACAATTCTCTTTTTCTCAGCTTGATCCCTGATAAAGTGATACATGATGTCGATGTGCTTAGTCTTGGAGTGCTGCACTGGATTATTCGTGATAGACATAGCACTCATGTTGTCAATGTGAATTGGAGTCTGCATGAAGGTCATTCCATAGTCAAGCATTTGATTTTGGATCCAGATGACCTGTGCACAGCAGCTTGAAGCTGCAATGTATTCTGCTTCAGCTGTTGAAGTAGAGACACATGTTTGCTTTTGCATTGCCATGAGATGAGCCTTCCTCCAAGAAATTGACATCCCCCAGATGTGGACTTTTTGTCCAAGTTACAACCCCCATAGTCACTGTCAGTGTAGGCATAGAGATTGACATTTCCATTCTTTGGATACCATAGCCCAAGTTTTGGAGCTCCCTTTAGTTATCTAAGGATCCTTTTGACAACTTGAAGATGAGACACTTTTGGAGCTGCTTGAAATCTTGCGCAGAGACAAACTGCAAACATGATATCTGGTCTTGAGGCAGTGAGATACATGAGAGACCCTATCATTGCTCGGTACTGATGTTGATTAGTGTCTTGTCCTTCTTTATTTGGAGATAATTGATGGTGCACTTGCATAGGAGTTCTTGCAGCAGAGCAGTCAGCCATTTTGAACCTCTCCAAGATGCTTTTGACATACTTGGATTGACTTATGAAGATTCCATTTGGTACTTGTTTGACTTGAAGTCCTAAAAAGAAATTTAGTTCACCTATTGAACTCATTTCAAATTTGGAATGCATCAGAACTTCAAAGTCTTTGCAAAGCTTCTTTCTTGTAGATCCAAAGATAATGTCATCAACATAAATTTGGACTAACAAAATTTCTCCCCCTTCATCTTTGATGAAAAGTGTCTGATCAATGGGCCCCCTTCTGAAGTTGTTGCTAAGTAGATATCCAGATAAAGTTTCATACCAGGTTCTTGGGGCTTGGTTTAAGCCATAGAGAGCTTTGTCCAGTTTTAAGACCTTATTTGGATGTGCAGGATCCACAAAGCCTGGAGGCTGTTTGACATAGACCTCTTCACCAATCTTGCCATACAAAAAGGCACTCTTCACATCCATTTGATAGATCATAAAGTTTTTGGATGCTGCATATGCCAGAAAGATTCTGATGGCTTCCAGACGTGCAACAGGAGCAAAGACTTCATCATAGTCAATGCCTTCTTCTTGAGTGTAACCTTGAGCTACCAGTCTGGCTTTGTTCTTGACCACAATGCCCCTTTCATCTTGCTTGTTTCTGAAAACCCATCTTGTTCCAATGGCTGTTTGACCAGGTGGAAGATCAACAAGCTTCCAAACATCTTGTCTTTTGAATTGCAGCAATTCTTCCTGCATTGCTTCAATCCAGCTGTTGTGCTTGAGAGCTTCATCAATCTTCTTGGGTTCCACCTGAGATAAAAAGCAAGAGAACAAACAAATGTTGGCTTCATGAGACTTACTTCTTATCTGGATACATGTGTGGACTTGGCCAATGATGTTTTCCAGAGGATGCTCTTTGTTTATTCTCTGTGCTGGTATCACATCCAGCCGTATTCCCTCTTCAAGATTACTTTGGTTTAGATCAGGGATGTCTTCAGTTGTGAGGAGAGGAGCTTGGAGGTTCTGATCAGAGGCCTCTTCATCAGAGGCCTCTTCAGGATGGATTGAGGAGGATTCATTAAAGATTTCTTGGTCAGAGAGAATGCTGCTTGTGGTGTTGGAAGTACCGGCTTCACCTGTACTGGCTTCAATAGCTTCTGCCACTGATGGAGGATCAATGGATGGCCTTTTCATCCTGATGAAGGGACTGGGAAAATCCAGTCTGTAGTCAGAAGAGGAGGTTGAGGCAGAAGATGTTGATTTTGAAGAGGAAGACTACATATTTGAGAATATGAGAGGCTCAAATATCTGGGTGAAGGAGTCTATATCAAAGAGCCAGTTAGGACCTTTGCCTTGTTCACAGACAACGTGTTCCCTGCATTCCACATTAGCAGATTCTTCCACAATCCGAGTCCTAGAATTGAACACTCGGTAGGCCTTTGATTGAGAGGAGTAACCCATAAAGTAACCTTCATCAGACTTTGCACCGAATTTAGGAAGAACTCCATGTATGATGAGGATGGTACATGGACATCCAAAGGGCTTCAGGAAGACAATGTAGGGAACTCTTTTGAGCCATAGTTCATAGGGTGTTTTCTGGAGAGGCTTAACAATAAGGACTCTATTCTGCACATAACAAGCTGTGCTTACTGCTTCCGCCCAGAAAGTAAGGGGCAGCTTTGAGTCAGCCATCATAGATCTTGCTGATTCAATCAGAGTCCTATTTCTTCTTTCAGCAACCCCATTTTGTTGAGGGGTTCTTGGAGCACTGTATTGCCTTTCAATGCCCTTGCTCTCACAGAAACTGTTCAAAGTGTGATTTTTGAACTCTGTTCCCTGATCACACCTTATGATCTTTACCTTCAGATTGCTTTGATTCTCTACCCTAAGAATATAGGATTTGAGAATCTCAGCAGTTTCATCTTTTGTTCTTAGGAAGAATACCCATGAGAATCTGGAGAAGTCATCAGCTATCACCAGACAGTAGGACTTTTTGCCCATTGACATGAAATTCGTAGGACCAAAGAGATCCATATGCAGTAGCTGGAGAGGGGTGTCATTTGTGTTCAATGTCTTGGGCTTGTGGGAACTCTTGTGTTGTTTTCCCTTCAAGCAGGCAATGCAGTGATCGTCTATCTGGAATTCTTTGTCAGGAAGCCCTCTGACAAGATTGTCCTTCACTAATTTATTGATTGTTTTGATGTTAACATGGCTTAACCTCCTGTGCCAGAGAGCGGATTCATCAACTGATGCCTTTGACAGAAAACATGAAACACTGCCAGATGGAGTGGCTTCATTCATGTCAAGCACATATAAGTTGTCCTTTCTACGAGCAGTTAGGAGAATCTTCTCTGGAGGGGGTTTAGATAGGCCAGGAGCTAACACGAAACATTCTTTGTCAGTGAAGAGCATCCAATGCTTTTGATCACATACTTGGGAAACACTCATGAGATTGAAGTCAAGTTCTTTAACATAGTTGACTCTTTCAATACTCATCCTTTCATTGGACACAGTTCCTTGTCCAGTGATAGATCCACCCTTTGAGTCACTCCCAAAGGCAACATATCCTCCATTGAAATGTCTGAAGTTAGAGAGGATGGACCTGTTGCCTGTCATGTGCCTGGAACAGCCGCTATCTACCACCCAAGAATTGTGTTTATTGCCTAGCTGTCCCTGCACATGGAAGATATCTAATTAGTGGGAGGATCATTGTAGCATGCAGCATTGTAGAAGATCGTTGCTAATTTGCCATTGTCAGCATGCTTGCAGTCAATGGAACCAGTAGTTATGCTTGGAGATTGTTTGGCCTTCCATTGCTGTGTTGGTGGTTTTCTAACTTTCTTTACAGTGTCGGCAGAAGATGTTGTTGCTGACAATTCTGGCTTATCCACAGCCGATTTTGCTGCTGAAGGCTTTATTTTGGATTTTCCTTTGTCAGAAGCAGATACTTTTGCTGCTGATGCCGTTGTTTTTTATTTTGCTTTGTCAGCAGCAGAGACTTTTGCTGCTGAAGGCTTTGCCTTTGGTTTCCTGGACTTTACTCTATCAGCGGCGATTTTGTTTGCTGCTGATGGGGTGAACACAGATGAACGATTTGTAATCTGGTTAAAAGGGTTGAACTTGCATGTTGCAGCAAACTGGTTTGATTCCCCACATATGATGCAAGTTTGTTGAGGTTTCTGCATCTTCACTCTTTGAGGGGATAGAGATTCTCTGAACTTTGTTGCCTTTGCATCATAGCTTCTCACCTGTTTGTTTTCTCAAAGGCATGCTGCTTTGAGTTTCTTTGGTGTTCACGGTAGTAGAAGCAGGTGCTGGCATTGTGGTTATATCTGCCACACACAAAGCATGATTTTGCCAGTTTATCTTTTGAAAGGTAGACATAGTCCTTTCTTTGGAACAGATCCTTGAAGTTCCATGGATGGGCTTTGTTATGTTCAAAGGTGGCTTCTTCTAGGGTCCTTCGAACATATGGAACCTTTTCTTCAGGTTTACAACATACATCAGATACCTTTCTCTTTGTGATTGGCATGAACTGAGGCTTGGAGTTTGTGGATCCTGATGTCTGTCCCTTTTCAATGTTTAGCTTTCTTCCACCTGGAGGATAGCTGATCTTGATCTGTTTGAATGGTACAGGGGCTGGAACAGCTGGGAGAACAGCAGGAACTGCAACTCTATTCAGAACATCTTCAGATGGGGCTGTACTGGTTTCATCATGGTCTGAGTAGGTTGACTCAGATTCCGATGAGGTAGTGCAGTCTTCCATAAAACATGCATCCATTGAAGGATCAAGGTTTCGGTTTACCGTGTCAAGATTTGCAGTATTGAAGCTTGGTTCGTGAATGGCAACATAGTCAGCAAGAGTAGGAACTGTCTTGTACTCGTCATCATGATATCCAGGTCCAGTTTTTACCCTTTCATGGACTTGAATATCTAACAATCTTTGTAACTTTTTAGATGAAAATTCATATTTTTCAACATGAACTTTCTGTTCAGCCAGTTCAGCTCTGGTAGCTTTAAGTTTTACTAATAGATCATCAATCTGAGTTTCAAGATTGGTTTGTTCATGTTTTAATGAAGAAATCTCTTTCTTAAGGCAGTTAATATTTTCTTTGTAACTGTCTTCGACCTTTTTGAATTCAGATTTCATTTGGTGAAACTCTTCATTTTGATCTATTAGATTTTGGTTATGCTTTCTATAACCTAAAACTTTGTCAATGCAAGCTTGAGAGCAAAGATGTTCAAATACCTGAGGTGGTATCTCTGCATTGTCTGCCATAAGAGCTTGGTTGGAGGCAGGAACATCTTCATATTGAAAACTCCAGTCAAATTCTGTAGTTCCAACATTTGCACAGGCTGCAGTTTGTGCTGGAGGAGTCCCTTGCTGTTGCTGCTGCTGCTGCCTGGGCTGACCTTGGTAACATTGTCTTTGATGGCTGGCACCCTGATTGGCTTTGGGTGCCTTGCACTCCCTAGCAAAGTGACCCATTTGGTTACAGTTGTAACATCGGATCTTGCTTTTATCAAGCCCAACTCTGGTGTTTGAGTTGTTGCTTGGAACTGATCTCCCGGTTCTAGAATAAAACCTTTTTGCTCTGAGGGAGAGCATGGCATATGAGTGCTGAATATCCATTTCTTCAAGATCATCTGGATGAAAGCATTCCAGATCCTCCTTTATGAAGTACATGCTGCTTGAGTTGTCAGAGACAAAAGCAGTAGAGGTTGGCTGTTGAGGAGGTGCCTCAAGAAGAAATGGTGATGAGTTGGATTGTGAAGCAGTTGGTGTTTGAGGATGAGTAACAATGGGAGGATAGTAGTTGCTTGCACTAGGACCAGAATGATCAGAGTGAAGCGCTGAGGTGGTGGTGGAGGAAGTGGTAGCTGATTGATAACTGGAGCTTGAATCATTTCTAGTTCATAGGTTTTGAGCATGCCAAAGAGCTCAGTCATCTGAAGAGTCTTCAGATTCTCTGTTCTTCTGAAGGACACTGTATATAATGTCCAACAACTAGGAAGAGATCTTATGAACTTCTTGAGAATGTCTTCATTCTCCAGCTTTACCTTGGAGCACTGCAGTTCTCCAACCAGGTACGTGTACCTGTTATATAAAATTGTTAGTGACTCACCTTCCTTCCAGACGAAGTTTTCATACTGTTGCTTAAGAATGTCACGTCTGTTCTCCTTGACCTCCTCAGATCCAGCAAACATCTTTTCCAAGGCTCCCCATAACTCCTTTGCAGTTTTGTGAGCCTTGAAGTTGTGAAAAACTTCATTTGGAAGGCACATTTGGATAGCTCCTAATGCCTTGAAGTCCACCTCCATTTTCTTTATGTCTTCTTCAGAATACTTGGAGGGTTCCTTCGGAACTAGTGGTCCTCCGGAGTCAGCAGAGGCCACCATGGGAACATAAGGTCCATCCCTTATGGATTTCCACATTCCGTATTCATGGTAGCAGAAGAAGCTTTCCATACGGTTCTTCCACATATCATAGTCCTCCCCAGACACCAACCTCGGTGGTCGGTTGATACTGCCGATGTCTTCAGATCCATGACTTTGTGCCATTTTGTTTTGTGTGACTTGATCAAAAATAGAGTTTTGAATAGAATCAGAAAGTGATTAAACAAATGTTAGTTTGTTTAATCTTGAGCCAAAGCTCAGATACCACTTGTAGGATCGTAAGATTACAAGGTGATTCTGTTCTAGTTGATATTGGCGGAAACAATAGCAACCAACAAAGTAAACAAGTAAACAGCAAGAATACTGATAAATGCACTGTTGTATTAGACTTCTGAGATTACAAGTTTACAAGTAAAACACTATCAAGAAGCACTATCAAGGCACACTTTGTTTGAAGTGTTTACAAGATATATATAGTAACTTAGAATCAAGACAGACCCTTGATTCTAAGGATCAGATCTAACACAAGCCGTTGATCTTGTTTATTAAACTAAATTACACGCAAAGGCTAATCTAGTTAACTTTATTGAAACGTCTTCTTTGGCATCATTGTTTGCATGCTTGGAGAAGCGCGTTATTGTCCTTTATTGGTTGCACCATTGAGGTTCCTTCTGCTTGGAGTGTGGCAGTTGCTTTTGCAGAAAAGGTGTCAAAGGCGCTTCACATGGATAGTCAGCTGCAACGTTTGGTCTTCAGAGAATAAAGCTATCAGCAGCAGAGATGAGAATAATGCTGCTGATAAGCCCATCAGCAGCAACTTGTGTTGAACGCTGCTGATAAACCTATCAGCAGCAGCAAATGTTGAATGCTGCTGATAAGCCTATGAGCAGCAATAAGTGTTGAATGCTGCTGATAAGCCTATCAGCAGCAACATGTGTTGAATGCTGCTGATAAGCCTATCAGCAGCAACATGTGTTGAATGTTGCTGATAAGCCTATCAGCAGCATTTGTACTTAGAATAATTTGGTAGCAATCAGTCTTTGGTTCTACAATTGAAAACCTTCAAACATTTTTCCTCGTCATAAACACATTGAACGGATCATTTGTTTAAAACACTTAACATTCATTTAATTCATACATTACTATCTACAATCTGTATCTTTCTTTAAGCGTCTCTGTGTCCCCGAAGGAACCTTTGATGTTGTGGGCAACCGCTACGTATCACCGTCATTGCCACAACCATTCAATACGTGGGGTCAACCGTTACGAATCGCCGTCATTGCCCAACACGCATCTTTCCTTTGGGAATCAACCGTTACGTATCACCGTAATTGATTTCCCAATTCAATACGTGGGGTCAACCGTTACGAATCGCCGTCATTGCCTAACACGCATCTTTCCTTTAGGAATCAACCGTTACGTATCGCCGTCATTGATTTCCCATTACCTCTTTCCCTTAGGATGATCGTCATCACCCGAGTAACCATCGTTACCCTCTTACCAGTTGTACAACATCAAACCATTGGCAGGCCACCAAGACACTGCCCCTGTTGCTCTTATGGCAACTATGGCTCGCTGTCCATAATCTACCACAAGGCTGGGAATCTCATTCCCAAACTTCATTCGTCAATTCCATTCACTCGACAGATTAGATTTGTAATGACTTCTTTAAACCTTTGCCCTTTTTCTTTTCTTTTCATAAAACCTTTCATTCATTTTCGAAACCCATTTACCTTTAGTTTAAACCATTTCTTTATAAACATTTCATTCGTAAACATTCCATTCATAACTCTCTTTCCATAAACCGTTCATTCCAATCATTTCATTTCGTAAACATAGTTTCATAAGCATCATTTATAACATAGTTTCATAAACATCGTTTCGTAAAACATCATTTCATATGTATGCACACCATCCCGAAAACATTATATAAAACATTTAAAAGAGGGCTTCTAGAACTCACCTGATAGGCTAGACTCATATCTGTCCTAACTACGACCCAACGAGCGTCACACGTGACCTGAATTGGTTACAAAACGCATATATCAGACCTAACCTCAATTCACACTTTTACTCAGCTGATATAGGCGAACTTAATGCTAAGTTCGCTTCCATTGGCCAAGGTGAACTTATAGGAGAACTTGATAAGTTCGCTTACCTTTGGCCAGGCGAACTTAACTTAGGCGAACTTGCCAGGCGAACATAATAAGTTCGCCTCAACCTGCCAGGCGAACTTGCCAGACGAACATAATCAGGCGAACTTGATAAGTTCGCTTACACCAGGCGAACTTGACAGGCGAACTTGCTAAGTTCGCCTGCACCAGCAGTCATCTTCCCAAACAGTCCCGAAGTTCATGCATTCGAGTCCGATTATGTCAAAAATTCAACTTTCTTTGCTCAAAACAACCGGTTTTCATTCCAGATACTAAACCTAAGCTTATTCTCAAGTTTCATCCGTAAAAACGTCCTATTTTTACCCGAAAACCCAACTTAAGCAAAAATCTCAAATTTAACTCGAATGGTTACCTGGATGACGATTCTGATTTGGAGGTTTCCTTCACGAGTGTAGGAGACACGAGCTGGTGCGATCTTGGGCGATTCCGACACTCTCTCTCTCTACGGGTTTTCTCTTTCTAGAATTGCAAAAGAGGAGAGGTGAGGGCCTTGGGCTATTTATAGGGAGACCTCCCCAAGCCCGGTTCGTGACCGACACGGTCCGAATTTGGCCCGCTTGACCTCGCTAACTTTATTTCTCACCATTTTAGGATGTTACAGTTAGAGATTTGTAGAAGATATGGAGTGCATGCAGGCAGCAGATTACCAGATAACTGGAAGAGCTCATCATGAAGACTGAAGACAGAAGATCAAGCTATTGTCAAGGGGGAGTCTGTTAGGACATAGATTGTATGACAAAAGCTTTGTAATAGTTTAGATCTTATTGTCTTTATGTTTTTATGTAAATGTTTAGTTTTTGTCTAATTATTTGTACAAGTTCTGCTAGAGGCGAACTTGATAAGTTCGCCTGGTTTATCAGAGGCAAACTTGTTAAGTTTGGCTAAGCATCTTTGAAGCGAACTTGTTAAGTTCGCCTGGTGCAGAACATGTGTCTATAAATAGAGTTACAGAGTTTGTTTAGAACAGAGAAGTGAGACTGATCGAACAAGAATTCTGTAAACTCTGTGTTTGTGAATACAAAGAGAAAGCTTTATTTACATGCTGTGTTTTCATGTCAATTAGTATACAAAGCGTTAATACGGTAGGATTCCGCACTCCGCGTTAACTATACGTCCTGTCACGAGATCGATCTAAGATGAGTCATGTGGACCTACAGAGGAACGGGAAGCTTTTGTGGCTGACCGAGAAGAGTCTACAACTGCTGTTTCCCTCATGGCTATCGGAAAGGCATCACATTCATCGAATGAGGTAGATTCTAATCCTTTTACTGTCATATCTTGTTCCAAATGTCTAGGCTTAAAAATTGAAAACTCCAAGCTTCAAGACAAAGTCGAACCCCTTCGTATTGCAGCTTTAAGCTACAAAGAAAATGAAAAACGATTTAAAGATTCAATTGAAACGTTGAAGAAAGAAAAACGTGATTATTCACTTAAAATGAGTGATCAACAGCTTCACTTGGATATTGCATACAAGGGGTTAGAGAAAAGGAACAATGAGATCAACAAGCTGTAAAATGAGATCTTGTAGTTGAAATGTACTAATGAGAAGTTGAAAAATTCTCGTTTTGTGGTGGAGCACTATGAGTCTGTAGTGAGACAAATGAATGGCTTAGGGTTGGGTACTAATGCTATTCCTCCACCAGTTTGCGGGAAATTTGTCAACGGCTTAATAGACATTGATTTGTCTTGCCTTGATGAGTCCTCAGGTAAGGATGATTCCTCTAACAAGGATGATTCCTCAAGTAAGGCTGACTTCGCATCTAATGAGGAGTTCTTTACTGCTTCTGATGATGGGTCTGTAAGCACCTTTCCTGAAGGAGTATTATCTGAGGAGTTGTTATGTGAATATGAAGGTAAGCAAAACATTATCATGAATAGTGACAATTATATTTTAACTGAACCCGATATCATTGAATGAAATGATAAATTAAAGGTTATGCTTTATGGGGGGTATAAAAATCTTAATCAAGTTAAGAAAGAAGCTTTTTCAGCTCATTATGGGCTTGATTATAAAGAAAATTTGCAAAAATATTATACTCCCAAAAACCAATCTTTGTCGGGTCAAACTCCTGTTCACCAACCAACTCCTCCTGCTCATAATGCTGAGTCATCAAATGCCAGATCTAATGAGCCTTACAGGAGGACTTACACTGACAAGAGGACTTGCTTTTACTGTGGTATGGTTGGTCACATTTTTGTGAACTACCCTTCTAAGAACCATGGGAAACAGCCAAATGTTTCACAACCGACTGTCATGCCTAAGTCACCACCAGTGAAGCATCCCAAAAGTCCAAAAGCAAGTGTGGTGAAACCACCAGTAAAACCTATGGTAAAACCAAAGATCACATATGAGGCTAAACCATCTGTTTCAAGAAAGGGAAAGCATCATGTTAAACCTTGTGTATCTACCTCTGGTAGTACACCTACTGGTGAGAAACCTGTGATGAAACTCTCTAAGCCACAGAGAAGGAGAAGGAACAAGAGGTTGGGAAAGCTTGAATAGCTGACTAAAATTTAATCAGGTGAAGCTTCCACTAGTTCACTTGTTGTTGTTGAATCTAAGTCTACTGTTCCAGTTAAGAAAAAGAAGAGATCCTGGAACAACAAAGATAAAAATTCTCAATCTCCTAGTCCCAATTCTCCTAAAGATTCATCCATTTTTAACAGTCACGACTATGAGTTAATTGAGGTTGTTTATTTTAAGAAAGACGGACGACCCACGACCACTATGGCTTGGGTCTCCAAATCTAATTAATTCTTTTTGTGACTCGTGCAGGGACATCCGAACGGTACTATCTCTAATCGTTGGTATGTAGATAGTGGATGCTCCCGGCACATGACAGGTAACATGGCCCTGCTTCAAGATGTTAAACCGTTCAGAGGCGGCTATGTGGCCTTTGCTGGAGAGAAAGGCGGTAGTATCACGTGTTAAGGTGTGGTGTCAAATGGTTGTGTGAGCTTTGACAATGTCAACTACTGCGAGCAGCTGAAGCATAACTTGTTGAGTGTCTCCCAAATGTGCGACAAGGAGTACTCAGTGATGTTTGACAAGAATGAATGCTTGATACTCAAACCTGGTTTTGAGGTTCCTGAAGATTGGATTCTGATGAGAGCGCCAAGGAAAAATGACACCTATCAGATTGATATGAGCGTGGCAACAACCACCTCATCAGTTGCTACCTGTTTGCTTACCAAAGCGACAGAATTTGATTCTATCTTGTGGCATAGGAAACTCGGACATATTTTTATCGTAAAATGAATCATCTTGTCTGAAACGGTTTGCTAACCGGTGTTCCTAAGCTGAGATTTACCGTTGCAGATGACTGTATGCCTTGTAAAAAAGGCAAACAGTAACGGAAGTCTCACAAGCCCAAGCTCCAAAACTCCATCGATACCCCTTTGGAGCTATTACATATGGATCTGTTTGGCCCCATAAGTATCAGGAGTATTGGAGGTAACTCATTCTGTCTGGTTGTAACTGATGATTTCTCACATTTTTCTTGGGTGCATTTTTTACGTACGAAGGACGAAACTTCTGATATTCTTCAATACCTGATCCTGAGCTTGGAATCTCTTTGCAAGTTGAAGGTTAGAAGAATAAGGAGTGACAACGGAACTGAGTTCAAGAATAATTTGATGGAACTTTTCTGTCTCAAGAAGGGGATCCGTCACGAATTTAGTGCCCCGTACACACCTCAGCAGAATGGAGTCGCAGAGCGGAAGAACAGAACATTGATTGAGACTGCAAGGACAATGCTGTCAGATGCAAAGCTTCCTGTCTTGAACAGAGTTCTGGTTGTGAAGAGGCACAACAAGACTTGTTATGAGTTGATCAACAATCGACCTCCCAATCTCGACTATCTAGTTCCTTTTGGTAATCCCTGTTCCTTATTGCTACAATACAAAGACCGCAAGTCTAAGTTTCATGCAAAAGCGATGGAAGGCATATTCTTAGGATATGTTACCAACTCGCCTTGCAAGAGAGTGTACAATATAGGAACTCGTACTATCGAGGAATGATTTGAAGTGGATTGTAGTAAGCACAGCATTCCACTAGAACCAACTGGTCCAGCTTGGGGTTTTGATTATGATGTGTTATTCAAACCTTTTAATCTTCCACATTTGTCTGCAAATGATGCCGCAAATGTATATGAATTATTTGGTGGCGGTGATGACTCCAGTTTCTCAACACGTGCTATTGTACCAATTGTAACTCCTAATTCCAATGTTACATCTGCATCAGGAACTCTTAATGGTGATAACAGTGAAGATGTTCATGTTGACGGAAATGACGCTCAAGCTAATCCTAACAATTATGTAGGAAATGAAGCTCCAGCTGATCCAATTAACATTGAATCTTCTTCTTCTGGAACACAGGATATGGTGGAGTTAAGCACGAACCTCGATTTAGAAATTCAGGAACCGAATGTACTAGAGATGATAGTGCATAAGAATCATCCAATGGACAACATTATTGGTGATCCTCATGCCGATGTTCAAATTCGTCATCGAACCATTGCTGAGAACACTAGTATCTACTCTGAGATACTTGACACTGGTGTCATGGAAACATGTCTGCATGCTGCATTCGTGTCCCAGTTAGAGCCGAAGAATATGAAAGAGGCTCTCGCTGACAACTGCTGGATTGAGGCAATGCAAGACGAACTGTCTCAATTCCAAAAGTTACATGTGTGGGATTTGGTTGACTTGCCAAGGGGCGTACAACCAATTGGCACCAGATGGGTGTTCAAATGCAAGATGGATGATCGTCATGTTGTGGTGAAAAACAAAGCAAGGTTGGTTGTTCGGGGTTTTTATACTTGATGTGAAGAGTGCTTTCCTGTATGAAAAAGTACCTGAAGAGGTCTATGTCACTCAACCTCCCGGCTTTGAAGATCCGTATAATATCAATAAAGTGTACAAGCTCGACAAAGCACTTTATGGTCTTCATCAAGCACCTCGAGCATGGTATGAGACTTTATCTAAGCATTTACTGTCTAATGGTTTCGACCGTGGACAGATCGACTCGACCCTCTTCATACGAAAAGCAGGAGGTGATATTATTCTTGTACAAGTGTATGTCGATGACATTATCTTCGGGTCTACAAATGAAGAAATGTGTAGGGAATTCGAACAGGTGATGAAGTCCAAGTTTGAAGTAAGTAACATGGGTGAACTGTCGTTCTTCATCGGTCTGCAAGTCAGTCAAAGAGAGGATGGCATTTATCTGCATCAAACAAAGTATGTGCAGGACATCTTGACAAAATACAAGATGAATGATAACAGTACTTATGGCAAAGCTATCCTAGTCAATCATGGTCTGCATCCTGACATAGATGGAAAGGATGTGGATTGCAAATTATACCGTGGGATGATCGGATCTCTTATGTATCTCACAGCTTCAAGGCCAGATATAATGTTTGTTGTATGCTGGTGCTCAAGGTTTCAGTCACAACCGAAGGAGTCCCATATGATAGCTGTAAAGAGGATTTTCAGATACTTGAAAGGGAAACCCCGATTGGGTATTTGGTACTCTAAGCAGCAGTCTTTTGACTTCAAAGCCTACACTGATTCAGATTATGGCGGTTGTAACTTTGATAGAAAGTCAACTTCTAGTGGATGTCAATTCTAAGGAGACAGACTCGTTTCCTGGCAGTGTAAGAAGCAGTCAACGGTTTCTGTCTCAACATGTGAAGCAAAATACATTGTTGCAGCTAGCTGTTGTTCTCAGATATTGTGGATTCAGCAGCAATTGAGAGACTACGGCTTGAACTTCACTGGAACTCCTCTGTTCATTGACAACAATGCCACAATCTCCATCACAACTAACCCGGTGAAACATTCCAAAACTAAACATATTGAAATTCGCCATCATTTCATCCGTGATTGTGCTGAAAAGCATCTCACTGAACTTGTAAAGGTTCACACGGATGACGATCTTGCTGACCTTTTCACTAAGTCGTTTGACCGATCCCGTTTTGAGCATCTTGTCAACTTGATAGGAATGTTCAATCCAGAGTGAAAACTTGTTTTTCTTAAATCAATTCAATTCATGAAAGTTAAATTTTATTTCTCTAAAAATTTCTATAAAGTTCTTTTAATTTTCAAATATTTTATAGAAATTCAAACAAAATAGAAAATGGAGAAAATTTCAAACTAATCTTGAGAAAAGAGGAAATGATAGTACATCAGAAATGATCTAAACGCCATAGATCGCTCATATGGGAAATGATTGCGTCATGCTTATTTAATTGTTTAAATTGTTATGTTTTTAATCTGCTTATTTACAGGTAATTTGAATTGTCAGTAGGCTGTAGGCATCTTTGAATCATTAGTAGTGTGGAAACTAATATAAACTACAACTGTGATTTGAACCCATGTATGAATGTGTGCGTGTGTAAAAGAATACAAAAAGTTCATTATCAGATAAAGGATGTTAGATTTTAGCAATAATTCTCTTAAGAGACCAGTTTCGGGTTAGGTCGTTAGCACAATTAATGCGGTTCATCTCACTGCCCATACTCACGAGTATGCAATGAGAGATTGAATCAAGACATGTCTCTACATCAACTGTGGAGCGTGTATTCACCCTTGAATCACTTCTATTGAATTCAAATCCATATAAAAGTTGGATTCCCTTATACTCAAACACCATATTCATTATCCTGAATCATCATACCGATATTCAATGAAGAAATCAAATGAAACCAAGACAAATGAATCACTAGATCCTGAATCTTATGATTCCTGATAATCCTTATGGATTCTGCTTGATTTTTCCTGTGCTAACTGATGTAGCCTCATTCTGGAAATTTAGAAAATCATTGGGAAAATCTTCGATGCCTTGAGATAGTGCAATTTACATTACTGTAGCATATCAGTGGGGTACACGTTGTATATCTTATAATTAATACCTTAACACACAAGAACATGATACAGAGATGCTTATAGTTTCAAATCTTATAATATTGTCAACTTGAATTACTTGTTTATGTGCTTATTACGTATGAATAAATAGTAATCCATGACATGATCCCATATTCTTTGATGTTTATCTTGTATCATTTTTGCTATAGTTTTGCCTGATATGATCCTCTGCTCGTGTCTTTGAACAAAAATAATGTGTGTATATATACTTGTATATTTCTATCTTGAAAAGGTCAAAAAGATTCTAAGTTTGTGTATAGTTCAATTTTAATCAGAAAAGCCAAAAATATTTGTGTTTAACCTTCTTGAATTGACTTTGAATCCTCTTGATTGAATGATTTTATCTTGTTCGTTATTTGACTTGAAATCTTCATAAATTGAGTTGAAAGTTTGTGCACACAAGGGTCTCTGCGTACTTGATAAGTGCGCATGAGGTAAACCGTGCGTACTTAACAAGTACGCAAGACTTAAGTCATGCGTACTTAGTAAGTACGCAGGAGTTAAGTCCTGCGCACTTAGCAAGTACGCAAGACTATTTTGTGTTGGGTATATATACAGGACTTAGAAAAATTTCAGAAGTTTTTCTCATTCAAATCTTTTTCTTCTGTTGAATTCCCTCTGCACACTTTTACTCATAAAATTTCGTGTGTTCCTAACCGGTTTTTCGTCACGATTCTAGTATCATCATTGTCTTAATATCATCTGGTGAGAATCGTAGAGCATTTCATCCATTAAATATCATCAGGTAGGTTAAATCACGATTCTAGTAAGCATTTCATCCATTAAATCGTAGAGTATCTCCCGGGAAGAACTTAACCTCTATTATCCTCCCAAGCTAAACACGAGCGATGTTCTTCTGATCAAGTTTCATGGCTTCCACATCAACACAGCGGGTCACCCTGCAGCAACCCTTATTGCTCTTGATCCCCATGGTCTTCCTTACCAGCTTCTTGTAATACACTAGAAAACTCATAGATAAATCACTCATGCTAATCGGCCCTAGTTCCGCCCGATGACTTTTTTAATCCGATTTCTTCCGAGTAATTATTTTTTAATTTTTTTGGAGGCGCGATGATGCTCATCCACAACATGGCCAAATACATATAAATAAATGTAATTCAAATTCTCATATCCTTAACAAAAATATAAATTTATTTTAATAGGAAACTATAACCAACAAAAATATCTGTTTTATTTAATTATGTTAATAAGTGAATCAAATCATTTCCGTATATGCTTCTTTCCTTGTTCCTAGTTGAAAGTTTGAACTTGAAATGTTATATAAGTTATCATTAAACTCTTAATTTGTAAGAATAATTAAGTTTGCATTTTATAATAGATCGAATATATATTCCATTTTCTTCAAAAAGTATAATCCTACATCATTCCGTATATTTGGCTCACTTGATGTTTGTACCTTTTCGGACATGATTCTTTGGCCTCCATTGAATTATATAATATACTATGTGAGAGACCCGTATACTACACGGGCTTAAATAAAAAAACTATACAAAATGTATAATACTTCTTTAAAATGATATATATGCATCGAGGGGCTTAAATTAATCTTTTTGGAGGTCTAAAGAGAAAATAAAAATTTAAACCAAATCACTAATCATTTACATATTAATTATCATACTAGCTATGTGTTTTGTATATCAATAAGCATAATAATCAGTTAAAAACAGATAATATACAACCTTAAAATTAGAATAAAATAATGTTACAAAATGGTGTGTGAATTTGTACTTAAAAAAAAGGTAAGGTACCTTGTACAAGGAATAAGGATGAATTGAAATTCCAGAAACAAGGCATGAATTAGGGTGATAGACATAGATCCCATTATCTTCATCAGAATCAATGTTCCAAAAGCAAACATTTCCATAATTGTTTCCGACAGCCAGCATCCTCGTATCTCCTACGGGGAAGAACTTAACCTCCGTTATCCTCCCAAGCAAAACACGAGCGATGTTCTTCTCATCAAGTTTCATGGCCTTCACATCAACACAGCGGGTCACCCCGCAGCAACACTCATTGCTCTTGATCCCCATGATCTTCCTTACCAACTTCTTGCCATCCACTAGACAACTCATTGATAAATCACTTACACTAATCGGCCCTGGTTCCCCCCCCCCCCCTTTGACTTTTTAAAACCGATTTCTTCCAAGTAATTATTTTTTAATTTTTTTGCTGGCGCCATGATAATTATCCATGACTTGGCCAAATACATTTAAATTAATGCAATTCAATTTCTCATATCCTTAATAAAAATATAAATTCATTTTAACAGAAAATTATAACCACCAAAAATATCTGCTTTATTTATTAATGTAAATAAGTGAAGCAAGTCATTTCCAAATATGTTTCTTTCCTTGTTCCTGGTTGAAAGTTTGAGCTTGAAATGTTATATAAATTATCATTAAAATATGAATTTGTAAGAATAATTAGGTTTATATTTTATAATAGATCGAATATATCTTCCATTTTCTTCAAAAGGAACAATCTTACATCATTCCGTATATTTGGCTCACTTGATGTTTGTACAATTCCGGACATGGTTCTTTGGACTCCATTGAATTATATAATATACTAGGTTAGAGACCCGTATACTACATGGTCTTGAATAAAAAAAACTATAAAAAATGTATAATACTTCTTTAAAATGATATACATGCATCCAGGGGCAGATTAATCTTTTTGGAGGTCTAAAGAGAAAATAAGAATATAAACCAAATCACTAATCATTTACATATTAATTATCATGCTAGCTATGTGTTTTGTATTTCAATAAGCATGATAATTAGTGAAAAAAAGAAAATATACAACCTTAAAATTAGAATAAAATAATGTTACAAAATGGTGCGTGAATTTGCGCTTTAAAAAGGTAAGGTACCTTGGACAAGGAATAAGAATGAATGGAAATTCCAGAAACAAGGCCTGAATGAGGGTGATAGACATAGATCTCATAATCTTCATCAGAATCAATGTTCCAAAAGCCAACATTCCCACAATTGTTTCCGACAGCCAGCATCCTCGTATATCCTACGAGGAATAACTTAACCTCCGTTATCCTCCCAGGCAAAACACGTGCGATGTTCTTCTCATCAAGTTTCAAGGCCTTCACATCAACACAGCGGGTCACCCTGCAACAACCGTCATTATTTTTGATCCCCATGATCTTCCTTACCAGCTTTTTGTCATCCACTAGACAACTCATAGATAAATCACTCATGCTAATTGGCGCTGGTTCCTCCGCTCACTTTTTATAACCGAATTCTTCCAAGTAATTATTTTTTAATTTTTTTGGAGGCGCCATGATACTTATCCATGACTTGGCCAAATACATTTAAATAGATGCAATTCAATTTCTCATATCCTTTACAAAAATATAAATTCATTTTAACAGTAAACTATAAACACCAAAAATATCTGTTTTATTTATTTATGTAAATAAGTGAACCAAATCTTTTCCAAATATGCTTCTTTTCTTGTTCCTAGTTGAAAGTTTGAACTTGAAATGTTTTATAAATTATCATTAAATTCTAAATTTGTAAGAATAATTAAGTTTATATTTTATAATAGATCGAATATATCTTCCATTTTCTTCAAAAGGAACAATCCTACCTCATTCCGTATATTTGGCTCACTTGATGTTTGTACCATTCCGGACATGGTTCTTTGGACTCCATTGAATTATATAATATACTAGGTTAGAGACCCGTATACTACATGGTCTTGAATAAAAAAAAACTATAAAAAATTTATAATACTTCTTTAAAATGATATACATGCATCCAGGGGCAGATTAATCTTTTTGGAGGTCTAAAGAGAAAATAAGAATATAAACCAAATCACTAATCATTTACATATTAATTATCTTGCTAGCGATATGTTTTGTATTTCAATAAGCATAATAATCAGTGAAAAAAAGAAAATATACAACCTTAAAATTAGAATAAAATAATGTTACAAAATGGTGTGTGAATTTGCGCTTAAAAAAGGTAAGGTACCTTGGACAAGGAATAAGAATGAATGGAAATTCCAGAAACAAGGCCTGAATGAGGGTGATAGACATAGATCCCATAATCTTCATCAGAATCAATGTTCCAAAAGCCAACATTCCCACAATTGTTTCCGACAGCCAGCATCCTCGTATCTCCTGCGAGGAAGAACTTAACCTCCGTTATCCTCCCAGGCAAAACACGTGCGATGTTCTTCTCATCAAGTTTCAAGGCCTTCACATCAACACAGCGGGTCACCCTGCAACAACCCTCATTATTTTTGATCCCCATGATCTTCCTTACCAGCTTTTTGTCATCCACTAGACAACTCATAGATAAATCACTCATGCTAATTGGCGCTGGTTCCTCCGCTCACTTTTTAAAACCGAATTCTTCCAAGTAATTATTTTTTAATTTTTTTGGAGGCGCCATGATACTTATCCATGACTTGGCCAAATACATTTAAATAGATGCAATTCAATTTCTCATATCCTTTACAAAAATATAAATTCATTTTAACAGTAAACTATAAACACCAAAAATATCTGTTTTATTTATTTATGTAAATAAGTGAACCAAATCTTTTCTAAATATGCTTCTTTTCTTGTTCCTAGTTGAAAGTTTGAACTTGAAATGTTTTATAAATTATCATTAAATTCTAAATTTGTAAGAATAATTAAGTTTATATTTTATAATAGATCGAATATATCTTCCATTTTCTTCAAAAGGAACAATCCTACATCATTCCGTATATTTGGCTCACTTGATGTTTGTACCATTCCGGACATGGTTCTTTGGACTCCATTGAATTATATAATATACTAGGTTAGAGACCCGTATACTACATGGTCTTGAATAAAAAAAAACTATAAAAAATGTATAATACTTCTTTAAAATGATATACATGCATCCAGGGGCAGATTAATCTTTTTGGAGGTCTAAAGAGAAAATAAGAATATAAACCAAATCACTAATCATTTACATATTAATTATCTTGCTAGCGATATGTTTTGTATTTCAATAAGCATGATAATCAGTGAAAAAAAGAAAATATACAACCTTAAAATTAGAATAAAATAATGTTACAAAATGGTGTGTGAATTTGCGCTTAAAAAAGGTAAGGTACCTTGGACAAGGAATAAGAATGAATGGAAATTCCAGAAACAAGGCCTGAATGAGGGTGATAGACATAGATCCCATAATCTTCATCAGAATCAATGTTCCAAAAGCCAACATTCCCACAATTGTTTCCGACAGCCAGCATCCTCGTATCTCCTGCGAGGAAGAACTTAACCTCCGTTATCCTCCCAGGCAAAACACGTGCGATGTTCTTCTCATCAAGTTTCAAGGCCTTCACATCAACACAGCGGGTCACCCTGCAACAACCCTCATTATTTTTGATCCCCATGATCTTCCTTACCAGCTTTTTGTCATCCACTAGACAACTCATAGATAAATCACTCATGCTAATTGGCGCTGGTTCCTCCGCTCACTTTTTAAAACCGAATTCTTCCAAGTAATTATTTTTTAATTTTTTTGGGGGCGCCATGATACTTATCCATGACTTGGCCAAATACATTTAAATAGATGCAATTCAATTTCTCATATCCTTTACAAAAATATAAATTCATTTTAACAGTAAACTATAAACACCAAAAATATCTGTTTTATTTATTTATGTAAATAAGTGAACCAAATCTTTTCTAAATATGCTTCTTTTCTTGTTCCTAGTTGAAAGTTTGAACTTGAAATGTTTTATAAATTATCATTAAATTATAAATTTGTAAGAATAATTAAGTTTATATTTTATAATAGATCGAATATATCTTCCATTTTCTTCAAAAGGAACAATCCTACATCATTCCGTATATTTGGCTCACTTGATGTTTGTACCATTCCGGACATGGTTCTTTGGACTCCATTGAATTATATAATATACTAGGTTAGAGACCCGTATACTACATGGTCTTGAATAAAAAAAAACTATAAAAAATGTATAATACTTCTTTAAAATGATATACATGCATCCAGGGGCAGATTAATCTTTTTGGAGGTCTAAAGAGAAAATAAGAATATAAACCAAATCACTAATCATTTACATATTAATTATCTTGCTAGCGATATGTTTTGTATTTCAATAAGCATGATAATCAGTGAAAAAAAGAAAATATACAACCTTAAAATTAGAATAAAATAATGTTACAAAATGGTGTGTGAATTTGCGCTTAAAAAAGGTAAGGTACCTTGGACAAGGAATAAGAATGAATGGAAATTCCAGAAACAAGGCCTGAATGAGGGTGATAGACATAGATCCCATAATCTTCATCAGAATCAATGTTCCAAAAGCCAACATTCCCACAATTGTTTCCGACAGCCAGCATCCTCGTATCTCCTGCGAGGAAGAACTTAACCTCCGTTATCCTCCCAGGCAAAACACGTGCGATGTTCTTCTCATCAAGTTTCAAGGCCTTCACATCAACACAGCGGGTCACCCTGCAACAACCCTCATTATTTTTGATCCCCATGATCTTCCTTACCAGCTTTTTGTCATCCACTAGACAACTCATAGATAAATCACTCATGCTAATTGGCGCTGGTTCCTCCGCTCACTTTTTAAAACCGAATTTTTCCAAGTAATTATTTTTTAATTTTTTTGGAGGCGCCATGATACTTATCCATGACTTGGCCAAATACATTTAAATAGATGCAATTCAATTTCTCATATCCTTTACAAAAATATAAATTCATTTTAACAGTAAACTATAAACACCAAAAATATCTGTTTTATTTATTTATGTAAATAAGTGAACCAAATCTTTTCTAAATATGCTTCTTTTCTTGTTCCTAGTTGAAAGTTTGAACTTGAAATGTTTTATAAATTATCATTAAATTATAAATTTGTAAGAATAATTAAGTTTATATTTTATAATAGATCGAATATATCTTCCATTTTCTTCAAAAGGAACAATCCTACATCATTCCGTATATTTGGCTCACTTGATGTTTGTACCATTCCGGACATGGTTCTTTGGACTCCATTGAATTATATAATATACTAGGTTAGAGACCCGTATACTACATGGTCTTGAATAAAAAAAACTATAAAAAATGTATAATACTTCTTTAAAATGATATATATGCATCCAGGGGCAGATTAATCTTTTTGGAGGTCTAAAGAGAAAATAAGAATATAAACCAAATCACTAATCATTTACATATTAATTATCATGCTAGCTATGTGTTTTGTATTTCAATAAGCATGATAATTAGTGAAAAAAAAGAAAATATACAACCTTAAAATTAGAATAAAATAATGTTACAAAATGGTGCGTGAATTTTTGCTTTAAAAAGGTAAGGTACCTTGGACAAGGAATAAGAATGAATGGAAATTCCAGAAACAAGGCCTGAATGAGGGTGATAGACATAGATCCCATAATCTTCATCAGAATCAATGTTCCAAAAGCCAACATTTCCACAATTTTTTCCGACAGCCAGCATCCTCGTATCTCCTGCGAGGAAGAACTTAACCTCCGTTATCCTCCCAGGCAAAACACGTGCGATGTTCTTCTCATCAAGTTTCAAGGCCTTCACATCAACACAGCGGGTCACCCTGCAACAACCCTCATTATTTTTGATCCCCATGATCTTCCTTACCAGCTTTTTGTCATCCACTAGACAACTCATAGATAAATCACTCATGCTAATTGGCGCTGGTTCCTCCGCTCACTTTTTAAAACCGAATTCTTCCAAGTAATTATTTTTTAATTTTTTTGGAGGCGCCATGATACTTATCCATGACTTGGCCAAATACATTTAAATAGATGCAATTCAATTTCTCATATCCTTTACAAAAATATAAATTCATTTTAACAGTAAACTATAAACACCAAAAATATCTGTTTTATTTATTTATGTAAATAAGTGAACCAAATCTTTTCTAAATATGCTTCTTTTCTTGTTCCTAGTTGAAAGTTTGAACTTGAAATGTTTTATAAATTATCATTAAATTCTAAATTTGCAAGAATAATTAAGTTTATATTTTATAATAGATTGAATATATCTTCCATTTTCTTCAAAAGGAACAATCCTACATCATTCCGTATATTTGGCTCACTTGATGTTTGTACCATTCCGGACATGGTTCTTTGGACTCCATTGAATTATATAATATACTAGGTTAGAGACCCGTATACTACATAGTCTTGAATAAAAAAAAACTATAAAAAATGTATAATACTTCTTTAAAATGATATACATGCATCCAGGGGCAGATTAATCTTTTTGGAGGTCTAAAGAGAAAATAAGAATATAAACCAAATCACTAATCATTTACATATTAATTATCTTGCTAGCGATATGTTTTGTATTTCAATAAGCATAATAGTCAGTGAAAAAAAGAAAATATACAACCTTAAAATTAGAATAAAATAATGTTACAAAATGGTGCGTGAATTTGCGCTTAAAAAAGGTAAGGTACCTTGGACAAGGAATAAGAATGAATGGAAATTCCAGAAACAAGGCCTGAATGAGGGTGATAGACATAGATCCCATAATCTTCATCAGAATCAATGTTCCAAAAGCCAACATTCCCACAATTGTTTCCGACAGCCAGCATCCTCGTATCTCCTACGAGGAAGAACTTAACCTCCGTTATCCTCCCAGGCAAAACACGTGCGATGTTCTTCTCATCAAGTTTCAAGGCCTTCACATCAACACAGCGGGTCACCATGCAACAACCCTCATTATTTTTGATCCCCATGATCTTCCTTACCAGCTTTTTGTCATCCACTAGACAACTCATAGATAAATCACTCATGCTAATTGGCGCTGGTTCCTCCGCTCACTTTTTAAAACCGAATTCTTCCAAGTAATTATTTTTTAATTTTTTTGGAGGCGCCATGATACTTATCCATGACTTGGCCAAATACATTTAAATAGATGCAATTCAATTTCTCATATCCTTTACAAAAATATAAATTCATTTTAACAGTAAACTATAAACACCAAAAATATCTGTTTTATTTATTTATGTAAATAAGTGAACCAAATCTTTTCTAAATATGCTTCTTTTCTTGTTCCTAGTTGAAAGTTTGAACTTGAAATGTTTTATAAATTATCATTAAATTCTAAATTTGTAAGAATAATTAAGTTTATATTTTATAATAGATCGAATATATCTTCCATTTTCTTCAAAAGGAACAATCCAACATCATTCCGTATATTTGGCTCACTTGATGTTTGTACCATTCCGGACATGGTTCTTTGGACTCCATTGAATTATATAATATACTAGGTTAGAGACCCGTATACTACATGGTCTTGAATAAAAAAAACTATAAAAAATGTATAATACTTCTTTAAAATGATATACATGCATCTAGGGGCAGATTAATCTTTTTGGAGGTCTAAAGAGAAAATAAGAATATAAACCAAATCACTAATCATTTACATATTAATTATCATGCTAGCTATGTGTTTTTTATTTCAATAAGCATGATAATCAGTGAAAAAAAGAAAATATACAACCTTAAAATTAGAATAAAATAATGTTACAAAATGGTGTGTGAATTTGCGCTTAAAAAAGGTAAGGTACCTTGGACAAGGAATAAGAATGAATGGAAATTCCAGAAACAAGGCCTGAATGAGGGTGATAGACATAGATCCCATAATCTTCATCAGAATCAATGTTCCAAAAGCCAACATTCCCACAATTGTTTCCGACAGCCAGCATCCTCGTATCTCCTGCGAGGAAGAACTTAACCTCCGTTATCCTCCTAGGCAAAACACGTGCGATGTTCTTCTCATCAAGTTTCAAGGCCTTCACATCAACACAGCGGGTCACCCTGCAACAACCCTCATTATTTTTGATCCCCATGATCTTCCTTACCAGCTTTTTGTCATCCACTAGACAACTCATAGATAAATCACTCATGCTAATTGGCGCTGGTTCCTCCGCTCACTTTTTAAAACCGATTTCTTCCAAGTAATTATTTTTTAATTTTTTTGGAGGCGCCATGATACTTATCCATGACTTGGCCAAATACATTTAAATAGATGCAATTCAATTTCTCATATCCTTTACAAAAATATAAAGTCATTTTAACAGTAAACTATAAACACCAAAAATATCTGTTTTATTTATTTATGTAAATAAGTGAACCAAATCTTTTCTAAATATGCTTCTTTTCTTGTTCCTAGTTGAAAGTTTGAACTTGAAATGTTTTATAAATTATCATTAAATTCTAAATTTGTAAGAATAATTAAGTTTATATTTTATAATAGATCGAATATATCTTCCATTTTCTTCAAAAGGAACAATCCAACATCATTCCGTATATTTGGCTCACTTGATGTTTGTACCATTCCGGACATGGTTCTTTGGACTCCATTGAATTATATAATATACTAGGTTAGAGACCCGTATACTACATGGTCTTGAATAAAAAAAACTATAAAAAATGTATAATACTTCTTTAAAATGATATACATGCATCTAGGGGCAGATTAATCTTTTTGGAGGTCTAAAGAGAAAATAAGAATATAAACCAAATCACTAATCATTTACATATTAATTATCATGCTAGCTATGTGTTTTTTATTTCAATAAGCATGATAATCAGTGAAAAAAAGAAAATATACAACCTTAAAATTAGAATAAAATAATGTTACAAAATGGTGTGTGAATTTGCGCTTAAAAAAGGTAAGGTACCTTGGACAAGGAATAAGAATGAATGGAAATTCCAGAAACAAGGCCTGAATGAGGGTGATAGACATAGATCCCATAATCTTCATCAGAATCAATGTTCCAAAAGCCAACATTCCCACAATTGTTTCCGACAGCCAGCATCCTCGTATCTCCTGCGAGGAAGAACTTAACCTCCGTTATCCTCCTAGGCAAAACACGTGCGATGTTCTTCTCATCAAGTTTCAAGGCCTTCACATCAACACAGCGGGTCACCCTGCAACAACCCTCATTATTTTTGATCCCCATGATCTTCCTTACCAGCTTTTTGTCATCCACTAGACAACTCATAGATAAATCACTCATGCTAATTGGCGCTGGTTCCTCCGCTCACTTTTTAAAACCGATTTCTTCCAAGTAATTATTTTTTAATTTTTTTGGAGGCGCCATGATACTTATCCATGACTTGGCCAAATACATTTAAATAGATGCAATTCAATTTCTCATATCCTTTACAAAAATATAAAGTCATTTTAACAGTAAACTATAAACACCAAAAATATATGTTTTATTTATTTATGTAAATAAGTGAACCAAATCTTTTCCAAATATGCTTCTTTTCTTGTTCCTAGTTGAAAGTTTGAACTTGAAATGTTTTATAAATTATCATTAAATTCTAAATTTGTAAGAATAATTAAGTTTATATTTTATAATAGATCGAATATATCTTCCATTTTCTTCAAAAGGAACAATCCTACATCATTCCGTATATTTGGCTCACTTGAAGTTTGTACCATTCCGGACATGGTTCTTTGGACTCCATAGAATTATATAATATACTAGGTTAGAGACCCGTATACTACATGGTCTTGAATAAAAAAAAAACTATAAAAAATGTATAATACTTCTTTAAAATGATATACATGCATCCAGGGGCAGATTAATCTTTTTGGAGGTCTAAAGAGAAAATAAGAATATAAACCAAATCACTAATCATTTACATATTAATTATCTTGCTAGCGATATGTTTTGTATTTCAATAAGCATAATAATCAGTGAAAAAAAGAAAATATACAACCTTAAAATTAGAATAAAATAATGTTACAAAATGGTGTGTGAATTTGCGCTTAAAAAAGGTAAGGTACCTTGGACAAGGAATAAGAATGAATGGAAATTCTAGAAACAAGGCCTGAATGAGGGTGATAGACATAGATCCCATAATCTTCATCAGAATCAATGTTCCAAAAGCCAACATTCCCACAATTGTTTCCGACAGCCAGCATCCTCGTATTTCCTGCGAGGAAGAACTTAACCTCCGTTATCCTCCCAGGCAAAACACGTGCGATGTTCTTCTCATCAAGTTTCAAGGCCTTCACATCAACACAGCGGGTCACCCTGCAACAACCCTCATTATTTTTGATCCCCATGATCTTCCTTACCAGCTTTTTGTCATCCACTAGACAACTCATAGATAAATCACTCATGCTAATTGGCGCTGGTTCCTCCGCTCACTTTTTAAAACCGATTTCTTCCAAGTAATTATTTTTTAATTTTTTTGGAGGCGCCATGATACTTATCCATGACTTGGCCAAATACATTTAAATAGATGCAATTCAATTTCTCATATCCTTTACAAAAATATAAAGTCATTTTAACAGTAAACTATAAACACCAAAAATATATGTTTTATTTATTTATGTAAATAAGTGAACCAAATCTTTTCCAAATATGCTTCTTTTCTTGTTCCTTGTTGAAAGTTTGAACTTGAAATGTTTTATAAATTATCATTAAATTCTAAATTTGTAAGAATAATTAAGTTTGCATTTCATAATAGATCGAATATATCTTCCATTTTCTTCAAAAAGAATAATCCTACATCATTTCGTATATTTGGCTCACTTGATGTTTGTACCATTCCGAACAAGGTTCTTTGGCCTACATTGAATTATATAATATACTAGGTTAGAGACATGTGTACTAAACGGCTTGAATAAAAAAAACTATACAAAATGTATAATACTTCTTTAAAATGATATACATGCATCCAGAGGCAGATTAATCTTTTTGAATGTCTAAAGAGAAAATAAGAATATAAACCAAATCACTAATCATTTACATATTAATTATCATGCTAGCTATGTGTTTTGTATTTCAATAAGCATAATTATCAGTGAAAAAAAGAAAATATACAACCTTAAAATAAGAATAAAATAAAGTTACAAAATAGTGTGTGAATTTGCGCTTAAAAAAAACCTAAGGTACCTTGGACAAGGAATAAGGATGAATTGAAATTCCAGAAACAAGGCCTGAATGAGGGTGATAGACATAGATCCCATTATCTTCATCAGAATCTATGTTCCAAAAGCCAACATTTTCACAATTGTTTCCGATAGCCACAATCCTCGTATCTCCGACGGGGAAGAACTTAACCCCCATTATCCACCCAGGCAAAACACGAGCGATGTTCTTCTCATCAAGTTTCATGGCCTTCATATCAACACAGCGGGTCACCCTGCAGCAACCCTCATTGCTATTGATCCCCATGAACTTCCCTACCAGCTTCTTGTCATCTACAAGAAAACTAATAGATAAATCACTCATGCTAATCGCCCTGGCTCCCCCGGTGACTTTTTAAAACCGATTTTTTTGAGTAATTATTTTTTAATTTTTTTGGAGGCGCCATGATGTTCATCCATGAATTGGCCAAATACATATAAATAGATGTAATTCAAATTATAATATCCTTAACAAAAATATAAATTCATTTTAACAGGAAACTATAACCACCAAAAAAATCTGATTTATTTATTTATGTAACTAAGTGAACTAAATCATTTTCAAATATGTTTCTTTCCTTATTCCTAGTTGAAAGTTTGAACTTGAAATGTTATATAAATTATCATTAAAATCTAAATTTGTAAGAATAATTAAGTTTGCATTTTATAATAGATCGAATATATCTTCCATTTTCTTCAAAAAGAATAATTCTACATCATTCCGTATATTTTGCTCACTTGATGTTTGTACCTTTCCGGACATGGTTCTCTAACATCCCAAAAAAATAAGACGACGATTAAAATAACGGGTTATACGTGAGACGAAGGGAATAAATGAACGAGGCGTGACGGACCGGGCCAGATGGGCCGACGAATTTGAGGGGAGGAGTCCCTTCCCTATAAATAGCTTAACACATTCCACATTTCTCTCATTTGCAAGTTCTAAAGAGAGAAACTGTAGAGAGAGAAAGTTGGCCGATCGACCCAGGATTGAAGAAGTGCGTTGCTCCATAGCTCGTGAGAGGAACCTCCGAATCAGAAGCTCGATACAGGTAACGATCCAACCTAAATCTGATTTTTTGTTTGTTTTTGGGTTTTGGACGAAAATGTGACGTTTTTACGGATGAAATTGGAAGAAGAAAATAGTTTTGAGTTCCTTAATGACAAGAAAATGTTTTGAATGTAAACAAGTTCGGGATCTTGACGTTATCAGACCCGAAGGCGAAAGTTAGGGTTTTTGCGGGGAAGCAGATCCTGCGTACTTACCAAGTACGCAGATAGAGGGTCCTGTGTACTTATCTAGTACGCAAGAAGAGGATCATGCGTACTTATCAAGTACGCATGAAGCGAGGTTTGCGCACTTATTAAGTACGCAAGAGCAAGGCCCTGCGCACTTGCTAAGTGCGCAGGCATCAGGCTGTCTAGGTAAAGTCGGTATGTTTAGAAGGTTAAACCGTTAGAGTCGGGAGTTGGTCTGATGTGTATTTAACTAATCAATTCTGATCGGAAGTGACGTTGTGGGACCTTGTTTAGGACAACCCAGATTAGCTTATCAGGTGAGTTCTAGAAGCCCTCTTTTAAATGTTTTAAATAATGTTTTCGGGCTGGTGTGCATACATACGAAATGATGTTTTACGAAACGATGTTTACGAAATGATGATTATGAAACTATGTTTACGAAATGAAATGATTTGGAATGAACGGTTTATGGAAAGAAAGTTTTAGGAATGGAATGTTTATGAACGAAATGTTTATAAAGAAATGGGTTAAAATGAAGGTAAAGGGTTTTGAAAATGAATGATACGTTTTATGAAAAAAAAAAAGAAAAAGGGCAGAGGTTTTAAAGAAGTCATTACAAATCTAATCTGTCGAATGGATGAAATTGACGAATGAAGTCTGGGAATGTAATTCCCAGCCTTGTCGTAGATTATGAACAGCGAGCCATAGTTGCCATAAGAACAACAGGGGTAGTGTCTTGGTGGCCTTCCAATGGTTATGATGTTGTACAACTGGTATGGGAGTAACGACGGTTACTCAGGGGTTAACGTGACCCTATGGAGGTTAAATTATGATCCGACGGTGTTATGGCCGTGAGCCATAGCCGTCGATGGAAGTTGTCGGTTTATGGACATGAGAGCCATAGGGGCAACTAAATGAGTATTGTCGGTCGTCGTGCAGTTAAGCCTTGGGGGCAATACAAAAGGGAATTGACGGAATGTATTGTATCGGTCTTCGTGCAGCTAAGCCTTAGGGGCAATACAATACAAAATGACGGAACGAATGGTAACACAGATTTAGATAGTAATGTATGACTTAAATGAATGTTAAATTTTTTAAACGAACGATATGTTCAACGTGTTTATGATGATGATAAATGTTTGAATTTTTTAGTGATGAACGAAAGGCCCTGTTTTCTTATACATGATGTTAAACCCTAATGAATTATTGAATGATGAACCATTTCTTAAATCGAATGAAAAACTGGAACTCACCAACGTAGCTGACTTTTTAGTATGCACATTCAGGTTAAGACAGGTATGGATGATGGACGGTGATGCTTGGCAAACGAGAAGAGTTACCTGGTTGATCATGAAGACTGGCATCCCGTTATGATTAGTTTATGTTATGTTTATGTATTAGACTATGTTACGTTTTCGCATGTTGAACAATGTTATGAGTATGTTTTAATGAAATTTTCCGCGGCGTTATTTGATATTCAAGTTTAATAACTGTTCGTGAATAAGTAAATCCAACAAGTGAGGCCTCCCGGGTTTGGGGCCTTACAATTTGGTATCAGAGCAATACTTTGAGAGATTCAGACACTCCCAATGTCTGAACTTAAACTGTGAATGGGACCGAAAGCGGATGCTAGTACGGGTAACTCGAGCCACAACATCAAGTATGAAGGTAGAATATATTTACATATATAGTATGCCTTAGAAAGGGTTAGGTAAGGACTTGTGTTCTGATGGAATCACAAAGGTGGTCAAATAGAAATCGAAAGGTAGTGTAATGGTTATTTGCAGATGGCCAGTGTATATTAACATCTTACAGTGCTTGTTGAATTTTATTTGTTAACTAGCGTGATGACATTAGATTCTTGTCTTATAGAACGAAATGGAAAGAAGAGGAAATGGAAGGCGTGGTGGGGGCCGTACTGGTGGTCATACCGGTGGTCGTAACGGCGGTCGTGGCAGGACCCCTGCACGTCAGGAGTATAGTGAAGAAGGAAGTATTCACACTGAGCCAGAAGTTAGTGTTCACGGGACTGAGTCGACTCATGTCGGAGAACAACAATTCATTTTTGAACCAGAAGTGAGAGCGGCTCTGGCATGCGAGTTCACTGAGTTGATGAAGGTTTCCCTGACAGGACTGTTGGCAGAAGCGTTAAAGAAGGCTAGTGAGACGGGTGGGTCTAACACGACAGTTGGTACCCCGAACACTAAGGCAATCAACGCACCGCTTAACCGTGGTTGCGACTATAAGTCCTTTAAGGCACGTGACCCACCGGTCCTGACTGGGAAGAAGGACGCGGTGGCTACTTTTGACTGGGTGATAAGTATGGAAGCCGCCATCCGTCTGAGCAAGTGTCGAGCAAATCAAGTTGTGAAATTTGTTGCTAACTCCTTGAGAGAGGAAGCATCCCATTAGTGGGAAGGTGTACGTCAAGCCAAAGGGGACGAGACTGTGGATGCGATGATGTGGTCTGATTTGAAAACTTTGGTGATCAAGAATTTCTATTCAAGGAATGAGATCGAAAAGGTAGAAAGGGAATTTCTGGGGATTAAGGCCGGGAGCATGACGCACCAGCAGTACACTACACAGTTCAATGAACTGGCACGTCTGGTGCCACACCTTATCACGACTGAGGAAAGAAAGATTTCCTGTTACATTCAAGGGCTACCGGACCAGGTCCGCACCTATGTTAAGGCAAACGCTCCTACGACCTATGATTCGGTAGTAGAACTGAGCGGCGTGGTATCGATGATCTGGCGCTGAATGTAGTTGCCATTGAAGAGCCTAAGAAGAAGCCGAGTTTCCCTGCTAAGCGATTGGCTGGGAAGTTGTTTGGAGCTTGGGACAAACATGCCAGGGTAGGCGAGATGGTAGTCTGTGGAAGATGTGGGGTAAGACATGCAGGTGAATGTCGGTTAGGGTCAAATCTATGCTTTAAATGCGGCAAAACCGGACACTACGCACGTGAATGTCCCCAGCTATTCAAATGCTACAACTGTGGGGAGAGTGGTCATATGAGCCGGGAATGCACCAAGCCCAGAATGGGTGAAGCCGGGAAAGGGAAAGGCCCAGAGAAGAGAGAAGAGAGGCCCCGAGCAAAGACTTGTGCGTACACGCTAACGCAAGACCAAGCCAGGGCTGACCCCGATGTGGCGTCAGGTACGTTCATCCTTGACAACACTTTTGTTTCTGTGTTATTTGATTCGGGTGCCGGTAAGAGTTTTATATCTGCGACTTTTTGTAAACGAGTGAAGTACACTGTCAGTAAGCTAGAAAGGGCCTTTAGCGTAGAAACCGCTGAGGGTAGAACTGCGAGAGTGACCGATGTAGTCGACAACTCCACTATAAAAATAGAAGGTCATAGGTTCCCTGTCAGATTGTTTGTTATGGTTTTGGGAGGTTTTGATGTCGTGTTAGATATGGATTGGTTAACTGCCAACGAAGCACAAATCATATGTAAACGAAATAATCTGACTCAAGGCTCCGGATGATAGCAAAGTCGAGGTTTTTAGAGATCGTGACGCCCCAATGACAAATGTCATCTCGATGATTAAGGCAACAAATTACTTGAGGCGCGGATGCGAGGCTTATCTGGTGTACGTAATTGACAAGTGTAATGAAGTGAAGGAACATGACGATGTACCCGTGGTACGCGAGTACCGGAGGTGTTTCCAGAGGATTTGCCTAGGATACCACCCGACAGAGAGATTGAATTTCGAATCGACTTAGTACCAGATGCCCAGCCCGTGGCTAAGGCTCCATATCGACTAGCACCAGTGAAAATGAAAGAACTTATGGCCCAATTAGACGAACTACTTGAGAAGGGATTTATACAACCGAGCATCTCGCCTTGGGGTGCTCCGGTGTTGTTTGTGAAGAAGAAGGATGGTTCGATGAGAATGTGTATTGATTATCGCGAGTTGAACAAACGAACGGTGAATAACAAGTACCCTTTACCAAGGATCGACGATCTGTTCGATCAATTGCAAGGCGCAAGTTGGTTCTCAAAAATCGACCTTCGATCCGGGTACCATCAGTTGAAGGTGAGGGAAGAAGACATACCGAACACTGCATTTCTCACGCGTTATGGACATTTCGAGTTTCGCGTAATGTCTTTAGGATTGACGAACGCCCCCGCAGCAATCATTGATTTGATGAATAGGGTGTGTCGACCGATGCTGGACCGATCGGTAATTGTGTTCATCGATGATATTCTCATCTACTCCAAGAATGAGGGTGATCACGCATGTCACTTAAAGGAGGTGTTGGAGGCTCTGAAGAAGGAAAATTTGTATGCTAAGTTCTCCAAATGCGCGTTCTGGCTTTGGGAAGTCCAATTCCTAGGTCACGTCATTAACCCGAACGGCATTATGGTTGACCTAGCAAAGATAATGACGGTAAGGGAATGGAATATTCCTAAGACGCCAACTGAAATCCGTAGTTTCTTGGGATTGCCAGGCTACTATCGGAGATTCATCCAGGATTTCTCAAAAATAGCTTCGCCATTGACAAAGTTGACTCGGAAGGAGGTAAAGTACGAATGGGGTTTGACCCAGGATGAGGCGTTTAAGGAGTTGAAGGAGAAGCTAACCAAAGCCCAGTCTTGGCCCTTCCCAAGGGCAATGAAGACTTAGTGGTATACTCTGACGCTTCGGGTCAGGGATTGGGATGCGTGTTAATGCAACGTGGGAGAGTGATCGCGTATGCGTCACGGCAGTTGAAGATTCAAGAAGCTAATTATCCGACTCACGATTTGGAACTTGCTGCTATCATATTCGCATTGAAAATCTGGAGGCACTACCTGTACGGGGTGAAGTTTACTATTTACTCCGACCACAAAAGTTTGAAGTACTTCTTCGAACAAAGGGAACTTAATATGAGGCAGAGACGATGGTTGGAACTATTGAAAGACTATGACTGTGAAATCATATACGATCCTAGAAAGGCAAACGTGGTGGCAGACGCTCTAAGCCGAAAGGATGTGCCTGCTCCTATTAGAGTGAAAGCTTTCCCGTTGGTGGTGACATCAGATGTGATGAGGGAAATTGAAAGAGCTTAAGATGAAGCGCTTAAGGAAGAAAACATAAAGAAGGAAAGAATGGCTGGCCAACAGGACAAGTTGGAATATAACACCCTTGGTGTTAGGACACGTTTTGGACCTGTATGGATACCTATGGGTGGCGAGCTTAGAACCAAAATCTTAGATGAGGCTCATAAGTCTCGGTACTCTATCCATCCTGGTACCAATAAAATGTACCAAGATCTGAGGAAGGAATATTGGTGGCCTGGAATGAAACACGAAGTGATAAAGTACGTAAGCAAGTGCTTGACTTGCTCGCAAGTAAAGGCTGAACACCAGAAACCGTATGGAAAGATTCAACCACTTGACATACCGGAATGGAAGTGGGAACACATTACCATGGACTTCATAACCAAGCTACCTCGCACAGCTAAAGGTCATGACACCATTTGGGTAATTGTGGACCGTTTAACGAAGAGTGCTCATTTCCTACCTATCCGCGAGACGTTCTCATCGGAAAGGTTAGCGGAAGTATTTATTAATGAAGTAAGAGCACGGCATGGGATACCTTTGATGATCGTATCTGACCGAGACACACGATTCACATCGAGGTTCTGGAAAACATTTCACGAAGCGATGGGCACGAGGCTTAATATCAGCACGGCATACCACCCACAAACGGATGGTCAGTCCGAAAGGACCATTCAGACATTGGAAGATATGTTTTCGTGCTTGTATTATCGACTTCGGTGGTAGTTGGGACAGTCATCTACCGTTAGCTGAATTCTCCTACAACAATATTTATCACACGACGATAGGCATGCGGCCTTACGAAATGTTGTATGGGAGAAGATGCAGGACCCCGGTTTGTTGGGGTGAGATTGGACAAAAGAAATTAGGAAGTCTTGAAGTTGTAAGAGAAACGGCGGAAAGGTTTGATCAAATCAAAGCACGAATGAAGGCCGCACAAGATCGTCAGAAATCCTATGCGGATAAACGACAAAGGCCTATTGAGTTTGATGTTGGGGACAGAGTAATGTTGAAAGTGTCACCCTGGAAGGGAATCATACGATTCAAGAAGAGAGGAAAGTTAAGTCCGAGGTTTGTCGGACCATTCAGAATAATGGCACGGGTTGTTGAAGTCGCTTATCGGTTGGAGTTGCCTGGCGAGTTAAGTGGGATTCATTTTACCTTCCATGTATCACACTTGCGAAAGTGTTTGGCAGATGAATCAGCTCACGTACCACTTACTGACATCGAGGTTGACAACAACCTGAACTACATCGAAGAACCTGTGGCCATCTTAGACCGAAAGGAGAAGCGTTTACATAAGAAAGTTATTCCATTGGTTAAAGTACAATGGAAGCACGGAAAGGGATCAGAATCTACTTGGGAAACGGAGACGAAAATGAGGGAGTCATACCCTCAACTATTTGACTTATGATAGGTTTCGAGGACGAAACCTATTGTAAGGGGGTAGACTTGTAACATCCCAAAAAAATAAGACGACGATTAAAATAACGGGTTTTATGTGAGATGAAGGGAATAAATGAAGGAGGCGTGACGGACCGGGCCAGATGGGCCGGCGAACTTGAGGGGAGGAGTCCCTTCCCTATAAATAGCCTAACACACTCAACATTTCTCTCATTTGCAAGTTCTAAAGAGAGAAACCGTAGAGAGAGAAAGTTGGCAGATCGACCCAAGATTGAAGAAGTGCGTTGCTCCAAAGCTCGTGAGAGGAACCTCCTAATCAGAAGCTCGATACAGGTAACGATCCAACCTAGATCTGAGTTTTTGGGTTTTTCGGGATTTGGACGAAAATGTGACGTTTTTACGGATGAATCTGGAAGAAAAACATAGTTTTGAGTTCCTTAATGAAAAGTAAACGTTTTGAATGTAAACTAGTTCGGGATCTTGACGTGATCAGACCCGAAGGCGAAAGTTAGGGTTTTTGCGGGGAAGCAGATCGTGCGTACTTACCAAGTACGCAGGAAGAGGGTCCTGCGTACATCAAGTACGCAGGAAGAGGATCATGCGTACTTATCAAGTACGCATGAAGCGAGGTTTGCACACTTATTAAGTACGCAAGAGCAAGGCCCTGCGCACTTGCTAAGTGCGCAGGCATCAGGCTGTCTAGGTAAAGTCGGTATGTTTAGAAGGTTAAACCGTTAGAGTCTGGAGTTGGTCTGATGTGTATTTAACTAATCAATTCAGATCGGAAGTGATGTTGTGGGACCTTGTTTAGGACAACCCAGATTAGCTTATCAAGTGAGTTCTAGAAGCCCTCTTTTAAATGTTTTAAATAATGTTTTTGGGCTGGTGTGGATACATACGAAATGATGTTTTACGAAACGATGTTTACGAAATGATGATTATAAAACGATGTTTACGAAATGAAATGATTTGGAATGAACGGTTTATGGAAAGAAAGTTTTATGAATGGAATGTTTACGAATGAAATGTTTATAAAGAAATGGGTTAAAATGAAGGTAAAGGGTTTTGAAAATGAATGATATGTTTTATGAAAAGAAAAGAAAAGGCAAAGGTTTTAAAGAAGTCATTACAAATCTAATCTGTCGAATGGATGGAATTGACGAATGAAGTCTGGTTGCGGTAGATTATGGACAGCGAGCCATAGTTGCCATAAGAACAACAGGGGTAGTGTCTTGGTGGCCTGTGATGTTGTACAACTGGTATGGGAGTAACGACAGTTACTCAGGGGTTAACGTGATCCTATGGAGGTTAAATTATGATCCGACGGTGTTATGGCCGTGAGCCATAGCCGTCGATGGAAGTTGTCGGTTTATAGACATGAGAGCCATAGGGGCAACTAAATGGGTATTGTCGGTCCGCGTGTAGTTTAGCCATGGGGGCAATACAAATGGGAATTGACGGAATGTATTGTATTGTCGGTCTTCGTGCAGTTAAGCCTTAGGGGCAATACAATACAAAATGACGGAACGAATGGTAACACAGATTTAGATAGTAATGTATGACTTAAATGAATGTTAAATGTTTTAATCGAACGATCCGTTCAACGTGTTTATGATGATGATAAATGTTTTAGTGATGAACGAAAGGCCCTGTTTTCTTATACATGATGTTAAACCCTAATGAATTATTGAATGATGAACCATTTCTTAAATCGAATGAAAAACTAGAACTCACCAGCGTAGCTGACTTTTTAGTATGCACATTCAGGTTAAGACAGGTATGGATGATGGACGGTGATGCTTGGCAAGCGAGAAGAGTTACCCTGTTGATCATGAAGACTGGCATCCCGTTTTGATTAGTTTATAGATTAGACGCTTCCGCATGTTGAACAATGTTATGAGTATGTTTTAATGAAATTTTCCACTGCGTTATTTGATATTCAAGTTTAATAGCTGTTTGTAAAAGAGTAAATCTAACAAGTGAGGCCTCCCGGGTTTGGGGCCTTACAGGTTCATTGGCCTCCAATGAATTATATAATATACTAGGTTAGAGACTCGTGTACTACACTGGCTTGTATAAAAAAAACTATACAAAATGTATAATACTTCTTTAAAATGATATACATGCATCCAGGGGCAGATTAATCTTTTTGAAGATCTAAAGAGAAAATAAGAATATAAACCAAATCACTAATCATTTATATATTAATTATCAAGCTAGCTATGTGTTTTGTATTTCAATAAGCATAATTATTGGTGAAAAAAAAAAGAAAATATACAACCTTAAAATTAGAATAAAATAATGTTACAAAATAGTTTGTGAATTTGCGCTTAAAAAAATGCTAAGGTACCTTGGACAAGGAAAAAGGATGAATTGAAATTCCAGAAACAAGGCCTGAATGAGGGTGATAGACATAGATCCCATTATCTTCATCAGACATTTCCACAATTGTGTCCGATAGCCAGCATCCTAGTATCTCCTGCGTGGAAGAACTTAACCTCCATTATCCTCCCAGGCAAAACAAGAGCCATGTTCTTGTTTTCAAGTTTCATGGCCTTCACATCAACACAATGGGTCACCCTACAGCAACCCTCATTGCTCTTGATCCCCATGAACTTCCCTACCAGCTTCTTGTCATCCACAAGAAAACTCATAGATAAATCACTCATGCTAATCGGCCCTGGCTCCCCTGGTGAGTTTTTAAGACCGATTTCTTCCGAGTAAGTATTTTTTAATTTTTTTGGAGGCGCCATGATGTTCATCCAAGACTTGGCCAAATACATAGAAATAGATGTAATTCAAATTCTAATATCCTTAACAAAAATATAAATTCATTTTAACAGGAAACTATAACCATAAAAAATATCTGATTTATTTATTTATGTAAATAAGTGAACCAAATCATTTTCAAATATGTTTCTTTCCTTGTTCCTAGTTGTAAGTTTGAACTTGAAATGTTAAATAAATTATCATTAAAATATCAATTTGTAAGAATAATTAAGTTTGCTTTTTATAATAGATCGAATATATCTTCCATTTTCTTCAAAAAGAATAATCCTACATCATTCTGTATATTTGGCTCACTCGATGTTTGTACCTTTCCGGACATGGTTCTTTGGCGTCCATTGAATTATATAATATACTAGGTTAGATACCCGTGTTCTACACGGGCTTGAATAAAAAAAAGATACAAAATGTATAATACTTCTTTAAAATAATATACATGCATCCAGGGGCAGATTAATCTTTTTTGAGGTCTAAAGAGAAAATAAGAATATAAACCAAATCACTAATCATTTACATATTAATTATCATGCTAGCTATGTGTTTTATATTTCAATAAGCATAATAATCGGAGAAAAAAAGAAAATATACAAACATAAAATTAGAATAAAATAATGTTACAAAATGGTGTGTGAATTTGCGCTTTAAAAAAGGGTAAGGTACCTTGGAGAAGAAATAAGGATGAATTGAAATTCCAGAAACAAGGCCTGAATGAGGGTGTTAGACATAGATCCCATTATCTTCATTAGAATCAATGTTCCAAAAGCAAACATTGCCACAATTATTTCCGACAGCCAGCATCCTCGTATCATCTACGGGGAAGTACTTAACCTCCGTTATCCTCCGAGGCAAAACACGAGCGATGTTCTTCTCATCAAGTTTCATGACCTTCACATCAACACAGCAGGTCACCCTGCAGCAACCTTCATTGCTCTTGATCCCCATGAACTTCCCTACCAGCTTCTTGTCATCCACAAGAAAACTCATAGATAAATCAATCATGCTAATCGGCCTGGGCTCCCCCGGTGACTTTTTAAAACCGATTTCTTCCGATTAATTATTTTTTAATTTTTTTGGAGGCGCCATGATGCTCATCCACGACTTGGCCAAATACATATAAATAGATGTAATTCAAATTCTCATATCCTTAATAAAAATATAAATTCATTTTAACAGAAAACTATAACCACCAAAAGTATCTGCTTTATTTATTTATGTAAATAAGTGAAGCAAATCATTTCCAAATATGTTTCTTTCCTTGTTCCTATTTGAAAGTTTGAACTTGAAATGTTATATAAATTATCATTAAAATCTGAATTTGTAAGAATAATTGAGTTTGCATTTTATAATAGATCGAATATATCTTCTATTTTCTTCAAAAATAATAATCCTACAACATACCGTATATTTGGCTCACTTGATGTTTACACCTTTCCGGACATGGTTCTTTGGCCTCCATTGAATTATATAATATACTAGGTTAGATACCCGTGTACTACACGGGTTTGAATAAAAAAAGCGATATTAAATGTATAATACTTCTTTAAAATGATATACATGCATCCAGGTGTAGATTAATCTTTTTGGATGTCTAAAGACAAAATAAGAATATAAACCAAATCACTAATCATTTACATATTAATTATCATGCTAGCTATGTGTTTTTTATTTCATTAAGCATAATAATCAGTTAAAAACAGAAAATATACAACCTTAAAATTAGAAGAAAATAATGTTACAAAATGGTGTGTGAATTTGTGCTTAAAAAAAGGTAAGGTACCTTGTACAAGGAATAAGGATGAATTGAAATTCCAGAAACAAGGCCTGAATGAGGGTGATAGACATAGATCCCATTATCTTCATCAGAATCAATGTTCCAAAAGCAAACATCTCCACAATTGTTTCCGACAACTAGCATCCTCGTATCTCCTGCGGGGAAGAACTTAAACTCTGTTATCCTCCTAAGCAAAACACGAGCGATGTTCTTCTCATCAAGTTTCATGGCCTTCACATCAACACAGCGGGTCACCCTGCAGCAACACTCATTGCTCTTGATCCCCATGATCTTCCTTACCAACTTCTAGTCATCCACTAGACAACTCATAGATATATCAGTCACGCTAATCGACCATGGTTCCCCCCCCTGTTGACTTTTTAAAACCGATTTATTTCGAGTAATTATTTTTTAATTTTTTTGGAGGCGCCATAATGCTCATCCACGACTTGGTCAAATACATTTTAATAGATGTAATTCAAATTCTTATATCCTTAACAAAAATATAAATTCATTTTAACAGAAAACTATAACCACCAAAAATATCTGCTTTATTTATTTATGTAAATAAGTGAAGCAAATAATTTCCAAATATGTTTCTTTCCTTGTTCCTATTTGAAAGTTTGAACTTGAAATGTTATATAAATTATCATTAAAATCTGAATTTGTAAGAATAATTAAGTTTGCATTTTATAATAGATCGAATATATCTTCCATTTTCTACAAAAAGAACAATCCTACATCATTCCGTATATTTGGCTCACTTGATGTTTGTACCATTCCGGACATGGTTCTTTGGCCTCCCTTGAATTATATAATATACTAGTTTAGATACCCGTGTATTACACGGGTTTGAATAAAAAAAACAATACGAAATGTAAAATACTTCTTTAAAATGATATACATGCATCCAGGGGCAGATTAATATTTTTGGAGGTCTAAAGAGAAAATAAGAATATAAACCAAATCACTAATCATTTACATATTAATTATCATGCTAGCTATGTGTTTTTTTTATTTCAATAAGCTTAATAATCAGTTGAAAACAGAAAATATACAACCTTAAAATTAGAAGAAAATAATGTTACAAAATGGTGTGTGAATTTGCGCTAAAAAAAAGGTAAGGTACCTTGTACAAGGAATAAGGATGAATTGAAATTCCTGAAACAAGGCCTGAATGAGGGTAATAGACATAGATCCCATTATCTTCATCATAAACAATGTTCCAAAAGCAAACATCTCCACAATTGTTTCCGACAGCCAGCATCCTCGTATCACCTGCGGGGAAGAACTTAACCTCCGTTATCCTCCCAAGCAAAACACGAGCGATGTTCTTCTCATCAAGTTTCATGGCCTTCACATCAACACAATGGGTCACCCTGCAGCAACACTCATTGCTCTTGATCCCCATGATCTTCCTTACCAACTTCTTGTCATCCACTTGACAACTCATAGTTATATCACTCACGCTAATCGGCACTGTCCCCCCCCCCCCCCGTTGACTTTTTAAAGCCGATTTCTTTCGTGTAATTATTTTTTAATTTTTTTGGAGGCGCCATGATGCTCATCCACGACTTAGCCAAATACATATAAATAGATTTAATTCAAATTCTTATATCCTTAATAAAAATATAAATTCATTTTAACATAAAACTATAACCACCAAAAATATCTGCTTTATTAATTTATATAAATAAGTGAAGCAAATCATTTCCAAATATGTTTCTTTCCTTGTTTCTATTTGAAAGTTTGAACTTGAAATGTTATATAAATTATCATTAAAATCTGAATTTGTAAGAATAATTAAGTTTGCATTTTATAATAGATCGAACATATCTTCCATTTTCTTCAAAAATAATAATCCTACATCATACCGTATATTTGGCTCACTTGATGTTTATACCTTTCCGGACATGGTTCTTTGGCCTCCATTGAATTATATAATATACTAGGTTAGCTACCCGTGTACTACACATGTTTGAATAAAAAAAAATGATACGAAATGTATAATACTTCTTTAAACCGATATACATGCATCCAGGGGCAGATTAATCTTTTTGGAGGTCTAAAGAGAAAATAAGAATATAAACCAAATCACTAATCATTTACATATTAATTATCATGCTAGCTATGTGTTTTGTATTTTAATAAGCATAATAATCAGTTAAAAACAGAAAATATACCACCTTAAAATTAGAATAAAATAATGTTACAAATTGGTGTGTGAATTTGCGCTTAAAAAAAGGTAAGGTACTTGTACAAGGAATAAGGATGAATTGAAATTCTAGAAACAAGGCCTGAATGAGGGTGATAGACATAGATCACATTATCTTCATCAGAATCAATGTTCCAAAAGAAAACATTTTGAAAATTGTTTTCGACAGCCAGCATCCTCGTATCTGTCACACCCACAAAATCCACTAACGGAGTTTTACCGTTAGGAGCGTGACATACCAGGATCTCAGTCATTAGTTACTTTGAACGACTCTATATGTGTTTAAGAAAACCACTAGTATTGCTCATAGTCACGATGCAACACTAGTAATGAAAACACTGATTTAATGTAAGACTGCGGAAACGAAAAGTTAAATGAAAAGCATGCGCCAAAACAGTCGCGCCAAAAATAAATAATTCAACAATAAATAAAATAATTAGTTCTTGAGTTTGAAAATGATGGACTTCGAATGCATGCATGCCTTAGCTTGTGCTTGTACCTTAATGACCTGAGAAAACATGCTAAAACGTGTCAACACTAGGTTGGTGAGTTCACAGGTTTTAATGTTTGTAAAGAATATTAGATAAAACCATTTACAATATATATCATAGGTAGCTAACCTAGTTACATGTTACTAAAGCGTTTCGACACCGAAGCTGACTGTTTATGTTTGAACTTGCCTCCTACCATGACTATCATGATCAATGGTAAATGTTTAGGTCAATGTTACACCCGTTCGACTACCTGTCGTGTTAGCGCGACTAACACGGGTTGGGCTTGTCAATGCCCAGTGGTACTACTCAAGATTACCTCGCTATCCCATATATTAAACGGTTCGATAAGTAAGGAATTGCATGATAAGTTTGCGCTTAGTACAACAAGTGATATAATTGAAATGTAAGATCTAAATATTCGTCCCCATGTTTTCTCCCCCAAGTTTAAATCATAAGAAAAGGGGCCGTGAAACTCACCTTAGAGTGCGTACGAAAGAAAGTGAACTTAGAATGCTTGACGACTAACTGCCACCTATAAACACCGGTTTATAAGTGTGTGTTTGTGCAAGACGATAGGAACCCTAAGTATCTAAACAATCTCATTGTTTTAATGTGTAGAAAATATTTATTAGTTTGACCAAGTTTGACTAAGTTTGACCAAGTTTGTCTAAGTTTGACCAAGTTTGACTAAGTTTGACCAAGTTTGACTCGACGACCCGTTGGTGACCCGTTTAGTGATTAAATGTTTGACTTGTATAAAAACACGTTTAGCACACAAATAATTCACGTTTCATGCTACCTAAGTCATAACTAATTTAGCATGGTAAAGTACGTCAACAATACACGTTACATTAATTTATTATTTTTAAAAATAATATAAACTCATGTTTGTTTTCAAATGAATCACATTATTTATAACACATTCGTATCATCATTCCATGTCTATCTACACATGCTAATACATAATAGATTACCATAACACACCTCATTAAGTCTGGACAACAAGTTCCAATTTACAAACGTTTCCACTTTTGGTAACCTATGATTTATTTAATCTATTTGCATTCAACAACACATTAACAATCATTTATACAACCATACTAACATACTAGAGTCAAATAATAGCATCATACACGCCTAGAAACCTTCACATTCAAAAATCAATTTTTAACAAAGTTTCCTCTTTTAGTAAGTCGTCCATTACACGCTTTGTTTACACAATTAACACGTCTAATCAATCCCAAATCCTTCAACTAATACAATTACAACTATATCAATCATAATTCACGTCTAGCATGCGATTCCTATTCTTCACATAATCAACAAAATTCAATTTACATATCGTATAACAACTAGGGTTTCACATATTTTCATAAAATCACCAAATCGATACAATACTACAAATCAATTAACCAATTCATTAATATTTTTTGAAAATATCAAGTTTGGATGAACTAGGGTTTCAATCATAAAAATCATAATGAAAAAGTGACGGAATTCGATAAAATAACTTACGTAGGAACGTTAGGAATGTCTAGACTAGCACGTATCCACTTCCGGATTCACGATTGAAGCTCGATCGAGGGTGTTTGGGTGCCTTGAAGGTCTCGGCTCAAGGGGGGGGGGGGGTCGACGGCCTCAAGGAGTGGGGTAGGGTTTATGTTTTTTTTTATAAAGTTCCTTATATACATTCTTGCATTAATGGGTTTTTAAGTTAGGTTTCGGTTTAATTAAGGCCCATAAGCTCTAATTAAGTAACTAACACTTAATTAATTATTAAAAATTTTGATTTTGATTTTTATAAAAACTCTAATATTTATAAAAATACTAAGTACGATTAATACACGATAAGCACGTATGATAAACATAATATTCACGTAATTCACGTAAATTCACGTAATCACATAAAATTCATATAATTTATATTAAATATAAATTATTAAATATTCTAAATATTTATTTTAATTAATCACCAACGTTCCGGGTTAGACTCGAGTGCGATTCACCGTGTGTGAACTAACCAACACATTTAATTAACTTAATTAAATGTCATGCACGTGTGACTAACTGAGATAACTGAGTTTGCAATGAATAATGTTTGAACTAACGAGGTTTGAGTTAACGGAGTTAACCTGAAATTGCCGGATGTCACATCATCCCCTTGTTGAAAGAATTTTCATCCCGAAAATTAAACGAAGTCGGTAACGTCTGAAACAAAAAGTTAAGTTTGTCACATAATCCCCTTGTTGAAATAAATTTCGTCTCGAAATTTAGTTAGTACCTTCCGTGTTTGCCGTTGACTGTTTGAAAAGTTGAGGATACTTTTTCATCATTTGATCCTCTCGTTCCCACGTGAACTCCGGTCCACGCTTCGAGTTCCAGGGAACTCTTACAATAGGTATCTTACTATGCTTGAGAGTTTTGATCTCTCGGTCCATGATTTCAACTGGTTCCTCAATGAAACGTAGCTGTTCATCAATTTCCAACTCCTCGAGTGGAACTACAAGTGTCTCATATGATAGGCACTTCTTTAGGTTTGAGACATGAAATACATTGTGTACTCCATTGAGTGTATCAGGTAGGTTCAGTTGGTATACTACTGGACCGATCCTTTTCACTATCTCGAATGGTCCAACATAACGCGGGTTTAACTTTCCTCGTTTCCAGAAACGAATCACACCTTTCCATGGTGAGACCTTTAATAATACTTTGTCGCCCACTTGAAATTCTAGCGGTTTTCTACGCTTGTCTGCGTAACTCTTTTGACTGTCACGAGCTGCCGCCATACGGTTTTGGATTTGCATGATTTTCTCTGAGGTTTCATGCACAAGTTCAGGACCAGTAAGTTGACTATCTCCAACTTCAGCCCAACAAAGTGGTGATCGACACTTTCTCCCGTACAAAGCCTCGAACGGTGCTGCTTTGATACTAGTATGATAGCTGTTATTGTAAAAGAATTCCACTAAAGCAAGTGAGTCTCCCAACTGTTTCCGAAATCGATCACACAAGCTCGTAGCATGTCTTCTAGGGTTTGTATGGTACGCTCACTCTGGCCATCTGTTTGAGGATGGTACGTTGTGCTTATATCCAGGCGCGTGCCTACAGCTTTCTGTAACGATTGCCAGAAACGTGAGGTGAATCGGGCGTCTCTATCGAAAATGATGGAGATTGGCACTCCATGTCGGGATACTACTTCTTTAAGATAGAGGCGAGTTAACCTTTCCATTTTGTCGGTCTCTTTGATATCAAGGAAATGAGCGGATTTGGTTAGGCGGTCCACTATCACCCAGATTGTGTCACATCCAGTAGGGGTTCGGGGTAATTTGGTTATAAAATCCATGGAAATCTGTTCCCATTTCCACATCGGGATTTCCGGTTGTTGAAGTATTTCAGATGGCTTTTGGTACTCCACCTTGACCTTGGAACAAGTCAGGCACTTGCTCATGTAGGTGGCTATGTTGGCTTTCATGTTCGGCCACCAATACAAAATCTTGAGATCGTGATACATCTTGTCGGATCCCGGATGGATAGAGTATCGGGATTTGTGATCTTCATCCATGACTAGATCTCTTAGGTTTCCATATACTGGTATCCATATTCATTCTGCTAAGTAGTGAATACCATATGCTTTAACCTCAAGTTGTTTCTCCATACCACGAGTGGATTCCAATGATAAGTTCTCCTCTTTTAAGGCTTCGAGTTGGGCATTGCGGATTTGTTCGGGTAATCCTGTATGAATAGTGAATTGTATTGCTCTAACCCATCGGGGTTTGGTTTCTTTTCTGCTTAGGGAATCGGCTACCACATTAGCTTTGCCCGGATGGTACTTGATTGCACAATCATAATCGTTTAATATGTTGACGCATATAGAGTTGAACATGCATCAACATCGTTGGATCGTGACATACCAGGATCTCAGTCATTAGTTACTTTGAACGACTCTATATGAGTTTAAGAAAACCAAAAGAAAACATTTTGAAAATTGTTTCCGACAGCCAGCATCCTCGTATCTGTCACAGCCCCAAAATACACTAACGGAGTTTTACCATTAGGAGCGTGACATACCAGGATCTCAGTCATTAGTTACTTTGAACGACTCTATATGAGTTTAAGAAAACCACTAGTATTGCTCATAGTCACTATGCAACGCTAGTAATGAAAACACTGATTTAATGTAAGACTGCGGAAGCGAAAAGTTAAATGAAAAGCATGCGCCAAAACAGTCGCGCCAAAAATAAATAATTCAACAATAAATAAAATAATTAGTTCTTGAGTTTGAAAATGATGGACTTCGAATGCATGCATGCCTTAGCTTGTGCTTGTACCTTAATGACCTGAGAAAACATGCTAAAACGTGTCCACACTAGGTTGGTGAGTTCACAGGTTTCAATGTTTGTAAAGAATACTAGATAAAACCATTTACAATATATATCATAGGTAGCTAACCTAGTTACATGTTACTAAAGCGTTTCGACACCGAAGCTGACTGTTTATGTTTGAACTTGCCTCCTACCATGACTATCATGATCAATGGTAAATGTTTAGGTCAATGTTACACCCGTTCGACTACCTGTCGTGTTAGCGCGACTAACGCGGGTGGGGCTTGTCAATGCCCAGTAGTACTACTCAAGATTACCTCGCTATCCCATTTATTAAACGGTTCGATAAGTAAGGACTTGCATGATAAGTTTGCGCTTAGTACAACAGGTGATATAATTGAAATGTAAGATCTAAATGTTCGTACCCATGTTTTCTCCCCCAAGTTTAAATCATAAGAAAAGGGGCCGTGAAACCCACCTTAGAGTGCGTGCGAAAGAAAGCGAACTTAGAATGCTTGACGACTAACGGCCACCTATAAACACTGGTTTATAAGTATGTGTTTGTGTAAGACGATAGGAACCCTAAGTATCCAAACAATCTCATTGTTTTAATGTTTAGAAAATATTTATTAGTTTGACCAAGTTTGACGAAGTTTGACTTAGTTTGACCAAGTTTGTAACATCCCAAAAATAGTAATTTAGTAAATAATAACGCGATAGAGGCTTAATCATCATAAAACAAAAGAAAAACGGATGGGCTTGGGCTCGGCTCCAACGGGCCGATGAAAGCCCAGGTATATAAGGGGCAAGGCAGCCCACTTCACCATTTCATCTTCATTTCATCATTCCAGAGAGAGAAAGGAGAGCTCGGGCCTAGAGAGATAAAGTCAACGGATCGACACGAGATTGAAGAAGCACGTTACCGCTGAGCTCGTGAGTAAAACCTCCGAATCAGAAGTCTAATCCAGGGAACGATTCGACCATAATCTGAGTTTTTTTTTGTTTTGGGGTTCCTCGGGTTTTAGCTAAATAGGAGATGTTTTCATGAATGAAACCTGATAATAAGCTTAGAACTAGCATCTAGAATGAAAACGGCACGTTTTGATCAAAGAAAATTGTAAGATTGGCATGATCGGGTTAGCATGTAAGAATTTTGGATTTTTGACCAGGAACCAGGTATTGCGTACCTAACAAGTACGCAAGAAGGACGTCCTGCGTACTTACCAAGTACGCAGGAGGAAGATCCTGCGTACGTACCAAGTACGCAGGAAGGATTCTCTGCGCACTTGTCAAGTGCGCATGAGTATGGTCCTGCGCACTTAGCAAGTGCGCAGGCAGCAGACCAGTAAGTAAAGTCTGTATGTTTAGAATGATTGAACCGTTTGAGTCGGGGTTGGGTCTGATGTGTATTTAAAATACCTAATTCAGATCGTACGTGACGTTGTTGGACCTTTGTGTAGGACAACCAAGGCTAACTTTTCAGGTGAGTTCTATGTGCCCCCTTCTATGTTATGTGCAAATGTTTTCAAATGTTTTGGGGCAGAAGTGTATACACTAAATGAATAAATGTTATGAATGTCAATGTGATCATACGTGGTATACAAATAAATATATATATACCTATACACAAAAAAGAATTATGAACAAAGAATGAAACGTATGATTATAGAGAATGAATGAAAGTATAACACAATGTGTAAGAATGAAATCCTGCTTTATATCCATGTATATATTGCTTGCAAAGAATGAAATAATGTTATGGACGCTTCAATGATAACGGCTACTTCAGTAGACGAACAACCACGTGACTATTTTATAACCGGGACAAGTGCGTTTCTTCATCAGCTAGGACGTACGAATGCCACAAGTGCGTTCCTTCATCAGCTAGGACGTACTAAAGCTATTAACGGATGGTCGAAGCAATTGGAATATTATGATAAGTAGAACGGTTGTATAAATAATAGTCGTATGGGAAACGGATACCTTCAAGTTGACAGGCGAATTACGGCCTACGACGGTAGGACGGTTGTAAGTCATTACGGACGGACAAAAGTTGTCGGACGGTTGTAAGAATAAAATTATGGACGGACACTAGTTGCCGGACGGTTGTAAGAATGGCGGGCCATGACGATGGACCGTTGCCCTTGTCTTTGTGATATTCGCAAAAAAATGACGGGTTGATCACCCTTAAGTGTATGACCCATGAAAGTTAAGAAAAGAAAAGGTGAATGCATATATATATATATATATGTAATCACAAAAGAATGATGAAAGAAAAGCAAAAGTTATGAATACGAATTTATATATATGTAATCACAAAAGAATGATGAAAGAAAAGAAAAAGTTATGAATACATATAATTATGCATACGTATAAAGAAAAGAATGTTTATACCTAATTGCATTAAACTAGAACTCACCAGCGTTAGCTGACCTTTAGTATACATTTCAGGTAAAGGAAGGAAGGGTCGTGCGATGGCGTGAAGGTTACCCGGCCCAAGACTGACATCCCACTTTTTATATGTTAAGACAAATGTTATGTACTAAATTTTAAGGAGTTCCGCTGTTATGTCATGTCATGTTACGTTATGTAATGATTGAATTCGAATGTTTTAAATTTAAGCTCAGTATTTATGACTATGTTTATGAGTAAATCTAACAAGTGAGGTTACCCGGGAATGGGGCCTTACAAGTTGGTATTAGAGCAAAGGTTTGAGAGATTCAGACATCCCAAAATGTCTGGACTCAAACTGATTATGGGACCAATGCACGGATGTCAGTATGGGTAACCAACGCCAACACTAACACGGTATGTAAGTACTAGAGTTAATACACTTGGATAAGAATAGATACCTTAACTTAGAACAAATAGATGTTAATGTCACAACCGATTTGAAGTGTTTTGAACCCGAAAAGCAATGTAAATTAGTAATCACAAACCGGTCACTGTAATTAAAAATTTACCTTGCTCGTACTGTTCTAAACTATGATCTGAAGGAATGTCATTGATGTATTCCCTTTATAACTATCAGGAAACTAGGAATTATGGCTGGTGGAGGAAGAACAGGACGCCGAGGCGGTCGCACTGGCCGAGTAGGTAGACCTCCGTTGAATCAAAGACTAGAAGAAGAAGAGAGTGTGCACGCAGAACGCACCGAGAGTGTGCACGAAACAGAAGTGACCCCAACTGGAGACGACAATCCAGGGCCGATACAGTTGGAACCCGAAGTCAGGGATGCTATTGCCCGTGAAGTTGTGCTCAGTCTGAAGAAAGTATTGCCTGATCTACTATCCGAGGCACTAAATAAAAGTAAAAAGGATGATGAAGGAGACCATGAAGAGAAAGTGTATGATAGTGATGGGGATGAAGTAAAAATGGGATCAAGCAATCGTGGGTGCACTTACAAAGGATTCAAAGACGGAGACCCACCCAAGTTCGATGGGAGCAAGGATTCAGTGGCAACGCTCGAATGGATTGAGAGGATGAACGCTGTAATTAACATCAGCGAGTGTCGACCGGACCAGGCGGTTAAATATGTTGCTCATTCTTTCACCAACGAAGCACTAGGTTGTTGGAGAAACATTCAGAGAACAAACTCGCCAAACGCTATCGCCAGAATGACGTGGGAAGACCTCAAGTATTATGTGAAGGGCCTACCTCAAAGGGTCCGTGTCCATGTGAAAGCCAACCTACCCTTGACCTTCGAGTCGGTAGTGAATTTGAGCGGAATCGCCTACGACGATTATGCCAATGAGGACCCACCAACAGAGACCCAAAAGAGAAAATGGGAGAATCCGTCTAGAGGCACCAGAAGAGGGAATGTAACAACCGAAATTACAAAACCAAGGTCGGAAGAGTATGAAACTTGCAAGAAATGTGGAAGGCAACATCTTGGCGAGTGTCGAGTCGGCACCACCACATGTTATAGGTGTGGGAAGGCGGGACACTATTCTCGCGACTGTTTGAGAGACACTAAATTCCAAAGCTGTGGACAATTTGGACATCTGACCAAGAATTGCAGGAGAACCAGACAATCTAACCAAGAATTGCAGAAAAGAAAAGGAACAAGAACAGCCAAAGGCTAGGACACGAGCCTACGCCCTGACTGAGGTGGAAGCAAGGGGAAACCCTGATGTTGTGTCAGGTACGTTCCTAGTTAATAACGAACATGCTGCTATTTTATTTGACTTTGGTGCTAGTAAAAGTTTTATATCCAATGCATTTAGTCGTAAACTAGTATGCACTATCAACACCATAGTAAAGGCCTTTAGCGTACAAACTGCCATTGGTAAAAATTCGGCAGTGTTTCAAGTAACAGAGAATTGCATCATAGAAATAGAGGGTCATAAGTTCCCTTCTAGATTGTTCCTTCTCACCTTAGGAGGATTCGATATAGTATTGGGTATGGATTGGCTAGCTGCCAATGAAGCTTAAATCATAAGTAAACGTAAGAGGATACACCTCAAAGCTCCAAGCGGCAGCCCAATTACGGTTTTTGGGGATTGGAATTGCACGATGCCGAACATCATCTCGATGATCAAGGCCGAAAGTTACATGAGGTGCGGTTACGAAGCTTATTTGGCATATGTTACTGATGATAGAATGAAAATGAATGAACTCTAGAATGTACCCGTGGTGTGCAACTTTTCGGAAGTATTCCCTGAGGATCTACTGGGTTACCACCCGACCGGGAAATAGAATTTCAGATTGACTTATTGCCAGGAGCTGAGCCCGTTGCCAAAGCCCCCTACCGATTGGCTCCGTCAGAAATGAAAAAATTGATGTCTCAACTAGAGGAACTAATAGAAAAGGGATTTATTAGACCGAGCATCTCACCGTGGGGCACTCCGGTACTATTTGTAAAGAAGAAGGACGGCAGCATGCGCATGTGCATTGACTACCGCGAGTTGAACAAGAGGACAGTAAAGAACAAATACCCACTGCCTAGAATAGACGACCTTTTTGATTAACTGCAAGGTGCGAGTTGGTTCTCAAAGATCGATCTTAGGTCGGGTTACCACCAGTTGAAAGTAGGAGAAGAAGACGTAACAAAGACCGCGTTTCGCACACGTTTTGGGCATTATGAGTTTCTCGTGATGTCCTTCGGATTGACCAACGCACCAGCAGCGTTTATGGATTTGATGAATAGAGTATGTCGACCCATGTTGGATCAATCAGTGATAGTTTTTATAGACGACATACTGATATATTCGAAAAGCGAGGGTGATCACCACTGTCACCTAAGGGAGGTTCTGGAGGTGCTAAAGCAGGAAAAGTTGTACGCAAAATTCTCCAAATGCGCGTTCTGGCTTAGGGAAGTCCAATTCCTAGGTCATGTAATAAACCCAAACGGAATCATAGTGGGTCCTGCAAAGATCGGGACAGTAAAGGAATGGAACGTCCCAAAGACACCAACAGAGATACGAAGTTTTCTGGGATTGGCAGGCTACTATCGAAGGTTCATTCAAGATTTTTCAAGAATAGCCTTGCCACTAACTAAGTTGACACGGAAGGAAGTGAAGTATGATTGGGGTCCAACCCAAAACAACGTGTTTGAGGAACTTAAGGCATGATTAACCCAAGCTCCAGTCTTGGCACTACCTGAGGGAAATGAAGACTTAGTAGTCTACTCTGACGCTTCGGGTTAGGGTTTAGGTTGCGTACTTATGCAACAAGGAAAGGTAATTGCTTATGCCTCGCGAGAACTAAAGATTAACGAGGTTAACTACCCAACACATGATCTAGAGTTAGAAGCAGTAGTTTTCACGCTAAAAATATGGAGGCACTATCTGTATGGAGTTAAATTCACCATCTACTCAGATCACAAAAGCCTGAAGTACTTTTTCGAGCAGAAGGAATTAAACAAGAGGCAAAGGAGGTGGTTAGAGCTACTGAAAGACTATGACTGTGAGATAGTGTACCATCCTGGCAAGGAAAACGTGGTGGCTGACGCTTTAAGAAGAAAGGAGGAATTGGAACCTATACGGAACAAAGCGTGTAAGCTAATTATAACACCAGATTTGATGAGTGAGATATCAAAGGCACAAGATGAAGCACAATTAGAAGGAAATATAAAACGGGAAAGAATAGTGGGACAACAAGGGAAATTGGATGCAAATGCATACGGTGTACGAACTAGATTTGGCCGGATGTGGATACCAAAGATTGGCGAGCTTAGAGCTAAAATACTCGATGAGGCCCATAAGTCTCGCTATTCCATCCACCTCGGGACAAACAAAATGTATCAAGACTTGAAGAAAGAGTACTGTGTCCTGGCATGAAGAATGATGTGACAGAGTACGTGAGCAAGTGCCTAATGTGTTCTCTAGTTAAGGCCGAGCACCAGAAACCATGCGGTAAAATGCAACCTTTACAATACCGGAATGGAAGTGGGAAGAGATCACGATGGACTTCATTACCAAGCTACCGCGATCAGCTAAAGGCAATGATACCATTTGGGTGATCGTCGACCGCTTGACGAAAAGTGCTCACTTCTTGCCAATACGTGAGACCTCTTCGTCAGAAAGACTAGCAGAAATATTTATCAAGGAAGTTGTGAGTAGACATGGTATGCCGCCGTCGATTGTGTCCGGCAGGGATACTAGATTCACGTCAAGGTTTTAGAAGAAATTCAATGAAACGATGGGCACCAGACTAAACATAAGCACCGCTTACCACCCTCAAACCGATGGTCAATCGGAAAGGACCATTCAGTCCTTGGAGGACATGCTCCGGGCCTGTATCATTGACTTCGGTGCGAGCTGGGACAGCCATCTACCATTGGCAGAATTTTCCTATAACAACATCTATCACTCGACTATTGGCATGCCGTCATTTAAAATGTTGTATGGGAGGAAATGTAGGACCCCGGTTTGTTGGGGGGAAATTGGACAAAAGGATTTTGCTAGTCTTGAAGTGGTCAAAGCTACTTCTGAGAAATTTGATCAAATCAAGGCTCGAATGAAAGCTGCAAAAGACAGACAGAAATCATACGCGGATAAGAGAAGAAGGGATTTAGAGTTTCAAGTGGGGGACATGGTACTGTTAAAGGTATCACCATGGAAAGGAATCATTCGATTCAGAAGACGTGGCAAACTAAGTCCAAGGTTTGTCGGACCTTTCAAGATTTTAGCGACAGTGGGTCAAGTTGCTTACAGACTCGACCTACCTGTTGAGCTTAGTGGAATACACCCTACGTTCCACGTGTCACACTTACGCAAGTGCCTAGCTGACGACACAGCTCACATACCTTACGACGAGATCGAAGTGGATGACAGACTAAATTATGTGGAGGAACCAATAGCCATTATTGACCGAACTGAGAAACGACTACGCAATAAGTCGATTCCTTTAGTCAAAATACAATGGAAGCACAGAAAAGGGTCAGAAGCTACATGGGAAAAAGAAGACGAGATGAGGGGACTACACCCTAAATTGTTTAACGTATAAGCGGTTTTAAGGACGAAACCTCTTTAAGGAAGGTAGACTTGTAACATCCCAAAAATAGTAATTTAGTAAACAATAACGCGATAGAGGCTTATTCGTCATAAAACAAAAGAAAAACGGATCGGCTCCAACGGGCCGATGAAAGCCCAGGTATATAAGGGGCAAGGCAGCCCACTTCACCATTTCATTTTCATTTCATCATTCTAGAAAGAGAAAGGAGAGCTTGGGCCTAGAGAGAGAAACCTCCGAATCAGAAGTCCAATCCAGGTAACGATTCGACCATAATCTGATTTTTTGTTTGTTTTGGGGGATTCATCGGGTTTTAGCTAAATAGGAGACGTTTTCATGAATGAAACCTGATAATAAGCTTAGAACTAGCATCTAGAATGAAAACCGCACGTTTTGATCAAAGAAAATTATAAGATTGGCATGATCGGGTTAGCATGTAAGAATTTCGGATTTTTGTCCAGGAACCGGGTATTGCGTACTTAACAAGTACGCAAGAAGGACGTCCTGCGTACTTACCAAGTACGCAGGAGGAAGATCCCGCGTACTTCCCAAGTACGCAAGAAGGTTTCTCTGCGCACTTGTCAAGTGCGCATGAGTATGGTCCTGCGCACTTAGCAAGTGCGCAGGCAGTAGACCAGTAAGTAAAGTCAGTATGTTTAGAATGATTGAACCGTTAGAGCCGTGGTTGGGTCTGATGTGTATTTAAAATACATAATTCAGATCGTACATGACGTTGTTGGACCTTTGTTTAGGACAACCAAGGCTAACTTTTCACGTGAGTTCTATGTTCCCCCTTCTATGTTATGTGCAAATGTTTTCAAATGTTTTGGGGCTGAATTATATACACTAAATGAATAAATGTTATGAATGTCAATGTGATCATACGTGGTATAGAAATAAATATATATATACCTATACACAAAAAAGAATTATGAACAAAGAATGAAACGTATGATTATAGAGAATGATTGAAAGTATAACACAATGTGTAAGAATGAAATCCTGCTTTATATCCATGTATATATTGCTTGCAAAGAATGAAATAATGTTATGGACGCTTCAATGATAACGGCTACTTCGGTAGACGGACGACCACGTGACTATTTTATAACCGAGTCAAGTGCGTTCCTTCATCAGCTAGGACGTACGAATGCCACAAGTGCGTTCCTTCATCAGCTAGGACGTACTAAAGCTATTAACAGACGGTCGAAGCAATTGGCTTATTATGATAAGTAGAACGGTTGTATAAATAATAGTCGTATGGGAAACGGATACCTTCGGGTAGACGGGCGAATTATGGCCTACGATGGTAGGACGGTTGTAAGTCATTACGGACGGACAAAAGTTGTCGGACGGTTGTAAGAATAAAATTACGGACGAACACTAGTTGCTGGACGGTTGTAAGAATGGCGGGCCATGACGATGGACCGTGGCGCTTGTCTTTGTGACATTCGCAAACAAATGACGGGTTGATCACCCTTAAGTGTATGACCCATGAAAGTTAAGAAAAGAAAAGGTGAACGCATATATATATATGTAATCACAAAGAATGATGAAAGAAAAGCAAAAGTTATGAATACGTATTTATATATATGTAATCACAAAAGAAAGATGAAAGAAAAGCAAAAGTTTTGAATACATATAATTATGCATACGTATAAAGAAAAGAATGTTTATACCTAATCGCATTAAACTAGAACTCACCAGCGTTAGCTTACCTTTAGTATACATTTCAAGTAAAGGAAGGAAGGGTCGTGCGATGGCGTGAAGGTTACTCGGCACAAGACTGACATACCACTTTTATATATGTTAAGACAAATGTTATGTACTAAATTTTAAAGACTTCCGCTGTTATGTCATGTCATGTTACGTTATGTAATGATTGAATTCGAATGTTTTAAATTTAAGCTCAGTGTTTATGATTATGTTTATGAGTAAATCCAACAAGTGAGGTTACCCGGGAATGGGGCCTTACAAAGTTTGACTAAGTTTGACTAAGTTTGACCAAGTTTGACTCGACGACCCGTTGGTGACCCGTTTAGTGATTAAATGTTTGAGTTGTATAAAAACACGTTTAGCACACAAATAATTCACGTTTCATGCTACCTAAGTCATAACTAATTTAGCATGGTAAACTACGTCAACAATACACGTTACATTAATTTATTATTTTTAAAAATAATATAAACTCATGTTTGCTTTCAAATGAAACACATTATTTATAACACATTCGTATCATCATTCCATGTCTATCTACACATGCTAATACATAATAGATTACCATAACACACCTCATTTAGTCTAGACAACAAGTTCCAATTTACAAACGTTTCCACTTTTGGTAACCTATGATTTATTTAATCTATTTGCATTCAACAACACATTAACAATCATTTATACAACCATACTAACATACTAGAGTCAAATAATAGCATCATACACGCCTAGAAACCTTCACATTCAAAAATCACCTTTTAACAAAGTTTCCTCTTTTAGTAAGTCGTCCATTACACGCTTTGTTTACACAATTAACACGTCTAATCAATCCCAAATCCTTCAACTAATACAATTACAACTATATATCAATCATAATTCACGTCTAGCATGCGATTCCTATTCTTCACATAATCAACAAAATTCAATTTACACATCGTATAACAACTAGGGTTTCACATATTTTCATAAAATCACCAAATCGATACAATACTACAAATCAATTAACCAATTCATTAATATTTTTTGAAAATATCAAGTTTGGATGAACTAGGGTTTCGATCATAAAAGTCATAATGAAAAAGTGATGGAATTCGATAAAATAACTTACGTAGGAACGTTAGGAATGCCTAGACTAGCACGTATCCACTTCCGGATTCACGATTGAAGCTCGATCGAGGGTGTTTGGGTGCCTTGAAGGTCTCGGCTCAAAGGGAGAAGAGGGGGGGGGGGGGGTCGACGGCTTCAAGGAGTGGGGTAGGGTTTATGTTTTTTTTTATAAAGTTCCATATATACATTCTTGCATTAATGGGTTTTTAAGTTGGGCTTCAGTTTAATTAAGGTCCATAAGCTCTAATTAATTAACTAACACTTAATTAATTATTAAAAATTTCGATTTTTATTTTTATAAAAACTCTAATATTTATAAAAATACTAAGTACGATTAATACACGATAAGCACGTATGATAAACATAATATTCACGTAATTCACGTAAATTCACGTAATCACATAAAATTCACATAATTTATATTAAATATAAATTATTAAATATTCTAAATATTTATTTTAATTAATCACCAACGTTCCGGGTTAGACTCGATTGCGATTCACCGTGTGTGAACTAACTGACACATTTAATTAACTTAATTAAATGTCATGCACATGTGACTAACTGAAATAGCTGAGTTTGCATTGAATAATGTTTGAACTAACGAGGTTTGAGTTAACGGAGTTAACCTGAAATTGTCGGATGTCACAGTATCTCCTGTGGGGAAGAACTTAACCTCCGTTATCCTCCCAAGCAAAACATGAGCGATGTTCTTATCATCAAGTTTCATGGCCTTCACACCAACATAGCGGGTCACCCTGCAGCATCACCCATTGCTCTTGATCCCCATGATCTTCCTTACCAACTTCTTGTCATCCACTAGACAACTCATAGATATATGACTCACGCTAATCGGCCTTGGTTCCCCCCCCCCCCCCCGTTGACTTTTTAAAACAGATTTATTCCGAGTAATTATTTTTTAATTTTTTTGGAGGCGCCATGATGCTCTTCCACGACTTGGCCAAATACATATAAATAGATGTAATTCAAATTCTTATATCCTTAACAAAAAAATAAATTCATTTTAACAGAAAACTATAACCACCAAAAATATCTGCTTTGTTTATTTATGTAAATAAGTGAAGCAAATCATTTCCAAATATGTTTCATTCCTTGTTCCTAGTTGAAAGTTTGAACTTGAAATGTTATATAAATTATCATTAAAATCTGAATTTGTAAGAATAATTAAGTTTGTATTTTATAATAGATCGAATATATCTTCCATTTTCCTCAAAAAGAACAATCTTAAATCATTTCGTATATTTGGCTCACTTGATGTTCGTACCATTCCGGACATGGTTCTTTGGCCTCCATTGAATTATATAATATACTAGTTTAGATACCCGTGTACTACATGGGTTTGAATAAAAAACGATACGAAATGTATAATACTTCTTTAAAATGATATACATGCATCTAGGGGCAGATTAATCTTTTTGGAGGTCTAAAGAGAAAATAAGAATATAAATCAAATCACTAATCATTTACATATTAATTATCATGCTAGCTATGTGTTTTTTTTATTTCAATAAGCATAATAATCAGTTAAAAACAGAAAATATACAACCTTAAAATTAGAAGAAAATAATGTTACAAAATGGTGTGTGAATTTGCGCTTAAAAAAAGGTAAGGTACCTTGTACAAGGAATAAGGATGAATTGAAATTCCAGAAACAAGGCCTGAATGAGGGTGATAGACATAGATCCCATTATCTTCATCAGAATCAATGTTCCAAAAGCAAACATCTCCACAATTGTTTCCGACAGCCAGCATCCTCGTATCTCCTGTGGGGAAGAACTTAACCTCCGTTATCCTCCCAAGCAAAACACAAGCGATGTTCTTCTCATCAAGTTTCATGGCCTTCACATCAACACAACGGGTCACACTGCAACAACACTCATTGCTCTTGATCCCCATGATATTCCTTACCAACTTCTTGTCATCCACTAGACAACTCATTGTTATATCACTCACGCTAAACGACACTATTCCCCCCCCCCCCCGTTGACTTTTTAAAACCGATTTCTTCCGAGTAATTATTTTTTAATTTTTTTGGAGGCTCCATGATGATCATCCACGACTTGGCCAAATACATATAAATAGATTTAATTCAAATTCTTATATCCTTAACAAAAATATAAATTCATTTTAACAGAAAACTATAACCACAAAAAATATCTGCTTTATTTATTTATGTAAATCTCATTTCGAAATATGTTTCTTTCCTTGTTCCTATTTGAAAGTTTGAACTTGAAATGTTATATAAATTATCATTAAAATATGAATTTGTAAGAATAATTAAGTTTGCATTTTATAATAGATCGAATATATCTTCCATTTTTTTCAAAAATAATAATCCTACATCATACCGTATATTTTGCTCACTTGATGTTTATACCTTTTCGGACGTGGTTCTTTGGCCTCCATTGAATTATATAATATACTAGGGTAGATACCCGTGTACTACATGGGTTTGAATAAAAAAAACGATACGAAATGTATAATACTTCTTTAAAATGATATACATGCATCGAGGGGCAGATTAATCTTTATGGAGGTCTAAGGAGAAAATAAGAATATAAAACAAATCCCTAATCATTTACATATTAATTATCATGCTAGCTATGTGTTTTGTATTTCAATAAGCATAGTAATCAGTTAAAAACAGAAAGTATACCACCTTAAAATTAGAATAAAATAATGTTACAAATTGGTGTGTGAATTTGCGCTTAAAAAAAGGTAAGGTAGCTCGTACAAGGAATAAGGATGAATTGAAATTCTAGAAACAAGCCCTGAATGAGGGTGATAGACATACATCCCATTATCTTCATCTGAATCAATGTTCCAAAAGCAAACATTTCCACAATTTTTTCCGACAGCCAGCATCCTCGTATCTCATGTGGGGAAGAACTTAACCTCCGTTATCCTCCCAAGCAAAACACGAGCGATGTTCTTCTCATCAAGTTTCATGGCTTTCACATCCTGCAGCATCACTCATTGATTCTGATCCCCATGATCTTCCTTACCAACTTCTTATCATCCACTAGACAACTCATAGATAAATCACTCATGCTAATCGGCCATGGTCCCCCCCCCCCCCCCGTTGACTTTTTGAAAACGATTTCTTCAGAGTAATTATTTTTTAATTTTTTTGGAGGCGCCATGATGCTCATCCACGACTTGGCCAAATACATATACATAGATGTAATTCAAATTCTTATATCCTTAACAAAAATATAAATTCATTTTAACAGAAACCTATAACCATAAAAAATATCTACTTTATTTATTTATGTAAATAAGTGAAGCAAATCATTTCCAAATATGTTTCTTTTCTTATTCCTAGTTGAAAGTTTGAACTTGAAATGTTATATAAATTATCATTAAAATCTGAATTTGTAAGAATAATTAAGTTTGTATTTTATAATAGATCGAATATATCTTCCATTTTCCTCAAAAAGAACAATCTTACATCATTTCGTATATTTGGCTCACTTGATGTTCGTACCATTCCGGACATGGTTCTTTGGCCTCCATTGAATTATATAATATACCAGGTTAGAGACCCGTGTACTACATGGTATTGAATAAAAAGAACTATACAAAATATATAATACTTCTTTAAAATGATATACATGCATCCAGGGCAGATTAATCTTTTTGGAGGTCTAAAGAGAAAATAAGAATATAAACCAAATCACTAATCATTTACATATTAATTATCATGCTAGCTATGTGTTTTGTATTTCAATTAACATAATAATCAGTTTAAACATAAAATATACAATATTGGAATTAGAATAAAATAATGTTACAAAATAGTGTGTGAATTTGCGCTTAAAAAAAAGGTAAGGTACCTTGGACAATGAATAAGGATGAATTGAAATTTTAGAAACAAGGCCTGAATGTGGGTGATAGACATAGATCTCATTATTTTCATCAGAATCAATGTTCCAAAAGCCAACATTTCCAAAATTGTTTACGACAACCAGCATCCTCGTATCTCCTTCGGGAAATAACTTAACCTCCGTTATGCTCCAATGCAAAACACGAGCGATGTTCTTCTCATCAAGTTTCATGGCCTTCACATCAACACAGCGGGTCACAGTGCAGTAACTCTCATTGCTCTTGATCCCCATGATCTTCCTTACCAGCTTCTTCTCATCCACTAGACAACTCATAGATAAATCACTCATGCTAATCGGCCCCGGTAACTTTTTAAATCCGATTTCTTCAGAGTAATTATTTTTTTAATTTTTTTTGAGGCACCATGATGCTCATTCACGACTTGGCCAAATACATATAAATAGATGTAATTCAAATTCTCATATCCTTAACAAAAATATAAATTTATTTTAACAGGAAACTAAAACCATCAAAAATATCTGTTTGATTTATTTTTTGTAAATAAGTGAACCAAATCATTTCCAAATATGCTTCTTTCCTCGTTCCTAGTTGAAAGTTTGAACTTGAAATGTTATATAAATTATCATTAAAATCTAAATTTGTAAGAACAATTAAGTTTTCATTTTATAATAGATCGAATATATCTTCCATTTTCTTCAAAAAGAATAATCCTACATCATTCCGTATATTTGGCTCACTTGATGTTTGTACCTTTCCGGACATGGTTCTTCAACCACGATTTCTTGTGGCATTTGTTGAGTTTCTGGTACAAAGTCTAGTGGTGTACTCGGTTGGGACATGGGGGATTGGTAGTTAAACATTTGAAAGTTAGGGTTGGGTTGAAAATTTGGGTTGGCTTGGAAGTTTGGGTTGGGTTGATAGTTTGGATTGGGTTGAAAATTTGTGTTAGGTGAAAAATTTTGGTTCATTTGGTTGGCCATGAATATAAATTCATTTTAACAGTAAACTATAACCATAAAAAAAATATCTGTTTTATTTATTTATGTAAATAAGTGAACCAAATCTTTTCTAAATATGCTTCTTTCCTTGTTCCTAGTTGAAAGTTTGAACTTCAAATGTTATATAAATTATCATTAAATTCTAAATTTGTAAGAATAATTAAGTTTACATTTTATAATAGATCCAATATATCTTCCATTTTCTTCAAAAAGAATAATCGTACATCATTCCGTATATTTGGCTCACTTGATGTTTGTACCTTTCCGAACAAGGTTTTTTGGCCTTCATTGAATTATATAATATACTAGGTTAGAGACCCGTGTACTACACGGCTTGAATAAAAAAAACTATACAAAATGTATAATACTTCTTTAAAATGATATACATGCATCCAGGGGTAGATTAATCTTTTTGAAGGTCTAAAGAGAAAATAAGAATATAAACCAAATCACTAATCATTTACATATTAATTATCATGCTAGCTATGTGTTTTGTATTTCAATTAACATAATAATCAGTTTAAAAATAAAATATACAATCTTGGAATTAGAATAAAATAATGTTACAAAATAGTGTGTGAATTTGCGCTTAAAAAAAAGGTAAGGTACCTTGGACAATGAATAAGGATGAGTTGAAATTTTAGAAACAAGGCCTGAATGTGGGTGATAGACATAGATCCCATTATTTTCATCAGAATCAATGTTCCAAAAGCCAACATTTCAAAAATTGTTTACGACAACCAGCATCCTTGTATCTCCTTCGGGGAATAACTTAACTATCGTAGTTTCGCTTGAGCATAGTTTCGTTGGAAATCTAGTTTCGCTTAAGCATGGAAAGAGAAACTAGCCTAATTTCGCTTAGTTAAAGAAAGCGAAACTAACCTATTTTCGCTTAAATAATAGAAAGTGTAGATTAGATGAGTTATTAATCATTAATTCAGATTGAGAGTGACACTTTTGGACCAAGTTGGTAAGGCGTTGTTGGATAGCTTAACAGGTGAGTCAAGAATCCCAATTACTTGTTTCTAGGGTGATATGCATACTCTTACGAATTGTTTATAAAATGATTGCTAAATGAAATGTTTATGAATGAATGGTTTATGAAAGAAACGTTTTTTGAAATAGGAAACGTTTGTGAGATGAAAGGTTTAGGAAATGAATGTTTATGAAACAGAATGTTTACAAAGGAATGATTTTAAAATGAAAGAAAGGGGTTTTACAAATGAATGGAATGTTTTATGAAAAGAAAATGGTCAAATGTTTTAAAGAAGTCATTACAAATCAAATCTGTCGAATGAAGGAATTGATGAATGAAATCTGGGAAAGTACTTCCTAGCCTTATGGCACATTTGGGCCAAAAGTATAACAGAGGTAGCTGTAGAGACATGTTTTGTGACAAGTAGCCTTGTAATAGATTAGGTCTTTGTAATGTCTTTATGTTTTATGTTTGTTTTTTATACTTGTAATGTGTAGGAAGTAACTAAGTTTTGGCATAGGCGAACTTAGGACAAGTTCTGGCGAACTTGTTAAGTTTGCCTGCAACAGTTACTTTTCTATAAATAGGTGTTTACTAGTTTGAATTGTAAGCTTTTGTTCATTCAGTTCTTGTAAACACCCTAAGTTTGAGAGCAATACAATTGGATATTATTTACCTTCTGTGTTCATTGTTATTGTTCTAGTTGTCATCTATACACAAGCATGCACGCGTTGGATTCCGCACTCCGCGTGTGTGTCAGTTGCTTATCGTTTTAGATCTGTATTGACCTCTCCGGGACCTGCATGTGGTATCAGAGCTATATGCTCTTGATTGAGATTCATTAGCGACTTTGTGTAGAGATTTGACTTCAAAAGCTTGAGTATTTACAAGGATTTCATGTTCATGGCATTTTTTAGTTCTTGAAGTGATTTTGAGGCTGATTTCATCAAATTGGAAGTGTTATTGAAGATTTTGATCCGTGCAAAATGTTCTAATTCATATTATAGACATTCCTACGGTTCAATTTGAACAAATTCTTTCAAATCATCAAGAAATGAAGATTTTCAAAAGTTTTGGTTGAAGTTTCTCTCTCCCGAGATTTCAGTGATTCAGGCGAACTTAGCTTCTGTTACAGGCGAACTTAAGGAGGCGAACTTATTATCTTCGCTAGTTTCTGTTGGTGGCGAACTTGTAAGTTCGCTTGGACATCTTCTCTTGTTTCTGGTTTGAAGAGAACTTTTTAAGTTCGCTTGTGGTGAATTTTGTTCAGTTGTTTACTTTGATTGATATTCTTTCTATACTTGTTATTATGGCTAACATGGTACAGGTTACAAATATGCTAAACTATGACAATGAGATTGGAACTCTTCAGAAACCACCAAAGCTGATGAGCCTAGCTGATTATTCAAATTAGAAAGACATATTTGATCGGTTTGTCTATTACACTGATAGTAGTGTATGGATTCCAATTCTGGAAGGATACAAACATCCAGTTTATTCTTTTATGGGAAATGATAATCTTCCAAATCCTATTTCTGCATTGACAACTGAAGAGAAATTAGTGTATGACAGAGAAAAGAAGGCAATGGCAAGTATTTCAATTTGTTTGCCAAAAGGAAATTTTTCATGGGTTCAAGTAGTTTCATACTTCAAAGCAATTGTGGGAAGCTTTAGAGAAAAGATGTGAAGGTAATTTGGATGTGAAGAAAATTCGAATAGAATTACTAAAGAAGAAATTTGTGGTGTTTAAGCACTTTCCACATGAAACTTTGGATGAGCTAACTACAAGATATTATTATTTGCTTAGTGAGCTTACAAGTGCAGAGGTGGAATATGAACCTGAAGAAATTAATGACAAGTTCTTAGATGCACTACCATCAAAATTTGATGTGTATTCTGTTCTATAAAAGAGAGTGAAAAATACAAATCAATGTCTTTGGAAGATGTGCTAGGGAAGATGCAGTCTCATGATATGAATTTGAAGAAGAAAGAAACCAATATGGAGCATATTCAAGATTCATCCATGTATTTTGCAAAAGTGTCTACAAAATCGGGATCTTGAGTTGTTTTGTTTTCTACTGAAGGAAAAGATTGTCATGTTGATAATTCTTCTGGGTATTCTTATCGGTCTTGTGTTTCTACTCAAACTACAACTTCATCTGGAGGTCATTCAAGTGGTTCTCATCAAGTGAGTCAAAGATTTGCTGAGGATTACATGGAAATGTTTTCTTCATTCATAGCATCTTATGAAAATTTTATTGGTGGGAAGATTCATGATCTAGAAGCCAATTAAGAAGACTACAAGCAGATAGATCCAATTGATCTAGAGGAAATGAATAGTCAATGGAATATGGCTATGATTTTGAGACAGGCAAAGGATTTTATGAAAAAGACAAGTAGAAAGTATATTGGTTCAAACAGCAGGACCAAGATGGGTTTTGACAAACAAAAGTCTGTTGTTATAACTATCAAGAGTATGGTCACTTTGCCAAGGAATGTCGCCAAAAGTTAAGATTGATTCTCAAAAGAAGAATAATTTTCAGGGAAACAGATAACATCAACAGAATTCTAGAAATTTGGCAACATCATCTGCTTTAGTTGTTCAAGGAGATGATAATTATGACTGGGGAATTCATCTAGATGATTTGGTTGGAACAGTAAGTCAGGCATTTGTTGCTGAAATTCACACATCTGATTCTTCTTGAGATGATATTTCAAGCAGTTCGAGTGAAGAAGAGTGTTCTGTATGTGATGTTGAAAGACAGAATGAAGAAGTTGATGAAAGTAATTCTGAAGATACTGTGTGTAATGAAGTTCTTTCTGATGATAACAAGCCATCTACAAGTTCTTCTGAAGAAGAGATTGTGCTGAAGAAAAGAGAATAAAAATTAAAAGAAGATATTCCAACAGCAATGGAGTATGTATTCATGGCAGATACATCCAATCCTACAAAGGTAAAAGATTATGTCTGTGAAATATTATGTTCTAACTGTGTTTCAGTGAATGAGAAAATGTTGAAAGTCATGGATGATAACACAAAGTTAATTTGTGATATGAAATCAATGTTTACTGTGAATCAAACTTTGAGAGACAATGACAAGCTATGTGTGGAAAGAATTAAGTCTTTAAAAAGGGATATTAATTCTTTAAACTTGAAGGTGAAAGAAAAGGCATATCAACTAGACATGTCTTTTGAAGAAATTTAGAAAAGAAACACAATTATTGCTGAGAAAGATAAGAAACTTGCATAATCTGAGGCAGAGATTGTTAGGTTACACCGAAAGATAGAAATTTTTTAGAAATTCATCATTTTTGCAGGTATATTACAATGACAACATTGATCAAAGTAGAAGAGTTGGTGGAGTTGGATGTGTTCCTCCACCGTTTAATGGCAATTATACCGTTAAACCAGTTGTTGTGAAGGATGAGGATTTACAATCAAAGACAGTGCTTAAAGTTAATCATGTGACTCGTGAAGAGATGGTATATGAAACTGATACTGATGACGAAGAGTTTGATGAAGCCAAGATTGAAGGTGTTCGTGAAGAAGTTAAAATTGAAGAACCAAAAGTGATTAAGCAGGTGACGAGAGATCGTTGTATACTAACAGAACGTGATGAGATTGTACAATCAAATCCAGTGATTGAAAAGAAAGTGTTTGTTAGTGCTAGTGATATTAAAGATGATGTTTCTAAAGTTGAAAATAAATCAACAGCTGAGTTTATCAAACAAAAGGTGAATCTGGAAAAGTCAAAGGTTGTTCAGGCTCAAAGTAAGAACGTTTGTGAAATGAAAGGTTTAGGAAATGAATGTTTATGAAAAAGAATGTTTACAAAGGATTGATTTTAAAATGAAATAAAGGGGTTTTACAAATGAATGGAATGTTTTATGAAAAGAAAATGGTCAAATGTTTTAAAGAAGTCATTACAAATCTAATATGTCGAATGAAGGAATTGACGAATGAAGTCTGGGAAAGTACTTCCTAGCCTTATGGCACATTTGGACAAAAAGTATAACAGAGGTAGCTGTAGAGACATGTTCTGTGACAAGTAGCCTTGTATCAGATTAGGTCTTTGTAATGTTTTTATGCTTTATGTTTGTCTTTTATACTTGTAATGTGTAGGAAGTAACTAAGTTTTGGCATAGGCGAACTTAGTAAGTTCGCCTAGGACAAGTTCTGGCGAACTTGTTAAGTTTGCTTGCAACGGTTAATTTTCGATAAATAGGTGTTTACTAGTTTAAATTGTAAGCTTTTGTTCATTCAGTTCTTGTAAACACTCTGAGTTTGAGAGCAATACAATTGGAGATTATTTACCTTCTGTGCTCATTGTTATTGTTCTAACTGTCATCTATACACAAGCATGCATGCGTTGGATTCCGCACTCCACGTGTGTGTCGGTTGCTTATCGTTTTAGATCCGTATTGACCTCTCCGGGACCTGCGTGTTGTATCATAGCTATATGCTCTTGATTGAGATCGATTAGCGACTTTGTGTAGAGATTTGACTTCAAAAGCTTAAGTTTTGACAAGGATTTCATGTTCATGGCGTTTTTGAGTTCTTGAAGTGATTTTGAGGCTGATTTCACCAAATTGGAAGTGTTATTGAAGATTTTGAATAGTGCAAAGTGTTCTAATTGATATTATAGACATTCCTTCGGTTTAATTTGAACAAATTCTTTCAAATCATCAAGAAATGAAGTTTTGGTTGAAGTTTCTCTGTCCCGAGATTTTAGCGATTCAGGCGAACTTAGCTTCTGTTACTGGCAAACTTAAGGAGGCTAACTTATTATCTTCACTATTTTCTGTTGGTGGCAAACTTGTTAAGTTCGCTTGGACATCTTCGCTTGTTTCTGGTTTAAAGCGAACTTGTTAAGTTCGCTTGTGGTGAATTTTGTTCAATTGTTTACTTTGATTGATATTCTTTCTATACTTGTTATTATGGCTAACATGGTGCAGGTTACAAACATGTTGAACCATGACAATGAGATTGGAACTCCTCAGAAACCACCAAAGCTGATGAGCCTAGCTGATTATTCAAATTAGAAAGACAGATTTGATCAGTTTGTTAGTTACACTGAAACTAGTGTATGGATTCCAATTCTAGAAGGATACAAACATCCAGTTTATTCTTTTATGGGAAATGATAATCTTCCAAATCCCATTTCTACAGTGACAACTGAAGAGAAATTAGTGTATGATAGAGAAAAGAAGGCAATGGCAAGTATTTCAATGTGTTTGTCAAAATGAAAATTTTCATGGGTTCAAGTAGTTTCATACTTCAAAGCAATTGTGGGAAGCTTTATAGAAAAGATGTGAAGGTAATTTGGTAGTGAAGAAAAGTCGAAGAGAATTAATAAAGAGGCAATTTGTGGTGTTTAAGCACATTCCACATGAAATTTTGGACGAGCTAACTACAAGATATTATCATTTGCTTAGTGAACTTACAAGTGCAGAGGTGGAATATGAACCTGAAGAAATTATTGACAAGTTCTTAGATGCACTACCATCAAAATTTGATATATATTCTGTTCTCATCAAAGAGAGTGAAAAATACAAATCAATGTCATTGGAAGATGTGCTAGGGAAGATACAGTCTCATGATACGAATTTGAATAAGAAAGAAACCAATATGGAGCATATTCAAGATCCATCCATGTGTTTTTCAAAAGTGTCTACAAAATCGGGATCTGGAGTTGCTTTGTTTTCTGTTGAAGGACAAGATTGTCATGTTGATAATTCTTCTGGGTATTCTTATCAGTCTGGTTTTTCTACTCAAACTACAACTTCATCTAGAGGTCATTCAAGTGGTTCTCATCAAGTGAGTCAAAGATTTGCTGAGGATTACATGGAAATGTTTTCTTCATTCATAGCATCTTATGAAAATTTTATTGGTGGGAAGATTCATGATCTAGAAGCCAATTAAGAAGACTACAAGCAGATAGATCCAATTGATCTAGAGGAAATGAATAGTCAATGGAATATGGCTATGAATATGAGACAGGCAAAGGATTTTATGAAAAAGACAAGTAGAAAGTATATTGGTTCAAACAGCAGGACCAAGCTGGGTTTTGACAAATCAAAAGTCCGTTGTTATAACTCTCAAGAGTATGGTTACTTTGACAAGGAATGTAACAAGCCAAAAGTTGAGATTGATTCTCAAAAGAAGAATAATTTTCAAGGAAACAGACAACATCAACAGAATTCTGGAAATTTGGCAACATCATCCGCTTTAGTTGTTCAAGGAGATGATATATATGACTGGGGAATTCATCTAGATGATCTGGTTGGAACAGTAAGTCAGGCATTTGTTGCTGAAATTCACACATCTGATTCTTCTGGAGATGATAGTTCAAGCAGTTCGTGTGAAGAAGAGTGTTCTGTATGTGATGTTGAAAGTCAGAATGAAGAAGTTGATGAAAGCAATTATGAAGATACTGTGTGTAATGAAGTTCTTTCTGATGATAACAAGTTCTTCTGAAGAAGAGATAGTGCTGAAGAAAAGAGAATCAAAATTAAAAGAAGATATTCCAAACAGCAATGGATTATGTCTTCATGGCAGATACATCCAATCCTACAAAGGTAAAAGATTCTGTCTGTGAAATATTATGTTCTAACTGTGTTTCAGTGAAGGAGAAAATGTAGAAAGTCATGGATAATAACACAAACTTAATTTTTGATATGAAATCAATGTTTACTGTGAATCAAACTTTGAGAGACAATGAGAAACTATTTGTGGAAAGGATTGAGTCTTTGAAAAGGGATATTAATTCTTTAACCTTGAAGGTGAAAGAAAAGGCATATCACCTGGATATGTCTTTTGAAGAAATTGAGAAAAGAAACACAATTATTGCTGAGAAAGATAAGAAACTTGCATAATCTGAGGCAGAGATTGTTAGGTTACACCGAAAGATAGAAATTTTTTAGAAATTCATCATTTTTGCAGGTATATTACAATGACAACATTGATCAAAGTAGAAGAGTTGGTGGAGTTGGATGTGTTCCTCCACCGTTTAATGGCAATTATACCGTTAAACCAGTTGTTGTGAAGGATAACGATTTAGAATCAAAGATAGTGCTTAAAGTTAATCCTGTGACTTGTGAAGAGATGGTATATGAAACTGATACTGATGATGAAGAGTTTGATGAAGCCAAGATTGAAGGTGTTCGTGAAGAAGTTAAAATTGAAGAACCAAAAGTGATTTAGCAGGTGACAAGAGATTGTTGATGAGATTGTACAATCAAATCTAGTGATTGAAAAGAAAGTGTTTGTTAGTGCTGGTGATATTAAAGATGATGTTTCTAAAGTTAAAAAAAAAATCAAAAGCTGAGTTTATCAAACAAAAGGTGAATCTGGAAAAGTCAAAGGTTGTTCAGGCTCAAAGTAAGAACGTTTGTGAAATGAAAGGATTAGGAAATGAATGTTTATGAAACAAAATGTTTACAAAGGAATGATTTTAAAATGAAAGAAAGGGGTTTTACAAATGAATGGAATGTTTTATGAAAAGAAAATGGTCAAATGTTTTAAAGAAGTCATTACAAATCTAATCTGTCAAATGAAGGAATTGACGAATGAAGTCTGGGAAAGTACTTCCCAGCCTTATGGCAGATTTGGGCCAAAAGTATAACAGAGGTAGCTGTAGAGACATGTTTTGTGACAAGTAGCCTTGTAATAGATTAGGTCTTTGTAATGTCTTTATGTTTTGTGTTTGTCTTTTATACTTGTAATGTGTAGGAAGTAACTAAATTTTGGAATAGGCGAACTTAGTAAGTTCGCCTAGGACAAGTTCTGGCTAACTTGTTAAGTTCTCCTACAACAGTTACTTTTCTATAAATAGGTGTTTACTAGTTTGAATTGTAAGCTTTTGTTTATTCAATTCTTGTAAACACTCTGAGTTTGAGAGTAATACAATTGGAGATTATTTACCTTCTGTGTTCATTGTTATTGTTGAAAATAAATCAACAAATGAGTTTATCAAACAAAAGGGTGAATCTGGAAAAGTCAAAGGTTGTTCAGGATCAAAGTAAGAACGTTTATGTTGGTGAATCGTCGAAGAAGATGTATGTTCCAAAGAAACAAGAAGTAGTTGAAGTAAAATTTTCTGAAGGTTATACATTTGGAAGTTCTTCTAATTCAAGAAAGGTTTCTTATGTGAGAGAGTACAGAGAAAGAAGGGTGTGTTTTCACTGTAATGAGGTGGGTCATATTTTGGTGCATTATCCTTATAAGAACAAGGAGAAAAATCCTATCATTCTAGAGAAATCAAAGCCCATTCTTTAATCTGTTGATAGTCATTCAAAGTCTTAAGGTGTTAAGATTCTGAAAAGACCTGGTGTGGGAAAGCCTACAACTGATAATGTGGTGCATAAAGTGGTGAAACAGAGTGTACAAAGAAAGACTTTTGTTAAACCATTGGGGTTTAAGAAAGATGTGAAACATCATGTGGATGTTGGAGTTGGTATTAGCAAATAAGGGTTTGTTCAACCTGGTAGTAGAAAGCAAGTGGTTAATCCACAAGTTGTTGAGAATCCTAAAGTTGGATTCAAAGAGAATTCACATTCTGAGGTTAAGCTTTCTAAATCTCAAAGACGAAGACGGAACCGACAATTAAAGAAACTTTTTGAACTTGATCAAAATAATTTTTTTTCAAAGAATCATAATTGTGTTAATCAATCTAATAAAAGAGTGAAAAAGAATTTTAATAATTCAAAGATGTCTGGTTCTGGTTCATAATCTCAATCACCAAGAGTTGATGATAATAGAAATTGTGAACTAAGAGAAGTTGTGTACTTTGATGCTAATGGCCGACCCAAGACCACAATGGCTTAGGTCTCTGTGTCTAACTGATTTTTCTTGTTATTGTAGGGTAAACAACCAAGGAGGACTATGCATAATACATGGTATGTGGTGAAATGCCCCAAAACCGGGTATGTCTCATAGTTGGCACAAAACATAACAAACATAGTTCTTAAACCAGAAATCAGAATCTATTACAGCGGAAGTTTTAAATTAAAACATTCATCAAACAATAAAGTAATTCATTGTCCAAAACATAAACTGTCGGAATAGGAAATGTCAGTCTTCAGAGCGGCGACCCGATGTCCATGCTATCCAGCCCTCACAGCTCCTTTACTTTACTTTTGCTTTACCTTTACTACCTGTCATGCATACTAAAAGTCAGCTAACGCCGGTGAATTATTTCTTTACTTTAAAATATAGAACTTTCTTTTTTTGGTAGCTTAGTTTTATAAAAATAAAATATAAGCTTTAGTTTCACTTTCTTTGAAAACACTTTAACTTTACTTTAAAACTTTGCAACGTGACAATTATAAACTGTTACGTTATATCTTTCGTTAAAACTTTACTTTTGAGGTAACCGGTTAATGTAACATCCCGAAAATAGTAACTAAGTAAATAATAATACGATGGAGATTTAAACGTTATAAAACGAAATAAGAACGGATGGGCTTGGGCTCGGCTCCAACGGGCCGAGGGAAGCCCAGGTATAAAAGGGGCAATGCAGCCCACTAGCTCATTTCACCTTCATTTTCACCATCTTAGAGAGAGAAAGGGAGCTCGGGTCTAGAGAGAGAAAGTCGACGGATCGTCACGAGATTAGAGGAGCACGTTACAACTGAGCTCGTGAGCAAAACCTCGGAATCAGAACTTCAATCCAGGTAATGATTCAACCATAATCTGAGTTTTTGTTCATGTTGGGGTTTCTCGAGTTTTAACTAAATAGATGATGTTTTTACGGATGAAACTTGATAATAAGCTTAGAAATAGCATCTAGAACGAAAACCGCACGTTTTGATCAAAGAAAATTGTAAGATTGGCATGATCGGGTTTGCATGCAAGAACTTCGGATTTTTGGTCCAAGAACCAGGTACTGCGTACTTACCAAGTGCGCAGGAAGGGATTCCTGCGTACTTACCAAGTACGCAGGAGGAAGTCTCTGCGTACTTACCAAGTACGCAGGAGGGAGACTCCTGCGCACTTGCCAAGTGCGCATGAGCAAGTCCCTGCGCACTTACTAAGTGCGCAGGTAGCAGACAACAGGCAGCAGGTTGGTTAAGTAAAGTCAGTAAGTTTAGAATGATTAAACCATTAGATTCGGGGTTGGGTCTAATGTGTATTTAACTACCTAATCCAGATCGGAAGTGACGTTGTTGGACCTTTGTTTAGGACAACCTAGAGAAGCTTATCAGGTGAGTTCTATGTGCCCCCTTCTATGTTATGTGCAAATGATTTATAAATGTTTTGGGGATGAAATGTATACACTAAATGAATAACAGTTATGAATGTCAATGTGATCATACGTGGTATACAAATATATATATATATATATATATATATCTTTACACGAAATAGAATTATGAATAAAGAATGAAACGTATGATTTTTAAAGAATGAACGAAAGTATGACATAACGTGTAAAGAAGAAATCTTGCTTTATATCCATGTATACATTGCTTGCCAAGTATAAGAAAACGTTATGGACACTTCGATGATAACGGCTACTTCGGTAGACGGACGACCACGTGACTATCGTACAACCGGGACAAGTGCGTTCCTTATCAGCTAGGACGTACGAATGCCACAAGTGCGTTCCTTCATCTGCTAGGACGTACTAAAGTTATTAACGGACGGTCTAAGAAAAATTGGCATCTTATAGTAGAACGGTTGTATAAATAATAGTCGCATGGGAAACGGATACCTTCGGGTAGACGGGCGAATTACGGCCTACGACGGTAGGACGGTTGTAAGTCATGACGGACGGACAAAGGTTGCCGGACGGATGTAAGAATAAAATGACGGACGACACTTGTTGCCGGACGGTTGTAAGTATAGGTGGGCCATGACGATGGACCGCGGCGATTGTCTTTGTGACCTTCACAACCAAAAGATGGGTTGATCACCCTTAAAAGTATTACCCATGAATGTAAACTAGAACTCCCTCAGCGTTAGCTGACTTTTAGTATACATTTCAGGTAAAGGAAGATGAGGTCGTGCGATGGCGTGGAGGTTACCCGGCACGAGACTGACATCCCTCTTTTGTTTTATGTGTCTTCGAACAATGTTATGTTTTTTTTATTGTAAAGACTTCCGCTGTTTTGATTCTGTAATTGGATGACGAATGTTTTTAATATAGATTCAGTATTTTATGACTATGTTTTTGAGTAAATCCAACAAGTGAGGTTACCCGGGAAAAGGGGCCTTACAAGTTGGTATCAGAGCAATAGTTTGAGAGATTCATACATCCCTAAATGTCTGGACTCAAACTGATTATGGGACCAACGCACGGATATCAGTATGGGTAACCAACGCCAACGCCAGCACGGTAAGTAAGTAATAAAGTTAATGCTCTTGCATACGAATAGATACCATAACTTAGAACAAATAGATGTTAATGCCATGGCTGCCTTGAAGAGTTTTGAACCCGAGAAACAATGTAAATTAGTAATCACAAACCGGTCACTGTAATTAATAATTTACCTTGCTCGTACTGTTCCAAACTATGATCTGAAGAAATGACATTGATGTATTCCCTTTATAACTATCAGGAAACTAAGAACTATGGCTGGTGGAGGAAGGACAGGACGCCGAGGCGGTCTCACTGGCCGAGTAGGTAGACCTCCGTTGAATCAAAGAATTGAAGAAGAAGAGAGTGTGCACGTGGTGTGCACGAAACAGAAGTGACACCAGTTAGGGACGACAGTCCAGGGCCTATACAGTTGGAACCTGAAGTCAGGGATGCTATTTCCCGTGAAGTTGTGCTCACTTTGAAGAAGGTATTGCCTGATCTACTATCCGAGGCAATAAAGAAAAGTAAAGAGGAGGATGAAGGAGACAAGGAAGAGAAAGTATATGATAGTGATGGGGATGAAATAAAGATAGCATCGAGCAACCGTGGGTGTACTTACAAAGGCTTTAAGGACGGAGACCCACCCAAGTTCGATGGGAGCAAGGATTCAGTGGTAACGCTTGAATGGATTGAGAGGATGAATGCTGTAATCAACATCAGCGAGTGTCGACCAGACCAGGCTGTTAAATACGTTGCTCATTCTTTTACCAACGAAGCACTAAGTTGGTGGAGGAATATTCAGAGAACTAAGTCACCAAATGCTATAAACAGAATGACATGGGACGACTTGAAGAAGCTGTTCATCCAAAAGTTCTGTCCACAGAACGAAATTGATCGAGTGGAAAATGAATTCCTAAACCTTAAGGCTGGAAACAAGACGCACCGCCAGTATACTTCGAGATTCAATGAGCTAGCTCAACTAGTACCCCACCTGGTAGAAACTGAAGACCGTTTGATCAAGTACTATGTTAAGGGGTTGCCACAACGGGTCCGTGTTCATATAAAAGCTAACCTACCCTCGACTTTCGAGTCGGTAGTGAATCTGAGCGGAATCGTCTACGATGACTACGCCAATGAGGACCCGGCACCTGAGACACAAAAGAGAAAGTGGGAGAACCCGTCTAGAGGTACCGAAAGAGGGAACGTAACTACTGAAAATAAGAAACCAAGGTCGGATAAATATGAAACCTGCAAGAAATGTGGAAGGCAACATTTTGGCGAGTGCCGGATCGGTTCCACCACATGTTACAGGTGTGGGAAGGCGGGGCACTATTCTCGTGACTGCTTAAGAGACACTAAGTGCCAAGTATCTGGACTGTTTGGTCACCTGACTAAGAATTGTAGAAAAACCAGACAATCTGGTTCGGGAAAAGAAAAGGAACAGGAACAACCAAAGACTAGGACTCGAGCTTACGCCCTGACTGAGGAGGAAGCAAGGGGAAATCCTGAGGTTGTGTTAGGTACGTTTCTAGTAAATGATGAAAATGCTGCTATTTTATTTGACTCTGGTGCTAGTAAAAGTTTAATATCAAATGCATTTAGTCGTAAATTGGATTGTACAGTCAACACCAAAGTGAAGGCCTTTAGCGTACAAACTGCCGTTGGTAAAAATTCGGCAGTATTCCAAGTAACAGAGGATTGCATAATAGAAATAGAGGGTCATAAGTTTCCTTCTAGATTATTCCTTCTCACCTTAGGAGGATTCGATATAGTATTGGGTATGGATTGGTTAGCTGCCAACGAAGCTCAAATCATATGTAAACGTAAGAGGATACACCTCAAAGCTCCTAGCGGATGTCCAATTACGGTTCATGGGGATTGGAATTGCACAATGCCGAACATTATCTCGATGATCAAAGCCGAAAGTTACATGAGGCGCGGTTGCGGAGCTTATCTGGCATATGTTATTGACGATAGAATAAAAATGAAAGAACTCGAGAACGTACCCGTGGTGTGCAATTTTCCGGAAGTATTTCCTGAGGATCTACCTGGGTTGCCACCCGATCGGGAAATAGAATTTCAGATTGACTTACTGCCAGGAGCTGAGCCCGTTGCCAAAGCCCCCTACCGATTGGCTCCGTCAGAAATGAAAGAATTGATGTCTCAACTACAAGAATTAACAGAAAAAGGATTTATTAGACCGAGCATTTCACCATGGGGCGCTACGGTACTATTCGTAAAGAAGAAAGACGGCAGCATGCGCATGTGCATTGACTACCGTGAACTGAAGAAGAGGACAGTAAAGAACAAATACCCACTACCTAGAATAGATGACCTTTTTGATCAACTGCAAGGTGCGAGTTGGTTCTCAAAAATCGATCTTAGGTCGGGTTACCATCAGTTGAAAGTAAGAGAGGAAGACGTACCAAAGACCGCGTTTCGCACGCGTTATGGGCATTATGAGTTTCTCGTGATGTCCTTCGGATTGACTAACGCACCAGCAGCGTTCATGGATTTGATGAATAGAGTGTGTCGACCAATGTTGGATCGATCAGTGATAGTTTTTATAGACGACATACTGGTATATTCGAAAAGCGAGGGTGATCACCACTGTCACCTAAGGGAGGTTCTGGAGGTGCTAAAGCAAGAAAAGTTGTACGCAAAATTCTCCAAATGCGCGTTCTGGCTTAGGGAAGTCCAATTCCTAGGTCATGTAATAAATCCAAATGGCATCATGGTGGATCCTGCAAAGATCGAGACAGTAAAGGAATGGAACATCCCAAAGACACCAACAGAGATACGAAGTTTTCTAGGATTGACAGGCTACTATCGAAGGTTCATTCAAGATTTCTCAAGAATTGCCTCGCCACTAACCAAACTGACACGGAAGGAAGTAAAGTATGAATGGGGTCCAACCCAAAACAACGCGTTTGAGGAACTTAAGACACGATTAACACAAGCTCCAGTCTTAACACTACCTGAGGGAAATGAAGACTTGGTAGTCTACTCTGACGCTTCAGGGCAGGGTTTAGGGTGCGTACTCATGCAACGAGGAAAGGTAATTGCTTATGCATCGCGGCAACTAAGGATTCACGAGGTTAACTACCCAACACACGATCTAGAATTAGCAGCAGTAGTTTTCGCATTGAAAATTTGGAGACACTATCTGTATGGAGTTAAATGCACCATTTACTCCGATCACAAAAGCCTGAAGTACTTTTCCGAACAAAAGGAATTAAACATGAGACAAAGGAGATGGTTAGAGCTACTGAAAGACTGTGACTGTGAGATATTGTACCATCCAGGCAAGGCAAACGTAGTGGCTGACGCTTTAAGCAGAAAAGAAGAATCGGAACCTATACAGGTCAAAGCGTATGAGTTGATTATAACACCAGATTTGATGAGTGAAATATCAAAGGCACAAGACGAATCCCTATTAGAAAGAAATATAAGGCGAGAAAAAATAGTAGGACAACAAGGGAATTTGAATACAAATGCTTACGGTGTACGAACTAGGTTTGGACGGATGTGGATACCTAAGATTGGCGAGCTTAGAGCCAAAATACTCGATGAGGCCCATAAGTCTCGCTATTCTATCCACCCCGGGACAAACAAAATGTATCAAGACTTGAAGAAAGAGTACTGGTGGCCTGGCATGAAGAATGATGTGACAGAATACGTGAGCAAGTGCCTAACGTGTTCTCTAGTAAAGGCCGAGCACCAGAAACCATGCGGTAAAATGCAACCTCTACCAATACCGGAATGGAAGTGGGAGGAAATCACGATGGACTTCATTTCCAAGCTACCGCGAACAGCTAAAGGCAATGATACCATTTGGGTGATCGGCGACCGCTTGACGAAAAGTGCTCACTTCTTGCCAATACGTGAGACTTCTTCATCAGAAAGTTTAGCAGAAATTTTTATCAAGGAAATTGTGAGCAGACATGGTATGCCGCTGTCGATTGTGTCTGACAGGGATACTAGATTCACGTCAAGGTTTTGGAAGAAATTCAATGAAGCAATGGGCACTAGATTGAACATCAGCACCGCTTACCACCCTCAAACCGATGGTCAATCTGAGAGGACCATTCAGACCTTGGAGGACATGCTCCGGGCCTGTATCATTGACTTTGGTGGGAGCTGGGACAGCCATCTACCATTGGCAGAATTTTCATACAACAACAGCTATCACACAACTATTGGCATGCCGCCATTTGAAATGTTATATGGGAGGAAATGTAGGACTCCAGTTTGTTGGGGGGAAATTGGACATAAGGATTTTGCAAGTCTCGAAATGGTCAAAGCTACTTTCGAGAAATTTGATCAAATCAAAGCTCGAATGAAAGCCGCAAAAGACAGACAGAAATTATACGCGGATAAGAGAAGAAGGGATTTAGAGTTTCAAGTAGGGGACATGGTACTGTTAAAGGTATCACCATGGAAAGGAATCATCCGATTCAGAAAGCGTGGCAAACTAAGTCCAAGGTTTGTCGGACCTTTCAAGATACTAGCAAGAGTGGGTCAAGTTGCTTACAGACTCGACCTACCCGTTGAGCTTAGTGGAATACACCCTACGCTCCACGTGTCGCACTTACACAAGTGCCTAGCTGACGACACGGCACACATACCTTACGACGAGATCGAGGTGGATAACAGTCTGAATTATGTAGAGGAACCAATAGCAATTCTTGATCGGGCTGAGAAACGACTACGCAATAAGTCGATTCAGCTAGTCAAAATACAATGGAAGCACAGAAAAGGATCAGAAGCCACATGGGAAAAAGAAGACGAGATGAGGGGACTATACCCTCAATTGTTTGACGTATAAACAGTTTCGGGGACGAAACCTCTTTAAGGAGGGTAGACTTGTAACATCCTGAAAATAGTAACTAAGTAAATAATAATACGATGGAGATTTAAACGTCATAAAACGAAATAAGAACGGATGGGCTTGGGCTCGGCTCCAACGGGCCGAGGGAAGCCCAGGTATAAAAGGGGCAAGGCAGCCCACTAGCTCATTTCACCTTCATTTTCACCATCTTAGAGAGAGAAAGGGAGCTCGGGTCTAGAGAGATAAAGTCGACGGATCGTCACGAGATTAGAGGAGCACGTTACAACTGAGCTCGTGAGCAAAACCTCGGAATCAGAACTTCAATCCAGGTAATGATTCAACCATAATCTGAGTTTTTGTTCATGTTGGGGTTTCTCGAGTTTTAGCTAAATAGATGATGTTTTTACGGATGAAACTTGATAATAAGCTTAGAAATAGCATCTAGAATGAAAACCGCACGTTTTGATCAAAGAAAATTGTAAGATTGGCATGATCGGGTTTGCATGCAAGAACTTCGGATTTTTGGTCCAAGAACCAGGTACTGCGTACTTACCAAGTGCGCATGAAGGGATTCCTGCGTACTTACCAAGTACGCAGGAGGAAGTCTCTGCGTACTTACCAAGTACGCAGGAGGGAGACTCCTGCGCACTTGCCAAGTGCGCATGAGCAAGTCCCTGCGAACTTACTAAGTGCGCAGGTAGCAGACAGCAGGCAGCAGGTTGGTTAAGTAAAGTCAGTAAGTTTAGAATGATTAAACCATTAGAGTCGGGGTTGGGTCTAATGTGTATTTAACTACCTAATCCAGATCGGAAGTGACGTAGTTGGACCTTTGTTTAGGACAACCTAGAGAAGCTTATCAGGTGAGTTCTATGTGCCCCCTTCTATGTTATGTGCAAATGATTTATAAATGTTTTGGGGCTGAAATGTATACACTAAATGAATAACAGTTATGAATGTCAATGTGATCATACGTGGTATACAAATATATATATATATACATATATATATATATATATATATATATATATATATATATATATCTTTACACGAAATAGAATTATGAATAAAGAATGAAACGTATGATTTTTAAAGAATGAACGAAAGTATGACATAACGTGTAAAGAAGAAATCTTGCTTTATATCCATGTATATATTGCTTGCCAAGTATAAGAAAACGTTATGGACGCTTCGATGATAACGGACGACCACGTGACTATCGTACAACCGGGACAAGTGCGTTCCTTCATCAGCTAGGACGTACGAATGCCATAAGTGCGTTCCTTCATCAGCTAGGACGTACTAAAGTTATTAACGGACGGTCTAAGAAAAATTGGCATCTTATAGTAGAACGGTTGTATAAATAATAGTCGCATGGGAAACGGATACCTTCGGGTAGACGGGCGAATTACGGCCTACGACGGTGGGACGGTTGTAAGTCATGACGGACGGACAAAGGTTGTCGGACAGTTGTAAGAATAAAATGACGGACGGCACTTGTTGCCGGACGGTTGTAAGTATAGGTGGGCCATGACGATGGACCACGGCGATTGTCTTTGTGACCTTCGCAACCAAAAGACGGGTTGATCACCCTTAAGAGTATTACCCATGAATGTAAAGAAAAGAAAAGAAAAGGTGAATGCATATAAATATGTAATCACAATATATAGAAGAAAGAGAAGTAAAAGTTATGAACATAAATGAGACCAATGATGTGAATATATATCTATATGTATTTGCGAAGAATGATAAATGAGAAGCAATTCAAGTTAATGTGTACTTATATAAACGTATATATGTACTTATGCATACTTATAAAGAAAAGAATGTTTATACCTAATTGCATTAAACTAGAACTCACTCAGCGTTAGCTGACTTTTAGTATACATTTCAGGTAAAGGAAGATGAGGTCGTGCGATGGCGTGGAGGTTACCCGGCACGAGACTGACATCCCTCTTTTGTTTTATGTGTCTTCGAACAATGTTATGTTTTTTTTATTGTAAAGACTTCCGCTGTTTTGATTATGTAATTGGATGACGAATGTTTTTAATATAGATTCAGTATTTTATGACTATGTTTTTGAGTAAATCCAACAAGTGAGGTTACCCGGGAAAAGGGGCCTTACAGTTAAGGTGTCCTCCTTTACTCTTTGCCACTTTGCATTTCACTCGTACAAGACAAGTGACTATAACATACTTTAACTTTCACACATGAATCATTGCCCAAGGGCAAGATCCCTTTGCTCGCTTACACCTCAGGGTAAGACTTTTACTTTGCTGTGCCCACACCTTAGGGTGGGACTTTCTCGCTTACACCGAAGTGAATACTCCTTTGCCTGCTCACACCTTAGGGTGAGACTTTCTCGCTTACACCAAAGTGAAGACTCCTTTGCTTGCTCACACCGAAGTGTCAGACTTCTACTTTGCTTGCTTGTAGGACTTTTTACTTTGCAACTACAATGCACCTACTATGCACTTATACTACGTCACATAATATAATGCCATTCAAACACATAACACATGGACAAATAACACATATTAACACATAAACATATAATATGACATATGTCATTGTCACTGTCAAGCTGCATTGAGATGCAACTTTTTTACCATTCTTTACTTTGCTTTACTTTCTTGAAATTACATTTCAAAGATAGTACTATTCTCTTTAACACATTCAATTTCTTTTGATAAAAGTAATCTTTTATAAAATACTATACTTTGTCTTTCATTTTATAAAAATATATAATTGTTATAAAATATTCTTTAACTTTGAAAACTATCTCTTTAACAGTATGCATGCTAGCCAAAAACCGTTAGGGAAAAAGGGCAATAAGAACTCACCTGACTTGTACTGGTTCTATCTCACTTAGCAAGGAAACTTTGAGCTAGGTGGAATGTTACAAATCTGTCAAGGGTCATGAATGAAACAGGGTTATAACCTATAGGATTCATTCGAAAAACTTTCCGTCCGAAATCTTATTCGATCGAAATATTTTTCGATCGAAATCTTTCTTGATCGAAATCTCTTTTCGACCCGAAACTAACCTGTTAAATATCTTTTAATGATTGACTATTTTGTTCGAAAACAATTGTCCGAAATCTTTTCTGTCCAAAATACATGTCGATCGAAATGTCTTGTTCGAAATACCTTTCGATCGAAATGTCCTGTCCGAAATCTATGGTGTCTAAAAATATTTTCTGATCGAAAAGTTCTGTCCGACATACTTTTCGGACGTTTCGAAGTTTTCAAATGATTCAAGCGTTCTTGGCTGATTTCTTCATTTTTTGATCCAAGACTCGATCTTTTTACGTTCAAAACTTGTGTTTAGCTTCCATGAAGCCAAATACATGCTTTCTAGTCCAATTCCATCGTAAAAATCCCAACTTTTTTTATAAAAACCCACTTTGAAACCCTAAAACCCATTTTCAATACAGAAATCGAATCTGAGGTCGAGTTGTTACATGTTATGGCTTGATTCCTTCTTCTTTGGTCTTCTGTAACGTGTAGCAATGATATCGGGCTCAAACGAGGAGATCAACGGGTGAATTATGAAACTTTCTCTCTCTAGATTAGTTGGTGAAGATGAAGTGTGGGGAGTGGAGAGGGTGGCTAGGATTTTACCCCTCCCTCTCTTTGCGCCACTTACTCTCGGCCCAAGGCCCGATCTGCTCGAGCCCACCTATTATTTCATTCTTTCTTTATTTCATTATTCCGTAAGCGTCGTTTATTCTTTATCGTAAATTTCAGGTTGTTACAAGTCTACCCCTCTTACAAAAGGTCTCGTCCTCCAAACCTGCTATAAGTTAAATAGGTGCGGGTATGACTCTTTCATTTCTGCTTTGGTTTCCCAAGTAGCTTCTGATCCTTTACGATGCCTCCATTGTACCTTGACTAACTGAATTACTTTGTTTCGTAACCGCTTCTCTTTCTTGTCTAGTATGGCGACTGGTTCCTCGACGTAATTGAGGCTATTATCTACCTCGATGTCGTCAAGTGGCACCTGTGCTGATTCTCAAACAGGCACTTGCGCAAGTGCGACACATGAAAGGTCGGGTGAATTCCACTCAACTCATCAGGTAATTCTAACCGGTAAGCAACTTCACCAATCCGCGCCATTATCTTGAAGGGTCCGACGAACCTTGGACTTAACTTCCCTCTCTTTCTGAATCGTATAATCCCCTTCCAGGGGGAAACCTTCAAAAAGATTTTTGCTGTGACTACCTCTAAACTTCCCAGCTCTTTCTGTCCTATCTCACCCCAACAGACCGGGGTTCGACATTTCCTACCATACAACATCTCGTAAGGCGGCATACCAATAGTGGTGTGGTAGCTGTTGTTGTAGGAGAATTCTGCCAACAGTAGGTGGCTATCCCAACTGCCACCAAAGTCTATAATGCATGCGTGAAGCATATCCTCCAACGTCTGGATGGTCCTTTCCGATTGGCCATCCGTCTGTGGTGATAACCCGTGCTGATGTTCAACCTTCTACCCATTGACTCATGAAATCTTTTCCAGAATCTCGATATAAATCATGTGTCCCGGTCAGATACAATCGATATTGGCACGCCATGACGAGACACAATCTCATTGATAAACACTTCTGCCAGCTTCTCCGATGAATAGGTTTCATGGATCGGTAAGAAGTGTGCACTCTTTGTTAGACGATCCACTATAACCAAAATCGTGCCATGGCCTTTAGCTGTGCGGGGCAGCTTTGTAATAAAGTCCATGGTGATACGCTCCCACTTCCATTCGGGTATTTCCAGAGGCTGGATTTTCCCATATGGTTTCTGATGCTCTGCTTTAACTTGTGCGCAAGTCAGACACTCGCTTACGTATCCGGCCACATAATTCTTAATGTTAGGCCACCAATACTATTTCTTCAAATCCTGGTACATTTTCGTGGTTCCTGGGTGGATGGAATATCATGACTTGTGGGCCTCGTCGAGTACTTTGGCCCTAATCTCTCTGTCCTTTGGTAACCACATGCGACCACATCTGGTTCTCACTCCATGAGTGTTTATTTGTAACTTCATCTGTTGACCGACCATTCTTTCTTTAGATTCTCTTCCTTTAGTGCTTATGTCTGTGCTTTTTCTAGCTCTGCCAAAAAATCTAGGGTTATCACCAACTGGTATGCTTTCACCCTAATAGGAGAATGAGTCTCCTTACGACTTAGGCGACAACGACCACATTCGCCTTTCCCGGGTGGTATAGGATCTCACAATCATAGTCTTTTAGCAATTCTAACCACCGCCTTTGTCGCATATTCAGGTCTTTCTGCTCAAAGAAATGCTTCAAGCTCTTGTGATCCGAATAAATTGTGCATTTTACCCCGTAAAGGTAATTCCTCCAAATCTTTAGCGCGAAGACAATTGCCATGAGCTCCAAATCATGAATCTTTAGCTTCCGTGACGCATACGCGATCACCTTTCCCCTCTGCATCAAAACACACCCTAACCCCTGTCCCGAAGCGTCAGAATATACCACAAGGTCCTCGTTGCCGTCGGGTAATGCTAACACTAGGGCTTGGGTTAACTTCTTCTTTAACTCGTCAAATGCTTTAGATTGGGCCTTACTTTACTTCCTTACATGTCAACCTTGTCAGTGGCGAGGCTATTCTAGAGAAGTCCTGAATGAACCTTCGATAGTAACCTACCAATCCTAGAAAACTCCAAATCTCGGTTGGTGTCTTCGGGATTTCACATTCTTGTACCGCCTCTATCTAAGCCGGGTCAACCATAATGTCGTCTGCGTTAATAACGTGACCTAAGAATTGGACTTCCTTAAGTAAGAACGCGTATTTGGAGAACTTGCCGTACAACTTTTCTTTCTGTAGCGTCTCTAGTCCTTCTCGAAGATGACAAGCATGGTCACCTTCACTCTTCGAATAAACAAGTATATCGTCTATGAATACTTTCACTGACCTGTCCAGCATTGGTCTACATACTCGGTTCATCATATTCATGAATGCTGCTGGAGCATTGGTCAAACCGAAAGACATAACGCGAAATTCGTAATGCCATACCACGAACGAAACGTTGTCTTAGGTATGTCCTCTTCCCTTACTCTTAACTGATGATATCCTGATCGCAGATCGATCTTGGAGAACCATCTGGCGCCTTGTAGTTTGTCGAACAGATCATCGATCCTTGGAAGCGAATATTTGTTATTTACCGTACGTTTGTTCAATTCCCTGTAGTCTATGCACATTCTCATGGCACCATCTTTCTTCTTTATAAACAGAACCGAAGCACCCCATGGAGAAATGCTCGGCCTAATAAGACCCCTATCCAAAAGTTCTTCCAACTCTATCATTAACTCTTTCATCTTCAGAGGAGCAAGTCGGTACGGTGCTTTAGCCATGGGCTGGACACCTGGAACTAAGTCTATCTGGAACTCTGTCGACCGGTCAGGTGGTAACCTAGGTAACTCCTCAGGAAACACCTCCGAAAAATTACATATCACTGGTACGTCTTTCAACTCTTTCACTTTTAAATCATTGTCTATCACATAGGACATGTAGGCCTCGCATCCGCTCCATATATACTTCTCAGCCTTTATCATCGATATGACGTTCGTTAACGAACCGTCACGATCCCCGTAAACCAAAACTTCGCTACCGTCTGGAGCTTTGAGCTGAACTATCTTCCGTCTACATATAATCCGGGCTTCGTTGGCAGCCAACCAATCCATACCCAAAACTATATCAAACCCTCCCAAGGTCATAACATATAACCTAACTGGCAATCTATGGCCATGTATTTTTATCGTGCAATTATCTACCATTTCATTTACTACCCAGGACTTGCCCACTGCAGTTTCCACAATAAAGGCATGTTCTACTTTAGTAACTTTGCCTTTCATTCTTCTACACATAGAGAATGATATAAAACTCCTACCGGCACCCGAGTCAAATAGTACAGATACAAATGTATGATCAAGGATGAACGTACCTGACACCACATCTGGATCGCCCCTAGCTTCTTCTTGTGTCAGTGCATACGCTCGGGTCCTTGCCTTTGACTTCTCGGCCTCTTTTCCTTTCTCTGGGCCAGCATCTTTAGGCTTACGACAGCCCTTGGCTAAATGGCTAGGGATTCCACAGTTATAGCATGACGATGCACCAGGACACTCTCGAGAGTAATGCCCCGTCTTCCCACATCGGTAACAAATCTTCAGACCTATACGGCACTACCCGGAGTGCTTTCGCCCACACTTAGCACAATCAGTTCCATCCTCAATCCTCAGCTTCTTCGTCTCTGTTCCCGCCCACTCCTTTGCTGGCTGCTTAACGAGATTAGTCATTATCTTCTCAGTGGGTAGCGGATCCGCGGATTCGAAGTCATCATAAACTATGCCAGCAAGTGATATCATAGATTCGAAGCTTCTAGGAGCATTTTCTTTAACGTGCACATGGACCCTCTATGGTAGTCCCTTGATGTAATACTTGATCCGCTTTTCCTTAGTGTCCACCAGATGTGGAACCAACTGAGCCAACTCTTAGTATTTGGAGGTGTACTGGCGATGAGTCATACTGCCAGCACAGAGCCCCAGAAATTCCCTCTCAACTCTGTCAATTTCATTATGCGGGCAAAACTTAGTGATCATTAGCTTTTTCATGTCATCCCATTTCATCTTTTTCATTTCAGCAGAAGACTTGATTCTTTCAATCGATCTCCACCAACTTAACACCTCATTAGTGAATGAGTGAGCAGCAAATTTGACCTCTTGGTCATCACGGCACCCACTAATGTTGATCACCCCGTTCATCCTCTCTATCCACTCGAAAGTGGTAACGACATCTTTCCGTCCATCATACTTCGGCCGGTCACACCCTCGAAAGGACTTATTGTTGCAACCCCGAGTTGCCATTTCATAATCAGAATCGTCACTATCAGTGACTTCAGTTCTCTTGCTGCTTTCCTCTTTCTTCTCTTTCTTTCCTATATCAAACTCTTTAAGGGCCTCGCCCAGTGCTTCCGGTAGAACTTTCTTCAAGACTGAAATAACCACTGCCACGATAGCTTCCTTCACAATCGGTTCCAACTCAAGCGCCTTGTTATGTGCATCGTCATGAACCGACTCATGGTTCCCACTGTCATTATGCTCCACGTGCACCGATTCAGTCTCGTTGCGGCAGTGTTCACTTTCCTCATGACGGTTTCGGTTACCTGGCGGTCGTCCTCGACGACCAGTACGACCCCCAGTGCGACCACCTCTCTTTGCTCTAGCCATTAGTGTCTACTACGAACAAAGATAGCTTGTGTTATCATGATAGGTAATAATTTAGAACACCTCGAGTAATGTAAATTACTAATTAAAGAGACCGGTATGAAATTACTAATTTACTTTACTACTCGGGTTCTGAACATTTCCTTTCAGAGTAACATTTGCATCCAAGTTCAGAGTTTCTACTATAAGGCATGTACTATATACTGTCTACTATCTGTGCTAAGGCATGTACTACGTACTATTTAAAGCATTTACTTTCTACTATCTGTGCTAAGGCATTATTGTCTATGTTCTATGTAAGGACATTGACTACCTTCTGTCTACTATCGTTCCATGGACGGGCTGCTCTGACTGACATTCCTTTCCTTTCTTTTTTTTGTTCCATTCTCAGTTTAAGTTCAGACATTATCGCAAATGTCTGAATCTTTCAAACTATGGCTCTGATACCAACTTGAAACGCCCCAAAACTGGGTACGTCTCATAGTTGGCACAAAACATAACAAACATACTTCTTAAACCAGAAATCATAATCTATTACAGCGGAAGTCTTTAAATTGAAACATTCATCAAACAATAAAGTAATTCATTGTCTAAAACATAAACTATCGGAATAGGAAATGTCAGTCTTAGAGCGGTGACCCGATGTCCATGCTATCCGGCCCTCACAGCTCATTTACTTTACTTTTGCTTTACCTTTACTACATGTCATGCATACTAAAAGTCAGCTAACGCCGGTGAATTCTTTCTTTACTTTAAACTATAGAACTTTCTTTTTTTGGTAGCTTAGTTTTATAAAAATAAAATATAAGCTTTACTTTCACTTTCTTTGAAAACACTTTAACTTTACTTTAAAACTTTGCAACGTGACAATTATAAAACTGTTACGTTATATCTTTCGTTAAAACTTTACTTTTGAGGTAACCGGTTAAGGTGTCCTCCTTTACTCTTTGCCACTTTGGATTTCTCTCGTACAAGACAAGTGACTATAACATACTTTAACTTTCACACGCGAATCATTGCCCAAGGGCAGGATCCCTTTGCTCGCTTACACCTCAGGATAAGACTTTTACTTTGCTGTGCCCAAACCCTAGGGTGGGACTTTCTCGCTTACACTGAATTAAAGACTCCTTTGCCTACTCACACCTCAGGATGAGACTTTCTCGCTTACACCGAAGTGAAGACTCCTTTGCCTGCTCACACCGAAGTGTGAAACTTCTACTTTCCTTGCCTGCAGGACCTTTTACTTTGCAACTACTATGCAACTACTATGCACTTATACTACGTCACATAATATAATATCATTCAAACACATAACACATAGACAAATAACACATATTAACATATAAGCATATAATATGGCATCTGTCACTTTCATTGTCAAGCTGCACCGAGATGCAACTTCTTTACCATTCTTTACTTTGCTCTACTTTCTTGAAATTACTTTTCAAAGATAGTAGTATTCTCTTTAACACTTTAACTCTCTTTTTATAGAAGTAACCTTTTATAAAATACTATACTTTGTCTTTCATTTTATAAAAATATATAACTTTTATAAAATATTCTTTAACTTTGAAAACTATATATTTAACAGTATGCATGCCAGCCCAAAACTGTTAGGGAAAAAGGGTAATAAGAACTCACCTGACTTGTACTGGTTCTATCTCACTTAGCAAGGAAACTTTGAGCTAAGTGGAATGTTACAAATCTGTCAAGGGTCACGAATGAAACAGGGTTATAACCTATAGGTTTCATTCGAAAAACATTCCGTCCGAAATCTTATTCGATCGAAATCTTTCTTGATCGAAATCTCTTTTCGACCAAAAACTAACCTGTTAAATATGTTTTAATCATTGACTATTTCGTTCGAAAACAATTGTCCGAAATCTTTTCTGTTCAAAATACATGTCGATCGAAATGTCTTGTTCGAAATACCTTTCGATCGAAATGTCCTGTCCGAAATCTATGGTGTCCGAAAATATTTTCCGATCGAAAAGTTCTGTGCGACATACTTTTCGGACGTTTCGAATTTTTCGGACCATTCATAGAGTTTTCGGACGATTTAAGCGTTCTTGGCTGATTTCGTCATTTTTTGATCCAAGACTCGATCTTTTTACCTCCAAAACTTTTGTTTAGCTTCCATGAAGCCAAATACATGCTTTCTAATCCAATTCCATCGTAAAAATCCCAACTTTTTATAAAAACCCACTTTGAAACCCTAAAACCCATTTTCAATACAGAAATCGGATCTGAGGTCAAGTTGTTACCTGTTATGGCTTGATTCCTTCTTCTTTGGTCTTCTATAACGTGTAGCAACGATCTCGGTCTCAAACGAGGAGATCAACGGGTGAGCTATGAAACTTTCTCTTTTTACTATCTCTCTCTAGATTAGTTGTGGAAGATGAAGTGTGGGGAGTGGAGAGGGTGGCTAGGGTTTTACCCCCTCCCCCTCTTTGCGCCACTTACTCTCTGCCCAAGGCCCGATCCGCTGGAGCCCATCTATTATTTCATTCTTTATTTATTTCATTATTCTGTAAGTGTTGTTTATTCTTTATCGTAAGTTTTGGGACGTTACATGTGGATAGTGGTTGCTCCCGACACATGACTGGAAATATTCATTTGCTAGAAGATGTGAAAAAGATTGATGGTGGTTATGTTGCTTTTGCGGGTAAAAGAGATGGTTTCATAACTGGATAGGGAACGTTGAAGAATGAGAAAGTGAAGTTCGAGAAAGTCAATTATGTGGAGCAACTCGAGCACAATTTACTCAGTGTTTCTCAAGTCTGTGATAAAAAGTTTTCTTTCTATTTCAATGATTCTGAATGTTATATTCTGAAGCCGGGATTTATTATACCTGAGGAATGGATTCTGATGAAGGCCCAAGGAGAAATGACACCTATGTCCTAGACATGAGTGTGGCTACTACAATAGATTCAGTTCCTACATGTTTACTCTCCAAGGCGTCTGAAGCTGACTCTGTTCTTTGGCATCGAAAGTTAGCACACATCAATTTCAGAAAAATGAATTACTTGGTGATGAATGACTTGATTACTCGTGTTCCCAAATTGAAGTTTTCTGTGCCTGATGATTGTATACCTTGTAAGAAGGGCAAGCAGCACAGAAATTCCCACAAATCAAAGAAGCAAAATTCTATTATTACTCCTTTGGAGTTACTTCATATGGATTTGTTCGGGCCAATAAGTATTCGAAGTATTGGAGGAAAGTCGTATTGTCTGGTGGAAACTGATGACTACACAAGATTTTCATGGGTCAAGTTTTTGGCAACAAAAGATGAAACAACTGAGATTGTTCAATTCTTGATTATCGAGCTGGAGAATCTTTTCAAGCAGAATGTTAGGTGTATTAGAAGTGACAATGGCACTGAATTCAAGAACAACAAGATGGGATTCTTTTGTTTACAAAAGGGTATTCATCATGAATTTAGCGCGCCATATGTACCTCAACAAAATGGTGTAGCTAAGCAAAAGAACAGAACATTAGTTGAAGCAGCGAGAACAATGCTTGCGGATTCTATGCTACCAGTCACTTTCTGGGCTAAAGCTATGAATACTGCTTGTCATGTCCTTAACCGAGTTCTAACCGTGAAGCAACACAACAAGACATGTTATGAGTTGTGAAACAATCAAAAGCATAATTTAGATTATCTTCTACCTTTTGGGAATCTGTGTACTCTTCTGAAGACCAAAAATGTTCATACAAAGTTTAGCGAAAAGGAAATTGAAGGGATTTTTCTTGGATACGTTTCCAATTCGTTGAATAAAAGAATGTATAACAAGGAAACCAGACAAGTTGAAGAATGGTTTCATATCGATTGCTCGAATCGTTTAATTCCTCAGAAGGCGGTTAGTCCAGAGTGGTCCAGAGAAGGCGGTTGGTCTAGAGTGGGCATTTGATTCCTCAAAAGACGGTAAGTCTTGCAATGGTGATCAAGATTGCGGTTTTACACCAAGATCAATGGTTCCATTATCAGTTCCAACGTCAACTCCTATCCGAATGTTGCGTCTAGTTTGGGTACTCATGAATTAGATAGTGATGCCGATGAGGCGATATTTCCGGATTTTTTACCTCATCCTTTGATCGTTGATGACTCGTCTACATCTACACAATGTCAGGGGGAGATTTCTTTTAATCTAGATCTAGTGATACAAGTTCCTCAAGTTGTTCCTTCTCAAGTGGACACTACACAAGTTGATGTTTTACATGTTCCTTAGGTTGCTTCCGCCAAAGAATTGAAAGATCATCCCTTTACGAATATCATTGGGAATTTGCAGGATGGAGTCAAAACTTGTTCTTTAACTAACAATACTTGTTTATATTCTCAGATTAAGGATATTGGAATACTTAATGTTTGCTCACATTCTTGTTTTGTTTCTCAGATCGAACCAAAGAACGTGGAAATGGCTTTACAAGACAATAATTGGATTGAGGCTATGCAGGAAGAGCTAGCTCAATTTGATAAATTGAATGTTTGGAATTTGGTTGATCTTCCAAAGGGAGTGTATCCGATCGGCACGAAGTGGGTTTTCAAATGTAAGAAAGATGATAGAGGTGTCGTGGTGAGGAATAAAATGAGGTTGGTCATTCAGGGCTTTAATCAACAGGAAGGCATAGATTACACTGAGTTGTACGCACCTGTAGCAAGGTTGGAAGCGATTCATTTGTTTCTGGGTTTTGCTTCGTTCAAAGGGTTTAAGGTTTATCAATTGGATGTTAAAAGTGCTTTCCTTTATGGCAAGGTTAAGGAAGAAGTATATGTGTGTTAGCCACCGGGATTTGAAGATCCATTATATCCCTCGAGAGTGTTCAAGCTAGATAAAGCTTTTTATGGACTTCATCAAGCGCCCAGAGCTTGGTATGAAACGTTATCTCAGCATCTTCTAGAAAATGGTTTTATTCGTGGCCAGATTAACTCAACCTTGTTCATAAAGAAAGCAGGGGGAGATTACCTGATGGTTCAGATTTACGTGGACGATATTATATTTCGCTCAACAAATGAAGGGTTATGCAAATAGTTTGAGGGAGTTGTGAAATCAAAGTTTGAAATGTCCACTATGGGAGAGTTGTCCTTTTTTTTAGGGTTGCAAGTTAACCAGAAGGAAGATGGCTTCTTTATTTATCAGCCTAAGTATGTAAACGGTATCTTGAGTCGGTTCAAGATGGAAGAGTGTACCCCATATGACACACCGATCCCAGTGAATCACAAGTTAAATCCAAATCCAGAAAGGAAGGATGTTGACAGTCGATTGTAAAGAGCTATGATTGGAACCCTCATGTACTTAACTGCGTCAAGGCCATATATAATGTTTTTCGTGTCTCTCTGCTCTAGATTTTAAGTGAAATCGAAAGAATCTCATCTGATTGCAGTAAAAAGGATATTCTGATACCCGAAAGGGAAACCGAGATTAGGACTTTGGTTTCCTCATGGATCTAATTTTGATTTTGTTGCATATACAGATTCTGATTTTGGAGGTTGCTGCTTTGACAGGAAGTCTACAACAGGTGGTTGCTAGTTTCTTGGTAATCGGCTTGTATCATGGCAATGCAAAAAGCAGACCACAGTCTCCATCTCAACATGTGAAGCAGAGTACATTGCAGCTTCCAGTTGTTGTTCACAAATTTTGTGGATCCAACAACAATTAAGAGAGTACGGTTTGAATTTCACTTGCACCGCCATGTTCATAGATAACAATGTCACTATGTCCATTACTAATAATCCTGTCAAACACAATAAAACTAAGCGTATTAAGATAAGATATCATTTTATTCATGATTATGCAGATAAAAGGTTGATTGAGCCGGTGAAAGTGCAAACTAATGACAACTTTGCTCACCTCTTCACTAAGGCATTTGATCGGACTCGCTTTGAGTTTTTGGTAAAAATGATCGGAGTGATCAATCCCGAATAAAAGTTTTTCAAAAACTATTTTCATGGAAGTGTTTATTTTTTCTTTATTTCTTTCTTTTAGTATAGTTTACTGCTTTATTACATTCATGCATTTAGTTTTACTTTCAAAAAGATGTTATTTATAAAAATTCAAACAAATTTGAAAAATATAAAATCAACATCATTTGAAGTTAGAGAAGAAATGATAGTACATCAGTAGGTGATCACACATATGACCATAGAATGACTACATGGTTTCTGTATATACTCAAATGTTTTGTTTATGATTTGATCTAAACTTCTTATTTTGCACAAACAAGAAATGATAGATTCATGACTGCTCAACATACATACATATCTATATATATTTTTATTTGTATATCTGCATGTAATTTGAATTTTTAGTAGGCTGAAAGCATGTTTAGACCATTAGTAGTGTGAAAACATAATGATCTATGTCACAATCATGATTTGAACCCATATTATGCTAGGTATGTGTGTTAAAAGATCATTATCAGATAAAGAATATGAGACTTTAAGAATTTCATGAGACCAGTATCGGATTATGTTGTATAGCATAATTTTTCGGTTTACTTCACTGCCCATGTCCTGAAAAACATGCAATGTGTTGTTGAACCAAGATATGTCTTTATAACTTTTTTCAAGCATATACTAGCCCTTGAATCAAAAATCACTTGATTATTCTGATTCATTGAAGAGATCCAGATAACATTTGGACCACTTTACCCTGAATTATCGAATCAATCGATTCTTTATTCAATCTTTCATCTGTTACAAGATATCATTGAGAATCATCAAAACCAAGCCAATCTATATGAATCATTCGATTCTGAATCTTTGAGATTCTTTATATCCTTTGGGATCTGCTTCTTTTCCTATGCTAATTGATATAATTTCATCCTGGAGATTGATATACATATTCTATTGCACAAGGTCTCAAATATCTTGAAGATAATGCACCTTTATTTTATGTTGGCATACTTGTGGGGTACACATTGTTTTTCATATAAATGGTACTAACTCACAAGAAAGCGGGATAAACAGACATTTAGTCAAATTTTATAATACTGGTAACTTGAACTTACATGTAGTGTATTACAAATTCGGTACGAATAAGTTAGCATGTGATGATCTGATCTTGTTTACTTTGAAGTTTATCATGTATCATCTCATGTTTTCTGAATATTATGAAAAGAAAATTATGAGAAAGAAGTGGTTGATGAGCTGTGATTTGTAAGTACACAGAAAACCTTAGGTCACCCTTAGATCTGCTAAGGATATTAAAACTGATATGTGTGTGTTTCATCAAATATACTGATATGATCTTCTTACTCATGATGTTTGAACAAAAATATGTGATTTTATTACTTGTGTTTCATTTTGTACAGATAAAAACAAAAAATATGTGATTTTAGTTTGTATAGATAAAAGCCAAAAAGATTTTATTTTTTTACTACATTAATTCATTTAAAAATTTCAAAAAGATTTTAGGTGTGTTTTAGCTTAAAATTTAAAATACAAAAATATGTTCGTTATTAGATAAGTTTGTTCTTTCTCAAAAATCCAAAAATATTTTATTTCTTTCTTCTATGAAAATTTTATTTTTTTAATGTTCGGGGTTGTATCTCTTACCGGTTCAAGTGGGAAAGAAGAAAGTTTGTGTAGTTGAAGATGGATTTGAAAAGGTCAAATTGTTCTAAGTTTGCTTGGCTAAGTTCGCCTGGGAGCGAACTTAATATGTTCGCCTCGTTTTAACGAACTTAATCAGAGGGTATAAATAGCAGTGTAGCGAACTTAATATATTTACTCTCTTTGTCTGACCTAGCGAACTTATTTGGCGAACTTGATCGAGTTTTGGCGAACTTACTTGTTTTCAAAATTTCTTTTGTTAGGTGGTATTTTCATCGATTAAATCTCACTCTACTTGATTGTGCGATTCATTTGAAGGTATATTCATCAATTTTCATCCATTATATTGATCATAATTTGAAAAGTTTGAGGGTTTGGTTACGGGTTAGGTTTAGAGGCTGTGATTGCGTGGTGTTTGTGAGTTTAAAGTCAAATTGTTGTTTCCATATCATTTATCGGTGCTAGTATTACAAATTTCATGGTTTAATTCATCTTGTTAACATCAGGATTTGAGTTTGAATGATTTGTGTACAAGTTCATGCCCTAGCAAACTTGCTCAGGCGAACTTGTTAAGTTCGCCTAGGGCGTTTTAAGCGAACTCATTATGTTCGCCATAGGGCCAGTACTGAATTGAGACTTAGCACTTTTTATGTTTCCAATTTTTTTTAACTTTTGTTTTTCTTTTTATTTCTTTTATTATTTCGTTGCTAATGTCTACATATTGTTTTTCATTGACAGATGGATCGTCGTGTGGTGTATAAGCATAAGCAAGTGGTACTTCTTGATCCAGATCTTCGAGAGGTTGTTAATTACCGTGAGATTATCACTTTTCTGAACAGATCAAGAATCAGGGTTGCTTTATCAGCAAATCCAATCATGAGCTTGCAATATATTCAACAAATATTGGGATACAGCAGTGCATGATTGTCAAGTTAATCCAAATGTGATCCGTGCAACTGTCAACAATCAAGATATAGCCATATCTGTTTCAACTATTAGAGAAGCATTATCTTTGGGTGGAGCTGACAATGATCCTCTTATGCTACCTACCACTCTTATTACTGGATGTTTGCACAGAATGGGTTATTGAGGGAAAGCAAATGATTCTCAAGCAAGGAAAGGAGTCCATGTAGAGCAATGGAGGTATTTCATGCATGTAATCATACAGTGCTTATAACCAAGAAAGGCTGGTACTGATGGGTTAAAATATCTCTTCAAGCGGCTATAGCGGCACTTACTCTAAACAGAGGATACAACTTTGCTCATTACTTTTACAAAGAGATGTTGCACATATTAATCCACTAGAAGGTCAAGGTTTTCTAATGTATCCAAGGTTCTTACAAGTTATCATTAATCACCTGATTCCTGAGTTACAGCCAGCTGGTCAAAGACTGACACTTACTCCAATGACAAAAAGGATCTTCACAGATTGTAATAATGTTGATGCGTAATGTTTTAATATGTAAAAATATAATAAATATATTTTTAGGATGGTTTCACGAGATCAGGTTTTAAATTTATAAAATGATAATTACTTTAACTTAAAACACACACAATAGGCAAGTGTACCTATGGCAGCGTAATATAGTTTAGGTAAGAACCAAGTATCGAACCAACGAACACGGTCGAATTCCAATACTCAACTTTTGTTAACGTTTAGCCGGTTTAATTAGAGAGTGAGTTTTGTGTGCTTGTGGAACAGGAAAGTAAATGAAAGAAAAGTAAATTGCGCTAAAGTAAATAGCAGAAAAGTAAAAACGTGCGTGAAGTGTGTAACAGAAATGTAACGAACAGAATAGTAAATAACAGGAAAGTAAATAGATCGGAAATGATCAGGTTACGAATAGTATTGCTTTGGGTTTCGAATCCCCTTGGTGCGTGATAATGTTAAGTTGACAAATCCAGTGATATGAGTACTACAAATGTGTGACTTGGGTCACCGCTAGAGCTTTGTCCTCACGACATTTGATTTGCAAATTTAAAAACTTTAACAAGTGGTAGTGCCTCCCGTTAAGGACAACAATTACCCTCAACCCTTCGAATGGTCATCTCCGGGTTGGTTTAAGACATCCAACGTAGAATGCTTTGTATTAGAGTTAAATAGGTGATTATATTTTGCTCACCGGGAGGCGGTGCAAAAATGGGACCAAGTATAAAGACGTACCATTCCCAACATGAGTTCACCAATTCTTGGTCGAATAATAAGTTCGTATAAAGACGTGCAATCTTAATAGTGTTAACCAAGCCTTGGCTTATCAATCTCTACTTGTATAAAGACGTACAAGCTTCAAGAGAAGTTTGATTAAAAAGGTTTTACACTTTAAAAATCAAGAACACTCACAAATATAAAGACGAATTTAGACAATAATAAAAGCCCATCAAAATGGTGGTTTTAAGGATGAATAGTTAAAGACATAAACATATCACTTGGATTAATACGTTAAACATTAACATGCACCAAACTTCATCTTCACCCTAGCAATACAAAGAGTCTAGCCACGAATGGCCATACTAACTAGCATAACGCTGAGTTTCGTAGGCTCCCCTATTGCGGAACAAGGAGGAAGAGCCCCTCTACTCACTACTACTACACTCTAACTACGAAATAAGCTTTCTCAGGTGTGTTCTTGGGCTGTGTAAGGGATGCGTCAATGAAGAACTCAAGCCATCTATTTATAGGCTTCAAAATGAGCAATGCACGGTCGTGCATTGGATTGCACGGGCGTTCAAACACCTCGGGAATCAAACATGGTACAAAGGACAGTGTACCGAAGTATGGGGAGGGCAGAAGGGCATTGCACGACCGTGCAATGGGTTGCACGGCCGTGTAACCCTCTGCCTGCTCCCCAGGCTCGTCTTTTAGCTACTGGTTGACTTGTGTTGACCTGGTTTGACTTCTTGGGGGTCAATGCTCGGGTTTGGTCCTCCAAAAGCTTGATTTCTTCATGTTTTAAGCTGGTTTTTTGTTTGTTTATCTTGGAGCACCGAATAATCTGCAATTGTGAAGTATTAACGTTTTAAGTATCAATTGTAAAGTTATTAATCAATTAGTACCATAATATGGGGATTATTATGCATGCAAAACATGTATCATTTAGGACATATCAAATGTCTAAAGGGAGAATCGTGCATTGATTCTAGTTCCTACTCCTATGTTTGGACATATAATCAATCATGATTATGTTGCTCCTGCTAATGATAATTCGATCAATCCGGGTGAGCAAGAAGTACCAGCACCATAACAACAACAAGCTCAACCTTAACTTCAACAACAACAACCTGCTCAAGTTAATGTTCAAGCTCCTGTTCAACAAGAACCACAACCACAAGTTAATCCTGTTTAGGATGAGGTTCAAGTTGAAAACCAAGTAGATGAAAATGTTGATAACGTTGATGAAGATATTCATGTGAATGATGATGTCAATATACCTTCACCTCCATCACAACAGCAAGAGAATGTTGAAGTTGTATCTACTAGTTCAAGTTCATCAAGTTCTGGTGAAGAAGAAGAAGGAGGAGACAAAGGTAAAGAAGTTGATTCTGAGGCTACAGAACCTGATTTTGACTCAGATCATTATGAGGTATTAAGTAAGCAAACAAGGGTTATAAAACATAAACAAGGTAGAAAGAAATCAATTCCAAGAAGAAAGTCAGTTCGAGGTCCACCTTTAGGATCTGTACTTGTGGAACGAATTCTAAGAGACGAATCGTCTGACTCTGATTATGGTCCTGACTCTCCTAAGGGAAAGAAGAAAGTAGCTATGAAAGTTCCTATTACATCAGCTGAAGATGATATAGCTTTTGTTGATTCTTTGCTTGTCACTCCTCCATCAACTCAAACCACCCCATCTATTCCAAAACAGACTAGTCAGGCTGAACCATCATCTGCTGATAAAAATAAAAAGGTTAAAGTTCTAGAGGCAAGAGTTTCCTGCTTAGAAGTACAAGTTAAGGGTTTACAAGGGCAAATTGATGCCCTTCAAGCTGCAGATATGCAAAGGCAAATTGAATTACAATCACAAAATCGTCATATAGTTGAAATGAAAATCTTAATTACCTAGCTTGTAGAGCGTATTGACGCTCAGGGGGAGAGAGCTACCGATGATACGTGTCAAAATGTTAGAGTACAAAGACGAGATAATGATGACGACAATGATCCTAATGCAAGAGGTATAGGTGAGCGTCAACATGCCGATGTGACACTGTTATCTGTAGCACATGGGGAGTCAACTCAAGAGGACAAGACAGGTGATAAAGAAAGATCTAAGGTTGAAGCTATGGATTTACTAGAAAACTCATCATTCTTTGAATACTATGAAAGTGATGATGATAAGTTTGAGTGCTTGCTCAACTTAGACAATCTAAGTGATGATGATGATGATGATGATGGTGGTGGTGATGATGCGGAGCTTGATATTGAATAAGGAGAGATAGTAGAGTTTGAAGTGACAAAGGAAGTAAGCAATGTGACATATGAAAGGAATGACGGGACGAATATAGATTTGGACTTTATTAAAGAAAATGTTACTAAAGAAGAAAGTTCAGATGGTTTATCTGACAAGGCTGATGAAAAAGATGAGGAAGTGAATCAGACATGTTCCTCGTTTACTGCAATTCTAATTGGTCAAGACCAAAGTAAAGAACAAGTATTCTATAAACAAACTGGTATGACCAAGGAAAATTGGCTTAAGATGGTGAAAAGTTGGAAGAAAAATTTACCTGTGACTCCACCAAGACCAATACTCAAAGAGAAATATGTAAATGATGTGCATTGCATGGGAATCTTAAGATGGTTTTATGACGATGAGTTCAATTTGTTTGTGATTAAGAGATATGATGGCACTCAGTACTTGAAGCCCAGATTGGAATACTTTAACTTATTTCCAAGGTGTGAACTGAATGGTTTAGCAACTCAACCTCTGATTAATAGATAAAGAGATAACATTGATGATTGCATAGCAAGACTGATTTGTACCGAAGGGAGTACCGGAAAGTATGATAGACTGAAGTATCTGTCCGAAATCTCTTTCTGTCCAAAATACTTTTCGACTGAAATGTCATATCCGAGATACTTTTCGATCGAAAATTTCTGTCCGAGATATATGTAAGTCCCCGGGTGTCTCGGATCGTTACGTATGGGTGTGTGACTAGTCTGACCGGGTGCAGAATGCCCGTGACTAGGTGGAGAATCAAGCAACATAGAGTAAACCGACAACGAAATCACTTTCAAACTTCATCTATTATAAACTTGAAGGTTACAGAAAGAATATACTGAGTGCAAATGCATGCGTACATAAATTCTGTAAACCTATTCTATTTATACTAGACCTGATCTCTGCGCAGTTAACAAGTGCGTAGGGAAAATTGTTCATGCGTACTTAGCAAGTACGCAGAGTATTCTTGCGTACTTGCAAAGTACGCAGGAAGTAATTCATGCGCACATACTAAGTGCGCAAAACACTTAGAGAAAATATACAACAATAACATGCATTAGAAATTACAACTCGATAACTAATACATACAGACAATACAATACAAAGACTAATACATACTAGACAAGTATAAAAGCTAAGACACTATCCAGAGTGTTTGTCACACAAAAGTGCTTCAACAAACTCCCCCTTGACAACAGATCTGCATTGTCTTCGGTCTTCACTGCTCCCCAGCTTTAGCTTCCATCTTCTTCTTGTAGTCAAGGCAGAACTTGATCACCCTGTCATATTTAGAAGCAAGGAGCTTTGTCCAGTCATTCGTGTACAAGCAGTACTTGTCAGCTAGTGCCTCCAGATCTTTCACAGAGAAGTTTATGAAGCAGACTTCATCAAACACTCTGATCAGTTCCCTTGGCACTAAGCTTCAACTATCGGACCACACCTTTCCAATCACCACTGCCTCGCCCGATTTAGGATCTACGTACCAGTACAATATGTTACCGAGGATATCCTGAGATAACTTGCTAAGGGGAATCTTGGTTTCACACAGCACTGGCTTGTATACCAGTTTCTTTAAGCTTCTCTTAGTCACAGGATGTCTAACATTCTTGTCCCTGACTCGCTTGGGCACTTGAGGCTTAAACATTTTGAATTTCCCAGATCTTACCTCTCGTTGTAGAACCTGCCATAAAGCCATCGCTACGGCGTGATTTGAGTGACCCAGCAGCTCTCGGTTTACTAGGTTAACGAGGTCATATCTTGGCAAGGAGTTGAAAGCTTCGCTGGTTGGTTTCAAGTATTGAACTCCCCCAGCTCGCTTGATTGCAAACAACTTCTTATCCTCCTCGAACTTCACATCTAAGATCATCCCTGTCGCTCCGTGTTTGTCTATGATTGAAGTCTTTTTCCAGACAGGAGCCGGATCCTTCGATGAACTTGTAGGCATATGTTTGTCTTTCTGTGCCTCTGGATCTACAGGTGTAGGGTTGGCAGGGGAGGCTTCAGTCGATGCCTCAACAGTACTAGCAGGCTCGACTGAACCTGTGTCAAGATGAGATTCAAAGGATGGAACTTTGAAGATCTCTCCATCTTCAAACTCATACTCTCCTTCCCCGTCGCCCTTGGGAACTTCGATTACCACATCATCATCTTCCTCATCCCAGTCGTCACCAGAGTCGATCTCTCCCTCTTCCAGATTGCAGAGAGCTTCGATTTGTGCTTCTTTGGAATAGTCTGGATCTAAGAATTAGATCACATCATCCGACACGTCGTTAGATAGATCTTTCAGAACGTCAGCCACCGACTTTCCTTTATTGCTACCTGAAGCATCACCTCCACCTTCACCCTGAGTGGACTCCCCCTCAGCCATAGGCACGGCAGAAATGAGAACAATCGCCCACGCCGATGATTGTTGCTCACTTCCGCTCAGTCCGGCTTCAGGATCCTTGTCCTGATCATCACTCTTAGTCAGATCAACTAAGTGACAAGCCCCTTCACTGCTAGGCTTAGGTGGTTGCTTCTCCAACAGTTCCTTCAACTCCTCCTCCTGAGCAGCAAGCGTCTTGGCCATATCACAGACCAATTTCACCATAGTGTCATGCTCTAACCGCTGCTTATCATTAGTTGCCCACTGTTTCTTCAACGTGGCTACTTCATCAATCTAAGAATTTATCTGTTGCTTGTCAGATTCTTCTCTTGATTTCTATACCATTTCAAGAAGACTCACGAATTGAGTTTCTAGGGTAGTGATCTGTGTATCACGAGGATTAGGTCCCCTTGAAGACGATGCTTTGGCTTGATCAGTTGGGAAGGTGAAGATTTCATCGAAATCAAATCCATGAGTAAAATCTAACTCATGAAATGGTTCACTGATGTGTTGAAGAGTGGTTATGGGGATTGAGGTAGGGATTGTGGTTGTTTGAATGGTTGTAGGAGTGATGGTGACAGACTCGGTTAAAATTGGGGTTGTCACCGCCACTTGGATAGATGGTACAGGGAGGGACACTATGACAGGAACCTCCTCTGCGATAGCAGTGATAGCCACATCAGGTGTTACACGTGGCCTCCTCCTCTGTCGCATGTAAAGCTGTTGTGAAGGTAATGTAGGAGTGATGCTTGCCTCTGAGCACTAACTTCTACCTCACGAAGGATAGCTTGTTGTGGCCTATCCCCCGTTGCTTATTTATACTCTCTTTTCTGCGTCTCTGTATGGCAGCGTCCGAATCAGAATCGGGCTCGTATTCACTGCTAGTCTCTTGTCGCTTTCTCTTGGAAGATGACTCAGGAAGGGTCACCTTCATCAGTCTTCTTGGGTGTGCCTGGGACGGTGCATCATCAGAATCAGAGGAATCTGACTCGGTTGATTCAGAGTCGGAATTTTCAGCATCTCCAACTACTTGTTCTTCATATCCTTCTTCTTCAGACATTTCATATTCAGATCGAACTTCCTCTTCTTCTTACTGTTCATCACTATGCTGACTGAGTTCTGGCTCAGACTCGGCACTATACCATCTGAAGTCAGCAAGGGCCACATATGCTTCATTGATCAGGTGGCCAAAGAGTGGAGTATGCTCAGGGGTAGGTTCTACACTGCCTGGCATTAAGAACTGTGAGAAAACTCTCTTGGCCACCCGTTTGACTTGAAGTCTCTGTCTAATTGCCGGTAGATTAGGTACAACATCATTAATCAACAGCTGCATGAACCGAGCGTATAATAGAAATCTAAACCTATCAGCAGCATTGATTTGATCGGTGATAGACTTGTAGATATATTTTGAAAAGTTATAACCCTTGTTAAGAGAGAAGGCACCCATTGGAGCTACCAAGTCATGCCCCATGGCATCCTTTCCCGCCTTTCTAGCAGATAGGCACATGATCATGAAGTGCGCGAAGTAACACCACTGATCAAGTACCCACATCTTCTTGTACGAGGAGTAGTCCATGGTACCGACATACCCCATATCTTCGATCGGTTTAGGAAGTCGACAATCTCCCTATATTGTAGTGCAGCACCCTTCCACTCAGGCTATGTTAGAGCTAGTAGATTGAATTAGCTGGTAAATGTTGACCTAGCCTTGTCCGACGGTAGCCTACAGTCAAACAAGGGGTCAAAAGCAAAATCAAACCCTGATACAGATAGTTTAGGAGTCAATAAACTTCGATTAGAGACTAATAACAAGTTTTAGGTCATAATTTTCATTTAGAACAACCAAAATCGGTCAAATCTTCATTAACAAGAACTTAGAGAGTCAAATCTTCACTAACAATAATTGGAGATGTAACGGGTGAAATGTACTGAGATTCTCACCAATGATTAGCAAGGAGAAGATGACACAAAGATTGGGAAGAAAAAATGATTAGGAACACCCGAGAATCTTGAGTGAAAAGGAGCAGGAGGTATTAAACAGTGAAACGTTTGAAATGAGATGAAACCCAAGAAGAATTCTAACTGTTGTATATATACCCAACACAAACTGGTCGTGCGTAGTTGTAAAGTATGTAGGACTTAACTCCTGCGTAGTTACTAAGTACGCATGACTTAAGTCTTGTGTACTTGTTAAGTACGCAGGGTTTACCTCATGCGCACTTAATAAGTACGTAGAGACCCTTGTGTGCTCAAACTTTCAACTCAAATTATGAAGATTTCAAGTCAAATAACGAACAAGATAAACACATTCAATCAAGAGGATTCAAAGTCAATTCAAGAAGGTTAAACACAAATATTTTTTTTTGCTTTTCTGATTAAAATTGAACTGTACACAAACTTAGAATCTTTTTTATCTTTTCTAGATATAAATATACAGGTATATACACACACACTATTTTTGTTCAAAGACACGAGCAGAGGATCATATCAGGCTAAACTATAGCTAAAACGATACAAGATAAACGTCAAAGAATATAGGATCATGTCATGGATTACAATTTATTCATACGTAATAAGCACATAAATAAGTAATTCAAGTTGGCAATATTATAAGATTTGAAACCATAAGCATCTTTGTATCACGTTCTTGTGTGTTAAGGTATTAATTTTAAGATATATAACGAGTACCCCACTGATTTGCTACAGAATGTAACTTGCACTATCTCAAGGCATCTAAGATTTTCAAATCTCCAGAATGAAGTTACATCATTTAGCACAGAAAAAATCAAGCAGAATCCGTAAGGATTATTAAGAATCATAAGATTCAGAATTGAGTGATTCAGATGTCTTGGTTTGATTCGATTTTCTTCTATGAATATCATATAATGATTCAGGTTAATAGATATGGAGTCTGAGGATTTAGGTAAGGTGATCCAACTTTTATATAGATTTGATTTCAATGAATCAGGTATGATTCAAGGGTGAATACATGCTCAACGGTTGATGTAAAGACATGTCTTGATTCAATCTCTCATTGCATACTTGTGAGTATGGGCCGTGAGATGAACCGCAGTAATTGTGCTAAAGACATAACCCGAAAGTGGTCTTTTAAGAAAATATTTGCTAAAATCTTACATCCTTTATTTGATAATGATCTTTTTGTAATCTTTTACACACGCACACAGGCATACATGGGTTCAAATCACAGTTGTAGTCTAGGTTTAGTTTCCACACTACTAGTGATTCAAAGACGCCTACAGCCTACTGACAATTCAAATAACTTGTAAATAAGCAGATTAAAAACACAACAATTTAAACAATCAAGTAAGCATGACGCAATCATTTCCCATATGAGTAGACTGTGGCGTTTAGATCATTACAGATGTGCTATCATTTCCTCTTTTCTCAAGATAACTTTGAAATTTTCTCCAATTTCTATTTTGTTTGGATCTTTGTAAAACATTTGAATAATAAAAGAACTATACAGAATACTTAAAAAAATATAAACTTTAACTTTCATGAATTGAATTGATTTAAGAAAAACAAGTTTTCACTCTGGATTGAACATTCCTATCAAGTTGAAAAGATGTTCAAAGCGGGTTCGATCAAACGCCTTAGTGAAAAGGTTAGCAAAGTTGTCATCCGTGTGAACCTTTACAAGTTCAATGAGATGCTTTTCAGCACAATCACGGATGAAATGATGGCGAATTTCAATATGTTTAGGTTTGGAATGTTTCACCGGGTTGTTTGTGATGGACATGGTGGCATTGTTGTCAATGAACAGCAGAGTTCTAGTGAAGTTTAAGCCGTAGTCTCTCAATTGCTGTTGAATCCACAATATATGAGAACAACCGCTAGCTGCAACAATGTACTCTGCTTCACATGTTGAGACAGAAACCATTGACTGCCTCTTACACTGCCAGGAAACCAGTCTGTCTCCCAAGAATTGACATCCACCAGAAGTTGACTTTCTATCAAGGTTACAACCGCCATAGTCTGAATCAGTATAGGCTTTGAAGTCAAATGACTGCTGCTTTGAATACCAAAGACCTAATCGGGTTTTCCCTTTCAAGTATCTGAAAATCCTCTTGACAGCTATCATATGAGACTTCTTCGGTTGTGACTGAAACCTTGAGCACAAGCATACAGAAAAAAATATGTCTTTCCATGAAGATGTGAGATACATAAGAGAACCGATCATCCCATGGTACAATTTGCAATCCACATCCTTTCCTTCTTTGTCTGGATGCAGACCATGATTGACAAGGATAGGTGTGCCATAAGTACTGCTATCATTTATCTTGTAGTTTGACAAGATGTCCTGCATATACTTAGTTTGATGCAGATAAATGCCATAATATCTTTGACTGACTTACAGACCCAGGAAGAACGACAGTTCACCCATATTACTCATCTCAAACTTGGACTTCATCACCTATTCGAATTCCCTACACATCTCTTCATTTGTAGACCCAAAGATAATGTCGTCGATGTACACTTGTACAAGAAGAATATCACCTCCTGCTTTTCGAATGTAGAGGGTCGAGTCAATCTGTCCATGGTTGAAACCATTTGACAGTAGATGTTTTGATAATGTCTCATATCATGTCTGAGGTGCTTGATAAAGACCACAAAGTGCTTTATCGAGCTTATACTCTTTATTGATATTATGCGGATCTTCAAAGCCGGGAGGTTGAGTGACATAGACCTCTTCATGAACTTTTCCATACAGGAAAGCACTCTTCACATCAAGTTGATAGACCTTGAAGCCGACATGGGAGGCATAAGCCAGAAACAATCGAATGGCCTCAAGTCTAGCAACTGGGGCATATACTTCTGTGTAATCCAAGCCCTCCTGAACAACCAACCTTGCTTTATTCTTCACTACAACATGATGATCATCCGTCTTGCACTTGAACACCAATCTGGTTCCAATTGGTTGTACACCTCTTGGCAAGTCAACCAATCCTACACATGCAACTTTTGGAATTGTGACAGTTCTTCTTGCATCGCCTCAATCCAGTAGTTGTCAGCGAGAGCCTCCTTCACATTCTTCGGCTCTAACTGGGACACGAATGCAGCATGCACACATGTTTCCATGACACCAGTGTCAAGTATCTCAGAGTACAGACTAGTGTTTTTAGCAATGGTTCTATGACGAGTTTGAACACCGGCATGAGGATCACCAATAATGTTGTCAATTGGATGATTCTTATGCAGTCTCGTCTCTAGTACATCCGGTTCCTAAATTTCTAAATCGAAGTTCGTGCTCAACTCCCCCATTTCATGTGTTCCAGAAGAAGAAGATTTAATGTTGACTGGATCAACTGGAGCTTCATTTCCTACACGAGTGTTAGGATTAGCTTGAGCGTCGTTTCCGTCAACATGAACATCTTCAATGTTATAACTGTCATGAGTTCCAGATGCAAATGCAGCATTGGAATCAGGAGTTACAATCGGTATAGTAGCACGGGTTGAGAAACCGGGGTCATCACCGCCACCAAATAATTCATACACATTAGCGGCATCATTGGCAGACAAATAAAGGAAGGTTGAAAGATTTTAATAGTGCATCATAATCAAAACCCCAAGCTGGACCAGTTGGTTCTGGTGGAATGTTGTGTTTACTACAATCCACTTCAAACCATTCCTCTACAGTACGAGTTCCTATATTGTACACTTTCTTGCATGGCGAGTTGGCAACATATCCTAAGAAGATGCCTTCCACTGCTTTTGCATAAAATTTAGACTTGCGGTCTTTGTATTGTAGCAATAAGGAACAGGGAAAAAGAACTAGTTAGTTAAGATTGGGAGATCGATTGTTGATCAACTCATAGCAAGTCTTGTTGTGCCTCTTCACAACCAGAACTCTGTTCAAGACGTGACAAGCTGTATTAACTGCTTCTGCCCAGAAAGTGACAGGAAGTGTAACATTTCTGATTTTAGTATTCATATTTTCAATTCAATGTAATGCATTTCAAACTCAATACTCGTGCACTGCCTTATTATTTTTCTTACCGTAAACTAAACACAATGATTCGATACAAATTCGCAAGTTTTACGCAATTATATACATTTAAAAACTATGCAAGAAACTATTTAATTCAAACTTATCAAACCTGAAAAGTCAAGGACTAAAGTTGAAAAACTATCTGGAAACCCTAATTAGCACGGTCGTGCTTCGTCCTGGTACGATCGCGCCAAGTGCCTCGGCACGATCGCGCGACTGGTCCTGGAACGATTGTGCCCGGTGCCTAAGCACGGTCGCGCCTGCGTAACTGTCAAAACGTAAATGTAAATTAATCGCCCGATTTCTGAGAATCTGTAACCGTCCTCCGTTTCTTTTCCCCTTAACGAGAGTTATACCATTTTCAAAATTTCACAACGCCTCAGTTTCATGCTATCAAACTCGAAATCTCTCTCAAACGTTTCAAGCAAAACTCGAATCCTCTCCTGAAACCCAAATCCTCCCAACCAAGAAAGGAATACGCATCTCCCGACTCTCTCCAAGACTCTGGACTCTATGGCCTAGCCGGAGTTGCAGCCGAAGTCGCCGGAACTCCGTTCTACCGTTCTTCATCGATTCGATACGCTTCAGGGTAAGTATACTCTCCATCTCATTCGTTTCAGTATCAATATCAAAAGCCCCCTATTAATCTGGGCTTTCAATACAGAAATCGTCCGAATCAGAATTATTATGTTGATAAGAAAAGATTTAATCGATTCCACTCTTAAACACGATTTCCATACAATTAAATTAGATGAATTGACTCGTAACAACTCTGTAACCAAAATCCCTATCAAATCCAGCGCTATAAATACAAAAATTGTTCAATTCGTGTCTGACTTGGAAGAGACACGGTCGCGCTAATCATCTAGCGCGGCCGTGCCTCATGAAACGCGGTCGTGCCGAATAGCAGCGCGGTCATGTCCTCCTGTCCAGACCTAGTCATGCCCTTTGGGCTAGCCTCTGTTGTGTCTAAAAATCATAGACACGACCGTGCCGAGCCAAGGCATGGTCGTGCCTGTTGACTTGTCTAGTTTGTGTCCTCTGTTGATCAACCCGGTCGCGCCCCGACTAGCGCGGTCGTGCCCGTGGCTTGAGCACGATCGTGCCCTTCCAAGGCACGGTCGTGTGTGACTCAGAACTTTTAACAGAATTATAATTTTATTTTTTTCAATCTGTAAATGTTTCAAATTTTATAAAAAAATATGTTTTCTGTACTTGAAAAGATTTAAAGTTTAATCTGGACATAAACATTATTTATTTGAAAGTTTATTTAAAAATTTATAAAAATCAAATTTATAATTATCTTACACTTAAATGATGTTTTAAATTATTAAGTTACAAAGTTTATAAATAAATAAGATAATAATTATTTATTTAATTCATATTTAAACAAAAATCATTTATTTATTTATACTTAATTACAATCAATATTTACATTATTTCATAAACTATAATCATTTATTTATTTATTAATTAAATTACATTTATCACATGCATTATTTTCATAATCAACAATTTTATAAAAATTCTATTTTTCAATTCCAAACTTTAATCAAATGTTCCAAGAATGTTTACTACAACCTTATATATTTTATTTAATACTTTTTGTACACAAATTCAACCTTCAATGTTAAACTTAAACTTTGTGCACATATTTGATTCAATATACATTATTATCTAGGTTAACTCGTGCGTATCAAGGATTCTTATTTTATCTATACTCTTTGTTAGCTACACTTCCATACCAAGTGAGTATTCACAATCCCTTTTTACTCTTTTACACTTTTGGGGTGGAACATGAACTTTATACACATTACACATTTACATTTACACAAACAACACAAGTGCAAAATCCTATTTACATACATGTGTGCAAAATTTGAGCTTTGTGCCCGAGTGCTAGTTGTGCTAATCTTTGTGAAAACTTATGTGCAATCATTAACTATACAAGCCGACGGTTTTCAATGATAGATCTATTGAGTCTGACAAACCCACCCAAGTGGAGGTGATTGATACCGACAACACAATTTGCATACTAGTTACAAATGTTTGGTTGTACTTGATTACATAATAGCTGCTCCCCATAAATGCCTTATTTTATCATGTCTTGTAAAGGATTTGTTTTTAACTATATGCTATCTATATACAACTGTGTTATACTCACCAACTTTTTAGTTGACTTTATTTTATTCATGTTTCAGGCCCTAATATGTGAGAATGATTCAAGACGTGCTCAATATAGGATTTGGACTTAGCAATTTAAATCAAGAATTCTATGAGTTGTTTTATGTTTCTTTGTTTGAATTTGGTTGTACTTGGATTATTTGTAATGGAAATTTGACTTTAATATATTTCAATTTAGTCAACCATGTGCTATGAACAGTCTACATGTCCCGCCCCGATGATTCCGCCATCGGTCGGGGTGTGACAGATTGGTATCAGAGCCTTGGTTATAGGGAATTAGGTTATTAGACATCTTGACCTAGACTATAACTTTAGGACACCCACTTCTACTATGTTTCATGATTTTTGTGCTATGTGTTACATGCTATGTGCTACATGCATACCATGATTAATTATTATTATATTTGATACCTTACTTGATAAAAATTCATGACTTAGTAGGATCTTCTTAAATAATAAGTTAATAAATAATATCCTTTCATACATCCTAAAACCTCATAATATTTCTATTTTCTTTTCTATCTTTATCCTTCTTAGCATGTGGAAAAATTCTTGAAGCAAAAATCTCTAAAATTTTTATTTCTTCGTTAAGGTTTTTAAACTTGTTAAATTATTTGAGGACACGTGCAATCTGGAAGGGTGACACCTGTATTTTGGGTTTTCTGTCTAGGAAAGCATTTCGCATAAATCCCAATCAACCGAGGGACCCGTATGCTTTCCTGGGAATCCCCGAGATGAGTGTTTACTTATAGGCTAAAGCATGTCTCCTTGAAAAATTATATAAGTTTAATTAACCTTAATGTGCCATAGTAGTCAAGTGATTTTGTCACTTTTGAGTACAATCCAAACTAAGAATGACTATTTTTATTATCTCATTCTATTAAATCCTATCAAATCTCATAAGTTCTTACAATCTTTCTTGTCTTTTGAAAATCTGTAGAATGCCTCCTCGTCGTGCTCCCGCAACCAACGCCAACACCGACATTGCTACTATTCTTATCTAATTGGTGACAAAACTCACCCAAGCCAATGGTGCCACCAATGGCAAATATGGTGGAAATGGAAGCAATAGTGGTAATAATGGTGGAAATGGTGGAAATGGTGGTAACAATCCATCTCAATGCACCTTCAAGCACTTCAACTCGTGCAATCCCCTCAAGTTCTTTGGTACCGAAGGATCTACTGGACTCCTTCAATGGTTTGAAAGCATTGAGAATACCTTTCTCAATAGTGACTGTCCCGACAATCTCCGTGTTCGTCATGCTACAAGTGTCCTACAAAAACGGGCACTTACATGGTGGAATGGGGAGAAAAGGAATAGGGGTGTTGATGTAGCTATGGCCTTACCTTGGGATGAGGTCAAAAGGCTTATGACCGAGGAGTTCTGCCCTCGAAATGAAGTGAAAAAGTTAGAAGCTGAATTTTGGGATCTTGCCCAAGATAGTGGGGAAAGCTTAGCATATACAACTCGGTTCCATGAGTTAAGTCTTCTCGTGCCCCACATGGTCACTCCTTTGTCCCGTTGTATCGAAAAGTATATTGGTGGGCTACCAAGACAAATCCAAGATACGGTCTTAGGTAGAAATCCTGCTACTCTGGAGGATGCTATTCGTCTATCCGCTACCTTAACTGATAATCATGTGAAAGCTGGAACTCTTACCAAAAAGGGTTCTAAGAAAGTTTCTGAAACCGTAACCCCTCCTACTCACAACAAAGAAACTACAACCTAGCCCTCTCGCAATAATAGAAAGTGGAAGGTTAGAAATTTTGCTGTGGTTACTCCTGCTGTTCCCGTCAACCAAGCTGCACCTATGGTTCAAGCGCCGGCTAAAAAGCCATATGTTGGGATCTACCCTCTTTGTGCCACCTGCAATTATCATCATCCTCAAACTATCCCATGTCGCCTTTTTACTCATTGTGGGAGATATGGTCATACTATCAATGTTTGTAGGGCCAAAGCTCTTGCGGGCCAAGTCCACCCAACCGAACCATACCTCAAGTGGCTAATCAAGGTGCTCCCGCCATTATTAATGGGCGTGCTTGCTATGAGTGTGGTGACCCGAACCATTTTCGTGATCAGTGTCCAAGACTTGCAAATGCTAGACAAGGTGGAGCTCGTGGGCGTGCGTTCAACATAAACGCCAACGAAGCTCAAGCCAACAACGACGTGGTTAATGGTACGTTCCTTGTTAATAGTCAATATGCCTCCATTTTGTTCGATACCGGTGCCGATAAAAGTTTTGTGTCACTTAATTTTGAGCCTTTACTTGCAAAGACACGATCCCAATTAGTGAAAACCTTCACCGTTGAAATAGCGAATGGTGACTACCTTACAATTGACTCCATTATTTATGATTGCTCCTTAGAACTAAATGACCATTCATTCCCAATCAACCTTGTTCCAATGCCACTAGGAAGCTTTGATATTATCATAGGTATGGATTGGCTATCAAATCATCATGCCGAAGTCATTTGCTTTGAAAAGTGTATCCGAATTCCGCTACCATCGGGAGAAACCTTAAAGGTTTTTGGTGAAAAGCCTTGCAAGGGACTTAAGTTGATGTCGTGTACTACCGCTCAAATGTACTTACGAAAGAAGTACATTGCTTTCTTAGCTCATATTGTTCAAAAGGATGTCAAGGAGAAGAATATCCAAGACATTCCGATCATTCGGGATTTCCCTGAAGTTTTTCCTAAGGATTTATCCGGTCTTCCTCCCGTTCGTCAAGTAGAGTTCCGTATTGATCTTATACCTGGAGCTAACCCCGTTGCTAGAGCTCCTTATCGTCTTGCACCTTCCGAAATGCAAGAGCTTGCAAGTCAACTTCAAGAGCTCTCCGACAAAGGTTTCATTCGCCCAAGTCATTCACCGTGGGGTGCACCCGTCTTATTTGTTAAGAAGAAGGATGGATCATTTCGCATGTGTATTGACTACCGCGAACTTAACAAGCTTACTATCAAGAACCGTTATCCTTTGCCTAGAATCGATGATCTCTTCGATCAACTTCAAGGTTCTACTTGTTTCTCAAAGATTGATCTTCGATCAGGTTATCATCAGCTTCGTGTTCAAGAAGATGACATTCCTAAGACTGCCTTCCGAACAAGGTATGGTCATTACGAGTTCATGGTTATGCCTTTCGGGCTAACCAATGCACCCGCAGTTTTCATGGATCTCATGAATCGTGTGTGCAAACCATACCTTAATAAATTCGTGATCGTCTTCATTGACGATATCTTAATCTATTCCAAGACTAAAGCCGATCATGAACAACACCTTAGATTGGTTTTGGACCTCTTGAGAAAAGAACATCTATATGCCAAATTCTACAAATGTGAATTCTGGCTAAAGGAAGTTCAATTTCTTGGTCACATCGTCAACGACAAGGGTATTCATGTTGATCCTGCTAAGATTGAAACGGTTAAGAACTGGAATGCCCCGAAGACTCCTACAGAAGTTCGTTCATTTCTTGGTCTTGCGGGTTATTATCGTCGCTTCATCTCAAACTTCTCAAAGATTGCTGTACCTCTTACCGCTTTGACCCACAAGGGAAAGACTTATGAATGGGGACCGAAACAAGAAGAAGCTTTCCAAACCCTCAAGCAAAAGTTGTGCAATGCTCCCATATTGACTCTCCCCGATGGAAATGATGATTTAGTTGTCTATTGTGATGCTTCTAACCAAGGTCTTGGTTGTGTTCTCATGCAACGAGGCAAAGTAATCGCTTATGCATCAAGGCAACTCAAAGTTCATGAGAAGAATTATACGACGCACGATCTCGAGCTGGGTGCGGTCGTATTCGCATTAAAGATTTGGAGACATTACCTATATGGCACGAAATGTGTGGTGTTCACCGACCACAAAAGTCTTCAACATATTTTCAACCAAAAAGAACTCAATATGAGGCAACGACGTTGGGTCAAACTCCTTAACGACTACGACTGCGAGATTCGTTACCATCCCGGCAAAGCGAATGTTGTAGCCGATGCTTTGAGTCGAAAGGACCATGTTATGCATCATTGTGCCCGTATTCAAACCAATATTCAAACCCGTATCTTAGAAGCTCAACACGTCTCGGTAACCGAGGGTAACATGTACGAAGAAATGTCATGTGGTGTTGAACTCCTTCTTGAATCAAAACCCAATGGTTTACTCTATTACTTGAACCGTATTTGGGTTCCCGATCGTGATGATCTCCGTGCACTTCTCATGAACGAGGCTCATAAGACTCGTTATTCTATTCATCCTGGTGCGGATAAAATGTACCAAGATCTTCGCCAACTTTATTGGTGGCCCGATATAAAGAAAGACATAGCTCTTTATGTGGCCAAATGCTTAACCTATTCCAAAGTCAAAGTCGAACATCAACGTCCATCCGGTTTACTCGAACAACCAGAAATTCCCGTGTGGAAATGAGAGAATATAACTATGGATTTCATTACCAAGCTCCCTCGCACCTCGAGTGGATATGATAGTATTTGGGTGATCATTGATCGTCTCACTAAATCCGCTCATTTCTTGCCTATCCGCGAAGATTTCAAAGTGGAGAAACTAGCCCGAATTTGCATTGATGAAATTGTGAGCCGTCATGGTGTTCCCGTGAACATAATATCCGATAGAGATGCTCGGTTCACCTCTCGATTTTGGCAATCTCTCCAAAAGGCTCTTGGTACTCGATTGGATTTGAGCACGGCTTACCATCTGCAAACTGATGGTCAAACCGAGAGAACAATCCAAACTCTTGAAGATATGCTTAGAGCTTGTGTAATCGATTTTGGTGGCAATTGGGATTCACATCTATCCCTCATTGAGTTTTCTTACAACAATAGCTACCACACAAGTATCAACATGGCTCCATTCGAAGCTCTCTATGGTCACAAGTGTCGTTCTCCTATCTGTTGGAACGAGATTGGTGAAGCACAAATCACTGGTCCTGAGTTAATTCAAGAAACATCCGACAAGATTATTCAAATCCGTGACAATATTCGAGTAGCGAGGAGTCGGCAAAAGAGTTATGCCGACAAACGTCGAAAACCCTTGGAATTCCAAGTCGGTGACCTTGTTCTTCTAAAGGTGTCTCCATGGAAGGGCGTGATCCGTTTTGGAAAGAAAGGCAAGTTAGCACCTCGTTATGTTGGTCCATTCAAAATCCTTGAAAGGATTGGGAAAGTGGCTTACAAGCTCGTGTTACCTCCATCTCTTGGAAATGTGCATCCTACATTTCATGTATCTAATATGAAGAAGTGTCTCGCTGATGAAAATCTCCATATACCGCTTGACGACGTGCGCATCGATGAAACAATGCACTTCGTTGAAAAGCCGGTGGAAATTACGGATCGTGAAGTCAAACAGCTCAAGCGAAGTCGCATTCCTATTGTCAAAGTTCGTTGGGAATCTAAGCGTGGTCCTGAGTTCACTTGGGAACGAGAAGACCAAATGAAGCTCAAGTACCCTCATCTTTTTACCGATACCGTCGCTTCCTCAAGCTAAATTTCGGGACGAAATTCTCTCAACATGGGGAGACTGTAACATTTCTGATTTTAGTATTCATATTTTCAATTCAATGTAATGCATTTCGAACTCAATACTCGTGCACTGCCTTATTATTTTTCTTACTGTAAACTAAACACAATGATTCGATACAAATTCGCAAGTTTTACGCAATTATATACATTTAAAAACTATGCAAGAAACTATTTAATTCAAACTTATCAAACCTGAAAAGTCAAGGACTAAAGTTGAAAAACTATCTGGAAACCCTAATTAGCACGGTCGTGCTTCGTCCTGGCACGGTCGCGCCAAGTGCCTCGGCACGATCGCGCGACTGGTCCTGGAACGATTGTGCCCGATGCCTAAGCACGGTCGCGTCTATCTTGGCACAGTCGTGCCTGCGTAACTGTCAAAATGTAAATGTAAATTAATCGTCCGATTTCTGAGAATCTGTAACCGTCCTCCGTTTCTTTTCCCCTTAACGAGAGTTATACCATTTTCAAAATTTCACAACGCCTCAGTTTCATGCTATCAAACTCGAAATCTCTCTCAAAATTTTCAAGCAAAACTCGAATCCTCTCCTGAAACCCAAATCCTCCCAACCAAGAAGGAATACGCATCTCCCGACTCTCTCCAAGACTCTGGACTCTCTGGCCTAGCCGCAATAGCAGCCGAAGTCGCCGGAAGCCATTTTCTACGTCGCCGGAACTCCGTTCTACCGTTCTTCATCGATTCGATACGCTTCAGGGTAAGTATACTCTCCATCTCATTCGTTTCAGTATCAATATCAAAAGCCCCCTATTAATCTGGGCTTTCATTACAGAAATCGTCCGAATCAGAATTATTATGTTGATAAGAAAAGATTTAATCGATTCCACTCTTAAACACGATTTCCATACAATTAAATTAGATGAATTGACTCGTAACAACTCTGTAACCTAAAGCCCTATCAAATCCAGCGCTATAAATACAAAAATTGTTCAATTCGTGTCTGACTTGGAAGAGACACGGTCGCGCTAATCATCTAGCGCGGCCGTGCCTCATGAAACGCGGTCGTGCCGAATAGTAGCACGGTCGTGTCCTCCTGTGTGCAGACCTAGTCATGCCCTTTGGGCTAGCCTCTGTTGTGTCTAAAAATCATAGACACGACCGTGCCGAGCCAAGCCACGGTCGTGCCTGTTGACTTGTCTAGTTTGTGCCCTCTGTTGATCAACCCGGTCGCGCCCCGACTAGCGCGGTCGTGCCCGTGGCTTGAGCACGATCGTGCCCTTCCGAGGCACGGTCGTGTGTGACTCAGAACTTTTAACAGAATTATAATTTTATTTTTTTCAATCAGTAAATGTTTCAAATTTTATAAAAAAATATGTTTTCTGTACTTGAAAATATTTAAAGTTTAATCTGGACATAAACATTATTTATTTGAAAGTTTATTTAAAAATTTATAAAAATCAAATTTATAATTATCTTACACTTAAATGATGTTTTAAATGATTAAGTTACAAAGTTTATAAATAAATAAGATAATAATTATTTATTTAATTCATATTTAAACAAAAATCATTTATTTATTTATACTTAATTACAATCAATATTTACATTATTTCATAAACTATAATCATTTATTTATTTATTAATTAAATTACATTTATCACATGCATTATTTTCATAATCAACAATTTTATAAAAATTCTATTTTTCAATTCCAAACTTTAATCAAATGTTCCAAGAATGTTTACTACAACCTTATATATTTTATTTAATACTTTTTGTACACAAATTCAACCTTCAATGTTAGACTTAAACTTTGTGCACATATTTGATTCAATGTACATTATTATCTAGGTTAACTCGTGCGTATCAAGGATTCTTATTTTATCTATACTCTTTGTTAGCTACAGTTCCATACCAAGTGAGTATTCACAACCCCTTTTTACTCTTTTACACTTTTGGGGTGGAACATGAACTTTATACACATTACACATTTACATTTACACAAACAACACAAGTGCAAAATCCTATTTACATACATGTGTGCAAAATTTGAGCTTTGTGCCCGAGTGCTAGTTGTGCTAATCTTTGTGAAAACTTATGTGCAATCATTAACTATACAAGCCGATGGTTTTCAATGACAGATCTATTGAGTCTGACAAACCCACCCAAATGGAGGTGATTGATACCGACAACACAATTTGCATACTAGTTACAAAGGTTTGGTTGTACTTGATTACATAATAGTTGCTCCCCATAAATGCCTTATTTTATCATGTCTTGTAAAGGATTTGTTTTCAACTATATGCTATCTATATACAACTGTGTTATACTCACCAACTTTTTAGTTGACTTTATTTTATTCATGTTTCAGGCCCTAATATGTGAGAATGATTCAAGACGTGCTCAATATAGGATTTGGACTTAGCAATTTAAATCAAGAATTCTATGAGTTGTTTTATGTTTCTTTGTTTGAATTTGGTTGTACTTTGATTATTTGTAATGGAAATTTGACTTTAATATATTTCAATTTAGTCAACCATGTGCTATGAACAGTCTACATGTCCCGCACCGATGATTCCGCCATCGGTCGGGGTGTGACATGAAGCTTTGCATCTGAAAGCATTGTCCTTGCGGTCTCAATCAAGGTTCTGTTCTTCCGTTCTGCGACTCCATTTTGGTGAGGTGTGTACGGGGCACTAAATTCGTGACGGATCCCCTTCTTGAGACAGAAAAGTTCCATCAAATTATTCTTGAGTTCAGTTCCGTTATCACTCCTTACTCTTCTAACCTTCAACTTGCAAAGAGATTCCAAGCTCAGGATCAGGTATTGAAGAATGTCAGCAGTTTCGTCCTTTATACCTAAAAAATGCACCCAAGAAAAATGTGAGAAATCATCAGTTACAACCAGACAGTATGACTTACCTCCGATACTCCTGATACTTATGGGGCCAAACAGATCCATATGCAATAGCTCCAAAGGGGTATCGATGGAGTTTTGGAGCTTGGGCTTATGAGACTTCCGTTGTTGTTTGCCCTTTTTACAAGGCATACAATCATCTGCAACGGTAAATCTTAGCTTAGGAACACCGATTACCAAACTGTTTCGGATAAGATGATTCATTTTTCGATAAGAAATGTGTCCAAGTTTCCTATGCCACAGATAGAGTCAAGCTATGTCGCTTAGGTAAGCAAACAAGTAGCACAGATGATGTGGTTTTCGCCACGCTCATGTCGATCTGATAGGTGTCATTTGTCCTTGGCGCACGCATCAGAATCCAGTCTTCAGGAACCTCAAAGCCAGGTTTGAGAATCAAGCATTCAGTCTTGTCAAACATAACCGGGTACTCTTTGTCACACATCTGGTAGACACTCAACATGTTATGCTTCAGCTGCTTGTAGTAGTTGACGTTGTCGAAGCTGACACAACAATTTGAAACCACGCCTTGACAAGTGATACTACCGCCTTTCTCTCCATCAAAGGCCACATAGACGCCTCTAAATGGTTTCACATCTTGAAGCAGGTCCATGTTGCCTGTCATGTTCCGGGATCATCCACTATCTATATACCAACGATTAGAGATAGTACCCTTCGGATATCCCTGCACAAGTCACAAGAAATTAATTAGATTTGGAGATCCAAGCCATAGTGGTCTTGGGTCATCCGTGTTTTTCAAAATAAACAACCTCAATTAATTCACAGTCGTGACCATAAAAAAATGGATGAATCTTTAGAAGATTTGGGACCAGGAGATTGAGAACTTTTAGATTTGTTATTCCAGGACCTCTTCTTCTTCTTAACTGGATCAGTAGGCTTAGATTCAACAGCAGCAGGTGAACTACTGGAAGCTTCATCTGATTGAATTCCAGCCAGCTATTCCAGCTTTCTCAATATCTTGTTCCTTCTTCTCCTCTGTGGCTTAGAGAGTTTCCCCACAGGTTTCTCACCAGTTGATGCACTACCATAGGTTGATGCACAAGGTTTAGCAGCTAGCTTTCCCCTTTTTGAAACAGATGGTTTAGCCTCAGATGTGATCTTTGGCTTTACCATAGGTTTTACTGGTGGTTTCACCATATTTGCTTTTGGACTTTTGGAATGCTTCACTAGTGGTGACTTAGGGATAACAGCCGGTTGTGAAACAATTGGTCGTTTCCCTTGGTTCTTAGTAGGACAGTTCACAAGAATGTGACCACAGTGAAAGCAAGTTCTCTTTTCTTTGTAAGTCCTCTTGTAAGGCTCATTAGATCTGGCATTAGATGACTCAACATGATGAGCAGGAGAAGTTGTTTGGTGAACAATAGTTTGACTCGATGATGATTGGTTTTTGGGAATATAATATTTTTGCAAATTTTCTTGATAACCAAGCCCAAAATAAGCTGAAAAAGCTTCTTTCTTAACTTGATTAATGTTTTTATATCCCCCATAAAGCATCACTTTTAATTTTTTATTTGATTCAATGATATCGGGTTCAGTCAAAATACAATTATCACTATCAGTGATAATGTTTTTCTAAACTTTCTGTTCACCTAGCAACTCCTCAGAGACTACTCCTTCAGGGCAGGTGTTCTTAGTCCCATCATCGGAAGCAGTAAAGAACTCTTCATTAGATGCAGAGTCAACCTTACATGAGGAATCATCCTTGTTAGAGGGATCATCCTGACGTGAGGACTCATCAAGGCAAGACAAATCAATGTCAAATAAGCCGTTGACAAATTTCCCGCTTACTGGTGGAGGAATGACACTAGTACCCAGCCCTAAGCCATTCACTTGTCTCACTACTGACTCGTAGTGTTCCACCACAAAACGAGAATTTTTCAACTTCTCAATATTACCTTTCAGCTGTAAGACCTCATTCTGTAGCTTGGTAATTTCATTATTTCTCTTTTCTAACCCCTTGTATGCAACATCCAAATGAAACTGTTATTCGTTGATTTTAAGTGAAAAATCATGTCTTTCTTTCCTTAAAGTTTCAATTGAATCTTTGTAACGTTTTTCATTTTCCTTGTAGCTTAATGCTGCAATACGAAGGGGTTCGACTTTGTCCTGAAGCTTAGAATTTTCTTCTTTCAAGCCAAGACATTTGGAACATGAAATAACAGCAAAAGAATTAGAGTCTACCTCAGTTGACGAACTTGTTGCTTCCCCAATAGCCATGAGGGCAAAGGCAGTTGTAGACTCCTCTAGGTCAGCTACAGACGCTTCCCGTTCTTCTGCTTCCATCATCTCAGCCATTAGCCCAACCTGTGTTTGTGTAATAAGGGCATCCTCCAAATGAACACCCCAATCAAAGCTTTCGTCCTATTGAGCCACCAATGCATTGGACGTTCCAGAGCTGTTGTCAAGGGGGATTTTGTTGAAGCACTTTTGTGTGACAAACACTCTAGATAGTGTCTTAGCTTTTGTACTTGTCTAGTATGTATTAGTCTTTGTATTGTATTGTCTGTATGTATTAGTTATCGAGCTGTAATTTCTAATGCATGTTATTGTTGTATATTTTCTCTAAGTGTTTTGCGCACTTAGTATGTGCGCAGGAATTACTTCTTGCGTACTTAGCAAGTACGCAAGAATACTCTGCATACTTGCTAAGTATGCATGAACAATTTGCCCTATGCACTTGTTAAGTGCGCAGAGATCAGGTCTAGTATAAATAGAATAGGTTGACAGAATTTATGTACACAGGCATATGCACTTATTATATTCTCTCTGTAACCTTCAAGTTTATAATAGACGAAGTTTGAAAGTGATTTCGTTGTCGGTTTACTCTGTGTTGCTTGATTCTCCACCTAGTCATGGGCATTCCGCACCCGGTCCAACTAGTCACACACCCACACGTAACGATCCGAGACACCTGGGGACCTACAAGTGGTATCAGAGCCTTGGTGTTCGTTGATTTGTGTTCCAGTTTTGGGTTTTTGATCAGATCTGAGTTATAAAAGTTAGCTACTTTTTGTTGCAAAAATACTGAAATCCGAGTTTGTTATCACTTCATTTGGTGTTTGGAAGGCTAAGGGTTTGTTAGATAATGATTTCTAAGCTTTTGGAAGCATCAATTTCTTAGATCCATCACTTTTCGAGCATTCTCCTCAAGATCTGTCAAGAAAACTGTTGTACTGAACAAGTACGTAGAATCACCTTTTCTGCGTACTTGCTAAATACGCATGGGTTAGACCTGCTTACTTAGTAAGTACGCATGAGAAGTGACCTATGTACTTAGCTAAATATGCAAGCGTATTTCTATATGCACTTAGCAAGTACGCATGGATACTTGGCTTTGCGTATTTACTAAGTACGCATGAACTAGCATCTGAGATTAAAAAAAAAAACTTTCCTTGGCCAATTTTTTTGGCATCATTTGTACGCGTGTTTCGGGCCATTTTTGAGAAGATAGTAATTTTGGTTTCTCCAGACCGGAATTTATATACGATGTGGCTTGGCGAAACACGAACGAGATTTTTGTTGGATGATACCACTTGTCATACATCGTTTAAGTGTTCATACCTGAAAATGTGGGCTACGAGTATCCGGGATACTTATTTAATAGGGTATGAATGCTGAACTAATGGGAGCAATTGGGTCGTCATCGACTAAAGGTCTCGTTCTATTTGTGAAGATGTTACTGCTTTGGGTCTTTCGGAAAAAGAATCATCTTGTTTAGGTATTCAAACCTAAATATGTGGGCTACGAGTATCCGGGATACTTTTTTAATAGGGGATGAATACTGGAACAACTTGAACCCAAGGATTTGCTGTTTTGGATCTTTGTAAAGGAATAAAAGAATAAAATCCTGGAGTTGGCTAGTCATGCTTTTTGAGGATTTGAGTGAAGTGATGATGAAGCTGGTCATAGTTTATAGAGAAATGAGGGGGATAAAAATAAATGTATCATCAACAGTGATTTCTCGTGTAAACTACATTTTTCGTGCTCAGTGGTCAAGCCTGTGTTCAAGATTTGATGTGATTCAATTATGATGGGATTTCTCATTTGGGACCTGGGCGGAATCCAGATAGACAACCTAGTTATGGAACTTCACCGTGGTGAACGTATACAGATTAGGAGGTGTGAACCAGGAATGAAGATCTAATTGAAGAATGTTGGACTTTGGATATAAGGTGATCACTATTGAGCATGATTTTGTGTTTGATTCTATCAAGTGTTTTCAGGATGAAGCTGGATATCCGTTGGATTATTAGTTGAAGATGGAACCTTTTATCATTTGCTGATGGGATAGGAAACATACCCTTGTTTCTGGTCTTGTCAGATGGAGCTTAAACTGAAAGGGGATATTGGAAATAAACATATTCGGGAATTTGGATGACTCGTGAAGATACAGGATAGAGTTGGACACATCTGGTTGAAGACTTAAGTTTATCTTAATGGAATTCCTATGGGAGCTGATTAGTTTGATGCAGGTTATTGGAAACTCAAACTCTCTATCATATGCCAGCTGATTTGGAGTTGTCTTAGTCTACTATTGTTACCTGTTTAGGAAGACATTGTCAGACTCAGAATTCTAAGTTAGGGTGGAGGTTGCTACTGCTGAGAGGATGGACTACAATGAGTTGTGTTCGGTTAGTTGGTTCTTATTGAAGCACTTGGTTTGGTCTACAATGAAAGCTACAATTAAGAGGGAGTCGGGTTTGTCATCACTCGGCAACTGAAGACTGAAGTTTGAAGATTTGAAGATCTCAATTGGAATGCCAGAAGATCAAGTCTCGTCAGAAGACACTTGATGTCATTAGTTTAGAGGGAGTCTGTTAGGACATTCTTTGTAAACTGATGTATATCAGTGTTAGAGATAGATAGAATTTGATGCTATTGTTAAGAGGGAGTTTGTAGAAGCATGTTTTTGTAACTATAGATTAAATTTTATGTATCAGTGTACTAGGCTAGTACGCAGGAGGGTGTTCCTGCGTACTTAACTTGTTCACCAATTGGTCCTGTGTACTTAGTAAGTACGAAAGGCTTTTGCCTTGCGTACTTGTCAAGTACGCATGACCAAACCCTGCGTACTTAGATAAGTACGCAGGTAATGTTCCTTCCCCTATAAATAGAAGACTTGTCTTCATTTGTAGGTGGAACTCTGGAACTAGGTTGAGAGGTGTCTGGGTCGGGACGAGTTCTCCCGACCCCTGGACCGTGAGCGTAGATGAGAGATGTGTACTTCTTCGGTATGTTGTGTTGATTCTCTTCTTTATGTTCGTGTGTTTCTCTCTGTCTGTTTCTTGGTTCCCACACAAATCACAGAACAGGTCTGTGTATCTCTGTTGTGCGACGAGGCTCCCAGGACCTACAATATATGGTGTTCGGAAATACTTTTTGGACGTATCCGAGATTTCGGACCATTCATGGAGATTTCGGACGATTCATCTATTCTTGATCAAATCCTTCGTTTTTGATCCAAGTTCCAATATTTTTACGTCCAAAACTTATATCTAAAGCTAGATATATACTTTTTAAGCCAAACCATACGTAAAAATCCCATCTTTGATTGAAAACCCACTTGAAACCCTAAAACCCACTTTCAACTATCAATTCAAATCTGAGAATGTTTTGTTACCTGTTTCCGCTTGATTTCTCCTTCTCCAACCTCCAAAGATGTTCCAGCAATGATCCACAACAACACGAAGGCCTCAGTGTGGATTCTTGGAGCTTTCTCTCTCTAGCCTCTCTCTCGGGTGAAGATGAAGTGTGGGGAGTGGAGAGGGTGGCTAGGGTTTTACCCCCTCCCCCTCTTTGCGCCACTTACTCTCGACCCAAGGCCCGATCCGCTCGAGCCCACCAATTATTTCATTCTTTCTTTATTTCATTATTCCGTAATGTCATTTATTCTTTATCATAAATTTCGGGATGTTACACCTGTACCTTTGATTCTCTGGGTGTTTGAACGACTCTGCAACCCAATGCACAATCGTGCATTGGCCATCCGGAGGCCTATAAATAGGAGGCATGTGTTCCTCATTCCACACACCCATCTAGAGAAAAAATTACACTCCTATAGTCCGTTTCTATAGTTTGTAGTAGAGAGTAGAGAGACTCTTCTGCTTTGTTCGTAATAGGGGAGCCTACGGAATTTAGCTCTATGCTTGTTCGTATGGTCATTCGTTGCTAAACCCTTTGTATTGCTTGGGTGAAGATGAAGTTCGGTATATTTAATGTTTAACTTATTAGTCTAATGGTATGTTTATGTTCTTTAATCATTCTCTCTTAAAACCACCTTTAAGGTGGACTCTTTATCTTTATTTAAACTAGTCTTTAAACTTGTGAGTGTTCTTGATTTTAAAGTGTAAGACCGTAAAACCTTTTTAATCAAATTTCTCTTGAAACTTGTACGTCTTTATACAAGCGGATTTTGGTAAGCCAACACTTGGTTGATCTTGATAAAAATCGTACGTCTTTATATGAACTTTGTCATGAAACCAAAAGTTGTGAGCTCATGTTGGGAATGGTACATCTTTATACATGGTCCCATTGTTGCACCGCATCCCAGTGAACAAATTTTAATCACTCTTTTAATAAAAATAAAAGTATTTAAGTTTGATGTCTTAAACCAACTTGGAGGTAGATCTTAAGCATACGAATGTACGGATCTATTAAAGAGTTGAGGGTAATGGTTTCCCTAACTGGGAGCCTTACTATTTTATCATTAAAGAACATATTTCGTGAACCAAATGTTGCAAGAATGAGGCTCTAGCGGTGTACCGTTCACACTTTTGTATTACTTATACCATCTGAATAGTTAACATAACATTATCATATACCAAGCAGATTAGAAGCCTAAAGCAATACTCGTTGTGATCTGATTATTCTCGAGCTATTTACCTTTCTGCTCTTTACTTTTTGTTATTTACATTTCTGTTACACACTTCACGCACATTTGACATTCTTTGTTATTTACTTTACCGTCATTTACATTTCTCTCATTTACATTTCTCTCATTTACTTACTTGTCATTTACTTTTCCGCTTCACAAGCACACAGCACCCACTCATTAATTAAACCAGGTAAACGATAACAAACGTTGAGTATTGGAACTAGACATTGTCCATTGGTTCGATACTTGGTTCTTACCTAAACTATATTACGCTGCGATATTTGTCATTTTATAAATTTAAAACCTGATCTTGTGAAAACCTTTTCAATATATAATAAAATATATATTATATTTTATTAACTTACAAAAATGACACATCAATTACAGAGAGCTGAGTAAGTGCACGGTGAAGAACAAATACCCGTTGCGCAGGATTGACGATCTGTTTGACCAGTTGCAAGGCGCAAGTTGGTTTTCCAAGATTGATCTGTGATCGGGGTAGCACTAGTTGAAGACTATAACGGTCCGCGTGGTTGTGGACTTGGCTAGCGGAGCATCTAAAGCTGGCTAGCGGTCCGCTACGGGCTTCTGGGGCAATTCTGCACAAGTGACGTGTCCTCGCCACGTGTAGGGCATGACTCATGGCTCAGCAAAAGTTTTGACGTGTGGATCTTGGCGGACCGCCAAGGAATATCTATATGGTTCGTTAAGGACGCATGGTGCGCATGCAGACCAGAAGGTGACACTTGTCACAAATGCGGACAAAAGCAGGTTAGAAGAACGCCAGGGTCCTGGCTAATGGTCCTCTACGAGGCTAGTGACAGCCTATAAATAGAGAGCTTCCTCATTTGTAATCTCACACCTATTTCAAACGAACTTACACTCTTTTCTCTAGTCTAGAGCTTTGAGTTGCTCACCCGTCTCCCGAGCCGCTCTCCCGCTTTAGACTGACTCTTGCTTATGAACCGCACTTAGGCGTTTACAACCGAAGCAAAAAGAGGAACACGTAGAAGTGCAAGATAAGGTGCGAAAGCTCTAAGTCTCGAACCATTAAGCTGCTTGATCTGCCATCATTTATACATACATTACATTCACAATTATCCCCATATTAATCACAATTATAGACAAAATGATAAGAATTGATACTTAATCTATTAAATTGTGTTACAACAGGATAATTATCCATTACATAAAACACGTGAAGAAATCACCAGAAAACTAGGGAAATTCATCACCGTGAAGCCAATCGGACGTTCGTGCACCCAAGGAGTCAACACATGAAGTCAAAGGTCAACATTGGTCAAAATGGGATGATGCACGGTTGTGCATACCAATGCATGACCGTGCAAATGTTGAAAAGTGGCCATGAGCCTGACAGACCTGATATATTCTCTCACGTGCAAGAAATGGATGCTTTGCACGACCGTGCATCCCAATGCACTGCTGTGCATTGCCTAGATATTTGCCTATAAATAGCAAGCTCGTTCTAGTGTTTTAGGTGTCCAAGACCAAGGGTTGTGAAGGTCCTAGTGCTCTGCAAGAGCCGGAACTCTATCGGTTTTGGTCTGTTTTAGCTTTTCTTTGTTTATTTATGGTTTTTGTATTGTAATATGGAATGATTCCTCCCATTCGAGGAAACAAGAGGCAACCTATACTCACTTTCCCTTGGTGTTGGAACACTTCCACACATTGTCTAAGGGTTAGTGGAGTCACTTGTATGGTCATTCTTGGTTAGTCCTCTTGCATTGCTCGGGTTGGTTGACCTTTAATTAATTAATGAAGTATTTTTAGTATGTTATGTTCTTGAAGTCTTTCTTCTAATTTATCTTAAAAATACAAGAATAAGTGATCTTTAAACCAGCTTAATAATCTTAAATCTTGTAAGTTACTTAAGCAAGACTTCTTTCTTTGGAATCTTATTCGAGTTTGTACGGTCTATATACAAATCTTGGTGCTAGTAACGACAGAATTTATATAGATTTAATATTATGGGTTGATTGGAGGTTTGGGTATTCAACGAGTTGTTCGAGTCCTTGTTAGACCTTATAAATCGTGACGCTACTTCTTTACTTCTCTTGTGTAGCTTGTAGAGGACTTCTAGCGGGAGCCATGGGGCTTGATATTGAGAATGAAAGTTTTATTTATTTGAAATGAATTTATAAGTAAAGAAAACTATTTTGAGAATATAATTTGTTAGGTTCGAGCGTTCATAAAGTACCTTTACACGAATTTGCGCATTCCGACTTACCGAAAGAAGTTACAAGACATGACGTACGTCAGTCAAAGGAAAATCTTAGTCCGAATAATGTGTCACTGGATAGCCGGCGGACTTGAGATCCCATTTAGGGTCACGAGATTCATTAGGAACAGTTGGCCGACCGTATCCACTGTTCTGTTACAAAATACTAGCTCCCCCATCGAAAGGGTTAGTACTAGTAACTATGACCAGCCTTACTTTTAAACAAGACCCATTTTCCAACTTATTATCCTAGTCTGACAATAGCAAGGGTTGAGTAAGGAATCCGTGTCCATGTTTCGATACTTGGTTCTTACCCAGACTATACTACGCTGCAATAGGTACACTTTCCTATTGTGTGTGTGTTTAGTTGAAATATTTATCATTTTAATTTTTAAATTTAAAACCTGATTTATGTAACTCTGAATAGAATATATTTTATACACTAAAACACGCTATCAAGTTTTTGGCATCGTTGCGGGGGACACGGTAATTCTGCGAAAGATCTAAGTCGTTGGACTGACTATTTTTATTTTCTATTTATTTTCATTTTCAAGTTTATTTTCCTTTTATTTTGGTGCTTGTGTTAACTAATCTATCTTTGTAGGAATTCTCAAAGAATTGCGACCGCAAAATTTTTGTTAAGAAAAATAAATAAACATAAGTACCGCCATTCGAAAGCAAAAATTTTCTTTTTAGGCATAACGGTTTCGAACGGTTTTTACGTGTTTAAATTTTAGCTTCTTCCTTATTACTCTAAAAAAAGGGGGTTAAACTTGGTCAGACAGGGGCAATGCACGACCGTGCATTGAGCTCCGTGCATTCAGGTGTTAAATTGGGGTAGAATGTTCATCTCCTCAAAACCGTCACCCCCAAACACTTGTTTGATGATTTGGATACATTGATACTCATGGTTTTTTACTGGTTATGTAGATAACCGTTGATATGGTTGCACCACCACCACCACTTTCGGCCGCCCTAGCTGGTGAATAGTAGTTTAATTTTCTTTATTTTCAGTACTTATTTTATATTTTGAGCATTGCATAGCAAAACAGGGAAATACAGGTTTTGGTTTTGTGCTTTGGAACACATTTTAGGAAATTATGGAATCGACCATACGCATGGTGATGACGTCTCATCAGGGGAGTATTAGTTTCACCACACTCTTATTATGCATCACATATATCATATTGCATACATTTATATTGTCAGAAACTAAGTGTGGGGTGGAACCCCACTGATAAATTGATTGCCTAATTTTGTCCCAAGTCTTACAAATGCATGATTCTTAATTACCCCGATCTATGAGATGAAATATATATATAAGAATTAAAACATTTTAAAAAATAATCTGTAAGCATCACAGGTTCTTAAATAATCTAAAAGCAAAAGTCTTAAAAATCATTTGGCACAAACGGGCTTATAAAAACAACAATTTCAAATACCATTGAAGTGAATCAAGGAAACAAATAGGAAAGATTTGAAAGCACAACCAAAAGAAAGAAATAGGTTTATGCACATTTTTACTTTTATACCCCCTATCCTTCGTTTCATGTGAGATTTTGAGCCTATTCGAGCCTTATCATACATACACATACATATTTCACATGGTCATTTTGTTTGATAGAGTGTTTGCTAATTATTGTTTTGCATGTTAGAACTTGTATAAAATATACATTTCAAGATCATGGACCAAAATAGTGCATAAAAATGATTGAGGCAATAGGATTAACCCATTCTCCGTAGCCTTTTCTTTTTCTTTTACCTACCCTAAACATTACCCCCTAGATATCCCCTTTGAGTCTAAACCTTTTTCGTTTCTAAACCCACATTTCAAATCCATAAAATCAAAAATTTTCCCTTTTCATCTTTTATCCCCTTCTCATTGAAAATTGACTTGGCCTTGATTTAAAGAATTTTGTCCTCAACTAGTTATACATTCGTATTATGTTTGAAGAATGAAACTCATTCGTTTAAAAAAAAGAGACAGAGAGTTATTGCGAAAAGAAAAGGGGTAACAACAATAAATTCATAATCGCCCAAGTTATTGAAGAAATCTCATCAAAAGAAAATCAAACTTACTTGAAAAATTGGAGTATGCAAGAGCTGATCAAAGTAGATGTACTAGGAGGAAACAACCAACGATCCATGAGGGATTGATAGTAATGTGTATTTCAAAAACAAGAATAACTTGACATTCTTAAAGAGGGGATTTAGTCTTGACGATCTAACCTTAAAAGAGTGCGTAGATTAGTCACAATGTCTAATCCAAGTTTAATAAGAGATTGTTTACGTTTCAATCATTAAGCCAACCCGGATTCTCAACATTTAGCCACTCTTCCCAAATACCTCCTAGCCAAACCCTAAGCCAATCATTACAACCATTTACAAAACCCTCTTGATTTATGCACAAATTGTATGTTAATTGATGGAGATTTGATTTGTATACAAGCCTATGATTATGCGAGCATTACTTATAACATTGAATGTTCTTCTTGACATACATTATCCATATATTAAACCCGAGTGTTGAGTGAACATTTATGAGACTGTAATTGTGTGCATACTCATAGTTCCATCAAGTATGTTAGGCTTACTACTCTATTGTGGAGAAACACTCGAAAGGTATAAACATCTAATAATTGCTTTTGATAAAAAGATGTTTAACAATTTGGGACAAAAGCTTTAAATTAACATTAAATCAATGTTTTATCCTATGGGTATAATCATGCATGAGTTTGCTTGAGGACAAGCAAAGTTTAAGTGTGGGGTGTTATGATGTGCCATCATTTATACATATATTACATGCACAATTATCCGCATATTAATCACAATTATAGACAAAATGATAGGAATTGATACTTAATCTATTTAATTCTGTTACAACAGGATAATTATCCCTTACATACAAAAACGTGAAGAAATCACTCAAAAACAAGGGAAAAACAGCACCTCGAAGACAATCGGACGTTCGTGCTCCCAAGGAGTCGACACTTGAAGTCAAAAGTCAACATTGGTCAAAATGGGGTGATGCATGGTCGTGCATCCCAATGCACGACCGTGCAAATGGTGAAAAGTGGCCCTAAGCCTACCAGACCTGACAGATTCCCTCACGTGCAAGAAATGGGTGCTTTGCACGACCGTGCATTGCCCAGATCTTTCCCTATAAATAGCAAGCTCATTCTAGTGTTTTAGGTATCCAAGACCAAGGGTTGTGAATGTCCTAGTGCTCTGCTAGAGCCGAAACTCTCTCAGTTTTGGTCCGTTTTTGCTTTTTTGTTTATTTTATGTTTCTAGTATTGTAATATGGAATGATTCCTCTCGTTCGAGTAAACAAGAGTCTACCTATACTCACTATCCCTTGGTGTTGGAACACTTCCACACATTGTCTAAGGGTTAGTGGAGTGACTTGTATGGTCATTCATGGCTAGTCCTCTTGCATTGCTCAGGTTGGGTGAACTTTAATTAATTAATGAAGTATTTTTAGTATGTTATGTTCTTGAAGTCTTTCTTCTTATTTATCTTAAAAAGACAAGAATAAGTGATCTTTAAACCAACTTAATAATTTTAAATCTTGTAAGTTACTTAAGCAAGACTTCTTGTTTTGGAATCGTATTCGAGTTTGTACGGTCTATATACAAATCTTGGTGCCAGAGACGACCGAGTTAGTATAGATTTAATATTATGGGTTGATTGGAGGTTTGGATATTCAACGAGTTGTTCAAGTCCTAGCTGGACCTTATAAATCGTGACGGTACTTCTTTACTTCTCTTGTGTTAGCTTGCAGAGGACTTCTAGCGGGAGCCATGGGGCTTGATCTTGAGAATGAAAGTTTTATTTATTTGAATAAGTAAACAAAACGATTTTAAGCATATAGTTTGTTAGGTCTGAGCATTCATAAAGTACCATTAGAAGAAGTTGCGCATTCCGACTTACTGAAAGAAGTTACAAGACATGACGTACGTCAGACAAAGGATAATCTTAGTCCGAATAATGAATCACGGGATAGCCGGCGGACTTGAGATCCAGTTTAGGGTCCCGAGATTCATTAGGAACAGTTGGCCGACTGTATTCACTGTTCCGTTATGAAATACTAGGTCCCCCTTCGAAAGGTTTAGTACTAGTAACTATGATCAGCATTACTTTAAATATAACGTTAATTAACAAGTGATAACAACCGAAGTAACATCTTAAACGAGATAATTACATTTGTTAATATTTTTACTTTCTTTTAAACAAGACCCATTTTCCAACTTATTATCCTAGTTAGACAATAGCAATGGTTGAGTAAGGAATCCGTGTCCGTGGTTCGATACTTGGTTCTTACTCAGACTATACTACGCTGCGATAGGTACACTTGCCTATTATGTGTGTGTTTAGTTGAAGTATTTATCATTTTAATTTATAAATTTAAAACCTGATTTGTGTAACTCTAAAGAGAATATATTTTATACACTAAAACACGTTATCAATGCTATGTGCCTAGATTACTATTAATCTACTACCATGTAACATCTCTGAATTTAGTATTCATATTTCAATTCAATGTAATGCAATTTCAAATTCAATACTCGTGCACTGCCTTGTTATTTTGCTTACCGTAAACTAAATGCAAATGATTCAATACAAATTTACAAGTTTTGCTCGATTATATACACTTAAACGCTATACAAGTAACTATTTATTTCAAACTAATCAAACCTGAAAAAGTCAAGGACTAAAGTTGAAAATTTATCAAGAAACCCTAATTAGCACGGTCGTGCTTCGTCCTGGCACGGTCGCGCCAAGTGTCTCCGCACGATCGCGCGACTGGTCCTGGAACGATCGCACCCGGTGCCTAAGCACGGTCGTGCCATATTTACGCACGGTCGCGCCTGTGAAACAGCTGAAACGTAACTGCAACTTTAATTACCCGATCGTTCAAATCCGTAACATCCATCCGTTTTCTTTTCCCTTAACAAACGTATTATCGTTTTCCAAATTATTCAAACGCCTCATTTTCATATTATCAATCTCGAAATTTCTCTCTCAAAGCTTTTCAAGAAAACCAAGAAATTCTCTCCTGCAATCCGTATTCTCTCAAGCAAGATATTAGTGTCACTCGTCCCTCCCGAGAAGTTCTGGATTGACTGGATTGGCCGGAGTGCAACAAGGATCACCGGAACTCAATCTCGCCATCGCCGGAATTTCCTCTCTACCAATATCCATCGATTCGCTACTGTTCAGGGTAACTTAAACCTTTAATTCATTCATTTCAGTATCAGTATCAAAAGCCCCTATTCAATTTGGGCTTCCATTATAGAAATCGATCTGAATCAGAACTCATGTTTTATAAAAAAATTATTTAATCGAATCCCAGCTTAAACACGATGTACATGCAATTAAGTTATATGAAAAGACTTGTAATAACCCATTAATCAAAAGCCCTAACAATTCCAGCGTTTAAAATACAAGAATTTGTCAATTCATGTCTGATTTGGAAGAGACACGGTCGCGCTAATCATCCAGCGCGGCCGTGCCTCATGTAGCGTGGTCGTGTCGAATAGCGGTGCGGTCGTGCCCTCCTGTCCAGACCTAGTCATGCCCTTCGGGCTAGTCTCTGTTGTGTCTAAGAATCATAGACACGACCGTGCCGGGCCAAGGCACGGTCGTGCCTGTTGACTAGTCTAGTTTTGTGCCCTCTGTTGATCAACCCGGTCGCGCCCCGACTAGCGCGGTCACGCCCGTGGCTTGAGCACGATCGTGCCCTTCCGAGGCACGGTCGTGTGTGACTCAGAAATTTTAACAGAATTATAATTTTATATTTTTCGATCAACAAATGTTTCGATTTTATAAAAATATGTTTTCTGTATTTAAAAATGGATTAAAAGTTTAATCTTGGCATAAATATAATTTATTTAAAAGTTATGAAAAATTAAATTTATTTTATTATCTTACACTTAAATGATATTTTAAATAATTAAGTTACAAAATTTATAAATAAATAAGATAATGATTATTTATTTAATTTACATTTTAAATCAAAATCATTTATTTATTTATACTTAATTACAATTAATATTTACATTATTTCATAAACTATAATTATATATTTATTCAATTATCCAATTCAAACCTAATCAAATTGTTTCAAAAATATTTTTACTTCAAACTCTATATATTTTATTCAATACTTTTAAATACAAATCAATAGTTTTATACACAAAATCAACTTTCATCTTAGACTTAAACTTTATGCATCTATTTGATTCAATAGATTACTCTTTAGGTTAAATTGTGCATTTCGAGGATCATATTTGCTATCTATAATCTTTGTTAGCTACACTTCCATACCAAGTGAGTATTCACAACCCCTTTTTACTCTTTTACACTTTTGTGGTGGAACATGAACTCTATACACATTACACATTACACATTTACATTTACACAAACAACACAAGTGCAAAAAAATCCTATTTACATACATGTGTGCAAAATTTGAGCTTTGTGCCCGAGTGCTAGGTATGCTAACCTTTGTATGCTATTATGTGGAAGCCGACGGTTTTCAATGATAGATCTATTGAGTCTGACAAACCCACCCATGGTGCGCGGTGATTGAAACCGACAACACAATTTTTGCATGCTAGTTACAAGGTTTGGTTGTACATGGTTACACAATAGCTGCTCCCCATAAATGCCTTATTTTATCATGTTTTGTAAAGGATTTGTTTTCAACTATATGCTATCTACATACAACTGTGTTATACTCACCAACTATTTAGTTGACTTTATTTTATTCATGTTTCAGGCCCCAATATGTGAGATTGATTCAAGACGTGTTCAACATAGGATTTGGACTTAGCAATTTAAATCGAGAACTTTATGAGTTGTTTTATGTTTCTTGTTTGAATTTGGTTTGTACTTGGATTATTTGTAATGGAAATTTAACTTTAATATATTTCAATTTAGTCAACCATGTGCTATGAACAGTCTTACATGTCCCGCCCCGATGATTCCGCCATCGGTCGGGGTGTGACAGATTGGTATCAGAGCCTTGGTTATAGGGGATTAGGTTATTAGACACCTTGACCTAGACTATAACTTTAGGACACTCACTTATGCTATATTTCATGATTTTGTGCTATGTGTTACATGCTATGTGCTACATGCTCACCATGATTAATTATTATTATATTTGATACTTTACTTGTTAAAAATTCATGACTCATTAGGATCTTCTTGAATAATAATTAAATAAATAATATCCTTTCCTATATTCTAAAACCTCATAATAATTCTATCTTCTTTCTATCTTTATCCTTTCTAAGCATGTGGAAAATTCTTGAAGCAAAAATCTTAAAATTTTTTTTTATTATTTATTCGTTAAGGTTTTTAAACTTGTTAAATTATTTGAGGACACGTGCAATCTGGAAGGGTGACACCTGTATTTTGGGTTTTCTGTCTAGGAAAGCATTTCGCATAAATCCCAATCAACCGAGGGACCCGTATGCTTTTCTGGGAATTCCCGAGATGAGTGTTTACTTATAGGCTAAAGCATGTCTCCTTGAAAATTATATAAGTTTAATTAACCTTAATGTGCCATGGTATTCAAGTGATTTTGTCACTTTTGAGTATAATCCAAACTAATAATAGCTATTTTTATTTTCTCATTCTATTGAACTCTATCAAATCTCATAAGTTCTTACAATCTTTCTTGTCTTGTGAAAATCTGTAGAATGCCTCCTCGTCGTGCTCCCGCAACCAACGCCAACACCGACATTGCTGCTATTCTTACCCAATTGGTGACACAACTCACCCAAGCCAATGGTGCCACCAATGGCAACAATGGTGGAAATGGAAGCAATAGTGGTAATAATGGTGGAAATGGTGGAAATGGTGGTAACAATCCATCTCAATGCACCTTCAAGCACTTCAACTCGTGCAATCCCCTCAAGTTTTATGGAACCGAAGGAGCTACTGGACTCCTTCAATGGTTTGAAAGCATTAAGAATACCTTTCTCAATAGTGACTGTCCCGATAACCTCCGTGTTCGTCATGCTACGAGTGTCCTACAAAAACGGGCACTTACATGGTGGAATGGGGAGAAGAGGAATAGGGGTGTTGATGTAGCTATGGCCTTACCTTGGGATGAGGTCAAAAGTCTTATGACCGAGGAGTTCTGTCCTCGAAATGAAGTGAAAAAGTTAGAAGCTGAATTTTGGGATCTTACCCAAGATAGTGGGGAAAGCTTAGCATATACAACTCGGTTCTATGAGTTGAGTCTTCTAGTGCCCCACATGGTCACTCCTTTGTCCCGTTGTATCGAGAAGTGTATTGGTGGGCTACCAAGACAAATCCAAGATACTGTCTTAGGTAGAAATCCTGCTACTCTGGAGGATGCTATTCGTCTATCCGCTACCTTAACTGATAATCATGTGAAAGCTGGAACTCTTACCAAAAAGGGTTCTAAGAAAGTTTCTGAAACCATAACCCCTCCTACTCACAACAAAGAAGCCACAACCGAGCCCTCTCGCAATAATAGAAAGAGGAAGGTTAGAAATTTTGCTGTGATTACTCCTGCTGTTCCCGTCAACCAAGCTGCACCTATGGTTCAATCGCCAGCTAAAAAGCCATATGTTGGAATCTACCTACTTTGTGCCACCTGCAACTACCATCATCCCCAAAACATCCCATGTCGCCTTTGTACTTATTGTGGGAGATATGGTCATACGGTTAGTGTTTGTAGGACCAAAGCTCTTACGGGCCAAGTCAACCCTCCAAACCGAACCGTACCTCAAGTGGCTAACCAAGGTGCTCCCGCCATTGCTAATGGGCGTGCTTGCTATGAGTGTGGTGACCCGAACCATTTTCGTGATCAATGTCCAAGACTTGTAAATGCTAGACAAGGTGGAGCTCGTGGGCGTGCGTTCAACATAAACGCCAACGAAGCTCAAGCCAACAATGACGTGGTCAATGGTACGTTTCTTGTTAATAGTCAATATGCCTCCATTTTATTCGATACCGGAGCCGATAAAAGTTTTGTGTCACTTAATTTTGAACCTTTACTTGCAAAGACTCGGTCCCAATTAGAGAAAACATTTACCGTTGAAGTAGCAAATGGTGACTCCCTTACAATTGAGTCCATTATCTATGATTGCTCTTTAGAACTTAATGATCACACATTTCCAATCAACCTTGTTCCAATGCGACTAGGAAGCTTTGATATTATCATAGGTATGGATTGGCTATCAATTCATCATGCCGAAGTCATTTGCTTTGAAAAGTGTATCCAAATTCCGCTACCATCGGGAGAAACCTTAAGGGTTTTTGGTGAAAAGCCTTGCAAGGGACTTAAATTGATGTCGTGTACTACCGCCCAAAAGTACTTACGAAAGAAGTACATTGCTTTCTTAGCTCACATTGTTCAAAAGGATGTCAAGGAGAAGAGTATCCAAGACATTCCCATTATTCGAGATTTTCCCGAGGTTTTTCCTAAGGATTTATCCGGTCTTCCTCCTGTTCGTCAAGTAGAGTTCCGCATTGATCTTATACCTGGAGCTAACCCCGTTGCTAGAGCTCCCTATCGTCTTGCACCTTCTGAAATGCAAGAACTTGCAAGTCAACTTCAAGAACTCTCCGACAAGGGATTCATCCGTCCGAGTCATTCACCGTGGGGTGCACCCGTCTTATTTGTTAAGAAGAAGGATGGATCGTTTCGCATGTGTATTGACTACCGCGAACTCAATAAGCTTACTATCAAGAACCGTTATCCCTTTGCCTAGAATTGATGACCTCTTTGATCAACTTCAAGGCTCTACTTGCTTCTCGAAGATCGATCTTCGATCCGGTTATCATCAGCTTCGTGTTCAAGAAGATGACATTCCTAAGACTGCTTTTCGAACAAGGTATGGTCATTACGAGTTCATGGTTATGCCTTTCGGGTTAACCAATGCACCCGTAGTTTTCATGGATTTATGAATCGTGTGTGCAAACCGTACCTTGATAAATTCGTGATTGTCTTCATTGATGATATCTTAATCTATTCCAAGACTAAAACCGATCATGAACAACATCTTAGACTGGTTTTGGATCTCTTGAGAAAAGAACAACTTTATGCCAAATTCTCCAAATGTGAATTTTGGCTAAAGGAAGTTCAATTTCTTGGTCATATTGTCAACGACAAGGGTATTCATGTTGATCCTGCTAAGATTGAAACGATTAAGAATTGGAATGCTCCGAAGACTCCTACCGAAGTTCGTTCATTTCTTGGTCTTGCGGGTTATTATCGTCGTTTCATCTCAAACTTCTCAAAGATTGTTGTCCCTCTTACCGCTCTGACCCACAAGGGTAAGACTTATGAATGGGGACCAAAACAAGAAGAAGCCTTCCAAACCCTTAAGCAAAAGTTGTGCAATGCTCCCATATTGACTCTCCAAGATGGAAATGATGATTTAGTTGTCTATTGTGATGCTTCTAACCAAGGTCTTGGTTGTGTTCTCATGCAACGAGGCAAAGTAATCGCTTATGCATCAAGGCAACTCAAAGTTCATGAGAAGAATTATACGACGCACGATCTCGAGGTGGGTGCGGTCGTATTCGTGTTAAAGATTTGGAGACATTACCTATATGGCACGAAATGTGTGGTGTTCACCGACCACAAAAGTCTTCAACATATTTTCAACCAAAAAGAACTTAATATGAGGCAACGACGTTGGGTCGAACTCCTTAACGACTACGACTGCGAGATTCGTTACCATCCCGGCAAAGCGAATGTTGTAGCCGATGCTTTGAGTTGAAAGGAACATGTTATGCTTCATTGTGCCCGTATTCAAACCGATATTCAAACCCGTATTTTAGAAGCTCAACACGTCTCGGTAACCGAGGGTAACATGTATGAAGAAATGTCGTGTGGTGTTGAACTTCTTCTTGAAACAAAACCCAATGGCTTATTATATTACTTGAATCGTATTTGGGTTCCCGATCGCGACGATCTCCGTATATTTCTCATGAACGAGGCTCATAAGACTCGTTATTCTATTCATCCTGGTGCGGATAAAATGTACCAAGATCTTCGCCAACAATATTGGTGGCCCGGTATGAAGAAAGAAGTTGCTCTTTATGTGGCCAAATGCTTAACCTGTTCCAAAGTCAAAGCCGAACATCAACGTCCATCTGGTTTACTCGAACAACCAGAAATTCCCGTGGAAATGGGAGAATCTAGCTATGGATTTTATTACCAAACTCCCTCGCACCTCGAGTGGTTGTGATAGTATTTGGGTGATCATTGATCGACTCACCAAATCTGCTCATTTCTTGCCTATCCGTGAAGACTATCGGGTTGAGAAACTAGCCCGAATTTACATTGATGAAATCGTGAGTCGCCATGGTGTTCCCTTGAACATAATATCTGATCGAGAAGCCCGGTTCACTTCCCGATTTTGGCAATCTCTCCAAACTGCTCTTGGTACACGATTGGATTTGAGCACGACTTACCATCCCCAAACTGATGGTCAAACCGAGCGAACAATCCAAATTCTTGAAGACATGCTTAGAGCTTGTGTAATCGATTTTGGTGGCAATTGGGATTCACATCTATCCCTCATTGAGTTTTCTTACAACAATAGCTACCACACAAGTATCAACATGGCTCCATTCGAAGCTCTCTATGGTCGCAAGTGTCGTTCTCCTATCTGTTGGAACGAGATTGGTGAAGCACAAATCACTGGTCCCGAGTTAATTCAAGAAACATCCGACAAGATTATTTAAATCCGTGACAATATTCGAGTAGCGAGGAGTCGGCAAAAGAGTTATGCCGACAAACGTCGAAAACCCTTGGAATTCCAAGTCGGTGACCTTGTTCTTCTTAAGGTGTCTCCATGGAAGGGCGTGATCCACTTTGGAAAGAAAGGCAAGTTAGCACCTCGTTATGTTGGTCCATTCAAAATCCTTGAAAGGATTGGGAAAGTGGCTTACAAGCTCGAGTTACCTCCATCTCTTGGAAATGTGCATCCTACATTTCATATATCTAATCTGAAGAAGTGTCTCGCTGATGAAAATCTCCATATACCGCTTGACGACGTGCACATTGATGAGACGATGCACTTCGTTGAGAAGCCGTTGGAAATTATGGATCGTGAAGTCAAACAGCTCAAGCGAAGTCGCATTCCTATTGTCAAAGTTCGTTGGGAATCTAAGCGTGGTCCTGAGTTCACTTGGGAGCGAGAGGACCAAATGAAGCTCAAGTACCCTCATCTTTTTACTAATACTGTTGTATCCTCTAGCTAAATTTCGAGACGAAATTCTCTCAACATGGGGAGACTGTAACATCTCTGAATTTAGTATTCATATTTCAATTCAATGTAATGCAATTTCAAATTCAATACTCGTGCACTGCCTTGTTATTTTGCTTACCGTAAACTAAATGCAAATGATTCAATACAAATTTACAAGTTTTGCTCAATTATATACACTTAAACGCTATACAAGTAACTATTTATTTCAAACTAATCAAACCTGAAAAAGTCAAGGACTAAAGTTGAAAATTTATCAAGAAACCCTAATTAGCACGGTCGTGCTTCGTCCTGGCACGGTCGCGCCAAGTGCCTCGGCACGATCGCGCGACTGGTCCTGGAACGATCGCGCCCGGTGCCATATTTAAGCACGGTCGCGCCTGTGAAACAGCTGAAACGTAACTGCAACTTTAATTACCCGATCGTTCGAATCCGTAACATCCATCCGTTTTCTTTTCCCTTAACAAACGTATTATCGCTTTCCAAATTATTCAAACGCCTCAGTTTCATATTACCAATCTCGAAATTTCTCTCTCAAAGCTTTTCAAGAAAACCAAGAAATTCTCTCCTGCAATCCGTATTCTCTCAAGCAAGATATTCGTGTCACTCGTCCCTCCCGAGAAGTTCTGGATTGACTGGATTGGCCGGAGTGCAACAAGGATCACCGGAACTCAATCTCGCCGTCGCCGGAATTTCCTCTCTACCAATATCCATCGATTCGCTACTGTTCAGGGTAACTTAAACCTTTAATTCATTCATTTCAGTATCAGTATCAAAAGCCCCTATTCAATTTGGGCTTCCATTATAGAAATCGATCTGAATCAGAACTCATGTTTTATAAAAAAATTATTTAATCGAATCCCTGCTTAAACACGATGTACATGCAATTAAGTTATATGAAAAGACTTGTAATAACCCATTAATCAAAAGCCCTAACAATTCCAGCGTTTAAAATACAAGAATTTGTCAATTCGTGTCTGATTTGGAAGAGACACGGTCGCGCTAATCATCCAGCGCGCCCGTGCCTCATGTAGCGCGGTCGTGTTGAATAGCGGCGTGGTCGTGCCCTCCTGTCCAGACCTAGTCATGCCCTTCGGGCTAGTCTCTGTTGTGTCTAAGAATCATAGACACGACCGTGCCGGGCCAAGGCACGGTCGTGCCTGTTGACTGGTCTAGTTTTGTGCCCTCTGTTGATCAACCCGGTCGCGCCCCGACTAGCGCGGTCGCGCCCGTGGCTTGAGCACGATCGTGCCCTTCCGAGGCACGGTCGTGTGTGACTCAGAAATTGTAACAGAATTATAATTTTATATTTTTCGATCAACAAATGTTTCGATTTTATAAAAATATGTTTTCTGTATTTAAAAATGGATTAAAAGTTTAATCTTGGCATAAATATAATTTATTTAAAAGTTATGAAAAATTAAATTTATATTTATTATCTTACACTTAAATGATATTTTAAATAATTAAGTTACAAAATTTACAAATAAATAAGATAATGATTATTTATTTAATTTACATTTTAAATCAAAATCATTTATTTATTTATACTTAATTACAATTAATATTTACATTATTTCATAAACTATAATTATATATTTATTCAATTATCCAATTCAAACCTAATCAAATTGTTTCAAAAATATTTTTACTTCAAACTCTATATATTTTATTCAATACTTTTAAATACAAATCAATAGTTTTATACACAAATTCAACTTTCATCTTAGACTTAAACTTTATGCATCTATTTGATTCAATACACATTACTCTTTAGGTTAAATTGTGCATTTCGAGGATCATATTTGTTATCTATAATCTTTGTTAGCTACACTTCCATACCAAGTGATTATTCACAACCCCTTTTTACTCTTTTACACTTTTGGGGTGGAACATGAACTCTATACACATTACACATTTACATTTACACAAACAACACAAGTGCAAAAAAATCCTATTTACATACATATGTGCAAAATTTGAGCTTTGTGCCCGAGTGCTAGGTGTGCTAACCTTTGTATGCTATTATGTGCAATCATTAACTATACAAGCCGATGGTTTTCAATGATAGATCTATTGAGTCTGACAAACCCACCCATGGTGTGCGGTGATTGAAACCGACAACACAATTTTTGCATGCTAGTTACAAGGTTTGGTTGTACATGGTTACACAATAGCTGCTCCCCATAAATGCCTTATTTTATCATGTTTTGTAAAGGATTTGTTTTCAACTTTATGCTATCTACATACAACTGTGTTATACTCACCAACTATTTAGTTGACTTTATTTTATTCATGTTTCAGGCCCCAATATGTGAGATTGATTCAAGACGTGTTCAACATAGGATTTGGACTTAGCAATTTAAATCGAGAACTTTATGAGTTGTTTTATGTTTCTTGTTTGAATTTGGTTTGTACTTGGATTATTTGTAATGGAAATTTAACTTTAATATATTTCAATTTAGTCAACCATGTGCTATGAACAGTCTTACATGTCCCGCCCCGATGATTCCGCCATCGGTCGGGGTGTGACATACCAACCTAGGTGAATACATTTTAAATCACTTTTTAGAAATGATCAAAACTTTTACGTTTACGAAAATGGCAAAGCATGCTCTAAATATGTTAATGCATATTGCCTTGTGGGGTTGGCTATGGATATAACCCTTGGGGTTGTTATTTCCCATATGTATACATAAAGTTTGATCAAGTGATACAGTTGATCCAGGTATAAGACCAGGCATGGCTGGTACATACGTCGTATGCTGTGTAAGACGTGGATCTGGTGGTCCCGCATCCCTCGAGTATGGTGCCAGTGTATACAATGGCTGTTGACGGATATACAAATGTGTTTGTTATTATCGTATGAAGTTGTGATTACAATGGCTGTATACAATTGCATAAAGATAAATGATTTTCGTGTTATAAAAGTATTCACCAGCTTATCGCTGACGTTTCATTTCAATCATTTTCAGGTAAGGAATAAATAAACATTATTTGTAGGGATTGGCTACGGATATAGTCTTGAAGATACATGTATGTTTTGTTCTTAGCCGGGTCTGGCTACGGATACAGACCCGGGAACAACCATAAAGAAAAGTATTACAGGTTCATGCCAAGGTGGACATAGATGCCTTAAGCACACGAAAGAACCTCAAGAAAATATACAAGGCTAGGTACCATGAGGATTACAATCCCTAGGCCTTTTACCTTCCTCGTGGAATAAAAATAACTGTATGTTGGCAGTGGTTTATTGATTTCAGTTTTCATTGTAATCAAAAGAAAATGAGTTGTTAAACCTTAATATTTAAATAAAGATCTTTGTTTACATGGCAAGATTCTTCTATTTACAAAACCAACCCTCGAGGTTGAGATTATGAAACAACGATCCTTAACAAACGTTTTCTACTGTAAAGTACACAAACTCTGAAATCAAAGCAGGCACCAACTAAAGTCACAGCCACACGCCCAGGGGGGCGGGGTGTGACAAAGTTGGTATCAGAGCCCAAGGTTTTAGCGAACTAGATACTTGGCTTAGTATCTAAGCTTTAACCAGAAGTAAGCAGGAAGTTGCCTACTAGTAAAATTAGTAGACGCTTATACTGAGCCACAAGTGACATACACGCAAGAAAAATGTCAAGAGGTAATGGCTACCGTAGTTATTACACCCTTAGCCAAATCAAACAAGAACATGTAGAAAACCCATATGCTTCAATGGAGATGGATTACTTTTCTTGGAACCACTCTATGCCCAAAGCCACTATAAAGGAAGAATACGATTCTGATCGAATAAGCCAAATAAGAGGATTAGACTTCAGTAACAGGAGGTTTGATACTTTCCACACCCCGGATTTAGTCTAAGAGTGCGTGTGCCCAACAAATGGTACCGGTCTCTTATTTTATCTCATCAAAGATTTAAAAACACAGCGAAATATTTTAATAACTAATGATCTTTTCAAAAGACGGGGAATCTCCCGTTTCATTTCATTTCATAAACAAGGATAAACCCTGATATTGTATACAAACATTTAATTTACAAAACCAAGGTTACATGAGCCATTTCTTTCAAACTGATGTCTAGGGTGGATGTTCCCTTTTTCATGACATCATTATTCTTTGTCATCACATGGCTATATCATACAAAATCATCCTTGGTTAAGTGTAAAAATGTTTAAAAATATTTTATCAGCATAAACTGGTGAATACATGTATATTGGAAATCATAATCTAACAAGCGTGAATAAATAGAAAAATTTACCCATAGTTTCCGGTCAGTTTACACAGTCAACTTTCTAACCACCAGCCACACAGGGACCTTGGATATGGTTTTACGTTTATTCAATATTCTACCATACGCCTCAAGCGATAGGTCTTTCATAACAACCAAGGGTTCAACCCCTAGCCCTGTTACAACGTCTCATCTGTAACACGTGTATATATACGTGACTCTATGGGCTGACTGCTATATAGTAAATCACCTTATCCAACCAATGATTGTATTAGTTCATTCAAGTCTGATCACAATCAAAACCATTTTCAGTTTTGAAATCAATTTACAAAAATACAAGTATTCACGTTGATAGAGGTTGGACTTAGGAATCTTATAGAGTGAGTTTCCTAGTGGGCAGCATCTTTGCTTAGTCTTCTAGCTTGGTTTCTCCAAATGAGCGTTTCCTACCTTCTCGACTCGTTCTAAAATGATCCGACACCTCCGGAACTTAATCGTATGAGCGGGAATGGTTTTAGGGAGTGGATTATTAGAGCTAACTTTACAATTTCGTGTTTTTGTGTTTTAAAATGCCTAAACCCAACCTTGCTATTTATAGGCTAATTTCTGGACCCATGTCGGACCGACAAGTCAAGGCATAACGGTCCGATATCCGTCTATTGTAATACACCCCAATTTTCAAAGACATAATACTAGAGGGATTAATGTTGTAATTAGGTAAAAATATAAGGGGTGGAAGAAAGAATAGTTCAAAGTTCAAGGAACAAATGTAAAATTTGGAGTTCTAAGGCTGTGACGGACAATCATAGCTGGTAAACGGTCCGTTACAAATGATGATGGACCGTCATGTCACATAACAGTCCGTTACAGACCAGAGGGTGACACTTGTCACACATGCGGACAAATGGAGGTTAGCGGAACGATAGGGTCCTAGCTAACGGTCTGCTACAAGGCAAGTGACAGTCTATAAATAGAGAGCTTCCGTATTTGCAATCTCACACCCATTTCAAACGAACTTTCACTCTTTTCTCTGGTCTTGTGCTTTGAGTTGCTCACCCGTCTCCCGAGCCGCTCTCCGGCTTTCGACTGACTATTGCTTAAGAACCGCACTTAGGCGTTTACATCCAAAGCAACCCGAGGAACATGTAGAAGTGCAAGATAAGATGCTAGGGCTCTAAGTCTCGAACCTTTAAGCTGATATGTTCCTAGATTAGTATTAATCTACTACCAACCTAGGTGAATACATTTTAAATCGCTTTTCAGAAATAATCAAACCTTTTATGTTTACGAAAATGTAAAGCATGCTCTAAATATGTTAATGCATATTGCCTTATGGGGATGGCTATGGATATAACCCCAGGGGTTGTTATTTCCCATATGTATACATAAATTTTGATCAAGTGATACACTTGCTCCGGGTATAAGACCAGGCATGGCCGGTACATACGTCTATGCTGTGTAATACGTGGATCTGGTGGTCCCGCATCCCTCGAGTATGGTGCCAATGGCCGTTGACGGATATAAAAATGTGTTTGTTATTATCGTATGAATTTATGATTAAATATTTAACAAGTGTTGTTGCCTAAAGATAAATGATTTTCGTGTCATAAAAGTATTCACCAGCTTATCACTAACATTTCATTTTCAAACGTTTTCAGGTAAGGAATATATAAACATTATTTGTCGGGACTGGCTACGGATATAGTCCTGAAGATAGATGTATGTTTTGTGGTTAGCCGGATCTGGCTACGGATACAGACCTGGGAATAACCATAAAGAAAAGTATTACAGGTTCATGACAAGGTGGACATTGAGGCCTTAAGAATAGGAAAGAACCTCAAGAAAATATACAAGGCTAGGTGCCCTGAGGATTACAATCCCAAGGACTTTTACCCGTTTATTCAATATTCTTCTAACCACCAGCCACACAGGGACCTTGGATATGGTTTTACGTTTATTCAATATTCTACATTACGCCTCAAGCGATAGGTCTTTCATAACAACCAAAGGTTCAACCCCTAGCCCTGTTACAACATCTCACCTGTAACACGTGTATATATACGTGACTCTATGTGCTGACCGCTATATAGTAAATCACCTTATGCAACTAATGGTTGTATTAGTTCATTCAACTCAGATCACAATCAAAACCATTTTCAGTTTTGAAATCATTTTATAAAAATACAATTATTCACCTTGACAGAGGTTGGACTTAGGAATCTTACAGAGTGACTGTCCTAGTGGGTAGCGTCTTTGCTTAGTCGTCTAGCTTGGTTTCTTCAAATGAGCGTTTCCTACCTTCTCGGCTCATTCTAAAATAATCTGGCACCTCGAGAAGTTAATCCTATGAGCGGGAATGGTTTTGGGGAGTGGAATATTAGAGCTAATTTTACAATTTTGTACTTTTGTGTTATGAAATGCCTAAACCCGACCTTGTTATTTATAGGTTGATTTCTAGACCCATGTCAGACCGATGTGGCAAGGCATAGCGGTCCGATATCCGTCTATTGTAATACACCCCAATTTTCAAAGACATAATCCTAGAGGGACTAATGTTGTAATTAGGTAAAAATAGAAGGGGTGGAGGAAAAAAGAGTTCAAAGTTCAAGAAACAAAAATGTAAAATTTGGAATTTTAGGGCTGGGACGGACCATCACAGCGGGTAAACGGTCCGTTACAAATGATGACGAACAATGATGTGACATAACGGTCCGTTACAGAACCGGCACAGCAAGTACTGTGAGAATAACACGTGTCATGCTGACTACGTATGCGAATCTGACGCGTGTAACCCTAAGACGGACTGTCACAGGGCGTAACGATTCGTCACGCCACAAAGTTAAGCCGCTCAGCCAGAAGACGCCATATGTCAAGCTGACTCGCCGCCTTAGGTCGGTGACAGACTGTAGAAGCATGTTTTGGTAACTATAGATAAAATTCTATGTGTCGGTGTGCTTAACTAGTATGCAGGAGAATGTTCATGCGTACTTAGTAAGTTCACCTGTTGGTCCTACGTACTTAACAAGTACGCATGGCTTTTTGTCATGTGTACTTAACAAGTGCGCAAGGCTTTTTCCTTGCGTACTGTTAAGTACGCATGACCAAATGTCCTGCGTACTTAGACAAGTTCGCCGAATGGGTCGTTCCTGCCCCTATAAATAGAGGTGTTGGGCTCATTTGTAGGTGTGGAACAAAATGTGAGAATTGAGAGAGGTCTGGCCGGATGAGCTCTCCCGGCCCCTGGACCGTGAGCTTAAATGAGAGATATATACTCCTTCGGTATGTAATCTGTAATGAAAAAGTTGTTATGGATAATGTTTTGTTTCTGTTGATTCTCTTTTTTATGTGTGTCTGTTTATCTATGTTTGGTCAATGTCATTTCTTCATCTGTTCCCCCACAAATCACGAGCTGATCTGCCTACAATGTTCTCTATTTTCCGCTGCTCATGACCGAGGCCCCCGGGACCTACATGGACCGTCACCAAGTGATAACGGTCTGTTACGAGGAAGCAGTGACGGACCGTCATGGCCCGTAACGGTCCGTCACGAAGCTGAGGTTGGCCTATAAATGGAAATTGATGGCTAGACGATTTTGTTCATCTTCACACAGTTCAAACACACTCATATACACACACAAAGTCTTGGGAAGTGTGCCAAGAATCCCGGTTCGCGTAAAGAAGTCCGGTTTCTAGCTTTTCGTCCCCAATAAGCCGTAGATAGTTCCGAGTTCATGGTTTAGCTTTCCATTTGGTATTAACGTCACAGTAATTAGAGGGTAACCTTCTAACCATTATGTAGTTATCTTACAAACAAAATGTTTTGTGTAAGGAAAGAATGGTGTATAAATCCCTTCTGGACCCGTCATTCTTTCCTTCGAACATTATTGTTGGAGGTACTACTCTAGAAAGATAATCACCCTAGGTTTTAGATTATGACAATTGTGACTTGGTTATTATCATTAAGCTAAGTTATAATGTTATTATAATCTAGGATTATGAGCTAAGTAATTCTGCGGTTATAATCCAAGTAAGGATATTGAAGGAAGAGAGATAAACGCTAGAGGTGAGTTCTATGAAGCCCTCTTTTAAATATTTTAAATGTTTTGGGTTGGTACACATGCTATGCAATGTTTTACATGAACACGATAATCCTTTAAATAATTGAGGATAGTGCCTATATTATTACAAAAGTTTTGAGAGGAGTTTATATGAATACCATAAAGTTTTTATATAAATGAATGGGACAACTATCCATATTAATAGTAAGAAACAGTCTAACACTTAAACCCATATAACAGAGTATTCACGAAGTATCACAGCGGTGGTGGGTATGCCGCCGATACACCCTATATATAAACCTATTTGGTAATTCGTGGAGAAACTGTTATAAGGATTTAGGTCAAAAGCTGGCTTGGGTAGAGTAATTTGGAAAGAGAAACATGCTTTGGCATGGATTTGTCGTTATAAACATTGAGAAGAGAATGGTTTGACATACAAATCATTTTAGAACTAATCATGATAAGAGATTAGAGAAATAAGTCTAAGACCTAATACTCCTGGATAGGTATGTTTATGGTGTATCGAATGAGTGGTGGATACGCCGCTGGTACTTCTTATATATAAGATCATTTTATACAACGTGAATAACCTTGATTATGATTTAGGGTAATGACTATAATGTGAGACGAGATTCCAGATCTATGGACGAAGTGCCATTCGGGAAAGATAAAAAAGAATGTTTTGTTTTAACATCTATTATCATGGTGTGCCCTAATAAAAAAAGGTGGGAATAGGATAGAATGAGTAAAGATTTTGAGAAAGAAAATATCTTAGAAACTTAAAACATTTTTAGAGCATATCATGGTGTGCCCTGATAAGAAATGGGAGAGAGGTCATGGTTATGCCTTGACGGAACAGAGGTCTAGACATTTATTATCTTGACAAAGAGAAAGAGACAGACTTTTGACATGCTTACCATGTCAAAAATTTTAGACCGTAATGGTCGGTAGAGAAAAGAGTTTTTGCCACTTAGGCATAAGATGTCATGCATGCTCTGAGGGTAGAACAATCTTGGAACTATGTTTAATCCTTGCGATTAAGCATAACAGATTCATCGTTCCTGACCCTGCTTCACCTTAATTGTTATTTGAACAAGTAAAAGTTTTGTCTTGGTCTGAGTGGGGATAGCATTTCTCTCCTGCAGCGACGAAGAATCAAATTATCACTACATTTATTCCTTTTTCTACTTCTTTTTCCAAGTGCATGATAACCCCAAGCGGTTGTGGGTTTTTTTTACCAATTGGGGCCCTCCCTTCACCAACCCCATGTGGATGGTCTACAAGGTTCATAACAACTCCTCTTACCACAGGGGCGCTTACCTCCCTCTGTGATAAAAGAATCAATCAAAAAGGACACCCTATTTCAACTGAGCTATATCCCCCCGAGCCAAGTGGAGCATGCATAAAGGAGTCAGACGCTACTTTTATTCTTTTCCCTGGCACAACTAGGCCATTCTGGACTTGAACCAGAGACCTCGCCCGATATATCTCAGTATCGAGGATGATACCCAAGATCTGTATTTGTTTATAAACTCTCCTGGCGGATGGGTAATACCGAGAGTGGCTCTTTATGATACTATGCAATTTGTGCAACCAGATGTACATACAATATGCATGGGATCGGCCAGCCGTGGTATAAATGATCTAGAGGATCAGATATTACCATCAGAACAACATAGGCAGTGTCTCTGTGGCCTGTCAATGGAAGTGTTGTACAATTCATGAGTAGAGGAGTGGTGATGACCGCTCAAGGGGTGAACGTGACCCCTGGTAGAGAGTCTAGTAATGGGAGAATACTCATGGAAGACTAAGGATGTTATGGTTAATCCATACAATCTGTGGAAAGATACTTTAAGACATGCATTGAGAAAAAGAGTCTATACTCTAACACTTGTGTACAGGGTTCATTCGCAGTATATCGAATAGGTGGTGGATACACCGCTGATACTTCCTATATATAAACATATTAGAATATATTGGGGATTGTCCTGGACACAGGTTTTAGGGGATAGGCAGGGTTTTAGATGAAAGATTAAAAGTCTTCTTTTTTAACTCCGATTTTAAGTCAAAAGACTTACTGTATGAAAGATTTAATAAAGTATATTTTATAATGTTACGGGAAGGGCAAGGGATTCGTATAATGTTTTGAAATGTTTGAAGAAAATTATTTAAAAATTATAACTCACCAGCGTTAGCTGATACACTTAAGAATGTGTATTCAGGGAAAGAGTATTGTTTGAGCAGGAATAGAAAAGGCATCGGAGCAGGCTATCTATTGTGGAGAAGATTGGCTTAGGTTTTATATAATTCTGTAAATAATTTTAGTTTCTGCTACATTTCGATCTCTGATATACTATATGTTCATGAGTAAATCCGATAAGTGACCGGCATTCCGATCCAAGCGGGATGTGGGTGTCACAAGTTGGTATCAGAGCAGTAGCTTAAGAGATTTAGATACTTGCCCAAAGTATCTAAACTTAGACTAGAATCTTATGGATCATTAGAATAGTAATAGAATGCCAGTAAAGATAGCTTGATGCCAGAGGATAAAGGAAGGTATGAGTATTAGTAGGAAACATGATGGGAAATAACTAGAATACGGAACGTGGAGTAAATAATTAAATACGTTTGATCACCGTCATTTAGTTAATTACATTTCACTAGTATTCTGAGTTATAGATCCATCATACGAATTCTAATATACCATATCTTTCTGTAGGAACGTAGAAATGATCAATAGAATTCAAGGAAAGAAAGGGAAAGAAAGAATGGGAAGGCAAACGCGGGTTACCGCAAATGCCAATAGAGAGAATGAGAATGAGAATGTGGTAGATCCACAATTACAGAATGTTATAGATGTAGTAGTTGCTAAAGCGTTAGGAATAGCTTTGCTAGTATTACTTGATAATTTTAAAGAAACTAACAAGAAAAATGATAGAATGAATAGAACAGGAGAAAATAGTAAAAGTTTAGAAGAAAATATAGGATACGGTTATGATTCGGACAAATCGCATGAGGTTAGAAAAATAAGAAAGAGTGATAGAAAAGGTTGTTCCTATAAGGGATTCAAGGACGGAAGTCCACCCAAATTTCTTGGAACAAAGGATGTCGTAGCCACTCATCAATGGATCCGAGAGATAGAAGTCGTGATAAAGACAAGTGAGTGTAGAGAAGATCAGAAAGTAAAGTATGTTGTTCATTCCTTTATGTCTGAAGCTTTATGTTGGTGGGACAATCTAGTGACATCTGTGGGAGAGAAGGCCATTGGTAGACTAACATGGGAAGAACTAAAGAAATTATTGATAGACGAATTATGTCCAGATAATGAGATGGACAAACTAGAGAGAGACTTCCTAAGATTGGAATCTGGTAGCATGACTCATCGTGAGTACACTACCAAATTTAATAGGATGGCTCATTTACTACCTCATTTAGTAGTTCCATAGGTAGTAAGAATTAAGCGATACATACAAGGGTTGCCTTCAGAGGTACGAAGATTGGTTAAAACTTGTGTTCCTAAGAAGTACCAATCTGTCGTACAGCTTTCATCAACCATGTATGATGAAGTTTATGATTCCCATACTAAAGGATCAAAAAGAAAGCAGTCAGAGGTCACATCAGATTATGAGAAAGAAAAGAAGGAAGAATCTGAGCATGAAGATCAAGAATCAAATTAGTGTAGGAAATGTGGAAAGAACCATTTTGGAGAGTAAATAGCTGGAACTAACTTATGCTACAAGTGCGGGAGAGCTGGACACCTTGCAGCTAGTTGCCCTAATAGAATAATATGTTTTGAATGTGGAGAATATGGGCACAAAATGATGAACTATCCGAACCCGCAACCATTAAGTTCATTTAGAGAAGCAAACAGTGAAGTCAAGGAAGAAGCGACAACGGTTTATGCTCTTACAACAGGAGAAGGAGAAGATATGTAGCATCAGGTATGTTTGTAATTAGCAACAAGTGCTAAATTATTAAACATATTAAAACAATGCAAACTTTATAGATTAAGTGTAAAGTCCTTAGAGAGATAGGTTTCGGGGACGAAACCATTTTAAGGGGGGTAGATTTGTAACACCCCAAATTTCAAATAGATAATACTAGAGGGACTAATGTTGTAATTAGGTAAAAATATAAGGGGTGGAAGAAAGAAGAGTTCAAAGTTCAAGGACCAAAAATGTAAAATTTGGAATTCTATGGTTGTGACGGACCGTCAAAGCTGCTAAACGGTCAGTTACAAATGATGACGGACCGTCATGTGACATAACGGTCCATTACAGACCCGGCACGACAAAGATTGCGAGAATGACACGTGTCATGCTGACTATACATGCGAATCTGACGCGTGTAACCCTATGACGGATCGTCACAGGGCGTAACTGTCCGTCACGCCGCAAAGTTAAGCCGCCAACCAGAAGACGCCACGTGTCAAGCTGAATCACCACCTTAGGTCGGTGATGGACCGTCACCAAGCGATAACGGTTCGTTACGAGGAAGCAGTTACGGACCGTCATGGGCCGTAACGGTCCGTCATGAAGCTGAGGTTGGCCTATAAATCGAAATTGATGGCCAGGCGATTTTGTTTAACCTCACATAGTTCAAACACACTCATATACACACACATAGTCTCAGGAAGTGTGCCAAGAATCCTGGTTCGCGTAAAGAAGTCTGGTTTCTAGCTTTTCGTCAACAATAAGCCGTGGATAGTTCCGAGGTAAGGTTCATGGTTTAGCTTTCCATTTGGTATTAACGTCATAGTAATCAGAGGGTAACCTTCTAACTAGTATGTAGTTATCTGACAAACAAAATGTTCTATCTAAGGAAAGAATGGTGTATAAATCCCTTCTGGACCCGTCATTCTTTACTGGGAACATTATTTTTGGAGGTACTACTCTAGAAAGATAATCACCCTAGGTTTTAGAATATGACAATTTTGACTTGGTTATTATCATTAAGCTAAGTTTTAATGTTATTATACTCTAGGATTATGAGCTAAGTAATTGTGCGGTTATAAACCAAGTAAGGATATGGGAGGAAGAGAGATAAATGTTATAGGTGAGTTCTATGAAGCCCTCTTTTAAATATTCTAAATGTTTTGCGCTGGTACACAAGCTATGGAATGTTTTACATGAACACGATAATCCTTTAAATGATTGAGGATAGTGCCAATATTATTGCAAAAGTTTTGAGAAGAGTTTATATGATTACCATAAAGTTTTGATCTTAATAAATGGGACATGGAGTTAATAGTAAGAAACAGTCTAACACTTAAACACATATAACAGAGTATTCACGAAGTATCATAGGGGTGGTGGGTACGCCACCGATACACCGTATATATAAACCTTTTTGGTAATTCGTGGAGAAACCGTTATAAGGATTTAGGTCAAGGGTTGGCTTGGGTAGAGTAATTTGGAAAGTGAAACATGCTTTGGCATGGATTTGCCATAATAAACATTGAGAAGAGAATGGTTTGACATACAAATCATTTTAGAACTAATCATGATTTATCATGGCAAGAGATTAGAGAAATAAGTCTAAGACCTAATACTCCGGGATAGGTATGTTTACGGTGTATCGAATGAATGGTGGATACGTCGCTGGTACTTTTTATATATAAGCTCATTTTATACAACGTGAATAACCTTGATTATGATTTAGGGTAATGACTATAATGTAAGACGAGATCCCTGATCTATGGATGAAGTCCCATTCAGGAAAGATAAGAAAGAATGTTTTGTTTTAACATCTATTATCATGGTGTGCCCTGATAAAAAAAAGGGGAAAGAGGATACAAAGAGTAACTATTTTGAGAAAGAAAAAGTCTTAGAAATATATTATTTCGACCTTACTCCATTTCTGACGAAACTTAGATCGAAGCGTAGAGAAAAATAAGTACGTTCCGATGACGTAGTCAAAACTTTATAAAAAGGTTATAAGAGAAACACGAGATACAAGCTAAATTAATATTGTTAAAATAATAATTATAATATATATATATATATATATATATTGAATTCATACTTCCCTAGAAACTACCATGTAATGAAGGTAGTAGGAAGGTGCACATGAAATGTGAGGAAAGTAGTAGGAAGGTGCACCAACATGTGAGGAAGGTGGTAGGAAGGTGACATATGGTGAACAAAATTCCCTATAAATAATACTTAAGATTACTCCTATGTTCTCATTCCAAACCTTTTCCCAATTCAAAGACAGATTCGTCTTTATATTTTCGAGTTTAAGTATTTATTTTAGTGGGGCTTAAAGTTGTAGTCAGGGTAGGCATTGGGTGACATAGCCCTGCTCTACGCATGGGCTGATCACCCATGTCTAAACTAGGTAGTATTATCCAAAGCTAACCACGATTATGACTAGATAATTCCCCATCATTCGTTAGGTCTCCGCCTAAGATTTATTTTGGTCTTGAACATGGATAAAGTTTTGACCAGTCATAATGACCCCCGAACTAAGCAAAAGAAATACGACGGGCTTTATTATGGTTCCAATTATGCCAAAGATGATACCACAAGGGTTAGAAACATTAAAACCCAAAGGACGGGTAATTACGGAATCTTAGAAGATAGAAAAAGTTATTAAAGAATTCTAGAAGATAGGGGATGACGGACCGACATACGCTGAGATATCGGTCCGATATTGGAATACAATGGATGTCGGATCGACGAATGATTAGATATCGGTCTGATATGGGAGAACCACGGATGTCAGACCGAGATGTGCTTGGCCAACGGTCCGAAACGCAAATCCCTAGACACCCTCTGCACCGGACACGTGTCATGACACGTGCAGGGCATGCGTCAGCATGCTGGACGCGTGGACAAATGTTGGACCGCAATGGTTTGTCCACTCGGTCCGCTATGGATGGGTGGCACACCGGTTTTGCATGGCTGCCACGTGGCGCGCATGCGGGACATGGGAGGCATATCGGACCGACATCCCTCTGGATAATGGTCCGATATGGGTGGCCGTCATGCCAATAAATAGAGGAGCAATTTCTCTTCATTCTCACACCAACTCTCAAACTCTCTCTCTCGAATTTCCTCTTGTCGCAAGCCATTCCCGAGCCCTCTAGATGTCCCGACTCCCGAGCCGCTCCTTCAAGTTTGACTGGCTTTCGCTTAACAACCGGACTCGAGCATTTAGAGCTGAAGAAACCCGAGGAACGCATAGAAGTTCAACTTAAGGTGCTATAGCCCTAACAGTCAACTTTAAGAGCTACTTAGCACTATGATTATTATCCTTCGATCTCCGACTTCAAAATAAAAGCGAATACTAGTCTTTATAAAAAATACTAGTTCTCATGGCGAGAGTGAGCTTTTACAAAAAACGATTTGTAAGAGGTGCTTGGGCTGTAAGCTATTATCACGCAAATAAGACGTGCTGGTGCTGTTGGCACCTTCACACAAAAGATCAAACGATTTATGTTTATGAAAAGGGCAAAACACGATAATTAAACATTTACTCATACTAATCCCAGAATTAGGGGTTCAACCCCTGAGAATGTTGATACCCAAGAAGTGTACGTAAAGTTTGATCAAATATTTATACTCGCTCTGGATTCGGTCATGCCGGGCGGGGTTGGCTTGCATGTCGGGTGATGCGTTAAACGCAGTTGTGCCAGTTTGGCCGCGTGGCCCCGAGTGCTTGTCCAATGTATACAAATGGATGAAATGCAAGGAAGTGATATGATCACTAGAATCATCCAATGATGAAATGTTTAACTATTTAATTAAACTGTTTTGCCATGCTTATGAAAATGATTTGAGGTCATAAAGTATTCACCAGCATGTAGCTGGCTTTCATTTTCAAATGTTTTCAGGAAAAGAATGAAATGACCTCATAGTACCGGGACCGGCTACGGGCTAAGTCCCGATGATAGTTTTGTTGCATAATCCGGGTTAGGCCATACACCTGGACCCGGTGCAACCCAAAAAAGTGTTATACAGGTTCGTACGAGGCACCGGAAAGAACCTGAGAAAATACAAGGTTAAGGTGTCCAAAGGATATCGACTCCCTAGGCAGAATACCTCCTTGTATATTTTACTGACTTTGGTCATGGTTTTGATTTCAAAAATTAAATGTACAAACGATCGGGTTTTATACCCAAGTATCTAAATTAAGAAATCTTTTTTCTACACGACAAGATTCTAGTATTTACAAAACCAACCCTTGAGGTTGAGAATCGTTAAAAAGATCCTGTTTAAAACCACTATTCAGCTGCACAAAACCAAACTCTGAAATCAATGTAGGTACCGAAGGTGCCAACTGACGTCGCAGCCCGGTAACGTCTCGGGGGTGCCCGGAGTGGGATGTGACATTAGATATATGGAATACATCGTGTAACATTTCTGATTTTTGTTATCTGTATTTCAATTCAATGTGACACGTTTCAAATTCAAATTTAGTACACTGACTTGTTCTATTCGTACCAACAATTAAAGACTATGTTTCAATGAAAATCCACAAATTTTACACGAGTACATAAGTTCATATTTATACAAATCTGTCAATACTGAAATTGCAAGGACTGATTTTATAAATAAACAAAAACCCTAATAGGCATGGTCGTGCCTCGTTCTGGCACGGTCGCGCCAAGTGCTATGGCACGGTCGCGCGCCTTGCTTTGGAACGGTCGCGCCCGGTGCCTTGGCACGGTCGCGCCTCATATGGGCACGATCGCGCCTCTCATCAGTTAAAACGTAAATACAACTTTTAATCGCAGGGACGTTTGAATTCATAACCGATATACGTATCATTATCTTTAACAAAAACAATAAACCGAATAATCATTACAATTACATCCAATAACTCCAATAAATTCGATTAGTCTCAAGGAAACGAAATTCTTCCATTCGCAACCACAATTCGTCTGTCCTGAATTGAAATCCGCCCAAGCAAAAGCTCCAACGAACTTCTCTGAAGCTCCTGAAAAACCCTGAAGCAGTCGAAATTGCAGCAGAAGACGCCGGAGATCAAACCGTCGTCGCCGGAACTCATCTCTACCGTACACTTTCAATTCATCATCTTTTCGGGTAATTGAAGGCTTCCACATCTACGTTTTAGTCTGTAGATCAAAAGCCCTAACCTAATTTGGGCTTACAATATCCAGTTTAACACGAACCCGAATCTAGGGTTCATTCTAAAATGGTTTAATCGAATCGTACATTGTACGTGTTTTAAATACAATTAAACTACACAAAAAGACTAGTAATAAACCGGTGGGTGAAAGCTCTATGATTCCTAACACTATTATCATAAGAATCGACCAATTTGTTCCTGTTTTGGAACAGACACGGTCGCGCTAGTCTTCTAGCGCGGTCGTGCTTCATGAGACACGGTCGCGCCAATACCACAGACCCGGTCATGCCCTTGACTAGACTTAGTCGTGCCTCAAAACCCTAGACACGGTCGTGCTTGGCCCAGACACGGTCGTGCTTGGCCCAGACACGATTGTGCCTAGTGAACAGCTTAACTATATCCTCTGTATTGGTCAACACGGTCGCGTCCCTGACTAGCACGGTCGTGGTTCTAGCACGATCGTGCCTTGTCCCAGGCACGGTCGTGTGTGTGAGAAAAGTCTTGGCAGAATAATTATTTCCATATTTTAAAAACAATAAGTATTTCAAATTAATTTTTAAATAAAAAGAATTGATTTTATAAAGATTTATATTAACGTTATTTAAAAAAGATCAAATTTCTATTCTAAAATAAATAGAAATTATTTATTTAAAACGTACAAAATTTAATCTATATTTATTGTTAAACCCTACACTTAATAATTATTTACACAATTTATTTAAACATCTTTATGAGAATAAAGTAAAGAAATTTATATTCAATATAAAACATCTAATATATTTTTATAACCAAATGATTAAGTTACATATTTTATAAATAAATAAATAAGGTTACAGTTATTTATTTAAGTTACATTTAAACAAAAAATATTTAATTTATACTTAATTACACTTAATACCTACATTATTTTTTTATAACTAAGCAAATAAATAATAATTTTGTTTATTTAGTTATTACAAACTAAAACTTAATTTTATACAACACCATTAAAGTACAAACCACTAACACTTATAATTTCAAATTCGTTATACATGCATCCAATGCAACCTTAGACCAAGACATAGACTATTGTGCACATTATTGATTGAATACATATTACACTCTAGGTTAACGTTGTAAATTATGAGGACCCCATTACTATCTAGTCCCCCGTGTTAGCTACGCCTTCAAATCAAGTGAGTATTACATAGCCCCTTTTACTCTTTTACACTTTTTGGGGTGGAACATGAACATTATACAATACTATTGTTTACATTTACACACACTACACAAATACAAATCCCCTTTACATTCATGTGTGCAATTTGAGCTTTATGCCCGAGTGCTAGTTGTGCTAACTTTTGTGTGCGATTTATGTGCAATCATTAACTATTCAAGCTGACGGTAAACAATGATAGATCTATTGAGTATGACAAACCCACCCAGATTGGGGTGATTGTTACCGATAACACAATTTTGCATTCTAGTTACAAAGGTTTGATTGTAATTGGTTACACAATAGCTGCTCCCCATAAATGCCTTATTTTAGCATGTTATGTAAGGATTTGTTTATTTACAATCTATATGCTATCTATATACAAACCTGTGTATGCTCACCAACTTTTTAGTTGACCTTATTTTATTCATGTTTCAGTTGCTAATATGTGAGTTTGATCAAAACATGCTACACATAGGCTTTGGATTAGTTAATTTGAATAAAGAATTTTATGTATTTCAATTATGTTCTTTCTTGGATTTGGTTATGTTTGGTTTTTTGAAATGAAATTGATGTTTAATATATTACAATTTAGTCAACCTTGTGCTCATGAACAGTCTACATGTCCCGCCCCAATGATTCCGCCGTCGGTTGGGTTGTGACAGATTGGTATCAGAGCCTTGGTTATAGGGAATTAGGTTATTAGACACCCTTGATCTAGACTATAACTTTAGGACACCCACTTATGCTATGCTTCATGATTATGTGATATGTGTTACATGCCTACCATGACAGTTATTATTCTATTTTGATGCCTTATTTGTTAAAATTCATGATTTATTTGAATATACTTAAATAATGAATAAATAATCAATACCCCTACCTATACCCTAAAACCTCATAATATTCTTATCTACTTCTCTATCATCACCTTCTTAGCATGTGGAAACTGCATTGATCTAAATCTTAAAAAATAAATAAATAAATAAAAAATAAAAAAACTAATAAAAAAAAAATTCTTTATTTTCTCGTTAAGGCTTTTAAACTTTGATTAATTTTTTGAGGACACGTGCAATCTGGAAGGGTGACACCTGTATTCTGGGTTTTCTGTCTAGGAAAGCATTTCGCATAAATCCCAATCAACCAAGGGACCCGTATGCTTTCCTGGGAATACCCGGGATGAGTGTTTACTTATAGGCTAAAGCATGTCTCCTTGAAAATTATATGAGTTTAATTAACCTTAATGTGTCATAGTATTCAAGTGATTATATCACTATTTGAGTACTATTTTATTTTGCTATCTCATCCTTTTAAATCCAAGTAACATTCATAAGTTCTTACATCTTTTCTTGTCTTGTGAAAATCTGTAGAATGCCTCCCCGTCGTGCTCCCGTGGCCAACACCAACACCGACATCGCTACTATCCTTGCACAACTCATAACTTAACTCACTCAAGCTAATGGTGCCACCAATGGTAACCATGGGGCTAATGGTGGTAATGGTGGAAATGGTGGTGCCAACCCATCTCAATGCACCTTCAAGCATTTCAACTCATGTAATCCCCTCAAGTTCTATGGCACCGAAGGAGCTACGGGACTCCTTCAATGGTTCGAAAGTATTGAGAATACCTTTCTCAATAGTGACTGCCCCGACAATCTTCGTGTTCGACATGCCACAAGTGTCTTACAAAAACGGCACTCACGTGGTGGAATGGGGAAAAGAGGAATAGAGGTGTGGATGTAGCAATGGCCTTACCTTGGGATGAGGTTAAAAGGCTAATGACTGAAGAATTCTGTCCTCGAAATGAGGTAAAGAAACTCGAAGCCGAATTTTGGGATCTTGCCCAAGATAGTGGTGAATGCTTGGCATATACAACTTAGTTCCATGAGTTGAGTCTCCTCGTGCCCCACATGGTCACACCTTTATCCCGCAGCATTGAAAAATATATTGGTGGATTACCTAGGCAAATTCAAGATACTGTCCTAGGAAGAAATCCCGCAACAGTTGAAGATGCTATCCGTTTATCCGCTACCTTAACCGATAACCATGTGAAGGCGGGGACTCTTACTAAAGAGGGCACAAAGAAAGTTTTCGACACCACAACTCCTCCCACCCACAACAAAGAAGCCACAACTGAACCCTCCCGACATAATAAGAAGAGGAAGGCTAGAAGTTTTGCTGTGGTCACTCCTGCTATTCCTGTTAATCAATCTGCACCAATGGTTCAAGCACCAGCCAAAAATCCATATGTTGGGATCTACCCGCTTTGTGCCACATGCAACTATCATCATCACTAAAGCATCCCATGTCGCCTTTGCACTCATTGTAGGAAATATGGCCATACGGTCAATGTGTGTAGGGCAAAAGCTCTTACGGGCCAGGTCAACCCACCAAACCAAACCAACCCGCAAGTGGCTAATCAAGGGGTTCCCGCTATTGCAAATGGGCGTGCTTGTTATGAATGTGGCGACCTAAATCATTTCCGTGACTAGTGCCCAAGATTTATCAATACTAGACAAGGCGGAGCTCGTGGGCGTGCTTTCAACATAAACGCCAATGAAGCTCAAGCCAACAATGATGTGGTCAATGATATGTTCCTTGTTAATAGTCAATATGCCTCCATTTTATTTGATACCGGTGCCGATAACAGTTTTGTGTCACTTAACTTTGAACCTTTACTTGCAAAGACACGATCCCAATTAGAGAAAACCTTTACCGTCGAAATAGCAAATGGTGACTCTCTTAAAATTGACTCCATTATCTATGATTGCTCCCTAGAACTTAATGATCATACGTTTCCAATCAGCCTTGTACCAATGCCATTAGGGAGTCTTGATATCATCATAGGCATGGATTGGCTATCAAACCATCATGCCGAAGTCATCTGTTTTGAGAAGTGTATTCGAATACCTCTACCGTCGGGAGAAACATTAAGAGTCTATGGTGAAAAGCCTTGCAAAGGACTTAAATTAATGTCATGCACTACCGCCCAAAATTACCTACGAAAGAAGTACGTGGCTTTATTAGCTCATATTGTTCAAAAGGATGTCAAAGAGAGGAGTATCCAAGACATTCCCATCATTCGGGATTTTCCCGAAGTATTTTCCGAAGATCTATCTGGTCTTCCACCCGTTCGACAAGTAGAATTTCGCATTGATCTTGTGCCCAGAGCTAACCCCGTGGCTAGAGCTCCATACCGTCTGGCACCCTCTGAAATGCAAGAACTTGCAAGTCAAATCCAAGAGCTCTCCGACAAGGGATTCATTCATCCAAGTCATTCACCGTGGGGTGCACCCGTCTTATTCGTCAAAAAGAAGGATGGATCATTCCGCATGTGTATTGACTACCGCGAACTCAACAAGCTTACCATCAAGAACCGTTACCCTTTGCCTAGAATTGATGACCTCTTTGATCAACTTCAAGGTTCGACCTGCTTCTCAAAGATTGATCATCGATCTGGTTATCACCAACTCCGTGTACAAGAGGAAGATATTCCAAAGACTGCTTTCCGAACAAGGTATGGTCACTACGAGTTCATGGTCATGCCTTTTGGACTAACCAATGCACCCGCGGTCTTCATGGACCTCATGAATCGTGTGTGCAAATCCTACCTTGATAAATTTGTGATCATCTTCACTGACGATATCTTAATCTACTCCAAGACTAAAGCCGACCATGAGCAACACCTTAGACTGGTTTTGGACCTCTTGAGGAAGGAACAATTATATGCCAAATTCTCCAAATGTTAATTTTGGTTAAAGGAAGTTCAATTTCTTGGTTATATCGTTAATGACAAGGGAATTCATGTCGACCCTGCTAAGATCGAAGCGGTTAAGAATTGGAATGCCCCGAAGACCCCCACCGAATTTCGTTCGTTTCTTGGTCTTACGGGATATTATCGTCGTTTCATCTCAAATTTCTCTAAGATTGTTGTCACTCTTACCGCCTTGACCCACAGGGGTAAAACTTATGAATGGGGACCAAAACAAGAAGAAGCTTTCCAAACTCTCAAGCAAAAGTTGTTCAATACTCCAATTTTGACTCTCCCTGATGGGAATGATGATCTAGTTGTCTACTATGATGCCTCCAACCAAGGTCTCGGTTGTGTCCTCATGCAACGAGGCAAAGTAATCGCTTATTCATCGAGGCAACTTAAGATTCATGAGAGGAATTATACAACGCATGATCTTGAATTGGGTGCGGTTGTATTTGCATTGAAGATTTGGAGACATTATCTCTATGGCATGAAGTGTGTGGTGTTCACCGACCACAAAAGTCTCCAACACATCTTCAACCAAAAGGAACTCAATATGAGGCAACGACGTTGGGTTGAACTCCTTAACAACTATGACTGCGAGATTGGTTACCATCCCGGCAAAGCGAATGTTGTAGCCGACGCTTTGAGTCGAAAGGACCATGTCATGCTTCAATGTGTTCGAATTCAAACTGACATTCAAAATCGCATCTTGGAAGCTCAACACGTCTCAGTCACCGAGGGTAACATGTACGAGGAAATGTCGTGTGGTGTTAAACTTCAGCTTGAATCAAAACCTAATGGCTTACTTTATTACTTGAACCGTATTTGGATTCCCGATCGCGATGATCTCCGTACATTTCTCATGAACGAGGCTCACAAGACTCGTTATTCTATTCATCCTGGTGCGGGTAAAATGTATCAAGATCTTCGCCAACAATACTGGTGGCCCGGTATGAAAAAAGACATTGCTCTCTATGTTGCCAAATGTCTAACGTGCTCCAAAGTCAAAGCCAAACACCAACGTCCTTCCAGATTACTTGAACAACCGGAAATTCCCGTGTGGAAATGGGAGAACTTAGCTATGGATTTTATTACCAAACTCACTCGCACCTCAAGTGGTTATGATAGTATTTGGGTAATCATTGACTGTCTCACCAAATCTGCTCATTTCTTACCTATCCGTGAAGACTATCGGGTTGAGAAACTAGCCCGAATTTACATTGACGAAATTGTGAGTCGTCACGGTGTTCCTTTAAACATAATCTCTGATAGGGATGCTCGGTTCACCTCTCGATTTTGGCAATCTCTCAAAACTGCTCTTGGTACAAGATTGGATTTGAGCACGGCCTACCATCCCCAAACTGATGGTCAGACCGAGCGGACAATCCAAACTCTTGAGGATATGCTTAGAGCTTGTGTAATTGATTTTGGCGGCAATTGGGATACACATCTATCCCTAATCGAGTTCTCCTACAATAATAGCTACCACATAAGTATCAACATGGCTCCATTTGAAGCTCTCTATGGTCGCAAGTGTCGTTCTCCTATCTGTTGGAACGAGATTGGTGAAGCACAAATCACCAGTCCCGAGCTAATTCAAGAAACATCCGACAAAATTATCCAAATCCGTGACAACATTCGAGTAGCGAGAAGTCGGCAAAAGAGTTATGCCGACAAACGACGAAAACCCTTGGAATTCCAAGTCGGTGACCTTGTTCTTCTAAAGGTGTCTCCGTGGAAGGGTGTGATCCGTTTTGGAAAGAAAGGTAAATTAGCACCTCGCTATGTGGGTCCATTTAAATTCCTTGAAAGAATTGGGAAAGTGGCTTACAAACTCGACTTACCTCCATCACTTGGCAATGTGCATCCTACTTTTCACGTGTCTAATCTGAAGAAATGTCTTGCTGATGAGAATCTTCACATACATCTTGACGACGTGCACATCGACGAAACGATGCACTTCGTTGAGAGACCAGTGGAAATCATGGATCGCGAAGTCAAGCAGCTTAAGCGAAGCCGTATTCCTATTGTCAAAGTTCGATGGGAATCTAAACGTGGTCCTGAGTTTACTTGGAAACGAGAGGACCAAATGAAGCTCAAGTACCCCCATCTCTTCACCGATGCCATCGCTTCCACTAGTTAAATTTCGGGACGAAATTCCCTCAACATGGGGATATTGTAACATTTTTTATTTTTGTTATCTGTATTTCAATTCAATGTGACACGTTTCAAATTCAATCTTAGTACACTGACTTGTTCTATTCGTACCAACAATTAAAGACTATGTTTCAATGCAAATCCACAAATTTTACACGAGTACATAAGTTCATATTTATACAAATCTGTCAATACTGAAATTGCAAGGACTGATTTTATAAATAAACAGAAACCCTAATAGGCATGGTCGCGCCTCGTTCTGGCACGGTCGCGCCAAGTGCTATGGCACGGTCGCGCGCCTTGCTTTGGAACGGTCGCGCCCGGTGCCTTGGCACGGTCGCGCCTCATATGGGCACGATCGCGCCTCTCATCAGTTAAAACGTAAATACAACTTTTAATCGCAGGGACGTTTGAATTCATAACCGATATACGCATCATTATCATTAACAAAAACAATAAACCGAATAATCATTACAATTACATCTAATAACTCCAAGAAATTCGATTAGTCTCAAGGAAACGAAATTCTTCCAATAGAAACCACAATTCGTCTGTCCTGAATTGAAATCGGCCCAATCAAAAGCTCCAACGAACTACACTGAAGCTCCCGAAAAACCCTGAAGCAGTTGAAATTGCAGCAGAAGACGCCGGAGATCAAACCGTCGTCGCCAGAACTCATCTCTACCGTACACTATCAATTCATCGTCTTTTCGGGAAATTGAAACCTTCCACATCTACGTTTTAGTCTGTAGATCAAAAGCCCTAACCTTATTTGGGCTTACAATATCCAGTTTAACACGAACCCGAATCTAGGGTTCATTCTAAAATGGTTTAATTGAATCGTACCTTGTACGTGTTTTAAATACAATTAAACTACACAAAAAGACTAATAATAAACTGGTGGGTGAAAGCCCTATGATTCCTAACACTATTATCATAAGAATCGACCAATTCGTTCCTGTTTTGGAACAAACACGGTCGCGCTAGTCTTCTAGAGCGATCGTGCTTCATGAGACACGGTCGCGCCAATACCAGCGTGGTCGTGCCTCATATACACAGACCCGGTCATGCCCTTGACTAGACTTGGTCGTGCCTCAAAACCCTAGACACGGTCGTGCTTGGCCCAGACATGGTCGTGCCTAGTGTACAGCTTAACTATATCCTCTGTATTGGTCAACACGGTCGCGTCCCTGACTAGCACGGTCGCGCCCGTGGTTCTAGCACGATCGTGCCTTGTCCCAGGCACGGTCGTGTGTGTGAGAAAAGTCTTGGCAGAATAATATTTCCATATTTTAAAAACAATAAGTATTTCAAATTAATTTTTAAATAAAAAGAATTGATTTTATAAAGATTTATATTAACGTTATTTAAAAAAGATCAAATTTCTATTCTAAAATAAATAGAAATTATTTATTTAAAACTTACAAAATTTAATCTATATTTATTGTTAAACCCTACACTTAATAATTATTTATACAATTTATTTAAAAATCTTTGTTAGAATAAAGTAAAGAAATTTATATTCAATATAAAACATTTAATACATTTTTATAACCAAATGACTAAGTTACATATTTTATAAATAAATAAATAAGGTTACAATTATTTATTTAAGTTACATTTAAACAAAAATTATTTAATTTATACTTAATTACTCTTAATACCTACACTATTTTTTTATAACTAAACAAATAAATAATAATTTTGTTTATTTAGTTATTACAAACTAAAACTTAATTTTATACAACACCATTCAAGTACAAACCACTAACACTTATAATTTCAAATTCCTTATACACGCATCCAATACAACCTTAGACCTAGACATAGACTATTGTGCACATTATTGATTCAATACATATTACACTATAGGTTAACGTTGTACATTACGAGGACCCCGTTACTATCTAGTCCCCCGTGTTAGCTATGCCTTCAAATCAAGTGAGTATTACATAGCCCCTTTTACTCTTTTACACTTTTTGGGGTGGAACATGAACATTATAAAATACTATTGTTTACATTTACACAGACTACACAAATACAAATCCCCTTTACATTCATGTGTGCAATTTGAGCTTTATGCCCGAGTGCTAGTTGTGCTAACTTTTGTGTGCGATTTATGTGCAATCATTAACTATTCAAGCCAACGGTAAACAATGATAGATCTATTGAGTCTGACAAACCCACCCAGATTGGGGTGATTGTTACCAACAACACAATTTTGCATGCTAGTTACAAAGGTTTGATTGTACTTGGTTACACAATAGCTGCTCCCCATAAATGCCTTATTTTAGCATGTTATGTAAGGATTTGTTTATTTACAATCTATATGCTATCTATATACAAACCTGTGTATGCTCACCAACTTTTTAGTTGACCTTATTTTATTCATGTTTCAGGTGCTAATATGTGAGTTTGATCAAGACATGCTACACATAGGCTTTGGACTTAGTTAATTTGAATAAAGAATTTTATGTATTTCAATTATGTTCTTTCTTGGATTTGGTTGTGTTTGGATTATTTGAAATGAAATTGATGTTTAATATATTACAATTTAGTCAACCTTGTGCTCATGAACAGTCTACATGTCCCGCCCAGATGATTCCGCCGTCGGTTGGGGTGTGACACATCGTGTAATCCACTCATCTCTTCTGGTAATTCTAACTGATAAGCTACTCGTCCAATTTGTTTAATAATATTTAGGGTCCAACAAATCGAGGACTTAGTTTACCTTTCTTTCCGAATCGAACAATTCCTTTCCAAGGTGATACTTTCAATAACACCTTGTCTCTGATATTAAACTCTAGTGGCTTTCTTCCTTTATCAGCGTAGCTCTTTTGTCTGTCTCTTGCTGCTTTCAATCGTTCTTGTATTTGAGCTACTTTGTCAGTCGTTTCCTGAACAAGTTCATGTATGGACATTCGATTTTATCCAACTTCAGCCCAACATACAGGAGTTTGGCATTTTCTTCCATATAAATATTTGAAAGGTGCCGCCTAAATGCTTGTGTGATAACTATTGTTGTATGAAAATTTCATTAGGGGTAGGTGATCATCCCAACTACCACCTAATTCTATCACACATGCTCGAAGCATGTCTTCTAAAGTATGAAGAGTTCCCATGGCTTTTTGGAAACTGTGCCAGAATCGAGATGTAAAACGACTATCTCTATCTGACACTATGGATAATGGCACTCCATGTAAAGATACAATTTCATCTACATAAAGACGAGCCAATCTATCCATACTGAAGGTTTCTTTCATTGGGAGAAAATCAGATGATTTAGTTAATCTGTCAGTGATAACCTAGATACTATCATTTCCCTTACTTGTTCGAGGAAGTTTAGTAATAAAATCCATTGTTATCTTTTCCCATTTCCAAACTAGAATTTCTAATTGTTGCAATAAATCAAAAGGTATCTGATGTTCTGCCTTTACTTGAGTGCAAGTAAGACATTTTGCAACATATATGGCAATATCTTTCTTCATGCCAATCCACCAGTAATTGTCCTTCAGATTTTCATACATTTTATCACTTCCTAGGTGCATCATATATTTTGATTTATGTGCTTCTTCGAGTATTCTTTCCTAAAGATTTCTGTTGATCGGAACCCAGATTCTTTTATTCATACGAAGTAGTTCATCTTCTCCTTTCACTAACTGTTCAATCATATTCATAATTCCTTCATGTTCTAACTCTTCTTCTGTTTGAACAGAATGGTGAGCATCTTTTATTTGAGACAAGAGATCAACACGAAGTTCAAGTCTGAGAGAACGAACCCGTTTAGGTTTCTCTCTCTCTTTTCTACTTAAGACATCTGCAACAGCATTTGCATTACCTTCGTGGTAACATATTTCACAATCTTAGTCACTCAAGATCTCTAGCTATCTTCTCTGTCTCATGTTTAGTTCTTTCTAACCGAAGATATATTTCAAACTTTTATGGTCAATGTAAACTATAAATTTAACTCCATAGAGATAGTGTTTCCATAATTTCATGGCAAAAATTATGGCACCTAACTCTAAATCATGAGTTGTATAGTTCTTTTCATGAGTCTTTAACTGACGAGATGCATAGACAATTACTTTGTTTCTTTATATTAACACACAACCTGGACCGTTGTGTGAGGCACCACAATAGACTATAAAGTATTCATTGCCATCTGGCAAAGCCAGTATTGAAGTATGAGTCAGTTTTTGTTTTAGAGTTTGGAAAGCTTCTTCTTGCTTCGTTCCCCATTCATACTTTACATTGCTTAGTATCCTACAAGACCCAAGATACTACGAACTTATGTCGGAGACTTTGGGACTTCCCATTTGGATATAGCATCAATTTTGGATGGGTCTACTTGAATACCTTCTACATTCACTATATGACCCACAAATTATACTTCTCTAAGTCAAAATTCGCACTTAGAGAATTTAGCATACAATTTCTCTTTTCTCAGAATTTCAAGGATTGTTCTGAGATGATTCCCATGATCTTCCGCATTTCTAGAATAAATAAGTATATCGTCAATGAAAACGATAACAAATTTATCTAGCTAGGGTTTACAGATACGATTCATTATATCCATAAATGCGACAGGAGCATTAGTAAGTTCAAACGGCATAACCGTGAACTCATAATGTCCATTCTGGTTCGAAAAGTTGTTTTAGGAATATCTTCCTCTTGAACTTTCAGTTGATGATATTCCGATCGAAGATTTAATTTAGAAAAATGGCATGCGCCTTGTAACTGATCAAATAGATCATCGATTCTAGGAAGGGGATAACGATTCTTGATCGTTACTTTATTTAGCTCCCGGTAATCAATGCACATCTACATTGTACCGTCTTTCTTCTTGATGAAAAGAATTGGAGCACCCCAAGGAGATGAACTTGGGTGATTGAATCCTTTCTCTAGCAATTCATCCAATTGATTCTTTAATTCTTTCATTTTAATTGGGTTAAACGGTATGGAGCTTTGGCAATCAGTTGCTGCTCTGGGTACAAGATTGATCTAGAATTCTACTTCTCTCTCTAGTGGTATACCCGATAATTCATCTGGGAATACATCTATATAATCAGCTACTACCTGTACATCTTCAATCTTCTTTTCTTTTATACTGGCATAAACCTTAACTAAGTATGCAATGCATCCTTTCTAAAGGCATTTGGTTGCTTTCAGCATTGAAATGATTCCCAAAGGTCGGTTTTGTTTGTCGCCATAGATTGTTAAAGGTTTTCCATAAGGAATTTGGATTTCTATGGCGTTTTTATTACAAAGGATATGGGCTTGTTTACCGGCTAACCAATCCATTCCTAGGACAATATCAAATCCTACTAATGTCCTAGGCATTAATCGTACATGCATGATCTGTCTAGATATTGTGATACTATAATCTTCTGGGGATTCAGTGATTTTGACGACATTTCTTTCGGCCGTTTCTACTTCATAAATCTTATCTAGTGGAAATAAGGGCTTGTTTAATAGATTACAAAACTTATAATCTATAAAACTTAAATTTTCACCAGAGTCAAATAATACACTAGCGTAATTATTATCAATGAGGAATGTATACAACATCACGAGTATTAAGTATGAGAGTTCGTACATTCTTTTTATTTCCCTCATTGGCCTTTGCCCCACTAGATCCTGCATGATTAATCTTTGGACATGTTATTTAAAATGGTCAGTCTCTCCATAATTGAAACAAGAGATATTTTTCTTCTTTGGGCAGTTTTCAAGCACATGCACAATCTGTTTACAGAAATGACAATAAGTTTTCTTGAAGAAGCATTCTCCGGTATGCCTCTTTTTGCAGATTTTGCATTCAGGGATGGAAAATATAAATCCTCCTTTAGCAGGTTGATTTCTTTCTTCCAAGGAGAACTATTTTTCTGGTTCTCCATAGCCCTTTTAGCCAATTCCCTTGCCTTTCCTTCCTCTTGTTTCCTTATCATACCGTCAGTAAGGATTCCTCCAAGCTGTACGGCGGGTGCTATGGTCTGAGGCATTGTAGCCTTGACCATATCTCTGATTTCCTCTGCCAGACCCCAAATATATCTTTTGATTAGATTGGGTTCAAGGGTGGATAGGTGTGGAACTAAACGAGCATATTCAAACAACTTGGAGACATACTCCTGATGTTTAGTTCCTTCCATTTGGAGATTTAAGAATTTAGTTTCAATTCTCCCTCTCTCATTGATGGGACATAATCTTTGAATCACCATTTCTTTGAATTCTTCCCATTCCATGGCATAGGCTTTGTGCCGACCCATGGCTTGTATGATAGAGTTCCACCATTCCAACGCTTCATCTTTAAATAGATTTGATGCATAAAGCACCATATCTTCATCAGCACATTTACTGATGGAGATAACGGACTCAGCATTTTCTAGCCATCTCAGGGCTGCTATAGCACCTTCATTTCCAGCATATTCCAATGGTTTACACCCTTGGAATGCACGGAAAGTACATTCGTGTTTCCTTTCCCTTTTCTTGCTAGTTTCTTCATTGTCACTTTCAAAATTATCTCCATTCAATCTATGGTTTTCTTCTCAAATGTTTTTAGATTCAACAAGTTTATTTTTCGCTTTATCTTCCTTCATTTCTTTTAATATTTTAGGAAGAGCTTCCTCAATTCCTTCTGCAACTATTTTCTTTATTTCTACTTTCTGTTGTAGTTCCTCAGAATTTTCATTTTGAATTTATTTACTTTTTCCCCTTGTATTATGAGATGGTCCTTGTTTTGACATTCTATTGAAAAGAAGGAATTTATTAATATTCAGAATACATATTATATAGATTTGGAAAGAAATTTACATATAACCTTGATTACGGGCATTTCTAGCATTTGTCTTAACACTTCGTTATGGGCGTCTACAGATGCTAATCTATGATTTTCTCTTTCCAATTCGGCTACTCATTCCTGTAAGGCTCTTATATGATCATTATCAGAGTTTTCCTAATTTTCTTGAGAATTTTGTACATTTGTAGGCTCATAATACTCATATGGCCTATTTTAATCTTCTCTTTCTTCTCCTTCAGGAATGGGATTATTTTCATAAGGGATTTCAGGTAGTCCCTGATATTAATAAGGATTATAATATGGATTTTGCCCAAAATCCGGATTCCGGTTTGTGGCCGTTGGAGTAGAATAAAAATTGATTGAAGGTACATAAGGATTTGCTGGAGGTGTTAACTCTCCTAAGCTCCGATAAGTACTTCATGTATGTTTTGAACTTGTTCTAGTTTCTAGATGTGTTTCATTCGTTGGCTAGAACTCATATCCAGGTGGAGCATATTTTTGAACGTAAAAGAGACCTTTTCCATTTCCAGTCATCTGAACATAATAAAATACTTTTACTTTACATACTGAAATAGTAAATTATACAATTTATTACATTTTGTAGACTAGGGTGGTTATCGTTCCAGAGTAGTACCTCCAACTAAAATGTTCTCAGGAAAGAATGACAGGTATAGGAGAGATTTATACACCACTCTTTCCTTAGACAGAACATTCAGTTTTCCAGATAACTACATACCGGTCGGATGGTTACCATTGGTCTATAGTGATGTTGTTTATTCTTTCTTTTTATCTTTTCCTTTATTTTTCTTTTTTCTAATTGACGAACCCTTTTCTTGAGCTGCCTTGATTCTTTTTTCACTTCATTAGTTTCTCTTAAGGCACGATCAAGGAATTCTATGGGTGTTCCAAGATGATGGGAAGGATAATTATATGGAGGTGGAGGTTCATGAATACCAAAAAGTATATCATTATGTACATTGTGGTATGGATCGTCGAGTCCATCGGTTGGTTCATTGGTATATTCTTCCAGCATCGAGGGCAAAGTATAAGGATGTTCTTCACCAACTGGATAGAGGTATGGATCTCAAGTTTCTATTTCAGGTTCTGCTTCTTTCGATATCTCCTGATACACTTCCTTCATTTCCTCAGTTGATACGTGCAGGTGTTCCGTAGGAGTTCGTACACGCATCCTGGGTTTAGTAGATCTACTGGGTCCTGCTTCATCGGATCTAGTATATTGAAGTGGAGGCGGAGTTCCCGTAATCCAATTATCAAAATTAGATGCTCCCATCATCCATGAAGAGCTTGAACCATTTAGGTTCTCAGAGTTGGCTTATGGCATGGGTGAGTCATCAGAGATGACAATTATTTGTTCACTATCGAAGATGACTAAAGGCTCTTCTCTCGATCCTATAGGGTGATATCTTTCTTCTTCGGGTTGTCCAAAGATATAGGTATAATAGTTATCTCCTAACATCTTCATGTTTATTACTTAATCATTACAGGGATCTCCCTACTTTCACTTAGCATGCAGTCTATTCTGGTTTAAGCTTAGATACCTTACCTGAGTATCTTATTTGCTAAAACCAAATAATATCATAATCAAATTACAGCTTAGATACTAATCTCTAGTATCTAATATGCTGAAACAAATGGCTCTTATACCAACCTGTCACACCCTGGATTTAGCCTACCCGGGCGTGTGACCAACGATTGGTATACGTCTCTTATTTTAAGTCAACAGATATTTATAAAAACTGCGTAATATTTTAATAACTCGGGATCTTTTCAAAAGACGGGGAATCTCCCGTTTCATTTCATTTCATAAACAGGGATAAACCCTGATATTGTATACAAACGTTTAATTTACAAAACCAAGGTTACGTAAGCCATTTCTTTCAAGCTGATGTCTAGGGTGGATGTTCCCTTTTTCATGACATCTTTTTCTTTGTCATCACATGGCTATATCATACAAAATCATCCTTGGTTACATGTAAAAACATTTGAAAATATTTTATCAGCATAAACCGGTGAATACAAGTATATTGGACATCATAATCTGACAAGCGTGAATAAATAGAACAATTTGCCCATAGTTTCCAGTCAATTTACATAGTCAAATTTCTAACCACCAGCCACACTAGGGACCTTGGATATGATTTTGCGTTTATTCATATTCTGCCTTACGCCTCAAGCGATAGGTCTTTCATAACAACCATGGGTTCAACCCCTAGCCCTGTTATAGCGTCTCATCTGTAAGACGTGTATATATACATGACTCTATGGACTGACTACTATATAGTAAATCACCTTATGCAACCAATGGTTGTATTAGTTCATTCAAGTCTGATCACAATCAAAACCATTTTCAGTTTTGAAATCATTTTATAAAAATACAAGTATTAACCTTGACAAAGGTTGGACTTAGGATTCTTCTAGAATGAGTGTCCTACTGGGCAGCGTCTCTTCTTATTCGTCTAGCTTGGTTTCTCCAAATGAGCGTTTCCTAGCTTCTCGACTCGTTCTAAAATGATCCAGCACCTCGGGAACTTAATCGTATGAGCGGGATTGATTTTGGGTAGTGGAATATTAGAGATAACTTCACAATCTCTTGTTTTTTTGTTTTGAAATGCCTAAACCAAACCTTGCTATTTATAGGCTGATTTCTAGACCCATGTCGGACCGACATGGCAAGGCATAGCGGTCCGATATCCGTGTATGTTTGTGTCAGCCCTACTCGTCCAAATCTGATTGTACCGCACCTTATATTACGACTAGTGGACCGTTATGGAGGTGCATATCGGTCTGATATCAAGACACGCATCAAAACCTAGGGCTGAGTCATAGGACACGTCTCAGCACAAAACATTACGGCTGAAGGCGGCTAGTCGGACTGTTATCTAATCGATGCGGTCCGCTATCCGACTCTCCTGCCCATTGCGGACCGTTATTTGATATGATAGCGGTCCACTATCTATCCAGAAATCAAAATTTTCATTTTAACCCTTGATCTTTTATATAATTATAGTTCTAGTCCTTTAACTTTTATTTTTATAATATTTGGCCTGAAATTTTTAAAAATGTTACAATACCCCCTTCTCATTTTCCAACACCTCCATATGTGAATCCCTTAGAGGCAGGAACAGTAGGGTTACCAAACCTCGAATGAGGACGAGAGAACCAACCGAGAAACTCTCCATAATAGCAACAAGCCTAGAAGAGATACATCGGAACATATCAACCTGTCATAGCCATAATGAGAACTCCGAATATTACCCAGCTATCATAGCCAAAATGAGAACTCCAAATATGAGGAATTCCCTTCTTTGAAACCCATGGAGGCATATTCTCCATGAAGTAATAGCTATGAACCCTTCGTCGACTACCTAAACTACCCTCTTTTAACGGATCCATATATGAGACATAACACGGATACCGAGAAAACCAATACCGATGTAAATTCCATTAACCTGGAGATAAACTCTGAGAACTCCTGATCATATTAGGATTTCCTGAATCATCCTAAATACTGGATCCCTACATCAAAGATGGAGCAGAGTATAATCCAATGGCAATATATGAGGCTACGTTCGACGACCCGAACCCTATCCCAGCAGATTATAGCCCACGTGCAAGGCCTTAAGCACAAACCACCTCCCGCTTATGAGAACGTTTACAATGACACTGTATTAGGAGTCCGAGATCCCCCACCAAAATTTGAGTACCCTGCTTCCTTACTAGGATCCCCAATATAGTGTCTTGATCTGTTAGGACATTTTGTGTCTGACATGTAGCTTTGTATAAGTCTTGTGTTATATTTAGTATTGTAATTACTCTTTATTTAGTTAAGTGTTGTAACAGGCGAACTTAAGTAGTTCGCCTATGCCATGTGTGTGGCGAAATTAATAAGTTCACCTATGGCGAACTTGTTAAGTTCGCCTATGGCAGTTAGAATTTCGTATAAATAGTGCTTAGTCTTTGTATTAAAAAAGAATCTGATATTTTGTAAGCACATTTATCTAAAGTAATACAAGGAGCTTTCAGTGAATCTTGTCTTGTGTGTTCATTGTGTGTTCTTATCTGTTCAAGACGCGTTTACTCGTTAGGATTCCGCACTACGGGTATTCGTTGTGCGTTATACGTCTGAGACGATCCGTAGACCCGCTGGGACCTATAATTGGTATCAGAGCTTTTGCTCTTGATTAGAGATCAACGTGTGACTCCGTTTCATTCTGATTTGTATCAAAAGATTGAGATTTTCGAAGCTTTGTATTTTGCGGAGTTCTTACAATTTTTCGATCATGTCTAGGCTGATTTGATCGATTGTGGAAGTGTTTTTAGTGAAATTGATCCGATAGAAGTGTTCTAATTCATGTTTTGAAGAATTCTACGGATTGAAGTTGGTTAATTCCAACAAATTTGCAAGATATGATGATATTCAGAGTAGTTCGTGCGTTTGGGTGTTAGAACAATTCCTTCATGTTCTTCAGCTGATACAGGCGAACTTAAATATTCTGTCCACATGCGAACTTAACCGGCGAACTTATTAAATTCGCTTCCTCTTGATCAGGCGAACTTGCCTAAGTTCGCTTAAGGCAGAATTTGTTCAAAATTTTTCCAAGTGTTGAACTTTTTTAAGAATTCAAAGATGTCAAATTCTAATGCTAGTGTGAGCAATATGACTAATATTATGAACTATGACAATGAGATTGGTACTCCAAGTTGATGAATCTAGAGGATTACTCGAAATGGAAAAGTCGCTTTGAGAATTATGTCAACATCAATGATACGAGTATGTGGATTCCAATTGCAGAAGAATATAAACATCCTACTCATTCTCATATGGGTGTATCAGATGCGGAGAAACCAATTTCAGCTCTTACTGTGGAAGAGAAAATTTTGTACGATCGAGAGAAAAAGGCACTTGCTGCTTTGTCTATATGTCTGCCTTTAGACATTTATCACACATTCAAGAAGTTTAAAACATCGCGTGATCTTTGGGAAGGTTTGGTGAAGAGATGTGAAGGAAGCACAGATATCAAGAAAAGCAGAAGGGAATTACTGAAGAAACAATTCAGTGTCTTTAAATCTTTTGAAAGAGAATCTATTGATGAGTTGATGTCTAGGTATTATCACTTGTTGAGTGAAATGGTAAACAATGACATATCTTACAAGAATAGGAAGGTACTTGAGAAATTTCTGGATGCATTGCCTGCTCACTTTGAGATGTATTCCATAGTGATTAAAGAACAATCGGGATTTGATGAATTGAGTCTTGAAGTTCTTATGGGAAAGATTCAATCATATGATTTGAACAAGCAGAAGAAAGATACAGTTTACCAAGATCCTATCATTTCTTTTGGAAAAGGAAAGTCTGGGGTTGCTTTGTTATCAGGAGAAATTTCTGAACACCAAGGTTCAAAAGAAAGTTCATGTGGTGAATCATCATGCTATGTTGCTTCTAGTTCTGTATGTTCAAAGAATTATTACAATGATACTCATTCGTGTTCTCAAAAGGTGTCTTCTAAAGCTGCTGATGACATGATGGCCATGATTGCTTCGTTTTTAACTTCATTGCGAATTTTATTTGTCGAAAAATTACTGATCCAGATATGATAGAAAAAGATTTAAAGCAATTGGATAAGGATAGTATTGAAGAAATGAACATTCAATGGAAAATGGCATTGTGGATGAGACAGGGCAAGGAACATCTGAAGAAAACAAGAAAGAAGTTTATTAGAGCGACAAGTAAGACAAAGATGGGATTGGATAAATCTAAAGTAAAGTGTTATAATTGTCAAGAATTTGGACACTTTGCTAGGGAATGTACCAAACCTAAAGTTCAACATCAAAGTGCTTCTTCAGGAAACTAGAACAATCAGAATAATCAAAGTTCTTCTACAGCATTGATTTCACAACAAGATGAAAATTATGATTGGGGAATTCATCAAGAAGATATTGTTGCTAATGTTAGTCAAGCTTTTCTTGCTGAAGTTCATACCGATGCTGGTTCTGATAATAGTTCTTCAGACAGTGACTCAAGTCATTTTGGGAATGTTACTGAAAATGATGAATCTGCAAGTCAGGGTGTGAAAGCAAAAGTGACAAATGAAGAGCTCATGAATGATAATGTAGCTGCAGGAAAGGTGACAGAGAAAGTTGCTGAGATGTTTGCTGAAGCCAGTAGATTCATGGCTGATTCTAAATAGGTAAATGAGGTTGTCTCTGTTTCGTGTTCTAAATGCATTGATTCTGATTTAAAAATTCTGAGATTGTGTGATGATAATACTAACCTCATCTGTGACTTGAAGGCAAGCTACTTATCTAATCAAACTTTGAAAGTAAATGAGATACTTTTAAATACAAGAATTGAATCATTGAAAGATGATATCAAAGTTTTACAATCAAAAGTAAATGAACACGCTTTTCACATTGATATGGCTTACTCTGAGTATGAAAAGAAAATAAATGAACTTGCCCAGTCACAGAGTGAACTTACCAAATTGATGAGAAGGCTTAAGGGTTATAAAAATTCCAGTTTTCTATTGGAATATTATAATGAGAAAGCTAGTGGTGAGAAAGTAGTTGGTGGAGTTGGTTATTGTTCACAACAGGATGATAAAGTTGTTGGGGGAGTTGGTTATTGTCCTCTATTCAATGGAAACTACACAACTAGAAGTGTTGAAGTAGTGACTGAAGAAGATCTAGAGCTAAAAACTGTTCTCAAGGTTAATCCGGTGACAGGAGAAGACATGGTTTATGATGACTGTACTTGGGATGAATTTTTTGATTCAAAGAAGATTGAAGGGAAAGTCAAAGAGTGTAAGGTTAATGAACCTATTGTGGTCAAGAAAGTCACCAGAGATAGGTGCATCTTGACAGAACCTGATGAAGACATTGAGCAACCAAAACCAAAAACTTTAAAACCTTTTGTGAGGGCTGGGTTCGATTTTCAAGAGATTAATAAAATTGAGAAAATTTCAACTGTTAAGTTTATAAAAGAAAAGGTTGAAGCTGGTAAACCCAAGTATGTTCAATCGTCTAACAATGTCTCAGTGCGAATCATCTAGTTCTGGAAGTGTTCGGAAAGAAAGTTATGCTCGTGTATACAAGGAAAAATGAGTATGTTTTCGTTGCGGAATAGTTGGTCACATTCTGATGAACTGTCCAGACAAGAATATTGGAAAGCGTTTGGAAGATCCTTGGATGGGAAGATCATTTGTTGAGTCAAAGACAAAATCTGTGATGAAATATTCTGAAGTTAAACTAGTTGTCGAAGTTTAAGAGGTTTAGGTTAAGGAAAAGGTTTACTCAACTGAAGTTAAATCTAGTGTATTGTCAGGTGGAGATACAAATAAAAATGTTAAATTATCAAGACAGCAAAGAAGAAGAAGAAACAAGAGGCTTAAGAAACTTTTGGAACAACATGTTGAGAAAGAAATACGTGAAACTCTGAGAATTCCAAGCCAAGTGCTAGTGGCCAGTCAAAGTGGAAATCAAAAGTTCAAGTGTCTGATTCTACGAAACAATCTCCTAAAATTGAGGAGAGATTTGATTGTGTATTAAAAGAAAATGTTTATTTTGAAGAACCAGGCCGACCCAAGACCACAATGGCTTGGGTCTCAATTACTAATAGAATCTTAATGTCTGTGTGCAGGGAACTCCAAGGAGGACTGTAGGCAACCATTGGTACGTCGACAGTGGATGTTCTCGTCACATGACATGAAATCTTAAATTATTGGAAAATGTGAAAGACATACAAGGCGGATATGCAGCCTTTGCAGGGAAGAAGGGAGGCAATATTTCTGGTCAAGGAACTGTATCAAATGGAAGATTGAGCTTTGAGAAAGTCAATTATGTGGAGCAGCTTGAACATAATCTGTTATCTGTTTCGCAAGTCTGTGATAAAGATTTCTCATTTCACTTTAACAAGTCTGAATGTTTTGTGTTGAATCTTGGATTTGAGATACCTGAAGATTGGATTCCAATGCGAGCTCTAAGGAAGAATGATACATACATGCTTGCTATGAGCACGGCGACAACAACTTCGTCTTTTCCGACGTGTCTTCCTTCTAAAGCTTCTGAGTCCGAATCAACTTTGTGGCACCGGAAGATGGCTCACATAAATTTCAGAAAAATGAAATTTTTAGTGAAGAATGGGCTGGTTTCTGGTGTCCCTACCACGAGATTTCATGTGAACGAAGACTGTATTCCATGCAAGAAGGGGAAGCATCACGGGAAATCTCACAAATCTAAGTTGATTAATTCAATTATGACTCCTCTCGAGTTGTTGCATATGGATTTATTCGGACCTATAAGTGTTAAGAGTGAAGGCGACAAATCATACTGTTTGGTAGTGACTGATGATTATTCCAGATTTTCTTGGGTGAAGTTTCTTATTTCAAAGGATGAGACTGCTGATATTCTTAAGTTCCTGATCGTGGGACTTGAAAGTTTGTTTAAGCAAAATGTCAGAAGGATTCGTAGTCACAATGTGACAGAATTCAAGAATGGAAATATGGGTTTATTTTGTTTACAAAAAGGCATCCATCATGAATTCAATGCTCCTTATGTTCCTCAATAGAATGGTGTGGCCGAACGGAAGAATCGAACGCTGATTGAGACGGCTCGTACAATGTTATCTGACTCAAAGTTGCTAGTGACATTTTGGGAAGAGGCGGTGAACATGGCGTGTCATGTTCTTAATCGTGTTTTGACCGTGAAGAAACACAACAAAACGTGTTGTGAATTGCTAAACAATCGAAAGCCGAATCTAGATTATCTGTTGCCCTATGGAAATCCATGCACATTATTGAAGACAAGAGATGTTCTAACGAAGTTCAGTTGGAAGGCAATTGAAGGAATTTTCTTGGGATATGTTTCAAATTCTCGCAACAAACGGGTGTTCAATAAAGAGAGCAGACAAATTGAGGAGTGGTTTCACATTGATTGTGATAATCGCATGGTTCCTCAGGATGCTAAAGGACCATCATGGGCTTTTGATTATGATGCTTTGTTCAGATCCTTTAATGTTCCTCTAGCAGTGTCTCCTGTTGAAGCAAAAATTTTATATCAGTCATGCTGTAACAATGATTCAATTATCGAGCAAAAATCGATTATTCGAATTATGGTTACTCCTTCTGTTGATCCGAATGTAGCTTCGACCTCGTGTACAACACAAGATAGTGACAATGAGGATGATGAAACTGTGTTTCAGGAATCTTCTAATGATTTCCAGAACATAGTTGATGTGTCATCTACACCGGCACAATCTGAAGGGGAGATGCCTTCTAACCTTGATGCTGTGATTCAAACTTCTGATATTCCTCAAATTTCTGTGCATAAACATCATCCGACTGATAACATTATTGGTGATTTGAATGCAGGTGTTCAAATGAGACATCGTTCACTTGCTGAAAATTCATGTTTATATGCACAGATTGTGGATACAGGTATTATGGAGACATGTTTGAATGCATGTTTTATTTCACAAACGGAGGCAAAGAATGTGGCTGAAGCGCTTGATGAAGACTGTTGGATCGAGGCTATGTAAGAGGAGATTGTTCAATTTGACAAATTACATGTTTGGGATTTAGTTCACTTGCCCAAAGGTTCAAGATCAATTGGCACAAGATGGGTGTTTAAGTGCAAACGTGATGATAGAGGCGTGGTGGGATGCAATAAGTCAAGGCTTGTTGTTCAAGGATTTAACCAACAAGAAGGTGTTGACTACACGGAAGTTTATGCTCCGGTTATGAGAATAGAGGCAATCTGATTATTTATTTCTTACGCATCGTTCAAGGGATTCAAGGTATTCCAGCTAGATGTGAAAAGTGCTTTTCTGTATAGAAAGGTGAAGGAAGAGGTTTATGTAAAACAACCGCCTGGTTTTGAAGATCCCAAGTTTCCAGACAAAGTGTTTAAACTTGATAAGACGTTATGGTCTTCATCAGGCTTCTCGCGCCTGGTATAAAACTTTGTCAGTGTACTTACTCGAGAATGGATATGAACTTGGCCAAATTGACTCCACTCTTTTCATCAGAAAAGCAGGTGGAGATATCTTACTAGTTCAAGTTTATGTGGATGGCATAATTTTTGGGTCGACAAATATGGATATGTGTAAAGACTTTGAAAGAGTTATGAAGCTGAAATTTGAGATGAGCAGCATGGGAGAATTGTCATTCTTTTGGGTCTTTAAGTTGATCAGAAAGAAGACGGTTTCTATATTCATCAAACGAAGTATGTGTCGGATATTTTGAAGAAGTTTGAGATGTCAGATACTTCAGCATTCAGTACTCCAATTCCTGTAAATCACAAACTAGATTCTGACTTGAAACGGAAGGAAGTGGATTGTAGGTTATACAGAGGAATGATCGGGTCTTTAATGTATCTAACTGCGTCCAGACCTGACATTATATTCGCGGTATGCTTGTGTTCGAGATTTCAGTCTAAACCGAAGGAATCTCATCTGATTGTTGTAAAGCGGATTTTTCGATACTTGAAGGGTAAACCAATATTAGGTTTGTCGTATCCTATTAATTCTGGTTTTGATTTTAAAGCTTTTACAGATTCAGAGTATGGAGGTTGCGGTTTAGATAGAAAGTCGACGTCTGGTGGTTGTCAATTCTTGGGAAACAGACTCGTGTCCTCGCAATGCAAAAAGCAAACATCGGTTGCAATTTCAACATACGAGACCGAATACATCGTAGCAGCCAGTTGTTGTTCCCAAATCTCGTGGATTCAGCAACAGTTCAAGAATTATAGTCTGAACTTCACAGAGACACCAATGTTCATTGATAACACTGCCACGATGTCCATCAGAAATAATCCTGTGAAGCACTCGAAAACAAAGCATATTGAAATACGTTATCATTTCATCCGAGATTGTGCAGAGAAGAAATTAATTGAGTTGGTGAAAGTTCACAGGGACAATAACTTTGCTGATTCGTTTACTAAAGCAATCGATCGGTCATGGTTTGAATTTCTTACTCAAATGATTGGAATGTTTAATCCTGGGTGAAAAATGTTTTCAAAAGGGTTTTCATGGAAAATTTTCTTTTATTTTTTTTAAAATTAATTTCATGCTTTAGTTTTGATAGTTTACTTGCTTTCAGAAAAACCAAACAAATTGAAAAAGATAAAATCGGCACTACTTGAAGTTAAAGAAGAAATGATAGTACATCAGTAGGTGATCGTACACACATGCCCATAGAATTACTACCTGGTTTTATGTATTTATGTTTGAATTTTATGATTATATGATTTGATCTAAACTTCTTAGATTGAACAAACAGGAAATGATAGCTTCATGACTGCTTGACATTGACTCTATAATCTATTAATTTGGATATATGCATGTAATTTGAATTGTCAGTAGGCTAGAAGCGTTTTTAGACCATTAGTAGTGTGAAAACATAATGATCTATCTCAGAACTGTGATTTGAACCCATATTTTGTCGGGTGTGTGTGTTAAAAGATTATTATCAAATAAAAAATATGAGACTTTAAGAATTTCATGAGACCAGTATCAGACTATATTGATTAGCACAATTTTTCGGTTCACTTACTGCCCATGCCCTGAAAAACATGCAATGTGAAGTTGGACTAAGATATGTTTCTGACGAAATTTTTTAGAACATATGCTAGCCCTTGGATCATTTATCTTGATTCCATTGAATACATCAAGATAACAGTTGGATCACGCTGCCCTATTTCATTGAATCAATCAATTCCTTGATCATTCTTATATTGAAGAATTCCATCGGTACAATCTTTCTGTTGATATGAATCATGATACTTCATCCAAACCAAACAATATGAATCATTCTGATTCTTTATATCCTTCGGGATTTGCTTCTTTTCCTGTGCTAATTGAGATAGTTTCATCCTGGAGATTGATATATATATTCTTTTGCACAAAGTCTCATATGTCTTGATGATAGTGCAAATTTACCTTCTGTTGGCATATATGTGGCGTACGCATTGTTTTCATATAAATGGTATGTTAGATCGTGAAAGTACAAGATGGTTATGTTCTTAGTTGAAATTGGAGGAAACAATAGCAACTACACAAGTATAATTGAGTAAACATAAAGAATACTAATAAGAACACTATTGTATTAAGCTTTTTGTGAATAAACGATTACAAATGAAAACTCTATCAAGATGCACACTTACAATGAAGTGTTTACACAGTATTTATACTAACTTAGAATCAAGACAGACCCTTAATTCTAAGGATCAGATCTAACACAGACCGTTGATCTTTTGTACAAAGCTAATAATACAAGTTTAGTCTAAACTAGCAAACTTTATTGAAGCGTCTTCTTTATGCATCATTACTTGCATGCTTGGAGAAGAGCATTGTTGTTCGTCATTGGTTGCACCATTGAGGTTCCTTCTGCTTTGAGTGTGTCAGTAGCTTTTGTAGAAAGTTGTCAGTGACGCTTGGCATGGATAGTCAGCAACAACGATTTATCTTTAAGGCACAAGGCTGTCAGCAGCAAGGATGAGGATCAGCATCAAGACTGATCTGTTGAACGCTGCTGATAAGCCTATCAGCAGCAACAAGTGTTGAACGCTGTTGATAAGCCTATCAGCAGCAATAAGTGTTGAACGCTACTGATAAGCCTATCCGCAGCAACAAGTGTTGAACGCTGCTGATAAGCCTATCAGCAGCAAAAAGTGTTGAACGCTCCTGATAAGCCTATCAGTAGCATTTGTACTTAGAAGAATTTTGTTGCAATCTGTCTTTGGTTCTACAAACTCCCCCTAGACTGATGCTACCAAAATTCTTCTAATCTCTTTGTTGCTAAAGCTTTTGCATGTGGCAGACTATCCTTGCAACCTCATAGCCTCTTTGATCCTTGCTGGGATTGTTCAGTGGAAGCTCAGACAGAGTCTTGATGTCTTTACTTGGATTTTTGAAAATTGTCTTGCTTAAACATCTCATCTGCTGCTTCTTAACATCAGTTAAGGTGAACTTATCCAGATCAGCATTGTAGGACCAACTTACAAATGGAGAGTGGGACTGAAGTGGTTTGATATCTATGATCACATCTTTGCTAGGGTTGAAATGGTGTTTGATTGCTAGCATAAGACGTTTCCCACCCACATTTGCAGGCTCATGAGCTTCACCCATCTCCAGAATTCTACTGAGATCTGAATCTGGTAATTGTAGAACTTCATCAACAGATTTGTAAACAGATCTCCTTCTTTCAGTTCTCCCCCTGAAGATTTCAAACCACTGATCATGTGAGCTGTAGAACCAATCAACTATATCTCTGGAGTCTTCTGGTTTAGGTGTGGATTTGGATTTCTTCAGGAGAGGCTGTTGATGAGAAGGAGCTGGGTGAGATGGTTTGGACTTTTTGGGCGGAGGAGAGGAAGGTTTGGGGATATTTGTGGAAGGTTTTTGGATAGTGGAAGTAGTGTCTGGGGCCGAAGTCTTTTGTTTCTTGACTGGTCTCTTGTCTTCCTTTTCTGTGACCCTTGTCTTGAAGACTTTCTTTCCTAGTCTTTCTTCTTCTTCCTTCTTGACTTGTCTGTACAAGGCTTGTAGGTTCATGAATATCATGGGACCTAGCCTCTTTCCACTTTCCCCCCTTGCCTTTAGGAAGTCAGTCATGACCTTCCTTTCTTCATGGGTTCTCTAGTTAAGTGCAATGGCCTTCTTGGATTTTTGACGAGCCTTTTCTTCCTCTTCAGCTCTCTTCTTTTTTGCCAATTGCCCCTGCTGACCCATGATGTGACAATCCAGACTTTCATGCTAACTCAGTTAGCAAATCCAGTTAAACCCTAACTAGTCACAAACTTTAGGGACTAGAATTGTCAATTTTAAAATCTAAAACCCTAGGGATCGGTCTTGTTTATCTTTTAAACTCACGCACATGAGTTGGAAGGACCAATCATGTAATTCTTCTATAGTTACAAACCCGTTCTTGACCTAACTCAAACCTGAGGGACTAGTTCTGTCAATTTCCAAACTCATAGATATGAAAATGCAGGGACTATTTCTATATTTACCTAAGAGTTGATTTCGTTGACTTTGAAAGTCAAACCGTGCGTGTTTGATCCAAATTCGGATCCATGAGCGATGATTTGCTCGAACTAGTAACTGAATTTGCATGTTGATATCATTAACAGTCATCATAACTGTTTTAATCACCATCATTGTATCAATTGAAACAATTTATGGCTAATAAATCCGTAACCGTCAAACTCAATGTTTAATCAATCGAATTCGACAAACTTCGATTACCAATTCATGTACAAACCCTCTGCGTACACCAATCGAACTAATCTGAGTCTTTTACACACGATAACCTGATCGGAGAAGCTGTTAAACCCGCCGAGAACCAAGCCAGCCACTGTCGACGACTGTTTTAGTCGATCTCACCCAATTCGGATCCAAAACTGGTAAATTCTCGCACCCTTAACTTCTTTGTCATCTTTTGATTGAAAGCCCTCTGCTATTGGGGGCTTACAACACCGAATTAAACACGATTCGATGCTAGGGTTCATGTAATTTTGGGTTTAGTCGAACTATATCCTAGACTCGATCTCAATGCAATTAACTTGCATGAATAGCCTCGAAATCACCTACCCTTTGAAAGCCCTATACTAATTCGAACATCTAACATCGAAATAGTGATGAACGCATTCTAGGGTTCATCACAGTTTGGGTTTAATCGATTACTGATCTAAACGCAACCTTAATCCAATTAACTTACATAGACAACTTCGGAATCTAATAATCTGTAATAGCCCCATAACTCCAACCTTTTTCAATATAGGATTCAATCAATTTAATTACAGGTTCATCCTAGGGTTTTCGACGATTTCAAAGAAGAATTTAACGATCTTAATCGGGTTAGTTTTACAATCAAACACACACAGAGAATCACAAAGCCTCAATTAACAAAACCCTGTGTCAATTAGATCCATTACTACATAAATCGATGGATTTTGGAACTAGTTTGAATTCGGTCTAAGGGGGGGGGGGGGAGAACACAGGGGTGTTGGGTGTTAAAACCAAACCGATCCAGGTTTGTTTGCGATACCCTAGCGGGCTCCGATGGTAAGACACTTGATTGAGGGGGAGGAGACCCGGGTTCGAGTCCCTCCACCTCCATTTCGTTTTTAAAATTAGTTTTATCATTATTTTGAAATTAAAACATCTTCTAATATCATTTTATGGTTATATTAATAGGCTTTAGCCTCGAAAACCACCCGTAGGCTCGGGTATGGTTCGTAACCTAGTTTCATTAAAAATAACCACTTTCAAAATAATATATATTTATTTTGTTATCAAACCACGACTCCAAATAAATAGTACATTTATATTATTTTTAACCCGTGACTCCAATAAAAAATAATATCTATTTATATATTATTTTCACCACGTTTATAAACTCTATGAAACGTTTGAAACTTATAAATAATATAATTATTTATATTATTTACCCTCGGTTTTACGCTCGATTAAAAATAATATATTTATTATTTTTTTCCACACAAATGATTATTTTGTTAATCATACGAACTTAAAAATAATATATATAGTTATATTATTTTCCTAACCATTTTAAATGGCTCAAATGTACGAATATAATTATTTATTATTATTCGTTATTAGAAACGTTCGACACAAAACATATTTATCTTAATAACTAATTAATTAAGAAATCGTTATTACCGTGGACACGTTCGCCTATTTGTTGATCCTTAGAATGTTTTAAGACGTTCTAATCATCCGTGTCGTCGTCACAAATCCCATATGTTCCCTAACTTATGTGTTTATAATTCTAGGACATACGTAAGCCATACAGGCTAACACTTTAGGTTCTAAATCTCATACTTGTGTGATACTACCTACTACGCAACGCAGGTGAGTTTCATAGCCCCTGTTTACTTGTTTTACTATTGGGGGAGAAACATGCTTACACACAAACATATTTTACTTGTTTTCCTGTTGAGGAGTAACAAACATGAACACCAACTATCATATTTTACTTGTTTTCCTCGTGGGGGAGAAACAGGTACGCAGACAAACATTATGTTACATGTTTTTCCCGTTCGGGGAGAAAACATGACACAACTATTTGAGATTATCAAAATTCATATGTTATTACTGTTAAGGCTAAGCATGACACACTATCACAGAAAGTCCTCATCATACATCGAACCGTTAATATGGATCTTAGCGAGGTAATGTTTAGTAGTACTACTGGGTTTGACAAGCCCCACCCACGTTAGTCGCGCTAACTCGATTGGAGGTCGAACGGGTGAAATGTTAGCCTACTCACATTTGCCAGAGTTGATAGACCTGGCAGGAGGCATACAAACACAAACAGTCAGCTTCGGTTGCGAGCGCTTTAGTAAGACATGAACATAGGCTAGCTACCTATAGTTAAGCATATTCAATGTACATAATCTGGCAAACACTCTCTTATTGTAAACTTGAAACCTGTGAACTCACCAACATCGTGTTGACACTTTTTCTTACATGTTTCTCAGGTCGCTTTGGCACAGGTTGCACACTTAGGACATGCATGGAGTCCTACTGTCATATCATTTATTTCAAACATTTTAAACAGTTTCACTTATCTACATTAATTGACGCTTGTTGTGTGTAATTACTTTTAATTTCATATTAACGTTTACGCTTCCGCATTAACTCTGAGCTTTTATGTTATGACTTTTAAGTCCCATATAGTGTCGTTTGATGTAACTAATGACTGAGATCCTGGTGTGTCACCTTCCAAACGGTAAAACTCCGTTAGTGAAATTTGGGGGTGTGACACATGACGGCTCTATAGATCTCTTTGTTAGAAAGTTTTTCAAGGTAGTCAGCATCCTCACCTTGAGAGATCAGAGCTTCAATCCACTCCTCCCTCATTTCTTTTGCTAATTTAGAATAAGAGATTCTGAATTTAGCATCTTCCTTCCTTTTCTTTTCTTCCTCCTCCTCTTCTTCCTTGTTTAGTTGTTCCTGCAGCTGTCTAGCAAGTTTTTCATCTTCATCAAATTGAGACACTGCATGGAGTTTAACTTTCATCTCATCTAGCTGTTTGGCATACTGCTGGATAAGTTGTTCTCTGAGGAGCATGGCTGTTTTTCTTTCTTGATGCTTTTTCAGGTCAGCCATCTCCTTTTCTTCTCTCTTCCTTCTTATTTCTTCCTTCTCTCTCTTCTCTCTGAGCAACCTCTCTTCATCTTCTTTGGTTATAATTCCCTTCCCTTTGTTTACACTGGATGCCTCTGCTTCGTCTTCACTGATCACAACAGCAGATGATTGTGCTGCTATTGGGATCTCAACCTCAGCTTCATTGGCAAGTTGAGAGGTTGATAAGGGAAGGTCATTAGCTTCATCTGATTTGCACTCAGGACTTTTAAATTCTATCAGCATTTCTTAGACAGTGGATCTTGATTCATATGCTGCAGCAAAGATGTCTACTCGAGGGGAAGCTGAGTCAGAATTTGACACATATACTGCCTCAGTAATTCTTCCTTCTTGTTCAAGATGGGCTCTAACAGTAGCTATCATTACCTGGCTTTCGAGGGAGTTGACATTGCAGATATTTGCCCTGAGTTGAAAGATCTTGTAAAGAAATTCTGTAGGCAGTAGCAGGATGTTCCTGGTGTTAATTGTGAGAGAGGAGCCACTGCTTAGTAGTAAGGTGTGGTGAAGAGACTTAGTGCTTACCCATCCTAGCACATCTAAGTCCTTGACAATGGAGTTGTACAGAAATCTTCTTAAGCACAGAACTTCTTCTTTAGTGAGAAGACTGCTCCTTATTATTTCAATTCTTCTAGGAGTTAGTCTTCTTTCTGCTGCTGCTGAAGATTCAGGATAGGCTACCCTTTTTGTTGCTTGTATTTATCTTTTGAACTTGGGTAGATTATCCTCCATCAAGTCATAGAACCTGCCAATAGCAAATTCTGCTGAAAGGTCCGTAGAGTTGTTGATGCATTGTAGATGGTATATGTGAAGGACTTGGATGCTGTTGAGAAAGTCCCAGTTTAGCTCTTGTACTCCGCTAAACTCCCAACCAATCTAGAACCTCTCAGACTTTCCATCATACCCCAAACTAGTATTGTGTCAAACTCTAGCTGTGTTGAAGTCAGTGGAAATTGGGGGGTAGTGGATTGACTTATGATGGCTGCTTCTTCAGGGATGATGCTAAAAGATGTATATGTTTGTTCTTTGTCTTCAACATCAGTCAGCACCTCATCAACAGCTCTGACGACTAACTTCCAGTCTTCAGAAGTCTCTTCTTCTTCGTCATCTGATGCTGGCAAGTCATGAACCTGTACAAAAGCTGGCTTGAATAGTGTACTTTGAAATGCAGCCTGCTCTTGAATCTAGTCATCAAGACTGTCTGAGTCTTCTTCCATTGGGACTATCTCCCACTTTTGGTTGCATCAGTGGACAGATAAGCATCAGTTTGGGTGCCCACTGAGACAAGGGAGGGAGAAGCCATGGAGGGGCATTGATGGGCTTCATGCAGAAGGATCTGGTGTTATAGTTTTGACACCTCAGCCTCAAGCATAGCCACCCTGGCCATCAATTCCTGATTTTTAAGTTGCATACTGTCCTCATCCATATTTGTGGAATCCTTGGACCTAGATGGGGCTGTAGGCCTAGCCTCAGCATCCCCATCACCCATGGTTTCTTTGCGCCTGGGATTCCTCTCAGTGAGGGGAGTTTCCAAGGAAACATCCTCACTGTGAGTTGCCGTGGTTGAGGTATTAGCGATGTTGTCACTGTCCTCCTGGTCATTTGATGGACCAGCAGTAGTGACAGCCTCTTCCACATCCACTCTGTCATAACTCCTAGAGTGGACCTTCAGGGGAGTAGAACTTGGGTTGGGTGTGTTGGAAGCAAGATCAATCAGTACCTCCGAGATAGTGGCAGTTGGAGAAGGTACATCATCTTGATCAGGTTCCTCAACACTTAAGTTCAGAAGAGAGAGGAGTGGCTCAAGGGGCCGTTCTATGGATCCAGGAAGTGATCCTGATCCTAATAGAGAGACATCCGAACGAGTCTCCCTAATAATGTGGCTGTCCCTTATGATATTCTAACCAGAATGTTGTGATTTTGAGTGAGGGCTGTTAGGTTGGGTTTGGGCCTTGGAGGAAAGAGAAGAAGGAGTTCTCTTGCCCCTTTTTCTGGTATACTTGGCTGTAACTGGGATCTTGTGTTCCGGTTGAGCAATCAAATTAGGTCTTAGAAGTGTATGTGCCGGTGCATCTTCAGTAGAATGCACAGGGATTCGATCAAGGGAAGCAGTTGTTTGTAATTCTGGAAGTGAGGTGGAGGGTGTGGGATCAGTACCAGCTGGGTTTGCTGAACTGTCACCCTGGGTGCTTTGCATGTTCATCATTGTAGATAACAATGGAACATTGACCCCTGAGAACCTTTTGGAAACATTTCTCATGCTTTGAAAAATGTTATTTTTATGTCCCAACATAATGTAGATTCTTGTAGGTTTTGAAAGTTCTTTTAGTTCCTGGTTGAAAACCTCCTGCAAAAATCTTGGGTACATAAAAAATTGTTGCTTTGCACCCTCTTGGAGGTTATATCTCAATCCCTCAAAGATGAGGTGTGCAAAGATAAAACCTAGGCCAGTAATCATACCATGGAAAGCAGAGGCAAGTGCGGAGCTCACTTGATGCCATCCACTTCTCTTCTGAGATATGCATTGGATAAGAGTGTGGCAGAGATACTTCCATGGTGGGCCCATCAACGCCTTCTCTATTGTATACTCATTTTGATTTTCAGTGTACCCTATGGATACAAAGGTCCTCATGTACTCGTCCTTTGAGTATGAGATGGCTGCTCCCTCATCTTGAAGCTTAAGATGTTTTCGGAGTGTGGCTTTCGAGATGGTGATGTCCTTGCCGTCTAACTTGGCTTTAATTTGGGAAATCCCTTGTTCGGTAGAGTAGATGGCAGTTTTCCAGAAATCCTCCATATGAGGGATATATATGGTAGGGTTGGTTGTGAGGGAAAAATGGATCTTTGATCGGCATAGGAAGTCGATCATATTATCGAATCCTTCGGATTTCTTTCCCTTGGTTAAGTATGCTGTAAGGTTATGGTACGGGGAGAACTTATCGTCAGGGTTATTGATGTCTGCCATTGTTTTTTGATTTTGGAGGGAAGGTTTGAAGGTTAAGAGTGTGGAAGGCTTTGAATGTTTTAAGGATGGAAGGCTTTGAATGTGGTGGGGACTTGAGAGAAGGTGATGTGGGTTTAGGGTGAAATTGAATGTGAAGAGGAGGTAAGGAATTTTGATTTGTTCTTATAACGGCAGAGGAGGGAAAAAGCAAAATGACTTGTACAGTACAACCTTATTCACTTTTTACTGTTACAGCTATAATACACCGAGGCAGTCATGGTAAAGACTGACGTTAATTTTTACAGCGGGTAAAAGTTAATTTGGACTAAAATTTACCCATCAGCGGCAAACTTGGTTGCTGTGGATGAATAAGCATGTCCGCTGCAAGCTTGGTTGATGCGGAAGGTTAATTCTGTCAGCAGCAAACTCAATTGCTGCTGATGAATTCAATGATCTGCAGCAAGGATGTTGCTGCTGACAATCTTAAAGCTATCCGCAGGAAACTTGTTCCTGCTGATAACTTAAAGCAGTCAGTGGCAAATACTTTGCTGCTGAAGATTAAACCTGTCAGCAGCTGAAGGACAAAAGTGCTGCTGACTCATAATTTTTATTTACAACAAAAGACAAAAACACATTTTTAAAACAGAATTTTAGAGATAGATTTTAATCAAAGTTCATCATACCAATGGATTCAACTAAATATCTGAATCTAGCTTCGTCAAAAGGTTTTGTAAACAAATCAGCATATTGCTCATTTGTATGAACTTTGTTCAAAATAATCCTCTTTTTCTCAGCTTGATTTCTTATGAAATGATAGCTGATGTCAATGTGCTTTGTCTTGGAGTGCTGCACCGGATTATTTGTATTTGATATAGCACTCATGTTGTCAATGTGAATCGGAGTAGCCATGAAAGTCATCCTGTAATCCAGCATTTGATTTTGTATCCAGATGAGTTGTGCACAGCAACTTGAAGCTGCAATGTATTATGCTTCAGCTGTAGAAGTTGAAACACATGTTTGCTTCTTGCATTGCCATGAAATCAGTCTCCCTCCTAGAAACTGACAGCCCCCTGAAGTGGACTTTTTGTCCAAGTTGCATCCCTCATAGTCACTGTCAGTGTATGCATAAAGATTAAACTTGTCATTTTTAGAGTACTATAGCCCAAGTCTTGGGGCTCCCTTTAGGTATCTAAAGATTCTCTTGACGGCTTGAAGATGTGAAATCTTTGGAGCTGCTTGAAATCTTGCACAGAGACATACTGCAAACATGATATCTGGCCTTGAGGCAGTGAGATACATGAGAGACCCTATCATTGCACGGTACTGATGTTGATCAGTGTCTTGGCCATCTTTATCTGGAGTCAGCAGATGATTCACTTGCATAGGGGTTCTTGCAGTAGAGCAGTCAGCCATCTTGATTCTTTCCAAAATGCTCTTTACATATTTGGATTGGCTGATGAAGATTCCATTTGGGACTTGTTTGACTTGTAGACCCAAAAAGAAATTTAGTTCACCCATTGAACTCATTTCAAACTTTGAGTGCATCAGAATCTCAAAGTCTTTGCACAACTTTTTTTTTTGTTGATCCAAAGATGATATCATCAACATAGATTTGAACTAGTAAGATTTCTCCCCCTTCATCTTTGATAAACAAAGGTCTGGTCTATAGCACCTCTTCTGAAGTTGTTGCTTAGTAGATATCCTGATAAGGTTTCATACCAGGCTTTGGGTGCTTGATGTAGGCCATACAGAGCTTTGTCTAGTTTGAACACTTGAGTAGGATATGCAGGATCTATAAAGCATGGAGGCTGTTTGACGTATACTTCCTCACCAATCTTCCCATACAGAAAGACACTTTTTACATCCATTTGATAGACAGTGAAATTCTTGGATGCAGCATATGCCAGGAAGATTTTGATGGCCTCCAGCGTGGCAACAGGAGCAAAGACTTCATCATAGTCAATTCCTTCTTCCTGAGTGTAGCCTTGAGCGACAAGTTTGGCTTTGTTCTTGACTACAATACCTCTTTCATCTTGCTTGTTCCTGAAAACCCATCGTTTGCCAATAGCATATTTACCTGGTGGAAGATCAGCAAGTTTTCACACATCCTGCCTCTTGAATTGCAGCAATTCTTCCTGCATTGCCTCAATCTAGCTGCTGTGTTTGAGTGCTTCATCTATCTTCTTGGGGTCCACCTGAGATAGAAAACATGAAAAAAGCATATATTGGCCTCGTAAGATTTGCTTCTTGTGAGAACCCCTTGCTCCAGATTGCTTTGATTTTGATTATGGGTATCTTCATTCATGGTGGAAGAGTCTTCAACATCATTAGCCACATCAATATTTTCAGCAATAGCATCAGCAACATCTACAACATTTACCGAAGAGTCTTCATTTAGATTTTCAGTTTCAGACAGGCTGCTGCTGGTGACATTGGAGAGTCTTGTTCCGGCTTCACTTGCTTCAATTGCTTCCACAACTGATGGAGGATCAATGGATGGTCTTCTCAGACGGATAGAAGATTTGGGAAAATCCAGTCTGTAGTCAATGGATGAAGTGGAGGCAGGTGTTTGTGTAGACGTAGACTCCATATTTGAGAAGGTGAGAGGCTCAAATATTTGGGAGAAGGAGTCTATGTCAAAGAGCCAGTTTAGGTCTTTTTCGTGCTCACAAATGATGTGTTCTCTATATTCCACATTTGCTGATTCCTCCACAATTCTTGTTCTTGAATTGAATACTCTGTAGGCCTTTGATTGAGAGGAATAGCCCACAAAATATCCTTCATCAGATTTGGTACCAAACTTAGGAAGAACCCCATGTGTGATGAGAATGGTGCATGGACACCCAAAAGGCTTTAGAAACCCAATGTAGGGAACTCTTTGAAACCAAAGTTCATAAGGTGTCTTGTTGAGGGGTTTGACAATAAGAACTCTATTTTGCACATAGCAGGCTGTGCTAACTGCTTCTGCCCAGAATGTGAGAGGCAGTTTTGAGTCAGCCAACATAGATCTTGCTGACTCAATTAGAGTTCTATTTCTCCTTTTAGCAACTCCATTTTGTTGAGGAGTTCTTGGAGCACTGTATTGTCTTTCTATCCCCTTGCTTTCACAGAAACAGTTCAAAGTGTGGTTTTTGAACTCTATGCCCTGATCACACCTTATGATCTTCACCTTTTGATTGCTTTGATTTTCTACCCTCAGAATGTAGGATTTGAGAATTTCAGTAGTTTCATCTTTAGTTCTCAAGAAGTATACCCATGAGAATCTGATGTAGTCATCAGTTATCACCAGACAGTATGACTTTTTGCCCATTGACATGACATTTGTAGGACCGAAGAGATCCATATGCAGCAATTGTAGTGGAGTGTCATTTGTATTTAAGGTCTTGGGCTTGTGAGAACTCTTGTGTTGCTTCGCTTTTAAGCAAGCAATGCAGTGGTCTTCTAGCTGGAATTCTTTGTCAGGAAGCCCTCTGACAAGATTATCCTTCACCAGTTTGTTAATAGTTTTGATATTAACATGACTTAATCTCCTGTGCCAGAGAGCTGATTCATCAACTAAGGCTTTTGATAGAAACAGGAAACACTCCCAGATGGAGTGACTTCATTCATGTCCAGTACATAGAGATTTTCTTTTCTCTGAGCAGTTAATAAAATCTTTTCTCGAGGAGGTATGGATAAGCCTAGAGACAGTACAAAACATTCTTTATCCGTGAAGAGCATCCAATGCTTTTGGTCATAGACCTGGGAAACACTCATGAGATTGAAGTCTAATTCTTTAACATAGTTGACCTTATGAATGCTCATTCTTTCGTTGGACACAGTTCCTTGTCCAGTAATGGATCCTCCCTTTGAGTCACTTCTAAAGGCAACATATCCTCCAATGAAGTGTCTGAAGTTGGAGAGGATGGATCTGTTGCCTGTCATATGCCTGGAACAACCACTGTCTACCACCTAGGTGTTATTCTTGTGACCTGGCTGTCCCTGCACATGATAGATATCTAATTAGTGGGAGGAACCCAAGAGTCTGCAGACTTGAAAAAGATGGTTGTTAGTTTATCCTTTTCAGTATGTTTGAAGTCAATGTAACCAATGATAATGCTTGGAGATGGTTTGGCTGTCCATTGCTGTGTTGGTGATTTTCTAGTTTTCCTCACATTGTCAGCAGCGGATTTTGCTACTAATGTTTTTGGCTTATCAATAGTAGATTCTGCTGCTGATGGCTTTGCAGGAGTGGCAACATTTTTGGCTGCTGAAGGCTTTGCCTTGGATTTTGCCTTATTAGTAGTGGACACTCTTGCTGCTTATGGCTTTGCCTTTGTTTTCCCTTTATACGCAGTAGATATTTTTGTTGCTGAAGGCTTAACTTTTGTTTTTCCAGACTTTCCAAGATTAGCATCTGTTTTGTTTACTGCTGATGGTGTAAATCTAGATGAGCAGTTTGCAATCTGGTTGAAGGGATTAAATCTGCATTTGGCAGCAAAGTGGTTGGTTTCACCACAAATGATACAGGTTTGTTGAGGTCTTGACACCTTCACTCTTGGGGGAGATAGAGACTCCCTGAACTTAGTTGCTTTGGCCTCATAGCTTCTTACCTTCTTGTTTCTGTTAGTCTTTTCAAAGACATGCTGCTTTGAATTTCTTTGGTATTCCAGGTAATGAAAGCAGGTGCTGGCAGTGTGATTATATCTGCCACACACAAAGCATGATTTGGCCAGTTTGTCTCTTGAAAGGTAGACATAGTACTTTCTTTGGAACAGATCCTTGAAGTTCCATGGATGAGCTTTGTTATGTTCAAAAGTATCTTCTTCTAGGGTCTTTTGAACATATGGAACTTTTTCTCCAGGCGTATGACATATATCAAACAACTTCCTCTTTGTGATCGGCTTTGACTGAGGCTTGGGGTTAGTGGATCCTGATGTCTCTCCCTTTTCAATGTTTAGCTTTCTTCCATCTGGAGGATAGCTAATCTTGATCTGTTTGAATGGGACAGGGGCTGGAATAGCTGGAATAACAGCAGGAACTTCAGATCTATTCAGAACAACTTCAGATGGGGCAGCACTGGTTTCATCATGGTCTGAGCAGGTTGACTCAGATTCCGATGAGGTAGTGCAGTCTTCGAAGAAAGGTTCATCCGTTGAAGGATCAAGATTTCGGTATGCAGTGTCAAGATTTGCAACATTGAAGCTTGGTTCGTGAATGGAAATATAGTCAGCACGAGGAGGAACATATTTGTACTGATCATTGTTATACCCAAGTCCAGTCTTTATCTTCTCATGGACTTGAATATCTAAAAGTCTTTGTAACTTTTTGGAGGAAAATTCATATTTTTCAACATGAACTTTCTGTTCTGCCAGTTCAGCTCTGGTAGCTTTTAGTTTGACCAGTAGATCATCAATCTGAGTTTCAAGATTAGTTTGTTCATGTTTTAACAATGAAATCTCTTTCTTAAGGCAGTTAATCTTTTCTTTATAAGTATTTTCAACCTTTTTGAACTCAGATTTCATCTGATGAAAATCTTCATTTTGATCTATAAGGTTTTGGTTATGCTTTCTATAACCTAAAACTTTATCAATACAAGCTTGAGAGCAAAGATGTTCAAATACCTGAGGTGGTATCTCTGCACTGTTTGCCATAAGAGCTTGGTTGGTGGTAGGAACATCTTCATATTGAATACTCCAGTCAAAGTCTGAAGTTCCAACATTTGCACAAGCTGCAGTTTAAGCTGGAGAAGTTCCTTGCTGTTGTTGCCTAGGCTGACCTTGGTAGCCTTGTCTTTGAGGGCTGACACCCGAATTGGCTTTTGGCACCTTGCACTCCCTAGCAAAGTGATCCAATTGGTTACAGTTGTAACACCGGATCTTGCTTTTATCAAACCCCACTCTGGTGTTTGAGTTGTTGCTTGGAACAGATCTCCTAGTTCTAGAATAGAACCTTTTTGCTCTGAGGGAGAGCATGGCATATGAGTGCTGAATATCCATTTTTTCAAGATCATCTGGATGAAAGCATTCCAGATCCTATTTTTGAAGTACATGCTGCTTGAGTTGTCAGGGCAAAATCAGTAGAGGTTGACTGCTGAGGAAGGGCTTTAAGAAGAAGTGATGATGAGTTAGATTGTGAAGCAGTTGGTGTTTGAGGATGAGTGACGATGGGGGGATAGTAATTGCTTGCACTAGGACCGGAGTGATCAAAGTGAAGCGCAGATGAGATGGTGGAGGAAGTAGAGGCTGATTGATGATTGGAGCTCCTTTCCTTGTCTTGAATCATCTCTAGTTCATATGTTTTCAGCATGCCAAAGAGCTCTGTCATCTGGAGAGTTTTTAAATTCTCCGTTCTTCTTATAGACACTGTATATAGTGTCCAGCAGCTCGGGAGAGATCTGATAAACTTTTTGAGAATATCTTCATTCTCTAGCTTTACTTTGGAGCACTGCAGTTCTCCCACCAGGTGCGTGTACCTGTTATACAAAACGGTTAGTGACTCACCTTCCTTCTGGACAAAGTTTTCGTACTACTGCTTCAGGATGTCCCTTCTATTTTCTTTGACGTCCTCTGAGCCAGCAAACATCTTCTCAAGAGCCTCCCAGAGCTCCTTAGTAGTTTTGTAACTTCTGAAGTTATGAAAAACTTCATTTGGAAGGCACATTTGGATAGCTCCTAGTTCCTTGAAGTCCACCTCCATCTTCTTTATGTCCTCTTCTGAGTACTTGGAGGGCTCCTTCGGGACTAGTGGTCCTCCAGAATCAGTAGAGGCCACCATGGGAGTGTAAGGTCCATCCCTGATGGATTTCCACATTCCGTACTCCTGATAACAGAAGAATCTTTCCATGCGATTCTTCCACATGTCGTAGTCTTTCCCAGATACCAACCTTGGTGGTCGGTTGATGCTGCCAATGTCTTCAAATCCATTGCTCTGTGCCATCTTTGTTTTGTGATTTTGGGTGACTTGATCAAAGAGAAAGTTTAGAATAGAACCAGAAGTGATCAAACAAGTGTGAGTTTGTTTAATCTGAGCCAAAGCTCTGATACCACTTGTTAGATCGTGAAAGTACAAGATGGTTTTGTTCTTAGTTGAAATTGGCGAAAACAATAGCAACTACACAAGTATAAACGAGTAAACAGAAAGAATACTAATAAGAACACTGTTGTATTAAGATTTTTGTGAATAAAAAATTACAAATGAAAAATCTATCAAGAAGCACACTTACAATGAAGTGTTTACATAGTATTTATACTAACTTAGAATCAAGACAGACCCTTGATTCTAAGGATCAGATCTAACACAGACCGTTGATCTTTTGTACAAAGCTAATAATACAAGTTTAGTCTAAATAGCTAACTTTATTGAAGCGTCTTCTTTATGCATCATTACTTGCATGCTTGGAGAAGAGCATTTTTGTTCGTCATTGGTTGCACCATTAAGGTTCTTTCTGCTTTGAGTGTGTTAGTAGCTTTTGCAGAAAGTTGTCAGTGACGCTTGGCATGGACAGTTAGCTGCAACGATTTATATTCAAGGCACAAGGCTGTCAGCAGCAAGGATGAGGATGAGCACAAGGCTGATCTGTTGAACGCTGCTGATAATCCTATCAGCAGCAACAAGTGTTGAACGCTGCTGATAAGCCTATCAGCAGCAACAAGTGTTGAACGCTGCTGATAAGCTTATCAGCAGCAACAAGTGTTGAACGCTGCTGATAAGCCTATCAGCAGCAGCAAGTGTTGAACGCTACTGATAAGCCTATCAGCAGCAACAAGTATTGAACACTGCTGATAAGCCTATCAGTAGCAACAAGTGTTGAACGCTGCTGATAAGCCTATCAGCAGCATTTGTACTTAGAAGAGTTTTGTTGCAATCAGTCTTTGGTTCTACATGGTACTAGCTCACAAATAAAAACGCTTTTGGTTTCGAATCTTATAATGCTGACAACTTGAATTGACATGTAATGTATTGCAAATTCGGTACAAATAAGTTAGCATGTAATGATCTGATCCTGTTTACTTTGAAGTTTATCGCGTATCATTTCATGAATTTCTAAAATGAAAGTTTTGAAATGTTAGTTTTGAGAATATCATTGCTGAGATGTCATGTTTTACTTCACAAAGTTGCATGCTTGTTTACTGAGATAAGATTTGTATATACACAGAATACCATAGGTCACCCTTAGAGCTGCTAGGGATATTAGATCCATAATGTGTGTGTGCTTCATCATTGATACTGATATGATCTTCTTGCTCGCAGTGATCGACAAAAAACATGTGTTTAAGTATGTATAGATAAAATCCAAAAAGATTTGTTTTTCATTTTATTTATTGTTTTTACTTATTATTGAAAAATACAAAAAAGATTTTAGTGTTTTTAGAATAAACTTTGAAAAACCAAAAAGATGTTTGATTTTTGTTCAGTTTATTCAACATAAAAAATTTCAAAAAGATTTTATCTTCAATTTCCATGAAATCATAATTTACAGGATTTGCATGACAGGTTTACAGGTTGAAGTTTGAAGATTTTGGATTGATAATCTGAGTGAAGATTGAAAGAGTTCTTATTTCTCAGTTAGAAATTTGAACTAGCGAACTTGATGTTTTGGGTTTGCTTAAGTTCCCATGGGGTGGCGAACTTGCTAAGTTCGCATGGTTGGCGAACTTGTCAATAGGGTATATATTACAAAGAATGGTGAACTTATCTGATTATCTCTGTTTGACTAGAGCGAACTTAGCGCAAGTGAACTTAATTATTTTTCTGGCAAACTTGTTCTTTGATCGATATTTTATAATATTACTGTTTCTGTTGTGTTAGATTCTTATTCTAAATCGATTTGCGCTCCATTTGAAGGTAATATTACATTATTTCATCCGGTAAATTGATCGAATCGATTGGATTTTGACTTAGGTTTTTGCCGTAACTGTTGTATGCGTGTACATGTTGTGTTTGTGATTGTAAAGTAAAATTAATGGTTCCTACAGGTTAATCGAGTGTTGGCGAATGAGTTTCATACTTTGAATCATGATTTTATCATCTGTTGTGATAATTTCAAATTTCTGAGAAGGCTATAAGTTCTAGCGAACTTGTTTAGGCGAACTTAATAAGCTCGCCACAGGGATTTTTAGCGAACTTATTAAGTTCGCCACAGGGTGCCTTAGTGATTCAGACTTAGCATTTTTTTTTTGTTATTTTTTTTGTTTGTTTTACTTGTTGTTTATTTTAAATGCTTAAGTCTAATCAATTATATTGAACAGATTATGGATAGAAGGGTTGAATATAAACATAATCAAGTGGCTCTACTTGATCCTGACTAACAAGAAGTTGTTAATTGTAGAGAAATCATTACATTTTTGAACAGATCAAGACTGAGAGTAGCATTATCTGCTAACCCTGTGATAAGCGTACAATATATTCAGCAGTTCTGGGATACAGCTGACCATGACTGTACGGTTGATCCAAATATAATCCGGGCTAATGTGAATAACCAGGAGATTTCAATATCAGTGGAAACAATTAGAGAAGCTTTGAGTTTGGGAGGTGCTGCAGAAGATCCTATTAGCTTGCCTAATCCGTTGATAACCGAATGTTTTCACAGGATGGGTTATAGGGGCAAGGCTAATGATTCACAAGCCAGAAAGGGTGGTCTAGTCGGGCAATGGTGGTACTTCATGCATGTTATAATCCAATGCTTGTCACCAAGGAAAGCTAGAACAAATGGGTTGAAGTCTATTTTACAAGGAGCCATGGTCGCTTTGACCTTGAACAGACCGTTCAACTTTGGTTTATATATCTACAAAGAGTTGGTTGCATAGATAACACCACCTGCGGGTCAGGGTTTCATTATGTACCCTAGATTTCTACAGGTCATCATCAATCACCTCATTCCTAATTTGCCACCCTTGAATCCGAGACTCACTTTGACTCCAATGACTAAAAGGATATTTTCTGATTGTAACAATATTAAGAGAGATAATCATGCATGGATACCAGTTCAAACTCCTTTATTTGGACACATAGTTAACCCTAATTATGTGGCTCCTCCGAATGATAACTGGATAAATGTTGATGAAGATCAAGAGTAACCACAACAACAGCAAGTACAACAGCAACAGGTACAACAACAACCACAACAACAACAAGCACCACAACCACAAGTGCAACAACAACAACCAGAACAAGCTCATCCTGAAATTGAAAAACAAAATGAACCTGTTAATGAGCACGTAGAACTTGAAGTGCATGATGAGAACATGGATGTTAATCCACCATCACCATAGCCAGAGATTGTAGAAGCTGTTGATACTAGCTCAAGTTCTAGTTCAGGAGAAGAAGTTGAGAAAGAGAATGAGTCAACTGACTCAAAGGAGACTATACCAAACTTTAGCCCTGAACACTATGTTCAGTTGGCTAAACATCCTAGAGTTGAAAAGAAATTACCAAGGAGAAAGTCAGCTCGGGGTCCTCCTCCTGGTGCTGTGCTTGGAAAGAGACAATTACAAGATGAATCTTTGGATTCTGAATATGTTCCTGATCCTCCAGTTTCCAAGAAAACAAAAGCTACAGCAAGTGTTTCTAATGAGAATGACGATACTGTTTTTGTGGATTCATTGTTTATTACTCCTACACCATCACATAAGCCTACTCCAACTGCTACTCCATCTGTACCTCATCAATCTACATTACAAGCAAAGATTACTTCAAGTGAGAAAGATAAAAAGATATAAGTATTGGAACAAAAGGTATCTACCTTGGAAGCACAGGTTGTAGGGCTTCAAGGTCAAATTGATGTTTTACGAACAAGTGATTCTCAACATCAACAACAACTCAATTCCCAGAATGGCCAAATAACTAAAATGCAAATTTTGTTATCTCAAGTGATAGAGCGCCTTGACGCTCAGGGGGAGAAATTAGAGAAGCCTGGGAAGGATAGTTATCATAATGATAAATTTAAAAAGAACAATGATGATGAACCAGACATGGATAGACAAAGAGGTGAACGTAAAGACGCTGGTGGTGCTACTGGTGGTGCTACTGGAGGTGCTCTTGATATAGTTCCAATATCCATGGTGCGTGGTGATTCTGGTTATGGAGATGATATCCAAGATAGTGAACAAGACAAAGATATTCAAGCCATAACTGATATGTTAGATGATTCTTTCTATGAAGATTATGATGTTGATTTGGGTGATAAGCTTGAGTGTCTGTCTAATCTAGATGAATTGCTTGATGAAAAAGAAGATGTTTCTGATATTGAAGAGGGAGAGATAGTGTAGTTAGAGCTAGAAAAGGATGAAGCTAATGTGACTTATGAAGGATGTGGTGGAATGACTGTAACGTTAGACTTTGTTCAAGACAACATGATTTATGAGATGAGTTTTGATGAACTTGAAGAGTCTACGGATAAAGAACCTGGGATTATTAAGCCTGTTACTCCAAATGCTGAACTTAAAGAGCCTAGAGAGCCTATTCTTTATAAAAAAATCTGGAATGACTAAGGAGAGGTGGTTAGAATTAGTTAAAAGCTGGAAGAAAGTATTGCCTGTGATACCACTGTCACCTATTCAAAAAGAGAAGTATGTGAACAATAGTCATTGCAATGGATGAATTCTTAGTTGGTTTTATGAGGAAGAGTTTAAACTGATTGTGATAAAAAGAACCGATGGTGTTCAATATTTGAAGCCAAGATTGAAATATCTGAATTCTTTGCCTCAATGTGAGATGAATGGATTATCTTCTAAACCATTGATAAACAGATCTGGGAATGGTATGGCTGATGTAATAGCCAGATTGATAAGAAAAGAGAGTACTTCTGGAAAATTTGAGTATTTAAAACCTCAGAAAGGAGTAAGAAAGAAGGTTAATGACACAGTATTAAACAAGAAAGTGATTAAGTACAGATATAAACCAGTAAAGACTTTGAAGAAGATTCCTTTAAAGAAAGTCCCACAAGATTTCTTAGGGAATATGAAGTGGTGGTTTGTAGATGTTGACACTAGAGAAGCTATGATTGAAGATAAAGATGGGAAGAATTTGTATAGATTGTATGATGCTCTGAATCTGATTAACTTTTCATTGAAAGATCAGAAGACTTTGAATAGAAAAGAGATCATGTATACAGATGAATGGAGAGAATAGGCTATGTAATACAAGAGGGTGTTATAGTTATGTATTAATCAAGAATTACATGCTAGAAGCAAGCTTTTCTTGGTATTAAAAAGCTTGCTAAGTTCACCTGTGGCAGTTATTATTTCCAATAAATAGTGCTTAGTCTTTGTATTAAAAAAGAATCTGATATTTTGTAAGCACATTTATCTAAAGTAATACAAGGAGCTTTCAGTGAATCTTGTCTTGTATGTTCATCATGTGTTCTTATCTGTTTGAGACGCGTTTACTCGTTAAGATTCTGCACTACGAGTATTCGTTAGGTGTTATACGTCTGAGATCGATCCGTAGACCCGCTGGGACGTACATGATCGATCGTTTCATGAAACCGATCAGGTTAAGAAAGAACTAATAATGACAAGAGAAGAATTGTCAATAACTAAGAAGGATTATCTAAGGCTAATAAGCAATTAGTCAAGAAGGATAAAGAACATAAATCTTTCGCTAAAAATATTTGGAGCCCAAGAAAAGAGTTGATGAAGGAGGCAAAGAACAAGATGAAGAACTAGATTAGTTGTTTTGTCTTCTTTTATTTCCAAAAAAATATACTCCTTATTTTCATATTAATAATCATTTTTCTTATCTATAGAATGGTAGGAAAGGGTAAAGGACCTAGCTTTATTCGTAACTATGCACCACCAGGATATGAGGAACGATTGACGAACTCTTTCAAATACCATTCCGGATCAAATTCTGAATATACGAGTGGAACCTTTCAAAACAAGGAGATAGAAAAACGTCCAAACATTTCTATGAACCTCCTATAAGTTATTATGCAGCTCCTACTATGGAAAGCCATAATCAAACTTACATAAACACTTATAGCTACCAAGAAAGAATACCCGAACCATCGTATGGGAACCACTATGCTTTAGAAAGAGATAAAAGAGCTGACTCAAACAGACCCTATGGAAACTATAAGTCTGTCAATCCTACTCCAATCCATACTCCCTATGTTAACGAAAAAATACTCGGAGAAGAGTGGATTGCAGCTAAGCAAGCCAGGATAGCCGAACTGGAGAGGATGGAGGCAGAGAAGGACTCAAAGATCGCCGCTTTGCGACATGCCTTGATCAAAGCAAGAAATCGAAGCGAATGTCACACACTGGATTTAGCCTATCCGGGTGTGCGATCAACGACTGGTACCTGTCTCTTATTTCATTTCATTTCATCAGAGTTTTATAAACACGTCAGAATATTTTTATAACTCAGGATCTTTTCAAAAGATGGGGAATCTCCCGTTTCATTTCATTTCATAAATAGAGATAAACCCTGATATTGTATACAAACGTTTAATTTACAAAACCAAGGTTACATGAGCCATTTCTTTCAAGCTGATGTCTAGGGTGGACGTTCCCTTTTTCATGACATCATTATTCTTTGTCATCACATGGCTATATCATACAAAATCATCCTTGGTTACTTGTAAAAATGTTTAAAAATATTTTATCAGCATAAACTTGTGAATACAAGTATATTGGAAATCATAATCTGACAAGCGTGAATAAATAGAACAATTTGCCCATAGTTTCTGGTTAGTTTTAACAGTCAACTTTTTAACCACCAGCCACACTAGGGACCTTGGATACGATTTTACGTTTATTCAATATTCTGCCTTACGCCTAAAGTGATAGGTCTTTCAGAATAACCAAGGGTTCAACTCCAAGCCCTGTTACAACGTCTCGTCTGTAACACGTGTAAATATACGTGTCTCTATAGGCTGATTGCTATATAGTAAATCACCTTATGCAACCAATGGTTGTATTAGTTCATTCAAGTCGGACCACAATCAAAACATTTTTCAATTTTGAAATGAATTTATAAAAATACAAGTATTCACCTTGACAGCCTTGCCTTAATAATATTCTAGAGTGAGCATCTAAGACGACAACGTCTCTGCTTAATCATCTAGCTTGGATTCTCCAAACGAGTGTTTCCTTGCTTCTTAACTTGTTCTAAAATGATCTGGCACCTCGGGAACTTAATCGTACGAGCGGGAATGGTTTTGTGGAGTGGGATGTCAGAGCTACAAATTCGTGTTTTTGTGATTTGAAATGTTTAAACCCGACCTTGCTATTTATAGGTTGGAATTTGGACCCATGTCGGACCGACATGGCAAGGAATAGCGGTCCGATATCCGTCTATTCTTGTGTCAGCCCTACACATCCAAATCTAATTGGACCGCACCTCGTATTATGTCTAGCGGACCTTTATGGAGGTGCATATCGGTCTGATATCAAGACACGCGTCAAAACCTAGGGCTATGTCATAGGACACGTGTCAGCACCAAAAATTGCGGCTGAAGGCGGCTAGTCGGACGGTTATCCAATCAATGTCAGTCCGCTATCCGACCCTCCTGCCCATTGCGGACCGTTGTAGGATTAGATAGGGGTCCGCTATCTATCCAGAAATACAAATTTTCATTTTTAACCCTAGATCTTTTGTATAATTACACTTCTACTCCCTTAACTTTTATTTTCATAATATTTGGCACACAAATATTTTTTTTAAGAATGTTACATTCTCCCCACCTTTGGAAAAATCTAGTCCTCGAGATTACAGAAATAGCCGTGGATATTTCTTCTTAATTTTTAATTCTGGTTCCCAAGTGTATTCAGGACCGCGTCTAGAATTCCACTTGACTTTTACAAGCTTCAATCTTTTATTCTTTAACTTTTTAGTCTGATGATCTTCTATTTGTAGAGGTTGCTCTATAAATCTCAGTTTTTCGATTACCTTTATTCCATGTAGAGACATTATCAAAGATTCATCAGTTACACATTTATAAAGATTAGATATATGGAATACATCGTGTAATCCACTCATTTCTTCTGGTAATTCTAACTGATAAGCCATCGGTCTAATTCGTTTAATAATCTTGAAGGGTCCAACAAATCGAGGACTTAGTTTCCGTTCTTTCTGAATCGAACAACTCCTTTCCAAGGTGATACTTTTAATAATACCTTATCTCTGATATTAAACTTTATTGGCTTTCTTCTTTTATCAGCGTAGCTCTTTTGTTTGTCTCTTGCTACTTTCAATCGTTCTTGTATTTGAGCTAGTTTGTCAGTTGTTTCCTGAACAAGTTCAGGTCCTGACATTTGGTTTTCTCCAATTTCTGCCAAGCACACAGGAGTTCGGCATTTTCTTCCATATAAGACTTCGAAAGGTGTTGCCTGAATGCTTGTGTGATAACTATTAATGTATGAAAATTCCATTAGGGGTAGGTGATCATCCCAATTACCACCTAAGTCTATCACAGACTCTCGAAGCATATCTTCTAAAGTCTGAATTTTTCTTTCACGCTGTCCATCAGTTTGTGGATGATAGGCAGTACTTAAGTTCAGACGAGTTCCCATGGCTTTTTGGAAACTTTGCCAGAATCGAAATGTAAACCGGTTATCTCTATCTAACACTATGAATAATGGAACTCCATGTTAATATACAATTTCATCTACATAAAGACGAGCTAATCTATCCATATTGAAGGTTTCTTTCATTGGGAGAAATCGAGCAGATTTAGTTAATCTGTCAATGAAAACCCATATAGTATCTCACTGCATCAATACACAACCTAGACCAATACAGGAAGCATCACAATATATGAAGAAGTTATCATTTCCTTCGGGTAATGGTAAGGGTTTTGAGTGCCTCCTCTTGCTTCTGACCCCATTCAAACTTCACTACTTTCTGAGTTAAAGTAGTTAATGGAGTAGCAATCTTGGAGAAGTCTTGTATAAATGTTCAGTAATATCCAGCCAGACCAAGAAAGCTTCGAATCTCAGTCGGTGTCTTTGGAGTTTCCCATTTCGTAATTGCTTCAATCTTGGCTGGATCCACTTGGATTCCCTGATGATTTATAACATGCCCTAAGAATTGTACCTCTTGTTTCCAAAACTCGCATTTGGAAAACTTAGTGTACAACTTCTCTTTTCTAAGATTTTCCAAGATTATCTGAAGATGTTTGACATGTTCTTTCTGAGTTCGAGAGTAGATGAGGATATCGTCAATGAATACTATAACGAATTTGTCCAAGAATGGTTTACAAACTCGGTTCATTAGGTCCATAAATGCTGCAGGAGCATTAGTTAGACCAAATGACATAGCTGAGAATGCATAGTGTCCATATCGGGTTCTAAAAGCAGTCTTAGGTACATCTTCTTCCTGTACCTTTAACTGGTGATATCCTGATCTAAGATCAATTTTCGAGAAGTATTTAGCTCCTTGTAACTGATCGAACAAATCATCTATTCTTGGTAATGGATATTTGTTCTTTACAGTGAGTTTGTTCAGTTCCCGATAATCTATACACATCCGCATGCTTCTGTCCTTTTCTTTACAAACAAAATCGATGCTCCCCAAGGTGAAGTACTTGAGCGTATAAAACCTTTATCCAATAATTCTTTAATCTGCTTCGTCAGTTCTTTCAGTTCAGAAGGTGCTAGACGATATGGCGCTCTAGCTACGGGTTTGGCTCCGGGTATAAGGTCGATTCGGAATTCTATTTGTCTATCTGGTGGTAGACCAGGTAATTCTTCCGGAAATACATCCAGGTGATCACATACTATGGGAATGTCTGCAATTTGCCGTTCGGGTTTCGAGTCTAAAGCATAAAATACGAACACGCTACATCTTGTATTTACACATTTCTTAGACTTAGCTACAAAAATCATTTCCATCTTATTTTCATCACTTTCACATTGTATCAACATAGACTCTCCGTTAGGCCTACAAATCCTAACAGTCCATTGATCACAGTCGACTTGAGCATGACATTGGTTTAACCAATCCATTCCAATGATAACATCGTACTTGCTCAAACTCATTGGCATTAATTCAATCACTGGATTTTCTTTGGCTAGAGTCATCTTACAATTCGCATACGATTCGGTTATCCTAATATGCTCACCACTTGCCATCTCAACTACGTAAGCACGCTCAAGTGGGGTAGGTTTCATGTCTAAATGCAAACTAAAGGCATGAGAAACAAAACTTATATTTGCTCCAGTATCAAACAGGATTTTAGCATAAATATTATTAACTAGGAATGTACCAGCTACCACTTTGGCATTATTGTTCCTCCTTCCTTCACCTATCACAAACACCCGACCATTAGCCCTTCCTCCGGGCTTCTGTTGTGCTGGTTTGGTACAATTTCTCGAAATATGTCCCATCTCGTTATAATTATAACACTTAAAAGATGGACAATACGTTGAAATGTGCCCCGGATTCTAGCACTTGTTACATCTTACTTCCTAAGAATTTCTCGCCGAATTGTTTCCTCTCTCAAAGGGAACTTGAAATTTCTCGGTTTAAACCAATACAAAACTTCTTCACTTTTCCTCTTTGCTTCTACAGGTTTTAGCTCTGTAGGTCCTCATGGCACTTCTACAAATCGTTCTCGTGATAAGACGTGACTTTAACTCGGAGTGCGGAATCCAACGAATCAACGTTTATACGCACAAAAGACAATGTAGACAATCAAGTAAATAACCTTCACAATTGTATTCCAAATCACAGTAGAGTTTACAGACTCAATCAGACTAATTCGATAATTCTCTGTTCTGTTCTGTTTTTTTTCTAGTCTGTTCACTTTTTTTCTGTTTCTGCTAAAATCTCCTATTTATAGACGACTGACCTGATATAGGCGAACTTATTAAGTTCGCCTCTAACAGATTAAGCGAACTTAACAAGTTCGCCTCAGATAGACTTAAGCGAACTTATTAAGTTCGCCTCTGTTAGACCAGGCGAACTTAACAAGTTCGCCTCTAGGTAAACTTGCATAAACACTTAGTGACTTTTACATAACAAAAACATAAATACATAAGATCTAAACTATTAAAAGCTTTTGTCATTACAAACTCTGTCCTAACAGACTCCCCCTTGACAATAGCTTGATCTTCAGTCTTCTGTCTTTATGATTAGCTCTTCCAATTATCCGGTAGTCTGCTTCCTGCATGCACTCATATCTTCTGCATATCTCCAAAACTCTCTTGTACTGTAATCCTTGTTCTTTCCATTCATCAGTGAACAATATTTGAAATGATTCGCGATAAATTTCAAAGTAAATAAGAGCAGGTTATGAAATGCTCTTTTATTTATACCGAATTTGAAATATAAAGCATGAATTCTTAAATTTGTCAATATTATATGATTTGAAACTATAAGCGTTTATTCTCCAAATTCATGTGATTTAGTACAATTTTGATGAAACACATCGTGTACCCCACATATATGCCAAACAGAAATATAATTTGCACTATCTTCATGACATATACAGTTTATGTTAAGATTAGATCAATTTCCAAGATGAAATTATCTCATTTAGCACAAGAATAGAAGCAGATCCCAAAGGATATAAGAATCATGATGATTCAGAATCAGAAGATTCTAATGAATTGGATGTATAATGAGAATCAACAGATTCAGGTATGAGGATCCAACTATTATCTCGACAATATTCAATGGAGTCAGACTAGATGATGTATTTAACTGATCCAAGGGCGAATATATGTTTCAACAGATTTTGAAAGCATATCTTAGTTCAACAACACCTTGCATGTTTTTCGGGGCATGGGCAGTGAAGTGAACTGAAATAAATTTGTGCTAAAGATATAATTCGATATTTGTCACATGAAATTCTTTAAAACCATATATTCTTTATCTGATAATGATCTTTTACACACACACCCAGGCATATAATGGATTCAAATCACAGATGTAATCATATTATATTTTATTTTCACACTACTATTAGTTTCAAAACGCTTCTAGTCTATTGACAATTCAAGTTTCAAAACTCGTACACAAATTTAAAAACAGATTATCAAGATGAGAGCATTCAAAACACTATCATTTCTCATTTATGCAGACTTTGAAATTTAGATCAAATCAACTCAGTTTTAGCAATCATAAATAACAGGCCTACTAAGGTCGTGTGAAATGAACTAATCACTGATGTACTATCATTTCTTCTCTAACCTCTAATGATGTAAAATTTTATATTTTTCAATTTTTTTTGACCTTTTATAAATTAAAAACTTTTTGACTGAAATGTAAATGCAGAAATGTAATAAAGCAATAAAAGAAATTAAAAAAAAAATTCCATGAAATTCTGATTTTAAAAAGCTTTTATTCGGGATTGAATGCCTTGGTAAACAAATCAGCAAAATTATCGTCAGTGTGTACCTTGACCAGCTCAATCAACCTTTTCTCTGCACAATCACGAATAAAATGATATCGAATCTCGATGTGCTTAGTTTTACTATGTTTAACAGGATTATTAGTTATGGACATAGTAGCATTATTATCAATAAGCATAGAGGTTCCTGTGAAATTTAAACCGTAATCTCTCAATTGTTGTTGTATCGGCAGGATCTGTGAACAACAACTTGCAGCAGCGATGTATTCTGCTTCGCATGTAGAAATGGAGACTGTGGTTTGCTTTTTGCATTGCCAGGACACAAGTCGATTACCTAAGAACTGGCAACCACCTGTTGTAGATTTCCTGTCCAAACAACAACCACCAAAATCAGAATCAGTATAAGCATTGAAATCAAAGTTAGAACCATGAGGATACCATAGCCCCAATCTTTGTTTTCCTTTCAAATAACGAAAGATTCTTTTCACAGCTATTAAGTGAGATTCCTTTGGTTTTTCCTGGAATCTGGAACAGATGCACACAGCGAACATTATATCCGGCCTTGAAGCGGTTAAGTACATGAGGGATCCAATCATAGCTCTGTAAAGTCGACAATCCACATCTTTTCCATCCGGGTCAGAATTCAACTTATGATTGACCTGAATTGGAGTATCATATGGGGTACAGTACTCCATCTTGAACCGGCTCAAGATGTCTTTAACATACCTGGACTGATGAATAAAGAAACCATCTTCCTTTTGATTTACTTGCAAACCTAAGAAAAACGATAACTCTCCCATAGCTGACATTTCAAATTTCGACTTCATAACTTCCTCAAAATCTTTGCATAACCCTTTGTTTGTTGAGCCAAAAATAACATCGACCACATAAATCTGCACCAGTAGGTAATCTCCCTCTGATTTCTTTATGAATAAGGTCGAGTCTATCTTTCCACGAACAAAGTCATTTGCCAAAAGATGTGTGGATAATGTTTCATACCACGCACGAGGAGCCTGATGAAGACCATAGAGAGCCTTATCAAGCTTGAAAACCATATTCGGATTAAGTGGATCTTCAAACCCCGGCGGCTGACAAACATAGACTTCCTCCTTGACCTTACCATATAAAAATCACTTTTCACATCCAATTGAAACTCCTTAAAACCTTTATAAGAAGCAAAAGCTAGAAACATCCGTATCGCTTCAAGCCTCGCAACAGGCGCATAAACATCGGTGTAATCAATTCCCTCTTGTTGATTGAAGCCCTGGACAACTAATCTTGCCTTGTTTCTTACCACGACACCTCGATCATCTTTCTTACATTTAAACACCCATTTAGTACCAATCGGATATACACCCTTTGGAAGATCTACAAGATTCCAAACCTTAAGTTTGTCAAACTGAGCAAGTTCTTCCTGCATAGCCTCTATCCAATTGTTATCATTTAAAGCCATTTCAACATTCTTGGGTTCAACCTGAGATATAAAACATGAATGTGAGAAATCATCAAGAACACCAGAATCTTTAATACATGTATACAAACAAGTATTGTCAACAAGAGAACATGTCTTCACTCCATCCTGCAAATTTCCGATTATATTCGTCACTGGATGATCTTTGAGTTCCTTGATGGAAGCGACCTCAGGAACCTGTAACACTTCAACACGAGTTGTATCAGATTCATAAGATAAACCATGATTAATTGGAATTTCCGAGTCTAAATTTGTAGGAATCTCCCCTGAATACTTTGTCGAAGGTAATGAATCATCACCCAACAAAGGATCAGCAGAAAAATCTTGAAAAATAGCATTGTCATCCTCACTCTCTGAATCTTGTGGTCCAGAACAAGAAGCAACATTAGGATCGGGAGCAGAAGTCGATGGAACCGATGAATGTGGAACTGCATTTGATAGAAAGCCATTGTGCTGTGCATCTTGACATGAATCATAGAGAACAGCAGCATCTTCAGCAGAAATATCAGAAGAAAAATGAAAATACTTGAATAAGTTTTCATAATCAAATGCCCAATCCGGACCAATCGCCATTTGTGGTAAAGACCGATTTGAACAATCAATATGGAACCATTCTTCAACTTGGCGCGTCTCTTTGTTATAAACCCTCTTGGTAGTCGAATTAGCAACATACCCCAGAAAAATCCCTTCAATAGCCTTCGCACTGAATTTTGTTGGGACATCTCGAACTTTCAACAGGGTGTAAGGATTACCAAAAGGTAGTAAATAATCCAGATTCGGCTTTCGATTATTCAGCAACTCGTAGCAAGTCTTGTTGTGTCGCTTGACGGTCAAGACTCTGTTCAAAAACTGACACGCAGTATTCACAGCTTCAGCCCAAAAAGTAACTGGAAGCTTAGAATCTGCAAGCAGTGTGCGTGCTGTTTCAACCAGCGTCCTGTTCTTTCGCTCAGCAACACCGTTTTGTTGAGGAACATATGGCGCACTGAATTCATGATGAATTCCCCCTTTTGTAGACAGAATAAGCCCATTTTGCTATTCTTAAATTCACTGCCATTGTCACTCCTAATTCTTTTGACCTTCAGATTGAACAAATTCTCCAAACCCAGGATTAAGTATTGTACCAACTCAGTGGTTTCAGCTTTAGTAGAAAGAAACTTAACCCATGAAAATCTAGAGAAATCATCCGTTACTACCAAACAGTATGATTTTCCACCAATGCTCCTGATACTAAACGGACCGAACAAATCCAAATGCAGCAGCTCCAAAGGAGTTATGATAGAATTCGTCGATTTAGATTTGTGTGATTTCTTCCGTTGTTTCCCCTTCTTGCACGGAATACAATCATCACGAACTGAGAATTTCATCTTCGGAATACCAAGAACCAGAAAATTCTTAACAATGTAGTTCATCTTCCGATAGTTGATGTGAGCTAGCTTCCTGTGCCACAGAATAGAATTTGATTCCGACGCCTTGGAGAGTAAACATGTAGGAATTGAATCCGTTGTAGTAGCGACACTCATGTCGAGGACATACGTGTCATTTCTCCTCGGGGCCTTCATGAGAATCCATTCGTCAGGAATAACAAAACTAGGTTTCAAGATATAACACTCAGCATCATTGAAATGGAACGAAAACTTCTTGTCACAAACTTATGATACACTCAAAAGATTGTGCTCAAGTTGCTCCACGTAATTCACCTTCTCAAATTTGACTTTATGATTCTTTAAAGTTCCTTGTCCAGTTATGTACCCACCTTTATTCCCCGCAAAAAGCGACATAACCACATACCACAAATTTGACGTAATTCACCATCAATCTTTTTAACATCTTCAAGCAATTTGATATTCCCTGTCATATGTCGAGAGCAACCATTATCCACATACCATGTATTGTTGATAGTCCTCCTTGGTTGTCCCTACATAAACAAAGAAAATCAGTTAGAAATAGGAACCCAAGCCATCGTGGTCTTGGGTCGTCCAAATTGATCAAAATAAACAACTTCTAGTAATTCACAATCAATCTTATCATTCACTTTTGGAACTGAAGTTTGACTACCAGACTTTTTAATGTTTTGAAAAACATTATTTGATATATTATTGTCAGATTCAGATGTTTTCAAAATTTTCTTCAATTTTCTGTTTCTTCTTCTCCTTTGAGGTCTAGACAATTTAACTTTCTGTTGAGAATCTTTTGAAATTCCAACATTAGGAATCTCAAGTTTCTCTTTGCATACAAAAAATTTAGAATTCAATTTATCCTGTTGTTTAAATCCAGAGGATTTAACAAAAGATCGACCAGGCAAATTTTTCTCCACGCTAGAAGACGACTTTCCCTCATCTTTTCTTTTCAGAATCTTCACCACTTTCGGTTGTGAAGGAACAGTCTTCATTTTACCCTGATTCTTATAAGGACAATTGATCAGAATGTGACCAGCCTCGTTGCAATGAAAACACACTCTTCTTTCTTGATAAGTTCTGAAATAAGGAGTTTTCTTTGAATTTGAGGAGCCATCAGAGGAATAAGCTTTAGATGAATGTCCAGAACAGTTTACTGGCTTCTTTGGAGCATAAACCTGTGTTAGCACCTTTGATGAATGCACTTTTTGATAACCAGTCGTGACAAAACCAATCGACTGTAAAATTGGAGAAAGCTTAGATGTACCAACTTTCACCTCTTCAGGTTCAGTCAGAATGCATCTATCCCGGGTAATAGTTTTAACAACTGTTGGTTCATCATATTTAACTTCTTTTGGAATGCCTTCAACCTTCTTCTCATCAAACACTTCATCTTCAGAATCAGACTCATAAACCATATCCTCCCGAGTTACCGGATTCACTTTTAACACTGTTTTTGGATCTATCTCCTCTTCATGAATGATTTCAGGTTCAATCACATAATTTGCATTAAATGGTGGAGGAATGAATCCAATACCAGCAACACACTTAGTAGGATCAGCATTTGAGTTAAAATAATCCAAAACAACCGAAGAATTTTCAAAATTTTCCATCTTTCTATGAAGTTTGATCACTTCAGACTCTTTGTCATATATTTCTTTATTCTTTTGAGCAACAACTTCATTACGTTTTTCTATCTCAGCATAAACCATATCTAGATGATAACCTTGCTCTTTATATTTCAACCCCAGAGAATTTAAGTCTCTTTTCAAAGACTCAATTCTATCGATGCACAATTTATCATTATCTTTCAGTTTCTGGTTAACTGAATGCATCGATTTCATATCACAAATCAAATTTGTGTTATCATCCATGACCTTTTGCAGTTTATCATTAACAGTAATGCAGTTAGAACAGTAAATATGACAAACAGAGTCTTTTACCTTAGACGGATCAGACATGTCTGCCATCAATACTTTGGCAATGGGAATATTTTCTGAATCAGCACCATCAGAAGCATTTTGAGTAAGAACAATATCCTCCTCAGCAACACCTGATGCAACATCAGAATCAATATTCTGCACTTGTTCTTGTTGGAGCATATTCTGGTGACAACGAGCTTGAAGATATTATGTCTTAGTCTTAGAGTCTTTGACTTGTAATTGATAGAATTATTAGCGACAGTTATAGGGGAGTCTGTTAGGACATGTTTTGTAACTGTTGATAAAATTCTGTGTAAGTTCTGCTAGAGGCGAACTTACCAGAGGCGAACTTAATAAGTTCGCCTGGTCTATCTGAGGCGAACTTAATAAGTTCGCTTAGCCTATCAGAGGCGAACTTAACAAGTTCACCTAAGCACAGTGAAGCGAACTTGTTAAGTTCGCCTGGTGCAGAACAGTGCTTATATATTGACAGAACAGAGTCTGTTGAGAGAGACCAGGGATACAAGACAGACTAGAGACTGAGAGAAATTCTGTAATCTTGTAAACTGATATCTTGGTGGAATACAAAGCGTTTATTTACACCGTTGTTGTTGATTGAGTTACACGAGCACGTTGATCATGGATTCCGCACGTTATCACCATGTCGTACCGCGAGTCTAGAGATCCGTCACACACCGAATTAGGGACCTACAAGTGGTATCAGAGCTTATGCTCTTGATTAGAAAAAGATTTGTGGTGTTTTCGTGTCCAATCAACATCAAATTTAGAGAATTTGAAGGATTTTTCATCTTTTTCGTGTTCTTGATAAAAATGGAAGATTTTTGATCAATTTGGATTGATTTTGGATTGGTTTGAAGAAATTGATCCGATAGGATTGTTCCTAATCAGTTTCTACACAATCATACGGTTCAGAATTGCTTAATTCCATCATTTTGATAAGAAATCATGATTTTCAGCCGAGTTTATTCGTGTTTGGGTTTCTGAGTTTGTTACAGCAGTTTAAGCGAACTTGCTAGTTCCTGTGCAGGCGAACTTAGCAAGCGAACTTATTAAGTTCGCTTCTCACAGGTTTAAGCGAACTTATTAAGTTTGCTTCTCATTAAGTTCGCTTGGGTGGCTCAATCAGGCGAACTTATTAAGTTCGCTTGTACAGTATCAGGCGAACTTAGCTAGTTAAAAAAAAAAAAAGTATTTTGGCAGGAAATTTCGTCTTGTCCAAATTTTTTAAGGAAAGTTTATATGGTCGTTTTGAATCATTTTTGAAATTTTTAATTTTCGAAATTTTTTAAAGAGTATTTGGCGGGAAATTTTTTCCGGATATTTTCGCAAAAATTTCAAAATGTCAATTTCATATGATGATAATGAGATTGGAACTGTGCCACCGAGACTTTTGTGGATATCAGATTTTCGTAGCTGGAAAGTCCGGTTCGAACAGTTCGTATCAGAAACTGATGAAAACTTTTGGACATCCATATTTGAAGGATATGTGCATCCTACTTATGACTATATGGGATATTATGATGTTCCTAAACCAGTGACAGCTCTTACTAAAGTAGAAAAGCAGAAGTTTGATCGAGAGATGAAGACGCGTGAAACTTTAACGATGTCTTTACCTAAAGAAATCATTCATAGTCTCGGGAAGTGTCCAACTTCAAGAGATCTATGGGAAGCATTGAAGAAAAAGGGTGAAGCAACTTCTCTAGCGTTTGTAGTGTTAATCAAAGAAGTATTGGAGAAGCCGAGTTATTCTCAAAGTGATTCTTCTGTAGATTTAACTGATAGTGAGAGTATTCGTTCTGGTGAAAGTACTCCATCTACTGAGACTGATGTGATGAGTGAAGAAAGTTTTCAGACAGTTGAAGATGATCTGAGTGAATTAGAAACTGATGCAGAGCCTGTCATTGTTAATCAAAAGAGTGAAGTTGATGATGATGTATTCATGGCTCCTGGTGCATCTTCTTCAGAACTAAAACCTGAGGTAGTTTCTAACTCTGAAACGTTTTGTTCTAACTATATCTTAGTTAAGGATAAAATGATGAGGGTTATGGATGACAACGTCAACCTCATTTGTGATATGAAATCGATGCACACGGTAAATCAGAAATTAAAAGATAATGAGAATGTGTGTGTTGAGAGAATAGAATCACTGAAGAGGGATATAAGTTCTCTGACTTTGAAGATCAAAGAGCAAGCATATCACCTGGATATGTCCTTTGCAGAAATTGAGAAGAGAAATAATGATCTTGTTGAGAAAGATAAGGAATTAGCTGAATCTAAAGCAGAGGCAATCAGATTGCATAGAAAAATTAAAAAGCTTTGCAAATTCATCATTCTTATTAGAACATTATCATAATAATACTGAAGTGGGGAAGGGAACTATTGGTATTGGCTATGTTCATCCACCATTCAATGGCAATTATTCTGTTGCACCTGAGATTATAAATGATGAGGATTTAGATCCTAAGACTGTGTTGAAGGTGAATCCAGTCACAGGTGAAGATATGGTGTATTCTGATGAGAGTGATGATGAATATTTTGATGAAGTTAAGGTAGAGGGGATACCGAAAGAGGTTAAGAAAGAAGACTCAAAGGTTGTTACTAATTCATCTGGAAATTCTACATTTGGAAGTTCTTCAAACTCAAGGAGAGTTCCATATGTCATAGATTATAAAGACATGCGTACATGTTTTCATTGTAATGAGATAGGACACATTGTGGTGAACTGTCCTTACAAAAATAAAGGGAAGAAGCATGTAGTTCCTAAGAAGATGAAGCCTGAATCAAAACCTGTTGAGAAAAAGTTTGTTCCGTCTCTAACTCCAAAAGAAGTTCATGTAGGAGAATCTTCTTCAAATGCATCTAATCGTGTGAAGATTTCTTATATGAGAGATTATCGTGAGACGAGATCTTGCTTTTCTTGTGGTATTGTTGGTCACATTAGGATTGCTTGTCCTCACAACGCCAAAGGTAACCGACATGTTACTCCAGAAAAGGTAAGAACTCATGGTAAGCCTTATGTTAACCCAAATGTGGTTAAACCTCATGTTACACCAAAGGGTAATTCAAAATCTGAGGTTAGGCTTTCTAGACCTCAAAGACGGAGGAGAAACAGAAGATTAAGAAAACTTTTAGTACAACAAGAGTTTTCACAATCAAATCAATTTTCAAATGAAAGAAAATGTTCAAACACTTCACATTTTAAGCAAAAAGAACTTAATGAAAAGAAGTGTGATTGGAAATCTAAAGTTTCTGTTTCTGACTCGCCGGAACAATCTCCTAAAATTGATGAGAGATTCGATTGTGAATGGAGTGAGGTTTATTATTTTGATACAGATGGACGACCCATGACTACCATGGCTTGGGTCCCAATTTCAAATTAATGTTTCTTGTTAGTTGTGCAGGATTACCAAGAGGGACTATTAATACCATTTTGGTTGTTGATAGTGGTGGTTCTTAGCACATGACAGGGAATGACATCTGCATGAGTAAAGCGTTGTTGATAACTGTGAATATATTTGATTCAACGACTTGATGCTCAAGGGGGAGAATATGTCACACACAATGTTTTGGAAAGAGTTTTACAAAGTCCAAAAGATAACCTGAAACTTAGGATGACGATGGTGAGCATAAAGTCGTTGATGCAACCATTTGACTAGTTGAGGGGGAGTCTACATGACAGGGGGAGTACATAACTGTGTTGATGACAAAAGGCAAAGACATTCAATTACAGGATTACATTGGTTTGAGATTTTAATTGATCGGTTTGAGATTTTAATTGATTGACTTGCTTAATCCTGAGTAACCAAGTAAAATGTTTTTCTTAAAATGTTTTCATGGAAGAGTTTATTTTGGTTTGTTTTACTTTCTTTGAAAAAGATTTTGAAAAAGCCAAACAAATTGAAAAATATAAAATCGACATTACTTGAAGTTAAAGAAGAGATGATAGTACATCAGTAGATGTTCTTTCACACATGACCTTGGATTGACTGGTTGGTGCTTTATGTTAATATATTTGAAGTATATGTTTTGATCTAAACTTCAGAGACTGCACAAATAGGAAATGATAGTGTTGTGTATGCATATAATTTGAATTGTTAGTAGACTAAAAGCGTCACTGAACCATTAGTAGTGTGAAAACATAATTGCATATGTTACAACTGTGATTTAAACCCATTTTATGCCTGGGTGTGTGTGCGTTAAAAGATCACTATCAGATAAAGAATATTAGTTTTTAATAAAGATTTTCCTATGAGATCAGTTTCGGGTTATATCCTTAGCATTATTCATTCGATTTGCTTCAGTGCCCATGTCCCGAAAAGCATGCAATTTGAAGTATAATCAAGATATGTACTTGACAACATCTGTCAATATATTAGCCCTTAGATCATATTGAGAAATCATCTTTATTGATTCCATTGAATTCATAATCCAGATAACAGTTGGATCCACGTACCTGAATCTTATGATTCCACATATATAATCCAAAACATTGAATCATTCGATTCTGAATCTCATTGATTCCTATACAATCCAATTTGGATTCTGCTATTCATGTGCTAAGTGATGTCTCCTCATTCTGAAAATTCGGATAATCTTTAGTAAAATCTTATATGTCTTGAAGATAGTGCATTTACTTTATGTTGGCATACTAGTGGGGTACACGTTGTATTTCATACTTAAATGGTACCTTAACTCACAAGAAAGTGGGAATGTGATGCTTTAGTTTTAAATCTTATAATATTGACAATTTGAATTTGTGTGTCATAGCGTGATCCTATTTTCTTTGAATGTTTATCGCGTATCATAACATGCAATATGAAAGTCTTGAAAAGATAGAGTGTAATAATCTTGAAAGAGTGACATAGGATACCATTTGATATTATATGGATTTTATACCTAAGATGTGTGATTGATATATCATATATATTGATATGATCTTCTTACTCGTGATGTTCGACCAAAAAGATGTGATTTTGTATTTTACATTTTAGTTTATATTGAGAAAAACCAAAAAGATTTTGTGTTTCTTATGATTGAAAAACCAAAAAGATTTTATTTTTCCAGCTTCCATGGAAATCTTAATTGTTGGTTATTCTTGGTTGTTCTCCTTTGCAAAAATTGAATATTGCAGACAGAAGTTGACAAGGGGTCCTTCTCCCAAGTTTTCTTCTAGAAATAAAGAGAGTGTGCAGATGAACAAGACGAAGACTACATAATGTTTGATGATATATGAAGACGGATGACAATCTTCTGAAGCTGTTGTCAAGGGGGAGTTTGTTGGAGCATATTCTGGTGATAACGAGCTTGAAGATATTATGTCTTAGTCTTAGAGTCTTTGACTTGTAATTGATAGAATTGTTAGCAACAGTTATAGGGGAGTCTGTTAGGACATGTTTTGTAACTGTTGATAAAATTCTGTGTAAGTTCTGCTAGAGGCGAACTTAACAAGTTCGCCTAGCCTATCTGAGGCGAACTTAATAAGTTCGCCTGGTTTATCTGAGGCGAACTTAATAAGTTCGCTTAGCCTATCAGAGGAGAACTTAATAAGTTCGCCTAAGCACAGTGAAGCGAACTTGTTAAGTTCGCCTGGTGCAGAACAGTGCTTATATATTGACAGAACAGAGTCTGTTGAGAGAGACCAGGGATACAAGACAGACTAGAGACTGAGAGAAATTCTGTAATCTTGTAAACTGATATCTTGGTGGAATACAAAACGTTTATTTACACCGTTGTTGTTGATTGAGTTACACGAGCACGTTGATCATGGATTCCGCACGTTATCACCGTGTCGTACCGCGAGTCTAGAGATCCGTCACACACCGAATTAGGGACCTACAGTTCTATTTCTTCATCAACGCTTGGAACACTGTCACCATCACAAGAATCATCACTAGAACTTTCATCATCAGTCGACTCCTCTGGTTTTTCAGAATGAATTTCTGCTACAAAAGCCTGACTCACAGCACCCACCAAGTCTTCCAGATGAATGCCCCAGTCATAGTTTTCGTCGTTCTGAGCAACCAATGTCGATGAAGCAGATGCATGATTTGTATTACCAGATGAACCATGTGACTGATTCCTATTATGCTAAAAATTAGACTGCTTCTTTTAAGAACCAGACTCGACCTTTGGCTTCACACATTCCTTAGCAAAGTGACCATATTCTTGACAGTTGTAACACCGAACTTTGCTTTTATAAAAACCCATGCGAGATCGACTATTTGAGCCAATATATTTTCTGCCAGTTTTCTTCAAGAAATCTTTAGCTTGACGCATCAACATGGCCATATTCCATTGGATATTCATTTCTTGCAGATCAACAGGGTCAATCTATCTGAAATCTTCTTCTATAACCTCAGGATCATGTATTTTACCTCCAATAAAATTCTCATATGATGCCATGAATGAGGAAAACATAGCAAGATAATCATCAGCAACCTTCTGATTCAAATGAGATCCAAATGAAGTAGAAGTTGTAGTCGCAGAAAATCCAGAATGGCTTGAATGACCAGAATGAATCGGAACTCCAGAACACTGATCATTTGAAGAATCTTGAGCATCACCAGAAAAGAATGCCACTCCAGTACCAGTTTTACCAGTAGATTTGGCAAAATACATTGAGGGTCCTGGATATGCTCCAAGTTAGTCTCGTTCTTCTTCATATTCATGTCATGCAACTGAATCTTCCCTAGAACTTCTTCAAGAGACATGGTTTTGTACTTAATATTCTCTTTGATTAAAACCGTGTACACATCAAATTTTGATGGTAAAGCCTCTAAGAATTTATCATTGATTTCCTCAGTCTCATACACCACAGACGCATTTGCAGTTCACTAAGAAGATGATAGAATCTTGTAGCAAGATCATCCAATGATTCGTTTTGAAAATGTTTAAAGACCAAGAACTGCTTCTTTAGTAGCTCCTTTCTACTCTTCTTCACATCCAAACTTCCTTCACACCTTTTCTGTAATGCTTCCCACAGTTGCTGAGAAGACTTGAACTGTTTGAAACTGTGATATATTTCCTTCGGAAGAGACATCTAACTACTAGCCATCGCTTTCTTTTCCCTGTCAAATAGCAACCTCTCTTCAGTCGTTAACGCTGACACCGGCTTTGGAACATCATCCTGTCCCATCCATTGATAAGTCGGATGCGTATATCCTTCTAAAATCGGAATCCACAGACTTGTATCGTTAAAAGATACGAACTGGTCGAACCGATCTTTCCAATTTGAGTAATTAGCAAGATTCAACAACTTCGGAGGTTTTTGAGGTGTATCGATCTCATTGTCATAATTGAACATATTCGTTACTTGAACCATATTTGCCATTTTCCTGAAAAATTTCCAAGTGTTGAACTCCCTTTACCCTTAGGCGAAGATAATAAGTTCACCTCAGAGACACCCAAGCGAACTTAATGTGAAGCGAACTTAATAAGTTCGCTTAAACCAGAAACTTGAAATATGCTTAAGCTCGCTTAAATCAGAATCCAACAATCTGATTAAGTTGGCCTAAAACAAGTTCGCTTAAACCTGTGAGAAGTTCGCCTGCTAAGTTCACCTGCACACTAATCAGCAAGTTCGCTTGCAGTAACAGAATCAAGATCAAGAACACTTCAGACCAAATTCGCGAACAAGAAACATACTAAAATCATCATTAATCTCTGATTTGAAGGAATTAATCAAAATTGGACCGTAGGATTGTGTATTTTGTCAACTAGAAGCTTTCTATCGGATCAATTTCATCAAAATCCTCTTCAAAAACACAAAATCAGATCTGAATCAATCTTGAAAAACTCCATGGAAATGAAAAACTCAAAAATGACGAATTGCATGTCAATTTGCATATAAAACCGTCTAGAATCAACAAGAATCATGAGCATAAGCTTTGATACCAATTGTAGGTCCTCATGGCACTTCTACAGATCGTTCTCGTGATAAGACGTGACGTTAACTCGGAGTGTGGAATCCAACGAATCAACATTTATACGCACAAAAGACAATGTAGACAATCAAGTAAATAACCTTCACAATTGTATTCCAAATCACAGTAGAGTTTACAGACTCAATCAGACTAATTCGATAATTCTCTATTCTGTTCTGTTCTTTTTCTAGTCTGTTCACTTTTTTTCTGTTTCTGCTGAAATCTCCTATTTATAGACGACTGACCTGATATAGGCGAACTTATTAAGTTCGCCTCTAACAGATTAAGTGAACTTAAGAAGTTCGCCTCAGATAGACTTAAGCGAACTTATTAAGTTCGCCTCTGTTAGACCAGGTGAACTTAACAAGTTCGCCTCTAGGTAAACTTGCATAAACACTTAGTGACTTTTACATAACAAAAACATAAAGACATAAGATCTAAACTATTACAAGATTTTGTCATTACAAACTATGTCCTAACAAACTCAACTGCCTTTTCAGCCTTATCTTTGGCTTCTTGAGCTGCCACATCATCGTAAATTACGGCACTTAATGACAAAGCCGCATCCATCGTTTAAGGTGCAGATGTTTTCACCAAGGTTCGTACCTTTAGTGGCAACCCTCAAATAAAATGTTTGATCCTCCTAGGTTCGGGTGTCACAGATGTGGCACCAATTTTGACATTTCATGAAACTTTGTTGCATACTCTTGATGCGTCATAGTTCCATCCTCCAAATGCTGAAACTCTTCCTCTATCTTGTCAAGTTCATTTTGAGGACATAATTGTTGAAGAACTAGTTCCTTGAACTCGTTCCATTTCATATTGTCTACACCCTGCTCCCCTCTAGCTTATTTTATAGAATCCCACCAATAAAATGTTGTGGTTTCCAAGGAATTGGCAGCAAATTTGACTGCTTTATCACTTCTACATTCACTCAATTTGATTACTGCTTCAATCTTTGTGATCCACTGGGTGGCTTCAATGGCTCCTTTCTTCCCATCAAACAACTTGTGTTTGCAGCCTTCGAAGGATTTTTAATTGCATCCTTCGTGATTCTCAGTTCTCGTTACTGAGCTAGTATTGGTGTTTTCATTTGCTCCTTCAGTGTTATTGGTTCCTCCTCCAGCAGTTCCAGTACCCATTCTCCTTGAAAGAACTTCATCTAACAGTCCGGGTTGTGTGGTTCATAAAGACTTTGTTACTTCACTAGTCACAGCATCTTGGAATTGGGTTTCAGTCATAACAACCTCCTCAGCATGAGGACCAGTATAATTGTCACGCCCGTAACACAGGACAATTATCTAACAAGAGTAGTACCTCCAACAGAGATGTTCATAGGAAAGAACGACGGGTGTAGGAGAGATTTATACACCGTCTTTCCTAGATATAACATTCCGTTTGTCAGATAGCTACATATTGGTTAGAAGGTCACCTTCTAGTTACTATGACGTTGATATCAAAAACACACAGCGAAAGACTAAATCATAATTTCTAATTTAATATCAAAACATTTTTTACATCATGTTATCATAAAAGTTATATCATTTCATCATCTGTTCCTAACAAGGAACATATCATTCGGGACTTATAGTTCCTAGCATGCCCATCATCTAGATGGTTCATTAGTTCATTCTAGTCCTAGAAATGCCATGTCTAATGACTACCTATGATGCGTTAAAAAACATTTGATAAAACATGGGTCAGCATAAAGCTGGTGAATTCACAAACTAAAATAGTTTATTAAAATGACCCACCAAAGTATCTTGAATACATTCATGGGCTTCAACACACAAATTCATAGACAACTATGAACAATCATTCAGTCTATATATAACCAAAGACCGTTCCATGGGTCCTGTCCAACATGCCGTTCCACGGGCAAGTGAAATACAATTAGTGCTTAGAATATGTTATATATAAACAATAGGTACAAACATTTCAAGATACTTAAAATGTTTCATAAATCAATAATGCCAGACAAGGTCATGACTGGGTTTAGGCATCACAGTTTAGGAACTCACTTGGACAGTATTTCGGCTTATTAATCAGTAATGTGGTAAACACCTTAGACAGACCTCCTAGATAATCTACGACAATTTGGAGTCGGAACGCTGGAAACCGGACTCTCGTACGCGAATGGGGGCTCGGGATCGGAACTTCAGAGTGTTTATGTGTGTAAATGGAAGTGTGGAGTGTGTGTAATGGGCTGAGATCGATCATCTATTTATAGGGGTAAATGGTCACCCATAGCGGACCGTTATCCTGGGGGATGTCGGTCCGCTACCGCCTCCAACTGCAATTTTGCCTTCGGGTCTACATATCGAACCGATATGAGTTTCTACTCGGTCCGTCATTAGTCACCTATCCATGTCGGACCGTTACGGTCTGGAGGTCGGTCCGCTATCGAGCCCTTCGTCTGATGAGTCATAGGCCACGTGTCAATTCCTGGTTCATCCCTTGCTCATTACATAGCGGACCGTTATTCCTTGAATAACGGTCCGCTATCCTTTATTTTAGAATTTTACATTTTTAGTCCATGAACTTTGTTTATTCATATATTCACCCTTCCACTTTGAAATTTTGCAAATTTAGTCCTTTATTTTCTGGGAAATTTTCGAGGTGTTACAATTCTCCCCTCCTTTAGGAAATTTTGTCCTCAAAATTAAGAGTAAAATAGGTGAGGATATCTAGTTCTCATTTGTTCATCTAATTCCCAAGTTTTGTCGGCTCCAATCCGACCTTGCATTTAGACCAATACCACTTGTATTACTTTCTTTCTCAATTTCTGTTCTCGGGTGTTTAGAATCTTGATTGGTTGTTCTGTGAAATGAAGCTTTTCTCTATGTGCCCATCGTCTAATGCAATAGCCTGAGTTGGATCAGCTAGACACTTGCGTTGCAAGATACGTGAAATGTGTTATGGATCCCTTGTAAAGTTTCTGGTAAATCTAACTTGTAGGCTACTGCTCCAATTCTTTCAGTTATTTTGTAAGGTCCGATATATCTTGGTACTAATTTTCCGCGTTTTCTGAACCTTACAACACCTTTCCAAGGTGAAACCTTTAGCATAACATAGTCTCTGACTTAGAATTCTAATGGTCGTCGTCATCTATCATCATAGCTCTTTTGTCGATCCCTAGGAGCTTTTAGTCGTTGTTTAATATGGATTATCTTATCTGTTGTTTCCTATATGATTTCAGGTCCAGAAATTGGCTGTCTCCTATTTCAGTCCAAAAGACAGGAGTTCTGCACTTCCTTCCATATAGTGCTTCAAATGGTGCAACTTTGATACTTGAATGGTAACTGTTGTTGTAGGAGAATTCAATTAACGGTAGATGATTATCCTAATTACCTCTGAAATCAATAACGCATGCTCTTAGCATATCTTCCAGAGTTTGAATCGTACGTTCACTATGTCCATCAGTTTGAGGATGATATGCGGTACTCAAGGTAAGTCGAGTTCCCAATTCTTTTCTAAAAACTCGTCAAGAATCTAGATGTGAACGGACTGTCTCTATCAGAAATAATAGACAGTGGCATGCCATGGTGGCTCATAATTTCCTTGATATAGATTCTGGCTAACTTATCCACATAGTATGTTTCATTGATGGGTATGAAATGGGCTAACTTGGTCAGTCTATCGACCACGACCCATATGGCATTATATCCTTTCTGGGTTCTAGGTAGTTTAGTTACGAAGTCAATTGTAATACGATCCCATTTCCACACATGTAATTCTATTTGTTGTAATTACCCAGCTGGTTTTTGGTGCTAAATCTTAACTTAAAGACAAGTTAAGCATTTATCTATGTACTGGGCTTTCGATATCTTCATGTTTGGCCACCAGTAATGTGTTTTCAGATCTTTGTACATTTTGTTTGCACCAGGATGCATGGAATATCTTGACTTGTGTGCTTCATCTAATATCTTCTCTTGAATCTCATGATTCCATCATCTCTTCTAGATAGCAACTTCTATTTCCCACCCATACGTTCTTTCTTGATATTTTCTTCTTCTAATGCCTTTGGTTGGATTTCCTTAATTTGTTCTAGAAAATTTAACTTCAAATCTAATCATAGTGCTTTTACTTTAATCGGTTGGCTCTATTCTTTCCGACTTAAAGCATCTGCAACTACATTGGCTTTCCCGGTTTGGTATTTAATTTCACAATCATAGTCATTGATTAGTTCCATCCAGCTCCTTTGCCTCATATTTAAATCCTTCTGATTAAAAATATGTTGGAGGCTTTTATGGTCTGAATATATCACACATTTGGTACCATAAAGACAGTGTCTCCAGATCTTTTGGCAAACACTATGGCACCAAGTTCTAGATCATGTGTGGTATAGTTCTTTTCATGAACTTTAACTTGTCATGATGCATAGGAAATAACCTTATCTCGTTGCATCAACACACAACCCAGACTAGTTCGTGAAGCGTCACAGTAGATGACAAAATCATCATTCCCTTTGGGTAGTGCTAAGATCGGTGCATGACTAAGCTTATTTTTGAGAATATTGAATACTTCTTCTTGTTTCGTACCCCATTCAAACTTTGTTGCTTTCTGAGTTAAGGCAGTCAAAGGTGTAGTGATCTTGGAGAAGACTTGAAGGAACCTTCTGTAGTAACCGGCTAGTCCAAGAAAGCTTCTGATCTCTGTCGGAGTCTTTGGGGCTTCCCACTTCATAACAACTTCTATCTTACTTTGATCTACTTATATTACATGTTCATTCACAACGTGCCCAAGAAATTGTACCTCTCGTTTCCAAAATTCACATTTTGAAAACTTAGCGTCAATCTTTCTTTTCTCAGGGTTTCCAAAATGATTCTGAGATGTTTGCCATGTTCTTCTTTGCTTTGGGAATAGATAAGAATATCATTGATGAAAACGATGACAAATTTATCAATGAATGGTTTACAAACCCTATTCATTAGGTCCATAAATGTTGTGGGGGCATTTGTTAGACCAAATGACATGACCAAGAATTCATAGTGACCATATCAGGTTCTGAAAGCAATTTTGGGTAGATCCTCTTCTTTTTCCTTCAACTGATGATATCCTGATCTAAGATCAATCTTTAAGAAGTACTTGGCTCCTTGTAGCTGATAGAACAGATCATCTATTCTAGGCAATGGATATCTGTTCTTTACAGTCAGCTTGTTTAATTCCCTATAATCAATGCACATCCTCATGCTCCCATCTTTCTTCTTTACGAATAGTACTGGCGCTCCCCAAGGTGAAGTAATTTGGCGAATGAACTCTTTGTCTAAGAGTTCTTGAATTTTTTCATGAGTTCTTTTAGTTCAGAAGGAACTAGATGATAAGGGGGTTTTGCAACAAGCTTAGCTCTAGGAATGAGTTCAATTCAGAATTCGATCTGACGATCAGGTGGAAGAGTAGGTAATTCTTCCGGAAAGACATCCTGGTGATCACAGACTATGGGAATATCCACAATTTGTCCATCGGGTTTAACGTTCAGAGCATGGAGTATGAATATACCATCTCCCTCGATCATTTCTTTCTTAGCCTTTGTTATGGAAGTTCTTTCAATCTTATTGTTATCGCTATCACCATGAATCATTAAACTAGTTTCATCTAGTCTCTTAGTCTTGACCGTTCTCTAGTTACAATCAATTTGGGCCTCGTATTGGTTTAACTAGTCCATCCTTAGGATAACCTCATATTCGTTTAAGTTCAATGACATTAGTATAACTAATACCTTACCGTCACCAAAATTGATGACACAATCAGGGTATGATTCGGTTATCCTAATCCGTTCGCCACTTGCCGTTTCAACGACATAGGCATTAATAAGTAGAATCAATCTTACACCTAAATAAAGGGTGAATGCACATGAAACAAAACTTCTATTCGCCCCTGTATCAAATAAAATCTTGGGGTAACAATTATTAACTAAGAAAGTACCTGCCACTTCCTTGGCTTTATTTTTCTATTCATCTCTACTTCCTAAAACGAACACTCTTCCTGTTCCTTTATTCTAACCACTCATTCTAGGCTTAAGTGGTTTAGGACAGGAAGTCATATAATGCCCTATCTCTTCGTCGTTAAAGCATTTAACATTCGGACATTGGGTTGCAAAATGACCAAACTTTTGACAAGTCTGGCATTTTATTCCTTGATTTGCTCTATCAGGGTTGGGATTAAATCCTCCTTTTCTGGGAAATTTACTATTTCCTGATTTGAACTTATAAACAACTTCATCAGACTTCCTCTTCTGATCGATTTTCGGTGACTCTTGTGCTGTAACATCACTGCACTTTTCTCAACAGCCAAATCTATCGTTTTTGGGTGCGATAGATTTCACTAAGGTACAAACCTTAGGAGGAAGGCCCTGAATGTAACATTTTACTCTTCGTGATTCAGGAGTAACCAAATGTGGCACAGCTTGGCCATCTCATTAAATTTGGTTGTATACTCCCGATGAGTCATGGTTCCTGCTTCAAACCGAAGGAATTCAGCTTCAATCTTGTCCACAACATTTTATGGACAATATCTTTTAATAATCAATGATTTAAGATCTTCCCAAGTCATCCGCTCAGTCATAACTTCTCCTTTTGTCTGCTTGACTGATTCCCACCAGTCAAGGGCCTCTTCTTCAAAAGAATGTGCAGCAAACTTCATAGCTTGGTCGGGTCTGCATTCGCTCATCTTGATTTCTACTTCCATTGATGTGATCCACTGCAAAGCTGCAATAGCATCCTTCTTCCCATTAAAGGGCTTCGGGTGACAATCACTAAAGTTCTTGTAGTTACATCCTTGGCCATGTATCCCCACACTTTGGTTTGTTATCCCCACTGTTTCATGGGTTCGGGTGGTACCTATGTTGTTTCCTACTAGAAGGTATGAAGAGTGTCTTCTGTTCGGGGAATGGCTCCGCTTGTACCTTCAATGTGGTTGCCCAGACTATTATGATTCTACCTTTTCCTAAGAGCATCATTAAGAATTTCGGGTAAAGTCGTTTGAAGTACTCGGGTGACCTCAGATGCCACCGCCCTTTGAAACTGGGCTTCTGCCATAACAACTTCTTCTATAGTATTGGGCATTCTACCCTTACCTCTTCCTCGTCCTCTACCCCGTCCTGCCATTTGTACCGACATACAGATGTATAACATCATAATTCGTATAACCAGTTATAATCCAGAAATTCAGAAATTAACAACATTTGGCCAAAAATGCCTATAATTATCTGATTTCTAAGTATTTCCCGTTATAGGTCGTACTAAATGTATACACCTAACTTATCCTGAGGCATTTGCAGACTAATTTTCAGAGTCCTAGTTTAAGTCTAGATACTATTTCTGTAGCATCTAAATCCCTTAAACTGAGGCTCTGATACCAACTTGTCACGCCCGTAACACGGGACAGTTATCTAACCAGAGTAGTACCTCCCACAAAGATGTTCCCAGGAAAGAACGACGGCTCTTTGAGAGATTTATACACCATCCTTTCCTAAGAAGAACATTCCGTTTATCAAATAGCTACATACTGGTTAGAAGGTCGTCTTCTAGTTACTGTAACGTTGATATCAAAAACACACAGCGGAAGACTAAATCATAATTTCTATTTAATATCAAAACATTGTTTACATCATGGTATCATAAAAGTTACATCATTTCAACATCTATTCCTAACAAGGAACATAACGATCGGGACTTATAGTTCCTGGCATACCCATCATCTGGATCGTTCATCAGTTCATTCTAGTCCTGGAAATGCCATGTCTAATGACTACCTGTGATGCGTTCAAAAACATTTGATAAAACATGGGTCAGCATAAAGCTGGTGAATTCACAAACTAAAATAATTTATTAAAATGACCCGCCAAAGTATCTTGAACACATTCATGGGCTTCAACACCCAAATTCATAGACAACTATGAACAACCATTCAGTCTATATATAACCAAAGACCGTTCCACGGGTCCTGTCCAACATGTCGTTCCATGGGCAAGTGAAATACAATAAGCGCTTAGAATACGTTATATATAAATAATCGGTATAATCGTTTCAATATTCTTAAAATGTTTCATAAATCAATCATGCCAGACAAGGTCATGACTGGGTTCATGCATCACAGTTTAGGAACTAACCTAGACAGCATTTCGGCTTATTAATCAGTAATGTGGTAAACACCTCGGACAGAGCTCCTAGATAATCATAAAATTACTTAATTACATAATCCTAGTTTAATGGTTCATAATCAAATATTAATGGGCGGTCGGAACCTTACCTCAACACTATCTACGGCAATTTGGAGTCAAAACGCTGGAAACCAGACTCTCGTACGCGAACCGGGGCTCGGGATCGGAATGTTAGAGTGTTTGTGTGTGTAAATGGAGGTGCGGAGTGTGTGTAATGGGTTGAGATCGATCATCTATGTATAGGGGTAAATGGGCACCCATAGCGGACCGTTATCCTGGGGGATGTCGGTCCACTACCGCCTCCAGCCGCAATTTTGCCTTCGGGTCTATATATAGGACCGATATGAGTTTCTACTCGGTCCGTCATTGGTCACCTGTCCATGTCGGGCTGCTACGGTCTGGAGGTCGGTCTGCTATCGAGCCTTCACCTAATGAGTCATAGGCCACGTGTCATTACCTGGTTCATCTGTTGCTCAATACATAGCGGACCGTTATTCCTTTGATAGCGGTCCGCTATCCTTTGTTTTTTTTAGAATTTTACATTTTTAGTCCTTGAAATTTGTTTATTAATATATTCACCCTTCAAATTTCAAATTTGGCAAATTTAGTCCTTTATTTTCTTAGAAATTTCCGAGGTGTTACAATTATTGTCATTCTCATTCATTTCGTGATGATCGTTAGTATCGGTGTTATTTTCAGTCTGCCTACGGTTCCTATTAACCGGGGTTCGACCTGTTCCCCTACCTCTTCCTTTTCCTCGTCCAACAATTGTTACCTATACACACAGATGTATGATATCAAAATTCGTATAACCGGTTATGATCCAGAAAATCAGAAATTAAAGACATTTGACCAAGAATGTAATTAATTTCCGTTTTCTCGACATTTCCCGTTATATTCATAATGATGACCAACACCTTAACCTACATCCTATGGCACTCCAGCTACTCTCAGAGCTCTTAGTTTAAGATACTAATCTTTCCTATTTGTATCTAAATCACGTAAACCGCGGCTCTGATACCAACTAGTCACACCCGTAACACAGGACAGTTATCTAACCAGAGTAGTACCTCCAACATATATGTTCCCAAGAAAGAACGACAGGTCTAGGAGAGATTTATACACCGCTCTTTTCTTAGACAAAACATTCCATGTGTCAGATAACTACATACCGGTCAGAATGTTGCCTTCTAGTTACTGTGACGTTGATACCAAAAACACACAGCGGAAGCCGTAAAATTCAAAACTATTTCATTTCATATATAATAATGTTTAATTCAAAACTATTTCATTTCATATATAATAATGTTTTAGACTAAGAACTGACCGATACATACAACATAAACTCTCTACTTATAGCTCACGAAGAATCATACCATCCACTCAGGCCTTACGGTTACACAAGAACCTGCCCTTAGTCATCCCTATCTCAAAACACCTGTACATCTCCTGGAATGCCAACTACAAGCTAGTGGTCACCTATGCTCAAAAACATTTGAAAATATTTTGGAACTACATAACGCTGGTGAGTCCATAAACAAAATCGTATTTTCATAACATGTATCCTTAATATGGAAATGAATACCCCATCTAAGTCTTACAATCATTCTTTTTCTAATCCATCACCCAGTAAGCTCACATGGATTCTGATTCTACAACTTACATATATATGGGCGACTCCTTGGCTTCCGGATACAAGTCCGGACAAAAACGAGAGGATCAGTTTTCGCCCGTCAGTCCCCCCAATCATGGCCATAATAAGTACTTATTATAGGATATATGCCCTAATGGTATTAGGATCTCAGATCAAAATTATTTACAAAACATTTTATAGAGCACAGTTCAGAGGAACTCACCTCAAGCAGAACCTCCTTCTGAATCAATATAATGATCAACACCCTAATAGAGCCCTAAATCATATCTGAAATTATCATAATCAATATCCCTATCTTAGGTTTACACAAAGGAACCTCAGGATGTTCAGAAACCTTACCTTGGCACTATCTATGGCAGTTTGCGGACGCTTTGCTAGAAACCAGACCCTTGTACGTGAACCGGAGCTTGGGAAAGTCTTCTTAGAAGTTTGTGTATGTAATGGAAGTGTTTGGATGGTGTAAAAATTGATGGGATTGTACATCTATTTATAGGCAAAGACCAGGGTCGTGACAGACCGTTACCACCGGTGATAGTCCGTCACCCAATTCTGGGCGGCAAACGTAACGGACCATTACGTCCTGTAACGGTCCGTCATAGGGTTACATGCGTCATAATTTCCCCGCTAGTCAGCATACACATGTCATTCCATGGTTCATTGTCGTGCCGAGCCCGTAACGGACCATTATGTCCTGTGACGGTCTGTCACCATCGTAACGGACCGTTATGTACTTGTGACGGTCCGTCACAGTTAAAATTTCCAATTTTCTCATTTTTGGTCCTTGAACTTTTGAAACTTTACACTTATACCCCTTGGACTTATTATTTTAGACACTTTTAGCCTCTAAAATATTTAGGGATTATCCAGGTGTTACAAAAGAGGACAAGGTCCTCTATGCGTCATGTATGTTCAAGAATCAGGCTCTTAAATGGTAGAACACTGGTTACCACCAAAGGGCAAGATAAGGCTTACAAGATGAGTTAGAACTCATTTAAAAGTAGAGTCAAGAGAAATGTTTGTCCTGTCAACGAGATGGAGCAAACTGAAAACAAATTCTTGAATTTAAGAATGGTGGGCACTAATCACCAGGATTATGTAACCAAACTCCTGGAGTATGCGAGATTAGTACCGCATTTGGCCACTCTAGAATCAAATTTGATCAAACATTACATCTGGGGCTAACAATTTGAGATTTGAAACATGGTCAAGGTCTCGAAGCCGAAGAGCATTGACGATGCTACGGAATTATGTGTCTAGCTTACTGATGGGATGATCATAACGCAAGATGAAAATAAGGGGAAGGACACCTCTAACAAAAATCGGACTAAACATAGGAAGCCCAGCCAAGGCTTCATCCCAAGAGACAATTAGTCCCTTCCTTCCGAGTGTCGGACCTACAAACGTAGGCACTCAGGGAAATGTCGTTACACTATCACCTGTGGTAACTGTAAAATACCAGGCCACAGCACCGATCATTGCTTTAGAAAGAAGCAAGTCGTGTTCTACGGTTGTGTGGAACAGAGACACATTAAGACCAACTGCCCTAAAATTAAAGCCGCCGGTGGATCTAGATCCAAACCAGCAGAGGGAGCAAAGAAGAACGCACGAGCGTTCGTTCTAAAGGCAAAAGAGGAAGCTGAAATGCCCGAAGTTATTTTTGGTACGTTCCTTGTCAATGATGCTTACGCTAGGGTATTATTTGACTCTAGGTCAACCCAAAATTTTATATATCATAAATTTTGCAATCTATTAAATTAACCCTTAGCTAAGCTAGACAAGTTATACCAAGTTGAAATGACAAACAGAGTTCTAATCCAAGTCTCCGGATCACTAAACGACTACTCGATCGCATTATCCGGACATGTCATACCCATACAACTATTTCCAATGGATCTGGTAGGCTTTGTGATGTATGGTCAAATATCTCGTGTTTAAAAGTCAGTTTGTATGCATTTTAAGCGTTTAGCCATGTACTTTGAGTCGTTTTATGTGGTATTTGTAGTTTTGAGTGTTACAGGTCTAATGTGCTTAAAAGAGTGGAATACACGAAGGAATTAAATAAGGCATCAAAGCTCGAAAAGTCAAGAAGTCAAAGTTAAAGTTGAAAAGTCAAAATTCTTGGAATTTAGAGTCTTCTCGGTACACGAATACTGAGGTTGAGGTTTTCGTGACACGCTAGAAAGCTAAAAAGGGGCCGCGACTATTTTTGGCCTTCGCGCCACACGAAGGTTTGGCCAAGGAGCTTCACGGTATGCGAGAAAAGGATATTACACCAAAAATAACCTAATTGCAATTATAAACCCATTGTGACTCCCATTCTCGAATTAACTTTTTCCCACCCATCCCAGAGGTGTTCTAAGGCGATTTTCATCATTCTTTGGTCAATTGTTCTTAATCGTTCATGTTAGTAAGTTCCAATTTGAATACTTTGATGTTTTCTACAATCATGAGCGGCTAATCCATTTGTGATTTCTTTCGGGTGGATAGTTCGTCTAAGTGTAGCTTTAGTTATGGTTCTTTGTGTTTAATTTGTGTTCTTGAATGACAAAATTGAATACACACGCGTTTGATAAAGCTAACTGCTTACTGTTGTTTAAGTTATCTGAATTGCCATATGTTTTCGATTTTCTTGCATCATTAGCTATTTGGTGGATTTGTATCTCTTTGCAACTATATATTGGTGATTGGGCGGATGAACGAATCTTAAAAGATTGTCCCACAGTCACCACTTTAATTGAATTGTCAGTGTCACGTTTAGTGGACTCGAACCAATTGAACCTAACTTTTGTGAATCTGTTGAACTTGAACCCCGGAAGCGATTACGTTTTTCTCTAATAGTTTTTTCAACCTAAATTTAATTGCTTTTGATAATTACAAGTCTTCCAAGTAATAAAGTTTGAATCTTTAGTAGTAGTGATAATTCGTTTTTCTAAATAGCATTCTCCATGAGTTCATAGTGGATTCGACAACCCTACTTTGCTATGCTATAGTTTAAGGTAGCTAATAAACTAGTTTTAATATAATTTTTGATTGACCTTGACATCGCGATCTAAATGGCGCCGTTACCGGGGAATTTGTGTGCAAAGTGTTGTTTTTGATTTGTTTAGTTTAGTGCTACTAATTTTGTGCTCACGTGTACATGGACAGTTTTATGCATACTAGGCGGTCAGACAGAAAATCTCCATTATTGTTTGATCCAGAGATAGAGAAAAGTGCAAAAGCTAACAGGAAACTGCAAGGAACAGTACAAACAATCTTAGAAAAACTTGACAGTCCAAAGGTAAGAATGTCATAGAACCAACCACCAAACCCAGATCCCAACCAAGGTGGGGGATCAAACCCACCTATTCCACCACTACCAGATCTCCTATTTCCATACCAACAACAACAACCGCCCCAAAACCAACATCCACAAAACCAACCTCCCCCACAAAATGAACCACCACCACCTCAGAACCAACAACACCGACAACCACCACTACCACTTTTCCATGATCACCAATACCAACCATATAAAAGCTACCCAAGCTACTCTGAATTTGGGGATGATGAGCCTTTGTCACCGGGGGCAGCCATCGCCCACAACATGGTTCTCAACGTGAGGACTAGAATGAAGAAGAAGAAGAATGGTATAACCTAAACCAGCAGGAGGCATTCCCTCCCAGAAACCAAAGACATGATGGCATTGATGGTTTGGTTCAGCCACCACCAAGAGCAGAATATGGGTATCAACTGAGGAACAATCGTCAAAGAAGGGTAGGCAACTTAGAGAGAGAAAGAGAATAGGTATAGGCAACCTCCTCAGAACCTTCAGAATTATAGAGAGGAACAACATAGCAACAGGCACCCAGCCAGGCATGATCAAGGGGTGGATAGTTACTTTCGCCCCGCCTTAGCTTTGAATGCTTCTCCCGTCATACCACCAATTCGTAGGGGGAATGCATTCGAAATCTAACCGGGATGCCTAGGGATCCTCTCACACTTCTTTAATAGAGCTACTGAAGAGCCTTATACACATTTGATAGAATATGAGGCTACCTGTGGAACCATTGGTGGTCAGGAATTCACCAAATATGAGGTGAAATTGGTACTCTTCCAGTTTTCACTTTAGGACCGGGCAAAACAATGGTTCTTGTCATTACCATCTGTTAGTATTGCCACTTGGGCAGAGCTGCAGCAGCAGTTCCTTAATGAATACTTCCCGCCTCACAAAACCAATGAGGCCAGAGCCGCAATCAGAGATTTCAGGCAACAATCAGGGGAGCCATTTTATGAAGCATTTAAAAGGTTCAAGGAGTTGCTGAGAAATTGTGTAGGTCCAGATTTCAATGGGAAATCACTCAACAGATCGATTACACACACACACAGGCGGAATCTGTGTGTATGGTGGTGAAACAGAGGGTAGAAACAGAATTGGTGAAGATAACAGGTAACCACACATAGAATCAACACAAAAGGATGTGAAAAAGTAAGAACAAAGCGTTAAACAAATGTAAATTGTATTGATTCTTCAAGAACAGTGAAAGAGAGAATTCTGGGTTATAGCCGCTACTCACACCCTAGAAATTCTCAAACTAGGCTATTTATAGTAAGTTGACAGGTATCGAAACTATTCTTTCGGTGAAGCATTTACAAGTGTGATAAGTCTGTCGAAGCTAAACTATGTATCGAAACTAAGTAGTTTCGATGGCCCAAACATAGAAAATAAAACAGGAAATTACATGAAAATGAAAATACAAGTAAATAAACTAACTAGCAATGTTCAAAAAGAAATACATTGATGACAACAACTTATACAAAAATAAGACTCTACAATCTCCCCCTAAGATGCTGCATCAATGTCTTCAACTCTTCTCAAGCAGTTGGCTCTTGATTTAGTTTCTGGAAGAAAGGCTTGACGTTCAATGACACCACTCTCTGATATGCCTTAGCATCAGCTTCATCATCACCATGAAAGAGCTTGATGGGATTTTTGAACAAAACTTCCAGATCTTTAGGTTGAAACATTAGAAGCTCCATGGGCTCAAAGATCATAATATCTTCCTTGCCTTCACACTCAATCATAGCACTTCCGATGGTTGAGTTGTAAAACCATTTTCTGAAATTTTGTAGCTGGACAGGTATTGATCGAGGTAGAACTATAGATTTGACAGTTTCAGCAGGCTTGTACCGAAGGCTTACCCAGAGCTTTGGAGTTCTAGGATGTATCCTAGTTTTGGATATGATCCTCTTTGGAAGAGTGGTCTTAATTGACTGAATTCATGGAGGGCTTATTGCTTAAGAAACTTTTGAAATTTACGTGCCTGTTAGGACATAATTGTATGACAAAAGCTTGTACTAGTTTAGATCTTATTGTCTTTATGTTTTTTTGTATTAATGTTTTCTTAGTGTTAGAACAAGTTCTGCTAGAGGCGAACTTGTCTAGTTCGCCTAGTCTCATGTGAGGCGAAGTTGTTAAGTTCGTCTAGTCTCTTAGAGGCGAACTTATTAAGTTCGCTTATTGCAGAGCTTGTGTCTATAAATAGGTGTTTAAAGATTCTTTTCTAATGTGGAAAAAGGGGCTTGAACGATTATATTCTGTGAATTTGTAAACTCTGTATTTTTATGGAATACAAAGAGAAGTTTATTTAACTATTGTTTCTATTGTCAATTCATATACAAACGTTAACACGATAGGATTCCGCACTCCGTGTTATCGAGACGTCCTGTCACGAGATCGATCTGTAGATGAGTCGTGTGGACCTACAAGTGGTATCAGAGCTTTTGCTCGTGATTTGTGTTTGATTCATATTGATTAGAGACGATTTTGTGTACAATTTGACAAGAAATTGTTGATTTTTTTCAAGTTTTTGTTTCCATGGGGTTTTCAAGTTCTTGAGCATGATTTTGCTACTAAATTCGTGGATTTGAAGTGGTTTTTGATGAAATTAATCCGATAGAAGTGTTCTAATTCATAAAATACCTAATCCTACGGTCCAATTTCTTAAAATTCCTTCTAATCTGTGAGAAATGATGATTTTTGGTGTTGTTAGTTCGTGTTTGGGTTGAAGACATCTTCCTGAGTTTGTTACAGCTGAAGCAGGCGAACTTAGTGCTGAGATTCTGTAACAGGCAAACTTAGTAGGCGAACTTATCAAGTTCGCTTCACTCAGTTTAAGCGAACTTATTCAGTAGGCAAACTTACCGGAGTTTCTTGGTTAAGCGAACTTATCAAGTTCGCTTGTTTGGCTTTGAAGTGAGCATATTATCTTCACCTAGAGGAGTACTTGTTCAAGACTTGGAAAATTTTTTTTTAAAATGGCAAATATGATTCAAGTGACTAACATGTTCAATTACGATAACGAGATTGGTACATCTCAGAAACCACCCAAGTTGTTAAGTCTTGCAGATTATCCTAACTGGAAAGATCGTTTTGATCAGTTCGTGTCCTTTACTAATACAAATTTATGGATTCCAATCTTGGAAGGTTATACTCATCCGACATACACTTGGATGGGAAAGGATGATGTTCCTAAATCGGTATATGCGTTAACCACAGAAGAAAAATTATTGTTTGATAGGGAAAAGAAGGCTATGGCTAGTATCTCTATGTCACTTCCTAAAGAAATTTATCATAGCTTTAAACAATTCAAGTCTTCTCAACAGTTGTGGGAGGCGTTACAAAAGCCATGTGAAGGTAGTTTGGATGTTAAGAAAAGCAGAAAAGAATTATTGAAGAAGCAGTTCTTAGTATTCAAGCACTTTTAAAATGAATCTTTAAATGATCTTGCAACGAGATTCTATCATTTGGCTGAGTGAATTGTCAAGTGCTTCAGTGGTTTATGAGACTGAAGAGATAAATGATAAGTTCTTGGAGGCATTACCATCTAAATTTGATGTGTATTCAGTTTTGATAAAAGAAAATGTCAAGTATAAAACTATGTCTCTTGAAGATGTTCTTGGCAAGATTCAATCACATGATTTGAATATGAAGAAGAAGGAAACCAATATGGAGCATTTTCAAGATCCTTCAATGTATTTTGCTAAGACTTCTGGAAAAACTGGTGTAGGGGTTGCGTTCTTTTCTGGTGATACTCAAGATGCTTCTAATGAACATTATTCTGGGGCTCCAAGTCATTCTGGTTTCTCTGCAAACACAGCTTCTTCATCATCTGGAACACATAATATGAATCAAAGAGTTGCTGATGATTATTTAGCAATGTTTTCTTCCTTTATGGCTTCTTATGAAAATTTTATTGGAGGAAAGATTCATGATCCAGATGTTATTGAAGAGGATTTTAGACAAATTGATCCTGTTGATCTGGATGAAATGAACATTCAATGTAACATGGCTATGCTGATGCGACAAGCAAAGGATTTTTTGAAGAAGACTAAGAGGAAGTATATTGGTTCTAACAGTCGTTCACGTATGGGATTTGACAAAATCAAAGTTTGTTTTAATAATTGTCAGGAGTATGGTCATTTTGCCAAAGAATGTGTGAACCCAAAAGATGAATTTGATTCTCAAAAGAAGCCTAATAACTTTCAGAACAATTGTAATCGGTCACATGGCTCCTCAGGCTCTGGAAATTCTAATCATGCATCTACATCATCTGCTTTGGTTGCTCAGAATGATGAAAATTATGATTGAGGTATTCATCTCAAAGATTTGATTGGTACAGTAAGTCAAGCTTTTGTAGCTGAGATCCATTCTGAAAGATCTGAAAAATTAGCTGATGATGATAGTTCAAGTGATGGTGAGAGTTTGTCAAGTGTTGATGAAGAGCATGATCATGTATATAATGTTGAACCTAATATTGCATCTGGTGAATCTGAATCTAATATTGCATCTGGTGAATCTGAAGATGATATAGTATTAACTCAAAATTCTTCTGATGGTGCTGATTTTGAAGATATTCCTATTGCTAAAGTCTTCATGGCAGATATGTCAGATCCTTAAAAGGTAAAAGATTATGTCTGTCACATTTACTGTTCTAATTGCATCTGTGTAAAAGATAAAATGCAAAAGGTTATGGATGATAACACAAATTTAATTTGTGATATGAAATCGATGCATTCAGTTAATAAAAAATTAAAAGATAACGATAAATTGTGTATAGATAGAAATGAGTCTTTGAAAAGAGATTTGAACTCTTTGGGATTGAAATATAAGGAACAAGCATATCATCTGGATATGGCTTATGCTGAGATTGAAAAGCGAAATGAAATTGTTGCTAAGAAGAACAAAGAGATTTCTAACAAAGAATCTGAAGTGATCAAATTACAAGAAAGCTGGAGAATTTTGAAAATTCATCTATGGTATTGGATTACTTTAATACTAATGCTGATCCTACAAAGAGGGTTGCTGGAATTGGATTTGTTCCTCAACCATTCAATGCAAATTATGTGGTTAAACCAGAAATTATTCATGAAGAGGAAATTGATCCAAAGACGGTGTTGAAAGTAAATCCAGTAACTAGTGAAGATATGATCTATGATTCTGATTCTGAGGATGAAGTTTTTGATTATAAAAAGGTTGAAGGAATTCCTAAGGAAGTGCAACTTGATGAACCAAAAGTGGTGAAAAATGTTACTCGTGATAGATGCATTTTAACAAAACCTGATGAAGTGAAAGTTGATCAACCTAACCTTTCCAAAATGTTACAATCAGGTGGTTTTGTTGCTGCTGGTCATCAAAAGACGCATTCATCAAAGGTGACTACACAAATTTATGTTCAAAAGAAGCCAGTTAACAGTTCAGTAAAATCTTCCGAAGCTTGTTCATCGGAAGGGTCATCAAATTCAAGAAAAACTCATTATATCAGAAATCATCAAGATAGAAGAGTTTGTTTTCACTGTAATGAGACTAGTCATATTCTGATTCACTATCCTTATAAGAATCAAGGCAAATTAAAGAATGTTCCCCCAAAACAATGAGTGGTGTCGATTCTGAAACGACCAAATGTGGGAAAGCCTACTTCTAGTGTTGTAAAGAATGTGCCTTGTCAATCATTTGCTAAATCTTCTGGATTTATGCAACATGATAAACATACTTCTAAACCAGTTATTTTTCAAACAAAGTTTGAGATTCCACATGTTGGAATCCCTAAAGATTCTCAACCTGAGGTCAAACTTTCTAGACCACAACGAAGAAGACGTAACGGAAAATTAAAAAAACTTTTGGAAAATTCTGAATATGATAATCATAAATCTAATAATTTTTTCCAATTAATCATACTGTTTCTTCATTGAGAAGGTCTAATTGTGAATCTTATGTTCCAAATGTTGATGACAATGTTGATTGTGAACTGATTGAAGTTGTTTATTTTGATCCATTTGGACGACCCAAGACCACAATGGTTTGGGTTCCTATTTCTAACTGATTTTCTTTGTTTATGTAGGGACAACCAAGGAGGGCTATCAACAATACATGGTATGTGGATAGTGGTTGTTCTCGACATATGGCAGGGAATATTTGTTTGTTGGAAGATGTTATTAATATTGATGATGGTTATGTCGCTTTTGCTGGAAATAAAGGCGGGTACATAACTGGTCAGGGTACTTTGAAGAACGATAAACTCAAATTTGAGAAAGTGAACTATGTGGAGCAACTTGAACATAATCGTTTGAGTGTATCTCAAGTGTGTGACAAGAAGTTTTCATTTCATTTCAATGATTCTGAGTGTTATATCTTGAAACCGGTCTTTGTTATTCCTGACGAATGGATTCTAATGAAGGCTTCGAGGAGAAATGACACATATGTCCTAGACATGAGTGTTGCTACAACAACTGATTCAATTCCTACGTGTTTACTCTCCAAGGCGTCTGAGTCGGATTCTATTTTGTGGCACTGGAAACTTGCTCACATCAATTATTGGAAAATTAATTATCTCGTGAAGAATGATCTGGTTATTGGTGTTCCGAAGATGAAATTCTCTGTTCCTGATGACTGTATTCCTTGCAGGAAGGGGAAACAACACAAGAAGTCCCACAAATCTAAGACAAAGAATTCAATTGTGACTCCTTTGGAGCTACTGCATATGGATTTGTTCGGACCAATTAGTATTAGGAGCATTGGCGGTATCATTGGGAACTTGCGAGATGGAGTGCAAACGCGTTCTATTATTGAAAACACTTACTTGTATACAGGTATTAAGGATACTAGTGTTCTTGATGTTTGCTCATATTCATGTTTTATTTCTCAGGTCGAACCAAAGAATGTCGAAATGGCTTTACGTGATAACAATTGGATTGAGGCCATGCAGGAAGAACTTGCTCAGTTTGACAAACTCAAAGTTTGGAATCTTGTAGATCTTTCGAAGGGTGTGTATCCAATCGGTACAAAGTGGGTGTTTAAATGCAAGAAAGACGTTCGAGGTGTTGTGGTGAGAAATAAGGCAAGATTAGTTGTACAAGGTTTCAATCAACAAGAGGGAATTGATTACACCGAGGTTTATGCTCCAATTTCTAGGCTTGAAGCTATACGGTTGTTTCTTGCTTTTGCTTCATACAAAGGGTTTAAGGTGTTTCAATTAGATGTGAAGAGTGCTTTCTTATATGGTAAGGTCAAGGAGGAGGTTTATGTGTGTCAGCCGCCGGGGTTTGAAGATCCAATTAATCCGTCTAAAGTTTTCAAGCTTGATAAGGCTCTCTATGGTCTTCATCAAGCTCCCCGAGCGTGGTATGAAACATTGTCTACACATCTTGTGGATAATAATTTTGTACGTGGCCAAATTGACTCAACCTTATTCATTAAGAAAGCATGGGGAGAATACCTACTAGTGCAGATATATGTTAATGATCTTATTTTTGGCTCTACAAATGAAGGGTTGTGCAAACAGTTTGAGAGTGTTATGAAATTAAAGTTTGATATGTCAGCTACGGGAGAGTTATCATTTTTCCTAGGTCTTCAAGTTAATCAAAAGGAAGATGGTTTCTTTATTCACCAGTCCAAGTATGTCAGAGACGTCTTGAGCCGGTTCAAAATGGAGGACGGTACCCGATACGATACTTTGATTCCGGTCAATTATAAATTGAATTCTGGCCCGGATGGAAAAGATGTTGATTGCTGACTCTACCGTGCAATGATTGGATCTCTCATGTACTTAACCGCTTCAAGGTCATACATAATGTTCGCTGTGTGTATTTGTTCCAGATTCCAAGCAAAACCAAAAGAGTCTCATTTGATTGCAATAAAGAGAATCTTTCGATATCTAAAAGGAAAACAAAGATTAGGACTATGGTTTCCACATGGTTCTAACTTTGAATTAAATGCATATACTGATTCTGATTTTGATGGTTGTTGTTTGGACAGGAAATCTACTACAGGTGGTTGCCAGTTCTTAGGTAATCGTCTAGTTTCCTGGCAGTGCAAAAAGCAAACTACTGTCTCCATTTCAACATGTGAAGCAGAATACATTGCTGCTGCAAGTTGTTGTTCTCAGATCTTGTGGATCCAACAACAATTAAGAGACTACGGTTTGAATTTTACAGGAACCCCCATGTTTATTGATAATAATACTACAATGTCTATCACAAATAATCATGTTAAGCACAGTAAAACAAAACACATTGATATTAGATATCATTTTATCCTTGATTGTGCAGATAAAAAGTTGATTGAGCTGGTGAAGGTACATACAGATGATAATTTTGTTGATCTTTTTACCAAAGCATTTGATCGTACTAGGTTTGAATTGCTGATCAAAATGATAGGAATGATCAATCCCGAATAAAAGTTTTTTAAAAAAACAATTTTTCATGGGAGATTTTTTTAAAATTTCTTTTATTGCTTTATTACAATTCTGAATTTTAAATTTCGGTCAAAAATTGTTATTTATAAAAATTCAAAACAAAATGAAAATTTTAAAAATTGACATCATTTGAAGTTATAGAAGAAATGATAGTACATCAGTGAATAGTTCATTACACATGACCATAGTAGACCTTTGACATGTATGAGAGTTTAAATTAAATTGATTTGATCTAAATTTCAAAGTCTGCATAAATGAGAAATGATAGTTTTTTGAATGCTCTAATCCTGATAATATGTTTAATTTGAATATGAGTTTGAAACTTGAATTATCAATAGACTAGAAGCGTTTTTGAACCAATAGTAGTGTGAAAATTAAATATGATATGTTTACATCTGTGACCTGAATCCATTATATGCCTGGGTGTGTGTGTAAAAGATCATTATCAGATAAAGAATATATGGTTTTAAGAATTTCATGAGACCAATATCGAATTATGTCTTTAGCACAAACTCTTTTAGTTCACTTCACTATCCATGCCCCAAAAAACATGCAATGTGTTGCTTAACTAAGATATGCTTTCTAACAACATCTGTTGAAACGTGTATTCACCCTTGGATCATTTAGATACATTATCTATTCTGATTCCCTTGAAAATTATCCAGATAATAGTTGGATCCTCCTACCTGAATCTATTGATTCTCATTATAAAGCCAATTCATTAGAATCTTTTGATTCTGAATCATCTTGATTCATATATCCTTTGGGATCTGCTATTCTATACTTGTGCTAATAGAGATAATTTCATCTTGGAGATTGATCTAATCTTGAAATAAACTGTGTATGTCTTGAAGATAGTGCAATTTTAAATTTCTGTTAGGCATATTGTGGGGTGCATGATGTTTTTCATCTAAATGGTATTAACTCACATGAAATTGTATGAAAAATGCTTATAGTTTCAAATTATATAATATTGACAACTTAAGAATTCATGCTTTGTATTACAAATTCGGTATTAATAATTGAGCATTTCATGACCTGATCTTGTTTACTTTTAAATTTATCGCGTATCATTTCAAGTATTGTTCAAATTGATTGAAACGTTAAAAAGAAAAGTGAATCGTTAGAAAAGAAAAGAGACAAATATGTTCAAGACATGAATATGATGGATTTATAAATCTTCATTGCAAAAATTACGTAAAAATGAAAAAGATACGAGTTGCATAAGAATGAGTTTGATTGTTTCATATCATTTTTTTGGTGCATATCATAGGTAACCCATAGTTGTTGTTAGACCGTGTGATGAATTGCTCATATACTGATATGATCTTCTTGCTCATGATGTTCAACCAAAAATATGTGTTTCAGTTTGCTCAGATAAAAACCAAAATATGTGATTCCGTTTGTACAGATAAAATTCAAAAAGATTTTGGTTCTATCTTCCATGAAAATTCAATCTTTTATTCAAAATATTTGGGATTGGATCGGATACATGCTACAGATGGAAGTTCACAAGAAGTGACATATTGAAAGTTGACGAAATTGTTCAAGGCAAAGGTTTGAAGTGTACTTAATATGTTCGCATGGGATTTGTTAAGCGAACTTAACAAGTTCGCCTAATGAAGCGAACTTAAGGGTGTTGAATATATATCTTTTTCAGGAGAACATATTTCTTTATCCTCTTTCCTGTTTGAGCGAACTTCTTGAGCGAACTTATTCTATTTTCACGATCTTGTCAAAAATTTTGATTTCGGGTTGTCCTATTTGAAATTTTCTTGTTTGTTACTTGATTGGTTTTTCCTTTGCGATTCTATCTAAGGTAGTTTCATGGAATTTTATCCATTAAATCAATGGGAAATGGTTCTTTTGATTCCGTGTTCATCGAAGTTTGAAACCGATATGAGATTGACCTAATAGGGTATCTTTTCATGATTAAAACTTAAAATTGACACTTAATAATGGTTAGTGGTTGATAATCGATGCTTATGATGTGTGTGATTTGCAAAGATTCGACGATTTGAGCATTTTTTGAAATCTGATGTTGAATTTGTATCAACAAACTGGTTCAGGCGAACTTGTTCAGGTGAACTTGTTCATGCGAACTTGTTTAGGCGAACTTATTATGTTCGCCTCTTGCAACACTAAGCGAACTTATTAAGTTCGCCTAAGGGCTAAGCAGTGTTTGGACTTGTAATATTTTTTTGTGAATTTTTTTTCTTTCTTGTTTGTTTCTGTAGTTGTATGTGTATCTCGTGTGTTTCTCATATATGTATGTGTACTATTACTAATGTTTGATACAATGTCCAATACATTTACAAATGGCTCGTCATGTTGAGTAAAAACATAATCAAGTGGCGTTGCAAGATTCTAATATGTCTGAGGCTGTTCATTTCCAAAGAATTATAAATTTTTTTAATCGTTCACGATTAAATGTGGCCTTATCTGCGGATCCATACATCAGCTTACCGTGTATCCAACAATTTTGGGATACAGTACATCAAGACACAGATGTTGACCCTCACGTACTTCGTGCTACTGTTAATAACACAGTGGTGGCTATTTCAGTGGAGACTATCCGTGCTACTTTGGCATTGGGAGATACTAATGAAGTGTAGAATCGGTAAATACAAGATAGTTCTATCCCAGTTGAGATTGGCAGAAACAATCACAACTTAAGCTAAGTAAACAAGTAGAAAAGAAGAATACTGATAAATGCAATTTATATTAAGCTTCAAGTGTTACAAGATTACAGAGAAAACTCTTAAGCAAAAAGTGCTTTTACAATGAATCTAAGTACTACTTATATAGTAACTTAGAATCAAGACAAACCCTTGATTCTAAGGATCAGATCTAACATAGACCGTTGATCTTGTATTGAAGCTATTCTACATATACAGACAATAATAATAACTACAAAGGTTAACTTTATTCAAACGTCTTCTTGCATTATTGCTTGAATACTCAAAAGGAGAGCGTTGTTGTCTTTTATTGTCTTGTGCCAATGACATTCTTTCTGCGTGGAGTGTGTCAGTGTAACAGCAGAAAGTTGTCAGTGGTATTGGTTGCTTTATCAAGAACAGTCAGCTGCAAAGTTTGATCTTCAGTGAGAAGGCTATCAGCTGCAACTTTGATCTTCAATGGATAAGGCCTATCAGCTGCAACTTTGGTCAGCAGTAGATAAGGCCTATCAGCTGCGATTTTGGTCAGCAGCAGATAAAGCCTATCAGCTGCAACTTTATCTATCCGCAGCAATATTTGAGATCAGCAGCATTTGTACTTAGAGAACTTTGTAGCCATCAGTCTTTATTTCTACAAACTCCCCCTAGACCGATGCTACCAAAAATCTCTTGCTGCTTTTGTTGCTGAAGCTTTTGCATGTGGTTGACAATTCTTTCAACCTCATATCCTCTCTGGTCCTTGCTGGGATTGTTAAGAGGAAGCTCAGATAGAGTCTTGATGTATTTGCTGGCCATTTTGAAGATAGCTTTGCTTGAACACCTCATCTTCTGTCCTTTAACATCTGTCAATGTCAACTCATCTTTTTCAGCATTGTAGGACCAGCTGATGAATGGAGAGTGGGATTGGAGAGGTTTGACATCAAGGATTTCATCTCTGCTGGGGTTGAAGTGATGTTTGATTTCCAGCAGCAGATGTCTCCCACCTTCATTCATGGGCTCATTGACTTCACCCAGCTCCATCATTCTTCTTAGATCATAATCTGGAAGCTGTAGTACCTCATCAACAGATGTATAAATTGATCTTTTAACTTCTGTCCTCCCCCCTAAAAAACTTCAAACCATTGGTCTTGAGAGATGTATGACCATCTGATTATTTCTCTTGAGTCTTCTGGTTTGGAAGTAGGTTTTTTTTCTTTTTGGGAGGTTGTTGATGAGTAGGAGCTGGGTGTGAGGATTTGGACTTTGAGGCTGGAGAGGAGGGAGGTCTAGGATGAAGAGTGGAAGGTTGTTGGATTGAGGAAGTGTTGGGTGAGGGAGAAGGCTTGTTCTTTGTTTTTCTTTCTTCTTCTTGAATGATTATCCTCTTCTTGGAGCCTTTCTTCCCCAGTCTTTCTTCCTCATCCTTCTTGGCTTTAAGGTAGAGGGCTTGTAGGTTAACGAAGTTCATGGGACCCAGCCTCTTTCCACTTTCTCCTCTAGCCTTAAGGAAGTCAATAATGATCTTACTTTCTTCATGGGATCTTCGGTTAAAGGCAATGGTCTTCTTGGACTTTTGTTTGGCTTTTTCTTCTTCTTCAACCTTTTTCTTTTTTGCCAATTGACCCTGCTGACCCATGAAGGCTCTGTAGATTTCTTTATTTGATAGTTTCTCAAGGTAGTCTACATCCTCACCTTAAGAAACCAGAGCCTTTACCCATTCCTCTCTCATTTCTTTGGCTAGTTCAGAATCAGTTATTCTGAACTTAGCCTCTTTCTTCTTCTTTTTCTGTATCTCTTCTTCTTCTTTATTGAATTGTTCCTGCAGTTGAAGAGCAAGAGCTTCATCTTCTTCAATTTGATGAACTGCAGGAATTTTTACTTTCAGATCATCCAGCTGTTTTGCATACAGCTGGATCTGTTGTTCTCTGAGGAGAAAGGATGTGATTCTGTCTTGAGCTTTCTTTAGTTCAGCCATCTCCTCTTATTCTCTTCTTCTTCTATCCTCGTTTTCTTTCTTCTCCTTCTGAATTCTTTCTTCATCTTCTTTGGTCATTAGTCCCTTTCCCTTATCTTTGTTGGATGCCTCTGCTTCAGCTTCATGGATCACAACAGTAGGTGTAGTAGATGCTGTTGGGATCTCAGCTTCAGCTTCAATAGCATGTTGGGGAATGCACAAGGGAAGGGAACTTTCTTCATCTTCTTTCCATTCTGTACCTGTCACTTCTTTCCATGCTTCTTTCATGTTTTCCTCGTCTCTTCTCTTTGATTCTTCTTCTGTGTTCAGTCTAACTGTTGGAGAAGAGAGAAAGGATAGGTCTGAGTCAGATCTAGATTCATCCTTATAAAGAGAAACCTTGATGATTTTGATAAATTTTTGTCTTTCTAAGGAGTTGACATTGAAGATGAGTGATCTGAGCTCAAAGACTTTGTGCAGGAAAGCTGAAGGTAGGAGCAAGATCTCTTTGATGTTGATTGAGAGAGAAGATCCATTGCTCAGGAAGAAGGTGAAGTCATGGGATTCAGTGCTTATCTATCCTTGCACTTCTACATCCCTGACCATTATGTTGTACAGGAATCTTCTCCAGCAGATAAACTCTTCTTCAGTTAAAGTAATGCTCCTAATTATGTCAAGTCTTCTCGAAGCCAGTCTTTGTTCTGCTGCTGATGAAGATTCAGGATAAGATGCCCTGTTTGCTTCTTTTAGTAGTCTTTCAAACCAGGGCATGTTATCCTCCATTAAGTGATAGAACCTGGTGATTGCAAGTTCTACTGAGAGATCTGATGAAGTGTTGATGCATTCTGTCAGATACAGAATGAGAACTTTGAGGGCATTAAGAAAGTTCTAGTTTAGCTCTTCTACTCCACTAAACTCCCACCCAATCTAGAATCTCTCAGCTATTCCATCATACCCCCAAGCTAGAATGGAGTCAAATTCTAGCTTCTTTGAAATTAAGAAGAGTTGGGGGGTAGATGAATGACTTATTATGGCTGCAGCTTTATGAAGAATGCTGAATGATGGAGGGGTGTCTTCATGGAGAGTTTCTTCTTGTAGCACATCATCAACAGCTCGGACGACTAACTTCCAATCCTCAGTGACATCTTCCTCTTCATCTACTGAGTCTGGCAAGTAATGGATTTGAACAAAAGCAGGTTTGTATAGGGAACTTTGAAACACAGTCTGCACTTGTATCCATTCTTCGAGGCTGTCAGCATCATCTTCCTTAGTAACCACCTCCCCCTTTTTGGTTGCATTAGTGAAAAAGGATATATCTGTTTGAGTTCCCACTAATACAAGAGAGGAAGTAGGCACAGTTGGGCATTGATGGGCTTTATGCATAGAGATTTGTGTCTTAGTTTGGACACTTCAGCCTCTAGCATTGCCACCCTGGCCGTCAATTCCAAGTTATGAAGTTTTAGTCTGTCCTCAACCACAGTTGTGGAATCCTTGGAGCTAGATGGTGCCTTAGGCCTAGCCTCTGCATCCCCATCACCCTGGTTTTTTTGGCGCCTGGGATTCCTCTCAGTGAAGTGTGTTTCACAGGAAACATCCTCACTGTGAGTTGCCGTGGTTAGGGTCTTAGCTATATTATCACTGTCCTCCTGGGCAGTTGATGTACCAGGAGTAGTGATAGCCCTTTCCACATTCACTCTATCAATACTACCAGAGTGAACCTTCGTGGGTGATGAACCTGGGTTGGGTGCACCCGCATCCAAGTCAATCAATACTTCCGATATAGTGGTTGTTAGAGAAGGTATATCATCTTGACCAGGCGCCTCTGCACTTAGGTTCAGAGAAGAGAAATAATGGAATAGCTCAAGGGTTGCTCTATGGATCCGGGATGTGATCCTGATCCTAATAGAGAGGCTTCCAAGGAAGTCTCTCTAGTGTTGTGGCTATCCCTTTTGGTATTCTCATCAGAATGTTGGGATTCTGAATGAGGGCTTAGAGGTTGGGTTTGGGCCTTTGAGACAAGAAGTGAAGGAGTCTTCTTGCTGCTTTTTCTGGTGTATGTCGTTGCAACTGTGGCCTTTTGTTCCAGTTGAACGATAACATCCAAAACAGATGTAAGTACTTTCTGTACTTGTGCATCCTTAGTAGTATGCACAGGGGTTCGAATGGTGGAACCAGATTGTTGTTTAGGATGTTATGTGGAGGGTGTGGGATCAGTATCAGCTGGGATTGCTGAACTGTCACCCGGGGTACTTTGTATGTTCAGCATTGTAGATAATAATGGAACATTGACACCTGAGAACGTTTTGGAAACAGTTCTCATACTTTGAAAAATATTATTTTTATGTCCCAACATGATGTAGATTCTTATATGTTTTGAAAGTTCTTTTAGTTCCTGGTTGAAAACCTCCTGTAAGAATCTTGGGTACATAAAAAATTGTTGCTTTGCACCGTCTTGAAGGTTATATCTCAAACCCTCAAAGATGAGGTGTGCAAAGTTGAAACCTAGGCCAGTAATCAAACCATGGAAAGCAGAGGCAAGTTCGGAGCTCACTTGATGCCATCCACTTCTCTACTGAGATATGCATTGTAGAAGAGTGTGGCAGAGATACTTCCATGGAGGGCCCATCAGCGCCTTTTCTAATGCATACTCATTTTGATTTCCTGTGTACCCTATGGATACAAAGGTCCTCATGTACTCGTCCTTTGAGTATGAGATGGCTGCTATAAGGCTGCAAAATGGATCTTTGATCGGCATAGGAAGTCGATCATATCATCGAATCCTTCGGATTTCTTTCCCTTGGTTAAGTATGCTTTAAGGTTGTGGTACGGGGAGAACTTATCGTCAGGGTTATTGATGTTTGCCATTGTTGTTTGATTTTGGAGGGAAGGTGAATATGGAAGGCTTTGAATGTTTTAAGGATGGAAGGCTTTGAATGTGGTGGGGACTTGAGAGAAAGTGATGTGGGTTTAGGGTGAAATTGAATGTGAAGAGGTGGTAAGGAAATTTGATTTGTTCTTATAACGGCAGAGGAGGGAAAAAGCAGAATGACTTGTACAGTACAACCTTATTCACTTTTTACTGTTACAGTTGTAATACACCGAGGCAGTCATGGTAAGACTGACGTTAATTTTTTACAGCGGGTAAAAGTTAATTTGGACTTAAATTTACCCATCAGCAGCAAACTTGGTTGCTGTGGATGAATAAGCCTGTCCGCTACAAGCTTGGTTGCTGCGGAAGGTTAAGTCTGTCAGCAGCAAACTCAATTGCTGCTGATGGATTCAATGATCTGCAGCAAGGATGTTGCTGCTGACAGCCTTAAAGCTATCCGCAGGAAACCTGTACCTGCTAATAACTTAAAGCAGTGAGTGGTAAATCCTTTGCTGCTGAAGATTAAACCTGTCAGCAGCTGAATGACAAAAATGTTGCTAACTCATAACTTTTATTTAGAACAAAAGACAAAAAAAACAGTGGAGAGAAGTAGTTAGCAGTTGGATGAAAATACTACCCAAGTCACCTATACAACATGCTCAGAAAGAAAGATATGTGAATAAAGAGCGCTGTATTGGAAGAATCATCAGTTGGTTTTATGAAGACGACACGAAGCTGTTTGCTCTTAAAAGATCTGATGGTGTTCAATACTTAAAGCCTAGGATCAAGTATTTCAATACCTTGCCAAGTTGTGAAATGAATGGTCCAGCTACGAAACCACTGATTAATAGATCAAAGTTTGGATTAGCCGATGTGATTGCCAACTTGATTAAAAGAGAGGGTGGATCAGGGAGATCAAGTTTAAGCCAATACGAGCTGTACAGAAGATACCATTGAAGAAAATACCACACGATTTTCTGGGGAATATGAAATGGTGGTACGTAGATGTGAATACTGGTGAAGCTAGAATTGATGATAAAGATAATAAGGTCATTGTTAGTTTCTATGATACAATGAATCTTATTAACTCTTCAAAGAAAAATCAGAGGACGTTAAAAAATGAGATTATGTTACTGATGAATGGAGAGAACAAGGATTGTAGTATAAAATAGTGTTGGAGATCTGTTAAAGATATGGAGTGCACACAGGAAGCATATTACCAGATAACTAGAAGAGCTCGTCATAAAGACTGAAGATCAAGCTATTGTCAAGGGGGAGTCTGTTAGGACATAATTGTATGACAAGAGCTTGTAATAGTTTAGATGTTATTGTCTTTATTTTTTTTTGTATTAATGTTTTCTAAGTGTTAGAACTAGTTCTGCTAGAGGCGAACTTGTCTAGTTCGCCTAGTCTCATGTGAGGCGAACTTGTTAAGTTCGCCTAGTCTCTTAGAGGCAAACTTGTTAAGTTCACTTATTGTAGAACTTATGTCTATAATTAGGTGTTTACAGATTCTGTTCTAATGTGGAAAAAGGACTTGAACGATTGTATTCTGTGAATTTGTAAACTCTGTGTTTTTGTGTAATACAAAAAGAAGTTTATTTACCTGTTGCTTCTATTGTCAATTCGTATTCAAACGTTAACACGGTAGGATTCCGCACTCCGTGTTATCGAGACGTCCTGTCACGAGAGCGATCTATAGATGAGTCATGTGGACCTACAGTGCCTCGTTGACTTTTCCAGGATTTTGTAGGGGTAATTTAGCAAGAGCCCTAAGATCATATCTAGGGAGTGAGCTTAACTCATGAGGAGTTTTGAAGTGCCCTACTAGTCTCTTGTACCTCCTGACAATGTATAATTTCCTTTCATTGTCATATTTCCATCCCACGGGGGTCTCTTCAGCTCTTCGTTCTCTACAAACCATTCATAATACTTTGGAGGCTCCTCAACAGGTAATTTCCTCATCCAAGGTCTTTTTGGGACAGGATAGTCTGGATTGGTTTAGGAGGTTGAATAGGTTCAGTGGGGGTGGATTCAGTGTGAGTTGTTTAAGTTGGTTCAGTGGGCGTTGGTTCAGTGTGTACCAGATCAACTTTAACATTGGCTTCATCTTTATCATCGTCAGAGAGTGCCTGGATCTCTTCTCCTTCCTCAGTAAAGTATCGCACCTTCTCTTCGCGCAGATCTTCTGTAGCCAAAATTTCTAGAAATCTTCATTAAAGCCATAATTGTCAAATTCTTCCGGAAGATCATTCAGCTCGTGATCTGGCCCAATCTCTTCTTCATCAAGAATGACCACCTTAGCACTTGGTTCCTTTCCTTTCCCTCTTTCTCTGGCAGCTCTCCGTTCACTAACTGATGGAAGATCATAACTGGTTTCTTCTAACTTGACTTCCATAGCGTCCTTTTCTTGGCAGCTTGGCAAGTGAAGATTGTTAGTGCAGACAAAGGATTTGACACAAGGGAAGGGGAAGGGGGTCCACTAGAAGAAGTGGTCTCCCCCTGAACTGTGGAAGGTGTTTCCTGTTGAGAAGATTTAATCAAAGATGCCTTGATTTGTTCAACAACATCTGATAAGGCCTTGAACTGTTGTTGTTGTTAAGAGATTGGTTTCTGTTGGGTTTCCCGTTGGGTTTGCTGAACATCAAGTTGTGTACGTAGGCTACCAACTTCCAGCTAAAGATCCTTCACTTCTTCTTTGCACTTACTCAGTTCTGTCTTCAAGCTCTCTATTACTTCATCTCTTTTTGTAACTTTGTCCTGTAGCTTTTTCACTTCTAGGCTTAAGGTTTTAACTCTTGGGACAGATGGTGATGGATCAGGGACAGTAGATGCATGTGGTGTAGTAACAAGTGTATGTGAAGGAGATGGTTGTGGTGAAGGTGGTGCAATGTGAGTAGGTGAGTTAGTGGGGGTGAGGTGTTCAGGAATATCAAACAATGATTCATCAGAAGATGTTAAGGACTCCAGTCCTGTCTTGATTTTCTTTGCAAGAGGTTCTTCTTGTTCATAATCAGACTCGGAATCAGCTCGTCTCTTAGAGGAGGATGCAGGAGGTTCGGTTTGCTCTTCATCTTCTGACTCATAGTCAGATTGATCATATTTAGTGCCATAGATACCTTCATCCAAGGTGTCACTAGACTCAAGTCCAGCTTCAACACTTTCCTGAACTTCATCATTATCATTTTCTTCAGCTTCTATGTTTTCCACATGTTGCTCTTCCATAATAGGCTCAAGATTTTCTATCAGTTGATCCATTAAGGGAGCTTCTAAGATAGGCGGTTCAGCATCTTGCTCTATATGTTGGTCAGCATCAACATCTAGCTCTTGGTTCCCTTGATCTTGTTCTGCCTCTTCTTCTTTAGATGATGAATCAACTTGTAATTGTGGATCTATATTAGGAATAATCTCTTCTACTTCACCCAAGATATGACCAAACAAAGGAATGTCAGCAATCACTATGTTGGTTCTTTTGCTTGAACTCTTCATGTAGCTTAATGTCTTGGCAGTCATGTGATCAAAGAAAAATATATTTCCATCTTGTTGCAAGTTAGGATGGAGATGATTAATAATAATTTGAAGGAACCTAGGGTAGACCAAGAACTTTTCTTTCACTCCTCCAGTCAGTTTTTCCTTTAAATGCCCAAATACTAACCCAGAAAAATTGTAATCTCTCCCATTAATCAATCCTAAGACTGTTGATGCCACCATTGCATTGGCTGAGTCAAAACCACATTTTCTGATAGACAGGCAGTGAATGAAGACTTGCATAATGTATCTCCATAGAGGTGGAAGGGCATTCTTGATAATCTGTCCACCCTTGAATTCATCTGGACGCCCCAGTCTTCTAAAACATTCTTTAACATAATAACTTTGAAAATCCACCGGTGCTTCATGATTATCATTGAAATGCAACACCTCTCTGATAGTTGCCTCAGAGAAAAGAACTTCTTGATTATGAACTGTGGCCCTGATATGCTCCACATTGTTTATAACAGTTGTAGTTGAAGTGCTTTAGAATTTCCTTATAGTAGTTTCAAACACAGGTAGATTGTGACTTATGGCAAAGCTGATGTTGGAGTTGGCCAGGAAATCAAGCACAGGTAAGAAGTCTGCGTTTTTAGGATCAATAGTGTTCAACACAGCACACACATTGTGCCTTTTGACAAATAGGAGATCCATATCTGCACAGAAGCAACACAAGAAAATTTTTCATACATCAGTCCAACACTTAGAAAAATTTCAGAAAGGCCTGATCGAAACTACTAGTTTCGGGTGACAAAGCATATCGAAACTACATAGTTTCGGGCACCAAAGGGTATCGAAACAACTAGTTTTGATTGAAAACCTGTTCAAATTCTTAAAACATTTTAAAAACATAACACCCTTTAATCGAAACAACTAGTTTCGATGCCTGAAATCTGAACAAATGTACAGACTCAATAATCAAAGGAAAATGATCCAGAACTTATAGACAGACTCAAAGAATCAAGATCAAACAGGCAAAAATTGTTAAAACTAAGTAAAAGAGGACAAGAAAGAGCATGTGAGAATCGAAACTTCATCTTACCCAAGGTATCAACTTTAATCTGTAAGAATATACAAAAAGGAGGTAAGATATCAACAATGATGACTTTATAGACAAGATCTAAACCCTAATTGTCCCTTAAAAAGAAGCAATAGACGTACAAAAACTCAAACCCTAGGTTTGTTCATCTAAAAATCATGATAGAGACCACAGAAAATTTGTTCCCTGATGATGACGACGACGGAGGATCAGATAAACAACACTGATTAAGCAACTTAGACCGTTTTAAGATTTTGTGTGAAAAGGTATCGGAAATGAGAGTGAGAATGAGCATGAGAGAAAACCTGATTATGAAGAAATTTAATTTGAGAATGAAAAAAGACAAAAATGCCCCTGTCGAAACTATTAGTTTCGATAGAACAAAGTAGTTTCGGGCGGTTTGAGTAGTTTTGATGAAATGAAGTTTCGGGTGAACAGAAGATACATGATCAGAAACTGTTGATGCACTTTCCTGTGACAACACTCTGGATAGAGTCTTAGTTTGTATTTCTAATGTCTGTAATTTGTCTTTGTTTGTAAGAGTCGTTATGTAATAGTTTATCGAGTTGTATTTACTTTTACATAGTGTATGTTGCATTTCTTCCAAGTGTTTTGCACACTTACATGTGCGCAGGAGAAAGCTCCTGCGTACTTAGCAAGTACGCAGGAAAACCCATGCGTACTTGCTAAGTACGCACGAGCATTTGGTCCTGCGCACTTGCTAAGTGCGCAGGCATCAGGTCTGTATAAATAGGTTTGGTTCACAGTTGATAAGTACGCAGAACTCATATCTTAGACGAACTCAGTTTGTTAAGTACGCAATTTGTATTATCTCTGTAACCGTCGAGTGTTTATAATAGAAAGAGCTTTTATTGTGACTCTCGTGTTGGTTTACTTTGTTTTAGTTAGACTCTCCGCCTAGTCACGGGTATTCCGCACCCGGCCCGACTAGTAGACCACTTGCATGCAACGATCCGACACACACGAAGGGACCTACAAGTGGTATCAGAGCATTGCTCTTGAATTCGAGTGTTGTAAGTGAGTTTGGAGACGTTTTTACTGAGTTTTACAAGCAAAAAGAGGTATTTTTGTGATAAAAAGGGGTAGCTCTTGAGCACTTTTTAGAAGCAAAAATCTCTCAAAAACCAATTTTTGTTGTGTATTTGAGTTATTTGAGCATCAAAGATTGGTTAGAAACAAGTTTCTGACCCTTTGGCTCATTTGCATTAATCATCAGACTAATTTTTACCATCTCCGGCGAGTTTCAGGCGACCGAAAAAGTTTGGTGAAAGTTGCTGAAAAGGTGTCCTGCGTACTTACCATTTCGGGCAAAAAGTCCAGGTTTCTGCGTATTTACTAAATACGCAAGAGTTATCTCCTGCGTACTTACAAGTGCGCAAGACTGAACTTGTGCGAACTTAAGTTATATCCTGCGTACTTACATCTACTCCTGCGTACTTACAAGTACGCAAGAGCAAATATAAATACGCAAGACCATTTCTCAATTGCGCAAGGCCAAAGTCAAGTGCGCAGCTGTGTCTGATTTTTCTGAAATTTGACTAAGTGTTCACTATGTCGAATCTTCAGAATTTGGGAAACATGTTAAATTATGATAATGAGATCGGTACACCACAGAAACCACCAAAGTTGCTGAACGTGAACGATTACTCTAATTAGAAAGCACGTTACGAGCACTACATTTCATATACCGACTCATCATTATGGATACCAATCCTTGAGGGATATAAGCATCCCATACACATTTATCTTGATGATGAATTGCCCAAGCCTATCTCTAAGCTTTCTGACGAAGAAAAGAAAGCTTATGATCGAGAAAAGAAGGCACTTGGCTCGATCACTATGGCGTTAACTCGGGAATTGTTCCACAGTTTCCGAGGGTATGACAATTCTAAGGATCTCTGGAAAGCCTTACAGAAGAGATTCGAAGGAAATAGTGACATCAAGAAGAGTAAGCGGGATCTTCTCAGGAAGCAGTATGAGTGCTTCAGATTCTTTGAGAACGAATCTTTAGATGACCTCATCTCTAGGTTCTATCATTTACAGACTGAGTTGAATGCTTTTGACCTCAAGTATCCAGATGAAGAGATGGTGGAAAAGTTTTTGGATGCCTTACCACCCAAATTTGAGATGTACACAACCCTGATGAGGGAAAATCCTAAATTCTATGAGTTGACAGTAGAGGAAGCAATAGGAAAGATTCAAGCTCATGAAATGAACTTGAAAAGAAAGGAGAGCTCTGGAAGACCCCAGATACAAGACCCTTCTATGTATCATGGGACGACTTCTACATCCAAGTCATCTGGCTCTGGAATCGCCCTCTTCACTGGAAATCCTACTGAAGAAGACCACTCAACTGGGTGTGGTAGTCATGCTTGCTATGCTTCAGGATCAGGGTTGGGATCTCATCATCAAAATACCTCAAGAAATCCTCCTGCTATGTCTTTAGCTAACAACTCAGCTATAGCCAGAATAGCTGAAGATCATGTAGCATTATTCTCATCTTGCATGCTTGCATATGAAAACTTCATAGGTGGCAAGCTTACTGATCCAGAGACGATTGAAGAAGATTTTAATCAAGTGGATCCTGATGACATGGAGGACATGGATATTCAATGGAATATGGCCATGTTATTGAGGAGAGCCAAGCATTTCCTGAACAGAACAGGAATAAAGTTTATTGGGGGGCATCCTAATGCCAAGGTCGGGTTTGACAAATCCAAGGCCAAATCCTACAAGTGTCTGAACTATGGACACTTTGCTCGTGAGTGTCAGAAAGACAGAGCACCTGCCTCTGGTTTTACCCGACCCAGCCAAGGAAACAGCCATGGCCAAAACAATCCAAGCCACCACAATCAAAGCCTAGGTGGAACGTCCAATGCACTGGTAACCCAACAGGACGAAAGCTTTGACTGGGGTGTTCATCTTGAGGATGCCATCATCGCACAAACACAGGTTGGTCTCATGGCTGAGATCATGGAGATGATGGAAGCAGAGAGAAGGGAAACTGCTGCTACAGAGAAGGTAAAGGAAGCTGAAGAAAAGGAAGATTCTGTAGCTGATGAAGGTGAATCAACCACAGCTGTTGCTCTCATGGCCATTAGAAAAGCAACAAGTTCATCATCTGAGGTAGATTCTAATCCCTTTTCTGTTGTTTCATGTTCTAAGTGTCTAGGGCTAAAACTTGAAAACTCTAAACTCCAAGACAAAATCGAACCCCTAAGTATGGCAGCTCTAAACTATAAAGAAAATGAAAAACGTTTTAAAGAGTCTATTGAAACGTTGAAAAAGGAAAAACGTGAGTATTCTTTAAAAATGAGCGATCAACAGCTTCACTTAGATATTGCTTATAAGGGGTTGGAAAAACGGAACAATGAAATCAACAAACTGCAAAATGAGATCTTGCAATTAAAATGCACAAATGAGAAGTTGAAAAACTCTCGCTTTGTGGTGGAACACTACGAATCTGTAGTGAGGAAAATGAATGGTCTAGGTCTTGGTACAAATGTCATTCCTCCACCAGTGAGCGGGAAGTTTGTCAATAGCTTAATAGACATTGATCTCACTTGTCTAGATGAGTCCTCTGATAAGGATGATTCCCCTAAGAAGGATGAATCCTCAAGTAAGGCTAACTCCACATCTAGTGAGGAGTTTGTTACTGCTTCTGAAGATGGGTCGGTTAACTCTTGCCCTGAAGGAGTAGTATCTGATGAGTTGTTGACTGAACAGAAAGTCAAGAAAAACATTATCACTAATGGTGATAATTGCATTTTAACTGAACCTGATGTCATTGAATCAAATGATAAACTTAAGGTAATGCTTTATGAGGGGTATAAAAACCTTAACCAAGTAAAGAAAGAGGCTTTTTCAACTCACTTTGGTCTTGGTTACAAAGAAAATTTAGAAAAATACTATACTCCCAAAAATCAAATTGTTAAGGTTCAGACTGCTGTTCAGAAACCAACTCCTCCTGCTCATAATGGAGAGTTTTCTAAGGCCAGATCCAATGAGCCTTACAAGAGAACTTATGTAGACAAGAGGAATTGTTTTCACTGTGGCGTGGTTGGTCACATTTTTGTTAACTGTCCTTCTAAGAACAAGGGAAACGGCCAGTTGTTTCACAACCAGCTGTTATCCCCAGGTCGCCACCAGTGAAGCCATTTCCCAAAAGTCCAAAGCAGAATGTGGTGAAACCACCAGTCCAACCGATGGCAAAGCCAAAGATCAAATCTGAGGCCAAACCATCTGTTGCAAGAAAGGTAAAGCAACCTGCTGTACCTCGTGTGTCTACATCTGGTAGTACACGTACTGGTGAGAAATCTGTGGGTAGACTTTCTAAGCCACAGAGAAGAAGAAGGAATAAGAGGCTGAGAAAGCTGGAACAGCTGACTAAAGCTCAATCAGGTGAAGCTTCCACAAGTTCACCGGCTGTGGTTGAGCCAAAGTCTCCTGTTCTGGTTAAGAATCAAAAGAGATCCTGGAACAAGAAAGTAAAAGGTTCTCAATCTCCTATTCCCAAATCCTCCAAAGATTCACCAATTTTGAACAGTCATCATGACTGTGAGTTGAAAGAAGTAGTTTATTTTGAGAAAGACGGACGACCCAAGACCACAATGGCTTGGGTCTCCAAATCTAACTAATTCTTTTGTGAATCATGCGGGGACGTCCGAAGGGTACTATCTCTAACCGCTGGTATGTAGATAGTGGATGTTCCAGGCACATGACAGGAAACATGGCCCTGCTTCAAGATGTTAAACCGTTCAGAGGCGGCTATGTGGCCTTCGCTGGAGAAAAAGGCGGCAACATCACGTGTCAGGGTGTGGTTTCAAACGGTTGTGTCAGCTTTGACAATGTCAACTTCTGTGAGCAGCTGAAGCATAACCTGTTGAGTGTCTCCCAAATGTGTGATAAGGAATACTCGATGATGTTTGACAAGTCAGAATGCCTGATTCTCAAACCTGGTTTTGAGGTTCCCGAAGACTGGATTCTGATGAGAGCACCAAGAATGAATGACACATATCAGATCGATATGAGCGTTGCAACAACCACCTCATCAGTTGCTACTTGTTTGCTCACAAAGCGACAGAACTTGACTCTATCTTGTGCCATAGGAAACTCGGACAAATTTCGTATCATAAAATGAATCATCTTGTCCGAAACGGTTTGGTAACCGAGGTTCCTAAGCTGAGGTTTACTGTTGCAGATGACTGTATGCCTTGTAAAAAGGGCAAACAGCAACGGAAGTCTCACAAGCCCAAGCTCCAAAACTCTATTGATACCCCTTTGGAGCTATTACACATGGATCTGTTTGGCCCCATAAGTATCAGGAGTATTGGAGGTAAGTCGTTCTGTCTAGTTGTAACTGATGATTTCTTACGTTTTTCTTGGGTGCATTTTTTAGGTACTAAAGACGAGACTGCTGATATTCTTCAATACTTGATCCTGAGCTTGGAATCTCTTTGCAAACGGAAAGTTAGAAGGATAAGGAGCGACAACGGAACTGAGTTCAAGAATAATTTGATGGAGCTTTTTCTGTCTCAAGAAAGGGATTCATCACGAATTCAGCGCGCCGTACATGCCTCAGCAGAATGGAGTTGCTGAACGGAAGAACAGAACACTGATTGAGACTGCAAGGACTATGTTGTCGGATGCAAAGCTTCCTGTCACTTTCTGGGCAGAAGCAGTTAATACAGCATGTCACGTCTTAAACAGAGTTCTGGTAGTGAAGAGACAAAACAAGACTTGCTACGAGTTGATCAACAATCGACTTCCCAATCTTGATTACCTAGTTCCTTTCGGTAGTCCTTGCTCCTTGTTGCTACAGTACAAAGACCGCCAGTCTAAGTTTCATGCAAAAGCGGTGGAAGGCATCTTCTTAGGATACGTTGCCAACTCGCCTTGCAAGAGAGTGTACAACATAGGAACTCGTACTGTCGAGGAATTGTTTGAAGTGGATTGTAGTAAACACAGCATTCCACCCGAACCAACAGGTCCAGCTTGGGGTTTTGATTATGATGCGCTATTCAAGTCATTCAACCTTCCTGATATATTTGCAGATGACGCCGCAAATGTTTATGAATTATTGGGTGGCGGCGATGACTCCAGCTTCTCTACTCGTGCTACTGTACCGATTGTAACTCCTGATTCCAATGCTGCATCTGCATCTGGAATTCACGACAGTGATAACAGTGAATATGTTCTTGTTGTTGGAGATGACGCTCAAGCCAATCCTAACACAACTGTGGGAAATGAAGCTCCAGCTGATCCAATTAACATTGAATCTTCTTCCTCTGGAACACAGGAAATGGGGGAGTTAAGCACGAATCTTGATCTAGAAATTCAAGAACCAATTGTACCGGAGACGAGAGTGCATAGGAATCATCCAATTAACAACATTATTGGGGATCCTAATGCCGGCGTTCAGACTCGTCATCGAACCATCACTGAGAACACCAGTCTTTACACAGAGATACTTGACACTGGTTTTATGGAAACATGTCTGCATGCTGCATTCGTGTCCCAGTTAGAGCCGAAGAATCTGAAGGAGGCTCTCACTGACAACTGCTGGATTGAGGCGATGCAAGATGAATTGTCTCAATTCCAAAAGTTGCAAGTGTGGGATTTGGTTGACTTGCCAAAGGGTTTTCAACCAATTGGAACCAGATGGGTGTTCAAATGCAAGACGGATGATCGTCATGTTGTTGTGAAGAACAAAGCAAGATTGGTTGTTTAGGGTTTTTATCAGCAAGAGGGCTTGGATTACACGAAAGTATACGCCCCAGTTGCTAGAATTGAAGCTATTCGACTGTTCTTGGCTTATGCCACATATTTCGGCTTCAAGGTCTATCAACTTGATGTGAAGAGTGCTTTCCTTTATGGTAAAGTTTATGAAGAAGTCTATGTCACTCAGCCTCCCGGTTTTGAAGATCCGCATAATATCAATAAAGTGTATAAGCTCGACAAAGCACTTTATGGTCTTCATCAAGCACCGCGGGCATGGTATGAGACATTATCTAAGCATTTACTGTCTAATGGTTTCGACCGTGGACAGATTGACTCGACTCTCTTCATTAGGAAAGCAGGAGGTGACATTCTTCTTATACAAGTATATGTCGACGACATCATTTTTGGGTCTACCAATGAAGGGATGTGTAGGGAATTCGAGCAGGTGATAAAGTCCATATTTGAAATGAGTAATATGGGTGAATTGTCGTTCTTCCTGGGTCTGCAAGTCAATCAAAGAGAGGATGGCATTTATCTACATCAAACTAAGTATGTGCAGGACATCTTATCAAAATACAAGATGAATGATAGCAGTACTTATGGAACTCCTATCCCAGTCAATCATGGTTTGCATCCTGACAAAGATGGAAAGGATGTAGACAGCAGATTGTACCGTGGGATGATCGGATCACTTATGTATCTCACAGCTTCAAGACCCGATATAATGTTTGTTGTATGTTTGTGCTCAAGGTTTCAGTCTCAACCGAAGGAGTCACATATGATAGCCGTGAAGAGAATTTTCAGATACCTGAAAGGGAAACCCCGATTAGGTCTTTGGTACTCTAAGCAGCAGTCATTCGACTTCAAAGCCTACACTGATTCAGATTATGGCGGTTGTAACCTTGACAGAAAGTTAAGTTCTGGTGGATGTCAATTCTTAGGAGACAGACTGGTCTCTTGGCAGTGTAAGAAGCAGTCAACGGTTTCTGTCTCAACTTGTGAAGCAGAATACATTGCTGCAGCGAGCAGTTGTTCTCAGATACTGTGGATTCAGCAACAGTTGAGAGACTACGGCTTAAACTTCACTGAAACTCCTCTACTCATTAACAACAATGCCACCATGTCCATCACAAATAACCCGATGAAACATTCCAAAACTAAACATATAGAGATTCACCATCATTTCATACGTGACTGTGCTGAAAAGCGTTTAATTGAACTTGTAAAAGTTCACACGGATGACAATCTTGCTGACCTTTTCACAAAGGCATTTGATCGATCTCGTTTTGAGCATCTTGTCAACTTGATAGGAATGTTCAATCCTGAGTGAAAACTAAGTTTTCTTAACTCAATTCAATTCATGAAAGTTAAATTTTTAATTCTTTTAAATTTTTCTGTATAGTTCTTTTAGTTTTTAAAATATTTTACAAAAATCAAAAACAAAATAGAAAATGGAGAAAAATTTCAAAGTTAACTTGAGAAAAGAGGAAATGATAGTACATCAGAAATGATCTAAACATCATAGACTGCTCATATGGGAAATGATTGCATCATGCTTACTTAATTGTCTAAATTATTATGTTTTTAATCTGTTTATTTACATGTAATTTGAATTGTCAGTAGGCTGTATGCATCCTTGACTCACTAGTAGTGTGGAAACTAAATCTAAATTACAACCGTGATTTGAACCCATGTTTGCAAGCGTGTGTGCGTAAAAGAATAGAAAAGATCATTATCAGATAAAGGATGTTAGATTTTGGCAATAATTTTCTTTTGAGATCAGTTTCGGGTTATATCGTTAGCACAATTAATGCGGTTCATATCACTGCCCATACTCACAAGTATGCAAGGAGAGATTGAATCAAGACATGTCTCTACATTAACCGTTGAGCATGTATTCACCCTTAAATCATTCCTGATTCATTGAAATCAAATCCAGATAAAAGTTGGATCCCCTTACCTGATAATAAAACACCATATCTATTATCCTGAATCATCATCCCGATATTCAAAGAAGAAAATCACATGAAACCAAGACAAATGAATCACTCGATTCTGAATCTTATGATTCCTGATAATCCTTATGGATTCTGCTTGATTTTTCCTGTGCTAATAGATGTAGCTTCATTCTGAAAATTTAGAAAATCATTGGAAAAATCTTAGATGCCTTGAGATAGTGCAAGTTAAAATAGCATTTCAGTGGGGTACACGTTGTATATCTTATAAATAATGCATTAATACACAAGAATGTGATACAATGTGATACAAATACCCAAGTTTTCGACCGATTCATCGACGGTTTTGAGTGTGAAATTATTGACCTATTTTGGGTTCTAAATACAAATTAAGACCTAAAACTTGTTAATAATCACCAATCGAAACCTATTGACTCCGAATTTGTCCTTAACATGGTTTGATTTTGGCCTTGACCCTCGATTGACCGTGGTTTCCACTGGGTCGTCATCTAGGTCATAAAATTGACGAGTTTGACAGTTACTTGCTGTGGATAGTGGTCCCATAGGTCTTAATCAAGTATTTTGACCCTGTGGTGACCATAATCCATAGGAATGCCTTACTTCTGTTTGAAATTGAGACTTCTGGAATTTTGGCTAAGTACAAGTCTTGCGCACTTAACAAGTACGCAAGAAGTAACTCCTGCGTACTTGTTAAGTACGCAAGAACAAACTCCTACGTACTTGCTAAGTACGCAGGACCAACACTTAGCAAAGTCTGAAATTCACTTCATTGAGTAACTGCTATACTGAGTCATGTTTATCCATTTCCAATGATACGTGTTGTTCTGATTATGTTTTCTGTGTGTTTCTGCAGACTATGGCTCGGGCATTCACTGATGAGTTCAACTTGTTAGCAAACACTCAACCTGAGTGGAAAGGGGCAGCTTTGCAGTATCGGCAGATCATTGACTTCTTGAACCGATCAAAAATAAGTTATGCAATCTCAGCTGACCCAACAGTCTCAAGACCTTACTTGGAGCAGTTCTGGGAGACGGCAGAGCACGACTGCACGGTATCCCCTAATGTCATAAGAGCTACCGTGGATGGTCGGGCTATTGCTTTCTCTGAGGATACAATAAGAAGGGTCCTGCAGTTCGGAGACCTCGCTACCGACCCGACAACCTATCCAGATTACTATGTGGATGGATGTTGGAGGCATAGAATGGGATATGTTGGAGCGAGGGACTTTGCTTCTTACAAGAAGATGTGGGTTTTGGATCAATGGCGGTATTTTGCCCACATCATGATCGTGTGCATCTCGTCCAGAAAAGCGGGGGAAAGATGCCATGGGTCATGACCTTACAGCAGCCATGGTGGGCTTGTCTCTTAATAGGGGCTACAACTTCTCTCGCTACATCTTCAAAGCAATCAATGATCAGATAAATACAGCAGATAAGTTTAGGTTCCTATTGTACCCGAGGTTTGTGCAACTCTTGATTGATGATGCATTGCCAAACTACGTGCTATCGGGGAGAGACCGCAAGTAAAACGGGTGGACAAGAGAGTATTTTCTCAGTTTCTAAAGCCAGGCAGTGTAGATCCTACCCCTGTGCATACTGAACTCTTTGGCCATCTGCTTAATGAAGCATATGTCGCACCAGAAGATTGGAATTGGTATAGTCCCAATTCGGCACCAGAGATGAGTGATGGTTCTGATGAACAACAAGAAGAAGAGAATGAAAGTGATGAAGGTGATGACGAAGGTGGTGATGGTGGTGTTGAGGAATCCGATTCAGAAGTAACAGAATCAGACTCTTCTGATTCCGATGATGCACCATCCCAGGCACACCCGAGGAGATTGGCACAGGTAACCCTGCCTGTGTCGTCTTCTAAAAGAAAGCGACAAAGCTCGAGTGGCGAATATGAGCCAACATCTGACTCTGACGCTACTCTACAAAGACAAAGGCGAGAGAAAGCCAATAAGAAGAGAGGCGATAGGCAAGAGGTTGCTATCCCCAGGGTTGTAGAGATCCCGACTGTGCAGCAAGTACAAGCTGCGGCTGCCAGTCCAGAGTCAGAATCTACCCCAAGATCACAACAACTGTACAGAAGGAGGAGAAGGCCACTAATACAAGATAATGTGGCAGTCACGGCGATCACAGAGGAGATTCCTGTGACGGTGACCCTCCCTACTCCAACCGTCCAAGTGACAGTGACTACTCCACTTCTCACAGAGTCAGTCACCATCACCCCAACCATAACACCCACTCCCATCATTATAACCCCACACCCACATCACACCACTGAGCCATCAGGTCAACCCTTCAACTATAGTGATTTCTCACAAGGGTTTGACTTTGACACAATTTTCTCCTCCCCCATCCATAATGTTGAAGCCTCATCATCTAGGCATTCTGATCCGTATGATGCAAGGATCAATGTCCTAGAGACCCAAGTTGCTGAACTGTTGAAGACCATTCAAAAGTCAAAGGAGGAGTCTGATGCTCAACAAGCACAGATTAATTCTCTAGCCGATGAAGTTAGGATTCTCCACAGCCAGAGAACAGGGACAAATGAGCAGCTGAAGAATGTTATGGCACAGAACGAGCTGCTGATGAAAACCAATGAAATGATTCTAGGCCACAGAACTTCACTTGAGCTAAGGATGGATTTGCAGAGAAAAGAGCATGAAGCGATGGTCACATTAGTTGAAGAACTAACCAAAAAGCTTGGTGCTCAGGGGGAGACAGAAAAAGAGAAAGAGAAAGAGAAAGAGAAAGAGAAAGAGAAGGAGAAAGAGAAAGAAAATAAATCCACTGGTGCTGAGCCTTGTCATCCAGTCGACTTGACTAAGGATGATGATAAAGACAAGGATCCTGAAGCCGGTCCTAGTGGAGGTGAGCACCAAGCTTTGGCGATTATGCCCATCTCTTCTGTTCCAATGGCTGAGGGGGAGTCTACTCAGCAAGAGGGTGGTAATACATCTGGTGGTGGTGGTGATAAAGGGAAGTCAGTGGCTGAAGTACTTAAGGACTTATCTGATGATGAGATCCTATATCTAGAGCCTGACTATTCTAAAGAAGCACATATCGATGCTCTCTTCAATCTAGAAGAAGGAGAGATCGACTCTAGTGATGACTGGAATGATGAAGATGAGGATGTGGTGATAGAGATTCCCAAGGGCGACGGGGAAGGAGAGTACGAGTTAGAGGATGGTGAGATCTTTGAAGTACCATCGCTCGAATCTCTGCTCGACACAGGCTCAGTTGACATGGCAAGTAATGTTGAAGCTACAACTGAAGCCTCCCCAGTCGACCCTACACCTGTAGACCCCGAGGCACCAAAAGATAAAGACATGCCTTCTGCATCATCTAAGGGTCCAGCTCCCGTGTGGCAAAAGACGTCCATCACAGACAAGCACGGAGCTACAGGTATGATCTTGGCTGTTAGGTTCGAGGAGGACAAACAGTTGTTCGCCATCAAAAGATCTGGGGGGGTTCAATACTTGAAACCAACCAGTGAGGCGTTCAACTCTTTGCCCAAGTACGACCTTGTGAACCTCGCAAACCGTGACCTGCTGAGTCACTCGAGTCATGCAGTAGCAATGGGTTTGTGGGTAACACTACAGCGGGAAGCAAGATCAGGGAAATTTGAATATTTCAAGCCTCAAGTGCCCAGAAGAGTCAAGGATAAGCACGCTGTACATCCTGTGACTAAGAAGCACATAAAGAGATTGGTATACAAGCCAGTACAATGTGAAACTAAGATTGCCTTGAGCAAGTTATCTCAGGATATTCTTGGTGACATGTGGTACTGGTACGTAGATCCAAAAACGGGCGAGGCTGTGATCATGGGAAAGGTTCGTTCCGAGAGTGGGAACACAGTACCAAAAGAACAGATCAGAATCTTTGATGAAGTCTGCTTCATCAACTTTTCTGTGAAAGATCTGGAGGTACTAGCGGAACGCTACTGTGTCCACACGGACGAATGGACGAAGCTCCTTGCTTCTAAATATGAAAAGGTGATTAAGTTCTGCCTTGATTACAAGAAGAAGATGGAAGCTAAGGAACCAATGCTGTGAAGACTGAAGATTGAAGACTGAAGACGATGAAGATCCCTAGCTGTTGTCAAGGGGGAGTTTGTTGATGCACTTTCCTGTGACAACACTCTGGATAGAGTCTTAGTTTGTATTTCTAATGTCTGTAATTTGTCTTTGTTTGTAAGAGTCGTTATGTAATAGTTTATCGAGTTGTATTTACTTTTACATAGTGTATGTTGCATTTCTTCCAAGTGTTTTGCGCACTTACATGTGCGCGAGAGAAAGCTCCTGCGTACTTAGCAAGTACGCAGGAAGACCCATGCGTACTTGCTAATTACGCAAGAGCATTTGGTCCTGCGCACTTGCTAAGTGCGCAGGCATCAGGTCAGTATAAATAGGTTTGGTTCTGTCACACCCCGCCAGGGCGGAAACGCGAGGCGCAACGTTCACTTGTTTCCAAAGCATATGATTATCGCAAACACATACATGTAATTGGATACATAATCGAGTTTAAAATATTTACATCACAACATATCAACTTGAGTTTACAAAAGTTTAAGATTTCGCAAATATGACTCAAGACCATGAGTTATACAAGCGAAATCCTCTCAAAAGCCGTATCCACGTGCATGCATGAATCCTACATTGCTAACCTGATGGCCACGTTCAATTTCCTGAAAACATACTTAAAGCTGTCAACACGAGGTTGGTGAGTTCACAAGTTATTATAAAGAGTTATCATAAACCCAATGTTTAAATCTAATCTTTTTCCGATCAAAACTCCTTTGTTAAACATGATCATTTTAACCTGATCAGAACTCTTTTGTTTAAACCTGATCACTTTAACCTGATCAGAACTCTTTTGTGTAAAACCTGATCACTTTAACCTGATCAGAACTCTTTTGTGTAAAACCTGATCACTTTAACCTGATCAGAACTCTTTTGTGTAAAACCTGATCACTTTAACCTGATCAGAACTCTTTTGTGTAAAACCTGATCACTTTAACCTGATCAGAACTCTTTTGTGTAAAACCTGATCACTTTAACCTGATCAGAACTCTTTTGTGTAAAACATGATCACTTTAATCTGATCAGAACTCTTTTGTTTAAAACCTGATCACTTTAACCTGATCAGAACTCTTTTGTGTAAAACCTGATCACTTTAACCTGATCAGAACTCTTTTGTTTAAAACCTGATCACTTTAACCTGATCAGAACTCTTTTGTGTAAAACCTGATCACTTTAACCTGATCAGAACTCTTTTGTGTAAAACCTGATCACTTTAACCTGATCAGAACTCTTTTGTGTAAAACCTGATCACTTTAATCTGATCAGAACTCTTTTGTTTAAAACCTGATCACTTTAACCTGATCAGAACTCTTTTTTTTGTATTACCAATGAATATGAATACTAATCCGATCTATTGACCCCATTTGTAAGCTTGCAAGGAATATAAAATAATATGTAATGTACGAGACCGTAACCAAACCCCAACTTTCTGTGCCTCCCCTCGCCTTTCTGCGAGTAAGATTATATGCGGTCATTTGGACCCCTGGTTAGCGCGACTAACCATGACCGGGAGCGTCAACCCCAATAGTACTATTCATAAAATCCCGGGGTAAGTCCATAGCTAATGGTTACTAATTTATTCCGAGGACTTTAAGCGCTTTATTGTTCCCTCAATACATACATACAGTCAGATCATTAGTTCCATTCATTTATACACAAAAGTCTTTTACAAGTATGTTTCCACCCCAAATCATTTCAAGAATTTAGAAAAAGGGGGATTAGTGAAACTCACCTCGACAGTATGAAAGCTAGCAAATATTTGAATATCAGCAGATTCGCTTATCCGTATCCTAATTACACAAGGATAACATACACGTTAAGACTACCCGTCTTAAACGCAAGTTGTTCACCCGACTTAGCAGATCTGATTGCTTTTGTTTTTAAATATCTTTTTAGTTTTTCCAACCTTTGTTTTGTTATAAAAATAGTTCTGAGTTACTGCCCTATCGGGCTGATGAACATGTATCGAAACTTTCTTAGTTTCGATTAAACAGAACAGATGTCAAAACTTCCTAGTTTCGACTGAGCAAAACAGGTATCGAAACTACCTAGTTTCGATTGGCAAGAACAGTATCGAAACTACCTAGTTTCGATTGGGCAATCGGTATCGAAACTACTTAGTTTCGATTGTAAATAGGTATCGAAACTCCTAGTTTCGATTGAGTAAATAAGTATCGAAACTCCTAGTTTCGATTGAACAACTGGTATCGAAACTCCTAGTTTCGATTGAATAACAGGTATCGAAACTATAGTTTCGATTACTGCACTTTGATTGACAGAATTCGTCCTGTATATTTTTATGTTCAAATATTGAATTTGACACACTTTTATTGTTATCTTACTTTCGATTGAACGATTTGCATGTTCAGCTACAGTTTAAAAGATAGGGAAATGGATAATATTGAGTTTTTACCTCAAACAGGGAATGGATTCTGAGAGACACAGAGAAGATAGTCTTGAATTCTTTTGTTAAACTCTCTTCAAGAACACTTGAAATTCTCCTTATGACACCGAATTATGGTGGATTTCGCTTTAAAACTGGACTTCGACTTGAAGGAGAATTGGGAATTTGCCGTAAGAAAGTGAGAAAGCTTAAAAGAGATTGTGAGATTTCGACTGAGGAGGTATGGTTTTTAATCTGAGATTGAGTGAAATACCAAGTAGGAGAATGGCTCCCCTGACTCTCGGCCGAGAAAGTTAAGGAAGTGGTTTGGGGTTAATGATAACCAATTTTTAAGTATTAATTTATTAATGGTATTAGTATCAATTAGAGTTCCAAACGGTAATTTAATTCGGTTTCGATTCTTCACGGTATTATAATTTTTAACCATTTTATGGCTCATTGAAGAAATTATTAAAATCTTGGTTCAACGTAAATTTTGTGTAATATATATATATATATTTTTCTGGTTATTTAATTTAACCATTAACGTTCGTATTTAGTCGGGTTATTCTACTTACTTTTTCTTGTAATTCCTTAAGATTTACTAGACTTGGAATAAACTTCTTTGCTAGACTTCTTGACTTTACTTAGTCCAAATAAAATATCAGGAAATAATAATTATGAACGTGCGTTTATGAAATGTGGATATCGACCTGAAATGCTGGGTGTCACATTCTCCCCATGTTACAGAGAATTTCGTCCCGAAATTCAGTTCTTGTCACTCTGACTTGGAGTGTTTGTAAACAAGGACGGGTACTTGGATTTCATTTTATCTTCCCGCTCCCACGTATACTCAGGGCCGCGCTTTGAATTCCAACGTACCTTGACCAGCTTAACACGGCTGCGCCTTGTTCTCTGAACCTTCCAATCTGTGACTTCCATAGGTTCCTCAATGAAGTGCAACTTGTCGTCTATGTGAATTTCATCAGGCGGTATAATTAACGTCTCGTCTGATAAACACTTCTTGAGATTTGATACATGAAACGTATCATGTACATTGCTTATTTCTTGTGGCAACTTGAGTTTGTAAGCTACAGGGCCAACCCTAGCCAATATTTCAAACGGTCCAACGTACCTAGGGTTAAGCTTGCCACGGTTGCCAAATCTTGCAACTCCTTTCCAAGGTGAGACCTTTAACATGACTTTGTCTCCTACTTGGAATTCTAAAGGTCTTCGTCTGTTATCCGCGTAACTCTTTTGTCTGTCACGGGCGGCCTTCAGACGATCCTTGATTTTGAAAATCTTGTCTGTGGTCTCTTGAATAACTTCAGGACCGGTTAAATGCTTGTCACCAACTTCTGCCCAACATAGCGGTGAACGACATTTTCGACCATACAAAGCCTCAAACGGAGCGGCTTTGATGCTGGTGTGGTAACTATTGTTGTATGAAAACTCAGCTAGCGGCAAATGAGTATCCCAATTTCCACCGAAGTCAATTGCACACGCACGGAGCATATCCTCTAAGGTTTGAATGGTCCTTTCACTTTGACCATCTGTTTGTGGGTGATATGCCGTGCTCATGTCAAGACGTGTGCCCATGGCTTCTTGTAATGATTTCCAGATTCTAGACACGAATCTGCTGTCTCTATCAGAGATAATAGAAATTGGCACTCCATGCCTAGCCACAATTTCCTTGATATAAAGCCTTGCAAGTTTCTCGGTTTTATCCGTCTCTTTGATAGGTAGAAAATGAGCTGATTTCGTCAAACGATCGACGATTACCCATATAGTGTCATACCCGCTCGACGTCTTGGGTAACTTTGTAATGAAATCCATGGAAATTTGTTCCCATTTCCATTGAGGTATCTCGGGTTGTTGTAACAATCCCGACGGTTTCTGATGTTCTGCCTTTACTTTTGAACATGTCAGGCATTTACCGACATAAATAGCAATTTCTCCTTTCATGTTTGGCCACCAGTAGAGTTCTTTCAGATCCTTATACATTTTATCCGAACCTGGGTGAATGGAGTACCTGGACTTGTGGGCTTCGTCCATAACCAACTCCCGTAAGTTACCAAAACATGGCACCCAAATTCTATTCATGAAGTATAAAGTGTCATCTGACTTTCGTTCCAACTGCTTTATCATTCCTCGTAAAGCTTCACTCTGAATGTTTTCTTCCTTAATGGCCTCTTGTTGTGCCATCCGAATTTGAGTTGTGAGACTCGTATGAATTGTCTATTCTAAGGCACGAACACGGAGTGTTTTAATCCGTTCTTTACGACTCAAGGCATCTGCTACGACGTTTGCCTTACCAGGGTGATACTTGATATCACAGTCGTAATCATTCAGTAGTTCTACCCAACGACGTTGCCTCATGTTGAGTTCTTTCTGATTAAAGATGTGCTGGAGACTCTTGTGGTCTGTAAAGATAGTACATTTTGTACCGTATAAGTAATGTCTCCAAATATTTAGTGCAAACACGACAGCACCCAATTCCAGATCGTGAGTCGTATAATTTTTCTCATGTACTTTTAGCTGTCTAGATGCATACGCTGACTTTTTCTCTCTGCATCAATACACACCCCAGACCTTGGTGTGATGCGTCGCAGTACACGATGAAATTGTCAGTTCCTTCAGGAAGGGATAGGATTGGTGTACTGCAAAGTTTTTGCTTCAACAATTGAAACGCTGATTCTTGTTTATCAGTCCAATCAAACTTTTTATCCTTCTGAGTTAACGTGGTCAAAGGCAAGGCTATCTTTGAAAAATTCTCGATAAATCGCCTGTAATATCCTGCCAAACCCAGAAATTGACGCACCTCAGTCGGAGTTCTTGGTGCTTCCCAGTTTTTGATAGCTTCAATCTTGGATGGATCCACATGGATACCTTTCTTATTGATGACATATTCGAGAAAATGAACCTCTTGGATCCAAAACTCACACTTAGAGAATTTGGCATAAAGCTTCTCATTCCTGAGTAATTCCAAGATTAATTTCAAATGATGTTCATGTTCCTCCTTGGTTCGTGAATATATCAATATGTCATCGATAAGCACAATCACGAATTTATCCAAGTACGGCTTGCACACGCGGTTCATGAGATCCATGAAGACGGCTGGTGCATTAGTCAAGCCAAATGGCATAACTAGGAACTCGTAGTGACCGTAACGAGTCCTAAAAGCCGTTTTTGGTATATCTTCTTCCTGAATTTTCAGTTGATGATACCCTGATCGTAGATCAATTTTAGAATAGAAACTGGAACCTTGAAGTTGATCAAACAAATCGTCTATTCGAGGAAGAGGATACCGATTTTTGATTGTTAGTTTGTTCAACTCTCGATAATCAATGCACATTCTAAAGGTTCCATCCTTTTTCTTTACAAACAGGACCGGGGCTCCCCATGGTGAGAAACTCGGTCTTATGAAACCTTTGTCAAGTAATTCTTGTAGTTGGCTCGACAGTTCTTGCATCTCGGAAGGGGCTAGACGATACGGTGATCGTGCAACTGGTGCGGCTCCTGGTACTAGGTCGATCCGAAACTCGACTTGTCTTGATGGTGGTATTCCTGGTAAGTCTTCGGGAAATACCTCCGAGTAATCTCTAACGATTGGTATGTCTTCAATTCTATGTTCCTCGGGTTTCTTCTCGACGATGTGAGCCAGGAATGCACAATAACCCTTGCGTAGATACTTATGAGCTTCCATGCAGTTTATCGTCTTTAACATCGTTCTACACCTTTCACCTTGAATTGAAAGAATTTCTCCGCTTGGTAGTGGGATACGTACAATATTCTCGAAGCATACAATCTCGGCACGATTCTTTGTTAACCAATCCATGCCAATAACAACATCAAAACTCCCTAGTTCGACGGGTAGAAGGTCTATACTGAATGTATGGTTTTCTAAACATAAAGTACAACCCCTAATGACCTCTCCCGTTTCTATTAATTTCCCATTTGCTAATTCAATTGTATAATTTTGATCTAGTTTGCTGGCCTTAATACCGAGTGAGGATTTAAAATCATTCGACACAAAGCTCATATCCGCACCCGAATCAAAAAGTACAGAGGCATAGTGATTATTTATTGGGAACGTACCGGTGACGATGTTTGGGTCCTGGCGTGCGTCCCTTGCACCCATCACAAATGCCCTCCCTGGTGCCTGAGCGTTGTTCTGATTCTTCCACTTGGGACAATCCCTCTTGAAGTGTTTCAGGTCACCACATATGAAACATCCCGGTTTAATTCTCCCCATTTGGTTGTTAGTTCGACAAGCTTGAGTGGTGTGACCAAACTTGTCGCATTTTCCACACTTGATGCAAACACCGGCATGTTGATTTCCACACCTCTTACCTCTCGGTAGGCCCCTATCATATTCCTTTCTTTCCACTGTGTTGGCTGCAAAAGCCTTCACAGTTCCTTGTTTCTTAAACTCTTGTTTTCCAAATTTGTTACTTGAATTTCCCATCCATTTCCTTTTCTCCCCAGATCTACCTTCCTCGTTCTCCTTCCTCACAAATAATTCATTACGTACTGCATCATCCTTTAGTTTGAATGCTAAAGTTATAGCACTCTTGGCATCTATTGGATTAGATGATGTTACCATGCTACAAATTTGAGGCGCAAGGCCCCACAGATACCTCTCATCACGCTTATGTTCTGGTGTAACCATATGCGGCACCAGAAGTGCCAATTCATTGAAGCGGTCAGTGTATCCCGCTACATCATCTCCTATCATCTGTAGGTTCCACATCTCAGTTTCAATCTTTTGCAATTCGTTCCGAGGACAGTATTCCTCAATCATCATGTTTTTCAAATCTTCCCAAGATAATTGGTACGCCGTCTCTCTCCCCAAAGTCTTCATTTGAGTATTCCACCAAGTTAAAGCTTTATCAGTGAGCGTACATGTAGAATACTTCACCATGCAGTCAGCTGTGCATTCACTTATATCAATCACTGACTCCATCTGTTCTATCCATCTCATTCGTCCTACTGCACCCTCGGTGCCATTAAAATTGCGGGGTTTGCAGGATAGGAAGGCCTTGTAGGTGCACTTCCTATTTGGAGCATCTGCAGGATCACAAGTCATAACGTCATTAATTCGGATCATGACTATGGGTTATGGCTTAATTATTTTTATTACCTCCGAAACCTCCGGAACCTCCTGCTGTACCGCTCCCCCCTGCTGTACCGCTACCTCCTGCACCTCCTGCACCAGTACCACTGCCGTTTCCTCCGCCACTATTTCGATTTGCTTCATACTGCTCTATGGCGGCAGCTACTCGCTGTGCTATGAGTTGTTCCATGTTTGGGGAAATTGTCTCGTTGTTGTCACCAGTAGTGTTACGGGGTGTCCCACGCTTAGGTGCCATGACGTTCTTTCTAACATATCAATTAAAAAGAAACAACATTATATATCAATAATGATAGATCATGACATAAGGATACAACAATGTCAAATGCAAACAACCATCATCACAACATAAACCATCACAAACATAGTTAAAACATACATAGTACATTGTTCCAAAAGACAAGGATACAAAAGGGATGGGTTCACATGACCACATCAGTACCAAAGTTTTAAACTACATAATGTGTTATGGGCACAACCCGCCCATAATAGGTTTAAAAGAAGAAGTGAGAGTACAACCCAATCATCATGGCTAGTCCTGCCATGACAAAGCTAGCTCTTGCCACAAATTCTGCAGCCAAAGTCCTCTCCTCCAGCGCCTCCACCATGTCTCGGACCATGAGAGTGAACTGCCAGTCCATATCAGCTCTCAACTCGAGGTAATCAGTGGCACCCTGTATGTCTCGGGTGCTATCCTCCAGAGTCTGTACTCGAGATCCGAGCCCTTGACGTAAGCGCATGGCTGCATCCCCCTGTGCCCGAATATCATCTAGGAGATCATCAAGACGCTCTTCGTGCGTACGGGCGCGTGCTACTAATGTAGGCACTGTGAGCTCCATGGCTTCCCCAGTGTGGGGTAGGGGTGTTGGAGAGTTGGAAGACTCTCCGAGCTCAAAGGTAGATGGAATGCTCTCCATCTCCCTCCATCGTGCCAGAGCACGAGGCATCCAACGGATAGTTCCCACAGTAGGATGGTAACAGGGTCGTTTCCTAGATGGTTCCTCATCGATCTCCAAGTCTTTCGGGTTACGGGCTACCAGGTTTCTCTTGCGTGGAAGTCGAACCTTCTTCCTAGCACTTTGTACTTTAATCGGTCCTCCGCTTTTCTTTCGGTAGATGATAGACGGTTCTCCTAATGCAACATTAGGTGGTGTGGAGCTGCGTACTTGTACTCGATTTTTGGGGCGTGTGGCGGAAAGTTCCTCGTTGGATTCAGGGTCAGAGTGTGAATGTGACGACATGTTTGTGACTACAATATCCACATGACATGATGACTGGTTATGCAATGCTTATGCAATGAAAACATTTTAGTGAGTCATTTAAATTATAGACTAGGTTCCATTTTAGACACCTAGTTCGCTATAATCAATGGCTCTGATACCAAGTTCTGTCACACCCCGCCAGGGCGGAAACGCGAGGCGCAACGTTCACTTGTTTCCAAAGCATATGATTATCGCAAACACATACATGTAATTGGATACATAATCGAGTTTAAAATATTTACATCACATCATATCAACTTGAGTTTACAAAAGTTTAAGATTTCGCAAATATGACTCAAGACCATGAGTTATACAAGAGAAATCCTCTCAAAAGCCGTATCCACGTGCATGCATGAATCCTACATTGCTAACCTGATGGCCACGTTCAATTTCCTGAAAACATACTTAAAGCTGTCAACACGAGGTTGGTGAGTTCACAAGTTATTATAAAGAGTTATCATAAACCCAATGTTTAAATCTGATCTTTTTCCGATCAAAACTCCTTTGTTAAACCTGATCAGTTTAACCTGATCAGAACTCTTTTGTTTAAACCTGATCACTTTAACCTGATCAGAACTCTTTTGTGTAAAACCTGATCACTTTAACCTGATCAGAACTCTTTTGTGTAAAACCTGATCACTTTAACCTGATCAGAACTCTTTTGTGTAAAACCTGATCACTTTAACCTGATCATAACTCTTTTGTGTAAAACCTGATCACTTTAATCTGATCAGAACTCTTTTGTTTAAAACCTGATCACTTTAACCTGATCAGAACTCTTTTGTGTAAAACCAGATCACTTTAACCTGATCAGAACTCTTTTGTTTAAAACCTGATCACTTTAACCTGATCAGAACTCTTTTGTGTAAAACCTGATCACTCTAACCTGATCAGAACTCTTTTGTGTAAAATCTGATCACTTTAACCTGATCAGAACTCTTTTGTGTAAAACCTGATCACTTTAATCTGATCAGAACTCTTTTGTTTAAAACCTGATCACTTTAACCTGATCAGAACTCTTTTGTTTGTATTACCAATGAATATGAATACTAATCCGATCTATTGACCCCATTTGTAAGCTTGCAAGGAATACAAAATAATATGTAATGTACGAGACCGTAACCAAACCCTAACTTTCTGTGCCTCCCCTCGCCTTTCTGCGAGTAAGATTATATGCGGTCATTTGGACCCCTGGTTAGCGCGACTAACCATGACCGGGAGCGTCACCCCCAATAGTACTATTCATAAAATCCCGGGCTAAGTCCATAGCTAATGGTTACTAATTTATTCCGAGGACTTTAAGCGCTTTATTGTTCCCTCAATACATACATACGGTCAGATCATTTGTTCCATTCATTTATACACAAAAGTCTTTTACAAGTATGTTTCCACCCCAAATCATTTCAAGAATTTAGAAAAAGGGGGATTAGTGAAACTCACCTCGACAGTATGAAAGCTAGCAAATATTTGAATATCAGCAGATTCGCTTATCCGTATCCTAATTACACAAGGATAACATACACGTTAAGACTACCCGTCTTAAACGCAAGTTGTTCACCCGACTTAGCAGATCTGATTGCTTTTGTTTTTAAATATCTTTTTAGTTTTTCCAACCTTTCTTTTGTTATAAAAATAGTTCTGAGTTACTGCCCTATGGGGCTGATGAACAGGTATCGAAACTTTCTTAGTTTCGATTAAACAGAACAGATGTCAAAACTTCCTAGTTTCGACTGAGCAAAACAGGTATCGAAACTACCTAGTTTCGATTGGCAAGAATAGTATCGAAACTACCTAGTTTCGATTGGGCAATCGGTATCGAAACTACTTAGTTTCGATTGTAAATAGGTATCGAAACTCCTAGTTTCGATTGAGTAAATAAGGATCGAAACTCCTAGTTTCGATTGAACAACTGGTATCGAAACTCCTAGTTTCGATTGACAGGTATCGAAACTCCTAGTTTCGATTGAATAATAGGTATCGAAACTATAGTTTCGATTACTGCACTTTGATTGACAGAATTCGTCCTGTATATTTTTATGTTCAAATATTGAATTTGACACACTTTTATTGTTATCTTACTTTCGATTGAACGATTTGCATGTTCAGCTACGGTTTAAAAGATAGGGAAATAGATAATATTGAGTTTTTACCTCAACCAGGGAATGGATTCTGAGAGACACAGAGAAGATAGTCTTGAATTCTTTTGTTAAGCTCTCTTCAAGAACACTTGAAATTCTCCTTATGACACCGAATTATGGTGGATTTCGCTTTAAAACTGGACTTCGACTTGAAGGAGAATTGGGAATTTGCCGTAAGAAAGTGAGAAAGCTTAAAAGAGATTGTGAGATTTCGACTGAGGAGGTATGGTTTTTAATATGAGATTGAGTGAAATACCAAGTGGGAGAATGGCTCCCCTGACTCTCGGCCGAGAAAGTCAAGGAAGTGGTTTGGGGTTAATGATAACCAATTTTTAAGTATTAATTTATTAATGGTATTAGTATCAGTTAGAGTTCCAAATGGTAATTTAATTCGGTTTCGATTCTTCACGGTATTATAATTTTTAACCATTTTATGGCTCGTTGAAGAAATTATTAAAATCTTGGTTCAACGTAAATTTTGTATAATATATATATATATATATATATATATATATTTTTTTTTTCTGGTTATTTAATTTAACCATTAACGTTCGTATTTAGTCGGGTTATTCTGCTTACTTTTTCTAGTAATTCCTTAAGATTTACTAGACTTGGAATAAACTTCTTTGCTAGACTTCTTGACTTTACTTAGTCTAAATAAAATATCAGGAAATAATAATTATGAACGTGCGTTTATGAAATGTGGATATCGACCTGAAATGCTGGGTGTCACAGGTTCACAGTTGATAAGTACGCAGAACTCATATCTTAGACGAACTCAGTTTGTTAAGTACGCAATTTGTATTATCTCTGTAACCGTCGAGTGTTTATAATAGAAAGAGCTTTTATTGTGACTCTCGTGTTGGTTTACTTTGTTTTAGTTAGACTCTCCGCCTAGTCACGGGTATTCCGCACCCGGTCCGACTAGTAGACCACTTGCATGCAACGATCCGACACACACGAAGGGACCTACAGAAACAAAGGAAATATGTACACAATTTAAACAAGCTAATAAGGAAGATTAAGAAATTTATAAAGAAAAAGTAAAAGTGAAATAGTAAAAAATATAAAACACTTAGCCTTGGAAAAGATCCAACGTTAGATCATGTCTGGTCAAACCCCTGAAACACTTCATATTGCACTCAGCTACTGTGAATCCCTGAAGATAGACGATATTTGTGCAAGATAAACTCGAACATTTGCTTGTACAATGTTTTCATGTGATTAAGAGGTACCATTTGAGCACGAAACACGGCGTACCCCACATTTTGAAATAAAATGGCTTTGAAAGACTATCAATCCTCAAGAAATACCCGTATTCATCTTATCATCTCTTACAGGTTAACCAGGTCACCATCTTGGTAAGTCAAAATCATCGCAAAATATAAAATAAAATCCAAATGGATATAAGAGGTTGTAAAATGAAAAATATCCAAGTCGATATTAAAAGGTACGAACATTCTAGATCTTTGCGTAAGCAAAACAAAAGAAGTCGTAAAATTATCCAAGCGGATAGGAAAAGTTTGAACACCCGAGATCTTTGCATTAGCAAAACAGACGTGGTCAAATCATCCAAGTGGATGGGAAAAATATGAACTCCCGAGATCTTTACCTAAGCAAAACAGACGGGGTCATCGGCGGTAACTCTCGTTACTTTGACGGTGACCTGGCGCATGAATCAGAATCCAACACGTAAGCCTATATCTGATTGAATCGATTTTCTTAGCTTATAAAATGGGTTAGATGTTTCAAAAATGGGTTCAAACACACGTGTACGAAAGGGAATTAGAAGAGTTATAACCGTATGTCGGGCCTACCGGCTATTCCAAAGTAAGCACCATCGCTTATGGTCCATTCCATGTTCAAGAAGTGTGATCAGACTCTATAATTTCTCTTAAGGTCGGATCCGATTTTCCTGAAACAAAAACATGATACTCACAGTGAGTTTTTCTTAAGCAAACAATAAACAAATCAAATATTTTCTTTCCTTTTTGACTATACAAAGCAAATCTTTTTCTTTCAAACTGCAAATTTCAATTTCTCCCCCAAAAGTTTTGCTTTCAAAGGTAAATAAAGAAAACAACTATACCAAAAAGGTAAAATCTTTTTGGAAATCTTCCCGATTAACAAGTTTAAAAAGAAAAGATAATATGCAAAGGGGTTATTGTGTGACACCCAGCATTTCATGTCAATATCCGTATCTATTTAAAACGCATTCACACTTCATGTTGCCTGATATATTGAGTTTCGAGCTAAAAATATTATAAGTCTAGCAACAATCATGTGTTACACAATTTGAATTTTTAGTAATTATGAGAATTACTAGTACACGTACACTTACGACCCACAAATACGTTGGTGATCGACTAAAAATTAACCATACTATATTTAGAAACAATAAAATATGAACTTTGTATTTATAAAATAAATATTTGTGAATTGAATATTTATTTTGACCATCCCATGTCATTGTAACAAATAGATATGTTTAAACATTTTTATACAAATAATCACATCAACAAATTATACAACCCGTGATTTGAATATTTTTCATCAAGCTAGCCTCTAACCAGTTAAATTGTAATTCTAGTACCGTTAATAACCTAAACCGGATTAAATTACCACTTAAAACTCTAATTGAAATTAATACACTTAATGATCAAATTAATTAACATTTGTAGAAGCATGTTTTGTAACTATAGATTAAATTCTATGTATCGGTGTACGTGGCTAGTACGTAGGAGGGTGTTCCTGAGTACTTAGCCCGCACACCAGTTTGGTCCTGCGTACTTAGTAAGTACGCAAGGCTTTTGCCTTGCGTACTTGTCAAGTACGCAGGAAGTGTTCCTGCCCTATAAATAGAAGACTTGTCTTCATTTGTAGGTGGAACTTCTGGAACAGGTTGAGAGATGTCCGGGTCGGGAAGAGCTCTCCCGACCCCTGGACCGTGAGCTTAGATGAGAGATGTGTGTTCCTTCGGTATGTAGTCTGTAATACGGGATGACTTCTTTGTTATGGATTACGTTTCGTTTCATTATCTTTTGTCTTTGTTCTTGTTTATCTGCTTCGTTCGTTTTGTTCCCACACAAATCACAGAACAGATCGTGTTATTTCCGCTGCGCGACGAGGCTCTCGGGACCTACAACATTTAAACCTAATTACTAAATTAATTAAACCAAACCAACCCATCCCCTTGACCCATTCGGCCGAAACCTACCATGTGGGTGCCACCCACATGGAAAACTTTGCATACTCATGCGATGTTGTCATAAGACCCATTCTCCATCAACCCACATGCACTCAACAATCACATGCATCACATACATAATCAATTTGTCAAAGTCAACACTCCACATCTTTTCTTTCTACATTTTGAACGACAACAACATTATCATTCACCATTTTTTTTCAACTACTAACTCCATAATGCAATCAAATGATGGTACTATATGAAGCATTTATTGATAGATAACATCACACTCAACCTCCCTCTTTTTTTCTTTCTTTTGAACGGCCATGTATACACATACACACATCACACTTTATCCAAATCACCAAGTCCCAATTAGTTGGAAAATCTAGCAAAAATCTCAAGATCCAAGTGTTGTTTGAAGCTTTTGGAGCATTACAAGAATATTCAAGTCATCATCTCCATCTACACTTGATATCTTTCCTAGAATAGTCTAGTGGTGAGAAAATTAATCCTTAATCTAAATCTCTTGTCTTTAACTTAAAAATCATGCACTTTGTTCACCTTTAAAAACAACAACTTTTATAATCTTGATAAATCTAAGAAAAACAACATTTCTTCATACACTAAACCATAAGTTAGAAAATAAAAGATATGTGTATATATATGGATCGTATAAGATATGCACATATATGTGTGTTTTTATTTAAGTTGTTAGACAAAGAAAGCTCATTGTTATGAAAAGTGTTTTTTTATAAAACTTTAATGAGATGTTGAAGAAATATAAAAGTAGTCGGGATAATTAAATTAAACAAAAATGTGGTCATATATATATATATATATATATATATATATATATATATATAGGTGTGTTCGTACATGGGAAAATATGATTTTGGCCAAAGATGGTTAACATGCGTGGAATATATAAATCTTAAGTCGAGTTACCTAATAAAATAGGTAGATCTAAAAGGATTATAAAACCTAGTATGAAAAAAAATATAATTATACGAACATATATTAATAAAAACTGTTATCAAAGTTCTAGACATAAACTAATATTCAAGAATATTGTAAAAATACGTATAAATATAGGAGCATTTGTACATACATATAATCAACGATTTGAAAAAATAAAAACGATTGTATAAATATAAAGCGCAACTATTATTATGTGAAAATGACATTTTATTAAAATAACGGTTTGACGACTTTAAATATATTATTAATAAAAATTAATAATATATAATTTATAAGGATCTTTTAAAAAGAATCAAGAGTTTGATATATTTGGACAAACGCCCGGTGGACGTATTAAAATAAATAATCCCGAACGACATTACTCGTATGTTAATATAAGAAATTGTGACAACAAAACATGTTTGTGGAAACAACTATATGTATACGTACATGTTTTAAGAAAATATATAGATAACAAAGCATAAATAATAATCACCAACGGGTCACAACACAAAACACTTTTTTTTCTAAAAATAAACACATCTTTATGTTTCACGGCCCATTTTTACTGTCTTCCATATTTGGGGGAAGAATATACTTACAACTATTTTTATGTGATAACAAGAGAATAAGACCCGACCTTTATGTTTGCATGAGTTGAACACAATTTAGGCCGCTAAAGTCCCCTGAAACAATTTAGTAACCATTAACTGTAGCCTAGGGTCCTATGAATAGTACTATGGGGAGTGACGTCCCCTGGGCATGGTTAGTCACGCTAACCGCAATCTGGGGGATTTATGGCCGCATAGCATCTGATAACAAATGAGAGGGGCAAAGGAACAATTGTCTTGGTTTGGTTACGCCTCATGTATGAACATATTATTTGTATTCCTAGCTAGTTTACAAATGGGTCACACATTAATTATTCTGATTATCACATGCACCTGGAACTATTTATGAACAATTGAATTTACAAAGAACTATTTGATTAACCCTGTGAACTCACCAACCAAGTGTTGACATTTTAAGTATGTTTTTCAGGAAATTGAACGTGGTCGCAAGGTTAGCAATGTAGGTTACATGCATGCACGATGGATACGACTTTTGGGGGATTTCTCTTGTATAACTCATTGTATATGAGTCATATTTGCGAAATCTTAACTTTTTGTAAACTCAAATGACATTTTGGGATGTAAAACTTTAAACTTGTTTATGTATCCATTTATCATGTATGTGTTTACGGTAATCATATGCTTTGGTAACCATGAACTTTACGCCTCGCGGTTACGCCTTGGCGTGGTGTGACAGATTGGTATGAGAGCCATTGATTATAGTGAACTAGGAGTAAAAAAAAAATTGAACCTAGTCTATAATTCAAATGACTCACAAAAACGTTTTCATTGCATAAGCATTGCATGACCATTCATCATGTCACATGGATATTGTAGTCACATCATGTCACACACTAACCCCCACCCTAACTTCAGTCCACTGTTCGAGGCGATCGCGTATTGCCTAGACACAACGGTAGTTCACAAGATGCCAGAGTCTTGAGGCGTCCCGCACCCAGAGCACCTAGAGTGTGCATGTCTGATTGGGATTGGTTGATTCGGGCTATTCGGATGTGGAAGGTTGAGGAGGACCTTCCTACGACGTGCGACCCAGTTGGACTATCCTGCTTGCTACCACCCGTGCCGCTCATAGGAGAGTGCGTAGGATGCACCATCCCTGTGCTAGTTTCTCGTAGCTACATTCATGGGGAGCAAATCGGCTATTTAGAGACCGACGTGGGATATCTCCACGAGGATTTAGCATGCATACATCAGCTGAAGCTGTATGTTCTGGGAGTGATGGAGGATCAGGAGCTGTACGACCGGTCCCTTGAGCAAGTAGCTAACCGTCTGGTGGAGGTTGAGAGGAGACTAGCTGAGATGGAGTCGAGGACCACTGCTGCCGAGCAGAGAGCGGAGGCGGCTGAGCAGAGAGTGGAGGCTGCTGAGCAGAGAGTGGATGCAGCCGAGCAGAGGGCGACTGAGGCTGAGCTCCGGCCCACCTTAGCTGAGGCACGTGTAGAGGCTATGATCACTGCAGTTGCTGCCCCACCGAGTGTACCTTCCTACTTCTAGACCTATTACGGGTGGGTCAACACATTATGTAGCTCAAACTTTGGTACTGATGTGGTCATATGAACCCATCTCTTTTGTATCCTGATCTTTTAGAACAATGTACTGTGTATGTTTTAACTATTTATGTGTTGGTTTTATGTTGTGATGATGGTTGTTTACGTTTGATGTTGTTGTATCCTTATGTCATGTTATATCATTATTGTATAATGTTGTTTCTTTTTTAAATGTTATGTTAGAAAGAACACCATGGCGCCTAAACGAAGGATGCCCCGAGACACCACTGGTGAGAACAACACAACGATTTCCGCAGAAGTGGAGCAACTCATATCACAATGTGTAGCAGCCGCCTTGGAACAATATGAAGCAAATCGTAATAATGGCGGAGGAAATGGAAGTGGCACAGCCGGAGGTTCCGGAGATACTTCGAATAAGAAATGCACCTATAAGGCATTCTTGTCATGCAACCCTCGTAGCTTCAATGGCGCTGAGGGTGCATTTGGTCTTATGCGCTGGATCGAAAAGATGGAGTCGGTACTAGATATCAGCGAATGCACGGCCGACTGCATGGTAAAGTACGCTACCTGCACGCTTACTGACAAAGCGTTAACTTGGTGGAATTCACAGATGAAAACCCTAGGAAGGCAGATTGCGTACCAACTGACTTGGGAGGAGCTGAAAGCCATGATGATCGAGGAGTACTGTCCTTGAAATGAGTTGTAAAAGATCGAATCTGAAATGTGGAATTTACAGATGATAGGAGATGATGTAGCCGGTTACACTGACTGATTCAATGAGTTAGCAATCTTGGTTCCACACATGGTTATCCCTTAATACAAGAGGGTAGAAAGATATTTGTGGGGTCTTGCACCTCAAATCCGAAGCATGGTGACTTCATCGAACCCTATGGATGCCAAGAGTCCTATAGTTCTAGCTTTCAAGCTAAGGGATAATGCTGTGCGTGATGGTTTGTTTGGGAAGAAATAGACTGAGGAAGGGAAGTATGGGGAAAAGAGGAAATGGTTAGGAAAACCAAGTAATCAAATCAAGAATCAAGCTTACAAGAAACCTAAAACTATGAAAGCCTTTGCCGCCAACACTGTGGAACAAAATGGATATCTTGGGACACGACCGAGGTGTGACAAGTGTGGATATCATCACGGTGGAAGGTGTACCCAATGTGGAAAGTGTAAAAAGTATGGGCATCTAGCCCATAACTGTTGGAGCAATGCGAACCCTAATAAGATCAATCAAGTAGCAGGAAAGGTCAACCTAGGAGCAGAAATGATGAATCAGGGATGCTTTGAGTGTGGAGATCCAAAGCACTTCAGAAAAGACTGTCCAAAGTTGAAGAACCAAAACAAAAATCAGGCCTGTGGTAGAGCATTCATGATGGGAGCAGGGGATGCACGTCAGGACCCCAACATCGTCACTGGTACGTTCCCGATAAATAATCATTATGCCTCTGTACTTTTTGATACGGTTGCTGATATGAGTTTTGTGTCAAATAACTTTATGTCCTTACTTGGTATTAAGACCAGTAAACTAAATCAAGTTACACAAACGAATTAACAAATGAAAAATTAATTAAAACCGAAGAGGTTATTCAAGGTTGTACCTTAGACTTAGGAAACCATACTTTTAGTATGGACCTTCTACCTATTGAACTGGGAAGTTTTGATGTCATTGTTGGTATGGATTGGTTATCAAAGAACCACGCTTAAATCGTCTGTTTAGAAAAGATTGTACGCATTCCACTCCCGAACGGAGAAGTACTTTCGATTCAAGGAGAAAAGAGAGGAACGACACTGAGAAGGGTTATTGCGCATTTCTGGCTCACATTGTCGAGAAGAAACCAAAGGAGCGTATACTCGAGGATATACCCATCGTTAGGGATTATCTCGAAGTGTTTCTCAAAAACCTGACTGGATTACCGCCACCAAGACAAGTCAAATTACGAATCGATTTGGTACCTAGAGCCGCACCGGTTGCGCGATCGCCGTATCGATTAGCACCTTCTGAGTTGCAGGAACTATCAAGTCAAGTACAAGAGTTGCTTGACAAGGGCTTCATAAGACCAAGTTTCTCACCTTGGGTAGCTTCGATCTTATTCAAATATAACCCTGGAAAGGCCAATGTGGTAGCAGACGCCTTAAGTCGCAAAAAACGAGTTAAAACTCTTGGTGTTTGTGCGCTAGGATTAACAATTCATACGAGTCTCACTACTCAAATACGATTGGCATAACAATAGGCGTTTCAGGAAGAAAACGTACAGAAAGAAGCACTGCATGGGACGATTAAACAACTGGATCCGAAGTCGGATGACACGTCATAATTCATGAACAGAGTTTAGGTACCGAGTACTAGTAAACTACGCGAGTTGGTCATGGACGAAGCACATAAGTCCAAATACTCGATACATCCACGTTCAAACAAAATGTATAAGGACCTCAAAGAATTCTATTGGTGGCCAAATATGAAAGGAGATATTGCCACATATGTGGGTAAATGCTTAACATGCTCAAAAGTGAAGGCAGAATATCAGAAACTGTCTTGTTTATTTCAACAACCAGAGATTCCCTAATGGAAATGGGAACAAATCTCCACGGATTTCATCACAAAGTTACCCAAGACGTCGAGCGGGTATGACACTATATGGGTAATCGTCGATCGTTTGACTAAATCAGCTAATTTTCTGCCCATCAAAGACACGGATAAAACTGAGAAACTTGCAAGGTTATCAAGGAAATTGTGGCTAGGCATGGAGTGCCAATTTCTATTATCTCTGATAGAGACAGCAGATTCGTGTCTAGAATCTGGCAATCATTACAAGAAGCCTTGAGCACACGTCTTGACATGAGCACCGCATATCACCCACAAACAGATGGTCAAAGTGAAAGGACCATTCAAACTTTAGAGGATATGCTCTGTGCATGTGCAATTAATTTCGGAGGAAATTGGGATACTCATTTGCCATTAGCTGAGTTTTCTTATAACAACAACTATCACACCAGCATTAGAGTCGCTCCGTTTGAAGCCTTATATGGCTGTAAATGTCGTTCACCGCTATGCTTGGCAGAGATCGGTGACAAACACTTGACTGGTCCTGAGATTATTCAGGAAACCACCGATAAGATCTTCAAGATTAAAGATCGTCTGAAAGCAGTCCGAGATAGACAAAAGAGTTATGCTGATAACAGACGTAAACCATTAGAATTCCAAGTTGGAGATGGAGTTTTGTTGAAAGTCTCACCTTGGAAAGGTGTTGCAAGGTTTGGAAACCGTGGCAAACTTAACCCTAGATACATTGGACCATTTGAGATAGTGGCTAGAGTTGGTCCTATAGCATACAAACTCAAATTACCACAAGAGCTAAGCAACGTACATGACACGTTTCACGTGTCGAATCTCAAGAAATGCTTAGCAGCCGAAGCATTGATTATATCACCTGATGAGATTCATCTTGATGACAAACTTCATTTCATCGAGGAACCAATCGAGGTCACAAATTGGAAAGTCCAAGAGATAAGACGTAGTCGGGTCAAACTAGTTAAAGTGCGTTGGAATTCAAAGTGGCCCCGAGTACACATGGAGCGCGAAGAACACATGAAAACTAAATACCCTTCTTTGTTTGAGAATGCACCGGTTCAAAATAGCACAAACTGAATTTCGGGACGAAATTCTTCTAACACCGGGAGAATGTGACACCCAGCATTTCATGTCAATATCTGTACCTATTAAAAATGCGTTCACACTTCATGTTTCCTGATATATTGAGTTTTGAGCTAAAAATATTATAAGTCTAGGAACAATAATGTGTTACACAATTTGCATTTTTAGTAATTATGAGAATTACTAGTACACGTACACTTACGATCCACAAATACAAACGTTGGTGATCGACTAAAAATTAACCATACTATATTTAGAAACAATAAAATATGAACTTTTTATAAAATAAATATTTGTGAATTGAATATTTATTTTGACCATCCCATGACATTGTAACAAATAGATATGTTTAAACATTTTTATACAAATAATCACATCAACAAATTATACAACCCGTGATTTGAATATTTTTCATCAAGCAAGCCTCTAACCAGTTAAATTGTAATTCTAGTACCGTTAATAACCTAAACCGGATTAAATTACCCCTTAAAACTCTAATTAAAATTAATACACTTAATGATCAAATTAATTAACATTTAAACCTAATTACTAAATTAATTAAACCAAACCAACCCATCCCCTTGACCCATTTGGCCGAAACCTACCATGTGGGGGCCACCCACATGGAAAACTTTGCATACTCATGTGATGTTGTCATAAGACCCATTCTCCATCAACCCACATGCACTCAACAATCACATGCATCACATACATAATCATTTTGGCGAAGTCAACACTCCACCTCTCTTCTTTCTTCATTTTGAACGATAACAACATTATCATTCACCATTTTTTTTCAACTACTAACTCCATAATGCAATCAAATGATGGTACTATATGAAGCATTTATTGATAGATAACATCACACTCAACCTCCCTCTTTTTTTCTTTCTTTTGAATGGCCATATATACACATACACACATCACACTTTATCCAAATTACCAAGTCCTAATTAGTTGGAAAATCTAACAAAAATCTCAAGATCCAAGTGTTGTTTGAAGCTTTTGGAGCATTACAAGAATATTCAAGTCATCATCTCCATCTACACTTGATATCTTTCCTAGCATAGTCTAGTGGTAAGAAAATTAATACTTAATCTAAATCTCTTGTCTTTAACTTAAAAATCATGCACTTTGTTCACCTTTAAAAACAAGAACTTTTATAATCTTGATAAATCTAAGAAAAACAACATTTCTTCATACACTAAACCATAAGTTAGAACATAAAAGATATGTGTATATAGATGGATCGTATAATATATGCACATATGTGTGTGTTTTTATTTAAGTTGTTAGACAAAGAAAGCTCATGGTTATGAAAAATGTTTTTTTTATAAAACTTTAATGAGATGTTGAAGAAATATAAAAGTAGTCGGGATAATTAAATTAAACAAAAATGTGGTCACATATATATATATATATATGTACATATATATATATATAGTTGTGTTCGTACATGGAAAAATATGATTTTGGCCAAAGATGGTTAACATGCGTGGAATATATAAATCTTAGGTCGATTCACCTAAAAAAATAGGTAGATCTAAAAGGATTATAAAACCTAGTATGAAAAAAAAATATAATTATACGAACATATATTAATAAAAACTGTTATCAAAGTTCTAGATATAAACTAATATTCAAGAATATTGTAAAAATATGTATAAATATAGGAGCATTTGTACATACATATAATCAACGATTTGAAAAAATAAAAACGATTGTATAAATATAAAGCGCAACTATTATTATGTGAAAATGACATTTTATTAAAATAACGGTTTGACGACTTTAAATATATTATTAATAAAAATTAATAATATATAATTTATAAGGATCTTTTGAAAAGAATCAAGAGTTTGATATATTTGGACAAACGCCCGGTTGACGTATTAAAATAAATAATCCCGAACGACATTACTCGTATGTTAATATAAGAAATTGTGACAACAAAACATGTTTGTGGAAACAACTATATGTATACGTACATGTTTTAAGAAAATATATAGATAACAAAGCATAAATAATAATCACCAACGGGTCACAACACAAAACACTTTTTTTTCTAAAAATAAACACATCTTTAACGACATTATCATGTCGTGTGAACAATTTGCACATAAGACGTTCGGTCTTAACACGAATTACCCTTTTGTAATTAGGGTACGAGTAGTCAAGTTTGACTAGAACAATTATCGTTGCTGGCATACACAAACTCGAGGTGAGTTTCACGGCCCCTTTTTACTGTTTTTCGTATTTGGGGAAAGAACATACTTACAACTGTTTTTATGTGATAACAAGAGAATAAGTCCCGACCTGAGGGCGAACGTCATCTCGATGATCAAGGCCGAAAGTTACGTGAGGCGCGGTTGTGAAGCTTATCTGGCATATGTTATTGACGATAGAATGGAAATGAATGAACTCAAGTATGTACCCGTGGTGTGCAACTTTCTGGAAGTATTCCCTGAGGATCTAATTGGGTTACCACCCGATCGGGAAATAGAATTTCAGATTGAATTATTGCCAGGAGCTGAGCCCGTTGCCAAAGCCCCCTACCGATTGGCTCCGTCAGAAATGAAAGAATTGATGTCTCAACTAGAGGAACTAACAGAAAAAGGATTTATTGGACTGAGCATTTCACCATGGGGCGCTCCGGTACTATTTGTAAAGAAGAAGGACGACAGCATGCGTATGTGCATTGACTACCGCGAACTGAACAAGAGGACAGTAAAGAACAAATACCCACTGCCTAGAATTGACGACCTTTTGGATCAACTGCAAGGTGCGAGTTCGTTCTCAAAGATCGATCTTAGGTCGGGTTACCAACAGTTGAAAATAAGAAAAGTGGACGTACCAAAGACCGCGTTTCGCACACGTTATGGGCATTATGAGTTTCTCGTGATGTCCTTCGGATTGACCAACGCACCAGCAGCATTCATGGACTTGATGAATAGAGTATGTCGACCCATGTTGGATCAATTAGTGATAGTTTTTATAGAAGACATACTGGTATATTTGAAAAGCGAGGGTGATCACCACTGCCACCTAAGAGAGGTTCTAGAGGTGCTTAAGCAGGAAAAGTTGTACGCAAAATTATTCATATGCGCGTTCTGGCTTAGGAAATTCCAATTCAAAGGTCATGTCATAAACCCAAATGGAATTATGGTGGATCGTACAAAGATCAAAACCGTAAAAGGTTGGAACATCCCGAAAACGCCAACCGAGATACGAAGTTTTCTGGGATTGGCAGGATACTATCGGAGATTCATTCAGGATTTCTCGAGAATAGCCTCGCCGCTGATAAAGGTAACATGTAAGGAAGTAAAGTACGAATGGGGTCCCACCCAAAACAATGCGTTTGAGGAACTTAAGACACGATTAACCCAAGCTCCAGTCTTCACACTACCTGAGGGAAATGAAGACTTGGTAGTCTACTCTGACGCTTCGGGTCAGGGTTTAGGATGCGTACTTATGCAATGAGGAAAGGTAATTGCTTACGTCTCGCGTCAACTAAAGACTTACGAGTTTAACTACCCAACTCACGATCTGGAGTTAACAGCGGTAGTTTTCGCATTAAAAATATGGAGGCACTATCTATATGGAGTTAAATGCACCATTTACTCTGATCACAAGAGCCTGAAGTACTTTTTTGAACAAAAGGAATTAAACATGAGACAAAGGAGGTGGTTAGAGCTACTGAAGGACTATGATTGTGAGATACTGTACCATCCAGGCAAGACAAACGTAGTGGCTGACGCTTTAAGCAGAAAGGAAGAATCGGAATCTATCCGAATCAAAGCATGTCAGCTGATTATAACGCCTGATTTGATGAGTGAAATATCAAAGGCACAAGATGAAGCACTATTAGAAAGAAATATAAAACGGGAAAGAATAGTTGGGCAACAAGGAAATTTCACACACCATAATAAACAAACAAACATTGCAAGTCTATTATTCTAGAAATACGGATAAAAACACAAATGTCTTAGACAAACCTTCAACCTAGGATGAACACCACAAGTTTAGCCACTCATGCCTTGGTGCATCATCATCACACAAAGATTAATGTTCATATGAATCAAAACACAAACCGAATTGTTTAGAGATTGTTTGGAACCCCAAGAAGTCTCCAATTTTCGCCCAAAAACCGCTCTAAAACGCCTGTAATCATCAGGTAATGAAAAGCCCCTTCGAAAATTGATTTTTATGGGCAGTTACACTTTCTGCGTCAATGTCTACCGTAAGCTACGGTATCTACCGTAGCTTACGGTAGCTTTTAAAGTGCTACGGTGGGTCTCTACTGCCTTATGGTGGAAGAAAAGTGTTGGGGGCTACCGTAACTTACGTTAGCTACCGTAAGCTACGGTAGGCTTCAGCATGCAATTTTGTTTTCTTCATAACTTTTTCGTTTCAACTCCGTTTTCTTCGCCGTTTGCGCCCACGTTCTCGTAATTTCTTCCTCTATCATGTTATCTTCTTAATTCTTCAATTCAAAGAAATTATTTTTTCACCTATGCTCCGTCTTTCACTCTCCAATCCATCCGCGTTTATTCGAACCTTCATTTCCACACTTTTAAGCTCCGAATGTACCTGAAACACAAGCAAACGTAGTCATCTAATTCTAGACAATTACTCGATTAAATGTAGGATTAAAATACCATTTATAGCTCTTAAGGGTCGTCCTACGGACCACCCGTCAAAGCCCAAGTATATAAGGGGCAAGGCAGCCCACCTCGCCCTTTCAATCTCATTTCATCACTCTAGAGAGAGAAAGGAGAGCTCGGGTCTAGAGAGAGAAAGTTTACGGATCGACACGAGATTAAAGGAGCACGTTACTGCTGAGCTCGTGAGTAAAACCTCTGAATCAGAATTCCAATCCAGGTAACGATTCGACCATAATCTGAGTTTTTGTTCATTTTGAGGTTTCTCGGGTTTTTGCTAAATATGAGACGTTTTTATGGATGAAACCTGATAATAAGCTTAGAACTAGTATCTAGAATGAAAACTGCACGTTTTGATCAAAGAAAATTGTAAGATTGGCATGATCGGGTTAGCATGCAAGAATTTCAGATTTTTGTCTAGGAAACAGGTATTGCGTACTTATCAAGTACGGAAGAAGGACGTCCGGCGTACTTACCAAGTACGCAGGAGGAAGATCCTGCGTACTTACCAAGTACGCAAGAAGAATGCTCTGCGCACTTGTCAAGTACGCATGAGCAAGGCCCAGCGCACTTACTAAGTGCGCAGGCAGCAGGCTGGCTAAGTAAAGTCAGTATGTTTAGAATGATTAAACCGTTAGAGTCAGGATTGGGTCTAATGTGTAATTAACTACCTAATTCAGATCGGAAGTGACATTGTTGGACCTTTGTTTAGGAAAACCCAGATTAGCTTATCAGGTGAGTTCTATGTGCCCCCTTCTATGTTATGTGCCAATCAATTTAAATGTTTTGGGGCTGAAGTGTATACACTAAATGAATAAATGCTATGAATGTCAATATGATCATACGTGTTATACAAATATATATATACACCTATATACGAAAATGAATTATGAACAAAGAATGAAACGTATGATTATGAAGAATAAATGAAAGAATGACATAACATAAATAAGTGAAGTCTTGCTTTATATTATATATATATTGCATGTTATGAATGTATGTAAACGTTATGAATGCTTCTATGACAATGGCTACTTCGGTAGACGGACGACCACGTGACTATTTTGTAACCGGGACAAAAACGTTCCTTCGCAAGCTAGGACGTATAATAAAGGTACTCATGGACGGTCGAAGCAAAATGCCTTATTACATATAGAACGGTTGCATACATAATAGCCTCGTGGGAAATGGATGCCCTAGGGAAGATGGGCGAATGACCGTACTACGACTGTAGAACGGTTTAAGAGCGGATGGACAAAGGTTGCCGGACGGATTTATGTATCGACGGACGGTTTTCTAGAGCCGGACGGTTTATGAAAAGGGCGACGACGGTAGCTCTCACCGCGATGTCTTTGTGACATTCGCGACAAGTATGATGGGTTGATCACCCTTATGTTTATGGCCAAATGAATGTTCTCCCAAAGTAAGTATGTATGTACATATGTATGTACTCAGTATGAATGTTATGTGAGAATAGTAAAGCAAAGAATATGTAAAGGCTCGAATGTTAAGTATATTATATATATATATATATATAATACTCATGATAAGATAAATATTATGTATGATTGTTTTTAAACTAGAACTCACCAGCGTTAGCTGACTTTTAGTATACATTTCAGGTAAAGGAGGAAAGGGTCGTGCGATGGCGTGAAGGTTACCCGGCACAAGACTGACATCCCACTTTAGTAAATGTGTTAAGACAATGCCTGTTTTTAATTATTCAGACTTTCGCTGTCATGTTATGTCATGTTATGTAATGATTGAATTCGAATGTTTTAAATTTAAGTTCAGTAATTACGACTATTTTTATGAGTAAATCCAACAAGTGAGGTTACCCGGGAAGGGGCCTTACACATCTTTTTCAAAAACTCTAACCCTAACACTCCTCTCCCCTCCCCCTCGCTACTTTCGGCCGCCACCCCCCTTGCAAGCCTCCATCCATTCTCAAACTTCTACCAACCATTCAATTGTTCTAAGGTTCTATTGTGTTTCCAAGTGATTTAAGCCAATACAACACCCATTTCATCATCATACTTGGATTTGTAAGCATTTCATCCACACTTTCTTTATTTTTTCGGCCATGTGTTAGTACACCACTCATCCAAACAAAAATCTATGTTATAAGTCTTGAATCAATGTTTTAATCAAAGGTTTTCAACATAAAATGGTTTTTATTATAAGTTGGTACATATTGATGCTAGAAAAGTGTTGTTTGATATGTTATATGCTCGTTTCTATTGAAGGAAACTACCTTTAGAATTGTAAGTGTTCATATGATATGTTTGATGGTTTGTATGATGCTAGTAATGTTAGTATAGATGGGAAATATGAGTTTTATTGTTAAAATGTGTTGGTTGCACCATTTCGAGTCGTTTCTATAAATAGAAACTTTTTTGAATTGTATTTTGTGTTCTTTAGTTAATAGATGAAATAACATGATATAAAGCTTTAGTGATGTTTGTTAAAGAGATTTATGAGTTTGTTAGGTGTTAAACATGTGTAACTTTTTATATGGCAACTTTCCATAAAAGGAAACTTTATTGAAACAAAAGTTGTGTTTGCATGCTATAATTATCAAGGATATGTTAAATGATGTTATTAGCACTTGGTTAAATGATTAGTTTGATAATATGTGGTTGAAAGCTTTGTCATGACTCATTTTGGGACACCTTACTAATAAAGGAAACTTTATTGGTTTGGAAACCACATGCTTGCTTTATATGGAATGTTGATGAATGAAACCATGTTAGTATTGAAATAGAATAATTTCATGTGTTGTTTGTTGTTTGAACCATGTTACAAAAAGGGTATCAAAACCCTAGCTTTCCAAAGAAGGAAACTTTTGTGTTACATGAACCAGGTTACAAGTTTCTAACTTACTTTGCATGTTTTAATGTGTTGCATATGATGTTACTAGATGACTGGTACAATAGTATGAGTTATATCAATTATGTGTGATGTCATAGTATGAAACCCTAATATGGGTATGTGTAAGTGTTATGTAAGTTTACTAATTATGTGGCCTAAACTTTTGTAGTTATATGACATGAACTTATGCAAGTTATTTAAGTATGTGTGTTACGACTTTATGACATGAATTTAGGTATGTTATGTTACTTTTTATATAACATGGACCTATGCGAGTTACTTGAGTATGTATGTCATGTCATGATGTTATTACCTATATGCTTCATGAATATACATTCACTAAATGTCACCAACGGGTCGTTGTGTCACACTTAGTCAACATTGGTCAACCTTGGTCACACTTGGTCAAACCTTTAAAAACGTCAATGTCACCTTTCAACATTAAGTCATTTGGATGAACGTGGTTACATAAACCACGTTTACATTTCATAGACCTTATAGCCTAAATGTTTGTAGGGCTCGAGTAGGTCGGTTAGTCAGACTTTTGCTAGGAGTTTCGTTGTTGCTTTGCACTCTATCATCACCTCATTCACAGGTGAGTCTCACGGCCCCATTTCACTTACTCTTCCTTTGGGGGGAGATACATGCTCAAAATCTATTTTCATAGTCATAAGACTTCACTACTTGATTTCACTTTGATATATAAGTGGGTATGTTTTTGTACATAAAGTCCTCTGACAATCGAACCATTAATTACATTTCAATGCGAGGTAATTCATGAATAGTACTATTGGGTTTAACAACACCCACCCGGGTTAGTCACGCTAACTTTGACTGGAGTTCTAACGGGTGCATAATTGACATAATCAATTGCATGCTTGGCACGTTAGAGGCAAGAAATGCAAGTTTCTACATCATTTTCGTTGAGCTTCGGTTTCGGTGTTTTGCTTATATTATTATTGTATATTGTCTGATCAACACTTGAATCATGACTAGAAATATGGACTGTTACATGTTATTTTATGTTACTTTCAAACCTGTGAACTCACCAACATATTGTTGACTCGTTTAAGCATGTTTATCTCAGGTCGTTAATCATTTGCACAAGGACTAGGATTTGCACATCTGGAGTCGCATTTGTATGTTTTCATTAGAAGCTTAGGTTTATGGGAACCTAAAGACATTATGCTTTTATTTATTAAAACAATTTAATTGCTTTCGCACATTACATTCCGCATTTTCTGAACTCTGTTAAAGTTTATTATTTGAATGATGTTCAAATGGAATGACTTTTTCGAAAACTATTTAGAGGTCGTTCGAAATGACCGGGATCGATGATCCTTGGCCGTCACGACGTGCGGGTAAACCGCTATGGATTTCAGGGTGTGATAGATTGGTATCAGATCCCTGGTTATAGGGAACTAGGTTGCATTTAGTGTACTTAGACCTTAATCATAGGCTCACATAGTTCACATCACATCATTCTCATTGCATATACATTCACATTTCCAATATTACCTAATACTTAGATACTGTTACTGTCATGACTATGTCTTCCACATCTCATCGCTTATCATCTCTAACTTTGAAGAGAAATACGAGTACACACCGTCGGCACCGTCATCAGCTGAATCATCACTTCCCGCACCGTCCGTAATATTACTCCCGCGCGTGTCCGGTGACGATAGCATTCCAATGACTGACGACGACGAGAAACCGAGCGAGGATTCGGGGGAGCACATGTCCGACAACCATAAGGATGACGAGGAGGAGCCTGACGAGGTTCTTGAGACTGTATTCGACGAGGATCTTGAGGTTCTCGTGGATAAAAGGACTAGGTAGGAGACCCCGAGGTGGTACCTCACCCCATCCCATCCCCATACCTTGCGCATTCCAGAGAAGCACTACTTTGTCAAACCCCGAGGAAGAGGGTCACACTACCTCGTCATACTCGAACATCACCTACCCCGGCGCATCACCCGGACCACAAGGAGTTCGAGGTGGAGATTCACGCAGAGAAACAGGGTCCGTCCGAGGAGGACTGGAGACTGTTACTTCGATTTGTGAACTGAACCCTACTCATATGTCCTTTCTCAAGGACGTTTGTAATTGAAATTCCTCTTTTCGAATCTATTTAGTATGACTCTAAACCCGCCAGCCTTAGTGCAATGGCTAAACCCCACTATGTCTTTAATCACAGTTAATATTCCATATCCGATGGTACAATCTAATGAATATTACAACTCTTTCAATCTAGAAACTCGGGATAAGGGAAACATCAGTGGGACCATGCAATGCAAAGTATTGTTACGGGTGCACACGTAATCATAAATTGTAGTGCATGAAAACTTTGGTGAATCCTACAATCTGAGTTGACTTTTTGTACGACTAGTACTCCTATTTCCGATTCTTAGGTGTCCGATTTTTGATCTCCTAGGATACTGCGAATGGATCGAGTCAAAGAATACCAGCTGACAAAACAGGCTACCTTTGATGGCATAGAATTCTCTACCATCTTTTCTCATCTATGTATTCGAATCAAAACTTAACCTGAAGCAAAGAACCTCCTGAAGGGCGGTTCATACAAGGCTCTCTTTGCATATAGACCCCGAAACTTCCATGGCAATGGAGGAGTCGGGGGTATTGCCAAATGGATTGTTAAGATGGAATATGTTCTCAGCATGAACAAATGAACCATGGATTAAAAAGTCAAATTCGCCACCGACACATTCGAAGGGCAAGCCCTCACATGTTGAAACTCACATGACCACACTCTAAGTCTAGAAGCTGCTAATGAAATCCTATAAGAAGAATTTAAGGAAATTATGAAAGAAGAAAATTCCCCAAAATGAAATGTAAAAGTTAGAACAAGGAATCTGAAACTTGTTAATAGAAGGTGTGAATATGGAAGGATACACCACGAAATTCCACGACTTGACCCCATTATGCTCACATATGGTCACACCGGAATCCAAGAGAATTGAAAAGTACATTTGGGGCTTAATGCTTCAGATCCAAAGTACAGTGACATCTACTAAACCTATCACCATCCGAAACGCAATGAGACCTGCGCTAAATCTGACAGGTCAAGCAGTTCGACAAGGTGTACCATTCATAAAGGGATATCTTATGAAGCCATATAATAACAAAAGCAGATGGAACGATACTCCTATTAAATTCCTTACACCACCAGCCCGAGGTAGCAGGAAACAGATAAGGCCCTTGCCGTAGACCAGCCAGGTAAGGGAACCAGAGGCGGATACACTGGGAACTTGCCGACAGGAAACAAGTGTGATTTCCATGACACTCGCACTTGTGAAGACTCAAGGTGCCAGTAGTGCAAACGTTTTAACCATGCCACCCAGAACTGCTGAGCGGTTAAACAAACCTCGAATGCTGGGGCGATCCATGGGTGTTGTGGGTGCGGTGAGCCAGGATATTTCCACAAAGATTGCCCAAAGAACCGAAGACCTAGTAATGCAAATACACGTGGAAGAGCTTTTGTCATAGGAGCTGGCGAAGCATGACAAGATCCCAACATTGTCACCGGTACGTTCCTCGTAAACAACTATAATGCTTCTATCTTGTTTGATACGGATGCCTATAAAAGCTTTGTGTGCATAGAGTTTAGCTCAGTACTTGGTATTACACAGATTTCACTAGATTAGCAGTACACAATAGAACTAGCCCACGGTGTGTTCTGACACTAGCTGACCACCCATTCACTATAGACCTATTACCAGTAACTTTTCGGAGTTTCGATATAGTTATTGGCATAGATTGGTTGTCTAAGAACCAAGCCGAGATTATATGTCACGAGAAACTCATTCGCATTCCACTGTCGAACAGAGAAACACTGTCGATTCAAGGATAAAATAGTGGTACAGCACTAAGGATCATTACCTGCGTGAAAGCCTGGAAGTATCTACGAAAGGGTTACCAAGCAATCTTAGCGCACGTGATAGAAAAGAAAGTAGAAGATAGGAAGATCGAGGACATTCCGATCATCAGAGACTATCCGAAAGTGTTTCGTGAAGATTTGCTGGGACTTCCACCATAGCGGTAAGTCGAGTTCCGGATTGATGTTGTTGGAACCTAGTAGTCCATCGAATTCAAGTTTCTATTTTCATATATGCTTAAGTGTAAAGTTTTCGACCGAAAACTTTATCGATCGAAAAACATTTCAATCGAAATCTTTTTCGGACGATCAGAGTTTTCGGACGAAATCTTATTACTATATATAAGTCTTGTATTTGAAAGCTAGAGAAAACTAGAACTTGTATCTGATTTGTATCTATGTATTCATAGTATTGCACTACTGATTGTACTGACTCTCTAAGTGAATACAAGATGATGTTTTGTGACTATCTCAGTTTGATGGCGTATTATCTTAGATTTGTTGTTTGATTCGTCGGTTTTCGATCTTAGAATCCCTTGGATTGATTCCACTTTCCAGGAGATTGTTAGTTATTGTGTTGCTTGGAATATTACAGATCAAGGGGATTCATAAGTGGTATCAGAGCTGAGAGAATTTCAGATTTTGATACGTTGTGTTTATTCAATGTTGGGTAAGGTTTACGATACTGAGAGAATTGTCGAAAAGCCACCACCGATGCTGAAGTCAATATCAGAGTTTTCCAACTGGAAAATTATGATGAAAGCATATTTCAAGTTCACTGAGCACACTCTATGGGAATCAATTGCAAAAGGTCCTCATATACCGAAAACTGCGAATGCTGATGGTTTAGTTCCTATTGAAGATCCTGATTTGTATTTTGAGGAAGACAAGAAGCTGATTGAGAGAGATAACAGAGCTTTGGGATCAATCATCTTGGCTCTTCCAACAGAATTGTATCTCAATTTTGAGCAACATGAGTTAGCTCAAGGATTGTGGAATGCATTGTGTCTAAGGTTTGAAGGAAATGCAGCACTGCAAGAAAGCCGAACTGATCTTCTGTTGAACCACTATAATATGTTTAGTTACAAAAAGAATGAAACCTTGAGTGAACTGGTCACAAGGTTTACTACAATGATTAACAGACTAAGGAAGATGGGTGTCAAGTTTGAGGAGTATGATTTGTGAAAGAAGATGCTGGATTCACTACCTGATTACTAGAGCATACCATGTATGTTGATCAAAAATACTACTCCAGATTTGAAGAACAAGTCACTTGATGATATTATTTTCTTGCTTTAGTCATTAGAGTTGGATGCAAAGAAACGAGAGTTGAATAATCCAGACAATCCAAATGGTCCGGGTTCAGCTAATGCAGCTCTGTTTTCTAGAACAAGTGATGGAAGCAGTGGTTTTAAGTCTGAAAAGGGTAAGGGTTGTTGTGAGCATTCTTCTGGAGAAAAGGTTAAGACAACTGGTTAGTTTCCTGAGGATCAAATTTCCTTATTTAGAGCCTTTATGAGTAGCTATGATGCCTTGGTAACTTGCAAGCTTCAACCGGCTATGCATGATGTCGAAAATCTTGTGCAAAAAAATACAGACGATCTTGAATACATGGATTTACAATGGCAAATGGCCATGATTGCTGTTAGAGCAAAGAAGTATCTTCAAAAGGTCGGAAAAGACAAGCTCCAGTTTGGTAAGAGAGTTGGTTTTGACAAAGCAAAACTCCGGTGTTATAACTACTAACAACTAGGACACTTTGCTCGTGAGTGTACAAAATATAAGTAGAAGAAAGTTGAAAGTAGTGGAGTGAAGCTTGTAGAGATGATTGAGGAGAATGAGAAGTCTAAGAAAGCTCCAACTGTTCTTATGTAAAAACAACTAAGTAATTGTGAGTGGCATGATGAAATTGAAAATGCTGAGAATGAGTTTGATGAAGCCCTGATGGCTGAAATAGAAGTCTCAAAGAAAACAGCTGAAGTTGCAAGTGACTGTGCTCTCAAAACTGATGACAAAGAAAAAGGCAAAGATGTTGATTCTGATGAGATTTCTTCTAAGAGTGAGGTAAATTCTGATAATAAGTTTGATATATGTTCCTCTGTTTGTTTAGATAAAATGCAGAAATATCATGCAGCAAATACTTTCCTAATTGCTGAGAATGATAAACTAAAAAGGGTGAATAAAGAGTTAAAACAGAATGAGGTTACATACACTAGAAAAATCAAAGCTCTTTTGAAAGATAATGTCATGTTTAAAGAATATCTTGATAAAAAGGATATTTTGATAAAAGATCTTTCAGAACAACTCATTGCATCAGAAACAGAATTAATCAAAGAACGGGTAATTGTTGCAAAGTGGAAAATGCAACGAAATGTGCTTGATGATTGCGTTAGTAAACAGAGAACTGTTTATATCAAAGATGGCTTGGGTTATAACAAAGTGCCTCATCGTGATAATTTTGTTCCATTTCCTGAACCGAATGAGTCAAATGATTAGATAAATGAGAGTGATGCTAATTTTCATGATATGTATATAAGTGCAGATGTGAAAACAGGGTGTGTTGATGATGAGGTAGATAACGATGGAGTTAAGAGTTTTTCTGCTTTCAATAAACAATGTAGTAGAGAATTCATAAGAGATTGTAAGCAATATCTTGATGTTGATTGTAATCTAAATAGATTTGTTAATGTCTGTGAAAAATTTGATGATGTAAACAGTCTTTCAGATTCTGATAGTTCATATGTTTCTGCTTGTTCTACTAACTCTGTGTGTGATGTTTCTGATTGTGTGTCTGAGGTCTCTTCTGATTCTACTTTCTTCGATAAAGTGGTGCATACAGCGAGAGAGTATATTACAATTCACAAAATGTCATGTCTAGCCAAAGATGTCGTGTTAGATGAATTTGGAATTCCATTGATACAAGATTATGATCTTTCTCATGAGAGGCAAAAGAAAAATGAATTCATAGCTCCTGAAAATCACATCCTAACAAGTGAAAGAGAGAATGTGAAGTATGTACAAATTAAAATCAGTACACCAACAAATAGTCAAAATGTTTGTGGAAGGTCAAATCAAATGAATGTCAAAGGAAAATCAAATGATGTCAAAGACGAGTTTATTGACGTCAAAGATAAGCCCGTTCAATGTAAAGGGAAGTCAGTGATAAGTTAGAGTTCAATAGAGTGTGAGAAAGGAAAATCCGTGTTTGAAGTAGGCGAATGTTCAAAGTCAAAGACAAAGTCACAGTTTAAAAGTCAAAATTGTTTCTCTTGTGGTCAAGTTGGACATTTCGCTAGGAATTGTAAACACAAGTCAAGTAATTCAAAGGTCAAAGGATACAATAAGAGAACAAAAAGCAATATCAACAAGTGGTTCAAGAAAGCATCTGAGAACGACAGTGTGTTTTAGTCCGGAGTGAATCATCGTTATAGTCACGATTACTTGCTTTCTAAAAATCATAGTGAATTTTATTCAAATGCTTGTCATGATTATGTGCTACCTAATTTTGTGGACAAAAATGTCCAAAATAGTTCAATATATGTGAAAAAGTCAACCAAAGCAAGCTATTTTGCTAAAGAAAAATTTAATAAGAAATATAGGAAAAATGTTGGTTGTTTTTGGAACGTTAAAATTGAATAAACTTCACATATATCTGGAACAAATAATGTTGAGAAAATTGTGAAACAAGTTGATGGGACTAAGATTATGAAAAATCAAAGTCAGCCTGGGTCAAAAATGATATGGGTACCTGTTTCTCACTAATTTTGTCGTAAAATATGCAGAGTCAAACCGGGAGGACTATTAATATTGCTTGGAATGTTGATAGCGGTTGCTCAAGACACATGACTGGATAAAGAGGTATCTTAAACAATTTTCGATCTTTTTATGGTGGTTTCGTTGCGTTTGCTGGAAATAAAAAGGGTGGAAAGATCACTGGATAGGGAACAGTTTCAAATGATTTAATAACTCTTGAAAAGGTCAATTACGTGTCACAATTGGGGTTTAATCCGCTAAGTGTGTCGCAAGTGTGCGATAAGGACATACCAGTTCACTTTACTGCAAAGAATGTTTGTTCTTAAAGCCAGGACTGGTAATTCCTAAAGAAATGATTTTGATGCGTGCTCAAAGAAAGTTCAATACTTACGTGGTAGATATGAATGACCATTCAACACCAGTAAGCGTATCTTGCTTGTTATCAAAAGCCACATGCTCAGAATTGTATTTGTGGCATTGGCGAATGGGTCATGTGAATCTGAAAAACAAGAACAATCTGGTTTATAAAGATCTGGTACGAGGTTTACGTTGAAAAGGAATTTATAATTCATGAAAGTTGTATGTCATGTGCAAAAGGAAAACATCACAAGAAATCCCATCCTAAGAAGACAGTGACAACGTTTACTCGACATTTATTTCTTATTCATATGGATTTATTTAGTCCTATTCGAGTAAAGAGTATTGCGAAGAAATCTTTCTGTCTTGTTATCACAGATGATATTTCAAGATTTTCCTAGGTGTTCTTCCTTGCAACAAAGGATGAAACGCCTGAAACAATCATTGAATTTATAAAACGAATCGAAAACATCTATGATAGCAAAGTGTCAATTATTCGCAGTGATAATGAACTGAGTTTAAGAATAAACTGATAAGTTTGTTTTGTGCAGAAAAAGGCATAACTCATCAATTTAGTGCAGCAAGAACTCCGCAACAAAATGGAGTGGCTGAAAGAAAGAACAGAACATGGCAGTAAACACGGCATGTTATGTGTTGAATGCTCATGGATTCAAAAATTACCCATTATTTTCTGGGCTGAAGTACTAAACACGGCATGTTATGTGTTGAATAAAGTTCTTATGGTGAAACAACATACAAAGACTTCATATGAGTTGTTTTTCAAAAGAAAGCCATATATCAAGCTTTTCAGAGCATTTGGATGTTCGTGCACGCTTCTAAATACACAAGATTCTTTGCCAAAGTTTGTTGCAGTTGGAGATGAATGTTATTTTTTGGGATACTCATCTTACCAAAAGGCTTTCAGAGTTTATAATAAAAGAACAAAGATTGTTCAGGAATCGTATTATGTGGAGTGGCAAGAGTCAAATATTTCTCCTGAGCAAAATGGGCCAGAATGGTTCTTTGATGCGAATATAATTTTCAAAACTTTTGATCAACAATCTTTATCTGATTCTGATGGTGCAAGTTCTTCAAATACAATTGATGAGTCAGTAACAAGGATTGATCAAACTGTTAACAATTTCTTGGTTGGTCCATAAAAAGTAATGATTCAAAGTGAAAAATCTGAAGATGTTACTATATCTACACAAACACAAGAAGAGCAACTTGAAAATTCAACTACAAATGATGATACTGAAGTACAGGTTCTTGTTACTAATGATGAACCATTTGTTTCTGAAGATCAGCTAGAAGTTTCTAATGTTCAAGCTGAGAGTGATACTCAGTCAAACTCTTCAAGTGTTTCAAATGATCAATCACCAGAGTTAAATGACACTAGTATGCCAGAATCAGTTCAGGTTGAAGAAATTCCAACTCTCAGAATTCATTCAGCTCATCATGTTGAGAATGTTATTGGATCTACTGAAGAAGGTGTGAAAGCAAGAAGCCAAACTGGAAACATTAATGTATGTCTATATTCGTGCTTCTTATCACAAGAAGAACCAAAGAATGTAACAACCGCACTTCATAATTCAAATTGGATTGAAGCGATGCAAGAAGAGTCACTTCAATTTAAGAAGTTGAATGTGTGGCATCTTGTTGATCTTCCTGAAGGCAAGTACCCGATCGGTACAAAATGGGTTTTTCGTAACAAAAAGGATGATCGTGGCATTGTTGTTCGGAACAAGGCTCGACTTGTTGTACAAGGATTCTATCAGGAAGAAGGGTTGGATTATGATGATGTTTTTGCTCCTGTTGCCCGAATTGAAGCTATTCGTATCTTTCTAGCCTATGCTTCATTCATGAAGTTTAAGGTTTATCAAATGGATGTGAAGATTGCATTTCTTTATGGGGTTGTATAATAAGAAGTTTATGTTAATCAACCACCTGGTTTTGAAAATCCTGATCATCCATTCCAGGTTTACAAACTCAATAAGGCACTGTATGGTTTGCATCAAGCGCCTCGTGCGTGGTATGAAACCTTGTCAACTCATCTTACAACAAATGGCGTCGTTCGTGGTACAATTGACAAGACATTATTTTTGAAGAAGATTGATTCTGATCTGTTGATAGTTCAAGTATATGTTGATGATATTATCTACGGGTCAACAAATGAAAATCTGTATTGTGAGTTTGAAACAGTCATGAAACTCAAATTTGTAGTGAGCCTTATGGGTCAAATGCAATTTTTTCTTGGATTGCAAGTGGAACAATCTGCTGCTGGAATACTCATTCACTAAGCAAAATATGTTAAAGACATTCTTACAAAATTCAACATGAGTGATTGTAAATCGGCTTGCACTCCCATTGCTTCTCATGAACCTTTCACAGTGGATTTATCTAGTGTTGATGTTAATCAAAAGATGTACCGTTCCATGATTGGCTCATTAATGTATTTGACAACAAGTAGACCCGACATCATGTTTGCAGTTTGTTCTTGTGTTCGATATCAGTGTGCTCCAAAAGAATCCCATGAAACAGCTGTCAAAAGAATATTTTGGTATCTTAAGGGTCAAGTTAATCTTGGCCTATGGTTTCCATTTGATTCTGATTTTCAATTTTATGCTTATACTGATAGTGATTATGGTGGTTGTAACTTAGACAGGAAATTAACATCTAGAGGTTGTCAATTTTCGAAGGGAGCGGCTAGTATCGTGGCAATGTAAGAAACAGACAAATGTGTCAACTTCAACTACAGAGGCAGAATATACAGCTGCGTCAAGTTGTTGTTCACAAGTAATTTGAATTCAATATCAACTGTTGGACATTAGAATTAATCTCTTGGAAACCCCAATTTACTGTGACAATGAGGCGGTGCTAGGCATTGTAAAAAATCCAATTCAGCACTCGAAAACAAAGCATATCTCCATTAGGTTACATTTTATTCTGGATTGCTTTGATAATGGTTTAATTAAGATGGTACACGTTGAAACCTTAGAGCAAAAAGCCAACATTTTTACAAAAGTTTTTTCAACAGATCGGTTTAACTCTCTGGTAGTAATGTTGGGGATAATTTCTTTCTGATTGAAAAAAAAAATTAAAAAAAACCGTTTAATAAAGTCCGTTATTTTGATTGAAAGACCATATATGTTCCTCAAAAAGATTTTCTTTTAGTGTTAAAATTGTGTTGAATTATGGTTGGTTTTTGTGTTTTAGTAGCTTAAATAAATTGCATCACAATTTTAGGGGGATAATAAAAGAAAATGAAAAGTTATGCTGAAAAAGAACAATCTGTGTTTCGAAGTGAATTTGTGCTGAAAATATGTGTCTGATTGACCTGAAAATAGGAAATGATAGTATAACTGTGTATTGAGCTTACGCATGAATTGGTGTCACACCCTGAGATTCCACAGCGGGTTACCCGCGGGTTGTGACTATCAAGGATCATCGGTCTTGGTCTTTTTGAACGACCTCTAAATGGTTTTTGAAAAAGTCATTCCATTTGAACATCATTCGAAATACATAAGTTTACAGAGTTTAAGAAAATACGGAATGTAAATGCGGAAGCAAAAGTAATGTATCAAATCCAGAAGCATAATGCCTTTAGGTTCCCATAAACCTAAGCTTCTAATGAAAAACATGCTATGAGACTCCAGATATGCAAATCCTAATCCTTGTGCAAGTGCTTAGCGACCTGAGATAAACATGCTTAAAAGTGTCAACACAAGTATAAATTCATGTATAAAATCTGTCACACCCTGAAATTCCACAGCGGGTTACCCGCGGGTCGTGACTGTCAAGGATCATCAGTCCCGGTCATTTCGAACGACCTCTAACTGGTTTTCGAAAAGACATTCCTGTTTGAACATCATACAAAATTAAATAGTAATACAGAGTTTGAAAATGCGGAATGTAAAGTGCGGAAGCAAAAGTAATGTTGCAAAATACAGATGCATGACAAATTAGGTTCCCATAAACCTAAGCTTCTAAATGAAAACATGTTGTGGGACTCTTGGAGTGCAATCCTAGTCCGTACATGAATGCTTAGCGACCTGAGATAAACATGCTTAAAGTGTCAACACAGGGTTGGTGAGTTCACAGGTTTAAGTAACATAAACAGAAATGAAAACAGTGTAACAGTACGCATGTATACTATTGATTCGATTGTTGATCAGACAATAAACATTAACTATATAAGCAACACCGAAACCGAAGCTCAATGAAGGAATGCAGAAACTAGCATTTTGCCTCTTACGTGCCCAGCACGCAATGGATTAGGTCAATTATGCACCCGTTTGACTCCCAGTCAGAGTTAGCGCGACTAACCCGGGTGGGGGTTGTTAAACCCAATAGTACTATTCATGAATCACCTCGCTTTGTGTAATAATTAACGGTTCGAATATGAGAGGACTTTATGTGCGGGAAATGCACCCACTTATATAAATTAAAGCGAAATCAAAGTAATTGTCATACGACCAAGTAAGAAAATGGTTTAGCATGTATCTCCCCCAAATGGAAAAGTAAGTAAAATGGGGCCGTGAAAACCCACCTGGAAATGCGGTGAATGAGAAATGGAAGTAACGAGAGGAATCGAGTAACTCCGGGTAACCGACCTAACCGAGCCCTAAGAATTAATAAGGCTATAAGGTCTATGAAAGTAAACATGGTTTATGTAACCACATTCATCCAAACGACTCAACGTTGAAAGGTTACATTGACGTTTTGAAAAAGGTTTGACCAAAGTTGACCGAGGTTTGACCGAGGTTTGACCAACTTTGACCAAGGTTTGACCAACTTTGACCAAGTTTGACTAATGTTGACTAATGTTGACCAATGTTGACTAGTGTTAACCAATGTTGACCAAGTTTGACCAATGTTGACTAATGTTGACCAATGTTGACTCATATTGAAGTCATGTATAAACAACACACAAGTAACATATAAGTTGTAAACATGTAACACATAAGCATCATACAAGTTATACATGTGTAGCACTCAAGTAGCATATAAGTTGTACATGTGTGACACATAAAGAACATATAAGTTGTACCTAAGTAATGTATAAGTAACCCTTTGTGACATAACATACAAGCTTCAACTAGTTGTATAAGAAACTAACATGTGATAAGTGACATAGCATTTGCACATCTTTATGGCACATTTCATACACATAATTCATGTCATCATATTAATAACCTATTAGTTTCATTTCAACACTTTCAAACAAGTAGCATAATATGTCATTGCAAAATTCCATAACTCTTAACATAACAAGGTTTCCATTTTTGACAATTAGGGTTTTAGTGCACTTGAGGTGACATAGCCCAAACAAACAAGTTATACATGAAATTATAATAGTAACATATTAGTAACATGATTCTATGCATTTACTTTCTATTTCAAGCAATTATGAAGTTTCTCAACAAATAAGGTTTCCTTATTTAGCAAGGTTCACCAAAACATGTCATTACACCATTCCAAATCACATATTCTTTCATAAGTCATCTATTCATATTGTAATAAGGCCATATAACCTACTTTAAACATTTATAGCCTACACATACAAATTATGAACAATTAAAGTTTCCTTTTTAGGAAAGTGGTCCAAACGACCCTATTGCACATGTGTAACCTCAAATAAATCTTTTTACTACTTTAATATATATTATAGAACCATAATATCAAGTTTTTATCCAATAGAAACTCATAACACAAAATATGCAAAATTAAAGTTTCCTTAAATAGTAAGTCACCATAACCTAGTGAAAAACGACATTTCAACCAAAAAGATTATATTTCCTACTTATTCTACTATTATGAGTATCATCCAAACCATCCAACATATCATATACACATTTCTACAAAAACTCAATCAATAAAGTTTCTATAAATAGAAACGAGCAAAAATCAACATAAACAAGCATTTCAAACAATAAACTATGCATATGTGCATCAACAACTTTATTTTATGAAAACTATTGATTAAAACATGGATTTAGAGATCTTTTAACAAAGAAAATCGTTTGGATGAGTGGTGACCCACTTATGGCCGAAAATGGTGAAAAAATATGGGTAGGAACTTACAAAATCTAAGTATGATGGTTGAATGTAGGAGTAGGTGGCTTGAATCACCTTAGAACACCTTCAATTAGCTCCTAGCACTCTTGGATGGATGAAGCAAATTTTGAAAGATGGTGGCTAGGTGGGGAGGGTTACGGCCGAGAGAAAGAGAGGAGAGGGGAGAGATTAGGTTTAGGGTTTAGGTGGAAATGAGGGATTAGTGAGTGTAAGGGAGTGTTTTAGTGAAATGGGTTTGGGCTTCTTGGGTTTTTAAGGGCTTTTTCTTGAGGTTTGGGCTTCTAATTAGGATTAGTAACTAAAAGTGCTGAATTTATTTAGCCCAATTATTTAAATAAATCATCTTTATAAAACTCATTTAAAGTTGTTGGCACATATCGCGTATCCGCTTAAAAAGCGTTAAAATAAAAGTTGCTCTAAAAATTCCAAAAAATTCATATAAGCATGAAGTATTAAATCACAGTATTACATATAATTTTTACACACCGATTATATGTCTAAGTATTATTTCTAAAATTCACAAATGTTCGTGTGACTAGACGCGTGCGTGACCCGGTAATCCGCCCAATTACCGATGCATGTAATGAAATGAAACGAATGGACTTGCTATATGAAATATGTACTTAATTACTCTATAATTAAGTATGATGCAAGTGTAATCATGTGAATTCAAGTAATAGTCGGGTATGGATATTAACCTGAATTTGCCGGGTATCACATACTCCCCCTGTTAAAAGGAATTTCGTCCCGAAATTCAGTTCGCGTCACTGGTAGACGGTGTAGTTTTGAACAAGTGAGGGTATTTACGCTTGAATTGATCCTCGCGCTCCCAAGTGAACTCTGGTCCACGTCTAGAATTCCAACGAACCTTAACTATGGGAATGCGGCTTTGTTTTAACTGTTTGACCTCGCGGTCCATGATCTCGACTGGTTCTTCGACGAAGTGAAGCTGATCGTCTATTTGAATTTCCTCCAATGGTATGACTAGTGTCTCGTCTGACAAGCACTTCTTCAGATTTGACACGTGAAACACGTCATGAACGCCACTGAGGGTTTCTGGTAGGTTGAGTTTGTAAGCAACAGGACCAATCCTTTTCAGAATCTTGAAAGGTCCAATGTAACGAGGGTTAAGCTTTCCACGCTTGCCGAAACGTATCACTACTTTCCATGGCGAGACTTTCAGTAGTACCTTGTCTCCCACTTGAAATTCTAATGGTTTGCGTCTCACGTCAGCGTAACTCTTTTGACGATCACGCGCGGCCTTGATACGTTCGCGTATCTATACAATCTTCTCTGTAGTTTCATGAATAACTTCTGGACCTGTGAGTTGGCTATCTCCCACTTCTGTCCAGCAAATCGGCGATCTACACTTTCGTCCGTAAAGTGCTTCGAATGGTGCGGCCTTAATGCTAGTGTGGTAGATGTTGTTGTATGAAAATTCGACCAACGGTAGATGGGCATCCCATCCGTTCCCGAAGTCAACCACACAAGCTCTGAGCATGTCCTCCAGGGTCTGGATGGTCCTTTCACTTTGACCGTCCGACTGGGGGTGGTATGCAGTACTCATATCTAGCCGAGTACCCAAGGCTTTCTGTAAGGATTGCCAGAATCGGGATGTGAATCGACTATCCCTATCTGAAATGATGGAGATTGGCACTCCATGTCTTGTGACTACTTCCTTTAAGTAAGTTCTGGTTAGTTTCTCCATCTTGTCCGTTTCTTTAATGGGAAGGAAGTGCGCAGATTTGGTTAGTCTGTCGACAATTACCCAGATTGTGTCACAGCCATTTGAGGCCCTGGGCAATTTCGTGATGAAGTCCATTGAAATCTGTTCCCACTTCCACTGTGGGATCTCTGGTTGTTGGAGCAACCCTGATGGTTTCTGATACTCTACCTTGACCTTAGCACAGGTCAAGCATTTACTAACGTAGGTAGCAATTTCGGCTTTCATGTTAGGCCACCAATAATGTTCCTTGAGGTCATGGTACATCTTGTCAGCACCGGGGTGGATCGAGTACCTGGACTTGTGTGCCTCGTCCATCACCAGATCCCTTAGATCCCCAAAGCTTGGTACCCAAATCCGATCCATGAAATAACGGATGTCATCGGATTTGACCTCAAACTGCTTGTCCATACCACGTAAGGACTCATGGCATAGGTTTACCTCCTTGATTGCTTCGAGTTGGGCGTCGCGGATTTGCATGGGTAAGTTCGTGTGGATGGTCAACTGTAACGCCCGCACTCATCACGGTTTGGGTTGATCCTTCCTGCTCAAGGCATCAGCCACGACGTTTGCCTTTCCAGGATGGTAACGGATAGCGCAGTCGTAGTCGTTTATAAATTCGACCCATCGACGTTGCCTCATGTTAAGTTCTTTCTGATCTAAGATGTGTTGAAGGCTTTTGTGATCGGTGAAAATTGTGCACTTCGTGCCATACAAGTAGTGCCTCCAGATCTTGAGTGCAAATACTACCGCTCCCAGCTCCAAATCGTGGGTAGTGTAGTTTTTCTCGTGCACTTTCAGTTGTCGAGAAGCATAGGCTATGACCTTCTCCCTTTGCATTAACACGCACCCGAGCCCTTGGTGTGACGCATCGCAGTACACCACGAAATCGTCTGTTCCTTCTGGTAACGATAGGATCGGCGCGCTGCAAAGTTTCTGTTTGAGTAATTGAAAAGCGGTTTCTGCCTTGTCATTCCATTCGTGTTTCTTATCCTTGTGTGTCAGTGTGGTGAGAGGTTGGGCTATCTTAGAGAAATTTTCGATGAATCGTCGATAGTAGCCCGCAAGGCCTAAGAACTGTCGTACCTCAGTCGGAGTCTTAGGTGCTTCCAAATTCTTAATCGCCTTGATTTTGGATGGGTCAACATGTATGCCTTTCTCGTTGACCATGTGTCCAAGGAACTGTACTTCGCGAATCCAGAAGTCGCATTTCGAGAATTTGGCGTACAATTTCTCGGCTTTCAGCAACTCCATAATTAACTTCAAATGCTCGGCATGTTCCTCTTTGTTCTGTGAGTATATCAGGATATCGTCTATGAACACAATCACAAACTTGTCCAAGTAGGGCTTGCACACTCGGTTCATGAGGTCCATGAATACCGCCGGTGCATTGGTTAACCCAAATGGCATGACCATGAATTCGTAGTGACCGTAACGAGTTCGGAAGGCGGTCTTTGGAATATCGTCTTCCTGAATCCTTAGCTGGTGGTATCCCGACCGTAGATCGATTTTTGAGTAATAGCTCGACCCTTGCAATTGGTCGAACAGGTCATCGATCCTTGGTAGTGGATATCGGTTCTTGATAGTTACCTTGTTCAGTTCTCTGTAGTCGATACACATACGGAACGATCCGTCTTTCTTCTTAACGAACAAGACTGGTGCTCCCCAAGGCGAGAAGCTTGGTCTGATGAAGCCTTTGTCTAACAGTTCCTGTAATTGGTTAGACAATTCCTGCATTTCCGATGGCGCCAGTCGGTAAGGTGACCTTGCTATCGGAGCAGCTCCGGGTGTGAGATCAATCTGGAACTCGACTTGTCGATGCGGTGGAAGTCCGGGCAAGTCGTCGGGAATTACTTCCGGATAGTCTCGGACGATCGGTATGTCTTTAATCTTATTTTCTTCTTCTTTCTTTTCCGTCACGTGTGCTAGGATCGCGTGATAACCCTTCCGCAAGTACTTTCGGGCTTTCATGCAGGTAATGATCCTTAACGTAGCACCACTCTGTTCTCCTTGAATGGTCAGTGTTTCTCCGTCCGACAGTGGAATGCGGACTATCTTCTCGTGACAGACGATTTCGGCTCGGTTCTTGGACAACCAGTCCATACCGACTACTATGTCGAAGCTTCCCAATGTTACTGGCAATAGGTCTATGGCGAAAGGACGATGGCTAATGTTAAGACACAACCTGGAATTACTTGTTCTGTCTCTATTAGTTTACCATCTGCTAGCTCTACCGTGTATAAGCAATCTAAGGCGATGGGAGTAATCCCAAGTAATGAGCTAAACTCAGTGGATACAAAACTCTTATCGGCACCCGTGTCAAATAAGATAGAAGCATAGCAGTTGTTTACGAGAAACGTACCAGTAACAATGTTGGGATCTTGCCTAGCCTCGCCGGCTCCAATAACAAATGCTCTGCCCCGAGTGTTTGTATTTCCAGTTTTCCGGTTCTTTGGGCAGTCTTTGCGGAAATGTCCGGGATCACCGCACCCGAAACATCCGTGGTTTCCCCCGCCAGCCGGGGCTTGTTCAACTGATCGGCAGCTCTGGGCAGTGTGTCCAAAACGTTTACACTTCTGGCACCGAGAATCTTCACAAGTACCATTGTGGTGAAACTGGCACTTGTTGCACTTAGGTAGGGTTCCAGTGTATGTCCCTCTTGGCCTTTTATCCGGTTGGTTAGCCACAAACACCCGGGCCGGTTCCTGCTTCTTCTGGTTACTAGGCACATAGGACTTGGCAGGGGCATTTTCCCACTTTCTCTTGTTGTCAAAGGTTTTCACAAAACTTTCTTTCTTGTTGAACAGTCCCTGACGGACTGCCTGATCCGTGAGATTATGAGCCAGCCTCACTGTGTTGTGGATAATTGTGGGTTCTGTAGAAGTAACCATGCTTTGTATTTGAGGTGCCTAACCCCAAATGTACCGCTTAATTCGTTTGTACTCCGGTGTAACCATGTGCGGTAGTAGTCTTGCTAAATCGTGGAATCTTGCGGTATATCCCGCGATGTCAGCACCCTCCATCCTTAGGTTCCAAAACTCCTGTTCCAACTTTTGGAGTTCGTTACGAGGACAGTACTCCTCTTTCAACATTTCCTTGAATTCCACCCAAGGAATGGCGTTCGCATTATCCAGGCCCAGAGTCTGGATATAAGAGTTCCACCAGGAGAGGGCTTGGCCCTCGAGAGTCCCAGCTCCGTACATGACTCTGTTCTCCATTGTGCATTGGCTCTTACTGAAGACCGATTTGATCTTTTCTATCCATCGTAGCAGTCCCACTGCTCCTTCCGTCCCGGTAAATGTATGCGGCTTGCAATCCATAAAGGATTTGTAGGTGCAAGCCTTTGTTCCATGCCCAGTTCCTGTGTGTCAATGATAGAGCGTAATTAGGTTAAATTTTCCCGAGGTAGGGCTATGTTACTTGCAGTATATACTATTTCCGGTTTGTACTATACCTCTGCTCTCACCGTGGCCTCCCGACCCTCCACTGGATCGATTGGCTTCGTGGTTAGCGAGTGCATCTGCCACGCGTTGGGCGATAAGGGCTTCAATTTGGGCAGTGGTCATGGAACTGGTGCCTTCTCCTGAGTTGCGGGGTGTCTTCCTTGGCGGCATGTTTCTTTATAATCATAATGATAACAAAGGTTAGATATTGCGTAATAAATAACAATCAACACACGTGCATAAGACAACACACAACAATCAACAATAAATCAACCATGCAATATAATCTAAAGACAACCACTTGATAAATAAGTTGTACCAAATACAAAGTATTTTTCAGGAGTAAACACTCCTCCAAAACAAGTAATATCTCAAAAATATTGCGTGAGCACAGCCCGCTCACGATAGGCTAATCAACTGGGTGGTGTAACAGTACCACTCTGCAAGAAGGTAAAAAGTAACAAGGCACAGAGAATCATCAGAACCCTGGCGGGTTCCAACTCCTCTTTGACCGTGTTAGCCGTAAGCTCCGCTGCTAAGGCTGTAGAGTCAGCAAGTGAGGCTCGATGCTTGGCTACTGCTGCTCGCTGGTGTGCCATCCCCAACTGCTCCTCAGTCTGCTGGAGGCGGCTGGATAGTGCAGTGATCCTATCCGTCTCTCTCTGGCGATCCTCAAGTAGTCCTGCTACCTGCCCCTGTAATGCCTTTAGTGCAGTCTCAGTAGCTGTGGCCCTCTGTTCTGTCTCCCGAGCCTTTTCCTCCGCGGCCTCGATCCGGTCTCGTACTATCAGTAGTGCCTGGTCCGTCAGTGCCAACTCATCCTGGAGGGATGATATGTCAGCGTCATGTAACCTGCTGCGCGTCACAAGTATCGGTAGCACCTCCCTCGTAGGCCGGAGCCAATAGAGGGGTGGGTAGGATGGTCCAGATGACTCTCCTGTAGATGAGGTGTCTGGTGATGCAATCCGGGAACTTTTGGTCGAAGGTCCAGCAATGTCAGGGGAGTGGGCTGGTCGCTTTCTTCTGCGAATGTTCTTCTTCCGAGCTGTGAGTTTGGTCTTCGCTCCCACCGGTGCAAGTAATGGTGATGGCGGCGTCGGGTCCGCCAGACGAGGTGGTGAAGGTAGTATGGAGCCGTCGTCGGACGATGAGTCCCCGTGTAGTACGGAGTAGGGCACCGTCTCGCCCGTGTCGCTCCCCTCGCCGGCGTCTCCATTGCCTCCTGGGGCTGGTGCGCCATCTGCCTCCCCCTCTAACTCCTCCTTAGGATCCTCCTCAGGATCCTCCTCGGGATCCTCTTCAGAATCCAACTCTACAAGATCCACTGAGTCATGTGTCTGTTCCTCATCCGTGGATGAGTGGGGTGATGAGGGTGGGGTGAGTGGCTCCACTGATGATGATGGGGTAGCCGGTGTGTACTCCTCAGAGTCCGAGATCACAATGGGGTCCAATGAGGTCGACATCCTGTAACAAGTCAATATCCAGTAATCCATTGTATTCATGTATGAAAATGCATGTATGATGTGATGTGAACTATGTGAGCCTACAGTTATAGTCTAAGTATACTAAATGCAACTTAGTTCTCTATAACCAGGGCTCTGATACCAATCTGTCACACCCTGAAATTCCACAGCGGGTTACCCGCGGGTCGTGACTGTCAAGGATCATCAGTCCCGGTCATTTCGAACGACCTCTAACTGGTTTTTGAAAAGACATTCCTGTTTGAACATCATACAAAATTAAATAGTAATACAGAGTTTGAAAATGCGGAATGTAAAGTGCGGAAGCAAAAGTAATGTTGCAAAATACAGATACATGACAAATTAGGTTCCCATAAACCTAAGCTTCTAAATGAAAACATGTTGTGGGACTCTTGGAGTGCAATCCTAGTCCGTACATGAATGCTTAGCGACCTGAGATAAACATGCTTAAAGTGTCAACACAGGGTTGGTGAGTTCACAGGTTTAAGTAACATAAACAGAAATGAAAACAGTGTAACAGTACGCATGTATACTATTGATTCGATTGTTGATCAGACAATAAACATTAACTATATAAGCAACACCGAAACCGAAGCTCAACGAAGGAATGCAGAAACTAGCATTTTGCCTCTTACGTGCCCAGCACGCAATGGATTAGGTCAATTATGCACCCGTTTGACTCCCAGTCAGAGTTAGCGCGACTAACCCGGGTGGGGGTTGTTAAACCCAATAGTACTATTCATGAATCACCTCGCTTTGTGTAATAATTAACGGTTCGAATATGAGAGGACTTTATGTGCGGGAAATGCACCCACTTATATAAATTAAAGCGAAATCAAAGTAATTGTCATACGACCAAGTAAGAAAATGGTTTAGCATGTATCTCCCCCAAATGGAAAAGTAAGTAAAATGTGGCCGTGAAAACCCACCTGGAAATGCGGTGAATGAGAAATGGAAGTAACGAGAGGAATCGAGTAACTCCGGGTAACCGACCTAACCGAGCCCTAAGAATTAATAAGGCTATAAGGTCTATGAAAGTAAACATGGTTTATGTAACCACATTCATCGAAACGACTCAACGTTGAAAGGTTACATTGACGTTTTGAAAAAGGTTTGACCAAAGTTGACCGAGGTTTGACCGAGGTTTGACCAACTTTGACCAAGGTTTGACCAATTTTGACCAAGTTTGACTAATGTTGACTAATGTTGACCAATGTTGACTAGTGTTAACCAATGTTGACCAAGTTTGACCAATGTTGACTAATGTTGACCAATGTTGACTCATATTGAAGTCATGTATAAACAACACACAAGTAACATATAAGTTGTAAACATGTAACACATAAGCATCATACAAGTTATACATGTGTAGCACTCAAGTAGCATATAAGTTGTACATGTGTGACACATAAAGAACATATAAGTTGTACCTAAGTAATGTATAAGTAACCCTTTGTGACATAACATACAAGCTTCAACTAGTTGTATAAGAAACTAACATGTGATAAGTGACATAGCATTTGCACATCTTTATGGCACATTTCATACACATAATTCATGTCATCATATTAATAACCTATTAGTATCATTTCAACACTTTCAAACAAGTAGCATAATATGTCATTGCAAAATTCCATAACTCTTAACATAACAAGGTTTCCATTTTTGACAATTAGGGTTTTAGTGCACTTGAGGTGACATAGCCCAAACAAACAAGTTATACATGAAATTATAATAGTAACATATTAGTAACATGATTCTATGCATTTACTTTCTATTTCAAGCAATTATGAAGTTTCTCAACAAATAAGGTTTCCTTATTTAGCAAGGTTCACCAAAACATGTCATTACACCATTCCAAATCACATATTCTTTCATAAGTCATCTATTCATATTGTAATAAGGCCATATAACCTACTTTAAACATTTATATCCTACACATACAAATTATGAACAATTAAAGTTTCCTTTTTAGGAAAGTGGTCCAAACGACCCTATTGCACATGTGTAACCTCAAATAAATCTTTTTACTACTTTAATATATATTATAGAACCATAATATCAAGTTTTTATCCAATAGAAACTCATAACACAAAATATGCAAAATTAAAGTTTCCTTAAATAGTAAGTCACCATAACCTAGTGAAAAACGACATTTCAACCAAAAAGATTATATTTCCTACTTATTCTAGTATTATGAGTATCATCCAAACCATCCAACATATCATATACACATTTCTACAAAAACTCAATTAATAAAGTTTCTATAAATAGAAACGAGCAAAAATCAACATAAACAAGCATTTCAAACAATAAACTATGCATATGTGCATCAACAACTTTATTTTATGAAAACTATTGATTAAAACATGGATTTAGAGATCTTTTAACAAAGAAAATCGTTTGGATGAGTGGTGACCCACTTATGGCCGAAAATGGTGAAAAAATATGGGTAGGAACTTACAAAATCTAAGTATGATGGTTGAATGTAGGAGTAGGTGGCTTGAATCACCTTAGAACACCTTCAATTAGCTCCTAGCACTCTTGGATGGATGAAGCAAATTTTGAAAGATGGTGGCTAGGTGGGGAGGGTTACGGCCGAGAGAAAGAGAGGAGAGGGGAGAGATTAGGTTTAGGGTTTAGGTGGAAATGAGGGATTAGTGAGTGTAAGGGAGTGTTTTAGTGAAATGGGTTTGGGCTTCTTGGGTTTTTAAGGGCTTTTTCTTGAGGTTTGGGCTTCTAATTAGGATTAGTAACTAAAAGTGCTGAATTTATTTAGCCCAATTATTTAAATAAATCATCTTTATAAAACTCATTTAAAGTTGTTGGCACATATCGCGTATCCGCTTAAAAAGCGTTAAAATAAAAGTTGCTCTAAAAATTCCAAAAAATTCATATAAGCATGAAGTATTAAATCACAGTATTACATATAATTTTTACACACCGATTATATGTCTAAGTATTATTTCTAAAATTCACAAATGTTCGTGTGACTAGACGCGTGCGTGACCCGGTAATCCGCCCAATTACCGATGCATGTAATGAAATGAAATGAATGGACTTGCTATATGAAATATGTACTTAATTACTCTATAATTAAGTATGATGCAAGTGTAATCATGTGAATTCAAGTAATAGTCGGGTATAGATATTAACCTGAATTTGCCGGGTATCACAATTGGATATGATGGTGACATCGTTACATATATTGATATGTTGGTAGTCTCTGCATGTATAAATTAGACGATATTTGTGTGATTAACTAAATTGCAATCTTTGTGTTTTACCCACATCGAATATCGGTACTTTCATCATTCGAATGCAAAGTGAATCTAGTCATACCATGAGACCAGGATCTTGATGAGTTCTTAGCACAATTTGTTTGCTCTAAAGACTATATCCGTCAAATACATGATTTAGAGTTAAACACCTTCATACAGTTGATGGTTCTGGTGAAAATCTTGGATGGAAACCAAGAAGTCAGTCTGTTTTGCCCTTTGAATCATTCGTGATTTCAATTGACATATCCAATATCTTACGGATATCCGCATACCCGAATCATTCATGATTCTTCATATATACTCTTCACAACTCATATGAATAAATATGATTCAGTACTATCTCAGAAACCAAGACAATGAATCAAAATGATTCTAAATCAATATGATTCTAATCAAATCCACTTGGATTATTTTTCCTGTGCTAAGAACGCTACCTTCATGCTGGTGATTAGATCATGATCTGGTGAAATTTTGCGTTGATTCTCAGTTCTTTCCATCTCGATTGTGGGGTACACATTGTATTGATTAATCTTACCTTAACTTTCACACAGTATTTGCTGAAACATGATGCATGAGTTTATATGGATTAATATACTGCAATCAATGTTGAACTTAGTAGATCCTGACTTGATATGAAGTGTGATTAAGATAGTGTGCATTTATGATCCTATGTCAATTCAGTTTATCAACATGTGAAAAGGCTGGATTTTCTGAAAAAGTTTATGTGTGTGTTTTTGTTTTAGTGTTTTGTATGAAGTATAAATAGTTTATTCTTTGTTGTTTTTCTTATATTTGAAAGCATTAAAATTTTGGAACATGTCTTAACGATATCAGGATTGGGATAAAGAAAAATAAATTCAAAATTTCACAAGTAAAAAGTTTTTGTCTGAAATCTTTTGTCCGAAATTGTTTTCGATCGAAAAGTTGTATAAGTCTTTTCGTCCAAAATCTCAAAAGGTATATATGTGTACTTTTCGTTCGAAATCATTTCACTACCACTGTATGAGTTTTCGAGCATGTTTTTCGATTTTACCAAGTATCGTTTTTTCAGGCGAAATCTTTGAGCAAAGTTGAAAGTGTTTTCGGGGTAAAGTTTCCGACATTAAGGTATGTTTTTCTAGATCCTTAGAGTAAGATTAGATGGATCCATGGCCTTAGAATTTAAATGTTTATGAATCGTCCGAAAACTTGTATGATTTGTCCGAAATCTTTGATGAATTGATCGAAATCTTTCTCGGATGGAAATGAAGAGTCTCCAACTGATCTGTCCGAAAAGGTTTTCGATCGAAATTGTTTTCGATCAGGTTTTATGTGAGTTTTCGTCCGAAAACCTTGGAGTTGGAAATTTTTGTAAAAAAAAAAATTGTTTTCGGTCGAAAAAGATGTTTAACACGAGTTTTCGATCGAAAATGTTTTCGGATACTAGTTTTCGATCGAAATCTTTGGAGTTAGCAAATTTTGAATTTTACCTGATTTGTGTTACTTGTCTTGAACAGATATGAACAGGTTAAAGTTTGACTCAAAGCACAACATCTGTGTGTGTTTGACAGCTAGCACAAGAAAATCAAGGGGTTATGAAGAAATAGTTCGGTTTCTGAACAAATCAAGAATTTTAACAGCCATATCAACACAAGTTATTGTTTATGAAACTCAAGTTCGAGAATTCAGGAACAACGTTGAATATAAGCATGTTAAAAAAGAAATCTGGAGAGAAAGTATAGTTGTTGGAAAGAAGATTAAGATTACTGAACAAGTCAGATTTCCATACAGAATAAGTTACACGTGTATGGTGCAGATAATAAGAGAAATGGGTTATGAAGGAGAATTACCAAGAAGACAGGTGACAAAGACTTTATTAGGGAAACAGTGGAGGTACTTAGTACATGTATTCATTCATTGCCTTGGACCGAGGACAAGAGCATTTGATCAAATTGGTGAAGTGTTTAGTAGAGCTTCGGTTTGTCTGACAACTCACCGTAGATTCAATTTCTCAAGAATGATCTTTGAAGCCATGATTAATAATTTTGTGGCTCCAAGACAGAACAACAAGTTTCTACTTTATCCGAGATTCTTACAGATGATAATCAATACACTATTGCTAGATCTTCCTAATGATGGGGTTGAGCTACCATTGGATCAAATGATAGAAACAATTTTCAGTAGCATGAACACCATAAGGAAGAAAAGCAAGTTTACTAGGACAGTGACACCTTTGTTTCCAAGCATGATTGAAGAGAATCATGATCCCGAGTTCGATGTAGAAGATGAATTGAATGATATTCAAGGTAGTGAAATAGAGGATAATGATGGTAATGATAGTGATGATGAAGGAGGTGATGATGATAAAGGTGGTGAAGGTGAAGATAGGAATGCAGTTCAAGACAATCCTGAAGGTGTTCAAGCATCTGTGATTATTCCTGAAGTTATTACAGAGATTGTGGTCGAGAAAAAAACTGTTGATGATCCAGTTAAAGAAACATAGAGGGTTCAAGAAAATGAAAGTGTTGAAATACCAGAAGTTCCAGCAACTGCAACTAAAACTCTAATCAAAAGGAAAGCTACTGAATCTGACAAAGACGTGCCTTCTAGACCTCCTCCATCTAAGGGTATCGTGATTAAAGAACCTTAACAAAAGAGATTGAAGACTATGGCACAGAGGTACTCAGGAAAGGGAAAGGGAAAGGGTAAAGAAGTTCCAGATCCTGTTAAACAAAAGGCTTCTAAAGATTACAAACTGATGGATGAAGAGTTTGTAAACTTTACAACTCAAGAAACTAAAAATATTATAAGTCAATTGAAGACTCACGTTTCAAATCTACAAAGCAGAGAAGATGCAAATGAAAGAGAAATTAGGGAGTTAAAGACAAGTGATTCCAAGAAGCAAAAGCAGCTTGATGAGCAACAAGTACAAATAAATAATTTGCAAAGCATTGTGCAAGATCTTGTCAAACGTCTTGGAATGTCTGTTTCAATTCCGAATGTCCCTAGTCAACCCATGCAAGGGAATAAAGAACAACAAGGACCTTCAACAATAAATCATTCACAACATACTGAATCTCCAATTAATGGAGCTGATCTTTTTGTTTCACAAGATATGTTTGATGTTGATTCATTTATTAATCAACAAGGTGAAGGAATGGGGGTAGGAGATGAAGATAAGTAGAAGGAAGAAGATGAAAAAGAGGAAGATGAATATGTTAATATCACAGATATCAAGAAAAATGATGTGGATCCTTCTGATGATGATGATGATAGCAGTAGTGATGGATCTGGAGTTGGTAGCAGTAGAGCAAATAATGAAGAGTTAAGTGATGAAAAAGATTCTAATGCAATTTATGTGAAATATGAATATGAAGAAAAATAGACGTATGTTGAATGTGACGGGAATGAAGTTGGAAGGTTGGATAAAGTACTGGATGAGAAAATTCCTTCTGATGAATTGTTTGAAGAGAGTGAAGCAGATGAAGCTCAAAGATAATATACTATAAAGAAAGCTTCTGATGATAAAAGTTTGTGGTGAAAAGTTAATGAAAACGATCAACTGTTGAAAGAATTACAAAAGAATAAGGAATCCAAGAACGGCATTGACTGGATTGATTTTGGGTTGGAAATTTGATAGTGAAAAGAAGATGTATGTGATCAAGAGGGTTGCTGGTGATATTCAACATTTTGATACATGTCATAAATTACAGACACTACCAAGACGGGATATAAGAGATCTGAGTCGTTTGAAGTTGATTAATGAATCAAACAATACTCGAGCTTCTGCTTTTGAAGGACTTCTTAGGAATCAATGTAATCAAGATAAATTTACATCATTTCAGCCTCAAATTCCTATACGAAGAAGGATCAAGAAGAAATACAGAACAAATGTGAAGATCAAGTACAAATACATAGTCAAACCAGCTGATACTGTGAGAGCGGTGTATATACCTGAAAGAAGAGAGAGCTTCATCAAGGATTTTGAAAAGTGGTTTTATGATTCTTCATCACATGAAGAGGTATTCAATAGAGGGGACTTCCAGAAGTCAGAATCTTTGATCCGATGAATCTATTCAGTTTTTCAGATGAAGATCTAAATATTTTGTATTATAACACGATTCAGTGTGAGATGAGCTTGATGATAAAGAAGGAAGCAAAGTTGTATATGAGAGTGGTGTCTCGTTGTTTATCTTTAACAGATGAAGCTAGAGTGATCAAGAAAAGGTTATAGGATATTGATTCAAAGAAAGTAAAGCCTGAGAAGAAGCCGGATGCAGACAAGACATAGAACATGGGATTCAATGGACTAGGGGGAGATTGTTGGAACCTAGTAGTCCATCGAATTCAAGTTTCTATTTTCATATATGCTTAAGTGTAAAGTTTTGAAGACTTTATCGATCGAAAAAGAGTTCGATCGGAATCTTTTTCGGACGATCAAAGTTTTTGGACGAAATCTTATTACTCTATATAAGTCTTGTATTTGAAAGCTAGAGGAAGCTAGAACTTGTATCTGATTTGTATATCTGTATTCATAGTATTTCACTACTGATTATACTGATTCTCTAAGTGAATACAAGATGATGTTTTGTGATTAATTCCGTTTGATGGCGTATTATCTTAGATTCGTTGTTTGATTCGTCGGTTTTCGATCTTAGAGTCTCTTGGATTGATTCCGCCTTTCCAGGAGATTGTTAGTTATTGTGTTTCTTGGAATATTTCAGATCAAGGGGATTTACAGATCTCACACCCGGAGCTACTCCGATAGCAAGGTCACCTTACCGGCTAGCGCCATCAGAAATGCAGGAGTTGTCTAACCAGTTGAAGGAACTGTTAGATAAGGGGTTCATCAGACCAAGATTTTCACCTTGGAGAGCCCCGGTCTTGTTTGTCAAGAAGAAAGACGAATCGTTCTGTATGTGTATCGACTATAGGGAACTGAACAAAGTGACGATCAAGAACAGATATCCATTGCCGAGGATCAATGATCTTTTTGACCAGTTAAAAGGGTCGAGTTATTACTAAAAGATCGATCTGCGGTCGGGATATCATCAACTAAGGATTCAGGAAGACAACATTCCAAAGACCGCCTTCCAAACGTGTTACGGTCACTACGAGTTCATAGTCATGCCATTTGGGTTAACCAATGCATCGGCGGTAATCATGGACCTCATGAACCGAGTGTACAAACTCTACTTGCACAAGTTTGTGATTGTGTTCATAGACGATATCTTGATATACTCACGGAGTCAGGAGGAGCATGTTGAACATCTAAAATTGATTATGGAATTACTAAAGGGCGAGAAGTTGTACGCCAAGTTCTCGAAGTGCGACTTCTGGATTCGTGAAGTACAATTTCTTAGACAAGTGGTCAACGAGAAAGGAATACATGTTTACCTATCCAAAATTGAGGCAATTAAGAAATGTGAAGCACCTAAGACTCCAACCGAGGTGCGACAATACCTACGTCTTGTGGGCTACTATCGGTGATTCATCGAAAAATTCCCTAAGATATCCCAACCCCTCACTACTTTGACTCACAAAGGCAAGAAATACGAATGGAACAATAAAGCAAAAACAACGTTTCAACTGCTGAAGTAGAAGCTATGCAGCGCACCGATCCTATCACTACCAGAAGGAACGGACGACTTCGTCGTATGCTGTGACGCGTCACATCAAGGACTCGGTTGCGTGTTGATGCAAAGAGAGAAGGTCATTACTTATGCTTCTCAACAACTAAAAGTGCATGAGAAGAACTACACCACCCACAACTTAGAGTTGGGAGCCGTAGTCTTCACAATAAAGATTTGGAGACATTACTTATACGACACGAAATGTACAATTTTCACTGATCACAAGAGTCTTCAACATATCTTCGATCAGAAGGAGTTAAACATGAGATAACGCCGATGGGTCGAATTACTCAACGACTATGACTGCTTCATCCGTTACCATCCTGGAAAGATAAACGTCGTTACTGACGCCTAGAGCAGGAAAGAACAGCGAAAGCCACGACGACTGCGAGCATTACAGTTGACAATTCACACAGACCTACATAATCAAATTCGTGACGCTCAACTAGAGGTAATCAAGGAGGTAAATTTGGAACAAGAGTCCCTACGAGGTATGGAGAAACAATTTGAGGTCAAGTCCGATGACAATCGTTACTTCGTGGATTAGATTTAGGTACCGAGCTTTGGGAATCTAAGGGATCTAGTGATAGACGAAGCACATAAGTCCAGATACTCGATTCACCCTTGTGCTGACAAAATGTACCTTGACCTCAAGGAACACTATTAGTGGCCCAATATGAAAGCCGACATTCCCACCTATGTTAGTAAATGCCTAACATGTGCAAAGGTCAAAGTGGAGTATCAGAAACCATTAGGATTACTACAACAACCACAAATTCCACAATGGAAGTGGGAGCAGATTTTAATGGATTTCACCACGAAGTTTCCTAGGACATCCAACAGTTATGACACAATCTGGATAATTGTCGATCGATTAACAAAATTTGCGCACTTCCTTCCTATCAAAGAAACCAACAAACTGGAAAAACTGACCGGACATACCTAAAAGAAGTAGTCTCGAGACACGGAGTGCCAATCTCCATCATTTCAAGTAGGGATAGTCGATTTACTTCCCGATTCTGGCAAACACTGTAAAAAGCCTTGGGTACTCGGTTGGATATGAGTACTGCATACCATCATCAAACGGACGGTCAGAGCGAAAGGACCATCCAGACTCTCGAGGACATGCTTAGAGCTTGTGTGGTTGACTTCGGAAATGGTTGGGATCCCCACCTACCATTGGTCGAGTTTTTATATAACAACAGCTACCACACCAGTATCAAAGCCGCCCCATTCGAAGCAATTTCTGGAAGAAAGTGCAGATCACTAATTTGATGGATGGAGGTGGGAGACAGTCAACTCACTGGTCTAAAAATCATTCATGAGACTACAGAGAAGATCGTACAGATACGTGAATGTATAAAGGCCGCACGTGACCGTCTGAAGAGTTACGCTGACGTGAGATGCAAACCATTAGAGCAAACCATTAGAATTTCAAGTGGGAAGCAAGGTTCTGTTAAAAGTCTCACCATGGAAAGGTGTGATACGATTCAGTAAACGTGGAAAGTTGAACCCTCGTTACATTGGACCTTTTGAAATCCTGAAAAGGATAGGTCCCGTTGCTTACAAACTCAACCTACCGGAAACCATCAATGGTGTTCATGATGTATTCCACGTGTCAAATATGAAGAAGTGCTTGTCAGGTAAGACATTAGTCATGCCATTAGATGAGATTCAGATAGACGATCAACTTCACTTCATCGAGGAACCAGTTGAAATTATGGACCGTGAGGTCAAATAGTTTAAACAAAGCCGCATTCCCATAGTCAAGGTTCGTTGGAATTCTAGACGCGGACCAGAGTTCACTTGGGAGCGAGAGGATCAGATCAGGCATAAATATCCACACTTATTCGAAACCGCACCGTCCCCTAGCGACGCGAACTGAGTTTCGGGACGAAATTCCATTTAACAAAGGGAGTATGTGATACCCGATAATTTCAGGTGACTGTATATACCCGACTATTACATGATTACGCATAATTACACATGCATCATACTTAATTATAGAGTAATTAAGAAACCATTACATATAGCAAATTCCATTCACTTCATTTCAAAGCGTGCACCGGTAATCGGGAGGATTACCGGATCACACACGCGTCCTGTCACACGAACGTTGGTGAATTATAAACTAATATTTAGACAAATACTTGGTGTGTATAAATCTTATGCAATACTGTGATTTATTAGTTCGTACTTAGATTAATTTTTTGGGAATTTTTACAAAAACTTTTATTTTTAACGCTTTCTAGCGGATACGCGATGTGTACCGACAAATTCAAGGAATATTTCATAAATAAGACTTGTATTATATTATGGACTTAAAAATTCAGCTTTTTAACTTATTAGACAAATACTTGGTGTGTATAAATCTTATGCAATACTGTGATTTATTAATTCGTACTTAGATTAATTTTTTGGGAATTTTTACAAAAACTTTTATTTTTAACGCTTTCTAGCGGATACGCGATGTGTACCGACAAATTCAAGGAATATTTCATAAATAAGACTTGTATTATATTATAGACTTAAAAATTCAGCTTTTTAACTTATTAGTGTTTAAAAGCCCAATTTCTTTATTATAGAAGCCCATTTTTTTAAATAAATAAAAAAGACCTACACTTACACTATAAAAACCACCTTAAGCCTTAAGCCTCCATCTTTTTTAAAAAGCCTAACCCTAACACTACTCTCCCCTCTCCCTCACTACTTTCGTCCGCCACCCCCTTGCAAGCCTCCATCCAATCTCAAACTTTTATCATCCTTTCAAATGTTCTAAGGTGCTATTGTGTTTCCAAGTTATTTAAGCCAATACAACACCCATTTCATCATCATACTTGGATTTGTAAGCATTTCATCCACACTTTCTTTAATTGTTCGGCCATGTGGTAGTACACCACTCATCCAAATAAAAATCTATGTTATAAGTCTTGAATCAATGTTTTAATCAAAGGTTTTCAACATAAAATGGTTTTTAATATAAGTTGGTACATATTGATGCTAGAAAAGTGTTGTTTGATGAGTTATATGCTTTTTCTATTTAAGGAAACTTTATTACCTTTAGATTTATAAAATTGTTCATATGATATGTTAGATGGTTTGTATGTTTCTAGTAATTTAAGTAAATATGAGTTTTATTGTTGAAATGTGTTGGTTGCACCATTTGGAGTCGTTTCTATAAATAGAAACTTTATTGAATTGTATTTTGCGTTCTTGAGTTAATAGATGAAATAACATGATATAAAGCTTTAGTGATGTTTGTTAAAGCGATTTATGAGTTTGTTAGGTGTTAAACATGTGTAACTTTTCATATGGCAACTTTCCATAAAAGGAAACATTATTGAAACAAAAGTTGTGTTTGCATGCTATAATTATCAAGGATAGGTTAAATTATGTTATTAGCACTTGGTTAAATGATTAGTATGATAATATGTGGTTGAAAGCTTTATCATGACTCATTTTGGGACACCTTACTAATAAAGGAAAGTTTATTGGTTTAGAAACCACATGTTTGCTTTATATGGAATGTTAATGAATGAAACCATGTTAGTAGTGTTGAAATAGAATAATTTCATGTGTTGTTTGTTGTTTGAACCATGTTACAAAAAGGGTATCAAAACCCTAGCTTTCTAAAGAATGAAACTTTTGTGTTACATGAACTAGGTTACAAGTTTCTAACTTACTTTGCATGTCTTAATGTGTTGCATGTGATGTTACTAGATGACTGGTACAATATTATGAGTTATTTCAATTATATGTGATGTCTGTGTAAGTGTTATGTAAATTTACTAATTATGTGACCTAAACTTGTGTTGTTATATGACATGAACTTATGCAAGTTACTTAAGTATGTGTGTTACTACTTTATGACATGAACTCGTGTATGTTGTGTTACTACTTGTATGACATGAACTTAGGTATGTTATGTTACTTGTTATATAACATGGACCTATGTGAGTTACTTGAGTATGTATGTCATGTCATGATGTTATTACCTATGTGTTTCATGAATATACATTCACTATATGTCCCAAACGGGTCGTTGTGTCACACTTAGTCAACATTGGTCAACCTTGGTCAACCTTGGTAAAACCTTTCAAAACGTCGATGTCACTTTTCAACATTAAGTCGTTTGGATGAACGTGGTTACATAAACTACGTTTACATTTCATAGACCTTATAGCCTAAATGTTCCCAGGGCTCGAGTAGGTCGGTTAGTCAGACTTTTGCTAGGAGTCTCGTGGTTGCTTTGCACTCTATAATCACCTCATTCCCAAGTGAGTCTCACAGCCCCGTTTCACTTACTTTTCCTTTGAGGGAGATACATGTGCAAAATCTATTTTCATAGTCGTATGACTTCACTACTTGAATTCACTTTGATATATAAGTGGGTACATTTTCGTACATAAAGTCCTCTTACAAATTAACCGTTAATTACTTTTCAAAGTGTGGTAATTCATGAATAGTACTATTGGGTTTAACAACCCCCACCCGGGTTAGTCGCGCTATCTTTGACTGGAGGTCTAACAGTGCATAATTGACCTAATCAATTGCGTGCTTGGCACGTAAAAGGCAAGAAATGCAAGTTTCTGCATCATTTTCGTTGAGCTTCGGTTTCGGTGTTTTGCTTATATTATTATTGTATATTGTCTAATCAACAATTGAATCCTGAGTAGAAATACGGACTGTTACATGTTATTTTCTGTTACTTTCAAACTTGTGAACTCACCAACATATTGGTGACTCGTTTAAGCATGTTTACATCAGGTCGTTAATCATTTGCACAAGGACTTGGATTTGCACATCTGGAGTCGCATTTTCATGTTTTCATTAGAAGCTTCAGTTTATGGGAACCTAAAGACATTCTGCTTCTGTATTTTAAAACAATTTAATTGCTTCCGCACATTGCATTCCGCATTTTCTAAACTCTGTTAAACTTTATTATTTGAATGATGTTCAAATGGAATGAATTTTTCGAAAACCATTTAGAGATCGTTCGAAATGACCAGGACCGATGATCCTTGACAGTCACGACCCGCGGGTAAATTGTTGTGGATTTGAGGGTGTGGCATTACGACAACTAAAGACACATGAAAAGAACAATACGACCCATGACCTAGAGACGGGTGCAATAATATTCACGTTGAAATTATGGAAGCACTATCTCTATGAAGTCAGGTTCCGGTATTCACTGACCATAAAAGTCTGAAATACATCTTTAGTCAGAAAGAACTAAACATGAGGAGGAGAAGATGGATGGAAGTCCCAAGTGACTACGACTATGAAATATGCTATCATGAGGGCAAGACTAATGTCGTAGCCGACGCTCTTAGCGGTAAAAAAAGGGAAAAACCTAGAAGAGTCTCTGCCTTAAGACTTGACCTTCAAGTCGTTCTTATGACTCAAATAAAAGAGGCAAAGAAATCCGCCTTAGAAGAGGCAAACCTTGACCAAGAAGGTATGAAAGGAATGTTAGAACAACTCGTCAAAGGAAATGAAGACATTCTATGGATGAACAAAAGAATCTAGATACCCGTGTATGGAAACTTGCGAGAAAGGATTCTCGAAGAGGCACATAAGTCAGGTTCACGGTATTCACTGACCATAAAAGTCTGAAATACATCTTTAGTAAAAAAGAACTAAACATGAGGCAGAGAAGATGGATGGAAGTCCTTAGTGACTACGACTGTGAAATATGCTATCATGAGGGCAAAACTAATTTCGTAGCCGATGCTCTAAGCTAGAAAGAAAGGGAAAAACTAGAAGAGTTTGTGCCTTAAGACTTGACCTTCAAGTCGATCTTATGACTCAAATAAAAGAGGCATAGAAATCCTCTTTGGAAAAGGCAAACCTTGACCAAGAAGGCATGAAAGGAATGTTAGAACAACTCATCAAAGGAAATGACGACATTCTATGGATGAACAAAAGAATCTGGATACCCGTGTATGGAAAATTGTGAGAAAGGATTCTCAAAGAGGCACATAAGTCCAAGTACACTATGCATCTAGGAGGTGATAAGATGTACAAAAATTTGAAACTTAATTACTGGTGGATCGGTATGAAAAAGCACATTGCCATGTACGTTGAAAAATGCTTAACTTGCTCCGAGGTTAAGGCCGAACACCAAAAGCCATCCGGACTGTTAAAACCATTAGAATTACCATTATGGAAGTGGGAAATGATAACCACGACTTCATCATGAAGCTTCCTCGAACCTGTCGAGGGAATGATAGCATCTGGGTTATCATCGATAGACTGACTAAGTCTGCCCATTTCCTACCAATGAAAGAAACATTCGGCATAGATAAGTTGACACAACTATATGTCAATGAAATCATGTCGCTACATGGTGTGGCACTATCTATAGTGTCAGATAGAGATAGTTGCTTCATGTATCGATTCTGGAAAGCTTCCAAAAAAGCCGTAGGAACGCGACTAAACCTCAACAACGCATATCATCCCTAAACGGATGGGCAGAGCGAGAGGACAATTCAAACTCTGGAAGACATGCTTCGAGCATGTGTAATAGACCTCAGCGGAAGTTGGGATGACCACTTAAGTCTGATGGAATTCACTTATAATAACAGCTATCACCTAAGCATTCAGGCTGCATCATACGAAGCCTTATACAGCAGAAAGTGCAGAACGCCTGTATGTTGGTCAGAAATAAGTGAAAATCAGTTATCAAGACCTGAGATAGTTTAGGAAACGATCGATAAGGTTTTACAAATAAGAGAAAGATTAAAAATGGCTCGTGATCATCATAAGAGTTACGTCGATAAGAGACGAAAGCCATTAGAATTCAATATAGGTGATAAAGTATTACTTAAGGTATCACCAAGGAAATGCGTGGTTTAATTCGGGAAGAAAGGAAAGTTAAGTGTCACAGCCCAAGTTTTCACTTGCCCGGGCGTGCGACTCTTAGTTGGTACCTGTCTCTTTTTTTATTTTATCAGAGTTTCATAAACACAGCGGAAATATTCTTTTAAGTTTCATACTCAATTTCAAAACACAGGAAACACCCGTTTCATTCTACTCATAAACAGGGAAACACCCTCATTGTTTTATACAAACGTGTACATATCAAAAACCAAGGTTTACATGAGTTATTTCTTTTAACTGATGTCTAGGGTTGACATTCCCTTTCGTGAGTCAAGGATCCATCGTCCTATCATGGCTAATTCATAATCATAATCACCCTTGGTTAACGATAAAACGTTTGAAAATATTTTATTAGTATAAATTGGTGAATACAGGTATATATTTTTTTCATAATCTGACAAGCGTGAATAAGTAGAACAATTTGCTCATATTTTAATGGTCAATTTACACATCCAGCGGACCACCTGGCCCGAATGTATAACCACTAGCCACACTAGGCACTTTCTTGGATAATCATTGTTTTATGTTAAGTAAGATCTTGCCTTACACCTCAAGCGATTTAGGTCATACGTATTAGAAACAACCAAGCCATAGTCGTAGCCTCGTTACAGTGTTTCGTCCGTAACACGTGTGTGCATACGTGACTCAATGGTCTGAATGCTATATAGTAAATCACCTTATGTGACCAATGGTTGCATTAGTTCATTCAATTCAGATTATAATTCAAAACGGTTTATAGTTTTGAAAACATTTTATAAAAATACAAGTATTCTACTTTACAGGGTTTCGTCTTAGAAAACCTTTAAGAGTGTAGGCTCTAATGGGAAACGTCTCTACTTAGTGTTCCTAGCTTGGTTTCTTGGAATGAGAGTTTCCTAGCTTCTCGGGTTCTCTAGATCAATCTGGCACTTATGAAATTTAAACGTATGAGCGGGAATGAATGAGTGGGAGTGGGATAACTGAAATTAACTCTAAAGTTAAGTTTTGAATGTTTGTGAAAAGATGAAATCGAACTTACTATTTATAGACTTCTTTGGCGACTGTGACAGACCATTATGAGTGGTGACGGTCTGGCACCGCGAGATCGTAACGGACCATTACGGATGGTGACGGTCTATCACCAGATTAGGGTTGCGACGTCATTGGACACGTGTCAGCCTCTGGTTGAATTGCGGTGTGACGGACCGTTATAGGGCATGACGGTCTGTCATAGGCTTGACAAGCATCAGATCTCTACCATTAGTCAGTGAACACGTGTTGTGATCTTGAAGTTTTGCGGCATGACAGACCGTTACCAGGCGTGACGGTCATTCATAGGGTTTCCACGCGTCAAAATCCGGCCATTAGTCACCAGACACGTGGCACTCCATCATTACGCCCTTGCACCACCTGTAATGGACCGTTACCGTCCAGATTTTAAGTTTTTGACTTTTTGGACCTTGTACTTTTATGTAATTCCATATATAGTCCCTGAACTTATATTTTTATTATATTTGGTACAAAAAGTTTTAGGAAGGTTACATTCTCCCTACCTTTAGAAAAATCTCATCCTCAAGATTACTGGAATAGGTGTGGATATATCGTTTTCATTTATGATTCTAATTCCCAAGTATATTCTGGACCGCGTTTGGAATTCCACTTGATTTTGACGAGTTTTAATCTTTTCTTCTTTAGCTTCTTGGTTTGTCGATCTTCTATTTGTAGAGGTTGTTCTATAAATTTTAATTTCTCATTCACCTCTATATCTTGTAGAGGCATTACCAGAGATTCATCAGCTACACATTTGCGAAGATTAGATACATGAAAGTCATCATGTATTTCACTCATTTGTTCTGGTAATTCTAGTTGGTATGCTACTGGTCCAATTCGTTTTATGATTTTGAAGGGTCCGATAAAGCGAGGACTTAATTTACCCTTCTTTTCGAATCGGACAATGCCTTTCCAAGGTGATACTTTAATAACACCTTGTCTCCAATAGTGAATTCGAGTGGCTTCCTTCTTTTATCAGCGTAGCTGTTTTTTCTCTCTCTTGCTGCTTTTAATCGTTCTTGTATCTGAGCTACCTTGTTAGTAGTTTCTTAAACTAGTTTAGGTCCTGACATTTGACTTTCTCCATCCTCGGACCAGCATATAGGAGTTCGGCATTTCCTTCCTTACAATGCTTCAAAAGGTGCGACCTGAATGCTTGTGTGATAACTATTGTTGTATGAAAATTCCATTAAGGGTAGGTGATTATACCAACTACCACCTATGTCTATCACACATGCTCGAAACATATCTTCTAAAGTCTGAATTGTTCTTTCGCTCTGCCTAACAGTTTATGGATGATAATCAGTGCTTAAGTTCAAACGAGTTCCCATACCTTTTTGGAAACTCTACCAGAATCGAGATGTAAAACGACTATCTCTTTCTGAAACTATAGATAATGGCACTCCATGTAGAGATACAATTTCATCTACATATAATTGGGACAATCTATCCATACTGAAGGTTTCTTTCATAAGGAGAAAATGAGCAGATTTAGTTAATTTGTCAATGATAACCCAGATAGTATCATTTCCCCGACTGGTTCGAGGAAGTTTGGTAATAAAATCCATTGTTATCATCTCCCATTTCCAAACTAGAAATTCTAGTTGTTGCAATAAAGCAGAAGGTTTCTGGTGTTCTGCCTTTACTTGGGCACAAGTTAGACATTTTGCAACATATATGACAATATCTTTCTTCATGCCAATCCACCTGTAATTTTCCTTCAGATTTGTATACATTTTATCACTTCCTGGTGCATCATATATTTTGACTTATGTGTTTCTTTGAGTATTCTTTCTCGAAGATCTCCAGTTATCGGAACCCATATTCTTTTATTCATCTGAAGTATTTCATCGTCTCCTTTTATTAATTGTTCAATCATACCCTTCATTTCTTCTTTATCTATATTTTCTTCTGTTTGAGCCAAATGTTGAGCATATTTTATTTGAGACATGAGATCAATAAGAAGGTCAAGTCTAAGAGCACGAACCCTTTTTGGTTTCTCTCTTTCTTTTCTGCTTAAGGCATCTGCAACAACATTTGCCTTTCCTTCGTGGTAACATATTTCACAATCATAGTCACTTAGGATCTCTAGCCATCTTCTTTGTCTCATATTTAGTTCTTTCTGACCAAAGATATACTTCAAACGTTTATGGTCAGTATAAAGTGTAAATTTAACTTCATAGCGATTGTGTCTCCATAAATTCTACGTGAAAATTATGGCATCTAACTCTAAATCATGAGTTGTATAATTCTTCTCATCGGTTTTTAACTGCCGAGATGCATAAGCAATGACTTTGTTTCTTTGCATTAACACACAACCTAGACCTTTGTGTGAAGCATCATAGTATATTACAAAATCTTCATTACAATCTTACAAGTCCAGTATGGGTGCATGAGTCAGTTTCTGCTTCAGGGTCTGAAAAGCTTGATCTTGTTTTGATCCCCACTCGTACTTTATATTTTTACAAGTTAAAGTAGTTAGTGGGACTGCAATTTAGAGAAATCATGAATAAATCGTCTGTAGTATCATGCCAAAACCAGAAACTACGGATTTCTATTGGAGATTTCAGGATTTCCCATTTGGATATTGCTTCAATTTTTGTTTGGTCTACTTGTATACCTTCTGCATTTACTACATGACCCATAAATTATACTTCTCGAAGCCAGAATTTACATTTGGAGAATTTCGCATACAATTTCTTCTTTCTCAGAAGTTCTGACACAGTTTTGAGATGATTCCTATGATCTTCCGCATTTTTGGATAAAATAAGTATATCATCAATGAAAACTATAACGAATTTATCCAAATAAGGTTCACAGATACGATTCATCATATCCATAAATGCAGCAGGAGCATTAGTAAGTCCAAACGGCATAACCATGAACTCATAATGTCCATATCTGGTTCGGAAAGTTGCTTTAGGAATATCTTCTTCTTGAACTTTTAACTGATGATATCCTGAATGAAGATCTATTTAATAAAAATGGCACGCGCCTTGTAATTAATCAAATAGATCATCGATTCTAGGAAGTGGGTAACGATTCTTGATTGTCACTTTATTTAGTTCCCGGTAATCAATGAACATACGCATTGTACCGTCCTTCTTTTTAACAAAAAGGATTGGAGCACCCTAAGGAGATGAACTTGGTCGTATGAATCCCTTTTCTAGCAATTCATCTAATTGCTTCTTTAATAATTTCCTCTCTATTGGAGCTAATCGGTATGGAGATTTGGCAATAGGTGTCGTTCCTGGTATTAGGTTTTATTTTGAATTCTATTTCTCTCTCCGGTGGTACACCAGGTAATTCACTTAGGAATACTTCTGTATATTCAGATACTATTGGTACATCTTCAATGTTATTTTCTTTTGCACTAAAAGAGATCTGAACCAAGTATGCAATGCATCCTTTCTAAAGGCACTTCATTTCTTTTAGCATAGATATGATTCCCAAGGGGTTTTTTTTTATTTATTGCCATGGATTGTTATTGACCTTCCAGAAGGAGTTTTAATTTCTATGTCTCACACCCCCAAATTCAACTAACGGAGTTTTACCGTTTGGCGTGCGATAAACCAGGATCTCAGACATTAGGTACATCAAACGACACTATATGGACTTAAAACGTCAAAACATAAAAGTTCAGAGTTAATGCGAAAGCGTTAATCAAAGAAAGTAAATGCGTAAAACAACACGCCCAAGTCTAATAATAACAGAAAACATAATAAGTGTTTGAATGTTTGATATGTGTTAATAATAACAATAGGACACCACGCATGCCCTAGCGTGCACATGCTTAATGACCTGAGAAAACATGTAAGAACACGTGTCAACACTAGGTTGGTGAGTTCACAGGTTTCAAGTATGTAAATAGAGCGTTTACCATATTATGTATATTCAATATGCATATCTATAGGTAGCTAACCTATGTTCATGTCTTACTAAAGCGCTCGCAACCGAAGCTGACTATTTGTGTTTGTTTGCCTCCCTCCAGGTCTATCAACTCTGGCAAAGTGTTTACGCCAACATTTCACCCGTTCGACCTCCAATGGAGTTAGCGCGACTAAGGCGGGTGGGGCTTGTCAAACCCAGTAGTACTACTAAATATTACCTCGCTAAGATCCATATTAACGGTTCGGTGTGTGTGAGGACTTTTCATGATAGTGTGTTACGCTTAGCCTCAACAATGATATCATATGAATTTCAATAATCAAAAATAGTTGTGACATGTTTTCTCCCCCAAATAAAAATAGTAAAAGGGGTCGTGAAACTCACCTGAGTTGTGTAGTAGGTAGATTCACACAAGAATGAGATTGGAACCACAAGTGTTAGCATGGAATGGCTTACGTATGCTCTAGAATTTTAAACATAACGATTAGGGATACAATGGGATTTGTGATGACGACACGGAAGATTTGAACGTCTTAAAACATACTCAGGATTAACGAGCAGACAAACTTGTCCACGGGAATAAGAATTTCTTAATATACTAATTACGATAAATGCGTTTCATGTCGAACGTCTCTAGTTATGAATAATAATATTTAATAAATATATTCATGCGTTTGTACCATTTAATAATGGTCTAGGAAAATAATATAAATTATTATAATATTTTAAACATAGGGAATTACCACGATAATTGATTGCGTGACAAAAATAATAAAACCATTATTTTTATTCGGATCATAATAACGTGGGTAATAATATAAATAAATATATTATTTATAAGTTTGAAACGTTACACAATGTTTAATAACACGGCAAAAATAATATATAAATATATTATTTTTAATTAGAGTCATGGGTTGAAAATAATGTAAATATATTATTTCTAAAAGTGGGTAAAACTATTAAACATGGGTTACAAAACTAAACCCGAGCCTACGGGTGGTTTCCCAGGCTAAAACACATTAATATAATATTACAATAATATAGGGGTAAGTTTTTATATTAAAATAATACTAGAAAAAGCTCCAAAAATAAAACACAGGAGACCGGTTTCGAACCCGGGTCTCCTATGTGCGTGTTAGGTGATCTAACCATCTCCATCCGCTAGGGTATCGCACAAGCATCCGGATTAGAATGCTTTTAACACAAAACTCCAGTGAGCCCCCTTCCCATATACACGCACGATCAAACCCAGTCCCAAATCCATCAAAAACGACTACGATTTGTCAAAGTATCAAAGGGGTATTGTTAATCGAGTTATTGCGAAACTATGGGTTCGTTTAATTGTAAAACCATCAAGTCTAATATAGTTTAATTGAAGATTCAGAAGACGAAACCCTAGATCAAGAACACCAAGTCGATTTGAATGATTCTGATATTAAAAGTCGTTGAGATCATAGGGCTTTCACTAATTAGGACCATACGAAACTGTTAGTGTAGTTTAATTGGATTGAAAACGTGTTTAGATTAGAGTTCGATTAAACCGGTTTGTGATGAACCCTAGACAAACGATCGTGTTAAATCCGGTAATGGAAGCCCGAATTATGATGGGACTTTTGATTAACAGGTTAAAACGAATCTAAAGATGGAATCAATTACCACAATAGATGACGGATTGATGGAGTTCGATTAAACCACAACCGTGGGTCCGATGAGTTGGCCTCCGGCGTCTCCTTCTGCTAATTCAATTGATTTGAGGTATGAAACGGGTTTTGGGGAGCTCGAGTAAGGTACGTAGGTGATTCAATTGTGATATTAACAGACGAAATGCTCAAATTTGATCACTCTCAAAGGAACGGTCGACGGTTACAATATAATTAGTCATAAATTGGTTTAATTTGACAATGATGAGGTTTATTCGGCAGTTAAGACCTGTTAAGGCTATCAACGTGCGAAATCAGTTACAAATTCGAGCGAAAATCAATTTGAGAACTTGAATTGGATCAAAATCAATCGGTTTGACTTTCTAAAGTCAAACAGAACCTTATTGTTCTTGATTTTGACTTTGCAAGTAAATGAATCAAGATCTGGGACTTGGCAGAAATAGTCCCTGCAGTTTTAGGTGAAGTAAGGTTAAGAAAATGGCAGAATTAGTCCCTAGGGTTGAGATAGGTTAAATAGGTTAGGATTTAACTGGATATTGCTAACGGAGTTAACCCTAATTTGTCGGATGTCACATCATCCCCTATTTGAAATAATTTTCATCCCAAAAATTAGAATAAATAAATAAATAAATTTCTGGGGTATCACATTATCCCCTAGTTGAAAGAATTTTCGTCCCAAAATTAGAATAGTACCTAAAGTGTTTGACGTAGAGTGCTTGAACAGATGAGGATACTTGCGCATCATCTGGTCCTCGCGCTCCCAAGTGAATTCCGGTCCGCGTTTTGAGTTCCAACGAACTCTGACAATAGGGATTTTACTGTGTTTGAGAGTTTTGACTTCCCTATCCATGATTTCTACCGGTTGTTCAACAAAGCATAATTGTTCATCGATTTGTAGTTCCTTAAGAGGAACCACGAGTGTCTCGTCTGCTAGACATTTCTTCAAGTTCGAGACATGAAAGACGTTGTGTACACCACTCAGTCCTTCAGGTAGGTCCAGTTGATACGCTACTGGGCCAACTCCCTTCACTATCTTTAACGCTCCAACATAACGAGGGTTTACTTTGCCTCGTTTCCCGAAGCGAATCACACCTTTCCAAGGTGAGACTTTCAAAACAACCATGTCGCCTACAAGAAATTCTAACGGTTTGCGATGTTTATTGGCATAACTCTTTTGACGATCACGAGTTGGCGCCATACGGTGTCGAATTTGAACGATCTTTTCAGAGGATTCGAATACAAGTTCACGACCCGTAAGTTTGCTATCCCTAACTTCAGCCCAACATGTAGGAGATCGGCATTTACGTCTGTATAATGCCTCAAATGGTGCTGCCTTGATGCTAGTGTGATAACTGTTATTGTAGGAGAACTCCACTAGAGGCAAGTGAGTTTCCCAACTGTTACTGAAATCGATCACACAAGCTCGTAGCATGTCTTCTAAGGTTTGAATGGTACATTCCATTTGGCCATCTATTTGAGGATGGTACGCCGTGCTCATATCTAGACGCGTGCCTAAAGCTTTTTACAAAGATTGCCAGAAACGTGATGTGAATCGAGCATCACGATCCGAAATGCTAGAAATTGGCACTCCGTGCCGAGAGACTACTTCCCTTAAGTAAATACGAGTAAGTTTTTCCATCTTGTCGGTCTCTTTGATTGCCAAAAAGTGAGCGGATTTCGTCAAACGATCGACGATCACCCAGATGGTGTCGCATCTGCTAGGGGTTTGGGGCAATTTGGTGATAAAGTCCATAGATATTTGTTCCCATTTCCACATTGTAATCTCTGGTTGTTGAAGTAAGCTAGAAGGCTTTTGGTATTCCACCTTGACCTTTGTGCACGTCCAGCACTTGCTCACATAGGTGGCTATATCAGCCTTTAACTTCGGCCACCAATATAGAACCTTTAGGTCATGCTACATCTTGTCGGAACCTGGATGAATAGAGTATCAAGATTTATGAGCTTCATCCATAATCAGTTCCCTTAGGTTTCCATACATTGGAACCCATATTCGCTCCGCGAAGTAGAGAATGTCATCTGATTTAACCTCAAGTTGGTTCTCCATACCATGTGTGGCTTCTGACGGTAGGTTCTCCTCTTTCAAAGCTTCGAGTTGAGCACTACAGATTTTGTCAGGTAATACAGTGTGGATAGTAAGTTGTATTGCTCAGACTTGTTTGGGCTTGGTTTCCTTTCGGCTTAGGGCATCGGCTACCACATTAGCCTTGCCCGGATGATATCTGGTCGCACAGTCGTAGTCATTCAAGAGTTCGACCCAACGACGTTGTCGCATGTTCAACTCTTTCTGTTCAAAGATATGCTGAAGACTCTTGTGATCGGTGTAAATAATGCACTTGGTACCGTACAAGTAATGTCTCCAGATCTTTAGTGCAAATACTACGGCTCCTAACTCTAAGTCATGAGTCGTGTAGTTCTTCTCGTGTATTTTTAGTTGACGAGAAGCGTATGCGATTACTTTCTCGCGTTGCATCAGTACACAACCAAGACCTTGAATGGATGCATCGTAATACACCACAAAATCATCCGTTCCCTCTGGAAGAGATATGATAGATGCACTACAGAGTTTCTGTTTGAGCAGTTGAAACGCTGACTCCTGGGTGTCACCCCAGTTATAGGGTTTACCCTTTTGAGTTAGGGCAGTGAGGGGTTGAGCAATCTTGGAGAAACCCTCAATGAAACGACGGTAATAGCCAACCAATTCCATAAATTGTCGCACCTCTGTCGGAGTTGTCGGTGCCGCCCAATTCTTGATGGCTTCTATTTTTGATGGATCGGCATGTATTCCCGTCTCGTTGACAACATGTCCTAAGAATTGCAATTCACGGATATAGAATTCGCACTTGGAGAATTTTGCATACAACTTTTCTTGTTTTAGCAATTCCAGAATCAAACGAAGATGCTCCTCATGTTCTTCCTTATTCTTGGAATAGATGAGGATATCTTCAATGAAGATGATGACAAACTAATCGAGGTAAGGTTTACACACACATTTCATGACATCCATGAATACCGCGGGTGTGTTGGTCAGTCCGAATGGCATAATCATTAATTCTTAGTGACCATACCTAGTTCTGAATGTCAGCTGTAGGTCCCCGGGTGCGGAATGCCGAACCGGGTTGGCTAGTCGAACCGGGTGCGGAATGCCTGTGACTAGATGGAGTACCGACAACAACAAAGTAAACCGACAACAAAACACAAGATACTTTAAACTCCGTCTATTGATAATCACAGCCGGTTAGAGTTTGAATGAATGCGTACATAACTCTGTCATTAACTGGCTATATATACTAAGACATGTTTCCTGCGCACTTAGCAAGTGCACAGGGCTTAACTCCTTCGTACTTAGCAAGTACGCAGCCTTTGTTCTTGCGTACTTGCTAAGTATGCAGGATGTACATCTTGCGCACTTGTCAAGTGCGCACAACACTTTACAAAGACTAGATAAGTACAAGTACCTACATACATGATTACAACTCGATAAACCAATACATACACATACTAAATACAAATACCAATACAGAAAGTAAAGTACAAAATCATAAGACAACATCCAGAGTGTCTGCCACACAAACGTGCTCCAACAAACTCCCCCTTGACAACGGATTTGGATTGTCTTCGGTCTTCAACTTCCGGCAGCTCTAGCTTCCGATCTTCAGCTTGTAGTCAAGACAGCTTAATGCTTGAAGCTTTGTCCACTCATCCGTGTAGATGTAGTATTTTTCATTTAGAGCCGTTAGATCCTTCACATAGAAGTTGATGAAGGTAATTTCATCAAAGACCCTGATCAGTTCCTTTGGTTCCAAGCTTCCACTTGCGAACCTTATTCTTCCAATCACCATCGCCTCGCCCATCTTTGGGTCCACGTACCAGTACCATATGTTACCAAGGATATCCTGAGATAACTTGCTCAGGGGAATCCTGGTTTCACATAGCACTGGCTTGTAAACCAGCTTCTTTAGACTACAGATAGTCATGGGATGTCTGACGTTCTTGTCCCGGACTCTCTTGGGCATCTGAGGCTTGAACAACTCGAAGTTCCCCGGTCTTCCATCTTTCTGTAGTGTTCCCCATAAACCCTTTGCTAATGTATGACTTGTGTCACACAGAAGCTCACATTTTGCTAAGTTCACTAGATGGCAAACAACTTCTTGTCTCACTGGTTGGCTTCAAGTATTGAACCCCACCAGCTCATATGATGGCAAACAACTTCTTGTCGTCGTCGAACTTGATAGACAAGATCATACCTGTGGCTCCTTGTTTGTCTATGATAGATGTGTTTTGCCAGACTGGAGCTTGATCCTTAGTAAACCATCCTCTAGGATATTTATTCTTCCATGCTTCATGATCAACAGGTTCGGGATCGTTGGGAGAGGCTTCAGTCGAGGTTGCTGCACCACTAGCCTCAACAACAAATTCAGGCTCGACTGAACCTGTGTTAGAAGTAGCTTCAAAGGCTGGAGCTTCAAAGATCTCTCCATCCTCAAGCTCGTAAACTCCTTCACCGTCCCCTTTAGGAAACTCTACCATAACATCCTCATCTTCTACATCCCATTCATCATCAGACTCGATCTCTCCTTCTTCTAGATTGCTGAGAGCATCGATCTGAGCTTCTTTTGAATAGTCTGGCTCAATCATTAGAATATCATCAGATAGATCTTTAAGTACATTGGTCACAGAATTTCCTGTACTACCTTCACTACCTCCTTCACCTGACACATCACCTTCATGTTGAGTGGACTCCCCCTCGGCCATAGGCACAACATAAATGGGAACAATTGCTAACGCTTGTTGCTCACTTCCACTGGGACCCGCTTCAGGATTCTTGTCTGTGTCATCATCCTTAGTCATGTCGACTAGGTGACAAGCCTCATCACTACTTGGCTTTGCCGGTTTCTCCTTCTCCTTCAGCAACTCTTGAATCTTATCCCCCTGAGCAGCAAGCGTTTTGGTCATATCACAGACTAATTTAACCATCATACAGTGCTCTTTACGCTGCAACTCATCAACTACCCTTTGTTTCTTCAAAGATGCTACTTTATCAACCAAAGAGTTAATCTGACCTTGTTGCTTGTCAGACTCCTCCCTTGATTTCCGTACCATCTCAAGTAAACCAGCAACTTGAGTCTCCAGGGTAGCAATCCTTGCATCCCTTGGATCTGGATCCCTAGATGTAGAGGCTTTGGCTGTATGAGTGGGAAAGGTGAAGATCTCATCAAAGTCGAACCCATGGGTGAAATCACCATATGTAAAGGGTTCACTGATTTGTTGAAGGGTGGTAGTGGGAATAGTGGTTGGGATGGAAGTTTGTATGGTAGATGTTGCAATGGTGGTTGGGGTGATAGTGACCGACTCAGTTTGAATTGGAGTCGTCACCATCACCTGTTGAACATATTGAAATAGGAGGGATACTATCACAGGAACCTCCTCTGTCACAGTAGTGGTAACAATCTCAGCACTAACATGTGGCTGCCTCCTCCGCTATCCTCGATACAGCTACCTGGAAGTTGAAGTAGAGGGTGAAGCAGTACTCACGACCTCTATGATTAGATCTCTTTGAGTACTAACCTCGACCTCTCTAGGGATAGCAACAAATGGCCTATCCCCCCATCGCTTAACACTTCTTTCTCATCGTTGTCTTTGTAATTTAGCATCCGAATCGGAATCGGGTTCATATTCGCTTCCAGTACTCTCTTTTTTTGTCTCTTGGAGGACGACTCAGGAAGGGGTACCTTTGCCGTTCTCTTAGGGTGTGATTGATCTGGTGCATCATCAGAGTCGGATGAATCAGATTCAGTTGCCTTAGAATCCGACTCTTCAGCACTAGCACCTCCTTCTTCGTCACCGCCATCACCCGATTCATCATTCTCAGAACCTTCATCTCCTTCCTCTTCCTCCTCTACTTGTTCATGAGAGTGTTCACTTAGTTCAAGCTCAGACTCAGCACTATACCATTTGAATTCAGCAGGGGCCACATATACTTCATTGATAAGATGGCCAAAGAGAGGAGTATGCACAGGGGTAGGTTCTACACTGCCTGGCGTAAGGAATTGAGAAAACACTCTCTTGGCAACTGTCTTGACTTGTAATCTTTCATCTATTGCCGAAAGATTCAGCAAGGCATCATTAATTAGCAGTTAAACAAATCGTGGATACAACAGGAATCTAAACTTCTCTGTTGTGTTAATCTGATCGGTTAAAGCTTTGTAGATGTATTTGGAGAAGTCGAACCTTTTTTTGAGAGATAACCCAACCATTGTAGTTGCTAGGTCATGACCCATTGCATCCTTTCCTGCTTTTTGTGAAGAGATGCACATGATCATGACATGGGCAAAGTACCTCCATTAGTCTAGTAACCACATCTGTCTCCAGCACCCATCCACAAAGTAATCAGGGTAAGTGACTGGGTCAGTTGCTAGATCCCTGAACTACAGGACTCTCTAAATGGTGTGTTTAGAAATAGCAATATCATGACCCGCTACAGTAGCCCTAATGACGTTTGTGGTTACCGTACAATCATGATCAACTGTCTCCCAGAACAGTTCCAGATAAGGTCTTGAGACGATTGGATCAGCATAAATGGCATAGCTGATCTTGGAGCATTTCAGAAAGTCCACAATCTCTCTGTATTAAAGTGTAGCACCCTTCCATTCTGGATTCGTGAGAGCAAGAAGATTGAACTCACTGGTAAATGCACAAGCCATTACTACAAGAACACACAATGAACACTATAAGAACACATAGACTCATTGGAATTGAACAGATACGACTAGGTATAGTACATTCACAAAGATCATAGTTCGAGACTTAGAAAAATTTCCAAGTTGCCTTTCCTGTGCACTTAACAAGTATGCAGGGTTTATGTCTTGCGTACTTAGCAAGTACGCAAGAGCTATATCTTGCATACTTACCAAGTGCGCAAGGTTTAACACTTAGGCAACTTTGTTAAGTTTCATAATCCATGAATGAGATATTTTGTTGTGGGTTATGGTCAACACACGGTCGAAAAACAAGAATAGGACTTAAGGGACCAACACCAACAACAAAATCAAGCTAACCCACAGTCAATTTGACCTAGCCCTGGTCCGACGTAGAACCACGACATCACATGAGGTCATATCTAAAATCCAACCTTGTTAAGGACTAATCTTTGATACTTGAGCTTCGAATAATGATTTAAAGCAAGTTTTAGGTCGTAATGTGGGTCACAAACACCTACAATCGGTCAAAAAATTATAACCAAAGCCCTAGTTCTTGAGGGTCAAGAAATCGGTCGAAAACAATCGATTTTGTGGATGGAATCGTCTGAGAATCTCACCAATTGTTAGTTAGGTGATGATGAAACTAGAAATGGGACGAAAAACGAGCTTAGGAACACACAAATTTTTGAGTAAATATGAGCAGCGGGTAATAACACTTGAATATGTACCCTTCACAGATGGGTCGTGCTTACTTAACATGTATGCACGACTTAACTCCTGCGTACTTAGCAAGAACGCATGACTTAAGTCTTGCATACTTGTAAGTACGCAACGTTTAATTCTTGCGTACATGTCAAGTACGCAGAAACCCTTGTGAGCTCAAATTTCAACTCAAATTATGAAGAATATCAAGTCAAATAACGAACCGAATAAGAACATTCAATCAAGAGGTTTCAAAAGTAAGTTAAGGAAGTTAAACATAAATATTTTTGGCTTTTCTTAAGTTTTGATAAACTGTACTTAAAATCTTTTTAGCATTTTTGATAATAATTGAACTGTGGAAGATTCAGATACGGATATACAAGAGTATACTCACAGTCTATTTTTGGTCAAAGTCATGAGCAGAGGATCATATCAGGCTATTATAAGAAAAATGATATAAAATAAACATCAAAGAATATGGGATCATGTCATGGATTACTATTTATTCATTCGTAATAAGCAATATAAGCAAGTTAATTCAAGTTGGAAATATTATAAAATTTAAAACCATAAGCATCTTTATATCACGTTCTTGTGTGTTAGGGTATTAATTTTAGATATACAATGTGTACCTCACACTTATGCTACAGAAATTTAATTTGCCCTATCTCAAGGCATCTAAGATTTTCCCAAGGATTTCCAAATCTCCAGAATGAAGTTACATCATTTAGCACAGAAAAAATCAAGTAGAATCCATAAGGATTATCGAGAATCATAAGATCTAGAATCGAGTGATTCATTTGTCTTGGTTTAATAGGTTTTTCTTTAGTGAATATCATATAACGATTCAGGTTAATAAATATGGTGTCTGAGGATTTAGGTAAGGGGATCCAACTTTTATCTGGATTTGATTTTAATAAATTAGGTATGATTCAAGGGTGAATATATATGCTCAACCGTTGATGTCAAGACATATCTTGGCCCAACTTCCCATTGCATACTTGTGAGTAAGGGCAGTGAAGTGAACCGAAAAATTGTGCTAAAGACATAACCCGAAACTGGTCTAATAAGAAAAAAACTTGCCAAAATCTTACATCTTTTATCTGATAATGATCTTTTTGCAATCTTTTATACACACACACATGCAAACATGGGTTCAAATCACAACTGTAGTATTGCTTTAGTTTCCACACTACAAATGATTCCAAAATGCGTATAGCCTACTGACAATTCAAATTACTTGCAAATATTCAAATTAAAACAAGATAATCAAATTTAAGGCTCAAGTAATCATGATGCAATCATTTCCCATATGTGCAGTCTAAGACATTTAGATCACTTACTAATGTACTATCATTTCCTCTTTCCTTCAAATGACTTTGAAATTTTCATGAATTTCTATTTTGTTTGGATTTTTCGAAAGATGTTAAATAAATAGAAAAAGAAATGTGCAAAGAACGTTTAAAAGAAATAAAGTTTAACTTCCATGAAATGATTTGATTTTGAAAAAGAGTTTTCACTCAGGATTGAACATTCCTATCAAGTTGACCAGATGTTCAAAACGGGTACGGTCAAACGCCTTAGTGAAAAGGTCAGCAAAGTTGTCATCCGTGTGAACTTTGACAAGTTCAACCAAATGCTTTTAGCACAGTCACGGATGAAATAATGACGAATCTCTATATGCTTTGTTTTGGAATGTTTCATCGGGTTGTTCGTGATAGACATAGTGGCATTATTGTCAATGAATAAAGGAGTTCCAGTGTAGTTCAAGCCATAATCTCTTAATTGCTATTAGATCCACAATATCTGAGAACAACAGCTCGCTTCAGCAATGTACTCTGCATCGCATGTTGAGACAGAAACCGTTGACTGCTTCTTACACTGCCAGGAGACCAGCCTATCCCCCAACAATTGACATCCACCTGAGGTTGATTTTCTATCGAGGTTACAACCGCCATAACCAGAATCAATATAGGCTTTGAAATCAAATGACTGCTACTTGGAGTACCAAAGACCCAATTAGGGTTTCCATTTCATGTATCTGAAGATTCTCTTCACAGCTATCAAGTGAGATTCCTTCAGTTGAGACTAAAACCTTGAGCACAAGCAGACATCAAACATAATATCGGGCCTTGAAGCTGTGAGATACATTAGAGAACCGATCATCCCGCCATACAATTTACAGACGACAGTTCACCCATGTTGCTCATTTCAAACTTGGACTTCATCACCCTTTCGAATTCTCTACACATATCTTCATTGGTAGACCCAAATATAATGTCGTCGACATAAACTTGCACAAATAGAATATCACCTCCTGTTTTCCTAATGAAGAGAGTCGAGTCAATTTGTTCGCGGTCGAAACCATTGGATAGTAAATGTTTTGATAAAGTCTCATACCACGCTCTAGGTGCTTGATGAAGACCAAAAAGTACCTTATCCATCTTGTACACTTTATTGATATTATGCGGATCTTCAAAACCTGTGGTTGAGTGACATAGACCTCTTCAAGAACTTTGCCGTATAGGAAAGCGCTCTTCACATCAAGTTGATAGACCTTGAAGCCGACAAAGGAGGCATAAACCAGAAACAGTCGAATGGTCTCAAGTCTAGCAATTGGGGCATACACCTCTGTGTAATCCAAGCTCTCTTGCTGATAAAAACCCTGAACAACCAACCTTTCTTTATTCTTCACAACAACATTTCGATCATCCGTCTTGAATTTGAACACACATTTGGTTTCGATCGGATACATACCCTTCGGAAGGTCAACTAAATCCCACACATTCAACTTTTGGAATTGAGACAGTTCATCTTGCATCGCCTCTATCCAGCAGTTGTCAGCGAGAGCCTCTTTCACATTCTTTGGCTCCAATTGGGATACGAATGCAGCATGCAAACATGTCTCCAAGATACCTATGTCAAGTATCTCAACATACAAACTGGTGTTCTCAGTAATGGTTCTGTGACGAGTTTGAACACCAGCATCAGGATCACCAATAATGTTGTCAATTGGATGATTCTGATGTACTCTCGTCTCTGGTAATTGAGGTTCTTGAATTGTTGACTCAATGTTTGTGCTCAACTCACCCATATCAAGTGTACTTGAAGATGACTTAATGTTTATTGGATCAACTGGAGCATCATTTCCTACATCAACATTAGGATCAGTTTGAGCATCGTTTCCTTCAACATGAACTTCATCTCCGTTGTCACTGTCAAGAGTTCCAGATGCGGATGCAGCATTGGAATCGGAAGTTGGGATAGGTACCATTGCTCTGGTTGAGAAATTGGAGTCGTCGTAGCCACAATATAACTTATACAACTTGGCAGCGTCTTCAGCAGATAAATCAGGAAGGTTAAAAGACTTGAATAGAGCATTATAATTAAATCCCCAAGCAGGACCAGTTGGTTCTAGTGGAATGCTGTGTTTACTGTAGTCCAATTCGAACCATTCTTCCACAGACCTAGTCTCAATATTGTACACTCTCTTACATGGTGAATTGGCAACATATCCTAAGAAGATGCCTTCCACTGCTTTTGCATGAAATTTAGACTTGCGATCTTTGTACTGTAGCAATAAAGAGCAGGGACTACCAAAAGGAACTAGGTAGTCAAGATTTGGATTACGATTGTTGATCAGCTCATAACAAGTTTTGTTGTGCCTCTTAACCACCAGAACTCTATTTAAGAAGTGACAAGTTGTGTTAACTGCTTCTGCCAAGAACGTTATGGGAAGCTTGGCATCTGACAGCATTGTCCTTGCAGTCTCAATTAGGGTTCTGTTCTTCCGTTCTGCAACTCCATTCTGATGGGGTGTATACGGTGCACTGAATTCATGACGAATGCCCTTCTTGAGACAGAAAAACTCCATCATATTGATTTTGAACTCTGTACCATTGTCACTTCATATTCTTCTAACCTTCAGCTTGCATGAAGATTCTAAGCTCAAGATCAGGTATTGAAGAATCTCAGCAGTCTTGTCTTTCGTACCTAAAAAATGCACCCAAGAAAAATGTGAGAAATCATCAGTTACAACTAGACAGTATGACTTACCTCCAGTAATCCTGATACTTATGGGTCCAAACAAATCCATGTGTAGGATCTCCAAAGTGGTATAGATAGAGTTTTGGATCTTGGGCTTGTGAGATTTTCGTTGCTGTTTGCCCTTTTTACAAAGCATACAGTCATCTGCAACATCAAATATCAGCTTAGGAATCCCGGTTGCCAAATCATTTCAGACAAGATGATTCATTTTACGATAAGAAATGTGTCCGAGTTTCCTATGCCACAAGATTGAGTCAAATTCTGTTGCTTTGGTAAGTAAACAAATAGCAACTGATGTGGTGGTTGTAACCACACTCATATCCATCTGATAGCTGTCATGTACCGGGAGCATCCACTATCAACATACCAATAGTTAGAGATAGTCCCCTTCGGATGTCCCTGCACGAGTCATAAGAGATTAATTAGTTTTGGAGACCCAAGCCATAGTGGTCTTGGGTCGTCCGTTTTTCTCAAAATATACAACCACAATTAATTCACAATCATGACAGTAAAAAGTAGGGAATCCTTTGTAGATTTGGGATCAGAAGATTGATAACTTTTGGTTTTCTTTGTCTAGGATCTTTTCTTATGTCTCACTGGAACTTTGGGCTTGCCTTCATCAACCACTGGTGAACTAATATAAGCTTCACATGTCTGACAATCAACTAGCTTTTGTTCCAGTTTTCTCAACCTTTTGTTCCTTCTTCTCCTATGTGGCTTAGAAAGTTTCACCACGAGCTTCTCACCATTTTGTTTATTACCAGAGGTAGATACATTGGGTTTAGCCCCTTGCTTTACCCTTTTATGAACAGATGATTCAGCCACATGTTTTGTTGGTGGCTTAACCATTGGCGTCACTAGTGGCTTCACCATTTTTGGTTGTGTGCTTCTGGGTTGCTTCACTGGTGATGTCTTAGGAATAATGGCTTTTTGTGCGACAACTGGCCATTTCCCTAGATTCTTATCAGGACAGTTCACCAGAATGTGACCTGCCGTACCACAGTGGAACAAGCTCTTTTCTCTTTGTAAGCTCTCCTGTAAGGCTCCTTGATTTTAGAAGTCGATGATTCAGCTTGATGAGCATGAGTTGTTTGATGAACATCATTTTCAACTTTACCTGATTTGTTTTTGGGAGTAAAATGTTTTCCATATTTTCATGATGATTCTTAATCAAATGATTAACAAAACCTTCTTTCTTTACTTGCCTTATGGACTTGAAATTTCCATAAAGCATCATCTTTAGTTTATCATTGGATTCAATTAAACCAGGTTTAGTCAAAATGCAATTGTCACGATCAGTGACAATGACTTTCTCAATCTTATGTTCATCAATCAACTCTTTTGAAACAACACCATCAACTTTGGTGTTCTCAGAGCCTTCATCAGAAAAGAACTCCTCATCAAAAGCTGACTCAGCCTTACTTGAGGAATCATCCTTGATTGAGAATTCTTCCTTGCTTGAAGAGTCATCCAAGAAAGACAAATCAATGTCCATCGGCCCATTGACAAACTTTCCGCTTACTGGTGGAGGAATGGCATTAGTACCTAAACCTTTGGCACTCACTTTTCTCACCACATACTCGTAGTGTTCCACCACAAAGCGAGAGTTTTTCAACTTCTCAAGTTTGCCACTCACCTGTAGGATCTCATTTTGCAGTCTGGCGATCTCGACATTTCTTTTCTCTAACCCCTTGTATGCAACGTCTAAATGAAACTGTTGTTCACTGATTTTAATTGAAAATTCGTGTCTTTCTTTCTTTAAATTTTTAATTGATTCTTTAAAACATTTTTCATTTTCTTTGTAGTTTAGAGCTGCACTACGTATAGGTTGGAGTTGATCATGAATACGATCAATCTCGTCCTTCAGGACAAGACATTTGGAACAAGAAACAACAGCAAAAAGATTAGAATCTACCTCAGTTGACGAACTGGATGCTTCTCCAATAACCATGAGAGCCACTGCAGATGTAGATTCTAGTTGGTCAGCTCCAGATGCTTCCCTTTCTTCAGCTTTCATCAGCTCAGCAATCTCTTCCATTAAACCCATTTGAGTTTGTGCAATGATGGTATCTTCCAGATGAACCTCCCAATCAAAGCTCTCGTCCTGTTGAATAACTAAAGCACTAGACGTTCCACCTTGACTTTGACTACGGTTGTTCTGATTGTTGTAGCTTTGGTTGTTTCCCAGAATTGGTCTTGTGAAGCCTGAAGCTGGTCCCTTATCCTTTTGACATTCATGAGCAAAGTGTCCAAAGTTCTGACACTTGTAGCACTTGGCTTTAGATTTGTTAAAACCAACTTTGGCATTAGAATCCCACCAATGAATTTTCTACCAGTTTGGTTCAGAAAACGCTTAGCCCTCCTCAAGATCATGGCCATGTTCCATTGAATGTCCATGTCCTCCATGTAATCTGGATCCACCTGATTAAAGTCTTCTTCAATAGTTTCATGATCCGTTAGCTTCCCGCCTATGAAGTTCTCGTAGGCAAGCATGCAAGATGAGAACAGTGCCACATGATCTTCAGCGATCTTGGCAATAGATGTTTGGTTGGCTGAGGATGTACAAGTAGGGCTTCTTGAGGAATGTTGGTGGTGTGAACCAGATCCCGATACAACAAAGCATGTATGACTACCACAACCATTTGAATTTTCTTCTTCCTGAGGATTCCCATAGAACAGGGAAATTCCAAAGACTGATGAATTTACGATAGAAGACACCCCATAATACATAGAAGGGTCTTGAATCTGGGGTCTTCCAGCACTTTCTTTCTTTTTCAGGTTCATATCATGTGCTTGAACCTTTCCTATTACTTCATCAACCGTCATCTCATAAAACTTGGGGTTCTCTCTCAGTAGGGTAGTATACATGTCGAACTTTGGTGGTAAATCATCCAAAATCTTTTCCACCAACTCATCATCAGGGTACTTTAGTTCATATGAGTTCAGTTTAGTCTGAAGGTGGTAGAATCTAGAAATAAGTTCATCAATAGATTTATTCTCTATGTATCTGAAACACTCATATTGTTTCCTCAACAACTCTCTCTTGGTTTTCTAGGCATCACTGTTACCCTCAAACTTTTTCAGTAGAGCTTTCCAAAGATCCTTAGAAGTATCATAACTTCTGAAACTGTGAAATAACTCTCGGGTTAAGGCCATGGTTATAGAACCATGTGCCTTCTTTCGGTCATAAATCTTCTTCTCCTCTTCATCTAGCTTGGAGATAGGATTGGGAACAGTTTCTTCAAGAAACAAATATGTTGGACGTTTATATCCTTCAAGGATAGGTATCCATAAGGTGGAATCAGTATATGAGACATACTCCTCAAAGCGTGCTTTCCAGCTAGAAAAATCATTTACGTTTAGCAGCTTTGGTGGTTTTTGTGGAGTACCAATCTCATTATCATAGTTCAGCAGACTACTAATGTTCTGAATGTTTGACATGGTGATTAACTTAGTCAAAAATAATAAAGTACAGGGCAACTTGCGCACATAAAACTGGCCTTGCGCACTTACAAGTTTGGTCATACGCACTTATGATTTGCTCTTGCGTACTTAGCAAGTACGCAGGAGTAAATGTTAAGTACGCACAAGAATGGTCTTGCGTACTTAGCAAGTACGCACGAAGACTAAGGTAAGTACAAAGTATGCTTTATCCACCTGCTCCACCAACCTTTTCCAGTCGCCGAAAAAAGCTCAGATCTTCAGATTTTGAAGATATTAACAAATTGATCAAGCCAAAAGGTTAGAAACTTGTTTCTAACAAACCCTTGATGATCAAAACACTCAAACAAACAACAAAAAGGTCGGATTTTGAAGGATTTTTGCTTTTAAAATTGCGCTCAAGAGCTACCTCTATTTTATCACCAAAATCGGTCACTTTTCCTTGTAGAAAGGCTGTAGATTGTGTTGAAAATGCTCCTAACACACTCACAACAATCGAAATCAAGAGCAATTGCTCTGATACCACTTGTAGGTCTCCGGGTGTCTCGGATCGTCACATGCAAGTGCGTTGGCTAGTCGAACCGGGAGCGGAATGCCCGTGACTAGATGGAGTACCGACAACAACAAAGTAAACTGACAACAAAAAACAAGATACTTTAAATTTCTTCTATTGATAATCACAGCCGGTTACAGTTTGAATGAATGCGTACATAATTATGTCACTAACTAGCTATATATACTAAGACCTGTTTCCTACGCACTTAGCAAGTGCGCAGGGCTTAACTCTTGCGTACTTAGCAAGTACGCAGCCTTTGTTCTTGCGTACTTGCTAAGTACGCATGATGTACATCCTGCGCACTTGTTAAGTGCGTACAAAACTTTACAAAGACTAGACAAGTACAAGTACCTACATACATGATTAAAACTCGATAAACCAATACATACAGATGCTAAATACAAATACAAATACATAAAGTAAAGTACAAAAGCATAAGACAACAACCAGAGTGTCTATCACACAAATGTGCTCCAACATCGTCTTTGAGATGTCCTCATCTCGGACTCTCAACTGATGGTAACTGGATCTAAGATCTATCTTGGAATAGAAGATTGATCCCTAGAGTTGATCGAACAGATCATCAATGTAGGGTAAAGGATAACGGTTCTTGATGGTTAATTTGTTAAGCTCGCGGTAGTCAATGCACATGCGGAAAGTCCCATCTTTCTTCTTGACGAACAGGACTGGAGCTCCCCATAGCAATGAGCTAGGTCGAATGAAACCTTTATCCAACAACTTCTGTAGTTGTGTAGACAACTCTTGCAGCTCACTGGGTGCAAGTATATACGGTGCCTAAGCAATATGTGCTGCTCCGGGTGCTAGGTCAATTTGAAATTTGACTTGACGGTGAGGTGGAATACCAGGTCAGACTTCAGGAAATACTTCCGGATAGTCACGTATGATCGGGATGTCGTCAATCTTCTTCTCCTCAGATGGCTGCTCGGCAACGAGAGCCAGAATGGTAGTATGACCCTTACGTATACAATTTTGTGCTTTCGTGAAAGATATGATACCCATAACAGCACCACTATTCTCGCCTTGGACAGAGATGGTTTCTCCACTAGGGAGAGGAAGACGAACAAATTTCTCATGACAGATAATCTCGGCTTGGTTCTTAGATAACCAATCCATTCTGACAATTACGTCAAAACTACCGAGTGTGACGGACATGAGGTCAATGTCAATTTTATGCCCAGTCAGTTCAAGTTTACAACCCTTAAGAATATGGTTGCTTCTATTATCTGTCCATCAGCTATTTCTATGATGTACTTAGTTTCTAGTTGGGTGGGATTTTTTTTAGTAAGTTACTAAGGTTAATAGATATGAAACTCCTATTGGCACCAGTGTCAAACAGTACAGAAGCAAAATAGTTGTGCAGGAGGAACTTACCGGTAACTACATTATAGTCATTCCTCGCTTCTCTTGATCCAATGACGAAGGCTCGTGCCTTCGCACCATTACCGCCATTATTGCCATTATTGTTGCCGTTGTTGTTTCCATGGTTATGGTTATTGTTGTTGTTTCCATTACCACCCTTCTTCAACTGTGGACAATCCTTCTGGAAATGTCCCTCTTTACCGCATTCAAAACAACCTTTGGTAGATCCCGGATGTTGGAAAGGCTGTTTGGCTTACAACTCACCCCTGTAGTCCTTAGCAGCATGACCCATCTTGCCACACCGCTGGCAACGATTCTTGTCACAAGCACCGAGGTGGTGATAATTACATTTGTTACACTTGGGGAACTTCCCCGTATATCCACCTTGGTTTTGACCTGAAGAGGTCTACTGGTTGAAACTTTTTGTAGGCTCAAACCTACGATGTTGTTGTTGTTGGGGTTGATTTGGGTGGAAACCCTTTGTGTTGGTACTACTATCAAACTTGCGTTTGTTGTTGTCAGTGGTTTTAGAAATTGAACCTCTCGGGGGTAGAGTTCCCTGAGTCATCGCTTAATCAGTCAGCTTGTAGGCAAGTCTGATGGTTTGTTGAATGGAAGTGGGGTTTGAAGAGGTGATCATACTCTGGATCTGGGGTACCAGACCATTGATTATCATTTCAATCCTTTTGTAGGGCGGGGTCACCATATGGGGACACATGACAGCAAGCTCGTGTGAGCGGGTTGTGTAGAGTTCTATCTCAGAACCCTCCATCTTCAGGTTCTAGAATTCCCCTTCCAGTTTCTGGATTTCATCACGAGGGCAATATTCCTCCCTCATTATAGTCTTAAACTCCTCCCATGGCAGAGCATTAGCCATGTCCAGACCGAGCATCTGGACTTGGCAGTTTTACCAAGTGAGGGCAGGACCCTCCAGAGTTCCTGATGCAAATTCGACCCGATTGGTCTCAGGACAGTTACACATGGAAAACATTGATTCAACCTTTTCGAACCAACAGAGCAAACTAACTGCTCATTCAGCTCCACTGAAAGTGTGGGGCTTACAGTCCATGAAGGTCTTAAATGTGCAGGTCGGTTGGTTGTTTTGTTGTCCTGGATTGAAAACAGATGTATGATTGAGTATATAAGATTCAGAAAAGATTTGAGTGTAAGCAGTCGACTTGCTAGAGTCGACGGGTATTCGAGTTTACCTGCAGCAATATGTGCTGCAAGTGCCTCAGCTACACTGTCATTGATTAGTGTTTCAGTTCAGCTGCTGACATGTTTATGTTACCACGACCACCATGACGACCTCCTCATCCACGTCCATCCATAGCTCTTCACATTCACAAATACAAACAATGAAAAAATATGTCATATATTATCATCGTTCATGTACAAGTAATCAGAAGGAATTAAATCAACGACATTTAATGCTTCGATAATGATTCTTGATTTAATAAATAGTAACGGCTATAAAATAATAAGTCAAAACATTAAATTCTTGTGATCTTTATTGAATGGGAACAACCATACCCATCTAGGTTAGAAACAAAATAAATAACAAGAACAAACTAAGATGTCAAACTCCATTGCCGTATGAAGATACATTCGATTCGTCATCTTCCTCTCCGGCTGGTTCTCCCTCAGACTCAGTGTCTAGTGCACCACCTGCCGCTAAGGCATCCCCAAGATGTGCCTCCAATTACACAATCCTGGCTATGGCTACTTCATTGGTAGCCTCCAATGTATCCACTTGAGTCTACAATTGATGAACTATGTCTACCAACTCATTATGTTAGTGATCTGTGACTGCCAACTCTGCTGTCAGCATGTATATCCTCTCGTTTGCCTGTCTTCCCCTCTCTAACAGGCCAATAATCTCCCCTGCCACATCCCTCATGTTTCGAATCTCCCGATCCATGGTAGCCACAAATTCTGCAAAGGCCTGCTCCATAGTGCAAGGCAAATAGTGGCAAGGGCTGTGCTGTAGAAGGAGTAGCTGTAAAATAAGGAGATGGGACTTGCTCCTGCCTAACCAAACTACTGAGCAGACTAGGGTGCCAATCCCAATTGTGTGGGTTATCTTCCGTCTGTACATGAATTGGCTCATCATACATCATTGTGTCATCCATCGGTTCGAGCCGACGCCTCTTGGGCTCTGGTGATGAGAAAATAGGAACATCCTGCTCCTGGATAGTTGGTGAGGTAGGTGGAGTAGTCATAATCCTGAAATGTAAGAAGTAAGTGCCTAAATGGATGTCTATGTTGAGTAGCTAATGTGTGTGTGGTTATAGTCTAGTATGGAATCCTAGTTCTCTATAACCAAATGCTTTGATACCAATCTAACATAACCCCAAATTCAACTAATGTAGTTTTACCGTTTGGCGTGTGACAAACAAGGATCTCAGACATTAGTTACATCAAACGACACTATATGGGACTTAAAATGTCATAACATAAAAGTTCAGAGTTAATGCGGAAGCGTTAATCAAAGAAAGTAAATGCGTAAAACAACGCGCCCAAGTCTAATAATAACAGAAAACATAATAAGTGTTTGAATGTTTTATATGTGTTGATAATAACAATATGACACCATGCATGCCCTAGCGTGCACCTGCTTAACGACTTGAGAAAACATGTAAGAAAACGTGTCAACACTAGGTTGGTCAGTTCACAGGTTTCAAGTATGTAAATAGAGCGTTTAACAGATTATGTATATTCAATATGCATATCTATAGGTAGCTAACCTATGTTCATGTCTTACTAAAGTGCTCGCAACCGAAGCTGACTATTTGTGTTTGTTTGCCTCCCGCCAGGTCTATCAACTCTGGCAAAGTGTTTAGGCCAACATTTCACCCGTTCGACCTCCAATCGAGTTAGCGCGACTAACACGGTGGGGCTTGTCAAACCCAGTAGTACTAATAAACATTACCTCGCTAAGATCCATATTAATGGTTCGATGTGTGTGGGGACTTTTCATGATAGTGTGTGTAGAACCAAAGACTGATTGCTACCAAATTATTCTAAGTACAAATGCTGCTGATTGGCTTATCAGCAGCATTCATCACATATGGCTGCTGATAGGCTTATCAGCAGCATTCAGCACATATTGCTGCTGATAGGCTTATCAGCAGCATTCAACACTTGTTGCTGCTGATAGGTTTATCAGCAGCGTTCAACACAAGTTGCTGCTGATAGGCTTATCAGCAGCATTATTCTCATCTCTGCTGCTGATAGCTTTATTCTCTGAAGACCAAACGTTGCAGCTGACTATCCATGTGAAGCGCCTCTGACACCTTTCTGCAAAAGCAACTGCCACACTCCAAGCAGAAGGAACCTCACTGGTGCAACCAATAAAGGACAATAACGCGCTTCTCCAAGCATGCAAACAATGATGCCTAAGAAGACGTTTCAGTAAAGTTAACTAGATTAGCCTTTGCGTGTAATTTAGATTAATAAACAAGATCAACGGTCTGTTTTCGATCTGATCCTTAGAATCAAGGGTCTGTCTTGATTCTAAGTTAGTATAAATACTGTGTAAACACTTCACTGTAAGTGTGCTTGCCGTGCTTTTGATGTGCCTTGATAGTGCTTCTTGATAGTGTTTTACTTGTAAACTTGTAATCTCAGAAGTCTAATACAACAGTGCATTTATCAGTATTCTTGCTGTTTACTTGTTTACTTTGTTGGTTGCTATTGTTTCCGCCAATATCAACTAGAACAGAATCACCTTGTAATCTTACGATCCTACAAGTGGTATCAGAGCTTTGGCTCAAGATTAAACAAACTAACATTTGTTTAATCACTTTCTGATTCTTTTCAAAACTCTATTCTTGATCAAGTCACATCAAAACAAAAATGGCACAAAGCAACGGGCTTGAAGACATCCTGAAGCAGAAATACGAAAACTTTGTCTGCAATGACGGTGAGTCACTAACCAGAGTGTATAACAGGTACACTAACTTGGTAGGAGAGCTGCAGTGCTCTAAGGTGAAACTGGAGAATGAAGACATTCTCAAAAGGTTCATCAGATCTCTTCCTAGTTGCTAGACACTTTACACAGTGTCAATAAGAAGAACTGAGAATCTGAAGACTCTGCAGATGACCGAGCTCTTTTGTATGCTAAAAGCCTATGAATTAGAAATAATTCAAGCCAAAGAAAGAAGCTCAAGCCATCAATCAGCCTCTTCCACCACCTCTCCCGCGCTTCACTCTGACCTCTCAGGTCCTAGTTCAAGCGACTACTATCCTACCAGACAAGCACACCAAGCTCAGCCAAGACACCATCAACAGCAACATGTCAATCCTCCAGCACAAACTGCAGCCTGTGCAAATGTTGGAACTACTGACTTTGACTGGAGCTTCCAGTCTGAGGTTCTTTCTGCCAACAATCAAGCTCTCATGGCAGACACATTAGAGGTATCCTCTCTAACTTCAGACACATCAGAGGTACCACCAAAGGTATATGAAAATCTATGTACTCAAGAGTGCATTGATAAGGTCCTTGGATATAGGAAACATAACCAGAAGCTCATAGATCAAAATGAAGAATTTCACCAAATGAAATCTGAATTTAAAAAGGTTGAAAATAGTTACAAGGAAAAGAATGATTGTTTAAAGAAAGAAATTTCATCGTTAAAACATGAACAAACAAACCTTGAAACTCAAATTGATGATATTCTGGTTAAGTTGAAAGCTGCAAGGGCTGAATTGGCAGACCAAAAGGTCCATGTGGAAAAATATGAATTTGCATCCAAAAAGCTGCAAAGACTTTTGGATGTTCAAATCCATGAAAATGTAAAAACTGGGCTGGGATATCATGCTGACCAGTATAAAACCGTCGCACCTCCTGCTGATTACGTTGCCATCTATGAACCAAGCTTCAATCTAGCAAATCTTGACATGGCCAACCGAAATCTTGACCCTGCTGTCAAAGAAACCCCTGTGCAAGAATGCACTACTTCATCAGAGACTGAGTCAACTTGCTCAGACTCCATTGAAACAAGTAATGCCTCATCTCCTCCTGCCCCTCAAGTGATAGTCACTAAAGATGAAGTCCCTATTATCCCTTCAATACCAGTTCCTAAACCCTTCAAACAAATCCGAATTAGCTATCCTCCAGAAGGAAGAAAGCTAACTATTGAAAAGGGACAGTCTTCCACCTCCACCAACTCAAAGCCTTCTTCCAATTCAGTCCAGCCAAGGAAGGTGTTTGACACATATCATGCGCCTGAAGAAAGGGTTCCATATGTTCAAAAAACATTGGAAGAAGCTGCTTTTGAGCACAACAAAGCTCACCCTTGGAATTTCAAAGACCTTTTCAAAAGAAAGGATTATGTGCATCTTTCAAAGGATAAACTGGCAAAATCATGTTTTGTCTGTGGGAAATATAACCACACTGCCAGCACCTGCTTCTACTACCTACAGCAGCAAAGAAACCTCAAGCAACATGCTTTTAAGAAGACAAAGAAGAACAAACAGGTAAGAAGCTTTGAAGCTAAGACAACTCAATTCAGAAAATCTCTTTCTCCACCAAGGGAGCAGTTGTCAAAGCCTCAAAAATCTTGCATCATCTGTGGAGAATCAGACCACTTTGCTACAAACTGTAAGTTTAACCCATTCAACCAGATCCTTCATCAAGCTCCTCAAAGACAAAGGGTAAAGAAAGATCAGCATACACCGGTTGTTAGTCCAGTTCAGCCCAAGAAAACAAAGCAGAAGCCTTCAGCAGCAACCAAGTCTGCTGCTGATAAGCTAAAATCCTCCGCAACAAAATCTGCTGCTGATAAGGCAAAGACATCAGCAGCAAGAGTGCCCACTGCTGATAAGGCAAAATCCAAGGCAAAGCCTACAGTAGCAAAGAATGCTGACACTTCAACAACGCTGTCAGCAGCAGGATCTACTGTCAACAAGCCAGAAACATCAGTAGCAAAATCTGCTGCTGGTAGTGTGAGGAAAACTAGAAAAACACCAATAATGCAATGGAAAGCCAAATCATCAGATACAACGTCTGCTGCTGAAAAGACAAAGAAAGCTGGAAAACCACCAACTCAACAATGGAAGATAAAGAAAACACCAAGCATCATCATCGGTTAAGCTGAATGCATCTATCCTTTGATGTAAATATGTCTGTCTTATGTTGTAAATAAAAAAAAATATTATAAGTCAGCAGCATTTTTGCCTCTCAGCTGCTGACAGGTTTAAAGCTTTAGCAGCAAAGCCTTTGCCACTGATCGCTTTAAGTTATCAGCAGGAACAAGTTTCCTGCGGACAGCTTTAAGGCGGTCAGCAACAACCTTTTTGCTGCGGAATGAATACAACTGTCAGCAGCACCCAAATCTGCTACTGAAAGACTCCACTATCCGCAGCAACCAAGTTTGCAGCGGATAGCTCACCATCGGCAGCAACCAAGTTTGCTGCTGATGGGTAAAACAAGTCTACATTAACTTTTACCCGAGGTAAAAACTACTCTCAGTCTTTACCATGACTGCTCGAGTGCTTTACAGCTGTAACAATGAAAAGTGAAACAGGTTGTACTGTACAAGTAAAGTTGCTTTTTCTTCGTCTGCCGTTATATCACAATCTCAAACGTTCCCACAACCTCTTCATATTCAATTTCAAACCTATCTCCCATCACTTTCTCTCACGTCCCCACAGCATTCAAAGCCCTAAATAATTAACCACCATTCAAACACCTTTCTCTCTTCCCTCCAAATCCATAACAATGGCAGGCGCAGACATAAACAACCCAAACGACAAGTTTTCCCCATATCACAACCTCACTGCATGCCTAATAAAGGGCAAGAAATCCGAAGGATTCGATGATATGATCGACTTCCTTTTTTGGTCCAAAATCCACCATGCCCTAACAGTCAACCCAACCATCTATACTTCCCACATGGGAGATTTTTGGAGCTCAGCCGTGTATTCTACTGACCAGGGCACTCCCCAAATCAGTGGCACAGTAGACGGCAAGGAGATGATTATCACTGAAGCAAAGCTCCGCCAACACCTCAAGCTTCAAGATGAAGGGGACGCCATCTCTTACCCAAGAGACGTATACATGAGGACCTTTGTATCCATAGGGTACACTGGAAATCAAACAGAGTATACGATAGAGAAGGCACTCATGGGTCCCAAATGGAAGTATCTCTGCCACACTCTTCTCCAATGCATATCCCAGAAGAGGAGTGGCTGGAACCAACTTAGCTCCGGACTTGCGTCGGTAATTCACGGTATGATAACTGGGGCGGGTTTCAATTTTTCCCACCTCATTCTTGAAGGTTTGAGATACAACCTTCAAGAAGGGGTGAAATCTCAGTTCTTCATGTACCCAAGATTCTTGCAGGAAGTGTTCAACATTGAGCACCAAGATCTTTCAAAAACTGCAAGAATCTATGTCATTCTGGGACATAAGAACAACATTTTTCAAAGCATGAGAACAGTTTCATCAAAGTTCTCAGGGGCCGATGTTCCATTGTTATCTACAATGTTGAACACGCAAAGTGCCCAGGGTGACAGTTCAGCAAACCCAGCTGATACTGATCCCACACCCTCCACCTCACTGCCACAAACTCAAACCGCTGTTTCCCTTGATCGAACCCCTGTGCATTCTACTGAGGATGTACAGGCACATAATTTACTCACCCACATTTTGATTGCTCAAGCGGAACACAGGGCCCCGGTTGCAGCCAAGTATACAAGGAAGAGGGGCAAGAGAACTCCTTCTTCTCTTGCCTCCAAGGCCCAAACCCAAGCCAACATCCCTCACTCAGAATCACAAAATTCTAGTGAGAATATCATAAGGGAAAGCCACACTGTTAGGGAGACTCCTTCGGAAGTCTCTCTATTAGGATTAGGATCACTTCCCGGATCCATAGAACAGCCCTTTGAGCCATTCCTATCTTCTTTGGACTTAAGTGTTGAGGAACCTGACCAAAGTGATGTACCTTCTCCAACTACCACTATTAAGGAGGTACTGATTGGTCTTGCTTCCGAAACACCCAACCCAAGTTCTTCACCCTTGAAGGTCCACTCTAGGAGTAATGAAAGAGTGGATGTGGAAGAGGCTGTCACTACTGCTGGTCCATCAAATGACCAGGGGGACAGTGACAACATCTTTAAGACCTCAACCACGGCAACTCATGGTGAGGGTGTTTCCCTGGAAACTCCCTTCACTGAGAGGAATCCCAGGCGCCAAGAAACCATGGGTGATGGGGATGAAGAGGCTAGGCCTAAGGCCCCATCTGGGTCCAAGGATTCCACAACTGTGGATGAGGACAGACTGAAACTTCATAACATGGAATTGACGGCCAGGGTGGCTATGCTAGAGGCTGAAGTGTCCAAACTAAGACACCAAGTCTCTATGCATGAAGCCCATCAATGCCCAACTTTAGCCACTCCCTCTCTTGTATCAGTAGGCACCCAAACTGATGCTTACCTGTCTACTGATGCAACCAAAAAGGGGGAGATGGTCTCTATGGAAGAAGATACAGACAGTCTTGACGACTGGATTCAAGAGCAGGTTGTACTTCAAAGCTCACTATTCAAGCCGGCTTTTGTACAAATTCATGACTTGCCAGTCTCAGATAACGAAGAAGAAGAAGGGACATCTGAAGACTGGAAGTTGGTCGTCAGGGCTGTTGATGAAATGCTGAATGAAGCTGAAGACACAGAACAAACAAATACATCATTCAGCATCCTTCCTGAAGCAGCAGCCATCATTGGTCAATCCTCCACCCCCCAACTACTCAGATCATCAAAGAAGCTAGAATTTGACTCCATTCTAGCTTGGGGGTATGATGGATCAGCTGAGAGGTTTTGGATTGGATGGGAGTTCAGCGAAGTAGAAGAGCTGAACTGGAACTCTCTCAATGCCCTCCAAGTCCTACGGCTATACTTATCAAACTGCATCAACAACTCAGCAGATCTCTCAGCAGAACTTGCCATTGGCAGGTTCCATGACTTGATGGAGAATAATCTACCCCACTTCAAAAGACTAATTCAAAAAGAAAATCGGGTAGCTTATCCTGAATCCTCGGCGGCCGCAGAAAGGAGACTGACTCCTAGCAATCTTGAAATAACAAGGTGCAGTCTTCTCACTGAAGAAGAAGTTCTGGACCTTCGAAGATTTTTGTATGCCTTCCTGGTCAAGGACTTGGACGTGCTAGGTTGGGTGAGCACTAAGTCCCTTGACCACACTCTTTTGCTCAGCAACGGCTCCACTCTCACCATCAACACCAGGAACATCTTGTCACTTCCTACAGACTTTCTCTACAAGATCTTTCAACTCAGGGCAAACATCTGCAATGTCAACTCACTTGAAAGCCAGGCAATGATAGCTACTGTCAAAGCCAAACTTGAACAAGTAGGAAGAATCACTGAGGAAGTATATGTGTCAAACTCTGACACTGACACTGACTCAGCTTCCCCTCGAGTAGACATCTGCACTGCAGCATATGGGTCAAGATCAACTATCAAAGAAATGCTGAAAGAAGTCACAAGTCCTGAGTGCAAATCGAACGAGGCCAATGACCTTCCCATGTTCACATCCCAAATTGCCAATGAAGCCGAGGCAGAGATCCCAACAGCACAACAATCAGCTGTTGTTGTGATCAGTGAAGCCAGAGCAGAGGCATCCAATGTTAATAAAGGGAAGGGCATTATGACAGAAGAGGATGAAGAGAGGTTGCGAAAAGAAAAGAAGGAGAAAGAAGAGAAAAGAAGAAGAAGAGAAGAAGAGGAGATGGCTGACATGAAAAAGGCTCAAGAAAGAAAAACAGCCATTCTCCTAAGAGAACAAACCATCCAGCTGTATGCTAGACAGCTGGATGAACTGAAAAGAAAGATTCCTGCAGTTGACCAGATTGAAGAAGATGCAGCTCTTGCTCTTCAACTGCAGGAACAGTTCAATAAAGAAGAGGAAGAATTGGAGAAAAAGAAGAAAGAAGAAGCTAAGTTCAGAATAACCGATTCTGAACTAGCTAAAGAAATGAGGGAGGAGTGGGTAAAGACTCTAGTCTCTCAAGGGGAGGATGCAGACTACCTTGAGAAACTATCAACTAAAGAGATTTACAGAGCCTTCATGGGTCAGCATGGTCAATTGGCTAGCAAGAAAAAGGCTGAAGAAGAAGAAAAAGTCAAGCTACAGTCCATGAAGACCATTGCACTGAATAAAAGAACCCATGAAGAAAGGAAGGTCATGATTGACTTCCTTAAGGCTAGAGGAGATAGTGGAAAGAGGCTAGGTCCCATGAATTTCATGAACCTGCAAGCCCTCTACTTCAAAGTTAAAAAGGATGAGGAAGAAAGACTAGGGAAGAAGGGCTCCAAGAAAAGGGTACTTATCAAAGAAGAAGAAAAACCAAAGACAAAGAAACCCAAGCCTTCTCCCTCACCTACCTCTTCCTCAGTCCATCATCCTTCCACTCTCCTCCCCAAACCTTCCACTCCTCCACCCAACAAGTCCAAATCATCCCACCCAGCTCCCACTCATCAACAGCCTCACCTGAAGAAATCCAAAATCCTCATCTGAACCTGAAGACTCAAGAAACATAGTTGAATGGGTCTACAATCCACAGGATCAAAGGTTTGAGATCTTCAGGGGGAGAACTGAAAGAAGAAGATCTACATATAGGTCTGTTGATGAGGTTCTGCAACTACCAGATTCAGACCTAAGAAGAATTTTGGAGCTGGGTGAAGCTCATGAGCCTGCAAATGAGAGAGGGAAACATCTTATGCTAGCAATCAGACATTACTTCAACCCTAGCAAAGATGTGGTCATGGATATCAAACCACTCAAGTCCCACTCTCCATTTGTATCTTGGTCCTACAATCCTGATTTGGATGAGTTCACTCTGATTGATGTAAAGAAGCAGCAGATGAGATGTTCAAGCAAAGCAATCTACAAAATGCCACACAAAGACATCAAGACTCTGTCTGAACTTCCACTGAACAATCCCAGCAAGGATCCAAGAGGCTATGAGGTTGAAAGGATAGTCAGCCACATGCAAAAGTTTCAGCAGCAAAGTAATTAGAAGAATTTTGGTTGCATCAGTCTAGGGGGAGTTTGTAGAACCAAAGACTGATTGCTACCAAATTATTCTAAGTACAAATGCTGCTGATTGGATTATCAGCAGCATTCATCACATATGGCTGCTGATAGGCTTATCAGCAGCATTCAGCACATATTGCTGCTGATAGGCTTATCAGCAGCATTCAACACTTGTTGCTGCTAATAGGTTTATCAGCAGCGTTCAACACAAGTTGCTGCTGATAGGCTTATCAGCAGCATTATTCTCATCTCTGCTGTTGATAGCTTTATTCTCTGAAGACCAAACGTTGCAGCTGACTATCCATGTGAAGCGCCTCTGACACCTTTCTGCAAAAGCAACTGCCACACTCCAAGCAGAAGGAACCTCACTGGTGCAACCAATAAAGGACAATAACGCGCTTCTCCAAGCATGCAAACAATGATGCCTAAGAAGACGTTTTAGTAAAGTTAACTAGATTAGCCTTTCGTGTAATTTAGATTAATAAACAAGATCAACGGTCTGTGTTCGATCTGATCCTTAGAAACAAGGGTCTGTCTTGATTCTAAGTTAGTATAAATACTGTGTAAACACTTCACTGTAAGTGTGCTTGCCGTGCTTTTGCTGTGCCTTGATAGTGCTTCTTAATAGTGTTTTACTTGTAAACTTGTAATCTCAGAAGTCTAATACAACAGTGCATTTATCAGTATTCTTGTTGTTTACTTGTTTACTTTGTTGGTTGCTATTGTTTCCGCCAATATCAACTAGAACAGAATCACCTTGTAATCTTACGATCCTACAGTGTGTTACACTTAGCCTCAACAGTGATATCATATGAATTTCAATAATCAAAAATAGTTGTGACATGTTTTCTCCCCCAAATAAAAATAGTAAAAGGGGTCGTGAAACTCACCTGAGTTGAGTAGTAGGTAGATTCACACAAGAATGATATTGGAACCACAAGTGTTAGCCTGAAATGGCTTTCGTATACCCTAGAATTATAAACATAACGATTACGGATACAATGGGAATTGTGACGACGACACGGAAGATTTGAACGTCTTAAAACATACTCAGGATTAACGAGCATACAAACTTGTCCACGGGAATGAGAATTTCTTAATATACTAATTACGATAAATGCGTTTCGTGCCGAACGTCTCTAGTTATGAATAATAATATTTAATAAATATATTCATACGTTTGTACCATTTAATAATGGTCTAGGAAAATAATATAAATTATTATATTATTTTAGACTTAGGGAATTACCATGATAATTAATTGCGTGACAAAAATAATAAAACCATTATTTTTATTCGGATCATAACAACGTAGGTAATAATATAAATAAATATATTATTTATTACTTTGAAACGTTACACAATGTTTAATAACACGTTGAAAATAATATATAAATATATTATTTTTAATTAAAGTCATAGGTTCTTAGATTACCAATCCATTATGACAATTACGTCAAAACTACCGAGTGTGACGGGCATGAGGTCAATGTCAATTTTATGCCCAGTCAGTTGAAGTTTACAACCCTTAAGAATATGGGTTGCTTCTATTATCTGTCCATCAGCTATTTCTATGATGTACTTAGTTTCTAGCTGGGTTGGAGTTTCTTTTAGTAAGTTACTAAGGTTAATAGATATGAAACTCCTATTGGTACCAGTGTCAAACAGTACATAAGCAAAATAGTTATGCAGGAGGAAATTACCGGTAACTACATTGTAGTCATTCCTCCCTTCTCTTGATCCAATGACGAAGGCTCGTGCCTTCGCACCATTACCGCCATTGTTGCCATTATTGTTGCCGTTGTTGTTGCCATGGTTATGGTTATTGTTGTTGTTTCCATTACCCTTATTCAACTGTGGACAATCCTTCTCAAAATGTCCCTCTTTACCGCATTCAAAACAACCTTTGGTAGATCCCGGATGTTGGAAAGACTGTTTGGCATGCAACTCACCCCTGCAGTCCTTGGCACGTTGGCCCATCTCGCCACACCGCTGGTAACGAATCTTGTCACAAGCACCGAGGTGGTGATAATTACATTTGTTACACTTGGGGAACTTCCCCGTATATCCACCTTGGTTTTGACCTGAAGAGGTCTACTGGTTGAAACTTTTTGTAGGCTCAAACCTACGATGTTGTTGTTGTTGGGGTTGGTTTGGGTGGAAACCCTTTGTGTTGGTACTACTATCAAACTTGCGTTTGTTGCTGTCGGTGGTTTTGGAAATTGAACCTCTCGGGGGTAGAGTTCCCTGAGTCATCGCTTAATCAGTCAGTTTGTGGGCAAGTCTGATGTTTTGTTGAATGGAAGTGGGGTTTGAAGAGGTGATCATACTCTGGATCTGGGGTACCAGACCATTGATGTTCATTTCAATCCTTTTGTAGGGCGGGGTCACCATATGGGGACACATGACAGCAAGCTCGTGTGAGCGGGTTGTGTAGAGTTCTATCTCAGAACCCTCCATCTTCAGGTTCTAGAATTCCCCTTCCAGTTTCTGGATTTCATCACGAGGGCAATATTCCTCCCTCATTATAGTCTTAAACTCCTCACATGGCAGAGCATTAGCCATGTCTAGACCCAGCATCTGGACTTGGGAGTTTTACCAAGTGAGGGTAGGACCCTCCAGAGTTCCTGATGAAAATTCGACCCGATTGGTCTCAGGACAGTTACACATAGCAAAAACTGATTCAACCTTTTCGAACCAACAGAGCAAACTAAAAACTCATTCAGCTCCACTAAAAGTGTGGGGCTTACAGTCCATGAAGGTCTTAAATGTGCAGGCCGGTTGGTTTTTTGTTGTCCTGGATTGAAAAAAGATGTATGATTGAGTATATAAGATTCAGAAAAGATTTGAGTGTAAGCAGTCGACTTGCTAGAGTCGACGGGTATTCGAGTTTACCTGCAGCAATATGTGCTGCAAGTGCCTCAGCTACACTGTCGTTGATTAGTGCTTCAGTTCAGCTGCTGACATGTTTATGTTACCACGACCACCATGACGACCTCCGCATCCACGTCCATCCATAGCTCTTCACATTCACAAATACAAACAATGAAAAAATATGTCATATTTTATCATTGTTCATGTACAAGTAATCAGAAGGAATTAAATCAACGACATTTAATGCTTCGATAATGATTCTTGATTTAATAAATAGTAATGGTTATAAAATAATAACTCAAAACATTAAATTGTTGCGATCTTTATTGAATGGGAACAACCATACCCATCTAGGTTAGAAACAAAAGAAATAACAAGAATAAACTAAGATGTCAAACTCCACTGCCGTATGAAGATACAACCGATTCGTCATCTTCCTCTCCGGCTGGTTCTCCCTCACACTCAGTGTCTAGTGCATCACCTGCCGCTAAGGCATCCCCAAGATGTGCCTCTAATTACACAATCCTGGCTATGGCTACTTCATTGGTAGCCTCCAATGTATCCACTTGAGTCTACAATTGATGAACTGTGTCCACCAACTCATTATGTTAGTGATCTATGACTGCCAACTCTGCTGTCAGCATGTATATCCTCTCGTTTGCCTGTCTTCCCCTATCTAACAGGCCAATAATCTCCCCTGCCGCATCCCTCATGTTTCGAATCTCCCGATCCATGGTAGCCACAAATGCTACAAAGGCCTGCTGCACAGTAAGTGCCTGAATGGATGTCTATGTTGAGTAGCTAATGTGTGTGGTTATAGTCTTGTATGCAATCCTAGTTCTCTATAACCAAATGCTTTGATACCAATCTAACACAACCCCAAATTCAACTAATGTAGTTTTACCGTTTGGCGTGTGACAAACCAGGATCTCAGACATTAGTTACATCAAACGACACTATATGGGACTTAAAATGTCATAACATAAAAGTTCAGAGTTAATGCAGAAACGTTAACCAAAGAAAGTAAATACGCAAAACAACGCGCCCAAATCTAATAATAACTGAAAACATAATAAGTGTTTGAATGTTTTATATGCGTTGATAATAACAATATGACACCATGCATGCCCTAGCGTGCACCTGCTTAACGACTTGAGAAAACATGTAAGAAAACCTGTCAACACTAGGTTGGTGAGTTCACAGGTTTCAAGTATGTAAATAGAGCGTTTACCAGATTATGTATATTCAATATGCATATCTATAGGTAGCTAACCTATGTTCATGTCTTACTAAAGCGCTCGCAACCGAAGCTGACTATTTGTGTTTGTTTGCCTCCCGCCAGGTCTATCGACTCTGGCAAAGTGTTTAGGCCAACATTTCACCCGTTCGACCTCCAATCGAGTTAGCGCGACTAACGCGGGTGGGGCTTGTCAAACCAATTAGTACTACTAAGCATTACCTCGCTAAGATCCATATTAATGGTTCGATGTGTGTGAGGACTTTTCATGATAGTGTGTTACACTTAGCCTCAACAGTGATATCATATGAATTTCAATAATCAAAAATAGTTGTGACATGTTTTCTCCCCCAAATAAAAATAGTAAAAGGTGCCGTGAAACTCACATGAGTTGAGTAGTAGGTAGATTCACACAAGAATGATATTGGAACCACAAGTGTTAGCCTGAAATGGCTTACGTATGCCCTATAATTATAAACATAACGATTACGGATACAATGGGATTTGTGACGACGACACGGAAGATTTGAACGTCTTAAAACATACTCAGGATTAACGAGTATACAAACTTGTCCACGGGAATAAGAATTTCTTAATATACTAATTATGATAAATGCGTTTCGTGCCGAACGTCTCTAGTTATGAATAATAATATTTAATAAATATATTCATACGTTTGTACCATTTAATAATGGTCTAGGAAAATAATATAAATTATTATATTATTTTAAACTTAGGGAATTACCACGATAATTAATTGCGTGACAAAAATAATAAAACCATTATTTTTATTCGGATCAAACAAACTTGGGTTATACTATAAATAAATATATTATTTATTAGTTTGAAACATTACACAATGTTTAATAACACGGCGAAAATAATATATAAATATATTATTTTTAATTAAAATCATGGGTTGAAAATAATATAAATATATTATTTTTAAAAGTGGGTAAAACAATTAAACATGGGTTACAAAATTAATCCGAGCCTACGGATGGTTTCCCGGGCTAAAACACATTAATATAATAAAACACCTTTCATATTCATATGTTGATAATAATCGTTCGTATGTTTTCTTGAAGCATAGGACCCTACCTCGGTCATGCCAGGTAAGTCACACATAAACATATAACTTTAGGAACATGTATCCTTCAACATAACATATGAATTGAATGAAGAGTTTATGAAGAACACTATCATCCAAGTGTTATTTTATGTGATAGTATAAGTATAGTGTATATTTGATGTGTCCTTGACTTATTCACGGTCCTTCTAGTTTAGTATTATACGCGTATAAATATATGTATTCAAACATGATTCATGAAGGAATAAAGCAAAACTCATCAAGACTTTTATGTTTTCTTTTATTTTTGAAAACTCATATTTTTAGGCATACTTTAAGTAGGCTTTTAGATAGTTTTAGAAGACCAAATGTAACACCTGCCCACAAAAAATGTCCAAGATTTAAGCAAAGTACAAACCCCAAGAATATAAGTATAAATGTATGAAAGTACAAGGACCAAAAAATAGAAAACATCAAAATCAAACGGTAACGGACCGTCACGGACGGTAACGGTCCGTTACGAGCTGAGCACGCAAACACTCATGACACGCCATGTGTCCGGTGACTAATGAATGAATTCTGACGTGCGGAAACCCTATAACGGACCGTCACGACTGGTAAAGGTTCGTTACAGCTTCAAATTCACCCAGGTGCGCCACGTATCACTCCGTAACGAACCATCACGCCTAGTAACGGTCCATCATGCCACAATTTGACCAAGGGGTGACGCGAGTCTGATTACTCGCAAATCCTAATCTGGTGACGGACCGTCACCACCCATAACGGTCTGTCACGACTCTAGAATCAACCTTATAAATAGATGGTCCAGTTCATTAGTTTTCTTATCCCATAAACGATTCTCTCTTCACAAATCCATTCCAGAGACATTCTAGCTCGCTCACGATGATCCCGGTCCAACTCTCGCTCGTTGTAGTGCCTGGTGTAGGAAGAAACGCTCATAGAATAGTCGATACGCTAGAGAAATCAAGTTAAGAAGATAGTCTATAAGCTTTCGACTTAGAGGCTCATTCCTATACAAAAGGTGAATACTTTATATCTTTCAAAACTTGTGTTAAACATTTACTTTTACGAAAATGCCCAAATAAAGGTTAAGGGAATAATGTTGAACGTTCTTCTACGAACAAAGCATTCAGGCCATAGGGATGCGTAAAACTTGCAAGGGATACACAGGTCTCGGGTGAAATTCCAGGATTGCGGCTGGTGCTTGTCTTATAACAACTTCGGAGGCAAACCTGTCCCTTTTTATAAGACATGACGCTAGTGTATACCGTGGTGCGATTAAACAGGACGGGCCTGCTGAATGTGTGGATTGAACATAAAGTTGTGATTATGAGCTAATGCTTGTTTGTGCCAAATGCTTTTACTGTCAAGATAATCGTATTCACCGGCGTTCGCGCTGACGTTTTATTTTCAAAATATTTTCAGGTAAAGAATAAAATATGATGAAAATGGGGATTCGGGCAGACATAAGATCTGACCCAATAAAAGTGAAAAGGATAACTTATACGTAGGATTCTCAGGCCTCGTATAAAGGAAATCCTAAAGAAAAGGAAAAGGATATAGGACCAGGGGATTAATCAACCCTGGATAGTACTATTTCTGGTGGTTGTAGATGTATTTGATTTCAAACTTTGTTTTGTAATCAAAATGAAAAGGGTATTTAAATCCTTATGTTTATAAACTAAATATAAAACTTTTGTCTTCTAATTGAGTTTTGATATTTACAAATACAACCCTTGAGGTTGAAAGAATGTTAAAACGATCCTTTTGGAAAGACTTCCGCTGTATTTATAAAAACTCTGAAATCAAAGTTCAAGTGATGCCAATCGGGCCCGCACACGTCCAGGGGGTGCCTGAGGCAGGGTGTGACAGGTTGGTATCAGAGCCACAGGTTTTAGCGAATTAGATACTTGGATCTGCTATCTAGGCTTTAACCATAAGTTTATCTAATGCGTTTAGGATAAGAAAACAAGGTAACCTTCTGACCGGTATGTAGTTATCTGAAAAACGGAAGTGTTCTGTCTAAGGAAAGAGCGGTGTATAAATCTCTCCTAGACCCGTCGTTCTTACCTCGGAACATATCTGTTGGAGGTACAACTCTGGAAAGATAACCATCCTTGTAGAACTTTAGTTCAGACAAGGATATTGGCCTTAGTATCTAAGACTTGACCATAATAAGATAAGTACTAATATTTTAAAACTGCAGATGTCCGGAGATAATTCTGTACATGTTTATTATGACCCCAATCGTCCAATTAAACAAGAGTCACCTGAGTATCATCCATTAGGATCTCGAATGAACCCTATCTCTTCGCCATACTATAACGACGATCCATTTGCCATTCTCCTTAATAACTCTCCCGAATACCATCCTCAATCTTATAACTCTTCTAGTCAATGGATGGAGGCTGGTTCTAACTTCAGCAACTGGAATATGAATGTCCACTACAAGGAAACAACGAGGCTGAATCAAGTTATATTAAGCAGAATATTTCAACAGAAGAGGATCCATCTGAGGAATCCCATCAATATGAACCTGCTTCTGAAAATCCCAAAGATTATCCTTTTTATAACCCTGTTTCAAATAGTTCTGACTATCAATATTACAACTCTGGATCCCCAGTCTTGTATGATCCTTATATGTTTCCTGAACCTCCATATGATGGCCCATTCAAAGAGTATTTCCAAACTCCTCCAGAATACCAAAATGCTTATATTGATATTATGGTAGGACTCCGTATGCCCCCACCTAAATATGGTTATGCGGAAACTATGCCCTCTTCTCCTATCGAATGTTTAGAATGTTCGTTGCACCAAACGGACGAAGTAACAATAAAAAAGATAATGGACAAAGCAAGAACCAATTTTTATGGACGACAAGTATATGAATATGGAGAAGACTTGATGACTCTTGGAAAAGAACTTATGAAAGATTAGAATCATTTTTATTGTATTTTGTAATATATTTCTATAATAATAAAATATCGTTTTGTTTATTTTACAGAATGGTCAGAAAAGGCAAGGGTCCTAGCTTTATTCGTAAATTTGCTCCAGCTAATTATCATGAACGAAAAACAAATGAAACAACTATAGAAAATAATGAGGAAACTGAAAGTTCAACTTTCAGAAGACTCGAAGAAATAGGAAACCCTAGTGTTCCCTATAATCCTTCTATAAGTTTTCATTCTGCTCCTACCACAGGAAGCTATAATATCACTCCTATATATTCATGAAATTTTCATGAGGGATATGCCGATATGCCTTATGAGAATAATCCTGAAAAAGAAGAACATGTTGACTTTCTCATATAAATGAGAATGCATCGGGAAGTAAAAGGGAACAAAAGTTTTTGAGTAGAATAGTAGAATTGGAACGAGAGAAAGCTGAAGTTGAAGCCCGGAACGCTTTGCTAATGCAAGCTCTTGAAGAAAAATTTTTAGGAACAATGATTTCTATATGTATTGTAATATATTCTTATCAATAAAAAGGTTTTGTTTTGATTCCAATCCTATTTCTTTTATAGAATGTCGAAAAATACCGGACCTTCTCTAAACACGAGGAAAAAGGAAACAAGTATCGATTGAAAACGCTACTGAAAATCCTAATTCTCGTATAGATCTCTAGAAAATGATCACGGAAGGGATCAAGGACTCTCTTCCAATGATATTTACTGGGTTGGAAAAGAGACAAGACGATAGGCTATCTGTTCAGCCAACAAATAAAAAATTAGTTAATTCTCAACCTTTAACCAAGCATACCCGAACTATCACTCAGTCCCAGCCAGATACTCTGAAACCCGAAGGTTCTACTACTCATAAGACCAAGAAACCAGAAAGAGAAAAATATTACCATAACTCATCAGAAGATGAAGGAGTAGGTAAAAATTATAACCATAAAGAGAAGAAGAGGAAGATGGTTGGATGTACTTACAAGATGTTTCAAGACTACAAACCATATAACTTCTCTGGAAGTGAAGAAGGAGTTGCCACATTAAGGTGGATAGAGAAAATTGAATCTCTACTGGCTATCAGTAAGTGTGCTGAGAAAGACAAGGTTTTGTATGCTTCTAATCTGTTTAAAGATCAAGCTCTAGAATTGTGGAACAACATTGTTGCCGCTAAGGGAAGAGATGCAGCCTATGCAATGGGCTGGAGTGCTTTCAAGACGAGAGTAGAGAAGAAATATGTTCCCCAGACTGAAAGGGAACATATCGAAGGAAAATTTTTAAGCCTAAAGATTATTGGAACAAATCATCAAGAATATTCGACTAAACTCCTCGAGTATGCTCGAATAGTTCCACATCTTTCTACCCCTAAAGCAAACCTGATAAAGCGTTATATTTGGGGTTTGATCGGAGAAATTCACGACATGGTCAAAGTCGCAAATTGTGAAAATCTTGATGATGCTATGGATCTAGGAGCATCACTAACCAGCAGTTTGAGTAGAAACCAAGAGGAGAGAAAGAAGAAAAAGGATCTGGGCAAGGCCCAAGTGGATCAAAAAAATCCAATTTTACTCACCAAAATATTAACTCTTCCATTCCGGAATGTCCCAAGTGCAGAAAGAGGCACTTAGGACAATGTCATGCTGGACTTTTCTGCAACTTTTGCAAAATGTCCGGTCACAAAACAGAGAATTGTTTCAAGAAAAAGCAAATCACTTGTTTTGAATGTGGTGAAGCTGGCCACATCAAAATCTATTGTCCCAAACTTAAGAAACCCGATGGGACAGGTCCCAAACCTGCAGATGGAGTAAAGAGGAATGTGCGAGCATTCGTTCTCAATACTCATGAAGAAGCAGGTATGCCCGATGTTATTACCGGTACATTTCTTATCAATGATATTTATGCTCGAGTTTTATTTGACTCTGGTACAAACCAAAGTTTTATAGATCATAGATTTTGTACACTGTTAAATAAAACTCTAGCTAAATTAGACAAGAAATACGTGGTAGAGACTGGCAACGGTGACCTAGTCCAATCTCGAAAATCTTGAACGATTGTAATATGACACTATCAGGACATGTTATTCCTACACAACTGTTGCCAATGACTTTGCCAGGTTTTTACATTGTCTTAGGAATGGATTGGTTAGCCTCTAACCAAGCCCGTATCCTGTGTGATAAGAAAGCCATAGAACTTCGTTCGCTAAAAGGCAATATCCTGACTATAAATGGTGATAAATTATCCAACTCTGTTGGAATAATTTCTATGTTGAAAGCCACAAAATATTTATGCAAAGGGTGCTTAGCATACCTCGTATCTGTAACTACTGACACTAAAAAGAAGATTGAAAATGTGCCGGTTGTGGCTGAATTTCCTGATGTTTTTCCCGATGAACTGCCTGGAACTCCACCTGAGAGAGAAGTTGAATTCAGAGTTAATCTAGTACTTGGTACGGCACCAATTGCCAAAGCCCCATATAGATTAGCTCCAACTAAAATGGCAGAATTAAAGAAAAAGTTGGATGAATTACTCGAAAAAGGATTCATAAGACCAAGCTCGTCGCCTTGGGGAGCTCCGGTCTTGTTCGTTAAGAAGAAAGACGGTTCAATGTGCATGTGCATTGATTATCGTGAGCTGAATAAAGTCACGATTAAGAACCGTTACTCACTCCCCAGAATCGATGATCTCTTTGATCAACTCCAAGGAGCTCAATGCTTTTCCGAGATTGATCTTCGTTCTGGCTATAATCAATTAAAAGTCCAGGAAGAAGATATTCCCAAAACTGCCTTCAGAACTCAGTATGGTCATTATGAGTTCACGATAATGTCGTTTAGACTTACTAATGCACGAGCAGCTTTCATGGATATGATGAATCGAGTTTGCAAACCTTACTTGGAAAAATTCATTATCGTATTCATTGACGATATCCTTATATATTCCAAGAGTAAGGAAGATCATGCTAATCATTTGAAAATCTTGCTTGAACTCTTGAGAAACGAAAAGCTTTATGCTAAATTCTCAAAATGAAAGTTCTGGTTATCAGAAGTTCAATTCCTTGGACATGTCATTAACGTTGATGGCATCCAAGTTGACCCGGTTAAAATTAAGGCTATATCAAAATGGGAAATCCCAAAGTCTCCAACAGAAGTCCGTAGTTTCCTCGGATTAGCCGGTTAATATCGAAGATTTATCCAAGATTTCTTTCGAATTGTTGTACCAATAACTTCTCTGACTCGCAAGTCAGTTAAGTATGAATGGGGTCCTAAACAATCTGAAGCTTTTGAAACTTTAAAACAGAAACTGACACAATCACCCATACTAGCCTTGCAAGATGGAAATGAAGGATTTTCAGTATACTGTGATGCTTCACACACCGGCTTTGGTTGTGTGTTAATGCAAGGAAGCAAAGTTATTGCTTATGCTTCTTGTCGATTGAAAACCCATGAAAAGAATTATACGACTCATGATTTAGAATTAGGCGCCATAATCTTCGCCTTGAAATTATGGAGGCACTATCTATATGGAGTCAAATTCACTGTATTCACTAATCATAAAAGCCTGAAGTATATATTCAGTCAGAAAGAACTGAATATGAGGCAAAGACGTTGGATGGAAGTCCTAAATGATTACGATTATGAAATCCGTTATCATGAAGGAAAAGCTAATGTTGTAGCTGACGCCTTAAGTAGAAAAGAACATGAGAAACCTAAACGAGTTTGTGCTTTAAGACTCGATCTCCAAATCGATCTTATCACTAGTATTAATGAATCTCAGAAACTTGCTTTACAAGAACCCAACCTTGAGAAGGAAGGATTGGGAGGAATGATCAACCAATTGGTCAAAAGTAATGATGGAATTATTAGATTAAATAAGATAATTTGGGTTCCTATCTATGGAAACGTACGTGAAGAAATTCTTGAAGAAACCCACATATCTAAATACACCATGCATCCTGGAATCGATAAAATGTATAAAAACCTAAAAGCCAATTATTGATGGATAGGAATAAAGAAACATTTCGATATCTATGTTGCAAAGTGTTTAACGTGTTCCCAAGTAAAAGCTGAACACCAAAAGCCGTCTGGCTTATTACAGCAACTTGAAATTCCTGTATGGAAATGGGAAATGATAACAATGTATTTCATTACTAAACTTCCCCGAACCAATCGTGGGAATGATACAATCTGGGTTATTATTGACAGACTTACTAAATCTGTTCATTTTCTTCCTATGAAAGAAACATTCAGTATGGATAAGTTGGCACAGTTATACGTTAACGAAATTGTATCATTACATGGTGTGCCACTATCTATCATGTCAGATAGAGATAGTAGATTTACTTCTCGATTCTGGCAAAGTTTCCAAAAAGATCTAGGTACAAAATTGAATCTTAGCACTGCCTACCATCCTCAAACGGACGGACAAAGTGAAAGAACCATTCAAACTCTTGAAGACATGTTAAGGTCTTGTGTTATTGAACTTGGAGGAAGCTGGGATGACCATTTACCTCTAATGGAATTCTCCTACAATAATAGCTATCATACGAGTATACAGGCCGCTCCTTTTGAAGCCTTATACGGTCGTAAATGTCGAACTCCGATATGTTGGTCTGAAATAGGAGAAAATCAGTTATCTGGACCTGAAATAGTCCTATAATCGACTGACAAAGTTATTCAAATAAAAGACAGACTGAAAGCAGCTCGTGATCGTCAAAAGAATTATGCTGATAAGAGACGAAAGCCATTAGAATTCAACGTCGGTGATAATGTTCTGTTGAAAGTTTCACAATGGAAAGGCGTTGTAAGATTTGGGAAGAAAGGAAAAATTAAGTCCTGGATTCGTAGGACCGTTCAAAATCTTGAAAAGAGTTGGGCCTGTAGCCTATCAACTCGAATTACCAGAAGAAATGAATGGAGTACACGATGTATTCCATGTGTCAAATCTACGCAAGTGTTTGGTAGATGAATCTCTGGTAATGCCCCTACAAGATGTAGAGGTAGATGAAAATTTAAGATTTGTGGAACAACCTTTGCAAATCGATGATAGGCAGGAAAAGAGACTGAAAAGAAAGAAACCGATGATTGTGAAAGTAAAATGGAACTCCAGACGTGGACCTGAGTACACGTGGGAACTGGAGACTTAAATGAAAAAGAAATATCCTCACTTGTTTAAGTAATCTCGAGGACGAGATCAAAACAAGGTAGGGAGGATGTAACACCTGCCCTCAAAAAATGTCCAAGATTTAAGCAAGGTACAAACCACAAGACTATAAGTATAAATGTATGAAAGTACAAGGACCAAAAAATAGAAAACATCAAAATCAAACAGTAACGGACCGTCATGGACGGTACCGGTCTGTTACGAGCTGAGCACACAAACACTGATGACACGCCATGTGTCCGGTGACTAATGAATGAATTCTGACCCGTGGAAACCCTATAACGGACCGTCATGACTGGTAACGGTCCGTCACAACCCCAAATTCACCTAGGTGCGCCACGTATCACTCCGTAACGGACCGTCACGCCTGGTAACGGTCCGTCATGCCACAATTTGACCAAGGGGTGACGCGTGTCTGATGACTCACAAACCCTAATGTGGTGACGGACCGTCACCACCCATAATGGTCCGTCTTGACTCCAGAATAAGCCCTATAAATAGATGGTCGAATTCATTAGTTTTCTTCATCCCACAAATGATTCTCTCTTCACAAATCCATTCAAGAGACATTCTAGCTTGCTCACGAAGATCCCGGTCCAACTCCCGCTCGTTGTAGTGCCCGGTGTAGGAAGAAACGCTCATAGAAGAGTTGATATGCTAGAGAAATCAAGTTAAGAAGATAGTCTATAAGCTTTCGACTTAGAGGCTCATTCCTATACAAAAAGTGAATACTTTATCTCTTTCAAAACTTGTGTTAAACATTTACTTTTATGAAAATGGCCAAATAAAGGTTAAGGGAATAATGCTCAACGTTCTTCTATGAACAAAGCATTCAGGCCATAGGTATGCATAAAAGTTGCAAGGGATACACGGGTCTCGGGTGAAATTCCCGGATTACGACTGGTGCTTGACTTATAACAACTTCGGAGGCAAACCTGTCCCTTGTTATAAGACATGACGCCAGTGTATACTGTTATGCGACTGAACAGGACGGGCCTGCTGAATGTGTGGATTGAACATAAAGTTGTGATTATGAACTAATGCTTGTTTGTGTCAAATGATTTTACTGTCAAGATAATCGTATTCACCGACGTTCACGCTGACGTTTTATTTTCAAAGTGTTTTCAGGTAAAGAATAAAATATGATGAAAATGGGGATTCGGGCAGACATAAGATCTGACCCAAGAAAAGTGAAAAGGATAACTTATACGTAGGAATCTCAGGCCTCGTATAAAGGAAATCCTAAAGAAAAGAAAAAGGAGATAGGACTGGGGGATTGATCAACCCTGGATAGTACTATTTCCGGTGGCTGTAGATGTATTTGATTTCAAACTCTGTTTTGTAAACAAAATGAAAATGGTATTTAAATTCCTATGTTTATAAACTAAATATAAAACTTTTGACTTCCAACTGAGTTTTGATATTTACAAATACAACCCTTGAGGTTGAAATAATGTTGAAACGATCCTTTTGAAAAGACTTCCATTGTATATATAAAAATCTGAAATCAAAGTTCAAGTGATTCCAATCGGGCTCACACACGTCCAGGGGGTGCCTGAGGCGGGGTGTGACACCAAATGACTTGGGGTTTTCTTCTAAGATCAATTTTATTGAAACCAAAGGAGATGTGAAAAAGAATTACTAGATTTGGAGTTGTGTAGGTAACTCAAAATAAGAAAATGGGAAGAACTATCCAGATTCGACCTGCACGGAGCGACGTTTTTGCGTAAGATTTTTGGGGGTCGAATACTCCATGGATTTGAGTGATTCCACTTGGGTTAGTTGTTTTTTCCTAGAGCTTCATTCTAGAAAACAAATGGAATGATTTGGCCAAGGAACGAGGGAGATATGGCCTTGCGAAGTTGGGCAAAAATCAGGCAGAAAGCTGACTTACGGGTTTGGCTCCATTTTCGGTTTTAGAGAGGGGAATCCGAATTATTTCAAGTAAGCAGAAGAGGAGAGAGCTAGAGGGTGTTGGGGCAAGTCTTTCCTTATGCCCAAAGGGCTCTTTTATGGTGGTGGAGTTTGGTACGTACCACTTGAAGCCAAAAGACATCAATACTAGCATGTGGGTTGTGTAAGATTCAACATGGCTTGAAACTCAAATAATGGATGGTGGTGGTGTTATATTTCGGCTGGAAATAAGGAGGACAAGGGGGGAGGACAAAGGGTAAAGACAAAGTGAGGATTGTATGGTTGTTAGTGCAAGATCTTTAAGCATATGCATGTTTATATTTTATAAAATCTTGACTTTTATAAAAGATATGGATGCATCAACTAAATTTTTATAAGGCTTAGGTTTATATAAATAATACTCATGTTTACATGTTTATAAATGTTATATGAGTTGTTAGTAAGGGTTTAGGTGACCAAAGATGTAAAAATTTATAAGTACATTTATTTTTACAAAAAGAATCATGCATTTCATCATAAATGCATTAGATGGTCTAGAAATAATAAAGTGGATATTATGAAGTATGTATTGCCTCTAATATATATGTGTACATACTTGTATAAACAAATGATAGCTCGGTTTATAAAATAATGACGAATTAACCCGAACTAATAACATAGTACCTTTAAAATAATAATACACATCGTCATGACTTAACATGATATTCTTGTATTATATCTTGTATCCTAGACTTGTATCGTTTGTATGACACTTGGTCGGTATAATATTTGCGTTGCCTCATCACCAATGATCATAGAGTTTAGCGTTAGTCTTTATTTCTCATCAAATTGGATTGTATCGTTCATAGTAATTTGTCTAGGTTCACATAATGCACATAGAGTCATAAATGAACCAATCATAACATATAGACAATACTTGGTAAATTTGACGGTTGTCTTAGTTTCCCCATGGAAGGACACGACAAATGCCTTACCCAAATCCTCTTTCACAATTCTGATAGGGCAGATTCTTATCCGTGATCCAAACACCCGGTTTATAAGTCATCCTTTGAGATTCAAGGGTCTCAATCATACAATCCCCCTTTGAAGTTCGAAGACTTCATTTTCAATCATTGATTGTGAAGTTTTAAGGCTTCAAACACCATTTACCCCTTGATTATTTTAATTGTTGATGGGTAAATGGATATACCTTTAGAATTCACCACCTCATCCAATAATGAATTTCCACCAATGCCAAAATGGCACACCTAACCATTCAAAAGAAAGGCCTCTCCTTTCTGGAAATTTCAGGAAGATAATGAGCGTAAACGACCTTGCTTCTAATATAGAAACGACTATCATCGATAAGACAACCGTCGTAAGAGCATACGTGGGCCTACACACCCATCATATTGGTTCACAAAACCACAGAACTTCTAGGAAGCCAAAAAGGCCCATCCACAATCCCATAGTATCCATAAAACAATTAATACCATTCATGGGATATCGCCCTCCTCTACCTAAATTTTTTGAAACTAGAACTTTTAGTCACTAGTTCTTGTAACGAACCAACTTTCGGGTTTCATCATATAATATACGTATTATATTATAGGGGTGAAATTATATAAAACAAAGTTGAGGGTTTGTTTTATATGGTGGAATTATCTGGTTTTTTGAAGGAGGATTCAAAATTGCAAGTAGAGAGGTTGAACATGTAATTAAACCAAACCTGATTTGGTGGGGAGTAAAAATGGCGACACACACTCTTTCAAGAGTGTGTGTGTGTGTGTGTGTCGCAAATTAGAGAGGAGAAGGGGGGAAAGACCAAGAACTCAAGAGAAGTAGATTGCATGCTTGATTTGGAATTGTTTCCCCAACACAATCCTTTCTAATCAACAAGTAAGTGTCTTCTCCATCTCTAGTATCCTCCATTGTTGTGTTCTTGATGGGTGTTGGGTCATGAACCCTAAATGGACGAAATTGAGGGTAGTGATGAATCAAATGTTGGTTAGGGTTGTTAATCTAGCATTACTAAAGCTAGAGGAGTAATCAATTCACGTTGAATTCACCAAATTGGGAGTTTTGAAAATTAGGGTTCTTGAGACCCAAATTGGGGGTTTTGCAATTGAATGTGTTTAAATGGTGAATTGAGTATGGATAAGTGTTTATTGTGTAATATAAACACATTTTTAAGTATAAAACTCAATCGAATTGGTGATTTATGAATTAATGAAATTGTGGAAATTGGGTGAAATCCTTAACGGGTCAAATTGGATAGAATTAGATTATTAATGGTTAAAAGCTTGTGTAAAGCATAATAAACCAAGATTAGATGATGGGTGAGGATAATAAGATCTTGGGTGGTGATGTGTTGTGTTTAGTGTATAAAAATACATATGTATATATGTATGAATATACTTCCCTCGTAATGGCACCAAAAACTTGATGTCAAATACAAGAGATATAATTTATACATATACTATTTTTATTATTCGGTTTAGAGTTACACAAAATTAGGTTTTAACTTTATAAATTAAAATGATAATTACTTCAACTTAAAACACACACAATAGGTAAGTGTACCTATCGCAGTGTAAGAACCAAGTATCGAACCATGGACACGGATTCCTTACTCAATCCCCGCTATTGTCTGACTATGATAATAAGTTGGAAAAGGGGTTTTGTATTAAAGAAAGAAAAAGGAAAAGGAAAGTAGTTAGGAATGTCGTCTTATTTCAAGGTGTGACTTGGGTTGTTATCACTTGTTAATTAATGTTGTATTCTAATAAGGTTGGTCAAAGTTACTAATACTAACCTTTTCGATGGGGGAGTTTTCATTTCGTAACGGAATAGTGGATACAATCGGCCAACTATTCCTAATATTTCCCGGGATCCTAACGGGGTCTCAAGTCTGTCGGTTGTCCCGTGATTTATTATTCGGACTAAGATTATCCTGTCGACTGGCGTACACCAAGTCTTGTAACTTCTTTTGGAAAGTCGGAATGCGCAACTCCCTCCAAAGCTACTTTATGAATGCGCGGACCTAACAATTTATATTCTTAAAATAGTTGTCTTTACTCATAATAATATTTTAAATAAATCTAAATTCATTCTCAAGATCAAGCCTCATGGCTCCAGCTAGAAGTCCTCTGCAAGCTAACACAAGAGAAGTAAAGAAGTACCGACACGAATCACAAGGTCCAACTAGGACACAAATGACTTATTGAATACCCAAACCTCAAATCAACCCATAAAGTTAAATCTATACTAATCGGGCCTTGGTAGTACCAAGATTTGTATATAGACCATACAAACTCGAATAAGCTTCCTAAACAAGAAGTCTTGCTTAAGTAACTCACAAGATTTAAGATTATTAAGTTGGTTTAAAGATCACTTATTCTTGTGTTTTTAAGATAAAATAAAAGAAAGACTTTAAGAACATAACATACTAAAAATACTTCATTAATTAGATAAAGATCAACCAACCCAAGTAACGTACGAATACTAGCCACGAATTACCATACAAGTGACTCTACTAACCCTTAGATCATGTGTGGAAGTGATCAAACACCAAGGGAGAGCGGGTATAGGTTGCTTCTTCTTACTTGAATAAGAAGAATCATTCTATATTAACATTAAATAAACAAAGAAAAGCTAAAAACGGACCAAGACCAAGAGAGTTTCGACCCTAGTAGAGCACAAGGGCCTTCACAACCCTCAAATCTGGACATCTAGAACACTAGAATAAGCTTGTTATTTATTGGCAAAGATTTTGGCAATGCACGGGAATGCAAAGTACCCTTTTCTTTCACGTGTGGAATCTGACACCTTTAGGGAGTACAAGGAGGCAAAAGTGGGTTTGCACGGCCGTGCAAGGCAATGCACAGTCGTACATTGCCCTCTTTTGCTCCATGTTGAAATTTTGACCTCCTGCTTTGAGTTCCTCGGTCCAGGTTCGTTCAATTGACTTCCGGAGGCTGATTTCTCCTTGATTTTGAGTGATTTCTTCTTGTTTTTGCAAATCAAAGGTAATTATCCTGTTGTAACACAATTGAATAGATTAAGTATCAATTCTCATCATTTTGTCTATAATTGTGATGAATATGGGGATAATTATGCATGTAAAATATATATAATTTATGACATATCGGGTGGGTGTTAAACTTCAATTGATGAATGTGTTGGAGTAATTTAGATTACTAAAAATATTTGGAATGTTTAGGTGATCAAGGCGATAAAGGTATTACCTTTGAAGACCGTTTGGAATCTTCATTAGCCAAGGTAAGTGCTTTGCACTTACTTAGTAGTAGATAAGTAGTTTACATGTAAGTAGATTACGTGGAAATCCTATTTTCATGTTGTATGTTGATTTGACTATGTGGTATAAATGACTCAATGTGGTCAACAACCAACCAAAATGTAGAATGTGGTAACATTAGACTAAAATTAACTTAATGTGGTAAAAGTCAACCGTTGGTAGTAAAACGGTAAATTGGTTGATTAGATGAAGTGTGGATACTTCATGGAGATGTTTACATGAAGTGTGAATACTTCACGCGTGGTAGTGAGGTCAAGTACTTCACGGGTGAAAGTGAAGTCAAATACTTCACGGGTGACATGAAGTGTGGATACTTCATGGGTCGGCATGGAGTCAAATACTCCATGCGAAAAAGCAAGTGGTGGTTCTCGCAATAGACATGTGGATATGTTAAATTGAAGAATGGTGAAACGTTATGGCTTGTGTTATTCAATACATGTCTAAGTTATAGGTCGTTGTACGCCTAAACAATTAATTGGTAGAACTTGAAGTTAAACGCGTGGTCAGAATGGGGGAGGATAAGCTAACAAATTAATGTTAGTTAATGTGGTAGACATTGCGTGGTCGGAAAATACGTAAATATGTGTTAGATACATGTTAAATGCAAGGATTTGTAGAAATGGTGAGAATGGAAGGTGCTGTCAGGGAACATGGTACACAACCATGTTAGAAACTTTTGTTCTTTTGAATGACTATTTTCTTGGGTTTTACCCGTGGGGGGGTCTACGGACTTGGTAATCGTTGTAGGGACTTGTGGAGAGGTCCCTAGGGCTACTTATCTTTACTAATCATATACAAATTGATGTTTTGTATGTAGGAAAGCTCTAGAGTGATTCTCGGGTCTCGCATCATGTGGATTGGATTCTCGTGGTCATGTTTTGTAATTGGATTTTGTTTACCTTCTCATGGGGAGTCTTTACAAACATTTTGGAGTCGTTAAAAGTTGTGGATAAATTGTTGTTGTTAACTTTGTTTAAACTACTTTTGTGGAAAAATATTGTAGTTTAATTCATGTTTGTAAAACTAAAACGTGTGGATACGTTAAATGTTGCAATTGGGACCGCTTTCACGTCGTATTTAAAAAGTTTAAATCGGTTTGAATTTTTGGGTGTTACAGTTCAAACACGATAGTTAATGTACATAATCATGATTCCATTCTTCCTTTCCTCAAAAGAACGGTTACACCCCAAGAAGAGACATTCGGGTATATAACCCTAAATGAACTTCTCTACAACTGGAACATCAAGTATTCCATTGCTCCAGTTGGTGTCAATGGCATAAGCCAAGCATACACCAATTCATACGCCATGTGTTTCACCGTCACTAGGCGAGAACAGATCGACACGTCACCATTTTAGTCATACACGACACTGGTATGGTTACTAAGTAACCACACGATTTCCACTACAATCGTAGGACTCCATTCCATGTGATTGTTTCGGCCGCAACATCTAATTATTAATTCATACAATCATCAACATTATAAAACCCGCAATGTTGATCACCTCCAAATCCACTGATTCACATAGATTCTCATCCAACAATAAGATCAAAGGACTTCAGTCACGTCCTTGGCAGTTAGAAATGTTCTCCTTGAAAACCTCAAAAAAATTTATTATCTCCTCCTTTTCATTCTTGTGCTTTAACTCAGGACATTCACTTTGAATGTGTCCCGATTTCTAACAACTGCAGCACACGTTATTAGGACTAGAACACTGTGGCATAGTGTGTCCCATCATTCCCCATTTTTGCTACTTCCCACACCAATGGCAACAACAAGTATTGCCTACCCAAAAGGGATTTCTAGCTTAGCTAGAATATTTGGCTTTCTTGAAGCCTCCTCTAATTCCTCCTTACACCCCACTTGTTTCCCGAGTTTGATCTCCTTGCATCAAATAATAATCAACTCCACAAGAGTTGTACACCACGCAGGAGAATCCACTCTATAAAGCCAACCGATAAAATCGAGATAGCTGATCTATCTTCATTCCTTCCGAAACTCCAAGATTTGGACAAGACCACACTTGGTCATACGACATGCCCATAATCTTTTGATTAATTCACCGGTTTTCGCACGTGAAGAAAACTCACAGTTACAAGATCCACAGCGGCTTGTGGACAAAACTAACTCAAGTTCGCCTCTTGAATTAACCCCATTGCATTACCTTCACGCTTTTATGCCTTTATCCATATGGAGAATTCCCAACCAATCCTTCGCCATGTTCCGAAGTCGACTCTCCGTGAGTAGTACTCCATTCTCCTATCACAATGGATTTCTCTAAAAGCCAATACCATTATGGTGATGTATCGTTGACTAACCAATGAATAAACTCTCACCAATTTACTTCTTTAATTCGCATACCATGAACCCCTTATGAAAACAAGGTTTTCTCCCTACTTGCATTCGTCAAAGTTATTCCTCCCGTCCTTAAGGCTTCGTACTCTTCCTCAGAGGACCACCCCAAGGAGCCACACCTTCCTTGAAGAAAGATTGGCATGACAAAATGGAAAGCTTTAGCCATTCTCCACTAAAATGTTTCTTTCCATTTCTCCCAACTAATCCCACGCCCATCCCCATCCTCGAAGTGAGACACCCATAGACTCCTTCGTACATAAGTCTTTAACTCAATCCCCATCAACAATTTCCGCCTACTAAGATATGTCCCCCCAGTCATTCCCCGACTGTGTTATAATAAGTTTGTAGATGTTCTACCTACTTATAGGTCCTTAGTCGTACTCTATAAGGCACTACTTCCTCTTATGTGTATATTTATTTCCCTTGTATAGTCATCTATGCGCATACACATAATATATACATATACACATATAACCACCTTCACTTACTCATTGTGGGTGTTTATCATCATATGGTTATCATAAAGGTATTTGCACATGTTACATTATGAATCATAATGGCCGGACATGATTGATAATGTAATATGCCCAATTACATTCATCATCTGCATATAACAAATCCCCTAACAACTTTCAACACAAATAGTTCACCTTGGACACCAATTAAAACAAACAACATTTAATCATTACTAACCTCGCCCCTTAAGCTCCGTGTCTCGGTCATGCCTTTCTTGGATTCTCATTTCTCCCACCATATCAAGAGCATTATAAGTTTGAGTTCGGTGTCCTGCACACCAAATCCCTCAAACCATTGCTCTGATACCAACTTGTAACATCCAAAAACCCACCCCGGTTTAAACTTTTAGAAATAAGCAAAAGTTAAGTCCCAAAACAACATTTAACGTATCTGAATGACAAATAAGCAAGGAAAAATAGTAAGAAACATGTTATGAAAACAAGAATCAAACCACTCCTACAAGCTTAGATGTAGTTGTTGATGTATGGTGATCCTCTTGCTGTTGAAATCTCTCTAAGATGCTTGAAATGTGGCTGGAACAAGGCTGTTTCGGAGCTCAAACAGTGGGTTTTTGCTCTGGTTGCTGAATATCTGAATGAGAGAACGACTTCTTTATTTATAGAATTGGGGAGGCACGACCGCGCCAGGAGGGTTGGCACGACCGTGCCTGTCACTGGGGCTCGACCGTGCCAGGGAGCTAACACGGTCGTGGTGCAGAGGGTTGACCGATATGGAGCTTCTATTGGGTCCCATTGAACGAGGAAGTACGATTGGTCAGACTCACGGGATTACACGCAGCCGTGGGGGTGTTGGAGCACGGTTGTGCTCGAGAAAGTGCCTTGGCGCGGTCATGCCAGGTACGGGGCGCGACCGTGCCTAGGGTTTCCTTGCTTGGCGCGGTCGTGCCAAGTAGGGGGCACAACCATGCCTCTACCTCAGAAACCCTAAAAACTTCATCTTTATCCTGGAATTCCCATGTTTGTTCACTCAGCTTCACAAAAACCTACAAAACAGGAAATGAAGTAAATAAGTGTCTAAACATTGGAAATGACCAAGAATTGACCGTGAAATGAGTGAAGTTTTGTGCCAAAAAGATGTATAAATTCTAACACATCAAACAACCCCACACTTGAACATTGCTTGTCCTCAAGCAAGAATCAAAACAAAACAAAACTTCCAATGGCACTAAGGATCAATTCAGAAAACCGTAAGCATTAATAAACTTATAAAGGTTTGATAACTTTTTCAAGAAATGCAAAGTTGACTAAATGAAACCCAAGGAGCCCAATGAAGTAACAACCGAATGAGAAATTGAATAAGCTTAGGAAATCATTAGCATGCAACTTTATGCTTCTCACAATGTTCACACACACTCGGGTATATAAATGATCATACAAGTAATGGTGTATGTATAGAACACTCAAATGTCAAGACAATGAACATGCATAAATCATAAGCTTGCTAAAAGATCAAATCTCTACCAACTAACATGAAACAAAGCATAATTCAAGAGGACTTTGAACGGGTTGTGACTTGGCAATGGTTTGGGGTAGGGAAATGGAATTTAAAAGTGGCTAAATGGCTAAAAACCCGGCGGTTATGCTAACTTAAAAACTATTACAAATTTCAACTAAAAATAACTAAAGAATATTTTTTCTATAGATAAGAGCTAACAATCGGGTTCTTTTCATTTGTGCTCACAAAATTGCTCTAATCGGCTATATTTTACCTAATTTTGGTGATTTTTTTTTCACTATTTCTTTTCTTTTCTTTTCCTAAGCTGAAAACTTCTCAAGAATTAACAACTTTCATAGGATAAAACTATAAAATTAACATTAACCAACCGGATTTCTAACACGGGTAGAAAAATAATAAAAAGGCTAATATGGCTATGTGGTGGTGTAAATGTGGGTGAAAACAAAAAAACATGGGATAAGCTCAACGTGGCTAACTAATGGATGTGTTCGGGTGAGGGAAACAAAAAATAAAAAGCTAACAAAGTGGTTTATCCTAATGCCTCAATCATTTTTATGCAATATTTATGTTCATGATTTCGAAATGTATACCAAAATCAAGTTCTAATAAGCATGAAACATCCGACACACTTAAATCCGCAAAAACGAGAGCAAACAATGTCTAAAGCTATCAAGGCTCAAAAATAAACTCACGAAAATGGAAGGAATCGGTGTAAGCAAAAGGTTACATGCAATTCATTCCCTTAGCCCACTAAAACTCATGGTTATCCCAAAAAAATGGGTTTGACTCGATGGAATTTCTATCTCAATTGCTTTCGAAAAATCAAACCTCTATTGTTTACTAAAAATGCGAATGCTAAACGGTTAACTTTTATTATATTTTAGTTTTTTTTTTAATTTTTATAAAATTGATTAATGCCAATAAAAAATATGAAGATTTTGCAAAAAAAATGAAGTGATAAAATGCTCAAAAGGACAAACATCGCGTGAATAAATTCCCACCCTACACTTATAATCGTACATTGCCCTCAATGTACAACAAAAAATAACGTAAAGCGAAGAATAAACACCCAACCCCACACTTTAGAAACATACATTGCCCTCAATGTATACAAAAACATGCAAAGCAAAATGAAATGCAATGCGATGGAGTGTGAAGGAAGAACTGAAACTTCCCTCGTGTCGATCTCGGCCAAATGTACAAAGCCTACCCATAAAAATGGCGTTCCACGCAGTTCCACAATTCCAAGATCTAATCAATACTAACCACATCAAACAGGATCAGTAACATCAAGCCAAAATATAAAAAGAAATGTAAAGATAAATATTTACAAAAAGTACAATTGAAACAAAGTACTACAAAATAAAGAACAACATAAATGCCGAAGCGCGATACAAGAGTTTGTACAACATGAAGCAAGTACAACTCACAAAAATGATACCAAAAGGCTATGGGAGGTACTACTCCCACTGCATGCCCTCGAGGTCGATGCCGGCGGCCCCGCCTCCCTTGCCTCCTACTGCTGGTGGTGATGGGGGTGGTGACTGATGGTGCGGTGGTGAAGGTGGTGGCTGATGCCGTGGAGATGGTGGTGGCTGATGCTGGTGGCTGATGCTGGTGCTCAGGCTGCATGAAGAATGGGAGGGGAACCACGTATGGCGCCCCGCCAGCAGCAGCAGTAGCGCACGGGACCTCGTACTGCCAGGCCCAGTATCGCATGAACAGGTCATGGGTGACGGTAACTGGAGGTGGTGGTGGTGGCGGAGGAGGTGGAACAATCGGATCCTCAGTGTGGTGAGCGTGCTCCTCGTGCTCCTGCTCCAGCTGAGCTGCATGTGCCTGGTGAGCGGCTGTGATGGCCTCTACCTCGGCCTGAACAACGTTGGGATCTGGACCCGGACGATCTGGATCCCAGACCCGACCCCATCTAGCTACCACTCAAAGTCCTCTCGGTGCGCGATGAGCCACGTGCATATTCCTCAATGTCTGCACGGTCATCACTGTGGTCTCGGCCATCGGGGTCAATCGCCAACGAGCTCGTCTATCAACAGCTGAAAATGCCTCGTAAGGTTGGTCACAAAGTGACCTCCACAAATGGCGCTGGTAACCTCGTGCCCTGAACTATTGACCAAGTAACCCGCAATGCAGTGCGCAAAATTACAATTGCGCGGGCGTACAAGACAATAAAGGTAAAACAACTCTATCAAGTTCACCACCATCTCTCCCTGACCTCTCCTAGATATAGAATAAATGATGCAACGATGAAGAACATGGTGTAGAGGGTCTCGAAGGCTCGAAGCCTTAGTCAAGCTCGGATCGTACATCCCAAAACCAAACTCGTGCCAAAATTGATCCTTGTCCTCCTCTGATGGAAACTCGGTGATACCCTCGATGAACAACTCAGTCGGAATCTCATGTCTCGTGTATAATCCGAACAATCTCCCGAACCTTGCAACCGACATCACTCGCCACTCCCCTCCTAGCCTAAACCTAATCGTCTCAGGTCGCACCAAATCGTCACACAGATAGTCAAACTCATATGTAGAAAAGAACTCCATCACGAGCTCGACATACTGAACGGCGTGAAATATGAACAAACGATGCCAAGGGGCGGTCACAAGGTCGTTCCATTGGTCGCTTTGACCGATGGCATCAATGGCGGCTAGATCAAGACGACGGGTAACCAAGATACGACCCCGACGGGGCCACAACACATCAATGCGCTCCTCGTACTCGTGCTCGTTCAAGTCAAACTCAAGGTACGGGTGGTCCCTGTTGTCGGCCATCTGTACGAACAACAAAAATGAAATCAGAACAATTATGAAGGTGCTAGACTGAATTTATGAAGTTTCTGACCTAAGTTATGAAGGGGCACGGTCACGCCTGGGAAGGGGCACGACCGCGTCTAGGCCAATTGTCCAGCCCACGATCGCGCTGTGGCCGACCACGGGAACAAGTACTCGACAACACATTCGCGCCAGGTGTGAGGCACACCCGTGCCTGGTCAAAATCCAATAGGCACGGCCGCGTTCATCAGAGGCACTACCGTGTTTGACCAAACCAAGCTCTCCTGGGATATCAAAAGCCGAGCACGACCGCGCCTGGTCATGAGCGCGATCATGCTCAACCCATTTTAGGGTTTTTCAGATTTCAAAATTCATCATTTCCAACAAGTTTATGAAGGGGCTTTCACAAGGTACCATCCTAGGAAGTTAAAACTAACAAGTTCTACTTATTTACAACTAAAACAAAGTTAATAACAAGAAAATCTATAAAACCCTAGAAATCTGCACACAAATTGATGATGATCTTAATCCTAAACACAAGACAAAGAGAATGGGATTGTGGGGGACGTACCTGAAATCGAAGGAGCGGACACAAGGAATCCGAAAGCGAAATCACAGGGAAGAAAATCGCAAGTGTGGGATTGTTTGTCTGCTCATGGCGTGTTTGGGGGGAAAAAGAGACATCTGCCTTTGAAAATTAATTTAAACCGGCCCCAAATACTGAGGCACGACCGTGCTAGGTGCATAGGCATGACCGCGCCTATGGTTAGAGGCACGACCGCTCCCATTTAGAGGCATGACCACGTCTCTTTCCCAGCAGACAGAAGACCCTGAATTTTTATGCAGCTTGTACCAAACCTGACTGCGATTCTTCCAAACTAAAATTTTTAAAAATTCATAAGACATACCTGAGACATTCCATTCAATATCCCCAATCCGTTCGATCCAAAACACGTTACGATAACCTAAAATAAAAAATAAATGGTAAAATCCTAGAAAAATAAAAAATAAAAACAGGAAAATAAAGATAGAAATAAAATCTAGGAAATGCTACCAATGATGATATCGAAACAGGCTAAGTTTATTAACGAGTCGTTAGCTAGACTCAAGTCCCCGAATTAATTTGTCCATGGGGTGGAGGTCCACTACCTCCAATGCAGGGTCAACCGGTCTGTCAATGTATGGTTTGAGACGATGACCGTTGACTTTGAAGATCCTCCCATCTTCATGCTCAATCTCGACGGTCCCATAAGGAAACACCTCTCTAACCGTGTAGGGACCCGTCCATCAGGACTTCAACTTCCCAGGAAACAATCGCAACCTAGAGCTGTAAAGCAACATACGACCACCCACTCGGAATTCCTTCTTGTCCTTCAAGCGTCGATCATGTAAACTCTTGATGCGCTCCTTGTAAATCGTGGAGTTTGCATAGGCTTGATTCCTCAACTCATCAAGCTCGTGAATCTGAGTGAAACGGTTGTCACCCGCACTCACGAAGTCAAGATTCACCGCCTTCAATGCCCAATAAGCCTTGTGCTCTAACTCCACCGAAAGATGGCACGCTTTCCCATAGATCAAACTAAATGGTGTGGTACCAATAGGCGTCTTATACGCAGTCTGGAAAGCCCAAAGTGCATCATCTAACCTATCTGACCAATACTTATGGTTCTGACCAACCATTTTCTACAAAATCCGCTTTATGCCTCGGTTCGTGACCTCTACCTGTCCACTGGTCTGTGGATGGTAGGCTGTGGAGAATCTATGGTTCACACCATATCGTGATAGCGCCTTCTCGAACTGGGAGTTGCAGAAATGAGTCCCACGGTCACTAATAAGAGCTTTGGGGGCACCAAAGCGTGAGAACAGCTTCTTCAAAAACTGGACAACCACCCTAGCATCATTAGTCGGCAAGGCTTGAGCCTCCGCCCACTTAGAAACATAATCAACGGCCACTAGGATATATCGGTTGCCACGAGAAGCTGGGAAAGGTCCCATAAAATAAATACCCCAGACGTCAAAAATGTCACAAATCTAGATACTGTTCTAGGCCATCTCATTCCTCGATGAAATGTTGCTCGCCCTCTAGCAAGCGTCACAAGCTCGGATCATCTCATGAGCATCCCGGAAGATGGTAGGCCAGAAGAAACTGGCGTCAAAGACCTTCTTCGCGGTCATCGTAGCTCCACGGTGTCCACCTGTTAGGCCCTCGTGGCAGTGTCTAAGCACCTGACGTGCCTCAACACCAAACACACACCTGCACACGATCTGATCAGCCCCGACTCGAAACAGATAGGGATCCTCCCAAAGATAGCGCTTCACATTCGCAAAGAACTTTCGCTTCTTCTGATGCTTTAAGCCCTTAATCACGATCCCACTAGCAAGAAAGTTTGCAAAATCTTCAAACCAATTACACTCCTCATCCTGTGTCTGTATGTGCATGAGAGACTTGTGGGGGAAATTGTCATTTATGGATAACCCCACAAGCTCAGATGAAGCTGAGCACTCAAGACGGGACAAGTGGACCGCATCGACATTCTCCGCGCCCTTTTTTTTATGGATCTCAATGTCAAACTCCTGAAGCAGCAAAACCCACCGGATCAGTCGAGGTTTGGCATCTTGTTTGCTGAACAGGTGCCGAAGCGCTGCATGGTCAGAGAATACAATGGTCTTTGATAGGACAAGATAAGACCTGAATTTATCGAAAGCGAAGATAACGGCGAGGAGATCTTTCTCTGTCGTGGTGTAATGCTCATGTGCGTCGTTGAGCGTCCTGTTCGCATAATAAATCGGGTCAAACTGCTTCTCTCTCCTCTGTCCTAAGACTGCCCCAACAGCGAAGTCACACGCATCACACATAATCTCAAATGGAAGCTTCCAATCAGGAGCCACCATGATAGGGGCATTCACCAACTTCTCCTTCAATAGATTGAATGCACTAAGCACTCATCGGAGAACACAAACTGGGCTTTCTTCTCAAGAAGCTGGGTCATCGGTCGGGCAATCTTAGAAAAATCTCTAATGAAGCGTCAGTAAAAGCCCACATGACCAAGGAAACTCTGAATAGATTTCACAGAAGTGGGCGGGGGCAGCTTAGATATGGTATCGATCTTAGCTCGATCAACCTCAATCCCCGCTCATGAAACCTTGTGCCCAAGCACAACGCCCCCCTTCGCCATGAAGTGGCACTTCTCACAATTCAACACCAGGTTGGCCTCCTCACACCTGGCCAACATCCTCTTCAGATTCCCAAGACAATGATCGAAGGAGCTCCCAAACACAGAAAAGTCATCCATTGAGTCCTCGACCATATCATAAAAAAAGGCCACCATGCAATGCTGGAAAGTGGCCGGAGCATTGCACAATCCAAAGGGCACCCACCGATAAGCAAATGTACCATATGGACATGTGAATGTCGTCTTCTCCTAGTCCTCAGGAGCAATCGGGATCTGAAAGTAACCAGAGAAGCCATCCAAGAAATAGTTGAACATCTTCCTAGACAATCTCTCCAACATCTGATCAATGAACGGGAAGGGAAAATGTTCCTTCCTGGTAGCATCATTGAGTTTGCGGTAATCGATGCAAACTCTCCAACCTGTGACTGTACGAGTAGGAATCAGCTCATTCCTCTCGTTTGTGATAACAGTCATACCTCCCTTCTTGGGAACAACATGAACCAGGCTAACCTAGGGTGAATCAGAGATGGGATAAATCAAACCAGCGTCGAGTAGCTTAATCACCTCTTTCTTCACCACCTACTGCATGTTCGGGTTCAACCTCCTTTGGTGCTGCATAACTTGCCTGAAATCATCCTCCATAAGGATCTTATGGGTACAAAAAGAAGGATTAATTCCCTTAATGTCTATAATCATCCATGCAATGGCCTGCTTGTGTTGCTTCAGCACCTCCAATAGCCTCTCCTTCTCATCACTCGTCAAATCAGAGGAGATAAAAACGGTAATTGAGACTCACCATCTAAAAAGGCATACTACAAATGGCTCGGGAGCTCCTTAAGCTCAACAGGTGGTGGGTCCTCAACAGAAGGCTGCTCTTTCAGCTCAGACTCTCTATCAACAATCTCAAATACCTCTGGACACAGGGGGATCTCATAGCCATTTAGGCCATACACCTGCTCCATGAACTGATCCTCACCGACTGGATCTAGTGTCTCCCCTCCTACAATCTGCGTGTCCAGGGACTCTTCCTCAACTGTGTCCTGGAGATGATCACTCACACAAGAATATATGGTCTCAACAAAGTAGAGTGCATCATCCTGATTCTGGGTGTGCTGCATGGATCTCCCAATGTCAAAGGTCACCTCCTCTTCGTCCACCCTCAGTGTAAGCCGGCCTGAATAAACATCAATTCGGGCCTTGGCGGTGGCCAGGAATGGTTGACTTAGGATAATAGGGACATTCTTGTCCTCATCCATGTCTAGAATCACAAAGTCTACAGGAAACACAAAACGATCAACCTTAACCAACATATTCTCCACTATCCCTCGCGGATACATGACCGGACGAACGGCAAGTTAGATACTCATGCGTGTCGGTTTAGGTTCTCCCAACTCAAGATTAGCAAAGACCGCATTTGGCATGAGGTTAATGCTAGCACCAAGGTCAGCTAAGGCATTGTTGACCGACAAGCTCCCTATCAAACAGGGGATGGTGAAACTCCCCGGATCTCTCCTCTTCTCGGGCAGCTTGTTCTGAAGCACGGCCGAACACTCCTCGTTCAGCGTCACATGAGATAACTCCTCCAATTTCCTCTTGTTCGAGAGGATGTCCTTCAAGAACCTCGCATACTTAAGCATCTGAGCTAGAGCCTTCACATGGTCATTGGGATTGGCCTCAGTGTTGCTAGGCAGGCCACCTGGCGGTCTCTCAGAAAGAAGCTTCGCGATCTGCCCAACCTGATTCTCTATGGTCTGGATCAAAACTTTCTGATTCCTCAGCTCAGTCTCATGCGTATGAAAACGCTCCTCCATGTAATGGTTCTGCTTCTCAGCCAACTGATTCTGACTCTCCGAGTTGGCAAGCAACCGTGCAACCATGTCCTCCAAACTGGATTTACCCTCAGATGCGGGTGGAGGACCGCTGCTAGAACCTTGGCCGTGAAACTGGCTCTGCTGAGGTCTGGAATGGGAACCTTGTCCCTGATACTGGTGGGACTGATGCTGGAATGGTGGGCGCTGAGTGAATCCGGGTGGGTTCTGGCCACTGTTGCCAGACTTCCAACTGAAGTTCAGGTGATTTCTGCACCCCGGATTATATGTGTTGCTATAGGGATTGTTCTGGGGACGATTCTGGTTAGACATGAAGTCAACCTGCTCGTGGGTCCCTAGATCCCCAATCTGACAAGCACTCGTGGGATGCGCCCCACCACATAACTCGCACATGGACTGGGCCTTGGGGACCTGTATCTGATCGATCTTGGTGGAAGGTGCTTCCACCTGGGCAGCTAAAGAGGTGATTCCATCCACGTGATGGACACCCTTCCTCTGAATCCTCGCTCGGGAAGTATGTTGCGTTTAGCTCTTCGATGCCACCTTCTCTAACAAATGATACGCCTCCTGGGTGTCTTTGTTCTAATGTCTCCCCCCGCGTATGCGTCGATCAGTTGCTTCCCTGTCATATCTAGACCATTGTAGAAGGTCTCACACTAGTGCCACTTCAACAATCCATGGTAAGGAACTTTCCTCATCAGTTCCTTGAATCTCTCCCATGCCTCATAGATCGTCTCCCCGTCATCCTGCTGGAAAGAAAGAATCCTAGCCCTCAATTTTACTATTTTCTATGAAGGGAAGTACTTCTCTAAGAATTTATCAGCCATCTGGTCCCAAGTACTAATGGACCTAGGGGGAAGTGACAGTAACCAAGCCTTGGCTCGATCCCGTAAGGAAAACGGGAAAAACAGGAGCCGAATAGCATCGTCGGTAGCGTCACGGATTTTGAATGTGGCGCAAATCTCTAACAAACAGGCCAGATGAGTATTAGGATCCTCGTGATCCTTGCCATCAAACTGCAACATGTTATGCACCATCTGTATGATGCTAGATTTGATCTCAAACTGATGAACTCCAGCAGTCGGCCTATTGATGCTCGACTCCAAACCCTCAAGTGTCGGGTTGCCAAAATCCGAAAGCGTCCGACCTGCATTCGCGTCTGCCATCTCTTCTACCTCGTCAACAACAACCTCGTCAAGCTCGAGTAACTGGGCCATGAATCGGGAACGCGCCCGCAATCTCTTATGAAGATCGCGCTCCAGCTCGGAAGACGGCTCAATAACCTCCTCAGCGGGAGTTGAGGACATACAAGATCTGCATGACAAGTTAGATTTAAATGGACGAACCTAAAAAGAAAAGAAAAACAAGTTAGACAAAATAATAATTACAGATGAAAATAAATAAAGAAAGAAAAATAAAATTAACTAAAATATATAAAATGCGACTAAAAATATCAAATAAAAATGAAAAAATATCTATACACGAAAATTGCAAATAACAAACAAGAAGATACGATATGCACAAAAATATATACTAAATGACTAAAAATCAATTCCAATCGTTCTCGCAAAACCGTATCCCCGGCAACGGCGCCAAAAACTTGATGTGTTTGAAAGTGTATATATATTTATAAGTATTTTTCACACAATTTGAGTTTTAAAAACAGTTTTCCCCAATGACTAATCACACACACATCGGGAAAATGTACCCGTCGGATAGCAATATAGTAAAGGTAAGAACCGGATATCAATCTGTGGACACGGTGGAATGCGATAATGAACCAGAACTAAGATTCAATCAAGTAATGGTAAAATGATATTTTGAAGAGTTTGTTTTAATTAACTAACATGCAAATATATAAAACTAGACTAAAATCACAAATCAAACAATCAAGGAGAAAAGATCACTTCGGTGTCGAATCCATCTAGAATACATTCAATACACTCATAGAAACATGGAAAATACACGAAACATAGATTGATCAAATTCTTGTCAAAGAAATCTAATCAAATGACCATTCGGAAAGCTAGAATGAATAACACAAACTAACCACCTAAAATCATGCAATGAAGCTCATGTGTTGTAATCATGTCAATGTTTATAAATATTGAACTAGCTCCCGATTAAGGTACACCAATCCAACAACTAGTTGGAAAGATAATATGAAAAACACACTACCCACCTCAAGTTGATTTAATTAGACAATCACATGCATTTATTCAACATACAATGTTCATACAAAGTTCATATAAATTAGGAGATTGTGTCAACAAATCCAATATAAACATAAAACTAAGCATGAAACACCATAACAAACACTTTGTCTTTCCAAACATAAGCATAAGGATACACATACAAGAATAATACATCATAAACAAGACTTCATTCACCATTCCTAGTCAAATGCCACAAACTAGCATAAATACATATACCAATCCACGTATACAAGCATAAACCATAAGTTTTCCAATATGATATGGCATACACAAATACAAGTCTTGTACACAACTCAAAATACTTGAATACATAATTTCATTGAAGAATAATCATACGATTGTCATAACATTAACATAATAATTTCCAATAATCCATGAATGTTGTCAAACGATTCTAAACTTCATCTAAACCAAAGTGAACAAGAGTTTTAGCTCATCATGAGCACAAGAATGACAAATAAGCAGCGAAAAATAGTAAGAAACATGCTATGAAAATAAGAAGCAAACCACTCCTACAAGCTTAGATGTTGTTATTGATGTATGGTGATCCTCTTGCTGTTGAAATCTCTTCAAGATGCTTGAAATGTGGCTGGAACAAGGATGGTTCGGAGCTCAAACAGTGGGTTTTTGCTCTGGTTGCTGAATATCTGAATGAGAGAACGGCTCCTGTATTTATAGAATTGGGGAGGCATGTCCGCGCCAGGAGGGTAGGCACGACCGTGCCTGTTACTGGGGCGCGACCGTGCCAGGGAGCTAGCACGGTCGTGGTGCAGAGGGTTGACCGATCCTGAGCTTCTATTGGGTCCCATTGAAAGAGGAAGTACGGCTAGTCAGACTCACGGGATTACACGTGGCCGTGGGGGTGTTGGATCACGGTTGTGCTCGAGAAAGTGCCTTGGCGCGGTCGTGCCAAGTAGGGGGCACGACCGTGCCTCTACCTCAGAAACCCTAAAAACTTCATATTTATCCTGGAATTCCCTTGTTTGTTCACTCAGCTGCACAAAAACCTACTAAACTGGAAATGAATCAAATAAGTGATTAAACGTTGGAAATAACCAAGAATTGATTGTGAAATGAGTGAAGTTTTGTGCCAAAAAGATGTATAAATTCTAACACATCAAACAACCCCACACTTGAACATTGCTTGTCCTCAAGCAAGAATCAAAATAAAACAAAACTTCCAATGGCACTAAGGATCAATTTAGAAAACCGTAAGCATTAATAAACATATAAAGGTTTGACAAGTTTTTCAATAAATGCAAAGTTGACTAAATGAAACCCAAGGAGCCCAATGAAGTAACAACCGAATGAGCAAATGAATAAGCTTAGGAAATCATTAGCATGTAACTTTATGCTTCTCACATTGTTCACACACACTCGGGTATATATATGATCATACAAGTAATGGTGTATGTATAGAACACTTAAATGCCAAGATAATGAACATGCATAAATCATAAGCTTGCTAAAAGATCAAATCTCTACCAACTAACATGAAACAAAGCATAAATCAAGAGGACTTTGAACGGGTTATGACTTAGCAATGGTTAGGGGTAGGGAAATGGAATTTAAAAGAGGCTAAATGGCTAAAAACCCGACGGTTATGCTAACTTAAAAACTATTACAACTTTCAACTAAAAATAGCTAAAGAATATTTTTCTATAGATAAGAGCTAACAATCGGGTTCTTTTCATTTATGCTCACAAAATTGCTCTAATCGGCTATATTTTACCTAATTTTGGTGATTTTTTTCACTATTTCATTTCTTTTCTTTTGAAGGGAACTAAGTCAATATGCATCTTTCCTTAGCTAAAAACTTCTCAAGAATTAACAACTTTCATAGGATAAAACTATAAAATTAACATTAACCAACCGGATTTCTAACACGGGTATAAAACTAATAAAAAGGCTAATATGGATATGTGGTGCTGTAAATGTGTGTGAAAACAAGAAAAACACGGGATACGCTCAACGTGGCTAACTAGTGGATGTGTTCGGGTGAGCGAAACAAAAAATAAAAGGCTAACAAAGTGGTTTATCCTAATGTCTCAATCATTTTTATGCAATATTTATGTTCATGATTTCGAAATGTATACCTAAAGCAAGTTCTAATAAGTATGAAACATCCGGCACACTCAAATCCGTAAAAACGAGAGCAAGCAATGTCAAAAGCTATCAAGTCTCAAAAATAAACTCATGGAAACGGAAGGAATCAGTGTAAGCAAAAGGTTACATGCAATTCATTCCTTTAGCCCACTAAAACTCATGGTTATCACAAAAAATTGGGTTTGACTCGATGTAATTTCTATCTCAATTGCTTTCGAAAACTCAAACCTCTATTGTTTACTAAAAATGCGAATGCTAAACGGTTAACTTTTATTATATTTTTGTGTTTTTTTTTTAATTTTTATACAATTGATTAATGCCAATAAAAATTATGAAGGAAGATTTTGCAAAAAAATGAAGTGATAAAATGCTCAAAAGGACAAACATCGCGTGAATAAATTTCCACCCTACACTTAGAATCATACATTGCCCTCAATGTACAACAAAAATTAATGTAAAGCAAAGAATAAATACCAAACCCCACACTTTAGAAACATACATTGCCCTCAAAAACATGCAAAGCAAAATGAAATGCAATGCGATGGAGTGTGAAGGGAGAACTGAAACTTCCCTCGTGTCGATCTCGGCCAAATGTACAATGCCTACCTTCAAAAATGGCGTTCCACATAGTTCCATAATTCCAAGATCTAATCAAGACTAACCACATCAAACAGGATCAATAACATCAAGCCAAAATATAAACAGAAATGTAAAGATAAATATTTACAAAAAAAGTACAATGGAAACAAAGTACTACAAAATAAAGAACAACATAAACACCGAAGCGCGATACAAGAGTTTGTACAACATGAAGCAAGTACAACTCACAAAAATGATACCAAAAGGCAAAGGGAGGTACTACTCCCACTGCATGTCCTCGAGGTCGATGCCGGCGGCCCGCCTCCCTTGCCTCCTACCACTGGTGGTGATGGTGGTGGCGACTGATGGTGCGGTGGTGAAGGTGGTGGCTGATGCCATGGAGATGGTGGTGGCTGATGCTGGTGGCTGATGCTGGGGCGATGGTGGTGGCTGCATGAAGAACGGGAAGGGAACCACGTATGGCGCCCCGCCAGCAGCAACAGCCGCGCACTGGACCTCGTACTGCCAGGCCCAGTATCGCATGAACAGGTAATGGGTGATGGTAACTAGAGGTGGTGGTGGCGGCGGAGGAGGAGGTGGAGGAGGTGGAACAATCAGATCCTTAGCGTGGTGAGCGTGCTCCTTGAGCTCCTGCTCCAGCTGAGTTGCATGTGCCTGGTGAGCGGCTGCGATGGCCTCTTCCTCGATCTGAACAATGTCGGGGTCTGGACCCGAACAATCTGGATCCCAAACCCGACCCCATCTATCTACCAATCAAACTCCTTCCGGTGCACGACGAGCCACGTGCATATTCCTCAATGTATGCACGGTCATCACTGCGGTCTCGTCGACCGGGGTCAAATCGACAACGAGCTCGTATGTCAACAGCTGAAAATGCCACGCAAGCTTGGTCACAAAGTGACCTCCACATATGGCGCTGGTAACCTCGCGCCCTGGACTATTGACCAAGTACCCCGCAACGCAATGCGCAACATTACAATTGTGCGGGAGTACATGGCAATAAAGGTAAAACAATTCTCTTAAGTTCACCACCGTCTCTCCCTGCCCACTCCTAGAAATAGAATAAACGATGCACTGATGAAGAACAAGGTGCAGAGGGTCTCGAAGGCTCGAAGCCTTAGTCAAGCTCTGATCATACATCCCAAAACCAAACTCGTGCAAAAACTTATCCTTGTCCTCCTCTGATGGAAACTCGGTGATACCCTCGGTGAACAACTCAGTCGAAATCTCATGTCTCTTGTATAATCCCAACATTCTCCCAAACCTGGCAACCGACATCACTCGCCACTCCCCTCCTAGCCTAAACCTAATCGTCTCGGGTCGCTCCAAATCGTCACACGGATAGTCGAACTCATATGTAGAAAAGAACTCCATCACGAGCTTGACATACTGAACGGAGTGAAATCTGAACAAACGGCTCCAAGCGGCGGTCACAAGGTCGTTCCATCGGTCCCTTTGACCGATGGCATCAATGGCGGCTAGATCAAGACGACGAGAAGCTAAGATCCGACCCCGACACGGCCACAACACATCAAGGCGCTCCTCGTACTCGTGCTCGTTCAAGTCAAACTAAAGGTACGGGTGGTCCCTGCTGCCGGCCATCTGTACGAACAACAATAATGAAATCAGAACAATTATGAAGGTGCTAGACTGAATTTATGAAGTTTATGACCTAAGTTATGTAGGGGCATGGTCGCGCCTGGGTAGGGGCATGACCGCGCCTAGGCCAATTGTCCAGCCCACGATCGTGCTGTGGCCGACCACGGACACAAGTACTCGACAACACGGTCGCGCCAGGTGCGAGGCACGACCGCGCCTGGTCAAAATCCAATAGGCACGGCCGCGTTCATCAGAGGCACTACCGTGTTTGACCAAACCAAGCTCTCCTGGGATATCAAAAGCCGAGCACGACCGCTCCTGGTCATGAGCGCGATCGTGCTCAACCCATTTTAGGTTTTTCAGATTTCAAAATTCACCATTTCCAACTTGTTTATGAAGGGGCTTTTACTAGGTACCATCCCAGGAAGTTAAAACTAACAAGTTCTACTTATTTACAACTAAAACGAAGTTCAAAACAAGAAAATCTATAAAACCCTAGAAATCTGCACACAAATTGATGATGATCTTAATCCTAAACACATGACGAAGAGAATGGGATTGTGGGGGACGTACCTGAAATCGAAGGAGCAGACACAAGGAATCTGAAAGCGAAATCACAGGGAAGAAAATCGCAAGTGTGGGGTTGTTTGTCTGCTCGTGGCGTGTTTGGGGGGAAAAAGAGACATCTACCTTTGAAAATTAATTTAAACCGCCCCCAAATACTGAGGCACGACCGTGCTAGGTGCATAGGCATGACCGCGCCTAGGTTTAGTGGAACGGCCAAGCCCATTTAGAGGCACGACCATGTCTCTTAGCAACAGAAGACCCTGGATTTTTATGCAGCTTGTACCAAACCCGACTGCGATTCTTCCAAACTAAAATTTCTAAAAATTCAGAAGACATACCTGAGACATTCCAATCAATATCCCTAATCCGCTCGATCCAAAACACATTCCGATAACCTAAACTCAAAAGTAAATGGTAAAATCCTAGAAAAATAAAAAATAAAAACAGGAAAATAAAGATAGAAATAAAATCTAGGAAATGCTAAAAAAGATGATACCGAAACAGGCTAAGTTTATTAACGAGTCGTTAGCCAGCCTCAAGTCCCCGAATTAATTAGTCCATGGGGTGGTGTTGAAGCACTTTCCTGTGACAAACACTCTGGATAGAGTCTTAGTTTGTATTTTCTTGTTTGTAATTGTCTTTGTATGTAAGAGTCTTTATGTATTAGTTTATCGAGTTGTATTCACTTTTACATATTGAATGTTGCATTTTTCTCTAAGTGTTTTGCGCACTTGTATGTGCGCAGGAGAAAGCTCCTGCGTACTTAGCAAGTACGCAAGAATACCTTTGCGTACATGCTAAGTACGCAAGAGCATTTTGCCCTGCGCACTTGCTAAGTGCGCAGGCTTCAGGTATTGTATAAATAGGATAGGTTGACAGAAGTTAAGTACGTAGACATAGGCAGTCATAGTTGCAAATACGCAAATTGTAATCTCAGTACTTCTCTCTGTAACCTTTAAGTGTTTATAATAGAAAGAACGTTTAAAGTGATTCTCTTGTTGGTTTACTTTGTTTTAGTAAGACTCTCGGCCTAGTCACGGGTATTCCGCACCAGGTCCGACTAGTAGACCCACTTGCATGTGACGATCTGCCACACCCGAGGGACCTACAAGTGGTATCAGAGCATTGCTCCTGATTTCGAGTGTTGTGAGTGAGTTTGGAGAGTTTCTACCGAGTTTTTACAAGCAAAAAGAGGTATTTTTGTTGATTTTTGTGATTAAATAGGGGTAGCTCTTGAGCACTATTTTAGAAGCAAAAATCACTCAAAAACTAATTTTTGTTGTGTATTTGAGTGTTTTGAGCATCAAAGGTTGGTTAGAAACAAGTTTCTGACCCTTTGACTCATTTGCATTGTTCATCAGTCCAACTTTTACCATCTCCGACGACTTTCCAGTGACCGGAATAGTTTGGTGAAAGTTGCTGAAAAGGTGTTGTGCGTACTTACCATTTCTGGCAAAAAGTACAGTTCTGTTGCGTACTTACTAAATACGCAAGACTAATCTCCTGCGTACTTACAAGTGCGCAAGACTGATCTTGTGCGAACTTAAGTTATATCCTGCGTATTTATCATTTACTCCTGCGTACTTATCAAGTACGTAAGAGCAAATCTAAATACGCAAGACCATTTCTCAAGTGCGCAAGGCCAAAATCAAGTGCGCAACTGTGTCTGATTTTTCTGAAATTTGACTAAGTCTTCACTATGTCGAACCTTCAGAATCTTGGAAACCTTCTAAACTATGATAATGAGATCGGTACACCACAGAAACCGCCAAAGTTGCTGAACGTAAACGATTATTCTAATTGGAAAGCACGTTTTGAGCACTACATTTCTTATACCGACTCATCGCTATGGATACCAATCCTTGAGGGATATAAGTATCCCACACACATCTATCTTGATGAAACCATGCCCAAACCTATCTCTAAACTTTCTGACGAAGAAAAGAAAGCTTATGATAGAGAAAAGAAGGCACTTGGTTCAATCACTATGGCATTAACTCGGGAATTGTTCCACGGTTTCCGAGGTTATGACATTTCTAAGGATCTTTGGAAAGCTTTACAGATAAGATTCGAAGGAAATAGTGATATCAAGAAGAGTAAGAGGGATCTACTCCGGAAGCAGTATGAATGCTTCAGATTTTTAGAGAACGAATCTTTAGATGACCTCATCTCTAGATTCTATCATCTACAAACTGAGTTGAAGGCTTTTGAACTCAGGTATCTGGATGAAGAGATGGTGGAAAATTTTTTGGAGGCTTTGCCACCCAAATTTGAGATGTACACAACCCTGATGAGGGAAAATCCAAAATTCTATAAGTTGACAGTAGAGGAGGCAATAGGAAAGGTTCAAGCTCATGACATGAACCTAAAAAGAAAGGAGAGCTCAGGAAGACCTCAGATACAAGACCCTTCTATGTATCATGGGACGACTTCTACATCCAAGTCATCGGGATCTGGTATTGCCCTTTTCACTGGAAACCCTACTGAAGAAAACAACTCAAATGGTTGTGGTGTTCATGCATGCTATGCATCTGGATCAGGGTTGGGGTCTCATCATCAACATACCTCAAGAAATCCTCCCACTACAACTTCAGCTAATCAATCAGCTATAGCCAAAATAGCTGAATATCATGTAGCATTATTCTCATCATGTATGCTTGCCTATGAGAACTTCATTGGCGGCAAGCTTACAGATCCCGAGACGATTGAAAAAGATTTTAATCAAGTGGATCCTGATGACATTGAGGACATGGATATTCAATGGAATATGGCCATGCTATTGAGGAGAGCCAAGCGTTTCCTGAACAGAACAGGAAGAAAGTTCATTGGCGGGCATTCTATTGCCAAGGTCGGGTTTGAAAAATCTAAGGCCAAATGCTGTAAGTGTCTAAACTATGGACACTTTGCTCGTGAGTGTCAGAAAGACAGAGCACCGGCCTCGAGTTTTACCAGACCTAGCCAAGGAAACAGCCATGGCCACAACAACCCAAACCACCACAATCATAGCCAAAGTGGAACGTCCAATGCACTGGTAGCCCAACCGGACGAAATATTTGATTGAGGTGTTCATCTAGAGGATGCCATCATTGCACAAACCCAGGTTGGTCTCATGGCTGAGATCATGGAGATGATGGAAGCTGAGAAAAAGGAAGCTTCTATGGCTGACCTAGAAGAGTCTACTGCTGCTACAGAGGAACAGAAGGAAGCTGAAGAAAAGGAAGCTTCTGTAGCTGATAAAGAGGAATCGACTACTGCTGTTGCTCTCATGGCCATTGGAGAAGCAACAAGTTCATCGTCTAAGGTAGACTCTAATCCTTTTTCTGTTATTTCATGTTCTAAATGTCTAGGGCTAAAACTTGAAAATTCTAGGCTCCAAGACAAAATCGAACCCCTAAGTATGGCAGCTCTAAACTATAAAGAAAACGAAAAACGTTTTAAAGATTCAATTAAAACGTTGAAAAAGGAAAAATGTGAATATTCTCTAAAAATAAGCGATCAACAGCTTCACTTAGATGTTGTATACAGGGGGATGGAAAAACGGAACAATGAAATTAACAAACTGCAAAATGAGATCTTGCAGTTAAAATGTACTAATGAGAAGTTGAAAAACTCTCGTTTTGTGGTGGAACACTACGAATCTATAGTGAGACAAATGAATGGGTTAGGGCTGGGTACTAATGTCATTCCTCCACCAGTAAGCGGGAAGTTTGTCAATAGCTTAATAGACATTGATCTCACTTGTCTAGATGAGTCCTCTGATAAGGATGATTCCCCTAAAAAGGATGAATCCTCAAGTAAGGGTAACTCCACATCTAGTGAGGAGTTCGTTATTGCTTCTGAAGATGGGTCGGTTAATGCTTGCCCTGAAGGAGTAGTATCTGAGGAGTTGTTGACTGAACAGAAAGTAAAGAAAAACATTATCACTAACGGTGATAATTGCATTTTAACTTAACCTGATATCATTGAAACAAATGATAAACTAAAGGTAATGCTTTATGGGGGTTATAAAAATCTTAACCAAGCAAAGAAAGAAGCTTTTTCAGCTCACTATGGGCTTGGTTACAAAGAAAATTTGGAAAAATACTATACTCCCAAAAACCAAATTGTAAAGGTTCAGACTCCTGTTCATAAACCAACTCCTCCTGCTCATAATGCTGAGTTATCTAAGGCCAGATCTAATGAGCCTTTCAAGAGACCTTATATAGACAAGAGGAATTGTTTTCACTGTGGCTTGGTTTGTCACATTCTTGTGAGCTGTCCTTCAAAGAACCAAGGGAAACGGCATGTTGTCTCACAACCAGCTGTTATCCCTAAGTCGCCATCAGTGAAACCTCCCAAACATCCAAAACAAAATGTGGTGAAACCACCAGTCAAACCGATGGTAAAGCCTAAGATCAAATCTGAAGCTAAACCATCTATTTCAAGAAAGGTAACGCAACCTGCTGTACCTTGTGTATCTACCTCTGGTAGTACACGTACTGGTGAGAAACCTGTGGCGAGACTCTCAAAGCCACAGAGAAGGAGAAGGAACAAGAGGTTGAGAAAGCTAGAACAGCTGACTTCAGTTCAATCAGGTGAAGCTTCCACAAGTTCACCTGCTGTTATTGAACCAAAGTCTCCTGTTCCGGTTAAGAAATAGAAGAGATCCTAGACTAGCAAATCCAAAACTTCTCAATCTCTTAGTCCTAATTCTTTGAAAGATTCATCCATTTTGAACAGTCATCACAACTGTGAGTTAAAGGAAGTAGTTTATTTTGAAAAGGATGGACGACCCAAGACAACAATGGCTTGGGTCTCCAAATCTAACTAATTCTTTTGTGACTCGTGCAGGGACGTCCGAAGGGTACTATCTCTAACCGCTGGTATGTAGATAGTGGATGCTCCCGGCACATGACAGGAAACATGGCCTTGCTTCAAGATGTTAAACCATTCAGAGGCAGCTATGTGGCCTTTTCCGAAGAAAAAGGCGGTAGTATCACGTGTCAAGGCTTGGTTTCGAACGGTTGTGTCAGCTTTGACAATGTCAACTTTTGCGAGCAGCTGAAGCATAACATGTTGAGTGTCTCCCAAATGTGTGATAAAGAGTACTCGGTGATGTTTGACAAGTCAGAATGCCTGATTCTCAAACCTGGTTTTGAAGTTCCCGAAGACTGGATTCTGATGAGAGCGCCAAGAACAAACGACACCTATCAGATCGATATGAGTGTGGCAAAAGGCACCTCATCAGTTGCTACTTGTTTGCTTACCAAAGCGACAGAGATTGACTCTATCTTGTGGCATTGGAAACTCGGACATATTTCGTATCGTAAAATGAACCATCTTGTCCGAAACGGTTTGGTAACCGGGGTTCCTAAGCTGAGATTTACCGTTGAGATGACTGTATGCCTTGTAAAAAGGGCAAACAGCAACGGAAGTCTCACAAGCCCAAGCTCCAAAACTCTATTGATACCCCTTTAGAGCTATTACACATGGATCTATTTGGCCCCATAAGTATCAGGAGTATTGGAGGTAAGCTGTTCTGTCTAGCTGTAACTGATGATTTCTCACGTTTTTCTTGGGTGCATTTTTTAGGTACTAAGGACGAGACTGCTGATATTCTTCAATACTTGATCCTGAGCTTGGAATATCTTTGCAAGCTGAAAGTTAGAAGAATAAGGAGTGACAACGGAACTGATTTCAAGAATAATTTGATGGAGCTTTTCTGTCTCAAGAAAGGGATCCGTCATGAATTCAGCGCGCCGTACACGCCTCAGCAGAATGGAGTTGCTGAATGGAAGAACAGAACACTGATTGAGACTGCAAGGACTATGCTATCAGATGCAAAGCTTCCTGTCACTTTCTGGGCAGAAGCCGTTAATATAGCTTGTCACGTCTTAAACAGAGTTCTGGTTGTGAAGAGGCACAACAAGACTTGTTACGAGTTGATCAACAATCAACTTCCCAATCTTGATTACCTAGTTCCTTTTGGTAGTCCCTGTTCCTTGTTGCTACAGTACAAAGACCGCCAGTCTAATTTTCATGCAAAAGCGGTGGAATGCATCTTCTTAGGATACGTTGCCAACTCGCCTTGCAAGAGAGTGTACAACATAGGAACTCGTACTGTCGAGGAATGGTTCGAAGTGGATTGTAGTAAACACAGCATTCCACCCGAACCAACAGGTCCAGCTTGGGGTTTTGATTATGATGCGCTATTCAAGTCATTCAATCTACCTAATCTATCTGCAGTTGACGTCGCAAATGTTTATGAATTATTGGGTAGCGACAATGACTCCAGTTTCTCTACTCGTGCTACTGTACCGATTATATCTCCTGATTCCAATGCTGCATCTGCATCTGGAACTCATGACAGTGAAAATAGTGAAGATGTTCATATTGCTGGAGATGACGCTCAAGCCAATCCTAACACAACTAATGAAGCTCCAGCTGATCCAATTAACATTGAATCCTCTTCTTCTGGAACACAGGAAATGGGGGAGTTAAGCATGAATCTAGATTCAGAAATTCAGGAACCGATTGTACCAGAGACGAGAGTGCATAGGAATCATCCAATCGATAACATTATTGGTGATCCTTATGCCTGTGTTCAGACTCGTCATCGAACCATCACTGAGAACACTAGTCTTTACACAGAGATACTTGACACTGGTGTCATGGAAATATGTCTGCATGCTGCATTCGTGTCCCAGTTAGAGCCGAAGAATGTGAAGGAGGCTCTCACTGACAACTGCGGGATTGAGGCGATGCAAGATGAATTGTCTCAATTCCAAAAGTTGCACGTGTGGGATTTGGTTGACTTGCCAAAAGTCTTTCAGCCATGTGGAACCAGATGGGTGTTCAAATGCAAGACGGATGATCGTCATGTTGCTGTGAAGAACAAAGCAAGATTGGTTGTTTAGGGTTTTTATCAACAAGAGGACTTGGATTACACAGAAGTATATGCCCCAGTTGCTAGAATTGAGGCCATTCGACTGTTCTTGGCTTATGCCACATATTTTGGCTTCAAGGTCTATCAACTTGATGTGAAAAGTGCTTTCCTATATGGAAAAGTTCATGAAGAGGTCTATGTCACTCAACCTCCCGGCTTTGAAGATCCGCATAATATCAATAAAGTGTATAAGCTCGACAAAGCACTTTATGGTCTTCATCAAGCACCGCATGCATGGTATGAGACATTATCTAAGCATTTACTGTCTAATGGTTTCGACCGTGGACAGATTGACTCGACCCTCTTCAAAGCAGGAGGTGACATTATTCTTGTACAAGTATACGTCGACGACATTATTTTTGGATCTACCAATGAAAGGATGTGTAGGGAATTCGAGCAGGTGATGAAGTCCAAGTTTGAAATGAGTAACATGGGTGAATTGTCATTCTTCCTAGGTCTGCAAGTCAGTAAAAGAGAGGATGGAATTTATCTACATCAAACTAAGTATGTGCAGGACATCTTGTCAAAGTATAAGATGAATGATAGCAGTACTTATGGCACACCTATCCTAGTCAATCATGGTCTGCATCCTGACAAAGATGGAAAGGATGTAGATAGCAGATTGTACCGTGGGATGATCGGATCACTTATGTATCTCACAGCTTCAAGACCCGATTTAATGTTTGTTGTGTGCTTGTGCTCAAGGTTCTAGTCTCAACCGAAGGAGTCACATATGATAGCCGTGAAGAGAATTTTCAGATACCTGAAAGGGAAACCCCGATTAGGTCTTTGGTACTCTAAGCAGCAGTCATTCGACTTCAAAGCCTACACTGATTCAGATTATGGCGGTTGTAACCTTGACAGAAAGTCAACTTCTGGTGGATGTCAATTCTTAGGAGACAGACTGGTCTCCTGGCAGTGCAAGAAGCAGTCAACGGTTTCTGTCTCAACTTGTGAAACAGAATACATTGCTGTGGCGAGCGGTTGTTCTCAGATATTGTGGATTCGGCAGCAATTGAGAGACAACGGCTTAAACTTCACTGGAACTCCATTATTCATTGACAACAATGCCACCATGTCCATCACAAATAACCTGGTGAAACATTCCAAAACTAAACATATAGAAATTCGCCATCATTTCATCCGTGATTATGCTGAAAAGCATTTAATTGAACTTGTAAAAGTTCACACGGATGAAAATCTTGCTGACCTTTTCACAAAGGCATTTGATCGATCCCGTTTTGAGCATCTTGTCAACTTGATAGGAATGTTCAATCCTGAGTGAAAACTTGTTTTCTTAAATCAATTCAATTCATGGAAGTTAAATTTTAATTTCTTTTAAATTTTCTGTATAGTTCTTTTAAGTTTCAAAATATTTTACAAAATCAAAAACAAAATAGAAAATGGAGAAAATTTCAAAGTTAACTTGAGAAAAGGGAAAATGATAGTACATCAGAAATGATCTAAACGTCACAGACTGCTCATATGGGAAATGATTGCGTCATGCTTACTTAATTGTTTAAATTATTATGTTTTTAATCTGCTTATTTACATGTAATTTAAATTGCCAATAGGATGTATGCGTCTTTCAATCACTAGTAGTGTGGAAACTAAATTCTAAATTACAACTGTGATTTGAACCCATGTTTGCATGTGTGTGTGCGTAAAAGAATAGAAAAGATCATTATCAGATAAAGGATGTTAGATTTTGGCAATAATTTTCTTTTGATGTCAGTTTCGGGTTATGTCGTTAGCACAATTAATGCGGTTCATCTCACTGCCCATACTCACAAGTATGCAAGGAGAGATTGAATCAAGACATGTCTCTACATCAACCGTTGAGCATGTATTCACCCTTGAATCACTCCTGATTCATTGAAATCAAATCCAGATAAAAGTTGGATCCCCTTACCTTAATCAAACACCATATATATTATCCTGAATCATCATACCGATATTCAATGAAGAAAATCAAATGAAACCAAGACATATGAATCACTTGATTCTGAATCTTATGATTCCTGATAATCCTTATGGATTCTTCTTGATTTTTCCTGTGCTAATAGATGTAACTTCATTCTGAAAATTTAGAAAATCAATGGGAAAATCTTAGATGCCTTGAGATAGTGCAATTTACATTATTGTAGCATATCAGTGGGGTACACGTTGTATATCTTATAATTAATACCTTAATACACAAGAACGTGATACAAAGATGCTTATAGTTTCAAATCTTATAATATTGTCAACTTGAATTACTTGTTTATATGCTTATTACGTATGAATAAATTAGTAATTCATGACATGACCCCATATTCTTTGATGTTTATATTGTATCGTTTTTGCTAAAAGATAGTCTGATATGATCCTCTGCTCGTGTCTTTGATCAAAAATAGTTTGTGTGAATACTTGTATATTTCTATGAGAAAAGATCAAAAAGATTTTAAGTTTATGCATAGTTCAATTTTATTCAGAAAAGCCAAAAATATTTATGTTTAACCTTCCTGAATTGTATTTGAATCCTCCTGATTGAATATTTCTTATCTTGTTCGTTATTTGACTTGAAAAAATTCATAAATTTGAGTTGAAAGTTTGCGCACTTAAGAGTTTGTGCGTACTTGTAAGTGCGCATGAAGTAAGCCCTACGTACTTGTAAATGCGCATGAAGTAATCCCTGCGTACTTATCAAGTACGCAAGAGTTAAGTCTTGCGCACTTGTAAGTACGCAAGAGTTAAAGCGTGCGCACTTGCTAAGTACGCACGACCTTTTTGCGTGGGGTATATAAACTGGACTTAAAAAATCTCAGAGTTTCATCTCTTTCAAACCGGTTCAAATTCCCTCCGACTTTCACTCAAAAATTCAAGTGTTCCTAAACTGATTTTTCGTCCCGTTGCTAGTTTCATCACTTCATTACAATCAATTGGTGAGAATCTAGGCTAAATCCATCCACGAAATCGTGACTTTCGACCGATTCAATGATTTAGAAAATCTAGGTTTATTCCTTGATTTTTTGGGCAAAATTTGGGTTGTTTGGGTAAATCTTTATCACTAAAACATGATTAAACACTATAATCGACCCTTAATTTGTCTGTATAGATCTTGATTTTGTCCTTGACCTTGAATTTGAACCGACAGTGGTTTCATTCGACTGTTAGGTCAACATTGGTCAAATATAGCAAGTACCTGGTGTTGTTATTGGTCCCATAGGCTAGAATCATCTATTCCGACCATGTGGTGACCCAATACACACTGATTTTTGAACATCAGTTAAATTTTCAAATTTCTGGAATTTTCACCAAGTGTAGTTCTTGCGCACTTAGCAAGTACGCAAGAAGCAATTCACTCGTACTTGTTAAGTACGCAAGAGGAAATTCCTGCATACTTGCTAAGTACGCAGGACCAACACTTGGGAAAAATTTCTAAGTCTGAAATTTCAGTTCAAAGAGTAACTGCTATACTAAGTCATTTTTATTCATTTCCAATGATACTTGTTGTTCTGATTATGTGTTCTGTGTGTTTTTACAGATCATGGCTCGGGCGTTTACTAACGAATTCAATCTGTTAGCTAACACTGAACCAGAATGGAAGGGTGCAGCACTGCAGTACAGAGAAATAGTTGATTTGTTGAACCGTTCAAGAATCAGCTACGCTATTTCTGCTGACCCGATCGTTTCAAGACCCTATCTGGAGTAGTTTTGGGAGACTGCGGAGCATGACTGCACGGTAACTCCCAACGTTATAAGGGCTACCATTGCTGGTCATGCTATCGCCTTTTTTGAAGATACTATTCGAAGGGTCCTGCAATTCAGAGATCTCTCGACCGACCCGACAGCCTATCCAGACTACTTTGTGGACGGCGGTTGGAGGCAAAGAATGGGATATGTCGGGGCGAGAGACTATGCTTCATATAAGATGTGGGTGTTAGACCAATGGAGATACTTCGCCCACGTCATGATCATGTGCATCTCATCAAGGAAAACTGGAAAGGATGCCATGGGTCATCACCCTGCAGCAGCCGTGGTTGGCCTATCTCTCAATAAGGGCTACAACTTCTCCCACTACATATTCAAAGCCATCAATGACCAAATCAACACGGCGGAGAGGTTTAGGTTTTTATTATACCCTAGATTTGTGCAACTCTTGATAAATGACGCGTTTCCAAACCTACCTGCTACAGGGGAGAGACTGCAAGTGAAGAGGGTGGACAAAATTGTGTTCGCACAATTCTTAAAGCCAGGCAGTGTAGAACCTACCCCTGTGCATACAGAACTCTTTGGCCACCTCATCAATGAAGCATATGTGGCACCAGGTGACTGGAGATGGTATAGTCACGATTCAAAGCCTGAATTGAGTGAACACTCCGTTGAACAACAGCAACAACAACAGGAGGAAGTGGAAAGTGATGATGGATCGTCTGATGATGGAGACGAAGAAGGAGGAAATGATGGTGCTGAGGGATCCGACTCAAAAGAGACAGAGTCAGAATCTTCTAATTCCGATGATGCACCATCGCAGGTACACCCAAGGAGAACGATAAAGGTAACCCTATCTGAGTCGTCCTCCAAGAGAAAGCGACAGTCTTCTAGCAGCGAATATGAGCCAGACTCTGACTCTGACGCTGCTATATAGAGACAAAGACGAGAAAGCATTCACAAAAACAGGGGCGATAGGCAACAGCCTTCTATCCCCAGTGAGGTGGAGGCTCAGCAGCAAGTACAAGTCTCAGCTGCTAGTCCTGATTCAGCCTCCACCCCACCTTCACAGCAACTATACCGTAGGAGGAGGAGGCCACATGTGCAACTTGACGTGGCCGTCACTTCAATCACAGAGGTGATTCCTGTGATAGTGACCCTCCCTACCACATCTGCTCAGGTGGCGGTGACTACTCCAATTCTCACGGAGTCAGTCACCATCACCCCTACCATAACTCCTACAACCCTCATCACATCCTCAGTCCCAACCACCACCATTGATCCTCTAAGTCAACCCTTCAATTATGGAGATTTCACACAAGCGTTTGACTTCGATACCATCTTCTCCTCCCCTATTCACAATGCCGAGGCGTCATCATCCAGACATCCTGATCCGAATGCTGCAAGGATAGATGTTCTGGAAACCCAAGTTGCTAGATTACTGGAGACTATTCGGAAATCAAAGGAGGAGTCTGACGCTCAACAAGCACAGATTAATTCTTTGGTAGACGAAGTTAGAATCCTACGTAGCCAGAGAACAGGGATTGATGAAAGACTGAAGAACGTCATGGCCCAGAACGAGCTTCTAATCAAGACAAATGAAGTGATTCTGGGTCATAGGTCGTCCTTGGAGCTGAGGTTTGATACTCAAAGGAAAGAGCATGAGCTGATGGTCAAACTGATTATTGATCTGACCAAGAAGCTTGATGCTCAGGGGGAGAAAGAGAAGGAGAAAGAGAAAGAGAAAGAAAAGGGGAAAACTACTGGTGATGAGGCTTGTCATCCTGTTGACTTGACAAAGGATGACGACAAAGACAAGGATCCCAAAGCCGGTCCTAGCGGAGGTGAGCACCAAGCTTTAGCAATCGTGCCCATCTCTGCTATTCCAATGGCTCAGGGGGAGTCTACTCATCAAGAGGGTGGTGATACCTCTGGTGGTGGTGGTGAGAAAGGAAAGTCAGCGGCTGACATGCTTAAGGACTTATCTGATGATGAGATCCTATACCTAGAGCCTGACTATTCCAAGGAAGCACAGATCGATGCTCTCTTTAATCTAGAAGAAGGAGAGATCGACTCTGGTGACGATTGGGATGATGATGATGAGGATGTTGTAATTGAAATTCCCAAGGGTGACGGGGAAGGAGAGTACGAGTTAGAAGATGGAGAGATCTTTGAATTTCCATCCTTCGAAGCTCAGCTCGACACAGGTTCAGTCGAGCATGCTAGTAATGTGGAAGCCTCGACTGAAGCCTCCCCAGTTGACCTTACACCTATGGACCCAGAGGCACCGAAAGAAAAAGATATGCCTTCTACTTCATCAAAGAGTCCAGCTCCTGTGTGGCAAAAGACGTCTATAATAGACAAACAAGGAGCAATAGGGATGATCTTGGCTGTAAGGTTCGAGGAGGATAAGCAGTTGTTCGCAATCAAAAGATCTGGCGGGGTTCAATACTTGAAACCCACCAGTGAATCGTTCAGCTCCTTACCCAAATACGACCTTGTGAACCTAGCAAACCGAGAGCTGTTGGGACATTCTAATCACGCAGTGGCGATGGGTTTGTGGGTGGTTCTGCAGCGGGAAGCAAGATCTGGGAAATTCGAGATGTTCAAGCCTCAAGTGCCCAAGAGAGTCAAGGATAAGCACGCTAGACATCCTGTGACTAAGAAGCACTTAAAGAAATTGGTATACAAGCCAGTGTGATGTGAAACTAAGATTCCCATGAGCAAGTTATCTCAGGATATTCTTGGTGACATGTGGTACTGGTACTTAGATCCAAAGACGGGCGAGGCTGTGATTATGGGGAAGGTACGTTCAGAGAGTGGGAACATAGTGCCAAAGGAACTGATCAGAATATTTGATGAAGTCTGCTTCATCAACTTTTCTGTGAAAGATCTGGAGGCACTAGCAGACAGGTATTGTGTGTACACTGATGAAAGGACAAAGCTCATTGCTTCTAAATATGACAAGGTGATTAAGTTCTGCCTTGAATACAAGAAGAAGATGGAAGCTAAAGATCAAGTGCTGTGAAGACTGAAGAATGAAGATTGAAGACTGAAGATTATCCAGAGCTGTTGTCAAGGGGGAGTTTGTTGAAGCACTTTCCTGTGACAAACACTCTGGATAGAGTCTTAGTTTGTATTTTCTTGTTTGTAATTGTCTTTGTATGTAAGAGTCTTTATGTATTAGTTTATCGAGTTGTATTTACTTTTACATATTGAATGTTGCATTTTTCTCTAAGTGTTTTGCGCACTTGTATGTGCGCAGGAGAAAGCTCCTGCGTACTTAGCAAGTACGCAAAAGTACCTTTGCGTACTTGCTAAGTACGCAAGAGCATTTTGCCCTGCGCACTTGCTAAGTGCGCAGGCATCAGGTCTTGTATAAATAGGATAGGTTGACAGAAGTTAAGTACGTAGACATAGGTAGTCATAGTTGCAAATACGCAGGTTGTAATCTCAGTACTTCTCTCTATAACCTTCAAGTGTTTATAATAGAAAGAACGTTTAAAGTGATTCTCTTGTTGGTTTACTTTGTTTTAGTAAGACTCTCCGCCTAGTCACGGGTATTCCGCACCCGGTCCGACTAGTAAACCCACTTGCATGTGACGATCCGCCACACCCGAGGGACCTACAAGTGGAGGTCGACTACCTCCAATGCCGGGTAAACCGGTCCGTCAATGTATGGTTTGAGACGATGACCGTTGACTTTGAAGATCCTCCCATCTTCATGCTCAATCTCGACGATCCCATAAGGAAACACCTCTCTAACCGTGTAGGGACCCGTCCATTGGGACGTCAACTTCCAGGGAAACAATCGCAACCTAGAGTTGTAAAGTAACACACGACCACCCACTCGGAATTCCTTCTTGTCCTTCAAGCGTCGGTCATGAAACTCTTGGTGCACTCCTTGTAAGTCGTGTAGTTTGCATAGGCTTGATTCCTCAACTCATCAAGCTCGGGAATCTGAGTGAAACGGTTCTCACCCGTACTCACCAAGTCAAGATTCACCGCCTTCAATGCCCAATAAGACTTGTGCTCTAACTCCACCGGAAGATGGCACGTTTTCCCATAGATCAACCTAAACGGTGTGGTACCAATAGGCGTCTTATACGCAGTCCGAAAATCCCAAAGTGCATCATCTAACCTTTTTTACCAATCCTTACGGTTCTGATCAACCGTTTTCCCCAAAATCCGCTTTATGCCCCGGTTCGTGACCTCTACCTGTCCACTGGTCTGTGGATGTTAGGTTGTGGAGAATCTATGGTTCACACCACATCGTGATAGCGCCTTCTCCAACTGGGAGTTGTAGAAATGAGTCCCACGGTCACTAATAAGAGCTTTGGGGGCACCAAAGCGTGAGAACAGCTTCTTTAAAAACCGGACAACACCCTAGCATCATTAGTGGGTAAGGCTTGAGCCTCCGCCCACTTAGAAACATAATCAACGGCCACTAGGATATACCGGTTGCCATGAGAAGCTGGGAAAAGTCCCATAAAATCAATACCTTAGACGTCAAAAATCTCACAAATCTGGATGTTGTTCTGGGACATCTCATTCCTCGACGAAATGTTGCTCGCCCTCTGGAGAGCGTCACAAGCTCGGATCATCTCATGAGCATCCCGGAAGATGGTAGGTAAGAAGAAACCGACGTCAAAGACCTTCTTCACGGTCAACGTAGCTCCATGGTGTCCACCTGTCGGGCCCTTGTGGCAGTGTCTAAGCACCTGACGTGCCTCATCACCAAACACACACCTGTGCACGATCTGATCAGCCCCGACTCAAAACATATAGGGATCCTCATAAAGATAGTGCTTCACATCCGCAAAGAACGTTCGCTTCTGCTGATGCGTTAAGCCCTTAATCACGATCCCACTAGCAAGAAAGTTTGCAAAATCTGCAAACCAAGGACACTCCTCATCCTGTGTCTATATGTGCATGAGAGACTCGTGGGGGAAGTTATCATTTATGGATGACCCCACAAGCTCAGATGAAGCAGAGCACTCAAGACGGGACAAGTGGTCCGCAACGACATTCTACACGCCAATTTTAACGCGGATCTCAATGTCAAACTCCTGAAGCAGCAAAACCCACCGGATCAGTCGGGGTTTGGCATCTTGTTGGCTGAACAGGTGCCGAAGAGCTGCATGGTCAGTGAATACAATGGTCTTTAATAGGACAAGATAAGACCTGAATTTATCGAAAGCGAAGACAACGGCGAGGAGCTCTTTCTCTGTCGTGGTGTAATGCTCCTGTGCGTCGTTGAGCGTCCTGCTCGCATAATAAATCGGGTGAAACTGCTTCTCTCTCCTCTATCCTAAGACCGCCCCAACAGCAAAGTCACTCAAATCACACATAATCTCAAATGGCAGCTTCCAATCAGGAGCCACCATGATAGGGGCATTCACCAACTTCTCCTTCAACAGATATAATGCACTAAGGCACTCATCGGAGAACACAAACTGGGTTTCCTTCTTAAGAAGTTGGGTCATCGGTCCGGCAATCTTAGAAAAATCTCTAATGAAGCATCTGTAAAACCTGCATGACCAAGGAAACTTCGAATAGATTTCACAGATGTGGGTGGGGGCAGCTTAGATATGGTATCGATCTTAGCTCGATCAACCTCAATCCCCTCTCGTGAAACCTTGTGCCCAAGCACAATGCCCTACTTCACCATGAAGTGGCACTTCTCCCAACACCAGGTTGTCCTCCTCACATCTGGCTAACATCCTCTTCAGATTCCCGAGACAATGATCGAAGGAGCTCCTAAACACAGAAAAGTCATCCATGGAGTCCTAGATCATATCATGAAAAATGGCCACCATACAACGCTGGAAAATGGCCGGAGCATTGCACAATCCAAAGGGCATCCGCCGATAAGCAAATGTGCCTTATGGACATGTAAATGTTGTCTTCTCCTGGTCCTCAGGAGCAATCGGGATCTGAAAGTAGCCAGAGAAGTCATCCAGGGAACAGTAGAACATCTTCCCCGATAATCTCTCCAACATCTTATCAAGGAACGGGAGGGGAAAATGGTCCTTCCTGGTAGCATCATTGAGTTTGCGGTAATCGATGCAAACTCTCCAACCTGTGACTGTACAAGTAGGAATCAGCTCATTCCTCTCATTGGTGATAACATTCATACCTCCCTTCTTGGGAACAACCTGAACCGGGCTAACCCAGGGTGAATCAGAGATGGGATAAATCAAACCAGAGTCGAGTAGCTTAATCACCTCTTTCTTCACCACCTCTTTCTTCACCACCTCCTGTATGTTCGGGTTCAACCTCCTCTGGTGCTGCATAACTGGCCTAAAATCAGCCTTCATAAGGATCTTATGGGTACAAAAAGAGGGATTAATTCCCTTAATGTCCATAATCCTCCATGCAATGGCCTGATTGTGTTGCTTCAGCACCTCCAATAGCCTCTCCTTCTCATCACTCGTCAAATCAGAGGCGATAATAATAGGTAATCGAGACTCACCATCTAAAAAGGCATACTTCAAATGGCTCGGGAGCTCCTTAAGCTCAATAGGTGGTGGGACCTCAACAGAAGGCCGCTCTTTTGGCTCAGACTCTCTATCAACAATCTCAAATACCTCTGGACACGGGGGGATCTCATAGCCCTTTAGGCTATACACCTGCTCCATGAACTGATCCTCACCAACTGGATCTAGTGTCTTCCCTCCTACAATCTGTGTGTCCAGTGACTCTTCCTCAACTGTGTCCTAGAGATGATCACTCACACAAGAATAGACGGTCTCAACAAAGTACAGTGAATCATCCTGATTCTGGGTGTGCTGCATGGATCTCCCAATGTTAAAGGCCACCTCCTCTTCGTCCACCCTCAGTGTAAGCCGACCCAAATACACATCAATCAGGGCCTTGGCGGTGGCCAGGAATGGTCGACCTAGGATAATAGGGAAATTCTTGTCCTCATCCATGTCCAGAATCACAAAGTCTCTAGGAAACACAAAATGATCAACCTTAACCAACAAATTCTCCATTATCCCTCGCGGATACTTGACCGAACGATCGGCAAGCTGGATACTCATGTGTGTCGATTTAGGTTCTCCCAACTCAAGCTTAGCAAAGACCGCATATGGCATGAGGTTAATGCTACCACCAAGGTCAGCTAAGTATTGCTGACTGACAAACTCCCTATCAAACAGGGGATGGTGAACCTCCCCGGATCTCTCCTCTTCTCGGGCAGCTTGTTCATCCATGTCCAGAATCACAAAGTCTACAGGAAACACAAAACGATCAACCTTAACCAACATATTCGCCACTATCCCTCGCGGATACTTGACCGAATGATCGGCAAGCTGGATACTCATGCGTGTTGGTTTAGTTTCTCCCAACTCAAGCTTAGTAAAGACCGCATATGGCATGAGGTTAATGATAGCACCAAGGTTAGCTAAGGCATTGTTGACCGACAAGCTCCCTATCAAACAGGGGATGGTGAAACTCCTCGGATCTCTCCTCTTCTCGGGCAGCTTGTTCTAAAGCACGGCCGAACCCTCCTAGTTCAGCGTCACATGAGATAACTCCTACAATTTCCTCTTGTTCATGAGGATGTCCTTCGAGAACCTCGCATACTTAGGCATCTGAGCTAGAGCCTCCACAAATGGCAAGTTGATATGCAACTGATTAAACAACCCCAAAAACTTACCATACTGCTCCTCCAGTTTCTGTTTCTTCAACCTGCCTGGGTATGTAACGGGGGGAGTGTAATCTCTCACAGCCTCTCGAGGGTGCGATATGCTCGCCGGCTTACCCCTCGGTGGTGTCTCATCCGGAATCTCAATCACAACCTCCTCCTCGGATGACTCATGCATAGGGATCGGTGGATCTGGTCCTGTGTCTCTACCGCTCCTCAAGGTGATGGCCTTCACATGGGCATTGGGATTGGCCTCAGTGTTGCTAGGCAGGCCACCTGGCGGTCTCTCAGAAAAGAAGCTTTGCGATCTGCCCGACCTGATTCTCTATGGTCTGGATCGAAGCTTTCCGATTCCTCAGCTCAGTCTCGTGCAATTGAAAACGCTCCTCCACGTAACGGTTCTGCTTCTCGGCCAACTGATTCGGACTCTCCGAGTTGGCAAGCAACCATGCAACCATGTCCTTCAAACTGGATTTACCCTCAGATGCGGCCGGAGGACCGCTGCTAGAACCTTGGCCGTGAAACTGGCCCTGCTGAGGTCTGGAATGGGAACCCTGGCCCTGATACTGGTGGGACTGATGCTGGAATGGTGGGCGCTTAGTGAATCCGGGTGGGTTCTGGCCACAATTGCCAGATTTCCAACTGAAGTTCGGGTGATTTCTCCACCCCGAATTATATGTGTTGCTGTAGGGATTGTTCTAGGGGTGATTCTGGTTAGACATGAAGTCAACCTGCCCGTGGGTCCCTATATCCCCAATCTGACAAGCACTCGTGGGATGCGCCCCACCACATAACTCACACAAGGACTAGGCCTTGTGGACCTGCATCTGATCGATCTTGGAGGAAAGTCTTCCACCTAGGCAGCTAAAGAAGTGATTCCTTCCACGTGCTAGACACCCTGCCTCTGAGTCCTCGCTCGGGAAGTATGTTGCGTGTAGCTCTTCGACGCCACCTTCTCTAATAAGTCATACGCCTCCTGGTTGTCTTTGTTCCAATGTCTCCCCCCGCGTATGCGTCGATCAGCTGCTTCCCTGTCATATCTAGACCATTGTAGAAGGTCTCACACTACTGCCACTTCAATAATCCATGGTGGGGAACTTTCCTCATCAGTTCCTTGAATCTCTCCCACGCCTCATAGATCGTCTCCCCGTCATCCTACTGGAAAGAAGGAATCCTAGCCCTTAATTTAGTTGTTTTCTCCGGAGGGAAGTACTTCTCTAAGAATTTAGCAGCCATCTGTTCCCAAGTACTAAGGACCTTGGGGGAAGTGACGGTAACCAAGCCTTGGCTCGATCCCGTAAGGAAAACGGGAACAACCGGAGCCGAATATCATCTTCGGTAGCGTCACGGATTTTGAATGTGGCACAAATCTCTAAGAAACCGGCCAGATGTGTATTGGGATCCTCGTGATCCTTGCCGTCAAACTGCCACATGTTCTACACCATCTGTATGATGATGGATTTGATCTCAAACGGATGCGCTCCAACAGTCGGCCTATTGATGCTCGACTCCAAACCCCCAAGTGTCGGGTTGCCAAAATCCGAAAGCGTCCGACCTGCATTCGCGTCCGCCATCTCTTCTACCTCATCAACAACAACCTCGTCAACAACAACCTCGTCAAGCTCGAGTAACTGGGCCATGAATCGGGAACGGGCCCGCAATCTCTGATGAAGATCGCGTTCCGGCTCGAAAGACGGCTCAATAACCTCCTCGGCGGGAGTTGAGGACATACAAGTTCTGCAAGACAAGTTAGATTTAAATGGACAAACCTAAAAAGAAAAGAAAAACAAGTTAGACAAAATAATAATTACAGATAAAAATAAATAAATAAATAAATAAAGAAAAATGAAAAATAAATTGGAAATAAAATTAACTAAAATATATAAAAATGCGACTAAAAATATCAAATAAAAATGCAAAAATATATATACACGAAAATTGCAAATAACAAACAAGTAGATACGATATGCACAAAAATATATACTAAATGATTAAAAATCAATTCCAATCGTTCTCGCAAAACCGTATCCCCGTCAACGGCGCCAAAAACTTGATGTGTTTGAAAGTGTATATATTATTATAAGTATTTTTCACCCAATTTGAGTTTTAAAAAGGGTTTTCACCAAAGACTAATCACACACACATCGGGCAAGTGTACCCGTCGGATAGCAATATAGTAAAGGTAAGAACCGGATATCAATTCGTGGACACGGTGGAATGCGATAATGAACCGGAACTAAGATTCAATCAAGTGATGGTAAAAATATATTTTCAAGAGTTTGTTTTAATTAACTAACATGCAAATATATAAAACTAGACTAAAATCACAAATCAAATAATCAAGGAGAAAAGATCACTTTGGTGTCGAATCCATCTAGAATATATTCAATACACTCATAGAAACATGGCAAATTCACGAAACATAGATTGATCAAATTCTCATCAAAGACATCTAATCAAATGACCATTCGGAAAGCTAGAATGAATAACACAAACTAACCACCTAAAATCATGCCATGAAGCTCGCGTGTTGTAATCATGTCAATGTTTATAAAGATTGAACTAGGTCCCGTTTAAGGTACACCGATCCAACAACTAGTTGGAAAGATAATATGAAAAACACACTACCCACCTCAAGTTGATTTAATTAGACAATCACATGCATTTCTTCAACATACAGTGTTCATACAAAGTTCATATAAATTAGGAGATTGAGTCAACAAATCCTAGATAAACATAAAACTAAGCATGAAACACCATAACAAACACTTTTTCTTTCCAAACATAAGCATAAGGATACACATACAAGAATAATAAATCATAAACAAGACTTCATTCACCATTCCTTGTCAAATGCCACAAAATAGCATAAATACATATACCAATCCATGAATACAAGCATAAACCGTAATTTTTCCAACATGATATGGCATACACAAATACAAGTCTTGTAGACAACTCAAAATACTTGAATACATAATTTCATTGAAGAATGATCATACGATTGTCATAACATTAACATAATAATTGTCAATAATCCATGAATGTTGTCAAACGATTAGCTGGTCATGAGCACAAGAATGACTAATAAGTAGGGAAAAATAGTAAGAAACATGCTATGAAAACAAGAATCAAACCACTCCTACAAGCTTAGATGTTGTTGTTGATGTATGGTGATCCTCTTGCTGTTGGAATCTCTCCAAGATGCTTGAAATGTGGCTGGAACAAGGCTGGTTCGGAGCTCAAACAGTGGGTTTTTGCTCTGGTTGCTGAATATCTGAATGAGAGAACGGCTCCTGTATTTATAGAATTGGGGAGGCACGACCGCGCTAGGAGGGAAGGCACGACCGTGCCTGTCACTAGGGCGCGACCGTGCCTGTCACTAGGGCGCGACCATGCCGGGGAGCTAGCACGGTCGAGGTGCAGAGGGTTGACGATCCGGAGCTTCTATTGGGTCCCATTAAATGAGGAAGTACGGCTGGTCAGACTCACGGGATTACACGCGGCCGTGGGAGTGTTGGAGCACGGTTGTGCTCGAGAAAGTGCCTTGGCGCGGTCGTGCCAGGTACGGGGCGCGACCGTGCCTAGGGTTTCCTAGCTTGGCGCGGTCGTCCCAAGTAGGGGGCACGACCGTGCCTCTACCTCAGAAACCCTAAAAACTTCATCTTTATCCTGGAATTCCCATGTTTGTTCACTCAGCTTCACAAAAACCTACAAAACTGGAAATGAATCAAATAAGTGTCTAAACGTTGGAAATAACCAAGAATTGATCGTGAAATGAGTGAAGTTTTGTGTCAAAAAGATGTGTAAATTCTAACACATCAAACAATCCCACACTTGAACATTGCTTATCCTCAAGAGAGAATCAAAATAAAACAAAACTTCCAATGGCACTAAGGATCAATTCAGAAAACCGTAAGCATTAATAAACTTATAAAGGTTTGACAAGTTTTTCAAGAAATGCAAAGTTGGCTAAATGAAACCCAAGGAGCACAATGAAGTAACAACCGAAAGAGCAAAAGAATAAGCTTGGGAAATCATTAGCATGCAACTTTATGCTTCTCACAATGTTCACACACACTCGGGTATATATATGATCATTCAAGTAATGGTGTATGTATAGAACACTCAAATGCCAAGACAATGAACATGCATAAATCATAAGCTTGCTAAAAGATCAAATCTCTACCAACTAACATGAAACAAAGCATAAATCAAGAGGACTTTGAACGGGTTGTGACTTGGCAATGGTTAGGGGTAGGGAAATGGAATTTAAAAGTGGCTAAATGGCTAAAAACCCAGCGGTTATGCTAACTTAAAAACTATTACAACTTTCAACTAAAAATAACTAATGAATATTTTTCTATAGATAAGAGCTAACAATCGGGTACTTTTCATTTGTGCTCACAAAATTGCTCTAATCGGCTATGTTTCAACTAATTTTGGTATTTTTTTCACTATTTCTTTCCTTTTCTTTTGAAGGGAACTAAGTCAATATATTTTGTGTGTTTTTTTTTTAATTTTTATAAAATTGATTAATGCCAATAAAAATTATGAAGGAAGATTTTGCAAAAAAATGAAGTGATAAAATGCTCAAAAGGACAAACATCGCGTGAATAAATTCGCACCTTACACTTAGAATCGTACATTGCCCTCAATGTACAACAACAAATAACGAAAAGTGAAGAATAAACACCCAACCCCACACTTTAGAAATATACATTGCCCTCAATGTATACAAAAACATGCAAAGCAAAATGGAATGCAATGCGATGGAGTGTGAAGGGAGAACTGAAACTTCCCTCGTGTCGATCTCGACCAAATGTACAAAGCCTACCCACAAAAATGGCGTTCCACGCAGTTCCACAATTCCAAGATCTAATCAAGGCTAACCACATCAAACAGGATCAGTAACATCAAGCCAAAATATAAACAGAAATGTAAAGAAAAATATTTACAAAAAGTACAATGGAAACAAAGTACAACAAAATAAAGAACAACATACACGTCGAAGCGTGATACAAGAGTTTGTACAACATGAAGCAAGTACAACTCACAAAAATTATACCAAAAGGCAATGGGAGGTACTACTCCCACTGCATGCCCTCGAAGTCGATGTCGGCGGCGCCGTCTCCCTCGACTCCTGCTACTGGTGGTTATGGTGGTTGTGACTGAGGGGGCGGTGGTGAAGGTGGTGCCTGATGCTGTGGAGATGGTGGTGGCTGATGCTGGGGTGATGGTAGTGGCTGATGTTGGTTCTTAGGTTGCATGAAGAACGGGAGGGGAACCACGTATGGCGCCCCTCCAGCAGCAGCAGCGCACTGGACCTCGTACTGCCAGGCCTAGTAGCGCATGAACAGGTCATGGGTGACGGTAAATGGAGGTGGTGGTGGCAGCGGAGGAGGTGGAACAATCGGATCCTCAGCGTGGTGAGTGTGCTCCTGCTCCATCTGAGCTGCATGTACCTGGTGAACGGCTGCGATGGCCTCTGCCTCGGCCTGAACAACGTCGGGGTCTGGACCCTGACGATCTGGATCCCAGACCCGAACCCATCTATCTACCAATCGATATCCTCCCGGTGCGCGACGAGCCACGTGCATATTCCTCAATGTCTGCACTGTCATCACTGCGGTCTTGGCCACTGGGGTCAAATCGCCAACGAGCTTGTCTGTCAACAGCTGAAAATGCCTCACAAGCTTGGTCACAAAGTGACCTCCACAGATGGCGCTGGTAACCTCGCGCCCTGAACTATTGACCAAGTACCCGGAAATGCAGTGCGCAAGATTACAATTGTGCGGGAGTACAAGGCAATAATGGTAAAACAACTCTCTCAAGTTCACCACCGTCTCTCCCTGCCCTCTCCCAGAAATAGAATAAACGATGCAGCGATGAAGAACACGGTGCAGAGGGTCTCGAAGGCTCGAAGCCTTAGTCAAGCTCGGATCATACATCCCAAAACCAAACTCATGCCAATACTGATCCTTGTCCTCCTCTGATGGAAACTCGGTGATACCCTCGGTGAACAACTCAGTCAGAATCTCATGTCTCGTGTATAATCCCAACAATCTCCCGAACCTGGAAACTGACATCACTCGCCACTCCCCTCCTAGACTAAACCTAATCGTCTCGGGTCGCTCCAAATCGTCACATGGATAGTCAAACTCATATGTAGAAAAGAACTCCATCACGAGCTCGACATACGAAAAGGCGTGAAATCTGAGCAAACGGCGCCAAGGTGCGGTCACAAGGTCGTTCCATCGGTCCCTTTGATCGATGGCATCAATGGCGATTAGATCAAGACGACGGGCAACTAAGATCCGGCCCCGACGGGGACACAACACATCAATGCGCTCCTCGTACTCGTGCTCGTTCAAGTCAAACTCAAGGTACGGGTGGTCCCTGTTGCCGGCCATCTGTACGAACAACAAAAATGAAATCAGAACAATTATGAAAGTGCTAGACTAAATTTATGAAGTTTCTGACCTAAGTTATGAAGGGGCACGGTCGCGCCTGGGAAGGGGCACAACCGCGCCTAGGCCAAATGTCCAGCCCACGGTCGCGTTGTAGCCGACCGCGGGCACAAGTACTCGACAACACAGTCACGCCAGGTGCGAGGCACGACCGCGCCTAGTCAAAATCCAATAGGCATGGCCGCGCTCATCAAAGGCACGACCGTGCTTGACCAAAACAAGCTCTCCTGGGATATCAAAAGCCGAGCACGACCGCGCCTGGTCATGAGCGCGATCATGCTCAACCCATTTTAGGGTTTTTTAGATTTCAAAATTCACCATTTCCAACTTGTTTATGAAGGGGATTTCACAAGGTACCATCCCAGGAAGTTAAAACTAACAATTTCTACTTATTTACAACTAAAACGAATTTCAAAACAAGAAAATCTATAAAACCCTAGAAATCTGCACACAAATTGATGATGATCTTAATCCTAAACACAAAACGAAGAGAATGGGATAGTGGGGGACGTACCTGAAATCGAAGGAGCGGAAACAAGGAATCCGAAAGCGAAATCACAGGGAAGAAAATCGCAAGTGCGGGGTTGTTTGTCTGCTCGTGGCGTGTTTGGGGGGAAAAAGAGACATTTGCCTTTGAAAATTAATTTAAACCGCCCCCAAATACTGAGGCACGACCGTGTTAGGTGCATAGGCACGACCGCGCCTAGGGTTAGAGGCACGACCGCTCCCATTTAGAGGCATGACCACGTCTCTTGCCCAGCGGACAGAAGACCCTGAATTTTTATGCAGCTTGTACCAAACCCGACTGCGATTCTTCCAAACTAAAATTTCTAAAAATTCAGAAGACATACCTGAGACATTCCAATCAATATCCCCAATCCACTCGATCCAAAACACGTTTCGATAACCTAAACTCAAAAATAAATGGTAAAATCCTAGGAAAATAAAAAATAAAAACAGGAAAATAAAAAATAAAAACAGGAAAATAAAGATAGAAATAAAATCTAGGAAAAGCTACCAAAGATGATACCGAAACAGGCTAAGTTTATTAACGATTCTTCTGCTAGACTCATGTCGCCGAATTAATTAGTCCATGGGGTGGAGGTCCACTACCTCCAATGCCGGGTCAACCGATCCGTCAATGTATGGTTTGAGACGATGACCGTTGACTTTGAAGATCCTCCCATCTTCATGCTCAATTTCAACGGTCCCATAAGGAAACACCTCTCTAACCGTGTAGGGACCCGTCCATCGGGACTTCAACTTCCCGGGAAACAATCGCAACCTAGAGTTGTAAAGCAACACACGACTACCCACTCGAAATTCCTTCTTGTCCTTTAAGCGTCGGTCAGTAAACTCTTGGTGCGCTCCTTCTAAATCATGGAGTTTGCATAGGCTTGATTCCTCAACTCATCAATCTCGTGAATATGAGTGAAACGGTTCTCACCCGCACTCACCAAGTCAAGATTCACCGCCTTCAACGCCCAATAAGCCTTGTGCTCTAACTCCACCGAAAGATGGCACGCTTTCCCATAGATCAACCTAAACGGTGTGGTACCAATAGGCGTCTTATACGCAGTCCAGAAAGCCCAAAGTGCATCATCTAACCTGTATGACCAATCCTTACGGTTCTGACCAACCATTTTCTCTAAAACTCGCTTAATGCCCCGGTTCGTGACCTCTACATGTCCACTGGTCTGTGGATGGTAGGCTGTGGAGAATCTATGGTTCACACCATATCGTGATAGCGCCTTCTCCAACTGGGAGTTGCAGAAATGAGTCCCACGGTCGCTAATAAGAGCTTTGGGGGCACCAAAGCGTGAGAACAACGTCTTCAAAAACCGGACAACAACCCTAGCATCATTAGTGGGCAAGGCTTGAGCCTCCGCCCACTTAGAAACATAATCAACGGCCACTAGGATATATCGGTTGCCACGAGAAGCTGGGAAAGGTCTCATAAAATCAATACCCCAGACGTCGAAAATCTCACAAATCTAGACGTTGTTCTGGGCATCTCATTCCTCGATGAAATGTTGCTCGCCCTCTGGAAAGCGTTACAAGCTCGGATCATCTCATGAGCATCCCGGAAGATGGTAGGCCAGAAGAAACCGGTGTCAAAGACCTTCTTTGCGGTCAATGTAGCTCCATGGTGTCCACCTGTCGGGCCCTCGTGGCAGTGTCTAAGCACCTGACGTGTCACATCACCAAACACACACTGCAAATAAATTTCACTTCTTATGATGCGTTAAGCCCTTAATCACGATCCCACTAGCAAGAAAGTTTACAAAATCTGAAAACAAGGACACTCCTCATCTTGTGTATGTATGTGCATGAGAGACTCGTGGGGGAAAATGTCATTTATGGATGACCCCACAAGCTCAGATGAAGCTGAGCACTCGAGACGGGACAAGTGGTCCGCAGCGACATTCTCTGCGCCCTTTTTTCACGGATCTCAATGTCAAACTCCTGAAGCAGCAAATACCATCGGATCAGTCGAGGTTCGGCATCCTGTTTGCTGAACAGGTGCCGAAGAGCTGCATGGTCAGCGAATACAATGGTCTTTGATAGGACAAGATAAGACCTGAATTTATCGAAAGCGAAGACAACGGCGAGGAGCTCTTTCTCGGTCGTGGTGTAATGCTCATGTGCGTCGTTAAGCGTCCTGCTCGCATAATAAATCGGGTGAAACTGCTTCTCTCTCCTCTGTCCTAAGACCGCCCCAACAGCGAAGTCACTCGCATCACACATAATCTCAAATGGCAGCTTCTAATCAGGAGCCACCATGATAGGGGCATTCACCAACTTCTCCTTCAACAGATTGAATGCACTAAGGCACTCATCGGAGAACACAAACTGGGCTTCCTTATCAAAAGGCTGGTTCATCGGTCGGGCAATCTTAGAAAAATCTCTAATGAAGCGTTTGTAAAAGCCCGCATGACCAAGGCAACTCTGAATAGATTTCACAGAAGTGGGTGGGTGCAGCTTAGATATGGTATCGATCTTAGCTCGATCAACCTCAATCCCCGCTCGTGAAACCTTGTGCCCAAGCACAACGCCCTCCTTCACCATGAAGTGGCACTTCTCCAAATTCAACACTAGGTTGGCCTCCTCACACCTGGCCAACATCTTCTTCAGATTCCTAAGACAATGATCAAAGGAGCTCCCAAACACAGAAAATTCATCCATGGAGTCTCTCGATCATATCATGAAAAATGGCCACCTTGCAACGTTAGAAAGTGGTCGGAGCATTACACAATCCAAAGGGCATCCACAGACAAGCAAATGTGCCATATGGACATGTGAATGTCGTCTTCTCCTGGTCCACAAGAGCAATCGGGATCTGAAGGTAGCAAGAGAAGCCATCCAGGAAACAGTAGAACATCTTCCCTGATAATCTCTCCAACATCTGATCAATGAACATGAGGGGAAAATTGTCCTTCCTGGTAGCATCATTGAGTTTGTGGTAATCGATGCAAACTCTCCAACCTGTGACTGTACGAGTAGGAATCAGCTCATTCCTATCATTAGTGATAACAGTCATACCTCCCTTCTTGGGAACAACCTGAACCGGGCTAACCCAGGGTGAATCAGAGATGGGATAAATCAAACCAGCATCGTGTAGCTTAATCACCTCTTTCTTCACCACCTCCTGCATGTTCGGGTTCAACCTCCTCTGGTGCTGCATAACTTGCCTGAAATCTTCCTCCATAAGGATCTTATGGGTACAAAAAGAGGGATTAATTCCCTTAATGTCTATAATCCTCCATGCAATGGCCTGTTTGTGTTGCTTCAGCACCTCCAATAGCCTCTCCTTCTCATCACTCGTCAAATCAGAGGCGATAATAACGGTAATCGAGAATCACCATCTAAAAAGGCATACTACAAATGGCTCGGGAGCTCCTTAAGCTCAACAGGTGGTGGGTCCTCAACAGAAGGCTGCTCTTTCAGCTCAGACTCTCTATCAACAATCTCAAATACCTCTGGACACAGGGGGATCTCATAGACATTTAGGCCATACACCTGCTCCATGAACTAATCCTCACCGACTGGATCTAGTGTCTCCCCTCCTACAATCTGCGTGTCCAGGGACTCTTCCTCAACTGTGTCCTGGAGATGATCACTCACACAAGAATATATGGTCTCAACAAAGTAGAGTGAATCATCCTGATTCTGGGTGTGCTGCATAGATCTCCTAATGTCAAAGGTCACCTCCTCTTCGTCCACCCTCAGTGTAAGCCGGCCCGAATAAACATCAATTCGGGCCTTGGCGGTGGCCAGGAATGGTCGACCTAGGATAATACGGACATTCTTGTCTTCATCCATGTCTAGAATCACAAAGTCTACAGGAAACACAAAACGATCAACCTTAACCAACATATTCTCCACTATCCCTCGCGGATACATGACCGGACGAACGGCAAGTTGGATACTCATGCGTGTCGGTTTAGGTTCTCCCAACTCAAGATTAGCAAAGACCGCATTTGGCATGAGGTTAATGCTAGCACCAAGGTCAGCTAAGGCATTGTTGACCGACAAGCTCCCTATCAAACAGGGGATGGTGAAACTCCCCAAATTTCCTCTTATAGGGCAGCTTGTTCTGAAGCACGGTCGAACAGTCCTCGTTCAGCGTCACACGAGATAACTCCTCCAATTTCCTCTTGTTCGTGAGGATGTCCTTCAAGAACCTCGTGTGACAATCCAGACTTTTCTAGTTAACTCAGTTAACAAATCCAGTTAAATCCTAACCTAATTAACTTATCACAAACTCCAAGGACTAATTCTGTCATTTCCTAAACCCTACTACACCTTAAACTATAGGGACTAGTTCTGCCAAGTCCCAAAACTGAATATGTTGACTTCTTAAAGTCAAAATTGAATGATTTAATTCCTGTTGACTTTTGATAGTCAAACTAGTAAAATTATTAACCTTGTTAACCTAATTCAAACCACAAGGGTCATTCCTGCCAAGTTCCAAACCCATAAACAGAAATTACAAGGACTAATTCTGTAAATAGCAAGTTCTTGATCTTGTTGACTTATGAAAGTCAAACTCGTAGTTTTTTATTCAATTCTAGTCTCATAATCGATTTCTGTTTGAAATCCGAAACCGTTTTGCACGATTGTTACCATTAATGTTCATTATTGACGCCTTAAACGAAAACATTAATCGAATTAAACCCAATTAGGGGCATTTACTTTGTAACCGTCGAAACCTCCAAGATCTACACTTGAATTCGCACAAATTCTCTATTCTTTCTGCAATTGAACTTCTACACACCTAAATCGCATCAATCAGAAGCTATCGCATCATCCAATTCGAACGTAGTTGAAGCCTGTATCGCTGGAGAGCAAGCCCGTCGAGGTCGGGACCCCAATTGGTCGAACACCTTCAATTCATATCATATTCTGGTAACTAAACACATCCTCGGCATCGTTTTATTGTCTTGATTGAAAGCCCTATTCCAATTGGGGCTCACAACACCGAATTTAACACACACCAGATTCTAGGGTTCATATAAAATCGGTTTAATCGAACCCTAGTCTAGGCTCAACCATAATTCAATTAACCTACATGGTTAGCTTCGTAATGACCTACTCTTTGAAAGCCCTCTGTTAATTCAAACTTTTAATACCGAATTTATAATGATCTGTAAATTAGGGTTTGTTCATAATCTAATTTGGGGTTTTGACCCTAATCACCACCTCGATCCAATTAAACTATATCAACAGTTTAACAATTCTTTGGTGATCAAAAGCCCTATGATTTAAACATGTTTTATCATCTAAATTTCTTAAATCGAATCCATGCTAAGAACCTAGGTTTTCGACTTTTAAAACAGAAATTAAACAACCGTGAACTTGATGATTTTCAAATTAAACCTACCCCCATACCCGCAAATGTACAGAAAAACAAAAGCCCTATGATCTCTTGATGATTTGCGGTCGAATTCGTTGGTTTTGGGGTGGAGTTGGATCGGGTAGCGATAGGGGGGAGAGCCCATCTGACTTGTATGTTAAATGAAGTCAGAACCGGGTATGTATGCGATTACCCTAGCGGGTCTAACGGTTAGATAGTTGTGTTGGTGTGGGTGAGGCCTGGGTTCGAACCCACCAACTGCATTCTTTTTTTTGGGATTTTTTCCTTTAAATTTAATTAATAAAAATCATTTCTAATATTTTTATAATGATATAATAAAGTGTTTTAGCCCCGTAACCCATCCGTAGACTCGGTTTTAAAATAATATCTATTACTTAATGTTATTCCCATTTATAAAAATAATATACATTTATATTGTTTTCGAACCACGACCCCGAATAAATAGTATGTTTATATTATTTTCACCCCGTAACCTCAAATAAAAATAATATATTTTATATTATTTTACCATGTTTATAAACCTTATGTAACGTTTCAAAATTTATAAATAATATAAATTTTTATATTATTTACCTACGTGTATATACTCGAATTAAAAATAATATATTTATTATTTTTCCACAAAAAGGATTATTTTGTAAATTATACGAACTTAAAATAATATATTAAGTTATATTATTTCCCCGTGACCGTTTTAAATGAGCACACGAATAAATATATTTATAAATTATTATTCGCTCGACACAAAACGTATTTATCTTAATTATTAAATTAAGAAAACCCTATTCTCATGGACAAATTAGTCTACTCGTTAATCCTAGGTATGTTTTAAGACGTTCAAATCTTCCGTGTCGTCGTCACAAATCCCAACTTGTTCCTAATTTTTGTGTTTATAATTTTAGGGCATTCGTAAGTCTTTTGAGACTTACACTCGTGGTTCCAACTTATCTCTTATGTGATACCGCCTACGCTATTCATGTGAGTTTTTATGGCCCCTTTTTACTGTTTTAAACTGCGGGAGAAAACATGTCGTAAATACTTTTTGATTTTTGTAATTCATATATGATATCACTTGTATGACTATGCGTATACATTATCCTTTAAGTCCTCACATCGGACCGTTAATATGAACATAGCGAGGTAATTTGAGTGGTACTACTAGGTTAGACAAACCTCACACGCGTTAGTCGCGTTAACTCGATTGTAGGTCGAACGGGTGCAATATTTACCTAATCATGCACCATGATGGTGGGAGGCATATAAACAGTCAGCTGTCGGTTGCGAGCGCATTAGTTAACATGTTTATGGGTTAGCTACCTATTGATTTATATATTGAATGTACATTAATCTTTTAAACGCTTCTATAAATTGAAACCTGTGAACTCACCGACCTCGTGTTGACATTTTCTTACATGTTTTTCTCAGGTCGCTTAAGATAAGGCACAGGTGCACACAATAGGACATGCATGGAAATTCTGCCTTTGATTTATGTTTTATTAAACTGTTTGAACTATTTTAAATTATGTTTGGTTTGGACTTTTGGACTATTCTTTTGGGCGCGTGTGTTTTGCGCATTTACTTTCTTTACGCTTCCGCATTAACTCTTATTGATATGATATTTTTATTTGAGTCCCACGTAGAGTCGTTCAATGTAACTAATGTCTGAGATCCTGGTTTGTCACTTCCCAAACGGTAAAACTCTGTTAGTTAAAATTTGGGGGTGTGAAAGATTGGTATCAGAGTCATTGGTTATAGAGAACTAGGATTGCATACTAGACTATAACCTCACACATTAGTTACATGTCGTAAACATTTGGATGTTTGGCACTTATATGTTATATTACAGGAACATGTCGTCAACTCCACCACCATTACCTAAGGCACCAGGACACGATGCACCTATCTTATCATCCTCGGAGCCCAAAAGGTTGTTCCCACCACCATCACCTAAGGAGCCACCTGAGGAGGAACCGGTGGAGATCGATGATGCACAATCATACGTTTCTTCCGATGACGAGGATGTTTGACGATCTTCCTATTATATCTTTCCTTTTCATTCATGTTTTGCTTATGTTATTTCTCTTTTCAAACCTAGATGGTTAAGGTTGTTCCCATTCAATAAAAGCATGAGAAGTTTGAGCCTGCTAAGAATTTCAATCAGACGACCGTCTCAGGTCAAAATCAAGGTAGTTATGCGGGGAGAGCCCCCAAGTGCAACAAGTGCAATTACCACCATGTCGGTGCTTGTAACCGTTGTCAACGGTGTGGCAAGATGTGTGACACCCAGCATTTCAGGTCAATATCCACATTTCATAAACGCACGTTCATAATTATTATTTCCTAATACTTATTTTGAATAAGTAAAGTCAAGAAGTCTAGCAAAGGAGTTTATTTCCAAGTCTAGTAAATCTTAAAGAATTACTAGAAAAAGTAAGCAGAATAACCCGACTCAATACGAAAGTAAATGGTTAAATAAAATAACCAGAAAAATATATATATGTTACACAAAATCTACGTTGAACCATAATTTATGGTTAAGACTAAATTATATAACATACGTAAAAGTAAAATAAAGGACTCTTCGAAGACGTTACGAGGTAGCGCCATGTTTAGGTACTCATACCTACAAATAATCACCTCAACGAATTATACAAATCAAGGTTTCAATATTTTCTTCAATGAGCCATAAACTGGTTAAAATCATAATACCGTGACGAATCGAAACCGAATTAAATTACCCCTTTAAAACTCTAATTGATACTAATATCATTAATAAATTAATGATTAAAATTTGTTATCATTAACCCCAAACCCACTTCTTGACTTTCTTGGCCGAGAGTCAGGGGAGCCATGCTCCCAATTGCCTGATTCACTTTGATTCAGATGAAAACCATACACTTCAGTCGAAACTTCACCATTTCTTTCAAACCTCCTCCTTTTCTTATGGAAAATTCCCAATTCCCTTTCAAGTCGAAGTCCGGATTAAGGCAGAAATCCACCTAATTCAGTGCTATAAGGAGAATTCCAAGCGTTTCTGAAGAAAGCTTAACAAGATATTCAAGATCACTTCCCTGTTCTCTAGAAATCACCATTCTCGGTTTGAGGTAAAAACTCAATATTATCCATTTCATTATCGTTAAAACCGTAACTAATCATACAGATCATTCAAACGCAAGTAAGATAACAAGAAAAATGTGTTAAATTCAAGATTTGAACATATTTTATATACAGGACAAAGTCTGTCAATTAAAGTGCAGTAATCGAAACTGGGAGTTTCCCTACCTGCTGATCGAAACTAGAAGTTTCGATGCCGATTATTCAATCGAAACTAGGAGTTTCGATACCTGTTGAGTCGAAACTAGGAGTTTCGATATCAGTTGTTCAATCGAAACTAGGAGTTTCGATATCTATTTACTCAATCGAAACTAGGAGTTTCGATATCTATTTACTCAATCGAAACTAGGTAGTTTCGATACTATTCTTGCCAATCGAAACTAGGTAGTTTCGATACCTGTTTTGCTCAGTCGAAACTAGGAAGTTTCGACATCTGTTCTGTTCAATCGAAACTAAGAAAGTTTCGATACCTGTTCATCAGCCCCATAAGGCAGTAACTCAGAACTATTTTTATAACAAAACAAGGTTGGAAAAACTAAAAAGATAATTAAAACAAAAGCAATCAGAGCTGCTAAGTCGGGTGAATAAATTTCGTTTAAGACGGGTAGTCTTAACGTGTATGTTATCCTTGTGTAAATAGGATACGGATAGGCGAATCTGCCGTCATTCAAATATTTGCTAGCATTCATATTGTCAAGGTGAGTTTCACTAATTCCCCTTTTTTCTAAGTTTTGAAATGATTTGGGGTGGAAACATACTTGTAAAGAATTTTTGAATGTCAATGATTGAAACTAATGATCTGACCGTATGTATGTATTGAGGGAACAACAAAGCGCTTAAAGTCCTCGAAATAAATTAGTAACCATTAGCTATGGATTTAGCCCGGGATTTTATGAATAGTACTATTGGGGGTGACGCTCCCGGTCATGGTTAGTCGCGCTAACCAGGGGTCCAAATGGCCGAATGACCGCATATTGTCTTACTCGCAGAAAGGCGAGGTGAGGCACAGAAAGTTGGGGTTTGGTTACGGTCTCGTACACTACATACTATTTTGTATTCCTTGCAAGCTTACAAATGGGGTCAATAGATCGGATTAGTATTCTTATTCATTGGTAATACATACAAAAGAGTACTGATCAGGGTTAAGTGATCAGGTTTTGTACAAAAGAGTTCTGATCAGAGTAAAGTGATCAGGTTTTAAACAAAAGAGTACTGATCAGGGTAAAATGATCAGGTTTTGTACAAAAGAGTTCTGATCAGGGTAAAATGATCAGGTTTTAAACAAAAGAGTACTGATCAGGGTAAAGTGATCAGGTTTTAAAGTAAAGAGTTCTGATCAGGGTAAAGTGATCAGGTTTTAAAGTAAAGAGTTCTGATCAGGGTAAAGTGATCAGGTTTTAAAGTAAAGAGTTCTGATCAGGGTAAAGTGATCAGGTTTTAAAGTAAAGAGTTCTGATTAGGTCAAAGTGATCAGGTTTTAAACCAAAGAGTTCTGATCAGGTTTAACAAAGAGTATCGATCGGAAAATGATCAGGTTTAAACATTGGGTTTATAATAACTCTTTATATTAATTTGTGAACTCACCAACCTCGTGTTGACAATTTTAAGTATGTTTTCAGGAAATTGAACGTGGTCATCAGGTTAGCAATGTAGGATACATGCATGCACGTGGATACGGCTTTTGGGAGGATTTCTCTTGTATAACTCATGGTCTTGAGTCATATTTGCGAAATCTTAACCTTTTGTAAACTCAAGTTGATATTTTGTACTGTAAATATTTTAAACTCGATTATGTATCCAATTACATGTATGTGTTTGCGATAATCATATGCTTTGGAAACCAGTGAAAGTCGCGCCTCGCGTTTCCGCCCTGGCGGGGTGTGACAAGATGGGCCACGCTGCAAAAGATTGTAGAGTGGATCTTCAGAATAAGCAACCGTTCCGACCGCAAGGGTCCACAAGGGGATGTTTTCAATGCGGCAAAGAGGGACATATTCAGAGGGATTGTCCTCAGTCGAAGAGGAATGGAAATCGAAATGGGAATGGAAATGGTAATGGTAACTACAATAACCAGGGTAACAATGGTAACGGCAACAACAATCAAGGCAACAACAATGGTGGCAATAATGCCAATAATGGAGGGAATGGTGCGAAAGGGCGAGCTTTCGTGCTAGGATCTGGAGAAGCTCGTTATGATCATAATGTGGTCACCGGTAAGTTTATTTTAAATAATTACTTTACTTCTGTCCTTTTTTGACACTGGTGCTGATAGGAGTTTTATATCTAGAAAACTTAGAGATATGATAAAAGGAACTCCAACTCTGTTAGAAGCTAAGTATATAATAGAGATAGCTGATGGCCAAATAATTGAAGCAACCCACATTCTTAAGTGTTGTAAGCTTGAACTAGCTAGTCATAAACTTGATATCGACCTTATGCCGGTCACACTTGGTAGTTTTGATGTAATTGTCGGCATGGATTGGTTATCTAAAAACCAAGCTGAAATCATCTGTCGAGAGAAAATTGTTCGAATTCCTCTCCCGAGTGGAGAAACCCTTTTCGTTTAGGGTGAAAAGGTTGGTGCAGTCATGGGCATCATATCCTTTATGAAAGCACAGAAATGCCTTCGAAAAGGGCATACTGCTATTTTGGCTCTCGTTACTGAGCAGCCATCAGAAGAGAAGAAAATTGATGATATTCCCATCGTTCGTGATTTTCTGGAAGTATTTCCCAAAGATTTGCCTGGTCTGCCACCACACCGCCAGGTTGAATTTCAAATCAATCTGGCACCCGGAGCGGCACCGATCGCTCGGGCACCTTACAGACTGGCACCTAGTGAATTGCAAGAGCTATCTACTCAGTTACAGAAATTGTTGGATAAAGGTTTCATCCGACCTAGCTCATCGCCATGGGGAGCTCCAGTCATGTTTGTCAAAAAGAAGGACGAAACTTTTTGTATGTGTATCGACTACCGTGAGCTAAATAAAGTCACAATCAAGAATCGTTATCCTTTGCCTCGCATAGATGATCTCTTTGATCAACTCCAAGGATCCAGTTTCTATTCCAAGATAGATCTTAGGTCCGGCTATCATCAATTGAGAGTCCGAGATGAAGATATCTCTAAGACTGCTTTCAGAACAAGGTACGGCCACTATGAATTTATTGTCATGCCTTTCGGATTAACCAACGCACCTGCGGTGTTCATGGACCTCATGAACCGTGTGCGTAAGCCATACCTTGATCAATTTGTCATCGTTTTCATCGACGACATTCTCATTTATTCCAAGAACAAGGAGGAACATGAGGAACATCTACGTTTAATCCTAGAATTACTTAAAAAGGAGCAATTGTAGGCTAAGTTTTCCAAGTGTGAATTCTGGATCCGGGAAGTTCAATTCTTAGGACATGTGATTAACGAGAAAGGAATACATGTCGATCCATCAAAGATAGAAGCCATCAAGAATTAGGCAGCACCGACGACCCCGACTGAGGTGCGACAATTTCTCGGATTGGCTGGTTATTACCGTCGATTCATCGAAGGATTTTCTAAAATTGCACAACCCCTCACTGCCTTAACTCAAAATGGTAAAGCCTACAACTGGGGCGATAACCAAGAGTCAGCATTCCAACATCTTAAGCAGAAACTTTGCAGTGCACCTATCCTAGCCCTTCCGGAAGGTACGGATGATTTTGTGGTGTATTGCGACGCATCTATTCAGGGTTTGGGTTGTGTATTAATGCAACAAGAAAAGGTGATCGCATACGCTTCACATCAACTAAAAGTTCATGAGAAAAGTACACCACTCATGACCTAGAGTTGGGAGCTGTAGTTTTCGCACTTAAGATATGGAGACACTATTTGTACGGTACTAAGTGCACCATCTACACCGATCACAAGAGTCTTCAGCATATCTTCGAGCAGAAAGAGCTGAACATGAGACAGCGTCGTTGGGTCGAGCTCTTGAATGATTATGACTGTGCTATCTGATATCATCCGGGTAAAGCTAACGTTGTAGCTGATGCCCTAAGTCGAAAGGAAACCAAGCCCAAACGAGTTCGAGCATTACAGCTTACTATTCACCCCGGATTACCTGACAAAATCCGTAGTGCTCAACTTGAAGCCCTGAAAGAGGAAAACCTACCGCTGGAAGGTACGCGCGGTATGGAGGCACAACTCGAGGTCAAATCTGACGGTATTCGCTACTTCGCTGAACGAATATGGGTTCCAATATTCAGAAATTTAAGGGAACTAGTCATGGATGAGGCTCATAAATTTTGTTACTCTATTCATCCAGGTTCCGACAAGATGTATCATGACCTAAAGGTGCTGTATTGGTGGCCAAAGATGAAGGCCGATATAGCCACCTATGTGAGCAAGTGTCTGACTTGCGCGAAGGTCAAAGTTAAATATCAAAAGCCTTCTTGTCTTCTCCAACAACCAGAGATTCCCATGTGGAAATGGGAGCATATATCCATGGACTTTATCACAAAATTGCCACGAACTCCTACCGGATGTGATACCATTTGGGTAATAGTCGATCATTTAACAAAGTCCGCTCACTTCTTAGCAATAAAGGAAACCGACAAAATGGACAAGCTTACTCGTATTTATTTGAAAGAAGTAGTATCTCGGCACGGGGTGCCAATCTCTATCATTTCGTATCGTGATGCACGATTCACCTCTCGTGTCTAGCAATCGTTACATAAAGCTTTAGGCACGCGTCTAGATATGAGCACAGCATACCATCCTCAAACTGATGGCCAAACAGAACTTACTATTCAAACTCTAGAGGACATGATACGAGCTTGTGTGATTGATTTCGGCAACACCTGGGAGTCTCACCTACCATTGGAGAGTTCTCCTACAACAATAGTTGTCACACTAGCATCAAGGCAACTCCATTTGAAGCACCATATGGATGGAAATGTCGTTCTCCTATTTGTTGGGCTGAAGTTGGGGATAGTCAACTTACAGGTCCTGAGCTCGTACTTGAAACTTCTGAGAAAATCGTTCAAATTAGAAACCGTATGGTAGCAGCTCGTGATCGTCAAAACAACTATGCCGATAAGCATCGTAAACCGTTAGAATTTCAAGTAGGGAATATGGTCTTGTTAAAAGTCTCACCTTGGAAGGGTGTCATTCGTTTTGGGAAACGAGGCAAATTGAATCCTCGTTATGTTGGACCATTCAAAATAGTGAAGAGAATTGGCCAGTGGCGTATCAACTGGACCTACCTGAAGGACTTAGTGGTGTACACAACGCCTTTCACATCTCAAACTTGAAGAAATGTCTGGCAGGCGAGTCACTCACGGTTCCTCTTGAGGAACTACTCATTGATGAACAGTTACGTTTCATCGAAGAACCTATGGAAATTATGGATAGGGAAGTCAAAACATTAAAACGCAGTAAAATCCTATTATTAGAGTCAGTTGGAACTCGAAACGTGGACCAGAATTCACTTGGGAGCGCGAGGACCAGATGATGCGCAAGTATCCTCATCTGTTCAAGCAATCCACTTCAAACTCTTAAGGTACTATTTTAATTTTCGGGACGAAAATTCTTTCAACTAGGGGATGATGTGATATCCCGGGAAATGTTTTTTTTATTATTATTTAATTTTCAGGACGAAAATTCTTTCAACTAAGAGATGATGTGACAATCCGGACTTTTCCAGTTAACTAAGTTAACAAATCCAGTTAAATCCTAAACTAATTAACTTATCACAAACTCCAAGGACAAATTATGTCATTTCCTAAACCCTACTACACCTTAAACTATAGGGACTAGTTCTGCCAAGTCCCAAAACTGAATCTGTTGACTTCTTAAAGTCAAAATTGAATGATTTAATTCCTGTTCACTTTTGATAGTCAAACTAGTAAAATTATTAACCTTGTTAACCTAATTCAAACCACAAGGGTCATTCCTGCCAAGTTCCAAACCCATAAACAGAAATTACAAGGACTAATTCTGTAAATAGCAAGTTCTTGATCCTGTCGACTTATGAAAGTCAAACTCGCAGTTTTTGATTCAATTCTAGTCTCATAATCGATTTCTGTTTGAAATCCGAAACCGTTTTGCACGATTGTTACCATTAACGTTCATTATTGACGCCTTAAACGAAAACATTAAGAATTAAACCCAATTACGGGCATTTACTTTGTAACCGTCGAAACCTCCATGATCTACACTCGAATTCGCACAAATTCTCTATTCTTTCTGCAATTGAACTTCTACACACCTAAATCGCATCAATCAGAAGCTATTGCATCATCCAATTCGAACGTAGTTGAAGCCTGTATCGCTGGAGAGCAAGCCCGTCGAGGTCGGGACTCCAATTGGTCGAACACCTTCAATTCATATCACATTCTGGTAACCAAACACATCCTCGGCTTCGTTTTATTGTCTTGATTGAAAGCCCTATTCCAATTGGGGCTCACAACACCGAATTTAACACACACCAGATTCTAGGGTTCATATGAAACTCGTTTAATCGAACCCTAGTCTAGGCTCAACCATAATTCAATTAACCTACATGGTTAGCTTCGTAATGACCTACTCTTTGAAAGCCCTCTGTTAATTCAACCTTTTAATAATGAATTTATAATGATCTGTAAATTAGGGTTTGTTCATAATCTAATTTGGGGTTTGGACCCTAATCACCACCTCGATCCAAATAAACTATATCAACAGTTTCGCAATTCTTTGGTGATCAAAATCCCTATGATTTAAACATGTTTTATCATCTAAATTTCTTAAATCGAATCCATGCTAAGAACCTAGGTTTCCGACTTTTAAAACAGAAATTAAACAACCGTGAACTTGATGATTTTCAAATTAAACCTACCCCCATACCCGCAAATGTACATAAAAACAAAAGCCCTATGATCTCTTGATGATTCGCGGTCGAATTCGTTGGTTTTGGGGTGGAGTTGGATCGGGTAGCGATAGGGGGGAGAACCCATCTAACTTGTATGTTAAAAGAAGTCTGAACCGGGTATGTATGCGATTACCCTAGCGGGTCTAACGGTTAGATCGTTGTGTTGGTGTGGGTGAGGCCCGGGTTCGAACCCCACCAACTGCATTCTTTTTTTTGGGAATTTTTCCTTTAAATTTAATTAATATAAATCATTTTTAATATTTTTATAATGATATAATAAAGTGTTTTAGCCCCGTAACCCACCCGTAGACTCTGTTTTAAAATAATAACTATTACTTAATGTTATTCCCATTTATAAAAACAATATACATTTATATTATTTTCGAACCACGACCCCGAATAAATAATATGTTTATATTATTTTCACCCCGTAACCTCAAATAAAAATAATATATTTTATATTATTTTACCATGTTTATAAACCTTATGTAACGTTTCAAAATTTATAAATAATATAAATTTTTATATTATTTACCTACGTGTATATACTCGAATTAAAAATAATATATTTATTATTTTTTCATACAAAGTATTATTTTGTAAATTATACGAACTTAAAATAATATATTAAGTTATATTATTTCTCCGTTACCGTTTTAAATGAACACACGAATAAATATATATATAAATTATTATTCGGTTGATACAAAACGTATTTATCTTAATTATTAAATTAAGAAAACCCTATTCACATGGACAAATTCGTCTACTCGTTACCCTTAGGTATGTTTTAAGACGTTCAAATCTTCCGTGTCGTAGTCACAAATCCCAACTTGTTCCTAATTTATGTGTTTATAATTTTAGGGCATTCGTAAGTCTTTTGAGACTTACACTCATGGTTCCAACTTATCTCTTGTGTGATACCGACTACGCTATTCATGTGAGTTTTCACGACCCCTTTTTACTGTTTTAAGCTGGGGGAGAAAACATGTCGTAAATACTTTTTTTATTTTTGTAATTCATATATGATATCACTTGTATGACTATGCGTATACATTATCCTTTAAGTCCTCACATCGGACCGTTAATATGAACATAGCGAGGTAATTTGAGTGGTACTACTGGGTTTGACAAACCTCACACGCGTTAGTCGCGCTAACTCGATTGGAGGTCGAACGGGTGCAATATTTACCTAATCATGCACCATGATGGTGGGAGGCATATAAACAGTCAGCTGTCGGTTGCGAGCGCATTAGTTAACATGTTTATGGGTTAGCTACCTATTGATTTATATATTGAATGTACATTAATCTGTTAAACGTTGTGTGTCTTTGTTCCAATGTCTAACAAGTCATACGCCTGCTGGTTGTCTTTGTTCCAATGTCTCCCCCCGCGTATGCGTCGATCAGCCGCTTCCCTGTCATATCTAGACCATTGTAGAAGATCTCACACTACTGCCACTTCAACAATCCATGGTGGGGAACTTTCCTCATCAGTTCCATGAATCTCTCCCACGCATCTTAGATCGTCTCCCCGTCATCCTACTGGAAAGAAAGAATCCCCCCCTTAATTTTGTTGTTTTCTCTGGAGGGAAGTACTTCTCTAAGAATTTAGCAGCCATCTGGTCCCAAGTACTAATGGACCTAGGGGGAAGTGACAGTAACTGAGCCTTGGCTCGATCCCGTAAGGAAAACGGGAACAACCGGAGCCGAATATCAACGTCGATAGCTTCACGGATTTTGAATGTGGCGCAAATCTCTAAGAAACCGGCCAGATGAGTATTGGGATCCTCGTGATCCTTTTCGTCAAACTACCACATGTTCTGCACCATCTGTATGATACTAGATTTGATCTCAAACTGATGCGCTCCAACAGTCGGACTATTGATGCTCGACTCCAAACCCTCAAGTGTCGGTTTACCAAAACCCAAAGCGTCCCACCTGCATCCGCGTCCGCCATCTCTTCTACCTCGTCAACAACAACCTTGTCAAGCTCGAGTAACTGGCCCACGAGTCGGGAATGGGCCCGCAATCTCTGATGAAGATCGCGTTCCGGCTCGAAATACGGCTCAATAACCTCCACGAGTCGGGAATGGGCGCGACCGTGCCTAGGGTTTCCTGGCTTGGCGCGGCCGTGCCAATTAGGGGGCACGACCATGTCTCTACCTCAGAAACCCTAAAAACTTCATCTTTATCCTGGAATTCCCATGTTTGTTCACTCAGCTTCACAAAAACCTACAAAACTGGAAATGAAGCAAATAAGTGTCTAAAAGTTGGAAATAACCAAGAATTGATCATGAAATGAGTGAAGTTTTGTGCCAAAAATATGTGTAAATTCTAACACATCAACCACAAACGCCATGAGAATCCAAATCCACGTGAAACGAGACCCGAGATCACACCGGAGCTTTACCTACAACGAATTCACCCCAAAATACACCATTAGTAATGATATAAGACTCCCCATGGGTTAAACACAAGCAAATACCCCAAAAATGGGGAGTTTTGAAGAAACAAAATTTCTGACATGGCCATGTGTAGAATCAAACATGACTATTTCCACATGATGTCCATAACAATTTCCTGACATGGCCATGTGCATACTAACATAACCTTGTCCGCCTGATGTCCACAAAAATTTCCTAACATGGCCATGTGCAGGGCAGGCATGGTCATGTCCACATGCAGTAATTTTTTTTGTTTTCGACCTTTTCGACCCTCCCGACTCGACCCCCAGTCATTTTAATCAACCAATAACATTTAGAAATGTATTACACCCACCATTCATACAAGAACCACACCTCGTTTAATCCTCATTTAGAGTATTTGACTCTAAGACCACTCGTTATGCAACTTAGTGCAGAAACGACATTTTGACTTGCATATAACACCACACAAGTTCTATTATACTAGCCACATTATTTAATAAATTAAACCACACCCATTACGAGAACCACACTCGTTTTCCTACATGGAGTATTTGACTCCAAGTCAACCCGTGAAGTATTTGACCTCACATTCACCCGTGAAGTGTTTGACTTCACAACTACCCGTGAAGTGCTTGACTTCACATTCACCCGTGAAGTGTTTGACTTCATAACCACCCATGAAGTACTTGACTTCACAATCACCCGTGAAGTATTTGACTTCACATACACCCATGGAATGTTAAACTCTAAGTCACCCATGAAGTGTTTAACTTCAAGAATCTACCCATTCGACCATTTTACAACAATTTCGCCACATTTGTGTATTTGGTTTGACTCTTACCACATTGGGTCAGATTACACCAAATTCACCACGTTTACATATTTAGTTTGACTCTTTACCACAGAAGTCAATTACACCAAATTCACCATATTTACATATTTAGTTTGACTATTTACCACTAAAGTCAAATTACACCACGTTTACATATTTAGTTTGACTCTTTACCACTGCAGTCAATTACACCAAATTCACCACATTTACATATTAAGTTTGACTCTTTATCTCAGAAGTCAATTACACTAAATTCACCACATTTCATATTTAGTTTGACTTTTAACCACATAAGTCAAATTACACCAAATTCATCACATTTACATATTTAGTTTGACTCTTTACCACAGAAGTCACTTGTAACACCAGGCTAATTCTGAGGTCCTCGTTTGCCAAAATTCAAACCCTAGGGGTTGGAGTTGCCAATTCCCAAAGCTATATGGTTGAAAAATGGAAAATTCTGAATTTGGGTTGGTAGCGGACCGCTACCAGACCCATAACGGTCCGCTAAGGCCATTGAACCCTTGAGGTCCACTAGCTAGGCCCGCCAGGGATGAATATGATTGGGTGGCGGACCACCACCGTATGCGTAGCAGTCCGCTAGCCATAATCCAGCCGCAATTCTTGGTGTTGCCACGTGTCTGATGACTCAACGTAGGATATTGACGTGTGTCATCGTAGCGGACCGCCACGCCCTCCGTAACGGTCAGCCAGCCGCAATTTGAGGAAAGGTCCAATCAGAGATTGACATCTAGAGCTGACGCAAGCCTTGGGGGCCGCTACGGGTCTAGGTTGGCCCTAATAAATAGATGCAATCGGCTGTCCATTTCAACACAGAAACTCACACTCCACTTTCCAAAAACCTTGGAGCTGACCTTCTCCTCGATTTACGTGCCTCGTTTTTCGGTAAATCTCTAACCCTCGCTTGTTTCCGCACTCGTGCGTTAAGAAGTTATTCGAGCTAGGAACCTACACTAAGGCTATTGTTTAGAGACCAAGGCTACCCTGAGATAAGCTCAAGCTACTTTAAAGTGAATATGTTTATCCGCTTTATTTTCAAAAACCTTAAAACGTTTTGCGTTTACAAAATGACAGTACAAGTATTCAAAAGTTTGATGTATAAGGGCATCTACATGAAACATTTAGGCCATAACTATATGTAAAACTTGATCAAGGGATACACGCTTTATGGGTGAAATTCCCATATTGGGGCTGGTAATTGTATGTAATTAGACGTAAGATGGGTTTCAAGTTATGAAACCGCGTAGTAAGTAAGCATGGTAATGCCAGCAATCCTCTTATAAATAATTACCGGTGTATATCGTGGTTGTACACTCGGATGAAATAGTTTCGCTGAATGGTAGATTGTACCCACATTATGGTTAAATGTTTTGATAATGTATTTGCCAAATGAATTTGGGTCATGATAAACATTTTCACTAGCGTTCACGCTGACGTTTTATTTTCCAAAATGTTTTCAGGTAATCAATGATTATCCGTAAGACTAGTCCTACGGGATAGTCTTGGGGATAAATGTATATAAAGATTTTGACAGGGTTATGTGCTAAAGGAAGTCGATTCCTTAAGCACGGGAGATAACTCTACAGAAATAAAAACAAGAGGAGATGTTTAGGATGACGATTTCCTAGACATGGAATACACCCTTGTTATTCACGAGGATAGGTGCCAAAAGGTAAAACCCCTAGATACCTAAGCTGACAAAGCTTGGTATTGGAAGGGTTAACTCTCCAAGCACAAGCCGACTACATTGTGGCTCTATATTCCCTGCTGATGCAGGCGACATGTAAATGGTCGTGGACCATGGTTTTGTAAACAGAAGGTGTGTTTAAGTCCCCAATGAAATGAAAATGATTTTTTTATCCCCGGATTTGGAAAATACACAATATCAACCCTCGGGTTGTAGTTTTTGACAAAATCGATCCAAAAGTACTTTCCGCTGTAAAACTCACTCTGATTTTCTAAATAAAATAAGATTGAAGGTGCCAATTTGATTGAAAGCCCGGGGTGTCCTGAAACCGGGGTGTGACATTACTTACATCAAATTCACCACATACCACACTTTAGTTTGACTATTAACCACATAAGTCAAATTTTCACAACACAACATACATGAAAAGAATTTATCCACATAATCCTATTTACATGTAACTATCACTATATCTATTACTACTTAAGTGCAAAGCACTTATGGGTTAGACGCCTCCGGTGATCCTTGGTTATATCCGCTTGATTACCTAAACAATTCCACACTTTGTTTAGTAATCTAAAGCTCTAATACAAAACCAAATCAAGGTTTTATCACCCACCCAAGACCTTATAATCCATAATAAAACTAAACTTGGTTAATTCACCCTTGACCAATCCTCTAACACCCCATAACCAACAAACAACCCATTTGACCCGTTAAGGTTCACTCAAGTTCACACAACACCTTAATTTCATAAATCACCTATTTTGATTGTGGTTTCTACTAGGTTTAGTGTTCATGGACATACCACAACATTCATACACCTTTCAAACACCATCCAAAACCCCCCAATTTGAAAATCCCCAAATTAGGTTCTCAAGAACCCTAATTTTCAAATCATCAAATTGATTAAGGTTTCTTATCAAATAATGTGTCTATTATCACCATAAACACTTACCAATCCTCAATTCATCATTTAAACATCCCTAATTATAAAACCCTCAAATCACCCTCAAGAACCCTAATTCTTGAATCATCAAACTGGATGTTATCATGATGTTATCAACCTCCATTTACCTTTAATCAATCTAGGTTATCACTTTTAACAAGTTATTAACCATGTAGACCACCCAATTCAGCCCCTCCACATGATTTCCCCAAAAAACACCAAGAACACCTACAATGGTGATTTAGATAAGGAAGAGGAAGCTCACTTGATGTTTGAAAGAAGATGAATACTCGAATTTAAGCTTATTACACTTGCAACACTTCAATTTCGGATTTGATCGTGTTCTCCCCCCCCCCCCCCCCCCTTGTCCATAAAATCTTAATTTGCAAATTTTACATTTTCAGTTCCTGCACTTTCAGTTTTGACTCCTCCTTTCAAAACTAAGAAAGTTCACCTTTTGCTACAAATCCTCTACATTCATTTTTATTTATTAAATTACACCCTTACAATATAATTAATATATTATAGGACAAACCCGAAAGTTGGTTCGTTACACTAATATTGTTTTTTTTTTTTTTGCCACTAGCATGTATAATTGTGGAGTTTTCCTTGTATACATAGTCAATGCATGCAAAATGCGTTGATAGTATTTGAGATGGGCTCATCAAAAGGCCATGAAAATGACATAATAGGTGCTATATTCCTTTTTATTGACATGCAGTTATTTGGGAAAGAATATATTTGAGTATGATACCATGTAAACAATGATTATGAAGACGAACATTTGAGAGAGGAGAGGAACCACCTCAACAAGTATTGGTCGATAAGTCTAGAGTTACAAAGCTCCCTATTAACTTTTCATCCTAAAAATATTGATCAATAATAGACTCGAAACTGCGTGAAACTTTGTTAGTGTGAAGGATTTGCTAATCACGTAACCAAAAGCGATCATTTGATGCAGAGTAGAAGTGTAAACAAAAAGAGTACTCTTGAGCAAAATTGATGTAACACTGAATACCTAAACTATTACATCAAACATTTTTTTACAAGGTAAATTTAAATTAACTAGGTGGAGCCAGATTTTAGAAAAATAAAATTGACTCAATAATAATCAAATCGACTTCGTAAATTACTCTAATCAATCAAAATTGGGGCTCCATATGATAGAATTTTTTAAATCCACTATTCATATTTTTTACAATTAAAAATAAAACAAAATAAAAGCTTGAAAATTATAGAAAAATATGCAAAATAAAAATTGGGGCTCTAGACGAAGGATTTAGGTTTTGAGATCTCGACAAACTGCTTATGGCTACAAGCAATTGGCATGTTACAACTTTTCATCCTTTTATTTGTATCGTAAGTATACACATATCAAAAGCTATGACGTTTTTAAGTTAACTCCCTTTCTAGCCTATTTAACTTTATCTAATTTGTCCATATAAGAATATGCTAACTTTTGAATAAACCCTGTATTAGTTTCTAACAAGTGATGTTGATTTTATGCTATATATTTAAGATATGAGATTAAGCAAGATGCGAATTCTAACGCTATAGAAAGTAAAATAAAGCAAATTATGCTATACGTCTGTTCGTTTGTTAGTTTAAGACTACAACTTCAAGTGGCATATGATTTACTTTCAAAGTTTTTTAGTGTTGGAAATCATAGACCAATCACACACACAGGGTTATTCATCTAACTCATGGCCAGTGGCGGATCCAGGAATTTTTTTGAGTGAGGGCAAAAAATGGGTCGGGTCAAAAATGTTCGTTTGAATCGCGCAAACTAAAATTGATTTAACCTGTTCGTTCTAATTATAGAAACAAAAATTGATTTAGCTGTTCGTTAGAATCATAGAAACTAAAACTGATCTAACTTGTTTCTTAGAAATTTTCAATAAAAATATCAAGATTGTAAAAACCAAAAATGAAACCTATTCGTTTGATGGGGTAGGCTTCAATATAAATAAATTGAAAATAGAATTCATGAGTAAATGATGGGCCTCATTTAAAATATTTGAGATCAAAGTGGCATTTAGACATTAAGATGGGGCCTCTTAAAAATTGAGATGGGGCACTGTCCGGTTTAATAAAGAAAAGTCATACATTTTACCCTAACTGAGTTTGGTTGAGTGGGGGCATAGGACCCCCTGGCTAGAGGTGCACAAACCGGGTTTTTGAACCGAACTGGTTCCAAACCGGCCCAAACCGGCCCGAACCGGTTTGGTCAACGCAATTGTTAAACCAGTTTTGACTAAAACCGGTTCGGGTTAAACCGGTTTATCATATATAAAATCTCGAACCTGTTGAACCGGTTCAGTTCGGTTCTGGACCGGTTCGGGTTGGTGAACCGGTTTAAACCGGTTTTATTAAAAAAAAAAAATTTTAAATAAATATTTAACAAATAAAAACATAAAGTTCAACGTTTATACATATTGTAGGAGTTCGGAAATCACAAAACATTACAATTCGACAAAAAGTATAATATTTTTTTTTGGATTATTTTTGTTTAATTTTCGCCGTCATTCTCGGAGTTACTAGTGGATCCTCGTAGTCTATCATCTTCGGCGAGCTCTTCATTTGTAAGTGGGCTCGCCAATCCTTGGTTGACCTCAGATTCGTGTATGAATTCTTCAACTTCAATTTCGTCTTCAAGCGAACTCCTATCTTGTCTCCTATCTACCGCATCCAAATGGTCTTTCAAGCAAATGCACATTTCCATTGCCGCGGGAGTGAGTCTAGTTCTTCGAATAGATAAAACCCTGCCACTAAGAGAAAAAACGGATTCCGAAGCTACCGTGGAAGCTTGGACGGTTAGTAAATCACGGGCTATGGCGGAAAGGACCGGAAAAGTAGATTCGTTTCCTTTCCACCACGCCAAAATATCAAAGTCCTCAAAAACATCCGGACTCATAAATGATAAAAAGTTTGTTCCCGTATACCTTCCGAGTTCGCTACTCGGGGTGGATCCTCTAGCCCGTTTAGTAAATTCATTTCTCATTTCGTTATACAAATTTAAGTTCACATTCCTCGAGCTACTACTTGATGCGCCCGCGCCCATCGTATCATGTGGGGTTTGTGTTGTACCATATTTATGTAAATAAATATCAAACAAATCTTGCAAACATTTGTTAAAATAAGTTTTTGTTACGGTTGAAAAATGAATATCTTCATCATTCAAATCCAAATCGTAAGTTATTTTATCAATCAAGGTTTCAACACCGTAAACATTAATTGTAGGGTTTAATGCGGCGGCACAAGTTATAACCGGAGGCATTTCTTTAAAATATTTAACAAATTTTTCTTTCATCGGTTTTATCATTCTCGTAAAAAGAGTATTTTTATTTTCAAGTTCGGCTAATTTGTTACACATTAGAAATATTTGTTTAAGAGCCAAGGGACTTGTGGGGTAATAAACCCCGGATAAAAAAGTAGTGGCGGTTTTGAAAACTTCGAGCAATTCGGTTATATTTTCAAAAATGTCCCAACTCGTAGACGGAAAACTTTGAATTTTACGACGCGGTTTTGAGGAAAGCATATCATGAAAAATTGATAAAGTATCTTTTTGTCGTATAGCACTATGAAACATTTTATAAGTTGAATTACATCTTGTTGGGAGGTCCCAATTGGGACCTAAGCAAATCAAACCCGTATCGTTACATAATCTAATATATTCATGGTATCTTTTTTTACTACTACTAAAAACGTCTTTAAGCATGACTCGAAATGCATTACTTAATTCAATAACGGGTTCAACCGCAAGCCCGTCTTGCACGGCTAAGTTGATGATGTGTGCAATACATCGACTATGGAAAAAAGCGCCGCTGCAAATCGGATTATATTTTAATATTAATTTTTGAACGGCATTTGTGTTATTTGAGGCATTATCAAAAGATATTGAAAATAATTTATTTTGTAATTTAAAATCGGTTATCACACCATCTAAAATGTGAAATAAATTTTTACCCGTGTGCGGATATTCAAACATCTCAAACGCGATTGTACGTTTCATCATTTGCCACGTATTGGGATCAACCCAATGAGCGGTAACGTAAATATATGAGTCGGGAATACCATGTGGAGACGACCAAACGTCGGTGGTTAAGTTCACACCGGTTTCCAATTTTTCAAAACCTAAAATTAATTCTTTTTTTGCTTTTTTCCACATTTTTAGACAATCACGTCTAAGAGTACTACGACTTACTTGATGATAACGTGGTTGAAGGGCTTCTTGAATCATCCTCGTCGTGAACGGGTTGTCGAAGTGGTTGAACGGCAAACCTCTTTGAATAACTAATTTCGTCATTCTATCTCGAACAATATTTGGATCGAAGTTCCAAATTCCACCCTCGCTTGTCATAGATGCTTGACCCTCACCCGGAATTTTCTTCAAACTCGGGCAAGATTTTTCCATATGAGTTTTTAGAGTTGAGTTTGATTCTTTTTTAAAAAACCCACCACAATTTTTGCAACGAGCACGTTCCAACCCATTAGACATCCCACATAGATCGTAGTTTGACCAAATTGCGGGATTCCTCGTTGTTGGTATGATTTTCACAACGCTAACTTCGGAAGAGGAAACACCAAAACTTGAAGAACCTGCCATAACGTTTTTTGAGCGTTTTAGAGCTTTTCGAGCGTTTTTTTTACAAACGAGAGTGTAGAGAGCGGGTTTGAGAAGTGTGATTTAACCAAAACACCCCCTACCTATTTATATCTGTTTGGGGGTTAAAATGGGTCAAAAAAACGGTCAAAAATTGGTTCTAACGGCTATATAGCCATTTTCCAATGGCTATTTTCGAAATATTACCATTAAACCGGTTCAAACCGGTTTACCAAACCGGTTCGTCAAACCGGTTCACAAAAAACCGGTTGTAAACCGCTTGTCGTGCAAAAGAGTTAAATCGGTTATAAACCGGCGGTTCCTACCGGTTTGAAACTGGTTCACCAAAAACCGGTTCTAGGGCGGTTGGGGTTTCGGTTCGGAACCGGTTTGGATTTCCAAACCGGTTTTTTTGTGCACCTCGACCCCTGGCTTCCAAATGTATCCGTCCTGTTGGATTTTATGGACCGACCCGATGGACAACGCGGCTGACCTTGCTATGACCCGTAAGAGTTACACCTAGGGCAACGAACATTAAATCCACTTAACCTGCTTAACTGGTATTTACGAACTGTTAGCGAGACGATATATATTTGTATATATTCGTTAGACGGGAATTATTATTTATACTAGTTTATAAATAATAATTATATATTGTTTTAATCTTTCACTAAAACATTAAAAATGAGTTCGGGCTTTTACATCTCATATTGGAGTTTGAGTCCGAAAACAATTAATAGGGTTTATAATTATTATTTAAATTAATAATTATAAACTTATTCTTGTTTTCGACCTACTACTCCAGCCGTAAAACCAAGAAGAAAAGCGTTAAGTTTTTTTTTTGCTTTTTTGGAATCATTCCAAGCAGCTATCGATCAAAAGGAATTGAAGAATACGTTTTTGGTTAACTACCTTTTGGTCAATACCTATTCTAGCCGCTAACCCCAAAACAACAAGTAGTTGACTTCTTGGCCCTAATTTTCGAAGCTGCTTGTGACAAAGGAGTAAAGGCAGTCTCAAGTCGCCAGGCAGTCTCAAGTCGCCGCCGCCGACCGGCGCCGCCCCGTTCCCGCGTTGTCGGTTTATGATCTAGCATTGGTTCATTGTACCTAGGTGTCTCAATCGGTTAATCATTAATCACTAAGGTATAATTAATCTCATTGGTAGATTAAACATTTTTTTAATTTTGTGGACCCCGTGACCCGTTTGGTCTTGCTAACTAGCTCTAGCAAGATCAAACAAACTTGGCCCTAAAAGATTTACATATTTTTTTGCTTTATGGTTGCTTTTGATTTTTTATAACTTAAATTTATAATAAACCAATCAAACGCCAAACGTTTTAAAAGGAGTTTTAAAATGTCACAATCTGTCACCACAAGTTCTAATTTTACAACTTATAGAATTTTATAAAAATAACAACTGGCTTGTTTTTATAAAATAAATAACCGCTAAAGTTTTGCAATTTAAACTAAATTTAATTTCAAAACTTATAACTTAATAGTTTTCAACTATTAACTTTAACCGGTTATTCAAGTCGTAACAAACTTAGTTTTAATAGGTTATTTAAAATTAAGTGTCCTGAGAGATGAAAGGGTTCATCAAATTTGTCATGACTTTAAATAGAAAAACTGGTTTTTACATCACACGTATGATTTAATCATTCGTTGTGTTTGACCCTATTCGGTAAACACTAAAATTGGAACTCATATTTAAAACCAATAGTCTATGCCATCCTATTATAAGGAACACTTGGAGCATAAAACGAAACATCGGTGTTTGGAGCCACAGCACCGCACTAGATGCGTAGTTTATCCTTCCAAGGCGCAAGGGTTTCTTTGACACATCCGCCCCTTTCGCAAGTACCTGTTTTAGGACGACTATTTCTTTTCTCTCTTGTTACATGCCCCAGCTGTCAAGAGATTAAAAGTGGGCATAGATGAGGCTAAATGTATCAATGCATAGACATGTCTTGTCTTAGAGGCCTCATACACGAGAGTTGTGCATCTTTCCACAAATGACACTAATTGTCAGTCTAGTTACCCACTTACTAATGTTGTATGTCACAACTACCATTAGTGACTGATTTAGCTAGATTCTCACTCATTATTCTAATTTCTATAATTGGGGCATAAATTAATAAGGACTTTTCACTTTCTTTATACTAATTTATTTTTTTTGCTTATCTTGACATATGTCTACTAAAAATAATAATACTAATAACTTCTTCGCTCTTAAGTCTATCCTTGAGAATGAAAAGCTGGATAACACCAACTTTCTCTCGTGGCAGTGCAATCTGAGAATAGTTGTCAAGATGACCAAGAAGCTCTATGTTCTCGATGCACCAGTCCCTGAGGCACCCGATGGTAACACGGCTGTCGCTCGTAAGGCCTGGGAAAAACAAAGAGATGATGCCACTGAGGTGGCCTGCCTTATGCTAGCCTGCATGTCCCGTGAGCTCCAAAAGAGCATGGAGGACCTGAGTGCCTTTGACATGATTGAGCAACTTAAGGGCATGTTCCTGAAACAAGCCCAACAAGAACGCTATGAAACCATGTCTCAGCTCATTCGTTGCACGATGCAAGAGGGCACGCCTGTTAGTGCTCATGTACTTAAGATGAAAGGGTACATAGACCAGATGAACAAACTTGGATATCCTATGAAAGATGACATGGTACTGATTTCATCTTAAACTCTCTCCCGAGCTCCTATGCTCAATTCGTAATGAATTTCAACATGAATGGCTTGGAGAAGACAGTGGTCGAACTACATGGTATGCTAAAAACGGGCGAGATGAATATCCAAGGAAAGAAAAATCAAGTTCTGATGGTCAGATCTGCTGGTGTTAAAAAACCTAACCCCAAGAAAAGAGGTTATAATAGCAAAGGCAAGAAGAAGGTTAATGTTGCTGCCAAGCCTGCCACCAACAATAACAAGAAAGTTTCAAAAGCACCCCCTCATGAAGAGCGCCAATGCTTTGAATGCAACAAAATGGGGCACTGGAAATGTAACTGTCCTGAATATCTAGCCAAGCTGAAGCTGCAGAGGGCCAGTGGTGAGGGCACCTCTTCAGGTATTCTCATTTATGTTATTGAAATTTTATTATTATGTCTAGCAACACATGGGTATTTGATACTGGATGTGGATACCACATCATTAATGTCTTGCAGGAGCCTAAAAGTTGGAGGAAGCTGAAACAAGGCGACATGGAGTTCATCGTTGGTGATAGGAAAAGAGTACCAGTTCTTGCAACTGGAACATATCATCTCTCATGTCCTTCTGGCCTTGTAGTTGTTTTAAACAATTGTTTGTTTGCACCTGGTTTAACCAGAAACATTATTTCAGTTTCTTTATTGTTTGAACAAGGATTTAAGTACGTTTTTAATGGTATTACTATTTCTGCCTACTTAAATGATATCTTTTATTTTGAGGCTAAACCTCAAAACGGTATTTATGAGATTGACGTTCAAAATGACAATAACATATATAATCTTTCTAAACGTATCAAATCTGGCATTAATGATACTTTTCTATGGCATTGTCGACTTGGCCACATAAGCAAGGCACGCATTAAAAGACTCCAATTCAAGGGAATTCTTGAACCTACCGGACAGGACTCATTTGATAATTGCGAGTCTTGTTTAGCTGGCAAACTTGCAAAGGACCCCTTCATCCATGTTGGTGAACGAGCCAAGGATCTGCTAGGCCTTATACACACTGATGTGTGTGGCCCTTTCAGAACGATGTCTAGAAATCATGAAAGATACTTCGTTTCATTTATTGACGATTATAGTCGATATGCTTATGTATATCTTATGAAACACAAGCATGAAACAATTGAAAAGTTCAAAGAGTTTCAAAAAGAAGTAGAGAAACAACTCGATAAATCTATTAAGACACTTCGATCAGATCGAGGCGCGAGTATCTCAGCTTAGAATTTCTTAATCATCTGAAGGAGCACGGAATTATTTCTCTGCCCACTCCTCCTGGCACACCCCAACTTAATGGCATGAGCGAGAGGAGAAATAGAACCCTACTTAATACGGTTCGATCGATGATGTGTAGAACTAACTTGCCTCACTCCTTCTGGAGTTATGCTCTTATGACCACCGCCCGCCTTGTAAATCTGGCACCGACTAAGAAGGTGGACAAAACCCCATATGAGATATGGCACGGGTCTAAACCCAATTTGTTTTACCTTAGAGTATGGGGATGTGATGCATATGTCACCAGCGATTCTGATGACAAGCTCGATCCCAGAGGTAAAAAAGTTGTTTTCGTCGGTTACTACAACAAAAGCGGATATTATTTCTATCATCCTGATGCAAACATTGTTTCCATCAAAAGGAAAGGACGCTTTCTCGAGGAAGATCTTCTAAAGCGAGGAACCGGAAATAATATTATGGATCTTGAAGAAATTCAAGAAACACAAACAACCGCTGAGGAAGTCGGAGCGTCTGATCAACAAGAAGTTGTTGCTGGTGAATCAGACATAAACACAAGCGTTTGCAGAAGTAGCAGGTCTCGTAAAGAACCTAATAGATACCTATGGCATCTTGAAGCTTCTAAAGTCCTGTTAGTAGCTGAGTCAAATGACGAACCTACAAACTACAAATCTGCTATCTCAGATCCTGAATCCGAGAAATGGCTTGAAGCCATGAACGCCGAGATGCAATCTATGCGTGATAATCAGGTCTGGGACTTGATTGAGCTACCCCCCCCGGTTCTCGGGCAATAGGGAGCAAATGGATTTTCAAAAGAAAAACCGACATGCATGGTAATGTACAAACCTATAAAGCACGGCTAGTTGCAAAGGGTTTCACTCAAACTCAAGGTATTGACTATGATGAAACTTTCTCACCCGTTGCTATGATCAAATCGATCAGGATACTGCTTGCCATAGCCGCGTACCATGATTACGAGATATGGCAAATGGATGTCAAAACCGCTTTTCTTAATGGACATCTCTCTGAAGATGTCTATATGGTTCAGCCTGACGGTTTTATTGATCCAAAGTATCCTAGTAGGGCCTGCAAACTGAATAAGTCCATTTATGGACTTAATCAGGCATCTCGAAGTTGGAATCTTCATTTTGATCAGAAAATCAAAGAATTTGGTTTTGTCAAGAATGAAGATGAGCCTTGTGTTTACAGAAAGGCTAGTGGGAGCACTATATCATTTCTCATCTTGTATGTGGATGATATACTGATCATTGGAAACAACATCCCTGCGCTTGACAAAGTCAAACAATGGTTAGGATCTTGTTTTGCAATGAAGGATCTTGGAGAAGCTGCTTACATTCTAGGAATCAAGATCTACAGAGATAGATCTAAGCGGCTTCTAGGGCTAAGTCAGAGTACTTACATAGACAAAATGATGACACGCTTTAGGATGGAAAACTCCAAGAAAGGAGGTGCTCCGATGACTAAAGGCACTGTGTTGAACAAATCGCAATCTCCTTCCACGGACTTTGAAATTAAGGAAATGGAAGCAATTCCATATGCCTCAGCAATTGGTTCTATCATGTATGCTATGTTGTGCACTAGACCTGACGTCTCGTATACTTTAAGCATGACCAGTCGTTTCTAGCAAAGTCCTAGCATTGCCCATTGGACTGCAGTCAAGAACATCCTGAGGTACTTAAGAAGGACCAAAGACTTGTTCTTAATAATTGGAGGAGTGAAAGAGGAGCTCACTGTACGGTGTTACACTGATGCTAGCTTTCAAACTGACCGAGATGACTCTCGCTCACAGTCGGGTTTCATATTCACTCTTAATGGAGGAGCTGTCTCATGGAAAAGCTCCAAGCAGAGTGTAGTGACGGATTCAACCACCGAATCTGAGTATATAGCCGCATCAGATGCTGCTAAGGAATCTGCTTGGATGAAGAAATTCATTACTGACCTCGATGTGGTTCCGAGTATTCGCCAACCAATTGAGATACTTTGTGATAACACAGGTGCTATAGCTCAAGCCAAAGAGCCCAGATCTCATCACAAAGCCAAGCACATTCAAAGGAAGTTCCACTATATACGGGAAATTGTGGAACGTGGAGACGTCGTGATAAGCAAAGTAGACACAGATCAAAACCTAGCAGACCCGTTTACTAAGCCCATGACTCAGGACAAGCATGATCTTCACAGAGATGCTATTGGTCTTAGATTTGCTAGTGATATGTTTTGATTTAGTATTTTGAATGTGCGAACATTTAAACAGTTGTACTTTTTAATTCTTTTTGGTTTACTGATTTAAATGCAATTATGAATTCTTATAACCGTGTTCAATTTTAATACGTTTAATCCATGAATCTTGTATTCTTAATTATCCGTAGTCGGTCAGACTCGTGGGAACATCTCTGAATTAAGACTTTTCTGAACTTCGGCTCAAGGAGTTGACTCTGAACTTCACAGGCCTCATTTTGAATGACGTTGGATGTAACTCGCATCAAATCATCTTCATGGATCTTTGTCATAAGATGTTTTGCTATTGGTATACTCATTAGTATCCTCTGACCTGAGATACGTACTAGAACAGCCGTTTACCAAGAACCATTCTTTAATCACTTTCAAACGCTGTCGCGTAACTGCCAGTCATAAAGACTTTGATTAGGAATAGTTCTGAAGTTCAGTGGGAGTTGTATGTAGTTAATAAGGGATTCTGTACTCTTGCATTATATGTAACAGATAAGCATCGTGGCGCCCTCGTTGATTCAAACTGGTGAAGTGTAAGGCCTTACCCAAACTTACTGTGTGTTTGATTGGACCACTTTGATTCTTGATCGAGAACAATAATAATTGAACGCCATATGAGAATGAACTAAATCCATGTCTCATTAATTCAATTGATGTTTTATACGGAAAGGATGAATGAAAACTATTGCCATAAGTCTATTGTCTTGCTTTAGTTAGTTGTTACTAACACCTAGATATTTGGTTAATGACTTTAAAGCGTCATACCTTGTTAGGGACAGCCATGTGCAACTAGAGCGCCGCTGACTGTTTGCGTTGATTTATCGTGGATCGTCCAAGTGGGAGATTGTTGGATTTTATGGACCGACCCGATGGACAACGCGGCTGACCTAGCTATGACCTGTAAGAGTTACACCTAGGGCAACGAACATTAAATCCACTTAACCTGCTTAACTGGTATTTACGAACTGTTAGCGAGACGATATATATTTGTATATATTCGTTAGACGGGAATTATTATTTATACTAGTTTATAAATAATAATTATATATTGTTTTAATCTTTCACTAAAACATTAAAAACGGGTTCAGGGTTTTACATCTCATATTAGACTTTGAGCCCGGAAACAATTAATAGGGTTTATAATTATTATTAAACAATTATAAACTTATTCTTGTTTTCGACCTACTACTCCAGCCGTAAAACCAAGAAGAAAAGCAAAAGTTTTTTTTTTCTTTATTGGAATCATTCCAAGCAGCTATCGATCAAAAGGAATTGAAGAATACGTTTTTGGTTGACTACCTTTTGGTCAATACCTATTCTAGCCGCTAACCCCAAAACAACAAGTAGTTGACTTCTTGGCCCTAATTTTCGAAGCTGCTTGTGACAAAGGAGTAAAGGCAGTCTCAAGTCGCAAGGCAGTCGCAAGGCAGTCTCAAGTCGTCGCCGCCGCCGACCGGCGCCGCCCCGTTCCCGCGTTGTCAGTTCGTGATCTAGCATTGGTTCATTGTATCTAGGTGTCTCAACCGGTTAATTATTAACCACTAAGGTATAATTAATCTCATTTGTAGATTAAATATTTTTTTGTGTTTGTGTGTTCATAACCAGATTCTGTTCGATTTGTCAGTGCTGTTAAATAGGTTATGATTTTATTTTTCGCTGCGTATTTATTAATTAACTGAACAATTAATTTATCTGTCAAAACCCGTTTTTACAAAAATCAAACTGATCACCACTGAACCCAACACGTCCCTGCTCATGGCTGCAACTCACATGTAACTATCTTGGATCGGGTCGTTTTTTTCAGCAAGGAATTTTTTCCTATGGTGTCATTTTTTTCGATACTCGGGTTTATTTTCTTATGGATCAAATAACCCGGAATCAAAATTTTCGGATCGGGTCGGGTCCGGTCGAATCACATAATAAAAGCTAATATCATAATAAAAGTACAATGTCATTGAAAAAAAAACACATAATTAAAATACAAAGTCATTTGAAATATATAAAAAAATACATTTTATAGTTGCTCCCTACATGTTTTCATGTTTTGAAAACGATTCATAACGTCTTCAATCACAACTTTCGCAATAAACATTTTTTTCAATATAACAAATGCAAGCATCGTTCAAAAAATCATCACCCATCCGATTACTTAAAAACAACTAAAATTAATAATTTTATAACTTTATAAGGTATCATACCTTTAATTAAGTATAAAATCAACTACAATTAATAATCCTATAACTCTATAACTCTATAAGGTATAATACCTTTAATCAAGTATAAAATCAACTATAAAAACAACTAAATTAACAATCCTATAACATATAATTCAAATATAAAATCACACAACTTTAATCAAATATTCATGTCTAATTTCAATTTTAAAGATTGAAGAATAACTAACATTTACTCATGTTTGGTTTAACCGTCCTTAGGCTTGGCTAATGGATAGTCTAGTTGGCTCGGTTTAATAGACCATCGTCGATTGATCATTGAGAAGAAGGTGATCGACGTTGACCTGCCATCGTGAATTCAGAAGAAGGCAGAAGCGATCGACGATTGATGAGAACTCAGAATAAGCGGCCTTTTTTTAAATTTAGGTTAAATAATTGACATGAACCTATGATGGTATTGCTTTATTGGGTTAAAATTTTAAAAATAAAACATAGGCCTTTAATGATTTAAAGTCTACTATTAAAAATTAAATAATTGAGCTTAATTTTTAAACTATAAATTTTTTATTATGTAAAACGTTTAGATAACTTTTTTCTTTAGTAAAAAATATATATAGTTTTTTCATGCAAATGAGGTCAATATATATATTTTTTTATAAAACCAATGGTGTCAATCGTAAAAAAAAACAATGATGTCGCTCGAAATTTTTCAATTACACGTTACATATGAGACGCGAAATTTATTATTGTCGGGTGAACCCGTTCACCCCTATGTGGCTCCGCCACCGCACGACATTGCTTAAAATATGAGTGCTTACGTGTTTCTAGACTTTTTTTTAGCATTTGTAATAAAAGTTTGATGTGTTTCAATAAACCTAAACTATATAGTGGTGATGTCATTTTCGGTTATCAGAATAATTATATTTGTTCAAAACAAAATTGAGTGAACAGTGCTTGGTTCTCATTGGTCCACGTGTGGTTGGTCGCATATTTTTTTTCAGCCTTTATAGTATATATAATATACGTTTTTAACACATTAATTTTCTAATAATTTTGTATTCTCTAATAACTTTCGTTCGTTAACTTTAAAAAAATTAAAGGCGAGACTTTTTTATGCGAACGTTCCGGTATAATTTTTTTTTAAATGGAGTTGTATTCAAAATCGAGTATATTTTTTTGTGTCGTACGCTATAGCGACCGACATTACCGTTGCAATGTCGTGACAAACCCAATCGCTTATGAGCGAACAACATCGTTAGCAGTGTTGTGGTATTATCGTATCCGGTATCTGTGTTCGATTGTATGGTTTCGATGAGTCGAAGCGATGACGACCAAACTCTTGACGCATAATTGATATGTCATAATTTATACATGTTTTTCATGTAAAATTATCCCCATATTCATCACACTTTTAAACATTTTGATAGGAATTAATTCTTAGTTCATTCCTTTTTAAAATATCATGATAATTAACCCTTGTTTGCAAAAACATGAAGAAATCACTCAAAATCAAGGGGAAATCGGCACTTAAAAGCCAATTGAACGATCATGCAATATAAAAAGTCAAACCAGGAAGTCAAAAAGTCAACATGAGCCAAAGTAAGGCAATGCACAGTCATGCATTGCCTTGCACGGCCGTGCAAATGGGCCCCACATGTTATGTGCTTTCCAAGGCTGTCAGATTCCTTCACGTGCAAGAAATGGCACTTTGCACGATCGTGCATCCCAATGCACGGTCGTGCATTGTCCAAATCTTGGCCTATAAATAGCAAGCTCATTTCAAGCATTTAGGTGTCCAAGATCGGGTTAGTGGAAGCCCTAGTGCTTTGCTAGGGCCGAAATTCTCTCGGTTTTGTTCCATTTTTAGTTTTTCTTTGTTTATTTTTCCTTTTCTAGTTTTGTAATATGGAATGATTCTTCTCATTCAAGTAAACAAGAGGCAACCAATACCCACTCTCCCTTGTGTTGGAACACTTCCACACATTGTCTAAGGGTTAGTGGAGTCACTTGTATGGTTATTCGTGGCTAGTCTTCTTGCGTTACTTGGGTTGGTTGAACTTTGTCTAATTAATGAAGTGTTTTTAGTATGTTGTGTTCTTAAAGTCTTTCTTCTATTTTATCTTAAAAAGACAAGAATAAGTGATCTTTAAACCAACTTAATAATCTTAAATCTTGTGAGTTTCTTGGGCAAGACTTCTTGTTTGGGAAGCTTATTCGAGTATGTACGTTATATATACAAATCTTGGTGCTACCAAGGGCCCGGTTAGTATAGATTTAATATTATGGATTGATCGAATGTTTGGGTATTCAACGTGTCATTCGTGTCTTAGCTGCACCTTGTGGTTCGTGTCGGTATTTCTTTACTTCTCTTGTGTTGGATTGCAGAGTACTTCTAGCAGGAGCTATGAGGTTTAACCTTGAGAAGGAAAGTTATATTTCTTTAAAATATATTTACAAGTAAAGACAACTATTTTGAGAATATAAATTGTTAGGTACGAGCATTCATAAAGTGGCTTTGGAGGAAGTTGCGCATTTCGACTTTCCAAAAGAAGTTGCACGACGTGGCGTACGCCAGTCAACGGAATAATCTTAGTCCGAATAATAACTCACGGGAAAGCGGACGGACTTGAGACCCCGTTAGGATCCCAAGAATTATTAGGAACAGTTGTCCGGCCGTATCCACTGTTCCGTTACGAAATATTAACTCCCCTATCGAAAGGGTTAGAACTAGTAACTTGACCCACCTTACAAAACTATAACATTAATTAACAAAGTGATATCAACAAGAGTAACACCTTAAATGAGATAACATTTTTAATTACTTTTCTTTTCCTTCCTTTAAACAATACCCCATCCAAATTTTATCTCGTTCAGACAATAGCGAAAATTGAGTAAGGAATCCGTGTCCATTGTTCGATACTTGGGTCTTACCCAGACTATTGTAAGGCCCCAAACCCGGGAGGCCTCACTTGTTGGATTTACTCATTCACAAACAGTTCTTAAACATGAATATCAAATAACGCAGTGGAAAATTTCATTCAAACATAACGTCATCATTGTTCATACATGCGGAAGCGTAAACATTGTTTAAAACATAAATACATCATAACTAAACATAACGGGATGCCAGTCTTCATAGTCAGTCGGGTAACTCCTCTCGCTAGCCAAGCATCACCCTCCATCCTCATAACCTGCCTTAACCTGAATGTGCACACTAAAAAGTCAGCTACGCTGGTGAGTTCTAGTTTTAACATAAAACTTTAACTTCAAATAATTTGCCAAAAACATAACTTCATACTTCATTTAATAAAAAGCGTACGTAAAGTAATGCAATAACAAAACATAACACTTCATAAACATGAGTCAACGAACATATCGAATCTGCGCCTTCTTGTAACCGTCAAATCCAAACGTTACATACTGGCTGAATAACCTAAAGATCACCACCACTAGGCCCATCAATCACCGTACTGTCCTTCGGGTGAAGAACTCCTAGGGCCCGATACTTAGGTTATTCAACACTACTTCAAGCACGGCATCACAAGGATGACACGTACCAAACTTCAAGCACTGCGTCCCGTAGGGCACAAGTACCAAACCTCAAGCACGACTACCCCGTAAGGTAAATCGTACCAAAATTCAAGGATCACGATAATCCCCTTGACGACCGTCATCGCCCCAGTTGTACAACAGTTGGCCAGCCACAAAGGCCCCTAAAAGGTAAAGGCCCATAACATACTTCCCATCCCTTAACCTTCATTCCCTAAGGAATATTGGCAGATTCGTTCGTTTGTGACTTTCATAAACCTTCGCTTCTTTTACTTCAAAAACTTCAGTTAAAGCATTCGTACGTTTTATTAAAAACATTCATTCATTCATTAAAACACTTCATAAACTTCTTTTGGCAAAATATTTCATAAACACTTCCTTCATAACCTTTCCTTCTAAAACATCATTCATAAACATCATTTTATAAAACGTTACATACAACCTTCATAAACATCGTTTTATAAAATCGTTACATCGTTACGTATGCACACCAGCCCAAAAACATTATTAAAACATTTAAAAGAGGGCTTCTAGAACTCACCTGTTAAGCTAATTTGGGTTGTCCTAAACAAGGTCCAACAACGTCACTTCCGATCTGAATTGATTAGTTAAATACACATCAGACCAATACCGACTCTAACGGTTTAACCATTCTAAACATACTAACTTTACTTAACCAGCCTGATGCCTGCGCACTTAGCAAGTGCGCAGACCCTGCTGCCTGCGTACTTGATAAGTACGCAATGCCCCTCTTCCTGCGTACTTGCTAAGTACGCAGGACCTGCTCCGTGCGCACTTGGTAAGTGCGCACGATCTGTTTCTTCGCAAAACCCTAACTTTCGCATTCAAGTCTGATCACGTCAAGATCTCGAACCTGTTTGCATCCAAAACGTTTGTTTTCCATTAAGGAACTCAAATCTATGTTTATCTTTCAGTTTCATCCGTAAAAACGTTGCCTTTTCACCCAAAACCCGAAAAACCCAAAAACGAACTAAAACTCATATTTAGGTCGGATCGTTACCTGAATCGAGCTTCTGATCCGGAGGTTCTTCTCACGAGTTATGGAGTAACACTTTGCTGAAATCTCGGGTCGATCCGCCAACTTTATCTCTCTACGGTTTCTCTCTCTAGAACTTGCAAATGAGAGAAATGGTGATGACCTTGGCTATTTATAGAGGAGGCTCCCCTTCTAGCCCATCCGGCCGGCCCGTCATGCCTCGTTCGTTTATTCCGTTATTATAACTATCGTTTTATTTTTGGGATGTTACAAGTCTACCCCTCTTACAATAGGTTTCGTCCCCGAAACCTATCATAAGTCAAATATTTGAGGGTACGACTCCCTCATTTCCGTCTCCGTTTCCCAAGTGGCTTCCGATCTCTTTCGACGCTTCCATTGGACTTTAACCAATGTATAACTTTATTACTCATACGCTTCTCCTTTCGGTCTAAGATGGCCACAGGTTCTTCGATGTAGTTAAGGCTGTTGTCGACCTCGATGTCAGTAAGTGGTACGTGAGCCGATTCATCCGCCAAACACTTTCGCAAGTGTGATACATGGAAGGTAGGATGAATCCCACTTAACTCATCAGGCAACTCTAACCGATAAGCGACTTCACCAACCCGTGCCATTATCCTAAATGGTCCGACAAACCTCGGACTTAACTTTCCTCTCTTCCTGAATCTTATGATTCCCTTCCAGGGTGACACTTTCAACATTACTCTGTCCCCAACATCAAACTTAATAGGCCTTCGTCGTTTATCCGCATAGGATTTCTGACGATCTTGTGCGGCCTTCATTCGTGCTTTGATTTGATCAAACCTTTCCGACGTTTCTCTTACGACTTCCAGACTTCCTAGTTCCTTCTGTCCAATCTCACCCCAACAAACCGGGGTCCTGCATCTTCTCCCATACAACATTTCGTAAGGCGGCATGCCTATCGTCGTGTGATGACTATTGTTGTAGGAGAATTCGGCTAACGGCAGATGACTGTCCCAACTGCCACCGAAGTCGATAATACAAGCACGGAGCATATCTTCCAATGTCTGAATGTTCCTTTCGGACTGACCATCCTTTTGCGGGTGGTATGCCGTACTGATATTAAGTCTCGTGCCCATCGCCTCGTGAAATCTTTTCCATAACCTTGATGTGAATCGTGTGTCCCGGTCGGATACTATCGTCAAAGGCATCCCATGCCGTGCTACTACTTCGTTAATAAATACTTCCGCTAACCTTTCCGACAAGAACGTCTCGCGAATAGGTAGGAAATGAGCACTCTTCGTTAATCGGTCCATAATTACCCAAATGGTGTCATGACATTTAGCTGTGCGGGGTAGCTTGGTTATGAAGTCCATGGTAATGTGTTCCCACTTCCATTATGGTATATCAAGTGGTTGAATCTTTCCATACGGTTTCTGGTGCTCGGCCTTTACTTGTGAGCAAGTCAAGCACTTGCTTACATACTTTGTCACTTTATGTTTCATTCCAGGCCACCAGTATTCCTTCCTCAGATCTTGGTACAATTTATTGGTACCGGGATGGATAGAGTAACGAAACTTATGAGCCTCATCCAAGATTTTGGTTCTAAGCTCGCCACCCATAGGTATCCATATCCGTCCAAAACGTGTCCTAACACCAAGGGTGTTATATTCCAACTTGTCATGTTGGCCAACCATCCTTTCCTGATTTATGTTTTCTTCCTCAAGTGCCTCATCTTGAGCCTTTTCAATTTCTTTCATCACATCCGATATTACCACCAACTGGCAAGCTTTCATTCTAATGAGAGTAGGCACATCCTTTCGGCTTAGAGCGTCAGCCACCACGTTTTCCTTTCCAGGATGGTATATTATTTCACAGTCATAGTCTTTCAATAGTTCCAACCATCGCTTCTGCCTCATATTAAGTTCCTTTTGTTCGAAGAAGTACTTCAAACTTTTGTGGTCGGAGTAAATAGTGAACTTCACCCCGTAAAGGTAGTGCCTCTAGATTTTCAATGCGAATACGACAGCAGCAAGTTCCAAATCGTGAGTCGGATAATTAGCTTCGTGAATCTTCAACTGCCGTGACGCATACGCGATCACTCTCCCGCGTTGCATCAACACGCATCCCAATCCCTGACCCGAAGCGTCAGAGTATACCACTAGGTCTTCATTGCCCTCGGGAAGGGCCAAGACTGGGGCTTTGGTTAGCTTCTCCTTTAACTCCTTAAACGCTTCGTCCTGGGTCGAACCCCATTCGTACTTTACCTCCTTCCTAGTCAACTTTGTCAATGGCGAAGCTATTTTTGAGAAATCCTGGATGAATCTCCAATAGTAGCCTGCCAATCCCAAGAAACTGCGGATTTCAGTTGGCGTCTTAAGAATATTCCATTCCCTTACCGTTACTATCTTTGCTGCGTCAACCATAATGCCGTTCGGGTTAATGACGTGACCTAGGAATTGGACTTCCCTAAGCCAGAACGCGCATTTGGAGAACTTAGCATACAACTTTTCCTTTTTCAGAGCCTCCAACACCTCCTTTAAATGACATGCGTGATCACCCTCATTCTTGGAGTAGATGAGGATATCATCGATGAACACGATTACTGATCGGTCCAGCATCGGTCGACACACCCTATTCATCAAATCCATGAACGCTGCAGGGGCGTTCGTCAATCCAAAAGACATCACGCGAAACTCAAAATGTCTATAATGTGTGCGAAATGCAGTTTTCGGTATGTCTTCTTCCCTCACCTTCAACTGATGATACCCGGACCGAAGTTCGATTTTCGAGAACCAACTTGCGCCTTGCAATTGATCGAACAGGTCGTCGATCCTTGATAACGGGTACTTGTTCTTAACGGTACGTTTGTTCAACTCGTGATAATCAATACACATTCTCATCGAACCGTCTTTCTTCTTCACAAACAACACCGGAGCACCCCACGGCGAGATGCTCGGTTGGATAAATCCTTTCTCAAGTAACTCGTCTAGTTGGACCATAAGTTCCTTCATCTCCACTGGTGCTAGTCGATATGGAGTCTTAGCCACGGGCTGGGCATCTGGTACTAAGTCGATTCGAAATTCAATCTCTCTGTCGGGTGGTATCCCAGGCAAATCCTCTGGAAACACCTTCGGGTACTCGCGTACCACGGGTACATCATCTCGTTCCTTCACTTCCTTACACTTGTCAATCACATACACCAGATAAGCCTCGCATCCGCGCCTCAAGTAATCTGTTGCCTTAATCATCGAGATGACGTTTGTCATCGGGGCGTCCCGATCTCCAAGAACCTCGACTTTGCTACCATCCGGAGCCTTGAGTCAGATTATCTTTCGTTTGCATATAATTTGCGCTTCATTGGTAGTTAGTCAATCCATACCTAACACGACATCGAACCCTCCCAAAACCATAACAAACAATCTGACAGGGAACCTATGACCTTCTATTTTTATCGTGGAGTTGTCAACTACATCGGTTACTCTCGCAGTCCTACCCTCAGCGGTTTCTACGCTAAAGGCCCTTTCTAGCTTACTAACAGTGTACTTCACTCGTTTACAAAAAGTTGCAGATATAAAACTCTTACTAGCACCCGAATCAAATAACACAGAAACAAAAGTGTTGTCAAGGACGAACGTACCTGACGCCACATCGGGGTCTGCCCTGGCTTGGTCTTGTGTCAGCGCGTACGCACGAGTATTTGCCCGGGGCCTCTCTTCTTTCCTCTCCGGGCCTTTCCCCTTCCCGGCTTCACCCATCCTGGGCTTGGTGCATTCCCGACTCATATGACCATTTTCCCCACAATTGTAGCATTTGTAGCCTTGCGGGCATTCACGGGAGTAATGTCCGGTCTTGCCACATTTAAAGCACAGATTCGATCCTAACCGACATTCACCCGCATGTCTTACCCCACATTTCCCACAGACTGTCGTCTCGCCTACCCTGGCCTGCTTGTCCCGAGCCCTAAACAACTTCCCACCCGATCGTTTAGCGGGAAAACTCAACTTCTTCTTAGGCTCTTCAATGGCAATGACATTCAGCGCCAGATCATCAAATACCACGCCGCTCAGTTCTACTACCGAATCATAGGTAGTAGGGGCGTTTGCCTTAACAAAGGTGCGGACTTGGTCCGGCAGCCCTTGAATGTAGCATGCAATCTTTCTTTCCTCAGTCGTGACAAGATGTGGCACCAGACGTACCAGTTCATTGAATCGGGTTGTGTACTGCCGGTGCGTCATGCTCCCGGCCTTCAAACCCAGAAATTCCCTCTCTATCTTCTTAATCTCGTTCCTTGGGCAGAAATTCTTGATCACCAAAGTTTTCAAGTCAGCCCACATCATCGCATCCACAACCTCGCTCCCTTTTGCTTGACGTACACCTTCCCACCAATGGGATGCTTCCTCTCTCAAGGAGTTAGTAGCAAATTTCACAACTTGATCCGTTCGACATTCGCTCAGACGAATGGCAACCTCCATACGAATCACCCAATCAAACGTAGCCACCGCGTCCTTCTTCCCAGTCAAGACCGGTGGGTCACATGCCTTAAAGGACTTATAGTCGCAACCGCGGTAAAGCGGTGCGTTAATTGCCTCAGTGTTCGGGGTACCAACTGCCGTGTTGGACCCACCCGTCTCGTTAACCTTCTTCATCGCTTTAGCTAACAGACCTGGCAGAGAAGCCTTCATTAACTCGGAGAACTCTCGAGCTATAGCTGCCCTCACTTCTGGTTCAAAAGTGAAAGGTTGTTCTTCAACCTGTGTCTGCTCAGCTCCATGCACACTAACCGCCGGTTCAGTGTGAACACTTCCTTCTTCACTATACTCTTGGCGCGCAGGGGTCCTGCTACGCCCACCATTTCGGCCACCGGTACGACCACCGGTACGGCCACCACGCCTTCCGTTTCCTCTCCTTGCCATTTCGTTCTATAAGACAAGAAATCCAATGTCATCACGCTAGTTAACAAATAGAATTCAATAAGCACTGTAAGATGTTAATATACACTGGCCATCTGCAATTAACCATTACACTACCTTTCGATTTCTATTTGACCACCTTTGTGATTCCATCAGAACACAAGTCCTTACCTAACCCTTTCTAAGGCATACTATACATGTAAATATATACTACCTTCATACCTGATGCTGTGGCTCGAGTTACCCGCACTGGCATCCGCTTTGGGTCCCATTCACAGTTTAAGTTCAGACACTGGGAGTGTCCGAATCTCTCAAACTATTGCTCTGATACCAACTTGTAAGGCCCCAAACCCAGGAGGCCTCACTTGTTGGATTTACTCATTCACAAACAGTTCTTAAACATGAATATCAAATAACGCAGCGAAAAATTTCATTCAAACATAACGTCATCATTGTTCATACATGCGGAAGCGTAAAAATGGTTTAAAACATAAATACATCATAACTAAACATAACGGGATGCCAGTCTTCATAGTCAGTCGGGTAACTCCTCTCGCTAGCCAAGCATCACCGTCCATCCTCATAACCTGCCTTAACCTGAATGTGCACACTAAAAAGTCAGCTACGCTGGTGAGTTCTAGTTTTAACATAAAACTTTAACTTCAAATAATTTGCCAAAAACATAACTTCATACTTCATTTAATAAAAAGCGTACGTAAAGTAATGCAATAACAAAACATAACACTTCATAAACATGAGTCAACGAACATATCGAATATGCGCCTTCTTGTAACCGTCAAATCCAAACGTTACATACTGGCTGAATAACCTAAAGATCACCACCACTATGCCCATCAATCACCGTACTGTCCTTCGGGTGAAGAACTCCTAGGGCCCGATACTTAGGTTATTCAACACTACTTCAAGCACGGCATCACAAGGATGACACGTACCAAACTTCAAGCACTGCGTCCCGTAGGGCACAAGTACCAAACTTCAAGCACGACTACCCCGTAAGGTAAATCGTACCAAACTTCAAGGATCACGATAATCCCCTTGACGACCGTCATCGCCCCAGTTGTACAACAGTTGGCCAGCCACAAAGGCCCCTAAAAGGTAAAGGCCCATAACATACTTCCCATCCCTTAACCTTCATTCCCTAAGGAATATTAGCAGATTCGTTCGTTTGTGACTTTCATAAACCTTCGCTTCTTTTACTTCAAAAACTTCAGTTAAAGCATTCGTACGTTTTATTAAAAACATTCATTCATTCATTAAAACACTTCATAAACTTCTTTTGGAAAAATATTTCATAAACACTTCCTTCATAACCTTTCCTTCTAAAACATCATTCATAAACATCATTTTATTAAACGTTACATACAACCTTCATAAACATCGTTTTATAAAATCGTTACATCGTTACGTATGCACACCAGCCCAAAAACATTATTAAAACATTTAAAAGAGGGCTTCTAGAACTCACCTGTTAAGCTAATTTGGGGTGTCCTAAACAAGGTCCAACAACGTCACTTCCGATCTGAATTGATTAGTTAAATACACATCAGACCAATACCGACTCTAACGGTTTAACCATTCTAAACATACTAACTTTACTTAACCAGCCTGATGCCTGCGCACTTAGCAAGTGCGCAGACCCTGCTGCCTGCGCACTTAGCAAGTGCGCAGACCCTGCTGTCTGCGTACTTGATAAGTACGCAGTGTCCCTCTTCCTGCGTACTTGCTAAGTACGCAGGACCTGCTCCGTGCGCACTTGGTAAGTGCGCACGATCTGTTTTTTCGCAAAACCTTAACTTTCGCATTCAGGTCTGATCACGTCAAGATCTCGAACCTGTTTGCATACAAAACGTTTGTTTTCCATTAAGTAACTCAAATCTATGTTTATATTTCAGTTTCATCCGTAAAAACGTTGCCTTTTCACTCAAAACCCGAAAAACCCAAAAACAAACTAAAACTCAGATTTAGGTCGGATCGTTACCTGAATCGAGCTTCTGATCCGGAGGTTCTTCTCACGAGTTATGGAGTAACACTTTGCTGAAATCTCGGGTCGATCCGCCAACTTTCTCTCTCTACAGTTTCTCTCTCTAGAACTTGCAAATGAGAGAAATGGTGATGACCTTGGCTATTTATAGAGGAGGCTCCCCTTCTAGCCCATCCGGCCCGGCCCGTCATGCCTCGTTCGTTTATTCCGTTATTATAACTGTCGTTTTATTTTTGGGATGTTACAACTATACTACGATGCGATAAGTTTACTTGCCTATTTTGTGTGTATTTAGTTGAAGTAATTATCATTTTATTTTATAAATTTAAAACATGATTTTGTGTAACTCTAAACAGAACATTAAAAATATATATTATATCATTTGCAATTGACATCAAGTTTTTGGTGTCATTACCATGGACGTATTTATATATATATATATATATATATATATTTATACACACAAATGTTCTATCAGTAATGCGGAGAAAAAAGACGGCGCTCCCCCCGCGAAACGCGAGGTAAAATACTAGTTAAAATTTTAAATATAAACAAGAGTCCTCAATAAAAACTCGTATTTACATGACCTATAAAAAGTCCACTAATATTACATTTAGTGGTAAAATCTAATAGAGTAAAGTGTCATTTTAGTCTATGGTTTAGTCATTTTAGTCACTTTCATTTAAAAACTTTTTTTGTAGCTTTTTCGTTGTTGATTTTTCAAAATCTAGTCATTTCCATCCACCTGACTAACTCTGTCTATATTTTAACCTTAAATCAGGGGTCGATTTGAAATTCATATGTTAAAATCTAACCAAATTGCCCCTGATTTAACGTTAAAATATATACAGAGTTAATTAGGTGGATGAAAACGACTAGATTTTAAAAAAATCAGAGACGAAAAAACTAAAAAAAAGTTTTTAAATTAAAGTGTTTAAAATGAACCAACCAGGCACGAAAATGACACTTTACTCGATCTAATATTTTTCCGGTCAATAAACCTTATGGTCTGGTTCCTGCCTCCAAACCCTGGTCATAGAAGAAGAGAAAAAGAGATGGGGAAAGAAGAGAAAGAACGGCTGAACCACTTATTAATCCAACATCTCAACACCATCCATGAAACCTTCCAGGTTCAATCTAATACTGATATGATTCGTAGCTCTTTGATTTAGAAATCTGGTTAATAATATCATAACTAATTGCAGGTTTTAGATCAATCACCGCCATCTTCGCTACAAAAAGTAAGCTGGGATGACGTCGTCAAATTGGGGGAACAGCTCTATAAACAGGCCACCACTGGTATTTACCTCCTTAATATGCCTCTTTTCATCCGTAGTCTGTGATTTTAGTTTTTAAGCACTCTGCAAAATGGATGATATATTTAGGGTTTCACCTTCAACTTCTGCTTTCAGTTTTCTTAGGTTGATGTTTGTGACACTAGTTGATTACTTAATACACTTGTTTTCATGCTTCTGATTGCTGGTAGCTTTCTTGACATTTGTGTTCAAATCATCAAATGATGCTCAATCTTTCAAAAAACAAGATGTAATTCTTGTGAAACCGGTACCGGTAGAAGTTAATTCACCTCAAACTGAAGATGTGATCATGTGATTAGTTCCAAATTCTGGGGATGATTATAATATGGTTATTCTCAAGGCAAATCCCATATCTTTCTGTTCAGTCCACGTGAGAGATACTGGCCATAAGGAACGTCGCGCCTCAAATATCACCAACGCTTTGGCTGTGGATAAGAAGAGAACTCCACAGTTAAGCGTGCGCTTGGGTGAGAGCAATCCATGATGGGTGACTTCCTGGGAAGTTTCCACTCGAGCAACTAAAACAAAATCCATGAGCTCCTCATGGCAATACAGACAATATTAGTTTGTATGAGGGGCCTGATGTTCCAATTCTCCTACTATTCTTATTATAGCAATTAATTTGCTGGTTTAGTGAAGAAATCCTTTTTCATAAGCTTAAATAGCCCCTTAGTTCTCTTCTTTTATAAATTTTTCTCATTTTTTGAACTGTTTTACAATGAGTTTATTAGTTGCTTCTGATATATAGGGCTCTATTGATGCTAATATCAATTCGAAAACGTCTTTTTTTGTTGAATCAGTTTTCTTTCAAGAATGACGGTAATTACTGCAATGATATACTATTACCAGTTTCTTGATTTATATTTTGATGGTGTCACTTTTGTCATGTTATGCAGTGGGAATGCTTTGGACCGGAGAAGGGCCGGATGCAAAAGCACTTGAGGAGAGCATGGGGACTTATTCCAATTTGCTTCAGGGATTCCTTTTGCTTTCACATGGAAGTATGATTGGTGCCGGAGCCACACTTTCTTCTTACATCCATGCATCTGTAAAGCAGGTTATCGATTGCAGCTTTATGTTGTTGAAAGAGTCGGTGGCTTCTTATGGTATTCTCTTAATTTCTCTCTCACAATAGGTTACTGGACCTATATGTTAGTTATAATTATTAGTTGTTTAATATTAGGGTTTAGTTATATTTAGCCCATGGGCCTTCTCTAGGGTTTCTCTAGGGTTTCTCACTTGTATATATTGAGAGTTCTTCTGTATTCTAAATTTCTAATTATACACTAAGATATTTTCTCGATTACTTTTACACTATAACATTAAACCTTTATGTTTTTGCTAGAGAGTATATAAATAAAAAATAGTTGTATTTCATTAAAAATTTGCAATACTTTCCTTTTTGATGTTCAATAGAATTTGCAATTCATGTTGAAATTACTCAAGGGTGACGAAATGAGCGGGTCGAGTACTCACTACTCGGGTAAATGGTCAAAATAGGTTCGGGTTGGGATGAGCCACAAACACTTTTTTGTTCTCTTTTTAATAAATATTTTATAGATACCTAATGTGTTAAGTATGATTACAAAAACTATATCATTACAGTGATAATATGGACTTTCCTTTTAAAAGAAAGGGGATCTAGGAGGTTTTATGCATTGGAATACATTTTTGATGCCTTGTGACCCACTTGGCCCGTTTCCTTTTTAATTAAATCTTTTAGCATAACACATTTGAGCTGTCAGGGTTAAATCATAACCAAAATTAACCCATGTGTATAATGTAAATTTTGTTAAAATTGACACCTATAATTCTCTAAAATGACCTATTATCATTATTACAAACAAATTGATGTGATCAATTTTGGTTGACATACTGTCTTGATTAGATCTGTTTTTGCTATGCCTATATTAATGTTTTTTCAGCTCATAAATATGAATATTACAGGAAACAGCAGTAAGGCACACCAACTCTCGATTCCTCAGATTGTAGGCACTGTTTGGGAGGCATGTTCATCTCTTAAGAAGACCCCCGGGACAAACATTACTGCTATAGGCCGATCCATGACTCAAATTGCAGTTTCCATAAGTGATGTTCTTCGTGAAATGAAGGAGCTTAAGCCCGCTTCCTCAGGCCCATCTGATGAGGCTTCAAAGCCTAATAACGATACCCACGACAGTGACAACTCATCAGAGGGAGATTTAGGCAGTGACTTGTCACCAGAAGATATGAAAATTACCGAATTAGCCATTGAAGTCGTGTCTGGAACCCTTTCAACAATCAAAGAAACTATCCGCTCGATCACCAGTCTACTCAAGAACCCTCAAACACAAATCGATAGTAGTCAAACAGTGGACTCTTTGGAGAAATTATTGGATATTTGGAGAAGCATGGGGTTGCAGGTAGATGAGATTGGAGCTTGTCTTTATCCCCCTCAAGAAATTTCTGCCATTAGAACTGCTTCTGAGAAAATGGTGAGCTTTGTTGGTGAATTGCAGGAACAACTGGAGAATATTAACGGCTCTTCGGTTGCTTTGGTTAATGCAAGTAATGGTCTAAAGAGTTCTCTAAAGGAACTTGAATTAGGGTTAGGGTGCTCTGGTGATGATGAACTTGCTTGTGAAATGAACAACCTTGAGATAGATTCTTCTTGCCATTAGGGTTTTTGGGTGAAATCAACAGTAGTTTTTGTTCAACTGATATTGTGTTTATGATTTAAAAACAAGTCTTGGGGCATGAAATGATAATGTTTTTATTTTATTTTATTTTATCTGTTTCAGGTTGATATTGAAGTTGTATTATGATCTTAGATGCTATTTTTTATATCAATCTTTGTTGACTTTCAATAGTCAATGCCTTTTCATTTGACTATGCAAGAACCAAATTATTTATTATGATAAACTATTTAGTTCTTAATATAGTAAAATAAAATTTAATAACGTTTACCTATTACTTAATTAAAATAAAGTATATTAAAATTTTAATAGGTTGATATGTTTATATATAGGCGTTTCAAATTTTTACAAATCATTAAAATTTATATAAATTAATATGATAAAAGTTTAATAAGTTGATATATATATAATTTATGTAAATTCCTAAACTTTATGGAAAAATTTAATTTAATGATTTTCTTTTATAAAAGTTAAATAAATTATTAATTCTTAAATTAATAAGTTTATAGATAATAGAATTACAAATTTAATTTATAAAGGTTTAATAATATATAAATATTTATATACGTGTCATTTTAATAATGTAAAGAAGTCAAACTATTCAGGGTCAACATGAGAATGACAGTTAATGGTTGTTATAATCAAACCCGTGTTATATACCAGTAACAAATAATGAATATATTCTACAAAAAGTACATGATCCTTGGTATCAAGTCTTTTATCATTCTATGGGTTGAGTGTGCACCAGGGACTCATCTGGGCTTGAGCCACTTACTTACCAATGAGCTTAACAGTCCATGCACCACCAAAGTAAAGACCCAAAAGGGGTCCTGCCAGAAGAATCTGAGTCAGAGGATCCGTCGATGGCGTCACAATAGCAGCTGCAACCACTGCACCAACCACCACATATCTCCATACCGATAACATTTGATCACCCGACACTAATCCAACTTGCCCTAATAGAAGTTGTATAACTGGAACCTACATACATATATGAAACCAAATACAAAGGGGTATAAATACATATAGACTTCTGAGATCAAATTTGGAGATGATTACAGTTTGACCTCAAAAGTCAAACAAGTATACTCTTTATCCTAAAGATATTGACTTTTGAGGTCAAATTTACTGTTTTCTGAATTCAAATTTGAGACGATCCGAACAAAGTTCCAACACCAACGTTTTTCTACTAGTAGGGTTTCTTTACAAGTATTACACACGGACTCCAAATATCCAATAACCTCACGAAATGATCACAAACTTCCAAGATGAAAAAGAGTATGTTTGACTCTATAAGTCAAACATGATCTTAAATTGAGAAGATTACCTGGAAAGACAAGCCTGTACTGAACATGAGTACCAATATGAACTCAAAGTATTGGTCAATTGACCACAATGATTCAACAACCCCCTCTGCATAATTAACAAAGAAATTCAAGGCGGCTGGAGTGAGAATGATATATGAAAAAACAATCCCAGTGTAGAAGAGTATCGAGGATCCGAGAACAATCGGGGCCAAAAATTTTCTTTCTGATCTTGTTAATCCAGGTAGAACAAAAGCTATGATCTCATAGAGAATCACAGGGCTTCCTAAAAGAAGCCCACAATACCCTGATACCTGCGTATCCAAAAATAGAGAATCACGTTATGGTTTGACTTTAAAAGTCAAATAAGTTTTGGCTTCTTTTATATAAGTTTGAATTAGATAGAAAAACATCACCAGATTTCACCACTACAACAAAAATTTCAGAGCTTTAACCAATGCAAAAAAAAAAAGTTAAAAGAGACTTGATAGATAAAATGATGAATGCTGTTTAACAATATATAGGTTTAAATAAGTCAAAAAGGTTAAAGAATGAAAGTACTGTGAAAAAAACGCAAGGGTTAACCCTCAAGATGATGAAAGTCAGTTAGTTTTTTTATCATTATTAACCCTAAAATGAACCTAAAAGTCTCTAAAATTAGGTTAAAAGATGGGATCTAGGTAATTCTATTTTACCCTTAAAGAGTAAGTTTTGTTGCAACTAGTATGAAACCGATTATTTGACCTCTAAATAATCAAGAAATCAAAAGTAGGTTATGTTTATCCAAACATTACTAACTGATTATGAGTTATGGCCACTCCAAAACGCATATCCAAACACCCCCTAAATACAATAAACCAGACATGTATGTCAAGAAGTGCACATGGGTTAAATAGTAACCTTTATAGTTGTAAAGAAAAACTCGCCAGGAGCTAACTGTAGGAATCGAACACCTTGAGTTCTAACCGGAGCTTCAAGAATCATTATGAGATCCTTTGAGTACACAAAACATCCCACTATGGCAGCCCCAACTGCCAAAACTGACACAAAGATTCTCTCTCTTAGCTCTTCAAGATGATCAAATATGGTCATTTCTTTGTCCTCGGGTAGGAGCTCTTTATCCGGATACAGAAAATCATAAAGAGCACTTCGGTTATCTGAATCATTGTTCAGTAGTGCATCTTCTTGGACGTCATCAGCAACCTCTATATGTACAAATGTTGAAAACAAGGTTAATATAATCTCATTTTCATTTTGTGGGTCCCATATAAGTTGGTATTACATGGATATAAGAAAGAAAATAACAGACACATGAATGGATAAGAATAGTGGTCACCGGATCTTGTGGGATTGCTTATTTGAAAACCACTCTACTTGTTGCATTTTTTAAAAGTGGATAATCACTTTAGATTGTTTGTATGAAAAAAGGTGCTTATACTTGTATGCTTATTTCAGGGTGAAATAAGTTACTTTCAAAAAGCAATAAGAGATTGCTTATTTCAAACAAACTATTCTTGGTTCTTTCCTTGGTTTTAAAAAGCGCGTCTTAGACGCGACTTGCACGAGGGGCTTAGGAAAACACATCAGGGGCTTGAGGCGGCACCTCATGTGCTTCTGGTTATATGTAAAAACAACCAAAGGGATGAAGAAATTGTGAAAGGTTTACTTCACAAAAAGGTTGATATGTAAAACAGACGAGAGAGATGCAGCTTCTGGTTGTAAATAAAGCTTATTTTGTTGTATATTGAGCAACACCTCGCATACGTGGTGCGCGACTGCCTTATGCCTCAGCTCTTGGGACCTAAAAGCCTTGGCGGACGTCGCCTTTTTTAAACCAAGGTTGTTTCAAATTACAAGTTTACCTTAGGGATTATCTGCTTTTGCTTATATAGTTATATCCATACATGACATGTTGAGGTCTTGTAGCCAACAAGGATGCCAACATTTAAATTTCTCTGCTACATAAAAGGTTTCTTGAAATCCAAGCTTCTTAGATCTTACTCATATCAATCAACAGAAGAACATCTAATCCATAATTCACCGAAATCTCAATTCATTAGCTAGTCACTTTATTATTATTTTTTCCAACTTTTAAACCATGTTAGTTGTAAATGAGCAATTATATATTATCTTCCCTCAAAAAGGCCACAAATCTATCTTTCTGTATCTGCAAAGGAAGTTAAATATCATATAACTTAGCATGAGTTGAAACTGGATAGTCATCTATCACAATTACAAACCAACTGGTAATAACTATGTTCCTGATATCATAACATAGCAAAACATCATTAGATAAAGTTCAACAAAACATCAATCAAATTACTAACTATTGAGTATATCATCAAATCAAGAATAGACAAGACTGTCTTAATATCAAAGTTAGATATTCACAAAAGATGAAGAAGTGAGGTTTGGTAGTTACCAGGTCTATCTTCAAGAACTGCTCCTGAACCCCCAATTCCACCCTTTTTTTGCGTATCTGTTGCATCTTCAAGAGCAAAGCAAACACCTTTACTAATCTTTCTATGCCTTTGAATTGAGATATGAAAAGGGGGTTTTCTTTGATTGATTTGCAAAGAAGTTGAATTCAAACAGTTGAAGCATCTGTTTGTGTTGAGATTAAGATTGTGGATGAGGGCGTTTGTGCTTCCCATTTTTCTTTATTTTTTTAGGTGAATTTTGGGTTTGTATATATATGATTCTGATGTATGAGTAGACCTTTTGGGTGACCGATATATTTTTGGAGGTAAGGAAAGCCTGTGGTGTATGTTGGGAAGACAACCTTGGTGTTCTAATCATGGGCTCAAGTTAAATTGCTAAGCTTTATTTATTTATTTACTAGCTTACATCCCGTGTTTACACACGTGCTGAAAAATATCAATATATAAAATTCTTAAATCTTTATGTATATATTTTATAGGTGTAAAAATGTATTAAATATACCAAGGAAAGAAAACAAAATTCAAAATATGTAAAAGTTAATATATAATTGGGTTTCGAAAATACGTTAATTACTATTTAATGTAATTTGACTTTTATTTATTATTTGACTGAAAATAAAAGTTACATAATTAGATTTCAAAGTTTCTTATAATAAGGATAATTTAAAATAAATGTGTCTTAGTATAATTAGTATTTTCTTTTAAAATTTATTATTATTAAAAGATAAAGATGTATTTAATAAGAGAGAGAGAGAGACGGGAAAAAAAATGATGAGAATGAATATAGAGGTGACATGTTGCATGAAAAAACCTTTATTTATTATATAGTATAGATTTTAACTGGTAGCCCGCGTTATGTGACGAGAGCGTTGGTGCGACGGGAAATTACGATGGGGGCGTTGATTCGGCTGGAAATTTGTAACATTATTAGATTTAATGAAAAGCTAAAACGTAACGTAAGTTAGTTTAACGAAAAGATAAAAGTGTTACACCAAATTAAATCTAAAAGTAAAAAAGTAAAAATATTTTATAGTTGGCCGGACTAATAAAAAAGAGAAAGTAAAAAAATATTATATTTAATCTAACTCGGTTTTGAAAAAAAAAAATATTGAAGCGTTACGTTGCGACGATATACTTGGAATTTAAGAAAACATTATCGTTTAAAAGTTATAAAAGAAAAACAAAACTCGGCTAAAACTAATTATAAACATTAAATTAAAAAAACTAGAAAAAAGGAAATGTCACGTTTGAAGTTTGTAAGGCTCAGTTTCAACGACTTGTACATTAGTATTCACCCCGCGCTTTCGAATAAAACTTACATCGACAACTCGGTTTTGAAAAAATTTCACGTTGAAACGTTGATAAAAATAAGCACGTTGCAATGGCAAATTCGGATTTTATAAAACTCATAGTTCAAAAGTTGTAAAAGGAAAACACAAAAAAACGTAACGAAATCGAAACCTTGAAGGGGCTTTGACGGCTTGTACGATTGTGGTTCCATGACTTGTACATTATTACACACAACTCCGTTTTGAATGGAATCTACACCGAAATGTAGATAAAAATAAACACGTTGCAACGATGTATTTGGAATTTTATAAAACGTCGTATTTTAAAAGTTATACAAGAAAAACAAAAAAAAAGTCAGAGTGGACCATGTTTCAAAACGTGGTTGGGCAAAAAAAACAATGCAAAAGTATAGGGTATAAATTATAGGTGTAGTTAAACATGATGGAGGCATATTGCAACTTTTGAGGGAGCCGTATTATAAATTTAATAATTCATGCTCAAATGGCCTGTACGAAAGAGCTTCATCCACTTGTACACTTTGATGTGACTTGATTAACTGTGGTCATCGACATTCTAAATTGTTATATAATAATATCATTTTAAACCCATGTATTAGTGTATGAGTGTACAACTAGTAAAAGAATGGTTTGTCCTAGAACATACCTCGTTATGCTTTTACTAACTTACCTTATTATCAAATCAGTCATTCCGTATGAGGTTTTATATGAGCGTATAAGAGGACAAAAAACATATATGTGAGTTTAAATGGTCTTATATGGGCGTACAAGAGGGCAGAAAATCTTATACGGGCATTTAAGTGATCGAATACGAACGTATACATGTTGTATTTATAGCCGCCTTGTCACTTTCTCCTTACCCAAGGAGAAACCGTGTTTATCTTAATGAGGAAAGTTTGTAGACACCTTTCCTGTCTCTCTTTCTCAGTTGCCTCTCCGAATCAGAAAAGAGGAAAGCTTCTGACTTCTATTGCCTAGGTGATAGCGACTCTTTGTCATCTTGTCATTTGTCTGACTTTTACCCTTGTTGTCTTTGATGTAGGCTTTGACCTAGGTATCAGTAGCTTATAGATGTTGATTAGGGGCAGGCGACACTCCTCCCTTTATGTTTGTTTTAGGTTCGTGAGAGTTTAGGAGAGGTAGGTTTGAGCCTCCATCCATTATCAACCCTCTAGTCTGAGCTTGTTATGTGTTATACTTGTGATAGAGTTAGACTAATCTACTTTCTTGTGTTCGTTTCTGTTAGAAGGTTTCTTCTTCTTTCGTGGGTGACCAGCCCATGTACGAGTAGAGATGCACAAATCGAATTTTTTTAACCGGATCCGGATCGGATAAGTCAACGGTGGTCAAGGACTGGATCAGTGGAACTGGATCGGATCCGGTTTTGGGGTATGAGATTTGGAACCTTTTATTTGCTTTTATCTGCTTTTATCCGGATTTTTTGTGTCTGATTTTTGTCCTGTTCCAAATTTGTCCGATTTTATCCGGTATCTTGAAAAACCATATATCCGGTCCCAGATCCGACGGTTCCAAAAAAATCCGGTCTGGTCCCAAAAAATCTGGTTCCTATATTATCCGAATCCTGATAATCCACCGGATCAGATCAGATCCGGTTATAATGCCCACATCTATGTACGAGTGAACTTGATAGCTCGAACTCTATAGTGCTTTTTGTTAGGTTTGCGGACCTTTATTTTGAGGGAGATTTTGGCTTGCCCTTGGAGGAGCGTTTTGTAATCCCTAGGAATTTCCGGCCTTATTTTTAACTATTCCGACACTTGTAATTGCATTATTAAATGATCTACATCTCAATACAAGTTATCCTGTTCATTTCATTCCTTGAATATGCATGAATGATGTACCATTATTTAATTTCAAAGATAACAAATATTTATATAAAGAAATTATGTAAATAACTGTTTAATATTCAATAAAATAAATATTTATATATATGCTAAGGTATTTTCTAAACATATATATATACACACACATATATTAATACAAACTTTTAAAATCTAAATTATAAATTCTATGAAATTAGGGTTTTATAAGGATTATATTATTTTGATAAAAATAAAACCATTTTAACTTGCAAAATTATACGATTATAATTGTAACATTTAAATATAACTTTTACATTTAAGAGATTTTATAAAAGAAATTAGTAGATTTCATAATTTTATGTTCTACAAAAGTCTAGGGTCGTTTTTATAATTTTAGAAACTTGATCTTCAATCTAAAACAAACTTTAAACATAAATTGATAAACCTTTGAAAACCAGGGACCTTTTTGTAAATTCTTATGTGTTCTTCCCTAAAACACCGATTTTGACTTTTCAGGGTCAACCTAACCTTAATTCACTTTACAATCGATCAAGTTAATGCAATTTAACTGCAATTGATGATACCACATCATTGTGCGACCGTTTCCTAATGATTTAAACGACACAATTAGTTGAAATCAATGAATTGATTACGAAATCAATCCCGTAACCGTCCCTAACCGCGAACTCACTTCAATCCGGGGGTTACAGTAGGAATTGATCCATAAAACCCGCTTCCACACTCCCACAACACCTACATCCTAAGCACTAGTTCACTTCGTTTTTCATCCCTTTTGCTCTGTCGAAATCGAGAAGCGCCGAAACCATAACCCCACGTCGTTCTCCTTCGATTCTCAATCATTTCAGGTAATTCTTGAACCTTTAACTTTGTTTTGATCCATGGAATGAAAGCCCCATGGATTGAATGCTGATTTGTCGCGTAATCGATCAACTAGGGAGGCTAGGGTTTTGGATTTCGATTAAGGAAGAAGATGACATGGGAACCTTGGGTTTTGATTTAAATGAACCAGTTCCAGACCAAGGCATTAGCCCTGGTCTGATGGTTAAGGGTGTTGCGTGTGTGTGGCCAGCTAAGGTCACGAGTTTGAATCCCAGGGGGCTGGATCTTTCCCCTTTTTCATTTTAAACCCATTTTAACACATTATTTAATATTTAAAAATTCCTAACTTAAATTCTATAATTATAATTTGAAAGTTTTATAAAACCGAAATTATAAAATAATGTATACCTATCTTTTTAAATTAAAAATATATTATAAGACATTTTATAAATGTTTTGTTTGAGACAAAAAATTAGTTATGTAATTTCACAAATTTTAAATTAAATGTGTGACACTTATTATATTCTTCCAAGTTTATAAATAATTATTCTTGTAAGGATAATTAATTACAATACTCTTAAACTTGTAATTACACAAATAATTATTTTAAATAATTATTTTTAAAATTCTAAATTAGTCTTTTATAAACTCATGAATTTGTTGATAGATGAACTAATTAAATTACATTTATTAATAAATTTACTAATCCTTTTATTTACATTTATTAATAACTAAACTATTTTATTTACATTAATTAATAGTATGATTAGCCAATTCATTTACATAAAATATTATGATTTAAACCTACATTTCATAATTTATTTGTAAAGTTATTTTATAAATAAATCCTAATGTATAAATCTTATCCCATAAACCTTGTTTGTTACCTTTAGAATAATTTTGTAAATTAAATGACTTACTAAACTAGTTTTACAAACTATTTATATTACCATTATTTCTATAAGACAAGAACTTATATTTTTCTATAGAGCAACCAAGCAAGTCCATCGTCAACCCAAATCCTATCAAACCCTAAAACCCTAGAATTTCATTATCTTGTCCAACTTACTTTGAACTTAGAAGTACAAATTATCCTTGTAGGTTTGTTGTGAGAAATCCTCATAGTAACTCTCCATCAAATCCTATCACTCCTAGCTTCAACTCATGTGAGTTTACATAGCCCCTTTTTACTATTTTTATTTTTGGGGAAAAACATGTTATTAACTATCATTCATACACAATTCAATACCTATGTTCTTATGCTATGATCTTTATGGTTTATGTCTTGAACTACCTGGTGACCATTACATGTGTTCATGTCAGTACATTCATTAACTTGCAGCCCAAGCCTAAGGTAGTACCTTTTATGATCATTTATACGGGAATCCGAAACTATAACTTACCACAAAACCTTGGCGGGTTTTTGTTGGGTATCAACTTACAACTTGGGTATCCTCTTGCCCCTTTTTCAAAATGGCAATCAGTGGGATTGCGTATCTAGTTTTCCATTACCAGGATTGAATTGTACGCTTGGAACCTTGTGTGTTTTCACATATATGCTTTAGACATGCTTTGAACATATTGAATTGTGAACTATACTTAACTTTGTTTGGTGTCAAAACCTATGTTACTCACCAACTACTCGTAGTTGACTTTTACTCACATGTTTCAGGTGCACCTGTTTGAGGACTACTTGATCATATAGGACATGGACCTAGTTTTAATTTAATTTATGTTATATTTGAATTCTTTGCTTTCTACTTTCAATTGTAACGGATGCTTTAAATTTGGTTGAATAAATATTACTATATTTAATAGATGATCATGTGCTTATGAAAAACCGCGTCAGCCTCGGCGTATAATCCACCACCCACCGGTCGGGGTGTGATAGATTGATACCAGAGTCATGGTTATAAGGAATTAGGTTATTAGACACATGACCTAGACTATAACCTTGGAGTCCCAAACATGTGTTGAACTCATGTCTATTATTAGGAACTCCACTTTATACTATACTTACCTACATCTATCTATTTCTGACTACCTGGTACAACTACATGAACTACAAAGGATCTACATGAATCCTACTCTTAGACTTAAAGGCCTAATCCAAATGAAATTCTCAAAAGTACGTAGGTTCTAACTAATGAATGAGAACTTGTGCAATCCGGAAGGGTAGATGCCTGTATTCTGGGAGTTCTGTCTAGGAAAACAGTTCGTATAAATCCAAACCAACCGATGGACCAGTTATGCTTTCCTGGGAATTCTTGGAATGAGTGTCCACTTATAGGCTAAAGCATGACTTCTCAAACATTAGATGAACTTAAAGTACTTGATAGTCAATGTGCCCATTAGGGTACCATCCATGTTTTACCTAGTACCTTATGAATTATTTACAAACTTTTATACATGATTCACATCTTATGAACTTTCTATTCATCCCTTTGTAGAATGCCTCCCCGTCACGAAAGTAGGGGCAACCTCACCAACAGGATCATTCAGCAAATGGCTTCGATCCTACCAACCATGGTTAACCAACTGAACCAAAATGCTGCGCCAAGGAACCCGGTGTGCACTTTCAAACACTTCAACTCCTGTAACCCCACTTAGTTCTACGGGAACGAGGGAGCCACTGGACTTCTCCAATGTTTTGAAAGCATTGACAACCTGAAAGTCCGTTATGCTACTAGTGTATTCCAGAATAGGGCACTCACATGGTGGAATGGGGAAAAACGTAACTGTGGGATCGAAGTTGCTCTAGCCCTACCTTGGGCTGATGTCAAGACACTCATGACCGATGAGTTTTGCCCCCGTGTGACAACCCGACTTTTCAAGTTAATTCAGTTAGTAAATTTTGTTAAGTTTTCTGTTAAAACCTAACCCAGTTAACTCAATATTAAATCCCAAGGACCAATTCTGTCATATCCTGATCTCAAACTTCAAGGACTGATCCTGCCAAGTCTCTAAACTTGATCTGTTGACTTGCAAAGTCAAAATCAAGAGCAATTGATCCATGTTGACTTTTTAAAGTCAAAATTGAGTCCCTCTTTGATCCAATAACCCGTAAACCCTCACAACTGTCCAAATTCGAAACTGAAATCTATTACCATGATAATGTCAACCATCATGGAGTCTTTATTTACTATTATTACGCAAGAATTAAATCGATTAATGGCTAATCAAGTTATAACCGTCGAAACCGTCAAAACCGTCGTCCCTTCTATCAAAATCGACGAGTTCTTGTATTGTATTTCACAAATTGAGCACACACACTTCATTTGCATCCATTGGAAGCTGTAACACGCATCAATTGGGCCGGAATCGTAGCAGAAGTCGCTGGAATATAACCCGGCCATTGGCACTCGGTTTAGTTAATCACCATCAATCCGTCAACGTTTCTGGTAACTAATTACATCCTTAGTTTCGTTTGAGTCTATTAACTAAAAGCCCTATGATAATTCGAGCATTTAGCATCGAATTGAACCCGATCCAGAATCTGGGGTTCATACGTTTACAATTTAATCGATCACTATGCTAGACCCGAAGATAATCCAATTAATCTATGTCATTAGATTCGCAATTTGATTCTCTGTAAAAGCCCTATATTGATTTTATAAATTAACATCAAATCGTTCAAGATCACAAACCTATGGTTCATACGAAATCCAATTTGGGGCTTTTTGATTCTAAACTCATCGTGAATGAAATTAAACCATATACACATGTTTGAAATTCCCTATTTAACAAAAGCCCTATGTTTTTAAACCTTGATATCATCCAATTTGGCGAATTTGAATTCGAGTTCTAAAACTAGGGTTTCGGTTTTCATTATGAAATTAAACGACTTTATAATTAACAATTTTGCAATTAATCGCCACCAGCAAACTCGTATAGATTCGATTATCAAAACCCCCATGTCATCTTGATGAATCGATACCGAGTTCTAGGGTTTTAGGGCTGGGGATCGTTCACGGCTTGAATGAGGAGGGGGCTCTTGGGAGTTCCTGATTAAAACCCATCGATTCCAAATCATGTCGCGAATGAGTCGGTGGCTGGGTTGGCTAGGGCGTTTGACCGTGAGGGAGGGGACCCGGGTTCGAGTCCCCCTTCAATGTTTTAATTTTTGTTATTTTAAAAACCTTTATTTAATATCTAGTTTTAATCCCCATATTTCTATATTGATATTTTAAAGTGTTTTGAAACCCGGAAACAACCGAAGGCTCGGAATTCATTTTATAAAACACTTTAAAGAATGTTAGTGATATTAAAAATAATATATTAAATATATTGTTTCACAAAAATTATATTTAATTTATGAAAACGCAAACAATTGTGTTTATATTAAGGCTCGGGTTTAGTTTTGTAAACCGTCTTAATATTATTTCCCATAATTAAAAATAATATGTTTATATATTATTTTCATCCCTTCAACGAGCGTTGTGAAACACTTCAAATTTATAAATAATATAACAAGTTATATTATTACCTTTGTTTATATATTCTCAACAAAAATAATATAATTATTATTTTGTCACATAAATAAATACCGTATTAACTCTACGAGTTTAAAAGTAATATAGTAATATTATTTTCTAGATCAATACTTAATGACGATGACGCTTGAACTTATTCATTTTATATTAATTAGTCATTCGTCGCGTATCGTGTTTATCGTATTTATTAATTAAAAACTCTCATTCCCGTGGACATGTTCGTCTACTCTTAATCATTAGAACGTTTCTTTGAGGACGTTCCTCTTTCTGTGTCGTCGTCATAATATTCCCATTGTATTCCTAATTGTTATATGTAAAATTCTAGGGCATACGTAAGCCGTTGTAGGCTAACACTCGTGGTTTCAATCTTATTCTTGTGTGATACTACCTACTACGCAACGCATGTGAGTTTTCACGGCCCCTTTTTACTGTTTTACATCTGGGGGATAAAACATGATGTAAATGTTTTTGGTTATGTAATTCATATATGTTATCACTTGTTTAACTATGCGTACATATCTATCACTAAGTCCTCACATCGGACCGTTAATATGAACATAGCGAGGTAAGTTGAGTAGTACTACTGGGTTTGACAAACCTCACCCGCGTTAGTCGCGCTAACCCGACTGGATGTCGAACGGGTGAAGTCTTAACCTAAACATGCACCATGGTTGATAGGCCTGGTGGGAGGCAAAAACATAAGCAGTCCGCTATCGGTTGTGAGCGCATTAGTTAACATGCTTATGGTTAGCTACCTATGGATTTATATATTGAATGTACAATAACCTATTGAACTTTGTTGCAAACTGAAACCTGTGAACTCAGCAACCTAGTGTTGACATCTTTTCTTACATGTTTTCTCAGGTCGCTAAGATAAGGCACAGGTGCACATATAGGACATGCATGAGATTATCCTATTGATTGATGTTTTTTTAAATTGTTTGGACTTTGTTTTGAATTATGTTTGGTTTGGAGTTTTGGACTTTTTGGATGCGTGTGTTTTGCACAATTACTTTTCTTTATGCTTTCGCATTAAACTCTGATTGATATGATATTTTCATTTGAGTCCCATGTAGAGTCGTTCAATGTAACTAATGACTGAGATCCTGGTTTGTCACTTCCTAAACGGTAAAACTTCGTTAGTTGAAATTGGGGGTGTGACAGATTGGTATAAGAGCCATTGGTTATAGAGAATTAGGATTGCATACTAGACTATAACCTCAGACATTAGTTACATATCATAAACATTGGATGTTTGGCACTTATATGTTATATTACAGGATCATGTCGTCAATCCCACCACCATAACGTAAGGCACTTATCTTATCATCCCCGGAGCCCAAAAGGCGCTGGACTAGTTCTAGTGACAACTCGTTGGAACAGGGTGAACCAAGTAATGCACAAGCAAGGAACGCAACACTTAATTGGAGTGCATATCCGAAGATGATCCAAAGGTGGATCGAGATGGGAAATGTTCCATTACCCTATTTTGGTTTCACTTCCTCATCCTCTACTTTGCCAAGCATACCATGCACCATGGAACAAGCTTTTGCAGCTTTTGTGTTCATCATAACTAAGGAGTTAAAGGAGATGAAGGAGTCCACTGATGAGATACCTGGCATTCTAGAACGAGAGCCACAAATGGAAGAAAACAAGGAGCAAATAGAGCATCTGACCGCTGAACTAGCAACAACGGATCAGGTCCATAACCTCTTGGTGGATCGGGTTACACATTTGGAGACGAGGGTGGACACCTCGGACCATGATGTAGGAGGGATTCTGGAGAGAGTGACTCATCTGGAAGCTCAACTACAAGTAGCAGACCATGCTGCTGAAGGAATTCGGGAGAGAGTGATCCACTTAGAAGCCTAACTATAACCAGCCCTATTTCCAGAAGACATTCCACTTTCGGATGACGAGGAGGAGCCCTTCGAGGATGAGCCCTTAGTGGAGGAGCCACCCGAGGAGGAACCGGTGGAGAACGATGCCACACCCCCAATTTCAACTAACGGAGTTTTGCCGTTTGGGAAGTGATGAACCAGGATCTCAGACATTAGTTACTTTGAACAACTCTACATGGGACTCAAAATGGAAATATCATTTAAATCAGAGTATCAATGCGGAAGCGTAAAGAAAGTAAATGCGCAAAATACAAGCGCCCAAACCAAAGTTCAAAAGTCCAAAAAGTCTAAACGTCCAACCAAAACAAGTACAATAGAATAATTCAAACAAACATAAATAAGTTAAAAAGCAAAACAGTTGAATCCCATGCATACCCTAACATGCACCTGTGTCTTATCTTAGCGACCTGAGAAAAACATGTAAGAAAATATGTCAACACGAGGTTGGTGAGTCCACAGGTTTCAATATATGTAAATAAGCGTTTACCGGATTTATGTTCATTCAGTACGTATCTATAGGTAGCTAACCTATGTTCATGTTCAGCTCAAGCGCTCGCAACCGAAGCTGACTGTTTGTTTATTGCCTCCTGCCAGATCTATCAACACTGGCGGTGTGAGTAGGCTAACATTTCACCCGTTCGATATCTAATCGACTTAGCGCGACTAACGCGGGTGGGATTTGTCAAACCCAGTAGTACTACTAAATATTACCTCGCTAAGATCCATATTAACGGTCCGATATTAGTTGAGGACTTTCTGTGATAGCGTGTTACGCTTAGCATTTACATTGATATCATACGAATTACAAAATCCAAAATTGTTTAGTCATGTTTTCTCCACCAAGTTAAAACAGTAAAAGGGGCCGTGAAAACTCACATGCATTGCATTGTAGGTAGTATCACACAATGGACAAGTTGGAACCACGAGTGTAAGTCTCAACGACTTACGAATGCCCTAAAATTATAAACACATAAATTAGGGATAAAAATGGGAATTGTGACAATGACCCGGAATGAGAAACGTCCTAAAGAAACGCTCTAGTAACTGAGAGTAGACGAACGTGTTCACGGGAATAAGAATTCTTTAATTAGTAATTAGATTATATATATACGTTGTGCGACGAATGACAACAATAATAATAAGTATATTCAAGCGTTTTGTCATTTACAAAAATTAGGAAAATAATATAATTTAATATATTATTTTTAGGTTCAGAAGGATATTCTAATTACTCATTCGTGGTACAAACTAATAAATATATTATTTTTATGAACGCGATAAATGCGAGTACATAATATAATTAATTATATTATTATTTAGTTTCAAATGTTATACGAGGTTACAAAACGATACGCAATAATATAAATCTATATATTATTTAATAATACGAGTCGCGGGTTGAAAATGATATAAACATATTATTTTTAAAAGTGGGGAATTAATAATAAAAGTGGGTTAATAAATTCAAACCCGAGCCTACGGGTTGTTTCCCGAGCTGAAACACATTTGTATAATATTATAATATTATAGGGTTTGGTTTTTATATTAAAATAATACCAAAAAAATGTTTTAAAAAAACAAAACAGTGTGGAGAGACTCGAACCCGGGTCTCTCCCACACAAGCACACACACTTAACTAGTCCCGCCCGCTAGGGTCATCGCATTAGGATCCGGTTCTAATTGGTTTTAACCAATAATTCCCGTGATTCCCCCTTCCCGAATACATGCACGATCGAACCAAGTTCAACACCGTTGATTTCGATAATGATCGATCAAAACAGCAAAGAGGTTTTGTTAAACGGGTGTTTTCGAACCTGTGTACGTATTTAATTGCAAAACTAACAAGTTAATGGTCATTTAATTTGTGAAATGAAAACCGGAAACTCTTGATTTGATCCTGAATTGATTTGATCGATTCTAATATTGAAAGGTGTTGGATGCATAGGGTTTTTGTTAAATTTATGATTACGAATCTGATGGTGTAGTTTAATTTCATTTAAAATGTGTACTGGTATGAGTTCGATTAATCAGAAAATCATAAGAACCCTAGGTTCGATCCGGTTTCGATTCGATGATAAAACCTCTGAATTTCATAGGGCTTTCAATGTATGAATCAAGGCGAGTCTATTGCTGCCTTCAATTTCAGTAATCCGTATCGAAATGATAGGGTTCGACTAAACCGAAGTCGTATGAACCCTAGGTATCAGATCACGATGAATTCGATAATGGAATCCAAAATTAACATAGGGCTTTTGATATACAAAGGATTGCGAAGCTAATCATGTATATTAATTGGATTTAAATAAAGTCTAGGGTCTCGATCGATTAAACTGGTTTACGATGAATCCTAGAATCCAGTTTGAGTCGAATTCGATAATGTAAGCCTAATTTGGTTAGGGCTTTCAATTATTAGGCAGAAACGTCAGTGTGGGTTTAGACAATTACCAGATTAGAGTTCAAATTGATGATCCTCGACTAAAATAGTTCCGACTTGAACTGGTTTGATCTCCGGCTCCCTCTGCTATGATTCTGGACGAATTGATGCTTGCAACAGGTTCAAACAGATTCGATAAAGGGGTGAGAGGGTTTAATTTGTGAAAGTAATACGAGGATTCGTCGAATTCGATGAATGTTTGATGTGGGTCGACGGTTACAAAATAATTCGTCATTAACCTGTTTAATTTGCTAATGATAGATGTTTTAATTGATGTTTAAGATCGTTAATGGCATTAATCGAGCGATAACGGTTTGAATTTCAACAGAATCGATTTGTGAATTTGATTTTGATTGAATTTGTCACGAGTTTGACTTCAAAAAGTCAAACGGAATTAAATTGAATTGATTTTGAGTTTGGAAGTCAACATTTCAAGTTTTGGGACTTGGCAGAACTAGTCCCTGCAGTTTAGGTTTGGATTATTGACATAATTAGTCCCTAGGGTTTAATATTGGGTTAACTGGGTTAGGAATTAACTGAATATTTAACGGAATTACTAGCGAAACTAACTGAAAAGTCCGGATTGTCACATCATCCCCTAGTTGAAAGAATTTTCGTCCCGAAAATTAAATAAATAAAAAAAATTTCTCGGGATATCACATCATCCCCTAGTTGAAAGAATTTTCGTCCCGAAAATTAAATAGTACCTTGAGAATTTGATGCGGAGTGCTTGAACAGATTAGGATATTTGCGCATCATCTGATGCTCGCGCTCCCACGTGAATTCCGGTCCGCGTTTCGAGTTCCAACGAACTCTGACAATAGGGATCTTACTGTGCTTTAACGTTTTAACTTCCCTATCCATAATTTCCACAGGTTCTTCGATGAAACGTAACTGTTCATCAACGTGTAGTTCCTCAAGAAGAACTACGAGTGATTCGTCTGCTAGGCATTTCTTTAAATTTGAGACGTGAAAGACGTTGTGCACACCACTAAGTCTTTCAGGTAGGTCCAATTGATACGCTACTGGTCCGATTCTCTTCATTATCTTGAATGGTCCAACATAACGAGGATTCAGTTTGCCTCGTTTCCTGAAACGAATGACACCTTTCCAAGGTGAGACTTTGAGTAAGACCATGTCACCTATTTGAAACTCTAATGGTTTACGACGTTTGTCGGCATAGCTCTTTTGACGATCACGAGCTACCACCATACGGTTTCTAATTTGAACGATCTTTTCAGAAGTTTCAAATACAAGTTCGGGACCTGTGAGTTGGCTATCCCCAACCTCGGTCCAACAAATAGGAGAACGGCATTTTCGTCCATAAAGTGCTTCAAATGGAGCTGCCTTGATGCTAGTGTGATAACTGTTGTTGTAGGAGAACTCCACCAACAGTAGGTGAGACTCCCAAGTGTTTCCGAAATCAATCACACAAGCTCGTAGCATGTCCTCCGGTGTTTCAATAGTACATTCTATTTGGCCGTCAGTTTGAGGATGGTATGCCTAAAGCTTTATGTAACGACTGCTAGAAACGAGAAGTGAACGATCCGAAATAATAGAGATTGGCACCCCGTGCCGAGAGACTATTTCTTTCAAATAAGTACGAGTGAGCTTATCCATTTTGTCGGTTTCCTTTATTGCTAAGAAGTGAGCGGACTTTGTTAATCGATCAATAATTACCCAGATGGTATCACATCCGATAGGAGTTCGTGGTAATTTTGTGATGAAGTCCATGGATATTTGTTCCCATTTCCATATGGGAATTTCTGGTTGTTGGAGAAGACCGGATGGCTTTTGATATTCAACTTTGACCTTCGCGCAAGTCAGACACTTACTAACATAGGTGGCTATATTGGCCTTCATCTTCGGCCACCAATATAGCACCTTTAGGTCATGGTACATTTTGTCGGAACCTGGATGTATCGAGTAACGAGATTTATGAGACTCATCCATAACTAGTTCCCTTAGGTTTCCGAATACTGGAATCCATATTCGCTCGACAAAGTAGCGAATACCGTCAGATTTGACATCAAGTTGTGCTTCCAGACCGCGTGTACTTTCCAGCGGTAGATTTTCTTCTTTTAGGGCTTCGAGTTGAGCACTATGGATTTTGTCAGGTAATCTGGGGTGAATAGTAAGCTGTAATGCTCGAACTCGTTTGGGTTTCGTTTCCTTTCGACTCAGGGTATCAGCTACAACGTTAGCTTTGCCCGGGTGGTATCGGATCACACAGTCATAATCGTTTAAGAGTTCGACCCAACGACGTTGTCGCATGTTCAACTCTTTCTGCTCGAAGATGTGCTGAAGACTCTTGTGATCGGTGTAAATGGTGCATTTGGTACCATACAAGTAATGTCTCCATATCTTAAGTGCGAAGACTATGACTCCCAACTCTAAGTCATGAGTGGTGTAGTTTCTCTCGTGGACCTTTAGTTGATGTGAAGCGTATGCGATCACCTTTTCGCGTTGCATTAAGACACAACCTAGACCCTGAATAGATGCATCACAATACACTACAAAATCATCGGTTCCTTTCGGAAGAGCTAGAATAGGTGCACTGCAAAGTTTCTGTTTAAGATGTTGGAATGCTGACTCTTGATTATCGCCCCAGTTATAGGATTTACCCTTTTGGGTTAAGGCAGTGAGAGGTTGTGCAATTTTTGAAAATCCTTCGATGAATCGACGGTAATATCCAGCCAATCCCAGAAATTGTCGCACCTCAGTCGGAGTTGTCGGTGCTGCCCAATTCTTGATGGCTTTTATCTTTGATGGGTCGACATGTATTCCTTCCTCGTTAACCACATGCCCTAGAAACTGAACTTCCCGGATCCAGAATTCACACTTGGAAAACTTAGCATACAGTTTCTCTCGGTTAAGTAATTCCAAAATTAGGCATAGATGTTCCTCATGTTCTTGGAATAAATGAGGATGTCGTCGATGAAAACGATAACGAATTGGTCAAGGTAAGGCTTACACACACGCTTCATGAGGTCCATGAATACCGCAGGTGCGTTAGTTAATCCGAAAGGCATGACCATAAATTCGTAATGGCCGTACCTCGTTCTGAATGCAGTCTTAGAGATATCCTCTTCTCGGACTCTCAACTGATGGTAGCCGGACCTAAGATCTATTTTGGAATAGAAACTTGATCCTTGGAGTTGATCAAAGAGGTCATCTATGCGAGGCAAAGGGTAGCGATTCTTGATTGTGACTTTATTCAGCTCCCGGTAGTCAATACACATACGGAAAGTTCCGTCCTTCTTCTTGACAAATAGTACCGGAGCTCCCCACGGTGATGAACTAGGTCGGATGAAACCTTTATCCAACAAATCTTGCAATTGAGTGGACAACTCTTGTAATTCAATGGGTGCCAGTCTGTAAGGTGCCCGAGCAATCGGTGCCGCTCCGGATGCTAGATCAATTTGGAATTCAACTTGACGGTGCGGTGGCAGACCGGGCAGATCCTTGGGAAATACTTCCAAGAATTCACGAACGATGGAAATATCTTCAATCTTCTTCTCTTCTGATGGCTGCTCAGCAACGAGAGCCAAAATAGCCGTATGCCCCTTTCGAAGACATTTTTGTGCTTTCATAAAAGATATGATGCCCATGACTGCACCAACTCTTTCGCCTTGAACGGAAAGGGTTTCTCCACTCGGGAGAGGTATACGAACAATCTTCTCATGACATATAATTTTGGCTTGGTTTTTAGATAACCAATCCATGCCGACAGTTACGTCAAAACTACCAAGTATGACCGACATAAAGTCGATATCAAATATATGTTTAGCTAGCTCAAGTTTACATCCCTTAAGAATGTGGGTTGCCTCAATTATTTGTCCATCAGCTATCTCTATTGTATACTTAGCTTCTAATAGAGTTGAAGTTCCTTTTATCATAACACTAAGTTTCTTAGATATAAAACTTCTATCAGCACCAGTGTCAAAAAGGACAGAATCAAAGTAATTATTTACGAGAAACTTACCGGTGACCACGTTATGGTCATAACGGGCTTCTCCAGATCCTAGTACGAAGGCTCGTCCCTTCGCACCATTTCCTCCACCATTTCCATTGTTACCACCATTGCCATTGTTATTCTGGTTAGGGTGGTGGTTTCCATTACCCCCTTTCTTTAATTGAGGACAATTCTTCCGAATATGCCCCTCCTTTCCGCACTCAAAGCAACCCGTGTGGATCCCGGTTGTTGAAAAGGTTGTTTAGCTTGTAACTCACCCCTGCAGTCCTTAGCAGCATGACCTATTTTGCCGCACCTCTGGCAACGATTGCAAAACCCAAAGTGGTGGAAGTTACACTTGTTACACTTCGGAGACTTCCCCGCATAACCACCCTGGTTCTAACCAGAAGAGGTCGACTGGTTGAAGTTCTTAGTAGGCTCAAACCTACGCTGTTGCTGCTGCGGTGGTTGATTAAACTGGGGTTGGTTGGGTTGGGGTCCTTTGGAGTGAGAATTGGAGTGGTTATGGGTGTTGGAATGGTGACCAAACTTGTGTTTGTGTGTGTCGGTAGGTTTAGAAAACGAACCTCTCGGAGGTAGAGTCCCTTGTGTTACCGCTTGGTCGGTTAACTTATGGGCAAGTCGGATAGTTTGTTGGATAGTGGTAGGATTGGATGAAGTAACCATGCTTTGTATTTGAGGTACTAGACCTCCAATGTAAAGGTCAATTCTTTTGTAATCAGGAGTTACCATATGCGGGCACATAGTAGCAAGTTCATGGGAACGTGTGGTGTAGAGTTCAATTTCAGAACCCTCCATCTTTAGGTTCCAAAACTCTCCCTCTAACTTCTGGATCTCATCGCGAGGACAGTATTCCTCCTTCATCATGGATTTGAATTCTTCCCACGGAAGTCCATTCGCCATGGCCAGACCCAACATTTGGACCTGGGCGTTCCACCATGTGAGTGCCGGGCCTTCTAAAGTTCCGACGGCAAACTTCACCTGATTAGCCACTGGGCAGTTGCACATGGCAATCACCGATTCAACCTTCTCAAACCAACGAAGTAGTCCAACGGCTCCTTCAGCTCCACTAAAGGCGGGGGGCTTAAAATCCATGAATGCCTTGAAAGTGCAGACTGGTTGTTGGTTTTGCTGATTTTGCTGGCCTGGATTTAGAAATAAAAATACGATTGGAATTATAGAGTTTAGGGCAGGCTTTTTAAGAGATGGATTGACATCATTAGTCAATAGCTAAAGCATTTACCTGCAGCATTCTGTGCTGCCAGAGTCTCCGCCACACTATCATTTATCAGTGCTGCTAGCTCTGCAGCCGTCATGTTAATGGTACCACGACCACCGGCACGGCCTCCGCGTCCTCTCCCTGACATGATTTTTCACAATCACAAATGAAAAACAATGAGAAATATATCGCATATTAAACATTATTCAGGTATGAGTAAGGAGATACAACATCTAATATTTTGAAAATTAAATAAATTGTAAGGCTACAAAATAAATAACTCAAATATTAAACTTCTCATGCTTTTATTGGATGGGAACAACCTTACCCATCTAGGTTTGAAAAGAGAAATAACATCAACAAAAATAGGCATGAAAAGGAAGATAGAATAGGAAGATCATCAAGTATCTTCGTCATCGGAAGAAAATTACGATTGTGCATCGTCTATCTCCACTGGTTCCTCCTCCAAGGGTGTCACACCCCAACCGACGGCGGATTATACGTCGGGGCGGACGCGGTTGTTCAATAGCACAAGGTTGACTATTAAGTTTTAAATAATTTTATTAAATAACTTCAAGGTTCCAATACAAAGAATAAATCAAATACATAGCAAGAATACAAGTCTAATTGATTAAGCATTCTAGGTCCAAGCATCCTATGTGATCACAGTAAAGTCTCATGTTGTAGTACCTGAAACATGTGAAAGAATCTGTCAACTACAAAATAGTTGGTGAGATACAAAGGTTTTGACACAGTTTAACAAGTATTTGAAAAGAATTACAATTCACTATGATTTGTGCATTCTATAATGTAAGTATGAGAAAACAAGCATGTTAGACATTGTGCACATCAACCCTCCAACCAAGTTTAGGCATAACCCGCAGGTTACCCTTATAAGTCTCAAGTTTAAAGTTTAATGTAGTAACAAACACCAAGGGCTCCCCCCCGAAGGGGTCAATCAATCAAGGTGGATTGGTCAAATGCAATAGATCTATCATTGTTACTATCGGCTTGATCAAAGCTAATGAATGTGCTAGTTTTAAGTTTAATCTAAGCATACAAGTCTCAAGTTTACCATTAAGAATAAACACATAGTCATAGTTGTACAAGAATTGTATAACTTTAAGAATTGTGAACATGTTTCACCCCAAAAGCATGAAAGGAAAAAGGGGCTAAGTATACTCACTTGGTTTGACGAAGAGTATCCGATAAGAGTAAGTTTGCAAGACTTTGAGGGAGAATATCCTCACAATAAGCCTAAGAATATAAGTCTAAAGTTTTATGTATGATTCTATAAGTCTAAGACAAAGGATCTAGGATTTCAAGGTCGACTAGGGTTCCAAGTGGGAGATGGGCATGATTGTGTTTTGTAAAGTTTAAACAAAAGTTTCAATGAAGGTTTTGAATGAATGTCACAAGGTTTGAATACCGAAGTTTCATAAGTTTATAGTTTAGAATAATTATTAATTAAAATAATTATTTAAAAGTTTCACGATTATTCATTATACGAAAATAATCAAAATAGTTTTCTAAGCATTTGGAAATAAATAATTTACAAGAATAATTACTTATTAAATCAACATAAATCTTTTGAGATTCGATTAAGTTTCTAAGTGTTAAGTATTTATAATACAAATTAATTCGTAATATAAATACGTTTAAATAACACTTATAAGATTATAAGATATTAAATAGAACATGGTTATATCTTAATTATAAGTTTAAAGTCTAAAAAGAAAACCATAAGTTTAATAGGTTTTAACTAGAGTTCCCGTTAGTTTATAAGTTTATGATCGTTTTAACTAAAGTTTACAAGTTCATATTTGTTTAAAGTTTTCATTTAGATTTTATAAACTTTATAATTATTTTGGAAATAAATAGAGTATAATTATTTCACTCCTTTTATATTTTAAAACAGGAAACAATTAGAAAATTAAAGTTCTAAATTATTTCCTATTTAAAATACAAGTTTTATAAAGTATAAGAATATTTTCATGGTCTTTAAACATTTAAAACTATTTTTAAATGATTTATTTTTATAAGTTTAATTAAATTAAAATAGTTCCAGACTTTAAAAGTGTAAATAAAAATCGGATTCAAGTTTATAAAAGTTTTACAGTTTTTATAAAAATAATTAGAAGAATTAAATCTGATTTAATAAGCAAAAAAAATAAAAAAACAGAAAAACTGGGCCGGCCGGATCGAACCCGCGTCGCCCCGGGTCACAACACACACACTACCTTAACCATCCCGACTACGGGTCTCGTTGTTAAATTAACCGAAGCAGAAATTTATAAAGAGAATCCCGAATCAAGCCATATTTCCTTATGAACCCTATATCAAGAATCCTTAAATACGATCCGGTTAACCCTCTGTTTATGTGAATTAGCAGAGGGTTATTGATAGTTGGATGAAAACGAACTGATGGGCTTTTGAATTACCTGAAATGATGTCGAAGAGAGTGAGAACGGGTTCCGACTTGGAGTCGGCTGCCAGCGGGATCAATCGAGCAATGCAGGTACGAGTTTACGAAATTGAAGGTTTAGGAAGATTGAGGGTGATTTCGTAGCTTGATTACACCCGGTATTTATAGATGATTCGGCCTTAAATGCGCGAACGGGTAGTGGGTGTTGGTTGCGCCGGTCGGAATTGATTCCGGCCTCATGCGCGTGATCTTGGTTGAATCAAACGTTAATGCTTCTGGGGGACGGGTCGCACGCTGGAGACGAGTTCGAGGTTCATTGAATTGGGACCGGATTTCGCGTTTTGGCTAAATTGTGCTCAAAACCGGTGTTTGCGGGACTCGAACCCACGACTGCTTTCTTGATTCGGGGTTTGGTCCTTGTGCAAAACAGGCCCCTGAAGTTTCTAGTCTTATCATTTTATGTTTAAAAGTTAAGTTTTAGTTTAAAACAAGTTTCAGAATTGACAGTTTTGGTCCCTGTACTTTTATAGAAGATAATTATGTTTTGTTTCTTTGTAAAAATAAAATAAGCTTTATAAGTTTTATCATTTTACAAATTAACAACACAATTTCTAAGATTTAAGATTCACAATTTTAAGTATTTATTTTTTTTTAAATAAGTTTATAAATTATTTATATAATTACAAACTCATTTGTTTTAAGAATTTTATCAATTTTTTTTTGTTTATAAAACTCACATATATATAGACCTATATGTATAAGCATGAATGTTTTCTTTAAAACCATATCAAATAAATGAATATTAATTAAATTAATATCTATCATTTATGTTTTAAATCAATAGTACGAGAAATAGCTTGGGAAATGTTTGATCGGAAAATACTTGATATTACAGTCTCCCCTACTTTAGGAAATTTCGTCCCGAAATTAAAGTGGAAGGGTTTAGTTCAGGATTTAAGTCTATGATACGCATAAGGATAATGAGAAAGATACTTTACGTTCCCAAGTAAACCCTGGGTTACGTTTAGATTTTTAAATGAGTTGTAAGGATAGGGATGAGATTACGCTCAAGTTTCTAAGTTTTCAAAGCATATGGTTGTCAAGAGTTTTCCTAAGAAGTATATAGTTTCATTCAGATAGATGAAGATTCGTTTTCCAAAGCATTGGAGAGGATGACTGTTGAATTTCTATCCAAGATTTGAAGTGAGATGTATCACTCAGGATGGATTCGATGATAGTTCAAGAATTTGAGTTTGTAGACTAATACGTCTAAGGATTGCTACGGTACCTAAGTTTCGTGGCTCCCTTTTACGGTAAGTCTTAGATCGTAGTACACGACAAAGTTTACTATGTCTTTCCATACGCTGATTTTCGTACTTACGTGTGCACCCGCAAGCATTCAAATCGTCGCATAGTCCGCATAGGTCCTTCCGTTTGTGTGTGGATCCAGAAAGAGTACAAGAATTTGTTTAACACACGACTAGAGTTTCCACATAAGAGTGATCATTTATTAACGAGTCCCTTAGAGAGTAGCGTCATTTCAATAATTAAAGAGAAGAATGTGACAAGATTTAGAGTTTCAAAGTTTCTGCGTGATTGATTAAGAATACTTCAATCATTGAGTAGTTTAAAGTCTTTACACTTTCCTCGGGTTTGATCAAGAATACATCAAACCTTGAGTAGTTTAAAAGTCTTATACGTTCATCATGTTTGAATAAGCATACGTCAAACATGGAATAGTTTAAAGTCTTATACGTCCATCGTGTTTGAACAAGCATACGTCAAACATGGAGTAGCTTAAAGTCTTATACGTCCATCGTGTTTGAACAAGCATACGTCAAACATGGAGTAGCTTAAAGTCTTATACGTCCATCGGGTTTGAACAAGCATACGTCAAACATGGAGTAGCTTAAAGTCTTATACGTCCATCGGGTTTGAACAAGCATACGTTAAACATGGAGTAGCTTAAAGTCTCGTACGTTCATCATGTTTGAACAAGAACACGCCAAACATGGAGTAGTTTAAAGTCTCATACGTTCATCATGTTTGAACAAGAATACGTCAAACATGGAGTAGTTTAAAGTCTCATACGTTCATCATGTTTGAACAAGAATACGTCAAACATGGAGTAGTTTAAAGTCTCATACGTTCATCATGTTTGAATAAGAATACGTCAAACATGGAGTAGTTTAAAGTCTCATACGTTCATCATGTTTGAATAAGAATACGTCAACCATGGGGTAGCTCAAATTGTGTTTGAACAAGAATACGTCAACATATAATAGTTTAAATTGTGTTTGATCAAGAATGCGTCAAACATAGAATAGTTTAAATTGTGTTTGAACAAGAATACTTCGAACATAGAATAGTTTAAATTGTGTTTGATCAAGAATACGTCAAACATAAAATAGTTTAAATTGTGTTTGAACAAGAATACGTCAAACATAGAATAGTTTGAATTGTGTTTGAACAAGAATACGGCAAACATAGAATAGTTTGAATTGTGTTTGAACAAGAATACGTCAAACATAGAATAGCCTTAAAGTCTCTTAGTTTGGCTTCAGTGTATATAGAAGTATACGATTACGTTTCGAGTATAAAGCGATTATCTAAATACTCTAGTGTTTAAAAGAGGTGTGGGACAACGTTTGGAACAGGATTAACCGTTACATGCTTTCTCACAGAAGATTCGAGTTGTCCAGAAGGTTAGTGGATCCCGATGTTTGGTTTAGATAGGAGTCAGGGGATGTACTCTGCTAAAGAGAGTAATGTCCTCCTTCCTGCTAGCGTTTAGTATCAAGAGTGAAGTTTTTCTCGTATATATGGAATGTACATTTATCAAGTCTCATAGGGTTTGGTTAAGATGGACACACAAAGTTTTCAAGACTAAAAATCCAAGTATAAGTTTGAAAATAGGATAAGTCAGTTGAGTTTCAAGTTTCAGTATTAAGCTCTTTATTGATCATGTTTAATTTTAAGAGCACGGGATTGGGTATTTGTACAAGTTTTACATGACTCAAAAGTCTCTGACCTCATAGTTGTGTATACGAAGTTTAATGTTTTAGCAACGTGTATTTAAGCCTTTAGTCCCCATTGTGATTTTTAGTAAGTCTTTTACGTGACAAGATTTGAATGAGGAAAGTCTCCAAGAATAGGGTGACGGGAAAAGTTTCGATAAGGTTTATGATAGTGTGTTTACAAATGATTTATCTTGATTCATAACAGAAAGTATAGTTTTCTTTTGCATAGAATGTAATTAAGATGTTCAAAATGACGAGTTAGGCATCGATAAGTAGTACAAGTAAGATTTATAAAACATAGGTGTGATTGTCAAGCGAAAAGTTGGTCAAGTTTACAAGTGTTAAGTCTATACAAGAAGTAAGGGTCATGGTTGTTTGTGGTAATGATTCGTAAGTCGGGTTGTTTTTGAAAATGAGCTTACGAATTAGAAGATTTGTTCAAGATTTATTCCTCAGGTACGCGTGTCACTTAGGTTTTTTTTATAGTTTAATGCAACGTTGTTAATTATTTCAAGTACTAACGAAAAAGTAGAATCGGTATTTTCCATGTGCAACTGCCCATTGGCCAATCAGGTCAAGTTCCCTTCTGGATTTTTGGAGGGCCCGACTTTCACTTGGTGGAATGCACAGGTCCAGATGTTATGTTTGGCTATGGCCAATGCACTGCCGTGGGAGGAGTTTAAGATGATGATGAAGGAGGAGTACTGTCCTCGGGATGAAATTCAAAAGTTGGAAGGAGAATTCCGGAACCTAAAGATGGAAGGTTCATAAATTGAGCTTTCTACCACTTGTTCCCATGAGCTTGCTACCATGTGCCCATATATGGTGACTCCTAATTACAAGAGGATTGAGCTGTATATTGGAGGTCTAGTGCCATAGATTCAAAGTATAGTTACTTCTTCCAACCCTACTACCATCGAGCAGACTATCAGACTTGCCCACAAGTTAACTGACCAGGCGGTAACCCAAGGGACTCTACCCCCGAGGGGTTCAGTTTCTAAAGCTACCGACAATCATAAGTGCAAGTTTGATCACAACACCAACTCTCACTCCAACTCCAAGGGATCCCAGGTTAATCAACCTTAGCAACAGCAGCAGCGTAGGTCTGAGCCTACTAAGAACTTCAACCAGACGACCTCTTCAGGTCAAAATCAAGGTGGTTATGTGGGAAGAGCCCCCCAAGTGCAACAAGTGCAATTACCACCATGTCGGTGCTTGTAACCGTTGTCAACGGTGTGGCAAGATGGGCCACGCTACAAAATATTGTAGAGTTGATCTTCAGAACAAGCAACCATTCCGACCGCAAGGGTCCACAAGAGGATGTTTTCAGTGCGGTAAGTAGGGGCATATTCAGAGGGATTGTCCTCAGTCGAAGAGGGGTGGTAATGGAAACGGTAATGGCAATGGTAACGGTAACGACAATAATCAGGGCAACAATGGTAACAACAACAATCAAGGCAATAACAATGGTGGCAATAATGCCAATAATGGAGGGAATGGTGCGAAAGGACGAGCATTCGTGCTAGGATCTGGAGAAGCTCGATATGATCATAAGGTGGTCACCGGTAAGTTTCTCTTAAATAATTACTTCGCTTCTGTTCTATTTGATACCGGTGCTGATAGGAGTTTTATATCTAAGAAACTTAGTGATATGATAAAAGGAACCCCAACTATGTTAGAAACTAAGTATATAATAGAGATAGCTGATGGCCAAATAATTGAAGCAACCCACATTCTTAAGGGTTGTAAGCTTGAGCTGGCTAGTCATATACTTGATATCGACCTCATGCCGGTCACCCTTGGTAGTTTTGATGTAATTGTTGGTATGGATTGTTATCTAAAAACCAAGCCAAAATTGTCTATCATGAGAAAATTGTTTGCATTCCTCTCCCTAATGGAGAAATCCTTTCCGTTCAAGGCGAAAAGAGTGGTGCAGTCATAGGCATCATATCATTCATGAAAGCGCAGAAGTGCCTGCGTAAAGGTCATACTGCTATTCTAGCACTCGTTGCCGAGCAACCATCGGAAGAGAAGAAAATTGATGATATTCCCATCGTTCGTGATTTTCTGGAAGTATTTCCCGAAGACTTGCTTGGTCTGCCACCACACCGTCAAGTTAAATTCCAAATCGATCTAGCACCCGGAGTGGCACCGATCGCTCGGGCACTTTATAGACTAGCACCTAGTGAATTGCAAGAGTTGTCCACTCAGTTACAGGAATTGTTGGATAAAGGTTTTATCTGACCTAGCTCATCCTCATGGGGAGCTCCAGTTCTGTTTGTCAAGAAGAAGGACGGGACTTTCCGTATGTGTATCGACTACCGTGAACTGAATAAAGTCACAATCAAGAATCGTTATCCTTTGTCTTGTATAGATGATCTCTTTGACTAACTCCAAGGATCAAGCTTCTATTCCAAAATAGATCTTAGGTCCGGTTACCATCAATTGAGAGTCCGAGATGAAGATATCTCTAAGACTGCTTTCAGGACAAGGTACGGCCACTATGAATTTATGGTCATGCCTTTCAGATTAACCAACGCACCCGCGGTGTTCATGGACCTCATGAACCGTGTGTGTAAGCCATACCTTGATCAATTTGTCATCGTTTTCCTCGACGACATTCTCATTTATTCCAAGAACAAGGAGGAGCATGAGGAACATCTACGTTTAATCCCGGAATTACTTAAAAAGGAGCAGCTGTATGCTAAGTTTTCCAAGTGTGAATTTTGGATGCGGGAAGTTCAATTCTTAGGACATGTGGTTAACGAGAAGGGAATACATGTCAACCCATCAAAGATAGAAGCCATCAAGAATTGGGCAGCACTGACGACCTCGACTGAGGTGCGACAATTTCTAGGATTGGCTGGATATTACCATCGATTCATCGAGGGATTTTCTAAACTTTCACAACCTCTCACTGCCTTAACTCAAAAAGGTAAAGCCTAAAAGTGGGGCGATAACAAGGAGTCAGCATTTCAACTCCTTAAACAGAAACTTTGTAGTGCACCCATTCTATCTCTTCCGGAAGGAATGGATGACTTTGTGGTGTATTGTGACGCGTCTATTCAGGGTCTGGGTTGTGTGTTGATGCAACGAGAAATAGTGATCGCATATGCGTCGCGTCAGCTAAAGATTCACGAGAAAAACTACACCACTCATGATCTAGAGTTGGGAGCTGTAGTTTTTGCACATAAGATATGGAGACACTACTTATACGGTACCAAGTGCACCATCTACACCGATCACAAGAGTATTCATCATATCTTTGAGCAAAAAGAGCTGAACATGAGACAGCGTCGTTTGGTCGAGCTCTTGAATGATTATGATTGTGTGATCCGGTATCATCCGGGTAAGTCTAATGTTGTAGCTGACGCCCTAAGTCGAAAGGAAACCAAGCCCAAACGAGTTCGAGCATTACAGCTAACTATTCAGCCCGGATTACCCGACAAAATCCGTAGTGCTCAACTCGAAGCCTTGGAAAAGGAGAACCTACCGCTGGAAGGTACACGCGGCATGGAAGCACAACTCGAGGTCAAATCTGACGGTATACGCTACTTCGCCGAACGAATATGGGTTCCAGTATTCAGAAACTTAAGGGAACTAGTCATGGATGAGGCTCATAAATGTCGTTACTCTATTCATCCAGGTTCTGACAAGATGTACCATGATCTAAAGGTGCTGTATTGGTGGCCAAAGTGAAGGCCGATATAGCCACTTATGTGAGCAAGTGCCTGACTTGTACGAAGGTCAAAGTTGAATATCAAAGGCCTTCTGGTCTTCTCCAACAACCAGAGATTCCCATGTGGAAATGGGAGCAGATATCCATGGACTTTATCACAAAATTGCCACGAACTCCTACCGAATGTGATACCATTTGGGTAATCGTTGATCGTTTAACAAAGTCCGCTCACTTCTTAGCAATCAAGGAAACCGACAAAATGGATAAGCTTACTCGTATTTACTTGAAAGAAGTAGTCTCCTGGCACGGGGTGCCAATCTCTATCATTTCGGATCGTAATGCCCGATTCACCTCTCGCTTTTGGCAGTCGTTACATAAAGCTTTAGGCACGCGTCTAGATATGAGCACAGCATACCATCCTTATACTGATGGCCAGACATAACGTACTATTCAAACTCTAGAGGACATGCTACGAGCTTGTGTGATTGATTTCGGTAACACTTGGGAGTCTCACCTACCGTTGGTGGAGTTCTCCTACAACAAAAGTTATCACACTAGTATCAAGGCAGCTCCATTTGAAGCATTATATGGACGAAAATGCCGTTCTCCTATTTGTTGGGCCGAAGTTGGGGATAGTCAACTTACAGGTCCTGAACTCGTACTTGAGACTTCTGAAAAAATCATTCAAATTAGAAACCGTATGGCAGCAGCTCGTGACCGTCAAAAGAGCTATACCGATAAGCGTCGTAAACCGTTAGAATTTCAAGTAAGGGATATGGTCTTGTTAAAAGTCTCACCTTGGAAGGGTGTCATTTGTTTTGGGAAACAAGGCAAGCTGAATCCTCGTTATGTTGGAGCATTCAAGATAGTGAAGAGAATCAGGCCATTAGCGTATCAACTGGACCTACCCGGAGGACTTAGTGGTGTACACAATGTATTTCACGTCTCAAACTTGAAGAAATGTCTGGCAGACGAGTCACTCGCGGTTCCTCTTGAGGAACTACACATTGATGAACAGTTGCGTTTCATCGAAGAACCTGTCGAAATTATTGATAGGGAGGTCAAAACGCTTAAGCGTAGTAGAATCCCAATTGTTAGAGTCCGTTGGTACTTGAAACGCGGACCGGAATTCACGTGGGATCGCAAGGATCTGATGATGCGCAAATATCCTAATCTGTTCAAGCACTCCACGTCAAATTCTTAAGGTACTATTTACTTTTCGGAACAAAAATTCTTTCAACTAAGGGATGATGTGACATCCGGATTTTTTTTTATTATTTAATTTTCGGGACAAAAATTCTTTCAACTAGGGTATGATGTGACAACACGAAATTTTTTATTATTATTTTATCTAGCCGTCGAAACCGTCGCCCCTTCAATCAAAATCGACGAGTTCTTGTATTGTTTTTCACAAATTGAGCATACACACACTTCATTTGCATCCATTGGAAGCTGTAACATGCATCAATTGGGCCGGAATCGTAGCAGAAGTCGCCGAAATCTAACCCGCAAGCTGTCGGCACTCGGTTTAGTCGATCACCATCAATCCGTCAACGTTTCTGGTAACTAATTACATCCTTAGTTTCGTTTGAGTCTATTAGCTGAAAGCCCTATGATAATTCGAGCATTTAGCATCGAATTGAACCCGATCCAGAATCTAAGGTTCATACGTTTACAATTTAATCGATCACTATGCTAGCCCCGAAGATAATCCAATTAATCTATGTCATTAGATTCGCAATTTGATTCTCTGTAAAAGCCCTATATTGATTTTATAAATTAACCTCAAATCGTTCAAGATCACAAACCTAGGGTTCATACGAAATCTAATTTGGGGCTTTTTGATTCTAAACTCATCGTGAATGAAATTAAAACATATACACATGTTCGAAATTCCCTATTTAACAAAAGCCCTATGATTTCAAACCTTGATATCATCCAATTTGGTGAATTTGAATTCGAGTTCTAAAACTAGGGTTTCGGTTTTCATTCTGAAATTAAACGACTTTATAATTAACAATTTTGCAATTAATCGCCACCAGCAAACTCGTATAGATTCGATTATCAAAACCCCCATGTCATCTTGAGGAATCGATACCGAATTCAAGGGCTTTAGGGCTGGGGATCGATCGCGGCTTGAATGGGGAGGGGGCTCTCGGGAGTTCCTGATTAAAACCCATCGATTCCAAATCATGTCGCGAATGAGTTGGTGGCTGGGTTGGCTAAGGCGTTTGACCGTGAGGGAGGGGACCCGGGTTTGAGTCCCCCTTTACTGTTCTAATTTTTGTTATTTTAAAAACCTTTATTTAATATCTAGTTTTAATCCCCATATTTCTATATTGATATTTTAAAGTGTTTTGAAACCCGGAAACAACCGAAGGCTCGGAATTCATTTTATAAAACACTTTAGAGAATGTTAGTGATATTAAAAATAATATATTAAATATATTGCTTCACAAAAATTATATTTAATTTATGAAAACGCAAACAATTGTGTTTATATTAAGGCTCGGGTTTAGTTTTGTAAACCGTCTTAATATTATTTCCCATAATTAAAAATAATATGTTTATATATTATTTTCGTCGCTTCAACGAGCGTTGTGAAACACTTCGAATTTATAAATAATATAACAAGTTATATTATTACCTTCGTTTATATATTCTCAACAAAAACAATATAATTATTATTTTGTCACATAAATAAATACCGTATTAACTCTACGAGTTTAAAATTAATATAGTAATATTATTTTCTAGATCAATACTTAATGACGATGATGCTTGAACTTATTCATTTTATGTTAATTATTCGTCGCGTATCGTGTTCATCGTATTTATTAATTAAAAACTCTCATTCCCGTGGACACGTTCGTCTACTCTTAATCATTAGAACGTTTCTTTGAGGACGTTCCTCTTTCTGTGTCGTCGTCACAAAATTCCCATTGTATCCCTAATTGTTATATGTATAATTCTAGGGCATACGTAAGCCGTTGCAGGCTAACACTCGTGGTTTCAATCTTATTCTTGTGTGATACTACCTAATACGCAACGCATGTGAGTTTTCACGACCCCTTTTTACTGTTTTACAATTGGGGGAGAAAACATGACGTAAACGTTTTTGGTTATGTAATTCATATATGTTATCACTTTTTTAACTACCCGTACACATCTATCACTAAGTCCTCACATCGGACCATTAATTTGAACATAGCGAGGTAAGTTAAGTAGTACTACTGGGTTTGACAAACCTCACCCGCGTTAGTCACGCTAACCCGACTGGATGTCGAACGGGTGCAGTCTTGACCTAAACATGCACCATGGTTGATAGGCCTGGTGGGAGGCAAAAACATAAACAGTCAGCTATCGGTTGCGAGCACATTAGTTTACATGCTTATGGGTTAGCTACCTATGGATTTATATATTGAATGTACATTAACCTATTGAACTTTGTTGCAAACTGAAACATGTGAACTCACCAACCTAGTGTTGACATCTTTTCTTACATATTTTCTCAGGTCGCTAAGATAAGGCACAGGTGCACATATAGGACATGCATGGGATTCTCCTATTGATTGATGTTTTATTAAATTGTTTGGACTTTTTTATTTGAATTATGTTTGGTTTGGACTTTTGGACTTTTTGGACGCGTGTGTTTTGCACAATTGCTTTTCTTTATGCTTCCGTATTAAACTCTGATTGATATGATATTTTCATTTGAGTCCCATGTAGAGTCATTCAATGTAACTAATGACTGAGATCCTGGTTTGTCACTTCCCAAACTGTAAAACTCCGTTAGTTGAAATTGGGGGTGTGACACCCCGCAACGAGATCAAGAAACTGGAAGCTGAGTTCTGGGATCTCAAACAAGACAATGGTGAAAGCCTTGCCTACACCACCCGTTTCCATGCGCTTAGTCTCTTAGTGCCTCATATGGTTACTCCCTTCTCCCAAGCTATTGAGAAATACATCAATGGCCTGCACATGCAAATTCAGTATACTGTTTTGTGTAGCAAACTAACCACCCTTGAAGAAGCCATCCATCTTGCTGCTGCCCTGTCGGACAGTCATGTTAAGGCAAGAACTCTATCTGAAAAGGGTGCCAAGAAGACCCTTGAGAAAGCCACTACTGAACCCACCAAGGAGACCAAGACTGAGTCTTCCTTCAATGGCAAAAAGAGGAAAGGCAGAAATTTTGCTATTATCACCCCTGCCACACCATTAACCCAAGTAGCCCCCACTTCTTTCAACCCCAACAAGAAACTGTATGCGGGAACTTCACCACCCTGCTCATGTACCATGTCTTCTGTGCACTACTTGTGGACGTTATGTGCATTGGGCAAACACCTATTGTATTCCACCAACTAATCAAGTCTACCAGCATGCTGCTCCTGTCCCTGTTCCTGCTCCTGCTGCTTCCTCTCAAGGTCGTGCTTGTTATGAGTGCGGTGACCCAATTCATTTCAGGAACCGTTGCCCTAGGATGGTCATTGTGAACCAAGCCAACATGAACCAGGGCAACATGATTCAGGGGAATATGAACCAGGGGAACATGAACCAGGGAAATGTGAACCAGGGGAATGCAAACCCCGTAGCCCGTGGACGTGCCTTCAACATCAGTGTCAATGAGGCTCAAGCCAACAACGATGTGGTGAACGGTACGTATCCAATTAATCAACAATATGCTTCTATCCTGTTTGACACTGGTTCGATAGAAGTTTTGTGTCCTTTGAATTTGAACCACAACTTGCTATGAGTCGAGCTAAGTTAGACAAACCCTTTGATATCTTAGTAGCGGACGGTTATTCTGTTTCATGTGACACCATTATTAGAGATTGTACCTTAAACTTGAACGACCATGACTTCTCGATTAATCTTATTCCTATGGCTCTCGGGGGTTTTGACATCATAGTAGGCATGGATTGGCTGACCAAGCATCATGCTGAAGTCGTCTGCTTTGACAAGTATATTCTTATCCCCTTTGACTCTGGCGACATTTTGAACATTTATGGTGAGAAGCCGTCAAAAGGACTCAAACTGATGTCTTGCACTACCGCACGAAAGTACCTACGAAAGAAATGTGTGGCATTCTTGGCTCATATTGTGGAGCGGAAAGGCAAAGACAAGAGTCCTCAGGATATCCCTGTGATCAAATACTTTCCTGAAGTCTTTCCCGAGGACTTACCCGGCCTTCCTCCCGCACGTCAAGTCGAATTCCGTATTGACCTAGTTCCAGGAGCAAATCCCGTGGCCAAAGCACCTTATCGTCTTGCACCATCAGAAATGCAAGAACTTTCAAGCCAGCTTCGAGAACTTTCCAACAAGGGATTTATTCGCCCTAGTGTTTCAGCTTGGGGAGCACCCGTCTTATTTGCCAAGAAGAAAGATGGCTCGTTCCGGATGTGCATCGACTATCGGGAACTAAACAAACTTACTGTGAAGAACCGTTATCCACTTCTGAGAATTGATGATTTATTTGACTAACTTCAAGGCTCGACTTATTTCTCTAAGATTGATCTTCGTTCTGGTTATCACCAGTTACGAGTCCTTGAATCCGATATCCCCAAGACAGCTTTTCGTACAAGATACGGTCATTACGAGTTCATGGTTATGCCCTTCGGACTAACCAATGCACCCGTGGTATTCATGGATCTTATGAACCGCGTGTGTAAACCGTACTTGGATAAATTTTTGATCATCTTCATTGACGATATCCTCATCTATTCAAAATCAAAAGCGGAGCACGAAGAACACTTGTGTTTGGTTTTGGACCTCTTGAAAAAGGAGCAACTATACGCTAAGTTCTCCAAGTGTGAATTTTGGCTAAAGGAAGTCCAATTCTTGGGACATATAGTCAACAAGAAGGGTTTTCATCCCGCTAAGATTGAAGCGGTAAAGAACTGGCAAGCTCCAAAGACCCCTATAGAAGTCCGCTCGCTCCTTGGTTTAGCGGGCTATTATCGTCGTTTGATAGCCAACTTTTCAAAGATCGCGGTACCTCTCACAGCCTTAACACATAAAGGCAAGCCCTACGAGTGGGGACCAAAGCAAGAGGAAGCCTTTCAGACTTTAAAGCAAAAATTATGCGAGGCTCCTATTTTGACTCTTCCCGATGGGACCGAAGACTTTGTCGTCTACTGTGATGCTTCCCATTTAGGCCTTGGTTGTGTGACAATCCGGACTTTTCAGGTTAACCCCGTTAACAAATCCAATTAAATACTAACCTATTTAACTTCTATACAAACCTCAGGGACTATTTCTGTTATTTCTCAAACCCAAACACATCTAAAACCATAAGGACCAAAGTTGATCACTCTAAACCTAATCCGCTGACTTAAAAAGTCAAAATCAGGACAATTGTGTTCTGGAAAGTCAAATCTCATGGTTCTTGATTCAAATTCGAACTCCACACCTGAATTCATTGCAATTCGTAACCGTTATGCACGTTGGTGTCATTAACGACCACCATTAGAGCTTTAATCATCATCATTACGTCGAATTAATCCAAGTAATGGCTATTAACCTCGTAACCGTTGACTCCATGAACAAACACCATCAAATTCGACAAATTCAATCACCTATTGACGAACAAACACTCTGCACATATCATTCGCAATCCTCTGAAGCTTTTACACACATCAAGTTCACTGGAGACGTGGTTAGAGACACTAGAGACGCAACCATTACTATTCGGAAGTCCATTTGATCGAGCACCATTAATTCGAGTCACATTCTGGTAATTATTCACACCATTACTTTCGTTACAGAATCTAAATCAAAAGCCCTATCTCAATTTTGGCTTACAACACTGAATCGAACTCAATCCGTAATCTAGGGTTAGTTCTTATTCAATTTGGGGGTTTTGATCCTAGACTTAACCAAAACGGAATTAAATCATGTAGGCAGATTCGCAAACATTTACTCATTAATAGCCCTATGTTAATTTGATCCCACAACATCAAACTCTTCAAGATCCAGAACCTAGGGTTCATACGTTTACGGTTTGATCGAACCCCACCCCAATCACCATTTCAATCAAATTAAATTGCGGGGTTAGATTCGCAATACATCACTCTATGAAAGCCCTATGAATCCAACTAATTCTATTATCAAAATTAACAGAATTGAATTCTTGATCAAAGCTAGGGTTTCGGTATTTTCAAACAGGAATTAACAATCTTAAACTCAATGATTTTCAAATTAAAACTACCCACTGATTCGCAGACCCTCGAATTACAAAACCCCTATGCCCTTGTGTTAAATCTTAACGATTTCGATGGAATTGGATTGGTTTGGTCCGGATTCGCGTAAAGGGGAAGAACACCTCGGAGTTCTTTATTAAAACCAATTAGAACCGGATGTTTACGCGATGACCCTAGCGGGCGTGGTGGTAGAGCAGTTGACTCGTACGCAGGAGACCCGGGTTCGAGTCCGGTCTCCTGCATTCTTTTTTTGGGACTTGTTGCTTATATTTAATTATTAAAAATCAATCTCTATATTAATATATTACAATATTAAAGTGTTTTGAAACCGTGAAACAACCCGTAGTCTCGGGTTTGATTTTATAACCCTTATTTAATATTATTTCACACTTATAAAATAATATGTTTATATTATTTTAAACTCGTGACTCCTATTATAAAATAATATATTATTATATTATTTTCGCCACGTTTATATACTTTGTGTAGCGTTTCAAACTATTAAATAATATAACTATTTATATTATTTACCCACGTTTATGTTCTCGAATAAAAATAAGATATTTATTATTTTTTTTCACGTAAATGGTTATCGTATAATTTCTACGAGTTCAAAAATAATATATATGTTATATTATTTTCTTAAATCATTATTAAATGATACATACATACGAACATATTTATTTATTTAATATTATTCATTATTAACGTTCGACACAAAACACACTCATCTTATTTACTAAGAAACCTATATTCTCGTAGACACGTCGTCTACTCATTAATACTTTGAATGCGTTAAAACGTTCTAACCTTCCGTGTCGTCGTCACAAATCCCAACTTGTCCCTAATTATGTTCTTATAATTCTAGGGCATACGTAAGCCGTGCAGGCTAACACTTGAGGTTCTAAATCTCATACTTGTGTGATACTACCTACTACGTAACGCAGGTGAGTTTCAAGGCCCCTTTTACTGTTTTTATTTGGGGGAGAAAACATGTCACAACCCTTTTTGGGTTATTGTAATTCATATAATATCACTGTTGAGGCTAAGCGTAACACACTATCATGAAAAGTCCTCACACACATCGGACCGTTAATATGGTATGAGCGAGGTAAATTTGGTAGTACTACTGGGTTTGACAAACCCCACCCGCGTTAGTCACGCTAACTCGATTGAAGGTCGAACGAGTGTTATATTGACCTTAACACATTAGTCAGAGTTGATAGACCTGGCTGGAGGCAAACAAATAAACACACTGTCAGTTTCGGTTGCGAGCGCTTTAGCAAAACAGGAATATAGGCATGCAAACTATTGATATATATATATATATATATATATATATATATATATATATATATATATATATATATTTAATGTACATAATCCGCAAACGCTGTATTTGAAATGATTGAAACTGTGAACTCACCAACCTAGTGTTGACTCGTTTTCTTACATGTTTTCTCAAGTTGGAACTCAGGATCACGTTAAGTCATGCATGTGTCTTGGACTTCAATTGAAATAATTATCTATTGAACAATCTTTATGTTTCATTTGTATTTGGATTTTGGCGCGTTGTTTTGCGCATTTTGTGACAATCCGAATTTTTAGGTTAACCCCGTTAACTATTCCGTTAAGTTTCTTATTAAAAACTTAACCCCGTTAATCAAATCTAACCCCAAGGACTAATTCGGTCACAATATCAACTCAAAACTGCAAGGACTAATTGTGTAATTATACCAAACTGAATAAATTGACTCCCAAAGTCAAAATTGACCAATTTGTCTTCAGTTGACTTTTAGAAGTCAAAATTCGACTCTTTGATTTTCCAATTCGCGAATTATAACCGAAATTCGTTGGAATTCTTAATTACTACGGACATTATTAACATTCTCGGCCATCATTGAGCCTTAATCACCTGCATTACATGCGAATTAATCAAAATATGGCCATTCGTTTTGTAACCGTCGACTTCACTTTCCATTGTCACCAAATCCTGCAAATTCCTGTATTGTCTTCACGAATTGATACGCTGCACACACTCGACGATCCTCTCTGAAGCTTTTGCACAAACTTAATTGGCCGGAATAGCAGTCGAAGACGCTGGGGACCTCTCGTCGGAATCGCGGTTGGATTCTAGCCGAGCACTATCTGAATCGTGTTAATTCAGGTAGCTAATCATACCCTCAGACTCGCCTTCATCTCTATAACGAAAGCCCTATCATACCCGGGGCTTATAACACCGAATTAAACTCCACCCGTAACCTAGGGTTTTTTCTTGTTCAATTTGGGGGTTTCAATCTTAATCGCTATGTTAATCAAATTAAACTATACCAATGGATTCGCAATCTCCCAATATGTATTAGCCACATGAATCTAACCATTTTTAATATAGAATTCAACAGAATTGATTCTAGGGTTCATAATTGTTCTTGCTTAATCGAATTCCTAATTATACTTATTTTAAATGAAATTAAACTTCATCAACAATTTCGCTTAGACCAAATCATTGAAAGCCCTCTATTTACAACCAGTTTTATCACCGATTTTGATCAAAGCGATCCCTTGTTCTTAATCTAGACTTTCGGCCCTTATTTCTACAACTACACGATTTAAAAGTTGATAATTTTCAAATTAAAACCAACTTCAGGTTCGCAAATCTTCGATAAACAAATCCCCTTTGCTTCTGTTTCGATCCGTATTCGAAATCAATAGGTTCTGGGCGGGATTCGATCGCGTACTTGTACTGGGAAGGGAATACGTTGGACGTAATTGATAAAACCATTTCGGTCTGGGTTTTGTTGCGAATCCCTAGCGGGCGGGACTGGTTAAGGCAGTGTGTTGGTGTAGGTGAGACCCGGGTTCGAACCTCACTAGCACCATTTATTTTTCTAGCCACTTTTGAGACTATATTTTTATATAAAATATGTTCTAATACTATTATGATAATATATTAAATGGTTTTTAGCCCGAGAAACCACCCGTAGGCTCGGGTTTGATTTATAAACCATTTTAACATTATTTCTCCACTTTTAAATAATATATATATTATTTTCAAACCACGACTCCGAATAAATTACATATTTATACTATTTTTCAACCCGTGATTTCCAAGCCAAAAATAATAAATATTTTATATTATTTCCTCGAAGTTTATAAACTCTATGAAACGTTTTCAGACTAATAAATGATATGATTTTATTATATTATTTGCTCATGTTTCATCCTCGATTTAAAAATAATATATTTATTATTTTTGACACAAATGATTATTTATAAATCTTGGAAACTTAAAAATAATATATTAAATTATATTACCTTCCTAACCAATTTAAAAGGCACGAACGTACGAATATAATTATTTATTATTATTCATTCGACACAAAACGTATATATCTTAATTATCAAATTAAGAAATCCCTATTACCGTGGACGCGTTCGTCTACTCGTTGTTTCCTAAGCGTATTTTAGGACGTTCCAACTTCCGTGTCGTCGTCACATATTCCCATTGTATCCCTAACTATTATGTGTATAATTCTAGGGCATATGTAAGCCGTGCAGGCTAACACTTGAGATTTCAAATCTTATACTTGTGTGATACTACCTACTACGCAACGCAGGTGAGTTTCACGGCCCCTTTTTACTTGTTTTACTATTGGGGGAGAAACATGCTTACACATAAACGTATTTTACTTGTTTTCCTGTTGAGAGAGAAACAAACATGAATACCAACTATCATACTTTTACTTGTTTTCCCCGTGGGGGAGAAACAGGTACGCAAGCAAATATCATTTTACATGTTTTTCCCGTTGGGGGAGAAAACATGACGCAACTATTTGATTATGGTACTTTATATGATATCACTGTTGAGTCTAAGCGTAACACACTATCACAGAAAGTCCTCATCTTATATCGGACCGTTAATATGGATCTTAGCGAGGTAATGTTTAGTAGTACTACTGGGTTTGACAAATCCCACCCGCGTTAGTCGCGCTAACTCGATTGGATATCGAACGAGTGAAATGTTAGCCTACTCACAATTGCCAGAGTTGATAGACCTGGCAGGACACATATAAACACAGTCAGCTTCGGTTGCGAGCGCTTTAGTAAAACATGAACATAGGCTAGCTACCTATAGATATGCATATTGAATGTACATAATCTGGCAAACACACTCTTATTGTAAACTTGAAACCTGTGAACTCACCAACCTCGTGTTAACACTTTTTTTTACATGTTTCTTAGGTCGCTAAGGCACAGGTTGCACACTTAGGACATGCATGGAGTCCTACTGTCATATTATCCATTTCAAACATTTGAAACAGTTTACTTATTTACATTGATTGACGCCTATTGCGTGTAATTACTTTTGATTTCATATTAACGTTTACGCTTCCACATTAACTCTGAACTTTTATGTTTTGACATTTCAAGTCCCATATAGTGTCGTTTGACGTAACTAATGACTGAGATCCTGGTGTGTCACCTTCCAAAATGTAAAACTCCGTTAGTTGAAATTGGGGGTGTGACACATTTACTTTCGTTTAACGCTTCCGCATATACAGTCTGAACCTTGATCTTTTATGTTATTACATTTCAAGTCCCATATAGTGTCATTTGAAGTAACTGATGTCTGAGATCCTGGTTTGTCACCTTCCAAAATGGTAAAACTCCGTTAGTGGAATTTGGGGGTGTGACAGGTTGTGTTCTTATGCAACAAGGCAAAGTGATCGCCTATGCGTCTCGACAACTCAAAATCCATGAGAAGAATTATACGACGCACGATCTTGAGCTGGGCGCGGTTGTATTCGCTCTCAAAATTTGGAGGCACTACTTGTATGGTACTAAGTGTGAGATTTTCACCGATCATAAGAGCCTACAACACATTTTCAACCAGAAAGAACTCAACATGAGGCAAAGGCGTTGGATTGAACTCCTAAACGACTACGACTGCAACATTCGTTACCATCCGGGTAAGGCGAATGTCGTAGCCGATGCTCTTAGTCGTAAAGAACCTATCAAGATCTACAGCATTCGAATCCAAAATTACGTTCAAACTCGCATCCTTGAAGCACAACATCTTTCCGTTACTGAAGGAAACATGTACAACGAAATGTCATGTGGTGCAGAACTTCAACTCGAAACCAAACCTAATGGATTACTCTACTTTCTGAACCGTATCTGGATTCCGGACCGTGACAATCTCCGTACCTTTGTCATGAACGAGGCTCACAAGACTCGTTATTCGGTGCATCCCGGTGTGGATAGGATGTACAAAGACCTTCGTACCCAATACTGGTGGCCTGGTACGAAAAAGGACATTGCTCTATATGTGTCCAAGTGCCTTACTTGTTTGAAGGTTAAGGCGGAGCACCAGCATCCATCTGGTTTGCTTGAACAACCCAAGATACCCGTGTGGAAGTGGGAGTGTATTGCCATGGACTTCATAACCAAACTCCCGCACACATCCCGTGGTCATGATAACATATGGGTAATCATCGACCGTTTGACAAAATCTGCTCATTTCCTACCCATTCGTGATGACTATCGAGTTGATAAATTGGCTCGAATATACATTGATGAAATTGTTAGTCGTCACGGTGTACCTCTCAACATTATTTCTGATCGTGATGGACGATTCACTTCTCGCAATCTTTGCAATCAGCTTTGGGTACTTAGCTGAATATTAGTACGGCTTACTATCCGCAAACTGATGGTCAATCTGAATGAACGATTCAAACCCTCGAAGATATGATTAGAGCCTGTGTTATTGACTTCAAGGGAAATTGGGATTTACATCTACCCTTAGTCGAGTTCTCGTATAACAATAGCTACCACACGAGCATTGACATGGCTCCTTTCAAAGCACTTTATGGTCAGAAGTGCCGCTCTCCTATCTGTTGGACTGAAATTGGTGAAGCACAAATCATCGGTCCCGAACTTATTCAGGAGACTTCCGACAAGATCATGTTAATCCGAGACAACCTGCTAGTAGCAAGGAGTCGGCAAAAGTGCTATGCCGACAAACGTAAAAAACCCTTAGAATTTCAAGTCGGCGATCTAGTTCTTCTCAAGGTATCCCCTTGGAACGGCATGGTTCGTTTCGGAAAGAAAGGGAAACTTGCACCAAGATTCGTAGGTCCTTTTAAAATCCTTGAGCGGATTGGGAAGGTGTCCTACAAGTTGGATTTACCCGAAGAGCTCAACAACATCCATCCGACGTTTCATGTCTCGAACTTAAAGAAATGCTTAGCCGACGAAAATCTTCACGTACCATTTGATGAAGTGCGCATTGATGAGTCAATGCATTTCTTGGAGAAACCCGTGGAGATCATGGATCGAGAGGTTAAGCAACTCAAGTGAAGCCGCATTCCAATCGTTAAGGTTCGGTGGGAATCCAAACGTGGTCCTGAGTTCACTTGGTAACGTGAGAATCAAATGAAGACCAAATACCCACATCTGTTTCCAGGACCCTCTTCCTAAACAATTTCGGGACAAAATCTCTTAAAGTAGGGGAGACTGTAATCCCCAGGAAATTCCGGCCTTATTTTTAACTATTCCGGCACTTGTAATTCCATTATTAATTGATCTACATCTCAATACAAGTTATCCTGTTTATTTCATTCCTTGAATATGCATAATTGATGTACCATTATTTAATTTCAAAGATAACAAATATTTATATAAAGAAATTATGTAAATAACTGTTTAATATTCAATAAAATAAATATTTATATATATGCTAAGGTATTTTCTAAACATATATATATATATATATATATTAATACAAACTTTTAAAATTTAAATTATAAATTATATGAAATTAGGGTTTTATAAGGATTATATTATTTTGATAAAAATAAAACCATTTTAACTTGCAAAATTATACGATTATAATTGTAACATTTAAATATAACTTTTACATTTAAGAGATTTTATAGAAGAAATTAGTAGGTTTAATAATTTTATGTTCTACAAAAGTCTAGGGTCGTTTTTATAATTTTAGAAACTTGATCTCCAATCTAAAACAAACTTTAAACATAAATTGATAAACCTTTGAAAACCAGGGACCTTTTTGTAAATTCTCATGTGTTCTTCCCTAAAACACCGACTTTGACTTTTCATGGTCAACCTAATCTCAATTCACTTTACAATCGATCAAGTTAATGCATTTTAACTGCAATTGATGATACCAAATCATTGTGCGACCGTTTCCTAATGATTTAAACGACACAATTAGTTGAAATCAATGAATTGATTACGAAATCAATCCCGTAACCGTCCCTAACCGTGAACTCACTTCAATCCGGGGGTTACACTAGGAATTGACCCATAAAACCTGTTTCCACACTCCCACGACACCTACTACAAACATCCTAAGCACTAATTCACTTCGTTTTTCATCCCATTTGCTCTGTCGGAATCGAGAAGCGTCGAAACCATAACCCCACGTCGTTCTCCTTCGATTCTCAATCATTTCAGGTAATTCTTGAACCTTTAACTTCGTTTTGATCCATGGACTGAAAGCCCCATGGATTGAATGTCGATTCGTCGCGTAATCCATCAACTGGTGAGGCTAGGGTTTTGGATTTCGATTAAGGAAGAAGATGACATGGGAACCTTGGGTTTTGATTTAAATGAACCAGTTTCAGACCAAGGCATAAGCCCTGGTCTGATGGTTAAGGGTGTTGCGTGTGTGTGGCCGGCTAAGGTCACGAGTTCGAATCCAAGGGGGGCTGGATCTTTCCCCTTTTTTCATTTTTAAACCCATTTTAACACATTATTTAATATTAAAAAATTCCTAACTTAAATTCTATAAATTCTATAATTATAATTTGAAAGTTTTATAAAATCAAAATTATAAAATAATGTATACCTATCTTTTTAAATTAAAAATATATTATAAGACATTTTATAAATGTTTTGTTTGAGACAAAAATTTAGTTATATAATTTCACGAATTTTAAATTAAATGTGTGACACTTATTATATTCTTCCAAGTTTATAAATAATTATTCTTGTAAGGATAATTAATTACAATACTCTTAAACTTGTAATTACACAAATATTTATTTTAAATAATTATTTTTAAAATTCTAAATTAGTCTTTTATAAACTCATGAATTTGTTGATAGATGAACTAATTAAATTATATTTATTAATAAATTTACTAATCCTTTTATTTAAATTTATTAATAACTAAACTATTTTATTTACATTAATTAATAGTATGATTAGCCAATTCATTTACATAAAATATTATGATTTAAACCTACATTTCACAATTTATTTGTAAAGTTATTTTATAAATAAATCCTAATGTATAAATCTTATCCCATAAACCTTGTTTATTACCTTTAGAATAATTTTATAAATTAAATGACTTACTAAACTAGTTTTACAAACTATTTATATTACCATTATTTCTATAAGACAAGAACTTATATTTTTCTATAGAGCAACCAAGTAAGTCCATCGTCAACCCAAATCCTATCAAACCCTAAAACCCTAGAATTTCATTATCTTGTCCAACTTACTTTGAACTTAGAAGTACAAATTATCCTTGTAGGTTTGTTGTGAGAAATCCTCACAATAACTCTCCATCAAACCCTATCACTCATAGCTTCAAATCATGTGAGTTTACATAGCCCCTTTTTACTATTTTTACTTTTGGGGTGAAACATGTTATTAAATATCTTTCATACACAATTCAATACCTATGTTCTTATGCTGTGATCTTTATGCTTTATGTCTTGAACTACCTGGTGACCATTACACGTGTTCATGTCAGTACATTCATTAATTTGCAGCCTAAGCCTAAGGTAGTACCTTTTATGATCAACTTACAACTTGGGTATCCTCTTGCCCCTTTTTCAAAATGGCAATTAGTGGGATTGCGTATCTAGTTTTCCATTACCAGGATTGAATTGTACGCTTTGAACCTTGTGTGTTTTCACATATATGCTTTAGACATGCTTTGAACATATTGAATTGTGAACTATACTTAACTTTGTTTGGTGTCAAAACCTATGTTACTCACCAACTACTCGTAGTTGACTTTTACTCACATGTTTCAGGGGCACCTGTTTGAGGACTACTTGATCATATAGGACATGGACCTAGTTTTAATTTAATTTATGTTATATTTGAACTCTTTGCTTTCTACTTTCAATTGTAACAGATGCTTTAAGTTTAGTTGAATAAATATTACTACATTTAATATATGATCATGTGCTTATGAACAACAGCGTCAGCCCCGCCGTATAATCCGCCGTCGGCCGGGGTGTGACACGTTTTGTTCCTTTCCTAGCGATGGTTTTGTTTTAACAAGTACGTGTGTTGGAATCCAAGACTCTTTTTGAAGCACATTGTGTTTGGAATTTTTTTATAGCAAAGTACAAATGGCTTATTGCAAGATATTTTGCTTGTTACTAATTTGTTTTTGGAGAGGGTCATCCGTAGCCCTCTCCTTATCCGTAGAATTGTCTTAGGTTCGTAGAGTTCTAATATCTTGGAACTGGCTTCCACTCTAGGGATGGCAAAATAATCTGAGCCCAGCGGGTATACCCGAAAATCGACGGGTATGGGATTAGTTTTATAAATTTTCGCGGGTATGGGATTAGGTGATTCCCAACCTGATTACCTGAAACCCAATACTCGTTTACCCGAACCATATACTCGAAAAATTTTAATTTTAATTTTTATTTTCCCTTAACCCATGCCTATAAATACTTCATTTTAGAATGTTCATTATATGGAAAATTAATTTTTCTTTTGAAATATGTATTTAATGATATTAATGTATGTAATTTATTTATATTTAATATGTTATTATAAATATAAAATTAGAGTTATAGAAAAGTAATCGACACATACTCGACGGGTATTTGCCGATACTCACGAGTATGCCTGATACCCGACACTAACGGGTATACCCGATACCCGCGGGTATGCCTGATACCCGACAGGTAATTACCCGACACATACCCCACGGGTAATGGGCTGGGTATGGGACACGATTTTACAACCGGGTATGGGTATGGGATTATCGATACCGGCCTGAACCCGATCCATTACCATCCTTATTCCTCTCCATTGTTTTTAACTTGTAGGAACTCCTTGCGTGGGTTTCAATGACTTGATAAGGACCCTCCCATTTTGGGCCCATTTTTCCCATATCTTCCTTGTGACTGGCTTCGTTTTTTCCGGAGGACTAGGTCTCGTGGCTTGAAGGTTCGCTGTCTTGCTCGAGAATTATAATACTTTTCCATCTTTAACTTGTATTCAGCCTCTTTAATCCTCGCTCTTTCCCTCCGTTCTTCTAACATTTCCAGATTTTCTTGAATTTTTCTGTCGTTATCTGCTTCATCTACTTCATTGATCCTTGGTGTTGGGATGCTTATTTTGGCTGGGATTACTGCCTCTGATCCGTAGATCAAGTTCAAAGGCGTCTTACCATGGCTGGTTTTTTCCATTGTTCTGATTGCCAGAGGATGACCAGGAGCTCCTCCACCCAATTTTTTCCATATCTTCCTAGTCTTGCTTTCAAGCCTTCCACTATGCTCCGGTTCATTCTCTCTACCTGCCCATTTGCTTGAGGGTATTCCACCAGTTTGCAACATTGTTTGATGTGGAGGTCCTTACACCATTCCTTGAATGGGTTTTCAGAAAACTGCCGACCGTTGTCTGTTATTATTCCACTGGGAGGTCGTATCGGCAGATTATGTTTTCTCGTGTGAACTTGATGACTTCACTTTCTGTTTATTTTTGCAAGTGGTTTTACTTCTAGCCACTTGGTAAAGTAATCTACCGCCACTAGTAGGAATTTTACCCTTCCTTTGCCTTCTGGGAAAGGGCCCACTATATCCATCCCCCACTTGTGAAAAGGCTAGGCCGACGTGATAAGGAATAAGTTTTGGTGAGTGTTGGACAGGAGCGTGCAATTAGCATCCTTTGCATTTCCATATTTCCTTTAAGGCTTCTCTGTACATAGTGATCCAGTAGTAACTTACGTTCATGATTTTGGCTACTATGCTTCGCGGGCCTATGTGAGCTCCACAGATCCCTCCATGCACTTCTTATCAAGTAGTTGCTTTGTAGCGGGCCTACGCACCAGAGGAGAGGTGACAAACATGCTTTCGCGGGCCTATGTGAGCTCCACTAATGTTTGTTTTAGGTTCGTGAGAGTTTAGGAGAGGTAGGTTTGAGCCTTTATCAAAAATATAAGTTGATATTACTACGGTTTCATACTAAAACTAAGACCTATGATAATACACAATCGAAAGTTCACGCGCAACACGCTATTATACATACAACAATTTGCCATGTCGGTGATGTACTATTCATGCTACATTATTTGATTGGTCTTTTTTTCTTTTTATTTAGTTTTTTTTATTTTTGCCTATGCGACGTCTCCCTTTGTTGGCTTTCCACGAAGTTATTTCTTCTCTATCCCCGATGAAACCAGCTTTTCTAATTTTTTTTCCCTCTTCTTTGTTTCAGGCACTTGATTCTTATTATACATACTACAATTTGGTAGGCAATGAACAATTTTTTAATATTTTTTTTATTTAATTTTCATTTTCATCTCCTGTACTATGTAAAATATACGCTTTTAACTTATTTTATTTTCTATTATTTTCGTTTACCATAATTTTCGTTCGTTTACTTAAAAAAAAAGGAATGCGTAACTGTCTTTAGTTTTTTTTTTGACATTCAGATATATATTATTTTTTACAAAAACAGAGTTGTATTCAAAACCGAATATTTTTTGTCATAAGCTATACCGAATACCGTTACCGCTCCGGTACTGTGACGAACCGCGTCGATAATGAGCGGACAACATCGTTGTCGTGTTGATATTATCAGAACCGGTATCGGTGTTCCTTTTTATGGTTTTCGGTCGATGTAATGCACGACTATATTTTTGTGTTACATTGTACAACATTTTTTTTGACAAAATCATCGCAAATAAATTTCTTTTTCTATCGTAAACTATACTAAGTCCCGGTGCTTTCATGGACCGAACTGATAACTAATGGACAACATCAGTGCCTGTTATTGGTGTTATTGTAATCCACGTTGTTATTTGTTTTTATTGTGTTTCGATCAGTGTAAAGCAAATGTCGTTTTTTAATTTTAGTTTTTTTTTTATCACTTTTTTGTAACTTATTTTAACCGGTTTTTATTTTTTTGGTTTTTGTTCTAGACGGTTTCACACCGTTTTATATTTTCGCTAAATGATTTTTTTTTCATTTTCGTTTTTTTTCATTTATACAACGTGAATATTTCGTGATTTCCGAAGATATCGTCGCTAAATGCTTTTTTTGTACACTTTTTACGTTCGAAACCGAGCCGACTTAACGCGTGCCCCACCACAGGTCAACCTTTCCATCGTTTTTATGGTTGTGTGCTGTTTGGGCCTTGGATGTGGAGTTGAGCTCTATCTGGTCTGCTGTGAAGATAGGCTTTAAAGCCCCTGTGTTCCTTCTCCTTATTCAGCCGAAGATCAAAGAAGCTGCAAGTGCAGCCCTCTCTTTCTGAGCTGCTAGGTTTTTCTTGTTCCTCCATGGAGTCCCAAAAGGAAAGTTCTCTAATAGCGTGATTGGTGGTCTGTACCGTTTGTTCTTGCCCTATATATTGTGCTCTCGGTGTTTCGCTTCAATACACAAAAGAGAGAAGCAAAAACCAGTCTTAGAATTCCTCTTTGTAATCGGGCTGATTGGTCTCCGTTTCTGGTTATTTTGTGCGTCTTTGTAAACCGAACCAAGTGGTTCTTATATCCGATTAAGATTTTTCTCAATAAATTACCATTTTTTTTTACATAATTAGAATCAACACTAAGTTGACACCTAATCAGGTGTTGTCAAGCAGCAACATATTATTATTATTATTAATTTTCTTCACTTTTGTTTGCACTTATATATTTATTTGTTTAAAAGGTTAACAAAGATAATAATGTCGTCTGATGGTAAGACCCTTACCCGCCCAATGAAGACACCCGCGTTCTATGCAGCGCAACCCCCAACCCTGCAAGCCGGTTTAAACATGTTTTCCTTTTTTTTGAACAACAGCACACAATTAGGTGACGTGGCCTACACGGGTAAACCTCATAGTATTCAAACGAACTTTTTTAATGGTTTTGTTTTCTTATCTAAAGTTTTCGTTAATATTTTGGGTAATTTAATAAGTTTGTTTTGTAATATAAAAAAAGAGTTAATTACACGGTTAGTCCCCATGGTTTGTGAAAAGTAACATGTATGTGTACTAAGGGTTTAAAGTTGCAAGTATGAGTATTATGGTTTTAATTTTGTAACAAGGTTAGGTACTAACACTAGCTTCAGTTAATTTTTCAAGGGCATTTAAGTAATTTCTTATATGAGGGACTAATTATATAACTTTTTATATTTAAGGGAGTGTTTCTGTATTTTACATAAAATATTAAATTAAATATAAAAAAACCCATCCTCTTTTTCTTCTTCAGCAACACGAATAAGCTCACCCCTTCCACTCCTGTTGCCCCCTCCACCGCCTACAACCATCGTCGATGACTACCCTCGTTTCATGATCATCTGTCATTAACCCATCCCAAACCAAACCAAGAAACTGATTCTTTTTTTTTTTTTTTACCAAATCTGTTACTTTTTGGATCAACCAAATCGTGACACTATTACCACAATGATCAAAGAGGAAACAATGGCGTGCAACAGTTTCTTGTTGACAGCGAACAGAGACAGCAACACCACTTCTGCAATGGTGTTTTTTCACGGTGGTTCGTAAGTGGAGCTGCAACTGCATCAGAAATTTACTGAGAAGGTGAGAAGGTTCTTTCTGGCCGGAGAAGGTGAGAAGCTCACCGAATCAGAAGACCCTATGATCGGAAACTGCATCAGAAATTTACTAAACATCGTGTTTCAAGCCCTAATCTGGATTTGCATTTCATGATCTGTAACACACTTTGTAGAACCAAAGACTGATTGCTACAAAATTATTCTAAGTACAAATGCTGCTGATAGGCTTATCAGCAGCATTCATCACATGTTGCTGCTAATAGGCTTATCAGCAGCATTCAACACTTGTTGCTGCTGATAGGCTTATCAGCAGCATTCAACACTTGTTGCTGCTGATAGGCTTATCAGCAGCGTTCAACACAAGGTGCTGCTGATGGGCTTATCAGCAGTATTATTCTCATCTCTGCTGCTGATAGCCTTATTCACTGAAGACCAAACGTTGCAGCTGACTATCCATGTGAAGCGCCTCTGACACCTTTCAACAAAAGCAACTGCCACACTCCAAGCAGAAGGAACCTCAGTGGTGCAACCAATAAAGGACAATGTCGCGCGTCTCCAAGCATGCAAACAATGATGCCAAAGAAGACGTTTCAATAAAGTTAACTAGATTAGCCTTTGCGTGTAATTTAGATTAATAAACAAGATCGACGGTCTGTGTTCGATCTGATCCTTAGAATCAAGGCTCTGTCTTGATTCTAAGTTACTATAAATACCTTGTAAACACTTCATAGCAAGCGTGCTTTTGAGTGTGTCTTTGAAGTGCCTTGATAGTGCTTTTCGATAGAGTTTTACTTGTAATCTTGTAATCTCAGAAGTTTAATACAACAGTGCATTTATCAGTATTCTTGCTGTTTACTTGTTTACCTTGTTGGTTGCTATTGTTTCCGCCAATATCAACTAGAATAGAATCACCTTGTAATCTTACGATCCTACAAGTGGTATCAGAGCTTTGGCTCAAGATTAAACAAACTAACATTTGTTTAATCACTTTTTGATTCTATTCAAAACTCTATTCTTTTTCAAGTCACACAAAACAAAATGGCACAGAGTCATGGATCTGAAGACATCGGCAGTATCAACCGACCACCGAGGTTGATGTCTGGGGAGGACTATGATATGTGGAAGAACCGTTGGAAAGCTTCTTCTGCTACCATGAATACGGAATATGGAAATCCATAAGGGATGGACCTTATGTTCCCATGGTGGCCTCTGCTGACTCCGGAGGACCACTAGTTCCGAAGGAACCCTCCAAGTATTCTGAAGAAGACATCAAGAAAATGGAGGTGGACTTCAAGGCACTAGGAGCTATCCAAATGTGCCTTCTAAATGAAGTTTTTCACAACTTCAAAGCTCACAAAACTGCAAAGGAGTTATGGGGAGCCTTGGAAAAGATGTTTGCTGGATCTGAGGAGGTCAAGGAGAACAGACGTGACATTCTCAAGCAACAGTATGAAAACTTCGTCTGGAAGGAAGGTGAGTCACTAACAGTTTTGTATAACAGGTAGTTGGAGAACTGCAGTGCTCCAAGGTAAAGCTGGAGAATGAAGACATTCTCAAGAAGTTCATAAGATCTCTGCCTAGTTGTTGGACATTGTATACAGTGTCCATCAGAAGAACAGAAAATCTGAAGACTCTTCAGATGACTGAGCTCTTTGGCATGCTCAAAACCTATGAATTAGAAATGATCCAAGCTAAAGAAAGGAGCTCCAGTTATCAATCAGCTACCACCTCCTCCACCACCACCTCAGCGCTTCACTCTGATCATTCCGGTCCTAGTGCAAGCAATTACTATCCTCCCATTGTTACTCATCCTCAAACACCAACTACTTCACAATCTATCTCATCACCATTTCTTCTTGAGGCACCTCCTCAACAACCAACCTCTACTGCTTTTGTCTCTGACAACTCAAGCAGCATGTACTTCATAAAGGAGGATCTGGAATGCTTTCATCCAGATGATCTTGAAGAAATGGATATTCAGCACTCATATGCCATGCTCTCCCTCAGAGCAAAAAGGTTTTATTCTAGAACCGGAAGATCAGTTCCAGGCAACAACTCAAACACCAGAGTTGGGCTTGATAAAAGCAAGATCCGATGTTACAACTGTAACCAAATGGGTCACTTTGCTAGGGAATGCAAGTCACCTAAAGCCAATCAGGGTACAAGCCATCAAAGACAAGCTTACCAAGGTCAACCCAGGCAGCAGCAGCAACAAGGAACTCCTCCAGCACAAACTGCAGCCTGTGCAAATGTTGGAACTTCAGACTTTGACTGGAGTTTTCAATATGAAGATGTTCCTGCCTCCAACCAAGCACTTATGGCAGACAGTGCAGAGATACCACCTCAGGTATTTGAACATCTTTGCTCTCAAGCTTGCATTGACAAAGTTTTAGGTTATAGAAAGCATAACCAAAATCTGATAGATCAAAATGAAGAGTTTCATCAAATGAAGTCTGAATTCAAAAAGGTCGAAGATACTTACAAAAAAAAAATTAACTGCCTTAAGAAAGAGATTTCTTCATTAAAACATGAACAAACCAATCTAGAAACTCAGATTGATGATCTATTAGTAAAACTTAAAGCTACCAGAGCTGAACTGGCTGAACAGAAAGTTCATGTTGAAAAATATGAATTTTCATCTAAAAAGTTACAAAGATTGTTAGATATTCAAGTCCATGAAAGGGTAAAAACTGGACTTGGATATCATAGTGACGAGTACCAGACAGTTCCTCCTCCTGCTGATTATGTTGCCATTCACCAACCAAGCTTTAATACTGCAAAACTTGACATGGCAAACCGAAATCTTGATCCTTCAATGGATGCATGTTTTGTGGAAGACTGCTCCACCTCTTTAGAATCTGAGTCAACCTGCTCAGACCACTGTGAAACTAGCGCAGTCCCATCTGCTCCTTTCTCTGAAGCCGGTTGTCCTGTTGTTACTCCAACCATTCCAGCTCCCATCCCATTCAAACAAATCAAGATTAGCTATCCTCCAGGTGGAAGAAAGCTAAACAAAAGGGAGAGACATCAGGCTTCACCAACCCCAAATCTCAGTCAAAGTCAAAGGCGTTTGATTTCTCTCATACACCTGGAGAAAAAGGTCCATATGTTCAAAGGACACTAGAAGAAGCCACCTTTGAACATAACAAAGCTCATCCCTGGAACTTCAAAGATTTGTTTCAAAGTAAGAACTATGTGGACTCTCACAGGGACAAGATAGCAGTATCATGCTTTGTGTGTGGTAAATACAATCACACTGCCAGCACCTGCTTTCACTACCGTGAACACCAAAGAAACTCAAAGCAGCATGCCTTTGAGAAAACAAACAGAAACAAACAAGTGAGAAGCTATGATGCAAAGGCAACAAAGTTCAGAGAATCTCTATCCCCTCAAAGAGTGAAGATGCAGAAACCTCAACAAACTTGCATCATATGTGGGGAATCAAACCACTTTGCTGCAACATGCAAGTTCAACCCTTTTAACCAAGTTGCAAATCGTTCATCTATGTTCAACCCATCAGCAGCAAACAAAATCGCTGCTGATAGAGTAAAATCCAGGAAACCAAAGGCAAAGCCTTCAGCAACAAAATCCTGTGCTGCTGACAAAGCACAACCAAAAACAACGGCATCAGTAGCAAAAGTATCTGCTGCTGACAAAGCAAAATCCAGAACAAAGCTTCCAGCAGCAAAAACTGCTGCTGCTCCAGCAAAGCCTTCAGCAGCAAAATCGGCTGCGGATAAGCCAGAATTGTCAGCAACAACATCTTCTGCCGACAAAGTAAAGAAAGCTAGAAAACCACCAGCACAACAATTGAGGGTCAAACAGTCTCCAAGCATAACAAACGGTTCCATTGACTACAAGCTTGCTAAAAATGGCAAATTAGCAACGATTATCTACAATGCTGCAAGCTACAATGTTCCTCCCACTAATTAGATATTTCCCATGTGCAGGGACAGCCAGGCAACAAACACAATACTTGGGTGCCAGATAGCGGCTGTTCCAGGTACATGACAGGCAACAGGTCCATCCTCTCTAACTTCAGACATTTTAATGGAGGATATGTTGCCTTTGGGAGTGACTCAAAATGTGGATCTATCACTGGACAAGCAACTGTGTCCAATGAAAGGATGAGTATTGAAAGAGTCAACTATGTTAAAGAACTTGACTTCAATCTCATGAGTGTTTGCCAAGTATGTGATAAAAAGCATTGGATGCTCTTCACTGACAAGGAATGTTTCGTGTTAGCTCCTGGCCTATCTAAACCCCCTCCAGAGAAGATTCTCCTAACTGCTAATAGAAAGGACAACTTATATGTGCTTGACATGAATGAAGTCACTCCCTCTGGTAGTGTTTCATGTTTTCTGTCAAAGGCATCAGTTGATGAATCCGCTCTCTGGCACAGGAGGTTAAGCCATGTTAACATCAAAACAATCAATAAATTAGTGAAGGACAATCTTGTTAGAGGGCTTCCTGACAAAGAATTCCAGCTAGAGGATCACTGCATTGCCTGCTTGAAGGGAAAACAACACAAGAGTTCCCACAAGCCCAAGACATTGAACACAAATGACACCCCTCTCCAGCTACTGCATATGGATCTCTTTGGTCCTACGAATGTCATGTCAATGGGCAAAAAGTCATACTGTCTGGTGATAACTGATGATTTCTCCAGATTCTCATGGGTATTCTTCCTAAGAACAAAAGATGAAACTGCTGAGATTCTCAAATCCTATATTCTTAGGGTAGAGAATCAAAGCAATCTGAAGGTAAAGATCATAAGGTGTGATCAAGGAACAGAGTTCAAAAATCACACTCTGAACAGTTTCTGTGAGAGCAAGGGAATTGAAAGGCAATACAGTGCTCCAAGAACCCCTCAACAAAATGGGGTTGCTGAAAGAAGAAATAGGACTCTGATTGAATCAGCAAGATCTATGCTGGCTGACTCAAAGCTGCCCCTTACTTTCTGGGCGGAAGCAGTAAGCACAGCTTGTTATGTGCAGAATAGAGTCCTTATTGTTAAGCCTCTCCAGAAAACACCCTATGAACTATGTCTCAAAAGAGTTCCCTATATTGGCTTCCTGAAGCCCTTTGGATGTCCATGTACCATACTCATCACACATGGGGTTCTTCCTAAATTCGGTGCAAAGTCTGATGAAGGTTACTTTATGGGTTACTCCTCTCAATCAAAGGCCTACCGAGTATTCAATTCTAGGACTCGGATTGTGGAAGAATCTGCTAATGTGGAATGCAGGGAACACGTTGTCTGTGAACAAGGCAAAGGTCCTAACTGGCTCTTTGATATAGACTCCTTCACCCAGATATTTGAGCCCCTCATATTCTCAAATATGGAGTTTTCTTCTTCAAAATCAACACCTTCTGCCTCAACCTCTTCTTCTGACTACAGACTGGATTTTCCCAGTCCCTACATCAGGATGAAAAGGCCATCCATTGATCCCCCATCAGTGGCAGAAGCTATTGAAGCCAGTACAGGTGAAGCCAGCACTTCCAACACCACAAGCAGCAATCTCTCTGACCAAGAAATCTTTAATGAAGCCTCCTCAATTCATGCTGAAGAGGCTTCTGATGCTAATACTGCTGACAATGTGGAACACAATGATCAGAACCCTCAAGCTCCTCTCCTCACAACTGAAGACAATCCTGATCTAAACCAAAGTAATCTTGAAGAGGGAATACGGCTGGATGTGATACCAGATCAGAGAATAAACAAAGAGCATCCTCTGGAAAACATCATTTGCCAAGTCCACACAGGTATCCAGACAAGAAGTAAGTCTCATGAAGCCAACATTTGTTTGTTCTCTTGCTTTCTATCTCAGGTGGAACCCAAGAAGATTGATGAAGCTCTCGCTGAGAGGAATCCCAGGCGCCAAGAAACCACGGGTGATGGGGATGCTGAGGGTCGGCCTACGGCCCCATCTGGGTCCAAGGATTCCACAACTGTGGATGAGGACAGACTGAAACTTCATAACTTGGAATTGACGGCTAGGGTGGCTATGCTAGAGGCTGAAGTGTCGAAACTAAGACACCAAATCTCTATGCATGAAGCCCATCAATGCCCAACTTTAGCCACTCCCTCTCTCGTATCAGTAGGCACCCAAACTGATGCTTACCTGTCTACTGATGCAACCAAAAAGGGGGAGATGGTCTCTATGGAAGAAGATACAGACAGTCTTGACGACTGGATTCAAGAGCAGGTTCTACTTCAAAGCTCACTATTCAAGCCTGCTTTTGTACAAATTCATGACTTGCCAGCCACAGATAACGAAGACGAAGAGAAATCTGAAGACTGGAAGTTGGTCGTCAGGGCTGTCGATGAAATGCTGAATGGTACTGAAGACACAGAACAACCAAATACACCATTCAGCATCATCCCTGAAGCAGCAGCCATCATTGGTCAATCCTCTACCCCCCAACTACTCAAATCATCCCCAACTGCTGCTGCTCCAGCAAAGCCTTCAGCAGCACATCGGGTAGCTTATCCTGAATCCTCGGCGGCCGCAGAAATGAGACTGACTCCTAGCAATCTTGAAATAACAAGGAGCAGTCTTCTCCCTGAAGAAGAAGTTCTGGGCCTTCGAAGATTCCTGTATGCCTTCCTGGTCAAGGACTTGGACGTGCTAGCTTGGGTGAGCACTAAGTCCCTTGACCACACTCTTCTGCTCAGCAACGGCTCCTCTCCCATCATCAACACCAGGAACATCCTTCAGCTGCCCTCAGACTTCCTATTCAAGATTTTTCAGCTCAGGGCAAACATCTGCAACGTCAACTCTCTTGAAAGCTAGGCAATGATAGCTACTGTCAGAGCCCATCTTGAAGAAGAAGGACTGATTCCTCAGGAAGAGTCTGTGTCAACTTCTGATGCTGACTCCAACTCAGATACTCCACAAGTTGAAGCCACATCTACAGCATCTGGCACAAGATCTTCTCTTAGGGATTAACTGAGGGAAATAGAAGGTCCTGAGTATCAACTTGATGAAGAAAGTGATCATCCTTTGTCAATCCCTCAACTTGCCAATGAAGCTGAGGCAGAGATCCCAATAGCAGCATCATCATCTGCTGTTGAGATCAGTGAAGCTGAAGCAGAGGCATCCAATGTAAACAAAGGAAAGGGAATCATGACTGATGAAGATGAAGAGAGGTTGCAAAAAGAGAAAAGAGAGATAGAAGAGAAAAGAAGAAAAAGAGAAGAAGAGGAGATGGCTGACATGAAAAAGGCTCAAGAAAGAAAAACAGCCATTCTCCTAAGAGAACAAACCATCCAGCTGTATGCTAGACAGCTGGATGAGCTGAAAAGAAAGATTCCTGCAGTTGACCAGATTGAAGAAGATGCAGCCCTTGCTCGTCAACTGCAGGAACAGTTCAATAAAGAGGAGGAAGAATTGGAGAAAAAGAAGAAAGAAGAAGCTAAGTTCAGAATAACCGATTCTGAACTAGCTAAAGAAATGAGGGAGGAGTGGGTAAAGACTCTAGTCTCTCAAGGTGAGGATGCAGACTACCTTGAGAAACTATCAACTAAAGAAGTCTACAGAGCCTTCATGGGTCAGCAGGGTCAATTGGCTAGCAAGAAAAAGGCTGAAGAAGAAGAAAAAGCCAAGCTACAGTCCAAGAAGACCATTGCACTGAATAAAAGAACCCATGAAGAAAGGAAGGTCATGATTGACTTCCTTAAGGCTAGAGGAGATAGTGGAAAGAGGCTAGGTCCCATGAATTTCATGAACCTGCAAGCCCTCTACTTCAAAGTTAAAAAGGATGAGGAAGAAAGACTAGGGAAGAAGGGCTCCAAGAAAAGGGTACTTATCAAAGAAGAAGAAAAACCAAAGACAAAGAAACCCAAGCCTTCTCCCTCACCTACCTCTTCCTCAGTCCATCATCCTTCCACTCTCCTCCCCAAACCTTCCACTCCTCCACCCAACAAGTCAAAATCATCCCACCCAGCTCCCACTCATCAACAACCTCCCCTAAAGAAATCCAAATCCTCATCTGAACCTGAAGACTCAAGAAACATAGTTGAATGGGTCTACAATCCACAGGATCAAAGGTTTGAGATCTTCAGGGGGAGAACTGAAAGAAGAAGATCTACATACAGGTCTGTTGATGAAGTTCTGCAACTACCAGATTCAGACCTAAGAAGAATTTTGGAGCTGGGTGAAGCTCATGAGCCTGCAAATGAGAGAGGGAAACATCTTATGCTAGCAATCAGACATTACCTCAACCCTAGCAAAGATGTAGTCATGGATATCAAACCACTCAAGTCCCACTCTCCACTTGTATCTTGGTCCTACAATGCTGATTTGGATGAGTTCACTCTAATTGATGTAAAGAAGCAGCAGATGAGATGTTCAAGCAAAGCAATCTACAAAATGCCACACAAAGACATCAAGACTCTGTCTGAACTTCCACTAAACAATCCCAGCAAGGATCCAAGAGGCTATGAGGTTGAAAGGATAGTCAGCCACATGCAAAAGCTTCAGCAGCAAAGTAATTAGAAGAATTTTGGTTGCATCAGTCTAGGGGGAGTTTGTAGAACCAAAGACCGATTGCTACCAAATTATTCTAAGTACAAATGCTGCTGATAGGCTTATCAGCAGCATTCATCACATGTTGCTGCTAATAGGCTTATCAGCAGCATTCAACACTTGTTGCTGCTGATAGGCTTATCAGCAGCATTCAACACTTGTTGCTGCTGATAGGCTTATCAGCAGCATTCAACACTTGTTGCTGCCGATAGGCTTATCAGCAGCGTTCAACACAAGGTGCTGCTGATGGGCTTATCAGCAGTATTATTCTCATCTCTGCTGCTGATAGCCTTATTCACTAAAGACCAAACGTTGCAGCTGACTATCCATGTGAAGCGCCTCTGACACCTTTCTGCAAAAGCAACTGCCACACTCTAAGCAGAAGGAACCTCAGTGGTGCAACCAATAAAGGACAATGTCGCGCGTCTCCAAGCATGCAAACAATGATGCCAAAGAAGACGTTTCAATAAAGTTAACTAGATTAGCCTTTGCGTGTAATTTAGATTAATAAACAAGATCGACGGTCTGTGTTCGATCTGATCCTTAGAATCAAGGGTCTGTCTTGATTCTAAGTTACTATAAATACCTTGTAAACACTTCATAGCAAGCGTGCTTTTGAGTGTGTCTTTGAAGTGCCTTGATAGTGCTTTTCGATAGAGTTTTACTTGTAATCTTGTAATCTCAGAAGTTTAATACAACAGTGCATTTATCAGTATTCTTGCTGTTTACTTGTTTACCTTGTTGGTTGCTATTGTTTCCGCCAATATCAACTAGAATAGAATCACCTTGTAATCTTACGATCCTACACACTTAGATTTGTCAAATTCAGTTTCTAGGGTTTCTTTTTTTGTGTTCAATTTATCAAAAAATCAAATTTTGATCTTTATAGGAAAAAAAGCCCTAATTTGGATTTGCATTTCATGATCTGTAACACACTTAGATTTGTCAAATTCAGTTTCTAGGGTTTCTTTTTTTGTGTTCAATTTATCAAAAAATCAATTTTTGATCTTCATAGGAAAAAAAGCCTTAATCTTGATTTGCATTTCATGATATGTAACCCACTTGATTTGATAAAGAAGAAAAAGGGGGATGGTTTTTTTATACTTAATTTAATATTTTATGTAAAATACAGAAACAATCCCTTAAATATCAAAAGTTATATAATTAGTCCTTCATATAGAAAATGACTTAAATGCTCTTGAACTTAACAAAAAAATTAACAGAAGTTAGTGTTAGTACCTAACCTTGTTACAAAATTAAAACCATAATACCCATACTTGCAACTTTAAACCCTTAGTAGCCATACATGTTACTTTTCACAAACCACAGGGACTAACCGTGTAATTAACTCTATAAAGAATATGGTTTTTGTTGAAAATCGAGTGACGAATATACTAATGAGCGTTCACGTATTGTTTTTTTGGTGATGTTAATACCGGTATGTGGGTCTTCCGATCCCTACATATTTTATCTACGTTGTTCAGAGCCAATACGCCGTGACGCGCATCCCGCCGCAACACGCAGGTGCATTTGAATAGTTTTCAACAATTTCAAAAAATAAAGTTGTAGTCTTTGAAACTTTTTTAACAGCCAACGAATACTATAACCCCGTCCACCCGGATAAACCCATTGGCGAAAGGCCACCCACACCCGCGAACGTAGACGACGCTGGTGACCCGCCCCACCCACAATTCTAGGGGAAACCCACCACTCAAAGGCCCACTGTGAAAAAACCACTGGCTCACCTGAGCATATTGCACCAAGTGAGACTCGAACCCATGACCTTTATATTGAAAGGCTATGAGAGTGTCTCATACCGATTGACCTGGGGCTCATTAGTTATAGCCTTTGAAACTTAAAATATAAATATTGTGTTTTTCAATAACACTAATATTATTCCGGCTTATTAATTAATAATAATGCATGGGTTCCTTCCTTTTGAAAAACCTAGCAATAGAGTAAGAAATAAACTAACTATTCTACGATGAACTAACTATTCGACATCATCTTCGTAAACTCCTCAAAATTAACACAACCATCACCGTCGGTATCCACCGATCTAATCATCTTCACGCAATCATCCACCGTACACTTCTCCCCCAACCGAGTCAAGATCTGGCGCAACTCACTCGACGAGATCAACCCGTTCTTGTCCAAATCGTAGAGCTCAAACGCTGCATGAAGCTCCTTCACCCCTCCATCTCCGTCGCCGAAGTTTCCTCTACAGAATCCGGCGAACTCCTCGAGATTGATATAGCCGTCGAAGTCGGTGTCGATTTTCTTCATCATTTTCTTCACTTCTACGTGGGAGGTTTCAGTTCCGATCGCTTTCATGACGTGGACGAGCTCGTCGGAGGAGATTTTGCCGTCGCCGTTGGTGTCGAAGCGGTTGAACACTTTCTTGATCTCGTCGGAGTTGATGAAGTAGAACGATTGGTTGCTGGTCATTGTTGAAATACCGTTGAGGAGAAAGAGGGAAGGGGAGTGAATCAAATATACAAGGGGAAGTCGCGTGGGCTGCTTTGATGGAGGATATTGATTTATTGAATGCCTTTTGTTTTCTATGACAAAAATGTGTTTTGTTAATAAAGATATATAAATGATTAGTAATTAGATGAATATTTATATTGAAATTCACACGAGGCCAAATTTTTTTTAACACCAAATCTACCTTACTCCTTGTTTTGGGTAAAAATTAACAAGGGTAATTTTGTAATCAAACTTAGTAAGTGAGGTAGTGTGCTTTGTAAAATTCATGATGGACAAAGTATATAAAACAATAAAACGACACGAGTGTTTATGAGGAAAGCCCTTAATCTCTGAGGATCGCCAGCATAAAACCTCGGGAAAGTCACTTGCCTACTAGTCTTGTATAAACCAATGAAAACGAGTACAAATGTGAGCAGTAATCGATCGAATGCTAGGTGTTAAGTGTGTTATGTGTGTATTTTCTAATCGATCAAGCTACTGATTAAATACAAAGATTATGCTAACTAACTATCCGAGAATCCCGGAATGGACCAAGTCTTCTAATATGACCGTTGGAAGCCACTCCACGCGTCTTCTACACGTTCTTCTTGACTTCTAGAGCGATTCTTCAGGGAATAGTTTGACTACGCATGTTTTACCTGCAAGCAATGAACGAAATAGAGGACAAGTAACCGTTAGTAGCATTAATATTCAGGATACTGAAGTTACTAGGATCTTGGATTCCGGATTAAGCTATATTCAGGATCCTTCATGAAAATCAATCCCTAACAATTGTCCCAAAAAATTGACAACTGTCTACAAAAGTTACAACTGTGAATTTTTAAAATTCAAATTTCAAATTTCAAATTGAAACGTGATGAGACGTGGTGTGGTAAACGAGGCAATGACACGTCGTTGTTCAAGGCGGTTTCATAATTACCCCCTATATTTATCTTTTTCCATTTATCTCTGAAGTTCATCTTATTCCTCTCTCTCTCAAGGATTTCAGGTATAGCTTTTCTTTTCTTCCTTAACTCTGTCGATTTTCGTATCAAAATGGCTAAGAAAACCACACGATCTTCCACATCTTCGGATGATTTGTATAGTCAACATCTGATAGCGAATCCGGATTCTGAGAAATGCACATTCACTGATCGTCACATCGAATTTCTTAAATCTGGGGGATCCTTCCCTAAAAATACCGTTTTTCTTCCTTTCGACCCTAAGACCAGGGCTGATTTTACTTCCAACAGTTGGGTCTGTTTTCCCTCTTTTCCTTTTTCCATCGGCTTCTCGTATCTTTTCCTGCTTTCACCACTGAATTCTTTAAGAAAATAGGTTTGAGTTACGCTCAAACAATGCCCATGATTTGGCGAACCCTACATACTCTAGAAATCTTGATTCGTAATCATGCTCTCGACTTCACCATCTCAGAATTAGCTTATGAGGAGCCACGATTGTTCCCGTTTCTTATTCCAAATCAAAACCGGCATGAACCATTTGATCCTGAAAATAACTCAAAATGATCTTAATTGGAAAAATAATTTTTCTTTGTGAGAAGAGATTCGATCCCCGGTGGGGATAAGTTGCCGATCAAATGGATTGTTAAGGGTAGGATTCTGTCTTGTAGGATCCTCATTATTTTGACATCCTAGATACTAACTTTTCGATGGTCTTTTTGTATTACCGCGCCAAAGTTTTCTGGGGTGGCTTCACCTTCTTCCGAGACTGCCAAGAGAGTCATTTTCTTCTACAACATCGAACCCATAGAGCGGACTTTCAAGGTTAAGACTCAGTCGGTAGTAGAGAGCTCAGAAACGTATCCCTTAGGCTCGGAAATGTCTGGTAGGATAAAAGAAATTCACAGTATTTTGTTAGTTTATAAGATATGTACTGGTCTAAACTGTTATCTTGAAATAGGTGTTCGCAAGCCAAGCTCTAAATTTGCCCTGGACGATATTGACAACATGATCTCTAAAGGAAAGAGCGTCAAGAAGGAGCCTAGCCTCACTGTTACTGAAGCATCCAAACCAAAAGTTCCCAAGCCAGAGTCTTCAACTGCTCGTCTTAATCCAACTTCCATCAAGAAGTGGAAGATCACTGATCTTGCTGAGATTTCCATCAATGAATGCTCTGATTATGCTGATGTCCACAAGAAGCTGCATGCTCTCAGCCATTTGGTAAGGAACTTTTAGTATCCCAGATCCTAATCTTGATCCTGCATTTTTATTGACATATATTGTTTAAAACAGGCTATGGAGAAAATGATTAAGTTCTACGAGAAATCGGTAAAAGAGGCTGAGGAGAGCAAACAGATGATCAAAGATTTGCAGAAGATTGGGGACGCCAAGAGCAAGAAGTTAGCTGAAGAAATTGATGATCTCAACATGGCAAAAGCGGAGCTTCAGGATGCTTATGCTCAGCATGCTCAGGATCTCGACGAATCCCATGAACAGGCCAAGATGTCAGCTGCTGTCTCCATCTTCCAAGCTAGGATAAAAATGGCAGAAGAGGCTGCTGACGTGAACATTGATTTAGCTAACTGGGACGTGCAAGGCTGGAAGAAGTTGGTTGCTGACTTAGGAGGAGAGCCATTGCCGACTGAAGATGAAGGAAAAGTGGTGGCCAAAGGCGAGGTGGGAGGCTCTACAAAGGCGGTTGAGAAGGTGGTAGGTCAAGACGATGATGGCAAAGAAGAAAAGGCTTGAGTCTTGAATTTGGTATTTGTGGTTCTGAATTTTAATCTTGCTTGTCTGTTGAACATTTTACTTTTTTTGTTCCTTGGGATCCTAGGTGGGATAAACAATTTAACAATATGTGTCTCGGGTGGATGGGTCCTTTTTTAGATGAAACCCGGGACACTCTTTATTTCCTGCGCTTATAATAGTAATTAGTAACTTTTGACTATTTGCCATGAATGTTGTGTTTGTTGTGACATGTTATAGGAAATCATGATCCTTGGTCAGTTATGCCTTAGAAAAATAGATTTGGAAGCATTTTAAGGATACCGGATCCTTAATAAGTATTTAAAAATAACCTCTTAGGTTTGAGTTAGAAAAATGTAATTTAGTTCTAATGAATGGTTTGAAAGAACACCAGTTATAAACATATCATGGCTTAGTCACTCAAATCTCAAATCTTCTTTTGATTGAAAATAAGTAACAAATACCTTTGTTGAGAACTAAGTCGGGTAGATACACATATAAGATTATGACATTGAGTTCATAGTATAATAACTATTAGTTGTCCCCTGTGTATAATCATTAGACACGCCGTAGACTTAGTAATTGTACTTTAGGATCCTCATAAGTCTTCAATCAGTTTAAGGATCTTGTATCAGCATATTGATGCTAAGTTCTTGGGTTAACACATAAGTGTTAAATACTTGTGACAAGTTAAAATCGTGGGCCAAGCCAGAATAACGTGGGCCAAGCCAGAAAAATGTGGGCCAAGCCAGAATAACGTGGGCCAAGCCAGAATAACGTAGGCCAAGCCAGAATACGTGGGCTAAGCCAGAAAAACGTGGGCCAAGCCAGTCTTGAGTTAGCATGAAAATGCTAAAAACCTTAGCAATAACACGTCTGTTACTATCGTAGGATTTAAGATATAGCCAACAGAGATGAAATTATCAGCCAATGTGACATGGACTGGTCGCACCACCTCGAACTATACTTGAATATCGTGCGCTACAGGCGGAGTGTTTAAACTCAATACATAGAAAGGTGAAAACCTTTAAACCTTAGAAGGTATGCAGGATACCTTAACTTAGGAGAGATGGCTAATCTCTATCTTCTGTCGGGATCCCTGGGGATACTTCCTGTAAGACAGGAAATCTTGGTGAAGGTGGGTGTTAGCCTGACTAACACCCCTCCGACGCTCAAGTTAGTACTTTGATAAAGAATAATAATGACGAAAATAGTCAGTGATAGAAGACATACCAGTCTTAGTTAGAATTTAAGTTCCTACTTTCATAAAATAGGCTTTGAGATGAATTGCATTCTAGGATCTTGGCAGGATATCTCCTTCCATAGTAGCCAACCAATAGGCTCCCTTGCCTGCTTCCGAATCAATCATATATGGGCCTTTCCATTTTGGTAGTATTTTGGAATGCCTTTCTTAATACAAGATCTCCCACTTGTAATCTCCTAATCCTTATATTTTTGTTGTATGACTTTGCTATCCTCTATTGATAAGCTGCAATGCAAACTTTGGCAAGTTCTTTGAGCTCATCCATAGTGTCAAGATCATGAGCAAGATCTTCATCGTTGGTTTCTGGAGTTTGGAGATTGGTTCTGGCAGTAGGGATAACCATCTCCGTAGGGATCATGGCCTCAATATCAAACACCAATGAGAATGGAATTTGACTCGTTGCATTCTTCATGGTCGTCCTATCTACCCAAAGTGCAAATGGTAGTTCTTCAGCCCATCTTCCTTTCTTTGCTCCCAATCTCTTTTTGAGGTTGTTGATGATGATCTTTTTGCTGGACTCTGCCTGTCCATTGGCTTGAGGATGTACCGGGGTAGAAGTTATCATTTTGATTCCCCAACTGGCATAGAAGTCAGTTATTCTCTTGCCATTGATCTGAGATCCGTTATCACATATTATCGGGATCCCAAATCTTGTCAAGATGTTGCGCTTGATGAAGGATATGACCTCTTTTTCTCTGACTTGGACAAACGCTTCTGCTTCAATCCATTTAGAGAAGTAATCTGGCATTGCTAGCATAAAGACCTTTCCTCCTGGTGCTTTGGGAAGTTTGCCAACTATATCCATTCCCCATTTCATGAATGGCTATGGAGAGATAATTGGATATAAAGGCTCTGCTAGTTGGTGAAGTATGTTGCTGTGTCTTTGGCAGGCGTCCCATTTCTGGGAGTAAGTCAAAACATATTTCCTCATGTTAGGCCAGTAATATCCTGTCCTCAGGATCCTTGAAAATAACGCTCTACCCCCAGCGTGATTGCCACAGTCACCTTCGTGTATATCTTTCAGAACTTCACGTGCTTCAGCATCCTCCAAGCATCTTAAGTATGGACCTGCAATAGACTTTCTATACAAGACATTGTGCAATATTATAAAACGTGATACCCTCATGCGAAAAGCTTTTTGATTCTTTTCCTCACTTGCGATTTTATCATCCTACAAATATTTCTTAATGGGTGAAATCCAGGATCCTTGACTAGGTTCAAGATCCTGTATGTCTGCTTCTTCTTCAGTGTTGGATACTTCATTTATCTTCTCAATTGCGCTCAGAATATGTATGATAGGTATTTTGGTACCTTATGGTATTTTAAGAGCCGAAGCAAGGTTTGCTAAGGCATCATCCTCAGTATTTTCTTCTCTAGGTACATGTGTAATGTTAAAAGTTTCGAATTCCATGGATAATTGCTTAACTATTGTGAGATATTTGGCTAACTTGTCACCTTTTACTGCATATGAACCATTGAAATGGTTAGCAATTAAAAATGAGTCTACATATACCTGGAGATACCTGGTCTTGATATCCTTGGCTAATTGCAATCATGCTATCAACGCCTCATACTCTACTTCATTGTTCGTAGCCTGAAACTCACAACTTATGGATTGGGGTATTGTATCCCCTTGTGGCGATTTCAGTATGATCCCTAGACCTGTTCCTCTTACATTTGATCCACCGTTAGTGAATAACGTCCACTTATCCCTGGATTCTCCCAATTGCTGAACTTCAAGATCTGCTTCATGTTGGATATCACTGCTGAAATCAGCCACAAAGTCCGCAAGTGCCTGAGACTTTATTGCTGTTCTAGGTTCATATATGAGGTCATAGGCGCTGAGCTTGACTGACCATTTAGCCATCCTTCCTAACATCTCTGGCTTTCTTAAGACACACTTAATAGGGTAGTTAGTCTTAACATGAATAGCATGAGTTTCAAAATAATGTCTTAGTTTAATGGATGCCATTATTAAGGCTAAGATTAGTTTTTCTAAATGAGAGTACCTGGTTTCAGCTGCAAGAAAACATTTACTTACATAATATACCAGATGCTGCTGGCCTTCGTGATCCTCGACTAGTACAACACTTACGGTGCTTTGGGATACTGCCAAGTATAGGGATAATGGTTCAACGTCTTCTGGTTTCATTACTAGAGGAGCTGATGACAAGTATTCTTTCAATGATTGGAGTGCTCGTTCATGCTTCTCTTTCCATTCGAATCTTTTGTTCTTCATCAGGATGTCATAGAACTCTTTGCACCTTTTTGAATATCTTGATATGAACCTGTTAAGTGCTGCTACCCTCCCGGTTAGTCTCTGGACATCCTTGGTGTTCGCTGGGGATTTGATATTGATTTGTTCTGGATTGGCCTCTATCCCTCTCTTGGTTACCATGTAGCCCAGGAACTTTCCTGCCCCTACTCTGAAATGGCATTTTGAAGGATTCAACTTCATGTTGTATTGGTCCAGGATATCGAATGCGTCCCTGAGATCCCTGAGGTGATCCTCAGCATTCTTTGATTTTACCACCATGTCGTCAATGTAGACCTCCATGGTGTCCCCTAGTTTTTCTTTGAACATCATGTTAACCAGCCTTTGGTATGTAGCACCTACATTTTTCAAACCAAAAGTCATAGCAATATAACAATAGATACCTGTTGGAGTCATGAATGCGGTATCCTCCTGATCCGAGGGTTCCATCTGAATTTGTTGGAATCCTGATGAAGCATCCATGAAATTCAGCATTTCGTGGCCTGCTGTGGCGTCGACCATAGAGTTAATGTGTGGTAGTGGAAAAGGATATTTGGGGCATGCTTTGTTCAAGTCAGTGAAGTCTACACATACTCTCCATTTTCCATTCTTATTCTGGACCACCACCACATTAGCTAGCCACCTTGGGAATTTCACTTCCCTTATCATTCATGTCTTTAGTAGTCTTTCGACCTCTTCTTGGATAACTATGTTCTTCTCCGGTGCAAATTTTCTTCTTTTTTGATGTATTGTCCTAAAACTGTTATCAACACCTAATTTATGTGTAATAATATCTTTAGAGATACCTGTCATGTCTTCATGTTTCCAAGCGAAGGTTGAGGTTCTGCTTCTTAGTAATTCCATAAGATCTTTCTCAATATCCTTGGGGATATTGGTTCCAACAAGCACCTTGACATCAAGATCCTCTATGCTTAAGGATACTTCTTTAACATCCTGCTCTTTGGTTTCCAAGACGTCTCGGGCTTGTTTCTTTAATTTCTATGCTTTCCTGGTTTTGGCGGAGGCTTTCATTGAAGAAGTATAATAGTTTTTTGCCTCCTGCTTGTCACTGTTGATCTTCACTACCCCCAGGGGGGTCGGCATCTTGACACATTGTTGATATGTTGAGGGTACTGCCTTAAGGTCATGAATCCACGGTCTCCCTAGAATAATATTATAGCAAGACAAAGAATCAATAACACAAAATTTCTGTATAGCATTTAACCCTTCGATGTATATTGGTAGCTTTATCTCTCCAACAATGTTTTTGATCTCTCCATTGAATCCCACCAGCACTGAGGATTTTGAGACAATTTCAGAATCCGGGATCCCCATCCTCTTTAGGACTTCAACTTGTATGATGTTCATCGAACTCCCTCCGTCAATTAGGATCCTGCGGATGAAGTAATTGGAAATGTACATGGTGATCACTAAGCCATCGTGATGAGGATCCTGTACGTCCTCTCTGTCACCTTCTTCAAAAGAGATCACTTTCGCTTAAGTTAAGCTGGATGTCTTGGTAGGCCTGTCCCCTTTCTCTGTTTTTGCTTTCTTGGCGTTTCTCTTGGCTGTAGAATAAGAGGTACCACATATGTCAGACCCACTAGATATAAAATTTATTACCTTGGCATCCGGCGGCGAGGATGTTGCTCTCTACGGGATCCTGTCATGATCCTTAGATTTATTATTTCCTTTGCCTAGAAATTCTTTAAGATGCCTTTTACTTAAGAGGTAGCTTATCTCTTTTCGCAAAGCAATGCAATCTTCCGTCACACGACCAAAGTCCTTGTAGAAAGCACACCACTTGGACTTGTCCTTCCATCCTGTACCCTTCTCAAATTTGCGAGGCCATCTGACTTTGTCTCCAAGATCCCGCATAGCAAATAGTAAACCAGTTGTATCAAGGGAAAAACAATATTCAGACAACTTAGGGTATTCTTCCTCTTCCTCGTCATCTTCTACAGGTCAGGCTTAGAATACGGTTTGGATCTGTATGACTTGAAAGGTTCAGATTCAGTCTTCCGGTTGGGTTGATTGTAAATGGTTGGAGCATCCATCCTTTGCTGGATCTTTTTGTTATCCTCGAGTCTTATGAATCTTAATGCCCGGTTCCTGACTTCGTCAAGGTTCCTATAGGGATTCATAACAAGGTCCTCATAGAATTGGGAGTCTTTCTTCAGCCCCATCTTGAATGCCTGGACTGCTGTGGCAACATCAAGGTTCGGGATATCTAGGGATTCCCAGCCAAACTTGTTGACATAATCTCAGAGAGATTCGCCGGGATTCTGAGTTATCCTATATATGTCACTTGTTAATCTTTCAAACGTTCTGCTGCAAGAGAACTGGTTATTAAACAAATTTATTAAATGAGCGAATGAAGTAATCGAATAAGGTTTAACGTTAAGTAGCCATTTCAAGGCTGATCCTGTTAAAGTAGAGCCGAAGCCTTTGCATAAGCAGGCTTCCTTTAGGTCCAAGGGAATGGGGTTTATCTCCATTCTTTCTCTGTACTGCGCGACGTATTCCTCAGGATATGTAGTTCCATCGTACAACTTCATGTTAGGAGTCTGGAAGCGCTTGGGGATCTCAGCATCACATATCGGTGGGGCAAATCTGGAGATTCTGTGACTGGTAGAGGATATCTCCGGTATAGGTTGGACTACACCTGGTACACTGGAGATCATCTCTCTTAACTTCTTTAACTCCTTGGCCATGGACGGAGTGATTCCTGTATCCTGCACAAATTCGTTAGTGTTTGAAAATTGATTGTAAGTGTTACCGTTCTCAGGATTTCGGAATGATGATCCCGGAGTAACTCCAAGATCCTGATTTGTCGTAACTCTAACATCCGTGGTAGGGCCAACTGCAGTGATTCCTATTTGCATGGGAAGAAAGTCTCCCTTATCGATTCCTGAGGATCCTGAATAATTAAAGTCCAGGATCCTTGGCTGCAGCGGAGTCGTCACTTCCACTGGTTTCTTTGACTCTCTGACCTTTTCAAGCTCTCTGAACAGCGTCAGGTTAGTCTTTTTCTGCTGCTCCATCTGTTGCTTCATTTCTGAGAATAGATTGAGGATTTTATCATTTGAAACTAGCACAGGTGCACAGTTGGTATTCCAGATCCTGAGAAACCCGCAGAAGTGGTTTTCTTCGGCTGATTAACACTCTTTTAGAATGGAGGAGGAGGAATAGGGTGGTTCAACCCAGAGCTTTCCGAAAGAGAAACATTTTTGGATTGGGACGTCATTTTTAAAATCAGTTTTGATAAACAATGATTGAACACAAATTTTAGCAAAGATTTAAGAATGAAAAACACCACTTGCCCCACGGTGGGCGCCAAATTGTTTTGGGTAAAAATCAACAAGGGTAATTTTGTAACCAAACTTAGTAAGTAAGGTAGTGTGCTTTGTAAAATTCGTGATGAACAAAGTATATAAAGCAATAAAACGACACAAGTGTTTATGAGGAAAGCCCTTAATCTCTATGGATCGCCGAGATAAAACCTCGGGAAGTGACTGGAAGTCACTTGCCTCCTAGTCTTGTATAAATCAATGAAAACGAGTACAAATGTAAGCAGTAATCGATCGAATGTTAGGTGTTACAGAGCTGATTGAGAATGCTAAGTGTGTTGTGTGTTTTCTAATCGATCAAGCTGCTGATTAAAGACAAAGATTATGCTAACTAACTATCCGAGAATCCCGAAATGGACCAAGTCTTCTAATATAACCGTTGGAAGCCACTCCACGTGTCTTCTACACGTTCTTCCTGACTTCTAGAGCGATTTTTCAAGGAAGAGTTTGACTACGCATGTTTTACCTGCAAGCAATGAATGAAATAGAGGACAAGTAACCGTTAGCAGCATTAATATTTAAGATACTGAAGTTAAAAGGATATTGGATTCCAGATTAAGCTATATTCAGGATCCTGCATGAAAATCAATCCCTAACACTCCTATTCCTAAATTACATTAAATATTTCACTATATGTTTGAGTTTGAACCCATGACCTCCAATCTAAGAGACAACATGCTCTATCAAGTGAGCTAGTCCCACATTGCCTTAAACAATCAAAAAAATTACGGGGAAGATTGCAATCATAATCACTACAAGAAATGTTGGTGTGAGCGGCGACACGGGGTATTAGCGGCGACACCTCTAGCAATCCGTGTACTACTCCAGCTGATGAATCTGACCGTTGATCATGGATGAATCTAATGGCTACGGTTTAATAGGTATTAGCAGCGACACTATTAGCAGCGACACCATTAGCAGCGAGATGTCGCCGCTAAAACCCATAAGAAACATTGGCGGGGTATTTCCCCCCATCTGACCTCACTTTTGCCTCACACTTCACATATCTTGCTCTCCAACGCTGCCACGCGCCACCACCTGCAACCACCACTACCTCGCCGCGCCACCACCTGCAACCACCACTACCTCGCCGCACCACCACCTGCAACCACGACTACCTCGCCGCACCACCACCTGCAACGACCACCACCACCTCTAGCTGTCATTCGCTGCTCTTCCTCCTTCGCATCTTGCCCTCCCGCCCTCACATCTCGTTTCCTTAAGGTATTAATCTAACCTCAAATATTTTACTTTTATCAATTTAGGCATCAATTTCAACATTTGGGATAAGAATTTGACTTGTTGTATGGTTGTTGGTTTCGTATGTAGCATTATACTGCAGAGTTTATTGAATATATTCTAGTTCCATTGACCAAATAACAAGAACAAAGCCTTTGTATTAGGGTACACTAATTTCAGCGTGAGAAATCATTTACATTACTCACAATATATAACCAATTTTACAATAGGAAATAGCTACATATAAGGAGAGCAATAAATACAAAATCAATACAAAGAATAAGTCTTTGACTTAGGTTGTACCGCCAATACCAAGCGAACGGGTGGTGGTTTAACTCCGAGTTTGTGTGACACCCGACATTTCCAAAACATCATCTAAACACGACTTAAACGTGTTTACGTCAATATCTTTCCCGAATCACTCAAAATCACACTCGAACAATAAAAGTCTAGCGAACATATTGCATCGATCGTTCATATCGTAATAATTATAAGGATTGCTGGTTCATACGAACGTAAAGTCCGTATAACACAAACAATTGCAATTAATTATTACAACAGAAAAATATTTAGAATTAGATTATAAATAAACGATCATGCTCCGAAGGCTAAATCTTTAATATATATTATATAAAGATTCTCGCAAAAGAATTCTAGAGTTGTAGTTGTGAATTATTCGCTCAAGACGCGTATAAAATGTGAGCGAACACATTTACAAATAAAAGTATACGTAAAGTTGAACGTTTTCATTCAAGTTCATTAATGCGTCTAAACTAGGAGATATATATATATATATATATATATATATATATTAGGTTGACAACTCCGAGAATTTTATATATTAAAGCAGATATTAATTTTTGTTAGTATATCGCGTCTAAATCAATCACATCATCATCATGATGACTTCTTTGCTTACACTTCACTCAAGTGTCATAATCGTCATGATTATTACCAAGAGTGCAACCAACCTCAAAGATCACATCACCATCATTATATCTTTGCTTATACTCCACTCCAACATCAAGTCGTAACGATGATAACTTATTGAGATCTACACTCAACCCCCGTCTCAATTAACAAATATATATATATATATATAGATATATATATATATATAGGGGACGGTTCCACTAAGAAGTGGTTTTTTGCAAAGAAATACTAAGAAGTGGATCAAACGAACTCCGATTGAGCTCATTCCAGCGGCGTTGGAACCGTCTTATCGAACCCTAACCCGGACCCAAAAACCTAAACCCCCCTCCACCCGTACCCCCAAAAACTTAAACCCCCTCCAACCGTACCCCGAAAAGTCTAAAACCACCACCCACAAAAACCTAAACCCCCCATCCCACCCCCCCAAAAATAAACCCACCCCCACCCACCTCCAAAAACCTAAACCCCCCACCCCCACCCCAAAAAAAAACTAAACCATAAAATCTAAACCTTAAAAGCTAAACCCTAAGGCTTAACCATAAGGATAAAACCCTAAAATTAAAACGTAAAATCTAAACCTTAAAAGCTAAGATGGTAGAGTTCGACGAGACGGTTCCAACGCCGCTGAAATTAGCTCAATCGGAGTTCGTTTGATATCGTTTCTTAAGGTTTTTGTCATTTCTTAGATTTTTTAGCGAAAAACTACTTTTTATTTGATTCTCTCGCTATATATATATGTATATAATATATATATATATATATATGTATATATATATGTATATATATATATATATATATATAACCCGCAAGGTATGATCATTGGTATTAACAAAATTTTATTCAAGTAAAGTCTAGAAACACGTCTTGATATAAAAACGTATATATTGGTGACTAAAACTTTAAAAGTTGACATAAAAATGTTCGTCAGATGGCCCTAAGTTATTTTTATTTGTAAACACGTACAATATAGTTAAGGTAATAACTATGTCGGAATTCACTAGTAAGCTATTGAAACTAGTCAAACTGCAACAAATATATAAAGATATTTGGTAGTAAAAGTTCTACACCGAGTATTATATCACGGGATCACCTACCGGGTTACGTCACCTAAAAACCACCTAACTAGGACTTGAATTTCAAACAAGTGAAATGACAACACCCAACCCCCCTCCTACACCCCTATTCCGGCTGAGATTTGGGTGGGGCCACCTACCTACACCATCAAATCTCCCATGCTCCATCTTTGTGTCATGATCTCCATACTCAATCAACCAAGTGAGCAAGCTAAAGTCACATCCACCATCCCTAGTCATCATCTTGTTCAACTCAACACTCGAACTCTTCTTTTTCCCTCTATAAAAATCGATACATACACACACTTAGCAACTTTCAATCCAAGAAACAAATTCTAGAGAGGTTTAGCTAGGGATTTGGAGATTCAAGAAGTATTGAAGGTTAGGAGTCGGATTTGCTAGCTACTTGAGCCCTCACCATCCCCCACACGTTATTCTTCTCCTAACTTTGTCTAGTTGTATGAAACCGACACCAAACTCTAGTTCCATCTTTATTTTCTTGTTTCAGGCTCTGTGTTCACCCTAAAAACGAAACCATTTCTAAATGTTTTTAGGATTCTATAAAGTCTAACTTTAATGGGTTAAAAACTAAAGCTTTGTATTTACATATATATATATATATATATATATCTATATAAAAGAAGCCTTGCTCACACACCTTGACATAAGCACTGCATATCATCCCCAGACGAACGGTCAAGGTAAAAGGACCATCCAAACTTTAAAAGATGTGCTCTGTGCGTGTGTAATCGATTTCGGAGGAAATTTGGATACTTATTTACCGTTGACTAAGTTTTCAACAGCTACCATACTTGCATTAAAGCCGCTCCGTTTGAGGCTTTGGATGGTCATAAATATTGTTCACCATATGTTGGGCGGTGGTTGGCGACAAGCATTTGACTGGTCCTGAGATTAACCAGGAAACCACCAACAAGTTCTTCGAAATTAAAGAACGTCTAAAAGCCGCTCAAGGCAGGCAAAAGAGCTGTGCTAACAACAAACTAAAGCCATTAGAATTCCATGTTGGAAACCGAGTTTTGTTAAAAGTCTCACTTTTGAAAGAATTTGCCAGGTTTGGTAATCATAACCATAGATACATCGGACCGTTTGAAATACAGGCTAGGGTTGGCCCTGTACCCTATAAGCTTAAGTTGTCACGAGAACTAAGCAATATACATGATACGTTTCATGTGTCTGATCTCAAGAAGTGTGGTCAGACGAAAACACTAATCATGCCATCTGACGAAATTCACATAGGTGGCAAACCACAACTCTGTTAAGGAACTTATTGAAATCAATAACTAAAAAGTTCAGGGAACAGGGCGTAACTGTGTTAAATTGGTTAATGTACGTTGAAACTCAAAGCATGACCCTGAGTGTACATGGGAACACAAAGATCAAATGAAAACCGAGTACCAGTCCAAATTCAAGATGACACTGACTGAATTTCGGGACGAAATTCTCTTTAACATGGGGAGAATGTGACACCCGACATTTTCAAAACATCATCTAAACACGACTTATACGTGTTTGCGTCAATATCTTTCCTGAATCACTCAAAATCGTATACTCGAACGATAAAAGTCTAGCGAACATAATGCATCGATCGTTCATATCGTAATAATTATAAGGATTGCCGGTTCATATGAATGTAAAGTCCGTATAACACAAACAATTACAATTAATTATTACAACAGAAAAATATTTAGAATTATTTTATAAATAAACGATCATGCTCCGAAGGCTAAATATTTAATATATGTTATATAAAGATTCTCGCAAAAAAATTCTAGAGTTGTCGTTGTGAACTATTCTCTCAAGACGCCTATAAAATGTGAGCGAACATATTTACAAATAAAAATATACGTAAACTTGAACGTTTCCATTCAGGTTTATTAATGCGTCTAAACTAAGATATATATATATATATATATATATTATAGGTTGACAACTCCAAGAATTTTATATATTAAAGCGGGTATTAATTTCGGATACTATACCGCGTCTAAATCAATCACATCATCATCATGATGACTTCACTCAAGTGTCATAATCGTCATGATTATGACCAAGAGTGCAAGCAACCTCAAAGAACACATCACCATCATTATATCTTTGCTTATACTCCACTCCAACATCAAGTCGTAATGTTGATGACTTATTGAGATCTACACTCAACCCCCGTCTCAATTAACATATATATATATATATATAGGGGACGGTTCCACTAAAAAGTGGTTTTTCGCTAAGAAATCCTAAGAAGTGGGTCAAACGAACTCCGATTGAGCTAATTCCAGCGGTGTTGGAACCATTTCATCGAACCCTAACCCAGACCTAAAAACCTAAACCCCCCTCCACCCGCACCCCCAAAACCTAAACCCCCCTCCAACCCTACCCCGAAAAGCCTAAAACCACCACCCCCACCCCCCAAAACCTAAACCCCCTACCCCACCCCCCAAAACCTAAACCCACCCCTACCCACCCCCCAAAAACCTAAACCCCCACCCCACCCCCCCAAAAAAAACCTAAACCATAAAATCTAAACCCAAACAGCTAAACCCTAAGGCTAAACCATAACGCTAAAAACCTAAAATTCAAACATAAAATCTAAACCTTAAAATCTAAACCCTAAAATCAAATATGGTAGAGTTCGACGAGACGGTTCCAATGCCGCTGAAATTAGCTCAATCAGAGTTCGTTTGATATCGTTTCTTAAGGTTTTTGTCATTTATTAGATTTCTTAGCGAAAAACTACTTCTTATTTGATCCCCCCTATATATATAACCCGCAAGGTATGATCATTGGTGATTAACAAGATTTTATTTAAGTAAAGTCTAGAAACACGTCTTGATATAAAAACGTATATATTGGTGACTAAAACTTTAAAAGTTGACATAAAAATGTTTGTCAGATGGCCCTAAGTTATTTTTATTTGTAAACACGTACAATATAGTTAAGGTAATAACTATGTCGGAATTCACTAGTAAGCTATTGAAACTAGTCAAACTGCAACAAATATATAAAGATATTTGGTAGTAAAAGTTCTACACCGAGTATTATATCACGGGATCACCTACCGGGTTACGTCACCTAAAAACCACCTAACTAGGACTTGAATTTCAAACAAGTGAAATGACAACACCCAACCCCCCTCCTACACCCCTATTCCGGCTGAGATTTGGGTGGGGCCACCTACCTACACCATCAAATCTCCCATGCTCCATCTTTGTGTCATGATCTCCATACTCAATCAACCAAGTGAGCAAGCTAAAGTCACATCCACCATCCCTAGTCATCATCTTGTTCAACTCAACACTCGAACTCTTCTTTTTCCCTCTATAAAAATCGATACATACACACACTTGCACACTTTGCAACTTTCAATCCAAGAAACAAATTCTAGAGAGGTTTAGCTAGGGATTTGGAGATTCAAGAAGTCTTGAAGGTTAGGAGTCGGATTTGCTAGCTACTCGAGCCCTCACCATCTCCCACACGTTATTCTTCTCCTAGCTTTGTCTAGTGGTATGAAACCGACAGCAAAATCTAGTTCCATCTTTATTTTCTTGTTTCAGGCTCGGTGTTCACCCTAAAAACGAAACCATTTATAAAAGTTTTTAGGATTTTATAAAGTCTAACTTTAATGGGTTAAAAACTAAAGCTTTGTATATATATATATATATATATATATATATATATATATATATATATATATATATATATATATATATATATGGCCGAATTTTGTAAGTGTATGTGTATATCTTGTTGTTTTGAACATATGATGATAAGTTGTAGTTATTAATCTAAAAGCATGGCAACCACTTGATGAAAAATACTTGAACATGAATGCATATGTATAGAAATCGAAAATGGATATATATGTACATGATTATAATTGTTAATTTGGAAATAATTAAGTATATGTATACATGTATGAGGATCGAGATAGGTATATGCATGCATATAATTGTAGTTGTTGAATTTGGATAATTTGTAAAAAGTTTGCAAGTACATACATATATAAAAGTCATAGTATATATATTTGAATGATACTAAATGGTTGACTTGGAAAGAGTAGTAATATATATATATATATATATATATATATATATATAGGGATAAAAATGGGGATATATATATGTATACGTATGGTTATGATTGAATCATGGAATTGATCTAGGAAATAACGGTTAGTATCATAACATGAACGTTTGATATGAGTATATGAGGTCGAAAAATAAATAAATAGATATGTGCATGAAACCTATGGTTAGGTTTGGTTAAAAATAAATAATCACATGTCATCGTGAAACATATTTAAGCATATGTTGAAATGTTGAAATACTTGTATGCATGTATTGGTAAAAATAAATGCATGATGAACGTAAACGAATTACTAAATGTCGTTCGGAACATAAGTATTTGCATGTGGACGTGGTGAAGTAGTGTATACGTACGTAGAGTAATTAACATGCATGGATATACTTGAACGATATTTGAGATTGTATATAATTAGTTTTGAGAAATAATTATATGTTTATACGTGAATCATAATGTGAATATATTATAAGTCGCTACAAAAATAATATTTATTTTTGGTAAAAGTAATTGGTCACCAATATGGAAACATGATATTTTCTCGGAAAATATGTAAGCGTCTAGACTGGAATAATAATCACCAATGAATCGTAACATGGAAAACATTGTTTTTACTAAACAAATAAGTACTTAATGGGATTCGTTAAGTCAGGTGAATAACTTGCATTTATGACAGGTAGTCTTAACGAATTAGTACCCTTGCGTGATTAGGGTACGGATAGGAAGGAACTATTATCACACTGTTATTTGCTAGTATACATCGATCACAAGGTGAGTTCACGGCCCCCTTTTCGCTTTTCAATGTTTTGTAAACTATGGGGGAGAAACATACTTACATATCATACTTTACATTATTGCTCAATACATTTGGAAACATTGTTGTTTCACACACTTGAGAAAACATTGCAAACATTTTTATATGATAACAAGAAAATAAGACATTAACATTATGTCTTACATAAGGAGAGCTCTTAAAGTCCCCTGAACATCAGCAACATTTGTAACAATTAGCTATGGACTTAGCCTAGGATTATATGAATAGTACTATTGGGGGTGACGCCCCTGGTCATGGTTAGTCGCGCTAACCGGGACCTGAAGGGTCGAATGGCCGCATATTGTCTTATTCCGTTCTCGTGGTAAAGCGAGGGAGGGGCATTCACCAGTTAGGTTTGGTTACAGTCTCATGTATGAACATATTATTTGTAAGCCTAACTAGCATACAAATGGATCAACAATACTTGTTTTGTTTATTATATGCGCTTATAATTATTTGTTTACAAGGAATTCATGTGCATGTTTTCGGGGAAAACTACTTATTTTATGACGGTAATGTCATGTGTATGTTTTCGGGGAAAACTACTTATTTTATGACGGTAATGTCATGTGCATGTTTTCACAGAAAACTACTTATTTTATGACGGTAAGGTCATGTACACATTTTCGGGGAAAACTACTTATTTTATGACGGTAATGCCATGTACACGTTTTCGGGGGGGGGGGGGGGACCTACTTATTTTATGACAGCAATGTCATGTGCATGTTTTTTTAGGAAAACTACTTATTTTATGACGGTAATGTCATGTGTATGTTTTCAGGGAAAACTACTTATTTTATGATGGTAAGGTCATGTACACGTTTTCGGGGAAAACTACTTATTTTATGACGGTAAGGTCATGTACACGTTTTCAGGGGAAAACTACTTATTTTATGACAGTGAAGTCATGTGCATGTGCATTGGGAAAACTACTCGTTTTATGACTTTGAGGTAATCATCATGTTTTCAGGAAAACTGCTTTGCACTGGAATAACTAACTCTGTGAACTCACCAACTTTATGTTGACACTTTCAAGTATGTTTCTAAGGTAACCCTTAGCTATGGTGTGGTTGGAATAGGCTAGCTATGTTGGATCAAATCCTAGTAGCTGGAGGAGCATAGAGTATCAAGTCTCAAGTCTATTGTTGATCTAGAGGAACTTAGATCATTATATTACTTACTCTTAGTAATTGTATATGAACTCAAGTCTTAGAAATCACTATTACAACTTCCGCTATTGTGTAATGAACCAATCGTTGCAACCTTTATTTATTTATTAAGTAAATAAATTTGGGGGTGTGACAGTTTGTCAAAGAAGTAGTCGAATAGAGATTTGGCAAGTGGATTTGTAAAAATGTCCGCCACTTGAATCTTGGTAGGAACAAACTTAGTATGCAATTTACCCGAAGGGACTAGTTCCTTAACGAAGTGATAGTCGATGTCGATGTGTTTAGCACGTTTGTGAGCAACCGGGTTTTGACTTAGAAAAACTGCACTTAGGTTATCACACAATAAGGTAGGTTGACCCATAGGAAGAGCATTTAGGACCCGAATTAAATGAGTAATCCAAATAATTTCGTAGGCCGTATTTGCCATGGATTGGTATTCAGATTCACAACTTGATCTTGAGACAGTGGGCTGCTTTTTAGCACTCCAAGAAATGAGATTTCCGCCAAGGAAAATGGAGTATCCATATGTGGAGCGTCTGGTTTCAATACATTGAGCCCAGTCGGCGTCTGAGTAGCCCACTAAAGAGGATATGTGTGGTCGGTTGAAGACGAGCCCATGAGATAGAGTACCTTTAACATATCTAAGGATTCGCTTAACCATTTGAAAGTGCAAAGTAGTGGGAGCATGTAAGAATTGACAAGCTTGGTTTACGGCATAGGAGAGATCTGGCCTGGTAATGGTAAGGCATCGAAGAGCACCGACCAAAGAGCGATAATAAGTCGGATCAGAAAATGGAGTCCCTGTTGAGATGAAAACATCGTTGGTGCTTAGAGGAGTACCAACCGGTTTTGAGTGTAGTAAATCGGCTTGGGCAAGAATGTCGGATGCATACTTATATTGACTTAGGAATAACCGAGTGGCAGTATGAGTTACTTCATTGCCTAGGAAGTAACTAAGATCTCCAAGGTCCTTAATTGCAAACTCCTTTTGAAGAGAGTCAATGAATATCCGGATGGAGGGTTCATGGCTTTCGGTTAGGATGATATCGTCAACGTAGACTAAGAGATAGATCAAACATGAACCTCTGAGAAATGTGAACAAGGAAGTGTCGGCTTGACTACACGAGAATCCTTATTGAATAAGAAATGTACTTCAGTGTTGAAACCAGGCTCGAGGAGCTTGTTTTAAACCATAAAGTGCTTTCTTTAGCCGACAAACATGACTTGGAAATGGAGGATCTACAAAACTGGGTGGTTGTTCCCAGAAGAGAGTCTCAGTTAAATTGCCATTAAGAAAAGCATTCTTAACATCGAGTTGATGTAAACGCCATTTTTGAGAGATGGCGAGTGAAAGAACAATACGAACCATAGACGCCTTGACAACCGGGCTGAAGGTATGAAAATAATCAACCCCGGGTAGTTGACTGAACCCTTGCACAACTAGACGTGCTTTCAATAGATCATGGAGCCATCCGCTTTGTATTTCGTACGAAAAATCCATTTCGAGCCAACGATATTACACGAGGAAGGCCGCGGTACTAGATCCCATGTGTTATTTTGGTGGAGAGCCTTAAGTTCCTCAAGCATGGCATGCATCTACCTAGGATCCTTTGAGGCTGACTTGTTGGGTTCTTTTGTGATCAATAAGGCACTATGAAGGCAGGAGGGAAGTAAAGATACGAAGTCAACATGGTGTTTTGGGCGACTATGACCGGTTTTTGACCGAGTGAGCATGGGGTGAGCCGGGTTTGGTGGCGGAGGTGACACGGGTGTATGGTCTATTGGGGAGGCTGCCTGATGTGTTGGTGAGGGAGGATGCGACATAACATTAACTGTTGGATCATGAGCTGCACTAACAGTAGGCTCGGTGGTAAATGAAGAAGTTTCATGTGTAGGACATATGGTGAATGGAAAATTATGGGAAGGCTCACATGGGTCAGATGTAATAGGGTGGTGGGTGGAATATTTAATGAAGGAGAGGAGTGAACTGGGTCTTCAAGATAGGTATCAATAAGCAAAGTGGATGAGTCAGACGTTAAAGTGTTACCGGAATATGGAAAAATGGACTCATCGAATCTAGCATGGCGAGTGACATAAATTCATGAAGACGATGGATCCATGCACTTATAACCCTTGTAACGTGTACTGTATCCAATAAGAATGCAGGGAATGCTTCGTGGTTCAAGTTTATGAGCCGCATAATCTCGTAAATATGGATACACCCGACAACCAAAAGCCCGTAGATTGGCATATTGAGGTGGATGGTGAAAGACATGTTCAAAAGGAGACTTGTTCTTCAGAAGGGATGTTGGTAATCGATTTATAACATGCGGGGCTGATGCAAACACATCAACCCAAAATGAAGCTGGAGCGTTTGCAGCAAATAGCCTGGCTAAGCCCGTTTCGGTGACATGCCGATGTTTTCGTTCGGCCCGACTGTTGAAGCATTTTTGTGTGACAGGCACTCTGGAGATTGTCTGATGTCGCCCAGACGGTCTATAAAACTATGAATAAAAACCTAATCTAGACTCCTAAGTAATAAATGGAGTACCTATGAACTAAACTGCACTAACAGGCAAGTGTACATATCGAGTGTAGCACACCTTAATGGTAAACCGGATTATCGAACCCTCGAGACACTACTATAGCTAAACTAGACTCTGACTCGGACTAAGGATGATTGATTGGGGGGTTTTCTACACTATTGATTAAACTAATAATGTAGACTCCTATAGATCGACTCTAACTATCAGACACAGGACTTCGGGAATATCAGGAATGACAAGAATACCACCTAGGTCAGAATCCTACTTGCAAAGCACAGACTTCTACCGGTTATAGAAGCTATGATGGATCTGGGTATCTAAGGATAACAGCTCTAGACAACCTAATGGATCCCTAATCACTCTCAGGGTGTCACCAACTAAGGAACTCTAAAGATGTAGTAAACTCACCAGATGGTCGGATTACCTTTCAGTCTCTCCAACAATGACAATGTACCCAAAAGACAAATCACCTATCAGTCTCAATGTCCACAATACATCAAAGATGCACAGGGTAATCTCAGATCAGCATACTATGACTCGGACTAGCAACAATTACTAAGAACCTAAGGCAACTTCCTCTCAGACAGTTAACACTCAAAATCCTAATACGAAGACTAACCGATTACCTCTCACCTTTAGGGTATCGAGATAAGTAGAACACTCAGATCAAATCTACTCTCAAACACCGTTCCTATGGAATACTACCTCTAGCAAACCACAAAACAATCATAACACATAGTCAATGATCTAAAATATGCAACGATAATTGGAAGACATCCAACAGGCGTCATATGGAATGATAATCAATTATAGAACTGATCTAAACATGCATAAACATCATAAATATCAATCCAAGATCTTTACAAAATCATTAATCCAAACATTGAATCCAAAAACCAATAAAAATCATAACTTTACTAAGTATTCATCAATAACCTAGGCAGTATCAAAGATCTAGCCAAGAATCATAATCTAAAACATCAAAACAGATGTAATAGACAAGAACATGGTTCAATCAAACAATTCAAAGATAAAAATCAAGACATTGAAATCGAATACGTTATTACTAGCGAACCCGGATCGAAAAGCTATGAACTTTTACTCCAATTGGCTTCTAAACTCCAAAAATCGCCTCTTAATTCTCTCTGGACGGCCAAAACTCGAACTCCTATCACAATGGCTATCAAATTCTATTTAGTTTCGAATTAAGGGTTTTTCTCGGAATTCCTGTCTCTCCCATACCGCGAGAGACTGTCCCCAGTCCTTCACGTACCGCGAAGGACAATTTAGTCGCACCCGGTTTTGTTCTTCCTCGCGTACCGCGAGACATGCTTGGCCATCCTTCGCGTACCACGAAGGACCTGATTATTAACGTTTTGACTTTATTTCTCTTGTGCTTCTTCTCTTGGGCTTCTTCTCATGCTCGGTTTCTTCATGATATTGTTTGTAATTCTCACTAGCACCTGAAAACATGACAAAGACTCAAATGTACACTAAAACGTCTAAAAACATATATAAACTATCTAAAAACGCACAAATACAATGGAATAAAGATGTGTGCTTTGCACTATATCAAACATCCCCATACTTAACCTTTTTTCATCCCCGAAAAAGTCTGCGATGGAATCGTAACTGGACATAACTTTCACAATCTCAATTAATCAGTTAGCACAAACATACTCACGTGTTAAAAAGAAACAATCGGTATTTCTATCCGACTAAACCCAACCACCAACTTTCAAGCCCCCGTTTAGTGTTTTAATTCATATTACCAAGCTATCAATCTATCTATGGGACTCACACTCAAAAGCTCAGATCTACCTAATCCTGTCTCACAGACATGTCAAGGCACGGATTAAACCATATAGATTTCACCCACCACGTTAAACTAAAATTTACAGGCTTTAGAAATTAAGATGATCAATGAAAGAATGGATGAACTTAGCATTAAATTAAACATATGAACTTTCGTCTAGAGGCGTTTCAACCAAGTCACTATCCTGGAAGGTAACACATAGACTACAGTCCCAATCAGTGAAGCACATAAGAATCTAACCCAGTGGTGTTTCAATCAGGCTGGAACCCGACGTGTGACACGTAGGCGACACTAAGATTTCTAATTAAATAAGCTCAAGTATATGGATTATGGAAGCGGGCGCCACCGAATCTCGGATTAATTCTCATAAAAAGAGAGTGGTGTGCCATGAAAAATTTAAAAACCTCCAAATTTTAACTTAACGTGGTACCTATCACCCTATGTTGACAGTTTCAGTATTACCGATTACCCTAAGATGAATACCCACAAGATATCATGATTTAAATCCAATTATTAAACCCTAACAACACTCACAGGCTATTTAAGCTATACTAATTGGCTGGGTCTACCAAAACATCACAATTCAGACGCGTTTTTAATTATTTATTTCATTTAAACTCAACAAGAAGATCCAGTTCTGCTATCATTTTCCATTTATTATGCAAAACTTTTTATTTTCAAGGACAATTTTTTCAAAAGTTTTTAGTTTTTTTTATATTTTTGTATTTTTTTTATAAAAGAACAAACCTAGACAAACTAGACTCAAGAAAGTCTCCCATCCCCACACTTGAAACAAACATTGTCCCCAATGAGAACTGAGAAACACAAAAAATAAAAATAAACTAGGAAGATTTAGCTGGTAATGTAATCTTTGAAGTGTGTCCAGTTTTACTCTTCCACGTGTGCACTGTATAGCATTTCGGTCGCGACTGCACAAACAACTGTCGGGTTGCCTTTACAAGAATATAATAAGATGAGAATCAACCCCACCCGAATGGAGATTGAGTACGGACGGAGCTATCAATACCTGCATAGTAAACCTCAAACAAACCCACAGCATTAAACTGACTCAAGTTACAGACTCAAAATATAAAACAAAAGACTTAACTGACTCACTAAGACTCAAGATAGATAACAGGGATACGTACCCGATGAGTGGCAAACACATAGACATGAATGCCAAAAGCAAGGTGAAACATCGGTCACGAATGGTTCTTAAGTTTCCCATGGTAGGTAGTCAGTGAATATGATGGTATGTGTGATGATAGATGAAAGAATGGATGGATGGTAACGAATAATGATGGTGGTGGTGAATGGTGAACGGAAGTGAGAAACCATGGGAAACAAAGGAAGTGGGAGCATTTCAGAAATCCCCCGCGCACCGCGAAAGGCCAAGAACAACTCCTCGCGTACCGCAAGGGAATGAAAATCACCCGGACCCTAATTCTTGTCCTTCGCGTACCGCAAAGAAGGGAACTCAAGTTCTCGTGTACCGAGAGGGAGCTCCAATCACAGAAAGTTAATGGGGGCTTTTGTACTTAGAAAAATTTCGTCCCCCCAAAAACTTTTTCACCCAATTACACTAAAACCTGTTCCAATGATAAAATCAAGTTCATACATACCTGGAACTTCGCTCCTGATGATTTTCATCACCAATTCAAGCGTAAAACCCTGCAAGACATGACACAAACAAAACATACAAACCAAAAAGCCCAAAAATGACATGGACTTTAACTAAGGAAATCGTATAGACTATACATCCCGGGCACTTGCCTGAGACTTAAATAAGCCTATCAGGAGGCTTCTCCTTGATTCTAACAGGAACCGCCTTCATCCTGCGCTATATCCTAGTTCTCTATACCACCAACAGACAATTACCAACAACAAGCATTGCACCTCTATCACATTTATCGATTAGGTCCTTCCACCAAAATTTAAATCTACCCAATCTGAATAGAAAACGGTTCAAGTACCCTAACAAACTACCACCCCTAAACATCCCCACACTTGGGGTTTGCACTACCTTTAGATCACATGAATCACTAAACGCTCGGGTTCTCTTACGGGGTGGCTTAGACATAGGGGATGACTCGGTCTCTCTCCCCTCAGCACGAAGAACAGAAATGGGTACGGGCTTATGAATATGTATCTCTAATGATATAACCTCTAAGCTTTCACCCGGATACTCAAGATCCTCTACATCCTCTAACTCCCCCACACTTGGGGTTTTACCTATCATCTCCTCCAGCTGTGCCATCATCTCCTGCAGATCACTTGGCACCTCATCGCCGTATTCATCCAGCTCATTCAACAACTCTTCTAACTCCACCGCCCAATCAGATGGTTCTCCTAAACCAGGGGCGGGTTCACCAACATCTATCTCTCTAATATCAGAGTCCCTATGGTGGTCCATGAAGGCATCAATCAGGCAAACAGAATGGCTTTGCTCACCAGCCTCCTTCATGGACTTTTCAGCATCAAAGGTAACCGTCATCGATCAATGCCTTGGCGGTGCGCAGAAACGGGAGCCCTAGGATGAGTGGGACTCTATCATCCACATCCATTTCCAGGATGACAAAATCCACGGGAAGACGAATTTATCTATCTTAACTAGCAAGTTCTCCACTATTCCCCGTGGATACTTGACTGAACGGTCAGCCAAGGATATGCTCATGCGCATTGGCTTAAGATCTCCTAGGTCTATCTGCTTGTATATAGAATAAGGCCTCAAATTGATGCTAGCACCTTGGTCGGCCAACGCGTGGTTCAAGGGCAAACCACCTAGCTGACACGGGATCGTGAAGTGACCCGGATCTGCTAGTTTCTCAAGTAGCCTGTTCTGAACCACCGCTCAATAAGTGAGACTTTAGAGACTTCCTCATGCTTCTTCTTTTTGGAAAGAAGATCTTTTAAGAAATTTCCATATTTTGGCATATGGTGGAGGACGTGTGAACGGGAGATTAACTTTGAGTTGTTTGAACATGTTCAGAAAGTTACCATATTCCCTAGCATACTTATGTGACAGTAAGCGCGCTGGGTAGGGAACACGACTCAAGTCAATCTCGGGGGTCTTCATCTCCACCCCCTTCTTTTTCTCACCAGCCTTCTCGGCATGCTTCTCATCCACTATCTCCTCTTCCACCGGCTCCTCTTCTTCTTCAACCACCGGTGGCTCTACTCTCTCCTCTACTCTTTGACTCCTAGTCGCATTAGGGCCTGAAGACGGACTTCCCTGTCTATCCTTCAGGCTCTTAGCGATGTCTCCTACCGTGCGTTGCAGATTTTGGAACGCAGAATGCTGATTTTTCAGTAAGGTGTCGTGCACATCCAATCGCTGCTGAGTCTCCTTATCCATCTACACCAAATGAGTGAGCATCTGAGTCTAGTTCTCCAGCATCTCTTCAATCTTCTTATCCCTAGCACTGCTCCTATAACTCGCTCCTGCTTCACCTCCTCCTTGCTGATTAGGGCGGGCATTAAACCCATGCAGGTTGTTTCCTGATCTCCATCCCGAGCCATAAGGATTGTTATAGTTATTATTGTACCCTCGGTTCTGGTTGCCTACGAAATCTACGTGCTCCTGCTGACTGACAAGGCAGTCCCTGGTGTCGTGGCCTCCCCTGCACACCTCACACCTTTGAGCATTCAGCTTCAGCTCCTTTATCTCATTCGCCATCACCGCGAGTGCAGCACCACACTAGTATCAGGGTTGATCTGATGCACACCTCTAGGAGAAGAGGTGGGTGCTCTAGCACAAAGAATGGAAGTCCTAGTAAATGGCCGTTGTTGCTCAGCAAAAGCGAATCTCTCTAACATCTCCTCGCATTCAGCAGGCTCCAGTTTATCCATGATATGGCCTCCCGCAACAGTGTTGAACATTTACTGCTTCTCGAAAGTGAGGCCATTATATAACTTTTCCATAATCGCCCAGTCAGAAACACCATGCTCGGGACATCAGCTCAACAGCGCGTTGAACCGCTCCCAGGCCATGTGATAAGGCTCGTCAGGGTCCATCCGAAAGGTGTGGATTTGGTCCCTAAGGCGAGCGGCCCTGGAAGGTGGATAATACTTGTTAAGGAACTTGGCTTGAAGATCCTCCCAAGTGGTGATGGAATTGTCTGGGAGGGTTTTAAGCCAAGTGGAAGCACGCCCAGAGAGAGAGAATGGAAAGAGACGTAAGTAGACTGCGTCCTTAGATACACCCGTGATATTGAAGGTATCACGTATACACGCGAAGAGGGATATATGTCCGGGTGCATCCTCATCCTTGAGGCCATGGAACCGAGTTGCATGAGTGATCGTACTCATGACATGTGATAGGATCTGCCAAGTATTGGTATTAGGGATAACGGGGCGGGTGATCGAAGATCGCGCCCTAGTGGCCCCATCACTGGCTCTCTGGTGTACGGTACCTCTCGTTGATGGGTCAGCGTCGCCCATATTAGGAAAAGGAACTGGGCTAATGGGACGTACCTGGTTTGTACACAACGTTTTCAAATGCTCCCGAAAGTCGTGGGTGCGCTCGTAAAGCTCTCGTTCGGGCTCTTCGTAAGCTGAATACTGTGGCGATCCCTACGAATAAGTACGTTGCATAAACTGAAAGACACAGAAAAATAAGAAAGACTCAAAACACAGAAAGAATCGATCCTAAATTAGACACACAAGTAGCAGATAAGACAAAGCACACAATTAAGACTCAAAATAAAAGAAAGAAAACTAAACCAAAAATCACACAAAGAACTAGTCAAAGCTAATGTTGCTATTGCCAAGTGTCCTCGACAACGGCGCCAAAAACTTGATGTCGCCCAAACGGTCTATAAAAACTAAGAATAAAAACCTAATCTAGACTCCTAAGTAATAAATGGAGTACTTATGAACTAAACCGCACTGATAGGAAAGTGTACCTATCGAGTGTAGCACAACTTAATGGTAAACCTGATTATCGAACCCTCGAGACACTACTATAGCTAAACTAGAATTTGACTCGGACTAAAGATGATTGATTGGGGGGTTTTCTACACAACAGATTAAACTAATAATACAGACTTCTAAAGATCGACTCTAACTATCAGACACAGGACTTCGAGAATATCAGGAACGGGAAGAATACCACCTAGGTCGGAATGCTACGTGCAAAGCACAGACTTTACCGTGTATGGAAGCTATGATGGATCTGGGTATCTAAGGATAACAGCTCTAGACAACCTAGTGGACCCCTAATCACTCTCATGGTGTCACCAACTAAGAAACTCTAAAGATGTAGTAAACTCACAAGATGGTCGGATTACCTTTCAGTCTATCCAACAATGACAATGTACCCAAAACACAAATCACCTCTCAGTCTCAATATCGACAATACATCAAAGATGCACGGGGTAATCTCAGATCAGCACACTATGACTCGGACTAGCAACAATTACTAAGAACCTAAGGCAACTTCTTCTCAGACAGTTAACACTCAGAATGCTAATACGAAGAATAACCGATTACCTCTCACCTTTATGGTATCGAGATAAGAAGAACACTTAGATCAAATCTATTCTCAATTACCGTTCCTATGGAATACTACATCTAGCAAACTAAACAATCACAACACATAGTCAATGATCTAAAATATGCAACTATAACTAGAAGACATCCAACAGGCAGCATATGGAACGATAATCAATTATAGAACAGATCTAAACATGCATAAACATCATAAATATCAATCCAAGATCTTTACAAAATCATTAATCCAAACATTGAATCCAAAAACCGATAAAAATCATAACTTTACTAAGTATTCATCAATAACCTAGGCAGTATCGAAGATCTAGCGAAGAATCATAATCCAAAACATCAAAATAGAAGTGATAGACAAGAACATGGTTAAATCAAACAATTCAAAGATAAAAATCAAGACTTTGAAATCGAATACGCTATTACTAACGAACCCGGATTGAAAAGCTATGAACTTTTACTCCAATTGGCTTCCAAAGTCCAAAAATCGCCTCTCATTTCTCTCTGGACGGCCAAAACTCCAACTCCTATCACAATGGCTATCAAATTCTATTTAATTTAGAATTTAGGGTTTTTCTCGGAATTCCTGTCTCTCGCGTACCGCGAGAAACTGTCCCCAGTCCTTCGCGTAACGCGAAGGAAAATTTAGTCGCGCCTGGTTTTGTTCTTCCTCGCGTACCGCGAGACATGCTTGGCCATCCTTCGCGTACCGCGAAGGACCTGATTTTCAACTTTTTGACTTTATTTCTCTTGGGCTTCTTCTCTTGCTCGGTTTCCTCATGATATTGCTTGTAATTCTCACGAGCACCTAAAAACATGACAAAGACACAAATGTACACTAAAACGACTAAAAACATATATAAACTATCTAAAAAGCACGAATCTATACATACTAATAAATAAAGGTTTTAGTGTGCCACATGTCACTCTCTCATACACCCTCAAGTTTTTTTCCCGCCTCTCTCTCCTATTAATTATAAAAATTTATTTAATTATTTTTCTATCTCCTATTAAATAATAATGAGATCTATAACTTTTTTTATAAAACGTTTTTAATTAATATGTAATACGTAAATCTTTATTACTAAGTATATATAACATTGCATTTATTTAACACGTGTAATACACCGGGTTTCTAAAGTTTAATACGAATTAAAATTTATCAGTTACATAAAAAAAGTTAATACTCAGCTAAAAAAATGTTTTAAAAATTAAATTAACATAATTTATAACTGTCACGTGAAATTTTATTAAACTCGTGTAATATGCGGATTTTTAAAAACATAATTTTTTTATTACTACGTATATAACATTACATTTATTCAAACCGTGTAATACACAGGATTCTAACCTAGTACAATGTAATAAAGATATGTGCTTTGCACTACATCATTGTCCATGCTTGTAATTGTCTTTTGTAATATGTATTGAGTCCTGTATGTATTTTTCTGATTGAGTTGTAATCTTGTTTTGTTTGAACTTGTACTTCTAATTGTTGTTTCAGTTCGTTTGTAAGTGTTGGGTACAGTTCAAATACGCACATGAGGTTGTTCCTGCGTATTTGATATCTACTAACATTTGTTCCTACGTACTTGACAAGTACGCATGAGGAATGTTCCTATGCACTTGTTAAGTATGTAGGAGTCATATCTAATATAAGTAGCTGATTGTAAGTATTTTATGTACGCTCTAATATTTCACTCTGTTCTAGAAGTCTTGGAGAGCTGAACTTGTAATCGATTTACTTTGATAAGAGACCACGTATTTTGTTACATGTATTTGTTGTCGTGATTACCTTTGTCGTATTGCACTCCGTCTAGTCTTGGGGATTCCGCACCTTGGTGGACTAGATACACACGCACACGAGTACGATCCGAGACACCCGGGGACCTATAAGTGGTATCAGAACAATTTTCTCTTGATTTCGAGTGTTATGAGTGTGTTTGGAGCATTTCTTGACAAAGTTTTACATCGATTTACTTGTTTTTGGACTTGCATTTGGTGATTTTCAGTCAAGAAACATCTCTGCTGAGTTCTACTTTTTCAGCCCTGAAAATCCCAAAATTCATCCTTGTTTGTTGTTGTTTGAATGATCAGTTCATCAAGGATTGTTTAGAATCAATATTCTAAGCTTTTGACTAGATCAATTTCATTGTTACAACAATATTGGAAAATTTCAGAAGTCTCAAGTGACTTGAAACTGACCGGGAATGTAACATCCTATGATTTTTCCGGCCATATTTTTTCTTCCTTATTTTAATTATATATTTTATACAATAATGACACTTCGTTCAAACCGTACTTGTCCAACATAATATATTACCTTGATTATTATTATAACGAATATCAATTCAAATTTTTAACATTTCAATAACATATTATATCCTATTAATGCATTGTTAGAGGAATATATATATATATATATATATACACAATTAACCTTGTTAAGTAAACCATTTGAAATTTTATGAAAAGAAATCTATTCCTTTACACATATACTTGTAATCAAACAAATAATGAGTAAATTTTTATTTAAAAAAAATATATATATTTTTATAAACAAATAATTAAAATGAAAATTGAAAGCAAATAGATATGGTCTTTAAACCCTCTTTATAGCAAATGAACCCCCTTAAACGCATTTGAATCTCTCAAATTGAACCTTTCCACCAAATTTGAACCTTTGTCTTGATTTTGACTTCTCAAGGTCAACCATGGCCAAGAACAGCTTCAATCCTCGAATTCACGGATGTTAATGCCCAAAGATTGTGCGTGTATGTTACCCAACTAACTACATATGATTATAACGATTCAATTTGACCTTAATTAGGGTCTTTAAGACCGTTCAAGTCTCTTCGGTTATGCGCATACGAAACCATCATAACAAGCTTCAAATGTTAAAAAGAAACCGTCGATTATTGTTGTTTTGGGTCTGTTTTCATCCCATTGAACGACCCCAAACCTATTGCTATCGATTAGCACACAAAAACGACCGATTTCAGCCCTCCCCTTCCCTCACGGTTCGCGCCAACAGGAGGACCCAAAACCCACTCATTCGAAGATTCCAAGCTCGATTCTAGGTAAAAACCGTGTCTACTTACTCGTTCTAACCCCTTATACAAAAGCCCCATGTTTTCTGATCACGATTTGATGCTGGGTTGGGGGCTAGTTTTTCAAAATCGGGAGTTGGGGATGATGAGAGCTTGGGACTTTTGTGATTTAAACATATGTTCCTTGTTTATTACCAAGGCATTAGCCTAGATGTATTGGTTAAATCACTTCACTTCTGGCGGACAAGTCGCGGGTTCTAGTCCCGGGCAGGCGTGTTTGCCTTCTTTTTTGGTGTTGCTTGAATTTTAACTCTTTTCTCACTTCACATAAATATATATATATATATATATATATATATACATATATACACTTATTTTTATTACTACAAACTCATGTACTTCTTCATAGATAAATGGATAATTTATATTTTACTAATATACATTATTCCATAATTTTGATGGATATGGAAACATAAATATATAAATGTATACATATAAATTGCTGTTAAACAATTATTGTTATAAACTTACCTTTTGGAAACCGCCAATATATATATATGTATGCATATATAGACATTTAAAACTATAATTAGATTATAATCACAATCATTCTTTTATAAACCAATGTTTTCTATAAAGTCCTAAATAGCTTATATATAATTTTACTCTTATTATATAAAAACGTTTAGAACACATTTCATACTCTTAAATTAATAATTAATTTTGGTTTAATTATTAACCTTATTTTTTGAACTCTAAAATTTTAGTAACTTACTAATTAATTTAATCACCCTTTTAACACTTATTTTTTTTAAAAAACAAACCAAATAATTAAAAAGGTTTTACTTATTTATGTAATGATTTACATACTCAACTAAATTTTTATCCAAACACTTCAAACTACTTAATCCTTACTTATTGTTCTTTGCTTAAGCTATTTAATTACGAACAAATGAAAAACCATTTATCTAATCATTTGTATAATTGTTTACAAACAAAAGAATCTTAACTACGTACTTATACACTTATCAAATGAATCCACATATTCTTACACACATGCTTTTTACATGGACTTTCATAACCATAATTTGAAACTCAATACAAGTACACACTCACTTAACCAAGCCCACAACCAATTCCTTTGTACTTTAGGGTCCCCGTTAGTCATTTGAACACGCCATTGATGCATGTATACAATTCATTCATAGGTTAACCTTGTGGTTAGCTAATCACTTGTGCAACATCTTGTTCGTGTGATCTACAAACTACTACTACAAGTGAGTTACATAGCCCCTCTTTTTTACTTTTTACATATTTTGGGGTGATTCATGATACATTGGAAACTACCTGCAATTACAACGTACAATTCTACATTTATAACCATATGTGTAATTTGTGTTTAGTGTTTGAATTCTATGAGTCTAAACTAAACATATACATGACATACTCATACAATCATTAACTTGCGCGGCAAGCCTAAGGTAGCACCTAACATGATCATTTATAGGGGAAACCGATACATTTCTTAACACGAACCTTGGCGTGTTAGTGTATACATTTTGGTACTTCACGCAGTCCGGGGGACTGTGAATGCATAATACACGGTTTGATTGTACACCCAGTTTGACTATAGATTCTCCACAAAATCCTTATTTACCATGTGTCATATGAATTGTATAAACACTTGAAAACTATTTGTGGTGTCAAAACCTATGTATACTCACCAACTATTTTTGGTTGACCTTGTTTTTATCATGTTTTAGGTACTAGTGTTTGAGAATATGTTCAAGATACTACATATAGGATTTGGACTTAGTGAACAAAGAATTGGAACATGTTGATGTACAGGATTTTGTTTGTTGATTGAAATTATGTAATGAAATCCTGATTTATTAAATAGTATGAAATATAGTTGATGATGTGCTTATGAACAGTCTACATGTCCCACCCCGACGTATTCCGCCGTCGGTTGGGGTGTGGCAGATTGGTATCAGAGCCATGGTTATAGGGAATTAGATTTTTAGAAACCAATGACCTAGTCTATAACCTTAGGTCACCCTGGTGTGATTATCTTACATGTTATCCTAGGTATTGCACCGCATAATACAATACACAATATTTTATGTGCTACATTACTTGAGAACTCACATGCTTATAAAATTGCTATCTATGTAATACTTTGTTTACCACACTGTTTGATTACATGCTACCTATTTGATCCCATTAATGTTATCCTAAGTCTTACCACACACTTATTCATATCCAAGCCTTTATACACCTTCACTCTTACACATTGAGAATTATGTCACCATCATCAATTGTGAACAAAATTTAAACTCTTAGGCCTAAAGCCTATTAAAAAATTTTAAAATCCTGTCAAAGTTTTGAGTTATAAAAATTAGTAAAGAACATGTGCAATCCGGAAGGGTGAATGATTGTACTCTGGGTCTTCTATCTTGGAAAGAATTTCATATAAATCCAAATCAACCGAAGGATCCATATGCTTTCCTGGGAAGTCCCGAAGTGAGTATTCACCTATAGGCTAAAGCAAGTCTTCTTAAAAGTTTAAGAATTTGAATCACTTTGATTTATCGAAGTATCCATTTAGTTATGATACCGAATGAGTACCATCTAAACACCGTCATTTTATTTATTGCAATTTAGTACACATACCTAAACTTTTTTTTTTGTAAACTAACTATTTTATTAACGTTATTATCTCGTTCAAGCAAAACCTTTATCAAAACCTTAGTTTATAAATATTATCTGGAATATAAATTTTCTATAAACCTTGTCGCTTTGTAAGGAAACTTAATACAACTTGTTTTATAAAAACATTATCTTAATTAATAATTGATTGCGACTTTTACTTCGTTAAATTAATTATTATTAAATCTCGGCTTAATTATTAAAAGATTTAGCCATTATTTTACTTTGAAACATTCTCTTTATGATAATTAAAATTGAATAAAAGAGTTTCATTTATTCATCAATTTGTCTAGATATTCAACTTATTATTTTCACTATTTAATTAATTTACAAACAAGAATAAATTACAATTACTTGTTTATTTAAAAACAAAGAGCACACATCAATTATTCGTAAGCACATTACTCTAAATACATACAAAACCTCCTCGTTACCTTGCACATTCGGAAATGTACGAACACACTAGGCACTTCAAAGAGATAAATCATTTTGCGTAGGCGTTAACCATCCATATAACCCTCAAAAAATTGAAAATTTAAAACCCAATTACCCACATTATACATGAACGTCAAGCAACACGCTTGTCCGCAACACTCGACCACCTATAAAATTCGATAGTTTAGTTACTCATGAGATTCAGTAACCTACATATGAGCATTCACATGATACATAAGATTGGATTTATCACATGATACATGAAACTTGTTTGTTTGCAATATACATAATACTAGATTTAGCACATGATACACAATACTAGACTGTTCACATGATACATGATACTTGGTTGGATACAATATACATAGTACTAGATTTAGCACATGATACACAATACTGGATTGTTCACATGATACATGATACCTGGTTGAATACAATATACATAATACTAGATTTAGCACATGATACACAATACTAGATTGTTCGCATGATACATGATACTTGGTTGAATACAATATACATAATACTAGATTTAGCACATGATACACAATACTAGATTGTTCGCATGATACATGATACTTGGTTGAATACAATATACATAATACTAGATTGATCACATGATACATGATACATGGTTGAATGCACTACACATGATACTAAATTGATCACGTTATACATGAAACTTATTTGTTTACAATATACATGATACTAAGTTGTTCACATTATACGTGAAACTTATTTGTTTACAATATACATGATACTAGATTAAACATGAAACTTGGATGTTTACATTATACACGGAACTAGATTGGGTACAATTGTTGCAATTGATGGATCACAAGGCATGATAATTCACTTTATCCATGAAGGTTGAAAACTACAAACTTTTAAGCTACTCGGGGTTTGACGTATTCTTGTTCAAAAACGAGGGAGCTGTAAAACTTTTAAGCTACTCGTGGTTTGACGTATTCTTGTTCAAACACTAGGAAGCTGTAAAACTTTAAAACTACTCGGGGTTTGACGTATTCTTGTTCAAACACGAAGAAGCTATGGAACTCTAAGTTATACCACATTATTACTCTTTAGTTTTCTGATTGACCTTACTATCTAGGGGGCACAGTTACTTATTAGCAACTAATACGTGAAAAAAATAGATGTGAACTAAGTATTTTTGTGTCCTCTCTTGACCCACACACAACATGATGATCTATATGGACCATGCAATGAATTGAGTAATTACGGGTGCACACGTACTATAAAAGTCACCGCATGGAAAACATAGTGAATTATGTCGTGTGTTATGACATAAAATCTATCGTGATATATAATAACGAAACTAATGAGATATGATAAGGGCATGGTGGATACGCCGCTGGTACTTCCTATATATAAGTGTTCATGTCATATTGTCAGAAGTAGCGTTGTTCGTGTCACGTGAAGTTTTATGTTATTTTGACCTTGACCAATGTTTGTGAAACCTCTTATCCAGTGACATTTCATGAACATATTAGACTACATCCTAAACAAGTTAGATCCACCAAATTCTCATTGATCTCATTTCAAGTGATACATTCCATCTTCGGAGTCCAAAATATTCTTTAATAGTTTCCTTCTTAATTCTCTTCAAACTAAATCCATTATCATCTTTCATGCCCGACCTTGAGTATCAAACATGAATCTTGTTATCGATTGTACTCCTTGAACCGAAAGTCAAAGCTCGTTAGGAATCCAAACGTGACCCCGAGTTACTTGGGAAACGTGAGTATCAAATGAAGCTCAAATACCCGCACCTCTTCCTGATTCAGTAGTCTCCATCAGTTGAATTTTGGGACGAAATTCCCTCAGCATGGGGATACTGTAACATCCATGATTTTTGTGGCCATATTTTTTCCTTATTTTAATTATATATTTTCTACAATAATTACACTTCGTTCAAACCGTACTTGTCCAACATAATATATTACCTTGATTATTATTATAACGAATATCAATTCAAATTTTCAACATTTCAACAACATATTATATCCTATTAAGGCATAGTTAGAGGAACATATATATATATACAAAATTGACCTTGTTAAATAAACCATTTGTAATTTTATGAAAAGAAATCTATTCCTTTACACATATACTTGTAATCAAACAAATAATGAGTAAATTTTTATTTAAAAAAAGTATATATATATATTTTTATATACAAATAATTAAAATAAAAATTGAAAGCAAATAGATATGGTCTTTAAACCCCCTTTATAGCAAATGAATCCCCTTAAACCCATTTGAACCTCTCAAATTGAACCTTTTAACCAAATGTGAACCTTTGTCTTGATTTTGACTTCTCAAGGTCAACCATGGCCAAGAACAGCTTCAATCCTCGAATTCACGGCTGTTAATGCCCAAAGATTGTGCGTGGATGTTACCCAACTAACTACATATGATTATAACGATTCAACTTGACCTTAATTAGGGTCTTTAAGACCATTCAAGTCTCTTCGGTTATGCGCATATGAAACCATCATAACAAGCTTCAAACGCTAAAAAGAAACAGTCGATTATTGTTGTTTTGGGTTTGTTTTCATCCCATTGAACGACCCCAAACCTATTGCTATCGATTAGCACACAAAAACGACCGATTTCAGCCCTCCCCTTCCCTCACGGTTCACGATAGCAGGAGGACCCAAAACCCACTCATTCGACGATTCCAAGCTCGATTCCAGGTAAAAACCGTGGCTTCTTACTCGTTCTAACCCCTTATACAAAAGCCCCATGTTTTCTGATCACGATTTGATGCTGGGTTGGGGGCTAGGGTTTCAGAATTAGGAGTTTGGGATGATGAGCTTGGGACTTTTGTGATTTAAACATATGTTCCTCGTTTATTACCAAGGCATTAGCCCAGATGTACTGGTTAAATCACTTCACTTCTAGCGGACAAGTCGCGGGTTCTAGTCCCGAGTAGGCCTGTTTGCTTTCTTTTTTTTTTGTGTTGCTTGAATTTTAACTCTTTTCTCACTTCACATAAATATATATATATATATATATATACACACACATATATACTTATTTTTATTACTACAAACTCATGTACTTCTTCATAGATAAATGGATAATATATATTTTTCTAATATACATTATTCCATAATTTTGATGGATATGGAAACATAAATATGTAAATGAATACATATAAATTGCTGTTAAACAATTATTGTTATAAACTTCCCTTTTGGAAACCGCCAATATATATGTGTATGTATATATAGACATTTAAAACTATAATTAGATTATAATCACAATCATTCTTTTATAAACCAATGTTTTCTATAAAGACCTAAATAGCTTCTATATAATTTTACTCTTATTATATAAAAACGTTTAGAACACATTTCATACTCTTAAATTAATAATTAATTTTGGTTTAATTATTAACCTTATTTTTTGAACTCTAAAATTTTAGTAAGTTACTAATTAATTTAATCATCCTTTTAACACTTATTTTTTTAAGAAAACAAACCAAATAATTAAAAAGGTTTTACTTATTTATGTAATGATTTACGTACTCAACTAAATTTTTATCCAAACACTTCAAACTACTTAATCCTTACTTATTGTTCTTTGCCTAAGCTATTTAATTACGAACAAATGAAAAACCATTTATCTAATCATTTGTACAATTGTTTACAAACAAAAGAACCTTAACTACGTACTTATACACTTATCAAATGAAACAACATATTCCTACACACATGCTTTTTACATGGAGTTTCATAACCATCATTTGAAACTCAATACAAGTACACACTCACTTAACTAAGCCCAGACCCAATTCCTTTGTACTTTAGGGTCCCCGTTAGTCATTTGAACACGCCATTGATGCATGTATACAATTCATTCATAGGTTAACCTTGTGGTTAGCAAATCACTTTTGCAACATCTTGTTCGTGTGATTTACAAACTACTACAACAAGTGAGTTACATAGCCCCTCTTTTTTACTTTTTACATATTTTGGGGTGATTCATGATACATTGAAAACTACTTGCAATTACAACATACAATTCTACATTTATGACCTTATGTGTAATTTGTGCTTAGTGCTTGAATGATATGAGTCTAAACTAAACATATACATGACATACTCGTACAATCATTAACTTGCACGACAGGCCTAAGGTAGTACCTAACATGAACATTTATAGGGGAAACCGAAACATTTCTTAACACGAACCTTGGCGGGTTAGTGTATACATTTTGGTACTTCACGCAGTCCGGGGGATTGTGCATGCATAATACACGGTTTGATTGTACACCCAGTTTGACTATAGATTCTCCACAAAGGCCTTATTTACCATGTGTCATATGAATTGTATAAAAACTTGAAAACTATTTATGGTGTCAAAACCTATGTATACTCACCAACTATTTTTAATTGACCTTGTTTTTATTATGTTTCAGGTACTAGTGTTTGAGAATATGTGCAAGATACTACATATAGGATTTGGACTTTGTGAACAAAGAATTGGAACATGTTGATGTACTGGATTTTGTTTGTTGATTGAAATTATGTAATGAAATCCTGATTTATTAAACAGTATGAAATATAGTTGATCATGTGCTTATGAACAGTTTACATGTCTCGCTCCGACGTATTCCGCCGTCAGTTGGGTGTGACATGGAAAAAGTGGGTGGATCAAGTTCAAAAAGTGATTTTAGCGTACTTACCTAATTCTGCATCAGATCCTGCGTACTTATCATATCCTGTGTACTTATCAAGTACGCAAGACCATATTTCATGCGTAGTTATTTGTGTTCATGCGTAGTTAACAAATACGCAAGACCGACTTTGTTCATGCGTATTTAACAAGTACGCAAGATCAAACATAAATACACAAAACCATTTTAAGTACGCACGTAGGATTAATTTTCTGAGTTTTTGACTAAGTGTTCCACAATGTCGAACATTCAGAACATTAGCAGCATGTTGAATTATGATAACTAGATAGGGACTCCACAGAAACCACCAAAGTTAATAAATATGAATGACTATTCTAACTGGAAAGCACGGTTTGAGGAGTACATCTCATATAGTGATTCCAACATGTGGATACCCATTTTAGAAGGGTATAAGCATCCTACACATGAGTTTTTAGGTGAAACTGTTCCGAAGCCAATTTCTAGACTCTCAAAGGAAGAGAAGAAGGCATATGACCTTGAGAAGAAAGCACACGGTTCTATTACTGTGGCATTGACTAGAGATTTATTTCACATCTTTCGCGGGTATGACACTTCTAAGGATCTCTGGCAGGCTATTAAGAAGAGATTCGAGGGTAACAACGAGGTGAAGAAAAGTAAAAGATAATTATTGAGTAAACAATATGAATGTTTTAGATATCTGTAGAATGAATCTACTGATGAGTTGATCTCTAGATTCTATCATTTGCAGACTGAGCTGAAAGCTTATGAACTAAAGTATCCTGATGATGAGTTAGTTGACTCCAAAGTTTGACATGTAAACAACAATGCTCAGGGAAAGTAGCAAATTCTATGAGATGACCATTGATACTGCGATTGGGAAGATTCAGGCCCATGACATGAACTTGAGAAAGAAAGAAACTGGAAGTAGACCTCAAGTTCAAGACCCTTCCCTTAACTTTGGGAAGTCTTCCACTTCAAAGTCATCCGGTCCAGGAATTTCTCTATTCTCTTGGAATACTAATCAAGATGATGACAATTCCAATGGTTGTAGAAACTCTACGTGTTTTGCTGCTTCTGGATCCGGTTCTTTTAATAAGAATTCCACAAGAAGTCCTACATCTTCATCATCTACTTGCCAAAATGCTATTGCTAGGATTGTTGAAGATCATATCGCCTTATTCTCATCTTGTATGCTTGCCTACGAAAACTTCATTGGTGGGAAGCTTACGAATCCGAAAACCAATGAAGAAGATTTTAATCAAGTTGATCCTGATGATATGGAGGATATTGACATTCAATGGAATATTGATGTCACCCAGACGGTCTATATAAAAACTAACAAAACCTAACCTAGACTCCTAAGTAATAAATGGAGTACCATCAACTAAACCGCACTGACAGGCAAGTGGACCTATCGAGTGTAGCACAGCTTAATGATAAACCGAGTTATCGAACCCTATATACACTGAATACTAATACTAGACTCTGACTCAAACAAAAAATTGATTGATGGGGGGTTGACTACACTAAATATTAACTACTAATGCAGCAAACAAAGTCGACTCAGGCTATAAAGATGAAGACTAAGGAAGAAATCAGAGATGAGAAGAATACTACCTAGGTCGGAATCCTACTTGTAAAGCACAACTTCTACCGGTTCTTGAAACTATGATGGATATGGGTTTCTAAGAAAATCACTCTAGACTACCTAGTGGATCCCTAATCACTCTCAGGGTGTCACCAAATAAGGAACCTAAAGATGTAATAACTCACCAGATAGTGGACTAACTTTCAGTCTCTCCAACAATGATAAAGTACCCAAATAGACAGATCACCTTTCAGTCTCACTGTCCACCATACATTCGAGGAATGCACGGGGTAATCTCAAGATAAGAACTATGACTCAGAATAGTAATAATCACTAGACACCTAATACCAACTTCCTCTCAGACAGCTGACACACGGATTCCTAATGACGAAGACTAAACGACTATCTCTCACTTCTCGGGTATTGAGACAGGATACATACTCAGTTCTAATGACTCTCAATCTGGCTACTATCTCTAGCAAACCACATAAACGACCACAAATCTTAAGATCTATGACCTAGATACGCTAATTGTAACATCCATGATTTTACTTATATTATTTTATTTCATTCTATGACGACCATATTATTCCAACCACGTTATATCGTACTTATAGATCACATTATGACATATCATTTAATGACTCGGAGTTTTTGTGCATTTAAACTTTTATTTCATGTTTCCTTTATATATATTATATATACATTTTGTTTAATTAAAAAAAAATCATAACCGTTAAATTTATAAAAGGAGGTTTTTATGAAAATGATAAATAATAGCAAATAAATAAGCTTTAAAGTTTCTTTATAAGTTTTACTCTTTTTTTATATAAAAAGATAAATTTTAAGGTTAAATTAAATGTTTAATTACATAAGAATTAGCCTTGAACCCTTTTTTTGTGTTTAAACCCCCTTAAACCTTTTGAACCCCCTCAAATTGTTTTGAACCCTCATTTGAACCCCTTTTTCCAAATATATGACCAATGGAACCATGTCTAACCCAAATTTTGACTCGCAAAAGTCAACCCCGGATTCAAACTCAATCAATCCCTGTAAAATTCGGTGTTTAACCCTTCCAAATCATCATGCCACTCATCTGAAACCGCTAGGGGTTAGAAATTGCCCTAATGATGGAACAATTAAGTTTTTTTTTAAATCATTGAAGGCTTCGGTCGTGGGTTTTGAAAACCCATAAATGGCATTAAAAAAAACGCAAATCAGGCCGCTTACAACTGTTACAAACGATTTTGATCTTCCTAAACGCAATCATATCATCCCATCATCGTTACACCACTCGAAATCTTCTCAAAGTTGTGTCCTTTCCCTCACGGTCGTGACGAGAAGTAGGGAACAAGAACTTATACTTCTTTGTGAATTCTAGACCAATTCCAGGTAATACCCACACCCACTTGCTCGATTTAACTCCCTGTTGCAAAAGCCCTTTGATCTGAATTCGTTTGTGGTGGATTTAGGAATTTAGGGTTTTGATTGGGAAGATTGGGGAAGAAGGTTCACGCAATATTTATGATAAAAACACAAGTTTCTGTTTCTTGTCAAGGCTTCAAGCCCATCACTTCTAGTTAAACCCTTCTCCCCCAATCAAGAGGTCGCGGGTTCAAACCCGCCTCTGCCCTTTTTTTTTCTTTTTTTCCTTTCTTTTGTTGTAGATCTTGTTTAGCATTTAGTTACTCACACTCTCACACACAGATATAGATATATATATATATATATATATATATATATATATATATATATATATATATATATATAGTTACACATACTAACACATGAACCATCTTACGAAAATAAAAGTGTTGATGTAAATATATATTCACATACATACATTTTTATAAAAATGAGGGGGAAAATAATTAGCACCCTTATTAAATAAAAGTGTACTAGGTATATGTATATACATATATATGCATACATACATAATTAATTGTATCCTAACAAAATTTTTTTATCTAAAATACAATTTCACTTTAAACAAAATCCTTATTTATTTTTCGTTAGCTTATAAGTTATAACCATGACTTAATTATAATCATTTTTCTTTTATTTTTTTATAAAACATTTAAAATAACATATTTCATTCAATTATGGTTAATTGTTTATTTTATTAGAACATATTATTTAAAAATTTGGCTTTAGTTATTTAGGTCGTTAAACTACTTTGTCTTCGAACATTATTTGGTTTATTTATTTATCCAAATATCAATTTATTTAAACTTATTATCTTTCATATTATCTCATTCATTAATTATTCATTATGAACCAACGTATATAAATTAGTTATTCCTATATATATACACATATCCCATTGTTTACAACACAAATGAAACCTTACATTCTTAGACACACATTTACAAGGATTTTCATAAACATCATTTGAAACTCAAACAAGTACGCACCCACTCAACCAAGCACACACCCAATTCCTTCATACATTAGGACCCCCCTCTAGTCATTGAGCACATCATTGATACATTTATGCTATTAAATCATAGGATAACTTTGTAGCTAGCTAGACACTTGTGCAACAACTTGTTCGTGTGATTTCCAAGCTACATATTACAGGTGAGTTACATAGCCCCTGTTTTTACTTTTTACATATTTTGGGGTGATTCATGATACATTGAAAACTATTTGCATTTACAACATACAATTCTACATTTATGACCATATATGTAATTTGTGCTTAGTGCTTGAATGCTATGAGTTAAAACTAAACATATACATGACATACTCGTACATTCATTAACTCTGTATAAGCCAACGGTAACATTAATAGATCTATTGTGTCTGACAAACCCACCCAGGTAGGGTGATTGTTACCGACATTACATTAGGGTAACCTGTGTGTTATGCCTTAGTCACAAGGTTTGATTGTACACCCAGTTTGACTATATATTCTCCACAAAGGCCTTATTTACCATGTGTCATATGAATTGTATAAACGCTTGAAAACTATTTGTGGTGTCAAAACCTATGTATGCTCACCAACTATTTTTAGTTGACCTTGTTCTTATCGTGTTTCATGTGCAAATGTTTGAGTTCACGTTTCAAGTTGCTACATATAGGACATGAGGACCTAGTTGAAATAAACAAATTGAACATGTTGATGTATTTCATTTTCTTTGATTGTTTGATTGTATTTGTTGAACAATGTTATGAAATCTTGGTTTAATTCAATATATGAAACGTTAGTTGAATCATGTGCTTATGAACAGTCTACATGTCCCGCCCCGACGTATTCCGCCGTCGGTTGGGGTGTGACAGATTGGTATCAAAGCCATGGTTATAGGGAATTAGGTTATTAGGAACCCATGACCTATATTATAACCTTAAGACACCCATCTTATGCCATGCTACATGCTATATACTACATGCTATGTGCTACTTGCTTGCTACCATATGTGTTAATTTACTTGATGCCCTTTTTGTTAGACTACATGACTCATTAGTTCCTACCCTAAGTGACAAAATAACTAATAATACTAATACCCCTACCCTTAACCTCTTATTCTTCTTACCTCCTTCTATGTCATCATCATCCTCGCATGTGGAACATCATACTTGTAGACACAAGTCCAATAAAATTCTTAAACCCTGTCAAGGCATTAGACTTTGTAAATTATTAGAGAACACGTGTAATCCGGAAGAGTGACACCTGTATTCTGGGTTTTCTGTCTAGGAAAGCATTACATATAAATCTTAATCAACCGAAGGATCCGTATGCTTTCCTGAGAATTCCTGGGATGAGTGTTTACTTATAGGCTAAAGCATGTCTTCTCGAAAGTTATATGAGTTTAAGCAACCTTGATATGTCATAGCATTCAAATGGTTATGATATCAAATGAGTGCAAACTTGTAACATCCCAAAAATAGTAATTTAGTAAACAATAACGCAATAGAGGCTCAATTTCCATAAAACAAAAGAAAAATGGATGGGCTTGGGCTCGGCTCCAACGGGCCGATGAAAGCCCAGGTATATAAGGGGCAAGGCAGCCCACTTCACCATTTCATCTTCTTTTCATTATTCTAGAGAGAGAAAGGGGAGGTCGGGTCTAGAGAGAGAAAGTCAACGGATCGACACGAGATTGAAGGAGCACGTTACCGCTGAGCTCGTGAGTAAAACCTCCGAATCAGAAGTCCAATCCAGGTAACGATTCGACCATAATCTGAGTTTTTGTTTGTTTTAGGGTTTCTCGGGTTTTAGCTAAATAGGAGACGTTTTTATGGATGAAACTTGAAAATAAGCTTAGAACTAGCGTCTAGAGTGAAAACCGCACCTTTTGATCAAAGAAAATTGTAAGATTAGCATGATCGGATTAACATGCAAAATTTGCGGACTTGTCCAGGAAACAGGTGCTGCGTACTTATCAAGTACGCAGTAGGGACGTCCTACGTACTTACCAAGTACGCAGGAGAAAGATCATGCGTACTTACCAAGTACGCAGGAGAAAGATCATGCGTACTTACCAAGTACGCAGGAGAAAGATCATGCGTACTTACCAAGTACGCAGGGGAAAGATCATGCGTACTTATCAAGTACGCATGAGCAAGGCCCTGCGCACTTACTAAGTGCGCAGGCAGCAGACCAGTAAGTAAAGCCAGTATGTTTAGAATGATTAAACCATTAGAGTCGGGGTTGGGTCTGATGTGTATTTAAACTACCTAATTCAGATCGTACGTGACGTTGTTGGACCTTTGTTTAGGACAACCAAGACTAGCTTTTCAGGTGAGTTCTATGTGCCCCCTTCTATGTTACGTGCAAATCATTTTAAATGTTTTGGGGCTGAAGTGTATACACTAAATGAATAAATGCTATGAATGTCAATGTGATCATACGTGGTAAACAAATATATATATATATATATATACTTATATATGAAAAATGAATTATGAATGAAGAATGAAACGTATGATTATAAAGAATGAATGAAAGAAGGACATAACGTAAATGAATGAAGTCTTGCTTTATATTATATATATTGCATGTTATGAATGTATGTAAACGTTATGAACCATTCTATGACAACGGCTACTTCGGTAGACGGACGACCACGTGACTATTTTGCAACCAGGACAAAAACGTTCCTTCGCAAGCTAGGACGTATATTAAGGCACTAATGGACGGTCGAAGCAATTGCCTTAACTAAAGTAGAACGGTTATGTACATAATGGTCGCGTGGGAAACGGATGCCCTAGGGCAGACGGACAAAAGAACTGACTACGATGGTAGGACGGTTTAAGAGCGGACGGACAAAGGTTGCCGGACGGATTTAATGAAAGAACGGATGGTTTTCTAGAGCCGGACGGTTAATGAAATGGGCTACGACGGTAGTTCTCACTGCGGTGTCTTTGTGACATTCGCGACAAGTGTGATGGGTTGATCTCCATTAAGATTATGGCCAATAACTGTTCTCCCCCCAAAAGTAAGTATGTATGTACATATGTATATACATAAAATGAATGTTATGTGAGAACAGTAAAGTAAAGAATATGTAAAAGTACGAATATTACGTATGTTATGTACACATATATATATATATATAAAATATTCATGATAAGATGAGTATTATGTATGATTGTCCTTAAACTAGAACTCACCAGCGTTAGCTGACTTTTAGTATACATTTCAGGTAAAGGAAGAAAGGGACGTGCGATGGCGTGAAGGTTACCCGGCACAAGACTGACATCCCACATTTATTTATATTAAGACAATGCTATGTATTTAAGTGTTAAGACTTTCGCTGCTATGTCATGTAATTTGAATGATGTTTGCTTCCGCTACTTCTGAATGTTTTAAATTTAAGTATTTATGACTAAGTTTATGAGTAAATCTAACAAGTGAGGTTACCCGGGAAAGGGGCCTTACAAATCTAAATATATTTACCCTTACATGTTACACAATGTGACATATACTTGTTTAATTCATATCTATATTAAAGAAATCCTCACGAAGTTCTCACCCTTTTCCTTGTTGTGTTTCTTCTATAGCATGTCTCCTCGTCGTGCCAACGAGACCAACAACAACAACGATCTTGCTACCCTCCTTACCCAACTTGTGAACCAACTCACTCAAGCACACAACAATAACAACAATGGTACCAATGGTGGTGGGGGTGCTTCCAACCCGCCCCAATGCACCTTCAAGCACTTCAATTCCTGCAACCCCATCAAGTTCTATAGTACCGAGGGAGCTACTGGCCTCCTCCAATGGTTTGAAAGCATTGAGAATACTTTTATCAATAGTGATTGTCCCGACGACCTCTGAGTCCGTTATGCTACGAGCGTCTTTCAAAAACGGGTGCTCACTTGGTGGAATGGGGAGAAATGGGCTCGAGGTGTTGATGTGGCAATGGCCTTACCATGGGATGAGGTGAAGAGGCTAATGATTGAGAAGTTTTGTCCTCGTTATGAAATGAAGAAACTAGAAGCTGAATTTTGGGATATTACCTAGGACAGTGGTAAAAACCTCGTCTACACAACTCATTTCCATGAGCTGAGCCTTCTTGTACCACACATGGTCACACCACTGTCTCGGTGCATTGAGAAATACATAGGTGGTCTGACTATGAAGATTCAAGACACCGTGTTGGGAAGAAATCCCGTCACCTTTGAAGACGCTATACGCCTAGCCACCACGTTAACCGACAATCACGTGAAGGCAGGCACGTTAACAAGGAAAGGTGCAAAGAAATCCAATGACAAAGCAACTCCATCCGAGCCAACCAAAGAAGACAAGCCCGAACCTTCTCACAACAATAAAAAGCGTAAGGCTAGTAACTTTTCTGTCGTTACCCCTGCTGTACCAACCAACCAAGTTGCACCCATGGCCCAAAACCTGAATAAAAAGCCATATGTAAGCAACAATCCTCAGTTCAACACATTCAATTACCATCATCCCCCAAATGTACCATGTCGTTTATGCACGAGTTGTGGAAGGTATGGTCATTTGGCAAATACATGTCGATCTAGGCCTCCCGTTAACCAAGTCAACCAAGGAAACTGAGCCAATTAGCAAACTGTTAACCAAGCTCCACTGGCTATCACCAATGGGCGTTCTTGCTATGAGTGTGGCGATCCAAACCACTTTCGGAACCAATGCCCAAGATTGGCTAATGCAAACCAAGGTGGTGCTCGTGGGCGTGCTTTCAACATAAACACCAACGAAACTCAAGTCAATACCGAGATGGTGAATGAGACCGTTTGAAGCAAGTGCAAGATGGAGTCAAAGGGAGATTAATTTGGAATAAATTATGCATTGTAATCATTTACATTAATCTTGTCATTGTTTGAACTATTTACACCTACTACGGTTTATTACCACTATTAAAAAGAATTTGAGCTTACCAACCAACTTTGAGAAGATGAATCATTTCACATGGGTGTTAACCATTCATATAAACACCGACGGATTTAAAAATTTAAAACTCGACTACCCACATTGTACATGAACGCCAAGCAACACGTTTTGCTCACAAAACTCGATCACCTACAAAATTCGATAGTTTACGTTACTCATGAGATTCAATAACTTATGTGATACATGAAACTTGGTTGTTGCAATATACATGATACTAAATTGTTCACATGATGCATGATACTTGGTTGTATGCAATATGCATGATACTAGATTATTTATGAAACTAGATTGTTTACATTGATGCAATTGATTGAGTACATCCTACACAAGGCATGATAAATTCACTTTATCCATAAAAGTTGAAAGCTGTAAAACTTTAAAGCTACTCGGGGTTTGACGTAATCTTGTTCAAACACGAGGAAGCTGCAATACTTTAAAACTACTCGGGGTTTGACGTATTCTTGTTCAAACACGAGGAAGTTATGGAACTCTAAGTTATGCCACATTATTACACTGTAGTTTTCTAATTGACCTTATTATCTAGGGGCACAGTTATTTATTAGCAACTAATACGTGAAAACAATAGATGTGAACTAAGTAGTTTTGTGTCCTCTCTTGACCCACACACACAATGGGATGATCTATATGGACCATGCGATGAATTGAGTAATTACGGGTGCACACGTAATTATAAAAGTCAGCGCATGAAAAACATAGTAAATTTTGTCGTGTGTTATGACATAAAACCTATCGTGATATATAGTAACGAAACTAATGTGATATGATAAGGGCATGGTGGATACGTCGTTACTACTTCCTATATATAAGTGTTCCTGTCATATTGTCAGAAGTAGCGTTATTCGTGTCACGTGAAGTTCTATGTTATTTTGACCTTGACCAATGTTTGTGAAATCTCTTATCTAGTTACATTTTTTGAACATATTAGACTACATCCTTAACGAGTTTTGATCATCAAATTCTCAGCATTCTCATTTCAAGTGATGCATTCCATCTTTGGAGTCCAAAATAATCTTCGACACTTTTCTCCTCAATTTTCTTCAAACTAAAACCACTATCATGACCCGAATCTTGTTATCGATTGTACTCCTTAAACCGACAGTCAAAGTTCGTTGAGAATACAAACGTGACCCAGAGTTTACTTGGGAACGTGATGGTCAAACGACACTCAAGTATCCTCATCTCCTTTCTGTTTCAGTAGAGTCCACCAGTTGAAATTCGGGGACGAAATTCCCTCAACTTGGGGATACTGTAACATCCATGACACACGAATTCCTAATGACGAAGACTAAACGACTATCTCTCACTTCTCGGGTATTGAGACAGGATACATACTCAATTCTAATGACTCTCAATCACAACTCCTATGACTACTATCTCTAGCAAACCACATAAACGACCACAAATCTTAAGATCTATGACCTAGATACGCTAATTGTAATATCCATGATTTTACTTATATTATTTTATTTCATTCTATGACGACCATATTATTCCAACCACGTTATATCGTACTTATACATCACATTATGACATATCATTTAATGACTCGGAGTTTTTGAGCATTTAAACTTTTATTTCATGTTTCCCTTATATATATTATATATACATTTTGTTTAATTAAAAAAAAATCATAAACGTTAAATTTATAAAAGGAGGTTTTATTTTATGAAAATGATAAATAATAGCAAATAAATAAGCTTTAAAGTTTCTTTATAAGTTTTAGTCTTTTTTTTATATAAAAAGATAAATTTTATGGTTAAATTAAATGTTTAATTACATAAGAATTAGCCTTGAACCCTTTTTTTGTGTGTGTTTAAACCCACTCAAACCTTTTGAACCCCCTCAAATTGCTTTGAACCCTCATTTGGACCCCTTTTTCCAAATATATGACCCCTGGAACCATGTCTAACCCCAATTTTGACTCGCAAAAGTAAACCCCGGTTTCAAACTCAATCAATCCATATAAAATTCGGTGTTTAACCCTACCAAATCATCATGCCACTCATATGAAACCGTTAGGGGTTAGAAATTGCACTAATGATGGAACAATTACATTTTTTTTAAATCATTGAAGGCTTCGGTCGTGGGTTTTGAAAACTCATAAATGGCATTAAAAAAAACGCAAATCAGGCCGTTTACAACTGTTACAAATGATTTTGATCATCCTAAACGCAATCGTATCATCCCATCATCGTTACACCACTTGAAATCATCTCAAAGCTGTCTCCTTTCCCTCTCGGTCGCGACGAGCAGTAGGGAACAAGAACTTATTCTTCTTCGTGAATTCTAGACCAATTCCAGGTAATACCCACACCCACTTGCTCGATTTAACTCCCTTTTACAAAAGCCCTTTGATCTGAATTCGTTTATGGTGGATTTGGAAATCTAGGGTTTTGACTAGGAAGATTGGGGAAGAAGGTTCACGCAATATTTATGATAAAAACACAAGTTTCTGTTTCTTGTCAAGGCTTCAAGCCTAACACTTCTGGTTAAACCCTTCTCTCCCCAATCAAGAGGTCGCGGGTTCAAACCCGGCCTCTACCTTTTCTTTTCTTTCTTTTTTTCCTTTCTTTTGTTGTAGATCTTGTTTAGCATTTATTTACTCACACTCACACACACACACATATATATATATATATATATACATACATACATAGTTACACATACTAACACATGAACAATCTTATAAAAATAAAAGGGTTAAGATATAAATATATATTCGCATACATACATTTTTATAAAAATGAGGGGGAAAATAATTAGAACCCTTATTAAATAAAAGTGAACTAAGTATATGTATATACATATATATGCATACATACATAATTAATTGTATCCTAAGAATTTTTTTTTATCTAAAATACAATTTTACTTTAAACGAAATCCATATTTATTTTTCGTTAGCTTATAAGTTATAACCATGACTTAATTATAATCATTTTTCTTTTATTTTTTTATAATACATTTAAAAAAAAATATTTCATTCAATTATGGTTAATTGTTTATTTTATTAGAACATATTATTTCAAAATTTGGCTTTAGTTATTTAGATGGTTAAACTACCTTGTCGTCGAACATTATTTGGTTTATTTATTTATCCAATTATCAATTTATTTAAACTTATTATCTTTCATATTATCTCATTCATTAATTATTCATTATGAACAAAAGTATATAAATTAGTTATTCTTATATATATACACATATCCAATTGTTTGCAACACAAATGAAACAATACATTCTTAGACACACATTTACAAGGATTTTCATAAACATCATTTGAAACTCAAACAAGCACACACCCACTCAACCAAGCCCACACCCAATTCCTTCATACATTAGGACCCCCCTCTAGTCATTGAGCACATCATTGAAACAATTATGCTATTAAATCATAGGTTAACTTGTTTGTGTTATTAGGACACCCCTTTGTGGTTAGCTAGAAACTTATGCAACAACTTGTTCGTGTGATTTCCAAGCTTCATATTACAGGTGAGTTACATAGCCCCTCCTTTTTACTTTTTACATATTTTGGGGTGATTCATGATACGTTGAAAACTCTTTGCAATTACAACATACAATTCTACATTTATGACCATATGTGCAATTTGTGCTTAGTGCTTGAATGCTATGAGTTGACACTAAACATATACATGACATACTCGTACAATCATTAACTATGTATAAGCCAACGGTAACATTGATAGATCTATTGTGTCTGACAAACCCACCCAGGTAGGGTGATTGTTACCGACATTACATTAGGGTAACCTGCGTGTTATGCCTCAGTCACAAGGTTTGATTGTACACCTAGTTTGACAATAGATTCACCATAATGGCCTTATTTACCATGTGTCATATGAATTATATAAACGCTTGAAAACTATTTGTGGTGTCAAAACCTGTGTATGCTCACCAACTATTTTTAGTTGACCTTGTTCTTATCATGTTTCAGGTGCAAATGTTTGAGTTCACGTTTCAAGTTGCTACATATAGGACATGAGGACCTAGTTGAAATAAACAAATTGAACATGTTGATGTATTTCATTTTCTTTGATTGTTTGATTGTATTTGTTGAACAATGTTATGAAATCTTGGTTTAATTCAATATATGAAACGTTAGTTGAATCATGTGCTTATGAATTGTCTACATGTCCCGCCCCGACGTATTCCGTCGTCGGTTGTTGTGTGACACTAATCAAACTGGAAGACATCCACAATCAATGTACGGAATTGAAATCAAACACAAATCAGATCTAAGCATGCAATATTCATCACAATTATCAACTCAAGACCTTTTTCAAAATCATTAACCATCAATTAGAATCCAAAACCGATAAAAATCATAACTTTACGAAGTAATCATAATAAGACCCGGGCAGTATCAATGTTTTAGCCTACGATCATATTCAAACACGTCAAAACAGAAGTATAAAAAAAAACCATGGTATCAAACATAGCAATCAAAGATAAAAATCAAATCTTGAAACCGTAAAACGTTAAATCTAACAAACCCGGAAACAAAGTCTTCAACTTTCCTCTTCAATTGACCTCCTTAGCTCTAAAATCGCCTCTTATCTCTCTCTAGACGGCTGAATGTCGAACTTATGATATTATGGCATTGTAAATTTAATATAATTCAATTAGGGTTTTTTTCACGGAATACGGGTCTCTCACGTACCGTGAGACAATGGGCTGGGTTCCTCGCGTACCACGAGGAACAAATTAGTCGGGCGCGGATTTAGCTCCCCTCGCGTATCGCGAGGCTCGGGTCTCTTTCTCTCGCGTACCGCGAAAGGCCAATTTTCAACATTTTTTTCCTTTTGAACTTTGGGCTTCACTTTCTTTGTCGATTTCTTCACGATATAGCTTCCTATTCCACACGAGCTCCTGAAAATATACGATAGACTCAAATACATACTTAAACGACTAAAAACGAACACAAAACTAAGTAAAAACGCACAAAAAATAGGAATAAGGATGTGTGCTTCGCACTACATCAAATATGGTTGTGATATTGAGAAGGGCTAAGCATTTTCTAGCTAGAACTGGTATGAAGATAGGTGGACATTCGAAGGCGAGAGTCGGTTTTGACAAGTCAAAGGCTAAGTGTTATAACTGTCAGAACTTCGGGCACTTTGCAAGGGAATGTCAAAAAGATAAAGCACCAGCTTCTGGTTTTACTAGGCCGAGTCCGGGAAACAACCAAAGTTACAACAATCAGAACAACCGAAGTCAGAACCAAGGAACTACATCAAATGCTTTGGTAGTTTAGCAGGATGAAAGCTTTTACTGGGGTATTCATCTGTAGGATGCCATTATTGCACAAACTCAACTAGGATTGATGGCAGAGATTGTTGAGATGATGGAAGCAGAAGAGAGGGAAGCTACAGCTGCTGTCGAACCGGAATCTACACTTGCACTTATGGCCATTGGAGAATCTTCAAGCACTAGTGAGTTAGATTTTAACTCTTTTGCTACTGTTTCTTGTTCAAATTGTATGATTTTGAAAAATGAGAATGATCGTATCCATGGTCAACTCGAACCTCTTCGTAGTGCTGCACTAAATTATAAAGCAAATGAAAAATGTTTCAAAGATTCAATTGAAATTCTTAAGAAAGATAGACATGATTTTTCAATTAAAATCAGTGAACAACAATTTCACTTAGATGTAGCATACAAAGAGTTAGAGAAGAAAAATGTTGAGCTGGCCAGACTACAATATGAAATCCTGAAGTTGAGTAGCAAACTTGAGAAGTTGAAAAACTCTTGTTTTGTGGTGGAACATTACGAATCTGTAGTGAGACAAATGAATGGCCAAGGTTTAGGTACCAATGCTATTCCTCCACCAGTAAACGGCATGTTTGTAAACAGGCCAGTTGATATCGATATATCTTGTTTGGATGAGTCTTCAGGTAAGGCTGATTCAGTTTCTGAGAGAAATTAGGAGGGTGACCTTGTTGAATTAAATGATAACAACAAAGTTGATGGAATTGTCTCAGAGGAGATGTTTGATGAACCACAGATACAGAAAGACATTATCACTGATCGTGATAACTCTATCTTGACCGAACCTGATGTGATTGAGTATAATAATAAACTAAAAAAATATGCTCTATGGCTGTTTCAAAACCATTAAACAGTCAAAGAAATAAAAAATTGCTAATAAACCTGGAAAGAATTTTCATGAAAATATTAAAAAGAATTATATGTCCAAGAGTCAAGCAGCATCAGTTCAAGCACAGGCTGATGTTCCTCAAACACCTCCAAATCTTCATCAAAGTGAATCCTCCACATTCAAAGTGAAAGAGCCTTACCAAAGAGTTTACAAAGAGAAAAGAGTATGCTTTCATTGTGGTATAGCAGGTCACATTCTTGTAAACTGCCAGGAGAAGAAGCCAGTTGTTCCACAACAGGCTGCATCTCCTAAGAAACCACAAGTAAAGCAGTAGTACAGTCCTATTCCAAAAGTGGTGAAATCACCAGTTGAGCAAATGGTAAAGCCACAATCTAAACTTGTGGGTGTACCATCTATTATGAAACAGGATAAGCAACCTACTAGTCCTGGTGCATCTACCTCTGGTAGTACACAATCTGGTGAGAAACCTGTGGTTAAACTCTTTAAACCACTGAGGAGGCGACTGAATAAGAAATTGAGAAAACTTGAACAAAAATTTGCTGAAAGTCAACGTGTTGCAACTTCTTCTAGTTCACTATCTATTGATGAAGAAAAACCTAACGTTTTAAAGAAAAAGAAACAAAGGTCATGGAAAAAGAAAAGAAAAAATTCTCAATCTTCTAGTTCAGACTCTCTAAAAGAGTCACCAATTTTGAATAGTCATGACTGTGAGTTAATTGAAGTTGTTTACTTTGAGAAAAACAGGCAACCCAAGACCACAATGGCTTGGGTCTCCAAATCTAACTAATTACTTTTGACTCGTGCAGGGATATCCAAAAGGGACTATCGCTAACCGCCGGTACATTGATAGTGGATGCTCCCGGCACATGACATGCAACATGGCATTACTTCAAGATGTTAAACCATTCAGAGGCGGCTATGTGGCCTTTGCCGGTGAAAAATGTGGTAGTATTACAAGTCAAGGCGTAGTATCAAATGGATGTATTAGCTTCGAGAATGTCAACTATTGTGAGTAGCCGAAGCATAACCTTTTTAGTGTGTCTCAAATGTGTGACAAGGAGTATTCAGTGATGTTTGACAAGAATGAATGTCTGGTTATCAAACCTGGTTTTGTGGTTCCTGAGGAATGGATTCTGATGCGAGTGCCAAGAATGAATGACACTTATCAGATTGATATGAATGTGGCTAAAACCACCTCATCAGTTGCTACTTGTTTTCTTACAAAAGCGACAGAGATTGACTCAATCTTGTGGCATAGGAAACTCGGGTATCTATCTTATAGAAAAATGAATCTCCTTGTCTAAACGGTCTAGTTACCGGTGTTCCTAAGCTGAGTTTTCCATTGCAGATGACTGTATACCTTGTAAAAAGGTCAAACAACAATGAAAATCTCACAAGCCCAAGACCCAAAACTCTATTGATACCCCTTTGAAGCTCTTACACATGGATTTATTCGGGCCCATAAGTATCAGGAGTATTGGAGGAAAGTCATACCGTCTTGTTGTAACTGATGATTTCTCACGTTTTTCTTGGGTGCATTTTTTAGGTACAAAGGATGAGACTGCTGAGATTCTTCAATGCCTGATTTTGAGCTTGGAAACTTTATGCAATCTGAAGGTCAAAAGAATCAGGAGTGATAACGGAACAAAGTTCAAGAACAAAGTGATGGAGCTTTTCTGTCTCGAGAAAGGTATTCGTCATGAATTCAGTGCACCGTATACACCACAGCAGAATGGAGTAGCAGAAAGGAAGAATAGAACATTGAATGAAACTGAACGGACTAAGCTGTCAGATGTAAAACTGTCAATTACGTTCTAGGCTGAAGAAGTAAATACAGCTTTTCATGTTTTGAATCGAGTTCTAGTTGTGAAGCGTCACAAGACTTGTTATGAGTTGATCAACATTCGACCTCCCAATCTAGACTATCTAGTTTCTTTTGGTAGTCCTTGTTCCCTATTGTTACAATCCAAAGACCGCAAATCAAAATTTCATGAAAAAGCAATAGAAGGCATCTTCTTAGGATATGTTGCCAACTATCCATGCAAGAGGGTGTACAATAAGGAAACTCGTTCGGTTAAAGAACGGTTTAAAGTGGATTGAAGTAAACACAACATTCCACCAGAACCAACTGGTCCAGCTTGGGGTTTTGATTATGATGCTCTATTCAAGTGTTTCAATCTTCCTACCGATTTATCTGCTGAGGATGCTGCCAATTTGTATCATTATTGTAGTGGTGGCGATAACTCAAATTTCTCAATAAGATCCATTGTACGTATTCTGACCCCTAATCCTAATGCTGCATCTGCATCTGGAACTCATGAAAGTGACAATGAAGAGGATACTAATGTTGTTGGAGACGATGCTCAAGTTGATCCTAACAATGTGGAAGGAAATGAAGCTCCATTTGATCCTATCAAGATTGAATCTTCTTCTGGTAAACATGATGTGTGGGAGATTGGCACAAATCTTGAGTCAGATATCCAGGAACCTATAATGCCAGAGACTAGAGTGCATAAGAATCATCCAATTGACAACATCATTGGTGATCCTAATGCTGGAGTTCAAACTCGTCACAGAACCATCACTGAGAACACTAGTCTTTATGTAGAGATACTTGACACATGAATCATTGAAAAATGGTTAAATGTTGCATTTGTATCCCAAATTGAGCCGAAGAATGTGAAAGAGGCTCTCACAGATAATTGTTGGATTGAGGCTATGCAAGATGAATTTTCTCAGTTCCACAAGTTGTATGTGTGGGATTTAGTTGATTTGCTGAGAGGGCTGCATCCGATTGGTACTAGATGGGTGTTCAAATGCAAGACGAATGATCGGCACGTTCTAGTGAGAAATAAGGCACGGTTGGTTGTTCAGGGTTTTTATTAGAAAGAGGGCTTGGATTAGACAGAGGTGTATGCCCCAGTTGCTAGACTTGAGGCCATTAGACTGTTTCTGGCTTATGCCTCATATGTTGGCTTCAAAGTCTTTTAACTTGGTGTGAAGAGTGCTTTCCTATATGGTAAAGTTCATGAAGAGGTCTATGTCAATCAACCACCTGCTTTGAAGACCCGTAATTTCCTAACGAAGTGTACAAGCTAGATAAGGCACTTTAGGGTCTTCATCAAGCTCCAATGGCGTGGTATGAGACGTTATCAAAGCATCTATTGTCCAATGGTTTCGATCGTGGACAAATAGACTCGACTCTTTTCATAAGGAAATCAGGGGGGATATTCTACTAGTACAAGTTTACATAGATGACACCATTTTTGGGTCTACAAATGAAGACATGTGCAGAGAATTCGAGACGGTGAGGAAGTCGAAGTTTGAAATGAGCAATATGGGAGAATTATCGTTTTTCTAGGTCTGCAAGTCAATCAAAGGGAAGATGGCATTTATCTACATCAAACCAAGTATGTACACGACATTTTGGAGAAATACAAAATGAATGACTGTTCTACTTATGGTACACCGATCCGAGTCAATCATAAGCTGCAGTCAGACAAAGACGAAAACGACGTAGATTGTAAATTGTATAGTGGGATGATAGGTTCTCTTATGTATCTTACAACTTCAAGACCTGATATTATGTTTGCAGTTTGCTTGTGCTCAAGCTTTCAGTCATAAACCAAGGGATCTCACTTGATAGCTGTGAAGAGGATATTCAGATATCTGAAAGGGAAACCCAATTAGGTCTTTGGTATCCCAAGCAGCGGACGTTTGATCTCAAAGCCAAAACTGATTCAGATTATGGCGGTTGTAACCTTGATAGAAAGTCAACCTCGGGTGGATGTCAATTCTTGGGAGACAGGTTGGTCTCCTGTTAGTGTAAGAAGCAATCAATGGCTTCTGTTTCAACTTGTGAAGCCGAGTACATTGCTGTTGTGAGCTGCTGTTCTTAGATCTTATGGATCCAACAACAAATGAGAGATTACAGATTGAACTACAGTGGAACTCCTTTGTTCGTTGATAACAATGCTACCATGTCTATCACAAATAACCCGGTGAAACATTCTAAAACTAAACATATTGAGATTCGTCACCATTTTATCCGTGATTATGCTGAAAAGCACTAGATTGAACTTGTAAAAGTTCACACGGATGATAACTTTGCTGACCTTTTCACTAAAGTCTTTGATCGTGCTCGCTTTGAACATCTCCTCAACTTGAAAGGAATATTCAATCCCGTGTGAATATCATTTTCAAAACAAAAATGTTTCTTAGAAGTTAAATTTTATTTTCTTTAACTGTTTTTCTACATAATTCATTTTCTTTGAAAAATTTAAGAAAAACCAAACAAAATATAAAATTATGAAATTTCATAGTCATTTGAAGATAAGAGAAATTGAAAGCACATCAGTAAGTGATCTAAATTTCTTAGACTGCACGTTTGAGAAATGATTGTTTCACGACTACTTCAGGTTTAAAATTGTTTCATCTAGCTTTAATTTGATTATCTGCAAGTTATTTTGAATTGTCAGTAGGATAGAAGCGTTTTTTGGATCATTAGTAGTGTGAAAACTTAATATCTTATACTACAACTGTGATTTGAACCCATATTATGCTGGGTGTGTGTGTTTATAAGATCTTTATTAGATAAAGAATGTAAGATTTTGGCGAACATTATCCTCTGAGACTAGTATCGGGTTATGTCTTTAGCACCATCTATGGTGTTCATAGTGGTTTTTTATTGAGGGTTTTGATCCTTACGATTCCTTCAAATCATCAAGTGAGATCTCCTTATTCTCTTGAATCCACCTTCTATGGTGTTCATAGTGGGTTTTTATTTAAATCAATCAAGGGGCTGTTTTGGGAAATTGTAAATGATTAATAAATTGCTTAAAGTTATAATCTAGCTTGATTAAAGGTTAAGAGTAGCTAATAACATCATGATAACATCCAATCTAGGATTCAAGAATTAGGGTTCTTGAGGGGAATTTGGGGGTTTTCTATTTTAGGATGTTTATATGAGGAATTGAAGGTTGGTAACTTCATTCAATTTGATAATTTAGAAATTAGGGTTCTTGAGAACCTAATTTGGGGGGTTTTATAATTGGAAGTGTTTAAATGGTGAATTGAGTATGGATAAGTGTTTACGGTGTAATATAAACACATTTTCGTGTATAAAACTCAATTCAATTGGTAAATTATGAATTGATGAAAATTATGGAAATTGGGTGAAATCCTTAATTGGGTAAATTATGAATAGATTACTAAACAAGTGGATTGTTTAGGTTATCAAGGTATGGAGTGGCTAGCTTGAAAAACGAATTGGAATCTTCATTGGCAAAGGTAAGTGCTTTGCACTTACTTAGTAGTGGATAAGTAGTTTATGTGTAAGTAGATAATGTAGTAAATTCTATTTACATGTTGTAGATTGATTTTGACTACGTGGCATATGGTCAAACTAAAGTGTGAAGTGTGGTAAAAGTGGTGTAGTTGACAAATGTGGTAAATACTCAAACATAATGTGGTAAAAGTGGTGTAGTTGACTAATGTGGTAAATAGTCAAACATAATGTGGTAAAAGTGGTATAGTTGACTAATGTGGTAAATAGTCAAACATAATGTGGTAAAAGTGGTATAGTTGACTAATGTGGTAAATAGTCTAACATAATGTGTTAAAGTGGCGTAGATGACTAATGTGGTAAAAGTGGTGTATTTGACTAATGTGGTAAATAGTAAAACATAATGTGGTATATAGGTGCAGTTGACTAGAGTGGTAAATCAACTAAAATATAGATTGTGGCGATTTGTTGTAAATTGACTTAGCATGTTATAAATCAAACCATTTGTGCATAAATGGTGAGATTGATATAAAATTGACTTAATGTGGTATAAGTCAAACCATTATGGATAATGGTGAAACTGATGTAACTAGACTATGTGGTTAATAGTCAAACTTGAATGTGTAAATATGGTAAATAGGTGTAATTAGACTATGTGATTAATAGTCAAACTTGAATGTGCAAATGTCGTAGATATGTGTAATTAGACTATGCGGTTAATAGTCTAACTTGATTTTGCATATGTGGTTAAATGGTGTAAATGACTCAATATGGTCAAGAGTATACTAAAATACAGAATGTGGTAACATAAGACTAAAATTGACCTAATATGGTAAAGGTCAACCGTTGGTGGTAAAACAGTAAAATGATTGATTACATGAAGTGTGGATACTTCATGGAGGTGTTACGTGAAGTGTGGATACTTCACGGGTGGTAGTGAGGTCAAATACTTCACGGGTGACATGAAGTGTGGATACTTCATAGGTCGACATGGTGTCAAATACTCCATGCGAGAAAGCGAGTGGTGGTTCTCGCAATAGACATGTGGATATGTCAATTTGAAGAATGGTGAAACGTTAGGACTTGTATGGGTCAATACATGTCTAAGTTATAGGTCTTTGTATGCCTAAACAATTAAATGATAGAACTTGAAGTCTAACACTTCAAGGGTAAAATACGAGTTGTGGTACTCGGGTTTGGGGGTTGATAACTAACAAATATATGTTAGAACATGTGGGTGATTTATAGATGGTATTAGGTGAGTCTTGTGGCTTAAAGACCAAAGGGATTAAGGTTGTCGATTGGAAAGGACAAAAACTGCAAAAAATCATGTTTGTGAAGAGGAGGGAGTAACCTTACGCCCTAACCTATTGCCTTACGCCCTACCTTACGCACTAACCTACTGCCTTACGCCCTACCTTATGCCATTAAAATCAAAATATGATTTTGGATTAGTTCTTGGTGATTTGACTTGGGACTTGTCCCAAGGTTTGTATTTCATTACTAATGGTGTATTTTGGGGTGATTTCATTGTAGGTAAAGCTTCGATGTGATCTCGGGTCTCGCATCATGTGGATTGGATTCTCGTGGACATGTTTAGTAATTGGTTTTTGTTAATCTTCTAGTATAGAGTCTTTACAAACTATTTGGGGTTGTTACAAGTTGAGGATAACTTGTTAGTAACTTTTGTTAAGCTAATTTGTGGAAATTATGTTAGTTTAATTCGTGTTTGTAAAGCATAACGTGTGGATACGTTAAATGTCATTTTGGGACCTAAGTTCCACGTGTTTTAAAATGTTTTAATTGGGTTGAATTTTTGGGTGTTACAACTTGGTATCAGAGCAATGGTTTGAGGGATTGGTGTGAGACACCAAATTCAAACCTATAATGCTCTTGATATGGTCAGAGATATGAGAATCTAATGATGGCGTGACCGAGACACGGAGCTTAAGGGGCAAGGTCAGTATTGATTATGATGTTGTGTGTTTTAATTGGTGTCTAATGTGAACTAATTGTGCCGAAAGTTGTTAAAGGATTCGTTATATGGAGATAGTGAATGTAATTGGGCATATTACATTATCAATCATGTCTGGCCAGTATGATTCATATCGTAACATGTGCGAATACCTTCATAATAACCATATGATGATGAACACCGACAATGAGTAAGTGAAGGTGGTTATATGTGTATATGTATATATTATGTGTTTGTGCATAGATGATTATGCAGGAGTAATTAATATACACATAGGTGGAACTAGAGCCTTATAGAGTAAGACTAGAGGCCTATAAGTAGGTAGAACACCTACAAACTTATTACAACACGACTGGGGATGACTAGGGGGAAACATATCTTAATAGGGGGAATTGTAGATATTAGTTGATCTGAAGACTCATGTATAAAGGAGTCTATGTGGATATCACCTCGAGGATAGGGATGAGCTTGGACAAAATTGAGATGTGGAAAGCAACATTCTAATGGAGGATGACTAAAGCTTTCTGTGATGTTGTGATAATCTTCCTTCAAGGAAAATAGGAGCTCATTGAGGTGGTACTTTGAAGAACTGCATGAAGCTTTAAAGTCAGAAGGATCAAACGTAGTCAAATACGTGGGAGAAGAAAACCTTGTCTTCATAAGGGGTTCGTAGTGGGCGAGCCAAAGGAGTAAATAGTGGGAGTTTGTTCGTTGGTTAACAAACAATACATCACTATAATGGTATTGGCTTTGAAGCGATCCATTGTGATGGGCGGATGGAGTACTATTCGCGGAGAGTCGACTCCTGAAAATGGCGGATAATCGGTTGGAAGTTCTCCGAAAGGAGAAAATCATAAAAGCTTGAAGATAGTGCATCTGGGTGAATTCAAGAGACGTTCTTGAGTCAGCTTTGTCCACAAGCCGTTGTGGATCTTGCAATCGGGAGTTTTCTTCACGTACGTTAGACCGGCGGATTAATTAAGGGATTATGGGCATGTCGTATGACTGATTGTAGTTTTGCCCAAATCTTGGAATATCAGAAGAAATGAAGATAGATCGGCTTTCTCGATGCTATCGGTTGACTTATAAAGTGGATTCTCCTTCATGGTGTATAACACTGGTGGAGTTGATTATTATGTTATGCAAGGAGATTAAACTCGGGAACAAGTGGGGTGTGAAGAGGAATTTGTGTAGACTTCAAGAAAGCTAAATATTCTAGCCGAGCTAGAAATCCCATTGGGGAGGCAATACTTGTTTCCATATGTGTGGAAATTACACAAATGGAATGATGGGACACAATATACCGTAGTGTTCTAGTCCTACTAATGGGTGCTACGGTGGTTACAATTCGGGACTCATTCGAAGTGAATGTCCCGAGCCAAAGCACACGATTAATAGGGAAGAAAATACAAATTTTAAGGTTGTCGGGCCGAACATTTCTAACTACCAAAGACAAAACTGAAGTCTTTTGGTATAGTTGTAGGATGTGGGTGAAACAATCACATGGATTGGAGTCCTACGATTGTAGTGGAAATTGAGTGTTTACTCAGTAACCGCATCAAGGTCGTGTATGACTAAAGGGTGATGTGTCGACATGTTCTCGCATAGAGACGTTGAAACACGTGGCACGTGAATTGGTGTATGCCTAGCTCATGCCATTGACACAAACCGGAGCAATGGAATACTTGATATTCCAGTTGTGAAGAAGTTCATAAGGGTTCTATAACCGAATCTCACTTCTTGGGGTGTAACCGTTCTCTTGAGGAAAGGAAGAATGGAAGAATGTTTACGTATATTTGTCAGGGTTTGAACAGGTGTATAAGTCGTAGTTCAACGATAAAGGTAGAGTAGGATGTTATCCCATGAATGGTATCATTCTGTTATGAATACTATGGGATTGTAGATGTAACTTTCTGGCTTATTAGAAGTTACGCGGTTTATGTGGATCAATGTGAAAGGTGTGTAGACCCATGTATGCTTATACGGTGGTCGTTTATTCGATGATAGTCGTTTTTGTCTTTGAAGCAAGGTCGTTAAAGCTCATTATCTTCGTGAGTTTCCTAAAATTCACTGAAAGGAGAGGCCTTTCTTCGGAATGATTTGGTGTGCCTTTTGGATTTTGTGGAAATCCATTAGGATGAGGGGGTGAATTTTGAAGACATATATGTTGACCCGGCAATGATTGCAGTAATCAAAGGGTATATGGTGTTGGAGTCTTAGAACTTCATAGGTGGCGTTTGAAGTCTTAGAATTTCATGACCGGTGAATGAAAATGAAGTCTTCGAACTTCAAAGGGAGATTATAAGACTGAGATATTTGAATCTCAAGGGATGACTTATGCTAATGTCATTGGGATAACCAGGGTGTTGCTTTATGAATGAGGTTTTGACTATGTCATTTAACGTGTCCTTCCATAGGAAGACCGTATGCTTTATCAAATGTCTTAGTGACTCACGCATTAGAGTCGATTTGTCTATATGAAACTAGGCAGGAGTATCACATATTCTCCTAGTCAGATGTGAACTTGATTGCAACAACTAAAGGGAGAATTTGGAGGGGAATTGATGAATCTATTTGCGGGCGAACGTTAGAAGGTTGAGTTGAAGTCCCCAAACTTCAACAAGTTTTCTTGAAGTCTTTGAACTTCATGGGTGATTAACAAGACTTAAAATTCCCGTGTGTTATTGTATGTTGTTTTAGAGTTTAACTTTTGGTGGCTGGGGATGAAAAGAGGAACAATTTAGTGTGTGGTTATAAGTGTCTCACTTGCCTATGGGTTAAGGCCATATTCCAAAAGGAAACATACTCTTCTGTGTGGTCGGAAAACTTTGGTTCAAGAAGTGTGTGACACGACATGGTACATGTGTACCTGTTGAGTCGGATTGAGGTGTTAGTTTCTTCTCCGATTCGGAAACCAAGTGACTAATTGCCATTAGTTAAAAGATGGTGTCATCTTATCTACCATTTGAGTATTCATATTCGATTGAATGAATTACAAAATGGTGAACGGTGTTGAATACCGTTTGGTTGGGTGCTACCGGTTGTTGGGAACTAATACTCGTGGTGTGATTCGAGACTTTGCGTGAAAGATCTTGTTTATTGAATGTGATTGAAAAATCCACTCAAGGTTGATAGAAAACCCTTAGTGGATTTAGGGATGAGGTATATTAACTTTGGCGATACAAAAGTTTCCCTTAAATAAGAGGGTATACTGGGTTCGAAAACGTGAGAGGCCAAGTCCCCATTTTATGGGATCGTTTAGACTTCACTTTAGTTTATTAAGTGGTATGTCGTTAGGAGTTACTCGGGGGATCATGTAGACTCCAAGGTACATTACTCATGGTTCATCCACGGGAATGTGTGGCAAGAGAAGTGGACGTTGCTTATCGTAGCGGTATTGAGGCAATAGATGATGGTTGTTTCATCCAAAGGAACCGGTGGCTATCTTAGATAGAAAGGTGAAACGGTGATGGTAAAAGCGGATTTACCACGTGTTGGTTTAGCGGGATCATTAGATAAGGGGCGGAATACTACTCGGGAATCAGAGGATAGATACTCAAGTGTTACCCTAATCTATTGGTTGATCGGGTTTCGAGGACGAAACCTAAAATTAGAAGGTGTGGTTTGTAACGAATTGTTGTAGTGCGAAGCACACATCTGTATTCCTATTTTTTTCGTGCGTTTTTCATTAGTTTGTTTTGAGTCGTTTTTGTATACTATTGAGTCTATTGTATATTTTTAGGAGCACGTGTGGAATAGGACGTCAATACATGAAGAAGAGCAAGAGAAGAAGTCGGGAGTTTAAAAGAAGAAAATGGTGAAATTTAGGTTCTCGCTGTACACGAGAGAGAGATATATATGCCTCGCGGTACGCAAGGACTTCCAGAACCGGTCACGACTTATTTGTTCCTCGTGGTACGCGAGGATCCCATTCCAATGTCTCGCGGTACGCGAGAGACGTAAATTCCGTGAAAAAAACACTAATCGAACTATAATAGAATTACAATGCCATTATTCAAAGAGTTTGATTTTTTGCCATCTAGAGAAGGTCTAAGGACGATTTTAAGAGAAAAGGAAGAAGATTGAAGAGTAAAGGTTGAAGCTTTGGATCCCGGGTTTGTAGTTTTACCTATTCGGTTTTCAAGATTCAATTCTTGTATTTGATTGCTATGTTTGATACCATGGTTTATGTTTATACTTCTGTTCTAGATGTTTTAAGTATGATCCTTGGCTAAAACATTGATACTGCCTTGGTCATATGATGAATACTGCGTAAAGTTATGATTTTTACTAGTTTTGGATTCTAAAGTATGGATTAATGATTTTGTAAAGAGTCTTGATTTAATGGTTATGATGAATATGTATGCTTAGATCTGATTTGTGATTGATTTCGATTCCGTACGTTGATTGTGGATGTCTTCCAGCTTGATTAGCGTATCTAGGTCATACACTTTATGGTTTGTGATGGTTTGTGTGGTTTGCTAGAGATAGTAGCCATAGGAGTTGTGATTGAGTATAGATTAGAATTGAGTGTGTATCTTGTCTCAATACCTGAGAAGTGAGAGATAGTCGTTTAGTCTTCGTCATTAGGAATCCAAGTGTCAGCTCTCTGAGAGGAAGTTGGTATTAGGTGTCTAGTGATTATTGCTATTCTGAGTCATAGTTCTTATCTTGAGATTACCCCGTGCATTCCTCGAATGTATGGTGGACAGTGAGACTGAAAGGTGATCTGTCTATTCGGGTACTTTATCATTGTTGGAGAGACCGAAAGCTAATCCACCATCTGGTGAGTTTATTACATCTTTAGGTTTCTTAGTTGGTGATACCCTGAGAGTGATTAGGGATCCACTAGGTTGTCTAGAGTTGTTTCCTTAGAAACCCAGATCTTTCTTAGTTTCCAGAACTAGTAGAAGTTGTGCTTTGCAAGTAGGATTCTGACCTAGGTAGTATTCTTCCCATATCTGATATTACCTTAGTTCCTTCCTTTGATAGCTTGAGTCGAACTTGTTTGCTGCATTAGTAGTTAATCTTTAGTGTAGTCAATCCCCCATCAATCAATCTTTAGTCCGAATCAGAGTCTAGTATTAGTATTCAGTGTCTCTAGGGTTCGATAACTCGGTTTACCATTAAGTTGTGCTACACTCGATAGGTACACTTGCCTGTCAGTGCGGTTTAGTTGAAGGTACTCCATTTATTACTTAGGAGTCTAGGTTAGGTTTCATTAGTTTTTATATAGACCGTCTGGGCGACATCAAGTTTTTGGCGCCATTACCGGGGACACTTGGCAATAGCAATATTAGCTTTGACTAGTTCTTTTAGTGATTTTTGGTTTGTTTGTTTTTGAGTCTTTGTTTGTTTTATTTTATTCTTTGTCATTTTATGCACCACACTCGTTCACATGGATCACCACCATATTCTGCCTCTTTAGAGCCAGAACGAGAGCTGCCTGAGCGTACCCGTGACTTTCGGGAGCGTTTGAAAGCATTCTGCAGCAACCAGGTACGTTCTACTAGCCCAATGTAGGATCGTAAGATTACAAGGTGATTCTGTTCTAGTTGATATTGGCGGAAACAATAGCAACCAACAAAGTAAACAGCAAGAATACTGATAAATGCACTGTTGTATTAAACTTCTGAGATTACAAGTTTACAAGTAAAACACTATCAAGAAGCACTATCAAGGCACGTTTTGTTTGAAGTGTTTACAAGATATATATATAGTAACTTAGAATCAAGACAGACCCTTGATTCTAAGGATCAGAACTAACACAAACCGTTGATCTTGTTTATTAATCTAAATTACACGCAAAGGCTAATCTAGATAACTTTACTGAAACGTCTTCTTAGGCATCATTGTTTGCATGCTTGGAGACCCGCGACATTGTCCTTTATTGGTTGCACCACTGAGGTTCCTTCTGCTTGGAGTGTGGCAGTTGCTTTTGCAGAAAGGTGTCAGAGGCGCTTCACATGGATAGTCAGCTGCAACGTTTAATCTTCAGAGAATAAAGCTATCGGCAGCAGAGATGAGAATAATGCTGCTGATAAGCCTATCAGCAGCAACTTGTGTTGAACGCTGCTGATAAACCTATCAGTAGCAACAAGTGTTGAATGCTACTGATAAGCCTATCAGCAGCAACATGTGTTGAATGCTGCTGATAAACCTATCTGCAGCAACAAGTGTTGAATGCTGCTGATAAGCCTATCAGCAGCAATATGTGATGAATGCTGCTGATAAGCCTATCAGCAGCATTTGTACTTGGAATAATTTGGTAGCAATCAGTCTTTGGTTCTACAAACTCCCCCTAGACTGATGCAACCAAAATTCTTCTAATCATTTTGCTGCTGAAGCTTTTGCATGTGGCTGACTATCCTTTCAACCTCATAGCCTCTTGGATCCTTGCTGGGATTGTTCAGTGGAAGTTCAGACAGAGTCTTGATGTCTTTGTGTGGCATTTTGTAGATTTCTTTGCTTGAACATCTCATCTGCTGCTTCTTTACATCAATCAGAGTGAACTCATCCAAATCAGCATTGTAGGACCAAGATACAAATGGAGAGTGGGACTTGAGTGGTTTGATATCCATGACCACATCTTTGCTAGGGTTGAAGTAATGTCTGATTGCTAGCATAAGATGTTTTTCTCTCATTTGCAGGCTCATGAGTTTCACCCAGCTCCAAAATTCTTCTTAGGTCTGAATCTGGTAGTTGCAGAACTTCATCAACAGACCTGTATGTAGATCTTCTTCTTTCAGTTCTCCCCCTGAAGATCTCAAACCTTTGATCCTGTGGATTGTAGACCCATTCAACTATGTTTCTTGAGTCTTCAGGTTCAGATGAGGATTTGGATTTCTTTAGGGAAGGCTGTTGATGAGTGGGAGCTGGGTGGGATGATTTAGACTTGTTGGGTGGAGGAGTGGAAGGTTTGGGGAGGAGAGTGGAAGGATGATGGACTGAGGAAGAGGTAGGTGAGGGAGAAGGCTTAGGTTTCTTTGTCTTTGGTTTTTCTTCTTCTTTGATAAGTACCCTTTTCTTGGAGCCCTTCTTCCCTAGTCTTTCTTCTTCATCCTTTTTAACTTTTAAGTAGAGGGCTTGCAGATTCATGAAATTCATGGGACCTAGCCTCTTTCCACTATCTCCTCTAGCCTTAAGGAAGTCAATCATGACCTTCCTTTCTTCATGGGTTCTTTTATTCAGTGCAATGGTCTTCTTGGACTGTAGCTTGGCTTTTTCTTCTTCTTCAGCCTTTTTCTTGCTAGCCAATTGACCCTGCTGACCCATGAAGGCTCTGTAGACTTCTTTAGTTGATAGTTTCTCAAGGTAGTCTGCATCCTCCCCTTGAGAGACTAGAGTCTTTACCCACTCCTCCCTCATTTCTTTAGCTAGTTCAGAATCGGTTATTCTGAACTTAGCTTCTTCTTTCTTCTTTTTCTCCAATTCTTCCTCCTCTTTATTGAACTGTTCCTGCAGTTGAAGAGCAATAGCTGCATCTTCTTCAATCTGGTCAACTGCAGGAATCTTTCTTTTCAGTTCATCCAGCTGTCTAGCATACAGCTGGATGGTTTGTTCTCTTAGGAGAATGGATGTTTTTCTTTCTTGAGCCTTTTTCAGGTCAGCCATCTCCTCTTCTTCTCTTCTTCTTCTTTTCTCTTCTTTCTCCCTATTTTCTTTTCGCAACCTCTCTTCATCCTCTTATGTCATAATGCCCTTCCCTTTATTAACATTGGATGCCTCTGCTCTGGCTTCACTGATCACATCAACAACTGATTGTTGTGCTGTTGGGATCTCAGCTTCGGCTTCATTGGCAATTTGGGATGTGAACATGGGAAGGTCATTGGCCTCGTTCGATTTGCACTCAGGGCTTGTGACTTCTTTCAGCATTTCTTTGATAGTTGATCTTGACCCATAAGCTGCAGTGCAGATGTCTACTTGAGGGGAAGCTGAGTCAGTGTCAGTGTCAGAGTTTGACACATATACTTCCTCAGTGATTCTTCCTACTTGTTCAAGTTTGGCTTTGACAGTAGCTATCATTGCCTGGCTTTCAAGTGAGTTGACATTGCAGATGTTTGTCCTGAGTTCAAAGATCTTGTAGAGAAAGTCTGTAGGAAGTGACAAGATGTTCCTGGTGTTGATGGTGAGAGAGGAGCCGTTGCTGAGCAGAAGAGTGTGGTCAAGGGACTTAGTGCTCACCCAACCTAGCACGTCCAAGTCCTTGACCAAGAAGGCATACAGGAATCTTCGAAGGCCCAGAACTTCTTCTTCAGTGAGAACACTGCTCCTTGTTATTTCAAGATTGCTAGGAGTCAGTCTCCTTTCTGCGGCCGCCGAGGATTCAGGATAAGCTACCCGATGTGCTGCTTGTAGGAATCTTTGGAACCTGGGTAGATTATCCTCCATCTGGTCGTAGAACCTGCCAATGGCAAGTTCTGCTGAGAGATCTGCTGAGTTGTTGATGCAGTTTGATACGTATAGCTGTAGGACTTGGAGGGCATTGAGAGAGTTCCAGTTCAGCTCTTCTACTCCGCTGAACTCCCATCCAATCCAAAACCTCTCAGCTGATCCATCATACCCCCAAGCTAGAATGGAGTCAAATTCTAGCTTCTTTGATGATCTGAGTAGATGGGGGATAGAGGATTGACCAATGATGGCTGCTGCTTCAGGGATGATGCTGAATGGTGTATTTGGTTGTTCTGTGTCTTCAGTACCATTCAACATTTCATCGACAACCTTGACGACCAACTTCCAGTCTTCAGATTTCTCTTCGTCTTCATTATCTGTGGCTGGAAAGTCATGAATTTGTACAAACGCAGGCTTGAATAGTGAGCTTTGAAGTACAACCTGCTCTTGAATCCAGTCGTCAAGACTGTCTTTATCTTTTTCCATAGAAACCATCTCCCCCTTTTTCGTTGCATCAGCAGACAGGTAAGCATCAGTTTGGGTGCCTACTGATACAAGAGAGGGAGTGGCTAAAGTAGGGCATTGATGGGCTTCATGCATAGCGACTTGGTGTCTTAGTTTGAACATTTCAGCCTCTAGCATAGCTACCCTGGCCGTCAATTCCAAGTTATGAAGTTTCAGTCTGTCCTCATCCATAGTTGTGGAATCCTTGGACCCAGATGGGGCCGTAGGCCGAGCCTCAGCATCCCCATCACCCATGGTTTCTTGGCGCCTTGGATTCCTCTCAGTGAGGGGAGTTTCCAAGGAAACACCCTCACCATGAGTTGCCGTGGTTGAGGTCTTAAAGATGTTGTCACTGTCCTCCTGGTCATTTGATGGACCAGCAGTAGTGACAGCCTCGTCCACATCCACTCTTTCATTACTCCTAGAGTGGACCTTCAAGGGTGAAGAACTAGGGTTGGGTGTTTCGGAAACAAGACCAATCAGTACCTCCTTGATAGTGGTAGTTGGAGAAGGTACATCACTTTGGTCAGGTTCCTCCACACTTAAGTTCAAAGAAGATAGGAATGGTTCAAGGGCTGTTCTATGGATCCGGGAAGTGATCCTAATCCTAATAGAGAGACTTCCGAAGGAGTCTCCCTAGCAATGTGGCTTTCCCTTATGATATTCTCACTAGAATGTTGTGATTCTGAGTGAGGGATGTTGGCTTGGGTTTGGGCCTTGGAGGCAAGAGAAGAAGGAGTTCTCTTGCCCCTCTTCCTTGTATACTTGGCTGCAACCGGGGCCCTGTGTTCCGGTTGAGCAATCAAACTGTGGGTGAGTAATGTATGTGCATGTGCATCCTCAGTAGAATGCACAGGGGTTCGATCAAGGGAAACAGTAGTTCGAGTTTGTGGCATTGAGGTGGAGGGTGTGGGATCAGTATCAGTTGGGTTTGCTGAACTGTCACCCTGGGCACTTTGCGTGTTCAACATTGTAGATAACAATGGATCATCGGCCCCTGAGAACTTGGATGAAACTGTTCTCATGCTTTGAAAAATGTTGTTCTTATGTCCCAGCATAACGTAGATTCTTGCAGTTTTTGAAAGATCTTGGTGCTCAATGTTGAACACTTCCTGCAAGAATCTTGGGTACATGAAGAACTGATATTTTACCCCTTCTTGAAGGTTGTATCTCAAACCTTCAAGAATGAAGTGGGAAAAATTGAAACCCTCCCCAGTTATCATACCCTGAATTGCCGACGCAAGTCCGGAGCTAAGTTGGTTCCAGCCACTCCTTTTCTGGGATATGCATTGGAGAAGAGTGTGGCAAAGATACTTCCATTTGGGACCCATGAGTGCCTTCTCTATCGTATACTCTATTTGATTCCCAGTGTACCCTATGGATACAAAGGTCCTCATGTATGCGTCTCTGGGGTAAGAGATGACGTCCCCTTCATCTTGAAGCTTGAGGTGTTGGCGGAGCTTTGCTTCAGTGATAATCATCTCCTTGCCGTCTACTGTGCCACTGATTTGGGGAGTGCCCTGGTCAGTAGAATACACGGCAGAGCTCCAAAAATCTTCCATATGGGAAGTATAGATGGTTGGGTTGACTGTTAGGGCATGGTGGATTTTGGACCGACAAAGGAAGTCGATCATATCATCGAATCCTTCGGATTTCTTGCCCTTTATTAGGCATGCAGTGAGGTTGTGATATGGGGAAAACTAGTCGTTTGGGTTGTTTATGTCTGCGCCTGCCATAGTTATGGATTTGGAGGGAAGAGAGAAGGGTGTTTGAATGGTGGTTAAGTGTTTAGGGCTTTGAATGCTGTGGGGACGGGAGAGAAAGTGATGGGAGATAGGTTTGAAATTGAATATGAAGAGGTTGTGGGAACGTTTGAGATTGTGATATAACGGCAGGCGAAGAAAAAGCAACTTTACTTGTACAGTAACCTGTTTCACTTTTCATTGTTACAACTGTAAACCACTCGAGCAGTCATGGTAAAGACTGACGATATTTACTTTTACAGCGGGTAAAAGTTAATTTAGACTTGTTTTACCCATCAGCAGCAAACTTGGTTGCTGCCGATGGTGAGCTATCCGCTGCAAACTTGGTTGCTGCGGATAGTGAAGTCTTTCAGCAGCAGATTTGGGTGCTGCTGACAGTTGTATTCATTCCGCAACAAAAAGGTTGCTGCTGACCGCCTTAAAGCTGTCCGCAGGAAACTTGTTCCTGCTGATAACTTAAAGCGATCAGTGGCAAAGGTTTTGCTGCTGAAGAGTAAAACCGTCAGCAGTGAAAAAGGTGCTGCTGACTATAACCTTTTATTAAGAACAAAAACATAGACGTATTTACAAGGAAAGATAAAAATTAGAGACATGTCCTATTCAAAGTTCATCATGCCAATTGATTTAACTAGATATCGAAATCTTGCTTCATCAAAAGGTTTAGTGAACAAATCAGCATATTGCTCATTTGTGTGAACCTTGGATAGGACAATTCTCTTTTTCTCAGCTTGATCCCTGATAAAGTGATACCTGATGTCAATGTGTTTAGTCTTGGAATGTTGCACTGGATTATTCGTGATAGAGATAGCACTCATGTTGTCAATGTGAATTGGAGTCTGTATGAAGGTCATTCAATAGTCAAGCATTTGATTTTGGATCCATATGACCTGAGCACAGCAGCTTGAAGCTGCAATGTATTCTGCTTCAGCTGTTGAAGTAGAGACACATGTTTGCTTTTTGCATTTCCATGAGATGAGCCTTCCTCCCAGAAATTGACATCCCCCTGATGTGGACTTTTTGTCCAAGTTACAACCCCCATAGTCACTGTCAGTGTAGGCATAGAGATTTACATTTCCATTCTTTGGATACCATAGCCCAAGTTTTGGAGCTCCCTTTAGGTATCTAAGGATCCTTTTGACAGCTTGAAGATGAGACACTTTTGGAGCTGCTTGAAATCTTGCGCAGAGACAAACTACAAACATAATATCTGGTCTTGAGGCAGTGAGATACATGAGAGACTCTATCATTGCTCGGTACTGATGTTGATCAGTGTCTTGTCCTTCTTTATCCGGAGATAATTGATGATGCACTTGCATAGGAGTTCTTGCAGCAGAGCAGTCAGCCATTTTGAACCTCTCCAAGATGCTTTTGACATACTTGGATTGACTTATGAAGATTCCATTTGGTACCTGTTTGACTTGAAGTCTTAAAAAGAAATTTAGTTCACCCATTGAACTCATTTCAAATTTGGAATGCATCAGAACTTCAAAGTCTTTGCAGAGTTTCTTTCTTGTAGATCCAAAGATAATGTCATCAACATAAATCTGGACCAACAAAATTTCTCCCCCTTCATCTTTGATGAAAAGTGTCTGATCAATGGCCCCCCTTCTGAAGTTGTTGCTAAGTAGATATCCAGATAAAGTGTCATACCAGGCTCTTGGGGCTTGGTGTAAGCCGTAGAGAGCTTTGTCCAGTTTTAAGACCTTATTTGGATGTGCAGGATCCACAAAGCCTGGAGGCTGTTTGACATAGACCTCTTCACCAATCTTGCCATACAAAAAGGCACTTTTCACATCCATTTGATAGATCATAAAGTTTTTGGATGCTGCTTATGCCAGAAAGATTCTGATGGCTTCCAGACGGGCAACAGGAGCAAAGACTTCATCATAGTCAATGCCTTCTTCGTGAGTGTAACCTTGAGCTACCAGTCTGGCTTTGTTCTTGACCACGATGCCCCTTTCATCTTGCTTGTTTCTGAAGACCGATCTTGTTCCAATGGCTGTTTGACCAGGTGGAAGATCAACAAGCTTCCAAACATCTTGTCTTTTGAATTGCAGCAATTCTTCCTGCATTGCTTCAATCCAGCTGTTGTGCTTGAGATCTTCATCAATCTTCTTAGGTTCCACCTGAGATAGAAAGCAAGAGAACAAACAAATGTTGGCTTCATGAGACTTACTTCTTGTCTGGATACCTGTGTGGACTTGGCCAATGATGTTTTCCAGAGGATGCTCTTTGTTTATTCTCTGAGCTGGTATCACATCCAGCCGTGTTCCCTCTTCAAGATTACTTTGGTTTAGATCAGGATTGTCTTCAGTTGTGAGGAGAGGAGCTTGAAGGTTCTGATCATTGTGTTCCACATTGTCAGCAGTGTTAGCATCAGAGGCCTCTTCAACATGGATTGAGGAGGCTTCATTAAAGATTTCTTGGTCAGAGAGATTGCTGCTTGTGGTGTTGGAAGTACCGGCTTCACCTGTACTGGCTTCAATAGCTTCTGCCACTGATGGAGGATCAATGGACGGCCTTTTCATCCTGATGTAGGGACTGGGAAAATCCAGTCTGTAGTCAGGAGAGGAGGTTGAGGCAGAAGATGTTGATCTTGAAGAGGAAGACTCCATATTTGAGAAAATGAGAGGCTCAAATATCTGGGTGAAGGAGTCTATATCAAAGAGCCAGTTAGGACCTTTGCCTTGTTCACAGACAACGTGTTCCCTGCATTCCACATTAGCAGATTCTTCCACAATCCGAGTCCTAGAATTGAACACTCGGTAGGCCTTTGATTGAGAGGAGTAACCCACAAAGTAACCTTCATCAGACTTTGCACCGAATTTAGGAAGAACTCCATGTGTGATGAGGATGGTACATGGACATCCAAAGGGCTTCAGGAAGCCAATGTAGGGAATTCTTTTGAGCCATAGTTCATAGGGTGTTTTCTGGAGAGGCTTAACAATAAGGACTCTATTCTGCACATAACAAGCTGTGCTTACTGCTTCCGCCCAGAAAGTAAGGAGCAACTTTAAGTCAGCTAGCATAGATCTTGCTGATTCAATCAGAGTCCTATTTCTTCTTTCAGCAACCCCATTTTGTTGAGGGGTTCTTGGAGCACTGTATTGCCTTTCAATGCCCTTGCTCTCACAGAAACTGTTCAAAGTGTGATTTTTGAACTTTGTTCCCTGATCACACCTTATGATCTTTACCTTCAGATTGCTTTGATTCTCTACCCTAAGAATATAGGATTTGAGAATCTCAGCAGTTTCATCTTTTGTTCTTAGGAAGAATACCCATGAGAATCTGGAGAAGTCATCAGTTATCACCAGACAGTAGGACTTTTTGCCCATTGACATGACATTCGTAGGACCAAAGAGATCCATATGCAGTAGCTGGAGAGGGGTGTCATTTGTGTTCAATGTCTTGGGCTTGTGGGAACTCTTGTGTTGTTTTCCCTTCAAGCAGGCAATGCAGTGATCGTCTAGCTGGAATTCTTTGTCAGGAAGCCCTCTGACAAGATTGTCCTTCAATAATTTATTGATTGTTTTGATGTTAACATGGCTTAACCTCCTGTGCCAAAGAGCGGATTCATCAACTGATGCCTTTGACAGAAAACATGAAACACTACCAGATGGAGTGGCTTCATTCATGTCAAGCACATATAAGTTGTCCTTTCTACGAGCAGTTAGGAGAATCTTCTCTGGAGGAGGTTTAGATAGGCCAGGAGCTAACACGAAACATTCTTTGTCAGTGAAGAGCATCCAATGCTTTTGATCACATACTTGGGAAACACTCATGAGATTGAAGTCAAGTTCTTTAACATAGTTGACTCTTTCAATACTCATCCTTTCATTGGACACAGTTCCTTGTCCAGTGATAGATCCACCCTTTGAGTCACTCCCAAAGGCAACATATCCTCCATTGAAATGTATGAAGTTAGAGAGGATGGACCTGTTGCCTGTCATGTGCCTGGAACAACCGCTATCTACCACCCAAGAATTGTGTTTATTGCCTAGCTGTCCCTGCACATGGAAGATATCTAATTAGTGAGAGGATCATTGTAGCATGCAGCATTGTAGAAGATCGTTGCTAATTTACCATTGTCAGCATGCTTGCAGTTAATTGAACCAGTAGTTGTGCTTGGAGATTGTTTGGCCTTCCATTGCTGTGTTGGAGGTTTTCTAGCTTTCTTTACATTGTCGGCAGAAGATGTTGTTGCTGACAATTCTGGCTTATCCGCAGCCGATTTTGCTGCTGTAGGCTTTGCTGGAGCAGTAGCAGTTTTTGCTGCTGGAAGCTTTATTTTGGATTTTGCTTTGTCAGCAGCAGATACTTTTGCTGCTGATGCCGTTGTTTTTGATTTTTCTTTGTCAGCAGCAGAGACCTTTGCTGCTGAAGGCTTTGCCTTTGGTTTCCTGGACTTTACTCTATCAGCAGCGATTTTGTTTGCTGCTGATGGGTTGAACACAGATGACCGATTTGTAATATGGTTAAAAGGGTTGAACTTGCATGTTGCAGCAAAGTGGTTTGATTCCCCACATATGATGCAAGTTTGTTGAGGTTTCTGCATCTTCACTCTTTGAGGGGATATAGATTCTCTGAACTTTGTTGCCGTTGCATTATAGCTTCTCACCTGTTTGTTTTCCAAAGGCATGCTGCTTTGAGTTTCTTTGGTGTTCAAGGTAGTGAAAGCAGGTGCTGGCAGTGTGACTGTATTTGCCACACACAAAGCAGGATAGTGCTATCTTGTCCCAGTGAAAGTTCACATAGTTCTTACTTTGAAACAAATCTTTGAAGTTCCAGGGATGAGCTTTGTTATGCTCAAAAGTGGCTTCTTCCAGTGTCTTTTGAACATATAGACCTTTTTCTCTAGGTGTATGAAAACTATCAAACACCTTTGGCTTTGACTGAGACTTAGGGTTGGTGAAACCTGATGTCTCTCCCTTTTCAATGTTTAGCTTTCTTCCATTTTGAGGATAGCTAATCTTGATTTGTTTGAAGGGGATGGGCGCTGGAATAGTTGGAGTAACAACAGGACATTCAGTTTTGTTCAGAACAGCTTCAGAGATAGGAGCAGATGGGACTGCACTAGTTTCACAATGGTCTGAGCAGGTTGACTCAGATTCTGAAGAGGTGGAGCAGTCTTCCACAAAACATGCATCCATTGAAGGATCAAGGTTTCAGTTTGCTGTGTCAAGCTTTGCAGTATTGAAGCTTGGTTCGTGAATGGCAACATAGTCAGCAGGAGGAGGAACTGTCTTGTACTCGTCATCATGATATCCAAGTCCAGTTTTTACCCTTTCATGGACTTGAATATCTAACAATCTTTGTAACTTTTTAGATGAAAATTCATATTTTTCAACATGAACTTTCTGTTCAGCCAGTTCAGCTCTGGTAGCTTTAAGTTTTACTAGTAGATCATCAATCTGAGTTTCAAGATTGGTTTGTTCATGTTTTAATGAAGAAATCTCTTTCTTAAGGCAGTCAATCTTTTCTTTGTAACTGTCTTCGACCTTTTTGAATTCAGATTTCATTTGGTGAAACTCTTCATTTTGATCTATTAGATTTTGGTTATGCTTTCTATAACCTAAAACTTTGTCAATGCAAGCTTGAGAGCAAAGATGTTCAAATACCTGAGGTGGTATCTCTGCATTGTCTGCCATAAGTGCTTGGTTGGAGGCAGGAACATCTTCATATTGAAAGCTCCAGTCAAATTCTGTAGTTCCAACATTTGCACAGGCTGCAGATTGTGCTGGAGGAGTTCCTTGCTGCTGTTGCCTGGGCTGACCTTGGTAACCTTGTCTTTGATGGCTGGCACCCTTATTGGCTTTGGGTGCCTTGCACTCCCTAGCAAAGTGACACATTTGGTTACAGTTGTAACATCGGATCTTGCTTTTATCAAGCCCAACTCTGGTGTTTGAGTTGTTGCTTGGAACTGATCTCCCGGTTCTAGAATAAAACCTTTTTGCTCTGAGGGAGAGCATGGCATATGAGTGCTGAATATCCATTTCTTCAAGATCATCTGGATGAAAGCATTCCAGATCCTCCTTTATGAAGTACATGCTGCTTGAGTTGTCAGAGACAAAAGCAGTAGAGGTTGGCTGTTGAGGAGGTGCCTCAAGAAGAAATGGTGATGAGTTGGATTGTGAAGCAGTTGGTGTTTGAGGATGAGTAACAATGGGAGGATAGTAGTTGCTTGCACTAGGACCAGAATGATCAGAGTGAAGCGCTGAGGTGGTGGTGGAGGAAGTGGTAGCTGATTGATAACTGGAGCTCCTTTCTTTAGCTTGAATCATTTCTAATTCATAGGTTTTGAGCATGCCAAAGAGCTCAGTCATCTGCAGAGTCTTCAGATTCTCTGTTCTTCTGATGGACACTGTATATAATGTCCAACAACTAGGAAGAGATCTTATGAACTTCTTGAGAATGTCTTCATTCTCCAGCTTTACATTGGAGCACTGCAGTTCTCCAACCAGGTACGTGTACCTGTTATATAAAACTGTTAGTGACTCACCTTCCTTCCAGACGAAGTTTTCATACTGTTGCTTGAGAATGTCACGTCTGTTCTCCTTGACCTCCTCAGATCCAGCAAACATCTTTTCCAAGGCTTCCCATAACTCCTTTGCAGTTTTGTGAGCCTTGAAGTTGTGAAAAACTTCATTTGGAAGGCACATTTGGATAGCTCCTAATGCCTTGAAGTCCACCTCCATTTTCTTTATGTCTTCTTCAGAATACTTGGAGGGTTCCTTCGGAACTAGTGGTCCTCCGGAGTCAGCAGAGGCCACCATGGGAACATAAGGTCCATCCCTTATGGATTTCCACATTCTGTATTCATGGTAGCAGAAGAAGCTTTCCATACGGTTCTTCCACATATCATAGTCCTCCCCAGACACCAACCTCGGTGGTCGGTTGATACTGCCGATGTCTTCAGATCCATGACTTTGTGCCATTTTGTTTTGTGTGACTTGATCAAGAATAGAGTTTTGAATAGAATCAGAAAGTGATTAAACAAATGTTAGTTTGTTTAATCTTGAGCCAAAGCTCTGATACCACTTGTAGGATCGTAAGATTACAAGGTGATTCTGTTCTAGTTGATATTGGCGGAAACAATAGCAACCAACAAAGTAAACAAGTAAACAGCAAGAATACTGATAAATACACTATTGTATTAAACTTCTGAGATTACAAGTTTACAAGTAAAACACTATCAAGAAGCACTATCAAGGCACGCTTTGTTTGAAGTGTTTACAAGATATATATAGTAACTTAGAATCAAGACAGACCCTTGATTCTAAGGATCAGATCTAACACAAACCGTTGATCTTGTTTATTAATCTAAATTACACGCAAAGGCTAATCTAGATAACTTTACTAAAACGTCTTCTTAGGCATCATTGTTTGCATGCTTGGAGACGTGCGACAGTGTCCTTTATTGGTTGCACCACTGAGGTTCCTTCTGCTTGGAGTGTGGCAGTTGCTTTTGTAGAAAGGTGTCAGAGGCGCTTCACATGGATAGTCAGCTGCAACGTTTGATCTTCAGAGAATAAAGCTATCGGCAGTAGAGATGAGAATAATGCTGCTGATAAGCCTATCAGCAGCAACTTGTGTTGAACGCTGCTGATAAACCTATCAGCAGCAACAAGTGTTGAATGCTGCTGATAAGCCTATCAGCAGCAACATGTGTTGAATGCTGCTGATAAACCTATCAGCAGCAACAAGTGTTGAATGCTGCTGATAAGCCTATCAGCAGCAATATGTGATGAATGCTGCTGATAAGCCTATCAGCAGCATTTGTACTTGGAATAATTTGGTAGCAATCAGTCTTTGGTTCTACACCCAATTTGATTTCCTATCATGGGCTACGCTGACCCACCAGCGAGGCATACGGTACACCAGAGAGCCAGTGACGGGGTCACCGGGGCGAGATATTTGATCACGCGCCCCGCTATTCTGAACACGAATACATGGTAGATCCCATCACATGTCATGAGCATGATCACTCATGCCACTCAATTTCATGGCCTTGAGGATGTGGATGCACCCGGACATCTGTCCCGCTTCGCGCGGATATGTGATACCTTCAATATCACGGGTGTGTCTAAGGACATTATCTATTTGCGTCTCTTCGCATTCTCGCTCTCTGGGCGTGCATCTACTTGGCTTGACACCCTCCCTGACAACTCTATTACCACTTGGGAGGATCTTCAAACCAAGTTCTATAAAAAGTACTATCCACCTTCCAAGGTCGCTCTCCTTCGGGATCAAATCCACTCCTTCCGGATGGACCTGACGAGCTTTATCACATGGCCTGGGAGAGGTTCAACGCACTGTTGACCCAATGCCCAAAGCATGGTCTTTCTGACTGGGCAATTGTGGAGAAGTTCTATAATGGCCTCACCTCTGAGAAGCAGCAAATGTTTAACACAGCTGCGGGAGGCCATATCATGGATAAACTCGAGCCAGCCGAGTGTGAGGAGATGTTCGAGAGCTTTGCTCTAGCGGAACATCAACATCCATCTACTAGGAATTCCATTCCTAGTGCTAGGATACCCGCCTCTTCTCCTATAGGTGTGCATCCGGTCACTCCTGATACTAGCGTGGCTGCTGCACTCGCAGCTATGGAAAACGAGATCAAGGAGCTCAAGCTCAGTTGTCTTAGGTGTGAGGTGTGCACGGGAGGACACGACACCAGAGATTGCCCCGTCGATCATCACGAGCAGGTGAGTTATGCTGGAAACCAAAACCAGAACCGAGGGTATAACAACTATAATAGTTCTTTTGGCTCGGGATAGAGATCTGGAAATAACCCACCTGGGTTTAATGGTCGCCAGCATCAGTATGGAGAAGAGGAAGTAGGAGCAAGATCGGGAAGCAATGTCAACACAAGGAAGATTGAAGAGATGATAGAGAATCAGACACAGATGCTTACCCATTTAGTCTAGCAGGACAGGGACGCTAAGCAAAGACCGGATGCCCATGACACTTTATTGAAGAATCAGCAGTCAGCATTCCAGGACTTGCAACGCATGGTAGGAGACATCGCGAAGAGCTTGAGGGACAGACAGGGAGGTCCATCTTCAGACCCCAATGCTTCAGTGATGGCGGTGTCAGTCATGAGCCATAGATAGGAGGAGAGAGTAGAAGAGGAAGCCTCCCACGGTACTGACTATGGCATCCCTTCGGCAGAATAGGTGAAGAAGGTAGATTGGGGAGCTAGATTTGCTGAGATCGATGCTAGGATGTTAGAGGAGCCTGAGTCGAATGCTGTGTTGACAAGGAGTAGAAGAGTAGAAGAGAAGGAGAGCCCACCGGCAGTAGAAGAAGAAGAACCAGTGGATAAGTAGATAGAGATGGAGAAGCCTGCCGAGAAGGCAGAGGAGAAGAAGAAGGGGGTGGAGATGAAGACCCCCGAGATTGACCTGAGTCGTGTTCCCTATCCAGCGCGCTTGCTGCCACATAAACACGCTAGGGAATACAGTCACTTCCTTGATATGTTTAAACTACTCAAGGTTAATCTCCCATTTATAGAGGTCCTCCAGCATATGTCTAAGTATGGCAAGTTCCTCAAATATCTTCTTTCCAATAAGAAGAAGCTAGAGGAGGTCTCTAAAGTCTCACTTAGTGAGCAATGTTCTGCAGTGGTTCAGAACAAACTGCCAGAGAAACTGGCGGATTCGGGTCATTTCACGATCCCGTGTCTGCTTGGCAGTTTGCCCTTAAACCACGCGTTGGCTGACCTGGGTGCTAGCGTCAATCTGATGCCTTATTCTATTTATAAGCAGCTAGACCTAGGTAAACCGTCGCCTACACGCATGAGCATCTCCTTGGCTGACCGCTCAGTCAAGTATCCACGGGGAATTGTGGAGAATCAGTTAGTGAAAGTCGGAAAATTTGTCTTCCCCGTGGATTTTTGTATTCTGGATATGGAAGTAGATGATAGAGTCCCACTCATCCTAGGACGCCCGTTCATACGTACCGCCAAAGCAATGATCGATGTCTTTGACGGGAAACTCACACTGCGTGTGGCAGATGAGATGATCACATTCGATGCTATGAAACCTGTGAAGGGGTCTAGTGAGCAGAGCAATTTAGTTTGCATGATTGATGCCCTCATAGGTGACCATCGGGACTCTGATCCAGAGAGAGAAGTTGATGAACCTGCCCCTAACTTAGGAGAGATATCTGAATGGGGGTTGGAGTTGGAGAAGCTGTTAGATGAGCCGGATGAATATGGTGACGAGGATGTGCCTGATGATCTGCTAGAGATGATGGCAGAATTAGATGAGATCATAGGCAAAACCCCATGTGTGGGGAAGTCTGAGGAGAGTGTAGAGGATCCTGATGATCCAGGCGAGATGTTAGAGGCCACAACTTTAGTGATATCACATATTGAACCTTTAACTTGTACTTGTGTCCATGCTGAGGGGATAGAAGCCGAGTCATCCCCTAAATCTAGGCCGCCCCGTAAGAAACTTTGAGAGTTGAGCGAGTTTGTTGATATAAGGAGAGTGAAAACCCCAAGTGTGGGGATGGTTAGAAGTGACAACTTGCTAGGATACTTAAACCGTGTTATTTTTGGACTGGGTAGATTTAAGTTGTGGTGGAAAGACTGGATTGGTGCATATGATATACATTTAAAGCTTGATACGAGTAGGAGTATTTTTTTTTGATGAACCTAGGCAAGACCGGTAGACCGCGTAGGATGAAGGCGGTATCGGTTAGGATCAAGGAGAAGCCTCCTGATAGGCTTGTTTGAGTCTCTGGCAAGTGCCCGGGATGTAGAGTTTGTGAGCATTACTTGGTTTGAGTCCGTGTCATTTTTTGTGTGTTTTTTGGTGTGTGTGTTTTGTTTGTGTCATGTTTTGCAGGGATTCGTGCTTGATTCGGCGAGGAAAATCGTCTGTAATGAAGTTCCAGGTATTTTTACATTTGTTTTTATGCTTGGAATAGGTTTTTATGGAATTTGGGTGAAAAAAAAGTTGAGGGGTCAAAAATTTTCTAAGTACAAAAACCCTCAAAACTTTCTATCACCATGTCCTCCTCGCGGTACGCGAAGGATTGCTCTTAGCCTCTAGCGGTACGTGAAGGACAAAGAAAAGGTTCGGCTTGAATTCCACCTCCTCGCGGTACCGGGGGGGGGGGGTGTTTGTAGCGGTACACGGGGGATGTCTGGTTTTGCCTTTCTTCCATGTTTTTCCATGGTTTCCCACACCGTTCAACAATCACCACGCTCCCCACTATCATCACCACATTACATAGCCATCGTACCATCATTCATCATATCCATCATCCACATTCATATCATTCACCGACTACCACTACCATGGGGAACTTGAAAACCATTCGTGACCGATGATCTACTTTGTTGTGGCTTTCATGTCTATGTGTTTGCCACCCATTGAGCATGTTTCTCTGCATGCTATCCATCTATCTTGAGTCTTTAAATTTTTAGTGAGTCATTTGAGTCAGTCGAGTCTTTATTTTAATTTGAGTCGGTTTAATGCTTCGGGTTTGTTGTGAGGTTTATTTTGCAGGTTTTATCATCCTGCCCGTACACAATCTCCATTCGGGCAGGATCGATCATCACTTAGATAAATTTTGTAAAGGCAGCCCGGCAGTCTATGCAACAGCGACCGAAATGCTATACGGTGCACACAAGGATGAGCGCAGCTGGATTTTTCTTCAAGAGCATATACATTACCAGCTAAGTTGATTCCTGTTTTTATTTTCTTTATTTTTATTCTTAGATTGTGTTTTGCTTCACATTGAGGACAATGTGTCTTTCAAGTGTGGGGACGTGAGTGTCTAGTTTGTCTACTTTGCCTTCTTTATAAAAATTCAAAAATACAAAAAAGAATTAATTTTTTTTTGAAAAATATTCTTGAAATTTACTGCATATACTTGGAAAATGATAGTACAACTGGATCTACTTGTTGTGTCACACCCCGACCGATGGCGGAATCATCGGGGCGGGACATGTAAGACTGTTCATAGCACATGGTTGACTAAATTGAAATATATTAAAGTCAAATTGCATTTCAAATAATCCAAGTACAAAACCAAATTCAAACAAGATACATAAAATAATTCATAAAGTTCTTGATTTAAATTGCTAAGTCCAAATCCTATGTTGAACATGTCTTGAATCAATCTCACATATTGGGGCCTGAAACATGAATAAAATAAAGTCAACTAAAAAGTTGGTGAGTATAACACAGTTGTATATAGATAGCATATAATTGAAAACAAATCCTTTACATGACATGATAAATAAGGCGTTTATGGGGAGCAACTATTGTGTAACCAATGTACAATCAAACCTTGTAACTAGCATGCAAAACAAATTGTGTTGTCGGTTTCAATCACCGCGTACCATGGGTGGGTTTGTCAGACTCAATAGATCCATCATTGAAAACCGTCGGCTTGAAAAGTTAATGATTGCACATAATCGCATACAAGAGGTTAGCACACCTAGCACTCGGGCACAAAGCTCAAATTTTTGCACACATGTATGTAAATAGGATTTTTGCACTTGTGCTGTTTGCGTAAATGTGTAATGTGTAATGAGTATAGAGTTCATGTTCCACCCCAAAAGTGTAAAAGAGTAAAAAGGGGTTGTGAATACTCACTTGATAAGGAGGTGTAGCGAACAAGGATAATAGATAGAAAAATAAAGATCCTCGAGTGCACAAATCAACCTAAAGAGTAATGTATGTTGTATCAAATAGTGCATAAGGTTTAAGTCTAAAATGAAAGTTGAATTTGGGTATAAAACTATTGATTTGTATTAAAAATAGTATTGAATAAATTATATAGAGTTTGAAGTAAAATATATTTGAAACAATTTAATTTGGTTTGAATTTAATAAATATATAATTATAGTTTATGAAATAATGTAAATATTAATTGTAATTCAGTATAAATAAATAAATGATTTTGATTTAAAGTGTAAATTAAATAAATAATCATTATCTCATTTATTTATAAATTTTGTAACTTAATTATTTAAGATATCATTTAAGTGTAAGATAATAAATATTAATTTAATTTTTATAAACTTTTAATTAAACTTTTAAATAAATAATATTTATCTCTTCAAATACAGAAAACATATTTTTATAAAATTTGAAACATTTATTGATTGAAAAATATAAAATTTATAATTCTGTTAAAAGGTTCTAAGTCTCACACGACCGTGCCTCGGAAGGGCACGATCGTGCTCAAGCCACGGGCGCGACCGCGCTAGTCGGGGCGCGACCGGGTTGATCAACAGGAGCACAATCTAGATAAGTCAACAGGCACGACCGTGTCTTGGCCCGGCACGGTCGTGTCTATGATCCTTAGACACAACAGAGACTAGCCAGAGGGCATGACAAGGTCTGGACAGGAGGACACGACCGCGCTGCTAGTCGGCACGACCGCGCTCGATGAGGCACGGCCGCGCTAGATGAGTAGCGCGACCGTGTCTTTTCCAAATCAGACACGAATTTACCAATTCTTGTATTTTAAACGTTGGAATTGTTAGGGCTTTTGATTAATGGGTTATTACGAGTCTTTTCATATAATCTAATTGTATGCACATTGTGTTTAAGTAGGGGTTCGATTAAGTCATTTTTAATAAAGCATGAGTTCTGATTCGGATCGATTTCTATAATGGAAGCCCAAATTGAATAGGGGCTTTCGATACAGAGACTACTTAACTGAAATAAATGATTTCAATTACCCGAAACAGTAGAGGATTGATAGAGATGGCAAGAAAGAGTTCCGGCGTCGACGACTTGTGTTCCGGCGATCTTTACTGCAACTCCGGCCAATCCAAATAGTCTGGGAACTTCAGGGATGATTGAGTATCGAGTTTCTGCTGCTAGATTGAGAGGATTCGGATCGAACAGCGGATTTTTGTTTCTTGGAAAGCTTGAGAGAGTTTTTCGAAATTGGTAATATGAACTGAGGCGTTTGTGGAATTCGATAGTTGATTCATTCGTTAAGGGGAAAAGAAACGGACGACTGTTACGGATTTCAAATGATTGGGTGATTAAACTGCATTTACGTTTCAACTGTTACGCAGACGCGACCGTGCCCAAGAGAGGCGCGACCGTGCCTAGGCACCGGGCGCGATCGTTCCAGGACCAGTCACGCGATCGTGCCGAGGCACTTGGCGCGACCGTGTTAGGACGAAGCACGACCGTGCTAATTAGGGTTTGTTGACATTTTTCAATTTTAGTCCTTGACTTTTCAGATTTGATAAGTTTGAATAAAATGGTTTCTTGTATAGTGTTCAAATGTATATAACCGAGTAAAATATGCGAATTAGTATAGAATCATTGCATTTAATTTACGGCGAGAAAATAAATGAGATAGTGCACGAGTATTGAATTCGAAATTGCATTACATTGGATTGAACTATGAATAATAAAAATCAGGATGTTACAGTCTCCCCATGTTGAGAGAATTTCGTCCCGAAATTTAGTTAGAGGAAACAACATTATCAGTAAAAAGATGAGGGTACTTGAGCTTCATTTGGTCTTCTTGTTCCCAAGTGAACTCAGGACCACGCTTAGATTCCCAACGAACTTTGACAATAGGAATGCGACTTCGCTTGAGTTGTTTGACTTCACGATCCATAATTTCCACCGGCTTCTCAACGAAGTGCATCGTTTCATCAATGCGCACGTCGTCAAGCGGTATATGGAGATTTTCATCAGCGAGACACTTCTTCAGATTAGATATATGAAATGTAGGATGCACATTGCCAAGAGATGGAGGTAACTCGAGTTTGTAAGCCACTTTCCCAATCCTTTCAAGGATCTTGAATGGACCAACATAACGAGGTGCTAACTTTTCTTTCTTTCCAAAACGGATCACGCCCTTCCATGGAGACACCTTTAGAAGAACAAGGTCACCGACTTGGAATTCCAAGGGTTTTCGACGTTTGTCGGCATAACTCTTTTGCCGACTCCTCGCTACTCGAATATTGTCACGGATTTGAATAATCTTGTCGGATGTTTCTTGAATTAACTCGGGACCAGTGATTTGTGTTTCACCAATCTCACTCCAACAGATAGGAGAACGACACTTACGACCATAGAGAGCTTCGAATGGAGCCATGTTGATACTTGTGTGGTAGCTATTGTTGTAAGAAAACTCAATAAGGGATAAATGTGAATCCCAATTGCCACCAAAATCGATTACACAAGCTCTAAGCATGTCTTCAAGAGTTTGGATTGTTCGCTCAGTTTGACCATCAGTTTGCGGATGGTAAGCCGTGCTCAAATCCAATCGAGTACCAAGAGCCTTTTGGAGAGATTGCCAAAATCGAGAAGTGAACCAAGCATCTCTATCGGATATTATGTTCAAGGGAACACCATGACGGCTCACAATTTCATCAATGTAAATTCGGGCTAGTTTCTCCACTTTGAAGTCTTCACGTATAGGCAAGAAGTGGCCAGATTTGGTGAGTCGATCAATGATCACCCAAATACTATCATAACCACTCGAGGTGCGAGGGAGCTTGGTAATGAAATCCATAGCTAGATTCTCCCATTTCCACACGGGAATTTCTGGTTGTTCGAGTAAACCAGATGGACGTTGATGTTCGGCTTTGACTTTGGAACAGGTTAAGCATTTGGCCACATAAAGAGCAATGTCTTTCTTCATACCGGGCCACCAATAAAGTTGGCGAAGATCTTGGTACATTTTATCCGCACCAGGATGAATAGAATAACGAGTCTTATGAGCCTCGTTCATGAGAAATGTACGGAGATCGTCGCGATCGGGAATCCAAATACGGTTCAAGTAGTAGAGTAAACCATTGGGCTTTGATTCAAGAAGGAGTTCAACACCACATGACATTTCTTCATACATATTACCCTCGGTTACCGAGACGTGCTGAGCTTCTAAAATACGGGTTTGAATATCGGTTTGAATACGGGCACAATGAAGCATAACATGGTCCTTTCGACTCAAAGCATCGGCTACAACATTCGCTTTGCCGGGATGGTAACGAATCTCGCAGTCGTAGTCGTTAAGGAGTTCGACCCAACGTCGTTGCCTCATATTAAGTTCCTTTTGGTTGAAGATATGTTGAAGACTTTTGTGGTCGGTGAATACCACACATTTTGTGCCATATAGGTAATGTCTCCAAATCTTTAACGCGAATACGACCGCACCCAACTCGAGATCGTGCGTCGTATAATTCTTCTCATGAACTTTGAGTTGCCTTGATGCATAAGCGATTACCTTGCCTCGTTGCATGAGAACACAACCAAGACCTTGGTTAGAAGCATCACAATAGACAACTAAATCATCATTTCCATCGGGGAGAGTCAATATGGGAGCATTGCACAACTTTTGCTTGAGGGTTTGGAAAGCTTCTTCTTGTTTCGGTCCCCATTCATAAGTTTTACCCTTATGGGTCAAAGCGGTAAGAGGGACAGCAATCTTTGAGAAGTTTGAGATGAAACGACGATAATAACCTGCAAGACCAAGAAACGAACGAACTTCGGTAGGAGTCTTCGGGGCATTCCAATTCTTAATCGTTTCAATCTTAGTAGGATCAACATGAATACCCTTGTCGTTGACGATGTGACCAAGAAATTGAACTTCTTTTAGCCAAAATTCACACTTGGAGAACTTGGCATATAGTTGTTCTCTCTTTAAAAGGTCCAAAACCAATCTAAGGTGTTCTTCATGGTCGGCTTTAGTCTTGGAATAGATTAAGATATCGTCAATGAAAACGATCACGAATTTATCAAGGTACGGTTTGCACACACGGTTCATGAGATCCATGAAAACTGCGGGTGCATTGGTTAACCCGAAAGGCATAACCATGAACTCGAAATGACCATACCTTGTTCGAAAAGCAGTCTTAGGAATGTCATCTTCTTGAACACGAAGCTGATGATAACCGGATCGAAGATCAATCTTTGAGAAACATGTAGAACCTTGAAGTTGATCAAAGAGGTCATCGATTCTAGGCAAAGGGTAACGGTTCTTGATAGTAAGCTTGTTGAGTTCGCGGTAGTCAATACACATACGGAATGATCCATCCTTCTTCTTAACAAATAAGACGGGTACACCCCACGGTGAATGACTCGGATGAATGAATCCCTTGTCGGAGAGTTCTTGAAGTTGACTTTCAAGTTCTTGCATTTCAGAAGGTGCAAGACGATAGGGAGCTCTAGCAACGGGGTTAGCTCCAGGTATAAGATCAATGCGGAACTCTACTTGACGAACGGGAGGAAGACCGGATAAATCCTTAGGAAAAACCTCAGGAAAATCTCGAATAATGGGAATGTCTTGGATACCATTCTCCTTGACATCCTTTTGAACAATGTGAGCTAAGAAAGCAATGTACTTTTTTCGTAAGTACTTTTGGGCGGTAGTACACGACATCAACTTAAGTCCCTTGCAAGGCTTTTCACCAAAAACTCTTAAGGTTTCTCCCGATGGTAGCGGAATTTGGATACACTTTTCAAAGCAAATGACTTCGGCATGATGATTTGATAGCCAATCCATACCTATGATAATATCAAAACTTCCTAGTGGCATTGGAACAAGGTTGATTGGGAATGAATGGTCATTTAGTTCTAAGGAGCAATCATAAATTATGGAGTCAATTGTAAGGGTGTCACCATTTGCTACTTCAACGGTAAATGTTTTCTCTAATTGAGACCGAGTCTTTGCAAGTAAAGGTTCAAAATTAAGTGACACAAAACTTTTATCGGCTCCGGTATCGAATAAAATGGAGGCATATTGACTATTAACAAGAAACGTACCATTGACCACGTCAATGTTGGCTTGAGCTTCGTTGACGTTTATGTTGAACGCACGCCCACGAGCTCCACCTTGCCTAGCATTTGCAAGTCTTGGACATTGATCACGAAAATGGTTCGGGTCACCACACTCATAGCAAGCACGCCCATTAGCAATGGCGGGAGCACCTTGGTTAGCCACTTGAGGTACGGTTCGGTTTGGAGGGTTGACTTGGCCCGTAAGAGCTTTGGTCCTACAAACACTAACCGTATGACCATATCTCCCACAAAAAGTACAAAGGCGACATGGGATGTTTTGGGGATGATGGTTGTTGCAGGTGGCACAAAGTGGGTAAATTCCACCATATGGCTTTTTGACCGGTGCTTGAACCATAGGTGCAGCTTGGTTGACGGGAACAGCATGAGTAACCACAGCGAAATTTCTAACTTTCCTCTTTCTATTATTGCGAGAGGGCTCGGTTGTGGCTTCTTTGTTGTGAGCAGGAGGGGTTACGGTTTCAGAAACTTTCTTAGAACCCTTTTTGGTAAGAGTTCCAGCTTTTACATGATTATCAGTTAGGGTAGCAGACAGGCGGATGGCATCTTCCAAAGTAGCAGGATTTCTACCTAAGACAGTATCTTGGATTTGTCTTGGTAGCCCACCAATGTACTTTTTGATACAACGGGATAACGGAGTGACCATGTGGGGCACTAGAAGACTCAACTCATGGAACCGAGTTGTATATGCTAAGCTTTCCCCACTATCTTGGGCAAGATCCCAAAATTCAGCTTCCAACTTTTTCACTTCATTTCGAGGACAGAACTCCTCAGTCATAAGCCTTTTGACCTCGTCCCAAGGTAAGGCCATAGCTATGTCAACACCCCTATTTCTTTTCTCCCCATTCCACCATGTAAGTGCCCGTTTTTGTAGGACACTTGTAGCATGACGAACACGGAGGTTGTCGGGACAATCACTATTGAGAAAGGTATTCTCAATGCTTTCAAACCATTGAAGGAGTCCAGTAGCTCCTTCGGTTCCATAAAACTTTAGGGGATTGCACGAATTGAAGTGCTTGAAGGTGCATTGAGATGGATTGTTACCACCATTTCCACCATTATTACCACTATTGCTTCCATTTCCACCATTGTTGCCATTGGTGGCACCATTGGCTTGGGTGAGTTGTGTCACCAATTGGGTGAGAATAGCAGCAATGTCGGTGTTGGCGTTGGTTGGGGGAGCACGACGAGGAGGCATTCTACAGATTGTCACAAGACAAGAAAAATTGTGAGAACTTATGAGATTTGATAGGATTTAATAGAATGAGATACAAAATAAAGTAGATATTCTTAGTTTGGATTGTACTCAAAAGTGACAAAATCACTTGAATACCATGGCACATTAAGGTTAATTAAACTTATAAAATTTTCAAGGAGACATGCTTTAGCCTATAAGTAAACACTCATCTCGGGAATTCCCAGGAAAGCATACGGGTCCCTCGGTTGATTGGGATTTATGCAAAATGCTTTCCTAGACAGAAAACCCAAAATACAGGTGTCACCCTTCCAGATTGCACGTGTCCTCAAATAATTTAACAAGTTTAAAAACCTTAACGAAGAAATAAAAATTTTAAAGATTTTTGCTTCAAGAATTTTCCACATGCTTAGAAAGGATAAGGATAGAAAAGAAGATGGAAATATTATGAGGTTTTAGAATATAGGAAAGGATATTATTTATTTAATTATTAAAAAATATCCTAATAAGTCATGGATTTAAAAAACATAAGTCATCATAATGCAATAGTAAGTAATCATACTAAACATGTAACATATAACATATAGCACATAGCATGTAACACATAGCACAAAAATCATGAAGCATAGTATAAGTGGGTGTCCTAAAGTTATAGTCTAGGTCAAGGTGTCTAATAACCTAATTCCCTATAACCAAGGCTCTGATACCAATCTGTCACACCCCGACCGATGGCGGAATCATCGGGGCGGGACATGTAAGACTGTTCATAGCACATGGTTGACTAAATTGAAATATATTAAAGTCAAATTGCATTTCAAATAATCCAAGTACAAAACCAAATTCAAACAAGATACATAAAATAATTCATAAAGTTCTTGATTTAAATTGCTAAGTCCAAATCCTATGTTGAACACGTCTTGAATCAATCTCACATATTGGGGCCTGAAACATGAATAAAATAAAGTCAACTAAAAAGTTGGTGAGTATAACACAGTTGTATATAGATAGCATATAATTGAAAACAAATCCTTTACATGACATGATAAATAAGGCGTTTATGGGGAGCAACTATTGTGTAACCAATGTACAATCAAACCTTGTAACTAGCATGCAAAACAAATTGTGTTGTCGGTTTCAATCACCGCGTACCATGGGTGGGTTTGTCAGACTCAATAGATCCATCATTGAAAACCGTCGGCTTGAAAAGTTAATGATTGCACATAATCGCATACAAGAGGTTAGCACACCTAGCACTCGGGCACAAAGCTCAAATTTTTGCACACATGTATGTAAATAGGATTTTTGCACTTGTGTTGTTTGCGTAAATGTGTAATGTGTAATGAGTATAGAGTTCATGTTCCACCCCAAAAGTGTAAAAGAGTAAAAAGGGGTTGTGAATACTCACTTGATAAGGAGGTGTAGCGAACAAGGATAATAGATAGAAAAATAAAGATCCTCGAGTGCACAAATCAACCTAAAGAGTAATGTATGTTGTATCAAATAGTGCATAAGGTTTAAGTCTAAAATGAAAGTTGAATTTGGGTATAAAACTATTGATTTGTATTAAAAATAGTATTGAATAAATTATATAGAGTTTGAAGTAAAATATATTTGAAACAATTTAATTTGGTTTGAATTTAATAAATATATAATTATAGTTTATGAAATAATGTAAATATTAATTGTAATTCAGTGTAAATAAATAAATGATTTTGATTTAAAGTGTAAATTAAATAAATAATCATTATCTCATTTATTTATAAATTTTGTAACTTAATTATTTAAGATATCATTTAAGTGTAAGATAATAAATATTAATTTAATTTTTATAAACTTTTAATTAAACTTTTAAATAAATAATATTTATCTCTTCAAATACAGAAAACATATTTTTATAAAATTTGAAACATTTATTGATTGAAAAATATAAAATTTATAATTCTGTTAAAAGTTTCTAAGTCTCACACGACCGTGCCTCGGAAGGGCACGATCGTGCTCAAGCCACGGGCGCGACCGCGCTCGTAGGGGCGCGACCGGGTTGATCAACAGGAGCACAATCTAGATAAGTCAACAGGCACGACCGTGTCTTGGCCCGGCACGGTCGTGTCTATGATCCTTAGACACAACAGAGACTAGCCCAGAGGGCATGACAAGGTCTGGACAGGAGGACACGACCGCGCTGCTAGTCGGCACGACCGCGCTCGATGAGGCACGGCCGCGCTAGATGATTAGTGCGACCGTGTCTTTTCCAAATCAGACACGAATTTACCAATTCTTGTATTTTAAACGTTGGAATTGTTAGGGCTTTTGATTAATGGGTTATTACGAGTCTTTTCATATAATCTAATTGTATGCACATTGTGTTTAAGTAGGGGTTCGATTAAGTCATTTTTAATAAAGCATGAGTTCTGATTCGGATCGATTTCTATAATGGAAGCCCAAATTGAATAGGGGCTTTCGATACAGAGACTACTTAACTGAAATAAATGATTTCAATTACCCGAAACAGTAGAGGATTGATAGAGATGGCAAGAAAGAGTTCCGGCGTCGACGACTTGTGTTCCGGCGATCTTTACTGCAACTCCGGCCAATCCAAATAGTCTGGGAACTTCAGGGATGATTGAGTATCGAGTTTCTGCTGCTGGATTGAGAGGATTCGGATCGAACATCGGATTTTTGTTTCTTGGAAAGCTTGAGAGAGTTTTTCGAAATTGGTAATATGAACTGAGGCGTTTGAGGAATTCGATAGTTGATTCATTCGTTAAGGGGAAAAGAAACGGACGACTGTTACGGATTTCAAATGATTGGGTGATTAAACTGCATTTACGTTTCAACTGTTACGCAGACGCGACCGTGCCCAAGAGAGGCGCGACCGTGCCTAGGCACCGGCGCGATCGTTCCAGGACCAGTCACGCGATCGTGTCGAGGCACTTGGCGCGACCGTGTTAGGACGAAGTACGACCGTGCTAATTAGGGTTTGTTGACATTTTTCAATTTTAGTCCTTGACTTTTCAGATTTGATAAGTTTGAATAAAATGGTTTCTTGTATAGTGTTCAAATGTATATAACCGAGTAAAATATGCGAATTAGTATAGAATCATTGCATTTAATTTACGGCGAGAAAATAAATGAGATAGTGCACGTGTATTGAATTCGAAATTGCATTACATTGGATTGAAATATGAATAATAAAAATCAGGATGTTACATGTTGAGTTTTAAATGATTTAAATAATTGAAAACATGTCTAATTAGTGATTTTTGGTAGACCCAGTCGGTTTGAATAGCTTAAATAGAATATGAGTGTTACATAGGATTAATCACGTAATTAAATCATGAAATCGTATGGGTACTCATCTTAGGGTGTCGGTAATATTGAAACTGTCAACATAGAGTGATAGGTACCACGTTAAGATAATATCTATTTGTTTTTGAAATTTTTGGCACACCATTCTCTTTTTATGAGAATAAATCCGATTTTGGTGGCGCCCACATCCATATTCCACATTCATGAGCTTATTTGATTAGAATACTGAGTTTTGCTTATGTGTTACCTTCCGGGATGGCCACTTGGAGAAAACACCCCTAAGTGATTCTTATATGCTTTATTGATTATAACTTAGTCTATGTGTTACCTTCCAGCAGAGTGACCTGGTTTAAACGCCTCTAGACGAAAGTTCATTTGCTTTGATTCATGGTCATTATCATACCATTCATTTATTGATTATAACTTAGTCTATGTGTTACCTTCCAGGATAGTGACTTGGTTGTAACGCCTCTAGATGAAATTTCATTTGCTTTGATTTATGCTCATTATCATACCATTCATTCATGATTTCATCTAATTTTTTAAACAAATAAATCTTAGTTTAACGTGGTAGGGTAAATTTATATGGTTTAATCCGTGCCTAAACATGACCGTGAGACGGAATTAGGTAGAGAAGTGTGAGTCACAGGTTGATTGATATTTGTATAAAATGGAATTAGAACACATTACGGGGGCTAGATAGTTGGTGCTTGGGTTTAATCGGACAGAAAAACTGATTATTGTTTTTTAACGCGTGCGTATGTTTTGCTAATTGGTAATTGTGTTTGTTAAGTTTGATCTGAGTTATGATTCCATTGCAGCTTTTTCGAGAACGAAAAAAGGTTAAGTGTGGGGATGTTTGATGTAGTGCGAAGCACACATCTGTATTCCTATTGTTTTCGTGTGTTTTTGATTAGTTTTATCTTTGTTTTGAGTCGTTTTTGTATACTATTGAGTATAATGTATATTTCGAGGAGCTCGTGTGGAATAGGAAGTCAATACATGAAGAAGCCGGGAGTTTAAAAGAAGAAAATGGTGAAATTTAGGTTCTCGCGGTACGCGAGAGAGATATATATGCCTCGCAGTACGCGAGGATTTCCAGAAACGGCCGCGACTAATTTGTTCCTCGCGGTATGCGAGGAACCCATGCCAATGTCTCGTGGTACGCGAGAGACGTAAATTCCGTGAAAAAAACCCTAATCGGATTATAATAGAATTACAATGCCGTTATTCAAAGAGTTCGATTGTTTGTCGTCTGGAGAAGGTCTAAGGGCGATTTTGAGAGAAAAGGAAGAAGATTGAAGAGTAAAGGTTGAAGCTTTGGATCCCGGGTTTGTAGTTTTACCTATTCGATTTTCAAGATTTGATTTTTGTATTTAATTGCTATGTTTGATACCATGGTTTATGTTTATACTTATGTTCTAGATATTTTAAGTATGATCCTTGGCTAAAACATTGATACTGCCTGGGTCATATGATGAATACTACGTAAAGTTATGATTTTTATTGGTTTTAGATTCTAAATTATGGAATAATGATTTTGTAAAGAGTCTTGATTTAATGGTTATGATGAATATGTATGCTTAGATCTGATTTGTGATTGATTTCGATTCCGTACCTTGATTGTGGATGTCTTCCGGCTTGATTAGCGTATCTAGGTCAAAGACTTTAGGGTTTGTTATTGTTTTTGTGGTTTGCTCGAGATAGTAGCTATAGGAGTTGTGATTGAGTATAGATTAGAATTGTGTGTGAGAGAGATAGTTGTTAAGTCTTCGTCATTAGGAATCCGAGTGTCAGCTGTCTGAGAGGAAGTTGGTATTAGGTGTCTAGTGATTGTTGCTATTCTGAGTAATAGTTCTTATCTTGAAATTACCCTGTGGATTCCTCGAATGTATGGTGGACAGTGAGACTGAAAGGTGATCTATCTATTCGGGTACTTTATCATTGTTGGAGAGACCGAAAGGTAATAAACTATCTGGTGAGTTTATTACATCTTTAGGTTCCTTAGTTGGTGACACCCTGAGAGTGATTAGGGATCCACTAGCTTGTCTAGAGTTGTTTCCTTAGAAACCCAGATCCATCTTAGTTTCAAGAACCGGTAGAAGTTGTGCTTTGCAAGTCGGATTCTGACCTAGGTAGTATTCTTCCCATATCTGATATTACATTAGTTCCTTCCTTTGATAGCTTGAGTTGATCTTGTTTGCTGCATTAGTAGTTAATCTTTAGTGTAGTCAACCCCCCATTAATCAATCTTTAGTCCGAGTCAGAGTTTAGTATTAGTATTCAGTGTCTCTAGGGTTCGATAACTCAGTTTACCATTAAGCTGTGCTACACTCGATAGGTACACTTGCCTGTCAGTGCAGTTTAGTTGAAGGTTCTCCATTTATTACTTAGGAGTATAGGTTAGGTTTTATTAGTTTTTATATAGACCATTTGGGCGACATCACGAACCAACTTTCGGGTTTATCCTATAACGTGTTCATAATATTATAGGGGGTGTTTTAAATAAAATAAAGTTGGAAGATGTCATTTTAAATGGTGGAATTACCTAATTTTTTGAAGGAGGAGTCAATATTACAAGTAGAGGGGCTGAACTTGTAATTAAATCAAACTTGATTTATGTGTAGGTGGGAGTGACGACACACACACATTAGTGTGTGTGTGTGTCATGGTTTTGAGAAGAGAAAAGAGGAGAAGAAGCACCAACTCAAATCTGGAAATTAGAGCTTGAAATTGAGGGTTTTGATCCATACGATTCCTTCAAATCATCAAGTAAGATCTCCTTCTTCTCTTGAATCCACCATCTATGGTGTTCATAGTGGATTTTTATTTAAATCAAGCAAGGGGCTGTTTTGGGCTATTGTAAATGATTAATAATTTGCTTAAAGTTATAATCTAGCTTGATTAAAGGTTAAGAGTAGCTAATAACATCATGATAACATCCAATTTGATAACATCTATTTAAGGAAGTTTATATGATGAATTGAAGGTTGGTAAGTGTCTATGGTGGTAATAGTCACATTAATTGATAAGAAACCTCATTCAATTTGATAATTTAGAAATTAGGGTTCTTGAGAACCTAATTTGGGGGTTTTATAATTGGAAGTGTTTAAATGGAGAATTGAGTATGGATAAGTGTTTATGGTGTAATATAAACACATTTTCATGTACAAAACTCAATAAAATTGGTGAATTATGAATTGATGAAAATTGTGAAAATTGGGTGAAATCCTTAACGGGTAAAAATGAGTTGATTTTGTTTAGGAAGGATAAAAGCTTGTGTAAAGCTAATTAACCTAGATTAGATGATAGGTGAGGATCTTAAGATCTTGGGTAGGTGTCAAACCTCAGTTGAGGAATAATTGGGGATTTACTAGATTACTAAACAAGTGGATTGTTTAGGTGATCAAGGTATTGAGTGGCTACCTTGGAAGACGAATTAGAATCTTCATTGGCAAATGTAAGTTATTTGCAATTACTCAGTAGTGGATAAGTAGTTTATGTGTTAGGAGATAATGTAGTAAATTCTATTTACATGTTGTATGTTGATTTTGACTATGTGGCATATGGTCAAACTAAAGTGTGAAGTGTGGTAAAAGTGGTGTAGTTGACTAATATGGTAAATAGTCAAACATAATGTGGTAACAGTGGTGTAGTTGACTAATGTTGTAAACAGTCAAACATAATGTGGTTAAAGTGGTATAGTTGACTAATATGGTAAATAGTCAAACATAATGTGGTAAAAGTGGCGTAGATGACTAATGTGGTATATAGTCAAACATAATGTGGTATATAGGTGTAGTTGACTAGAGTGGTAAATCAACTAAAATATAGAATGTGGCGATTTGTTGTAAATTGACTTAGCATGTTATAAATCAAACCATTTGTGTATAAATGGTGAGATTGATATAAAATTGACTTAATGTGGTATAAGTTAAACCATTGTGGATAATGGTGAAATTGGTGTAACTAGACTATGTGGTTAATAATCAAACTTGAATGTGCAGATGTGGTAAATAGGTGTAATTAGACTATGTGATTAATAGGCAAACTCGAATGTGCAAATGTGGTAGATATGTGTAACTAGACTATGTGGTTAATAGTAAAACTTGATTGTGCATATGTGGTTAAATGGTGTAAATGACTCAATATGGTCAAGAGTCGACTAAAATGTAGAATGTGGTAACATAAGACTAAAATTGACATAATATGGTAAAAGTTAACCGTTGGTGGTAAAACAATAAATTGATTGATTACATGAAGTGTGGATACTTCGTGGAGATGGTACATGAAGTGTGGATACTTCATGGGTGGTAGTGAGGTCAAGTACTTCACGGGTGGTAGTGAAGTCAAATACTTCACGGGTGACATGAAGTGTGGATAATTCATGGGTCGACATGGATACTGAATGGAGATGTTACATGAAGTGTGGATAATTCACGAGTGGTAGTGAGGTCAAGTACTTCAAGGGTGGTAGTGAAGTCAAATACTTCATAGGTGACATGAAGTGTGGATAATTCATGGGTCGGCATGGAGTCAAATACTCTATGCGAGAAAGCGAGTGGTGGTTCTCGCAATAGACATGTGGATATGTCAATTTGATGGATGGTGAAACGTTAGGACTTGTATGGGTCAATACATGTCTAAGTTATAGGTCTTTGTATGCCTAAACAATTAAATGATTGAACTTGAAGTCAAACACTTCAAGGGTAAAATACGAGTAGTGGTACTCGGGTTTGGGGGTTGACAACTAACAAATATGTGTTAGAACATGTGGGTGATTTATAGATGTTATTAGGAGAGTCTTGTGGCTTAAAGACCAAAGGGGATTGAGGTTGTCGGTTGGAAAGGCCAAAAACTCCAAAAAATCATGTTTATGCAGGGGAGGGAGTAACCTTACGCCCTAACCTACTTACTGCCTTACACCCTAACCTACTTACTGCCTTACGCCCTACCTTACGCCATTAAAATCAAAATATTATTTTGGATTGGTTCTTGGTGATTTGACTTGGGACTTGTCCCAAGGGTTGTATTTCATTACTAATGGTGTATTTTTGGGTGATTTCATTGTAGGTAAAGCTCCGGTGTGATCTCGGATCTCGCATCATGTGGATTGGATTCTCGTGGACATGTTTAGTAATTGGTTTTTGTTAATCTTCTCGTATAGAGTCTTTACAAACTATTTGGGGTTGTTACAAGTTGAGGATAAATTGTTAGTAACTTTTGTTAAACTAATTTGTGAAAATTATGTTAGTTTAATTCGTGTTTGTAAAACTTAATGTGTGGATACGCTAAATGTTGTTTTGGGACCTAACTTTCGCATTTTTAAAATGTTTTAATTGGGTTGAATTTTTGGGCTTTACAACTTGGTATGAGAGACACCAAACTCAAACCTATAATGCTCTTGATATGGTCGGAGATATGAGAATCGAATGATGGCGTGACCGAGACATGGAGCGTAAGGGGCGAGGTTAGTATTGATTATGATGTTGTATGTTTTAATTGGTGTCCAATGTAAACTAATTGTGCCGAAAGTTGTTAAGGGGTTCGTTATATGGAGATAGTGAATGTAATTGGGCACATTACATTATCAATCATGCCTGGCCAGTATGCTTCATATTGTAACATGTGCGAGTACCTTCATAATAACCATATGATGATGAACACCAACAATGAGTAAGTGAAGGTGGTTATATGTGTATATGTATATATTATGTCTTTGAGCATAGATGATTATGCCGGAGTAATTAATATACACATAACAGGAAGTAGAGCCTTATAGAGTAAGACTAGAGGCCTAAAAGCAGGTAGAACACCTACAAACTTATTACAACATGATCGGGGATGACTAGGGGAAAACATATCTTAATAGGCGGAATTGTAGATAGATGTTGATCTAAAGACTCATGTATAAAGGAGTCTATGTGGATATCACCTCGAGGATAGGGATGAGCTTGGGATTAGTCGAGAGATATGGAAAGCAACATTCTAATGGAGGATGGCTAAAGCTTTATGTGATGTTGTGCCAATCTTCCTTCAAGGAACTGTAGGAGCTCATTGAGGTGGTACTTTGAAGAACCGCATGAAGCTTTAAGGGCGAAAGTATCAAACGTAGTCAAATACGTGGGGGAAGAAAACCTTGTCTTCACAAAGGGTTCGTGGTGGACGAGCCAAAGGAGTAAATAGTGGGAGTTTGTTCATTGGTTAACAAACAATACATCACTATAATGGTATTGGCTTTGAAGCGATCCATTGTGAATGGCGGATAGAGTACTACTCGGGGAGAGTCGACTCCGAAAAATGGCGGATAATCAGTTGGAAGTTCCCCGTAGGGAGAAAAGCATAAAAGCGTGAAGATAGTGAAACTGGGTGAATTCAAGAGACGTTCTTGAGTCAGCTTTGTCCATAAGCTGTTATGGGCATGTCTTATGACTGGTTGTAGTCTTGCCTAAATCTTGGAATATCAGAAGGAATGAAGATAGATCGGCTTTCTCGATGCTATCGGTTGACTTATAGAGTGGATTCTCCTTCGTGGTGCATAACACTGGTGGAATTGATTATTATGTGATGCAAGGAGATTAAACTCGGGATCAAGTGGGGTGTGAAGGGGAATTTGTGTTGACTTCAAGAAAGCTAAATATTTTAGCCGAGCTAGAAATACAATTGGGGAGGCTATACTTGTTGTTGCCATATGTGTGGAAATTACACAAGTGGAAAGATGGGACACACTACGCCGTAGTGTTCTAGTCCTATTAATGGGTGCTATGGTGGTTACAATTCGGGACTCATTCGAAGTGAATGTCCCGAGCTAAAGCACACGGTCGATTGGGGGAAGAAAATAGAAATTTTAAGGCTGTCGGGTCAAACACATCTTACTACCAAAGACAGAAATGAAGTGATTTGGTATAGTTGTAGGATGTGGGTGAAACAATCACATGAATTGGTGTCCTACTATTGTAGTGGAAATTGTGTGGTTACTCAGTAACCGCATCAAGGCGTGTATGACTAAAGGGAGATGTGTCGACACGTTCTCGCAATGATTGAAGTAATCAAAGGGTATATGGTATTGGAGTTTTATAACTTCATAGGTGGCGTTTGAAGTCTTAGAATTTCATGACCGGTGAATGAAAATGAAGTCTTCGAACTTCAAAGGGAGATTATAAGACTGAGATCTTTGAATCTCAAAGGATGACTTATGCTAAAGTCGTTGGTATAACCATGGTGTTGCTTTACGAATGAGGTTTTGACTATGGCATTTAACATGTCCTTCCATAGGAAGACTGTATGCTTTATCGGATGACTTGGTGACTCACGCATTAGACTTGATTTGTCTATATGCAACTAGGCAGGAGTATCAGATATTCTCCTAGTCAGCTGTGAACTTGATTGCAGCAACTAAAGGGAGAATTTGCAGAGGGAATTTATGTATCTATTTACGGGCGAACGCTTGAAGGTTTCAACAAGTTTTCTTGAAGTCTTTGAACTTCATGGGTGATTAACGAGACTTAAAAGTCCCGTAGGTTATTGTATGTTGTTTTGGAGTTTAAATTTTGGTAGCTGAGGATGGAAAGTGGCACAATCTAGTGTGTGGTTATAAGTGTCTCACTTGCCTATGGGTTAAGGCCATATACCAAAAGTAAATATACTCTTCTGTGTGGTCGAAAAACTTTGGTTCAAGAAGCATGTGATACGACATGGTACATGTGTACCTGTTGAGTCGGATTGAGGTGTTAGTTTCTTCTCCGATTCGGAAACCATGTGACTAATTACCATTAGTTAATGGATGGTGTCATCTTATCTACCATTTGAGTATTCATATTCGATTGAATGAATTACTAAATGGTGAACGGTGTTGAATACCATTTGCTTGGGTGCTATTGGATGTCATGAACTAATACTCATGGTGTGATTCGAGACTTAGCGTGAAAGATCTTGTTTATTGAGTGTGATTGAAAAATCCACTCAAGGTGGATAGAAAACCCTAAGGGGATTTAGGGAGGAGGTTTATTGTAATTCAACTGGGAACTTTGGTGATATAAAAGTTTCCCTTAAATAAGAGGGTATACCGAGTTCGAAAACATGGGAGGCCAAGTCCCCGTTTTGTGGGACCGTTTAGACTTCACTTTAGTTTATTAAGTGGTATGTCATTAAGAGTTACTCGGGGGATTGGGTAGACTCCATGGTACATTCCTCATGGTTCATCCATGGGAATGTGTGGCAAGAGAAGTCGACGATGCTTCTCATAGCGGTATTGAGGCAATATATGATGGATGTTTCATCTAAAGGAACTGGTGGCTATCTTAGATAGAAAGGTGAAATGCTGGTGGTAAAAGCAGATTAACCACGTGTTGGTTCAGCGGGATCATTACATAAGGGGACGGAAACTACTCGGGAATCTGAGGATAGATACTCAAGTGGTACCCTAATCTATTGGTTTATCGGGTTTTGGGGACGAAACCCACAATTAGAGGGTGTGATTTGTAACAAACCAACTTTGGGGTTTATCCTATAATGTGTTCATAATATTATAGGGGGTGTTTTAAATAAAATAAAGTTGGAAGGTGTCATTTTAAATGGTGGAATTACCTATATTTTTGAAGGAGGGGTCAAAATTACAAGTATAGGGGCTGAACTTGTAATTAAATCGAACTTGATTTATGTCTAGGTGGGAGTGGCGACACACACACATTAGTGTGTGTGTATGTGTGTGTCATGGTTTTGAGAAGAGAAAAGAGGAAAAGAAGCACTAACTCAAATCTGGAAATTGGAGCTTGAAATTGAGGGTTTTGATCCATACGATTCCTTCAAATCATCAAGTAAGATCTCCTTCTTCTCTTGAATCCACCATCTATGGTGTTCATAGTGGGTTTTTATTTAAATCAAGCAAGGGGCTGTTTTGGGCTGTTGTAAATGATTAATAAGTTGCTTAAAGTTATAATCTAGATTGATTAAAGGTTAAGAGTAGCTAATAATATCATGATAACATCCAATTTGGGATTCAAGAATTAGGGTTCTTGAGGGGAATTTGAGGGTTTCCATTTAAGGATGTTTATATGAAGAATTGAAGGTTAGTAAGTGTCTATGGTGGTAATAGACACATTAATTGATAAGAAACCTCATTCAATTTGATAATTTAGAAATTAGGGTTCTTGAGAACCTAATTTGGGGGTTTTATAATTGGAAGTGTTTAAATGGTGAATTGAGTATGGATAAGTGTTTATGGTATAATATAAACACATTTTCATGTATAAAACTCAATTCAATTGGTGAATTATGAATTAATGAAAATTATGGAAATTGGGTGAAATTCTTAACGGGTCAAAATGGATTGATTTTGATTAGGAAGGATAAAAGCTTGTGTTAAGCTAATTAACCCAGATTAGATGAAAGCTGAGGATCATAAGATCTTGGGTGGGTGTCAAAACTCAATTGAGGAATAATTTGGGATTTACTAGATTACTAAACAAGTGGTTTGTTTAGGTGATCAAGGTATGGAGTGGCTAGCTTGGAAGACGAATTGGAATCTTCATTGGCAAAAATTGACCTAATATGGTAAAAGTCAACCGTTGGTGGTAAAACACCAAAATTGATTGATTACATGAAGTGTGGATACTTCATGGAGGTGTTACGTGAAGTGTGGTTACTTTACGGGTTGTAGTGAGGTCAAGTACTTCACGGGTGGTAGTGAAGTCAAATACTTCATAAGTGACATGAAGTGTGGATACTTTATGGGTCGGCATGGAGTGAAATACTCCATGCGAGAAAGCGAGTGGTGGTTATCGCAATAGACATGTGGATATGTCAATTTGATGAATGGTGAAACTTTAGGACTTTTATGGGTCAATAAATGTCTAAGTTATAGGTCTTTGTGTGCCTAAACAATTAAATGATAGAACCTGAAGTCTAACACTTCAAGAGTAAAATACGAGTAGTGGTACTCGGGTTTGGGTGTTGATAACTAACAAACGTATGTTAGAACATGTGGGTGATTTATAGATGTTATTAGGTGAGTCTTATGGCTTAAAGACCAAAGGAGATTGAGGTTGTTGGTTGGAAAGGCCAAAAAATGCAAAAAAATCATGTTTGTGCAGGGGAGGGAGTAACCTTACGCCCTAACCTACTGCCTTACGCCCTAACCTACTGCCTTACGCCATTAAAATCAAAATATGATTTTGGATTGTTTCTTGGTGATTTGATTTGGGACTTGTCCCAAGGGTTGTATTTCATTACTAATGGTGTATTTTGGGGTGATTTCATTGTAGGTAAAGCTCCGGTGTGATCTCGGGTCTTGCATCATGTGGATTGGATTCTCGTGGACATGTTTAGTAATTGGTTTTTGTTAATCTTCTCGTATAGAGTCTTTACAAACTATTTGGGGTTGTTACAACTTGAGGATAACTTATTAGTAAATTTTGTTAAATTAATTTGTGGAAATTATGTTAGTTTAATTCGTGTTTGCAAAACTTAACGTGTGGATACGTTAAATGTCGTTTTGGTCCCTAACTTCCGCGTGTTTTAAAATGTTTTAATTGGGTTGAATTTTTGGGTGTTACAGTTCGCTTTTTAATCGAATTTACTTCATAATTTTGAGTTGTATTTCTGAGCTAGTATTTTGTCATGCGTACTTGTTAAGTACGCAAGACTTAAAACCTGCGTACTTAGTAAGTACGCATGGACTCGTTCATGCGTACTTACCAAGTACGCAAGGCATGGTTTCTGCGAACTTAACAAGTTCGCATGGTGTATTATGTTTGAATATATAAGCGGATGTTAGAACATTTTCCTCAGTTCAAACACCTCTGTAACTTTTTACTGTCATACTTCACTACCTGCTTATACTACTAAAAAATTTGTGTGTTCCAAAATGATTTTTCATCCCATTTCTAGTTAGAACATCATCTTAACATCATTTTGTGAGAATCTCAGCTCATTTCATCCGTTAAATCATCACTTTTTGGACTGATTTTGTTAGGACATGTTTTGTAACTGTTGTTAAAATTCTATGTTGTAAGTTATCAAACTTGTTAAGTTCACATAAGCGTCTTAGAGAGGCGAACTTAACAAGTTCGCCTACGCATCTTGAGGGGCGAAGTTGATAAGTTCACCAGTGGTGCATGTGGTCTTTGTGGTTTCCCTATAAATAGATGTTTACATGTTAGACCAGAGTAGACAAGTGCAAGAACAGATAGCTTTGTAAACAGTATTTATTAGTGAAAATACAAAGAGGATTATTTACTCTGTGTTGTTGATTGCTTTACACGTTGTACGTTGATCATGGATTCCGCACGTTATCACCATGTTGTACCGCGAGTCTAGAGATCCGTCATGTCACAGGGACTTACAGATTTTGTGTTCTTTATGACTAGGGTTTGATGACCAAATTTCTTAGATTTTTGGGTGTTTTTATGCGAAATTGAGCATCAGTGTTTGTTTCTAATCATCATTCTATCCTTTTGGATACAAAATGTGCACTTAAAATTGTTTGATTTTGATTTTTGATCTTTGGTTGACCGTTAACTTGCGTCGGCTTATGTATGATCAAAATGGGTTTTTATGGCTTGATATTGGTGTTGTTTTTAGTCCCATTGTGTTTCAATGCCATTTTCGACACTATGGTGACAAGGATCATCGACCAAAACACAAAATCGGTGAATTTGAGACATTGAAAAACGGCCATTTTTCAGGTTCTGCATACTTATCAACTACGCAAGACTTACTTCATTCGTACTTAGTAAGTACGCAAGGCCATTTTTCCTGTGTATTTACTAAGTACGCAAGAAGGAGAATTTGAAATTTTTTCTACGTCTGAAATCCTTGATTGCAGTGTTCGTGTTATCCCAACTGATGTGTGTTGTATTCTATTGATTATATCTGTTCTTATGTTGTTTATTGTGTGTTCTTGATGGTATGTCTCGTCGTGCGTTTACCGATGAATTCAACATGTTGGCACTTACAAATCCTGAATGGAAAGGCGCAGCGCAAAACTATCAGGAGATTATACCTTTTCTAAACCGATCCAAGATCCTACATGGAGCAATTCTAGGATACTGCTAATCATGATTGCACAGTTACTCCTAATGTTATTCGAGCTACTGTTGCTGGTCAAGAGATTTCTATTTCGGAAGACATCATTCATACAGTATTGCAGTTTCAAGATCGAGATGTGGATCCAATTGCTTATCCTGATTTCATGATAGAAGGGTGTTGGAGACAGTGGATGGGATATGTTGGGAAGGAAGACTAGGCGTCATACATGAAGAAATGGTTACTTGATCAGTGGCGTTACTTTGCTCACGTCATGATCATGTGCCTTTCTGCGAGGAAGGCTGAAAGGATGCTATGGGTCATAATTTAGCATCTGCTATGGTTGGATTATCATTAAACAAGGGGTGCAATTTCTCACTTTATGTCTATAGATCCATTGTGGATCAAATCAATGATGCAGAGAGACACAAATTTCTTTTGTACCCCCGATTTATTCAAATGTTGATAAATCATTTTCTGCCCAATCTACCACAGATTGGACAGAGACTTCAGGTAAAGAGAGTGGATAAGAGGGTGTTCGTACAGTTTATGAAGGCTGTAACTGAGGAGCCAATTCCCGTGCACACACCGCTCTTCGGTCACCTAATTAATGAAACCTACGAGGCACCGCCTGATGATCTGTGGTATAATCAAGAGTCTAAGCCTGAAGCTAGTAAGGAAGAACACTCAGATGAACAAGAAGAAGAAGAAGAAGTAGAACAAGATGGTGGTTCTTGTGATGAAGGAGAAGAAGGAGATGGTGAAGAAGAAAGTGAGGGTAATTGTAAGGTCCGGATTCCTGAGAATCTTTAATCAACGGATTCAACGATGTGTTGAACCTGGCGGAAACAGAGTCGACATATGACTTGTAGGTATAAACAATAATTACGAGACACCAATGATTGTCAAACGATTCGTATATTGATTATTCACTGAAAAACAATACAAATGTCGCTCAACAACTCATCTAACCGAATACAGAATACAAAATAACTATTTGTACTATTCGGTTGGGCTGGGCCGGGGCCGCATACTTCAAGTATGCAGTCGGGCACAGCATACTTCAAGTATGCGGTTATGCACTGAAGTATTCGGCCGCAAACTTCCAAAATGTCTTGATCTGAACACGTCGGTGATCTCTTGATGCGTTAGCCTATTAGGTTTGGTCCTTACAATCTCCCCCTAGGCTAATGCATTCAAGATACTTATAGTATATAAACATCAGCTAAGTGATCACTACCTCTTGCAATAACTTCTTTTCTAGAGCCATTCCCAAAACCTTCACGAATGACTTTGTAGTTGTTGAGATTGTTGTTTTGTTCACTTGCTCTCGTTCTTTTCTTCGGAGTTCGATCCGCAAAAAGATCATAATCTGCCTCATTAAAATCATCAACATGTTGAGAAGAGTTATTTAGGAGGAGGATTCCCAATAGCCTTTCTCTTTTGAAATATCGCTTTATTATGTTTGTTGATCGGTACTTTCTCTCTGTCACATTCGGTTTCTAAAGAGTCAACATATTCTTCTTCTTTTTCTTCTTGGAAGATATCGTACTTTTCGAAAGTGATAACACTTGGTGCAACAGTGTTGATCTATTCTTCATCATCCCTTGGATAAGTAATGTTATCTTGTTGCTCCTGAAATTCACTCAAATACAAGTATGCGCAAAATGCAAGTATGCTCAAACTCATAAAACCATGAAACTTTCCAATTTTATTTTAATAAAAACCTCTTTTTCACGATTATTGAATCAAACAAGAACGCTTAATTTTTGATTAAAACCATAATAAACACAAAAGTAAGATAAACATAAAATGACTCAAACTAAGTTAAAAACACAAAATATTTTTGTTCTTTTGACAATATACGACACTTACAGAAACATATTTTTTTTTTAGAGAAACTCTGTTATGGGATCATATCATTCTAGTGCAGACCAAACCATACTTATTAGCCGTTCATTTTCTTAGATAGGTCTCGGTGATTGCCAATATATTGTATCCTTCTAAACTCAAACCTTTATACCTTAGTTGACAAGCAAGTAGTGAATGATATTATCAAGTTTTTGTGTAATAATTATTCATGCCTTAGTGGGTCCCACACTCACATCTCAGAAACCTGTAATTATCATAATGCGAAATAGATGAGTTTTTGATTAACTAAATGGACCCCACAATATATCGGATAAACCTTCCCTTCCTCATGATCTTCTGAGCACCTAAGTAATAACTAAAAGAGCATAACTAGCACGGGTCAATGAACTGTTCAGGAGATCTCACACAAATGTCATCAAAAGCATAGTACAACGGACTTGCATGCTCTGATAAGGGATTCCTTCCTACTCGCACGTTCCCAAAAAGAAAAATATGTTTTGAAATTTTCCTATAGCCCGACATTAACGTTGCGTGTCTTTTTACTTAGAATTCTGCTTTGCAAAGTAGCTTTGCACTATCATTGAGTGTCTTTTCACCTATTACATGTCAATGCATGTCTTTTATATATATATATATATATATAAATATGTATAGACTTGTATCAAGTCCGCTCGCAACCCCTTTGTGAAGGGTCTCGGTTTGTGCAATCCAGATATATTATGTTCATCCACAGTTCACCAATCTTTATGTTTAAGTGCTCGATTATTAACAGGAAATAAATATTCTACCAATCTATGAGATGTTCCCCACTATGAAAATGACCTTTATGTTTAAGTAAAACACTATCATGCTGTCTTTCCAGTTTTAGTAGAGCCTATCAACATATCACACTAAGATCCTAATATTTTCAACTACAGGCCTTACATATGATGATCCAACCTCTAAAATGATGTATATCATTTCCCATTTGACAGAGTTCTCAATTTTCATAGTAAAAAAATAAGACATAAACATGAAATCTTTTTGTATTTTTCTGGACTTTAAAAATAGAAAGACTCAAAGATAAAATCTTTTTGGTAATTTTTTTTTGAATTTTCTCCTCCAAAACTTTTGCTTTTGTACAACTAATAAACAAAACAAAATTATATCCTGAGAAAGACAAAATAAACAAAAATTATTTTTGGTGACCCAACTTGTGACTCGTTAATCGAAGCAGAACATTTTGAAACACTAAACCAGAAAAATGAATCTGGTCAGATCAAAGGATTTTGTAAAAATATCTTAAACATAAGTGTCATCCTTAAAGCAAAGAGTACCATTAGTGATCGTACCTTTCATGTTGATCTTACATCATTTATCTCATACAAAGGAAACATACCCTCCATCAAAGTGTTTGATATCATGTAGTAGAGAGATGTCCCGCATTATGTACCTGGAACAACCACTATAAACATACCATAGGTTGTTGACAGTCCTCCTTGGCTATTCCTGCATGATTCAAGCAAGTTAGTTAGACATAGGTACCCAAGCCATAGTGGCCCTAGGTACGCCCAAAGCATCAATGTAAGATACTTCTTGTAAGCACATATCCTTATCGTTTTCTACACTGGTGATTCAACTGCTTTTGATTTAGTTTTCCAAATTGGTGTAGGTTTAACAAACTTTTTAGTTACTTGAAGAGTACTAACTTTAGGTTTCTCTTCCTGTTTAGGTTTTTTACATTGCTTGTTTTCACGAAAAACCTTTTGTTTGTTCTTAGCAGCATTCCAATCACCATCAGAAGGCATAACTTTGGGATGCTTATTCTTCATTGCCTAAGATTTTTCAACCTTCATTGGCTTAGATTAACACTTTTCCCTTGGTGTAGCCCTCTGATTTTTCAAATAATAGGGCTCATGAGGACGATGTCTGCAATTTCTTGCAATGTGACCAACTTTGCCACATGTGTAGCATGTCCGTTTCCTAGCATAAGGAGCATATCCCGATCGGTCAAACCATGATGATGACTGGGGAGGTGACCTTTTCATGTAACCTGTATTCTCAATGTGCCTGTGATCTCTTCTATCATCTCTCCTAACAAACTCTCTATCATATTCTCTATGATTTCTCCTGATACAATCTCTCTCTTCTTTTCTAAATTTTTGTTCAAAAACTCTATGATGATTATCAAATTTTGAATAAAATTCATTGTTTGTGAACTTTTGAGGAGATTGTTTATGGTTCAATTGACTGACAGATGGTTTTGAGTTTCTTTTATTAACCTTTCTAGAATTTGTAACCTTCTTTTTGACAAAATCATGATTACTTTCTTTAAATATATTTTCTTCTTTTTCAAACTCACCACCCTTCACAAACATAATTTGATTCCTTTTTCCAAAAGTATCAACAGTTTTTCTTGGGACAAACTTCCTAACACTCTTAGGCTCTTTTTCCTTACTCTATTCCTCATCATCGGTATCCCAATCTTCTACTAAAAATTCTTCTGCACAAGGCTTAGAAACATTAACAATATTCACACAGGGGGTCACGGGACTAGCAGTCGCAGGAGTTAACTGCTTTGATGATGAAGGCTCACATCCCAGACCGTAAGCCATCTCAACATTTTCAGGGTAGTCATTTGGTAAAGATGAAAAATTTTCATTAAATGGATGTTCCACAACATGATAACCCACCTCTGGATTCCCTTTCTTTCTAACTTGGGAATCTAACATGTCATAAACAACTGATCGAGAATGGTCAATTTTCTCGATTGTTAGTTTAGTATTTTCCAATTGAGTCACAGTATCATTTAATTTTAAGCTAAGGTCGTCTATCCGTTTTAATGCATCACGATAAAGACATTCCTTATTGCTAAATTCCAATTCAAGTTTTGAAAAATCATTTTTGCTTGCTTCAATTTTATCTTTGAAAATTTTTTCTGATCGTTTGTGTTCTGGCTTGGAATATCTAAGCTTTGTTATTTCTTGATTTAAGATATCGTTTTCATGTTTGTAACGATTGACTTTCTCAATACAAATAGCAGAGCAAAGATCTTTGGTTACCTCAGTGTCGGTGACCTCAACCACAAAGGCATGGTGTTGTTTCATTTCCAAATCTGGAACATTATCACTCCTGTCCTGCTGACTCACAAGTGCCTTTGATTCACCTGAAGTAGATGTACTAGCTTCAACAATTTCAGAAACATCCATTGAACTCATATGATTAAGGTGACACTGTTTATCATCCATATCATAAGAGTACAAAATAGAAATCAGCTCACTCTAGGATGTCTGATACATATCCTTGGTTCTGTTGATGGTGGTGTAATTGAAGTTCCAGATTATTGGTAAAGAGTTGAGTAGCCTTTTATTGATTTCTCCCTTTGTCAACTCTATTTCAGAACTCTTCATCTCCGTCATCAATTGCGTGAATCTATTGATTTGAGCTTCCAAATTTTCACCCTGAACATGATTGAACATATTAAACTTTTGCGTCAGTATATCCTTTCTACTTTCTCCCATGTCGCAAGTTCACGTAACAAAAATAAGTAATCAAAAGTATTCGCACCCGATACTTTGAAAAACCGCAAACTTTGAAAGACGACAAACTTTGAATACCGCAAACTTTGAATACCGCAAACTTGAGTGACCACAAACTTGAAGATGTCGTAAACTTCAAAAATCGTATACTTCATGACCGTATACTTCAACACCGTATACTTCAACACCGTATACTTCAGAATGCCACAAACTTGGAAGTAACCGTGAACTTCAGAAAGCCGCAAACTTGGAGTAACCGTGAACTTCAGAAATCCGCAAATTTCAGAAGCCATGAACTTGAGTAACCGTAAACTTTGATTACCGTGAACATCCAGATGACGATTATGATAAAAAAAACTTTGATTTTCAATCCGAAAATCAACAGATCAATCGTAAACTTCAACAGAATTGACAGAAGCAAAATCCTGAACCTGTCAATCTATTCACAAACTTTTCCAACAAACAAGTCAGTTCAAATAAACTTCAAAACAGTAACTTTGATACCTCACGAGTCATAGAAATCTGTTGCTAGCTTCACCGAATGAGCACATAGGCTCTGATACCAACTGTAAGGTCCGGATTCATGAGGATCTTCAATCATCGGATTCAACGACGTGTTGAACCTGGCAGAAACAGACTTGACACGTGACTTGTAGGTACAAACAGTAATAACGAGACACCAATGATTGTCAAACAATTCGTACATTAATTAATCATTGAAAAACAATACAAATGTCACTCAACAACTCGTCTAACCGAATACAGAATACAAAATAACTATTTATACTATTCGGTTGGGCTGGGCCAGGGCCGCATACTTCAAGTATGCGGTCAGACACCGCATACTTCAAGTATGAAGTATTCGGCCGCAAACTTCCAAAATGTCTTGATCTGAATACCTCGGTGATCTCTTGATGCGTTAGCCTATTAGGTTTGGTCCTTATAGTAACGGTGCTGAAGAATCTGATTCAGAAAGGACTGAATCTGATTCATCTGATTCCGATGATGCACCTGATCAAGCACACCCAAGAAGGATTGTTCAGGTATCCCTTCCTGAATATTCTTCTAAGCGACAAAGAGAAGACAGTTCAGACAGTGATTACCAACCCAATTCAAAGACTGAAGCTGCGAGGCAGCAATAGACAGAGAATAGGAAGAAGTATAGGTCTGACAGGCCTTGGCTGACGTTCTTAAGTGAACTAAATGCCCGTCTCCAGGCTCAGAGAAGTTATGTTAGTCCATCTCAGTTGGACAGCAAGAGGAAGCGTCGATCATTGACACCTGTGGTTATGTCAAATATCTCAGAGGGGGTTCCTGAATAGTTCCTCTTCCTGTGGATACAACGTCTGTGGTGATGAGTACTGCCCAATAATGGCGGAGTCTATTATTGTTGCAACAACTGCAATTCCATCAACTTTTCAACCAACAATTTTTGCAGCATCTATTCCTGTTACCACATTGCCTCCCATGTCACAACCAATTGCTTTTAGTGACTTCACCCACGGCTTTGACTTTGCCGATATCTTTGCTTCTTCGATCCACGAGACAGGTGAGGCATCCACATATAGGGATACTGATCCTGGTGATGCTAGGATTGCTTATCTAGATGAACAAGTTGCTTCTCTGTTAGAAATGGTGGCCAACTCAAAGGTTGAATATGAAGCACAACAAACTCTGATCAACTCTTTAGTTGACGAGGCTACTCACCTGAGGCATCAGTGGGTTGCACTCAAGAGCAGATAAGGACATTAATCGAGCAAAATGACCTTTAAATCAAAATTAATGACTCTGTCCTTATGTTGGGAATCAAGTACTAGTTTTTAACTTTTAAAAACAATAATTATTTAAACCTTTTAAATAAATAAATCAGATGTATTTAGTGGAAGCGATTTATGGTACAACAAACATATCAGATCTAGATTCCTGTCATTGATCCGATTACATGCATTTAAACAATATCACATAAACCAACCATAGGATGTTCTAGGATATTACCTTTGACGATAACCAGATCAGAACACCTAAGTACAACGAACATCATGTTAGATGATGCGTACACGAAAACTGCAACAAAACGTCACACGAGTTGCGCAGAGGGGAACCGATCACGGCGGTGGTGTGCGACGGTGGTGGCCGACTTCACGGCGGCGCACGGTGGTGGTGGTGGTGGTGGCGTCGGAACTCACAAGGGAGAAGGGGGCGCCGATTTTGAGTTAGGGGAGATTAGGGTTTAGGTTTGATTATAATGTTATATTTATAAGCATTACAATTACACACCGGTCCCTGAGGTATTAACAGTTAATACCCTAGTAATAATTAATCATTAATTATTAAACCCTTGTATTTAAGTAATTATAAATAATCAGTAAAAATCTAATCTTTAAATGTTTAACACTTTAAACATTTATTCCCCATAAATAATTATTTCACTACATAATTATTAACTCAATCACCGATAAATATTTCTCTAAATATTAATCCACTGTTTAATAAATCCGTCTTTCGTGAATCATAATATTAAAATTAAATATTATATATTTGTTCGTTGCCTAAGGTGTAAATCTTTGGATCATACCTTGTTAGTAACGTTGACTTAATTTATATTCGGACATCATATATCCAACAATCTCTCACTTGGTCGAATCATTAATTAATCGGTTCAACGTAGAAAGTGGAGGACTCCTAGCTGTATCTCACTGCCCCTAGCAAGGTATGACGTATTACAATCGTCAAACTATTTTTTTGTGTACAAGTAACCTTACTTTACCAAGTCTAACAGTCCTAGTAAGCATATGTATCCTTTCTATTTAGGGCATTCGTTGAACATGAGACATGGATATAATTCACTTCTCATATAATGTTCAACTATTCTTGTTCTCGTTCTCCAGTTCAAAATGGTCTAAACAAACTAGTCTTTAGTTTGAGCATGGCCATGCGTTTTACACCAGCTTGAATCAACGAGGGAGCCAGAATGTCCAACTCCTAATTAAAGAAGAATAGAATTCCTTTGGCCACGTACAACTCCCACTAAACTTCAGATTACTCCTGATCATACCCTTATTACTGCCTGTTAAGGTACATCGTTAGATAAGATCAAAGAATAAACTCTAGTATGTGCCTCGGGTCGAGGATCGACAGATCTTACTTTATTCAAAACATATCAAGACATTAATCCATGAAGATAGTTTTGAAACGAGTTATGTCCAATAATTATTCTCTAATAACTATCTGTGAATATGGTTTCCAACTTCTTGGTCTTTCCTTCACAATGAACCAACCATCCGATTCACACTAGTCTTACGTTCAGATTGATTTCCATGAATATGATCGACTACGGACATTTAGAATAAAATATATTCAAGGATTTCTAAAACGTATAAACTATCGAACATAGTAACATCTATTTATAATTCATTTAACCATTAAATCAAATATAAAAATTAATGTAACTGTATTGTTCGAAAAACACCAAATACTAAATACATGTCTAGCAAATCTAAGGCCTATCTTGTCAGCATGTTCCTCATGTTTAGAATAAGGCATAGGCTTAGTGAACGGGTCGGTTAGATTCTGATCCGTGTGAACTTTGTTTAACACGATGTCTCCCCGTTCTAATATATCCCGGATATAATGAAATCTTCTGAGTGTGTGCCTCATGCTCAAAATAGAAATTAACTCTTGTCACCCACATAAGTACCTTGGATCTGAAGGTGCAACAGGGCTATTGCTATGGTTTGAAGGCATGGAGAACACGTTTGAGATGAGTGACTGCCCGGTGAACTTAAGGTAAAGTATGCTACAAGTGCCTTCCAAAAGAGGGCACTGACTTGGTGGAATGCTGAAAAGAAGATTCGCGATAGGGAAGGAGCTCTTGCTATGACTTGGCATAAGCTCAAAGAAATTATGATCAAGGAGTTCTGTCCCAGCAATCAGATGAAGAAGTTGGAGATTGAGCTGTGGGACCTTACCCAGGATAGTGGGGAGAGTGAGGTATACACCACACGCTTTCATGAACTCTGCATCCAAGTCCCGCATCTGGTTACACCCCTGACTCGGAAAATTGATCGTTACATTGGAGGCCTTCCGCCTCAAATTCGGGGTACCGTCATGGGAAGTAGCCCCACAACACTTGAAGCTGCTATTCATTTGTCTGGGTCCTTAACGGACGATCTAGTTAAGTCTGGGATCTTGTTCAGGAAAAGTGACAAGAGGACCAACAAAGAAGTAATGATGGAGCCTGAGTACCATCATAAGAAACAAAAGACATCCAATGGCTTTGCTATAGTAACTCATGCCACTCTTATTACCCAAGTTGCCCCTGTTTCTGCCAAGAAGCCATACGGTGGACCTTACCCTCTGTCTGCAAAATGACAGTATCATCACCCTTATGCACAATCGTGTTGTAAGTGCACCAAGTGCGGAAGAAATGGGCATCTAGACACCTCTTGCCGCATGCCTACTCCTGCTGCTGCCAACAACGCCATGGTCCCTTTTAATACCAATGGTAGGTCTTGCTTTGAGGGTGTTGCAACTGATCACTTCAAGCACCGTTGTCCGAAGGTTAACAACAATCAAGGTGCTCGTGCTCGCACCTTTTTTATGAGAACAACTGAGGCTCGTGAATACCCTGGCCCACAAGACAATGCAAACCCCACTGGTTAAGCTTTGGGAGGAAATCCCCTTAACTGGGGGAGACATGATAACTATGTTATTTATTTGATTTATTAATTTGTTACCTTGGTTCGTCAAAACTTGAATTCTATGTTTGTTTGGATGACACTATCTTGAGACTTATGTTGATTTCTTTTATCAATGAATCATGTTTTCTCATAAATTTGTACTATGTTTGGTTGTATTATTATTCAAGATTCATTTTGTGGATTGCTATGTGAATATCCCACTTTATACATTACTGCTAAATATGCATAAGATACCTATTTAATCATTATTCTTAAATCTCAAAACAACATGTTTTCACTGCCCTTTGATAATGTTCGTAACCTCCGTTTACATTACTATCATCACTTTAAAGGAGCATAGTAGAAGGACATATCACACCCGTGTAAAGTAAATTGACGATTGCGGTCGCGAACGTAATCGTGATTTTACAGGTACATTGGTGTGAAGTGAAATTCTACGATGTAGCTACCCATAACCAATTCCTGAACTCGAATCATTCCACCCAACATTATCCATGTTAGTGGTAGTCTTGATAGGTGGCTAGTACGCATCCAAAGTGCCAAAAGTGTGGTGGGTTAGCTGCGGTACACCCTATATATAAACACAGATGGTGCATTGGAAGTGGGACTAGACGTCGGATCAAGGACTAGCCCTAGTCAACGTATATCATAACCTATCATTTTCTAGTTATCACCGTCTCTAATAGTTGAATTTCAAGGACGAAATTCCCTTAACTAGGGGAGACTGTAACATTTCTGCTTTTCGCGTACTTGTAACGCTTACCATATTCATGAATCAATAAAGTTTGAAACCCTCATCATAACTCGTGTTCACATCATACTTGAAACATACCTATTTCACGCACATTATACTTATTACATGGTCACATGTTGACTGCAATGCTTGGAATTGCCTTAAATTGCAACTTGGACCGTTAAACCGTTTAATAACTCGTTTACCGACACGAAAACTCACCCACTACTAACTCAAAGACAATTTATCAACCATATTTTCCTAACATAGTTATTTAACTCATTCAAGTTGTCACATAATTCAAATTGATGCCCAAGTACGTTAGTTATTACTTTCGTGCGATCGTTCGCCTTTTAAAACGCTGTTAGCTGCGTACCGTCCACACCCGAAAAATTCGTCTAACATGACATTAATATATGTTTTAAATGTTTAACATATTCAGTTCATTAATTAAAACAAAATTTGTTTGCAAAACCTTCCTTAAATAAATCCTGAAATTCGAAAAAACGATCAAAAACCATGAAACTGAATAGTTGGATCAACCATGGGTCAAAGGCCACCTATGACCCATGACCCATGGAAGAACTTTCAGCCCACAAGGCCAAGAAATTTCATCCACCCCCCTTTCCACACCCTAAAACCCCTAAATTTCTTTCCAAGATACCTTTATAATTTGTGAAATCCCTGCCTCCCCTTTTGAAGATTTCGTAAATCCCTACAGGATTCCAAGAGTTGAAGATCAAAGAAGTAAGTAACCCTCTGAAGTTCAATACCTTCTTTTAATTCATTCTTTCTTCATCCCCTCAATATTTTTATTTTCTATCCATGATCACTTGATCATGTGAAACCTCAGCCCTAAAAACCCTCTAATAATCTTAACTAAACCAAGAAATCAAGCTAACATCACCAACAATCAAACAACGGATCCCGTTTGCAATGGCGGCTATGCCGTTGCATTCTTTGAATCCTCAAGACAACTATTGCAAAAGTTGATCTGTTGATGCTTTAGTATGTTCTTGATAACTTAAAACATGTTAATAGTTTTATATTATCACTTATATGAACTCACACGCTAATTTAAAATAGAATCCGCTTGCTCGTGTCGGCTATGCCGATTGCATTTTGTGATTCTCCAAAACGCTTCTGTGAATATCATGGCTAGACCGGTGACACGGGATGTTTTGGTTAACCTAATCTGATTATATTATGTATTATAATAACATAATTACATTTGTTTAATTTTTTATTTACGCGTTCGGTAACCTTAAAACCCTAAACGGTCCATTTAAGTGCAACCGTTGATTGTGGACAGAAACTGTGCTGAATTTAACTAAGAATAACTTGACCATAATTAAACAAAACTGAGCAAACTCAAATTCCATGACGTATTTCGTTGAATTTTATTTCCAACCATTATTGGTTATTTTTCTAATTCAAACGTATGACTCCGTAGTAGCCAAAACGGGACAGAAACCTTTTTCAGTACCTTTTGTGTTGTTGGGCTATTTTGGCTATGATTTGAGTCTCAAATGGAAAAACTTTCCAAACGAAACTTGTTCGGAACATCTTAAAATAATCACCTATAAAATTTCATAATTTTTGGACGTCGTTTGATATTTTTAACAAGTCCATTTCTGTTCAGCTACTTTGCTGTCCAAATCAGTAAAACAACTAAAACTCTACTTTTACAACTAATTCTTAACCTTATGACCCGAACCGCCTTTCTAACACTCGTAACCATCGAACCTACCCTAAAACTAGTTTATTCATTTGTTTAGGGTTTGGTCCGTGATTCACCTCATCTATTTACTCAAGTCTCTTATCACTCCTAGTTATCAAGGTGAGACTTCATAGCCCCACTTTATTCAAATCGTTTTAGGGGAAACATGTACGCGTTGGCACGCATTTAAAAAACATTTTCAAACAATTCTAAACAAGTGAATCTTATATGTATGTGAATAAATAAACACAACATGATAAACGTTAAACTTGCAAATCCTTAACTTGTAACTTTCAAGCCAACGGTGGTACAGATATGGGATATAGGATAGAAACCGCATACTCTTAAAGGACAACTTTTGGTTGGACATCTTATTCGTTATTAGTGCAACTTGCGAGTTGTACCACTTATTCATTATTCATCATTTTAGGTTGGATTTGGTAATCATGTGTTTGTTTTATTTATGTGCTATATGATGATCTTGAATTGTGAATTGTTACTTTTGCCAAACTTATGATTTTATTAAACCTGTGATTTCTCATCAACTATTTTTAGTTGACACTTGTTTTTTGTACATGTTTCAGGTGATTAAGCTCATGATAGGTCAAGCAAAGGATCACATTGGATTTGCCTAGATATTAAATGAAGAAATTCTGTTATAAGTTGTTTTGTCTTTTGAACATGTTTTTGGTTGGTTTAAGTTGATATTTATGTAATGAGATTTTAACTCTATGGAATTTAATAGTAATCTTCTTTATTGCCTTGTGTTCTTTTATTGTATTTCATCGCACTGCCGTGTTTCCGCCTTGGCGGGGTGTGACACATTATTTCCCAAGAGCAGCAATATAATAGACAGAATCCCCGACACCTCCGTCAAACAAACGAATATGTGGACGAGATTACTGGCATTTTCTTCGATAAATCCAGATTCTGTCCCACGTTGTTAACAACTCCTGAGATGTGGATGACACGATACCATCTCCTTCTGAAAACATAAATTAGAGTGTTCATTCATCCATCCAAGTGCGCGAACTTGGAGGAAATGATTGATTGGGCACGAGAACGAGAAACAGAGCTTAAGAGACAGGAAGAAGAGGACAGGAAGAGGAAAGGAGAGGATTATCCATCTCCTATGCCTCAGAGGAGAATTAAATTTAGAAGACCTGATAGTAATTCCTCTCAAAAGAAAGAAATAAATGACTGTAAAGTGTGTGGAAGGAGGCATCCTGGAGAATGCCGGTTCAAGATTCTAAATTGTAGCAAATGCGGGAAAGTTGGACACACCGCAATACAATGTATGAGTTCAACTAGGTTATGCTACACTTGTTACAAGCCGGGACATTTCAGCAGAGAATGTCCTGAACAACGATCTCAGACTGAGAAGGCCGGTGAAGGGCCAAGAGTAGCAGAGAACGAAATCAAAAGGATCGAAGCTCCGAAACCAAGAGGTAGGGCTTTCCAGATCACAACCGAGGAAGCAAAAGATGTCCCTGACATCGTATCAGGAAAGGAAGTTAGTATCATTAACAAACGACGAAACAAGATTGTGTTTATATACGACGACTTAAATAAATAGCTATGAGAGACAAGGTCACCAAGCCTTCATAGCTTATACGGCCGATGTGAAGATAAAAGGGAAAGAACTGGAGCAGGTTCTAGATTCCCATGAGAATTCCGGATGATCTTCCATGTGTCCCATCTAAGAGAAAGATCGAATTCGACTTAATTCCTAAAGCTAAGCCGGTGACTAAGGCTCATTACCGATCAACACTTACTGGAATAAAGGAATTAGTTTCACTACGAGAACCGTTAGGCAAGAGATACAGACCAATAGAATTCCATAAAGGAGATTATGTTTTATGTCTCATTAGAAAGGTCAAATCCGACGTAAAAAACGTGGCAAGATAAGTCCACGATTCATTGGTCCTTTTAATGATCATTAAACAAGTCAGAAGAGCGACCTGTCAACTAAAGCTACCTGAAGAACCGAAACACGTTTCACATCTACATAAGTGTATAGCAGACAAGACTGCTCAAGAACCTTTGAAAAAGATAGAAGTTGACGAGAAACTAACATATGCCAAAGAACCCGTAAAAATTCTAGACACAAAGGAAAAGCAGTTACGTCACAAGACGACCAAACAAGTATTAGTGCAATTGAGGCACAGAAAAGGATCAACGATGGTCTGGGAAAGTGAGGATGAAATGAGGAAAAGTTATCCTCAATTATTCAAAGATTAACAGGTTTCGAGGAAGAAACCTAAATTAAGGGGGGCAGAGTCGTAAAATCCCTAAACTCCTAAATAAAAGTTGGGACACGTGTCGGTTGAGAAACGTGGCTTAAGAACCAAACCGAGTATGAAACGGGAAGACTATTCGCTCGAAAATAGCCCAAAACTTCGCATAAGCATATCTCGGGCTAGAAAATGAGTTACGGGAGCCATAATATATGAAAATGGGGTGTTTCGACGAGAAGAATATGAAAATGAGGTATGTCGGACCGATATCCTAAGCATAACGGTCTGACATGTGTTCCCGAAGCAATTTAGGAGGTTTTGACAGGTGTTTTGATGACTCAGCACCCACGTCGGACCGATATGCTTTACACATCGGTCCGATATGTGGATGTCGGACCGATATGATTTACACGTCGGTTCGATATGGGGATATTGGACCGATATGAATTAGATGTCGGTCTGATATGTGCTGCAGAAGCAAAAATAGAGGTTTTGACGCGTGTCACCGACTTCAGCCCAAGTCGGACCGACTTGGCATGACATGTCTGTCCGACATGGGTCCCATTTCAACCTATAAATAGATTCTTGAGGCCGTTTGTAACATCCCGAAATAAAAAAACGAAAGGAATAATAACGAGATCGGAAATTAATCGGGAGTTTAATGAAAAGTAGGGAACAGGCTTGGGCTCGGCTTCAATGGGCCGATATAGCCCATATATATATATATATATATATATATATATATATATATATATATATATATATATATATATATATATATATATATATATATATATATATATACGAGGAATCAACTCATCTCCTTCATTTCTCTATCATCTTCTCGAACTCAAAACCCTAGAGAGAGTTCTAGAGAGAGAAAACTTCAAGAAATCTTGGATCGACTCGAGATCAGTCTCAAAACATTTCTCCATTGATTTGGAGCAAGTTTCACAAAGCAACCACAACCTTTTTAGGTAAGAATCAACCTCAGATCTACGTTTTTGACATAAATGGGTTTTTAGGGTTTCTTGGGTATAATCACATAAAGATTGGATTTTTACATATAAAAGCAAATGAAAAGTATAGATCTAGCTTCATGGGAGTTAGAGAAGTGATTTGAATGTAAAAAGTTATGGTTTTAGATTGAAAACGGATCTGTTATGGAATTAGGGTTCTTGGGCCGACTCTCAATGAAGAAGATGAAGGAAGAATCGGCAAGGAAGAACCGGCCCAGTAATAGTCAGCCTCCTATAGCATGACACAAGTCGGGATAGTGCTCGGCAGGGCACTGTAACGAGTATGTTGTACAACTAGTTAAGATGAGTAACGACGGTTACTTTAGCATCGACGGTCGCTAAGTAAGAATGAAGAATCCTGCTTGGGGGAACAGAAAGTCGGGTAACGGCCTTTGGACGTTGAGCCTTAGGGAAAAATACCCGCAAATAAAGTTCCTTCGGGAAATAAGAATGAAGAAGCCCGCTTGGTGGCACAGAACAGATTATAGACATTAATGTATGACTTAAAGAAAAGAGCACAAAGTAAATACGTATGTATGTAAAAGAATAAGGAAAGATTTTTATTGTATTATGTATGTAATATAATATGTATGTTTAAAGAACGTTTTAAAGAAAGAATTTGATATGAAGTTAAAGAAAACGAAACACTTGAACTCACCAGCTTTAGCTGACTATTTTAGTATGCACATAAGGTAGCAAAGGAAAGAAAAAGACTTGATGCCGTAAGGGCTTAGAAGAGGATGGCTGGATGGCTGCTGCTGACTAGAAGACTGACATCCCCATTATTAGCTTCTGATTGTGAACAATGTTGTGTTTTAAAAGTTTTTGATAACTCTGAATTGGTACAAGACTTCCGCTGTCAATGTTTAATGATTAATTCAAGGTTTAAGAACTATGTTTATGCAATGTTTGCCAACTATGAGAGGTTCCCGTGTTTGGGTCCTTTCAAGTTGGTATCAGAGCCATAGTTTGAGAGATTTGGACATTCACCAAAATGTCTAAACTTAAACTGAGAATGGGACAAGAGAATGGGATGTCATTCAGAGAAGCCAAGCCACGAAAGAAGAACAGTAAGGCCTTAGTATAGCAAACAGTAGTAAGAGTAAACAGTAAAGGCCTTAGAAGAGAAGGTAGTCCACGTCCTAGTATAGAACATAGACACTAAACGCCTTAGAATATAAAAGTAGTCAGAATGTGCCTTAATGAAGGAACTCTGAACTTGAATGCAAACGTTACTCTGAAAGAGAATGTTCAGAACTCGAGTAGTAAAGTAAATTAGTAATTACATACCGGTCTCTGTAATTAGTAATTTACATTACTCGACGTGTTCTAAATAATTTCCTATCATGAGGACATGAGTATTCCTTGTTCGGGGGATAGAAATATCAATGGCTAGAAGAGAAAGAGAGAGTAAATGTATGGTTATGCTATTTTATTGAAATGAATAGAAGAATCTTGCCATGTGTAATCTAAATCAGAGGAGTCTTGCCTAGTGCAAGCAAAGCAAGGAATAAAGAAAGATTGAATGAGGAAGGTAGAGTGAGGACCGTAAGGGTCATAGTGATAGAACACCAGTCAACCGATAGGTAGAGGAAAGTAAACACTCATACAATGAATCTAAATCCTGCTGAGTCAGGGAGAATTAGAAAGGGCATGTCGTAACCAACCATAGTGCATTGCATGATGGAAGGCCGACCTTGGAGCGTGCAGATGGGGTGATTATAGCTGTGGAACTCGCTTCAATCTTGGATGTCGCCTTTCCAGCAACCCTACCTGAAGCAATGAAAGAAATCAAAAAGGGAATGAAAGGAAACCTAAAAGATAGAGAAAGAAGAAGTAATAGAGCTGTTGGATGAGGTGATAGAGCTGTTGGATAGATTGATAATGACAACTCAGATGCTAAACTTTTTATGGAAATGATTACAGGCTTTCCGAAGTTATGATCCACTTATACTGGATGGAACAATAACGCGAACCTTTGTTATAGAAACTACTACTGGAAGAACCAGGAAAGTGATAGATGCGGTAGATGGCCGCTTGATAAGAAATGAGGGCCATGAAATTCCTGCTAGGTTGCCTCTGATAGCATGATGAGAAATCTTTATAGTATTGGGAATAATTTGGCTCGCTGCCAACAAAACCCAGATAGAATGCGAAAGAAAGACGATTCATCTCAAAGCTTCTGATGGTAGTCTAATTTCAGTTATAGGGACAGAGATTGTACATTTCCTAACGTCATCTCAATGATCAAGGATGAGAGTTGGTGAGGCACGGCGGTGGGGCTCACTTGACATCCATCGCTGATGATAGAGAGAAAGCTACCAAGTTGAAAGATGTATCTGTGGTGTGCGATTTTTCGGAGGTGTTCCCCGTGGACTTGCCTAGGATGCCACCTTATTAGGAGATAGAGTTCGGATAGATGTGACGCTAGGAGCCCAGTCATTTGCAAAAACACCCTATCGGTTAGCTCCATCAGAAAGGAAAGAACTAATGAATTAGTAGGAAGAGCTTCTAAAGATAGATTTCATCAAAACAAGCATTTCACGTTGTATGTTACGGCACGATTTGTAACGAATAAAGACGGTAGCAAGCATATGTGAAGTAACCAAAAAGGGATGGACAAACACACAGTGAGGGATAAGTACCTGTCACCAAGGATAGGCAATCGAATGACCAGCTGCAAGGAGCAATGTGGTTCTCAAATATTGATCTTAGGCCGGGTTATGATCAGTTGAAAGTTAGAAAAGATGAAGTACAGGGAACCTACTATTTTGTATGCACTATGAACACTACGAGGTTCTCATGATGTCGTACAAATTAACCAATACCCCACGGCATTTATGGAATTGATGGATCAAGTCAGTCGTCTAGTGTTGGACTGTTCAGTGATAGTATTTATAGATGATATTCTACTTCACTCGAAGAGTGAATGAGAGCATGCCTGTCATCTCAGAGGAGTATGGAGACCTTACGGAGAGAGGAGCGTTATGCAATGTTTTCCAAATACACGTATTGGCTTAAGAAATTTCAAAGTCCAAGATTATGTTATTAGCCCGCACGAAATATTGGTAGACACAGAAAAGATAGAAACAACAACGGAATGGAACATCCCAAGTTGCCGACCGTAGTTCAGAGTTTCTAGGGAGTTTGCAAACTACTATTAGAGAGATTCATTTAAGATTTCTCAGAAATAGCGTCACCATTGACAAGTTGAACCGAAGAAGGGTAGAGTATGAGTGTGAGCCAACCCATGACAGTGATTGTGAAAAGCTAAAGGAGAAAGTGGCCTAATGCCTAGTCTCGATCTTACCAAAGGGCAACGACGCCTTAGTAGCTTATTTCGGTAATTGGGGTCAAGGTTCAGGTTGTATCATTATGCAAAATGGGAGAATGATTGCTAATGTCACGGAAGTTGAAGGAGCACGAAGTGAACTGACACATGATTTAGAGTTTTTTGCAGTGATTGTTGCGCTAAAGATATGGAGACGTTATACCTACGGAGTTGAGTGCACCACATGATATGATCACAAGAATTTGGAAGCATTACTTCTAGTAGAAGGAGTCGAGTATGAGATATAGACGGTTAATAATACTATTAAAGGATTTTGATTATAGAATCCTTTACCACCCTGGGGAGGCGAATGTGGTGGCCGACGCCTTAAGTCGAAAGGAGACGACAACTCCAATCAAGGTGAAAGCGTACCAATTGGTCGTGACTCCATACCTTATGACAGAAATAGAGTGTGCTTAAAATGAAGCTTTGAAGTAAGAAAATGTCAAGAGGGAAAGAATAGTGGGTCAGCAGGAGAAGTTAGAAACCAATGTTTATGGAGTGCGAACACGGTTCGGGAAGATGTGGATACCCAAGGGTGGCGAAATTAGAGTCAAAATCCTCGATGACGCTCATAAGTCTCGCTACTCTATTCATCCTGGCACCAACAAGATGTACCATGATTTGAAGAAGGAGTACTGGTGGCCCGGCATGAAGAACGATGTAACCGATTAAGTGAGCAAATGCCTAACTTGCTCTAAGGTGAAGGCCGAGCACCAGAAGCCGTGTCGAAAGATGCAACCTTTATTTATTCCCGAATGGAAGTGGAAAACATTACCATGGATTTCATAATGAAGCTGCCGCGTACAGCTAAGGGTCATGATACCATATGGTAATTATGGATAGGCTGACGAAGAATGCTCACTTCTTACCTATACATGAGACTTATTCATCCGAGAAACTAGTAGAATTGTTCACTAACAAGATTGTGGCCGGACACGGTATGCCCTTGTTGATTGTGTCGGACTGGGACACAGGATTCATATCGAGGTTCTGGAAGAGGTTCCATGAGACCATGGGTACTAGACTTAACATAAGCACAACTTATCACCCGCAAATCAATGGCTAGTCCGAAAGGACCATTCAAACTCTCGAGGACATGCTCCTGGAAAGCATTATTGACTTTGATGGTAGCTGGGACAGTCACCTACCACTGGCGGAGTTCTCCTACAACAACATCTATCACACCACCATTGGCATGCGGCCTTATGAGATGATGTACGGTAGGAATTGTAGGACGCCCGTCTGTTGGAGTGAAATTGGGCAGAAAGATTTCGCAAGTCTTGACGTGGTCAAAGCAACTTCTGAAAAGTTTGACCAAATAAAAGCTCGTATGAAAGTCGCTAAGGATAGGCATAAGTCTTACGCGGATAGAAGAAGGAGAGATCTCGAGTTTCAAGTTGATATGGTGTTATTGAAAGTGTCCCCTTGGAAGGGAATAATACGATTTCGGAAGAGAGGAAAGTTGAGTCCAAGGTTTGTAGGATCTTTTAAAGTTGTGGCACGAGTTGGGGAAGTAGCGTATCGTCTAGAGCTGCCAGAAGAATTAAGTGGAATCCATCCTAATTTTCACGTGTCACACTTGCGTAAGTGCTTAACGGATGAGTCAGCATATGTGCCACTCGATGAAATCGAAGTAAATGACAACCACTATATTGAGGAACCCCAATCAATTTTGGATAGAAAAGATAAGCAACTTCGTAGCAAAGTCATTCCACTAGTCAAGGTTAAATGGAAACATCGCAAATGGTCTGAAGCCACGTGGGAGACCGAATCAGAAACGACGGAGTTGTACCCTCGGTTATTTGATCTATAATAGGTTTCGAGGATGAAAACCGTAATAAGAGGGGTAGACTTGTAACATCCCGAAATAAAAAAACGAAAGGAATGACGAGATAGGAAATTAAGCAGGAGTTTAATGAAAAGTAGGGAGCGGTCTTGGGCTCAGCTCCAATAGGTTGATATAGCCCATGTATATATATAGGAGGAATCAGCTCATCCCCTTCATTTCTCCATCATCTTCTCCAACTCAAAACCCTAGAGAGAGAGAGTTCTACAGAGAGAAAGCTTCAAGAAATCTTGGATCAACTCAAGATCAGTCTCAAAACGTTTCTCCATTGATTTGGAGCAATTTTCACAAAGCAACCACAGCCTTTTTAGGTAAGAATCAACCTCAGATCTACGTTTTTCATATAAATGGGTTTTTAGGGTTTCTTGGGTATAATCACATAAATATTGGATTTTTACATACAAAAGCACATGAAAAGTATAGATCTGGCATCATGGGAGTTAGAGAAGTGATTTTGCGTAAAAATTTATGGTTTTAGATTAAAAATGAATCTGTTATGGAATTAGGGTTCTTGGGCTGACTCTTAGCGAAGAAGATGAAGGAAGAATGGATATAAATGGGTTTTTAGAGTTTCTTGGGTATAATCACATAAAGATTGGATTTTTACGTATAAAAGCACATGAAAAGTATAGATCTGGCTTCATGGGAGTTAGAGAAGTTAACGTAAAAAGTTATGGTTTTAGATTGAAAATGAATCTGTTTAAGGAATTAGGGTTCTTGGGCTGACTCTCAGCGAAGAAGAAGAAGGAAGAATAGGCCAGGAAGAACCAACCCATTAAGAGTCGGCCTCCTATAGTATGATACAAGTCCTGAACGCAAGCTCAACCGACTCTCCAGAGTATCAGACGACTATGTCAGCCGACTCTTGAGAGTGTCGGTCGACTATGTCAGCCGACTCTCGAGAGTATTAGCCGACTCTAGAAAGTTTTACCTATTTCATGTATTGTATTCGCACAGATCACGTAGCACTTGTTTAGCCCAAGCTTTTAGTTGCAGTAGACAGAATATCAGGTGAGTTCAAGATCCCTATTTTACTGTTTTAGGGTGGTGTGCATACTCAAGAATTAGACGTTTATAATAAATGTATTTTTATTACTTAAACGTTTTGTAAGAAAGAAAGATACGGTTTATATAACCGAAACGTTTTGTAAGAAAGAAAGATACGGTTTATATAACCGAAACATTTTGTAAGAAAGAAAGATAAGAAAGATAACGGTTTATTTAATTAAACGTTTTGTAAGAAAGAAAGATATGAAATATAATGGTTTATTTAACCGAACGTTTTGTATAAAAGAAAGATAAGAAAGATAACGGTTATTTAACCCAACGTTTACAAGAAAGAAAGATAAGAAAGAATGGTTTATTCAACTATATGTTTTATAAACAGAAAGTGAAGAAAGAATGGTTTATTTAACTAAAAGTTTTATAAACAGAAAGAAAGAGAAAGTCAAATATATTGTCTAATCTATAAGAGTATGCTTATACGAGGAAAGACTTGGGGTATTAGCATAGTCCTCGAGACTAGTGGTACCCTAAGAATAGTAGCAAGTCTTGAGGTAGTAGTATAGTCCTTGAGACTAGTGCTACTCGAAGCCGATGTTTCTTCATGGAGAAAGTCTATGACGTACCATGAGAAAATTTGGGATAGTGCTCGGCAGGGGACTGCAACGAGGATGTTGTACAACTGGTTAAGATGAGAAACGATGGTTACTCTAGCGGCGACGGTCGCTAAGTAAGAATGAAGAAGCCCGCTTGGGGGCAAAGAAAGTCGGGTAACGACCTTTGGATGTTGAGCCTTAGGGAACAATACCCGCAAAGAAAGTTCCTTCGGGAAATAAGAATGAAGAAGCCCGCTTGGAGGCATAGAACAAATTATAGACATTAATGTATGACTTAAAGAAAAGAGCATAAAGTAAATACGTATGTATGTAAAAGAAGAAAGAAAGATTTTTATTGTATTATGTATATAATATAATATGTATGTTTAATGAACGTTTTAAAGAAAGAATTTGATATGAAGTTAAAGAAAAAGAAACACTTGAACTCACCAGCGTTAGCTGACTATTTTAGCATGCACATCAGGTAGCAAAGGAAAGAAAAAGACTTGATGCAAGGGATTAGAAGAGGATGGCTGGATGGCTGCTATTGACCAGAAGACTGACATCCCCATTATTAGCTTATGATTGTGAACAATGTTATGTTTTAAAAGTTTTTGTTAACTCTGAATTTGTACAAGACTTTTGCTGTCAATATTTAATGATTAATTCAAGGTTTAAGAAGTATGTTTATGCAATGTTTGCCAACTATGAGAGGTTCCCGGGTTTGAGTTCTTTCACCGTTCAAGTGAGCAAACACACACACCATACACACACACTCTGAAGAATGGTTAAGGAGCTATTGCGGTGCGTGCGAGTACGGTACGCTACGAGTGCGGTTCGAGTTTGGAAAAGTGTTTAAAGCGATGAACGAACTTAGGAACTATCTGAGGATAAAGTAAGTACACTGGACCCGTACCTTAGATAAATGTTTATGTGAATTATGTGATTATGTGTTATGTGCTATGTGTGGAACTAAGGTACGGGGTAATGAGGATTAGTCTAAACACTAAACGGGAATAATGGAGTAGCCACGGCGTATTAAAGGGGTGGTGGATACACGGTTAGTACTTTCTATATATAAACCTCTTTGATACTTTGTGGTGAAGCCATTATGAACATTTAGGGGTATAGACTGAAAGATGGTATTGAAAATATAGTAAACGTACGGGAGAACTTCCGACCGGTATGTAGTTATCTGATAAATGGAATGTTCTGTCTGAGGAAAGAGTGGTGTATAAATCTCTCCTAGACCTGCCACTCTTTCTTGGGAACATCTCTGTTAGAGGTACTGCTCTAGAAGGAAAATCACTCCAGTTTACAATATATGATAAGTATGAATAACGGAGGGCTTAATTCTAAAAAAAGGAATATATGTGATGTGTTATAGGGGTGGTGGGTACACTGCTTGTACACCCTATATATAAACCTCTTTAATGCATCATAGAGACGCCTTTAGGAGGAGTTAGATCAAGGATTGGATAAAATCATGAGGAAGTCATGCTATCAAATAAATGATGAGAAATGCTTAATCTTAAGCAAAGGAGTATTCATGAGATGGTAAAGGGGTGGTGGATACACTGCTGGTACTTATATAAACCTCTTTAACGTAACATGACGAAACCTTTGCAAGGGATTAGAGCAAGAGTTAAGATAAAAGCATAAAGAGATCATGCCACAAAATGAGAATTAGATAGGAAAGCTTAATTCTAAGTAAAGTAGTATTTATGGGACATTAAAGGGGTGGTGGATATGCCGTTGGTACTTCCTATATATAAACCTCTTTAACGTAACACGGAGAAACCTTTATAAGGAATTAGAGCAGGAATGAATGTGAAAGTTTAACAAGAGGTCATGCTATATGTACAAATATGCAATGTGTGTTAAACGTGAATATGTGAATGCATGATAGATGATCATGCCATATGTGTAAATATGAATGTATGATGGAAACGAGTCTACGTCTTAAAATGGAATAACGGAGTACTCATGAAATGTAAAAGGGGTGGTAGATACGCCGCTGGTACTTCCTATATATAAGGCTCTTTAATGCATCGTGGGGAAACCATTACGAAGTTTTAAGGTGAGGACTGGTTGGGAATAAATTAGGAGGTTGTGAGTCTATGATACTCAAGATCCCAATGAAAAGAGATGTCCAGCCTATGGGGCGGGTCTCAAGAATGAATGGAAAAAGGTGCCTAGTGTACGGGACAAAAGGGCCTTAAATATGAGAATGGAAAGGTGCCCAGTCCATAGGCGGAAGGACCCGGTAGAGGTGCCTAGTCTATATGGCGGAAGGACCTAAAATAAATGATAATAAAATATACGAATGACTTGACCGGAGGTATGTCCGGAGATGGTCACGGGGGCGCCGAGAGCCCAGGAAACTTAAAAAATAATAAGAACCTAAAGGGTTCATAATAAAATGAACGATGCACTGTGCTTACTTAGTATAAGCTAATTCAAAAACGTTTTCCAAACACTGCAGGTTAGTAGCATATGGAGTGAGGCTTTCCTGAGGACATGGCCGGTCGGAGTTGAAGAATCCCTATGTCACATAATGTAATATTTAATGTAAAGACAATATTTATAATAATATATACCTTTATCACTTTAGTGATAAGGCTTGAAAAATTTGGGACCCGTTTTCCGCTATAAAACTCTGATAAAATAATAAAGGAATAAGTAGGGTGTTTCACAAATCATTACAAATGTTATAACCACATCCAATGTCAAACACCCAAGATTTGTGAGACAAAGAGAAGATCTCAATAACGAACATACATGAGGACTATCCTCCAGCAGACTTCTTCTACTTCAACTCGGCTAGATATTTTGGGAAGTTCCTCCTCCAGTGTCCGACTTCATCACAATGAAAACATTTGACATCCTTTAAAGGTTTCTTGGCAACAGCTTTGCCTTTGTCCTTGCTCTTGAAGCTTTTCTTGCCTTTTTCCTTGGCTTCAGATTTCTTTATCGGACCCTCCTTGATCAGTAGCACTAGACCAGACTTAGCAGGAGCTGGTATGTTCATCTCAGTAGTTTTTAACATCATATGCAACTCTAAGATGGTCTTATCCCAAGCATTCATATTTTAATTCAATGTGAACTGGTTATATGATTTTGGCAGTGAGTTGAGGATAATATCCCTAACCAATTCATTGCTTAAAGGGAGTCAAGACGTGCCAGATGACCAATGTATCCCTTCATCTTCAACACATGTGTGCTGACTGAAGGACCTTCTAGCATACGACAGCTTATTAGTGATCTTATCACTTCAAAGCGTTCATGATGGGCCTGCTGCTGAAATATTTCTTTCAGTTGCCTAATCATGTCGTATGCTGGCATGTCCACCAGATTCTTTTGAAGTTCTGGTATCATAGATGCCAGCATCAAGCAAGAGACCTTGATAGAGTCATCAACATGCTTATCCCAGGTATTACGGGCTTGGGCCGTAGCAGCAGTTGGTTCTTCTGGGATTGGTTCCTCGAGAACATGTAGTTTGTTCTCAGCCTTGATAACAATTGTCAAGTTTCGGTACCAGTCCATGAAGTTTGAGTTGTCAAGCTTATCCTTCTTAAGGATAGATTTTAGCAGAATGAGGAATTTGTATTATATTCGTTAGACATCTACAAAAATTCAAAATAAATGTTTTAGTATTTTCATACATATTTTCCTGATTAAACTTTTATGACCCAATTGCAAAATAATATAATTAGGAATGAGATCTCGGTTCCCCATGTCTCAGTAAATGGCTGAGCACTCTTCACTTGCATAGCTAGAAAGGCAGGTAACGATTACCAATTGTATCGACTATATGATTGTTGGATTGAGGGGCATGGCGAGTAATGTCAAGCTTTGGATACATTTTCCTCAACTACGCCCACTTAAACGACTTAAGAAATACAGGTCCTTCAATTATAATTGAAGACTCGGCCTAAGTAACTCAGGATTCGCGGTTCTACCTTCAACCAAAACCGTAGAGCTAGATGTATGGTAATTCACTAACACCGGGGGTTCGGATAGATTATTGAAGTGTTACAATTAAGGGTGGCGCAGAAAATATTGATTTTTATATATTGGGATTTTCTTTAATGTTTTTAAATATTACCGTTTCGGGTCAAAAACATTTTGAACGACGAGTAGCATGATACAAGTCACGCAATTTTAGTAAACCAGTTTTACTAATTTTAGTTCGTGAAACAACTTTCAACACTCGACATGATCCAATTTCAAATACCTTATTTAATCTAAATTGGTCATTCGTCGCGAACCGATTTTAAACTAATCAACTCTTTTAATTAATTTAAAATTGTTTTAAATAAAACTATTAAATTTAAAACTTGTTTTTACTTTTAAATAAAACACATTTTATTTAATTACCTTCCCGAGAAAAATAAACAATTTAAATATTTCGTCGTTTTTAAATTGTGTCAAAAGTTTTATAAAAATTTTGTGGTTTAATTATTATCCTAAATAATTATATCACAACCATAAAAATAAATAAAACATAAAACCGAGCAACTAGGAAAAATTGTCCGGTTTCGTTCGAGCCATCAAACGATAAACCGGACTGGTCTAAGGGATAACAAAATAAATAAATCTGATATCTCCCACTTAGTACAAGATCTCCATCTTTAATCCTGTCATTGTCTGCATTTGTCTTCTAGTATTCGTCTCTTTAGGATTTTAATATTTATTTACAGATACACTAAAAATAAATAAATAAAAATAAACCTAACTATTACATCGGGGTTCCAAATAACCTATAAATAATACAAAGAGAAACAACCAACACAAACAATACAACCACAGGTCTCTAGCGCTCGATTCATTCAACACAATAACAATAAACGATAAAGGCTCGATCTTTTGTCAAACAAAAGTTTTGACAAATAAAACAATAGATCGAATTAAAATAAATATGTTGTTGAAGCACTTTCCTGTGACAAACACTCTGGATGGATTATGGATAGTTAGAGTCTTAGTTTAGTACTTTCATGTATGTATTTGTCTTTGTTTGTAAGTGTCTGTATGTATTAGTTATCGAGTTGTATTTACTTTTACATATTGACTGTTGCAGATTTCTCTAAGTGTTTTGCGCACTTGTATGTGCGCAGGAAGTAGTTCCAGCGTACTTAGCAAGTACGCAAGAATACCTATGCGTACTTGCTAAGTACGCATGAGCAAATTGTCTTGCGCACTTGCTAAGTGCGCAGGCATCAGGTCATGTATAAATAGGAATGGTTGACATTAGATAAGTACGCATTCAGATTAGCAAATACGTAGAACTTTGTAATCTCAGAACTTCTCTCTGTAACCTTCAAGTGTTTATAATAGACGAACGTTTATAGTGATTATCTTGTCGGTTTACTTTGTTTCGTAAGACTCCCCACCTAGTCACGGGTATTCCGCACCCTGTCCGACTAGTAGACCCACTTGCATGTGACGATCCGCCACACCCGAGGGACCTACAAGTGGTATCAGAGCTTTGCTCTTGATTTCGAGTGTTGTGAGTGAGTTTGGAGAGTTTTCTACAGAGTTTTACAAGCAAAAGTAGGTTTTTTTGTTGATTTTTGTGATAAAATAGGGGTAGCTCTTGAGCACTATTTTAGAAGCAAAAATCACTCAAAAATCGACTTTTGTTGTGTATTTTGAGTGTTTTGAGCATCAAAGGTTGGTTAGAAACAAGTTTCTGACCCTTTGGCTCACTTTGATTGTTCATCCGTCCAATTTTTGCCATCTCCGGTGTGTTTTCCAGTGACCGGAATAGTTTGGTGAGAGTTGGTGAAAAGGTGTTCTGCGTACTTACCATATCTGGCAAAAAGTAGAGTCTTGCTGCGTACTTACTAAATACGCAAGACTAATCTTGTGCGTACTTAAGTTATATCCTGCGTACTTATCATTTACACATGTGTACTTATCAAGTACGCAAGAGCAAATCTTAAATACGCAAGACCATTCCTCTAAGTGCGCAAGGCCAATACCAAGTGCGCAAGTGTTTCTGATTTTTCTGAAATTTGACTAAGTGTTCACCATATCGAATTTTTAGAACCTTTGAAACCATTTAAACTATGATAATGAGATCGGTACTCCTCAGAAACCGCCAAAGCTGCTAAATGTAAATGATTATTCTAACTGGAAGGCACGCTTTGAGCATTACATTTCTTACACTGATTCTTCGTTGTGGATTCCAATTCTAGAAGGCTATAAGCATCCCACACACATTTATCTTGATGATGAACTGCCTAAGCCTATCTCTAAACTCGATGAAGAAGAAAAGAAAGCTTATGATCGAGAGAAGAAGGCTCTTGGTTCAATCACTATGGCATTAACTCGGGAGTTGTTCCACAGCTTCAGAGGTTATGACAACTCTAAGGATCTTTGGAGGGCGTTACAGAAAAGATTCAAAGGGAATAGTGATATCAAGAAGAGTAAACGGGATCTACTCAGGAAGCAGTATGAATGCTTCAGATTTTTGGAGAATGAGTCTTTAGATGACCTCATATCTAGATTCTATCATCTGCAGGCAGAATTGAAAGCCTTTGAGCTCAAGTATCCCGATGAAGAGTTGGTGGAAAAGTTTCTAGATGCTTTGCCACCCAGGCTTGAAATGTACACAACCTTGATGAGAGAGAATCCAAAATTCTATGAGATGACAGTGGAGGAGGCAATTGGAAAGGTTTAAGCTCATAACATGAACCTAAGAAAGAAGGAGAGCTCAGGAAGACCTCAGATACAAGACCCTTCTATGTATCATGGGACGTCTTCTACAACCAAGTCATCGGGCTCTGGAATTTCCCTTTTCTCTGGAAACTCTACTGAAGAAGACCACTCAACTAGTTGTGGTTGTCATGCATGCTATGCATCAGGATCAGGTTGTGGATCTCATCAACAACACACCTCAAGAAACCCTCCCGCTACAACTTCAGCTAACCAATCAGCTATAGCCAAAATAGCTGAAGATCATGTAGCACTATTTTCATCTTGTATGCTGGCCTACGAGAACTTCATAGGTGGCAAGCTTATAGATCCCGAGATGATTGAAGAAGATTTTAATCAAGTGGATCCTGATGACATGGAGGACATGGATATTCAGTGGAATATGGCCATGATACTGAGGAGATCTAAGCGTTTCCTGAACAGAACAGGAAGAAAGTTCATTGGCGGGCATTCTAATGCCAAGGTTGGTTTTGACAAATCCAAGGCCAAATACTACAAGTGTCTGAACTATGGACAGTTTGCTCGTGAATGTCAAAAAGACAGAGCACCGGCTTCGGGTTTCACCAGACCTAGCCAAGGAAACAGCCATGGCTACAACAACTCAAACTACCACAATCAAAGCCAAACTGGAACGTCCAATGCACTGGTAGCTCAACAGGACGACAGCTTTGATTGGGGTGTTCATCTGGAAGATGCCATCATTGCACAAACTCAAGTTGGTCTCATGGCTGAGATCATGGAGTTGATGGAAACTAAGAAAAAGGAAGCTGAGGAGAAGGAAGCTGAAGAAAAGGAAGCTTCTGTAGCTGATCAAGAGGAATCTACTACTGCTGTTGCCCTTATGGCTATTGGAGAAGTAACAAATTCATCGTCTGAGGTAGATTCTAATCCTTTTTCTGTTGTTTCTTGTTCTAAATGTCTAAGCTTAAAACTTGAAAATTCTAAGCTTAAAACTTGAAAATTCTAAGCTTCAAGACAAGGTCGAACCCCTTCGCATTGCAGCTCTAAGTTATAAAGAAAATGAAAAACGTTTTAAAGATTCAATTGAAACATTGAAAAAGGAAAAACATGATTATTCACTAAAAATGAGCGATCAACAGCTTCACTTGGATATTGCATATAAGGTGTAGAACCAAAGACTGATTGTTACAAAATTATTCTAAGTACAAATGCTGCTAATAGGCTTATCAGCAGCATTCAGCACAAGTTGCTGCTGATAGGCTTATCAGCAGCATTCAGCACAAGTTGCTGCTGATAGGCTTATCAGCAGCGGTCATCCATGTTTGCTGCTGATAGGCTTACCAGCAGCAACCTTCACTCTTTGCAGCTGATAGCTCTATTCACTGAAAACTAAACGCTGCAGCTGACTATCCAGGCCAAGCGTCTCTGACACCTTTCTGCAAAAGCAACTGACAGACTCAAAGCAGAAGGAACCGCTATGGTCAACCAATGACGGACAACAATACACTTCTCCAAGCATGCAAACAATCATGAATAAAGAAAACGTTTCAGTAAAGTTAACTAGATTAGCCTTTACGTGTAATGTAAATTAATAAACAAGATCAACGGCTTGTGTTCGATCTGATCCTTAGAATCAAGGGTCTGTCTTGATTCTAAGTTACTATAAATACTGAGTTGCCACTTCATTGTAAGTGTGCTTGTAGTGCTTGTCATACTTATTCATTGAGTTTCTCCCTTGTAATCTTTGCATTCACAAAAGCTTAATACAACAGTGTTTATCAGTATTCTTTGTGTTTACTTGATTATAAATTGTGTAGTTGATTTTGTTTCCGCCAACCTCAACTAAGAACAGAACCATCTTGTATTCTCACGATCCTACAAGTGGTATCAGAGCTTTGGCTCAAATTAAACAAACTAACATTTGTCTAATCATCTCTGGTTCTATTCTAAACTCTCTCTTTGATCAGGTCACCCAAAATCAAAACAAAAATGGCACAGAGCAATGGCTTTGAAGATATTGGCAGCATCAACCGACCACCAAGGTTGGTATCTGGAGAAGACTATGACATGTGGAAAAATCGCATGGAAAGCTTCTTCTGTTACCAGGAATACGGAATGTGGAGATCCATCAAGGAGGGTCCATATATTCCCATGGTGGCCTCTGTTGATGGTGGAGGGCTACAAGTCCCGAAGGAAACCTCCAAGTACTCTGAAGAGGACATCAAGAAAATGGAGGTGGACTTCAAGGCACTAGGAGCCATCCAAATGTGCCTTCCAAATGAAGTTTTTCACAACTTCAGAAGTTACAAAACTGCCAAGGAGCTCTGGGAGGCGCTGGAGAAGATGTTTGCTGGCTCTGAAGAAGTCAAAGAGAACAGAAGGGACATACTGAAGCAGCAGTATGAGAACTTCGTCTGGATGGAAGGTGAGTCCTTAACTATTTTATATAACAGATTTACCTATCTTGTAGGTGAACTGCAGTGCTCCAAGGTAAAGCTGGAGAATGAAGACATTCTCAAGAAGTTCATAAGATCTCTTCCTAGTTGTTTGACATTATACACTGTGTCCATCAGAAGAACAGAGAATCTGAAGACTCTTCAGATGACTGAGATCTTTGGCATGCTCAAAACCTATGAATTAGAATGATTCAAGCTAAAGAAAGGAGCTCCAGTTATCAATCAGCTACCACTTCCTCCACTACCTCCTCAGCGCTTCACTCTGATCATTCCGGTCCTAGTGCAAGCAGCTACTATCCTCCCATTATTACTCACCCTCAGACCCCAACTGCTTCACAATCTAACTCATCACCATTTCTTCTTGAGGCACCTCCTCAACAACCAACCTCTACTGCTTTTGTCTCTGACAACTCAAGCAGCATGTACTTCATAAAAGAGGATCTGGAATGCTTTCATCCAGATGATCTTGAAGAAATGGATATTCAGCACTCATATGCCATGCTCTCCCTCAGAGCAAAAAGGTTCTATTCTAGAACCGGAAGATCATTTCCAAGCAACAACTCAAACAGCAGAGTTGGGCTTGATAAAAGCAAGATCCGTTGTTACAACTGTAACCAAATGGGTCACTTTGCTAGGGAGTGCAAGGCACCTAAAGCCAATCAGGGTGCCGGCCATCAAAGACAAGCCTACCAAAGTCAGCCCAGACAACAGCAGCACCAACAAACTCCCCCAGCACAAACTGCAGCCTGTGCAAATGTTGGAACTGCAGAATTCGACTGGAGTTTTCAATATGAAGATGTTCCTGTCTCCAACCAAGCACTTATGGCAGACACTGCAGAGATACCACCTCAGGTATTTGAACATCTATGCTCTCAAGCCTGCATTGATAAAGTTTTAGGTTATAGAAAACATAACCAAAACCTTATAGATCAAAATGAAGAGTTTCTTCAAATGAAATCTGAGTTCAAAAAGGTTGAAATCACTTACAAAGAAAAAATTAAATGCCTTAAGAAAGAGATTTCATCTCTAAAACACGAACAAACCAATCTTGAAACTCAGATTGATGATCTATTAGTAAAACTTAAATCAACCAGAGCTGATCTGGCAGAACAGAAAGTTCATGTTGAAAAATATGAATTTTCTTCTAAAAAGCTACAGAGACTTCTAGATATTCAACTCCATGAAAAGGTAAAGCTTGGAGGACTTGGATATGGCAAGGAACAGTACAATACTGTTCCTCATCCAGCTGACTATGTTGCCATCTATGAACCAAGCTTCGATGTTGCAAAACTCGACACTGCAAACAGAAATCTTGATCCTCCAATGGATGAACCCCTTGTTAAAGACTGCACTACCTCATCAGAATCTGAGTTAACCTTCTCAGACCATGATGAAACCAGTACAGCCTCATCTGAAGCTGTTCTGAATAGAGTCCCAGTCCCTACTGTTCTCCCAGCTGTTCCAGCCCCTGTACCATTCAAACAGATCAGGATCAGCTATCCTCCAGGTGGAAGAGAGCTAAACATTGAAAAGGGACAGACATCAGGACCCACAAACTCCAAGCCTCAGTTCATGCCAAATCAGAAGAATCAGCAACAGGTTAGAAGAGTTACGACCAAGAAAACTCAGTTCAGAAACTCTTCTTCTCCACCAAGGAAGCAGCAGCCCAAAGTTCAGCAGTCCTGCATCATATGTGGGGAATCAAACCACTTTGCTGCAAAATGTCAGTCTAACCCCTTCAACCAGATCCTTCTTCAATCAGCGCACAAACAAAAGAAGGATCAGCATACTTCAGTTGATAGGCCATCTGCAGCCAGTAGAAGAGTTGAAACTGCAGAAAAACACAAGCAGCAGCAAAAGGCAAAGCCTTCAGCAGCCACCAAATCTGCTGCTACTCAAACAAAGCAGTCAGCAGCAAAAACTAAATCTGCTGCTGCTCCAACTAAGTCTTCAGCAGCAAAAGCAAAATCTGCTGCTGAAAGGCCAAGGCCATCAGCAGCAACATCTGCAGCTGATAAGCTGAAGCCATCAGCAGCAAAACCTGCCGCTGCTGACAAGCCAAAACCTCAAGCAGGAAAATCAGCTGCTGATAGAGCAAATTCATCAGCTGCCAAAGCTAAATCCGCAGCCGATAAAGAAAAGAGAACTGGAAAACCACTACTTAAGCAATGGAAAGCCAAAATCTCTGCTCCTGTCAGCAAAATCATCATCGGTGATGTTGAATGCACGCATGATGAATCAGAAAGTCCAAGAACTCTTTTCTTCAAAAAGGAGAGCTCTTGGACCACTCCCACTAAATAAATCTCTTTCATGTGCAGGGACAGCCAGGTAACAAGAATAACACCTGGGTGGTAGATAGCGGCTGTTCCAGGCACATGACAGGCAACAGGTCCATCCTCTCCAACTTCAGACATTTCAATGGAGGATATGTTGCCTTTGGGAGTGACTCAAAAGGTGGATCTATCACCGGACAAGGCACTGTGTCCAATGAGAGGATGAGCATTGAAAGAGTCAACTATGTTAAAGAACTTGACTTCAATCTCATGAGTGTTTCCCAAGTATGTGATCAAAAGCATTGGATGCTCTTCACTGACAAAGAATGCTTTGTGTTAGCTCCTGGCCTATCTAAACCCCCGCCAGAGAAGATTCTCCTAACTGCTCAAAGAAAGGACAACTTATATGTGCTTGACATGAATGAAGTTATGTTTGCAGTTTGTCTCTGCGCAAGATTTCAAGCAGCTCCAAAAGTGTCTCATCTTCAAGCTGTCAAAAGGATCCTTAGATACCTAAAGGGAGCTCAAAAACTTGGGCTATGGTATCCAAAGAATGAAAATGTCAATCTCTATGCCTACACTGACAGTGACTATGGGGGTTGTAACTTGGACAAAAAGTCCACATCTGGGGGATGTCAATTTCTTGGAGGAAGGCTCATCTCATGGCAATGCAAAAAGCAAACATGTGTTTCTACTTCAACAGCTGAAGCAGAATACATTGCAGCTTCAAGCTGCTGTGCACAGGTCATCTGGATCCAAAATCAAATGCTTGACTATGGAATGACCTTCATGCAGAATCCAATTCACATTGACAACATGAGTGCTATCTCTATCACAAACAATCCGGTGCAGCACTCAAAGACAAAGCACATCGACATCAGGTACCATTTCATAAGAGATCAAGCTGAGAAAAGGAGGATTATTTTAACCAAAGTTCATACAAATGAGCAATATGCTGATCTGTTTACAAAACCTTTTGATGAAGCTAGATTCAGATATTTAGTTGAATCAATTGGTATGATGAACTTTGATTAAAATCCATCTCAAGTTTCTCCTTAAAATGTGTCTTTTTATCCCTTGTTGTAAATAAAAGTTATGGGTCAGCAGCATTTTTGTCTTTCAGCTGCTGACAGGTAAAAGGATCAGCAGCAAAAGTTTTGCCACTGATAGCTTTAAGTTATCAGCAGGTACATGTTTCCTGTGGATAGCTTTAAGGCTTTCAGCAGCAATTCCTTTGCTGCAGCAATTCCTTTGCTGCAGATCTTTAAACCTTTCAACAGCAAAATCTACTGCTGACAGACTTATCTTTCCGCAGCAACCAAGTTTGCAGCGGATAGGCTTATCCATCAGCTGCAACCAATTTTGCTGCGGATACTCTTATCTTTCAGCAGCAACCAAGTTTGCTGCTGATGGGTAAACATAAGTCTAAATTAACTTTTACCCGCTGTAAAATTTACCATCAGTCCCTTCCATGACTGCCTTGGTGTATTACAGCTGTAACAACGAAAAGTGAAACAGGTTGTACTGTACAAGTAAGGTTGCTTTTTCTTCGTCTGCCGTTATATCACAATCTCAAACTTTCCCACCACCTCTTCATTTTCAATTTCAAACCCTAACCTTCCATCACTTTCTCTCCCGTCCCCACAGCATTTAAAGCCTTCCATAATCAACCGCCATTCAAACACCCTTCTTTCTTCCCTCCAAATCCATAACAATTGCAGTCGCCGACATAAAAATCCCCAACGACAAGTTTGCTCCATACCACAACCTCACTGCATACCTAATAAAAGGCAAGAAGTCCGAAGGTTTCGACGGTATGATCGACTTCCTCTGTCGGTCCAAAATTTACCATGCCCTAACCGTCAACCCAACCATATATACTTCACACATGGAAGATTTTTGGAGCTCAGCCGTGTATTCTACTGAACAGGACACTCCTCAAATCAGAGGCACAGTAGACGGTAAGGAAATGATCATCACTGAAGCAAAGCTCCGCCAACACCTCAAGCTTCAGGATGAAGGGGACGCCCTCTCTTACCCAAGAGACGTATACATGAGGACCTTTGTATCCATATGGTACACTGGGAATCAAACAGAGTATACGATAGAGAAGGCACTCATGGGTCCCAAATGGAAGTATCTCTGCCACACTCTTCTCCAATGCATATCTCAAAAGAGGAGTGGCTGGAACCAACTAAGCTCCGGACTTGCGTCGGCAATTCACGGTATGATAACTGGAGCAGGTTTTAATTTTTCCCACCTTGTTTTTGAAGGTTTGAGATACAACCTTCAAGAAGGGGTGAAATCTCAGTTCTTCATGTACCCAAGATTCTTGCAAGAAGTGTTCAATATTGAACACCAAGATGTTTCAAAAACTGCAAGAATCTACTCAATTCTGGGACATAAGAACAATATTTTTCAAAGCATGAGAACAATTTCTTCAAAGTTCTCAGGGGCCGACGTTCCATTGTTATCTACAATGATGAACGTACAAAGTGCCCAGGGTGACAGTTCAGCAAACCCAGCTGATACTGATCCCACACTCTCCTCCTCACTGCCACAAACTCAAACTACTGTTTCCCTTGATCGAACCCCTGTGCATTCTACTGAGGATGCACAGGCACATACATTACTCACCCATAGTTTGCTTGCTCAACCGGAACACAGGCCCCGGTTGTAGCCAAATATACAAGGAAAAGAGGCAAGAGAACTCCTTCTTCTCTTGCCTCCAAGGCCCAAACCCAAGCCAACATCCCTCACTCAGAATCACAACATTCTAGTGAGAATATCATAAGGGAAAGCCACATTGCTAGGGAGACTCCTTCGGAAGTCTCTCTATTAGGATTAGGATCACTTCCCGGATCCGTAGAACAGCCCCCTGAGCACTTCCTTTCACTTCTGAACTTAAGTGTTGAGGAACCTGATCAAGATGATGTACCTTCTCCAACTACCACTATCTCGGAGGTACTGATTGATCTTGCTTCCAACACACCCAACCCAAGTTCATCTACCCTGAAGGTCCACTCTAGGAGTCATGAAAGAGTGGATGTGGACGAGGCTGTCACTACTACTGGTCCATCAACTGACCAGGAGGACAGTGACAACATCTTTAAGACCTCAACCACGGCAACTCACGGTGAGGGTGTTTCCTTGGAAACTCCCCTCACTGAGAGGAATCCCAGGCGCCAAAAAACCGCGGGTGATGGGGATGCTGAGGCTAGGCCTACGGCCCCATCTGGGTCCAAGGATTCCACAACTGTGGATGAGGACAGACTGAAACTTTATAACCTGGAATTGACGGCCAGGGTGGCTATGCTAGAGGTTGAAGTGTCCAAACTAAGACACCAAGTCTCTATGCATGAAGCCCATCAATGCCCAACTTTGGCCACTCCCTCTCTTGTATCAGTAGGCACCCAAACTGATGCCTACCTGTCTACTGATGCAACCAAAAAGGGGGAGATGGTCTCAATGGAAGAAGATAAAGACAGTCTTGACGACTGGATTCAAGAGCAGGTTGTACTTCAAAGCTCACTATTCAAGCCAGCCTTTGTCCAAATTCATGACTTGCCAGTCCCAGATAATGAAGACGAAGAGACATCTGAAGACTGGAAGTTGGTCGTCAGGGCTGTCGATGAAATGCTGAATGATGTCGAAGACACAGAACAAACAAATACATCATTCAGCATCCTTCTTGAAGCAGCAGCCATCATTGGTCAATCCTCAACCCCCCAACTACTCAGATCATCAAAGAAGCTAGAATTTGACTCCATTCTAGCTTGGGGGTATGATGGATCATCTGAGAGGTTTTGGATTGGATGGGAGTTCAGCGGAGTAGAAGAGCTGAACTGGAACTCTCTCAATGCCCTCCAAGTCCTACATCTGCATTTAACTAACTGCATCAACACCTCAACAGATCTCTCAGCAGAACTTGCCATTGGCAGGTTCCATGACCTGATGGAGGATAATCTACCCAGGTTCCAAAGATTCCTACAAGCAGCACATCGGGTAGCTTATCCTGAATCCTCGGCGGCCGCAGAAAGGAGACTGACTCCTAGCAATCTTGAAATAACAAGGAGCAGTCTTCTCCATGAAGAAGAAGTTCTGGGCCTTCAAAGATTTCTGTATGCCTTCCTGGTCAAGGACTCGGACGTGCTAGGATGGGTAAGCACTAGGCTCCTTGACCACGCTTTCTTCCTAAGCAACGGTTCTGCTCTCATCATCAACACCGGGAACATCCTTCAGCTACCAACAAATTTCCTCCACAAGATCTATCTACTAAAAGCCAACATCTGCAATGTCAACTCCCTTGAAAGCCAGGCGATGATAGCAATTATCAAAGCTCACCTTGAGAAGGAAGGAAGGATTGATGAGGAAGAAGATGTGTCATCCTCTGACACTGACTCCAACTCAGATTCCCCTCCAGTTAACATCTGCGCTGCAGCTTATGAAGCAAGATCCTCTATGAGAGAAAGGCTGCTAGAACTTACAGATCCTGAGTGCCAAACTGAAGACCTTCCCTTATCTACCTCTCAACATTGCAATGAAGTCGAGGCAGAGATCCCAACAGCACAACAATTAGCTGTTTCTGTGATCAGTGAAGCCAGAGCAGAGGCATCCAATGTTAATAAAGGGAAGGGCATCATGACAAAAGAGGATGAAGAGAGGTTGCAAAAGGAAAAGAAAGAGAAAGAAGAGAGAAGAAGGAAAAGAGAAGAAGAAGAGTTGGCTGAAGAGATGGCTCAAAAACAAAGGCATGAAGATAGAAAGGCAGCCATACTTCTCAGACAACAGACAATCCAGCTGTATGCCAAACAGCTGGATGAAATGAAAGTAAAAGTCCATGCAGGGTCTCAAGTTGAGGAAGATGAACAACTTGCTAGACAGCTGCAGGAACAGTTTGCAAAAGAAGAAGAAGAAGAAGCTAAAAAGAAAAGGAAGGAAGATGCTAAGTTTAGAATCACTGATTCTAAATTAGCAAAAGAATTAAGGGAGGAGTGGACTGAAGCTCTGATCTCTCAAGGTGAGGATGCAGACTACCTTGAAAAACTGTCAAACAAAGAGATCTATAGAGCCTTCATGGGCCAGCAGGGGGAATTGGCAAGGAAAAAGAAAGATGAAGAGAAAGAAAAAGCTCAACAGAAGTCAAAGAAAGCCATTGCCCTTAATCTAAGGACCCATGAAGAAAGGAAGAAGATGACTGACTTCCTTAAGGCAGGGGGAGAAAGTGGAAAAAGGTTAGGTCCCATGTCCTTCATGAACCTACAAGCCCTGTATACAATAGTTAAAAAGGAAGAGGAAGAAAGACTGGAAAAGAGACCAGTCAAGAAACAAAGAACCTCTTCACCAGAAACTACTTCCTCTCTCCAAACACCATCCACAAACATCCCTAAGCCTTCCACTCCTCCACCCAAAAAGTCCAAGTCATCCCACCCAGCTCCCACTTATCAACAGCCTCCCTTGAAGATACCCAAACCCACTCCTAAACCAGAAGACTCAAGAAATATAGTTAACTGGTTCTACAATTCACAAGATCAAGTGTTTGAGATCTTCAGGGGGAGAACTGAGAGAAGAAGATCCACTTACAGGTCTGTTGATGAGGTTCTGCAATTACCTGATTCTGATCTTCAAAGAATTTTAGAGCTGGGTAAAGCTCATAAGCCTACAAATGAGAGTGGGAGACATCTTATGCTAGCTATCAGACACTACTTCAATCCTAGCAAAGATGTGGTCATGAATATCAAACCACTCAAGTCTCACTCTCCATTTGTATCTTGGTCCTATAATGCTGATTTGGATGAATTCACTTTGATTGATGTAAAGAAGCAGCAGATGAGATGTTCAAGCAAAGCTATCTACAAAATGTCACACAAAGACATCAAGACTCTGTTTGAACTTCCATTGAATAATCCCAGCAAGGATCAAAGAGGCTATGAGGTGGAAAGAATAGTCAGCCATATGCAAAAGCTTCAGCAACAAAGGGACTAGAAGAATTTTGGTAGCATCAGTCCAGGGGGAGTTTGTAGACCCAAAGACTGATTGTTACAAAATTATTCTAAGTACAAATGCTGCTAATAGGCTTATCAGCAGCATTCAGCACAAGTTGCTGCTGATAGGCTTATCAGCAGCATTCAGCACAAGTTGCTGCTGATAAGCTTATCAGCAGCGGTCATCCATGTTTGCTGCTGATAGGCTTACCAGCAGCAGCCTTCACTCTTTGCAGCTGATAGCTCTATTCACTGAAAACCAAACGCTGCAGCTGACTATCCAGGCCAAGCGTCTCTGACACCTTTCTGCAAAAGCAACTGACAGACTCAAAGCAGAAGGAACCGCTATGGTCAACCAATGACGGACAACAATACACTTCTCCAAGCATGCAAACAATCATGAATAAAGAAAACGTTTCAGTAAAGTTAACTAGATTAGCCTTTACGTGTAATGTAAATTAATAAACAAGATCAACGGCTTGTGTTCGATCTGATCCTTAGAATCAAGGGTCTGTCTTGATTCTAAGTTACTATAAATACTGAGTTGCCACTTCATTGTAAGTGTGCTTGTAGTGCTTGTCATACTTATTCATTGAGTTTCTCACTTGTAATCTTTGCATTCACAAAAGCTTAATACAACAGTGTTTATCAGTATTCTTTGTGTTTACTTGATTATAAATTGTGTAGTTGATTTTGTTTCCGCCAACCTCAACTAAGAACAGAACCATCTTGTATTCTCACGATCCTACATAAGGGGTTAGAGAAAAGGAGAAATGAAATTAACAAGCTGAAAAATGTGATCTTGCAGTTGAAATGTTCTAATGAGAAGTTGAAAAACTCGTTTTGTAGTGGAATACTACGAATCTGTAGTGAGGCAAATGAATGGCTTAGGGTTGGGTACTAATGCCATTCCTCCACCAGTTAGCGGGAAGTTTGTCAACGGCTTAGTAGACATTGATCTAACTTGTCTTGATGAGTCCTCATGAAAGGATGACTCCTCTAAAAAGGATGATTCCTCAAGTAAGGCTAACTCCACATCTAATGAGGAGTTCTTTAGTGCTTCTGATGATGGGTCGGTTAACACTTGCCCTAAAGGAGTAGTATCTGAGGAGTTGTTACCTGAACAGAAAGTCAAGAAAAATATTATCACTAATCGTGATAACTGTGTTTTAACTGAACTCGATATCATTGAATCTAATGATAAATTAAAGGTAATGCTTTATGGGGGGTATAAAAATCTTAATCAAGTAAAAGAAAGAGGCTTTTTCAGCTCACTATGGGCTTGGTTACAAAGAAAATTTGCAAAAATACTATACTCCCAAGAACCAATCTGTATCGGGTCAAACTCCTGTTCATAAACCAACTCCTCCTACTCATAGTGCTGAGTCATCTAATGCTAGATCTATTGAGCCTTATAGGAGGACTTACACAGACAAGAGGACTTGCTTTCACTGTGGTTTGGTTGGTCACATATTTGTGAACTGTCCTTCAAAGAACCAAGGGAAACGGCGTATTGTTTCACAACCGGCTGTCATCCCTAGGTCGCCATCAGTGAAATCTCCAAATTGTCCAAAACAAAATGTGGTGAAACCACCAGTTAAACCGATGGAAAATCCTAAGATCAAATCTGAGGCCAAACCATCTGTTTCAACAAAGGTAAAGCAACCTGCTGTACCTTGTGTATCTACCTCTGGTAGTACACGTACTGGTGAGAAACCTGTGGTGAAACTCTCTAAGCCACAAAGGAGGAGAAGGAATAAGAGGTTGAGAAAGCTAGAGCAGCTGACTTCAGTTCAATCAGGTGAAGCTTCCACAAGTTCACCTGCTGTTGTTGAACCAAAGTCTACTGTTCCGGATAAGAAAAAGAAGAGGTCCTGGACTGCCAAATCTAAAAATTCTCAATCTCCTAGTCTAAATTCTTTTAAAGATTCATCCATTTCGAATAGTCATCACGACTATGAGTTAAAAGAGGTAGTTTATTTTGAAAAGGATGGACGACCCAAGACCACTATGGATTGGGTCTCCAAATCTAACTATTTCTTTTTGTGACTCGTGCAGGGACGTCCGAAGGGTACTATCTCTAGATAGTGGATGCTCCCGGCACATGACAGGAAACATGGCCTTGCTTCAAGATGTGAAACCATTCAGAGGAGGCTATGTGGCCTTTGCTGGAGAAAAAGGCGGCATTATCACGTGTCAAGGCGAGGTATCAAATGGTTATGTCAGTTTTGACAATGTCAACTTTTACGAGCAACTGAAGCATAACCTGCTGAGTGTCTCCCAAATGTGCGACAAGGAGTACTCAGTGATGTTTGATAAGAATGAATGCTTGATTCTCAAGCCTGGTTTTGAAGTTCCTGATGATTGGATCCTGATGAGAGCGCCAAGGACAAACGACACCTATCAGATTGATATGAGCGTGGCAACAACCACCTCATCAGTTGCTACTTGCTTGCTTACCAAAGAGACAGAGCTTGACTCTATCTTGTGGCATAGGAAACTCAGACATATTTCGTATCTTAAAATAAACCATCTTGTCCGAAACGGTTTGGTAACCGGGGTTCCTAAGCTGAGATTTACCATTACAGATGACTGTATGCCTTGTAAAAAGGGCAAACAGCAGCGAAAGTCTCACAAGCCCAAGCTCCAAAACTCCATTGATACCCCTTTGGAGCTATTACACATGGATCTGTTTGGCCCCATAAGTATCAGGAGTATTGGAGGTAAGTCGTTCTGTCTGGTTGTAACTGATGATTTCTCATGTTTTTCTTGGGTGCATTTTTTGGGTACTAAGGACGAGACTGTTGATATTCTTCAATATTTGATCCTGAGCTTGGAATCTCTTTGCAAGCTGAAAGTTAGAAGAATAAGGAGTGACAACGGAACTGAGTTCAAGAATAATTTGATGGAACTCTTCTGTCTCAAGAAGGGGATCCGTCACGAATTCAGCGCCCTGTATACACCTCAGCAGAACGGAATTGCAGAACGGAAGAACAGAACACTGATTGAGACTACAAGGACTATGCTGTCGGATGCAAAGCTTCCTGTCACTTTCTGGGCAGAAGTAGTTAATACAGCTTGTCACGTCTTAAACAGAGTTCTGGTTGTGCAAAGGCACAACAAGACTTGTTACGAGTTGATCAACAATCGACTTCCCAATCTTGATTACCTAGTTCCTTTTGGTAGTCCCTGTTCCTTGTTGCTACAGTACAAAGACCGCCAGTCTAAGTTTCATGCAAAAGCGGTGGAAGGCATCTTCTTAGGATACGTTGCCAACTCGCTTTGCAAGAGAGTGTACAATATAGGAACTTGTACTGTCGAGGAATGGTTTGAAGTGGATTGCAGTAAACACAACATTCCACCAGAACCAACAGGTCCAGCTTGGGGTTTTGATTATGATGCGCTATTCAAGTCATTCAATCTTCCTGATCTATCTACAAATGTTTATGAATTATTGGGTGGTGGCGATGACTCCAGTTTCTCTACTCGTGCTACTGTACCGATTGTAACTCCTGATTCCAATGTTGCATCTACATCTGGAACTCATGACAGTGATAACAGTGAAGATGTTCATGTTGATGGAGATGAAGCTCAAGCTAATCCTAACACAACTATAGGAAATGAAGCTCCAGCTGATCCAATTAACATTGAATCTTCTTCTGGAACACAGGAAATGAGGGAGCTAAGCACAAATCTTGATTCAGAAATTCAGGAACCGATTGTACCAGAGACGAGAGTGCATAAGAATCATCCAATCGACAACATTATTGGTGATCCTCATGCCGGTGTTCAAACTCGTCATCCAACCATTGCAGAGAACACTAGTCTTTACTCGGAGATACTTGGCACTGGTGTCATGGAAACATGTCTGCATGCTGCATTCGTGTCCCAGTTAGAGCCGAAGAATGTGAAGGAGGCTCTCGCGGACAACTGCTAGATTGAGGCGATGCAAGATGAATTGTCTCAATTCCAAAAGTTGCACGTGTGGGATTTGGTTGACTTGTCAAAAGGCTTTCAACCAATTGGAACCAGATGGGTGTTCAAATGCAAGACGGATGATCATCATGTGGTTGTGAAGAACAAAGCAAGATTGGTTGTTCAGGGTTTTTATCAACAAGAGGGCTTGGATTACACGGAAGTATATGCCCCAGTTGCTAGAATTGAGGCCATTCGACTGTTCTTGGCTTATGCCACTTATGTCGGTTTCAAGGTCTATCAACTTGATGTGAAGAGTGCTTTCCTATATGGAAAAGTTCATGAAGAGGTCTATGTCACTCAACCTCCCGGCTTTGAAGATCCGCATAATATCAATAAAGTGTATAAGCTCGACAAAGCACTTTATGGTCTTCATCAAGCACCGTGGGCATGGTATGAGACACTATCTAAACATCTATTTTCCAATGGTTTCGACCGTGGACATATTGACTCGACCCTCTTCATTAGGAAAGCAGGAGGTGACATTCTTCTTGTACAAGTCTACGTCGACGACATTATTTTTGGATTTACCAATGAAGGGATGTGTAGGGAATTCGAGCAGGTGATGAAGTCCAAGTTTGAAATGAGTAACATGGGTGAATTGTCATTCTTCCTAGGTCTGCAAGTCAGTCAAAGAGATGATGGCATTTATCTACATCAAACTAAGTATGTGCAGGACATCTTGTCAAAATATAAGTTGAATGATAGCAGTACTTATGGCACACCTATCCCAGTCAATCATGGTCTGCATCCTGACAAAGATGGAAAGGATGTGGATTGCAGATTGTACCGTGGGATGATCGGATCTCTTATGTATCTCACGCTTCAAGACCCGATATAATGTTTGCTGTGTGCTTGTGCTCAAGGTTTCAGTCTCAACCGAAGGAGTCACATATGATAGCCGTGAAGAGAATTTTCAGATACTTGAAAGGGAAACCTCGATTGGGTATTTGGTACTCTAAACAGCAGTCGTTCGCCTACAATGATTCAGACTATGGCGGTTGTAACCTTGACAGAAAGTCAACTTCTGGTGGATGTCAATTCTTAGGAGACAGACTAGTTTCCTGGCAGTGTAAGAAGCCGTCAACGGTTTCTGTCTCAACCTGTGAAGCAGAATACACTGCTACGGCGAGCGGTTGTTCTCCGATATTGTGGATTCAACAGCAATTGAGAGACTACAGCTTAAACTTCACTGGAACTCCTTTATTCATTGACAACAATGCCACTATGTCCATCACAAATAACCCGATGAAACATTCCAAAACTAAACATATAGAAATTCGCCATCATTTCATACGTGATTGTGTTGAAAAGCATTTAATTGAACTTGTAAAAGTTCACACGGATGACAATCTTGCTGACCTTTTCACAAAGGCTTTTGATCGATCCCGTTTTGAGCATCTTGTCAACTTGATAGGAATGTTCAATCCTGAGTAAAAAAAACTTGTTTTTCTTAAATCAATTCAATTCATGAAAGTTAAACTTTTATTTTCTTTTAATTTTTCTGTATAGTCCTTTTAATTTTCAAAAATATTTTACAAAATCAAAAAAAAAATAGAAAATGGAGAAAATTTCAAAGTTAACTTGAGAAAAGAAGAAATGATAGTACATCAGAAATGATCTAAACGTCACAGACTGCTCATATGGGAAATGATTGCGTCATGCTTACTTAAGTGTTTAAATTATTATGTTTTTTAGTCTGCTTATTTACAAGTAATTTGAATTGTCAGTAGGCTGTATGCGTCTTTGAATCACTACTGGTGTGGAAACTAAAGTCTAAATTACAACTGTGATTTGAACCCATGTTTGCTAGTGTGTGTGCGTAAAAGAATAGAAAAGATCATTATCAGATAAAGGATGTTAGATTTTGGCAATAATTTTCTTTTGATATCAGTTTCATGTTATGTCGTTAGCACAATTAATGCGGTTCATCTCACTGCCCATACTCACAAGTATGCAATGAGATATTGAATCAAGACATGTCTCAACATTAACCGTTGAGCATGTATTCACCCTTGAATCACTCCTGATTCATTGAAATCAAATCCAGATAAAAGTTGGATTCCCTTACCTTATTTAAACACCATACTCATTATCCTGAATCATCATACCGATATTCAATGAAGAAAATCAAATGAAACCATGACAAATGAATCACTCGATTCTGAATCTTATGATTCCTGATAATCCTTATAGATTCTGCATGATTTTTCCTGTGCTAATTGATGTAGCTTCATTCTGAAAATTTAGAAAATCATTGGGAAAATCTTAGATGCCTTGAGATAGTGCAATTTACATTATTGTAGCATATCAGTGGGGTACACGTTGTATATCTTATAATTAATACCTTAATACACAAGAACGTGATACAAAGATGCTTATAGTTTCAAATCTTATAATATTGTCAACTTGAATTACTTGTTTATATGCTTATTATGTATGAATAAATAGTAAAGCCATGACATGATCCCATATTCTTTGATGTTTATATTCTATCTTTTTTGCTATAAGTTAGCCTGATATGATCCTCTGCTCGTGTCTTTGATCAAAAATAGTTTGTGTAAATACATGTATATTTCAATCTAGAAACGATCAAAAAGATTTTAAGTTTACGAACAGTTCAAGTTTAATCAGAAAAAGCCAAAAATATTTATGTTTAACCTTCCTGAATTGATTGTGAATCCTCCTGATTAAATATTTTTATCTCGTTCGTTATTTGACTTGAAAATCTTCATAATTTGAGTTGAAAGTTTGCGCACTTAAGGGTTACTGCGTACTTGACACGTGCGCATGAAGTAAGCCCTGCGTACTTAACAAGTACGCAAGAGTTAAGCCTTGCGTTTGTAAGTACGCAGGAGTTAAGTCTTGCACACTTAGCAAGTACACACGATCGTTTGGTGTTGGGTATATAAGCAGGACTTAGAAAATATTCAGATGTTATCTCATTCAAACTTAAGAACGCCTGCTCATTTTCCCTCTCCAAATCATACTCAAAAATTCGAGTGTCCCTAACCGATTTCTCGTCCCATCTCTAGTATCATCATAGTGTAACAATCAATCGGTGAGAATCTAGACTCGATCCATCTGTTATAGTCGCGATTTTGAACCGATTCTAAGACTAAAACAACTTAGGGTTTAAATCGAGAGTTTTAGTCAAATTTTGTGTCACACCCCTAAATTCCACTAACGGAGTTTTACCGTTTGGAAGGTGACACACCAGGATCTCGGTCATTAGTTACATCAAACGACACTATATGGGACTTAAAAGTCATAACATAATTGCTTAGAGTTAATGCGGAAGCGTAAAAGTTAATATAAAATTAAAAGTAATTACACGCAACAAGCGTCAATCAATATAATTAAGTAAACTGTTTATCATGTTTGAAATGAATGAAATGACAGTCGGACTCCATGCATGTCCTAAGTGTGCAACCTGTGCCAAAGCGAGCTGAGAAACATGTAAGAAAAAGTGTCAACATAAGGTTGCTGAATTCACAGGTTTCAAGTTTACAATAAGAGAGTGTTTGCCAGATTATGTACATTCACTATGTATATCTATAGGTAGCTAGCCTATGTTCATGTCTTACTAAAGCGCTCACAACCGAAGCTGACTATTTGTGTTTATATGCCTCCCGCCAGGTCTATCAACTCTGACAAATGTGAGTAGGCTAACATTTCACCCGTTCGACCTCCAATCGAGTTAGCGCGACTAACGCAGGTGGGGCTTGTCAAACCAAGTAGTACTACTAAACATTACCTCGCTAAGATCTATATTAACTGTTCAATGTATGATGAGGACTTTATGTGATAGTGTGTCACGCTTAGCCTCAACAGTAATAACATATGAATTACAATAATCTAAAATAGTTGTGTCATGTTTTCTCCCCCAACGGGAAAAACATGTAAAATAATGTTTGTCTGCGTACATGTTTCTCCCCCACGGGGAAAACAAGTAAAAGTATGATAGTTTGTGTACATGTTTGTTTCTCCTCAACGGGAAGACAAGTAAGATATGTTTGTGTGTAAGCATGTTTCTCCCCCAATAGTAAAACAAGTAAAAAGGGGCCGTGAAAACTCACCTACGTTGCGTTGTAGGCAGTATCACACAAGTATAAGATTTAGAACCTCAAGTGTTAGCCTGCACGGCTTACGTATGCCCTAGAATTATAAACACATAAGTTAGGGACACATGGGAATTTTGACGACGACACGGAATATTTGAATGCCCTAAAGTATACGTGGGACCAACGAGTAGACGATCGTGTCCACGGGAATGAGGGTTTCTTAATAAAATAATTATTAAGGTAAATACATTTCGTGTCCAGCATTTCTGATTGCGAATAATATTAGTAAATAAATATTCAGGCGGTTGTACCATTAAAATGATTTAGGAAAATAATATAACTAAATATATTATTTTTAAGTTTGTAAGATTAAAATAATCATTTGTATGGCAAAATATATTATTTTTATTCGAGCATAAAACCGATGGTAAATAATATAAATAATTATAATATTTAATAGTTTAGAACGTTTCGTAAAGTTTATAAACATGGTAAAAATAATATAAGAATATATATTATTTTTAGTTAGTGTCACGGGTTGAAAATAATATAAATATATTATTTTATTAGGAGTCACGGTTTGAGAATAATATTAACATATTATTTTTAAGAATGAGAAAATAATATTAAATAGGTTATAAAACCAAACCCGAGCCTATGGATTATTTTCCTGGCTAAAATACTTTAATATATAATATAATAATATAGGGTATAGTTTTTATAAAATGGAAATCATTGAAAAAGTCCCCAAAAATAATTGCAGGGGACAAGTTTCGAACCCTGGTCTCCTGCGTGTAGGTACAAAGCTTCAACCAACTCCGCCGCATATGGGATCGCGACAAAACTAGGATCCAAATGATGTTATTCATGAACAATTCTGTGTTCGTCCCCCCCTTCGAAGCCGACCCCGATTCCATTCCTGAATCCAAACAAAACGATCGCTATAGGTCTTAAAAGTATGGGGCTTTTGTTAATCGAAGGTTTTCGGTCCTGTGGGTGAGTTTAATTTGAAAAACATCGAGTCTAAGGTCGTTTAATTACAGGTTCAGTTACCGAAACCCTAGATATGATCTTGAAATTAAATCGGTTGAATTCGATATGATTAACTTCTGAAATCATAAGGCTTTTCTAGATTAATGGGTTGCGAATCTAACCCTGTGGTTTGATTTGATTGAGATTGATTCGAAAGTAGGGTTCGATTAAACCCCAAATTACATGAACCCTAGAATCTGGATTGGGTTCAATGCGGTGTTATATGATCCAATTCTCATAGGGATATCGATCTAAACACAAAAACGAAATTGTAGGATTAAATCATTACCGGAATGGTGCTCGAATTGGTGGTTGTCGACTAAAACATACTCCGACTTCGGCGATCTTGGCCTCCGACGATTTCTACAATGATTCCAGTCAAATTGGCGTACGGGGTAGCTTCTGTGGAGTTCGTAGGGTATGTTTAGATGTTCGATTGTGAGGAAAATAAACGAATCGATGCGAATTTGATCGTGGGAGTGGGGGTTTCGACGGTTACGAGTTTAATGTGTAATAATTGGGTTTGATATCGGATTAAAGCTGTGATTTAGGTATCGATGATGGTCGTTAATGGCATTAAGGATCGAATCAGTTACTAATTCGAGTTGATTATCAATTTTTGGTTTGAATTTGGCAACAAGAGTTCGCGATTTTGACTTTTAAAAGTCAAAGAATTAAGTTTGAATTAATTACAGGATTAGTCCGTATGATTTCATGTAATTAAGTTCGGGAATTGACAGAATTAATCCTTGAGGTTTTTAATAGAGTCAACAGGGTTAGGATTTAACAAAGAATCTAACGGGATTGCTAACGGAGTTAGCTTGAAAAGTCGGATTGTCACATTTTGGGTTGTTTGGGTAAATCCTTATAGTTAAAACTTGATTAGAACATGTAATAGACCCTTAATCTGTTCTTAATCGTCCACTTAATCCGTTAATTTTGACCTTGGGATTGAATTGACTTTCGGTTCATCTTCGGTCGTCATTTAGGTCAAAATTTGACGAAGTGTAGCAAGTGTTTGGTATAGATGTTGGTCCCATAGGCTAGAATCATAGATTCCGACCTTTTGGTGACCTAATCTAACCATTATTTGAACATCAGTTGAATTTAAAAAAAAAACTTCTGGAATTTTAAACAAGTGTAGTTCTTGCGCACTTAGCAAGTACGCAAGAAGTAATTCATGCGTACTTGTTAAGTACGCAAGAGGAAATTCCTGCGTACTTGCTAAGTACGCAGGACCAACACTTGGGAAATTATCTAAGTCTGAAATCTCACTTCAAAGAGTAACTGCTATACTGCATCATGTTTATTCATTTCCAATGAAACTTGTTGTTCTAATTATGCTTTCTGTGTGTCTTTGCAGATTATGGCTCGGGCGTTTACTAACGAATTCAATCTGTTAGCTAATACTCAACCGGAATGGAAGGGTGCTGCTCTACAGTACCGCGAGATAGTTGATTTCTTGAACCGTTCAAGAATCAGCTACGCTATTTTTGCAGACCCGATCGTTTCAAGACCCTATCTGAAGCAATTTTGGGAGACGGCGGAGCATGATTGCACGGTAACCCCCAATGTTATAAGGGCTACCGTGGCTGGTCATGACATTGCCTTCTCTGAAGATACAATTAGAAGGGTCCTGCAATTCTGAGATCTCTCGACCGACCCGACAGCCTATCCAGACTACTTTGTGGATGGCTGTTGGAGGCAAAGAATGGGATATGTCGGGGCGAGAGACTATGCTTCATATAAGAAGATGTGGGTGCTTGACCAATGGAGGTATTTTGCCCACGTCATGATCATGTGCATCTCCTCAAGAAAAGCTGGAAAGGATGCCATGGGTCATGACCTTGCTGCAGCCATGGTTGACTTATCTCTCAATAAGGGCTACAACTTCTCACGCTACATCTTTAAAGCCATCAATGACCAGATCAACACAACTGAGAGGTTCAGGTTCTTATTATACCCTAAGTTTGTGCAACTTCTGATAAACGATGCGTTGCCAAACCTACCTGCTACAGGGGAGAGATTGCAAGTAAAAAGGGTGGACAAGAGGGTGTTTGCATAGTTTTTAAATCCAGGCAGTGTAGATCCTACCCCTGAGCACACAGCACTCTTTAGCCACCTTATAAACGAAGCATACGTGGCACCAGGTGACTGGAGATGGTATAGTCACGATTCGGAGCCAGAGTTGAGCGAACATTCAAATGAACAACAACAACAAGAAGAGGAAAATGAAAGTGAAGATGGATCATCTGATAATGGAGACGAAGAAGGAGGAAATGTTGGTGCTGAGGGATCTGACTCCGAAGAGACAGAGTCTGATTCTTCTGATTCCGATGATGCACCATCTCAGGTACACCCAAGGAGAACGACAAAGGTAACCCTACCCGAATTGTCCTCAAAGAGAAAGCAACAAGCTTCAAGCAGCGAATATGAGCCAGGTTCTGACTCTAACGTTGCTATACAGAGACAAAGACGTGAAAGTGTTCATAAGAACAGGTGGGATAGGCAGCAACAGCCTATTCCTAGTGAGGTGGTGGTGAGTCCTCAGCAGCAAGTACAAGTTTTAGCTGCGAGTTCTGATTCAGCTTCCACCCCACCTTCACAGCAGCTATATAGGAGACAGAGGAGGAGGCCACAGGTACAACCTAACGTGGCAGTCACTTCAATCACAGAGGAGGTTCCTGTGATAGTGACCCTCCCTATAACATCTGCCCAAGTGGCGGTGACTACTCCAATTCTAACGGAGTCAGTCACCATCACCCCTTCCATAACACCTACAACCGTCATCACATCCACAATCCCAACAACCACCATTGATCTTTTAAGTCAACCCTTCAACTATAGGGAATCTACTCAAGGGTTTGACTTTGACACCATCTTCTCCTCCCCAATTCACAATGCTGAAGCGTCATCATCCAGACATCCTGATCCTAATGATGCAAGGATAGATGTTCTGGAAACCCAAGTTGCTGGATTACTGAAAACTATTCAGAAATCAAAGGAGGAATCTGACGCTCAACAAGCTCAGATTAATTCGCTGGTGGATGAAATTAGGATTCTAAGAGGCCAGAGAACGGGGACTGACGAGAGACTGAAGAACATCATGGCCCAGAACAAGCTTCTAATCAGGACAAATGAAATGATTCTGGGTCACAGGTCATCTCTAGAGCTGAGGTTTGATACTCAAAGGAAAGAGCATGAGCTGATGGTCAAACTAATTGCTGATCTGACCAAGAAGCTTGATGCTCAGGGGGAGAAAGATAAGGAGAAGCAGAAAGAGAAGGAGAAAACTACTGGTGATGAGGCTTGTCATCCTGTTGACTTGACTAAGGATGACGACAAAGACAAGGATCCCGAAGCCGGTCCTAGTGGAGGTGAGCACCAAGCTTTAGCAATCGTGCCCATCTCTGCTATTCCAATGGCTCAGGGGGAGTCTACTCATCAAGAGGGTGGTGATACCTCTGGTGGTGGTGGTGACAAAGGAAAGTCAGCGACTGACGTGCTTAAGGATCTGTCTGATGATGAGATCTTATACTTAGAGCCTGACTATTCCAAGGAAGCACAGATCGATGCTCTCTTTAATCTAGAAGAAGGAGAGATCGACTCTGGTGATGATTGGGATGATGATGATGAAGATGTAGTAATTGAAATTCCCAAGGGCGACGAGGAAGGAGAGTATGAGTTAGAAGATGGAGAAATCTTTGAATTTCCATCCTTCGAAGCTCAGCTGTAGAAGATGGCAAAAGACGTCTATCATAGACAAACAAGGTGCAACAGGGATGATCTTGGCTGTAAGGTTCAAGGAGGATAAGCAGTTGTTCGCAATCAATAGATCTGGGGGGTTCAATACTTGAAACCAACCAGGGAAGCGTTCAACTCCTTACCCAAATACGACCTTGTGAACCTAGCAAACCGAGAGCTGCTGGGTCATTCTAATCATGCAGTGGCGATGGGTTTGTGGGTGGTTCTACAACGGGAAGCAAGATCTGGGAAGTTCGAAGTGTTTAAGCCTCAAGTGCCTAAGAGAGTCAAGGATAAGACAGCAAGACATCCTGTGACTAAGAAATTCATAAAGAAATTTATATACAAGCCAGTGCTATGTGAAACTAAGATTCCCCTGAGCAATTTATCTCAGGATATCCTCGGTGACATGTGGTACTGGTACGTAGATGAGGCTGTGGTGATTGGAAAGGTGAGGTCAGAAAGTGGATGCTTAGTGCCGAGGGAACTAATTAGAGTATTTGATGAAGTCTGCTTCATTAACTTCTCTGTGAAAGATCTGGAGGCACTAGCAGATAGGTATTGCAAGCATACTGACGAGTGGACGAAATTCCTTGCTTCTAAATATTACAAGGTGATCAAGTTCTGCCTTGACTATAAGAAGAAGATGGAAGCTAAAGATGCATAGCTGTGAAGACCAAAGACCGAAGACTGAAGACTGAAGATCGAAGATGATCCAAAGCTGTTGTCAAGGGGGAGTTTGTTGAAGCACTTTCCTGTGACAAACACTCTGGATAGATTATGGATAGTTAGAGTCTTAGTTTAGTACTTTCATGTATGTATTTGTCTTTGTTTGTAAGTGTCTGTATGTATTAGTATCGAGTTGTATTTACTTTTACATATTGACTGTTGCAGATTTCTCTAAGTGTTTTGCGCACTTGTATATGCGCAGGAAGTAGTTCCTGCGTACTTAGCAAGTACGCAAGAATACCTATGTGTACTTGCTAAGTACGCATGAGCAAATTGTCTTGCGCACTTGCTAAGTGCGCAGGCATCAGGTCATGTATAAATAGGAATGGTTGACAGTAGATAAGTACGCATTCAGATTAGCAAATACGTAGAACTTTGTAATCTCAGAACTTCTCTCTGTAACCTTCAAGTGTTTATAATAGACAAACGTTTATAGTGATTATCTTGTCGGTTTACTTTGTTTCGTAAGACTCTCCACCTAGTCACGGGTATTCCGCACCATGTCCACTAGTAGACCCCCTTGCATGTGATGATCCACCACACCCGAGGGACCTACATATGTCTAAACGCGATTAAAGGTGGATCTGATAGCACTGTTGAGAATCAAGTACCAGTTTTTAAGTTTTAAAAACAATAATTATTTAAACCTTTTAAATAAATAAATCAGATGTATTTAGCGGAAGCGATTTATGGTACAACAAACATATCAGATCTGGATTCCTGTTAGTGATCCGATTACACGCGTATAAACAATATCACATAAACCAACCATAGGATGTTCTAGGATAATACCTTTGACGATAACCAGATCAGAACACCTAAGTACAACGAACGCCACGCTAATCGATCACGGCGGTGGTGTGCGACGGTGGCTTTCGACGGTGGTGGCCGGCTTCACAACGGCGCACGGTGTGGTGGTGGCGTCGGAACTCGCAAGGGAGAAGGGGGGCGATTTTGAGTCACGGGAGATTAGGGTTTAGGTGTGATTATAATGTTATATTTATAAGCATTATAATTATACACCGGTCCCTGAGTTATTAACAATTAATACCCTAGTAATAATTAATCCTTAATTATTAAACCCTTGTATTTTATTAATTATAAATAATCAGTAAAAATCTAATCTTTAAATGTTTAACACTTTAAACATATAATCCCCATAAATAATTATTTCACTAAATAATTATTAACTCAATCACCGATAAATATTTCTCTAAATATTAATCCACTGTTTAATAAATTCGTCTTTCGTGAATCATAATATTTAACAATTAAATATTATATATTTGTTCGTTGCCTAAGGTGCAACTCTTTGGATCGTACCTTGATAGTAACGTTGACCTAATTTATATTCGGACATCATATATCCAACACCGTACACATAGGCAAACAGTTAAGGCAAGAATTGCCCTCCAACGTGACGAACATCTAAAAATGGCTGCCCTTGTTGAGGAACTGTCCAAAATGCTCGCTGCTCAGGGGGAGAAAAGGAAGCTAGACTCCAAGGACGCATGTCACCAAGTTGATCTAACTGGTGATGATGACATTGACAAGGATCCCGAAGCCGGTCCTATTAGTAGTGAGCAACAAGCTGTATCTATTGCTACATTATCAGTAGTGCCTACTACTCAGGGGGGTCATCTGGAGCTGGTGGTGAAGGTGGAGGTTCTGGAAGAAATAGAGGAAAGTCAGTGGCTGATGTGTTAGAAGAATTATCTGATGATACCATCTTATTTATCGAGCCTGACTACTTAAAAGTTGTGTTGATCGAGGCACTCGAGGAAATTGAAGAAGGAGAGATCGATTCGGATAGAGATGGTTGAGGAGATGAGGATGAAGATGTTGTGGTTGAATTCCCTAAGAGATCTGGCGAAGGGGCGTATGAACTGGAAGATGGATAGATTTTCGAAGCTCCATTCTTGACTTTTTCTGAAGGGGTGCAGCAACTTCAACTGAATCCTCCCCCGTCAACCCTATTCCTGCTGACGACATTGATACATGAAGGATCAAGCTTCCTCAAGAATGGTTTAGAAATAATCAGCCTCCTGCTTGGCACAAGTCTCATTATACCGACAAGCACGGAGCCGCAGGAATGATCTTGTATGTCCGCTTTGAAGACGACAAGGGGTTGTTTGCCATAAAGCACGCTGGCGGTGTTAAGTACTTGAAGCCTACTAGTGAAGAATTCAAATCCTTACCCAAATATGATTATGTAAATTTGGCAAACCAAGAATTAATTGGTGAAACTTCATTTGTTGTTGCCAAAGGTTTATGGGGTGTGTTGCAAATGGAAGGATGATCATGGAAGTTTGAAGTTTTTAGCCATCAGATGTCGAAGCGAGTTAGGGATAAAAGTTGCAGAGAACCCGTGACTCGAAAGTTTGTGAAAAAGTTGATCTACAAACCAGTTCTGTGCGAGACAAAGATACCCTTGAGGAAAATTCCTCAAGACATTCTGGCGAACATGTGGTATTGGTATGGGGATCCTATTACTAGCGAGGCGGTGATGATGGAGGATACGACGGCGAAGACTAAACGTGTTGAACTGATAGAATTGATCAGGATCTTTGATGAAATCGGCTTCATCAATTTCTCTATTAGTGATTTGGAGGTTCTGAAGGACAAGTACTGCATTTGCACGGACGAGCGGACGAAGTTTCTTGCATCTAGATACAACAGGTTAGACAAATTCTTTTTTGACTACAAGAAAGGGATGGGAAGCAGTGCTTGAGTTGAAGACCTTTGAAAGACTGAATACAATCCAGAGTTGCTGTCAAGGGGGAGTCTGTTGAAGCATTTCTGTATGACAGGCACTCTAGAGATTGTCCATGCATGTAATTGTCTTTTGTAATCTGTATTCAGTCCTGTATGTATTTGTCTAATCGAGTTGTAATCTTGTTTTGTTTTAACTTATACTTGTAATTGTTGTTTCAGTTCATTTGTAAGTGTTGGGTACCATTGTCGATAAACAGTTTTTGAACACGACCATTAACAAACTCGGTTCCACCGTCGCTTTGAAAAACTTTAAGTTTGGTGGAAAACTGAGTTTGGGCAAAGGTTAGAAAAACTTTGAGTACCTCAAAGAAATCTGATTTCTGTTTGAGCAGGTAAAACCAAGTGAACTACGAGAAATCATCGATGAAGACAACACAGTAACGGTAACCATCCGTTGAGGTGACCGGTGCCAGTCCCTATAAATCACAATGAACTAGATCAAGAATATTCAAAGCACGTTTTGCATTCATAATAAAAGTCAAACGACGTTGTTTTGCTAATTGACATGGAGAACATAAAGTCGGTTTAGGTAAAATGGAAGTAACAGATAAAAAACCATTCTTTTTTAATAAGTAAATAATGTCATAAGATGCATGGCCAAGTCTTGAATGCCAAACTTCATAGGAGGCTCTCGGTGGATAAGAAATAGTTGTAGCCGAATTTTCTTGCAAACTTGTACTTAGAACATACAGTCCATCTTCATGTTTCCCTTTTGCCAAGACCTTGCTTGTCAACCGATCCTTGATAGAAAAATAATGACAAGTGAATAACACATCAACAGGATAATCATGGGTTAGTTTACTAACTGAAAGCAATGGTTTTGAGAGATTTGGAACCACAAATACATCTGTTAAAGGAATAAGTTTGGAAATAGAGGCATTTCCAATATGAGAGATGGGTAATATGTTACCATTACCAAATGCTACTTTGTCAGATCCCGAATATGGTTGATAGGAATCCAAGGAACCGGTGGATGGTGCCATGTGAGCCGTGGCACCGGAGTCCACATACCAATTAGGAAAATGATCCGAGACATTAAGTTGATTAGAAAGCTTGGGCAAGATTTCCCACATTATAAGATGAATTCTGAGCAAAGGATGCAAGGGTAGGGCAATTAGGAGCATAGTGTCCATCAGTTTGACACAATTGACAATGCGGTGGTCGGCGACCCCGACCGCGGTTTCTTGTAGATTGAGTACCATAAGAGCGTCCGGAGCGTCCTCGACCACGAGCCATATAAATCCGATTTGAAGGAACTGATGTCGAGCTGAGAATGCAACTGGAGTTGAGGTAGGACCATGAATGGTTTTCGGCCTTGGACCGTAGCTCTCGAAATGAAGGGGGTGGCTGAATGGCACGATGTGTAGTGGAAAATGTTTCAAAGATAGGGCCTAATCCACATAGGAACCAATGCGTTTTGTCCATATCAGCCACCGGTTGTCCAATAGCAGCCAACTTGTCACAAAGGGCTTTAAAATTTTTACCAAATTCAAGAACCGAACTGTTAGCTTTCTTGAGTTGTCGTAGTGAATCACGAAGATTTTTTGTACGTTCAAGAGAATCATGGCTATAAGCTGAACCTAGGACACACCAAAGTTGTCGAGAAGTGGTGTAACCCAGGGTTTCGGCCATGGCTTCCTCGGTAAGAGAAGCGTTCAAGAGCAAAAGAACCCTCTGGTCTGCTGATGTGTTGCAAAACACACACTTTTATCCTTGTATTTTGTGTGCGTTTTAGTTAGTTTTGTATTCGTTTTTAGTTCGTACTTAGTCTGTGTTATGTTTACAGGTACTTGTGTGAAGAAGAAGCGAAAAACAAAGTTTAATCCTGGAGAAATCGAGCACACAAGGAGAGGGATGGAAAAGAAGAAAAAAAGTTGGAAAAGTAAGCCTTCGAGCCACGCGAAGAGATCTACTCAAGATTTTGCGACACGCGAGGAAAAGGAAATTCGGGCCTGACTAGTTTGGCCTTCGCACCACGCGAAAAAACCTTTGTCCAAATTCACGACACGCGAACTTCTCAAAATCCGGCAAAACCCTAAATTTCGAATATTTAAAGATTTGATTACCATATTATCAAGGGCTGGACTTTGAGCCGTCATACCAGAGATTCCAGGCAATTTTGGGAGCTAGGAAAGAGTTGGAAGCCAAAGTTTGGAGCTTTAAAGAGATCATTGGTTAGACAATAATCGTTCGGTTTACGATATTGATTTTCTTGTGTTTGATTACTTCAATTGACTCAATGTTCATGTTCTTTACTACTGATTTGTTGTGTTTGAACATGTTTCTTGGCTAAACACTTAGATACTACCTAGGTTTGATGATTATTTGTTGAAAGTTTGGATTTTTATTGGTTTTGGTTATCGTATGATGGTTTGATACTATTGTAATGAATCTTTGCATGATTGATCTGATGTATATGCATATTTAGTTATGATTTGTTATTAGCTTATGTTCTGCATGCTTCTTGTTGAATGCCTTTCAGTTATAGATGCATGTTTAGGTTGCTTACTGTGTGTTTGTGACTTCATATGTTTGTAAATATATATATTTTATGGAAGCCTACTAAAACTCTAGTAAATGTATTTCATAAGGTCATTCTGCACCCCTCCATAGAGTCACATCAGTTTTCACATATTTTTCACATTTAATGGCCGTGGTTCTACATTTCCACACCGCCATGTCATATTTATTTTTTAATTAAATTTAATGATTTTTTCTCTTAATAATTAATAATCAAAAATACAATAAATATTAAAACTACAACTAAATAAACTAGACTTGATCGTTGGGCGGTTGCGAGTGGAGTAAGGCGAGATGTTCAATCAAATCATGTCGAAAATTGTTGTGTGTTTCACGGTTGTGTATATGCCATTTATTAACACTTTGTTGGGCATCACTAACTTCCTCTAATCCGATTATAGTTTCAAATTCATTTTCTTTGAACTTACAAATCGCATGACTTTCTTCCTCTACGATTGTAACACCCCGATACTTGGTTATCGACTGTGTAAAGTTTGTACTTGTATGTAAGTGGGTTTTCTTGACCATGTCTTATCTTGGGGGACTTAAGTGTTGATTTTGAAAGTCAAGGCCATTATCTTCAAAGTAAAGATCTTTGGGGGGTGGGGTGGGTAAATGTGTACATTATGGAAACTACACCCCCACCTCAAAAAATGAATTTTTTTAAATGGGTATTATGGAAGTTTTTAATGGTTTGTAGTTCTTCCATGGAAGGAATATGGTTTTAGGGTGTTCCGTGAACCCATTCGCGTAAGCATCCTATGTAGCACTAAGCTTGTTCAATTCCGGTTTTAGCATTCACGGATATAGTGGTTACGTGAATGGGAATCCTGTAAGCAAGTGGTTACGTGAATGGAGTTCACGTATCTTGATGATTACGTGAATTTGGTTCCCTGAAATTAAACTTACGTTAATTGCATTCACGGATTACTTACACCCACCGTTAGGTTTTCATCAATAAATTCTCTTGGCTGTTACCAAGCAATAATCAAGAGTTTTCTTGATTATTGGATACTGAAAAGAGAGCCAGAAGAGTTTTTCTCTTAGCTGTTTCTAAGTAAAAAGCAAAAACCATAAGTTTTTCTTGAACCTTTGGACAAACCATGCTTAATCACCATGGTTGTTACCAAGCAATAATTGTATGAATACATACGTGAATGCCATTCACGTAAGGCATTCACGAAAACCTAAAGGAATTAACTGAGAAAGAGTAGATCTGTGAATGTCATTCATGTAAATATGAGATCTGGCAATCGGATTCACGTAAGAGCCATAATCGTGAACCCTATTCACGTAACCACTTGCTTACGAGATTCCCATTCACGTAACCAATAGATCCATGAATGCCAAAACTGGAATTGAACAAGCTTTGTGCCCCGTGAATGGGAATCATAGAACACCCAATGTAAGAACTAAAAACCATCATAAAAATTCATAGTACCCATTTCAAAAAAAAACAATTCCCTCAAAAACCCTAATCGGTCATAGATCGATCTCATCTCCTCCACGTCTTCTGTTTGCGCAAGAAGAAGTTCCAAGAGCCATTGTTCTTCCAATCAACCTCCTATAAAATTCCAGGTATGATTCTAGTCTCTCATCCCACTCTAGATCGTCCTAAATCTATGGATTTCTTCTTTTAAAATCCTAATTCGTGATGGTGTAAGTTGAAGACGTAGCCGTGAATCTTTGACACCATACTCCGTAGTTGTAGGTGTAATTGCCTCGGTAGATAGATAAACTAACCATGCCATACTTGTGTTCATCATCATGCAATCAAGCTTCACACCTTCCTTCGTGATTTCCGGTTAGGTCTGGGTGTGTGTGTTATGCCGCTATACCGTGATCAAGAGGAGGAAGACGGCTTGGCTGGCATACCATTTGTCTATCGATCCAAGTATGTACCATTCCCTCTGTACTACACTTCTTTATGGTCTGGTCTAACCCGAATCCATGGCTAGGAACATGTTATGTGTGTCCGTGTAGGGTTTCGGGAAAGAGTGTGCACCGTAAGAAGGAGGAGGAGACATGGCCGATTGTTGTTGGTGTTGTGTCCGGCAAAGGAGTGTTGGATTGACCCATTATCTAATTCAGATAACCATCATACCAGCGCCATGTTCTACTAAATCACCATTGAAGCTTTCTCATGGCTCAAGGCTTTAGGGTTTTTGAATGGCAATGTGTATCCGTTTGGTGTAGAGATGAAGTGAGAGTTTGGTGGCGGTACCACTGATGTATTCAGGTATCTAATAGCCCAAAACCTCATGTTAATTTAATGCCTTCAGCCATGTAATCTTCTACCTAGTTCTCGACTCACTTAGGATTTGGTGTGTGTGTGTGCGCTTGTAGGTGCAGGCGCATTGCATGGATGTATGAAGTAAGAACTTGCATGAGAGCTTGAGGTAGAAGCTGAGTTTGGATTGTTGGAGCCTTCTAATTCAGGTAATAGCCCCTCATCTGTAACATCCTAATTTTCAATAAAATACGAGTGTAGGGGCTAAGTGTCATTTGATGAAACCATAGGGGTTAAGATGACATTATGTTAAAGTATAAGGGGTTAAAAATGCATTTGACTCAAAGTTCAGGGACTGAAAATAAAAATTTGAAGTTTTAAACCTGTGACGGACCGTCATGGGAGATAACGGTCAGTACGGACAGTGACGGACCGTCATACGGCATAACGGTCTGTTACGGCTAGACCAAGGCAATCATTGAGGGATGACACGTGTCAGCTGACTAAGGGACGCGTGGAAACCCTATGACGGACCGTCACGAAGGGTAACGGTCTGTTACAGCCACAAATTAGACCGCTCATCCAGAAGTTGACGTGTGGCAGGTGACTCATACTCGTGACGGACCATCACGGAAGTAACGGTCTGTTACGGATACCGCAAGAAATTGGGTGACGGACCGTCACCAATGGTAACGGTCCGTTACGGGGCTGAGAATTTCCCTATAAATAGATGATCAAGGCCAGCCATTTTAGAACATCTCAACACCAACACACCTCACAAAACACACACTTAACCTAGGGAAGCGTGCCCCGAGCCCCGATTCACGTAGGGAAGTCTGGTTTCCAGCTTTTCGAGCACAATACGCAGGAGATAGCTCTGAGGTAAGGTTCTGACTTGTTCCTAATGACTTGGTTATTTCCATTAAGCTAGGAACTTATGATTAAGTAATGTTATAATGACTTGGGACCTGATTCAAAGTCGTTGTGCTGCTCATATTAGCACATAAAGGTTATTTAAACAAGCAGGAAGTTAGAGGTGAGTTCTATGATGCCCCTTTTAAACGTTTTTAAATGTTTTGGGTATGATACACGTGTTAGGAATGTTTTTAGATACTGTATGCCATTGATTTAAATCTTTGAGCCAGTATCCATGATGTTGCAAGGAATGTTTTATGCTATAAAATGAAAGGTAACCTTCCAACCGGTATGTAGTTATCTGACAAGCGAAATGTTTTGTCTAAAGAAAGAATGGTGTATAAATCCCTCCTGGACCCGTCATTCTTTCTTGGGAACATATATCTGTTGGAGGTACTACTCTGGGAAGATAACCACCTTGTTTTGAAATGAATGAATGTTAAAAATTTTAAGACTTGTCTTGGTTTACCAAGATGAGTGATGATGAAAGGATGTCATTGACAGTGATTGCATTGACATGAAATGATTTGACCATTTTTGGTCTGTAAAGGAATGTTTTGCCATGTATGGCCAAATCCCACATAATATCTTTCAACTTATGGAATGGAACGCGGACCGTTACATTCCTTTGTGGTATGTAACGGGGAATGGCCTTTTTATAAAAGGAATGGTAAGTGGTGATGACCACTTGAGAGGTTTATGAACCTCGATAAGATATAAGTTGTACAAGATTAATGTTATATTTGGATAAATCTAACGTGAAACGGAAAGTTGATATGTCAAAGATATTTTGATAAAAAAACTAGAACTCACCAGCGTAAAGCTGACAGATGATTAAGCATGTGTATCAGGTAAAGATGTAGCTTCCAGCAGTAAAGTCAGGGGGCTAGAATAGAGGCATCTAGCGGGCTATCTAGCATATTTGGCAACTGCCATTAGAATAGTTATGTTGTACTTTCTTTAGAATGTACATTAAACAGGTTATGATATAAAATAGTATTTTTAAAGACTTCCGCTGTGTATTTTCTATGATTTCTATATGTTCATGAGTAAATCCGACAAGTGACCGGCATTCCGGGTAATCCGGGATGTGGGTGTCACATCATCTAATACGTGTAACCATCATTTTTGGCACCTAACCCCTAGCTCCTGTTACTTTAGTGTTTATACATGAAAAGGTGTTGAGTTGGTTGGTTATAATAGCAATCCGACCAGAGAGGTGCTGCCATAACTAGTTCCTGGTATGAATACCTTCTTATTTTATGTTAAACGGTCCATGTGATTGTAAACATTCAAGAGACGGTACGAGTCATGGGTTGGTCGAGGGTTGGTGACCCGTTTAGGGTTTTGATTAGATTGTGGTTACATGTGCATGGAGGGATGTCCCTATGTGCACGGGAAGTAATCATGGTACTTGGATGGGTCACGGGATGTGTTGGTCAGCCTATAAGGTAACGAAGTATAGAACCCGACCTATTTAAACAGTTTACTATTCTCTTAGTCTAGCACAACTGCTGAGGTGATGTCTTACTTGATCAGGTCCCTAATCCTATCCTAGGACCTCCTCTCTTAGAAGTGCTCTAATTGTGTGACCCTACTTGCTACAACTAACGTGAGTTCTATATGCCATCTTTTAAATGTTTTTAACACTTTTAGGGCTAATGTATATGCTTATTGATATGTGGTATGAATGTGTATAAAACTTTACCTTACTACCTATGATTATGAACATGAAAGTATGTTAAAATGATATGATGAGTAAAACAAGACTAGGATAAACAAATTAAATGTTATGAATGGCTATATGTTATGTTTTAATGGTCTGGCACGGGTCAGGTCAAACATATGAAAGTCCTCTATACGAGGCTTATACAAGTCCTCTTCATGAGGCCCATAGAGTCCTCTACTTAAGGCAACATATAGTCCTTGATCATGACAACATAGAGTCCCCTAACGGTACCATGATTTAGTGTTTGGACAAACCATGGATCCACATGACCTTGTGCTTGTGTGAAATGAATGAATAAATGCATGAATGAACGAATGATTTGCTAAAAAAATGTTTCTCTTGAGTTTAAAGATAAATTATGTTTTTTCTACTAAACTAGAACTCACTCAGCAACGCTGACTTTTGCATATACATTAGATTGAATTTCAGGTAGAATGGTTTACATGGATCTCTTGGCACTTTGATGGAGATACCCGTAAGATGAAGATTGGCATCCCGTTTAGAGACTTGTCCTTTTATTTTGAGTTATGCTTATGTTGGTTTCCCGCCTGTTTGGGACTTTTAGACTTTTCTGTTGCATTTGTTCCCGGCTTTTATGAAGACTTTACTTGAAATGTATAATATGTTATGATTCACCAACTGTGAGGCCTCCCAGGTTTGGGGCCTTACAAGGATCATTTTATCTAGGATGAGGCACGTGTACATAGCACTCTATATTTTATCGATCTTCGATGCATGTGTCGGGTTTTTCACTATATGCCATCTTTGTCTGAGGACACCAAATGCTCATTCATATCCTTTCTAGTAGATTCTTGTCTTTTTTTTGAAATTTTTTTCTAATATCATCTTCTGGACACGTAGACGATTTGTATGGCCTTTTTTTCTCGTGAGACCTCACTCATTGGATTTACTCATAAACATAGTCATCGACACTGAACTTTTAATTAAAATCATTCAACATAGCGGAAGCGTATCATTTAATTACAAAACATAACATCGGAAGTCTTAACATAAAGAAACAATGTTCTTAACACATAATCAAATAAAATGGGATGTTAGTCTTGGGCCAGGTATCCATCACGCCTTCACACGTCCCTTCTTCTTTCTACCTAAAGTGCATACTAAAAGTCAGCTAAAGTTGTTGAGTTCTAGTTTAAAGCAGTTAGGTAATAACATCATTTCTTTATAAGTATAAATATATATACATATATATATATATATATGAATACACATCAATACTTGAATTTACCTTCATTTAACATTCATTGTAAGTACATATAGATATATACATATATCCTTGCTTTCATTTATCATTCATTGGTCATAAACATAATGGTGATCAACCCGTTATAGTTGGCATAAGTCACAAAGACAGATGCTCCGTCCTACCGTCATAGTCCGTCCTCCATGATCGTACGGATCCCTTCGACCGTACATCATGCTATACCTTTCGGACTCCTTCGACCGTACTTCATGTTATACCGTCCGAATTCCTTCGATCGTCTGTCCTCAACCGTTCCACCGTCGTAGACCGTCATATTCGTCCGTCTGCCCTAAGGCATCCGTTTCCCACCCGAACTATATATACAGCTGTGCATCGATTGAGGGACTGATTCTACCGAAGTAGCCTTAGTTTAGTCTACCTTTCTAGATTTTCATTTCGGGCTGCATAATAGTTGGGTGGTCGTCCGCCTACCGAAGTAGTCGTTAACATCATTTCCTTCCATAACATTTATTCATACATAGCAAGCAATATATATATATATATAAAGAAAGATTTCAATGTTATACGTTACGTCATACTTTCATTTCATTGTTTATAAACATACTTGTTATTGTATTCATAGTGTATTGTTATATAACACATAAGGCTACAAAAAGCATTCATACTTTCATTCAATTCACGTATACACTTCAGCCCCAAAAACATTTAAAATCGTTTGCACGTAACACATAGGGGGCACAAAGAACTCACAAGGAACGCTGGTTTCTGAAGTACACTTTGCTGGTCAGGTGAGTGTCACTAAGGCCACAGCGATCTGTATAACCAAGTCATATGAGATAAGGTAATGGACCTAAATGACACTAGACGTTTATGTACTTAGGCTTAGGCGAACTTGGGTAAGTTCGCCATTTTGGACATAGGTGAACATAACAAGTTCGCCATGTTTTATGTTAAGCGAACTTAGTAAGTTCGCTTCTTTTGATCTTTAGGAGAACTTAGGTAAGTTCGCCACCTTGTTTCCTTAGGCGAACATGATTTAGCGAAGTTGGTAAGTTCGCTTAAAACGGTTCCAGGCGAACTGCGCGGTCTTCTTCACCAATCAGAACCCTAGATCTGGTCGATCGTTTTAACACGTTCAAGCTCCCAACTTTTTACGTCCAAAACGTTTCATTTTCATCACTGAGTCGAGATTCATGATTTGTTTAAAGTTTTATATGTAAAAACCTATGCTTTATGCATTTTTAACCAGAAACCCAAACCTATGCTTTATGCATTTTGGTTACACGCCATGTAATATGAAAATTGTTACGCAATCCAACTGATTGCCTTTTGAAAAAGTAGTAAGATGTATACACTAACCCGCCAAGGTTCGTGTTAAGTAATGAATCGGATTCCCCTATAAATGATCATGTTAGGTACTACCTTAGGCTTGCCACACAAGTTAATGACTGTACTGACATGAACACATGTAATGGTCACCAAGTAGTTTAAGACATAAAGCATAAAGACCATAGCATAAAAACAAAGGTACTGAATTCTGTAAGTAATGTATTTGTAAACATGTTCCACCCCAAAAGTATAAAAAGGAAAAAAGGGGCTATGTAAACTCACATGTATTGAAGCTAGAAGTGATAGTCTTGGAAATAGGAATAGGTCTTGTGAGGATTTCTCACAACACACCTACATAGATAATGGTACTCTAGGTTTAAAGTATGATGAATAAGATAAGAAAATTCTAAGGTTTTTGGGTTTGGTAGGGTTTGGGTTGAAGATGAACTTGCTTGGTTGTTTTGTAGAGATTATAAGTTCTTGACTTCCTTTAGAAACAATGGTAAAAAAAATAGTTTATAAAATTAATTTAGTTAATTATTTAGTAATTTAATTCATGATATTATTCTAAAGATAATAAATAAATTCATGAAATCTAGTAAGTTTAAAATTGTGCATATGGATTTATTTATAAGGTAACTTATGAATAAATTATGAATTGGAAGAGGTTTTTTAAATAAATAAATTTTATGTACATAAAGTGTTTATTTAGGCTATTAATCATTGTAACTAAAATAATTTATTATTAATAAATGAAATAAAATGATAAGTTAATCTTATTAATAAATGTAAATAACTTGGTTAGTTAATCAATTAATAAATTTATTATAAATGAATTAATAAAGACTAAATAGGTTTTTAAATAGATTTAATGGAACTTTGTGTAAAATAATTATTTAGAATAATTATTTGAGTATTTATGAATTTAAAAGTATTTTTAGATAATCATTCTTACACAAATAATTATTTATGAGTTCAAAAGAATTTGATAATGTCTTAATCGTTTTAATTAAAATTTGTGTAATAACATATAAATAAATAACATAATTAAATTTGCCTCAACAAATCAATTTCATTATTTATTTATGAATTTAAAATTCTTTATAATATGTTTTTAATTAAAACAAAATAAACAAACATTATTTTATAATTTCAATTTTTTTATAAAACTTTCATATTATTTTTATAGAATTTTTAAATTTTTAAATGTGAAATAATTGCTTAAAATAATAAAAGAAAACAATGTGGAACAAAAATGGGTGGCCGGGACTCGAACCCGCGCCCCTAACCGGGTCACACGCACACAACACTCTAACCATCAGACCAGGGCTTATGCCTTGGTCTGAAACCGGTTTATTTAAATCAAAAGCACAAGTTACCAAGTCATCTTCTTCCCCATTTGAACCCGTAACCCTAGCCCTCCCAATTCGCCCGAATGAGCTAACGATCGAAGCTGAAATCATGGGGCTTTTGATCCTTATATCAAGACGAATCCAAAGACACCAAAATTACCTAGAATGAATACGAATTGGAGGAGAATGACTCGATGAACAGGTTCGGGTAATACGGCTCTGATTTGTGATTTTTCAGTGAAATGGAATGTGATTCGAGGTGTGTTGAGTTTGTAATTGGTCTTGTCTATGATTGTGAGTGCCTATTTATAGTCAATTTCCATTGCATTGATCAATCGATTGAATGATTGCGAGTGGAGACTTCGGTTACGAGTTCGACATCAAGTTCACCATAATAATTCAATTAATTGCATGTAGTGGGTCGACTAGTTGGTGTAAACGTTTTGACGGTTCTAAATTCGAGTGAAAATATCCCATTTACGAGTTCGAGAATAATAAAGCAAGAACCGGTGTGGGATGGGTTTCGAACCCGTGACTGATTCGGGAGGGTGGAAGTTTTGATTTTTGGCAAAACAGGTCCTCGAGGTTCCAGCTTGTTAACATTTTATGTAAAAACTTTGTTTTAATTTAGAAATTAAATTTAAGAATTTACCATATAGATCCTGGACTTTATAAAACATAAATTTATTAAATCTTATATTTTTTATAAAATCTAATAAATTATTAGGTCATAATTAAATGTTAGAAATATAAAAAAAATATAGTTTTCTAAATAGAAATAAATTCTTATTTTGATCAAATACATAACCCTAATTTTTATATAGAGTTTTTAATTAATTTTTTTTGTAAGTTGTTTATTTATAAATGTATGTGTACATATATATATAGGTTTAGAAATAACATATATATATATATATATATATATTTAATAGAATAGTAACAATTATATAATCTCTTATATAAAAATTTATTATATTTTAAATTTGAAATAATTGTATCTAATGTATGTATGTATACTCATGAAATGAAATAGGTAAATAGGATGGTTTATCACAAAAATAATGAATTTACAAGAGCCAAAAAAGTAAAAATATAGGCCAAAATTTCCTGGGGATTACACACTCACTGGCTTCGTGCTTCAAATTCCCGAGATATAAGTATAGGCATCTCATAAGAGCATCCCGTCGATCGTCTAGAAAAGCGTCAAAAATCCTCGCATCATCTCGATACATCAAACATCGAGAAGAACATCAAAAATAGAAGTACTCTACTTGATCACATAAGCTACACGTCCTACACACGGTCCACCGTGTACTAAAAGGACACAACCAACTTAATCACATGACAAAACATACATTGTTCTACATACGTAACTAATAGCCCAAACCCTTAACTCGCACAATGTGCACACACAACTGCTAGACCTGAGTAAACCCACGTGTATACGACATGACCACGTCATTAGTAGATACACAAACCCCTGAACTCCATCTCTTATTCATCACAACGGTGGCCCCTGCCACACGTCATTGCGTACTCATACAGAGCCCACACGGTCGTACCCCTCACGGGTCGTACCATTGGTTCAGAATAACACATTACTGAGACTAGACACAAAACACCATCCCACGGGTTACACTACAGATGTCACGCACTAGACATCATCCTAAACAATCATACATACATAAGATGTATAACCACCACCTCACACAGGACCCCATCCTAAACATTCACACCAAGTTCAGTACACCCACTGCATTCAAGACACCACCTAGACATTAGCACCTAGGTGACATAAACAAATTCAAATTCATGTCTATGAAAGTCTACATGCACATCCTAATCACCCATGCTCTCATATTGTACTAGGAATCACTTTATGATTTCACGTCATTGAAAATGTAATCACATAAGCACACATTACCACACATAATCAACAATTGTAAACACAATCGTACACCATCACAAAACATAATTATCATCAATTATGTTCAAATCGGCATGCGGTAAACTCAAAATCAATGTCACAATCAAATAGTCAATATTTGATGTAAGAATCTCATAACGTAATCGTCTAATCAATCATAACGTCAAATCACCCCAAAATCTCTTGTGGCAACTGCCACAGCAACTAACCATCGAGCAGTCATACATCTCAAATAATGCCCACAAAATCACTACTAGACAACGTCAGGGTGCATCTGGCGTGTCCTCCTCTGTTCCTCCCCGTCACTTCCCGGGTCATTCCCTGGGTCTTCCTGAAACAGAGCTCTCTTAGCTGTCGCAAGTGGTCGATCTCTCAATCATGCAGGTCCACATCCTAGAGAAAAATCACGTACTGCTGGCACCGCCCTCCTTTTTGTAGAACCAAAGACTGATTGTTACAAAATTATTCCAAGTACAAATGCTGCTGATAGGCTTATTAGCAGCATTCAGCACAAGGTGCTGCTGATAGGCTTATCAGTAGCATTCAGCACAAGTTGCTGCTGATAGGCTTATCAGCAGCATTCAGCACAAGTTGCTGCTGATAGGCTTATCAGTAGCGGTCATCCATGTTTGCTGCTGATAGGCTTACCAGCAGCAACCTTCACTCTTTGCAGCTGATAGCTCTATTCACTGAAAACCAAACGTTGCAGCTGACTATCCAGGCCAAGCGTCTCTGACACCTTTCTGCAAAAGCAACTGACAGACTCAAAGCAGAAGGAACCGCTATGGTCAACCAATGACGGACAACAATACACTTCTCCAAGCATGCAAACAATCATGAATAAAGAAAACGTTTCAGTAAAGTTAACTAGATTAGCCTTTACGTGTAATGTAAATTAATAAACAAGATCAACGGCTTGTGTTCGATCTGATCCTTAGAATCAAGGGTCTGTCTTGATTCTAAGTTACTATAAATACCGAGTTGCCACTTCAGTGCTTGTGTGCTTGTTATACTTATTCATTGAGTTTCTCACTTGTAATCTTTGCATTCACAAAAGCTTAATACAACAGTGTTTATCAGTATTCTTTGTGTTTACTTGACTATAAATTGTGTAGTTGATTTTGTTTCCGCCAACCTCAACTAAGAACAGAACCATCTTGTATTCTCACGATCCTACAAGTGGTATCAGAGCTTTGGCTCAGATTAAACAAACTAACATTTGTTTAATCATCTCTGGTTCTATTCTAAACTCTCTCTTTGAACTAGTCACCCAAAATCAAAACAAAAATGGCACAGAGTAATGGCTTTGAAGATATTGGCAGCATCAACCGACCACCAAGGTTGGTATCTGGAGAAGACTATGACATGTAGAAAAATCGCATGGAAAGCTTCTTCTGTTACCAGGAATACGGAATGTGGAGATCCATCAAGGAGGGTCCATATATTCCCATGGTGGCCTCTGCTGATAATGGAGGGCTACAAGTCCTGAAGGAAACCTCCAAGTACTCTGAAGAGGACATCAAGAAAATGGAGGTGGACTTCAAGGCACTAGGAGCCATCCAAATGTGCCTTCCAAATGAAGTTTTTCACAACTTCAGAAGTTACAAAACTGCCAAGGAGCTCTGGGAGGCGCTGGAAAAGATGTTTGCTGGCTCTGAAGAAGTCAAAGAGAACAGAAGGGACATACTGAAGCAGCAGTATGAGAACTTCGTCTGGAGGGAAGGTGAGACCTTAACTATTTTATATAACAGATTTACCTATCTTGTAGGTGAACTGCAGTGCTCCAAGGTAAAGCTGGAGAATGAAGACATTCTCAAGAAGTTCATAAGATCTCTTCCTAGTTGCTGGACATTATACACTGTGTCCATCAGAAGAACAGAGAATCTGAAGACTCTTCAGATGACTGAGCTCTTTGGCATGCTCAAAACCTATGAATTAGAAATGATTCAAGCTAAAGAAAGGAGCTCCAGTTATCAATCAGCTACCACTTCCTCCACTACCTCCTCAGCGCTTCACTCTGATCATTCCGGTCCTAGTGCAAGCAGCTACTATCCTCCCATTGTTACTCACCCTCAGACCCCAACCGCTTCACAATCTAACTCATCACCATTTCTTCTTGAGGCACCTCCTCAACAACCAACCTCTACTGCTTTTGTCTCTGACAACTCAAGCAGCATGTATTTCATAAAAGAGGATCTGGAATGCTTTCATCCAGATGATCTTGAAGAAATGGATATTCAGCACTCATATGCCATGCTCTCCCTCAGAGCAAAAAGGTTCTATTCTAGAACCGGAAGATCATTTCCAAGCAACAACTCAAACAGCAGAGTTGGGCTTGATAAAAGCAAGATCCGTTGTTACAACTGTAACCAAATGGGTCACTTTGCTAGGGAGTGCAAGGCACCTAAAGCCAATCAGGGTGCCGGCCATCAAAGACAAGCCTACCAAAGTCAGCCCAGACAACAGCAGCAACAACAAACTCCCCCAGCACAAACTGCAGCCTGTGCAAATGTTGGAACTGCAGAATTCGACTGGAGTTTTCAATATGAAGATGTTCCTGTCTCCAACCAAGCACTTATGGCAGACACTGCAGAGATACCACCTCAGGTATTTGAACATCTATGCTCTCAAGCTTGTATTGATAAAGTTTTAGGTTATAGAAAACATAACCAAAACCTTATAGATCAAAATGAAGAGTTTCTTCAAATGAAATCTGAGTTCAAAAAGGTTGAAATCACTTACAAAGAAAAAATTGAATGCCTTAAGAAAGAGATTTCATCTCTAAAACATGAACAAACCAATCTTGAAACTCAGATTGATGATCTATTAGTAAAACTTAAATCAACCAAAGCTGATCTGGCAGAACAGAAAGTTCATGTTGAAAAATATGAATTTTCTTCTAAAAAGCTACAGAGACTTCTAGATATTCAAGTCCATGAAAAGGTAAAGCTTGGAGGACTTAGATATGGCAAGGAACAGTACAATACTGTTCCTCATCCAGCTGACTATGTTGCCATCTATGAACCAAGCTTCGATGTTGCAAAACTCGACACTGCAAACAGAAATCTTGATCCTCCAATGGATGAACCCCTTGTTAAAGACTGCACTACCTCATCAGAATCTGAGTTAACCTTCTCAGACCATGTTGAAACAAGTACAGCCTCATCTGAAGCTGTTCTGAATAGAGTCCCAGTCCCTACTGTTCTCCCAGCTGTTCCAGCCCCTGTACCATTCAAACAGATAAGGATCAGCTATCCTCCAGGTGGAAGAAAGCTAAACACTGAAAAGGGACAGACATCAGGACCCACAAACTCCAAGTCTCAGTTCATGCCAAATCAGCAACAGGTTAGAAGAGTTACAACCAAGAAAACTCAGTTCAGAAACTCTTCTTCTCCACCAAGGAAGCAGCAGCCCAAGGTTCAGCAGTCCTGCATCATATGTGGGGAATCAAACCACTTTGCTGCAAAATGTCAGTTCAACCCCTTCAACCAGATCCTTCTTCAATCAGCGCATAAACAAAAGAAGGATCAGCATACTTCAGTTGATAGGCCATCTGCAGACAGTAGAAGAGTTGAGACTGCAGAAAAACATAAGCAGCAGCAAAAGGCAAAGCCTTCAGCAGCCACCAAATCTGCTGCTGCTCAAACAAAGCAGTCAGCAGCAAAAACTAAATCTGATGCTGCTCCAAATAAGCCCTCAGCAGCAAAAGCAAAATCTGCTGCTGAAAGGCCAAGGTCATCAGCAGCAACATCTGCAGCTGATAAGCTGAAGCTATCAGCAGCAAAACCTGCCCCTGCTGACAGGCCAAAACCTCAAGCAGGAAAATCAACTGCTGATAGAGCAAATTCATCAGCTGCCAAAGCCAAATCCGCAGCCGATAAAGAAAAGAGAACTGGAAAACCACCACTTAAGCAATGGAAAGCCAAAATCTCTGCTCCTGTCAGCAAAATCATCATCGGTGCTGTTGAATGCACGCATGATGAATCAGAATGTCCAAGAACTCTTTTCTTCAAAAAGGAGAGCTCTTGGACCACTCCCACTAACTAAATCTCTTTCATGTGCAGGGACAGCCAGGTAACAAGAATAACACCTGGGTGGTAGATAGCGGCTGTTCCAGGCACATGACAGGCAACAGGTCCATCCTCTCCAACTTCAGACACTTCAATGGAGGATATGTTGCCTTTGGGAGTGACTCAAAAGGTGGATCTATCACTGGACAAGGCACTGTGTCCAATGAAAGGATGAGTATTGAAAGAGTCAACTATGTTAAAGAACTTGACTTCAATCTCATGAGTGTTTCTCAAGTATGTGATCAAAAGCATTGGATGCTCTTCACTGACAAAGAATGTTTCGTGTTAGCTCCTGGCCTATCTAAACCTCCCCCAGAGAAGATTCTCCTAACTGCTAATAGAAAGGAAAACTTATATGTGCTTGACATGAATGAAGTCACTCCATCTGGTAGTGTTTCATGTTTTCTGTCAAAGGCATCAGTTGATGAATCCGCTCTCTGGCACAGGAGGTTAAGCCATGTTAACATCAAAACAATCAATAAATTAGTGAAGGACAATCTTGTCAGAGGGCTTCCTGACAAAGAATTCCAGCTAGACGATCATTGCATTGCCTACTTGAAGGGAAAACAACACAAAAGTTCCCATAAGCCCAAGACATTGAACACAAATGACACTCCTCTCCAGCTACTGCATATGGATCTCTTTGGTCCTACAAATGTCATGTCAATGGGCAAAAAGTCCTACTGTCTGGTGATCACTGATGACTTCTCCAGATTCTCTTGGGTATTCTTCCTAAGAACAAAAGATGAAACTGCTGAGATTCTCAAATCATATATTCTCAGGGTAGAGAATCAAAGCAATCTGAAGGTAAAGATCATAAGGTGTGATCAGGGAACAGAGTTCAAAAATCACACTTTGAACAGTTTCTGTGAGAGCAAGGGCATTGAAAGGCAGTACAGTGCTCCAAGAACTCCTCAACAAAATGGGGTTGCTGAAAGAAGAAACAGGACTCTGATTGAATCAGCAAGATCTATGCTGGCTGACTCAAAGCTGCCCCTTACTTTCTGGGCAGAAGCAGTAAGCACAGCTTGTTATGTGCAGAATAGAGTCCTTATTGTTAAGCCTCTCCAGAAAACTCCCTATGAACTCTGGCTCAAAAGAGTTCCCTACATTGGCTTCCTGAAGCCCTTTGGATGTCCATGTACCATCCTCATCACACATGGAGTTCTTCCTAAATTCGGTGCAAAGTCTGATGAAGGTTACTTTGTGGGTTACTCCTCTCAATCGAAGGCCTACCGAGTGTTCAATTCTAGGACTCGGATTGTGGAAGAATCTGCTAATGTGGAATGCAGGGAACACGTTGTCTGTGAACAAGGCAAAGGTCCCAACTGGCTTTTTGATATAGACTCCTTCACCCAGATATTTGAGCCCCTCATATTCTCAAATATGGAGCCTCCTTCTTCAAACTCAACACCTTCTACCTCAACCTCTTCTTCTGACTACATACTGGAGTTTCCCAGTCCCTACATCAGGATGAAAAGGCCATCCATTGATCCTCCATCAGTGGCAGAAGCTATTGAAGCCAGTGCAGGTGAAGCCGGTACATCCAACACCACAAGCAGCAATCTCTCTGACAATGAAATCCTAAATGAAGCCTCCTCAATTCATGCTGAAGAGGCCTCTGATGCTAATGCTGCTGACTATGTGGAACATAATGATCAGATCCTCCAAGCTCCTCTCCAGACATCTGAAGACAATACTGATCTAAACCACAGTAATCTTGAAGAGGGAATACGGCTGGATGTGATACCTGCTCAGAGAATAAACAAAGAGCATCCTCTGGAAAACATCATTGGCTAAGTCCACACAGGCATCCAGACAAGAAGTAAGTCTCATGAAGCCAACATTTGTTTGTTCTCTTGCTTTCTATCACAGGTGGAACCCAAAAGGATTGATGAAGCTCTCAAGCACAACAGTTGGATTGAAGCAATGCAGGAAGAATTGCTGTAATTCAAAAGACAAGATGTTTGGAAGCTTGTTGATCTTCCACCTGGTCAAACAGCCATTGGAACAAGATGGGTTTTCAGAAACAAGCAAGATGAGAGGGGCATCGTAGTCAAGAACAAAGCCAGACTGGTAGCTCAAGGTTACACTCAAGAAGAAGGCATTGACTATGATGAAGTTTTTGCTCCTGTTGCCCGTCTGGAAGCCATTAGAATTTTTCTGGCTTATGCAGCATCCAAAAACTTTATGGTCTATCAAATGGATGTGAAGAGTGCCTTTCTGTATGGCACGATTGATGAAGAGGTCTATGTCAAACAGCCTCCAGGCTTTGTAGATCCTGCACATCCAAATAAGGTCTTAAAACTGGACAAAGCTCTCTATGGCTTACACCAAGCCCCAAGAGCCTGGTATGAAACTTTATCTGGATATCTACTTAGTAACAACTTCAGAAGGGGGGCCATTGATCAGACACTTTTCATCAAAGATGAAGGGGGCGAAATTTTGTTGGTCCAGATTTATGTTGATGACATTATCTTTGGATCTACAAGAAAGAAGCTCTGCAAAGACTTTGAAGTTCTGATGCATTCCAAATTTGAAATGAGTTCAATGGGTGAACTAAATTTCTTTTTAGGACTTCAAGTCAAACAGGTACCAACTGGAATCTTCATAAGTCAATCCAAGTATGTCAAAAGCATCTTGGAGAGGTTCAAAATGACTGACTGCTCTGCTGCAAGAACTCCTATGCAAGTGCACCATCAATTATCTCCGGATAAAGAAGGACAAGACACTGATCAACATCAGTACCGAGCAATGATAGGGTCTCTCATGTACCTCACTGCCTCAAGACCAGATATCATGTTTGCAGTTTGTCTCTGCGCAAGATTTCAAGCAGCTCCAAAAGTGTCTCATCTTCAAGCTGTCAAAAGGATCCTTAGATACCTAAAGGGAGCTCCAAAACTTGGGCTATGGTATCCAAAGAATGAAAATGTCAATCTCTATGCCTACACTGACAGTGACTATAGGGGTTGTAACTTGGACAAAAAGTCCACATCTGGGGGATGTCAATTTCTTGGAGGAAGGCTCATCTCATGGCAATGCAAAAAGCAAACATGTGTTTCTACTTCAACAGCTGAAGCAGAATACATTGCAGCTTCAAGCTGCTGTGCACAGGTCATCTGGATCCAAAATCAAATGCTTGACTATGGAATGACCTTCATGCAGACTCCAATTCTCATTGACAACATGAGTGCTATCTCTATCACAAACAATCCGGTGCAGCACTCAAAGACAAAGCACATCGACATCAGGTACCATTTCATAAGAGATCAAGCTGAGAAAAGGAGAATTATTTTAACCAAAGTTCATACAAATGAGCAATATGCTGATCTGTTTACAAAACCTTTTGATGAAGCTAGATTCAGATATTTAGTTGAATCAATTGGTATGATGAACTTTGATTAAAATCCATCTCAAGTTTCTCCTTAAAATGTGTCTTTTTGTCCCTTGTTGTAAATAAAAGTTATGGGTCAGCAGCATTTTTGTCCTTCAGCTGCTGACAGGTAAAAGCATCAGCAGCAAAAGTTTTGCCACTGATAGCTTTAAGTTATCAGCAGGTACATGTTTCCTGCGGATAGCTTTAAGGCTTTCAGCAGCAATTTCTTTGCTGCAGATCTTTAAACCTTTCAGCAGCAAAATCTGCTGCTGACAGACTTATCTTTCCGCAGCAACCAAGTTTGCAGCGGATAGGCTTATCCATCGGCTGTAACCAATTTTGCTGCGGATACTCTTATCTTTCAGCAGCAACCAAGTTTGCTGCTGATGGGTGAACATAAGTCTAAATTAACTTTTACCCGCTGTAAAAGTAAATATCGTCAGTCTTCACCATGACTGCTCGAGTGTTTTACAGCTGTAACAATGAAAAGTGAAACAGGTTGTACTGTACAAGTAGAGTTGCTTTTTCTCCGTCTGCCGTTATATCACCAACTCAAATCATCCCTCTACCTCTTCATATTCAATTTCAAACCTAGCTCTCATCACTTTCTCTCCCGTCCCCACAGCATTCAAAGCCCTCCACAATTAACCACCATTCAAACACCTTTCTCTCTTCCCTCCGAATCCATAACAATGGCAGGCGCAGATATAAACAACCCCAACGATAAGTTCTCCCCATATCACAACCTAACTGCATACCTAATCAAGAGCAAGAAATCCGAAGGTTTTGACGGTATGATCGACTTCCTCTGTCGGTCCAAAATTTACCATGCCCTAACCGTCAACCCAACCATATATACTTCACACATGGAAGATTTTTGGAGCTCAGCCGTGTATTCTACTGAACAGGGCACTCCTCAAATCAGAGGCACAGTAGACGGTAAGGAAATGATCATCACTGAAGCAAAACTCCGCCAACACCTCAAGCTTCAGGATGAAGGGGACGCCCTCTCTTACCCAAGAGACGTATACATGAGGACCTTTGTATCCATAGGGTACACTGGGAATCAAACAAAGTATACGATAGAGAAGGCACTCATGGGTCCTAAATGGAAGTATCTCTGCCACACTCTTCTCCAATGCATATCTCAAAAGAGGAGTGGCTGGAACCAACTCAGCTCCGGACTTGCGTCGGCCGTTCACGGTATGATAACAGGGGCAGGTTTCAATTTTTCCCACCTCATTCTTGAAGGTTTGAGATACAACCTTCAAGAAGGGGTGAAATCTCAGTTCTTCATGTACCCAAGATTCTTGCAAGAAGTGTTCAATATTGAACACCAAGATCTTTCAAAAACTGCAAGAATCTACTCAATTCTGGGACATAAGAACAACATTTTTCAAAGCATGAGAACAGTTTCATCAAAGTTCTCAGGGGCCGATGTTCCATTGTTATCTACAATGTTGAACACACATAGTGCCCAGGGTGACAGTTCAGCAAACCCAGCTGATACTGATCCCACACCCTCCACCTCACTGCCACAAACTCAACCTACTGTTTCCCTTGATCGAACCCCTGTGCATTCTACTGAGGATGCACAGGCACATACATTACTCATTCCCAGTTTGATTGCTCAACTGGAACACAGGGCCCCGGTTGTAGCCAAGTATACAAGGAAGAGGGGCAAGAGAACTCCTTCTTCTCTTGCCTCCAAGGCCCAAACCCAAGCCAACATCCCTCACTCAGAATCACAACATTCTAGTGAGAATATCATAAGGGAAAGCCACATTGCTAGGGAGACTCCTTCGGAAGTCTCTCTATTAGGATTAGGATCACTTCCCGGATCCATAGAACAGCCCTTCGAGCCATTCCTCTCTTCTTTGAACTTAAGTGTAGAGGAACCTGACCAAAGTGATGTACCTTCTCCAACTACCACTATCAAGGGGGTACTGATTGGTCTTGCTTCCGAAACACCCAGCCCAAGTTCTTCAACCTTGAAGGTCCACTCTGGGAGTATTGAAAGAGTGGATGTGGACGAGGCTGTCACTACTGCTGGTCCATCAACTGACCAGGAGGACAGTGACAACATCTTTAAGACCTCAACCACGGCAACTCACGGTGAGGGTGTTTCCTTGGAAACTCCCTTCACTGAGAGGAATCCCAGGCGCCAAGAAACCACGGGTGATGGGGATGCTGAGGCTAGGCCTACGGCCCCATCTGGGTCCAAGGATTCCACAACTGTGGATGAGGACAGTCTGAAACTACACAACTTGGAATTGACGGCCAGAGTGGCTATGCTTGAGGCCGAAGTGTCCAAACTACGACACCAAGTCTTGATGCATGAAGCCCATCAATGTCCCTCCACGGCTTCTCCCTCTCTTGTCTCAGTGGGCACTCAAACAGATGCCTATATGTCCACTGATGCAACTAAAAAGGGGGAGAAAGTCTCCATGGAAGAAGACGAAGACAGTCTTGACAACTGGATTCAAGAGCAGTTTGTTCTTCAAAGCTCACAATACAAGCCAGCTTTTGTCCAAGTTCATGACTTGCCAGCCCCAGATAACGAAGACGAAGAGATATCTGAAGACTGGCAGTTGGTTGTCAGGGCTGTCGATGAAATGCTGAATGATGCTGAAGACACAGAACAAACAAATGCATCATTCAGCATCCTTCCTCAAGCAGCAGCCATCATAGGTCAATCCACTACCCCCCAAATCTTCAAATCTTCAAGGAAGCTAGAGTTTGACTCTATTCTAGCTTGGGGGTATGATGGATCAGCTGAGAGGTTCTGGATTGGATGGGAGTTCAGCGAAGTAGAAGAGCTGAACTGGAACTCTCTCAATGCCCTCCAAGTCCTAGAACTGCATCTAACTGACTGCATCAACACTTCAGCAGATCTCTCAGCTGAACTTGCCATTGGCAGGTTCTATGACCTGATGGAGGATAATCTACCCAGGTTCCAAAGATTCCTTCAAGCAACACATCGGGTAGCTTATCCTGAATCTTCGTCGGCCGCAGAAAGAAGACTGTCTCCCAACAATCTTGCAATAACAAGGAGCAGTCTTCTCCCTGAAGAAGAAGTTCTGGGCCTTCAAAGATTTCTGTATGCCTTCCTGGTCAAGGACTCGGACGTACTAGGATGGGTAAGCACTAGGCTCCTTGACCACGCTTTCTTCCTAAGCAACGGTTCTGCTCTCATCATCAACACCGGGAACATCCTTCAGCTACCAACAAATTTCCTCCACAAGATCTATCTACTAAAAGCCAACATCTGCAATGTCAACTCCCTTGAAAGCCAGGCGATGATAGCAATTATCAAAGCTCACCTTGAGAAGGAAGGAAGGATTGATGAGGAAGAAGATGTGTCAACTTCTGATGCTGACTCCAACTCAGATACTCCTCAAGTTGAAGCCACATCTGCAGCATCTGGCACAAGATCTTCTCTCAGGGATCAACTGAAGGAAATAGAAGGTCCTGAGTATCAACTTGATGAAGAAAGTGATCATCCCTTGTCAATCCCTCAATATGCCAATGAAGCCGAGGCAGAGATCCCAACAGCACAACAATCAGCTGTTTCTGTGATCAGTGAAGCCAGAGCAGAGGCATCCAATGTTAATAAAGGGAAGGGCATCATGACAAAAGAGGATGAAGAGAGGTTGCAAAAGGAAAAGAAAGAGAAAGAAGAGAGAAGAAGGAAAAGAGAAGAAGAGTTGGCTGAAGAGATGGCTCAAAAACAAAGGCATGAAGATAGAAAGGCAGCCATACTTCTCAGACAACAGACAATCCAGTTGTATGCCAAACAGCCGGATGAAATGAAGGTAAAAGTCCTTGCAGGGTCTCAACTTGAGGAAGATGAATAACTTGCTAGACAGCTGCAGGAACAGTTTGCAAAAGAAGAAGAAGAAGAAGCTAAAAAGAAAAGGAAGGAAGATGCTAAGTTTAGAATCACTGATTCTAAATTAGCAAAAGAATTAAGGGAGGAGTGGACTGAAGCTCTGATCTCTCAAGGTAAGGATGCAGACTACCTTGAAAAACTGTCAAACAAAGAGATCTATAGAGCCTTCATGGGTCAGCAGGGGGAATTGACAAAGAAAAAGAAAGATTAAGAGAAAGAAAAAGCTCAACAGAAGTCAAAGAAAGCCATTGCCCTTAATCTAAGGACCCATGAAGAAAGGAAGAAGATGACTGACTTCCTTAAGGCAAGGGGAGAAAGTGGAAAAAGGTTAGGTCCCATGTCCTTCATGAACCTACAAGCCCTATATACAACAGTGAAAAAGGAAGAGGAAGAAAGACTGGAAAAGAGACCAGTCAAGAAACAAAGAACCTCTGCACCAGAAACTACTTCCTCTCTCCAAACACCATCCACAAACATCCCCAAGCCTTCCACTCCTCCACCCAAAAAGTCCAAGTCATCCCACCCAGCTCCCACTCATCAACAGCCTCCCTTGAAGATACCCAAACCCACTCCTAAACCAGAAGACTCAAGAAATATAGTTAACTGGTTCTACAATTCACAAGATCAAGTGTTTGAGATCTTCAGGGGGAGAACTGAGAGAAGAAGATCCACTTACAGGTCTGTTGATGAGGTTCTGCAATTACCTGATTCCGATCTTCAAAGAATTTTAGAGCTGGGTGAAGCTCATAAGCCTACAAATAAGAGTGGGAAACATCTTATGCTAGCTATCAGACACTACTTCAATCCTAGCAAAGATGTGGTCATGAATATCAAACCACTCAAGTCTCACTCTCCATTTGTATCTTGGTCCTATAATGCTGATTTGGATGAATTCACTTTGATTGATGTAAAGAAGCAGCAGATGAGATGTTCAAGCAAAGCTATCTACAAAATGCCACACAAAGACATCAAGACTCTGTCTGAACTTCCATTGAATAATCCCAGCAAGGATCAAAGAGGCTATGAGGTGGAAAGAATAGTCAGCCATATGCAAAAGCTTCAGCAACAAAGAGACTAGAAGAATTTTGGTAGCATCAATCTAGGCTCCTAAATCCATAGCATCGTCAGAGTTTTGCACTAAGCAACCTTGACCATGTTACGGATTTCTTCGATTAAACCCCAAATATATCTCTTTATCAGATTAGATTTAGGGGTAGCAAGATGAAGAACTATTCGAGCATACTCGAGGAGTTTAGTCGAATACTCTTGATGATTTGTACCAATCATCTTTACACTCAAAAATTTCCCTTCAATTTGTTCCCTTTCATTCTGTGGAACGTACTTCTTTTCCACTCTTGCCTTGAAGGCACTCCAGCCCATAGCATAGGCTGCATCCCTTCCTTTGGCATCAATAATGTTATTCCACCACTCCAAAGCTTGATCTTTGAACAAATTGGAAGCATAAAGAACTTTATTTTTCTCAGCACATTTGCTTATAGCAAGCACAGATTCCGTCTTCTCGATCCACCTCAATGTGGCATTCCACCTTCCTTTCCAGAAAAGTTATAGGGCTTGCAATCCTTCAACATTTTGTATGTACAGCCAACATTTTTTCTCGTTTTCTCCAAATGACCATAATTATTATCCATTCCTTCATATTCGGAAGAATTATGGTAATATTCTTCTCTCTCGGTCTTCTTGGTTGGGTGAGTAGCAGAACCTTGACATTTGAGGGTAGCAGATTTGGATTGAGTGATAGTTCGGGTATGTTGAGAATGGACAGATTTTGGAATTGATGGTTGAATAGATATTTTATCTACTTGCCTCTTTTCCATTTCGGTAAAGATCATTGGAAGAGAATCTTTGATTCCTTCTTCAATCAGTTTCTGAAGTTCTTTACGAGAATCAGGGATTTCAGCAACATTTTCAATTACTGCCTGTTTCCTCTTTCCTCTCGTATTATAAAATAGTCCAGTTTGTTTAGACATGCTATCAAAAGAATAAGATTGGAATTAAAAATAGAACTTTTTATTGATAAAATATATACAAAAGATAATACATGTAGAAATCATTGTTTCTAAAAATTCCTAAAATTCTTTTCTTCAAGAGCTTGAACTAACAACGCATTCCGAGCTTCAACCACAACTTTTTCTCGTTCTAGCTCAGCTATTCAGTTTAACAACATTTGTTCTTTTTCACTTCCTGATGCATTCTCATTTATATGAGTAGCAAGTAAAGGAACAGTCTCATAGTAAGGAACGTAGAGTTTATTAGAATCAGCTCGTTCTTCTTCTTTAGGATCACATTTATTTTCATAAGGCATTTCAGCATATCCCTCATGAAAATTATGTGAGTATATTGGAGTGATATTATAGCTTCCAACAGTAGGAGTAGAATGAAAACATATAGAAGGATTATAGGGAACACTAGTGCTTCCTATTTCTCCGAGGCTTCTGAAAGTTGAACTTTCAGTTTCCTCATTATTTTCTATAGTCGTTTCATTTGTTTTGTGTTCATAATAATTAGCTGGAGCGAATTTTCAAAGAAATCTAGGACATTTTCCTTTTCCAACCATGTATGTACATAAAATAAAATAAAACGAGATTTATTATTTTATTAGAAAATATATTACATGGAAGCAAAAATACAATATAAGATTCTAGTCCTTCATTAGCTCTTTTCCAAGAGTCATCAAATCCTCTCCGTATTCATATACTTGTTGCCCATAGATTTTAGTTCTTGATTTGTCCATGATTTTCTCCCTGGTTACTTCGTCCGTTTGGCGCAACAAACGATCTAGGCACTCAATAGGAGAAGAAGACATACTTTCCTCATAACCATATTTGGGTGGAGGCTCACGGAGTCCAACCATAATATCGTTATAAGCATTTTGGTATTCTGGAAGAGCTTGAAGATAGGTTTCAAAAGGACCAAGATAAACTGGTTCAGGAAACATATAAGGATCATACAAGACTGGAGTTTCAGATTGTTCGGATACAGAGTTAGTACAATAAGATTCTTCCTCAAAAGGTTCTTCTTCGGTCAACATATTCTGATGGGCTTGACTAGACTCAGCCTCATCATTTTCTTGCTGTAATGGGACTTCATTATTCTAATTGCTGAAATCAGATCCAGCTTCCATCCATTGGTTTGAAGTATCGTAAGATTGGGGATGGTATTCAGGAGTAACGTTAAATGGATCATCATTGTAGTAAGGTGAAGAAATGGGATTCATTTGTGAACCCAAGGGATGATATTCAGGACATTCTTGCTTAATTGGTCGGTTAGGATCATAATAAATAGGAACAGAGTTATCTCTAGACATCCTTCAACTTAAAGCATCAATACTTATCTTATTCTTTTGGTCAAGACTTAAATACTAAGGACAGTATCATTATCTTAACTAAAGCTCCACAAGGATGGTTATCTTCCCAGAGTAGTACCTCCAACAAAGATGTTCCCAGGAAAGAATGATGGGTCTAGGAGAGATTTATACACCACTCTTTCCTTATATAGAACATTCCGTTTGTCAGATAACTACATACCGGTCAGAAGGTTACCTTGTTTTCTTATTTTAATCTTGAGGCATAAAATAAACTCATGGTTAAAGCTTAGATACTAGATCCAAGTATCTAATTCGCTAAAACCTGTGGCTCTGATACCAACCTTTCACACCCCGCCTCAAGCTCCCCTGGACGTGTGTGGGCACGATTGGTACCTGTTTTGATTTCAGAGTTTTTATAAAACACAACGGAAGTATTTTCATAAGTATCGTTCATCATTTGTATCAACCTCGAGGGTTGTATTTGTAAAAATCAAAACCCAGTTGGAAAACAAAAGTCTCGTATTTATTTCATAAACATAAGGGTTTAAATACCCTTTCTCATTCGATTACAAAAACAGAGTTTGAAATCAAATACAATTCTTGTCTCTTATGGACAAGTTTCAAGCCACTAGAAATAGTACTATCCAAGGTTGATCAGTCCCTTGATCGTATCTCCTTTTTCATCTTTTTGGATTTCCTATGCACGAGGCCTGAGAATCCAGCGTGCAAGTTATCCTTTTTCAATATTCATTCCTGGGTCGGATCTTATGTCTGCCCGTATCCCCTTTTCCTTTTCATTTTATTCGTTGCCTTAAAACATTTTGAAAATGGTACGTCAACGGAAACGCCGGTGAATACAATTATCTTGACAATAAAATCATTTGGAACAAACAAGTATTAATTTCATAATCACAACTTTATGTTCAATCTACACATTCAGTAAGCCCATGTCCTGACTGTATGCACCACTGTATACACTGACATCATACCTTATAACAAGGGACAGGTCTACGCCTCCGAATTTTTTATAAGATAAGCACCAGCCGCAATCCGGGACTTTCATCCGAGACCCGTGTATCCATTGCAAGTTTTACGTATACTTATGGCCCGAATGCTTTGTTTGTAGAAGAACATTGAGCATTATTCCCTTAACCTTTATTTGGCCATTTTCGTAAACGTAAATGTTTGACACAAGTTTCGAAATAAATAAAGTATCCACCTTGATTATAGGAATGAGCCTCTAAGTTGGAAATTATAGAATCAACCTCCTACTTTGATTTCTCTAGCGTATCGGCACTTCTATGAGCGTTTCTTCTTAAACCGGGAACTACAATGAGCGGTAGTTGGACCGGAATCATCGAGAGTGGGCTAGGACGTCTCAAGAATAAGTTTAGAGTGAATAGAACGTTTGTGTTGTGAAGAAAACTGATGAACTCGACCAGCTATTTATAGGGCCAAGTCTAGGTCGTGACGGACCATTACGGGTGGTGACGGTCCATCACCAGATTAGGGTTTCGCGAGTCATTAGACACATGTCACCCTATGGTGATTTTGCGGCTATGACAGACCGTTACCAGGTGTGACGGTCCGTTATAGGGTTTCCATGCATCAGTTTATGACCATTAGTCACTGGACACGTGGCGTGTCATCATTGTTTGTGTACTCAGCTCGTAACGGACCGTTACCGTCCGTGACTGTCCGTTACCGTTGGATTTTCATGTTTTCTACTTTTTGAACCTTGATATTTGGTATATTTACACTTATAGTCCCTATTGTTTATACCTTAGGCAAATCTTGGACTTTTTCGTGACAGGTGTTACACCGTGTACCCGGACCGGGTCCCATGCATGCACTTAAACGTGCAATGCAAACCCTAATCCCTACGAAACATGCTAAGGAGAAAGCAAAGGGGTGACGGGCTGCGGGTAGCCGAATACCCGCATCACACTCCTTAGCGTTTGTAGTGATGTTATTAGAAATATATGGTTTTAGGAAGTTGTTTTGACACAACTACCAGGTTTTAAATTTTATAAAATGATTAATAGTTTAACTAACTAAATAATTGTTATTATTGTTTAGTTTAATAACAAGGATAATAGTTCCAATGCAAAAATAGGTGAGGCAACAAAACGAGACAAAGGATTGAGAGATAATCAGATCAACGACATATCATTTGCGCTAGAATCCAGTTGGTAGTAAATCAATATTTTAGAAATAGATCAATGATGTTGTTAATTTTAGTAAAGCGGTGAACGGATCCTTGGTTTAGTTACCATTCTTAATGACCGTTGAAAGGCTTACAGGCTCCCACAAATGTTAACGCTTCCTCGGATCATTATTTCAATTAAGATTATCTTGTTGCCATGGCTCCCAAGTAGGGTTACCACGCCATATGACTCATTGGAAAGTAGGAATGCGCAACCACCTCAAAGACACTCTACGAAGAACTTAAGATTACTGAAATTACTAGTTTGTATTTTTAGTAATACAATGGAAGGGCTCCCAGGTAGGGTTACTGTGACCCTCAATCTATTAGAAAGCTAGAATGATAAGACACACTAACCACCGCAAGACCGTAATAAAGACATTTTGACTACAACGTAATTTATTTAAGTGTGTCTTGCACCTCAAGTCTTGAACTCCATGATTCCCGCTAGAAGTTCTCTACGAGCCAGAAACAAGAGGATAGAAGAAGTACAGACACAAAACATAAGGTTCAACGAAAACTCGAAATGTTTTGCTCGAGCTCCCAATCCCAACCAACAAAAGTAGAAATCTCTACTAACTGGATCTAGTATAGTATCAAAGACTTGTATAAAGACGTACAATTTTGAATGAATGTTTAAATAACATGTATTGCGCAAGACACCCACAAGATTTAACACTTTAGTGACTGAAAATCAAGAACTCACATCTTTAAAGGATAATCATAGCCAAGAATAACTAAGAAACATACACACACCATTTTCAATAAATCAAAATATTAAATTACACCAAGTTTCATCTTCAGCCAAGTGATACAAGAAGACTAGCCACTAGTGGCCATACAAATGAATACACAAACACTTGTTGATATATAAATCATGGAATGAAAACAAATAATCAAAACAAAGACAAGTGTAGTGACTATGAAATGCTTCTAGATTTTGGGTGAAATGGCTAACTCTTTCTCTCTCTCTTTCTCTCTCTATCTCACTCTGTATTTTTCTTGGAAGAGACATGTAGGAACTCTTCCCAAATGTTGCGTGTGAAATGAGGAAGCTTGAGCCTCTATTTATAGGCTGGAAAAGGGGGGAGGCACGCCCGTGACTCCGTATGCACAACCATGCATATGTTCATCCGTGTGAATCACCTTTTGTACAGAGTTCAGCTTTTTCTGATAAGTCTGTAATGGTGTTGACCGTGCGTTGACTAGATTCTATTATCTTCTTGACTCGTTCCTAGGGAGGCACAGTCGTTCCTGGCCATGCACGGCTGTGCCTGGCTTCTGACTTTCACATATCTTTTTTTTTTTCTTCCTTTTAGCATGGGGAGCCAAATTACCTCAATTATCTCAAAGGAACCAATTTAGTCTTACTTCTAGTGTAATTGTCCAAAAAAAGTATCAAATATGGCGATGATTATGCATGATAAATATATATAATTTATGGGACATCAACTACGCCAATGGACATGACAGTCAAATTGTGTGTGGACAAAAGAAAGGCGCTCGAAGACCCAACTACGTATCAAAACATAGTTGGTAGTTTGATATATCTTACTTACCCTTACAAGGTCGAATTTAGCCTTTGTAGTGGGTGTTCTAAGTAGGTACATGCAGAGACCAAGAAAGCCTCATCTAGAATCCATATAAAGGGTGCTAAGGTATGTCAAAACAACTATGAACTATGGAATCAAGTTTGAAAATAATTCCAAGATGGAGTTGGTAGGGTATAGCGATGTAGAGGTGACCTAGGGACAAGAAGGTCAACGACCAGATATTTTTTCATGTTTGGCCAAAATGCAGTGGTCTGAAGCAGCAAAAGGCAACCCATGGTTTCGCTATCCACCATTGAAGCTGAATACCAGGCTACTACAATGGCTACTTGGTAACTAACGTGGTTATGGTTATTACTAAAGGATTTGAATCAAGAGTTGGATGGTGATGAGGTCACTATGTATTGTGATAACATGTCCTCAATTAAGTTGGCAGAAAATCCTACTTTCCATGCTAGAACAAAGTACATTGAGGTTCACTTCCACTTTGTGAAAGAAAAAGTGTTAAAGAAAGAAGTTAACCTAGAGTATGTAAACACACAAAGTCAAGTGACGGATCTGTTTACCAAAAGCTTGCCAGGACCCAAGTTGGTTAGTTTTTGCAGAGATGAATATGGAAGTTGATGTTGAAAGAGAGTGATAAAATCGAAGCAACATCAAGGGCGATGTGGATGATCTCGTAGGGGCAGTTTGGAGGAGATCGTATTTATCAATAATACGTTTAAAGTTTAGATTAGTTCTTAATTATATTGATAAGTAGGTTATCTAGAAGATTTGAATTAGATTACAACTGTTAGTAAATGGGAATACCTTTTTTACACTTTCTCTTCACATTTGTTTTGTTAATGCTGGTCCCATCCTCCTCGGATTGAAATACATCAGTTTTTGTAACATCTAAGACTACATCAATGTAACCGATGACCGGGGGCTTTGTAATGTATTATCTCAAATGAGGTTATCTTCCTCATCACTACCGATGACCAGGGGGATTTGTAATGTATTTGTGAATCGGCTGAAACATTTTTTCAAAATCCTCACTTCTTCTACCTGTAATAAAAATTAAAGACTCGTTAAATATATTTATAAATGCAGTATCAACTAAAATAAAAGGTTTGGATTCTTACGTTTAGTAGAGTTTGTTTTGCTACCAACGTAGATTATGTTGTTCATTATATCAAATTCCTGTAAGAAAATGTTAATTAAAGAGAAAATTTTTTATTATAGAATACAACATCAGAATATATTCAAGTACAATTTTTTTTGAAAAACACAATTTTAAAAACAGAGTCAAATCAAGTACCAGATTTTTCAAAATCAAGTCCCCTAATTTATTAAAATCCATTGCTGAAAAAATTGAAAAAACATTTAAATTAAAATTTATACCCAAATTAGAATAACAATTATTTCGCATAAATATTGATGGGGATAAAGGACCCTAAATTATTTTGACTATTTGAAAACCCCTAATTTCAAAGTAAAGCACAGAAAGCCCAAGAAGATGTTTTTATAGAGTAACAAATGTTTCCGTATAAGATTGTTGTTCAATCCACACCACCAAAAGCTAAAGTGAAACACAGAGAACGCCATTAAAAGATTTACCTAAAAGAAGAGACTATTGCCTTTACTTAGGTCGTTGATGTTCAATGTAGAAACAAAACTAGGTTGAAGGTAAGCGATGTTTTCTGACTTTCGTTTAAAGTTCACTAGAAACTAGAACAACGAGAGGGAGAATTATGAACAAAGCTTGAGAAGTGAATCTAGAAAACGAGTGCAGATTTACAAAGTGTTTGATTATGATCGATTTTTTGCTTTTTATTGGGAAGGCAAATTTTATGGAATAAAAAGAAGTTTACATCAGAATTGTGTCAGTTGGTTTCAAGGTAATTTGACTATAATACCCTTCTCTAATTAGATAATAAGAGAAAAAAAAAGAAAATAATTAGATAAACCAAGGACCATAGGATCAAAAAGTAAGTTGTTCAAGACGGAATATGGTGGAGTTTGAGGGTTTTCTCATGAAAGTAGGGTTTTGATATGAACCAAGCCCTATATATATATATAGGGGAGGGATCAAGAGAAAACAACTAAAACAATGTGTAATACTATGGGTTACGTAAACGTAACCGCAATTTTTTTGAATTTTTTTCTTTTCTGTTTACGTATACGTAACACTATGGGTAACGTATACGTAAGCCAATATTTAAATGATTTTTTATTAAAAATTTGTAATATTACATTGATAATCTTATAAAAAAATAATAAATAAATATTATTATATTATTGGTTAAAATTGATTTTTTTAGTGGTTTTCTCGGTTTTCGCCTAACTATTGGTTTTCTCTGAAACCCACCCCTATATATATATATGTATATATATATATATATAGGGGTGGGATCAAGAGAAAACCACAAAGTTAGGCGAAAACCGAGAAAACCACTAAAAGTCAATCACATAATTTATATATTTTTTATTCTTTTTAATTTATTTCTAAGTGTACTAATATAATATTACATAATTTACCAAAAAATCATTTTACGTATTGTGTTTTACGTATACGTAACCGCAATTTTTTTGTTTTCTGTTTACGTATACGTAAACACTATGTGTTACGTATACGTAAGCCAATACTTTAATACTTTTTTAGTAAAAATGTGTAATATTACATTGATATCATTATAAATAAATAAAAATAAAATAAAATAAAAAATAAATATTATTATATGATTAGTTAAAATTGATTTTTTTAGTAGTTTTCTTGATTTTTGCCTAACTATGTGGTTTTCTCTAGAACCCTCCCCTATATATATATATATATATATATATATATATATATATATATATATATATAGGGTTTTGCTACAAAGTCAAAAAAGTGTAAAAAGTCTATAAAGGAATCTCTACCACAAGATCTTGTAATGTGTGGCTAAGATTGAATGTGTTAGTTTTGTAATTATTAGCAACTTTAAAAGTCTCTAGGAGGTGTATAATGGGAATTGCGTCCAAAAGAGAGAAATAACATGCATATACAAGTCACATGCATTTTTCACCCTTTTTTTAAACGTTTATAACTTTTTATACGTAATTATTTTTAAAAAAAATATACCATAAAATCGAGCGTTTTTTTTATCTTTAAAACGAGTATGATCTTGATATATTTTTAAAAAAAATCGCTGAACTGGGTTTGTACGTTTTTAACAGCGTTTTCATGGCGTTTTTTATGACGTTTTTCATGGAGTTTTTTCATGTCATTTTTTTATAACGTTTTTCACAGCGATTTTTTATAACGTTTTTTTCACTGCGTTTTTTATGATTTTTTTTTACTGCGTTTTTTCATGGCGTTTTCTTTATGACTTTTTTCGCTGTGTTTTTTCATGGCGTTTTTTTACGACGTTTTTAAACTGTGTTTTTATGACATTTTTACACTGCGTTTTTTTCATGGAGTTTTTAACTGCGCTTTAACTGTGTTTTTTAATTGGGTTGGTTGTCATCAAAATGACCAGAATGTAAAACACCATAACCAGAATGTACACCAATCCCAGTTGTAAAACATCATTACCAGTTATAAAACACCATGACTAGAATGTAAAACTTCATGTGTAAAACATGATGATCATAATCTAAAACGTCATGTGTAAAACACCATGACTAATCTAAAATGTCTTGTCTAAAACACCATGACCAATACCTAAAACGTCATGTGTAAAACACCATGCCTAGGTGTAAAACACTATCAACAGAATCTAAAACGTCATGTGTAAAACACCATGACCAATCTAAAACACCATGTAGAAAAAGCACAATTCATGTAAAAACACGATTTTTACACGACCAATCTAAAACACCATGACCGGAATAATAAACGCGCAGTTTAAAAACACCATAAAATCTAGTTCCAAAACAACATAAAACCCCTATTTCAACAACACCGTAAAATGAAGATTTTTTTTTATTTTTATATATCAATATCATACTCGTTGAAAAGATTAAAAAAAAACGCTCGTTATTATGGTGCAATTTTTAAAAAAAATAATAACCCATAAAAAAGTTATGAACGTTTAAAAACGATGGGGGAATATGTATGTGACTTGTATGTGCATGTTCCTTGTCATGTGAGTAGCATGTGGATGTTGGGTTTACGTTTTTGCCTTTTTTCTTTGGAATCCTTCTTGGACACATGGCATTCTATGGTGGCTTCCTACACTTTGTAAAGTTTTTGCCTTTGTAGAATATCTCTCCCCTATATATATATATATATATATATATATATATATATATATATATATATATATATATATATATATATATATATATATATATATATATATATATATATATATATATACAAGTGTTTTGAGTTTATGCAGAATGTTGGGATGGCTTGGTTGGTAGAAAACACACACCTCAACACTGTCACGCGGGTTTGATCCCTAAAAGCCCCTCCCTCCCAAGCGGTCTGATGCCTCACTGTTAGTTTTCTTTCTAAATTGAGTAAACTACCATTTTCGTCCATGTGATTTGGTCCAATTTGCGACTTTAATCCATTTTTTTTATTTTTCCCCTAGATACACTGCGGTTTTATTTTCTTGTCATTTCAATCCAACTAACTAACATTTTTAGTACTATTCTGTTAAGAAAGTGTGAATGGACCAAAATACCCTCACTAATAAATATATAATAATGACTAAAATTTAAATACACTCTTATCTCTCTCCCGTCCACTCAAAACCCTAATTAATCTCCCTCTTTATACTCTCTCTATCTCTCCTCCACCGGCCGCCATCACCTTTAACACAACCGGCCAAATTCTGGCCACCACCACCTTAACACCGTCGACCATCTCAAACCCTAAAAAATACCTAAAACACCATAAAAACCACCCCTTCAACATATCCCTCGTCATTCTTCGTCTTGACTACAGCCACACCACACACCGCGGGCACCACCATTGTTTAGCAATTGAGGAAACCCACCACAATAAAACTTCACCGATTTGTGACTGGAGGGTTACTCTTGTACCCAAATCGTAGGGTGGGGGATCTAATTGAGACATGTTTGGGCCGTCGGAGTTCGTTAATGGGGTGCGACTGTGACCTGCAGTGGTATGAAGATGGTAACATCCAGTCACCCACCTAAATCGTTGGTGCTTCTTTTCACCCACACATTCTGATCAACCCTTATGCACCTCTTCAAGGGTTTTGACTAGATCACAAGAATAATGAAGTAGTTGGCGATGCAGCGATTCGATCTGTTCGTTATTGTGAAACTTGGTGCAATACCAACATGAATGACCCGAATGGTTAATGCGAAAAGCGTAAGGGTGGTACGAAAGATCTCAAGGGGCGGTTATGGTGGAGATCTAAAGTAAAGGGGCTAAAGTGACAAGTTAGGATAACTTGTAGACTAAGTTTATATGGAAGTCTGTTTTGTATTTGAATTTGATTAGTTTAAGTATTTGTTTCCTTGTTGCTTACATAGATTTAGTAGTATAAATAAGGATGTTCTCTTTTGATTGTTGTATCCAAAAAATTGATTCAAGTCAATAAAAAGTGTCGAACAAAGTTTGTTCAAGTGTGCGTTGTGTTGTGGATGAGATTCTGGTTCCGGTTCTTGATATCCAAGTTTAACAAGTGGTATCAGAGTTTGGAAGAAGTCCGACTGCAGAGAAGCCAGAATTCCGATCAGATCTAGTAGTTCCGATCACAGTAGTTGAAGACAGTAACCAGTCGCAGACAACAACAAGAAAACCGATCGAAGGAAGGAGAGACCTATCACTGAAGAAGGAAGCGCAGGAAGTCTGACCGAGAACTACCCGAAGAACGGTTCCGGTCACATCAATAGTACGCACAGAATCCGATCAAAGGTCTGAAAGAAATCCGATCGAAGCAACCCAGAAAACCAAGAGTAACCTGCACTCTTACTGTTCATAAAATCACAAGAAGAAAGGACCAGATCTGATCGGAAGCCAAGAAAGAAAATGCCGACAAACCTGGTTGTTCGGAGTTGCAGATCACCGAACCTAGTTCGTGACCACCGTTGTGTTATTCTGGTCGCATATTCAGATCATGACCCAGTGGAATATTAATTGATTACGAAGGAGTTTTCTTAATATTGGTATTTGGAAACAAAAGTCAAATAGGAGGCTTTTGATATTGATATTTGGATACAAAAGTCAAAGAAAAAGTGGAAGAAGAAACCAGGTTGCTGAAATCTCAGGAGGTCCAATTGAAGTAAACAGAAACCGATCGCGGCAGAACCCGATTGAAGTTGAACGAGAAACCAATCGCAGTAAAGATGGCAGAGTTTCAAGTAGTCGGATGGATCAAGAAGTTAAATCAAAGCAACTACAAACAATGGTCAACGTGCATCAAATCGTATCTTCAAGGTCAACATCTTTGGCAGGTGACGAACGGTACCGAGACGAGACAACCCACAAACGATATCAACGGTGTTATCGGGAAGTGGCAGGTGAAAGTGGGCTGGGCGATGTTTATCATCAAGACAACGGTCGATGATGACGTTCTTGATCATATTCAAGAACTCGAATACCCAAAGAAAGCGTGGGATACGCTTGAAACCTTATTTACGAAGAAAAACGATGCACGATTGCAAGTAGTAGAAGGCGAACTAATGACGGTGTCCCAAGGTGATATTCCAATCTCACAATACTTCCGCAAAATCAAGAACTTGTGTCGTGAAATCGGAGAGCTTGATCCTCAGTCAAAGGTTAGCGATGCTCGTATGAAGCGGATACTTATGCACGGTTTAAAACCGGAGTATCGTAGTTTTGTTACCGCTATCCAAGGATGGGCAACCCAGCCTAGTATCACCGAGTTCGAAAATATCCTTGCTGGACAAGAAGCTTTGGCAAAACAGTTAGCCGAGTGTCAATTAAAAACGATGCCGAAGCCCAATATGCCGGGAGAAAGGAGAAGCATCGGTTCAGTGAAAATCATAACCGTAATGACAAGAAAGGCAATGGTAAGTACTAGGAGAACGAGAAACGTGACCGACCCAAGAGGAAAGAAAGGAACAGGAAGGGTCGAGACAACCAAAGAGAAAGTTCGGAAGAAGATTTATCGGACGAAGAGAACCGAGAAAAAGAATCAAAGTACAAACCGAAATGATTTCCATATAGGTGTCATAATTGTGGACGAAAAAGGCATATGACGAAAGACTGTCAACAGACTAAGGAGGAAGGTAACGCGGCTGTGGTTAAAGATGAAGAACCGTGGGATGCGGAGGTAATATGGTCGAGATTTAAGAAGAATATGCTTTTACAGCCGTCACCGAATCGAAACCGAACCTGTTAGATGAATGGCTTGAAGAAGGCTCCTGTTGGTGGACAAGTCAGGAAGTAGTGCTAGAGTCTAATCAGTTGAAGGCAACCTTGAATCATCTACTGTTATTCTGAATCTAGATGATGAGGAAATTGTGATTGAAGAAGAAAGTACGGATGACCAAGATGTGACCGTGACAATAACCGAGCAAGACGAGAGAGAAACCGTGTTAGATGAAGTGCACGAGGAAGTCATTCCGTCTCATGTTACGGGTTGTCATGATAGAAAAGAAAAGGATGAAAATCAACCAACAAAGTTGATGTTGGCGTTCGCATGAAGTTCATGCAAAGATTGGGTGACCCGAATGAAAGAACGAATGAAGGAGTTAAGTTCAAGAGGGAGCATGCATCAAGTGTGGATGGAAGAATTGCTTTTAGTACCATGATAGTTGGTAATGAAGTTGAGAAAACAAAAGTTGTTTCCCATTTAAAACCGAATGTTATGAAAAAGGTGAGTCCAAGAATTAAGCTCAAAGAGGTGCGAGCGTTACGAGGTTTGAAAGATCTTGGAGGAACAATGGAAGTTGGTATTGAGAGGGAATGTGAAACTTGGTGCAATACCAACATGAAGGACACGAATGGTTAATGCGAAAAGCGTAAGGGTGGTACGGAAGATCTCAAGGGGCGGTTATGGTGGAGATCTAAAGTAAAGGGGCTAAAGTGACAAGTTAGGATAACGTGGAGACTAAGTTTACGTATGGAAGTCTGTTTTGTTTTTGAATTTGATTAGGTTAAGTATTTGTTTCCTTGTTGCTTACGTAGATTTAGTAGTATAAATAAGGATGTTCTCTTTTGATTATTGTATCCAGAAAATTGATTCAAGTCAATAAAAAGTGTCGAACAAAGTTTGTTCAAGTTTGTGTTGTGTTGTGGTTGAGAGTCCGGTTCCGGTTCTTGATATCCAAGTTTAACAGTTATCCCTATAATCGCCGCCTCACTTATGGGTTTTGACTAGATCACCTGTAAAAGAAGTGGCTGGAGATGAAGTGGGTTTTGACCAGGAATGTTTCTAGTTCGACAGAGAGAGATAGGTGTTTGGTGCAAATAGAACGGTTTGCAGGTGGAGGAAATGCGGGTAGAGATGGAGGAGATGGTTGTCGATAATGAAGAAGAAGTGGGGTGAGAATTTTCGGATGGATGCAATGGTGGTATGGAAATGAAGAAAAACAACAAAAACAATAGGGTCCCACTTATTACTAATATTATTGTTATTATTATTATTAAAAAAAACTTGTACACTAAGTCAAAAGACATAAATACTCCTCATTTAATGGTAAAAATTGGATGGGGTTAACATAGTGGAAATGACAAGTTTTTAAAACCATAAGGATAGCAGACAGAAAAAAAAGATTTTGGATGAAAATGATAAAAATAACCAAACAACATAGACAAAAATGACAAATTACTCTTCTAAAGTTAAAAAACAACGATGACAAATTACTCTTCTAAAGTTAAAAAACAACGATTGTTAATGTTATATAGCTTTTAAGAATAGATGCGCCACGTCTCCCCACCCTCTCGTTAATGTTATATAGCTTTTAAGATTAGCTTGCCTTTCCAATTAACCAACTATTAAAGGGCGTGTGATTGAACAGTGTTTCGTATTTTTTATTAGAAAAAAGAAACAGTTTTCTTTTGTGAAATAAGTCTTGTTTTGCTTTAAATAGAAGTTATGGTTTCTGGTGTGGTGGTAATACCTTTATTTTACTTTATTCTTTTTTTCGGTTTTATTTATTACTATTTATAGTCACGCGATTTCTTTAGTAACTTTATGTTTTTCAAATTTTTTCCTCATACTTCCGTTTTTTATAAATTTGATAATATACGTTTCTAACCCGTTTGACTTTTATAATAGTTTTATTTTTCTGTAATAATTTTCGTTCGTTAACTTTTTTTAAAGCGGGATGCATGGCTTCGTTTTTTTTTTGTCAGCTGTCCGAGTATTTTTTCGTATCATACGCTATAGCGAGTTTGTGTTTCGACGTAGGTTTTATCTCCGTGGACGAGCCGAACCGATAACTACCAAACTCACGCCGGGTAGCGCGGGGGAAAACTAGTTACAACAATAAACAAATATGTTCAACAAAATCTCATTTATTTTAATAAACAAAATATATTATATTATTATGTCACGAATTTTTTTTTAATTATAACGTATATAAATAATCTTATAAATCACGTTACTATACTTATTAAAACAATAAAGTAGTTTTTTTTTTTTTTTTTAATAAGACAATAATATGAATTTAAGAGTGAAATACATTTTTCGTCATTTATGTTCATACCAATTTTTAAAATTTGTCCTTAAACTAAAGAAATATCGGCAATTGTCTTTTATGTTCAAATTTATTTACACATTTCGTCTTTTCAACTAACGAGCATTAAATTTGTTTGTTAAATCTGGTCATGTGCCTCGCACATGAGGATATATTAGTCATTTTACCCCTTTAATAAAATTTTAAAAAATAAAAATAAATAAATATAAACCCAATATCTCTCTCCAGCTTTCTTTCTCTGTAACATGAAAGCCCTAATCAAACCAAGAACATCATCCACTCTTCTCTTTTGTCTCTCTAATGGTGTTCGTAATTCAAGAGCTTCAAAGTTGCACCAGAGAAGTTTTAGATTTACAGGTATTTTGATAAGAGTTCAGAATAAGAAGTTGGATTCATCAACGGTCAATGAAATCGGTAAAATCAAATCCATGTAACCGGTGGGGGTGCAGTTATGGTAAAAAAACCATTTCCCCTCCATAAATTCACTTCATTTCCGACTAACGAAATTTGAAAATACTGCTAAAGAGGAAATATCTAAAAGGTTACAGTTTGGGTAACGATTACGATCATTGGATTTATTAACGGTTAATATAGTCCATTACACGAATATAAAAAGAGACGAGATAATTATTTATGAAATAATTATCATGACGAACGGATACGGTTAGACACGACGATTATTTATGAAATAATCATTATTATTAATTGGATTAATAATAAGCCGGTGAAAATATGTTTGAAACATATTTATTAACTATGATATTATTAATTGCAATTACAATTATATTGGATATAATTATATTTAGTTAACTAATTGTTAGTTAATTAAACAATTAAATAAAGGGGCATTTACATATATCCCCTTCCTAAGTTCCTTTATTACATATTTACCCAACCCTAAAATTTAATTACATATTTCTCATTCATAAAACCTATATATTACATATTTATCCAGTTCATTTAAAATAACTTATTTTATTACCATTTTACCTTTAATGAACCAGTTAAAGTGTTATTTACATATATCTCATTCCTAAATGATTTTCATTATTTGTGAGGGGCAATTGGGTAATTTTAAGTTAATTGGGGAAATATGTAATTAAAGTTAGGGGTTGGGGATATATGTAATTTAGAAGTTTAATAGGGGGAAATATGTAAAAAACCTTAAATAAATAAAGATCCATATATGTAATTAGTTAGTAATTATAAGGATCTAACTGTAATTAAAGGGAACCCTAAAACCCTAACTTGGAGAACAAGTTTGCGGCTATAAATAAGGGTTTAAGGGTGGAGGCTAAGAGAGGGTAAATACATAATTAGTCAAGTTTAGCAAAACTTGCAAAACTCCACTCCTCTTGCACCACAACGTAGCCGCTGCCATCAAGACCGCTGTCGTCGACCGGATTTTCGCCGCCAACGCCGTCGTTCCTCCTCATTCCTCCATGCGTCGCCGCCGCCGATCGGCTTGCGCCGCCGCCGTCCGGGCAAGCGTCGGCCGCTGTTGCCGCCATTCCGCAGCTCCGTTTGTTGACTAAACGGTTCTGATTCTGTTAGTTTTCGGGCAGGAATACCCGGGTGTTGTCAAGTTTCAGCTCTGCGGGCGTTTTGCGGTCAGACCTGAAAGAGTTCAAATTTTCGGGTGCTTTGGAGATTAGATTTGCAGGAGTTCAAATTTGTGGAGATTCGTGTGAACCAAATCTAGTGACTGGATCGTTGTCTCAAGGTGTTGAGCTTATCAATCAGCCAGTTTCGCGAAAAGGTATAAAGTCCAAACCCCCTTATGGTTGATTGTTTTTTTATTGGTTTGCATCTCGACTCCTGATAGGCAATCTAGGGTAATGGCCTAGATCGATTCGTGTGTAATTTTCGCTACGTTTATCTTATCTGATCAAAAATAGTTTTTGAAACCGTATGTAGGAAACCACAACAGTGGTATTAGAGCCACTTTTTGAAACAATAAGAAACATTTATTTTTAATTGCAATCAGGTTTTAACTTTTGTCAAAACTTTTGTTTGACAAAAGATTGCATCATTTATGTTTCGTTATATTTGTGTTGTTGTTTGTGGATCAAGCCTAGACCCGTGGTTATGTTTGGATGGTTGTTTTGGTTTTTATTTTGTCTTGTATTTTTGTGGCTGTTTTGGAAGCCGGTTGTAATAGATTAGGATTTTTCAATTTATTTGTAAATTGTATTGTAACCTAATCAAGACAATATGAAGATTAAAGATCAAGAAACCTAGACGACCCGGAGGACAAGATGGAGATCTTGAAGCAAGTGGGAGCTATTCAAGAACAAGGAGTTGTGTCTTGGTTTATCGTCCCCTTGACCTAGTTTGGTTTGACTAATTGGCTCTAGCAAGCCGAACGACTTTATGGCTTGATTCATATTATGTTTTGGTTGTGTATTTTTATGCATTGCTTGAATGTTGGTCATTTAGGTTTAAATGCGTTTATAAAACAATCAAAGAGTTTAAACTAAATAACACGAATTAAAACAACGAGAATTTTAAAATAGAGATTTTAAGTTATCTCGTGAAAGTTTATTAAAATAAAAGAGTTTATTTTAAGAGTTAAAACTGGAGTTTTGATTTTTTATATAATTAATGAGATTTATTATTCAAAACTTGAAAATTAATAAAGGAGTTTATTAATAAATAAAATGAATCACGATAACGAACACGCTTATTAATATAAGATATTAAAATACAAGCATACGTAAGATACAGAGTTTATCCGTATCACAAACCATATACATATAATTTGGAATCTTATAGACCCGTGTTTATATTAGCATGCATATTTGCTGCATGGCGTGTTTTTTACCCAAAAATTGGTAAAACACTAAATAAATCCCTAATATAATAAATATGTCAGTGCCTCCCTATTTCAGGACACTTGGAACGATATATCCGAACCCCTGAGTATATGTGCCTCAGCCTTACACTTGGGCCTACAGATGTCGGGACAAGGTGATGTCGCGATTCCTGAGAGTCTTGGGCCGACATGCACATGTTGCTGGATTAGGATGAGATATTGCTCAAACCTGTAAGAAGTGCTTCAGCCAATTACTAGAAAGAGTGGGCACATATAAGGCTAACCGTGCCAACTCAGGACATTAGATGTCTTTGATCGGCCTTATAATTATGTGAATTGTATCGGATACAATTGGTAATCGTTACGTATCTAAATAGCTATGTTCTATGGAAAGTGGTTACCCATTCATAAAACATAGTGGATCATGGATCTCATTCCTTAAACAAGATATAATGTTTTTTCTTAAAGGGTCATTATTTTAAGGAAATCTTTTTCATCGAAAATACTAAAACCAACTTTGTTCTTTGTAGATGTCTTCAAATTCAAACTTTGTAGAACCAAAGACTGATTGCTACCAAATTATTCTAAGTACAAATGCTGCTGATAGGCTTATCAGCAGCATTCATCACATGTTGCTGCTGATAGGCTTATCAGCAGCATTCAACACTTGTTGCTGCTGATAGGCTTATCAGCAGCATTCAACACTTGTTGCTGCTGATAGGCTTATCAGCAGCGTTCAACACAAGGTGCTGCTGATGGGCTTATCAGCAGTATTATTCTCATCTCTGCTGCTGATGGCCTTATTCACTGAAGACCAATCGTTGCAGCTGACTATCCATGTGAAGCGCCTCTGACACCTTTCTGCAAAAGCAACTGCCACACTCCAAGCAGAAGGAACCTCAGTGGTGCAACCAATAAAGGACAATGTCGCGCGTCTCCAAGCATGCAAACAATGATGCCAAAGAAGACGTTTCAATAAAGTTATCTAGATTAGCCTTTGCGTGTAATTTAGATTAATAAAAAAGATCGACGGTCTGTGTTCGATCTGATCCTTAGAATCAAGGGTCTGTCTTGATTCTATGTTACTATAAATACCTTGTAAACACTTCATAGCAAGTGTGCTTTTAAGTGTGTCTTTTGTGTGTCTTGATAGTGCTTTTTGAGAGAGTTTTACTTGTAATCTTGTAACCTCAGAAGTTTAATACAACAGTGCATTTATCAGTATTCTTGCTGTTTACTTGTTTACTTTGTTGGTTGCTATTGTTTCCGCCAATATCAACTAGAATAGAATCACCTTGTAATCTCACGATCCAACAAGTGGTATCAGATCTTTGGCTCAAGATTAAACAAACTAACATTTGTTTAATCACTTTCTGATTCTATTCAAAACTCTATTCTTTTTCAAGTCACACAAAACAAAATGGCACAGAGTCATGGATCTGAAGACATCGGCAGTATCAACCGACCACCGAGGTTGATGTCTGGGGAGGACTATGATATGTGGAAGAACCGTATGGAAAGCTTCTTCTGCTACCATGAATACGGAATGTGGAAATCCATAAAGGATGGACCTTATATTCCCATGGTGGCCTCTGCTGACTCCGGAGGACCACTAGTTCCGAAGGAACCCTCCAAGTATTCTGAAGAAGACATCAAGAAAATGGAGGTGGACTTCAAGGCACTAGGAGCTATCCAAATTTGCCTTCCAAATGAAGTTTTTCACAACTTCAAGGCTCACAAAACTGCAAAGGAGTTATGGGGAGCCTTGGAAAAGATGTTTGCTGGATCTGAGGAGGTCAAGGAGAACAGACGTGACATTCTCAAGCAACAGTATGAAAACTTCGTCTGGAAGGAAGGTGAGTCACTAACAGTTTTGTATAACAGGTACACGTACCTGGTTGGAGAACGGCAGTGCTCCAAGGTAAAGCTGGAGAATGAAGACATTCTCAAGAAGTTCATAAGATCTCTGCCTAGTTGTTGGACATTGTATACAGTGTCCATCAGAAGAACAGAAAATCTGAAGACTCTTCAGATGACTGAGCTCTTTGGCATGCTCAAAACATATGAATTAGAAATGATCCAAGCTAAAGAAAGGAGCTCCAGTTATCAATCAGCTACCACCTCCTCCACCACCACCTCAGCGCTTCACTCTGATCATTCCGGTCCTAGTGCAAGCAATTACTATCCCCCCATTGTTACACATCCTCAAACACCAACTACTTCACAATCCATCTCATCACCATTTCCTCTTGAGGCACCTCCTCAACAACCAACCTCTACTGCTTTTGTCTCTGACAACTCAAGCAGCATGTACTTCATAAAGGAGGATCTGGAATGCTTTCATCCAGATGATCTTGAAGAAATGGATATTCAGCACTCATATGCCATGCTCTCCCTCAGAGCAAAAAGGTTTTATTCTAGAACCGGAAGATCAGTTCCAGGCAACAACTCAAACACCAGAGTTGGGCTTGATAAAAGCAAGATCCGATGTTACAACTGTAACCAAATGGGTCACTTTGCTAGGGAATGCAAGTCACCTAAAGCCAATCAGGGTACAAGCCATCAAAGACAAGCTTACCAAGGTCAGCCCAGGCGGCAGCAGCAGCAATAAGGAACTCCTCCAGCACAAACTGCAGCCTGTGCAAATGTTGGAACTTCAGACTTTGACTGGAGTTTTCAATATGAAGATGTTCCTGCCTCCAACCAATCACTTATGGCAGACAATGCAGAGATACCACCTCAGGTATTTGAACATCTTTGCTCTCAAGCTTGCATTGACAAAGTTTTAGGTTATAGAAAGCATAACCAAAATCTGATAGATCAAAATGAAGAGTTTCATCAAATGAAGTCTGAATTCAAAAAGGTCGAAGATACTTACAAAGAAAAAATTAACTGCCTTAAGAAAGAGATTTCTTCATTAAAACATGAACAAACCAATCTAGAAACTCAGATTGATGATCTATTAGTAAAACTTAAAGCTACCAGAGCTGAACTGGCTGAACAGAAAGTTCATGTTGAAAAATATGAATTTTCATCTAAAAAGTTACAAAGATTGTTAGATATTCAAGTCCATGAAAGGGTAAAAATTGGACTTGGATATCATAGTGACGAGTACCAGACAGTTCCTCCTCCTGCTGATTATGTTGCCATTCACCAACCAAGCTTCAATACTGCAAAACTTGACATGGCAAACCGAAATCTTGATCCTTCAATGGATGCATGTTTTGTGGAAGACTGCTCCACCTCTTCAGAATCTGAGTCAACCTGCTCAGACCACTGTGAAACTAGTGCAGTCCCATCTGCTCCTTTCTCTGAAGCCGGTTGTCCTGTTGTTACTCCAACCATTCCAGCTCCCATCCCATTCAAACAAATCAAGATTAGCTATCCTCCAGGTGGAAGAAAGCTAAACATTGAAAAGGGAGAGACATCAGGCTTCACCAACCCCAAATCTCAGTCAAAGTCAAAGGCGTTTGATTTCTCTCATACACCTGGAGAAAAAGGTCCATATGTTCAAAGGACACTAGAAGAAGCCACCTTTGAACATAACAAAGCTCATCCCTGGAACTTCAAAGATTTGTTTCAAAGTAAGAACTATGTGGACTCTCACAGGGACAAGATAGCAGTATCATGCTTTGTGTGTGGTAAATACAATCACACTGCCAGCACCTGCTTTCACTACCGTGAACACCAAAGAAACTCAAAGCAGCATGCCTTTGAGAAAACAAACAGGTGAGAAGCTATGATGCAAAGGCAACAAAGTTCAGAGAATCTCTATTCCCTCAAAGAGTGAAGATGCAGAAACCTCAACAAACTTGCATCATATGTGGGGAATCAAACCACTTTGCTGCAACATGCAAGTTCAACCCTTTTAACCAAGTTGCAAATCGTTCATCGGTGTTCAACCCATCAGCAGCAAACAAAATCGCTGCTGATAGAGTAAAATCCAGGAAACCAAAGGCAAAGCCTTCAGCAACAAAATCCTGTGCTGCTGACAAAGCACAACCAAAAACAACGGCATCAGTAGCAAAAGTATCTGCTGCTGACAAAGCAAAATCTAGAACAAAGCTTCCAGCAGCAAAAACTGCTGCTGCTCCAGCAAAGCCTTCAGCAGCAAAATCGGCTGCAGATAAGCCAGAATTGTCAGCAACAACATCTTCTGCCGACAATGTAAAGAAAGCTAGAAAACCTCCAGCACAGCAATGGAGGGTCAAACAATCTCCAAGCATAACAAATGGTTCCATTGACTGCAAGCTTGCTGAAAATGGCAAATTAGCAACAATTATCTACAATGCTGCAAGCTACAATGTTCCTCCCACTAATTAGATATTTCCCATGTGTAGGGACAGCCAGGCAACAAGCACAATACTTGGGTGGTAGATAGCGGCTGTTCCAGGCACATAACAGGCAACATGTCCATCCTCTCTAACTTCAGACATTTTAATGGAGGATATGTTGCCTTTGGGAGTGACTCAAAAGGTGGATCTATCACTGGACAAGGAACTGTGTCCAATGAAAGGATGAGTATTGAAAGAGTCAACAATGTTAAAAAACTTGACTTCAATCTCATGAGTGTTTCCCAAGTATGTGATCAAAAGCATTGGATGCTCTTCACTGACAAGGAATGTTTCGTGTTAGCTTCTGGCCTATCTAAACCCCCTCCACAGAAGATTCTCCTAACTGCTAATAGAAAGGACAACTTATATGTGCTTGACATGAATGAAGTCACTCCCTCTGGTAGTGTTTCATGTTTTCTGTCAAAGGCATCAGTTGATGAATCCGCTCTCTGGCACAGGAGGTTAAGCCATGTTAACATCAAAACAATCAATAAATTAGTGAAGGACAATCTTGTCAGAGGGCTTCCTGACAAAGAATTCCAGCTAGATGATTACTGCATTGCCTGCTTGAAGGGAAAACAACACAAGAGTTCCCACAAGCCCAAGACATTGAACACAAATGACACCCCTCTCCAGCTACTGCATATGGATCTCTTTGGTCCTACGAATGTCATGTCAATGGGCAAAAAGTCATACTGTCTGGTGATAACTGATGATTTCTCCAGATTCTCATGGGTATTCTTCCTAAGAACAAAAGATGAAACTGCTGAGATTCTCAAATCCTATATTCTTAGGGTAGAGAATCAAAGCAATCTGAAGGTAAAGATCATAAGGTGTGATCAAGGAACAGAGTTCAAAAATCACACTCTGAACAGTTTCTGTGAGAGCAAGGGCATTGAAAGGCAATACAGTGCTCCAAGAACCCCTCAACAAAATGGAGTTGCTGAAAGAAGAAATAGGACTCTGATTGAATCAGCAAGATCCATGCTGGCTGACTCAAAGCTGCCCCTTACTTTCTGGGCGGAAGTAGTAAGCACAGCTTGTTATGTGCAGAATAGAGTCCTTATTGTTAAGCCTCTCCAGAAAACACCCTATGAACTATGGCTCAAAAGAGTTCCCTATATTGGCTTCCTGAAGCCCTTTGGATGTCCATGTACCATACTCATCACACATGGGGTTCTTCCTAAATTCGGTGCAGAGTCTGATGAAGGTTACTTTGTGGGTTACTCCTCTCAATCAAAGGCCTACCGAGTATTCAATTCTAGGACTCGGATTGTGGAAGAATCTGCTAATGTGGAATGCAGGGAACACGTTGTCTGTGAACAAGGCAAAGGTCCTAACTGGCTCTTTGATATAGACTCCTTCACCCAGATATTTGAGCCCCTCATATTCTCAAATATGGAGTTTTCTTCTTCAAAATCAACACCTTCTGCCTCAACCTCTTCTTCTGACTACAGACTGGATTTTCCCAGTCCCTACATCAGGATGAAAAGGCCATCCATTGATCCCCCATCAGTGGCAGAAGCTATTGAAGCCAGTACAGGTGAAGCCAGCACTTCCAACACCACAAGCAGCAATCTCTCTGACCAAGAAATCTTTAATGAAGCCTCCTCAATTCATGTTGAAGAGGCCTCTGATGCTAATATTGCTGACAATGTGGAACACAATGATCAGAACCCTCAAGCTCCTCTCCTCACAACTGAAGACAATCCTGATCTAAACCAAAGTAATCTTGAAGAGGGAATACGACTGGATGTGATACCAGCTCAGAGAATAAACAAAGAGCATCCTCTGGAAAACATCATTGGCCAAGTCCACACAGGTATCCAGACAAGAAGTAAGTCTCATGAAGCCAACATTTGTTTGTTCTCTTGCTTTCTATCTCTGGTGGAACCCAAGAAGATTGATGAAGCTCTCAAGCACAACAGCTGGATTGAAGCAATGCAGGAAGAATTGCTGCAATTCAAAAGACAAGATGTTTGGAAGCTTGTTGATCTTCCACCTGGTCAAACAGCCATTGTAACAAGATGGGTCTTCAGAAACAAGCAAGATGAAAGAGGCATCGTAGTCAAGAACAAAGCCAGACTGGTAGCTCAAGGTTACACTCAAGAAGAAGGCATTGACTATGATGAAGTCTTTGCTCCTGTTGCCCGTCTGGAAGCCATCAGAATCTTTCTGGCATATGCAGCATCTAAAAACTTTATGATCTATCAAATGGATGTGAAGAGTACCTTTCTGTATGGCAAAATTGGTGAAGAGGTCTATGTCAAACAGCCTCCAGGCTTTGTAGATCCTGCACATCCAAATAAAGTCTTAAAACTAGACAAAGCTCTCTACGGCTTATACCAAGCCCCAAGAGCCTGGTATGAAACTTTATCTGGATATCTACTTAGCAACAACTTCAGAAGAGGGGCCATTGATCAGACATTATTCATCAAAGATGAAGGGGGAGAAATTTTGTTGGTCCAGATTTATGTTGATGACATTATCTTTGGATCTACAAGAAAGAAGCTCTGCAAAGACTTTGAAGTTCTGATGCATTCCAAATTTGAAATGAGTTCAATGAGTGAACTAAATTTCTTTTTAGGACTTCAAGTCAAACAGGTACCAAATGGAATCTTCATAAGTCAATCCAAGTATGTTAAAAGCATCTTGGAGAGGTTCAAGATGGCTGACTGCTCTGCTGCAAGAACTCCTATGCAAGTGCACCATCAATTATCTCCGGATAAAGAAGGACAAGACACTGATCAACATCAGTACCGAGCAATGATAGGGTCTCTCATGTATCTCACTGCCTCAAGACCAGACATCATGTTTGCAGTTTGTCTCTGCGCAAGATTTCAAGCTGCTCCAAAAGTGTCTCATCTTCAAGCTGTCAAAAGGATCTTTAGATACCTAAAGGGAGCTCCAAAACTTGGGCTATGGTATCCAAAGAATGGAAATGTCAATCTCTATGCCTACACTGACAGTGACTATGGGGGTTGTAACTTGGACAAAAAGTCCACATCAGGGGGATGTCAATTTCTGGGAGGAAGGCTCATCTCATGGCAATGCAAAAAGCAAATATGTGTCTCTACTTCAACAGCTGAAGCAGAATACATTGCAGCTTCAAGCTGCTGTGCACAGGTCATCTGGATCCAAAATCAAATGCTTGACTATGGAATGACCTTCATGCAGACTCCAATTCACATTGACAACATGAGTGCTATCTCTATCATGAATAATCCAGTGCAGCACTCCAAGACTAAGCACATCGACATCAGGTATCACTTTATCAGGGATCAAGCTGAGAAAAAAAGAATTGTCCTATCCAAGGTTCACACAAATGAGCAATATGCTGATTTGTTCACTAAACCTTTTGATGAAGCAAGATTTCGATATCTAGTTGAATCAATTGGCATGATGAACTTTGAATAAGACATGTCCCTAATCTTTATCTTTCCTTGTAAATATGTCTATGTTTTTGTTCTTAATAAAAAGTTATTGTCAGCAGCACTTTTTCACTGCTGACAGATTTACTCTTCAGCAGCAAAGCCTTTGCCACTGATCACTTTAAGTTATCAGCAGGAACAAGTTTCCTGTGGATAGCTTTAATGCGGTCAGCAGCAACCTTTTTGCTGCGGAATGAATACAACAGTCAGCAGCTACCAAATCTGCTGCTGAAAGACTTCACTATCCGCAGCAACCAAGTTTGCAGCGGATAGCTCATCATCGGCAGCAACCAAGTTTGCTGCTGATGGGTAAAACAAGTCTAAATTAACTTTTACCTGCTGTAAAAGTAAATATCGTCAGTCTTTACCATGACTGCTCGAGTGGTTTACAGCTGTAACAATGAAAAGTGAAACAGGTTGTACTGTACAAGTAAAGTTGCTTTTTCTTCGTCTGCCGTTATATCACAATCTCAAACGTTCCCACAACCTCTTCATATTCAATTTCAAACCCATCTCCCATCACTTTCTCTCCCGTCCCCACAGCATTCAAAGCCCTAAATACCAACCACCATTCAAACACCCTTCTCTCTTCCCTCCAAATCCATAACTATGGCAGGCGCAGACATAAACAACCCAAACGACAAGTTTTCCCCATATCACAACCTCACCGCATGCCTAATAAAGGGCAAGAAATCCGAAGGATTCGACGATATGATCGACTTCCTTTGTCGGTCCAAAATTCACCATGCCCTAACAGTCAACCCAACCATCTATACTTCCCACATGGAGGATTTTTGGAGCTCTGCCGTGTATTCTACTGACCAGGGCACTCCCCAAATCAGTGGCACAGTAGACGGCAAGGAAATCATTATCTCTGAAGCAAAGCTCCGCCAACACCTCAAGCTTCAAGATGAAGGGGATGCCATCTCTTACCCCAGAGACGTATACATGAGGACCTTTGTATCCATAGGGTACACTGGGAATCAAACAGAGTATACGATAGAGAAGGCACTCATGGGTCCCAAATGGAAGTATCTTTGCCACACTCTTCTCCAATGCATATCCCAGAAGAGGAGTGGCTGGAACCAACTTAGCTCCGGACTTGCGTCGGCAATTCACGGTATGATATCTGGGGCGGGTTTCAATTTTTCCCACCTCATTCTTGAAGGTTTGAGATACAACCTTCAAGAAGGGGTGAAATCTCAGTTCTTCATGTACCCAAGATTCTTGCAAGAAGTGTTCAATATTGAACACCAAGATCTTTCAAAAACTAAAAGAATCTACTCAATTCTGGGACATAAGAACAATATTTTTCAAAGCATGAGAACAATTTCTTCAAAGTTCTCAGGGGCCGATGTTCCATTGTTGTCTACAATGTTGAACACGCAAAGTGCCCAGGGTGACAGTTCAGCAAACCCAGCTGATACTGATCCCACACCCTCCACTTCACTGCCACAAACTCAAACTACTGTTTCCCTTGATCGAACCCCTGTGCATTCTACTGAGGATGCACAGGCACATACATTACTCACCACAGTTTGATTGCTCAATCGGAACACAGGGCCCCGGTTGCAGCCAAATATACAAGGAAAAGGGGCAAGGGAACTCCTTCTTCTCTTGCCTCCAAGGCCCAAACCCAAGCCAACATCCCTCACTCAGAATCACAACATTCTAGTGAGAATATCATAAGGGAAAGCCACACTGTTAGGGAGACTCCTTCGGAAGTCTCTCTATTAGGATTAGGATCACTTCCCGGATCCGTAGAACAGCCCCCTGAGCACTTCCTTTCACTTCTGAACTTAAGTGTTGAGGAACCTGATCAAGATGATGTACCTTCTCCAACTACCACTATCTCGGAGGTACTGATTGATCTTGCTTCCAACACACCCAACCCAAGTTCATCTACCCTGAAGGTCCACTCTAGGAGTTATGAAAGAGTGGATGTGGAAGAGGCTGTCACTACTGCTGGTCCATCAAATGACCAGGAGGACAGTGACAACATCCTTAAGACCTCAACCACGACAACTCATGGTGAGGGTGTTTCCTTGGAAACTCCCCTCACTGAGAGGAATCCCAGGCGCCAAGAAACCACGGGTGATGGGGATGCTGAGGCTAGGCCTACGGCCCTATCTGGGTCCAAGGATTCCACAACAGTGGATGAGGACAGACTGAAACTTCATAATTTCGAATTGACGACCAGGGTGGCTATGCTAGAGGCTGAAGTGTCCAAACTAAGACACCAAGTCTCTATGCATGAAGCCCATCAATGCCCAACTTTAGCCACTCCCTCTCTTGTATCAGTAGGCACCCAAACTGATGCTTACCTGTCTGCTGATGCAACCAAAAAGGGGGAGATGGTTTCTATGGAAGAAGATAAAGACAGTCTTGACGACTGGATTCAAGAGCAGGTTCTACTTCAAAGCTCACTATTCAAGCCTGCTTTTGTACAAATTCATGACTTGCCAGCCACAGATAACGAAGACGAAGAGAAATCTGAAGACTGGAAGTTGGTCGTCAGGGCTGTCGATGAAATGCTGAATGGTACTGAAGACACAGAACAACCAAATACACCATTCAACATCATCCCTGAAGCAGCAGCCATCATTGGTCAATCCTCTACCCCCGAACTACTCAGATCATCAAAGAAGCTAGAGTTTGACTCTATTCTAGCTTGGGGGTATGATGGATCAGCTGAGAGGTTTTGGATTGGATGGGAGTTCAGCGGAGTAGAAGAGCTGAACTGGAACTCTCTCAATACCCTCCAAGTCCTACAGCTATACGTATCAAACTGCATCAACAACTCAGCAGATCTCTCAGCAGAACTTGCCATTGGCAGGTTCTACGACCTGATGGAGGATAATCTACCCAGGTTCCAAAGATTCCTACAAGCAGCACATCGGGTAGCTTATCCTGAATCCTCGGCGGCCGCAGAAAGGAGACTGACTCCTAGCAATCTTGAAATAACAAGGAGCAGTCTTCTCCCTGAAGAAGAAGTTCTGGGCCTTCGAAGATTCCTGTATGCCTTCCTGGTCAAGGACTTGGACGTGCTAGCTTGGGTGAGCACTAAGTCCCTTGACCACACTCTTCTGCTCAGCAACGGGTCCTCTCTCATCATCAACACCAGGAACATCCTTCAGCTGCCCTCAGACTTCCTATTCAAGATTTTTCAGCTCAGGGCAAACATCTGCAACGTCAACTCTCTTGAAAGCCAGGAAATGATAGCTACTGTCAGAGCCCATCTTGAAGAAGAAGGACTGATTCCTCAGGAAGAGTCTGTGTCAACTTCTGATGCTGACTCCAACTCAGATACTCCACAAGTTGAAGCCACATCTGCAGCATCTGGCACAAGATCTTCTCTTAGGGATCAACTGAGGGAAATAAAAGGTCCTGAGTATCAACTTGATGAAGAAAGTGATCATCCTTTGTCAATCCCTCAACTTGCCAATGAAGCTGAGGCAGAGATCCCAATAGCAGCATCATCATCTGCTGTTGAGATCAGTGAAGCTGAAGCAGAGGCATCCAATGTAAACAAAGGAAAGGGAATCATGACTGATGAAGATGAAGAGAGGTTGCAAAAAGAGAAAAGAGAGATAGAAGAGAAAAGAAGAAAAAGAGAAGAAGAGGAGATGGCTGACATGAAAAAGGCTCAAGAAAGAAAAACAGCCATTCTCCTAAGAGAACAAACCATCCAGTTGTATGCTAGACAGCTGGATGAGCTGAAAAGAAAGATTCCTGCAGTTGACCAGATTGAAGAAGATGCAGCCCTTGATCGTCAACTGCAGGAACAGTTCAATAAAGAGGAGAAAGAATTGGAGAAAAAGAAGAAAGAAGAAGCTAAGTTCAGAATAACCGATTCTGAACTAGCTAAAGAAATGAGGGAGGAGTGGGTAAAGACTCTAGTCTCTCAAGGTGAGGATGCAGACTACCTTGAGAAACTATCAACTAAAGAAGTCTACAGAGCCTTCATGGGTCAGCAGGGTCAATTGGCTAGCAAGAAAAAGACTGAAGAAGAAGAAAAAGCCAAGCTACAGTCCAAGAAGACCATTGCACTGAATAAAAGAACCCATGAAGAAAGGAAGGTCATGATTGACTTCCTTAAGGCTAGACGAGATAGTGGAAAGAGGCTAGGTCCTATGAATTTCATGAACCTGCAAGCCCTCTACTTCAAAGTTAAAAAGGATGAGGAAGAAAGACTAGGGAAGAAGGGCTCCAAGAAAAGGGTACTTATCAAAGAAGAAGAAAAACCAAAGACAAAGAAACCCAAGCCTTCTCCCTCACCTACCTCTTCCTCAGTCCATCATCCTTCCACTCTCCTCCCTAAACCTTCCACTCCTCCACCCAACAAGTCCAAATCATCCCACCCAGCTCCCACTCATCAACAGCCTCCCCTAAAGAAATCCAAATCCTCATCTGAACCTGAAGACTCAAGAAACATAGTTGAATGGGTCTACAATCCACAGGATCAAAGGTTTGAGATCTTCAGGGGGAGAACTGAAAGAACAAGATCTACATACAGGTCTGTTGATGAAGTTCTGCAACTACCAGATTCAGACCTAAGAAGAATTTTGGAGCTGGGTGAAGCTCATGAGCCTGCAAATGAGAGAGGGAAACATCTTATGCTAGCAATCAGACATTACTTCAACCCTAGCAAAGATGTAGTCATGGATATCAAACCACTCAAGTCCCACTCTCCATTTGTATCTTGGTCCTACAATGCTGATTTGGATGAGTTCACTCTGATTGATGTAAAGAAGCAGCAGATGAGATGTTCAAGCAAAGCAATCTACAAAATGCCACACAAAGACATCAAGACTCTGTCTGAACTTCTACTGAACAATCCCAGCAAGGATCCAAGAGGCTATGAGGTTGAAAGGATAGTCAGCCATATGCAAAAGCTTCAGCAGCAAAGTAATTAGAAGAATTTTGGTTGCATCAGTCTAGGGGGAGTTTGTAGAACCAAAGACTGATTGCTACCAAATTATTCTAAGTACAAATGCTGCTGATAGGCTTATCAGCAGCATTCATCACATGTTGCTGCTGATAGGCTTATCAGCAGCATTCAACACTTGTTGCTGCTGATAGGCTTATCAGCAGCATTCAACACTTGTTGCTACTGATAGGCTTATCAGCAGCATTCAACACTTGTTGCTGCTGATAGGCTTATCAGCAGCGTTCGGCTTATCAGCAGTATTATTCTCATCTCTGCTGCTGATGGCCTTATTCACTGAAGACCAATCGTTGCAGCTGACTATCCATGTGAAGCGCCTCTGACACCTTTCTGCAAAAGCAACTGCCACACTCCAAGCAGAAGGAACCTCAGTGGTGCAACCAATAAAGGACAATGTCGCGCGTCTCCAAGCATGCAAACAATGATGCCAAAGAAGACGTTTCAATAAAGTTATCTAGATTAGCCTTTGCGTGTAATTTAGATTAATAAAAAAGATCGACGGTCTGTGTTCGATCTGATCCTTAGAATCAAGGGTCTGTCTTGATTCTAAGTTACTATAAATACCTTGTAAACACTTCATAGCAAGTGTGCTTTTAAGTGTGTCTTTTGTGTGTCTTGATAGTGCTTTTTGAGAGAGTTTTACTTGTAATCTTGTAACCTCAGAAGTTTAATACAACAGTGCATTTATCAGTATTCTTGCTATTTACTTGTTTACTTTGTTGGTTGCTATTGTTTCCGCCAATATCAACTAGAATAGAATCACCTTGTAATCTCACGATCCAACAAACTTCTCTCATAATGCTCTTCGCTACATCTTTGAGAAAGAAACTCTCAATGGTACTAACTTTGTGGATTGGTTCCGCTGCCTAAGAATTGTTCTTAAGGATGAGAAAAAGGAATGTGTTCTTAAAGGTCCCTTACCTGAACAACCTACTACTAATTCCAAGGAAGCCCTTGATGCCTTGAATAAGCACGTTAATGACTCGTTGGATGTGTCACTGCTTATCCTAGCAACAATTGAATCTGATTTTAAGGATGTCTTAAAACGGGTAATCTTTTGAGACGATCAATCCATTGAAGGAAAAGTTACAAAAATAGATACGGATTGAACGTATGAGATACATGAATATCCTTTTGTTTTGCAAACTTGAAGAGGGTAGCAGTGGTAGTCGACATTTTCAGAGAATGGTTGGCTATGTTGATCAGCTGAAGGAATTGGATTTTTACATGGGACATGGCGTGCTTGTGGATTTAATCCTAAGCACTCTCCCTAATTCATATGATGGCTTCATCAAGAACTATCTAATGAGTGATATAGAATGTTCTTTAATCGAACTACACATGATGCTAAAGGGTGTAGAGATGACTATTCCAAATCCAAATCAATTCTCAATGATGTTGATGGAAATGGAGAAGAACGAGTTCCATGCTTTTGGCAAGGGTATGGAAAATGTCAAAGGCAAAGCTATTGCTGAAGGACATGCTAGTAATTCTCATAACAACGTCAAGTGCTTTCGTTGTGGTGAACTTGGTCACTCAATAAGGAATTGTCTGGTATACCTGTCAGAGCTGGAGGAGTGCACTTATTTCATAGCAGAAACTCCAGATATGTGAAAACCAATCATTTTCCTCAAGTACACATGAATATGGTATTCATACTAACACTGCACAATTATTGTTGTAGAGTCTGAGGAAGAATGATGAACTGAAGCCATGGAAATTTTGAAGATCACGTTGCAGTGAAATAAGTAGATTGATCTGTATTCTTTAAAATTTGTCTAGTTTGAAACATTGGATATTTTTGAACAATTTTTAGTTTTTGGTTTTTTGTTTGACAACACTTAGGATTATTGGTTGGACCTTTATTTTAATATGTGTTATCAAACATAATTATTTACATACTTGTTACTTAAAAAGGTAGCCTTATGAAATCTCGTCTACAGTCTCACCATTATTTCCTGAACAAACTAAGATGGTTTTTGAATGATGAGCCACTCGTCAGTTCCTGAACCATACATCTGCATGGATTATGTTTGAAAAGGAATAATAGTAATAGATTCATCTTAATATCTATAGAGAATTTCATGGGATAAGGAAACCTACTTGTAACTAACTTCAAAGTCATGTGAGACATGAAATTACTCGAAAACGTTTCAAGTAATTAATGGAGTATAACCATAAAAGACAAGACGAGAAATATTTGATTAGATCAAAAGTTTCTCAAAAGGAAAGTAAAGTTGTTACTTTCAGATTGCTAAAAGGCATTGACACAAGACTCCATGATAATTCTAAAACATAGACTCCTTGTTACTAAGGAAGGGATGCATACATAGAGATGTGATGATCCTTAGAAAGTGTTGCTACCTTAGTAGAAAAGGAATTTTGTCATCTATGAGAAATATTCTATTTCTCAAAATATATCCAAAAGCTTAAGGAAGCTAAAGACAAACTAGAAACGTTCTAGCAACTTGGATTCTTCTGGCAAAATAAATTTAGAATCATCATCAAATAAAGAGTTATTTGACTACACATTTACCAAAACAACAAATGTTCATGTTTGGAACGTGAAAGAAAGATCCAAGCCATCTCTTTAGTTTATGAAACTAATAGACAACCTGTATGTCATAAAAGATTAAAATACTACAACGAGTTTAGAACTCAACAATTATGCTCTAAACAGATTGTCTGTTAAGAACAACATGTTTCGGAAACATGCATACCTTTGAACGTAGCTAAGATGTTCCCAGATGAGATCAGTAACAGTCTTTAGCTATCAGATCTTGAGATGATCAGCATGCATTATGAATAGATGCTTAAAGGGTAACACATCAAATCACAGACGGTCTATTGGATGTTTGATAATGTTACCAGATAAAGGTTTAAACACTAAATGTATTTTAACTTAATATGAATTAGGTTTTCGTCTGATAAAGTAGTTATCAAAGGAGATGTGTGGAGGTAAGTAGGGGCTAAGATCCTTCAAGGCTAAGTATATAATTGATATACTAAGTTTGATCTAAATTCAAGATATGGATCTTGTAATATAGATTACTTCTCAAATCACATAGGATATGACTAACAAAGGAACACATATCTATGGGATAGATAGAGAACCACAAACAAATTTAAAAGGACTTTTTGCATAGAGAAACATAGGATTTTTAATATGAACACAGGGTTGGTTCATACGGAAGCTACCATAGTGGTTGCTTGTGCAAAGACGAAAGAGTTCTTTCTATATCATTATAGTATGAAGATTTATACGGTGAGTACAAGATATGAGGTGTCATATCATGATATGAAGAGTCATATCACAATATGAAGAGTCATATTGATGCATTATAAGGATAACAGTTTTAATCCCCATGTAATTATGAAAACTCTTGATTCATCAACAACTTGAATCTGGATCTTAGAATTCAACATGTTCTTGATCTAAATGATAGAGAAGGGTGGTTGTGGTCAAGATCATCACCAATTAAAAAGTCATAAATAATTGTAGAAGATAAACAATAAGAAAAAGGGAATGTAATGAAATTGTTTTGATAAAATCATCACAGATTACATCACAAATCTCTAAATCTCAAAAACACTCATGGCCAACCCTAGGAGAGCTCTTCCTAGGGTTGTTGTGTAACATCCTGAAAATCTATCAGTTTATGATTCGGGCTAAAGGGCGACCCGTATCTTCGGTAAACGAGAAAGTTGGCGAGAGTTTCACGTAAAACTCTGTTCGTAGAGATAAAGGGACCCGATTAGCAAGGTTTTCAAGTAATAACTGGAATTATGGAAAAACGGGGGACTCAGCTAGCCGTAGATGGAATAGTTGATATTCAAAACATGAAAATATAGAGACGTAAGGACCCGGATGTAACATTGTAACATTTAAAAGGAAGATTAGGATAAACCCTAGTCCATTCGGCCAAGGGGGTTGCGCGACGGCAGGGAGAGCGAACGGGAAAGAGGAGGCGACCGGAAGGGGTGGTTCCACATTGGTTTTGAGCTAGAACTTCACGTCACGTCAAGGTATTCCTCATTTAAATCTCCATATGAATATTGTTAGTGTTTGGTTGTGTGTGTGTACGAGAATCCGACATAGGGTTTAGTTTGTGTGTCTCGGCCGAGAACGGCAGCGAAGGCGGGGACGAGGTGGAGGCCGATGATAGTGGTGGTAGCGGCGAGATATGGTGGTGACCTGAGTTAGGATACGACAGCGATGGTGGCATGAGTGTACGTAATCGGGAACCGGTAGGGGGAATCCACGGGAGGAGGACGGTGGCCGGTGACGGCTGTGGAGGTGCTTTACAGCAGCAAATGGCGAAAAGGTTAAGGTAACCGTGGTGGTGGTAGTGGTAGTGGTGATGTGGCCGATTACGGTTTAGCACAACGGCGAAGACAAAGACGATGTGTGAGATGGTGCACGGTGGTGGACTCACACGTAGGCAATGGTGAGTTCGGCTAGAGCGTTTGCATGGCGTGCATGCGCGGGGATCCAACACGAGCTCTACGAGCCGCATGGCTAGGGTTTCTTGCATGTGTCGCATGCATGCATGGGAACCAAGGTCGGGGTACGCGGGTTTTTACGAGCCATGAATGGCTCAAACCGTGAAACCGTGGAGCTAGGGTTCAATGGTTTGAATGACAAACATTCGAGACAAGCGTTGGGGTTTAATTATTGGTATACGTTATTCAAAGTATGTTATGGGACGTAATCTGATCCTCGAATCGTACGTTTGACAGGTTCGTGGTTTGAGCAAACACGCGTGGTGCCGAGCTAGGATTTTGACTCGGCTTAACCTGTGAGTTTCTAATCTCCTCTTTTAGACGTTTTACTGTTTTGGGGCTATCGTACATACTCACACGTTTTATTAAACGAACGTATTATGAGTTATGATTTAAACATGAAGTGTTTTATGAGATCGTTATGTAATAATGAAGATAATGGTCGTTGTGCGGTCCTTAGGATGGGTGTACAAGAGTGTGATGATCTGCGTGTGTCATCTTATGAGTTAGTCAGGATTTTAGTTAAACCTGTGACGGTTATATAAGGAGAGTTAACATGGGAACCCGTACGTGGTTCATTAACGAGTCAAGTAAATGCTAGTATGATGTTAAGCGACATGTGTTTGATGTTGTGTGTAGTTGTGTCGTTGTCCTCGTGACACGACGGGTATCGTGTTTGCATGGGTCTTGTAGGTCCCCGGGTGTCTCGAATCGTTACGCGTGGGTGTGTGCCTAGTCGGACCGGTGCGGAATGCCCGTGACTAGGTGGAGAATCAAACAACACAAAGTAAACCGATAAAGAAATCACTTTAAAGTTCCTTCTATTATAAACTCGATCGGTTACAGAGAGAAAATACCGAGTGCAAATGTCTGCGTACTTACATTCTGTCAACCTATTCTATTTATACAAAACCTGATCTCTGCGCACTTAGCAAGTGCGCAGGGCAAATTACTCATGCGTACTTAGCAAGTGCGCAGAGTATTCTTGCGCACTTGCTAAGTACACAAGAACTAATTCTTGCGCACATACTAAGTGCGCAAAACACTTAGACAATTAAGCAACAATCAACATGCATTAGTAAATACAACTCGATAACTAATACATACAAACGCTTACAAACAAAGACAAATACATACAAAGAAAGTACATAACCTAAGACTCTATCCAGAGTGTTTGTCACACAAAAGTACTTCAACAAACTCCCCCTTGACAACAGCTCTGGATCGTCTTCGGTCTTCACAGCTCTGCATCTTTAGCTTCCATCTTCTTCTTGTAGTCAAGGCAAAACTTGATCACCTTGTCGTATTTAGAAGCAAGCAACTTTGTCCATTCGTCTGTATGCATGCAGTACCTGTCAGTTAGTGCCTCCAGATCTTTCACAGAGAAGTTTATGAAGCAGCCTTCATCAAATACTCTGATCAGTTCCCTTGGCACTAAGCTTCCACTATCGGACCACACCTTTCCTATCACCACTGCCTCGCCCGTTTTAGGATCTACGTACCAGTACCATATGTTACCGAGGATATCCTAAGATAACTTACTCAGGGGAATCTTGGTTTCACACAGCACTGGCTTGTATACCAGTTTTTTTATGCTTCTGTTAGTCAAAGGATGTTTAGCGTTCTTATCATTGACTCGCTTGGGCACTTGAGGCTTAAACATATCAAATTTCCCATATCTTACTTCATGCTGTAGAACCTGCCACAAACCCATCGCTACTGCGTGATTTGAGTGACCCAGCAGCTCTCGGTTTGCTAGGTTTATGAGGTCGTATCTAGGTAAGGAGTTGAAAGCTTAGCTGGTTGGTTTCAAGTATTGAACCCCCCAGCTCGCTTGATTGCAAACAACTACTTATCCTCCTCGAACCTCACAGCTAAGATCATTCATGTTGCTCCGTGTTTGTCTATGATAGAAGTCTTTTCCCAGACCGGAGCAGGATCCTTTGATGAACTAGCAGGCATATCTTTGTTTTTCTGTGCCTCTGGATCCACAGGTGTAGGGTCGGCAGGGGAGGCTTCAGTCGATGCTTCAACATTACTAGCAGTCTCGACTGAACCTGTGTCGAGCTGAGATTCAAGGGATGGAACTTCGAAGATCTCTCCATCTTCAAACTCATACTCTCCTTCCTTGTCGCCCTTGGGAACTTCGATAACTACATTATCATCATCTTCATCCCAATCATCACCAGAGTCGATCTCTCCTTCTTCAAGATTGTAGAGAGCCTCGATTTGTGCTTCTTTGGAATAGTCAGGCTCTAAGAATAAGATCACATCGTCAGATAGATCTTTCTGAACATCAGCCACTGACTTTCCTTTATCACCACCGGAAGTATCACCACCTTCCTGATGAGTCGACTCCCCCTCAGCCATTGGAACAGCAGAAATGGGCACTACCGCCAAAGCTTGTTGCTCACTTCCACTAGGACCGACTTCAGGATCCTTGTCTTTGTCATCATCCTTTGTCAGATCAACCGGATGATAAGGCTCATCGCCGGTAGGTTTATATGCCTTCTCCTAATCTTTTTTTATATGCCTTCTCCTAATCTTTTTTTTTTCTCTTTTTCTTTCTCCCCCTGAGCAGCAAGCTTCTTGGTCAGGTCAGTTACTAACTTGACCATCATTTCATGTTCTTTCCGCTGCATGTCAAACCGAACCTCTAGAGACGACCTGTGTCCCAGAATCATATTGTTTGTTTTGATCAGTAATTCGTTCTAGGCCATCACATTTGCTAGTCTCTCTTCCGTCCCAGTTCTCTGGCTTCTTAAAATAGTAACTTCGTCCACCAATGAATTTATCTAAGCCTATTGAGCCTCAGATTCTTCCCTTGATTTCCGAACAGTTTCTAGTATCCCAGCCACTTGGGTTTCCAAAGTAGCTATCCTTGCATCATTTGGATCAGGATTCCTGGACGTAGAGGTTTCAGCATTATGGAGGGGAGAGGAGAAGATCATATCAAAGTCAAAACCCTGAGAAAAGTTTCCAAAGTTGTAGGGTTGACTGATATGTTCAATGGTGGTAGTAGGGATTGTGGATGGAATGGTGGTTGTAGGAGTGATGAAAGGAGTGATGGTGACTGACTCGGTAAGAATCGGAGTTGTCATCACCACTTGGACAGATGGTACATGGAGGGTCACTATCATAGGAACCTCCTCTGTGATATCAGTGACTGCCACATCAGGTGTTACCTGTGGCCTCCTCCGCTGTCGCCGGTACAGCTGTTGTGAAGGTGGGGTAGAAGCTGAATTAGTACTCGCAGCTGATACTTGTACTTGCCTCTGAGCACTATCCTCTACCTCACAAGGAATAGCTTGTTACTGCCTATCTCCCGTTTTTTGTTGATACTTTCATGTCTTCGTCTTTGTATAGCAGCGTTCGAGTCAGAATCTGGCTCGTATTCACTGCTCGTCGATTGTCGCTTTCTCTTAGAAGATGACTCAGGAAGGGTTACCTTTGTCAATCTTCTCGGGTGTGCCTGTGATGGTGCATCATTAGAATCAGATGAATCAAACTCTGTATCTTCGGAGTCGGATCCTTCAGCACCATCATTACCTGCTTCGTCGTCTCCTCCTTCAGACAATTCATCCTCACTATCAACGTCCTCATCTTCTTGTTGCTCATCAGAATGTTCACTGAGTTCTGGCTCAGAATCATGACTAAACCATCTCCAATCAGCTGGTGCCACATACGCTTCATTAATCAGGTGGCCAAAGAGTGCGGTGTGCTCAGGGGTAGGTTCTACACTGCCTGGCTTTAGGAATTGGGCAAACACTCTCTTGTCCACCCGTTTTACTTGCAGTCTCTCCCCAATAGCAGGCAGATTTGGCACGTATCATTGATCATTAGTTGCACAAATCTTGGGTATAACAGGAATCTAAACCTCTCAGCTGTATTGATCTGATCATTTAAGGCCTTGAAGATGTATCGTGAGAAGTTATAACCCCTGTTGAGAGACAGGCCAACCATGGCTGCTGCAAGATCATGTCCCATAGCATCCTTCCCCGCCTTCCTGGAAGAAATGCACATGATCATCACATGGGCAAAGTATCTCCACTGATCGAGCACCCACATCTTCTTGTAGGAAGAGTAATCTCATACACTGACGTATCCCATACGCTGCCTCCAACAGCCATCCATAAAGTAATCAGGATAGGCAGTTGGGTCGGTGGCGAGATCCCAGAACTGTAAGACCCGTCGAATTGTGTCCTCAGATAAAGCAACGTCTTGACCCGCCATAATTGCCCGAATGACAATAGGGGTTACCGTGCAGTCATGATCCGCTGTATCCTAGAACTGCTCCAGGTACGGTCTTGAGACTATTGGATCTGCTGATATAGCATAGCTGATCTTTGAACGATTCAAGAAATCAACTATCTCTCGGTATTGTAGTGCAGCACCCTTCCATTCTGGTTCTGTATGTGTAAGGAGATTGAACTCACTTGTAAAGGCACGAGCCATCACTACAAAAACACACTGTAAACATAATAAGAACAAGAAGATTCATTGGAATTGAATACACATGACCAAGTATAGCAGTTACACACTGAACTGAATTTCAGACTTAGAAAAAATTTCACAAGTGTTATTCCTGCGTACTTAGCAAGTACGCAGAGATTTTTTCTTGCGTACTGTACGCAGAGATTTTTTCTTGCGTACTGTACGCAGAGATTTTTTCTTGCGTACTTAACAAGTACGCATGAATTACTTCTTGCGTACTTGTTAAGTGCGCAAGAATTGCACTTAGCCAAAATTTTCAAAAATCTAATATTCAACAGATGTAAGACATTTACGTGGAATATGGTTACCATAAGGTCGAAAACCATGATAAGGACCTATGGAACCTCTATCTACATCAATGACCCGCTAACCTAGTCAAATTTTGACCTAAAAACCGACCCGTGTGAATCGACGGTCAAATAGTAAGTCAAGGACAAAATCAAAGATCGTTATGGGAGATTAAGTAATGAATAAGGTTCGATTGATGATTCTAAACGAGTTTTGATCATAATGTGTTACCAAAACGACCAACAAATGTCCAAAATCATGATTTAAACCCTATATTTTTCAAAATCCGAAATCGGTCCGTAAGTTAAGATTTCATGGATGAAAAGCCCTAAGATTCTCACCAAATGATGTTTATCCGATGTTGAGAATAGAATCAGGATGAAAAACCGGTTAGGGACACTCAAAATTTTTGAGTAAAAATGAGCAGAGGATATTCAACAGAAGTTCGAATTTTAAATGAGATAAACAAAAAAAATTCTAAGTCCTGTATATATACCCAACACATATTGGTCTTGCGTACTTGCTAAGTGCGCAGGACTTAACTCATGCGTACTTACTAAGTACGCATGACTTAAGTCTTGCGTACATGTTAAGTACGCAGGGTTTACCTCATGCGCACTTATCAAGTACGCAGAGACCCTTGTGTGCTCAAACTTTCAACTCAAATTATGAAGATTTCAAGTCAAATAACGAATAAGATAAAAGCATTCAATCAAGAGGATTCAAAGTCAATTCAAGATGGTTAAACATAAATATTTTTGGCTTTTCTGATTAAAATTGAACTATACACAAACTTAGAATCTTTTTTATCTTTTCTAGATAGAAATATACAAGTATATACAAACACTATTTTTGTTCAAAGACACGAGTAGAGGATCATATCAGGCTAAACTTTAGCAAAAACGATACAAAATAAACGTCAAAGAATATGGGATCAAGTCATGAATTACAAGTTATTCATACGTAATAAGCACATAAACAAGTAATTCAAGTTGGCAATATTATGATATTTGAAACCATAAGCATCTTTGTATCACGTTCTTGTGTGTTAAGGTATTAATTGTAAGATATACAACGTGTACCCCACTGATATGCTACAGTAATGTAAATTGCACTATCTCAAGGCATCTAAGATTTTTCCAAAGATTTTCCAAATCTCCAGAATGAAGTTACATCGTTTAGCACGGAAAAAAATCAAGCAGAATCCATAAGGATTATCAAGAATCATAAGATTCAGAATCGAGTGATTCGGATGTCTTGGTTTGATTGGATTTTCTTCTATGACTATCATATGATGATTCAGGTTAATAGATATGGAGTCTGAGGATTTAGGTAAGGTGATCCAACTTTTATCTGGATTTGATTTCAATGAATCAGGTATGATTCAAGGGTGAATACATGTTCAACGGTTAATGTAAAGACATGTCTTGATTCAATCTCTCATTACATACTTGTGAGTATGAGCAGTGAGATGAACCGCAGTAATTGTGCTAAAGACATAACCCGAAACTGGTCTCTTAAGAAAATATTTGCTAAAATCTTACATCCTTTATCTGATAATGACCTTTTTGTATTCTTTTACACACGCGCACATGCATACATGGGTTCAAATCACAGTTGTAGTCTATATTTAGTTTCCACACTACTAATGATTCAAAGACGCCTACAGCCTATTGACAATTCAAATTACTTGTAAATAAGGAGATTAAAAACATAATAATTTAAACAATCAAGTAAGCATGAAGCAATCATTTCCCATATGAGCAATCTGTGGCGTTTAGATCATTTCTGATGTACTATCATTTCCTCTTTTATCAAGATAACTTTGAAATTTTCTCCATTTTCTATTTTGTTTGAAGTTTTGTAAAATATTTGAAAAATTAAAAGAACTATACAGAAATCTCAAAAGAAATAAAATTTAACTTTCATGAATTGAATTGATTTAAGAAAAACAAGTTTTCACTTTGGATTGAACATTCCTATCAAGTTGACAAGATGCTCAAAACGGGATCGGTCAAACGCCTTAGTGAAAAGGTCAGCAAGGTTGTCATCCGTGTGAACCTTTACAAGTTCAATGAGATGTTTTTCAGCACAATCATGGATGAAATGATGGTGAATTTCAATATGTTTAGTTTTGGAATGTTTCACCGGGTTATTTGTGATGGACATGGTGGCATTGTTGTCAATGAATAGAGGAGTTCCAGTGAAGTTCAAGCCGTAGTCTCTCAATTACTACTGAATCCACAATACCTGAGAACAACCGCTAGCTGCAGCAATGTATTTTGCTTCACATGTTGAGACAGAAACCGTTGAGTGCTTCTTACACTGCCAGGAAACCAGTCTGTCTCCCAAGAATTGACATCCACTAGAAGTTGAGTTTCTATCAAGGTTACAACCGCCATAGTCTGAATCAGTGTAAGCTTTGAAGTCAAAAGACTGCTGCTTAGAGTACCAAAGACCCAATCAGGGTTTCCCTTTCAAGTATCTGAAAATCCTCTTTACAGCTATCATATGAGACTCATTCGGTTGTGACTGAAACCTTGAGCACAAGCATACAGCAAACATTATGTCGGACCTTGAAGCTGTGAGATACATAAGAGATCTGATCATCCCACAGTACAATTGCAATCCACATCATTTCCATCTTTGTAAGGATGCAGACCATGATTGACGGGGATAGGTGTGCCATAAGTACTGCTATCTTTCATCTTTTATTTTGACAAGATGTCATGCACATACTTGGTTTGATGCAGATAAATGCCAGCCTCTCTTTGACTGACTTACAGACCCAGGAAGAACGAAAATTCACCCATGTTACTCATTTCAAACTTGGACTTCATCACCTGTTCGAATTCCCTACACATCTCTTCATTTGTAGACCCAAAGATAATGTCATCGACATACACTTGTACAAGAAGAATATCACCTCCTTCTTTCCGTATGAAGAGGGTCGAGTCAATCTGTCCATGGTCGAAACCATTAGACAGTAGATGTTTAGATAATGTCTCAAACCATGCCCGTGGTGCTTGATGAAGACCATGAAGTGCTTTGTCGAGCTTATACACTTTATTGATATTATGCAGATCTTCAAAGTCGGGAGGTTGAGTGACTTAGACCTCTTCATGAACTTTTCCATGTAGGAAAGCACTCTTCACATCAAGTTGATAGACCTTGAAGCCAACATATGAGGCATAAGCCAGAAACAGTCGAATGGCTTCAAGTCTAGCAACTTGGGCATATACTTCTGTGTAATCCAAGCCCTCTTGTTTATAAAAACCCTGAACAACCAACCTTGCTTTGTTCTTCACCACAACATAATGATCATCCGTCTTGCATTTGAACACCCATCTGGTGCCAATTGGTTGTACGCCCCTTGGCAAGTCAACCAAATCCCACACATGCAACTTTTGGAATTGAGACAGTTCTTCTTGTATTGCCTCAATCAAGCAGTTGTCAGCGAGAGCCTCTTTCACATTCTTCGGCTCTAACTGGGATACGCATACAGCATGCAGACATGTTTCCATGACACTAGTGTCAAGTATCTCAGAGTAGAGACTAGTGTTCTCAGCAATGGTTCGATGACGAGTTTGAACACCGGCATGAGGATCACAAATAATGTTGTCAAATGGATAATTCTTATGCACTCTCATCTCTGGTACATTCGGTTTCTGAATCGAGGTTCGTGCTTAACTCCCCCATATCCCGTGTTCCAGAATAAGAAGAGTCAATGTTGATTGGATCAGCTGGAGCTTCATTTCCTACACGAGTGTTAGGATTAGCTTGAGCGTCATTTCCGTCAACATGAACATCTTCACTGTTATCACCATCATCGGTACAGTAGCACGTGTTGAGAAAGTGGAGTCATCACCGCCACCAAATAATTCATATACATTTGCGGCATCATTTGCAGACAAATCAGGAAGATTGAAAGATTTGAATAGTGCATCATAATCAAAACCCCAAGCTGGACCAGTTGGTTCTGGTGGAATGTTGTGTTTACTACAATCCACTTCAAACCATTCCTCGATAGTACGAGTTCCTATATTGTACACTCTCTTGCAAGGCGAGTTGGCAACATATCCTAAGAAGATGCCTTCCACCGATTTTGCATGAAACTTAGACTTGCGGTCTTTGTATTGTAACAATAAGGAACAAGGACTACCAAAAGGAACTGGATAGTCAAGATTGGGTGGTCGATTATTGATCAACTCATAACAAGTCTTGTTGTGCCTCTTCACAACCAGAACTCTGTTCAAGACGTGACAAGCTGTATTAACTGCTTCTGCCCAGAAAGTGACAGGAAGCTTTGCATCAGACAGCATTGTCCTTGCAGTCTCAATCAAGGTTATGTTCTTCCGTTATGCGACTCCATTCTGCTGAGGTGTGTACGGGGCACTAAATTCATGATGGATCCCCTTCTTGAGACAGAAAAGTTCCATCAAATTATTCTTGAATTCAGTTCCGTTGTCACTCCTTATTCTTCTAACCTTCAACTTGCAAAGAGATTCCAAGCTCAGGATCAGGTATTGAAGAATGTCAGCAGTTTCGTCCATCGTACCTAAAAAATGCACCCAAGAAAAACGTGAGAAATCATAAGTTACAACCAGACAGAATGACTTACCTCCAATACTCCTGATACTTATGGGGCCAAAAAAATCCATATATAATAGCTCCAAAGGGCTATCGATGGAGTTTTGGAGCTTGGGCTTGTGAGACTTCCGTTGCTGTTTGCCCTTTTTACAAGGCATACAGTCATCTGCAATGGTAAATCTCAGCTTAGGAACACCGGTTACCAAACCGTTTCAGACAAGATGATTCATTTTTTGATAAGAAATGTGTTCGAGTTTCCTATGCCATAAGATAGAGTCAAGCTCTGTCGCTTTGGTAAGCAAACATGTAGCAACTGATGAGGTGGTTATTGCCACGCTCATATCAATCTGATAGGTGTCGTTTGTCCTTGGCTCTCTCATCAGAATCCAGTCTTCAGGAACCTCAAAACCAGGTTTGAGTATCAAGCATTCAGTCTTGTCAAACATCACTGAGTAATCCTTGTCGCACATTTGGGAGACACTCAACAAGTTATGCTTCAACTACTCGTAGTAGTTGACATTGTCAAAGCTAGCATAACCATTTGAAACCACACCTTGACACGTGATACTACCGCCTTTCTCTCCAGCAAAGGCCACATAGCCGCCTCTGAATGGTTTCACATCTTGAAGAAAGGCCATGTTACCTGTCATGTACCGGGAGAATCCACTATCTACATACCAACGATTAGAGATAGTACCATTTGGATGTCTCTGCACAAGTCACAAAAAGAATTAATTAGATTTGGAGACCCAAGCCATAGTGGTCTTGGGTCATCCGTCTTTCTCAAAATAAACAACCTCAATTAATTCACAATCATGACTGTAAAAAATGGATGAATATTTAGAAGATTTAGGACCAGGAGATTGAGAACTTTTGGATTTCTTGTTCCAGGACCTTTTCTTTTTCTTAACTGGAACAGTAGACTTAGATTCAACAGTAGCAGGTGAACTCGTGGAAGCTTCACCTGATTGAATTCTACCCAGCTGTTCCAGCTTTCTCAATCCCTTGTTCCTTCGTCTCCTCTGTGGCTTAGAGAGTTTCACCACAGGTTTCTCACCATTTGGTGCACTACAAGAGGTAGATGCACTAGGTTTAGCTGGTAGCTTTCCCTTCTTTGATACAAATGGTTTAGCCTCGAAAGTGATCTTTGGCTTTACCATAGGTTTTACTAATGGTTTCACCACATTTGCTTTTGGACTTTTGGAATGCTTCACTAGTGGTGACTTAGGGATAACAGCCGGTTGTGAAACAATTGGCCGTTTCCCTTGGTTCTTAGTAGGACAGTTCACAAGAATGTGACCAACCAAACCATAGTGAAAGCATGTTCTCTTTTCTTTGTAAATCCTCCTGTAAGGCTCATTTGATCTGGCATTAGATGACTCAGCATGATGAGCAGAAGAAGTTGTTTGGTGAACAGTAGTTTGACCCGATGATGATTGGCTTTTGGGAGTATAAAATTTTTGCAAATTTTCTTGATAACCAAGCCCAAAATGAGCTGAAAAAGCTTCTTTCTTAACTTGATTAATGTTTTTTTATCCTCCATAAAGCATCACTTTCAATTTCTCATTAGATTCAATGATATCGGGTTCAGTCAAAATACAATTATCACTATCAGTGATGATGTTTTTCTTCATTTTCTGTTCACCTAGCAACTCCTCAGAGACTACTCCTTCAGGGCAGGTGTTCTCAGACCCATCATCAGAAGCAGTAAAGAACTCTTTATTAGATGCAGAGTCAGCCTTACTTGAGGAATCATCCTTGTTAGAGGAATCATCCTGACTTGAGGACTCATCAAGGCAAGACAAATCAATGTCAATTAAGTTGTTGATAAATTTCCCGCTAACCGGTGGAGGAATGGCATTAGTACCCAGCCCTAAGCCATTCACTTGCCTCACTACAGACTCGTAGTGTTCCACCACAAAACGAGAATTTTTCAACTTCTCAATATTGCCTTTCAACTGCAAGATCTCATTTTGCAGCTTGTTGATCTCATTATTCCTTTTCTCCAACCCCTTGTACGCAACATCCAAATGAAACTGTTGATCGTTGATTTTAAGTGAATAATCACGTTTTTTTTCTTCAACGTTTCAATTGAATCTTTGTAACATTTTTCATTTTCATTGTAGCTTAATGCTGCAATACGAAGGGGTTCGACTTTGTCTTGAAGCTTAGAGTTTTCAACCTTAAAGCTTAGACATTTGGAACAAGAAATGATAGCAAAAGGATTAGAATCTACCTCATTCGATGAATATGATGCCTCTCCAATAGCCATGAGGGCAACTGCAGTTGTAGACTCTTCTTTATCAGCCACAGAAGCTTCCCTTTCCTCAGCTTCCATCATCTCCATAATCTCAGCCATGAGACCAACCTGTGTTTGTGCAATAAGGGCATCCTCCAAATGAACACCCTAATCAAAGCTATCATCCTGTTGAGCCACCAATGCATTGGATGTTCCACTTTGAATTTGATTGTGGTTGTTAGAGTTGTACCCTTGGTTGTTTCCTTGATTGCTTCCCTGGCTTGGTCTTGTGAATCCAGAGGCAGGTGCTTTGTCCTTCTGTCATTCTCTAGCAAAGTGTCCAAAGTTCAGACACTTGTAGCACTTGGCCTTGGATTTGTCAAAACCAACCTTGGCATTAGAATGTCTACCAATGAACTTTCGGCCAGTTCTGTTCAGGAAATTCTTCGCCCTCCTCCAGATCATGGCCATATTCCATTGAATATCCATATCCTCCATATCATCCGGATCCACCTGATTAAAGTCTTCTTCAATGGTTTCAGGATCAGTTAGCTTACCGCCAATGAATTTCTCATAGGCAAGCATGCATGATGAGAATAAAGCCACATGATCTTTAGCTATTTTGGCTATTGCAGATTGATTAGCTGAAGATGTGGGAGAGGGATTTCTTGAGGGATTCTGGTGATGAGATCCAGAACCAGAACCAGATGCTGCATAGCATGCATGACCACCACAAGCCTTTACAGTTTCTTCCTCATGAGAGTTTCCTGAGAAAAGGGCAATTCCAGAGCCTGATGACTTGGTTGTAGAAGACGTCCCATAATACATAGAAGGGTCTTGTATTTGAGGTCTTCATGAGCTCTCCTTTCTCTTTAGGTTCATGTCATGTGCTTGAACCTTTCCAATTGCCTCATCAATTTTCATCTCATAAAACTTAGAATTCTCTCTCATCAGGGTAGTATACATCTCAAATTTGGGTGGCAAAGCATCCAGAAAATTCTCAACTAATTCCTTATTTGGATAGATGAGGTCAAAAGCTTTCAACTCAGTCTGCAAATGATAGAATCTAGAGATGAGCTCATCTATGGATTTGTTCTCCAGATATCTGAAGCACTCATACTGCTTCCTGAGAAGATCCCTTTTACTCTTCTTGATGTCACTGTTACCCTCGAATCTCTTCTGTAACGCCTTCCAGAGATCCTTGGAGTTATCGTATCCTCTGAAGCTGTGGAATAACTCCCTGGTCAAGGCCATAGTGATAGATCCGTGTGCCTTCTTCTCTCTATCATAAAATTTCTTTTCTTCTTCATCAAGTTTAGAGATAGGCTTGGGAACTTCCTCATCAAGGTAAGTGTATGTGGGATGCTTATAGCCCCCTAGAATGGGTATCCATAACGAAGAATCGGTATAAGAAATATAATGTTCAAAGCGTGCTTTCCAGTTTGAATAATCATTTACATTAAGCAGCTTTTGGGGTTTCTGTGGGGTTCCGATCTCGTTGTCATAGTTCAGAAGGTTATCGAGGTTCTGAAGATTTGACATGGTGAACACTTAGTCAAATTTCAGAAAAGTCAAAGAAACTTGCGCACTTGTCTCTGGCCTTGCGCACTTAACAAACCTAGTCTTGCATATTTAGGATTTGCTCTCGCGTACTTGGTATGTACACAGGAGTAAATGATAAGTACGCAGGAGATTAAGTAAGTACGTAGCAAATATGGTCTTGCGTACTTGGTAAGTACGTAGCAAGACTGTACTTTTTTCCAAATAATGTAAGTACGCAGGTCACCTTTTCACCAACTCTCACCAACCTTTTCCGGTCACTGGAAACTCACCGGAGATGGCAGAAATCGAAAATGTGACCAAACAAAATGAGCCAAAGGGTCAGAAACTCGTTTCTAACCAACCTTTGATGCTCAAAACACTCAAATACACAACAAAAGTCGGTTTTTGAGTGATTTTTTCTTCTAAAATAGTGCTCAAGAGCTACCCCTATTTTATCACAAAAATCAACAAAAACACCCACTTTTGCTTGCAACAACTCTGTAGGATGTGTAGAAGATACTCCTAACACACTCACAACACTCAAAATCAAGAGCTAAGCTCTGATACCACTTGTAGGTCCCCGGGTGTCTCGGATCGTTACGCGTGGGTGTGTGCCTAGTCGGACCGGGTGCGGAATGCCCGTGACTAGGTGGAGAATCAAACAACACAAAGTAAACCGACAAAGAAATCACTTTAAAGTTCCTTCTATTATAAACTCGATCGGTTACAGAGAGAAAATACCGAGTGCAAATGTCTGCGTACTTACATTCTGTCAACCTATTCTATTTATACAAAACCTGATCTCTGCGCACTTAGCAAGTGCGCAGGGCAAATTACTCATGCGTACTTAGCAAGTGCGCAGAGTATTCTTGCGCACTTGCTAAGTACACAAGAACTAATTCTTGCGCACATACTAAGTGCGCAAAACACTTAGACAATTAAGCAACAATCAACATGCATTAGTAAATACAACTCGATAACTAATACATACAAACGCTTACAAACAAAGACAAATACATACAAAGAAAGTACATAACCTAAGACTCTATCCAGAGTGTTTGTCACACAAAAGTACTTCAACAGGTCTATGGGGTGTCCATAGTGTATACGGGCTAGAAGTCAGTATGTTGTTTGTATGTCGTATAATTAATTATTCAGAAAGAGTTAGGTAATGTGTCAAGACATTAAATGGATACGTCTAAAGTATGTGTTGGGTTACATACGTAAGTGATCCGTGAAAGGGTGGTGAGTTGTAGTACATGTCCAGGTAGTGTCATGTGTATATATATGTGTTGATTTGTGTGCTTGCATTGTTGTCCATGTGTATGGTCAACAGTGGTGTGGAGAACGGAGTCCTTCGGGGTCATCGTTGTACGTGTGACGTGTAAGTCACCGTATGGTATATGATATAGTCGCCGTGTGGGTGGCTGGGTAGTCATCATGGATGACGAGTGTGTCACTATAATTAGTGGCGGGGCCCTGTAACAAGGGTATAGCTGAGCTTATGACGAGTATCCCGACGGGGATAACCCTGATGAGGTAGCAGTGACGAAGTATGTGTTTGTATGCATTATATGTGTTAATTTTCATGCAGGTGATGAGTTATATTAATTGTGTATGAGATGATATTGATGTGATAAATAGATGGAATCAACGTGATGTGTCGAGTTAGATTGACTGTTGTGCTGGGATGAGTACATTGTGTACAATAGTTGAGTCAGTCAGGTTATGAGAGTCCTGGTTAGGACTGGTAAGTTGGTGTCTAGAGATTGGTTGAGTTAACCAGTGTATGGTTAATATATGTATAGTAGATTGCGTGTTATCAGAGTAGTAAGCTCGTTCCATGTCGTAGAGACTTACTGAATTAAAATGGTGGGGTAGAGTCTGGGATGGTGAATCCTTTGGGATATTATGAGGTAACGGGGGTTATTTATATGATGAAAATCTATACAACTGTTTTCTAATGACAAGAGGGTCTTGAGTAGAGATAGATAATAAACAAGACGAGTTGGCTTTTGTTAAATTAAACTATTAGAACTCACTCAGCGTAGCTGACTTTGTATGTACGTTAGATTGTTTTGCAGGTGAGTCTGCTAGATGAGGTATCTTGGCTTGGGAGCGGGACTACTCGGGTTGGTGCGCATGCATTCGTCATGTAACCTTATGAAAGTTAACGAGTTTTAAAAGATAAAATTATTTTGAGAAAGACTTCCGCTGTTTATTTAAATGAAAGTTAGATGTTTTTAAAGAGTTTAACCAGTTTTGAGAACCAACTGTAGAGTGCCTGGTTTGGGGCCTTACATGTTGACTCACAAAGAACACACACTTCAACTCTATGAAGATGCCTCTATTTATAGAGTTTTCTTGTCTTCATTAGCCGCCTCTAACAAAGAAACTCACTTTGACTTTGTCATACTCTCCATGACCAAAGTCAATAATTCACTCTAGAATCATTAATAAGAAGCTTGACTTAAACTTGGACATTAACTTTGACTCGTCATATCAACTTTGACTTTGACTTTTTGCATTGACTTTGACTTTGACCAAGGAGCAAACCTCTTCTAGTTTCAATAATACTTTGATTATCTCAAATGATATTCAACACCAAATAAATTTGTAGGAACTTGATTTGGTAAGTATTAACGTATAAAGACCCAACAAATTACGAATTACGTATTGGATAGTTTGATTGAACAATCATATATATATATGAGACATATAAATATTAACAACGGTTGTTAATAGGATTTTTCGATGATTGATGAGATATCAACGAGTTGTTGAACGTCAATCACCTAAACTATTGCAAGGTTTGATTATATGATAATTAGTTAAAACCCTGAAGCCTTGATCTAGAAGTTAAGTTCTATTACCATCTTGTACGCTTCAGAAGCATACTTGAAGGAAAGCATTCAATATGATGGAGAAAGAGTATAGATGTTAAGAGTAACATTATGTAGGCTTCATTTGGTTAAAAGAGTTTTTGACATAAGAAGCATAAAGTAATTAAAAAATGCATAGTGTATTATAAATGTAACTACTTGAATAGTTCAAGTATAAACAGTTACAAACTACTTGAAAGAGTTCAAGGTAGTAATGATTACTTTGAACCCATTTTGAATTTAAAAGACATAAGTGAATAAAAGAAAGAGTTCTTTTAAGGTTACTTTGGGTAAAATTACAAAGAAGATAAACTGAATGAAGGAGTTCATTACAGATATGATATAAATGATGTTGGACATCATAATTTTGTTGAAATTATCTAAAACAAAGTTGAACATAGATCAAATCTAGATTACTCCAGAAAGTTTGAACTTTAGATTCTTATTGGATAAGAATGGCAAGCTAAATGCTCAACCTAGCTAGAAAGAATCTTGATCTATACCTTAGTATTTGGGTGATATTGAATGGTACAACAACATTCTTTCTGATCTTGAAATTAACGGTTGATGAGTGTTGTGATAAGTTAAAAAGATGTTTAACTTATTAAGGTTTCACGAGATCAGGTTTTAAATTTATAAAATGATAAATACTCAAACTTAAAACACAGACCATAGGCAAGTGTACCTATCGCAACATAATATAGTTTAGGTAAGAACCAAGTATCGAACCAATGGACACGGTCGAGTTCCAATACTTAACTTTTGTTATCGTTTAGCCGGTTTAATTAGCGAGTGGGTTTTGTGTGCTTGTGAAGCATAAAAGTAAATGGCAGAAAAGTAAATGATGGTAAAGTAAATAACATAAAAGTAAAAATGTGCGTGATGTGTGTAACAGGAATGTAAATAACAGAATAGTAAATAGCAGGAAAGTAAATATCTCGAAAATGATCAGGTCACGGATAGTATTTCTTTGGGCTTCGAATCCGCTTCGTATATGATAATGTTAAGTTGACTAATCCAGTGGCATGACTAATACAGATGTGTGACCCGGGTCACCGCTAGAGCCTCGTCCTCACGAAATTTGGTTCACGAACTATAGTCTTTAATGATAAAATGGTAGGACTCCCAGCTAGGGACATCGTAACCCTCAACTCTTTGGTGTTATCTCAGAGTTGGTTTAGGACATCAAACTTAAGTGCTTGGTTATTATTATTAAAAGAGTGATTAGACTTTTTTCACCGGGAAGCGGTGTAACAATGGGACCATGTATAAAGACGTATCGTTCCCAACGTGAGTTCACCAATTCTTGTTCTCATAACAAGTTCGTATAAAGACGTACGACCTGGTTAATATTAACCAAGCCTTGGCTTATCAAGATCCACTTGTATAAAGACATACAAGTATCAAGAGAAGTTTGATTAAAAAGGTTTTACGGTCTTACACTTTTAAATCAATAACACTCACAAGTGTAAAGACAAGTTTAGATAATAATAAAAAGCCCACCTAAAGGGTGGTTTTAAGAACGAATAATTAAATACATAAACATACCACTAGATTAAATACGTTAAACATTAACATACACCAAACTTTATCTTCACCCTAGCAATACAAAGAGTTTAGCCACGAATGGTCATACTAACTAGCGTAACGTTGAGTTTCGTATGCTCCCCTATTGCGGACAAAGAGGAGGAGCCTCTCTACTCTAAACTATAAAAACAGACTATATTGAGCTATAATAATCTCTGGTAGGGTGTGTGAAACCAATAACTCAAGCCCACTATCTATAGGCCTCAAAATGAGCAACGCACGGCCGTGCATTGGATTGCACAGGCGTGCAAACACCTCGGGAATCAAATAGGGTACAGATGACAATGTACTTGAGCCTTGGGGAGCAAGAGAGGTATTGCATGGCCGTGCAAAGGATTGCATGGCTGTGCAAAGGATTGCACGGCCGTGCATCCCTCCTCCTGCTCCTTGTTTCATCTTTTAGCTGCTGATTGACTCCTTGTTGACCAATTTTGACTTCTTAGGGGTCAAAGCTCGGGAATGATCTTTCCAAAAGCTTGATTTCTTGATGTTTTTGAGTGAATTTAGCTTTGTTTACTTCGGGACACCGAATATCCTGCAATTATGAAATATAAACGCTTTAAGTATCAATTGCAAGGCTTTTGTTTAATTAGTACCATAATATGGGGATTATTATGCATGCAAAACATGTATAATTTAGGGCATATCAATGGTTAATTCCTGATCTTTAATGATTGGTCAGTTCAATGTTTTAGTACGGTGTAGGATCGCTAAATACAAGATGGTTCTATTCCAGTTGAGATTGGCGGAAACAATCACAACTTAATCAAAGTAAACAAGTAAACACAAGAAGTACTGATAAATGCAATTTGTATTAAGCTTCAGTGGTTACAAGATTACAGAGAAAACTCTAAGAAAAAGCACTTGGATACAATGACTCTAAGTACTACTTATATAGTAACTTAGAATCAAGACAGACCCTTGATTCTAAGGATCAGATCTAACACAAACCGTTGATCTTGTATTGAAGCTATTCTACGTATAATGACAATAAACACTATAAAAGTTAACTTTACTCAAACGTCTTCTTAGGCATCATTGCTTGCATGCTTGGAGAAGAGCGTTGTAGTGCTTTATTGTCTGCACCAGTGACATTCTTTCTGCATGGAGTGTGTTAGTGGTGCAGCAGAAAGTTGTCAGTGGTAATGGTTGCTTTTGCTTTTGCAAGGCTGGTCAGCTGCAACGTTTGATCTTCAATGGATGAATAACTATCAGCAACAGAGTTGTTGATCAGCAGCAAGATGCAACCATCCAAAGCTGCTGATGATTTGCCTATCAGCAGCATCAAGTGTTGATGCTGCTGAGAAGCCTATCCGTAGCAATTCTGGTCTTCAGCAGATAAGGCTATCCGTAGCAGATTTGTTCTTCAGAGTATCCGCTACAGATAAGCTTATCCGCAGCAGTTTGTTGGTCAGCAGCAAACTCTGAGATCAGCAGGAATTGTACTTAGAGAATTTTGTAGCCATCAGTCTTTATTTCTACAAACTCCCCCTAGACTGATGCTACCAAAACTCTCATACTGCTTTTGTTGCTGAAGCTTTTGCATGTGGCTGACGATTCTTGCAACCTCATAGCCTCTTGGGTCCTTGTTGGGATTGTTAAGAGGAAGCTCAGATAGAGTCTTGATATCTTTGCTTGGCATTTTGAAGATAGCCTTGCTTAGAAACCTCATCTTCTGTCCTTTAACGTCTGTCAAGGTGAACTCATTTTCTTCAGCATTGTAGGACCAACTGATGAATGGAGAGTGGGATTGGAGAGGTTTTACATCAATAATTTCATCTTTGCTGGGGTTGAAGTGATGTTTGATCACCAGCAACAGATGTCTCCCACCTTCATTCTCAAGCTTATTGGCTTCACCCAGCTCCATCATTCTTCTTAGATCATAATCTGGAAGCTGCAATACCTCATCAACAGTTGTATAAATTGATCTTCTTTCTTCTGTTCTTCCCCTGAAGACTTCAAACCTTTGATCTTGAGTGCTGTAGAACCAGTTGACAATTTCTCTTGAGTCTTCTGGTTTAGTAGTAGGTTTGCTTTTCTTCTTGGGAGGTTGTTGATGAGTAGGAGCTGGGTGGGAGGATTTGGACTTTGTGGGTGGAGAGGAGGGAAGTCTAGGATGGAGAGTGTAAGGTTGTTGGATAGAGGAAGTGGTGGATGAGGGAGAAGGTTTGGGTTTCTTTGGTTTCCTTTCATCTTCTTGATTTATTACCCTCTTCTTTGAGCCTTTCTTCCCCAGTCTCTTCCTCTTCCTTTTTGACTTTAAAGTAAAGGGCTTGCAGGTTCATGAAAGTCATAGGACCCTGCCTTTTTTCACTCTCTCCTCTAGCCTTTAGAAAGTCAATCATGACCTTCCTTTCTTCATGGGTTCTTTTGTTGAAGGAAATGGTCTTCTTGGATTTCTGTTTGGCTTTTTCTTCTTCTTCAGCCCTTTTCTTATTTCCCAATTGACCTTGCTGACCCATGAAGGCTCTGTAGATCTCTTTATTTGATAGTTTCTTAAGGTAGTCTGCATCCTCACCTTGAGAAATCAGAGCTTCTATCCACTCCTCTCTCATTTCTTTGGCTAGCTCAGAATCAGTTATTCTTAACTTGGCCTCTTCCTTCTTCTTCTTCTTCTCTCTTTCTTCTTTATTAAATTGTTCCTGCAGTTGAAGAGCAAGAGCTTCATCTTCTTGAATTTGATAGACTGCATGAATCTTGACTTTCAGATCATCCAGCTGTTTGGCATACAGCTGGATCTGTTGTTCTCTGAGGAGAATGGCCGCTTTTCTTTCTTGAGCTTTTCTTAGTTCAGCCATCTCTGTAGGTCCCTAATTCGGTGCATGACGGATCTCTAGACTCACGGTATTACACGGTGATAACGTGCTGAATCCATGATCAACGTGCTCGTGTAAATCAATCAACAACAACGGTGTAAATAAACGCTTTGTATTTCCACCACAATATCAGTTTACAAGATTACAGAATTTCTCTCAATCTCTAGTCTGTCTTGTAACTAACTATGTTCTGTCTCAGTTCCTCTATTTATAAACACCTATTCTGCAGTAGGCGAACTTACTAAGTTCGCTTCATAGATGCTTAGGCGAACTTATTAAGTTCGCCTCTTATAGGCTAAGCGAACTTAATAAGTTCGCCTCTGATATACTAGGCGAACTTAATAAGTTCGCCTCTGATAGGCTAGGCGAACTTGTTAAGTTCGCCTCTAGCAGAACTTAGAATTTTATCAACAGTTACAAAACATGTCCTAACAGACTCCCCTTTAACTGTTGCTAACAATTCTATCAAATACAAGTCAAAGACTCTAAGACTAAGACATAATATCTTCATGGTCGTTGTCACCAGAATATGCTCCAACAGACTCCCCCTTGACAACAGCTTCAGAAGATTGTCATCCATCTTCATATATCATCAAACACACTGTAGTCTTCGTCTTGTTCATCTGCACACTCTCTCTTTGTCTAGAAGAAAACTTGGGAGAAGGACACCTTGTCAACTTCTGTCTGCAATTTTCAGTTTATGCAAAGGAGAACAACCAAGAATAACCAACAATTAAGATTTCTATGGAAGCTGGAAAAATAAAATCTTTTGGTTTTTCAAACATAAGAAACACAAAATCTTTTTGGTTTTTCTCTATATAAACTGAAATGTAAAATACAAAATCACATCTTTTTGGTCGAACATCACGAGTAAGAAGATCATATCAGTATATATGAGATATCAATCACACATCTTGGATATAAAATCCATATAATATCAAATGGTATTCTATGTCATTCTTTCAAGCCTTGACTAATCAAACCAATATCTTTGAAGATTATCACACTCTATCTTTTCAAGACTTTTATATTGCATGTTATGATACGCGATAAACATTCAAAGAAAATAGGATCAGGCTGTGACACATAAATTCAAATTGTCAATATTATAAGATTTGAAACTAAAGCATCTCATTCCCACTTTCTTGTGAGTTAAGGTACCATTTTAAGTATGAAATACAACGTGTACCCCACTAGTATGCCAACAGAAAGTAAATGCACTATCTTCAAGACATATGAGATTTTACTAAAGATTATCCGAATTTCCAGAATGAGGCATGAATAGCATAATCCAAATTGGATTGTATAGGAATCAATGAGATTCAGAATCGAATGATTCAATGTTTTGGCTTATATATGTGGAATCATAAGATTCAGGTACGTGGATCCAACTGTTATCTGGATTATGAATTCAATGGAATCAGTAAAGATGATTTATCAATATGATCCAAGGGCTAGTATATGTTTGACAGATGTTGTCAAGTACATATCTTGATTATACTTCAAATTGCATGCTTTTCGGGACATGGGCACTGAAGCAAATTGAATGAATAGTGCTAAGGACATAACCCGAAACTGATCTCATAGGAAAATCTGTATTAAAAGCTAATATTCTTTATCTGATAGTGATCTTTTAACACACACACCCAGGCATAAAATGGGTTCAAATCACAGTTGTAACATATGCATTTATGTTTTCACACTACTAATGGTTCAGTGACGCTTTTAGTCTACTGACAATTCAAATTATATGCATACACAACACTATCATTTCCTATTTGTGTAGTCTCTGAAGTTTAGATCAAAACATATAATTCAGATATATTAACATAAAGCACCAACCAGTCAATCTAAGGTCATGTGTGAAAGAACATCTACTGATGTACTATTATCTCTTCTTTAACTTCAAGTAATGTCAATTTTATCTTTTTCAATTTGTTTGGATTTTTCAAAATCTTTTTCAAAGAAAGTAAAACAACCGAAAATAAACTCTTCCATGAAAACATTTTAAGAAAAACATTTTACGTGGTTACTCAGGATTAAGCAAGTCAATTAATTAAAAACTCAAACCGATGTAATGTAATTGAATGTCATTGCCTTTTGTCATCAACACAGTTCTGTACTCCCCCTGTCCGGTAGACTCCCCCTTAACTAGTCAAATGGTTGCATCAACGACTTTATGCTCACCATTGTCATCCTAAGTTTCAGGTTATCATTTGAACCTTGTAAAACCATTTCCAAAACTTTGTGTGTGACATATTGTCCCCCTTGAGCATCAAGTCGTTGAAACAAATAGATTCTCAGTTATCAACAACTCGTTACTCTTGCAGATGTCATTCCCTGTCATGTGCTAAGAACCACCACTATCAACAACCAAACTGGTATTAATAGTCCCTCTTGGTAAACCTGCACATCTAACAAGAAACATTAATTTGAAATTGGGACCCAAGCCATGGTAGTCATGGGTCTTCCATTTGTATCAAAATAATAAACCTCACTCCATTCACAATCGAATCTCTCATCTATTTTCGGTGATTGTTCCGACGAGTCAGAAACAGAAACTTTAGATTTCCAAACATACTTCTGTTCATTAAGTTCTTTTTGCTTAAAACGTGAAGTGTTTGAACATTTTCTTTCATTTGAAAATTGATTTGATTGTGAAAACTTTTGTTGTTCTAAAAGTTTTCTCAATTTTCTGTTTCTCCTTCGTCTTTGAGGTCTAGAAAGCCTAACCTCAGATTTTGAATTACCCTTTGGTATAGCATGAGGTTTAACCACATTTGGGTTAACATAAGGCTTACCATGAGTTCTTACCTTTTCTGGAGTAACATGTCGGTTACCTTTGGCTTTGTGTGGACAAGCAATCTGAATATGACGCACAAGACCACAGTAAAAGCAAGATCTCGTCTCATGATATTCTGTCATATAAGGAATCTTTACACGATTAGATGCACTTGAAGAAGATTCTCCTACATGAACTTCTTTAGGAGTTTGAGAATGAATACACTTTTTTCTCAACAGGTTTTGATTCAGGCTTCATCTTCTCAGGAACTACATGCTTCTTTACTTTATTTTTGTAAGGACAGTTCACCACAATGTGTCCTATCTCATTACAATGAAAACATGTACGCCTGTCTTTATAATCTCTGACATATGGAACTCTCCTAGAGTTTGAAGAACTTCCAAATGAATAATTTCCAGATAAATTAGAATCAACCTTTGAGTCTTCATTCTTAACCTCTTTAGGTATCCCCTCTACCTTAGCTTCATCAAAATATTCATCATCACTCTCATCAGAATACACCATATCTTCACCTGTGACTGGATTCACTTTCAACACAGTCTTAGGATCTAAATCCTCATCGTTTATAATCTCAGGTGCAACAGAATAATTTTCGTTGAATGGTGGAGGAACATAGCCAGTACCACTAGTTCCCTTCCCCTCTTCAGTATTATTATGATAATGTTCTAATAAGAATGACGAATTTCCAAAGCTTTCTAACTTTCTATGTAATCTAATCACCTCTGCTTTAGATTCAGCTAGTTCCTTATCTTTCTCAACAAGATCATTATTTCTCTTCTCAATTTCTGCAAAGGACATATCCAGGTGATATGCCTGCTCTTTGATCTTCAAAGTCAGAGAACTTATATCCCTCTTCAGTGATTCTATTATCTCAATACACACATTCTCATTATCTTTTAATTTATGATTTACCATGTGCATCGATTTCATGTCACAAATGAGGTTTACATTGTCATCCATATTGCTCATCATTTTATCCATCACTGAAATACAGATAGAACAAAACGTCTTAGAGTTAGAAAGTACCTCAGGTTTTACTTCTGAAGAAGATGCAGCAGGAGCCATGAATACGTCATCATCAGTATCACCCTTTTGATCAACAATGACAGGCTCTGCATCAGTTTCTAATTCACTCAGATCATCTTCAACTGTCTGAAAGCTTTCTTCACTCATCATATCAGTCTCAGTAGATTGAGTACTTTCACTAGAACGAATACTCTCACTATCAGTTAAATCTGTAGAAGAATCACTTTGAGAATCACCCTGCTTCTCTAATACTTCATTGATCAAGACCACAAACGCTTGAGAAGTTGCTTCACCCTTTTTCTTCAATGCTTCCCATAGATCTCTTGAAGTTGGACACTTCCCGAGACTATGAATGATTTCTTTAGGTAAAGACATCGTTAAAGTTTCACGCGTCTTCATCTATCGATCTAACTTCTGCTTTTCTACTTTAGTAAGAGCTGTCACTTGTTTAGGAACATCATAGTATCCCATAGAGTCATAAGTAGGATGCACATATCCTTCAAATATGGATGTCCAAAAGTTTTCATCAGTTTCTGATACGAACTATTCGAACCGGACTTTCCAGCTATGAAAATCTGATATGCACAAAAGTCTCGGTGGCATAATTTCAATCTCATTATCATCACATGAAATTGACATTTTGAAATTTTTGCGAAAATATTTCCCGCCAAAATACTCTTTTTAAAAAAAGTTCGCCTGCTGCTAAGTTCGTCTGCACACAGATTCAGCAAGTTCGCTTGCTTCAGCAGATTCAAAATCAAGAACTTTCTTCAGACCAAAAACACGAACCAAGAACATCCAAAAATCGTCATTAATCACTGAATTGAAGGAATTAAACAAAATTGGACCGTAGGATTGTGTAATTTGTCAATTAGAAGCTTTCTATCGGATCAATTTCATCATAATCTTCTTCAAAAACACCAAATCAGATCAAAATCAGTCTTGAAAGCTCCATTGAAATGAAAAACTCAAAAATGATGAATTTGATGTTGATTGGACACGAAAATTCTGCTAATCAAGAGCAATGGCTCTGATACCACTTGTAGGTCCCTAATTCGGTGCATGACAGATCTCTAGACTCGCGGTATGACACGGTGATAACGTGCGGAATCCATGATCAACGTGCTCGTGTAACTCAATCAACAACAACGGTGTAAATAAACGCTTTGTATTTCCACCACAATATCAGTTTACCAGATTACAGAATTTCTCTCAGTCTCTAGTCTGTCTTGTAACTAACTCTATTCTATCTCAGTTCCTCTATTTATAAACACCTGTTCTGCAGTAGGCGAACTTAGATGCTTAGGCGAACTTATTAAGTTCGCCTCTTATAGGCTAAGCGAACTTAATAAGTTCGCCTCTGATATACTAGGCGAACTTAATAAGTTCGCCTCTGATAGGCTAGGCGAACTTGTTAAGTTCGCCTCTAGCAGAACTTAGAATTTTATCAACAGTTACAAAACATGTCCTAACAATCTCCTCTTCTTCTTCTTTCCTCCCTTTCCTTCTTCTCTTTCAATAACTTTTCTTCATCTTCTTCTGTCATAGGTCTTTTCCCTTTGTCTTTGCTGGATGCCTCTGCTTCAGCTTCATGGACCACAACAGCAGATGTAAGAGATGCTGTTGGGATCTCAGCTTTAGCTTCATTGGCATGATGAGGAGTAGACACAGAGGAAGGGACTGCTTCACTCTCTTCCTTTTCCCATTCATTCCCATATATAGCTTTAAATTCCTCTTTGATATTCTGAGCAGCCACTTTTCTTGACCCTTCTGCTGCGTTTAGTATGACAGTTGGTGAGGAGGGAAGGGATAGATCTGAGTCAGAGTCATTCATTGCAGGCTATTCCTCCTTATAAAGAGAAGCCTTGATGAGTTTGATCATTTCTTGACTTTCTAAAGAGTTGATGTTGCAGATGAGTGATCTGAGCTCAAAGACCTTGTGCAGGAAGTCTGAAGGTAGGAGTAAGATCTCTTTGATGTTGATTGAGAGAGAAGATCCATTGCTTAGGAAGAAGGTGAAATCAGAGGACTCAGTGCTCACCCATCCTAGCACTTCCAAGTCCCTGGCCATGATGTTGTACAGGAATCTTCGCCAGCAGATAACTTGTTCTTTAGTTAAAGCACTGCTCCTGATTAAGTCAAGTCTTCTTGGAGCCAGTCTTTGTTCTGTTGTTGATGAAGATTCAGGATAAGCCACCCTATTTGCTTCTTTTAGTAGTCTTTCAAACCAGGGCATATTATCCTCCATTAAGTCATAGAACCTGCTGATTGCAAGTTCTGCTAAGAGATCTGATGAAGTGTTGATACATCTTTTCAAATACAGATTAAGAACCTGGATGGAATTAAGAGTGTTCCAGTTTAGCTCTTCTACTCCACTAAACTCTCGTCCAATCCAGAATCTCTCAGCTATGCCATCATACCCCCAAGCTAGAATGGAGTCGAATTCTAGCTTGTTTGAAGTTAGTGAGAATTTGGGAGTAGATGTTTGACTTATTATGGTTGCAGCTTTAGGAAGTATGCTGAATGATGGAGGTGTGTCTTCATGGAGAGTTTCATCTTGCAACACCTCATCAACAGCTCGGACAACTAACTTCCAATCCTCATTAATATCTTCCTCTTCATCTACTGAGTCTGGCAAGTCATGGATTTGAACAAAAGCAAGTTTGTATAGCGAACTTTGCAACACAGTCTGCTCTTGTATCCATTCTTCTAGGCTGTCCGCATCATCTTCCTTGGTAACTACCTCCCCTTTTTTGGTTGCATCAGTGCATAGAGTGTTATCTGTTTGAGTGCCCACTGATACAAGGGAGGGAGTAGTCACTGGAGGGCATTGATGGGCTTCATGTATAGAGACTTGGTGTCGTAGTTTGGACACTTCAGCCTCTAGCATTGCAACCCTGGCCGTCAATTCCATATTATGAAGTTTCAGTCTGTCCTCATCCACAGTTGTGGAATCCTTGGAGCTAGATGGGGCCTTAGGCCTAGCCTCTGCATCCCCATCACCCTGGTTTTCTTGGCACCTGAGATTCCTCTCAGTGAAGAGTGTTTCAAAGGAAACATCCTCACTGTGAGTTTCCATGGTTAGGGTCTTAGTGATGTTGTCACTGTCCTCCTAGGCAGTTGATGTACCAGGAGTAGTGACAGCCCTTTCCACATTCACTCTGTCAATACCACTAGAGTGAACCTTCTTAGGTGATAAACTTGGGTTGGGTGCATTAGCAGCCAAGTCAATCAATACCTCCGGGATAGTGGTAGTTGGAGAAGGTATATCATCTTGACTAGGTGTCTCTGCACTTAAGTTCAGAGAAGAGAAATAATGATATGGCTCAGCGGGTTGTTCTATGGATCCGGGATGTGATCCTGATCCTAATAGAGAAACTTCCAAGGAGGTCTCTCTAATATTTTGGCTATCCCTTTTGATATTCTCATCAGAATGTTAGGATTCTGAATGAGGGCTTTGAGGTTGGGATTGGGCCTTTGAGACAAGAAGAGAATGAGTCTTCTTGCTCCTTTTTCTAGTGTATGTCGTTGCAATTGGGGCCCTTTGCTCCAGTTGAACAATAACATCCAAAATAGATGTAAGTGATTTTTGTACCTGTGCATCCTTAGTAGTTTACACAGGGGTTTGAGCAATGGAAGCAGCTTGTTGTTCAGGAATTGAAGTGGAGCGTGTGGGATCAGTATTAGCTGGGATTGCTGAACTATCACCCTGGGTACTTTGTATGTTCACCATTGTAGATAACAATGGAACATTGACCCCTGAGAAATTTTTGAAAACAGTTCTCATACTTTAAAAAATATTATTTTTATGACCCAACATGATGTAGATTCTTGCAGGTTTTGAGAGATCTTTTAGTTCCTGGTTGAAAACCTCCTGCAAGAATCTAGGGTACATAAAAAATTGTTGTTTTGCACCCTCTTGAAGGTTATATCTCAAACCCTCAAAGATGAGGTGTGCAAAGTTGAAGTTTAAGCCAGCAACCATACCATGGAAAGCAGAGGCAAGTGCAGAGCTCACTTGATGCCATCCACTTCTCTTCTGAGATATGCATTGTAAAAGAGTGTGGCAGAGATACTTCCATGGAGGGCCCATCAGTGCCTTCTCTATTGTATACTCATTTTGATTTTCAGTGTACCCTATGGATACAAAGGTCCTCATGTATTCTTCCTTTGAGTATGAGATGGCTGCCCCCTCATCTTGAATCTGAAGATGTTTTCAGAGAGTTGCTTCAGAGATGATGATGTCCTTGCCGTCTACCTTGGCTTTTATTTGGGGAATCCCCTGTTCGGTAGAGTAGACGGCGGTATTCCAAAAATCCTCCATATGAGGAATATAAATGGTAGGGTTGACTTTTAGTGCAAAATGTATCTTTGAGCGGCATAGAAAATCGATCATATCATCGAATCCCTCGGACTTCTTTCCTTTGGTTAAGTATGCGGTGAGGTTGTGATGTGGGGAGAACTTATCATCAGGATTGTTTATGTCTGCCATTTTTGTTGGTTTGGAGGGAAAGGGGAAGATTTTGAAGGATGGTTAGGAATGGAAGGCTTTGAATGTTGTGGGGGCTTGAGAGAAAGTGATGGGAGTTAGGGCGAAATTGAATGTGAAGGGGTGGTGAAGAAATTTGATTTGTTCTTATAACGGCAGAGGAGGGAAAAGCAAAATGACTTGTAAAGTACAACCTCATTCACCTTTTTACTGTTACAGCTGTAATACACTATAGCAGTCATGGTAAAGACTGAAAGGAATTTTTACAGAGGGTAAAAGTTAACTTAGACTTATTTTTACCAATCAGCAGCAAACTTGGTTACTGCGGATGGTTAAGCCTATCTGCTGCAAGCGTGGTTGCAGCAGATAGTTAAGTCTGTCAGCAGCAAACTCTATTGCTGCTGATGGATGCAATGATCCGCAGCAAGGGTGTTGCTGCTGACTGCCTTAGAGCTATCCGCAAGAAACTTGTTCGTGCTGATTACTTAAAGCGGTCAGTGGCAAAATCTTTGCTGCTGATTATTAAACCTGTCAGCAGCAAAAATGGATGCTGCTGACTTGTAACTTTTATTTATAACAAAAGACAAACATATTTACAAAGACAAAATTTTAGAGACATATTTTAATCAAAGTTCATCATACCAATAGATTCAACTAAATATTTAAATCTAGCTTCATCAAACGGTTTTGTAAACAAATCAGCATATTGCTCATTGGTATGAACTTTGGTTAAAATAATTCTCTTTTCTTAGTTTGATCTCTTATGAAGTGATACCTGATGTCAATGTGCTTTGTCTTGGAGTGCTGCACTGGATTGTTTGTGATTGATATAGCACTGTAAGGCCCTAAACCCGGGAGGCCTCACTTGTTGGATTTACTCATTCACAAACAGTTCTTAAACTTGATTATCAAATAACGCAGCGAAAAATACTTCAATAAAACATGACCATTACATTGTTTAACAACGGAAGCGTAACATAGTCTATTACATAAACATATCATAATCTAATCATGACGGGATGCCAGTCTTCATGATCAACCGGGTAACTCTTCTCGCTTGCCAAGCATCACCGTCCATCATCCATACCTGCCTTAACCTGAATGTGCACACTAAAGAGCCAGCTACGCTGGTGAGTTCTAGTTTTCATTCGATTTAAGAAATGGTTCATCATTCAAAACATTCGTTAGGGTTTAACATCACGTATAAGAAAACAGGGCCTTTCATTCATCATTGAAAACCTTCAAACATTTTTCCTCATCATAAACACATTGAACGGATCAATTGTTTAAAACATTTAACTTTCATTTAAGTCATACATTACTATCTACAATCTGTATCTTTCTTTAAGCGTCTCTGTGTCCCCGAAGGAACCTTGCATGTCGTGGACAACCGTTACGTATCGTCGTCATTGCCACAATACCATACATTCCGTCAATTTACTTTTTGTATTGCCCCCAAGGCTTAACTGCACGAGGACCGACATTACCCATTCAGTTGCCCCTATGGCTCTCATGTCCATAGACCGACAACCTCCATCCGTCGGATCATAATTTAACCTTACATAGGGTCACGTTAACACTTGAAAATCGACCTTTCCGGGCCTTTCCCTTTCCCGGCTTCACCCATTCTCGGTTTCGGGCATTCCCTACTCAGATGACCGACATCCCCACAATTATAGCACTTGAAGTGTTGTGAGCACTCACGGGAGTAGTGCCCGGTCTTGCCACACTTGAACCACAAGTTAGATCCCAGTCTACATTCACCAGTATGCTCCCTTCCACACTTCTTACAAACAGTCGGCTCATCCACCCGAGCCCTCTTATCATGAGTCCCAAACATCTTTCCACCAGTTCGCTTGTTTGAGAAACTCGGTCTCTTCTTCGGTTCCTCAATGGCGACGACATTCAGCGCCAGATCATCAAATACCACGCCGCTCAGTTCTACTACCGAATCATAGGTAGTAGGGGCGTTTGCCTTAACATAGGTGCGGACTTGGTCCGGCAGTCCTTGTATGTAGCATACAATCTTTCTTTCCTCAGTCGTGATAAGATGTGGCACCAGACGTACCAGTTCATTGAATCGGGTTGTGTATTGCCGGTGCGTCATGCTCCCGGCCTTCAAACCCAGAAATTTCCTCTCTACCTTCTCAATCTCGTTCCTTAGGCAGAAATTCTTGATCACCAAAGTTTTCAAGTCAGCCCACATCATCGCATCCACAACCTCGCTCCATTTTGCTTGACGTACACCTTCCCACCAATGGGATGCTTCCTCTCTTAAGGAGTTAGCAGCAAATTTCATAACTTGATCCGTTCGACATTCACTCAGACAAATGGCAGCCTCCATACGAATCACCCAATCAAACGTAGCTACCGCGTCTTTCTTCCCGGTCAAGACTGGCGGGTCACATGCCTTGAAGGACTTATAGTCGCAACCACGGTTAAGCGGTGCGTTGATTGCCTCAGTGTTCGGGGTATCAACTGCCGTGTTAGACCCACCCGTCTGATTAACCTTCTTTAATGCTTCTGCCAATAGTCCTGGCAAAGAAACTTTCATCAAGTCCGTGAACTCTCGAGCTATGGCTGCTCTCACTTTTGGTTCGAAAGTGAAAGGTTGTTCTTCAACCTGTGTCTGCTCGGTTCCATGCACACCAACCGCCGGTTCAGTGATAACACTTCCTTCTTCACTATACTCTTGGCGCGCAGGGGTCCTGCCGCGACCGCCAGTACGACCACCGGTACGGCCCCCACCACGCCTTCCGTTTCCTCTTCTTGCCATTTTGTTCTATAAGACAAGAATTCAATGTCATCACGCTAGTTAACAAATAAAATTCAATAAGTACTGTAAGATGTTAATATACACTGGCCAACTGCAATTAACCATTACACTACCATTCGATTTCTATTTGACCACCTTTGTGATTTTCATCAGAACACAAGTCCTTACCTAACCCTTTTTAATGCATACTATATATGTAGACATATACTACTTTCATACCTGATGCTGTGGCTCGAGTTACCCGTACTGGCATCCGCTTTCGGTCCCATTCACAGTTTAAGTTCAGACACTAGGAGTGTCCGAATCTCTTAAACTATTGCTCTGATACCAACTTGTAAGGCCTAAAACCTGGGAGGCCTCACTTGTTGGATTTACTCATTCACAAACAGTTCTTAAACTTGATTATCAAATAACGCAGCGGAAAATACTTCAATAAAACATGACCATTACATTATTTAACAACGGAAGCGTAACATAGTGTATTACATAAACATATCATAATCTAATCATAACGGGATGCCAGTCTTCATGATCAACCGGGTAACTCTTCTCGCTTTCCATGCATCACCGTCCATCATCCATACCTGCCTTAACCTGAATGTGCACACTAAAAAGTCAGCTACGCTGGTGAGTTCTAGTTTTCATTCGATTTAAGAAATGGTTCATCATTCAAAACATTCGTTAGGGTTTAACATCACGTATAAGAAAACAGGGCCTTTCATTCAACATTGAAAACCTTCAAACATTTTTCCTCATCATAAACACATTGAACGGATCATTTATTTAAAACATTTAACATTCATTTAAGTCATACATTACTATCAACAATCTGTATCTTTCTTTAAGCGTCTCTGTGTCCCCGAAGGAACCTTGCATGTCGTGGACAACCGTTACGTATCGCCGTCATTGCCACAATACCATACATTCCGTCAATTTCCTTTTTGTATTGCCCCCAAGGCTTAACTGCACGAGGACCGACAATACCCATTCAGTTGCCCCTATGGCTCTCATGTCCATAGACCGACAACCTCCATCGACGGCTATGGCTCACAGCCATAACACCTTCGGATCATAATTTAACCTTACATAGGGTCACGTTAACCCCTAAGTAACCGTCGTTACTCCCTACCAGTTGTACAACATCAAACCATTGGCAGGCCACCAAGACACTGCCCCTGTTGCTCTTATGGCAACTATGGCTCGCTGTCCATAATCTACCACAAGGCTGGGAATTACATTCCCAGACTTCATTCGTCAATTCCATTCATTCGACAGATTAGATTATTAATGACTTCTTTAAAACCTTTGCCCTTTTTCTTTTCTTTTCTTTTCATAAAACCTTTCATTCATTTTCGAAACCCTTTTACCTTTAGTTTAAACCATTTCTTTATAAACATTTAGTTCGTAAACATTCCATTCATAAAACTTTCTTTCCATAAACCGTTCATTCCAAATCATTTCATTTCGTAAACATAGTTTCATAAGCATCATTTTATAAACATAGTTTCATAAACATTGTTTCGTAAAAACATCATTTCATATGTATACACACCAGCCCAAAAACATTATATAAAACATTTAAAAGAGGACTTCTAGAACTCACCTGATAAGCTAATCCGGGTTGCCCTAAACAAAGGTCCTACTACGCCACTTCCGATCTGAATTTGATAGTTAAATACACATCAAACCCAATCCTTACTCTAACGGTTTAACCATTCTAAACATACTAACTTTACTTAAACAACCTGATGCCTGCGCACTTAGCAAGTGCGCAGACCCTGCTTCCACGCAGGATCCTCTTCCTGCGTACTTGATAAGTACGCAGTGCTCTCTTCCTGCGTACTTGATAAGTACGCAGGACCTGCTCCGTGCGTACTTGATAAGTACGCACGATATGTTTTTTCGCAAAACCCTAACTTTCGTATTCAGGTCTGATCACGTCAAGATCCCGAACCTGTTTACATTCAAAACGTTTGTTTTCCATTAAGGAACTCAAATCTATGTTTATCTTTCAGTTTTATCCGTGAAAATATTACCTTTTCACCCAAAACCCAAAAAACCCAAAAACGAACAAAAACTCAGATTTAGGCCCGATCGTTACCTGAATCTAGTTTCTGATCCGGAGGTTCTTCTCACGAGCTATGGAGCAACACTTTACTAAAATATCGGGTCGATCCGCCAACTTTCTGTCTCTACGGTTTCTCTCTCTAGAAGTTGCAACTGAGAGAAATGATGGAGGTCTAAGCTATTTATAGGGGAGGCTCCCCTTCCGGCCCATCCGGCCCGACCCGACATGCCTCGTTCGTTTATTTTGTCATTTTAACTGTCGTTTTTTTTTTTGGGATGTTACAAGCACTCATGTTGTTAATGTGAATGAGAGTTTCCATGAAAGTCATCCCATAATCCAGCATTTGATTTTGTATCCAGGTGACTTGTGCATAGTAACTTGAAGCTACAATGTATTATGCTTCTGCTGTAGAAGTTGAAACACATGTTTGCTTCTTGCACTACCATGAAATCAGTCTTCCTCCCAGAAACTGACATCCCCCTGAAGTGGACTTTTTGTCCAAGTTGCATCCCCCATAATCACTGTCAGTGTATGCATACAGATTAAACTTATCATTTTTAGAGTACCATAGCCTAAGTCTTGGGGCTCCCTTTAGGTATCTAAAAATTCTCTTGACGGCTTGAAGATGTGAAATCTTTGGAGCTGCTTGAAATCTTGCACAGAGACATACTGCAAACATGATATCTGGCCTTGAGGCAGTGAGATACATTAGAGACCCTATCATTGCACGGTACTGATGTTGATCAGTGTCTTGACCATCTTTGTCTGGAGTCAGCTGATGGTGCACTTGCATAGGGGTTCGTACAGCAGAGCAATCAGCCATCTTGAATCTTGCCAGAATGCTCTTGACATATTTGGATTGGCTGATGAAGATTCCATTTGGGACTTGTTTGACTTGAATACCCAGAAAGAAATTTAGCTCACCCATTGAGCTCATTTCAAACTTTGAGTGCATCAGGATCTCGAAGTCTATACACAGCTTCTACCTTGTTGATCCAAAGATGATATCATCTATGTAGATTTGAACTAATAAGATTTCTCCCCCTTCATCTTTGATAAACAAGGTCTAGTCAATGACATCTCTTCTGAAGTTATTGCTTAGTAGATATTCAGACAAAGTTTCATACCAGGCTCTTGGGGCTTGATATAAGCCATATAGAGCTTTGTCTAGTTTGAACACTTGGTTAGGATGTGCAAGATCTATAAAGCCTGGAGGCTGTTTGACATATACTTCTTCACCAATCTTCCCATACAGAAAGGCACTCTTGACATCCATTTGATAGACCATGAAATTCTTGGATGCAGCATATGCCAGGAAGATTCTGATGGCCTCTAGTCTGGAAACAGGAGCAAAGACTTCATCATAGTCAATTCCCTCTTCCTGAGTGTAGCCTTGAGCTACATGTCTTGCTTTGTTCTTGACTACAATGCCTCTCTCATCTTGCTTGTTCATGAATACCCATCTTGTGCCAATGGCAGATTGACCATGTGGAAGATCAACAAGCTTCCAGACATCCTGTCTCTTGAATTGCAGCAACTCTTCCTACATTGCCTCAATCCAACTGCTGTGTTGCAGAGCTTCATCTATCTTCTTTGGTTCCACATGAGATAGAAAACATGAAAACAAACATATATTGGCCTCATGAGATTTGCTTCTTGTTAGAACTCCTTGGTGAACTTGGCCAATAATATTTTCTAGAGGATGTTTCTTGTTGACCCTTTGTGCTGGTACCACCTCCAGCTGTATCCCTTGCTCAAGATTGCTTTGATTTTGATCAGGGATTTCTTTATTCATGGTTGAAGAGTCTTCAAGATCAACAGCTACATCAGTATTATCAGCAATGGTATTTGCAGTATCTACAGCATTTACCGAAGAGTCTTCATTCAAGTTTTCATTTTCAGACATGCTGCTGCTGGTGACATTAGAGAGTGTGGTTTTGGCTGCACTTGATTCAATGGCTTCCATAACAGATGGAGGATCAATGGATGGTCTTCTCAGACTGATAGAAGATTTTGGAAAATCCAGTCTGCGGTCAGAGGAGGTAGAGGCAGGTGCTTGAGAAGAGGAAGACTCTATATTTGAGAAGATGAGAGGCTCAAATATTTGGGTGAAGTAGTCTATGTCAAAAAGCCAGTTTGGGCCTTTTCCCTGTTCACAGACAATGTGTTCTCTGCATTCCACATTGGCTGATTCTTCCATAATTCTTGTTCTTGAGTTGAAAACTCTATAGGCCTTGGATTTAGAGGAATAGCTCACAAAATATCCTTCATCAGATTTGGCACCAAACTTAGGAAGAACCCCATGTGTAATTAGAATTGTGAATGGACATCCAAAAGGTTTTAGAAATCCAATGTATGGAACTCTTTGGAACCATAGTTCATAAGGTGTCTTGTTGAGAGGCTTGACTATGAGAACTCTATTTTGCACATAGCAGGCTGTGCTTACTTCTTCTGCCCAAAATGTGAGAGGCAGTTTTGAGTCAGCCAACATAGATCTTGCTGACTCAATTAGAGTTCTATTTCTTCTTTCAGCAACTCCATTTTGTTGAGGTGTTCTTGGAGCACTGTATTGCCTTTCAATTCCCTTGCTCTCATAGAAACAGTTCAAAGTGTGGTTCTTGAACTCTGTGCCGTGATCACACCTTATTCTCTTCACCTTCTGATTGCTTTGATTTTCTACCCTAAGGATGTAGGATTTGAGAATTTCAGCAGTTTCATCTTTTGTTCTCAAGAAGTATACCCATGAGAATCTGGTGTAGTCATCAGTTATCACCAGACAGTATGACTTCTTGCCCATTGACATAATATTTGTAGGACCAAAGAGATCCATATGCAGCAGCTGTAGTGGTGTATCATTTGTATTCAAAGTCTTGGGCTTGTGAGAACTCTTGTGTTGCTTCCCCTTCAAACAAGCAATGCAGTGATCTTCTAGCTGGAATTCTTTATCAGGAAGCCCTCTGACAAGACTGTCCTTCACCAATTTGTTTATAGTTTTGATGTTAACGTGGCTTAATCTCCTGTGCCAGAGAGCTGATTCATCAACTGAAGCTTTTGATAGAAAACAGGATACATTGCCAGATGGAGTGACCTCATTCATGTCAAGCACATAAAGATTTTCTTTTCTCTGAGCAGTTAGTAAAATCTTCTCTGGAGGAGGTTTGGATAAGCCAGGAGATAGTACAAAGCATTCTTTGTCTGTGAAGAACATCCAATGCTTTTGATCACATACCTGGGAAACACTCATGAGATTGAAGTCCAATTCTTTGACATAGTTGACCTTATCAATACTCATTCTTTCATTTGACACAGTCCCTAGTCCCGTAATAGGTCCTCCTTTTGAGTCACTCCCAAAGGCAACATATCCTCCATTGAAGTATCTGAAGTTGGAGAGGATGGATCTGTTGCCTGTCATGTGCCTGGAACAACCACTGTCAACCACCCAGGTGTAATTCTTGTGACCTGGCTGCCCCTGCACATGAGAGAGATCTAGTTAGTGGGAGGAATCCAAGAGCTTACATCCTACAATTATAAAATATAAACGCTTTAAGTATCAATTGCAAGGCTTTTGTTTAATTAGTACCATAATATGGGGATTATTATGCATGCAAAACATGTATAATTTAGGGCATATCAACGGTTAATTCCTGATCTTTAATGATTGGTCAGTTCAACGTTTTAGTACGGTTAATCCCTGAATAAAATATATCCTAAATGTCGGTAGTCGTTTGGATTAATGGGAATAAATCTGAGGTAAGACTATTGTGAATTGTTGGCTTGTTCATAGTTTTGAATCGTTGATTCGTTAATAATATGAAAGTTCAAGGAGTTGAAGGCCAAGTTCACAAATATTCATTAGAGAATGAATATCGGACGTAGCCCGTTTCAGAACTACTTCATTGATTTTTGTCATAAGTAGATTTTGAAAATGGTATTGTCACTGTATGTGACAACCGGCAATTTCATATCATTGACTATTCCCGTCATTTTCATAATCACGTACAATTTGTGCATATCATACTTAATTTAGAGCAATTAAGCTCACTAGATGCATAACAAAGTCCGATCAATTCATATCACGCATCGGTAATTCAGAGAATTAACGAACCACACACGCGTCTTGTCGCACACGAACGTTGGTGACGTCTAAATCGAATAACTTAAAGTATGATCTAGAATATAAAAATTATACGTAACACTGCGAATTATTATTTCGAGTCAAAAATAAAAGTTTGATAATTTTTAACGAACGTTTTGTTTTAAACGCAGTTCGGATTACACTATATATTAACCAATGCATACGAGAATTAAATAATTTATTACAAATGATTAAAATTAATTATATAAATTAATTTTCTTAATTAATATCTTTTAAAATCAAATCCAATCATTAAATCTTTTGAAATCACCATTAACTCCAACACACCATCATTTAACCACCATACTCTTACACCCTACACCACCCATCCACCATCCCACATTAATAATTATTTTCTTTTTTTTAGATTTAAAACTACATTTTTCACACTATAAATACAACCCTCTACTTCACCATTTCACACCCCATTCTCATTCACACCCCATTCTCATTCACAAACTCAAAACAACTTTCCTTCCCCTTTCCGTTGAAATTTTCGGCCACCATCACCCCACACACATCCACCATTTTAAATTTCAAGATTCAAGCTTTCAAGACTTCCTTTGGTGACATCTCAAGCTCTAGAGCCAAGTTCTTCATCTTTTGATTTCTCTAAGTAATAAACTTATTTTTATTAGCTTTTATTTCATTATTCTAACTCTATTATGTATTAATCAAAACTCCCAACAAAAACTTGCATTTCTCTTATAAAAACCTAAATATGTAATATGCATCTTGTCAAAATTAGCTTACATACTTTCTTTTATGATTTATTACTTTGATAGATCTTAGATGATACATGCATGTTGATGGATCATCATTTTGATCACATGCATGTTGATGGATCGTATTTCTTATAATAGTAACTTTGTTGTTTTCAAAATCGGATTTTGTGTTAGACATGGATCTTTTGTCATTTGGATTTACAAGAATATTTATTATATAAAATGTAAGTATATTTTTGGTTTAGATCATTATTTTTACTACATGCAAGTCGTTAGAACCACTTTCTAAATAAGAAAACTTTACTTGATCAAAAACTGGGTTCTAAGCTTTAAAAGGGTTTTGATGATGAAAATATATTTATTAATACTCATACATCTATCTTTAACCAATGGATGATTAAAAATACTTTATTTATTCACATGCATGTGTCTTTAAACATGACAAAGTAGCGTTTGGATATTTGAATACTATTTTGATCATCAAAATAGCATATTTTAATATATCAAAAGTATATTTTATAACATTCATGAGTTTCCATCATACGATTTATTGTTCATATTTATTTTTGAGAAATAAATATATTTTTATCTATTCTAACGTGTCACCAATGTGTCGTTAAGTCAAACACGGTCAAACTTTTAGAAAGTTAAGCACATTTTGTAAAAAGTCAAGTTGGGTGAATTGATCGCATAATCAAGCACAATCATTTCATAAAACTTACGTCCTTACAAATTCTAGGACACGAGTAGTTTGGTTTTCGTTCAAGCATTACCTAGTTCATACACTACTCATACCAGGTGAGTTTCACGACCCTTATTTTTCTACTATTTCATAACTATTTTGGGGGAGAAAACATGCAAATTTTTTTATCATAAACATAGCTACTTTATGTTGTTTACATGAATTAACATAAGCATCAATATCAAAAAGTCCCCTACAATTCTAAACCGTTAATTTGGATAAAGCGTGGTAATCGTGGATAGATCTATTTGGGTTGACAACCTCATTCGTCGGCGGGGAGCCAAGCGGGTGCATTATTGGCTAGTCGATTCAATGTGTGTGATGCGCCATTGTGTTCTGGGGCAAAAACATAACATGTCAGCTTCGGTATAGGAGTTCATGGTAAATCAATACAATTATTGCCGGATGACAAGGACTATCACTTGCTATGATTTTCAAACGAATGTTTCTAAACCTTTTATTGTCGAGTGACAATTTCTATTACTCTGTTTTGGTTTTCATATAAACATTTCCAATTACTTACACTCGTCAACTCACCAACTTTATGTTGACACATTTTAGCGTGTTTTCGTCAGGTCGTTGATTGCATGGAGTCGTACGGAGTCACATGACATATAGGATCATGCTAGGGTCCTATGCATTAGAAGCTTTTGGTCATGAATGACATTTTACAAACTTTAGTATTTGCAAACTTGATTTATGGATTTATGTAATCATGTGAACTCCATTTATGTTTTAAACTTGGTTTAATATTCAAATGTTTATTTTCGAACTCATATAGAGGTCATTCAATGTGATCAATGACTATGGTATTCACGAACGTTGAGCCCCGCGGTTTCCGCCGTCGGGCGGGGTGTGACACTGTATCCTCAGACCTGAGATATATACTAGAACTTGATTCTATGGAAGGTTGTTTCTTGACATTGTTTAACATTGTTCTTTGACGAGACAACAATAAGGGCGATAATTGGAAACTAATCTGAAGCATAGTAAGAGTTGTATATAGTCACGATGGAGTTATGTCCATTTACTACTGTAGGTGAAAGATATATATGGGCCCCTCATTGATCTAAACTGGTGTAATTGCACAGACGTGCTTAGACCATGGGCCTAAAGGAATCACTTTGAATCTCGACCGAGTAAATATAATGTTTGAACACTATATGAGAATGAATGAGATCCATGTCTCATGTTTAAACGGGATATCTAGAACGGATAGGATAATTGATAAAAAAATACCATAACTATTACGAATAGTTAAGTAAGAGTACTTAGACTGATCAGGAATAGCTGACTGCTGTATAAAGCGTCATACCTTGATAGGGACAGTGAGATGTAGCAAGACGTCTAACACTGTCTGTATTGATAAATGGTCGAGACTCGTGCAAGTGAGAGTCTGTTGGACTAGTATGCCCAAGTAAAGACATTTGACAATACTGCTAATGAGGTAAGATCCAAAGGGTTACACTTTGGGTAGCGATTATGATCATTGGATATATTAACGGTTAATATAGTCCATTACACGAATATATAAAGAGACGAGATATTTATTTATGAAATAATTATCAGGACGAACGGATACGGTTGGACACGATGATTATTTATGAAATAATCATTATTATTAATTGGATTAATAATAAGCTGGTGGAAATATGTTTGGAACATATTTATTAATTACGATATTATTAATTGCAATTATAATTATATTAGATATAATTATATTTAGTTAACTAATTGTTAGTTAATTAAATAATTAAATAAATAAAGATCCATAGATGTAATTAGTTAGTAATTATAAGGATCTAACTGTAATTAAAGGGAACCCTAAAACTATAACTTGGAGAACAAGTTTGGGTCTATAAATAAGGGTTTAAGGGTGGAGGCTAAGATAGGGTAAATACATAATTAGTCAGGTTTAGCAAAAGTTGCAAAACTCTAACCGCCTCCACTCCTCTTGTACCACCACCTAGCCGTCGTCGGCCGGATTTTCGGCGCCAACCGTCGCTGTTCCTCCTCCCTCCTCCATGAGTCGCCGCCGATCAGCTTGTGCCACCGCCGTCCGGGCAAGCTTCGGCCGCTGTTGCCGCCAGTCTGTCGTGCCGTTTGTTGACTGAACAGTTCTGGTTCTGTCAGTTTTAGGGTAGGAATACCCGAGTGCTGTCAGGTTTCAGTTCTGCGGGCGTTTTACGGTCAAACCTGAAAGAGTTCAGATTTCCAGGTGCTTTGGAGATTAGTTTTTAAGGAGTTCAAATATGTGGAGATTCGTATGAACTAGATCTAGCGACTGGATCGTTGTCTTAAGATGTTGAGCTTAGCAGTCAGACGGTTTCGCGAAAGGTATAAAGTCTAAACCTCCCGTGGTTGATTTTTTTCTTATTGGTTTGCATCTGGACTCCTAGTGGGCGATATAGGGTAATGGCCTAGATCGGTTTGTGTGTAATTTTTGTTACGTTTATCTTATCTGATCAAAAATAGTTTTTGAAATAGTATGCAAGAAACCACAACAAAAAGTTCATCACTTGAACCATCCAAAACTTTAACTGACATCTTGTCATTTGGCTAATCCAACTGACAAGCAGATCCAACTTGAATTGCATCATATAACGGGAGGATGATCGAATCAATGTAGAGAAATTCAAGTAACTGTTTCTCTATCTCTACTTTTCTCTCTCTCTACACCTAACTCCGGCCACCTAACGATATCATAGTTTCCGACCACCAAACAAACCTCAAATAATGTCTCCACCCCATAACATCTTCCACACCTCAGAAATACTCTAATAGAAGATTCTTTCGTGATTTAGGTAAAAAAAGACGATCTGAATGAGAAACGAACCACCAAGCAAATCTGGTCGAAGATTCTTTCCCCTAGCCGTCGGAGAAGACGAACCACCAAGCAGATCTGGTCGTTCATCGCACACCACCATCTTCATCTCCTTTTTCTCTCTCTCTCTCTTTGGCCAAGAAATCCGGCCACCATCTTCATCTCCTCTCTCGGGGACTTTCAATCATGATTCACTCTAAATTTAATAATAGAGTGAGTTTTCTTGATAATGTACAAATTATCGAAGAACGAACGTACAGGTCATTGAAACTGCTTCAAGGCTTCATTTTTTTATAGTTTTTTTTTTAATTTTCCTCTTACAATTTTTAAAATATGATGTTATCTAAAATTTCGCGTTTGCCGTTTTAACGTGCTTATTTTTATCAGCGTTTCATTGTTAATTCTTTTTCGCGTGTTCAATAGTAGTGTACACGTCGTCTAAACCGAGTCTTACACATTTTAATCCCCGCCGTAGTATGAGTTACCCCGCGACAGCACACGGGTGAAATTAACTAGTTAAATATGAAAAATGTGACTCACTCCATGTTTTTTAAAGGTATATTTGTCAAAATACATCCATCATTTTTGTTGGGTTATCATTTTTGAGACCAATATCACTAAAACAAAAAGGAAGGTTAAAAGTAAACATAAAAATAAGAAAGGGACTAAAGTTTAAAAAGAGTAAAGAAGGGGGATGGTATGCTTAAATTATCATGGGGAGACATCCGAGTCACACAACTCATGGAGCTCGTGACAAACACACACTATCGTCTGCACAACATCGAACCCTAACATGTACTAATTTATCTCTTCCAATTTCAGCTAACAAATCATCATGACTGCTGATGGTGACGCTGATCGGCGCAACGATTCTCCATCGTCTTCTCTTCCGGCGACGCCTGTCCCCGCTGGCAACGGAAATGCCAACGGAATTGGACCAGTGCCGATGAACTCCAATTACCGTCTCCGATTGAATCCTCGACAGGATCACCAACCGGAGAGCTACGAAGATCTTCAATCGGAGTTCACTCCTCTGCTTTTCAGCTCGCTGGAGCGGTACTTGCCGCCGAACCTCTTGAATGTTAATCGAGAGACGAAGCATAGGTACATGCGCGAGGTTCTGCGTCGCTATTCGACTCAAGGAGAGCGCAATCGGGTGAGCATCTCGTTTTCGTGATGTGTTATCATGTCAGATTGTATTGTTTGTAGCATTGTATGCGCTAGGTTTGGGTGTTGGATGATTTTAGAATGCTGAATTACAGATAGATTGATTGGTTATAGAATCTTATTTAGATGATTGCAGTGAAATGAATGAGCAACTTACCATGCTTAGTGATTTGCTGTCTGCATTCTTTATATACGGATGCAGCAATTTGTGATTTGTGAATCTTTTCCTTTTTTGTTTTGTGACCTAGGATTTTTGATATTTCTAAATTTTGGTTTATACTGAAAGACTTGGTGAAATTAGGTTTGAATTAGGAAAAAAAAATAGATCGAGTTAGAGCACCTCCAACGCTGGGTTGGAGAGCCGTCCGGATCCCAGGTGGCGCCTAGGTGCAGTAGAGATTGACGAAAAAGGGAGGAAAGAAAGTGATGGGCGTTCGAAATTCCAAACGCCACCGGACGAGGGATGTGAGAGACTGAGAGGGGAAGGAAGAGAGAGGAGAGAGAAAGGGAGAGATGGTGACTTGGCGCCGGCCCCTTCCCTTGGTTTTAAAAATCGCGCTTTAAGCGCGAGTACTCGCAACTCAACAGAGGGAGACAACTTCATCGAGTCATGTAACACAACTCGTGCTCTGTACAAGACTCGCAAAAAAATCGCATTTTTTTGAAAAAAAATCGCACTGAGACTTGCGCTTCTTGTACAGGGGGTGTTTTTGTGCTTCAAAGTGTTATACATGTAGCTAAAAAGGTTGTGCATGTAAGTAATTTATACATTAAATCATATATAAACCTTATTTATACCTATATTTTGGGTAGAGGATGCTAAAAACCAATGGGATATGTATAAAAAGTTATATAAGCACCTTGCGCTTTGCGTACGAATATCGCTCCGCTTTTGCGCTTCGGATTTAGACCTTGTCGCTTCGGTGCGCTTCTCGATTTTTAAAACCAAGCCCCTTCCATCCTATGATGGAGGTGCTCTTAATGGTGTTTTTGGGCACATAAATGAAGGAAAGACATGGGAAGTGGGATGCGGATTGTCTAATATTTGGTAAATCTAATTTGCTTGGTGATTTTCTACGATTGTATGTTTGATGGATGTTCACTGAAGTGTAGGGTTTTCGTCATCTCTTTCATAGTTGTCAAGGCGCATAGGCACACTCAAGGCGCAAAGGCCGAGCCCAGAGCCTAGTCGCAAGGTGCAAAAAAAGCGAGGGCTTTTTTAAGCTAGGCGCATAGTGTAAGAATACCATGTTTAGGGGTTTTAAACTTGTTTTAGGCTTGTTTAGAGCTAGTTTAGTCTTTTTTTTAAGGTGATTCCAGGCTTGATTAAGGGTTTTAGACAAGTTCTAGTGACTTTTAGCAAGTTCCGGCGACTTTTTAGCTTGAATCTGGCCGGAAAACGCACCTAGGCAATCGCCTGAGCTGGCTTTTACAAGAAAAGCCCCAAATTGCGCCTAGGTCTCTACCAGGCTCTAAACTTGCGCCTCATTGCGCTTCTACGCCTAGGCGCGCGCCTTGACAACATAGACTTTGTAACTTGTGTTCTAGAACTGATGTCAAGCGAGCTACTGAAATGTGTAAGATGCCTTATTTGCGTATTGGTTCCATGTTTCTCATTTGCGAAGATCTTGTTTGGTGTTATTTTTTTCCAAAAGTTAATAGGGTTTTTCGTGCTCTCAAGCATAGTTGTCAATAGCGATGGTAGCGGGCGCTATAGCGCACTACATCGCGTTTCGGGAGATGACCTCTATCAGGCATGTAGCGACAAAATAGCGACGAAATAGCGTTTATTTTTATTTTTTAATATAAATTAGCGCTAGGGTTCTTTTTTAATATAGTGATAGTGTATTTTAGCTATTTTGGCGGTGTGAACGTTTTTTTGTTGATTATAATTGCTACAATAGTTGACTAAATGTATTCTAAATTTTTCTACTACTTTACCGCTAAACACAAAATAGCGGGCGCTATTTACCGCTATTCGCTACGTAACATATCGGTAGCTTGTCGCTATTTACCGCTATTCGCTATTGACAACTATGCTCGCAAGTTCAGAATCGACAAACATACCTTTCTTTGCCTGTTGTGAATATGGGTACCATGGTGGTGGACTGGTGTCAAGTACTTGAAATGGTTGCGTTTTTGTGATTTATATTTCAGATAGGGAAAAAGGTTTAAATTAAAACCGGTTGTCTAAACTTGGGAACTGGGAACTTATGCTATCTGGGCTTCACATGTTTCTTATGTTTCTTGGTGTTTAGTGGACCTGCTAAACAAGGCGATAAATCATTCAATAGCATATGCAAAACGGATATATGGTGATCTTTGTCTTCTAACTTTTCTTTTGGTAGTTGTGACTTCCGAGGCAATACTACTATTGAATATTTGGTTTCCTTGTTTTGCTTCTTTATCAACGTGAACCTTTACAGTAAGAATGAGTTGATCATTGGCTTCTATCATTCTCAGCATAATAAGTTATGCTCCTTTGTGATTCACTTTGAATAAAACCTTTCCATTGATACTTTATATTTGAAATATTTTTCTATGCATGTTAAGTTTTCAGATTGAGTATAACTGATAGTTCAAGCAAGCACTATCAGTTTTCTAATACTAGCTCAACAAGTAATTTAACAGTAAGATAGGAAATACACAAGGTTTAAAAGAACGGAATCGCACCTCGAGGTGTTTTCCCTTCGCCTCACGAGACGTAAGCCCGAGGCGGAATTAAAAAATAAATATAACAATTGTATATCTTACAAAAAATAAAATACTAAACATCAAACAATGTTTGTATCTTGTTTGTTGACTACATCAGCCCCTTCCAATGCCTTTCCTAGGTGTGATGTGTGGAGAAGAATGAGAAATTAGGTCAAATTAAGGAGAAGAATGAGAAATTAGGTCAAATTAAGGAGAACCAGGTGCAATTATGGACTTTTGACCCATTTGAGCTGTGTATTTCGTTAATAGAACGAAATACACAGCTCAAATGGGTCAAAAGTCTAGTCAAAAGTCAATTTTTTTTCCATTTCTACCGCCTCAGCCCGCCTCGACCGCCTCAGCCCTTAGAGGCGTACGTACAAAAATACCCTATGAGGCGTCGCCTCATACTCGTTTTCCTACCGCCTCGACCGTTTTTTAAAACCATGGAAATACATATAAAATATGGTGCCTAGTCGTATTGTCGTGATGGTCTTTATGCAGGCTTTTTGTGTAGATTTGTGAAAACTAGATTGGATTGAAATAAGGAATTGCATTAGAGTTGGTCCGCATGTTTTCCTTGTCATTTAATTTGAAGAAGCTTTCTTTGTGTTACAGGTACTAGACATGTCACACCTGTGAAGTTAATGTTGGATACTTGGATGATAATGAGAAATAACAAACAAATTACTAATTTGTATCTTGCTTGGCTACAATGATCATTTTTCCAGAAAAAAGTTGTCTGTTAAATTGTACAATTTTGCATCTCAAGTGCACAGATAACCACTTGGTGTTGATGGATATTTGAAATTAATATGGGCCTAGAGCCTGAAGAGGTCATCTTCAGCTCCTAAAAGTTAAAGTATCATCTAAGATTGGACATTGACAAGTCTTCATGTCCAACACTCCAACCACAATTCTGTTATGTTATTAGGATGTTACTATTGTAGATAAGTTTTCTGTGAAGGAAAATTCCTACTGATGATGCATGTTTAGGGGATGGAAATAGGGAAAACGGGTAGAACAGTTGACTGTTCATTTAAAAAATAACCTGGGGATCACTTCCGGACTGGTGCATAAAGTCGATTCAGCAAAAAAAAGCACATATTTAATTAAAATCTCTTTAATAGTTTTAAAAAGTCCTTTGCATATCTTTATTAGGGCCAAGCAAACCCAAATTTAGTATAAATACTCATCACTACATCTAGCACCTATTCCAACATAAAACCCATGTATTATTGTCCTCATATCCAACAGTAAAAACTGCTATGAATTAACCAGGGATTTTTTTAGTTATCAAAGTGATAATTTCACAAAAGGTACAACTTCAGTACTCTGCCTATTCTTCGAATTCCACATTTTGTTCTTTCGTAGTTAAATATATTTAGATAATCTCTAAATAATCATATGATATACTAGCATTATTCTTTACAAACTTTGATCTTGGTTCATTATTATAGGTCTGATCTCAAACACACGATATGCTCATATAGTGCTTTTTCCTTTTCTATGAAGATTGTTTTTTCATATTATAATCTAGTATAGTCGTTAATCATCTTTTTCATTACTTTGTTTCAACAGGTCCAGAAGCACAGGGAATACAGGCTGAGAATTACATCCAGCTATCAGGTAAACTTTGAGGTGTCCCCTTGAATAGAATTTTCTTGAGGTGCCCTCTTAAATTATATGGGGCTTATTGAACTAGATTGGTATATACCCCTTCATTCCTTGCGTGAGATATATCATCTGCCCACTTCTACTAGATAGAAAGATTCATAACTATTTGTAGTATCACTGCATTATAAAATCAATGTGAAAGTAGTAGTACCCAAGGGACTATGTTATTTCATATTTTTTAAAAGACAAACACATAGGTGTACCTTGAGAAGAATGTGATAGAAACTGGAAATTTGATTGATTAAAATAAACAAGAACAAGGATAGTTGGCCCGATTCAAGAGGGGCAATGTCTCCAATTACACAATACTAATACTTTGATAATGAAAAACAAGAATGAGGAATATGAAAGTAAAAAGCCTGCTTAAACCCCTGACATTTAGTAACTGCTCCTGAAAGTAGGCATAGGAACAGCTCCTCACCCTTCCATCTTCCCGCTAATAATAGGCATCGTAAATAACTTCTTTGACCTAGTACAAAGCCCCACCCGATTTGGACCTAGGCTTCCTGGGCTCGTATCAGAATGACATAATTGTAGTTTCATATATTTGTGTGCGTCTTTTGAGGTGAATAATTGATGTGGATTGGAGGAAGTACTTATGGACCAATGTTGAGCTCATTTTAGTCGGTATATTCTAAAAAGAATTAATTTAAAAAGTGAAATTTTACTTGTTAAAACTTCTAAGGGATATCCCAAGAAAGTTAGTTTGGAAATTGAGTATTACATTTTAACTCTATAATCATGGTATGAGAGTATGACTTGTAAAGTAACACATGCAAATGTAACACAATTAATTTTCTATAGTTCTTTTGGTTTCATTTTTACTTCTTTAGCCTGCCCAAAATATATCTTTACAAGGATTGTTGTACTTTATGAGTAGCTCGATTGTCTTAAAAATGACTTAATCACCTAAAAGAGTAAGTTCTATATTAGATGTTTTCATTTATATTCTTCAAGGGAAAAAAGTATTGGTGTGATGAGGTTGATATACTTAGTTTGCAGATCCCATTGCAAAGGATGAATGATAATACGTCCTTCAAATTTTCAAATGTTAACTTTTTTTAAGATTATTGTTCATCTCTAATAGCTGATAGAAAATCTAGGCATGCCCTCTAAAAAAGAGTATTATGCATGGTTAGACATGTTAGTTTATATATGAGTAATGAGTTAATACGGGCTCATAAGGTAAAAAATCATCATTCTGTTTTCAGACATCCTATATAGCATTTTATTAGGAGATGTAATCTATCATATGAGATTATTTACTTTGTCCCTATATGCTTCATTACTTAAGTGTTACATTTTCCTATTTTTGTATTTTATTAAATAACCGGTCACTCATTTCCTTTGTTCCTATACACTTCATTTCTTTCAGCCTCTATATAGAGATTTATATAAACTGAATGCCACAAACTTCTTTGTGCCATCCTTTACAAAAGCATTCATGGCCAATAATCTCACCAGAGATGAAAGTATTAAAAGTATAATGTCTGAACCTGCTCCAGGAGTTTATGCATTCAATATGCTGGAGCCTCGTTTCTGTGAAATGTTGGTAGCTGAGGTACCATCTACTCTGTTCATATCACCTGGTGTCAGGCATGCTAATTCTAATTATTTTTTGTAGTTTAGGTTTTATGTTTTCTTATCAGGTTCTGATTGCTTAGGTAGAAAATTTTGAAAAATGGATTCATGAAACAAAATTCAGAATTATGCGCCCAAATACGATGAATAAGTTTGGTGCTGTTCTTGATGACTTTGGAATGGATGCTATGCTGGAAAAGTTAATGGAAGATTTCATACGACATATCTCAAATAGTAAGTTACAAAGTAGTATTAAACTATTAACTAAAAGCAGGTAATAATTTGTTGTGAAGGCTGAATGATGCTGCCAATCATGCCACCTTAATCATCAGCCTTTTTTCATTTAAAATCGTGCAGTTTTCTTTGCTGATGTTGGAGGATTTGCACTTGATTCACATCATGGATTTGTGGTTGAGTATGGTTTTAATAGAGATATTGAATTGGGTATGTCATCTTTTCATTCTTATTTCTTTTACTCTGCTCATATTCTATGACATTGTCATCACTACATGTTCTTAGTGCAACTTTATATTTTTCTTTACTCGTAATGAATTGATACCTTACTTTATGTAATTTTGTTTGTATCTTTTCTAGTTGCATTGTAGTTGGTGTATAAATCTGATGTCTTGGGTTTCTAGGGTTCCATGTGGATGACTCGGAGGTGACCTTGAATGTTTGCTTGGGCAAGCAGTTCTCTGGTGGAGAGTTGTATTTTAGAGGTGTTCGATGTGATCAACACATGAATACAGAAGCATTACCTGAGGTACAAATTATCTTTTTCTAGTAGTTTTTTTTTGTAATCTTCAGATAAAAATGTTTCAACAACTTTTTTGGATTTCAATTTTTTTTTTAAATTTAACATGTTTGATCTTTTTGGTTAATTAAGGATATGTATAGTAGTGCTAGAACAAGCGTTCGGGCACCAATAGGGGACACAGACTATTTCCCTGTAGAGGTGGGACTACACCAAGGATCAGCACTGAGTACATTTCTGTTTGCAGTAGTCTTAGATGAGTGGTCAAAGTCAATTTAGGAGGCCATTTCATGGTGCATGCTTTTCGCAGATGACAAAGTGTTGATCGCTGAAAATAACAGGACTTGAATGACAGGCTAGAGGATTGGCGCGCAACTTTAGAGAGCAAAGGCCTACGTATCAGTCGGTCTAAAAACGAGTACCTTCATTGTAATTTCAGCGGGGCAAACAACAACGACATCCAGATAACCATTGGAGACCAGGTTGTACTGTAAACAACCAAGTTCAAGTATTTAGAATCGTTCATCCAGAATGATAGGGAGATTGACCGCGATGTAGTTCATCACGTTCAGGCAGGTTGGTGCGAGTGGAGAGCAGCCATAGGCGTTTTGTGTGACGAGGTTTCCGGATAGACTAAAAGTGAAATTCTACAGGGTTGCAGTCCGACCGGCTATGTTATACGGAACCGATGCCAACCAAGAAGACACGAGTGTGAAAGGTCTCTGTAGAGATTAGGATTGAGGTGGATGTGTCATGTGTGGGAACACGAGGATGGATCAGATAAAGAGTGAAGTTTTTAGGGTTAGATTAGGAGTAGCACGTATCTCAGATAAGATAATCAGGGAGGGGAGGTTGAGATGGTTTGGGCACGTGCGGAGGAGGCATGTGACGACACCGTAAGGAGTGTGGAAACCATCGGGGTGGAGGGGAAGAGGAATAGAGGCAGACTAAGACCGACATGGATGACCAGTTTAGGCAAGATTTATCGGAGGAGTGAGGACATGATCGGTTATAGACTTATTAGAGATGTCGAATTAAGGTTAAGGACTTTTAGGGGACCGTATATGTTAGATCTTTGTTACAGCTTCGTTATACCAACTTTATAGGTGGGCCACTAGTCTCAGATGATGATGTTAGATATTTTCTAGGTTACCTTTTAGAAGTAGGTGTCAGTGCTAGTTACTTTCTAGATTTGCCGCCAATAGAAGATGTGTCTGTAGTCTTAGATGTGTCTGTAGTCTTACCTATCTCGCTTTAGTCTTAGAGATTTTTTATATATTACTTCGCTTTTGCCTGCTGCTGCTAATGATAAATTATGCTATGCTAATAGGTTGTGACGTTTGCATCAAATGTCACTTTCTTCCTGGTACTTAAGTTCAATGGCCCCTCAATCTTTCCTCTACAACAAAAAAAATATTAAAAATTGAAAGGGTTTAGAAAAGAAACCCTAATCCCCAAATTAAAAACTGAAAAAGAATCAAGAAACCCTAACCCCCAAATTAGAAAAAGCCATGAGTTACCTTAATTCTGGAAGTGAATTAGAGGGATTATCCTTGATGCTCTGTGTCAATGATACATCATCTTTCACAAGGTTTTCACCTTTTGGATTCTGAAACACAGATTAAAATCAAAGAAAGTCAAAATTCAAGCTGTGTCACAGGTAACTAACAAATTCAGAAGTCAAACATTACAATAGCAGTTTTTAATTTGACAGGAGATCTTTGATTACTCTCATGTCCCCGGTCATGCAATTATCCATCGGGGTCGCCATCGACATGGTGCCAGAGCCACTACAGCTGGCCAGAGAATCAACTTACTGCTTTGGTGCAGAAGGTATATAATTCTTTCAACTTTGCAATTTTGCCATTGTTAGATTTGTATAATTTAACATATTATCATGAGAGATACAAATCATTGCCCGTGTGCCTGCTAATTACTTTCTCAAAGGTTCTGTTTATCTTAAACACATGTCTGACCCCACTCTCAACTTTTATATTCATTATACTCTTTCGAACTTGTAGTTTTTGGTTTCTTTTTTCCAAAATAATTTCATAAAAAAATGGCTTTTAAAAGTGTCTAGGCAGAAGCTTCTTATATTGAGCATATGGTTATATTACATAATTTGTCATCACCATTAGTCCTTACCAGAATCTATGCAGTTAATGCGAAAAAATATCGGTTATCGGTCAAAGACCGATATTTGAGATATCGGTTCTCGCGGTGGGATATCGGTAATTTTTATATCATGTATAAACTTATATATATATAGGGGACGGTTCCAGTAAAAAGTGGTTTTTCGCTAAGAAATCCTAAGAAGTGGGTCAAACGAACTCCGAATGAGCTCATTCCAGCGGCGTTGGAACCATCTCATCGAACCCTAACCCTGACCCAAAAACCTAAACCCCCTTCCACCCGCACCCCCAAAAACCTAAACCCCCTTCCAACCCTACCTCGAAAAGCCTAAAACCACCACCCCCACCCCCCAAAAACCTAAACCCCCCACCCCCACCCACCCCAAAAAAAAAAACCTAAACCCCCCCCCCCACCCCCAAAAAAACCTAAACCATAAAATCTAAACCCTAAGGCTAAACTATAAGGCTAAAACCCTAAAATTCAAACGTAAAATCTAAGCCTTAAAAGCTAAACCCTAAAAGCTAAGATGGTAGAGTTCGACAAGACGGTTCCAACGCCGCTGAAATTAGCTCAATCGGAGTTCGTTTGATATCGTTTTCTAAGGTTTTTGGCATTTCTTAGATTTCTTAGCGAAAAACTACTTCTTATTTGATCCTCCCCCTATATATATATATATATAGGAGGTTCAAATAAGAAGTGGTTTTTCGCTAAGAAACCTATGAAATGACAAAAACCTTAAGAAACGATAACAAACTCCGATTGAGCTTAATAATGATTCTTGAATTGAATTGTGTTTAACGAGTTCCTATTTGAAAAAAATTAAAAACTAATTTCACAAAAAAATATACATAAAGCGCCTTTTTTATTATTATTAATACAATTTTTTTTATTATTAATAGCTTTATTATTATTTAGTATTAATTTAATCATTTTAATTATTATTAATAAGAGCTAGGCTTTTCCTTTTTTTTTTTTTCCTTTATGACTTTTAAAATATTATGTTTTATAAAATTCCGAATATAATGTTGTCACGTGCTTATTTTTATCTACGTTTCGATGTAAGTTTCGTTTAAAACTGAGTTGCGCGTAATAGTGTACAAGTTGTCTAAGCACTTATGTACAACGTCGTTATGTATTTTTTTACCTCTTTATTTTTTTTGAACGGTTTTGGTTTTGTTTTCAATTTTTTTACGGTTAACCTTTTTTTGACAACTTTGTACTAACTATTTCGTTGCAACACGTGGGTTTGCGTAAAGGTTTTGCCTTTTATATAAAGTTTTGAATATGTTTATTTATTTTGTACGCGATAACTTTTTAACGGATTCGTTTTTCTATATATATATGTATATTTTTGAACGGCTGGATTTTATAAAAGGCCCGTTTCAAGTTTGGGCCTTTTCTGCCTTGTTTCCCCTGTCCAGCCGTCCAGGTAGGAGTCTGCTAACTCCTGGATGACATTATGATTACAAAAACAGTATTATTATAATAATACTTGAAATCTAGAAAGGCTATATACATAAAAATAGACTTTGGTAGTTTGGTTACCCCTTTCCCTTTTAACTAATTTTTTTATATTTGAATTGTTCTTATAAATGGGTCAAATTTAGGGGTGTAAAGGCTTAAGCTCGGGTTGTTTAGTTTTAGGGAGATTCAAGCTTGAACTCGGCTCGCTAGTAATTTTTCATACTTGAGTTTGGCTCATCTATTAGTTATTTAATTGTTTTATTTATACACATATAACTATTTTTATATATAATAATAATAATAATAATAATAATTTTTATTGTTTAATTAGATTTTTGTTGCATTAAATAAAAAATATTATATTTATATATATAATAAGCTTGTTTGGGCTTGTGAGCCTAGTGAAGCTTGGGCATGAGCTTTATTAAACGAGCTCCAATTTAAGATCTATTTGACTCAGTTCAAGCTTTTAGCGCAGCGCTCTTGAGTAGCTCAGGCTTGGCTCAACTCATTTACACAGTCAAAATTGCCACCTCTAAATTACGTCATTCTTTCTCTTAAGTAAGTAGTTGTGGCATAAACAATCTTTCAATGTATTAGGCGATATTATTAGTATAGGGGCCGGCCCATTTATGCTATGTCAGCCGAACCTAGGTTCCTGTGTAGATCCCTATATATATATATGTCATATTGTAATCCTAGAATATACAAATCAATATACAATACAATTTACCATGTTTATCTTGGTATCAGAGCAAGGTTCTAGATACAAACCCTAGCCGCCTAATGTTCATCGCTACTGTTCATCGACACTGTTCATCGTACTGAACGGTACTGTTCATCGTACGTTTTTTTACCCAGCCTCTCAAAAAAAAAAAACCTGTTGTCATCAACAATCCCTTTTTTTTTCTTTTTTTTATCAATCATACCAATGACAAACCCGATTGTATCCCTCACCTCAATCGAGAAAACTTCTCACAACTCTCACAAGTTTAGTTTCACGCTATCTCCTACAAACTATGGTCACTGGAAACTTTTGATTCAGCCTTTTCTGACTACACATGGTTTATTCGGCTATGCTGATGGGAGTATTCCCTGCCCTCCCTCAACAATCTCCTCTCCAAGAACTTCTGGAAAGGAGGATGTTGCTGTTGTCACCAGACCCAATCCCGATTACACGACATGGCGGTCTAATGATGCCCATGTTCGTATGCTGATTATTTCAACCATCTCTGAGGCATCTTTTCAACATGTTCAAGGTACAACTTCACGGGATCTGTGGCTCAGCCTTGAACGTGCTTATGCTTCAAATACCTCTTCTAGAGAATTTACCCTGAAAACACAACTACTGAAGATACAGATGAAAGGAGACGAGACATCTGGTGCCTACCTTGCCATGGCACAAGAGTATGCCAATGCCCTTGCAAATATTGGGCGACCAATGCCTGACGCAGATATAGTTATGTTAGTTGTTGCAGGTCTTCGCGAAGAATACAACGGGCTCAAACAAAGTCTCCTTGCGAGACAGTTCACAATTGTCTTCTCCGAGCTTCCTGGTCTACTTGCAGACCACGAGTTTTTGATACACAAACCGACTACTGACACCATACCTAGTCAAGCCTTCACGGCTGCCACAGCAGCCAACCCGTCTCTGCCTCCGGGTGATACGGTTCAAGTCATTCAACAACTGGTTGCCCGCTTAGGCTTTCAGTTGCAACCATCTGCAGGTCCGTCCCAAGCTGCTGCTCCTCAAGCCTTTTACTCTAACCGGCCCTTCCAATCGAACTATAGCCGCGACCGAGGTTCTTACTGCGGCGGTCGCAGTGGCCGTGGAAACAACAACTACAACCGTAATCAAGGAAGCAACAATCGCAACCCAGGTTAGTTTAGTTGGGCTTCTAATCAAAACACCGTTTATTTATGGAACTTGTAACAGGTGTGGAATTGGACATATACCATCTCAATGTCCAAACCGAGACCCATCCACCTTCTGGGCTAGACAGCCGTCCGCCAACTTTGCTGACTATCGCTCACAAGCATCCCCATCATGGCTCCCGGACACGGGCTCCAACAATCTTGTAGCACCGGATATGTCAGGTTTTGACTCCGCTGAGTCCTACTACGGTGATGACAATCTCCGTGTTGGTAATGGTAAGGCTCTCCCCATTTTACACATTAGCTCCTCCATACTTTCCTCACCTAATAAAACCTTTTACCTGAAACATATACTTCATGTACCAGCTATTAAGAAACACCTTCTTTCTGTACAAAAATTTTGCCACCATAATCATGTTTATTTTGAATTTCACGCAACTTTTTTTGCTGTGAAGGACAAGTATACACACATTACCCTCCTCACGGGTCCAAGTGACGGTGGACTCCAAGTGACAGTGGACTCTACTCTATCAACCTTCCGCTCAGTCAACCAATTCCAAAAGTTGCTTTCTCAACATCTCGTGTTACAACAACCACATGGCATCAATGATTGGGACATCCACATTCCCAGTTGTTTCAGACTATGCTTTTCAAATACTGTTTACCTATTTCTGCTAAGACTTTTGATTTTAATTGTGTTTCTTGTTCAGTTGGAAAATCTTCCAAACTCAATTTATTATCATCTTATTATAAAAGTACTCGTATTTTGGATTTAATTTTCTGTTATGTTTGGGGACCATCCCCTGTGACTTCATTTGATGGTCATAACTACTTTCTTCTGTGTGTTCATTTTTCTAAATTTATGTGGTTGTTTCCCTTAAAACGAAAATCTGATGTGTTTGCAACCTTTAAACAATTTGTCACCATGGCTGAACGACAATTTTCCACTAAACTAAAAACTATCCAAACTGATTGGGGAGGGGAATTCAGAAACCTCTCATCTTTCTTTGCTTCCATTGGCATTATTCATCGCCTCTCTTGCCCTCACACCAGTGAACAAAACGGTGTCGTTAAAAGACGTCATCGTCATGTTGTTGAAACCGGTCTTACCCTAATGGCACAATCCCATGTTCCTCAACGTTTCAAAGGCATTATGCCTTTGAAACGGCAGTTTACCTAATCAATCAGACGCCCTCTCGTACAAACTCCACCATATAATCAGACGCCCTCTCGTACAAACTCCACCATATCTCCATTTGAACACCTATTCCAACACAAACCCGACTTTTCCTTTCTTTGTGTCTTCGGTTGCCAATGTTTTCCTCATCTTCGTCCCTATAATCCACACAAAATGGATTTTCGCTCTACACCGTGTCTTTCTTGGTTATAGTACATCTCATCACGGATACCGATGCTTTGACCCCGTCTCCGAACGCATATATATTGCCCGTCACGTTCGGTTCCATGAAACCGCGTTTCCCTTTTTCCTAAAGTCCACCGTACCTCCACCCTCCCCATCTCCTGATCCTTATGTCTCATCTTTTCCAACGGAATCCATGCCTATACCCACTACCATGGACTCCCAACAAACCACACCCGCTTCACCTATTCCTACACAATCTACCATTCCACCAGCCCAAACCTACTCTCGTCGGTCCACAACTCAACCAAACCCTTAAGTTTCTGCCTTTGACCACTACCAACAATCTCACTCCAACTCTACCACCCATCCTGACCAGCCGCATACCACGGCGTCCTCCACCACCCAAGCAGCCACACCACAACCATCCGCCACCACACAAACAACCCCAGCCACCCAAACATCCCCAACCCCACCATTCGCCCCCACGCCGCCACCTCCTCCACGCCACCGCCCAGCTAACCTGAGACCGCAACCCAAACAAACTAATCCATACAATCCCTCTTCGTTTCATACCTCCACCCAAGACAACGAACCTACCTTCTTTACCATTGCCAACACAGATTCTCACTGGCGTAAGGCTATGACAAATGAATACTCGGCTCTTATCCGTAATGGTACGTGGTCTTTGATCCCTCGTGTTCCAAATACAAATTTGGTTGATTGCAAATGGGTCTATAAAGTAAAACGAGACCAACATGGGGTTATTAAACGCTATAAGGCGCGTTTGGTTGCAAAAGGCTTCAATCAACAACCGGATATAGATTACACAGAAACATTTAGTCACATGGTGAAATCTACCATGATTAGAGTTCTCTCCTTAGCTGTCACCAAACAATGGTCACTACGACAACTTGATGTACAAAACGCCTTCTTACATGGTGATTTGAAGGAAACAGTTTATCTAAAGCAACCCCAAGGCTTTGTTGATCCCCATAAGCCAAATCATGTGTGTCTCTTGCACAAGTCTCTGTATGGTCTCAAACAAGCACCACGGGCCTGGTTTGAACGGCTCTCCTCGGCTTTGACAGCTGTCGGTTTTCGAGGATCCAAAACGGATACTTCATTGTTTATTTTTTCCCGCAATGGGATCCTTCTATATGCTTGTATATGTAGATGATATTATTTTGACAGGGAACAACAACCAGGCTATTGATCACGTGGTACACAGTCTCAGTCAGTCGTTTGCAATCCAAGACATGGGGCCATTATCCTATTTTTTGGGCATTGAGATTGCTCGAAAAGGGTCTGATATCATTCTCTCGCAGCGGAAATACATAAATGAATTGTTGACAAGAGCCAACTTGTTTCATTCTAAACCAGTTCCATCACCTTGCACCACCACCGCCCCACTTTCTTTGGGTGATAGTCCTCCTTTTGATGATCCGGTAAAATACAGCCAAATGGTTGGTGCCCTACAATACGTTACTCTATCCCGACCTGACATCACATTTGCAGTTAATAAAGTGTGTCAGTTCATGCATTCATCTACTGAAAATCATTGGTCAGCTGTGAAGCGAATTCTAAGATATCTACACGGGACTGATAATCATGGTTTATTGGTTTCTAGCTTTTCCTCCTATTTTACATGCTTATACGGATGTTACTGATGTGACCGCCTTCTCTGATGCTGACTGGGCTGGATGCCCGGACGACCATAGATCCACGGGGGGGTATGCTATTTACCTTGGATCAAATCTTGTTTCATGGTCTGCTAGAAAACAGAAGACTGTATCTCGGTCATCCACTGAATCCGAGTACAAAGCCTTGGCTGATACAGTTGCCGAATTGACATGGCTTGAAACATTACTGAGAGAACTTCATGTTCAGATGCACTCAGTTCCTGTTCTGTGGTGCGATAACTTGGGAGCCACTTATCTGTCTGCTAATCCGGTCTTTCATGCTAGAACCAAACACGTGGAAGTAGATTTTCATTTCGTTCGAGAGAAGGATGAACAACGGAAGTTACATGTCCAGTTTATCTCTACCCATGATCAAATTGCTGACGTTTTCATAAAGCCGCTGCCATCAGAACGTTTTCTTCATTTGAAGTCCAAGCTAAGAGTTGGTCCCCGGCCTTAGCTTGAGGGGGAATATTAGGCGATATTATTAGTATAGGGGCCGGCCCATTTATGCTATATCAGCCGGCCCTAGGTTCCTGTGTAGATCCCTATATATATATGTCATATTGTAATCCTAGAATCTTGGTTTTAAAAAGCGAGAAGCGCACAAAAGCGACAGGGTCTAAAACCGAGGCGCAAAGCGCAAAAGCGGTGAGCTTTTCGTACGCGAGGCGCAAAATGATTATATAATTTTTTTTATATATATCATAGGTTTTTAGCATTCCCTACTCAAAATTTAATAATAATAAGCTTTAAATATGTTTTAACATGTAAATTACCTACATGTAAAGCCTTAAAAGCCTTCTGTACAACATTTCGTTGCACAAAAAAGACTCAAATACATAAAGCGCGCGACTCAGCTGCGCCTCGAGCCAGTTTTTTGCCAAAAAATCGCGCCTCAAGTGCGCTTTTATTTTACATGCACCTTAAGTCACCAAAAGCGCAGCCCCTTGCGCCTTAGGTCGCCTCGCGCCTAGGCGCGCTTTTTAAAACCAAGCCTAGAATATACAAATCAATATACAATACAATTTACCAAGTTTATCTCAATGCAATTTCTTTCTCTGCAGTTCTGTGTTTAGAGAGTTGAGAAAACACCAAAAGGGTTTTGTAAGCTGGTGTGGAGAATGCCAAAGGGAGAGGAGAGAACGCCTTCATAAGGCTGTTACTGCAAAAAAAATGGTACCAATTTTTTTAACCATTTCCTTATCATTTTTAATAAAATTCATTCAAAAACAAAAAATAAAATGGTGAATCATTTTGTTTCCATTTTGCAGGAGTTGTTTAGAGGTCAAGGAGAAGCTGCTTCTTGATTAGATAGGTGAATTGGTTTGTTATTGTTGTGTGCTAGGTCAATGTACATTTAGAACCTTTTTAAAACCCGAACCACTTTAGTCGGGCCCATTAGCATGATCTTGGTTTCGGCTCGTTAGCGTGATATCAGGTTGGGTTTGACATTAAGTTATCTCCAGTCATGCCTTCAAACACCAATAGAAAGAGCAAATCTTTCATATTTCATTAATGGGGGTAACTTTGTAGAATAGTAACCAAGTTTCAAAAGTGTTCTAATTAAGTCACTCAATACGCATTTTACACGGTATACACCATCGGGTATACTATAGTGAGTGATCTAATTGGAACACTTTTGAAACTTGGTTACTATTCTGTGGTGTTTTCCCTTCATTAGTCAACTACATGATTGCTGAAAGCGATGCATACGTAGTATATATACCCTACCCCACATATTGCTTTGATATTTGGTTACTTGTATAAGAAAACCAAACCTAAAGTGCCAACCTGGTATGCATCTCTTACAACCCCATGTTACAAAGTACAAACCATTATGACACCAAAAAGCTAAAATTACCAAAGGGTAATAAGGTCATTGTAAGTGAATATAGAGCTAAATAACATCACTTTGATGACCTCAGATTTAATCTTGGTTTGCTCAAAAGTGAAAGGGGTGATCCACAAAGAAGTCCAGCTTTTCTCTTTGGGTTTTTTTGAGTCGTTTTTTAGCTTATGTTTTATGGTATGTTTATTTCAGAAGTATATTTTATTGATCATGTTGTTTAGAGTTTTGGTCGAGATTGAGTTTCTTTGTTTAGGGTAGCTTGTTTTTTTAAGGTTTTCTAGTATAAATAAGGGTTGATAGTCTTTGTAATTTGTGGTGGTTTTTTGTCCATATTATTAAAAGAGTCGGGTAGTTCCCACAAAATACCGATTGTTTTCTGTGTCAATTTTCTAACAACTGGTGTCAGAGCGATAAAGATTAAGACCTGAAGTAACGACATATTTAATAACCATCAAGGAGAAGAACCTGCGAGCGGTTCAAAACAGCTGTGAGAGTTGCGACCCGCGAGAGATTGTTTGAAAGATATTTGCGAGAAAGATTAAAGTCGTGAGACATGACTAATGTGGGTTGGTTGTGTGATACAATCAAGATCGAGGAGAGTTGTGCGAGGCAACTTCTGAAGACAGACCTGAGTGATTCAGGTTGTGATTAGATTGTCGGTGGGAAGTTTCCAAAAGTTGGGAAAACCGAACTTGTGTTAGACAGGCTTGAAGATCATGTGAAATGGGGCGAAGAATTTGTGAGGCAGATTGGGTGGGTTTTATGTGAGGCGAAATAGAAGGTGATTCCTGTTTGAGGGAGCGATCGACAGCGAAGAGGACCTGAGTGATTCAGGTTATCAATGAAGATGGCAGAAGGTCAAGGTGGTGGTGGGGGTGGTGTAGGTTCGAGAGCCCAACAATTAGTACAGATTCGAGAGCCCAACAATTAGTCACTGCGATGCCCAAAACTGACATCATCCAACTATACCGCTTGGTCGATTATGGTGGAAGCTATCTTATCTGCACATGGTTTGCAAGAGGCCATAGATCCTGTGACGGGAATGGCATTTGATGATAGAAAAAAAAATTCCATGGCAAAGGCTTTGATATTTCAGTTGATTTCAGAAGATGTTTTGCTTTAAGTCGCTAAGTATCAAGATGCTAAGGATGTGTGGGAGACACTTCGGGTTTGGTATTTGGGAGCCGAGAGGGTTCAAAAGGCTAGATTGCAAACACTCAGAAGCGAGTTAGAGATGATGAAGATGAAAAAGGCTGAAACTATTGAAGAATTTACAGGTAAGTTGAGTGGAGTACAATCAAGGTATAAAACTCTTATTGAAGAACAAAGCGGTTATTTTGGCCAAACCGCACCGAGTTGTAACCCGAGTCGGTTTGGTCAAACTTGGTCAAAACCGGGTTGAACCTCGAACTAGTTCGGACTGGGGTCGGTTTGAGGGTATGGTGAAGCCGACCCAATCCGATGCGGATTGGGTCGGGCTTGGACTGACTCGGGTCGGGTTGAAACCGGTTTCAAGTTTATTTTTTTAATAAAATACAAATTTAACAAAATAAACTTCAAGTTTTTATTAAATATTTTAAAAATTACAAAAACATAAATTGTAATACGATACAATAAAAAATACGTAGTCGTTGATACTCGTAATAAAAAACTAATAAACTTTGATGCGGCCAAAATGGTCAAAATATAACAAATACCTATTTATATACCAACATAGGGATGCAAAATGGTTAAAAATTTTGGAAAAAATGGTCAAAAAGGGGCTATATTAACGACTTTTTTTTATTTATAAACTGGTTTCAACGCCAAACCGCACCAGTTCCTGGTTTCAAACCGGTTTCACCTTCCAAACCGCACTGGGTCGGGTTTGAAGTCGATGAAAAAAAAATAAGAAATGTATCCTAAACCTACGGGTGGGGTAGGGTTCCAAACATGTTTGCCTCAAGTCGGTTTGGACACTGGGTCAGGTCGGGTTCAGTGGCGAAGCTTGAAGAAAAACACAGGAGGGGCCAAGATTTTTTTCCTATCAGGGGGGCCGGAACTATAAAATTTTCGGCCAAATACGTATAAATTAACACTACTGAGCGAAAAATCGGCCGAATACGTATAAATTAACACTACTGAGCGAAAAATCGGGAGGGGGCGGGGCCCGGTTTGAACCTGGTTCCCCGGGCCCAAACCAGTTTTTTTGTACTCCTCTACTTGAAGATGAAATACTCGAAAGGAGGCTCCTAAACTCAATGCCTACAAATATCTATCAATCATGACTTCAATTGAAATCAATGCCTAAAAGAGTGTGTTTATGCTCATGTTTTTTAGTTGTGTAGGTGTTTAAGGTGTCTATGACTTGATAAAGAACTTCCTAAAACATCCATCCATATCAATGACTTGATCATGGGCTCGATTGGTGATGGAAATACTCTTAGATTTTGGCTTGACCGGTGGTTGGTTGACGACATTTATCCTTCTTTATTTCGGATAGCAATGGTTAAGGACACTAAGACTGTTGATTGTATTCTCGGCCCTGGTTTGATCTCCTCTTGGGTCTCGGCTTGGGGTTTATCCCTTTTTCCCGCGATCTGTCTCATGGAATGGTCCAACTTGGTGGTTAAAATTAGCCCGATCACATTGGAGGACAAGCCGGACACTTGGGTTTGGAAAATAACAAACTCGAACTCCTTCTCTACTAGTTCTTTGAGGTCGCTTATGCAGGGGTACAACGGCCCGATATCCTATCACAATGAACAATTGGGTTCCCATCAAAGTTAATTTCCATGGTTGGAGGTTAGCTCTAAATCGTTTGCCGACATTAGATGTCTTGGATTCACATGGTATAGTGGTCACTTAGTCTGTAATGATTCCTTGGAGACTCTTGAGCATATTGTTCTTCACTGTGACTTAGCTAGGCTACTTTGGAGCAGAGTACAACAGTGGTGTCGGTTACCCTCCATCCCTCGAGCTCCACCCAGGAGCTTCTGAATTATCCATTTTCTTCTTCCTTCGGTGAAAAACATAGTAAGCTAATCCATGGTATTTTTCTAATCACGATTTGGTGTATGTGAAGAACTAGGAACGAATGGGTATTTCAAAGCAACGTTATTCTTCCCCCCCAAGATTTTTGAAGACATTAAGACCTTGTCATTTCTTTGGATAAAAAATAAGGCGTTGAAGAATGTTTTCAATTGGGAAGATTGGTGTAGTTTTAATCTCATTATGTAAAATGGTGTTTGGTGTTTTTCGGTTAGGGTAGTTACTAGCTATTCCCTCCCGCTTTTTAATAAAATTCTTGTCGTTAAAAAAAAAAGTGTTTAAGGTGTCCATGTGTGTGTTTAATTTAGTAATAACAATAATGATAAAATGATTATTTAAAAAAAGAGAAGACTTCATATAAATGTAATCAACTTTTCAAACTGTTCCAGTTAAGTCAATCAAATTTTTTTTTCTCCTGATTTAATCACTTAACTTTCAGGTAATATACTAATAATTTAACAGGTTTCTGTGCTGAAGTGACATTTATTTTTCGTTTTCTTTATTTTAATATGCTAGCGTAGAATTAATATATATATATATATATATTAATTTTAAAATTAAAAAATAAATTCTTTCTTATTCTTTCATACACTCACGACTCACGTGATGTTAAAAGATTTTTTTTCAAAATAAATATATATATATATATATTAATTCCATGCTAGCATATTAAAAAAAAGAAAATAAAAAAAATGTCACGTCAGCATGGAAACCTGTTAACACAGGTAAAAAGTATTTGATTAGCAGGTTACCTGAAAGTTGAGTGACTAAATCAGGACAAAAAAAGTTTGAGTGACTTAATTGAAACAGTTTAAAAAGTTGGTTATATTTCTATGAAGTCGCCCCCCCCTCACCCCAAAAAAAAAATAAAAAAAATCAACAACTAGGTTATTACCTAAACTACAATTATTATATTGATAATCCCTTATGCCATCAAAAGCTGATTTTTATTTTGTCTTTTTCTTGCCTCTCTTTCTTTCACACCCCCCTCTTTCGATCTGAAGTGAATGTGTGGCTTTGCAATTTTTATTTTTTTTGCCTTTTAACTATAAAATAATGATTCTTGAATCGTGTTTAACGAGTTCCTATTTGAAAAGAATTAAAAACTGATTTCACAAAAAAAATATACATAAAGCGGCTTTTATTTTTATTATTATTAATACATATTTTATTATTAATAGCTTTATTATTATTTAGTATTAATTTAATCATTTTTATTATTTTAATTATTATTAAAAATAGATAGGCTTTTCCTTTTTTTCTTTATAACTTTTAAAATATTATGTTTTATCAAATTCCGAATATACCGTTGTCACATGCTTATTTTTATCTACGTTTCGATGTAAGTTTCGTTTAAAACCGAGTTGCGCGTGATAGTGTACACGTTGTCTAAGCACTTACGTACAACGTCGTTATGTATTTTTTACCTCTTTATTTTTTTAAACGGTTTTGCTTTCGTTTTCAAATTTTTTTACAGTTAACTTTGTTTTTTGACAACTTTGTACTAACTATTTCGTTGCAACATGTGGGTTTACGTAAAGGTTTTGCTTTTATATAAAGTTTTGAACGTTTATTTATTTTGTACGCGATAGCTTTTTTAACGGATTCGTTTTTCTGTATAATGTCTTTAATATTATCAACAATCTATTAAATGTTTTTTTGTTTTTCTATGTATTGCGTGTTTTAACGTTCCGCTATGTGCGAGTTAACGCGCCGCAATGTGCGTGGCTCTTCAAAGAATTTGGTTTATTTAATGGTTTAGCCTTTTTATAAAGTTTTGAAGCCGTTTAGTGTCCTTTTTATAGTTTTTTCGAAAAAATCGATTTTTTAACGGTTTAACTTTCCTGTTTTTCTTACAAAGTTCGAAGCCGTTTATCGTCTGTTGTTTAACGTGTCGCGGTGCTCGCCGGGTAAATTACTAGTTAACTCTAATAACCAAAGATCAAATGTGTAATCAAACCTTAAAATAACATTTTGACCTGTGTGGATCATATGTAACGAAAACGGGTAGGTACACAAAATTGTTAAGTTCACATTATGATACATTAATTTCTTGATTATTTCAAAAATGATAATATGAGTTTTAATGAATTAAAATTAGTAAAGTTAGTAAAGAAAAATTAGTAAAGTTAGTAAAATTAGTAACTTTTAATGAATTAAAATTAGTAAAGTGCTTCATCCGATACAAACGAGAAAATACAATGATGTCATACGTAAGAAACAACAAAACATAGTACACAAAAAGTTATTGATATCTAATTCACAACCATGTCAAATGTGACAAAATGTTAGTTACACCAACCACAAAATCACATGTTTTTTTTTACATTTCAAAGCGTACAACATAGAACCTTACAAAGGTAATATAAGTTTTGACAAAAAAACAAACATAAACTTAAGTGCAAATCGGTGGTGGTGGCGAGCTCAATTCGGGCATGTTTGCCTATGGTGTTGGTGGTGTTCTTGGATCATATCGTTCAGTTCTAAATTCTCCGCTTCCATCTACAATACCCTAATATCGTTACTATCGTGACACCATAACTTAAGTGTAAATCGGTGGTGGTGGCGAGCTCAATTCAGGCATGTTTGCCTGTGGTGTTGGTGGTGTTCTTGGATCATATCGTTCAGTTCTAAATTCTCCGCTTCCATCTACAATACCCTAATATCGTTACTATCGTGACACCATAAATTTCTCATATTCGTAAGTGTTCTTTAATTGTATTTAAACAAACTTTAAATACAACATTCATGATTTAAAAAAATAATATATTATAATTAAAGCTGCCAGTAGGCCGATGGTGCGTATCTTTGGTCGATTTACCATAGGCCTACTAGTCATAGCCTAACAACCTTGTTAAAACACCTAGTCTTGTGGTTTGTTAAAATAGACACTTATGTATGTGTATGCACGTTATACGTGTAACATATTAACAATATGTATATAGGGGAGGATCAAATAAGAAGTAGTTTTTCGCTAATAAATCTAAGAAATGACAAAAACCTTAAGAAACGATAACAAACGAACTCCGATTGAGCTAATTTCAGCGGCGTTGGAACCGTCTCGTCGAACTCTACCCCTATGTATATATATATATATATATATATATGTTGGGATTCAATGGTGATCATTTTGACTTTTGTAAAACGGGTTTTGACAGAGAAATTAATTAATTCAGTTAATTAATAAATACGTAGCGAAAAGTAAAATCATAACCTATTTAACAGCACTGCCAAGCCGAACATGATCTGGTTATGAACACGCAAACACAAAATTAAAACAAACAATTAATCTACTGATGAGATTAATTATACCTTAGTGGTTAATAATTAACCGGTTGAGACACCTAGGTACAACGAACCGATGCTAGATCACAAACTGACAACACAAGAGACGAGTAGCGCCGGGGCTGGCCGAAAACGAGACAGCAGCGGGGCAGGGTCCGACTTGGGTTGGTTTGGTGGTTCCGGAAATCACCAAACGGATGACTCCGTTTTGGTCTTGGCCGATGGCAAAAAAAAAACCAAAGGGAATTTTTTTTTGCCTCTGCTTTCTTCGATCAAAAGGAATCTTTTATATCTTGATTAGATTTTAATATATCTTTTATATATTAATTACTCTAATCCTTTTAACCTAATAAAAATCATACCAGGCCTAAACCTAATAGTTAATATTAAAGTCTGAACCCATTTAATTATTTTAATAAAATATTAAAATAAATATAAAATTATTATTTATAAATCAGTATAAATAATAAATCCCGTGTAACGAATATATATAAAATATATCGTCTAGCTAGCAGTTCGTAATTACCAGTTAAGCAGGTTAAATGGATTTAATGTTTGTTGCCCTAGGTGTAACTCTTACAGGTCATAGCTCGGTAAGCTGCGTTGTCCATCGGGTCGGTCCATAAAATCCAACAATATCCCACTTGGACGATCCACGATAAATCAACGCAAACAGTCAACGGCGCTCTAGCTGCACATGGCTGTCACTAACAAGGTATGACGCTTTAAAGTCATTAACCAAATATCTCGGTGTTAGTAACAGCTAACTAAAGCAAGACAATAGACTTATGACAATAGTTTTCATTCATCCTTTCCGTATAAAACATCAATTGAATCAATGAGACATGGATTTAGTTCATTCTCATATGACGTTCAATTATTATTGTTCTCGATCAAGAATCAAAGTGGTCCAATCAAACACACAGTAAGTTTGAGTAAGGCCTTACACTTCACCAGTTTGAATCAACGAGGGCGCCACGATGCTTATCTGTTACATATAATGCAAGAGTACAGAATCCCTTATTGACTACATACAACTCCCACTGAACTTCAGAACTATTCCTAATCAAAGCCTTTATGACCGGCAGTTACGCGACAGCGTTTGACAGTGATTAAAGAATGGTTCTTGGTAAACGACAGTTCTAGTACGAATCTCAGGTCAGAGGATACTAATGAGTATACCAATAGCAAAACATCTTATGACAAAGATCCATGAAGATGATTTTATGCGAGTTACATCCAACGTCATTCAAAATGAGGCCTGTGAAGTTCGGAGTCAACTCCTTGAGCCAAAGCTCAGAAAAGTCTTAATTCAGAGACGTTCCCACGAGTCTGACCGACTACGGATAATTAAGAATACAAGATTCATGGATTAAACGTATTAAAATCGAACACAGTTATAAGAATTCATAATTGCATTTAAATCAGTAAACCAAAAAGAATTCAAAAGTGCAATTGTTTAAATGTTCGCACATTCAAAATACTAAATCAAAACATATCACTAGCAAATCTAAGACCAATAGCATTTCTGTGAAGATCATGCTTGTCTTGAGTCATGGGCTTAGTAAACGGGTCCTCTAGGTTTTGATCTGTGTCTACTTTGCTTATCACGACGTCTCCACGTTCCACAATTTCCCGTATATAGTGGAACTTCCTTTGAATGTGCTTGGCTTTGTGATGAGATCTGGGCTCTTTGGCTTGAGCTATAGCACCTGTGTTATCACAAAGTATATCGATTGGTTGGCGAATACTCGGAACCACACCGAGGTCAGTAATGAATTTCTTCATCCAAGCAGCTTCCTTAGCAGCATCTGATGCGGCTATATACTCAGATTCGGTGGTTGAATCCGCCACTACACTCTGCTTGGAGCTTTTCCATGAGAAAGATCCTCCATTAAGAGTGAATATGAAACCCGACTGTGAGCGAGAGTCATCTCGGTCAGTTTGAAAGCTAGCATCAGTGTAACACCGTACAGTGAGCTCCTCTTTCACTCCTCCAAATATTAAGAACATGTCTTTAGTCCTTCTTAAGTACCTCAGGATGTTCTTGACTGCAGTCCAATGGGCAATGCCAGGACTTTGCTGGAAACGGCTGGTCATGCTTAAAGCATACGAGACATCAGGTCTAGTGCACAACATAGCATACATGATAGAACCAATCGCTGAGGCATATGGAATTGCTTCCATCTCCTTAATTTCAATGTCCGTGAAAGGAGATTGTGATTTGTTCAACACAGTGCCTTTAGTCATCGAAACACCTCCTTTCTTGGAGTTTTCCATCCTAAAGCGTGTCATCATTTTGTCTATGTAAGTACTCTGACTTAGCCCTAGAAGCCGCTTAGATCTATCCATGTAGATCTTGATTCCTAGAATGTAAGCAGCTTCTCCAAGATCCTTCATTGCAAAACAAGATCCTAACCATTATTTGACTTTGTCAAGCACATGGATGTTGTTTCCAATGATTAGTATATCATCCACATACAAGATGAGAAATGATATAGTGCTCCCACTAGCCTTTCTGTAAACACAAGGCTCATCTTCATTCTTGACAAAACCAAATTCTTTGATTTTCTGATCAAAATGAAGATTCCAGCTTCGAGATGCCTGTTTAAGTCCATAAATGGACTTATTCAGTTTGCAGACCCTACTAGGATACTTTGGATCAATAAAACCGTCAGGCTGAATCATATAGACATCTTTAGAGAGATATCCATTAAGAAAAGCGGTTTTGACATCCATTTGCCATATCTCGTAATCATGGTACGCGGCTATGGCAAGCGGTATCCTGATCGATTTGATCATAGCAACGGGTGAGAAAGTTTCATCATAGTCAATACCTTGAGTTTGAGTGAAACCCTTTGCAACTAGCCGTGCTTTATAGGTTTGTATATTACTATGCATGTCGGTTTTTCTTTTGAAAATCCATTTGCTCCCTATTGCCCGAGAACCGGGGGTAGTTCAATCAAGTTCCAGACCTGATTATCACGCATAGATTGCATCTCGGCGTTCATGGCTTCAATCCATTTCTCGGATTCAGGATCTGAGATAGTAGATTTGTAGTTTGTAGGTTCGTCATTTGACTCAGCTACTAACAGGACTTTAGAAGCTTCAAGATGCCATAGGTATCTATTAGGTTCTTTACGAGACCTGCTACTTCTGCGAACGCTTGTGTTTATGTCTGATTCATCAGTAACAACTTCTTGTTGATCAGACGCTCCGACTTCCTCAGCGGTTGTTTGTGTTTCTCGAATTTCTTCAAGATCCATAATATTATTTCCGGTTCCTCGATTTAGAAGATCTTCCTCGAGAAAGCGTCCTTTCCTTTTGATGGAAACAATGTTTGCATCAGGATGATAGAAATAATATCCGTTTTTGTTGTAGTAACCGACGAAAACAACTTTTTCGCCTCTGGGATCGAGCTTGTCATCAGAATTGCTGGTGACATATGCATCACATCCCCATACTCTAAGTTAAGACAAATTGGGTTTAAACCCGTGCCATATCTCATATGGGGTTTTGTCCACCTTCTTAGTCGGTGCCAGATTTACAAGACGGGCGGCGGTCACAAGAGCATAACTCCAGAAGGAGTGAGGCAAGTTAGTTCTACACATCATCGATCGAACCATATTAAGCAGGGTTCAATTTCTCCTCTCGCTCACTGTCACACCCCAAATTTATTTATGTTTAATAAAAAAATAAATAAATTAAGGTTGTAACGATTGGTAACATTACACAACAACGGAAGCTAAAATACAAATTTCTAAAGTGTCGAACAACTTTTACAATTACTAACATGTAATAATATATTGATCTAAATCCACCTAGATCAAAATATACTTGAGATTTGATAACTATGCTTCTTCGGCTTCTAGGGTTTAATCCAAATAGCTAGCCTATTCCAACCATGCTGAATGTATTGCCTGAAAAACATGCTTGAAAATGTCAACGCAATGTTGGTGAGTTCACAGGTTTTAAAGGAATACAATTGGGAAAACCATATTTACGAAATCGTTTGTCAAAACTATTTATACGAAATCCTTCGGCAAAAACCATTTGCACGAAATTGATTAACAAAACTGTTTGTACGGGTACTATTGGCAACATCCTTTGCTCGAAATTCACTGTCAAGACCATTGATACGTATACCAATGGCAAAACCCATTTCTCGAAATTAACTGGCAAATCCATTGGTACGTATACCATTGGCGAAATCCTTTGCTCGAAATTTACTTTATGCATATGATAAGCAAAACAAGTTAGCGGTTGATTCATCGAAGTCTAGTTAGCACTTACGAATTATGTGATGCACAAGCCTATAACCAAACCTTTAACGAATTCTTGAATTTTTCCCCAGCCCATTGTACCTTTAAACAATGAGAAACAACAAGACCTAATATGCAATCATTTAACCATGCTGGTCGGGTTAGCGCGACTAACCATGATTGGGGGTGTCAACCCGAATAGTACTATTCATATCGATCTACGGCTAAGTCCATAGCTAATGGTTATAGTTCGAAATACCGAGGACCTTTTAGTGTTAACTCATACTCACAAGGGAATCAGATGCTTGTTTCTTGTTTTCTAGTTATCATACCGTTTGAAATTAACATGTTTTTCCCCCAAAGTAGAAAACAATAAAAATGGGTCGTGAAACTCACAAGGAGTTAAACCAAAATGTTCATATGATCCAGAGGTGTAAAAAATATGTTACATTCTTTCAAATATGTCGTATAAGCATGTTTCCCCCCCCCCATGTTTACAAAACATTAAAACAACTAAAAGGGGGCCGTAAACTCACCTGATAAGCTTTCAACGTGTAAATGCTAGCAAGGCCGATGTGTATGCAAGACTGTCCTAACCGTGACCTAACAGTTACAGTTGTCTTAAGACCTTATATAATTATGTCAACATACAAGTTGAACGTGTATAAGATCCACCCAAAATGTTAGAATTGGCGATACATGTGTTACGTTTTGAAAGTGTGACCCGACGAACCGTTGGTGACTTGTCATTGAATTTCATGAAGCGTGTTCGTATTTATTCACATGTATATACATTATTTATGTTATACAAACATATGCTTATCCATAGGTTGTCGTATATACATTATGTTAGGGTTTTGGTAGTTATTCACTTCAAACTACAATATTAAGGTAACCCTAGTCTATAGATATTTTCCTGAATTTTAAGTTGTCCGTGTGTCGCCATTTTGATTAACCAAATGAACTCGTTTAGTCATGAAAATTTATACCAAGATACCTACATGTCTTAGGGTTACAGGTATGTATTAATCAACAACTTATGACATGTTTAAGTATTTTTAAATATATATTCGGACAAGAGAGGGCAACAGCATTCGGTTCTGGAGTGTCTTGGGGATTCCTTTTAATTGACTGACCTGGACCCATTTTCATGACCCAAGACCCTACAACTTTTACTATGTACATAAAATACTAACTTTAGAAAGTGGAATCAACTTGTTTGGACTTGTTATGGCCATGTTATGACCCTCAAAAGTGACACAAAAATTCTGCCAAAAAAGACAACCTTGATACCTTTTCTCGTATGACCATTTTGGGGTATCAAAACTCAACGAAATTTTATGAAACCACTTGGGTTGGACTCTTGACTCCTTGTAATTGATTTTAGACCTAAGACTTGTCCTTTTTGGTTAGTTTTTGGTTGAGATATGGCCCTCCAAAGTCGGACCTAAGAATCTATCAGCTTACTGTTTTGGTTCTAAGTTACTCAACATCATCAACTATTCAAATTTTGTACTTGTTTGACTCTTGTTTACCAACTAGTTGATTTTTATGATATGTGTGACATGTTCTAAAAGTCCCAAGTCAGATTTGTCCAAGGATTTACTTTATTCCTTATGTGTTATGTCCATACATCCATATATGTCCAAGATTAAATTTTTAGGGTTTCTTTACTTGTAGATCTAGCTTTTTCACACATTTATGAGTCGATTTCTCTTCATTTCAAGTTTATTTACATGTGTGACTTATATATTATACATATATATACACACAATAGTTGTTCATAATAATTATAATGTCTATACACATGTTTTTATATCCCAAAAATCTAATATCTTTACATATCGATAGGAAAGTCACCAACAAACTTTCTTTTTGACCAACTTCTCTTATAAAAACAAGTATGTACAAGATGTTTAGGTTTTTGTTTAGAGATTTTAGTATGTTTATAAGATATGTACATGTATTTTTAAAGAACACTCATGTTTAAAAGATGAAACCATGTTTTTACTAGTTTTTAAGTAGTTTTCTTTTGGGTGGTGGTTTTATACAACAAAAATACTTGTAATGTTAGTATAAATGAAGGAGATGAAGATGTGTAGACACTCACTTTAAACAAGCAAGGAGAAGGAAAGTTAAAAGGTAGTTCCCAAAGCTTGAACTCTTGCAACAATCACCTTCAAACACTTGAATCTCTTGATTTCTTGTATGAAAGATTGAATGGAGGAAGAAGATGTGTGTGTGTGGTGTGTTGGTCTAGACCCGAGAGAGAAGAGAAAGTGAGACAGAGATTGAAATCTTGATTTGTGGTAGTTTATTTTATTATATAGTTGGAGATTGTGGTTTTAACTAAATAATCATCATAATTATGATGATTGTGATAGAGGAGTGGAGTGTTGGACAAGGTTTAATGATGGTGATGGTGTTGTCGTGAGGGAGTGGGTAAGGTGAGGGTGAGGTGATGGTAGAGTGTTCAAGTAGTTGAAGGAGAATGGTTCTTAACACCTTTCACATGATTAAGAAGGAAATTTTGATATGGATGGCCCCTTTGTGGGGTTCTCGGCCGTGAGAGGGACTAAGGGGGGTGGGTTGGGTTTGGTAAATGTCTAGTAGGTTTAGGTGTAGATATTTAGATCATTAGGAAATTTTGAATCTCACTTAGGGTAATAAACGATAATTTGGTTCGGTTTTATTCCATTAGAGACATACGAGTTAGTATGTAACTAGTTAGTAACTAGTTCAATAATGTATGCTTTATTTATAAGTGACTAAACGCATATATACATTTATATATATTAGGTGGTTGAGTGTTGTGGTAGATAATAGAACAAGTCTCCATAATAATGACGATGTGATTCTTGGAGGTTGCTTGCACTCTTGGTCATAATCATGACGACTATGGCACTTGAGTGGAGTGTAAGAAAAAGGGTAATCATGATGATCATGTGGTTGTTGTTGATGGTGAAATGATGGTAGTGGTTGATGATAACTCAAACGTGGTACAATACCCGAAATTAGTACCCGTTTTAATATAATATTTGAAGTTGTCAATATATATATATATATATATATATATATATATATATATATATATATATTCTCTTAGTTTAGATGCGGTTACAAACTTGAAGGAAGGCGTTCAAGTTTTCGTATATTTTTAGTTGTAAATGTGTTCGCTCACATTTTATACGCATCTTGAGAGAATAATTCACAACGACAACTCAAAAATGTTTTTACGAGAATCTTTATATAATATATATTAAAGATACAGTCTTCGGAACATGATCTTTATATAATATATATTAAATATATATATATATATATATATATATATATAGGGGCATGTTCTTTTGAGAACCAACCATATGTTGAGAACCGAAAGAACCGCACAAAACGTGTACATATCGCTTTAGTGAAAAAGGTAAAATTCAATAACAATGTTTTATTTATCTCTTCCCACTCTTAGTTTGAGTTTATCTCCTCTCTCCTGAATTTTTTTAAGAAAAGTATAAAAATATGTATATATGCATTCATTTGTGCATATAGTGTGAGTGCATATATGCATTTAAAAAAACGACTATAAATTCGAGGTCTTTTAAAACCAAACCTTAAACATATTGAAATGTACATGAATTCTAGTCAATTTATATTATAAATAGAGGAAGAGTTAATGCGGTTCTCACGGTTATTAACATATTGTTGGTTCTCAAAAGAACATACCCCTATATATATATATATATATATATATATATATATATATATATATATATATATATATTCGTTGTAATAATTAATTGCTATCGTTTGTGTTGTATGTATTTTTACGTCTGCATGAACCGACAATTCTCATAATTATTATGGTATGAAACGATCGATACATTATGTTCACTTAGACTTTTATCATTCATGCGTATGATTTCGAGTGATTTAGGAAACACGTTACGTAAACCTGTTTAAGTCGTGTACGATGTTTCGGAAATGTCGGGTGTCACACTCACGCCATTAAGTTGGGGTGTGCCAGGAGGAGTGGGCAGAGAAATAATTCCGTGCTCCTTCAGATGATTAAGAAATTCTAAGCTGAGATACTCGCCACCTCGATCTGATCGAAGTGTCTTAATAGATTTATCGAGTTGTTTCTCTACTTCGTTTTGAAACTCTTTGAACTTTTCAAATATTTCATGCTTGTGTTTCATAAGATAGACATAAGCATATCGACTATAATCGTCAATAAATGAAACGAATTATCTTTCATGATTTCTAGACATGGTTCTGAAAGGGCCACACACATCAGTGTGTATAAGGCCTAGCAGATCCTTGGCTCGTTCACCAACATGGGTGAAGGGGTCCTTTGTGAGTTTGCCAACTAAACAAGACTCGCAATTATCAAATGAGTCTTGTCCGGTAGGTTCAAGAATTCTCTCGGATTGGAGTCTTTTAATGCGTGCCTTGCTTATGTGGCCAAGTCGACATTGCCATAGAAAAGTATCATTAATGCTAGATTTGATACGTTTAGAAAGATTATATATGTTATTGCCAGTTTGAACTTCAATCTCATAAATACCGTTTTGAGGTTTAGCCTCAAAATAAAAGATATCATTTAAGTAGGCAGAAATAACAATACCATTAAAAACGTACTTAAATCCTTGTTCAAACAATAAAGAAACTGAAATAATGTTTCTGGTTAAACCAGGTGCAAACAAACAATTGTTCAAAACAACCACAAGGCCAGAAGGACATGAGAGATGATATGTTCCAGTTGCAAGAACTGATACTCTTTTCCCATCACCAACGATGAGCTCCATGTCGCATTGTTTCAGCTTCCTCCAACTTTTAGGCTCCTGCAAGACATTAATGATGTGGTATCCATATCCAGTATCAAATACCCATGTGTTGTTAGAAACAGTAAAAATTTCAATAACATAAATGAGAATACCTGAAGAGGTGCCCTCACCACTGGCCCTCTGCAGCTTCAGCTTGGCTAGATATTCAGGACAGTTACGTTTCCAGTGTCCCATTTTGTTGCATTCAAAGCATTGGCGCTCCTCAGGAGGGGGGCTTTTGAAGCTTTCTTGTTATTGTTGGTGGCAAGCTTGGCAGCAACATTAACCTTCTTCTTGCCTTTGCTATTATAACCTCTTTTGTTGGGGTTAGGTTTTTTAACACCAACAGATCTGACCATTAGAACTTGATTTTTTTTTCCTTGGATATTATCTCGGCCGTTTTGAGCATACCATGTAGCTCGGCTACTGTCTTCTCCAAGCCATTCATGTTGAAATTCATTACGACTTGAGCATAGGAGCTTGGGAGAGAGTTTAAGATGAAATCAGTAGCCATGTCATCCTTCATGGGATATCCAACTTTGTTCATCCGGTCGATGTACCCTTTCATCTTAAGTACATGAGCACTAACAGGCGTGCCCTCTTGCATCATGCAGCGAATGAGCTGAGACATGGTTTCATGGCGTTCTTGTCGGGATTGTTTTAGGAACATGCCCTTAAGTTGCTCAATCATGTCAAAGGCACTCAGGTCCTCCATGCTCTTTTGGAGCTCACGGGACATGCAGGCTAGCATAAGGCAGGCCACCTCAGTGGCATCATCTCCTTGTTTTTCCCAGGCCTTACGAGCGGCAGCCGTGTTACCATCGGGTGCCTCAGGGACTGGTGCATCGAGAACATAGAGCTTCTTGGCCATCTTGAGAACTATTCTCAGATTGCACTGCCACGAGAGAAAGTTGGTGTTATCCAGCTTTTCATTCTCAAGGATAGACTTGAGAGCGAAGGAGTTATTAGTATTATTATTTTCAGTAGACATCTGTCAAGATAAGCAAAGAAAATAAATTAGTATAAGGAAAGTGAAAAGTCCTTATTAATTTATGACCCAATAACAGAAATTAGAATAAGGAGTGAGAATCTAGCTAAATCAGTCACTAATGGTAGCTGTGGCATACAACATTAGTAAGTGGGTAACTAGACTGACAATTAGTGTCAATTGTGGAAAGATACACAACTCTCGTGTATGAGGCCGCTAAGACAAGACATGTCTATGCATTGATACGTTTAGCCTCATCTATGCCCACTTTTAATCTCTTGACAGCTGGGGCATGTAACAAGAGAGAAAAGTAATAGTCGTCCTAAAACAGGTACTTGCGAAAGGGCCGGATGTGTCAACGAAACCCTTGCGCCTTGGAAGGATAAACTACGCATCCAGTGCGGTGCTGTGGCTCCAAACACCGATGTTTCGTTTTATGCTCCAAGTGTTCCTTATAATAGGATGGCATAGACCATTGGTTTTAAATATGAGTTCCAATTTTAGTGTTTACCGAATAGGGTCAAACACAACGAATGATTAAATCATACGTGTGTTATAAAAGCCAGTTTTACTATTTAAAGTCATGACAAATTAGATGAACCCTTTCATCTCTCAGGACACTTAATTTTAAATAACCTGTTAAAACTAAGTTTGTCGCGACTTGAATAACCAGTTAAAGTTAATAGTTGAAAACTATTAAGTTATAAGTTTTGAAATTAAATTTAGTTTAAATTGCAAAACTTTAGCGGTTATTTATTTTATAAAAACAAGCCAGTTGTTATTTTTATAAAATTCTACAAGTTGTAAAATTAGAACTTGTAGTGACAGATTGTGACATTTTAAAACTCCTTTTAAAACGTTTGGTGTTTGGTTGGATTATTATAAAATTAAGTTATAAAAAAAAAAGCAACCATAAAGCAAATAAATATGTAAATCTTTTAGGGCCAAGTTTGTTTGATCTTGCTAGAGCCAGTTAGCAAGACCAAACGGGTCACGGGGTCCACAAAATTAAAACAACCACAAGGATGGACTTCCGTGCATCTAGTCGTCTCGGATGACTCCCACTGAATCCATGATTCCTGTTGCGTCTTCAGATTTGTCTTCGGGTTTTTATTACATTACATAAAATAAAAAAAATCTATTCTATTACAACTTTGAGCCATCAAAAGTGGGACAAAACCATAAAACCAAAAACTGAATAATAAACACAAACAACTCAATCACATGGGTCGGGCCAGATTTACATATTCAACACAATCACATACGGGCAATATATTTGGTCAAATAAAAAATCGACCAAATTAATAAATAAATAAAAAATTGCCCCAAAAAACAGATCAGATCAGAAACTTCAAGATAGTTAAAGTTCATGATTAATCTAACCGGTGAAACCAGACCGGTTCCGATTTGCGTGTTATAACCCAGGCTCTGATACCACTGTTGGGATTCAATGGTGATCATTTTGACTTTTGTAAAACGGGTTTTGACAGATAAATTAATTAATTCAGTTAATTAATAAATACGCAGCGGAAAGTAAAATCATAACCTATTTAACAGCACTGACAAACCGAACAGGATCTGGTTATGAACACGCAAACACAAAATTAAAACAAACAATTAATCTACTGATGAGATTAATTATACCTAAGTGGTTAATAATTAACCGGTTGAGACACCTAGGTACAACGAACCGATGCTAGATCACAAACTAACAACACAAGAGACGAGTAGCGCCGGGGCTGGCCGGAAACGAGACAGCAGCGGGGTAGGATCCGACTTGGGTTGGTTTGGTGGTTCCGGAAATCACCAAACGGATGACTCCGTTTTGGTCTTGGCCGATGGCAAAAAAAAACCAAAGGGAAAAAAAAACTTTTTTTGCCTCTGCTTTCTTCGATCAAAAGGAATCTTTTATATCTTGATTAGATTTTAATATATCTTTTATATATTAATTACTCTAATCCTTTTAACCTAATAAAAATCATACCGGGTCTAAACCCAATAGTTAATATTAAAGTCTGAACCCATTTAATTGTTTTAATAAAATATTAAAATAAATATAAAATTATTATTTATAAATCAGTATAAATAATAAATCCCGTGTAACGAATATATATAAAATATATCGTCTCGCTAGCAGTTCGTAATTAACAGTTAAGCAGGTTAAGTGGATTTAATGTTCGTTGCCCTAGGTGTAACTCTTACGGGTCATAGCTCGGTCAGCCGCGTTATCCATCGGGTCGGTCCATAAAATCCAACAATATATATATATATATATATATATATATATATATATATATATATATATATATATATATATATACACACATTTAATAAAAAAATTAGTTTTAGTATAGAATTACAAGAAAATCATATAAACAGATATGCATCTATGAGAAAAAAAATACTAAAACAAACCTGCGGTAATGAAAAGAAGTTGCAAAATGAAGGTAGCTGCAATGAAGATGAAGATGAAGATGAAGATGAAAGCACTTCTCATATTAATAGAGGCCATGGAGAAAAAACTAAACTTCCTCCGTCTTCAAAATGTTCAAGAGTCGTTATAAGTATAAAAGTCAACTGTTACATGAACCGCTTGTTATTTTCCTAATATATTTTTACTTATTTTACTTAATTTATTATTTGTTTGCCGTTCGGTAGGAAAAAAGAAAATCATAGTTGCATTATTGTTGTAATTAATGGTGGATTCAAAGTCCAATTATGTTATTATTTAGGGGACGAGATTAAATAAAATTAAGGCGTTAACCTGAAAATTAAAAAATAAATAGTAGAATCGAACCAATTATTTCTTTTAACAACAATTCTTGTATTTTTTAGGTTAAATACATTATTGCAACGTGCGACCTATAGAATTTAAACCCATAACTTTTTAATTGTGGGGTACACCACTTAATCACCAAAATGTCCTCTTGGGGACAATCAGATCAATTATTGAACCGAACTGCTCACCCAATCCAATTTAAATGTCTCCATTCCTATTTATTTTGGCCATGGAGGGGTTACATGTTATGGTTGATGATGCGGTTAAAGTTGGTGTGTATAAAGAGATTTCTCTCACTTATTTTATGCCGATGATGCGGTTTTTTGGGAGAGTGCTCGTTGGGGAATGTGAAAACTGTGGTTAGTATCCTTAAATGGTTCCAGTTGGCTTTAAGTTTGAAAATTAACATCCATAAATCCAATATTTTTGGGATTAGTATGGAGCATGAGGAGGTAGCGTCGGTGGCTATGTCATCCGGTTGCCTCCCAGGAAAGTGCCCCGTTTGTCTATTTTGGTCTCCCCGTGGGACAAAATATGTTGAAGGAGCGTGTATGGGGGTGTATCATTGACAGGTTTGGATCAACATTGACTTCATAGAAATCGTCACCATTATCTATTGGAGCAAGGTCGATGTTGATTAAGTCGGTTCTTGGTGCTATCGAGGTTTATTATATGTCTTTGTTTCTAATCCCAAAATGAGAGTTGAAAATTCTTGAACGGTTAAGAGTGAGATTTTTTTGGGGTGTGAATCATGTGGATAGAAAGATGCATTAGGTATCTTGGAACTTGGTGTTGGTATTGGGGGAGGGGGGGGGGGGTATTGGGATAGGGTCGCTTGAAGCTTTTAACAAGGCTTTGCTGCAAAAATGGCGGTAGAGATTTTTTAATGAACATAATTCTTTATGGGCTAAAGTGGTGTCGGCGTTATATGGTTTGGTTATGGGGGTGCTGTCGGGTGGTTCTGGCTTTAGTCCTTGGCAAAGAACGTGGAGGTCATTCTTAAAGCTTAATGATCTAGGAGTGATTCCTTTGTGAAACACCCTATTTTCTTTTTCTTTTTCTTTTTAAAATACCATAGTTTAGCGGAATTTGGTCCCAGTTTAAAAACCTTGCCACCGTGGTGACAAAGGTACTTTTATTATATAAAATATTGTCTTACAACCATTAATATATAGATTACAATGGATATGGATTCTTCTCTCCGACTGGCCTTGTCCTTGGAAGCATCATTAATTCCAAGTGCTTTTCCCTGAAATGTTTTGAAAATTTTTATACGTTAGCTTATACTAAGTAAGTACACCGCTTCGTATGTTTCTAAAACCATTTCTTTTGTTAATGGCAGCTTTTGGTTCCTTATTTCATTTCTCCAGGCACCACAGGCCGCCGTGGCACTTCAGACGTATCTATGCCACGTCATTTAATTTCACAATGTAAGGCCCCAAACCAAGCACCCTACAGTTGGTCCTCATAACTGGTTATACTCTTTAAAATTACTTGTTTTATTTAACAAACGTACAACGGAAGTCTTTCTAAATTTATTTATTTATCTTTAAGGTCATTAGTGTTTTTAACCTTACCTCACGAATGGCTACACACCAATCCGAGTAGCACTGCTCCCAAGCCAAGATACATCAACCCCAAAGCTCACCTGCAACACAATCTATTGTACACACAAAGTCAGCTACGCTGAGTGAGTTCTAATAGTTTAATTTAAACAAAATCCAACTCGTCTCATAATATTTATTTCCACTCAAGATCCTCTGGTCTTTAGAACATAGTTTTATAAATTTTTCTCACATAGATAACCCCTGTTATCTTATACAATCCCAAAAGGGTTCACCACCCCAGACTCAACCCACAATTATAACTCAGTAAGTCTCTCCGACATGGACCGAGCTTACTATTCTGATGACTCACCATTTACCACATAAATTAACCATACACTGGTTATCCAATCCAACCTATAGACACCGACTTAACCGGCCCTAATCAAGACTCTCAGAAATCAACTGACACAACAGGTGTACACAATGTACTCATCCCGACACAACGGTCAATATAACTCTACACATTCACATTAATAACATCTATCCACCATGTCAATGTCATCTCATACACAACAATTATACTCAACACTTGTATGCAATATGTACGTCGAATAACGTGTACCTAAAATAAAAACCTTGACGTCGCCTTTCCGGCTCGTCCTTTCATTCTACTCCAAACCTCATGTGTTCACACCAACCGGATCGTCCTCGACCCGTTTAGAGATCGAATAACCCATGCATGCACTTATGTGACCATGCCAACCCTAACCCACGAGAACATGCGAACACGAACTGTTCACTTCCCATGCATCCATGTAAACGACGTCATGCACAAACCCAAGCCCCACTACTACTCAGGTACCCGAGTCGTGTTTCTCCTATACGCATGCAAACCATGCAACTCCTACTTGGGTGTTAGTCGCACCGGCCACCCTGCCGTCCTCCACTTCTCCGCCGTACACCACCACACCCATCTTAACCACGCCATTGTTGTTGTCCACTACGTCGCCGTAGACCACCTCCAATTTTCCTCCATTCTCCCTCGGCTGCTGGACAACAACCCTAACGGGTCATCACAGCCCCGTCCTGGCCACCGAGAACCACCGTGCACCACCCTCCGCACAGCAGTCGGTTACCCTAATCACGTCGTCGTCCTCCCTTGCGGGCCATAACTACCATCATAGCCGGTCACCCTCTTCCCCTTTGCCTTTGTCGTCGACCGAAACTCAAAACCTCAAACCCTAATCGGGTTTTCAAGTATAACCATAAGGAAACACGTAAGAAAAGAGTAAACAAGCAATACCTTGGTTATGCGAGGAGTCCCCCCACCGTGAACCACCTACTCCGGCGTCCTCTCTTCCATGTTTACTTTTGCTTCCGTCGAGCACTATCCCTAGCCGAATGGCTAGGGTTTGTGGCTTAAGTGATATATAAACCCCCTTAAAGTTCTGATCGGGTCCCCCTAAAACTGTCTCGTACATTTATAATCCCGAACTAGACATTAAACGGTTACTCGGTCCTTTTATCCTTGTTGCTTCAAGTTTTACGTGGCAGTCCTTGCTAACCGGGACATTTAATAAAGATTCAGTTGGTCCATTAACCCGAACCATTCGCTTACGGATTTTCAGGATATTACACTCAAGGTCCTTCCGCCCATAGGCTCGGCACCTTAATTCTCATTCACGCAAGGTCCTTCTGCCCGTAGGCTCAGCACCTTAATTCTCATTCACACAAGGTCCTTCTGCCCGTAGGATCGGCACCTTAATTCTCATTCTCATTCACACAAGGTCCTTCATGCTTGTTTAACATGTATTCACAACCAGTCCTTACCCTAAACCCTTGTAAAGGTTTCTCCCCAATGTATCAAAGAGGTTTATATATAGGGTATACCAACGACGTGCCCACCACCCCTTTGACATTTCGTGAATACTCTGTTACACGGTTTCAGAGTTTAGACACGTTCATACCATATACTTATATTCTTATCATGTATAATCATTACCCGTACATTAGCATGCCCTAATCAGATAGTCACATAGACAAACAGGGCTAATTACGGGTTCAGTGTACTTACGATAACCTCGAGTCTTTTATACATTCTTTCTTTTGCTTAAACGCTTCTCTAGATCTTATTTGTACTTTTAACGCATCGTACTAGCTTGTCTTACAAGTTCTCAGTGTGTCTGGTGGTGTTTGTGTGTGTTTGTTTTTCGTTCAAATGAGTCTCAAGACTCATCTATTTAGAGGCTGTCAACTGGACCCGTAGCGGACCGCTAAGTAGGTCGGTAGCGGACTATAATGTGTCACTCGCCACGTGTTGCCCCCTCGTTGCCCGGGTCTGTTTTGTGACTAGCAGATCATTACGCCTGTCGTAGCGTTCCGCGATAGGATTTAGTCATCAGACACGCGTGAAACGCCCCAAACTGGGTACATCTCATAGTTGGCACAAAACATAACAAACATAGTTCTTAAACTATAAAATCATAATCTATTACAGCAGAAGTCGTGTCTCAAACATTCAAATTCATAAACAATAAATAAACGTTGTTCAAACATAAACTGTCGTTAAGGAAATGCCAGTCTTCAGTAATGCAGCCCGACAGTCCATGCTATCAAGCCTTCTCAACTCCTCTACTCATACACTTGCTTTACCTTTGCTACCTGACATGCATACTAAAAGTTAGCTAAAGCTGGTGAGTTATATCTTTACTTTAAACTGTAATCTTTACCTTTCTTTAAGGTAGCTTAATTTTATAAAAATAAAATAAGCTTTCCTTCTTTACATTAAAACACACTTTACTCTTTACTTTAAAACTTTACAATGCTACAATTATGAAATCGTTACGTTACTATCTTTCATTAAAACTTTACTTTTGAGGAAATCAGTGAAGGTTTCCTCGTTTACTCTTTCAAACTTTCTTTTCACTCGTACAAGACAAGTGACTATCACATACTTTAACAATCACATATGGATCATATCACATACTTTAACAATCACATATGGATCATTGTCCTAGGACAAGATCCCTTTTCTCGCTTACAACTCAGGGTAAGAATTTTACTTTGATGTGCCCACACCTCAGGGTGGGAATTTCTCGCTTACACCCCAGGGTAAGACTCCTTTGCCTGCTCACACTTCAGGGTGAGACTTTTACTTTGTTTGCTCACACCTCGGGGTGAGACTTCTACTTTGCTTGCCTGTAGGGCTTTCTACTTTACACTACTATGAAATTATACTATAACACATAATATAATGCATGCTATCAAACATCACATAGACAAATAACACATAAGCATATACCATGGCATCTGTCACTGTCACCGTCGAGCTGCACCGAAGTACAACTCCTTTACCTTTTTTTAGTTTCGTTCTTTACTTTCTTTAAAATAATTATTTCAAAGATAGTACTATACTCTTTAATTGTTTCTCTTTCTTTTTATAAAAATAAAAGTTTTATAAAACATTATTTTGCCTTTCAAAACTTTCTACCAGTATACATGCCAGCCCAAAACCATAGAAAAAAGGGCAATAAGAACTCACATGTCAAGCTGTCCTTCGCGTACTAGAAACTGGTCCAGTAAATGTAACTCTCTATCTAAATTAATAATAGTACATCATTAATCCTAACCTTTCATAAGTCTAAGCGAAGCAAACAGTTTCGATTCCAGGTTCTAGGCGAAACTATACTAGTTTCGCTTCTATTAGTCTTAGGGAAAATAAGACCAAGCGAAAGTATGCTTTAAGAGAAACTGCCTGTCTGAGTGATACTACAACCCAAGCGATACTATGTTCAGGCGATACTGTGACTTAGGCAAAATATACCTAAGCGAAACTATTCCAGTTTCGCCTGGTAGTTTCGCATGGTCGTCTTCTCCGATAGAAACTTAGGGTTTATGCATGGAGACGACGGACATGGTCTGATCTCGTCAAGTCTCTAAATTTCTACGTCCAAAAGGTGTGTTTTTCGCTCGTTGTTCAAAATCCGTGAATAGTTTCCTGAATAGCACGTAAAAACCCAACCTTTTTGTGAAATTTACCCGAAAACCAACTTTGAATAAAAACTCATATCTAGGTCCGAATGTTACATGTTTTCGCTTGCTCCTTCCTGTAAAATGCTCTAGAGGTGATTCTCGACGATCTTCGGTGATTCTCGACGATCTTCGGTGCTCAGTACCTTAAAATCACGACTTTCTCTTTCTAGCTTTCTTTCTCTCCCTCTCTATCTCTAGCTTTTGCGATTTCTTGCTGAAATAATGAGGGGCTGGAGGTGGAGGCTAGGTTAAGCCCCTCCCCTCCCTTCCTTTCTCGTCCCTTGCCATGTTCGGTCCTTCCCGTTTTAGTTTGTTCTTATATTTCACGAGCCTCGTTTATTAAATCGTCTGTATTATTTATTACCTTTTGATGTTACAACTTGTCTGACACGTGTCACTCCATCATTACTTCCTTTGTCCACACGTAGCGGACCGCTAAGGGCCTGGTAGCGGTCCGCTACCGACCCATTTTTCAGATTTTTACATTTTTACATTTTAGTCCCTGTACTTTGGTCCATGTACGGTTCTAGTCCTTCCAACTTTATTTCTTTGAAATTTGGGGTATTACAACTCTCCCCCCTTAAATTTAGGTTTTGTCCTCAAAACCTGTTAGTCCTTAAATAACCGAGGATAAGCTTTCTTCATTTATTCCTTGCTTTCCCATGTCAAATCTGACCATTTTTTGTGCTTCCATTGTACGAGCACTTGTTTAATAGTTTTATGACGTAACTGTTTTTCCTTCGTGTCCAGAATCCTTACAGGTTTTTCGACATACGTTAATTCTCATCGACCTCTATTTCTTCCAGAGGCACGTGAGCAATCTCGTCTGCAAAACATTTTCGTAAATATGATACATGGAAAGTATCATGTATCTTATTCAACTCGTCAGGTAGCTCTAGTTGGTAAGCTACATTTCCCATTCGCTTAATGATCCTAAAAGGACTAATAAATCGCGGGCTTAGCTTACCTCTCTTATTAAATCATATTAGACCTTTCCAAGGAGATACTTTTAATAAAACGTAATCTCCAACTTGGAATTCTATTGGTCTACGCCTTTTGTCTGAGTATGATTTCTGCTTATCTTGGGCAGCTTTCATACGAGCTTTGATCAGGTCAAGCTGTTTCAGCTGTAGCCTGGAAAATTTCTTTGCTTCCTAATTCTTTCTTTCCAACTTCTTCCCAACATATGGGAGTTTTACATTTCCTGCCATATATCATTTCGTATGGTGGCATACTAATGCTCGAATGGAGTCGTAGTTTTACGAGAATTCTACTAATGGCAGATGATTATCCCAACTTCCACTGAAATCAATAATACAAGCACGCAGGATATCCTCAAGTGTTTGTATCGTCATCTTGCTTTGTCCATCAGTTTGAGGATGATATGTAGTGCTTAATAATAACTTAGTTCCCATCTCCTCATGGAACTTTTTACAGAAACGCGATGTAAAACGCGTATCTCTGTCATAGACAATTGAGACCGACACTCCATGTCCTAAAACAATTTCCTAGGTAAACAAGTCGGCTAACTTCTCTGAATAGTAAGTCTCATATATTGGCAAGAAGTGAACACTTTTAGTTAGCCGATCTACAACCATCCATATAGTATCATAACCTGTAGCTGTTCTTGGAAGTTTATGTCACACCCCGGTCCCATGCACCGGTTAGACATGACGTATGGTACATAACACACAGCGGAAGCTAATTAATAAAACATCTTTCATTAATAACTAAGATGTTTTACATCATAAACCAAACTTCTATTACAACTAACCAAACCAACAAACGCCAGTCTCTGTCAAGGAATGCAAAACACTACAGGCCTTACAACTCTATCAAGCATGCCTTTCATCCACAACCTTCTGGCCAGACAAGAAACAACTATCCACAACTATTATCTATCTGGAATGCCACTACCTGCAACAACCTTAAAGATAATAAAAGCAACCGGGTCAACAAAAGTTGGTGAGTTCATGAATCTTTACCACATGGTTGTTATTCAATCATCATTAGTCCCATGTCCCACCCATTAGTTTACACAAAACTAATAAGCTTTTTTTATATATATGTCTGGCCAACCGTTCCCGCCACTGGTCCTACCACACCAGTATAAAATGGACAAACCATCCCATATTATTGGTCCTACCACACCAGCAACATGAGATAGTCGTTCCACCCGTAGGTCCCATTCACTTTCGGAACGTATACAGTACTTAATACGCGTAATATATACTTGGAATAGGGTGACTATTTCAAATAACAACTGTGTAATCAAATACACATTTCTATTCAGAGGAACTCACCTAGACAGTATTTCAGCTTATTGGATTAATAATATGTCAAATACCTCGGACAACACCTCGACATATATTTAACTGCTAATATTTCTTATTAAGATCTATAATAAACTCAATAATATATAATCGAAGCTTATTGGTTAGTCAGACCTTACCTCAGCACTATCTACGACTATTTGAAGTCGAAATGCTAGAAACCGGACTATTGTAAGCGAACCGGGGCTCTGGGAATTACACCTCAGATTCTTAAGTGTGTGAATTGAGTGTGTGTTGGTGTGCAAAGTTCTCTGGCCATCGAATCCTATTTATAGGCCGAATTTGGGTCCGTGACGGACTGTTACCAGGCGGTGACGGTCCTTCACCGCTTTCCTTGGTGACCACGCACTTCTTCTCCATGTAATGGACCGCTATGGTCTCGTGACGGTCCGTCATAGCTCGTAACGGACCGTTATCACGGATGACGGTCTGTCATAGGGTTTCCACGCGTCAACTCGTAATCATGAGTCACCGGACATGTGTCAGCACCAGAATCCACCATTGCTCAGCCCATAACAGACCGTTATACTCTTGTGACGGTCCGTCACAGGTCTTAACATTTCGTTATCAATTGGTGATGGTACTTCAACGATGATTTTCTACAAATTTTCAATTTTGGTCCTTGAAGTTTGGTTTGTCTATGTAACATCCCGAAATAATAAACGAGCACATACTAAAGAGAGCGAGGTCAATCAAGGAAATCGAACAAAAAGAATAAAAGAAAACGGGTGGGCTTAGGCTCGACTTCAATGGGCCGAGGGGAGCCCAGGTATATAAGGACAAGACTTGCTCTCCCTCCCTATTCCACTATTTTCGCAACATTCTAGAGAGAGAAAGGGTATTGGGAGCTAGAGAGAGAATCCGAAGGGTGGAGGCTCAAAAGCTCAGAAATTGTCTCTCATCATCACAGCAACACAAAACAACGGAAATCGGACCCAGAGAGGTATGCTTCATCACAGAATTTGAGTTTTTATAACTTTTGGGTTTCGGGTTAAAAACGAGTAAAGGTATAGTTTTTACGTATGCTATTCGAAACAAACCACATATTCATGCTCATGGACGAAAATAGAATGTTTTGAACGTGAAAAGTTTAAGGTTTGAACACCTTGGAATCGGCCGACCAGATCCAGGGTTTTCATTGGGGAAGATGACCGTTCAGGCGAACTTATCAAGTTCGTCTGGAACCGTTTTGGGCGAACTTATTAAGTTCGTCAGCTCATGTTCGCCTAGGATCAAAGAAGGCATATATACTTAAGTTTGCCTATACTGGCGAACCTACAATGTTCGCCTAAAGAAGCGAACTTGATTGCTAAATTCGCCTATGCCAAAAAGGAAGCGAACTTACCTAAGTTCGCCTATGTTAAGCAAGAACGAACTTACTATAGGCGAACTTGCTATGTTCTCCTATACCCAAACAAGCGAACTTACTTAAGTTCGCCTAAACCTAAGGATAGAAATGTTAAATTTCGTTTAGGTTCAATATCTGATCTTGTATGACTTGATTGTACAAATTTTGTGTAACCTTAGTGACGTTCAGTAACCAGCTAAGTGTATTCGGGAACCACTCATCAGGTGAGTTCTATGTGCCCCCTATATGTTACGTGCAAACTATTCTAAATGTTTTGGGGCTGAAGTGTATACATGATATGATACGAATATTAGGTGTGTTACATGAAAATACATGATGATTATAAGTATGACAAGTATGTTATGAATAATGAAATAAAAGTATGATATAACATATAAGAATGAAATCTTACTTTATATATATATTATATATAGCATGTTATGAATGTATGTGAATGTTATGGACGCTTTAATGCTAACGGCTACTATGGTAGACGGATGACAACTCGACTATTATGCCGCCAGAAATGAAAGTCTAGAAAGGTAGACTAAACAATGGCCACTACGGTGGAGTAAGTCCCCCAATCGATGCACGACTGTATAATTAGTTCAAGTGGGAAACGGATGCCTTAAGGCAGACGGGTGAATATAACGGACTACGACGGTAGGACGGTTTAGGCGGACGACCGAAGGTTTGTCGAACTGTTTTATGTTATGACGGACGGTTTCTAGGACCGGATGAGTAAAAGGACTACGACGGTAGCTTAATGGCATATATCTTTGTGATATACGTAGTAAAATTCGAGTTTATCACCCATATGTGTATGACCTATGAATGATTAACCACAATTATGTAAGAATATATTTTATACGTACTAATGAATTATGGCAATGAAAAGAACGAGAATGTACAAGTATATGTATATACATATATATTTACTATAAAGTAATTACCAATGTTTAACTGCTTTTAAACTAGGACTCACCAGCGTTAGCTGACTTTTAGTATACAATTCAGGTAGCAGGAGGAAGGGTCGTGCGAAGGTGTGATGGCTACCCGACATGAGACTAACATCCCAATTTAAATTATGTTAAGACAATGTTTTATGTTTAAATGTTAAGACTTCCGCTGCTATGTTATGTATTTGAATGATGTTTTCTTCCGCTACTTTTGAATATTTAATTCAATTTCAGTATTGATAACTATGTTTATAAGTAAATCCAACAAGTGAGGTCGCCCGGGAAAGGGGCCTTACAAGTTGGTATCAGAGCAATAGTTTGAGAGATTCAGACATACCTATATGTGTGAACTCATGCTGATTGTGGGACCAACACACGGATGTCAGTATGGGTAGCCAGCCAATGCCAGCACGGTAAGTAAGTAATAAAGTTAATGCCTTTATATAGGAATAGATGCCTTAACTTAGAACACATAGATGTCAATGTCATAACTGATGTGAAGAGTTTTGAACCCGAAAAGCAATGTAAATTAGTAATCACAAACCGGTCACTGTAATTAAAAATTTACCTTGCTCGTACTGTTTTAAACAATAACCCAAAGAAATGACATTGATGTATTCCCTTTATATCAACCAGGAAACTAGAAACTATGGTTGGTAGAGGAAGAACTGGACGCCGAGGCGATCGTACTGGCCGAGTCGGTAGGCCACAACTGAATCAAAGGCAACAGGGAGAAGAAAGTGTGCACGTGGAACACACCGACAGTGTGCACGAAACTAATGTGACCCCAACTGGGGAGGGCAATCGAGGGTCCCTACGACTTGAACCTGAAGTTAGGGATGCGATTGCCCGTGAGGTTGTACTAACTCTGAAAGACGTATTGCCTGATCTATTATCCAAGGCGTTGAAGAAAAGCAAAGAGAAGGATGAAGGAAACCACGAGGAGAAAGTATACGACAGTGATGGTGATGAAGTGAAAGTGGGACTGAACACCCGTGGGTGTACTTACAAAGGTTTCAAGGATGGCGACCTGCCCAAGTTTGATGGGAACAAGGATTCGGTGGCCACATTCGAATGGATCGAGAGGATGAACAACGTGATCAACATAAGTGAGTATCGACCCGATCAGGCTGTTAAGTATGTTTCTCATTCTTTCACCAATGAGGCACTAAGTTGGTGGAGGAACATTCAGAGGAGAAATTCGCCAAATGCTCTTAGCAGGATGACTTAGGAAGACCTGAAGAAGCTGATAATCCAAAAGTTCTTTCCTCAGAACGAGATTAATGGTGTGGAGAATGAATTTCTGAACTTGAAGGCTAGCAGCAAGACTCATCGCCAGTACACTTCCAGGTTCAACGAGTTGGCTCAACTCGTACCCCATCTGGTAGAGACCGAAGAGCGATTGATCAAGTACTATGTTAAGGGCCTACCCCAATGGGTCTGTGTTCATGTGAAAGCTAATCTACCCTCGACCTTCGAGTCGGTAGTAAATCTGTCTGAAATCGTCTATGACGATTATGCTAATGAGGACCCGGTGCCAGAAGCACCAAATAGGAAATGGGAGAACCCTTCTAGGGGGACTAGAAAAGGAAATGTTGCAGTTGAGGCCAAGAAGCCAAGGACAGATGAGTATGAAAATTGCATGAAATGCGGGAAACAACACCGCGGGAGTGCCTATCTGGCTCCACCATGTGCTATAAGTGCGGGAGAGTTGTGCACTTCTCTAAAGAATGCCTGAAGGACGTCAAGTGTCAAGTATGTGGGATGTTTGGACATATGACAAAGAACTGCAGGAAAACTGGACAATCTGGTTCGGGAAAAGAGAAAGAAGTTGAAAAGGAACAGCCGAAAGCTAGGACTCGAGCCTATGCCTTAACTGAGGAGGAAGCAAGAGGAAACCCTGATGTCGTGTTAGGTACGTTTCTAGTTAATGGTGAACATGCTGCTATTTTATTTGACTCTGGTGCTAGTAAAAGCTTTATATCAAATGATTTTAGTCGTAAACTAGATTGCACGATCAACACCATAGTAAGGGCCTTTAGCATAGAAACCGCAATTGGTAGAAACTCGGCGGTATTCCAAATGACTGATGATTGCATAATAGAAATAGAGGGTCATAAGTTCCCTTCTAGACTATTCCTTCTGACCTTAGGAGGATTCGATATAGTAATGGGCATGGATTGGTTAGCCGCCAACGAAGCCCAAATCATATGTAAATGTAAGATGATTCACCTTAAAGCTACTGACGGCAGCCCAATTACTGTTTATGGGGATTAGAATTGCAAAATACCTAACGTCATCTCGATGATAAAGGCTGAAAGTTACATGAGGCGCGGTTGCGAAGCTTATCTGGCGTATGTTATCGATGATAGAATGAAAACCAAGGAACTCAAGGATGTGCTCGTGGTGTGCAACTTTCCAGAAGTGTTCCCAGAGGACCTACCTAGCTTGCCACCCGATCAGGAGATAGAATTTCAGATTGACTTACTGCCAGGAGCTCAGCCCGTTGCCAAAGCACCCTACCAATTGGCTCAGTCAGAAATGAAAGAATTAATGTCTCAATTAGAAGAGTTAACATGGAAAGGATTTATCAGACCGAGCATCTCACCATGGGGCACTCCGGTATTATTTGTAAAGAAAAAGGACGGCAGCATGCGCATGTGCATCGAGTACCGAGAGCTGAATAAACGAACAGTTAAGAACAAATACCCATTACCAAGGATAGACGACCTTTTTGATTAACTACAGGGCGCGAGTTGGTTCTCAAAGATCGATCTTAGGTCAGGTTACCATCAGTTTAAGGTGAGAGAAGAAGATGTACCAAAGACCGCATTTCGTATGCGTTATGGTCATTATGAATTCCTCATGATGTCCTTCGGACTAACCAACTCACCAGCAGCATTTATGGATTTAATGAATAGAGTATGCCGACCAATGTTGGACCGGTCAGTTATAGTTTTCATAGATGACATTCTCATCTATTCAAAGAACGAAGGTGATCACCACTGTCACCTAAGGGAAGTTTTGTAGGTTTTGAAGCGGGAGAAGTTGTATGCAAAATTCTCCAAATGCGCGTTCTAGCTTAGGGAAGTCCAATTCCTAGGACATGTTATAAACCCAGACGGCATTATGGTAGATCCTGTAAAGATCGAAACGGTAAAAGAATGGAACGTCCCGAAAACGCCAACAGAGATACGAAGTTTTCTAGGATTGGCAGACTACTATCGAAGATTCATTCAGGATTTCTCGAGAATAGCCTCGCCGCTGACGAAGCTGACGCGTAAGGAAGTAAAGTATAAATGGGGTCCAACCCAAAACAACGCGTTCGAAGAATTGAAGACACGATTAACCCAAGCTCCAATCTTAACCTTACCTGAGGGAAACGAAGACTTGGTAGTTTACTCTGACGCTTCAGGTCAGGCATTGGGTTGTGTACTTATGCAACAAGGAAAACTAATTGCTTATGCCTCGCGACAGTTAAAGATTCACAAAGTTAACTACCCGACTCACGATCTGGAGTTAGCGGCAGTAGTGTTCGAGTTAAAGATATGGAGACACTATCTGTACGGGGTTAAATCCACCATTTACTCCGATCACAAGAGCCTAGAGTACTTCTTCGAACAAAAGGAACTAAACATGAGACAAAGGAGGTGGTTAGAACTGCTAAAGGATTATGATTGTGAAATATTGTACCATCCGGGCAAGGCAAACGTAGTGGCTGACGCCTTAAGTAGAAAGGAAGATTCGACACCTATCCGGATCAAAGCATGTCAATTGATCATAACACCAGACATAATGAATGAAATAGCGAAGTCACATGATGAAGCACTGTTGGAAAGGAATGTTGAACGAGAAAGGATAGTAGGGCAACAATCAAATTTGGGGACTAATGCATACGGTGTACGAACTCGGTTTGACCGGATGTGGATACCTAAGATTGGTGAACTTAGGGCTAAAATCCTTAATGAGGCCCATAAGTCTCGCTACTCTATTCACCCCGGGACGAACAAAATGTATCAAGATCTGAAGAAAGAATACTGGTGGCCTGGCATGAAGAACGATGTGACCGAATATGTGAGCAAGTGCCTAACTTGTTCCCTAGTCAAGGCCGAGCACCAAAAATCATGCGGTAAAATGCAACCCTTGCTGATACCGGAATGGAAGTGGGAGAAGATCACAATGGACTTCATTACCAAGCTACCGCGAACAGCTAAAGGCAATGATACCATTTGGGTGATCGTCGACCGCTTGACGAAAAGTGCTCACTTTTTACCAATACGTGAGGCTTCCTCGTCAGAGAAATTAGCAGAGATATTCATCAACGAAATCGTAAGCAGACACGGTATACCGTTATCGATCGTGTCAGACAGGGACACTCGATTCACATCAAGGTTTTGGAAGAAATTCAACGAGTCGATGGGCACTAGACTGAACATCAGCACCGCTTACCACCCTCAAACCGATGGCCAATCGGAAAGGATCATTCAGACCTTGGAGGACATGCTCCGGGCCTGTATCATTGATTTCGGTGGGAGCTGGGACAGCCATCTGCCATTGGCAGAGTTTTCATATAACAACAACTATCACTCAACCATTGGCATGCCGCCATTTGAGATGCTGTATGGAAGAAGATGTAGAACCCGGTTTGTTGGGGAGAAATTAGACATAAAGACTTTGCAAGTCTCGAAGTAGTCAAAGCTACTTCAGAGAAGTTTGACTAGATAAAAGCTCGAATGAAAGCCACTAAAGACAGACAGAAATCGTATACGGATAAGAGAAGAAGAGATTTAGATTTTCAAGTAAGGGACATGGTACTGTTAAAAGTGTCACCATGGAAAGGAATCATCCGATTCAGGAAGAGGCAAACTAAGTCCAAGGTTCGTTGGACCATTCAAAATCTTAGCAAGAGTTGGTAAAGTTGCTTACAGACTTGACCTGTCCGATGAGCTTAGTGGAATTCACCTTACATTCCACGTATAGCACTTACGCTAGTGCATTGCTAACGACACGGCTCACGTACCGTATAACGAGATCGAGGTAGATAACAGTTTAAACTATGTAGAAGAACCAATAGCTATTCTTGACCAAGCCGAAAAAAGACTTCGCAATAAGTCAATACCTTTAGTTAAGGTGCAACGGAAACACAGAATAGGGTCAGAAGCGACTTGGGAGAAAGAAGGAGAAATGAAAGAACTGTACCCTAAGTTGTTTAACTTGTAGCAGGTTTACATCCCGAAATAATAAACGAGCAAATACTAAAGAGAGCGGGGTAAATCAAGGAAATCAAACAAAAAGAATAAAAGAAAAGGGGTGGGCTTAGGCTCGACTTCAATTGGCCGAAGGAAGCCCAGGTATATAAGGACCAAACCTGCTCTCCCTCCCCATTCCACTATTTTCGCAACGTTCTAGAGAGAGAAAGGGGATTGGGAGCTAGAGAGAGAAACCGAAGGGTGGAGGCTCAAAAGCTCAGAAATTGTCTCTCATCATCACATCAACACAAAGCAACGGAAATCGGACTCAGAGAGGTAAGCTTCATCGCTGAATCTGAGTTTTTATAAATTTTGGGTTTCGGGTTAGAAACGAGTAAAGTTTTAGTTTTTACGTATAATATTCGAAGCAAACCACATATTCATGCTCATGGACGAAAATAGAACGTTTTGAACGTAAAAAGTTTAAGATTTGAACTCCATGGAATCAGCCGACCAGATCTAGGGTTTTCATTGGGGAAGATAAGTTCGCCTGGAACCGTTTTGGGCGAACTAATTAAGTTCGCCGGCTCATGTTCGCCTAAGATCAAAGAAGGCATATCTACTTAAGTTCGCCTATACTGGCGAACCCACTATGTTTGCCTAAAGAAGTGAACTTGATTGCTAAGTTCGCATATGCCAAAAAGGAAGCGAACTTACCTAAGTTCACCTATGTTAAGCAAGAACGAACTTACTATAGGCGAACTTGTTATGTTCTCCTATACCCAAACAAGCGAACTTACTTAAGTTAAGGATAGAAATGTTAAATTTCGTTTAGGTTCAATATCTGATCTTGTATGACTTGATTGTACAGATTTAATGTAACCTTAGTGACATTCAGTAACCAGCTAAGTGTATTCGGGAACCACTCATCAGGTGAGTTCTGTGTGCCCCCTATATGTTACGTGCAAACCTTTCTAAATGTTTTGGGGCTGAAGTGTATACATGATATGATACGAATATTAGGTGTGTTACATGAAAATACACGATGATTATAAGTATGACAAGTATGTTATGAATAATGAAATAAAAGTATGATATAACATATAAGAATGAAATCTTGCTTTATATATATATATTATATATTGCATGTTATGAATGTATGTGAAAGTTATGGACGATTCGATGCTAACGGCTACTACGGTAGATGGACGACCACTCGACTATTATGCAGCCAGAAATGAAAGTCTAGAAAGATAAACTAAACAATGGCCACTACGGTGGAGTAAGTCCCCCAATCGATGCACGGCTGTATAATTAGTTCAAGTGGGAAACAAATGCCTTAGGGCATACGGGCGAATATGACGGACTACGACGGTTTAGACGGGCGACCAAAGGTTTGCCGGATGGTTTTATGTTATGACAGACGGTTTGTAGGACCGGACGTGTAAAAGGGCTACGACGGTAGCTTAATGGCGTATATCTTTGTGATATACGTAGTAAAAGACGGGTTGATCACCCATATGTATGACCTATGAATGAGTAACCACAATTATGTAAGAACGTATTTTATACGTACTAATTAATTATGACAATGAAAAGAACGAGAATGTACAAGTATATGTGTACACATATATATATTTACTATAAAGTAATTACCAATGTTTAACTGCTTTTAAATTAGAACTCACCAGCGTTAGCTGACTTTTAGTATACAATTTAGGTAGCAGGAGGAAGGGTCGTGCGAAGGCGTGATGGCTACTCGACATGAGACTGACATCCCACTTTAAATTATGTTAAGACAATGTTTTATGTTTAAATGTTAAGACTTCCGCTGCTATGTTATGTATTTGAATGATGTTTGCTTCCGCTACTTTTGAAAGTTTAATTCAAATTCAGCATTGATAACTATGTTTATAAGTAAATCTAACAAGTGAGATCTCCCAGGAAAGGGGCCTTACAGTCTACACCTTAGGTCCTTATACTTGGTTTTTCTATTGAGAAATTTTTGAGGTGTTAGAGTTTAGTTATGAAGTCCAAAGTGAAATGTTACCACTTTCATTCTGGGATTTCAAGTGATTGTAGTCTTTCGTACAGTTTTTGATGTCCTGTTTTAACTTGTGAACAAGTTATGCATTTAGCCACATATTTCATTATTTCAAATTTAATACCGGGCCACCAATAATCCTTACATAGATCTTGGTAAATCTTTATAGTACCCGAATGAATAGAATATCCTGATTTATGGGCTTCATCAAGAATCTTAAGTCTAAACTCGTCTGATCGTGGTATCCACATAATTTATGATCCACATATGCTCTCTACTATAGGGTTATATAACATTAGTGTAAACTATTTTTACTAAGTTGAATAAATAAATTACTACGTAATTTGATTTTGTTAATAATAATATACTCACATTCAATGGGAAAAAATAGTAGGCAAATTAGAAAGTAATGATTGTCTATTTTTTAAGGAAAATTGAAGATGAAATCCAAGAACGATATATCAGAGAAGAAGATGATTAGCTATAGTAATACTGGTGTAGTTTCCTATTATTTTAAGTATAGAGTACTTACATTGGTGTAATCTAGTAACATCGGTAAAAACATTTTACCAAACGTTTGTTTATGTGGTTTATGGTAACATCGGTGTAATCTACTAACATGGGTATAAACATTTTACCAAATGTTTGTTTATGTGGTTTATTGTAACTTTGAGCTGGAAAACAGTTATGTATTGATGTAACACCTTCAGACAATTTATGTAATACCTCTGTACATTGATGCAACACCTTATTTTAATATTACTCGACATGTTACATCAGTGTAATATCCACTCTTACACTAGATTGATTGATAAAAATGAAGTAACACGAGTGTAATATATTGATAAGAAATATGAAAGTCAGAAGTTGCACTCAAGTAAAGTCCAATAAAAAATAGATGTAACCAAAAAAAAGAAAAGGAAAACATAATTAAATTATTGTTAAAAAAATGCACTATTTTTTGTTAATCTGCTATAAGTTTTAAAAATACTACAAAAATAGAATGTTACACCTGCACGATTTAATCATGCTATTTTTTTATAGTTATGGTAAAAAAAATAAAGGATCCATGAATATAAAACGCATATATGTTAGACATCGTACCAATCTTTATTATAATAAATGAAGAATTTTACCTGACACGTGTCGACTTCTGGTGAAATCTAGATTTTTGTTTCCCGTCTCTTTCTTCTATTAAATAACCCTCTCTTCTATTAAATGATAATGATTTTAAATAATTAAATATCTAAAATTTATTCTAATATTTTATTAAAACTTACTAAATCATAAGAAATTTTTTATTATATCTTATTTTAAAATATAATTTTATAACTCTTAAATATTAATTATCTGTTATTTATAATTTCTTAAATCTTTATTATTTCTTATTTTACCAATGACTGATGACATCTAATATACAATTCTTCATAAAAACTGTAGGTTTACAACAAGTTAAATTTATTTAACCAATGTAACACATTAGTTTTAACCTAGTGCATATATAATCAGAATTAGAAGAAGCACTTAAATAGAAAATCAAGAAAAAAAATATGTATAAAAAGAAAGAAAGTATAGGAAGAATAACTATAAATAAACCTATAAACTTATGTATGCAACAATTACATCGACGAAAATCATGCTATGTTATGATAAATGGTTTTAAACGGGTATATGGTAAATAGGATAGCAAAGCATGTTTAAACGGTAAGTTTTCAAAACCAGGGAAAAATATACAGGACCTAAAAAGAAAAATAATTCGTAGACATGGAACAAATTGAATCAAGGTTAATGTAATAGGGAACATAACATCATGATACATGAATTTTTAAATAAAAAAACTTGATTACTTCTTTGTAAAAAAATGTATTATTTTTGATACTCTGCTAAATGGATTATGTTACATTAAAGATATAGAGTGTCCAAAACAGGGGATTACATTAACGTAAGAAAATTGTACATTGATGTAACGAAGATTGCATTGATATAGTAACTTGTATCTTATGCAATAAGACTTGTACAAACATGCTATTTTTAATCGAAATGTTATTGTTTTGTTGATTTAAAAAAAAATGAAATTGGTATAAGACAATGAAAGTGGTATAGAAAAAAATGATATTACACTAATGTAAGATAATATAACACTTACATAACTACACCACAAAAAAATTGCGTTAGTGTTCTAGCACCAAACAACTCATTAAAATAATTTTTAATGTAAAAGAGAATTTTTTTTTATAGTGGTCGAAACCCCATCTCTCCCTTGAAACTTTGTCCAGATTTCAAATATTCCACTTGCCAATGTCCATTGTAGCCACAAATGCACCTATATTGCTATACTAGTTTAGATCCCGTGTATATATACGGGTGAAAAATATCAATAAATAAAATTTTTAAATCCTTATGTGTATATTTTACACGTATAAAAATGTATCATATACTAATGATAGAAAACAAAACTCAAAATATGTAAAAACTAATATATAATTAGGTTTCAAAAATAAATTAAATACTATTTAATGTAATTTGTTTTTCATTTATTATTTGATTGAAAATAAAAGTTAAATAATTAAATTTTTAAAGTTTCATAAGTGATAATTTAAAATAATTGTGTTTTATTAGTATAATTAATATTTTATTTAAATATATATTGTTGTTAAAAATAGAAGGTGTATTTAATAAGAGAAAGAGTGAGAAAAAATTGATGAAAATGAATGTGTAGACGACACGTGACATGAAAAAACCTTTATTTATTATATAATATAGATTTTTCATTTCTCTCTCTTTCTTGAACCAAGTAACCATCTATGCACCAATATTCCTGTATTTTTCATTTTATCCCCAAAATAAAAAACTTACCCTAAAACTTTCGTAAGCTTAAATCTAACCCTTTAAGATACTGTTTTTTTTTAAATAAAAACTTCTAGAGGCTATAAAACATACCTTCTCCACTTATAAGAATGAAACCAATCACCATCAATAAAGGATGCAAACCCTGTTGATTAAGAAGAAAGAAAACAGAACACCGTCAATTCATTAACAAAGATGCAAAAGCAAATCCCGATTAACAAAAAAACAATTAGAATAATTTAAGGGTAACAACGAAAGTGGAATTTGAAGGTATTTTCTTATGGAGTAAATGAGGTTTTCATGAGAAAGTGTGAGGAAGGAAGCTGGTGGTGAAGTAGAGAGCCCAAGTGAGAAAGAATATGGCGACGAGAGTAGCAGATAGTCTGGCTAGTAAGAGGAGAGAGAAGGTGGGCTTATGCAGTAAATGTTATATCATTTTTTAACCACTGAAAAAATATAATGATGGAAAGAAGGAAATGCAGTAAATGAAGGTCTGACATTGCATTGTAGGCAGATAGCTTGAGAAGAAAAAGAAATGCAATAAATGAGGGTCAGCCGCTAAAAAGACAAAAATACTCTCTCTAGGTTTAAACGGAGGCAGTGAGATTGCGCATATGGATTGGCCGGGAGGAGTTATTGGGTTTTGATGTAGTGAAAAGCATACATCTTTATTCCTATTGTTTTCGTGGTTTTAGTTAGTTTTACTTTTGTTTTGAGTCGTTTTTGTTTCCTATTGAGTCTTTGTTGTGTTTACAGGAACTCGTGTGGAATACAAGTCAAATCCCGAGAAAAACGAGAAAGAGAATGAAGTCCCAAGAAATAAATGTAAAAATGTGGAAGATCAAGCCTTCGCGGTACGCGAAGAAGGAGTCCTCAACTCTCGCGGTACGTGAGAAATCAAGAACCCAATCGCGACTATTTTGGCCTTCGCGGTACGCGAAGAACCATCATGTTTGCCTCGCGGTACGCGAGGGCCTGGTGAATCCGTAAAACCCTAGAATTCGATTTAAATCAAATTGTAATGCCATAATTCGGGGAGTTTGAGTTTTAGCCATCTGGAGAGAGCTAGGAGGCAATTTTGAGGCTGGAGAAGGTGTTTGAAATGCAAGATCGAAGATTTTGATTCCGGGTTTGTTTAGTTTAGCTTATTCTGGTTTAAAGTTCGAATCTTTATCTTTGATTTCTGTGTTTTAAACCATGTTTGTGTTTATTGCTTCTGTTATGGATGTTTTGAATATGATAGTTGGCTAAAACATTGATACTGCCTGGGTCTAATGATGAATACTTGCTAAAGTTGTGATTTTTATTGGTTTTTGGTTATTTTGAATAGATTAATGGTTTTGTAACGATCTTGGTTTAATAATTATGATGTTATGCATGCTTTGAACCTGATTTGCAATTGATTATAGTTTCATATGCTGCTTATGAATGTCTTTCAGTTTGAGTAGTATATCTAGATCATAGACTATGTGTTTGTGGTTGTTTGATGGTTTGCTAGACGTAGTATTCCATAGGAACTGTGATTAAGAGTAGGTTAGATCTGAGTGTTCTTCCTATCTCGATACCCGAAAGGTGAGAGGTCGTCGGTTAGTCCTCTGTGTTAGGATTCTGAGTGTAAACTGTCTGAGAGGAAGTTTCCCTTAGGGTTCTAGTATCCGTTGCTATTCTTTGTCATAGTGTTTTGTTCTGAGATTACTCCGTGCATCTTCAATGTATTGTGGACAGTGAGACTGAAAGGTGATCTGTCTTTTGGGTACTTTATCATTGTTGGAGAGACTAAAAGGTAATCCGACCATCTGGTGAGTTTACTACATCTTTAGGTTTCTTAGTTGGTGACACCCTGATAGTGATTAGGGATCCATTAGGTTGTCTAGAGTTGTGTTCCTTAGATACCCAGATCCCTCATATTTTCCATAACCGGTAGAAGTTGAGCTTTGCAAGTAGGATTCTGACCTAGGTAATAGTCTTCCCATTCCTGGTATTTCCTCGAGTTCTTTGTCTAGATAGTTGAAGTCGTTCACTAGTTTGCTTCCTTAATTTTAGTTTAATCAGTAGTGTAGTAAACCCCCCAACCAAATCATCTTTAGTCCGAGTCAGAGTCTAGTTTAGCTGTTCAGTGTCTCTAGGGTTCGATATTCCGGTTTACCGTTAAGCTGTGCTACACTCGATAGGTACACTTGTCTGTCAGTGCGGTTTAGTTTATAGGTACTCCATTTATTACTTAGGAGTCTAGGTTAGGTTTATTTGTTTGTTTTTTATAGACCGTCTGGGCGACATCAGGTTTTCACAAAAAAGATGAGTTATTACAACATTTTTTTACACTTACATCAGTGTAAACTTTCTTACACTTACGAATTTGCAAAAATGAAAAAAAGGATGTGGCATTGAATTCGTGTAATAAATTTATTAAACTAAAAAAATTGATGATTTGATCGATTTTTGGTAGGGTTTTGACAATAAAAGTGCACATCCTATATATATATATAATGCGTTAATAAAAAATAATAAACTTATAAACATTGTTTATAAGTTACAAAAATAAAAAAATAATAATAAATAAATAGTATATTTTTGAACGACAAGTCTACCCTACTCCTACTCCTAAATTATACAAAATAATTCACTCCATGTTTGAATTTGAACCTAGAACTTTCCATCTAAAAGACAAGAATCTCTACCAAGTGGGTTAATTTCACGTTGACAAATAAATAGTATATATTAAGTGACTTTGCACCTCATTAAGCCAATAAACTACAAAAATTCATAATGAGGTACTATTTTAGAGATTCAAGAAATTTTTGAAGAGAAATTGGGGTTCGAGAATGTATCTTCTTTTTAACGGCAAATATTATTCCTATCTTACTTACCAATTATTCTAAAATATTGTATTACCCATGTTTAAACCTCTAACTTATTTTCTAAAAGACACGTGCCTCTATTAAAGGCCAGCCCCATTGGCATGTTCGAGGATGTATCTTGGAGCCATTTTTGTTATCAACCTAACATTGTTTATTTGAAATAATAAGATTTATTTTAAATTCTGGTTTTTGTTAATATTTACAAGCTCATTTTTTGTCTATTATACTTTCTTTTTTATCTTGATTTTGCTTAGTAGTTCAGCTATATTTACAACTAAATGTTAATTAGTTTACATACACAAAACTATATATTTTTTGTCTATTGGACTATGAAATTAAACCATTACAAAAAAAAAAAAAAAACAAAACGAATCAAAATAATAAAATCAACTAATCATTTGATTATGTACTTTTACAACTATGTTTTACAATCCGGTTATATGTAATCAAATTAAAATAACTAAATCAATTAATCAAACCTTTATGAAAACTATTATTTATAACTTTTATTTTTATAAATAATATATTATACATTAAAAAGGTTTTTTTATATACTTTCCTATAAAAACAAATTTTGACCCTTTTTTTTAAAATAACATGCTTATTAATTTTGTTTTGCATAAAACCTTATTTATATACCCTTAAAAAGCGTAGTTAACAGAGACTGAAATCCTCCCTCCGTCAACGCTGCTTCCGTTTCTCGCTACCGTTTCTTCTCTGCCGTCTTCAATCTTATTTGGTCGTTAATTAATGTGACACCCGACATTTCTAGGTCAATATCCATACATAACATAAACACGTTTACATTTTCAAGTTTCCTGATTGACTTAATTGCATGAATTAGCTCTTAAAGTCTAGCAATAGCCATGCATTGATTCATTTCATACTTTGGTAATTTTAGAAATTACGGGGTCACGTATACGTATACGTATAACCCGACCAATACAATCGTTGGTGACTGATGTGTAGGTGTTCGTTGGGTGTTTATGATGCTTAACTATACGTTTTTATGTGTGATTTAGCATGGAACGCGTTTACTTTGCATGTGTTTATGATTTGTAGGTGTTTGGATGCTAAGTACGTGTTTTGGAAGCATTAGAGAGGAAGTAGAGGGTTTGGATCGGAAGCTATGCAAAAGATGGAGGCTGATGTGGAAGTTCTGGAAGCTGAATCTTGAAATAGACATATCTCGAGCTAGAAAATGAGTTACGAGACCCATAATATATGAATCTTGGGTAGCTCGAGAAGCCGAATCCAAATATTTGGTTAAAAAATACACTAGGGGCGTAAGCTTACGCCCTAGGAGCGTAAGCTTACGCCGGTAACATTTTCTTAACAGAAGCTTCAACTCGACGGAGTAAGCTTACGCCCCCAGCGTAAGCTTACGCTGGTTACGTTTCAGACGCGAATTTTTAGTGAAACAGCCGATTTTCAGTGTTTAATTTGGGGTTTCTTCCCCAAATTCGAAATCATCTTTTTGACATCAGTTCTTGGGCGGTTTTGGGAGTTCTTGGAGGCTAAAAAACACGATTCTAACATCCACTTGAAGATTGAAGATGATTTCCATCACCATGAGCGGGTAATTCACTTGTGGCTTCCTCCAGGCGGACGGTTCATATAGGTTTCATGTTTCTTTGTTCAGAGCTACTCGGTTGTGCTACGTGTGCAGGTTGACATGGACAGTAATTATTATGGTGACCAAGACTACTATGAACCATGCAACAAATGTGGCATCACTGGCCACTGGGTACAAGATTGCCCAAGATACAATCAATATGGTGGTGGTCCTGAGTACCCAAACTATCAGAACGATTACAACCAAGACTACCACCCAAGCAGGCCACCTGATCAAGACAACTATCATTCTGAACTGGATGCCATCCAGTCAAACATGAAGGAGATGGCCAAGATGATACAAGCAGTGGTGCAGCAACAGGAGAGCCAGGACAAAGCTCATCAAGCTTTGGTAGATCTAGTTGCCAACCTAACTGGGATTGTCGGGTCACTCATCAAGGAAGTAGGTAAGCCTCGCTGTTCACATCAGTCCTCCTGTTCTGAAACCACAACCAGTGCACACCTCAATGATGTAAGTTTCCATTCTTCATTTGAATATCCTGCTCATGAACAGACTCCACCACCGGTTGTAGAAAGAGTGGTGGAGCATAGTGAATCTGAGGCGACCCTAATCAGGATTTTATTTCACAGAATAATTTGAAAACTGAAAATATGAATAAACCTGTAAAAATCCCCTTTCCAGATGCTCTAATCAAACCGTTTTAAAAGAAAAAGATCCAACACAGGATGAACGATGGGAAAAGTTTGAGAAGCGTAAAATTAACTCGTTATTTTTAAATACGCTTAAACAAGATCCTGATAATGTTGAATGTCTAAAAGGTTTGAGTACCCGAAAGCGACGGCACAAATGTCCCGAGCAAGTAAAATTGAGTGTCAGTGTGAATGCCGTGTTTATGGGTACCCTTCCCCCGAAACTCCAAGATCCAGGGGCACCTATTATTTCAATTCAAATAGGTGAAATTACATTGAATAGAGCATTACTGGATCTTGGAGCATCTATGAGCATAATTCCAGGGAGTCTGTATGATCAGCATGAATTTGGTCCATTAAAGAGAGTTAACACCACCGTGGTGTTGGCTGATCAGACTCCCGCACATTCTCGGGGGATTGTAAAGGATGTGATTGTGAAAGTAGGAGAGTTTTATTACCCAGTGGATTTCTTGGTGTTGGATTGTGTGAAGAACACATAACCAACTATCATTTTGGGTAGACCGTTCTTGGCCACTGCTCAGGCAAATATTAACTGTGCTGAGGGAATGATAAGGACGAGGTTTGGGGATCAGAAAATGAGTCGTAAAATATTTCTAAACTTGCCAAACCCGAAAGCTAACAGGTGTGGATCACCTGAAAAGGTGAATCACACAGTCGAGAATGCTTGTTTTGTGAATGACAGGTTAGCTGAGCAGAAGGATGGTGAAACGCCAGACAGTGGAAGAACTAAACAGATCATAAAGAGAAGGCGGAAAGGGAAGAAACCGCGAGTTCATGATGTAGATCAAGAACTCTTTTCTTTGTTTATGAAGGCTTGGAGAAAATTTGATGATGAGAGGAACTTGAGTGCGGGGAAGGAGGACTGCAAGCATCCCACCCGACCACCATGACCTAAGTAAGGTACACTGCGTCTGGCTGAAGACGTTAAACTAAGCACTCTTAGGAGGTAGCCTAAGGTATGTTTTAATTTCTTGTCTAGTTAAATGAACTTTGCGGGTGTGTTCAATAGAAACCTTACGAGACTAAACTCGTCCACTCGGGCTACCGAGTGGTTTAAATGGCTTGATGCATGTGCTAAATGCATCCGTGATTCCTACGAAAGTGAGTTAGGAAATTATTTCTTTGTTTTCTTTGTTTTGTGTGTGAGCCGGCCAAGTGTGGGGAATTTTCATGGGTTTTCAAGTGAGTGTGCGTGTTTTCAAATGAATGCTAGCCCGTTTGTAGAGTTTTAGAGGTGTGTGTTTTTTGGTTTTTATCGAGTCAGTTTTATGTTGTTATACATTGAGCCAGTTTGATGCTTTTGGGTTTGTTTCGAGTTTAATTTTTCCAGGTTTGGATTGATCCACCCGTACTCAATCTCCATTCGGGTGGTGATGGTTCGAGTTTGATTTTCATGTAAAAGGCAACCCAATAGCAGATTTTGATGACGATCGCGAAGAAAATGCTATACGATCGTATGAGTTTGGATTGAAGACAGTTACAGCTTGCAACCAACTAAGTACTTTCCAATTCTTTATATAGTTTTATTTTTGCATATTTATTTTCATCGTCTCTCATCCTACATTGGGGGCAATGTAGAGTTTAAGTGTGGGGATGGGAGACTGAGTTTGTATAATATATATATATATATATATATATATATAAATTGAAAAATCCATAAAAATTTAAAAATTTTCAAAAATGTCCTTGGATCAGAATTTTTGTAACTAAATGGAAAATGATAGATATAATTGGAAACTATGCTTGAGTGATTAAATTGAATAATAAATAGAAAACGCGTTTGATTTTTAATGTTTTGGTAGGCCCAACCGATCTAAAGAGCTTAAATATCCTGATATTGTATCTAGGTTTAATTGACAATTAATTCAGGATGTCTTGTGGGTTCTTATCTTAGGGGTTTCGGCAAGGTTGAAACTGTCATCATAGGGTGATAGGTACCACTATAAGCAAAAATTTAAAAGTTTTTAAAATTACTTGGCACACCACTTTCTTTTTATGAAAATAAATCCGAAAATTGGTGACGCCCGCAATCCATAATCCATCTTGCATGAGCTTAATTAAACAAAATTGAGAGCTTGAGTTCAGCCTATGTGTTTCCCTTGGGGATGGTGACTTGAAGGATACACCCATGGGCGGGACTTAAGTGATCAATATTGGATGACTAAGTTAGGAGTACGTGTTTCCCTTCGGGATGGTGACTTGAAGGATACACCCATGCTTCGAAGCTTATGTACTTCATGGATTAAGAACTGCAGCCTACGTGTCATATATCGTGTTCCAGCGTGATTGAAACACCACTCGGTTAGGTTCATTCATAAAATAATAATAAAAGCTCAAAAACATGCATCCATCGATCCATAATTCCATAATTTTCAAAAGCTCGTAAATTAGTGTTTATAGTGGTGGGAAATCTATAAGGTTTAACCCGTGCCTAAACATGACTTTGAGATGGGATTAGACTAAGTTGTAGCTTCCTGAATGTGAGACCCATAGAGAAATTGTTGCTTGGTAATAAATAGGATAGTAGATCACAGAATCGGGGGCTCAATAGATCGGTGGTTGGGTTTAGTCGGATAGAAATACCAATTGTTACAGTCAATGCGTGATTATGTTTTAATTGTATGAGACTATGAGAGCAGGTTTCAATTATGATTCCATTGCATAATTCTTTTTCGGGACGCAAAAGAGTAAGTGTGGGGATGTGATGTGTAGGTGTTCGTTGGGTGTTTATGATGCTTAACTATACGTTTTTATGTGTGATTTAGCATGGAACGCGTTTACTTTGCATGTGTTTATGATTTGTAGGTGTTTGGATGCTAAGTACGTGTTTTGGAAGCATTAGAGAGGAAGTAGAGGGTTTGGATCGGAAACTATGCAAAAGATGGAGGCTGATGTGGAAGTTCTGGAAGCTGAATCTTGAAACAGACATATCTCGAGCTAGAAAATGAGTTACGAGACCCATAATATATGAATCTTGGGTAGCTCGAGAAGCCGAATCCAAATATTTGGTTAGAAAAATACACTAGGGGCGTAAGCTTACGCCCTAGGAGCGTAAGCTTACGCCGGTAACATTTTCTTAACAGAAGCTTCAGCTCGACGGAGTAAGCTTACGCCCCCAGCGTAAGCTTACGCTGGTTACGTTTCAGACGCGGATTTTTAGTGAAACAGCCAATTTTCAGTGTTTAATTGGGGGTTTCTTCCCCAAATTCGAAATCATCTTTTTGACATCAGTTCTTGGGCGATTTTGGGAGTTCTTGGAGGCTAAAAAACACGATTCTAACATCCACTTGAAGATTGAAGATGATCTCCATCACCATGAGCGGGTAATTCACTTGTGGCTTCCTCCAGGCGGACGGTTCATATAGGTTTCATGTTTTGATTAAGTTTATTTATGTTTTTGGATCTATTTAGTTTCTGACAATAACTGAGTAGATTGATGTATTAGTTATTTTAAACAGTTTATTTGAGTGCTTTGAGTTTGCTTGCTTTACGATCTTGTTCGGTTGATGACAAAACCTAGTAGTAGGGTTGGGTGACTAAAGGGGGCAACTTGGCATTCATAAATTGGGTGATTGAATTATACTGGTTTGTGACGGAACTGGTTGTATAGGTTGCTGACAACAGCCTGTCTTCAATTACTATTTTAACCGATTTTCCAACACTATGTCTATGTGGTGTCCAATTAAATAACTGAGTTTTGCATAAACTTAGAATATGAAGTTTGGAGGAGGTTGCATTTTTATTTGATCTGTGTTTTCATTCTAATTATCAAACTAAGCAATTTCACTAACCACTGATTCCTCGTGGATACGATACTCTTCTTACCCTTACTAGTTAAGTGTTTAAGGATTGTTTTTGACCGACCTAACGACATCGATCAGTGACTAACCTAAATGTCCAGAATAATGTTAAAGAATCCATAATACATAAACTATATGCTTATACAACAAAATTCAGGGATCTAAAACACATAAAACACGTATCGATCCGTAACGGTATAATTCGAGAGTTTTACCGTGTACCGTCATCTTTAAACGTCCATACACAAAAATTAATCATATCTAAGACTTATACAACATATAACTAGATACATTTTTCACCAAGACTAATTAATTACCCATAAAAATAATTAAGAAACTCGGAACCAAGTTAAATCATCGTTCCGAACCGTAATCGAGATTTAACGCGTTAATGGCCTATATAACCACACCTTAAACCACCTAAACTACTTAACCAACCCAACCACAACCCTTGAAACTCATTTGGATGAAAATATTCATGTGGGCCCCCTAACACCCTCAAATTTCTCCATATCTTGACTTTCATTCTTCAAGACCCATGCTTTCTTTACTTATAAGTTTTCTATCCTATCACTTTCTTCATTCCATCCCTCAAAGACTAAAATTTCAAACGCTCCTCCCACATCTCTCTCTCTCTCTCTCTCTCCATTCATGGCTCAACACGCACACAAAAATCATCTTCTTCATCCAACTTTAATTCAAGGAATTCATGAACTCAAGGTGTTTTCAAGATGGTTTAGCTAAGGATTCAAGCTTTTGGAACTTCCTTCTCCTTCCATACACTTCATTTCTTGTTGGTATAAACTCAAACCACCTACTTTTCTATCATATTTCAAAGATTACATGAACTTGTTCATGTACAAGATCACTACCCAAATAAAATGTTAAAAAGAAAGCTTGTTGGTGATTTCTTGTCTTTATGAAAAGATCTTAAATATTGAGTTACAAAAGCATGTATATAGAAATTATAACACTTACGAACAAGTATTATATGTATATATAATTATATCATATAAGTCACACATGTAAATAAACTTGACATAAAGAGAACTCATAAACATGTGAAAAAGCTAGATCTACAAGTATGAAAAACTTAATTTGCGGATCTTGTGTATATATAGATTTATAGATATAACACTTATGGAACAAGGTGAGTCCTTGGACAAATCTGACTTGGGACTTATAAATAAGTTAGACAAGATATAAACATGAACAAGTTGGCAAACAAGAAGTCAAACAAGTACAAATCTAAAGTGGTTGGTAAGGTTGAGTGTTCTTAAGCAAATAGCTGTGAGCTGACAGAAATTTACCCCGAATTTGGAGACCCATATCTCAGTCAAAACCTAACCAAATGGGACGATTCTTAAGTCTAAAACTAAGTACAATGAGTCTAAAATCCAACCCAAATGGTCTCATTAAATTTCGTTGAGTTTTGGTACCCCGAAATGGTCATACAAGAAAAGGTGTCAAATCTGCCATTTTCGACAGAATTTTGGTCTCACTTATTAGAGTCATAACTTGGTCATAAAAAATCCAAACAACCTGATTCCAATTCCTAGAGTTAGAATTTTGTGTCTAAATTAAAAGTTGTAGGGTCTTGAGTTATGGAAATGAGTTTTGGTCATCCAACTTAAAGAAATCCCTAAGTCACTCCAGGAAAACCACTGCTGTACCTTCTGTCCAAAATAAATTTATTTAAAATAATTAGTCATGTCATAAAATGTTGCTTAATACATCTTTGTAACCCTAAGACATGTAGCTAACTTGATATAAAATTTCTTTACTTAACGAGTTCATTTGGTTAATCAAAAGGATGATGCACGGACGACTCAAATTTCTGAAAATCACTCTAAGTAAGGGTTTACTTTAACAATATAGTTTAAGGCAACTATCAAAACCTAACACGATCTATATACGACAACCTATGGACATATATCTATACATATAACATCAAAAATGTATATATTCTATGATTAAACATGTATACGTGTCATGAAATTCAAAGACAAGTCACCAACGGTTCGTCGGGTCACACTTTCAAAACGTAACACATGTATCACCGAGTCTAACATTTTGGGTGGATCTTATACACGTTCAACTTTTATGTTGACATCATATTATAAGGTCTTAAGACAACCGTGACTGTTAGGTCACAGTTAGGAAAGTCTTGTATACACATCGACTTTGTTAGCACTTACACATTGAAAGCTTATCAGGTGAGTTTACTGTCCCTTTTTACTTTTAAATGTTTTAGAAACATCGGGGGAGAAATATACTTGCATAACCCGTTTGAAAACATGAAACATCACCGTTTGATACATTTGGAAACATCTTCATTTGATACATTTGGAAACATCGTCGTTTGATACATTAGGAACAACATTACTTGATATATTTGAGAAAATATGAAACATATTTGTTTTATACATTAGAAACAAGGAATCATGACCGACCATTTATGTTTACATGAGACAATAGCGGAATAGCTCGTATAGCCAGGATATTGTGAATAGTACTATTGGGATTGACACTCCCAGTCATGGTTAGTCGCGCTAACCGAGGGTCCGTATGGCCCAATGGCTGCACTTTATCTTAACTCGTGAACCCGTGGGGAATGGGTGAGGGGCGAAACACCTGTGTTTGGTTTGGTTAACACTCATGTAAAATAAACTTCATATGGCTAGCTAGCTATGATGGGTCAACTTGATAGGTCAAACTTGATACTTTACTTGGTTTCATTTAACGTATACTTGAAATCGTTTTTTTGCATATGCATATACTTGATACTTGAAAACGTTTTTGTGCACAGGAAAACTTGAATACTTGAAACTTGGATACTTGAAACTTGAATACTTGAAACTTGAATACTTGAAACTTGAGATCATTTTCATGCAAATTGGTTGTGCCAATCGTTTACATATAAATGGTTTTTCCATTCATTCATGTGCAAATGTTTTAGTCAATCTTTTCAGGAAAAGCGTTTCATATTATGGCCACATGCACTTTATCAATTGTGACAACCGACAATATCCGGCAATTATCCGTACGTACATTAAACGTGTTTATGATTCGTAATTTTATATTATACTTAATTATCATTAATTAGGTCATTTCATGTCTAGCAAAGCCGTTAGTTTGTATATTTTGCATTGGTAGTTTCAAAAATTATCGGTACGCACGCCCGGGTTAATTTGACGAAAGCGATCGTTGGTGATTAATTTAGTGTCCTAATCAATGTCCAAAGACACATAACACATCATATTATATTTATACATTTAATTTTAATATTTAGGGTCCTCATTACATAAAATAATCCATGACGGCATAATTGCAAGAATTTACTGTTTAACGTCATTTTTTAATCGTGCTTGCGTACTATTAAGCGTGTCTATGACTTTTTTTTAAATATAAAATTAAACATTTTCAACAAACTAGTTAACCCTCTATTTAAATGAAATAAAGAACATTAAAACTAATTAAATTACTATTTTGAGCATTAACTGAAATTTAACGTGCTAATATACGCGATAACTACACATTTAACCATCTAGTCCTCTAACCACCCCAACCCCACCCCCCATGGACCCAAATCAGCCGAGTTTTTTAGTAGGGCCCTCCCCCACTCCATTTTTCTCCATCTTTGATTTGTTTAGTACACAAAGCATTCTCTGGTTCAATCAAATCCCCTCCCCATTTGAGTTCTTATACCCTACCATTTCCATCATTCATTCAAGCTTTTAAAAATTCACTCTTTCCTATTCTCTCCCTCCATTCTCACGTCAGTACTCTCCAACACACAAACCTCCATTGTTTCAACTATTGTTCAAGAATTGAAGTGTTTTAAGGTGATTTTCAAGTGGGTGTAACAAGATTCAAGGCTTGAAACTTCCTTCTCCATCTTCTAGCTTCATTTCTCTACTTGTTTGTAAGAACTAAAAACTCCATCTTTCTAAAAATTCTTTGATGCATGACATATAGTCCATGCATGAAATATTCACCCAAATGCTTGTTAATTTGAAATTTAAAACATTGATCCTTTTATTAGACTAGATCTTATAAAAAAAGATATATAATCTCGAGTAAAAAACTTATATAAAACTTTTACATAAAAACTATTAAAAAGAAGTTGTTAAAAAAGGGTTTAATACAAACTAACACTTAAAACAAGTTGTTTTACCATGATATATGTTTAACCTTTAAATCTAAGTAAACTAGTGAGTTGGGACATTTCGGACACTTTTGACACATGGACTATATATATTTACCTACACATTTTATGGTCTAGTTGTATTTAGTTATTATATATGCTTAAAACCAAGGAACTCCCAAGGATCTATATTTATACATATTTACTTGTGATTTTATTAGTGGATTTACTTGTTATTATTGTATAGGAAAATATTCTTAAACTTTGGTTTTAAATGGTAGTATTTTCTTGTACACAAAATGGTAGATCTAAAACAAGAGATTTGAATTTTGGTGGAAAAATGGTTTTACTAAAGATATATATACTTTGTGACGTTTTGATAAAATAGTAAAAACTATATATTTTGGGATATATATATATATTTAACACGAATTCGATTTATTATAAAAATAGTCTCTGGAGGAGTAGAACTTATTTTAGGGAGTTTCGTTTCAAAAAATAAGTATAAAAATTATTTTTGGTATTTACAAGATAAATATATGTTATGGGTAAAAAATATATATATATATATATGGGGAAATCGAAGGGTTCGGGTGCAAAGAAATAATTTCTTCTTTAGTATTTATTTAAATTTTTACAAGGCTAATACGATTTGAAAACCCTAAAATATAGACGTATTTTCTTATGAGCATTTTTTTACGGTCACCTATATGATGTGTAAATATATTTACGATATATATTTATATTAGTCCATGAAATGAAATGTTCATTTTCATATAAGTATAGTATTTTTTAGACTATATGTGTAGTGAAGTAAAGTATCTATATTATTTATTTTACACAAGTACGAGTTATTTCAAGGGATATATATATATATATATATATATATATATATATATATATATATATATATATATATATATATATATATATATATATATATATATGCGAGAACTCAAGGACAAGTTACGATATTTATATCCCTTATACTTATACATATTTTGAATATATATATATATATTTATATAGATATATATATATATATATATATATATATGTACACATAATCACCAACGTTTGAAAAAACTCATCGAGTCACACGTTCAAACACAAAGGATTTTTCAAACGAGTCTAGCTAGTTGGGTGAATGTTATGTTACCAACATGATTGCTAGTATATTTCATTAGACCTTAAGGTGCCTTTGTTGTATTAGGGCACGGGTAGGTTGGTATTCCTTACATACTTGGGCTTGTGCTAGCATTTCCTTAGACGTTTTTCAGGTGAGTTTCACGACCCCTTTTTACTGTTTACTATATTTGGGGGAAAACATGTCGAATTCAAATTGTATGATAACTAGAAAACGAGAATCAAGCATCTGATTCCTTTGTGTGCATGAGTTACACCTAAAAGGCCTCAGTATTCCGAACTATAACCATTAGCTATGGACTTAGCCGTAGATCGTTATGAATAGTACTATTTGGGTTGACACCCCCTTTCATGGTTAGTCGCGCTAACCACGACCAACATGGTGAAATGATTGCATATTAGGTCTTGTTGTTCTCATTGTTTAAAGGGAAAATGGGTTGGGGCAAACTCTAGAATTCGTTAAAAGTTTGGTTATAGGCTTGTGCATCACATAATTCGTATGTCCTAGCTAGACTTCGATGAATCAACCGCTAACTTGTTTTGTTTATCGTACGGATTTCTTGTTACCACTTAATGTTTTCCTTTAGTAACATAAACCTGTGAACTCACCAACGTTATGTTGACATTTTTAAGCATGTTTTTCAAGTAACTAGTCTAAGATTTGGTGTCTCACATTTTGACTTGCATGCATTTTGAAGTACCAAACTTTTGGAAGATTTCCTTTAATTGCTTATTAAGCTATTGTTGTAAATCTTTGAAACTTTTAAACAAGTAATGTTTTGTACAAATACTCTTAACATTCAGTATTATTGTCATGTAAGTGTTTGCGATAATGATATGCGATGAAAACCATGAACGTTACATCCAGCTGATTCCGCCGTCGCGGGGTGAGACATAAATGTTTTCAAGGAAAACTACTTTACACTGAGACAATTAAACATGTGAACTCACCAACATTTGTGTTGACACTTTTAAGTACGTTGGAATAGGTTAACCATTCGGATTAAACCGTAGAAGTGGAAGACGTAAGACTGTCAAACCTCAATTCGATTATGATCTCTATGGATTTAGATCATTATACTAATTCATGTTAGTATTGTAATGGTGTTCAATATTTAGAAGTCTTTACTTTAGCTTCCGCTATTGTGTAATGTTACCAATCGTTGCAACCTTAATTTATTTATTTATAAAGTAAATAAATTTGGGGGTGTGACAGATTGGTATCAGAGCCAATGGTTTTAGCGAATTAGGTCTCTTTAGTGACACCTAGGCTCTAACCAGACTTATTTAGGGACCAAAATTTCTAAGACTTGCATCACACTAAGAACACCCAAGACTTGAGTATAGAAATTCCAACCGTTGTTGAACAACTTGAGCTGACCATTAGTGTATGTAGCTACACTAGAGTATCATTAACTATATTAATACTAAATACAATTTGTTGAAGCACTTTTGTGTGACAAACACTCTGGATAGTGTCTTAGTTTATTGTACTTGTCTTGTATGTCTTGTCTTTGTATATTAATGTCTGTATGTATTAGTTATTAAGTTGTAATTTCTAATGCATGTTATTGTTGTATTATTTCTCTAAGTGTTTTGCGCACTTAGCATGTGCGCATGAATTAGTTCCTGCGTACTTAGCAAGTACGCAAGAATCCTCTGCGTACTTGCTAAGTACGCATGAACAATTTACCCTGCGCACTTGTTAAGTACGCAGAGATCAGATCTTGTATAAATAGAATAGGTTGACAGAAGATATGTACGCAACCATTTTTGCACTCAATATTTTCTCTCTGTAACCGTTCAAGTTTATAATAGACGAAGTTTTAAAGTGATTTTGTTGTCGGTTTACTTTGTGTTGTTTGATTCTCCACCTAGTCACGGGCATTCCGCACCCGGTCCGACTAGTCACACACCCACACGTAACGATCCTAGACACCCGGGGACCTATAAGTGGTATCAGAGCTTAGCTCTTGATTTTGAGTGTTATGAGTGTGTTAAGAGTATCTTCTACACATCCTACAGAGTTTTTTCAAGCAAAAGTGGGTTTTTTTGTTGATTTTTGTGATAAAATAGGGGTAGCTCTTGAGCACTATTTTAGAAGCAAAAATCACTCAAAAATCGACTTTTGTTGTGTATTTGAGTGTTTTGAGCATCAAAGGTTGGTTAGAAACGAGTTTTTGACCCTTTGGCTCATTTTGTTTGGTCATATTTTTGATTTCTGCCATCTCCGGTGAGATTCCAGTGACCGGAAAAAGTTGGTGCGAGTTGGTGAAAAAGTGACCTGCGTACTTACCTTATTTGGCAACAAGTACAGTCTTGCTACGTACTTATCAAGTTCGCAAGACCATATTTGCTACGTACTTAATTGATCTCCTGCGTACTTATCATTTACTCCTGCGTACTTATCAAGTACGCAAGAGCAAATTCTAAATACGAAAGACTAGGTTTGTTAAGTGCGCAAGGCCAGAGATAAGTGCGCAAGTTTCTTTGGCTTTTCTAAAATTTGACTAAATGTTCACCATGTCAAATCTCCAGAACCTCGGTAACCTTCTGAACTATGACAACGAGATCGGAACCCCATAGAAACCCCCAAAGCTGCTTAATGTAAATGATTATTCAAACTGGAAAGCACGCTTTGAACATTATATTTCTTATACCGATTCTTTGTTGTGGATACCCATTCTAGAGGGCTATAAGCATCCCACATACACTTACCTTGATGAGGAAGTTCCCAAGCCTATCTCTAAACTTTATGAAGAAGAAAAGAAAGTTTATGATAGAGAGAAGAAGGCACACGGATTTATCACTATGGCCTTGACCATGGAGTTATTTCACAGCTTCAGAGGATACGATAACTCCAATGATCTCTGGAAGGCGTTACAGAAGAGATTCGAGGGTAACAGTGACATCAAGAAGGGTAAAAGGGATCTTCTCAGGAAGCAGTATGAGTGCTTCAGATATTTGGAGAACGAATCCATAGATGAGCTCATCTTTAGATTCTATCATCTGCAGACTGAGTTGAAAGCTTTTGACCTCATCTATCCAAATGAGGAATTAGTTAAAAAATTTATAGATGCTTTGCCACCCAAATTTGAGATGTATACTACCCTGATGAGAGAGAATTCTAAGTTTTATGAGATGACAATTGATGTGACAATTAGAAAGGTTCAAGCACATGACATGAACCTAAAAAGAAAGGAGAGCTCAGGTAGACCTCAAATACAAGACCCTTCTATGTATTATGGGACGTCTTCTATAACCAACTCATCGGGCTCTTGAATTGCCCTTTTCTCAGGAAACTCTCATGAGGAAGAAACTTTAAAGGCTTGTGGTGGTCATGCGTGCTATGCAATATCTGGATCTGGTTCTGGATCTCATCACCATAACTCCTCAAGAAATCCTTCTCCCATATCTTCAGCTAACCAATCAGCAATAGCCAAGATAGCTGAAGATCATGTGGCTTTATTCTCATCATGCATGCTTGCCTATGAGAACTTCATTGGCGGCAAGTTAACAGATCCTGAAACCATAGAAGAAGACTTCAATCAGGTGGATCCGGATGATATGGAGGATATGGATATTCAATGGAATATGGCCATGATCTTGAGGAGGGCGAAGCGTTTCCTAAACAGAACTGGCCGAAAGTTTATTGGTGGGCATTCTAATGCCAAGGTTGGTTTTGACAAATCCAAGGCCAAGTGCTACAAGTATCTGAACTTTGGACACTTTGCTCGTGAATGTCAGAAAGACAAAGCACCTGCCTCTGGATTCACAAGACCAAGCCAGGGAAGCAACCAAGGAAATAATCAAGGGTACAACTCTAACAACCGCAATCAAAGTCAAGGTGGAACGTCCAATGCATTGGTGGCTCAACAAGACCAAAGCTTTGATTGGGGTGTTCATTTAGAGGATGCCCTTATTGCATAAACACAGGTTGGTCTCATTGTTGAGATTATGGAGATGATGGAAGCAGAGGAACGGGAAGCTTCTGTGGCAGATCAAGTATAGTCTACAACTGCAGTTGCCCTCATGGCTATTGGAGAGGCATCATGTTCATCGAATGAGGTAGATTCTAATCCTTTTGCTGTTATTTCTTGTTCCAAATGTCTAAGCTTAAAGGTTGAAAACTCTAAGCTTCAAGACAAAGTCTAACCCCTTCGTATTGCAACGTTAAGCTACAAGGAAAATGAAAAACGTTACAAAGATTCAATTGAAACTTTAAAGAAAGAAAAACGTGATTATTCACTTTAAATCAGCGATCAACAGTTTCATTTGGATGTTATGTACAAGGGGTTAGAGAAAAGGAACAATGAGATCAACAAGCTGCAAAATGACATCTTGAAGTTGAAAGGTAATATTGACAAGTTGAAAAATTCTCGTTTTGTGGTGGAACACTACGAGTCTGTAGTGAAGCAAGTGAATGGCTTAGGGCTAGGTACTAATGCCATTCCTCCACCAGTTAGCGGGAAATTTGTCAACAGCTTAATTAACATTGATTTTTCTTGCCTTGATGAGTCCTCAAGTCAGGATGATTCCTCTAACAAGGATGATTCCTCAAGTAAGACTGACTCTGCAGCTAATGAAGAGTTCTTTACTACTTCTGATGATGGGTCTGAGAACATCTGCCCTGAAGGAGTAGTTTCTGAGGAGTTGCTAGGTGAACAGAAGGTTAAGAAAAACATAATCACTGATAGTGATAATTGTATTTTGACTGAACCCGATATCATTGAATCAAATGAGAAATTGAAAGTGATGCTTTATGGGGGATATAAAAACATTAATCAAGTTAAGAAAGAATCTTTTTCAGCTCATTTTGGGCTTGGTTATCAAGAAAATTTGCAAAAAATTTATACTCCCAAAAACCAATCATCATCGAGTCAAACTACTGTTCACCAAACAACTTCTCTTGCTCATCATGCTGAGTCATCTAATGCCAGATCAAATGAGCCTTACAGGAGGACTTACAAAGAAAAGAGAACTTGCTTTCACTGTGGTATGGTTAGTCACATTCTTGTGAACCGTCCTGCTAAGAACAAAGAGAAATGGCCAATTGTTTCACAACCGGCTATTATCCCTAAGTTACCACTATTGAAGCATTCCAAAAGTCTAAAATCAAATGTGGTGAAACCACCAGTAAAACCTACGGTAAAGCCAAAAATCACATCTGAGGCTAAACCATTTGTTTCAAAAAGGGGAAAGCTACCTGCTAAACCTAGTGTATCTACCTCTGGTAGTGCACCAACTGGTGAGAAACCTATGGTGAAACTCTCTAAGCCACAGAGGAGAAGAAGGAACAAGCGATTGAGAAAGCTGGAACAGCTGGCTGAAATTCAATCAGGTGAAGCTTCCACTGGTTTCAAATGGTTGTGTCAGCTTCGACAACGTCAACTACTGCGAGCAGCTGAAGCATAACTTGTTGAGTATCTCCCAGATGTGCGACAAGGAGTACTCAGTGATGTTTGACAAGACTAAATGCTTGATTCTCAAACCTGGTTTTGAGGTTCCTGAAGAATGGATTCTGATGAGAGCGCCAAGGACAAACGATACCTATCAGATAAATATGAGCGTGGCAACAACCACCTCATCAGTTGCTACTTGTTTGCTTACCAAAGAGACAGAGCTTGACTCTATCTTGTGGCATAGGAAACTCAGACACATTTCTTATAAAAAAATGAATCATCTTGTCTGAAACGGTTTGGTAACCGGTGTTCTTATCGAAAAATGAATCATCTTGTAAAAAGGGCAAACAGCAACGGAAGTCTCACAAGCCCAAGCTCCAAAACTCCATCGATGCCCCTTTGGAGCTATTACATATGGATATGTTTGGCCCCATAAGTATCAGGAGTATTGGAGGTAAGTCATTCTGTCTGGTTGTAACTGATGATTTCTCATGTTTTTCTTGGGTGCATTTTTTAGGTACAAAGTACGAAACTACTGACATTCTTCAATACCTGATCCTGAGCTTGGAATCTCTTTGCAAGTTGAAGGTTAGAAGAATAAGGAGTGACAACGGAACTAAATTCAAGAATAATTTGATGGAACTTTTCTGTCTCAAGAAGGGGATCCGTCACGAATTTAGTGCCCCATACACACCTCAGCACAATGGAGTCACAAAACCGAAGAACAGAACCTTGATTGAGACTGCAAGGACAATGCTTTCAGATGCAAAGCTTCCTGTCACTTTCTGGGCAGAAGCAGTTAATACAGCTTGTCACGTCTTGAACAGAGTTCTGGTTGTGAAGAGGCACAACAAGACTTGTTATGAGTTGATCAACAATCGACCTCCCAATCTTGACTATCTAGTTCCCTGTTCCTTATTGCTACAATACAAAGACCGAAAGTCTAAGTTTCATGCAAAAGCGGTAGAAGGCATCTTCTTAGGATATGTTGCCAACTCGCCTTGCAAGAGAGTGTACAATATAGGAACTCGTACCGTCGAGGAATGGTTTGAAGTGGATTGTAGTAAACCCAGCATTCCATCAGAACCAACTGGTCCAGCTTGGGGTTTTGATTATGATGCGCTATTCAAATCTTTCAACCTTCCTGATTTGTCTGCAGATGATGCCGCAAATGTATATGAATTATTTGGTGGCGGTGATGACTCCAGTTTCTCAACACGTGATAATGTACCAATTGTAACTCTTGATTCCTATGCTGCATCTGCATCTGGAACTCATGACAGTGAAAACATCGAAGATGTTCATGTTGACGGAAATGACGCTCAAGCTAATCCTAACACTTGTGTAGGAAATGAAGCTCCAGCTGATCCAATCAACATTGAATCTTCTTCTTGAACACAGGACATGGGGGAGTTAAGCACGAACCTTGATTCAGAAATTCAGGAACCGAATGTACCAGAGATGAGAGTGCATAAGAATCATCCAATTGACAACATTATTGGTGATCCTCATGCCGGTGTTTAAACTCATCATCGAACCATTCCTGATAACACTAGTCTTTACTCTGAGATACTTGACACTGGTGTCATGGAAACATGTCTGCATGCTGCATTCGTGTCCTAGTTAGAGCCGAAGAATGTGAAAGAGGCTCTCGCTGACAACTGCTGGATTGAGGCAATGCAAGAAGAACTGTCTCAATTCCAAAAGTTGCATGTGTGGGATTTGGTTGACTTGCCAAGAGGTGTACAACCAATTGGTTCCAGATGGGTGTTCAAATGCAAGACGGATATCATCATGTTGTAGTGAAGAACAAATCAAGGTTGGTTGTTCAGGGTTTTTATCAACAAGAGGGCTTGGATTACACAGAAGTATATGCCTCAGTTGCTAGACTTGAGGCCATTCGACTGTTTTTGGCTTATGCCTCCTTTGTCGGCTTCAAGGTCTATCAACTTGATGTGAAGAGTGCTTTCCTGTATGGAAAGGTTCATGAAGAGGTCTATGTCACTCAGCCTCCCGGCTTTGAAGATCCGCATAATATCAATAAAGTGTATAAGCTCGACAAAGCACTTTATGGTCTTCATCAAGCACCTAGGGCATGGTATGAGACATTATCAAAACATCTACTGTCAAATGGTTTCGACCGTGGACAGATTGACTCGACCCTCTTCATACGGAAAGCAGGAGGTGATATTCTTCTTGTACAAGTGTATGTCGATGACATTATCTTTGGGTCTACAAATGAAGAGATGTGTAGGGAATTCGAACATGTGATGAAGTCCAAGTTTGAGATGAGTAACATGGATTAATTGTCGTTCTTCCTGGGTTAGCAAGTCAGTCAAAAAGAGGATGGCAAGTATCTGCATCAAACCAAGTATGTGCAGGACATCTTGTCAAAATACAAGATGAATGATAGTAGTACTTATGGCACACCTATCCCAGTCAATCATGGTCTGCATCCTGACAAAGATGGAAAGGATGTGGATTGCAAATTGTACCGTGGGATGATCGGATCTCTTATGTTTCTCACAGCTTCAAGGCCTGGCATAATGTTTGCTGTATGCTTGTGCTCAAGGTTTCAGTCACAATCGAAGGAGTCTCATATGATAGCTGTAAAGAGGATTTTCAGATACTTGAAAGGGAAACCCCGATTGGGTCTTTGGTACTCTAAGCAATAGTCATTTGACTTCAAAGCCTACACTGATTCAGACTATTGCGGTTGTAACCTTGATAGAAAGTCAACTTCTGGTGGATGTCAATTGTGGGGAGACAGACTGGTTTCCTGGCAGTGTAAGAAGCAGTCTACGGTTTCTGCCTCAACATGTGAAGCAGAATACATTGTTGGAGCTAGCGGTTGTTCTCAGATATTGTGGATTCAGCAGCAATTGAGAGACTACGGCTTGAACTTCATTGGAACTCCTCTGTTCATTGACAACAATGCCACCATGTCCATCATAAACAACCAGTGAAACATTCCAAAACTAAACATATTGAAATTCGCCATCATTTCATCCGCGATTGTGCTGAAAAGCATTTCATTGAACTTGTAAAGGTTCACACGGATGACAACTTTGTTGACCTTTTCACTAAGGCGTTTGATCGGTCCTGATTTGAGCATCTTGTCAACTTGATAGGAATGTTCAATCCAGAGTGAAAACTTTTTTTTCTTAAATCAATTCAATTCATGAAAGTTAAATTTTATTTCTTTTAAGTTTTCTGTATAGTTCTTTTAATTTTCAAATATTTTTTAAAAATTCAAACAAAATAGAAAATGGATAAAATTTCAAAGTTATCTTGAGAAAAGAGGAAATGGTAGTACACCAGAAATGATCTAAACGCCATAGACTTCTCATATAGGAAGTGATTGCGTCATGCTTACTTGATTGTTTAAATTATTATGTTTTTAATCTGCTTATTTACAAGTAATTTGAATTGTCAGTAGGCCGTAGGCGTCTTTGAATCACTAGTAGTGTGGAAACTAAATCTAGACTACAATTGTGATTTGAACCTGTAGGTCCAGATTTAACTTGAAATCACTGATTTGATCGATTGCACACACACACACGGGCGGAAACTGTGTGTATGGTGGTGAAACAGATGATAGAAACAGTGTTGGTGAAGATAACCGGCTAACCACACTATGAATCAACACGCAAATGGTATGAAAATGTAAGAACACAGTGCATAAACAATTGCAGATTATATTGATTCAAGAACAATGTGAAAGAGAAGGTTCAGGGTTACAGCCGCTACTCACACCCTAAACATTCTCAAACTAGGCTATTTATAGTAGTGACAGGTATCGAAACTATGTTCAATCGAAACTACTAGTTTCAATTGACCATTTACAAATGATACACAGAACTGTCGAAACTACCATCTATCGAAACTACTAGTTTCGATTGAACAAACTCAATCGAAACTAAGTAGTTTCGATGGCCCAGACTTAGCTAATAAAGCAGTAAATTACAGAAAACTGAAATTACATTTAATGAAATGACATAAAGTAAACTAGTCTAAACCTGTTTAAACATATAATAAATGACAACAGCTTATACATAAGATATGACTCTACAATCTCCCCCTAAGCTGTTGCATTACTGTCTTCAGCTCTTCATCAAGCAGCTGGTCCTTCAGTTGTCCTTGGTATAAAAGGTTTAACATGGAGAGATACAACCCGTTGGTAGGTCTTAGCATCAGCTTCATCTTCATCACTGTATGCCTGAATGTGATTCTGGAAAAGTATCTCCAGATCTTCAGGCTGAAATTTCAGTAACTCCATAGGCTCAAAGATAGTGATGTCTTCCTTGCCCTCACACTCTATTACTGCACTACCAATGATTGGGTTATAGTACCACTTTCTGAAAGTTTGCAGCTGGACAGGTACATATTTTGGAATGGTGATGGTCTTGTGAGTTTGGGCAGGCTTGTACCTTAAGAACACATATGGCTTGTTAGTCTTAGGATGAAACCTTGTCTTTGAGATTTTCTTTTGAGTTTTCCTAGGCTTCATTCCCTTGAAATCATTATTGACTTGAGAATGCAGAAATTTCTCAAATTCATAAGCCATCATGACCTTCCCAGGGTTTTGAAGAGGAAGTTTGGCTAAATCCCTGAGGTCATAGAAAGGAAGGGTCTGGAAGTCAGTCATATTTTTAAAGTGCTGAACTCCCCCTCTATATCTTCTGATGAAAAAGAGCTTCCTTTCAGCATCATACTTCCAGCCAATTGGAGGCCTCTTTAGCTCCTGATGCTCAGCTATCCATTCATATGTTTTAGGAGTTTCCTCCTGAATGATTTTCCTAAACTAAGACTTTCTTGAAATTGGAGGTTCAGGTGCAACAGAAGGTGGATCTTGTGCTGGACTGGATTCGAAGACTGTAGTGGTTGGTTCAGGAGTGACTGTTTTGATAAGATTAACCTGAACATCTTCTTCGCCTTTTTCTTCATCAGATAAGGTTTGAATTTCCTCTCCTTCTTTCGTAAAGTATCTAGTTCTCTCAGTCTCCTTTTCTTCGGTGGTCAGAATTTCTAGATAAAGATCATTATACCCATAGTTTTCAATGTCATCTAAAAGGGCATTCAGCTCATCATCAGATGGGATGTCTTCTTCATCCAGAATCACGGTCTCTATTTCAGTGGAAGTCCCTTTCCCTTTCTTTCTTGCATCTCTTCTGTAGAACCAAAGACTGATTGCTACCAAATTATTCTAAGTACAATTGCTGCTGATAGGCTTATCAGCAGCAGTCAACACTTGTTGCTGCTGATAGGCTTATCAGCAGCATTCAACACTTGTTGCTGCTGATAGGCTTATCAGCAGCACTCAACACTTGTTGCTGCTGATAGGCTTATCAGCAGACTTCAACACAAGTTGCTGCTGATGGGCTTATCAGCAGCAGTATTCTCAACTTTGCTGCTGATAGCTTTATTCACTGAAGACCAAACGTTGCAGCTGACTATCCATGCCAAGCGTCTCTGACAACTTTCTGCAAAAGCAACTGCCACACTCCAAGCAGAAGGAACCTCAGTGGTGCAACCAATAAAGGACCTTGTTGCGCGTCTCCAAGCATGCAAACAATGATGCCTAAGAAGACGCTTCAATAAAGTTATCTAGATTAGCCTTTGCGTATAATTTAGATTAATAAACAAGATCAACGGTCTGTGTTCGATCTGATCCTCAGAATCAAGGGTTTGTCTTGATTCTGAGTTACTATAAATACTGTGTAAACACTTCATAGTAAGTGTGCTTGAGTGTGCTTGAGTGTGCTTGAATGTGCTTTTTAGTTTGCTTTCAAAGTGCCTTGAAAGAGTTTTTGCTTGTAATCCTGTAATCACAGCAGATCAATACAACAGTGCATTTATCAGTATTCTTGCTCTTTTACTTGTTTACTTTGTTAGTTGCTATTGTTTCCGCCAATATCAACTAGAATAGAATCACCTTGTAATCTCACGATCCTACAAGTGGTATCAGAGCTTTGGCTCAAGATTAAACAAACTAACATTTGTTTAATCACTTTCTGATTCTATTCAAAACTCTATTCTTGATCAAGTCACATCAAAACAAAATGGCACAAAGCAACGGGCTTGAAGACATCCTGAAGCAGCAATACGAAAACTTTGTCTGCAATGAAGGTGAGTCACTAACCAGAGTGTATAACAGGTACATTTACTTGGTAGGAGAGCTGCAGTGCTCTAAGGTGAAACTGGAGAATGAAGACATTCTCAAAAGGTTCATCAGATCTCTTCCTAGTTGCTGGACACTTTACACAGTGTCAATAAGAAGAACTGAGAATCTGAAGACTATGCAGATGACCGAGCTCTTTTGTATGCTAAAAGCCTATGAATTAGAAATAATTCAAGCCAAAGAAAGAAGCTCAAGCCATCAATCAGCCTCTTCCAGCACCTCTCCCGCGCTTCACTCTGACCACTCAGGTCCTAGTTCAAGCGACTACTATCCTACCAGACAAGCACACCAAGCTCAGCCAAGACACCAACAACAGCAACAAGTCAATCCTCCAGCACAAACTGCAGCCCGTGCAAAAGTTGGAACTACTGACTTTGACTGGAGCTTCCAGCCTGAGGATCTTTCTGCCAACAATCAAGCTCTCATGGCAGACACATTAGAGGTATCCTCTCTAACTTCAGACACATCAGAGGTACCACCAAAGGTATATGAAAATCTATGTACTCAAGAGTGCATTGATAAAGTCCTTGGATATAGGAAACATAACCAGAAGCTCATAGATCAAAATGAAGAATTTCACCAAATGAAATCTGATTTTAAAAAGGTTGAAAATAGTTACAAGGAAAAGAATGATTGTTTAAAGAAAGAAATTTCATCATTAAAACATGAACAAACAAACCTTGAAACTCAAATTGATGATATTCTGGTTAAGTTAAAAGCTGCAAGGGATGAATTGGCAGACCAAAAGGTCCATGTGGAAAAATATGAATTTGCATCCAAAAAGCTGCAAAGACTTTTGGATATTCAAATCCATGAAAATGTAAAAACTGGTTTGGGATATCATGCCAACCAGTATAAAACCGTCGCACCTCCTGCTGATTATGTTGCCATATACGAACCAAGCTTCAATGTTGAACATCTTGACACTGCAAACCAAAATCTTGATCCTTCAACGGATGAACCCTTCGTTGAAGAATGCACTACCTCATCGGAATCTGAGTCAACCTACTTAGACCATGATGAAACCAGTGCATCCTCATCTGAAGCTATTCTGAATAGAGTGGCAGTTCCTGCTGTTCTTCCAGCTGTTCCAGCCCCTGTACCATTCAAACAGATCAAGATCAGCTATCCTCCAGGTGGAAGAAAGCTAAAAAGTGCAAAGGAACAGACATCAGGACCTACAGACCCCAACCCTCAGTCAAAGCCGATCCCAAAAAGGAAGGTATTTGATATACGTCGTAAGCCTGAAGAAAAAGTTCCATATGTTCAAAAGACCCTAGAAGAAGCCACTTTTGAACATAACAAAGCTCATCCATGGAACTTCAAGGATCTGTTCCAAAGAAAGGACTATGTGTACTTTCAAAGGGACAAAACAGCTCTATCTTGCCTTGTTTGTGGCAGATATAATCACACTGCCAGCACTTGCTTTCATTATCTGGAATACCAACGAAACTCAAAGCAACATGCCTTTGAAAAGACCAAAAAAAATAAACAGGTGAGAAGCTATGATGCAAAGGCAACAAAGTTCAGGGAGTCTCTATCTCCTCCAAGAGTGAAGGTTCCTAAGCCCAAACAAACCTGTATCATTTGTGGTGAATCAGACCACTTTGCTGCCAAATGCAGGTTTAATCCATTCAACCAGTTTGCAAAGTGCTCATCTAGGTTTACTCCAACAGCAGTGAACAAAACTGCTGCTGATCCTAAAAAGGCTAGAAAATCTAAGGTTAAGCCTTCAGTAGCAAAAATATCCACTGCTGACAAAGGGAAATCAAAGGCAAAGCCTTCAGCAGCCAAAATTCCTGTTGCTGCTCCAGTAAAGCCATCAGCAGCAACAAAATCTGCTGCTGATAAGTCAGAATCTTCAGCAACAAAAACTGCTGCTGATAGAATAAAGAAAACTGGAAAACCACCAATAATGCAATGGAAAGCCAAATCATCAGATACAACGTCGGATGCTGAAAAGACCAAGAAAGCTGGAAAACCACCAATTCAACAATGGAAGGTAAAGAATACACTAAGTATTGTCATCGGTTAAGATGGATGCATCTGTCTTCTGTTGTAAATATGTATGTCTATTGTTGTAAATAAAAGTTAGTATCAGCAGCACTTTTTCACTGCTGACAGTTTTACTCTTCAGCAGCAAAGCCTTTGCCACTGATCTCTTTAAGTTATCAGCAGGAACAAGTTTCCTGCGGATAGCTTTAAGGCGGTCAGCAGCAACATCTTTGCTGCGGATGAATACATCCATCAGCAGCTACCAAATCTGCTGCTGAAAGACTTAACTATCCGCAGCAACCAAGTTTGCAACGGATAGCTCACCATCAGCAGCAACCAAGTTTGCTGCTGATGGGTAAAACAAGTCTACATTAACTTTTACCCACGGTAAAAACTACTCTCAGTCTTTACCATGACTGCTCGAGTGTTTTACAGCTGTAACAGTGAAAAGTAAAAAGGGTTGTACTGTACAAGAAAATTTGCTTTTTCCCTCGTCTGCCGTTATATCAAAATCCCAAACGTCCCCACAACCTCTTCATATTCAATTTCAAACCTAACTTCCATCACTTTCTCTCCCGTCCCCACAGCATTCCAAGCCCTCCATACTTAACCACCATTCAAACACCCTTCCCTCTTCCCTCCAAATCCATAACAATGGCAGGCGCGGACATAAACAACCCCAACGACAAGTTTTCCCCATATCACAACCTAACTGCATACCTAATCAAGGGCAAGAAATCCGAAGGATTCGATGATATGATCGACTTCCTTTGTCGGTCCAAAATCCGCCATGCCCTAACAGTCAACCCAACCATCTACACTTCCCACATGGAAAATTTTTGGAGCTCAGCCGTGTATTCCACTGAACAGGGCACTCCTCAAATCAAAGGCACAGTAGACGGCAAGGAGATAATCATCACTGAAGCCAAGCTCCGCCAACACCTCAAGCTTCAGGATGAAGGGGACGCCATCTCTTACCCAAGAGACGTATACATGAGGACCTTTGTATCCATAGGGTACACTGGAAATCAAACAGAGTATACAATAGAGAAGGCACTCATGGGTCCCAAATGGAAGTATCTCTGCCACACTCTTCTCCAATGCATATCCCAGAAGAGGAGTGGCTGGAACCAACTTAGCTCCGGACTTGCGTCGGCAGTTCACGGTATGATAACAGGGGCAGGTTTCAATTTTTCCCACCTCATTCTTGAAGGTTTGAGATACAACCTTCAAGAAGGGGTGAAAGCACAGTTCTTCATGTACCCAAGATTCTTGCAGGAAGTGTTCAATATTGAGCACCAAGATCTTTCAAAAACTGCAAGAATCTACTCAATACTGGGACATAAGAACAACATTTTTCAGAGCATGAGAACAGTTTCATCAAAGTTCTCAGGGGCCGATGTTCCATTGTTATCTACAATGTTGAACACGCAAAGTGCCCAGGGTGACAGTTCAGCAAACCCAGCTGATACTGATCCCACACCCTCCTCCTCACTGCCACAAATTCAAACTACTGTTTCCCTTGATCGAACCCCTGTGCATTCTACTGAGGATGCACAGGCACATACATCACTCTCCCACAGTTTGATTGCTCAACTGGAACACAGGGCCCCAGTTGCAGCCAAGTATACAAGAAAGAGGGGCAAGAGAACTCCTTCTTCTCTTGCCTCCAAGGCCCAAACCCAAGCCAACATCCCTCACTCAGAATCACAACATTCTAGTGAGAATATCATAAGGGAATGCCACATTGTTAGAGAGACTCCTTCGGAAGTCTCTCTATTAGGATTAGGATCACTTCCCGGATCCATAGATCAGCCCTTTGAGCCATTCCTATCTTCCTTGAACTTAAGTGTTGAGGAACCTGACCAAAGTGATGTACCTTCTCCAACTACCACTATTCAGGAGGTACTGATTGGTCTTGCTTCCAAAACACCCAACCCAAGTTCTTCACCCTTGGAGGTCCACTCTGGGAGTATTGAAAGAGTGGATGTGGACGAGGCTGTCACTACTGCTGGTCCATCAACTGACCAGGAGGACAGTGACAACATCATTAAGACCTCAACCACGGCAACTCATGGTGAGGGTGTTTCCTTGGAAACTCCCTTCACTGAGAGGAATCCCAGGCGCCAAGAAACCATGGGTGATGGGGATGCTGAGGCTAGGCCTACGGCCCCATCTAGGTCCAAGGATTCCACAACTGTGGATGAGGACAGACTGAAACTTCATAACTTGGAATTGACGGCCAGGGTGGCTATGCTAGAGGCTGAAATGTCCAAACTAAGACACCAAGTCGCTATGCATGCAGCCCATAAATGCCCAACTCTAGCCACTCCCTCTCTTGTATCAGTAGGCACCCAAACGGATGCTTACCTGTCTGCTGATGCAACCAAAAAGGGGGAGATGGTTTCTATGGAAGAAGATACAGACAGTCTGGACGACTGGATTCAAGAACAGTTTGTTCTTCAAAGCTCACAATACAAGCCAGCTTTTGTCCAAGTTCATGACTTGCCAGCCCCAGATAACGAAGACGAAGAGATATCTGAAGACTGGCAGTTGGTCGTCAGGGCTGTCGATGAAATGCTGAATGATGCTGAAGACACAGAACAAACAAATGCATCATTCAGCATCCTTCCACAAGCAGCAGCCATCATAAGTCATACATCTGCCCCCCACTTCCCACTGACATCCACACAGCTAGAGTTTGATATTATACTAGCTTGGGGGTACGATGGGAAAACTGAGAGGTTTTGGATAGGTCGGGAGTTTAGCGGAGTAGAAGAGCTAGACTGGGATTTAATTCATCCATTTGAAATCCTTGACCTATATGATCTCATCTGCATCAACAACTCATCAGACCTCTCAGCAGACCTTTCCATTGACTTGTTCTATGACTTGATGGAGGACAACCTACCCAACTTCATAAGACTAATCAAAGAACTAAAACGGGTAGAGTCTCCTGAGTCATCTCAGGCTGCAGAAAGAAGACTGTCTCCCAACAATCTTCAAATCACAAGGAGCAGTCTTCTCAATGAAGAAGAAGTTCTGAGCCTGAAAAGACTCCTGTACAAGACAATGGTCAAGGACTTAGATGTGGTTGGATGGTCTAGCAATAAGTCCTTTGACCATAATCTTCTTCTAAGCAACAGCACCTCTCTCACCATCAACACCAGGGACATTCTTCAGCTACCCTCAGACTTTCTACTAAAGATCTACCAACTAAGATTCAACATCTGCAACATCAATTCATCAGAGAGTCAGGGAATGATGCAAACTGTCAGAGCCCATCTTGTAAATGCAGGTTGGATTGAGGGGTATGAGTCTGTGTCAAACTCTGACACTGACTCCAACTCATCTTCTCCCAGAGTTGACATTAATTCTGCAGCCTATGGGTTAAGATCATCAATTAAGGATCAACTAAGAGAGATAACAGATCATGAGTCCCAAACCAACCAACCAAATGTGCTTTCCTTGTCAATCTCCGAAGATGCCGATGAAGCCGAGGCTGAGATTCCAACAGTTCCACAATCAACTGTTGCTGTGATCAGTGAAGCCAGAGCAGAGGCATCCAATTTTGATAAAGGAAAGGGCACTATGACTAAAGAGGATGAAGAGAGATTGCTAAAAGAAAAGAAGGAGAAAGAAGAAAGGAGAAGAAAGAGAGAAGAAGAAGAGATGGCTGAAGAGATGGCTTATCAAACGAAGCATCAAGAAAGAAAGACAGCCTTACTCCTAAGACAACAAACAATCCAGCTGTATGCCAAACAGCTGGATGAGATGAAAGTTAAAATCCATGCAGGGTCTCAAGTTGAGGAAGATGAAAAACTTGCCAGACAGCTGCAGGAAAAGTTTGCCAAGGAAGAAGAAGAAGAGAATGAAAAGAAGAAGAAGGAAGATGCTAAGTTTAGAATCACTGATTCTAAATTAGCAAAAGAATTAAGAGAAGAGTGGACTGAAGCTCTGATCTCTCAAGGTGAGGATGCAGACTACCTTGAGAAACTTTCAAACAAAGAGATTTACAGAGCCTTCATGGGTCAGCAGGGTCAATTGGCTAGCAAGAAAAAGGCTGAAGAAGAAGAAAAAGCCAAGCTACAGTCCAAGAAGACCATTGCACTGAATAAAAGAACCCATGAAGAAAGGAAGGTCATGATTGACTTCCTTAAGGCTAGAGGAGACAGTGGAAGGAGGCTAGGTCCAATGAATTTCATGAACCTGCAAGCCCTCTACTTCAAGGTTAAAAAGGATGAGGAAGAAAGACTAGGGAAGAAAGGCTCCAAGAAAAGGGTACTTATCAAAGAAGAAGAAAAACCAAAGACAAAGAAACCCAAGCCTTCTCCCTCACCTACCTCTTCCTCAGTCCATCATCCTTCCACTCTCCTCCCCAAACCTTCCACTCCTCCACCCAACAAGTCCAAATCATCCCACCCAGCTCCCACTCATCAACAGCCTCCCTTGAAGAAATCAAAATCCTCATCTAAACCTGAAGACTCAAGAGACATTGTTGAATGGGTCTACAATCCACAGGGTCAAAGGTTTGAGATCTTCAGGGGGAGAACTGAAAGAAGAAGATCTACATACAGGTCTGTTGATGAGGTTCTGCAACTACCAGATTCAGACCTAAGAAGAATTTTGGAGCTGGGTGAAGCTCATGAGCCTGCAAATGAGAGAGGGAAACATCTTATGCTAGCAATCAGACATTACTTCAACCCTAGCAAAGATGTGGTCATGGATATCAAACCACTCAAGTCCCACTCTCCATTTGTATCTTGGTCCTACAATGCTGACTTGGATGAGTTCACACTAACTGATGCCAAGAAGCAGCAGATGAGATGTTCAAGCAAAGCAATCTTCAAAATGCAACCCAAAGACATCAAGACTCTGTCTGAACTTCCACTGAACAATCCCAGCAAGGATCCAAGAGGATATGAGGTTGAAAGGATAGTCAGACACATGCAAAAGCTTCAGCAGCAAAGTGATTAGAAGAATTTTGGTTGCATCAGTCTAGGGGGAGTTTGTAGAACCAAAGACTGATTGCTACCAAATTATTCTAAGTACAATTGCTGCTGATAGGCTTATCAGCAGCAGTCAACACTTGTTGCTGCTGATAGGCTTATCAGCAGCATTCAACACTTGTTGCTGCTGATAGGCTTATCAGCAGCACTCAACACTTGTTGCTGCTGATAGGCTTATCAGCAGACTTCAACACAAGTTGCTGCTGATGGGCTTATCAGCAGCAGTATTCTCAACTTTGCTGCTGATAGCTTTATTCACTGAAGACCAAACGTTGCAGCTGACTATCCATGCCAAGCGTCTCTGACAACTTTCTGCAAAAGCAACTGCCACACTCCAAGCAGAAGGAACCTCAGTGGTGCAACCAATAAAGGACCTTGTTGCGCGTCTCCAAGCATGCAAACAATGATGCCTAAGAAGACGCTTCAATAAAGTTATCTAGATTAGCCTTTGCGTATAATTTAGATTAATAAACAAGATCAACGGTCTGTGTTCGATCTGATCCTCAGAATCAAGGGTTTGTCTTGATTCTGAGTTACTATAAATACTGTGTAAACACTTCATAGTAAGTGTGCTTGAGTGTGCTTGAGTGTGCTTGAATGTGCTTTTTAGTTTGCTTTCAAAGTGCCTTGAAAGAGTTTTTGCTTGTAATCCTGTAATCACAGCAGATCAATACAACAGTGCATTTATCAGTATTCTTGCTGTTTTACTTGTTTACTTTGTTAGTTGCTATTGTTTCCGCCAATATCAACTAGAATAGAATCACCTTGTAATCTCACGATCCTACATCTTCTCTCACTTGCTGAGGGAAGGTCTAATTCTGGCTCTTCATTCTTGACTTCAACTGCCTCATTTGTCTTCTCAGTATGGCCAGTAAGGATAGTTAGTGCAGACTCTGGATTAGTCACAAGGGCAGGAGATGAGGGTTCAACTACAGATGTGGTCTCCCCCTGAGCTGTTGAAGTAGTTGGTTGTTGTTGCACCGGTTTTACCATTGAGGCTTTGAGCTGTTCCACCACTTCAGCTAAAGCCTTGAATTCTTTTTTTTTTTTGCTTTGAGATTAGTCTCTGTTGTGTTTCAAGTTGAGTTTGTTGAATCTCAATCTGGGTATGTAAACCCCCAACTTCCAGCTTCAGGTCTTTAACCTCTTCCTGGACATCATGTAAATTAGATTTTAAGCCTTCAATTTCTTCATCTTTGTTTTGAATCTTATTCTGCATTTTCTTCAGTTCAAGGCTTAAAGTTTTAACTCTTGGTACAGGAGAGGTTGAATCATGAGGTGGTGATGTGGGAGTAGTATGGATGGGTGATTGTTGTGGAGATGGTAGTGGAGTGGGTTGTGGAGTGGGTTGTGGAGTGGGCTGTGGAGTGGGCTGTGGAGTAGCTAATAGAGAATCAGACGAGGATGATAAATCTTCTAATCCAGTCTTGATTTTCTTAGCCCTAGGCTCTTTTTCCTCAAAATCAGAACCTGATTCAACTTGCCGTTTGGAGGAAGATGCAAGATGCTTTGTTCTATCATCTGAATCAGACTTGTAGTAGTCAGATCCATAAATTCCTGCATCCAGAGTTCCACTTGATTCTGCAACTTCCTCCTCAGCTTCATGTATACCGGATTCAACATTAACTGCTGGCTCTTGAATTATCTGTATTTGTTCAACAAAAGGAGCCTCTATCACAGGCTCAATGATGGGTTGTTCTTCTTCTTGAGCATTTGGGACGTTTATCTCAATCTCAGCTTCATCAATAGGTTGATTACCTTGATTTTGTTCAACTTCCATCTCTTCTTCATCAGATGATAAGATCTCTTCTTCTAGATCAGGGTCAATATTAGGAATGAATTCTTCTTCTTCACCAATAATATGACCAAACAGGGGAACATCCGCTATAGCCCTGTTGGTTCTCTTGTTGGTACTCCTCATATAGCTGAGAGTCTTGGCAATCATATGGTCGAACACAAAGGTGTTCCCACCTTGTTGCAGCTCAGGATGAAGATGATTGATGATAATCTGTAGGAATCTTGGATATGCCAGAAATTTCTCCTTCACGGCTCCTGTCAGGTTGTCTTTTAACTGTCTGAAGATGAAGCCAGAAAAATTGTAATCTCTTCCCTTGACTAATCCCAAAATTGCTGAGCCCAGAGTGCTGTTTGCTGAATCAAAACCTCCTTTTCTGATTGATAGGCAGTGAATAAACACGTGCACTATGTATCTCCAGTGGCTTGGTAAGGAGTTCTTGATTATCTGACCACTTTTGAATTCATCTGGATGACCCAATCTTCTGAAGCATTCTTTAACATAGAAGATTGGAAATTCAATGGGTGCATCTGGATTGTCATTAAACTGCAGCACCTCTCTAACTGTAGCTTCAGAAAATAAGACTTCTTGGCCAAGCACAGTTGCTCTGATGTGCTCCACATTTTCAACTGTGATGATCTCTGCAGTTTCCCAAAATTCTCTTATAGATGTTTCAAACACCGGCAGGTTGTTGCTGATGGCAAAGCTGATGTTGGAATTTGCTAGGAAGTTTAAGACACGAGTGAACTCTGCAGCTTTTGGATCATTGGCATTAAGGAATGCACAGACATTGTGTCTTTTTACGAATAAGAGATCCATACCTGTAAAATTCATCAGTTTTGCACAATAAGTAAAGTTTCTGAATATACTTAATCGAAACAAGGTATATCAACACTTAGAAAAATTTTGAAGTCCTAACTGTCGAAACAACTAGTTTCGATTTGAGATGAACTTGGTTAATTTAACAAATAGCTTTATCAAAACAAGTAGTTTCGATAGAGGCTATAAGCTTTGATCAACACTTAGAAAATTTTTAAATCAACACTGTCGAAACAACTAGTTTCGATGGAGATGAACTTATCAAAACTATCTAGTTTTGATCAGAGATACTAGGGCAAGTTTGGGTGTCGAAACTAGTAGTTTCGATTGAAAACCTTTTGAGAAATTTTTGAAAGTGTTGAACCCCTTTATCGAAACTACTTGGTTTTGAAACCCAAACCCCTCTGATTCATTATACTCAGACTAATATAAACAATTTTAAAGAAGGGTTTAGAGTGGCCTGTAAGTGACGGAACTTCATCTTACCGAATGTGAGACGTTATCTGCAAGAATACACATTAATCATGAGTTCAAAGATGATAGAGATGTATGCAAACACGGATAAGCACAAAAACGACTGTTATTATGAAGATTTAGTCGAACAAATTTTGAAACTTTGAAATCCTAGGTCTGCCGATTTGCAAATATCATCCAAAATGAAGTAGTGAGACGTTACTTGATGAAGGAGACGATGGTGACAACGGGGAAATCAGGTGATTAATGCTGATATCTTGCAACTCAGACCGATGGTTTGAGAGACTTTGCGAAAGACAGAGAAGACGAAGAGGGTTTGAAAAAGACGAATGAATATCAGTATGAAGGGAGGGATTGCTTATGAAGGCTTTTAATTTTCGTGAGACAAAAGACAAAAATGCCCCTTTCAAAACAACTAGTTTCGATAGGACAAACTAGTTTCGATATGAACAACTAGTTTCGATAGTTCAAAGTAGTTTCGATATGCACAAAGTAGTTTCGATATGTACAACTAGTTTCGATAGTTCAAAGTAGTTTCGATATGTACAACTAGTTTCGATAGTTCAAATAGCAGAAACAAGACTAACATATAGAAATGAAATTATACACAAGATATTTACATTTATCTTCTTGAAAAAGATCCAACATGAGATCAGATCTGGTCAGTCTATTGAAACACTTCCTTTTGCAATTCACTACTGTGAGTCCCTGAAGATAGCTGATATTTGTGCAAAGTAAACCCGAACATTTGTTTGTGCTAAGATTTCATGTGATTAGAAGGTACCATTTAAGCAATATACAAGGTGTACCCCACATATTAAAATAAAATGATTTTGAAAACCTATCAATCCTCAAGAAGTACCCATCTTCATCCTATCATCTCTTTCTGATTAACCAAGGTACCGTCTTAGTAATGTCAAAGTACCACCAAAATAAAATAAGATATCCAAGTGGATTTAGAAAATTAAAATAAAATATATCCAAGTAGATATTAAAAAGGTACGAACAGTCTAGATCTTTGCGTAAGCAAAACAGAAGAAGTCGTAAAATTATCCAAGCAGATAGAAAAATGTTGAACACCCGAGATCTTTGCGTAAGCAAAACAGACGGGGTCAAATCATCTAAGTGGATGGGAAAAGGATGAGCACCTGAGATCTTTGCGTAAGCAAAACATACGGGGTCATCGGTGGTAAATATCGTTATTTTGACGGTCACTTGGCGTATGAATAGGAATCCAATACGTAAGCCTGTATCTGATTGAATTGGTTTTCTTAGATATAAAAATGGGTTAGATGTTTCAATAATGGGTTCAAACACACAAGTATGATATAAATATATTAGGTTTTCACACTACTTACAAGTTTTAACCATATGTCGGGCCTACCAGCTATACCTCAGTAAACACCATCGCTTTTGGTCTATTCCATGTTCAAGAGATGAGATCAGACACTATCATTTCTCAAAGGTCAGATTCAATTTTTCCTACAATTCAAAACAACTTGAAGATTATATACACAACAATTCTTTTCAATATTAAAATATTATATTTATCCCCCAAAAGATTTGCGTGGATACTGTACATAAAAATAAAATCTTTTTGGAATTTTCTTAGATAATTAATCAAAATTTAGAAAATAAACTACTATTCACACAATTTACTGAAAGTTAATCATTCCAAGCATCTCTACTAGTTGGGCAAATCTGGTAGAGTCAAAAGCCTTTGTGAAGATGTCTGCTGTTTGTTTATTAGTTTTGATTTCAACAATTTTAATATGCTTCTTTTCCACACAGTCACGGATAAAGTGATGTTTGATTTCAATGTGTTTTGTTTTGGAATGCTGAACGGGGTTTTTGGTGATATGGGGAACAGCAGTGTTGTCACACAGAATGGGAGTCTCATGGAATGTGATCCCATAGTCAAGCATCTGATGGTGTATCCATCTGACTTGGGAACAATAGAGGGCTGCGGCAATGTATTCGGCTTCAGCGGTGGATTGGGAAACGGTGGATTGTTTCTTACATTGCCATGAGACAAGGCGGTTGCCAAGGAATTGACAACCTCCAGAAGTGGATTTTCTGACTAAGTTGCAACCCCCGTAGTCTGAATCTGAATAAGCCACAAGATCAAACAAGTCAGTTTTAGGATACCACAGACCCAATTTTGGCTTATACTTTAAATATCTTAAAATACGTTTGACAGCAGATAAATGAGAGAGTTTAGGATTAGCCTGAAAACGTGCACACAAGCACACTGCAAACATGATGTCGGGTCTGCTGGCCGTGAGATACATGAGAGATCCTATCATAGAGCGATAGAGATGCTGATCAACGCTTTCACCATCCACATCAGGAGTCAAACAATGATGAACTTCCACAGGAGTTTTTACTGGATGGGAATCAGCCATTTTGAACTTGGTCAAGATTTCTTTTACGTATTTTTCTTGATGGATAAGGATTCCTGACTCAGACTGATCAACTTGTAGTCCCAAAAAGAACTTCATTTCCCCCATGGAGCTCATTTCAAACTTAGATCGCATCACTTCTTCAAATTCTTTGCATAGACGGGGATTTGTAGATCCAAAAATGATATCATCCACATAAATTTGCACCATGATTGTATCCTTTTCATCCTTCCGTTTGAACAAAGTTTGGTCAATTGCTCCTCGTGTGAAACCATTCTCAAGCAAATGCTTCGATAAAGTTTCATACCACGCACGAGGTGCTTGGTGAAGACCGTACAATGCTTTATATAACTTGTAAACACGGTCTAGAAAATTAGGATCAATGAAACCCGGCGGCTACTTGACATAAACTTCCTCTTGAACTTTGCCATATAAAAATGCGCTTTTGACATCCATTTGATGAACGGTGAAGTCCATGTAGGCTGCATAGGCAAGAAACATTCGGATGGCTTCCAAGCGAGCCACTGGTGCAAAGACTTCCTCATAGTCAATCCCTTCTTCTTGATAAAAACCTTGAACCACCAGACGAGCTTTATTTCGAATCACAATGCCACCTTCATCCTTTTTGTTGCGAAAAACCCAACGAGTGCTGATTGGAACTTTGTTCTTGGGAAGATCTACCAAATTCCACACATGCAGCTTTGAGAATTGCTGTAGCTCTTCCTGCATTGCTTCCACCCAGCTGTTTTCTAGTAGAGCTGCTTTGATGTTCTTTGGTTCAGCTTGAGAAATGAAGCAAGAAAACATGTTGTTTTCAAATGCTTCACAGGCACTTCGGGTACTAACACCCACATTGAGTGGTCCAATGATGTTATTGGTGGGATGAATCTTGTGAATTCGCAGTTGAGGAATTTCATCTTCTTCCAAGACTTCTTCCAAATTGGTAAGATTTTCAGCAGGAGGATCGGCAATATCATTAATAGGATTTTCAGCAGGTGATTGTGGTGCAGCATCTACTATTGGAATGGAGTTGTCTTCAACAGTTTCACTTGTTGCACCAGAACCGGAAGACTCCATATCAGATTCATCATTAGCAACCATAGGAATTTCAACCTGAGCAGATGAGGAAGAGCCTTGATCATTTATGTTCCCTAGATTGTTCACAGAGAATTAAGGATTAGCATGAGTTGATTCAATAGAGAAATCAGGAAGATTAAATGACTTAAAAACTGAATCGACGTCAAAGAGCCAATTGGGACCGTCTCCTGCGTCCGTATGATTGTTTTCATGCCAATTGATATCAATGGACTCCATCACTATCCTTTTCTTCTTATGGTAGACACGAAAAGCACGTTGATTGGATGAGTAACCAACAAAATAACATTCATCAGCTTTGGCTTCAAACTTGTTGAGCTGATCTGAAGTGTTCAGCATTGTGCACACACACCCAAATTTTCTAAAGAAATCAATAACTGGCTTGCGCTTGTACATGATCTCATAAGATGTCTTGTTGCAACTTTTTGTGATAAGAACCCGATTTTGCACAAAACATGCAGTGTTGACCGCCTCAGCCCAGAAAGTTACGGGAAGCTTAGAGTCAACAATCATAGTTCGTGCAACTTCAATTAAAGTGCGGTTTCTTCTTTCAGCTACACCGTTTTGTTGAGGAGTACGAGGTGCACTAAATTGTCGAGAAATTCCTTTGCTTTCACAGAAGGAATCAAGAGTTGCATTTTTGAATTCTGTTCCATGATCGCTGCGGATAGTCTTCACACTTAGATTGCAGAGGTTCTCAATTTGAAGCAGATTGGTTTTTAAAATCTCTGGCGTCTCATCTTTCTTGGCTAAGAAAAACACCCAAGTGAATCGAGAAAAATCATATGTTACCACCAGACAGTATGACTTTCGTCCAAGACTCATGACACTCACTGGACCAAAAAGATCCATGTGAAGCAATTGGAGAGGAGAGTCAATGGAATTGATGGTTTTAGGCTTATGTGAAGATTTGTGCTGTTTTCCCTTAGAACATGAGATACAGTGTTCCATAGGAGTGAAGTCTTTGAGAGGTAATCCAGTGACTAGGTTGCCTCGAACCAGTCGGTTCATTGTTTTGAAATTGACATGTCCCAACCTTTTGTGCCACAGGAAAGATTCATCTTCGGAAGCCTTTGAGAGAAAACACGATTCAATGCCCGATGGGTTGTTCATATCCAAGCTATATGTGTTGTATCTTCTAGGAGCACGCATGAGAATAAGTTCTTCCGGAATCACCACTCCCGGCTTCAAGATAAGACATTCTTTTGAATTGAATAAAGCACAAAAGTTCTTGCCACAAATCTGTGAAACACTCATCAGATTGTATTTCAACTGAGCAACAAAGTTGACAAATTCCAGACTATTTACTCCATTTGATACTGTTCCTTGTCCTTCAATCTTTCCTCCTCTTGGGTTTCCAGCAAAAGCAACATACTCTCCATCAATTTGATGATAATCTTGTAGCAAGTTAAAGTGCTCAGTCATATGTCTTGAACATCCACTATCTACATGCCAGATGTTATAGCCGGTTTTTCTTGATTGACCCTATACACAACGAACCATTTATACGATTTGACCAAAATTGTTTCAATCAAGAGATTTTAGTGTCAGGATATGACCTCTCATTGGAATCAGAATTACAACCATCCTTTGAAGAAGCACGGTCATCAAATAGAACATTATTTTTAATTTTCCACGTTCGTTTTAAATAATTTTTAGCATTTTTAATTCTTTTACGCCTAGATTTCCTACTGTGAGAAGACTTAGGCAACACGTATGAATATAATGAACTTTTGGAAGGCGATTCTTCATTAGAATTTGTGGTTGTCAATTTACAACTTTTTGAAACATGGCTTGAGGCACCACAACTAAAACAAACGTTTTCATAAGATATCTTAGCCTGATAATAGTCATCACAAGATGAAGATGATTGTGATGTTGAGGAATCTGAACATGAGACGGTTCTCTCATCAATAACTTTGTCTTGAAGACGATGTGCTTCCTTTAATCTGAAAAAGTCCATGTTGCTCATGGTTTCACGTGGTACATCATTCACAATAATTCCTGCACTTTTAAACTTGGTAACACATGGCATAACATTCAAGGATTTAGGAACAAAAGGCAAAGCATTTTTAAATTTAGAAACATCACATCCCAAACCCGTATGCTCAGCAGGCATAGAATCAAAATACAAGTTTTCAACGTGTTCACAAATATTTAGTTTAGACACAGACATATTATTACATTCATCCGACTCAAGTTCTTTTAAAATAGTTCTGTCATTGGTACTCTCATCACAATCATCTTCGGAATTTACACAATTTAATTCTGCACAAGAAGCAAAACTGTCAGAATCAGAGGACGTAATATAATCATCAGGAGATAATGTGCAAACAAAAGGTGTGGAAACATGTGGAGTTGGCATATCAGCAAATCTCCCTGATTTAGAATAAGGAGGTGGATGAGAGTTATGCCCAAGACCTTCTGTGCCTTTTCTATTAAATTGTTTATCAATTATTCCTAACAGAATTTTCTAATCCATATCCATGTGATCAACCTGTAATTTGGCTTTTTCTGCCTGTTGGACTCTTTCAGTTAAAATCGTATTGTTAATAGTTTGAGTATTGAGTTGCACAATTAAAGAACGATTTTCACCAGATATGTCACGAATTTTCTTTAAGTAAAGTTTCTCATTTTTGGCAACAGAGTCATACATCACCTTAATGTGATTTCGTTCATCAATTAAGGCTTGATTGATGAATCTGTATTTTTGAATTTCATTTAACCAAGATCTGGAATTACAAAGTTTAGAGATAACCTCAGCAGGCACAGTAGTGAGATCCTCAGCAGGTTCAATCATGACACACTTGCCCGTGTCCTCCACATCAGCCATCAAAGCTTTATCAGCAGCTTCCTCGGCTTGTTCTCCCCAATGATAGTGTCCATCAGCTTGACACACAAGAGCTGTGGAACTTGAAGATGTGTTTGTCTTTGGAGGATTGGCAGCTTGTTTTCCAAAGGAAATCTTCTTTTCTTTCTGATCCTTGGAGGATGGCTCCTTGCAGTTTCTGGCAAAGTGACCAAGTTGATCACAATTGTAGCATCTCACCTTCTTGATATCAAACCCAAGTGTCTTTCCCTGCTTGAATCTGTCTATGCAAGTCCTTTTGATGAATCTTTTAGCTCTTAAGGTCAACATGGCCATGCACCAATCAATGTCCATTTTCTCCAAATTATCAGGATTAATCTGCTCTAAGTCATCAGGTTGAAAGCTAACCGGTGTTAGATTTCCAGAAATCAGTGCATCATAGCACGACATGAAAGGAGTCATGATTGGGACATAATCATCAGGAATCATGGTGACAGTCTTTTGAGGAGCAGAGGAGCTGGTAGAATTAATTGCAGCAGCTGAAGGAGGGACATCAGTCTGAAAGTATGGGCTACCGGATGAGCTTGATCCAGCAATAAGAGCTGTGTTTCCAGACTGATTTGACGGGGTGACTGCTCCCTTCTTAATCTCAATTTCATAAGATTCAAGAATGCTATAAACTTCCTGTTGAGACAGAGCACTCAGATTCTCAGTCTTTTTGATCATGATTCGATACATATTCCATTCCTCAGGAAGCGAATCTAGGAGTTTCTTGTTTAGATCAAGAGTAGGGTACTCAACTCCCATTACTTTCAACCTTGATACAATGCTTGAGAAACGGTTGATCAAATCAGATATTGATTCTCCTCTTACATTGCTGAACATCGCATATTGTTTCTTGATCATATCTCTTTTGCTTTCCCTGACATCCTCACTTCCCTCATATCTTGTGCACAATGCAGCCCATAAGTCTTTGGTAGTTGTGTACTCAGCAAAGATGTTGAAAATATCCATAGGAAGAGCCATGACAATAGTTCCGTAGGCCTTGTTATCTCGGGCAATCAAGGCAAGATCTTTCTCATCATACTCAGATACTAACTTAGGACGTTGAACATCAGCAGTGGTAGTTACGGGCTTGTGGGGACCATCAGTGATAGAACTCAACAAAGTATAATCGTGAAATTGAAAGAAAAGCTTCATCTTCTTAGTCCAATCATCAAATTCTCTTGTGGACACAAGAGCATGTGGTCTATTTCCCCCAGAATGTTCTGTTGAACTTGAAGTGGCCATAATATTCGGAATCGAAACTAAAACAGTAACTAGTTTCGATTGAACAACTTTTATCGAAACAACTAGTTTCGATAGGACAACTTCTATCGAAACAACTAGTTTCGATAGGACAGCTTTTATCGAAACAACTAGTTTCGATACTGAAAATTTCACAGGCAAGTTTCGATAACCACAGTTTCTATAGAGATAAGACAAAAAATCTAGTTTCGATAGTACCTTCTCCCGACAAAATTTAGACAAGAAGTTTTGATGATAAACAAAAATCAGAAACTGTCCCCAGTAGTTTCGATGCCTTCTTCTCCAAGCTTAGAAATACTCCAATGATGATAAGCTCTAGAAATCAATAGTCTAGAAATGACAAATCAATCCAGCGAAAACCTTCGGCTAACCTTCCTGATCACTAATCCAACCTCCGATTCTGAAAATACGAGCAAAAACCCTTGGAAATCGATGAAACAGTAGCCGTCAATCAATAAACCAGTACTTCCAAGAATAGATGTGCAAAAACCCAAAATAAACTTCGAATACCCTCAGTAAACACCTAGAATCGATCAATAAACCTGATAACACTCAAAAACACTAGAGCATAAAGCTCTGATACCAATTGTAGGTCCAGATTTAACTTGAAATCACTGATTTGATCGATTACACACACACACACAGGCGGAAACTGTGTGTATGGTGGTAAAACAGATGATAGAAACAGTGTTGGTGAAGATAACCGGCTAACCACACTATGAATCAACACGCCAACGGTATGAAAATGTAAGAACACAGTGCATAAACAACTGCAGATTGTATTGATTCAAGAACAATGTGAAAGAGAAGGTTCAGGGTTACAGCCTCTACTCACACCCTAAACATTTTCAAACTAGGCTATTTATAGTAGTGACGGGCATCGAAACTATGTTCAATCGAAACTACTAGTTTCGATTGACCATTTACAAATGATACACAAAACTGTCGAAACTACCATCTATCGAAACTACTAGTTTCGATTGAACAAACTCAATCGAAACTAAGTAGTTTCGATGGCCCAGACTTAGCTAATAAAGCAGTAAATTACAGAAAACTAAAATTACATTTAATGAAATGACATAAAGTAAACTAGTCTAAACCTGTTTAAACATACAATAAATGACAACATCTTATACATAAGATATGACTCTACAGAACCCGTGTATGCATGTGTGCGTGTGTAAATGCAGTTCATTTCACTGCCCAGTTTCGGGTTAAACAAAAAGATCATTATCAGATAAAGGATGTTAGATTTTGGCAATAATTCTCTTAAGAGACCAGTTTCGGGTTAGGTCGTTAGCACAATTAATGCGGTTCATCTCACTCCCCATACTCACAAGTATGTAATGAGAGATTGAATCAAGACATGTCTTTACATCAACCGTTGAGCATGTATTCACCCTTGAATCATACCTGATTCCTTGAAATCAAATCCAGATAAAAATTGGATCACCTTACCTAAATCCTCAGACTCCATATCTATTAACATGAATCATCATATGATATTCATTGAAGAAAATCCAATCAAACCAAGACATCTGAATCACTCGATTCTGAATCTTATGATTCTTGATAATCCTTATGGATTCTGCTTGATTTTTTCTGTGCTAAACTATGTAACTTCATTATGGAGATTTGAAAATCTTTGTGAAAAATCTTAGATTCCTTGAGATAGTGCAAGTTACATTTCTATAGCATATCAGTGGGGTACACGTTATATATCCTAAAATTTAATACGTTAACACACAAGAACGTGATACAAAGATGCTTATGGTTTCAAATATCATAATATTGCCAACTTGAATTACTTGTTTATGTGCTTATTACGTATGAATAACTTGTAATCCATGACATGATCCCATATTCTTTGACGTTTATCTTGTATCGTTTTTGCTAAAGTTTAGCCTGATACGATCCTCTACTCGTGTCTTTGAGCAAAAATAGTGTGTTTGTATATACTTGTATATTTCTGTCTAGAAAAGATAAAAAAGATTCTAAGTTTGTGTACAGTTCAATTTTAATCAGAAAAGCCAAAAATATTTGTGTTTAACCTTCTTGAATTGACTTTGAATCCTCTTGATTGAATGTGCTTATCTTGTTTGTTAATTGATTTGACTTCTTCATAATTTGAGTTGAAATTTTGAGTGAACACTGGTTTCTTCGTACTTGTTAAATGCGCAAGAGTTAAACCTTGCGTACTTAGCAAGTGCGCAAGACAGAAGTCATGCGTACTTGCTAAGTACGCAAGAGTTACTTCCTGCGCACTTATCAAGTGCACAAGACCTAGTGTGTCGGGGTATTTAAATAGGTGTTAGAGTTTTTCATCACGTTCTCATTCAAACTTCGAACCACTGTTGAATACCCTTTGCCCATTTTCCTCAAATTTTACGTGTGTTCTAAAGAGCTTTTTCGTCCCGATCATTGTTTCATCTACGGATAAACAACATTTGGTGAGAATCTTAGGGGATTTCATCCGCTAAATCGACTGTTTGGGATTGATTTCTTGCCCTCAAGAACTAGGGTTTTGATGATGTTTTTTGGACCGTGTTTGGTCGTTGTTCACCTAAATTGTGACCTAAAACATGGTTAAATGCATTAATCGAACCTCAATCTTCAAGAAATCGTCCTTAACTTGTCTTGATTTTGGTTTTGATCTCGTGTTTGAACCGAAGGATACCGTTGGTTCACACTTAGGTCAAATTGACCATCTTATGGTACTTTATTGGGGTTGGAATAGGTTACATTGGTCGTAAACATAGTTTTCGACGTAATGGCAACCATCTCAACATCAAATTCACAAGCTTCTGATTTTGGTTTTTCAAAATTTGTCTAAGTGTTAAGTTATGCATACTTAACAAGTACGCAAGACATTAGTAATGCGTACTTGCTAAGTACGCAAGACCTAAACCCTGCGTACATGACAAGTACGCAGGAATGAAATTTCTAAAATTTTTCTAAGTCTGGTTTTTCAGTTATGTGTGAATGCACTATACTTGGTCATGTGTATTCAATTCCAATGAATCTTCTTGTTCTTATTATGTTTACTGTTTGTTTTTACAGTGATGGCTCGTGCCTTTACTAGTGATTTCAATCTCCTTGCACTTACAGAACCGGAATGGAAGGGTGCTGAACTTCAATACAGAGAGATAGTTGATTTCTTGAATTGTTCAAAGATCAGCTATGCTATATCAGCAGATCCAATAGTCTCAAGACCGTACCTGGAGCAGTTCTGGGATACAGCGGATCATGACTGCACGATAACCACTAATGTCATTCGGGCTACTGTGGCGGGTCATGACATTGCTTTTTCTGAGGACATAATTTGAAGGGTCTTACAGTTCCGGGATCTCGCCACCGACCCCACTGCCTATCCTGATTACTTTGTGGATGGCTGTTGGAGGCAGCGTATGGGATACATCGGTGTACGAGATTACTCTTTCTACAAGAAGATGTGGGTTCTAGATCAGTGGAGGTACTTTGCCCACGTGATGATCATGTGTATTTCTTCTTGGAAGGTGGGGAAGGATGCTACGGGACATGATCTTGCAGCAGCCATGGTTGGCTTTTCTCTCAACAGGGGTTATAACTTCTCAAGATACATCTTCAAGGCCTTAACTGATTAGATCAATATGGCTGAGAGGTTTAGATTCCTGTTATACCCAAGATTTGTGCAACTACTAATCAATGATGCGTTGCCAAATATGCCTGCTATTGGGGAGAGACTGCAAGTCAAACGGGTGGACAAGAGAGTGTTTGCACAATTTCTAAAGCCATGCAGTGTAGAACCTACCCCTGAGCATACCCCACTCTTTGGCCACCTGATTAATGAAGCGTATGTGGCACCAACTGATTGGAGATGGTTTATTCATGAGTCTGAGCCAGAACTCAGTGAACATTCTGATGAGCAACAAGAAGACGAGGAAGTTGAGAGTGAGGATGAATTGTCTGAAGGAGGAGACGAAGAAGCGGGTAATGATGGTGCTGAAGAGTCCGACTTCGAAGATACAGAGTCTGATTCATCTGATTCTGATGATGCACCATCACAGGCACACCCAAGAAGACTGACGAAGGTGACCCTTTCTGAGTCATCTTCTAAGAGAAAGCGACAATTGACTAGCATTGAATACGAACCCGATTCTGATTCAGACACTGCTATACAAAGACGTAGGAGAGAAAGTATCAATAAGCAACGGGGGGATAAGCCGCAACAAGCAATCCTTCGTGAGGTAGAGGTCAGTGCTCAGAGGCAAGTACATGTATCGGCTGCGAGTACTGATTCCGCTTCTACCTCACCTTCACAACAGCTGTACATGCGACAACGGAGGAGGCCACAGGTAACACCTGATGTGGCTGTCACTACTATCACAGAGGAGGTTCCTGTCATAGTGTCCCTCCCTGTACCATCTGTCCAAGTGGCGGTGACAACTCCTATTCTGACCGAGTCAGTCACCATCACCCCTTCCACCACTCCTACAACCACCATCCCATCCACAATCCCTACTACCACCATTGAACCTAGAGGTGCACAAAAGAACCGGAACCGGAACCGATCCGATGGATTATCCGAAACCGTATCCGGCTAGAACGGGTTTTTTTACAACCGGTCCGGATATTTTGAGAACCGCCGGTTCCGGGACCGGTTCTGGGTTTTTTGACGGACCGGATAAAAATCGGATATTTTGGAACCGGTTCCGAACCGGTTCTAGCGGTTGGGGTTAAAAAAAACGGCTATATAGCCGTTTTATGCCCTTTTTTTGTTTTTTTTTGTTTTTAAGGATTGAGATTTAGTATAAATAGGTATTGGGTGTATGGGTTAGTTCACCACAACATTCTAGCTCTCAAAACTCAAAAACGCTCTCAAAACGCAAAAAAACGCTCACTTTAAGCAAAAAAAAAACGCTCTCATGGCTTCCGCTTCCGCAAGCACTCAAAATTCGGTTGGTGGTTCTACTAGTGATGTTACGGTTGTGTCAATACTTCCTTGCTCCCGAAACCAAGAAATATGGGCTTATTTCGATTTATGCGAAATGTCGAACGGTTCGCAAAAGGCTCGTTGCAAACGTTGTGGTAGACTTTTGGGTGCGGCGGGAAATAGCAGTTTGAGGAAACATGTTGCTAGTCACGCAAGACACACTCAAGAAGGTGAAGATCAAACTCAAATTAGTAGGGATGGAGGAGTTTGGCAATACAATGTCGAGAGGATTCGTGAGAGAATGGCACATTTCGTCATTCAAGAAGGCTTGCCTTTTGATCATTTTGATAATCCGCGCTTGACGAGGATGATACAAGAGACGCTTCAACCGAGTTACACAAATATAAGTCGTTCTACTTTGAGAAGAGATTGTTTAAAAATGTGGAAAAGAGCTAAAAAAGAATTAATTTTAGGTTTTGAAAATTTAAATACCGGCATTAACTTAACAACGGACGTTTGGTCCGCTCCACATGGTTTACCCGAATCGTACCTTTTCGTTACCGCACGTTGGGTTCAACCGGAGTCGTGGCAAATGATGAAGCGTACGATTGCGTTTGATTATATTGGATATCCACATACCGGTGAAAACTTATTTTATATTTTAGACTCGGTAATTCAAACTTATAAAATTCATTCAAAAATATTTTCAATATCTTTTGATAACGCTTCAAATAACACAAACGCGGTCGAAAAATTAAAAATAAAATATGCCGCCTTGTAACGGTGTTTTTTTCATAGTCGATGTGTTGCACACATCATTAACTTGGTTGTGCAAGACGGTCTAAACGTCCAAGAAATAAGAGACGTAAAAGAAAATTTTAAAGTGATGTTACGTGAAGTTTTTAGCACAAGCAAAAAAAGATATATAAACTATATAAACTTGTGCCAACAAACGGATTCCATCTTTTTAGGTCCGAATTGGGACGTACCTACTAGATGGAACTCGACTTGGAAAATGTTTGAATCGGCCTTAAGGCAAAGAATTACTTTAAAACATTTCCATGATGAACTTGTACAAAAGAAACGTTGTTTACAAAAATTTGATAATATAAGTTGGGATATGATCGAGAAACTAACTAATTTGCTTGAGGTTTTTAAAAATGCAACTACATGTTTATCGGGAGTTTATTATCCCACGTCTTGGCTAATACTTCAACAATTATACTTAATATGTAATAAATTAAAAGAGTTTGAATATCACGGCTCTATTTTTGAAAAAATGGTAAAACCTATGAAAGCTAAATTTAAAAAATATTTTTCAGAAATGCCGGCCGTTGTTACATGTTCGGCCGCCTTAAACCCAACGATTAATGTAACCGGTGTTGAAACATTAATTGGATCAATATCGGATGATTTAAATATGTTCGAGGAAGACCCAAATTTTGAATCAAATGCAATAAGGAATTTCAATTCGGCTTTTAATAATATGTTTGATTATTATTTACGCAAATATGGTGGAAGTGGTGATCCATCAAACATACGTGAATCAATGGGTTCGGGTTCAACTTCTAGTAGTTCAAGGAACCCGATGCTAAATTTATTTAACACTTTAAGAAACGAAAATACTAAACGAGCTCGTGGAACCACACCAAGTAGCGAGCTTGGGAGATATCAAGCAACCGACTTTATTTCTACTCTAAGATCCGAAGAGTTTGAAAACTTTGATATCTTGAGTTGGTGGCAAGGAAGGGAATCCCAATATCCCGTTCTAGCCGCAATGGCCCGTGACCTACTAACCGTCCAAGCTTCCACGGTAGCTTCGGAATCCGCTTTTTCTCTTAGTGGCAGGGTTTTATCTATTCGAAGAACGAGGCTTACATCGGAATCTATGGAGATGTGTATTTGCTTGAAGGACCATTTGGATGCCGCCGAACGTGTACAACATGTTGCAAAACTAGAAGGCGAGCTTGACGTTGAACAAGAAATACATGAATTCGAAGTAGAACATGGGGCGGCGACTCCACTTTCGGACGAAGAACAAGCTTACGATGAAGCCCAACGTATCTCAAGCGAAGAAGAATGAAAACCGATGTTACAAAGACTACGACGAAGAATATTGAAAACATAATAATTAATTAATGCTTTGTGATTCAATTATGCTTTTTGTATTTTTTTTGTACGAACTATTGTTAAATAACTTAAAAAAATCTACAAAATAAATAAAACATGTATTTTATAGTGTATCTTTGTTAATTTTTTTAAATTTTTTTTTCCGGAACCGGTGGAACCGGTTTTTTTTATCCGGTCCGGTTCTAAATATCCGATCCGGTCCCAATAGGTTCCAAGTCTCCACACCCGGAACCGGATCCGATCAGGAACCGGTTCTAATGGATCCGGTTCTTGACCAACGTTGACGGAACCGGCCCGGATCCGAACCGGATCCGGTTCCGAAAAAAAAACCGGTTTGTGCACCTCTAATTGAAACTATCAGTCAACCCTACAACTTTGGAGACTTTTTCGATAATGCTGAAGCCTCTACGTCTAGGAATCCTAATCCAAATGATGCTAGGATAGACACTTTGGAAACACAAGTCGCTGGTCTACTTGAAACTGTTCGGAAATCGAGGGAAGAATCTAAGGCTCAACAGGCTCAAATAAATTCGTTGGTGGACGAAGTTACTATTCTGAGAAGCCAGAGGACTGGGACTGAAGAGAGACTTGCAAATGTGATGGCCCAGAATGAACTGCTGATCAAAACGAATAATATGATTCTGGGACACAGAACGTCCTTAGAGGTACGTTTTGACATGCAGTGGAAAGAACATGAAATGATGGCCAAGTTAGTAGCTGAACTGACCAAGAAGCTCGCTGCTCAGGGGGAGAGAGAAAGAAAAGGAAAAGGCATCAAAATCTACCGGTGATGAGGCTTGTCATCCGGTTGATCTGACAAAGGATGATGACAAAGACAAGGATCCTGAAGCCGAGTCTAGTGGAAGTGAGCAACAAGCTTTGGTGATAGTGCCCATTTCTGCAGTTCCAATGGTTGAGGGGGAGTCGACTCACCAGGAAGGTGGTGTTGCTTCAGGTGGAAATAAAGGAAAGTCGGTGGATGATGTTTTGAAAGATCTATCTGACGACGTGTCGGATAATGCGATCTTATTCTTAGAGCCAGACTATTCCAAAGAAGCACAGATCGAGGCTCTCTGTAATCTTGAAGAAGGAGAGATCGACTCTGGTGACGATTGGAATGAAGAAGATGATGATGTGGTGATCAAAGTTCCCAAGGGCGACGGGGAAAGAGAGTATGAGTTTGAAGATGGATAGATCTTCGAAGTTCCATCCTTTGAATCTCATCTTGGCACAGGTTCAATCAAGCCTGTTAGTACTGTTGAGGCATCGACTGAAGCCTCCCCTGCCAACCCTACACCTGTGGATCCAGAGGCAAAGAAAGACAAACATATGCCTGAAAGTTTATCGAAGGATCCAGCTCCTGTATGGCAAAAGACTTCAATCATAGACAAACACGGAGTGACAGGGATGATCTTAGCTGTGAGGTTCGACAAGGATAAGAAGTTATTTGCAATCAAGCGGGTTGGGGGGGTTCAATACTTGAAACCAACCAGCGAAGCTTTCAACTCCTTGCCTAGATACGACTTCGTGAACCTAGTAAACCGAGAGATGCTGGGTCACTCAAATAAAGCAGTAGCGATGGGTTTGTGGCAGGTTCTATAGCGACATGTAAGATCTGGGAAATTCAAAATGTTTAAGCCTCAAGTGCCCAAGCGAGTCAGGGAGAAGAACGCTAGACATCCTGTGACTAAGAAAAGCTTAAAGAAACTGGTATACAAGCCAGTGATGTGTGAAACCAAGATTCCCCTGAGCAAGTTATCTCAGGATATCTTCGGTAACATATGGTACTGGTACGTAGATCCTAAAGCGGGCGAGGCAGTGGTGATTGGAAAGGTTGGTCCGATAGTGGAAGCTTAGTGTCAAGGGAACTGATCAGAGTGTTTGATGAAGTCTGCTTCATAAACTTCTCTGTGAAAGATCTGGAGGCACTAGCTGACAAGTACTGCATGTACACGGATGAGTGGACAAAATTCCTTGCTTCTAAATACGACAAGGTGATCAAGTTCTGCCTTGACTACAAGAAGAAGATGGAAGCTAAAGCTGGGGAGCAGTGAAGACCGAAGACAATCCAGAGCTGTTGTCAAGGGGGAGTTTGTTGAAGCACTTTTGTGTGACAAACACTCTGGATAGTGTCTTAGTTTATTGTACTTGTCTTGTCTTTGTATATTAATGTCTGTATGTATTAGTTATCGAGTTGTAATTTCTAATGCATGTTATTGTTGTATTATTTCTCTAAGTGTTTTGCGCACTTAGCATGTGCGCAGGAATTAGTTCCTGCGTACTTAGCAAGTACGCAAGAATACTCTGCGTACTTGCTAAGTACGCATGAACAATTTGCCCTGCGCACTTGTTAAGTGCGCAGAGATCAGGTCTTGTATAAATAGAATAGGTTAACAGAAGATATGTACGCAGACATTTTTGCACTCAGTATTTTCTCTCTGTAACCGTTCAAGTTTATAATAGACGAAGTTTTAAAGTGATTTTGTTGTCGGTTTACTTTGTGTTGTTTGATCCTCCACCTAGTCACGGGCATTCCGCACCCGGTCCGACTAGTCACACACCCACACGTAACGATCCGAGACACCCGGGGACCTATACAATTACATGGCATACGTAATAAACATCTAACATGTATAACAATGTGAAAATAATAGACACCTTCAATATGACCCAACAGAGTATCACTGTTCGGATTACGAGACAAAGATGACAGGTACTCGGCACATCATAACCGTGGAGGATCGGGCTACGAGTTGAGCTCGGGTGACGACCGTAGTTATCACCAGTTACCGATCTTGGTGTTACAACATACTTAACCTATGCACGTACCTGCACCACACCTGCATCTACTCCAGCTGTGAAGGTAGTTTTCTTTTCTTACATAAGTTGTCCTCATTCAGTGTGGTATATATATACTCTCTTTCATGATTTGCTGGATTGGATGACAAAAACTTTCGCCATGAGATATAGCAGACGACAGTACCCGATCTGATGGGAACCCGAGGTGGAGGAGCAAGACCAAACGGGAGAGAACTATAAGGGCCAGGGGACCCATAGTCTCATTGGGATCATGTGGATCCACACATACAAACAAACCTGGAGCATGAGTTGCTCGACACTGATTTGAGAATCTCTGCCCTAACATAGTGCCTGACTTCCACCACACACATCCTGTTATTAGAGGACACCCGTAGTGCCTCTCTACCATCAACTTCATCCAACAACAGCATTAGTCGGTAGATTCATGAGTATTGGTACACATGACTAAGAGTAATCCGATTAAACATATACATTGCACGCGAGAGTGCAATACGATGACACGATCTAATGAACATTTCAGATTTCTTTTAACTGAGCGCTTGGGATAGGAGAAACACTATAGGGACCATACAAAGTAAATTATCATTGCGGGTGCACTCGTAATCATAATTTACAGTGCAGGAGAACTCTAGTGAGTCTTACTGTCTGAGCTAATGTTTATGATTAATCCGTATTTCTAATCTCAATTCCCAGTCACTTGATTAATGAACAGAATTACCATAACAAAAGGGTTGAGCCAAAAGACATCAGATGATGCAATGGGCTATCACAAGTGACGTGCAAATGTACATCATATCCTTCATCTTCGGATTATAATGAATCCAAAACTTTTATTGAGACTTCATTCACACGACAACATTGACCGAAACTTTGTAGAGATCTATTCGCAGTTGATTTGACCTCGGTTTTTGGACTGAACATGGAAATTCTTTGTAAAGTACTACTTCAACTTTTGAGGTTCAGCTATAGATTTTCTCTTTTCGAATTCACTTATGGCTGATCTTCGGTCTAGCATGAATCAGGTCTTAACAATTAGAAATTCATGTAACATTCTCACAGTTCTGAAAGAACAAGAGAAATTCGAATTGGATCAAACCAACTTTTAATGGATCTTGAGTAACAAAGATCTCCCTCATCCATTAGTGTTTTCTAAAGCCTACCCTCCTGAGACACGTAAACTCCATGTTGATCCTCGTAACGATCAACACTTGCATTAATTGCACAACTATTATTGGAGATCACGACATAATCTCAGGATCTACCTTACCACTTAGTATCAAATTTACTTGATGCTTACATCAGAAATGCTATGCACTAACTTCTGTAATGAGATGGAAATTTATTCTGGCTCCCTTACATGTGACACCTATAAGGTATTGTGGAAACCCGACTTAAGACAAATGGATAATCTTACATCCTTTTGTATTTACATTTCCCTAAGGATCATTTTGTTCGCTGAGTCTCTGATCTTAGACCACAGGAAAGACGTATTCACATCTCTTACTCCCAACTTTTATACTTAAGGAGCTCTAGAGCACCTACTGTTAGGAAATGACTTCTTGACACATGCTTAGGGAAAACACAGAACTTTGACATTTAACACTCATTATCACAATGTTATGGCTTAAACCCTTGTGCTAAGGACTTTAAGGCTATAACAACCGTCATGAGTGAAATACGTAATGGTAAGTCATGATAATACCACTCGAATGTCAGGAAAGTTGCAGACGTACTACTAGTTGTTAGCAAATTCTGAAAACTCCTATTCATTTCCAACCAACTTTAGTGGGAAATTAAAGACCAAGTTGAAAGATGCGAACTTCATCGTTTGAGAGATGCACCCAACAATCATAGGAATGCAATTTTAAGAATCAATTGCAGTGTTCTATGATTGTGTAACACCCTAATTTTTAAAGAAATATAAGTGAAGAGAATAAAGTTGTCATTTTATACAACCCTAGGGGGTAAAGTGACATTATATTAAAGTGTAAGGGGTTAAAATGCTGTCAAATCAAAGTCCAGTGACTAAAAGTAAAAATTTATGAAAATAGACAGATCTCAGACCGACATCTGTAGACATATCGGCCCGCTATGTAGAGGGCAAGGAATCAACCGGGGAGTGACAGGTGTCGGGTGACTAATCACTGAAGACTGACACGCGGGGGATCGATATCGGACCGACATGGGATCCGTTGTGCAATTCATTCATTTCGGACTGACATGAAAAGTATAACGGACCGTTATGTGACCACTAAGCAAAATACACCGCCACACTAGATAGCGGACCGACATGTGTAGGGATAGCGGTCCGCTATGGACCCATCGACCAGCCTATAAATAGTTGGATCTTGTGAACCTTTTTAGGCATCCCACAAATCAAACACACATCCTAAAACACACACATAGCCTCGGTAAACGTGCCCAGAAGGCCCGGTTTGGGTAGAGTAGTCCGGTTTCCAGCTTTTCGATCCCAAATCGAAAGAGATAGTGCTGAGGTAAGGTTTCGATAAGTTCCTAATAACTTGGTTAAATTCACTAAGTTAGTAACTCATGATTGAGTAATGTTATAATAGCTTAGGACCTTGATCCAAGTCATTGTGCTGTTTGCATAAGCACGAAAAGATTGTTTGAAAGAGAAGGAAGTTAGAGGAGAGTTCTATGAGGCCCTTTTTAAATGTTTACTTTAAATGTTTTGGGCCGGTATGCATTCTAGAAAGATTTACATAAATGCTATATACCTTGATTTAAATATTTGGGATAGCATTCATGTGTTGCAAGAGGTTATGTATCAAAGATGTTTTAAATCTTAAAACTAAGTAACGGACTATTCATAAAATATCAAAGAAGCGACCGGTATGTGTTTATCTGGCAAACAAAATATTCTGTCTAAGGAAAGAATGGTGTATAAATCCCTTTTTAACCCATCATTCTTTCCTGAGAACATCTCTGTTGGAGGTACTACTTTGGGAAGATAACCACCTCATCTTCCTGATATATCATGGAGAAACCATTACAAGGATTTAAGATAATGAATGATTTTGAAAGAAAAAGAGAAAGAAAGAAAATGAATACTTGCCTTTTTGGCATGAATTCATAAAGTAAAGAGTTTGAGAAAGAAAATTGTTTTGACATGTAAAACGTTTTAGAACTTGTCATGGTGCGCCCAGATAAATAATGGTAGAGAAGTCATGGTTTTACCTTGACTAGCAGAGGTCTTGACATTTATTGTCTTGACAAAAGAGTAAACAGAAAGAGATAGATTTTTAGGCATGTTTTGCCATGCCAGATATTTGGACCATATTGGTCTGTAAATAAAGAAAGATTTTGCCATGTCTAGCTAAGTGCCACATGATATCTTGCAACTTAAGACGTAGAGATATATTGTATTCCTTTGTGGGATATAGTATGGAAACCTTCTGCAAGGGTATGTATAAGAGGTGACGACCACTTGGAGGTGAACGTGACCTCAGGAAAGACAAGTATGCAAGTTTAAAGTATTATGTTTGGGCAAGAAGTTAATGTGATGTTTTGAATGAGTGTCATATAAATCCATTTATGAATGAGACAGAGGTCAAAGACTTTTTTACTAAAACTTAGAACCAGCGTAAAGCTACAGATGTTTAAGCATGTGTATCAGGAAAAGATGTAGCCTCCTGTAGTAGAGGCAAGGAACAAGAGTAGAGGCATCGTGCAGGCTATCTGGCATCCTATGATGAGCTGGCATTAGAATAGTTATGTTTTACTTTCTTTAGAATGTACTTTAAGACAAATTTTATGATATAAAATAGTATTTTAAAGTCTTCCGCTGTGTATGATCTCTGTTTTACTATATGTTCATGAGTAAATTCGACAAATGGCCGGCATCTCGGGTGAGCCTGGATGTGGGTGTCACAAGTTGGTATCAGAGCTATAGTTTAAGCGATTTAGATACTTGCCCAAGTATCTAGACTTAAACTAGGGTTAAGATACAGTAAGAATGCCAGTAGAGATGCTAGTCAAGAAAGCATGATGCCAAGGGAAAGGAGAAAGGTATGGGTATTTTAGTAGGAAGCATAATAGAAGGATAACTAGAGCACCGAAAGTGGCGTAAATGATTAATTTCGTTGTGGTCACAGTTATTAATATTTACAATACACTTGTGTTCTAGCTATCAATCCATCATGTAAATACTAAAACACTCCATATCTTTTGTAGAAATAGTTGGTAGAGGTAGAGGCAGAAGAGGAGGAAGGGTTAATCCCAATACTCCTCGAAGGCAGACGCGGTCCGCCGCCAATGCTGAACCAGAATTAAGACATGTGGAGAGAGGAAAGCGAGTAGAGGAACCTATGATAGATCTACAACCTAAAAATCTTGTAGACATGGCTGTTGCCAAAGCACTAGACACGGCTCTGCTAATTTTATTGACAAGCTTAGAGGAAAAAAGAAAGAAGAATGATGAGACTCAACTGATAGAGAGAACTAATAAGCTAGATGATAAGGATGAAGATGATTTCGATTATGATGAATCTGATGATTCATATGAGGCACAACCTCAGAAGAAAGGAAAGAAGGGATGTCCTTATAAAGCATTCAAAGACGGAAACCCTCCAAAGTTTGAAGGAATGAGGGATGCCACTGTTACTCATCAGTGGATAAGAGAAATAGAGGCAGTAATCAAGATTAGTGAGTGCAGAGACGACCAGAAGGTCAATTATGCAGCCCACTCGTTTGTTTCAGAAGCTTTATGTTGGTGGGAAAAATTGGTCATAGCTTTGGGAGATAAAGCTATTGACCGAATAACTTGGGAGGAGCTAAAAAGATTGCTGAGATAGGAATTTTGTCAAGATAAAGAGATGGACAAACTTGAGAGAGATTTTCTTAAATTAGAAGCTGGTAGTATGACTCACCGAGAGTACACTACCAAGTTTAATAGAATGGCTCATTTAGTACCCCATCTGATAACCCCTGAATCTGTGCGCATCAAGTGATACGTACAGGGTTTGCCATCAGAGATACGGAGATTAGTAAAGACTTCAGACCTGAAAACCTATCCGTCTGCCGTGTAACTTGCTTCAACAATGTACGATGAAATCTTCAGTTCCCGCCCTGTGTAATCAAAGAGAAAATGGTCAGACTTTTCTAAAAAGCAGAACAACAAGAATGGAGGAGGAAAGAAGCAAGAACAGGGAGGTGGCTTTTATAAATGTACCAAATGTGACAAACTTCATACTGGAGAATGCAAGTATGAATCTAATACTTGCTACAGCTGTGGTAAGCCAGGACATATAGCCACCAATTGCCCAAGTAAGTCCGGGCTGAGGTGTTACAAGTGCAGAGAACTTGGACATCGAATTATAGAATGCCCAACTCTGAAGATTTCAACACCAGTTGCAATCAAAGATGGAAAGGAGAAGGAAGTCCCGAAGGCCAGAAGTAGGGCCTACACGTTGACAACAGAGGAAGCGAAGGCATTTCCTGACGTAGTATCAGGTACATTTCTCGTTAATGACGTACCTGTTACTGTGTTATTTGACTCAGGAGCTAGTAAGAGTTTCGTATCCTTAGATTTATATCCTTCCTTAGCTAGACCTACCATAAGAACAGACGGAATCTTTGAAGTAGAAACGGCCCTGTGTAATCAAAGAGAAAATGGTCAGACTTTTCTAAAAAGCAGAACAACAAGAATGGAGGAGGAGGAGGAGGAGAAAAGAAGCAATAACAGGGAGGTGGCTTTTATAAATGTACCAAATGTGACAAACTTCATACTGGAGAATGCAAGTATGGATCTAATACTTGCTACAGCTGTGGTAAGCCATGACATATAGCCACCAGTTGCCCAAGTAAGTCAGGGTTGAGGTGCTACAAGTGCAGAGAACTTGGACATCGATTTATAGAATGCCCAACTATGAAGATTTCAACACCAGTTGCAATCAAATATGGAAAGGAGAAGGAAGCCCCGAAGGCCAGAAGTAGGGCCTACACGTTGACAACAGAGGAAGCGAAGGCATTTCCTGACGTAGTATCAGGTACATTTCTCGTTAATGACGTACCTGCTACTTTGTTATTTGACTCAGGAGCTAGTAAGAGTTTCCTATCCTTAGATTTATATCCTTCCTTAGCTAGACCTACCATAAGAATAGATGAAATCTTTGAAGTAGAAACGACTATTGGAAAAACGATGAAGGTGGCAGAAGTCATTCAAGATTGTTTTATCAATCTTGAAGGGCACAGATTTTCCGTTAGACTATATCCAATGATCCTCGAAGGATTTAATGTAGTCTTGGGAATGGACTGGTTGGCAGCAAATGATGCCCAGATTATTTGCAATAAGAAAGCAGTCCAGATGCAGACTCCATACGGTAATTGGATCACCATCCATAGTGATAAGATAAGATCAACCGTTAGAATCATTTCTATGATGAAAGACACAAAATTTATGAGTCAAGGCAATGATGCCTACCAGGCTTATGCTATTGATTCCAAAGTGAAAACTAAGGAATCAAAAGATGTGCCAGTAGTTTGCGACTTTCCTGATGTATTTCCAGAAGAAATACCTGGAATACCTCTAGAAATAGAAGTGGAGTTTAGAATCGACTTAATACCTAGTGCTATGCCTGTAGCTAAAGCACCTTATCGATTAGCTCCATCAAAAATGAAAGAACTTATGTCACAACTGCAAGAGTTGTTAGGCAAAGGTTTCATTAGACCGAGTATCTCACCTTGGGGTGCTCCGGTATTATTCGTGAAGAAGAAGGATGGTAGTATGCGTATGTGCATAGACTACCTAGAGTTGAACAAACTTACCATAAAGAACATATACCGTTACCAAGGATTGATGACCTGTTTAATCAATTACAAGGAGCAAACTGGTTTTACAAAATCGATCTAAGGTTAGGTTATCATCAGTTGAAGGTTAGAGATGAAGATATTCCAAAGACAGCCTTCCGTACGAGATATGGACACTATGAGTTCTTAGTAATGTCATTTGGTTTGACTAATGCCCTCGATGCATTCATGGATCTCATGAATAGAGTATGTCAACCAATGTTGGACCGGTCTGTGATCGTGTTCATTGATGATATTCTAATTTACTCTAAGAATGAAAGTGATCATGCATGTCATCTCAAGGAAGTGCTGGAAACACTTAGAAAAGAGAAGTTGTATGTAAAATTCTTTAAGTGTGCGTTTTGGCTCCGAGAAGTTCAGTTCTTGGGTCATGTGATAAACGCAGAAAGAATTCTTGTAGATCCTTCAAAGATAGAAACAGTGATGAAATGGAACCCGCCAAAGACACCTACAGAGATACGTAGTTTATTAGGTATGGCTAGTTACTATAGAAGGTTTACTCAAGATTTCTCTAAAATTGCTACCCCATTAACGAAACTTACTAAGAAGGAGACAAAGTTTGCATGGGGAACAGAGCAAGAAAATGCTTTCCAAAAGCTAAAAGAGAAATTGACTCAAGCTCTGGTATTATCTTTACCAGAAGCGACAAAGGATCTGGTAGTTTACTATAATGCTTCGTATCAGGGACTGGGATGTGTATTAATAAAGAGAGGCAAGGTTATAGCCTATGCTTCACGATAACTCAAACCCCATGAAGCTAACTACCTGACCCATGATTTAGAGTTAGTTGCTGTAGTATTTGCACTTAAAATATGGAAACACTATCTGTATGGAGTTAAGTGCACAATCTACACAGATCATAAAAGCTTAAAGTATTTCTTTGAGCAAAAAGATCTGAATATGAGGCAGCGGAGATGGTTAGAGCTGATAAAGGATTATGATTGTGAAATCCTATATCACCCAGGGAAAGCCAATATAGTGGCAGATGCTCTAAGTCATAAAGAAGAGCATCCTCCTATCAAGGTGAAGTCATATAAGTTAATTGTAACTCCTGACTTTATGACTCAGCTCAGGAATGCCCAGATAGACGCATTGAAAGCAGAAAATGTTAAGAAAGAGAGAATGGCTGGATAAGAGAAGTACTTGGAAGAGAATGAGTATGGAGTTAAGATTCGATTCGACCGTATGTGGATACCACATATGGATGAATTCAGAGTTAAAATTCTGGATGAAGCTCATAAATCATGATATTCAATTCATTCGGGTACTACAAAGATGTACCAAGATCTGCGCCAAGATTATTGGTGGCCCAGTATGAAATTTGATGTCATGAAATATGTGGCCAAGTGCCTAACTTGTTCTCAAGTTAAAGTAGAGCATCAAAAACCTTATGACAGATTACAGTCCAGAATGGAAATGGGAGAATATCACTATGGACTTCATAACAAAACTCCCAAAAACAGCTAAAGGTTATGATACCATATGGGTGATAGTCGATAGGCTAACTAAGAGTGCTCACTTCTTACCGATACGTGAGACACACTCTTCAGAAAGGTTAGCAGAGGCATTTATTAAAGAAAATATTTCACGGCATGGAGTGCCGGTTTCAATTGTATCTAGCAGAGACACACGTTTTACGTCACGTTTCTGGAAGAAGTTCCATGAAGAGATGGGAAGTAAGTTATTGATTAGCATGGCATATCATCCTCAAACAGATGGCCAAAGATATGTTGCGTTCTTGCATTATTGACTTTGGAGGAAGTTGGGATAGTCATCTACCTTTGGTAGAATTCTTGTATAACAACAGCTATCATGCAAGTATTTGCATGCCGCCATATGAAATGTTGTACGGGAGAAGATGTAGAACTCCCATATGTTGGGGAGAAGTTGGACAGAAAGAGATTGGAAGTAAAGAAATAGTCCAAGCAACAGGTGTAAAGTTAGATCAGATTAAAGCTCGCCTAAAAGCTGCTCAGGACAGACAGAAGTCTTATGCAGATAAAAGGCGAAGACCAATAGAATTCCAAGTTGGAGATTACGTTCTACTGAATGTATCTCCATGGAAAGGAATCATTAGATTCAGGAAGAGAGGAAAGTTAAGTCCTTGATTTATTGGACCATTTAAGATTATTGCTTGAGTAGGGAAAGTTGCATATATACTGGAATTGCCAGAAGAGTTGAGTGGAATTCACTCGACATTCCATGTATCGCACTTATGAAAGTGTTTGGCAGACGAAACCTCTCACGTACCACTGAATGACATTGAAGTAGACGAAAGATTGAATTATGTCGAGAAGCCATTGGCTATACTCGACTAGAAAGAGAAGAGATTACGAAATAAAGTATTCATACAAGTGAAAGTTTAGTGGCAACATCGAAAGGGGTTTGATGCCACATGGGAGACAGAGGAAGAAATGAGGCAATCTTATCACTACTTATTCGAGTAAGTAACAGGTTTCGAGGACGAAACCTTTGTAAGGGGGGTAGTTTGTAACACCCCAATTTTTAAAGAAATATAAGTGAAGAGACTAAAGTTGTCATTTAATAAAACCCTAGGGGGTAAAGTGACATTATATTAAAGTGTAAGGGATAAAATGTTGTCAAATCAAAGTCCAGGGACTAAAAGTAGAAATTTATGAAAATATACAGATGTCGGACCGACATCTGTAGACATATCGCTCCACTATGTAGAGGGCAAGGAATCAACCGGGGAGTGACATGTGTCGGGTGACTAATCACTGAAGACTGCCACGCCAGGGATCGATATCGGACCGACATGGGATCCGTTGCGGTCCGCTAGCTGCAGTTCATTCATTTCGGACCGACATGAGAAATATAACGGTCCGTTATGTGTCTACTAAGCAAAATACACCGCCACACTATATAGCGAACCGACATGTGTAGGGATAGCGGTCCGCTATGGACCCATCGACCAGCCTATAAATAGTTGGACCTTGTGAACGTTTTTAGGCATCCCATACATCAAACACACGTCCTAACACACACACTTAGCCTCGGTAAGCGTGCCCATAAGGCCCGGTTTGCATAGAGTAGTCCGGTTTCCAGCTTTTTTATCCTAAATCGAAAGAGATAGTGCTGAGGTAAGGTTCTGATAAGTTCCTAATGACTTGGTTAATTTCACTAAGTTAGGAATTCATGATTAAGTAATGTTATAATGGCTTAGGACCTTGATCCAAGTCATTGTGCTGTTTGCATAAGCATAAAAAGATTGTTTGAAGGAGAAGGAAGTTAGAGGTGAGTTCTATGAGGCCCTTTTTAAATGTTTTGGGTTGGTATGCATGCTAGAAAGATTTACATAAATGCTATATACCTTGATTTAAATATTTGGGATAACATTCATGTGTTGCAAGAGGTTATGTATGAAAGATGTTTTAAATCTTAAAACTAAGTAACGGAGTATTCATAAAATATGAAAGAAGCGTTGGGTAACCATCCGACCAGTATGTAGTTATCTGGCAAACAGAATATTCTTTCTAAGGAAAGAATGGTGTATAAATCTCTTTTGGACCCGTCATTCTTTTCTAGGAACATCTATGTTGGAGGTGCTACTCTTGGAAGATAACCACCTCTTCTTCCTGATATATCATGGATAAACCATTACAAGGATTTAAGATAATGAATGATTTTGAAGGAAAAAGAGAATGAAAGAAAAAGAGAAAGAAAGAAAGAATATTAATACTTGCCTTTTTTGGCATGAATTCATAAAGTAAAGAGTTTGAGAAAGAAAATGGTTTTGACACGTAAAACGTTTTAGAACTTGTCATGGTGCGCCTAGATAAGTAATGGCAGAGAAGTCAGGGTTTTACCTTGACTAGCAGAGGTCTTGACATTTATTGTCTTGACAAAAGAGTAAAGAGAAAGAGATAGAGTTTTAGGCATGTTTTGCCATGCCAGATATTTGGACCATACTGGTCTGTAAATAAAGAAAGATTTTGCCATGTCTGGCCAAATGCCACATGATATCTTGCAACTTAAGACGTAGAGATATATTGTATTCCTTTGTGGGGTATGGACACCTTCTGCAAGGGTATGTATAAGTGGTGACTACCACTTGGAGGTTAACATGACCTTAGGAAAGACAAGTGTGCAAGTCTAAAGTATTATGTTTGGGCAAGAAGTTAATGTGATGTTTTGAATGCGTGTCATATAAATCCATTTATGAATGAGACAGAGGTCAAAGACTTTTTTACTAAAACCTAGAACTCTTCAGCGTAAAGCTGATAGTTGTTTAAGCATGTGTATCAGGAAAAGATGTAGCCTCCTGCAGTTGAGGCAAGGAACAAGAGTAGAGGCATCATGCAGGCTATCTGGCATCCTATGATGAGCTGGCATTAGAATAGTTATGTTTTACTTTCTTTAGAATGTACTTTAAGATATATTTTATAATATAAAATAGCACTTTAAAGTCTTCCGCTGTGTATGATCTCTGTTTTACTTTATGTTCATGAGTAAATCCGACAAGTGGCCGGCATCTCGGGTGAGCCGGGATGTGGGTGTCACAAGTTGGTATCAGAGCAATAGTTTAAGCGATTTAGATACTTGCCTAAGTATCTAGACGTAAACTCACTCAGCGTTGCTATTTTTAATATGCATATCAGTTAAGTGTAGGTGGCTATTGATGGATATGGATGCTTGGCTTGGAGAGAACGGTTACCCGAAGACCAAAGTCTGGTATCCCGTTTATGTTTTAGTTGATTCAAACAAGTTTCAGTTTGTATTTTGACAAGTTATGTTTAGACGTGTCATGTATTTCCACTACGTATGTTGTAGTGTTAAATCGTTTTTGCTGTGTTATTGAAAGTCTTATGTTTAAGTTCTATGTGTTGATGAGTAAAACCAATAAGTGAGGCCTCCCGGGTTTGGGGCTTTACAAGTTAGTATTAGAGCCATAGTTTGAGAGATTTGGACATCCCCGGTGTCCAGACTTAAACTGATAATGGGACAAGGTAGCGGATGCCAGTAACGGTTAACTCAAGCCAAAGCATCAGAAGCGTAGAGTAAGTAAAATTTCTTTCCCTATTTAGAGTGTCAAGATAAGAATAGAGGCTTTAGTGGAATCATGAGAGTGAATAAATAGAAAACAAGAAGTGATGTAATGGTTAATTGAAGATGGCTAGTGTATATTAACATCTTACCTTACTTATTGCATTCTACATATTCCCTAGCATGATGAAATTAAATCCCTTTGTTCTCTATCTTTCAGTTAGAAATGGCTAGACGTGGAGGAACTAGAGGAGGTGGAGGAGGAAGACGTGGTGGGTGTACAGGCCTCGACTGAAGTCATCCCCGAGGTGCCCAAGAAGCAAGCAGTTAAGCGAACTGGTGAGGACCTCCAAGGTCCTGGTGAGAGGAGAGCGAGGGTAGAAGCTGAGGGTCTATGTGGCACGTGTGGGAAGAGGCACGAAGGTGATGTAGAGCCGGTCAGGTAGGATGCTTTAGGTGTGGCAAGTTCGGACACCAGTCACGCAACTGTCCGGATAAGCCTAGATGCCACAACTGTGGAGAGCACGGACATTTAAGCCGAGATTGTAGGAAGCCCAAAGAACCGAAAGCTGGGGGATCCAAAAAAGGAAAAGGTGCAGGGAAAGAACCCTACATCAACAAGGCCAAAGCAAGGGTCTACCAGATGATTTAGTAGGATACGTTGCAAGCTCGGTTATGTTACATCAAGTTCATATTATTGATTTCCTCATATGATTAGTTAGCCCCAATAGCTTAGATGCCTTAGAATTAGAGATTGCCCCAATTAGACTCTCAGTGGTAGTTAATCACAATGGCCTTCATAACCAAGCTGCCATGCATAGCTACGGTTCATGCCACCCATTTTGTGATTTGCTATCTGTATAGCTTATGGCAGGTTTCGAGGATGGAACCTATTGTAAGGAGGGTAGACTTGTAATATCCCGTATTTCAAAAGCGATAGAACGAGCACGAGATTCACATAGAATTAAAGAAGAAGAAACGAGATGGACCGGGCCTTGGGTCGGATTGCTAGGTGGGCCGAGTTGGGGGTGAGGGTGAGGCTTTAGACCCTAACCCTCCATTCTTTCCCTCATTTTCCCACTTTATCTTCATCACCATTCTAGAGAGAGAAACGTCTAGAGAGAGAGTGACGGTTTTGACCAAAGATTGGCCCAACCTTCTTCTCCAGCATTTGTTTGAAGCTTTTCCGAAGAATCAAGCACAATCAGGTAACAAAACTCGTTCAGATCTGAGATTTTGTTTAAAATGGGTTTTTAGGGTTTCAACAATTTTTCTTCTAAAAGAATAGATTTTTACGTGTGTTTTTGAATAAAAACCATAGATTCAGCTTCATGGAAAAGATTAGAACAGTTTGGACGTAAGAAGTTGGGATTTTGGATCAAAAACGAAGAATCTAGCTTAGATCAGATGAATCGTCCGAAAAGTCGATGAATGGACCGAAAAGTCCTGTTCGTCCGAAAAGTATTTCGGACACGGTGTGAGGTTTCGATCGAAAAGAGATTTTGATCGAAAAAAGATTTCCGACGGATCAGATTTCGGAGGAACAAGTCTTTGGATGGAAGACATTTCGGGCGAATTAGTTTCGGGCGAAATGGTTTTCGGATAAGACTTTTTGACCGAAAGGAGATTTCGGTCAAGTAGAGTTTTCGACCGGTAGATTTCGGACAGATAGTTTTAATATGACACGATGTTAACTCATTTCGTTTATGACCACTCGTACAGATCGTTGAGCCTTAAGAAGAGTAGCTAAGAAAGTCAGGTGAGTTCTAATCCACTTTTTACCTACATTAGGGGTAGTGTGCATACTTTGTGTAAAGTGTTTATTACATATTGTATATTAATAAACGAAGTGAAAGCTATGTTTTAGTGAAAAGTTTAAATGAGGCAAATGTACGTTTTGAGCAAAGTATACCTATATTATTGGCAAGCATTTACTATATTTCTATATACATAAACAAAGGCATAATATACGTGTTAGTATTTTCAAGTAAAGTAAGATATATCTTTATGGCAAGCGTTTACTAAATTTTTATATGCATAGACAAAGGCATGATATATGTGTTAAGTTATATTTCAATATAAGTAAAGGTATTTATGGCAAGCGTTTACTATATTTTCATATACATAAACAAAGGCATAATACACGTTAAAGTTATGATGAAGTTAAAGAAAGTTGTATGTACAGAAAGTGAATAGATATCCTACGAGAATGTGTACCAGTTGTAAAGGTCCTTGGGACAGATGTTACTTATACAAGATGTCAGATATGGGTTCTACCCATTAGTAAGAACCTTGACGGTTCGTTAACGGTTGCACAATTGGGATGAGTGACGTCGGTTGCTCGGGAGGTTCATGCAACCTCCCCTTAGCGTTAAGCGTATTGTCGGTTCATGGACGTGAGCCATGGGGGCGGTACAGAAGTGACAAGGGAATTTACGGATAAGCGGTATTGTCGGTTCATGGCCGTTGGCCATGGGGGCATTGACCAGGTACTTGTCAGTTCATGGACGTGAGCCATGAGGGCAGTACAGTGTAAAGGAATTGACGGTGTATTATATGTTTTAACCTGATTTGAAAAGTAATGTATGTAAAGTTTTGCCATAAGGGCAGTATATATGTATTAGTAAACCATTTATATAATTGATTTATAATAAACGTTAGAACTCACTCAGCGTTGTTGATTTTTAGTATGCATATCAGTTAAGTGTAGGTGGCTGTTGATGGATGTGGATGCTTGGCTTGGCGAGAAGAGTTACCCAAAGACCAAAGTCTGGCATCCCGTTTATGTTTATGTTGTAGTTGATTCAGACAAGTTTCAGTTTATATTTAGACAAGTTATGTTTAGACGTGTCATGTATTTCCGCAACATATGTTGTAGTGTTAAATTGTTTCCGATGTGTTATTGAAAGTCTTATGTTTAAGTTCTATGTGTTGATGAGTAAAACCAACAAGTGAGGCCTCCCGGGTTGGGGCTTTACTAGTTGGTATTAGAGCCATAGTTTGAGAGATTTGGAAATCCCCAATGTCCAGACTTAAACGGAGAATGGGACAAGGTAGAAGATGCCAGTAACGGGTAACTCAAGCCAAAGCATCAGAAGTGTACAGTAAGTAAAATTTCTTTCCCTGTTTAGAGTGTCAAGATAAGAATAGAGGCTTTAGTGGAATAATGAGAGTGAATAAATTGAAAACAAGAGGTGATGTAATGGTTAACTGCAGATGGCCAGCGTATATTAACATCTTACCTTTCTTATTGCATTCTACATATTCCCTAGCATGATAAAATTAAATCCCTTTGTTCTCTATCTTTCAGTTAGAAATGGCTAGACGTGGAGGAACTAGAGGAAGTGGAGGAGGAAGACGTGGTGGGCGTACAGGCAGCCGCGGTGGAGCTAGTATAAACCAAGAGATTGAGGGGAGTGTTCACACTACCCATACTGAGACGGAGGTTAGTAAGCACAATGCTGAACATGCGGAAGGAGATGACCAGCCATTTGAGTTTGAACCAGCCGTACAAGCAGCTCTCGACCGAGAATTCACCCGATTACTGAAGGAAACTATACCGATCATACTAGACTAAGCCTTATGGAAAGCCAAGGAGAACCCCAACACAACCCTAGTCCCAGAAGGGCCCGTGGTGCTTCCAAATATGGGGGGGGGGGGCAATTCCAACAAAGAACGTTGCACCCTCTGCTCGCGGTTGTGACTACAAAGCATTTCGAGGTTGTGATCCACCGGTGCTTACTGGGGAAAAAGAAGTTGAAGATACTTTAGAATAGATTAACGATATGGAGTCGACCATTCGCCTTAGTGAATTTCGAACGGAACAAGCGGTCTTGTTCGCTGCAAAATCATTAAAAGGTGAAGAAGCACACCAGTGGGAAACTGCGAAACAGGCTAAGGGCGACCAAAATGGAATGACCTGAAGGCATTGGTAACCGAGAAGTTTTGTCCTAAGAACAAGGTCCACACAGGGGAAAGGGAATTCTTGACTCTACAAGCCGGACTCATGACTCACAGGCAGTATGCTTCAAAGTACAATGAATTGGCACGTCTGGTGCCCCACCTGGTGATAACTTAAGAGAGGAGAATTCATTATTATGTCCAGGGGTTGCCTCCGAAGTTCCGTACTTTTGTTAAGGCCAACACACCGAGTACCTTTGAGTCGATGGATGTTCTGAGCGGTGTTGTGTATGATGACATCACCGCGACTGAAGTCATCCCTGAGGTGCCCAAGAGGCAAGCCGTTAAGCGAACTGGGGAGGACCTCCAAGGTCCTGGTAAGAGTAGAGCGAGGGTAGAAGTTGAGGGCCTCTGTGGCACGTGTGGTAAGAGGCACGTGGGTGAATGTAGAGTCGGTCAGGTAGGATGCTTTAAGGTGTGTCAAGTTTGGACACCGGTCACGCGACTTTCCGGATAAGCCTAGATACCACAACTGCGGAGAGCACAGACATTTAAGCCGAGATTGTACGAAGCCCAAAGAATCGAAAGCTGGGGGATCCGAAAAAGGAAAAGGTGCAGCGAAAGAACCCTACATCAACAAGGCCAAAGCAAGGGTCTACCAGATGACTCAGTAAGGTACGCTGCAAGCTCTGTTATGTTACATCAGGTTCATATTATTGATTTCCTCATATGATTAGTTAGCCCCCATAGCTTAGATGCCTTAGAATTAGAGATTTCCCCGATTAGACTCTCAGTGGTAGTTAATCACAATGGCCTTCATAATCAAGCTGCCTTGCATAGCTAAGGTTCATGCCACCCATTCTGTGATTTGCTATCTGTATAGCCTATGGCAGGTTTCGAGGACGAAACCTATTGTAAGGAGGGTAGACTTATAACATCCCGTATTTCGAAAGCGATAGGGCGAGCATGGGATTTACATAGAATTAAAGAAGAAGAAACGAGATGGACCGGGCCTTGGGTCGGGTTGCCAGTTGGGCCGAGTTGGGGGTGAGGGTGGGGCTTAAGACCCTAACCCTCCATTCTTTCCCTCATTTTCCCACTTTATCTTCATCACCATTCTAGAGAGAGAAACGTCTAGAGAGAGATTGACGGTTTTGACCAAAGATCGGTCCAACCTTCTTCTCCAGCATTTGTTTGAAGCTTCTTCGAAGAATCTTGCACAATCAGGTAACAAAACTCGTTCAGATCTGAGATTTTGTTTAAAATGGGTTTTTAGGGTTTCCATAAGTTTTCTTCAAAAAGATTTGATTTTTTCATGTGTTTTTGAATAAAAACCATAGATTCAGTTTCATGGATAAGATTAGAACAGTTTGGACGTAAAAAGTTAGGATTTTGGGTCATAAACGAAGAATCTAGCTTAGATCAGATGAATCATCCGAAAAGTCGATGAATGGACCGAAAAGTCCAGTTCGTCCGAAACGTATTTCCGACGCGGTGTGAGGTTTCGATCGATTAGAGATTTCGATTGAAAAGAGATTTCAGACGGATCAAATTTAGAAGGAACAAGTCTTTGGATGAATTAGTTTCCGGCGAAATGGTTTTCGGATAAGACTTTTCGACCGAAAGGAGATTTCGGTCAAGTAAAGTTTTCGACCAGTAGATTTCGGACAGATAGTTTTAATATGACACGATGTTAACACATTTCGTTTATGACCACTCGTACAGATCGTTAAGCCTTAAGAAGAGTAGCTAAGAAAGTTAGGTGAGTTCTAATCCTCTTTTTACCTGCTTTAGGGGTGGTGTGCATACTTAGTGTAAAGTGTTTATTACATATTGTATATTAATAAACGAAGTGAAAGCTATGTTTTATTGAAATGTTTAAAAGAGGAAAATGTACGTTTTTGAGAAAAGTATACCTATATTATTGGCAAGCGTTTACTATATTTCTATATACATAAAAAAGACGTAATATACGTGTTAGTATTTTCAAGTAAAGTAAGATATATCTTTATGGCAAGCGTTTACTACATTTTTATATGTTTAGACAAAGGCATGATATATGTGTTAAGCGATATTTCAGTATAAGTAAAGGTATTTATGGCAACGTTTACTATATTTTCATATACATAAACAAAGGCATAATACACGTTAAAGTTATGATCAAGTTAAAGAAAGTTGTATGAACAGAAAGTGAATATATTTCCTACAGGAATGTGTACCAGTTATAAAGGTCCTTGGGACAGATGTTACTTGTATAAGATGTCAGATATGTGTAAGGCCCCAAACCCGGGAGGCCTCACTTGTTGGATTTACTCATTCAAAAACAGTTCTTAAACTTGAATATCAAATAACGTAGCGGAAAATTTTCATTTAAACATAACCGTAACATTGTCAGACATGCGGAAGCGTAAAAATTGTCTAAAACATTCATTACATAACATAAACATAATGTAACGGGATGCCGGTCATCATATCAGCCGGGTAACTCATCATTGCTTGCCAAGCATCACCGTCCCTCCGTACCTGTCCTTAACCTGAATGTGCATACTAAAAGTTAGTTACGCTGGTGAGTTCTAGCTTTACATAAAACCTTAGCAAAATCAGTTTGCCAAAAACGTATCATACATTTATTTAACAAAAGCGTACGTAAAATGCAGTAACTTAACATCATCAAAACATCGTAACATAGCATCATAACATAAGTCAACATGAACCGAATCTGCGCCTTCTCGTAACCGTCAATTCCACATCATCGGTTGGATGAGAAACCCTGAGGCACACCACCACTAGGCCCATAAACATCGTACTGTCCTTCAGGTGAAGAAATCCTAGGGCCCGATACCTCAAAGCCATTCAACACCAACCCATACCTTAGACACTATTTCCCCGCAAGGAATAGTGCCTTCCATCGGGGATCCTGGAAACCCAATGGGTGACCGTCGTCACCCCATCATCAACCAGTTGTACAACCGTTAGCCAGCCATAAAGGCCCCCCGTAAGGGTGAGGCCAATACATACATACATACCCTAGCTCCCTTAGGAACTCGTGGCAGATTCGTTCATTCGTGACTTCCATAAAACCTTTACCTCATCTTAGTTAAAGCGTTCGTACGTTTTATTAAACAAAACATCATCTCTTTCGTAAACCTTTCGTAAACTTCATTTGGCAAAACATTTCATAAACAATGGTACCCAATGAATGTATGTACGTGTTCATGTAATGAAATAGGCAAATATGATAGTTTTCATTTAAATAGGAAAGTACAAATCATGGGATAATGAAAATACAAGTGCCGGAATAGTTAAAATAAAGGCCGAAAATTCCTGGGGTTTACATTAGAAGTTAAAATCATGAGTGATAGTAACTGCGTGATAACCAAAATATGCCAAGATTGCCGACTACTCAAAGGAGAAGAATATCTTGTTGACTTAATCTTAATACTAATGCAAGAATTCGACAAGATCATTGGAATGGATTGGGTATCTACACATGCTGCGACGATTATATACAATGAAAAGATTGTACGATTCATGACGGCTGAAGGAAAGGAAGTTAGTGGCTTTGACAAATGACGGAACCAGATTACATTAGATGTGATGGTCAAGATAAAAAGCTATGTGAGACAAGGTCACCAAACCTTCATAGCTTATGCAACTAGAAAGAAAGAACTGAAGTAAGTTCTAATAGCAAACAAATCCCAGAAGTTTTCACATATGATCTCCCAGGTACTCCACCTAAGAGAGAGATCAAAATCAATTAAAGGAAGCTAAACCAATTACCATAACTTCTTATCAATCAGCACTTACATGAATAAAGAAATTGATGTCACAACTACGAGAGTTGTTAGACAAGAGACACAGACCAATAGAATTCCAAAGTTGAGATGACGTTTTGTGTCTCCTTGGAAAGGTCTAATTCAACGTAAGAAACGTGGCAAGACAAGTCCGTGATTCATTAGTCCTTTTTTAGGATCATTAAACAAGTCAGAAGAATGGTTTATCAACTAAAGCTACTTGAAGAACCGAAATACGTTCCACATCTACGAAAGTTTATAACAAACGAGACAACACATGTTCCTTTGGAAGAAATAGAGGTTGACAAGAAACTAATATATGTCGAAGAACCTGTAAGGATTCTAGACATAAAGAGAAGCAGTTACGTCATAAAACGATTATTAGGGCAATGCAGGCACAGAAAAGGATCGGAGATGACTTTGAAAAAATGAGGAAGAAATGAGAAAGAACTACCCTCAAATTTAACAGGTTTCGGGGACGAAACCTAATTTAAGCGGGAGAGAGTTGTAACATCCCAAAAATCCAGCCATAAACAGTTGACGGTCAAAGGGACGTCAAACGTAAAGCTACGAATAGTATCGGTAATGAAACGCGATACCAAAAGATTAACAAGGAAGATGGGATTGAAAAATAAGGAGTTGGGATGAATTTCGGTTAAGAAACATGACTTAAGAACTTAACCGGACATGAAACGGAAAGACTATTCGCCAAGAAATAGCCCATAACTTCATATAGGCATATCCCCGAGCTAGAAAATGAGTTACAGGAGCCATAATATATGAAAATGGAGTGTTTCGACGAGGAGAATCTGAAAATGATGTTTGTCGGACCGTTCTCCTAAGCATAACAGTCCGAAATGTGTTCCAGAAGCAAATCAGGAGGCTGTAACGCTTGTTTTTGATGACTCAGCTCCAAGTTGGACCGATATGATTTACACGTCGGTCCGACATGCGGAAGTCGGACCAATATGATTTACACGACGGTCTGATATGTGGATGTTGGACCGATATGCTTTACACGTCGGTCTGATATGTGTTCCTAAAGTAAAAAAAGAGGTTTTGACGCGTGTCACCGACTTCAGCCAAAATCGTACCGACTTGGCATGACATGTCGGTCCTATATGGACCCCCAAACAGCCTATAAATAGATTCTTAGAGCCGTTTAAATGGAAACACAACACACACCAACACCATAACACACACACTCTCTGAGAAGGATTAGAAGACCCGGTGCGACGCGTTTAAGTGCGAGTACGCTTCGAGTTCGGAGAGACCTTTAAGCGAGGAACGAGCGTAGGAAACAACCAGGGATTATCGTAAGTACACTGGACCCGTACCTTAGATAAATGTTTATGTGAATTATGTGGATTAGTCTAAACACTAAACGGGAATAATGGAATAGCCACGACGTATCTAAGGGGTGGTGGATACGTTGCTGGTACTTTCTATATATAAACCTCTTTGATACTTTGTGGTGAACCCATTATGAACATTTAGGGGTATAGACTAAAATATGGTAATGAAAATATAGTAGACGAACGGGAGAACTTTCGACTTGTATGTAGTTATCTGACAAACGGAATGTTCTGTCTACGGAAAGAGTGGTGTATAAATCCCTCCTGGACCTGTCACTCTTTCCTGGGAACATCTCCGTTGGAGGTACTACTCTGGGTGGATAATCACCCCAGTTTACAATATATGATAAGTATGAATAAGGGATGGCTTAATTCTAAATAAAGGAATATCTGTGATGTATTATGGGGGTGGTGGGTATGCCGCTGGTACACCATATATATAAACCTCTTTAATGCATCGTAGAGACGCCTTTAGGAGGAATTACAGCAAGGATTGGATAAAAGCATGAGGAAGTCATGCTATCAAATAAATGATGAGAAAAGCTTAATCTTAAGCAAAGGAATATTCATGAGATGTTAAAGGGGTGATGGATACGCCGCTGGTACTTCCTATATATAAACCTCTTTAACGTAACATGACAAAACCTTTGTATGGGATTAGAGCAAGAGTTAAGATAAAAGCATAAGAGATCATGCCATAAAATGAGAATTAGATGGGAAAGCTTAATTCTAAGTAAAGGAGTATTTATGGGACATTAAAGGGGTGGTGGATACGCCGGTGGTATTTCCTATATATAAACCTTTTTAACGTAACATTGAGAAACCTTTATAAGGAATTAGAGTAGGGATGAATATGAAAGTATTTCAAGAGGTCATGCTATATGTATGAATATGCAATGTGTGTTAAACATGAATATGTGAATGCATGATAGATGATCGTGCCATATGTGTAAATATGAATGTATGATGGAAAAGAGTCTAAGTCTTAAAATGGAATAACGGAGTACTCACGAAATGATAAAAGGGTGGTGGATACATCGCTGTTACTTCCTATATATAAGTCTCTTTAATGCATGTGGGAAAACCGTTACGAAGTTTTAAGGTGAGGACTGGTTGGAATAAATTGGGAGGCTGTGAGTCTATGATATTTGTTTTGACTAAAAATTAACGAGAGTAATTTTGTTATCAAACATAGAATGTGCGGTAGTGTGCTTGTCAAATACGTAATGAACAAAATATATAGAGCAAATAAATGACATGAGCGTTTATGAGGAAAGCCCTTAATCCCATAGGATTGCCGGCATAAAACCTCGGGAAGTGACCGAAAGTCACTTGCCTCCTAGTCTTTTATAAAACAATAAAAATGATTACAAGTACGAGCATCGAATGATCGAGATCTAGGTGTTACAGAGCTTGTTTGCGAGTATTCAATAATGCAAAGTGTGTTGTTTGTGTTGCTAATCGATCAAGCCACTGATTAAATACAAAAAATGATCCTAACTAACTTTCCGAGGATCCCGGAGCTTTATTCGGTCTTCAAATATGACCGTTATTGAGCTTCTCTCGCAAGTTTTATACTTTCTCTTTGACTTCTCGTCCAATTCTTCAGGGGAAAAATGAGTCAACACGTTTTACCTGCGCATATAAATGAAATAGAGGACAAATAGCCGTTAGGAGCATTAATATTCAGGATACCGAAGTTATCAGGATCTTGGATTCCGGATCATGTATCATTCAAGATCATGTTTGAGATTTAACCCATAACAATTGTCCCCAAATTTAACTGCTGTCAATTACATCGACATCTGTAAAATTTTTGAAATTCAAATGGTAAATGATGATAGGGTCTATGACGAGACTCTCCCGAATTCCAATGCGATTTAACCGTTATTTTAGTAGTCTATAATTACCCTTCCTTCTCACTCATTAAAATTCACCGTCTTCTTCACTTTGAAGTTGTAGAAAAAGTATAAGCTTTCTCTCGATCTTGTTTTTCTTTCGCAGTAATCTTTCGTTTCCGTAAATGGGCAAAAACAACCAACTCGCTCGCAAGCTTCGGCTGCCGTCGAATCACCTTTACTGACCAGGATATTAAGCTTTTGAAAACTTCAAACATTTTTCCCGAAAAAACCATATTTAGGGATTTCGACCCGAAGGTCAGGGCTGATCTCTCCTTACCGACTTGGGTCTGTTTCTTAGCTTATCCCTTCACTCTCGGTCTTACCTATCCCTTTCCACCACAGATTTCTGAGTTTTTTAAGGTTACCGGTCTGAGTTATTCTCAAGTCATGCCTATGGCTTGGAGAATCCTTTACACACTAGAGCACATGAATCGTCTCCATTCTCTTACTATCAGAACTCCTGAAATAGCTAGTGTGTATAACTTGAGAACCCATGGGTCCTCCCGAATTATTTTCCAACTTAAATCCGGTTGTACACCTCAGAACGATATCGATTGGAGGGGTAAATTCTTCTTCGTGAGGCGAGACTCTATTCCGGATGGGAAACTCTTGCCACTCCAATGAGTTAAAAAGGGTAGGAAATAGTTAGAATACCTGCAATTTTTAGTGTCTCCAACATGTTGATGATGACTTTCATTTCTCGTGTAGCTCTGAAGTTTTCTGAGCTAGCTCCCACTCGAAGCGATACCGACAAGAGGATCGAAGCTTTGTTGGAAATTCTTGCTACTAAGAGATCCTTCCACCAGGAGTCTGTTATCAGTGAACCCAACTTCAATACTCAATACTCCAAACCCAGCATGTCTTCAGGTAAGAATAACTTTTCATTGATGATTCCATATTATACCGAATCTTTATAGGGATCCCGAACTACAGACTTTATCTAATAAGGAAAGAGAAATTTATTTGAACGTTAGTTAAATACGAATTTAGGAATTTTAACCCAATATCCTAAAACAGGCATCCGAAGATCTAGCTCCAGGTTTGCCCTTGATGATAGCGACAGTATGGTCTCCAAAAGTAAAGCCACCAAAAAGGAGATGAGCCAGCCAACCCTTGAAGCTTTAAAGCCTGATGCTCCTAAGCCAGAATCCTCAACTCTTTGCCCCAAGTCTGCCACTAGCAAGAAGAGAAAACCTTCTGACGTCGCTGACGTAGCTTCCCTTGAGAACCTAGGCTATGTCGATGTCCACAAAAAGCTTCACATTTATGGTCACTTGGTAAGAAACTTTGGTATCCCGGATCTTGAACCTGTATTAGAGAAATCCTAACATATTTTCCTGTAACAGGCCCTGGAACAAATGACCAGATGCTACGAGTTGGCGGTGAAAGAAGCTGAAGAAGCTAAACAGATGGTAAGCGACTGGCAAAAAATAGCCGCAACTAAAAATAAGATATTAGCGGATGAGGCCAAGAAGCACAGCAGGGTGAAGGCGGAGCTTGGGGATGCCTATGCCAAACATGCCCAAGATCTCTAGGAATCCTACAAACAAGCCAAAACACCAGCTGCCATTTCAATATTCCAAGCCAGGATAAAGATGGCTAAAGAGGCTGATGATAGGGATTTGGACCGGGCTAAATGGGATGTCCAGGAGTGGAAAAGGCTTGTGGCTGAGCTAGGAGGTGAGTCAGTGCAGGATGAGGAGGTGGAAAACTAAGTGGCTGAGGGCTCTGTGAAGGTGGCGGCGGAGGTGATCGAACAGGACAATGAGGGCGATAAAGAGAATGCCTGAGTATGTCTTTAACTTTAATCCTGTTTCATTGTTGAACAATTTAATTTCTTTGCTTTTAGGGGATCCCTGAATGGGATGAACATTTTAAAAAACTTGTGTCCTGGGTGGATGGTTCCTTTTGTGGATGAAACCCGGGACATTTTCCTACACTTCAAATGTTAGTTGATAATTTATGACTATTTGCCATGAATGTTGTTTGATTGTTTGTAGAAAATTAGGATTTGTTAGGTAATTAAACCTCAAAAAGAATAGGTTTAGAAAGAATATTTTTTCAGGATACCGGATCCTCATCGATATTTTACAAATAACACCTTAGGTTTTTATCAAACTCTGACTTGCAAAAATACAGTTTGATCTTGACAAATGGTGTATAAAATATAAGCTGTAAACATATAATGACTCAGTCCTGTGAATCTCAAAATTTTCTATAAATTGAAAATTAACAAGTAACACATACCTTTGTCGAGAACCAAGTCAGGCAAACACACCGATGTCGTCCAGACGGTCTATATAAAAACTAACAAAACAAAACCTAGACTCCTAAGTAATAATAGGAATACCTATGAACTAAACCGCACTGATAGGCAAGTGTACCTATCGAGTGTAGCACAGCTTAATGGTAAACCGAGTTATCGAAACCTAGAGACACTACAAATAACAAAACTAGACTCTGACTCGGACTAAAGATTGATTTGGTTGGGGGGGTTCTACACTACGGATTTAACTAAGGAATGAAATAAACTAAGATCAACTCAACTATCAAGAACAAGAACTAAGATGAAATCAGAAGATGGGAAGAATACTACCTTGGTCGGAATCCTACTTGCAAAGCACAACTTCTACCGGTTCTGGAAACTAGGATGGATCTGAGTTTCTAAGGATGTCAACTAAATACTACCTAGCGGATCCCTAATCATTCTCAGGGTGTCACCAACTAAGCTTCCTAAAGTATACTAAACTCACCAGATTGTTGGATCACCTCTCGGGTATTTCCAACAATGATAGTGTACCCACATGACAGATTACCTCTCAGTCTCACTGTCCATGATACATCGAAGATGCATGGGGTAATCTCAAGATAACAACTATGACTCGTACTAGCAACAATCACTAGACACCTAATACTAACGTCCTCTCAGATTGTTAACACTTGGATTCCTAATAAAGAAGACTAGACAACTAATTCTCACCTCTCGAGTATTGAACTAGGACACACACTCAATCTAATCAAGGATTAACCAACACTCCTATGGATTACTACGTCTAGCAAACCACTCAGATCATAAGCAATAATTGAACAACCTAAACATGCAGCTATTAGTGAAAGACATTCAACAAGACAATAAGAGGAACATAAATCAAACCATAGATCAGATCTAAGCATGCACTAACATCATAATTATTAACTCAAGACCGGTTACAAAATCATTAAACCATTCAAACGAATCCAAAACCGGTAAAAATACGAACTTTACGAAGTATTCATCATAAACCTAGGCAGTATTAAAGATCTAGCCAAGAATCATGTTCAAAATATCCAAACAGAAGTAATTAAGCAAGAACATGGTTTCAATCAAGCAAATCAAAGATAAAGATTCAAGCTTGAGAACCGAAATCGTTAATACAACAAACCCGGAATCAAAATTCTTCAACTCTAGCCTTCAATCCACTTCCAAACTCCCAAAATCGCCTCAAAGAACTTCTCTTACGGCCAAAAATCGAATTTCCTCAAGAACGGGATTTTAGGGTTTTTCGCGATTTATAAGTCTCCCGCGTACCGTGAAAGACACAATCCGGGCCTTCGCGTAACGCGAAGGCCAAAATAGTCGCGACTTATTTCTTAGTTCCTCGCGTACCGCGAGGCGTCTCTTTCTCTTCTCTCGCGTACCGCGAGAGCTTGATTTTCAACATTTTTAACTTTAATCTCCCTGCTTCACTTTCTTGCTCGGTTTCTTCACGTATTCATTTGTAATTCATACGAGCACCTGCAAACAAGACATAGACTCAATAAGTATACAAAAACGACTCAAAAAAACATAAAACTAATTAAAGAGGCACAAAACACTAGGAATAAAGATGTGTGCTTTGCACTACATCAAACATCCCCACGCATAACCTTTTTTCGTCTTCGAAAAATCTGCAAATGGAATCATAACTCAGATCTAGCTTAACAAACATCAATCCAATTAGCAAAACATACTCATGCGTTAAAAAACAATAATCAGTATTTCTGTCCGATTAAACCCAAGCATCAACTTTCAAGCCCCTGTTACGTGTTCTAAAATTTCTTTACCAAGCATATCAATCAATCTATGGGACTCACACTTAGAAGTTACAACTCTACCTAATCCTATCTCATGGTTATATCTAGGCACGGATCAAACCATATAGATTTACGCTACCACGTTAAACTAAAATTTACAGGTTTTTAGAAATCAAGATGATCAATTAATGAATGGATGAAATATGAACATTATTAAGCAAATTAACTTTCGTCTAGAGGCGTTTCAACCAATTCACTATCCCGGAAGGTAACACATAGACTAAGTCATATCAATGAAGCACATAAGATTCAACCCAGTGGTGTTTCAATCAGGCTGGAACCCGACGTGTGACACGTAGGTGAAACTTAGATTTCAATTAAATAAGCTCAAGATTTATGGACTATGGATGTGGGCACCACCAAACTCATGGTGTGCCATGAAATTTCAAAACCTCTAAATTTTAACTTAACGTGGTACCTATCAACCTATATTGACAGTTTCAGTATTACCATTACTCTAAGATGACTACCCACAAGATATCATGAATTAATTCAATTAATTCCTAAGTAACACTCACAGGATATTTAAGCTTTACTAGCTGGTTGGATCTACCAAAACATTACTAATTAGACACGTTTTCAATTATTTATATCATTTAAACTCACAAGTAGATCTAGTTATACTATCATTTTCCATTTATTTTGCAGTTATTTCCAAGAAAATTTTTCAAAATTTTTATTTTTTTTTACTTTTGAATTTTTATAAACAAGACAAACTAGACTCAACTAAACACTCACATCCCCACACTTGAAAGACACATTGTCCTCAATGTGAAGCAAGACACAACTAAAAATAAAACAGGAAACGACTTAGCTGGTAATGTAGACGAAAACAAATGTGCAGCTTCGTCCTTTCGTGTGTGCACCGTATTGCATTTTGGTCGCATTTGCACAGACTACTGTCGGGTTGCCTTTACAAGATAGATATGATGAGAATCAACCCCGCCCGAATGGAGATTGAGTACGGACGGAGCGATCAAAACCTGCACAATAAAACTCACACAAGCCCGCAGCATTAAACTGACTCAAATAAAGACTCAACTAACTCACTAAAAATTAAAAGACTCAAGATAAATAGATATGCAGAGAAACATACTCAATGGGTGGCAAACACATAGACATGAATGCTACAGCAAGGTCGGTCATCGGTCTTGAACGGTTTCTATGTCTCCCATGGTAATGGTGGTCGGTGGATGATGAAATGGTATGATAATAGTAGATGAATGATGGTGGATGGTGGTGGATGATATGGTGAAGGTGAATGGTGGATGATGGATGATGGTGTGAAAATAGAGGTATGATGACGGTGGTAATAATGGATGGTGAAATGATGGTAGATGGATAATGATAGATGGTGGTGGTGATAGTGGAGTGGATGATATGGATGATGGAGGTGATGTGGCGACGGGTATGGAAAACCATGGAAAACAAGGGAACAAGGAAAATCCAGAGAAGCCCCGCGTACCGCGAGAAAGCCATGCCCATGCCTCGCGTACCGCGAGGCAATGAAATTAAGGCTGACCCCTATTTCTATCCATCGCGTACCCAAGGAACATAGGGGAAATCTCTCGCGTACCGCGAGGGACTGTCTTTCACAGAAAGTTAAGAACTTTGTCAATTTTTTTTATACCTAGAAAAATTTTGGGTTCCTAAAAATCATTTTCACCCAAACCTTATAAAACCTGTTCCAATGATAAAAACCAATGAAAAAATACCTGAAACTTCATTCCCGATGATTTTCCTCGCCGAATCAAGCGCGAATCCCTGCAAAACACGACACAAACAAAACACACAAACCGACAAACACAGAAAATGACACGGACTCACCAAGTAATGCACACAACTCTACATCCCAGGCACTTGCCAGAGACTCAAACAAACCTATCAGGAGGCTTCTCCTTAATCCTAACCGGTACCACCTGCATCCTTCGCGGTCTACCAGTCCTCCATAACCTCATCAAGCTCATACTCCTATCAAACTTCAAATTTCTACTATGTCTATCACATCTATCCTTCCACCACAGCTTAAACTTACCACGTCCAAAGATAATATGATTCAATTATCCTAGCAAGTTATAACCTCTAAACATCCCCACACTTGGGGTTTTCACTCTCTCTAAATCAGATAAATTTATCAAAGCACGGGTTCTCTTCCGGGGTGGCCTAGACCTAGGAACACTAGAACTAGGGGTCGGATCAACGATTCTCCCCTCAGAAAGCACAATGGTGATGGGTAACGGTTCAGGAATGGGATTTTCTATATGTGGGACCTCTAAACCTCCCCCCAGATCTTCGGGATCCTCTACAACCTCCACCAACTTCCCCACACTTGGGGTTTTTCCTATAATCTCTTCAAAATCCGCCATCATCTCCAGCAGATCATCAGGCACCTTATCGCCATAATCGTCTGGCTGTTCCAGCAACTTCTCTAGTTCCACCGCCCAATCAGATGGTTCTTCTATATTAGGGGCGGGTTCACCTACTTCTATCTCATATGGATTTGAGTCCTGATGGTAGTCCGTGAATGCATCAAGCATGCACACGGAGTGGCTATGCTCGCCAACATCCTTCTCAGACTTTTAGCATAAAAAATAACCGTCTTATCCCCCACACAAAGTGTGAGTTTCCCGTCAAAGACATCGATTATTCCCTTGGCGGTGCGCAAGAATGGGCGCCCGAGGATGAGTTGGACTATGTCATCCACCTCCATGTCTAGAATGACGTATTCCACGGGGAAGACAAATTTGCCTACTTTCACTAATAGATTCTCCATAATTCCCCGTGGATACTTGACTGAACGGTCAGCCAAGGAAAAACTCATGCGCGTCGGCTGTGGTTCACCAAGGTCTAGTTGCTTCTATAAAGAATAGGGCATCAGATTGATGCTAGCACCTAGGTCGACGAACGCGTGGTGTAAGGGCAAACTGCCTAGGAGACATGGAATCGTGAAATGCCTTGAGTCTCCTAATTTCTCGGGCAGCTTGTTCTAAACCACCGCAGAGCATTGCTCACTAAGTGAGACTTTAGAGCCCTCCTCTAGTTTCTTCTTGTTGGAAAGAAGATCTTTAAGGAACTTGCCATATTTTGGCATGCGCTGAAGGGTCTCTATGAAAGAAAGATTGACCTTAAGTTGTCTGAACATATCAAGTAAAGTACCGTATTCCCTAGCCTGTTTATATGGCAGCAAGCGCGCTGGATAGGGAACACGACTCAAGTCAATCTTGGGGGACTTCATCTCCACCCCCTTCTTCTTCTCCTCTGTCCTCTCGGCAAGCTTCTCTACTACAATCTCCTCATCTACTACCTCTTCCTCTTCTACAGGCTCTTCTTCTCCTACCGGCTTCTCTAGTGTCTCCTCCTCCACCTGCTCTTCACTCATCTTAGCATCGATCGCAGTAAATCGAGCTCTCCAATCTACCTTATTCACTTCCTCTATCAAAGGTATGCCATACTCAATGGAGTGGAAGTCATCCTCTACAACCTCTTTCTTCTCCACACTCCTAACTGACACGGCCATCACTAAAGCATTACAACCCTTATAGGCCACAGATGCTTCACTCTGCCTCTCCTTCAAGCTCCTCACGATGTCTCCTACTGTGCATTGTAAATCTTGGAATGCCGATTGCTGATTCTTCAACAAGGTGTCATGGCTATCCAATCTCTGTCTAGCATCCTTGTCATTCTGGACCAGGTGGGCAAGCATTTGTGTCTGGTTCTCAATCATCTCCTCTATCTTCTTGGTGTCGACACTGCTTCCCGAGCTAGCTCCTGCTTCTCCTCCTCCTTGTTGCTGTTCCTGGCGACCGTTAAACCCAGGTGGGTTGTTTCCAGATCTCCATCCTGAGCCGAATGATTTATTGTAATTATTATACCCTCGGTTTTGGTACTGGTTGCCAGCATAGCTCACATGCTCCTGATTATTCACTAGGCAATCTCTGGTGTCGTGGCCTGCCCTTCACACCTCACACCTAAGAGCACTGAGCTTCAGCTCCTTTGTCTCGTTAGCCATAGCGGCGAGTGCAGCAGCCACGCTAGTATCAGGAGTGACCTGATGCACACCTCTTGAAGAAGAGGCAGGTGCTCTAGCAGTAGGAATGGAATTCCTAACAGAACATGGATGTTGTTGTTCAGCTTGAGCGAAGCTCTCGAACATTTCCTCGCACTCATCAGGCTCGAGTCTCTCCATGATGTGACCTCCCACAACTGTGTTAAACATTTGCTGCTTCTCAAAAGTGAGGCCATTATAGAACTTCTCCACCACCGCCCAGTCGAAAAGACCGTGCTGAGGACATTGGCTCAACAACGCGTTGAACCGCTCCCAGGCCATGTGATAAGGCTCGTCAGGGTCCATCTGGAAGGAATGGATTTGGTCTCGAAGGCGAGAGGCCCTGGAAGGTGGATAGTACTTCTTGAAGAACTTGGCTTCGAGATCCTCCCATGTGGTGATTGAGTTGTCTGGGAGAGTGTCGAGCCAAGTAGATGCACGCCCAGAGAGGGAGAATGGGAATAGACGCAAGTAGATAGCATCATTAGACACACCCATGATATTGAATGTATCACATATCCGCGTGAAGCGGGACAAATGTCCAGGTGCATCCTCATCCTCACGGCCATGGAATTGAGTAGCATGAGTGATCGTACTCGTGACATGTGATGGGATCTGCCATGTATTGGTGTTCGGAATAGTGGGCGAGTGATCGAAGATCTCGCGCCCGTGACCCCATCACTGGCCCTCTGGTGCACAGTACGTCTCGCTGGTGGGTCAGCGTCGCCCATAGTAGGAAATGGGATTGGGCTAGTAGAACGTACCTGGATTTGCACAGCTCCTTTAAACGCTCCCGAAAGTCGCAGGTGCGCTCGTGAAGCTCTCATTTGGGCTTTGGACAAGCTGAATAAGGTGGTGATCCCTGCGAACGAGTATGGTGCATAAACAGAAAGACTCTAGAAGGAAACAGAACAAAGACTCAAAGACACACAGAAAGACCCGATTCTAAATTAGACACTTAGATAAGACTCACTAATAGCACAGAAGACAAGTAGCACACAAGACTCAAAAGAGAACAAAACAAACCAAAAATCACTAAAAGAACTAGTTAGAGTTAATATTGCTATTGCCAAGTGCCCCCGACAACGGCGCCAAAAACTTGATGTCGTCCAGACGGTCTATATAAAAACTAACAAAACCTAACCTAGACTCCTAGGTAATAATAGGAATACCAATGAACTAAACCACACTGACATGCAAGTGTACCTATCGAGTGTAGCACAGCTTAATGGTAAACCTAGTTATCGAACCCTAGAGACACTACAAATAACAAAACTAGACTCTGACTCGGACTAAAGATTGATTTGGTTGGGGGGGTTCTACACTACGGATTTAACTAAGGAATGAAATAAACTAAGATCGACTCAAATATCAAGAACAAGAACTAAGATGAAATCAGAAGATGGGAAGAATACTACCTAGGTCGGAATCCTACCTACAAAGCACAACTTCTACCGGTTCTGGAAACTAGGATGGATCTGGGTTTCTAAGGATGTCAACTAAATACTACCTATCGGATCCCTAATCATTCTCAGGGTGTCACCAACTAAGCTACCTAAAGTATACTAAACTCACGAGATGGTTGGATCACCTCTCGGGTATTTCCAACAATGATAGTGTACCCACAGGACAGGTTACCTCTCAGTCTCACTGTCCATGATACATCGAAGATGCATGGGGTAATCTCAAGATAACAACTATGACTCGTACTAGCAACAATCACTAGACACCCAATACAAACGTCCTCTCAGACAGTTAACACTTGGATTCCTAATGAAGAATACTAGACAACTAATTCTTACCTCTCGAGTATTGAACTAGGACACACACTCAATCTAATCAAGGATTAACCAACACTCCTATAGATTACTACATCTAGCAAACCACTCAGATCATAAGCAATAAGCAAACAACCTAAACATGCAGCTATTAGTGAAAGACATTCAACAAGACAACAAGAGGAACATAAATCAAACCATAGACCAGATCTAAGAATGCACTAACACCATAATTATTAACTCAAGACCGGTTACAAAATCATTAACCCATTCAAACGAATCCAAAACCGATAAAAATACGAACTTTACAAAGTATTCATCATAAACCTAGGCAGTATCAAAGATCTAGCCTAGAATCATGTTCAAAACATCCAAACAGAAGTAATTAAGCAAGAACATGGTTTCAAACAAGCAAATCAAAGATAAAGATTCAAGCTTGAGAACCGAAATCGCTAATACAACGAACCCGAAATCAAAAGTCTTCAACTTTAGCCTTCAATCCACTTCCAAAGTCCCAAAATTGCCTCTAAGAACTTCTCTGACGACCAAAAATTGAATTTCCTCAAGAATGGGATTTTAGGGTTTTTCGCAATTAATACGTCTCTCGCGTACCGCGAAAGAAACAATCCGAACCTTCGCGTACCGCGAAGGCCAAAATAGTCGCGGCTGATTTCTGAGTTCTTCGCGTACCGCGAGGCATCTCTTTCTCTTCTCTCGCGTACTACGAGAGCTTGATTTTCAACATTTTTAACTTTAATCTCCCGGCTTCACTTTCTTGCTCGGCTTCTTCACGTATTCACTTGTAATTCATACGAGCACCTGCAAACAAGACATAGACTTAATAGGTATACAAAAACGACTCAAAACAAACACAAAACTAATTAAAGACACACAAAACACTAGGAATAAAGATGTGTGCTTTGCACTATATCACATACATACCAGATTATGATGTTGAGTTTGAAATATAACAACCGTTAGTTGTCCCTAGTGAATAGTGTTTAAATACGTCATAGGCTTAGTAAGTACACTTCGGGACCCTCATTAGTTATTAACCCGTTTAAGGATCCTGAGTCCGCATATTGATGCTAAGTTCTCGAGTTAACACATGAGTGTTAAATATCTGTGACAATTTAAAATCGGGGGCTAAGCCAGAATAACGTGGGCCAATCCAGAATAATGTGGGCCAAGCTAGAATAACATGGGACAAGCTAGAATAACGTGGGCCGAGCCAGACCGAAGTTAGCATGAAAATGCTAAAAACCTTACGAGTAACATGTATGTTACTATCATAGCATTCAAGATATAGCCAACAGTGATGAAATTATCAGCCACTATTACATGGACTGGTCGCACCATCTTGAACTATACTTGAATATCATGCGCTACACGCGGAGTTTTAAACTCAATACTTAGAAAGGTGAAAACCTTTAAACCTTAGAAGGTATGCAGGATACCTTAACTTGGGAGAGATGGCCAATCTCTTTCTTCTGTCAGGATCCCTGGAGATACTTCCTACAACACAGGAAATCTTGGTGAAGGTGGGTGTTAGCCTGGCTAACACCCCTCCGACGCTCAAGTCAGTACTTCAATCAAGGGTAATAAATATAAGAATAGTGAAGGATAGAAGACATACCAGTTTCTGTCAGAACATAAGTTTTAAACTTGCATAAAGTAGATTTTGAGATGGATAGCGTTCCAGGATATTGGCAGGAAATCCCCTTCCATAGTAGCCAACCAATAGGCACCCTTGCCTGCTTCAGAGTCAATTAAGTATGGGCCTTCCCACTTTGGTGCAAGCTTTCCATCACTGGGATTGGTAGTATTTTGAAACGCCTTTCTTGATACAAGATCACCCACTTGGAATCTTCTAATCATTAAGTTTTTGTTATAAGATTTTGCTATCCTTTGTTGATAAGCTGCAATGCGAACTTTGGCAAGATCTCTGAGCTCATCCATAGTGTCGAGATCCTGGGCAAGAGTTTCGTTGTTGGTCTCTGGAGATTTAAAGTTGGTTCTGGAAGTAAGGATAACCATATCTGTCGGGATCATTGCTTCAGTACCAAATACCAAGGGGAATGTAGTCTGCCCTGTCGCATTCTTCGTGGTTTTCCTATCTGCCCAAAGTACAAACGGTAGATCGTCAGTCTATCTTCCTTTCTATGCTCCTAATCTCTTCTTGAGGTTGTTGACGATGATCTTGTTACTAGATTTCGCTTGTCTGTTGGCTTGAGGATGTACTAGGGTAGAAGTTATCATTTTGATTCCCCAACTGGCACAGAAGTCAGTTGTTCTCTTGCCAATGAACTGAGATCCATTATCACATACTATCTCTGCTGGGATCCCAAATCTTGTCAGGATATTGCGCTTGAAGAAGGAGATGACCTCTTTTTCTCTGACTTGGACAAATGCCTCCGCTTCAATCCACTTGGAGAAGTAATCTGTCATTGCTAGCATAAAGACCTTTCCTCCTGGTGCCTTGGGAAGTTTGCCAACTATATCCATTCCCCATTTCATGAATGGCCATGGAGAGATGATTGGATATAAAGGTTCGGCCGGTTGATGGAGTATGTTGTTGTGTCTTTGGCAAGCATCGCATTTTTGGGAATAATCTACAACATCTTTCCTCATGGTAGGCCGGTAATATCCTGTCCTCAGGATCCTTGAAAATAGCGCTCTGCCCCCGGTGTGATTACCACAATCTCCTTCGTGTAGATCTTTCAGGACTTCACGTGCTTCAGGATCCTCCAAGCATCTTAAGTATGGACCTGTAATTGATTTTCTATACAAAACATTCTCAAAAATTATAAAATGAGACATCCTCATGCGAAAAGCCTTGTGGTTCTTTTCATCACTTGGGATTTCACCATCCTTCAAGTATTTATTAATAGGTGAAATCCAGGATCCTGGATTAGGTTCAAGATCCCGAATGTCTGCTTCTTCTTCAGTGTTGGATACTTCATTTACCTTCTCGATTCTTGGGCTCAGAATGTGTATGATAGGTATTTTGGTACCTTCTGGTATTCTAAGTGTTGAAGCAAGGTTTGCTAAGGCATCAACCTCAGTGTTATCTTCTCTAGGCACCCGTGTAATGTTAAAAGTTTTGAATTCCATGGATAATTGCTTAACTATTGTGAGATATTTGGATAGTTTCTCACCTTTTACTGCATATGAACCATTGAAATAATTAGCAATTAACAATGAGTCTACATATACCTGAAGATACCTGATCTTGATATCCCTGGCTAATTGCAATCATCGCTATCAACGCCTCATACTCTGCTTCATTATTCGTAGCCTGGAACTCACAGCTTATGGAATGGGGTAATTTGTCTCCTTGTGGCGATTTTAGTATGATTCCCAGACCTATTCCTCTTACATTTGATGCACCATCAGTGAATAAGGTCCATTCGTCCTTCGACTCTTCTAGTTATGGACTTCAAGATCTGCTTTATGTTGGATATCACTGCTGAAATCAACCACAAAGTCCGCTAGTGCCTGAGACTTTATTACTGTTCTAGGTTCATATATTAGGTCATAGGCGCTGAATTTGACTGACCATTTCGCCATCCTTCCTGACATCTCTGGTTTTCTTAAGATACACTTAATAGGATAATTAGTTTTAACATGAATAGCATGAGTTTCAAAATAATGTCTAAGTTTATTTGATGCCATTATTAAAGCTAAAATTAATTTTTCTAAATGAGAGTACTTGGTTTCCACTGGTAGCAAACTTTTACTTACATAGTATACCGGATGCTGTTGCCCCTTGTGATCCCTGACTAGTACATCACTTACGGTGCTTTGGGATACTGCCCAGTATAGGGATAATGGTTCGTCGTCTTTTGGTTTCATTAATAGAGGAGCCGATGACAAGTATTCTTTCAGTGATTGGAGTGCTCGTTCATGCTTCTCTTCCCATTCGAATCATTTGTTCTTCCTCGGGATGTCGTAGAACTCTTTGCACCTTTCTGAGGATCTCGATATAAACCTGTTGATGCTGCTACCCTGCCGGTTAGTCTCTGGACATCCTTGGTGTTTGCTGGGAATTTCAGATTGATGATCGCTTTGATTTGTTCTAGATTGGCTTCTATCCCTCGCTTGGTTACCATGTAGCCCAGGAACTTTCCTGTCCCCACTCCGAAGTGGCATTTGGAAGGATTCAACTTCATGTTGTATTGGTCCAGAATATCAAATGCTTCTCTAAGGTCCCTGAGATGATCCTCAGCTCTCTTTGATTTTACCACCATGTCTTCTTTGTAGACCTCCATAGTGTCCCCAATCTTGTCTTTGAACATCATGTTCACCAGCCTTTGATATGTAGTACCTGCATTCTTCAAACCAAAAGGCATAGCAATATAACAATAGATACCTGTAGGAGTCATGAATGCGGTCTCTTCCTGATCCGATGATTCCATTTGGATCTGTTGAAATCCCGAAGAGGCATCCATAAAAGTCAGGATCTTGTGGCCAGCTGTAGCATCCACCATTGAGTCTATGTGCGGTAATGGGAAGGGATCTTTAGGACATGCCTTGTTAAGGTCCGTGTAGTCTACACAAACTCTCCACTTTCCGTTTTTGTTCTGGACCACCACCACATTGGCTAGCTATTTTGGGAATTTTACTTCCCTTATCATTCCAGACTTGAGAAGCCTTTCCACCTCTTCTTGGATAATCATGTTTCTTTCAGGAGCAAACTTCCTTCGCTTTTGATGTATTGGCCTAAAACTTTTGTCAATTCTAAGTCTATGGGTTATGATATTTTGGGATATACATGTCATGTCCTCGGGCTTCCATGCGAAGGTTGCTTTTCTGCCCTTCAGGAAGTTCATGATATCTTTTTCAATATCTTCAGGGATATTGCTCCCTACAAGTATCTTTACATCTGGATTTTCAGCATCCAGGGATACCTCTTTAACATCCTATTCTTTAGCTTTTAGAACATCCCTGGCCTACTTTGTTAATTGCTATGCTTGCCTGGTTTCGACGGAGGCTTTCATCGAAGAAGTGAAGTAATCCTTAGCCTCTTGTTGATCACTGTTAATCTTCACTACTCCCCAAGGGGTTGGCAATTTGACACACTTATGGTATATTGAGGGCACCGTCCTCATATCGTGTATCCATGGCCTTCCTAAAATGATATTATAGTAAGACAAAGAATCTATTACACAAAATTTTTGAATAGAATTTACCCCTTCAATGTATATCGGTAGTTTTATCTCTCCAACTGTGCTTTTGACTTCTCCGCTGAATCCTACCAGCATTGAGGATTTTGAAATAATTTCAGAATCCGGGATCCCCATTCTTTTCAGGACTTCATTTTGAATTATGTTCACCGAGCTCCCTCCGTCAATCAGTATCCTCCAAATGAAGTGGTTTGCAATGTACAGAGTGATTACTAGACCATCGTGATGAGGATCCTGTACGTCGTTCCTGTCGTCTACATCGAAAGAGATCACCTTTTCTTCAGTTAAGCTGGAGGTTCTGATAGGCCTGTCCCCTTGTTCTATCTTCGCTTCCTTGGCATTTCTTTTTGTTGCAGAGTAAGAAGTACCACAAATATCAGATCCACCAGATATAAAACCTTTTACATTGGCATCTGGCGGCGGCGGTTCTGATAGTCTTGTTCTTTCCTTTGCCTAGAAACTCTTTGTGATGCCCTTTGCTTAAGAGGTAGCTTATCTCCTTCCGCAAAGCAATACAATCCTCAATTATTTAGCCAAAGTCTTCGTGGAATGCACACCACTTGGACTTGTCCTTTCCTCCTGAGTTCCTCTCAAACTTGCGAGGCCACCTAGCTTTTTCTCCAAGATCCTGCATAGCAAATAGTAGACTAGTTGTATCAAGAGAAAAACAGTATTCAGACAACTTAGGATATTCTTCCTCGTCCTCGTTTTTTTCTACATCGTTGACCCTGTGATTGTCCGGCTTAAAATACGGCTTGGATCTGTACGACTTGAAAGGTGCAAGTTCAGATTTCCGGTAAGGTTGAGTGTAGCTTGTTGGAGCATTCACCCTTTGCTGGATCTTTTTATCATCTTCCAGCCTAATAAACCCCAATGTCAGGTTTGTAATCCCCAGGAAATTCCGGCCTCTTTTTGAACGTTTCCCCCATTTGTAATTTCTTTATTTTGTGGGTGCATCTACCCATTACAATAAATTATCTCATTTATCCATTGCTTTTCATAAGTGTTCATACATGCACACCTTAAGTACAACTATTACAAAAATAATAGATTTTGTTATAAGGAAATTTCATATAAACGATTGTTATTATTCTACTAAATAAATATACATGTTTATATGTCTAATTATTTCTAAACCTACATATGTAGAAACACATATTTGTAAATAATCAATTTAAAAAACTTAGGTTATAAATTCTATAAATAACAAAATTAGGGTTTATAATATTATGTTATTAAAATGATAAAACTTTTTTATTTATTTACAAAAAAATTATATAACATTTACATTTATTAAGTTTTATAAAATTGATAAGACTTAATAATTTTTTTTACTTTATAAAAAGAGCATGGTTCAAATTGTATTACCTGAAACTTTACTTTCTTTTAAAACAAAGTTCATACATAAACTGTAAATTCCATAAACTCTTCCCCCCAGACCAGTCACGGGTTCGACCCTGCCTCGGATCGGTTCTCAACCCTATTATCCGAAAATCGTTCATGTGATGTGTTCGAGCGAAATCAACAATGGTCACACGTTCAATTCATCCAAACGAACAGTCCCACGCGTTCAATTGAGTTATTATGATCATTACACTACCTAACTCGTAACCGCTCGTAACAATGAATGCCATTTAAACGATCGACTAAAATCCGTCCAAATTGATTATAAATAGCCACTCCTGATCACCAAAGAAACTCGTTGCAAGCTTCCTACACCTCTAATTGCATAAGTTTCCCCCCTGTATCACTCCGAGTAGCCGGAGAACTCAAGGCTGTTTTGACGACTCGTCCTCATCCCATATGTTTTCATTGTAGGTAAATTTGGTACCATTGTGTTCATCCCACCCTCACGAACAAAAGCCCCATGATTCGGGTTCAGTTCGTCTGAGAAAAAGAAGTCGATTTGGTGGTTAGGGTTACGGGATTGGATTGGGGAAGAAGATGAACCGGGGGCTTAAGCTTTTAAATTAAATGAACCATTTCAGATCATGGCAGCATGCCTAGTCTGATGGTTAGTTTGTGTGTGTGCGCTTGTGACCCGACAGGGGGCGCGGGTTCGAGTCCCGGCCACCTGTTCTTTTTCTGAATCATTTCCTTTTATTATTTTAAACCACTATTCCCTGTTTAACCATCCCAATTTAAAATTTTATACATTCCATAAATATATCCTAGAAGTTTTAAAAAGAAGAAAATATAAAATAGTAATTTTAGTTATTTTATTTTTATTAAAAGTGCAATTAAACCTTGTGAAATTTTAAATAAAATGATATAAATATTTTGTTTAGTCCAAATTAAATTATACTATTTACCTCTATAATAATAATGTTTATTACACTAAATTTTATAAATATTATTGATTCCTTTATAACTAATAAATAATTAGTTTTGTGAGAATAATTATTTTAAATTTACATGGTTAAATAATTATCATAAATTAATAGTTTGTGTAAAACCAATTTAATTATAAACTCTTTTATAATTATTATTAAATGAGTTTATTTAAATATTTAATTAACCACTTTATTAACTAAACCTCTTTCCATTTATTAATTTATTTATAAGCTATTTTATAATTAAATCCAAATGCATTATTTTATTCCACAATTTCATTTATTAATTATCTTTGGATTACTAAATAATTAACTTTGAGTAATCCCAATTAATATTACGAACTACTTTTATTACGATTATAGGAGTCTCAAACATGAGTTAAACTCATGTCTATTATTAGGAACTCCACTCTATACTATACTTACCTACATCTATCTATTTATGACTACCTGATACAACTACATGAACTACAAAGGATCTACATGAATTCTACTCTTAGACTTAAAAGTCTAAATGAAACTCTCAAAGGTACGTAAGTTGTAACTAATGAATGAGAACTTTTGCAATCCGGAAGGGTGGACGCCTGTATTCTGGGAGTTCTGTCCAGGAAAGCATTTCGTATAAATCCATGTCAACCGATGGACCAGTTATGCTTTTCTGGGAATTCTTGGAATGAGTGTCCACTTATAGGCAAAAGCATGACTTCTCAAACATTAGATGAACTTAAAAGTACTTTAATAAGTCAATGTGCCCATTAGGGTACCATCTATGTTTTACCTAGTATCTTATGAATTATTTACAAACTCTTACACATGATTCACATCTTACGAACTTTCTATTCATCCCTTTTGTAGAATGCCTCCCCGTCGTGAACGTAGGGGCAACCTCACCAATAGGATCATTCATCAAATGGCTACGATCCTACCAACCATGGTTAACTAACTGAACCAAAATGCTGCACCAAGGAACCTGATGTGCACTTTCAAACACTTCAAATCCTTCAACCGCACCAAGTTCTACGGGAACGAGGGAGCCACTGGACTTCTCCAATGATTTGAAAGCATTGAGGGGTGCTAGCTGTCCCGAGAACCTGAAAGTCCGTTATGCTACTAGGGTCTTCCAGAAGAGGGCACTCACCTGGTAGAACAGGGAAAACGTAACCGTGGAATTGAAGTTGCTCTAGCTCTACCTTGGGCTGATGTCAAGACGCTCATGACTGATGAGTTTTTTCCCTGTAATGAGATCAAGAAACTAGAAGCAAAGTTCTGGGATCTCAAGAAAGATAGTGGTGAAAGTCTTGCCTACACCACCCGTTTTCATGAGCTTAGCCTCCTAGTGCCCCATATGGTCACTCCTCTCTCCCGAGCTATCGAGAAATACATCAATGGCCTGCCCATGCAGATTCAGGATACTGTTTTGGGTAGCAAGCCAGGCGCCCTCGAAGAAGCCATCCATCTTGCTGCTGCCCTGTCAGACAATCATGTTAAGGCAGGAACTCTATCTAAAAAGAGTGCCAAGAAGACCATTGAGAAAACCACTGCTAAACCCACCAAGGTGACCAAGCCTGAGTCTTCCTTCAATAACAAGAAAAGGAAAGGCAGGAACTTTGCCATTGTCACACCTGCTACTCCTCTAGCCCAAGTAGCCCCTACTGCCTTCAACCCCATCAAGAAACCATATGTGGGGACTTTACCTCTATGTAACACTTGTCAGCTCCATCATACTACCCACATTCCATGTCGTTTATGTACGTACCAATTGTGGACGTTCTGGGCATACGGCTAACATTTGCCGAAGTGTTCCCCGAGTTAACCAAGCCTACTAACCTGTCGTTCCTATTCCTGCTCCATCTGCTATCCCTCAGGGTCATGCTTGTTACGAGTGCGGTGACCCAAATCATTTCAGGAACGGTTGCCCTAGGTTGGTTATTGTGAACCAAGCCAACATAAACCAGGGCGACATGATTCAGGGAAATATGAACCAGTGGAACATGAACCGAGGAAATGTGAATCAAGGGAATGCAAACCCCGTAGCCCGTGGACGTGCTTTCAACATCAATGCCAATGAAGCATAAGCCAACAACGTTGTGGTGAACGGTACGTACCTAATTAACCAGCAGTATGCTTCTATCCTATTTGATACCGGTTCCGATAGGAGTTTCGTGTCCTTTGAATTTGAACCACAACTTGCAATGAGTCGAGCTAAGTTAGGCAAACCCTTTGATATATTAGTAGCAGATGGATATTCTGTTTCATGTGATACCATTATTAGAGATGGTACCTTAAACTTGACCGAACATGACTTCTTGATCAACCTTATCCCTATGGCTCTCGGAGGTTTCGACATCATAATAGGCATGGATTAGCTGACTAAGAACCATGCTGAAGTCGTCTGCTTTGACAAGTATATTCGTATCCCTCTTGACTCGGGCGACATTTTGAACGTTTATGGTGAGAAACCATCAAAGGGACTCAAGCTGATGTCTTGCACTACTGATGTATTGCAAAATACATGCATTTTACTGTCAATTTTATTCCCACTTTGTGTTTGTTTTGCTTCGGTTTTCTTCTATAACTGCTTGTACTTAATATTTCTATATCTTATGGTTGTTAGGTCACAAAGGAAGCGGATATGATTGAAAACGAAGAAGAACGAGTTTCTGGTTCGTGCGAGAGGGCTGTGGATAAGAAAGAAGATAGTTTCTGGAATTTTACCCTTGTAGCGTAGCGCGACAGGTATTGGATGTCCCTCGCGCTACGCGAGGATTGGAAAATGTCAGAATTGCCCTTTTAATGATTGCCCGACTGTTTTGTCTTTTCTGGGGCCCTCGCGCTACGCGAGGAGTGTGCAAGATCCCGTCGCGCTACGCGACGGGTGGTTTTTCGCAGAAATTGTTTTAAACCCCCAAAATATAGAAACCCTAAAAGACAGAGAATCAAGGAGCGACTGCAGGCGAAATGGAGAGACGAAAAAGGGTTGATTTCAGAGCTTTAGAGGCTCGGGTTGAAGTCAAAAGGCATCACGATCGCATTCCATCAGGGGTTAATCATTCGGTTGTGTTTTTCCTTGTTTACCTTCAATTTCCATGTTTCTTTTGAGCTTCGAATTGATGCTAACTATGGTTTTTGTCATGTTTAGTGGCTAAACTCTTAGAACTACCGAGGTGTTGATGAATACATATGATTGACATTAGGTTTTATCCGGTTTTGGATGATTTGCATGTGATGAACTCATGATGTAACAAACTTGGTTTGGATTATTGGATGTTTAATGTGTGCCTATGATTGTTTATGGATTGATGATTTACTCCTCGTGTGCCTTGGTGAATGTCTTTCATGTAATAGGTGCATGCTAGATCAATTACTGTGTGTCTTTGATTAGTGGGTGGTTAACTGCGTACGAGTTCACCATAGGGTAATCTTCTTGATATAGATAGTTTAGATGTGCAACCAATCTCGATAGCTGTGAGGTGAGAGATTGTCGGTTTGTCTAGGGTGTTAGATTGCTAGTTTAGAGGCTTTGTGAGAAGATCTTGCTAGTTTGTCTCATATCTGTGTTTACCGAATCCAATAGGAAAATCCTAGTTATCCCTTGCACTTAGGTGTATTGAGACTTTCGCGCTGTGAGGTAGATTGTCTAGCGGATACTTCTTGAGTAAATTGGAGGACCTGTGAGGGAAATCCATCCAACCGGTGGTTTAACGGCTTTTAGGTTTCTTGGTTGACAATCCTTGACAAGGGTCGAGGGTGCTCTAGGTTTCCTTTGAGTTTAGTATTTTAAGATCCCGGTATCACGTCAGTTCCCTTATCGATAGAACCTTTGTCAAGCATGTGTAGGATTCGAGCCTAGGTAGTGTTCTTTCTCCGTCTGGTTCTCGTTTCAACTTTCGTTTGCAATCATAGTCTTCTCTTTAGTCCTTCTTTTAAGTTATTCTTAGTTTTTATTAGCAAACCCCCCTTCTTTATTATTATTTTATTTAAGCAATTTTGTATGTATAAGTCTTTCAGTTTCTAGTTAGTGTTTTCTGTAGAGGTCCTTTGGGTTCGATATCCGGACTTACTTAGGCTTTACTACATTCGATAGGTTAACTTGCCTGTCAGTAGTTTAGTTGTTTAGAGAGTCTAGAGTATTACTTAGTGTTTTATTTAGCTTGTTTTGAGTCATTTAATTCAAACTACTTTGTGCACATCAAGTTTTTGGCGCCGTTGCCGGGGACCTCTGAGTCGATTGCGCTGATTAGTTCTGAATTACTTATCTGTTTTTTTATTTGAGTTTATTTGTTCTTGTTTTTATTTCTTTATAAATATCTTTCTTACTTTATTTTATTATTTGTTTTCTCACTTTATCTTCTTATTTTTCTGTGCAGTTTATGCCCCACTTACGCTCGCAAGGACCGCCACCTGCTATTTCTTTGGATTCGCAAAGCGACTCGAGGGAATACTCAGAGGCACCCCCAGCGAGGTAATTGTTTCTTTATCTTCTCCTTCTTCTTCCAACAGTTCCCCCAATTCTGTTTCTTCCCCCTTATCTAATTCATCCACTCCATCTAGCTCACCACCTTTTCATCCCGACATGGCGAACCGTCGCACTGTTCATCAGCAGTCTACTGCGGGATTCACGGGGATTAATAACCCCATTACTGTGCCAAACATAACCAATGAAAATTCTTGGCAAATACCCTCAAACATCATGACCGCAATTAATAATTGCCAATTCAATGGTTGTGATGATGAGGATGCTCCCGTTCACATCGCCCGCTTGACCCGCATCTGTGGTACTTTTAATCTTCAAGGTGCCACAGATGATGCGATTTTTCTCCATCTTTTTCCATTCTCCCTTGCGGGAAGAGCCGCCACTTGGCTCGACTCGCACCCTCCGGGCACATTCACCACTTGGGCCGGCCTACGCGATGCTTTTCTAAATAAATATTTTCCACCCGCAAAGGCTGCCCGGTTGCGCGATGAGATTCATTCTTTTAGAATGCCGCCCGATGAGCCCTATTATATGGCCTGGGAGCGGTTCCAAAATCTGCTCAGTCGTTGCTCCCAACATGGTCTGTCTGACTGGGCCCTTGTAGAGAAATTCTACAACGGGCTCACTTATGAGACTCGTGCGCGCTTTGATACTTCTGCAGGAGGCCACCTTATGGGAAAAAGGAATGTGGCCGAATGCAATGATATGTTTGAGAGTTTCGCCCAGGCGTAATACGAGCAGCGGTCTGTTACTAGGAATTAAAGTCCTAGCACTAGTACCTCCTTATCTTCGAGGGGTGTTCACCACGTCAATGTGGACACTAGTGTAGCTGCTGCGCTTGAGGCTCTGGCGAAAGATGTGAAGGAGCTGAAGATGAGGGTGGCGCGATGTTAGGTGTGTCTTGGCGATCATGCTACTGTTGAGTGCCCTGTGTTGAATCAAGAGCAAGTCGGTTATGTGGGAGGTCAAAACCGATACGGGAATTCTTATAACCCCAATTGGGGAAATCATCAAAATCCCAGCTTCAGGTCTTCTGGTAATCCCCCTGGTTTCCATTCCAATTTTCCTCAGAACCAGGGGCAGGGTGGTCAGTCTTCGGGTAGTAATTCTGGGAGTACCTCGGTTTGAGGCGGTGGTAGTAACCTAGGTAGGATTGAGGAACTGCTGACGCAGTTAGTGGCAAAGGATGCATCGACTCAGAAAATCCTTCATGAGCATGACATCTTTCTTAAGAACCAGCAGTCCGCTTTCCTAGATTTGCAGCGTACGGTTGGTGACATTGCTAAGCGTTTGGATAAAAGGCCGGAAGGCCAGTTTCCGAGTGGTACCCAACCCAACCCAAACGCCCACGTGAATGCGGTCACCACCCATAGTGGTAGAGGTGGAGAGCTTTTGAGTTCACCGGTGGAGGTTGAGAAAGAACCGGTTGATAATGAGGTAGAGAGAGAGACTCCTGGGAGGGTGCATTCGAGACTAGTCCCAGCAAGTACCACACCAAACAGTGAGTCTCTAGTTGGTAAGTCTGTTGAAATGAAGCCGGTTGATGTTAGGCCCACCCACGGATTGATCTAGCCCGTATTCCTTATCCTGAGCGTCTTGCTAATCAAAAGCATGCTAAGGAATACGGGCATTTTCTTGATATGTTTAAACAACTGAAGATCAATCTCCCATTCATTGACGCCCTGCAGCGTATGCCTAAATACGCTAAGTTTTTGAAAGATCTTTTGAAGGGGAAGGACCGGTTGGGTAAGTTGAATGAGGTTCCTTTAAGTAGGGAGTGTTCTGCAGTGATAACAAACACGCTACCGGAGAAACTGACAGACCCGGGTATTTTCACAATCCCGTGTTTGTTTGGTGGCGATGTTCGTAGTCACGCGTTAGCGGATTCCGGTGCTAGCATCAATCTGATGCCTTATTCTCTCTATGAGAAGCTAGCACTCGGTGAACTAGCTCCAACGCGCATGACACTCTCCCTAGTGGACCGGTCGATAAAATGTCCACGGGGAATTTTGGAAAACGTGCTTGTGAAAGTTGATAAATTTGTTTTCCCTGTGGACTTTGTGGTTATGGATATGGAGGCGGATACCACTGTTTCCATCATCTTAGGACGTCCGTTCCTTCGCACCGCCAAGGCCGTCATCGATGTTTTTGACGGAAAGCTCACACTTAGGGTCGGTGACGAGACGGTCACTTTTGTGGTTGCCAAATCTATTAACCTAGGAGGGAGTGGTGATAGTGTTGATAACCCCAAGTGTGGGGATGTTAAGAAAAAGCCGGAGGTGATGATGAAGGCTGTAGGTGGTGAGATGTGGGAGGCAGGTGAAATTGGCTCGTTTTCGAGCGAATGGGAGGAATTCTCCATTGATCCTCCCACATAGTGTGGTTTGTGAGTGTCTTGGGTGGAATCCCCAAGTGTAGAGTTTGTAGAGTGGTTTAGGTTACGTTAGTTGTTTAGTTGTTTATTTTTCGGTTGTGTGTTTTGTGTTTTGATGTTTGCATACAGGGATTATAATTGATTTTTGGAAGAGCTTTTAGCAGCAGAATGCGGGTCCCCAGGTATGTTTGTTTCTGTAAATGGTGGTTGGAAGGTTTGGGAAATAAGGGGTGAGAAATTTGACTAAGTGTTGGAAAATTTCGAAACTTTCTGTCAAATTCCACCCCTCGCGCTACACGACGCTTTGCTCGTCCCCCGTCGCGCTACGCGGAAAAAAAAAATTAGCAGCGAGAACACAACGAGAGCGAAGTGTGGGGATGCTGAATCCTCAACAAGGCTTTGGGAGCTGCTGCATGTTTGGAGCATATTGACCCGCCAAAATACCAGCTAAGTCTTTTCCATTTTCTTTTTCTTTTCCCTGTTTTTGTTTTTGAGTCGTGTTTCCATTCCTGCATTGAGGACAATGCAAAGTTTAAGTGTGGGGATGGGACACTGTCGTTTAGTTTTTTTTTATTGAGTCTAGTTAACTTTGAGTGCATTTAGTTAGTTTAAATTTTATCTATTTATTTATGTTCTTGAAAAAAAAATGTTTAAGAAACTTGATGATTGCATTTAAAAGTAGGAGATGATAGGAAATTGGGCCCTGGTTTTCATTTAATATTTATAAGACATTAAAAATCAGATTACACACTTAACTCGGGATATGTCTGGTAGGCCCAACTGACGGTAAAAAGTCCTAGGAGTATTTATAATACACTGCACCTTAAATCACAACATCCGTGGGTTCTCATCTTAGGAGAAGCGGTGAAGCCGAAACTGTCGAATAGTATAAGAGGTACCACTGCAGGTTAAAACCCGTATGTATTTAAGATTAGCAGATTAGTTAGCACACCTTACCTTTTTATGAGAATAAATCCGGGACTGGTGGCACTTTAGGAAATTCCATCGTATCATTGCGTGAGCTTAAAAATAACTTAAGAACGAAGCCTATGTGTTTCCCACTGGGATTGTGACTTGGTGGATACACCCATGGGCTAAGTGTTTTAAATATTATAACCTAAAGCTTATGTGTTGCCCGCTGGGATGGCGACTTGGTTGGCAAAACCTCTGAGTTAAGGTTACAATTATGTTATATAAAGCTCAACATGATTAAAAAAAAGAGAGAGAAAAAAAATATTGCAAAAAAAAAATAAAATAAAAAAAATAAATATATATTTATGCATCCATCCATCATTAGTTAATTTAAATACATCTGGGTATTGGGTTACAGTGGAAGAAAAAATCATGAAACAAATGATTTAATCTGTGCTTCGAAAACTTGAGATGTGATTAGGTAGAACTGTGAATACCTTAGTGTGAGACCCTAGACCTAGTGTTCACTTGAAGATAACGAAATATGATTGGGGAAAATCCGTTGGTGGTTGGGTTTAGAAGGAATAACATACCGACAATCGCGGTTTTTGTGTTTTCGTGTCTAATAAGATAACCCATAAAATGTTGAAGACCTTGTGCTTGATTATGATCCTGTTTTGCATGAATTTTTCAGGGACGAAAAAAAGATAAGTGTGGGGATGTGATGTATTGCAAAATACATGCATTTTACTGTCAATTTTATTCCCACTTTGTGTTTGTTTTGCTTCGTTTTTCTTTTATAACTGCTTGTACTTAATATTTCTATATCTTATGGTTGTTAGGTCACAAAGGAAGCGGATATGATTGAAAACGAAGAAGAACGAGTTTCCGGTTCGTGCGAGAGGGCTGTGGATAAGAAAGAAGATAGTTTCTGGATTTTTACCCCTGTAGCGTAGCGCGACAGGTATTGGATGTCCCTCGCGCTACGCGAGGATTGGAAAATGTCAGAATTGCCCTTTAAATGATTTCCCGACTGTTTTGTCTTTTCTGGGGCCCTCGCGCTACGCGAGGAGTGTGCAAGATCCCGTCGCGCTACGCGACGGGTGGTTTTTCGCAGAAATTGTTTTAAAACCCCAAAAATTAGAAACCCTAAAAGACAGAGAATCAAGGAGCGGCTGCAGGCGAAAAGGAGAGACGAAAAAGGGTTGATTTCAGAGCTTTAGAGGCTCGGGTTGAAGATAAAAGGCAGCACGATCGCATTCCATCAGGGGTTAATAATTCGGTTGTGTTTTTCCTTGTTTATCTTCAATTTCCATGTTTCTTTTGAGCTTCGAATTGATGCTAACTATGGTTTTTGTCATGTTTAGTGGCTAAACTCTTAGAACTACCTAGGTGTTGATGAATACATATGATTGACATTAGGTTTTATCCGGTTTTGGATGATTTGCATGTGATGAACTCATGATGTAACAAACTTGGTTTGGATTATTGGATGTTTTATGTGTGTCTATGATTGTTTATGGATTGATGATTTACTCCTCGTGTGCCTTGGTGAATGTCTTTCATGTAATAGGTGCATGCTAGATCAATTACTGTGTGTCTTTGATTAGTGGGTGGTTAACTGCGTACGAGTTCACCATAGGGTAATCTTCTTGATATAGATAGTTTAGATGTGCAACCAATCTCGATAGCTGTGAGGTGAGAGATTGTCGGTTTGTCTAGGGTGTTAGATTGCTAGTTTGGAGGCTTTGTGAGAAGATCTTGCTAGTTTGTCTCATATCTGTGTTTACCGAATCCAATAGGAAAATCCTAGTTATCCCTTGCACTTAGGTGTATTGAGACTTTCACGCTGTGAGGTAGATTGTCTAGCGGATACTTCTTGAGTAAATTGGAGGACCTGTGAGGGAAATCCATCCAACCGGTGGTTTAACAGCTTTTAGGTTTCTTGGTTGACAATCCTTGAGAAGGGTCGAGGGTGCTCTAGGTTTTCTCTGAGTTTAGTATTTTAAGATCCCGGTATCATGTCAGTTCCCTTATCGATAGAACCTTTGTCAAGCATGTGTAGGATTCGAGCCTAGGTAGTGTTCTTTCTCCATCTGGTTCTCGTTTCAACTTTCGTTTGCATTCGTAGTCTTCTCTTTAGTCCTTCTTTTAAGTTATTCTTAGTTTTTATTAGCAAACCCCCTTTCTTTATTATTATTTTATTTAAGCAATTTTGTATGGATAAGTCTTTCAGTTTCTAGTTAGTGTTTTCTGTAGAGGTCCTTTGGGTTCGATATCCGGACTTACTTAGGCTTTACTACATTCGATAGGTTCACTTGCCTGTCGGTAGTTTAGTTGTTTAGAGAGTCTAGAGTATTACTTAGTGTTTTATTTAGCTTGTTTTGAGTCATTTAATTCAAACTACTTTGTGCACATCAACTACCGCACGGAAGTACTTACGGAAAAAGTGCGTAGCATTCTTGGCTCATATTGTGGAGCGAAAAGGCAAAGACAAGAGTCCTCAAGATATTCATGTGATCAAAGACTTTCCTGAAGTCTTTCCCAAAGACTTATCCGGTCTTCCTTCCACACGTCAAGTTGAATTACGTATTGACCTAGTGCCAGGAGCAAACCCCGTGGCTAAATCACCTTATCGTCTTGCACCATTAGAGATGCAAGAACTTTCAAGCCAGCTTCAAGAACTTTCTGACAAAGGATTTATTTGTCCTAGTGTTTCTCCTTGGGGAGCACCCGTCCTATTTGTCAAGAAGAAGGACGGATCATTCCAGATGTGCATCGACTATCGAGAACTCAACAAGCTCATTGTGAAGAACCGTTATCCACTTCCGAGGATTGATGATTTATTTGATCAACTTCAAGGCTCGACTTATTTCTCAAATATTGATCTTGATTCTGGTTATCACCAGTTACGAGTCCTTGAATCCGATGTCCCCAAGACAGCTTTTCGTATAAAATATGGTCATTACGAGTTCATGGTTATGCCCTTCGGACTAACCAATGCGCCCGCGGTATTCATGGATCTTATGAGCCGCGTGTGTAAACCGTACTTGGACAAGTTCATGATCGTCTTCATTGACGATATTCTCATCTATTCAAAATCAAAAGCAGAGCACGAATAACACTTGCGTTTGGTTTTGGATCTCTTGAAAAAAGAGCAATTATACGCTAAGTTCTCCAAGTGTGAATTTTGGCTAAAGGAAGTCCAATTCTTGGAACACATAGTCAACGAGAAGGGTATTCACATGGACCCCGCTATTATTGAAGCGGAGAAGAACTGGAAAGCTCCAAAGACTCCAACAGAAGTCCACTCGTTCCTTGGTTTAAAAGGCTATTACTGTCGTTTCATAGACAAATTTTCAAAGATCACGATACCATTCACAGCCTTAACACATAAAGGCAAGCCCTACGAGTAGGGACCAAAGCAAGAGGAAGCCTTTCAGACTTTAAAGCAAAAATTATGTGAGGCTCCTATCTTAACCCTTCCCGATGGAACTGAAGACTTTGTCGTTTACTGTGACGCTTCTCACTTAGGTCTCGGTTGTCTTCTAATGCAACGGGGCAAAGTGATTGCTTATGCGTCTCGACAACTCAAAATCCATGAGAAGAATTATACGACGCACGATCTTGAGCTGGGTGCGGTCGTATTCGCTCTCAAAATTTGGAGGCACTACTTATAAGGTACAAAGTGTGAGGTTTTCACCGATCATAAGAGTCTCCAGCACATTTTCAATCAAAAGGAACTCACCATGAGGCAAAGACGTTGGGTTGAACTCCGAAACAACTATGATTGCAATATTCGTTACCATCCTGGTTAGGCGAATGTCGTAGCCGATGCCCTTGGTCGTAAAGAACCCATCAAAATCCACAGCATCTGAATCCAAAATGACATTCAAACTCGCATCCTTGAAGCATAACACCTTTCTATCACTAAAGGAAACATGTACAATGAAATGTCTTGTGGTGCTGAACTTCAACTTGAAACCAAACCTAATGGATTACTCTACTTTCTGAATCGTATCTGGATTCCGGACCGTGACAATCTCCGTACCTTTGTCATGAACGATGCTCACAAGACTTGTTATTTTGTGCATCCCGGTGCTGACAAGATGTACAAGAACCTTCGTACCCAATACTGGTGGCCTGGTATGAAAAAGGACATTGCTCTATACGTGTACAAGTGCCTTACTTGTTTGAAGGTTAAGGCCGAGCACCAGCGTCCATCTGGTTTACTTGAACAGCCCGAGATACCCGTGTGGAAATGGGAGTGTATTGCCATGGACTTCATAACCAAACCACCATACACATCCTGTGGTCATGATAGCATATGGGTGATCATCGACCGTTTGACAAAATCTGCTCATTTCCTACCCATTCACGAAGACTGTCGAGTTGAGAAATTGGCTCGAATCTATATTGATGAGATCGTCAGTCGTCATGGTGTACCTCTCAACATTATTTCTGATCGTTATGGACGATTCACTTCTCATTTATGGCAGTCCCTATAATCAGCTTTGGGCACTCAGCTGAATCTTAGTACGGCTTATCATCCGCAAACTGATGGTCAGTTCGAACGAATAATTCAAACCCTCGAAGTCATGCTTAGATCTTGTGTCATCGAATTCAAGGGAAATTGGGATTTAGATCTACCCTTAGTCAAGTTCTCATACAACAACAGCTATCATACGAGCATTGACATGGCTCCTTTCGAAGCTCTATACGGTCGGAAGTGTCGTTCCCCCATCTGTTGGACCGAGATTGGTGAAGCACAAATCACTGGTCCCGAACTAATTCAGGAGACCTCTGACAAGATCATGTTAATCTGAGACAACATTCTGGTAGCAAGGAGTCGGCAAAAGAGCTATGCCGATAAACGTCGAAATCCCTTAGAACTTCAAGTCGGCGATCTGGTTCTTCTTAAGGTATCCCCTTGGAAGGGAGTGGTCCATTTTGGAAAGAAAGGGAAACTTGCACCAAGATTTGTAGGTCCTTTTAAAATCCTTGAATGGATTGGGAAGGTAGCCTACAAGTTGGAATTACCCAAAGAACTCAGCAACATTCATCCTACATTCCATGTCTCGAACCTACAAAATGCTTAGCTTACGCAAATCTCCAAATACCGCTTGATGAGGTTCACATTGATGAATCAATGCACTTTGTAGAGAAACCCGTGGAGCTCATGGACCGAGAAGTTAAGCAACTCAAATGAAGTTGCATTCCAATCGTTAAGGTTCGGTGGGAATCCAAACGTGGCCCTGAGTTCACTTGGGAATGTGAGGATCAAATGAAAGCCAAATACCCACATCTGTTTCCAGGACCCTCTTCCTAATCAATTTCGGGACGAAATCTCCTAAAGTAGGGGAGACTGTAATCCCCTGGAAATTCCGATCACTTTTTGAACCTTTCCGGCATTTGTAATTTCTTTATTTTGTGGGTGCATCTACCCATTACGATAAATTATCTCATTTATCCATTGCTTTTCATAAGTGTTCATACATGCACACCTTAAGTACAACTATTGCAAAAATAATAGATTTTGATATAAGGAAATTTCATATAAACGATTGTTATTATTCTACTAAATAAATATACATGTTTATATGTCTAATTATTTCTAAACCTACATATGTATAAACAAATATTTGTAAATAATCAATTTACAAAACTTAGGTTATAAATTCTATGAATAACAAAATTAGGGTTTATAATATTATGTTATTAAAATGATAAAACTTTTTTATTTATTTACTAAAAATTTATATAAATATAAATATATAACATTTACATTTATTAAATTTTATAAAATTGATAAGACTTAATAACTTTTTTTCACTTTATAAAAAGAGCAGGGTTCAAATTGTATTTCCTGAAACTTCACTTTCTTTTAAAACAAAGTTCATACATAAAATAGTAACTATTGAAACCCCGGGAGCGAAACTGCAAATTCTGGAAACTCTTCCCCCCCCTCCCAGACCAGTCACGGGTTCGACCCCGCCTTCGACCGGTTCTCAACCCTATTATCCGAAAATCGTTCCTGTGATGTGTTCGAGCGAAATCAACAAAGGTCACACGTTCAATTCATCCAAACGAACAGTCCCTCGCGTTCAATTGAGTAATTATGATCATTACACTACCTAACTCGTAACCGCTCATAACCATGAATGCCATTTAAACGATCGACTAAAATCCGTCCAAATTGATTATAAATAGCCACTCCTTGTCATCAAAGAAACTCGTTGCGAGCTTCCTACACCTCTAATTGCATCAGTTTCCGCCTCTGTATCACTCCAAGTAACCGGAGAACTCGAGACTGTTTCGATGACTCGTCCTCATCCCATACGTATTCATTGCAGGTAAATTTGGTACCATTGTGTTCGTCCCACCCTCACGAACAAAAGCACCATGATTCGGGTTCAGCTCGTCTGAGAAAAAAAAGTCGATTTGGTGGTTAGGGTTACGGAATTGGATTGGGGCAGAAGACAAACCGGGGGATTAAGCTTTTAAATTAAACGAACCATTTCAGATCATGACAGCATGTCCAGTGTGATGGTTAGTTTGTGTGTGTGCGCTTGTGACCCAGCAGAGGGCGCGGGTTAGAGTCCCGGCCACCCATTCTTTTTCTGAATCATTTCCTTTTATTATTTTAAACCACTATTCCCTGTTTAAAAATCCTAATTTAAAATTTTATACATTCCATAAATATATCCTAGAAGTTTTAAAAAGCAGAAAATATAAAATAGTAATTTTAGTTATTTTATTTTATTAAAAGTGCAATTAAACCTTGTGAAATTTTAAATAAAATGATATAAATGTTTTGTTTAGTCCAAATTAAATTATACTATTTACCTATATATTAATAATGTTTATTACGCTAAATTTTATAAACATTATTGATTCCTTTATAACTTGTAGAAGCATGTTTATGTAACTATAGATTAAATTCTATGTATCGGTGTACTTAGCTAGTACGCGGGAGGGTGTTCCTGCGTACTTAGTTTGTTCACCAATTGGTCATGCGTACTTAGTAAGTATGCAAGGCTTTTGCCTTACGTACTTAACAAGTACGCATGACCAATGCCCTGCATACTTAGCCAAGTACGCAGGAAGTGTTCCTGCCCCTATAAATAGAAGACTTGTCTTCATTTGTACGTGAAACTTCTGGGAACTAGGTCGATAGGTGTCCAGGCCGGATGAGCTCTCCCGCCCCTGGACCATGAGCGTAGATGAGAGATGTGTACTTCTTCGGTATGTAATGTGAGTTGACTTCGTTGTTACGTATTGTTTGATACTACTGTCTTTTATCTTTGATTTTTCTCTGTCCCGTTTGTTCCCACACGAATCGACTGAGGCCCCGGGACCTACAACTGGTATCAGAACCTCGGTGTTCATTGATTTGTGTTCCAGATTCGAGTTTTTAGGGTTTTTACCAGATCTGAGTTCATACGGTTCGTACCTTTTTCATACCTAAAATCCTTAATTCGAGTTCGTTATCGCTTAATTCGAGTTCGTTATCGCTTAATTCGAGTTCATACCTAATTTCTCAGATCCAACACTTTTTTAGCATTCTCCTCAAGATCAGTCAAGAACGCTGTTGTGCTGAATAAGTACGCAATTTCACCTTTTCTGCGTACTTACTAAGTACGCATGGGTTAGCCCTACGTACTTACCAAGTACGCGTGAGGAGTTATTTACCGTACTTACTAAGTACGCATGTGTAATTGAATGCGTACTTGCTAAGTACGCATGAACACCCTATATCTGCGTATTTATTAAGTACGCATGAACTATCATCTGGGATTTACAAAAAAAATAGTTTTTTGGCGGAATAACTTTTCTTGGACAAATTTTTTAGGGATCGTTTGTAAGCTTGTTTCAGGCCAATTTTGAGAAGATAGTGATTTTGGTTTTTCGGGACTGAAATTTGATGTGGCTTGGCGAAACAAGGACGAGATTTTTCTTGGATGATACCAATTGTCATACATTGTTTAAGTGTTCAAAGCTGAAAATGTGGGCTATGAGTATCCGAGATACTTCTTTAATAGGGAATGAATGTTGAATCAAGTTGAGCAACTGGGTCGTCATCAGCTAAAGGTCTCGTTTTATTTGTGAAGATGTTGTTGCTTTGGGTCTTTGAAAAAAGAATCATATTGTTTAGGTATTCAAACCAGAATATGTAGGATACGAGTGTCTATGATACATCTTTAATAGGGGATGAATATTGTAACAACTTGAACCCAAGGATTTTGCAATTTTGGATCCTTGTAAAGAAATAAAAAAAGGAATAAAATCCTAGATTTGACTAGTTGTGGTTTTGAAGGATTTGAGTGAAGCGGTGATGAAGTTGGTCATATTTTACAGAGAAATGAGGGGGATAAAATCTAGTATTCATGAGACATTAAAGAGGTGGTGGAAAAGCCGTTGGTACTTCCTATATATATACATCGTTAACGTAACATGGATCTCAACTATGATTTCTCGTGTAAACTATATTTTTCGTGCTCATTGGTCAAGACTGTGTTCAAGATTTGATGTGATTTAGTTATGATTGGATTTCTCATTTGGGATCTGGGCGGAATGCTAGATAGACAACTTAGTTATGGAATTTCACGCCATGGTGAATGTATACAGATTTGGAGGTGTTAACCAAGAATGAAGATCTAATTGAAGAATGTTGGACTTTGGATTCAGGATGATCACTGCTGAGCATGATTTTGTGTTTGATTCTATCGTGTGTTTTCAAGATAAAGCTGGATATTCGTTGGATTATTAGTTGAAGATGGAACCTTTTATCATTTGCCGACGGGATAGGAAACGTTCCCTTGTTTCTGGTCTAGTCAGGAGAAGCTTAAATTGAAAGGAGAAATTGGAAATGAACATCTTAGGGAATTTGGTTGACTCGTGAAGATACAGGGTAGACTTGGACACATCTGGTGTGAAGACTAAAGTTTATCTTACTGTAATTCCTACAGGAGCTGATTAGTTTGATGGAGGTTATTGGAAATTCAAAGTCTCTATCATATGCCAGCTGATTTGGAGGAATTCTAAGTCAGGGTGGAGGTTGCTACTACTGAGAGGATGAACTACAATGAGTTGTGTTGGGTTAGTTGGTTCTTATTGAAGCACTTGGTTTAGTCTACAATGAAAGCTACAGTTAAGAGGGAGTCAGGTTTGTCATCACTCGGCAACTGAAGACTGAAGTTTGAAGATTTGAAGATCTCAAGTGGAATGCCAGAAGATCAAGTCTCGCCAGAAGACACATGATGTCATTAGTTTAGAGGGAGTCTGTAAGGACATTCTTTGTAAACTGATGATTATCAGTGTTAGTGATAGATAGAATTTGATGCTAAAGTTAAGAGGGAGTCTGTAGAAGCATGTTTTTGTAACTATAGATTAAATTCTATGTATCGGTGTACTTAGCTAGTATACAGGAGGGTGTTCCTTCGCACTTAGCTTGTTCACCAGTTGGTCCTGCGTACTTAGTAAGTATGCAAGGCTTTTGCCTTGCGTACTTAACAAGTACGCATGACCAATGCCCTACATACTTAGCCAAGTACGCAGGAAGTGTTCCTGCCCCTAAAAATAGAAGACTTATCTTCATTTGTAGGTGGAACTTCTGGGAACTAGGTCGAGAGGTGTCCGGGCGGGATGAGCTCTCCCGCCCCTCGACCGTGAGCGTAGACGAGAGATGTGTACTTCTTTGGTATGTAATGTGAGATGACTTAGTTGTTACGTATCGTTTGATTCTACTGTCTTTTATCTTTGCTTTTTCTCTGTCTCGTTCTTCTTTGTTCCCACACGAATCGACGGGCAGATCTGTGTGTTTTCCGCTGCTCGACCAAGGCCCCGGGACCTACATAACTAATAAATAATTAGTTTTGTGAGAATAATTATTTTAAATTTACATGCTTAAATAATTATCACACATTAATAGTTTGTGCAAAACCAATTTAATTATAAACTCTTTTATAATTCTTATTAAATGAGGTTATTTAAATATTTAACTAACCATTTTATTAACTAAACCTCTTTCCATTTCCTAATTTATTTATAAGCTATTTTATAATTAAATCCAAATGCATTATTTTATTCCACAATTTCATTTATTAATTATCTTTGGATTACTAAATAATTAACCTTAAGTAATCTCAATTAATATTATGAACTACTTTTATTATGATTATAGTAGTCACGAACTTACTTTCTTTCTTTCTACAAAATATATATATACAAGACCTTCTTCAAACCCAAACCCCGTGAAACCCTAAAGTCCCAATATTTCCTCAATTCCACTTAGATATACTTTAAAGTTAGTATACCATTATATTCGTAGGTTTATTGTGATAAGTCCTCACGAGACCTATTCATCTTATAAATTCATAACAACTCTAGCTTTAACACATGTGAGTTTCATATCCCCCTTTCTCTTTACTATTGTTTACAAATACTCGGGGTGGAACATGTTTACATACTATACTTACCAAATTCAATACCATTGTTCTCATGCTATTTACTATGTGCTTTATGTCTTAAACGGCTTGGTGACCATTACATGTGTTCATGCTAGTAATTTCATTAACCTGCTACCCAGGCCTAAGGTAGTACCTAACATGATCATTTATAGGGGAATCTGATTCCAGTTAACACAAACCTTGGCGGGTTTTGTGTGTACCATATTACTATTTTTCCAAAACATAATCAGTGGGATTGTACTTACCAGTGTTCCAGTACTTACGGATTGAATTGTACGCTTGGAACTTTGTATGTTTTCACATTTATGCTATAGTTATGCTTTGAACATATTGAATTTCAAATACTTTTACTCAACTTTTGTTTGGTGTCAAAACCTATGTTACTCACCAACTACTTGTAGTTGACATTTACTCACATGTTTCAATTACACCTGTTTGAGGACACTACTTGCTCACCTAGGACTTAGACCTAGTTTAAATTTAATATTGTCTTGTCTTGAACTTTTCATATTCCATTCCCTTTTGTAACGGATGCTTTAAATTCGATGAATAAATATTGTCATTATTAAATAGATGATCATGTGCTTATGAATAACCGCGTCAGCCCCGGCGTATAATCCGCCGCCGGCCGGGGTGTGACATGGTTCCTGACTTCATCAAGGTTCCTGTAAGGATTCATAACAAGGTCTTTGTAAAATTCAGAATTCTTCTGTAGTCCCATCTTGAAGGCCTAGACTGCAGTGGCAACGTCAAGGTTCGGTATATGAAGGGATTCTCGGCTGAACTTGCTAACATAATCCCGAAGGGATTCTCCGCTGTTCTGAGTTATCCTGTATAAGTCACTTGTTAACCTTTCAAAGGTCATATTGCAAGAGAACTGATTGTTAAAAAAATTGATTAAGTGAGCAAACGAAGTAATAGAATAAGGTTTAACGTTAAGTAGCTATTTCAGGGCTGATCCTTTTAAGGTAGAGCCGAAGCCTTTGCATAAGAAGGCTTCCTTTAGGTCCAAAGGAATGGGGTTTATCTCCATCTGTTCCCTGTACTGCGTGACGTGCTCCTCAGGATCTGTAGTTCCATCGTACAACTTCATGTTAGGAGTCTGGAAGCGCTTGGGGATCTCAGCATCACATAACGGTGGAGCGAATCTGGAGATCCTGTGACTGGTAGATGACATCTCTGGTATAGGTTGGACCACACCTGGTACACTGGAGATCATTTCTCTCAACTTTTTTAACTCCTTGGCCATGTACGGAGTGATTCCTTTCTCCTGCACAAATTCGTTAGTATTTGAAATTGACTAAATGTGTTACCGTTCTCAGGATTTCAGAATGATGATCCCAGAGTAACTCCATGATCCTGATTTGTCGTAACTCTAACAGTCGGGGTAGGGCCAACTGCAGTGATTCCTGTTTGCATGGGAAGAAAGTCTCCCTTATGGATTGCTGGGGATCCTGAATAATTGAAATCCAAAATCATTGGTTGCAGCGGGATCGTCACTTCCACCGGTTTATTTGATTCCTTAACTTTCTCAATCTCCCGAAATAGCGCTTGGTTAGTCTTCCTCTGTTGTTCCATTTATTGTTTCATCTCCGAGAACAGATCGAGGATATCATTGTTTGATACGATCACAGGTCCACCAGCAGGTATTCCGGATCCCCAGAAACCCGCAGGAGTAGTTTTCTTCGGCTGATTAACATTTTTTTAAAATAGAGGAGGAGGAATAGGGTTGACCAACCCAGAGCTCGAAGACGGAGCGAAAACATAAATATTTTTGGATTGGGACGACATTTTTGAAAATAGCTTCGAAAGATAGTAATTGAACACAAATTTTAGCAAAGATTTAAAGATGAAAAGCACCACTTGCCCCATGGTGGGCGCCAAATTGTTTTGACTAAAAATTAAAGAGAGTAATTTTGTGATCAAACTTAGAATGTAAGGTAGTGTGCTTGTCAACTTCGTAATGAACAAAATGTATAGAGCAAATAAATGACACGAGCGTTTACGAGGAAAGCCCTTAATCCCAGAGGATTGCTGGCATAAAATCTCGGGAAGTGACCGAAAGTCACTTGCCTCCTAGTCTTTTATAAAACAATAAAAATGATTACAAGTACGAGCAGCGAATGATCGAGATCTAGGTGTTACAGAGCTTGTTTGGGAGTATTCAATATTGCTAAGTGTGTTGTGTGTGTTGCTAATCGATCAAGCCGCTGATTAAATATAAAAAAATGATCCTAACTAACTTTCTGAGGATCCCGGAGCTTTACTCGGTCTTCAAATATGACCGTTATTGAGCTTCTCTAGCAAGTTTTATACGTTCTCTTTGACTTCTCATCCGATTCTTAAGGGACAAAATGAGTCAACATATTTTACCTGTGCATATCGTAGAAATAGAGGACAAATAGTCGTTAGTAGTATTAATATTCAGGATACCGAACTTACCAGGATCTTGGATTCCGGATCATGCATCATTCAGGATCATGCTTGAGATTTAACCCATAACAATACTCAAGATCCCAATGAAAAGAAATGTCTAGCCAACGGGGGGGTCTCAAGAATGAATGGAAAAAGGTGCCTAGTCTACGGGACGGAAGGGCCTTAAATATGAGAATTGCCCAGTCTATAGGCGGAAGGACCCGGTATAGGTGCCCAGTCTATAAGGTGAAAGGACCTAAAATGAATAATAATAAAATATACGAATGACGTGAATGGAGGTACGTCCGGAGATGGTCATGGGGGCGTTGAGAGCCCAGGAAACTTGAACAGTAATAAGAACCTAAAGGGTTCATAAGAAAATGAACGATGTAGTGTACTTACTTAACGTAAGCTAATTCAAAAACGTTTTCCGAACACTACGGGTTAGGAACATATGGAATGAGGCTTCCTGAGAACGTGGCCGGTCGGAGTTTAAGAATTCCTATGTAACATAATATAATAGTTTATGTAAAAACAATATTTCTAATAAAATATATCTTTATCACTTTAGTGATAAGGTTTTGAAAAATCTGGGACCCGTCTTCCACATTAAACTCTGATAAAATAATAAAGGAATAAGTAGTGTGTTTCATACGGCGCTACTACTCAACCCTGATCTCTACCTGTAGTGTCATCTGGCTCAGCCTGCTCAGTATGATCTGGAACTCTGAAAAATGGTGGGTTCTCGATGCCCTGCTGTGTCATCATATATCTGATCGCATCATCCTGCCAGTCTAATCTATCAAAATTTTATCTCGAAGCGCCTCTAGTGTAAGCGGTGCTGGTGGCCGCTGTCGTATTGGATGATGTATCTGAGGATGCTCGATGTGATGTAGAACCCTCTGGTGGGTGGTGGGCGCCCCCATCTGGATGGCCTCCGCTGCAGGCGTCCCTACAGGTGGTGGTACCTATGGACCCTCGCTAGCCTTAATCCATCTTGGAGGCTCATCCATGGCACATATGCCTGCCAATCTCAACTCTTGAAACCCAAAACATATCGTATCCGGGCCGGATGTAAGTAGATGGCCCGGATAACGATCAAACACTCCCAATCTCTCAGCTATCCTGCTGATATACGGTCCGAAGTCTAACCTCGCCAGACCCTCCTCGACGACCCCTGGCTAATGATAAAAGTAATATAGTAGCCAGGTTGGCCTCTCGACGGCCAACTAAGCACTAAAGATAGAAGAGATCCACTTGATTGCACTTCTCCGTACCGGACTTGCGTCCGACGAGAGTGCAAGCAAGGATCCTATGCACATAACGATTGACGGGATCTCTAATCAATGACTCCAAAATAGAAGTAGAATACGGCCCATTGGCGATGGAGCTCCAAAAATCCCGTAACTGGCCATCACTGACCCCTTGTCATGACGCCTCCTAAAGCAGCCTCTCAAACTCTAAACAAATGCCGGCTCAGCCACCTCAGCCTCAGTATAGAATCTAGTCGCCACCGCGAACTGGGGGACCGACATCTCATAAACCTATCGTCCTAAAGAAAAAGAAACAGTCGTCGGCTACTCGAACTGCCCCACCGTGTACCGTAAAGTAGAATGGAACTCTACTGTAAGCTCGTGGTACTGGATGGCATCAAAAGCTAAAACTACCATCCAACGGGCTCCTAGCATCTCCTCTAACCTCTGTATCTGCCCTAACTTGTCAATCAGCTCCTAGTTGATACTACAATGCTGCAGCAGCTCCATATCAATGAACCTCTCACACCGCACTGACTCCTCGGTCGCTAACTCGAAGCGTAGCAAAGTATGATGACTCAAGATCCGGTCTTCTATCAGAATCGGCTCCGCATCAGCTGTTGGGAAAATCTCAGGAACTGCATATCTAATAACGCACGACGCCCTGCGGATCGGGCGCGGTGCCTCTGCTGCTCCTCTCGGCTGGGGGCCGGTCCCCGTCTGCGCTTGGCCTCAGCGGCCGCGCTAGATGAAGCTCCTGTGTCAGACATGCCTGTAAAAACAAGTTAGACAAACATATATATCGAATAAGGCATTCCTAGCAGCAAGGACGACTGTATAGCATTTCATTCGCAGTCGTCCTAAGTACAGTTAAACAATAAACTAAATTAAAAAGAAAATAAAAAGTTTTGAAACATTCAGGGATACCCTGTCCATGTAATAACCTGCAAATTCAAGTTCAATCCATGTTCACTTTAACCAAATATGTTCTCATTCAGGATCCATGGTACACAAATGACTAAAATACAATCCCAATTGGCCCACTCATAACTTAGAAGTCTAGGTGACGAGAAACACAAACCACCGTCTAGTACCCAATCAGTTTAAAAGCGGTGCATTGTAACTAATATCTATCAATTCCCAAGTAACCACAACCCTTTATATGTAAGAAATTATCAAGACAAAATTTAACTAAACTGACTCGATACCACAAAATGGACTCAAATTACAAAACCCTATCTAATTGACTCGAATTACACACAAGGATGATTACCACTCAAGATTACACTATAGCAAAAACCATGACCTGATTAGAAGCTAAGTAAACGAACCCGCACCCAATCAAGATTACATCCTATCTACACGACTCATGCATGACTCAATGCACACTGGAATTGACTCGATTAGAAAATGTAACAATAGATTGTACCTGATCGATGACAAACCACGTGAATAGAGATCGTGATGAGTGAATCAAATGATAAAATATCTCTGGTGCTTCCCTGGTGCAACGGCGGTGGCGGAGACGGTGAATTTAGGACTGTGACGGTGTGTTGTACGACGGTGGCGAAGAGGACGGTGATAGGTGGTAGTGGATAGTGGCAGGTGGTGGCAATGGCGCTAAGGAGTGGTGGTGTAGTGGAGGTAACCGGTGGTGGAATTGGGGGAGAGGTGCAGGAATCGCCGGTGGTGGATGGTAGCTTGGTGAGGAAGACATTGAAGCTTAAATTTTTTTTCTGAGAATTTCATGATTTCGCGTGTCGCGAGGACCTAACGTCACTTCCTCACGTGGCGCGAGGAGGTGGTTTCTTCAAAAGCCCCTTGGGTTCCTCGCGTGGTGTGAAAGACCAGCAGGGAACTTTCGCGTGGCGCGGAAAATAAGAAATTCTGATTTTGCCTTTGTTCTTGGCGTGTCACGAAGAAAGTTCTCCTGGAGCTCGCGTGTGTTAGGACATGTTTTGTAACTGTTGATAAAATTCTGTATAAGTTCATAGTAAGTTCGCCTAAGAATCTTTGAGGTGAACTTGTTAAGTTCGCCTATTGCAGGTGCTGTGTCTATAAATAGACAGTTTACAGAGTCTGTTGTATGAGATATCAGAGTAGACTTGAGAGAGACACGATATCAGGAGGAACTGATTAGAGACAGAATTATTGTAAACTGATATTGTGGTGGAAATTCGAAGAGTTTATTTACACCGTTGTTATTGATTGAGTTACACGAGCACGTTGATCATGGATTCCGCACGTTATCACCGTGTCGTACCACGAGTATTTTGGAGGGAAATTTCTTCTTGTTCAAATTTTTTAGGGAAAGTTTATATGCTTGTTTTGAATCATTTTTGAAATTTTGAATTTTCGAAATTTTTAAAAAAGAGTATTTTGGCGGGAAATTTTTTTCCGAATATTTTCGCAAAAATTTCAAAATGTCAATTTCATGTGATGATAATGTGATTAGATCTGTGCAACCGAGGCTTTTGTGCATATCAGATTTTTGTAGCTGGAAAGTCCGGTTCGAACAGTTCGTATCCGAAACTGATGAAAATTTTTGGAGACCAATAACAGAAGGATATGTGCATCCTACTTTTGACTTTCTGGAATTTCATGATGTTCCTAAACCAGTGACAGCTCTTACTAAAGTAGAAAAGCAGAAGTTTGATTTAGAGATGAAAACGTGTGAAACGTTAGCGATGTCTTTACCAAAAGAAATAATTCATAGTCTCGGGAAGTGTCCAACTTCAAGAGATCTACGGGAAGCATTGAAGAAAAAGGGTGAAGCAACTTCTCAAGCATTCGTAGTCTTGATCAATGAAGTATTGGAGAAGCAAGGTGATTCTCAAAGTGATTCTTCTGTAGAGTTCAGTGATAGTGAGAGTATTCAGTCTGGTGAAAGTACTCAATCTGCTAAGACTGATATGATGACTGAAGAAAACTTTCAGACAGTTGAAGATGATCTGAGTGAATTAGAAACTGATGCAGAGCCTGTCATTGTTGATCAAAAGGGTGAAGCTGATGATGACGTATTCATGGCTCCTGGTGCATCTTCTTCAGAACTAAAACCTGAGGTAGTTTCTAACTCTGAAACGTTTTGTTCTAACTGTATTTCAGTGAAGGATAAAATGATGAGGGTTATGGATGACAACGTAAACCTCATTTGTGATATGAAATCGATGCACACGGTAAAACAGAAATTAAAAGATAATGAAAATGTGTGTATTGAAAGGATAGAATCACTGAAGAGGGATATAAATTCTCAGACTTTGAAGATCAAAGAGCAGGCATATCACCTGGATATGTCCTTTGCAGAAATTGAGAAAAGAAATAATGATCTTGTTGAGAAAGATAAGGAACTAGCTAAATCTAAAGCAGAGGTAATCAAATTGCATAGAAAGTTAGAAAGCTTTGGAAATTTATCATTCTTATTAGAACATTATCATAATAATACTAAAGAGGGGAAGGGAACTAATGGTATTGGTTATGTTCCTCCACCATTCAACGGAAACTATTCTGTTACATCTGAGATTATAAAAGACGAGGATTTAGATCCTAAGACTGTGTTGAAAGTGAATCCAGTCACAGGTGAAGATATGGTGTATTCTGATGAGAGTGATGATGAATATTTTGATGAAGCTAAGGTAGAGGGGATACCAAAAGAGATTAAGAAAGAAGACTCAAAGGTTGATTCTAATTCATCTAGAAATTATACATTTGGAAGTTCTTCAAATTCAAGGAGAGTTCCATATGTCAGATATTATAAAGACAGGCGTACATGTTTTCATTGTAATGAGATAGGACACATTGTGGTGAACTGTCCTTACAAAAATAAAGGGAAGAAGCATGTAGTTCCTGAGAAGGTGAAGGCTAATCAAATCCTGTTAAGAAAAAGTTTATTCATTCTCAAACTCCAAAAGAAGTTCATGTAGGCGAATCTTCTTCAAGTGCATCATATCGTGTGAAGATTCCTTATATGAGAGAATATCGTGAGACGAGATCTTGCTTTTACTGTGGTCATGTGGGTCATATTCGGATTGCTTGTCCTCACAAAGACAAAGGTAACTGACATGTTACTCCAGAAAAGGTAAGAACTCATGGTAAGCCTTATGTTAACCAAAATGTAGTTAAACCTCGTGATACACCAAAGGGTAATTCAAAATCTGAGGTTAGGCTTTCTAAACCTCAAAGATGGAGGAGAAACAGAAGATTGAGAAAACTTTTAGAACAACAAGAGTTATCACAATCAAATCAATTTTCAATTGAAAGAAAATGTTCAAACACTTCACATTTGAACTTAATGAATAGAAGTATGTTTGGAAATCTAAAGTTTCTGTTTCTGACTCGTCGGATCAATCTCCGAAAATTGATAAGAGATTCGACTGTGAATGGAGTGAGGTTTATTATTTTGATACAGATGGACGACCCATGACTACCATGGCTTGGGTCCCAATTTCAAATTAATGTTTCTTGTTAGATGTGTAGGATTTACCAAGAGGGACTATTAATACCATTTTGGTTGTTGATAGTGGTGGTTCTAAGCACATGGCAGGGAATGACATCTGCAAAGAGTAAAGAGTTGTTGATAACTGAGAATCTATTTGATTTAATGACTTGATGCTCAAGGGGGAGAATATGTCTCACACAATGTTTTGAAAATGTTACAAAGTCCAAATGATAATCTGAAACTTAGGATGACCATGGTGAGCATAAAGTCGTTGATGCAACCATTTGACTAGTTGAAAGGGAGTCTACAGGACAGGGGGAGTACAGAACTGTGTTGGTGACAAAGGCGGCAAAGACATTCAATTACAGGATTACATCGGTTTGAGTTTTTAATTGATTGAATTACTTAATCCTGAGTAACCAAGTAAAATGTTTTTCATAAAATGTTTTCATGGAAGGTTTATTTTCGTTTGTTATACTTTCTTTGAAAAAGCCAAACAAATTGAAAAAGATAAAATCGACATTAGTTGAAGTTAAAGAAGATATGATAGTACTTCAGTAGATGTTCTTTCACACATGACCTTAGATTGACTGGTTGGTGCTTTATGTTAATATAACTTAATTATATGTTTTGATCTAAACTTCAGAGACTGCACAAATAGGAAATGATAGTGTTGTGTATGCATATAATTTGAATTGTCAGTAGACTAAAAATCGTCACTGAACCATTAGTAGTGTGAAAACATAATTACATATGTTACAACTGTGATTTGAACCCATTTTATGCATGGGTGTGTGTCTTAAAAGATCTCTATCAGATAAAGAATATTAGCTTTTAATAAAGATTTTCCTATGAGATCAGTTTCGGGTTATGTCCTTAGCACTATTCATTCGATTTGCTTCAGTGCCCATGTCCCGAAAAGCATGCAATTTGAAGTATAATCAAGATATGTACTTGACAACATCTGTCAAACATATACTAGCCCTTGGATCATATTGATAAATCATCTTTACTGATTCCATTGAATTCATAATCCAGATAACAGTTGGATCCACGTACCTGAATCTTATGATTCCACATATATAAGCCAAAACATTGAATCATTCGATTCTGAATCTCATTGATTCCTATACAATCCAATTTGGATTCTACTATTCATGTGCTAAGTGATGTCTCCTCATTCTGGAAATTCGGATAATCTTTAGTAAAATCTCATATGTCTTGAAGATGGTGTATTTACTTTCTGTTGGCATACTAGTGGGGTACACGTTGTATTTCATACTTAAATGGTACCTTAACTCACAAGAAAGTGGGAATGAGATGCTTTAGTTTCAAATCTTATAATATTGACAATTTGAATTTGTGTGTCATAGCCTAATCCTATTTTCTTTGAATGTTTATCGCGTATCATAACATGCAATATGAAAAGTCTTGAAAAGATAGAGTGTGATAATCTTGAAAGATATTGGTTTGATTCGTCAAGGCTTGAAAGAATGACATAGTATACCAATTGATATTATATGGATTTTATATCCAAGATGTGTGATTGATATATCATATATACTGATATGATCTTCTTACTCGTGATGTTTGACCAAAAAGATATGATTTTGTATTTTACATTTCAGTTTATTTAGAGAAAAACCAAAAAGATTTTGTCTTTCTTATGTTTGAAAAACCAAAAAGATTTTATTTTTCCAGCTTCCATGGAAATCTTAATTGTTGGTTATTCTTGGTTGTTCTCCTTTGCAAAACCTGAATATTTTAGACAGAAGTTGACAAGGGGTCCTTCTCCCAAGTTTTCTTCTAGAAATAAAGAGAGAGTGTGCAGAGGAACAAGACGAAGACTACAATGTGTTTGATGATTTATGAAGGCGGATGACATTCTTCTAAAGCTGTTGTCAAGGGGGAGTCTGTTGGAGCATATTCTGGTGACAACGAGCTTGAAGATATTATGTCCTAGTCTTAGAGTCTTTAACTTGTAATTGATAGAATTGTTAGCAACAGTTAAAGGGGAGTCTGTTAGGACATGTTTTGTAACTGTTGATAAAATTCTGTGTAAGTTCATAGAGAGGCGAACTTAACAAGTTCTCCTAAGAATCTTTAGGAGCGAACTTGTTAAGTTCACCTAGCCTATTAGAGGCGAACTTAATAAGTTCGCCTAGCCTATTAGAGGCGAACTTAATAAGTTCGCGTAGCCTATTAGAGGCGAACTTAATAAGTTCGTCTAAGCATCTTTGAGGCGAACTTGTTAAGTTCGCCTATTGTAGGTGATGTGTCTATAAATAGACAGTTTACAAAGTCTGTTGTATAAGATATTAGAGTAGACTTGAGAGAGACACGATATCAGGAGGAACTGATTAGAGACAAAATTATTGTAAACTGATATTGTGGTGGAAATACGAAGAGTTTATTTACACCGTTGTTGATTGAGTTACACGAGCACGTTGATCATGGATTTCGCACGTTATCACCGTGTCGTACCGTGAGTCTAGAGATCCGTCACACACCGAATTAGGGACCTACAGCGTGGTGCCAAGACCAATCATTCACAGAAAGTTTACCCCGTTTTTACTTAGAAAAATTTTTGACCTCTAAAATTCTTTTTCACCCAAACCCTCTAAAAACCCGTTCCAACCTCAAGTTTGAATGTAAACATACCTGGAACATCGTTTTTGATGGTTTTCCTTGCCAAGATGGTCACGGATCCATGAAATACACAAACAAACAAAAACACACAAACCAAAAACACAAAAGAGAAACCAAAAATAAACACAACGAATTATACAAACTCTACACTCAGGCTCTAACCCGAGGACCTGTTCTCACTCACTTATGCTTCCCTGGTGTATTGAGAAGAACCTCATCCCCCTCGACATTCTCCATCGGTCCTCCAATGTAGTGCTCAATCTATGATCGTTCACCTTCCACGAACTACCCTTCTCGTTCTGTAGCTCTACCGTACCATATGGAAATGCTTCCTTCACCATGTACGGTCCTGTCCACCTGGATTTAAGCTTTCCTGGGAATAGTTTCAACCTAGAGTTATAAACTAATACTCTATCCCCACACTTAAATTCTTTCACACTCTTCAACCGACGATCATGCAACGCCTTCGTGCGTACTTTACAACTCCAAGGTCATGCATACGTATCGTCCCTCAACTCTTCTAGCTCATGCAATCGGAGAAACCGGTTTCTCCCTGCTTGAGGCAAGTCAAGATTGACTACCTTTAACGCCCAATAAGCCTTGTGTTCTAGCTCTACCGGTAAGTGACACGCCTTTCCATAAACCATCCTAAAGGGTGTGGTCCCAATAGGTGTTTTGAACGCAGTTCTAAAACCCCAAAGCCCGTCATCTAGTTTGTCGGACCAATCCTTTCTATTTCTCTCGACAACCTTCTCCAAAATCCTCTTCACTCCCCTGTTTGCATTCTCTACTTGCCCGCTAGTTTGTGGATGATAGGCAGTCGACAGTCGATGGGTTACCCCGTAGCGTGATAATACCTTCTCCATCTGGGTATTACAGAAATGCTTGCCTCTATCACTAATCAAGGTTTTGGGAGTCCCAAACCTGCTAAAAAACCTCTTCAGAAATCCCACCACTGCTTGGGCATCATTAGTAGGTAAGGCTTGTGCCTCAACCCACTTAGCAACATAATCTATCGCCACGAGAATGTACCAATTCTCTTGTGAAGAAGGAAACGGACCCAGGAAGTCAATGCCCCAAATAATCAAATACTTCAACCACTTGGATAGGGTTCTGAGGCATCTCATTCTGGGATGAGATATTACTGGTGCGTTGACACGCGTCACACCGTTTTACTAGCTCATATGCATCCTTAAACACTGTCGGCCAATAAAAACCGGAATCAAACACCTTTTTCGCGATGTAAGAGGGACTATTGTGACCTCCTGTCAAACCTTCATGACAGTGTTTAAGGATCTCTATTCCTTCCTCATTACTCATACATCGCCTTAGCACTCTATCACCTCCCACTCAAAAAAGATGTGGAGCATCCCAAATGTAGTGGTTGGCGTTAGAAAAGAATTTCCACCTCTGTTGGGACGTCATGCCTTTAACCACTAAACCGTCAGCTAAGTAGTTCGCTATGTCAGAAAACCATGGCAAACCTTGCTCCTCGGGACTCATATAAAAAACCGGTAACTTGTCCAGTCCAAAACTCAACATCATCAACGACTCATGGGGAAATGTGTCCCCTATGGCCTCCTCGCGGATCTCTTCTCTATCGGGATCCTCTAACCACGACAAATGGTCAGTGGCCACATTCTCTGATCCTTTCTTATCCTTGATCTCAATATCAAAGTCAGAAAGTAGGAGAATCCATAGAATCAATCTAGGTTTGGCATATTTCTTTGCGAACAGGTTTCGCAACGTTGCATGATCAGTATAAACAATGGTCTTAGATAGCATTAAATAGGATTGGAATTTATCAAACATGAAGACAGTCCCCATCAAACTCAAACTAGACGTCTTTCTCAAGAACGGCTGTCATGGGTCGGGTAATCTTTGAAAAGTCTTTAATGAAACGCCTATAGAAACCCGCATGGCCCATAAAGCTCCGAACTAATTTCAAACTAGTTGGTGGTGGAAGCTTACTGATCATCTCAATCTTAGCTCTATCCACTTCAATACCGGCACGTGAAATCTTGTGCCCAAGCACAATTCCCTCAGTCACCATGAAGTGACACTTCTCCCAATTAAGCATCAATTTCGTCTCAATGCATCTCATCATCATCTTCTCCAAATTCTGCAAATAATGATCGAACGAGCTCCCAAACACAGAGAAATCATCCATGAAAACCTCCATGGAAGTCTCGATCGTGTCCTGAAAGATGGCCACCATGCACCTTTGAAAGCTAGCGGGAGCATTACACAACCCAAATGGCATACGCCGGTACGCGAAGGTACCGTATGGGCATGTAAACGTGGTTTTCTCCTGATCCTCCGGTGAAATAGGGATCTCGAAATAACCTGAGAAGCCGTCAAGGAAACATTAAAACTGCTGCCCTGATAGGCGCTCCAGTATCTGGTCAATAAAAGGAAGGGGGAAGTGATCCTTCCTCAAGGCATCATTCAGTCTCCTATATTAAGTGCACACTCGCCAACCTGTGATTGTTTTAGTGAGAATCAACGCATTCTTCTCATTCGTCACAACTGTCATCCCACCCTTCTTCGGGATGACCTGAACTAGGCTTACCTATGTGGAATCAGAAATATGATATATCAATCCAGCATCAAAGAGTTTATGGACCTCCTTCTTCACCACATCAGACATGTTAGGGTTAAGCCTCCTTTGAAGTTGAACAACAGTCTTGTGCTCATCCTCCATGAGTATCCTATGCGTGCAAAAGGTAGGGTTGATGCCCTTAATGTCCATGAGCTTCCACGCAATGGCATGCTTATGTGTCTTCAACACATCAATCAACTTCTTCTTCTCCTCTTCCATCAATGCAGCTGAAGTAATGACGGGTAAACCGGCCTCACCGTCCAAGAAAGCATACTCCAAGTGTGAAGGTAGCTCCTTAAGCTTAAGGGACGGTGGTGCCTCTACCAAGGGCTTCTCCTCCTCCTCGTTAGTCTCAACAACCTCAAACACCTCTGGGTACTAGGGAGGCTTACTAGTCGGGTGGCTCGGATAGTGCTCAGGGGGAGCATTAGTCTCAACCTCCTGGTTCTCCTCACCCATGTCCTGCGTGTAAAGAAGGTCAGCTCCACAAACGTAGTCAAGGCAACGATCCATGTGAGATATGAATGTGTCAAAAAAGAACACGGAATCATCCTGACCACTAGAATTCTTCATCGATTTCATGACATCAAAGGTGATATTTTCATCCCCCACACGAAGTGTGATCTTACCGTCGAAGACATCGATCAATGTCTTGGCGGTGTGCAAAAAGGGCGTCCCAAAATGAGTGGGACTCTATCATCAACCTCCATATCAAGAATGACGAAGTCCATGGGGAAAACAAATTTGTCAACTTTGACTAACAGATTCTCCACTATTCCCCGTGGATACTTGACCGAACAGTCGGCCAAAGATATGCTCATGCGCGTAGGGGCCGGATCTCCAAGGCCTACCTTCTCAATGAGAGAGTATGGCATCAGGTTGATGCTAGCACCTAGATCGGCCAACGCATGGTGCACAGTCGAGCTGCCAAATAGACACGGGATCGTGAAGACACCCGGATCTGCTAATTTCTCTGGCAGCTTGTTCTGGACCACCACAGAGCATCTTTCATTTAGAGTGAATGTCAAAAGGTCCTCCAGCTTCTTCTTGTTATACAGAAGATCTTTAAGGAATTTAGCATATTTAGGCATATGCTGGAGTGCCTCGAAGAATGGAATATTGATTTTGAGATGCTTAAACAACTCTAGAAAGTGTCCATAGTCCTTAGCATATTTCTGCTGCATCAGGCGAGCAGGATATGGAACACAGCTCAGATCAACATCGGGAATCTTCTTCCCCTCACTCTTCTCTTCTACTATCTTCTCAACGGGAGACTCACTGTTGGGTGCTGTACTTGTTAGGACTCCCCTCTCATGCGCCCCACCAGGGGTCTCCATCTCGATCTCCTCATCCACCGGCTCTTCATCATCATCCACCGGTGGCTGCTCTCTCTCCCCTCCTTTGCCACTGCGGGTTGTCACCGCCTTCAAAGTAGCCTTCGAGTTGGTCTCAGTACTACCCGAAAAGGAACCTCCCTGTCTGTCAGTCAGCTGTCTCGCAATGTCTCCCACTGTGCGCTACAAATCTAAGAATGCAGACTGCTGACTCCTCAACAATGTATCATGCTCCTTCAGCTTATGTTGAGTCTCCTGATCTCTACCCACTAGTTGAGCGAGCATCTGAGTCAGGGTAGCCAACATCTTCTCTATCTTCTTCTCACTCCCACTACTACCAGAATTCTGACCTCCATCTCCCCGTCCACCGAACTGATTCTGGTAGGATTGAAACCCAGGTGGATTCCCGCCAGATCTCCAACTGAAGTTGGGGTGGTTTCGCCATCCCAAGTTAAAGAAAGGGAGTTTGTGATTCCCTAAGAAGTCCACATGTTCATGTTGACTAACAGAGCAATCTATGGTGTCATGACCTCCCCTACACACCTCACACTTCTGAGCACTCAGCTTCATCTCCTTGATCTCCTTAGCCATAACCGAATTCTGACCTCCATCTCCATCTCCCTGTCCACCGAACTGATTCTGGCGGGATTGAAACCCATGTGGGTTCCCGCTAGATCTCCAACTGAAGTTGGGTTGGTTTTGCCATCCCAAGTTGAACAAAGGGGGTTTGTGATTCCCCAAGAAGTCCACCTGTTCATGTTGACTGACAGAGAAATCTATGCTGTCATGACCTTCCCAACACACCTCACACTTTTGAGCACTCAGCTTCAGCTCCTTGATCTCCTTAGCCATAGCCGCGAGTGCAACAGCCACACTAGTATCAGTTGTGACCTGTTGAACACCTCTAGTGGAAGAAGCAGGCGTCCTAACACTAGGAATGAAATTCCTAGAAGAAGGATGATGTTGCTCGTCCAAAGCAAAGCTCCCAAACATCTCCTCGCACTCACTCGGCTCCTTATCCATGATATGGCCTCCTGCTGCAGTATTGAACATTTGTTGCTTCTCAAAAGTCAAGCCATTATAGAACTTCTCAACTAGTGCCCAATCAGAAAGGCCATGTTGGGGGTACTGACTCAGCAGAGTGTTAAACCGCTCTCAAGCCACATAATAAGGCTCGTCAAGGTCCATGCGAAAAGAGTGGATCTAGTCCCTTAGACGGGCGGCCTTAGACGATGGATAGTACTTTTTCAAGATCTTGGCCTGCAGATATTCCCAAGTGGTAATGGAATCCTGGGGCAGGGTACCCAACCAAGTGGCAGAACGACCAGAGAGTGTGAACGTGAAAAGACGCAAAAGGATTGCGTCCTCGTCTTCTCTTCTACTATCTTCTCAACGGGAGATGCGAAAGGTATCGCAAATACCCGCAAAGCGGGACAGATGTCCTCGCGCATCCTCGTCCTCGAGTCCGTGGAACTGAGTAGAGTTACTGATGGTGTTCATGACATGAGATGGAATCTGCCAGTTATTAGTGTTAGTCACAATAGAGCGGGTGATAGAAGACCTAGCACCCGTGAAACCATCACATGCCCTCTGGTGGACGGTACGTCTAAGAGGTGGATTAGCATCACCCATGTCAGCAATAGGAATAGGAATACGTACCTTTTTGTCACAGAAATCACTCAAACGCTCGCAAAACTTCCGGCTACGCTCGTGAAGCTCTCGCTCGGGCTCTAAATAAGCAGCAAAGTGGGGTGATCCTTGTGAACGAGTGAGTTGCATAAACTAGAAAAGAAAACAAAGGAAGAGTGACTAATGACACAAGAAAACTCTAACTACGACACTCACAAGTAACAAATAAAACAAAGAAAGAAAGCAAACAAGACCTAAGACAAAAACTAAACTAAACACAAAAGAAAAGATAAAAACAAATAACCAAATAAAGAACTAATCGAATCTAATTTTGCTATTGCAAGATGTCCCCGGCAATGGCGCCAAAAACTTGATGTCGGTCAAACGGTATATAAAAACTAAACACAAAACTAACCTAGACACTCTAGTTAAAATCTAGACACTCCTAATACTAGACCACAAAGACAGGCAACTGTACCTATCAATTGTAATACAGCCTAATGGATGTCCGGATATCGAACCCACGAGACACAGACTATAACTAAAACTAGACTTCGACAAAGAACTAAGATATTTGGTTTGGTTTGGTTTGGGGGGCCTACCAACTAGGATTAACTAAATAACTCAAAAGTAAGTAAATGAAGAAGACTACTAACGACAAATAACTATCACATAAGAGAATCAAAGGAAATCAAGAATTGGGAAGGCACTACCTAGACAAGAATCCTATTTGTGAAACTCGGATTACTATCGGATATGGAAACGATGATGGAACAACCTAGCGGATTCCTAATCAATCTCAGGATGTGACCAGCAGGCAACTCTAAGGAATGTATAATGCTCACCAGATAGTTGGAACACCTTTCGGTCTCACCAATGATACTAAAGTACCCTAAGACATATCACCTTCCAGTCTCACTGTCCCAATACACTCAAGGAATGCAAGGGGAAATCAAAAGGACAATTGAATTGACACGGACTAGCAAAGATCCTAAGTAACCTAGAGAAACATCCTTTCAGAGCCTTACACCTAGACACCTACAACCAGAGACTAACCGACTATCTCTCACCTTTCAGCTATCGAGACAGGTAGAACATTCAGATTTAATAAATCACCAACAGATATTCCTATGGATTACTTCGTCTCGCAATACCATACACAGTCACAAAAACACCGTAAGCAACCTAAACATGCACCTATATCTGAAATACATTCAACAAGAAGCATGCGGAACATAAGCTAATAACAAATCAGAACTTAATATGAAAATACATCAGATCAATCATACCAAGATTCAATACAATAGTATCAATCCATCATACGATAATCAAAACCGATAAAAATTCAATCTTTCAACAAATAATCATCAAATCTAGGTAGTATCTATGAGTGTAGCCAATCAACGTGTTCAAAAATAACAAACCAGTAGTTCAAGTCATAAACATGGTATCAAACAAACCGATTGAATGCGAAAGAATGAATAGTGAAAACCGAACGATTCATTCCTAACAAATTCGATCCCAAAAGCTCCAAACTATGGCTAAAAGCTCTTCTTCTCTCCAAAAATCGCCCAGAAACTCCAATCAGACGGCTAAAAGTCGAACACCTCATAATATGGCAATAGAAAACATTAAATATTCGAAATTAGGGTTTTTCCAGATTTTTAGAACTTTCGCGTCTTGTGAACCAAGTATAAGGACTCTTCGCATGGCGCGAAGGCCAAAACAGTCGGGCTCAATTTTCATGGTCTTCGCGTGTCGCGAAGACCTAATCCTCCTTCTTCGCGTGGCACGAAGATCCAATTTTCCAGAAATTTAATTTTTTTTTATTCTTTTTCATCCCTCTCCTCATGTGCTCGATTTCTCTAGGTTTTAACCTTCAGTTTCTGCTACTTTTGCACACGAACACCTGCAAACAAGACCCGAACTCAGAACGAACCAAAAACGAATAGAAACAAACAAAATACTAACTAAAACACACAGAAACAATAGGATAAAAGCATGTCTTTTGTAACACATTAGTAATGATATACAACTCACCAACGTCCCCACAAATCCTTAAAAGAACAAACAGCCCAAAATGACAAAATCAGCAAAAATGGGCGTATTATGGGCGATGGTAGAAGGTTTTGGGCGTACCATACGCCGGTGGGCATATGGAACGACGAGGGGTGGGCGTATGGTACGCCTTCTGCACCTGCACACAGAAATTTGGTTTTTGGCCCAACAATTTCACTAGCTTGTGACCCCGACTCGTTTTACTCTAAATTACACCTTATTACATACATTACCACCTATGTATGTATATCTTAAATAGCTAACCCCCCACTAACTCGACCATAATCCTTTATGAGGTTCTAAAGACCTCAAAATAACTTTGTGAAGTTCATGACCTCAATTAACTTTCAAGTGAGGTTCTTAGACTTCAAACTCCTTTATATGATCATATTTACTCCCATGTGAAGTTCAAAGACATCAAACAACAATGAAAATCTTGAAGTTCAAAAGACTTCAAACGACTAGAAAATAAGTGAAGGTCATGACCTCAATTACTACGTGTGAGTTTCTTAGACTTCAAACACCGACTCTTAATCATTGATGTGTGTTTTTGTATGTAGATAAAAATATAAATATATATATCCTTGGCAACGACACCAAAAACTTGATGGCGTAGTTTTAGTAATAAATATATTCTATTTGGAGCTACACAAAATCAGGTTTTAAATTTATAAATTAAAATGATAATTACTTCAACTAAATACACACACAATAGGCAAGTGTACCTATCGTATCGTAGTAAAGTATGGGTAAGAAACAAGTATCAAACCATGGACACGGATCCCGTACTCAACCCTCGCTATTCTCTGACTAGGATAATAAGTTAGAAAATGGGTTTTGTTTAAAAAGGAAAATAAAAAGGTAAGAAATGTAGTTAGAAAGGTTATCTCATTTAAGGTATTACTCTAGTTGTTATCCATTGTTAATTAATGATATATTTAAAGTAAGGTTGGCCATAGTTACTAGTACTAACCCTTTCGATAAGGGAGTTAGTATTTCGTAACGGAACATTGGATACGGTCGGCCAACTGTTCCTTAATGAATATAACGGACCCTAAACGGGGTCTCAAGTCCGTCGGTATCTCACAATTCATTATTCGGACTAAGATTATCCAATGACTGACGTACGTCATGTCTTGTAACTTCCTTTGGAAAGTCGGAATGCGGAACTTACTCCAGAGCTACTTTATGAACGCTCGGACCTAACAAATTATGTTCTTAAGTAGTTGTGTTTACTTATAATATTATTTTAAATAAATAAGACTTTCATTCTCAAGACCAAACCCCATGGCTCCCGCTAGAAGTCCTCTACAAGCCGACACGAGAGAAGTAAAGAAATACCGACACAAACCGCCCGGCCTAGTTAGGGCTCAAACTGCATGCTGAATACCCAAACCTCCAATCAACCCATAACATTAAATCTATATTAACTGGTCGTGATAGCATCAAGATTTGTATATAGACCATACAAACATCGAATAAGCTTCCTAAACAAGAAGTCTTGCTTAAGTAACTCACAAGATTTAAGATTATTAGATTGGTTTAAAGATCACTTATTCTTGTATTTTTAAGGTAAATCATAGTAAAGACTTTAAAAACATAACATACTAAAAATACTTCATTAATGAATTAAAGTTCAACCAACTCGAGCAACACATGAATGACCATACAAGTGACTCCACTAACCCTTAGATAATGTGTGAAAGTATTCCAACACCAAGGGAGAGCAGGTATAGAATGCCTCTTGTTTTACTCGAAGGAGAAGAATCGCTTCATATTAAAAGACTTTAAAAAGGAAATAAACAAAGAAAAGTTAATCGGACAAAAACCGAGAGAGCTCCGGCTCTTAGCAGAGCACTAAGGGCTTCACACCTCTTGGTAATGGACACCTAAAACACTAGAATGAGTTTGCTATTTATAGGCTAAGATTTTGGCAAAGCACGGGCGTGCAAAGTACCCATTTCTTTCAAGTGCGGAATCTGGCAGTACAGGGACCCAGAATTGGGTTTGTGTGCATTGCCCTTTTCTGGTCCCTGTTGACTTTTGATCTTCTGGTTTGACTTCCTGCGTCCGGTTTCGTTCAATTGGCCCCCGAATGCTGATTTTACCCTGATTTTGAGTGTTTTCTTCATGTTTTTGAAAAATTCCGGTTAAATTATCCTATCGGAACACAAATGAGTGGATTAGGCATCAATTATTATCATATTATCTCTAATTGTGATGATTTCGAGGATAATTATTCATGCAAAACCTGTATAATTTACGCAATATCATAATACCCCACACTAAACTTTTTTGTCCTCAAGCAAACTCATGCATGATTATACCCGTAGAAGTAAGATATTGATTAAATGTTAATCCAAAGTTGTTGTCCCAAATGGCTGAATGGCCCACTTTAAAAACAATTATTTGGTGGCTGTACCATTCGAGTGTTTCTCCACAATAGGGTAGCAATCCCAACATACTTGATGGAACTATGATTATGCACAAAATTATAGTCTCACAAATGTTCACTCAACACTCGGTTTAAATATATGAATATAGTTTGTTAAGGAGAACACTCAATACTATAATTAATGCTTGCTTAATCATAGGCTTGTATAGAAATCAAATCTCCATCAATTGACATAAAATATGTGCATAAATCAAGAGGGTTATAATGATTGGCTTAGGGTTAGGGTAGGAAGTATTTGGGAATAGTGGCTAAATGTTGAAAATTTGACTTGGCATTATGATAAAAATAAAAATGATTCCGTTATTCAACTTAGATTAGACATTGTGACTAATCTAAGGACTCTTTTAAGGTCAGATCATCAAGACCAAATCCCTTCCTTCAAGAATGTCAACTTCTTCTTATTGTTGAAATATTCATTGATATCAATTCTTCATGAATTGTTTGGATGTTTCTTCCTAATACATCCACTTTGATTAGCTTTGCATACTCCAATTTTTCACGTAAGTTTGATTTTCTTTTGATGAGATTTCTTTACTAGGTTGGGCAATTTAATAATTTCTTTTGGTTGCCCCTTTATCTTCATAATAGTTCTTCTTTTCATACCAATTCTTCTTTTTATGAGTTTCTTTCTTCGAACATAGGATGGATCTATAATCTTTCAGTGGATGATCATTCTTTCTATCATAGCCAAGTAGATTTTCAACTAAAAGGGTTAAAATATAAAAAGGCTAATTTATCGGGTTTAATGGTTCTGAGATGTGGGTTTAGAAACGAAAAGGTTTAAGCTCAAAGGGGCTAACTAGGGGATAATATTTAAGGTAGGTAAAAAAAAAGAAAAGGCTAAAGAAAATGGGTTAATCCTAATGCCTCAATCATTTTCATGCATTCTTTTAGTCCATGATCTTGAAATGTATATTTTATACAAGTTCTAACATGCAAAGCAATAATTAACAATTACTCTAACAAACGAAATGAGCATGTGAAATATGTAATAATCAACGGCGTAAAAAACTTGATTTGTTCGTGCTAATGCTCAGATAGGTTCAAATCTCTCACATGGAAACGGAAGGTAAAGGGCAATAAAGTAAAAATGTGCATAAACTTATTTCTTTCTTTCTGTTGTGCTTCTTAATCTTCCCTATTTGTTTCCTTGATTCACTTCAATGGTATTCCAAATTGCTGCTTTTATAAGCTCGTTTATACCAAATGATTTTTAAGACTTTTGCTTTAAGATTATTTTTAAAAATGTTTTTATTACTTCTATGTAACTTTTAATTCAATAGATTGGGTAGTTGTTAGTCATGCACTCGTAATACTTAGGACAAAATTTGGCAGCCAAAATATCAACGGGGTTCCACCCCACACTTAGTTTCTGACAATATGAATGTATGCAATATGATATGTGTCATGAATAATAAGAGTGTGGTGAACTAATACTCCCCTGGTGAGACGTAATTTCCATGTGTGTAGTTGATTCCCATCATTGCCTAGATCGTATTTCTGGGCATGAACCAAAATATGTATCACCTGTAATGCTATGTAATGCTCAACACATAAAGTAAGTACTAAAAGGAAAGATTAAACTAATATTCGCTTAATAAAGCGTTCGAATAAGGTTGGTGGTAGTGCCACCATGTCAACGGTTACTCCTGTAACCGGTAAAAATGGTATCGTGTCTAGTCAACCAACGTCAAAAGTCAAGAACCACAAACTATATAAACAAAAGGAAGAGAGAGCTGCTACTGATATGACGGGCGAGGCCACTGCTGGTATGGGCCAGGAGGTTGCTGATGTGGTTGGTGAGCATACGGGTCCTGTAGATGATCGTGAAAATCCTGCCGCATACCGTCCATCGTCTGACCCAGATGACCCATACGGATCATTAAATCTAACATTGTTGGGTCAGCGGTAGTATGGTACATACCTGGGCCTTGATTCCCCAGTTGTCCCATAGGTGTTCCCTCATCCTCTGATTCTTCAACTACACCAGTCCAAATATTTCCCCGATGGCCTACTAATCGGTACACCCCATTGAACTTCTTCATCATATGCATGTTGATCAATATTTGGGTGTCAACAGGTAGAATGGGTGTGTCCATTTCTGTAAGTATACCGAGATGCACAGGAGACAAGACTCCTAGGTAGGAAGCAAGGTGAGTAATGTATGGTCCACCAAATATGTGGTTGTTGGAACAGTAGCCAGTAGCTCTGGTAAAGAACTTGGCCAAGTTGTAAGCCAAGTTACAAGGAATCCCATCAATCAAGCAGTGTAAGTGAAGGAGATCTCTAACGCTCACAACCCCCGTGCTATCCTTTCTTCCCCCGATGGAAAGGACAATGCATCGGTGCAGATAACAGTGGAGGGGATGTCTGATCTTGGTGCTCTTTTGACTGTGCGGGTCAAAAGGTTCGGATCCGATACTATGCCAAAATGCTGATGCTTCTCCCTCAGCGAACTCCCCTTTACTGTTAGTAAATATTGGCTCCGTAATCTCCCTGTGCCAATATAATCCCATTTTTACCCCAAACTGTGCAAGTGACATTTCATACCAATGCCTAGCCATCCTGAAGCGCACACAATCATGCATTTCCATACTTACCATTGGCCTATCGAATTGGAAGGATGTTAGGAACTCAAGAGTGAGTTCATAGTAGGTTGTTTCTCTGATAGCAAAGAATCTCTGCCATTGCTTTGTGATCAGGTGAACTGTACTGTCTAAGAGATTTATATCCTCCAAGGTTGGGTAGTAAATGGTTTTGTGTGACCCAAAGGTTTGCCTCAGTAATGTAGGTAGGATTTGGTAGGCATGGACCTCGACGGCATCATCAGGGTCAAAGATAAGCCACGGGTGCAAATCCTGTGGCCCTTCTGGCATGGGTTGTGGAGGGGATGGTGGAGTCTGTGGTGAGCCACTCATGTGGGCAGATGAGGATGAACCCGACCTAGAACCTGATCGGGTGTTTTTTCTCTTTCGCCCCGCTTGTCGGGAAGACTCAGCCATGACCTACATAATCACCATTTAAAGGAGTTAGCACATAAGAATAAGAATAATCCAACATATATATTCTAATAGCGCCAAAAACTGGATATGATGTACAATACGATACATATTGGTGCCAAAAACCTGATATGAATCATGTTTTTAGAGAAAATATATATGTATATAATTTTTGGACCACTCAAGGGAAACACAAATTCGGGCATGGTTATGGCACGATTATGTTTCTCGAGTCCTTAAATGGTCAATTATAATCAATCGAGCAAGGCGCAAATTCCAACGGTGTAATCTGACTATCAAAATAGATGGTCAAAGTGTTGACTTTTTAAAAGTCAAACCCGCCAAAATTCTTGACATAATTCAACTAATCAACAATTTCCCACTAATGATGTTAAAACCTAAACACATTCAAACAAGATTCATGCTTCAATTTGTAATTCCAAGTTCAAGAACTCTAAGTCAAAATTCATAAACTCATTCATACAAATCAAACAAATCCTACCCAAACAAGGCTAAAATGAGTTACATTATGATCCTACCTAGTCAAATATGCATCTAGATCAAGCATTGAATTCATATTCAAGCATATTCAAACCAAAGTTCAAAACGAAACCCTAGCCTCATTTGAACAAGATTAGCCACATTTGAAGCATAATTCACACTAAATTGACAATGGACAAGTTTACATACCTCGGGGAAGAGATTGGAAGCAAAAATCAAGAGAAACCGTGAGAAATCGAGCGTTTTTGGTTGATTTCGGAGAGTTCCGAGCGTTTTCGAAGATGGGGTTTTGAGAGAAAAGTGATTTTTCTGCAATTTTAACACCAGACGCGCACGAAGCCCAATGCACGGTTGTGCATTGGGTTGCACGGCCGTGCATCACCCCTGTTTGACCAATTTGACTTTTTTTAACTAAAAATAGTACTAATTAAAAATTTATTTTAATTTATTAAAGTACTAATTTAAAAAAATATATATTAAAATAAATTGGTCAAGTGAGATTGTCACCATTAAAATCCCGATTTCACGTTAGAAAACTTACCTTGTTTCTTAATATCCAATTTCAAAGTATCGAGCTTGTAATCATTGGGAATAAGGAGGAATGTAAAATCTAAACACGTAAAACCGTTCGAAAGTATTACGCCTATTCTTAAAATGTTTTCGAATGGCGGCACTTGTATCCATTCATTTTTCTTAGCAATAATTCCGGGATTGCGATCCTTGAAAGTTTCTGGAAAGATAGATTAGCTAGCACATTTACCAAAACAAAAATAATAAGAAAAATAAAAGGAAAAATAAAGTAGAAATAAAACAAAAATAAAATAAAGATGAAGATAAAATCAAAATGAAAAATAAAGTAGAAATAAAACAAAAGTAAAATAGAAATAAATAGTCAGTCCAACGACTTAGATCTTTCGCAGAATTACCGTGTCCCCGGCAACGGCGCCAAAAACTTGATGTATGTTTTTGTATGTAGATAAAAATATAAATATATATATCCTTGGCAACGACACCAAAAACTTGATGGCGTAGTTTTAGTAATAAATATATTCTATTTGGAGCTACACAAAATCATGTTTTAAATTTATAAATTAAAATGATAATTACTTCAACTAAATACACACAAAATAGGCAAGTGTACCTATCGCAGCGTAGTAAAGTATGGGTAAGAACCAAGTATCGAACCATGGACACGGATCCCATACTCAACCCCCGCTATTGTCTGACTAGGATAATAAGTTGAAAAATGGGTTTTGTATAAAAAGGAAAATAAAAAGATAAGAAATGTAATTAGAAAGGTTATCTCGTTTAAGGTGTTACTCTAGTTGTTACCCCTTGTTAATTAATTATATATTTAAAGTAAGGTTAGCCATAGTTACTAGTACTAACCCTTTCGATATGGGAGTTAGTATTTTGTAACGGAACAGTGGATACGGTCGGCCAACTGTTCCTTAATGAATATAACGGACCCTAAACGGGGTCTCAAGTCTGTCGGTATCTCACAATTCATTATTTGGACGAAGATTATCTAATGACTGACGTACGTCATGTCTTGTAACTTCCTTTGGAAAGTCAGAATGCGCAACTTCCTCCAGAGCTACTTTATGAACGCTCGGACCTAACAAATTATGTTCTTAAATAGTTTTCTTTACTTATAATATTATTTTAAATAAATAAGACTTTCATTCTCAAGACCAAACCCCATGGCTCCCGCTAGAAGTCCTCTGAAAGCCGACACGAGAGAAGTAAAGAAATACCGACACAAACCGTCCGGTCTGGTTAGGGCTCAAACGGCATGCTGAATACCCAAACCTCCAATCAACCCATAACATTAAATCTATACTAACCGGTCGTGATAGCTTCAAAATTTGTATATAGACCGTACAAACATCGAATAAGCTTCCCAAACAAGAAGTTTTGCTTAAGTAACTCACAAGATTTAAGATTATTAGATTGGTTTAAATATCACTTATTCTTTTCTTTTTAAGGTAAATCATAGTAAAGACTTTAAAAACATAACATACTAAAAATACTTCATTAATGAATTAAAGTTCAACCAACTCGAGCAACACATGAGGACTAGCCATGAATGACCATACAAGTGACTCCACTAACCCTTAGATAATGTGTGGAAGTATTCCAACACAAGGGAGAGCGGGTATAGAATGCTCTTGTTTTACTCGAACGAGAAGAATCGCTTCATATTACAAGACTTTAAAAAGGAAATAAACAAAGAAAAACTAAACGGACCAAAACCGAGAGAGTTCCGGCTCTTAGCAGAGCACTAACACTTTCACACCTCTTGGTAATGGTCACCTAAAACACTAGAATGAGCTTGCTATTTATAGGCTAAGATTTTGGCAATGCACGGCCGTGCATTGGATTGCACGGACGTGCAAAGTACCCATTTCTTTCACATACGGAATCTAGCAGTACAGGGGAGTACAGGACCCAGAATTGGGTTTGCACGACCGTGAAAGGCAATACATGGCCGTGCATTGCCCTTGTCTGGTCCTTGTTGACTTTTTGATCTTCTGGTTTGACTTCCTGCGTCCGGTTTCGTTAAATTGGCCCCCGAATGCTGATTTTACCCTGATTTTGAGTGTTTTCTTCATGTTTTTGTAAATCTGGGTCAATTATCCTATCGGAACAAAAATGAGTGGATTAGGCATCAATTATTATCATATTATCTCTAATTGTGATGATTTAGGGGATAATTATGCATGCAAAACATATATAATTTACGTCGTATCAATCATACAAACAAGTGTAAACACACGACACTAATCAATCTTTATAACCCATACATTATTTTTCGACATGTGGGATTCAAAAATCCCACTTCCACCCTTTCCATTTGTAAAGTTCAAAGACCTCAAACAACAATTTCACCCTCCCAACCCTTGCATACACACAGACATACAAACATTACTACATTAACAATTAGAAATCAAATTATATGACCTACTCCTATCATTACTAAGTAAGTGCAAAGCACTTACCTTTTGCTATAGATGATTTCGGTTAAGCATCAATCTTAGCCACGTGATCACCCAAACAATTCACCTCAACATTAGTCTAGATATCCCAATTTTACACCAATTGAGATTCTAACATACTCCTAATACCAAATTACCAACATTATTATTAGGTTAGATCATCATAATCCAGCCCTCCACACTCACCCAATATTCCCTTAACCCAAATGACTCGTTAAGAATTCACTCAAGTTCACGAAAACTTTCAATTTTACAAAACGTGGAATTAATTGGGGCTTTATGGTTAATTGTGTGTCTAATCACACCCTAGACACTTAACCAACCTCAATTTATCATTTAAACATCACTGTGAAGAAAACCCCGAATTCACCCTCAAGAATTCTAATTCTTGAATAATCAAATTAGATGTTTAGATGATATTATTTACTACCCAACACCTATAATTAAGTTAGGTTTATACTTCAAACAAGTTATTACCTACTTAATTCAACTAACTCAGCCCTAACCCGAATTTCACCCAAAACCCACCAAGAACACCTCAAATGATGGATTCAAAAGATGAAAGAACACTTACTTGATGTTATGAAGGAGTTGTGCAAATCAAAACCCTCAAATCAAGCATGCAATCACTTGTTCTTTGATCTCCAGCTCATTCCTCTTCTTTACTCATACAAAGCACAAGACACACACTAGCGTGTGTAATTTGCGCACACCCCCCCCCCCTAACACACCAGATTTCCAAAATGTACAAAACAACCCCCTAGACTTTCAATTTTAGATCCTTTCACCCAAACTAGTTAAACCTTCACTTTTTCAATAACCCTTCAACTTTCATTGTATTTTTTTACACCCCTTACAATATGAATAACATATTATAATAATAAAACCAGAAAATTGGTTCGTTACATTTTTATTGCATTTTCACATGATTAGATCCTTAGTCAGTTCCCATGTGAATGTATAGGAGTATTTGGCTTCCCGGTGATAAACAAGAAAGATGGAAGAAAATCACTAGGTGGTGCCAAGGCATGGCCATGCACAGAAAACCACGCCCGTGCCGATCACTTTGTTGCCGAAAATCATGCCAATTGCCGGAAAACACGCCCTGTGAAGCCAACCGTGCTCGTGAACCACGAGAAGCATGGTTTCTCTTCTTTAAGCACGCCTGTGCTTGACATATTCTAAGAAAGATGAAGTACATACAAGTGGAGCAGTTAGTGGAGAAAATGGCACGGTCGTGCTCCCTTTTACATAGTAGTACTTCACCTTTTTCTGCCTACAAATAGTAGTTGAACTCTCATTCGAAAAAGGACACTTTTGGGGGCAAAAATCCACTATTCTAGCCCCATTTTCTCTGTATTTTAGTGTTCCAACCATTGTGGAAGGCTATTCAAGTATCATAAGGATCAAGAAGCACATTTAACTCACTTTCTCTTTTGGTTTAGCATGTTCTTTGTATTTCCATAAGTTAGCGTTTTAATATTTATGACCATTCTTAGCTAGCTTTCTTGTATAAATTGGGTCTTCATGAACCTTAGTTTATTTTGATATTTATTTAAGTTGGTGTGTTTATGCTTTTGCTTATTCTTAGCCATGATTATTCTTCAATGAATATGAGTGTTTGATCCATTTTTACTAAAGCATTGAGTCTTGTGTGTATTTTAAGCAATACATGTTGAAAACCCGCTATTTGAGCATACATTCATAGTTCTATACGTTTTTTATACAAATCATGGTGCTACACTAGAAATGGTGGTCAATGTTCTTGATTTATGATACTTAGGTTGAGTATTCTTGTATTCCACTTGAGTTTTAGAAAACCTTGTGTTTTGTTTTTGTGATTCCTGCTTCTCATTTGCTATACAATCAAAGGACTCAAAGTACAAGCCTTGTGATATTTTAGCCTTGAATTGAGGTTTCACCTTTGATGTTTGTCTTGGTTAGGATATCCTTATTTCTAGCTTTGAGGTAGCTTGCGTGTATTATCATTATAGTTTTCCAATAAGTTATGGGATTTGATAGCCTTAGCGTGGGTCTTTCCATTTTATCAACACTTGCATAAACTAGTCATTTGGTCTTCATTGCATGATTTTAGGTTAGTGTGTCTTATCATTCTAACTTTATGAAGAATCATATGATTTAGTAGACTTAGGAAGTAGGGGAGTTATGGGGCTTTTCTACATTTGCATCTTTTTACCACACCATTGTCCATTCATATTTATCATTATTGTGCCAAGCGGATTCATTGGTTTAATAGTTGGTTCTTACCAATACTATACTGATAGGTGCACTTGCCTATTGTGTGTAGTTGGATTGACGTAGTAGTCATATTTGTAAATTTAAAATTGAAAATTGTGTAAACATATTCTCTAAAAATATATACACATTTACACACATCAATTATCTAAAACTAAATCATTTAATAAAGTGTATTTTGAAAGATTAAATGATGCTTTGATAATAAAGTATGTTTTAATAGTATTTCAGGGTGAGTTAAAGGGGGCTGTGGCATGGCATCTTCAAGCAATCTAGCAAAGACAGTTGACATCCAATAGTAGAAAAATGTGTTTGGTATAAGGTTTAATTATGGGGTTAAACTGTGATACCCTGCATTTTCAGGTTAATATCCATATCGGACCATTACATGATTTCATATGATTACACGTGTATCATACTTAATTATAAAGTAATTAAGTACATATTTTAGATAGTAAGTCTATTCGTTTCATTTCAATACATGCATCGGTAATCGGGCGGATTACCGTGTCACACACGCGTCCTGTCACGCGAACGTTGGTGAGTTATAAAAATAATATTTAGACATATATTTGGTGTGTATAAATTATATGTAATACTGTGATTTAATATTTCGTGATTATATGAATTTTTTCAGAATTTTTAGAGCAACTTTTATTTTTCACTTTTAAGCGGATACGCGATATGTGCCAACAACTCTAAATGGGTTTTAATAAAAATGATTGTTTTATGCTTGGGCTTAAATATTTCAGCTTTTAATTATTATTAGACTAATAGGAGCCCATTTTGATTTAAAAGGTCTTAAAAGAATGCAAAAGCCCAACCCAGTTTCATTAAAACTCTCCTAAACACTCCCACACTCCACCATTTCTACCCTAAACCTAAAACACTCTCTCCCTCCCTCTCCAAAAATCACGGCCGCCACCCCTTCCCTAGCCTCCACCTTCTTGCAATTTTGTTCATCCATTCTAATCATCTCAAGGCCATTCCAAGGTGATTCAAGGTGCTAGGAGCTAGTTTCACAACCATTTATTCATCATACTTGCATTTTGTAAGAATCTATCCATTCTTTTTCATGATTTTCGATGATATGATGAAACCCATCTATCCAAATGATTTTCTATGTGACAAGTGTCTTAATCCATGTTTTAATCAAAGAGTTTTCATAATAATGAGTTGTTGACACATATTGGTGCATTTGGTTGTGAGAAATGCTTGTTTGTAGGTTATATGCTCGTTTTCTATTTAAGGAAACTTTATTGGTTATGATTTTGCAAAAATATGTTTATGAGATGTTTGATGGATTCAATGGTTCATGTATTAGTAGTATAAATAGGAAAAATTATTTTTTTTGTTGAAATATTTGGTTTGCATCATTTTACGTCGTTTCTGTAAATAGAAACTTTGTTGTTTGATATTTTGAGTTATTAAGTATTATAGCATGCTAAAATGGTTGTATAACATCTATTAAAATGATATATAAGGTTCTTTGAAGTTACACATGTGTAGGAGGTCGTTTGGACCACTTTCCTAAAAAGGAAACTTTAATTAAACATATTTTGTATGTGTATGCTATAAATGTCCAAAATAGGTTAAATGACTTTGTTATCATATGATTAGATGATTATTTAAAGAATATGTGATTTAAAGTGTTGCTACGACCCATTTTGGAAGGCCTTACTAATAAAGGAAACTTTATTGGTTTGGGAACTTCACCTTTTCTTCAAATGGAAAGTGTAGATGTAGAACCATGTTAATTATATAATACTAGTATAATTTCATGTATAGTTTGTTTATTTGAGCTATGATACTTAAAGAGTACTAAAATCCTAATTGTCCAAAAAAGGAAACTTTATTATGTTATGAACTATTGTACAAAAATGTCATGATATGTTAGTTGTTCAAATGTATTGAAACAATATTATTAAATGACTAGCACAATGGCATGAGTTTTGTGGATTATTTGTTAACATGTATGGAATTTGTTATAAGGATGTGCAAATGCCATGTTACTTAGTATGTGTTACTTACTTATGCAATTACTTAAGACTATGTGTTATCATTTATGACATGAACATATGCAACTATGTTACTTAGTATGTGTTACTTACTTATACGATTACTTGAAGCATGTATGTTATGTCATAAGGTATTACTTATGTGTTACTTGTACATGTCTTCACCATATGCCACCAACGGGTCGTCGTGTCACACTTGGTATTACTTAAGGACATGCTTAAGGAAGAATACTGTCCCCGAAATGAGCTACAGAAGCTGGAACAGGAGTTCTGGAATTTAAAGATGGAAGATGTATTTGGGGTTTGGCGCCTAAGATACAGAGTATGGTCACCTCTGTTGAACCCACAACTCTTCACAATGCTGTGAGACTGGCTCATAATCTCACTGATCAGGCAGTCTTTCAGGGACTGTTTTCCAAGAAAGAAAATTTTGTGAAAGCCTTTGATAACAAGCGAAAGTGGGACAACACCCCTGCTAAACCGTACGTGCAGAATGTTCAGAAGAGACAGGAACCGAAAAGGGTGTTTGTTGCTAATCAGCCTGAGAAGAAAGCAAGGGGCGGGTACACCGGAATTCTACCAAAATGCAATAGGTGTCAATTTCATCATAATGGCACTTGTGAAGATTCCCGGTGTTAAAAATGCTAACGTTTTGGCCACACGGCCTAAACAAGCCCCGACTGATGGGGGAAACCGCGGATGTTTCGGGTGTGGTGATCCCGGACATTTCCGCAAGGACTGTCCAAAGAACCGGAGTCCTGGAAATGCAAATGCTCGAGGCAAGGCGTTTGTGATTGGAGCAGGCGAAGCTAGACAAGACCCCAACATTGTTACTGGTACGTTCCTTGTAAACAAATGTTATGCTTCTATCCTATTTGATACGGGTGCCGACAAAAGCTTTGTTTCCACCGAGTTTAGTTCATTACTTGGTATTACACCGATTGCACTAGATTACCTGTACACAGTAGAACTAGTGGATGGTAAATTAATTTAGACAGAACAAGTAATTCCTGGTTGTGTCCTGGCGTTGGCTGACCACCCATTCACTATAGACCTATTGTCGGTAACACTGGGAAGTTTTGACTTAGTCGTCGGAATGGACTGGTTGTCCAAGAACCGAGCCGAGGTCGTATGTCACGAGAAGATCATTCGCATTCCATTTTCGAACAGACAAACACTAGCAATTCAAGGAGAAAAGTGTGGTACAACACTTAGGATCGTTACCTGCATGAAGGCCCGGAAGTACTTACGAAAGGGTTACCATGCGATCTTAGCACACGTAACGGAAAAGAAAGCAGAAAAGAGAAAGATCGAGGATATTCGATCGTCCGAGACTATCAGGGAGTATTCCACGAAGACCTGCCCGGACTTCTACCACAACGGAAAGTCGAATTCCGGATCGATCTCACACCAGGAGCTGCTCTGATAGCAAAGTCACCTTACCGACTGGCGCCATCGGAAATGCAGGAATTGTCTAATCAATTACAGGAGCTGTTAGACAAAGGCTTCATCAGACCAAGCTTCTCACCTTGGGGAGCACCAGTCTTGTTTGTTAAGAAGAAAGAAGGATCGTTCCGCATGTGCATCGACTACCGAGAACTGAACAAGGTGACGATCAAGAACCGATATCCACTACCAAGGATCGATGACCTATTCGACCAATTACAAGGGTCGAGCTATTACTCAAAGATCGATCTGCAGTCGGGTTACCATCAGCTAAGAATTCAGGACGATGACATTCCAAAGACCGATTTCCGAACTCGTTACGGCCACTACGAGTTCATGGTCATGCCATTTGGGTTAACCAATGCGCCAGCAGTATTCATGGACCTCATGAACCGAGTGTGAAACCCTACTTGGATAAATTCGTGATTGTGTTCATAGACGATATCCTAATCTACTCACGGAGTAAAGAGGAGCATGCTAAGCATTTGAAGTTAATCATGGAATTGTTGAAAGAGGAGAAATTATACGGCAAGTTCTCGAAGTGCGACTTCTGGATTCGTGAAGTGCAATTCCTTGGACACGTGGTCAATGAGAAAGGCATACATGTTGACCCATCCAAGATCGAGGCGATTAATAATTGGGAGGCACCCAAGACTCCGACTGAGGTGCGACAACTCTTAGGTCTTGCGGGCTACTGTCGACGGTTTATCAAAAAAATTTCTAAGATAGCCCAACCCCTCACTACTCTGACACACAAGGATAAGAAATATGAATGGAACGACAAGGCAGAAACCGCTTTTCAATTGCTCAAACAGAAACTTTGTAGCACACCTATCCTATCATTACCAGAAGGGACAGATGATTTCGTGGTGTACTGCGATGCGTCCCATCAAGGACTCGGTTGTGTGTTGATGCAAAGGGAGAAAGTCATTGCGTATGCTTCTTGATAACTGAAAGTGCACGAGAAAAACTACACTACCCATGACTTGGAGTTGGGAGCTGTAGTATTCGCACTCAAAATCTGGAGACACTACTTGTATGGCACGAAGTGTACCATTTTCACGTATCACAAGAGTCTCCAGAACATCTTCAATCAGAAGGAACTTAACATGAGGCAGCGTCGATGGGTCGAATTACTAAACGACTATGACTACGCCATCTGTTACCATCCTAGAAAGGAAAACGTCGTTGCTGCTGCCTTGAGCAGGAAAGAACAACCCAAACCACGACGAGTATGAGCGTTGCAGTTGACTATCCACACAAATTTACCCATTCAAATCTGCGACGCTCAACTCGAAGCAATCACAGAGGTGAACCTGTGCCATGAGTCCCTACGAGGTATGGACAAACTATTTGAGGTCAAATCCGATGACATTCGTTACTTTATGGATCGGATTTGGGTACCGAGCTTTGGGAATCTAAGGGATCTTGTGATGGACGAAGCACACAAGTCCAGATACTCGATTCACCCCGGTGCCGACAAGATGTATCATGACCTCAAGGAGCACTACTGCTGGCCTAACATGAAAGCCGAAATTGCTACCTATGTCAGTAAATGCTTGACCTGTGCTAAGGTCAAGGTGGAGTATCAGAAACCGTCAGGGTTACTCCAACAACCAGAGATCCCACAGTGGAAGTGGAACAGATTTCAATGGACTTCATCATGAAATTGCCCAGGACATCCAGCGGTCATGACACAATATTGGTAATTGTTGACCGATTAACAAAGTCCACACACTTCCTGCCTGTAGAAAAAACCGACAAGTTGGAAAAAATGACCTGAATTTACTTAAAGGAAGTAGTCTCGAGGAATGGAGTGCTAATCTCCATCATTTCATATAGGGATAGTCGATTCACGTCCCGATTCTGGCAATCTCTACAGACTGCTATGGGTACTCGTTTGGACATGAGTACTGCGTATCATCCTCAAAGGAATGGTCAGATCGAAAGGACCATCCAGACTCTCGAGGACATGCTTAGAGCTTGTGTGATCGACTTTGGGAACGGTTGGGATACTCATCTACCGTTAGTCGAGTTTTCGTACAATAACATTTACCACTCTAGCATCAAAGCCGCACCATTCGAAGCACTTTATGAAAGAAAGTGTAGGTCGCCAATTTGCTAGACAGAAGTGGGAGATAGCTAACTCACTTGTCCATAAATCATTCATGAGACTACGGAAAATATCATACAGATACGCGAATGCATAAATTCCGCGTGTGATTGTCAAAAGAGTTACGCTAATGTGAGACGCAAACCCTTGGAATTTCAAGTGGGAGACAAAGTTCTACTGAAAGTCTCACCATGGAAAGGGGTAATATGTTTCGGCAATTGGGGGAAGCTGAACCCTAGATACATCGAACCTTTCGAGATACTGAAAAGGGTTGGTCTCGTTGCTTATAAACTCAACCTACCAGAAACCCTCAATGGTGCGCATGATGTGTTTCACGTGTCAAACCTAAAGAAGTGCCTATCAGATGAGACACTAGTCACACCATTAGAGGAGATTCAGATTGACAATCAGCTTCACTACGTCGAGGAACCAGTCGAGATCATGGACCGTGAGGTCAAACAACTGAAACAAAGTCGCATTCCCATAGTTAAGGTTCGTTGGAATTCTAGACGTGGACCAGAGTTCACTTAGGAGCGCGAGGATCAATTCAAGCGTAAATACCCTCACCTATTCAAATCTACGCCGTCTACCAGTGACCCGAACTGACTTTCGGGACGAAATTCCTTTCAACAAGGGGAGTATGTGATACCCGAAAATTTCAGGTTAATATCCATACCCGACCATTACATGATTACATGTGCATCATACTTAATTATAGAGTAATTAAGTAAATATTTCATGTAGCAAGTCCATTCGTTTCATTTCAGTACATGCATCGGAAATCGGGCGGATTACCGGGTCACACACGCTTCCTGTCACGCGAACGTTGGTGAATTATAAAAATAATATTTAGACATATATTTGGTGTGTATAAATTATATGTAATACTGTGATTTAATAATTCGTGCTTATATGAATATTTCCGGAATTTTTATAGCAACTTTTATTTTTAACGCTTTTAAGCGGATACACGATATGTGTTAACAACTCAAAATGGGTTTTAATAAAAATGATTGTTTTATGCTTGGGCTTAAATATTTCATCTTTTAATTATTATTATTAGACCATTAGGAGCCCATTTTGATTTAAAAGGTCTTAAAAGAATGCAAAAGCCCAACCCACTTTCATTAAAACTCTCCTAAACACTACCACATTCCACCATTTCTACCCTAAACCTAAAACACTCTCTCCCTCCCTCTCCAAAAATCACTGCCGTCACCCCTCTCCCAACCTCCACCTTCTTTCAACTTTGTTCATCCATTCTAAGCATCTCAATGCCATTCCAAGGTGATTCAAGGTGCTAGGAGCTAGTTTCACAACCATTTCTTCATCATACTTGCATTTGGTAAGAATCTATCCATTCTTTTTCATGATTTTCAGCCATATGATGAAACCCATCTATCCAAACGATTTTCAATGTCACAAGTGTCTTAATCCATGTTTTAATGAATAAGTTTTCATAATAATGAGTTGTTGACACATATTGGTGCATTTGGTTGTGAGAAATGCTTGTTTGTAGGTTATATGCTCGTTTTCTATTTAAGAATACTTTGTTGGTTATGATTTTGCAAAAATATGTTTATGAGATGTTTGATGGATTCAATGGTTCATGTATTAGTAGAATAAATAGGAAAAATGATTTTTTTTGTTGAAATGTTTGGTTTGCATCATTTTAGGTCGTTTCTATAAATAGAAACTTTGTTGTTTGATATTTTGAGTTATTGAGTTATTAAGTATTATAGCATGCTAAAATGGTTGTATAACATCCATTAAAATGATATATAAGGTTATTTGAAGTTACACATGTGTAGGAGGTTGTTTGGACAACTTTCATAAAAATGAAACTTTAATTGAGCATATTTTGTATGTATATGCTATAAATGTCCAAAATAGGTTAAATGACTTTGTTGTCATATGATTAGATGATTATTGAAAGAATATGTGATTTAAAGTGTTGCTATGACCCATTTTGGATGACCTTACTAATAAAGAAAACTTTATTGGTTTGGGAACTTCACCTTTGCTTTAAATGGAAAGTGTATGTGTAGAACCATGTTAATAGCATATTACTAGTATAATTTCATGTATAGTTTGTTTATTTGAGCTATGATACATAAAGAATATACTAAAACCCTAATTGTCCAAAAAGGAAAACTTTATTATGTTATGAACTATTTGTACAAAAATGTCATGATATGTTAGTTGTTCAAATGTATTGAAACGATATTATTAAATGACTAGCACAATGGCATGAGTTATGTGGATTATTTGTTAACATGTATGGAATATGTTGTAAGGATGTACAAATGCCATGTTACTTAGTATGTGTCACTTACTTATGCAATTACTTAAGACTTTGTGTTACCATTTATGACATGAACATATGCAACTATGTTACTTAGTATGTGTTACTTATATGATTACTTGAAGCATGTATGTTATGTCATAAGGTATTACTTATGTGTTACTTGTACATGTCTTCACCATATGTCACCAACGGATCGTCGTGTCACACTTGGTCAAGGTTGGTAAACATTGGTCAACATTAGTCAAACCTTAGTCAAACATTGGTCAAAGTTGGTCAAACCTTTTCAAAACGTCAATGTAACCTTTCAACATTGAGTCGTTTGGATGAATGTGGTTACATAAACCGCGTTTACCTTTCATATACCTTATAGCCTTAATATTTCTAAGGCTCGGATAGGTCGGTTGTCCGGACTTGCTAGGATTCTTGTATTTGCTTTTCATACTTCATTCACCTCATTCCCATGTGAGTTTTCATGGCCCCATTTTACTTACTTTCCATTTAGGGGAGATACAGGCTAAATCTTTTTCCTTCTTAGTCGTATGACGTTACATTGATTTCGCTTTAATGTATATAAGTGGGTGCATTTTCTGCACATAAAGTCCTCTCATAGTCGAACCATTAATTATTTCACCAAGCGATGTGATTCATGAATAGTACTATTGGGTTTAACAAACCTCACCCGGGTTAGTCGCGCTAACTCTAACTGGGAGTCAAACGGGTGCATAGTTGAGCTAATCCATTGCGTGCTGGGCACGTAAGAGGCAAAATGCTAGTTTCTACATTCCTTCGTTTAGCTTCGGTTTCGGTGTTTGCTTATATAGTTAATGTTTATTGTCTGATCAACAATCGAATCACTAGTATACATGCGTATTGTTACACTGTTTTTCAATTCTTTTATGTTACTTAAACCCGTGAACTCACCAACCCTGTGTTGACACTTTAAACATGTTTATCTCAGGTCGCTAAGCATTTCATGCACGGATTAGGGTTGCACTTCAAGAGTCTCGCAACATGTTTTCATTTAGAAGCTTAGGTGTATGGGAACCTAATTAATTATGCTTCTGTATTTTGATACAATTACTATTACTTCCGCACTTTACTTTCTACATTTTCAAACTCTGTATTACTTATTTATTTTTGTATGATGTTCAAACGGAAAGTCTTTTCGAAAACCATCTAGAGGTCGTTTGAACCGATCAAGATCGATGATCCTTGACAGTCACAACCCGCGGGTAAACCGCTGTGGATTTCAGGGTGTGACAGATTGGGATTAGAGCCGTGGTTATGTCAATTCCCTCTATTACCCTTCATACGTTTTCACTAGATTTTTCATATTTACGTGTGGTTGAAACTCAGTGTATTCTCATGTAATCTAAGAGTATTTCTTTCACATAGTAATCAATATTGATTGATATATACATTTAAAGAATTTATTAACATTAGTTTAGATGTGAACTAGAGTTTGCTAATCCAACCAGAGTCAATATTGATTGACAGTCACAACCCGCGAGTAAACCGTTGTGGATTTCAGGGCGTGACATAAACGATGTAAAGTCTTTCGCTGTGTATTGTGAGTTAATCCAACCAGAGTCAATCGCCCTGGTTTTGGGATGTGACACTCTTCTTGTATGCCCATCGCCTCAAGCAGTTAGAAGTGCCAAGCCTTGCTCCTCGCTTCTAGGCGTGCTTTCAAAAACCAAGATTTTAGTAAATGATTGTTTACCTGTGACCTTTGTTTTAAAAAGCGTGAGGCGCACCAAGGCAATAGTGTCCTGGGCCTAGGCGCGAGACCCAAAGCGTAAAAGCGCACCGCTTTTCACACGCGATGTGCAATTTATTTATATATTTTTTTCTACATTTCACATAGATTTATAGGATTTACCCAATACTTAGACATAAATAACCTCTACATATGGTTTAATATATGACCTATATGTACAACCTAAAAAACTATATGTACAAAATCCTGATGCACAAAACTTTCCCAGATACAAGAAGCGCCTCATGTAGCTAACTTTCCCAGATACAAGAAGCGCCTCATGTAGCTTTTATGTGCGCCTCGCGTGCCTTTTGAGCACCTTTTGTACAAAGTTGCCTCACCAAGTTAGAAGCGAGCCAAACCCAGTTTGTGACCACTAGATCTTAATCCAATAACTATAACAAACTAGATTTTAATTCACCCATACAAACTCTAACTTATAAACTCGACAGAAATATTGTTTTTAAAATTTAAATATCTTAAACATACATAATAATAACACAAACTACACCATAAAAACAAGTGCTTTTCTCTTTATATAGACACACAACTTGATATATTTGTATTGTATTTTTTATTTTCTTTTAGGTAAATAAAAATTTGGTTCTCATGTGAACTAACGATCGGTTATTAAAATTGTGCATTTAACTAGATTTTTCATATTTACGTGTGGTTGAAACTCAATGTATTCTCATGTAAGCTAAGAGTATTTCTTTCACATAGTAATCAATATTGATTGATATATACATTTAAAGAATTTATTAACATTAGTTTAGATGTGAACTAGTGTTTGTTCACGTATGAGCCGGTGTTTGTTCATCTGAGGTGCGATCACATGTGAATTAAAGTTATGCCAATTAAATGTAACATTTTCGGATGGCAGGCTGAAATAGATAAGATCCCAACCCGGATGATGCTTCATAACAGAAATGTCCAGGTCACTTCTCAACTTTGTCCCTTATGCAACGAAGCCACGGGATCTTCGGATCATCTGTGCACCTCTTGTTACATTGCGACGATAGTTTGGAATCACATTAGTCAGTGGTGCAATATTCAACAAATTTTTGCCTTCTCGGTTAGAGTTTTGTTGGAGCTCCACAAGACGGTTCAGGTTAACGAGCTACAAAAGAAAGTTCTTCACGACATAATTTTAATCGCTTGTTGGTGTATTCAGAGGGCGAGAAGTGATTTTCTCTTCTCTAATATAGCTGTCAAAGTAGAGTGCATTATTGAAGATATAATGTCCTTGTTTTTATGGATTTAAGAATAGGCCTAGTCTCAAATCTCTTCTTTAGACTAGTTTCAAAATTGTGTAATTATGAGCCACCTGTCTCTTTCCATAGTTGATATGAAAGACATCTGTTCTTTAAAAGGAATTCTTATTTCTTATTCATTATCTATTTTTTTTATCTAAATAAGATTCACTTAAAAAAAGTATATAAAGATATATCAAAGATCTAGGAAAATTGGATTAAAAATTACTCGAAATAACAATAAAAGTTTTTTGATTCTATACACTATTCTTAAAACCAAAAAAAAAATTGGTTTGAAACTTTTAGTTCTCGTTTTTCTCTCAAAGTTGTATGTTTAATAAAAAACTAGATTTTTCATATTTACATGTGTTTAAAACTTACTGTAAATTCTAATGCAAACTAGCACTATTTATTTCCCATCTCAAAACAATTTTGATTCTCATTAGATTTATGGAATCAATTAGCATTAATTAACATGTAAACACTATTTAAGCTTCAACTACATCCTATGTAGTTCAAAGTTCAACTATAAACCTTTTTAAGCGGTTTCAATTTCTTGAGGACTTGTTAACTTAGCCTTACATGAAAATCAAACAATATATATTTTTTTCTTCAAAAAGAAGATGAAGTAAGAATACCTACTACAATAGCAACACCATTATTCAAATCCCTAATGCAATAAGAGTACTATATAATTTGTCAAAAGAAAGTTTGAGACATTTTCTTAACAAATAATCACATTTAAATATACAAAAGAACCTTTTGAAGAATCTAAAGCAAAATAACAAATTTATTAACCCTATTTTATCTTGATTTCTTCATGCGATTCCTCCGTTATCTTCAAATAAGACGCCAACCTTGAAGAGAGTACGAAATACAGTTCTCCAAAAACCCCTAAAGATCAACCCAACTCAAGTGGAATGGAGTTTGGTCATCAATCACCAAACATGGAAATTATTCAAAAGAAGGATAAGGGAAAGGCAGAAAACCACAAGTAATAAGGGGAATGGGCGGTGTGGGGAAGAATATTATCCTTTCCATCCACCAAGAAAAGAATTCATTCTTCCCTACCCGACCATTCCACATATTACTTGCAGATCATCCTTTCCCTCTTCTCCGTATTCACACACCCTCTTTTCCTCCCCCATTTTCACAAAATGCTTGCACAAGCTCAGATCTACATTTACATCTAGACCAAATGAAACCCTAAACTTGTAACAAATCAAAATACACAAAAAACAAGCAAGTAACAATCAGTATAAAGATAACCTCTTAGCACATACAACTAACAATAAATCAAACTGGTAGATATAATAATATCGAAACAATTATTTGATATTAACATTTAATCCATAGCTAACATTCAGAACATAAAGTTATAATAACAGAAAGCGTAAACTGCTAATCATTTTCGAAACAGATTAATTGAATAAAACAGATCTAGCTGAAGCAAAATCACACACACGAACAAGATTATAAAATAAATTTCGACATAAACAAACAAGATAGAAGTGCCAAATCGTGTCTAGTAATTTGGATCTCCTAATTGATAGCTAATTGATGAACACAGAGACATAAAAATAACAGATCTACAAAAAGGAAACAAGAATTAAGCAAAGTAGAGCATTTATAGGGCAAACAATGGAAGATTTCGGCTAGGGTTTGGTTGAGAGGAGTGGATATGGTTCTCTGCGATCAATTATAAAGAGACGACGTAATACTTTGGGTAAAAATTGCAAAAAATAACCTTTTAAATTTAGGTTATTTGATAAGCTTTAAAAGTTCTTTAAGTTGACCTCCACCGTTCTTATTACGTTTAAGTGGATTAGAAATTTCTACTCAAAAACCTTTAAGAAAATAAAGAATTATATTTGGACCAACTTTGAGAGGCTAAAATACATACAAAGTACATGAGGTCTCCAAGAGAGATAAGATCAACGAGATTGGAATAGTTATCCTCAACTAAAATTAGAAATTATAAATTTAGAGCACTGATTGAATGTTTACAACTTAAAACAACAAACTTTAACGTTGTGTTCACGAGTCCTTTTTAAAAAAAGAAGTGAAAAAAAGCCAAAACATATTTATATTTCTAAGTTTTTTAATAATCTTTCCTCTTTACTTTCCTCTCAAAATGGAAGGATTTGAAAGGAAATGAAGATTAATAATCTTCCCTCCCAAAATATTTCTTTCCTTCGAACTATGGAACTTGAAATTATATTATATCTTTCACTTCTCTTTCTTCTCTCCTTAATTTTCATTCTCTTCTTTTTTTTCTTTCGATTATTGAACTCGGGAACATATTGTAAGAAATAGAAGAAGTTTTGTAGGAAAGGAAAGCAATCAACTGAATTGAATTGTCTTCCTCGAGAATTTGTCTTCTTTGTTCTTTAAGGAGTGTGAACATGTTATGAACCGGACCCGAGCCCACCTAATCCAGTTAGGGCAGCCCAACCAATTGAAAGGAATTATGGAACGCCACAGGATATAACGAAGCGGGAGAGAGTAAATAGGGCAACGAATATGATATATGTGTGATATCTTCTTCTCTCATCTCTTAATCTGTAATTTCTGATCTTCCCATCCCCTTCCCTTATTGTTTATGATTTCTTCACTTGTAATCCTTTCACTACATCAATAGAATCTAGTGGATGATTTATTAATTCGATCATAGTTGGTTTTGTTAAGATCAAATCACTTAAGAACAAGTCAATTACGTCACTTCCAAATATAGCAAATCTATACTATCTAATAAACAAAGATTTTGTCATAGCACGTGTCACATTCATATTTATTCTCATAATTTTTTCCCGCCTCTCTCTCTTATTATATATACATATATCTTTTAATAATAATATATTTATAAAACAAATACTCATTATATTAATAAAACACATTATTTTAAATTATCTCTTATTATAAGAAACTTTGAAATCTGATTATGTAATTTTTATTTTCAATCAAATAGTAAATGATATTCAAATTACATTAAATAGTAATTAACGTATTTTTGAAACATAATTGTATATTAATTTTTACATATTTTGAATTTTGTTTTCTATCCTTAGTATATGTAATATATTTTAACACCTATAAAATATATAAATAAAGATTTAAAAATTTTATGTATTAATATTTTTTACCCCGTATGTATTACACGGGTTCTAAGCTAGTAAGGAATAAACAAACAACATACCATTAAGAGAGATGAATTGGGTAACCACGAACAATATTAAATCCAAAAATAGATAATCTACTTGTTTACAAAATGGAATAGGGAGGACTCATTATCAATCCCTAATTCATCAGTTTTCGAAACAATGGAAGCCGATCAAACAATGCACGCCTAGTGATGGCAATGAAACTCGAACCCGATTGAAAAACCCGAAATCAGAAGCATTTGGGACGGGTATGGGCCAGGTAATCGGGTATGGGACCGGGTTTGGGATTACATTTGAAATTTTTTGCGGGTTTGGGACGGGTATGGGATATGGTGATATACCCGTTTACCCACCCCGATTACCAGATAAGATATACCCGTTTACCCGATTATATACCCGACATATCTTTCTTTCTTTTTTATTTAATTTAAGTGTATATACCGCATTTATTTTAAGTATATATACCGTATTTATTTTAAATGTATATACCAAACATGATTTTATATTCTTTCTTTTTTATTTTAATTACAACTTTATATATACCCGATATATACCCAACGGGTTGTGGGTCGTGTATACCCAACGGGTATTTTTTACAAACTAACGGGTTTACCCGAAACCCGCAGCTATACCCGATACCCGACGGGTAATTACCCGATAGAAACCCGACGGATTTTGGGCCGGGTATGGGACAATATTTTATAACCGGGTATAAGGTTTGGATTACCTAAACCCGTCCCAAACCCGACCTATTGACATCCCTATGCAAGCCATGTGTACTTGTTTACCTCCATGGGGATCCATACATGGTAGCGGATCTCTTTCAGCAAGGGTAAAAAATGGCCGATCACAGGGCCGGTCCAAATGGGTTGTGAACCCAAAAATGGATTTTTGGATAATCTACTCTTTTAGGGCCTCTAATTCTTATTTTTTTTATTTGATATATACACGTGTAATTTGGGCATGGATTTTATTGTGAAATGCTTAGGAGCGCCTGTACATACGTGTAATTAGGTCACTGATAGAAAATTAGGTCGAAGATTGTGACACCCGACATTTCCAAGTCAATAACCGTATTTATCATAAACGCGTTCACGTTACCATATTTCCTGAATCACTTGAAATCATAAGCTTGAACAATAAAAGTCTAGCAAACATAGTACGTCGATCGTTTCATATCCTAGTACTCATAGGAATTACCGATTCATGCCGACGTAAAACCCGTACAACACGAATGATAGAGATTAATTATTATAACGGAAAAATAATTAGAATTATATTCTATATAAACATTTATGTGTAGACGACTAAGTCTTTAATATTTATTTCATAATACATACGAAAATCGCCATGATAACGTTGTAAGAAGCCATCCTCAATCAACCACTTACACACTAAAGATCCATTCTTTATGATGATGATATTCAATCAACCACTTCTACACTCCAATGTCCATTCTTCATGATTAGTGTAAGAAAGAGCTATTCCTAATCAACCAAAATCACACTCCATCCGTCACCTCCATTATATAAATACATCATTTTCTTCTCTACAACCCTCACCTCTCTCTTTCCCTTCTCCCTCACGACTCCACCAACTCCATCACCTCCCATCTTCATTCAACCAAACTTTCATCAATAATCCAATCATTATGATGGCATTGTATGGAACTTGTTCTTTCACCACGTCAACACTCAACCTATCAATATATATATGAACACACCTAATGCAAGATCACATTTCTAAACCTCTATCACTTTCTCTCTTTCTCGGCTCACTCCCAACACAAACACACACATACTAGTTTTTGAATCATCTACTAGAAATAAAGCAAGAATCAACCATCTTTGGTGTTCTAAGGAGGCATACAAGGATTTCTCAAACACACACCTATGCCGTCCACCAAGTGTGCCTCTTCATGCATGTCCCACGGGAACCGCACTTCAACTTCTTGAAAAGAACCCTTCGGTATCTTAAGGGCACATTAAACCACGGCTTACATATTTCCCCTCCAGATCCCTCAAACTCACTGCTTACTACGATGCTGATTGGGAGGGGGGATGCCCTGACACGAGACGTTCCATTTCTGGGTATTGTGTATTTCTTGGTTATAATCTCATCTCGTGGTCATCTAAATGTCAACATGTCATCTCTCGTTCCAGTGCTGAAGTCGAATACCGGGTTGTTGCAGAGACAAGTTGGTTACGCAATCTTCTTCTTGAGCTACACTTTCCAACACAACAGCCCACTATTGTGTATTGTGATAACACTTCAGCCGTCTACCTAACCGAAAACCCGGTTCATCACCAACGAACCAAACACGTAGAAATTGATATCCACTTTGTCAGGGAAAAGGTCCGCATTGGTACTGTTCGCGTTCTTCACATTCCTGTTGATTTCCAATACACAGACATCTTCACTAAAGGTCTTCCACGACAGCTCTTCTTGCGATTCAAATCCAGTTTGAGCATCCGTCCGTCTACTGCTCCAACTGCAGGGGCCTATTAGCGAAGCATAATTTATGGGTTATACTTGTATAATTATCTGTATTTATTTCTGTATATTTGTTTTCCTGGTTTATCTCTCAATTAGTTGAGACTTGCTTTGTATTTAACCTTGTATCGATGGAATGAGAAACGATTGGAGTTTTAACCTTTTACAAGTACAAATAAGGTTATATAATGAGGAATGTAAACGAACCAGACATTCAATGAATCGTTTGATGAGAAGTTCATTTATGTTTGTTCATGAAGACAATTTCTTTTTCATTTAGTTTTTTTTTAACCGCCAATGAATACTATAAGCTCGACCACCCGAGTAAACCCATTGGCGAAGGCCACCACGCAACGCAGACAGCGCTGGTGACCCGGCCCGCCCACCATTCTAGGGAAACCCACCACCGAAGGCCTACTATGGAAAAACTCTTGGCCCATCTAAGCACATTACACTAAATGAGACTCGAACCCATGACCTCCACATTGGAAGGCCATGGGAGTGCCTCCTCCTAAACTAATTGATCTGGGACGCACTAGCAAAAACATTTCACACATGTATCGAACCTGTGACCTATTACAAACCAACCAAATACACACCAAGCTTTAACCATCCCACAATGAACACATGTCTCGTTCGTTCATTAACTGATGTCGCCCAGACAGTCTATAAAAACTAACAAATAAACCTAACCTAGACTCCTAAGTAATAAATGGAGTACCTATGAACTAAACCGCACTGACAGGCAAGTGTACCTATCGAGTGTAGCATAGCTTAATGGTAAACCAGAATATCGAACCCTAGAGACACTTAACAGCTAAACTAGACTCTGACTTGGACTATTGAATGATTGATTGGGGGGTTTTCTACACTATTGATTAAACTAATGATGCAGAGAACAAGAACGACTCAACTATCCAGGCAAAGAACTCAGGGGAATATCAAGATTAGGAATAATATCACCTCCATGTCTATCCTTAAAGCTCTTAGCCATGTCTCCTACTGTGCGCTGCAGGTCCTGGAATGCTGATTGCTGATTCTTCAGTAAGGTATCGTGCGCATCCAGTCGCTGCTGAGTCTCCTTATCCTTCACCACCAGGTGAGCGAGCATTTGAGTCTGGGTCTCTAGCATCTCTTCTATCTTCTAATCCCTAGCACTGCTCCCAGAACTCGCTCATGTTTCACCTCCTACATATTGATTCGAACGGGCATTAAACCTAGGCGGGTTGTTTCCAGATCTCCATCCCGAGCCAAAAGAATTATTATAATTATTATACCCTCGGTTTTGGTTGCCCGCAAATCTCACCTGCTCCTACTGACTGACGAGGCAGTCCCTGGTGTCGTGGCCTCCCCTACACACCTCACACCTTTGAGCACTCAACTTCAGCTCCTTAATCTCATTCGCCATCACTACGAGTGCAGCAGCCACGCTAGTATCAGGGTTGACATGATGCACACCTATAGGAGAAGAGGTGGGTGCCCTAGCACTAGGAATGGAAGTCCTGGAAGATGGCCGATGTTGTTCAGCCAGAACGAAGCTCTTGAACATCTCTTCACACTCAGTTGGCTCCAGCTTGTCCATGATGTGGCCTCCCGCAGCTGTGTTGAACATCTGCTGCTTCTCAAAGGTAAGACCATTGTAGAACTTTTCCACTATCACCGAGTCAGAAAGACCATGCTGGGGACATCGGCTCAACAGCGCGTTGAACCACTCCCAGGCCAAGTGATAAGGCTCGTCAGGGTCTATCCGGAACAAATGGATCTGGTCCCTAAGGTGAGCGGCCCTAGAAGGTGGATAGTACTTTTTCAGAAACTTGGCTTACAAGTCCTCCCATGTGGTGATAGAATTTTCGGGGAGGGTGTCAGGCTAAGTAGAAGCACGCCCAGAAAGCGAGAATGGAAAGAGACGCAAGTAGATTGCGTCCTTAGATGCATCCGTGATATTGAAGGTATCACATATGCGCACGAAGCGGGACAGATTTCTAGGTGCATCCTCATCCTCATCCTCATCCTCATCCTCGAGGCCATGGTACTGAGTAGAATGAGTGATCGTACTCATGACACGTGATGGGACCTTCCAAGTATTGGCATCAGAGATAGCGGGGCGGGCGATCGAAGATCTCGCCCCGAGGACCCCATCACTGGCTCTCTAGTTCATGGTACGCCTCGCTCGTGGGTCAGCGTCACCCATGTTAGGAAAAGGAACTGGCTAGTAGGACGTACCTGGTTTTTTAATAACTCTTTCAGACGGTCCCGGAAGTCACGGGTGCGCTTGGGTAGCTCTCGTTCGGGCTCTTCGTAAGCTAAATATTGTGGCGATCCATGCGAACGAGTACGTTGCATAAACTGACACACAAAAAATCAAAAGAAACAAAATAAAGACTCAAAAACAGAAAGGTTCGATCCTATGTTAGACACTCAGATAGGACACACAAGTAGCAGATAGGACAAAGACACACACTTAAGACTCATAAATAAAAGAAAGAAAACAAACCAAAAAATCACAAAAAGAACTAGTCAAAGCTAAAGTTGCTATTGCCAAGTGTCCCTGGCAACGGCGCCAAAAACTTGATGGCGCCCAGACGGTCTATAAAAACTAACAAATAAACCTAACCTAGACTCCTAAGTAATAAATGGAGTACCTATAAAATAAACCGCACTGACAGGCAAGTGTACCTATCGAGTGTAGCACAGCTTAATGGTAAACCGGAATATAGAACCCTAGAGACACTGAATAGCTAAACTAGACTCTGACTCGGACTATTGAATGATTGATTGGGGGTTTTCTACACTACTGATTAAACTAATAATGCAGAGAACAAGAACGACTCAACTATCCAGGCAAAGAACTCAGGGGAATATCAAGATTAGGAATAATACCACCTAGGTCGGAATCATACTCGCAAAGCTCAACTTCTACCGGTTCTGGAAACTATGATGGATCTGGGTTTCTAAAGATAACAACTCTAGACAGCCTAGTGGATCCCTAATCACTCTCAGGGTGTCACCAACTAAGAAACCTTTTAGTCTCTCCAACAATGATAAAGTACCCAAAAGACAGATCTCCTTTTAGTCTCATTGTCCACAATACATCGAAGATGCACGGGGTAATCTCAAGATAACAACTATGACTCGGAATAGCAACAAATGCTAAGACAAGCTAAGGGAAACTTCCTTTCAGACAGATTTCACTCAGGATCCTAATACTGAAGACTAACCGATTACCTCTCACTTCTCGGGTATTGAGATAAGACACTCACTCGGATCTAATGAACACTCAATCACAATCCTATGGTTACTATGTCTAGCAAACCATACAAACAACCACAAACCTAAGTTTATGATCAAGATATGCTAATCAAGTTGGAAGACATCCACAAATAACATACGGAATTGAAATCAAACATAAATCAGATTCAAGCATCCAGAAACATCATATTCATTAACATAAGATTGGTTACAAAATCATCCATCCATTCAAACGAATCTAAAACCGATAAAAATAAGAACTTTAGCAAGTAATCATCCTAAACCTACGCAGTATCAAGTTTTTATCCAAGAATTTTGGTCAAAACATCCATAACAGAAGTAATAAAGCATAAACATGGTTCAATTTAACAATTCAAAGACAAAAGATTGAAACTTGGAAATCGAATACGCAAATACTAACGAACCCGGATCCGAAAGCTTGAATCTTGCACTCCAATTGCTCTCCAAACTCCTAAAATCGCCATAGACTCTTCTCTCGATGGTTGAAACTCGAACTCCTGACCTAATTGCAATCCCAATCTTTTAATTCATCAATTTGGGCTTTTTTGCGGATTTACGGGTCTCTCGCGTATCGCGAGAGATTGTGGCCAGCCCCTCGCGTACTGCGAGGGACAAATTAGTCACGGCCGGTTTTTCTTTCCCTCTCGTATCGCGAGGCTTGGAGCTCACTCTTTTGCATACCGCGGGAACTCGATTTTCACCATTTTTACTTTTATTCCTTGGGCTTTCATTCTCTAGCTCATTTTCTTCATGATATTAACTTGTAATCATCACGAGCTCCTGTAAACATGACCTGGACTCAAAACAAAACAAAAACAAGTAAAAACATATACAAAACTATCTAAAAACGCACGAATACAAAGGAATAAAGATATGTGCTTTGCACTACATCAAACATCCCCACATTTAACCTTTTTTCTTCCTCGAAAAAGCTACAATGGAATCATAACTGGACATAGCTTTAACAAACTCAATTATTTCAATAAGCACAAACATACTCACACGTTAGAAAGCAATAATCAGTATTTCTATCTGATTAAACTCAATCACCAACTTTCAAGCCCCTGTTATGTGTTCTAACTCATATTACCAAGCATAACAATCAATCTATGTGACTCACACTTAAAAGTTATAGCTCTACCTAATCCTGTCTCACGATCATGTCTGGGCACGGATTAAACCATATAGATTTCACCCATCATGTTAAACTAAAATTACATGTTTTTAGAAATCAAGATGAACAATGAATGAATAGAATATGAGCATTATTAAGCAAATTAACTTTCGTCTAGAGACGTTTCAACCAAGTCACTATCCCGAAAGGTAACACATAGACTACAATTATAAACAATGAAGCACATAAGAATCACTTAGTGGTGTTTTCTCCAAGTGGCCATCCCGGAGGGTAACACATAAGCAAGACTTAGGATTCTAATCAAATAAGCTCAAGTAAATGAAATATGGATGCGGGCACCACCGAAACTTGGATTTATTCTCATAAAAAGAGAGTGGTGTGCCAAGAAATTTCAAAAACCTTTAAATTTTAACTTAACGTGGTACCTATCACCCTATATTGACAGTTTCAGTATTACCGATACCCTAAGTTGAATACCCATAAGATATCACGATTTTAATTCAATTATTTTCTAAACAACACAAACAGGCTATTTAAGCTTTACTAGCTGGCTGGATCTACCAAAACATCACTGAATAGACGCGTTTTCAATTATTTAATTCATTTAAAACTCAACAAGCAGCTCCAGTTGTACTATTATTTTCCTTTTTTTATTACGCAAAACTTTTGATTTCAAAGGACATTTTTTCAAAAATTTTCAATTTTTTTGTATTTTTGAATTTTTTTTATAAAATAAAATAACCTAGACAAACTAGACTCACTAGACGCAGTCCCATCCCCACACTTGAAACAAACATTGTCCCCAATGTGAACTGAAACACACAGAAAATAAAAATGCAAAAATAAACAGGAATCAACTTAGCTAGTAATATAGACGTGAATGGTCTAGCTTCACTCTTCCTATTGTGCATCGTATAGCATTTCGGTCGCGGTTGCACACACGACTGCCGGGTTACCTTTACAAGATAGATAAGATGATAATCGACCCCGTCCAAATGTAGATTAAGTACGGACGGAGCGATCACTACCTGCACAATAAAACTCAAACAAACCCACAACATTAAACTGACTCAAAGGACTGACTCAAACTAAAAATTAAAGACTCAACGGACTCACTCAGACTCAAGATAGATAGCAAGGAAACATACCTGATGAGTGGCAAAACTTTTGATTTCAAAGAAGCTCCAGTTGTACTATCATTTTCCTTTTTTTATTACGCAAAATTTTTTATTTCAAAGGACATTTTTTTAAAAATTTTCAATTTTTTTGTATTTGTGAAATTTTTTTATAAAATAAAACAACCTAGACAAACTAGACTCACTTGATGCAGTCCCATCCCCACACTTGAAACAAACATTGTCCCCATTGTGAACTGAGACACACAGAAAATAAAAATGCAAAAATAAACAGGAATCGACTTAGCTGGTAATATAGAAGTGAATGGTCCGGCTTCACTCTTCCTATTGTGCACCGTATAGCATTTCGGTCGCGGTTGCACACACGACTGTCGGGTTGCCTTTACAAGATAGATAAGATGATAATCGACCCCGCCCAAATGGAGATTGAGTACGGACGAAGCGATCACTACCTGCACAATAAAACTCAAACACACCCACAGCATTAAACTGACTCAAACTAAAAATTAAAGACTCAACGGACTCACTCAGACTCAAGATAGATAGCAGGGAAACATACCTGATGAGTGGCAAACACATAGACATGAATGTCACTAGCAAAGTAGATCATCGATCACGAATGGTTCTAAGTTTCCCATGGTCGTGGTGGTCGGTGAATATGATAGTGGATGATGATGATGGTGATCCTGGATGATGGTGGTCTTAGATGATGATGTTTGATGGATGATAATGATGGATGGTGGTGGATGAAGTGGATAATGGTGGTGGTGATCGGTAGATGGTAGCGGAATTGGGGAAACCATGGGAAAACAAGGAAATGGGAGTGAAACAGGATTCCCCCACGTACCGCGAGGAACGATGGGCCACTCCTCGCATACTGCGAGGAGTTGGGATTTAACCCGGCCACATTTTCTATCCTCCGCGTACCGCGAGAGATTGTGGCAAGCCCCTCGCGTACCGCGAGGGACAAATTAGTCGCGGTCGGTTTTTCTTTCCCTCGCGTATCGCGAGGCTTGGAGCTCACTCTTTCTCGTACCGCGGGAACTCGCTTTTCACCATTTTTACTTTTATTCCTTGGGCTTTCATTCTCTTGCTCGTTTTCTTCATGATATTAACTTGTAATTATCACGAGCTCCTGTAAACATGACCTGGACTCAAAAACAAAACAAAAACAAGTAAAAACATATATAAAACTATCTAAAAACGCACGAATACAAAGGAATAAAGATGTGTGTTTTGCACTACATCATTTACCTTCGTGAACGTTCATTTATGTTTGTTCATTTATACTCGTTAAATTATGTTTTTTATATTAATTCACTTATGTTCATTTGTAAGTTTAGATATTCATTCAGATTTATTTATTACCAATATTAATTTAAAATTTTAATTTACGTTTACTATTAACTAGAATTTTTACCCGCGCGTTACGGCGGGTGACGCGTTGTGACAACTCAGTTGTGAAATTCAAACCGAATTTAAAGCACCAAAATTAAATGAAAAACTAAAGTTACTTTATTATAAATTAAAAAAAGTAATAAACAAAAAAAAATGTTCAAGTTCCCGTACTATTTTGTATATTGATTATTAAATGTTTGTTTGTATTGATAGCATTTGAATATGTAGAAGTAAAAAAAAATTCTCTTTTACTGTACGGTTTGAGGTGACTCATCCGCACCCTCTCTGCATAACCACTTTACTGTTAGAGCATTCACATCAATTTTGATATTTTCATTGCTCTATCTCTAAAATTTAGGGAACCTTATCTCTGCTACGTCATTTGAATCCCTAAATACCCTAAACATAAGGGGTGGGGAACCCATAACTACCCTAGCATTTTTTTAAAATACAATTTTGTTAAAAAAATATAAGAAATTTATTCTTGAAACATGATAAAAGAAATTTTATATTTTTCATAAAAACAGCACTTATCCTTAAGGAAAAAAAAAACCAGTGAAATATTTTTGAAAAGTATTATCTATCATTTTAAAAGGGGACTACTAATGGTACACGGGAATTGCTATATGGACTTGGCCATATACGCATCGTATAGGGCAATACGATGCGTATAGCCCTTCACAATTTCCCATGCCCGACATCCTCGTACAACCTGGTCATTCCAACACTATACGCATCGTATAGTTCAATACGATACATATAGCGTACGAGGTACTTTCTGCAACTAGTCAACCATCACATCGCTATACGCCACGTATAGATCTATACGGAGCGTATAGCGATGTGATGGTTGACTAGTTGCAGAAAGTACCTCGTACGCTATACGCATCGTATTGAACTATACAATGTGTATACGAGGTTTGACCAGGTTTGACCCGAATCCTATACGACCCGTATTGCCCTATACGATGCGTATAAGGCCCAAATTTTGTGTATTTAACCATTCAAAATTCTCATTCGAACGTATCGTTCAAAAAAATTTCAAACAATCTCTCAAAAATTATAAACATGTCTTGGTGGTGGGATGGTAACTACGGTTTCAGGTATATTCTAACGAGTCGCTGGAAAACAACCCGCAAAGTTCTGGCGTTCAAGAGGTGAACTGAGAGGAGGTCTCGTCCGAGGTTTATTCTAATCAACGGGTAAGGCTTCCAGATTTGAACGAGCCACTGAGCAATCCCGAGTTCGTATACGGTGAACCGTCTTACCTTACACAACCCACGAACGACTACGTATACAGTGAAGTCTCCTCCCCGACACAACAAACTAACAACTTCGTGTGCGGTGAAGTCTCTTACCCGACACAACAAACCGACGACTCCAAAGACGAAGAATAAAACCATCAAAAAGTGTCGTATAAAACTGACCAGAATTTGCAGTTTCGTGAACAGTTGGTGGATTGGGCTATCCGGAGAGGACGTGAGAATGGTTACGTCCTTGTCACCCGACGATCGAGGAGAAAAGGCGACGATCCGACGGAACCGTTTATCAAGGTGTGGCTTGTGTGTGACCGTCACGGCGAACGTGCGTCTACTGCCACGGTTAGACGTGCCGGTAGCAAGAAAATAGGTTGTCCCTTTAAATTGGTAGGAGAGTATCAAGAAAATACTGGTGATTGGAAATTAACGGTAAAGGATGACAGTCATAACCACGATCTTAGTCAACATCTTGTGGCGCACTCGTTTGCAAGGAGACTGTCTCAGTCGGAACAACTTTTGGTGGGGAAGTTGTATTCGCAAAACATGTTGCCACGAAACATTCTGGCAACTATAAGGGAACAAAACCCAGAGAGTAGTTGCATTAAAAAGGACATTTATAATGCGATACAAAAGATAAAAAACGAAACAAGAGTCGGTGAAACTCCAATACAGATTCTGGAAAACCTGCTTTCTTCTAACAAATACGTCTACTATACTCGAGAAGATCCTGTCACAAATAGTGTGGAGGAGATATTCTTTGTTCATCCGAAATCGTACGAGATGTGGCGTGCATTCCCGCACGTGTTGATGATCGACGCGACCTACAAAACAAACATGTATAAACTTCCATTTGTCCAACTGGTCGGTGTGACCTCCACACACCAGTCGTTTTGCGTCGCTCATGCATTTATATCAAAAGAACGTGAGGAAAACTTTGTTTGGGTGCTACTTCAAATAAAAGCAATGTTGCAAAAGTGTATGGAGCCGCGTGTGATAGTAACAGACAGGGACAAAGCTCTTATGAACGCGTGTGATAAAATATTTCCGAGCTGTTCCAAGAACCTATGTCGGTGGCACATACACGAGAATATCGCAAAACATTGCAGGGCATCATTTACAGACGAAGACTGAAAAAATTTCAAGTATTCATGGTCAGTATTATGTGAGTCTCCCACGCCAGATATATACCAGTACAACTTCAACCGGCTTTACGAACGTCTGTATGCAGCCAAACTAGGAAGTAAGTTTTAAATATTAAATATTTAATATTTTCAGTATTTAAATATTTATTCAATATTAAATATTTTTCCAGGAGTTAAAGATTATGTGACTAAAAATTGGCTGGACCCGTATAAAGAAAAGTTTGTATCCGCGTGGTCCAACAGAAACCTCAATTTTGGTCAACATACAACGAACCGAGTCGAGAGCCAGCATTCGCTCTTAAAGAGCTATCTTAGAAACGCCAACAGCTCGCTAGATAGACTTGTTGGGTTTGTTGATGAAATTGTATCAGATCAGTATTATCAGTTACAGTTTGGGTTTGGAACAAGCCTCATAAGGAAAATGGACAGCCACATAGCTATTGAATTGTTTGATAACCTGCACGGTAAAGTTTCACATAAAGCTCTAGATTTGATAGAAAACGAGTGGTACAAGTTATCAAATATACGGAAACAAAATGCAACGTGTGGGTGCCAACTTTTCAGTAGTTGTGGGTTGCCGTGTGCTTGTCGTCTGGCAAATATCGAAGCTACAGGTAAACTGTTCTGACTATTTAGTAGTTGTGGGTTGCCGTGTGCTTTTCAAAATGTTCTGACTATTTCGTTTAAAATACAAGTGGCATAATCCCTCTAGATGCGGTAGAAGTCTTCGTGAGGAAACTTGATTTAAAACCGTCGTTTGTCGATGATGAAAATGTAGACGTGGATAAGGTACTGGGTCAAGTGAGAAACAAAATTATGTCACAACCCGATCAGGTCAAATGAAGTATGCTGTCGAGAATCGCAGGGGTTTTCTTTCCGACCAAAAGTAACAAGAAAGCGCCTATGGTACAAGAAGATACTTGTGGTCGTCCAACTTTGAAAAAGCAACAACAAAGGAAACAGGATGTCGCGAGAAACAGCTCATTCACAGGATCCCAACAAAGCAAATGTGACCATGCAAGACACAGCTCGTATATTGCGTCACAAGAGTCTATACAAGCGAGTTCGGTCTTTCAACATCGTCGTTCAGCGAAGGGTAAAGGAAAGCAACCGCAAGATGATAACGCCCATCTTGGGTTTCCATTAATTACGGGCAACTCCGCGTATGGCTTAATTGGCCTGCGTATGGCTTATTTTACCCGGCAACCGCCTATACGCCACGTATAAGCCTATACGTGGCGTATAGGTTTTTAAAAAATTAATAATTATTATTATTATCATTATTTATTAATTCAATTAAAAATAATATATTAAAAACAATATATTATTATTATTATTTATTATTTAATATTTAAAATAAAAAAATTTAATTATTATTATTTATTATTTAAAATTTAAACAATATATTATTATTTATTATTTAAATTAAAAACAATATATTATTATTATTTATTATTTAAATTAAAAACAATATATTATTATTATTTATTATTTAAATTAAAAACAATATATTATTATTATTTATTATTTAAAATTTAAACAATATTATATTATTATTTATTATTTAAAATTTAAACGATATATTATTATTATTTATTATTTAAATTAAAAAAATTAAAAACAATTAATTTTTATCAGATATGGTGGATCATGATGATATTCAGATGGATCAGCTAGACGATCTTGCGCACTACACTTTTCTGGATTTTCCGCCCGATACGGAGGCTTATTCCCGTTGCTAGAAGCTCCGGGAGGTGCAGATGGGTCCAGGTACGGCGGTGGATTGGGCCCTCCTCGAGGAGGTGCAAGAGGCCGAGCGAGCTAGGGCCATCATCGGTCAGGACACGTCATGGTCGCGTCTTTTTGGCCTTTCTTTTGCGGAGACATACCGAGAGCTGGTCGTCGAGTTTCTTTCGACGTTCATCTACTCAGAGACTGGGCTGCAGCCTCTACCCGGGGAGGCGCGGGATATTGATCCGGGTTGTATTTCTTTTTCTATTTTTGGGGTCGTTTACCGTCAGACCCTCCGTTAGTGGGTCGTCACGACGGGCTTATACTACGAGCCTGAGACGGTCACGCCGCTTTTCACCGAGGCGGTGACGGAGGTGGACAATGAGGAACTCCTTGTTTTTTGGGGCTTGATTTCAGATAGTCCTTGGTTGGGTACCAAGGGGAGGGTCTCGGGTATTAGAGACCCTTTGTATAGATATCTGCACCGGTTTATTTCGATGTCAATCGCACCGCATCGGAAAAGCCGTGAGTGGTGCACTGATAGAGATCTTTTCTTCCTTTTCTGCTTGCTTACTGGGAGGCGGTGCCATCTGTCCACGAGCATGGCGCTTTATTTTTCTTCTGCCTATATGCGACAGAAGCGCGGACTTTTATATGGCGGTGCTTTCATCACGCATATCATGCGGTCGGTCATACCATTTGACCACCATGAGCCTGCGATGTTACCGCCCATTCCCCCTGTCCGATTAGACCGTCGCACGGCGAGCGGCATGCACATCACGCACCGATTCCCGCAGGGCCTTCGGTTCGCAGGGGCCGTCCAGGACCAGGTTTGGTTCCCGGTGCCGTTTCCGCAGATGCCTGGACAGGGGGACCCGCCTATACCTCAGCCGCTACAGGGTATGGCGATTGAGGACGAGCCGCCACACGTCGAGCAGGTCCACGAGCATCCGCCACAGCATCCCCGACACGTACGTCGGTCTGTTAGGCTGGATAGGGCTACACAGGCATTGCTTGATGGCCTTGTTGCCGACTCAAGGCGACAGGGTCGTCAACTCGATCGCATAGAGGACCTGATGATGCGGGCGGTTGGACAGCTCGTGAATCAGTCACGAGCCGCCGGCATTGAGCCACCCCCACTACCACCGCCACGTCATTATCCGGACGACCCCGTTCAGGGTGAGGGCGGGGCGGGTCAGGGTGACGGCGGAGCCGGTCAGGTTTAGTTCTTTTATTTGTATTTTGTTTCTTTCGTTGTTAAGTATGTAAAACATTTTGATGTATATATTTAATTTTTTGATGTAATGTATATAATTTTAGTTTATTTGTTTGGTTGTAATGTTTAATATTTTGTTTGGTTTGTAATGTTTAATATTTTGTTTGATTAACAAACTTATATTAACAAAATTATATAAGTTAAAATAAAAATAAACAAAATATAAATAAAATAAAAAAATTATAATTAAATAAAAAACACCTATACGTGGCGTATCTATACGCCACGTATAGGATTCTTAAACACCAAATCTTCCAACTTTTGAAGAAAATTATTGTGCCCTGCCACATACGATGCGTATAGGGCAATACGAATCGTATGGGACATGACAGAGAATGACACGTGTCATTCTTATGTCAGAGAGTGAACCTTATACGCCCTCGTATTGCTCTATATGAGGACGTATAGCCCGACGACGGATCCAATTATCAATATTTCGTGTGTGGTTAGAATTTCCTTATAAAAAAGTTTTGAATAACTTATTTATTATTTTAAAATTTGTAACTTTAACTTGACAGTGAGCGAATAAAAAAAGAAACTGTTGTGCAGAGAACTTGACACCTATTATAGCTATTACTAAATCAAATTGCGATGAGCAGTATCCTGTGTCATTGGGACACGTTGCTTTGCCACTTGGCGAATAAAGGTTTTTTTTTATCCTTTTACTATATCTCGTTTACTTTTCTATTAATTTCGTTTTTTTATAGTAGCTTTCGTTCTTTTAACTTAAAAAAAAATAGCATGTGCGTATGATTTTAATTTTTTTATTGAATGTTGAATGTTCCGGTATAGTTTTTATTTTTAAAACGAAGTTGTATTTATGATTGAGTATATTTTTTTATATCGTACGTTATAGCGAGCGATGTTACCGTTGTGTAGGTGTGACAAACCCAACCGTCAGTGAGCGAGCTACAACGTTGCCTGTGTTTTGCTATTATCGTAACCGTTATTGTTGCTGGCTTTTATGAATTTCTACAAGCCGAACCGATAACGACGTACGCTTATAACCCGTTTTATTTTCAATTAATTTCATATTTTTATAACATCTTTCATTTGTTAATTTTTTAAGGAAATGAAATACGCGGCGGATTTGAGTTTTTTTTATTGTTCCGGTATAATTTTTTTTAAACGGGTTAGTATTGAAAAACGAGTATATATTTTTTTGTATCGTAAGATATAGCGATAGACGTTAATGTTGCGTAGGCGTGACAAACCCAACCGCTTATGAGCAAACATCGTTGCCGGTGTTTTGTTGTTCTCGTAACTGCTATCGGTGCTCGCTTTTATGGTTTTCGACTCATCGACCAAACTCCTACCGCATAATACGACCAAAAAACGACCACTCTCCCGTAACGAAGCGCGGGTTCAATTACTAGTTTTACAAAAATAAAATGACATGAAAGATGAAACACGTATATAGTTGGCACATGGTATATACAAAACCATGGTATTTGTTTTGTTTGGTCCCAATAAATATTATATATATTATATAATATACATGTGTCTTTTTTAATTCCATATTTTAATATGCATTATGTTTATATCTATGCTTCCAAGTTCCACCCACGATTAAATACACACAAATTTAATAATGTAAAATAAGTGAAAAAAATTAATTTTTTAGACTTTTCAATCTTAATTTTGTTTTCTGTTTTTTAGAGAAATAAAAATGATCACCACTCTCCTTGTTTATCTGATTTAAAAAGAATTGAAGTTTATGAATTAATTTTGTTATACGAGGCAATTGCTTTCTCTCTCCACTTCTCTCACATAAACAACCCACATCTACTCTCTCTCTTTCCTCTATGATGCTAAATGGTGTTTTTTTTCCTTTATTCTCTACCATAATCTCATCTTTCCTGTTCGAACACTTAAGTAGTATTTGGTATACAGTTAGAGATAGAATAAAATGCACGATTATAAGAGAATGAAAAAAATGATGTTTGGTTGGACGATATGGAATCACTTATTCCACAAGGAATGTTATTTCTCTAAATCCCTCAAATTCATTATATCCATCCCCTTTGTTTTTTTCATTCAATCCCCTCTCACCCTTCATCACCACCACACCCTCCTACCACCACCACCACCCACCACCCACCAACCACCACCCACCACCCACCACCCACCATCCACCACCTCCCACCACCGCCTCCACCTCCCACCACCGCTTCCACCACCGTCGTTGCCGCTACCCCGCCTCCACCACGACCGCCACCCACAATGTGACGTTTCGGATTTTTCATTTACGCATTTATAATATATATCATGTAATCATTTTTTTTTATTTAATGAAATGCAAGTGTTTTTATTTAATTTTGTACAAAATATATATGTATTTATTTTAGGGATTTAAAATAATCAAAATTTTATAAGTTTTAAACTTAAATAAAATTTTATATAAAAATCCAAATTTAAAAGATTCGTAACATAAATATGATAATCTATCTAAATAAAAATAAACTTTTATAAAAATATATATATATATATATATATATACATTTATAATAATAATATGAGTTTATAAAATATAATTAATTATATATATATATATATATATATATATTTCTATGAGTTAAAGTTTTACAAAACCGTTATCATTTTCTACCCTATTTTATACAAATAAATATTAAGAATATTATTATAAAACCTATACTCATTAGATACGAATACGCTCATACAAACATACAATAATACATATTTATCTACATAGGATTTCATCGTGCTTAGTTTTCAACGTCTTTATCACCCGCGCTCGTGGATCATCGTATCCGCTAGCCAGGTGAGTTACATAGCCCCTATTTTACATTTTTATACATTTTGGGGTGAAACATTATTCATGCTACTCACATTGTTTATACGTGTTATACATGAGACTATATGCTTATTCTTTGGATGTACATACATTTATACACAAGACAACCAACTGTGATATTGATAGATCTATTGTGCCTGACCAGCCCACCCGGTTAGGGTGTTTATTACTGCATACTCGGATATAACCGTGTGTTATATTCAAACATACCAGATATAGTGGGTAACTATATTCAAGCATACCGAACTTAGCTGTTGTGCTCTGTTCAAGCGTGTCAAACTCGGTTTGAATTGTGATTAAATAAATGGTACATCATATACACTATGTTTAACAAGATAAACAACGAGTTGCAAAACGATTTACAACTACTACTTATCGGAACTATTAAACCTATGTACTCACCAACTTTTTAGTTGACACTTGATTTAAATAATGTTTGAGGTTTGGATATGTGACTATTTGCTGAAGATTCCTCCACTTAAGGATTTTGGACCTAGTTAAATAAATCAATGTTTTGAACTAAACTAGGTTATTTGAAATGTATTGTATTTGGATCTTGTTGTTTCTTAATTTTAATTAATGAATTATGCAACCTTTAGTTACCATGTGCTTTTGAACAATCATTCTAATGTCCGCCTCGATGATTCCGCCTCGATGATTCCGCCATCGGTCGGGGTGTGACAGATTGGTATCAGAGCCATGGTTATAGGGAATTAGGTTACTAGACACAATGACCTAGACTATAACCCTAGGACTCCCTTTTTATGTGTTATGTGCTAAATGATTAATTGCTATGTGAATTATTTGTAGTTAGGAATTGTCTGAATTTTCCCGAGTTTGGTACATGAGACTTATACACATACATACAAGACTTTGATACATGATACATACTTTACATACACATTTGGTCAACACATTTATGCAAACAAATACACTACTTATCCTTGTCCATACTCTCTCCTAATCCTTATAAATTGCAACATTCCTACACATTTTATATTCATAGACTCTCAAATCTATTAAAATCTTGAAAATCTCGTCAACGACTTAATTTCCTGAAACCAGTAAAAGACACGTGCAATCTGGAAGGGTGACACCTGTACATTGGGTTTTCTGTCTAGGAAAGCATTTCGTATAAATCCAAATAAACGGACCCGTATGCTTTCCTGGGAATTCCTGAAGTGAGTGTTTACCTATAGGCTAAAGCATGTCTCTTTGAAAGTTTCGGGGAATTATTTAACGTTGATAAGTCAATGTATTCGCAAGGATACAATCCGAATTTGAACTCAAAATCTGGGGACATTATAGCAAAATAGGAAAAACTAGACGAACATGCAAAACAAATCATTATTACGGGTGCACACGTAATAACAATTTGTAGTGCATGCAAGTCCCGGCAATTCCTATTACGCAAATAATGATCTATAACATCATGTCCTACCCGGAATAGATGACTTAGTTTCCCCTATCAACTTAGAATAAATACACATGCACTAGCACGCGTCATGATAAATCTCGTATTTCTGCTTACATTATTTCCCGCTATAACTCATATTTATCCGTCTTATCTAAAATATCCTTGTCTTTTCTTATGGTGTTAGAATGTCTCCTCGACGTGATAAACGGTACGTTTCTTGTAAACAATCATTATGCATCCGTTTTATTTGATACCGGTGCCGATAGGAGTTTTGTGTCTCTTACTTTTGAAACTCGACTTGCTAAGCAAAGAACGAAACTTGATAATTCTTACTCCGTGGAGATAGCAAACGGAAAATCTATTACTATAAATTCTGTTATCCGCGACTGCAATCTCGAGCTTAATAATCATGAATTCTCTGTTGACCTCCTTCCAATGCAATTGGGAAGCTTCGATATTATAATTGGCATGGACTGGTTATCCAAGCACCATGCCGAGGTTATTTGCTACGAAAAGTGTATTCGTATACCTCTCTCTTCGGGCGACACGTTAGTTATTTTCGGTGAAAAACCGTGTCGTGGTCTCCAGCTCATGTCTTGCACATTAGCACAAAAGTACTTGCGGAAGAAGTACGTTGCCTTCCTGGCTCACATAGTTGACACGAAAGTCAAGGATAAGGAATTGCAAGACATCCCAATCATCCGAGATTTTCCCGAAGTATTCCCCGAGGACCTACCTGGTCTTCCTCCTCCTAGACAAGTAGAGTTCCGCATTGACCTTGTGCCCGGAGCAACTCCCGTGGCAAAAGCTCCCTATCGTCTTGCACCTTCCGAGATGCAAGAGCTTGCAAGTCAATTACAAGAACTCTCATCCAAAGGATTCATCCGCCCGAGCCATTCACCTTGGGGTGCTCCCGTACTATTCGTAAAGAAAAAGGATGGATCGTTTCGAATGTGCATCGATTATCGAGAACTCAACAAGCTTACAATTAAGAACCGTTATCCTTTGCCCCGTATCGACGATCTTTTCGATTAGCTTCAAGGTTCAACATGTTTCTCAAAGATTGACCTTCGTTCCGGATACCATCAACTTTGTGTTCTTGATGAAGACATTCCGAAAACTGCCTTTCGGACTAGATATGGTCACTACGAGTTCATGGTCATGCCATTCGGTTTGACTAACGCACCTGCGGTTTTCATGGACCTCATGAACCGTGTATGCAAACCTTATTTGGACAAATTCGTGATCGTTTTCATTGACGACATTCTCATCTATTCTAAAACAAAAGCGGAGCATGAACAACATCTTCGTTTGATTTTGGAACTCTTGAAGAAAGAACAACTATACGCCAAGTTCTCCAAGTGTGAATTCTGGCTAAAGGAAGTTCAATTTTTGGGACTCATAGTCAACGATAAAGGAATTCATGTGGACCCGGCAAAGATCGAGGCGGTAAAGAATTGGAGTACACCTAAGACTCCTACCGAGATTCGTTCATTCCTTGGACTAGCAGGTTACTATCGTCGTTTCATCTCAAATTTCTCCAAGATTGCGGTTCCACTCACTGCCTTGACTCACAAGGGTAAATCTTACGAGTGGGGACCCAAGCAAGAAGAAGCTTTTCAAACTCTCAAGCACAAGCTCTGCAATGCTCCTATTCTAACTCTCCCTAATGGTAATGACGACTTTGTCGTTTATTGTGATGCATCCAACCAAGGTCTTGGTTGCGTTCTTATGCAACGTGGCCAAGTAATTGCATACGCATCACGCCAACTCAAAGTCCATGAGAAGAACTATACGACCCATGATCTTGAGCTTGGTGCTGTCGTTTTCGCTTTGAAAATTTGGAGACACTATCTATATGGCACCAAATGTGTGGTTTTCACCGACCACAAAAGTCTCCAACATATTTTCAATCAAAAAGAGCTTAATATGAGGCAACGAAGATGGGTTGAACTTCTTAACGACTACGACTGCGAGATTCGCTACCATCCCGGCAAAGCAAATGTTGTAGCCGACGCCTTGAGTCGTAAAGAACGTGTCATGCTTCATAGTATTTGTATTCATAACGATATCCAAGCCCGTATTCTCAAAGCACAACACACCTCGGTTACCGAGGGAAACATGTATCAAGAAATGGCATGTGGTGTAGAACTCTTGCTAGAAACCAAAGCCAACGGTCTATTGTATTACTTGGACCGTATCTGGGTTCCCGATCGCGACGATCTTCGTAAATTTTTGATGAACGAGTCCCACAAAACTCGATATTCGGTACATCCCGGAGCTGATAAGATGTACATGGGTCTCCGTCAGCAATATTGGTGGCCCGACATGAAAAAGGATATTGCCCTCTTTGTGGCAAAATGCCTTACTTGTTCTAAAGTGAAGGCCGAACACCAAAAGCCTTCCGGACTCCTCGAACAACCTGAAATACCCGTATGGAAATGGGAGAACCTTGCCATGGATTTCATCACCAAACTCCCACGCACTTCTAGTGGGCACGATAGTATCTGGGTCATTATCGACCGACTTACAAAGTCTGCTCATTTCTTGCCTATTCGTGAGGACTACCGAGTTGAGAAATTGGCTCGGATCTACATTGATGAGATTGTAAGTCGTCACGGAATCCCTTTGAACATCATCTCCGATCGTGATTCGCGTTTTACTTCCCGATTTTGGCAATCGTTACAATCTGCACTTGGTACTCGCTTGGATTTAAGTACGGCTTACCATCCTCAAACTGATGGACAAACCGAGCGAACAATCCAAACTCTTGAAGATATGCTTAGAGCTTGTGTCATTGACTTTGGTGGTAATTGAGATTCTCACCTACCATTGATTGAATTCTCTTACAACAACAGCTACCACACAAGTATTAACATGGCACCGTTTGAGGCTCTTTATGGACGGAAATGCCGTTCACCAATTTGTTGGAACGTAATTGGTGAAGCACAAATAACCGGTCCCAAGCTTATCCAAGAGACCTCCGATAAAGTCTCTCTTATCCGTGACAACATTCGGGTAGCAAGAAGTCGGTAAAAGAGCTATGCCGACAAACGACGAAAACCCTTGGAATTTCAAGTTGGAGATATGGTCCTTCTAAAGGTATCACCTTGGAAAGGCGTAGTCCGATTTGGAAAGAAAGGAAAACTTGCACCTCGATATGTGGGCCCATTCAAGATACTCGAAAGGATAGGAAAAGTGGCATACAAACTCGATCTTCCTTCAGAACTCAGCAACGTCCATCCGACTTTTCATGTGTCAAATTTGAAAAAGTGTCTAGCCGATGAGAACCTCCACATTCCCCTTGATGAGGTGCGTATTGACGAGAAAATGCACTTCGTTGAGAAACCCATGGAAATCATGGACCGAGAAGTCAAGAAACTCAAGCGTAGCCGCATCCCCATTGTCAAGGTCCGTTGGCAGTCTAAACGTGGACCCGAGTTCACTTGGGAACATGAAGACCAAATGAAGACCAAGTATCCGCATCTCTTTTCATAGCCTCCACTAGTTGAATTTCGGGGCGAAATTCCTCTAACATGAGGAGACTGTGACGTTTCGGATTTTTCATTTACGCATTTATAATATATATCATGTAATCATTTTTTTTTATTTAATGAAATGCAAGTGTTTTTATTTAATTTTGTACAAAATATATATGTATTTATTTTAGGGATTTAAAATAATCAAAATTTTATAAGTTTTAAACTTAAATAAAATTTTATATAAAAATCCAAATTTAAAAGATTCGTAACATAAATATGATAATCTATCTAAATAAAAATAAACTTTTATAAAAATATATATATATATATATATATACATTTATAATAATAATATGAGTTTATAAAATATAATTGAAATTGAAAAAGAAATCTAATTAATTATTTTTATAAAAGTTGAGGGTCGTTTTGTATTTAATCAAACTACAAGGTTTAAAACAGAATTCAGTTAAGGGGCTAAAGGTGTACAAATCAAAATACAAGGGCTCCTCCGTAATTATCTCAGGGACTATTTTAAATCAAAATCAAACTCCAGGGACCAAAGTTGACAAAACCCTATTCGCATTTCCGGTCACCCCTTTCGATTTTTCCGGCGGTCCAAGGCTTTCTCCGGCGAACACCCCGACAGGGTTGTTCCCTGCACCTCAACGCCCGACAAAAGCGTCTCTGACTTCGTCTCCCCCACGCGAACCAGACCCCTCGACCAATTTGTCTGCCAATCACAAGGATCGTCTGATCCTGTTGGTGGCCAAGACATCCAGGTCCAAATTCGTGCCCGACAGGCCACCTCCACGCCTGTTGACTGTCGGGTTAGTTTCACCTTGCCCAGACTAATGTCGGGACGTGTCCAATTGCGCGTTTGAGCATAAGGATTAGGCTCGGCTATAAAGAGCCATTGTCGACCCTGCTCGAACTCGTTACCATCCTTCCTCACACCCTCACTCCAAATTGAAGACTGCATTACTTTAGTCTTCCCTGAGAGAGACTGTGACCAAGAATTCAGGAGCTGATTCCATCCAGAAGTCTGATTCCCGTTTTGGACATTTTCGGTTCAAGGTTCCTGCCGTCCAGGCCCTTCGCGACCAAGTCCGGACCTCTTTTCGGTTCCATTAGCTTCTGTTATCATCAGGTAAACTATTCCAATCGAAATCTAGGCATTCGCTCGAGAGTCACCGGGCAAACTTAGTGTCCTCGGACACGGTTTGCCGGTCACCGAGAACCAGCGACCAGTTTCTCTGTTGTGTATTTAAATTACCCGTCACACACATAACCAGCGATGGGCAGTAGCCCGGCTGGTTATGCGTGTGTGTGTTTAAGGCGCAGGTCGCGGGTTCGATCCCGGTTGGCCTTCGGCCCAAATTTTTTATTTCTGTTTTCATTTATTTATTTTATTTAATTATCCTAATTTATTTTTAATACTCTTTTTATACAATAAATACTAAAACGAGTCGGTTTACTCGATCGTTTAATTTAAAATCGATTAAACTACATTTTTAATAAACCATCCCATTTTTTTATAATATTTTTATAAACTTATTAAATACACTATAATATATAAAATGTCCCATTTTACAAATCTTGTAATATTTTTATAAACTTATTAAATACATTATAATATATAAAATGTCCCATTTTACAAATCTTGTAATATTTTTATAAACTTATTAAAATACATTATGATATGTAAAATGTCCCACTGTTTACAAATCGTGTAATATTTTTATAAACTCATTAAAATACATTTTAATATATAAAATGTTCCACCTTTATAAGTCTTGTAAATGTTTTTTTTATAAACTTGTTAAAAACAAATATAATATGGTAAAGAATTTTCTCTCATTTGTTATAAAAATACATTAAACATAATAAATACTTGTTTAAAACAATATATATATATATATATATATATATATATATATATATTCTATGAGTTAAAGTTTTACAAAACCGTTATCATTTTCTACCCTATTTTATACAAATAAATATTAAGAATATTATTATAAAACCTATACTCATTAGATACGAATACGCTCATACAAACATACAATAATACATATTTATCTACATAGGATTTCATCGTGCTTAGTTTTCAACGTCTTTATCACCCGCACTCGTGGATCATCGTATCCGCTAGCCAGGTGAGTTACATAGCCCCTATTTTACATTTTTATACATTTTGGGGTGAAACATTATTCATGCTACTCACATTGTTTATACGTGTTATACATGAGACTATATGCTTATTCTTTGGATGTACATACATTTATCCACAAGACAAACAACTGTGATATTGATAGATCTATTGTGCCTGACCAGCCCACCCGGTTAGGGTGTTTATTACTGCATACTCGGATATAACCGTGTGTTATATTCAAACATACCGGATATAGTGGGTAACTATATTCAAGCATACCGGACTTAGCTGTTGTGCTCTGTTCAAGCGTGTCAAACTCGGTTTGAATTGTGATTAAATAAATGGTACAACATATACACTATGTTTAACAAGATAAACAACGAGTTGCAAAACGATTTACAACTACTACTTATCGGAACTATTAAACCTATGTACTCACCAACTTTTTAGTTGACACTTGATTTAAATAATGTTTCAGGTTTGGATATGTGACTATTTGCTGAAGATTCCTCCACTTAAGGATTTTGGACCTAGTTAAATAAATCAATGTTTTGAACTAGACTAGGTTATTTGAAATGTATTGTATTTGGATCTTGTTGTTTCTTAATTTTAATTAATGAATTATGCAACCTTTAGTTACCATGTGCTTTTGAACAATCATTCTAATGTCCGCCTCGATGATTCCGCCATCGGTCGGGGTGTGACACACAACCACCCCACCGCCACCACCCACCCCTACCTTCCATCGCCTCCGCCATCACCGCCACCGTCACCGCCACCTCCCACCACCGCCACCGTCACCGCCACCCACCGCCACCTCCCACCACCGTCACCACCACCACTGTCGCCTCCTCCACCACCCACCACCTCCTACCACCGCCACCCCCACCCCCCACCACCGTCGCCATCACCCACCGTCACCCACCACCACCCAATACCGCCACCCACCACCACCGCCACTCACCACCGATTTTATTCCTTCGTCTTTTCTAGCCTACCAAACAACATAAAGTAATGATTTATTCCATTCCCTCATGATAACCAAACAAGACAATGGAATGGTTCATTTCATTCCTTTGTCCATTCCATTACCTCGTTCATTCCATTACCTCGTCAATTCCATGGGTTTGGGATTACTTTTGGAATCTCCTTGTGACTTTTGGAGAAGTCATTTTCAAAAGTAAGGAGCTCATTACTTTTGGATTTTAACTTATCATCTCACATTTTACACCTTCTTTTGGATTACCCAAACAAGCTTTTAACTTATTAATTTTTTAAAAAAGTTAATAAGTTAATAAGGAGGTTCTAAAAGTAATCCCAAAAATGCTCTTATTCCTCTTCAAATACTTGCAACGGAGTGTTTTTGATCCTACACTTGCACAACTGGATCCTCTGAGAGAGGTTGTGAAGGAGCCAGTAAAGCTTCGGTGAGGCTCCGACGAAGCTTCTTCAACATGCATGTATCGTCACCCAGCACCGTCGTCGTCAGGGGCTCCAAGACTGCAACGGTCAACTTTCGCACCTATCGTAGGGGCTCGAAGACCATCACCATCGCTGCCTGCGATGGTGCACTTTCGCTGCTTTGAAAAGAAAGAATTTGGAAAAAAAAAAAAGAAAAGAAACAAAGATAGGGAAGTAGAAACCCGCCGGGTGGAGTCGGATCGAACGCGGGTGGTTTCTTCACAGTGGCAGGTTGAAACCAACTCTCCAGATGCAGCCTATTTTTCGAAAATAAAAAAAAGATGGGATTTCTTCGTGGAAGAAGAAGGTCCTGGAACAGTCGATCCTTCGGCTGCCGATAGCATCGTCACGTCGGAATCCATGAAGTTAAACCGCATATCAGGTGAGAATCGGATATTTGATTCCCCTTAGCGACCTTTGGAGTCTGTAATCTGAGAGAGAAATGAGATGAAATTGGGTGTCTGACGAGAGAAAAAGAGTTGGCGGTAAGAGAAAGTACGTGGCAGAATCAATCAAGACCCTCACACGTAGAAGGGCTGTTTGCAAAGAAGAAGAGTTTGATGGCCAAATTATAAACCCACAAAAGTTTACTGTAGTTACCGACAACGGTTTTTACTAAGAATGATAATTTGTTTAGAATTTTAATGAAAAAATATACACAAACACTAACACGCTCATTTTTTTAAGTAAATCAAGAGCATTCACATCAGAGTTTGCATACCATACCATATCCTTAAAGTTTAGAAAAATTAATAGGGTTTGCTTCTATTCTACACCTCCATCAACGTCCCCAGGTGCAAATCAGTTTTAGGGGAAGCTATACAAATCTCCATATTTGCGATTATTCAAGTTTCAGCATCTGCACAAGTAAGAAAAACAATTTTGATCATTCTTCTTCTTTGATTTCTCTTATCCATGCTTAGTGTTTCTTTATTCAGTTTCTTTGATTGTTCATACCTGATGTTGATAGAATTATTGAGCAACATATGCAGGAGTAATTTTGTTCCATCACTTTGCAAACTAAAAGTTTATGTATTTGGCTTGGATAATTACATAAATTTCATCTGAAATTGCAACATGATTATTCAGTAGGGGCCTACATAAGATGCATTAGGATTTGGAATGAATTGTGAGTTGAAGGTGTATTTGTGTATTTATCATCTATTATTTACCTCTTTAAGGTTTTTGATCCGTGTTTGCAATTCGAGAAGAAAGTTAAAGCTTGTTTTGGTATATGCAATTAGTTACAGATTGCTTTAATTATAAATGCTCTTAGTTACAGAAAGTTAAAGCAATCTGCAGTGATATTCATCATATGCATTTATAATTTACAGATATGGATTCACAACACCAAGATATGTACTTCACCCACCTTCTTAGCCAAGATCCTCAATTCGGTCCAATTTATGATGGGCAAAGTGAAACCTCTCCTGTGAGCCTTGATGGCTCTCCACCCTTACCTCCTAACAATCCAACTAGCATTAAGAAATAAATCAGGGGTGTGAACTTCAACTCTGAAGAAGACAAGTTATTTGTCTCTGCATGGCTAAATTGTAGCCTTGATGCAGTTCAAGGAACGGATCAGAAACGCTCTCAACTATGGGAAAAAATATTTGGGTACTTTCAACAATATAAAGAAACCACGGCCGAGCGGACTATGAAATCTTTAATACATCGATGGTCATTTATTCAAAAGGCCACAAATAAATTTTGTGCGAAACTAGCTCAAGTTGAAGGGTTAAATCAAAGTGGCATGACTGAGCATGATTACGTAGAAATTCCACAATCTTGTTTTGAGCATAATTTATTTTTTCCTTCGTTTGTCTAACATGTATTTTATTCATTAAAATGCAAGTTTGAGAAGAAGATTATGTACCAATCACTAGAAAAATGCAACTTCCAATTTGAGCGTTGTTGGCACCTATTAAAGGACCAACCTAAGTGGATTTCGCATACCAAAAAGGATAGGAAGATGATGAACTCACCCCCGACCCCAAAGGACGATGTTCTCGAGACGGGGAATATGATCGAGAATGAAGTTATCCAACTCAGAAAGATGGAAGTATACTCTTTTAGAAGAGTCACGCACTCAAGAGAAAGAGTTTTATCCCCTTAAGGCTGAGAAGATAGAGTATGACTAGGAGAAAGAGCAAAATAAAATTCGCCAAGACGATTGAGGCTTGAAGCCGAGAAGTTGGAGCTTGCAAAGAAGGAATCAGATCAGCGAATTATGATGATGGATGTGAGTGTCATGCCAGAAATGCAACACCAGCAGATATGATTTTGGTCTAATTTTTTGTTGGGTATCCATAGTGTTATGTATATTTTGCTACTTGAATTGTTGGTTCATCTTGCTGTCAACTGTTATGGATATATGCAGTGCTGCAAGGATTTGTAGGTATGACCGTAATCTTGTTCTTTTTAAAACAACCATGTAGTTTCAGTGCTGCAGTTTGGATTGTGGATTGTGATTCACTTTTTATGAATTAGTTATTATATTTATATTTTGGTATGGTGTACTTGTTAATATTGATGAAGCAGGCACTATGTTTGTGATCAATTTTTGTGCTGTAGTTTAAACTTTAATTGTATTTTGCTTGATCATTTCTAATATTGTTATTACTCAAGAATTGATTAATTGGTTGCATATGCAAAAGAGAAGTATTTTGCAATGTTTTGAAACCCGGACCGGCCGGTCGGACCGGGAACCGGTGTTCTGGCCGGTCCTGTTATATATGTTGAACCGTTTCTGCAGCGAACCGATGGTCGGACCGGAAACCGGGTGGTCGGACCGGTTGAACCGCTTGACTATTTTTTTTTTAATCTTTTTTAAGTCTCTTCGCTTCTTATTTCGTAGGTAATTGTTAGTTTAAACTTATTTGAATTGACTTGTTGGTGATTTTTGAAAGGATTAAAAGCTATTAGGCTGATATATTTTTATAATATTTATGACGTCGTCCGGTTCTTAAATCCAGTCGGACCGGTCCGACCAGTGGACCGGTAAGAAGACCGGTTCGACGTCCGGTCCGGTTCTGAAAACATTGGTATTTTGAGAGATGATAAAACTTTTCTTCATTGCAAACACTATACATTATAATCTCTATCCCTAGTTTTGGCCATCTGCAGATGCACTACAAAATGACAAAGTTTTAAGTTGTATTTTTTATACTGCAAAACTTATAACTTGTTTCATTTTTAATTATTGTTATTACTCATGATCTTTGTGTGCTTTTAATTTATTAATAATGATTGTTAGGACCCGTTTAATCGGGTGTTAACCCGTGTTTGAATTTTGACCCGTTTAATCGTTATCGACCCGTGTTTAAGTTTTGACCGTTTAATCCATATTTGAAAAAAAATATAATAAAACAAAATAGCTAGTCATTAAGATTGTTGTAAATGAAAGAAAAAGAAAAAAATAATAAAAAAAATATAGACAGGGAATGAGATATGACAAGTTTCAAAAGATAAACAAAGTTTAGAAATAAATTTAGAAAATAATAATTTTTAGTTAAATTATGAGGATGGGATGAGGAAACTGATGTCTCTAACACAAACAAAAAAATCTGTTCATCTTTAGGTTAAAGTTAAACGTATGAATACGAAGAACCCTCGTTCATGTTTTTACAAGCCTAATTTTAAGTTGATATTTTAGGGGTTATATCATTAGTTAAATTTAAATAAACATCGGTAAAAACATGCATCAGATTCAATTTAAATATTGAACCAAAGAGAGAAACGGTGATGAAGAGATTAACAGATTCAGAGTAGCCTCAAAATTAAACATGAGAAGTCAAAAGAAGGTTAAGGGAAAGGGAGAAAGCCCAAGTAATAAGTGGTATGGGTGGTGTAGGCAAGAAAACTCTTGAGTAAACAAATTCTCTTCCCCACCCCACCATACCAAACATTACTTACAGATCATCCTTTCCCTATTCTCCGTGAACACCCTCCTCTCCGCCTCCTTTTGCACATAATAGATCTCGCACACACAAACAAGATTTTGATGAAATCATTCAACTTAATCACCACAGATCTACAAATAAAATACAAAATTAATATATAGCGCAAAGAAGGGGAGATCTCGGCTAGGGTTTGCTAAATTGAAAAGTGAGGACATCTAGTTCTCTGCGAGCTGTAATAAAGAGGAGATAATATTTAGGGTAAATTGCAAAAAGGCCCCTTACATTTACATAAAAGGGCCTTGACTATAGAAGTTAGAAGTTGGATAGAAATTTCTAGGCAAAACCTTTTTTTTTTCTTTTTTCGTTGTAATTTATTTCAACTAATTTCTAAAGGCTACAATACATACAAAGAATTTGAGGTCACCTCGACTAAAATAAGAAATTATAAATTTAAACAAAGTTGGAAACTTAAAACAATAAACTTTAAGGGTATTGGGTATACTTAATGTGAAAATAAAGTTCACGTCACGTGGACATCATTTCATCACATTGAGTTTTCATATCACTTTCACACATTGACGGACCTATCATGGTGTCGGCGGGTTGGCCAACACCGTTAATTTTTTTTTATTTTGTTATATATATGATATATTTTCGAGCGACCCCATAAAATTTTGACACCGACCCTCAAGAATATTTTTTTTTATTATAGATTTTATAAATAAAAATCAATTAAACCAAACTTTTAACCCTATAACAATTTACCCCTAACCCATTAATTATAAAACTTTTAAACCAAACATTTAATAGTTTAACCCAATAACTTTTAAACAAAAGAGGCCCAAATAAAACATAAACTCATAAATAAACCCAATACCTATTTAAATATTTTAAACTTAATTAACTATTGAAAAAAGAGTTGATAGTTGTGTTTGTTATATTGAAAAAGAGTTGCTTAGAAATGTTCCTATAGATGATGTAATGGTTTGGTTTCAAAAAATGAAAACCTGTAAAGAACAATTATAGGGATATTGTTTTTTAATTATGCATTTCTAATGACAAACATCGTATTATTGTTCATTTGTAATTTTGTTAGTTTTCATCGTTTTATTGTGTGACCCGACCCGACTCGGGGTGAAAAAATTAATATTTAATTATTGACAATCGACCACAAAAAATCTCCGACCCCTATAAAAAAAATCTTGGGTCCGTCACTACTTTCACATGGTAAGGATATACCTGTATGAAAGTTTTGTGTGAAAATTAAATATTTATTTATATAATTTTAATTAAATATTAATCATAAATTAAATTAAGACACAATACATAAATTAAATTAAAACAAAATACATAAATTAAATAAAAAAAAACAAAATACACAATTTAAATAAAAAAACAAAATACGTAAATTAAAAAATACAAACTAAACTTTTAATTAATCATACCTAATATTATATTTTTCTTTCAATCTTTGTTTTTCATTCTCCAAAAAAAACACGCTCCGATCCGTCTACGTTTGAAAGGTCGAGGACTAAAAGTTTGTAGTCTTGTCGATCTTGTTTTTTTCTCTTCATTTCGATCTTCTCCTTTTGATACAAGTTGAATTGTCTCATTTCCTTAACCATTTATTTACCGATCTCGTTGTGAGTGGTAGCGGAACCCGAGCTGAAAGCTTGTTGTTTTTCTTTTTTCTTTCCAACTGGGCGTGATATTTCTTCCACGTCTTCCTGTGCATCATGATTTAGATCATAAAAAGTTCTCCCATCAGATGTGGCCTGACTTTTTAATATCTCGCCCGATGATCATTTCCTTGACGATCCACCACTAGGATCCGACAACGCTTGCCATTTTGGCGAATTCCTTAAAATTTCCCATATCTTTAATGGAGTCGCTCTGCCATGATCCTCTTGGTAACAGATTGTTGCGATGCGCAAAACATTGGTATCGCTACAACCGCTTCGTCGGCACCTCTCGATACCTTGATAAATCCCGTAAAACTTTAGCACATTTCTGTTAATATCCCTGCCATTTAGAACTAAGTTGGGAGTCAGTACGGTACTCGGGTTCCTCCATTAGATTATAAAATGTTTTACTGATACGTTCCCATAGGGCAGTGCTTGATTGAGTATTACCTACAAATTTTTAATCCATAAAATAATAAAATAAAAGTAAATAACAAACTAATAAATTAAAAGTAAATTAATTTAGAAAATAAAAGTAAATAATAAACTATTAAAATAAAAATACCAATCATAGGATCTTCCGACACATCGACAAACATCTTTGCTAGGTTCAACTCCTCGTCCGGGACCCACTTCCTTATTGTCTGCCCGGATTACCCACCCGTTTTCTTCTTGTGTTTTCTTTTTTGTTTTTCTTCGGTCTCCTCAACGGATTCGGGCAATTCTTGAGTTTCCGGAACAAATTCAGGGTCGGGGTTGTTTGGTTGGGACTGAGGAAATGACATTGGGTCCATAAAACGGTGTGTATCCGGGTTGGACATACGGGTTTTGTTGAATAAACGGATTCGGTTGTTGAGGATCTTGGTTAAACGTGTTTTGTTATTGAGGAACTTGGTTAAACGCGTTTTGCTGTTGAGAGAAATGAAACCAATTCAAAACGTTGTTGGGATTATTGAGATTCATTTTGATTTGAGTATGAATTGTAAAAATAGATGAGAGAATGGATAGTTGTGTGTAAAAAATATAAGTAAAAGTGTGATACTAATAGTGTTTAGTTTTGAAAAAAATATATATTAAATTTATAGCCGTTGGGAACGGTCAAAAAATGGTAACATTGCACCCCTTCTAATTTGTAACATCCCAAAAATAAAACGACAGTTAAAATGACGAAATAAACGAACGAGGCATGTCGGGTCGGGTCGGATGGGCCGGCTGTAACATTTCTGATTTTCATCATGTAATCGTTTGATTTCAATAAACAAACACATTTCAGTTTTGATTCGTGTACAAACAAACTACGATGCAGTTACATATACAAATTATTCTATTACAATAACAAATTAAACAAAAACACCATTATCTCACAAGCCCCGAGAACCAAATCTGACAAAACTCAAAAACTACAAAACTAGGCAAGCACGGTCGCGCCTAGGACTAGGCACGGTCGCGCCTGCAGACCTAAGCACGGTCGCGCCTAAAGTAGACACGGTCGCGCTGATGAACCCACTTGACTCTGCAGAAGTCAAATCATACCATACCCGCTGAATTCACGAAATTTAAAATGGAGAAAAGCCGGTCTTCGCGCGTCAGACCATACTCCACTAAATTCCGTCTGAAACACGCATCAAATGTCGTCCAAATTGCACAATTTTTTTAATCCCATTCACACCACAACCGAGTCTCTCGAATTCGTGGATATAAAGCAACTTGCACGGTTTCTACGCCTTCATATAAGCCCACTCAGTCTCCCAAAACTCTCGTTCGACGCTCAAACAGTCTCTGGAGTCCAATCGATCGCCAAGAAGCTCGACTCTTTGACCCGTAGCCGACTGCATTAAATTGCCCATTGTTAACGAGTAAGTAGCACTTCCTTAGCTTCGTATCTACCCTCAGGATGAAAGCCCTATACTAATTCGTAGTTATATCACACAATCAATTCGATTTTGAACCAAAGAGCCGAAAACTAAACTTTTACTCGAACTACCACTTAAGCACGATATAAATACAATCAAACTATGTAGATACATTCGAAAGCACCTAATCTATGAAAGCCCTAAGAATACAGAAGCGTTTATTATAAAAATCGATCGAATTGTGTCTGAAAAAGACCCGACACGGTCGCGCTCATCACTTCGCGCGGTCGTGCCTGACCAAGCACAATCGTGCCCCAGGTGTGGCCCGGTCGTGCTTACCGAGCAAGCAAGTCTTGATCAAAAGCAAACACTAGACGCGGTCGTGCCAGATACGAGCACGGTCGTGCTCTATGTCCAGAACCTATGAAGTACCTTCTGACTCGACCACGGGCGCGTTTCAGACCACCACGGTCACGCCCGGCAACGAGCGCGGTCGTGCCCTACTTGAGCACGGTCGTGCTCCTTGACCAGAATCAATTATTTTTCTGTTTTAAAGTCTATTTAACATATTCTAGATAAAAATTTCAAAATGTAATTATAAAAGTTACGTTATAAAATCCCAAGACCCGGGAATCATTTATAAACCAAATCCTTGATTTAGAAATTTAAAACGATTAATTCCCGATAGTTTCAAAACCGATGAAATCGTGAGTTTATATAATCATTTTTATAAAACTATTTATACAAATATATATATTTTGATTTAAACAAATATCGTTTATTTAAATTTTATTTAAATAAATATATATATATATATATATCGCTACTAATTTATTATTCCAAAACCAACCCTAAACACACAAACCACCAACGAACCCACTTTGGACACAAAATAACACAAACAGTGACACGTGTTATACCCTCATTCGATAGGTCAAACGTAGCGACCTACAACACGCTTGGTATTTTTGTTGATCTGTGCAAACTACACGCTCCAACACAAGTGAGTTACATAGCCCCTCTTTTACTCTATTTACAAACTTTTGGGGTGGAACATGCGTTCTATTTACTATGTTTACAAACTACACAATATACAATTCCACCCTACAATCATGTGTTACAATTTTGAGCTTTGTGCTTGAGTACTAGGTGTGTAGACCAACACGCAGTTTGCTATTCACGTGCAATCATTAACTATTTTATAGCCTACAGTAAACAGTGATAGATCTATTGAGTCTGACAAACCCACCCAGGTAGGGTGACTGTTACTGCCAACACGCGTTTGTTTTGCATGCTAGTTACAAAGGTTTGATTGTACTACCAGGTCACACGATGGTATCTCTCCATAAATGCCTTAATTGCCATGTTTGTATGAATTGTATGCGCACGACACTATATTCTATTACATGACACGAAAACCTATGTATTCTCACCAACTTTTTAGTTGACTTTGTTTTTAACCATGTTTCAGGTGACAATGTTTGAAGTGTTACAAGCTGCTACATATAGGATTTGGACCTAGCAATTTATCTAAACTATTTATATTTTGTAATCGCTACATTTGGTTCTTGTATGTTATGAACTTGCTACGTGTAATGAAAATGAATGTTTAAATTATTCAAACTTTAGCAACCATGAGCTATGAACAGTCTGCACAGCTTCACGCCCCGACGTTTTCCGCCGTCGGTTGGGGTGTGACAGATTGGTATCAGAGCCTTGGTTATAGGGAATTAGGTTATTAGACACCATTGACCTAGACTATAACTTTAGGACACCCAACAATGTCATATTACATGTTTTATGTGATACGTGCTATTTGCTATATGTCACATGCTTTATGTGTTAGTTATTTGATACTTAAAATGTTTAGACTACATGACTTAATAAGCATGCGTAAATAATAAATTAAATAAATCGTATCCATACCCGTATCCTAAGCCGCATATCCTCCTTAACTGCTTCTATGTCATCATCGCCATAACTTGTGGAAAAACTCATACTCGTAGACATTAGTCTATCAAAAATATTTTTATATACCCGTTAAGGTTTTAGACTCTGTTAATTATTAAAGGACATGTGCAATCTGGAAGGGTGACACCTGTATCCTGGGTTTTCTGTCTAGGAAAGCATTTCATATAAATCCCAATCAACCGAGGGATCCGTATGCTTTCCTGGGAATTCCCGGGATGAGTGTTTACCTATAGGCTAAAGCACGTCTCCTTGAAAATTATATGAGTCTAATTAACCTTAATATGTCATTGTGTTCAAGTAGAAATGTGATTACTTGAAAACAATCCGAACTATGAAATAAATATGTTATTTTTCCTCCTATCCTAAATTTCAACGGATTTTTATAAATTCTCACAACATTTTTGTATCATTCTCTTTTTATAGAATGCCTCCTCGTCGTAACATCAACCGCAACAACACCGACAACGCCAACAATAGCACCAACACCAATACCAGCAATGCCAACAACAATAATACCGACCTTGCTGCTCTCCTCACTCAGCTAGTAACTCAATTAACTCAAGCCAATAACAACAGCAATGGAAACGCTAGTGGTAGTGCTAATACTGGTAGTGGCGGTGGTGCCAACCCGCCACAATGTACCTTCAAGCATTTCAACTCTTGCAATCCCCTGAAATTTTATGGTACCGAAGGAGCCACGGGACTCCTTCAATGGTTCGAAAATATTGAGGGCACCTTCCTCAATAGTGACTGTCCGGACAATCTGCGTGTTCGCCATGCCACTAGTGTCTTTCAAAAACGGGCACTAACCTGGTGGAATGGGGAAAAGAGAACAAGGGGAGTAGAAGTAGCAATGGCTCTGCCATGGGATGAGCTGAAAAGGATCATGACCGAGGAATTCTGTCCTCGAAATGAGATGAAGAAACTGGAAGCGGAATTTTGGGATCTTACCCAAGATAGCGGTGAAAGCTTGGCGTACACCAACCGTTTTCACGAACTGAGCATGCTGGTACCTCACATGGTTACACCTTTGTCTAGGTGTATTGAAAAATATGTCGGTGGCCTACCGAGACAAATCCAGGACACTGTTCTGGGAAGAAATCCTGCAAACCTAGAAGATGCTATTCGTCTAGCTGCCACACTGACCGATAATCACGTTAAAGCAGGTACTCTTACCAAAAAGGGGGCCAAGAAAGTTTCTGACACCAAAACTCCTCCTACTCATGTCAAAGAAGTTCAAAACGAACATTATCGAAACACCAAGAAGAGAAAGGCGAAAAATTTTGCAGTAGTCACTCCGGCCGCCCCAATTAATCAAGTTGCACCCTTGGCTCAAAATCCAGCCAAGAAAGCTTATGGAGGTACCTACCCACTCTGCAACAACTGCAACTATCATCACCCACAAACTATCCCATGTCGCATTTGCAATCATTGTGGGAAACTTGGCCATACGACCAATATCTGCCGACAAAAGGCACTTACTACTCAAGCCAACCCGGTTAATCAACCCGGAGCTAATCAAGTGGTTCCAATCAATGCAAATGGACGGGCTTGCTTTAAATGTGGCAACCCGAACCACTTCCAAAACCAATGTCCAAAACTTGTGAACAATAATCAGGGCGGAGCTCGTGGACGTGCTTTCAACATCAACGCCAATGAAGCTCAAGCCAACGATCATGTGGTCAACGGTACGTTTCTTGTAAATAAACAATTTGCATCTATACTATTTGATACCGGGGCCGATAAGAGTTTTGTGTCACTTAACTTTGAACCTTTACTTGCAAAAACACGATCCAAACTCGAGAAAACCTTCACCGTTGAAGTAGCGGATGGAAACTCCATCACTATTGACTCCATCATTCATGACTGCTCACTAGAACTCAATGGTCACACATTTCCAGTCAACCTTATACCAATGCCGTTGGGAAGCTTTGACGTCATCATCGGCATGGACTGGTTATCTAAAAACCATGCCGAGGTCATGTGCTTTGAAAAGTACATCCGAGTACCTCTTCCACCGGGAGACATATTGAAAGTCTTTGGCGAGAAACCTTGCAAAGGACTCAAACTGATGTCATGCATAACTGCCCAGAAATACATTCGAAAGAAGTGCATGGTTTTCCTAGCTCATGTGATTCAAAAAGAAGACAAGGAGAGAAGAATAGAAGATATTCCCGTCATTCGGGAGTTTCCCGAAGTCTTTCCCGACGACTTACCCGGTCTTCCACCTGTTCGGGAAGTAAAGTTTCGAATCGATCTTATACCCGGAGCAAACCCTGTGGCTAAAGCTCCATACCGGCTTGCACCTTCCGAATTGCAAGAACTTGCAAGTCAACTTCAAGAACTCGCTGACAAAGGTTTCATACGGCCAAGTCATTCACCGTGGGGTGCACCGGTCTTGTTTGTTAAAAAGAAGGATGGTTCATTCCGCATGTGTATTGACTATCGAGAGCTCAACAAGCTTACAATCAAAAACCGCTACCCGTTACCTAGGATTGACGACCTCTTCGATCAACTCCAAGGTTCTACTTGTTTCTCGAAGATTGATCTTCGATCTGGTTATCACCAACTGCGTGTCCGAGAAGAAGATATTCCAAAGACCGCCTTCCGAACAAGATATGGTCATTACGAGTTCACGGTTATGCCTTTTGGGTTGACCAATGCACCTGCTGTCTTTATGGATCTCATGAACCGCATGTGCAAACCATACCTTGACAAATTCGTGATTGTTTTCATCGATGACATCTTGATCTATTCCAAGACTGAGGAAGAACATGAACAGCACCTTAGACTGATTTTGGATCTCCTGAGAACCGAACAATTGTACGCCAAGTTATCCAAATGTGAATTCTGGCTAAAGGAGGTTCAATTTTTGGGTCATGTTGTCAATAAAAAGGGAATACATGTCGACCCTGCCAAGATCGAAGCTGTCAAGAATTGGAGTGCTCCTCAAACCCCTACCGAGGTTCATTCGTTCCTTGGTTTAGCGGGTTATTACCGAAGATTCATTTCCAATTTCTCCAAGATTGCTGTTCCCCTCACCGCCTTGACTCATAAAGGTAAACCTTATGAATGGGGGCCGAAACAAGAAGAAGCTTTCCAAACTCTTAAACAGAAGTTATGTGATGCTCCTATTCTGACTCTTCCCGAAGGAAACGATGATCTAGTCGTCTACTGTGATGCCTCTAACCTAGGCCTTGGTTGTGTTCTCATGCAACGAGGCAAGGTAATCGCTTATGCATCGAGGCAACTCAAGATCCATGAAAAGAACTATACGACGCACGATCTGGAGCTAGGTGCAGTCATATTTGCCTTGAAGATTTGGAGGCATTATCTATATGGCACGAAATGTGTGGTATTTACCGACCACAAAAGCCTCCAACACATCTTCAATCAAAAAGAACTCAACATGAGGCAACGACGTTGGGTTGAACTCCTCAATGATTACGATTGCGAGATTCGTTATCATCCCGGCAAGGCTAATGTTGTAGCCGATGCGCTGAGCCGTAAAGAACGCGTCATGCTCCAAAGTGTCAAGATTCATTCCGACATTCAAACCCGTATTGTAGAAGCTCAACACGTCTCGATTACCGAGGGCAATATGTATGAGGAAATGTCGTGCGGTGCTGAATTCCAACTAGAGACTAAAAACAATGGTTTGCTTTATTTCTTGGATCGTATTTGGGTTCCCAATCGCAATGATCTCCGGGAATTCCTCATGACTGAAGCACACAAGTCTCGGTATTCTATTCATCCCGGTGCGGATAAAATGTATCACAATCTTCGACCACAATATTGGTGGCCTGGTATGAAGAAAGACATTGCACTCTATGTTGCTAAATGTCTAACCTGCTCTAAAGTTAAAGCCGAGCATCAACGTCCTTCCGGTTTACTTGAACAACCGGAAATCCCCGTGTGGAAATGGGAAAATCTAGCCATGGACTTCATTACTAAACTCCCCCGTACTTCAAACGGCTATGATAGCATTTGGGTAATCATTGACCGTCTCACAAAGTCCGCACACTTCCTGCCCATCCGTGAAGACTATCGGGTTGAGAAATTGGCCCGAATCTATATTAACGAAATTGTGAGTCGACACGGAATACCTTTGAACATAATCTCTGACAGAGATGCTCGTTTCACTTCCAGATTTTGGCAATCTCTGCAAAAGGCACTTGGCACACGATTGGATTTAAGCACAGCCTACCATCCCCAAACTGATGGCCAGACTGAACGAACAATCCAAACCCTCGAAGACATGCTGAGAGCCTGTGTCATAGACTTTGGTGGCAATTGGGATTCACACTTGACACTTATTGAATTCTCCTACAATAACAGCTACCACACCAGCATCAACATGGCTCCATTCGAAGCTCTTTATGGTCGCAAATGCCGTTCTCCCATCTGTTGGAACGAGATTGGTGAAGCACAAATCACCGGTCCCGAGTTAATTCAGGAAACATCCGACAAAATCCTTCAAATCCGTGACAACATCCGAGTAGCGAGAAGTCGACAAAAGAGCTATGCCGACAAGCGACGAAAACCCTTGGAATTCCAAGTGGGTGACCTTGTGCTTCTCAAAGTATCCCCTTGGAAGGGTGTGATCCGCTTTGGAAAGAAAGGCAAGCTAGCACCTCGTTACGTAGGCCCGTTCAAGATCCTTGAAAGAATCGGGAAAGTGGCTTACAAACTTGAGCTACCTCCAGCACTCAACAATGTTCATCCAACCTTCCACGTGTCCAACCTGAAGAAATGTCTTGCTGATGAGAACCTCCACATACCTCTTGACGACGTGCGCATTGATGAAACGATGCATTTCGTCGAGAAACCAGTGGAAATCATGGATCGTGAAATCAAGCAACTCAAGCGCAGCCGCATCCCTATAGTCAAAGTCCGTTGGGATTCAAAACGCGGTCCTGAGTTTACTTGGGAACGTGAAGACCAAATGAAACTCAAGTATCCTCACCTATTCACAAATTCTGCAACCTCAACTAGTTGAATTTCGGGACGAAATCCCCTCAACAAGGGGAGACTGTAACATTTCTGATTTTCATCATGTAATCGTTTGATTTCAATAAACAAACACATTTCAGTTTCGATTCGTGTACAAACAAACTACGATGCAGTTACATATACAAACTATTCTATTACAATAACAAATTAAACAAAAACACCATTATCTCACAAGCCCCGAGGACCAAATCTGACAAAACTCAAAAACTACAAAACTAGGCAAGCACGGTCGCGCCTGCAGACCTAAGCACGGTCGCGCCTAAAGTAGGCACGGTCGCGCTGATGAACCCACTTGACTCTGCAGAAGTCAAATCATACCATACCCGCTGAATTCACGAAATTTAAAATGGAGAAAAGCCGGTCTTCGCGCGTCAGACCATACTCCACTGAATTCCGTCTGAAACACGCATCAAATGTCGTCCAAATTGCACAATTTTTTTAATCCCATTCACACCACAACCGAGTCTCTCGAATTCGTGGATATAAAGCAACTTGCACGGTTTCTACGCCTTCATATAAGCCCACTCAGTCTCCCAAAACTCTCGTTCGACGCTCAAACAGTCTCTGGAATCCAATCGATCGCCAAGAAGCTCGACTCTTTGACCCGTAGCCGACTGCATTAAATTGCCCATTGTTAACGAGTAAGTAACACTTCCTTAGCTTCGTATCTACCCTTAGGATGAAAGCCCTATACTAATTCGTAGTTATATCACACAATCAATTCGATTTTGAACCAAAGAGCCGAAAACTAAACTTTTACTCGAACTACCACTTAAGCACGATATAAATACAATCAAACTATGTAGATACATTCGAAAGCACCTAATCTATGAAAGCCCTAAGAATACAGAAGCGTTTATTATAAAAATCGATCGAATTGTGTCTGAAAAAGACCCGACACGGTTGCGCTCATCACTTAGCGCGGTCGTGCCTGACCAAGCACAATCGTGCCCCAGGTGTGGCCCGGTCGTGCTTACCGAGCAAGCAAGTCTTGATCAAAAGCAAATACTAGACGCGGTCGTGCCAGATACGAGCACGGTCGTGCTCTATGTCCAGAACCTATGAAGTACCTTCTGACTCAACCACGGGCGCGTTTCAGACCACCACGGTCACGCCCGACAACGAGCGCGGTCGTGCCCTACTTGAGCACGGTCGTGCTCCTTGACCAGAATCAATTATTTTTCTGTTTTAAAGTCTATTTAACATATTCTAGATAAAAATTTCAAAATGTAATTATAAAAATTACGTTATAAAATCCCAAGACCCGGGAATCATTTATAAACCAAATCCTTGATTTAGAAATTTAAAACGATTAATTCCCGATAGTTTCAAAACCGATGAAATCGTGAGTTTATATAATCATTTTTATAAAACTATTTATACAAATATATATATTTTGATTTAAACAAATATCGTTTATTTAAATTTTATTTAAATAAATATATATATATATATCGCTACTAATTTATTATTCCAAAACCAACCCTAAACACACAAACCACCAACGAACCCACTTTGGACACAAAATAACACAAACAGTGACACGTGTTATACCCTCATTCGATAGGTCAAACGTAGCGACCTACAACACGCTTGGTATTTTTGTTGATCTGTGCAAACTACACGCTCCAACACAAGTGAGTTACATAGCCCCTCTTTTACTCTATTTACAAACTTTTGGGGTGGAACATGCGTTCTATTTACTATGTTTACAAACTACACAATATACAATTCCACCCTACAATCATGTGTTACAATTTTGAGCTTTGTGCTTGAGTACTAGGTGTGTAGACCAACACGCAGTTTGCTATTCACGTGCAATCATTAACTATTTTATAGCCTACAGTAAACAGTGATAGATCTATTGAGTCTGACAAACCCACCCAGGTAGGGTGACTGTTACTGCCAACACGCGTTTGTTTTGCATGCTAGTTACAAAGGTTTGATTGTACTACCAGGTCACACGATGGTATCTCTCCATAAATGCCTTAATTGCCATGTTTGTATGAATTGTATGCACACGACACTATATTCTATTACATGACACGAAAACCTATGTATTCTCACCAACATTTTAGTTGACTTTGTTTTTAACCATGTTTCAGGTGACAATGTTTGAAGTGTTACAAGCTGCTACATATAGGATTTGGGCCTAGCAATTTATCTAAACTATTTATATTTTGTAATCGCTACATTTGGTTCTTGTATGTTATGAACTTGCTACGTGTAATGAAAATGAATGTTTAAATTATTCAAACTTTAGCAACCATGAGCTATGAACAGTCTGCACAGCTTCACGCCCCGACGTTTTCCGCCGTCGGTTGGGGTGTGACACCGGCGGACTGGAAGGGGAGCCTCCCCTATAAATAGCCAAGGTCACCACCCATTTCTCTCATTTGCAACTTCTAGAGAGAGAAACCGTAGAGAGAGAAAGTTGGCTGATCGACCCGAGATTTCAGCAAAGTGTTACTCCATAACTCGTGAGAAGAACCTCCGGATCAGAAGCTCTATTCAGGTAACGATCCGACTTAAATCTGAGTTTTTGTTCGTTTTTGGGTTTTTCGGGTTTTGGGTGAAAAGGCTACGTTTTTAAGGATGAAACTAAAAGATAAACATAGATTTGAGTTCCTTGATGGAAAACGAACGTTTTGGATGCAAACAGGTTCGAGATCTTGACGAGATCAGACCTGAATGCGAAAGTTAGGGTTTTGCGAAGAAACAGGTCGTGCACACTTACCAAGTGCGCACGGAGCAGGTCTTGCGTACTTATCAAGTACGCAGGAAGAGGGGTCTGCGCACTTGCTAAGTGCGCAGGCAGCAGGGTCTGCGCACTTGCTAAGTGCGTAGGCAACAGGGTCTGCGCACTTGCTAAGTGCGCAGGCAGCACAGTCTGCGCACTTGCTAAGTGCGCAGGCACCAGGCAGGTTAAGTAAGTTAGTATGTTTAGAATGGTTAAACCGTTAGAGTCGGTATTGGTCTGATGTGTATTTAACTAATCAATTCAGATCAGAAGTGACGTTGTTGGGCCTTTGTTTAGGACAACCGAGACTAGCTTATAAGGTGAGTTCTAGAAGCCCTTCTTTAAATATTTTAATTAAATGTTTTTGGGCTGGTGTGCATACATACGGAATGACGTTTTGAAACGAGGTTTACGAAACGAGGTTTACGAAACGAGGTTTACGAAACGAGGTTTACGAAATGAGGTTTACGAATTGATGTTTACGATGTGATGTTTACGATATGTTTACGGGATGATGTTTATGAAATGTTTTGCCAAATGAAGTTTACAAAAGGTTTACGAAAGAGATGATTTGTTTAATAAAACGTACGAATGCTTTAACTAAAAAGAGGTAAAGGTTTTATGAAAGTCACGAATGAACGAATCTGCCACGAGTTCCTATGGGAGCTAAGGTATGTATGTATGTATGTATGCATTGGCCTCACCTTACGGGGGGCCTTTGTGGCTGGCTAACGGTTGTACAACTGGTTGATGATGGGGTGACGACGGTCACCCATGGGATTACCGGGATCCCAATGGAAGGTACTATTCCTTGCGGGGAAATAGTGCCTAAGTTATGTTTGGTCTACCTAGAGGTAACGAGCCTTAGGAGACGTATGTTTGGTCCACCTAGAGGTAACGAGCCTTAGGGGACGTATGTTTGGTCTATCTAGACGTAACGAGCCTTAGGAGACGTATGTTTGGTCTACCTAGAGGTAACGAGCCTTAGGAGACGTATGTTTGGTCTACCTAGAGGTAACGAGCCTTAGGAGACGTATGTTTGGTCTACCTAGAGGTAACGAGCCTTAGGAGACATATTTTTGGTCCACCTAGAGGTAACGAGCCTTAGGGGACCTGTGTGACGGATGGCTTAGAGGTAACGAGCCTTAAGTTCATCCGCTGGTATGCGATGTATGGAATTTACGGTTACGAGAAGGCGCAGATTCGGTTCATGTTGACTTAAGTTATGATGTTATGTTACGATGATGTTAAGTTATTGCATGTTTTACGTACGCTTTTGTTAAACAAATGTATGTTATGTTTTTGGCAAAATGTTTATGTTAAGGTTTATGTAAAAGTAGAACTCACCAGCGTAGCTGACTTTTTAGTATGCACATTCAGGTTAAGGCAGGTATGGATGATGGACGGTGATGCTTGGCAGGCGAGAAGAATTACCCGGTTGATCATGAAGACTGGCATCCCGTTATGTTTAGTTATGATGTATTTATGTTTTAAACAATGTTTACGCTTCCGCATGTATGAACAATGATGACGTTATGTTTGAATGAAATTTGACGCTGCGTTATTTGATATTCATGTTTAAGAACTGTTTGTGAATGAGTAAATCCAATAAGTGAGGCCTCCCGGGTTTGGGGCCTTACACAATTTTTTTACGCATGAAAATTCTCACACCCTCACCTTTCATGCCCCTTTCACAGGGAAGGCGTGATGGTTCACGGCTTCCACGCCCCCTTCTCACGCCCCACACCGGATGACCTAAGAAATTGAACAAGTTTGATGGGAAAGGTAGAGAAGAGAAAACCAATGAGATTTTTTCATTCTATTTCCTTTTTAATTTGATTAGAAGGGTGTTATAGTAATTTGCTTGATGTAACTAATTGTTCCATTTTTAGTCATTTAATTTTTTAGCAATTTATTTTGATGTTATGCTTTTTGGCTTAACTTCAATTTGAATTTGAATTCAAATACAAAAAGTACCATAAATATCCAATCTCAAACTTATAGACTTATTCATTTCACAAACAAAACTAATAAAGTTTCTTACACGCATACATTAGACCTACACAAACACATTTTGGTACATTACTTACACATACTATAAAACTACACAACAATATGATGTTTCCTACACCTTATACGTTAGACCTACACAGACACATTGTTTCATTTCATGCACATGTCACAAAACAACTTCACAACAATATTATGTTTTCTACACAACATAATGTGCCTACCAAGAGAGGATGGAGGGGAAAGGGGTGGGGGTGGGGGTGGGGGTGGGGGTGGGGGTGGGGGTGGGTCTTTTTAATACTACTTAATACTTTTAACCAAAGGGTTTGTAGCACAACGGTATCTTGTTTGTAGTAAAGGTGTTCCTGTAAAGGACATAAAGTACTTGAACAAAATAATCTTAGCGTTTTACCCATCACGTATACTCTTAATTTAGTGTTTGTTAATCCCCTGAGGCTCGTAACCTCATTTAAAAACTTTAGCCATCATTTTAGACTTGAAGTCTTTACTCCATGTATGATACATGTATATTTAAATTAAAACTCGTGTTTTTTCCCCAACATAACTGGAATCTTTGAGATAGGTGAAATAAAAATTGATACTTAAACAACAATCATAATGCACATCATATAAATAAACCAAAATTTATGATTTCTGTTGGGATTCAATGGTGATCAGTTTGACTTTCGTAAAAATGGGTTTTGACAGAGAAATAATTAATTCAGTTAATTAATGAATACGCAGCGGGAAATAAAATCATAACCTATTTAACAGCACTGACAAACCGATCAGGATCTGGTTATGAACACGCAAACACAAAAAAAACAATTAATCTACTGATGAGATTAATTATACCTTAGTGGTTAATAAATAACCGCTCGAGACACCGAGGTACAACGAACCGATGCTAGATCACGAACTGACAACACGAGAGACGAGTAGCGCTGGGGCTGGCCGGAAACGGGACAGCAGCGGGGCAGGGTCCGGCTTGAGTTGGTCTGGTGGTGCCCGAAATCACCAAACTAATGACCCCTTTTTTTCTTTTCTGCTTTCCTCGATAAAAAAGAAAAAAAAAACGGCAGCTGCCTTTTATCTTTCTATTCAACAAATAATTAGATTATAATTATATAATAATTATAAACCCTAATAATTGTTTTCGGGCCCAAAGTCTAATACGAGATAAAAAGTCTGTACCCATTTAATTGTTTTAATAAAAAGATTAATACAATAAATATGAATTATTATTTATAAACTTGTATAAATAATAAATCCCGTGTAACGAATATAAAATATACCGTGTCGCTAACAGTTCGTAATTACCAGTTAAGCGGGTTAAGTGGATTTAATGTTCGTTGCCCTAGGTGTAACTCTTACGGGTCATAGCTCGGTCAGCCGCGTTGTCCATCGGGTCAGTCTATAAAATCCAACAATCTCCCACTTGGACGATCCACGATAAATCAACGCAAACAGTTAGCGGCGCTCTAGCTGCACATGGCTGTCCCTAACAAGGTATGACGCTTTAAAGTCATTAACCAAATATCTCGGTGTTAGCAACAGCTAACTAAAGCAAGACAATAGACTTATGGCAATAGTTGTCATTCATCCTTTCCGTATAAAACATCAATTGAATCAATGAGACATGGATTTAGTTCATTCTCATATGGCGTTCAATTATTATTGTTCTCGATCAAGAATCAAAGTGATCCAATCAAACACACAGTAAGTTTGGGTAAGGCCTTACACTTCACCAGTTTGAATCAACGAGGGCGCCACGATGCCTATCTGTTACATATAATTTAAGAGTACAGAATCCCTTATGGACTACATACCACTCCCACTGAACTTTAGATCTGTTCCTAACAAATGCCTTTATGACTGGCAGTTACGCGACAGCGGTTGACAGTGATTAAAGAACAGTCCTTGGTAAACGAAAGTTTTAGTATGCATCTCAAGTCGGAGGATACTAAATGAGTATACCAATATAAAAAAAACATCTTATGATTAAAATCCATGAAGATGATTTGAAACGAGTTACATCCAACGTCATCCAAGATGAGGTCTGTGAAGTTGGAAGTCAACTACTTGAGTCCAAGTTCAAAATAGTCTTAATTCAGAGTCGTTCTGTAACATCCGGCCCCTCGTACCAACAATATTGTCCGCTTTGCCCACTAAGAGCTCACGGATTTGTTTTTGGTTGCCTGGGTGAAAACTTCCCAGGGGTCACCCATCCCTGGATTACTCCCACCCGAGCACGCTTAACTGTGGAGTTCTCCTCTCATCCACTACATTAAGCCCCAAAACGCGTTGTTGTATTAGAGGCAGGACATTTCTTATGAACTGTAACATCCGGCCCCTCATACCAAAAATCACCAAAACATAAATTCTTGACCCAAACGCACACCCCTTTCGAGGATTTCAATACATAGCCCAAAAACCAATCATTTGCACATACGAGAACCCGCCAGAGCCTTGGACTTGACTTGGACTACATCGGACAATATTGTTGGTATGAGGGGCCGGATGTTACATGAACCAATGATCTCTCTTGTGCACGGCCGATGTGGGATTCGCCTAGGGTGTTACACGTTCCCACGATTCTGATCGACTACGGATAATTAAGAATACAAGATTCATGGATTAAACGTATTAAAATCGAACACAGTTATAAGAATTCAGAATTGCATTTAAATCAGTAAACCAAAAGAATTCAAAAGTACAACTGTTTAAATGTTCGCACATTCAAAATACTAAATCAAAACATATCGCTAGCAAAACTAAGACCGATAGCATTTCTGTGCTGATCATGCTTGTCCTGAGTCATGGGCTTAGTAAACGGGTCCGCTAGGTTTTGATCTGTGTCTACTTTGCTTATCACGGCGTCTCCACGTTCCACAATTTCCCGTATATAGTGGAACTTCCTTTGAATGTGCTTGGCTTTGTGATGAGATCTGGGCTCTTTGGCTTGAGCTATAGCACATGTGTTATCACAAAGTATCTCAATTGGTTGGCGAATACTCGGAACCACATTGAGGTCAGTAATGAATTTCTTCATCCAAGCAGATTCCTTAGCAACATCTGATGCGGCTATATACTCAGATTCGGTGATTAAATCCGCCACTACACTCTACTTGGAGCTTTTCTATGAGACAGCTCCTCCATTAAGAGTGAATACAAAACCTCACTGTGAGCGAGAGTCATCTCGGTCAGTTTGAAAGCTAGCATCAGTGTAACACCGTACAGTGAGCTCCTCTTTCACTCCTCCAAATATTAAGAACATGTCTTTGGTCCTTCTTAAGTACCTTAGGATGTTCTTGACTACAGTCCAATGGGCAATGCCAGGACTTTGCTGAAAACGACTGGTCATGCTTAAAGCATACGAGACGTCGGGTCTAGTGCACAACATAGCATACATGATAAAACCAATCGCTGAGGCATATGGAATTGCTTCCATTTCCTTAAGTTCAATGTCCGTGGAAGGAGATTACGATTTGTTCAACACAGTGCCTTTAGTCATCGGAACACCTCCTTTCTTGGAGTTTTCCATCCTAAAGCGTGTCATCATTTTGTCTATGTAAGTACTCTGACTTAGCCCTAGAAGCCGCTTAGATCTATCCCTGTAGATCTTGATTCCTAGAATGTAAGCAGCTTCTCCAAGATCCTTCATTGCAAAACAAGATCCTAACCATTGTTTGACTTTGTCAAGCACAAGGATGTTGTTTCCAATGATCAGTATATCATCCACATACAAGATGAGAAATGATATAGTGCTCCCACTAGCCTTTCTGTAAACACAAGGCTCATCTTCATTCTTGACAAAACCAAATTCTTTGATTTTCTGATCAAAATGAAGATTCCAGCTTCGAAATGCCTGTTTAAGTCCATAAATGGACTTATTCAGTTTGCAGACCCTACTAGGATACTTTGGATCAACAAAACCGTCAGGCTGAACCATATAGACATCTTCAGAGAGATGTCCATTAAAAAAAGCAGTTTTGACATCCATTTGCTATATCTCGTAATCATGGTACGCGGCTATGGCAAGCGATATCCTGATCGATTTGATCATAGCAACGAGTGAGAAAGTTTCATCATAGTCAATACCTTGAGTTTGAGTGAAACCCTTTGCAACTAGCCGTGCTTTATAGGTTTGTATATTACCATGCATGTCGGTTTTTCTTTTAAAAATCCATTTGCTCCATATTTCCCGAGAACCGGGGGGTAGTTCAATCAAGTTCCAGACCTGATTATCATGCATAGATTGCATCTCGGCGTTCATGGCTTCATTCCATTTCTCGGATTCAGGATCTGAGATAGCAGATTTGTAGTTTGTAGGTTCGTCATTTGACTCAGCTACTAACAGGACTTTAGAAGCTTCAAGATGCCATAGGTATCTATTAGGTTCTTTACGAGACCTGCTACTTCTGCGAACACTTGTGTTTATGTCTGATTCATCAGCAACAACTTCTTGTTGATCAGACACTCCGACTTCCTCAGCGGTTGTTTGTGTTTCTCGAATTTCTTCAAGATTCATAATATTATTTCCGGTTCCTCGATTTAGATGGAAACAATGTTTGCATCAGGATGATAGAAATAATATCCGCTTTTGTTGTAGTAACCGACGAAAACAAATTTTTTTTTCTCCTCTAGGATCGAGCTTGTCATCAGAATCGCTGGTGACATATGCATCACATCCCCATACTCTAAGGTAAGAATTGGGTTTAGACCCCTGCCATATCTCATATGGGGTTTTGTCCACCTTCTTAGTTGGTGCCAGATTTACAAGGCGGGCGGCGGTTATAAGAGCATAACTCCAGAAGGAGTGAGGCAAGTTAGTTCTACACATCATCGATCGAACCATATTAAGTAGCGTTCGATTTCTCCTCTCACTCACGCCATTAAGTTGGGGTGTGCCAGGAGGAGTGGGCAGAGAAATAATTCCGTGCTCCTTCAGATGATTAAGAAATTCTAAGCTGAGATACTCGCCACCTCGATCTGATCGAAGTGTCTTGATAGATTTATCGAGTTGTTTCTCTACTTCGTTTTGAAATTCTTTGAACTTTTCAAATGTTTCATGCTTATGTTTCATAAGATAGACATAAGCATATCGACTATAATCGTCAATAAATGAAACGAAGTATCTTTCATGATTTCTAGACATGGTTCTGAAAGGGCCACACACATCAGTGTGTATAAGGCCTAGCAGATCCTTGGCTCGTTCTCCAACATGGGTGAAGGGGTCCTTTGTGAGTTTGCCAGCTAAACAAGACTCGCAATTATCAAATGAGTCATGTCCGGTAGGTTCAAGAATTCCCTCGGATTGGAGTCTTTTAATGCGTGCCTTGCTTATGTGGCCAAGTCGGCAATGCCATAGAAAAGTATCATTAATGCCAGATTTGATACGTTTAGAAAGATTATATATGTTATTGTCAGTTTGAACGTCAATCTCATAAATACCGTTTTGAGGTTTAGCCTCAAAATAAAAGATATCATTTAAGTACGCAGAAATAGCAATACCATTAAAAACGTACTTAAATCTTTGTTTAAACAATAAAGAAACTGAAATAATGTTTCTGGTTAAACCAGGTGGAAACAAACAGTTGTTCAAAACAACCACAAGGCCAGAAGGACATGAGAGATGATATGTTCCAGTTGCAAGAAATGGTACTCTTTTCCCATCACCAACGATGAGCTCCATGTCGCCTTGTTTCAGCTTCCTCCAACTTTTAGGCTCCTGCAAGACATTAATGATGTGGTATCCACATCCGGTATCAAATACCCATGTGTTGCTAGAAACAGTAAAAAATTCAATAACATAAATGAGAATACCTGAAGAGGTGCCCTCACCACTGGCCCTCTGCAGCTTCAGCTTGGCTAGATATTCAGGACAGTTACGTTTCCAATGCCCCATTTTATTGCATTCAAAGCATTGGCGCTCCTCAGGAGGGGGTGCTTTTGAAGCTTTCTTGTTATTGTTGGTGGCAGGCTTGGCAGCAACATTAACCTTCTTCTTGCATTTGCTATTAAAACCTCTTTTCTTGGGGTTAGGCTTTTTAACACCAGCAGATCTGACCATCAGAACTTGATTTTTCTTTCCTTGGATATTCATCTCGGCCGTTTTGAGCATACCATGTAGCTCGGCCACTGTCTTCTCCAAGCCATTCATGTTGAAATTCATTACGAATTGAGCATAGGAACTTGGGAGAGAGTTTAAGATGAAATCAGTAGCCATGTCATCCTTCATGGGATATCCAAGTTTGTTCATCTGATCGATGTACCCTTTCATCTTAAGTACATAAGCACTAACAGGCGTGCCCTCTTGCATCGTGCAACGAATGAGCTGAGACATGGTTTCATAGCGTTCTTGTCGGGCTTGTTTCAGGAACATGCCCTTAAGTTGCTCAATCATGTCAAAGGCATCCAGGTCCTCCATGCTCTTTTGGAGCTCACGGGACATGCAAGCTAGCATAAGGCAGGCCACCTCAGTGGCATCATCTCTTTGTTTTTCCCAGGCCTTATGAGCGGCAGCCGTGTTACCATCGGGTGCCTCAGGGACTGGTGCATCGAGAACATAGAGCTTCTTGGCCATCTTAAGAACTATTCTCAGATTGCACTGCCACGAGAGAAAGTTGGTGTTATCCAGCTTTTCATTCTCAAGGATAGACTTGAGAGCGAAGGAGTTATTAGTATTATTATTTTCAGTAGACATCTGTCAAGATAAGCAAAGAAAATAAATTAGTATAAAGAAAGTGAAAAATCCTTATTAATTTATGACCCAATTACAGAAATTAGAATAAGGAGTGAGAATCTAGCTAAATCAGTCACTAATGGTAGCTGTGGCATACAACATTAGTAAGTGGGTAACTAGACTGACAATTAGTGTCAATTGTAGAAAGATGCACAACTCTCGTGTATGAGGCCGCTAAGACAAGACATGTCTATGCATTGATACGTTTAGCCTCATCTATGCCCACTTTTAATCTCTTGACAGCTGGGGCATGTAACAAGAGAGAAAAGTAATAGTCGTCCTAAAACAGGTACTTGCGGAAGGGCCGGATGTGTCAACGAAACCCTTGCGCCTTGGAAGGATAAACTACGCATCCAGTGCGGTGCTGTGGCTCCAAACACCGATGTTTCGTTTTATGCTCCAAGTGTTCCTTATAATAGGATGGCATACATAGACCATTGGTTTTAAATATGGGTTCCAATTTTAGTGTTTACCGAATAGGGTCAAACACAGCGAATGATTAAATCATACGTGTGTTGTAAAAGCCAGTTTTACTATTTAAAGTCATGACAATTTGATGAACCTTTTCATCTCTCAGGACACTTAATTTTAAATAACCTATTAAAACTAAGTTTGTCGCGACTTGAATAACCAGTTAAAGTTAATAGCTGAAAACTATTAAGTTATAAGTTTTGAAATTAAATTTAGTTTAAATTACAAAACTTTAGCGGTTATTTATTTTATAAAAACAAACCAGTTGTTATTTTTATAAAATTCTACAAGTTGTAAAATTAGAACTTGTGATGACAGATTGTGATATTTTAAAACTCCTTTTAAAACGTTTGACGTTTGGTTGATTTATAATAAATTTAAGTTATAAAAAAATTTAAAAGCAACTATAAAGCAAATAAATATGTAAATCTTTTACAGCCAAGTTTGTTTGATCTTGCTAGAGCCAGTTAGCAAGACCAAACGGGTCACGAGGTCCACAAAATTAAAACAACCACAAGGATGGACTTCCGTGCATCTAGTCGTCTCGGATGACTCCCACTGACTCCATGATTCCTGTTGCGTCTTCAGATTTGTCTTTGAGTTTTTATTACATTATATAAAATAAAAAAACCTATTCTATTACAACTTTGAGCCATTAAAAGTGGGCCAAAACCATAAAAACCAAAAACTGAATAATAAACACAAACAACTCAATCACATAGGTCGGGCCAGATTTACATATTCGACACAATCACATATACGGGCAATAAATTTGGTCAAATAAAAAAAAAATTAAAAACGACCAAATTAATGAATAAAAAAATTGCCCCAAAAAAACAAATCAGATCAGAAACTTCAAGATAGTTAAAGTTTGTGATTAATCTAACCGGTGAAACCAGACCGGTTCCGATTTGCGTGTTATAACACAGGCTCTGATACCACTGTTGGGATTCAGTGGTGATCAGTTTGACTTTTGTAAAAACGGGTTTTGACAGAAAAATAATTAATTCAGTTAATTAATGAATACGCAGCGGAAAATAAAATCATAACCTATTTAACAGCACTGACAAACCGAACAGGATCTGGTTATGAACACGCAAACACAAAAAAAACAATTAATCTACTGATGAGATTAATTATACCTTAGTGGTTAATAAATAACCGCTCGAGACACCGAGGTACAACGAACCGATGCTAGATCACAAACTGACAACACGAGAGACGAGTAGCGCCGGGGCTGGCAAAAAACGAGACAGTAGCGAGGCAGGGTCCGGCTTGGGTTGGTTTGGTGGTGCCCGAAATCACCAAACTAATGACCCCTTTTTTTGTTTTCTACTTTCCTCCATAAAAAAGAAAAAAAACGGCGGCTGCCTTTTATCTTTCCATTCAACAAATAATTATATTATAGTTATATAATAATTATAAATCCTAATAATTGTTTTCGGACCCAAAGTCTAATACAAGATAAAAAGCCTGTACCAATTTAATTGTTTTAATAAAAAGATTAAAACAATAAATATGAATTATTATTTATAAACTTGTATAAATAATAAATCCCGTGTAACGAATATAAAATATACCGTGTCGTTAACAGTTCGTAATTACCAGTTAAGCGGGTTAAGTGAATTTAATGTTCGTTGCCCTAGGTGTAACTCTTACAGGTCATAGCTCAATCAGTCGCGTTGTCCATCGGGTCGGTCCATAAAATCTAACGATTTCTACATGTATAAGTGGTTCGAGCACTTCCCTTTTCCTTTTAGATCCTTACTCCTTACGTTTTCATCTTCTTTATGTTTTTCTTTAAGTTAGACTTATCAGAGCCACCATGTGTCTTTATTAAAATGTTAGTTGTGAGCATCTTATCTCACTACATATTGGTTACTGTATATAATCTTTCTCAATAGTCATACTCAGTGGTGGACCCTAATTTTTTTTTATAGGGGTCGGTAGTAATATATAACGTACATATAACACTAAAATTTTTTTATGGTGACGATCGGGAGGCTATTTCAAATTTTATGGGAGGACGATAGAGATTTTAAAGCGTATATAACATTAAAAAAAATTAATGAAGGACGGTTGCCTCCCATATCCACTTAGTAAGTCCGCCATTGGTCATACCCTAGTAAATATTTCTAAACTATAGAAATATATAAATCCTCGATTCACCTCTTAAACTTGAGTTTGGACCGTTTGACCCGTTACTTTAACCATTTGACCCATTTAGTGCAAACAGTTGTATAAAACCATATTTGAATACTTTCAATTTCGTTGACCATACTTCAATAGGTAACTAACCATTTAAAACCAATATTTTAACTAACTCAAATGTGTACAAACATTTATCTCTGATTAATTTTTTTTATAAAACTCAACTTTGTTTTTATACTTTCTGGTTTAACTCAAATATGTACAAACATTCATCTTTAATTATTATTTTTTTATAAAACTCAATTTTGTTTTTATACTTTCTGTATAGCTATTGTGTTCAACAGTTTTAAGTTTTAACCTATTTATCGTCTAAATTTCTAATGTTCAAAAATAGAATTGACGTAGTTCAAATACATTTCCAACTAAAAAGAAATACCTAATTCAAACAAACGAATGATTTTATATTTTTACAAAACAGACACTATCCAATACCCATCCATTTTCTTCACCCACCACACACAATCTCTATTTTCTTTAATGGAAAAACTCTGATACATGACATCTTATCAGGTGATCCAGATTTCTAAACAAGTTCTTTTCTGTAAACATCTTTAGTCCCTTATCCATCAGGGCTGGGTTTTATTACAATTTAACCCATTTAGTTATAAGATATATTTTTTACATTTTCATAATAATAGGAGTTAATTACACAGATAGTTCATGCGATTTGTGAAAAATATCAGGTTGAAGTTTTATACTTTCAATTTTGTAACGAGTTTGAGTATTAAGGCTAACTTTTGTTAATTTTTCTGTTAAGTTTGGATAAAATGACTAAATATCTTTTAAGAAAAGTAACAAGTTTAGGTATTAAAGGTTTAAAATAAAAAGGTATTTTGGTCATTTCACCCTAAGTTAATAGAAAAGTTAACTTTAATACTCAAACTCGTTACAAATTAAAAGCATAAAACTCAAACATGTTACTTTAAACCTTAATACCCAAACATGTTACTTTTCATAAACCACATAACCTATCTGTGTAATTAACTTAGTTTCTTTAGAACAGTCAGAGCAGTATCCCATCTCTATATTCACTAAATATCATATTTTTTTTCAAATTTTTCATCTCTCTCAATATACTTATTTTTTTTAGAAAATCATAAAAAAATTATTGAGATTAACGAAAATTGATATTCAAATTTAAAAAAATCTGTATTTACTAAACTTTAAAGTTTAAGATCCTGATGGAGATTTAAAATTAAAATTATATACCGTAGGAGATCAAAGTTCCGTGTGGGCCTCAAGATTAAACCAACTCAAGTGGCATCAAGTCTGGTCATCAAACATTAGAATTCAAAAGAAGGTTAAGGGAAATGGAAAAAAAAAACCACAAGTAATATGCGGTATGGGTGGTGTTGGCAAGAAAAGAAAACTCTTGTTTCTTTCACCATGAAAAGAAACAAATCCATTCTTCCCAACACAACCATACCACACATTACTTGCAGATCACCCTTTCCCTCTTCTCCTCATTCGCACACCCTCCTCTCTATGAACTGTGCCAAATCTTGTTTAGTATTTTAGATCTCATAAGCCGAAGAGGAGAGGCCCAAAAGAGAAACACAGACATAAAAACCACAGATCTAGAAATAAGATAAAAAAAATTAAGCAAACAAAGGAAGATTTCGGCTAGGGTTTGCAAAAATGAAAACTAACATCTTCTTCTCTGCGATCTATTATAAAGAGACGCGTAATATTTAGGATAATTGCAATAAAGCCCTCTTAAAGTTACGTTATTTTCATAAAACCACACTGACTAGAAGTTCTATAAGCTGGCCTCCTAGTTTTCAACTTTTCATTAGGATGTTCACACACTCGTTTTGGTAAAAATCCTAACAAATCAAAACGGGTGGGTGGGTGGGTGGGTGGGACGGGTGGGCTAACCGGTTTTAACGGTTTGATAGTTTAACAGTTCAGTTTAAGCAACTTTTTCTTTCATAATCATTAGTTTTTATTAAAAAAATCTGAAATGATAAATATGATTCATAAATATAATATAAATACATAACTACATATAAAAAAAAACAAAAATAATAAAAGTTAAATGATCTGATCCATTTACGCGGTCGGGTCCAAGTTACAAAGCGAACCAAACCGCTAAATCGACAAATTATCATAACCGAATCGTTTGGATCTTAAACCGGCCGATTTGCTTCAGTTTGGGCGGTTCGGTCGAATTGAACAGTTTATGAACACACTTAGTTTTCATCACGTTAGAGTATGAAGAGAGACGGACTTTAATTAAGTTGAAGAGTAAGCTTCCAATAGTTTTCTCTCTTTAATTTATTTGAATGTTATCTATCGATACAAACTGTATTTTACCTGATTTTTTAATTAGGAGGATATTGGTAGGTCTTGTTATAACATTATTTAAATTTTATGCTTTATAGTTTAAATAGTATTTATTTTTAAAAGTTTTGAAAAAACAATCTTTATTAAAGAATCATAGTTTATGAGCAACATAAATTGTTTAATAATGTCATTTTAAAATCATACTTTATAGTGCTTTTACTACTAAAAGAACATTCACTATAAGTCTAAGAAATTCATTACAAAATCCTTCTTTATAAAAAAATTTGTATAAAATTGTGAACTGAAACCTATAGTTTAAAATTTGTATAAATTCATCATGTTCGATCTACTTTATATATTTGTATAGAATTTTAACCATTTTAGTTTACCGTTTTTAATAAAAACTCTAACATTTTAGCTTTTTTATAAACTTTTCTAACAGTTAACCACTATAAAATGAAATCCTTGAAAATTATAATCTTACAAAAACCTTTAAAAAGTTTTACTAAATAAAAATTATAATTTTACGACTTAATCCTTTATCCTTTTTTCTTAACATAAAAGTTAAAATTTTTAGTGATACTTCATCTCATCACTAGTATCACGGTGTATAACAAAAACGTTCCTCCTCAAGTGAAGTGTCGAGTGTTTAAGTCTCATTACAGACATTAATGTAGATTTAGGAATAGATGTAGAAAGGGTGTGGGTTAGCTGTTCTAAAAAAGAAAAAAATTGATCTCATTAAGGTGTAGCAAAACCTGACCTCACCATAATGCGACTACAAGACAACATTTTGATCATTTCAAGAGTTTTTCTTTCACAACCGGGTCATTTGTGATTTTGTACATTTCAAAGGACATTCAACATATAATTGGAAGGAGGATGCAAGTTATAATAAGAGAACATAGTCAGCAAAAGGCAGCAGCACCAACAACAAAAAAGTTTGCACAATATGTAAGATCTCTGCAAACCCGCACCTGAAATGGAACCGAAAACATACAAAAAAGTTAGATGATTGTTTGAAAACGAGTATGAAGAACACAAAGATTAAAGACTTAAAATGAATCGAACAATAACCCTTACCCGTTAAGCAGAGTAGAGATTGTTAAATCGATAGAGATGCGCAACATTTACTACTCGATAGCGTAGGTATATATAATTATATAATGTTTCCATGAAAAAAAGTAACTATTATGAGAGGTTACCTGTTGGGCTTGATTTGATTATTTAATTAACATTTGAGCACATTGGGAGCCTCTGGAAAGCATATTTTGTTCGTATTTATATTTTAATTAAAAAAAAAGTTTTGAACGGCAAATATTACTCCTACTATACTTTTACACCAATAATTCTAAACTACACCATTGCCCCTCCCCTCTAAGAGGCAAGTGCCTCTAATTAAATAACATCAGGTAATATCAAATTGGTACCAGAGGAGCCATCTAGCCCTAGCCCCAAAGGGTCAATTTAACCATAAATTATTCATCAAATCAAGCATGGTACTATCCTATGCTAATCTCCTACATATTATAAACATGTGGTGTTTTGTTTGTTGTTTGAACTTAGACGTACTAAGAAGCTATAAACATGAATTAGGTACGATTAGAAGGTCAAACCATCCTAAATTGCATGTCGATGCGCATCCAATTTAGCTAAAGCCATAATCAAGTGAATCTTTCCTAATTTTAAAAAAATGACGCACACTTGATTGCATAAACTAACAAATATACAACAAAAATAAATAGCATAAACAAAATAATATCGAAAAGAAAAAACAGTTTGTGTGGAACCATATAGACTACATTTTCCTAAAACCAATATTTGAAAACCGGCAACAAATACTAAAAAACAACTTGTTGGCCAAATCTCAAACGTATTTATTTCCATAAAACTAAAGTATTGCGTGAAGACTTTTTAGGGTACAATTTCTATTAGACTAGCTGCTACTTAAACAAGTAATAATATATCATTTATTCAAAGAATATAAAAAAATACAAACATAAACATATGCTACCTGGGTCAAGTTGACTTCACATGGACCTCAATCATGTCATCATCTTCCATCTCAAGGCTGCCAGGAGTAGTTGAGGGGTCGATTTTATCCCCGTCAAAACAAAATACTAGATTTTCTACCTTATTCTTCACTTTGTCGGCATACATTTTAAAAAGCCGCTCAAACTTATCATCCTACAAAACACGTGCATTAAATAAGCCATAATACTATCACTGGTTTGTTTTAAGCAATTATTAGATATACATATTATGTCCTAAGGACACAAAACTACTAGAAACATATATGATACAGCAATATAATATTAGTTTATACTTTATATCTTTTAGCATAAATAACCAACCATGTAAATTCTAAACTGCTTCAAACCGTCTTTGTCTTGGATGGATATAACTATTTTCGGTCTTTCTACAGCAGGTTTTGGAGGCTTCTCAATGGGACTTTCACAATCTGAATTTGATAAGGTTTTAAGATCTCTTTTGACACATTCTTCAACGGTTCGCACCATCTCTTTAGTTGATTCGGTAACTGATAATAGCTCCTTCCTTTTCAGCCTAATTTCAAAAATATAAAACAATAAACCAACAAAACGGAAGCAAAAATATAAATCGTCGTCTACAAAAGGGAAGAAATTCATGTTCTAGCATGCATTGCATGTAAAGCTTAGTGATGAAATCAAAAGTCAAAATTGTAATCATTAGTCAAAAGAAATGGTTTCACACGTCTGTTTGGCTCTGAATGACCTCAATAAGACTGTGTTGATTTACAAATAATCTTTACCAAAGAATGGATAATAAAAACAGATACTTCTTACACAAACTTCATATAGAAGATTAATTCCATATTTTTTGTCAATACTAGTCTATATAGTAACTATGAAATAGAATGGCATCAAAGAGTAAAAATATAACTTAAATGAAAGTACGGTCATAAATGCGTGAAATATTAACTCACTAGGGCAGAAATAAAGTCATATGGAGATCTATAACTCTATATCTAAAGCATTTACAAGGGTATCAGTGTATTTAAATCAAGAATCTTGGAAAATGGTAAAAGAGGACATTTCATCAAAGATAAATAAACAGAACTCCATCCACGGATAATTGAAAGTAAAATGTGTTTCTAATCATATACACATCACAAAAGCCAACATATCCGACTTTTAATTATTATACCTCAACTCCTTAATAATCGAATTTTCACATCGCTTCTCCTTGTTAACCGGCACCTTGGGAGGCGACTCCAACCAATCCAAATCATCATCGTCTACACCATCATCAATAACAACTGCTTCACTGATCACTTGTACCTTATCAACCTATCCAGTTTAAATATCATAAAGGTTCAAAACAACAAACTTTCTCACCAAAACAATCTAGAAAGTTTCACAAATAAAGATACACTCTTTTGGTAACCATGAGAACCGTTACTGGAAAACTCACAGTACCCGCGAATACCCTGCTGAACAACAAGATCAAGTAAATCATAACTTGCGTTGGGCAGGTGGCCTTCAGGAGGTTCAATTAAAAGATAATTGCTAAAGTATAACATACTTGTAAGCACTTAAAATGATGAATATTTAGATAAGATTAGACAATATGCTTATTAAATTTCAACTACCGCGTGCCTTATTGATCATCTATTTCGCAAAGAGAAAACATAGGGTTCATAATTTTCAAATTGACTACCTTTCAACTTCAAATTTGTTGTAAATAAGCATATATTTAACTAACATTCTACACATCAAAATTAGTTTCTTATACAAAAAAAAAAACAAAAAACTGAAGCTACTTATGTATGTAGAAAGTAAGAGCTTACAGCAGAAGCAGAGGGTTTCCTGCGTTTGGAAGGAATCAAGGAAGAACAATCATCATCATCATCTGCTCAATCATTCAAAATCATCAATTAGGCACAATTCAAAAACAAAAAAAGCAATCATAATTACATACAATAGAAAGATAACGCACCGTCTTCGAGGCAAACCACATCGAAGGGCTGAACACGAGTGTAATCAAACAGCGGTTCGAGTTCTTCCGGTGGTTCCGTCTATATTCAAATCGGAAATATATAAGTTAAACTGAAATTGAATTTCGAAACCCTAAGAAAGGTTTCGTTTCTAAAAATTTAAAAGAAAGGAGGAAATCGCACCATTTTTGTTGAACCTATGCTGTTTGAGCGTTGATCGATCGCCGTTAGTGTTGTTGAACAGGGGAATTTTTGAAAACTAGACAAAATTTGTTAAAAAAGTGGATCCGCCCTTGGTTTTCTCTTTTCGGATGACCCGTGTTTCTAAGCGGGTCATGAAGCCCAAAAGAGCTCGATAAGCTGCGTTTGCGTTTGAATGTAAGTTTACAACTGCAATATATAATTTTTAATTTTATTTGTAAATCACGAAAATATTTTACCCTTTGTTAGAATAGCTATTGATCTTTTTTTTTTAATTTTCAATTTAGTTGTTACGCATCTTTCATTCATATGGAAAATCATTTACAACTAGACACGTAAGCATTTATTGTGCCTATAGTTATGACGTAAAGCGTTACGAGATTGGGAGTCATGGTTTAGAAAAAAGGTTGAAAGAGGCGGCATGGAAAAAAGATTTTTGATCCATGGCCAGATTTGCACCTCATCCTGAAAATCATAAGCTTCTTAAGCTCTAAAGACTTTTCAATTCAAACAACGGTGATGAAATGTATAGGATATTGGGTACTTTGGGAGAAAGGAAGCCATTAAGGTGATGTTGAAAGAGGAATTGGTGAAGGAACTCGTAGAATTGAAGGAATCTAAAACGTGAGGTGTGTTGATGATGTTAGAAGTGAGAGTAGCGTCAATGTTCAAGTTGTGTAGCGATATTTGTAGTATAATAGAAAATGGGAGAAGGGTTGAGACAAAGGGGAAAAAGCGGGGTATTGAAGCAAGGAATATTGAAGAGAGAACGAGAAACTCATGTTTGTTAAGCAGATGTGGCCACCATTATATACTTTAAAAGTTAGTCTGTGGTAAGTCATTAGTATAGAAGTTCAGTAAAAGTTTAAGTGTGTTTTACTAATCGTAAACATATAGGTAAGATGTTCTAACTGCGAGTCGGTAGAACATCCAATCACCAAATAAAAAGTTATAAGTTCAACAGGTATGTAAGAGCATCTCAATGCGGAGATTCGGGCATGTCCGGTTTCGACGTGGATGCTAGGTGAATGAGAGAGAGAGAGAGGTGAGGGAGGGGGGGAAAGAGGGGAGAGAGAGAGAGAGATTCGCCAGGAAAAGGGGACGCGGGGGACGAGGTATGTGAGGGGGAGGGGGATAGATTCTGAGGTGGTGGTGTCTGCTTTTTTTCTCCCGTTTGAGATGCTCTAATGGTTTCTATTGACCTTAGAGGAACTAAAAACATTTGAGTACTTAAATAATTGTTGAAAGATTCAACCGTCCTCATGAACTATCAAATAATGAAAGCACTTCAAACAAGATTGAAATTAAAGGATAGAAATAGTGTTTTGAAAACCGGACCGGTGGCTCTATCAACTTACTAGTCGGACGAGATAAAAAACCGGTTAACGTCATATTTAATTAAAAAACTTAAAAAAGATATAAGTATTAAAAAAACTATGAGAACATTGAATAATAACTATGGGAATAAATGTTTTAAAGGAGTACAATTAGATAAATAAATAAAGTAGATTAAAAATTTACTGGATATAAAAAAAATACACAATGTTCTAAGATTGAAAACATTTCATTTACAATCTTAAAAAATGTCTACAATCTCATTAATGGGTGTTAGTTTTATGAAATTGTATATATAACAATTATCAATGTTGGTGGTGTGAGTAATTTTACGGTTTATAAAACTTACAAACATTCAAGGAGCATACACAAGTGTTTTGGAACAAATTCTAAAATTCAACTAATTTATGTCACTCATGTAAAATCAGGTGGTATGAAAGTTACATGTAGAAATAAAGTCTGATGACTATAAAATTCTCTAAGTACAAACTGCTGCGGATAAACTTATCTGCAGCGGATACTTGTTCTTCTGCTGAAGAACAAATCTGCTGCGGATAGCCTTATTTGCTGAAGACCAAAGTTGCTGCTGATAGTCATATCATCAGCAGCTGTGGACAGTTGTGTCTTGCTGCTGATCATCAACATTGCTGCTGATAGCCATTCCCACTGAAGATCAAACATTGCAGCTGACTGGCTTCGATAAAGCAACCATTACCACTGACAATTTTCTACTGCACCACTGGCACACTCCAAGTAGAAAGAATGTCAATGGTGCAAGACAATAAAAGACAATGACGCTCTCCTTCCAAGGTCTCAAGCAATGATGCCTAAGAAGACGTTTGAGTAAAGATAACTTTTGTAGTTGTTATTGTCGTTACATGTAGAATAGCTTCAATACAAGATCAACGGCTTGTGTTAGATCTGATCCTTAGAATCAAGGGTCTGTCTTGATTCTAAGTTACTATATAAGTAGTACTTAGAGTCATTGTATAATTGTGCTTTTTTGCTTAAGAGTTTTCTCTGTATTCTTGTAATCTTGAAGCTTAATACAAATTGCATTTATCAGTTTTCTTCGTGTTTACTTGTTTACATTGCTTGGTTGTGATTGTTTCCGCCAATCTCAACTAGAATATAACCATCTTGTATTCACCGATCCTACATTATAATTTAACCCCGTCAAGTTTAACTATACATATTAATTTGGTTTTTTGTCTCAAACATAATTTTTTTTCTTACAACTTTTAAAATTTGGTGTTTGTGACAACCCCACTTTCCAGATTTGAATTTTTAGTATTATTTTATTTATTGTTTATCTAGTTGTATACCATTAGAGTATTGGCTCTTCCAAGTGAGAGTACCTTTTCTGTCACGTCAGATTTGTTGCTTGCTCACTTGGCTCTCACATGTCAAGGGGTATACTCAAGTAAGGGATACCCAAGTGAGCATTAAATTCAAATTTCATTAAAAATATAAATTAAAAAAAACATAAAACTAAAACTACATAAAATGACTAGATTATATAGTCATAATCTTTTTTTGATACCACTCCATCTCACTTTTTTTTACATTACATAAACAAAAAAGCCCAAGAAGCCACAAAGACATAAGCCCAAGAAGCCACTACTTAAATACCTAATATCCTATTTCCCATCAACCGTCTCCCATCTTCTTCTTCGTATAGACCTACAACATCAACAAAAACCTAAAAATTTCTTCAAGGATCAAAAAGAGGACACATACAGAGAAGGAAAGTTGGTTGGAGTGTGAGAAAGAAGAAAACCCATACATACAACATATACATACACACATAGATCAATCTCCCTCCCTACCCATTCTCGCATGAAACCCTTCACGGGCACTCCCTCACGCCCCCTTCACGTAAAGGGGGGCGGTGTTCCATATCCTCTCACAGCGTGAGAAGCCTCACGGGTGCCCTCTCATGAGGGTATACCTCATACCCTTAGAGAATTTACTCATGAGACTTTTAAATGACATTAGGACTGACTAGTTATTATATTTGCATATAACCGGGCTAGGCCCGATCATGTTTGATTATTATTATAATTTTAGTGATGCAACCATTTGTTCGAGCATCATGTAATTAGATCATAAAATTAGACACCTCGCCAAAAAGCGGTGTAATTAGATCGAGCATCATATAATTAGATCATAAAGCTTAACATGGTTTGGCAAATGCCTTATTTAGCAGAATCGCCCAGAATTTGAGAGTAAAGTTTGATTTATCACCTCGCCAAAAAGCGGTGTTTGAATGTCTCCGGGCTCCTCGAGCTCAAGATTTTCTATCAGTTATCCCCATTGAAGGACTGGGCCAGCATATGTTGGCTGTGGAGTACCGGGCTATCCTCAAGTATTGGCTAATGATCCCTGCCCAGTTTGCCGCAAGGCTTGTTTGGATTCTTTTGGCGAGCATGCGGTTCATTGCAAAGAGTTACCCGGGTTTAAATAAAAGCATGATTTGGTTAGGGATGTTCTTTGTGATGTTTTCAAACGAGCAGGAATTTCTGCTAAAAAAGAGGCCCCCGTGAACTTTCTGATAGATCCGCTTGAAGGGAGGTCTACTCTACGGCCGGCTGATATTCTTGTGTTTGGTTGGGCAGGGGGAAACACGCTTGTGTGGACCTTACAGGAGTGTCCCCTCTTGTGGGGCTCAGGGAAAATGGGGTTGTGACGGGCCATGCTGCTTTAAAGGTGGAATCATGCAAAGTTGTTAAACACGAGAAAGCTTGTTTAGAGAACCAACACGTGTTTATCCCTTTTGCTTTTGATACTTTTGGGTTCCTAGCACCGGAGGCAGTGGAATTCCTAAACAGGGAACAACGAGTCGTGCATAGTAATATTTCGGCCCCTAAGACCCAAAGCTTTGTTTTTAGTAGGATCGGTTTTGCTATTCAAAAGGGGGTTGCAGCGCAACTTGTTGCCCGTTTACCTGCCACTTTATTGTAATCGTCCTTCTTTTATAATATATATGATGATTTTCATTGATAAAAAAAAAATTAGACACATAAAATAATAAGTTGTGTAACTACACGGATACATATATGTACATAATTAATTAAAGCATAACAAATTCTTATCATAAAATATAGATATAAATATATATATATATACACATATTTATATAAAAGTTGCAGTAGACTTTATAAAACATTAATAAAATATGTAAATTATTAACATGACTAGTTATTGCATTTTGATACTAAAAAAATAATATTTAGTAAAATGTATTTATTTTTATAAAAACTAACACATCACACACACAAGACTTCTACCCAAACACAACCCCCCCCCCCCCCCCCATTTCACCCACTTTTGCATTCGAACTTCATTTCAACTTCACACCACTCTCACTCTTCTCCTCTCTCCCCCTCCCTCCCTCTCTCTCTCTCTAGAGTTCATGCAACTTTCATCCATTCTAACAAAGTTCTTGAAGATTTAAAGCTCTCTAACATACTCCTACAAGCCAATTTTGTGCAGAAAAGGTACGTTTGGTAGTAGTTGTTCAAGGTTTTCCTTCAAAGATCATACTTTTCCTCATTTGAACTTTCAAAACAGATCTCTAAGCTCATCTTGGTTGACCCATTCATCACCTACGTGAAGCTCATCTCAAACCCCATACTCGGCATTTATCCTTGTATTTTTGCACATCATACTAGGATACTCACACTTTTACATACATCTTTCAACCATTTACAAAACCATTTTAAAACTGAGATTACTCACTAAGTTTATGCTTTTAAAAATTTGATTTTTCATGTTATAACAAAATGCATGCATAATCCTTGCCTAAAACTAAAACTACATAGTGTAAACTTGCAAAATTTTACACTTTAACACATAAAAACCCATGCAAGTATGCTTAAAATTTAAAAATCATTTCACTACAGAAGACATATGATATTAAGTGTAAAAATTTCGTGATATCTGCTAAAATAACCAAAGTGCCCTTGAAATGGCTTAAAACGGTAAAACCAACAATCTTATGTGTTAAAAATAATAAAAATATTCAAGGACTCCATACAAATCAGAAACTAAAAATCTACAGAAGTTAATATATGTATTATAGTGTTAGAAATATTTTTTGGTGATTTATTGGACATGCATGGACTTTATTTGGATTTATTTGTGTTAAAATACCCAAAAAAGACATGGTTTTGGAAATAAAAGCTTAAAAAATTAGCGGGAGCCATTTCTACATTCGCATATTAGGTCTTCATTGTAACATCCACCAAATTTTCAGATTTATATCCATATTAAAATTCTAGACAAGGTGCATCATTAAGAATTAGTGAATTAAGAACTAGGTCAATATACTACTGGTACCGCAATTATGGAAGATATTATTGTCAAACAATAGGTCTAAGCATCCATTTTATTATGTGATCAAGGATATAGACTTTGCTTCTTATAAACTTATGTAGCATAAGTGAATATGACATCACCTAGACTTAGTTGAACACAAACTAGGTTATTATTCTATGTACACTCATTAGAACTTAGTTAATATTAAATTAGGTTAACAAACTATGTGCACAAACCATTCAATGCAAGCCATCTGAGACTATGTGAGCTTATAACTCAAAACTATGATATATGACATAAACATTGGCGGACCTAGCAATAGCTAGGTGGGTCAGCCGACCCCCATGAAAAAAAAATTATTTGTTATATACACGGTATAATCTCGATCGACCCCCATAAAATTTTGACACCGACTCCCATAAAATTTTGACCGACCCCAAGAAAAATTAATTTTTAACACCGACCCAAGTAAATTTAATTTTTAACATCGACCCTCATTTAAACTAATAACTTAAATTGGACTAAAGTTTAGTCATTTAAACAATTAAACCCACATTTAATTAATTATTACCCATTTAGACAATTAAGCCCACATATAATCAACCTGTTACCCATCTAATAAAAAATCTAAGTAGCAGCAATCATGAATCTTGATCCATCGACCACTCGATGTTTTATATTCATGCTTCACACAATCTGAAGAACAACAATTTGCTAATCATGATTCTCGGCATGCCTCCTAATTGAAGTTAACGCAATCAGAAGAAAGATTAATCACGATCCTCACCCTGCCTCCTCGCGATTTAAGGGTCTTTGCTAATCACGAATTCACGATTCTCGCCATGTTGGTCGGTTCATTGACCTTCTCACAATTTCATGTAACTTTTCTTTTTAAATTTTTTCTCTAAATTTTGATTTTTGCTGATCATATTATTTTTCTATAATACTATGCTATATGTGCTATTTGCTAATTATAATTAGTGACAATGTGTGGACTATGTGACTCGACCCGAACCGAACTGGAAAAAAATAATATTTAACGAGACAATTGACCTAAAAAATTTTTAACCCCCATGGAAAAAATTTCTGGGGCCGCCACTGGACATAAACCTTCCATAATAGGTTAAACTATGTCTAATTCTATACTAATTACTTAGTTATACACTAAACTTGGTGTAATTAACTAAATTAGGTCTAATTCTATACTAATTACTTAGTTATACACTAAACTTGTTGTAGTTTACTAAACTATATCTAATTTTATACTAATTATTTGGTTATAAACTAAACTTGATGTAATTACCCAAACTATGTCCATTGATATTTATTTCAAGTCCATATCCTAAGTACAAGCTTTAAACACTCTTATTTCAACCATTCCATATTTAATTTCTATAAAAACTTTTATATAAATCATTTTATAAATTTTCCTACATAACTATATATAAATATATATCTCATCTATTTTATACAACTCTTTTATATATATAAATATATATATATATATAAATATATATCTCATCTATTTTATACATAACTATATATAAATATATATCTCCTCTATTTTATACAACTCTTTTATATATATATATATATATATTTATATATATATATATATATATATATATATATATATATATATATATATATATATATATATATATATATATAGGGCTTAGTTCAAATCAAAACCCTCATTTCATGAGAAAACCTTAAAACCACAATCCAATGGTGGATAATAACAAGATTGAACAAAATAATATCATGTGTCAAACCTCATTTTTATATGAAAAGACATAATAGTCATTTAACACACCAAACAAAAGTCAGCTTCATTAAGATTCTAACATGTGTCACCTTCTAAATACAATTAATTTCCCTTTTTTTTTAATAAAAAGATCCCCCATTTTTTTAAAAAGGTTATAATTTTTTTATTCTATATTATTTTTTTATAAAAAATACACTATTAAACTCATCACTATTTTCTCTTTAATTCCATTTTAGTTTCGCCATTTTTTTTTCAGCCGTCCGTAATTAACTGGTGTAACTACCAATTACATTGGTGTAATACACTGGTTTCATTAGTGTTACGATCTTTACATTGGTGTGACACAGATCGTTACATCGGTGTAAAATAACAAAAATATAGATAATCTCAATATAACTACCAATTACACTGGTGTAAGGAACATGAATATAACACACAAATAATCTCAGCTCAAATTATACAAGGGTATTATATTGATTTAACAGTAGCAATTGGACATGGTATCTTTAATTCTTAATTCAAAGTCCTCAAAACCAAGATTTGATAAAAAAAAAGAGTGGTGATAGCGTAAATATAGAACCTTTGATCCATCCACCATATCTGTAGCAGGGCAGCAAAGCCATCTAACAAAATCCAATAAAAAACTCCACATTATAGAACCTTTGATCCATCCACCATATTTGCAGCAGGGCAGCAAAGCCATCTAACAAAATCCAATAAAAAAACTCCACAATATCAATAACCTTTGAGCCTTTTCAGCTCAAATTCACAGCTAAATAGACGTTCTACAAATTCAGTAAGAAAATTATAAAAACTGAAAGCAAACAACAATAAGTAGAAGATAATTCGTGCTACTATTAACCACGGAAACATAAATTCAACAACAATAGCCTCCAATTTCTCGTAAATCAACCAGTTCCGTTAAATAACGATTTTCACCTTTTCGCCGGTATGAGAAACGATGCGAGCATGGTCCCAACATAACTACAAAATCAGTAATCAGATTAAAACCGTAAAATACAAAATCAGTAATCAAATTAAAACAAACATATCTGCCTATTAGCTAAATGCTAAAATACACAAAATTAGTAATCAAATTAAAACCATAAAATACATAACTACAAAATCACACTTCAATTGATCTACTTCAAAACTTAGAATCTGCTACGAACATGTTTAATTAAATTTGAGCAGGTTTTAATTCAGTAATTCCTAAATCAGTGCTGTTGATCTAGTTAAAAATGAAAAGAGGTAGATGAAAAGAGAAGTGAACCAGCAACAATTGTAACAGCAGTAAGAGACGTGAACCACCACCATCCGACCACCACGCCAACCTCACCGGGAACCACCGGAACCTCGCCGGGAAAACATATTTGTTTGCCGGATCTAAACAGATCTACCTTGAAAACAACGTTCCGCACATGTCTGTCTCCTTCTACCTCACCCGACACCACTGCTACCTTCCCCGCCCGTCCTTCTCCGCCTCAAAATTTTCGCCAACCGTTGGAGGAAACAACACCACCGGCGGAGATGAGAGCCGTCTGGCCAGGGACGGATGTATGTACCCCTCAACTTTTGACGCGTAGTGAGAATTTTCCGCAGCGGGAATTTTTTTTTTACCGTTTTATGTATCCAGATACCCCTGAATTTTTTTCCTAGATCCGCCACTGCGTCTGGCACCAGATCCATGAGAGCCACCCCTTGCCGTCGCCGTTCTCCGCCTCAAATATGCCGCCGCTGCCGCACTTCTGTTGCCATTCCTCAGCCCCACAAATAAAGGGTTTCTTTAGCGAAATTCAGTGGTGGATACGAAAATAAGATCGAATCTTGAGAATCAAGGGGGGATCCCGGGGACACGAAGGCTAGAGTTTCATCATTTTGGGTTGGGGGAAAAAGTCTCAGGTTATACACGTTTATATGGAGAGAGAAAAAGAGACTGATTTGTTTTATTATTAAAACAAAGAAAAATAACAAAATAATTAAATTACTATCTTACCTCTTACTCATTCTCTAACCACATAATCTAATTTACACAAATACATCATCCAATGAAAAAGAGTTGTTAGCGGGTTTTTTTAAAGAGTCTCCCTCTATATATTTATATAAATGACTAAAACTCTTACGACTTTTATAAAAATATTAATACTTTTATAAAAGTCAACTCTTTTTATAAAGATTTTTATATAAAATTACCTACACCAAGATATTAGATACTAGCACACCCCACCATCATTATCCCCATCTCCACACTCAACCTCCGTTTTTTTATAAAATCTTATCCTAATAAAATCTAAAAAATACTATAAAATAATGCACAAACCATACTCACTTTTCATTATAAATACAAGCTCATTCCCTTCACTTTGACTTGCACCAAATCAAAAACTCACTCTCCCCCTCTCACTCTCAAAATCTCGGCCAAGAGGAGCCAAGAAACAAGACCAAAGTGTTGAAATTCTTTAAACTTGTAAACACTTTCTTTTTTTCTAACTTTATTTCTTTCCTTCCTTCTAAATCTTGATCTTTAATAACAAAAAAGTTTATGAGTTGTATGATACCATCTTACTTGTGTAAACAAGTGGTAATATATGGCTAAAAGCCAAACCATAAACATACCTTCAAAATCAAAGAACTAGTCCATACACTTTATATATATATATATATATACTTTTCTAGATCTTGATAACAAAAAGGTTTATGGATTTTATGATACCATCATACTTGTGTAAACAAGTGGTAATCTATGGCTAGAGCCAAACCATAAACATACATTCAATATTCAAGAACTAGTCCATTTAAATTCATGTAGTTACTTTATATGCACTTTATTTTTCACGTTCTTTGTTCCTACAACATTAATAACTTATATGAACTTAATATATTTTGGTTAAACACAAAAATCAAGTCTTTTAAGTCATTATAACAAGATATTACTACAAGATGTCATGTGTTAACTTAAAACCATACATCATGTATGACTTTTTTACTAACTTGTCAGACACCTAAAAACTTGTTAGATTTACTTTTATTATATTATATAACATATATTTTTAAGGTTGGATGGGTTTAATAAGCTTGTAATAGTCACATGCAACTTAAACATAAATTTACACCGTTTAAAAACCGGGTTTCCAACTCAAAATATGACTTTAACTTCTTGACTTTAAAAAATTCCCATATTTTTACTGTAGCTTCTACCTATTATAAAAAGAATCCATATTAAATTTCATGATATTTGGAGCAAGATAAATATGTTAATAAAATAAATCTTGCAAAAACAAAGGTCGTTTTTATACTTAGACTTTTTATAAAATTTCATGATATTTAGAGCTAGATAGCTATGTTAATAAAATAAATCATTAATAACTTATATGGACATAATATAGTTTGGGTAAACACAAAAATCAAGTTTTTTAAGTCATTATAACAAGATATTACTACAAGATGTCATGTGTTAATTTAAAATCATGCATCATGTAGTGACTTTTTCACTAACTTGTCAAACACCTAAAAACTTGTTAGATTTACTTTTTCACTACGTGTGTTAACAACCAAGCCCTAGCCCTAGCCCCGTTACAATGTTTCATCTGTAACACGTACATGATCATGTGTGACTCTATGGTCTGAATGCTATATAGTAAATCACCTTATGCGACCAAATGTTTTATTAGTTCATTCGAGTCAGACAATAATTCAAAACTGTTTATTGTTTTGAAATCATTTTATAAAATTACAAGTATTCACCTTTGCAGTGTTTCGTCTTAAGGAGTCTTTGAAAAGTGTAGGCTCTAATGGGCAACGTCTCCACTTAGCTTCCTAATCCTCAGGTTCCTCGAACAGGGTTTCCTCTTAGCTCATCGAGAGGTTTCTAACTTAATCGGGTTAATGTGGTATATAAACGAGGGTCGGATAATATGGAAATAGTGGAAAATGGTTTGGGAATAGCTTTTCTAAACTGAGAATTTGTTTTTGTGTGTTCAAGAATTGAACGACAATCAAATTCTATTTATAGGCAAATTTGTGGTCCGTAGCGGACCGTTAGGATGGTAGGTAGCGGTCCGCTACCGCCCAAACCCTAACGAGTCAGCAAAACACGTGTAAGTCTCAGAAGTTGCGTCGCATATTGCGGTTGGAAGACCAGCAGGCTTGTAGGATCGTGAGAATACAAGATGGTTCTGTTCTTAGTTGAGGTTGGCGGAAACAAAATCAACTACACAATTTATAATCAAGTAAACACAAAGAATACTGATAAACACTGTTGTATTAAGCTTTTGTGAATGCAAAGATTACAAGTGAGAAACTCAATGAGTAAGTATGACAAGCACTACAAGCACACTTACAATGAAGTGGCAACTCAGTATTTATAGTAACTTAGAATCAAGACAGACCCTTGATTCTAAGGATCAGATCGAACATAAGCCGTTGATCTTGTTTATTAATTTACATTACACGTAAAGGCTAATCTAGTAAACTTTACTGAAACGTTTTCTTTATTCATGATTGTTTGCATGCTTGGAGAAGTGTATTGTTGTCCGTCATTGGTTGACCATAGCGGTTCCTTCTGCTTTGAGTCTGTCAGTTGCTTTTGCAGAAAGGTGTCAGAGACGCTTGGCCTGGATAGTCAGCTGCAGCGTTTGGTTTTCAGTGAATAGAGCTATCAGCTGCAAAGAGTGAAGGTTGCTGCTGGTAAGCCTATCAGCAGCAAACATGGATGACCGCTGCTGATAAGCCTATCAGCAGTAACTTGTGCTGAATGCTGCTGATAAGCCTATCAGCAGCAACTTGTGCTGAATGCTGCTGATAAGCCTATCAGCAGCAACTTGTGCTGAATGCTGCTGATAAGCCTATCAGCAGCATTTGTACTTAGAATAATTTTGTAACAATCAGTCTTTGGTTCTACAAACTCCCCCTAGACTGATGCTACCAAAATTCTTCTAGTCCCTTTGTTGCTGAAGCTTTTGCATATGGCTGACTATTCTTTCCACCTCATAGCCTCTTTGATCCTTGCTGGGATTATTCAATGGAAGTTCAGACAGAGTCTTGATGTCTTTGTGTGGCATTTTGTAGATAGCTTTGCTTGAACATCTCATCTGCTGCTTCTTTACATCAATCAAAGTGAATTCATCCAAATCAGCATTATAGGACCAAGATACAAATGGAGAGTGAGACTTGAGTGGTTTGATATTCATGACCACATCTTTGCTAGGATTGAAGTAGTGTCTGATAGCTAGCATAAGATGTTTCCCACTCTCATTTGTAGGCTTATGAGCTTCACCCAGCTCTAAAATTCTTTGAAGATCGGAATCAGGTAATTGCAGAACCTCATCAACAGACCTGTAAGTGGATCTTCTTCTCTCAGTTCTCCCCCTGAAGATCTCAAACACTTGATCTTGTGAATTGTAGAACCAGTTAACTATATTTCTTGAGTCTTCTGGTTTAGGAGTGGGTTTGGGTATCTTCAAGGGAGGCTGTTGATGAGTGGGAGCTGGGTGGGATGACTTGGACTTTTTGGGTGGAGGAGTGGAAGGCTTGGGGGATGTTTGTGGATGGTGTTTGGAGAGAGGAAGTAGTTTCTGGTGCAGAGGTTCTTTGTTTCTTGACTGGTCTCTTTTCCAGTCTTTCTTCCTCTTCCTTTTTCACTGTTGTATACAGGGCTTGTAGGTTCATGAAGGACATGGGACCTAACCTTTTTCCACTTTCTCCCCTTGCCTTAAGGAAGTCAGTCATCTTCTTCCTTTCTTCATGGGTCCTTAGATTAAGGGCAATGGCTTTCTTTGACTTCTGTTGAGCTTTTTCTTTCTCTTCATCTTTCTTTTTCCTTGCCAATTCCCCCTGCTGACCCATGAAGGCTCTATAGATCTCTTTGTTTGACAGTTTTTCAAGGTAGTCTGCATCCTCACCTTGAGAGATCAGAGCTTCAGTCCACTCCTCCCTTAAATCTTTTGCTAATTTAGAATCAGTGATTCTAAACTTAGCATCTTCCTTCTTTTTCTTTTTAGCTTCTTCTTCTTCTTCTTTTGCAAACTGTTCCTGCAGCTGTCTAGCAAGTCGTTCATCTTCCTCAACTTGAGACCCTGCATGGACTTTTACCTTCATTTCATCCAGCTGTTTGGCATACAGCTGGATTGTCTGTTGTCTAAGAAGTATGGCTGCCTTTCTATCTTCATGCCTTTGTATTTGAGCCATCTCTTCAGCCAACTCTTCTTCTTCTCTTTTCCTTCTTCTCTCTTCTTTCTCTTTCTTTTCCTTTTGCAACCTCTCTTCATCCTCTTTTGTCATGATGCCCTTCCCTTTATTAACATTTGATGCCTCTGCTCTGGCTTCACTGATCACAGAAACAGCTGATTGTTGTGCTGTTGGGATCTCTGCCTCGGCTTCATTGACATGTTGAGAGGTAGATAAGGGAAGGTCTTCAGTTTGGCACTCAGAATCTGTAAGTTCTAGCCGCCTTTCTCTCACAGAGGATCTTGCTTCATAAGCTGCAGCGCAGATGTTAACTGGAGGGGAATCTGAGTTGGAGTCAGTGTCAGAGGATGACACATCTTCTTCCTCATCAATCCTTCCTTCCTTCTCAAGGTGAGCTTTGATAATTGCTATCATCGCCTGGCTTTCAAGGGAGTTGACATTGCAGATGTTGGCTTTTAGTAGATAGATCTTGTGGAGGAAATTTATTGGTAGCTGAAGGATGTTCCCGGTGTTGATGATGAGAGCAGAACCGTTGCTTAGGAAGAAAGCGTGGTCAAGGAGCCTAGTGCTTACCCATCCTAGCACGTCCGAGTCCTTGACCAGGAAGGCATACAGAAATCTTTGAAGGCCCAGAACTCCTTCTTCAGTGAGAAGACTGCTCCTTGTTATTGCAAGATTGTTGGGAGATAGTCTTCTTTCTGCGGCCGACGAAGATTCAGGATAAGCTACCCGTCTTGCTGTTTGTAGGAGTCTTCTGAACTTGGGTAGATTATCCTCCATCAGGTCATGGAACCTGCCAATGGCAAGTTCTGCTGAGAGGTCTGTTGAGGTGTTGATGCAGTTAGTTAAATGCAGATGTAGGACTTGGAGGGCATTGAGAGAGTTCCAGTTCAGCTCTTCTACTCCGCTGAACTCCCATCCAATCCAAAACCTCTCAGATGATCCATCATACCCCCAAGCTAGAATGGAGTCAAATTCTAGCTTCTTTGATGATCTGAATAGTTGGGGGGTTGAGGATTGACCAATGATGGCTGCTGCTTCAGGGAAGATGCTGAATGGTGTATTAGTTTGTTCTGTGTCTTCAGTACCATTCAGCATTTCATCGACAACCCTGACGACCAACTTCCAGTCTTCAGATGTTTCTCCGTCTTCATTATCTGGGACTGGCAAGTCATGTACTTGGACAAAAGCTGGCTTGAATTGTGAGCTTTGAAGTACAAATTGCTCTTGAATCCAGTCGTCAAGACTGTCTGTATCTTCTTCCATAGAAACCATCTCCCCCTTTTTGGTTGCATCAGTAGACAGGTAGGCATCAGTTTGGGTGCCTACTGATACAAGAGAGGGAGTGGCTAAAGATGGGCATTGATGGGCTTCATGCATAGAGACTTGGTGTCATAGTTTGGACACTTCAGCCTCTAGCATAGCCACCCTGGCCGTCAATTCCAAGTTATGAAGTTTCAGTCTGTCCTCATCCACAGTTGTGGAATCCTTGGACCCAGATGGGGCCGTAGGCCGAGCCTCAGCATCCCCGTCACCCGCGGTTTCTTGGCGCCTGGGATTCCTCTCAGTGAGGGGAGTTTCCAAGGAAACACCCTCACCATGAGTTGCCGTGGTTGAGGTCTTAAAGATGTTGTCACTGTCCTCCTGGTCAGATGATGGACCAGCAGTAGTGACAGCCTCTTCCACATCCACTCCATCACAACTCCCAGAGTGGACCTTCAGGGTAGATGAACTTGGGTTGGGTGTGTTGGAATCAAGATCAATCAGTACCTCCGAGATAGTGGTAGTTGGAGAAGGTACATCATCTTGATCAAGTTCCTCAACACTTAAGTTCAGAAGTGAAAGGAAGTGCTCAGGGGGCTGTTCTACGGATCCGGGAAGTGATCCTAATCCTAATAGAGAGACTTCCGAAGGAGTCTCCCTAACAGTGTGGCTTTCCCTTATGATATTCTCACTAGAATGTTGTGATTCTGAGTGAGGGATGTTGTCTTGGGTTTGGGCCTTGGAGGCAAGAGAAGAAGGAGTTCTCTTGCCCCTTTTTCTTGTATACTTGGCTGCAACCGGGGCCCTGTGTTCCGATTGAGCAATCAAACTGTGGGTGAGTAATGTATGTGCCTGTGCATCCTCAGTAGAATGCACAGGGGTTTGATCAAGGGAAACAGTAGTTTGAGTTTGAGGCAGTGAGGTGGAGGGTGTGGGATCAGTATCAGCTGGGTTTGCTGAACTGTCACCCTGGGCACTGTGCGTGTTCAACATTGTAGACAACAATGGAACATCGGCCCCTGAGAACTTTGATGAAACTGTTCTCATGCTTTGAAAAATATTGTTCTTATGTCCCAAAATTGAGTAGATTCTTGCAGTTTTTGAAAGATCTTGGTGCTCAATGTTGAACACTTCCTGCAAGAATCTTGGGTACATAAAGAACTGAGATTTCACCCCTTCTTGAAGGTTGTATCTCAAACCTTCAAAAATGAGGTGGGAAAAATTAAAACCTGCTCCAGTTATCATACCGTGAATTGCCGACGCAAGTCCGGAGCCACTCCTCTTTTGAGATATGCATTGGAGAAGAGTGTGGCAGAGATACTTCCATTTGGGACCCATGAGTGCCTTCTCTATCGTATACTCTGTTTGATTCCCAGTGTACCCTATGGATACAAAGGTCCTCATGTATACGTCTCTTGGGTAAGAGAGGGCGTCCCCTTCATCCTGAAGCTTGAGGTGTTGGCGGAGCTTTGCTTCAGTGATGATCATTTCCTTACCGTCTACTGTGCCTATGATTTGAGGAGTGCCCTGTTCAGTAGAATACACGGCTGAGCTCCAAAAATCTTCCATGTGTGAAGTATATATGGTTGGGTTGACGGTTAGAGCATGGTAAATTTTGGACCGACAGAGGAAGTCGATCATACCGTCGAAACCTTCGGACTTCTTGCCTTTTATTAGGTATGCAGTGAGGTTGTGGTATGGAGCAAACTTGTCGTTGGGGATGTTTATGTCGGCGACTGCCATTGTTATGGATTTGGAGGGAAGAAAGAAGGGTGTTTGAATGGTAGTTATGGAGGGTTTTGAATGCTGTGGGGACGGGAGTGAAAGTGATGGGAGATAGGGTTGAAATAGAATGTGAAGAGGTTGAGGGAACGTTTGTGATTGTGATATAACGGCAGATGAAGAAAAAGCAACCTTACTTGTACAGTACAACCTGTTTCACTTTTCGTTGTTGCAGCTGTAATACACCAAGGCAGTCATGGAAGGGACTGACGGTAAATTTTACAGCGGGTAAAAGTTAATTTAGACTTATGTTTACCCATCAGCAGCAAACTTGGTTGCTGCTGAAAGATAAGAGTATCCGCAGCAAAATTGGTTGCAGCTGATGGATAAGCCTATCCGCTGCAAACTTGGTTGCTGCGGAAAGATAAGTCTGTCAGCAGCAGATTTTGCTGCTGAAAGGTTTAAAGATCTGCAGCAAAGGAATTGCTGCTGAAAGCCTTAAAGCTATCCGCAGGAAACATGTACCTGCTGATAACTTAAAGCTATCAGTGGCAAAACTTTTGCTGCTGATGCTTTTACCTGTCAGCAGCTGAAGGACAAAAATGCTGCTGACCCATAACTTTTATTTACAACAAGGGACAAAAAGACACATTTAAGGAGAAACTTGAGATGGATTTTAATCAAAGTTCATCATACCAATTGATTCAACTAAATATCTGAATCTAGCTTCATCAAAAGGTTTTGTAAACAGATCAGCATATTGCTCATTTGTATGAACTTTGGTTAAAATAATTCTCTTTTTCTCAGCTTGATCTCTTATGAAATGGTACCTGATGTCGATGTGCTTTGTCTTTGAGTGCTGCACCGGATTGTTTGTGATAGAGATAGCACTTATGTTGTCAATGTGAATTGGAGTCTGCATGAAGGTCATTCCATAGTCAAGCATTTGATTTTGGATCCAGATGACCTGTGCACAGCAGCTTGAAGCTGCAATGTATTCTGTTTCAGCTGTTGAAGTAGAAACACATGTTTGCTTTTTGCATTGCCATGAGATGAGCCTTCCTCCAAGAAATTGACATCCCCCAGATGTGGACTTTTTGTCCAAGTTACAACCCCCATAGTCACTGTCAGTGTAGGTATAGAGATTGACATTTTCATTCTTTGGATACCATAGCCCAAGTTTTGGAGCTCCCTTTAGGTATCGAAGAACCCTTTTGACAGCTTGAAGATGAGACACTTTTGGAGCTGCTTGAAATCTTGCGCAGAGACAAACTGCAAACATGATATCTGGTCTTGAGGCAGTGAGGTACATGAGAGACCCTATCATTGCTCGGTACTGATGTTGATCAGTGTCTTGTCCTTCTTTATCCGAAGATAATTGATGGTGCACTTGCATAGGAGTTCTTGCAGCAGAGCAGTCAGTCATTCTGAACCTCTCCAAGATGCTTTTGACATACTTGGATTGACTTATGAAGATTCCAGTTGGTACCTGTTTGACTTGAAGTCCTAAAAAGAAATTTAGTACACCCATTGAACTCATTTCAAATTTGGAATGCATCAGAACTTCAAAGTCTTTGCAGAGCTTCTTTCTTGTAGATCCAAAGATAATGTCATCAACATAAATCTGGACCAACAAAATTTCGCCCCCTTCATCTTTGATGAAAAGCGTCTGATCAATGGCCCCCCTTCTGAAGTTGTTGCTAAGTAGATATCCAGATAAAGTTTCATACCAGGCTCTTGGGGCTTGGTGTAAGCCATAGAGAGCTTTGTCCAGTTTTAAGACCTTATTTGGATGTGCAGGATCCACAAAGCCTGGAGGCTGTTTGACATAGACCTCTTCATCAATCGTGCCATACAGAAAGGCACTCTTCACATCCATTTGATAGACCATAAAGTTTTTGGATGCTGCATAAGCCAGAAAAATTCTAATGGCTTCCAGACGGGCAACAAGAGCAAAAACTTCATCATAGTCAATGCCTTCTTCTTGAGTGTAACCTTGAGCTACCAGTCTGGCTTTGTTCTTGACTACGATGCCCCTCTCATCTTGTTTGTTTCTGAAGACCCATCTTGTTCCAATGGCTGTTTGAACAGGTGGAAGATCAACAAGCTTCCAAACATCTTGTCTTTTGAATTGCAGCAATTCTTCCTGCATTGCTTCAATCCAGTTGTTGTGCTTGAGAGCTTCATAAATCCTTTTGGGTTCCACCTGTGATAGAAAGCAAGAGAACAAACAAATGTTGGCTTCATGAGACTTACTTCTTGTCTGGATGCCTGTGTGGACTTGGCCAATGATGTTTTCCAGAGGATGCTCTTTGTTTATTCTCTGTGCAGGTATCACATCCAGCCGTATTCCCTCTTCAAGATTACTGTGGTTTAGATCAGTATTGTCTTCAGATGTGTGGAGAGGAGCTTGGAGGATCTGATCATTGTGTTCCACATAGTCAGCATCATTAGCATCAGAGGCCTCTTCAGCATGAATTGAGGAGGCTTCATTTTGGATTTCATTGTCAGAGAGATTGCTGCTTGTGGTGTTGGATGTACCGGCTTCACCTGCACTGGCTTCAATAGCTTATGCCACTGATGGAGGATCAATGGATGGCCTTTTCATCCTGATGTAGGGACTGGGAAACTCCAGTCTGTAGTCAGAAGAAGAGGTTGAGGTAGAAGGTGTTGAGTTTGAAGAAGGAGGCTCCATATTTGAGAATATGAGGAGCTCAAATATCTGGGTGAAGGAGTCTATATCAAAAAGCCAGTTGGGACCTTTGCCTTGTTCACAGACAACGTGTTCCCTGCATTCCACATTAGCAGATTCTTCCACAATCCGAGTCCTAGAATTGAACACTCGGTAGGCCTTCGATTGAGAGGAGTAACCCACAAAGTAACCTTCATCAGACTTTGCACCGAATTTAGGAAGAACTCCATGTGTGATGAGGATGGTACATGGACATCCAAAGGGCTTCAGGAAGCCAATGTAGGGAACTCTTTTGAGCCAGAGTTCATAGGGAGTTTTCTGGAGAGGCTTAACAATAAGGACTCTATTATGCACATAACAAGCTATGCTTACTGCTTCTGCCCAGAAAGTAAGGGGCAGCTTTGAGTCAGCCAGCATAGAGCTTGCTGATTCAATCAGAGTCCTGTTTCTTCTTTCTGCAACCCCATTTTGTTGAGGAGTTCTTGGAGCACTGTACTGCCTTTCAATGCCCTTGCTCTCACAGAAACTGTTCAAAGTGTGATTTTTGAACTCTGTTCCCTGATCACACCTTATGATCTTTACCTTCAGATTGCTTTGATTCTCTACCCTGAGAATATAGGATTTGAGAATCTCAGCAGTTTCATCTTTTGTTCTTAGGAAGAATACCCAAGAGAATCTGGAGAAGTCATCAGTGATCACCAGACAGTAGGACTTTTTTCCCATTGACATGACATTTGTAGGACCAAAGAGATCCATATGCAGTAGCTGGAGAGGAGTGTCATTTGTGTTCAATGTCTTGGGCTTATGGGAACTCTTGTGTTGTTTTCCCTTCAAGCAGGCAATGCAGTGATCGTCTAGCTGGAATTCTTTGTCAGGAAGCCTTCTGACAAAGATTGTCTTTCACTAATTTATTGATTGTTTTGATGTTAACATGGCTTAACCTCCTGTGCCAGAGAGCGGATTCATCAACTGATGCCTTTGACAGAAAACATGAAACACTACCAGATGGAGTGACTTCATTCATGTCAAGCACATATAAGTTGTCCTTTCTTTGAGCAGTTAGTAGAATCTTCTCTGGCGGGGGTTTAGATAGGCCAGGAGCTAACACAAAGCATTCTTTGTCAGTGAAGAGCATCCAATGCTTTTGATCACATACTTGGGAAACACTCGTGAGATTGAAGTCAAGTTCTTTAACATAGTTAACTCTTTCAATGCTCATCCTCTCATTGGACACAGTGCCTTGTCCAGTGATAGATCCACCTTTTGAGTCACTCCCAAAGGCAACATATCCTCCATTGAAATGTCTGAAGTTGGAGAGGATGGACCTGTTGCCTGTCATGTGCCTGGAACAGCCGCTATCTACCACCCAGGTGTTATTCTTGTTACCTGGCTGTCCCTGCACATGAAAGAGATTTAGTTAGTGGGAGTGGTCCAAGAGCTCTCCTTTTTGAAGAAAAGAGTTCTTGGACTTTCTGATTCATCATGCGTGCATTCAACAGCACCGATGATGATTTTGCTGACAGGAGCAGAGATTTTAGCTTTTCATTGCTTAAGTAGTGGTTTTCCAGTTCTCTTTTCTTTATCGGCTGTGGATTTGGCTTTGGCAGCTGATGAATTTGCTCTATCAGCAGCTGGTTTTCCTGCTTGAGGTTTTGGCTTGTCAGCAGCGACAGGTTTTGCTGCTGATGGCTTCAGCTTATCAGCTGCAGATGTTGCTGCTGATGGCTTTGGCCTTTCAGCAACAGATTTTGCTTTTGCTGCTGAAGGCTTAGTTGGAGCAGCAGATTTAGTTTTTGCTGCTGACTGCTTTGTTTGAGCAGCAGCAGATTTGGTGGCTGCTGAAGGCTTTGCCTTTTGCTGCTGCTTGTGTTTTTCTGCAGTTTCAACTCTTCTACTGGCTGCAGATGGCCTATCAACTGAAGTATGCTGATCCTTCTTTTGTTTATGCGCTGATTGAAGAAGGATCTGGTTGAAGGGGTTAAACTGACATTTTGCAGCAAAGTGGTTTGATTCCCCACATATGATGCAGGACTGCTGAACTTTGGGCTGCTGCTTCCTTGGTGGAGAAGAAGAGTTTCTGAACTGAGTTTTCTTGGTCGTAACTCTTCTAACCTGTTGCTGATTCTTCTGATTTGGCAAGAACTGAGGCTTGGAGTTTGTGGATCCTGATGTCTGTCCCTTTTCAATGTTTAGCTTTCTTCCACCTGGAGGATAGCTGATCCTGATCTGTTTGAATGGTACAGGGGCTGGAACAGCTGGGACAACAGTAGGGACTGGGACTCTATTCAGAACAGCTTCAGATGAGGCTGTACTGGTTTCATCATGGTCTGAGAAGGTTAACTCAGATTCTGATGAGGTAGTGCAGTCTTTAACAAGGGGTTCATCCATTGGAGGATCAAGATTTCTGTTTGCAGTGTCGAGTTTTGCAACATCGAAGCTTGGTTCATAGATGGCAACATAGTCAGCTGGATGAGGAACAGTAGCTGGATGAGGAACAGTATTGTACTGTTCCTTGCCATATCCAAGTCCTCCAAGCTTTACCTTTTCATGGACTTGAATATCTAGAAGTCTCTGTAGATTTTTAGAAGAAAATTCATATTTTTCAACATGAACTTTCTGTTCTGCCAGATCAGCTCTGGTTGATTTAAGTTTTACTAATAGATCATCAATCTGAGTTTCAAGATTGGTTTGTTCATGTTTTAGAGATGAAATCTCTTTCTTAAGGCATTCAATTTTTTCTTTGTAAGTGATTTCAACCTTTTTGAACTCAGATTTCATTTGAAGAAACTCTTCATTTTGATCTATAAGGTTTTGGTTATGTTTTCTATAACCTAAAACTTTATCAATGCAGGCTTGAGAGCATAGATGTTCAAATACCTGAGGTGGTATCTCTGCAGTGTCTGCCATAAGTGCTTGGTTGGAGACAGGAACATCTTCATATTGAAAACTCCAGTCGAATTCTGCAGTTCCAACATTTGCACAGGCTGCAGTTTGTGCTGGGGGAGTTTGTTGCTGCTGCTGTTGTCTGGGCTGACTTTGGTAGGCTTGTCTTTGATGGCCGGCACCCTGATTGGCTTTAGGTGCCTTGCACTCCCTAGCAAAGTGACCCATTTGGTTACAGTTGTAACAACGGATCCTGCTTTTATCAAGCCCAACTCTGCTGTTTGAGTTGTTGCTTGGAAATGATCTTCTGGTTCTAGAATAGAACCTTTTTGCTCTGAGGGAGAGCATGGCATATGAGTGCTGAATATCCATTTCTTCAAGATCATCTGGATGAAAGCATTCCAGATCCTCTTTTATGAAGTACATGCTGCTTGAGTTGTCAGAGACAAAAGCAGTAGAGGTTGGCTGTTGAGGAGGTGCCTCAAGAAGAAATGGTGATGAGTTAGATTGTGAAGCGGTTGGGGTCTGAGGGTGAGTAACAATGGGAGGATGGTAGCTGCTTGCACTAGGACCGGAATGATCAGAGTGAAGCGCTAAGGAGGTAGTGGAGGAAGTGGTAGCTGATTGATAACTGGAGCTCCTTTCTTTAGCTTGAATCATTTCTAATTCATAGGTTTTGAGCATGCCAAAGAGCTCAGTCATCTGAAGAGTCTTCAGATTCTCTGTTCTTCTGATGGACACAGTGTATAATGTCCAACAACTAGGAAGAGATCTTATGAACTTCTTGAGAATGTCTTCATTCTCCAGCTTTACCTTGGAGCACTGCAGTTCACCTACAAGATAGGTAAATCTGTTATATAAAATAGTTAAGGACTCACCTTCCCTCCAGACGAAGTTCTCATACTGCTGCTTCAGTATGTCCCTTCTGTTCTCTTTGACTTCTTCATAGCCAGCAAACATCTTCTCCAGCGCCTCCCAGAGCTCCTTGGCAGTTTTGTAACTTCTGAAGTTGTGAAAAACTTCATTTGGAAGGCACATTTGGATGGCTCCTAGTGCCTTGAAGTCCACCTCCATTTTCTTGATGTCCTCTTCAGAGTAGTTGGAGGTTTCCTTCGGGACTTGTAGCCCTCCATCATCAGCAGAGGCCACCATGGGAATATATGGACCCTCCTTGATGGATCTCCACATTCCGTATTCCTGGTAACAGAAGAAGCTTTCCATGCGATTTTTCCACATGTCATAGTCTTCTCCAGATACCAACCTTGGTGGTCGGTTGATGCTGCCAATATCTTCAAAGCCATTGCTCTGTGCCATTTTTGTTTTGTTTTTGGGTGACTTGATCAAAGAGAGAGTTTAGAATAGAACCAGATATGATTAGACAAATGTTAGTTTGTTTAATCTGAGCCAAAGCTCTGATACCACTTGTAGGATCGTGAGAATACAAGATGGTTCTGTTCTTAGTTGAGGTTGGCGGAAACAAAATCAACTACACAATTTATAATCAAGTAAACACAAAGAATACTGATAAACACTGTTGTATTAAGCTTTTGTGAATGCAAAGATTACAAGTGAGAAACTCAATGAGTAAGTATGACAAGCACTACAAGCACACTTACAATGAAGTGGCAACTCAGTATTTATAGTAACTTAGAATCAAGACAGACCCTTGATTCTAAGGATCAGATCGAACATAAGCCGTTGATCTTGTTTATTAATTTACATTACACGTAAAGGCTAATCTAGTAAACTTTACTGAAACGTTTTCTTTATTCATGATTGTTTGCATGCTTGGAGAAGTGTATTGTTGTCCGTCATTGGTTGACCATAGCGGTTCCTTCTGCTTTGAGTCTGTCAGTTGCTTTTGCAGAAAGGTGTCAGAGACGCTTGGCCTGGATAGTCAGCTGCAGCGTTTGGTTTTCAGTGAATAGAGCTATCAGCTGCAAAGAGTGAAGGTTGCTGCTGGTAAGCCTATCAGCAGCAAACATGGATGACCGCTGCTGATAAGCCTATCAGCAGTAACTTGTGCTGAATGCTGCTGATAAGCCTATCAGCAGCAACTTGTGCTGAATGCTGCTGATAAGCCTATCAGCAGCAACTTGTGCTGAATGCTGCTGATAAGCCTATCAGTAGCATTTGTACTTAGAATAATTTTGTAACAATCAGTCTTTGGTTCTACAAGGCTACAAGGTAGCGGTCCGCCACCCAACCTCTTTTCTCAGTGGCGAACCAGCCTAGCGGACCTCCACGTTTTGGCGGCTGTAGCGGACTGTTACCGGTCTGGTAGCGGTCGGCTACCAATGACACACGACAAAAACCCTAGATGTCTCATCAGGGCACGTGTCATTCTCTCATGATTGCCATTGGGACCACGTAGCGGCCCGTTAGGACAACGGTAGCGGTCCGCTACCGGTGAAATTTCAAAAATTTTCATTTGTGATCCTTGTTCTTTTATATATTTCTAGTCCTTGTACTTATATTTGATACGAGAAAATTAGAAATGTTACATTCTCCCCACCTTTTGAAAAATCTCGTCCTCGAGATTACTGGAATAAGTGTGGGTATATTTTCTTCATTTCTGATTCTAATTCCCATGTATATTCTGGACCACGTCTGGAATTCTATTTAACTTTAACCAAAGTTAATCTTTTCTTTTTCAGCTTTTTGACTTGACGGCCCTCGATCTTGAATGGCTGTTCTACAAATTTTAACTTCTCATTTACCTCTATATCATGTATTCCACTTATCTCTTCTGGTAATTCCAATTGGTACGCCACTGGTCCAATTTGTTTGATGATTTGAAGGGTCCAACAAATTGAGGACTTAGTTTACCCTTCTTTTCAAATCGAACAATACCTTTCCAAGGTGATACTTTCAATAACACCTTGTCTCCAATGTCAAATTCTAGTGGCTTTCTTCTTTTATCAGCGTAGCTCTTTTGTCTGTCTCTAGCTGCTTTTAATCGTTCTTGTATCTAAGCTACCTTGTCAGTAGTTTCTTGTACTAGTTCAGGTCCTGACAACTGACTTTCTCCAACCTCAAACCAGCATACAGGAGTTCGGCATTTCCTTCCATACAAAGCTTCAAAAGGTGTCGTCTAAATGCTTGTGTGATAACTATTATTATATGAGAATTCCATTAGGGGTAGGTGATCATCTCAACTGCCACCTAAGTCTATCACACATGCCCGAAGCATATCTTCCAAAGTCTGAATTGTTCTTTTGCTCTGCCCATCTGTTTGTGGATGATAGGCAGCGCTTAAATTCAAACGAGTTCCCATTGCCTTTTGGAAACTTTGTTAGAAACGTGATGTAAAACAATTATCTCTATCTGGCACTATGGATAGTGGTACTCCGTGTAGAGATACAATCTCATCTACTTATAGTCGAGTCAATCTATCCATACTAAAGGTTTCTTTCATAGGGAGAAAGTGAGCAGATTTAGTTAATCTGTCAATAATAACCTAAATAGTATCGTTTCCCTGACTGGTTCGAGGAAGTTTGGTAATAAAATCCATTGTTATCATCTTCCTTTTCCAGACTGGCAATTCTAATTGTAGCAATAAACCATAAGGTTTCTGTTGTTCTACCTTTACTTGTGCACAAGTAAGACATTTTGCAACATATATGGTAATATCTTTCTTCATGCCAATCCACCAGTAATTGTCCTTCAGATTTTTGTACATTTTATCACTTCCTGGGTGCATCATATATTTTGATTTATATGCCTCTTCGAGCATTCTTTCTCGAAGATCTTCGGTGATCGGAACCCAGATTCTTTTATTCATACGAAGTACTTCATCTTCTCCTTTGATTAGTTGTTCAATCATACCCGTCATTCCTTCCTTCTCTATATTTTCTTCAGTTTGAGCATAACGCTAAGCATATTTTAATTAAGACATGAGATCAATACGAAGGTCAAGTCTGAGAGCACGAACCCGTTTAGGTTTTTCTCTTTCTTTTCTGCTTAAGGCATCTGCAACAACATTTGTCTTACCTTCGTGGTAGCATATTTCACAATAATAGTCACTTAAGACTTCTAGCCACTGTCTTTGTCTCATATTTAGTTCTTTCTGACCAAAGATATATGTCAAACTCTTATGGTCAGTATAAACTGTAAATTTGGCTCCAAAGAGATAGTGCCCCCATAATTTCAACGCGAAAATTATGGCACCCAACTCTAGATCATGAGTCGTATAATTTTTCTCATGTGTTTTTAACTGACAAGATACATAGGCAATGGCTTTGTTTCTTTGCATTAACACACATCCCAAACCGTTGTGTGAAGCATCACAATATACTACAAAGTCTTCATTACCATCTGGCAAAGCCAGTATGAGTGCATGTGTCAGTTTTTGTTTCAGAGTTTGAAAAGCTTCATCTTGTTTAGATCCCCACTCATACTTTAAATTTTTACGAGTCAAAGTAGTTAGTGGGACTACAATATTTGAGAAATCCTGAATAAATCTTCTGTAGTATCCTGCTAGACCCAGGAAACTACTGACTTTAGTTGGAGATTTTGGAATTTCCCATTTGGATATGGCTTCAGTCTTTGTTGGGTCTACTTGGATGCCTTCTGCATTTACAACATGACCCAGAAATTGTACTTCTTGAAGCCAAAATTCACATTTAAAAAATTTAGCATATGATTTCTCTTTTCTCAGAATTTCAAGCACAGTTCTGAGATGATTTCCATGATTATCCGCAGATTTAGAATAAATAAGTATATCGTCAATAAAAACGATAACGAATTTATCTAAATATGGTTTACAGATGCGATTCATCATATCCATAAATGCGACAGGAGCATTAGTAAGTCCAAACGGCATAACCGAGAACTCATAATGTCCATATCTGGTTCTGAAAGCTGTTTTAGGAATAACTTCTTCTTATACTTTTAGCTGATGATATCCAGAATGAAGATCTATTTTAGAAAAATGGCATGCGCCATGTAATTGACCAAATAGATCATCGATTCTAGGAAGTGGGTAACGATTTTTTATTGTTACTTTATTTAGCTCCCGGTAATCAATACACATATGCATTGTACCGTCCTTCTTTTTGACAAAGAGGATTGGAGCATCCCAAAGAGATGAACTTGGTCGTATATATCCTTTCTCCAGCAATTCGTATAATTGCTTCTTTAATTCTTTCATCTCCGATGGAGCCAATCGATATGGAGACTTAGCAGTAGGTGTCGTTCCCGGTACCAGATTTATCTTAAATTCCACTTCTCATTTGGGTAGTATACCTGGTAATTCACTTGGGAACACATCCGCATATTCAGATACTAATGGTACATCTTCTATCTTCTTTTCTTTTGTACTAGCAGTAATCTGAACCATGTATGCAATACATCCTTTCTGAAGACACTTCATTGCTTTTAGCATAGATATGATTCCCAATGGTCGGTTTTGTTTATCGCCATAGATTGTTATGGATTTTCCAGAAAGAGTTTGAATTTCTATAGCTTTCTTATCACAAAGGATATGGGCTTGGTTATTGGTTAACCAACCCATTCCTAAGACAACATCAAATCCTGCTAATGTCATTGACATTAATCGTACATGTATGATGTGTCCAGATATTGTGATATTGCGGTTTTCTAGGGATTCGAATATCTTGACTAAATTCCCTTCGTCCGTCTCTACTTCATAAATCCTATTTTAATAGATTACAAAACTTATAATCTATAAAACTTAAATTTTCACCAGAGTCGAATAATACTCTAGCATAAATATTGTAATGAGGAACATACCGGTGACTGCATCCGGGATGGGTGCAGCATCACGGGTATTTAGTACGAAAGCTCGTACATTTTTCTTCGTCCCATCAATTGCCTTTGTTCCACTAGATCCTGCTTGATTTAGCTTTGGGCAGGATGATTTGAAGTGGCCTTGTTCCCCGCAATTATAACATGAAATATTCTTCCTCCTTTGGCAGTTTTCAAACGTATGTCATGCCTATTTGAAAAGATGACAATAAGGAGTCTTCTTGAAAAAGCATTTTCCCCTATGTGTCTTTTTACATGTTTTGCATTCAGGGGGAAGGGAATTAAATCCTCCTTTCGTGGGCTGATTTCTTCTTTCCAGGAAGAATTATTCTTTTGATTCTCCTCAGCCTTCTTGACAATCTCCTTGGCTTTTCCTTCTTCTTGTTTTCTAATCATGCCATCAGTTAGAATTCCACCTAACTGAACGGCAGATGCAATGGTTTGAGGCATAGTAGCCTTAACCATATCTCTAATGTCTTCCACCAAACCCCAAATATATCGTTTAATCAAGTTTGATTCAGGGGTATAAATGTGTGGGACCATTCGAGCATATTCAAACATCTTTGAAACATACTCTTCGTGATTTACGCCTTCTATGTGGAGATTCAAATATTTTGTTTCAATTCTCTCTCTTTCTTTAATGGGACAGAACCGTTGAATTACCAATTCCTTAAATTCTTCCCATTCTAAAGCATAATCTTTATGTCTACCCATAGCTTGAATTATGGAGTTCCACCACTCCAAAGCCTCATCTTTGAATAGATTTGACACATATAGCACCATGTCTTCATCAACACATTTGCTGATAGCGATTACTTATTCAGCCTTCTCTAACCATCTCAAGGCTACTACTGCTCCTTCATTACCAGCGAATTTTAGGGAGAGCTTTTTCAATTCCCTTTGTAACAAGCTTTTTCATTTCAGCTTTTCATTGCTGTTGTTCAGAGGTTTCATTATTTGTGATTTGTTTGTTCTTGTATCTGGTATTTTGGGATGGTCCTTGTTTCGACATTCTATTAAAAGATAGAGTTATTTAATTTCGGAATACGCACACACACACACACACACACACACACACACATATATATATATAGGGGAAAGATATATTAAAAACTCTATTAAGTTAAGAAAACCTTGAAAAATTATCTTAAGCCATTGAACCTTCTTGATCTATGGTTGTGATAATTTAATGGTTTTGATCTTTAATTAAATATTGTACTTTAAATGCTAAAAGGTACAAAAAAGGGTATAATGGTATTTTAGTTTGGATGAGAGTGTGGTTGAGAAGATGCATTGGAAATATGAAAGAGAAAAGCTAAGATTCTTATACTTTTCTTAGAATTTGAGTTTCTCTCTCTATTTTTGAAAATCAAAATTACCATTTTTTGAAAAAAGATATTTATTTTAAATAATATTTTTTTAAACGTGGTTTTTAATGAGAATTTTGAAAAAAGTGGTTTTTTTAAACGTGGTTTTTTAACGAGATTTAAAAAAATTGAGATTTTTTCATAAAAAACAGAGAATTTTCTTATTTTCTTTTTTTCTTTTTGCAATCTGTCCAAACAGAAACGAGAATTGTTACATATGTAATTATTAATGGTTTATACATAAAATGATTATTACATATGAAGCTAATCGAATGATTAATGCAGCGATTCATAGCGATTATTGCATATGATTGTTACAGGGTGTTCTAGAACCATGAAAAAAATCCATACCTAAACCAATGATCATTACATATATAGCGAATCGAATGATTATTGCATCAGAATAACTAAACAAATGATTATTACATATGATTGTTACATAAAATGTCTAAAAATAGTGAAAATACAGAGAAAAAGACATGAACAAGTGATTATTACATATGTAGCTAATGAGACAGTTTTTTTATAGGAGCGGACATTTTTAGAGGAATGCACTTCGTTTGTAACCTGGTCAACTCCATTAGAAGGTTGGACAACATATGTAACATCTGTAGCATCGCTAGTTACATATGTAACATTTAACCAGTTACTTATGTAACAAACTCAGTTACATATGTAACGTCCTTTCGACAACTCCATATTGACCTTGAGAACTGAAACTAGGTTTGAGAGGTTTCTTAAATCCCATACCCTGCAGGTCTTGTCTTGATTCCCTCTAGCGAACAGTCTTGCATCTGGATGTCATGGAGAAACAAATGAGTAGTCAAGGTGACCTTCAAAAGATGCAATTGACTAGAATAGATCAATGACACGCGTTATGGATATATTTAGACAAGGTGATCTTGATCTTTGATAACAAAAAGGTTTGTGGGTTGTATGATACCATCTTACTTGTGTAAACAAGTGATAATCTATGGCTAAAATCCAAACCATAAACATACATTCAAAATCAAAGAACTAGTCCATACACTTTATATATATATACATATATATATATATATATACATATATATATATATATACATATATATATATATATATATATATATATATATATATATATTACTTTATACTTCTCTAGATCTTGATAACAAAAAGGTTTATGGGTGTTATGATACCATCATACTTGTGTAAACAAGTGGTAATCTATGGCTAGAGCCAAACCATAAACATACCTTCAATATTCAAGAACTATTCCATTTAAATTCATGCACTTACTTTATATGCACTTTATTTTTCATGTTCTTTGTTCCTACAATATTAATAACTTATATGAACATAATATATTTTGGTTAAACACAAAAATCAAGCCTTTTAAGTCATTATAACAAGATCTTACTACAAGATGTTATGTGTTAACTTAAAACCATGCATCATGTATGACTTTTTCACTAACTTATCAAACACCTAAAAACTTGTTAGATTTACTTTTATTATATTATATATCATATATTTTTAAGGTTGGATGAGTTTAATAAGCTTGGAATAGTCACATGCAACTTAAACATAAATTTACACCGTTTAAAAACCATGTTTCCAACTCAAAATATGACTTTGACTTATTGACTTCCAAAAATTCTCATATTTTTACTGTAGCTTTTACCTATTATAAAAAGAATCTATATTAAATTTTTGATATTTGGAGCTAGATAGCTATGTTAATAAAATAAATCTTACAAAAACAAAGGTCATTTTTATACTTAGACTTTTTATACCAAGTGACTTACTAGTCATAAGGATGTTATAAAATAATAATCCCAATTTTTGGACCTTCTTAGCTATCCTTTCTAATTTTGATTATTTTAAATAATTTTTGAAAAAATACTAAATTATTTAAAAAGGTTCTACAAAAATTACTGGAATTTTATATTATAATATAAAGTTTATAAACAAAATTTCATAACATTTGGAGATGTCTAAGTATACTTTTCCATTTATGGCTATTTTACGATAACCCGAACGGAGAAACCATACTTAAACTCTCCATTAAATTCTGAAAAAATTACATTAATTTTTATAAATATCAAAGGGTCTACTGACCAAATTAATTAAGTTTGGAGTTGGGTAGCTATACTTTTTAAATTATGACTTATTTTAAGATTTTACGACCGAAATAATTGGTAAAACCGTCTTTAAACTCAAGTTCTTGACTCGACCAATTTTTGGAACCCTTCTTATAAATAATATAAGACTACTCGAGTCTTCATAACACTATTTTATCAAGAATCACAACCGTATTATTTTTTTGTAAGTTTAATACACTGAAAACGTCGTAAACCGACAAGTTTTAAAGTTAACTTTGTTCAAGACTCTTTGAGGGTTCAAAACCTTATAAAAACTTAACACATATACTTCTGATCATGAGAAAACTTTAAAGTTTTCTAAATTTTAACTCTTGAGAATTACCTCAACTCTTAAACGGTTTACACGAATCCAAAACGAGTCTCTTAAACGACATTCTAACGCATGTGTAACTTCTACTTATTTCCGTCCATCTGAACTCTCTACTAAACCCTAACAAGTGTTTGACATGCTTTCTAAAACTCATCACCATTACTATACGAGTTCATCTCGACTTCTAAACGCATAATAATTGACGGTTAACACCGTAATTTCAACCATTTTCTATATAAACTCAAAGAAACTGAGAACTATTATTATTGTACGACATAATATCTTAGTCCAACTTAGAATAGAATAAAGTCCATAAACCTCATTGAGTCCCACAATTGTAGGACCCGAGTAGGACAATCTCTCTACTGCAGGAAACGTACATTTCATCATCACTAGGTGAGTTTTCGTAGCCACTTTTTCTATTAATCTTTTAGGGGAAAAATATGCTCAATATGACTACTTTTCAAATATTGTTGACTATTCACATGTTTATCTGATAATATAACTTGAGTTGAACTAGAACTATTATCACTGCTTAAGTCCCCTTTTTTCATAATGTAACTATTTAACTTTGCTACGCTGACGGTTTAATATTGATAGATCTATCGGGGTGACGCTCCGTTCATCCTTCTGACTGACGCATTTAAAACAACAGAAAACGTGGTGAATGTATATTACCGATTCTAGAAACAAGAATTAATGCTCCATGATAAGGGATTAAGTAGGGGCAAAAATACTAGGTCATCAGGTTTAGTTACGGGCTCGTTGATTATATTATCTTATCCACTTGTGTTTATCTTCAACATAGAACAATTATTGATGTGTCGTTTTTAGTATATAAAAATATAATAAATATATTTTTAGGATGGTTTTACGAGATCAGGTTTTAAATTTATAAAATAATAATTACTTTAACTTAAAAACACACACAATAGGCAAGTGTACCTATCGCAGCGTAATATAGTTTAGGTAAGAACCAAGTATCAAACCAATAGACACGGTCGAGTTCCAGTACTAAACTTTTGTTATCGTTTAGCCGGATCAATTAGTGAGTGGATTTTGTGTGCTTGTGAAGCAGAATAGTAAATGATAGAAAAGTAAATGACGGTAAAGTAAATAACAGAAAAATAAAAACGTTAGTGATGTGTGTAATAGAAATATAACGAACAAAATAGTAAATAGCAGAAAAGTAAATATCTCGGAGATGATTAGGTCACGAAGAGTATTGCTTCGGGATTCGAATCCGCTTGGTACATGATAATGTTAAGTTGACTAATACAGTGATGTAACTACTACAAACTTGTGACCCGGGTCACTGCTAGAGCCTCGTCCTCACGACATTTGATTTGCAAATTAAAATCTTTAAAAAGTGGTAGTGCCTCCCGTTAAGGACAACAATTACCCTCAACCCTTTGAATGGTCATCTCCGGGTTGGTTTAAGACGTCGAACGTAAAATGCTTTGTATTAGAGTTAAATAGGTGATTATATTTTGTTCACCGAGAGGCGGTGCAACAATAGGACCAAGTATAAAGACGTACCGTTCCCAACATGAGTTCACCAATTCTTGGTCGCATAATAAGTTCGTATAAAGACGTACGACCTTAATAATGTTGACCAAGCCTTGGCTTATCAATCTCTACTTGTATAAAGACATATAAGCTTCAAGAGAAGTTTGATTAAAAAGGTTTTACGATCTTACACTTTAAAATCAAGAACACTCACAAATATAAAGACGGATTTAAACAATAATAAAAGTCCACCGAAAAAGATGGTTTTAAGGACGAATGATTAAAGACATAAACACATCACTTGGATTAATACGTTAAACATTAACATGCACCAAACTTCATCTTCACCCTAGCAATACAAAGAGTCTAGCCACGAATGGCCATACTAACTAGCATAACGCTGAGTTTCGTAGGCTCCCCTATTGCGGAACAAGGAGGAAGAGACCCTCTACTCACTACTACTTCACTCTAACTATGAAATAAGCTTTCTCTGGTGTGTTCTTGGGGTGTGTAAGGGATGTCTCAATAAAGAACTCAAGCCATCTATTTATAGTCCTAAAAATGAGTAATACACGGCCGTGCATTAGATTGCACGTGCGTGCAAACACCTCGGGAATCAAACAGGGTACAAAGGACAATGTACCGGAGTCTGAGGAGGCCAGACATGAAATGCACGACCGTGCAAAGGGATGCACGACCATGCATCCCTCTGTCTGCTCTCCAGGCTCGTCTTTTAGCTGCTGGTTGACTTGTGTTGGCCTGGTTTGACTTCTTGGGGGTCAATGCTCGGATTTGGTCCTCCAAAAGCTTGATTTTTTCATGTTTTAGGCTGGTTTTTGCTCAGTTTATCTTGGAACACCGAATAACATGCAATTATGAAATATTAACACATTAAGTATCATTTGCAAGGCTTTTAATCAATTAGTACCATAATATGAGGATTATTATGCATGCAAAACATGTATAATTTAGGGCATATCATAATACCCAACACTTAAACTTTGCTTGTCCTCAAGCAAACTCATACATGATCATACCCATAACTAAAAACTTTTCAAGGGTAATGGAGCTCCAAGTAGCTGGAAACTCCGGGATAACTCTTGGGTCGCTTATTCTATTTTTGTGTTTTTCTTTGATGGAATCAATGACAAGCCTACTAGAACTTCAATTATGCATAACCTATCACTCCTCACAATGTTCACTCAACTCATAGGGTTATATATGTATGGATAATGTAAGTTAAGAGGAACACTCAAGTTCGAATCGAATTATGCAATGGTCATAAGCTTGTATGCAAATCAAGTCTCCATCAATTAACTAAGTAGTATGCATTAATCAAGAGGAATTTAAAGGGTTGTAATGTGGCTAAATTAAAAATAAAGGGTGAAAATGAAAATCTTTTTGGATTTTTAGGAATTTTTAAAGGGTTTGAAGGGCTGCAGCTATCGTGAAACACACAGCTACGACCTCATGGCTTAAAATGAAAATACTAGCAGGTCCCTCTAGAGTACTCAGATCATGAGGATATAACTAATATGAGGGCTCGTTTATGGTCATATTGCCAAGACCAAGATCTGTTATCATTCTCAACTCTTCCCTTACTGCGTAATACACATTGCTGCCTTTGCGCATGGATCTTTCGGCTTGTAGCCTAACATCCCCTACTTGGATCAGGTGCGTATACTCACTTTGGGAATAAGTTTGATTCTTTCTACACTTTCCATCGTGGCTCCAGTTGCCACACTTTACACATTTGCCGTATATTTTGGCTCTTCTCTTGGCGGCACTTTTTGACAAGCCGCAGAATGGTGGTAATTGTTCTTGCTTGCGCCACCGTTTTCTTATATCACTGGTTGCTTTAAAAACTTTCTCTCGGAGTTCGACGGTAATTCAGGCTTTGCAAAATGAAGGCAGAAAAGCAAATTGAAATCAAAGGAATGCATGTCCAGTTCTTTAAGGTCTTGCCGGTAAAAGACCCACTTCTCTCTTTCTTTTTCTTTTCTTCTTTTTCTATTTTTTTTCTTTTTGTATCAAGACAAATTCTTCAGTAACTCTTTTTCCTCAATTTCGTTGAAATAATGTTTCCATAAATTCCTTGCAGATAGTTTGGTTGTTTCTTCCTAATACATCCACCTTCTTGTATATTCCAATTCCTTTGAGTTAAAACATATTCTTTCCAAAATTGCCTCAATGGTAATAAACTTGAAATGAAGACATAAGATAATTTTCCCATTTTGAAGACATTCAGCCAATAACTGGTGTTTATGAAAAGCTGGTTGGGTGATAAATGTGGGTAGTAGGAAAGAAAAGGCTAAGGCTCAGAGGGCTATCTAGGCGGATAATATTTTTGGTATTTTTTAGGGTTTAAGGATAATATATAGGGGTAATAAATTCTTAGGTGCCTCAATCATTTTCATACTTCCACTACTTCTTGATCTTGATATGTATAAGTCATACAAGTTCTAATTAAGCATAAAATTCGATCGAATAAACACTCAATATGCCAAACGAAAGAGCATGCGAAAATAATGATAATAATGCTCGTGAAAAGGATCAGATTATTCTCACATGGAAACGGATAGAATAGGGAATAGCGATTTGTTATGCATAATATCCATTTGTTTCTTCTTTCCATGTCTTCGTTTTATTTAATTAGGTGCGAACTCAAAGAGGTTTAGATTTAAGGTTTAAATTTTTTTGGGTTTTTCAAAAGGTTGGTTTTTGTAATATTTTAGTCAAATGTGTAGAAAATCACAAGTTAAGTTTTACTGCTTTGAGGATACAAGTAGTCCTGAATCTCTAATTCCCCACCCCACACTTAAAATTGTGCATTGCCCTTGATGTACAAATGCATGTAATGAAATGCTATGTAGGAATTTAATGCATGGAGTTTTAAAGGAAAAGAAACGGGTACTTCCCCGGTTAATTCGGTGTATAACCTAAGGCCGAAACTTATTGCTGCTGTCAGGCGGTGTCTATCAGATGCTTGTCAACATGTTGCTTCAAAGACTTCATCGAATTTCGAAGAAATTTGATGTGGTTTCTGATTCCTCGGGTTGTAGAGATGGAGTGTGATTCCTCAAAGAAGTAGAGAGACTATCTGGTGATGCTATTCTACCTGACACATAAGGGAAAATATAAAAGCAGACAAGGAAAATAAAAAGTAGTAGTTAAGCTACTAAGGTCCTAGTATCGAGAGGGCATACCTGGGGCTGAAGTATGAGAAACTTAAATTTGAAAAGTCAAACCCGAGGTCCATGATTCTGCCGTATTCACCAACCTCTCAATTTATTCATGATCATCGGGTTGTCTCCCGGAAGTGCCACGTTTATTTAAGGGTCGTTGGCCAGACCCGTACATGCTTCATCAGTCTTTCTTCGGGTGGGATAACCAGTCAAATGGGTGGCTTGTAATATGGAGAGGTCATCCAACCCATTTGATAACCATGCGTACTGTCACACCCCCAAAATCCACTAACGCAGTTCTACCGTTTGACATGTGACAAACCAGGATCTCAGTCATTAGTTACGTCAAACGACACTATATGAGTTTAAACAAAACCATTAAATGTTCAGAGTTAAATGTGTATAAGTCATACAATAAATCGTCAATTATTGTAAGTAAGTAAACTGTTAAGTGTTTGAAATGGATGCCATGATAGTAGGACTCCATGCATGTCCTAAGTGTGCAATCTGTGCCAAAGCAACCTGAGAAACATGTAAGAAAAAGTGTCAACACGAGGTTGGTGAGTTCACAGGTTTGTATGTAAATAAACTGTTTGAGTGTTGCTGGATCAACATACGTAAGTCATACCTATTGCTACCTGGACAATGTACAAGTTACTCTATGTGCTCGTAACCGTAGACTGACAATTTATGTTTGAATGCCTCCCACGAGGTCTATCAACCATGGTGCATGTTTTAGGTCAATATTACACCCGTTCGACCTCCAATTGAGTTAGCGCGACTAACGCGGGTGGGGTTTGTCAAACCCAGTAGTACTACTCAACATACCTCGCTCTTATTCATATTTAAACGGTTCGATGTGAGGACTTTCATGATAGAGTTTACGCTTAAGTACACAAGTGGTAGTGAAATACTATGTGATCCATGTCCGTTTGTGTGTGTCTCTCCCTGGCTGGAAGACAAATAATGGATGTCTGTTCGTATGCAAGTTTCTCCCCACCGGGAAAACAAGTAAAATGATATTTGTTTGTATGCATGTTTCTCCCCAACGGGAAAACAAGTAAAATGATATTCGTTTGTATGTATGTTTCTCCCAAACTGGAAAACAAGTAAAATACCGTTTGTGTGTATGAATGTTTCTCCCTAACGGGAAAACAAGTAAAATAATATTTGTGAGTATGCATGTTTCTCCTCAACAGAAAAACAAGTAAAATAATGTTTGTGTGTAAGCATGTTTCTACCCCAATAGGAAAACCAGTAAAAAGGGGCAGTGAAACTCACCTGGATAAAGTAGTGGATTTGATCACACGAAAGAAAGGTTGGAACCACAAGTGTAAGTCTCGGATGACTTACGTATGCCCTAAAATTATAAACACATAAATTAGGGACAAGTTGAGATTTGTGACGACGACACAGAAGAGTAGACGAACGTGTCCACGGGGAATATGATTTCTATAAGAATTAGAATAACTAAGTTTCGTGTCGAACGTTAATAATGAATAATAAATGAACAAATAAATAAATTCCTACGTCAAAGTCGTTTACAAAAGTTAGGAAAATAATATAATTAAATATATTATTTTTAGGTTCGCAGGATTAACTAAATAATCATTTGTGGTAAAAATAATAAATATATTATTTTTATTTGAGGTAATAAACATGAGTAAATAATATAATAATTATATTATTAAATAGTTTAAAACGTTACACGAGGTATAAAACGATACGAAATAATATAAAAATATATATTATTTAATAACATGAGTCACGGGTAGAAAATAATATAAACATATTATTTTATACGAAGTTACGGTTTAAAAAATAATATAAATATATTATTTTTATTTCGATAATAACATAAATATATTTTTTTTAAAAGTGGGGATAATAATAAAAATAGGTTAATAATTCAAACCCGAGCCTACGGGTTGTTTCCCGGGCTAAAACACATTTGTATAATATTATATTAATATAACAAAAGGTTTTATAATTAAAATAATAACAAAAAATGGTTTTAAAAATAAAAGTGGGTGGAGAGACTTGAACCCGGGTCTTTCCCACAATAGCACACACACTTAACCAGTCCCGCCCGCTAGGGTATCGCAACAGAATCCGAATTCAAATGGTTTTAACCAATATCTCCCGTGAGTTCCCTCCCCATGCCCACAGTCGATCGAACCAGTCCAAAGCCTACCAATTCGATCTAGACTTGTCAGATTATTGAAAGGGTTTTGCTAATCGGGTCATGGCGAGTTAGTAATCAATGTTAATTGTATAAATAACAAGTTTCGAGTGGTAAAAACTCAGTTGCCGAACCGAAACCCTAGCTTTTGAAAACGAAATCACATTGAACAATTTTGATAATAAAATATGTTAAATTCATAGGGCTTTTAACAAGTATTGTATTGCGAATCAAACCATGTAGTTCAATTGGATTATGGTTGAGTTTAGGCTGGAGTTCGATTAAACCCAAGAACACGATGAATCCTAGAATCGGATTTTGATAAAATCGATAATGTAAGTCTCAATGATGTTAGGGCTTTCCATTTACAGATGAAGACGAAGCTAAGGATGTGAAAATTTACCAGGTTAGTACTCGAATTGACTGTGTTCGACTATAACTAGTGCCGACTGTGACTGGTTTGACCTCCGATGCTCTCTGTTGCTATTCCGGTCAAATTGAGGTATAAAACAGCTTCAAGGAAGTTCGTTTAGTGTGCGCAGATGGGTGATTTCTGGTGTGAGGATCGGATTGACACTGGTTCGAGAATAAAAGAGAGGTAGTCGACGGTTATGAGTTTTGATTCTCATTATTGGGTTTAATTTGTGAATTAATGGTGTTTTAACACCTTAATGGTGTCGTTAAATGTTGTTAATCGTGAATGACGGTTACAAATCAACCGATTTCGTAAATTCAAGCTCAAGAACACTCTGTTTGACTCATGAAAGTCAACAGGAATCGAAGTTCATTTAATTACAGGATTAGTCCTTGTGGTTTCTGAGTTAGGGTTTTAATATTGACAGCATTGGTCCCTAAAGTTTGGGTTTGAGTTTCTTAGGTTATGATTTGGTTAGTTTGACTTTATAAAAGTCAACAGGAATTATCTATAGACTAATTACAAGTTTAGTCCCTCAATTTCTATGTACACAAGTTTGAATATAGACAGGATTAGTCCCTGGAGTTTGAGTTTGGGTTAGATATGTTAACTTTAACTAGATTTTTCTAACAGGGTTAACTGGAAAAGTTCGAATTGTCACACGTACAATGATAATAAGCTGATCCAGGAATTAGTGGAGTCCATATTGGACCAACTGGACAGAGGAAAATAGGGTAAAAAGTGTTCAAACTTGAAACGGTCATAACTTGAGCTACGTTTGGAGTTAGAGGGCCCCTGACCACGGGACGGAAAGGTTTCGACGAGACGGACCATGTGGCAAACAGTCGAAGACGGTTTGTCCCAATGGTCCGAGCCAAATTCCTCCATTAAGTGGCCCAATTTCATAAATAATAATTTTTTCCCAACTTTATATATTTTTATACCTTCAACTTTTTCGTGCTAAAACATGTGAATCATTGATTTATATATTTTCAAACTCTATTTATTGTTTTAATTTTAGTTTGGATAGATCGATTTGAAATTTTGAAAATTTTTGTAAACCTGCCAAATTTAGAATACTTTATAGAAGAGCACCTAAAAAAATGGTATAATTAAATCACGCCAACACCATTTGAAATTTCCTGGGCCAAACTTCAAGAAACCCATGTAGTGAAGGAGACGGTCACCCCGATATGATAAATTTGTCACGTAATCTTCGTTGGATGAACGTTGCTTCTTCCATGAGAAGTGGTCCTCAGAGTGATACGCCCTATCCTTTGGCTTATGCGATTCATTGAATGATTTACTGATATGCTTGGTCACAGGCCTGTTACCCCTGTTGCAAGGAAGAGGTCCCACCATTGTCATTTGTTTGTTGGTGAATACTTCCTCTTGCATAATTTCCTCCTGGATTTTGGTCTCACAGTCTGGTTCTTCATATGATGTTTCTCTGAAGTGATAGGAACTCCAGACTATTCCATACATCCTTCTTGTGCTTCCATATTTAGGATTCCCACCAATTCTTCTTTAGAGATTCGTTCTTCTAACTCCTTTGATGGTTTAGCTTCCAGTGTGACATTCTTGATTTTTCACGTATTTGCTTAATGCAATGAACAATATTTCAATTTCCATCTCCATTACTATACTCTATGTTATCTCTTACAAGTACTTGAAATTCAAGGCTTCACCAACGTAGTTTTGAGTTGTACATAATCACATGCATATACACTAAATAAATCAAGTCTATGGATTCAATACTCTCACAATTACTCATATAATGTGTGTACATAAGTTTTGGACTATAAAACATCTACACATTTACAATTTTTTAAAAACAAAAAAGTTTAAGCTTTAAAGGTCAAAATATAATTTATACATGTGTTTATGTACACTAAGATTGAACCTTCGGCCATTTGGACTTCCGTCTTGAACCCCCTCCTTTGAAATTGAACCCTTGTCATCTCAATCTTGACTCTATTCATCACAATTTGACCCCATTTGACTTCCCAAGGTCAAACAGGGCCGAATCCCTACAAATGGATAGATAAATCGATCGGACCCGACGAATTCAAAGATGTACTGAGTTCCAAATCAAGTACCGGCCATATCCAGGCCCAAATAACACTCCAATTCGACAATTCCGCAGATCAATTCGAATTCGAACGAATTTGACTTCGCAGAGTCAAACCAAATCAATTTGACATTCAAATCAAACCAATTACACGCATTGAATCCCGTAAATCATGCACTAAAACATCACTCAATTCATAGCTTAATCGACCAATTTACGCGTAAACCGATCCTGACAGCTTTCATATGAAATGCTCAATCGATTTAGCCATTTAAGATAATAGAGAACAAATTAAATCCCTCACACCCATTCGCATACTCACACACAAACTCTCTGAACCCCAATCACACCCCATATCACGTCGAATCCTCGATCGAGCACCAAGAATAGCGGGCGTTTTGACCCAGCCGTCTGCACTCACCACTCAATCAAAACAAGTAAGTTTCGTACCTTTCGATTCGTTTCTAGATGCTTATCAAAAGCCTCTTATCAAATCGCAAGAACAGAATCGAATTGAACAAATTTAAAATCTTGGGTTCATGTTCATCTAGCGCTAAAACGATTTGGGGTTTGAATCTAATATCACTTATAAACTTTTAAATTCCATTACCTGATAGCGAAACCACCTAGCCTAGACGGTAAGTCACTACACCGCTAGGCTAGGTGGCGTGGGTTGGAAACCCATACACCACAGACTTTTTGCGCGTGCCTCAAAGCTAGACCCGGATCGCTGTCTTGTTTATGTTATTATCGAATTGACCCGATTCCAATGCAAGGGATGGTCCCCTGGTTTAGTGGTAAAGCGCATGTCTCACACAGAAACCACCCGGGTTCGAACCGGGTGGTCTGTTTTCATTTTTAAATAAGTTTTTAACAAATCAAATTATTTTATAAAAATAATTTTATAAACTCAATATATTTTGGGACATATTGATACAATAATATGCATTTTCTTATAAAACATATATTTTTTTTACAATTTAATTGTTTAAAACCTCTTTCTATATATATATATATACATGTTTACATTTTACTTTTCCCTAAAAGAACTTACGATTTTATTTTAAATAGATAAACTATTTACCCTTCATACATTAGAATTTAAATTATATTTAGATAAATATAATTTTCAATATATATATACTAATACAAAGGTTCACTCTATTTTGAAAATTTTTATAGATAAATAAAAAAAAATTATTTATTCCCACAATACTTTCTCTAATTAAATAATAAAGGTTTACTTATTTAATTTAAATAGTTAATCATATTAAAACCCTAAATCAAATTATTACTATTATTACTTTTATTTTTTTTATATCAAACCCCTATTACATTGCATACACCCAAAACTTTTGATGACATAAACACCCGTAGTACAAGTCTCTAGATTCACACCTATTGAAACCCTAGACATTTCATTTAACACTGAACATGATATTAATTCAAATTCGTACTTTTACACTCTAGGTTAACCTTGTAAGTCACAAGGATTCACCTCACTATCTATTTTCTTGTGCAATCCACATCCTAGATACAAGTGAGTTTACATAGCCCCTTTTTACATTACTTACATTTTTGAGGTGTAACATGAGTTCAATTATACATTGTTTACAAATTACATAATACAATTCCACCCAACATTCATGTGTGTAATTTGAGCCTTATGCTTGAGTACTAGGTGTGTAAACTATTTTTGTGTGCAATTTACATGTGCAATCATTAACTATACAAGCCGACGGTTAACAATGATAGATCTATTGAGTCTGAAAAACCCACCCAAGAAGGGTGATTGTTACCGACAACACATTTTGGTTTTTGCATGCTAGTTACAAAGGTTCGATTGTACAATTTGGTTTCTCAATAGTAACTCTCCATATTTGCCTTATTAACCATGATTTGTATGGATTGTATGCACACAACACAATACTATCATTTAGAGTCAAAACCTATGTATACTCACCAACTTTTTAGTTGACATTGTTTTAACCATGTTTCAGGTACGAATGTTTGAGATTGATTAAAATCATGCTTCATATAAGATGTGGACCTAGTTTAATTTTAAATAGAAGAGCTTGTTTTGTATTTCTATATCATGTACTTGTTGAATCTTGTTTGGTTTAAATTTTGAATTAAAATATGATGTTTAATCTATTATAACATTAGACAACCATGTACTCATGTGCAGTCTCCATGTCCCGCCCCGATGTTTCTGCCGTCGGTTGGGGTGTGACAGATTGGTATCAGAGCCTTGGTTATAGGGAATTAGGTTATTAGACACCCTTGACCTAGACTATAACTTTAGGACACCTATCTATGCCATGCTTCATGATTATGTGATATGTGCTACATGCTATGTGTTACATGCTTATTAATTTATGTGTTAGTTTATTTAATACCTAAATTTTTAGAATTCATGACTTATTAGGTGTACCTAAATAATAAACAAAATAAACAACATCCCTACCCATATCCTAAGCCACATATCCTTCTTGCCTACTTCTTTGTCATCATCTTCATAGCTTGTGGAACATGATACTCATAGACATTAGTCTATAAAATTTTCTTTTACACCTCGTTAAGGTTTTAGACTTTGTTAATTATTAAAGGACACGTGCAATCTGAAAGGGTGACACCTGTATTCTGGGTTTTCTGTCTAGGAAAGCATTTCATATAAATCCTAATCAACCGAGGGATCCGTATGCTTTCCTGGGAATCACCGGGATGAGTGTTTACTTATAGGCTAAAACAAGTCTCCTTGATAATTATATAAGTTTAATTAACCTTAATATGTCATAGTATTCAAGTGGTTATGTTACTATTTGAGTACAATCCGAACTATGAATTATTTATACTTAAATATCCTCTTGTTTGATCCAAAAAAATCGTACAAATTCTCACATCTCTCATTGTGTAGTTTAAATCTGTAGAATGCCTCCCCGTCGTGTCGACAAAAACAACAACAATAGCAATGATCTTGCTGCTATTCTCACCAAACTTGTGACCCAACTTACCCAAGTTAATAACAACACCAATGGAGGCACCAGTGGCAGTGCTAATGGTGGAGGTGGTGGTGTTGCCAACCCGTCACAATGCACCTTCAAGCACTTCAATTCATGTAATCCCCTCAAATTTTATGGCACTGAAGGAGCCACGGGACTCCTTCAATGATTTGAAAGTATTGAGGGCACTTTCCTCAATAGTGATTGTCCTGACAACCTCCGTGTTCGTCAAGCCACCAACGTCTTTCAGAAACGGGCGCTCACCTGGTGGAATGATGAGAAAAGAATTAGGGGTGTGGACGTGGCAATGGCCCTACCATGGGACGAATTGAAAAGGATCATTACCGAGGAGTTCTGTCCTCGAAATGAAATGAAGAACCTAGCGGCTGAGTTTTGGGATCTTACCCAAGACAGCGATGAAAGTGTGGCCTACACCACTCGTTTCCATGAGTTGAGCCTTCTTGTGCCCCATATGGTCACACCACTGTCCCGATGCATCGAAAAGTACATCGGTGGTTTGCCTAGACAGATTCAGGATACTGTTCTAGGAGGGAATCTTGCTACCCTTGAAGATGCTATCCGCCTGTCTGCTACGTTAAATGATAATCATGTTAAGGCGGGTACGCTTACAAGGAAGGGTGCAAAGAAATTTCCCGACAAAACAACACCTCCCGCACACGTCAAGGAAGTCAAGACTGAACCATACCGCAACAGTAGGAAGAGAAAGATAAAAAACTATGCTGTGGTCACTCCAGCTGTTCCAGTTAACAAAGTTGCACCCATGGCTCAAAATCCAGCCAAGAAACCTTATGGGGGCCACTAACCACTTTGCAACACATGCAACTATCATCACCCCCAAAACATACCTTGCCGCCTTTGCAACCACTGTGGGAAACATGTCCATACGGCCAATATTTGTCGAGCCAAGGCACTTACCAACCAAAACAACCAACAAGGGGCTAATCAAGTGGTCCCAGCCAATGCAAATGGTCGTGCTTGCTTTGAATGTGGCAACCCGAACCATTTTCGTAACCAGTGCCCAAGCCTTGTCAATGCTAACCAATGCGGGGCTCGTGGGCGTGCTTTCAACATAGACGCCAATGAAGCTCATGCCAACAATGAGGTGGTCAACGGTACGTTTCTTGTCAATAAACAATATGCGTCTATACTATTTGATACCGGAGCTGATAAGAGTTTTGTGTCACTTAACTCTGAACCTTTACTTGCTAAAACACAATCCAAACTAGAGAAAACTTTCACCGTTGAGGTAGCGGATGGTAGTTCCATAACAATTGATTCCGTTATCTCTGACTGCTCCCTAGAACTCAATGAACACATGTTTCCAGTCAACCTTGTACGAATGCAGTTAAGGAGTTTTGACGTCATCATAGGCATGGATTGGTTATCAAGACACCATGCCGAAGTCATCTGTTTTGATAAATGTATCCAAATACCTCTTCCATTGGGCGACACGTTGAGAGTCTTTGGTGAGAAACCTTATAAAGGACTCAAGCTAATGCCGTGCACTACAGCCCAAAAGTACTTACGAAAGAAGTACGTGGCATTCTTAGCTCATATTGTTCAAATGGATGACAAATAGAGGAGTGTTCAAGACATCCCCATCATTCGAGATTTTCCTGAAGTGTTCCCCGAAGATCTATCCGGTCTTCCACCCGTTCGACAAGTGGATTTTGCATTGATCTTGTGCCCGGAGCTAACCCCGTGGTTAAAGCTCCATACCGGCTCACACCTTCTGAAATACAAGAACTTGCAAGCCAACTTCAAGAACTCACCGACAAAGGCTTTATCCGTCTAAGTCATTCACCGTGGGGTGCACCCGTCTTATTCATCAAGAAGAAGGATGGATCATTCCGCATGTGTATTGACTACTTTGAGCTCAACAAGCTTACTATCAAAAACCGTTACCCATTGCCTGGGATCGATGATCTCTTTGATCAACTCCAAGGTTCTACTTGTTTCTCGAAGATTGATCTTCGATTTGGTTATCACCAACTCCGTGTGCAAGAGGAAGATATTCCAAAGACTACCTTTCGAACCAGATACGGTCACTACGAATTTATGGTTATGCCTTTCGGGCTAACCAATGCACCCGCTGTTTTCATGGACCTCGTGTGCAAACCATACCTTGATAAATTCATGATCGTCTTCGTTGACGACATCCTGATCTACTCCAAGACTAAGACGGATCATGAGCAACATCTTAGACTGATCCTTGACCTTTTGAGGAAAGAGAAACTATACGCCAAATTCTCCAAGTGTGAGTTTTGGCTAAAAGAAGTTCAATTCTTAGGTCATGTTGTTAATGACATGGGAATTCTTGTTGATCCTGCTAAGATTGAAACGGTTAAAAATTAGAGTGCCCCTAAATATCCTAATGAATTTCGTTCATTTCTTGGATTAGCGGGTTATTACCGACGGTTCATCTCAAACTTCTCTAAGATTTCCGTCCCTCTCACCGCCTTAACCCACAAAGGTAAACCTTATGAGTGGGGACCGAAACAGGAAGAAGCCTTTCAAATTCTCAAGCAAAAATTATGCAGTGCTCCTATTCTCACTCTTCCTGATGGCAATGATGATCTAGTTGTCTACTATGATACATCTAACCAAGGTCTCGGTTGTGTTCTCATGCAACGAAGCAAGGTGATCTCTTATGCATCAAGGCAACTCAAGACACATGAGAAGAATTATACGACGCACGACCTTGAGTTTGGTGCGGTCGTATTCGCATTGAAGATTTGGAGACACTATCTTCAACCAAAAGGAATTCAATAAGAGGCAACGACGTTGGGTTGAACTCCTTAACGACTACGACTGTGAGATTCGTTACCATCCCGGCAAAGCGAATGTTTTAGCCGATGCTTTGAGTCGTAAGGATCATGTCATGCTTCATTGTGTCAGAATTCAAACCGACATTTAGAATCGTATCCTAGAAGCTCAACACGTCTCGGTCACCGAGGGTAACATGTACGAGGAAATGTCGTGTGGTGTTGAACTTCAGCTTGAATCCAAACCCAATGGCTTGCTCTATTACTTGAATTGTATTTGGATTCCCGATCGTGATGATTTCCATGTGTTTCTCATGAACGAGGCACACAAGACTCGTTATTCTATTCATCCCGGTGCGGATAAGATGTACCAAGATCTTCGCCAACAGTATTGGTGGCCCGGTATGAAGAAAGACATTGCACTCTATGTTGCAAAATGTCTAACTTGCTCTAAAGTCAAAGCCGAACATCAACGTCCTTCCGGTTTGCTTGAGCAACCAGAAATTCCCGTATGGAAGTGGGAGAACCTAGCCTTGGATTTCATTACCAAACTCCCTCGCACTTCAAGAGGTTATGATAGTATTTGGGTGATCATTGACCGTCTCACCAAATCAGCTCACTTATTGCCCATCCGTGAAGACTAAGGGGCTGAGAAACTATCCCGAATCTACATCGAAGAAATAGTGAATCGTCACGGTGTTCACTAAATATAATCTCTGATAGAGATGCAAGTTTCACCCCCCGATTTTGGCAATCTCTACAAACTGCTCTTGGTACACGATTGGATTTGAGCACGGCTTACCATCCCCAAACTGATGGTCAAACTGAGCGAACAATCCAAACCCTCGAGGACATGCTTAGAGTTGTGTTATTTATTTTGGTGGAAATTGGGATTCACATTTATCCCTCATTGAGTTCTCTTACAACAATAGCTACCACACAAGTATCGACATGGCTCAATTTGAAGCTCTCTATGGTCGTAAGTGTCGTTCTCCTATCTGTTGGAACGAGATTGGTGAAGCACAAATCACCGGTCCCGAGTTAATCCAAGAAATATCCGACAAGATCATTCAAATACGTGACAACATTCGAGTAGCGAGGAGTCGGCAAAAGAGCTATGCCGACAAACGACGAAAACCCTTGGAATTCGAAGTCAGCGACCTTGTACTTCTAAAGGTGTCCCCTTAGAATGGAGTGATCCATTTTGGGAAGATGGGTAAACTAGCACCTCGCTATGTGGGTCCATTCAAGATCCTTGAGAGGATTGGGAAAGTGGCTTACAAACTCGAATTACCTCCATCACTTGACAACGTGCATCCTACATTTCATGCATCCAATATGAAGAAATGCCTTGTTGACGAGAATCTCCATATACCCCTTGACGATGTGCGCATTGATGAAACGAAGCACTTTGTTGAGAAACCTATGGAGATTATGGACCGTGAGATCTAACAACTCAAGCTCAGCCGTATTCCTATAGTTAAAGTTCGTTGCCGATTCAGTAGCCTCAACTAGTTCACTTGGGAACGTGAGGATCAAATGCAGCTCAAGTACCCACACCTCTTTGCCGATTCAGTAGCCTCAAATAGTTGAATTTCGGGACGAAATTCCCTCAACATGGGGATACTGTAACATTCTTGATTTTTCATGTATTTGCTTAATGCAATGAACAATATTTCAATTTCCATCTCCATTACTATACTCTATGTTATCTCTTACAAGTAGTTGAAATTCAAGGCTTCACCAACACAGTTTTGTGTTGTACATAATCACATGCATATACACTAAATAAATCAAGTCTATGGATTCAATACTCTCATAATTACTCATACAATGTGTGTACATAAGTTTTGGACTATAAAACATCTACACATTTACAATTTTTTTTAAAAAAAAAGTTTAAGCTTTAAAGGTCAAAATATAATTTATACATGTGTTTATGTACACTAAGATTGAACCTTCGGCCATTTGGACTTCCGTCTTGAACCCCCTCCTTTGAAATTGAACCCTTGTCATCTCAATTTTGACTCTATTCATCATAATTTGACCCCATTTGACTTCCCAAGGTCAAACAGGGCCGAATCCCTACAAATGGATAGATAAATCGATCGGACCCGACGGATTCAAAGATGTACTGAGTTCCAAATCAAGTACCGGCCATATCCAGGCCCAAATAACACTCCAATTCGACAATTCCGCAGATCAATTCGAATTCGAACGAATTTGAATTCGCAGAGTTAAACCAAATCAATTTGACATTCAAATCAAACCAATTACACGCATTCAATCCCGTAAATCATGCACTAATCAATCACGTGTGAATCCAACTCTAAAGCATGACATAATTCATAGCTTAATCGGCCAATTTACGCGTAAACCGATCCTAACAGCCGTCATATGCAAGTCTCAATCGAATTAGCCATTTAAGATAATAGAGAACAATTTAAATCCCTCACACCCATTCGCATACTCACACACAAACTCTCCGAACCCCAATCACACCCCATATCACGTCGAATCCTCGATCGAGCACCAAGAATAGCGGGCGTTTTGACCCAGCCGTCTGCACTCACCACTCAATCAAAACAAGTAAGTTTCGTACCTTTCGATTCGTTTCTAGATGCTTATCAAAAGCCCCTTATCAAATCGCAAGAACAGAATCGAATTGAACAAATTTAAAATCTAGGGTTCATGTTCATCTAGCGCTAAAACGATTTGATGGTTTGAATCTAATATCGCTTATAAACTTTTAAATTCCATTACCTGATAGCGAAACCACCTAGCCCAGCCGGTAAGTCACTGCACCGCTAGGCTAGGTGGCGTGGGTTCGAAACCCATACACCACAGATTTTTTGCGCGTGCCTCAAAGCTAGACCCGGATCGCTGTTTTGTTTATGTTATTATAGAATTGACCCGATTCCAATGCAAGGGATGGTCCCCTGGTTTAGTGGTAAAGCGCATGTCTCACACAGAAACCACCCGGGTTCGAACCGGGTGGTCTGTTTTCATTTTTAAATTAGTTTTTAACAATTCAAATTATTTTACAAACATAATTTTATAAACTCAATATATTTTGGGACATATTGATACAATAATATGCATTTTCTTATAAAACAAATATTTTTTTTTACAACTTAACTGTTTAAAACTTCTTTCTATATATAAAAAAATATATACATGTTTACATTTTACTTTTCCCTAAAAGAACTGACGATTTTAATTTAAATAGATAAACTATTTACCTTTCATACATTAGAATTTAAATTAAATTTAGATAAATATAATTTCATATATATATATATATATACTAATACATATGCTCACTCTATTTTGAAACTTTTTATAAATAAATAAATAAATAAAATAAATTTATTTATTCCCGGAGTACTTTCTTCAATTAAATAATAAGGGTTTACTTATTTAATTTAATTAGTTAATCATATTAAAACCCTATATCAAATTATTACTATTATTACTTTTATTTTTTTTTTATTTTTTTTTATATCAAACCCCTATTCCATTGCATACACCCAAAACTTTTGATGACATAAACACCCGTAGTACAAGTCTCTACACTCACACCTATTGAAACCCTAGACATTTCATTTAACACTGAACATGATATTAATTCAAATTCATACTTTTACACTCTGGGTTAACCTTGTAAGTCACAAGGATTCACTTCATTATCTATTCTCTTGTGCAATCCACATCCTAGATACAAGTGAGTTTACATAGCCCCTTTTTACATTACTTATATTTTTGGTGTGGAACATGAGTTCAATTATACATTGTTTACAAATTACACAATACAATTCCACCCTACATTCATGTGTGCAATTTGAGCCTTATGCTCGAGTACTAGGTGTGTAAACTATTTTTGTGTGCAATTTACATGTGCAATCATTAACTATACAAGCTAACGGTTAACAATGATAGGTTTATTGAGTCTGACAAACCCACCCAAGTAGGGTGATTGTTACCGACAACACATTTTGGTTTTTGCATGCTAGTTACAAAAGTTTGATTGTACAATTTGGTTTCACTATAGTAACTCTCCATATTTGCCTTATTAACCATGATTTGTATGGATTGTATGCACACAACACAATACTACCATTTAGAGTCAAAACCTATGTATACTCACCAACTTTTCAGTTGACATTGTTTTAACCACGTTTCAAGTATGAATGTTTGAGATTGATCAAAAGCATGCTTCATATAAGATGTGGACCTAGTTTAATTTTAAATAGAAGAACTTGTTTTGTATTTCTATATCATGTACTCGTTGAATATTGTTTGGTTTAAATTTTGATTTAAAATATGATGTTTAATCTATTACAACATTAGACACCGTGTGCTCATGAACAGTCTCCATGTCCCGCCCTGACATTTCCGCCATCGGTTGGGGTGTGACATCCAACCTCTTAGAGAAGTCATGGAGTGATTGTAAAGTTGCAGTAAAGCTTTCTTCTGAATCATCCGGTCTCACTTCCGACTGATCCATGCATGTGAAGCTGGAAGGTTCTTGCTCCTTATAATCACTTAACACTACTAGAGATGTTGGAGTTATAACTTTCGATTCTTGGACTTTGAAGGGATCATCTTGTTGTTCAGTTAGATAGTTCTTTCGGATCTGAACCTTGATTTCTTCCAAATGACAAAACTCTTGTTGTTCAGTTGGAGAGATCTTGAGGAGTTGAACCTTAATTTCTTCCAAATGATGAAACAGATTTCCTAGGGTCCATGAGTCGGAATCTAGAGTTAAGTGTTGAATTTATTGGGGCGGTGTGGTTTCCTCATATGGTTACCAGTAGGGTTGGTGAAAATCCGTGGAATACCCTTGATAGTTATAACAATCTTGAGTGTAGTGGGGTTCCCCACATATCTCACACCAAACCTCCGAATAGTGGTATTCATAGTCGTCTTTGTATACTCCATAACAACCCTCATAGTTGTCATCCCTGAAAGTTGATGTAAGGAATAATCAAAACAAACCATAAAAGTAGTTTTTAACGTTAAAAAGGCAAATCCGTTAACTCGAATTTTTCTTGAAATCACCGTGTCACCGGCAACGGCGCCAAAAACTTGATGTGTCATTTTTAGTATATAAAAATATAATAATAGGATGGTTTTACGAGATCATGTTTTAAATTTATAAAATGATAATTACTTTAACTTAAAAACACACACAATAGGCAAGTGTACCTATCGCAGCGTAATATAGTTTAGGTAAGAACCAAGTATCGAACCAATGGACACGGTCGAGTTCCAGTACTCAACTTTTGTTATCGTTTAGCCGAATCAATTAGTGAGTGGATTTTGTGTGATTGTGAAGCGGAATAGTAAATGACAGAAAAGTAAATGACGGTAAAGTAAATAACAGAAAAATAAAAACGTGCGTGATGTGTGTAATAGAAATATAATGAACAGAATAGTAAATAGCAGAAAAGTAAATATCTCGGAGATGATCAGGTCACGAAGAGTATTGCTTCGAGATTCGAATCCGCTTGGTACGTGATAATGTTAAGTGGTAGTGCCTCCCGTTAAGGACAACAATTACCCTCAACCCTTCGAATGGTCATCTCCGGGTTGGTTTAAGACATCAAACGTAAAATGCTTTGTATTAGAGTTAAATAGGTGATTATATTTTGTTCACCGGGAGGCGGTGCAACAATGGGACCAAGTATAAAGACGTACCATTCCCAACATGAGTTCACCAATTCTTGGTCGCATAATAAGTTCGTATAAAGACGTACGACCTTAATAATGTTGACCAAGACTTGGCTTATCAATCTCTACTTGTATAAAGACATATAAGCTTCAAGAGAAGTTTGATTAAAAAGGTTTTACGATCTTGCACTTAAAAATCAAGAACACTCACAAATATAAAGACGGATTTAGACAATAATAAAAGCTCACTGAAAAAGATGGTTTTAAGGACGAATGACTAAAGATATAAACACATCACTTGGATTAATACGTTAAACATTAACATGCACCAAACTTCATCTTCACCCTTGCAATACAAAGAGTCTAGCCACGAATGGTCATACTAACTAGCATAACGCTGAGTTTCGTAGGCTCCCCTATTACGGAACAAGGAGGAAGAGCCCCTCTACTCACTACTACTATACTCTAACTACGAAATAAGCTTTCTCTGGTGTGTTCTTGGGGTATGTAAGGAATGTCTAAATGAAGAAATCAAGCCATCTATTTATAGGCCTCAAAATGAGTAATGCACGGCCGTGCATTAGATTACACGGGCATGCAAACACCTCGGGAATCAAACAGGGTACAAAGGACAGTGTACCGGAGTCTGGGAGGCCAGACATGAAATGCACGACCGTGCATCCCTCTGTCTGCTCCCTAGGCTATTCTTTTAGCTGCTAGTTGACTTGTGTTGGCCTGGTTTGACTTCTTGGGGGTCAATGCTCGGATTTGGTCCTCCAAAAGCTTGATTTCTTCATGTTTTAGGCTGGTTTTTGCTCAGTTTATCTTGGAACACCAAATAACCTGCAATTGTGAAATATTAACGCATTAAGTATCATTTGCAAGGCTTTTAATCAATTAGTACCATAATATGGGGATTATCATAATACCCAACACTTAAACTTTGCTTGTCCTCAAGCAAACTCATGCATGATCATACCCATAACTAAAAACATTACAAGGGTAATGGAGCTCCAAGTAGCTGGAAACTCCGGGATAACTCTTGAGTCGCTTATTCTATTTTTGTGTTTTTCTATGATGGAATCCATAACAAGCCTACTAGAACTTCAATTATGCATAACCTATCACTCCTCACAATGTTCACTCAACTCTTAGGGTTATATATGTATGGATAATGTAAGTAAAGAGGAACACTCAAGTTCGAATCGAATTATGCAATGGTCATAAGCTTGTATGCAAATCAAGTCTCCATCAATTAACTAAGTAGTATGCATGAATCAAGAGGAATTTAAAGGGTTTTAATGTGGCTAAATTAAAATTAAAGGGTGAAAATGAAAACATTTTTGGATTTTTAGGGATTTTTAAAGGGTTTGAAGGGCTGCAACTATCGTGAAACACACAGCTACGACCTCATGGCTTAAAATGAAAAATACTAGCAGGTCCCTCTACAATACTCAGATCATGAGGGTATAACTAATATGAGGGCTCGTTTATGGTCATATTGCCAAGACCAAGATCTGTTATCATTCTCAACTGTTCCCTTACTGTGTAATACACATTGCTGCCTTTGCGCATGGATCTTTCAGCTTGTAGCCTAACAGCTCCTACTTGGATCAGGTGCGTATACTCACTTTGGGAATAAGTTTGATTCTTGCTACACTTTCCATCGTGGCTCCAGTTTCCACACTTTTCACATTTGCCGTATCTTCTGGCTCTTCTCTTGGTGGCACTTTTTGATAAGCCGAAGAATGGTGGTAATTGTTCTTGCTTGCGTCACCGTTTTCTTATATCACTGGTTTCTTTAAAAACTTTCTCTCGGAGTTCGGCGGTAATTCAGGCTTTGTAAAATGAAGGCAGAAAAGCAAATTGAAATCAAAGGAATGCATGTCCAGTTCTTTAAGGTCTTGCCGGTAAAAGACCCACTTCTCTCTTTCTTTTTATTTTCTTCTTTTTCTATTTTTTTTATTTTTGTATCAAGACAAATTCTTCAATAACACTTTTTCCTCAATTTCCTTGAAATAATGTTTCCATAAATTCCTTGCAGATAGTTTGGCTGTTTCTTCCTAATACATCCACGTTCTTGTATATTCCAATTCCTTTGAGTTAAAACAGATTCTTTCCAAAATTGTCTCAATGGTAATAAACTTAAAATGACGACATAAGATAATTTTCCCATTTTGAAGACATTCAGCCAATAAATGGTGTTTACGAAAAGCTGGTTGGGTGATAAATGTGGGTAGTAGAAAAGAAAAGGCTAAGGCTCAGAGGGCTATCTAGGCGGATAATATTTTTGGGATTTTTAGGGTTTAAGGATAATATATAGGGGTAATAAAGTCCTAGGTGCCTCAATCATTTTTATACTTTCACTACTTCATGATCTTGATATGTATAAGTCATACAAGTTCTAATTATGCATAAAATTCGATCGAATAAATACTCAATGTGCCAAACGAAAGAGCATGCGAAAATAATGATAATAATGCTCGTGAAAAGGCTCAGATTATTCTCACATGGAAATAGATGGAATAGGGAATAGCGATTTGTTATGCATAATATCCATTTGTTTCTTCTTGCCATGTCTTCGTATTATTTAATTAGGTGCGAACTCAAAGAGGTTTAGATTTAAGGTTTAAATTTTTTTGGGTTTTTCAAAAGGTTGGTTTTTGTAATATTTTAGTCAAATGGGTAGAAAATCACAAGTTAAGTTTTACTGCTTTGAGGATACAAGTAGTCCTGAATCTCTAATTCCCCACCCCACACTTAAAATTGTGCATTGCCCTTGATGTACAAATGCATGTAATGAAATGCTATGTAGGAATTTAATGCATGGAGTTTTAAAGGAAAGGAAACGGGTACTTCCTCGGTTAATTCGGTGTATAACCTAAGGCCGAAACTTATTGCTGCTGTCAGGCGGTGTCTATCAGCTTCTTGTCAACATGTTGCTTCAAAGATTTCATCGAATTTTGAAGAAATTTGATGTGGTTTCTGATTCCTCAGGTTGTAGAGATGGAGTGTGATTCCTCAAATAAGTAGAGAGACTATCTGGTGATGCTATACTACCTGACGCATAAGGGAAAACATAAAAGCAGACAAGGAAAATAAAAGGTAGTAGTTAAGCTACTAAGGTCCTAGTATTGAGAGGCATACCTGGGGCTGAAGTATGAGAAACTTAAATTTGAAAAGTCAAAACTGAGGTCCATGATTCTGCCGTATTCACCAACCTCTGAATTTATTCATGATCATCGGGTTGCCTCCCGGAAGTGCCACGTTTATTTAAGGATCGTTGGCCAGACCCATACGTGCTTCATCAGTCTTTCTTCGGGTGGGATAATCAGTCAAATGGGTGGCTTGTAATATGGAGAGGTCATCCAACCCATTTGATAACCATGCATACTGTCACACCCCCAAAATCCACAAACGCAGTTCTACCGTTTGGCATGTGACAAACCAGGATCTCAGTCATTAGTTACGTCAAACGACACTATATTAGTTTAAACAAAACCATTAAATATTCAGAGTTAAATGCGGAAGCATAAACATTAATAGGAAATCAAAAGTATTTACACGCAATAAAGCGTCAATTATTGTAAGTAAGTAAACTGTTAAGTGTTTGAAATAGATGCCATGATAGTAGGACTCCATGCATGTCCTAAGTGTGCAATCTGTGCCAAAGCAACCTGAGAAACATGTAAGAAAAAGTGTCAACACGATGTTGGTGAGTTCACAGGTTTGATGTAAATAAACTGTTTGAGTGTTGCTGGATCCACATACGTAAGTCATACCTATTGCTAGCTGGACAATGTACAAGTTACTCTAAGTGCTCGCAACCGTAGACTGACAGTTTATGTTTGAATGCCTCCCACCAGGTCTATCAACCATGGTGCATGTTTTAGGTCAATATTACACCCGTTCGACTTCCAATCGATTAGCGCGACTAACGCGGGTGGGGTTTGTCAAACCCAGTAGTACTACTCAACATACCTTGTTGTTCTTCATATTTAAACGGTTCGATGTGAGGACTTTCATGATAGAGTTTACGCTTAAGTACACAAGTGGTAGTGAAATACTATGTGATCCATGTCCGTTTGTGTGTGTCTCTCCCTGGCTGGAAGACAAGTAACGGATGTCTGTTCGTATGTATGTTTCTCCCCACCGGGAAAACAAGTAAAATGATGTTTGTTTGTATGCATGTTTCTCCCCAATGGGAAAACAAGTAAAATGATATTCGTTTGTATGTATGTTTCTCCCCAACAGGAAAACAAGTAAAATACCGTTTGTGTGTATGCATGTTTTTCCCCAATGGGAAAACAAGTAAAATAATGTTTGTGAGTATGCATGTTTCTCCTCAACAGGAAAACAAGTAAAATGATGTTTGTGTGTAAGCATGTTTCTCCCATAATAGGAAAACAAGTAAAAAGGGGCCATGAAACTCACCTGGATAAAGTAGTGGATTTGATCACGCGAAAGAAAGGTTAGAACCACAAGTGTAAGTCTCAGACGACTTACGTATGCCCTAAAATTATAAACACATAAAATTAGGGACAAGTTGGGATTTGTGACGACGACACGGAAGAGTAGACGAACGTGTCCACGGGGAATAGGATTTATTTAAGAATTAGAATAACTAAGTTTCGTGTCGAACGTTAATAATGAATAATAAATGAACAAATAAATAAATTCGTACGTCAAAGTCGTTTACAAAAGTTAGGAAAATAATATAATTAAATATATTATTTTTAGGTTCGCAGGATTAACTAAATAATCATTTGTGGTAAAAATAATAAATATATTATTTTTATTCGAGGTAATAAACATGAGTAAATAATATAATAATTATATTATTAAATAGTTTAAAACGTTACACGAGGTATAAAACGATACGAAATAATATAAAAATATATATTATTTAATAACATGAGTCACGGGTAGAAAATAATATAAACATATTATTTTATTCGAAGTTACGGTTTAAAAAATAATATAAATATATTATTTTTATTCAATAATAACATAAATATATATTTTTTAAAGTGGGGATAATAATAAAAATAGGTTAATAATTCAAACCCGAGCCTACGGGTTGTTTCCCGGGCTAAAACAAATTTGTATAATATTATATTAATATAACAAAAGGTTTTATAATTAAAATAATATCAAAAATCGGTTTTAAAAATAAAAGTGGGTGGAGAGACTCGAACCCGGGTCTCTCCCACAACAGCACACACACTTAACCAGTCCCGCCCGCTAGGGTATCGCAACAGAATCCGAATTTAAATGGTTTTAACCAATATCTCCCGTGAGTTCCCTCCCCATGCCCACAGTCGATCGAACCAGTCCAAAGCCTATCAATTCGATCGAGACTTGTCAGATTTTTGAAAGGGTTTTGCTAATCGGGTCAAGGCGAGTTAGTAATCAAAGTTAATTGTATAAATAACAAGTTTCGAGTGGTAAAAATTCAGTTGCTGAACCGAAACCCTAGCTTTTGAAAACGAAATCACATTGAACAATTTTGATAATAAAATATGTTAAATTCATAGGGCTTTTGACAAGTATTGTATTGCGAATCAAACCATGTAGTTCAATTGGATTATGGTTGAGTTTAGGCTGGAGTTCGATTAAACCCAAGAACATGATGAATCCTAGAATCGGATTTTGATAATATCGATATTGTAAGTCTCAATAATGTTAGGGCTTTCCATTTACAGATGAAGACGAAGCTAAGGATGTGAAAATTTACCAGGTTAGTACTCGAATTGACTGTGTTCGACTAGAACTAGTGCCGACTGTGACTGGTTTGACCTCCGATGCTCTCTGTTGCTATTCCGGTCAAATTGAGGTATAAAACAGCTTCAAGGAAGTTCGTTTAGTGTGCGCAGATGAGTGATTTCAGGTGTGAGGATCGGACTGACACTGATTCGAGAATAAAAGAGAGGTAGTCGACGGTTATGAGTTTTGATTCTCATTATTGGGTTTAATTCGTGAATTAATGGTGTTTTAACACCTTAATGGTGTCGTTAAATATTGTTAATCGTGAATGACGGTTACAAATCAACCGATTTCGTAAATTCAAGCTCAAGAACATTCTGTTTGACTCAGGAAAGTCAACAGAAATCGAAATTCGTTTAATTACAGGATTAGTCCTTATGGTTTCTGAGTTAGGGTTTTTAATATTGACAGCATTGGTCCCTAAAGTTTGGGTTTGAGTTTCTTAGGTTATGATTTGGTTAGTTTGACTTTATAAAAGTCAACAGGAATTATCTATAGACTAATTACAAGTTTAGTCCCTCAATTTCTATGTACACAAGTTTGAATATAGGCAGGATTAGTCCCTGAAGTTTGAGTTTGGGTTAGATATGTTAACTTTAACTGGATTTTTCTAACGGGGTTAACTGGAAAAGTCCGAATTGTCACACGTACAATGATAATAAGCTGATCCAGGAATTAGTGGAGTCCATATTGGACCAACTGGACAGAGGAAAACAGGGTAAAAAGTGTTCAAACTTGAAACGGTCATAACTTGAGCTACGTTTGGAGTTAGAGGGCCCCCGACCAGGGGACGGAAAGGTTTCGACGAGACGGATCATGTGGAAAACAGTCGAAGACGGTTTGTCCCAATGGTCCGAGCCAAATTCCTCCATTAAGTGGCCAAATTTCAAAAATAATAATTTTTTCCCAATTTTATATTTTTTTATACCTTCAACTTTTTCGTGCTAAAACAGGTGAATCATTGATTTATATATTTTCAAACTCTATTTATTGTTTTAATTTTAGTTTGGATAGATCGATTTGAAATTTTGAAAATTTTTGTAAACCTGCCAAATTTAGAATACTTTATAGAAGAGCACCTAAAGAAAATGGTATAATTAAATCACGCCAACATCATTTGAAATTTCCTGGGCCAAACTTCAAGAAACCCATGTAGTGAAGGAGACGGTCACCCCGATATGATAATTTTGTCACGTAATCTTCGTTGGATGAACGTTGCTTCTTCCATGAGAAGTGGTCCTTAGAGTGATATGCCCTATCCTGTGGCTTATGCGATTCATTGAATGATTCACTGATATGCTTGGTCACAGGCTAGTTACCCCTGTTGCAAGGAAGAGGTCCCACCATTGTCATTTGTTTGTTGGTGAATACTTCCTCCTGGATGTTGGTCTCACAGTCTGGTTCTTCATATGATGTTTCTCTGAAGTGATAGGAACTCCAGATTGTTCCATACATCCTTCTTGTGCTTCCATATTTAGGATTCCCACCAATTCTTCTTTAGAGATTCGTTCTTCTAACTCCTTTGATGGTTTAGCTTCCAGTGTGACATTCTTGATTTTTCATGTATTTGCTTAATGCAATGAACAATATTTCAATTTCATTCTCAATTACTATACTCTATGTTATCTCTTACAAGTAGTTGAAATTCAAGGCTTCACCAACCAAGTTTTGAGTTGTACATAATCACATGCATATACACTAAATAAATCAAGTCTATGGATTCAATACTCTCACAATTACTCATAAAATGTGTGTACATAAGTTTTGGACTATAAAACATCTACACATTTACAAAAAAAAAAATTAAAAAAAAGTTTAAGCTTTAAAGGTCAAAATATAATGCATACATGTGTTTATGTACACTAAGATTGAACCTTCAGCCATTTGGACTTCCGTCTTGAACCCCCTCCTTTGAAATTGAACCCTTGTCATCTCAATTTTGACTCTATTCATCATAATTTGACCCCATTTGACTTCCCAAGGTCAAACTGGGCCGAATCCCTACAAATGGATAGATAAATCGATCGGACCCGACGGATTCAGCAATGTACTGAGTTCCAAATCTAGTACCGACCATATCCAGGCCCAAATAACACTCCAATTCGACAATTCCGCGGATCAATTCGAATTCGAACGAATTTGACTTCGCAGAGTCAAACCAAATCAATTTAACATTCAAATCAAACCAATTACACGCATTCAATCCCGTAAATCATGCACTAATCAATCACGCATGAATCCAACTCTAAAACATGACTCAATTCATAGCTTAATCGGCCAATTTACGCGTAAACCGATCCTGTCAGCCGTCATATGCAAGGCTCAATCGATTTAGCCATTTAAGATAATAGAGAACAAATTAAATCCCTCACACCCATTCGCATACTCACACATAAACTCTCCGAACCCAGAATCACACCCCTTATCACGTCGAATCCTCGATCGAGCACCAAGAACAGCGGGCGTTTTGACCCAGTCGTCTGCACTCACCTGTAACATCCCGAAAATAGTAAATAAGTAAATAAAAATACGATGGAGATTTAAACGTCATAAAACGAAAGAAAGACGGATGGGCTTGGGCTCGACTCCAACGGGCCGAGGGAAGCCCAAGTATAAAAGGGGCAAGACAGCCCATTTGACCATTTCACCTCCATTTCACCAATTCTAGATAGAGAAAGGGAGCCCGGGTCTAGAGAGAGAAAGTCGACGGATCGTCACGAGATTTGAGGAGCACGTTACTACTGAGAGCGTGAGCAAAACCTCCGGATCAGAATTCCAATCCAGGTAATGATTCGATCATAATATGAGTTTTTGTTCATTTTGGGGTTTCTCGGGTTTTAGCTAAAAAGGAGACGTTTTCATGGATGAAACTTAATAATAAGCTTAGAAATAGCATCTAGAATGAAAACCGGTTGTTTAGATCAAAGAAAATTGTAAGATTAGCATGATCGGATTAACATGCAAGAATTCCAAAATTTTGGTCCAGGAACCAGGTACTGCGTACTTACCAAGTACGCAAGAAGGATTTCCTGCGTACTTACCAAGTACGCAGGAGGAAGTCCCTGCGTACTTATCAAGTACGCAGGAGAAAGATCCTGCGCACTTGACAAGTGCGCATGAGCAAGTCCCTGCGCACTTACTAAGTGCGCAGGCAGCAGACCAGTAAGTAAAGTCAGTATGTTTTAGGATGATTAAAACGTTAGAGTCGGGATTGGGTCTGATGTATATTTAACTACCTAATTCAGATAGTACGTGACGTTGTTGGACCTTCGTTTAGGACAACCTAGAGAAGCTTATCAGGTGAGTTCTATGTGCCCCCTTCTATGTTATGTGCAAACCTTATTAAATGATTTGGGGCTGAAATGTATACACTAAATGAATAAATGATATGAACGCTAATGTAATCATACGTGATATACTAATATATATGTTATATATATATATACAGAAATGAATTAGGCACAAAGAATGAATCGTATGATTACATAAAATGAATGAAAGAACAACACAATGTGTAAGAATGAAATCTTGCTTTATATCCATGTATATATTGCTTCCTATGAATGAATAAACGTTATGAATGGAACAATGATAACGGCTACCTCGGTAGACGGACGACCACTCGACTATTATGCAGCCAGAAATGAAAGTCTAGAAAGGTAGACTAAACAGGCCACTACGGTGGAGTAAGTCCCGAAATCGATGTACGGCTGTATAATTAGTTCGGGTGGGAGACGGATACCTTAGGGCAGTCAGGCAAATATGACGGACTACGACGGTAGGACGGTTGTAAGTATGACGGACTACGACGGTAGGACGGTTGTAAGTATGACGGACTACTTCGGTAGGACGGTTGTAAGATAATGACTTCGGTAGGACGGTTGTAAGATAATGACGGACGGACACTAGTTGCCGGACGGTTGTAAGAATGGCGGACCATGACGGTGGACCGTGGCGTTTGTCTTGGTGACATTCGCAAACAAATGACGGGTTGATCACCCTTAAGTGTATTACCCAAGAATGTAAAGAAAAGAAAAGAAAAGGTGAATGCATATATATATATGTAATCACAAAATAAAGAAGAAAGAGAAGCAAAAGTTATGAAAATAAATGACACCAATGATGTGAATATATATCTATATGTATTTGCGAAGAATGATAAATGAGAAGCAATTCAAGTCAATGTGTACTTATATAAACGTATATATATAATTATGCATACTTATAAAGAAAAGAATGTTTATACCTAATTGCATTAAACTAGAACTCACCAGCGTTAGCTGACTTTTAGTATACATTTCAGGTAAAGGAAGAAAAGGTCGTGCGATGGCGTGAAGGTTACCCGGCACAAGACTGACATCCCACTTTTGTTTGTTAAGACAATGTTGGGTTTTTAATTGTTAAGACTTCCACTGTTATGTAATGTAATTGAATGATGAATGTTTTAAATTTAAGTTCAGTATTTATGGCTATGTTTATGAGTAAATCCAACAAGTGAGGTCACCCGGGAAAGGGGCATTACATCACCACTCAATCAAAACAAGTAAGTTTCGTACCTTTCGATTCGTTTCTAGATGCTTATCAAAAGCCCTTTATCAAATCACAAGAACAAAATCGAATTGAAAAAATTTAAAATCTAGGGTTCATGTTCATAAACTTTTAAATTTAAAGCCCCTTATCAAATCGCAAGAACAAAACGATTTGGGGGTTTGAATCTGATATCGCTTATAAACTTTTAAATTCCATTACCTGATAGCGAAGCCACCTATCCCAGCCGGTAAGTCACTGCACCGCTAGGCTAGGTGGCGTGGGTTCGAAACCCATACACCATAGACTTTTTGCGCGTGCCTCAAAGCTAGACCCGGATCCCTGTCTTATTTATGTTATTATCGAATTGACCCGATTCCAATGCAAGGGATGGTTCCCTGGTTCACTGGTAAAGCGCATGTCTCACACAGAAACCACCCGGGTTGAACCGGGTGGTCTGTTTTCATTTTTAAATCAGTTTTTAACAACTCAAATTATTTTATAGAAATAATTTTATAAAGTCAATATATTTTGGGACATATTGATACAATAATATGCATTTTATTATAAAACATATATTTTTTTTACAATTTAATTGTTTAAAATCTTTTTCTATATATAAAAAATATATATATATATACATGTTTACATTTTACTTTTCCCTAAAAGAACTTAAGATTTTATTTTAAATAGATAAACTATTTACCCTTCGTACATTAGAGTTTAAATTATATTTAGATAAATATAATTTCCTATATATATATATACTAATACATATGTTCACTCTATTTTGAAACTTTTTATAGATAAATAAAAAAATAAATTTATTTATTCCCACAGTACTTTTTCTAATTAAATACTAAGGGTTTACTTATTTAATTTAATTAGTTAATCATATTAAAACCCTAAATTAAATTATTACTTTTATTTTTTTTGTATCAAACCCCTATTACATTGCATACATCCAAAACTTTTGATAACATAAACACCCGTAGTACAAGTCTCTACACTCACACCTATTGAAACCCTAGACATTTCATTAGCACTGAACATGATATTAATTCAAATTCGTACTTTTACACTCTAGGTTAACCTTGTAAGTTACAAGGATTCACCTCACTATCTATTCTCTTGTGCAATCCACATCCTAGATACAAGTGAGTTTACATAGCCCCTTTTTACATTACTTACATTTTTGGGGTGTAACATGAGTTCAATTATACATTGTTTACAAATTACATAATACAATTCCACCCTACATTCATGCGTGCAATTTAAGCCTTATGCTTGAGTACTAGGTGTGTAAACTTTTTTTGTGTGCAATTTACATGTGCAATCATTAACTATACAAGCCGACGGTTAACAATGATAGATCTATTGAGTCTGACAAACCCACCCAAGTAGGGTGATTGTTACCGACAACACATTTTGGTTTTTGCTTGCTAGTTACAAAGGTTTGATTGTACAATTTGGTTTCACAATAGTATCTCTCCATATTTGCTTTATTAACCATGATTTGTATAGATTGTATGCACACAACACAATATTACCATTTAGAGTCAAAACCTATGTATATTCACCAACTTTTTAGTTGACATTGTTTTAACCATGTTTCAGGTACGAATGTTTGAGATTGATCAAAAGCATGTTTCACATAAGATGTGGACCTAGTTTAATTTTAAATAGAAGAACTTGTTTTGTATTTCTATATCAGGTACTCGTTGAATCCTTTTTGGTTTAAATTTTGAATTAAAATGTGATGTTTAATCTGTTACAACATTAGACAACCATGTACTCATGAGCAGTCTCCATGTCCCGCCCCGAAGTTTCTGCCTTCGGTTGGGGTGTGACAGATTGGTATTAGAGCCTTGGTTATAGGGAAATAGGTTATTAGACACACTTGACCTAGACTATCTTTAGGACACCTATCTATGCCATGCTTCGTGATTATGTGATATGTGCTACATGCTATGTGTTACATGCTTATTAATTTATGTGTTAGTTTATTTGATACCTAAATTTTTAGAATTCATGACTTATTAGGTGTACCTAAATAACAAACTAAATAAACAACATCCCTACCCATATCCTAAGCCACATATCCATCTTGCCTACTTCTATATCATCATCTTCATAGCTTGTGGAACATCATACTCATAGACATTAGTCTATAAAATTTTCTTTTACACCTCGTTAAGGTTTTAGACTTTGTTAATTATTAAAGGACACGTGCAATCTGAAAGGGTGACACCTGTATTCTGGATTTTCTGTCTAGGAAAGCATTTCATATAAATCCTAATCAACCGAGGGATCCGTATGCTTTCCTGGGAATCCTCGGGATGAGTGTTTACTTATAGGCTAAAACACATCACCTTGATAATTATATAAGTTTAATTAACCTTAATATGTCATAGTATTCAAGTGGTTATGTTACTATTTGAGTACAATCCGAACTATGAATTATTTATACTTAAATATCCTCTTGTTTGATCCAAGAAATTCTTACAAATTCTGACATCTCTCATTGTGTTGTTTAAATCTGTAGAATGCCTCCCCGTCGTGTCAACGACAACAACAATAGCAATGATCTTGCTGCTATTCTCACCAAACTTGTGACCCAACTTACCCAAGCTAATAACAACACCAATGGAGGCACCAGTGGCAGTGCTAATGGTGGAGGTGGTGGTGGTGCCAACCCCCCACAATGCACCTTCAAGCACTTCAATTCATGTAATCCCCTCAAATTCTATGGCACCGAAGGAGCCACGGGACTCCTTCAATGGTTTGAAAGTATTGAGGGCACTTTCCTCAATAGTGACTTTCCTGACAACCTCCGTGTTCGTCATGCCACCAACGTCTTTCAGAAACGGGCACTCACCTGGTGGAATGATGAGAAAAGAATTAGGGGTGTGGACGTGGCAATGGCCCTATCGTGGGACGAATTGAAAAGGATCATGACCGAGGAGTTCTGTCCTCGAAATGAAATGAAGAACCTAGATGCTGATTTTTGGGATCTTACCCAAGACAGCGATGAAAGTGTGGCCTACACCACTCGTTTCCATGAGTTGAGCCTTCTTGTGCCCCATATGGTCACACCACTATCCCGATGCATCGAAAAGTACATCGGTGGTTTGCCTAGACAGATTCAGGATACTGTTCTTGGAGGGAATCCTGCTACCCTTGAAGATTCTATCCGCCTGTCTGCCACGCTAACTGATAATCATGTTAAGGCGGGTACGCTTACAAGGAAGGGTGCAAAGAAAGTTCCTGACACAACAACACCTCTTGCACACGTCAAGGAAGTCAAGACTGAACCATACCGCAACAATAGGAAGAGAAGGATAAAAAACTATGATGTGGTCACTCCAGCTGTTCCAGTTAACAAAGTTGCACCCATGGCTCAAAATCCAGCCAATAAACCTTATGGGGGCAGCTACCCACTTTGAAACACATGCAACTATCATCACCCCCAAAACATACCTTGCCTCCTTTGCAACCACTGTGGGAAACATGTCCATACGGCCAATATTTGTCGAGCCAAGGCACTTACCAACCAAAACAACCAACAAGGGGCTAATCAAGTGGTCCTAGCCAATGCAAATGGTAGTGCTTGCTTTGAATGTGGCAACCCAAACCATTTCCGTAACCAGTGCCCAAGGCTTGTCAATGCTAACCAAGGCGGGGCTCGTAGGCGTGCTTTCAACATAGACGCCAATGAAGCTCAGGCCAACAATGAGGTGGTCAACGATACGTTTCTTGTCAATAAACAATATGCGTCTATACTATTTGATACCGGAGCTGATAAGAGTTTTGTGACACTTAACTTTGAACCTTTACTTGCTAAAACACGATCCAAACTAGAGAAAACTTTCACCGTTGAGGTAGCGGATGGTAGTTCCATCACAATTGATTCTGTTATCTCTGACTGCTCCCTAGAACTCAATGAACACACGTTTCCAGTCAACCTTGTACGAATGCAGTTAAGGAGTTTTGACATCATCATAGGCATGGATTGGTTGTCAAGACACCATGCCGAAGTCATCTGTTTTGATAAATGTATCCGAATACCTCTTCCATTGGGCGACACATTGAGAGTCTTTGGTGAGAAACCTTGTAAAGGACTCAAGCAAATGTCGTGCGCTACAGCCCAAAAGTACTTACGAAAGAAATACGTGGCATTCTTAGCTCATATTGTTCAAAAGGATGACAAAGAGAGGAGTGTTCAAGACATCCCCATCATTCGGGATTTTCCTGAAGTGTTCCCCAAAGATCTATCCGGTCTTCCACCCGTTCGACAAGTGGAATTTCGCATTGATCTCGTGCACGGAGCTAACCCCGTGGCAAAAGCTCCATACCGGCTCGCACCTTCTGAAATGCAAGAAATTGCAAGCCAACTTCAAGAACTCACCGACAAAGGCTTTATCTGTCCAAGTCATTCACTGTGGGGTGCACCCGTCTTATTCGTCAAGAAGAATGATGGATCATTCCGCATGTGTATTGACTACAGTGAGGTCAACAAGCTTACTATAAAAAACCGTTACCCATTGCCTAGGATCGATGATCTCTTTGATCAACTTCAAGGTTCTACTTGTTTCTCGAAGATTGATCTTCGATCTGGTTATCACCAACTCCGTGTGCAAGAGGAAGATATTCCAAAGACTACCTTCCGAACCAGATACGATCACTACGAATTTATGGTTATGCCTTTCGGGTTAACCAATGCACCCGCTGTTTTCATGGACCTCATGAATCACGTGTGCAAACCATACCTTGATAAATTCGTAAAGGCTCACGTGTGCAAACCATACCTTGATAGATTTGGAGACACTATCTTTATGGCACGAAATGTGTGGTGTTCACTGGCCACAAAAGTCTTCAACATATCTTCAACCAAAAGGAACTCAACATGAGGCAATGGCGTTGGGTTGAACTCCTTAACGACTACGACTGTGAGATTCGTTACCATCCCGGCAAAGCAAATGTTGTAGCCGATTCTTTGAGTCGTAAGGATCATGTCATGCTTCATTGTGTCAGAATTCAAACCGACATTCAGAATCGTATCCTAGAAGCTCAACATGTCTCGGTCACAGAGGATAACATGTACGAGGAAAAATGTCGTGTGGTGTTGAACTTCAGCTTGAATCCAAACCCAATGGCTTGCTCTATTACTTGAATCATATTTGGATTCCCGATCGTGATGATCTCCATGTGTTTCTCATGAACGAGGCACACAAGACTCGTTATTCTATTCATCCCGGTGCGGATAAGATGTACCAAGATATTCGTCAACAATATTGGTGGCTCGGTATGAAGAAAGACATTGCACTCTATGTTGCAAAATGTCTAACTTGCTCTAAAGTCAAAGCCGAACATCAACGTCATTCCGGTTTTCTTGAGCAACCAGAAATTCCCGTATGGAAGTGGGAGAACCTAGCCATGGATTTCATTACCAAACTCCCTCGCACTTCAAGAGGTTATGATAGTATTTGGGTGATCATTGACCGTCTCACCAAATCAGCTCACTTCTTGCCCATTCGTGAAGACTAAGGGGCTGAGAAACTGTCCCGAATCAACATCGAAGAAATAGTGAATCATCAAGGTGTTCCACTAAATATAATCTCTGATAGAGATGCATGTTTCACCTCCCGATTTTGACAGTCTCTCCAAACTGCTCTTGGTACACGATTGGATTTGAGCACGGCTTACCAACCCCAAACTAATGGTCAAACCGAGCGAACAATCCAAACCCTCGAGGACATGCTTAGAACTTGTGTTATTGATTTTGGTGGAAATTGGGATTCACATGTATCCCTCATTGAGTTCTCTTACAACAATAGCTACCTCACAAGTATCGACATGGCTCCATTTGAAGCTCTATATGGTCGTAAGTGTCGTTATCTTATATGTTGGAACGAGATTGGTGAAGAACAAATCACCGGTCCCGAGTTAATCCAAGAAACATCCGACAAGATCATTCAAATACGTGACAACATTCGAGTAGCGAGGAGTCGGCAAAAGAGCTATGCCGACAAACGACGAAAACCCTTGGAATTCCAAGTCGGCGACCTTGTACTTCTAAAGGTGTCCCCTTGGAAGGGAGTGATCCATTTTGGGAAGAAGTGCAAACTAGCACCTCGCTATGTGGGTCCATTCAAGATCCTTGAGAGGATTGGGAAAGTGGCTTACAAACTCGAATTACCTCCATCACTTGGCAACGTGCATCCTACATTTCATGTATCCAATATGAAGAAATGCCTTGCTGACAAGAATCATCATATACCCCTTGACGATGTGCGCATTGATGAAACGAAGCACTTTGTTGAGAAACATGTGGAGATTATGGACCGTGAGATCAAACAACTCAAGCACAGCCGTATTCCTATAGTTAGGTTCTTGGTGCTCGATCGAGGATTCGACGTGATATGGGGTGTGATTCTGGGTTCGGAGAGTTTGTGTGTGAGTATGCGAATGGGCTAGGTGTTTTGACCTAGCCGTCTGCACTCACCACTCAATCAAAACAAGTAAGTTTTGTACCTTTCGATTCGTTTCTGGATGCTTATCAAAAGCCCGTTATTAATTCGCAAGAATAGAATCGAATTGAACAAATTTAAAATCTAGGGTCCATGTTCATCTAGCGCTAAAACGATTTGGGGTTTGAATCTAATATCACTTATAAACTTTTAAATTCCATTACCTGATAGCGAAACCACCTAGCCTAGACGGTAAGTCACTACACCGCTAGGCTAGGTGGCGTGGGTTGGAAACCCATACACCACAGACTTTTTGCGCGTGCCTCAAAGCTAGACCCGGATCGCTGTCTTGTTTATGTTATTATCGAATTGACCCGATTCCAATGCAAGGGATGGTCCCCTGGTTTAGTGGTAAAGCGCATGTCTCACACAGAAACCACCCGGGTTCGAACCGGGTGGTCTGTTTTCATTTTTAAATAAGTTTTTAACAAATCAAATTATTTTATAAAAATAATTTTATAAACTCAATATATTTTGGGACATATTGATACAATAATATGCATTTTCTTATAAAACATATATTTTTTTTACAATTTAATTGTTTAAAACCTCTTTCTATATATATATATATACATGTTTACATTTTACTTTTCCCTAAAAGAACTTACGATTTTATTTTAAATAGATAAACTATTTACCCTTCATACATTAGAATTTAAATTATATTTAGATAAATATAATTTCCTATATATATATATACTAATACATATGTTCACTCTATTTTGAAACTTTTTATAGATAAATAAATAAAATAAATTTATTTATTCCCACAGTACTTTCTCTTATTAAATAATAAGGGTTTTCTTATTTAATTTAATTTGGTAATCATATTAAAACCCTAAATCAAATTATTACTTTTATTAATTTTATTTTTTTTTAAATCAAACCCCTATTCCATTGCATACACCCAAAACTTTTGATGACATAAACATCCGTAGTACAAGTCTCTACACTCATACCTATTGAAACCCTAGACATTTCATTTAACACTGAACATGATATTAATTCAAATTCATACTTTTACACTCTAGGTTAACCTTGTAAGTCACAAGGATTCACCTCACTATCTATTTTCTTGTGCAATCCACATCCTAGATACAAGTGAGTTTACATAGCCACTTTTTACATACTTACATTTTTGGGGTGGAACATGAGTTCAATTATACATTGTTTACAAATTACACAATACAATTCCACCCTACATTCATGTGTGCAATTTGAGCCTTATGCTTGAGTACTAGGTGTGTAAATTATTTTTGTGTGCAATTTACATTTGCAATCATTAACTATACAAGCTGACGGTTAACAATGATAGATCTATTGAGTCTGACAAACCCACCTAAGTAGGGTGATTGTTACCGACAACACATTTTGGTTTTTGCATGCTAGTTACAAAGGTTTGAAATTAGACAACATGTGCTCATGAACAGTCTACCATTTAGAGTCAAAACCATGTGCTCACAATAGTATCTCTCCATATTTTCCTTATTAACCATGATTTGTATAGATTGTATGCACACAACACAATACTACCATTTATAGTCAAAACCTATGTATACTCACCAACTTTTTAGTTGACATTGTTTTAACCATGTTTCAGGTACGAATGTTTGAGATTGATCAAAAGCATGCTTCATATAAGATGTGGACCTAGTTTAATTTTAAATAGAAGAACTTGTTTTGTATTTCTATATCATGTACTCGTTGAATCTTGTTTGGTTTAAATTTTGATTTAAAATATAATGTTTAATCTATTACAACATTAGACACCATGTGCTCATGAACAGTCTCCATGTCCCACCCCGACGTTTCCGCCATCGGTTGGAGTGTGACATCCAGCCTCTTAAAGAAGTCATGAAGTGATTGTAAAGTTGCAGTAACCCTTTCTTCTGAATCATCCGGTCTCACTTCCGACTGATCCATGCATGTGAAGCTGGAAGGTTCTTGCTCCTTATAGTCACTTAACACTACTAGAGATGTTGGAATTATAACTTTCGATTCTTTGACTTTGAAGGGATCATCCTGTTGTTCAGTTAGATAGTTCTTTCGGATCAGAACCTTGATTTCTTCCAAATGACGAAACACTTGTTGTTTAGTTGGAGAGATTTTGAGGAGTTGAACCTTAATTTCTTCTAAATGATGAAACAGATTTCCTAGGGTCCATGAGTCGGAATCTAGAGCTGAGTGTTGAATTTCTTGGGGCGGTGTGGTTTCCTCATATGGTTGCCAGTAGGGTTCACATATCTCACACTAAACCTCCGAATAGTGGTATTCATAGTCGTCTTGGTATCCTCCATAACAACCCTCATAGTTGTCATCCATGAAAGTTGCTGTAAGGAATAATCAAAACAAACCATAAAAGTAATTTTTAACGTTAAAAAGGCAAGTCCGTTAACTCGAATTTTTCTTGAAATCACCTTGTCACCGGCAACGGCGTCAAAAACTTGATGTGTCATTTTTAGTATATAAAAATATAATAATAGGATGGTTTTACGAGATCATGTTTTAAATTTATAAAATGATAATTACTTTAACTTAAAAACACACAATAGGCAAGTGTACCTATCGCAGCGTAATATAGTTTAGGTAAGAACCAAGTATCGAACCAATGGACACGGTCGAGTTCCAGTACTCAACTTTTGTTATCGTTTAGCCGAATCAATTAGTGAGTGGATTTTGTGTGATTGTGAAGCAGAATAGTAAATGACAGAAAAGTAAATGACTGTAAAGTAAATAACAGAAAAATAAAAACGTGCGTGATGTGTGTAATAGAAATATAATGAACAGAATAGTAAATAGCAGAAAAGTAAATATCTCGGAGATGATCAGGTCACGAAGAGTATTGCTTTGAGATTCGAATCCGCTTGGTACGTGATAATGTTAAGTTGACTAATACAGTGTTGTGACTACTACAAACTTGTGACCCGGGTCACCGCTAGAGCCTCGTCCTCATGACATTTGATTTGCAAATTAAAATCTTTAAAAAGTGATAGTGCCTCCCGTTAAGGACAACAATTACCCTCAACCCTTCGAATGGTCATCTCCGGGTTGGTTTAAGACGTCGAACGTAAAATGCTTTGTATTCGAGTTAAATAGGTGATTATATTTTGTTCACCGGGAGGCGGTGCAAGAATGGGACCAAGTATAAAGACGTACCATTCCCAACATGAGTTAACCAATTCTTGGTCGCATAAGAAGTTCGTATAAAGACGTACAACCTTAATAATGTTGACCAAGCCTTGGCTTATCAATCTCTACTTGTATAAAGACATATAAGCTTCAAGAGAAGTTTGATTAAAAAGGTTTTACGATATTACACTTTAAAATCAAGAACACTCACAAATATAAAGACGGATTTAGACAATAATAAAAGCCCACTGAAAAAGATGGTTTTAAGGACTAATGATTAAAGACATAAACACATCACTTAGATTAATACGTTAAACACTAACATGCACCAAACTTCATCTTCACCCTAACAATACTAAGAGTCTAGCCATGAATGGCCATACTAACTAGCATAACGCTGAGTTTCGTAGGCTCCCCTATTGCAGAACAAGGAGGAAGAGCCCCTCTACTCACTACTACTACACTCTAACTACGAAATAAGCTTTCTCTGGTGTGTTCTTGGGGTGTGTAAGGGATGTCTCAATGAAGAACTCAAGCCATCTATTTATAGGCCTCAAAATGAGTAATGCACGGTCGTGCATTAGATTACACGGGCGTGCAAACACCTCGGGAATCAAACAGGGTACAAAGGACAGTGTACCGGAGTCTGGGGAGGCCAGACATGAAATGCACGACCGTGCATCCGTCTGTCTGATCCCCAGGCTCGTCTTTTAGCTGCTGGTTGACTTGTGTTGGCCTGGTTTGACTTCTTGGGGGTCAATGCTCGGATTTGGTACTACAAAAGCTTGATTTCTTCATGTTTTAGGCTGGTTTTTGCTCAGTTTATCTTGGAACAACGAATAACCTGCAATTCTGAAATATTAACGCATTAAGTATCATTTGCAAGGCTTTTAATCAATTAGTACCATAATATGGGGATTATTATGCATGCAAAACATGTATAATTTAGGGCATATCAATTATTCATGTGTAACTATTTACTCATTTTGCCAACTCACTTATTTCATATCTTATTTTAACCTACGAACTCACCGGCTTTATAGTTGACCTTTTAAGCATATTTTTCAGGTAACAAATGTTTAGCATACAAGCATACAGGATATGAAGTACTATAGAAGTTTTAGAAGATATTGCCTTTGGATAGTTAACCTACATTTATGAATCTTCATGATGTACTAAGAACTAAGTTTCATGATAGTTAACCTCCCTCTCTTGTATCAGTAGGCACCCAAACTGATGCTTACTTGTCTACTGATGCAACCAAAAAGGGGGAGATGGTCTCAATGGAGGAAGACACAAACAGTCTTGACGACTGGATTCAAGAGCAGGTTGTAATTCAAAGCTCACTATTCAAGCCGGCTTTTGTACAAATTCATGACTTGCCAGTCTCAGATAACGAAGAAGAAGTGACATCTGAAGACTGGAAGTTGGTCGTCAGGGCTGTTGATGAAATGCTGAATGATGTTGAAGACACAGAACAAACAAATACATCTTTCAGCATCCTTCCTGAAACAGCAGCCATCATAAGTCAATCCATTACCCCCCAACTGTTTCAAACTACATAGAAGTTAGAATTTGACTCCATTCTAGCTTGGGGGTATGATAGATCAGCTGAGAGATTTTGGATTGGATGGGAGTTTAGTGGAGTAGAAGAGCTAAACTGGAACTCTCTCAATGCCCTCTAAGCCCTACAACTGTATTTAACTGACTGCATCAACACTTCATCAGATCTCTCAGCAGAACTTGCCATTGGCAGGTTCCATGACTTGATGGAGGATAATCTACCCCACTTCGACAGACTAATACAAACAGCAAAACGGGTAGCTTATCCTGAATCTTCGGCGGTAGCAGAAAGAAGACTGACTCCTAGAAGACTTGACATTATAAGGAGCAGTCTTCTCACTAAAGAAGAAATTTGCTGCTTAAGAAGATTTCTGTACTCCTTCATTGTCAAAGACTTAGATGTGCTGGGATGGACAAGCACTAAGTCTCTTGACCACACCTTCTTACTAAGCAACGACTCCTCTCTCACCATCAACACCAGGAACATCTTGTCATTTCCTACAGACTTTCTCTACAAGATCTTTCAACTCAGGGCAAATATCTGCAATATCAACTCACTTGAAAGCCAGGCAATGATAGCTACTGTCAGAGCCAAACTTGAACAAGTAGGAAGAATTACTGAGGAAGTATATGTGTCAAACTCTGACACTGATACTGACTCAGCTTCCCCTCGAGTAGAAATCTGTGCTGCAGCATATGAGTCAAGATCAACTATCAAAGAAATGCTGAAAGAAGTCACAAGTCCTGAGTGCAAATCGGATGAAACCAATAACCTTCCCTTATCCACCTCTCAATGTGCCAATGAAGCTGAGGCTGAGATCCCAATAGCAGCACCATCATCTGCTGTTATGGTCAGTGAAGCCGAAGCAGAGGCATCCAATATAAACAAGGGAAAAGGGAATTATGACAGATGAAGATGAAGAGAGATTGCAAAAAGAGAAAAGAGAGAGGGAAGATAAGAGAAGAAGAAGAGAAGAAGAGGAGATGGCTGACATTAAAAAGGCTCAAGAAAGAAAAGCAGCCATTCTCCTCAGAGAACAAACCATCCAGCTGTATGCTAGGCAGTTGGATGAACTGAAAAGAAAGATTCCTACAGTTGACCAGATTGAAGAAGATGCAGCTCTTGCTCTTCAACTGCAGGAACAATTTAATAGAGAAGAAGAAGAATTGGAGAAGAAGAAGAAAGAAGAAGCTAAGTTCAGAATAACCGATTCTGAACTAGCCAAAGAAATGAGGGAGGAGTGGGTAAAGGCTCTGGTTTCTCTAGGTGAGGATGCAGACTACCTTGAGAAACTATCAAATAAACAAGTCTACAGAGCCTTCATGGGTCATCAAGGTCAATTGGCAAAGAAGAAACAGGCTGAAGAAGAAGAAAAAGCCAAACAAAAGTCCAAGAAGACCATTGCCTTTAATAAACGGACCCATGAAGAAAGGAAGGTCATGATTGACTTCCTTAAGGCTAGAGGAGAGAGTGGACAGAGGCTAGGTCCCATGAACTTCATGAACCTGCAAGCCCTCTACTTCAAAGTCAAGAAGGATGAGGAAGAAAGATTGGGGAAGAAGGGATTTAAGAAGAGGGTACCTATTCAGGAAGAAAAAGAAACAACAGCAAAGAAACCCAAGCCTTCTCCCTCACCTACCTCTTCCTCAGTCCAACAACCTTCCACCCTCCACTCCTCCTCCCACAAAGTCCAAACCATCCCACCTAGCTCCCACTCATCAACAGCCTCCCTTAAAGAAATCCAAACCCACACCTAAACCAGAAGACTCAAGATACATAGTTGACTGGGTTTATAATCCACAGGATCAAAGGTTTGAGATCTTCAGGGGGAGAACTGAAAGAAGAAGATCTATCTACAGATCTGTTGATGAAGTTCTGCAATTGCCAGATTCAGATCTTGACAGAATTTTGGAGCTGGGTGAAGCTCATGAGCCTGCAAATGAGGGTGGGAAACTTCTTGTGCTAGCCATCAAACACTACTTCAACCCTAGCAAAGATGTGATCATGGACATCAAACCACTCAAGTCCCACTCTCCATTTGTAAGTTGGTCCTATAATGCTGATTTGGATGAGTTCACTTTAACTGATGTAAGGAAGCAGAAGATGATATGTTCAAGCAAAACAATCTACAAAATGCCACATAAAGACATCAAGACTCTGTCTACACTTCCACTGAACAATCCCAGCAAGAATCCAAGAGGCTATGAAGTTGAAAGGGTAGTCTGCCACATGCAAAAGCTTCAGCAACAAAGTGATTAGAAAAATTTTGGTCGCATCAGTCTAGGGGGAGTTTATAGAACCAAAGACTGATGGCTTCTAATTATTTTAAGTACAAATGCTGCTGATAGGCTTATCAGCAGCATTCAACACATGTTGCTGCTGATAGGCTTATCAACAGTATTCAACACATGTTGCTGCTGATAGGCTTATCAGCAGCATTCAACACATGTTGCTGCTGATAGGGGCCTACAAGCAGCATTCAGCACTTGTTGCTACTGATAGGCTTATCAGCAACATCATTCTCATTCTTGCTGCTGATAGCTATGTTCCTTGAAGACAAATCGTTGCAGCTGACTATCCATGCCAATCGTCACTGACAACTTTCTGCAAAAGCAACTGTCACACTCAAAGTAGAAGGAACCTCAATGGTGCAACCAATGACGGACGGCAATGCTCTTCTCCAGACATGCAAGCAATGATGCATAAAGAAGACGCTTCAATAAAGTCAGCTAATTTAGCTTTAACGTGTAAAATTAGCTTTTGTATAAAAGATCAACGGTCTGTGTTCGATCTGATCCTTAGAATCAAGGGTCTGTCTTGATTCTAAGTTAGTATAAATACCGTGTAAACACTTCATTGTAAGTGTGCTTCTTCACAGAGTTTTCATTTGTAATCGTTTATTCACTAAGCTTAATACAACAGTGATCTTACTAGTATTCTTTATGTCTGTTCGATTACATTTGTGTAGTTGTTATTGTTTCCGCCAATTTCAACTAAGAATACAACCATCTTGTAATTTTACGATCCTACAGTTTAGCATACAAGCATACAGGATATGAAGTACTATAGAAGATTTAGAAGATATTGCCTTTGGATAGTTAACCTACATTTATGAATCTTCATGATGTACTAAGAACTAAGTTTCATGTAATATTTTGGAAATGATTGAATTTAGTTATTTCTCTTGTAAACAATGTGTTCATGATTTCCATACAACTGTCTCAACCCGTGTTTCAGCCTTAGACGGGGTGTAACATTCATAGAATGATTTCAAGGTGGCTATTGTGTCTAGCAACATTCTCGCTTTCCAACCGGTCATTGGAATTGGTAACCCGACACATGAGCCGTTCCTACCCTTTATAACTATTGACCACACCATTAGCTTATTTCTAAAATATTGATTTACTACTAAGTGCATTCTAGCATAAATGATATCTTTTCTGATTGATAGTTCTCTTCTACTTTATTTATCTTTTATGTTATTTAGTTTTCTTTACCATCCACACATCCTTTATTTTGGTCAGACAATAGCGAAAGATGATTATTGGGAGCCATTGTGTCCATTTGTTAGATACTTGGTTATTACCTAGACTATACTATTGGGGTTTCGTGAAGGGTTTCAAAACATTTTAGAACATGCAGTGAAAAAAAAAAGGCAACGAAGCGATCTAGGCCAAAACCCTAGATCACCCACTAGGAGTCCAAATGCAAACGAGAAAGAAACATACAACCACATGAGGTTTAAACAGTTTATACCTTTTGCGGAACTGATGACTCATTAAGTTCAACACCTTGAGATGAACGATTCCAGTTGTAAGGACTAAACCTAATAGGCTCAAGCATCAAATAATCACCGAGTTGTTCAAAAGACGAAAGATTGAAGAATTAGTAGCTTGCGAGAACTTAGTTTTGTAAAGTTCTCGGCCCGAGAACTTTAGGGCCGAGTACTATGAAGTTCTCGCAAAGCATAACCCATAGAATACCGAAAACTTTGTAATTAACTATAAATAGTTAGCTTAATCTTGGTATTAGGGTTAGACGATTTAGACGAGTAGTTATACGATTGTGTACATGTAATTAGTATTATGCTAATCAATATACAAGTGTTTAACAGTGAATACCCTCTCGTCCCTTTGATTTCTTGCTTGCGTGTGTTGTTTCTGATTCCACCAGACTCAACGCACTATTGAATCCGCTGATTGAAGATCCTACAAAGAAACCAGACCTTACAATTGGTATCAGAGCTATAAACGCTCAATCGGTGAAGCTTACAACGGATTCTTGGCTTGTGAGGTATCAAAGTTTTCGCTTATTTGTTATTTGGACTGACTTTTCATGCTTAGAAGTGTGTCTGGGCATATTCGGTCGATTTGGATCATCCCTTAGTCGTTGTTCTTGAAGATACATAGGGTATTCTTTAATTTTCGGGTTGTTTGATCGATTAGAAGACTTTTCCAATTCGATTGGAGTGTTTTTCGGAACATATTGAAGTTTTAGGCTAAGTTCTCGACGAAGTTTTCAACCAAGTTCTCAGAAGACGCTCCTGCGAGAACTTGGAAGTTTTCGGCTCATTTTCTCTGCTAAAAGTTCTCGTTTTAGCAAAGTTCTCTCCTGGAAGTTCTCGTTTGGTAAAGTTCTTGTTTTTCTTAAGATCTCGTTTTCTTAAGTTTGTGAAAGTTCACGCTTTTGAAGTCTTCAGATAGAAGTTTACGTGTGTCTAAAGTTCTCGTGTGGTGAAAAGTTTTCGGGTCTGAACTTTTTCGAGCAATGTGGAAGTTCTCGGTTGTTTCAAAGTTTTCGGTTCAAAGTTCTCGTGCAAGAACTTGTGGTGTGAGTACTTTAGTTTTCAAGTGAACGTTTGATGTTTTTCAAATATGACTGCTCAAAATCCGTCAAACATTACTGCCGCTATGGATAATGAGATTGGTACCACCAACTTACCACCCAGACTTACTAATGCTGATGACTTCTTCAACTTGAGATTCCGTTATGAACACTTTGCAAAGTTTAATGATACGACATTGTGGAAGTCAATCAGTAAAGGTCTAGTCATTCCAATGGTTCGTAATGAACCAAATGAGTTTGTTCCAAAGGATCTAGATCTATATGTGGCTGAAGAGGTAAAACGGATGGAGAAGGACGAAAATGCATATGCTAGTTTAACAATGGATCTATCTACTGAAATATCTTAAGGGTTTAAAGAATACAAGACAGCTAAAGCGTTGTGGGATGCATTGATTGAAAGGTGTGAGGGAAACCATGACATGAGAGAGAGTCGAAAGGACATGTTGAGACAGAAATTCAACATGTCCAACTATGTAAAGGGAGAGAATATGGAATATCATATCAACAGGTTCACACACCTGATGACTGAGATGAGTATTGAAGGAATATAGCTGACAAAAGGTGAGATCAACAAGAAGTTGCTTAACTCTTTACCCATCAATTGGAAATTCAACTGTACTACCATAAAGATAACCAAGGACATGTATACCACTACCTTGAGTGATTTGATATCCATAATGAGGTCTTATGATATAGATGACCAAGAGTGACATCTTAACTATGTGAGTTCAATGGGAGCTGTTGATAATAGTGCCATGCTTTCAAGTATGACGACTCAAGTGCCCGTGACTCAACAAACTGGGTTTGCTACTTCTATTAAGCAACGGGCACATCCAAAGGCTTGTGCTCATAGTTCCAAGGTTGTAGAAGAGAACGTAACATTGTTCAGTGTCTTTATGAACAACTATGATGCTCTTCTTGTTGGTAAACTCACACCAACAAGCATGGTGCAGGAAGACAGAAGGATTGGAGTAGGTTGTTTGGAATCACCACTTGAGAACTTGATCTTCACCAAAAAGAGGCTTGAACACCTTTGAATGCTTGAACTAGATTTGGAAAAATGGAGGTTGGGGTGGCTTGGTGTGGCCGTAAACAAGAAAGAGAGAGAGGAGTTTTGGTGTAGTGAATCTCATGTGGTGAAATAGGGAAGTGTTGGCTCAATTTATAATTCAAATGAGGACTTGTAGGTAATAGATCATTGGAAAAAGTGAGTATGAAGCCAAATTTTCGGTCATGGGGAGATGGGTTTATGGCTAAAAATGGTTTATGTAAATAGTTGGGTTTTGGGTGCAAAAATGATCTTTCACTAAAGTGGGAAGTTTGGTGTTGTCAAATCTCATGAACTAGCTAGCGTGTGTTTGTGTGTGCCCATTCTTTAGCCGAAAGGTATAAGGGGGAAAAGAGGGTGGATTTGACTAAGGGTTCCAACGGGTAAGGATGATGTGTGTGTAAAGGATTAACATGAGAATAGAACTTTTAGAAATTTGCAAAAGTAAAACACATACACCATCCATATGGATGTGAAAAAATCTCGGCCATTATGCAACGAAAATAGAGGGAGGTGATGAGTAAGACTTGTATGGATATGGGGTTATATATTTTGAACGAGTATTAAGGTGATAGCGCGTATAAATTTGACGCGATATAAAATAGAGTTTTTATTAAAACTGGGCTTAAAAAAATATACATTATATAATTAGTGGTTTACTAACATGTAACTATATGTTTAGAAATATAATATAGCGAAATAGCGCGTTAAAATAAGGTATATCGGTGAAACGGTAAAGATGCGCGTTAAAATACTAGGTTGATATAAATAAATACACACATATATTTAAGTTCTAAAATAGTGTTGTAACACCTTTAAATATTTATTAAAACATAAATATTAATTATCACCAACGTTCGTGTGTGCCGGTTATACCGCGTGTGACCCGGTAATTTACCGATGCATGAAATGTTATGAATGGACTTTGTTAATTATGAAATAACCTTAATTAACCATAATTAAGTCCAACACGTATATGATGTATGTAATTTATGACAGAGACGACGACGGGTATTGACCTGAATTTGTCGGTTATCACAGTCACCCTAATTAAATGGGATCTAATATAGGCTCGACTTGATTTTAATTTTTAGCAAACCGATCTCGAATAGTTCATGAACTTGTTAACTTAGGCTGTAGGGTATACCCCGTGAAAACAACTTGTGGAGGCTGAGTTTTCCACGAGTGTGGAAATGGTGGGAGTGAGGGAGGTGAGACAAAGGGTGTTGTGTGGAGCAATGAAGTGTACACATGTGGTATTTTTCACGTGAGTGAAAAATGAAACACCACACCCCTATATGTGAAAACCGTGAGAAATAACGTGACGCTAATGTGACAATTTCCACACACTCAATTTACATGAAGGTATACCCCCCATAACTTTAGTTACATTAGATCTAGTGAAATATATATCGGTGTGCTCAAACATAAAAACGGGCCTTGGTACAAGATACCTCTATAAATATCCACGTTGACTATCACATGCTTGATTTTGAATGAAAATGCCATGTAATGATTTTGTGTGTTTTGTTGACTTTTTATTGTGTTTGAATCTTGATTTGTTTTGATGAAATTATTGTAACATTTTTATTCATCATATTAATAATTTGTGACTAACTAGAATACTAGATGGATAGAAATTTATAATCATGAGAATACAATTCTTTTGAGTGCCGTTTTAAAATACCGACCGGAGTTAAATAAAAAAAATGAAAAAAAACAAATATTCTAAAGTTCAATGATATAGTTGACGTTAAATAAAATATAATACTTTAACCACCGTTGAATATTTAAGAAATATAATATAGAGTTAAATACGGTTTTAGTTTATGTGATTTGATCAAAATAACAGACCAAAATAACAGTTGTCATCTAAAAGTTTAAATTTAAACTTTTTTATTTTAATAGTTTCAGTTTTTTCTCAATTACAGTGCAAACCACAAACACTGCTTTTTTTCTATTAACTTTTTTTATAAAAAACCAAAATACCCCCATTATTAATAAAAACCCTAACTTCCTCATCTCTACCATATCTTCTCCTCTTAGCATTCTCAGCACGTTCTTTATATTTCATATCTTTATCCTTATAATTACACTAAAAAACACTACATTTTCTACCTTTTATCTTTACTTATCTTTATCCTTATAATTATACTAAAAACCACTACTTTTATCCTTATATTTACATAAACCATATATCTTTTATCTCTACTCCACTCACAATCACTTTAAATAACTCCATAAAATTACAAAACTCACTCACATGATTATAAGAAATGGGCTTTGAATGCTCTTACCCAATTCAAGAAATAAAATTACAAAACTCACTCACATGATTATAAGAAATGGGCTTTGAATGCTCTTACCCAATTCAAGAAAAACCACCCTCCACCTCCACCTCCACCTCCACCTCCGGCCACCACACTCCACCATCTCCGCCTCCGCCACCTCCACCTCCAAAAACCCCCCAATTTCTCACCCCTTCAGATTCGGACAAGTAAGTACTCCTGAATCTAAAGTCCTTTCTAGAACAAAAGAACCGAGTAAACCAAGGAATCTACACCATGTTTAATCCCATTTCTAATCCACGTTTAAAAAATTGCCTTTTTCAGTTCCTCACCACCACTGTTCTTCCCCACGTTTAAAAAACTGCCTTTTTCATTTCTGATTCTTAAACTCGAATCCCAAATCTCCATCTCTAAAACCCCTTTTTCAAGAAAGTTAGGGTTTGTAGAGAGAAAACACACAGACATCAAGAATTTTCTTTCTTTTTGAAATTGGAGTTTGCAGATAGAGAACCACAAGATGCATAAAACCCTTAACATCAAGATTACAATCATCTGCTTAGCTACAATTCTTATCCTTCGTGGCACCATCAGCTTCGATTTTCCGATTTGCAGTACTCGTTATTCCATTCGATTCTTCGATTTGCACCATCTGCAACCATCCTTCAAATCAAGCTGGATGAAGAAGAAAGGTTAAGTATTTGCAATCGATTTTGACTTTTGCTCTTCACAATCTGGTTGCAATCGATTTTGGCCGGCGGCGGAAGAGAATGAATATGAGGAAGGTCTGCGGTGACTAAACTGGGTGGGAGTGAGTTTGATAAAGTGGATTTTACAAAAATAGGTTTTGTTTTACAAATATCAGTGGGGAAGAACGGAGGTGGTGGTGAGGTGGTCAACTAGGTATTAAGTTTTTTTAATAGTAATAATAATAATATTATGAGTAACTGAGTAACAATTTCAGTCCAGTGTATTTTTATCTTTTTATAACAATTTAATAGAAAAATTGGATGGGGTTAAATGGTTGGAGTTACTTGAGACAAAATTGAAATTATTGGACTAAAAAAATCAAATTTAAACTTTTGGATTAAAACTGTTATCTTTGTCAAACCATATGAACTAAGACCGTATTTAACACTATAATATAATTCAAATTTATCCAAAGTTTTTTATTTTATTCTAAAATTACTGGATAATGAATTATTGAATTTCATTTAAAATTTAAATTTATTATTAAATAATGAATCTATACTATATAATAAATAAGAGTTTTTCCATACCACGTGTCGCCTCTACATTAATTCTCATCATTTTTTTCCCGCTTCTCTCTCTTATTAAATATACATCTATCTTTTAATAATAATATATTTTTAAAGAAAATACCAATTATACTAATAAAACACATTTATTTTAAATTGTCACTTATTATAACAAATTTTGAAATCTAATTATGTAACTTTTATTTTCAATCAAATAGTAAATGAAAGTCAAGTTATATTAAATAGTAATTAACATATTTTAAAAACTCAATTATATATTAATTTTTACATATTTTGAATTTTATTTTCTATCCTTAGTATATGTAATATACTTTTACACGGATAAAATATATATACATATAAAAATTTAAGATTTTTTTATATTGATATTATTCACCCCGTGTGTAGTACACGGATTCTAAACCACAGCACAATTAATAAATAGTCTTATTAATATAATTGACAACTGAATGCACTTCTGGCGATCCCCAAATTTGGTAAAGTAATGGAGCAAACCCTTACGCCACCGCCGGCGTCTCTCTCCGCCACCGCGTCCGTCACCACCACCGCTCCCCCTCCCGCACCGTACGCCACCACCACTCCCGATTCTATCGATTCCTCTCCCCGCTCCCGCAACACCGATTCCTGGGGCGAAGACAACTCTCCATACCCTACCAATAACGGCACTACTCCGGCAGTGCCGCCTGCAGGTTTGACTAAGCTCCGACTGATGTTCAGCTACGGCGGCCACATCGTCCCCCGTCCACACGACAAGTCTCTCTGCTACGTTGGGGGCGATACACGAATCGTCGTCGTTGACCGCCACACCACTATATCGGACCTCACTCAGCGTCTCTCCAAAATCCTCCTCCGATCGTCATCCTCGTCGTCGTTACCGTCCACAACGGCATCGTTTACGCTTAAATACCAGCTGCCGTCGGAGGATCTCGATTCGCTGATCTCTGTTACCACCGATGAAGACCTAGAGAACATGATCGACGAATACGAGAGGCTCAATACGGCCGCCGACGTCAACAAATCGTCGCGGCTCCGTCTATTCCTGTTCCCGACGAAACCAGAATCCGTTTCCTCGATCGGATCGCTTTTAGAGAACAGCACTAAATCGGAAGATTGGTTTCTCAACGCGCTAAACGGTACGACATCGTTTTCGGATACTTCATCGGTGAATTGTTTATTAGGTCTAGACGACGACGTTTCGGTACCGGAGAAAAAAGATGTTGATAACAAAGGTGTAATTGGTAAAAACCCTAAGGCTAATAATTCGGCTCAAGATGTTCATTCTGTACCGGATTTAGAGAGAACGTCGTCGTTTGGCTCTGCTTCGTCATCTCCGTCGTTGGCTAGCTTGCCGCCGATTAGAGTACACGTGGATGATAATCAGAAGATTGGAGGAATTGAGGAGCAATTTTCTCAGATGATCGTACAGCAACAACACCAAAAGGTTCAAGATGATGGCGGTTACGTTGCCGCCCCTGGTCCGGCGGTTGTGACCGGTGTGCCGACGCCGGTGACGGCGGAGTATCAGCAAAAGCAATCCACGGATTCTATTTCTAGGTACACCCTAATCTTATTCACCTTGTTTATAATTATTTGTTTGTAGTGCATAGCAGGTATTTGTAGAAATGCCCAAGTGAAAATGATGTGTTAAATTGCTATGAATTGCAGTGATGGTAGGCAAAAACCAGCAGTGGTTTATCAAGACCAGTTGTTAAAAATGCAACCTTCTAATAATAATAACAATAACATCCAGATTCAACAACAAGTTTCGGATTCTGGTTATGTAATGTCGATGTCGAATCCCCAAGTTGATCCAGGTTCACAGCACCGCACACAAATGCATCATCAGCAGCCGCAGTTTGTTCATACTGCGGTTCCACAACCGCAGTACATCCACCACCACCCATCCGGGGCGGTCCCCATGGCGTCTTACTACCAGATATACCCGTCTCAGACCCAACACCACCCTCACCAAATTCCCTTAGACCAGCAGAACTTTGTATATTATATGCCTGCGAGACAGGCTCACCATGGGTACAACTTGCAAATGCAGCAGCATGCTACTGGTTATGCTGAGGTGTCCTCTGCTGCTGCCAACCCTCTCTCGCATAATCAAGCGCCTGCACCGCCTTCTGCGTATGCTACCACCAGGGCTGCTGCTCAAACGGCTCCCAAAAGTGAGATACCTGCTCAATTTGTTCAAGTTCCGTCCAGCCAACATCAGCCTCAACCGCAGTATGTTGGGTATTCACAGATTCACCACTCGCCTCAATCGATTGCTAATTCTGGGGCTGGGGCTGGGGGTAATTATGGATATGAGTTCACTGATCCTGCACAAGGACAACCTATGTACTATGCAGCTCAACTGTTGCCACCTCAATCGACTGCTCAATATCAAACAGTGACTGCTGAATCGGGTTCGTATCTTCCTGCAGATAAGCAGCAACAGGGAAGAAGTCAACAACAGCCTTGACAAGGTAGATTCTGGTAAAGTTTTGCCGTAAATTTGGTTTTTTTGTTAATATTTGTGTTCATGGTCTTCTGCTGTCTATCCTATTATTTGTGTTGGGTGCTGGTATGTGTTTATGTGATTAGGTAATAAGAACAAGTCGAATAGTTCCGTTTGTTTTACTCTGTATTCTTCTGTTGGATGACTTCTATGTCTTATTGGTATCACTAGTGAAAATAAATAGTGGATTCTTGTTATTATACTTTAAACGCTTGAAACTTTATGTTGCTCGAGAATCCGATTCTGTATGGACAATGTAAGTGTAACGTCATGTCGGATACACTGGTAGTTGACATACAAGAATCTGTGGACGCATGCTAAATGGAATGGCATTCATACGGGAGGAGCAGGTCCATAAAGGGATCGAGTTTGATCTTTGGCTGGTCATTTTAAATCTGTCCTCGCCTAGATTCTTTAGAACTTATTAGACATAGTAGTCAAAGCCACCAAAGGCGTGCGTCTAGGCGCTCAGTCGAGGCGAGGCACAAGTAAACCAGTGCAACAAGGCGCAAAAAGCTGGAAAAACATGCCAAAATATGGAGGAAAAAAACATGTCTGAACCAGCTTAAACTAGTGTAAACAAGCCAAAAAACTGTTTAAACTAGTCTAAAACATGTCTAGAACATCTAAAAATGGCCTCGAATATATGTGCGCCTTGTTTTGCCGGGCGCTTCTTAATCACCTTGTGCCTAGGCTAGACTCACCCTTAGTGCCTTGAGTCTTTGACTACTATGATATTAGAGTTTAGACTAGTTATGTATATTTGACTGTAATTATGTAATTATTATAGACTTTATAGTGTAGAAGGTGTCTATATAATATAATCATATTATATAGACACATCTAGTACGTTTTATGGTTCATCTTGTTAATTAGAGCGAAGTTGCTTCCAAACCTTGGCAAAAAAACGTCTTCTTTTAGACCCTAGGTTCTCGTGATAGCTGCTTGAAACCCTTACCATCACCAAGTGCTTCTTTTCTCTAGATATGTTGTCCTAGCCGCTTACAACCAAAACCCTAGGTTCTACTTCTTAACGGATCTGCCGTCCTAGCCACTTATAACAACCGCTGGAAATCCTAGCCCCCGTTACCACGTCACTTTTCACCAGACTTTTCGTCATGGCTGCTAGAAACCCTAGCCGTGACCAAAAACCGTCTCATCATATGTGTTATTTACTGATAAAAACCAAAAAAAAAAAAAAAAAAAAACGATTTAAACCAACATAACCCCAAATAATCATGACTTACGAAGCCATTGCTAACTCCTTGATTTCTCTCTTTATGATCCAATCTATAGGTCCTTCTCCATCTTTAGCTTATGGGGGCGTATTAGATTATTTATGTATTTTATCGTAATTTTTATATCATGTATGTGAAATATTAAACTTTGTATATAAAGTGCTTATATAACCCTATATAACTCCGGTACGTTCTAAAAATAAGATAGAACCCCGGTTAGTTTGAGATTATGATTAACCACTCAAACGAACGCTTAGGGCTGGATAGAGGCTATGAATAACTTGAGATACAGACACACCACTCAAGCTAGGTCATAGGGCGATCCAAATTCAAGCAGAGATACAGTCGCACCACTCAGGTTGAATCTTGGGTTCCAAAGATCACCATTTAGTTTTGCCGGAACTAAACTAGCATTGAAAAAAAAACTCTCAACTCACTAACGTGAGATAAAAGACATACTTTTTTTTTCTTTCTAAAATCTTCTCTCTGCCTCTCTTTCATTGAATACGAACCATTACATAGGAGAAAAGCTACAAATTAGGAACTACTTCTAAACATGGGTAACCATCTAGGCCACTACTTAATAACTGAAATAAAATGCAGAAAATAAATAGAAAAGAAATAAATTACATAAAATAATAAAAATGCAGAAAAATAGGAGGCGCCAACTTGCAGGTCCATTTTCACGTGTGCATAGAATATGGATGTGATGTGGTTCCAACCGGTAATAGATTCGTCAAAGAAAATAGATGAAACTAGAAAGAATTTAGAGATGAGATTTGAGACTAATTTTCTGCATATCCCATTAAAAGAAAGAACAAATACTTAAATAAGATAACAAGCAACTAACCACTAAATGCTCTACCTAAAACATGGGTGGTGTGGCATCCCACTACCCCCTTTATTCTCTCACAACTAAGAATGCAAAAACAATAGAACACATGTTGAAAATAAAAAGCAAAATGCAAACTGAGAACATAACTCTTCACCCATCCATGCGTAAGCCATCCATGCACACGTGGGTACGTGGGCACATATCAGGATGTTCTATGTTGCATGTGATCGGGTCACATATCGGTACGATCACATGTGCATGGATGTTCTCCGTTGCATGAGATCGGGTAACGTGGCGGTGCAGATGAAGCTAACCCGGTAAGGTCGTAGTTGACTGAATAATCCCGGATCATATCTATAACACCTGCCAATATGGGACTAGCCCATTTGGTTAAGGCTCTTGGCTTTTAAATGTGAGGTCCTTGGTTCAAAACCAGACATGTAGTGAATTATTTGATATAATTTAGGAGTAGGAGTATGATACATTTAAAGAAAAAAATATCTATAACACCAAGTGTAGTTGGTTTATTATTTATATATATATATATATATATATATATATATATATATATATATATATTTTTAGTTTCATTTAGTTTATCCCATATTTTGTTTGATTTTAGTTAACGAGACTAATTAAATTATATTTTTTTAATGGTTGAAAGGTATATTTATATTAAAACAAAGAAAAATTATCAAAATTAAAATATGAATTTTGATGAAGGTTGATATATAAAAGTTCATTTCCGATGAATGATCTAATTCATTACATGAAGGTTAAAAACTTAAAATTAGAGGTGCAAAAATGAAAAAAAATCCGGTTTGGGTTTCCAAACCAGTTTGAAAAATTACCTGACCCGAAAGTCCAACCGGTTTAAGTAAAACTGATTTGTAACTGGTTCAAACCACCGGTTTAAGGATTTCATAAGGAAAACCGGTTTGAAACGGTTCGAGTGAACCGGTTGGAATGTTAAAAAAACTAACCATTGCGAAACAACTATATAGCCGTTTATGATCGTTTTTGGACCTTTTGTGACCATTTTACGCCTATATGTTAGTATAAATAAGTATTAGATGTATTGGTTCAATCACAACTCTCAAAAAACGCTCTCTACTAACTAAAAATTCAAAAACGCTCTCAAAACAATGGCTTCCTCAAGTCAACAATCATCCGTTGGTATTGTGCTTCATTTAGCGAAGCAACCGTTGTGAGGATTTTACCAACAACGAGGAACCAACATATTTAGGTACATTACAATTTATATGAAATGTCAAACGGTTCACAACTAGCTTGACGCAAGTTAGGTGGCATGTTTTTAAGGAAAGAATCAAACTCGATTTTGAGAAATCATGGGAGGCGTTGCGGCTCAATGTCAAGCAATAATGTCAAACGAGGAAGGAGTTTGGAATTTTAACACAAATATGAAGGTTTGCTGTTCGAGCACTTCGATCACCCACGTTTGACAAAGATGATTCAAGAAACTCTTCAATCGCGTTATCTGTAGAAGCATGTTTTAGTAACTATAGATTAAATTCTATGTATCGGTGTACTAGGATAGTTCGCAGGAGGGTGTTCCTGCGTACTTAGCTTGTTCACCAGTTGGTCCTGCGTACTTAGCCAAGTACGCAGGTAGTGTTCCTGCCCCTATAAATAGAAGACTTGTCTTCATTTGTAGGTGGAACTTCTGGAACTAGGTTGAGAGGTGTCCGGGTCGGGACGAGCTCTCCCGAACCCTCGACCGTGAGCTTAGATGAGAGATGTGTGCTCCTTCGGTATGTAGTCTGTAATACGGGATGACTTCTATGTTATGGATTACGTATCGCTTCATTATCTTTTGTTTATGTTCGTGTTTCTCTGTCTCGTTTCTTGGTTCCCACACAAATCACAGAACAGGTCCGTGTTATCTCCGCTGCGTGACGAGGCTCCCGGGGACCTACAAGTGGTATCAGAGCCTCGGTGTTCGTTGATTTGTGTTCCAGTTTCGATTTTTTAGGGTTTTGAGCAGATACGAGTTCGTACTTTTTCAGACCTAAAATCCTTAAATTCGAGTTTGTTATCACTTCATTTGGTGTTTGGAGGGCTAAGGGTTTGTTAGATAATGTTTTCTAAGCTTTTGGAAGCATCAATTTCTCAGATCCATCACTTTTCGAGCATTCTCCTCAAGATCCGTCAAGAACACTACTGTACAGAACAAGTACGCAGAATCACCTTTTCTGCGTATTTGCTAAGTACGCATGGGTTAGCCCTGCGTACTTAGTAAGTACGCATGAGAAGTGACCTGCGTACTTAGCTAAGTACGCAAGAGCATTTCTCTGCGCACTTAACAAGTACGCATGGGTACTTGGCTTTACGTATTTACTAAATACGCATGAACACCCTTTATGTGCGTATTTACTAAGTACGCATGAACTAGCATCTGAGATTCAAAAAAAAAAAACTTTCTTTGGCCAAATTTTTTAGGGATCATTTGTACGCGTGTTTCTGACCATTTTTGAGAAGATAGTAATTTTGGTTTTTCCGGATCAGAATTTGTATACGATGTGGCTTGGCGAAACACGGACGAGATTTTTGTTGGATGATACCACTTGTCATACATTGTTTAAGTGTCCATACCTGAAAATGTAGGCTACGAGTATCCGGGATACTTATTTAATAGGGTATGAATGCTGAACTAATGGGAGCAATTGGGTCATCATCGGCTAAAGGTCTCGTTCTATTTGTGAAGATGTGGCTGCTTTGGGTCTTTCGGAAAAAAGAATCATCTTGTTTAGGTATTCAAACCTGAATATGTAGGCTACGAGTATCCGAGATACTTCTTTAATAGGGGATGAATACTGTAACAACTTGAACCTAAGGATTTGCTGTTTTGGATCTTTGCAAAAGAATAAAATCCCGGAGTTGGCTAGTTGTGTTTTTTGAGGATTTGAGTGAAGTAATGATGAAGCTGGTCATAATTTACAGAGAAATGAGGGGGGGGGGGGGATGTATCATCAACCGTGATTTCTTGTGTAAACTATATTTTTCGTGCTCATTGGTCAAGCCTGTGTTCAAGATTTGATGTGATTCAATTATGATGGGATTTCTCACTTGGGATCTGGGCGGAATCTAGATAGACAACATAGTTATGGAACTTCACCACGGTGAACGTATACAGATTAGGAGGTGTAAACCAGGAATGAAGATCTAATTGAAGAATGTTGGACTTTGGATATAAGGTGATCGCTGCTGAGCATGATTTTGTGTTTGATACTATCAAGTGTTTTCAATATGAAGCTGGATATCCGTTGGATTATTAGTTGAAGATGGAACCTTTTATCATTGGCCGATGGGATAGGAAACATACCCTTGTTCTTGGTCTAGTCAGGAGAAGCTTACATTGAAAGGGGAAATTGGAAATGAACATCTTCGAGGAATTTGGTTGACTCGTGAAGATACAGGATAGAGTTGGACACATCTGGTGTGAAGACTAAAGTTTAACTTACTGGAATTCCTATGGGAGCTGATCAGTTTGATGCAGGTTATTGGAAATTCAAACTTTCTATCATATGCCAGCAGATTTGGATGAATTCTAAGTCAGGGTGGAGGTTGATACTGTTGAGAGGATTAACTACAATGAGTTATGTTGAGTTAGTTGGTTCTTATTGAAGCACTTGGTTTGGTCTACAATGAAAGCTACAGTTAAGAAGGTGTCGGGTTTGTCAACACTCGGCAACTGAAGACTGAAGTTTGAAGATTTGAAGATCTCAAGTGGAATGCCAGAAGATCAAATCTTGCCAGAAGACACGTGATGTTATTAGTTTAGAGGGAGTATGTTAGGACATTCTTTGTAAACTAATGATTATCAGTGTTAGTGATAGATAGAATTTGATGCTATAGTTAAGAGGGAGTCTGTAGAAGCATGTTTTAGTAACTATAGTTAAATTCTATGTATCGGTGTACTAGGCTAGTACGTAGGAGGGTGTTCCTGCGTACTTAGCTTGTTCACCAGTTGGTCCTGCGTACTTAGTAAGTACGCAAGACTTTTGCCTTGCGTACTTAGCAAGTACGCATGACCAATGCCCTGCGTACTTAGCCAAGTACGCAGGTAGTGTTCCTGCCCCTATAAATAGAAGACTTGTCTTCATTTGTAGGTGGAACTTCAGGAACTAGGTTGAGAGGTGTCCGGGTCGGGACGAGCTCTCCCGACCCCTGGACCGTGAGCTTAGATGAGAGATGTGTGCTCCTTCGGTATGTAGTCTGTAATACAGGATGACTTCTATGTTATGGATTACGTATTGTTTCATTTTCTTGTTTGTTGTTCATGTATTCTCTGTCTCGTTTTCTTAGTTCCCACACAAATCACAGAACAGGTCCGTGTTATCTTCGCTGCGCGACGAGGCTCTCGGGACCTACATTATCATCAAGTAAGCTGCACTACTCTTGGACGCGATTGTTTAAAAATGTGAAAAAAGCAAAACATGAATTAATTTAGGCTTTGAAAAATTACAAAACGGTGTAAACATAACTACCGATGTTTGGTCGACTCCACACGGTTCACCAGATTCATACCTTTGCGTTACTGCTTATTGGGTGAATCCTGACATGTGGCAAATAATGAAGCATATGATAGCGTTTGAATTATTTGGATATTCGCATACCAGTAAAAATATTTTTCACATTTTAAATAATGTAATGACTACTTTTAAATTAGAAAAATACACTCTTTTCCAATATTGTTGATAACGACTCGAATAATGTAAGAACAGTTGCAAAACTAAAAATATCAACCGGTTTGCAACGACGTTTTTTTCATAGTCGTTGTGTTGCACACATCATTAACTTAGTTGTGCAAGACGAACTCGTCTTTTAAGAAATTCAAGATTAAAAGACGGTTTTAAAAACATGTTATGTGATGTTTTGGCTACTAGTAAAAAAATGATACCATGAATATATAAAATTTTGTCGCAAATTGGGAAACGTTTACTAGATGGAATTGAACTTGTAAAATGTTTGAAAGCGATATACGAATAAGGCCAACTTTAGAATTATTTCATGATGATGTTGTCACGCGTTGTTGGGTTATAAGCTTTCTGGGTTTGGGTTGGTACACTAGTGAGAATATAAGCGAGTTGCTCAGAGTTTTCAAAACACGACTATTTTTTATCAGAAGTTTATTGTACCATGAGTCATTTAGTGTTTAAGCAACTCTTTTTAATGTGCAACGAATTAGTCGAGTTTGAATATCACAACAAAATATTTATGAAAATGATAACATCTATGAAAATTAAATTATTTTAAAGAGATGATTCCCGTTATTACTTATGCCGTCGCGTTGAACCCTACCCTAAGGCCATGTTTGATTCACGGATTTCCCAGGAATTGGATTTTGAATTAGAAGTAATTCCTTTCAAAATCATGTTTGATTGGTCATTGAATGGAATTGGAATTGAAATTTTTTCCTACAATCAATGGAATTCACTTTCCTTCCTAGGTGTGATGGAATTGTAAACATTCTATTAAAATGCTTAAATATTACCAAAACACCCTTAGGTACCACAATCAAAACATATCACCTATCATCATCTTGTAATGAACCTGTATCATGCTAAAACAGAAACACAAATTAAAGTAAAAAATCAAATATGTGAAGCCTTTGAAATCAAACCAGGACAAAATTTAAAATCAAAAATCAAATCGATGAAACCCTTAAAAAACACAAATCAAAAGTCAAATCGACGAGTAAGAGTACGAGTGTAGGATGATGCATATCAATGAACTTCAAACGGAATTGAACATGGTCAGAATCGAAAGCGATGAAGCACTTAAAATCATATTTAAACTTGATCAACCTCTAACAAAATTGAAATCGTTGAAGCATTTGAAATCAAAATCGAACAAAATTCAAATCGACGATTAAGTTGAAATCAAGAAGAACCCGAGTCGGTTTATCGATCTTGAACCTTTGAACATAACAGCAGACTGAAGAAGCAAAAAGAAAAATGGAGATGCAACATACTTACAATTCAGCTGAAATCAAGAAGAACCAGTTATGTATTTATTGTTGTTAAGATCCAAATTTCGCTGCTGTTGATTTGGTTGAAGAAATGAGGCAAATTTGGTTCGGTGTGAAGGAGGGAGACATGAGTGACTAGTGAAACCTTAAAGGAGGGTGTTTTCATCGAGGGCACTTTTGTCATTTAAATGTTTTAACATTCCAATTCCTTTGGTAAATAAACAAACCATACATCATATAAATCATTAAAGGATTTCATTCAAATTCAAATTCCAATTCCAATTCCATTTTCAATTCCAATTACTTTAAAAAAATAACGTGCAAACCAAACGACCCCTAAATGTTCCTAGGGTTGAAACTTTAATTGATAAAATAAAGAAAGATTTGGGTTTAGAGAAAGAAGGCTTCCATTTTGCAAACAATACAAAACTACATTTTAACAAATATCTTCGAAATTTGTTTGATGTTTATCTATTTAAATATGGTTCCACATCAAACATCGTAAGTCAATGGGCTCTACATAAATGAGTAATTCAAGTAAGAATACAATGCTTATGTAAGGCCCCAAACCCGGGAGGCCTTACGTGTTTGATTTACTCATTCATAAACAGTTATTAAACTTCAAATAAAATAAGCAACGGAATATAACGTTATTACATCGTCATAAAACATAGCTAATTAAAACACTGTCTTAAACATTAGTCATTCAATTATTCATACGGGATGCCAGTCTCATAACGCCGGGTAACTCCACGAGTAGCCAAGCAACATCCATCATATATCCTTAACCTAACATGCATACTAAAAGTTAGCTAACACTGTTAAGTTCAAGTTTTTCATTTGTTTAAGGAAATGGTTTATCATTCGTCAAATAATTCGTTAGAATTTTAACATTCGTAAGAAAATAGGGCATACATTCACTCATCATTTACAATCATCATTTAACATTCTTCAAGTCATACATTTATTTGTCTAAATCTGTATCATCGTTCTTTCCGTCCGTTTCGTTCTCGTTCGTTCATCGCTCTCACGACTCGTAAGTCAAGAAGGTAACATCATCACCCTTATGGCTCATAGGCCCGCAAGGTATTAACATTCATCGCCCTTGAAGACTTATAGGTCCAATGTCATCCCTTTCTTTTTATCACGTTTTGAACCCACAAGTCCCAGGTGATTTCATTCTCGGGTCACGTTACCCCGAGTAACCGCCGTTACCCTTTTCCCGCCAGTTGACAACCGTAATACCCATTAATAGGCCACATAGACGCTACCCCTATTATACTTATGGTAAAACATGCCATAAGGCTGGGGACTTACATCACCAGACTTCCTTCGTCAATTCCTTCGTTTAACAGATTAGACATGTAGTGACTTCTTTAAAACCTTTGACCATTTCTTTTCATAAAACGATACATTCATTCACAAAACCCTTTTCATACATTTAAAACCATTCCTTTACATCATTCCTTTCGTAAACATTCACTTCGTAAACATTTCATTTTATTCATCTTTTCATAAACATTCGTTAAGTATGCACATTACCCTAGAAACAAGTAAATAAGGATTCTTGACTCACCTGTTCGTTCGTAACTCAACCTGAATCGGACGTCTAGTTAGTGTTAACTTCTTAACCGATCTGCACATAAGAAAGCACATGAAATTCCATCATTAACATTAGTGTCGCCGGGCCAGTGTCGCTTTGGCACACTCATAGTATCGCAAGAACTTGCATTCTAGTGTTAGCATCGTGGAACCCTACTGTCGCCCACCTTAGTGTCGCCACATGTCTTTGGTGACACACCTAGTGTCACTAGGGAATAACACGTGTCCAATCATTGGATTTCTTGGGCATAACGCCATCACCCTATCCTCATCCCCGTCAAGTGTCGCCACTTGAAGGTGGCGACACTGACAGTGTCGCCTGATGAGCACCATCTCTAAACATGCCCGTTTTCCTCCCAAGTTCATAACTTTCTACGTCCAAAATGTTTGTTTAACTTACGTAATCATAGATCTGGGCTTTATGCCCCATTTCATACGTAAAACCGTGTCTTTTAGGATTAAAACCCTAGTTTTACCCTTATAACCCATTTAGACTGAAAACAGAGGGTTTAGGTTGGATTTCTTACCTCAAAAGCAGCGTTTCTTCTTCTGATTTTGCTCATAAACAATAGAGAAGCAGATTGGGGCAATCTTTGAGACTTTCTATCTGTAGAACTTCTATTTATCTCTCTAGACGATTTTGGAGCTTGATGCAAATGAGGACTTATTAGGGGCTGCTAGGGTTTTAAGGAAGCCCCCCATGGGCCAAGCTCATGTATTCCCACAAGCCGATCGTCCAAGTTCTCCATTCTTCCACCCATATTTTGGCCCATTAAGCAAATCAGGTTTTCGGGATGTTACAGCTTAATTATATAATACTTTGAGGAATGCAAATAGTAAACTGGCTTGGGGTAGCACCTAAAGTAGCGAACTCAAAACGTATATTGGAATGGATCTTTTATCCAAATTTTAACATTTCCACCACCACCACCACGTCTCATGAGTGTGTTAGCGATCATGACTAATACTGACGGGAAGATACCGACGACAATACCGATGGACATCGATAACGGGTTCAAAGAAAAATTCTCACAGTCCGAATTTTGTCAGTTTTAGTGGGAACTCATTCGAACATGGCCAGAATCGAAAGCGATGAAGCACTTAAAATCAGATTTAAACCTGATCAGCATCTATGTAAGGCCCCAAACCGGGCACCCTACAGTTGGGTCTCATCAACGGGTATCTCATTTAAAACACTTAACTTTCATTTAAACAAACATCGGAAGTTTTTCTCAAAATGGTAATTATCTTTTTAAAACTCATTAACGTTCTTAACTTTACCTTACGAATGCATGTACACCAATCCGAGTAGCACCGCTCCAAAGCCAAGATACCTCGTCAAGCAGACTCACCTGCAAAACAATCTAACATATATACAAATTCAGCTACGCTGAGTGAGTTTTAATAATTAATTTAACAGAATTTATCTTGTCACAAAATCAGTGACACTAACTCAGGACGTCCCGTTCTTTATAAAATGGTTTATCAAACATGTGACGTTTGGTGTTCCACCTTATTAACCCATTCCCTTAAGAACTCACCACTAAATACTCGTCCCACAAATGTAACCCAGTAAGTCTCACCGATATGGATCGAGCTTACTACACAGCTAACTCTCAATTAACCCCCTTGCCTCAACCCGAGGTCCAGTTAACATACCCCAAAATCCTTAGGTGTAATCCGAAAATCCTTCGCCAAGACCCTTACAAGGTAAACTTACTCTACAGTTTCAACACGACACTATCTTGACACAGCGGTCCATCTACTACTCATTACAAAAGTAATAACATCATTTCACAAGGGATATCGACTAACACTCGCATACAATTAATACACACATATCTTCACCAACAATTACCTTCGAAGGATTTACCAGTCTCATCACAAATACCCTCGTCAGGGTTATCCCCGTCGGGATACTCATCATGAGCTCCCCTCTACCCTTGTTACATGGCCCCACCACTAAATATAGCGACACATTCGTCATCTAATGATGACTTCCCAGCCACCCCCTTGGCGACAACACTTGAAGAACTTTGTCCTTTATAACATGACTTGCCGTGTCGTAAAGACGACGACTTAAGCCCACACAACACATATAAGTACACACAGTGGCACACATGCAAGACTATGACTCGTTACCCAAGCATCTACCTCGTACGTGCATACGCAACAACACCTCCTAGTCGTACATGTATGACATATAATTTCAATCCCGACTCACCCCTACTAGATCACTATACAACACACCACCAACAGTTCCACAACTAGCTCACATACCCTACGTACAAGACCCGCACCCTTAGTTTTGTATTTAGATATTTAAATATATAGCTCATTAGTTTAAAACTAAAGACTCGTAATACGTTTAGTTTCACAAACACATTTTGCCCACACACTCTAAGGACCCGACGTAGACCCTTAGTTCAATTATTACATGGTCAACCCATATACACCTCTAAATCACATCATGCCTTGTGTCACGTCTAGTTAATAGCATATAATGCGTGAGTATGCACGATAGCCCTAAAACAGTTAAATATTTAAAGTGGGGATTAGAACTCACCAGTTACGAAGATCCACACCCTTGCTCAGCAAGTTCGTCCGTACACGCTCGAAACTCAAACCTGTCATACGCACGATCTTATGATCAGAAATGTTCAAAGCATACGTCGGATAACTATTACATAAAATAAGATCCCGACACCCGGTCTTATATGCACGTCAAAACGGCTCCATGAAACCCTTAACTCCATGGATGCACGTATCGGGTCATCCTCATCTGGTGTGGAAACTAAATACACGAACTGGGTCTCATGCACGCACGCATGCATTCCATGTAAAACCCTAATTTGTTCCACCTCACGTTCAACTCTTCCATGCACAACACGCACCACCGCCACACGACGTCATGCTCGTTACTAACGCCGTTGTCTTCCTCCGCCTCGTGCCGCCATGGAGCTACCACAGCTGTTGTTAGCACCCTTCCCCTGGTTCCCGTCACCTTTGTCATCCTAGTCGGGCCAAACCCTAGCCGGGCAACACTCTCTTCCTCCGCCTTGCGCCACCGCAACACCACCTCCGCTGCACTCCCTGTCGTCTTCTCCGTTCACTACCACCATAGAACCCTACGGCCACCACCTACCCGACAACCGCCGAGCGCCTACACGCATCACTACCACCTTTCCCAGCTACATACCACCACTACACTACCTCCTCCTACGCCCGTGACCATCACCACCGTCGGCCACCCCCTCTCCCGTCTCCTCCGCCCCTAATCGTGACCATAGCCCCAAAACCCTAGTCGGGTCTTCATATAAAAATGGATTCGGGGAAGTAAAAGAAGGGATTTAGAGGTTTACCTTATGAGTGATGAAGTCCTCCCCCTGCTCGTTACCGCCGTAGAACCACCACGGAATCACTTTGCCCGGCCTCTCTCCTTCCCTCGCGTCACTTTCCTTGACGTAGAATGCCCCTTAGTCGGTTATGGCTTAGGGTTTGCTATTAGGTGGCTTTTAAACCTTACGATGTTTCGTTTCGGGTCCCTCTTAATCCATTTAACGCGTTTCCGTCTCAGTCCTTGGTAATAACGGCTAATCGGGTCCTTAAACTATGACAAACCAAGCTTTACGAGAATGCCTTAACGTACAAGCTGTTTAAAGGAGACGCCATTTTCTTCATTTACCCGACCCATTAGTTAACGGATTTTCGGGATGTTACAAGTCTACCCCCTTAAAAGAGGATTCGTCCTCGAATCCTGCGTTGGCACAATACAATACCACTTATCCCTCTACCATGTCCGGTGCATCCCAGTCCTTGGGCGCCATCTGTTCACCTTCGTACACCCCGTCGAGGTCATTACTTTTCAACACTATCACCATCCTTGGTGTTCCAAGAAGTCTTCCCCATTTCCCACTTTCAATTTTTGGACTTGTAGGTTTCACCTACATGTTCTTCATGTCTCGTTCCTCCAACTTTCACTCATACGGCACCACACCGTCAATTACTTGCTCACCTGTCACATTTTTTCTAATTTGTTCACGGGCACCTTTGCTGTCCATCCTCGTATAGTCTTGATGAGTTGTCACTCCGACGATCATCTCCCTAAGTAAGATTTCTCGCCCTTTCAGAATAGGATCACCCGTCACCCCTCTCTTCTCGTACTCTAATCGCCATCCTGTGATGATTTCACAAAGCTCAGGCACCACTGACTTACTCATAAAGGTATTACACATGTCCCTCTCAGATGATCTCCAAGAGCTTGTGCAAAGCTACACTGGTCTCCACATGATTCCTCCACCATATATCTTTACTTTATTATCACGTGTCTAATATGCCCCTTAAATATGCACATACACTCAACCCTAGAGTTATCTTCATCAGCTCTAGATGTTCCTCAAAAGTTCCCTATCACCGTCATGTTGCCTCAGCAACCTACCATTTGCTTTGGCTGATGCTCCACCGGAGCCCGCCTTAGACTAGTCATGTGTGTACCAGCGTAGGCATTCCCTTTACAGGAACTTATGTGCAATCCTACACTTATCCCTCATGGATTTTACTTTCCTCGTCATTGCTCTAACATTACCACGCGATCTCCGGCCCCGTCTAATTCATCAAGCACAAACATGAAGTCCGTCCTAGCATAAGCCTCATTTGTCATCGTCTCGTTTGGAGAGAACGTCCCCATTTCTCTCATTTCCCACCTCGACTGAATCCTTCATTTGAAACGTATCTGCAAAGGCCATTCCGTCACCTCGTTACTCCATGAAAAAGTCTTCAGCGTCGCCATCTCGATCGCATCATAACTAACCCCGATCAAGCGTCCACGTAAACGCTCTCAGTATCAACTCTCCCAACTTCACCCATTGGCTTCGTGCTCTGAATTCCCGAGATATAAGCATAGGCATCTCATAAGAGCACTTCACCTATCATCTAGAAAGAAGTCAAAACTCCTCGCATCACCTCGATGTATCAACGTCGAGAAAAACGTCAAGATAGACATACTATGCTTGAGCACACCAACCACCCGTCCCTATGCACGACTAAGCGTGTACTACAAGGACACATACCGACACAACATATCGACAGAACACACAATGTTCGACATACGTACTAGTAACCTAACTTTCTAACTCGCACACAGTGCACACACAACCAGCTAGACCTGAGCAACTCTACGTGTATACGATATGACCTTGTCGTTTATAGATACACAAACTCTTGAACCCCATCTACTATTCATCACAAAGGTGGCCCCTGCCACACTTCATCATGTACTCATAAAGACTTCCCACGGTCGTACCCCACACGGGCCGTACCAATGGTTTAGAACGACAAACTACTCAGATTAGACACAAGACATCATCACGCGGGTTACAATATAGGTGTCATACACTAGACATCATCCTAAACATTCATACACAAAGGATGTATAACCATCACTTCCCACTGGACTCCGTCCTGAACACTCATACAAAGTGCAATATACCCGTTGCACTTCAGTCATCACCTAGACATTAACGCATAAGTGACACTACCCTAAGACTGTAGAGACTGACAAGTTCAAGTTTATGTCTATAAAAGTCTACCTACATAACCTACTTAACCATGCTCTCTAAGAATCACATTAAACGTGAACTCACGCCATTCAAAATGAAATCACGTAATCACACATTATCGCACATAATCAACAACTGTAAGCACCAACGTACGCCGCCACAAACACAATTATCATTGATCATGTTCAAATCATCATGCGGTAAAACTCACAATCAATGTCAAAAATCAAATAGTCAATATTTGAATTAAGCATCACACAACGTAAACGTCTAATTAGTCATTACGTCAAATCACCCAGGAATCGCTCATGGCAACTGCCACAGCATCTAATCATCAAACAATTGAGCATTCTAACAATGCCCACAACATCACTACTAGACCACATCAAGTGTATCTGATGTGTCCTTATATTATTCCTCCTCGTCGCATTCCGGGTCATCGACTGGTCCTCCTGAAACAGAGTTCTATTAACCGCTGCAAGTGGTCGATCTCTCAACCATGCAAGTTCACATCCTGGAGGGAATTCATGTACTGCTGACACCACCCTCCTTTTACTTCCAGTCCTTCCAATCGTAGCACCCCGCGGCATGTCGCCGACCGAAGCTCTAGTCACACTTGGCGCGAGAAGCGCCCGCACTACTCCCATTTCACTAGCAGTTTAATCCGCAACAGTCGTCGTCTTGACTTGTCGTTCTGCATTCCTTCTAGAAAGAGCTCCACGCCTGGCTGATCTCATATACTTCGTCTTAGTCATATAATCCCACACAAGATAGAACATTCTTGCGACTATTATAGGTAACAAATTCAGAATATAAGAGTAACCATAGACTGCCGAATCACGGTGATCAAATGTGATTGGTTTCCCACGTTACTACTCGAATTCTAAACGTTCCCCGTCATACTCAAACTAGCTTTCTACCTTCCACACCATGGATGCACAAGCATCCCACACAACTCACATAAACACAATGCAGTACTACCACATAGTCACATGTATCACAATATTTACAACATTCTGCTTACAAAACATAATCACACACGGAATCACCAACCCACATAGTCTTACCAAACAACTCCACATAGTGTTACACTACACAAGTGGTAATATAAAAATTAATGCTTAACTCGAAAGACGTACCTCTACGCCCGCGGTTACTCGTGGTGGCATTTATTTTACTCTCGTCCCATTTTTAGTTTAAGTTTAGGTATTCTATGTTTTGAAAATAACGTTTTCTCTTAAACCACAGCTCTGATACCAACTTGTAAGGCCCCAAACAAGGCACCCTACAGTTGGGTCTCATCAACGGGTATGTCATTTAAAACACTTAACTTTCTTTTAAACAAACAACGGAAGTCTTTCTCAAAACGGTAATTATCTTTATAAAACTCATTAACGTTCTTAACATTACCTTACGAATGCATGCACACCAATCCGAGTAGCACTGCTCCCAAGCCAAGATACCTCGTCAAGCAGACTCACCTACAAAACCATCTAACATACATACAAAGTCAGCTATGCTGAGTGAGTTCTAATAGTTAATTTAACAGAATTCATCTTGTCACAAAATCATTGACACTAACTCAGGACGTCCCGTCCTCTATAAAATGGTTTATCAAACATTTGACGTTTGGTGTTCCACCTTACCGACCCATTCCCTTAAGAACTCACTACTCAATACTCATCCCAAAAATATAACCCAGTAAGTCTCACCGATATGGATCGTGCTTACTACACAGCTAACTCTCAATTAACCCCCTTGCCTCAACCTGAGGTTCGGTTAACATACCTCAAAATCACAAGGTGCATTCCGACAATCCTTCGCCAAGACCCTTACAAGGTAAACTGACTCTACAGTTTCAACACGACACTGTCTTGACACAACGGTCGATCTACTACTCATTACCAAAGTAATAACATCATTTCAAAAGGAATATCGACTAACACTCGCATACAATTAATACACACATATCTTCACACAACAATTACCTTCGAAGGATTTACCAGTCTCCTCAAAAATACCCTCGTCAGGGTTATCCCCGTCGGGATACTCGTCATGAGCTCACCTCTACCCTGCTTATAGGGCCCCACCACTAAATATAGCGACACATTCGTCATCTAATGATGACTTCCCAGCCATCCCCTTGGTGACAACACTTGAAGAACTTTGTCCTTTATAACAAGACTTGCCGTGTCACAAAGACGACGACTTAAGTCCACACAACACATATAAGTAACACAGTGGAACACATGCAAGACTATGACTCATTACCCAAGCACCTACCATGTACATGCATACGCAACAACACCTCATAGTCGTACCCGTACGACATATAATTTCAGTCCCGACTCACCCCTACTAGATCACTATACAACACACCACCAACTGTTCCACAACTAGCTCACATACCTTAGGTACAACACCCGCACTCTTAGTCATGTATTTAGATATTTAAATATATAGCTCATTAGTTTAAAACTAAAGACTCGTAATACGTTTAGTTTCACAAACACATTTTGCCCACACACTCTAAGGACCCGACGTAGACCCTTAGTTCAATTATTACATGGTCAAACCATATACACTTCTAAATCACATCATGACTTGTGTCACGTCTAGTTAATAGCATACAATGCTTGAGTATGTACGATAGCCCTAAAACGTTTAAAATATTTAAAGTGGGGATTAGAACTCACCAGTTACGAAGATCCAAACCCTTGCTCAACAAGTCCGCCCATACACGCTCGAATCCCAAACCTGTCATACGCACGATCACATGATCAGACACGTTCAAAGCATACTTCGGATAACGATTACATAAAATAATATCCCGACACCCGGTCTTTTCCACACGTCAACACGGTTCCATGAAACCCTTAACTCCACGGATTCACGTATCGGGTCATCCTCATCTCGTGTGGAAACTAAATACATGAACCGGGTCTCATGCACGCACGCATGCATGCCATGCAAAACCCTAATTTGTTCCACCTCACGTTCGGATCTTCCATGCACAACACGCACCACCGCCACTCGCCGTCATGCTCGTTACTAACGCCTTCATCTTTATCCGCCTCGTGCCACCATGGAGCTACCACGGCTGTTTTCAACACCCTTCCCCTGGTTCCCGTCACCTTTGTCATCCTAGTCGGGCCAAACCCTAGTCGGACAACACTCTCTCCGTCCGTCCTCCACCTTGCGCCACCGCAACACCACCTCCACTGCACTCCCTGCCATCTTCTCCGTTCACTACCACCATAGAACCCTACGGCCATCACCTGCCTAACAGCCTCCGAGCGCCTACACACATCACTACCACCTTTCCCGGCTACATACCACCGCTACAATACCTCCTCCTACACCTGTGACCATCACCACCGTCGGCCACCCCCTCTCCCGTCTCCTCCGCCCCTAACCGTGACCACAACCCCAAAACCCTAGTCGGGTCTACATACAAAAACGGATACAGGGAAGTAAAAGAAGGGATTTAGAGATTTACCTTACGAGTGATGAAGTCCTCCCCCTGCTCGTGACCGCCCTGCCCGGCCTCTCTTCTTCCCTCGTGTCACTTTCTTTGCCGTCGAATGCCCCTTGGCCGGTTATGGCTTAGGGTTTACCATTAGGTGGATTTTAAATCATACGATGTTTCATTTCGAGTCCCTCCTAATCCATTTAACGCGTTTCCATCTCAAACCTTGGTAATAGCGGCTAATCGGGTCCTCAAACTGTGACAAACCAAGCTTTACGCGAAAGCCTTAAAGTCCAAGCGGTTTAATGGAGACGCCAGTTTCCTCATTTACCCGACCCATTAGTTAACAGATTTTCGGGATGTTACAGTCTAACAAAATTGAAATCGTTGAAGCATTTGAAATCAAAATCGAACAAAATTCAAATTGACGATTAAGTTGAAATCAAGAAGAACCAGAGTCGGTTTATCGATCTCGAACCTTTGAACATAAAAGAGGACTGAAGAAGCAAAAAGAAAAATGGAGATGCAACTTACTGACGATTCAGCTGAAATCAAGAAGAACCAGTTATGTATTTATTGTTGTTAAGATCCAGAATTCATTGCTGTTGATTTGGTTGAAGAAGTGAGGCCAATTAGGTTGGGTGTGAAGGAGGGAGACATGAGTGACTAGTGAAACGTAAAAGGAGGGTGTTTTCATCGAGGGCACTTTTGTCATTTAAATGTTTTAACATTCCCATTCCTTTGGTAAATAAACAAACCATACATCATATAAATCATTAAAGGATTCCATTCAAATTCCAATTCCAATTCCATTTTCAATTCCAATTACTTTAAAAAAATAACGTGTAAACCAAACGACCCCTAAATGTTCCTGGGGTTGAAACTTTAATTGATAAAATAAAGAAAGATTTGGGTTTAGAGAAAGAAGGCTTCCATTTTGCAAACAATACAAAACTACATTTTAACAAATATCTTCGAAATTTGTTTGATGTTTATCTATTTAAATATGGTTCCACATCAAACATCGTAAGTCAATGGGCTCTACATAAATGAGTAATTCAAGTAAGAATACAATGCTTATGTAAGGCCTCAAACCCGGGAGGCCTTACGTGTTTGATTTACTCATTCATAAACAGTTATTAAACTTCAAATAAAATAAGCAACGGAATATAACGTTATTACATCGTCATAAAACATAACTAATTAAAACACTTTCTTAAACATTAGTCATTCAATTATTCATACGGAATGCCAGTCTCATAACGCCGGGTAACTCCACGAGTAGCCAAGCAACATCCATCATATATCCTTAACCTAACATGCATACTAAAAGTTAGCTAACACTGTTAAGTTCAAGTTTTTCATTTGTTTAAGGAAATGGTTTATCATTCGTCAAATAATTCGTTAGGGTCTTACCATTCGTAAGAAAATAGGGCATACATTCGTTCATCATTTACATTCATCATTTAACATTCATCAACTCATACATTTATTTGTCTAAATCTGTATCATCGTTCTTTCCGTCCGTTTCGTTCTCGTTCGTTCATCGCCCTCACGACTCGTAAGTCAAGAAGGTAACATCATCACCCTTATGGCTCATAGGCCCGCAAGGTATTAACATTCACCGCCCTTAAAGACTTATAGGTCCAATGTCATCCCTTTCTTTCTATCACGTTTTGAACCCACAAGTCCCAAGTGATTTCATTCTCGGGTCACGTTACCCCGAGTAACCGTCGTTACCCTTTTCCCGCCAGTTGACAACCGTAATACCCATTGATAGGCCACATAGGCGCTGCCCCTGTTATACTTATGGCAAAACGTGCCATAAGGCTGGGGACTTGCATCCCTAGACTTCGTTCGTCAATTTCTTCGTTTAACAGAATAGACATGTAGTGACTTCTTTAAAACCTTTGACCATTTCTATTCATAAAAAATTACATTCATTCATAAAACCTTTTTCATACATTTAAAACCATTCCTTTACATCATTCCTTTCGTAAACATTCACTTCGTAAAACGTTCTTGTTTCAAACATTGTTTCTTTCGAAAAACGTTATTTCGTAAACATTTCATTTCATTCATCTTTTCATAAATATTCGTTAAGTATGCACATCACCCTAGAAACAAGTAAATATGGATTCTTGACTCACCTGTTCGTTCGTTACTCAAACTGAATCGGACGTCTAGTTGGTGCTAACTTCTTAACCGATCGGCACATAAGTCAACACGCGAAATTCCATCATTAACCCTAGTGCCGCCTAACAGTGTTGCCGGGCCAGTGTAGCTTAGGCACACTCATAGTATCGCCCGAACTTGAGTTCTAGACTTAACGTCGTGGAACCCTATTTTCGCCCACCGCAGTGTCGCCAAATGTCTTTGGTGACACACCTAGTGTCGCTAGGGAATGACACGTGTCCAATCATTGGATTTCTTAGGCCCAACGCTATCACCCCATCCTCATCCCCGTCAAGTGTCGCCACTTGAAGGTGGCGAAACTGGCAGTGTCGCCTGATGAACACCATCTCCAAACATGCCCGTTTCCACCCAAGTTCGTAACTTTCTACCTCCAAAACATTTGTTTAACTTACATAATCGTAGATCTGGGCTTTATGCCCCATTTCATACGTAAAACCGTGTCTTTTAGGATCAAAACCCTAGTTTTACCCCCAAAACCCATTTATACTGATAACAGAGGGTTTAGGTTGGATTTCTTACCTCAAAAGCAACGTTTCTTCTCCTGATCTTGCTCACAAACATTAGAGAAGCAGATTGGGGAAATCTTTGTGCAAAAACTTCAAGTTTTTCACCTTCTCTCTCTTTAACTTCCATTTCTCTCTCTAGATGATTTTGGAGCTTGATGCAAATGAGGACAGATTAGGGGCTTGGGGTAGCACCCCAAGTAGCGAACTCAAAACTTTTATTGGAATGGATCTTTTATCTAAATTTTGATATTTCCACCACCACCACCACCACCACCACCACGTCTCATGAGTGTGTTAGCTATCATGACTAATAATGACGGGAAGATACCGACGACAATACCGATGGACATCGATAAAGGGTTCAAAGAAAAATTCTCACAGTCCGAATTTTGTCATTTTTAGTGGGAACTCATTCTGACGGGTTATCTGTCAGTAAATTAAGGTTAAAACTTTTGATAAGATTCTCGCAGACTTTTCAGTGGGTTGTCAGTGTGATGGACAAATCATTGTTGATCCGTCGGTAATATTCTATATATAGTATAAACGGTGTTATCAGAAGTTAATTAGGGTCTTTCGCTACGAATCGACGTGATAAGCGAGTAGGATTCCCCAACTCTTGGGGTGTGAGGTCATATACATAAGAAAAGATGGCCTCCTCCTATGTGTGGTGTTATTAGTTATTGGAATTGATGGTATATAAATTAAAATTCCCTAAAGGTGGTCTTCGAGTCCTAGTGTCTTTTGACCAGGCTACCGATTAGTTGAGAAGATGTGCACATCTTTGCCCTGAGTTCCTTTCTTGCTCTATTTCTTCGAGTGAAACCAAACTAGGAAGTAAATACATACGTTAATGTGTTGAAGGCACATCTAGGTATTGGCACCCGTGTCTCTTTCCCTATACACTAACATTTTATGTCTTCATCTTTTATATCTGAAAATGCAATGTAATTTGTTTTTAAGATGTGGAAAGTTAATGTAGTTTTTTTCTATAATAGTTACAATGCCCATTAAGGCCCATTAATGTGCTAGTTATCACAAACATGTGTCATTAACACCAAAACAACATGTTATAACATATTATTGCTTCATGTAATCTAAACAACTCGCTAACACATTGCAAGTCCCTTCAAGTCCCATAAATGTACTAGTTATTATAGGCATGTATGTCTAACACCAAAACAACTTGTTATGACCTATTCTAGCTTCGTGCAAACTAAACAACTCATTAAAACATTACAAAAACCATTAGTATAACTGTATTTGTTTAACAACAAATGTTTTTTTATGACCTAATATGATTTTGTATAACAAAAACCAACCCACTAACACATTACAATGCACATTAAGGTCTATTGATGCCCAATTAAAAAGGATATCATAGCAATCTGTCGGTAATCCGCTAGTGATTACCGACGATGTTATTATATTATAATAATACTAATAATAAAATTTATAATAATAATAATAGTATTTATAATAATAATATTTATAATAATATAATAATAATAATAACATTAATAATAATGTTGGTCGAGACCTCTCCGTCCACATGTTATAGGCCTTGTGATTCCACTGCTACCCAAGTTATGCTGTTTGAAGTTTGAGCCTTTTCTGTCATGTTTCTCTTTGTCCATCTGGTCTATATAAGAGTCTGCCAACTCTTTGATTACCTCATTATCAACACTACACCCACGAGTTAAATACTTTTTTTTGCCTTCATCACTGAACAAATGGAAAATTTATTCTTTCATTCCCTATAAATTTAAATTTGATTCCCTTTAGGAGTCGTGATTGAATGATCTTCTGGTTGCGAATTATGTTGTCTTGATTACGGGGTAGCCAATTTATTCCAATAACCATATCAAATTCGCCAAGAGTCATGTGGATAAGGTCAATTTGATACATCTCACCTTCTATTTCTATGTTACAGTTATGGAACACATCAATTACTAGGAAGCTTTTACTGTCAACAATTTTCACCTTTAACGGTTTCTCTAGTTTAACACTAGGATTATTGAAATGTGACTAAATTTCACGGACATAAAGGAACGACTAGCGCCGGAATCAAACAATACATGAGCAGGAAAAGAATTTATTAAAGAAATACATGTCACAACAATGGGAGTGACTTTGGGGATCTTCAGCCATGATTTGAAATGCCCGCCCACGAGCTTTGGGCATCTTTTCGTTTCTTGGCCTTCACCCTTGCAAGATCAACATTTGTTTTCTTCTTATCACTGATTATCAATTTTTGACAATCATTCCTCACATGGCTAAGTTAGTGGCAGTTGTAACACGTACGGAGAGGATTCCGACAATGAGGACTCGTGTTACCCTCATTCCATCACTTATAACAAACCCACGATCTTGACTTGCACTCACCCAAGTGCTTCTTTCTACGTGTTCTACAATGGTGGAATTCATCTCCATTATCCGTTTTCTTCTTTGATCTTACAAAGTTAGTTTTCTTTGACGAGCCACTAATATAACTCGACTTTCGTTTTTCACCTTTAGTCTCATGACGTTTAAGCTCCACTTCCCTTTCACGAGCCAAGCTGATAATTCTAGCTAATGTTTCATACTTTGAAGGGGTTATAAATTCCATTATTTCACGCTTATAACAAACCACCGTTCTTGATCTGCACTTATCCAAGTGCTTCTTTCCTCATGTTCTACAATGGTGGAGTTGATCTCGATTATCTGTTTTATTCTTTGAGCTTACAAACTTAGTTTTCTTTGACGAGCCACTAATATAATCCAGCTTTCACTTTTCACATTTAGTCTAGCTCCAGTTCCCTTTCAAAAGCCATGCTCAAAATTTCAGCCAATGTTTCACACTTTGAATGGGTTATAAAATTCTTTATTTCAACCTATAAGATTAGATCGTTCAGTCCACACCAGTTTATGGCAGAATTGTGATTTATCAAAGAATTCTCCCTTATTTTTATCAACTGATTCGTGGGTTTATGCTAAATGGGGAAATTACTTCGCTAACCTATCCATTTCAGCTTGTGGACAATATTGAATTAAGAACAAGTTTTGAAGTCATCCTAAGTCATGGTTTTGATACTTTCTTTCCCTTACTAATAGTTTCCCACCGGTCCTTGGCTCTATCATCTAACAAGTTTGCTACATATATAACCTGTTTGTTCGGGGCACATAAACTAGTTTCGAAAGAATCTTCCATCTGAGTAATCCATCTACGACTCACCATTGGATTGGCTTCTCTAATAAATTTCTTGGGTTTGCATACAATGAAATCTCTATACGAGCATCCAACTTTGAACTAGGGCAACTTCTATGTTCTCATTCCCGAGTGTTGCCGTATCAACCTCAACATATTGTTTCGTAACCGTAAACTCCTCTTGAATATTCGTTTTAATAGAAGCACATAGTTTCGCAAGTAAATAAGGGATGGCGGCATTGGATGTCTTTCCAACTTCTTTTGTGACTTTAACCTCAATTTCTTCTTTCAAGTCTATATTCATCAGATGGGGGTGGTAATGCATTCTAATGATCTGCTCTCATTGTCGGTGTATGAATCCCCACTGAGTTTAGTGCTACTCCTTGATTGATTACTCCCTTGTCTCTTTGAGAATCAGTTATTTCTTCAAACTAAAATGACAACCTGGAACATCATATATTGGTTTGTGAAACTTGTTATGTGGTTTATACAATGGTTTATGAACTTTGTTTGAAACTTCTATGTGGTTTACACAATAGCTAAGCAGTTAATGCGGTAAAATATCGGATATCGGTCAAGGACCGATATTTGAGATATCGGTTATCGCGGTGAGATATCGGTGGGATATCGGTAACCATAAATTTATATAAAAATTATATAATAATCATCAGATTCAATAGTCACACACTAGAAACATAAAATTTATGTATAAATTTTTAAATTTATAAATATAACATTACTTTTATGCTTTTTATGTATAAATTTATAAGTTTGAGGACCAGATATAAACTAGTAAAAATGTAGAGGGGTTAAAAGTTAAAAATCCAAACTTAATAAACCCTAAATCCATCCACCGGTTCATTATACGCCGTTCCCCTGCTCCACCGTTCCTCTCTGCCTCCACGCTCACTAGCTCCAAAATCAGATCGAATGGGTTCGAAATCGTGGATTGCTGGGTTGATTTCCCACAATGGAGACACTGGTTGTTCGATTATGCTTCGAACTAAGGTAAGAATTCGATCTACTTGCTCGATTTGGTCACCGAGAATATCGGTGATATAACCGATATTTAAAACTCCAAATTTCGGCGATATATCGGTTATCTCGGCCGATATTCTCGGGAACGATATTCTAACCGATATTATAAACAATTATACCAGCCTATGTCCGATAACCGATATATCGGTGATATATCACCGATATATCGGCCGAGTTAACTGCATAGCACAATAGTTTGCGAAACTTTTTGGAAATATGTGTATTAGGACTTGTGCAAATGACTAGTATGTTTATAACTTGACATCTTGTTGGATTGTGACTTGTTGGAAATATAGTTAACTTAGAATGTTATGTGGTTTTACAGACAACGGTACGCACCAGAGGTATCACCTGTGAGAGGACTGCCCCTCTATTGCCCGTTAAAGCGGCAACATTAGCGAGAGGACTCACTCTGATGCACGTCTACAGGGCAACATCGACGAGAGGACCCCCTCGGATGCACATGTCTCATACAGCACTAGCCACATTCATTGTGACAAATTAACTATACACTTTGAGGGGGGAGCAGCAGTGCTGCTTGGCATGGTGACAGGTGGGTGGATGAGTGTGAGAGTGAGCCCTTTCCCAGATATTGATCGTGACAGCATTGATATTGATATCAATGTTGGTCTTGACGCATTCTACACCCATTCGGGGTCGGGCATGGCCCCAGTGTTCAAAGGCAGCTTGCTGATCATCCTGATCATCGGAAAGAGATTAGAATAAGGCGCATACGTTGGGTACAATATTATCTATTAAATATGTTACTTTGTATTGTACTAGTTATTTATCTATTTTTAAAATCCGTTTATCTTACTTTTGCATATTTGATAATGGTAAAGTTGTCTGCATGATAACTACCATACATAATAGTTGCTTTGCTTGTCGTGAGCGTTATTGGGAGGACGTCCCACCGGCAAAACGTGACACCCATTAAGGGGGGACATTGTCCCAGCACACAGAGGGTCGATATATATGTCACAACACCCGAGGAATGGGTAAGTTCTTTTTTATATTTTTAACTTTCTCTAATATTTGTATTTGTTTAATAACTAACAACTTACCATCGTTGTAGGTCGTGAAAAAGTGCACAAAACCCTCTTGGTCCGAAGTTTACGTGAAGACACACACAAAGGCAGGGTCGATGTCTGAACTGATTTTCATTTACCAGTGAGCCTGGGACTTCCGGCACAAGGAGATCGTACATTCCTCGTCCGGATCCAAAGGTATGTAATTTTTTTTATATTACTTATATATCGTCCACAATAAACTAATAATTTATTTAATGTTTGTAGATTGTCGTCTTGGAAGCACAGATGGAGACACCTACGAGGGAGCAGGACGTTGATCGATAGATGAAGCGGCTACTACAAGCGGCCATGGAACAAGTGTTGGCCGAACGACAGTGAGACCACACATGACCTCGAGACCCTCTATTTAGCTAGTTTTTTTATATATTAAACATGTATTGTATTTAATTTTATTATAATTAATATTTTTATTTTTTATTTTTACCTTTATTTAAATTTAAAAAACTAATCAACTTTTTAAAAATAAAATAAAGTAAAATATACATTTTTTATTTTTATTATTAAAATAAATAAATAAGATATAAAAATAATTTTTTTATCCTTCAGAGAATAAATATTAAATATAAATAATAATATCATTTGATGATTCTGTAGGTCCCATGGTAGGTGTTGCGGATCGGTAAACACAAGATGACATATCACATATACTAGGTGCGGAATCCAAAGTAAACATGAACGTGTGTGCAAAACCACAAATCACAGAACACAGCATGTAAATAATCTCTCGTTTATTTCCTTGCTTAATCAAATTCTTTACAAGCTTTAATCAGAAACCGTACAGAACACAAACCTATTAACAACTATTAATAGGAAACAAACACCCACAGGCGAAGTTCGCTTGAACTTGCCTGCCAAATACAAAACTTAACTAAACATCAAACGATTACAACTCAAAAGATAATTACAAGACACAACTATTACAAGTAAAGACTAAGTACAAAATATCTTCAAGCATGTTGTCACAAGTATGTCCCAACATACTCCCCCTTGACAACATCTTAGAAGATGTCTTCAGTTTTCTTTCCAGTTCACAGGCAATCGGCTTCCAGCATGAATCCCTTGAGTAACACAAACATGAACAACTCTCTTATACTGCAAACCCTGCTCTCTCCATTCACTTGTATATAGAAATACTTTCTTGTGTAAAGTCTCCAAATCTTTTAGTGAAAAATTTATAAGACTCATCGAATCGTAGATACGAGCGATAATCTTTTTAGAATCTTTCTCTTCTATCACAGCTTCACCCGTCACACCATCCACTTACCACCATCTCATGTTACCTAGAAAATCATGTGGATATTTCTTTAACGGAATCTTCTTCAACGATGTGACACCCACATCCCGGATCACCCGAAATGTCGGTCACTTGTCGGATTTACTCATGAACATATAGTAATCAGAGAAACATACACAACAGAAGACTTTTAAAACATTATTTATTTATAAAACTTGTCTTTGAGTACATTCTAAGAAAGTACAACACAATACTAGTGCCAGTTTTCAGCTTGGATGCCGATAACCTGCTCATGAAGCCTCCTTGCCTTTATTGCTTGAGGCTACATCTTTACCTGACACACATGCTTAAACACGGGCCAACTTACATTGGTGAGTTCTAAGTTTTAATCAAAGTATCTTTAATCCATACAAATGGTTTGTATATGACACGTTTTAAAATATTGTAACACCCCAATTTTCAAGGAAATAAAAGTCTAGGGGCTAAAGTATAATTACTCCAAAGATCGAGGGTTTAAAATAAAAGAAGATTAAAATGGAGGCGGTAGCGGACCGCTACCAATCCTTTAGCGGTCCGCTAGCCGTAATTGGCCTGGATAACGAACAAGTGACACATATGGTGACTCAGCCCTATGGCAGACCGCCACCAGGATGGTAACGGCCCGCCAGCCGCAATTGGGCTCAGGAAACGAGAAGTCGACACGTGTATGGTGACTCGCTAGGCAGGATTGGGTAGCGGACCACTACCCAAGGCGTAACGGTCCGCTACGTGGTGAACACGCTGGACACCTGACAAAGGGCGATAGCGGACCGCTACCCCTTGCTTAGCGGTCCGCCACCGGTGGCATCTCAGCCCTATAAATACTTTCCTTTGTCGTTCATTTGAGAAACATCAACACAAACCAACACACATAAACACTTACACGTATACCGAGGCAAGGCAAGCACGACAGTTACGAGCGTGAAGGTTACGAGTGCGATGCGCTACGAGTGCGGTTCGAGTTCAGAGAAACGTTTAGACGCGGAACGAACTTAGGAACTACCAACAATAATGTAAGTACACTGGACCCGTACCCTAGACATGATTATGTGAATTACGTGTTTAAATGATATGTGTTATGTGATATGTATATGATGAGGGTACGGGGTAATGACAGATTAGTCTAAACACTAAACGAGAATAATGGAGTAGTCACGACGTATCCAAGGGGTGGTGGATATGCCGCTGATACTTCCTATATATAAATCTCTTTGATACTTCGTGGTGAAACCATTACGAATGTTTAGGGGTATAGACTAAAGGACAGTAATAAGAATATACTAAACGTACGGGAGAATATCCAACCGGTATGTAGTTATCTGACAAATAGAATGTTCTGTCTAAGGAAAGAGTGGTGTATAAATCTCTCGTAGACCCGTCACTCTTTCTTGGGAACATCTCTGTTGGAGGTACTACTCTGGAAGGATAATCACCCCAGTTTACAATATATGACGAGAATGAATATATGATGGAAGTATACCATGCAAAGTGAATATAAATACGTGATGAATATGAATACGTGAAATGCATGATGAATACGTGAATGCATGATGATACGTGCAAATATGAAAGAGTACGATGGAACGAATCTAAATCCTAAAATGGAATAACGGAGTACTCACGAAGTGTTAAAGGGGTGGTGGATACGCCGCTGGTACTTCCTATATATAAACCCTTTTAATACATCGTGGAGAAACCGTTATGAAATTTTAAGGTGAGGTCTGGTTGGGAAGTAAATCAAGCATATACGTGAAATGAAAATAAATGCTTGATACATTTGGGAGGCTGTGAGTCAAAGATACTCAAGGTCCTAAATGAAATGAGATACCCGGCCTGTAAGGTGGATCTCAATAAATAATAAAGAAGAGAACTAAAAAGATTCCAAGCCTACGGGGCTAAGGAAAAGAAAACGGAACTCAAGGCCTACGGGGCTGAAGGAGGATAAGATTCCAAGCCTACGGGGCTGAGGAATGAATGAGTTTTCATGACAAATGCGAGGGGTCTATACTGATGAGTATAAGAACCTTGCCAATACTCGGACCGGAGGTATGGCCTAAGATGGTTGCATGGGGGTTAGCACACCCATAAAATATACAAATGACGTGACCGGAGGTACGTCCGAAGATGGTCACGGGGGCGCCGAGAGCCCGGAAAACTTGAATAATAATAAGAACCTAAAGGGTTCATAATGTAATGAAAAGATATACCTTAGCCATTCATGGTAAGGTTTTTTTCAAACACATGGAATGAAGCTTCCTGAGGACAGAGCAATTGGAGTTAGAGATCCCTATGTATAATGATGTAATTATATCATCTTTTGTAAAACTATAATATTATAATGAAAGATATACCTTAGCCATTCATGGCAAGGTTTATGTCAAACTGGGACCATTTTCCACAATTAAACTCTGATAAAATAATAGTAATATAAGTAGGGTGTTTCAGGTTGGTATCAGAGCACGGTTTGAGGGATTTAAGTATCAAAAGGGATGCTTAAGCTCAAACCATAAAGTGCTCATGATATAAATAGGGATTCAATCCGAGGTCGTCCCAGGAAGCAAGTATGTTTAATTTCCAGTGCTTAAACAATGATGTGTGAGTATACGTGGGCAGAACTTTGTATGAGATAAGCTCCATATGATAATTGGGAGTATCATGATACGTAACATACATTTCCTTATACCTGGCCAGTATTTGAGCTAATGTATGAGACCATTATGATATCGCAAACATCATATGATAACTTATTTCAGCAGATAGTAAGCCGAGAATGTGATTATGCATGATTAAAATGCATGAATAAATGTGCATATGTATAAAATGCATAGATGGGGCCTTATATGAAATCCGAGAATGTATGATTAGGGTTAAACTGATACGTGGCCTATAGTATAAAACCCTAGACTATGATTAGGGTAAACGAATAAGAGATTAAAGCGACATCATGTTTCAGCAAATGGCTGAACATCAAAACGACGAAATATGTGACAAGGGAAGCCACAGGAAAACTGATTCTCCACTTCATGATGAAAACGAAGTCGAGCAAGTCCCGAAAAATATCCGGAGACAAATTGCAATAGAATTAGGAAAAGCATTCGATGCAAATTTCCCGATCTTATAAGCAGATCTAAATAACTCATTAGAAAGCTGGTTTGAAAGCCACAAAGATATTATCGAGGTTCGTAAACCTCGATAATATTTATTCTTGCACAACTTACATCATATAAGCCTTATCCAAACATAACATTTATTCTTGCACAACTTACATCTTATCGAGGTTCGTAAACCTCTTAAGTGGTCGTCACCACTTTCCATTACCTTTATAAAGGGTCCCCCGTTACATACCACAAAGGAATATAATGGTCCGCATTCAATTCGTCCCCTTTCGGAGATATAGCAATCACTACCTGTAAGTTGCAAGATATTATGTGGGATTTGGCCAAAACATTTCTTTATAGACCATTATGGTCAAAACATTCTATGTCAATGCAATCAGTGCTAATGACATTTTCATTATCACTTATCTTGGTAAACCAAGATGAATCTTAAAACATTTGAAGTGTCAAAACCATAATCCTTTCTTTCTTAAAACATTACAAGGTGATTATCTCCCCAGAGTAGTATCTCTAACAGAAATGTTCTCAGGAAAAAATGACGAGTCCAGGAGGGATTTATGCACCACTCTTTCCTTAGACAGAACATTCTGTTTGCCAGATAACTACATACTGGTCGGATGGTTACCTTCTGTTTTTATAACTTAAACATATCTCTTTCAACATCATGGATACTAGCTCAAAGATTTAAATCAATGGCATAGATTATCTTGGTAAAATATTTCATATCCTGTGCATCATGCCCAAAACATTTAAAAAGGGCATCATAGAACTCACCTCTAATCTCCTTCTCTTTCGGATAATCTTTACGTGTTAATGTAAATGGCACAACGACTTGGATCAGGGTCCTAAGCCATTATAACATAATAAGTTCCTAGCTTAGTGAAAGTAAACAAGTTATTAGGAATTAGTTGCAACCTTACCTCAGAACTATCTACTGCGTAATGGAGTCGAAAGACTGGAAACCGGACTTCTCTACGCGAACCGGGGCTCTTGGCACTCTTCCCTAGGTTAACTAGGTGTTTTGTGAGTGTGTTGGATCTGTGGGATGATGCTTAACACCAAAAACCCGACCTTTCTATTTATAAGCAAGTCTAGGCTCCGTAACGGACCGTTACCAATGGTGACGGTCCATCACCAAATTCCAGGCGGTCTTCTTAACGGATCGTTATCTCCCGTGACGGTCCATCACAAGTATGAGTTACCTGCCACACGTTAGTACCCGGTTGAGCGGCTTAAGTTTGCGGCGTGACAGACCGTTACCCCTCGTGACGATCCGTCATAGGGTTTCTACACGCCATTAGTCAGCAGACAAGTGTCATTCCCTCAATGATTGTCGTGGTTAAGCCGTAACGGACTGTTAGACCGTGTGACGGTCCGTCACCGTCCGTAACTGACCGTTACCAATATGTGATGGTCAGTCACAGGTCTAAAAAATCAAAATTTTCATTTTGATCCTTGGACTTTTATCAATTCTTATTCTACCCCCTTGGGGTTTCACTAATAATTATTTTAGTCCCTTTACTTATATGTCTTATAAAAATTAGGGTGTTACAAACGACTTGATTGGTTTGTATTTCAAATTCTTCAATAGTTTCATTGTGACAAGATCAACTTGAGTTAGATCTGAAACTCTTATGCCTTTATGAGGTTTCAATATCTCATACTTACCTGAAGAACCTTAGGTTATGATAATTTTCCAACTTAGTTCAACAATACCATCACCAGATGTGTTCACTAAAGGTTTAGTAGCAAGACCATTTAGTTCACATTTCTGTAAGGAGCTAAAATATTTCAATTTTGCCTTCAGGTAATGAACACCATCAGTTCTTTTCAAAGCAAAACATTTTAGCTCTTCATCATATAACCAACTAACTATTCTCCCGATACAGTTTTCTTGGTTGACATACTTGGATTTCAAGATAGGAGTTGGCAAAACTATCGGCTTTTCTTTCCACTATGTCTTCTTTATCTCGAACCATTTTTCCTTTGTCATACCAGTATTCCTGTATAATTTATGTGGTTCAGTATCAGGTTTCACAACTTCAGGCTCATCATTCACTTCAGATGTTTCACGTTCAACTTCCAAGCTTTCTTCAGGTATATTAACACTTTCAAGAAACTTGAAGTTAAACTCAGCACCGTCATCCGCCTGATAAGTTTGTTATTCCACATCTTTCTCTATCTCAATTTCTACATTTTCATCATCTTCATCACTCCAATTCACATCATCATCAGCATCATCCAAATTCAATAGGCATTCAAGCTTTTCTGCATGTTTAGACTCAGAATCATCAAATATTGAGTCATCAAGAATCTCAATAGCTTCTGTAGATTTTCCTTTGTCATCACCACCAACTGATTCACCCTGAGTAACTGATGTCGACTCCCCCTGAGCTTGTGACATAGGCTTGACACCAGAGTCTTGGTGCTCACCACTACCACTAGTCTAAGGATCCTTATCTTTATCATCATTCTTTGTCAAGTCAACAGTGTGACAGGATTCATTTGCCTTTCTCATCTCCCCCTGTGCATCAAGACGATTAATTAACTGGGACACCAAAACTTGTAACTCCAACAATTGTCGCTTGTTCATAAGAATTTCTTTTTGCTGCTTGTCAATTGTATTTTGTTGATAAAGTACAGCCTTTGCATTCTCTTTAAGCACAAAGATTTGGACATCGTCATTAGCACGTAAAGTATCAACTTGGCCTTGTAAACCAACAACTCGAGCCTCAAGCAGTTATACTTTAGCCTCAAGTACTTTAATTCTTTCGTCTTTATCATCAGATCGAGATGAGGATTCAGGTGGAACAAATTTTGATTTATTCAAAGTATCAAGAACCTCTTTCAATTGTGCCTCAGTGACCTGTGGAGTTGAAGATTTAGATTTTGTAGGAGTGACGATCAGAGAGTCAGCAAAGAAATCATCGTTAGTTTGTGTCTCAACTCGGGATTGCTTTACAAATTTTTCCCTTGACTTTGGTGTAACAACATAGTCAGGGTCTTGGTCAATGTCATCATGTTGTCTCTTTCTCTTCGAAAAGGACTTGGGAGGAGGACCCCTTGTCAACTTCTTCTTTGCCACTGTTTTCTTTCGTCCACCACCGGCAGTAGCATGGACTTTGGCCAATTGTTCGTAATGATCAGGCCCAAAGTCCAGCTCAGAATCTATTTGCTCAGAGTCATTGTCTGAAGCTTCACCTTCATGTAGTTCAACATCAGGTTCATGATGTGATATATATGTAAGGCCCCAAACCCGGGAGGCCTCACTCATTGGATTTACTCATAAACATACAGTTCTTAAACTCGAATATCATTAACGCAATGGAAAAAACTTTCATTCAATCGTAACATAAACTTGTTCATCGTATCAAAACATTATCATTGTCTCAACATAACCGTAATATAAACATAATCATAAACGGGATGCCGGTCTTCATAATCATCCGAGTAACTTTTCTCGTTTACCAAGCATCACCATCCATCGTCCTTACCAGTCCTTAACCTGAATGTGCATACTAAAAGTCAGCTACGTCGGTGAGTTCTAGCTTTTACATAAAACTTTAACCTCAAATATTTGCCAAAAAACATAACATTCAACTTCATTAATAAAAGCGTACGTAAAACATGCAATAACATAATCATAACACTTAAGTCAAACAAACATATAGAATATGCGCCTTCTCGTAACTGTCAATTCCATACATACCATACCGGCGGCGAAACCCGAGGCTCACCACCACTAGGCCCTTCAACACCATAAATTACCTGCAGGCGGAGAAACCTAGGGCCCGATACCATAGGCCATTCAACACCAAACTTCAAGCACGACATCACAAGGATGACATGTACCAAACTTCAAGCACGATTACCCCATGGAGTAATCGTACCAAACTTCAAGGATCACGATAATCCCCTTGGTGATTGTCATCACCCCAGTTGTATAACAGTTGGCCAGCTACAAAGGACCCTATAAAGGTAATGCCATACATAACATACATACCTTACTCATAACTTTGATTCTCGAAGGAACCATGGCAAATTCGTTCGCTTGTGACTTTCATAAACCTTCACTTCTTTTACTTCAAAACTTCAGTTAAAGCATTCATACATTTTATTAAATAACATTTCATTCGTAAACACTTCGTAAACTTCTTTGGCAAAACATTTCGTAAACACATTTCATAACTTCACTTTCTAAAACATCTTTTCATGAACATCATTTCGTAAACATCGTTTCGAAAACATCATTTCATAAACATCATTTCGTAAAAATCATTTCGTAAACAACGTTTCGTATGTATGCACACCAGCCCAGAAAGATTATTTAAAACATTTAAGAGAGGGCTCTAGAACTCACCTGATCAGTTAACTCATGCGTACTATCCCAACTCACTGATGACACTCGAAATATGGATCGATAGTCAAATGTGTCTATTATAAACTCATTCTGATCTGAGCGAAAGTAAGACTAGTTTCGCTCCAACATCCCTAGCGAAACTGTTAAGTTCACTTGTCTTACTCGTAGCGAAACTATTACGTTCGCTTGCTTTGCTCTTCAGCGAAACTGTTAAGTTCGCTACATAGATTCTAGGAGAAACTAGGTTGATAATTGAATTATTCATTTCCACGTTATAGCCTCTCGTTATTAACACGCGAATGATTCATATCAAACTTATTACCTAAAACCCCATCTTATCCAAACACTTCTTTAATTCTAACGAAAATCGGATTGAGTCCTGTTTGTTTTTTGTCAAATCCGGACAATCCAAATTGTCAATTTCCATCCCAAATCAATCAACAATAATCCATAACAATCGTGTTTTAACTACTAGCATTGATAACCATCTTTCTATATGTCTATCAAGTGACATTTATAAAAAATAATTAGTCTTTGCCGGTTATTTTTTATCATAAATATATTCCTTACACGTCATCCTCAACACGGTATTCATAAACCGAACTAGTATTAATTACTATTATATGGGTTTAAGAGATACACCTTCTTGAACACGGTTCCAAGAACACGACCCCGTATCGTACCCGTAACTTGACCGTACGAACTCCTAATCGGGTGATTTGAAGGTCCACAAACTCGTTTCGACGCACCGGTTACCATGAGATGGAACCTATTGCTATCAATCCTTCTCATACCCTCACCATTCTCATGCCATGAATCCATCGTCAACCTCATTGCTATAGAACCACCGTGGACCGTCTTAAACCCGCTACGACCACCACTAACCACCATCGTCTACCATCAACCACCACTAATCGTCATCAACCACCATAAAACACCACTACTGTCAGGTCCGTACCACCACCACCAGGCCGCTAACATCCACTACTACCTCCCACTGTGAAACCCGTACGACCACCACCTTCCTCCACCGTGAAGCCCACCGTCAAGGCTGTTCTCAACATCAACACCTTATCACCACCATTCTCCTCTGTGAACCACCATCAACCACCACAGCCATAACAACCCAGGTTTCCTACACCGTGAGGTTACCCCCACCTTCACTGTAATCTGTTAACAAACATCACCATTCATCTCCAACCACCGTTAACCACTATAACGTTCACCAATGCGACTGCCTTCCCACCGCTCCAACACCCGCTGTCACCACCATAATCACGCCACAATGAAGCCACTGTTGCTGCCTGAGCCATGGCAACAACTCACACGCCCGTTGCCACCGTAGTTGGGTAATTGGAGTTCCTGTACCCATCGTTTCCTTCCATCCCGTAGGAACACGAATTCCGTTACCATTTACTTCTTGTTATCGTCCTTTCTTTACCCAATTTATCGTTGCCTTCAAGTGAGCCGAGCAACACACAGAAGATAGATATCATTGAGTTTTCCGGTGGAGGGGGTAGCGGGGTGCAGCCGATGAGAGGGAAGGGTAAAAAAAGGGGGTGGCGGCTGGAATTATAAAAGGGAGATTTGTTTTTTTAAAGATTTTTCACTTGTACCCCCTTCATTTTGTAGTATTTACATTTTCAGCCCTAAATTAGTCAAGTGTGTAATTTGGGATGTTACAATATCAGCTTCAACATGCTTAACATTTTCAACATTAGCAACATTTATGTCAGCTTATACATCTTCTTGAATTTCAACATTTTGTTGTGGAATATTCACTTTACCACTAGGGGTTGTTGTTGTTGTACAACTGGTGCTTGTTGTTGTGCTTGTGGTTTTTCAACTGCTTCATTCTCATGCCTCCACATGTCCTTAGGAGGTGCAACATAATCCACATTAAGAATGTGTCCAAACACAGGTGTAGATTTAGGTATTAAAGCTAGATCCCTTTGTTTAACCTTTTGACAATCAACGAATATCCTTTTATGCATGGGAGCAATATGTAGGATCTGGCTATCAGGAGGTAGATTTGGTATAAGATGTATGATTATGATTTGTAAAAACCTCGGGTACATAAAATATCTTTGCTCTTCAGGTGGAGTAATCTGAGTAACTAACTCTCGGTACACGTAAAGAGGGAAGTTATAACCCTTGTTCAAAGCCAATGCTACCATTGCTGATTGCAATGTCGCCTTCAATCCATCAGATCCAACCTGCCTTGGCGACAAACACCGGATAATCACGTGCATAAAGTACCTCCATTGCCATAGCAAGTCACCTTTTCTTGCTTGTGAATCATTTCCTTTGCCTCTATAACCCATTTTTTGAAACCTCCAGCTTTTAAAGTAGATGGAAACATAATAGTATCAATATCTAGATCACCAAACATCAAAGCATCGCTGATTGTCTGAACTGAGATAGCAATGTCTTGATTATGAACTATGGCTCTAATCACATTCGGTTCAACTGTGCAGTCATGAGCAGCAGTCGCCCAAAATTCTTGAATATATTATGCACTTATAATTGGTGATGCCGAAATAGCATGCCTAATCCTGGATCGATTTAGAAAATTGATTACCTCTTGATAGTTCACCGCTTCAGATAACGTTGGGTTCAACAAAGCCTACTGATTGTGATTTGCTTCAAACCTACGATCCATAACCTGCAAAACAATTAAAAATAATACACAAACAAACATGATTAGAAAATAGAGTAAAAATCAAGTTCAAAAGATCAAGTTCAAAGTTTCAGAAATTTTTCAAAAATTCCTAAGTGTTGGAAGAGCTAGGCACTAAGGCGAAGATAACAAGTTCGCCTAAACTTGTTCAGGCGAACATAATAGATTCTCTAGTCAAGTTCGCTTAGATATGTCTAGGCGAACATAATAGATTCGCCAGATAAGTTCGTCTGTTCAAACTTTCAAAGACGATGTTGAGTTCTGAGATGTTTTAACCCAAATCTGAGTATCCATCAACACCTAAAACTACCGACAAACTCAATTCAAAGTTCAATTTCAGTTTTTAACCGCTCAAAAGTCCTCATCAAAGAGTTCTAAGTCCGAACCCTCATTCCAACCTTAAAACATAGAATTAGGGCTCAAAATCAGTTGAATCTACTCACCAATTGTTAGCAATCAAGTCTAGATTCAGATAAGATGCGAAAAACCGTCCCTAACAACACAACTTGATGAAAAAAATCTTAAAACTGACAAGTTCATTCAAAGCTCAGTAAGTTCGCTCAATAAGTTCACTTGGACTTAAGTTCGCATAAAAGAGGTAAGTCAACAACAATTTATATATACTCAAGCCACAAATTCGCGCCCCCAACGAACTTGATAAGTTCGCCCCCCAACGAACTTGATAAGTTCGCTTAAACCTAAAAGCCTTAGGAAAATTCAAACTTTTGAAATTCCCACATTTCTGACTTTTTCTCAAATTCCAACTTTTCTAAAAAATTCTTAAGTATTTTGAAATAAAGTTATTATCATGGAAGTCGAGAAATAAAATCTTTTTGAATTTTTCAAATGTACGATTTAAAATAAAACGAAAATATTTTTGGAATTTTGTAAGGCCCCAAACCCGGAAGGCCTCACTTGTTGGATTTACTCATTTACAAACAGTTCTTAAACTTGAATATCAAATAACGTAGCGAAAAAACTTTCATTTAAAACATAACATCAACATTGTTCAACATGCAGAAGCGTAACATTGTCTAAAACATTCATTACAGAACATAAACATAACAAACGGGATGCCAGTCATCGTATCAGCCGGGTAACTCTTCATCGCTTGCCAAGCATCACCACCCCTCCATACCTATCCTTAACCTGAATGTGCATACTAAAAGTCAGCTACGCTAGTGAGTTCTAGCATTACATAAAACTTTAACATTTACATTTGCCAAAAACTTAACATTCATTCATTTTATAAAAGCGTACGTAAAAACATGCAATAACTTAACATCATCAAAACCTCGTAATCATATCATCATAACATAAGTCAACATGAACCGAATCTGCGCCTTCTCGTAACTGTCAATTCCATACATCGCATACTGGCGGAGAAACCCCGAGGCACGCCACCATTAGGCCCTTCAACACCATACATGTAGGCGGAGAAACCTAGGGCCCGATACCCCAAAGCCATTCAACACCAGAACCTTAGGAATGGTACCACAAGGATACACACACCTTCACCTTAAACACGTCGTCCCAAAGAATAGCACGTACCTTCACCTTAAGCACTGTTCCCTCGCAGGGAATAGTACCTTCAATAGGGATCCCGGTAATCCCATGGTGACCGTCGTCACCCCTTTATCCACACAGTTGTACAACAGTTGGCCCGCCACAAAGGCCCCTAAACGGTAAGGCCCATAACATACATGCATACCTTAGTTCCCGAACGAACTCGTGGAAGATTCGTTCATTTCGTGACTTTTATAAAATAACTGTTACCACCTTTACATCATTTCAGTTAAAGCATTCGTACGTTTTATTATAAAACATTTCATTCATAAACCGTTCGTAAAGCCATTCATAAACCTCTTTATAAAAACACTTCATAAACACATTTCAACTTTTCCTTTCGTAAACATCATTTCGTAAGTATGCACACCAGGCCAAAACATTAATAAAACATTTAAAAGAGGGCTCTAGAACTCACCTGATAAGCTAATCTGGGTTGTCCTAAACAAAGGTCCAACAACGTCACTTCCGATCTGAATTGATTAGTTAAATACACATCAGACCTAATCCCGACTCTAACGGTTTACTCGTTCGGTTTTAGGCGAACATACTGACTTCACTAACCAGCTATATATACCCATAGACCTGATGCCTGCGCACTTAGCAAGTGCGCAGGGCCTTGTTCTTGCGTACTTAATAAGTACGCAGACTTCACCTTCTTACATACTTGATAAGTACACAGGACCTGCTTCGTGCGTACTTGATAAGTACGCAGGACCTGCTTCTTGTGTACTTGATAAGTACGCAGGACCTTTTTCCCCGCAAAAACCCTAACTTTTTGCATGCAGATCCAACCTTGTCGAGATCCAAAATTTTTACGTTCAAAACGTTTGCTTTTCATTCTAGATGCTAGATCTATGTTTACATTCAAGTTTCATATGTAAAAATGCCATCTTTTTATCCAAAACCCGAAAACCCCAAAACGAACAAAAATTCATATCTAGATCAGATCGTTACCTGTATCGAGCTTCTGATTTGGAGGTTTTGCTCACGAGCTATAGAGTAACACGCTTCTTCAATCTCAGGTCGATCCGCCAACTTTCTCTTTCTACGATTTCTCTATCTAGAATGCTAGAATTAGAGAATGTGTGTGTGTTGCGGTATTTATGGGAGAGGCCTTCCACCCAAGGCCCATTCGCGACCAACCTTGGCCCATTCCCGGCCAGCGTGTCTTTGTTCGTTTATTCCGTTCGTCCCGCTTTAGACCCGTTACTATTTTTATTGTTGTTTTATTTTGGGATGTTACAATTTTTGAACTTTATATTAAAACAGACCTAATTTTTTTTGACTTTTTGAAATAAAGGAAAATAAAATCTAGAGTAAATTACACATATTTTCCTTTAATTATACTAGAAATTACACTCTGTCCTTTGACTTCAATAAGAACACCACAAGTCCTTTTCTTAGATACTTTTGCACACCTTATGTCCTTTACACTAACTGGTGTTAAATTTTTCTGTTAAGTCTAGACATGTGCATTGCACATGAGGGTATAATGGTCATTTTACCCACAAAAGAGCAATTTATGTAATTTGTTTAAACATAAATCTTTTTTTAACCCTCATTTGAAACAATCACACACAACCAATGGAGAGAAAGAGAGATGAGAGGATCTGGATCTAGAGAGAGATGTGTGGGAGGAGGGAGGGTGCCGGCCACACTCCCGTCGGCCCCTCCCAGCGGCGTTGGACAGTGGCAGATTGATGTTGGACCAGTCAACCACCGCCGGGTTTGGGGGTTTAGGGGAACAGGCAACCACCACCGCCGCCGCTCCAGGGTTCTGAGGCCGCCGCCGCTCCAGGGTTTTGAGGCCACCACCGTCTCCACCTCAACCCATCACCACCGCTGCAGGCTAGATTAGGCTTCCTGGTTGCTACTTTAATTGCAGCTGATGCAGTCAAACAACTTAATGTCAAACATCCTCTTTCATAAACTCCTCTACTCAAATCCACAGGTAAATTTTTGTTTTTTTTTCAATTTTTGTGGAGAAATATGAATACTGATGTTAATATTTGCATCTATGGTGAAATTGGAGCTTAGGAAATGATGTAGAGGAAGATAAAGAACACATTAAAAATAGTCTCAAACAGAAGGTATTTTCTTTCAATGCTCAACCAAACAGTCCTGATTTTGAAGATGACATTTTGCAAGAATTTGCTGATATTTTATCAGGTGAAATTGATATTCCATACGATAAAGACAGTGTTTATGAAACCGAGATGGCTAATAACACAAACGAACTTGAATGGTTAAGAAACCTAGTGAAAGAACTCGAAGAACGAGAAGTCAAACTTGAAGGTGAATTGCTTGAATACTATGGATTAAAAGAACAAGAATATGATATTGTTGAGTTAGCGAAACAGCTAAAGGTTAATACAGTGGAAATATGTATGTTAAACGTAACAATCAACTCGAAAGTTGTTTTCCCCTTTTATTTACTTGTGCTATTCAATTCAATTTGAAATCGATCCATCAAGGGTATAATATGTTCCTTGATTAAACTAATTTTTGTTTTAATTTCATAAGGGATTGCATCTGATTGTTTTTAGCACATTTGAATGTTTGGATCTAGATTCTTGTAACCTTGTTTTTGGATATCTGGGAGAGTGAGAAAAAAGTAAATGGACTATTTTGCCCCTCACATGAGGGGCACATGATGGGATTTAACGGTGAAAATGGATGGGGGTTAGTGTAAAGGACATAGGGTGTGCAAAAGTATCTAAGAAAAGGACTTGTGGTGTACTTATTGAAGTCAAAGAACAAATAGTGTAATTTCTAGTATAATTAAATGACAATTTGTGCAATTTACTCTAAAATATATTTGGATTTTCTCTATACAAAGTAAAACAAAATAAATGTAAAATACGAAAACACATACGCAAAGTACGAAAACATATCTTTTTGTCGAACGACACGAGTAAGAAGATTATATCAGCATATATGATATATCAAACACACATTTTGGATACAAATCACTATAAAGTCTAATGGTATCCTATGACAATTCATTCAAGCCTCATTAGGACATGTTTTGTAACTACAGCTAAAATTCTCTAATGTGCAAGGAACAAATGATCATATATCAAACACATACATGTTTCTCAAGATGTAAATCTTTTCAAGACTATCAAAAAGCATGTAATGATACACGATAAACTTCAAAAAATGGGATCATGTCAAGACATACTACTTATTCATTTTCAAATTGCAAAACGCAACATGTCAATTTAAGTTGTCAATATTATAAGATTTGAAACTACAATCATCTTTGTCCCATGTTATTGTGAGTTAAGGTACCATTTAGAATGAAATATAACGTGTACCCCACGATTATGCCAATTATAAAGTAAATGCACTGATGTGTGTCGTGTTTAGTATATAGAAAATATATTATATAATAATATATTTAGGGATATTGATTTCACGAAACCAGGTTTTAAATTTATAATTAAAAGGATAAATACTCAAACTTAAAACACACACAATAGGCTAGTGTACCTATCGCAGCGTAATATAGTTTAGGTAAGAACCAAGTATCGAACCAATGGACACGGTCGAGTTCCAATACTCAACTTTTGTTATCGTTTAGCCAGTTTAGTTAGTGAGTGGGTTTTGTGTGCTTGTGAAGCAGAAAAGTAAATGATAGAAAAGTAAATGACGGTAAAGTAAATAATAGAAAAGTAAAAACGTGCGTGATGTGTGTAACAGGAATATAAATAACAAAATAGTAAATAGCAGGAAAGTAAATATCTCGGAAATGATTAGGTCACGAAGAGTATTGCTTTAGGCTTCGAATCCGCTTGGTATATGTTAATGTTTAGTTGACTAATCCAGTGGCATGACTAATACAAAAGTGTGACCCGGGTCACCGCTAGAGCTTCGTCCTCACAGAATTTGATTCATGAATTATAATCTTTATTCATAAAATGGTAGGACTCCCAGCTAGGGACATCGTTACCCTCAACTCTTTGATGTTATCTCCGAGTTGGTTTAGGACATCGAACTTACACTTAAGTATTATTGTTAAATAGGTGATTATACTTTGCTCACCGGGAGGCGATGTAACAATGAGACCATGTATAAAGACGTACCGTTCCCAACATGAGTTCACCAATTCTTGGTTACATAATAAGTTCGTATAAAGACGTACGCTCTTACTAGTGTTGACCAAGCCTTGGCTTATCAATCTCTACTTGTATAAAGATGTACAAGTATCAAAAGAAGTTTGATTAAAAAGGTTTTATGGTCTTACACTTGAAAATAAAAAAAACACTCACAAATATAAAGACATATTTAGATACCAATAAAAAGCCCACCAAGAGGTGGTTTTAAGAACGAATAGCTAAAGACAAAAACATACCACTAGATTAATACATTAAACATTAACATACACCAAACTTCATCTTCACCCTAGCAATACAAAGAGTTTAGCCACGAATGGCCATACTAACTAGCGTAACGCTGAGTTTCGTAGGCTCCCCTATTGTGGACAAAGAGGAGGAGCCTCTCTACTCTCTATTCTCTACTCTCTATTCTCTACTCTAAACAACGAAATACTCTCTATGGATAGTGTCTTTAGGTTTGGTGTGGTGTGTGAAACCAAGAACCCAAGCCCTCTATTTATAGGCCTCAAAATGAGCAATGCACGGACGTGCAAACACCTCGGGAATCAAATAGGGTAAAAAGGACATTGTACTGGGTCCTTGGAAGGCAAGAAAGGGATTGCATGACCGTACAATGGGATGCACGGCCGTGCATCCCCCTTTCTGCTCTCCTACTTTGTCTTTTAGCTGGTTGACTTGCGTTGACCAATTTTGACTTCTTAGGGGGGTCAAAGCTCGGGTTTGGTCCTCCAAAAAGCTTGATTTCTTGATGTTTTTGAGTGGCTTTAGCTTTGTTTACTTCGGGACACCGAATAACCTGCAATTATCAAATATTAATGCTTTAAGTATCAATTGCAAGGTTATTAATCAATTAGTACCATAATATGGGGATTATTATGCATGCAAAACATGTATAATTTAGGCATATCATGCACTTATCTCAAGACATATAAGATTTTCCCAAGGATTATCCTAATATCCAGAATGAGGAGACATCATTTAGCACAGAAAAAATCAAGTAGAATCCATAACGATTATTGATGTGTCGTGTTTAATATATAAATAAAATATATAAATATATATTTGTTTTGGAAATGGTTTCACGAGATCAGGTTTTAAATTTATAAAATAATAATTACTTTAAACTTAAAAACACACACAATAAGCTAGTGTACCTATCGCAGCGTAATATAGTTTAGGTAAGAACCAAGTATCGAACCAATGGACACGGTCGAGTTCCAATACTCAACTTTTGTTATCGTTTAGCCAGATTAATTAGTGAGTGGGTTTTATGTGCTTGTGAAGCAGAAAAGTAAATGACAGAAAAGTAAACGATGATAAAGTAAATAGCAGAAAAGTAAAAATGTGCGTGATGTGTGTAACAGGAATGTAAATAGTAGAATAGTAAATAGCAGAAAAGTAAATATCTCAAAAATGATCAGGTCACGAAGAGTATTGCTTTGGGCTTCGAATCCTCTTGGTATATGACAATGTTAAGTTGACTAATCCGGTGGTATGACTACTACAAACGTGTGAACGGTACACCACTAGAGCCTCATTCTCATAGCATTTGATTCACGAATTAGAATCTTTAATAATAAAATGGTAATGATTCCCAGCTAGGGACAACGTTGCCCTCAACTCTTTGAATGCTATCTCCAAGATGGTTTAGGACAACGAACTTAAATGCTTAATTATTATTAAAAAGGTGATTAGACTTTGCTCACCGGGAGGCGGTGCAATAATGGGACCATGTATAAAGATGTACCGTTCCCAACATGAGTTTACCAATTCTTGGTCTCATAACAAGTTCGTATAAAGAAGTACGACCTTATTAATGTTGACCAAGCCTTGGCTTATCAATCTCTAGTTGTATAAAGACGTACAAGTATTAAAAGAAGCTTGATTAAAAAGGTTTTACGGTCTTACGATTTGAAATCAAGAACACTCATAAGTGTAAAGACAGATTTATAAAATAATAAAAAGCGCACCTAAAAGGTGGTTTTAAGAGCGAATAATTAAATAAATAAACATACCACTAGATTAGTACGTTAAACATTAACATACACTAAACTTCATCTTCACCCTAGCAATACAAAAAGTTTAGCCCCGAATGGCCATACTAACTAGCGTAACAATGAGTTTCGTAGGCTCCCCTATTGCGGACAAAGAGTAGGAGCCTCTCTACTCTCTACTACTACTCTAAAGCTGCTGGAAACAGACTATTCTCTCTATCTTTTGTTATGGTAAGGTGTGTGAAACCAGGAACCCAAGTCATCTATTTATAGGCTTCAAAATGTGCATTGCACGGCCTTGCATTGCGTTGCACGGTCGTGCAAAGGCCTCGCGAATCAAAACGGGTACAGATGGCAGTGTACTGGGTCCTTGGGGAGCAAGTTAGGGTTTGCACAACCGTGCAACCCTCCCTTGCTTCCCATCTTTGTCTTTTAGCTGCTGGTTGACTTCTTGGTGAATAATTTTGACTTCATGGGGGTCAAAGCTCAGGAATTATCCTTCTAGAAGCTTTATTTCTTGGTGTTTTTGATTGGTTTTAGCTTTGTTTATCTTTAAGACACCGAATAACCTGCAGTTATAAAATATGAACGTTTTAAGTATCAATTGCTAGGTTATTATTCAACTAGTACCATAATATGGGGATTATTATGCATGCAAAACATGTATAAATGATGGCACATCATAACACCCGACACTTAAACTTTGCTTATCCACAAGCAAACTCATGCATGATCATACCCATAACTAGAAACTTTACAAAAGGTAAGGGAGCTCCAAGTAGTTGGAAACTCTAGGATAACTCATGGGTAGCTTTATTATATTTTTGTGCTTTTCTATTTTAGGATGATGGAATCCATGACAAGCCTACTAGAACTTCAATTATGCATAATCTTACACTCCTCACAATGTTCACTCAACTCTAGGGTTATATATGTATGGATAATGTAAGTTAAGTGGAACACTCAAGTTGGAATCAAATTATGCAATGGTCATAAGCTTGTATGCAAATCAAGTCTCCACTAACTAACTAAGTGGTATGCATGAATCAATAGGACTTTTAAAAAGGGTTGTAATATGGCTAAAAGAAAAGTAAAGGGTGAAAATGAAAATATTTTATGGTTTTTAGGGATTTAAAATGGTTTCAAGGGCTGCAGCTAACGTGGAACACACAACTACGGCTTCATGGCTTAAGATGGAAAATACTAGCGGGCCCCTCTACAGTACTCAGATCACGAGGGTATAATTAATATGAAGGCTCGTTTATGGTCAGATTGTCAAGACCGAGATCTCTTATCTTTCTCAAGTCTTCCCTCATTGCATAGTACACATTACTGCCTTTCCGTATGGTTCTTTCGGCTTGTAGCCTAACAACTCCTACTGTTATCAGAGGCGTATACTCATGTTGGGAATAAGTTTGATTCTTGCAACACTTTTCATCGTGGCTCCAGTTTCCACACTTTACACATTTGTCGTATCTTTTGGCTCTTCTTTTAGCGGCGCTTTTTGATAAGTCGCAGAATGGTGGCAGTTATTTTTGCTTGCGCCACCGTTTTCTTACGTCACTTGTTGCTTTGAAAATTTTCTCTCGGAGTTCGGGAGGTAATTCAGGCTTTACGAAATGAATACAAGAAAGCAAATTGAAATCAAAAGAATAGATATCCAGGTCTTTAAGGTCTAACCGGTAAAAGACCAACTTCTCTCTTTTTTATTACTTTTTTTTATTTTTTTAGACAACAAATCATTAAGTCTAATTTTTCAATAATTCTATAACTCAATTTTCTTGAAATAATTTCTCCATGTCTTCCTTGTAGATCGTTCGGTTGTTTCTTCCTAATACATCCACTTTCTTTTTGTATATTCCAATTCCCTTGATATTATTTCTAAAATGCCTTAATGGTTGTAAACTTGAAATAATGGCATAAGATAATCTAATAGTTCTCCATCTTGAAGACAATTAGCCAATAACCGGTGTTTATGAAAAGCTGGTTTGGTGATAAATATGGGTAGTAGAAACGAAAAGGCTAAGGCTCAAAGGGCTATCTAGGCGGATATTGTTTTTGGTTTTAAGGATAATATATAAGGGTAGGAAAGTCCTAGGTGCCTTAATCATTTCCATACAACTACTAGTTCATAGTCTTGATATGTATAAGTTACACAAGTTCTAATTATGCATAAAATCCAATCGAAAAACACTCAATATGCCAAACGAAAGAGCATGCGAAAAATGATGATAATAATGCTCGTGAAAAGGCTCAGATTATTCTCACATGAAAAACGGATGGGATAGGGGTTAGTGAATCATTATGCATAATATCCATTTGTTTCTACTTGCCATGTTTTCATTTATTCCTTTTTAGTTTATTTAAGTGCGAACTCAAAGAGATTTTAGATTTTTAGGGTTTAAAATTTTCAAAATTTTTAGGCTTTTCATGAAAATAATTTTTCGGTTAAAATAGGTTTTAGTCAAATGGGTAGAAAATCACGAGTTTAGTTTTACCGCTTTGAGGTTACAAGTTTGTCCTGAATCTCTAATTCCCCCACCGCACACTTAAAACTGTGCATTACCCTCAATGTACAAATGCGTGTAATGGAATGCTATGCAGGAATCTAAATGCATGAAGTTTTAAGGGAAAAGAAACTGGCACTCCCCTAGTCAATTCGGTGTATAACCTAAGGCCAAAACTTATTGCTGCTGTCAACACTTTGCTTCAAAGACTTCATCAAATTTCTCAACAATTTGATGTGTTTTCCGACCCCTTAGCTTGTAGAGGTAGAATGTAACTCCTCAAAGAAGTAGAGAAACTATCTGGTGATGCTATGCTATTTGACACACAAAGAAAAACATAAAAACAGAAACGAAAAATAGAAGGTAGTAGTTAAGCTACTAAGGTCCTAGTACCGAGAAGGCATACATGGAGGCTGAAGTACGAGAAACTTAAACTTGGAAAACCAAACCTGAGGTCCATGTGTTTTGCCGTATGCACCAACTTCTCAATTTATTCATGATCATCGGGTTGCCTCCCGGAAGCGCCACGTTTATTTAAGGGTCGTTGAACAGACTCGCGCATGCTTCATCGGTCTATCTTCGGGAGGGGGCTTTGGATCTCCCCCGTTTCTCCCATTCCTTCCTTCTAGTCCTTTTTCTTAGTCAATTTCGGCTGCTGGTCCCAGTAGTTGTCAATCCAGTTAGTGTTGTTGAGATCCTTGCCGATATTTGGTTTCTTTCCTTTGTTGATTTCCTTAGCTTTCTTAAGTTGGTATTCCATATTAGTGTCTATGAATTGTACTTTAAGAAACGTCCGTACTTAGGCATTTGTTGAGTTATATACAGGAAAGGCTGGTTGACATGGATTTGGCTTAAAAGCTCGATGAATTTCTCATATTGTTCGCCAGTCCTCTGCTTCACTAGCCTTCCTGGTACATTATGTTAGATTTGAAGGTTATCTTTGTCGGAACGATAGGTGGAGTGTTCACTGGAGCAGGTTGTGGATTCTCCTTTTGGGTCAAAGTCTAATCTAACTAAATTGAAAAATGGTTGATTTTTGGTTTTAATTTGGAAAGCGGTAAAAAGGATAGATTTGCTTAATTCAAGGATAAATCACTTTGGTCTGAATTCCCTCCAATGATGCAATTATCTTCAAATCATAGATTCTCAAAAGTTCAGTATATCACAAACATGGTGGTTGTCATTTGAATCACTAGACCCTATGGCGAGGGTTGATTTGTCTTCCCAAGGGTAGTAGTCCTTAGCAACGTGACAACCGTTATCTTAGGCTAGAAATGGCTCCTGGTCAGGTTACCAAATCATACGTTTCGTTGGAAAGTTTCCACGAGTATCTTACATGACAACCACCTAAAAACGTTATATGAAGTCAATGATAGTGTTTGGGTTAGTGAAAAAGATGGAGCAACTCCTGGGTCGGGACATTAACTCTCACAACAATACTGGAAAGTTGCCACGAGTAACTTACATGATAACCACCGCAATGTTGGAATTAAAGTATCAAAATTATGTCTTTAGACAAAGGACTTTCCACACTAACCATTATAGATCCTTTGATTTGATTCCTCTCCTCAAAGGTAATGGCAATATGCAAAATCAAGTCTTTAGAATACCAAGTCACCGTATATTAAAAAGTAAGAACCTTTACAAACCGAATTCACAATTAACAACTTCTAGCAACCCTTTCATCATGCTAACATACCTACTCTACATAGACATAGAAGTATGAATGCTTGAATGAACAAAGCATGAAGTTTGTGAATTGCTTCAGAGGTTGCAAGGATTCACTTTCAATGTAAAAGATCACATTTTGAATTCACTAACACAAACTAATATTGAATCCATGATGGATGCTAATTACTCATTGGAGGTTCAGATCCCAAAAGCTCTGATACCACTTGTAGGATCGGTGTTTTACAAGATGGTTCTGTTCAGTTGAGATTGGCGGAAACAATCACAACTATGCAATGTAAACAATAAACAATGATAATACTGATAAATGCAAATTGTATTAATCTTCAAGGTTTACAAGTTACAGAGAAAACTCTAAGGAAGCACACTTGTACAATAAGAAGATACAATACATATATAAGGAAAAGTCTTCTTACAACTTGATTCTAAGGATCAGATCAAACACAAGCCGTTGATCTTTGACAGTTACAACTTACACTACAATTGGTAGACAACTAAAAGACAAACTGCATCAAACAGTATGAATCAGGTCAAAAGTCTTCTTAGGAATCTTTGCAGAAGACTTCAGAAGTAGTAGCTTTGTCTTTAATCATCTGCACAAATAACATTCCTTCTGCTGATAGATGTGTCAGAGTTGCAGCAAAAGGTGTCAGTAGCAAAGTCAAAGCTGCTAATGATTTTCCTATCAGCAGCATCAATGTTGATGCTGCTGAGAAGCCTATCAGCAACAACTTTGGACTTCAGCGGATAAGGCTATCCGCAGCCTAGTAGTTCATCAGCAGGAGAACTTAACTATCCGCAACATATATCTTATCCGTAGCAACTTGTAAGTCAGCAAAACTGTAGAGTCCGCAGCATCTATACTTGGAGAACTTTGTAGTCATTAGTCTTTATCTTTACAAGATTAAACTTGTATAAACACACAAATGCATCATTATAAGATTTCAAATTTGTTGTAGTGTTCTAGAACCTTGGAAATGAAGCTAAACTATTAAAACTACGAAAATTACAAAGTTAGAAAAAGTGGAAGATCTCTAGAAATTGGCTTTCCTTTCCTCTTACAAATGAAGCTATTTATAGGCTGTCTGAGGAGTTTGGCACATCCCATGCCTGATGAGGCATGACCCCATGTGTACGTTATTCCTACTCCACTAAGTTAGTCAAAAGATAATCAGACATTGTAGTGTGCACGGGGGCCTGCTAGGTTGGGCTAGGGGTGTGCTGGACCTTGGGCACGGGGCTTTCTTGAGCTTAGGAGGTCCCAGGTGTTTGTTTGTCTCTTAACCTAGGACACGGGACATGCTAAGTTGGGCACGCCCCATGCTAAACCTGCTGAGTTGACCATTTCCTTGTCTTTCTGCACGGTTTTCCTTCGTTTGGCCATTTCTCGGTCTTTTGTTCCTGAAAACTCAAAGTAAATCAATTAAGGGTCTAATTTACTAGAATTCCAAGAAAACAAACAAAATTGGGAAGAATTTGATGTGAAATATATGTATGGTTTTGTGTACATCAGCATACGATTAATTAGATAGACAATAGTGTCAAAAGCGAAATGCTAGAAGCGTTGAGGAGCGGATGACTGGGCTAGAAGAGCAAGGCCAGTTTCAACAACGTGGCGATGTCGAAGTTCAACATACCATTTTGTCCACTGGTATGAGGGCATGATAATTTTTGAATTATTTCGAGGGAAGGGAAGAAGGATGTTAGGGGACAAAATTCACCACCCCAATCTATTTGAACATGTTTAACCTTAGTATTGAACTGTCGTTCAACCATTGTAACTAAATTTTTAAAGGTAGAAAAGACATCCGATTTGTAAACTAAGGAAAAAATCCACATATAATGAGAATAATGATCAACACATAACATAAAATAAAGATGGCCATCAAAGGATAAAATAGGTGCAGAGCCCTAAACATCACAATACATTAAGTCAAGAAAATTGGAACTATGAAAAGTAGCATTAGGTAATGATAGTTTTGATGATTTGTCCAAATTACTATAAGTACAAGAAATGGAAGATAAAGTTGTAGTAGCAAGAAAATTAAAACTAGAAGGTTTAAAACGGAAGAGACGCCGATAAGGGTGAGCAAGTCTTAGCTGCCAAACATTGGATGAAGTCCGAGTAGCAGAGAAGGCAGCCTTATGGATAGGATTGAGTTGAGGAAGACAAAGAGAGTAGAGATCTTGTTCACTGGGACCAGTGAGAAGGATGGTACGTGCAGACTCGTCCTTCCCAACAAAATAGAAAGAGTGAAAATCATAGAATACATCGTTATCGATACAAAATTGTTGAACAAAAAGAAGATTTTTCTTGATTTCAGGAAGATGAAGAATGTTAGATGTTGAAAGAGTTTTGTTTGGAGAAGATAATTTAGATGAACCGATATGAAGGATAGGAAGTCCCTTACCGTTGCCAACATGAATTGAGTCATTACCGTAGTAGGCCTCTAGTTGTCAAGATTGGATAAGTATGGTGTCACATGACTGTTGGCACCCGTGTCAGGATGCGAGGTGCTACCAGCAGCAGAGCGTGTATCACCCGAGATTGAACATGCATCTACAAAACTAGTTGTAGGGTTAGCACAAAAAATGGACGGATCACGGTGTTGACAATCACTAGGGATATGTCCAATTCCACAATGATTGTAGGAGCTGATGTGCTTGGAATGGTCTATAAAAACTAAATAAAAACCTAACCTAGACACTATAGTAATAATTCTAGACTATCCTAATACTAGACCACAGAACAAGCAAGTGTACCTATCAACTGCAGTAAAGTCTAATGAAAGTCCGGATATGGAACCCACGAGACACTAGTGACAACTAACTAGACTCTGACTCAACTAACTAAACTGATTTAAAAAGGGGAAATTTGTGTTGTGATTCTAGATCTAACAAACTAAAGAGAACTAACTAACGAGAACTAACTATCAAGCAAAGTATTTATATGGACTTAAGAATAAGGAAGGCACTGCCCAGGTTAAGAATCCTACTTGTGAAACTTGGATTTCTCTCGGTTGAGGAAACTAATGATGGAACCTGGATCTATGAATACTACACCCTCAGACTACCTACAGGATCCCTGATCATTCTCAAGGTGTGACCTAGAAGGAAACCCTAAGGGGTGTGTGACGCTCACTGGTTGGTTAGATCATCTTTCAGTCTCTCCAACAATACTAAAGTACCTGATAGACAGATTACCTTTCAGTCTCACTATCTAAATACACTCAAGGAATGCAAGGGGTAACTTGAAGACTCTCGATAAGACACGGGAATGCAAAGAATACTAGGACACCTAGGGGAAACCTATTTTCAGAATCTTTACACCTAAACACCTAAAAACAAGGACAACCCAACTACTTCTCACCTCTCAGCTATCGAAGTAAGTAGAACATCTACATCCTCTAAACTCTCAAATACTGTTCCTATGGATTATGATATCAAACAACCCATAAACAAATCACAAACACACAGTAAGTGACCTAATCATGCATCTATAACCGAAAGACATTCAACAAGACACATGTGAAACAATCATTGATAATAAATTAGACATAAACATGCATACACATCAGATCAATTGCAATCAAGTTTGCTACTTTAACAATAAACCATCGAAAAGAATCCAAAACCGATAAAAATCCAATCTTTACAACGTATTGATCAAAACCTAGGTAGCTATGAAAGTCTAGCCAACAACCATGTCTAATAACATCAGATCCATGATAAAACACAGAAACATAGTGTCAATTAAACAAAACAAAGATAAAGGAACGAAGAACAAGAACCGAACGATCAAAAGCCAACCAATCCGGGTTCTAAAACGCCAATCCCTTGCTTCACTAGTCTCCTCTACTCTAAAAATCGCCTCCAAACTCTTCCTTGACGGATGGAACTCGAATTTTCAACCCTAGAATGGGTTCTAATCTTTTAAACCATGAAAATAGGCCAAAAAGCCCGTATATGGGGTCTCTCGCGTACCGCGGGGGGTTCTAGCGACAAAATAGTCGCGCTGGTTTCCTGATCCCTCGCGTACTGCGAGAAAACGTGCCACATCTCTCGTGTACCGCAAGAACTAACTGGATATTTGTACTCAGCTCGTTGAGATACCCCAAATCCATATATTATGGGTCACGTAACTAACTTTCTATCCCGATATATGCGCCTTTGAAGTTTGGACTCTTTCCTGACTTTTGCCGCTCTCATCCTTGTGTGCTCGTGTACTCGTTTCCTTCACAGTTCTTTATCGTTTAAGCTCCAATTCGTCCCGAATACCTACAAAACATAACATTACTTAGTTCAAGCTATAAATGAATGAAAACGAATACAAAACTACGTAAACTGGTACAAAATACACAGATAAAAAGCATGTGTTTTGCAACACATCAAATATCCCCACACTTAACCTTTTTCGTCCTCGAAAAAGTATGCAATGGAATGAAAACTGGAAAACTAACTTTAACAATCCCATTAATTTATTAGCACAAATATAATCACGCGTTAAAGTGCAACAATCAGTATTTCTGTCCGACTAAACCCAACCACCAACTTTCAAGCCCTCGATTGTGTTCTAATTATCACATTACCAAGCATATCAATCTATCTATGGGTCTCACACTTAAAAGCTATAGCTCAACCTAATCCCATCTCAAGGTCATGTCTAGGCCCGGGTTAAACCATATTGATTTACCCACCACATTAAACAAAAAGTTATATGTTTTAGGAATTAAGATGAATGATGGATGAATGGAATGAGTGATATGAGCATTAGAAATTAAAACAATCGAACCTAACCTAGTGGTGCTTCAACCAAGCTGTAACTCGGCGTGTGACACATAGGCTGCAGCTCTCACAATTAAAGCATTTAAGAATCAACTTAGTGGTGTTTCAACCAGGTTGCCATCCCGGAGGGTAACACATAAGCGACACTTAACTTCTCAATATAATTAAGTTCATGAATATGGAATGCGGGCGCCACCAACTCTCGTATTTATTCTCAAAAAAGGAGAGTGGTGTGTCAAAGAATTTCAAAAACATATAAATGTCTTAACTAACGTGGTACCTATCTAACCTATGTTGACAGTTTCAGCTTTACCATTTCCCTTAAGATGAGAACCCACAAGATATCATGATTTAATTTATTTATTTAACCTATCTAACACTCATAGGATATTTAAGCTTTCTAGTTGGCTGGGTCTACCAAAACATCACAGATTAGACGCGCTTTCTATCATTTTTATCTCATTAAACTCAATAAGTAGATTTCCAGTTCTACTTATCATCTTGCATTTTGTTGCACAAATTCTAATTCAAGGACATTTTTGAAAAAAATTTAATTTTTTTTTATATATTTTATTAAAGAAAACAACTTGACAGACTCACTAATCTAAGATAGACGTAGTCTCTCATCCCCACACTTGAAACGCACATTGTCCCCAATGTGAACCGAGAAACGACGAAAAACAAAAATAAAGACTCAAAACACAAGAAATTAAAGTATACAAAGATAAGCTGGAAAAGACTTACCTGGATATGTAGCAATCTTGGCCAGCTATGCTCCTCCACTTGTGCAACCGTATAGCATTTCATTCGCGGTTATCCACACGACTCCAGTAGGGTTACCTTGTACAAGATGATCAAGCTTGGATCTTCATTGTTCGAATGGAGATTGAGTACGAACAATTTAAATCAAACCCGCACAATTAAACTCAAAGCAAACCCAACAACATTAAATTGACTCATAGTACAGGCTTGAATAAAAGATCAAAAGACTCTACTGACTCGACACTACTCAAGATAGAACAGGGAACACATACATGATCGTTGGCAAACACATAGACATGAATGTCAAAGCAAGGTATAATCAATCTCGAACGATGTAGAGGTTTCCCATGGTGGTGGTTGTTTGTGAATGGTGATGGAAGTATGATGGATGGTAGTAGATGAGAGTGGATGGTGAATGAAATGTGAAGGTGAGCGAAGGTGGTGGTGACCGATGATATAATGGTAGGTGAAGGCGAGTGGGATCGGATGGTGAATGGTGGGTGGTGTGGGAAAACAAGGGATTTGGGGAGGAACCGGGTCCCTCACGTACCGCGAGAAACAGAAGGGCATTCCTCGCGTACCACGAGGGAATGGAATTTACCCTGGCCAAAATGTTACCTTCTTGCGTACCGCGAGAGAGGGTGGCCATTTCTTCGCATACCGCGAGGGACTGGTTTTCACAGAAAGTTTTGAGAGTTTTATAATTAGAAAATTTTTGACCCCTTTAAAACCATTATCCCCAAATCCCTTTAGAAACCTATTCCAATGATAAAATCTAGTGCACACATACCTGGAACTTCATTCTCGATGATTTTTCTCATCGAATCCGATGCGAAACCCTGTAAAACAAACACAAAGCAAAAACACGTAAACCGAAAAAAATACTAAAAATAACACAAACAAACCTAAAGAAAATACAGACTTTACACCCGGGCACCGGCCCGAGAACCAAACCTAATAAGGAGGCTTCTCCTTTATTCCGCCCCCATCCAACCCGTTTAATATAATTGTTCTACCACCGATTTGACAAACTCCGATGGTAAACTTTAGAATTGATTTGAAAAATTCAAACGGGTCGGACCACCAATATTTAAATTTACCTGGACCAAACCGGATACGTAGCATGTAATGTAGGAATCTGTCGCCTTTACAGGCAATGTGCATCCTATCAATACTTCAGTCCAGATTCCTCCAGCTCCTCTTTCGTGGCTTTGTTGACTTGGGTGGTGATCCACCATCTATTAACTCCACGGGCCACTCATTCGTCTTCACTTCAGTCGACCTTAATGTATTCTCTGGTCGGCTATCCTCACGTCGCCCCTTCTTGATCCCCACACTTGGCTCTTGATGCAATAGATTCTCAAGAAGCTTTAACTCGCCAAGTGGGTCTAACTCTCCTTCTTCCTCTAGAGTTGGCAAATTCATCAACTCGCCACCAAACACATCCTCCCAAGATGGGATCCGCTCATCTTCTTTCATCTCCTCGTTGGACTCATCTAGTGGCTCGCTAGGCTGAACCTCACTATCATCCTCTATCTTAAGCAACCCGGTTAATCCCTATTCAAAGCACTCGTCTTCATTTTCTAAATCTTGCATCACATTATTCTCAAAGAACAAGCGTAAAATATCAAGTGCTTTCGAAGACGCTGGATCGTCACCCGGAAAATCAAGTGAATCGGGACTATCACAATTATATTCAATGAAACCAGGTTCCGAATACTTACCTGCACTGTCACCCGCAGTGTAATCCGAGAACTCTTCTATCCCTGTGTCATCAACACTGAAGAAGTCATCCTCGATTGGTTCTGGCCTGCAACTCTGTGGTGTATGAACCGAAGGTGGATCTTGTGCGCAACCTTGTAGACTTATGAATTGCACCTCTTCCATTAAGGTCTTCGGTTCTCAAGCAACTTTCTCTCTTGCTATCTTTAAACTTGTTATTTCCTCTGTAAGCCTCCCATACTCACCCACATAGTGAAGTTGCTCGGCCTTTCTTAAGAGGTGCCACCGAGTATTCATGATCTCCTGAACTCTCAATTGATCCTCCTTGATTTCTTCTTCGACCTGTATTTCCTTCACAGAATCACTCTCACAAGACAAGTGTAAAGAATCACATGGAACTGCGTGATCTTGCTTGGAATCAGTGTAAAAGTCATCATTATTGAAATCATGCATCTGTAACTGAAATACATTCAATAAGACACATGTGGAACAATCATTGATCATAAATTAGACATAAACATACATACACTTTAGATCAATTGCAATCAAGTTTGCTACTTTAACATTAAAACATCGACAAGAATCCAAAAACCGATAAAAATCCAATCTTTACAACATATTCATCAAAACCTAGGGAGCTATGAAAGTCTAGCCAACAACCATGTCTAATAACATCATATCCATGATAAAACGCAGAGACATAGGGTCAATTAAACAAAACAAAGATAAAGGAATGAAGAACAAGAACCGAACGATCAAAAGCTAACCAGTTCGGGTTCCAAAACTCCAATCCCTTGCTTGACCAGCCACCTCTACTCTAAAAATCTCCTTCAAACTCTTCCTTGACGGCTGGAACTCGAATTATCAACCCTAGAATGGGTTCTAATCTTTTAAACCATGAAAATAGGCCAAAAAGCATGTATCTGGGGTCTCTCACGTACCGCGGGGGGTTCTGACTGGTCTCTCGCGTATCGCGAGAGACAAAATAGTCGCGATGGTTTCATGATCCCTCGCATACCGTGAGAAAACGTTCCACATCTCTAGCGTACCGCGAGAACTAACTGGATATTTGTACTCAGCTCGTCGAGATACCCCAAATCCATATATTATGGGTCTCATACCTAATTTTCTAGCCCGAGAATTGCCCCTTTGAAGTTTGGACTCTTTCTTGACTTTTGCCGTTCTCATCCTGTGTTCTCCTGTGCTCGTTTCCTTCACAATTCTTGATCGTTTAAGCTCCAATTCTTATCGAATACCTACAATACAAAAATTTACTAAGTACAAGCTATAAATGAATGAAAACGAATACAAAACTATGTAAACTGGTACAAAATACACGGATAAAAAGCATGTGTTTTGTAACACATCAGGAGCCATAAACTGTGTTCTGAGTAGAAGCCCAGCTGAATTGACTGCAATTATCATCAGGACCGTGACCCCTGTTGTTGGTGCTGAAGTTGTTATTATAGCCTCCACGGTAAGATCCCCGTCGACCTCGATTGAAGTTGCCACGATTGTTAGAGGGACGAAACCGTATGGTTTATAGGGTTTGGTGGCGTCTGTGAATGTGGAGGCTGGAAAACGGTCGATTGTGGACCAATTTCAAGCTAGGAATCGTCTAAGTGGTGAAGAAGAAAGAAAAAAGGAAGAAAGAAAAAAAGGAAGAAAAAAGGAAGAAAAGAAGCCGATTGTGTAGCAGTAGGCGGTTGTCGGAGATCCGGCTATGGTGGAGAGCGGCGGTGAACGGCGGCCGGAGGTGCTTGGCTCTGATACCAAGTTAAACACCTTTATGTGTGTGTAATTGTGTTGTTTGTATTGATTTGTGTAAAGATTAGAGTTTACAAAGGAGGGTTACATGCTATAACCATATTTACATAAACTGCCCTCTAATATTCACTATTAACAATTGATGTAATATTAATTTATGATATCATGTCATAATGGTTTTTCTACTACTCAATAAAAGTTTAGAATAAAAATATTAAGCTTTAATGCATAAGTAAATCCAAGAGGTACCGGAGTCGAGTGGTCCGAGGAAGTTTCTCTTAGCCTTATCTAGCATATCATATGCTTTTTATGGATAATACATGAAGAGTGATCTTGGTTCAATACACATATTCAAAGAATGATCCAGAAAAAGAAAATATTATGGATCCACCTATACGTACTCTAGTGTGTTTATCTTTTGTTAAGTTTTTGGACAAATATTGTGGTACCTGTTGTACTCATATGTAAATCTTCGTAACAGGAGACATGTTATGTGAGAGGATATGTGATGGACCCACAATTAGTATTGAAATGATGAAAGGAAGGGAACATGGAAGACAAAAAACCCTTTATCCCATTACCAATTATTCAACAAGTTAAGTTCTTCCCTGCAACTATTTACATGCATGGATCCAAAACCGAAACACCAAACAACAACAAAGGATGGGCACAAAAGTTGCTTTGGACTTTGCTGCACAAATATGATGCATAGATTCTTGTATCCCGTTTCAACGGTAACCTTTCTTTCAAGATAACAGTGACAGTCATATGATAACCCAAAAGTTATGATCGAGTTCAAATCTTCTCTGAAAGTTTAATAAATCACTAGTGATGAGTCCAAGAAAGGATGATGATAGTTTGAATCGCTAATACCTGGTTCGGTTAGAGGGGGGAATAGTCGACAATGTACACTGAACCGATTATAGGTAACTTAGAAACAACCAACCTGATAAGATTGAAGTTGAAGACCAAAATCAAGAACCCGAAGACAATTTCAATCTTGGATACTTTGCACAAAATATAAAGACTAATATTTTTCATCACCATTCATGCAATTTGCAAAGATGTTAAAGACTAATTTTTATCACCATGCATGATGCAAAGATGTTAAAGAAATAACTATTGTCACATTTATGAAAGTCTATAAAAAGCTTACAATATTATGGGTTTAATTTACTCCAACAAGTGTGTAGATAAAGTGCATGAGTATGTAATGACTATTCTTAAACCCTTTTAAATGTGAGGATTTAGGTGGGGTTTGGTATATGAAAAAAGGTTTAAAAGGGATACTTACTAAAATAACCATGTTTGAAAAGAAAGAAAGACAATTGTAACATTCATGATTTTTCTGTAATATTTTATTTCGTACAAAAATAGTATCTTATTTCAATCTCGTACTTGTTCAACACATTAGATATTAATTAATGTGTATCAAATTTCAAAATTTTATCTAGTATATGTATAACATATGTGGGTATATTAAAAAAAAACGTTTGACATATTGATTTAAATTAAAACTTATGAGCCGTAATGACAAATTTACATCTATATATCTATATATATATATATATTATCAAACTAAATAAACATGTAAAAAGTTTGTAATGTAAATAGAAAAGAAAATTTTTTCTTTATAAATATATTTAGATAAACAAATAATGATTAGAAATATATAAATTTTATAAAGATAGATATATAAAAAAAATAAATTCTCATTCTTTTTGTTAAAAGACCTGAATGTATTTTTATCAGATTACAAGGGGGAAGGATGAAACATTTCAAAACTCATTTCCCTTCCAGCTCCCCCCCCCCGTTTTTCCGGCGGAAAAATCCGGCCACCTCAAGCTTTTTCCGGCGAAGTGTTAAAACCCCAAATTCGTTAGTCAAATATCCCGTTTACTCGTCTCCAATCGAACCGAGAATCACGGGATCACTTATACGCGTTATGAACTGTCAAAACCCAATCAATAGACGCTCAGATTCTGGCCACAAATCACGGGATTTCCAAAAATGGGAAATACGTTGTTTAGCCTTTAAATACGAATGATTCTGCTCGTTTCTAGTCATCCCCACACTCACTAATCCTCTCCTCTACTTGAAATCGTCGTTTTCACTCCTGTCTAACCACCACCGCCATCGGGATTCCGACCATAGCCACCGACGAATGATTCCAGCATCATTTCAGGTAACTAAACCATATTCCTACTCGTTTTTTTTCTTATGTGAAGCCCTAATGTTTTGTCGTCAACCTGTGATTAAACGAAATCGATTTGAGGGATTAGGGTTTGGTTACGCATGAGGATTGGGGAAGATGATGCCTGAAACAATAGTGTTAAAAGTTATTCTTTTCAAATCCCTATCAACATAGCATCCTAGTCCAACCGGTTAAACCCTTTCACCAACACAACAGAGGTCGTGGGTTCTAGCCCTGGCCCCTGCTCTTTTTTTTGCCTTGTTGCACTGCTGATTTGCTCTACACATTCACACACACATATAGATATGTAAACACAAGTATTCTTACAGACAAAAAAAAGGTTAAATTACATATTTACAACTATAATGAAACACTTGCATATAATTTTGGCATCCATGTTATAAATTTTATTGTTTTAATTCTCTTTAAATAAAAAACATATTTTTCCAAAGAACGTTTTAATGATCACGAATAATATATATGAACTTTATTATTTTCTAAGTGTATATCACTTCGTTCTTTACTAATATGTACTCCTAGAGTATGACAAACATTGTTATTTTAAAATTATAAAAGTGTTAAAAATCATAAGTTTTATTAAATCAAAAGGGGTATATAAATATAAATTAAAACATTTAAAAAGACATGACCTATGACATATTGTATACGATTTTGTTAGTGTTACTAATATTATAAATTTTAAACCGTTTTATTAAGTATATCTATCATACTATTATTACCTTCACGGACAATATGGTAATTATATGATTCCTTAACTAATTAATCTCACTAGTTGGATTTTCATAAACAAGAATATTACAATTCGAATAACTAATTTATTTATTTCAAATCATGTCCTTATAAATATTATCTTATATAATATTTCAAATTATGATCATTTTTAAAAGCCTAATTTAAGCTTTCTTGATAATGTCTTAATAATGTAATTGTTGTAGTTATTATATTAATATTTTTTTCCTTACAAATGATACTTATGATGAACATCTAAATCCCTTTTATAAATAAAAACGTCATTTATAACCTCCATTTGTATTCTCGATCACTCATCCATTCCAAGATCCTAAATCCCAAATCGTTCAAATATCGTTGTTCTTAAATCGTCTTTACATTATAATAACGTATCGTATTCAACTTAGGGCATCCTTGAATTTTTGTCAATTCAAGTCACAAGTTCAACCCCTACTAATCAAGGTGAGTTTACATAGCCCCGTTTCCTTTTTTTTTACATTTTTGGGGTGAAACATGATTACACAACAAACACTATTTGCAACTACACACATACAATTCTACAATATGATCATATGTGTTTATTTGTGCTTTATGCTTGAATGCTATTTGTTAAGACTGCATAATACACTCGTGCAATCATTAACTCTTTATATCAGGATAACATGTGTTGTTATGCCCTACATTTACATTAGGACAACATGTGTTGTTATGCCCTACATTTACATTAGGATAACATGTGTTGTTATGCCCTACATTTACATCAGGATAACATGTGTTGTTATGCCCTACATTAGGATAACATGTGTTGTTCTGCCCTTCAATTACAAAGTCTCATTTGTGCATTTAGCTTAACTTAGATTCTCTATAAATGCTTTATAAACCATGCATCATATGAATTATACACAAAACATTTGAACTTTACTTGTGGTGTCAAAACCTATGTATGCTCACCAACTATTTATAGTTGACCCTCTCATTTTATCATGTTTCGGGTACAATTGTTTGAGTTAAGATTCAAGCTACTTCACTTAGGGTTGAGGACCTAGTCTTAAATTTTAATATGAGGATTCATGTATTCTTAAATTTTTGTAAATGATCTAAATGATTTCTTAAGTTATGAAATGAAATTTACTGTTTAATTATTACAACTTTAGCAAACTATGAGCTTATGAACAGTCTACATGTCCCGCATCGACGTTTCCGCCGTCGGTTGGGGTGTGACAAACAATGAAAAAGGACTAGGTGGACTATGATACACCCTACAAATTGAAACACATAGGAGCAAATAAGAAACACATAAAAGATGCTTAGAAGAACACATGACAAGGAGGCTAGTGGACCACTAAACTTATATTTTGTTCAATACCATAGCCGATTCATGGACCACTTATTTTTTAGCCCTAAACTTCGTTATTGGAGACAGGCTCACTACTTAATCTTCGTGTATTCTCGCTACTTAATCTCCAAACTTTTTTTTTTGGGATAGTCATTGAACCCTTAATTTGTTTTTTTCCATTTATGTTTGTGGAACACTTGTTTTTAGCACTGAACCACCATTAATAGGCCGAGATATGGGTCACGACACCACCATCAAAGAACAAACGATAGTGATGTAGGTTGGGTTGTGAGGTGTTTACAAGTGGATTAGTCTAAGAGGAGGCATCACTACATAAGCGAGGGGTCATGAGAAGAGGGACTAGTTTGGTTTATCATGTAACATCCAGATAATTCCCAAGTCAAATAAAGGCTAAAAGTATCAAAAGATAAAGTTAAGGGGATAAACTGCAAGTTTTCCAAAGATAGAGGACTAAAAGTGAAAATTATGAAAATGAGGTGGACGTCGGACCGACATCCGATCCATATCGGTCCGATATGTGTTGACGAAGGAATAAATGAGGTGTCAACACGTGTCCTATGACTCATCGGGTGAAATTTGACGCGTGGCACCTTATCGGACTGACATCTCCTACCATTGCGGTCCGACAGCCACAAAATGAAGAACGGACTAACAGGAAACTGACACATGTAAGGCTAACGCAGGTAGTACGATAGCGGACCACTATCCCTGCATAACGGTTCGACATGGGACCAAATTCACCCTATAAATAGATGGGTCGACTCTAGCCATTTTGCACACACAAAACACCTCCACTAACACACACTAAGCTCTAGTAGCTCGATTCATGAGGTTTTGGTCCCCTCTCGAAAGTCCGGTTTCTGACAATTCGTCCGCAAAACTGCCATAGATAGTGCTGAGGTAAGGTTTCTGAACACCCTGAGGTTCCTTCATGTAAATCTAAGATAGGGATGTTAATTATGATAGTGTTGAATATAATTTAGGGTTCTGTCAAAGTTTTGATTGCTATATTCGATACAGGAGGAGGTTCTGATTGAGGTGAGTTACTCTGAACTGTGCTCTATGAAATGTTTTGTAAATGGTTTTAATCTAAGATCCCAATACTATCCGTACATATATCCTATAATAAGTACTTATTATGGCCATGATTGGGGTGGGACCTAGGGACAAGATTGATCCTCTTGGTTGGATCTGGTCTAAGGGTGACCAGCGCGCCCAGAAGGTTCCTGAATATATGTATGTTGTAGACTCTGAATCTAAGGGCGATTCGGGTGATATATTGGAGGGGATGGTTGTAAGACATGTCGGGGAATTCATTCTTGTATCAAAGATAATCGTGAAAATGATTTTGTTTATGAACTCACTAGCATTAAGCTGATCCAAATTGTTTTTAAATGTTTTTGAGCACAGGTGAACCCTAGCTGTTAGTTGGCATTCCAGGAGGTGTACATATGTTGGATATAGGGATGACTGAGGGCCGGTCCCAGAGTGACCATAAGGCCTGGGTGACCGGCATGGTTCTTCGTGAGTTATAAGTCTAGAGTTTGTTTATGTTGTATTTTTCTAGTCAGTCCCTATTGTACAAACGTTATGTTATGAAATAAAATAAGTTTATGATGTTAAGTCTTCCGATGTGTGTTTTTGGTATCAACGTCACGGTAACTAGAAAGCGATCTTCAAATGTTATGTAGTTATCTGACGAACGAAATGTTCTGTCTAGGAAAGAGCGGTGTATAAATCTCTCCTATACCCGTCGTTCTTACTTGAGAACATATATGTTGGAGGTACTACTCTGGTAGATGACTGTCCTGTGTTACGAGTGTGACAAGTTGGTATCAGAGCCGTGGTTTAAGGGATTTAGATACTAATAGGAAAGATTAGTATCTAGACTTAAACTAAGAGCTCTGAGAATAGCTGGAATGCTAAAAAGATATAAGTTGAGATGTTGATTATCATTATCAATATAACATGAGATGTCGAGAAAACATATATTAATTGCATTCTTGGCTAGATGTCTTTAATTTCTGATTTTCTGGATCATAACTAGTTATACGAATTCTGATATCATACATCTGTGTGTACAGGTAACAATGGTTGGACGAGGAAGAGGAAGTAGTAGGGGAACATGTCGTACTCCGGTTACTAGGAGCCATAGGCACACTGAAAATAACACCGATACTAACGAACATCATGAAGCAAATGAGAATGACAATAATGCAAATACTCACGCTGAAGAAGTAGTTATGTCTGAGGCCTAGTTTCAAGATGCTGTGGCTAGTGAGGTAACAAAAGCTTTATGAACCACATTACATGGACTATTAGACGAGGTTCTTACAAGAAGGATGGGTACTGGAAATGCTAGAGGAGGAATCAATGATAATACCAGAGGTACAAATGGAAACACCAATACTAGCTCAGCAACGAGAACTGAGAATCATGAAGGATGCAACTACAAATCCTTCGAAGGCTGTAAACCTAAGACATTTAATGAAAAGAAGGGAGCTATTGATACCACTCAATGGAACACAAAGATTGAGGCTGTGATCAAGCTGAGTGAATGTAGAAGAGATCAGGCAGTTAAGTTTGCTGCCAATTCTTTGGAAACCACAACACTAGACTGGTGGGAGTCTGTAAAACAAGCCAAAGGGGAGAAAGAAGTGGAAAATATGAAATGGAATGAATTCAAGGAACTGATTCTACAACTTTTTTGTCCTCAGAACGAACTTGATAAGCTTGAGGAATAGTTTCAGCGTTTGGAGGCTGGGACTATGACGCATCAGGAGTATGCGACAAATTTTGATGAGATGTCTAAACTGGTGCCACATCTGGTGACACCCGAACCTAGAAGAATTAAACATTTTATTAAGGGTTTGCCACTCAAGGTGTGTACCTTGGTAAAAACCTCTGCACCTCAAACAATGGATGCAGCCTTAGCATTAAGTGCCACGGTTTACGATGATGTGGCAGCTCTAGAAGCCAAGGAGAAGGCTGAGAAGGCGGTGGAAATAAAACCAGTAGAAACAAAGAGGAAGACTGAGGAAATATTGTATCGGTTCAAACCAAGAAATTTCAAGTTCCCTAGGAGAGAGGGAAATAGCCCAGCCAGAAATCCCCAAGAAATGAAATGCGGTAGATGTCAAAAGTCGGGACATGTTGCAATGAACTGTCCATCTTTTAAGTGTTTCAATTGTAATGAGGTGGGACATCTGGCAAGAAATTGTACAAAACCTGTTCAGCAGAAGCCCGAGGTAGGGGCTAAAGGTCGGGTGTTTGTGATAGGCGAAAGAAGGAGGAACAACAATGCCAAGGTGGTAGCTGGTACGTTCCTAGTTAATAATGTTTATGCTAAAATCATGTTTGATACGAGAGCGAATAGAAGTTTTGTTTCAGGTGCCTTTAGTTTGCATTTAGGCATGAAACCGATTCCACTTGAGCGTGATTACGTAGTTGAGACGGCGAGTGGCGAGCAAATTAGGATAACCGAATCGTACGTGAATTGCAAGATGACTCTGGGTAACGAAAATTCAATGATTGAATTAATGCCAATGAGTATGAGCAAGTACGATGTTATCATTGGAATGGATTGGTTAAACCAATGCCATGGTCAGATCGATTGTGATCAACGAACTGTTATGATTTGTAGACCTAACAGAGAGTCTATAGTGATACAATGCGATAATGATAAGAATAAGATTGAAACGACTTCTGTAGCTAAGGCTAAGAAATGTGGGAATACAGGGTGTAGTATATTCGTATTTTATGCTTTAGATTCAAAACCCGAACGGTAGATTGCGGACATTCCTGTAGTACGCAATCACCCGGATGTATTTCCGGAAGAATTACCTGGTCTACCACCAGATAGACAAATCGAATTCCGAATCAAACTCATTCCCGGAGCAAAACCCATGGCTAAGGCACCATATCGTTTAGCACCTTCAGAATTAATGGAATTGATGACGCAAATTCAAGAACTATTGGACGGAGGTTTTATACGTCCAAGTACATCACCTTGGGGAGTACCAGTGTTATTTGTAAAGAAGAAGGGCGGAAGCATGCAGATGTGTATAGATTATCGAGAATTAAACAAACTCACTATTAAGAACAAATACCCATCACCGAGAATAGATGATTTGTTCGATCAGTTGCAAGGAGCTAAATACTTCTCTAAGATTGATCTTAGATCTAGATATCACCAGCTAAAGGTACATGAAGAAGACGTACCTAAGACTGCCTTTAGAACCCGATACGGACACTATGAATTCTTAGTTATGTCATTTGGTCTAACTAACGCCCCCGCAACATTTATGGACCTAATGAACCGAGTTTGTAAACCATTCTTGGACAAATTTGTTATAGTGTTCATAGACGATATCTTTATTTATTCTCGAACTCAAGAAGAACATGCCAAACATCTTCAGATAATCCTGAAAACTCCTAGAAAAGAGAAGTTGTACGCTAAGTTTTCCAAATGCATGTTATAAATCATCAGTTTTGGAAACAAGAGGTGCAATTCTTAAGGCATGTTATAAATCATCAGGGAATCCAAGTAGATCCAACCAAGATCGAAGCTATTATGAAATGCGAGACTCCAAAGACGCCGACTGAGATTCGAAGCTTTCTTGGACTAGCTGGGTCCTACCGAAGATTCATACAAGATTTCTCCAAGATCGCTACTCCACTAACTACTCTAACTCAGAAAGTTGTAAAGTTTGAATGGAGTTAGAAGCAAGAAGAGGTATTAAAAACCCTTAAGCAGAAACTCAGTACTGCACCGATCTTAGCACTACCCGAAGGAAATGATGACTTCGTCATTTATTGTGATGCTTCCCGTATTAGTCTAGGTTGTGTATTGATGCAGCGAGAAAAGGTTATAGCCTACGCATCATGACAACTTAAGGTTCATAAGAAAAACTATACCACACACGATCTTGAACTTGGTGCAATAGTATTTTCTCTAAAGATTTGGAGACACTATCTATATAGTACTAAGTGTGTGATATATACATACCATAAAAGTCTCCAGCATATATTCAATCAGAAGGAATTGAATATGAGACAATGAAGATGGTTGGAACTCATTAATGATTATGATTGTAAAATTAAATACCATCACAGGAAAGCTAATGTTGTAGCAGATCCATTAAGTCGGAAGGAGAGGATTAAGCCTATCAAGATAAGAGCCTTAAGGTTAGAAATCAAGATAGACTGGATGGATCAGATTAAAGAAACTCAAATCCAAGCACTCCATGAAGATAACATCAAGAAGGAGCACATGGTTGGTAAGGAGAAGTTACTAAACAAAGGTAATGACAGAATCCTATGATTTGAAAATAGAATTTGGATTCCTAGACATGGGGAAATTCAAACAAAAGTAATGGATGAAGCTCACAAATCCAAATAGTCAATACACCCTAGAGCTGATAAAATGTATAAAAGCTTGAAGACTCATTACTGGTGGCCAAAAATGTTTAACTTGCCTCAGAAACCCGCAGGTCAACTACAGCAATTAGAGATACCTATGTGGAAATGGGATAGAATTACTATGGATTTTGTTACAAAATTACCGAGAACCCAGAAAGGGCATGATGCTATTTGGGTTGTGGTTGACAGACTAACCAAATCAGCACACTTTATTCCTATCAATGAGAACTATTCAATGGATAAGTTAGCCCGACTCTACATCAATGAGATCATGAGCCACCATGGTATACCACTATCTATTATCTCTGATAGAGATAGTCGGTTCACTTCCAGATTCTGGACTAGTTTCCAGAAAGAGTTGGGAACACGAATCAACATGAGCATGACATATCACCCTCAAACAGATGGACAAAGTGAAAGAATAATTCAAACTCTAGAAGATATGTTGAGGGCTTGTGCAATAGAATTTGGAGGTAGTTGGGATAATCACCTGCCATTGATAGAATTTTCTTACAACAACAGCTATCATTCAAGTATAAAGGCTGCACCGTTTAAGGCATTATACGGTTGAAAATGCAAAACTCAAATTTGTTGGACAGAAGTTGGAGATACCCACTATCTGGACCAGAAATCTTACAAGAGACAACTGATAAAATAATCCAGATCAAGCAAAGACTAAAAGCAGCACAAGATCGACAGAAGAGTTATGCAGATAAACGTCGAAGACCATTACAATTCCAAATTGGTGACTACGTCATGTTGAAAGTATCACCTTGGAAAGGTGTTGTGCGTTTCAGGAAACGTGGAAAATTAGGGCCAAGGTATATTGGGCCTTATAAGATCCTAGAAAGAATTGGAGCTGTAGCATATAAACTTGAATTGCCTGAAGCATTGCAGAATATTCATAACACGGTCCACGTGTCATGTTTACGCAAGTGCATAGCAGATCCCGATCAAGCAATCTCAGTAGATGACATACACGTTGATGACAAACTCCAATTCACTGAACAACCTGTTAAGATCTTAGAAACCCAAGATCCAAAGCTAAGAAAGAAAACTATACCAATGGTACTAGTACAGTGGCAAGGTCGGAAAGGTGCCGACAAAACTTGGGAAATAACAGAACAGATGAAATTTAAATATCCCCATTTATTTGAATGATCTTAAATTTCGAGGATGAAATTATTTTAAGGAGGGGAGATTTGTAACATCCAGATAATTCTCAAGTCAAATAAAGGCTAAAAGTGTTAAAAGACAAAGTTAAGGGGATAAACTGCAAGTTTTTCAAAGATGGAGGACTAAAAGTGAAAATTGTGAAAATGAGGTGGACGTCGGACCGACATCCGATCCATATCGGTCCGATATGTGTTGACGAAGGAATAAATGAGGTGTCAACACGTGTCCTATGACTCGCCGGGTGAAATTTGACGCGTGGCACCATGTCGGACCGACATCTCCTACCATTGTCGTCCGATAGCCGCAAAATGAAGAACGGACTAACAGGAAGCTGACGCGTGTAGGGCTGACGCAGACAGGACGATAGCGGACCGCTATCCCTGCATAACGGTCCGACATGGGACCAAATTCACCCTATAAATAGATGGGTCGACTCTAGCCATTTTGCACACCCAAAACACCTCCACTAACACACACTAAGCTCTAGTAGCTCGATTCCCGAGGTTCTGGTCCGCTCTTGAAATTCCGGTTTCTCGCAATTCGTCCACAAAACTACCATAGATAGTGCTGAGGTAAGGTTTCTGAACACCCTGAGGTTCCTTCATGTAAATCTAAGATAGGGATGTTAATTATGATAGTGTTGAATATAATTTAGGGTTCTGTCAAAGTTTTGATTGTTATATTCGATACAGGAGGAGGTTCTGATTGAGGTGAGTTACTCTGAACTGTGCTCTATGAAATGTTTTGTAAATGGTTTTAATCTAAGATCCCAATACTATCCGTACATATATCCTATAATAAGTACTTATTATGGCCATGATTGGGGTGGGACCTAGGGACAAGATTGATCCTCTTGGTTAGATCTTGTCTAAGGGTGACTAGCGCGCCCGGAAGGTTCCTGAATATATATATGTTGTAGACTCTGAATCTAAGGGCGATTCGGGGGATATATTGGAGGGGATGGTTGTAAGACCTGTCAGGGCATTCATTCCTGTATCAAAGATAATCGTGAAAATGATTTTGTTTATGAACTCACTAGCATTAAGCTGGTCCAAATTGTTTTCAAATGTTTTTGAGCACAGGTGAACCCTAGCTGTTAGTTGGCAGTGTACATATGTTGGATATAGGGATGACTGAGGGCCGGTCCCAGAGTGACCATAAGGCCTGAGTGAATGGCATGGTTCTTCGTGAGCTATAAGTCCAGAGTTTGTTTAGTTTGTATTTTTCCAGTCAGTCCCTATTGTACAAACGTTATGTTATGAAATAAAATAAGTTTATGATGTTAAGTATTTCGCTGTGTGTTTTTGGTATCAACATCACAGTAACTAGAAGGTGACCTTCAACCGGTATGTAGTTATCTGACGAACGGAATGTTCTGTCTAGTAAAGAGGGGTGTATAAATCTCTCCTAGACCCGTCGCTCTTACCTGGGAACATATCTGTTGGAGGTAATACTCTGGTAGATGACTATGCTGTGTTACGGGTGTGACAGATCATGAGTCTAACTTTTGTATAGACTTGTACATGAAAATTGTATAAATTTACTTAGAAAACAATTGTTGTATTGTGGCAGTATGTTGGCTAGGGTATAAACTTAATGGACTGACTGGTTAAGCCAAGAAGATCGTATGTTAATCAGCTTGATATATTTAGTAAGTATAGCTTTGAATCATTCACACTAACCACAAGGTTAACAAGTTTATAAGTATTGTGAGTTAGTGTAAAATAAACTTACTGTGATTCTCACTAACCTTATGGAAAGTTAAATAGAGGTTTTCTAAAGTGTAAGGGGTTGTTTGGTAGTCTGTTAATGATTCCATTAAGAGGCTTACCTCTGAATCGGTCAGAGGTAAAGGTGTTTGTTTCGCTGAAAACCCACCTCTTAATGGTTCTGCAAGCCTCTTAATGGTTCAGCACTTAATGGTTCAGATTTTACCAAACAGCCCCTAAGTCATACCGGGTTAGCTAAATGAAACTTCAATATACATGATACACTAATCATGTGTTGGTAGTCAAAGGCAATACATTTTGTGCTAACTACTACAAAGATCAAACATTTAAGTCAAAGTCGAATATCAGATTCAAGGCTAGAAGTTAGGCCTTGGGACATGTCAAGTCTCGGTTTATAGTCAATATAGAGAGTCCGATTATCTGGAATACATCTCATAATCACTTAGGAGATTTTGGAGTCAAATTACAAAGTTAGTGTGCAACAAAAATTAGAGAATAATAATATTTGGTCCACAGTTATCTCAAAGGGTTTCAAAACTTTTCAAAAGACTGTCCAAGATCTTACGGCAAGAAGAACATTGTATATAGCCCGATCTCTCATGTAGAATTAGGTGGTGCGTTGTGTGATTATTGAGAACATCCGGAGAGTGTTCAAAAGAGCATGTAACATGTCTTAGTTTGTTCTAGAATGTGTTAATCTTGATCCTGGTTTGTCTACTATCAATCTTTCGTTCAAATATTGGTTTGAGTGTTTAAGACCAAAAGGTTATTTTGTTATATTTATTTTTAGTTATGGTTACTTAATTATCCCGTTTAAAAGTGAGTATAAGTTTGAAAGAAAAAAAGGAAATAATTTTTTTTTTAATATTTTGTCCTTATTTTTGTTCTAGTTCTAGGTTGTTTCAAGAAAAACACAAGATATTTTAGTTGCTTAATTTTTTTTCTTATTTTTAATCAGTTTTTTTAAATGGTAAAGTATTTATCCACTTAAATTGTATTTAGCATTTTAGATAATTTATAATAGTTAATACTAACTTTATTAAAATATATATCAAACCTAGTGCTTAATTAAGTTTTTTAGACAAAAGAAGTAAAAACAAACATACCCCACACAAACATGTATATATACAACCTTACTGCTCATAGCATGTAAACATAGATAAAATTTCATAGCTAGTTGTTCAGTGGCTTCAGACTCATCCTCAACCTACCTTCTCAACCATACTGATCTTCATTCACTTTACTATCAAACCAACAATGAAAATGGTGGTATCATCGACTTAGGGCTTAGTCTTAGAGTTTTGCAACCACCCACTTATGAGCATTCCGAGCATCCCCAAGGTATGTATTTCTATCTCTTCAAGTTTTCCCTATCTACATATGCTTAGGGCTCTTTTACTACTAGAAAGCAGGGCGTTTCCTACGCCAGATTTCGTCGGTAATGCGTAGGAGATGCCAGTTTCTGACAAAAAGTTATTTCATCGGAAAATGGTCTATGGGAGAACTTTCCGACCAAAAAATTATATTTTTGTTGGAAATTTAGGAAACTTCCCCACTTTCTAATAGTGTTTAACCTTCAACTGATGGTGATAAACGTTTGAATACCTCTAGCAGAGGTGTTTCCAGTTTTAATTAGTTTTCTCTCTTTAACCCGTCAAGTACATTTTACATAATCCCATTAGTTAAAAAAACATATTCATGGCTATTCTTTTTCTAATGTCTTTTTACATTGGTTTTTGTGTCCTCCAATATAACATGATTTGTTTAATTAGTAGCAGATGACTACCAAGATCTGGTAGAATGGAACCAGTTGCATCCTTACGAAAGTCCAGACACTGGTACTATTTATCCTAGCAAGACTAACGACAATGTTGTTGATGTAAGAAACATGTCCCAAAGGCACAAACAACGAAGCAATTTTGTGAAGGTTAACATGGATGGGGTACTCATTGGTCGAAAAATACGTGTTCTTGATCACTCTAGTTATTTGAGTCTTGCAACTCAACTAGAAGACATGTTTGGTTAGTATGCTTGCTTGGTACCAAATCTTGAAATGTGACAGTAAAAAATTTATTCTCATGATAATTACTACGTAAAAATTTGTGGGTTTTCAGGAAAACAATCTTTATGCAGTTTACGGCTTTTCGAAAGTGGTTCAGAATTTTCTTTGTGGTATAAAGATAGAGATGAACAATGGAGAATCGCTGGTGATGTCCCATGGAAGTAAGTTTTTTTTCTCGTCGCATAAAATAAAATTTTCTAGGAGCGCCACTGATGATATGTAAGTGGTTTTTTTTAACGGTCTCTCTTCTGGTCTTCTAATACATGTGATTACCTTTCATGTAATTAATAAGTATTACTTAAATTGGTTATGTATTAAACACATGTTTGGTTATGACACACTAAATTAAAAAGACAATTTATAAATTTTGTAGGGAGTTTGTAGATAGTGTAGCTCGAATCCGCATCATGCTTAAGGACGAAACCTTCTTTCGGACTATGACTACATTGGTCTAATGCTATCCATGTCCGACCATGAAGACGACATCGACTGGAAGTTGGAAGCAGTAGGCACATTTTTAAGTCTTGGTGATTTACTAATCGAATAGATATTTCAGACAATTCCGAAAGGCTTTTGGTCTTTCTTTCTATATGGAATGGAATGGGTCTATTGTATTAAGTTCACTTCTATTAACTATGATCGACTCTTTATAGCATGTTATTTATTTTAACCCAATTTGAGTAGTAATAGTTGAAATATAACTTAAAATCAACTGATTATCGAATAAATGAGTTAAAATTTATACTCGCTTTTTTAAATGTAAAAAAAAAAACAATGTCATAATAGAGAATTATATACTCTATAATAATCGCAGGTGGTGAATACAGTGCTGACCTGTGATTGGTCCACGTGTCAAGCTAGGATTTGTCCATGTTGTGTTTTGATTTTTTTAAGAAACAAAGATTCAGTTTAAATATAATTTGGTTTTGGATTAAAAACGTGCCCATTCTAGGGCAATAGTCTGTGCGCTGTATGCCATCCGACACCACCCGGGTTAGATCCCGAGAGTACCCCCCCCTCCCCCTCCCCCTCAGCCTCAGCATCAGCAATGATGACGCGATAAATTCTTTTCTATCTTTTTATTTAAAAAAAAGTCACTAATAACAAATTTATTCTTAATAACTCACTACCAAAAAACTGAAAAATTTACGACATAAACTTTTGTGAGAAATTTTTCGCAATTGGCCATTTGCGACAAGTTTCTGACAAAAAATATTTGCTGGAAAGAACCCCGTAGGAAAATGTTTTTTTTCGATAAAGTCCCGACTAATATTCCGACTAATTAGTGACAAAAACCTTTAGTCGGTAATTTCTGAAAATATTCCGACGATTATATTTAATAAATAAGTTAAATTATTTAATAAAATTGTCGGAAAATTGTAGGAAATCTTATGGTTCCCTTTTTTTGTTTTGTCGGAAAGTTTTCGCTAATTTGTGAGAAATTTATTTTGTTGATAACTTGTCGGAAACTTTTGTAGAAAATATACATGTTTTTTAGTAGTGATTTTAATCTTTATAATTAATTTTGGGTTATAACTTTTGAATACTTTTAGCGTTTTGCCTTTTAAAATACTACGTTTAATATTATTTGAAACCGATCGAATATATCAAAAACCGAACCGCCCTAACGTTTATGACCGTCAAAAACCCATGTGTCAAATATGGTATGTGTTAGGTTTTTTTTTCAAAACGTAATAATTTTTAAAATTCAGAGTATAAAGTTGCGACATAATTATTTTTTACCTACGTTTCGGCTCGATGTTCACAACTGAGTCGTCCCGACGCAGCACCACGTGTTGCAACGCACAGGGGTTCCATTTCTAGTTTGCTTAATAGTTGGACCAGTTAGTTATTAGCGAATTGGGGTGATTTGATTTTGAAGATTGAACTGTTTTTTACATGATTGATTGTAAAATATAAAATATTTAGTAACATCAGTGTTCCTCGAACTTGACTAAACAGGGAACCGCCTACACAATTGATCAGATTCAGTTTTCTTGAACTGTCGTCATTTAGACCGGTTGGTTGACGCCGGCCGGTTGAATAACCATGTCGGTGGTGGGACTAGATTTTTAGTTTTTTCTTTTGTTTTTCTTTTTATTCCAAAATCTCATTACTAATTCAAACTTACATTTTGTTTATTCCGGTTTTCATATTTTGTTTAAATTATAACATCATATAAAAAAATAAAACAGTTGTATATTTTATTACAAATTAATCATATATATTTAAAAAAAATTACTTATAACGTAATCCTGTTTTTTAAACCGATCCTACCAATGGACTGATGAAGACGGTAGGTTCCATAAGTGATCATGTTACGAAAACATTGTATGAGATGTAAAATGTTATGATTCGATGGATGGAAAAGGTAAAAAATAAGATATTCAATAATAAAGAAATGGAGTTTTTTAGAAAGAAAAAAAGTTGTTATTGATTTTAATATTTTGTATATAGTTAAATTTAGAGTAAATTATGTCAATCGTACTTGTGGTATGTAAAACTTTCAGTTTCATCCTTAAGTATGAGAAATTATGGCCATGGTCTCTATTGTTTACTCCAGGAGCGCCTTATCGTCCTTGGCATGGATGGCCGTCGTGGACGTTTGTTTTTTAAAAATGGCCATTTTACCCGTTCTAAAAAAATAAAATAAAGGATATTACCAAAACACCCCTCCTTCTTCACCATTGTCTCCATCTTTTTCGGGCGCCGGCCAAGGAAATCGCCGATGCCAGCCAGGGAAATCCCGACCAGGGAGAAATCGACCTTGGTTAAAGCAAGATCTAACAATGCAATCTTCTCATTGGTATCTCCTCCTGCAAATCAACAATGAAGGCTCGTTTACACCACCCATACATGACAAACACTTATCATTGCTGGAAGAATGTGCATTGCTTGTTGAGGCAATCTGCGTTGGAACTGAAGTGACGAAATGGTTGTCACAGTGTGGAGACAGTGGTAGTGTTTTCTTTCGTTTCTGCGCCGATTGAGGTGGGACAACTAGATCCCGCTAGAGAGCTTGATGGCCGACTTAGTGAAACAAGTTGAGAGATCAGAGCTTGTTGTGGGGAGAGGGGGGGGGGGGGGGTCATCAACAATTGGCCTGTGTGTCGTCGGAGTTCTATGAAGAAGATGGTTCCATGGTGGGTTAAGACGTGGGAGGGTGGGTCTTTTTTCAATTACAAATTATGTCCATTAACTATATAGTAAATTGTAGATTGTGTTATTTGGCTTCAATAAATAAAGTGTATGTCCTTTTTTTGAAACTTTTACACACATTTAGTCTTTTTCAGTAACTGGATTTAACTTTTTCTATTAAGTTCCCTCATTTAATTTGCACATGAGGATAAATTCGTCTTTTTATCCAACAAATGACTGAATGGTAATTTACTTGCATAATGAAAAAAATTGTTGAATTACTCCAATATATATTAGTGATGGCCCCCACTTAACAAAACCCACACCAAAAGGTTGCTCACTTTCATTTCAGATTCACCAATACAAACTTACAGGAGTGAAAGGGGGACAAGGGATGGCAGGCAAGCACCACTATCGGGGAATTAGACACGTTGCTCGGGGATGAAAGATCCCAAATCGTTAAATAGATATGAAATCGAACAGATGACAGATTGACGTGTTATAGTCGACTTGAATGATCACAAATCTTTAAACAGATCTGAAATCGAACAAAGCTCACCATCTTCCTCGAAAAGTTCTCATTTCACTCACTATATCTCATTTCTTGTCTTTTTGACTAACTGAGCATAAATATTTCTGTTAACTTAAGGACATTATTGTCTTCTTAGTCAAAATACGTCGTTTAAGTATATTGCACAAATTTCAGCATATATCATTTAACTAAAGAAACTAGAGCGCATTATTATCTTCTTAGTCATATAAATGTTAAAGTTTATTTTTATTTATTTTTTCATTTTCTTTTATTTTTCTTTTATCATTTTTATTTTAAAGATTTTTTAAACTATAATTAATTAACCAACTTATTTATTTTATAAAGCTATATATTTTTTTATATTTTTTATTTAATTTATTTATTTTCGTTTATTTGAATAAATAAGTAATATACTTTGTTACTTTTATTTTATAGATTTCTTTAAAAATTTTATTAGTTAATTAAGTAACTTATTTGTTTATAAAAGTATATTTTCATATTTTTATAATTTTTTAAGCTATTTACTTTTATCATTTTACAATTATTATAACTTTTTATACTAACTTTTATATATTAGAGAGTTACAAAAAGTTTAAAGTTTATTTAATTTTGTAATCAAATATTCAATCTTGAGGCCTTGTTATCGGTCAAGAAAGTGTTCAGTGGATGCTCGTTTGTTCTATAGCCTATTTTTACTCGATAGGTTTTAACTAAGAAATTTGTGAACTAGTAAACAGGATAAACCGATTCGATATCAATGTGTTATGCGTATTGGTTAAAATCTAATTAAGTCACAAATATAAGAGTGAACCAAACAGATGAAATGTTAGTTGTTGGTTGTCGGTTGTCAAGGTCGGACATTGAGGGTCGTTCAAACCGGCTCTTACTTTTCAATGATTTTACCTAAAAATGTCACGTAAAAGAAACCTGTTAGAAGAGGTCCTAGACTGGGTTCTAGAGACAATCATTTGACGGTTAAGTCGGTATTCGTATACTTGTAAATGAACTTAACATATAAGAACCGGACATATTCGTTTCGTTCTCTTAACTTTAACTAAACAAACGATTGAACATGGAAAATTAATCTTGCGAGGTTTTCTTGTTTATGTTCGTTCGTTAAGAAAATGAGTGTGTTCAAATAAACAAATAATAAATAATAAAATAAGAAAAGTATATAATTTATTCAAACAAATGAAAATAAATAAATTAAATAAAAAAATATATCTTTATAAAATGTAGGATCGTAAGATTACAAGGTGATTCTATTCTAGTTGATATTGGCGGAAACAATAACAACCAACAGAGTAAACAAGTAAACAGCAAGAATACTGATAAATGCGCTGTTGTATTAAACTTCTGAGATTACAAGTTTTCAAGTAAAACACTGTCAAGAAGCACTATTAAGTATAAGCACAAGCACACTTTGTTTGAAGTGTTTACAAGATATGTATAGTAACTTAGAATCAAGACAGACCCTTGATTCTAAGGATCAGATCTAACACAAGCCGTTGATCTTGTTTATTAATCTAAATTACACGCAACGGCTAATCTAGATAACTTTACTGAAACGTCTTCTTAAGCATCATTGTTTGCATGCTTGGAGACGCGCGTCATTGTCCTTTATTGGTTGCACCAGTGAGGTTCCTTCTGCTTGGAGTATGGCAGTTGCTTTTGCAGAAAGGTGTCAGAGGCGCTTTGCATGGATAGTCAGCTGCAACGTTTGGTCTTCAGTGAATAGAGCTATCAGCAGCAGAGATGAGAATAATGATGTTGATAAGCTTATCAGCAGCAACAAGTGTTGAATGCTGCTGATAAGCCTATCAGCAGCAACAAGTGTTGAATGCTGCTGATAAGCCTATCAGTAGCAACAAGTGTTGAATGCTGCTGATAAGCCTATCAGCAGCCATATGTGATGAATGCTGCTGATAAGCCTATCAGCAGCATTTGTACTTAGAATAATTTGGTAGCAATCAGTCTTTGGTTCTACAAACTCCCCCTAGACTGATGCAACCAAAATTCTTCTAATCACTTTGCTGCTGAAGCTTTTGCATATGGCTGACTATCCTTTCAACCTCATAGCCTCTTGGATCCTTGCTGGGATTGTTCGGTGGAAGTTCAGACAGAGTCTTGATGTCTTTGTGTGGCATTTTGTAGATTGCTTTGCTTGAACATCTCATCTGCTGCTTCTTTACATCAATCAGAGTGAACTCATCCAGATCAGCATTGTAGGACCAAGATACAAATGGAGAGTGGGACTTGAGTGGTTTGATGTTCATGAACACATCTTTGCTAGGGTTGAAGTAGTGTCTGATTGCTAGCATAAGATGTTTCCCACTCTCACTTGCAGGCTCATGAGCTTCACCCAGCTCCAAAATTCTTCGTAGGTCTGAATCTGGTAGTTGCAGAACCTCTTCAACAGACCTGTATGTAGATCTTCTTCTTTCAGTTCTCCCCCTGAAGATCTCAAACCTTTGACCCTGTGGATTGTAGACCCATTCAACTATGTCCCTTGAGTCTTCAGGTTCAGATGAGGGTTTGGATTTCTTCAAGGGAGGCTGTTGATGAGTGGGAGCTGGGTGGGATGATTTGGACTTTTTGGGTGGAGGAGTGGAAGGTTTGGGGAGGAGAGTGGAAGGATGATGGACTGAGGAAGAGGTAGGTGAGGGAGAAGGCTTGGGTTTCTTTGTCTTTGGTTTTTCTTCTTCTTTGATAAGTACCCTTTTCTTGGAGCCCTTCTTCCCTAGTCTTTCTTCCTCATCCTTTTTAACTTTGAAGTAGAAGGCTTGCAGGTTCATGAAATTCATAGGACCTAGCCTCTTTCCACTATCTCCTCTAGCCTTAAGGAAGTCAATCATGACCTTCCTCTCTTCATGGGTCCGTTTATTGAAAGCAATGGTCTTTTTGGACTGTTGTTTGGCTTTTTCTTCTTCTTCAGCCTTTTTCTTCTTTGCCAACTGACCTTGCTGACCCATGAAGGCTCTGTAGACTTCTTTAGTTGAGAGTTTCTCAAGGTAGTCTGCATCCTCACCTTGAGAGACTAGAGTCTTTATCCACTCCTCCCTCATTTCTTTAGCTAGTTCAGAATCGGTTATTCTGAACTTAGCTTCTTCTTTCTTCTTCTTCTCCAATTCTTCTTCTTCTTTATTGAATTGTTCCTGCAGTTGAAGAGCAAGAGCTGCATCTTCTTCAATCCGGTCAACTGCAGGAATCTTTCTTTTTAGTTCATCCAGCTGTTTGGCATACAGCTAGATGGTTTGTTCTCTTAGGAGAATTGCTGTTTTTCTTTCTTGAGCCTTTTTCAGGTCAGCCATCTCCTCTTCTTCTGTTTTTATTCTTTTCTCTTCCCTCTCTCTTTTCTCTTTAAGCAACCTCTCTTCATCTTCCTCTGTCATGACCCCCTTCCCTTTGTTAATAGTGGGTGCCTCTGCTTCAGCTTCACTGACCACAACAGCAGATGATGATGCTGCTATTGGGATCTCTGCCTCAGCTTCATTGGCAAGTTGAGGGATTGACAAGGGATGATCACTTTCTTCATCAAGTTGATACTCAGGACCTTCTATTTCCCTCAGTTGATCCCTAAGAGAAGATCTTGTGCCAGATGCTGCAGATGTGGCTTCAACTTGTGGAGTATCTGAGTTGGAGTCAGCATCAGAAGTTGACACAGTCTCTTCTTGAGGAATCAGTCCTTCTTTTTCAAGATGGGCTTTGATGATGACCATCATTGCCTGGCTCTCCAGTGAGTTAATATTGCAGATGTTGGCTCTGAGATCTTGAATAGGAAGTCTGAGGGCAGTTGAAGGATGTTCCTGGTGTTGATGATGAGAGAGGAGCCGTTGCTGAGCAGGAGAGTGTGGTCAAGGGACTTAGTGCTCACCCAACCTAGCACGTCCAAGTCCTTGACCAGGAAGGCATACAGGAATCTTCGAAGGCCCATAACTTCTTCTTCATTGAGAAGACTGCTCCTTGTTATTTCAAGATTGCTAGGAGTCAGTCTCCTTTCTGCGGCCGCCGAGGATTCAGGATAGGCTACCCGATGTGCTGCTTGTAGGAATCTTTGGAACCTGGGTAGATTATCCTCCATCAGGTCATGGAACCTTCCAATGGCAAGTTCTGCTGAGAGGTCTGTTGAGGTGTTGATGCAGTTAGTTAAATGCAGATGTAGGACTTGGAGGGCATTGAGAGAGTTCCAGTTCAGCTCTTCTACTCCGCTGAACTCCCATCCAATCCAAAACATCTCAGATGATCCATCATACCCCCAAGCTAGAATGGAGTCAAATTCTAGCTTCTTTGATGATCTGAATAGTTGGGGGGTTGAGGATTGACCAATGATGGCTGCTGCTTCAGGGAAGATGCTGAATGGTGTATTAGTTTGTTCTGTGTCTTCAGTACCATTCAGCATTTCATCGACAGCCCTGACGACCAACTTCTAGTCTTCAGATGTTTCTTCGTCTTCATTATCTGGGACTGGCAAGTCATGTACTTGGACAAAAGCTGGCTTGAATTGTGACCTTTGAAGTACAAATTGCTCTTGAATCTAGTCGTCAAGACTGTCTGTATCTTCTTCCATAGAAACCATCTCCCCCTTTTTGGTTGCATCCGTAGACAGGTAGGCATCAGTTTGGGTGCCTACTGATATAAGAGAGGGAGTGGCTAAAGATGGGCATTGATGGGCTTCATGCATAGAGACTTGGTGTCTTAGTTTGGACACTTCAGCCTCTAGCATAGCCACCCTGGCCGTCAATTCCAAGTTATGAAGTTTCAGTCTGTCCTCATCCACAGTTGTGGAATCCTTGGACCCATATGTGGCCGTAGGCCGAGCCTCAGCATCCCCATCACCCGCGGTTTCTTGGTGCCTGGGATTCCTCTCAGTGAGGGGAGTTTCCAAGGAAACACCCTCACCATGAGTTGCCGTGGTTGAGGTCTTAAAGATGTTGTCACTGTCCTCCTGGTCAGATGATGGACCAGCAGTAGTGACAACCTCTTCCACATCCACTCCATCATAACTCCCAGAGTGGACCTTCAAGGATGAAGAACTTGGGTTGGGTGTTTCGGAAGCAAGACCAATCAGTACCTCCTTGATAGTGGTAGTTGGAGAAGGTACATCACTTTGGTCAGGTTCCTCAACACTTAAGTCCAAAGAAGACAGGAATGGCTCGAAGGGCTGTTCTATGGATCCGGGAAGTGATCCTAATCCTAATAGAGAGACTTTCGAAGGAGTCTCCCTAACAGTGTGGCTTTCCCTTATGATATTCTCACTAGAATGTTGTGATTCTGAGTGAGGGATGTTGGCTTGGGTTTGGGCCTTAGAGGCAAGAGAAGAAGGAGTTCTCTTGCCCCTTTTCCTTGTATACTTGGCTGCAACCGGGGCCCTATGTTTCGATTAAGCAATCAAAATGTGGGTGAGTAATGTATGTTCCTGTGCATCCTCAGTAGAATGCACAGGGGTTCGATCAAGGGAAACAGTAGTTTGAGTTTGTGGCAGTGAGGTGGAGGGTGTGGGATCAGTATCAGCTGGGTTTGCTGAACTGTCACCCTGGGCACTTTGTGTGTTCAACATTGTAGACAACAATGGAACATCGGCCCCTGAGAACTTTGATGAAATTGTTCTCATGCTTTGAAAAATATTGTTCTTATGTCCCAGAATTGAGTAGATTCTTGCAGTTTTTGAAAGATCTTGGTGCTCGATGTTGAACACTTCCTGCAAGAACCTTGGGTACATGAAGAACTGAGATTTCACCCCTTCTTGAAGTTTGTATCTCAAACCTTCAAGAATGAGGTGGGAAAAATTGAAACCCGTCCCAGTTATCATACCGTGAATTGCCGACGCAAGTCCGGAGCTGAGTTGGTTCCAGCCACTTCTCTTCTGGGATATGCATTGGAGAAGAGTGTGGCAGAGATACTTCCATTTGGGACCCACGAGTGCCTTCTCTATCGTATACTCTGTTTGATTCCCAGTGTACCCTATGGATACAAAGGTCCTCATGTATACGTCTCTTGGGTAAGAGGTGGCGTCCCCTTCATCTTGAAGCTTGAGGTGTTGGCGGAGCTTTGCTTCAGTGATGATTATCTCTTTGCCATCTACTGTTCCTTTGATTTGGGGAGTGCCCTGTTCAGTAGAATACACGGCTGAGCTCCAAAAATCTTCCATGTGGGAAGTGTAGATGGTTGGGTTGACTGTTAGGGCATGGAGGATTTTGGACCGACAATGGAAGTCAATCATATCATCGAAACCTTCGGATTTCTTGCCTTTTATTAGGTATGCGGTGAGGTTGTGATATGGGGAAAACTTGTCGTTTGGGTTGTTTATGTCTGCGCCTGCCATTGTTATGGATTTGGAGGGAAAATAGAAGGGTGTTTGAATGGTGGTTGATTATGGAGGGCTTTGAATGCTGTGGGGACGGGAGAGAAAGTGATTTAGGGTTTGAAATTGAAAATGAAGAGGTGGTGGGAACGTTTGAGATTGTGATATAACGGCAGACGAAGAAAAAGCAACTTCACTTGTACAGTACAACCTGTTTCACTTTTCATTGTTACAGCTGTAAAGCACTCGAACAGTCATGGTAAAGACTGAGAGTAGTTTTTACCGCAGGTAAAAGTTAATGTAGACTTGTTTTACCCATCAGCAGCAAACTTGGTTGCTGCTGATGGTGAGCTATCCGCTGCAAACTTGGTTGCTGCGGATAGTTAAGTCTTTCAGCAGCAGATTTGGTTGCTGTTGACTGTTGTATTCATTCCGCAGCAAAAAGGTTGTTGCTGACCGCCTTAAGGCTGTCCGCAGGAAACTTGTTCCTGCTGATAACTTAAAGCGATCAGTGGCAAAGGCTTTGCTGCTGAAGAGTAAGTCTGTCAGCAGTGAAAACGTGCTGCTGACAATAACCTTTTATTAAGAACAAAAACATAGACATATTTACAAGGAAAGATAAACAATTAGAGACATGTCTTATTCAAAGTTCATCATGCCAATTGATTCAACTAGATATCGAAATCTTGCTTCATCAAAAGGTTTAGTGAACAAATCAGCATACTGCTCATTTGTGTGAACCTTGGATAGGACAATTCTCTTTTTCTCAGCTTGATCCCTGATAAAGTGATACCTGATGTCGATGTGCTTAGTCTTGGAATGCTGCACTGGATTATTCGTGATAGAGATAGCACTCATGTTGTCAATGTGAATTGGAGTCTGCATGAAGGTCATTCCATAGTCAAGCATTTGATTTTGGATCCAGATGACCTGTGCACAGCAGCTTGAAGTTGCAATGTATTCTGCTTCAGCTGTTGAAGTAGAGACACATGTTTGCTTTTTGCATTGCCATGAGATGAGCCTTCCTCCAAGAAATTGACATCCCCCAGATGTGGACTTTTTGTCCAAGTTACAACCCCCATAGTTACTGTCAGTGTAGGCATAGAGATTGACATTTCCATTCTTTGGATACCATAGCCCAAGTTTTGGAGCTCCCTTTAGGTATCTAAGGATCCTTTTGACAGCTTAAAGATGAGACACTTTTGGAGCAGCTTGAAATCTTGCGCAGAGACAAACTGCAAACATGATATCTGGTCTTGAGGCAGTGAGATACATGAGAGAACCTATCATTGCTCTGTACTGATGTTGATCAGTGTCTTGTCCTTCTTTATCCGGAGATAATTGATGGTGCATTTGCATAGGAGTTCTTGCAGCAGAGCAGTCAGCCATCTTGAACCTTTCCAAGATGCTTTTGACATACTTGGATTGACTTATGAAGATTCCATTTGGTACCTGTTTGACTTGAAGTCCTAAAAAGAAATTTAGTTCACCCATTGAACTCATTTCAAATTTGGAATGCATCAGAACTTCAAAGTCTTTGCAGAGCTTCTTTCTTGTAGATCCAAAGATGATGTCATCAACATAAATCTGGACCAACAAAATTTCTCCCCCTTCATCTTTGATGAATAGTGTCTGATCAATGGCCCCCCTTCTGAAGTTGTTGCTAAGTAGATATCCAGATAAAGTTTCGTACCAGGCTCTTGGGGCTTGGTGTAAGCCATAGAGAGCTTTGTCCAGTTTTAAGACCTTATTTGGATGTGCAGGATCCACCTTTTGAGTCACTCCCAAAGGCAACATATCCTCCATTGAAATGTCTGAAGTTGGAGAGGATGGACCTGTTGCCTGTCATGTGCCTGGAACAGCCGCTATCTACCACCCAAGTATTGTGTTTGTTGCCTGGCTGTCCCTGCACATGGGAAATATCTAATTAGTGGAAGGAACATTGTAGCTTGCAGCATTGTAAATAATCGTTGCTAATTTGCCATTTTCAGCAAGCTTGCAGTCAATGGAACCATTTGTTATGCTTGGAGATTGTTTGGCCCTCCATTGCTGTGCTGGTGGTTTTCTAGCTTTCTTTACATTGTCGGCAGAAGATGTTGTTGCTGACAATTCTGGCATATTCGCAGCCGATTTTGCTGCTGAAGGCTTTGCTGGAGCAGTAGCAGTTTTCGCTGCTGGAAGCTTTGTTTTGGATTTTGCTTTGTCAGCAGCAGATACTTTTGCTGCTGAAGGCTTTGCCTTTGGTTTCCTGGACTTTACTCTATCAGCAGCGATTTTGTTTGCTGCTGATGGGTTGAACACAGATGTACGATTTGCAGCTTGGTTAAAAGGGTTGAACTTGCATGTTGCAGCAAAGTGATTTGATTCCCCACATATGATGCAAGTTTGTTGAGGTTTCTGCATCTTCATTCTTTGAGGGGATAGAGATTCTCTGAACTTTGTTGCCTTTGCATCATAGCTTCTCACCTGTTTGTTTCTGTTTGTTTTCTCAAAGGCATGCTGCTTTGAGTTTCTTTGGTGTTCACGGTAGTGAAAGCAGGTGCTGGCAGTGTGATTGTATTTGCCACACACAAAGCATGATACAACTATCTTGTCCCTGTGAGAGTCCACATAGTTCTTACTTTTAAAAAAATCTTTGAAGTTCCAGGGATGAGCCTTGTTATGTTCAAAGGTGGCTTCTTCTAGTGTCCTTTGAACATATGGGCCTTTTTCTCCAGGTGCATGAGAAATATCAAACGCCTTTGACTTTGACTGAGATTTGGGGTTGGTGTAACCTGATGTCTCTCCCTTTTCAATGATTAGCTTTCTTCCACCTGGAGGATAGCTAATCTTGATTTGTTTGAATGGGATGGGAGCTGGAATGGTAGAAGTAACAACAGGACAACCGGCTTCAGAGAGAGGAGCAGATGGGACTGCACTAGTTTCACAGTGGTCTGAGCAGGTTGACTCAGGTTCTGAAGAGGTGGAGCAGTCTTCCATAAAACATGCATCCATTGAAGGATCAAGGTTTCGGTTTACCATGTCAAGGTTTGCAGTATTGAAGCTTGGTTGGTGAATGGCAACATAATCAGCAGGAGGAGGAACTGTCTGGTACTCGTCACTATGATATCCAAGTCCGGTTTTTACCCTTTCATGGACTTGAATGTCTAACAATCTTTGTAACTTTTTAGATGAAAATTCATATTTTTCAACATGAACTTTCTGTTCAGCCAGTTCAGCTCTGGTAGCTTTAAGTTTTACTAATAGATCATCAATCTGAGTTTCAAGATTGGTTTGTTCATGTTTTAATGAAGAAATCTCTTTCTTAAGGCAGTTAATCTTTTCTTTGTAAGTATCTTCGACCTTTTTGAATTCAGACTTCATTTGATGAAACTCTTCATTTTGATCTATTAGATTTTGGTTATGCTTTCTATAACCTAAAACTTTGTCAATGCAAGCTTGAGAGCAAAGATGTTCAAATACCTGAGGTGGTATCTCTGCATTGTCTGCCATAAGTGCTTGGTTGGAGGCAGGAACATCTTCATATTGAAAACTCCAGTCAAAGTCTGAAGTTCCAACATTTGCACAGGCTGCAGTTTGTGCTGGAGGAGTTCCTTGCTGCTGCTGCTGCCGCCTGGGCTGACCTTGGTAAGCTTGTCTTTGATGGCTTGCACCCTGATTGGCTTTAGGTGACTTGCATTCCCTAGCGAAATGACCCATTTGGTTACAGTTGTAACATCGGATCTTGCTTTTATCAAGCCCAACTCTGGTGTTTGAGTTGTTGCCTGGAACTGATCTCCCGCTTCTAGAATAGAACCTTTTTGCTCTGAGGGAGAGCATGGAATATGAGTGCTGAATATCCACTTCTTCAAGATCATCTGGATGAAAGCATTCCAGATCCTCCTTTATGAAGTACATGCTGCTTGAGTTGTCAGAGACAAAAGCAGTAGAGGTTGGCTGTTGAGGAGGTGCCTCAAGAAGAAATGGTGATGGGTTGGATTGTGAAGCAGTTGGTGTTTGAGGATGAGTAACGATGGGAGGATAGTAGTTGCTTGCACTAGGACCAGAATGATAAGAGTGAAGCGCTGATGTGGTGGTGGAGGAGGTGGTAGCTGATTGATAACTGGTGCTCCTCTCTTTAGCTTGAATCATTTCTAATTCATAGGTTTTGAGCATGCCAAAGAGCTCAGTCATCTGAAGAGTCTTCAGATTTTCTGTTCTTCTGATGGACACTTTATATAATGTCCAACAACTGGGAAGAGATCTTATGAACTTCTTGAGAATGTCTTCATTCTCCAGCTTTACCTTGGAGCACTGCAGTTCCCCAACCAGGTACGTGTACCTGTTATATAAAACTGTTAGTGACTTACCTTCCTTCCAGACGAAGTTTTCATACTGTTGCTTGAGAATGTCACGTCTGTTCTCCTTGACCTCCTCAGATCCAGCAAACATTTTTTCCAAGGCTCCCCATAACTCCTTTGCAGTTTTGTGAGCCTTGAAGTTGTGAAAAACTTCATTTGGAAGGCACATTTGGATAGCTCCTAATGCCTTGAAGTCCACCTCCATTTTCTTGATGTCTTCTTCAAAATACTTGGAGGGTTCCTTCGGAACTAGTGGTCATCCGGAGTCAGCAGAGGCCACCATGGGAACATAAGGTCCATCCCTTATGGATTTCCACATTCCGTATTCATGGTAGCAGAAGAAGCTTTCCATACGGTTCTTCCACATATCATAGTCCTCCCCAGACACCAACCTCGGTGGTCGGTTGATACTGCCGATGTCTTCAGATCCATGACTTTGTGCCATTTTGTTTGTGTGACTTGATCAAAGATAGAGTTTTGAATAGAATCAGAAAGTGATTAAACAAATGTTAGTTTGTTTAATCTTGAGCCAAAGCTCTGATACCACTTGTAGGATTGTAAGATTACAAGGTGATTCTATTCTAGTTGATATTGGCGGAAACAATAACAACCAACAGAGTAAACAAGTAAACAGCAAGAATACTGATAAATGCGCTGTTGTATTAAACTTCTAAGATTACAAGTTTTCAAGTAAAACACTGTCAAGAAGCACTATTAAGTATAAGCACAAGCACACTTTGTTTGAAGTGTTTACAAGATATATATAGTAACTTAGAATCAAGACAGACCCTTGATTCTAAGGATCAGATCTAACACAAGCCGTTGATCTTGTTTATTAATCTAAATTACACGCAAAGGCTAATCTAGATAACTTTACTGAAACGTCTTCTTAGGCATCATTGTTTGCATGCTTGGAGACGCGCGTCATTGTCCTTTATTGGTTGCACCAGTGAGGTTCCTTCTGCTTGGAGTGTGGCAATTGCTTTTGCAGAAAGGTGTCAGAGGCGCTTTGCATGGATAGTCAGCTACAACGTTTGGTCTTCAGTGAATAGAGCTATCAGCAGCAGAGATGAGAATAATGCTGCTGATAAGCCTATCAGCAGCAACAAGTGTTGAATGCTGCTGATAAGCCTATCAGCAGCAATAAGTGTTGAATGCTGCTGATAAGCCTATCAGCAGCCATATGTGATGAATGCTGCTGATAAGCCTATCAGCAGCATTTGTACTTAGAATAATTTGGTAGCAATCAGTCTTTGGTTCTACATAAAATAAATAAGTTCGTTAGTTAATTAATAAAAGTTTCTTAGTTTTAGTTAGTAAAATAAAAGTGAGAAACGTATATTTCTTAAAACAAAATAAAATAAATAAATTAAATATATAAATCTATATATCTTTATAAATAAATAAGTTGGTTAATTAATTATAAAATTTTAAATAAAATCTATAAATAAAAGTGATAAAAAGAATAAGAGTAGAATAAAAAAATAAAGAAAATAAAAAAACATAAAATAAACTTTAGCATTTACAAGAATAGTAGTTTATAGTTAAAAATACAATAATGTTCTTAGTTTAACAGTAATATTTAAACTCAGTTAGTCAAAATGACAAGAACTTATAAAACTTTTTAAATAAATAATAGCATTCCTTAATTTAGGTAAGTATAAAAGACAAAAAAAAGAGTAATTTAGTATTATAATTTTAAAGATAAAATATAGTTTTTACTTTCATTTAACATATTTTTTAAATTTAATGGTTATTAATGCTAACGTCCATAAATGGCAATTCAAGTGAACAGTAAGATTGCAATCAGCATTTCTAAAATTTAAGTACTAAAGTCGTGATTTTAATATACCACATGGAGGATTTACATGATTACTTCTAAAATTATGATCATATGCGTAAAAACTTTTCAGGATAGTCCATATGATACGTGTAAATTTTGAATTTGGTTTATAAGTTTAAAAAGTTACACTAGCGATCCTAAATTGTGTATAAACATAACATTTTTTGTAAGAAAACTGATCTATAGTGACAAAAAAATAGACCTTTAACGACGAAAAATAGTCGCTAAAGCCTATAGAGGCGAAATTTAGTCTCAACTGAGTCGTCGCCACAGGGCCGGGCCCCAAGGGGGACAAAGTGGGCTACGGCTCCAGGCCCGATTACCCTGAGGCCCGAAGTTAAATTTTTTATATATATATGTGTTTGTTTTTAAAAGAAAAATTCAATATATATTGTAAACAAAAAAAAAATTCAATATATAGAGGCCCAGATTTTTTTTTACATGTCCCTAGCCCAAAAAATTTGAAAATTCTCGGGACCGGGCCTGCGTCATCATACCTCCGTCGCATTAGTTTAATTTTTTCATCGCAATACCCGGCGTCGCTATAGATAGGCCTTTAGCGACGAAATGTCGTTGTAAAAGGCTTGTCGCTAAAATTATTTCTTTAATTAAAATTAATTTTTATTTTCCTTAAATGTGACCTTTTCAGACGAAATTTAGTCGCTATAGGTATTTTTAATTTTGAAAAATATCACCTATAGAGACAAAATTTAGTCTCTAAATGGTTCTTTATTTTTATAAGATATGAATATTAATTTTGTTATTTTTTTTTATTTTTCTAGTTTTTTTCAAATAATAAAACTAGAAAATGTAAAATAACTAAACTATAAATTTTAAAGCAAACTCGATTCGATTCTAATATAAATAAATGTAAAAAGCCAAAATATTTAAAATTGTATCATATCATTCCAATACATTCAACCAAATAAAACCAAACTAACTAATCATTTTGATCGTTATCTTCGTTATCTTCTTCATCATGTTGACGGGACGAGCTGGGAATCCACATTAGTATTTGATTTATTTGTTCTTTCAAAAGCGCATTATCTTTTTGCATCTCCGCTATAGCTTGATCTTGTCTTTCCTTACGTTCTTTCTCATGTCGATCATCTTCATCCCTATTTACATTAGGGAACACGTTAGGGGTTGCGCTTCTCACCGTTCGACCAACGCGTCGTATGTGAGAACGCAGAGTACCTGAAGCTTCTTTAAGACACCCAAACTCATCCACCAACGTCTCATCCTCACCCGCACTCGTCGCTAAAGGTATGGTCGCTAAAGGTACGGTTGCTATAGGTCTGTTTTCTTGTAGTGCCTGGAATGGATGACAGTTAATTTTTCTATTAAATATTTTAAAATCACCAAAATACGCGTAGATTAAACCATTCTAGCACATTACGTTTAGGCAACTAAATTATTTTTTATAATTCAATATCATAATAAAGTTATATTCCATCATTATTTAATATTTGATTAATATCAACATAATAAAACAAAATAATTCTTGTAAATTTCTTTTTAAATTAGTAATGAACATAAGATTTATATTAACATTTTTTTTCACAAAATCTATTAATATTAAGTCATCTGTTAACTGTGACCCTCTAAAATCTAATAACAATTTATCAACATATTAGATATTATTTATTGTATTCTTTTCATGATTCAACCCGTGTAATACGCGGGATTCTAACCTAGTATATATATACTGGAAGGTTTTCAAAATTTTGAATAAATATATAAAGATATATTTGTAAAAAAATAATCAAATAGATATATAAAAAAGATATCGTTAAATTCAAATAAATATATTTATGGATAATATATATTTAAATTTGACATCTTATTTTAAGCCTAGTTGAATATGTGTAGGTCCTGATTTTATACGAAAATCACTCAATAGATCGATTACACACACATACACCTGCGGAATAGGTGTGTATGGTGGTGAAACAGACACAAAGAACAGATAATGGTGAAGATAACAGGCTAACCACACAAGAACTAAATACAATATGATATGAAAATGAAGGAACCAACAATGAATAACCTCACTGCTTGTATTTGCTTAGAGAAATTGTGAAAATGGAATGTCAAGGTTTACAACCGTCACAAGGTTATTTATAGGCTGCTGACAAGTATCGAAACTATGCTCATCGAAACTACTAGTTTCGATTGAACAAACCTCAATCGAAACTAGGTAGTTTCGATGGCCCAGTACTTAAACTATAAAAGCAGTAAATTATAATGAAACAGAAACTACTTTTACACGGAATGTAACAAACAGAAAGTACAATTGTTCAAAATACCTTGATAACATAACTTCAAAAGATTAAACCATACAATCTCGACTCTTGATATTTCCATCCAACATGAGGTCTCTTCAACTCTTGATATTCAGCAAATTACTCATAGTGATTGGGAGGTTCCTCGGGCTCTAATTTCTTCATCCAATGCCTCTTGGGGTTTGAGGCCTGAGTAGTGGGTGCATCTTCTTAGGATGAAGGGGTTGTTGTGATTGCTTCTTGAGTTGTGCATGCTGGCTCAGCAGAGGCAGTTGGGATAACAGGCGTTTCCTCTTTCTCATCAGATAAGGCTTCAATTTCTTCTCCACAGTTATGTAACAAACTTTCTTACTGCGTTCTTCACCAAGTGTTACAATCTCTGGAAAGTCATCCTTTGTTCCATAATCATCAATCTGTCTTAGAAGCTCGGCTAACTCATCATCAGAGTCAATCTCTTCTTCATCTAAGACTACAACTTCTGTCTCAGATTCATTTACTTTTCCCTTGCCTTTGTCTGCTCTTCTTTGGCTGGGAGAGGGAAAATCAAACTCTTGCTCCTCAACTTTATGATTTCCTTTGGAGTTAAGGTTTCACATGTGTAAAGGATCAAGGCATAATTAGGGTTAGTTACAAAAGAAGGAGAGGAAGGACCACCAGTAGTTGCTATTCGTGATACCGGTGACTCCCCCTGAGCTTGAGAGTCCTTTTCAGTTTAAGAGTTGGTTTGATGGGAGGATTCAGCTAAGTTATTCTTCAAATTGTTAAAAAGAGCAGTCACGTCTGCTAAAGCTTGTTGTTGTTTGGAGAGCTGCTCCTGCTGTTCAGCTAACTGGGTTTGCTGAAGTTCTAACTGATTCTTTAAAGTCACCACTTCAATCCTCAAATCCTTTACCTCCTCCTTGTGTTCTAACAGATCCGACTTCAAACTGTTGATTTCCTCATCTTTCTTTAACATTTGATCATTGAGCTTCTTCACATTTAGGCTCAATCTCCTTACTCTTGTGGTAGATAAGGATGTTTCTTGATCAGGTGAGGATGATTCAACTGGAAAGTGGGGAGGAGTTGGTTGAGGTGTAGGCTGTTTGGGAGAAGGTGGAGAAGCTAGATGAATGGGTAATGGTGGAGGTGTTGGTTGTTTGGGTGAGGTAGTGAGTGAGTCGGATGAAGATGAGATATATTCCAAGCCGGTTTTGATCTTTTTAGCCTTAGGCTCTTCCTACTCATAGTCAGAGTCAGTGTCAGCTGGTCTTTTGGAGGAAGAAGGAGGAAGTTCAATTGCCTCCTCAGACTCAGTTTCCTCTGAATCTGTACCATAAGTTCCCTCATCTAGAGTCTCATCATCAGACTCATTCTCAGCTTCAATGTGGCCCTCAGCCTTAGGATTTTCCATTTGAACAGTTGGTTGAACTTGGAAGTTTAAAGGATCTAGCTGTTCAAGTTCTATGTCATGAAAATGAGCTTCCTGAATATGTTGTTCTTCTTCTTGCTCCTGATGAGCTTCTTGTTCTATACCAACTTCTTGTACTTCGGCCTGAACCTCCTGTTCCTGTTCACCTTCAGCTTGTACATCTTGTTCCTCATCAGATAAAATAATGGCTTCTTCAGGGTTAACGTCTGGGACATCAGGTTCAGGATCACCAATGATGTTCCTAAACAGAGGAACATTTACAATGACTCTATTGCTTCTGGAGCTGCTGCTTTTCATGTAACTCAGAGTTTTTGATATCATGTGGTCTAGAACCAGAAGGTTTCCCCTTGAGGAAGATTTGGAAGAAGGTGGTTGATAAAGATTTGAATGAATCTAGGGTAGACAAGGAACTTGTCCTTGATCTTTCCTGTGATGTTCTCCAACATTTGTTTGAACACTAGCCTAGAAAAGTTGTAATCTTGTAACATTCCATATTTCAAAAGCGATAGAACAAGCACGGGATTTACATAAAATTTAGGAAAAATAAGCGAGGTGGACCGGGCCTTGGGCTGGGTCGCTAGGTGGGCCGAGCTGAGGGTATGGATGGGCTTTAAGACCCTAACCCTCCATTCATTTCCTCAATTTCTTAGTTCATCTTCATCCCCATTCTAGAGAGAGAAAATACCTAGAGAGAGTGTGTCGTATTGCCCCAAGATCGATTCAACCTTCTTCTCCAGTGTTGACACGAAGTTTAGCTGAAGAAACGAGCCGATTAGTGGAAACTCTTCCATATCTGAGTTTTTTTTGTTGAAAATGGGTTTTAGGGTTTTCATAGGGTTTTAACTTAAAGATCGGATTTTTACGTGTGTTTATGTCTAAAAATCATGGATTTAGCTTCATGGTTAAGATTACAACTGTTTGGACGTAAAAAGTTAGGATTTTGAACAAAAACGAAGAATCTAGCCAAGAACAGTTGAATCGTCCGAAAACTCTATGAATGGTCCGAAAACTATGAGGTGTCCGAAATTATTTCGGACACAAGAAGATTTCGGACAAAAGATTTCGGATGAATTAGTTTTCGAACGGAATAGTTTTCGGATGAAAGATATTTCGGGCAAAATAGTTTTCGAACGAAATGGTTTTCGGATGAAAGACTTTTCGGGCGAATTAGTTTTCGGACAGAATGGTTTTCGGAAGAAAGAAATCTCGGGCGAAAGGGATTTATACCGAAATAGATTTCGACCGAAATAGATTTCGACCGAAAAAGATTTCGGTCGAAAAGGGATTTCGGACAGTTGAGTTTTCGACCAAGTAGATTTCGGACAGATTGTTTTGTTATATCTAGAAGTTCACACGTGCCGTTTATGACCGCTCGAACAGATCGCCTAGTATCTCGTTGAGCCTTACAATTAAGAAGAGTTAACTAAGAAAGTCAAGTGAGTTCTAATTCCCTTTCTTGCCTACTTTTGGGGTGATATGCATACTTAGTGAACAAGGTGTTTATTATATATTTTATATTAATAAACGATGGCGAAAGTCATGATTTAAAAAGAAGAGTTTAAAAGAGGCAAACAAAGTTTTATGAATGATAATATGAAATGATTACGAGCAGTAAAAGATGATTTTTAAATGAAGAATGAATGTAAGGTTTTAAAGAAAGTCATTTCATTAACAAGGGAAGTAAAGATAAAGTTTTCTTCGGGAATAAGTACCAAGTCAAGCTACGGTTCCTATGGGGACAATGTTACTATGTACAGAGAGTCAGATAAGGGCTTCAGTGCCTATAGTAGGGCTTCGGTGCCTATAGTAGGGCTTCAGTGCCTATAGAAGGGCTTCAATGCCTATAGTAGGGCTTCGGTGCATATAGTAGGGCTTCGGTGCATATAGTAGGGCTTCGGTGCCTATAGAAAGGCTTGGTGCCTAACGTAGGGCCTATAGAAGGGCTTGTGCCTATTGAAGGGCTCGGTGCCTGATATACCCTAAATTATACATGTTTTGCATGCATAATAATCCCTATATTATGGTACTAATCAAACAAAATCCTTACAATTGATACTTAATGCGTTAATATATCATAATTGCAGGTTATTCGGTGTCCTAAGATAAAACAAAGCAAAAACCAGTTTAAACCATGTCAAAGGAAGTCAACAAGCAGCTAAAAGACAAGCCTAGGAAGCAGACAGGGCATTGCACAATGCCATACACGGTCATGCATTGCTTGTCTTGCTTCCCAAGGCTTTGATACACTGTCCTTTGTACCCTGTTTGATTCCCAAGGTGTTTGCACGCCCGTGCAATCCAATGCACGGCCGTGCATTGCTCATTTTGAGGCCTATAAATAGATGGCTTGGGTTCTTCATTCCAGACACCTTTCCACACATCAAGAAGCTATCCAGAAGAGAAAAATTTGTAGTTAGAGTAGAGAGTAGAGAGGCTCCTCCTCTTTGTCCGCAATAGGGGAGCCTACTAAACTCTGCGTTACGCTAGTTAGTATGGCCATTCGTAGCTAAACTCTTTGTATTGCTAGGGTGAAGATGGATTTTGGTGCATTTTAATGTTTGACGTATTAATCTAGTGGTATGATTATGTATTTAATTATTCTCTCTTAAAACCACCATTCGATGGTCTTTTATTATTGTCTAAGTCTGTCTTTATATTTGTGAGTGTCTTAAAGAGTAAGATCGTAAAAACTTTTTAATCAAACTTCCTTTGAAGCTTGTACGTCTTTATACAAGCTGAGATTGAAAAGCCAAGGCTTGGTCTACACATCTAAGGTCGTACGTCTTTATACGAAATTATTATGTGACCAAGAATTGAGGAACTCGTGTTGGGAACGGTACGTCTTTATAATTGGTCCCATTGTTACATCGCCTCACAGTGAGCAAAATAAAATCACCTATTTAACTTTAATATAAAGCATTTAAGTTCGATGTCTTAAACCAACCCGGAGATGACCATTCGAAGGGTTGAGGGTAAATGTTGTCCTTAGCGGGAGGCACTACTATTTAAATTTAAAGATTATAATTCGTGAATCAAATGTCATGAGGACGAGGCTCTAGCGGTGACCCGTGTCATAAGTTTGTAGTAGTCATACCACTGGATTAGTCAACTTAACATTATCACGTACCAATCGGATTCGAAGCCCAAAGCAATACTCTTCGTGACCTGATCATTTCCGAGATATTTACTTTTATGCTATTTACTATTCTGTTCGTTACATTTCTGTTACACACATCACGCACGTTCTTACTTTTCCGTTATTTACTTTATCATCATTTACTTTTCTGCTTCACAAGCACGCAACACTCACTTACTAATTAATCCGGCTAAACGATAACAAAAGTTGAGTATTGGAACTCGACCGTGTCCATTGGTTCGATACTTGGTTCTTACCTAAAATATATTACCCTGCGATAGGTACACTTGCCTATTGTGTGTGTTTTAAGTTAAAGTAATTATCATTTTATAAATTTAAAACCCGATCTCGTTAAACCATCTCAAAAATTTATTTATTATATTTTTACTATATCAAACACAACACATCAAGTTTTTGGCGCCGCTGCCGGGGACACGGTGATTTCAAGAAAAATTCGAGTTAACGGATTAGCATTTTGAACCTTAACATTTACTTTTATGGTTTGTTTTGATTATTCCTTACAGCAACTTTCATGGATGACAACTACGAGAGTTGTTTTGGAGGATACCAAGATGACTATGAGTACCACTATTCGGAGGTTTGGTGTGAGATCTGTGGGGAACCCCACTACACTCAAGATTGTTATCACTATCAAGGGTATTCCACAGATTTTCACCAACCCTACTGGCAACCATATGAGGAAACCACACTGCCCCAAGAAATTAAACACCCAGCTCTAGATTCTGACTCATGGACCCCGGGAAATTTGTTTTGTCATTTGGAAGAAATTAAGGTTCAACTCCTAAAGAGCTATCCAACTGAACAAGTGTTTCGTCATTTGGAAGAAATTAAGGTTCAGATGCTAAAAAGCCATCCAAATAAACTGCAAGATGATTCCTTCAAAGTCCAAGAATCGAAAGTTATAGTTCCAACATCTCTAGTACGGTCGAGTGACTCTAAGGAGCAAGAACCTTCCATTTTCACAAGCATGGATCAGTCGGAGGTGAGACCGGATGATTCATAAGAGAGGGTTACTGCAACTTTACAATCACTTCTTGACTTCTCTGATAGGCTGGAAGCTAAACAAACAAAGGAGTCAGAAGAAGAATTGGTGGGAATCCTCAATATGGAAGCACAAGAAGGATGTTTGGAACAATCTGGAGTTCCTGTCACTTTAGAGACAACATCATATGAAGAACCAGATTGTGAGACCAACATCCAGGAGGAGATTATGCAAGATGAAGTAATCACCAACAAACAAGTGACAATGGTGACACCTCTTCCTTGCAACAGTGATAGCGGTATGTGACCAAGCATATCAGTGAATCATTCCACGAATCACATAAGCCACAGGATAGGGCACATCACTCTAAGGACCACTTCTCATGGAAGGAGAAATGTTCACCCAACGAAAATTACATAACAAAATTATCATACCGGGATGACTGTCTCCTTCGCTACATGGGTTTCTTGAAGTTTGGTCCTGGAAATTTCAAATGGTGGTGGCGTGATTTAATTACGCCATTTTCTTTAGGTGCTCTTCTATAGAGCATTCTAAATTTGGCAGGTTTACAAAAATTTTCAAAATTTCAAATCGATCCATCCAAACTAACATTAAAACAAAAAATATACTTTGAAAATATATGAATCAATGATTCACCCGTTTTAGTACTAAAAAGTTGAAGGTAGGAAAAAAAGAAAATTGGGGAAAATCTTTGATTTATGAAATTAGGCCACTTAATGGGGGAAATTGGCTCAGAACACTGGGACAAACAGCCTACGGCCATTTGCCACATGATCCGGGTCGTCGAAACCTTTCCGTCCCCTAGTCGGGGGCCCTCTAACTCAAAACGCAGCTCAAGTTATGACTGTTTCAAGTTTGAACTCTTTTTACCCTGTTTTCCCTTGTCCAGGATGGACTTAATTAATTCCTGGATCAACTTATCATCACATCGTATTCATGGTTGACAAATGGGATTGGATGAACATCTCCATTTTACAAGCCACCCATTTGTTAGATTATTCCACCAGCATTAAATTGGGAATTCACAAAGCACGTACGGGTCTGGCCAACGACTCTTAAATAAATATGGCGCTTCGGGAGGTAACCCGATGATTATAAAAAAATTGAGAAGTTGAAGCATGAACCTCAGGTCTGGTTTCCCAAATTTAAGTTCTAATACTTCAGCCCTAGGTATGCCTTCTTGATACTAGGACCTTAGTAGCTTAACTACTACATGTTATTTCCATTTCTGTTTTTATGTTTTTCTTTGTGTGTAGCATAACATCACCAGGTAGTCTCTCTATTTCTTTGAGGAGTTACGTTCCATATCTACAACCTGAGGAGTCGACAACCACATCAAATTTCTGAGAAATTCGATGAAGCCTTTGAAGCAAACTGTTAATATGCTGCTGGTAGGCATAGCCTGACAGCAGCAATGAGTTTTGACCTTAGGTTATAAACCGAATTGACCAAGGGAGTACCAGTTTCTTTTCCCTTAAAACTTCGTGCATTTATATTCCTGCATAGCATTCCAGTACATGCATTTGTACATTGAGGGCAATGCACAGTTTTAAGTGTGGGGTGGGGAATTAGAGATTCAGGACTACTTGTAATCTCAAAGCAGTAAAACTTAACTTGTGATTTTCTACCCATTTGACTAAAACATTATTAAAAACCTACCTTTCGTAAAACCCAAAAATTTTTCAAAGATTTTAAACCCTAAAATCTAAACCTCTCTTTAAATAAAATGAAGACATGGCAAGTAGAAACAAATGGATATTATGCATAACAAATCACTAAACCTTATCCCATCTGTTTCTATGTGAGAATAATCTTAGTCTTTTCATGAGCATTATTATCATTATTTTTCGCATGCTCCTTCGTTTGGTATATTGAGTATATTGACAATTTTGGAAAGAATCTGTTTTACTCAAAAGAATTGGAATATACAAGAAGGTGGATGTATAAGGAAGAAACATCCGAACTAGTTGCAAGGAATTTATGGAAAAATTATTTCAAGGAAATTGAGGAAGAAGAATTATTGAAGAATTTGTCTTAATAAAAAGAAAAGAAAAAAATAGAAAAAGGAGAAAAGAAAAAGAAAGATAGAAGTGGGTCTTTTACCGGCTAGATCTTAAAGAACTGGATATGCATTCTTTTGATTTTAATTTTCTTTCCTGCCTTCATTTCGTAAAACCTGAATTACCACCCGAACTCCAAGAAAAGATTTTCTAAGCAACTAGTTGTAGGTCCAGGTAACTCAACTACTGATCGAACTCGTGATATGACGTTTCTATAACACGAAGTGCGGAATCCTTCGTGTTAACGTTTGTATACTAACCGACAATTCAAACAACACGCGTAAATAAACTTCTCAAATATATTCAGATTCACAATGGTTTACAGACTCAATCAGATAAATTGTTCTCTCTGTTCGGTGTTCTGACTAATGACTCTGTAAACACATATATATAGAAACTAACCTGCTGTAAGCGAACTTGTTAAGTTCGCCTGAAACAGACTAAGCGAACTTAACAAGTTCGCCTCAGTTAGACCTATAAGTTCGCCTCTGATAGACCAGGTGAACTTAACAAGTTCGCCTCTAGGCACACTTGTAAAAACACTTGGCAAGTTCATACAATTACATAGCAAAAACATAAAGACATAAAATCTAACTATTACAAGCTTTTGTCATTACAAATCTATGTCCTAACAGACTCCCCCTTGACAATAGCTTGATCTTCTGTCTTCAGTCTTTATCTTGAACTCTTCCAGTTGTCTGGTAGTCTGCTTCCAGCATGCACACCGTATCTTCTGCATATCTCCAAAACTCTTTTGTACTGTAGACCTTGTTCTCTCCATTCATCAGTATACATGATCTCATTCTTTCGCAGCGTCCTCTGATCTTTCTTTGAAAAATTAATAAGATTCATTGCGTCATAGAAACACACAATGACCATATTATCTTTATCTTCAACCCTTGTTTCACCAGTATTAACATCAACATACCACCATTTCATATTCCCAAGAAAGTCTTGAGGAATATTCTTTAATGGTATCTTGTGTGTAGCACGCACTGGTCTATACTTGTATCTCCAGGTTACTTTCCCAGTCTTAGGATCTGTAATCTTCACTCTCTTTCCCTTCTGTGGTTTCAGCCGTTCATACTTACCCGAACTACCTTCTTTCTTTATCAGGTTTGCTATCACATCAGCCAAACCATTCTTCGATCTATTTATGAGTGGCTTTGAAGCTAGACCATTTATTTCACACCTTGGCAAGGTATTGAAATATTTGATCCTTGGCTTTAAGTATTGAACGCCATCAGATCGTTTGATTGCAAATATTTTTGATTCACCATCATAGAACCAACTTATGATCCTTCCTACACACTGCTCTTTATTCACATATTTCTCTTTCTGAGCAGGTTGTGTTGGAGACTTGGGTAGCACCTTCATCCAACTGTTTACAACTTCTCTCCACTGTTCTCGTGTCATCCCTGTATCTCTGAACATCACAGGTTCTTCATTAATCTTAGGAGACTCAGTGTGAGTAGTTTCAGTTTCAGCACCTTTATTGAATTGAAGATTTTCATCATCAGTATCCATCTTTGATTCAGCTGTATCATCAGGCAGTGTGACGTCTTCAATAGAGTCCATAGAATCAGTTATTCCGTCATAAGAGAACTCAGGAACAACATCCTCTTGGATGAAATTATACGGCACCTTAAGACCGTCACAACCTTCATAGGTAACACTGTCTTTATCTTTCTCTATTTCAATCACTACTATTTCTCCTTCTTCTATCTCAGTATCTGACATATCATCTTCCATGTCATTGAATAAATCGTCAATGTCATCAAGACATTCAATCTTTTCAGCTTCCTCTTCTTCTGAGTCATGAAAGAATTATAATAACAGAATTTCTTCGTCATTAGTACCAGAAGTATCTTTATCTTTGTTTCCTTCAAGAGATTGTGATGTCGACTCCCCCTGAACTCTAGATATAGGATTAGCGTCAGTGTATTGACGATCACCCTCAATATTTCCAGCAGGATCATTGTCTTCATCATCACGTCTTTGAATTGACTCAGTGTGACAAGTATCAGGTATCCTCAACTCCCCCTGAGCGTCAAGGCGCTGAACGAGTTTGGACACTAATGCTTGCATATCAGCAATCTGTTGAGCTTGAGTCTGAATCACCAGCTGCCGTTGGGAATCAATAGACACCAGAGAGTTTACTTGTGTTTGTAGAGAAAGCACTTGAGATTCAAGGAAAGTAATCCTGTCAGAATCAGAAGGCTTTGACAGGCCAGCTATGGATTGTGGAATAGAAGGACTTGAAGTAGTAGGAATGACTGGAGGAACAGGAGTATGAACTGGAGATGGATCCTTAGATCGTGGAGGAGTAATGATCAGAGAAGCAACAAAATTTGCATCCTCAACTCCTTGAGAAGATTTTACAGCAGCAATCGATGCAGACATTAACTTTGGACGTGTAGGATCTGGATTAAAGTCACTGTCAGTGTCAGAACTCTCATCGACCAAAGATCTTTTTCCATGTACTGATCCGGAAGGAGGATCCCGAACAGAGTTGCGTCGTGATCGTCTGGCTTGAGATTTAATGCGTTTTCCAGCATTAGCCAGTGGAATAGCAGCCAGCCGTTCATAATGACCTGGAGAAAAATCCCTAGATTCATCAGAATCAGTGTTGTCATCATCAGATGATGTTGTATCACTTGAACTGGAACTAGACTCAGCATCTATCACCACATTCCCTTCTTGTTCATGAATGGGCGAGTTCACATCATCATCAACAAAATCATCCATGTTCATTCCTAGATCTTGATTAGGATCATGAACAACCTCTTCTTGAACTGGTTCCTGAATAGGAATATCAACTGCAGCTTGTGGAATAGGAACTTGTTCAGGAATAGGAATTTAAGGTTGTACAGGAACTTGTATTTGTGGCTGTTGAACTTGTATATGTGGAACTGGTATCTGTTGTTGTTGTGCAGGTTGTTGTGGTTGTTGCTGTTGTTGTTGTGCTGGAACGTTAACTCCTTGAGCTTGAGCAAGTTTATTAGGATGAAACCAGTTGTCATTAGGTGGTGCAACATAATCAGGATTGATTAAGTGCCCAAACAGTGGAGTATTGACTCGAATCAATGCGACATTCTGTTGTTTCACCTTTGTACAGTCGGTAAAGATACGTTTGGACATTGGAGTCAAAGTCAATCTTATAGCATGTTGTGGAAGATCCGGAATAAGATGATTGAGTATCATTTGAATAAATCGTGGATACATCAAGAAACCTTGACCTTCAGCTGGATTAATCTGCATTACCATCTCCCTATAGAAATACAGAGGAAAATTGAATCTTTTATTCAAAGTTAAGGCCACCATTGCTGTTTGAAGAGCCATCTTCAAGCCATCTGTACCAGCTTTTCGCGGAGAGATGCATTGTATAATCACATGCATAAAGTACCACCATTCACCTACTAGTCCACCTTTCCTAGCCTGTGTATCATTTTGTCATCCACGATAACCCATCCTTTGAAAACAACCCATAATAAAAGTGTTAGGATAAGATATTGGATCTTCAGCATTTCCTCCCAAAGCAAGAGCAGCACGAATCGTCTCTTCTGAAATTGTAATCTCGGTATTGTTTACTGTTGCACAAAGGACATGTGGTTCCACATCGATAACTTGATGTATTGTATCCCAAAATTGTTGGATATACACTAAGCTAATATAGGGATCCGCAGATAATGCAACATGTAGTCTTGATCGATTCAGAAAATTGATAATGCCCTGAAAATGAATTGCTTCTGGCATATTAGGATCTAACAACGCCACTTGATTATGCTTATATTCGACACGTCGAGCCATCTGTGAAAATATCGGACAACACAACAAACATTAGTAGACTAACACGTATATGAAACAACAAAAAATTTTAAACAACAAAAAAAATAAAAAAAATCAAACAAAAACAAAAAAAATGTCAAAAAAAAAAAAATATCACAAGTCCTTTTCACTACTGACCCCTAGGCGAACTTAATAAGTTCGCTTAGTAGTGCAAGAGACGAACTTATTAAATTCGCCTGACAAGTTCACTTCGAACAAGTTCGCATGGAATAAGTTCGCCTGAACCTGAGACGTTTCAAATTCAAACACAGATTTCTCAAACTTCGGCAAATCGATAGAAATTGTGAAATACACATATAAAATCAATCGAATATCATATTAGAATAAAAAATGATGATCAATTTTATATTTAGGTTAAAATTTAGGTCAAAACTGTCCTTGAAACAGTCCGACAAAAACCGAGATGAAAAACCGTCGAATACACTCAATTTAGCGGATGAAAATCAACGAAAATACCTTTGTTAGATTCGCAATGCAATTTTGATCAAGATTCAACCAGAAATTAACACTTACAACACAGTTTTAAAATTTTGATAAATTTGGGCAAGTTCGCTTATGTTCTGATGAAGACGATGAGAGACAAGTTCGCCTGATTCAACACTTATTCAGATTAAGCGAACTTGTTAAGTTCGCTTAACAAGCCTTCGGCGAACAAGATAAGTTCGCTTCACCCTTAAGTTCGCTTCACCCTAGACTGAAAATTAAGTTCGCTTCACTGATTTAAGCGAACTTGTTAAGTTCGCTTCACTGTACACAGGCGAACTTAATTACTTTTCCAACCTTTTTGCCTTGAACACAAATTTTACCAACTTCAACCTTTCAAATCTTGAACTTCCGTCAACAACACATATTTGATCCAATCCCGAACAATTTTAATGAAAGTTTAGAATTTTCATGGAAAGTAAAAATCAAAATCTTTTTGAATTTTATCTATACAGACGGAAACACATATTTTTGATTTTTTTTTGTACAAACTGAAATCACATATTTTTGGTTTTTCTCTATACAAACAAAAATCACATATTTTTGGTTTGAACATCATGAGCAAGAAGATCATATCAGTATTCAATTAATTCATCACACATATTATCAATAACAAAGGGTAACCTATAGTATGAAACCATTCAACTCAATTTTGTGCATTTTGCATCTTTTTCATTTTGAAACTCATTCAATTTGAATAATATTTGAAATGATACGCGATAAATTTCAAAGTAAATAAGATCAGATTATAAAATGCTCTTTTATTTATACCGAATTTGAAATATAAATCCTGCATTCTTAAAATTGTCAATATTATATTATTTGAAACTATAAGTGTTTATTCTCCAAATTCATGTGATTTAGTACCATTTAGATGATAAACATCGTGTACCCCACATATATGCCAAATAGAAAGTAAATGCACTATCTTCAAGACATATATAAGATTTTACTAAAGATTATCTGAATATTCAGAATGAGGAGACATCACTTAGCACATGAATAGCAGAATCCAAATTGGATTGTAAAGGAATCAATGAGATTCAGAATCGAATGATTCAATGTTTTGGCTTATATTTGTGGAATCATAAGATTCAGGTACGTGGATCCAACTGTTATCTGGATTATGAATTCAATGGAATCAGTAAAGATGATATATCAATATGATCCAAGGGCTAGTATATGTTTGACAGATGTTGTCAAGTACATATCTTGATTATACTTCAAATTGCATGCTTTTCGGGACATGGGCACTGAAGCAAATCGAATGAATAGTGCTAAGGACATAACCCGAAACTGATCTCATAGGAAAGTCTTTATTAAAAGCTAATATTCTTTATCTGATAAAGATCTTTTAACGCACACACCCAGGCATAAAATGGATTTAAATCACAGATGTAATCATATTATATTTAATTTTCACACAACTATTAGCTTCAAAACGCTTTTAGCCTATTGACAATTCAAGTTTCAAATTTTATACACAAATTATAAAACAAATTATCAAGAATAGAGCATTCACAACACTATCATCTCTTATTTATGCAGACTATGAAATTTAGATCAGATCAACTTATTTTAATCATTCATATATCAAGGTCTATTAAGGTCGTGTGAAATGAACTAAACACTGATGTACTATCATATATTCTCAAAACCTCAAATGATGTCAAATTTTATATTTTTCAATTTGTTTTGACTTTTTATAATTTAAAATTTTTGACTGAAAATGTAAGTGCAGAAATGTAATAAAGAAATAAAAGAACTTAAAAGAAAATTTTTCCATGAAATTCTGATTTTGAAAAACTTTTATTCGGGATTGATCATACCAATCATTTTTATCAAGAATTCAAACCTGGTACGATCAAATGCCTTAGTAAAAAAATCAGCAAAATTATCTTCAGTGTGTACCTTGACCAGCTCAATCAACCTTTTCTCTGCACAATCACGTATAAAATGATATCGAATTTCGATGTGCTTAGTTTTACTATTTTTAACAGGATTATTCGTTATGGACATAGTAGCATTGTTATTAATAAACATGGGGGTTTCTGTGAAATTCAAACCGTAATATCTCAATTGTTGTTGTATCCACAGGATTTGTGAACAACAACTTGCAGCAGCAATGTATTCTGCTTCGCATGTAGAAATCGAGAATGTGGTTTGCTTTTTGCATTGCCAAGATACAAGTCGATTTCCTAAGAATTGGCAACCACCTGTTGTAGATTTCCTGTCCAGACAACAACCACCAAAATCAGAATCAGTATAAGCATTGAAATCAAAGTTAGAACCATGAGGATACAATAGCCCAAAACGTTGTTTTCCTTTTAAATACCGAAAGATTCTTTTCACAGCAATTAAGTGAGATTCTTTTGGCTTTGCCTGAAATCTGGAACAGATACACACGGCGAACATTATATCCGGCCTTAAAGCGGTTAAGTACATGAGGGATCCAATCATAGCTCTGTAAAGTCGACAATCCACATCTTTTCCTTCCGGGTCAGAATTTAACTTATGATTGACCGGAATTGGAGTATCGTATGAAGTACAGTCCTCCATCTTGAACCGGCTCAAGATGTCTTTGACATGCTTGGACTGATGAATAAAGAAACCATCTTCCTTTTGATTTACTTGTAAACCTAAGAAAAACGATAACTCTCCTATCGCAGACATTTTAAATTTCGACTTCATAACACGCTCAAAGTCTTTGCACAACCCTTCATTTGTCGAGCCAAAAATAATATCATCCACATAAATCTGTACCAGTAGGTAATCTCCCCCTGATTTCTTTATGAATAAGGTCGAGTCTATCTTTCCACGAACAAAGTCATTCGCCAAAAGATGTGTAGATAAAGTCTCATACCACGCACGAGGAGCCTGATGAAGACCATAGAGGGCCTTATCTAACTTGAAAACCATGTTCGGATGCAGTGGATCTTCAAACCCCGGCGGCTGACACACATAGACTTCCTCCTTGACCTTTCCATATAAAAATGCACTCTTGACGTCTAATTGAAACACCTTAAAACCTTTAAAAGAAGCAAAAGCTAGAAATAGCCTTATAGCTTCAAGCCGTGCAACTGGCGCATAAACTTCGGTGTAATCAATTCCTTCTTGTTGATTGAAGCCCTGGACAACTAATCTTGCCTTATTGCGTACCACGACACCTCGATCGTCCTTTTTACATTTAAACACCCATTTTGTGCCTATCGGATACGCACCTTTCGGAAGATCAACCAGATTCCAAACCTTAAGTTTGTCAAATTGAGCAAGTTCTTCCTGCATAGCTTCTATCCAGTTATTGTCATTTAAAGCCATCTCTACATTCTTGGGTTTAACCTGCGAAATAAAGCAAGAATGTGAGCAATCATCAAGAACACCAGAATCTTTAATGCAAGTATACAAACAAGTATTGTCAACAAGAGAATGAGTTTTCACTCCATCCTGTAAATTTCCAATTATATTTGTTACTGGATGATCTTTGTGTTCCTTGATGGATGCAACCTCAGGAACCGACAACACATCAACTTGAGTAGAGTCAGATTGATAAGAATAATCTTGAGGAATTGGAATTTCCGAGTCTAAATTTTGATGGAATCTCCCCCTGAGCCTGTGTTGAAGGTAATGGATCATCACTCAACAATGGATCAGCAGAAGAATCTTGAAAAATAGCATTATCCTCCTCACTCTCTGAATCTTGTGGACCTGAACAAGAAGCAATATTTGGATCTGGAGCAGAAGTAGATGGAATCGATGAATTGGGAACTGCATTTGGTAGAAATCCATTGTGCTGAGCATCTTGACAAGAATCATAGATAACAGCAGCATCTTCATCAGAAATGTCAGAAGGTAAATGAAAAGACTTGAATAAGTTTTCATAATCAAATGCCCAATCCGGACCAATCGCCATTTGTGGTAAAGATCGATTTAAACAGTCAATATGGAACCATTCTTCAACTTGGCGTGTCTCTTGTTATAAACCCTCTTGGTTGTTGAATTAGCCACATACCCTAGAAAAATCCCTTCAATAGACTTTGTACTGAATTTCGTTGGGACATCTCTAACCTTCAGTAGGGTACACGGATTACCAAAAGGTAGTAAATATTCCAGATTCGGCTTTCGATTATTTAGCAATTCATAGCAAGTCTTGTTATGTCGCTTTACGGTCAAGACCCTGTTTAAAACATGACACGCAGTATTCACAGCTTCAGCCTAAAAGGTGACTGGAAGCTTAGAATCTGCAAGCATCGTGCGAGCTGTTTCGACCAACGTCCTGTTCTTTCGTTCAGCGACACCGTTTTGTTGAGGAACATATGGCGCACTGAATTCATGATGAATTCCTTTTTGTAGACAGAATGAGCCCATTTTGCTATTCTTAAATTTGCTGCCATTGTCACTCCTAATTCTCCAGACTTTCAGATTGAATAAAGTTTCCAAACCCAGGATTAAGTATTGTACCAACTCAGTGGTTTCAGCTTTAGAAGAAAGAAACTTAACCCATGAAAATCTGGAGTAATCATCAGTTACGACCAAACAATACGATTTCCTACCAATGCTCCTAATACTGATAGGACCGAACAAATCCATATGCAGCAACTCCAAAGGAGTTACGATAGAATTCGTCGACTTCGATTTGTGAGATTTCTTTCTCTGCTTCCCCTTCTTGCACGGTATACAATCATCAGGAACTGAGAATTTCATTTTCGGAATACCAAGCACAAGATCATTCCTAACAATGTAGTTCATCTTCCTGTAGTTTATGTGAGCTAGCTTCCTATGCCACAATATTGAATCAGATTCCGACGCCTTGGAGAGTAAACATGTTGGAATTGAATCCGTTGTAGTGGCGACACTCATGTCAAGGACATACGTGTCATTTCTCTTTGGAGCCTTCATGAGAATCCATTCATCAGGAATCACAAAACCCGGTTTCAGAATATAGCATTCATGATCGTTGAAATGGAACGAAAACTTCTTGTCACAGACTTGTGATACGCTTAAAAGATTGTGTTCCAGCTGCTCAACATAATTCACCTTTTCAAATTTTACTTTGTCATTCTTTAACGTTCCCTGGCCTGTTATGTACCCGCCTTTATTACCCGCAAAAGCGACATAACCACCATCAATTTTAATCACATCCTCAAGCAATCTAACATTCCCTGTCATATGTCGAGAGCAACCACTATCCACATACCATGTATTGTTGATAGTCCTCCTTGGTTGTCCCTACATAAACAACGAGAATCAGTTAGAAAGTGGAACCCAAGCCATCGTGGTCTTGGGTCGTCCGGATTGATCAAAATAAACAACTTCTTGTAATTTACAATCAATTTTATCATTCACTTTTGGAACAGATGTTTGACAATCAGACCTTTTCAAAGAAGAACCATTTTTATTATTTTGAAAAACATTATGTGATATATTATTGTCAGATTCAGATGTTTCCAAAATTTTCTTTAATTTTCTGTTTCTTCTTCTTCTTTGAGGTCTAGACAATTTAACCTCCTGAACAGAATCCTTTGAAATTCCAACTTTTGGAATCTCAAGTTTCTTTTTGCAAACAAAGGATTTTGCATTCAGTAAATTCTGTTGTTTAAATCCATGGGATTTAACAAAAGAATGACCAATCACATTTTTCTCCAAACTAGAAGACGACTTTCCCTCATCGTTTCTTTTAAGAATCTTCACCACTTTCGGTTGTGAAGGAACAGTCTTCATTTTACCCATGTTCTTGTATGGATAATTAATCAAAATATGACCAGCCTCATTGCAATGAAAACACACTCGTCTTTCTTGATAACTTCTGAAATAAGATGTTTTCTTTGAATTTGAAGAACCATCAGAAGAATAAGCTTCAGATGAATTCCCAGAACAATTTATCGGCTTCTTAGGAACATAAGTCTGTTTTGGCACCTTTGAAGAATTCACCTTTTGAAAACCAGCTGCAACAAACCCATTTGACTCTAAGATTGGAGAAAGTTTAGTTGGAACCACTTTCACCTCATCAGGTTCTGTTAAGATGCAATTATCCCTAGTAACATTCTTCACAACCTTTGGTTCCTCAATTTTCACTTCTCTCGGAATGCCTTCAACCTTTGAATCATCAAACACTTCATCCTCTGTATCTGAATCATACACCATGACTTCACCCGTCACCGGATTCACTTTTAATACTGTCTTGGGATCAATCTCCTCTTCATGAATGATTTCAGGCTCAATTACATAATTTGCATTGAACGGAGGAGGAATAAACCCAATACCAGCAACCCTTTTTGTGGGATCAGCATTAGCATTGAAATAATCCAAAACTATAGACAAATTCTCAAACTGTTCCAGCTTTCTATGTAACTTTATCACCTCAGATTCTTTTTCAGAAATCTCCTTGTTCTTTTGGGCAACTACTTCATTCCGTTTTTCAATTTCAGCATAAGCCATATCTAGATGATAACCCTGCTCTTTGTATTTTAACCCAAGAGAATTTAAGTCTCTTTTCAAAGACTCAATTCTATCAATGCACAGTTTATCATTATCTTTCAGTTTCTGATTAACTGAATGCATTGATTTCATGTCACAAATCAAATTTGTGTTATCATCCATGACTTTTTGTAGTTTACCTTTAACAGAAATGCAATTAGAACAAAATATATGACAAACATAGTCTTTTACCTTAGTCGGGTCAGACATGTCTGCCGTGAATACTTTGGCAATCGGAATATTTTCTGAATCTTCACCAACTGAAGCATTTTCTGTAAGAACAATTTCTTCCTCAGCAACCCCTGTCACAGCATCAGAATCAATACTTTGCTCTCTTTCTTCCTCATCATCCACACTTGGAACACTATCACCATCACACGAATCATCACTAGAACTTTCATCATCAGTAGATTCTTCTGGTTTTTCTGAATGAATTTCTGTAACAAAATCTTGACTAACAGCACCCACCAAATCTTCCAGATGAATGCCCCAATCATAGTTTTCATCGTTTTGAGCAACTAAAGCTGATGATGCAGATGCATGATTTGTATTACTAGAAGAACCATGATTTTGATTACCAGATGAACCATGTGGCTGATTCCTATTATGCTGAAAGTTAGATTGCTTCTTTTGAGAATCAAATTCTACCTTTGGCTTCACACACTCCTTAGCAAAGTGACCATACTCTTGGCAATTGTAACACCTGACTTTGCTCTTATCAAAACCCATACGCGATCGACTATTTGAGCCAATATATTTTCTGCCAGTTCTCTTCAAAAAATCTTTAGCTTGTCGCATTAACATGGCCATATTCCATTGGATATTCATTTCTTCCAGATCAACAGGGTCAATCTGTCTGAAATCTTCTTCTATTACCTCGGGATCATGTATTTTTCCTCCAATGAAATTCTCATATGATGCCATGAATGAAGAAAACATAGCAAGATAATCATCAGCAACTTTCTGATTCACATGAGATCCAGATGATGTTGAAGCAGTAGTAGCAGAAAATCCAGAATGGCTTGTATGACCAGAATAAATTGGAACTCCAGAACACTGATCATTTGAAGACTCTTGAGCATCACCAGAAAAGAATGCCACTCCAGTACCAGATTTACCAACAGATTTGGCAAAATACATCGAGGGATCCTGGATATGCTCCAAATTAGTCTCTTTCTTTTTCATATTCATGTCATGTGACTGAATCTTCCTTAGGACTTCTTCAAGAGACATGGTTTTGTACTTAACATTTTCTTTGATCAAAACCGTATACACATCAAACTTTGATGGTAAAGCCTCCAAGAATTTATCATTTATTTCCTCAGTCTCATATACCACAGATGCACTAGTCAGTTCACTAAGAAGATGATAGAATCTTGTAGCAAGATTATCCAAAGATTCATTTTGAAAATGTTTAAAGACTAGGAACTGCTTCTTTAGTAATTCCTTTCTACTCTTTTTCACATCCAAACTCCCTTCACACCTTTTCTGTAATGCTTCCCACAGTTGTTGAGAATACTTGAACTGTTTAAAACTGTGATAAATTTCCTTTGGTAGAGACATCGAAATGCTAGCCATTGCTTTCTTTTCTCGATCAAATAACAGCTTCTCTTCAGTAGTTAAAGCTGACACTGGTTTCGGAACATCATCCTTTCCCATCCATGAATAAGTAGGATGCGTATATCCTTCCAAAATCGGAATCCACAAACTAGTATCGGTAAAAGATACGAATTGGTCAAACCGATCTTTCCAATTTGAATAATCAGCTAGATTCAGCAACTTTGGAGGTTTTTGAGATGTACCAATCTCATTATCATAATTGAACATGTTTGTGACTTGAACCATATTTGCCGTGTTAAAAAAAATTTCTTAACAATTTCTAAGTATTGAGCTGTTTTACCCTCAGGCGAACTTAATAAGTTTGCTTTAGTGAGTACTAAGCGAACTTGATATCAGGCGAACAAGACAAGTTCGCTTAAGGAGGAAATCCGGTAAGTTCACTTGAAAATGTGAGAAGCGAACTTAATAAGTTCGCTTGCTAAGTTCGCCTGCACAGGAACTCAGCAAGTTCGCTTAAACTGCAGTAACAGATTCAAAAGAATCTTCACCCAAACACGAACCGAAAACTTCAAAAATCATGATTTCTCAGCGAATTGATGGAATTTAAGGAAATTGAACCGTAGGATTATGAATTTTATCAAATAGAACAGTTCTATCGGACTAATTTGGTCAAAAACACTTCCAAAATCACTAATTCAGCAGAGAAACGATCTTCAAGAACTTGAAAAACTCCATTGTTGTAGAAACTTCAAAAATGTTGAATTTCTTGTCGAATTGTACACAAAAACCGTCACTAATCACCGAGAATCGTACTTAATTCACGAGCATAAGATCTGATACCACTTGTAGGTCCAGGTAACTCAACTACTGATCGAACTCGTGATATGACGTTTCTATAACACGAAGTGCGGAATCCTTCGTGTTAACGTTTGTATACTAACCGACAATTCAAACAACACGCGTAAATAAACTTCTCAAATATATTCAGATTCACAATGGTTTACAGACTCAATCAGACAAATTGTTCTCTCTGTTCGGTGTTCTGACTAATGACTCTGTAAACACATATATATAGAAACTAACCTGCTGTAAGCGAACTTGTTAAGTTCGCCTGAAACAGACTAAGCGAACTTAACAAGTTCGCCTCAGTTAGACCTAAGCGAACTTATTATGTTCGCCTCTGATAGACCAGGCGAACTTAACAAGTTCGCCTCTAGGCACACTTGTAAAAACACTTGGCAACTTCATACAATTACATAGCAAAAACATAAAGACATAAAATCTAACTATTACAAGCTTTTGTCATTACAAATCTATGTCCTAACACTAGTGATGTAAGAAAATGGTGGCGCAAGCAAGAACAATCGCCACCATTATGCGACTTGTCAAAAAATGCCACCAAAAGAAGAGCCAAAAGATACGACAAATGTGTGAAGTGTGGCAACTGGAGCCACAATGGAAAGTGTAGCAAGAATCAAACTTATTCCGAAAGGGAGTATACGCACCTGATCCAAGTCGGAGCTGTTAGGCTAAAAGCCGAAAGATCCATACGCAAAGACAGTAATGTGTATTACGCAGTAAGGGAAGAGTTGAGAATGATAATAGATCTTGGTCTTTGTAATCTGACCATAAAAGAGCCCTCAGATTAGTTATACCCTCATGATCTGAGTACTGTAGAGGGACCTACTACTATTTTACATTTTAAGCCATGAAGTCGTAGCTACGTGTTCCACGATAGCTACAACCTTTTCAAACCCTTTAAAATCCATAAAATTCCAAAAATATTTTCATTTTCACCCTTTATTTTTATTTTAGCCACATTACAACCCTTTAAAGTCCTCTTGATTCATGCATACTACTTAGTTAATTGGTGGAGAGTTGATTTGCATACAAGCTTATGACCATTGCATAATTTGATTCGAACTTGAGTGTTCCACTTAACTTACATTATTCATACATATATAACCCTAGAGTTGAGTGAATATTGTGAGGAGTGATAGATTATGCATAATTAAAGTTCTACTAGGCTTGTCATGAATTCCATCATCTTACAATAGAAAAGCACAAAAATAAAATAAAGCGAATCGTGAGTTATCCCGGAGTATCCAACTACCTGGAACTCCATTACCTCTTGTAAAGTTTTAGTTATGGGTCTGATCATGCATGAGTTTGCTTGAGGACAAGCAAAGTTTAAGTGTGGGGCGTTATGATAAGCCCTAAATTATACATGTTTTTCATCCATAATAATCCCCATATTATGGTACTAATCAAACAAAAGCCTTGCATTTGATACTTAATGTGTTAATATTTCATAATTGCAGGTTATTCGGTGTCCTAAGATTAACAAAGCAAAAACCAACTTAAAACACGAAGAAATCAAGCTTTTGGAGGACCAAACCCGAACTTTGACCCCCAAGAAGTCAAACCAGGTCAAAGGAAGTCAACAAGCAGCTAAAGACAAGCCTGGGAAGCAGACATGGCATTACACGGTGGTGCAATGCCATACACGGCCGTGCATTGCTTGTCTTGCTTCCCAAGGCTCCGGTACACTGTTCTTTGTACCCTGTTTGATTCCCGAGGTGTTTGCACGCCCGTGCAATCCAATGCATGGCCGTGCATTGCTCATTTTGAGGCCTATAAATAGATGGCTTGGGTTCTTCTTTCCAAACACCTTTCCACACCTTTCTACACATCAAGAAGAGAGAAATTCGTAGTTAGAGTAGAGAGTAGAGAGGCTCCTCCTCTTTTTCCGCAATAGAGGAGTCTACGAAGCTTAGCGTTACGCTAGTTAGTATGGTCATTCGTGGCTAAACTCTTTGTATTGCTAGGGTGAAGATGAAGTTTGGTGCATGTTAATGTTTGACGTATTAATCTAGTGGTATGTTTATGTATTTAATTATTCGCTCTTAAAACCATTATTTGGTGGGCTTTTATTAATGTCTAAGTCTGTCTTTATATTTATGAGTGTCTTAAAGAGTAAGATCATAAAACCTTTTTAATCAAACTTCCTTTAAAGCTTGTACGTCTTTATACAAGCTGAGATTGATAATCCAAGGCTTGGTCTACACTTCTAAGGTCGTGCGTCTTTATATGAACTTATTATGCGACCAAGAATTGGTGAATTCGTGTTAGGAATGGTACGTCTTTATAATCGGTCCCATTGTTACATCGCCTCCCGGTGAGCAAAATAAAATCACCTGTTTAACTTTAATATAAAGCATTTAAGTTCGATGTCTTAAACCAACCCGGAGATGACCATTCGAAGGGTTGAGGGTAAATATTGTCCTTAGTGGGAGGCACAACTATTTTAATTTAAATATTATAATTCGCGAATCAAATGTCGTGAGGACGAGGCTCTAGCGGTGACCCGGGTCACAAGTTTGTAGTAGTCATACCACTGGATTAGTCAACTTAACAGTATCACGTACCAAGCGGATTCGAAGCCCGAAGCAATCTCTTCGTGACCTGATCATTTCCGAGATATTTACTTTTCTGCTATTTACTATTCTATTCGTTACATTATTGTTACACACATCACGCACGTTCTTACTTTTTCGTTATTTACTTTATCATCATTTACTTTTCTGTCATTTGCTTTTCTGTTTCACAAGCACACAACACTCACTCACTAATTAATCTGACTAAACGATAACAAAAGTTGAGTATTGGAACTCGACCATGTCTATTGGTTTGATACTAGGTTCTTACCTAAACTATATTACGCTGCGATTGGTACACTTGCCTATTGTGTGTGTTTTAAGTTAAAGTAATTATCATTTTATAAATTTAAAACCTGACCTCGTGAAACCATCTCAAAAATATATTTATTATATTTTTACTATATCAAACACGACACATCAGTGCCTATTGAAGGGCTCAATGCCTATAGTAGGGCTTAAGTGCCTAAGTAGGTTTTGTGCTTAAGCAGTTACAAATGGAATTAACGGCATGGTGATAATGTCCTGACTCTAGTCAGGACTGTTACAAAATTTTACGGTGATGCATCGTGTTATCTTCCCTTAACTGTCGGCCACTGGACTTGAGTTATTTGGGGCAATTATGGGAAGAAATGGAAATCTAAATATAAGTTTCAGTTAAGATAATGTATGTATGAGTTAAAAGATACTATATGTAAATTTTTGCGTTAAGGGCAGTTTGTATGAAATAGTAAATCGTTTGTATGACTGTTTTAAAGTAAATGTTAGAACTCACTAAGTGTTGCTAATTTTTAGTATGTATATCAGTTAATTGCAGGTGGCAATTTAGATGCTTGGCTGGGTTGAGGAGTTACCCGAAGAGAAGTTCTGGCATCCCGTTGTTATGATTAGTATTTTATGTTTACAGTTTAAGATGTTTTAAGACAAGTTTCATTACGTATTAGACAAGAATGTTAAAGACAAGTTATGTATTTCCGCTGCTTATGTTTTGTTAAAGTCGTTTCCGCTGTGATTGTGAATGTCTTATGTTTAAAAGCTATGTGTTGATGAGTAAATCCAATATGTGAGGCCTCGAAGGTTTGGGGCCTTACAAATCTCTATCCATGATCAAGCCCATAATGGCTGAGGTTACTTGTGCATTTGCTGAGTCAAACCCTCCTTTTCTGATGGAAATACAGTGTATGAAAACATGAACAATGTATCTCCAATGGGAAGCTAAGATTTTTTTGGTTACTTCACCACTCTTGAACTAATCGGGGTGGCCCATTTTCTGAAACTTTCTCTAATGAAGAAGTTTGAAAACTTAGTGGGTGCTCCTAGGTTATCATTGAATTGTAGCACTTGTATGACTAAGGTTTCAGTGATACGAACTTCTTGATGAAAAACGGTGGCCCTGATGTGTTCCACATTGTTGACAACCACTCTTTCAAAAGTCTCCCAGAATTGTCTGATGGTTGACTCATAGATTGGAAGATTGTGGCTGATTGCATGATTAACGCTTGAATTTGAGATAAAATTCAAAACTTGTTCAAATCCTTTACTTTTAGGGTCAGCAACATCCAAGAAGGCACAGATGTTGTGCTTCTTTACAAATAAAAGGTCCATTTTGTATATCATAACATTCACAAGTCATCAGAATAATCAAAATAAATACTTAAACTCAAAAGCAGGTCTATCAAAACAACAAGTTTTGGTTGAGACATAACCTATCGAAACTAATACTTTTGATTAAGAAGGACCTATCGAAGCAACTAGTTTCAATTGAAGAGAGGGAGTATTGAAACAAATAGTTTCGATTGAAGAGAGGGGGTATCGAAACAACTAGTTTCGATTGAAAACACTTATTGACACAAAAACTTTCATTTTTCTAAAAGATGTCATAACCCGAAACAAATAGTTTCGATACCCACTGACTGGGATTGCACAAGACATAATAAACTCAAGAGAAACAAGCAAATATTGACACAAGTTATTCGGAATAAACACAAACTAAGTCAGAATAGGTAAAAAGGGATAAAGAGAGCCTGATGCTGTCGAAACTTCTTCTTACCGATTATGTGGTGAAAATCTGCAAATATATACAAAAAAATGTAAGCCTTAGGCAATGATGAACTAAGAGAACAGATTTAAGAAACAAACAAGCATAAAAACAAATTTTCAATCGTAAAAAGGTCAAGATCAAAACCCTAGGTTCAAACTGTAACAATGTGCACAGGTGAGCACACCCTACCTTGAGGATGACGAAGATGGGGGAAATCGAAGAGAGAGAACCGATTATCAGCAACTTAGACCACTTTTGAAAACAAGATTTGTGTGTGTTTAATGAGGGTGTGAAAGCTTTTCGAAGAGAAAGCATGTTGTGAGAAACTTTTCACTGAAGATTTCAATTTAAAGGCAGACAAAAGAACAAAATGCCCTTATCGAAACTAGGTAGTTTCGATTGACCTGAGTAGTTTCGATTGCCAAGAAGTTTTGATTGTCCAAGAAGTTTCGATAGCCCAGACAGACTTCGAAAATATTTACACAAATAAGAAACCAAAATATGTAAAACTATTTAAACAAGCTGAACTCAAATTTCGACCACAACGCGGCAATTAAATTTTCAGTGAAAAGAGCACCGGAAAGTAAAAGAACTGAAAGGAAAGGTGAAACAGTGGAGATGGAAAGTAAAAGATATTGAGGAAAGAGAGCACAAGGAAACAACAAACTCGATAAATAGACTTTAAGAAACGGCAGAAACTAGAATGTTATCGGATCAAGAGAGAAAGGACATGTTGGAGTTAAGGAGAGCATTAAAAGTGATGCACAATAGTAAGGCTAGAGATCTGTCGATGGGTAGCATACAGAGATGAAAACTAGGCTTTATTTCATGCATTAATAAATAGTCATAGAGCCCACAATAGAATTAACGGGCTATGGTTTGGAGGAGATTGGATATCCATCCCGAAAGTAAAATGTGTTGATCCTAATTTATTGAAGATTTTAAGCAGATCACGCTTATCAGGGTTATCCATAAAATCATTACTAAGATTTTAGCGAACAGGTTGAAGGAGGTAATATCGGGCCTGATAGATCTGGTCAAGTCGGCTTTCATGGAAGGCAGAGCGATCATAGATGGGCCCTTAATTTTAAACAAAACTATATCATGGGCTAAAAAAATCAAAAAGGTAGTGATGATCGTTAAGGTGGACTTCGAAAAAGCATACGACACGGTAAATTGGAAATTTCTACTAGCAATCATGACTTATATGGGATTCCCACCGAGATGGAGGAATTGGATTTTAGGAATTCTATTATCCCTAAGAGCTTCAGTGATGATTAACGGTTCCCCGTCCTCATATTTTCATCTACGGAGAGGTCTAAGACAAGGTGATCCAATATCTCCTTTTCTTTTTATCTTAGTTATGGAAGCTTTGAAAATTATGATGAAGAAGGCAGTGGATAGCGGTTTGTTCGAAGGTATATCCTTTGGCAGGGATGGGGTCACTTTGTCACACTTATTCTACGCAGGCGATGCAATATTCTACGAGAAATGGGATATGACTGTCACACCCCAACCGACGGCGGAAACGTCGGGGCGGGACATGTAGACTGTTCATAAGCTCATGGTTTACTAAAGTTGTGATAATTAAACAATAACTTTCATTTCATAGCTTAAGTAATCAAGTACAACTCTTACAAGAATAAAAATACATGAATAACTTTATTAAATTTAAAACTAGGTCCTCAATCCTAAGTGAAGCGACTTGAAATCTTAACTCAAACACTGTACCTGAAACATGATAAAATGAGAGGGTCAACTATAAATAGTTGGTGAGCATACATAGGTTTTGACACCACAAGTAAAGTTCAAATGTTTTGTGTACAATTCATATGATGCATGATTTATAAAGCATTTATGGAGAGTCTAAGTTAAGCTAGATGCACAAATGAAACTTTGTAATTGAAGGGCATAACAACACATGTTATCCTAATGTAGGGCATAACAACACATGTTATCCTGATGTAAATGTAGGGCATAACAACACATGTTATCCTAATGTAGGGCATAACAACACATGTTATACTAATGTAGGGCCTAACAACACATGTTAGCCTGAAGTAATGTATTTGTGTTTGCACGTGTATATCATGTATATGTAGCCTTAACAATTAGCATTCATGCATAAAGTACAAATAAACACATATGATCATATTATAGAATTGTACGTGTGTAATTGCAAATAGTATTTGAATGTATTCATGTTTCACCTCAAATATGTAAATACGAAAAAGGGGCTATGTAAACTCACATGAATCAAATGTGTAGCTAATACGAGACACTATAGCAAAATGATCCTTGAAATCTCACAATGTTAACCTAGTGTGTAAAGTATGTTGAATTAAAAGTATGTTGAATTAAAAGTGTATACAAAAGTTGCGTTGTGGTATGTATAGGAGTGTAGGAAATTGGGGGTTGTACTTAAAAGGTGTTGTATAAATGAAAGATTTGGAATGAATAGTTTTAGAATATTTTGAGTAGGGTTTGGGTTTGAATAACTAAATAAATTAAATATGTTCCTTTTATTTATTTATTTAGAAAAGTAGTGTGAAATTATATTTTATTCAAATATAATTTTAAATAAAGAACGTTATTTTATTTATTTACTTGTGAAAATATATATATATAGGAACTAATGCTAAATACAATTCAACTTTAAGCGAATTGTGAATGTAAAGTAAATAATAAATAAACCATTTATTTATTTATTATTTTAAAGGGTATGTTCTTTTGAAAAAAAATATGTATATATATTTGTATTCAAATAAAATTTTTATTTGTTTTAAATAATGCTTAAACCCTAAGTAAATAATTGGTGGTAAATGATCTGTTAAATTGTTTTATGAAATTATTTTAAATAATAATGTACTTTTATAAAATCCTCACAATTTTTATGAAAATAGATAATATAAATGCTCCCATAAAACTAAAATTTTATTAAAATTTTATTCCTTTTATATTGATAAGGAGGTTTTCAAAATCATTTAAATCGTAACATAATAGTTCTCGGTTAAAATTTGTTTATTTTTGCACAAGTTAGTTCCAAATGGTATTGGGTTTATAAAATAACTTTTATAAAATATTTTGAGTGTTAAAAAACTTGTTTTAAAAATGTTTGTAGTAGACTGAGTTCGAACCCGGGTTGGGGCTGGGTGAGCACAAGGGTCTAGCCACTGAACCAGAGGTCCAATCGCGTTATTAACCCATACAGTTAAAATGACATGTTGTGTTTACACGGGATCCGGGTTCAACGCGCGCAAAAAGGAAGAAAATAAACAAGGTGGTGATGGGCTTGAACCCGCGACCTTGTTTGTGAATGTCTCAAGTCTTAACCGGTGGAACTGGGCTTAAAGCCTTGAAAGAATAGCCATCCGAAAAACCCTTAATGAACAAACACAAACAGTCGATCTATCATCATCATCCCAAACCTAAAAACCCGATTCCCTATTCAAATCCTTAATCGATCCTTGGTTGTTTAATTAACGAAAAGAGTTTTGGGTTTTTGATAAGCAAAGGATTGCGAATTTGATTTTGTAATTTTATTGGAGTTTCGTTTGATGTTTGTTTAACCGATTCAAGAACACGAAACCCTAGATTGTTCTTGAGCAAAAACAGATTGAATTTGATGGTAATAGGGTTTGGAATCATGGGGCTTTCGATTAGGAGATCAAAACGAGTTAAACTACATAGGGATTACCTTGAATTATTGTACAGAGAGGGGAATCGGCTGTTATGCACAGGTTCGATCTCTTGCAGTCACGATCGAGTTTCTGGAGTGTAATGCAAGTTATTTACGGGTTTAGGGAGTTCGTATAGGTGCTTGAGAGAGTGTGGGGATGATTTAATTGTATTGATTTCTCCATAAAACTGATTCGGTTTGTTTTGACGAAACCAGTTGTCAGAGTGAATTTCGCGTGGATTCCTTTGGTTAGGAGTGAATTTGGTCATGCTTTCTGGTCGGGATTCATGCGTAAGCAGCCTACGCATGATTTACTGTCATCAACGCGCCTCAATTCACGGATTCTTTCCTGATTTAGCTGGGTTTGACTCTGCCGAGTCAAACTTGTTTTGAATTCGAATTATACCGCGTGTTTTGATTGAATTGAACCTATAAATGGGCCTGAGGATGGTATATGATCGATTACTCGTGCATGGAAAGTCCAAGTACACAGATTGGGTCGGGGAACAACCTTGAATCGTATAGTTCTTAGGGTGCTTTGACCTTGAAAGTCAAAATTGAGGGGAAGATGGTCAAAGCTTTTGAATAGGGTCAATTTGAAGGTTTTGGGGTAAAATTGAAATGTGTGGGGTTCAAGTGGCGAGTTTCAAATGGTTAGGGTCCAATACTAGTTTATTAAATTTTGTAAATATTCATATATATTTATTTATAGTTTGGTTTTGTTAAAAGCTATAACACTTTATTAATGTTGAATATATATATATATATAGTCTTGTTTAAAGCTAAACCAACACAAGCATTTAAATTGATAATTCTAGATATGTAATTATATACATAGTAATGAGAATAATTGTATATATATATATATATATATATATATATATGCACACAAAATGTGTTTAAACAAATACAGGATTCAAATGTAGCGTTTATTATTGTAATAACTAAAATAATTTAAATTAGGATCGGAAAATTATGGATGTTACAATGACGAATCTAAAAAATCTTAAAAAAATTCTCAAAGTGTTCAACTTGTGTTCGGGACTAAAATTAAACCTAGGTAAGAGTCGAGTATTTGGGGTCGGCACGGATTAGGATACGACCAATCAGATGGCATGTAGTATTTCATGCAAAGGTGATAAGTTGTCGTTCACTTATTTGGGATTACCAGTGGGCGAAAACATGAACAAAGTCAAAGATTGGAAACCGGTAATTGATAAATTAAATAAAAAACTAACAAATTGGAAAGCGAAAACCTTGTCTTTTGCAGGTAGAATCACACTCATCAAGGCGGTATTAGGGAGCGTTCCAAATTACTACCTTTCACTATTCAAAGCACCAATAAGTGTGATAAATACGCTAGAAAGCATCAGTAGAAAATTTCTTTGGGATGGTGGACGATGGTTAAGAAAATAAGGTGGGTAGCATGGAAAAAAATTATGACTAATAAAGGCAAAGGACAACTTGGCGTGGGATGTCTTAAGGATTTGAATTTCGCTCTACTTGCAAAGTGGTGGTGGAGAATGAAGAATGACATAACACATACGTGGAAGCAGATAATTGAAGCAATACACGGTGGGGAAAGATCTTTAATCTCCTTCCCGTTAAAGAAATCAGTTACTGGGGTTTGTAAGAACATAATGTCAATAGAGAAAGATTTCGGAAAACTAAATATGGACATTCATCAGAAAATAAAATGCAAAGTGCGATCAGGTAGCACCACGAGGTTTTGGTTGGATCATTGGCTTGAGATCGGTATCTTAAAAAACGTCTTTCCTAACTTATTCTCATTGGCCAAAGACAAGAAAATTTTTGTTGCAGGTTGTTTCTCGAAAGTTGTTAACAAGTAGAGTTGGTCTTGGAAAGGGGGGGGGGCTCTACCGATTCTATTTCATTATCAACTTAACCATTTAATTGCTTTATTGTTACAGGTTAGGTTAAATTAGAGAGATGACATATGGGGATGGAATAAGGTCGATAAGGAGGAGTTCAAAGTGAGCTCGGTCAGAAAAGAGTTAGAAGAAGCACGTGGAGCAGTTTTTTCTTGCCCGAAATTCAGGTGGAACTCGTGGGTACAACCAAAAGTTAGAACTTTCATATGGAGACTTGTGGATGGAAGAATAACGACTAGGGATGCTTTGGCTTGCAGAGGAGCTCCAATAGTGGACACGTCATGTATCAATTGTGGGATTGACGAAGAAAGTGCAAATCATTTAATGGTCATATGTGTCTTTGCTAGATCAATATGGTGGCAAATATGGAGATGGTGTAATCTACCAATTCCATCTACTTTGGTCACAATCAAGGAGGTGCTCAGTCAGGTGGAGGGACTTCAACTTACAATGAAAAAAAAAGAAATTAATACATGCCATAGTACATACAACAATGTTGTGCTTATAGGTAGCTCGAATCAAGAAGATTTTTGAAGACAAGGTAACGTCGGATCATTATTGAGAGACGCAAATCAAGGAATTATCATACCTTTGGATTACATGTAGAGCTAAGATGGGGCACATTAGATGGGAGGATTGGAGCTCATTTCAACTATCCACTATTTAATAGGTGGCTTAATGTAATTTTTGTAATTTTGGTGTGGTCACTTTATGGCTAAGTTTTGTAAACTTTTGGCTTCCCCGAGCCTCTGGATTGGGGGTGGTATTCCGTTTTGGTTATAATAGTTTCGCACACTTTTCAAAAAAAAATTTAAACAAGCAAATAAGGAACATTCATTTTCATTTGGAAAAGTAAAAGCAAAAACCAAACAAAAAGGATATAAACACTTAGCCTTGGAAAAGATCCAACGTGAGATCATGTCTGAGTCAAACTCTTGAAATACTTCCTTTTGCAGTCAGCTACTGTGAATCCCTGAAGATAGCCGATATTTGTACAAGGTAAACCCGATCATTGATTTGTACGGGATTTCATGTGATTATAAGGTACCACTTAAGCACAAAACACGGCGTACCCCACATTTTAAAATAAAATGGTTTTGAAAACCTGTCAATCCTCAAGAAATACCCGAATTCATCTGATCATATCTTTTCGGTTAACTAGGGTACCATCTTGTCACCATCAAAAGAAAAAATAAAGTCCAAGTGGATTAAGAAGATGTAAAATGAATAATATCCAAGTGGATATAAAAAAGTACGAGCAATCTAGATCTTTGCTCAGCAAAACAAAAGAAGTCGTAAATTATCCTAGCGGATAAAAAAAGATTGAACACCCGAGATATTTGCGTAAGCAAAACATACGGGGTCAAATCATCCAAGTGGATGGGAAAAGATGAACACCCGAGATCTTTGCGTAAGCAAAACATACGGGGTCATTGGCGGTAATTTTCTTTACTTTGACGGTCACCTGGCACATGAATCATAATTCAACATGTAAGACTATATCTGATTGGATCAGTTTTCTTAGCTAAAAATGGGTTAGATGTTTCAAAAGGGGGTTCAAACAAACGTGCACGATTGAGATTTAGATTTTCACACTACTGAAGAATTATAACCATATGTCGGGTCTATCGGCTATTTCTCGGTAAACACCATCGCTTATGGTCTATTCCATGCTCAAGAAGTGTGACTAGACTTAATCACTTCTCACAAGGTCGGATTATATATTCCTGAAACAATTTCAATAATATCGGTGAGATCGAGGATAACAGCTTTTATAAGCTGACAAATATATATAAAGCGATTCTTTTTTCTTTATTGTCTTTTTTTAATTTCTCATATACCAAGCAATTCTTTTTCTTGTCTTTTTCTAATTTCTCTCTCAAAAGATTTATTTTTGAATACCGACGAACGAAAATAACTATACAAAAAGAAAACTATTTTTTGAAAAAGTTTCATGATTAACAAGTTCAAACAGATAAGACTATTTTTGAAAATTTTCTGAAAGGGATGGGAAATCACAATTATTCAAAGAGACAGATACACAAGGTTAATGGAAATTAAGCATTCCGAGCATTTCTACAAATTTCTCAAATTTGGAAGAATCGAACGCCTTAGTGAAGATATCAGCGGTTTGCTTGTCTGTTTTAACCTCAACTATCTTGATATGCTTTTTCTCTACACAGTCACGGATGAAATGGTGTTTGATCTCAATGTGCTTAGTTTAGGAGTGCTGAACAGGATTTTTGGTGATGTGAGGAACTCCAGTATTGTCATACAGAATGGGGGGTTTCACGAAATGTGATGCCAATGTCGAGCATCTGATGATGTACCCACCGAACTTGTAAACAACAAAGGGTTACGGTAATGTATTCAGCTTCTGCTGTGGATTGAGAAACGGTGGTCTGTTTCTTACATTGCCAGGACACAAGTCTGTTACCAAGAAACTGACAACCTGCAGAAGTGGATTTGCGGTCTAAGTTGCATCCCCAATAATCTGAATCTGAATATGCAACAAGATCAAACAAGTTATTCTTTGGATACCAAAGACCAATTTTACTTATACTTTAAATATATAAGAATACGTTTGACAGCAGACAAATGAAAGAGTTTAGGGTTAGCCTGAAAACGTGCATATAAGCACACTGCAACCATTATGTCTGGCCTGCTAGGTGTGAGATACATAAGAGATCTATCATAGAACGATAGAAATGCTTATCAACGATTTCGCCTTCTATGTCAGGAGAAAGAGAATGTCGGACTTTCACTTGAGTTTTGAATGGATGAGAATCAGTCATTTTGAACTTTGTCAGGATTTCTTTGACTTACTTCTCTCGATGAATAAGAATACCCGACTCAGATCGATCAACTTGCATACCAAGAAAGAACTTCATTTCTCCAATGGAGCTCATTTCGAACTTAGAGCGCATCACTTCCTCGAACTCTTTGCACAATCTTGGATTGGTGGATCCGAAAATGATATCATCAACATAAATCTACACCATGATAGTAAATGGACCTTCCTTTCGTTTAAACAAAGTTTGGTCAATAGCTCCCCGTTTAAAACCATTATCAAGCAGGTGCTTGGATAACGTTTCATACCACGCACGGGGAGCTTGATGGAGACCATACAAGGCTTTGTCCAATTTGTAAACATTGTGACAACCCGACTTTTTATGTTAACGTCGTTAGCAACTCCGTTAAAATTTTCCTTTAAAACTTAACCCCGTTAAGATTATCCGGTTAAGTCCTAACATAATTAACGAAATCAAATCTCAGGGACTACCTCTGACCATTTTTCAAACATAGAAATATGAAAGATCAGGGACTAGTCTTGTAATAAAGCCAAAGTCAATTCTGTTGACTTTTAAAAGTCAAAATCGTGCCTTTGATTTCCAATTCAATCTCCTATCCCAATCCATAACTGAATTACACATTAATGCTTGGAGCGATCGATTATGAACAGTCTCTCATCATCATTGCACGAATTAAAACGAATTATGAATATTAATCATGTAACCGTCGATCTCAATAACCATTATCAACCGAACTCGATCAATTCGTGCATCATTCCTGAAATTGAACTCTCACACACTCTAGTCGCATCCATCAGTAGCAAAGCCATACCCCAGTTCAGTCGGAAACAAGGCCGTGATCGACGGAGACTAAACCGCACGTCGTCGGACTCAGTTTTGGTCGAGCACTATCAACCCGACATCTAATCTGGTAATTGAAACCTTCCTCTGATTCGTTTTAGTCTATAGAATGAAAGCCCTAACCTAATTAGGGCTTACATTATCAAATTCTAATCAAACCAGATTCTAGGGTTCATACGTTTCTAGTTTGGTTGAACCCTAGCAATCCGATATCGATTAATGAAATTGAACGTGTCCTTAGAGTCGTCCCAGTAACTGGATTGAAAGCCCTATGAAATATTGAACTCATATCATCGAATTCAACACAATCCATAACCTAGGGTTTTAGTATGTTCATACGGAAATTTCGACTATAGGATTGATATCTTTGGAATTAAACTTGTCCTCAGGGTCGTATGACACCGATTTGCAAACCCCTATGTCCACAGGATCGATCGTAATCGGAATCGGTCGGATTTGGGGGTGGCATTGGGTTCGATCGCGACTTGAAATGGGGAAGGGGGCTCTCGGTAATGGATGATTAAAAGCATTTCAAATCGGATCATATTGCAAAGCCCTAGCGGGTGGGACTGGTTAAGGTGTTGGTGCTTGGGGGAGGAGACCCGGGTTCGAGTCCTCCAACCCCCATTTTATTTTAAATCGATTTTTAAGCATTATTTTATTATAAAAACTAATCCACCATTATTATATTAATATAATAAAATGTTTTGAACTCGAAAATTGCCCGTAGGCTCGGGTTAGTTTTATAAATTATAATCGTTATTATTTCCACTTTTAAAATAATATAATTATATATTATTTTCAAGACACGACTCCGTATAAAATATTATATTTATATTATTTTCAACACCGTGACCCCAACTAAAAATAATATACTTAAATATTATTTCACCTAGTTTATTGATCTCGTGTAAACGTTCCAAACTAAATAATAACATAATTGTTTATATTATTTACACACATTATTATCCTCGAATAAAAATAATATATTTATTATTTTTGCCACGTAATTGATTATTGTGCTTTTTCTCCGAACTTAAAATAATATAATAAAGTATATTATTTTTTTAGGCCACTATTGAATGGCACAAACGCGCGAATATATTTTATTAAATATTGTTATTTGTAATTAGAAACGTTCGACACGAAACGCGTATATTTTGATTTTTATATTAAGAAGTTCTTATTCCCGTAGACAAGTTCGTCTAACCATTGATCCTAAGTATATTTTAGGACGTTCGATCTTTCCGTGTCGTTGTCACAAACTCTTACGTATTCCTAACTGTCACATCTTATTCTAGGACATTCATAGATTGTCCGCGTGCAATCCATTTGTGGTTAGTGTTGCATCTTTGTGTGGTGCTAATTACTACGCTCTACTCAGGTGAGTTTCACGGCCCCTTTTTACTTGTTTTCCTATTGGGGGAGAAACATGCATGCACATAATCATTAATTTTTACTTGTTTTCCCGTTGGGGAGAAACATGCATACACATAATCATTATTTTTACTTGTTTTCCCGTTGGGGAGAAACATGCATACATATGAATATCATTTTACTTGTTTTCCCGTTGGGGAGAAACATGCGTACAAACAAACATCATCTTACTTGTTTTCCCATTGGGGAGAAACATGCATACGAACAGGCATCCGTTATTTGTCTCCCAGCCAGGGAGAGACATACACACGGACATGGATCACATAGTATTTTATTACCACTTGTGTACCTAAGTGCAAACATAACATGCAAAGTCCTTACACACTCGGACCGTTAATATATGGAGTATAGCGAGGAAATTTGAGTAGTACTACTGGGTTTGACAAACCCCACCCGGGTTAGTCGCGCTAACTAGATTGGAGGTCTAACGGGTGTAAATTGTCCTTAACACTTGCCATTTGTTGATGTTAGCAATGGCGGAAGGCACCCAAACATAAACAGTCATCTTCGGTTGCGAACGCTTAGAGTAACTTGTACATTGTCTAGCTAGCAATAGGTGTGACTTACGTATGTGGATCCAGCAACACTCAAACAGTTTATTTACATACAAACCTGTGAACTCACCAACCTTGTGTTGACACTTTTTCTTACATGTTTCTCAGGTCGCTTTGGCACAGGTTGCACACTTAGGACATGCATGGAGTCCTACTGTCATATCATCCATTTCAAACGTTTTAAACAGTGTTACTTATTTACATTAATTGACGATTGTTGCGTGTAATTACTTTTGATTTCATTCTAACGTTTACGCTTCCGCATTTAATTCTGAACATTTATGTTATGACTTTTGAAGTCTCATATAGTGTCATTTGATATAACTAATGACTGAGATCCTGGTGTGTCACCTTCCAAACGGTAAAACTCTGTTAGTGGAATTTGGGGGTGTGACAAACATGGTTTGGATATGTTAGATCAATGAAACCAGGTGGCTGCTTGACATAAACTTCTTCTTGAACCTTCCCATACAAGAATGCACTCTTGACCTCCATTTAATAGACTGTAAAGTCCAAAGTCGATTCCTTCCTCTTGATTAAACCCTTGAACTACCAAACGAGCCTTATTTCGAATGACAATCTCTCCTTCATCCTTCTGTTACAAAATACCCAGCGAGTACCAATTGGGATTTTGTTCTTTGGGAGGTCAACCAGATTCCAAACGTGTAGCTTTGAGAATTGCAACAACTCTTCCTGCATTGCCTCCACCCAGCTATTTTCAAGTAAGGCGACTTTGATGTTCTTTGGCTCGACTTGAGAAATGAAGCAAGGGAATAGACCGTCATTAATTGCTCCCAGGACCCTTCGAGTTCGGACTCCCACGTTGAGAAATGAAGCAAGAGAATTGACCGTCATCAATAGGATGATTCATGTGAACCCTTGACTGTGGAATCACATCCTCTTCTAGATTTTCTTCCAAATTAGTAATGCTGTTTTCGGGAATAAAGGATTCTTCCATTGTATACGGATCTGAAATAGAGGAATGCCGACCAACATCCACTATTGGAGGATTTTGCTCCTCAACTGTTTTACTTGTTGCAACAGAAACAGAGGAACCCGAAGTGGATTGTGCAAAAATTGCAGGCGGAGTATCCATTGATTGACTAGTTGAACTTGATTCATTTATAAGACCTAGGTTTTTCACATAAAAGAAAGGGTTAGCTGCAACAGAGATGTTAGTAAATAATTGAAGATTAAATGATTTAAACAAAGATTCCATGTCAAAAAGCTAATCAGTACCGTCCCCTGAGTCCGAGTGATTGCTTTCATGCCAGTTAATATCAATAGATTCCAGCACGATTTGTCTTCTCTTGTTGTAGACACGATAAGATCTCTGATTGGAAGAATATCCCACAAAGTAGCATTCATCAGCTTTAGCTTCAAACTTGTTCAGTTGATCCGAGGAGTTCAGCATGGTGCACACACACCCAAATTGTCTGAAGAAATCAATTACAGGCTTTCTCTTGTACATGATCTCATAGAGGGTCTTGTTACAGCCTTTTGTGATAAAGAACTCGATTTTGTATGAAACAGGCGGTGTAGACTGCCTCGGCCCAAAAAGTGTCTGGAAGCCTTGAAGCGACAATCATTGTTCTTGCTGCTTCGATCAACGTACGATTTCTTTGTTCAGCTACACCATTTTGTTATGGAGTACGAGGTGCACTGAATTTCCGGGAGATGCCTTTACTTTCACAAAAGGAATCCAAGGTGGCATTCTTAAATTCAGTGCCGTGGTCATTTCTGATTGTCTTGACTCTTAAGTTAAAAAATATTCTATCTGCAACAAATGAATCTTCAAAGTTTCTAGGGTCTCATCCTTGTTTGCTAAGAAGAAAACCCAGGTAAACCGAGGGAAGTTATCGGTGACTACCAAGCAATAGGACTTTCTTCCATGACTCATAACACTCACAGGACTGTAAAACCCCGACCAGGGCATCCTACAGTTGGTTCTCATAACGGGTTATTCTCTTTTAAAATAGATATGTTATCAATCAAACTACAGCGAAAGTCTTTCTAAAATCTATAATTATTATTTAACATCGTTATCGTCATAAGTTTACCTCACGAATGCCTACACACCGATCCGAGTAGCACCGCTCCCAAGCCAAGATATGCCGACCACCAAAGCTCACCTACACACAATCAAACGTGCATATAAAGTCAGCTACATTGAGTGAGTTCTAATAGTTTAATTTTAAATAAAAGTCATCTCGTCACAATTAATATTTATCTCCACTTAGGACCCTCCGGTCCTTGCAAAATAGTTTTATAAATTATCATCATATAGATAACTCATGTTATCTTATGATGTCCTAAAATGTTCACCACCCAAAACTCTCCCTACAAATATAGCCCCATAAATCTCTCCAACACAATTCAATCTTTATACACTAGTCACTCGTAATCTACTACCCGTATTAACTCAAAAACTTGACTAACACAATAATTCCCTAGACACCGACTTACCCAACCTTGACTAAGGCTCTCACAAATCTTGTGACACGACAGTTATAAGCACCACATCACAATCCTGACACTAAGGTCGCTCTAACTCTACTCGCCTCATTAATATTATCTACACAACACATTAATAATACCCCACGCACAATAAATATATCTCAACATTTGTATGTAATTTAACACAATAATATATGCACACAAACACGTACCTCGTCACTGCACCCTCGACAGGGCGTACAATACACCCCGAGCTTATCATTTGCCTGTTGAATATTGTCACCTTTGGTGACTTCCCGAAGGACTTCGACCTTCACAATCCCGTTTGCCATGTCTTAGAGACAACGAGGCAAACCCAATACCCGTTGTGTCACAAGGACATCGACACAATACGCACAACACAAATATAACACACATAACATCAAATTTCATTCACACGATTCATTGACTACACCTGCACCCCACACATAGCACTAGAATAATGTATCATACATGTAATCATAAGAGTTTAGCTTATATCTCGACCCACCCCGACTAACTCTCAACATGACACACATTAATAACTCATATCTCTTACTCACCTAATCAATTTAGACACCTCGTAACCCTTCATCTCCTTAGTGAATATTGTAGCTCATAAAAATGTATGGTTAAACCCCAAAACATCCCAATTTATTCGATATGCAAACACCTCTTGTATGTATGTACGATAGCCCCAAAAGTAGTAAAAACGTTTAAAAGAATAGGGGATTAGAAACTCACAGGTTATGCTAATTCCAATCCTAGATCCGACCCCGATCGCTTGCTCAAAACCCGAACCTGATCAAAATACATTCTACCCGTACATTGAATAATGTTTAACAATATAATAATCCCGTAACGCTCGTCAGTCTCTCTCCACGAAACTCTAACTGTGCATATTTACAAGGATCCGGTCATCCTTGACTTGATTGGAACCCGAACACCCAAACCGGGTGTCATGCACGCATGCAAACCATGCCATGCGAAACCCTAAATTACACAAAAAAAGTTAATCTGAGCCGGTCTCCTCCCATGCATGCACGTCATGTAAACGAAAAGCTTTAACCAGTGTCGTACCGACTTCCCTTGTAAAGCACCACCACACCACTTATCACTCCCATCGTCCTCATCCCCTTCCTCGAGCCTTTCTAGCCATACCTCTCGGAGTCCCATCACCTTCTCATTGCCGTCTTCGTCCTCATTACCGGGTCTAAACCTTAGCCGTTCAACACCACGCACTACCGCCATGCACCATCGTGATAGTCAAAACCCTTCATTCCTCGCGTACATCCTCGACCTCTCAAAATGTCACTGCCGTGCAACCACTGCCATCACATGCCGTTGCCGGCTCTCTTCCTGCCCCCACAGTCTCTTCACCGCCACCGGAACCACCATCTAGGCTATCGTCGGCCACACTGTGGACATCACAGCCTCTCACGGCGTCCTCCAACGGTCCCCGTATTGCACCCGGAATCACCACTTCAACCCGTCACTCTCCCTTCTTCGTCTCCGTTGGCAAGCCGAGGCCACAACCCCAAAACCCTAGTCAGGTATATCACTACACAAACGTAAATAAACATGATAAAAAAAGTGTACGAGGATTACCTTCTCATGATATGAAGATGCACGGTTGAAACGCTACCTCAAGCTCCCCATCGCCGGCTCCTTCGATCCCCAGCATCTCTCCCTCTCTCGGCTTTTTTCCTTCCTGCCGTCGCACGTACCTAGGCCAAAAGTGGCTTAGGGTTTCTCATAGTATGGTATTTAAACCGTAAGGACTTTCAATCGGGTCCCTATGCTTCTTTCTCGTACACTCTGATCCCGAACTAGACATTAAACGGTTAACTGGTCCTCTCATTCTCGTAGAATCAAGAATTTACATGGCAATCCCTGCTAACCGGGACATTTAATAAAGAGTCGGTTAATCCACCAACCCGAATCATTAGATTATGAATTTTCAGGATGTTACAAGTCTACCCCCCTTAAAAGAGGATTCGTCCTCGAATCCTGCGTCGACACAAACCAACAAGGCTTATCTTTCCGTTCTAATTCGTGCACCAAATCCATCTGGTGTCAAGCGTTCACCTTCACACTTATCGAATCTATTACATTGCTTTGCGACTCGACCACTACCCTTGGTGTTCAAAGGAGTCTTCTCCATTTCCCGCTTTCAGCTTTGGGACTGGTAGGTTTCACCTACCCCTCCCCCCATCTATCGTTTCTCAAGCCGTTAATCAGACGACACTTTACTTATTTGCACATTTCCCACTCTACCTTAACTAACATGTTATAGAGATGTCTGTCCAACTCCTCGCCTCATACCCTAATCGCCATCTTGTGATGATTTCTCAAAGCCCAAGCACCCTTGCCTTACTCATGTAGGTACTTCCCTTGTCCAACTCTGATGATCTCTAGGAGCTCGTGTAAGGCTCCTCTCGTCTCTGTAATCACAACGTGCCTCTCCCAAGACACTCCTTCACATCGTTAACATACGTCTCATGCGCCCCTTAAATAAGCACTTACACTCCACACTAGAGTTATAACCATCGATTCCCGTTGATTCCTAAAAGTCCACATATCACCATCATGCCCGCCTTGGAAGCAAAGCATTCGCTCCACTTGATGCCCCACAGGCGCCTGCCTTAAACTAGTCATATATTTACCAGAGTAGGCATTCCCTTTTTAGTCACTCGTGTGCAATCCAGCACTTATACCTCCTGAATCCTGCTTTCCTCGTTATTGCTCTATCATTACCGCACGATTTCCGACCTCGTCTCATTTATCAAGTACGAAAATGAAGTCCGTCTTATCACAAGCATAAGCCTCTTCTTACCATCATCTCATTCTAAGTAAACATCCCTATTCCTCTGGTATCTCATATTAACATAATTCTCCATGTGGAACGTATTCCATGGAGATCCCTTCGTCACTTCATTCACTCCGTGCTGAAATCTCTAGCGTCGTCACCTCGATCACGTCATAACTAGCTCTGATCAAGCGTTCACGTAACTCTTTCATCATCAACTCTCACAACTGTAGCCCTTGAATTTGTGCTCCGAATTCCAGATATATAAGCCTAGACATCTAATAAGAGCCCCTCACTGATCTTCTAGAAAATGTCAAAACTCTTCGCTTCACCTTGATGTAATAACGTCAAGAAAACGTCAAGATAGAAACACTATGCTTAAATCATTCCCACCACCCGTCCTATGCACCACTAAGCGTGTACTACTAGGACACATAACGTCAGATCATTAAAATAAGACCTATCATGATCAAAGTATATGTGTAGGTATAGCATCTCAACTCTCTAACTCGCACCAAGTGCACACCTAACCAACTAGACCAGAGCAAATCTATGTGTATACGATATAACCTCGTCATTTATAGACACACTGACTCTTGACCCCACCTTCTATCCATCACAACGGTAGCCCCTGCCACACGTCAGCACCTACTCACACAGAGTTCACACGGTCATACCCCATACGGGTCGTACCAATGGTTCGGGATGACACACTACTCAACCTAGACACAAGTCATCACTCTACACATTCATACACACAGTATTTATAATCATAATTGCCCACAGGATCTTGTCCTGAACATTTACACTTACTAAAGATGTATAATCATAACTCCCCACAGGACCCCGTCCTGAATACTTACAAAAGGTGCAATGCACTTCAAACATCACCTAGACATTAGCACATAGGTGACACTATCTTAAGACCGTAGACACAGACAAATTCAAAACTCATGTCTATACAAGTCTACTCACACAATCTACTCAACCATGCTCTAGTATCACAACAAAGATCACATTTAATACTAACTCACATCATTTAAAATTCAATAACACCATATCTCATATATTCCACTACTATAAACACAAACACCATTATCATTAATTATGTTCAAATCACTATGCGGTAAGACTCACAATAACTGTCAAAATCAAATAATCAATATTTGAATTGAGCATCACCCCACGTAAACGTCTAATCAGTCATAACGTCAAATCACCTCAGAATCTCTTGTGACAACTGCCACCCTACCTAATCATCAAGCAATCGAGCATCCCTAACACTGCCCGCAAAATCACTATTAGACTACGTCAGGTGCATCTGATGTGTCATCCTCTTGTTCCTCCGTATTAGATCCCGGGTCATTCACCGACTTCTCCTGAAACATAGCTCTATTTACCGTCGTAAGTGGTCGATCTCTCAACCATGCAGGTCCGCATCCTGGATAGAAATCACGTACTGCTGACACGGCCCTCCTTTTCCATCCGGTCCTTCTATTCACAGCATCATACAGCATGTTGCCATCCCAAGATCTAGTCACACTTGGTGCGGGAAGCGCCAACACCACCCCCATCTCACTGTCTGCTCCATCTACGGCAATCGTCGGCTTGACCTGTCGATCTGTATTCCTCTTAGTAAGAGTTCCACGCTTGCCCAATCTCGTACGCTTTGTCTTAGCCACCAAATCCTACTCAAGATAGAACATTAGAGTGGTTACTATGGTTAACAAATTCAGAATATGAGAGAAATCATACACTGCCAAATCATGGTGATCAAATGCAATTTGGTGCTCCACATCACTACTCAGATTCTAAACCTTTCTCATCATATTCACACTAGCTTTCTATCTTTCACACACTTCGGATGCACATGCATCCCACACAACTCATATAGCACCACGCAATAATCTAGCCAATCATTGTATTTATCACAATTGCACACCACACATGGTTACACACAAAATCACTAAAGCATGTCGACACACCAAACTATTTCACATATTTGCAATTAATGCTACTCCCCAATACCCAACTCACAAAACATGATTTCACCTAATCATACCACACAAATGCACGTACTGTTACACTAAACAATTAATACTCTAACAATTAATGCCTAACTCAAAAGACGTACCTCTTGGCTCGCGGTTACTCATGGTGGCATTCGTTTCACCCTCGTCCCATTTTCAGTTTAAGTTCAGGTATTTTATTGTTATAAAAACCCGATTTTCTCTTAAACCACGGATGTGATTCCAACTTGTAAGACCCCGACCCGGGCATCATATAGTTGGTTCTCATAACGGGTTATTCTCTTTTAAAATACATATGTTATCAATCAAACTACAGCGGAAGTCTTTCTAAAATCTATAATTATTATTTAACAACGTTATCGTCATAAGTTTACCTCACGAATGCCTACACACCGATCCGAGTAGCATCGCTCCCAAGCCAAGATACGCCGACCACCAAAGCTCACCTGCACACAATCTAACGTACACACAAAGTCAGCTACGATGTGTGAGTTCTAATAGTTTAATTTTAAATGAAAGCCATCTCGTCACAATTATTATTTATCTCCACTCAAGACCCTCCGGTCCTTGTAAAATAGTTTTAAAAATTATCATCATATACATAACTCCCGTTATCTTATGATGCCCTAAAAGGTTCAGCACCCAAGACTCGCCCAACAAATATATCCCCATAAATCTCACCAACACAATTCAATCTTTCTACACTAGTCACTCGTAATCTACTATCCGTATTAACTCGAAAACTTGATTAACACAATAATTCCCTAGACACCGACTTACCCAGCCTTGACTAAGGCTCTCACAAATTAAGTGACACGACAGTTATAAGCACCACATCACAATCCCGACACAACGGTCGATCAGAATTGGGGATTTGATTGAATAAAAGAGTTATAATGAAATTAGGGATATTTGTCTGAAGCTTTTAAAGAGAAAAAAGAAAGATAATCTTTTAATATTGTAATAGAATAGAATATAAAAAATAAAAAAGGAAAAATAAAATGAAGCAAATAGACCAATATACCCTCAACCAATTTCCACCACTCATTTTATTTAGATTCAATATGGACCACATATTATCACTTACACCCAATAACCAACCAATGAAATTAAGTTTTTGGGTTTTCATAATAAACATGGGTTTTGATAAGACCCACATTCTATATATATATATATATATATATATATATATATATATATATATATATATATATATAAATATATATAAGGTTGAGTTCATTAGAAAACTCGCTAAAACCGACCCAAACAAACTCCGATTGAACTCATTTCAAAGGCGTTAGAACCGCCAAAATGAGTTCATTAGGAGTTCGTTTGGGTCGTTTTCACTAGTTTTCTCACGAGCAAAGAGTTTTCTCATGATCCTTACCCTATTTATACACACACACACATAGGGGAAGGTTTCTCTAAAAAGTGAATTTTCGCTAAGAAACTGGGTCAAACGAACTCCGGTTGAACTAATTCCAGCGGCGTTAGAACCGGATAATCGAAATAAAGCCTAGAGCTAAACCCTAAACCTAAAACTAAACCCTAAAAGCTAAACCCAAAACCATAATAACCCCACCCCCACCTCCCAAAAACCTAAATCCTCCAACCCCCACCCCCCAAAAACCTAAACCTACCTACCCCTAAAAAACCTAAATCCCCCCACCCCCACCCAAAAACCTAAATCCCCCCAACCCCCACCCCTAAAAACCTCGACGAGTCGGTCTTAACATCGTTGGAATGACCCGGTTTCGTTTAAAAGGTAATCATTTCTTAGGTTTCTTAGCGAAAATTCACTTCTTATTTGAACCTCCCCCTATATATATATGTGTGTGTGTGTGTGTGTGTTCTAAATTGTTTGGTTTTAGAGTTACACAAAATCAGGTTTTAAATTTATAAATTAAAATGATAAATACTTCAACTAAACACACACACATAATAGGCAAGTAAACCTATCGCAGTGTAATATATCCGGGTAAGAACCAAGTATCAAACCATTGACACGGATTCCTTACTCAACCTTCGCTATTTTCTGACTAAGATAATAAGATGGAAAAAGGGGTTTTGTGTAAAAGAAAATAAAAAGGATAAGAAACCAAATTAGAAATATCATCTCGCTTAAGGTGTTATTCCGGTTGTTATCACTTGTTAATTAACGTTGTATTTTAGTAAGATTGGTCAAAGTTACTAGTACTAACCCTTTCGATAGGGGAGTTAGTATTTCATAATGGAACAGGGGATACGGTCAGCCAACTATTTCTAATAATTAGCGGGATCCTAACGGGGTCTCAAGTCCGTCGGCTGTCCTGTGAGTTATTATTCGGACTAAGATTATCCTGCCGGCTGACATACGCCACGTCGTGTAACATCTTTTGGAAAGTCGGAATACGCAACTTCCTCCGAATGTACTTTAGGAATGCTTGGACCTAACAATTTATATTCTTAAAATGGTTGTCTTTACTTTTAAATATATTTTAAATAAATATAATTTTCACTCTCAAGATCAAGCCTCATGGCTCCCACTTGAAGTCCTCTGCAAGCTAACAAGAGAAGTTAAGAAATACCGACACGAACCACAAGGTCCAGCTAAGACTCGAATTACTCGTTGAATACCCAAACCTCCAATCAACCCATAATATCAAACCTATACTAACTCGGCCGTTACTAGCACCAAGATTTGTATATAGATAGTACAAACTCGAATAAGCATCCAAACAAGAAGTCTTGCTTAAGTAACTTACAAGATTTATGATTATTAAGTTGGTTTAAATATCACTTATTCTTGTCTTTTTAAGATAAATTAAAGTAAAGACTTTGAGAATATAACATACTAAAAATACTTCATTAATTAATTAAAGTTCAACTAACCCAAGCAACGCAAGAGGGCTAGCCACGAATGACCATACAAGTGACTCCACTAACCCTTAGATAATGTGTGAAAGTGTTACAACACCAGGGGAGAGTGGGTATAGGTTTTCTCTTGTTTACTCTAACAAGAAGAATCATTTCATATTACAAAACTTACAAAAGGAAAATAAACAAAGAAAAGCTAAAAATGGACCAAAACCGAGAGAGTCCCGGCCCCAGCAGAGCACTAGGACCTTTACAACCCTTAATCTTGGACATCTAAAACACTAGAATGAGTTTGCTATTTATAGGCTAAGATTTTGGCAACGCACGGCCGTGCATTGGATTGCACAGGCGTGCAAAGTACCCTTTTCTTGTATGTGAAGGAATCTGGCAGATTTAGAGAGTACAGGGGCAGATTTGGTCTTTGCACGGCTGTGCATTGGAATGCACGCCTGTGCTTTGACCCTCTTCTGCTCCCTATTGAATTTTGACCTCCTACTTTGACTTCTTGGTTCCAGTTTTGTTCGGTTGACTTTCGGATGCTGATTTTCCCTTGATTTTGAGTGATTTCTTCATGTTTTTATAAACCAAGGTTATTTATCCTGTTGTAACACAATTGAATAGATTAGGTATAAATTCCCATCATTTTGTCTATAATTGTGTTGAATATGGGGATAATTGTGCATGTAAAATATGTATAAATGATGGCACATCAAGGCCCAATACTAGGTCTCACACCCGAGACACGACAAACACGAACCCCGAACCAAACATGAACGCAAATGCGACTACTGAACCGGAACAACATACAAAAGAGGTAATAATGACTGAGGCTCAGTTCTGAGGAGCATTGGCATCTAAGGTCACCAGAGTGCTCTAGACAACTTTACCTGGAATTCTGGACGATGCTCTCCAAAGAAGAATGGTTCCAATGGTCTGGGAAATACAAATGAAGGAACGAGTGGTGCAAACCCACGAATGGAGGATACTCTTCATGCTACTCCTATATGAAAAAAAACACTGGCACGACTCGAACCCACGAAACTGTCGTGATGACAAACCAAAGCATGGGGACTCATAATCAAGTATGCACTTACAAGAACTTCAGTGATTGTCATCCAAACCCCTTCAATGGGAAGAAGAATGCCATTGCAGTAATGCAGTGGATCACGTCTTTGAAAGCAATGATTAAAATGTGTGAGTGCATAGCAGATCAAGCAGTGAAATTTGTTGCACAGTTCTTCGAGGAAGAAGCTCTTGACATGTGGGAATTAGTCAAGCAAACAAAAGGAGAAGGATATGTAGACAGGATGACATGGGAAGACCTCAAGGCTTTAATTGTTAAGAGGTATTGCCCATAAAATGCAGTAGACAAAGTTGAGGCAGAATTCCATCGATTTGAAGCAGGAACTATGAGTCACCAGGAGTACATAACTAAGTTCAACGAAATAGCCAAACTATTACCACATCTGGTGACTCCTGAGTAAAGAAGGATCAAATGTTATGTCTAAGGCTTACCAACTAAATTTCATACCTTAGTGATGACTACCACACCTGAAATGATAAACTCAGCTGTTGAGCTGAGTGCGGTAATGTACGAAGAGGTGGCAGCCCAAGAACCACCAAAGATAGATCACAAGAGAAAACCAGAGCAGGTTATCTATAAGTTCAAACAAGGAAATAGTAAATTTCCCAGAAGAGGGGGTTTAACCTGGATAGAGCAATCCAGGGGATAAAGTTCCAGACTTGTCAAAAGTTTGGTCACTCTGCAACCCAATGTCCGAACGTTAAATGTTTCAATTGTGGGGAGATTGTACATTATAGGACTTCTTGTCCTAAGCCACCTAAGAAAGGATTGTGTGGACACAATAAAGGTGTAGGATGTGTGTTTGTCCTAGAAAGAAGAGGTGAAACTAAGAATGATGCCAAAATGGTACCAGGTACATTCTTAGTTAATAACATTCACGCCAAGATAGTATTTGATACAGGGGAGAATAGAAGTTTTGTTTCATATACGTTCACCCCATATTTAGGCATGAAATCTGTCCCGCTTATTCATGCCTATACCGTTGAAACCACAAGTTACGAACAAGTTAGGATAACCGAATCATACCATGATTGTGTCATCAATTCATACCATGATTGTGTCATCATTTTTAGTGGCAATGAGGTGTTAGTTACACTAATGCTAATGAGTATGAATGAGTGTGCTGTTATCCTAGGGATGGATTGGTTGAACCAATACCAGGCCCAGATTGATTGTGATCAGAAGACTGTTAAGATTAATAAACCAAATGGAGAATATTTGGTGATTCAGGGTGACTGGATAGTAATAAGATTGAAATCATTTCTTTAGCAAGAGCTAAGAAACATTTGATTAAGGGAGATGGTATATTCTTAGTTTATGCGTTAAACGTCAAACCTGAAGGATAGATTATGGATATTCCCGTAGTCTGTAATCACCCGAATGTTTTTCTAGATGAATTACCCAGTCTTCCACATGATCGTCATATTGAATTCCGAATCAAACTTATTCCTGGAGCTAAACCTGTTGCAAGATCCCCTTATCGCCTAGCTCCCTCGGAATTTAATTAATTAATGAAACAAATCCAAGAACTCTTAGACAAAGGATTCATTCATCCTAGTACTTCGCCTTTGGGAGCACCAGTACTATTTGTATAGAAAAAGGATGGAACCATTAGAATATGCATCGACAATAGAGAATTAAATAAACTGACTATAAAGAACATATATCCATTACCCAGAATAGATGATCTGTATAGTCCCAAAAACCAACTCAGATCTATAATAGAGATTTCCATATCAAATTAGATCCACAACGCAACTATTGAGTAGTTAATTTGAATATTAATGTGATTAAAATATGAAACAAAGATGAACTCAAAAAAAAAAATCAAACAAATTCCATTGATATAGCCCAAAAGATTGATTACAAATATGAATCCTGTTTAACAAATGAAAACCCTAATTCTTAAACAAAAACACACACAAGTGTGTGATTATAATAAAAGCTTTAACCCTAAAATGAGAATTTGGGGACTATTTATAGACAACCCATCGAGTGTCGCTATGCAACGGGGCGACACTCTCCAAAGTGTCACCAAATAACTTACACGACACAGAGAGTGTCGTCCCAGAGTTTCGTCGGGTTAGTCTAAACTTGTCAAAATTACATAATCAGTCCTTGATCTTTGTCAATCGGTTTACAATGGTCTAAATAGACCCAACAATCTCCCCCGAGACCGTTGCATACTGTCTTCATTACTTCTCCGATGACTTCTCTTGATCAACAACATCCATTGCTTCTTTTCGCATGACCAAGGCACGTGCTACTACTCTTGCAAACAGTAGAATTTCCTCTATAGTTGTATTGCCAAAGCCATGATTAATTCCAGATGAGTACAGAACTTAAATATCAGAGGTTGAAAACATAAACATATTAATCGGATCTAGGATGCGCAGGTCCGGTTAATCAAATGTGCAGATAACAGCTTCACTGGTATGTTTATCATAATGCCATTTGACAAATTTTGTGAGCAATACCGGAAGCTGAAGAGGGATTTTGACCTTGAGAACAACATCACCTGGTTTAATGGAGATGGTAACCTTGCCTTTGCGGGTCTTGGGGTCAATAATTTTCTTGTATCTCTTACTGATGCTCTTTGTAGACTTAAAGGTTGAAAAACCTTGATCACATTCACGACGAATCAGACTTTCTGCAAAATTTTCCGCCCCGCTGTTGTGGGGATTGATAATATTGAGTTTGACAAGGGTTTAAATATCCCAACAAGGAAGACTTTAGAGAGCATGAACGTTTTTTAATATTGAATGTCTCTACTCCTTCACCTGACGACGAACAGATCCTTAACCGAATAATACATCCAGCTAATGATTTAACTGGTGTCCTCATTTTTCTTAGGCTTGATCTTCTGGATGAGAGGATCAGGGATAGGATGAAGAAGCTTGAACCACTTGCTTCTATCGAGAGAAAAGTCTGTTTCCACCTTCTGTCCATCCATATTTTGTATTTTATCTTCTCGTCTGGTCCGTCTTTTTCAAACGCAGGGGATTATTCTTCTAAATCAGCTTTTGAAACAAGTTCATCGTCATCTGATTCAGTCCATTCAACATCAGAGTTGTCTCTCCTGTTCCCTTTGCCACCACCATTATCACAAGAATTTTTATCAGCACCACTATCACCACCAGTATCACCACCTTCACCATCAGATCCACTGTCATTACCAGCAGCATCACCGTCACCAACTTCATCACTACCTTCACCTTCACCACCATTGTCGCCTTCATCATCACCACCTTCATCCTCTCCACCTTCATCATCTTCACCATTATCACCACCATCTTCATCATCATCATTATCTCCATTATCATTAACTTCTTCCTCAACATCTATAGGTTTCTTAACTTCTTCCTCTTCCTCTATCTTTTCATCGGATATTCCTAAGCCCTAGATTTCAATTAAAATCTTTGAGATTCTAACTAGGGCTCGGTTCTGATCATTAATAGTGTTGTAGGAGTTAATACTTTCCCTTTTTTGCTTCTTTATCATCTTTTCTTGATCATGTATGAGGAACTTCATCTTTTCCAGTTCATCCTCTCTGTCGCCTTCTCTATCTTGAAAGGCCTTTACTTAGTTTTTCAGCTATAGGATCTCTTCCTCTACAACCATTCTCTTTTCATCCATCCGCTTTCTCTTTAGCAACACATCATGGACTGATTATGTTTGTGATAAGTCAAATAGTCTTTTTCCTTTTTGGTTGTTCCTTCAGTTGGGACGGTGGAGGAGACCGTTTACCAGCTTCTAGAGCTTCACGAGCTAAGGCATCTTCCTCAGCTTTCTCAGTAGTTACTTGGACTGTTTCTAGGGTAGGGAACCATTCCCTTCTTCTTTCAACATCTCTCCTTCCTACCTTCCTGTCGCTTTGCATAAAGCTACCAGTAGGTTTAGCTCCAGCTCTCTCTCTTTCTTTTCTCTTTTCCTCCTTTTGTTCAGGAGTTAACTTGGCTTTACCCCTGCTTAGTCGATCTGCATCGTGTTTGCTTTTTCTTTCTCTCTCTCCAAATTCCTTTTCTTTATCAATATCTTTCTTCGTCAACTTCTCGTTCTTTCTTCTCTCAATCGCTTGCTTTATCAACTCAAATCTTTATGAAGTATACATATTTTGGAATAGTGGAGTAATTTTTCTAGAGAAGTTGGTATGACCTCTATCACGGTCTGTGTAGATTCTTCTATTCAATTTGGTGAAGATCAGCAAGTCTCTAACCTTTTGTAGATCAGGAAGTTCGTTATTGATCATTATCTGAACAAATCTCGGGTACATCAACCATCTGTTGGATTGATCATTTCTACACATGTGGCTAAAGATGATGTTGGAAATATTGATTCTTTGGTTACTGCACAACCTCAGCATTGCATTTGCCCATTCATAATTGATGGCATCGTATCCACGTTTTCTATGTGATAAGCAAACTTCAAAGATGTGAGTCAAGAACCTCCATTCTCTAGACAATATACTCTTCTTTAATTCCTTCTTTCTTAAATCTCCTTCGTACCCGATCATTCTAAAACCCTCTTCAGCAACACTATCAACAACCTTATATGAGTCACCCAATTTGTCACTCAGTCTTAGAACTTTTCGCACGGTATCTTCAGATACACGAATAACCCTTCCTCCGATAGTTGCTTTTATATGAATTGGTTTGACGTTGACTATTAATTCTGCCAAGTACCAGAACTCCTGAATTTGTTGCTTGATAACCGATAGGTCATGATTAAAAATAAAGTGAATCCTTGATCTATTAATCCAGCGAACTATGTCACGGTAGCCTCGGGTTTCTTTGTCTAGATATGCTACCACATTGTGTCACGAGTTAAATATAAGATTCTCCATTTGCACAAGACACATCACACATTAGACATAATTTACCGAAATTAAAATTAAAAAAATTAAGTTTTTGATGAAGTGTCGCTAGGATAGGTCATGTGACAATCAAAAGTGATGCTTGCAGAGTGTCGTTGATCAAGAAGTGTCGTTTGGACACACTATCTCTGGACAAATGAGTGTCGCTGGACATGTGTCGTTGGTTTGAGTGCCGGCAACACTGATTAGTGTCACTAGCCCAACAGTCACCGGACACATTGAGTGTCGCTAGCAAGTGTCATTGACCAGTTTGAACGTGCGTTAATTAGAGTGTAGTCTCTAAAAGCTTTGTTCGTAGAGTGTCATCCAGGGCGAGTGTCGTCGGACGAACATGCAGTAAAAAGCTGACTGATTTTGCTCAAAACTCATTCAAACTTCGTTATTTGTTCTCCAAAAGCTATACAAAGCAAACATACATCATATTAGTACCTTTTTGTGGAAAAATAATGTGGTCAAAAAAAATTTGAGAGCCCATAAAATGCGAAATCTGAAAGATAAGGCGGAAAATTAGGTCTTTTGTGCGTTTTTACGATGGTGAAATCTTCGAGGAGAAGAAAAGGTAAAATGAATTCAAAATTTTGAATTTATAGGAAAAAATGGCATCTTCGGCGACACTTGCGGAGTGTCTCCAAGGGTCAGTGGCGACACACCATTGACTGTGGCCAAGGGTTACAGGCGACAATCTTGAGTGTCACCAACTCAGGCACAAAGTCAGAAAAATATAAAATCTTAAATTTGAGACCTCTGACATACGAATCGTTCAACATAAAAGGAAACGATAAAGGATAAACCACCTGAAGTACCTGTAAAGACACAAGGAAACTGTTTTTGTGAGAGTTTTTTAACATAAACAAGACTAGAACAACTTATTTACAGCAAATCTTTTTTAGATATAAACCGGTGTCACCTGTATTGAGATCATACTGGCTTGCAAAGTTAGTCAAGACTTTAGTTTTCATCTGGATAGTTACAACCCAACGATGATTGCCAGTATGTTTGTCCTCTTAAGATCATGCATCTTTGATTTGAATTGAGAGACTCGTGATGTTTATCATGTTTTGGTAATATTTGAATGATCTTAGTGGATCCCACACTCAGTTAGGTAAAAACCTACCAATCCTCATGGTCTATTGAGTGCCAGTGATGAGAGCTTTAGGTATATGTTCACACATAATCAGAGAACATGATCACGATGAGAGACTTAATATATAAATATTAGAGCATAACAAGCATGGTTTTTGTGAGCTGATCAAGAAATCTTTAAAGCTTTTGATCAGGAACACGTCACAGCGGACTTACTTGCCCTGGTTTATGAAATGGGCTGGACTTACAAGCACGACGGACTTACATGCCATGTTTTTGTCAAGAGATCCTTATATGAACAATCACTTAACCAAAAATGAAAAATATTTACTACTACTATGTACGCTCAAAGGCATATCCTTTTGTTGTATGTCATTGCATATCTTTTAGATTTATTCTTATAGACGCCATTGCGTGCCTTTTTGCTCACGATACTGCTGTGCATATCACATTTGCACGCATTGGTGTCTTTTATTTTTCATGACACTGCATGGTATTAGATAGTATGTATAGGAATGGAGAACAGTCAACTCGTAACCCCTTTGTGAAAGGTTTTAGTTTATGAAGACCTAGACTTAGATGGGAAACCGCTTATCATCGATCGTTATGTTCTATCATAGAGTAACCTTTTTTTACTTTGGTTGAAATATTGAGCCTACCGACATATCATCAGTTGTAGTTGCATTCTCCCTGCAGATCCTGTTCATGTGATAATACAAACAAGTCAGTTCATATCATTTCTCAAAAGTTCTGATAGCACAAAGATACTATATTATTTCAACCATAACGCTTTTTGTGAAGATTTTCTTTTATAAAAATTTGGACTGTGTTCAAATTGCTTTTCTTTTTCAAAGAACGATATCTCCCTAGAAAATTTTATTTATAAGTCATATCAGAGTGAAAAAACAATTTCAAGCACAACAGAAGACTCAAGATAAAAAATGAAATTTTCAAAGAAGGATAAAAGAAACGACTATGAAGAACAGATAAGCATGCGGAGGGTCTGAAAATCTTTTTGAATTTTTGAAAGAAAATAAAGAAATAAAAGATAACTGCAACACAAACAGATAGCAAATATGCATAGATATATATAGTATAAACAAGATATATAGAGAGAGGCATCAATTAAAGGATATCAAACCCAAAAGCTCGTCCAAGGACAGAAACTTTGATTTATCAAAGGCCTTAGTGAAAAGATCTGCCTTTTGATCGTCAGTGGATACTAACACCACTTTAATATATCCCTTCTCAAATGCATCCCTAACAACATGAATCTGCAATTCAATGTGTTTAGTCTTTGAATGTTTCACAGGATTCTTTACAATACCGAGAGTCGCTTGATTGTCGTAGAAAATCAGAGTCTGCATGAAGTTTATTCCATAATCCAATAACTATTGTTGAATTCAGAGGACTTGGGAACAACAACTAGATGCAACGATGTATTCAGCTTCTGTCGTAGAAATGGAAACAGTGGTCTGCTTCTTGCACTGCCAGGAAACAAGTCAATTCCCCAAGTACTGACAGCCGCCGGCAACAGGCTTTCTGTCGAGTTTACAACCACCGTGATCGCTGTCAGAGTATGCACATAACTAAAATCACCATTCTTAGGATACCATAACCCTAGTTTCGGTGCTCCTTTCAAATAGCGAAAGATCCTTTTGACAGCAACCTCTTGTGATTCCTTGGGATCCGATTGATACCGAGCACAATAGCACACTACGAACATTATATCAAGACGACTGGTAGTCAAATACATTGATGACCCGATCATAGACCGGTAATGATGTTGATTAACCGCTTTGCCTTTGAGATATGCTGAATGGAGTCTGAGACGGTGAACAGTCGGACATCTTGAATTTCTCCAAAATATCTTTGATGTATTTGGCCTGATGAATCAGAATACCGTCTTCAGACTGGACAACCTGGAGCCCGAGAAAGAAGGTCATTTCTCCTATAGAGCTCATCTCAAACTTGGTTTTCATCACCACCTCAAATTCTCTGCAAAGAGTCTCATTAGTTGACCCGAATATTATGTCGTCCACATAAACTTGAACCATGAGCACATCCTCTCTGACAGTCTTGCTGAAAAGCATCATATCTATAGTGCCCCGAACGAATCTGTTCTGAAGAAGGTGTTTGGACAGGGTTTCATACCATGCCCTAGGAGCTTGGTAGAGTCCATACAGAGCCTTATCCAACTTGTAGACTCGGTCTGGGAACTCTGGATCACCGAATCATGGAGGTTGGCAGACATACACCTCCTCGTGCACTTTGTCATATAGAAATGTGCTTTTCACGTCCATCTGGTAGACTTTAAAGTTCTTGTACAAGGCGTAGGCAAGAAAGATACGAATAGCCTCCAGGCTTGCAACTGGAGCGAACACATCTTCGTAGTCAATTCCTTCTTCTTGATAAAAGCCTTGTACAACCAGACGAACTTTGTTCCAAACCACTACCCCTCTATCATCCTTTTTGTTACGGAACACCCATCTTGTTCCTATGGGGTATTTATTGGTCGGAAGATTAACTAATTCCCACACTCTGAGTTTTCTAAATTGTTCCAGTTCTTCTTGCATTGCATAGACCCAGCTTGGCTCCACCAGGTCCATAGAAATGTTTTTCGGCTCAACTTAAGACATAAAGCATGAGTACAAACATTCGTTGATCACACCGGACCGACTTCTTGTTTGAACTCCTTCAGAGATTGAACTAATAACATTATCTAGAGAATGACCGATGAGAATCCTGGAGTCAGGACCGGAATGAACTTCAGTATGCACTGGTAGATTCGATAAATGATGATCAAGAATAGCTTCGGCCTCATGAGACTCGAACATATCTTCGGTATCTGGAGTAGGTGGACCAACAATAGGCGTCCGATCAGTCGAAGCAGTAGTAAAGTTTTCCACCGTTGCTTGATTAATCACTACATGTAGAAACAAAGACTGATGGCTACAAAATTCTTTAAGTACAAATGCAGCTGATCTCAGAGTTTGCTGCTGACCAACAAATCTGCTGCGGATAGCCTTATCTGCTGAAGACCAATGTTGCGGTCGATAGGCTTATCAGCAACATCATTCTCATTCTTGCTGCTGATAGCTATGTTCCTTGAACACAAATCGTTGCAGCTGACTATCCATGCCAAGCGTCACTGACAACTTTCTGCAAAAGCAACTGACACACTCAAAGCAGAAGGAACCTCAATGGTGCAACCAATGACGGACGACAATGCTCTTCTCCGAGCATGCAAACAATGATGAATAAAGAAAACGCTTCAATAAAGTTAGCTAGTTTAGCTTTAACGTGTAAAATTAGCTTTTGTATAAACGATCAACGGTCTATGTTCGATCTGATCCTTAGAATCAAGGGTCTATCTTGATTCTAAGTTAGTATAAATACGGTGTAAACACTTCATTGTAAGTGTGCTTTTGAATTAGAGTTTTCACTTGTAATCGTTTATTCTCAAAGCTTAATACAACAGTGTTCTTATCAGTATTCTTTCTGTCTACTCGGTTGTAATTGTGTAGTTGTTATTGTTTCCGCCAATCTCAACTAAGAACAGAACCATCTTGTAATTTCACGATCCTACAAGTGGTATCAGAGCTTTGGCTCAGATTAAACAAACTAAAACTTGTTTAATCACTTCTGGTTCTATTCTAAACTCTCTCTTTCATCAAGTCACCAAGAACAAAAATGGCACAAAGCAATGGTTTTGAAGACATCGGCAGCATCAACCGACCACCAAGATTGGTGTCTGGAGAATACTACAACATGTGGAAAAATCGCATGGAAAGTTTTTTCTGCTATCAGGAGTACGGAATGTGGAAATCCATCAGGGATGGACCCTACATTCCCATGGTGGCATCTGCTGACTCTGGAGGACCATCAGTTCCAAAGGATCCCTCCAAGTACTCGGATGAAGATATAAAAAAGATGAAGGTGGACTTCAAGGCACTAGGAGCTATCCAAATGTGCCTTCCAAATGAAGTTTTTCATAACTTCAGAAGTCACAAAACCGCCAAAGAGCTCTGGGAGGCTCTTGAGAAGATGTTTGCTGCCTCAGAAGAAGTCAAAGAAAACAGAAGGGACATCCTGAAGCAGCAGTACGAAAACTTCGTATGGAAGGAAGGTGAGTCCCTAACTGTTTTATATAATAGATTTACTTATCTTATAGGTGAGCTGCAGTGCTCAAAGGTGAAACTGGAGAATGAGGATATTCTCAAAAAGTTCATCAGGTCTTTACCTAGCTGTTGGACACTCTACACGGCGTCCATTAGAAGAACTAAGAATCTGAAGACTCTCCAAATGACTGAGCTCTTCGGTATGCTGAAGACTTATGAGCTAGAGATGATTCCGGCAAAAGAACGAAGCTCAAGCTACCAAACAGCTTCAACATCCACCACCACCTCTTCTGCTTTTTTACTCTGAGTACTCAGGTCCTAGTACTAGCAACTACTATCCTCCCATAGTCACACATCCTCAAACTCCTACCTCTAAAACAAACACATCACCATTTCTTCTTGAAGCTCCTTTTCAATCCTCATCCACTGCTGCTTTTGTTTCTGAAAACTCAAGCAACATGTACTTTATCAAGGAGGATCTTGAGTGCTTCCATCCAGATGATCTAGAAGAAATGGATATACAGCACTCGTATGCCATGCTCTCTATAAGAGCAAAAAGGTTCTACTCTAGAACCGAAAGTCCCATTCCAAGCACCAGCTCCAACACCAGAGTTGGCTTAGATAAAAGCAAACTGAAATGTTACAACTGTAACCAACTGGGTCATTTTGCTAGAGAATGCAAGGCACCTAGGGCAAAACCCAGCAGCTCACCAAGCCCAACCAAGACATCAACAGCAACAAGCTACTCCTCCAGCTCAAACTGCAGCTTGTGCAACTGTTGGAACATCTGACTTTGACTGGAGCTTCCAGTATGAAGATCTACCTACTAACAACCAAGCTCTTATGGCAGACACAACTGAGATACCGCCTCAGGTATATGAACATCTATGTTCCCAAGCCTGTATTGATAAGGTTTTAGGCTAAAGAAAGCATAATCAAAACCTAATAGATCAAAATGAAGAGTTTCATCAAATAAAATCTGAATTCAAAAAGGTTGAAGACAGTTATAAAGAAAAAATTAACTGCCTAAAGAAAGAGATTTCATCATTAAAACATGAACAAACCAATCTTGAAACTCAGATTGATGATCTTTTTGTCAAATTAAAAGCTACCAGAGCAGAATTAGCAGAGCAGAAAGTTCACATTGACAAATATGAATTTGCATCCAAAAACCTGCAAAGACTTCTGGATGCTCAAATTCATGATAAGGTAAAAACTGGTGTGGGGTATCATGCTGAACAATATCAAGCAGTTGCACCTCCTGCTGACTACGTTGCCATCCATGAACCAAGCTTCAATCTAGCAAATCTTGATATGGCCAACAAAAATCTTGATCCTTCTAAGGATGAACCATTGGTACAAGAATGCACTACCTCATCATAGTCTGATTCAACTTACTCAAACTCCACTAAAACAAGTGAAGCTTCATCTCCTCCTGCCCCTCAAGTTACTCTGACTAAAGATGAAGTCCATTCAGCACAAGTACCAGCCATTTCAGTACCAGTTCCTACACCATTCAAACAAATCAAAATTAGCTATCCTCCAGAAGGTAGGAAGCTAAATACTGAAAAGGGCCAGTCCTCATCTTCAGTCCAGCCAAGGAAGGTGTTTGACATATGTCATGCACCTGGAGAAAGGGTTCCATATGTTCAAAAAACATTGGAAGAAGCTACTTTTGAGCACAACAAATCTCACCCTTGGAATTTCAAAGACCTTTTCAAAAGAAAGGATTATGTGTATCTTTCAAGGGATAAACTGGCAAAATCATGTTTTGTCTGTGGAAAATATAACCACATTGCTAGCATCTGCTTCTACTACATTCAGCAACAAAGAAACCTCAAGCAACATGCTTTTGAGAAGACAAAGAAGAACAAACAGGTAAGAGGTTTTGAAGCTAAGACAACTCAATTCAGAAAATCTCTTTCTCCACTAAGGGAACAGTTGTCAAAACCTCAACAATCTTGCATCATCTGTGGAGAATCAGACCACTTTGCTGCAAACTGTAAGTCAAATCCTTTCAATCAGGTTCTTCTTCCAACCCCAGTTATACAAAAGCTTATCGGCAAGGTGAAGAAGGATAAGCATACATATGTTTCTAAGCCATCAGCAGCCAAAATAACTGCTGCTGATCGAGTAAAGCCCAAGCAACCAAAAGGAAGGCCTTCAGCAGCAACAAAGTCTGTAGCTGCTCAAGTAAAACCATCAGCAGCAACAAAATCTGTTGCTGATAAGCCAAAATCCTCATATACAACATCTGCTGCTGAAAAGACAAAGAGAGGTGGAAAACCACCAACTCAACAATGGAAGGTAAAGAAACCACCAAGCATCATCATCGGTTCAGTTGAGTGCGTCTATCCTTTGGTGTAAATATGTCTGTCTTATGTTGTAAATAAAAGTTATAACTCGCAGCACCCTTTTGGCTGTTGACAGGTCTAATTTTCAGCAGCAAAGAATTTGCCCCTGATTGCTTTAACTTATCAGAAGGAACAAGTTTCCTGCAGATAGTTTTAAGGATGTCAGCAGCAACATCCTTGCTGCAGATCATTGCATATATCAGCAGCAATTAAGTCTGCTGCTAACAAACTTAACCTTCCGCAGCAACCAAAGTTACAGCGGACAAGCTTATTCATCCACGGCAACCAAGTTTGCTGCGGATGGATAAATTTAAGTCCAAATTAACTTTTCCCCGCTTTAAAGAAATTAATGTCAGTCTTTACCATGACTGTCTCAGTGTATTACAGCTGTAACAATGAAAAGTAAATAAGGTTGTACTGTACAAGTCATTTTGCTTTTTCTCTCATCTACCGTTATAAGACCAAATCAAATTTTCTTTACCACCTCTTCACATTCAATTCAACCCTAACCAACTATCACTTTCACCCTAAGTCCCCACCACATTCAAAGCTCTCCATATTCTCCATACTCTCAAGTCTCCACCATACTCAAACCATATTCAAATCATCCCTCCAGAATCAAACGGCTATGGCAGATATCAACAACCCAGATGATAAGTTTTCCACATACCATAAACTAACAGCATACCTTACCAAAGGAAAGAAATCCGATGGTTTTGACGATATGATCGATTTCTTATGTCGATCAAAGATCTACTTTGCCCTCACCACCAACCCTACCATATATATCCCTCATATGGAGGATTTCTGGAGTACCGCCGTCTACTCAACCGAACAGGGGATTCCCCAAATCAAAGCCAAAGTAGACGGCAAGAATATCACCATCTTGGAAGCTACACTCAGAAAACATCTTAAGCTTCAAGATGAGGGAGCAGCCATCTCATACTCGAAGGACGAATACATGAGGACCTTTGTCTCCATTGGATACACTGGAAATCAAACCGAGTATACTATCGAGAAGGCGCTGATAGGCCCACCATGGAAGTATCTCTATCACACTCTTCTCCAATGCATATCTCAGAAGAAAAGCAGATGGAATCAAGTAAGCTCCGTTCTTGCCACCACAGAGAAGAAGGACAAGGTGGAGAGTTGGCTCCTTCTGGATGTGGTAATCGGCTAAGGCTCTGCCGTCCTCGAGCTGTTTTCCGATGAAGATTAGACGTTGCTGGTCTGACGGGATGCCTTCCTTGTCCTGGATCTTTGCCTTCACGTTGTCGATTGTGTCAAAGGATTCGACCTCAAACGTGACCGTCTTACCAGTTAGGGTTTTTACGAAGATCTGCATTTTCGCCGATTTGGAGTGATAAGATGAAGCTGTTTCCAAAAAGGTACTCAGGGGTCAATGTTCCATTGTTATCTACAATGCCGAACATACAAATTACCACGGGTGACAGTTCAGCAATCCTAGCTGATACTGATCCCACACCCTCCACCTCACAACCTGAACAACAGTCTGCTTCTACCATTCGAACTCCTGTGCATACCACTAAGGATGCACAGGTACAAAAAATCACTTCACCTCTTTTGGATGTTATCGTTCAACCGGAATACAGGGCCCCGATTGCGACGACTAGGAAAAGGGGCAATGAATCTCTTTCTTCTCTTGCCTCAAAGGCCCAAACCCAACCTAACAGCCCTCACTCGGAATCACAACATTCTGGTGAGAATATCATAAGGGACAGCCACATTATTAGGGAGACTCCTTTGGATGTCTCTCTATTAGGATCAGGATCACTTCCCAGATCCATAGAACAGCCCCCTGAGCCTTTCCTTTTTCTTTTGAACTTAAGTGTTGAGGAACCTGATCAAAATGATGTACCTTCTCCAACTACTACTATCTCGGAGGTACTGATTGATCTTGCTTCCAACACACCCAACCCAAGTTCGTCTACCCTGAAGGTCCACTCTAGGAGCCATGAAAGAGTGGATGTGGAAGAGGCTGTCACTACTACTGGTCCATCAAATAACCAAGAGGACAGTGACAACATTGCTAAGACCTCAACCACGGCAACTCACAGTGAGGATATTTCCTTGGAAACTCCCCTCACTGAGAGGAATCCCAAGTGCCAAGAAACCATGGGTGATGGGGATGAAGAGGCCAGGCCTAAGACCCCATCTAGATCCAAGGATTCCACAGCTGTGGATGAGGACAGACTGTAACTTCATATCTTGATATTGACGGCCAGGATGGTCATGCTAGAGGCTGAAGTGTCCAAATTAAGACACCAAGTCTCTATGCATGAAGCTCATAAATTCCAAACTTTACCTACTCTCTTCCTTGTATCAATGGGCACCCAAACTGATGCTTATTCGTCCACCGATGCACCCAAAAAGGGGGAGATGGTCCCAATGGAGGATATAAGGTTGAAAGGATAGTCAGAAACATGCAAAAGCTTCAGCAACAAAGACAGTAAGAGAATTTTGGTAGCATCAGTCTAGGGGGAGTTTGTAGAAACAAAGACTGATGGCTACAAAATTCTTTAAGTATAAATGCAGCTGATCTTAGAGTTTGCTGCTGACCAACAAATCTGCTGCGGATAGCCTTATCTGCTGAAGACCAATGTTACGGCTGATAGGCTTATAAGCAGCATCATTCTCATTCTTTATGCTGATAGCTATGTTCCTTGAAGACAAATCGTTGCAGCTGACTATCCATGTCAAGCGTCACTGAAAACTTTCTGCAAAAGAAACTGACACACTCAAAGCAGAAGGAACCTCAATGGTGCAACCAATGACGGACGACAATGCTCTTCTCCGAGCATGCAAACAATATGAATAAAGAAAACGCTTCAATAAAGTTAGCTAGTTTAGCTTTAACGTGTAAAATTAGCTTTTGTATAAACGATCAACGGTCTGTGTTCGATCTGATCCTTAGAATCAAGGGTCTGTCTTGATTCTAAGTTAGTATAAATACTGTGTAAACACTTCATTGTAAGTGTGCTTTTGAATTAGAGTTTTCACTTGTAATTGTTTATTCTCGAAGCTTAATACAACAGTGTTCTTATCAGTATTCTTTCTGTCAACTCGATTGTAATTGTGTAGTTGTTATTGTTTCCGCCAATCTCAACTAAGAACAGAACCATCTTGTAATTTCACGATCCTACACTACATCACTAGAACCATTATCTTAAACAGAAGAAAAACCACCATTCTGTGAAGTAGAAGGAGCATCCTGAGCAGGAGTAACGGGATATGGCACACGCGTATTAAGACGAGTTGAGAATGGTAATAACTAAACACAGAAATCCTCTTAAGTAGAAGAATTGCTAGAAACTAGAGGGATGAACTCTCGAATGTGGAAAGAGTTGAAGACTATATCCACATCATAAAACTAGTTTGAACCTACTCCCGTATTGGTTGCATTCCCCTCCTACCAATCTACATAGAATGATTCTTGGATGATCTTCATTCGTTTGTTATATTTGGTAGCGAATTTGTTTAATCCACGGTTTGCCTTCTGTGAGGAAGAGTAACCGACGAAGAAGCATTGGTCAGATTTCGCAGAAAATTTGTTTAATCAATCCTGAGTATTTAGCAAAGTGCGGGAACATCCAAACGGTATAAAGAAATCAATGGGTGGGTTGCGCTTGTGGAATAGCTCATTCGAGGTTTTCTGTTGAGCCTTCACTACTAATACCTGATTCAAAATGTAGCAGGCTGTGCTGATGGCCTTTTCACAGAAGATAATAGGAAATTTCGAATCGACCAACATGGGGCGAGCAGCCTCAATAAGAGTTTAGTTTTTACGTTCAGCTACCCATTCTGCTGCGGTGTTCTGGCAGCACTAAATTGATGAGAAATTTCTCTTGGTGTTACAAAAGGAATCCATCTCTGAATTCTTGAATTCAGTCTAATTGTCGCTTCTTAGAGTCTTGACTTTGAGATTACAGATAGTTTCGACTTTCAAGATTAGGCTTTTCCAAGATCCAACGGTTTCATCCTTCTTTCCAAGAAACATGACCCAATAATATCTTGCGAAGTCATCTGTAACAACCAGACAATAAGATTTCTTAACAATACTTTTAATACTAACAGGACCGAAAAGATCCAAATGCAACAGCTACAATGGAGCATCAATTGAATTTTCAAACTATCGCTTATGCGTTTTTCGGTGCTTTTGCCTTGAGCGCGTGCAATGCAATTTTCAGAAAACACAAATTCCTTTGTGGGAAAGCCACGAACAAGGTTTTGTTTCACAAGTTTGTTCATATTTTTAAAATTAACATGCCCCAAACGCCTATGCCAAAGTAATGATTCTGAATCAGAAGCCTTTGAAAGTAGACAAGTAAGGGAAATAGAAGGAACAACATCACTCATGTTGACAATATGTGTTCTTTTTTCAAGGAGTCCTCACTAATATCATGTCTTTGGGAATTGAAAATCCAGGCTTTATGAATAAACATTCGGAGGCATTGAAATGCATCGATAGCTGTTTATCACAAATCTGAGATACACTTAGAAGATTGTAGAATAGTTCGGGCACAAGATTCACTCTTTCAAGAATAAGAGTTCCATTTGTTACGTTTCCTTTCCTTATAATCTTTCCTCCCTTTTCATCTCCCGCAAACGCCAAGTAACCTCCATCGATGATTCGGAAGTCAGTCAGAAGATCCTTTAGCCCGGTCATATGACGTGAGAATCCACTATCGATATGCCAACTGATGTCAATAGGCCACCTGGAATTTTTATGTCATTAAGATAGAAAATTAATGAGATACAGCAACCCAAGTTTGTTTCAGCTTAGGCTGATCAAAATCAGTTCCACTCATATTAGCTTTCTTTGTTCAAAAACTTTTTAAATTTGTCTTAAAAATTCCAAGTTTATTCAAAAAATTATTAGAAAAATCATCAGTTTTATTATCTTTACCCGATCCATGAGATGTGTAATTGGGCTTCGGTCTGCCGAACCTAACCCAGTTAGGTTCTTGATAGAACCTTTTACAATTCATGGCAGTATGACCATCCAGTTCACATTTAAAATTCCCCATAAATTAAAAGATTAAACTTGCCATAATTCAAATTTAAATGTTCATATAGGATTTTTCAAAGATCAAGGACTAAATATGAAAAATTCTAAAATACGGGTGGTAGCAGACCACTACCCAAGTCCTAGCGGTCCGCCACGTGCTGAGCAAGGGAACAATGATGATGTGGCACGTGTCCGCTGACTAGCAGGTGAAAAATGACACACGTAACCGTATGGCGGACCATCACCCATGCCTTAACGGTCCGCTACTTGGTCCCTAAGACAGATTTGCAGCTGGAAGCGGGCCACCACCACCTAGTGTAGCGGTCCGCTACGGGTCCCACTTTTTCCCTATAAATAGATGAACGAACTCAGCCATTCACACACACTCTACACACCATAAAACACACATACAATCCCTAGTGTTCTGATCCTGAGCCCCGGTTCACGTGCGAGAGTCCGGTTCCAAGCAGATCGTCCGTAAATTATCATAGTTAGTATCGAGGTAAGGTTTTGGAATACCCTAAGGTTCCCTGTGCAAACCTATGATAGGTTCCTTGATTTTGATCATGTCGGATATGATTTAGGGTTATCTCGAGGTAGTGATTATTATATTTGAGTCAGAAGGAGGTTCTGCTTGAGGTGAGTTCCTCTGAACTGTGCTCTATAAAATGTTGTTTTTGTAAATGATTTTATGAGATCCCAATCACCTCCATGTATATATACCTATAATAAGTACTTGTTATGGCCATGATGGGTGGGACTGACGGGCGAGAGCTGATCCTCTCGTATTTGGTCGGACTTGTATCCGGAAGCCAGGGAGTCACCTGTGTATATATATGTTGTAAACTCAAAACCTGAGTAAAGCTGAGGTTACTGGGTGAGGTTTGGGATGAATGACTATTAGACCCAGACCCGAGTAATGATGAGGTCTTGGGGTGTTTTGTATCATGGATACAAGTTATGGAAACATGATTTTGTTTATGAACTTAACAACTTTGTACTGATCCAAATTTGTGCTGATCCAAATATTCTCAAATGTTTTTTAGCACAGGTGACCATTAGATTATAGTTGGCATTCCAAGAGATGTACAGGTGCTATGTTTTGGATCGGGTTGGCTGAGGGCAGGTTCCTGTGTAACCATAAGGCCTGAGTTGATGGCATGTTCTTGAGAACTATAAGGCCAACGTTATATGCTCCTGTTAGGAACAGTGTGTTGTATTTTCAGTCAATCCTTTTTGTAAAACAATGTTGTGATTATAATAAAGATTATGGTTTAGTCTTCCGCTGTGTGTATTTGGTATCAACGTCGCAGTGACCTGAGGGCAACCTTCTAACCGGTATGTAGTTATCTAACAAACGAAATGTTCTGTCTAAGGAAGGAGTGGTGTATAAATCCCTCCTGGACCCGTCATTCTTTCCTGGGAACGTTACTGTTGGAGGTACTACTCTGGAAAGATAATCTCTCTAGGTTTCGAGTGTGACAGAAGAATGTCTCGATGATGATGGTTTTGAGTGAACATGCGGTTGTCTATGTAAATGTTCTTTCGAACAACATTTCTTCTTTAATCTTTGATGGCCGAACTCTTCTGGTCTTTGAACAACATCCTTCTCAAATGTAAAGATAAGATAATCCCCATCATTGGTTGCTTTCTGAACCTTGAAGAGAAACATTTCGGATATATCAACAATCTCCTATTCACAACTTTCATAGTTTGCTGTAGAAGTATCTGAATCACTTTGCAATTCTGAATCTTCTAAAGTTTGAGATCTTGTTTCTTTAGTTGTGTCTGATTCACATGATGTAGATGTTTTTGAATCTTCTTGATTGTCTGAGCTGCATGGAGTACTTACAGGAATATATAAAGGAATTTCTTTCGTCATATATTTCTAAAAACAATTATTTACAACATTTTTTTGGAAGAAACATCACATTCATTCAACCAAACATCAAATACATCATTGTTCCCTGAGTTAAGAGTATTGGAGTTATTACAGGCCAAATTAAAATTGTTCAAAATATTCGAATTGTTCAAACCAACACTATCAAATCCTAAATCGGCAGTTTTCACAAAACCATCTTTCTCCACTTTGTCTGAACTTAAACGTGCAATGTTACTGTCAGATTTCTCAGCTTTAAAAAAATGATTAATCAAATTATTAATAGGATGAGGCTCAAGAGTTATCATATAAAAACTAGATGTAGGTGGGGGAAACACCTTATTTTTAAAACCAATTCCATCTTTTACAAAACTGGGTCTTTCTTTACCAAGCATTCCTTCAAAAGTTTTATGACTTAAGTTCCATTTATCCAATTTGATTTGTAGTTTAACGGTTTCACTACGGGATTCACCTATTTTATCAGTAAGATCGTTCATTAGAAAATCGTTTTCTATAAACGAACTCCTTTAACGTTTAAACTTCCCTTAACAAGGAATCCACACATTGCATAAATGCTACCTCGTTCTTCTTCATCTCATTATTAATAGTTTTAACCGTATCATGTTCACGAACGAGACATTCTTTAATTCCGTGATATTTTAAAACTTTGTTAATGCAATTGTCAGTGTAGAGATCAATAAATACCTTGGCATGGACATTAGAATTTTCTGCTATGAGGACTTCTAGAACCATTTCCAATATGTTCACTATTATCTCTTCAATGTTCTGTTTCTTCTCATCAGCAGTGACGGGGTAGAAAAGTGGATTTTTTCATGTTCAGGGGCCTTTAGCTTTTCAACATCCTTTTTGTTCCAGAGCATGTGGCATCAAGTCTTTTCTCTATAACATCCTTAGCCATTAGTGCATGATTCACTTCTTCCTGAATTTCTTAAATCTCTCCGCTCCAGTCAAACTCCTTAACTACCAAAGCAGTTGTGGCATCCTTTTGTGCCGGCTTAGTTCCTTCTCCCTTCTCAGTGATAGCCATAATTTTGTAGGTAGTGGCTGGAACGGTGTTTGTGATTGGCGAAGGACATTCTCTTTTGAAATGACCTAGTTGTTTACCTAGGTTTAGACTTATCAAATCTGATTCTCTGTCCACCCAGTCTCTGCTTCCCAGTCTTTTCCATAAACCTTCTTACATGAAGAGTAAACATCGCCATTTTCCATTCCAAATCCATTTCCTCTATGTCATCCAGATCAACATGTTGCAAGTCTTCGAGGGAATAAGCTGGAGGTTTGATGTTTCTAGACAAAAGAGACTGATAGTTGTTGACAAACATTCCAAATAAAGCGATATGTTCAGCAGGTGAAGCCATAAGATCAAACACAAAAGTTAAGCAATTTCTCAAAAATATAACAAAGTGTCTGTAAGGCCCCTTTTTTCCCGGGTGACCTCACTCGTTTGATTTACTCATAAACATAGTCAAAAATCACTGGTCATTAATTAAAAACATTCAAACACAGCGGAAGCTTTCGTCATTTAATTACATAAACATAGCATAGCATAGTAGCAGAAGTCTTAACATTTAAACATAAAACATTGTCTTAACATAAATTAAAGTGGGATGTAAGTCTCGTGTCGGGTAACCTTCACGCCTTCGCGCGCCCTTTCTTCCTGCTACCTGAAGTGCATACTAAAAGTCAGTTAACGCTGCTGAGTTCTAGTTTAAAGCAATTAGGTAAAAACATTATTTCTTCATAAGTATATTTATATGTACGTATGTTTGTACTTCTTAAATTTACTGCTTTCATATACATTCATAATGAGTACGTATATAAATACATACATGCTTATTTCTGTGTGAACATTCATTGGTCTTACACATATGGGTGATCAACCCGTCATAATTACTACGTATGTCACAAAGACAAACGCCATAAGAACTACCGTCGTAGCCAATTTCGTAAACCGTCCAGCCCTAGAAACCGTTCGTCATATCATAAATCCATCTGGAAACCTTTATCCTTCCGCCTAAACCGTCCTACCGTCGTAGTCCGTCATATTCACCCGTCTGCCCTAGGGAATCCGTTTCCCACTTGAACTAGTTATACAGTCGTGCATCGATTGAGGGACTTACTCCGCGGTAGTGGCCATAGTTTAGTCTACCTTTCTAGACTTTCATTTCTGGCTACATAATAGTCGAGTGGTCGTCTGTCTACCGTAGTAGCCGTTAGCATCGAAGCGTCCATAACATTAACATACATTCATAACATGCATTATATAATATGTATAATGCAAGATTTCATTATTATATGTTGTATTATACTTTTATTTCATTATTCATAACATACTTGTCATATTTATAATCATCGTGTGTTAGCATGTAACACACTAGATATTCATATCGTATCATGTTTACATTTCGGCCCCAAAACATGGAAAACATTTGCACATAACACATATGGGGCGCATAGAACTCACCTGATGAGTGGTTTCTGAAATACACTTAGTTGGTTACTGAGCGTCACTAATGTCACTCCCAATCTGTATAATGAAGTCATACACATAAGGTAGTGCTCCTAAATGACACTAGACATTACTATACTTGAACCCAATAGTTTTGGTGTGTGGATCATATCGAAACTATGGTAGTTTCGGGCCATAGGTTTATATCAAAACTATGGTAGTTTCGACAAGTAACTTATGTAAAATCTTAGTAGTTTCGGGTCAGGGGTCTATATCGAAACTAGGTAGTTTCGATGGGTCTGCATATATCGAAACTAGGTAGTTTTGATGGATTAGCCTATATCGAAACTAGTAGTTTTGATGCATCAGTCTTCTTCCCTGACCAGAAACCCTAGATCTGGCCAATTATTTCTAGTTGATCAAGCCTTGAACTTTTTGCGTTCAAAACATTCCTTTTTCATTCATGAGCACAAATATGTGATTTGTTTCAAGTTTTATACGTAAAAACCATGTCTTTATGCGACTTAAACCCAAACCCCAAAATGTGTAAAAACTCAGATTTAGAGGTTATGCTTACCTCTTAGAGTCCGGTTTCCGTTGCTATGTGTTGCTGTGATGTAGACAAACGATTCTAGAGCCTTTGAGCTTCTTTCCCCGCTTTCTCTATCTAGAGCTGGTCTCTATCTCTCACTCTAGAAGCTTGCACAGGAAGGAAATGAGGAGGGAAAGGTTGATGGCTGCTGATTAGTAAGGGTTTTCCTCGTCTTATCTCGGGCCCATGGGCCGACTCTTGGCCAAGCCCGCCTTGTTTTCCTTTTATTTCTTTCTATTTATTCAGGAAGTTACAAGTCTACCCTCCTTATAGAGGTTTCGTCCTCGAAACTCGCTACAAGTTAAACAATTCTGGGTACAGTTCTTTTATTTCGTCTTCTTTCTCCCAAGTAGCTTCTGACCCTTTTCTGTGTTTCCATTGCATTTTGACTAAAGGAATCGACTTATTGCGTAGTCGTTTCTTGGCTCGGTCAAGAATAGCTATTGGTTCTTCTATATAGTTTAAATTGTTATCTATTTCGATCTCATCATTTGGTATGTGAGCTGTGTCAACAGCAAGGCACTTGCTTAAGTGTGACACCTGGAATGTAGGGTGAATTCCACTGAGCTCATCGGGCAGGTCAAGTCTGTAAGCAACCTTACCAACTCTTGCTAAGATTTTGAATGGCCGACAAACCTTGGGCTTAGTTTGCCTCTCTTCTTGAATCGGATGTTTTCTTTCCATGGTGACACTTTTAATAGTACCATATCCCCTACTTGGAACTCCAAATCTCTTCTACTCTTATCTGTATACGACTTCTCTAAAGTGACTTTGGCCACATCGAGACTCGCAAAGTCTTTCTGTCCAATTTCTCCCCAACAAACTGGGGTTCTACATCTTCTTCCATACAACATCTCAAATGGCGGTATACCGATGGTTGAGTGATAGATGTTGTTATATGAAAACTCTGCCAATGGCAAATGGCTGTCCCAGCTCCCACCGAAATCAATGATACAGGCCCGAAGCATGTCCTCCAATGTCTGAATGGTCCTTTCCGATTAACCATCGGTTTGAGGGTGGTAAGTTGTGCTGATGTTTAGCCTAGTGCCCATCGATTCATTGAATTTTTTCCAAAACCTTGATGTGAATCGAGTGTCCCTGTCTGACACGATCGTTAATGGCATACCATGTATGCTTACGATTTCATTGATGAATATTTATGCTAATTTCTTAGACAATGAAGCCTCACGTATTGGTAAGAAGTGAGCACTTTTCGTCAATCGGTCGATGATCACCCAAATGGTATCATTGCCTTTAGTTGTTCGCGGTAGGTTTGTAATGAAGTCCATATTGATCTCTTCCCACTTCCATTCCGGTATCAGCTAGGGTTGCATTTTACCGCATGGTTTCGGGTGCTCGGCCTTGCCTAGTGAACAAGTTATGCACTTGCTCACATATCCGGTTACAGCGTTCTTCATGCCAGGCCACCAGTATTCTTTCTTTAGGTCTTGGTACATTTTGTTCGTCCCAGCGTGGATAGAGTAGCGAGACTTATGGGCCTCATCAAGGATTCTAGCCCTAAGTTCACCAATCTTAGGTATCCACATCCGGCCAAAACGAGTTCGTAGACCATCCACATTGGTCTCAATATTACCCTGTTGTCCTACTATTCTTTCTCGTTTCGCATTCCTATCCAACAATGCTTCCTCCTGTGCTTTCGCTATTTCATTCATTATATCCGGTGTTATAATCAATTGACATGCTTTGATTCGAATAGGTGTTGATTCTTCTTTCCTGCTTAAGGCGTCAGCCACAACGTTTGTTTTGCTTGGACAGTACAATATTTCACAGTCGTAGTCTTTTAGCAGTTCCAACCACCTTCTTTGTCTCATGTTTAATTCCTTTTGCTCGAAGAAGTATTTCAGGCTCTTGTGATCAGAGTAGATGGTGCATTTAACTTCGTACAAATACTGTCTCCATATCTTTAACGCGAAAACTACTGCCACCAACTCCAGATCGTGAGTCGGGTAGTTAACTTCATGAATTTTTAACTGTCGCAAGGCATATGCATTTACTTTTCCCCTTTGCATAAGTACACAACCCAATCCTTGACCCGAAGCGTCAGAGTAAACTACCAAGTCTTTGTTTCCCTCAGGTAAGGTCATGATTGGAGCTTGGGTTAATCTTGTCTTCAATTCTTCGAACACGTTGTTTTGGGTTGGACCTCATTCGTACTTTACTTCCTTACGTGTCAGCTTCGTCAGTGGCGAGGCTATTCTCGAGAAATCCTGAATGGATCTCCGATAGTAGCCTGCCAATCCCAGAAAACTTCGTACTTCTGTTGGCGTTTTCGGGACGTTCCATTCTTTTACCGTTTTGATCTTTGCAGGATCCACCATAATGCCATCTAGGTTTATGACATGACCTAGTAATTGGACTTCCCTAAGCCAGAACGCGCATTTGAAGAATTTTGCATACAACTTCTCCTGCTTCAGAATTTCCAATACCTCTCTTAGGTGACAGTGGTGATCACCCTCGTTCTTTAAGTAGATGAGAATGTCATAGATAAAAACTATAACTGACCGATCCAACATTGGTCAGCATACTCTATTCATTAAATCCATGAATGTTTCAGGTGCATTGGTTAGTCCGAAGGACATCACGAGAAATTCATAATGTCTTTAACGCGTACGAAACGCAGTTTTCGGTACATCTTCCTCTCTTACTTTCAATTGATGGTACCCCGACCTGAGATCGATCTTAGAAAACCAACTGGCACCTTGTAATTGATCAAAGAGGTCGTCTATTTTAGGTAGTGGGTATTTGTTCTTTACTGTTCGTTTGTTTAGTTCACGGTAATTGATGCACATTCGCATACTACCGTCCTTCTTCTTTACAAATAATACCGGAGCGCCCTATGGAGAGATACTCGGTCTGATAAATCCTTTCTCTGTTAGCTCTTCCAATTGAGACATCAATTCTTTCATTTCTGAGGGAGCCAATCGGTAGGGTGCTTTGGTAACGGGCTGAGCCCCTGGCAGTAAGTTAATCTAAAATTCTATTTCCTGATCGGGCGGCAAGCCAGGTAGGTCCTCTGGGAACACTTCTAGGAAATTGCACACCACGGGTACATTCTCGAGTTCTTTCATTTTCATTCTATCATCAATAACATACCCCAGATAAGCTTCGCAACCGCGCCTCATGTATCTTTGTGCCTTGATCATCGAGATGACGTTCGGCATTTTTAAATTCCAATCCCTGTAAACTGTAATTGGATTGCCTTCAGTAGTCTTAAGATGTATCATCTTTTGTTTATATATGATTTGAGCTTCGTTGGCAGCTAACCAATCCATGCACAATACTATATTGAATCCTCCTAAAGTGAGAAGGAATAATCTAGAAGGAAACTTATGGCCCTCCATTTCTATCATGCAATCCTCAATTACTTGAAATACTGCTGAGTTTCTACCCACGGCGGTTTCTACGCTAAAAGCCCTCACTATGGTGTCAATTGAGCAGTCTAGTTTGCGACAGAAGTGGTTTGATATAAAACTTTTGCTAGCACCAGAATCAAATAAAATAGTAGCATGTTCATCATTAACTAGGAACGTACCTGACAAGACATCAGGGTTTCCTCTTGCTTCTTCCTCAGTTAAGGCGTAGGCCCGAGTCCTAGCCTTTGGTTGTTCCTGTTCTTTCTCTTTTTCCGAACCAGATTGTCCGGCTTTCCTACAGTTCTTTGTTAGATTTCCAAATATTCCACATACTTGACACTTGACATCCTTCAGGCATTCTTTAGAGAAGTGCCCAGCTCTCCCGCACTTATAGCACATGGTTGAGCCAACTAAACATTCGCCTTAGTGTTTCTTTGAACATTTCATACAAACTTCATACTCTTCTGCCCTTGGCTTCTTGACCTCCGCGGTGTAGTTTTTATTTCCATTGCCTTTTGACGTGTTCTCCCATTTCTGCTTTGGTGCTTCTAGAACTGGGTCCTCATTAGCATAATCGTCATAGACGATTCCAGATAGATTTACTACCGACTCGAAGGTCAAGGGTAGATTTGATTTCACATGAACACGGACCCTTTGGGGCAGGCCCTTGACATAGTACTTGAACAATCACTCTTCAGTCTCTACCAGTTGAGGTACGAGTTGAGCCAGCTCATTGAATCTTAAAGTGTAATGGCGATGAGTCTTGTTGCCAACCTTCAAGTTTAGGAACTCGTTCTCCCACGATCAATCTCGTTCTGAGGGCAGAACTTTTAGATTATTAACTTCTTCAGATCTTCCCAAGTCATCCTGCTGAGAGCGTTTGGCGTCTTAGTCCTCTGAATGTTCCTCCACCAACTCAGTGCCTCGTTGGTGAAAGAGTGAGCCACATACTTAGCATCCTGATAGGGTCGACACTCGCTTATGTTGATCACGCCGTTCATCCTCTCAATCAATTCATACGTAGCCACCGAATCCTTGTTCCCATCAAACTTGTACGGGTCACTGTCCTTGAACTCTTTGTAAGTACACCCTCGGGCGTTCAGTACCACATTCACTTCATCATCATCACTGTCATACACCTTCTCCTCTTGGTTTCCTTCTTCATCCTCTTTGCTTTTCTTTAACGCTTCAGTCAACAAATCAGGCAGCACGTCTTTCAGAGTGAGTACCACCTCTCGGGCAATAGCCTCCCTAACTTCGCGTTCCAGTCGTAAGGACCTTTGATTGTCCTCCCTGGTTGGGGTAATGTTAGGTTCGTGCACACTGTCCGTGCGTTTCACGTGTACACTTTCTTCATTTTCCTGTCATCGATTCAGTGGTGGTCTAGCGAAGCGACCAGTACGAGCACCTCGACATCCGTTTCCTCTTCTACCAGCCATAGATTCTAAATTCTTGATAAATAAGAGGGTTTACATCAATTTCATTCCTTCAGATCATAGTTTAGAACGGTACTCGCAAGGTAAATTCTTAATTATAGTTACCGGTTTGTGATTAATAATTTGCATTGTTTTTCAGGTTCAAAACTCTTCACATCAGTGGTGATATTGACATCTATGTGTTCTAAGTTAAGGCATCTATTCCTAGCTACATGCACTAACTTTACTACTTACTTACAGTGATGGCGTTGGCGTTGGCTACCCGTACTGACATCTGTGCGTTGGTCCCATTATCATCTTGAGTCCAGACATTTAGGGATGTCTGGATCTCTCAAACTATTGCTTTGATACCAACTTATAAGGCCCCTTTTCCCGGTGACCTCACTCGTTGGATTTACTCATAAACATAGTCATAAATCACTCACTGATCATTAATTAAAAGCATTCAAACACAGCGAAAACTTTCATCATTCAATTACATAAGCATAGCATAGCAGCGGAAGTCTTAACATTTAAACGTAAAACATTGTCTTAACATAAATTAAAGTGGGATGTCAGTCTCATGCCGGGTAACCTTCACGCCTTCGCACGCCCTTTCTTCCTACTACCAGAAGTGCATACTAAAAGTCAGCTAACGCTGCTGAGTTCTAGTTTAAAGCAATTAGGTAAAAACATTATTTCTTCATAAGTATATTTATAGGTACGTATGTTTGTACTTCTTAAATTTACTGCTTTCATATACATTCATAATGAGTACGTATATAAATACATACATGCTTATTTCTGTGTGAACATTCATTGGTCTTACACATATGGGTGATCAACCCGTCATAATTACAACGTACGTCACAAAGACAAACGCCATAAGAACTACCGTCGTAGCCCATTTCGTAAACCGTCCGGCCCTAGAAACCGTCCGTCATATCATAAATCCGTCCGAAAACATTTTTCCGTCCGCCTAAACCATCATACCTTCATAGTCCGTCATATTAGCCCGTCTGCCCTAAGGCATCCGTTTCCCACTTGAACTAGCTATACAGTAGTGCATCGATTGAGGGACTTACTCCACCGTAGTGCCCATAGTTTAGTCTACCTTTCTAGACTTTCATTTCTGGCTGCGTAATAGTCGAGTGGTCGTCCGTATACCCTAGTAGCCGTTACAATCGAAGCGTCCATAACATTAACATACATTCATAACATGCATTATATAATATGTATAACGCAAGATTTCATTATTATATGTTATATCATACTTTTATTTCATTATTCATAACATACTTGTCATATTTATAATCATCGTGTATTAGCATGTAACACACTAGATATTCATATCATATCATGTATACACTTCAGCCCCAAAACATGGAAAACATTTGCACATAACACATATGGGGCGCATAGAACTCACCTGATGAGTGGTTTCTGAAATACACTTAGGTGGATACTGAGCGTCACTAATGTCACTCACAATCTGTATAATGAAGTCATACACATAAGGTAGTACTCTAAAAGACACTAGACATTACTATACTTGAACCCAATAGTTTTGGTGGGTGGATCATATCGAAACTATGGTAGTTTCGGGCCATGGGTTTATATCAAAACTATGGTAGTTTTGATAAGTAACTTATGTAAAATCTTAGTAGTTTTGGGTCAGGGGTTTATATCGAAACTAGGTAGTTTCAATGCGTCTACATATATCAAACTAGGTAGTTTCGATGGATTCGCCTATATCGAAACTAGTAGTTTCGATGCATCATTCTTCTTCCCCGACCAGAAACCCTAGATGTGGCCATTATTTCTATTTGATCAAGCCTTAACTTTTTACGTTCAAAACGTTCCTTTTACATTCATGAGCACAAATATGTGATTTGTTTCAAGTTTTATACTTAAAAACCATGTCTCTATGCACTTAAACCCGAACCCCAAAATGTGTAAAAACTCAGATTTAGAGGTGATGCTTACCTCTTGGAGTCCGGTTTCCGTTGCTATGGGTTGCTGTGATGTAGACAAACGATTCTCGAGCCTTTAAGCTTCTTTCCCCGCTTTCTCTCTCTAGAGCCGGTCTCTCTCTCTCTCTCTCACTCTAGAAGCTTGCGCAGGAAGGAAATGAGGGGGGAAAGGTTGATGATTGCTAATTAGTAAGTGTTTTCCCATCTTATCTCGGGCCCATGGGCCGACTCTTGGCCAAGCCCGCCTTGTTTTCCTTTTATTTCTTTCTATTTATTCGGGATGTTACAGTGTCGCCAACAACTATAAGTGTCGCTGACAGAGAGTGTCGCTGAACAGAATGTCGCCTGAAAGAGATGGTGCAAGAACAAAGAGAGCCGCCTGATCACAAGGACAGTGTCACTAGAAAAATGTCGTCTTACAAACAGAGTCGCCAACTTGCGTTGACTATAGGAAATTCTGCCAAAGAACATACTGTCGCTAACAAACTATCGCTGAGACAGAGTGTCTCCAAGAGAAATGTCGCCACAAACTGAAACACACAGACACATGCGAAGATAAGACGATCAACCACAGACAAGTGTCGTTTAATGAGTGTCACCACAAGAAGATGAGTGTCGCCGTATGAACCTGAAACAACCCCTTCTCCAAGTTTACTAAAAAACACCTGAAACAGCCTAGAAGTCTGACGGAATGGAAATCTGAACCAACACGAACCTAACTATACTGATTTGGAGCAAAAACCGCTCAAATAACACACTAATCCATCAACAAACAGATCTGAATCTAAAGAAAAAAGGTAAAAACTAAGAAAACCCCCCAAAAACTCAAAAATAACACAGAAATCAAGAGCTCAATGGCTCTAATACCAAATTGTAGTCCCAAAAACCAACTCAGATCTATAAAAGAGATTTCCAGGTCAAATCAGATCCACAAATCAACTATTAAGTGGTTGATTTGAAGATAAAAGTGAGTAAAATATGAAATAAAGATGAAGAAATCAAACAAATTCCATTGATATAGCCCAAAAGATTTATTACAAATATGAATCCTGACTAACAGATGAAAACCCTAATTCTCAAATAACAACACGCACAAGTGTTTGATTACAATAAAAACGCTAACCCTAAAATGAGAATTTGGGGACTATTTATAAACACCCCGTAAGTGTCTCCATCCACCGGGGCGACACTCTCCAAAGTGTCGCCAAATAACTTAGGCGACACAGAGAGTGTCATCCTAGAGTGTCGCCGTGTTAATCTAAACTTATAAAAAATTACATAATCAGTCCTTGATCTTTGCCAATCGGTATACAATGGTTAAATAGACCTAACAATCTATTCGATCAGTTACAAGGAGCCAAATACTTCTCGAAGATCGATTTAAGATCAAGATATCATCAGTTAAAGGTACAAGAGGAGGATGTACCTAAGACTGCTTTCAGAACCCGATATGGTCACTATGAATTCCTTGTCATGTCACTTGGTCTAACAAATGCCACCGCAACATTTATGGACCTAATGAATTGGGTCTGTAAACCTTTCCTTGATAAGTTTGTCATCGTATTAATTGATGATATTCTCATTTATTCCCGAAACCAAGAAGCACATGTTGATCACCTCAGGATTATTCTTGAAACCTTAAGACAAGAAAAGTTGTACGCTAAATTTTCCAAATGCGATTTTTGGAAACGAGGTTGTAAACAAAAGAGGAATACAAGTAGACCCAAGTAAGATTGAAGAAAATATGAAATGGGAAACCCCGAAGACTCCAACGGAAATTAGAAGTTTCCTCGGGTTAGCAGGATATTACCAAAGATTCATTCAAGACTTCTCTAATATTGCTACACCTTTCACTGCTCTAACTCAGAAAGCAGTAAGATTTGAGTCGGGCTCAAAACAAAAAGAAGAATTTAACATTCTTAAAGAGAAACCCGGCAATGCAAAGATCTAAGCATTACTCGAAATGATAACTTCGTAATCTATTGTGATGCTTCTCGAACTGGTCTAGGTTGTGTGTTGATGTAGCGAGATAAGGTTATTACTTATGCATCACGCCAACTGAAAGTTCATGAAAAGAACTATACCATGCATGACCTAGAACTTGGTGCCATAGTGTTTGCTATAAAGATTCGAAGACACTATTTATATGGTACCAACTGCGTGATATATTCAGACCACAAAAGCCTTCAACATATTTTTAATCAGGAAGATTTAAATATGAGACAAAGGAGGTGGATAGAGCTCATCAATGACTACGACTGTGAAATCAAATACCATCCTGGGAAGGCAAATGTAGTGGCAGATGCTCTAAGTCAGAAGGAACGAAGTAAACCGATTAAGGTAAAAGAACTACGATTAGATTTAAAAATGGACAGGATGGAGCAAATTAAAGAAATCCAACCAAAAGCATTAGAAGAAGAAAATATTAAGAAGGAACGTATGGTTGGGAAACAAAAGTTGCTTATCAAAGGAGAAGATAGAATCATGAGATTCGATCAAAGAATATGGATTCCGAAACTTGGAGACATTCAGGAGAAGGTAATGGATGAAGCGCACAAAGCAAAATATACGATACATCCCAGTGCAAATAAAATGTACAAGGACTTAAAGAATCAATACTGGTGGCCGAATATGAAGAGATCCATAGCCCTGTACATAGATAAATGCTTAACTTGCCTTCAAGTTAGAATTGAGCATCACAAGCCAACATGTCAACTACAACAGTTGGAAATACCTGTCTGAAAATGGGATCATATTACAATGGACTTCATTACCAAATTACCAAGAACACAGAAAGGGCATAATGCTATATGGGTCGTGGTCGATATACTAACCAAGTCAGCCCATATCATACCTATCAATGAAATTTACTCCATGGATAAGTTAGATGGAATCTATGTCAACGATATTGTGAGCCACCATGGCATACCACTGTCTATTATTTCTGATAGAGACAGTCGGTTCATATCTAGATTCTGGACTAGTTTCCAGAAAGAATTGGGAACACGACTTAACATGAGTACACCATATCATCCCCAGACAGATGGACAGAGTGAACGAACGATTCAAAATCTGAAAGATATGCTAAGGGCTTATGTTATCGATTTCGGAGGTAATTGGGATAATCACTTGCCGTTAATCGAATTCTCCTACAACAATAGTTACCATTCAAGCATCAAATCTGCACCATTTGAAGCATTGTATAGAAGGAAGTGCAGAACTCTAGTATATTGGACTGAGGTAGGAGATAATCAATTATCTGGACCTGAAATTATATAAGACACAACAGATAAGATAATCCAGATCAAACAAAGACTGAAAGATGCCCAAGATCGACAAAAGAGTTATGCTGATAAACGATATAGACCTTTAGAATTTCAAGTCGGAGATTATGTAATGCTAAAGGTATCACCTTGTAAAGGTATTGTAAGGTTAAGGTAATGCGGAAAGTTAGGACCAAGATATATCGGACCTTACAAAATCATTGAAAAAGTTGGGCCAGTGGCATATAAGTTAGAATTACCCAAAGCACTACAAGAAATCCATGATATGTTTCACATATCTTGGTAACACAAGTGTTTAGCAGACCCAACTTAGGCTATTGCACTAGACGATGTGCATGTAGACAACAAGCTTTATTTCACAGAACAACTAATTAAAATTTTGGCTACACAAGAACGAAAGCTAAGAAAGAAAATCATTCCAATGGTATTAGTCCAGTGGCAGGGTCGGATAGGACCGATAAAACTTGGGAACTAATGGATCAGATGAAAGCCACGTATCCTCATCTATTTACATCATAATTTCGAGGACGAAATTTCTTAAAGGAGGGGAGATTTGTAACATCCCTAAAATTTCCACAGAAATAAAGGACTAAAGTTGGCCATAATTCATAATTTAAGGGCTAACAAAAGTATAGTTCAAGGTAAAGGGACCATGTAACATCCCAAAAATAGTAATTTAGTAAACAATAACGCGAATGAGGCTTAATCGTCATAAAACAAAAGAAAAACGGATGAGCTTGGGCTCGGCTCCAATGGGCCGATGAAAGCCCAGGTATATAAAGGGCAAGGCAGCCCACTTCACCATTTCATCTTCATTTCATCATTCTAGAGAGAGAAAGGAGAGCTCGGGTCTAGAGAGAGAAAGTCAACGGATCGACACGAGATTAAAGGAGCACGTAACCACTGAGCTCGTGAGTAAAACCTCCGAATTAGAAGTCCAATCCAGGTAACGATTCGACCATAATCTGAGTTTTTGTTTGTTTTGGGGTTTCTCGGGTTTTAGCTAAATAGGAGACGTTTTTATGGATGAAACTTGAAAATAAGCTTAGAACTAGCATCTAGAGAGAAAACCGCACCTTTTGATCAAAGAAAGTTGTAAGATTAGCATGATCGGATTAACATGCAAAATTTCGGACTTGTCCAGAAAACAGGTGCTGCGTACTTATCAAGTACGCAGTAGGGACGTCCCGCGTACTTACCAAGTACGCAAGAGAAAAATCATGCGTACTTACCAAGTACGCATGTACGCAGGAGAAAGGTCATGCGTACTTACCAAGTACGCAGGTACGCAGGAGAAAGATCATGCGTACTTACCAAGTACGCAGGAGAAAGATCATGCGTACTTGTCAAGTGCGCATGAGCAAGGCCCTGCGCACTTACTAAGTGCGCAGGCAACAGACCAGAAAGGAGAAAGATCATGCGTACTTGTCAAGTGCGCATGAGCAAGGCCCTGCGCACTTACTAAGTGCGCAGGCAACAGACCAGAAAGTAAAGTCAGTAAGTTTAGAATGATTAAACCGTTAGAGTCAGGATTGGGTATGATGTATATTTAACTACCTAATTCAGATCGTACGTGACGTTGTCGGACCTTTGTTTAGGACAACCAAGACTAGCTTTTCAGGTGAGTTCTATGTGCCCCCTTCTATGTTATGTGCAAACCTTATTAAATGTTTTTGGGGCTGAAATGTATACACTAAATGAATAAATGATATGAATGCTAATGTGATCATACGTGACATACTAATATATATTTTATATATATATATACGAAAATGAATTATGCACAAAGAATGAATCGTATGATTATATAGAATGAATGAAAGAATAACACAATGTGTAAGAATGAAATCTTGCTTTATATCCATGTATATATTTCTTGCCAAATATAAGAAAAAGTTATGGACGCTTCGATGATAACTGCTACTTCGGTAGACGGACGACCACGTGACAATTTTGTAACCGGGACAAATACGTTCCTTCATCAGCTAGGACGTACGAAAGCCATTAATGGACGGTCGAAGCAAATGGCATAATATGAATAGTAGAACGGTTGCATAAATAATAGTCGCATGGGAAACAGATACTTTCGGGTAGACGGGCGAATTACGGCATACGACGGTAGGACGGTTGTAAGTCATTACGGACGGACAAAAGTTGTCGAACGGTTGTAAGAATAAATTATGGACGGACACTAGTTGCCGGACGGTTGTAAGAATGGCGGGCCATGACGATGGACCGTGGCGTTTGTCTTTGTGACATTCGCAAACAAATGACGGGTTGATCACCCTTAAGTGTATGACCCATGAAAGTTAAGAAAAGAAAAAGGTGAATGCATATATATATATATATATATATATATATATATATATATATATGTAATCACAAAACAAAGATGAAAGAAAAACAAAAGTTATGAATACGTATATTTATATATATGTAATCACAAAAGAAAGATGAATGAAAAACAAAAGTTATGAATACGTATATTTATATATATGTAATCACAAGAGAAAGATGAAAGAAAAGCAAAAGCTACGAATGTATATAATTATGTATACTTGTAAAGAAAAGAATGATCATACTTAATAGTTTTAAACTAGAACTCACCAGCGTTAGCTGACTTTTAGTATACATTTCAGGTACAGAAAGGAAGGGTCGTGCGAAGGAGTGAAGGTTACCCGGCACGAGACTGACATCCCACTTTTATTTATGTTAAGACAATGTTATGTTTCAATTTTTAAGACTTCCGCTGTTATGACATGTAATTTGAATGATGTTTGCTTCCGCTACTTCTGAATGTTTTAAATTTAAGTTCACTAATTACGACTATGTTTATGAGTAAATCCAACAAGTGAGGTCACCAGGGAATGGGGCCTTACAAGTTGGTATCAGATCAATAGTTTGAGAGATTCAGACATCCCTAAATGTCTGGACTCAAACTGATTATGGAACAACGCACGGATGTCAGTCATGGGTAACCAACGCCAACGCCAGCACGGTAAGTAAGTATTAGAGTTAATACACTTGGATAAGAATAGATACCTTAACTTAGAACAAATAGATGTCAATGTCACAACGGAATTGAAGAGTTTTGAACCCGAAAAGCAATGTAAATTAGTAATCACAAACCGGTCACTGTAATTAAAAATTTACCTTGCTCATACTGTTCTAAACTATGATCTGAAGGAGTGGCATTGATGTATTCCCTTTATAACTATCAGGAAACTAGGAACTATGGCTGGTGGAGGAAGAACAGGACGTCGAGGCGGTCGCACTGGCCGAGTAGGTTGACCCCCGTTGAATCAAAGACTAGAAGAAGAAGAAGAAGAAGAGAGTGTGCACGCAGAACACATCGAGAGTGTGCACGAAACAGAAGTGACCCCAACTGGAGACGATAATCCAGGGCCGATACAGTTGGAACCCGAAGTCAGGGATTCTATTGCCCGTGAAGTTGTGCTCACTCTGAAGAAAGTATTGCCTGATCTACTATCCGAGGCACTAAAGAAAAGTAAAGAGGATGATGAAGGAGGCCATGAAGAGAAAGTGTATGATAGTGATGGGGATGAAGTGAAAATGGGATCAAGCAATCATGGGTGCACTTACAAAGGATTCAAAGACGGAGAATCACCCAAGTTCGATGGGAGCAAGGATTCAGTGGCAACGCTCGAATGGATTGAGAGGATGAACGCTGTAATTAACATCAGTGAGTGTCGACCGGACTAGGCGGTTAAATATGTTGCTCATTCTTTCACCAACGAAGCACTAGGTTGGTGGAGAAACATTCAGAGAACAAAGTCGCCAAACGCTATCGCCAGAATGACATGGGAAGACCTGAAGAAGCTTATAATTCAAAAGTTTTGTCCCCAAAATGAAATTGATCAAGTGGAAAACGAATTCCTAAACTTTAAGGCGGGCAACAAGACGCACCGCTAGTATACCTCTAAATTCAATGAGCTAGCTCAACTGGTACCCCACCTGGTGGAGACAGAAAAGTGAATGATCAAGTATTATGTGAAGGGCCTACCTCAAAGGGTCCGTGTCCATGTGAAAGCCAACCTACCCTCGACCATCGAGTCGGTAGTGAATCTGAGCGGAATCGTCTACGACGATTATGCAAATGAAGACCCACCAACAGAGACCCAAAAGAGAAAATGGGAGAATCCGTCTAAAGGCACCGGAAGAGGGAATGTAACAACCGAAATTAAGAAACCAAGGTCAGAAGGGTATGAAACTTGCAAGAAATGTGGAAGGCAACATCTTGGCGAGTGTCGAGCCGGCACCACCACATGTTATAGGTGTGGGGAGGCGGGACACTATTCTCGCGACTGTTTGAGAGACACTAAATGTCAAAGTTGTGGACAATTTTGACATCTGACCAAGAGTTGCAGAAAAACCAGACAATCTGGTTCGGGAAAAGAAAAGGAACAAGAACAGCCAAAGGCTAGGACACGAGCCTACGCCCTGAATGAGGAGGAAGCAAGGGGAAACCCTGATGTTGTGTCAGGTACGTTCCTAGTTAATAACGAACATGCTGCTATTTTATTTGACTCTGGTGCTAGTAAAAGTTTTATATCCAATGCATTTAGTCGTAAACTAGGTAGCACTATCAACACCATAGTAAAGGTCTTTAGCGTACAAACTGCCGTTGGTAAAAATTCGGCAGTATTTCAAGTACCAGAGGATTGCATCATAGAAATAGAGGGTCATAAGTTCCCTTCTAGATTATTCCTTCTCACCTTAGGAGGATTCGATATAGTATTGGGTATGGATTGGCTAGCTGCCAACGAAGCTCAAATCATATGTAAACATAAGAGGATACACCTCAAAGCTCCTAGCGGCAGTCCAATTACGGTTTATGAGGATTGGAATTGCACGATGCCGAACATCATCTCGATGATCAAGGCCGAAAGATACATGAGGCGCGATTGTGAAGCTTATTTGGCATATGTTATTGATGATAGAATGAAAATGAATGAACTCAAGAATGTACCCGTGGTGTGCAACTTTTCGGAAGTATTCCCTGAGGATCTACCTGGGTTACCACCTGATCGGGAAATAGAATTTCAGATTGACTTATTTCCAGGAGCTAAGCCCATTGCCAAAGCCCCCTACCGACTGGCTCCGTCAAAAATGAAAGAATTGATGTCTCAACTAGAGGAACTAACAGAAAAGGGATTTATTAGACCGAGCATCTCACCGTGGGGCGCTCCGGTACTATTTGTAAAGAAGAAGGACGGCAGCATGCGCATATTCATTTACTACCGCGAGTTGAACAAGAGGACAGTAAAGAACAAATACCCACTGCCTAGAATAGACGACCTTTTTGATCAACTGCAAGGTGCAAGTTGGTTCTCAAAGATCGATCTTAGGTCGGGTTACCATCAGTTGAAGGTAAGAGAAGAAGACGTACCAAAGACCGCGTTTCGCACGCGTTATGGGCATTATGAGTTTCTCGTGATGTCCTTCGGATTGACCAACGCACCAGCAACGTTTATGGATTTGATGAATAGAGTATGTCGACCCATATTGGATCGATCAGTGATAGTCTTTATAGACGACATACTGGTGTATTCGAAAAGCGAGGGTGATCACCACTGTCACCTAAGAGAGGTTTTGGAGGTGCTAAAGCAGGAAAAGTTGTACGCAAAATTCTCCAAATGCGCGTTCTGGCTTAGGGAAGTCCAATTCCTAGGTCATGTAATAAACCCAAATGGCATTATGGTGGATCCTACAAAGATCGAGACAGTAAAGCAATGGAACGTCCCAAAGACACCAACAGAGATACGAAGTTTTCTGGGATTGGCAGGCTACTATCGAAGGTTCGTTCAAGATTTTTCAAGAATAGCCTTGCCACTAACTAAGTTGACACGGAAGGAAGTGAAGTATGAATGGGGTCAAACCCAAAACAACGCGTTTGAAGAACTTAAGGCACGATTAACCCAAGCTCCAGTCTTGACTCTACCTGAGGGAAATGAAGACTTGGTAGTCTATTCTAACGCTTCAGGGCAGGGTTTGGGGTGCGTACTTATGCAACGAGGAAAGGTAATTGCTTACACCTCGCGACAACTAAAGATTCACGAGGTTAACTACCCAACACACGATCTAGAGTTAGCGGCAGTAGTTTTCGCGTTGAAAATATGGAGGCACTATCTGTATGGAGTTAAATGCACCATTTACTCCGATCACAAAAGCCTGAAGTACTTTTTCGAGCAAAAGGAATTAAACATGAGACAAAGGAAGTGGTTAGAGCTACTGAAGGACTATGACTGTGAGATATTGTACCATCCAGGAAAGGCAAACGTGGTGGCTGACGCTTTAAGTAGAAAGGAATAATCGACACCTATCCGGATCAAAGCGTGTCAGCTGATTATAACGCCATATTTGATGAGTGAAATATCAAAGGCACAAGATGAAGCACTATCAGAAAGAAACATAAAATGGGAAAGAATAGTAGGACAACAAGGGAATTTAGATGCAAATGCATACGGTGTACGAACTAGGTTTGGCCGGATGTGGATACCTAAGATTGGCGAGCTTAGAGCCAAAATACTCGATGAGGCCCATAAGTCTCGTTATTCTATCCACCCCGGGACAAACAAAATGTATCAAGACTTGAAGAAAGAGTACTGGTGGCCGGGCATGAAGAATGATGTGACTGAGTACGTGAACAAGTGCTTGACGTGTTCACTAGTTAAGGCCGAGCACCAGAAACCATGCGGTAAAATGCAACCCTTACCAATACCGGAATGGATGTGGGAGGAGATCACGATGGACTTCATTACCAAGCTACCGCGAACAGCTAAAGGCAATGATACCATTTGGGTGATCGTCGACCGCTTGACGAAAAGTGCTCACTTCTTGCCAATACATGAGACTTCTTCGTTAGAAAGACTAGCAGAAATATTTATCAAGGAAGTTGTGAGTAGACAAAGTATGCCACTGTCGATTGTGTCCGACAGGGATACTAGATTCACGTCAAGGTTTTGGAAGAAATTCAATGAAGCAATGGGCACTAGACTGAATATCAGCACCGCTTACCACCCCCAAACCGATGGACAATCGGAAAGGACCATTCAGACCTTGGAGGACATGCTCCGGGCCTGTATCATTGACATCGGTGTGGGAGTTGGGACATCCATCTACCATTGGCAGAATTTTCATATAACAACAACTATCACTCGACTATTGGCATGCCGCCATTTGAAATTGTATGGGAGGAAATGTAGGACCCCGGTTTGTTGGGGGGAAATTGGACAAAAGGATTTTGCAAGTCTCGAAGTGGTCAAAGCTACTTCCGAGAAATTTGATCAAATCAAGGCTCGAATGAAAGCTCCAAAAGACAGACAGAAATCATACGCGGATAAGAGAAGAAGGGATTTAGAGTTTCAAGTGGGGGACATGGTACTGTTAAATGTATCACCATGGAAAGGAGTCATCCGATTTAGAAGACGTGGCAAACTAAGTCCAAGGTTTGTCGGACCTTTCAAGATTTTAGCGAGAGTGGGTCAAGTTGCTTACAGACTCGACCTACCTGTTGAGATTAGTGGAATACACCCTACGTTCCAAGTGTCACACTTACGCAAGTGCCTAGCTGACGACACAACTCACATACCTTACGACGAGATCGAAGTGGATGACAGACTAAATTATGTGGAGGAACCGATAGCCATTATTGACCGAGCTGAGAAACGACTACGCAATAAGTCGATTCCTTTAGTCAAAATAAAATGGAAGCACAGAAAAGGGTCAGAAGCTACATGGGAAAAAGAAAACGAGATGAGGGGACTATACCCTAAATTGTTTAACGTATAAGCAGTTTCGAGGGCGAAACCTCTTTAAGGAGGGTAGACTTGTAACATCCCAAAAATTATAATTTAGTAAACAATAACACGAATGAGGCTTAATCATCATAAAACAAAAGAAAAATGGATGGGCTTGGGCTCGGCTCCAACGAGCCGATGAAAGCCCAGGTATATAAAGGGCAAGGCAGCCCACTTCACCATTTCATCTTCATTTCATCATTCTAGAGAGAGAAAGGAGAGCTCGGGTCTAGAGATAGAAAGTCAACGGATCGACACGAGATTGAAGGAGCACGAAACCGCTGAGCTCGTGAGTAAAACCTCTGAATCAGAAGTCTAATCCAGGTAACGATTCGACCATAATCTGAGTTTTTGTTTGTTTTGGGGTATCTCGGGTTTTAGCTAAATAGGAGACGTTTTTATGGATGAAACTTGAAAATAAGCTTAGAACTAGCATCTAGAGTGAAAACCGCACCTTTTGATCAAAGAAAGTTGTAAGATTAGCATGATCGGATTAACATGCAAACTTTCGGACTTGTCCAGAAAACAGGTGCTGCGTACTTATCAAGTACGCAGTAGGGACATCCTGCGTACTTACCAAGTACGCAGGAGAAAGATCATGCGTACTTACCAAGTACGCAGGTACGCAGGAGAAAGGTTATGTGTACTTACCAAGTACGCAGGTACGCAGGAGAAAGGTCATGCGTACTTACCATGTACGCAGGAGAAAGATCATGCGTACTTGTCAAGTGCGCATGAGCAAGGCCCTGCGCACTTACTAAGTGCGCAGGCAACAGACCAGAAAGTAAAGTCAGTAAGTTTAGAATGATTAAACCGTTAGAGTCAGGATTGGGTCTGATGTGTATTTAACTACCTAATTCAGATCGTACGTGACGTTGTTGGACCTTTGTTTAGGACAACCAAGACTAGCTTTTCAGGTGAGTTCTATGCTCCCCCTTCTATGTTATGTGCAAACCTTATTAAATGTTTTGGGGCTGAAATGTATACACTAAATGAATAAATGATATGAATGCTAATGTGATCATTCGTGACATACTAATGATATATATATATATATATATATATATATATATATATATATATATATATATATATATATATATATATATATATATATATATATACGAAAATGAATTATGCACAAAGAATGAATCGTATGATTATATAGAATGAATGAAAGAATAACACAATGAGTAAGAATGAAATCTTGCTTTATATCCATGTATATATTGCTTGCCAAATATAAGAAAAAGTTATGGACGCTTCGATGATAACTGCTACTTCGGTAGACGGACGACCACGTGACTATTTTGTAACCGGGACAAATACGTTCCTTCATCAGCTAGGACGTACGAAAGCCATTAATGGACGGTCGAAGCAAATGGCATAATATGAATAGTAGAACGGTTGCATAAATAATAGTCGCATGGGAAACGGATACTTTCGAGTAGACGGGTGAATTACGGCCTACGACGGTAGGACGGTTGTAAGTCATTACGAACGAACAAAAGTTGCCGGACGGTTGTAAGAATAAATTACGGACGGACACTAGTTGCCGGACGGTTGTAAGAATGGTGGGCCATGACGATGGACCGTGGCGTTTGTCTTTGTGACATTCGCAAACAAATGACGGGTTGATCACCCTTAAGAGTATGACCCATGAAAGTTAAGAAAAGAAAAGGGTGAATGCATATATATATATATATGTAATCACAAAAGAAAGATGAAAGAAAAACAAAAGTTATGAATACGTATATTTATATATATGTAATCACAAAAGAAAGATGAAAGAAAAACAAAAGTTATGAATACGTATATTTATATATTTGTAATCACAAAAGAAAGATGAAAGAAAAGCAAAAGCTACGAATGTATATAATTATGTATACTTGTAAAGAAAAGAATGATCATACTTAATAGTTTTAAACTAGAACTCACCAGCGTTAGCTGACTTTTAGTATACATTTCAGGTACAAAAAGGAAGGGTCGTGCGAAGGCGTGAAGGTTACCCGGCACGAGACTGACATCCCACTTTTATTTATGTTAAGACAATGTTATGTTTCAATTTTTAAGACTTCCGCTGTTATGACATGTAATTTAAATGATGTTTGCTTCCGCTACTTCTGAATGTTTAAAATTTAAGTTCAGTAATTTCGATTATTTTTATGAGTAAATCCAACAAGTGAGGTCACCTGGGAATGGGGCCTTACAGGCCAAAAGTGAAAATTTGGAAAAACAGGCTTGTAACGGACCGTCACCACAGATAACGGTCTGTTACGCACCATGACGGACCGTCACCTGTCAAGACGGTCCGCGCCGCAATACTAGAGGCGATCCTAGGGTTTCTGACACGTGTTCAATGACTCAGCCCTGTGACGGACTGTCACAGCCGGTAACGGTCCGTTACGTGGTCAGGAAGTGCGTAGCCGCTAAGTAAATGGGTGACGGACCGTCACCCCTGGCAACGGTCCGTCACGACTCCAAAAGTTTCCTTATAAATAGATCAACAATCTCATCCATTTTACACACACTCATACACCTCAAATACACACACACACATCTCTCAAGATCTAATCCCGAGCCCTGGTTCGCATACGAGAGTCCGATTTCTAGCGTTTCGCCTTCAAATTGTCGTAGATAGTGCTGAGGTAAGGTTCCGACCCACTATTAAGATTTGGTTAAATACCATTAGACTAGTGTTGTATAGTTAAGTGATGTAATTATGAATCTAGGCCGTTGTCCAAGGTGTTTGTGATATTTCGGATACTAAGCAGAAGTACTGCTGAGGTGAGTTCTTAAACTGTTATGTATAAAAATAACCATGGAACTGTTATACACCATTTTTTGGATGGTTAATTTATGAAAACATTTTGGGTATCTTGAAATGATTGTACGGTTGTATGTATATAACGCATTGTAAGTACTTATTATGTTTCACATGACCCAGGAAAGACATGTTGGACAGAACCCGTGGAACGGTCTTAGGTTATATATATATACTGATTTGATTCCTCACAATTGTGTATGAGAGGGGCACTACATGACTGTGATCAAGATACCTTGGTGGGTCATTTTATGAAATGATTTGTTTATGGACTCACCAACTTTATGTTGACCAATTTTCTTTAAAATGTTTTTGAGCACATCACAGGTAGTCAATAGAGAGGGCATTCCAGGACTAGAACAAGAAGATGAAATGTACCGGATGAAGGCATGTCGGGAGAATATAAGTCCTAAATGTTATGTTCCTTGTTAGGAACGATGATGAAATAATTTGTAATATTATAACCGTTTGTAAAACAATGTTTGATATGAAATAAATATGAGGTTTTAGTTTTCACTGTGTGTTCTGTACCATGCGTCACCTCTAACTAGTACATGAGACTGGGGTGTGAAAACTAGCCGAAACCCTGGCGGTCCGCTAGCCGTTTGTTGTCTGCATATGTGACAAGTGTCACCCTCTGGCCTACATGTGCTCCACACGTCCTTAGAAAACCGTGTGGATATACCTTGGCGGTCCGCCAAGATCCAGGCGTCAAAACCTTTGATGAGTCACGAGGCATGCCTTACATGTTGCGAGTATACGTGGCTTGCGCCGTGTTTCCCTCAAGAAGCCCGTAGCGTACCACTAGCTTTAGACCACGTGGTCCGCCAGCCGTGTAGATCCAACACGGACCGTTACAGTTATGTTGGCGGTCCGCCGGGAAGTTGACGGTGGATTTCCGTTGTTTCCCGTAGCGGACCTTTAGGCTATGAGTAGCGGTCCGCTACTCATTGATTTTCCATTTTCTTTGTTTTTGACCCTTTTCATTTGGAATATGACATTTCTAACCCTCATGGTTTTGTTCTTTGCATAATTGGGACGAATTTTGATAGGTGTTACATTAGTTATTTGGTGAAATCCCTTTTTAAACTCAAATTGTGTAATTAAATCTTTATAAAAATATATATAATTTACGCGCATCAGACATGTATGGGTGTTTTATACGTGTTAAAGTCTTATTTGCATGTCTAAGATGCAAATTTCGGATTTTAGGTTTAGGCCTAGGCTGGAAAATCAGCAAAAGGCTGATTTGGCTGGAGGAGGCGTAGGCTACGCCAGCCCCGACGTAGCCTACGCTGGTTGGGTTTTACCTATGCTGGGTCCACTGACCCATTACCCTAACTTTGAGTTTTTGGGGTTATTTTCGGGTTTAACCCACGGGGGATCTTGGGGAACCTATATATCATTACTAAGTTGATTTGGTGGGGGGTGTTTATGATGTAGGAAAAACTCATGTTTAAGCCTTGGGATGTCAAGGAGATCGATTCATATTTCACTCATTACGTTGACTTTGTTTGTGAAATGTTGACTTAACCTCCATGTGAGGGCTTTTAAAACAAGGGTTATAAATGATAACTGTTGGTTGTACATAATGCTTTTGACTTCTTTTCTTTTGGAAAGAAAACATTAAATTCGAGTCGGTTTATTGTAAAAAATTATGATGTTGTTTTGAGACCAAACTTCCACTTATTTTAATGTTAAAATTTGTAAGGCCCCAAACCAGGCATCCTACAGTTGGTCCTCATAACTGGTTATTCTCTTTAAAATACTAGTGTGATTTATCAAACTACAGCGGAAGTCTTTCTAAAACCTTAATCTTTATATAAGCTCGTTATCGTCATTAAATTTACCTCAGGAATGCCTGCACACCAATCCGAGTAGCACCGCTCCCAAACCAAGATACGCCGACCCCAAGCTCACCTGCAACACAATCTAACGTACACATAAAGTCAGCTACGCTGAGTGAGTTCTAATGGTTTAATTTAAACAAAAGTCAACTCGTCTCATTTAGTATTTATATCTACTCAAGACCCTCTAGTCTTTATAAAATAACTATCATTTAATAATAGATAGATAACCCCCATTATCCTACAATTATCCTAAAGTATTCACCACCCTAGACTCACCCCACCATTTAACCCAGTAAGTTTCTCCGACATAGATCGAACTTACCACTCTGACAACTCAAAGTTTACCACACCTATTATCCACACACTGGTTAACTCAACCACCCTCTATACACCGGCTTAACCAGCCCTAACTAAGATTCTCACAAACCAACTGACATAGCAGTTGTAAACACCACATCACAATCCTGACACAACGGGCAATCTAACTCTACTCACCACATTAATACTATCTCATGCACAATAAATATAACTCAATGCTTGTATGCAATTTAACACACGTATATAAGCACACAAACACATACCTCATCACTGCACCCTCGTCAGGGCATTCGACACACCCCGAGCTCATCGTTAACCTGCTCAGAACTTGCCACCTTTGGTGACCTCCCGAAGGACTTAGTCCTCCACAATCCCGTTTGCCGTGTCATAAAGACAACCATGCAAACACAATACCCGCCGTGCCACAAGGACGGCGACACAATAAACACAACACATGTATAAATACATAACACCATACTCTATGTATATGACTCATTAGCTGCACCGGCACCTCACACATTGGTAACCTACATGTATTCATAAGCGTATAGCTTGTATCCCGACTCACCCCGACTAACTCATAACACAATCTACTTCTAATATAGCAACACTCATACAAATATTAAGTCTCATTATCTAAGCACATACCACGTACATGCACACCCTGTGACACCTCCTAGTCGTACCCGTATGACCTCTAAATGCAATCCCGACTCACCCTATTAGGTAATTATACGACCCACGACCATATACCCACCTTTAACCTACACCTCTTAAGGACAACACATAGTCCCTTAGCCCCGTATTTAAATAGGTAAATTCGTAAACTCGTCGGTTTAGACCCCAAAGCTCGATATAAATTTAATGTAATAAAACACGTCTCAAAATTATGTACGATAGGCCCAAAACGTTAAAAACATTTAAAAGAAGGGGATTAGAAACTCACCGGTTACGTTGAGTCTCGGTCCTTGCTCTGCAACTCTTCCTTTCGCTCGAAACCCGAACCTGTTAAACGTTGAATCACGTGATTAGACACATTCGACACATACGATGAATAACGCATAACATAACAGGACCCCGACTCTTGTCTCATCCGCTCGTCATTCTTTTTCCGCTAAAACCCTAATCTCACGGGTTTACGTACTACATTGATCTTCCATGCATGCACGTACACGTGCCCATGCAAGTCTTCTCTCAAGAAACCCGTGTGCGCGAGCCAGGTTCTTCATACGTACGTATGCCATGTAAACGGAACCCTAATCCGGGTGTCACTCCGGTTTCTCTCTTCCCACCGTACACCGTCACCGCCATGCACCACCATCATCCTTGTCGGGCCAAGCCCTAACCGGGCCCCTTGCTGTCTTCATACCCGACCACCACCGTACTCCATCATGTTCCTCGTCTTTGTCATCTTTGTCTTGCTTAACCCCAGCCGGAGTTAACACCCGCCCGCCACCAGTCGCCTTCCGCCGTGGTGTACCACCACAGCAACCACCATCATCAACCTCCACCGGGTGCACCACCGTTGGTCCCCTCCGCTCGTGTGGATGCTGCCGGGTTTAAAGCCCTAGCCGTTCATCACCTCATACCACTCTATCACCCTTATGCCGCTTCACAGTCACCGGAATCCACACCCAGGCCACCGACGTCCATGCCGTGGACACCACCACAACTTGCCACCCTTTCCTCTTCGTCCCCACCGATGATCGTGACCACTGTCGCAAACCCTTGTCGGGTTTTCGTGCTAATCGGAAACAGAAAACAAAAGGATAGGGTTTCGAGGATTACCTTAACGTGTAGTGAAGTCTCGGGCTCCAAGCCACCGTGATCCACCGTCGCCGGCTTCCCAGTTTCGCCGGCTTCCCTCCTCTCTCCCTTGCGGCTGCCGTGAATCACAAGCCTAGGCCAAATAGCCTAGGGTTTGCTCAAAAGTTTGTATTTAAACTTCTGTAGTTTACATCCGGGTCCTCGTAGTTCTTTTATCGTACCCTTCGATCTCAATTAGCACGTTACCCTTCTAGTCGACTCCTCAAATCTCAATAACTATAGTTTTACATGAAATTTCATGCTACCCGTGACACGATATAAGAATTCAGGGTGTTCACTAACCCGAACCATTAGAGCCTGAAATTTCGGGATGTTACAAAATTTGATTAAAATTTTAGATGTTACAAAGTTGTTGCATTTGAAACCTTGGTTCAAAATTAGTTTTTTGAAGTTGAGCGTTTCAGTTCATCCGGAGTTGATTGAACTATTTTTCTTATCATCTGAATCTGATTACGGGTTTTGATTTCGAAGGTGATTTTGGTTTATACGAACTGGATTTCGAGAGACACGAATGTGTTTACGTTGAAGTGGAGAAAGTTTGAGATCAATTCGGTTACGTTGTCAATTGATTTGAACGTGATCTCCGTTTGATTCGGAAAAAAATTTAAGTGATTCGGACTTGATATTTGGTGTTATGAACTCTATTTCGAGTGATTCGAATATTTTTAATGGTTTCACATGCATTATCATAATATTTCGGGTAAATGGACTGAATTATTTTAATGGTTTCACATGCATTATCGGAATATTTTTGAGATTGTGTTGGGCAACAATAATTTCATATGTTGGATCATATGGGATGTGCAACAACATCTACACGTGAATATTTGTGGTTCCAAAAATACATGTGAAAATGAAAGTCACTATGAATGAAGATAGATGACTGCGGTATGATACAATCAACAATAGTCAAAAGTAGTTTGAAGTATTTAAGGATTTGTACAACTGTCGGAAACTCTCTCTTATCTTCAAAACAAATTCAACATTTTTTTGATGATCTTTTGAACCCTTATCTAGAATCTAAGCGGAATGGATACACTCTAAATTCTTAGTTCCTCACCGAAGGACTAGAAGACTTGAACGTTATATTTAGAGAAGGCATCAAAAGAAGGGGGAAATTGTATTGTATAAAGCTTAGAACCTGTATAATACACTGGGTGAAAAATATTAATATATAAATCTTTATTTATATATTTTATAAGTGTAAAAATGTATTAAATATACAAAGGATAAAAAAATTGAAAATATGTAAAAATTAATATATAATTGGGTTTCGAAAATACGTTTATTACTATTTAATTTAATTTTACTTTCATTTACAATTTGATTGAAGATAAAAATTACATAGTTAGATTTCAAAGTTTCTTATACTAATGGATAATTTAAAATAAATGTGTTTTATTAATATATAATTAGTATTTTTTTTTTTAAATATTTTATTATTATTGTTATTAAAAGACAGATGTGTATTTAATAAGAGAGAGAGGCGGAAAAAAATGACAAGAATGAATATAGAGGCGACACGTGGCATAAAAAACATTTATTTATTATATAGTATAAATATAGATTATTTGGAGAATATTATTCAAAGATTATACAGAGTGAAAACTTAATCAAGTTTGGTTGTTGTATTTGATGTTGTTTATTGGAAGTTTGAATCCTCATAATATGCCTAATACATTCTTATCTTTAGAAAAAAGATATGAAGCTTTGACTGATCAAATTTAGGAGATGTGAAAGTGAGGGGGAGAACAACAATGAAAAGTATAAAATCGTCAGTTAATCATGAAGATGTGTGATATAATAGATCTTCAAAAAGTCAGGGTTGGAAATATCAGTCTACGGGGAGATTGTTAGGTTTATTTGTTGGGTTTATTATTTGAGACTGAAGCTTTCCAAATCTAATATAATGAGTAAGTTTGGGACTGAAGATCACATTGTGTAGTTTCAGAGATTGTGTTGATTGAAATGAAGTTTGAAGAACTTGGTTAAAATCAAAGGCTGGTCAAAATCAAAGTCAATGAGAAGACCAAGTCTAAGTGCAAGGGGTCCGAACTTGTAATGTTTTCTAAGTCCAGTTACATCGGACTACTAAACTGTTAGTCCGATGTAATTGACATAGCCCGAACTTTTGAAATCTTCCAAGAAAAGTTACTTCGGACTAAGGCTTTGTTAGTCCGAACTAATGAGTTTTGAAGAACTTGAAGATTTTGTCTAACTCCAGTTACATCGGACTAAGGATAACAACATCGGTCTAAAAGTCAAGTTTCATATTGATTGATTCAAAATTTTAAACCAATCAAAGACTTAGTTCAAATGTTTTGATTAAGTCAAATGAGTTTATTCATTGAAGCGGCTATAAAAGACCCAAGACTCATATAGATTGGAAATTTGCTCATTTATTTGAGTATGTGTTCTTATGAGTCACCTTCCCTGGGACGAACTCTCCCAGGGTTGGACATGAGCTTTAGTGTGTATGTGTGAATGTATGTATGTATGATGTAAAATCTGTGATGATTTGTTACCTTCCTCGGGATGAACTTTCCAGTTTGGGACACATTGTGCAAATTTAGAGATTTTGTTGATTGAAATGAAGTTTGAAGCACTTGGTTAAAGTCAAAGGCAAAGTCAACGAGAAGACCAAGTCTAAGTGCAAGGGGTCCGAACTTGTAATGGTGTCTAAGTCCAGTTACATCGGACTAGTAAACTGTTAGTCCGATGTAATTGACATAGCCCGAACTTTTTAATATCTTCCAAGTAAAGTACATCGGACTAAGGCTTTGTTAGTCCGAGCTAATGGGTTTTGAAGAACATGAAGATTTTGTCTAACTCCGGTTACATCGGGCTAAAGATAATTACATCGGGCCAAAGTAAAGTTTCATATTGATTGATTCAAAAATGTAAATCAATCAAAGACTTAGTTCAAATGTTTTGACTAAGTCAAATGGGTTTCTTCATAGAGACGACTATAGAAGACTCAAGACTCCTATAGATAGGACATTTCCTCATTCATTTGAGTATGTGTTTTTATGAGTCACCTTCCCCGGGATGAACTCTCCCGAGGTTGGACATAAGCTTTAATGTGTGTATGTGTGAATGTATGTATGTATGCTGTAAAATCTGTGATGCTTTATCCAATCAATAATATCATACAATTACATCTTCATTCTTGATTATCATCTACAATTGTTCATGTGTTTATCGATTGTTATTGATTTTGGCCACAATCATCCGTCTCTACATGTATTCAAGAGGATGTTCACGAAGTATTTGATCCGAAGCTGATTCACAGATCTTGTCACACTAAAGCCGAATTTTGACATATCATAGAGACCAGAGGCGTATTTTAAAATAAAATTATTGTTATAATGATTAACAAATAATAACTGTAACAAATACCTAATTATCTAATTTCGAGTAAACAATGTCGTTTGCGTAAAGCCAATCACACCACAGATAGATCCAAACAGAGACAAGGGACGATGACGGACTCTTTGATCCGAGCACTAGTTGAAGCCATTCATTCCACTCCGACTCAGGCCGTCCTCTACTTCTCCGGCGGCGCTTCTCAGGTCAATCCATACAATCAAACACCATCCTATTCTAAATCCACACATACTATCGGTGCACTGCTCACACATGTTTTATTATCTCTTCAAATTCAGGCGTTAGGCTGGCTGGCATCAGTTCCCGGAGCTTCAAACACACTTCTTGAAGTTATTGTTCCTTATTCTAGAATGTCAATGATCCAATTGCTTGGCAAGGTGTGCTGATTTTGTATATAATTAGATATGCAATCTGTAACCTAAATTGAAGACCGGAAATAAATCTGTAACTTCATTTTTGGAATTCAGAGAGTAATCTATGTCTAGGTTTAAATAATTTTAAATTGAAGACTGGTAATGAATCTGTGACCTATTTTTTTGGAACTCAGAGAGTAGTTTACTAATTTATGTCTAGGTTTAAATAATTTATATATTTTTTTATGCTTGAGATTTGATTTGTTAGCAGGTGCCTGTTCAATTCACTAGCAAGGAAACTGCTGAAGACATGGCGTTAGTGGCTTATAACCGGGCTCTTAAGCTCTCCAAACCAGGTGGTTATCATATTAATCTTGTGGTCATGAAACTATTACGTTTGAGTTTGTAGCTTTATGTGTTTTTTTAGCCTTTTAGGTGGATGATTGATAATTTTGGGATGTTTTAGTTATCGATAGTTGTATCGGTTTAATTGGCAGGAACGAAGTGGAATAATGTTGTCAGTTTGAAGATAGAAGATGTCTAGTATGAAATTGTTAAATTGGAGGTTTGTTTAAAGATAAAGTCATGGCGATGAACACAAATACTAAGGATGGCGACACAAACCAGATGTGGGTAGCTATGGCAACCACTGTTACGCAGGCAGCAAAGGAAACCCTCGGAGTCACATTGGGAGCAACAAGAGGACATCAGGAGTCTTGGTGGTGGAATGAGGAGGTGCGGAGCAAGATAAAGGACAAGCAACAACGCTTTAAAGAGATGTTGCAGTGCAGTAATGGAGAGGAGATAATGACACTACGGGAGAACTATAGACAGGCAAAGAGGGAAGCTAAAAAGGGAGTGAGTGAGGCAAAGAATTTTGCCTATGAAACGATGTATAGAAAACTAGACACCAAGGAAGGGGAGCATCATATGTTTAAGATTGTCAAAAATAGGGAGCGTAGGAGACAAGATCTTGGGGTCGTGAAGTTTATCAAGGAAGATGATGGAAGAGTTTTGGTAAAGGGACGAGACATCAAGCTGAGATGGCAAAACTATTTCTACACCCTTTTCAACAGTTGTAGACCAAGTCTAGCCATAACGGAGAATCCCACTACTCAATCCAGTCAACGAAATAATTGTTATTGTCGAAATATCACACAGGAAGAAGTGAGGAGTGCTCTTAAGAAGATGGGAAGAGCTAAGGCAGTCGGTCCAGACAACATACCCATTGAAGCGTGGAAGTGTATGGGAGAGGAAGGCGTTCAGTGGTTGACAAGACTGTTCAACAATATCTTCAAAACCGGGAAGATGCCAGATCAGTGGATGCGTAGTGTCTTAGTACCCCTATATAAAAACAAAGGACATGCTCAATGTTGTGCTAACTACAGGGGGATTAAGCTCCTATGTCATACAATGAAATTATGGGAAAGAGTTATAGATACAAGGATTAGACGACAAACCCAGGTTACAGCAAACCAATTTGGGTTCATGCCAGGCCGGTCCACTACGGAGGCGATACACATTTTAAGAAGATTAATGGAAAAGTACAGAGAGAAGAAACATGATTTACATATGGTGTTCATCGATCTTGAAAAGACGTACGATAGTGTGCCTAGAAGATTGATCTGGGAAAGTCTGGAGGAAAGAGGGATCCATAGTAAATATATTGAGGCAATTAGGGATATGTATCATGAGGCTAAGACATGCGTCCGAGCAACCGTGGGGGATACAGACTTTTTTCCGGTGGAAGTGGGAGTTCACCAGGGGTCGGCACTAAGCCCCTTTCTCTTTGCAGTAGTTTTGGATGAGTTGTCAAAGTCGATTCAAGATGCAATTCCATGGTGCATGCTTTTTGCTGATGATATCGTGTTGATTGCAGAAAGTAAAGAGACATTGAACAACAGACTAGAGGAATGGAGAACAGTCTTAGAGCACAAAGGTTTGAAGATAAGCCGATCTAAAACCGAGTACCTTCACTGCAACTTTAGTGGTGCAAACGTCGACGAGGAGACCCAGATTTCTATTGAAGGTGGGGTTGTCCCTAAGACACTGAAGTTCAAGTATCTAGGATCTGTCATCCAGAGTAACGAGGACATCGAAAATGATGTAGTCCATCGGGTGCAGGCTGGTTGGTGTAAATGGAGAGCGGCCTCAGGTGTTTTGTGCGACAAGAGGTTCCCAATAGGGTTAAAGGGTAAATTTTATAGGGTAGCAGTTCGCCCAGCGATGCTATATGGAACCGATTGTTGGGCCATCAAGAAGACACAAGCTCGAAAAATGGATGTAGCTGAGATGAGGATGTTGAGGTGGATGTGTGGACACACAAGAAAGGACCGAATAAGAAATGAAGTTGTTCGGAAGAGATTGGGAGTCACATGTATCTCAGATAAGATAAGAGAAGGAAGATTGAGATGATTTGGACATGTCAAGAGGAGACAGAGCACAGATCCAGTGAGAACGGTGGAAACTCTCGTTGTAGAGGGGAAAAGGAGCAGGGGGAGACCGAAATTAACGTGGGATGAGAGGATTAGGCTTGATTTGCTAGATTTACACCTCTCAGAGGACATGATCAATGATAGGATTTCATGGAGACGTCATATTAGGGTTTTAGGATGAGTGACCCGTTGGGTGGGAGAGTAGAGTTGTTTAGCAAAGATTTTGCGTATGTCTTGTTTCTTGTAGGTGTGTTGTGTTTCTTGTGACTAATATACTCTAGTCATACACTGCTAATTGTTAGATTACTGTTAGATTTATTTTACTTTATTACTCATTAATTTTATTTATATTTTTATCTTTTTCTTTCCCATGGAGCCGGGGGTCTAAACGGGAGCAGCCTCTCTATCCCTTGGGATAGGGGTAAGGTTTGCCCTCATCACACCCTCCCCAGACCCTACTAATAGCGTTAGCTATGTGTGGGATTATACTGGGTACGTTTGGTTTGGTTTGGTTTGGTTTGGTTTGTTGGTCATGTTATAAAGAATAGTTGATATGATAGAAAAAAACTTTGAATTTATGTTGATAAAAGTAGGAAAGGAAACGATGTTGGATTAGCTCTATGCTACACGTAATCTTTTGTTGTTTTGTAAGACTAAAAGGACGATGACTTGATTTTTTGTGCATCCTTGTTTATGTGTTTTGATGCTTTTAATTAATCTTAATTTGAGAAGAAATGCATCCTCTAAGTCTAAGGCTCTAAGTTGCATATTTTCTTTTCTTCTATAGGTTCTCCAGTATTAGGTGTTGGATTTACAGGTTCTTTGGCTACCACACATCCAAAACTTGGGGAGCACAGGTAGGCCTTTTTAACCTATTTAATTAAAGCTTTTAATTGTGTGTTTGTGTCTATATACATATATCTAGTAGTTAAGGGTAATCAAGATAATTTTATCGAGTACTATTACTATAGCATAGCCTTGCCATTACATTGTTGGTTTGTAGAAAAACTTATGTCATGGGACTTGAAAGAAGGTTAAAACTTACAGTCCATGAGGAAAATTGTTGCATTTTTCTTAAATTGTAATCTTGCATGATAATTCGGCAATTCCATTATTAGATCCCTTTGACTGAGATGCGAAGGGCAGTTAGTTCCTATCCAGAGATTGATATTCTGGATACATATGAAGATTAAGTCTGTTCAAAGAAAGATTCATATGATCTGCTTCAGTAATTCATATTTCTGGCCAAGCTTTGTTGATTGAGTAAGTTGACTTCACCTAGATATATGTTGTCATTCTTCTTAATCAGTTTAAGATATATATATTTTCTCAGAGCTATTGTTACAAACTAAGCTCCTAATGAGGATACCCTCAGCCACATCCCATAGCCTCATGGCTTTTGCTTAGATAAATTTGAGTTTTATAGATCAAATGGTGCTCTAATTTGTGTTTTTATTCAGAATCTTGGCTATGCAGTTGATATCGCCGATATATCACCGATATATCGGTTATCGGTCCTCTAAGAAAATATCGGCAAAAATATCGGTTCCGATATAATCGGCGATATTTACCGATATATCGCCGATAATTTAAGTCCATAATATCGGTAGTATAACCGAGTTTCTCGGTAATTTTAACTTGGCCAATTCCCGTTTAAAAAATGTTGGCCCAACTTGTACACATAGCCAAAAATCCAAAACCCATCGATTTTTATGCCCTAATTTCAATCGGAACCCCAATCCCAATCTCACGCTGCTTCACAGACCTGCAATAGCACCGATCGGAACTCCAAACCCATCAATTTTTGAGCTTGAAGAGTTTGTTGATGGTGCAGATGGTCTTCTTTGGTCGATTGCGCGAGAGGCGATGGGAGGAAACGAAGAAGTTGGGGCAAGTACTAGGAGCAAAAGATCGCGCTATATAGATGATGATGATGATGATATTACAGTTGAAGTGAATGATTTGGATGAACAATTAGATGGCTTGGTTGATGTGGACTCGGAGGATGATTTCATTGCTTACGATTAGATCATGTTTCTAATATAAAATATTGACACTTTTTAGTTTTGACTTTTGATTTGACTATTAATATTATATATGTATATATATATAATTATATATATATATATATATATAAGTTTATGCATGATATAAAAATTACCGATATCCCACCGCGAGAACCGATATCTCAAATATCGGTCCTTGACCAATAACCGATATTTTTTCGGATTAACTGCATAGCATCTTGGTTCATTTACAGGTTTTACTTGTCAACACGGACTTCTAACCGTCTATTGTCTTCGTCGGTAACTTTGTCAAAGGTAAGGTTTATTTTCTATTAGGGGTGATGAAGGGCAACCAAACCACCTCCTGGTTAAGAGTAACAGGAAATTAACCGAATTTATACTATAGGAATCTATGTTTTAGAGTTATCAAAATCTTCAAAGATCTGTGTAATTTCAAATAGGGTCATTGCAGGGTTTGAGAAGTCGAGAGCAAGAAGAACTAGTATCAAGCCAAGTTTTAATCAAGGTATGCTATAAATATAATGGAGTTACTTCTAGAATACTATTTGGATGATGGTTAATGGTTTATCTCAACTGTCAGTTAGCAATTATTTCTACTAATTGATGCAGTCCAAGCACCTTACTTTTAGTTTTAAAAGTTGTGGCCATTGAAGTGGATAAGTTCTGTAGTTTAGATTGTTTCAATTTTGGAAGTAATCCTTGTTTGTACCCCTCTTATTCCAATAACTGAGTCCAACTGTAAATAAACTCACACATAAAGTCTGTTGGATGCACCCTAGCATACTCAAATTGGGCCCTTTGTTTCTTCTTTCTAAACAAAGAGTATTTGGGTTCAATGCTAGTATGTGGTGAGAAGTGAGGGCAGGGTTATGTGCTTTATTCCCTAACCAAACATAGCCTCTTACGTTTACTTTCTCAAATATTATATCTCTAACTTCAGATAGAAGAAACACATCTGAAGGAAATACTAAACTAACTCATCTTGACAACCACATTATTTCTCAGTTATAAGAATTGTCATTGGTGTGCTAATTTTACCAAGATACTAACACAGCCTTGTTTATTTATTGACCAATTACAATAACTCCGTGGGAAATATCATTTCATAATTTATATTCTAATTAAAATACACTTACCTGGTAGGATTTTAAGTTAAAAAAACTACAAGAAAATGCAATATATTATTCACATTTTACCGATACATGCAACATACTTTTTTGTAACCATTTAATGCAACATACCTATCGTTTCTTACCAAAGTATGCAATCTTTTAGACATTCAACAGTAAAAGAATTTGCAAAATTATTTTTAATATGTTTGCAACAAATGGTCAGAAATTGCATATTTTGGTAAGTAATGATAAGTATTTTGCGTGACACGTTATTAAAAATATGGTGCATATATTGGTAAAGAGTGAATAGTACATTACATTTCTTACACTACATTAAATTATTTAAGCAATACTTAAAAATTTCTGATAGTTGCAACTTACAATATACTAAAGCTAACTGTGCCATGCATGTGGTCTAAGACCAACCGCAAAGTAATAACGATATATAGTGATATACATGTAGTTTATATGTTTCACATACTAATTAACTTTGGTATTTTCAGATGATAGCATTTCCTGTGGCAATGGTTTATTTATGTTCATTTGTAAACAACTAAAACTCTGTCTTTTTGCTGATGGAACAGGCAATTGCAGATGCTTGCAACGTTTCAAGATCAACAGTGTTCGTTTCAGATTTGACTGAACATGAAGCTCCTGCTGTAAGAGAGCAGTGCTTTGATGAAGACCAGGAACTAGAACAACTAATACAAGGCAAAATATGCTTTAAAGTTTTTCCATTTTCAAGTGGTAAGGTTCAATAAGCGTTTTCTTTATAATATTACAAATGTTTTTTTTGTCTTCTGTTAATCTTTATTATGAAGTCAGTGGTTTTTAGGGACACAAACTTCAAGTGGAGAAAGGAAAGTAATCCTTTCCGGCTCGTTTAACCCTCTACATGATGGTCACCTTAAGCTGTTGGAAGTTGCAACGAGGTATGTTGACCTGTGGTTGACTTTTTAAAGTACTCTGCTTAACACTCTTTAGAACATTGGAAAAGCATCTTCAGTGCTACCTTTCTCGTATACAGATGATTTTTATGTTATGTGTGGAAGTTCGATTTCCTTTTATTGAATATTCTTTTCTTAACAAGCTATTAACAGATGATTAATATATGCAGCCTCTGTAGTGATGGGTATCCATGCTTTGAGCTGTCAGCCATAAATGCAGACAAACCTCCGCTGACTGTCGCGCAGATTAAAGACCGTGTTAAACAATTTGAAAGAGCTGGTGAGTCTGGTTCATCTACTTTTGTTATATGCGCATACATGATAGACATTATTGTTATAAAAATTCTTTACCAGATTGATATAAATTAGGGGTCTAAGCTCGGGCTCGTTTAATTTAAGATAGCTTGAGCAACTCGTTTCAAGCTCTATGTCTAAAGCTCGAGCTCGGCTAGTTTACTATCTATTAACTATTTAATTATTTCATTTATATACATATATATATATAGGGGAAGGATCATAAAAAAACTCATTGTTCATGAGAAAACCAAAAAACTACTTATTAAAGGTAAAAAGAAATAATAAAAAAATCAAAACTCAAACTATAAATTAAAAACTAAAAAACTGGTTCAGAGACCATGTTTCCCACGTCGTCCTCGTTAAAAAAAAACTCGAAAAAATATTAGGGTTAGCTTTTGGGTTTAGTGTTTTGGGTTTAGTTTAGCTTTTAGGTTAGGTTTTTGGAGTGGGTGGGGGGTTTAGGTTTTTGGGGGTGGGTGAGGTGGGGTTAGGTTTTTGAGTGGGGTGGGGGTGGGGTGGGGGGTTTAGGTTTTTGGAGTGTACTACACATATACAGTACCTTTAATGAGTAGTTTTTTGGTTTTCTCATGAAAATGAGTTTTCTCATGAACTCAACCCTATATATATATATAGGGTGAAGTTCATAAGAAAACTAACATTTAGGGAGAGAACTAAAGAACTCCTCATTAAAGGCAAAAAAAATAATAAAAAAATCATAACTCAATATAAATCAAAAACTAAAAAACTGGTTCGGAGACCATTTTCCCACGTCTTCCTCGTTCAAAAAAAAAACGCAAAAATGCCCTGTTTAGTTTAACTTTTAGGGTTTTTGGGTTTAGCTTTTAGGGTTAGGTTTTTGAGGGTAGAGGTGAGTGGGTTTAGGTTTCTGGGTGGGTGGGTGGGTGGGGTGGGGGGTTAGGTTTTTGGGGGGTGGGTGTGGGGGGTTTAGGTTTTTGGGGGTGGGGTGGGTGGGTGGGTGGGTGGGATGGGGTTAGGTTTTTGGGTGGGGGGTTTAGGTTTTTGGGGGTGGGTTAGGTTTTTGGGGTGGTACTACTCATATGCAGTATTACGTGTGGGGTGGGGTTAGGGTTTTTTTTTGTTTTTTTTTCTTTTTTTTGAACGAGGACGACGTGGGAAATATGGTCTCCGAACCACTTTTTTTGTTTTTGATTTATATTTTGAGTTATGATTTTTTTTATTATTTTTTTTCCATTTAATGAGGAGTTCTCTCAATAAAGTTAGTTCTCTCATGAACTCAACCCTATATATATATATATATATATATATATCTATATATATATATATATATATATATCTATATATATATATATATTTATAATATAAATATATTTTTTTATATATAGAAAAATATATATTATTTAGTTATTTTTATCATAACCCACCTTATATATAATAATATTTATTACGTAATTATATAAAGTAAAAATTATTATGTTTTTATAAGTAATAGGCTCGCCAGCTTAGACAAGCACGAACTCGAGCTCGAGCTCGAGCTCGTTTAAGCCTGGCTCAATTCAGTTTTTTAGTTAGCCGAGTAGCTCACTAACGGCTCGGCTCATTTACACCCTAAATTATAAAAGTCGGCATAAACTGTGTATGCAAATACAGGAAAGACGGTGATTATTTCAAATCAGCCATATTTCTACAAAAAAGCGGAGATTTTTCCTGGCAGTGCCTTTGTAATCGGTGCTGATACTGCTGCAAGGCTTATAAATGTAAGAACTTTTTCTTCAAAATCCGTTAGTGGAAAGTTTTACTTGATATGAAAAATCTTTTACAATTCTTATTAATTTTTCTTGTTTTTGTAAACTTATTACGTTCGCTTCTTTTCAGCCCAAGTACTATGGTGGCAGCTATGAGAACATGATAGAGATACTCCTTGGATGTAAAAGAACAGGATCCACTTTCCTCGTAGGTGGTAGGGACATGGATGGTGTTTTTAAGGTTTGACCACATTACATGAATCTTAATTTCCGCCAAATTTTCTCCAGTTACATAATGGTATTTAAACATAATATTATTGCAGGTTTTGGATGATTTTAACATCCCGAACGAGTTAAAAGACATGTTTATTTCAATACCGGTGGATAAGTTCCGAATGGACATTTCATCAACGGAAATAAGGAAAAGGCAAGGAAAACACTCACTCTAGTCCAGGTTACTTTGCTACCTTTATTGCAGAATCTTTATCTGTTGTTTTATACCATGTTATTCATAATGCAAACAAATTTATGTCAAACGCTGCAAATAAAGGTTTTTACTTCATTTTCTATGGTTAATTTGGAAACTTGTGGCTAAATTTTATCGATGGTGTTTAGCTAGGAGTGAATTTTTGACCAAAAAAACATGAAAAGAACCTAACACAGAATTCGTGGGTTTAGATTTAGTCTAAACAGGTTCAGGTCAATTTTGGGTGGAACACGCACACATTTAGCTAAACGGATCGGGTTCGCGCATTGGTTGTTTAATCCGTTTATTTTTATAAATTTTGAAAATATGTTTTTTTATCGCTACTTAAACTGATTGGGTATTTTATTCAAAATTTACAAGATAAAAAAGAAAGGAGCTTCAAGTTTTATAATTTAAACATACTACACATTTGTATTTTTTGTTGTAAATTTGTAGAATTAATTACACGGATTTCACTTATAGCCTCTAGGGGTGGGAAACTACAAGTTCAGTCCAATAGTTTGCACATTTGTAACTGAGATGGTCCCTGAGTTAGATGTCCGTTAAATTTTCTGTTAAATTTCAAAAAAATGACTAAAATACTCGTATGTTAAATAAAACAAAAGAGTCAAATGTGCTCCCCCCAACCTCGCCCACTTTATCTTCTTCCTTCTCCACCCATCTTCTTCATTAATCCCACAGCCAAAGGCCCTTCGCTTGGGACCCTTCCCCCCCCACCCCCCCAACCATCACAGCTCGTCCGCCTAGGCCCCTTATTAAACCCAACGCCTAGCCTCTACCGCCTGTAAAGTAATAAAAAGCAAATATAGAACAAAATTTCAAGGCTTTCTGGCATGTTCCCTTTGTAAATTACCCTTTCCCCATTTGTACAAAAATGACTTCAAGGTTTATTTATCATACTCCTTCACCGGCATCTCCCTTCACGTCTCCGATTCTGACCAACATATCATTTCACATTAACACATCAAAGCTTCATACTTGACTGGGATCGGGTTTGTGATGCAGGGACCAGGGTAATCAACAAATGTGCTCTCTCTAATTCGGATCTTGAACAGCCCCGTCTCAACCTGATTAGGGCATGGTAATCTACATTCCCTGTTTCCCCTGAAGCAATTTTTTGTTTCAGTTCTTGGCTTTTGGTCGCTATAGAATAAACATAGAACAACACATTCACACATTTTGGCCGCGCCTACCGTCGATGATTTTGGGGAGGTGCCTGATTGCTTCGGTGTATAGGCCGACTCCTAGGGGGGAGGATTGCGGCGGTTTTGCGACAGACGAGAAGCTTGATGTGACAGGAGATGGCAGATGCTTTCGGATTCTCTCCTTGGTGGTGTCTGCGGCTGGTTGCCGTCGGTGAACGTATCGACGGAGAAGGAAAAGCTGTCGTCGGACCAACATATGCTTTGATGGCGGAATGCGACAGAGGCGAGGCGTTTGTGGTGGGGGGGGGGGAGCGAGCAGGGCTAGGGTTGGTGGTGGTGATGACCTGATGATATGTAAATGACTGTTTATATGTATATATAAATTTAAAAAAAAGGAGTGGGGCCCGTTTAATACTTAATTTATTTTTAAAAATATAAGGGGTATTTTATTTATTTCGCGCCCACTTAACAAGCAAAGTTAATGTCCATCAATTTTATGGGTCAAACTTGTTACGTTCGTGCAACTATTGGATGTATCCCGTAATTTCCCAATCCTAAGAGCTATAAGTAAAATATGTATAAACCACAGGGCCATCCGTGTAATTAATTCTAAATTTGTAATTGAAGTATTAATATGCAAAAAAGAATAATAAAAAACGGTACAAATTCACGTTGTGACAGGGGCCGTGGGCGAAGAACGTAATGTGGTATTTTGTTGCCGCACTTAGAGCTGCCCAGTGTTGTAAAAATCGTGATTAATTGGTAATCGGTGGATTACCTTCTAAATTTGGGCTAATCGGACCATTAATCGGTAATCGGTGGATTATCTTCTAAATTTGGGCTAATCGGACCATTAATCGGTAATCGGGATTAATGGGCCCAAATTGAAATATGGGTTTTAAACAGAATTAAGCCTAAATAACGACCCGATCCATGGATTCATGGGTTTTTGTTTAACCTAATCGCAAAACTGAAGGTCGTTCTCCACCTCCGACCTGTTCTCGCTGCTGCTTTAACCTAATCGTTACCTGGTGCTTCAAATCGAAGACCACCTGTGCTAATACGGACAAGACGATGATGAATTTTGAAGTATTTCATATTAGAAGTATTTGATTTTTGAACTATTTTATCTTTGAATTATATATATATATATATATATATATATATATAAGTTTGAAAAATTACTTATAAATTCTAATTCGACTAATCCCGACTAATCCCGATTAATCCCTAGTCGGTACCCCACCACCTAACAAATTTTGTAACACTGGAGCTGCCTTTACCATTTGGGTGATGTACGTAATAGAATTTTACCATTTGGGTGATGTATGTTATAGAACAACCGGTTCAGTGAAATGGTGGGTATATATGCATCGGGTGAGTTCCTCACGGTGCGTATATGATTCATGTGGTGCATCTGGTTCTTCTCAATGGTCCGTTGCATGCATTTGATCCCTTCGTAAACCAAAGACGTACATATACCAAAGAATATGGATGGGATTATCTTTGTAAGAGCATCCACATCAGTATTGGTATATATATCATATCCTTAAATTATAAGGGAAAAAAATAAGATTTAAGTTAAAAGAGTATTACATCAGATTCCTTAAACCTTATCTTTATCCTTAAAATTATAAGAAAATGTACACTGAAATCTTAAATATACCAATTCCTTAACATTTTCTTTAAAATTATAAGAATAAGAAATGAGATGTGAGAGATTTTTAAAAAATGAACAAATTTTTTATGGAATGTGATGTAGTGCGAAGCACACATCTTTATTTCTATTGTTTTATTCGTTTTTGATTAGTTTTGTGTTAGTTTTGAGTCGTTTAAGTCTGTATTTGAGTCTATTGTATGTTTACAGGTGCTCGTGAAGATTACAAGTGAATATATGAAGAAACCGAGCAAGAAAGTGAAGCTGGAGAAATAAAAGTTAAAAAGTTGAAATTTCTAGTTCTCGCGGTACGCGAGAGAGTTAGAGAGAAGCCTCCCGGTACGCGAGGGGATCCAGAAACGGCCGCGTCTATTTTGTTCCTCACGGTACGCGAGGAACCCAACCTATGTTCTCGCGGTACGCGAGAGACAGGAAAATTGCGAAAAACCCTAAATTCGAATTTTAATAGAATTGTAATGCCATAATACCAGAAGTTCGAATTCCAGCCGTCTAGAGAGAGACCAAGGGCGATTTTGGGAGTGAGGAAGCAGATTAGAAGCCAAAGATTGAAGCTTTGGACCCGGGTTCGTTAAATTTACGTATTCGGTTTTCAAGATTCGATTTTTATTATTTGATTGCTATGTTTGATACCATGTTTCTGTCTTTTACTTCTGTTATGGATGTTTTGAGTATGATTCTTGGCTAGATCATTGATACTACCTGGTTTATGATGAATACTGCGTAAAGTTACGATTTTTACTGGTTTTGGATATTAATTGATGGTTAATGATTTTGTAAAAGATCTTGATTTAATGATTGTGATGAATATGCATGCTTAGATCTGATTTGTGTTTGATTATTGATTCCGTAAGTTGATTGTGGATGTCTTCAAGTTTGATTAGCGTATCTAGGTCATAGATCTTAGGATGTGTGGTCGTTTGTGTGGTTTGCTAGAGATAGTAGCCATAGGAATTGTGATTGAGCGTTAATTAGAACTGAGTGTGTATCTTGTCTCAATACTCGAGAAGTGAGAGATAGTCGTTTAGTCTTCGTCATTAGGAATCCGAGTGTCAGCTGTCTGAGAGGAAGTTGGTATTAGGTGTCTAGTGATTGCTGCTATTCTGAGTCATATTTCTTATCTAGAGATTGCCCCTTGCATTCTTCGAATGTATGGTGGACAGTGAGACTGAAAGGTGATCTGTCTATTCGGGTACTTTATCATTGTTGGAGAGACCGAAAGGTAATACACTATCTGGTGAGTTTATTACATCTTTAGGTTCCTTAGTTGGTGACACCCTGAGAGTGATTAGGGATCCACCAGGTAGTCTAGAGTTGTTTCCTTAGAAACCCAGATCCATCTTAGTTTCCAGAACTGGTAGAAGTTGTGCTTTGCACGTAGGATTCCGACCTAGGTAGTATTCTTCCCATATCTGATTTCTACCTTAGTCTTGATCTTGATAGTTTGAGTCGACTTTGTTTGCTGCATTCTTAGTTAATATTTAGTGTAGCCAACCCCCCAATCATCAATCTTTAGTCCGAGTCAGAGTCTAGTATTAGTATTCAGTGTCTCTAGGGTTCGATAATCCGGTTTACCATTAAGCTGTGCTACACTCAATAGGTACACTTGCCTGTCAGTACGGTCTAGTTCATAGGTTTTCCATTTATTATTTAGGAGTCTAAATTAGGTTTTTATTCATAGTTTTTATAGACCGTCTGGGCGAAATCAAGTTTTTGGCGCCGTTGCCGGGGACACTTGGCAATAGCAATATTAGCTTCGACTAGTTCTTTGTTTGATTTTTGGTTTGTTTTGTTTTTGAGTCTTAATTGTGTGTCTGTCTTCTGTGCTACTAGTGTGTCTTATCTGAGTGTCTAATATAGGATCGAGTCTTTATTTGTTTTCTTTTATTCTTGTGTCAGTTTATGCACCACACTCGTTCGCAGGGATTACCACCATATTCAGCTTTTCAAGAGCCCGAACGAGAGATTCACGAGCGCACCCGCGACTTTCGGGAGCGTTTAAAGGAGTTGTGTAAACCCCATGTACGTTCTACTAGCCCAATTCCATTTCCTATCATGGGCGACACTGACCCACCAGCGAAAAGTACCGTGCACCAGAGGGCCAGTGACGGGGTCAGGGGAGAGAGATCTTCGATCACACGCCCCGCCCCGCCATTCCGAACACCAATACATGGCAGATCCCGTCACATTTTATGAGCACGATCACTCATGCCACTCAATTTCATGGCCTTGTGGACAAGGATGCACCCGGACATCTATCCCGCTTCGCGCGGATATGTCATACCTTCAATATCACGGGTGTGTCTAAGGACGCTATCTACTTGAGTATCTTCCCATTCTCGTTCTCTGGTCGCGCATCTACTTGGCTTGATACCCTTCATGACAACTCTATTACCACTTGGGAGGATCTTCAAGCCAAGTTCTTCAAGAAGTATTATCCACCTTCTAGGGCCGCTCACCTTCGGGATCAAATCCATTCGTTCCGGATGGATCTTGACGAGCCTTATCACATGGCCTAGAAGCGGTTCAACACGCTGTTGAGCCTATGTCCCCAGCATGGTCTTTCTGACTGGGCGATAGTGGAGAAGTTCTACAATGGTCTCACCTTCGAGAAGCAGCAAATGTTCAACACAGCTGCGAGAGGCCATATCCTGGATAAGCTCGAGCCTGATGAGTGTGAGGAGTTGTTCGAGAGCTTTGCTCTGGCGGAACAACAGCAGCCATCTACTAGAAATTCCATTCCTAGTGGTAGAGCACCCGCCTCTTCTCCTAGAGGTGTGCATCAGGTCACTCCTGATACTAGCGTTGCTGCTGCACTCGCAGCTATGGCAAATGAGATTAAGGAGCTCAAGCTTAGTGCTCTTAGGTGTGAGGTGTGAAGGGGAGGCCACGACACCAGAGATTGCCCCGTCAATCATCAGGAGCAGGTGAGTTTTGCTGGCAACCAGAACCGAGGTACAACAATTACAACAATACTTATGGCTCGGGATGGAGATCTGAAAATAACTCGTCTGGGTTTAATGCTCTCCAGAATCAGTATGGAGGAGGAGAAGCTGGAGCAAGCTCGGGAAGAAGTGTCAACACAAGAAAGATAGAGGAGATGATAGAGAATCAGACACAGATGCTTGCCCATTTAGGGATGCTAAGCAAATACTGGATGCACACGACACGTTATTGAAGAATCAGCAGTCGGCATTTCATGACTTGCAGCGCACGGTAGGAGACATCGCTAGGAGCTTGAAGGAGAAGCAGAGTGAAGCATCTGCGGCCTATAAGAGTTCTAGCGCTTCAGTGATGGCCATGTCGATCTTGAGCAGTAGAGGGGAGGAGAGAGTAGAGAAGGAAGTCTCCCATGACGCCAACTATGGCACCCGTCGGTTGAAGAGGTGAAGAAGGTTGATTGGAGAGCTCGGTTTGCTGAGATCGATGCTAGGATGTTAGAGGAGCCCGAGTTGAATGTGGTGTCGACTAGGAGTAGAAGGGCAGAAGAAAAGGAGAGCCCACCGGTAGTAGAAGAAGAAGAGCCAGTGGACGAGGAGCTAGAGATGGAAAAGCCTGCCGAGAAGGCAGAGGAGAAGAAGAGTGGGGGTGAGATGAAGACCCCTGAGATTGACTTGAGTCGTGTTCCCTACCCAGCTCACTTGTTGCCACATAAACATGCTAGGGAATACGGTCACTTCCTTGATATGTTCAAACAACTCAAGGTCAATCTCCCATTTATAGAGGTCCTCCAGCATATGCCAAAGTATGGAAAGTTTCTCAAAGATCTTCTTTCCAACAAGAATAAGCTAGAGGGGATCTCTGAAGTCTCACTTAGTGAGCAATGTTCTGCAGTGGTTCAGAACAAACTGTCTGAGAAACTGGCGGATTCGGGTCGTTTCACGAACCCGTGCCTGCTTGGCGGTTTGCCTCTAAACCACGCGTTGGCTGACCTGGGTGCTAGTGTCAATCTGATGCCTTATTCGATCTATAAGCAGCTAGATTTAGGTGAATCGCAACCGACGCGCATGAGCATTTCCTTGGCTGACCGCTCAGTCAAGTGTCCATGGGGAATTGTGGAGAATCTGTTAGTGAAAGTAGGTAAATTTGTCTTCCTCGTGGATTTTGTTATTCTGGATATGGAAGTGGATGAAAGAGTCCCACTCATCCTAGGACGCCCGTTCCTACGGACCGCCAAGGCAATGATCGATGTCTTTAACGGGAAGCTCACACTTCGTGTGGGGGATGAGTCGATCACGTTCGATGTAGAGTTTGTATGCACTACTTAGTTTGAGTCCGTGTCATTTTATGTGTTTTTCGGTATGTGTGGTTTGTTTGTGTCGTTTTTGTAGGGATTCACGCTTGATTCGGTGAGGAAAATCATCGAGAATGAAGTTCCAGGTATTTTTACATATGTTTTTATGCTTGGAATAGGTTTTTATGGAATTTGGGTGAAAAAAGTTTGAGAGATCAAAAATTTTCTAAGTACAAAAACCCTTTTAACTTTCTGTTACCAGCGCGCTCTAGCGGTACACGATACAATTGTCCCATTCCCTAGCGGTACGCGACGGAAAAATGAGGTGGCCGGCTTAATTTCTGCCTCCTCGCGGTACGCGAGGAGTGCTGTCTGGTCTCTCGCGGTACACGGGGCCTTGCTGGTTTCACCCAACTTCCTTGTTTTTCCATGGTTTCGTTCACCGTTCACCACCGCCATCATCACCACCATCATCCATTATTATCCACCTCTATCATTCATCACATATCATCCATCAAACGTTCTATCATACCATATAATTCACATTCCATTATCATATTATCTTCATTCATACCATCCGACCACCATTACCATGGGGAACTTTGAAACCGTTTCGTGACCGAAGACCTACTTTGCTGTGTCATTCATGTCTATGTGTTTGCCACCCATTGAGTACGTTTCTGTCACACCTCGGCCGGCGATGGATTATACGCCGGGGCTGACGCGGTTGTTCATAAGCACATGATCATCTAATAATAAGTGATAATATTATTTCATCATAATTATAGCATCCGTTACGAATAGAAATGGAAAACAAGAAGTTCAAACATAACACAAGTTAAATTCAATCTTTATTAAAGCTAGGTCCATGGTCTTATGTGATCATGTAGTGTCCTCAAACTGGTGCACCTGAAACATGTGAGTAAATGTCAACTACAAGTAGTTGGTGAGTAACATAGGTTTTGACACCAAACAAAAGTTGTAAAAAGGGTTTGAAATTCAATATGTTCAAAGCATAACTAAGGCATAAATGTGAAAACATACAAGGTTTCAAGTACAATTCAATCCGTAAGTAATGGAAAACTGGTAAGTACAATCCCACTGATTGTGTTTTGGAAAAATAGTAATATGGTACACACAAAACCCGCCAAGGTTCGTGTTAACTGGAATCGGAATCCCCTATAAATGATCATGTTATGTACTACCTTAGGCCTGGGTAACAGGTTAATGAATGTATTAACATGAACACATGTAATGGTCACCAAGCAGTTTAAGACATAAAGTACATAGTAATTTGCATGAGAACATTGGTATTGAATCTGGTATGTAATGTATGTAAACATGTTTCAACCCGAGTATTTGTAAACAATAGTAAAAAGAAAGGAGGCTATGAACTCACATGTAATGAAGCTAGAAATGGTATGAAGTGTTAAGGATGGATAGGCCTCGTGAGGGTTTCTCACAACCAACCTACATAGATAATTGTATTCTAGGCTCAACGTACGTCTAATGAAAATGAAAGTAAAGAGCTCTAAGTTTATTTGAGTTCTTAGGGATTCTTGAGATTTGGGATTTGGGATTTGGTATATGGTTTGCGTAGGTTTGTAGAAAAATGTGTATGCTCATTTCAAGTATTGAATTGATAAAATAGTTTATGAAATTAATTAGAATTAATTATAATTTCTAATTTTAATCATATAAGCATTATAGTTGTAATAATAATATGTTTGAAATCCATTAAATCATTTGGAAAATAATTAGTCGGTAAGGTATGGATTTGAAGGGGTTTAAATAATTGTTCTTATAAAAATAATTATTTAATCATTTAAAGAACCACTCCAATAATAGCAAATAAATTATAAATTAATAAAAAGTCTAAATAATTATTTTAAATAATTTCTTTTATTTAAATGGTAAATAAAAGAAATACTAAGATGAATAAAAAATATGAGCTTTAAATGAAACTAAATGGATTTGCATAACTATTTAATAAAGATAATTATTTAACTAATTTTATAATTTTTATAAATATTTTAAATAATTTCTTTTGCATAGGTACTTTATTTATATGTTTTAAGAAATGGAGTAATTTAAATAATTACTTAAGATTTGTTTTATAAATGCTATTACTTTATAAACAAAACAACATAGTTAGATTTATTTAAACAAATCTTTTTCCGTTTTTCTCCTTTTTTTATAAAAGTTATAAGGTATATGTGTAAAATTTTGTAACAATTAAAATAGATTTTAAACTACTAATTTATGTAGTAACATGGCAAGAAAGGTTTAAACAGCAAAAAGAAATGGCACAGCCGGGTTCAAACCCGTGACCATATGCCTGGGAGGGGAAAACCTTAACCACCTGATCTATCAAACCTTAATAAGAACATAAATACTAATGTCTTATTAACTTGCCCCAAACACCGTTCTTCTTTCCCAAACATTCAAATTAAAACCCTAGCCCCCATTTAACCCAGATTTGCGATCGATTTATAAGGGGATTTCGAACTAGAAGAGAAAACGAGCGGGGGGGAAGGATCAATACCTGAAAGATTGGATCGATTGGACTTGTAATCGTGTTCCTGTGTGTTGGTTTCCGGTCGCGACAGGGGATGGGGGGAAAAAACGAGTTTGTGTTACTGATTTCAAGTAGTAACGAATAGGGTATATGCGATTAGTGTTGGTAATGTATTTACACTTGTAAATGAGTGGGATTTGAGGAGTCCGATCATTGAATTTGGCTTGAATGGTATAACCGAAAGAAATAGGAAAAAAAAGAACTTGAATGGATTCAAACCTTTGATTATGATTAGGTTAAGTTGGTACATTCGTTTGTAACTGATTGAGCATTGATTAACACGATTTGCAACGCTTGATACCATTGAATTTGTGTTTAAGAAATTGGTTTTTGGGTCAGTTTGACTTTATAAAGTCAAAATTGACTAAAGAACACTCCAAGGGTTTAATTTCAATAAAGGGGTTGAAATGAGGTCCAACTAAACGAGGGGGGGGGGGGGGGGGGGGGGGGGGGGGTTTCAAGGCATTGAATAGGTTTATGGCTCAAATTAGTTGTTTCAAAATCATTTTAAATTACTTATTAAAAATATTTTGATTTTATAAATTTTATAAAATCTAAATATCCTTCGTTAAAATAAATCTTCATTTTCACTCTTTCTTTTAATATCAAAAAGTTGTATAAATGATTTTATTTAATAGATTCAAATATATACATATATTAACTTGTATGTATATATATATATGTGTGTGTGTGATAAAATAAAAGATGTAATTACATGGTTAACACTCCTATGATTTATTTAAATGTATATTTATTATGACAAAATGTTTATTTATAAATGTACATCCATGTGTTAGGGAAATATGAAATGCAAAGTTTGAAAATAATTAAATTGATATATGTGTTAAATAAAAAAAAATGGCATAATGAGTTTGAACAAGTATGGGTGTTAAATGCTTATTATTGTACATAGTAATATGAATAAATAAAAGAAAAAAATTATGGCCGAAAAATCATAGATGTTACAGTATCCCCAAGTTTAGTAAATTTTGTCCCGAAATTTAGGCTACTGAAACAGGAAATGTGAGGGTTTGGATTTTTAACAAGCTTTGATTGTCGTTTTTGAGGAGTATAGTTGGTGACAGAGTTCTTGTCTGATACTCCAGATCAGGTCAGGTCATTGTGTCAGGCATGGATGTGGTAGTGGATTTAGTTTGAAGAGAATTAAGGAGAAAATTTCTCTAGGATAAATTTTAGACTCCAAGGATGAGATGCATCACTTGCAATAAGAGCGATGAGAATTTTAGGATATAGTCTAATTGTTCAAAAAGTATCACTGGGTAAAGATTTCATGGGCAATGGTCAAGGTCAAAATAATAGAAACCCTACGTGACACGAATAACGCTACTACTGACAATATGAAAGGGATACTTATACAGGCACCAGCGGCGTATCCGTCATTTCCTTATCCTATCCTATTAGTGCCGTTACTGTATATCACTATAGGTTTTATGTCATCACACATGACATAATTTACTATGTTTTCCATGCGCTGACTTTTATAATTACGTGTGCACCCGTAATTACTCAAATCGTCGTACAGTCCGTATAGATCATTCTATTACGTGTGGGTACAGAGGGGGAAACACCCAAAAACATTTAGTTTATTATTATTTTCATGTGTAAGTTGTTAATAAGTGACTGTGTCTCTAGATGGTAAAGTCAGTCAGGCAGTAAAGGCTAACAATCTGGCACAACCCCATACATTGGTGTCCTGAGTAGATGGCATATCCCTCCAGATTACCCATAAGTTGATAGCTCTCTCGTGTCTGAACAAGAGTACGTCAAACCCCGAGTAACTCAAAGTTTATAGCTATCAATTTTTATGGATAACGTGAATGATCATGCCTCATGTATATAGCGAACAATGTAAACGGTCTTGTTTCGTATGTAATGTAGGCACTCAAGTTTCATGTATAGCGTAAATGATGTAGTATTATGCAATATTGTAAATAATCAAGCATCATGTATAGTGTGGACAATCTGGTATCATGCATATTGCAGGTAATCAAGTTCCGTCTATAAAGTGATCAATTATGTATATTGCAAGTAGTCAAGTTTCATGTAAAATGTAAATAATCAGGTATATTGTATGCAACCAAGTTTTATGTATAACGTGAACAATCAAGTTGCGTGTATATATTATGAAAGTTCATATGTAAATAATTGAAACTCATGAGTAGCGTAAACTATCGAATCTTGTCGGTGATCGAGTGCTGTGGACAAGCGTGTTGTATAATGTACGTAGTTGGGTTTCAAGTTTTCAACTTTGTTGATGGATGGTCAACGCCCATGCGAAATGGTTTGTCTTTTCGAAGTGGCTAGTAAGTTCATACATTTTCAAAGGTGTAGAGTGATGAGAAAATTTTACAGGTATTTAGAATAATACGCACACGAATAGCTGATTTGAGCTTTTTGTTTGTAAATAACAAGTAATTGAAATTTATTCTTATTTGTAAATTAATAAGTGAAAGTAATAGGTTGAATAACAAGGTGATTGGGTAAAAACTTTTTATTTATTTAGTTATTATAAAGAGGATTTTTCAAAAGAAAAATAATGGCCAAATTATTTTGAAATCAGGCCAAGAATCTAAAAGTAACGAATTAAGAGGCAGTAATGAAATAATTAATCAAGTCATAATTAATTATTAACTAAGATAATGAGATAAATGTTTTTATTTAATAGATTCAAATATATATACATATATTAACTTGTATGTATATATATATATACATGTGATAAAATAAAAGATGTAATTACATGGTTAACACTCCTATGATTTATTTAAATGGATATTTATTATGACAAAGTGTTTATTTATAAATGTACATCCATGTGTTAGGGAAATATGAAATGAAAGGTTTGAAAATAATTAAATTTATATATGTGTTAAATAATAAAAAAAATATGGCATAATGAGTTTGAACAAGTACGGGCGTTAAATGCTTATTATTGTACATAGTAATATGAATAAATAAAAGAAAAAATTATGGTCGAAAAATCATAGATGTTATAGTTTCTCTACATGCTATCTATCTTGAGTCTTTAATTCTTAGTTTGAGTCAGTTAGTCTTTATTTTCAATTTGAGTCAGTTTAATGCTACAGGTTTGTTGTGAGGTGTATTTTGCAGGTTTTATCATCCTGCCCATACTCAATCTCCATTCGGGTGGGGTCGATCGTCACTTATACAAAGTTTGTAAAGGAAACCCGACAGTCAACTGTGCAACCGCGACCGAAATGCTATACGGTGCACACAAGGATGAACGAAGCTGGATTTTCTTCGAGAGCATATATATTACCAGCTAAGTCGATTCTTGTTTTTATTTTTGCAATTTTTATTTTTAATTGTGTTTTGCTTCACATTGAGGACAACGTGTCTTTCAAGTGTGGGGATGTGAGTGTCTAGTTTAGTTAGTTTGTCTTGTTATAAAAATACAAAAATACAAAAAAAATTAAAATTTTGAAAAATGTCTTTGAAAATATCTGCTTATACTTGGAAAATGATAGTACAACTGGATCTATTTGTTGAGTTTAAATGATTTAAATAATAGAAAACGCGTCTAATTAGTGATGTTTTGGTAGATCCAGCCAGCTTGAATAGCTTAAATAGCTTGTGAGTGTTACTTAGGATTAATCACATAATTAAATCATGAAATCGTGTGGGTACTCATCTTAGGTAGTCGGTAATATTGAAACTGTCAACACAAGTTGATAGGTACCACGTTAAGTTAATATCTATTTGTTTTTGAAATTTTTGGCACACCATTCTCTTTTTATGAGAATAAATCCGAGCTTGGTGGCGCTCGCATCCATAATTTTCATAATTCATGAGCTTATTTGTTAGAATCTGAGTTTTGCTTATGTGTTAACCTTCGGGGTGGCCACTTGGAGAAAACACCCCTAAGTGATTCCTATGTGCTTTATTGATTTAACTTAGTCTATGTGTTACCTTCTGGGATAGTGACTTGGATGAAACGCCTCTAGATGAAGTTTATTTGCTTGAATTAATGCTCATTATCATTCCATTCATTAATGATTTCATCTAATTTATTAAACAAATAAATCCTAGTTTAACATGGTAGGGTAAATCTATATGTTTTGATCCGTGCCTAAACATGACCGTGAGACGGGATTAGGTGGAGCTGTAACTTCTGAGTGTGAGTCACATAGGTTGATTGATATCTGTATAAATTGAAATTAGAACACATTACGGGGGGCTAGATAGTTGGTGCTTGGGTTTAATCGGACAGAAATACTGATTATTGTTTTTTAACGCGTGAGTATGTTTTGGTAATTGGTAATTGATGTTTGTTAAGTTAGATCTCAGTTATGATTCCATTGCAGCTTTTTCGAGGATTAAAAAAGGTTAAGTGTGGTGATGTTTGATGTAGTGCGAAGCACACATCTTTATTCCTATTGTTTTATTCGTTTTTGTGTTAGTTTTGAGTCGTTTAAGTCTGTATTTGATTCTATTGTATGTGTACAGGTGCTCGTGAAGATTACAAGTGAATACATGAAGAAACGGAGCAAGAAAGTGAAGCCGGAGAAATAAAAGTTAAAAACTTGAAATATCAAGTTCTCGCGATACGCGAGAGAGTTAGAGAGAAGCCTCGCGGTACGTGAGGTGATCCAGAAACGGCCGCGACTATTTTGTTCCTCGCGGTACGCGAGGAACCCAACCCATGTTCTCGCGGTACGCGAGAGACAGGAAAATCTCGAAAAACCCTAAATTCAAATTTTAATAGAATTGTATTGCCATAATATCAGAAGTTCGAATTCCGACCGTCTAGAGAGAGACCAAGGGCGATTTTGGGAGTGAGGAATCATATTGGAAGCCAAAGGTTGAAGCTTTGGATCCGGGTTCGTTAGATTTACGTATTCGGCTTTCAAGATTCGATTTTTATTCTTTGATTGCTATGTTTGATATCATGTTTTTGTCTTTTACTTCTGTTATGGATGTTTTGAGTATGATTCTTGGCTAGATCATTGATGCTGCCTAGGTTTATGATGAATACTGTGTAAAGTTACGATTTTTACTTATTTTGGATATTAATTGATGGTTAATTATTTTGTAAAAGATCTTGATTTAATGATTGTGATGAATATGCATGTTTAGACATGATTTGTGTTTGATTATTGATTATGTACGTTGATTGTGGATGTCTTCCAGTTTGATTAGCGTATCTAGGTCATAGATCTTAGGATTTGTGGTCGTTTGTGTGGTTTGCTAGAGATAGTAGCCATAGGAGTTGTGATTGAGTGTTAATTAGAACTGAGTGTGTATCCTGTCTCAATACCCGAGAGGTGAGATATAGTCGTTTAGTCTTCGTCATTAGGAATCCGAGTGTCAGCTGTCTAAGAGGAAGTTAGTATTAGGTGTCTAGTGATTGTTGCTATTCTGAGTCATAGTTCTTATCTAGAGATTGCCCCGGGCATTCATCGAATGTATATTGGACAGTGAGACTGAAAGGTGATATGTAAATTCGGGTACTTTATCATTGTTGGAGAGACCGAAAGGTAATCCACTATTTGGTGAGTTTATTATATTTTTAGGTTCCTTAGTTGGTGACACACTGAGAGTGATTAGGGATCCACTAGGTAGTCTAGAGTTGTTTCCTTAGAAACCCAGATCCATCTTAGTTTCCAGAACCGGTAGAAGTTGTGCTTTACAAGTAGTATTCTTCTCATATCTGATTTCTACCTTAGTCTTGATCTTGATAGTTTGAGTCGACTTTGTTTGCTGCATTCTTAGTTAATATTTAGTGTAGCCAACCCCCCAATCATCAATCTTTAGTCCGAGTCAGAGTCTAGTATTAGTATTTAGTGTCTCTAGGGTTCGATAATCCGGTTTACCATTAAGATGTGCTACACTCGATACGTACACTTGCCTGTCAGTGCGGTCTAGTTCATAGGTTTTCCATTTATTACATAGGAGTCCATATTAGGTTTTTATTCATTGTTTTTATAGACCGTCTGGGCAACATCAGAATGATGGTTTTTAGTTAAATTATAAAGATAAGGATAAAGAAACTGATGAGAATGCTCTAATAAGACAACACTTTCATGGACTGACATCTTGTATATCCAGATTTTAGTTCTCAAGTCGATTATTACTATTAGTGATCCAAAAAAACATACTAAATATGTAAAGAGTAGACGAATTTAAATTAAATGTTTCACTTTATTCTCAATCATTGATTTCTTTTGTTCTCTAGTTATTTATGGTTTTTAAATAAACCATACGCAACAACATTCATACCTAGTAAAATCTTATCGATCGAAAAGTTATTGGTATGGTTTGGAGAGGGTGGGATGTAGGTAGACCATACCTCTATCATGTGGGATAGAGAGACTGCTCCTAGGGAGACCCTCAACTTTAAAACACTATCTGCAAATGAAAAGTATATTAGCAACATAAAGTTCTTTACATAGAAACCAAACATTAGAAAACAAGAATAACTAAACAATATTAGTAAGCCACCAATAAGAGAAAAATAAGTGTGAAAGCATAATAGCATAGATAAACATTAGAGTTAAACATCCTAAGACATGAAGACAAGATGAAGGTACATGTAAAGGCCACCAAAATTAAAGGTAAAACAAAACCCCTAAGATAAAGGCAAGACAAAACTGTATACTCTCTGAAAATCCTTAACCTTAATTCCATGTCTCCACGAAGTCCTAACCTCTACCATGTCCTTAGAGAGGTGCAAGTCTAGTAACTCCCGCCTAATCCGTTCATCCTAAGTCAGTTTTGGTGTACATCTACCCCACCTCCCATATACAGTGAGGGTTTCCATCGATCTAACCGGCACCGTCGTTTGTCTCTTCTTTACGTGTCCAAATCATCTCAATCTCCCCACCCTTATCTTATATGATATAGTAGCCACCCCTAATCTTTCTCGAAAAACCTCGCTTCATATCCTTTCCAACCTTGTGCGTCCACACATCTACATCATCCTCAACTCAGCTACCACCAGCTTATGCGCGTGTCTTCTCGAAAAACCTCGCTTCATATCCTTTCCAACCTCGGGCGCCTAGGCGCAGTTTTGAGGCGAGGAGCAGGGATTGGGCTTTTTTGTTGAGGCGCATATTAAGGATAAGAGGCGTAATTTTTTTTGTGTTTTATTATCATTTCCTAGATTATGGTTGAGCTTATGAAAGCTTCCACTATACCGACTGAAGCTCATTTCCTAGGTATTTGATCATTTTGGTATATGACTTTGAACATTTTGGTACTAATTAGATGATATTAAATATTATATATGTAGGTCCCGGGAGCCTCGTCGCACAGCGGAAAAACACGGATCTGCTTGTGATTCGTGTGGGAACGAAGAAGAACAGATTGAGAAAAACAACGAACATAAATACAAGAGAATTGACATAAACGAAACATAATGAAAGGCCCCAAACTCGGGAGGCCTCACTCGTTGGATTTACTCATTCACAAACAGTTATTAAACTTGAATATCAAATAACGCAGCGGAAAATTTCATTCAAACATAATGTCAACATTGTTTAAACATGCGGAAGCGTAAACATTATCTAAAACAAAAATACATCGTAACTAAATCATAACGGGATGCCAGTCTTCATGATCAGCCGGGTAACTCATCTCGCTAGCCAAGCATCCTCATCCATCCTCATAACCTGCCTTAACCTGAATGTGCATAATAAAAGTCAGCTACGCTTGTGAGTTCAAGTTTTCATTCGATTTAAGAAATGGTTCATCATTCAATAATTCATTAGGGTTTAACATCATGTATAAGAAAACAGGGCCTTTCGTTCACCATTAAAAACATTTAAACATTTTATCATCATCATAAACACTGTTGAACGGATCGTTCGTTTAAAACATTTAACATTCATTTAAGTCATACATTATTATCCAAATCTGTGTTACCATTCGTTCCGTCATTTAGTATTGTATTGCCCCTAAGGCTTAACTGCACAAAGACCGACAATACAATATATTCCGTCAATTCCCTTTTGTATTGCCCCCAATGCTTAGCTGCACGAGGACCAACAATACTCATTTAGTTGCCCCTATGGCTCCCATGTCCATAAACCGACAACTTCCATCGACGGCTATGGTTCACGGCCATAACACCGTCGGATCATAATTTAACCTTCGTAGGGTCACGTTAACCCATGAGTAACCGTCGTTACTCCCTTACCAGTTGTACAACATCATAACCATTGACAGGCCATAAAGACACTGCCCATGTTGTTCTTATGGCAACTATGGCTCGCTGTCCATAATCTACCACAAGGCTGGGAATTACATTCCCAGACTTCATTCGTCAATTCCATTCATTCGACATATTAGATTTGTAATGACTTCTTTAAAACCTTTGCCCTTTCTTTTCTTTTCATAAAACCTTTCATTCATTTTCAAAACCCTTTACCTTCAGTTTAAACCATTTCTTTATAAACATTTCGTTCGTAAACATTCCATTCATAAAACTTTCTTTTCATAAACCGTTCATTCCAAATCATTTCATTTCGTAAACATAGTTTCATAAGCATCATTTGGTAAACATCGTTTCGTATGTATGCACACCAGCCCAAAAACCTCATTAAAACATTCAAAAGAGGGCTCTAGAACTCACCTGATAAGCTAATCTGGGTTATCCTAAACAAAGGTCCAACAACGTCACTTTCGATCTGAATTGATTAGTAAATACACATCAGACCTAATCCCAACTCTAACGGTTTAACCATTCTGATTTAGGCGACTATACTGACTTTACTAACCATCCTGATGCCTGCGCACATAGCAAGTGCGCAGGGCCTTCTACTTGCGTACTTAATAAGTGCGCAAACTTTGCTTCATGCGTACTTGATAAGAACGCAGGACCCTCTTCATGCGTACTTGATAAGTACGCAGGATCTGCTTCCCCGCAAAAACTCTAACTTTCGTATTCGGGTCTGATCACGTCAAGGTCCCAAAGTTGTTTACATTCAAAACGTTTGCTTTTCATTAAGGAACTCAAATCTATGTTTTTCTTCCAGTTTCTACCGTAAAAATGTTACCTTTTCATCCAAAACCCGAAAAACCCAAAAACGAATAAAAACTCAGATCTAGGCTAGATCGTTACCTGTATCGAGCTTCTGATTCGGAGGTTCTTCTCACGAGCTATGGAGCAACACTTTGCTGAAATCTTGGGTCGATCCGCCAACTTTCTCCCTCTACGGTTTCTCTCTCTAGATGTTGTAAATGAGAGAAAGGGTGGTGACTTAGGCTATTTATAGGGGAGGCTCCCCCTACGTTCGCCCCTTCTAGCCCGTCGGCCCATCCGACCCGGCCCGTCATGCCTCGTTCATTTATTCCATTATTATCACTGTCGTTTTATTTTTGGGATGTTACAAGTCTATCCCCCTTACAATAGGTTTCGTCCCCGAAACCTATCATAAGTCAAATAGTTAAGGGTACGACTCCCTCATTTCCGTCTCCGTTTCCCAAGTAGATTCCGATCCCTTTCGGTGCTTCCATTAGACTTTAACTAATTGAATAATCTTATTACGCAAACGCTTCTCCTTTCTGTCTAAGATGGCCACTGGTTCTTCGATGTAGTTAAGGTTGTTGTCGACCTCGATGTCAGTAAGTGATACGTGAGCCGATTCATCCGCCAAACACTTTCGCAAGTGTGATACATGGATGGTAGGATGAATCCCACTTAACTCATCAGACAACTCTAACCGATAAGCGACTTCACCAACCCGTGCCATTATCCTGAATGGTCCGACAAACCTCGGACGTAACTTTCCTCTCTTCCTGAATCGTATGATTCCCTTCCAGGGTGACACTTTTAACATTACTATGTCCCCAACATCAAACTCAATAGGCCTTTGTCACTTATCCGCATAGGATTTCTGACGATCTTGTGCGGCCTTCGTTCTTGATTTGATTTGATCAAACCTTTCCGATGTTTCTCTTACGACTTCAATACTTCCTAATTCCTTCTGTCCAATCTCACCCCAACAAACCGGGGTCCTGCATCTTCTCCCATACAACATTTCGTAAGGCGGCATGCCTATCGTCATGTGATAACTATTGTTGTAGGAGAATTCGGCTAACGGCAGATGACTGTCCCAACTGCCGCCAAAATCGATAATACAAGCACGAAGCATATCCTCCAATGTCTAAATGGTCCTTTCGGACTGACCATCCGTTTGTTGTAATATCCGAGATATTCTGACAAATCTTTACACATATTGCCGAGTTAAAACTCGCTTTCGTATTAAAAAAAACTATTTTCTTAAAAAGACAAATATTAAATTAATATATACACATATATATATATATATATGAATATATATGTGATAGTTATTTAAAAGTATAAAAATATCTATATATATATATATATATATAGATAGATTCTTAAAACTTTGTAAATAAATTTATAAAGCGTTTTATAGAGTTCAAGAAAAATCACTCGAGGAAACTTATTTCATTTAACATAGATAATCGATTTTTATAAACTCATCCATTTATTTTTATAAAAACCTAGGGGCTGAAACTGTCAACTCTAAAACATACTTTAAACAAGAAATCATACTTTTAACATTAAATGATAACACCAGGAAACCTCAAGGACCGGAAGCGTAATAAACCCATACTTCCCAAAACCACTTCGGTCTCAGGTTCGAAACCCCGCAGCAACCATTTCCCACCCGCTTTATGCAAAATCGCGATTTCCGTCAGGATACAGTGAACCTCGAACTCGCCAGAAGCGTGCGATCGGAACCCGATACCATTCAGTGCTTGAGCACGGTCCCAGACCCGCATGATGTCGAATTTGAATTATTTTCCCTCGTCTGCCAACTTCCAACCAATTCAAGCATTTAAGACTGAAATTGGCTATAAATACCGATGGGAAATCTCAGTAACATCACACCACAACTATCCTAACTCTCAAATCATCTGAATCGAACTCGCATTTGGCCGTTTGAAGTTGCGACAGCCGACCCAGAACCCAGACTCGTTCTCCCTCATCTAGACTTCAATTCATGTAATTCGAAAAGCCAAACCTTCGATTTCATGTAAGGATCAAAAGCCCTCTGTTTAAACGCATAAACAGAGGGTGATTCGACTCGTATTTAAGCGGTTTCGTTCTAGGGTTCATAGTGAGTTGGGGGCGATTTAGGATTGTGTTTAAGAAATTTTTTTTTTTCGTGTTAATAATCAACGAGACCCGTAGTCGGGATGGCTTAGTGTGTGCGCGTATGCTTCGACCCGGTCAGTGACCTGGGTTCGAGCCGGGTAAACCGATTTTTGCCCATTTTAATTGTTTTAGCCTTTTTAAACAGTTTTTAATACTTTTAATAATTTTTATAAACTTTCTAATACTTTTATAAACTTGAATTGGATTTTATTTACACTTTTATATTTTCGAACCATTCTAATTCATTTAAACTTGGTTAAAACTTATAATATTTAATACTTTAAAAACAATTTTAAATACTTAAAAACTATAAAAAATGTTTCTAAACTTTTATAAAAGTTACATTTACACAGAAACTTTAATTTAATACATTTTATATTTCATCCATTTGTTTATGTAAATTTAAAACATGAGAAAATAAATATATTTTGTTTATTTTTAAATATTTATAAACTTTATAAGATAAAGACCTTAAAACAATTATAGACTTATTACTTAGGACTATTATTACCACACTACTTCTAAATACTTAGGAAACTATTTTGATTACTTAACTTGTTTAATTAATAATTATAAAACTTTTAAATAATTATTTTAATCAATAATTATTCTAAACTATAAACCTATTAAACTTGAAATTCAAAACTTTTATTTGAAACTTGATTCAAACTTTATAAAACACAATCATCCCCCATTGGAACCCTAGTCAAAATCCTGAAAATCTTAGAAATTCTTGCCCTAGACTTTTAAGGTCATACTTGAAACTTTAGACTTACATTCTTAGGCTTATCGTGAGGATATTCTCCCTCTCCAAGTCTTGCAAACACTTACTCTTGTCGGATACCCTTCACCATACAAGTGAGTATACTTAGCCCCTTTTTCATTTACATTCTTTTCGGGTGAAACATGTTCAAAACTTTAAACTTATACAATTCTTGTACAACTATGACTAGATGTTTATTCTTATGTTAAACTTGAGACTTGCATGCTTAGATTAAACTTAAAACTAGCATATTCATTAACTTTGATCAAGCCTATAGTAACAATGATAGATCTATTGCATTTGACCAATCCACCTTGATTGATTGACCCTTCGGGGGGAGCCCTTGGTGATTGTTACTGAATTAAACTTTTATACTTGAGACTTATAAGGGTAACATGCGGGTTATGCCTAAACTTGGTTGGAGGGTTGATATGCACAATGTTTAAGATGCTTGTTCTCATACTTACATTATAGAATGCATAAATCATAGTGAATTGTAATTCTTCTCAAATACTTGTTAAACTGTGTCAAAACCTTTGTATCTCCCCAACTATTTTGTAGTTGACAGATTCTTTCACATGTTTCAGGTTCTACATCATGAGACTTATTTGTGATCAGATAAGATGCTTTGGACCTAGACTACTCATCAATTAAACGTTGTATTCTGGTTATGTTTCCTTGTATTGAATCTTAAATTATTTATTAATGAAATATTAAAACTTTAATAGTCAACCTTGTGCTATTGAACAACCGCGTCCGCCCCGACGTATAATCCGACGTCGGTTGGAGTGTGACATTTGTGGGTGGTATGCCGTGCTGATATTAAGCCTCGTGCCCATCGCCTCGTGAAATCTTTTCCAGAACCTCGATGTGAATCGTGTGTCCTGGTCAGATACGATCGTCAAAGGCATCCCATGACGTGCTACTACTTCGTTAACAAATACTTCCGCTAACCTCTCTGGCGAGAACGTCTCGCAAATTGGTAGGAAATAAGCACTCTTCGTTAAACGGTCCACAATTACCCAAATGGTGTCATGACCTTTAGCTGTGCGAGGTAGCTTGGTTATGAAGTCCATGGTAACGTGTTCCCACTTCCATTCTGGTATATCAAGTGGTTGAATCTTTTCATACGGTCTCTGGTGTTCAGCCTTTACTAGCGAGCAAGTCAAGCACTTGCTTACGTACTTTGTCACTTCGTGTTTCATTCCAGGCCACCAGTATTCTTTCCTCAGATCTTGGTACATTTTATTGGTACCAAGATGGATAGAGTACCGAGACTTATGAGCCTCATCCAAGATTTTGGTTCTAAGCTTGCCACCCATAGGTATCCATACCCGTCCAAAACGTGTCCTAACACCGTAGCAAGCCTTAGACGTATCAGTCTACAAACTCAAATTCTTGAACTATCATCGAATCCATCCTGAGTGATACATCTCACTTTAAATCTTGGATAGAAGTTCAACAGTCATCCTCTCCAATGCTTTTGAAAACGAATCTCCATCTATCTGAATAAAACTATATGTTTCTTAGGGAAACTCTTGATAACCATATGCATTGAAAACTTAGAAACTCGAGCGTAATCTTATCCCTATCCTTACAACTCATTTAAAAATCTAAGCGTAACCCAGGGTTTACTTGGAACGTAGAACATCTTCCTCATTATCCTTGTGCGTATCATAGACTTAAATCCAGAACTAAAACCCTTCTACTTTAATTTCGGGACGAAATTTCCTAAAGTATGGGAGACTGTAATATCTAAGATTTTCCCAACGAAATTTCTTTTCTAAATCCGTTATAAATACAAATATTTATAACCTATATTTATCTAATTATATAATTGAGACTTATTTTAACATATATATATATATATGTATATATATATGTATGTATCTTATGGATAAAAGGCATTAAATTCTTAAAACAATATAGATTTATAATTATATAAATAATATAATTTACAAACTTACTTCTAATACTTAAACATGTAGACTATAAATCCTATAAATTATTTTATAAAATTATAAGATAATAAAAGATGACAAAACTTATAAGACTTACTTGGTTCTTATAAAAAATAAAACATATTTATTTTTATAAATAAAGTCCAGGGACCAAAACTGTCAATTCTGAAACATACTTTAAACAAAAAAATCAAGTTTAAACATGAAATGCTAAAAACTGGAAACCTCAGGGACCTGTTGTGACATTCCCGCGAACTTCCAGTGTCAAGAACCGGTTATGGGTTCGAAACCCATAACCCCTGACTTTTGCCATCTTTTTCCCGAAAATGCAAAACCGGCCAGATTCAATGAACCTCGAGCCTCGACTTGAGCGTGCGACCCGTCCCCAAGAAGCATTAATGGTTGATTCAACCCAGATCACTCGCAGGAGGCCGGAATCAATTCCGACCGGCGCAACAACCACCTACAACCCGTTCGCGCACTTAGTGCCCAAATCGGCTATAAATACCGCACTCGACACACCAGAAGCATCACCCCTCAACTCTCCAAACTCTCAATTTAGTCATTAAACACCTACACCGAGCATTTGAATCCGGTGACAGTCGACTTCGGCCTTCAAGCCATTCTCCTTCGATTCATCATCATACCAGGTAACTCTTGTGACCAATTCCATCGTTTACATTCGTAGATCAAAAGCCCTATGTCGGATTACACGGACATAGGGCTAATCAATTCGAATTCGTAGGATTTCGGTTCTAGGGTTCATACGAATTGGGGCATGATTTGAACTTGTGTTTAAGTGTTTTATTTTCTGTATTATAAACCAGCGAACCCGTAGCCGGGATGGTTAAGCCTATGTGTTTGTGTAACCCGGGGAGGTCGCGAGTTCGAGCCGGCTAGACCGATTTTCGCCCCTTTTTTTTTATCTTTTTAGCCTTTTTAATCAGTTTTAATACTTTTTAATAAATTTTATAAATTCTGTTAAATCTTTATAAACTTAAATATGAATTTTATTTATATTTTTACATTCTGGAACCATTTTATTTAATTTAAAACTTATAAAAAGTTAAATCTTTAAATATAGTCTTAAATACAAAAAAAAGTCTATAAAAGATACTTTTAGAACTTTATAAAATTTATACAATTTTATAAAAACAGAAAACCTAATTTACTATATAATTTCTAGTAAATGAATTCTTTTGTTTTGAAACTTTAAATAATAAATTATAAACTTTATTAACTTTTATAAAATCATAAAAGTTATACACTTGTACAGTTTATAAAACCCATGTCTTATAGAAAACAGAAAACTTGTGTTCATATAAAAGCAAATGTTTTCTAAATTTATAAACTTTATAAAACTTCAATAGAAGTTTTAATATTAAAACGTTTATAAAATTATATAAACTTAAAATACTTATAAGCTTATAATTTAAGACTTTATTACTTATGGAAATCTTTACACTGTAGGATATTTATAAACTTATAGTCTAACACATAAAACTTTATAAACTTATCATTTGAGACTTTATAGACTTATGTTTCATTCAAGCTTTAAAAACATATATGAACTTATAATTTAAAATAAAGACTTTACAAGAAATTCTATTTAACCTTTTAGAAACTTATAATTTCGTGTTATTTATTTGAACTTATAACTACATTTTAAACAATGTTCATTTACAAGTTAAATTGTAAAATAAACGTTTGACACTTAAATACTTAAATAAATCTTAAATGGTATATGGATTAATTAAAATAATTATGTTTATAGATAATTATTTGACCTTAATAATTATTGATCCATAATAATTATTTAGTCTCTCACTTGAGTTATTAATTTATAAATACTTCGAAAACTATCTTGATTTCTACCGAGTTTGTGTAATTAATAATTGTGAAACTTTTAATAGTTATTCTAAACTATAAACTTATTAAACGTTGATATTCAAGTCTCGTGACATTTGTTCAAAACCTTTATTGAAAACTTGATTTAAACTTCATAAACACAATCAATCCCATCGTCCATTGGAACCCTAGTCAAATCCTGAAATCTTAAAATTCTTGTCCTAGTCTTATATGATCATACTTGAAACTTTAGACTTATATTCCAAGGCTTATCGTGAGGATATTCTCCCTCAAAGTCTTGCAAATACTTATCCGTGTCGGGTACTCTTATCAATCCATGTGAGTATACTTAGCCCATTTTTCCTTTCTATGCTTTTGGGGTGAAACATGTTCAAAATTCTTAAACTTATACAATTCTTGTACAACTATGACTACGTGTTTATTCTTATGTTAAACTTGAGACTTGTATGCTTAGATTAAACTTAAAACTAGCATATTCATTAACTTTGATCAAGCCTATAGTAACAATGATAGATCTATTGTATTTGACCAATCCATCTTGATTGATTGACCCCTTCGGGGGGAGCCCTTAGTGATTGTTACTGAATTAAACTTTAAACTTGAGACTTATAAGGGTAACCTGCGGGTTATGCCTAAACTTGGTTGGAGGGTTGATATGCACAATGTCTAATATGCTTGTTTTCTCATACTTACATTATAGAATGCATGAATCATAGTGAATTGTAAATCTTCTCAAATACTTGTTAAACTGTGTCAAAACCTTTGTATCTCACCAACTATTTTGTAGTTGACAGATTCTTTCACATGTTTCCGGTTCTACAACATGAGACTTTATCGTGATCACATAGGATGCTTGGACCTAGAATGCTTAATCAATTAGACTTCTATTCTTGCTATGTATTTGATTGATTCCTTGTATTGGAACCTTGAAGTTATTTAATAAAACTATTTAAACTTTAATAGTCAACCTTGTGCTATTGAACAACCGCGTCCGCCCCGATGTATAATCCGACGTCGGTTGGGGTGTGACAGATTGGTATCAGAGCCTTGGTTATAGGGAATTAGGTTATTAGACACATGACCTAGACTATAACTTAGGAAACCCAAACATGAGTTATCTCATGTCCTTTACTAGGAATTCTCTCCTCATTCTATTCTTAAATCTTATAGGTGAACGCTTAGAGATTCTACGCTTCTACTTACCTACGTGCTACAAGAAGTCTACTACATCGAGGACACGTTCTTAGGCTTCAAGCCTAATCCACCACTAAACTCTCGTCAAGAATATTTAAGTTCTAGATAATGTGTGAGAACTTGTGCGGACCGGAAGGGTGGATACCTGTATTCTGGGAAATTCTGTCAAGGAAAGCATTTCGTATAAATCCAAAACATCCGTTGGACCCGTATGCTTTCCTGGGAATTTTTGGGATAAGTATCCACTTATAGGAAGGCATGACTTCTCTAAACATTAATGAGCTTAGATCTCTCTTGAAATGTCGAAGTACTTACTTAGTGATATGCACTAAAAGAGTACCATCTCAAATACTATACACTTCATAAATTCATGATTCAAAAACTTTCCTCTATAACCTTTATTCTATGATTCTTAAGTCCCGTCTTGTCACATGACAGCATGCTTACTCGTCATGACCTGAAGGAGTTACCCTCAAGGAGGAATTCTTACGAGATTATACTTAAAAACTACCTACGTAAACTTATATTTATAGACACTACCCAATAAACTTCGTGATCGTTGTAATACCACCCTTAAAACTATGTATTACTCTACAAATTCTCCTATAAACTTCATTATTTTATGAACATAACACTTAAGGGGAAACCCTTGTGTTTTCATCTTATTTTCATCACTCAACCAAACTACTCTAGATAACTCACTCAAACTTTTGCTACACTTTTATACATCTCAAAGTGTTCATACATCCTTAAACTTCATGATTCTTGTAATACCAACACATTTAAAACCATGTATTATCCTACAAGTCCATTTTACAAGCTTCATTATTTTATAAACTTGGCACATAAGGGGAAACCCTTGCGTCTCATTTCATTTTTCGTCACTTAAGAAAACTTCATCTTATGACTAACTCAAAAACTTTGTTACACTTTTAATCTCAAAACCTTCATACGTCCTTAAAACTTACACATCACCGTTTCTTGTAAACAAAACTTAACGTCTTTTAAACCTAAAGTACATTAACAAAGTGATTAGTAACCTGATCGCTTTCCCGCAAGGGAAGAAGCCTACTATAGGATAAACAAGCTCCACGTTTAAGACCCTAAGCCCACAATAAACCTCGACGTAGTACCTTAAACCCAAATATCGGTGACAATAACTAAAAAGTTGTAGACTTACGAGGAAATTCTGGCTATGGAAATAGGGTACATAAGTGAGTCCTTGTGACCCACCCCTTTTTCCGGAAATTCTCTTCGTCAGCCCATCAACGTCAAGCCAAAAACCATTTTAATAGTACTGTGATGACTCAGTATTATGAATAAAAACCTTTTGAACATATTAAATCAACTTACTTACACACTTTAATTTTCCGTTTAAATTGTATTATGTAAGGGCTAGAAGTCCCAATTTTGAAACATTTAACGAAAGTTATTTTGAAATTTATCTTGTTATCACTTACTAGCTTGACTTTCCTTCTAGCACTACAAACTTAACACTCTTACCCACACACCTTCGTCAAAAGTAGCTCACGTTAGTACTAGAGATAATTAACAACGTGGCATTAAACTATAAAAACCCTAAGTGACACGTGTACTTGAAGACTAAAAACTTGAATAAACCTTCTAATTCGTAAGCACCCTTTTAAAACAACACGACTTACGAACCACTGTCGTAATCAACTATGATCCTTACCCTTATATAGACTTAACGCTTCTAAACTTGACCAACATTTCGTTTGACAATCATACATACCTTTTCATAAGTCTTACTTATACTATTTATCAATGTCCAACTCGTCATTTTTTTAAACATCTTAATTACACTTTATATAAAAGAAAACTATACCTGCTGTTGTGAAACAAGATAAATCATTTGTAAACACACTATCATAAATCTTATCGAAACTTTTCCCGTTACCCTATGCTTGGAGACTTTCCTCATTCAACTCTAGTCACGTAAAAGACTTACTATAAATCACAACGGGGACTAAAAGCTTAAATACACGTTGCTAAAACATTAAACTTCGTATACACCACTATAAGGTCGGAGACTTTTGAGTCATATAAAACTTATACAAATACTCAATCCCGTATTCCTAAAACTAAACATGATCAACAAAGGATCATGTAAAGCTTAATACTGAAACTTGAAACTCAACTGACTTATCCTATTTTCAAACTTATACTTGGATTCTTAGTCTTGAAAAATTTTGTGTGTCCATCTTAACCAAACCCTATAAGACTTGATAAATGTACATTCCAAATACACGAGAAAACTTCATTCTTAATACTAGAAACTAATATGAAGGGGGACATTGCTCTCTTTAGCAGAGTACCTCCCTAGTCTTCTCTTCAAACCCAAACATCGGGATCCACTAATCTTCTGGACAACTCGAATCTTCTGTGAGAAAGCGTATAACGGTTAATCCTGTTCCAAACGCTGTCCCATACCTCTCTTAAGTACTAGAGTATTTAGATAACCGCTTTATACTCAAAACGTAATCATACACTTCTATACACTGAGGCTGAACTAAGAGACTTTAAACTATCCGATGTTTGACGTATTCTTGTTCAAACACAATTTAAACTATTATATGTTTGACGTATTCTTGTTCAAACACAATTTAAACTATTCTATGTTTGATATATTCTTGATCAAACACAATTTAAACTATTCTATGTTTGATATATTCTTGATCAAACACAATTTAAACTATTCTATGTTTGAAGTATTCTTGTTCAAACACAATTTAAACTATTATGTGTTTGACGTATTCATGTTCAAACATAATTTAAACTATTATATGTTTGACGTATTCTTGTTCAAACACAATTTAAACTATTCTATGTTTGATATATTCTTGATCAAACACAATTTAAACTATTCTATGTTTGACGTATTCTTGATTCAAACACAATTCGAGCTACCCCATGTTTGACGTATTCTTGTTCAAACATGATGAACGTATGAGACTTTAAACTACTCCATGTTTGACGTATTCTTGATCAAACATGATGAACGTATGAGACTTTAAACTACTCCATGTTTGACGTATTATTGATCAAACATGATGAACGTATGAGACTTTAAACTGCTCCATGTTTGACGTATTCTTGTTCAAACATGATGAACGTATAAGACTTTAAGCTACTCCATGTTTGACGTATGCGTGTTCAAACACGATGGACGTATAAGACTTTAAACTATTCCATGTTTGACGTATGCTTATTCAAACATGATGAACGTATAAGACTTTTAAACTACTCAAGGTTTGATGTATTCTTGATCAAACCCGAGGAAAGTGTAAAGACTTTAAACTACTCAATGATTGAAGTATTCTTAATCAATCACGAGGAAACTTTGAAACTCTAAATCTTGTCACATTCTTTTCTTTACTCATTGAATGATGCTTCTCTCTGAGGGACTCGTTAATCAATGATCACTCTTATGTGGAAACTCTAGTCGTATTCTTGTACTCCTTCTTGATCCACACACAAACGGAAGGACCTATGCGGACTATGCGACGATTTGAATGCTTGCGGGTGCACACGTAAGTACGAAAATCAGCGTATGGAAAGACATAGTAAACTCTGTCGTGTGCTACGATCTAAGACTTATCGTAAAAGGGAGCCACAGAACTTAGGTACCGTAGCAAGCCTTAGACGTATTAGTCTACAAACTCAAATTCTTGAACTATCATTGAATCCATCCTGAGTGATACATCTCGTTTTAAATCTTGGATAGAAGTTCAACAGTCATCCTCTCCAATGCTATTGAAAACGAATCTCCATCTATCTGAATAAAACTATATGTTTCTTAGGGAAACTCTTGATAACCATATGCATTGAAAACTTAGAAACTCGAGCGTAATCTTATCCCTATCTTTACAACTCATTTAAAAATCTAAACGTAACCCAGGGTTTACTTGGAACGTAGAACATCTTCCTCATTATCCTTGTGCGTATCATAGACTTAAATCCAGAACTAAAACCCTTCTACTTTAATTTCGGGACGAAATTTACTAAAGTAGGGGAGAGTGTAATATCCAAGATTTTCCCGACGAAATTTCTTTTCTAAATCCGTTATAAATACAAATATTTAGAACCTATATTTATCTAATTATATAATTGAGACTTATTTTAACATATATATATATATATATATGTATCTTATGGATAAAAGGCATTAAATTCTTAAAACATTATAGATTTATAATTATATAAATAATATAATTTATAAACTTACTTCTAATACTTAAACATGTAGACTATAAATCCTATAAATTATTTTATAAAATTATAAGATAATAAAAGATGACAAAACTTATAAGACTTACTTGGTTCTTATAAAAAATAAAACATATTTATTTTTATAAATAAAGCCCAGGGACCAAAACTGTCAATTCTGAAACATACTTTAAACAAAAAAATCAAGTTTAAACATGAAATGCTAAAACCTGGAAACCTCAGGGACCTGTTGTGACATTCCCGCGAACTTCCAGTGTCAAGAACCGGTTATGGGTTCGAAACCCATAACCCCCGACTTTTGCCATCTTTTTCCCGAAAATGCAAAACCGGCCAGATTCAATGAACCTCGAGCCTCGACTCGAGCATGCGACCCGTCCCCAAGAAGCATTAATGGTTGATTCAACCCAGATCACGCGCAGGAGGCCGGAATCAATTCCGACCGGCGCAACAACCACCTACAACCCGTTCGCGCACTTAATGCCCAAATCGGCTATAAATACCGCACTCGACACACCAGAAGCATCACCCCTCAACTCTCCAAACTCTCAATTTGGTCATTAAACACCTACACCGAGCATTTGAATCCGGTGACAGTTGACTTCGGCCTCCAAGCCGTTCTCCTTCGATTCATCATCATTCCAGGTAATTCTTGTGACCAACTCCTTCGTTTACATTCGTAGATCGAAAGCCCTCTGTCGGATTACACGGACAGAGGGCTAATCAATTCGAATTGGTAGGATTTCGGTTCTAGGGTCCATACGAATTGGGGCATGATTTGAACTTGTGTTTAAGTGTTTTATTTTCTGTATTATAAACCAGCGAACCCGTAGCCAGGATGGTTAAGCCTATGTGTTTGTGTAACCCGGGGAGGTCGCGAGTTCGAGCCGGCTAGACCGATTTTCGCCCCTTTTTATTTTTTTAGCCTTTTTAATCAGTTTTAATACTTTTTAATAAATTTTATAAATTCTGTTAAATCTTTATAAACTTAAATATGAATTTTATTTATATTTTTACATTCTGGAACCATTTTATTTAATTTAAAACTTATAAAAAGTTAGATCTTTAAATATAGTCTTAAATACAAAAAAAAAAGTCTATAAAAGATACTTTTAGAACTTTATAAAATTTATACAATTTTATAAAAACAGATTACCTAATTTACTATCTAATTTCTAGTAAATGAATTCTTTTGTTTTAAAACTTTAAATAATAAATTATAAACTTTAATAACTTTTATAAAATCATAAAAGTTATACACTTGTACAGTTTATAAAACCCATGTCTTATAGAAAACAGAAAACTTGTGTTCATATAAAAGCAAATGTTTTCTAAATTTATAGACTTTATAAAACTTAAATAGAAGTTTTAATATTAAAACGTTTATAAACTTATATATAAACTTAAAATACTTATAAGCTTATAATTTAAGACTTTATTACTTATGGAAATCTTTACACTGTAGGATATTTATAAACTTATAGTCTAACACATAAAACTTTATAAACTTATCATTTGAGACTTTATAGACTTATGTTTCATTCAAGCTTTAAAGACATCTATGAACTTATAATTTAAAATAAAGACTTTACAAGAAATTCTATTTAACCTTTTAGAAACTTATAATTTCGTGTTATTTATTTGAACTTATAACTACATTTTAAACAATGTTCATTTACAAGTTAAATTGTAAAATAAACGTCTGACACTTAAATACTTAAATAAATCTTAAATGGTATATAGATTAATTAAAATAATTATGTTTATAGATAATTATTTGACCTTAATAATTATTGATCCATAATAATTATATAGTCTCTCACTTGAGTTATTAATATATAAATACTTCGAAAACTATCTGGATTTCTACCGAGTTTGTGCAATTAATAATTGTGAAACTTTTAATAGTTATTCTAAACTATAAACTTATTAAACGTTGATATTCAAGTCTTGTGTCATTCGTTCAAAACCATTATTGAAAACTTGATTTAAACTTCATAAACACAATCAATCCCATCGTCCATTGGAACCCTAGTCAAATCCTGAAATCTTAAAATTCTTGTCCTAGTCTTATAAGATCATACTTGAAACTTTAGACTTATATTCCTAGGCTTATCGTGAGGATATTCTCCCTCAAAGTCTTGCAAATACTTATCTGTGTCGGGTACTCTTCATCAATCCATGTGAGTATACTTAGCCCCTTTTTCCTTTCTATGCTTTTGGGGTGAAACATGTTCAAAATTCTTAAACTTATACAATTCTTGTACAACTATGACTACGTGTTTATTCTTATGTTAAACTTGAGACTTGTATGCTTAGATTAAACTTAAAACTAGCATATTCATTAACTTTGATCAAGCCTATAGTAACAATGATAGATCTATTGTATTTAACCAATCCACCTTGATTGATTGACCCCTTCGGGGGGGAGCCCTTGGTGATTGTTACTGAATTAAACTTTAAACTTAAGACTTATAAGGTTAACCTGCGGGTTATGCCTAAACTTGGTTGGAGGGTTGATATGCACAACGTCTAACATGCTTGTTTTCTCATACTTACATTATAGAATGCATGAATCATAGTGAATTGTAATTCTTCTCAAATACTTGTTAAACTGTGTCAAAACCTTTGTATCTCACCAACTATTTTGTAGTTGACAGATTCTTTCACATGTTTCAGGTTTTACAACATGAGACTTTATCGTGATCACATAGGATGCTTGGACCTAGAATGCTTAATCAATTAGACTTGTATTCTTGCTATGTATTTGATTGATTCCTTGTATTGGAACCTTGAAGTTATTTAATAAAACTATTTAAACTTTAATAGTCAACCTTGTGCTATTGAACAACCGCGTCCGCCCCGACGTCTAATCCGCCGTCGGTTGGGGTGTGACATTTTCTTCCTTAAGTGCTTCATTTTGAGCTCTTTCAATTTCCCTCATCACATCTGATGTTACCACCAGCTGGCAAGCTTTCACTCTAATAGGAGCAGGCACATCCTTTCGGCTTAGAGCGTCAGCCACCACGTTTGCCTTTCTAGGATGGTACATTATTTCACAGTCATAATCTTTCAGGAGTTCCAACCATCGTCTCTGCCTCATATTGAGCTCTCTTTGTTCGAAGAAATACTTCAAACTTTTGTGGTTAGAGTAAATAGTAAACTTCACCCCGTAAAGGTAGTGCCTCCAGATTTTCAATGAGAATACGACAGCAGCAAGTTCCAAATCATGAGTCGGATAATTAGCTTCGTGAATCTTCAACTGCCGTGACGCATACGCGATCACTCTTCCGCGTTGCATCAACACGCATCACAATCCTTGACCCGAAGCATCATAGTATACCACCAAGTCTTCATTGCCCTCGGGAAGGGCCAAGACTGCAGCTTTGGTTAGCTTCTCTTTCAATTCCTTAAACGCCTCATCCTGGGTCGAACCCCATTCGTACTTTACCTCCTTCTGAGTCAACTTTGTCAACGGAGAAGCTATTTTCGAGAAATCCCGGATGAATCTCCGATAGTAGCCTGCCAATCCCAAGAAACTACGGATTTCAGTTGGTGTATTAGGAATATTCCATTCCCTTACCGTTATTATCTTTTCTGGGTCAACCATAATGCCGTTCGGGTTAATGACGTGACCTAGGAATTGGACTTCCCTAAGCCAGAACGCGTATTTGGAGAACTTAGCATACAACATTTCCTTCTTCAGAGCCTCCAACACCTCCTTTAAGTGACATGCGTGATCACCCTCATTCTTGGAGTAGATGAGGATATCATCGATGAACACGATTACCGATCGGTCCAACATCGGTCGACATACCCTATTCATCAAATCCATGAACGCTGCGGGGGCGTTCGTCAATCCGAAAGACATTACGCGGAACTCGAAATGTCCATAACGCGTGCGAAATGCAGTTTTCGGTATGTCTTCTTCCCTCACCTTCAACTGATGGTACCCGGATTGAGGGTCGATTTTTGAGAACAAACTTGCGTCTTGCAATTGATCGAATAGGTCATCGATTCTTGGTAAAGGGTACTTGTTCTTCACCGTTCGTTTTTTCAACTCGCGATAATCAATACACATTCTCATCGAACCATCCTTCTTCTTCACAAACAACACCGGAGCACCCCAAGGCGAGATGCTCGGTTGTATAAATCCCTTCTCAAGTAGTTCGTCTAATTAGGCCATAAGTTCTTTCATCTCCACTGGTGCTAATCGATATGGAGCCTTAGCTACGGGCTGGGCATCTGGTACTAAGTCGATTCGAAATTCAATCTCTCTGTCAGGTGGTATCCCAGGAAAATCCTCTCAAAACACCTCCGGGTGCTCGCGTACCACGGGTACATCGTCAAGTTCCTTCACTTCCTTACACTTATCAATTACGTACACCAGATAAGCCTCGCATCCGCTCCTCAAGTAATTTGTTGCCTTAATCATCGAGATGACGTTTGGCATTGGGACATCACGATCTCCAAAGACCTCGACTTTGCTACCATCCGAAGCCTTGAGTCGGATTATCTTTCGTTTACATATGATTTGTGCTTCGTTGGCAGTTAACCAGTCCATACCTAACACGACATCAAACCCTCCTAAAACCATAACAAACAATCTGACAGGGAACCTATGACCTTCTATTTTTATCGTGGAGTTGTCAACTACATCGATCACTCTCGCAGTTCTACCCTCAGCGGTTTCTACGCTAAAGGCCCTTTCTAGCTTACTGACACTGTACTTCACTCGTTTACAAAAAGTCGCAGATATAAAAATCTTACTGGCACCGAATCAAATAACACAGAAACAAAAGTGTTGTCAAGGATGAACGTACCTGACGCCACATCGGGGTCTACCCTGGCCTGGTCTTGCTTCAGCGCGTACGCACGAGTATTTGCTCGGGGCCTCTCTTCTTACTTCTCCGGGCCTTTCCCCTTCCCGCCTTCACCCATCCTGGGCTTGGTGCATTCCCGGCTCATATGACCACTCTCCTCACAGTTGTAGCATTTGAAGAGCTGGGGACATTCACGTGAGTAGTGTCAAGTCTTGCCACACCTGAAGCATAGATTGGATCCCATTCTGCACTCACCCATATGTTCCTTCCCACACTTATTACACATTGCTATCTCCTCCACCCGAGCTATAACATTTCTGATTTTCATCATTTAATCGTTTGATTTCAATAAACAAACACATTTCAGTTTCGATTCGTGTACAAACAAACTACGATGCAGTTACATATACAAACTATTCTATTACAATAACAAATTAAACAAAAACACCATTATCTCACAAGCCCTGAGGACCAAAAACTGACAAAACTCAAAAAACTACAAAACTAGTCAAGCACGGTCGCGCCTAGGACTAGGCACGGTCGCGCCTGCAGACCTAAGCACGGTCGCGCCTAAAGTAGGCACGGTCGCGCTGATGAACCCACTTGACTCTGCAGAAGTCAAATCATACCATACCCGCTGAATTCGCGAAATTTAAAATGGAGAAAAGCCGGTCTTCGCGCGTCAGACCATACTCGACTGAATTCCGTCTGAAACACGCATCAATTACACTCCAATTTACAGATTTGTTTAATCCCATACCCACTACAATCATGACTCGCAAATTCATCGATATAGAGCCAGTTGCACGTTTCCTACACCCTCATATGCACCCACTCGAACTTCCAAAAACTCTCGTTCGACGCTCAAATAGCCTCTGGAGTCCAATCGATCGCCGAGAAGCTCGACTCTTTGACCCGTAGCCGACTGCATTCAATTGCCCAATAATCTCAAGTAAGTAATACACCAATAGCTTCGTATCATCCTCTACTACGAAAGCCCTATGCCAATTCGTAGTAAAAACACTCAAGTCTGTCCGATTTTTGAACGAAAAGCCGAAACTAAACTTTTAGTCGAACTACCTTTTAAACACGAAATAAATCCAATTAAAACTCATAGATAGCTTCGCAATCATCCTCTAAGTGAAAGCCCTAAGAATACAGAAGCATTTAATATAAGAATCGACGAATTTGGGTCTGGAGAAGACCCGACACGGTCACGTTCATCACTGAGCGCGGTCGTGCCTGACCAAGCACAATCGTGCCCCAGGTGTGGCCCGGTCGTGCTTACCGAGCAAACAAGTCTTGATCAAAAACAAACACTAGACGCGGTCGTGCCAGATACGAGCACGGTCGTGCTCCATGTCCAGAACCTCTGTAGTGCCTTCTGACTCGACCACGGGCGCGCTCTGACCACCACGGTCACGCCCGGCAACGAGCGCGGTCGTGCCCTACTTGAGCACGGTCGTGCTCCTTGACCAGAATCAATTATTTTTCTGTTTTAAAGTCTATTTAACATATTTTAGCTAAAAAATTTCAAAATGTAATTATAAAAATTATTTTATAAAATCCCAAGACCCGGGAATCATTTATAAACCAAATCCTTGATTTAGAGATTTAAAACGATTAATTCCCGATAGTTCGAAACCGATGAAATCGTGAGTTTATATAATCATTTTTATAAAACCATTTATACAAATGTATATTTTGACTTAAACAAATATTATTTATTTAAATTTATATTTAAATAAATATAAATATATATCAGTTATTTAAATTTACATTTTAAAGAATATATATATCACTACTATTTAAAATGTACTAAATAGATAAATAAAATTATTTATTTATTTATTTCAAACAAACCCTAAACATACAAATCCATTTTTCGACATAAAAATAACACAAACAATGACACGCGTTATACATTTATCCAATAGGTCAAACGTAGCGACCTACAACACGCTTGGTATTTTTGTTTATCTGTGCAAACTACACTACCCAACACAAGTGAGTTTTACATAGTCCCTTTTCCTTTTTACACATATTTTGGGGTGAAACATGTTCCTTCAACAACTCGCTATTTACAACTACGTGCGTACAATTCTACCATATGGTCATATGTGTTTATTTATGCTTTGTGCCTGAATACTAACTGTTAAGGCTACATACACATGACATACTCGTGCAATTATACAACACATACACAGGACATACTCGTGCAATTATACAATACATACACATGACATACTCGTGCAATTATACTACACATACAACGGGATAGCATGTGTTGCTATGCCCTTCATTGGGCTAACATTGGTATGTTATGCCCTCCATTGGGCCAACATTGGTATGTTGTGCCCTTCATTTGGTTAACATTGGTATGTTATTCAATTACAAGGTTACATCTGTGCAACTAGCTTAACTTAGATTCTCCATAAATGCTTCTTAAACCATGTATCATACGAATTGTACACAAAACATTTGAACTTTACTTGTGGTGTCAAAACCTATGTATGCTCACCAACTATTTATAGTTGACACTCTCGTTTTAAACATGTTTCAGGTACTAAGCTTTGAGCTCATATCCAAGATGCTACACATAGGAACTGGACCTAGTATCTAAATTGATAAAGAAATTTTGTATTTTGACTCTTGAAAACATTCTACTTGATTACTTGAACTATGAAATGGAATTGGTTATTTAATATATTACAACTTTAGTCAACCATGAGCTTATAAACAGTCTGCACGCTTCACGCCCCGACGTTTCCGCCGCCGGTTGGGGTGTGACAGATTGGTATCAGAGCCTTGGTTATAGGGAATTAGGTTATTAGATACTCTTGACCTAGACTATAACCTTAGGACACCCATACAATGCCATGCTACTACGTGTTACATGATTACTTCTTGTAGAAGTATTTCTATATACTATCATAAGTAATTACACTATATGATGCGATACATGATGACTTATGTGTCACACTACCTGATAACTTTTGTGCTTACATTCATTACTATCTACATGCTATGTGTTACATGTTCATTAACTCAGGTGTTAGTTTACTTAAAATGTTTATTAGAATTCATGACATATTAGGTGTACCTAGGCAATAAACTGATCAAACAATATTCACACCCATAGCCTAAACCACATATCCCTCTTGCCTGCTTCTATGTCGTCATCATCATTGCTTGTGGAACATCATACTCATGGACGCTAGTCTATTAAATTTTCTTTTGCACCTCGTTAAGGATTTTAGACTTGGATAATTATTAAAGGACACGTGCAATCTGGAAGGGTAACACCTGTACCCTGGGTTTTCTGTCTAGGAAAGCATTTCATATAAATCCCAATCAACCGAGGGATCCGTGTGCTTTCCTGGGAATTCCCGGGATGAGTGTTTACCTATAGGCTAAAGCACGTCTCCTTGAAAATTTTATAAGTCTAATTAACCTTAATATGTCATAGTGTTCAAGCAGTAATATGATTACTTGAATACCATCCGAACTATGAAATAAATGTGTTATTATTCCTCCTATCCTAAATTTCAACAAATTTTTATAAATCCTCACAACTCTTTTATATCATTCTCTTTTTGTATAGAATGCCTCCTCGTCGTAACAGCAACCGCCGCAACACCGACAACGCCAACAATAGCACCGACACCAATACCGACAATGCCAACAACAACAATAACACCAACCTTGCCACTCTCCTCACTCAGCTAGTAACTCAACTAACTCAAGCCAACAACAACAATAATGGAAACGCCAGTGGTAGTGCTAATACTGGTGGTGGCAGCGGTGCCGACCCACCACAATGTACCTTCAAACACTTCAACTCGTGTAATCCCCTCACATTTTATGGCACCGAAGGAGCCACGGGACTCCTTCAATGGTTTGAGAGTATTGAGAACACTTTTCTCAATAGTGATTGTCCCGACAACCTCCGTGTTCGTCATGCCACCAGCATCTTCCAGAAACGGGCGCTCACCTGGTGGAATGGTGAGAAAAGAACTAGGGGCCTGGATGTGGCAATGGCTCTACCGTGGGAAGAATTGAAAAGGGTCATGACCGAGGAGTTCTGTCCTCGAAATGAAATGAAGAAGTTGGAAGCTGAGTTTTGGGATCTTACCCAAGACAGCGGTGAAAGTATGGCCTACACAACTCGTTTCCACGAGTTAAGTCTTCTTGTGCCCCACATGGTCACACCATTAGCCCGATGCATTGACAAATACATAGGTGGTTTACCTAGGCAGATTCAGGATACTGTCCTAGGAAGAAACCCAGCAACTCTTGAAGATGCTATTCGCCTAGCTGCCACATTAACTGATAACCACGTGAAGACGGGTACATTAACAAGGAAGGGTGCAATGAAAGTCACTGACCCAGCAGCCCCTTTTGAACCCCCTAGAGAAGACAAACCCAAACTTCCCCAATACAATAAGAAACGAAATTTCGCGATCGCTATCCCTGCGGTACCAATCAACCAAGCTGCTCCACTAAACCATTTGAACCAGAATAAGAAACCATATATGGGCAACAACCCTTTGTGCAACACATGCAATTATCATCACTTCCTAAAAATGCCATGCCGTCTATGTGCCAACTGTGGGAGATATGGCCATACTACCAATGTTTGCCGATCTGGACCGCCCATTACTCAAACCAACCAAGGGAACAGGACCGTGCAGCAAGGGATAAACCCAGTGGTTCCGGCTATTACTGATGGACGAGCTTGCTTTGAATGTGGCGACCCAAACCATTTCCGTCACCGATGTCCCCGGATTGTCAACGTTGTCCAAGGTGGTGCTCGTGGACGTACTTTCAACATAAACACCAACGAAAATCAAGTCAACACCGAGACAGTGAATGAGACCAATTGAAGCTAGTGCAAGATGGAGTCAAATGATGAAGACCCAATCTAGAATAAAATTTCGCACTATAATCATTTACGTTATCTTGTCATTGTTCGAACTATTTACACTTACCGCTGTTTGCCACTATTAATTAAAAAAAAAAAAAGGGGGTTGAGCTTGCTAGCCAATTTCAAGAAGATGAGTCTTTCCGCATGAGCATTTACCATACATACAAACACCGACACCTTAAAACTCGTCTACTCGCATTTTTTTTCTTTCATGAATATCAAACAACACGCTTGTCCTCGACACTCGACCACCTACGCAAACAAATTCATTAATGTACGTCACTCATGAGATTCAATAGCTTACACACGAACATCCACAAATCACATGAGACGCAGTTATTCACAAACAAAAATGATACATGCAACGTAGTCGTTTACCATATACATGATTGATTACACGCTACATGAACCTTAGTTGTTTACAACATACACGATACAAGATCGATTACATGATACATGAAGCTAAGTTGGGTGCAATATACACAGTACTAGATTAACCACATAATACATAAAGCTTGGTTGCCCACGATACTCAATATGTTTACATCATACATGAAAAACTTATTTGTTTCCATTATACATGAAACTCATTTGTTGCTACATACATGGTACTAAACTATTCACACTATACATGCTTACAATATACATAACACTAGATCATACATATAGTGAGTGCTTACATATTACACGGAACTAAATTGCTTACAATTGTTGCAATTGACCTTGCTATCTAGGTATACAATTATTTGCAACGCATACGTGAAAACGGTAGTTACAAATTATGTGATTTTGTGTTACCCCCTGGTCCCACACACAATGGGATGAACTATACGGACCATACGACGATTTGGATAATTACGGGTGCACACGAAATTATACAAATCAGCGCATGGAAAGCATAGAAAATTCTATAGTGTGCTATGACGTGAAACCTAGCATGATATACAATAACGAAACTGATGAAATACGACAAGGGCATGGTGGATACGCCGCTGGTACTTCCTATATATAAGTGTTCCTATCATATTATCAGCAGTAGCGTTATTCGTATCACGTAAAGTTTCATGTTGTTTAACGGGCCAATGTTTGTGAAACCACTTAACCACTGACAATACTTAAGCATAGTAGGTTACTTCTTGAACAAATTCTAATCATCAAATTCCCATCAACACTGTTCCCAGTAATGCATCTCACCTTTGGAGCCCAACGTATCCTTCCAACAGTTTCTCCTTAATCCTCTTAACCTAACTCATTAATACTACTCATACCTGACCTCGGGTAACAGACCTAAGCTGGTTGTTAATTACTATACCCCCCCAGTCAAATCCCCTAACTTAAATCCATCGGAAATTCCAGACGCGGTCCCGAGTTTACATGGGAACGCGAAGACCAAATGAAACTCAAGTATCCTCACCTATTCACCAATTCTGCAACCTCAACTAGTTGAATTTCGGGACGAAATCCCCTCAACAAGGGGAGACTGTAACATTTCTGATTTTCATCATGTAATCGTTTGATTTCAATAAACAAACACATTTCAGTTTCGATTCGTGTACAAACAAACTACGATGCAGTTACATATACAAACTATTCTATTACAATAACAAATTAAACAAAAACACCATTATCTCACAAGCCCCGAGGACCAAAAACTGACAAACTCAAAAAACTACAAAACTAGTCAAGCACGGTCGCGCCTAGGACTAGGCACGGTCGCGCCTGCAGACCTAAGCACGGTCGCGCCTAAAGTAGGCACGGTCGCGCTGATGAACCCACTTGACTCTGCAGAAGTCAAATCATACCATACCCGCTGAATTCGCGAAATTTAAAATGGAGAAAAGCCGGTCTTCGCGCGTCAGACCATACTCGACTGAATTCCGTCTGAAACACGCATCAATTACACTCCAATTTACAGATTTGTTTAATCCCATACCCACTACAATCATGACTCGCAAATTCATCGATATAGAGCCAGTTGCACGTTTCCTACACCCTCATATGCACCCACTCGAACTTCCAAAAACTCTCGTTCGACGCTCAAATAGCCTCTGGAGTCCAATCGATCGCCGAGAAGCTCGACTCTTTGACCCGTAGCCGACTGCATTCAATTGCCCAATAATCTCAAGTAAGTAATACACCAATAGCTTCGTATCATCCTCTACTACGAAAGCCCTATGCCAATTCGTAGTAAAAACACTCAAGTCTGTCCGATTTTTGAACGAAAAGCCGAAACTAAACTTTTAGTCGAACTACCTTTTAAACACGAAATAAATCCAATTAAAACTCATAGATAGCTTCGCAATCATCCTCTAAGTGAAAGCCCTAAGAATACAGAAGCATTTAATATAAGAATCGACGAATTTGGGTCTGGAGAAGACCCGACACGGTCGCGTTCATCACTGAGCGCGGTCGTGCCTGACCAAGCACAATCGTGCCCCAGGTGTGGCCCGGTCGTGCTTACCGAGCAAACAAGTCTTGATCAAAAACAAACACTAGACGCGGTCGTGCCAGATACGAGCACGGTCGTGCTCCATGTCCAGAACCTCTGTAGTGCCTTCTGACTCGACCACGGGCGCGCTCTGACCACCACGGTCACGCCCGGCAACGAGCGCGGTCGTGCCCTACTTGAGCACGGTCGTGCTCCTTGACCAGAATCAATTATTTTTCTGTTTTAAAGTCTATTTAACATATTTTAGCTAAAAAATTTCAAAATGTAATTATAAAAATTATTTTATAAAATCCCAAGACCCGGGAATCTTTTATAAACCAAATCCTTGATTTAGAGATTTAAAACGATTAATTCCCGATAGTTCGAAACCGATGAAATCGTGAGTTTATATAATCATTTTTATAAAACCATTTATACAAATGTATATTTTGACTTAAACAAATATTATTTATTTAAATTTATATTTAAATAAATATAAATATATATCAGTTATTTAAATTTACATTTTAAAGAATATATATATCACTACTATTTAAAATGTACTAAATAGATAAATAAAATTATTTATTTATTTATTTAAAACATACAAATCCATTTTTCGACATAAAAATAACACAAACAATGACACGCGTTATACATTTATCCAATAGGTCAAACGTAGCGACCTACAACACGCTTGGTATTTTTGTTGATATGTGCAAACTACACTACCCAACACAAGTGAGTTTTACATAGTCCCTTTTCCTTTTTACACATATTTTGGGGTGAAACATGTTCCTTCAACAACTCGCTATTTACAACTACGTGCGTACAATTCTACCATATGGTCATATGTGTTTATTTATGCTTTGTGCCTGAATACTAACTGTTAAGGCTACATACACATGACATACTCGTGCAATTATACAACACATACACAGGACATACTCGTGCAATTATACAATACATACACATGACATACTCGTGCAATTATACTACACATACAACGGGATAGCATGTGTTGCTATGCCCTTCATTGGGCTAACATTGGTATGTTATGCCCTCCATTGGGCCAACATTGGTATGTTGTGCCCTTCATTTGGTTAACATTGGTATGTTATTCAATTACAAGGTTACATCTGTGCAACTAGCTTAACTTAGATTCTCCATAAATGCTTCTTAAACCATGTATCATACGAATTGTACACAAAACATTTGAACTTTACTTGTGGTGTCAAAACCTATGTATGCTCACCAACTATTTATAGTTGACACTCTCGTTTTAAACATGTTTCAGGTACTAAGCTTTGCGCTCATATCCAAGATGCTACACATAGGAACTGGACCTAGTATCTAAATTGATAAAGAAATTTTGTATTTTGACTCTTGAAAACATTCTACTTGATTACTTGAACTATGAAATGGAATTAGTTATTTAATATATTACAACTTTAGTCAACCATGAGCTTATGAACAGTCTGCACGCTTCACGCCCCGACCTTTCCGCCGCCGGTTGGGGTGTGTCACGAGCCCTCTTATCACTAGTCCCAAACATCTTTCCACCTGTTCATTTGTTTTGGAAGCTCGGTTTTTTTGGGTACCTCAATGGCAACATCATTTAGTGCCAGGTCATCATACACTACACCACTGAGTTCCACCACCGAATCATAGGTGCTAGGGGTGTTTGCTTTTTGTTGAAAGTACAGACCTTATCCAGCAACCCTTGGATGTAGCAAGCAATCTTTCTCTTCTCAGTCCTGATTAGATGCGGCACCAAACGTGCCAATTCGTTGAATCTGGTAGTGTATTGTTGATTTGTTTTACTTCCGGCTTTAAATCCCAGAAACTCTCTTTCCACCTTCTCGATTTCATTCATCGGGCAGAAGTTCTTAATCACCAACGTTTTCAAATCGTTCCACAGCATTGCGTCAACCGTCTCGTCCCCCTTAGCCTGACGTACACCTTCCCACCAATGGGATGCTTTCTCTCTCAAGGAGTTAGCAGCAAATTTCACAACTTGATTTGCTCGACACTCGCTCAGACGGATGGCGGCTTCCATACGTATCACCTAGTCAAAAGTAGCCATCGCGTCCTTCTTCCCAGTCAGGACCGGTGGGTCACATGCCTTAAAGGACTTATAGTCGCAACCACGGTTAAGCGGTGCGGTGATTGCCTCAGTGTTCGGGGTACCAACCGTCGTGTTAGACCCACCCGTCTCACTAGCCTTCTTTAATGCTTCTGCCAACAGTCCTGGCAGAGAAACCTTCATCAACTCAGTGAACTCGCGTGCCAGAGCCGCTCTCACTTCCGGTTCAAAAGTGAATTGTTGTTCTCCGACATTAGTCGGCTCAGTCCCGTGCACACTAATTTCTTGCTCAGTGTGGACACTTTCTTCTTCACTGTATTCTTGGCGTGCAGGGGTCCTGGCGCGACCACCGTTACGCCCACCGGTATGGCCCCCACCATGCCTTCTGTTTCCTCTCCTTTCCATTTCGTTCTATAAGACAAGGAATCCAATGTCATCACGCTAGTTAGCAATTAGAATTCAACAGGCACTGTAAGATGTTAATATACACTGGCCATCTACAATTAGCCATTACACTACCTTTCGATTTCTATTTGACCACCTTTGTGATTCCATTAGAACACAAGTCCTTACCAAACCTTTTCTAAGGCATACTATACATGGAAATATATACTACCTTCATACCTGATGCTATGGCTCGAGTTACCCGTACTGGCATCCGCTTTCGGTCCCATTCACAGTTTAAGTTCAGACATTGGGAGTGGTCTGAATCTCTCAAACTATTGTTCTGATACCAACTTGTAAGGCCCCAAACCCTGGAGGCCTCACTCATTGGATTTACTAATTCACAAACAGTTATTAAACTTGAATATCAAATAACGCAGTGAAAAATTTCATTCAAACATAATGTCAACATTGTTTAAACATGCGGAAGCGTAAACATTGTCTAAAACATAAATACATCGTAACTAAATCATAACGGGATGCCAGTCTTCATGATCAGCCGGGTACCTCATCTCGCTAGCCAAGCATCCTCGTCCATCCTCATAATCTGCCTTAACCTGAATGTGCATACTAAAAGTCAGCTACGCTGGTGAGTTCAAGTTTCATTCGATTTAAGAAATGGTTCATCATTCAATAATTCATTAGGGTTTAACATCATGTATAAGAAAACAGGGCCTTTCGTTCACCATTAAAAACATTTAAACATTTTATCATCATCATAAACACCGTTGAACGGATCGTTCATTTAAAACATTTAACAATCATTTAAGTCATACATTATTATCCAAATCTGTGTTACCATTCGTTCCGTCATTTAGTATTGTATTGCCCCTAAGGCTTAACTGCACAAAGACCGACAATACAATACATTCCGTCAATTCCCTTTTGTATTGCCCCCAAGGCTTAGCTGCACGAGGACCGACAATACTCATTTAGTTGCCCCTATGGCTCCCATGTCCATAAACTGACAACTTCCATCGACGGCTATGGCTCACGGCCATAACACCGTCGGATCATAATTTAACCTTCGTAGGGTCACGTTAACCCCTGAGTAACCGTCGTTACTCCCTTACCAGTTGTACAACATCATAACCATTGACAGGCCATAAAAACACTGCCCATGTTGTTCTTATGGCAACTATGGCTCGCTGTCCATAATCTACCACAAGGCTGGGAATTACATTCCCAGACTTCATTCGTCAATATCATTAATTCGACAGATTAGATTTGTAATGACTTCTTTAAAACCTTTGTCCTTTCTTTTCTTTTCATAAAACCTTTCATTCATTTTCAAAACCCTTTACCTTCCGTTTAAACCATTTCTTTATAAACATTTCGTTCGTAAACATTCCATTCATAAAACTTTCTTTTCATAAACCGTTCATTCCAAATCATTTCATTTTGTAAACATAGTTTCATAAGCATCATTTCATAAACATCGTTTCGTATGTATGCACACTAGCCCAAAAACCTCATTAAAACATTCAAAAGAGGATTCTAGAACTCACCTGATAAGCTAATCTAGGTTGTCCTAAAAAAAGGTCCAACAACGTCACTTCCGATCTGAATTGATTAGTTAAATACACATCAGACCTAATACCGACTCTAACGGTTTAACCATTCTGATTTAGGCGACTATACTGACTTTACTAACCAGCCTGATGCCTGCGCACTTAAGTGCGCAGGGCCTTCTTCTTGCATACTTAATAAGTGCGCATACTTTGCTTCATGCGTACTTGATAAGTACGCAGGACCCTCTTCATCCGTACTTGATAAGTACATTGGACCCTCTTCCTGCGTACTTGATAAGTACGCAGGATCTGCTTCCCCGCAAAAACCATAACTTTCGCATTCGTGTCTGATCACGTCAAAATCCCGAACTTGTTTACATTCAAAACATTTGCTTTTCATTAAGGAACTCAAATCTATGTTTTTCTTCCAGTTTCATCCATAAAAACGTTACCTTTTCATCCAAAACCCGAAAAACCCAAAAACGAACAAAAACTCAGATCTAGGCTAGATCGTTACCTGTATCGAGCTTCTGATTCTGAGGTTCTTCTCACGAGCTATGGAGCAACACTTTGCTGAAATCTCGGGTCGATCCGCCAACTTTCTCTCTCTACGGTTTCTCTCTCTAGATGTTGCAAATGAGAGAAAGGGTGGTGACTTAGGCTATTTATAGGGGAGGCTCCCCCTATGTTCGCCTCTTCTAGCCCGTCGACCCATCCGGCCCGGCCCGTTATGCCTCGTTCATTTATTCCGTTATTATCACTGTCGTTTTATTTTTAGGATGTTACACATAATCCATAACAAAGAAGTCATCTCACATTACAGACCACATACCGAAAGAGTACACATCTCTCGTTTACGCTCATGGTTCATGGGGGCCGGGAGAGCTCATCCCGGCCAGAACCTCTCTCAACTTTTTCCCAAGTTCCCCACTACAAATGAAGACAACACTTCTATTTATAGGGGGCAGGACTTGTAAGTACGCAGGGCAAAATACATGCGTACTTAGCTAAGTACGCAGGACCAACTGGTGTACAAGCTAAGTACGCAGGAGGTAAGTACGCAGGAACACCCTTATGCGTACTAGCCTAGTACACCGATACATAGAATTTTATCTATATTTACCAAAACCTGCACCTACAATATAATAGCTTTTCTTTATTTTATTTAAAAAATAATATTATTTTTCAATACATAATATATTTTAAATATTTTTTTTAAGTGCGTTTTTTTTTCTCAGGCCATCGCCTTTTTGCTTCTTGTGCTTAGGCCCCAGGCGAGGCCTATGCACCTTGACTGCGCCTAGCGCCTCTGATAACTATGCTAACAACATGTTTCGTATAACATAGCCGGTCTAACTACAACCTCATAAAATTTCTCCTTTAATTTAGTTGGGAACCTCTTGTCGCACAATACCCATGTGGCTGTTCTCCACCTACATTAGTCTACATGGACTCGGTGGGCTATGTCACTACCTTGGTCTCCGTCGCTCTGTACAAAAGATCCTAAATACTTAAACTTAGTTACATGTTGAACCGCTTGGCCTTCGATGTTGATTTGGACGTCCTCAACGGCGGTTACCCCACTAAAGTCACTGTAAAGGTACTTAGTCTTAGAGCGACTAATCATTAAACCTTTGAACCCTAAAGTTGCTTATCACTCCTCTAGCCTCCTATGCAGACTCTATTTACTCTCTACGACTAGCAGTTGCGGGTTTAGTTCGTGTAGCGGAATCTAGCGACCAGATTGTTGTCACGTGGTATTACAACTTGGTTGTCGTCTCTTATTCGAGAAAGGTATAACCCTACACCTCCAATGGTTATTTATTGAATATTTGGTTTGCATTTGGACTCCTGGTGAGGCGATCTAGGGTTTGGCCTAGATCAGTTCGTGCTTGTTTTACTCTGTGCGTTTTAAAAAAGTTTTGAAACCTTAGCACGAAACCCCAACAGTTTTTTTATTTTGTCTGGTAAATTTTTCTATAGATTAACATTCATATATAAAGCTTTATGGAAACTTTGATCTTTGATATACATGTATATGTAAAGTGTATATTTTGTACATTTTTTTTGGTAAATCTGATGATATAAAATATGGTTACATACTTTATAATCTGTTACTAGCTATTATATATATGTAACAAGATATTACACATGTAAAAAGATATTTACGACTATGTAATAAGATATTACGTATATGCAATAACATGATATTACGTATAAGTAATAACATGATATTACCTATATGTATAAGATATTTCATATATGTAATATCTTACTTCATATATGTTCATGTATGTTTATATTATGTGATTATATATTACATATATGTAATTGTTTTCATTTCTCGTAAATGTTAATCTTTTTCATTTATTTTACAATAGAACAATCATATTGTTGTTTATTCATTTCTCATGAAATTCAAACAAAATATATCAACAAATTTTGTTTATATACATACCTACACATATGTAATTCATGTGTAGATTTTTTTACCTACACATGTGTAGGAAACTTTTAAATATATAAAGACATATGAAAAAACTAGTTTGATGGTTTTTTATGTACATAGACATACATTTGTGTGTAAAAAGTATAAAATTTTAAATCTTTTTACAATTAATCAAAAAAATAAACGATTTATGTTTGTTCCCCTTGTTCTCGCAATATTTAAGTGTTCTGAAATGAACTTCTCCATATATATATATAAAGTGTTCTAAAATGAACTTCTCCATATATATATATATATATATATATATATATATATATATAGGGGATGGTTCCCCTAACAAATGTGATTTGGCTAAAAAGCCTAAGAAGTGATCTCATCTATTCAATTGGATGATCAAGTGTAGAGATTAAAGTGTAGGAAAAATAAGGGATGGAGGGGCATTCTTGGAAAACCCACAATTGTTGACTTTTTTCAAACACCCCCACTTTTTTTAAACGTACATAATTTTTTCATACGACCTTATTTTTTCAAAAAAATTACACCATAAAATCGAGCGTTTTTTAACTTTAATTCGAGTATAGTATTGCTATATTTTTTTGTAAAAACAAAATCGACACTTAATGAAATTGTGCTACTTTATGTAAATGTGTTGGTTTCTAGTAAAACATCACAATTAACTGTACTGCATTGTAAAACAACACAATTAACTATGTTGCTTTATCATCAAACAACACCAAACATCACAACTAATTATGTTGTTTTACTATAAAACAACACGGTTAATTGTGTAACTTGCTCTTCTTAGCTAACCAAGCACAAACAAAAGCAGCACAACAAAACTAGTATATCAAACCAGCACAAAACAACATTTTGATGCATAAGTTTTTTGTTGCCTACCACTAAACCGTTTTGTTGGTGTACGGATGCTTTAAATTTTTATTTTTAAAGAATGCTACCAAATTAGGCACATAATAATTGACTAAAAGTAGCACAAATTAAAGAAACCAGCACATTTACGTAAATTGTGCTGTTTTACCGGAAACCAGCAAATTTTTAATGTGCTAAATTGTGATGTTTTACCAAAAACGAGCACATTTACGTAAAGTACAATAATTTCATAAGTGTCGATTTTGTTTTTACAAAAAAATATAGCAATACTATACTCAAATTAAAGATAAAAAAATGCTTAATTTTATGGTGTAATTTAAAAAATAATAATAAAGTCATATGAAAAAATTATGAACGCTTAAAAAAAGTAGAAGTTGAAAAAAATCAACAAAAGTGGCTATTACTTAAATACCATTCCAACCCTTATTTTTTCTACACTTAAATCTCTACCCTTGATCATCTAATTGAATGGATGAGATTGCTTCTTAGCCTTATTAGCTAAATTGCAATTCTTATTTGAACCTCCCCATATATATATATATATATATATGTATATATATATATCTATATCTATACTATATAATAAATAAAGGTTTTTTAATGCCACGTGTCGCCTCCATATTCATTCTCATTATTTTTTTCCCGCCTCTCTATCTTATTAAATACATCTCTATCTTTTAATAATAATATATTTTTAAAGAAAATACGAATTATACCAATAAAACACATTTATTTTAAATTATCCCTTATTATAAGAAAATTTAAAATATATTTATATAACTTTTATTTTTAATCAAATAGTAAATGAAAGTCAAATTACATTAAATAGTAATTAACATATTTTCAAAACCCAATTATATATTATTTTTTTACATATTTTGAATTTTGTTTTCTATCCTTACTATATGTAATACATTTTTACACCTTTAAAATATATACATAAAGATTTAAGAATTTTATGTATTGATATTTTTCACCCAGTGTGTAGACATGGGTTATAAGCTAGTATATATATATATATATGTGGAGACATTCTTTTGAGAACCAACAATATTTTAAGAACCGTGAGAACCACATTAACTATTGCACTATTTATAATATATTTTGACTAAAATTCATGTATATTTCGATATGTTTAATATTTGGTTTTAAAAGACCTGAAATTTATAGTCGTTTTTTTAAATGCATATACGCACTCACACTATATATACAAATGAATGCATATATGCATATTTTTATATTATTTTAAAAAAAATTCAGGAGAGAGGAAATAAACTCAAAATAAGAGTGAGAAAAGATAAATAAAACATAATTGTTCGATTTTACTTTTTTCACCGAAGTGATATATACACGTTTTGTACGTTTCTTTCGGTTCTCAACATATGTTTGGTTCTCAAAAGAACATACTGCTATATATATATATATATATATAGGAAAAAGATCAAATATATATAGGGGGAGCTTCAAATAAAAATTAGTTTTTCGCTAAAAATCTAATAAATAACATAAACCTTAAGAAACAATATCAAACGAACTCCAATTGAGCTCATTTCAGCGGCGTTGGAACCGTCTCGTCGAAATCTACCATATTAGCTTTTAGGGTTTAGATTTTAAGGTTTAGATTTTACGTTTGAATTTTAGGATTTTAGCCTTAAGGTTTAACTTTTAGGGTTTAGATTTTATAGTTTAGGTTTTTTTAGGGGGGGGGGGTAGGGGTGGGGGGTTTAGGTTTTTGGGGGTGCGTGAGAGTGGGTTTAGGTTTTATGGGGGGTGTGGGGTGGGGGGTTAGGTTTTGGGGGGTGTGGGTGGTGGTTTTAGGCTTTTCGGGGTGGGGTTGGAGGGGGGGTTTAGGTTTGTAACATCCGGCCCCTTGTACCAACAATATTGTCCGCTTTGCCCACTAAGAGCTCACAGATTTGTTTTTGGTTGCCCGGGTGAAAACTTCCCAGGGGTCACCCATCCCTGGATTACTCCCACCTGAGCACGCTTAACTGTGGAGTTCTCCTCTCATCCACTACATTAAGCCCCAAATCGCGTTGTTGATTTAAGAGGCATGACATTCCTTATGAACCAAGAATCTCTCCTGTCCACGGCCGATGTGGGATTTGCCTAGGGTGTTACAAACACCCCCCCTTTGGACTCATCGTCCTCGATGAGGTTTGCCCCACCATCCCAATCAGAGATGTGGGATTTGCCTAAGGTGTCCCTCTGAACACCCCCGGGGACTCACCATACTCGATGAGGTTTGCCCCACCATCCCGAACGGCACAGGAGTGGCTCTGATACCATTTGTAACATCCGGCCCCTCGTACCAACAATATTGTCCGCTTTGCCCACTAAGAGCTCACGGATTTGTTTTTGGTTGCCCGGGTGAAAACTTCCCAGGGGGTCACCCATCCCTGGATTACTCCCACCTGAGCACGCTTAACTGTGGAGTTCTCCTCTCATCCACTACATTAAGCCCCAAAACGCGTTGTTGATTTAAGAGGCAGGACATTCCTTATGAACTAAGAATCTCTCCTGTGCACGGCCGATGTGGGATTTGCCTAGGGTGTTACAAGGTTTTTGGGGGTGTGGGTGGAAGGGGTTTTAGGTTTTTGGGTCCGGGTTAAGGTTCGATGAGACGATTCCAACGTCGCTGAAATTAGCTCAATCGGAGTTCATTTGACCCACTTTTTAGGATTTTTTAGCGATAAACCACTTTTTAGTGGAACCACCATATATATATGTATATATATATATATATATATGTATAAGGGATGGATATTTTGAAAACCCACATGAGTTAAGAAAATATTGAAAACTCTCCCAAAAAACGTGTTTTTACATGTTTTTTTTTAATTTGGAAATCATTTAAGCAACTTTTATAAAATTTTAGTCAAAAAAAATACAAAAAACGTCGTGCGGTTTTTTTTTAAAAAATTGGACAAAAATCCACGTTTTTTGTGTAAAAAATCGTGTTACTTATGTAACACAACATGTTACATATGTAAAACAAATAGGTAGAATTTTTATAAAAAAAATTTTATAAAAACATTTGGTCGGCGCTTTTTTGATTATTTTTTATAAAAAGTTTTCAAATTACATATAAAAGCTCAATCATAGTTCGTTTAACCCACTTCTTAGTGAAAAAACACTTTTTAGTGGAAACGTCCTATATATATATATATATATATATATATAAGGGATGGATATTTTGAAAACCCACATGAGTTAAGAAAACATTGAAAACTCTCTCAAAAAACGTGTTTTACATGTTTTTTTTAAATTGAAAATCATTCTAAGCAACTTTTATAAAATTTTAGTAAAAAAAATACAAAAAACGTCGAGCGTTTTTTTTTTTAAAATGGACAAAAATTCCCGTTTTTTGTGTAAAAAAACGTGTTACTTATGTAACACAACATGTTACATATGTAAAAACAAATGTTACATATGTAAAGCAACTGGGCAGAATTTTTATAAAAATATTTGGTCGGAGCTTTTTTGATTTTTTTTATAAAAAGTTTTCAAATTACATATAAAAGCTTTTCCAAAAAAATAAAAACATTGTAAAAATCCGTTTTTTGGAGAGTTTTCAATGTTTTCACAACTTGGGGGAGTTTTCATCCTATATATTCCCTAAACATATATATATATATATATTTAGTTTTTGTAAGTCTTTAATGTCTTTTAAGATTCCGGGTGTACAATAAAATATGGCTGTATTTTGACTCAAATCTATTTCCATACCAGAAATTATTGCCTTTTTCATTTCTGATTTCTAGCTTTCGTCTAATATTAGGGCTAAAAGTTTAGTTCATAGGTTTTTTCTACTTAAGGCTTTTATTCCTATAACTATAAGTTCTGTGTGTATAAACTGTTTTCCTGATTGTTTAATTTTTTGAATTGTGTCGGGTGAAAATAGGTCTATTTCTACCATTTTATTTACTACTCGTAAACTTTCTTCTCTACTACTTTGTATTAATGTTGTATTGACGTTTAACATCCCTGTTTGGTATAGAGTTCTTAGATTTAAAATATCAAGTTGATGTTGGTTGTATAAATTTATATTTTTATCAAGATTTGTTTCTTCTTCTAACTGTATTATCTGTTGTTTACTTCTAGAAGATGACCCTTTTTTTAGAACTCTGTTTAAAAAGGTATCTGAAGTGATGATATCTTTTATATTACTAGTAGATTTTCTAGATCCTTGAATAATCTGTTTATTCATCGCTTGGTTTTCAATGTTTATACGGTTTAGGTTTATTATCACTTATATGTATATTACTTAATTTGTCTATAATTTTATTTATTTCGATAGAATTTTCGTCTGTTTCTATAGGATACTTGTTTTTCTTAATATTTTTTTATTTCTAACAGGATTTGATTATTTTATTCTCTGATATAATCTAAATTTTCTGTAATCTTTGTAATTTCTTTTGTTTCTTTTGCTATTAGTTGTATTATTCTTTCCAATAAGTGTTTATTATTTATAGATTTTTTTTGTAGACTAAATCCTAGATTTATAATAAGATCAGTAATAATATTTATATGTGTATTATCTATATGGAGACTATGTGTATGTAGTTTTTTAAATCTACAAATATGATTATAGTAGCTATTACTTATATTCTTAACTTCGCTTCTTTCTGCAAATTCTAAGTTTAAGAATTCGAGTTTCTTGAACACTTTTGATGATTCAATAATTTTAAAAGAATCTGATTTCTCTTAATAAACACCTTATCTCTTTAGTTTTTTCATAAAATATTTTTCTATATCCCAATTTTAACATAACAAAATTGAATAATCAACAATATGAAACATATAAATCTTTGACAACTTGTCTAAATCAGTAATCAAAGCAAATTTTTTCCCTAATCTTCACCTAAGCAGGTTTCCATATAAATAGGAATTAAGCATATCAAGCTGCCTGACATGGACCTGTATTAGTCTTTTAGATATTAGGAAAGCCTTTGCTCTGATACCAAAATAAGTTGGGGTATCAGAGATTTTTGTCATTTGCAATAAAACATAAAAACATACCGTATATTTGCAGTGGATGATGGGAATATTTGCAACGGATATGGCGAGTATTTGCAGTTTTTTTTATATATTTGGGATATAGTATGAAGAACTAGAGAAATTTCTTAAGAGAATAATGGTTTACAAGAGAAATCAGAAATAGAGAATTTAACTACTCATAACTTAGATTGATTTCATTCAATATTTTTGGTGTGTTTTACAAGATGAATGATCATGCCTTAAATAGGCAAACAAAAGAAAGCACTAAGCTGTAAGACAAAAACATAAAAGAAAAAGAAACGGCTATAAATTAAAGAGACCAAACGACAAAAAACGTTTTTTTATCTATAGAAAAGTGTCGGACAATAATTGTGTAGACTTTGTGAGAGACGTCACTTCATACGTTTTTATTAGTCTTCTAGAAATTTCTATGTGTGTCCGGTATTGTTGGCGGTGTACCAGTATCAGAGTCAAATTTCATCATCACTAAAATCTTCTGAATTAATAATATGTTGTATTTCAAGGGTTTCTCTTTCACCGATGAAGGGAAGAAGCATGTTCCAATTTTTGTGAGTCCATATCTGTATATAATGTCCTTTAGCAAGAAAATGATAATTCTCCCAATGAAAACCAGCTGGTAATAAGGAAGTCTTCTGATTCTGGGTAATAAATTATGTAGTATCTTTTCTTTGGCCTGTTGTTGAGTATAATTTTGAGACTGATGCTGTTAATAGAAACTACAGTATCGAAACTACTAGTTTCGGTTGAACAAATGTTCAATCGAAACTACCTAGTTTCGATACCTGTTTTTCATGCCTGTTTGGGCGGTGGCTTGGAAAACAAGGCGCATGTGTTTGGCCTCCTACATATAGTAGAATACCTTATAGGAAGAGTGTGTGTCTGTAGAGGGAATCACCACCCCAAGGGAAGCTCACCCTGCGGTGAGATAATTGTAGAGTGTGTGAGGAGCCTTTTAATTTTCATATCAATCAAAGAATCATACGTTTATGCTCCAATTATCTGTTCTTTTCACTTTTATATATTTCTGTTCATGTATGTGATTCCCGCACCCGTCTCTACCCTTTTTCTGATTCGAGAGTGATGCCGGATCCAGAGATTCCGCCTCTTGATCCGGGCTGTTTGAAGATTTCTCCGCATATATGCGTTTACGGGTCTGCTCATGACCTACAAGTGGTATCAGAGCCATGGTGGCTCTATATTGCTCTTGAATCTGCTCCAATATCAAGAAAACCCTGCCATTGAGACATTAAACATGAAGAAATCGATGTGTAGCAGGTTCGTGACTGCCGTTTTACATTCACACTGTCAAAAACTGAAGATGTAAGGCTTTCTGAAGCATATTTCAGACCTGGATTGGGGGTATCGAAGTAGCTGAAGGCTGAAGATGTTCTATCGAAACTAGTTGGAGGCTGAAGATTTTGGTGGAAACTAGGTGGAGGCTGAACATGATCTATCGAAACTACTGATGATGCCCTAAATCAGAAGTAGAAAACATCGAAACTAGGCTATCGAAACTAGAGGGTATCGAAACTACTAGTTTCGGTTGAAGAATCTCTCTATCGAAACTTCTTGTTTCGGTATTGTCTCTACCAAAACTAGACTTATTTCGACTGAAGTGGAGCCTATCGAAACTACAGGCAGAACTGTCCAAGTACTCTCCACGATATTCAAATATATATATATATATATATATATATATATATATATATTGGAGAATTTCTTGGATATATTTTTTCACAGGATATTTCATAGATGGAGGGGAGTTTTGGCTGAAAACTTGGAGACAGCATTTTCGAGTTTTCAAAAATTTCGTTTCTTCGGCAATATACATGATGTTCTGCCTGAGCCAGCCGTAATTCCTTTATTTAAAGTTCAAGTTTGAGCAGTGGGTAGCAAAGTTAAGCACATTTATGACGAACTGGATCATTGGTTGTTTATTACATGGTGATTCGATCCCTTATCTTTTTCCTAGAAATAGGAGGTTCTACACTTCAGGGGGAGAATCATCACGAAAGGCTTCGGATTATCAGCAGAGTTATGAAGATGCAAGACAAAGTGAGCCTCCGCTTAAAATTGACCTTTTTTAGGGGGAGAGAAGGCACATGTTGATCAAGTGTTCGAGAATGTCAAGAATCTTTGTAGAAAGATGGTTATTTACTGCTAAATACTTGGGATTCAAACCTTTATCAATTGCCTACAAGATAGGAGGGTCTACACTTGAGGGGGAGAATCACAACGAAAGGCATTGGATCATCAATCAGTCTATGAAGACGAAAGACAGAGTCAGACAAGAATTGATAGCATCAGTCTAGGGGGAGATTGTTGAGTATAATTTTAAGACTGATGCTGTCAGTCAAAATTACAGTATCGAAACTACTAGTTCCGGTTGAACTTTTGTTCAATCGAAACTACTAGTTTCGGTTGAACATTGTTTCAATCGAAACTAAGTAATTTGGAAACCTGTTTTTCAGGCCTGTTTGGGCGGTGGCTTGGAAAACAAGGCGAATGTGCTTGGCCTCCTATATATATTAGAATACCTTATAGGAGGAGTGTGTGTCTGTAGAGGGAATCACCTCCCTAGGGGGAGCTCACCCTAGGGTGAAATAATTGTAGAGTGTGTGAGTAGCCTTTTAATTTTCAAATCAATCAAAGAATCATACGTTTTATGCTCTAATTATCTGTTCTTTTCACTTTTATATATTTCTGTTCGTGTATGTGATTCCCGCACCCCTCTATACCCTTTTTCTGATTCGAGAGTGATACCGGATCCAGAGATTCCGCCTCTTGATCCGGGCTGTTTGAAGATTTCTTCGTAGATCTGCGTTTGCGGGTCTGCTTAGGACCTACACCTGTGGTGTCAGGGTGTAGGCTGGCAAGGTTATCGACCCAGTAGAGATCTAAGAATTGAATCTCATTTTTTATAGCGAGTCTTTTTAGATAATCTTTTCTAGAAGGTTTATGACTAATAAACATTCTTTTCCTTGCAGATCTGTATGTATGATCATTAGCAAAAGGAAAAGAAGAAAAGATTTTGCAGCCAACATGTGGGGGAAATATGTGTGTGGAGATATTCCCTATGGCTGTTACAATTTTTTCTCCGGAGAGATTTATAATGCCTTCTGTCTTTGTATTTAGTGTAATCAATCATACCGTTATGGTAGAATTGTAGAATTAAATCCTGTGGCATATCTGTTTGTTTAAGATTTATTTGGAGAAGGAGAAGACAAGTTCCATCTCCATTGTCATCTGTCCTTTCAACGACTGTAACCCCTTTATATTTTTCTTCATTGAGGGCTATTGTCACGAGCCTTAGCTGTAACTCATATAATATTAGTGGAAATTCTGTACAGACTTTTTGTGATATTATCTGTTTAAATTCTGGAAATTGGTCAAACACTGTTTGAAGACAAGTTTTCCATGGAGTATCTAACATTCTGGCTCTAAAAGCTTCGTAGCTTGTGAAATGTCCTTCTTTTTTCTCGAGCTTTTGTAATAACTGTATATTTTTTGCTTCGAGAATACCGACTTTCTGTTTTAAAATGCTATTCTCAATATGACTTTGTATAGACTGTGTATTTTTTCCTTGCTCTATGAGCTGTTTTTACAGGTTTGCAATGGTTTCTTCTTGAGTCTTTATAATCTGTTCATGACTCGTTTTTGTAACTTGTGAAAAGGTCTGAACCTCTGAACATGTTCAATGAAAAAACTGTCTATACCAAAGTATTCTCTAGCTGTTTTCAGGGCTTCAGAGAAACTGTGGTAACCTTTATAAGTTAGTCCGGGACACTGTATAAACTTTGCAACTGTCTCCCATTTGTTAAAATACCAATTTTTATGCCTCTAAAAATTATATAATGTGTAAACTTGGAGGCTGTTTTTCAGGACACTTAACTCCTTGTTCGCTAAAGTATATACTTAGCGTATTTAAAATTTGTATTTTAAAGGATGATGCACGAGGCATGGTTTGAAGATGCCATAAGTTGTCTAATAGACATTGTTGTTTATCTGTTAGTTTTATTCCACTAATGGGACGAAACTTTGTGTGGAAGTCATTACAGACTTGTAAGGCGTCAGAGCCGAAAGAAATAGTGGAACTGTTAGAAGAGGATATAGGTTTTTGGAGTATTGGTTTTCTATAGACTGGGTTTTTGGGATAAATGGATGTGTTGTGTAATGGTTGTGTAATAAATTGTGAGCTGATATAGGGAGGTAATTGTCTAGAACTTTGTTGAGCTTGGGTATTTTGTGTCTGTAAAGAGGCTGATAAAGAAGCTGCCTGTCTAGTACTGTATATTTTTTCGGCTTGAAAAGCTTGGCTCATCAGCCTCTCTGTACTTTCTTCATCATCATTTGATGAAATGCTCATGGGTGAAGAGTTCTTTGTAAACTGTTTAGGCCTAATGACCATCTCATCTTTTCCTTTTTGCTTTCTATCCATCTGAAATAAGTAATTTGTTAATATTTCGAGATAACAAATCGGCTATCCCATTATCTTTTCCCTTAATGTGTTCAAACTGGATAGTATATCCACTACCTTGGATAATATTCTGTAAATTTACCCACCTTGTTCTGTTTATTTTTTTACTCTGATTGTTTTTAATGAATTTAACTATAGCTTCACAGTCTGTTCTAACTGTAAAATCTTTGTGTAAAAAAAGTTTAAATTTTTCTATAGCATTAATTAATGCTTCTATTTTGAAGTCTAAACTGGTCCAAGTGGATCCAGTTTTGAAGCTTCCACTGTAGTAAGAACATATTTTTTCTTCTTTTTTATAACTGTAAACGTTGGGTTTGCAAAGGAGAACTGCTCATCATCCTTCTTTGCATCCATCAACTTTTATAATTATGTAATCTGTAGTAAGCGGTAATTCTAAGGGTCTAATTTCTTTAACCCTTTCCTTTATTTTTCTAATTAAGATAATATCTTCATGATTAAACTGTCTTTGTCCATTTTTAGTGGTTTTGTTATATAAAGGACCTACTAATTTTGAAAGGTTTGGAATAAACTTTCTAGCATTATTTACCAAGCCTAAAAAAGCTTGAATCTGTTTTAAACTGGTAAGCTTTTCTGAAAAATCAAGAATTTTTATAAAAATATGTGGTGGTAACTCAATTTTTCTATTACTAATTTCTAGTCCTAAAAATAAGATTTTTCTTTTAAATAATTCTATTTTTCTTTTAGATATTACCCTTTCTTTATTTAAAAACCCTAAAACTTAACTATAATTATTTATTTAATATATAATAATAAAATTTGAGATGAATGGTTGAGAGACTGGAAGTGTATCATCTTTATTTTCACCTCCTGCCCCACAACTCACCTCACCCCCACCCATTTTCGTTCAAACCAGTACACACGTCTTTCTGTCTCTAAATTCGATCCCCAATTTCTTCAAACACTCTCTAGGAATCCAGGAGAACACCACCGATCACCACCGCCAGGATGAAGGTTGCTCGAGGAAAACAATGGCGGCGCTCGAGGATGGTCGTTGATTCTTCTTTTTTGTGTAAGCACGCTTCACTAAATTGACGGATTCTTCTTCTTCTTGTCGGCTTTAAATTGGGTGTTTCTTTAGAAACCTAGTTTTTCATCTGTTGATGTTTTAGGCTTTATTGACTCTTTCTTCATCTTAATCTTTTACCTTTTCCTAATATTTACTAGCTCTGTTTGGGGACTCCATCCCTGCAACCAAGAACAACTCGCGACGGATCTGTGCATACGGGTCTTGTTGGGCGACTCCATCTCTGTTCGGGAGATTCAAGATTTATTAGAGCCTTTTTTCGTCATCTTCCAGAATCAATTAAACAGAGGAGGCATTGATTTCAATCTTTATATGGTTTAGGGGCATTACAAGAAATTGTAAGTCTTTCTTCTAATGTTTATGTCGAGGTATGAATAGAAATTGTAATGTCCCCGAGCAAGATCCGTATGCACAGATCCAATTTTTTTTATTAGTAATTAAATGATTACTGTTGTTTTATGGATTTTTTTAGATTGTTAAGCATTTTTTTAAGATTCAAGATTTACTGTTGTTATGTGGCTACATGTGGGATATTTATATAGACCAGTTTTCAATTTTTCTTGTTCTTGTTGACAGGACAGTGACACAAAGCATTGGCCTTCTGCCATATACATTTTTGACTCGATCAGGCTATGACAAAATAGTGGTTCCAGTGGTGAGAAGTTTTAAGTTTTCTTTTCTCAAATTTCTGCTTCACGCAGGGGTTATCTGCAAACACATTCAGCCATATATTGTAGACCACTTGAAAAAAAAATATTATATAAGGTTCTCAATCATATTGGATTTGTATATAAAATGCAGGTGCACTATAAGTTCAATATCATGACAAGTTCAATCATATTGGATTTGTATGTTAATTTGTTATAACTTGTAGTTACCAAAATAATTATTTTTGTGATGTAGAGTGTGGAAAGATATGCTAATACAAAGATAACTGGTAACTAACTGAAAATATTTTTGAATTATCTTCTTTTTTTGGTTTGTATAACTTTATGATTGTTAAAGAAACTTTGATGATTATGGCAGTTTCTGAAAACACCCCCGAGTCGATAAATCCATCTGTTGTTGATGAAGAAGAAGGTTTACCTTCACCTCCTTTAGACGATTTAGCATTTTTGAACCCTCATTCGATGTCATTGGAATTATCTGAGGTATGCAAAACTCGTAGATTTTATTCAAACATAATTCTGTTTTATAGCATTTGTTTCAAAGTGCTAGTTTTTGTTGTTTTTGTTCGTGACACCAATGTAACTAGGTTATTACACTAACGTAACTATTTGTTACGATGATGTATTTACGAAGGCCTAAATTTTTATAAATGTAATTACAGTACTAAACCAATGTAACTAGTTTTTGTGGTGTAAATGTTACTTTGTTAGATAGAAAATGATTTGTTACAAAAAAATGGTTTAATACTAATGTAAATATAGTATTAAACCAATGGAACTAAAGTATTACACAAATGTAACGATTTGTTACATAGAAAATGTTTTTGTTACATTGATGTAAACCCATACTTGAATTTTTAAGTTTTCATATGAATATTGATTTTTGTTAATTTTGTTCATGACACTAATGTAAGTATAGTATAGTATTAAACCAATGTAACTAAAGTATTACACCAATGTAACGATTTATTACATAGAAAATTGTTGGAACCTAGTAGTTCATAGAAATCAAATTTTAGGCTTAAATGTACAAGTTTAGAGTTTTCGGTCGAAAACGTTTTTGGTCGAAAACGTTTTCGATCAGAAGATTTCGGTCGAAATCTTTATCCTACATATAGTTTGTTGTTTTGAACTTGAATAGAGGGAGATTATTACATTGTATGTTTTGTAATCAGATTGGATATCTCAGAAATCCTGTATTATCTCTAGTTTTAGTCATTGTAATTACAAGTTTTATCAATGAAATCATGGTGTTTGATGTTACATCTCGTTTATGTGGCGGTTTTCATTCTTGTTCATGCTTGATTCGATTTGCTCTGGTATTGTTGATCTTGGATTGATTCCGCCTTTCCAGGAATGTTACAGAGTGTTAGATACTTGATTATCACCGGATCAGAGGGATTCACAAGTGGTATTAGAGCTGTTGGTTATAGCTCGTGATATTCAAGAGTTTTTTCAACAAATTTTATCGAATCAGAGTGTTATTCCACGCCATTTTTGAGTTTTCAGTGTCAAAATTGATGGAGATGAAGTTTGCAAGTGATTTGGAGGTCTGATTTTGCATCTGGATTGTTGCAGGTTGATTTTTGGTGTTCTTGGAAAGAAGCGATCGAAAATTCTTGTTGAAGGAGCCGAAATCTCTTTTCGATCGAAAAGTGCGTCCAAAATCTCAGAAGTATCCGAAATCTCTAGTGCCCAAAATCTTGACTTTTCGACCAAAGAGTCTTGACCGAAATAGTTTCCGATCGGAAAAGTTTTCGATCGAAAAGTTCTTACTTGAAAGTTTTTCAGAATTTTGACATGTGTTTACTTGTGTTTGTGCAATGGCGGGAAAGGTGTACGATACTGAACGTGTTGTGAGAAAGTCACCACCGATGCTAAAATCCATTTCAGAGTTTTCTAACTTGAAAATCATGATGAAAGCTTACTTTAAGTTTACTGAGCATACTTTGTGGGAGTCCAAAGTAAAAGGTCCTCATGTACCAAAGACTACAAATGCTGATGGTTTAGTTCCAATCGCTGATCCAGACTTGTATTCAGAGGAGGATAAGAAGCTGATTGAAAAAGACAACAGGGCGTTGGGATCAATTATTCTAGCTCTTCCAACTGAACTTTATCTAAATTTCGAACAACATGAGACAACTCAAGGATTGTGGAATGCTTTGTGTCTAAGATTTGAGGGAAATGTAGCATTACAAGAGAGTCGCACTGATCTGTTATTGAAGCAGTATAATATGTTTAACTACAAGAAAAATGAAACCCTGAGTGAGCAAGTCACAAGATTTACTACAATGATTAACAGATTGAGAAAGATGGGTGTTAAGTTTGAGAAGTATGAATTATGTAAGAAGCTACTTGATTCTTTACCTGATACCTGAAGCATACCGTGCATGCTGATAAAAAACACTACTCCAGATTTGAAGAGCAAAACTCTTGATGATATAATTTTCCTGTTAGAGTCTTATGAACTTGATGCAAAGAAGAGGGATGTAACATCCCAAAAATAAAACGAAAATTTTAATCACGGGTTAAACATGAGACGAGCCGAATAAACAAGCAAGGCATGATGGGTCGGGCCGGATGGGCCAAGCGCACATGAGGGTGGCAAACAAGGGAAGTGGGTCCTCCATAAATAGCAAAAACCACCACCTTTTCTCTCGTTTGAAAGATTCTAGAGAGAGAAACCGTAGAGAGAGAAAGTTGGCGGATCGACCCGAGATTCATGAAGCGTGTTACCACATAGCTTGGGAGCAAGACCTCTGAATCAATCGCTTGATTCAGGTAAGGACTCGTTCCAAATCTGGGTTTTTGTTTAAAGTCGGGTTCCCGGGTATTTTTGGTAAAAAGGTTGGGTTTTTATTAAACAAAAGAGAAAAGGATTATAGATCTGGAATCATGAGAGGAAAATACGTGTTTTGAACGTAAAAAGTTTGAAACTTGACGAAACTGTCGATCCAGATCTGAATCCATGCAAAAACGGGTTGTTAGGATGAAGTTTGCGGTTTGAGTAAAGTTTACGGTAGGATGAAGTTTGCGGTTTGGGTAAAGTTTGCGGTTTGGGTGAAGTTCACGGTTGGGTGAAGTTCACGGTTGGGTGAAGTTTGCGGTCCGGTAAAGTTTACGATTGGGTGAAGTTTGCGGTTAGGAATGAAATGTAATGAGTTGTATGAGAAACTAAAACTAGGTTGCGTAGGTACACGTTAGGAGATCCTTTAGATTTGACCCTTTTTATCTCAGGTGAGTTTTAGAAGCCCTTCTTTAATGTTTTAAATAAATGTTTTTGGGCTGCTGTGCATACGTAACGATGTGACTATTTTATAAAACGATGTTTATGAATGATGTATGTGACGTTTTATAAAATGATGTTTATGAACGATGTTTTGGAAGGAAAGGTTATGAAAAAAGTGTTTATGAAATATTTTGCCAAAAGAAGTTTACGAAGTGTTTACGAATTAATGAATGATTTTTAATAAAACGTACGAATGCTTTAACTGAAGTTTTGAAGTAAAAGAAGTGAATATTTACGAAAGTCACAAACGAACGAATCTGCCATTATTCCTTAGGGAATGAAGGTTATGGGTATGAGATGTATGTTATGGGCCTTTGTGGCTGGCCAACTGTTGTACAACTGGGGTGATGACGGTCACCAAGGGGATTATCGTGATCCTTGAAATTGAAACAATTTACCTTACGGGGTAGTCGTGCTTGAAGTTTGGTACTTGTGCCTTACGGGGTGCGGTACTTGAAGTTTGATATGTGTCATCCTTGTGGTGCCGTGCTTGAAGTTCGGTGGTAAATGACCTAAGTATCGGGCCCTAGGATTCCCGCCCGAAGGACAGTACGGTGAAAGGGCCTAGTGGTGGTGATCTTTAGGTCATTCCACCAGTATGCGATGTTTGGATTTGACGGTTACGAGAAGGCGCAGATTCGAAATGTTCGTTGACTTATGTTTATAATGTTATGTTATTGCATGTTTTCATACGCTTTTATTAAATGAAGTATGAAGTTATGTTTTTGACAAATATTTAAAGTTAATGTTTTATGTTAAAACTAGAACTTACCAGGGTAGCTGACTTTTTAGTATGCACATTCAGGTTAAGACAGGTTATGATGATGGACGGTGATGCTGGGCGGCTTGATGAGTTACCGGATGATATGAAGACTGTCATCCCGTTATGTTTTAGTTATGATATGTTTATGTTTTAGACAATGTTACGTTCCGCATGTTGAGCAATGATTATGACTATGTTTGAATGAAATTTTTCGATGTGTTATTTGATATTCAAGTTTAAGAACTGTTTGTGAATGAATAAATCCAACAAGTGAGGCCACCGGGGTTTGGGGCCTTACAAGGGAGCTGAATAATCTAGACAAACCTAATATCACAAGTTCAGCCAATGTAGAATTGTTTTCAGGAAATGGTGAAGGTAACAGTGGATCAAAATCTTAGAAGGGTAAGAGTTGTTGTGGTTCAGAACATTCTGCTGGAGAGAAAGGGAAAGCAACTGGTCAAATTCCTGAGGATCAAATTGCATTGTTTGGAGCTTTCATGAGTAGTTATGATGCTTTAGTGACTAGAAAGCTACAAGCGGTTGTTCATGATGTTGAGGATCTTGTGCAAATAAATCCTGATGATTTAGAATATATGGATTTGCAATGGCAAATGGCCATGATCGCTGTAAGAGCCAAAAGGTAGCTTCAGAAAGTTAGATTTGATAAGGCAAAGCTAAGATGTTATAACTGCCAACAACTTGGACATTTTGCTCGCGAGTGTCCTAAAGATAAAAAGAAGAAAACTGATGGCAGTGGAGTAAAATTAATTAAAATGATTGAGAAGGATGAAAAATCCAAGAAAGCTCCAACTGCTTTAATGTCAAAACAACTGAGCAACAATGAATGGGAAACATAAATTGAAGATGCTGAAGGTGAATTTGATGAGGCTCTGATAGCTGAGATTGAAGTTTCTGAAAGGGTAGCTGAAAGTGAATGTGCCTTGAAAACTGACAACAAAGGAAAAGGCAAAGTTGCTGCTGATGATGCTGAGACTTCTTCTGATAGTGAGGTAACTTCTGAGGATGAGTATTCTATTTGTTCTCCTGATTGTGCCGATAAAATGCAAAATTATCATGCAACAAATACATTCTTGATTGTTGAAAATGATAAGCTGAAAAGGGTGAATAAGGAATTAAAACAGAATGAGGTCACCTACACCAGAAAAATCAAAGCTTTACTAAAAGATAATGTCACTTTTAAAGAATATATTGATAAAAAGGATGTTTTAATCAAAGATCTTTCTGATAAACTGATTGCCTCTGAAACTGATTTAATCAAAGAACGGGTAATCATTGCAAAGTGAAAAATGCAAAGAAATGTTTTGGATGAATGTGTGAATAAACAAAGAAAAGTGTACATCAAAGATGGTTTAGGTTATAACAAAGTACCTGATCCTGATAATTTTGTGCCATTTCCTAAACCGCATAAATCAAATGATTTGATAAGTGCGAGTGATTCTAATTTTCATGATATGTATGTAAGTGCAGATGTAAAAACAGGTTGTGGTGAGGATGAGGTTGACATTGATGGTGTTAAGATCTTTTCAGCTTTCAATAAACAATGTACTAGAGAATTCATAAGGGATTGCAAGCAGTACTTAGATTTTAAGTGTGATCTTAAAAAATATGTAAATGCTTGTGACAAGCATGATTTAGAAAATTGTTCTGAATTTGATATTTCTAATGTTGCTACATGTTCTACTAATTCTGTGTAAGATGATTCTGATTGTGTGTCTAGGGTTTCTTCCACATCTACTTTCTTTGATAAAGTGATGCACACGGCTAGAGAGTATATTCCAATTCACAAAGATTCATTTCTAGCTGAAGATGTCATGTTAGATAAATTTGGGAATCCATTGTTTCAAGAATATGACCTCTCTCACGAAAATCCTAAGAAAGATGATTTCATAGCTCTTGAGAATCATATACTTATGAGTGATCAAGAGAGTAAAAGGTCTGTCTAAGTTAAAATCAGTGCACCGATAAAGATTCAAAGTGAGATAAAAGTGTCAAATAAAGTGGGTGTCAAAGGCAAATCAGTCGATGTCAAAGACAAGTTTATTGATGTCAAAGATAAGCCTGCTAAAAACAAAGGGAAGTTAGTAAAGAATGTGTGTCTGTCAAAGAGTGATAAAGGATAGTGCGTGTTTGAAGTAGGCGAGTGTTCTAAATCGCAGTCAAAGTTCAAGTCAAAGTAAAAGACTAAAAGTTACAACTGTTTTACCTGTGGACAAGTTGGACATTTCGCTAAAATTGCAAACACAAGTCAAGTGAGTCAAAGTTCAAAGGGTACAAAGAAAGATCAAAAAGTCATGTCAACAAGAAGGCGTCTAAAAACGACAAAGTGTCAGAGTCCAGAGTGATTCGTTGTTACAGTCGTGATTACATGCTTTCTAGGGATCATAGTGAATTTTATTCAAATGCATGTTATGATTATATTTTGCCAAAGTTTGTGGACAAAAGGGTCCAAAACAGTTCGAGATATGTGAAGAAAACTAACCAACCGAGTTATTTTGCTAAAGAAAAATTTACTAAGAAATATGGGGAAAATGTTGGTTGTTTTTGGAAAGTTAAAAATGAACAAATTTCACATATCGTTGGAACAAAGAATGTTGTGAATTCGAAGGAACAAGTCGTGGTGACTAAGACTGTAAAAAGTCAAAGTCAGCCCGGGTCAAAGATGATCTGGGTACCTGTTTCTCATTAAAATGTCTTAAAATGTGCAGAGTCAAACCGGGAGGACTATTAACAATGTTTGACATGTTGATAGTGGTTGATCAAGGCATATGACGGGACAAAGAGAGATTTTGAATGATTTTCGATTCTTTGATGGTGGTTTCGTTGCTTTTGCTGGAGACAAAAAGGGTGGGAAGATTACTTGTCAGAGAACAGTTTCAAATGATCTAATCACTCTTGAGAAAGTCAACCATGTGTCACAATTGGAATTTAATCTGATTAGTGTGTCGCAAGTGTGCGATAAGGATATACCAGTTCATTTTACAGCAAAGCAGTGTTTTTTCTTAAAGTCAGGACTGGTTATTTCCAGAAGATATGATTTTGATGCGTGCTCCAAGAAAATTCAACACTTATGTGGTTGATATGAATGACCATTCAACACCAATGAGCGTATCTTGTTTGTTATCAAAGGCCACTGGCTCGGAGTCTTATTTGTGGCGTAGAAGATTGGGACATGTAAATTTGAAAAACATGAACAATTTGGTTCATAAGGATCTGGTGCGAGGATTGCTAAGAAAAGAATTCATTATTCAAGAGAGTTGCATGTCTTGTGCAAAAGGAAAGCAGCACAAGAAATCTCATCCAAAGAATCCCATGAATCAGTTATCAAGAGAATCTTTCGGTATCTTAAGGGTCATGTTAACTTTGGCTTGTGGTATCCTTCTGATTCTGATCTTAACCTTTATACTTATACTAACAGGATTATGTTGGTTGCAATTTAGATAGGAAATCCACATATGGTGGATGTCAGTTTTTAGGGGAGCGGTTAGTGTTGTGGCAGTTCAAGAAGCAAACTAATGTGTCAACTTCAACTGCTGAGGCAGAATACACAGTTGCTTCGAGCTGTTGTTCACAAGTCATTTGAATTCAACATCAACTTATGGATTTTGGAATCAACTTCTTGGAGACCCCAATTTATTGTGACAATGAAGTCGTGCTGGGCATAGTAAAGAATCCAATTCATCACTCGAAACAAAGCATATCACCACCAGGTTACATTTTATTCGTGATTGTTTTGAAAATAGTCTAATTAAGGTGGTCAACGTTGATACCTTAGAGTAAAAAGCCAATATTTTTACAAAAGCATTTTCAACTGATCGGTTTAACTCTCTGGCGGAAATGTTGGGGATGATATCTTTTTGAAGTATCTTGGTTTGTTAATAAAAAAATAAAAAAAAATTAAAATAATAATAAAGTTTGATTTTGATTGAAAGACCATATTGTTCCTCAAGAAGATTTTCTTTTAGTGTTTAAAATTGTGTTGGTATGTATGTTTGTTTGTTCTGTCAAAACTTGAATAATTTGCATCATAATTTTAGGGGGAGAATAAAAGAAAAAGAGAAAATATGAGAAAAATATGAAAAAGTGCATATATATTGTGTTTTTTAAAATTTGTGTAGTTTGATGATTAACTGTGAAAATGATGTGACTGATTGACTTGTAAATAGGAAATAATAGTATATTTGTAAACTGAGCTTACGCATGAATTGGATATGATGGTGACATTGGTTACGATTTGTGACAACCTGACTTTTTCATGATTAACCTCGTTAACAATTTCATTAAATTTCCTCTTAAAACTTAACCCCGTTAAGTAAATCCGGTTAAGTCTTAACTTAATTAACGAAATTAAATCCCAAGGACTATTTCTGATCATTATTCAAACTGTAATGCATGAAAATCAGGGACTAAAATTGCCATTAAGTCAAAATCGATCTAGTTGACTTTTAGAAGTCAACAATCGCAAATTTAAATCCCAAATTCAACCGAAACAGAAAATCGATTCAATGCTGTAACGGATTCAATCCTTAATGTATTAACCGACTCTCATCAAACCTCTAATTACCGTCATTGATACTCAATCAATCCAATTATGGGTATTAATTTCGTGACCGTCGACATCCTCGCCTATTACTATCAAATTCGCATCATTCGTACATTACAGTCGCAAATTTATCACTGGAATAGCCCTTACGAACTCACTTGAAGCTACTGCATTCGTCAATTCCATCGGAGAAGTGAATCGTAGTCGTCGGGGAACAAACTCACGCAAGTCGGAGCCGATTTACTCAATCTCTACCAATTCAGGCTTCATTCTGGTAATTGGTTATAGTCTTAGTTTCGTCTCAATTCATAGATCAAAATCATAGATCAAAAGCCCTATGCTTTTAGAGGCTTACATTATCAAATTCTAATCAATCCAGATTCTAGGGTTCATACGTTTCTAGTTTGGTCGAACCCTAGCAATCCGATATCGATTAATGAAATTAAACGTGTCCTTAGAGTCGTCCCAGTAACTGGATTGAAAGCCCTATGAAAGCTTGAACTCATATCATCGAATTCAACACAATCCATAACCTAGGGTTTTAGTATGTTCATACGGAAATTTCGACTATAGGATTGATATCTTTGGAATTAAACTTGTCCTCAGGGTCGTATGACACTGATTTGCAAAACCCCTATATCCACAGGATCGATCGTAATCGGAATCGGTCGGATTTGGGGGTGGCATTGGGTTCGATCGCGACTTGAAATGGGGAAGGGGCTCTCGATAATGGATGATTAAAAACATTTTAGACCGGGCCATATCGCGATAGTCTAGCGGCCGAGACTGGTTAAGACAGTGTGCTCATAGGGAGGGGACCCGGGTTCGAGTCTCCCTCCCCCTATTTTGGTTTTAATTGTTTTAAAGCAATTTTTAATATAAAAACCATCCCCTATACTATTATATTAATATATAATTATGTTTTGAACCCGGAAACCCCCGTAGGCTCGGGTTTGATTTTATAACCCATCTTTATATTAATTATCCACTTTTAAAATAATATATTTATATTATTTTCAAACCATAACTTCGTATAAAATAATATATTTGTATTATTTTCAACCCGTGATTCGTGTTATAAAATAATATACAGTTTATATTATTTCATATCGTTTTATACCTCGTGTGAAGTTTCAAACCAATTAATAATATAATTGTTATATTATTTACCCACGTTTATATACTCGATTAAAAATAATATATTTATTATTTTTTCACACAAATGACTATTTTAGTTAATCCTTCGAACCTAAAAATAATATATTAAATTATATTATTTTCCTAACTTTTGTAAACGACTTTAACATACGAATGCATTTATTTATTTATTATTCGTTATTAACGTACGACACGTAACGCTTTTTCCTTAATGATTATATTAAGAAATTTATATAATCCCGTAGACACGTTGGTCTACTCTTAAATCCTTAGAAAGCGTTAAGGTGTTCTAACTTCCGTGTCGTCGTCACAAATCTCATATGTCCCTATCTTATGTGTTATAATTATAGGGCATACGTAAGCCGTGCAGGCTAACACTTGAGATTCTAAATCTCATACTTGTGTGATACTACCTACTAGGCAACGCAGATGAGTTTCACGGCCCCTTTTTACTTGTTTTACTATTGGGGGAGAAACATGCTTACACACAAACATTATTTTACTTGTTTTCCTGTTGAGGAGAAACATGCATACTCATAAACAGTATTTTACTTGTTTTTCCGTTGGGGAGAAACATGCATACACACAAACAGTATTTTACTTGTTTTCCCGTTGGGGAGAAACATGCATACGAACAGGCATCCGTTACTTGTCTCCCAGCCAGGGAGAGACATACACACTGACATGGATCACATAGTATTTCATTACCACTTGTGTACCTAAGTGCAAACATAACATGCAAAGTCCTTACACACTCGGACCGTTAATATATGGAGTATAGCGAGGAAATTTGAGTAGTACTACTGGGTTTGACAAACCCCACCCGGGTTAGTCGCGCTAACTTGATTGGAGGTCTAACAGGTGTAAATTGTCCTTAACACTTGCCATTGTTGATGTTAGCAATGGCGGAAGGCACCCAAACACAAGCAGTCAGCTTCGGTTGCGAACGCTTAGAGTAACTTGTACATTGTCTAGCTAGCAATAGGTGTGACTTACGTATGTGGATCCAGCAACACTCAAACAGTTTATTTACATATAAACCTGTGAACTCACCAACCTTGTGTTGACACTTTTTCTTACATGTTTCTCAGGTCGCTTTGGCACAGGTTGCGCACTTAGGACATACATGGAGTCCTACTGTCATATCATTCATTTCAAATATTTTAAACAGTTTATTTAATTACATTAATTGACGCTTGTTGCGTGTAATTACGTTTGACTTCATTGTAACGTTTACGCTTCCGCATTAACTCTGAACTTTTATGTTATGGCATTTCAAGTCCCATATAGTGTCGTTTGATGTAACTAATGACTGAGATCCTGGTGTGTCACCTTCCAAACGGTAAAACTCCGTTAGTGGAATTTGGGGGTGTGACACGATTATTGATATGTCGGTAGGCTCTGCATGTATAAATTAGGCGATATTTGTGTGATTAACTAAATTGCAATCTTTGTGTTTTACCCACATCGAATGTCGGTACTTTCATCATTCTAATGCAAAGTGAATCTAGTCATACCATGAGACCAGGATCTTGAGGAGTTCTTAGCACAATTTGTTTGCTCTATTGACTATATCCGTCAAATATATGATTTAGAGTTAAACACCTTTATACAACTGATGGTTCTGGTGGAAATCTCGGATGGAAGCCAGGAAGTTAGTATGTTTAGCCCTTTGAATCATTCGTGATTTCAATTGACATATCCAATATCTTACGGATATCCACATATCCGAATCATTCATGATTCTTCATATATATACTCTTCATATCTCATATGAATCAATATAATTACGTGCTATCTCAAAAACCAAGACAATGAATCAAAATGATTCTGAATCAATATGATTCTCGTTAAATCCACTTGGATTGTTTTTCCTGTGCTAAGAACGCCACCTTCATGCTGTTGATTGGATCATGATCTGGTGAAATTTTGTGTTAATTCTCAGTTCTTTCCATCTCGATTGTGGGGTACACATTGTATTGATTAATCTTACCTTAAATGTCACACAGTATTTGTTGAAACATGATGCATGAGTTTATGTGGATAAAACATACCGGCAATCAATGTTGAACTGAGTAGATCCTGACTTGATATGAAGTGTGATTAAGACAGTGTGCATTTATGATCCTATGTCAATTTAGTTTATCAACATGTGAAAAGGCTGGATTTTCTGAAAAAATGGGTGTGTTTTTAAGTATTTTGTATGAAGTATAAATTGTTTTTCTTTGTTGTTGTTCGTATTTGATGGTATTAATGATATCAGATTTGAACAAAGAAAATAAAAATTTTAAATTTCTTAAGTACAAAGCTTTTGGTCGAAATCTTTTGACCGAAATAGTTTCCGATTGAAAAGTCATGTCCGAAATTGTTTCCGGTGAAAATCTTGTATGCTATATATTTTGGATATTTCGATCAAAAACATTTCATCACCATCCTCAGTTTCCGATTGATTGTTTGGCGATTTTCACGAGTCCAAAGTTTTTGAGCGAAATCCCGTGGTTGTGACGTCATCGAGTTTCTCCTGTGTTTTCGATCATCAAGGTATGTTTTTCATGACTCATAGAGGTATCTAGGATAGATCCAAAGCAGTAGTTTAATGTTTGAATTCGAATGAAATCTCTGAGGAATCGATCGAAAAGTTGTTTGAATGGACCGAAATCTTTTTAGAATGGAAATGAAGAGACATTGATCTGTCCGAAATGTGTTTATGATCGAAAAGTATTTTTTGATCCATGCTTTTGATCGAAAAGTTTTAAGTTTGAAAATTTTATTAAATCTGAGTTTTCGATCGAAAAATGGTGTTTTCAAGGGTTCTTGATCGAAAAGTTCAAAGTTGGAAGCTTTTCAAAATTTCAGAGTTTTCGATCGAAATGTCATGGATTATGATTTGATTTGTTTGGAGTTTTCGATCGAAAAGTGTTTTCGACTCAGAGTTTTCGATCGAAATGTTTGGAGTTGTAAAATTTCAGAAATTTTCAAATTTGTTCTAATACTTTATGTTTGTCAATGCAGATATGAATCAGTTAAAGTTCGAGCCAAGGCATAACATCTTTGCTTGTTTGACTTCATCAACACGAAAGTCAAGAGGATATGAGGAGATAGTCAAATTCTTGAATCAATCCAGGATTCACACAGCAATATCTACTCAAGTTCCAGTATATGAAAATCATGTTCGAGAGTTCTGGAACAATGTTGTGTACCGTCATGTCAACAAAGATATATGGATAGAAAGCACAGTTGGAAGGAAAACAATAAAAAATACTAAGCAAGTGATCAGGGAGGTACTTAATTTCAGAGATTCACCAAATTTCCCATACAAAATGAACTATACAAGAGTATCTGGGATTGTTATGACTATGGGGTATGAAGGAGACTTTCAAAGAAGACAGGTTACAAAGACAATGCTTGATAAGCAATGGAGGTATCTAGTTCATGTCCTTATTCACTGCATGAGTCCAAGGACAGTAGCTTTTGATCAAATTAGAGAAGTTTTTAGTCATGCATTAGTCTGTCTAGCTACTCATCGGAGATTCAACTTTTCAAGAATGATCTTTGAAGCTATGATAAGCAATTTCATTGGTCCAAGACAAAACTACAAGTTCTTGATGTATCCCAGATTTGTATAAATGATCTTAAACAATTTATTGCCTGATTTACCTAATGATGGGATTGAGTTACCTTTGGAACAAATGCAAGAAGTTATCTTCAGTAGTATGGACAACGTTAGGAAAAGAAGCAAGTTCAGTGGCACCGTTGTTTCCAAATATGATTGTAGAAGATCCTGATCCAGAATTCAATATTGATGATGAAGTTGATGATATAATGGATAGTGATGTAGAGAATGTTGAATATGAAGATGATGGTGATGATAACAATGACAATGATGCTGGAAATGTTAAACATGCTAATCAAAATTTAGAGGTTAATCAACAAGTCAATCAAGAAGAGTCTGAAAATTTTGAGCAACCGATTGATGAAGTGAGTGAAAATGTCAACAAACCTGCTGAAACACATAATGTAGAGTCAGAGGTTCAGAATGAAGATCATTTGATTGATGAAAATGTGCAAACTCTAGAAGTACAAGCAACTGAAACACCACCAACAAAGAAACAGAAAGAAGTAGAAACTGAAAAGACCGTGCCTTCTAGACCTCCTCCGTCTCAAGGGTATTGTGTTCAAAACTCCCGAAAGCAAAAGACTTAAGACAATGGCTAGAAGAGATACATCAGATAAAAGCAAAGGCAAAGGCAAAGAAAAGGTGATTCCTGAGAAGCAAAAGTATAAGCCTTCAAAAGATTACAATCTTGTTAGTGAAGAATTCTTAAACTATGCAACAAGAGAAACTACAAATGTTGTGAGTCAATTAAAGACTCAGATTGCAAATCTTCAAAGTAGAGAAGCTGCTAACTCAAGAGAAATAAGAGAACTGAGAGCAGAAAGCAGTCGACAGCAAAATGTTATTCACAAGAAGCAACAACAGATTGATCAACTGCATGTGGGACACTTGCCATTCACACGTGTAGCCTTAACATTTTTTTCTCGCCTCTCTCTCCTATTAATTATACAAATTTCTTTAATTTTTTATAATTTTTGTTTTACGTCTCTCTCTCCTATTAAATAATAATGATTTCTATAATTACTTTTATAAAACGTTTTTTATTTAAAAAAATAGGTTTGTTCATAAACCATTTTTATAATTTAAACATTTCTTCATTCTTTTTATAAAACATTTTTAAAAAATAACTATATAACATTTTTAGAATTTACAAATCTTCATAAAAACCGATGTTTTATAACAAGTTGTATTTATTCAACTCATGTAATACATGAGTTTTAACCTAGTGTATATTATATATATATATATATATATATAGGACGGTTCCACTAAAAAGTGGTTTTTCGCTAAGAAATACTAAGAAATGGGTCAAACGAACTCCGATTGAGCTCATTCCAGCGACGTTGGAACCGTCTCATCGAACCCTAACCCGGACCCAAAAACCTAAACTCCCCTCCACCCGCACCCTCAAAAACCTAAACCTCCTCCAACCCTACCCCGAAAAGCCTAAAACCACCACCCCACCCCCCAAAAACCTAAACTCACCCCCACCGACAAAAACCTAAACCCCCCACCCTCACCCTAAAAAAAAACCTAAACCATAAGGCTAAAACCCTAAAATTCAAACATAAAATCTAAACCTTAAAAGCTAAACCCTAAAAGCTAAGATGGTAGAGTTCGACGAGACGGTTCCAACGCCACTGAAATTAGCTCAATCGGAGTTCGTTTGATATCGTTTTTAAGGTTTTTGTCATTTTTTAGATTTTTTAGCGAAAAACTAATTTTTATTTGATTCTCCTCTTATCTATCCTATATATTAAACAAGTAAAATAAAGGGACATATATCACCTTCACAATGCACCTCAAGTTTATTTTCCCGCTCAAATCACAATAGAGCCTGTATTCTGATTTTCGCAACACATGTCGGATCCTATAAGTGCCTTTAAACCCGACACAATCTCATGAAACCCTAATGTCTGCCCTCCTCTGCGATCTAACGCCTCACCTCCAACACCACACTCTTCAATCGTCAGACACTATCGTCAACTGTTGTTTGATTGTACTGGTTGCATCGGTTCCAGTGGACATTACTGGTGTGCCAATTGTCTCAAATAACAAATCTTATGCAACACTATCAGAAAAAGCTATCTATGGGGTTTGATATGACTTCCCCAGATTCAGTTTCATGGTACACAAAAACCCCATCTTTTTACTTCTTTGCAATGTATGCCAGGTGTTTGGTAAAATGACTGAGTGAAAAATATATGTGATTTTGTTCTTGATAAAGTTGTATTGTTATGATTGCAGTGGCGGTAGTGTTACAAATCCCCTATCAAGAGGAATCCCCTAGGTTCATCGTAAAGTTTAGTATGATTGCAGTGATGGTATTATATATGAAGTCCTTCGTTCTTTTGATGTGGAGACCTTATATTTCACGAGTTTTGATGGATCTGAGTGCATTTTGGAGATCTTAGCTTTTTTGCGATGAATCTCTTCAAGTAATTTAGTAATAGTTGATTATTTGCTTAGGGTTTATTCGATTGGGAATTTGGGATTTCATCATGGATCATGTGATTGGTGGGAAGTTCAAACTTGGTAGGAAGATTGGTCGTGGATCTTTTGGAGAGCTTTATCTCGGTAATTTGTTCTTTCTTCTGCATGTTGATATGCTTATATTTATCTACTTGAATACATACATACATTGAAAATTCCTAATTCATTGATCAAATCACATGAACTGCATGACCCTATTGTTCTAATATACGAGAAGAAAATTTCAAATATTAATTCGGTTATCAAAGTGTTAGAGTTGGCATTGAAGGTAGTATTATCCCCAAATTTGCTTAACCTAATTCACTAATTGTTCCAACTCCGGTTTAATTATGAAATCATTTGTGTTTGTTGATATATCATTGTATTATGATTCTTGATCGGAAACAAAGGCCCGTGTTAATTGTTGCTGAAGATGTGGAAAGTGATGCATTGGCGACCTTAATTCTTAACAAGCTTCGTGCTGGAATTAAAGTTTTTATGGTTTTCATAAATGTCAAAATATTTATCTCTGGAATGACTATTGTTTTTAGTTTACGCAACTCACATTTTTTTATAGGTTTGTGCTATAAAAGCACCTGGTTTTGGTGAGAACAGAAAGACAAGCTTGCAACATCTTGCCACTCTTACTGGTGGTCAGGTGAGTGTCCATGTTGTATGATTGAAAACTTATATTATGTGTAAAGGTGGTAATGATTCCAGCGCATAAAAAATATATTTTAAACTCTCACTTTAAAGCTAATGGTTGAATATGTTGTTATAGAATTGAGATTTAATAGCTGGATGAACCGTGTAATTTGGCATTATATTGCAACAGAGTAGGATGCCATTAAAACCTGATGGCTTTTTTTTGGCAGCTATTTTAGTGGAGAAACATTAAAGTTAGTTTTTTTTTGCTTTGTAAAGTTATAGTTTTCCATCAGGTGGTGTCTCATATTGATCAATTTCTTTGTATAGAGATGAGAATTGCATGCATTATAGCACACATGGAGCATGAAGGTTTTGTGAGTCCACGAGTATCACCATTATCACAAGTATATTATTCATATATGTTTTCTTCATTATCAAATTCTGACAAAAAAAACTATACCCATCCATGCATTTACAATTTAGATGTGGCAGTCTTGGCCCATTTACTAATGAATGGATCAATTTGGGTTGTGTTAGTAATTGCTACAAAGGGAATGGGTCAAAGAGGTTGAGAGTCGGCCAAAGTCTATTTTTAACGCATACGGCCTCCTAAATCATCGCTTATTCAAATATTTAGATTATCATTATAATAATATTGTTTTTGTAATCATAATTAAAGCATAAACTTGTCATTGTGCTGACTTTATTTTACAGTTTTGGTTCCATTCATAGGTGTGAGATGCAGGCAATCTGTTGACTAGGGCAGAGTTCACTCTTCCAGGGGTCGATGTTGATGAATTCCAGGTTAGATATAATAGTGGTGAGCGTTTTCTCCAAATTCTTTTATTTTTTTGTTGTAATTAGTCATAAAAAATATAGGTTATTGCATAATAGTGGTGAGCATTTTCTCCAAATTCTTTTATTTTTATGTTGTAAATAGTCATGAAAATTACAGGAGTTATTGCATAAATAGGTAACCAATTTGACAGCTTTTCAAGTAACCATCTTTATTTTCACCGATTAAAAGGTAACCAATTTTCAAAAATTGTGATAAAGAAAGAGATCTCCAAACTTTACAAAAAAAACTGATTTCTATACAAGATCAAAATGATGACAATTTTATAAGTTTGACTATTTTGACTTTTTCCTTACACCCCGTTTCACAAGAATTGTACACCAAACAGAAATTAGACCAAAATTTGATGACTTTTTGAGCAACAACCCCAAATTAGAGTAGTCAAAATGTCAAATATGAAGGAATTAGTCAAAGAAAGGAATTTAATTGTTTATTTATGTTAAAATGTTGATTACCGTTATCTGGATGGATAGAAGGATGATAGGGTATGGGTTCTAGAAATAATACAATGTAGGTCATGCTTTTCTGATGTCAATATTGTTTTTAGTTGTTTTTAGATATTTAATGGTTTTCTTTATTTGTTCTAAATCACAGTATGTTCGGATTTGATTCTTGGCGCGAAAAACAAGAAACTAAGAGTGAAAGGACCCCTTGGAATGCCAACCAAAGTTCATCACATTACAATAAGGAAGCCTCCTTGTGGTGAAGGTATTTAACTTTTATCCACTCATGTAGATGTCAACCAGATTGGAGCTTTTCTGCTTTCAATGTTTCAATGCATATGGGCACTTCATATAAGCACGATAGCTAATATTTCTTGCATTATTTATTTGGTTTTGTAGGAACAAACACATGGGACAGATTTGAGCTTCGCGTGCACAAGCAGGTTATTGATCTTCTCAGCTCACAAGATGTTGTGAAGCAAATCACCTCAATCACTATTGAACCTGGTGTCGAGGTTGAAGTCACCGTTGTTGATCCTAGACTGATTGCTCTTTTTTTCTTTAGTTTTTGCTTGGTGTTAAGGTCTTGTGGGCTTTTTATTTTCGTGAATCTAGATTTTTATTTTTGCAGAATTTGAGGTCAATTTTAACATTATGGAAACTTTAAAAATGTCATACTATGTTTACTAATTTTTTTTTTGTCTACTTTACATGCAAAGGTTAATGTACACAGTGGTGGTGTGTCATTGGGACATCCTCTTGGTTGCAGTTGTGTACGTATATTATTTTTTATAAAGAGAGTAAACCACAATTTTAGTTAACCCCAAGTAATACACGAATGAAAAAATTTCAAACAAAACATCTAATGTTGTATATAATTTTTTTTCACTGATTTATGAATGTTATTCATCTCTTTTTTAGTCTCAAATTCTATGTTTTTTTCATATTATTTTATTTATACCACGTGTAATACATGGGTTCTAACACTAGTATATATATATATATATATATATATATATATATATATATATATAGGAGAGGGATCAAGAGAAAACCACAAAGTTAGACGAAAACCGAGAAAACCACTAAAAGCCAATCAAATAATTTATAGATTTTTAATTTTTTTTAATTTATTTCTAAGTGCATTAATATAATATTTGTCAATTTACCAAAAAAATCATTTTACGTATTGTAAACGTATACGTAACCTCAATTTTTTTGTTTTCTGTTTACATATACGTAACACTAAGTGTTACGTATACGTAAACCAATACTTAAATGATTTTTTGGTAAAAATGTATAATATTACATTGATACAATTATAAATAAAATAAAAAATAAATATTATTATATGATTAGTTAAAATTGATTTTTTTAGTGATTTTCTCATTTTTCTCCTAACTATTAGGTTTTCTCTGTAACCCTTTCATATATATATATATATATATATATATATATATATATATATATATATGAAAACCCTTTCAAAACCTGCTTAAAAAAGATAGAATATTTAGTTTTGATAAAAACCTAGAAGACCAAGTAAGAAAAATAAAAGAGTATTGTAAAAATCTACCAAGGTTATAGTTACCTAAAGAAAATGATAATCTGATTTTAGAAACTGATGCTTCAGAATATTATTGGAGTGGAATACTTAAAAAGATAAAATATAATTCTGAAAAAGAAAAGGTTGGGGAAATTATTTGTAGATATTGTTCAGACACTTTTAGTGACACTGAAACAAGATATCATATCAATGAAAAAGAGTTATTAGCAGTAATAAACAGTTGTCAAAAGTTTTATTACTTTTTATTACCAAATAAATTTTTATTAAGAACTAATAATACTCAGGTAAAAGCTTTTATCAGAAATAATTTACCATCTAAACCAGAATATAAAAGGCTTATAAGGTGGCAAACTCTTCTATCAGAATATAATTTTGATATTGAAATTATAAAATCTGATAAAAATGTATTGGTAGATTTCTTAACAAGAGATGGAAGAATTAGGCCACCAATTTGAAAATCACCTAAAGATGATGGATGAACAGATAAAAGTCATTAAAGATATTGCATCAGATATGGGAGAAATGATAGATATAATTGAGCTTCTACCAGAACATGTTGGAGAGATAAAAAATTTGGTTAGAAGCCATTTCAGAATGATAAGCGATAAGGTAACTATGTACGAATTCGATAGCATGAAGACGATATTCTTGATAAAACACAAGATGTTGGAAAAAATAGATATTCCATCTACTTCATCAGAAGGTCAAGATATTGATTCTACACCATATCTAGAAGGAGATATGAAAAAATCTTTTTCTTTTAAATCTCACTCGGATAGAACAACTACATTTGAACCAATAAATCCAATACTCCCTTTCCAACAAGATACATGTAACATTTCTGATTTTCATCATGTAATCGTTTGATTTCAATAAACAAACACATTTCAGTTTCGATTCGTGTACAAACAAACTACAATGCAGTTACATATACAAACTATTCTATTACAATAACAAATTAAACAAAAACACCATTATCTCACAAGCCCCGAGGACCAAAAACTGACAAACTCAAAAAACTACAAAACTAGTCAAGCACGGTCGCGCCTAGGACTAGGCACGGTCGCGCCTGCAGACCTAAGCACGGTCGCGCCTAAAGTAGGCACGGTCGCGCTGATGAACCCACTTGCACAATTTTTTTAATCCCATTCACACCACAACCGAGTCTCTCGAATTCGTGGATATAAAGCAACTTGCACGATTTCTACGCCTTCATATAAGCCCACTCAGTCTCCCAAAACTCTCGTTCGACGCTCAAACAAGTCTCTGGAGTCCAATCGATCGCCAAGAAGCTCGACTCTTTGACCCGTAGCCGACTGCATTAAATTGCCCATTGTTAACGAGTAAGTAACACTTCCTTAGCTTCGTATCTACCCCTAGGATGAAAGCCCTATACTAAATCGTAGTTATATCACACAATCAATTCGATTTTGAACCAAAGAGCCGAAAACTAAACTTTTACTCAAACTACCACTTAAACACGATATAAATACAATCAAACTATGTAGATACATTCGCAAGCACCTAATCTATGAAAGCCCTAAGAATACAGAAGCATTTATTATAAGAATCGATCGAATTGTGTCTGAAAAAGACCCGACACGGTCGCGCTCATCACTGAGCGCGGTCGTGCCTGACCAAGCACAATCGTGCCCCAGGTGTGGCCCGGTCGTGCTTACCGAGCAAACAAGTATTGATAAAAAACAAACACTAGACGCGGTCGTGCCAGATACGAGCACGGTCGTGCTCTATGTCCAGAACCTATGAAGTACCTTCTGACTCGACCACGGGCGCGTTTCAGACCACCACGGTCACGCCCGGCAACGAGCGCGGTCGTGCCCTACTTGAGCACGGTCGTGCTCCTTGACCAGAATCAATTATTTTTCTGTTTTAAAGTCTATTTAACATATTTTAGCAAAAAATTTCAAAATGTAATTATAAAAGTTACGTTATAAAATCCCAAGACCCGGGAATTATTTATAAACCAAATCTTTGATTTAGAAATTTAAAACAATTAATTCCCGATAGTTTCAAAATCGATGAAATCATGAGTTTATATAATCATTTTTATAAAACTATTTATACAAATATATATTTTGATTTAAACATATATCGTTTATTTAAATTTTATTTAAATAAATATATATATATATATATATATATATATATATATATATATATATATATATATATATCGCTACTAATTTATTATTCCAAAACCAACCCTAAACACACAAACCACCAACGAACCCACTTTGGACACAAAATAACACAAACAGTGACACGTGTTATACCCTCATTCGATAGGTCAAACGTAGCGACCTACAACACGCTTGGTATTTTTGTTGATCTGTGCAAACTACACGCTCCAACACAAGTGAGTTACATAGCCCCTCTTTTACTTTATTTACAAACTTTTGGGGTGGAACATGCGTTCTATTTACTATGTTTACAAACTACACAATATACAATTCCACCCTACAATCATGTGTTACAATTTTGAGCTTTGTGCTTGAGTACTAGGTGTGTAGACCAACACGCAGTTTGCTATTCACGTGCAACCATTAACTATTTTATAGCCTACAGTAAACAGTGATAGATCTATTGAGTCTGACAAACCCACCCAGGTAGGGTGACTGTTACTGCCAACACGCGTTTGTTTTGTATGCTAGTTACAAAGGTTTGATTGTACTACCAGGTCACACGATGGTATCTCTCCATAAATGCCTTAATTGCCATGTTTGTATGAATTGTATGCACACGACACCATATTCTATTACATGACACGAAAACCTATGTATTCTCACCAACTTTTTAGTTGACTTTGTTTTTAACCATGTTTCAGGTGACAATGTTTGAAGTATTACAAGCTGCTACATATAGGATTTGGACCTAGCAATTAATCTAAAATATTTATATTTTGTAATCGCTACATTTGGTTCTTGTATGGTATGAACTTGCTACGTGTAATGAAAATGAATGTTTAAATTATTCAAACTTTAGCAACCATGAGCTATGAACAGTCTGCACAGCTTCACGCCCCGACGTTTTCCGCCGTCGGTTGGGGTGTGACAGATTGGTATCAGAGCCTTGGTTATAGGGAATTAGGTTATTAGACACCATTGACCTAGACTATAACTTTAGGACACCCAACAATGTCATGTTACATGTTTTATGTGATACGTGCTATTTGCTATATGTCACACGCTTTATGTGTTAGTTATTTGATACTTAAATTGTTTAGACTACATGACTTAATAAGCATGCGTAAATAATAAATTAAATAAATCGTATCCATACCCGTATCCTAAGCCGCATATCCTCCTTAACTGCTTCTATGTCATCATCGCCATAACTTGTGGAAAAACTCATACTCGTAGACATTAGTCTATCAAAAATATTTTTATATACCCGTTAAGGTTTTAGACTCTGTTAATTATTAAAGGACATGTGCAATCTGGAAGGGTGACACCTGTATTCTGGGTTTTCTTTCTAGGAAAGCATTTCATATAAATCCCAATCAACCGAGGGATCCGTATGCTTTCCTGGGAATTCCCGGGATGAGTGTTTACCTATAGGCTAAAGCACGTCTCCTTGAAAATTATATAAGTCTAATTAACCTTAATATGTTATTGTGTTCAAGTAGAAATGTGATTACTTGAAAACAATCCGAACTATGAAATAAATGTGTTATTTTTCCTCCTATCCTAAATTTCAACGGATTTTTATAAATTCTCACAACACTTTTGTATCATTCTCTTTTTATAGAATGCCTCCTCGTCGTAGCATCAACCGCAACAACACCGACAACACCAACAATAGCACCAACACCAATACCGGCAATGCCAACAACAACAATAATACCGACCTTGCTGCTCTCCTCACTCAGCTAGTAACTCAACTAACTCAAGCCAATAGCAACAACAATGGGAACGCCAGTGGTAGTGCTAATACTGGTAGTGGCGGTGGTGCCAACCCGCCACAATGTACCTTCAAGCATTTCAACTCTTGCAATCCCCTGAAATTTTATGGTACCGAAGGAGCCACGGGACTCCTTCAATGGTTCGAAAATATTGAGGGCACCTTCCTCAATAGTGACTGTCCGGACAATCTGCGTGTTCGCCATGCCACTAGTGTCTTTCAAAAACGGGCACTAACCTGGTGGAATGGGGAAAAGAGAACAAGGGGAGTAGAAGTAGCAATGGCTCTGCCATGGGATGAGCTGAAAAGGATCATGACCGAGGAATTCTGTCCTCAAAATGAGATGAAGAAACTGGAAGCGGAATTTTGGGATCTTACCCAAGATAGCGGTGAAAGCTTGGCGTACACCAACCGTTTTCACGAACTGAGCATGCTGGTACCTCACATGGTTACACCTTTGTCTAGGTGTATTGAAAAATATATCGGTGGCCTACCGAGGCAAATCCAGGACACTGTTCTGAGAAGAAATCCTGCAAACCTAGAAGATGCTATTCGTCTAGCTGCCACACTGACCGATAATCACGTTAAAGCAGGTACTCTTACCAAAAAGGGGGCCAAGAACCACAAATCCTCCTACTCATGTCAAAGAAGTTCAAAACGAACAGTATCGAAACACCAGGAAGAGAAAGGCGAAAAATTTTGCAGTAGTCACTCCGGCCGCCCCAATTAATCAAGTTGCACCCTTGGCTCAAAATCCAGCCAAGAAAGCTTATGGAGGTACCTACCCACTCTGCAACAACTGCAACTATCATCACCCACAAACTATCCCATGTCGCAATTGCAATCATTGTGGGAAACTTGGCCATACGGCCAATATCTGCCGACAAAAGGCACTTACTACTCAAGCCAACCCGGTTAATCAACCCGGAGCTAATCAAGTGGTTCCAATCAATGCAAATGGACGGGCTTGCTTTTAATGTGGCAACCCGAACCACTTCCGAAACCAATGTCCAAAACTTGTGAACAATAATCAGGGCGGAGCTCGTGGACGTGCTTTCAACATCAACGCCAATGAAGCTCAAGCAAACGATTATGTGGTCAACGGTACGTTTCTTGTAAATAAACAATTTGCATCTATACTATTTGATACCGGGGCCGATAAGAGTTTTGTGTCACTTAACTTTGAACCTTTACTTGCAAAAACACGATCCAAACTCGAGAAAACCTTCACCGTTGAAGTAGCGGATGGAAACTCCATCACTATTGACTCCATCATTCATGACTGCTCACTAGAACTCAATGGTCACACGTTTCCAGTCAACCTTATACCAATGCCGTTGGGAAGCTTTGACGTCATCATCGGCATGGATTAGTTATCTAAAAACCATGCCGAGGTCATGTCACACCCCGACCGGCGGCGGATTATACGCCGAGGCTGACGCGGTTGTTCATAAGCACATGATCATCTATTTAATGTGATAGTATTTATTATTCGAATTAAATACATCCGTTACAACTGGAAACAAAAAGACAAAGTGTTCAAACGTAACATTATTCAATTTAACTAGGTCTGGTCCTATGTGATCAAGTTGAATCCTCAAACTGGTACACCTGAAACATGTGAGTAAATGTCAACTACGAGTAGTTGGTGAGTAACATAGGTTTTGACACCAAACAAAAGTTAAGTTAAAAAAAAGTATTTGGAATTCAATATGTTCAAAGCATAACTAAGGCATAAATGTGAAAACATACAAGGTTCCAAGCGTACAATTCAATCCGTAGTAAATGGAAAACTGGTAAGTGCAATCCCACTGATTGCCATTTTGAAAAATAGTAATAACGTACACACAAAACCCGCCAAGGTTCGTGTTAACTGGAATCGGATTCCCCTATAAATGATCATGTTAGGTACTACCTTAGGCCTGGGTAGCAGGTTAATGAATGTACTAGTATGAATACATGTAATGGTCACCAAGTAGTTTAAGACATAAAGCACATAGTAAATAGCATGAGAACATTGGTATTGAATTTGGTAAGTAAAGTATGTAAACATGTTCCACCCCGAGTATTTGCAAATAATAGTAAAGAGAAAGGGGGCTATGAACTCACTTGTAATGACGCTAGTAATGATATGAATTGATAAGGATGGATATGCCTCGTGAGGATTTCTCACAATAACCTACATGGGTAATTGTATTCTAACTTCAATGTATGGAAATAAGAAAATCCTGAGATTTTAGGGTTTTCTAAGGGTTTGGGATTGGTTTTATTTAATAGGAAAATATACGTGTTTATAGTGGTGAGTTAATACTACTTAGAATTTAATTATAAACTCTAATTACTATATAGTATTTACAAAAAGGTAGTCTAAATTTATTTATATAACTATTCTAAAATAATTAAGTAAATAATGTATGAAATAGGAAAAGTGGTTTAAATAATAGTTTATATATAATTATTCTGAGGGTAATTAATGGATACATTATGAGATGGAAAAAGGTTTAAATAATTTAAAATAATTATTTAAACTATTTAAATAGTCTCTTTAATTTAGATGTTTTATGAAAGAGATTTCAAAATGAAATGAAATAAATTGAACTCGAATGGTAATTTAACGAAAATGATTATTTAAATATTTCCACTGGTTTTAAATAATTATTCTTTGCCAAAACGATTATTTAGAAGTTTAAAATGAGGGTTAATAATGTTTAAACAGATAAATTAAAATTCGTTTGATAAACATTTCCGTTTTTTTTTTAAACAAAATAAAATGATATAATAGGTTTATTTATGTAATTCATTTATATTATTTGTTTGAAAATGATAATACTTATAATGCATTTTTAAGGAATTAAAATGATTAAACATTATTCTTGTATTTTTATGTTTTTACAAAAGTTGTAGAATGCTTTTATAAAATTTATAAGGTTTATCTAAGAAATTAGAAATTTCGAATTATATGTGTAAGGTGGAAGAAAAAAAAAAGCTCAAGATCCAAAACTGGATCTAACCAGTTTCGAACCCGGGTGGGTTCCGTGTGAGTCCAGTGAACAAACCAAGTGATCTGGGCTATATGTCATGTTTGGGAAAACTCCGATAATCTAATAACCCACACCCAAATGTCTCCTCCCTCCCCAAACACTCAAACCGCGAACCCTAGCCCTCAAATCGGACTGGATCGATCACAGGTTCACGCCCGAATTCATAGGGCTCTTGATCTAGGTAGCAAAACGTATAGAATGACATGAACCATACCTGATACGGTTAAGGGATGAGCGAGGACGATCGGGCGGACAGGTTCGACCCTTCTCGGCTAAAATTTGTGTTCCAGAGGTGTTTCGGAGTGTGTTTGGTGGTTTAGAGAGTAGTAAAGGAATGTTGCGAAGGTTATGGTGTAATAATGTTGATCAATTTCAACAGAAACGTAAAGCTTCGGATTTGAAAGGCTTGGGACGGTTACGAACCGATTTGTGATTAATTCACTTGATTAGGGTTGAATTGGCTCATAATTTCCATTAGGTTTTGGTCGATTGGTGGTCTCACACGATCAGCAAGCATTAATGGCCTTAAATTTGACGGATTCACGTTTGAATTTGGTTGGGTTCACCACTGTTGACTTTTCTGAGTCAACATACGGGGAAAAGATTCATATTCAAGGGATTGGGTTCAAATGCAAGTTCAATGATCATAAGGAGGGTCCATGTGTTATCCAAAAGGGGGGGTTTCAAGGCCTTCCTTAACTAATTTACAAATCATTTGAAAACTTAAACATTATATAATTTATAAATCTTATAAAAGAAATTTTTTTTTATAAGTTATAACTTCAATATGTATATATTTGCGTTTATGTGTATTCGTGAACAAGTACATACATATTTTATGTATATAACAGAAAATAATATGCAAATGAGATGCTGAAACTTTAAATTATACACTTTTAAGACAGTAGTTAATGGGTCGTGTAAAATGAATGGGTAGTATGTAGTGCAAGGCTGGAACTTTGAATTGATATATGTAAAATAAAGAATATGATAATAATAATTTCTGCGACCTAATGAGTTTGGACAAGCACAGGATTTTAAATGTTGTGTTATTATAAATAAGTAATAAATAAATAAAAGAAATACGGCCGGAAAATCATGGATGTTACAGTATCCCCTAGTTTAGGGAATTTCGTCCCGAAATTCAACCGATGGAGGCTACTGAAACAGGAAAGATGAGGATTTTGAATTCCCAACGAGCTTTGGTTGTCATTATGTGGAATGTAATTGACGACAAAGTTAAGGTCTGATACCCGAAGTCAGGCGCGAATGATTTAGTTGGTTTAGAATTAAGGAAAAATTGTTGCAAAATGTTTTGAATTTTAGAGATGGTATGTATCACTTGAAGTAGGAACGATGAGGATTTGATGCTTAACACTTGTTTTAGGAGGTAGTCTAATATGTTCGAGTAATGTCATTGGATAAGAATTTCACAACTATTAGTTGAGGTCAAAGTAATAGGAAACCCTATGTGATACGGGCAACGTGTCTTCCGACAATATGACAGGAGCACTAATATAGGATGTACCAGCAGTATATCTACTATGCCCTTATCATATCCCATTAGTTTCTTTACCGTAAATTACTATAGGTTTATGCCATCACACATGGTGGAATTTACTATATTTTCCATGCGCCGACCTTTATAATTACGTGTGCACCCGTAATTACTCAAATCGTCGTATGGTCCGTATAGGTCATTCCATTTTGTGTAGGTACAGGGGTGGGGGAAACACCCAAAAACATTTAGTTTATTAATGTTTTCGTGCATGAGTTGCTAGTAACTGTGACTCTAGATAGTAAAGTCAGTCGGGAAGTAAAGGCTAACAATGTGGCACAACCCCACACATGTGTGTCCTGAGTAGGTGGCATATCCCTCCAGATTACCCATAAAGTTGATAGGTGTCTCGTGTCTGAACAAGGATACATCAAACCCCGAGTAACTCAAGGCTTATGGTTCCCTCGTGTTTGAACAAGAATACGTCAAACCCTGAGTAGCTCAAGTTTATGGCTATCAATTTTTCATGGATAAAGTGAATGATCATACCTCATGTATGAAGTGGACAATCAATAGTGAACAATGTAAACAGTCTAGTTTCGTATGTAATGTAGGCACTCAATTTTCATGTATAGCGTAAATAACCTAGTATTATGCATAGTGTAAATAATCAAGTATCATGTATCAGGTGAACAATCTAGCATCGTGCCTATTGCAAGTAATCAGGTTCCGTCGATAATGTGCTCAATCTAGTATCATGTATAGTGTAAGTAATCAAGTTTCATGTATAATGTAGGTAATCATGTTTATTGTATACAACTAAGTTTCATGCATAATGTGAACAATCAAGTTACGTGTATAATGTAAACAATTTAGTCTCAGTATATTATGAACGTTCATATGTAAGTAATTGCACCTCATGAGTAACGTAACCTAACGAATCTTGTCGGTGATTGAGTGTTGCGGACAGCGCGTTGTATAATGTAGGTAGTTGGGTTTCAAGTTTTCAATTTTGTTGATGGATGGTTAACGCCTGTGCGAGATGATTCATCTTTTCGAAGTGGCTAGTAAGTTCATACATTTTCGATGGTGCAAGGTGACGGGAAAATTTTGCAGGAAATCAGAATAGTGTGTTAATGAATATCTAATTTGTGCTTTTTGTTTGTAAATAAACGAGTAATTGAAATTTTTCTCTTGTTTGTAAATTAATGAATAAGCGAGAGTAATAATTTGAGTAGATGGATAATTAGGTAAAAACCTTTTAGTTATTCCATTTAATTATCATAAAGAAGATGTTTCAAAAGATAATAATGGCCTTATTGTTTAATAATTTAGCCAAGATTTAAATAACGAAATAAAAGTCATAATAAAATAATTAATCAAGTCATTATTAAAATGATGAAATATTTGTTAACGCTTTTTATAAAACAATTGTACCAGACTGGTATTAAGTTTCTTTACAAGGTAAAGGGCTTGTAAATAGTTTATATTCTAGACAAAATCAATAAACCAAGGGTTTGATAAAGGTTTTGTTTGAAGTAAATAACTATATTAGTTGAATCAAGAATTAATAAAATAATTAGTTTACAAGGAAGGTTTATATGGATTTCAATTTAAAATTTTTCAGAAAACGAGAAATAGAGTATTCGGCTACATTCCAGATAGTTTCTCACCAGGAAGCGGGTGAGCACCAAGACGAGCATCGATGTGGTTATTCATATTGTAAATCAGGCTTTAGCCCTAGTTATGTCCGTATGTGCATCAAGTATTCCCTGGCCTACATTCCTTGCCTCAGAAACTCCGCGGTCCTAACATACAGGTGAGCGGTATTAGCTGGAATTCCTAAGGCACTGGTAGGTCCCTTGGCTTGTTCTGCTCCTGGGTCTGGATGGTAAAGGTTAGGTGCTAGATATGAGTATCTCGGCGGCGGTGCTTCAGCTGCTCGGAGTCTCAAGCTTGCTCCTAAGCCAATCTACTCTGTGGTCGAACATGGATCTGGCCGCTAGTCGTGTCGGTGACTAGTTGTCTGGTGATGGGGACCCGAGGTTTTCCTTTTGCGTTGACTCTGCTTCGGGGTGATTCTCAGGGTAGTGAGGAAGGTAAGAGGCCGTGTCTAGCACGAGAAGGTCGTAAGTGCTAAGGTTCAAGGGTTTTCAGGAGTTTAGGGTTTGACTAATCATAACACCGAGTCCTCATATGTTAGGGGTAACACTTGACCTATAAGTAGTGTGACCATGAAGAAAACTCCAGAAAAGAGAGGTGGGTCACAAGGGACACACTGAAGTACTCGGTCTTTCCTTAGTCAGAATCTTCCATGGACTTACACTCACTCTTCTGGCCATCATGTACTATTAGCGTTATTGTTTAAACTCATGGTAATAGTGAGAATAGTTAGGGATTGTGTCTTGTGGCTACATAGGTGTGCTTCATATTATTCAAGCAGCTTCCTTTCCTCGGATGGTATGGTCTAAGGGTTTAAATCCTTTGTAAGTGGTAATAAGGGTGATAAGATCTCCAAGGCATAAGGATGAAGGGGTATAGTTGGCTTAAATATATTTAGGTGTAAGGATCAAATAGGGGGTTTAGACTTGTATAACAAATTATAATAATTAAGAGAATGATGTTTAGGTTGTATTCACTTGGGGCATAACCCAATGGATACTGCGACAAATCAAAGTGATTTGAGTTTGTATACTCTCAAGAAGACATGCTTTAGCCTATAGGTGGACGCTCACTTCGGGAATTCCCAGGAAAGCATACGGATCCTTCAGTTGATTTGGATTTATATGGAATGTTTTCCTAGACAGAAGACCCAAAGTACAGGCATTCACCCTTCCAGATTGTACATGTTCTCTACTAGTTTTCAGAATTCAAAACTTTGACGGGATTTTGGAATTTATAATAGGTACTGGGCCTAACAATTTTTGAACCTTTCCATAGGTGATTAGTGATGATGTGTAAAGAGGAAAATGTATGAGTGTGTGGAAAAACTTAGGTTAGCATTTAGTGATATCAAATAGGTATTGTATAGATAGTTCAAATATTGTAGCACAGAAGGTATCACAGGGGTAGTAGTTTTTTTTTTTTGTAAACATGTAGGTTATCAAGTAACATAGTACATAAGATAATAAGTTTTGTATCATGCAACTCGGTAATATGTAGGAATATTACACCAAGGTATCCTAAGGTTATAGACTATGGACTAAGAATACGTTTTAAATAATTCATGTAGTTTCAAATAGTTTCATGTCGTCCTTAAAATGTTGTAGTTCATGTAGTTACATCATGTAAGCAGAAGTAGATGGATGTAGGTATGTGTGTGTATAAACGAGTATAGAGTGGAGTTCCTAATAAAAGACACGAGTTAAACTCATGTTTGGGGACTCCTAGGTTATAGTCTAGGTCATGTGCGTCTAATAACCTAATTCCCTATAACCATGGCTCTGATACCAATCTGTCACACCCCGACCGGCGGCGGATTATACGCCGGGGCTGACGCGGTTGTTCATAAGCACATGATCATCTATTTAATGTGATAGTATTTATTATTCGAATTAAATACATCCGTTACAACTGGAAACAAACAGACAAAGTGTTCAAACGTAACATTATTCAATTTAACTAGGACTGGTCCTATGTGATCAAGTTGAGTCCTCAAACTGGTACACCTGAAACATGTGAGTAAATGTCAACTACGAGTAGTTGGTGAGTAACATAGGTTTTGACACCAAACAAAAGTTAAGTAAAAAAAAAGTATTTGGAATTCAATATGTTCAAAGCATAACTAAGGCATAAATGTGAAAACATACAAGGTTCCAAGCGTACAATTCAATCCGTAGTAAATGGAAAACTGGTAAGTGCAATCCCACTGATTGCCATTTTGAAAAATAGTAATAACGTACACACAAAACCCGCCAAGGTTCGTGTTAACTGGAATCGGATTCCCCTATAAATGATCATGTTAGGTACTACCTTAGGCCTGGGTAGCAGGTTAATGAATGTACTAGTATGAATACATGTAATGGTCACCAAGTAGTTTAAGACATAAAGCACATAGTAAATAGCATGAGAACATTGGTATTGAATTTGGTAAGTAAAGTATGTAAACATGTTCCACCTCGAGTATTTGCAAATAATAGTAAAGAGAAAGGGGGCTATGAACTCACTTGTAATGACGCTAGTAATGATATGAATTGATAAGGATGGATATGCCTCGTGAGGATTTCTCACAATAACCTACATGGGTAATTGTATTCTAACTTCAATGTATGGAAATAAGAAAATCCTGAGATTTTAGGGTTTTCTAAGGGTTTGGGATTGGTTTTATTTAATAGGAAAATATACGTGTTTATAATGGTGAGTTAATACTACTTAGAATTTAATTATAAACTCTAATTACTATATAGTATTTACAAAAAAGGTAGTCTGAATTTATTTATATAACTATTCTAAAATAATTAAGTAAATAATGTATGAAATAGGAAAAGTGGTTTAAATAATAGTTTATATATAATTATTCTGAGGGTAATTAATGGATACATTATGAGATGGAAAAAGGTTTAAATAATTTAAAATAATTATTTAAACTATTTAAATAGTCTCTTTAATTTAGATGTTTTATGAAAGAGATTTCAAAATGAAATGAAATAAATTAAACTCGAATGGTAATTTAACGAAAATGATTATTTAAATATTTCCACTGGTTTTAAATAATTATTCTTTGCCAAAACGATTATTTAGAAGTTTAAAATGAGGGTTAATAATGTTTAAACAGATAAATTAAAATTCGTTTGATAAACATTTCCGTTTTTTTTAAACAAAATAAAATGATATAATTAGGTTTATTTATGTAATTCATTTATATTATTTGTTTGAAAATGATAATACTTATAATGCATTTTTAAGGAATTAAAATGATTAAACATTATTCTTGTATTTTTATGTTTTTACAAAAGTTGTAGAATGCTTTTATAAAATTTATAAGGTTTATCTCAGAAATTAGAAATTTCGAATTATATGTGTAAGGTGGAAGAAAAAAAAAAGCTCAAGATCCAAAACTGGATCTAACCAGTTTCGAACCCGGGTGGGTTCCGTGTGAGTCCAGTGAACAAACCAAGTGATCTGGGCTATATGCCATGTTAGGGAAAACTCCGATAATCTAATAACCCACACCCAAATGTCTCCTCCCTCCCCAAACACTCAAACCGCGAACCCTAGCCCTCAAATCGGACTGGATCGATCACAGGTTCACGCCCGAATTCATAGGGCTCTTGATCTAGGTAGCAAAACGTATAGAATGACATGAACCATACCTGATACGGTTAAGGGATGAGCGAGGACGATCGGGCGGACAGGTTCGACCCTTCTCGGCTAAAATTCGTGTTCCAGAGGTGTTTCGGAGTGTGTTTGGTGGTTTAGAGAGTAGTAAAGGAATGTTGCGAAGGATATGGTGTAATAATGTTGATCGATTTCAACAGAAACGTAAAGCTTCGGATTTGAAAGGCTTGGGACGGTTACGAACCGATTTGTGATTAATTCACTTGATTAGGGTTGAATTGGCTCATAATTTCCATTAGGTTTTGGTCGATTGGTGGTCTCACACGATCAGCAAGCATTAATGGCCTTAAATTTGACGAATTCACGTTTGAATTTGGTTGGGTTCACCACTGTTTTCTTTTCTGAGTCAACATACGGGGAAAAGATTCATATTCAAGGGATGGGGTTCAAATGCAAGTTCAATGATCATAAGGAGGGTCCATGTGTTATCCAAAAGGGGGGGTTTCAAGGCCTTCCTTAACTAATTTACAAATCATTTGAAAACTTAAACATTATATAATTTATAAATCTTATAAAAGAAATTTTTTTTTATAAGTTATAACTTCAATATGTATATATTTGCGTTTATGTGTATTCGTGAACAAGTACATACATATTTTATGTATATAACAGAAAATAATATGCAAATGAGATGCTGAAACTTTAAATTATACACTTTTAAGACAGTAGTTAATGGGTCGTGTAAAATGAATGGGTAGTATGTAGTGTAAGGCTGGAACTTTGAATTGATATATGTAAAATAAAGAATATGATAATAATAATTTCTGCGACCTAATGAGTTTGGACAAGCACAGGATTTTAAATGTTGTGTTATTATAAATAAGTAATAAATAAATAAAAGAAATACGGCCGGAAAATCATGGATGTTACAGGTCATGTGCTTTGAAAAGTACATCCAAGTACCTCTTCCACCGGGAGACATATTGAAAGTCTTTGGCGAGAAAGCTTGCAAAGGACTCAAACTGATGTCATGCATAACTGCCCAGAAATACATTCGAAAGAAGTGCATGGTTTTCCTAGCTCATGTGATTCAAAAAGAAGAGAAGGAGAGAAGAATAGAAGATATTCCCGTCATTCGGGAGTTTCCCGAAGTCTTTCCCGATGACTTACCCGGTCTTCCACCTGTTCGGGAAGTAAAGTTTCGAATCGATCTTATACCCGGAGCAAACCCTGTGGCTAAAGCTCCATACCGGCTTGCACCTTCCGAATTGCAAGAACTTGCAAGTCAACTTCAAGAACTCGCTGACAAAGGTTTCATACGGCCAAGTCATTCACCGTGGGGTGCACCAGTCTTGTTTGTTAAAAAGAAGGATGGTTCATTCCGCATGTGTATTGACTATCGAGAGCTCAACAAGCTTACAATCAAAAACCTCTACCCGTTACCTAGGATTGACGACCTCTTCGATCAACTCCAAGGTTCTACTTGTTTCTCGAAGATTGATCTTCGATCTGGTTATCACCAACTGCGTGTCCAAGAAGAAGACATTCCAAAGACCGCCTTCCGAACAAGATATGGTCATTACGAGTTCACGGTTATGCCTTTTGGGTTGACCAATGCACCTGCTGTCTTTATGGATCTCATGAACCGCATGTGTAAACCATACCTTGACAAATTCGTGATCGTTTTCATCGATGACATCTTGATCTATTCCAAGACTGAGGAAGAACATGAACAACACCTTAGACGGATTTTGGATCTCCTGAGAACCGAACAATTATACGCCAAGTTCTCCAAATGTGAATTTTGGCTAAAGGAGGTTCAATTTTTGGGTCATGTTGTCAATAAAAAGGGAATACATGTCGACCCTGCCAAGATCGAAGCTGTCAAGAATTGGAGTGCTCCTCAAACCCCTACCGAGGTTCGTTCGTTCCTTGGTTTAGCGGGTTATTACCGAAGATTCATTTCCAATTTCTCCAAGATTGCTGTTCCCCTCACCGCCTTGACACATAAAGGTAAACCTTATGAATGGGGGCCGAAACAAGAAGAAGCTTTCCAAACTCTTAAACAGAAGTTATGTGATGCTCCTATTCTGACTCTTCCCGAAGGAAACGATGACCTAGTCGTCTACTGTGATGCCTCTAACCTAGGCCTTGGTTGTGTTCTCATGCAACGAGGCAAGGTAATCGCTTATGCATCGAGGCAACTCAAGATCCATGAAAAGAACTATACGACGCACGATCTGGAGCTAGGTGCAGTCATATTTGCCTTGAAGATTTGGAGACATTATCTATATGGCACGAAATGTGTGGTATTTACCGACCACAAAAGCCTCCAACACATCTTCAATCAAAAAGAACTCAACATGAGGCAACGACGTTGGGTTGAACTCCTCAATGATTACGATTGCGAGATTCGTTATCATCCCGGCAAGGCAAACGTAGTAGCCGATGCGCTGAGCCGTAAAGAACGTGTCATGCTCCAAAGTGTCAAGATTCATTCCGACATTCAAACCCGTATTCTAGCAGCTCAACACCTCTCGATTACCGAGGGCAATATGTATGAGGAAATGTCGTGTGGTGCTGAATTCCAACTAGAGACTAAAAACAATGGCTTGCTTTATTTCTTCGATCGTATTTGGGTTACCAATCGCAATGATCTCCGGGAATTCCTCATGACTGAAGCACACAAGTCTCGGTATTCTATCCATCCCGGTGCGGATAAAATGTATCACAATCTTCGACCACAATATTGGTGGCCTGGTATGAAGAAAGACATTGCACTCTATGTTGCAAAATGTCTAACCTGCTCTAAAGTCAAAGCCGAACATCAACGTCCTTCCGGCTTACTTGAACAACCGGAAATCCCCGTGTGGAAATGGGAAAATCTAGCCATGGACTTCGTCACACCCCAACCGACGGCGGAAAACGTCGGGGCGTGAAGCTGTGCAGACTGTTCATAGCTCATGGTTGCTAAAGTTTGAAGAATTTAAACATTCATTTTCATTACACGTATCAAGTTCATACCATACAAGAACCAAATGTAGCGATTACAAAATATAAATAGTTTAGATTAATTGCTAGGTCCAAATCCTATATGCAGCAGCTTGTAATACTTCAAACATTGTCACCTGAAACATGGTTAAAAACAAAGTCAACTAAAATGTTGGTGAGAATACATAGGTTTTCGTGTCATGTAATAGAATATGGTGTCGTGTGCATACAATTCATACAAACATGGCAATTAAGGCATTTATGGAGAGATACCATCGTGTGACCTGGTAGTACAATCAAACCTTTGTAACTAGCATGCAAAACAAACGCGTGTTGGCAGTAACAGTCACCCTACCTGGGTGGGTTTGTCAGACTCAATAGATCTATCACTGTTTACTGTAGGCTATAAAATAGTTAATGATTGCACGTGAATAGCAAACTGCGTGTTGGTCTACACACCTAGTACTCAAGCACAAAGCTCAAAATTGTAACACATGATTGTAGGGTGGAATTGTATATTGTGTAGTTTGTAAACATAGTAAATAGAACGCATGTTCCACCCCAAAAGTTTGTAAATAAAGTAAAAGAGGGGTTATGTAACTCACTTGTGTTGGAGCGTGTAGTTTGCACAGATCAACAAAAATACCAAGCGTGTTGTAGGTCGCTACGTTTGACCTATCGAATGAGGGTATAACACGTGTCACTGTTTGTGTTATTTTGTGTCCAAAGTGGGTTCGTTGGTGGTTTGTGTGTTTAGGGTTGGTTTTGGAATAATAAATTAGTAGCGATATATATATATATATATATATATATATATATATATATATATATTTATTTAAATAAAATTTAAATAAACGATATTTGTTTAAATCAAAATATATATTTGTATAAATAGTTTTATAAAAATGATTATATAAACTCATGATTTCATCGGTTTTGAAACTATCGGGAATTAATTGTTTTAAATTTCTAAATCAAAGATTTGGTTTATAAATGATTCCCGGGTCTTGGGATTTTATAACGTAACTTTTATAATTACATTTTGAAATTTTTTGCTAAAATATGTTAAATAGACTTTAAAACAGAAAAATAATTGATTCTGGTCAAGGAGCACGACCGTGCTCAAGTATGGCACGACCGCGCTCGTTGCCGGGCGTGACCGTGGTGGTCTGAAACGCGCCCGTGGTCGAGTCAGAAGGTACTTCATAGGTTCTGGACATAGAGCACGACCGTGCTCGTATCTGGCACGACCGCGTCTAGTGTTTGTTTTTGGTCAAGACTTGTTTGCTCGGTAAGCACGACCGGGCCACACCTGGGGCACGATTGTGCTTGGTCAGGCACGACCGCGCTCAGTGATGAGCGCGACCGTGTCGGGTCTTTTTCAGACACAATTCGATCGATTCTTATAATAAATGCTTCTGTATTCTTAGGGCTTTCATAGATTAGGTGCTTGCGAATGTATCTACATAGTTTGATTGTATTTATATCGTGTTTAAGTGGTAGTTTGAGTAAAAGTTTAGTTTTCGGCTCTTTGGTTCAAAATCGAATTGATTGTGTGATATAACTACGATTTAGTATAGGGCTTTCATCCTAGGGGTAGATACGAAGCTAAGGAAGTGTTACTTACTCGTTAACAATGGGCAATTTAATGCAGTCGGCTACGGGTCAAAGAGTCGAGCTTCTTGGCGATCGATTGGACTCCAGAGACTTGTTTGAGCGTCGAACGAGAGTTTTGGGAGACTGAGTGGGCTTATATGAAGGCGTAGAAATCGTGCAAGTTGCTTTATATCCACGAATTCGAGAGACTCGGTTGTGGTGTGAATGGGATTAAAAAAATTGTGCAAATTGGACAACATTTGATGCGTGTTTAAGACGGAATTCAGTGGAGTATGGTCTGACGCGCGAAGACCTGCTTTTCTACATTTTAAATTTCGCGAATTCAGCGGGTATGGAATGATTTGACTTCTGCAGAGTCAAGTGGGTTCATCAGCGCGACCGTGCCTACTTTAGGCGCGACCGTGCTTAGGTCTGCAGGCGCGACCGTGCTTGCCTAGTTTTGTAGTTTTTGAGTTTTGTCAGTTTTTGGTCCTCGGGGCTTGTGAGATAATGGTGTTTTTGTTTAATTTGTTATTGTAATAGAATAGTTTGTATATGTAACTGCATCGTAGTTTGTTTGTACACGAATCGAAACTGAAATGTGTTTGTTTATTGAAATCAAACGATTACATGATGAAAATCAGAAATGTTACAGTCTCCCCTTGTTGAGGGGATTTCGTCCCGAAATTCAACTAGTTGAGGTTGCAGAATTGGTGAATAGGTGAGGATACTTGAGTTTCATTTGGTCTTCGCGTTCCCAAGTAAACTCAGGACCGCGTTTTGAATCCCAACGGACTTTGACTATAGGGATGCGGCTGCGCTTGAGTTGCTTGATTTCACGATCCATGATTTCCACTGGTTTCTCGACGAAATGCATCGTTTCATCAATGCGCACGTCGTCAAGAGGTATGTGGAGGTTCTCATCAGCAAGACATTTCTTCAGGTTGGACACGTGGAAGGTTGGATGAACATTGTTGAGTGCTGGAGGTAGCTCAAGTTTGTAAGCCACTTTCCCGATTCTTTCAAGGATCTTGAACGGGCCTACGTAACGAGGTGCTAGCTTGCCTTTCTTTCCAAAGCGGATCACACCCTTCCAAGGGGATACTTTGAGAAGCACAAGGTCACCCACTTGGAATTCCAAGGGTTTTCGTCGCTTGTCGGCATAGCTCTTTTGTCGACTTCTCGCTACTCGGATGTTGTCACGGATTTGAAGGATTTTGTCGGATGTTTCCTGAATTAACTCGGGACCGGTGATTTGTGCTTCACCAATCTCGTTCCAACAGATGGGAGAACGGCATTTGCGACCATAAAGAGCTTCGAATGGAGCCATGTTGATGCTTGTGTGGTAGCTGTTATTGTAGGAGAATTCAATAAGTGTCAAGTGTGAATCCCAATTGCCACCAAAGTCTATGACACAGGCTCTCAGCATGTCTTCGAGCGTTTGGATTGTTCGTTCAGTCTGGCCATCAGTTTGGGGATGGTAGGCTGTGCTTAAATCCAATCGTGTGCCAAGTGCCTTTTGCAGAGATTGCCAAAATCTGGAAGTGAAACGAGCATCTCTGTCGGAGATTATGTTCAAAGGTATACCGTGTCGACTCACAATTTCGTCAATATAGATTCGGGCCAATTTCTCAACCCGATAGTCTTCACGGATGGGCAGGAAGTGTGCGGACTTTGTGAGACGGTCGATGATTACCCAAATGCTATCATAGCCGTTTGAAGTACGGGGGAGTTTAGTAATGAAGTCCATGGCTAGATTTTCCCATTTCCACACGGGGATTTCCGGTTGTTCAAGTAAGCCGGAAGGACGTTGATGTTCGGCTTTGACTTTAGAGCAGGTTAGACATTTTGCAACATAGAGTGCAATGTCTTTCTTCATACCAGGCCACCAATATTGTGGTCGAAGATTGTGATACATTTTATCCGCTCCGGGATGGATAGAATACCGAGACTTGTGTGCTTCAGTCATGAGGAATTCCCGGAGATCATTGCGATTGGGAACCCAAATACGATCCAAGAAATAAAGCAAGCCATTGTTTCTAGTCTCTAGTTGGAATTCAGCACCACAAGACATTTCCTCATACACATTGCCCTCGGTAATCGAGAGGTGTTGAGCTGCTAGAATACGGGTTTGAATGTCGGAATGAATCTTGACACTTTGGAGCATGACACGTTCTTTACGGCTCAGCGCATCGGCTACTACGTTTGCCTTGCCGGGATGATAACGAATCTCGCAATCGTAATCATTGAAGAGTTCAACTCTATGTCGTTGCCTCATGTTGAGTTCTTTTTGATTGAAGATGTGTTGGAGGCTTTTATGGTCGGTAAATACCACACATTTCGTGCCATATAGATAATGTCTCCAAATCTTCAAGGCAAATATGACTGCACCTAGCTCCAGATCGTGCGTCGTATAGTTCTTTTCATGGATCTTGAGTTTCCTCGATGCATAAGCGATTACCTTGCCTCGTTGCATGAGAACACAACCAAGGCCTAGGTTAGAGGCATCACAGTAGACGACTAGGTCATCGTTTCCTTCGGGAAGAGTCAGAATAGGAGCATCACATAACTTCTGTTTAAGAGTTTGGAAAGCTTCTTCTTGTTTCGGCCCCCATTCATAAGGTTTACCTTTATGTGTCAAGGCGGTGAGGGGAACAGCAATCTTGGAGAAATTGGAAATGAATCTTCGGTAATAACCCGCTAAACCAAGGAACAAACGAACCTCGGTAGGGGTTTGACTACATAGGTTCCCAATCGCAATGATCTCCGGGAATTCCTCATGACTGAAGCACACAAGTCTCGGTATTCTATCCATCCCGGTGCGGATAAAATGTATCACAATCTTCGACCACAATATTGGTGGCCTGGTATGAAGAAAGACATTGCACTCTATGTTGCAAAATGTCTAACCTGCTCTAAAGTCAAAGCCGAACATCAACGTCCTTCCGGCTTACTTGAACAACCGGAAATCCCCGCGTGGAAATGGGAAAATCTAGCCATGGACTTCATTACTAAACTCCCCCGTACTTCAAACGGCTATGATAGCATTTGGGTAATCATCGACCGTCTCACAAAGTCCGCACACTTCCTGCCCATCCGTGAAGACTATCGGGTTGAGAAATTGGCCCGAATCTATATTGACGAAATTGTGAGTCGACACAGTATACCTTTGAACATAATCTCCGACAGAGATGCTCGTTTCACTTCCAGATTTTGGCAATCTCTGCAAAAGGCACTTGGCACACGATTGGATTTAAGCACAGCCTACCATCCCCAAACTGATGGCCAGACTGAACGAACAATCCAAACGCTCGAAGACATGCTGAGAGCCTGTGTCATAGACTTTGGTGGCAATTGGGATTCACACTTGACACTTATTGAATTCTCCTACAATAACAGCTACCACACAAGCATCAACATGGCTCCATTCGAAGCTCTTTATGGTCGCAAATGCCGTTCTCCCATCTGTTGGAACGAGATTGGTGAAGCACAAATCACCGGTCCCGAGTTAATTCAGGAAACATCCGACAAAATCCTTCAAATCCGTGACAACATCCGAGTAGCGAGAAGTCGACAAAAGAGCTATGCCGACAAGCGACGAAAACCCTTGGAATTCCAAGTGGGTGACCTTGTGCTTCTCAAAGTATCCCCTTGGAAGGGTGTGATCCGCTTTGGAAAGAAAGGCAAGCTAGCACCTCGTTACGTAGGCCCGTTCAAGATCCTTGAAAGAATCGGGAAAGTGGCTTACAAACTTGAGCTACCTCCAGCACTCAACAATGTTCATCCAACCTTCCACGTGTCCAACCTGAAGAAATGTCTTGCTGATGAGAACCTCCACATACCTCTTGACGACGTGCGCATTGATGAAACGATGCATTTCGTTGAGAAACCAGTGGAAATCATGGATCGTGAAATCAAGCAACTCAAGCGCAGCCGCATCCCTATAGTCAAAGTCCGTTGGGATTCAAAACGCGGTCCTGAGTTTACTTGGGAACGCGAAGACCAAATGAAACTCAAGTATCCTCACCTATTCACCAATTCTGCAACCTCAACTAGTTGAATTTCGGGACGAAATCCCCTCAACAAGGGGAGACTGTAACATTTCTGATTTTCATCATGTAATCGTTTGATTTCAATAAACAAACACATTTCAGTTTCGATTCGTGTACAAACAAACTACGATGCAGTTACATATACAAACTATTCTATTACAATAACAAATTAAACAAAAACACCATTATCTCACAAGCCCCGAGGACCAAAAACTGACAAAACTCAAAAACTACAAAACTAGGCAAGCACGGTCGCGCCTAGGACTAGGCACGGTCGCGCCTGCAGACCTAAGCACGGTCGCGCCTAAAGTAGGCACGGTCGCGCTGATGAACCCACTTGACTCTGCAGAAGTCAAATCATTCCATACCCGCTGAATTCGCGAAATTTAAAATGTAGAAAAGCAGGTCTTCGCGCGTCAGACCATACTCCACTGAATTCCGTCTTAAACACGCATCAAATGTCGTCCAATTTGCACAATTTTTTTAATCCCATTCACACCACAACCGAGTCTCTCGAATTCGTGGATATAAAGCAACTTGCACGATTTCTACGCCTTCATATAAGCCCACTCAGTCTCCCAAAACTCTCGTTCGACGCTCAAACAAGTCTCTGGAGTCCAATCGATCGCCAAGAAGCTCGACTCTTTGACCCGTAGCCGATTGCATTAAATTGCCCATTGTTAACGAGTAAGTAACACTTCCTTAGCTTCGTATCTACCCCTAGGATGAAAGCCCTATACTAAATCGTAGTTATATCACACAATCAATTCGATTTTGAACCAAAGAGCCGAAAACTAAACTTTTACTCAAACTACCACTTAAACACGATATAAATACAATCAAACTATGTAGATACATTCGCAAGCACCTAATCTATGAAAGCCCTAAGAATACAGAAGCATTTATTATAAGAATTGATCGAATTGTGTCTGAAAAAGACCCGACACGGTCGTGCTCATCACTGAGCGCGGTCGTGCCTGACCAAGCACAATCGTGCCCCAGGTGTGGCCCGGTCGTGCTTACCGAGCAAACAAGTCTTGATCAAAAACAAACACTAGACGCGGTTGTGCCAGATACAAGCACGGTCGTGCTCTATGTCCAGAACCTATGAAGTACCTTCTGACTCGACCACGGGCGCGTTTCAGACCACCTCGGTCACGCCCGGCAACGAGCGCGGTCGTGCCCTACTTGAGCACGGTCGTGCTCCTTGACCAGAATCAATTATTTTTCTGTTTTAAAGTCTATTTAACATATTTTAGCAAAAAATTTTAAAATGTAATTATAAAAGTTACGTTATAAAATCCCAAGACCCGGGAATCATTTATAAACCAAATCTTTGATTTAGAAATTTAAAACAATTAATTCCCGATAGTTTCAAAACCGATGAAATCATGAGTTTATATAATCATTTTTATAAAACTATTTATACAAATATATATTTTGATTTAAACAAATATCGTTTATTTAAATTTTATTTAAATAAATATATATATATATATATATATATCGCTACTAATTTATTATTCCAAAACCAACCCTAAACACACAAACCACCAACGAACCCACTTTGGACACAAAATAACACAAACAGTGACACGTGTTATACCCTCATTCGATAGGTCAAACGTAGCGACCTACAACACGCTTGGTATTTTTGTTGATCTGTGCAAACTACACGCTCCAACACAAGTGAGTTACATAGCCCCTCTTTTACTTTATTTACAAACTTTTGGGGTGGAACATGCGTTCTATTTACTATATTTACAAACTACACAATATACAATTCCACCCTACAATCATGTGTTACAATTTTAAGCTTTGTGGTTGAGTACTAGGTGTGTAGACCAACACGCAGTTTGCTATTCACGTGCAATCATTAACTATTTTATAGCCTACAGTAAACAGTGATAGATCTATTGAGTCTGACAAACCCACCCAGGTAGGGTGACTGTTACTGCCAACACGCGTTTGTTTTGCATGCTAGTTACAAAGGTTTGATTGTACTACCAGGTCACACGATGGTATCTCTCCATAAATGCCTTAATTGCCATGTTTGTATGAATTGTATGCACACGACACCATATTCTATTACATGACACGAAAACCTATGTATTCTCACCAACTTTTTAGTTGACTTTGTTTTTAACCATGTTTCAGGTGACAATGTTTGAAGTATTACAAGCTGCTACATATAGGATTTGGACCTAGCAATTAATCTAAACTATTTATATTTTGTAATCGCTACATTTGGTTCTTGTATGGTATGAACTTGCTACGTGTAATGAAAATGAATGTTTAAATTATTCAAACTTTAGCAACCATGAGCTATGAACAGTCTGCACAGCTTCACGCCCCGACGTTTTCCACCGTCGGTTGCGGTGTGACAATACAGAGCTCCCCATACAACTATATCCTATTATAAGACAGAGGCAGAAAATGATAGAGCTATATAACCTGCCTTAAACGGATTTAAGGTATATTGATTTTACAGGAATATACCCTAGAATTAATTATCTGCAAGGTTCCTCTGCAGGTGAAATAAGATACTGGTACGATTTTGGGGCTGTCAATATGATTTACCTTACTTCACCCGATTTTCCTGAATTAATTTATTTACCCAAATGGATTTTGAATTCAGTAAAAAAATGTTATCAAAATAATCCTACAATGACTCCAAAAGATACTTTGGCCTTAAAGTTTTTATCAGCAGGGCCAGACTTTTATAAAGATTATTATTATCCAGCGTACCATTTTATACAACTTGAAAAACGTCAATCATTTTCCTGCAAAGTTGAGATAACAAGGAAAGAATTTAATAGTTTTAATGAAAATGATATACACTATAGAAGAGCTATTGGTTTAAGGGTAGTCTTACAAGGGATGGAGACTACTCTAAAAAAAATTCAGAACTTATGGGGGAGAGTTTAAAAACTCTCCAATTATGATAGCTCCAGCCAGAAAATCACCTGATACTGCAATAAAATATTTGATAAGTAAGATAAATTTGTTAGAAACAGGATTGTTAAAATCAAGCCCTCAAGCCCAATAAAGGTTTTGTAAGTATAGAGAACATATATCTGTAACCTGTCCGGCCTGTTCCGACAAAAAGATAAAATGAGCTTGGACTCATCAAAAGATATTATGAATAATATTGATTAAATCTTTAGTCATAAATTGAAGCACCAAAAAAGATTTTATAAAACAAAAATATATTTTGTAAAAGATAGACAAGAATTATCTTAAAGAAGGAAAAGACAAAATATTTCAATGTTGGAAATGGGGAAAGAAAACGTGTAATGACCAAATTCAAAACTCAAAGTCAACCCTTGGAACTTGGATTATGACACAAGAGCAGAGATTAACATGGAGGAAAAAGGGGCCAGAGATAAGGAAGAAAGGAGATAGAAAAGAAGGAGAAAGGAAGGAAAGAAGACATCGGTACTTTGAGTGTTTTAGAAAGAGTGTTTATGTATTAAAAATAATCTGTTATATTTCTGTACCGTTTGTTTCATTGTAGAATATCCATCCTTGTAAAAAACCACCATGAAATAAAACCTTCTCTTTTTCTTATAAATCCTTTGAGTGTTCTTACTTATTTAGAGATATTTTTCCTTTAAAAAGAAAAAAATCTCCATCCCTAAACCGTCTCTTTTCACCTTACACCGGAGGTAGGAAACGATACCAAGTTGAGCTGGATACTACTGAAGGAACCAAATAGGAGTTACCTAAGGCTTCTTAGGTTTGGTTTGAGACAACCTACTAAAAAGACTCTTGGTATAACCAGGCGGTATTACGGTCAAAACGACAAAAAGATACGGAAGCATGTTGGACCCTTGTTATTTTTAATTCTAAAATATTTCTAAATATCTAATACTCTTAGTTTTTATAATAAATTCATTCTAAAAATCCAAATCTTAACCAAAACTTTTTAATGTTATGTTTACCAGTTTTATGATAAGTCTAATAATTAGTAATAAAGAAATATGATAGTTTGTTGTAATCTTTTTATTATGCTTTATCTAATTAAAATAGTTTAATATGTGAGAAATAAAAATAATATCTTTAGTTAATTTTGATATAATATTAAATATTCTAGATAATCACTTACTTGAGTTAACGATTTTCAATAAACAAAACTTTTTGGCCGTTACCAACGAAAATGGTATCAGAGCCACGCAGATTTCCTTCGCGAGGGGTAACGGGGATTTAAAGTTATATATATATATATATATATATATAGGAGAAGTATATGATGAAAACTCAGTTAGGTTGAAAAAACTATCGAAACTCAAACATGTGGCTCACATTGTGTCACATCTATTTTTTTGTCTTTAAGCTTTAGGGCAATTCTATCATTTACCCTATACACACACTAACAAATATCTCACTTCCTATATCTTTTTCTCTCTCTATTTATTACACAAACATCTCTCTATTTATTACACGGATATTCTCTTAACATTTGATTTCATTCAAAAGAATCCTAAGAACTTGAATTTGGCCTAGTTCACAGTGGATAAACCCTAAGAAAATACCTTGATAATTTTGGTCTACGAGTGGCGGTGATGAAGCTTTTAGATACTTCATATTGTGTTCGAAGCTTTCAATTGTGTTTGAATCATTGTTGGAGGAGGTGAAAATTTTAGATCCGTGGTGGAAGACACAAACATGCCAATCAAGATGTAGATCCAAGCCATGGCTTATATTTCTTATGCTTCATTTTTCTTTAATTGATTTGCCCTAATTTTATTCGTTTGTTCATAAAGACATTGCCCTAATTTTTTTGCTCTGTTGGGGAAAAATGTTAAAATTATGGTTGAGGTTATCAGCCATGTTCAGAAATCGGATGTTCATCGGAGCCGATGAAGCAGTAAATCAATACTATGTCCGTACTGAACAGATCGACGGTATCATCTATTTACTTAACTATGTCTTAGTTAGTTGTTAACCATAACTTGTATCTTTGATTCTCGGTAACCCTTTTTTCCCCAAAAGTTCAAAAATATATTGTTGTGAATTTGGAGATAGAGCTCTTGTTGACTGAACATCAAATTCCTTGCTTATAAACAATCTAGATGTAGGTAGAATAAGAATAGCTTATATTACAATACCCTTTTGTTGTAACAGTGAAGGAGAAACGATGGGTAGAATTCAATGGGGAAGTTGATTCAACCTCCATTCCCGGTAAGTCTATACAACAAACAACAATTATTTATTTATGTTCAGGCGTTCTATTACCGGTCCATTCGGAAAAAATAAAGTTGCCGATTGCTAAAAGGGATAACCACCAGGAAGCGGAAACTACGCCTTATGTTCTGCAACTTTACCATATTATGCTCTCATGTAGCATCACTAGAATATTAGTAAAGGTTAAATTTATTATTTGGGAAGTTTTCATCACACCTCAACTTCTGTGCTATTATTTTTTTTTATAAACATTAGATTTTGGTAAATATTTTATTATTTTTTTTCTTAATTTTTGTCAATTTATTATGCTTATTCAAAGTAAAGTTTGATTAACACACATACTTCTCAACAAATCGTATGTGATGGGAAATTGTTGTTGTTCTTAACTAAATCTTTGGATTTGGATTCCAAAACATGATTTCTTTCACTTCAAAAGTCAAAATATACAAAATTTAGACTTATTTATTTGTTGTAAAGACTCTAACAACAGTTATATGCTTTAGGTAAGGACTCAAAATTTGGCATATTTTTACATATTACGACATAGTGACATGTGTAACAATTTTAGTTACATATGTAAAGTTTTGCTAGCTACACATGTAGCATTGGCTACTTATATATTTAACTACATGTAAGTTAGTTGAACCTAATAAAAGGAAAATAAAGGTTCGAATATTTTCAACATCTTATCATTAGTTTTGTTTATCGATTGCATATGGATAGAACTTTAAATTCTAAGACTTTGTTGTTAAAACTTTGGTGTTTAGAGAGCATGGCTAGCCCTTTGTCAACCAAATCACCTTGATCTGGGATTTGTCAGCTATATACACGTATTAGTCCAAATATCTTTGTCCTATTTTGTGATAAAGATTTTCTTTATTAGCTTTATATGTTACATTTTGCTAGCTACATATGTAACGATCCTTGTTACATATGTAATTTTTTGCCAGTCACAAAAGTTTCTAGATGAATGTTTCTCTCTTTCTAGCAGAGTTAGAAAAGTGTGGTACATAGATAAAGATAGAATGATGCTTGGTTATACAAGAAGAGGACACATTTGTAATGGATTTTATGTGTGTGTTTGTTTGCTTTTTGAAAAAATTATATAGGTAACTTCATATGTAACATTTGTAAAATGCTTCTTGAAATAAAGACACATTTGTAATGGATTTTATGTGTGTATTTGTATGCTTATTTTAAAATTTGCAATTGTACAAAGAGAAAGATAGAATGATACTTGGTTATACAAGAAACAAAGACACATTTGTAATAGATTTTATGTGTGTGTTTATATGCTTCTTTTAAAAATTTACACAGTTAACTTCATATGTAACATTTGTAAAATGCTTCTTGTAACATTTGCTAGTTACATGTGTGTGTTTGTATGCTTCTAAATATGTAACATTTTTTTCAGCATCTGGTTGCATATATATAACACGTTCTCGTCTTAAAAAAAACCTCTTATAGTTACTAAAGGATTTATTTAATATACTATAATTTAAGAATGATTTTGATGATATAATGCGATGTTACATACGTAACTTTACTTTTTTCTATTTAATAAAAACATCGTCTAAAAAGTTTTATGATTTAACAAATCATTAATTTGAAAAATTGGTAAAGAGAGAAGAATAAAAAAACCATTAATTTGAAAAAATAGATAAAAGAGAATATTGATATAATGGTTTGACTTTTAAAAAAATTTGAAAAGGTGAAGAGAGAAAAATATAAATCAAAATTACTCTTTTACCCTTTTTGTACTAGAAAACATTATTTTAATAAATCTACTAGTACAAAATAGTGGATTAATCTAAGCCTTAGATTTCAATCCATCAATGGTTAATATTGGGTTTCTTTATCTCACATGGGTTTCTATAATATCCATACCCTATATATATATATATATATATATATATATATATATCAATGGTTAATATTGGGTTTCTTTATCTCACATGGGTTTCTATAATATCCATACCATATATATATATATATATATATATATAGGGTATGGATATATATATAGGGAGTGTATAACTTGAAATCTCACTTGGGTTGAGAAAACCGTCAAAACCCAACATGTGGCTCATATGTATACACATCCACTTTTTCCCACATTTTTTGTTTTTAAGCGAAAGGGTAAAATAGTCTTTTACTTATTATGAAATGACTACACCTCTCTCATCTCTTTTCTAGATCTTGACTGACTTTCCTCCATCACTTTTCTATTTACTTCACCACCATTATTTCTCAACTCTTTCTAGATCTTTCACAACCACCATTTCTCTCCTTATCTTTCTAGATCTTGAAATGTTAAGAAAAACTAGATCGTTGATTTGTTGTTGACGAAGCTTGGATAAGAGGAAATTGTTGGAGTTGCAACGATTTGTCATTGACGGTGACTATCGAGAATGGATTCGGTAAGTTAACCCAACTTTTCTAAGTCCCCTGCTCATTCTATGTAATTCCAACTACATTCAGAGCTCGTTTTCTATCAATGTAAATCAGTTGAAGCAGATTTATAATGAGGAACTTCATTCAACCATACGATGTTCTTTTGTGAAATCCAAAGATGCGTATAGGTTTCTTTAAGAAAGATGAAATTAAAGCAATATCAACTCCATTTGTTTTCAAAATTTTGACCCATTCATTTGTTCCCCTAGAATCTATAGCATTTTCTGTATTGTGCACCGATTTAAGAGATTCATAAAGTAGTATTTATTATTCAGGCAAAAGAATTAACATGCAATTATGAAAAAAAAAAATATAAACATATTTTATGTTCGAATGATTTAAGAAAGTATATATACATATTTTATGTTCGAATGATTTTAAAAAGGAATTAATCTTGTGACTAGAAAGTTCCGTTTCTCATCTTTTATTTCTCATAAACGCATTTTTTTCTCATCAGTTTGTACATGTAGTTACGTGATACTTAAAATCCCGTTAAATCCGCGTTTTATTTTATTATTCTCTGTCCCAAGCCCAGAATAAACGAGAAGAGTTTAGAATAATGATGTTTGGAAACGGGCCCCGGATTTTTTATTTTCGCCTTAGACCCCGAAACGGTTGAGCCGCGTCTTCATACTAAATCAAAATCTCGGTGCCCTATTTTGACATGGGGCTTTTCTTTGTTAACTACATAGATAACATTTGCTAGCTAAATATGTAACAATCCTAGTTACATATGTAACATTTTGCTAGTTACATATTTTTTCTAAATGAATGTTTCTTCTTCTCGCAGAGTTGAGCTAATCATCCCAAATCAGAACCTAATCGTCAAAATCAGAACCGAATCGCCCAAATCAGAACCCATCAGATGAGAGAGAAAGAGTATGGTAGAGAGAGAAGTATAGAATGATGCTTGGTTATACAAGAAACGAAGACATGGTTGTAATTGATTGTGTGTAAGTTTTTATGTTTCTTGTAAAATTTACAGAGGTAACTATCAAATGTTACATATGTAATATTTGATAGTTATATAGTGTAATTATTCTAATGTTCAAGCAATTCACAGTTACTAGTTAAATATATGAAGTTTTTCTTTGTTAGCTACATATGTAACATTTGCTATCTATATAAACATTTGTTAGATACATATGTAACATTTTTACTAGTTACATAATGTAAATAACTAGGTTAGATTCCCGTGTAATACACACGGGTGAAAAATATAAATATATAAAATTCTTAAATATTTTTGTATCATTATTTAAAATATATCTTTATGTATATATTTTAAATCTTTATGACTTTCATTACTATATGATTGAAAATTAAAGTTACATAATTTGATTTCAAAGTTTCTTATAATAAGAGACAATTTAAAATAAATGTGTTTTATTAGTATAATTTGTATTTTCTTTAAAAAATATATTATTATTAAAAGATAGAAGTGTATTTAATAAAAGAGAGAGGCGTGAAAAAATTGATGAGAATGAATGTGAAAGCGACACATGCCATGTAAAAACCTTTATTTATTATATAGTATAGATCTTACGTTCAAGCAATAAACTATTACTGATGTAACACGATCAATGACCTGAGTTTAGGTTATGAATATTTAATATTTAGTACTAGCGTCTGGTTACATATATGTAACACAGCCTCGTTTTTAAAAATCACATTTAAAAAATATATTGTTTAAAATAATCTCTATTAAAAAAATATTGTTTCTAAAAAAACTAGCATTTAAAAATGTCATATTTTAAAAAAAACCCCGTAATTTAAAAAGTCTCATGTCTTTAAAAACTCATTTTTAAAAAATAATCTCACGTCTTAAAAAAATCTCATAGAATTATTCAAAATTCAGAATTTAAAAAAAAAACCTTGTTTTTGTAAAAGTTTAAATTTCGATTTTTATATAAAAAGCATCAATTATTAGTAAGTATTTTTTTAATTGAAATTAAAAAATAATAATAGGATTTACAAAAAAAGATGAGAGAGATTTTTGATATGATTGGTTGACTTTTTTAAAACTAAAAAAATGTGGTTGAATAGATAAAATGACCACATTACCTTTCTTGTCATTAAATTAAAAGGTTATTGAAAAAGATTTTAGTTTTTTAATTACTTTTAATATCAACCACACAAATCAAATAAAGTAATGAAACATGTGGTGTTGAATGGGTTTCTAGTTTTTACTCGACTCAATAAGGTTTTCATTTTATCCATCCCCTATATATATATATATATATATATATATATATATATATCATCCAAGATTTCTCAAGAATTGCCTCGCCGCTAACCAAACTGACACGGAAGGAAGCAAAGTATGAATATATATATATATATATATATTGTAACACCCGGATAATTCTCGAGTAAAATAAAGGCCAAAAGTGTCAAAAGATAAAGTTCAGGGTTAAATTGTAAGTTTTTCAAAGATGGAGGACTAAAAGGAAAATTCTGAAAAAGAGGCGGATGTCGAACCGACATCCGATCCATATCGGTCCGATATGTGTTGACGAAGGTATGAATGAGGTGTTGACACGTGTCCTATGACTCACTGATGTAATTCTGACGCGTGGCACCATGTCTGATCGACATCTCCTCCCATTGCGGTCCGTTAGCCGCAAGAATCAGGCGGGTCCAATGGGAGAGTGACGCGTGTAGGACTGACGTATACAGGGTGACATCGGACCGATATCCCCCTATATGTCGGTCCGATATGGGACCAAAATCAGCCTATAAATAGATTGGTCGAGCTCGATCATTTTACACACACAACACACTTCAAATACACACACTAAGCTCTAGTAGCCCGAGTCCCGAGGTTCTGGTCCGCTCTCGAAAGTCTGGTTTCTCGCAATTCGTCCGCAAACTGCCGTAGATAGTGCCGAGGTAAGATTTCTGAACACCCTAAGGTTACTTCGTGTAAACCTAAGATAAGGGTATTGATTATGATAATGTCGGATATGATCTAGGGTTCCATCGAAGTGGTGATTGTTATAGTTAATAAAGAAGGAGGTTCTACTTGAGGTGAGTTCCTCTGAACTGTGCTCTAGGAAATGTTTTGTAAATGATTTTTATCTGAGATCCTAATACTATCCGTGCATATATCCTATAATAAGTACTTATTATGGCCATGATTGGGGTGGGACCTAATGACTAGACCGATCCTCTTGTTTGAGATCTGGTACGTATGGGACCAGCGCGCCGTAAGGTCTCTGTATATATATGTATGTTGTAGACTCAGAACCCGAGTAAACCAGAGGTTACTGGGTGATGGATTGGAGGGGATGGTTGTAAAACCCATGCGGGCCTTCATCTCTGTATCAAAGAGAACCGTAAATATTATTTTGTTTATGAACTCACCAGTGTTCAGCAGATCCAAAATGTTTTCAAATATTTTTTAGCACAGGTGAACCCTAGTTGGTAGTTGGCATTCCAGGGGAGGTACATATGTTGGATATAGGGATGACTGAGGGCAGGTCCCTGTGTGACCATAAGGCCTGAGTGGATGGCATGATTATTCGTGAGCTATAAGTCCAGGGTTGTTTATGTTGTATTTTGCCAGTCAGTCCCTATTGTACAAACGTTATGTTATGAAATTAAATAAGTTATGATGTTAAGTCTTCCTGTAATATCCAGGATTTTTCGATGTATCTTTCCTTAAACCCTTACACGTATTATGAATTTAAACCTTGGAAACTTATTAAAAATATATTTTTCTTAAATAATAAATATATGTTTAAGAAAAACAATTATACTTGAGATATTTATATATATATATAAGACTTATTTAATATATATATATATATGGTTCTTATAAATAAAATGTGTTAAAATTCTTAAAACTTTATAAGTTATAATTATATAAATAATATAGTTATTAAACTTATGTTCTTTAAATATTTAAACTTGTAAATTTATAAACTTGTAAATTATTTTATAAAATTATAAAATAATAAATATATAAAACATATAAAAAAAAACTTAAAGGGATTTTATAAAAAATAAAACATATTTATTTTAAAAAGTCTAGGGACTAAACTGTCATCTATCGAAACTTGTTTTAAACTTAAATTCATGTTTTAACATAAAATGATAAAACACATAACTTCAGGGACTCGTTGTGTAATTCGACCAAACTTCCAGAATCCAAACTGGTCACAGGTTCGAATCCCCCCATGATCGATCTTCATCCCCGATTATTCAAAACACGTATTTCGGCCGAATTAAATGCTCCTCGAGCTCCGACTCAGGCATGCGACCATAACCCAATGCCCTTCAATGCTCAATTTCGAGTCTAACACCCGCGTGATCCAAATTCAAGCTCGTTTATTCCACTCGTAAACTCCCCAATAACCCGCCATTTAATGATGAAATTGGCTATAAATATAGACCCAAACACCTCAACGACATTACCCTCAAACTTTCTAAACACCCAATTTGGTCGTTCGTCACCTGTATTTCTGGTTCGGATCTTTGGTTAGTCGCACAAAAGCTCAAACCCGTCCGCCCTCAATCCGATATCATTCCAGGTAATTCAAACGCTCAATATCGTCGTTTTCATTCATAGATCATTAGCCCTCTGTCAATTTGCATTAACAGCGGGTTAATCGAGTCGTATTTAAGGGATTTTGATTTTAGGGTTCATTAGGATATTAGGGACGATTTGGGTATGTGTTTAACTATTTGATTTTCCATGTTTAATCTTAGCGAGGCCCGTAGCCGGGTGGTTTGTTCACTTGTTTCTGGACTCAGGCTGCCCGGGTTCGAATCCGGCCGGCCTGAGTTTTGATATTTCATTTTTTTTATGCTTTTCATCCGGTTTTAATACTTTTAATTATTTTTATAAAATCTGTTATACTTTTATAAACTTAAAAACGATTTTTATTCACACTTTTATATCCTGGAACTATTTTAATTAATTAAACTTACTTAAAACTTATAAAAAATTTAATCTTTAAAATTAGTTTTAAATCGTTAAAAACTGTAAAAAAATATATATATACTTTGCACTTTATAAAACTTATATTCTAAACAGAAAATATTTTATAAAATTTGAAACTTTAATTTGTTATTATTTTTAGAATTATTCCTGTTTTAAACTTTAAAAATAATTATACACTTTACTGAAACAGAAATAACTTATAAAATCAGAAAAAGTTTATAAAACTTATATATTATTTAGAAAACAGAAATATATAAACTTTTGCATTTTTATAAAATTTATATCTTTTTAATTCAAGGCTTATTTATTAATTTAAAACAAGAAAATAGATATACATTGTTAGAAATTTATAAATTTATAAAAACAGAAACTTTAAACTTAATAAATTACAAACTTATACATTCTACAATACTTATATTTTATATAAACAGAAATTTAATTGTTTATATAAATTTAAAACAAGAGAAGTAAATATACTTTATTTATTTTTCTAAATGTTATAAACTTATAGACTTTATAAAATAGAAACTTTAAAACATTTATAAACTTATATTGTTAAGACATAAACTTTAATCAAAAACTTATAAACTCTATAGAAACTTTAAAACAATTATAAACTTGTAAACGTTATTTATTTAAAATATTTATAAACTTATAGTCTTATTTAAACTTTAAACTTATAATTTAAAAGTAAACTTTATAAGAAATTCTTTTTAACATTTTATAAACTTATAGGTATTATTATTATTATTTAAACTTTTAACCACATTTTTAAAACATTATTTATTTATAAGTCACTTTGTAAAATAAATGCTTAATACTTAAATACCTTAATAAATCTTAAATGGTTTATAATTGAATTATTTAAATTAGACAAAGTAATTACTCTGATAGATGATTATTATCTATCCTTAATAATTATTTTTCTTTTAAATAATTATTATTAATACCTAATGATTCTTGTTCTTCTACTTAATTATCCTTACAACTTTACTTATAAAACTACTTTGAATTATTATTACCTATCATGAGTAATTAATAATTAAACATATTAATTAATTATTTTAATTAGTAATTATTCTAAACTATAAACTTATTAAATTTTGATACTTCAAGTCTCGTGTCATTCATTTAAAACCTTATTTAGAATCTTGATCAAACTTTATAAAATCACACAATCATTCTCGTCCTCTCTCGGAACCCTATTCAATCTTAGAATTCTACATACTTGCCATAGACTTATATGATCAAACTTTAAACTTTAGACTTTGTAATTAGGCTTGTTGTGAGGATATTCTTTCTCAAAGTCTTGCTACATTTAATCTTGTTGGATACTCTTCATCATTCCATGTGAGTATACTTAGCCACTTTTTGTTTTTTTTGTTTATAAACTCGGGATGGAACATGTATCAAACTTTCATACTTATACAATTCGTGCACAACTATGCCTATATGCTTACTCTTGTGTTATGTGCCTTTGAGACTTGCATGCTTAAATTAAACTTGAAACTAACATATTCATTAACTTTGATCGAGCCTACAGTAACAATACTATATCTATTATATTTGACCAATCCACCTAGATTGATTGACTCTTCGGGGGGAGCCCATGGTGATTGTTACTGTACCTTAAACTTTTAAGGGTAACCTGAGGGTTATGCCTAAACTTGGTTGGATGGTTGATATGCACAATGTTTAACTTGTTTGTTCTCACACTTATACCATTGATGCATATACATAGTGAATTGTAAAACTTTTCAAAGACCTGGTTAAACGGTATCAAAATCTTTGTATCTCACCAACTATTTTTAGTTGACAGTTTACTTAACATGTTTCAGGTACACAAGAATGAGACTTTGTTGTGATCACATAGGATGCTTTGGACTTAGAATCAATTAAATCTTGTATTCTTGTTATGTTTTGATTATTTTCCTTGTAACGAAACTTTGAAAGTCATTAATGAAATTATTTAAACTTTAATAGTCAACCTTTTGCTTTTTGAACAACCGCGTCCGCCCCAACGTATAATCCGCCGTCAGTTGGGGTGTGACACTTTCGCTGTGTGTTTTTGGTATCAACGTCACAGTAACTAAAAGGCGACTTTCAACCGGTATGTAGTTATCTGACGAACGGAATGTTCTGTCTAGGAAAGAGCGGTGTATAAATCTCTCCTAGACCCGTCGCTCTTACATGAGAACATATCTGTTTGAGGTACTACTCTATTGTCCTGTGTTATGGGTGTGACAAGTTGGTATCAGAGCCGCAGTTTAAGAGATTAAGATACTAATAGGAAAGATTAGTATCTAGACTTAAACTAAGAGCTCTAAGAATAGCTGGAATGCCATAGGATATAAGATGAGATGTTGGTTATCATTATGAATATAACAGGAGATGTCGAGAAAACAGATATTAAGTACATTCTTGGCCAAATATCTTTAATTTCTTATTTTCTAGATCATAACCAGTTATACGAATTCTGATACAATATATCTGTGTGTATAGGTTACAATGGTTGGACAAGGGAGAGGAAAAGGTAGATAAACAGGTCGTACTTTGGTTACTAGGAACAGTAGGCAGGCTGAACTTAACGCCAATACTAACGACCATCATGAAACGAACGAGAACGATAACTATACGGATATTCATACGGAAGAAGTGGTTATGTCTGAGGCCTAGTTTCAAGATGCTATGGCTAGTGAAGTAACAAAAGCTTTACGATACACACTACCCGGATTGTTAGACGAAGTTCTTTCAAGGAAAATGGGTACCGAAAATGCCGGAGGAGGAACCAACAACATCAGAGGGGCAAATGGAAATGCCAATACTAGCTCAGTGATGAGAACTGAGAATCACGAAGGGTGAAATTACAAATCCTTCGAAGGATACAAACCCAAGCCATTTGATGGAAGGAAGGGAGCCATTGATAATGTCACACCCCCAAATTCCACTAACGGAGTTTTACCGTTTTGGAAGGTGACAAACCAGGATCTCAGACATCAGTTACTTCAAACGACACTATATGGGACTTGAAATGTAATAACATAAAAGATCAAGGTTCAGAGTGTATATGCGGAAGCGTTAAACGAAAGTAAATGCGCAAAACAACGCGCCCAAGTTCAATTACAAACAAAACATAAATATTATTTAATAGATAATTATTTCAATTGAAGTCCATGACACATGCATGACTTAACGTGATCCTGAGTGCCAACCTGAGAAAACATGTAAGAAAACGAGTCAACACTAGGTTGGTGAGTTCACAGGTTTCAATCATTTAAAATAAAGCGTTTGCGGATTATGTACATTCAATATGCATATCAATAGGTTACATGCCTATATTCATGTCTTGCTAAAGCGCTCGCAACTGAAACTGACAGTGTGTTTGTTTGTTTGCCTCCAGCCAGGTCTATCAACTCTGACTAATGTGTTAAGGTCAATATAACACCCGTTCGACCTCCAATCGAGTTAGCGCGACTAACACGGGTGGGGTTTGTCAAACCCAGTAGTACTACCAAAATTACCTCGTTCATACCATATTAACGGTCCGATGTGTGTGAGGGCTTTTCATGATAGTGTGTTACGCTTAGCCTCAACAGTGATATCATATGAATTTCAATAAACCAAAAAGTTGTGACATGTTTTCTCCCCCAAATAAAAACAGTAAAAAGGGGTCGTGAAACTCACCTGCGTTGCGTAGTAGGTAGTATCACACAAGTATGAGATTTAGGATCTCAAATGTTAGCCTGCACGGCTTACGTATGCCCTATAATTATAACACATAAGTTAGGGACATATGAGATTTGTAACGACGACACGGAAGTTAGAATATCTTAACGCTTTCTAAGGATTTAAGAGTAGACGAACGTGTCTACGGAATTATATAACTTTCTTAATATAATCATTAAGGAAAAAGCGTTACGTGTCGTACGTTAATAACGAATAATAATTAAATACATTCGTACGTTAAAGTCGTTTACAAAAGTTAGGAAAATAATATAATTTAATATATTATTTTTAGGTTCGAAGAGTTAACTAAATGGTCATTTATGTGGAAAAATAATAAATATATTATTTTTAATCGAGTATATAAACGTGGGTAAATAATATAACAATTATATTGTTAATTGGTTGGAAACGTCACACGAGGTATAAAACGATACAAAATAATATAACGTATATATTATTTAATAAGATTAGTCACAGTTTGAAAATAATATAAACATATTATTTTATACGAAGTTACGGTTTGAAAATAATATAAATATATTATTTTTATTCGATAATAACATAAATATATTATTTATAAAAGTGGAAAAGATAATAAAATGGATTAATAAATTAAACCCGAGCCTACGGGTTGTTTTCCGGTTTAAAATCCATTTATATAAAGATATAATAATATTATGAATGACTTTTACTAATTAAATATGTTTAGAAAAATGTTTAAAAAGAAATGTGGGAGCCCGGACTCGAACCCGGGTCTCTCCCACATACGCACACTGTCTTAACCAGTCCGGCCGCTAGGCTATCGCAACATCAGTCCGAGTAACAAAGGTTTTAATCCGGGGATCCCGTGACCCCCCTTTCTTGCGTGAGCCGCGATCGATCCAAGTCCCAAACACACAATTTTGATAATAAAGCTTTAAATCTGTAAAGGGGTTTTGTTTATCGAGTATATACGAACCTGTAAGTAAAATTAATTGCAAAAACATCACGTTTTGAATCGTTTAATTACAGATTAAAAATACGAAACCCTAGAATATGAACTTCAAATCAAATTGACCGATTTGTATGTTATATTGTTCTGGAATCATGGGGCTTTTACTAAAAGGAAGATTTCAAAACTAATGATATAGTTTAATTGCATGAAGAACGTGTCTAGATCAGGTTTTGATTAAATCGTTTGCGATGAACCCTAGGTTCTGGATCGTGGTCAATTCGATATTGTAAGCCCCGATTAGGTTAGGGCTTACGATCTAGATGTAAAAATGAAGCTAAAGGATGTAAGGGTTACCAGAATGATGCTCGAATCGGTGGTGTACTAGTAGACAGGTGCCGACCGAGAATGGTTTGCTCTCCGGCGAGTGTGGATGCTTCTCCGATCGATTCCACGCGTGCAGAGGCTATAGTGGGTATCGTCTTTCGTGTGCAGGTAGTTTGATTGCGAGAAAAACAATTGAAATGATCGAATTCGTTATCGTCGAAGGTTATGAGTTATAACTCATTAACTTGATTAATTTCGGCATTGATGATGATTAAGTCGGTAGTTAAGACCGATAATGGCTGAATTCGAATGGTTTCAGTTTCGATTTTGATTAAAAACTATCATGGAAATTCGAATTTGATCAATGATATACGGTTTGACTTTCAAAAGTCAACCGAAATCAAGAAGTGTTTAATTTCAGCTTTAGACCCTATAGTTTGAGATACAAACTGACAGAAATGGCTCCTGGGGTTTTAACTGGTTTCAGTTAACGGGGTTAAGTTTTCTATAGGATTTTTAACGGAATAGTTAACGGGATTAACTATAAAGTTCGGATTGTCACAGATACTACTCAGTGAATCGCGAAGATGGAAGCTGTAATCAAACTAAGTGAGTACAGATGCGACCAGGCAGTTAAGTTTGCTGCCAATTCCTTAGAAACCACCGCATTAGATTGGTGGGAGTTTGTGAAGCAAGCTAGAGGGTTGTAAACAATAGACAACATGAAATTGAACGAACTTAAGGAGTTAGTTCTGCAACGTTTCTGTCCTCAGAATGAACTAGATAAGCTTGAGGAGGAGTTTCAGCGTCTGGAGGCTGGAACAATGATGCATCAGGATTATGCAACAAAATTTGATGAGATGTCGAAATTGGTGCCACATTTGGTAACACCCGAACCTAGGAGAATCAAGCACTTTAACATGGGTTCGCCACTAAAGGTACGACCGTTGGTGAAAACCTCTGCACCTTCAACCATGGATGAAACTCTATCATTGAATACCACAATTTACGATGATGTGGCAACTCAAGAAGCCATGGATAAAGCCGAAAAAGCGATTGAGATGAAACTAGTAGAAACAAAGAGAAAAAGTGAGGAGGTGATGTATCGATTTAAACCAAGGAATTTCAAATTCCCAAGGAGAGAGGGAAACAATCCGGTAAGAAACTCTCAAGAGACAAGATGCTATAAATGCCAGAGGTCGGGGAATACCGCAACATATTGTCTATCTGTTAGATGTTTTAATTGTAATGAAATGGTACATCTGGCAAGGAATTGTACCAAACCTGAACCGTAGAAGCCCTTAGGAGGGGCTAAAGGTCGAGTGTTTGTGATAGGTGAAGGAAAGAGAAATGAAAATGCCAAAGTGGTAGGTGGTACGTTTCTAGTTAACGATATTTATGCTAAAATCCTGTTTGATACGGGAGCGAATAGAAGTTTTGTTTCAGACGCCTTTAGTTTGTATTTAGGCATGAAACCTACTCCACTTGAGCATGCTTATGTATTTAAGACGGCAAGTGGGGAAAAAATTAGGATAACCGAATCGTATGCGAATTGCAAGATGACTCTGGGCAACGAAAATTCAGTGATTGAATTAATACCAATGAGTATGAGCAAGTACGATGTTTATCATTAGAGTGTATTGGTTAAACCAATACCATGCTCAGATCGATTGTGTTCAAAGTACTGTTAGGATTTGTAGGCCTAACGGAGAGTCTATGTTGATACAATGCGATAATAATAAGAATAAGGTTGAAACTATTTTCTGAAGCCAAGGCTAAGAAATGTATGAATACATGATGTAGTGTATTTGTAGTTTATGCCTTAGTTTCTAAACCCGAACCGCAGATTGCGGACATTCCTGTAGTATGCAATCACCCGGATGTATTTTCGGAAGAATTACCTGGTATACCACCGGATAGACAAATTGAATTCTGAATCGACCTTATTCCTGGAGCTAAACCCTTTCTAGAACACCATATCGTCTAGCCCCATCTGAATTGAAAGAGTTGATGAAGCATATTCAAGAATTGTTATACAGAGGCTTCATACGTCCAAGTACTTCACCTTAGGGAGCATCTGTTTTTTTTGTAAAGAAGAAGGACGGAAGCATGCGGATGTGCATAGATTATCGAGAATTAAACAAGCTCACTGTGAAGAATAAATATCCATTACCAAGAATAGATGATTTGTTCGATCAATTGCAAGGAGCTAAATACTTCTCGAAGATAGATCTTAGATCTGGATATCATCAGTTGAAGGTACAGGGGGAAGACGTACCTAAGACTGCCTTTAGAACCCGATATGGACACTATGAATTCTTAGTTATCTCATTCGGTCTAACTAATGCTCTCGCAGCATTTATGGACCTAATGAATCGAGTTTGTAAACAATTCCTAGACAAATTCGTTATAGTGTTCATTGACGATATCCTTATCTATTCCCGAACTCAGGAAGATCAAGCCAAACATATTCAGATAATCCTGGAAACTCTTAGAAAAGAGAAGTTGTATGCTAATTTTTCCAAATGCGAGTTTTGGAAACAAGAAGTATAATTCTTAGGGAATGTTATAAACCATCAGGGAATTCAAGTAGACCTAGCCAAGATTGAGGCCATTATAAAGTGGAAGACTCCAAAGACACCGACTGAAGCTCGAAGCTTTCTTGGTCTAGCCGGATACTACCGAAGGTATATACAAGACTTCTCCAAGATTGCTACTCCATTAACTACCCTAACTCAAAAGGCTGTGAAGTTTGAATGGAGTCAAAAGCAAGAGGAAGCATTCAAAACCCTTAAACAGAAACTTAGCTCTGCACCAATCTTAGCATTACCTGAAGGGAATGATGACTTTATCATCTATTGTGATGCTTCCCAAACTGGTCTAGGTTGTGTATTGTTACAGCAAGAAAAGGTAATAGCCTATGCATCACGACAACTTAAAGTTCATGAGAAGAACTATACCACACATGATCTCGAACTAGGTGCCATAGTGTTTGCTTTAAAGATTTGGAGACACTATCTGTATGGTACTAAGTGTATGATATATACAGACTACAAAATTCTCCAGCATATATTCAATCAGAAGGAATTGAATATGAGACAAAGGAGATGGATAGAATTCATTAATGATTATGATTGTGAGATTAAATACCATCACGGGAAAGCTAATGTTGTAGCAGATGAATTAAGTCGGAAGGAGAGAATTAAGCCTATCAAGATAAGAGCCTTAAGGTTAGAAATCAAGATAGATTGGATGGATCAAATCAAGGAAATTCATACACAAGCACTACAAGAAGATAACATCAAGAAGGAGCGCATGGTTGGTAAAGAAAAGTTACTAACCAAAGGCGATGATGGAATCCTATGATTTGGTAGCAGAATTTGGATTCCTAGACTTGGGGAAATCCAAACAAAGATAATGGATGAAGCTCACAAATCCAAATACTCGATACATCCTTGAGCTGATAAAATGTACAAGGGATTGAAAACTCATTATTGGTGGCCGAATATGAAAAGATCCATAACTCAGTATATAGAAAAATGACTAACTTGCCTTCAAGTAAAGATTGAACATCAGAAAACCGCATGTCAACTGCAACAGTTGGAGATACCTGTATGGAAATGGGATAGGATTACTATGGATTTTGTCACGAAACTACCGAAAACCCAGAAAGGGTATGATGCTATTTAGGTTGTGGTTGATATACTAACCAAATCAACACACTTCATTCCTATCTGTGAGAATTATTCAATGGATACGCTTACCCGACTTTATATCAATGAAATTGTGAGCTTCCATGGTATACCGCTATCTATTATCTCTGATAGAGATAGTCGATTCACTTCCGGATTTTGGACTAGTTTCCAGAAAGAATTGGGAACTCGAATCAATATGAGCACAACATATCACCCTCAAACCTATGGACAAAGTGAAAGAACAACCCAAACCTTAGAAGATATGCTAAGGGCTTGTACAATAGAATTCAAAGGTGGCTGGAATAATCATCTACCATTGATAGAATTATCTTACAACAACAGTTATCATTCGAGCATAAAAGCTGCACCGTTTGAAGCATTATACGGTAGGAAATGCAAAACTCTAACTTGTTGGATGGAAGTTGGAGATTGCCAACTATCTGGACCAGAAATCTTATAGGAAGCAACTGATAAGATAATCCAGATCAAGCAACGGTTGAAAGCTGCACAAGATCGACAGAAGAGTTATGCAGATAAACGACGACGACCGTTAGAATTCCAAGTAGGAGACTATGTTCTGTTAAAAGTATCACCATGGAAAGGTGTTGTACGTTTCAGGAAACGTGGAAAATTAGGGCCAAGGTATATTGGGCCTTATAAGATCATATAAAGAGTTGGAGCTATAGCATATAAACTTGAATTGCCTGAAGCATTGCATGATATTCATAACACGTTTTACGTGTCATGTTTACGCAAGTGCTTAGCAGATCCCGATCAGGCAATATCATTAAACGATGTACACGTCGATGATAAGCTCCATTTCACTGAGCAACTTGTCAAGATCTTAGGAACCCAAGAAAAAAGTTGAGAAAGAAAACTATACTAGTACAGTGGCAAGGTCGGAAGGGCGCCGACAAAACTTGGGAATTTACAGAACAGATGAAAACAAAGTATCCTTATTTGTTTGACTGATGTTGAATTTTGAGGACGAAATTCTTTTAAGGAGGGGAGATTTGTAACACCCGGATAATTACCGAGTAAAATAAAGGCCAAAAGTGTCAAAAGATAAAGTTCATGGGTTAAATTATAAGTTTTTCAAAGCTGGAGGACTAAAAGGGAAAATTCTAAAAAGGAGGCGGATGTCGGACCGACATCCGATCCATATCGGTCCGATATGTGTTGACGAAGGTATGAATGAGGTGTTGACACGTGTCCTGTGACTCACTGATGTAATTCTGACACGTGGCACCATGTCGGACCGACATCTCCTCCCATTGCGGTCCGTTAGCCGCAAGAATCAGGCGGGTACAATGGGAGAGCGACGCGTGTAGGGCTGACGCATACAAGGTGATATCGGACCGATATCCCCCTACATGTCAGTCCGATATGAGACCAAAATCAGCCTATAAATAGATTGGTCGAGCTTGATCATTTTGCACACACAACACATTTCAAATACACACACTAAGCTCTGGTAGCCCGAGTCCCGAGGTTCTGGTCCGCTCTTGAAAGTCCGGTTTCACGCAATTCATCCTCAAACTGCCGTAAATAGTGCCGAGGTAAGATTTATGAACACCCTAAAGTTTCTTCATGTAAACCTAAGATAGGGTATTGATTATGATAATGTCGGATATGATCTAGGGTTATGTCGAATTGGTGATTGTTATAGTTAATATAGATGGAGGTTCTGCTTGAGGTGAGTTCCTATGAACTGTGCTCTATGAAATGTTTTGTAAATGATTTTTATCTGAGATCCCAATACTATCCGTGCATATATCCTATAATAAGTACTTATTATGGCCATGATTGGGGTGGGACCTAATGACTAGACCGATCCTCTTGTTTGAGATCTGGTACGTATAAGACCAGCGCGCCGTAAGGTCTCTGTATATATATGTATGTTGTAGACTCAGAACCCGAGTAAAGTAGAGGTTACTAAGTGATGGATTGGAGGGTATGGTTGTAAGACCCATGCAGGGACTTCATCTCTGTATCAAAGATAACCGTAAATATGATTTTGTTTATGAACTCACCAGCGTTAAGCTGATCCAAAATGTTTTCAAATGTTTTTGAGCATAGGTGAACCCAAGCTGGTAGTTGGCATTCCATGGGAGGTACATATGTTGGATATAGGGATGACTGAGGGCAGGTCCTTGTGTGACCATAAGGCCTGAGTGGATGGCATGATTCTTCATGAGCTATAAGTCCAGAGTAGTTTATGTTGTATTTTGCCAGTCAGTCCCTATTGTACAAACGTTATGTTATAAAATGAAATAAGTTATGGTGTTAAGTTTTCCGTTGTGTGTTTTTGGTATCAACGTCACAGTAACTAGAAGGCGACCTTCAACCGGAATGTAGTTATCTGACGAACGAAATGTTCTGTCTAGGAAAAAGCGGTGAATAAATCTCTCCTAGACCTGTCGCTCTTACCTGGGAACATATCTGTTTGAGGTACTACTCTGGTTAGATGACTGTCCTGTGTTACGGGTGTGACAAGTTGGTATCAGAGCCGCCATTTAAGAGATTTAGATACTAATAGGAAAGATTAGTATCTAGACTTAAACTAAGAGCTCTGAGAATAGCTGGAATGCCACAGGATATAAGATGAGATGTTGGCTATCATTATGAATATAACCGGAGATGTCAAGAAAACAGATATTAAGTACATTCTTGGCCAAATGTCTTTAATTTCTGATTTTCTGAACCAGTTATACGAATTCTGATATAATACATCTGTGTGTATAGGTAATAATTGTTGGACGAGGAAGAGGAAAAGGTAGAGAAATAGGTCGTACTCCGGTTACTAGGAACAGTAGGCAGGCTGAACTTAACGCCGATACTAACGACCATCATAAAACGAACGAGAACGATAACCATACGGATATTCATACGGAAGAAGTGGTTATGTCTGAAGCCCAGTTTCAAGATACTGTGGCCGGTGAAGTAACAAAAGCTTTATGAAACACACTACCCGGATTGTTAGACGAAGTTCTTTCAAGGAAAATGGGTACCGAAAATGCTCGAGGAGGAACCAACAACAGCAGAGGGGCAAATGGAAATGCCAATACTAGCTTAGTGATAAGAACTGAGAATCACGAAGGATGAAATTACAAATCCTTCGAAAGATGCAAACCCAAGCCAGTTGATGGCAAGAAGGGAGCCATTGATACTACTCAGTGGATCATGAAGATGGAAGCTGTAATCAAACTAAGTGAGTGTAGAAGCGACCAGGGAGTCAAGTTTGCTGCCAATTCTTTAGAAACCACCGTAATAGATTGGTGGGAGTCTGTGAGGCAAGCTAGAGGGGAGTAAACAGTAGACAACATGAAATGGAACGAATTTAAGGAGTTAGTTCTGCAACGTTTCTGTCCTTAGAATGAATAGATAAGGTTGAGGAGGAGTTTCAGCGTTTGGAGGCTGGAACAATGACGCTTCAGGAGTATGCGACAAAATTTGATAAGATGTCGAAATTGGTGCCACATCTGGTAACACCCGAACCTAGGAGAATCAAGCACTTTATCAGGGGTTCGCCACTAAAGGTATGGACCTTGGTGAAAACCTCTGCACCTTCAACCATGGATGCAACTCAATCATTGAGTGCCACCATTTACGATGATGTGGCAGCTCAAGAAGCCAAGGATAAAGCCCAAAAAGCGGTTGAGATGAAACCAGTAGAAACAAAGAGAAAAAGTGAGGAGGTGATGTATCGATTTAAACCAAGGAATTTCAAATTCCCTAGGAGAGAGGGAAACAATCCGGTAAGAAACTCTCAAGAGACAAGATGCTATAAATGCCAGAGGTCGGGGCATACCGCAACATATTGTCCATCTCTTAGATGTTTTAATTGTAATGAAATGGGACATCTTGCAAGGAATTGTACCAAACCCGCACCGTAGAAGCCCTGAGGAGGGGCTAAAGGTCAAGTGTTTGTGATAGATAAACGAAAGCGAAACGAATATGCCAAAGTGGTAGCTGGTATGTTTCTAGTTAACGATATTTATGCTAAAATTCTGTTTGATACGGGAGCGAATAGAAGTTTTGTTTTAGACGCCTTTAGTTTGTATTTAGTCATGAAACCTACTCCACTTGAGCATGCTTATGTAGTTGAGACAGCAAGTGGGGAGAAAATTAGGATAACCGAATCGTATGCGAATTGCAAGATGACTCTGGGCAACGAAAATTCAGTGATTGAATTAATGTCAATGAGTATGTGCAAGTACGATGTTATTATTGGGATGAATTGGTTAAACCAATACCATGCTCAGATCGATTGTGTTCAAAGTACTGTTTAGATTTGTAGGCCTAACGGAGAGTCTATGTTGATACAATGCGATAATAATAAGAATAAGGTTGAAACTATTTCTGTAGCCAAGGCTAAGAAATGTATGAATACAGGATGTAGTGTATTTGTAGTTTATTCCTTAGATTCTAAACCCGAACGACAGATTGCGGACATTCCTATAGCATGCGATCACCCGGATGTATTTTCGGAAGAATTACCTGGTCTACCACTGGATAGACAAATTGAATTCTGAATCGACCTTATTCCTGGAGCTAAACCCTTTGCTAGAACACCGTATCGTCTAGCCCCATCTGAATTGAAAGAATTGATGAAGCAGATTCAAGAATTATTAGACAGAGGCTTCATACGTCCAAGTACTTCACCTTAGGGAGCACCGGTTTTGTTTGTAAAGAAGAAGGACGGAAGCATGCAGATGTGCATAGATTATCGAGAATTAAACAAGCTCACTGTGAAGAATAAATATCCATTACCAAGAATAGATGATTTGTTCGATCAATTGCAAGGAGCTAAATACTTCTCGAAGATTGATCTTAAATCTCGATATCATCAGTTGAAGGTACAGGAGGAAGACGTACCTAAGACTGCCTTTAGAACCCGATATGGACACTATGAATTCCCATAAACTCATTCTTATCCACACATTCTATTTATTTTATTTCTGCTTTTTTTAATCAAGGAGGACTTTTATGTATTTTTAACACTCTCACTGTTACCAATCTCTTTTCAAAATGACAAAAACCAGATCTATATCCTCTTTGTCTCTAAACACCCAAAACCATATCTTCTCTTTCTCTCTCTCTAAACACTGGTATCCGAATCGAAGATCAAGATCGGTCAATGAGATCCAGAGTTAGGCAAGAAGACGCCACCGTCAGTGACCATCTGACGACAGTGGACGGAGCAACTCCACCTTCAAATGCAAAACGCGAAAAGAACTAGATCGATCAACAATATCCAGATCCAAATCGAATAAAAACAAGATCCAGATTTAAATCGCTGGTCTTCATCTTCATTCCTACACTCGTTGGATTTGTCACTGGTGGTTCATCGGAGGTCCAAAAGAGCTCCATGGTGGTTGACGGTTATCAACAACGAGAGACAGAAGAACTTTCGAAAGGATCTTCCCCTCTTTTAGGGTTTCGGGTATGTTAATATAAACCAACAAAAATGCATGAGGAGACTTGGAAATCCCAAAAAATCTCGACAATGGTTACGAATTGATTTTGACAAAAAAATGGCGTTATGGACCATTTGGGAAAACTTAAATGCCGACATAAATATAATATTTATTATTCTTTATAAATTCTAATTTAACATTCCTAAATTATTTATTTTCCAAATTTCTTTAGTTGACATATTACACTCTAATTTTGGCGACACAAGATACAAACTGAATTCACTTGGCTATTTTATGATTACATATTAAGTAATAGAAAAACATAGTTATTATTATTATTATTATTTAATCTCCAAAAATTCGGATTATTACAATAGGTCTTCTAGACTTTCTTGTAAAGTATTAATCTTTCAATTTTAATTGACATCATTTCATATTAATATTTTTTAAATTAAAATCCTGAGTTTGCAACCAGTTCACAGTTCTTTGAGTTTCAAGATTTAATTTGTGTGTTAGTGTTGCATTTACTTGAGTTTTTAGTTTGGTTTTCAGGTTTGATATATGAAAATTGATTTTTATTAGTAGATCTTAGTTAAATTTTCAGGTTAATTTTCTTGAGGTTTTATTCATGAGGCCATCTTTCTTATTGGCAGGCTCTTGTTGATGCATCTGGGATGATAAGGGGCCAAATAAACTTTAAAAGGCTAACACTCATGGACATCAAGATTGACATCAAAAGGGTTCCAAATAAAAAAAACTTTGATTGCTGCTTTGGAGGCTGCTGGCAGGTATCTGGTTTTTATTATGTTATATATGTTGTTCTTACTTTTAGATTAAGTGAAGTTTTAGTTATTTGCAGATGCTTTGGTTCTTTTAAAATTAGGGTTTGTTGACATGTGTAAACTAAATTTACATATGTGAATACTATAAACTGAAATTACACGCGTGTATTTGATTGAATTTACACAAGTGTAAACGGTCACAAAGTGGTTCCTCCTCCTCCTCTTTCCCTCTCTCTCTCCGGTCGGTTCTCTTCCCTATCTATAAGGTTTGGTTTGAGTTTATATATAAATGGACTTAAATTTTTTTTTGAACGGATGAATATACTTAATTAGATAAACATTGGTTTCCTCCTCAAAACAGTCGGTTCTCCTCGCCGATGAATAACCCAGATTTTGATTTTACACATGTATAACTGAATTTACACATGTGAATACTATGTTTACACATGTGAATACTGTATTTTAAACTGTTTTGTTATTTGAATTTCTGAATTTTTGAGTGTTTAAATAGAAGAACAAGATCTGTATTAAAAAAAACCCTAAATGGTGGAACTTTGACTACAAAATGGTGGAACTTTATCCAAGTGATGAAACTTTGACTCCAATCAGAATTACGGATTGGAAGCATAAAGTTTATTAGGGCTTTTCGTGTTAAGTAGGCAATGGGTTTTTACACATGCAATTTTACAGATTTGAAGCTTAAAACTCAGATTTATGGATTGGAAGCATAAAACTCATATTTGAAAAACCCAAATTTTGATTTTACACATGTATAACTGAATTTACACTTGTGAATACTATGTTTACACATGTGTAAACTGAAATTACACGTGTATTTGATTAAATTTACACAAGCGTAAACGGACCCGAAGAAAGTTAAAAGTAGTTTTCCGGTTCTTTTTACACGTAACTCTTTTGTATTTCTTTTATTTCGTTGCAAGAAGTACATTTTTTTTAGATTTAATTGATTGAATTTTGGCATTTTTTTGTTTTTACTATTTTTATTGTTAGAATACAACATAAAAAAATAAATTTATATATGTAAATTTACATGTCTTCATATATTAAAAAAGATATACACTTGTGTATGTTTACCACTTACACATGTGTAAGTGTTTACCATTTACACATGTATATAAAATTTTTAAGGATAATTTAGAGAGAAGGGATGAATTAATTGAAAAGATAAATCATTTTTTATGTTATAGTTTAATAATAAAGATAGTGAAAACAAAAAAAATGGTTTTAATTGATTTTTTGACGAGTTCTCAATTATTTATGAGTTCTCATTTGAACCTAACCCTACATATATATATATATATATATCTATCTATCTATATATATATATATATATATATCTATCTATCTATATATATATATATATATATATATATATATATATATATATATATATATATATATATATATATATATATATATAAACATCTCAAGTTAAGTTAGATACGTAACCCTTCAAATTTATGTCGTTTTGTCTAATATTTAATAGGGAAAACTTCATCAAATAGTAACCAAGTTTCTCAAGTGTTACATTTAAGTCACTCAAAGTTTTTTTGTATCTCTAAAGTCACTCAACTTTCACTAAGTGTTTCAATCTTATGTAATATTTTTATAAATGTTTAAATTTTTAAAAATTGAATGAGGCAAATGAAATATATATAAATATTAGTTACCAATAAGTGAAATTTTTATTCCAATTTACTTAAAATATGAGGTAATAGTGAAGAAAAAAAATTCACCAAATAATAAACAAGTTTCAAAATTGTTATATTTAAGTCGAATTGAAAAAAATAATTGCTAAATAGTAAACAAGATTCATATATGTTTCATTTATCTTATTCAATTTTAAAAAATTTAAACATTTATAAAAATGTTACATAGGATTGGAACACTTACTAAAAGTTGAGTGACTTTAAAGAGATAAAACTTTAAGTGACTTAAATAAAACACTTAGAAAGCTTGGTTACTATTATGTAAAGTTAGGTGTCTTTAATTTCATTCTCCATTTAGGTGTCTTTCATGTTTATGAATAGGTTTTAACTGTTTCGATTCAAATTGCGTTATAGCTTAGATGTGTCATTTTATAGACACTTAAACCGTGACAACCATATTTTTTTATTGTGCGTCGGCAAGGGCGAGCTTAGTGAGGGCCAAGGGGAGCCCCCCTCCCCGATTTTTCGCTCACAAGTGTTAATTTATACGTATTCGGACGAAAATTTTATAGGTAATAAGTTTCGGCCCTCCTGATAGGAAAAAAATCCCAGCATCCCTTGCGTTTTTCTTCAAGATTCGCCACTCTGCGTCGGTCAACAATTAAAATAATATTAGTAGCAATGAGTAACTTCTTTTTTATTACCTTTATTCTTGCGTTTTGCAAGTATATTTTTTTATCTTGCTTTTAAAGTGTTACAAAAAGTTTTGAAAACATTTTCAAAGCTTACGTTTGTCTAAATTTGAGATACGTGAAGTTAAAACTCGATCATGGCAATATATCATTGTAAACCTATGGCAGAATTATTGCATTTTAGAATAAAAAAAATATATAGCTTGATATGGCGGCCCATATGCATCTATAACTCTAACCCCTACCATAAAAATGAATGTGTTATGGAGTATTGGTTATATAATAATATTATAATACGCCTTTCGAAAAAAAGATAACAATATAATAGGAATACATAAAAATTATTTTTTACGGAGACTGCTAACAACACACCGGAATTACTAACAAGACCGGGTCTTCGTATAGGTCTATACGCATCGTATAGGTCAATATGATGCGTATTGCCCTTCACAATTTCCCAATGCCGACAACCTCGAACAACCCTGTCATTCCAACCACTATACGCATCGTATAGGGCCATACGATGGGGTTTAGGGTACGAGTTACCTTCTGCAACTAGTCAACCATCACATCACTATACGCTGCGTATAGCACTATACGCGGCGTATAGTGATGTGATGGTTAACTAGTTGCAGAAGGTACCTCGTACCCTATACGCATCGTATGGCCCTATACGATGCGTATAGGGGTTGGAATGACAGGGTTGTACGAGGTTGTCGATTTGACCAGTACTCTATACGCCATCGTATAGGCCTATACGATGCGTATATGGGCCAAAATTTGTGTATTTAACCATGCACAATTCTCATTTGAACGCATTGTTCAAAACTTTTTCAAACATCGTTCAAAACTTTTTCAAACAATTTTCTCAAAAAATTATAGCTATGTCTTTGTGGTGGGATGGTAACTACGGTTTTCAGGTATATTCTAACGAGTCGCTGGAAATCAACCCCCAAATTTCTGGCGTTCAAGGTGTGAACCAGGAGAAGGTCTCGTTCGACGTTTATTCTAATCAACGGGTAAGGCTTCCCGATTTGAACGAGCCACTAAGCAATCCCGAGTTCATATACGGTGAACCCTCTTACCTTACACAACCCACAGACGACTTCGTATACGGTGAAGTCTCTTACCCGACACAACACACCGACGAGTTCATATACGCGGGTGAACTATCTTACCTGACACAACAAACCGACGACTCCGTATACCCGGTTGAACTTTCTTACCCAACACAATCCGCTAACAAGTATAAAGACGAGGAACAAACCCATTCAACCATGTCGTATAAAACTGACCAGACATAACATTCCTAGATATATATACCTACATATAGTTTGTTGTTTATTAACTTTAACCGTACCGTTGTTGCAGAATTTTCAGTCTCGTGAATAGTTGGTGGATTGGGCTGTCCGCAGAGGACGTGAGAATGGTTAAGTCATTGTCACTCGATGATCGAGGAGAAAAGGTGACAACCTGTCGGCACCGGTGATCAAGGTGTGGCTTATGTGTGACTGTCAACGAACCGAATCGAGAGACAGCATTCGCTCCTAAAGAGCTATCTTAGAAATGCTAACAGCTCGCTCGATAGACTTGATGGGTTTGTTGATGAAATTGTAAACGATCAGTTTGGGTTTGGAGCAAGCCTGTTAAGGAAATTGGACAGCCACCAAGCTATTGAATTGTTTGATAACGTACACGGTAAAGTTTCACATAAAGCTCTAGATTTATTAGAAAACGAGTGGTACAAGTTATCAACTATACAGAAATAAAATTCAATGTGGTTACCGACTTTTCAGTAGTTGTGGGTTGCTGTGTGCTTGTCGTCTTGCAAATATCGAAGCTACAGGTCATAAATACAACCTTTTAAGATTTATCTTGTTTTTTCTAATTCCAAACTGTTCTGACTATCTCGTTTTAATACAGGTGGCAGAATCCCGCTAGATGCGGTGGACGTCTTCCGAAGGAAGCTTGATTTAAAACCGTCGTTTGTCGATGATGAAAATGTCGACGTGTATAAAGTACTTGGTCTTGTGAAAAACAAAATTATGCACAATCCGATCAGGTCAAAAAAAGTATGTTGTCGAGAATCGAAGGGGTTGTCTTTCCAAGCAAAACTAACAAGAAAGCGCCTGTGATACAAGAAGATACTCGTGGTCGTCCAACTTTGAAAAAGCAACAACAAAGGAAACAGGATATCACGAGAAACAGCTCGTTCACAGAATCCCAACAAAGCAGATGTGACCTTGCGAGACATAACTCGTATAACCCGTCACAGGACTCTTGACCAGCGAGTTCAGTCGTAAATTCGAATAAACACGTCATGCAACACCGTCGTTCAACGACCGGTAAAAGAAAGCAACCACAAGATGATAACGGGTTTCCATTGATGATGGGGGATGATGTAGTTAACAATATAAATTGTTTTAAGGATTTCATTCCATCTTTGTTTCATCCCTACATTTCACATATACATGATGTAATGCCCGACGGTAACTGTGGTTTTCGATCGGTAGCTGTGGGCTTAGGGTTAAATGAAAACCAATGAATTTTTATTCGACAACAGCTTCTGTAGGAGATGGACAATAAAGAAGAACTGTGGAGAACTGTTTTCGAGAGAGTCACATTTCAAGAGTATGATAAGCTACGTCACACGATAGATTGCTAGAATGCGAAAGCCCCACCCGTTACTCGTTGGATGTCGATGCCATACACAGGACTCCTAATTGCTCAAAGATTTGGTGTGATTGTTCAACTTTTAAGCATCACCGGTAGTCAAACATGTTTCCCATTATGGTTTGGTCCTAACGTTCACGCTTAAAATCAAATCGTAGCATCCATTCATGTCAACAATGCTCATTTCATCCACGTCAAGTTAGACGGAGATTTTCCAATGCTCATGCCGAATGCACTTTGGAATTTGCACCGAAATGATGCTGTAGCTGAATGGGAAAATATATACAGTGATTGTATCGAACGGTTTAAGAAAATAATAGCTAGTCATACACATAAATTTTCACAATACGTCACGAATGTTGGATGATGTTTGTTTCTAATTGTATTTTATTTGACGATTTTTCATTAATTTTTTATAATATTATACAATTTTATTAATTATTTGTATAATAAAATACATTAATAATAAAATGATAATTATTTTTATATTAAAATAAAGTTAAAAAAATATAACTCGGACCCAATACGTAGCTTATAGCCAATACGCCACATATGGGACCAGCCGCCAGACAGGGAATGACACGTGTCATTCTTTTGTCAGAGACTAAACCCTATACGTTACGTATTGGCATATACGCATGCGTATAGGCTTTCGGCGTTTGCAAATAGCAATATTCCGTGTCTGAATATAATCTCCTATTTTTATTTAATAACTTGCTGGTATGCATGAGTGTTTGGTGCGTACCAACTAAGCTACGTATATGAAGAACTTGGCACATATGACGAAGACAATTGCTATGCATGAGTTAGCTTGGTCATGCATAGCAATTGCTACATACAGTGTTTTGAAATCCGGATCACGAATCTGAGGCTTGGCCGGTTTGGTTATGTGTGTTGAAATGGTTCTGCAGCGACCCGGTGGTCGGACCGGTTGGCTATTATTATTATTATTTTATTTTATCTCTTGTAAGTCTCTTGGATTTGTATTTCGTAGCTAATTATTAGTTTAAAAGTATTGGAATTGACTTGTTGGTTGATTTTGAAGGATTAATGGTTGTTTTGATTGATTTATTTATATAATATTTATGACGTCGTCCGGTTCTTAAATCCGATCAGACCAGTGGACTGGTAAGGAGACCGATTCGACGTCCGGTTCTGTTTTGAAAACATTGGCTACATATGAACTTAAGATGGTGTCACACCCCAACCGACGGCGAAATATGTCGGGGCGGGACATGTAGACTGTTCATGAGCTCAAGGTTGACTAAATTGTAATATATTAAATCCATTTCCAATCAAACAAACATAAACAATTCCAAAGTATATAAATGAAATACAACTAGTTCTTGAATTAAAATTAACTAAGTCCCAAAACCTATGTGTAGCAAGTCTTGATCAAATCACACATTAGCACCTGAAACATGAATAAAATAAGGTCAACTAAAAAGTTGGAGAACATACACAGGTTTGTACATAGATAGTATATAGATGTGAATAAACAAATCCTTACATAACATGATAAAATAAGGCATTTATGGGGAGCAACTATTATGTAACCAAAGTACAATCAAACCTTTGTAACTAGCATGCAAATTGTGTTGTCGGTAACAATCACCCCAATCTGGGTGGGTTTGTCAGACTCAATAGATCTATCATTGTTAACCGTCGGCTTGTATAGTTAATGATTGCACATGTAATTGCACAAAAAGTAGTTAACACACCTAGTACTCAAACATAAAGCTCAAATTGCACACATGAATGTAAAGTGGATTTGTATTGTGTAGTTTGTGCAAATCATTGTATGTAATGTTCATGTTTCACCCCAAAAATGTAAAACAGTGAAAAAGGGGCTATGTAAAACTCACTTGTATTGATGGTGTAGATAGCACGAGTAACTATGTAGCAAAAGTGGTTCTGGCAATCATCAAATTTACCTAGAGTGGAATGTATGAACTTGAATCAAACATGCACATAGTCTAAAGTAATGTCTAGGGTTTAACGGAGTTGGGTGTAGGGACTTGTACAAAGGGTTTTGTTATTTCATGTAAAGGGTGTATGTAAGTTGGTGTTTGTATTTGAATAAAATGTAGGCTCAAAGTGTATAATAGTTGTCTTAGGGTTTAAATAAATAAATTCTTTTTATTTATTTATTTATTTTATTATAATAACGTGTCAATGTAGTGTAAATATGTATATAGATATACATTTATTAAAAAATTCTAATTTAAACCCTAATGGATTATTATTGTAAAAAGGTAATTAATTTAAATAAATAAATTCATCTTTTCTTTTATTTGAAATAATATGTCAAAAAAAGAATGGGTATTTAAGATCATATATATAAATATATATAATAGTTGGTTGAATTATGTTTAAATCTAAATTAAAATTTTACAAAAATATGTATAATTCTTTTATGAGTGTATAAAATGATTAGATAATATTTGTAAAAGTGTTATCGAAATTTATAGTTCCAAAGAACAATTTACATACTTTATTTGTAAATTAAAATTTAATTAAAAAAATACGTTTAAATGATTTTTAAATTGAGAACGATTTAAATTGTAAGAATAATTGTTTCTTTTTCAAATTTGTTAATTGTCCTACTAAATCAGTTCTTTAAGGGATAACTTTTATAAAAATAATTTTTATAAATTATTTGAAGTGCTAAAAGGCCTTGTAAAAATATATGAGGTCCACCCGGTTCGAACTCGGGTGGATCCTGGGTGATAGTAACAGCTTTACCACTGGACCCGAGGGCCAGTGGTGATGAAACTCGTCTCAACAAATGTTTTAATCTAAGGACAGAAGGGAATGCGAGTTTGGGTATCAACAGAAGCAAAAAGCAATGCGGATATGGGTTTTGAACCCGCGACTAGTCGCGTGGAAGTCATGTGGATTAACCAGTAAGTCTAGGGAGAAGTTTTGACAAAAGATCAGTCCAAAATCAAAAAACCCTTACGCCACCCGTCCCTAATTGAATCCTGAAACCCTAGCTATGAAAATCGGACCGATGATCAACCGATCGAAGCTCCAAGAACGGGGCTTTCAAACATGTGATCAAAACGATTACAAGGGCGCAAGAATTACCTGATTTGGTGAAGCGACGAAGGAGAGCGACTGACCCTTAAGATTCGGTATTCTTGGTGCTTGCAGGCGATCCAGAGGTGAAATGTCTAGGGTGTGAGTTTGTAAATGTCTAAACGAAGGAGTGAGGGTGGATTAATTGAATTGATTTCATCATAAAGGCTTGATTCGAATCGGGTTTGTGGGCAACTACTGTCGGCCGTAATTGACGTGATAAATCGATGAGGATGGGTGAACTGAGTCGCGGATGTTGTCTGAATACATGCAGGGAGTGATTGGGCGTGAATTGCGGGATTTAAACGCGTCTGATTTCTTGATTAAGGATCGAATTTAACGCGGTTTGACTTCACAAAGTCAAACTGTTTAAATTTCAAGATTAACCGCTCAATAGATTGAATTGGAATGTTAATTGGGTGTTGGGGTGGTCGATAATTGATTATGTTAACATGTAAAGTCTTTAACAGCCGGATTTGATCGATGTTGGTCTAGAATTTCAAGGATTTGGCTTATGTTTGACTTTAGAAACTCAAAGGGGTGATTCTAAAGGTTCAAAACAAGATTATGTTCCATTTGAGATGCAAGGTTCAAATTCAATGGGTGGGGTTCAAGGTGAGGGTTCAAATGACAAAAAGGGGGAATTTCTTTGTTTTAGAAAAAGTCCTAGACTAATTTACTTCAAATTTGGTGTTATATATATATATATATATATATATAGTTATAAAACTTGTAAACTAACACATTATTGATTTTATTTTCAAACTATTTTATATGGAAATTCCATTTTAAAATATTACTAACTATATAAAAAGGCTAATATATATATATAAAGAAATGTTAGTACGTGGCTTGAAGCTCATAATTATAACCAAAATATACATGGGTTACATGTATAATAGTAAATAATTTGTTTTTGAAAGGTTGGAAATTGGTTATGACATAAGGTGTTGAGCAAGTACGGGTTTTGAAATGAAGTGTCATTAAAAAATTAAGATAAAAATTCCACCAGAAAATCATGGATGTTACAGTCTCCCCATGTTAAAGGAATTTCGTCCCGAAATTTAACTAGTGGAGACTAATGAATCAGGAAGGAGATGGGTTCTAAATGTGTTCTGACGGTTGGTTTAAGAAGTATAACAAGTGGCAAGACACAGGTTCTGATAGTCAAGATTGGATAGGAATGTCGATAATGAATTTAGTTTTGAAATGAATTTAAGGAGTAAAATTGATGAATAATAATTTGGATTGTAAGGATGGAATGTATTTGGTGGGGGCTTGATGATTAGGGTTTGTTTGAGATCGTAGTCTAATATGCTCAAAATTGTTAGTGGATCAGAGATTTCATAATCGTTGGTCTAGGTCAAACTTCACGCGACTCGAACAACGCTACTTCTGATAATATGACAGATCACTTATATATAGGAAGTACCATCGGCGTATCCACCATGCCCTTGTCATATCACATCAGTTTCGTTGTTACATATCATGTTAGGTTTTAGGTCACAACACACGACAAAATTTACTATGTTTTCCCATGTGCTGATTTTTATAATTCCGTGTGCACCCGTAATTACTCAAATCATCACATGGTCCGTATAGATCATTCCGTTGTGTGCGGGTCAAGAGGGGCACAATTTCACTCCGTTCATGTCTATTGTTTTCATATAAAATTTGCTAAAAAGTAACTATGTCCTTAAGTAGGTCAGTTAGCAACTAGAGAGTAATAAGGTAGTATAACTTAGAGTTTCTTAGTTTACTCATGTTTGAACAAGAATACATCAAACCCCGAGTAGTTTCAATGCGTTATGATTTCCAAGTTTGGTGAACAAAGTGTATGACCATTCTTTGTGTATAATGTGCTCAATCATTTGTAACAATTGCAAGCAACTTAGTTTCGCGTATAATGTAAACACATAAGTCTCATGTATGATCTAATGTCACGTAGCTTGTAATCAAATAGGTTTCATATGTAGCGTGAAAAACTTAGCATCATGTATTTTGTAACTCAATAAGTTTCATGTTCAATGTGGTCAATCTAGTATTATGTACCAAGCAAACAATTGTTATGTATCATGTATATTGCAACCAACCAAGTTCCATGTGTTCAACCCAATAGCATGTGTATTGCCAATAAGCAAGTTTCATGTAAGGCCCCTTTCCCGGGTGACCTCACTTGTTGGATTTACTCATAAACATAATCATAAATACTGAACTTAAATTTAAAACATTCAGAAGTAGCGGAAGCAAACATCATTCAAATTACATGACATAACAGCGGAAGTCTTAACCATTAAGTACATAACATTTGTCTTAACATATATAAAAGTGGGATGTCAGTCTTGTGCCGGGTAACCTTCACGCCTTCGCACGACCCTTCCTTTCTGTACCTGAAATGTATACTAAAAGTCAGCTAACGCTGATGAGTTCTAGTTTAAAACAATTAAGTATGATCATCCTTTTCTTTATAAGTATACATAATTATATACATACATTTCTATAAATACGTATTCATAGCTTTTACTTTTCTTTCTTCATTCTTATGTGATTACATAGATATGCATTCACCTTTTCTTTCCTTAACATTCATTGGTCATACACATAAGGGTGATCAACCCATCTTTTACTGCGTATATCACAAAGACATACGCCCTTAAGCTACCGTCGTAGCCCTTTTACTCGTCCGGTCCTAGAAACCGTCCGCCTTAACTTCCGTCCGGCCAACCTTCGACCGTCCGCCTTAACCGTCCTACCGTCGTAGTCCGTCATATTCGCCCGTCTGCCCTAAGGCATCCGTTTCCCACGCGAACTTTTGTTTATGCAACCGTTATACTATTTTAGCATTTACTTTGACCGCCCATTTGTGCTTTTTTTACTTCCTAGCTTGCGAAGGAACGCATCTTTCCCGATTGAAAAATAGTCACGTGGTCGTCCGTCTACAGAAGTAGCCGTTAGCTTCGTTTCCGTCCATAACGTATACATACATTCATAACATGCAATATTAATAATTATAAAGCAAGATTTCATTTATTTACGTTATGCCAATCTTTCATTTATTCTTTGTAAACATACGTTTCATTCTTTGTTCAAAATTCATTCTCATATATATATAAAATATATATTAGTACATCACGTATGATCACATTAGCATTCAAATCATTTATTCATTTAGTGTATACATTTCAGCCCCAAAACATTTAATAAGGTTTGCACATAACATAGAAGGGGGCACATAGAACTCACCTGATAAGCTAGTCTTGGTTGTCCTAAACAAAGGTTTAACATTGTCACGTACGATCTGAATTAGGTAGTTAAATAAACATCAGACTCAATCCTGACTCTAACGGTTTAATCATTCTAAACATACTGGCTTTACTTACTGGTCTGCTTCCTGCGCACTTAGTAAGTGCGCAGGGCCTTGCTCATGCGCACTTGACAAGTACGCATGATCTTTCTCCTGCGTACATGGTAAGTATGCATGATCTTTCTCCTACATACCTGCGTACTTGGTAAGTATGCATGATCTTTCTCCTGCGTACCTGCGTACTTGGTAAGTACGCAGGACGTCCCTACTGCGTACTTGATAAGTACGCAACACCTGTTTTCTGGACAAGTCCGCAGTTCTTGCATGTTAATCCGATCATGCTAATCTTACAATTTTCTTTGATCAAAAGGTGCGGTTTTCACTCTAGATGCTAGTTCTAAGCTTATTTTCAAGTTTCATCCATAAAAACGTCTCCTATTTAGATAAAACCCCGAGAAACCCCAAAATAAACAAAAACTCAGATTATGGTCGAATCGTTACCTGAATTGGACTTCTGATTTGGAGGTTTTACTCACGAGCTCAGCGGTAACGTGCTCCTTCAATCTCGTGTCGATCCATTGACTTTCTCTCTCTAGACCCGACTCTCCTTTCTCTCTCTAGCTTGCAAGTGTTTGTGGAAAATGAGAGATTCAAGGCTGTCTTAGCCTTTTTATACCTGGGCTCCGCTCGACCCGTTGGAGCCGAGCCCAACCCCATCTGTTTTTCTTTGTTTTATGATGATTAAGTCTCTATCGCGTTATTATTTACTAAATTACTATTTTTGGGGTGTTACAAGTCTACCCTCCTTAAAGAGGTTTCGTCCTCGAAACTGCTTATACGTTAAACAATTGAGGGTATAGTCCCCTCATCTCGTCTTCTTTTTCCCACGTAACTTCTGACCCTTTTCTATGCTTCCATTGTATTTTGACTAGAGGAATCGACTTAATGCGTAGTCGTTTCTCAGCTCTGTCAAGGATGGCTATCAGTTCCTCTACATAATTTAGACTGTTATCTACTTCGATCTCGTCGTAAGGTATGTGAGCTGTGTCGTCAGCTAGGCACTTACGTAAGTGCGACACGTGGAACGTAGGGTGTATCCCACTAAGCTCAACGGGTAGGTCGAGTCTGTAAGCAACTTGACCCACTCTCGCTATGATCTTGAAATGTCCGACAAACCTTGGACTTAGTTTGCCACGTTTTCTGAATTGAATGATTCTTTTCCATGGTGATACTTTTAACAGTACCATGTCCCCCACTTGAAACTCTAAATCCCTTCTTCTCTTATCCGCGTATGATTTCTGTCTGTCCTTTGCGGCTTTCGTTTGAGCCTTGATTTGATCAAACTTCTCGGAAGTAGCTTTGACCACTTCGAGACTTGTGAAATCCTTTTGTCCAATTTCCCCCCAACAAACCGGGGTCCTACATTTCCTCCTATACAACATTTCAAATGGCGGCATGCCAATAGTCGAGTGATAGCTGTTGTTATATGAACATTCTGCCAATGGTAGATGGCTGTCCCAGCTCCCACCGAAGTCAATGATACATGCCCGGAGCATGTCCTCCAAGGTCTGAATGGTCCTTTCCGATTGTCTATTGGTTTGGGGGTGGTAAGCGATGCTGATGTTTAGTCTAGTGCCCATTGCTTTGTTGAATTTCTTCCAAAACCTTGACGTGAATCTAGTATCCCTGTCAGACACAATCGACACTTGATAAATACTTCTGCTAGTTTTTCTGACGAAGAAGTCTCACGTATTGGCAAGAAGTGAGCACTTTTAGTCAAGCAGTCGACGATCACCCAAATGGTATCATTGCCTTTAGCTGTTCGCGGTAGCTTGGTAATGAAGTCCATCGTGATCTCCTCCCACTTCCATTCCGGTATTGGTAGAGGTTGCATTTTACCGCATGGTTTCTGGTGCTCGGCCTTAACTAGAGAACACGTTAGGCACTTGCTCACGTACTCTGTCACATCATTCTTCATGCCAGGCCACCAGTACTCCTTCTTCAAGTCTTGATACATTTTGTTTGTCCCGGGGTGGATAGAATAGCGAGACTTATGGGCCTCATCGAGTATTTTGGTTCTAAGCTCGCCAATCTTAGGTATCCACATTCGGCCAAACCTAGTTTGTACACCGTATGCATTTGCATCCAAATTCCCTTGTTGTCCTACTATTCTTTCCCATTTTATATTTCCTTCTAATAGCGCTTCGTCTTGTGCCTTTGATATTTCACTCATCAAATCTGGTGTTATAATCAGCTGACACGCTTTGATCTGTATAGGTTCCGATTCTTCCTTTCTGCTTAAAGCGTCAGCCACCACGTTTGCTTTGCCTGGATGGTACAATATCTCACAGTCATAGTCCTTCAGTAGCTCTAACCACCTCCTTTGCCTCATGTTTAATTCCTTTTGCTCGAAAAAGTACTTCAGGCTTTTGTGATCGGAGTAAATGGCGCATTTAACTCCATACAGATAGTGCCTCCATATTTTCAATGCTAAAACTACTGCCGCTAACTCTAGATCGTGTGTTGGGTAGTTAACCTCGTGAATCTTTAGTTGTCGCGAGGCGTAAGCAATTACCTTTCCTCGTTGCATAAGTACGCAACCTAAACCCTGACCCGAAGCGTCAGAGTAGACTACTAAGTCTTCATTTCCCTCAGGTAGTGCCAAGACTGGAGCTTGGGTTAATCGTGCCTTAAGTTCCTCAAAAGCATTGTTTTGGGTTGGACCCCATTCATATTTCACTTCCTTCCGTGTTAACTTAGTTAGTGGCGAGGCTATTCTGGAAAAATCTTGAATGAACCTTCGATAGTATCCTGCCAATCCCAGAAAGCTTCGTATCTCTGTTGGTGTCTTTGGGATGTTCCATTCCTTTACTGTCTCGATCTTTGTAGGATCCACCATAATGCTGTTTGGGTTTATTACATGACCTAGGAATTGGACTTCCCTAAGTCAGAACGAGCATTTGGAGAATTTTGCGTACAACTTTTCCTGCTTTAGCACCTCCAGAACCTCTCTTAGGTGACAGTGGTGATCACCCTCGCTTTTCGAATATACCAGTATGTCGTCTATAAAAACTATCACTGATCGATCCAACATTGGTCGACATACTCTATTCATCAAGTCTATGAACGCTGCTGGCGCGTTAGTCAATCCGAAGGACATCACGAGAAACTCATAATGCCTATAACGCGTGCGAAACGCGGTCTTTGGTACGTCTTCCTCTCTTACTTTCAACTGATGGTAACCTGACCTAAGATCGATCTTTGAGAACCAACTCGCACCTTGTAGTTGATCAAAAAGGTCGTCTATTCTAGGCAGTGGGTATTTGTTCTTTACTGTCCTCTTGTTTAACTCGTGGTAGTCAATGCACATGCGCATGCTGCCGTCCTTCTTCTTTACAAATAGTACCGGAGCGCCCCACGGTGAGATGCTCGGCCTAATAAATCCTTTTTCTGTTAGTTCCTCTAGTTGAGACATCAATTCTTTCATTTCTGACGGCGCCAATCGGTAGGGGGCTTGGCAACGGGCTCAGCTCCTGGCAATAAGTCAATCTGAAATTCTATTTCCCGATCGGGTGGTAACCCAGGTAGATCCTCAGGGAATACTTCCGGAAAGTTACACACCACAGGTACATTCTTGAGTTCATTCATTTTCATTCTATTATCAATAACATATTCCAAATAAGCTTCACAACCGCGCCTCATGTAACTTTCGGCCTTGATCATCGAGATGATGTTTGGCATCGTGCAATTCCAATCCCCATAAACCATAATTGGACTGTCGCTAGGAGCTTTGAGGTGTATCCTCTTACGTTTACATATGATTTGAGCTTCGTTGGCAGCTAGCCAATCCATACCCAATACTATATCGAATCCTCCTAAGGTAAGAAGGAACAATCTAGAAGGGAACTTATGACCATCTATTTCTATGATGCAATCCTCTGTTACTTGAAATACTGTCGAATTTTTACCAACGACAGTTTGTACGCTAAAGGCCTTTACTATGGTGTTGATAGTGCAACCTAGTTTACGACTAAATGCATCGGATATAAAACTTTTACTAGCACCAGAGTCAAATAAAATAGCAGCATGTTCATCATTAACTAGGAACGTACCTGACACAACATCAGGGTTTCCCCTTGCTTCCTCCTCAGTTAGGGCGTAGGCTCGAGTCCTAGCCTGCGGTTGTTCCTTTTCCCTCTCTTTTCCCGAACCAGATTGGCCGGCCTTCCTGCAGTTCTTTGTCAGATGTCCAAACAATCCACATACTTGACACTTGACGTTCTTTACGCATTCTCGAGAGAAGTGACCCGGCTTCCCGCACTTATAGCATGTGGTGGTGCCGATTCGGCACTCACCAAGATGTTGCCTTCCACATTTTCTGCAAGTTTCATATTCATCCAACCTTTGTTTTTTAATTTCAGATGCTACATTCCCTTTTCCAGTGCCTCTAGAAGGGTTCTCCTACTTTCTCTTTTGTGTCTCAGGTTCAGGGTCCTCATTGGCATAGTCGTCATAGACGATTCCGCTCAGATTCACTACTGACTCAAAGGTTGAGGGTAGGTTAGCTTTCACATGGACCCGGACTCTTTGCGGCAGACCCTTGACATAGTAATTGATCAGACGGTCTTCAGTTTCTACCAAGTGTGGTACCAGTTGGGCCAGCTCATTGAATCTTGAAGTATACTGGCGATGAGTCTTGTTGCCAGCCTTGAAGTTTAGGAACTCGTTCTCCACACGATCAATCTCGTTCCGTGGGCAGAACTTTTGGATTATGAGCTTTTTCAGGTCTTCCCATGTCATTCTGGCAAGAGCGTTTGGCGACTTTGTCCTCTGGATGTTCCTCCACCAACTTAGTGCTTCATTGGTGAAAGAATGAGCAACATACTTAACAGCCTGGTTCGGTCGACACTCGCTGATGTTGATTACAACGTTCATCCTTTCAATCCATTCGAACGTAGCCACTGAATCCTTGCTCCCATCGAACTTGGGTGGGTCTCCGTCCTTAAACCCTTTGTAAGTGCACCCACGGTTGCTTGATCCCACCTTCACTTCATCCCCATTACTGTCATACACTTTCTCTTCGTGGTCTCTTTCATCCTCCTCTCTACTTTTCTTTAGTGCCTCAGATAGTAGATCAGGCAATACTTTCTTCAGAGTGAGTACGACTTCACGGGCTATAGCATCCCTGACCTCGGGTTCCAACTGTATAGTCCCTTGATTGTAGTTCCCAGTTGGGGTCACTTCTGTTTCGTGCACACTCTCGGTGTGTTCTACGTGCACACTCTCTTCCTCTTCAAGTCTTCGATTCAATGGAGGTCTACCGACTCGGCCAGTGCGACCGCCTCGGCGTCCTGTTCTTCCTCCACCAGCCATAGTTCCTAGTTTCCTGATAGTTATAAAGGGAATACATCAATATCATTTCTTCAGATCATAGTTTGGAACAATACGAGCAAGGTAAATTATTAATTACAGTGACCGGTTTGTGATTACTATTTTACATTTCTTTTCGGGTTCAAAACTCTTCAAATCGGTTGTGACATTGACATCTATTTGTTCTAAGTTAAGGTATCTATTCTTATCCAAGTGCATTAACTTCAGTACTTACTTACCGTGCTGGCGTTGGCGTTGGTTACCCATGACTGACATCCGTGCGTTGGTCCCATAATCAGCTTGAGTCCAGACATTTAGGGATGTCTGAATCTCTCAAACTATTGCTCTGATACCAACTTGTAAGGCCCCTTTCCCGGGTGACCTCACTTGTTGGATTTACTCATAAACATAGTCATAAATACTAAACTTAAATTTAAAACATTCAGAAGTAGCGGAAGCAAACATCATTCAAATTACATGACATAACAGCGGAATTCTTAACCATTAAGTACATAACATTTGTCTTAACATATATAAAAGTGGGATGTCAGCCTTGTGCAGGGTAACTTTCACGCCTTCGCACGACCCTTCCTTTCTGTACCTGAAATGTATACTAAAAGTCAGCTAACGCTGGTGAGTTCTAGTTTAAAACTATTAAGTATGATCATTCTTTTCTTTATAAGTATACATAATTATATACATACATTTCTATAAATACTTATTCATAGCTTTTGCTTTTCTTTCTTCATTCTTATGTGATTACATAGATATGCATTCACCTTTTCTTTCCTTAACATTCATTGATCATACACATAAGGGTGATTAACCCATCTTTTACTGCGTATATCACAAAGACATACGCCCTTAAGCTACCGTCGTAGCCCTTTTACTCGTCCGGTCCTAGAAACCGTCCGTCTTAACTTCCGTCCGGCCAACCTTCGGCCGTCCGCCTTAACCGTCCTACTGTCGTAGTCCGTCATATTCGCCCGTCTGCCCTAAGGCATCAGTTTCCCACGCGAACTATTGTTTATGCAACCGTTATACTATTTTAGCATTTACTTCGACCGCCCATTTATGCTTTTTTTACGTCCAAGCTTGCGAAGGAACGTATCTTTCCCGGTTGTAAAATAGTCACGTGGTCGTCCGTCTACAGAAGTAGCCGTTAGCTTCGTTTCCGTCCATAACGTATACATACATTCATAACATGCAATATAAATAATTATAAAGCAAGATTTCATTTTTTTTCGTTATGCCAATCTTTCATTTATTCTTTGTAAACATACGTTTCATTCTTTGTTCAAAATTCATTCTCATATATATATATAAAATATATATTAGTACATCACGTATGATCACCTTAGCATTCATATCATTTATTCATTTAGTGTATACATTTCAGCCCCAAAACATTTAATAAGGTTTGCACATAACATAGAAGGGGGCACATAGAACTCACCTGATAAGCTAGTCTTGGTTGTCCTAAACAAAGGTCCAACAATGTCACGTACGATCTGAATTAGGTAGTTAAATACACATCAGACTCAATCCCGACTCTAACGGTTTAATCATTCTAAACATACTGACTTTACTTACTGGTCTGCTGCCTGCGCACTTAGTAAAAGCACAGGGCCTTGCTCATGCGCACTTGACAAGTACGCATGATCTTTCTCCTGCGTACTTGGTAAGTACGCATGATCTTTCTCCTGCGTACCTGCGTACTTGGTAAGTACGTAGGACGTCCCTACTGCATACTTGATAAGTACGCAGCACCTGTTTGCTGGACAAGTCCGCAATTCTTGCATGTTAATCCGATCATGCTAATCTTACAATTTTCTTTGATCAAAAGGTGCGGTTTTCACTTTAAATGTTAGTTCTAAGCTTATTTTCAAGTTTCATCCATAAAAACGTCTCCTATTTAGCTAAAACCCGAGAAACCCCAAAATAAACAAAAACTCAGATTATGGTCGAATCGTTACCTGAATTGGACTTCTGATTTGGAGGTTTTACTCACGAGCTCAGCGGTAACGTGCTCCTTCAATCTCGTGTCGATCCATTGACTTTCTCTCTCTAGACCCGACTCTCCTTTCTCTCTCTAGCTTGCAAGTGTTTGTGGAAAATGAGAGATTCAAGGCTGTCTTGGCCTTTTTATACATGGGCTCCGCTCGGCCCGTTGGAGCCGAGCACAACCCCATCCGTTTTTCTTTTGTTTTATGACGATTAAGTCTCTATCGCGTTATTATTTACTATATTACTATTTTTGGGGTGTTACATTTCATGTGTTATGTTATCAATCCAATAAATTGTATATTGCAAATAAACAAGTTTCATGTGTTATGTGATCAATCCAGTAAATTGTGTATTACAAATAAACAAGTTTCATGTGTTATGTGACCAATCCAGTAAATTGGGATTTGTAAATAAACGAGTTTCGTGTATTATGTGATCGTGTTGTGTATCTTGTGAACGTGCATACGTAAATTATTGAATTCCGTGTGTGACGTATACTAACGAGTTTTGTATGTGATCGAGTGTTGCGGACAAACGTGTTGTTTGGCGTTTATGTATAATGTGGTAGTTAGGTTCTAGCTTTTTAAATCTCGTTGGGGTTTGTATGGATGGTTAACGTCTACGCGAAATGGGTCGCCTCTTGATGTGGCAAGTACACTCGTGCATTATTGAAGGTGTAGGGTAACGAGGAGGTTCTAAAAAATTTTTCCGGGTAATGTGTTTATGAATATTTGTTTGTAATTAAGAAATGGTTCGTAGATGAATAGGGGGGTGAAAGTAATGGGTTGAATAATAGATAATTACACGATGCCTTTTTTACAAAAAAAAATATTTAAGAAAATGGTGGTTAAATAACTTAACCCATGATTTACAATAGATAAATAAGTAGTTGTATATTCATTTAGCCACGGTTTAGAAATAATTACTTCAATGAGGAAAATCATAATTATTTATCAATTCGAAATAATATTTTTATAAAATAGGTTGTATTAAGCTCCCTTACACAGTGAAAATGTTTATGGAAAAATTTATATTTGTGATACTCTCTAAAAGTTTGATAAACGTTTGGTTTGAAAATAACGAGATTGCTTAAATCTAATAGGATGAGTTGTTTACGAAGGAGATTGTCGGTAGTGTACTAAATCGTATTGAATGAAGAAGGTGATACTTGGGAAATTTTGATGAAAATGTGATGGGTGTGATTCACACTCCACGGGTCAAATCAATGAATAATAGCTTTAGAGTTGAAATATATAAAATTGATTAAATGCTGAAATGTTAAACATTACTCAAAACATAGGGAAATGGTTCTCAAACTGAAAATTTAAAGACAATAAATAATGGAAAAATAATTTTTTGTTAACGTATCTTGTAGCTTTCCACTAGAAGTAGAATAATTCCCAAGACGAGCACTACTATGGTCACTCGGGTAGCCGATCTGGCTTCAGCTTTAGCTGTCTCCGTGCGGTGCTACAGTATTTCTTTTTCGAGGATGGAGATTAACTCCTTTTGGTACCCTAATTGGTTTGCTAGGCTATCCATTCTTTGTCCTTGCAAATCGTGCATTACCCCCTGCTCTATCCTTTGCCTCTCAAATTCTGAGGTCCTTACATATGGGTCAATGTCATTGGTTGGAATTCCCATAAAACTAGTGGGTGCAGTGGTATGCCTTACCCAAGGGTTAGGATGATACGGGTCGGACATTAGATATGTGTCTCTTAATGGGGGTGGTAACTGATTGTGGAGATGGGGTGTCCGATACGAGTTCCTGGGCGCGGGTGATCCAGATGTTCGGAGTCCTGGGCCGGTGTTCCTAATCCAATCTGCCCTTACATCAAACCTTGGTCTAGCAGCTGGGGGTGTTGGTGACCGATACACGGGTGCCCCGATGTCTTCTTCGCAATCAGACTCTGCTCCGGGACGGTATACCGGGGAGGAAGGAGAGTAGGAGTCCATGTCTAGCAGGAAAACAATGAAAATGTTGTAAGCGATAATAAAATAATGAGTGTCAAACATGGGAGTTCTCATAGGTTTAGAGTTTGACTAGTCATAACACCGAGTTTTCAAAATAGTATTTTAGGAGTACACTTGACCTATAAGTAGTGTATCCCTGAGGAGAATTCCTAGGAAAGAGGGGTGGGTCACTAGGACACACTTAAGTACCCTGTCTTTCCTTAGCCAGAATCCCTCATGGGCCTACACACTCTTCCAGCCATCATGTACTAATAACACTATTGTTGGACTCATGGTTATGATGAGAATTGTTATGGACTGGGCCTTGTGGCCCGAAAGTAAGTTTTATGCATTTCAATGGGCTTCTTCTTCTTGGAGGATAGATGGGCCTCTTAGTTTATTATTAATGGGTATTAGGCCCAATAGTTTAAGTCTTTGTTCATAAGAGGTGATGGTATCATGTGTGTGAGTTCAAAGGTGTACGGAGAATTTGGTGTGTATGTGTGTGTGTTTAAAACTTAGGATATCACATAATGAAACACATAGGTAGCATGTAGATAGTAATGAATGTAAGCACAAGAGTTATCAAGTAGTGTGATACATAAACTATTAAGTATTGTAGCATGTATTGAAATTATTAGGATAACATGTAAAAATATTCACACAAGTATTAATCATGTAATCATATAGTAGCATGGCATATTGTGGGTGTCCTAAGGTTATAGTCTAGGTCAAAAGTGTCTAATAACCTAATTCCCTAAAACCAAGGCTCTGATACCAATCTGTCACACCCCAACCGACGGCGGAATATGTCGGGGCGGGACATGTAGACTGTTCATGAGATCAAGGTTGACTAAATTGTAAAATATTAAATCCATTTCCAATTAAACAAACATAAACCAATTCCAAAGTATATAAATGAAATACAACTAGTTCTTGAATTAAAATTAACTAAGTCCCAAAACCTATGTGTAGCAAGTCTTGATCAAATCACACATTAGCACCTGAAACATGAATAAAATAAGGTCAACTAAAAAGTTGGTGAGCATACACAGGTTTGTACATAGATAGTATATAGATGTGAATAAACAAATCCTTACATAACATGATAAAATAAGGCATTTATGGGGAGCAACTATTGTGTAACCAAAGTACAATCAAACCTTTGTAACTAGCATGCAAATTGTGTTGTCGGTAACAATCACCCCAATCTGGGTGGGTTTGTCAGACTCAATAAATCTATCATTGTTAACCGTCGGCTTGTATAGTTAATGATTACACACAAAGTAGTTAACACACCTAGTACTCAAACATAAAGCTCAAATTGCACACATGAATGTAAAGTGGATTTGTATTGTGTAGTTTGTGCAAATCATTGTATGTAATGTTCATGTTTCACCCCCAAAAATGTAAAACAGTGAAAAAGGGGCTATGTAAAACTCACTTGTATTGATGGTGTAGATAGCACGAGTAACTATGTAGCAAAAGTGGTTCTGGCAATCACCAAATTTACCTAGAGTGGAATGTATGAACTTGAATCAAACATGCACATAGTCTAAAGTAATGTCTAGGGTTTAACGGAGTTGGGTGTAGGGACTTGTACAAAGGGTTTTGTTATTTGATGTAAAGGGTGTAAGTAAGTTGGTGTTTGTATTTGAATAAAATGTAGGCTCAAAGTGTATAATAGTTGTCTTAGGGTTTAAATAATTTAAATAAATAAATTCTTTTATTTATTTATTTATTTATTTTATTATAATAACGTGTCAATGTAGTGTAAATATGTATATAGATATACATTTATTAAAAAATTCTAATTTAAACTCTAATGGATTATTATTGTAAAAAGGTAATTAATTTAATAAATAAATTCATCTTTTCTTTTATTTGAAATAATATGTCAAAATATTTAAGATCATATATATATAAATATATATAATAGTTGGTTGAATTATGTTTAAATCTAAATTTAAAATTTTATAAAAATATGTATAATTCTTTTATGAGTGTATAGAATGAGTAGATAATATTAGTAAAAGTGTTATCCAAATTTATAGTTCCAAAGAACAATTTACATACTTTATTTGTAAATTAAAGTTTAATTAAAAAAAATACGTTTAAATGATTTTTATATTGAGAACGATTTAAATTGTAAGAATAATTGTTTCTTTTTCAAATTTGTTAATTGTCCTACTAAATCAGTTCTTTAAGGGATAACTTTTATAAAAATAATTTTTATAAATTATTTGAAGTGCTAAAAGGCCTTGTAAAAATATATGAGGTCCACCCAGTTCGAACTCGGGTGGATCCTGGGTGACAGTAACAACTTTACCACTGGACCCGAGGGCCAGTGGTGATGAAACTCGTCTCAACAAATGTTTTAATCTAAGGACAGAAGGGAATGCGAGTTTGGGTATCAACAGAAGCAAAAAGCAATGCGGGTATGGGTTTTGAACCCGTGACCAGTCGCGTGGAAGTCATGTGGATTAACCAGTAAGTCTAGGGAGAAGTTTTGACAAAAGATCAGTCCAAAATCAGAAAACCCTTACGCCACCCATCCCTATTTGAATCCCGAAACCCTAGCTATGAAAATCGGACCGATGATCAACCGATCGAAGCTCCAAGAACGGGGCTTTCAAACATGTGATCAAAACTATTACAAGGGCGCAAGAATTACTTGATTTGGTGAAGCGACGAAGGAGAGCGGCTGACCCTTAAGATTCGGTATTCTTGGTGCTTGCAGGCGATCCAGAGGTGAAATGTCTAGGGTGTGAGTGATTAGGGAGTTTGTAAATGTCTAAACGAAGGAGTGAGGGTGGATTAATTGAATTGATTTCATCATAAAGGCTTGATTCTAATCGGGTTTGTGGCGACCACTGTCGGCCGTAATTGACGTGATAAATCGATGAGGATGGGTGAACTGAGTCACGGATGTTGTCTGAATACATGCAGGGAGTGATTGGGCATGAATTGCGGGATCTAAACGCGTCTGATTTCTTGATTAAGGATCGAAGTTAACGCGGTTTGACTTCACAAAGTCAAACAGTTCAAATTTCAAGATTAACCGCTCAATAGATTGAATTGGAATGTTAATTGGGTGTTGGGGTGGTCGATAATTGATTATGTTAACATGTAAAGTCTTTAACAGCCGGATTTGATCGATGTTGGTCTAGAATTTCAAGGATTTGGCTTATGTTTGACTTTAGAAACTCAAAGGGGGTGATTCTAAGGGTTCAAAACAAGATTATGTTCCATTTGAGATGCAATGTTCAAATTCAATGGGTGGGGTTCAAGGCTGAGGGTTCAAATGACAAAAAAGGGGGGATTTCTTTGTTTTAGGAAAAGTCCTAGACTAATTTACTTCAAATTTGGTTATTATATAAATATATATATATATATATATATATATATATTATAAAACTTGTAAACTAACACATTATTGATTTTATTTTCAAACTATTTTATATGGAAATTCCATTTTATAATATTACTAACTATATAAAAAGGCTAATATATATATATATAAAGAAATGTTAATACGTGGCTTGAAGCTCATAATTATAACCAAAATATACATGGGTTATATGTATAATAGTAAATAATTTGTTTTTGAAAGGTTGGAAATTGGTTGTGACATAAGGTGTTGAGCAAGTACGGGTTTTGAAATGAAGTATCATTAAAAAAATAAGATAAAAATTCCACCAGAAAATCATGGATGTTACAGATGGTGTGCATGAAGATGTTATGCATAGTCTTAACTTGTATTTAATAGTTAATTAAGTTATTCTGTTACTTTCTGTTGTTGAGTTTGTATAAATAATTAGTTTATGTTGTATTCCGCTAATCAAGCAATAAGAATCGAAAATTCCCAGAGTCTCTCTAAAATCGATATGGTATCAGAGCAATTTGTGCTCAATCATTTCTACTGTTGATTTTTGAATCTTCAATTCTTCATCGTTGTTAGCTTCGATCTCATTCTTGATCTTTTCGGTTTGATTTTCAGTCTCGATCCTTTCCGCTTTTGATCAATATTCGACCTAATTTTTTGTTTATTCATCATCGAATCTCCTTTTTATTCGATTTTCATCTCCAAATCAAATCATCTCGATTTGATTTATTACTTCTTGTTCGTTATCGATTTCTATTTTATTTCATTTTCTTTTATCATGTAGAAAATCTACGAAATGCTACTACTGTAACTCCCATCGATGCCTCAAATCCTTTGTATTTTCATCCTTCTGATCGAGGGATGATTCTTGTTTTTAAACAATTTAATGGAACAACTTTTTGTTACATGGAAGATAGGTATGACTATTGGTTTGTATACTAAAAACAAGCTAGGTTTTGTTGATAGTTATGTATCAAAACCTATAGATCTTTCTCTCCATCCTCTTTAGCAATGTGCAAAGATATGGTTATTTCATAGAATCTCAATACATTGTCAAGAAAAATCAGTTAAAGTGTTCTCTATACTGAATCTGTGCATCAACTTTGGAATGAATTGATTGATCGATATGGTCAAACAAATAGAGCAAAGTTCTACCAATTACAAGTCTTCGTGAGATTTCTCAAGGAATTGATAATATTACAATTTATTTCACCAAGATCAAGTTCATCTGGGATGAGTTGAAGTAACTTAATCTTGTTCCATAATGTACTTGTGGACACACTTGGCTAAACATGATGGAGATCCTCGATTGATGCAATTTCTTATGGGGCTGAATTTTTGTTATGAGACTGTAAGAGGAAATATTATCATGATGCAACAACTTCCTTCCATAATCAGGCTTACGCTTTTTTGATTCAAGATGAAAAACGAAGGGAGCTTCATTCTTTCGCTCAATTTCTTTGTCAAAATGCATCTATGAATGTCCACACCCAAGTCCTAAGGCAGTTTGATGAAAAAAAAGATATTGAAAGAATCTTACTTGCAATCACTACAAGAAATCTGGACATGTTGCTAGTAAGTTTTTTAGGTTTGTTGGAGTCCCAAAGGATTTCAAGTTTCATAAGTCTAAAAGGTTAGTAGTGAGTGGTCTTCCAACTCATGAATGTCCACCCCTAAGTCCCAGACCTTACTGATATTTCTACGGGCCAACATGGTCTTCCAACTCAAGGTTTAACTACCGAAGAATGTGTTGTTTTGGTTCAAGACTTGCAGCCGTCTAGTATTAAGGACAATAATCATGAGAACAGTAATGGAATCCCCATGTGTAGCCTCTTCCGTTTGCTAATTTTGCAGGTATGATATCTTGCAATTCCACCAAAGTTCAAACAACTTGGATTATTGAAACTGGTGCAAGTGACTTAAATTTGCTTTCTCATATTTAATTGCTTACTCATCCAGATTATATTCTGCTTCCTAATGGTCATGTCTTAACTGTTACAAAGGTTGGATCTGTTCATCTCACCTCAGATTTCTCAATTTCCAATGTCTTCTTTGTTTCTCAATTTAAACATGATCTGTTGTCTGTTCCCAAGCTTTGTCAAGATACAAAAGGGATTTGTTTTCTGTTTTCATTGATTCCTTTTATGTTTTAAAATCTCATTATAATTATGTTACTACTGTTTGAATTTGGCATAATATACTTTGGCATTTGTCATTGTATAAACTCAAGCAGTTGAATGTTGTTTCTAATGCACATAATTCTTCTCTTAATCACTGCCTTATTTGTCCCCAAGCTAGACAACAAAAACTACCCTTTCCTACTTGTCATTGGGTTAGTTCTCATACATTTGATCTTTTTCATATTGATACATGGGGGGTCCTTATAAGGCTAATACTCACAATGGTTACAAGTATTGTTGAAGCACTTTCCTGTGACAAACACTCTGGATAGAGTCTTAGTTTGTATTTTCTTGTTTGTAATCTTTGTATGTAAGAGTCTTTATGTATTAGTTTATCGAGTTGTATTTACTTTTACATATTGAATGTTGCATTTTTCTCTAAGTGTTTTGCACACTTGTATGTGCGCAGGAGAAAGCTCCTGCGTACTTAGCAAGTACGCAAGAATACCCTTGCGTACTTGATAAGTACGTAAGAGCATTTTGCCCTGCGCACTTGCTAAGTACGCAGGCATCAGATCTTGTATAAATAGGATAGGTTGGCAGAAGTTAAGTACGCAGGCATAACAACAAATACGTAAATTGTAATCTCAGTACTTCTCTCTGTAACCTTCAAGTGTTTATAATACAAAGAACGTTTAAAGTGTTTTCTCTTGTCAGTTTACTTTGTTTAGTTTTGTAGGATCGTGAAATTACAAGATGGTTGTATTCTTAGTGGAAATTGGCAGAAATAATAACAACTACACAAATGTAATCGAACAGACAGAAAGAATACTAGTAAGATCACTGTTGTATTAAGCTTTGTGAATAAACGATTACAAATGAAAACTCTGTGAAGAAGCACACTAACAATGAAGTGTTTACACAGTATTTATACTAACTTAGAATCAAGACAGACCCTTGATTCTAAGGATCTGATCGAACACAGACCGTTGATCTTTTATACAAAAGCAAATTTTACACGTTAAAGCTAAACTAGCTAACTTTATTGAAGCGTCTTCTTTATGCATCATTGCTTGCATGTCTGGAGAAGAGCTTTGCCGTCCATCATTGGTTGCACCATTGATGTTCCTTCTGCTTTGAGTGTGTCAGTTGCTTTTGCAGAAAGTTGTCAGTGACGCTTGGCATGGATAGTCAGCTGCAACGATTTGTCTTCAAGGAACATAGCTATCAGCAGCAAGAATGAGAATGATGCTGATAAGCCTATCATCAGCAACGTGTGCTGAATGCTGCTGATAAGCCTATCAGCAGCAACATGTATTGAATGCTGCTGATAAGCGTATCAGCAGCCATATGTGTTGAATACAGCTGATAAGCCTATCAGCAGCATTTGTACTTAGAATAATTTGGTAGCAATCAGTCTTTGGTTCTACAAACTCCCCCTAGACTGATGCAACCAAAATTCTTCTAATCACTTTGCTGCTGAAGCTTTTGCATGTGGCTGACTATCCTTTCAACTTCATAGCCTCTTGGATCCTTGCTGGGATTGTTCAGTGGAAGTGCAGACAGAGTCTTGATATCTTTATGTGGCATTTTGTAGATTGTTTTGCTTGAACATATCATCTTCTGCTTCCTTACATCAGTTAAAGTGAACTCATCCAAATCAGCATTATAGGACCAACTTACAAATGGAGAGTGGGACTTGAGTGGTTTGATGTCAATGATCACATCTTTGCTAGGGTTGAAGTATTGTTTGATGGCTAGCACAAGAAGTTTCCACCCTCATTTGCAGGCTCATGAGCTTCACCCAGCTCCAAAATTCTGTCAAGATCTGAATCTGGCAATTGCAGAACTTCATCAACAGATCTGTAGATAGATCTTCTTCTTTCAGTTCTCCCCCTGAAGATCTCAAATCGTTGATCCTGTGGATTATAGACCCAGTCAACTATGTCTCTTGAGTCTTCTGGTTTAGGTGTGGGTTTGGATTTCTTTAAGGGAGGCTGTTGATGAGTGGGAGCTGGGTGAGATGGTTTGGAATTTTTGGGTGGAGGAGTGGAGGGTTTAGAGGGGAGAGTGAAAGGTTGTTAGACTGAGGAAGAGGTAGGTGAGGGAGAAGGCTTGGGTTTCTTTACTTTTGTTTCTTTTTCTTCCTGAATAGGTACCCTTTTCTTGGATCCCTTCTTCCCCAATCTTTCTTCCTCATCCTTCTTGACTTTGAAGTAGAGGGCTTGCAGATTCATGAAGTTCATGGGACCTAGCCTCTGTCCACTCTCTCCTCTAGCCTTAAGGAAGTCAATCATGACCTTCCTTTCTTCATGGGTCCGTTTATTAAAGGCAATGGTCTTCTTGGACTTTTGTTTGGCCTTTTCTTCTTCTTCAGCCTGTTTCTTCTTTGCCAATTGACCTTGCTGACCCATGAAGGCTCTGTAGACTTCTTTATTTGATAGTTTCTCAAGGTATTCTGCATCCTCACCTTGAGAAACTAGAGCCTTTACCCACTCCTCCCTCATTTCTTTGGCTAGTTCAGAATCGGTTATTCTGAACTTAGCTTCTTCTTTCTTCTTCTTCTCCAATTCTTCTTCTTCTTTGTTAAATTGTTCCTGCAGTTGAAGAGCAAGAGCTGCATCTTCTTCAATCTGGTCAACTGTAGGAATCTTTCTTTTCAGTTCATTCAGCTGCCTAGCATACAACTGGATGGTTTGTTCTCTGAGGAGAATGGCTGTTTTTCTTTCTTGAGCCTTTTTAATGTCAGCTATCTCCACTTCTTCTCTTCTTATTCTCTTCTCTTCCATCTCTCTTTTCTCTTTTAGCAATCTCTCTTCATCTTCATCTGTCATAATTCCCTTTCCCTTGTTTATATTGGATGCCTCTGCTTCGGCTTCACTGACCATAACAGCTGATGATGGTGCTGCTGTTGGGATCTCAGACTCAGCTTCATTGGCACATTGAGAGGTGAACAAGGGAAGGTCAATGGCTTCATCCGATTTGCACTCAGGACCTGTGACTTCTTTCAACATTTCTTTGATTGTTGATCTTGACTCATATGCTGCAGCACAGATGTCTACTCGAGGGGAAACTGAGTCAGTATCAGTGTCAGAGTTTGACACATATACTTCCTCAGTAATTCTTCTTACGTGTTCAAGTTTGGCTCTGACAGTAGCTATCATTGCCTGGCTTTCAAGTGAGTTGACATTGCAGATATTTTCCCTGAGTTGAAAGATCTTGTAGAGAAAGTTTGTAGGAAGTGACAAGATGTTCCTGGTGTTGATGGTGAGAGAGGAGCCGTTGCTTAGTAAGAAGGTGTGGTCAAGAGACTTAGTGCTTGTCCATCCCAGCACATCTAAGTCTTTGACAATGAAGGAGTACAGAAATCTTCTTAAGTAGCAAATTTCTTCTTTAGTGAGAAGACTGCTCCTTATAATGTCAAGTCTTTTAGGAGTCAGTCTTATTTCTGCTGCTGTCGAAGATTCAGGATAAGCTACCCGTTTTGCTGTTTGTATTAGTCTGTCGAAGTGGGGTAGATTATCCTCCATCAAGTCATGGAACCTGCCAATGGCAAGTTCTGCTGAGAGATCTGATGAAGTGTTGATGCAGTTAGTTAAATACAGTTGTAGGACTTGGAGGGCATTGAGAGAGTTCTAGTTTAGCTCTTCTACTCCACTAAACTCCCATCCAATCCAAAATCTCTCAGCTGATCTATCATACCCCCAAGCTAGAATGGAGTCAAATTCTAGCTTCTGTGTAGTTTGAAACAGTTGGGGGGTAATGGATTGACTTATGATGGCTGCTACTTCAGGAAGGATGCTGAATGATGTATTTGTTTGTTCTGTGTCTTCAGCATCATTCAGCATTTCATCAACAGCCCTGACGACCAGCTTCCAATCTTCAGATGTCACTTCTTCTTCGTTATATGAGACTGGCAAGTCATGAATTTGTACAAAAGCCGGCTTGAATAGTGAGTTTTGAATTACAACCTGCTCTTGAATCCAGTCGTCAAGATTGTCTGAGTCTTCCTCCATTGAGACCATCTCCCCCTTTTTGGTTGCATCAGTAGACAAGTAAGCATCAGTTTGGGTGCCTACTGATACAAGAGAGGGAGTGGTAGAAGTTGGGCATTTATGGGCTTCATGCATAGAGACTTGGTGTCTTAGTTTGGACACTTCAGCCTATAGCATAGCCACCCTGGCCGTCAATTCCAAGTTATGAAGTTTCAGTTTGTCCTCATCCACAGTTGTGGAATCCTTGGACCCAGATGGGGCCTTAGGCCTAGCCTCTTCATCCCCATCACCCATGGTTTCTTGGCACCTGGGATTCCTCTCAGTGGAGGGAGTTTCCAAGGAAACATCCTCACTGTGAGTTGCCGTGGTTGAGGTCTTAACAATGTTGTCACTGTCCTCCTGGTCATTTGATGGACCAGCAGTAGTGACAGCCTCTTCCACATCCACTCTTTCATAACTCCTAGAGTGGACCTTCACGGTAGATGAACTTGGGTTGGGTGTGTTGGAAGCAAGATCAATCAGTACCTCCGAGATAGTGGTAGTTGGAGAAGGTACATCATCTTGATCAGGTTCCTCAACACTTAAGTTCAGAAGAGAAAGGAAGGGCTCAGGGGGCTGTTCTACGGATCCGGGAAGTGATCCTGATCCTAATAGAGAGGCATCCGAAGGAGTCTCCCTAATAATGTGGCTTTCCCTTATGATATTCTCACCAGAATGTTGTGATTCTGAGTGAGGGCTGTTAGGTTGGGTTTGGGCCTTGGAGGCACGAGAAGAAGGAGTTCTCTTACCCCTTTTTCTAGTATATGTTGTTGCAACCGGAGCCCTGTGTTCCGGTTGAACAATAACATCCAAAAGAAGTAATTTTTGTGCTTGTACATCCTCAGTAGTATGCACAGGGGTTCGAATGGTGGATGCAGACTGTTGTTCAGGATTTGAGGTGCAGGGTGTGGGATCAGTATCAGCTGGGATTGCTGAACTGTCACCCGGGGTACTTTGTACGTTCAGCATTGTAGATAACAATGGAACGTTGACCCCTGAGAACTTTTTGGAAATAGTCCTCATGCTTTTAAAAATGTTATATTTATGACCCAACATGATGTAGATTCTTACAGGTTTTGAAAGTTCTTTTAGTTCTTGATTGAAAACTTCCTGCAAGAATCTTGGGTATATGAAAAATTGCTGCTTTGCACCCTCTTGAAGGTTATATCGCAATCCCTAAAAAATGAGATGTGCAAAGTTGAAGCCTTGGTTAGTGACCATACCATGGAAGGCGGAGGCCAGTGCAGAGCTCACCTGATGCCATCCACTCCTCTTCTGAGATATGCATTGGAGAAGAGTGTGGCAGAGATACTTCCATGGAGGGCCCATCAGCGCCTTCTCGGTCGTATACTCGGTTTGATTTCCAGTGTATCCAATGGAGACAAAGGTCCTCATGTATTCGTCCTTCGAGTATGATATGGCTGCTCCCTCATCTTGAAGTTTAAGATGTTTTCTGAGTGTAGCTTCCAAGATGGTGATATTCTTTCCGTCTACTTTGGCTTTGATTTGGGGAATCCCCTGTTCGGTTGAGTAGACGACGATTCTCCAGAAATCCTCCATGTGAGGGATATATATGGTAGGGTTGGTGGTGAGGGCAAAGTAGATCTTTGATCAACATAAGAAATCGATCATATCGTCAAAACCATCGGATTTCTTTCCTTTGGTAAGGTATGCTGTTAGGTTATGGTATGTGGAAAACTTGTCATCTGGGTTGTCGATATCTGCCATAGCCGTTTGATTCTGGAGGGATGATTTGAATATGGTTTGAGTATGGTGGAGACTTGAGAGTATGGAGAATATGGAGAGCTTTGAATGTGGTGGGGACTTATGGTGAAAGTGATAGTTGGTTAGGGTTGAATTGAATGTGAAGAGGTGGTAAAGAAAATTTGATTTGTTCTTATAGCGGCAGATGAGAGAAAAAGCAAAATGACTTGTATAGTACAACCTTATTTACTTTTCATTGTTACAGCTGTAATACACCGAGACAGTCATGGTAAAGACTGACGTTAATTTATTTTACAGCGGGTAAAAGTTAATTTGAACTTAAATTTACCCATCAGCAGCAAACTTGGTTGCTGTGAATGAATAAGCCTGTCCGCTGCAACTTTGGTTGCTGCGAAAGGTTAAGTCTGTCAGCAGCAAACTTAATTGCTGCTGATAGAAGCAAAGATCTGCAGCAAGGATGTTGCTGCTGATGGCCTTAAAGCTATTCGCAGGAACTTTGTTACTGCTGATAACTTAAGGCAGTCAGTGGTAAATCCTTTGCTGCAGAGGATCAGGCCTGTCAGCATCCAAGAAGGATGCAGCTTACTTATAACTTTTATTTACAACATAAGACAGACATATTTACAACGAAGGATAGACGCACTCAACTGAACCGATGATGATGCTTTGTGGTTTCTTTACCTTCCATTGTTGAGTTGATAACAGCAGACGTTGTATTTGAGGATTTTGGCTTATCCGCAGCAGATTTTGTTGCTGCTGATGGTTTTACTTGAGCAGCTGCAGACTTTGTTGCTGCTGAAGGCTTTCCTTTTGGTTGCTTGGGCTTTACTCGATCAGTAGCAGTTATTTTGGCTGCTGATGGCTTAGAAACAAATGTATGCTTATCCTTTTTCACCTTATTGATAGGCTTTTGTATAACTGGAGTTGGAAGAAGAATCTGATTCAAAGGATTAGACTTACAATTTGCAGCAAAGTGGTCTAATTTTCCATAGATGATGCAAGATTGTTGAGGTTTTGACAACTGTTCCCTTGGTGGAGAAAGAGATTTTCTGAATTGAGTTGTCTTAGCTTCAAAACTTCTTACCTGTTTGTTCTTCTTTGTCTTCTCAAAAGCATGTTGCTTGATGTTTCTTTGCTACTGAAGGTAGTAGAAGCAGGTGCTGGCAGTGTGGTTATATTTTCCACAGACAAAACATGATTTTGCCATTTTATCCCTTGAAAGATACACATAATCGTTTCTTTTGAAAAGGTCTTTGAAATTCCAAGGGTGAGCTTTGTTATGCTCAAAAGTAGCTTCTTCCAATGTGTTTTGGACATATGGAACCCTTTCTCCAGGCGCATGACATATGTCAAACACCTTCCTTGGCTGGACTGAAGATGAGGACTGGCCCTTTTCAGTATTTAGCTTCCTACCTTCTGGAGGATAGCTAATTTTGATTTGTTTGAATGGTGTAGGAACTGGTACTGAAATGGCTGGTACTTGTGCTGAATGGACTTCATCTTTAGTCAGAGTGACTTGGGGGGCAGGAGGAGATGAAGCTTCACTTGTTTTAGTGGAGTCTGAGTAAGTTGAATCAGACTCTGATGAGGTAGTGCATTCTTGTACCAATGGTTCATCTCTAGAAGGATCAAGATTTCTGTTGGCCATATCAAGATTTGCCCGATTGTAGTCAGTAGGAGGTGCAACGGCTTGATATTGTTCAGCATGATACCCCACACCAGTTTTTACCTTATCATGAATTTGAGCATCCAAAAGTCTTTGCAGCTTTTTGGATGCAAATTCATATTTGTCGACATGAACTTTTTGTTATGCCAATTCTGCTCTGGTAGCTTTTAATCTGGCCAGTAGATCATCAATCTGAGTTTCAAGATTGGTTTGTTCATGTTTTAATGATGAAATCTCTTTCTTTAGGCAGTTATTTTTTTCTTTGTAACTGTCTTCGACCTTTTTGAATTCAGATTTCATTTGATGAAACTCTTCATTTTGATCTATTAGGTTTGGATTATGCTTTCTGTAGCCTAAAACCTTATCAATACAGGCTTGGGAACATAGATGCTCATATACCTGAGGCGGTATCTCAGTTGTGTCTGCCATAAGAGCTTGGTTGTTAGTAGGCAGATCTTCATACTGGAAGCTCCAGTCAAAGTCAGATGTTCCAACAGTTGCACAAGCTACAGTTTGAGCTGGAGGAGTAGCTTGTTGCTGTTGATGTCTTGATTGGGCTTGGGGAGCTGCTGGGTTTGCCCTAGGTGCCTTGCATTCTCTAGCGAAATAACCCAGTTGGTTACAGTTGTAACATTTCAATTTGCTTTTATCCAAGCCAACTCTGGTGTTGGAGCTGTTGCTTGGAATAGGTCTTCCGGTTCTAGAGTAGAACTTTTTTGCTCTTATAGAGAGCATGGCATACGAGTGCTGTATATCCATTTCTTCTAGATCATCTGGATGGAAGCACTCAAGATCCTCCTTGATAAAGTACATGTTGCTTGAGTTTTCAGAAACAAAAGTAGCAGTGGATGAGGATTGAGAAGGAGCTTCAAGAAGAAATGGTGATGTGTTTGTTTTAGAGGTAGGAGTTTGAGGATGTGTGACTATGGGAGGATATTAGTTGCTAGTACTAGGACCTGAGTACTCAGAGTGAAAAGCAGAAGAGGTGGTGGTGGATGTTGAAGCTGTTTGGTAGCTTGAGCTTCGTTCTTTTGCCTGAATCATCTCTAGCTCATAAGTCTTCAGTCATTTGGAGAGTCTTCAGATTCTCAGTTCTTCTAATGGACACCGTGTAGAGTGTCCAGCAGCTAGGTAAAGACCTGATGAACTTTTTGAGAATATCCTCATTCTCCAGTTTCACCTTTGAGCACTGCAGCTCACCTACAAGATAAGTAAATCTATTATATAAAACAGTTAGGGACTCACCTTCCTTCCATACGAAGTTTTCATACTGTTGCTTCAGGATGTCCCTTCTGTTTTCTTTGACTTCTTCTGAGCCAGCAAACATCTTCTCAAGAGCCTCCCAGAGCTCTTTAGCGGTTTTGTGACTTCTGAAGTTATGAAAAACTTCATTTGGAAGGCACATTTGGATAGCTCCTAGTGCCTTGAAGTCTACCTCTATCTTTTTTATATCCTCTTCTGTTGGAGGGATCCTTTGGAACTGATGGTCCTCCAGAGTCAGCAGATGCCACCATTGGAATGTAGGGTCCATCCCTGATGGATTTCCACATTCCGTACTCTTGATAGCAGAAAAAACTTTCCATGCGATTTTTCCACATGTTGTAGTCTTCTCCCGACACCAATCTTGGTGGTCGGTTGATGCTGTCGATGTCTTCAAAACCATTGCTTTGTGCCATTTTTGTTTCGTGGTTTTGGGTGACTTGATAAAACAAAAGAGTTTAGAATAGAACCAGAAGTGATTAAACAAGTGTTAGTTTGTTTAATCTGAGCCAAAGCTCTGATACCACTTGTAGGATCGTGAAATTACAAGATGGTTGTATTCTTAGTTGAAATTGGCGGAAACAATAACAACTACACAAATGTAATCGAACAGACAGAAAGAATACTAGTAAGATCATTGTTGTATTAAGCTTTGTGAATAAACGATTACAGATGAAAACTCTGTGAAGAAGCACACTAACAATGAAGTGTTTACACAGTATTTATACTAACTTAGAATCAAGACAGACCCTTGATTCTAAGGATCAGATTGAACACAGACCGTTGATCTTTTATACAAAAGCAAATTTTACACGTTAAAGCTAAACTAGCTAACTTTATTGAAGCGTCTTCTTTATACGTCATTGCTTGCATGTCTGGAGAAGAGCATTTCCGTCCGTCATTGGTTGCACCATTGATGTTCCTTTTGCTTTGAGTGTGTCAGTTGCTTTTGCAGAAAGTTGTCAGTGACGCTTGGCATGAATAGTCAGCTGCAACGATTTGTCTTCAAGGAACATAGCTATCAGCAGCAAGAATGAGAATGATGCTGCTGATAAGCCTATCAGTAGCAACATGTGCTGAATGCTGCTGATAAGCCTATCAGCAGCAACGTGTGCTGAATGCTGTTGATAAGCCTATCAGCTGCAACATGTGTTGAATGCTGCTGATAAGCCTATCAGCAGCATTTGTACTTAGAATAATTTGGTAGCAATCAGTCTTTGGTTCTACAAGTTTGACTCTCCGCCTAGTCACGGGTATTCCGCACCCGGTCCGACTAGTAGACCCACTTGCATGTGACGATCCGCCACACCCGAGGGACCTACAAGTGGTATCAGAGCTTTGCTCCTGATTTCGAGTGTTGTGAGTGAGTTTGGAGAGTTTCTACCGAGTTTTAAAAGAGGTATTTTTGTTGATTTTTGTGATAAAATAGGGGTAGCTCTTGAGCACTATTTTAGAAGCAAAAATCACTCAAAAACTGATTTTTGTTGTGTATTTGAGTGTTTTCAGCATCAAAGGTTGGTTAGAAACAAGTTTCTGACCCTTTGGCTCATTTGCATTGATCATCAGTCCAACTTTTACCATCTTCGGCGACTTTCCAGTGACCGGAATAGTTTGGTGAAAGTTGCTGAAAAGGTGTTGTGCGTACTTACCATTTCTGGCAAAAAGTACAGTTCTGTTGCGTACTTACTAAATGCGCAAGACTGATCTTCTGCGAACTTAAGTTATATCATGCGTACTTATCATTTACTCCTGCGTACTTATCAAGTACGCAAGAGCAAATCTAAATACGCAAGACCATTTCTCAAGTGCGCAACTGTGTCTGATTTTTTTGAAATTTGTCTAAGTGTTCACTATGTCGAATCTTCAGAATCTCAGAAACCTGTTAAACTATGATAATGAGATCGGTACACCACAGAAACCGCCAAAGTTGCTGAACGTAAACGATTATTCTAATTGGAAAGCATGTTTCGAGCACTACATTTCTTATACCGACTCATCGCTATGGATACCAATCCTTGAGGGATATAAGCATCCCACACACATCTATCTTGATGAAACCATGCCCAAACCTATCTCTAAGCTTTCTGACGAAGAAAAGAAAGCTTACGATCGAGAAAAGAAGGCACTTGGTTCGATCACTATGGCATTAACTCGGGAATTGTTCCACAATTTCCGAGGTTATGACAATTCCAAGGATCTTTGGAAAGCTTTACAGAAAAGTTTCGAAGGAAATAGTGATATCAAGAAGAGTAAGCGGGATCTTCTCAGGAAGCAGTATGAGTGCTTCAGATTTTTAGAGAACGAATCTCTAGATGACCTCATCTCTAGATTCTATCATTTACAGACTGAGTTGAAGGATTTTGAACTCAGGTATCCAGATGAAGAGATGGTGGAAAAGTTTTTGGATGCTTTGCCACCCAAATTTGAGATGTACACAACCCTGATGAGGGAAAATCCAAAATTCTATGAATTGACAGTAGAGGAGGCAATAGGAAGGGTTCAAGCTCATGAAATGAACCTAAAAGAAAGGAGAGCTCAGGAAGTCCTCAGATACAAGACCCTTCTATGTATCATGGGTTGACTTCTACATCCAAGTCATCGGGCTCTGGAATTGCCCTTTTCACTGGAAACTCTACTGATGAAGACCACTCAAATGGTTGTGGTGGTCATGCATGCTATGCATCTGGATCAGGGTTGGGGTCTCATCATCAACATACCTCAAGAAATCCTCCTGCTACGTCTTCAGCTAACCAATCAGCTATAGCTAGAATAGCTGAAGATCATGTAGCATTATTCTCATAATGTATGCTTTCCTATGAGAACTTCATTGGCGACAAGCTTACAGATCCCGAGACGATTGAAGAAGATTTTAATCAAGTGGATCCTGATGACATGGAGGACATGGATATTCAATGGAATATGGCCATGCTATTGAGGAGAGCCAAGCGTTTCCTGAACAGAACAGGAAGAAAGTTTATTGGCGGGCATCCTAATGCCAAGGTCGGGTTTGACAAATCTAAGGCCAAATGCTATAAGTGTCTAAATTTTGGACACTTTGCTCGTGAGTGTCAGAAAGACAGAGGACCGGCCTCTGGTTTTACCAGACCTAGCTAAGGAAACAGCCATGGCCACAACAACTCAAACCACCACAATCAAAGCCAAGGTGGAACGTCCAATGCACTGGTAGCTCAATAGGATGAAAGCTTTGATTGGGGTGTTCATCTGGAGGATGCCATCATCGCACAGACTCAGGTTGGTCTCATGGCTGAGATCATAGAGATGATGGAAGCAGAGAAAAGGGAAGCTTCTATGGCTGACCTAGAAGAGTCTACTACTGCTGCTACAGAGGAAGAGAAGGAAGCTGAAGAAAAGGAAGCTTCTATAGCTGAGAAAGAGGAATCGACTACTGCTGTTGCTCTCATGGCCATTGGAGAAGCAACAAGTTCATCTTCTGAGGTAGACTCTAATCCTTTTTCTGTTATTTCGTGTTCTAAATGTCTAGGGCTAAAACTTGAAAATTCTAGGCTCCAATACAAAATCGAACCCCTAAATATGGCAGCTCTAAACTATAAAGAAAACGAAAAACATTTTAAAGATTCTATTGAAACGTTGAAAAAAGAAAAATGTGAAAATTCTCTAAAAATAAGCGATCAACAACTTCACTTAGATGTTGCATACAGGGGGTTAGAAAAACGGAACAATGAAATCAACAAACTGCAAAATGAGATCTTGCAGTTAAAATGTACTAATGAGAAGTTGAAAAACTCTCGTTTTGTGGTGGAACACTACGAATCTGTAGTGAGACAAATGAATGGGTTAGGGCTGGGTACTAATGCCATTCCTCCACCAGTGAGCGGGAAGTTTGTCAATAGCTTAATAGACATTGATCTCACTTGTCTAGATGAGTCCTCTGATAAGGATGATTCCCCTAAAAAGGATGAATCCTCAAGTAAGGCTAACTCCACATCTAGTGAGGAGTTCGTTACTGCTTCTGAAGATGGGTCGGTTAACACTTGCCCTGAAGGAGTAGTATCTGAGGAGTTGTTGACTGAACAGAAAGTAAAGAAAAACATTATCACTAATAGTAATAATTGCATTTTAACTGAATCCGATATCATTGAAACAAATGATAAACTAAAGGTAATGCTTTATGGGGGTTATAAAAGTCTTAACCAAGTAAAGAAAGAGGCTTTTTCAGCTCACTATGGGCTTGGTTACAAAGAGAATTTGGAAAAATACTATACCCCCAAAAACCAAACAATAAAGGTTCAGACTCCTGTTCATAAACCAACTCCTCCTGCTCATAATGCCGAGTTATCTAAAGCCAGATCTAATGAGCCTTACAAGAGAACTTATATAGACAAGAGGAATGGTTTTCATTGTGGCTTGGTTGGTCACATTCTTGTGAACTTTCCTTCAAAGAACCAAGGGAAACGGCTTGTTGTTTCACAACCAGCTGTTATCCCTAAGTCGCCATCAGTGTACCCTCCCAAATGTCTAAAGAAAAATGTGGTGAAACCACCGGTCAAACCGATGGTAAAGCCTAAGATCAAATCTGAAGCTAAACCATCTGTGTCAAGAAAGGTAACGCAACCTGCTGTACCTTGTGTATCTACCTCTGGTAGTACACGTACTAGTGAGAAATCTGTGGCGAGACTATCTAAACCACAGAGAAGAAGAAGGAACAAGAGGTTGAGAAAGCTAGAACAGCTGATTTCAGTTCAATCAGGCGAAGCTTCCACAAGTTCACCTGCTGTTGTTGAACCAAAGTCTCCTGTTCCGGTTAAGAAACAGAAGAGATCCTAGACTGCCAAATCCAAAACTTCTCAATCTCCTAGTCCTAATTCTTTGAAAGATTCATCCGTTTTGAACAGTCATCACGACTGTGAGTTAAAGGAAGTAGTTTATTTCGAAAAGGATGGACGACCCAAGACCACAATGGCTTGGGTCTCCAAATCTAACTAATTCTTTTGTTACTCGTGTAGGGACGTCCGAAGGGTACTATCTCTAATCGCTGGTATGTAGATAGTGGATGCTCCTGGCACATGACAGGAAACATGGCCCTGCTTCAAGATGTTAAACCATTTAGAGGCAGCTATGTGGCCTTTTGTAGGATCGTGAGAATACAAGATGGTTCTGTTCTTAGTTGAGGTTGGTGGAAACAAAATCAACTACACAATTTATAATCAAGTAAACATAAAGAATACTGATAAACACTGTTGTATTAAGCTTTTGTGAATGCAAAGATTACAAGTGATAAACTCAATGAATAAGTATGACAAGCACTACAAGCACACTTACAATGAAGTGGTAACTCAGTATTTATAGTAACTTAGAATCAAGACAGACCCTTGATTCTAAGGATCAGATCGAACACAAGCCGTTGATCTTGTTTATTAATTTACATTACACGTAAAGGCTAATCTAGTTAACTTTACTGAAACGTTTTCTTTATTCATGATTGTTTGCATGCTTGGAGAAGTGTATTGTCGTCCGTCATTGGTTGACCATAGCGGTTCCTTCTGCTTTGAGTCTGTCAGTTGCTTTTTTAGAAAGGTGTCAGAGACGCTTGGCCTGGATAGTCAGCTGCAGCGTTTGGTTTTCAGTGAATAGAGCTATCGGCTGCAAAGAGTGAAGGTTAGCCTATCAGCAGCAAACATGGATGACCACTGCTGATAAGCCTATCAGCAGCAACTTGTGCTGAATGCTGCTGATAAGCCTATCAGCAGCATTTGTACTTAGAATAATTTTATAACAATCAGTCTTTGGTTCTACAAACTCCCCCTAGACTGATGCTACCAAAATTCTTCTAGTCCCTTTGTTGCTGAAGCTTTTGCATATGGCTGACTATTCTTTCCACCTCATAGCCTCTTTGATCCTTGCTGGGATTATTCAATGGAAGTTCAGACAGAGTCTTGATGTCTTTGTGTGGCATTTCTGCTGCTTCTTTACATCAATCAAAGTGAATTCATCCAAATCAGCATTATAGGACCAAGATACAAATGGAGAGTGAGACTTGAGTGGTTTGATATTCATGACCACATCTTTGCTAGGATTGAAGTAGTGTCTGATAGCTAGCATAAGATGTTTCCCACTCTCATTTGTAGGCTTATGAGCTTCACCCACCTCTAAAATTCTTTGAAGATCGGAATCAGGTAATTTGCAGAACCTCATCAACAGACCTGTAAGTGGATCTTCTTCTCTCAGTTCTCCCCCTGAAGATCTCAAACACTTGATCTTGTGAATTGTAGAACTAGTTAACTATATTTCTTGAGTCTTCTGGTTTAGGAGTGGGTTTGGGTATCTTCAAGGGAGGCAGTTGACGAGTGGGAGCTGGGTGGGATGACTTGGACTTTTTGGGTGGAGGAGTGGAAGGCTTGGGGATGTTTGTGGATGGTGTTTGGAGAGAGGAAGTAGTTTCTGGTGCAGAGGTTCTTTGTTTCTTGACTGGTCTCTTTTCCAGTCTTTCTTCCTCTTCCTTTTTCACTGTTGTATACAGGGCTTGTAGGTTCATGAAGGACATGGGACCTAACCTTTTTCCACTTTCTCCCCTTGCCTTAAGGAAGTCAGTCATCTTCTTCCTTTCTTCATGGGTCCTTAGATTAAGGGCAGTGGCTTTCTTTGACTTCTGTTGAGCTTTTTCTTTCTCTTCATCTTTCTTTTTCCTTGCCAATTCCCCCTGCTGACCCATGAAGGCTCTATAGATCTCTTTGTTTGACAGTTTTTCAAGGTAGTCTGCATCCTCACCTTGAGAGATCAGAGCTTCAGTCCACTCCTCCCTTAATTCTTTTGCTAGTTTAGAATCAGTGATTCTAAACTTAGCATCTTCCTTCCTTTTCTTTTTAGCTTCTTCTTCTTCTTCTTTTGCAAACTGTTCCTGCAGCTGTCTAGCAAGTTGTTCATCTTCCTCAACTTGAGACCCTGCATGGACTTTTACCTTCATTTCATCCAGCTGTTTGGCATACAGCTGGATTGTCTGTTGTCTGAGAAGTATGGCTGCCTTTCTATCTTCATGCCTTTGTTTTTGAGCCATCTCTTCAGCCAACTCTTCTTCTTCTCTTTTCCTTCTTCTCTCTTCTTTCTCTTTCTTTTCCTTTTGCAACCTCTCTTCATCCTCTTTTGTCATGATGCCCTTCCCTTTATTAACATTGGATGCCTCTGCTCTGGCTTCACTGATCACAGAAACAGCTGATTGTAGTGCTGTTGGGATCTCTGCCTTGGCTTCATTGGCATGTTGAGGGGTAGATAAGGGAAGGTCTTCAGTTTGGCACTCAGGATCTGTAAGTTCTAGCAGCCTTTCTCTCACAGAGGATCTTGCTTCATAAGCTGCAGCGCAGATGTTAACTGGAGGGGAATCTGAGTTGGAGTCAGTGTCAGAGGATGACACATCTTCTTCCTCATCAATCCTTCCTTCCTTCTCAAGGTGAGCTTTGATAATTGCTATCATCGCTTGGCTTTCAAGGGAGTTGACATTGCAGATGTTGGCTTTTAGTAGATAGATCTTGTGGAGGAAATTTGTTGGTAGCTGAAGGATGTTCCCGGTGTTGATGATGAGAGCAGAACCGTTGCTTAGGAAGAAATCGTGGTCAAGGAGCCTAGTGCTTACCCATCCTAGCACGTCCGAGTCCTTGACCAGGAAGGCATACAGAAATTTTTGAAGGCCCAGAACTCCTTCTTCAGTGAGAAGACTGCTCCTTGTTATTGCAAGATTGTTGGGAGACAGTCTTCTTTCTGCGGCCGACGAAGATTCAGGATAAGCTACCCGTCTTGCTGTTTGTAGGAGTCTTCTGAACTTGGGTAGATTATCCTCCATCAGGTCATAGAACCTACCAATGGAAAGTTCTGCTGAGAGATCCGTTGAAGAGTTGATGCAGTTAGATAGATATAGTTGTAGGACTTGGAGGGCATTGAGTGAGTTCCAGTTTAGCTCTTCTACTCCGCTGAACTCCCATCCAATCCAGAACCTCTCAGCTGATCCATCATACCCCCAAGCTAGAATAGAGTCAAACTCTAGCTTCTTTGAAGATTTGGGGGGTAGTGGATTGACCTATGATGGCTGCTGCTTCAGGGATGATGCTGACCAATGTAGATGTTTGATCTTTGCCTTCAACATCAGTCAGCACTTCATCCACAGCCCTGACAACCAACTTCCAGTCTTCAGAGATCTCTTCTTCTTCATCTTCTGATACTGGCAAGTCGTAGACCTGTACAAAAGCTGGCCTGTAAAGTGAGCTTTGGAAGGCAGCCTGCTCCTGTATCCAGTCTTCAAGGCTGTCTTCGTCTTCTTCCATGGAGACTATCTGCCCCTTTTTGGTTGCATCAGTGGACATATAGGCATCTGTTTGAGTGTCCACTGAGACAAGAGAGAGAGAAGCCGTGGAGGGACATTGATGGGCTTCATGCATCAAGACTTGGTGTCGTAGTTTGGACACTTCGGCCTCAAGCATAGCCACCCTGGCCGTCAATTCCAAGTTGTGTAGTTTCAGACTGTCCTCATCCACAGTTGTAGAATCCTTGGACCCAGATGGGGCCGTAGGCCGAGCCTCAGCATCCCCATCACCCGTGGTTTCTTGGCTCCAGGGATTCCTCTCAGTGAGGGGAGTTTCCAGGGAAACACCCTCACCATGAGTTGCCGTGGTCGAGGTCTTAAAGATGTTGTCACTGTCCTCCTGGTCATTTGATGGACCAGCAGTAGTGACAGCCTCTTCCACATCCACTCTTTCAATACTCCCAGAGTGGACCTTCAAGGGTGAAGAACTTGGGCTGGGTGTGTCGGAAGCAAGACCAATCAGTACCTCCTTGATAGTGGTAGTTGGAGAAGGTGCATCACTTTGGTCGGGTTCCTCAACACTTAAGTTCAAGGAAGAAAGGAATGGCTCAACGGGCTGTTCTATGGATCCGGGAAGTGATCCTAATCCTAATAGAGAGACTTCTGAAGGAGTCTCCCTAACAATGTGGCTTTCCCTTATGGTATTCTCACCAGAATGTTGTGATTCTGAGTGAGGGATGTTGGCTTGGGTGGGCCTTGGAGGCACGAGAAGAAGGAGTTCTCTTGCCCCTTTTTCTTGTATATTTGGCTGCAACCGGGGCCCTGTGTTCCGGTTGAGCAAGCAAACTGGGGGTGAGTAATGTATGAATAAAAAGTAATTCATGACATGATCCCATATTCTTTGATGTTTATATTGTATCGTTTTTGCTAAAAGTTAGCCTGATATGATCCTCTACTCGTGTCTTTGATCAAAAATAGTTTGTGTGAATACCTGTATATTTCTATGAGAAAAGATCAAAAAGATTTTAAGTTTATACATAGTTCAATTTTATTCAGAAAAGCCAAAAATATTTGTGTTTAACCTTCCTGAATTGTATTTGAATCCTCCTGATTGAATACTTTTTATCTTGTTCGTTATTTGACTTGAAAAACTTCATAAACTTGAGTTGAAAGTTTGCGCACTTAAGGGTTTGTGCGTACTTATAAGTGCGCATGAAGTAAGCCCTGCGTACTTAACAAGTACGCAAGAGTTAAGTCTTGCGCACTTGTAAGTACGCAAGAGTTAAGTCTTGCGCACTTGTAAGTACGCACGAGTTAAAACGTGCGCACTTGCTAAGTACGCACGGCCTTTTGGTGTTGGGTATAAATATGGGACTTAGAAATTTTCTGAGTTTTTCATCGCATTCAAACTGATACTTTTCCCTCTGCAAAATTACTCAAAAATTTGTGTGTTCCTAAATCGTCTTTTCATCCCATTACAAGTTTCATCATCTAATAACATCGACTTGGTGAGAATCTAGGCTCATTCCATCCACACAATCGTGACTTTGGACCGATTAATGACTTAGAAAAATCTAGGTGTATTCCGTGATTTTTGGGAAATCTTTGGGTTGTTTGGGTAACCTCTTATCATTAAAACATGATTAGATAACATAATCGACCCTTAATCGTCCATTCTAGTCTTTGATTTTGACTTTGGGCTTGAATTCGAACCGTCAGTGGTTCGGTCGACCGTTTTAGGTCAAAATTGGTCATGTATAGCAGTGTCTTGGTGTTGATATTGGTCCCATAGGATAGAATATTCGATTCCGACCTAGTGGAGACCCAATACACACCGATTTTTGAACATCAGTTGAATTTCAAATTTCTGAAATTTTTCACCAAGTGTAGTTCTTGCGCACTTAGCTAGTACGCAAGAAGCAATTCATGAGTACTTGTTAAGTACTTAAGAGGAAAATCTAGCAAGTACGCAGGACCAACACTTGGCAAAAATTCCTAAGTCTGAAATTCAATTCAAAGAGTAACTGCTATACTGAGTCATGTTTATCCATTTCCAATGATACGTGTTGTTCTGATTATGTTTTCTGTGTGTTTTTGCAGATCATGGCTTAGGCGTTTACTAACGAATTCAACCTGTTAGCTAACACTGAACCAGAATGCAAGGGTGCAGCATTGCAGTACAGAGACATAGTTGATTTCTTGAACCGTTCAAGAATCAGCTACGCCATTTCTGCTGACACGATCGTGTCAAGACCCTATCTGGAGCAGTTTTAGGAGACTGCGGAACATGATTGCACGGAAACCCCCAACGTTATAAGGGCTACCGTTGCTGGTCATGCTTTCGCTATCTCTGAAGATACTATTAGAAGGGTCCTTCAATTCAGAGATCTCTCGACCGACCCGACAGCCTATCCAGACTACTATGTGGACGGCTGTTGGAGGCAAAGAATGGGTTATGTCGGTGCGAGAGACTATGCTTCATACATGAAGATGTGGGTGTTAGACCAATGGAGATACTTCACCCACGTCATGATCATGTGCATCTCATCAAGGAAAGCTGGAAAAGATGCCATGGGTCTTGCAGCAGCCATGATCGGCCTTTCTCTCAATAAGGGCTACAACTTCTCCCTCTACATTTTCAAAGCCATCAATGACCAAATCAACACAGCGGAGAGGTTTCAGTTCTTATTATACCCTAGGTTTGTGCAACTATTGATTAATGACGTGTTGCCAAACCTACCTACTATAGGGGAGAGACTGCAAGTAAAGAGGGTGGACAAAAGAGTATTCGCACAATTCCTAAAGCCAGGCGGTGTAGATCCTACCCCTGTGCATACAGAACTCTTTGGCCACCTCATTAATGAAGCATACGTGGCACCAGGTGACTGGAGATGGTATAGTCACGATTCGGAGCTCGAATTGAATGAACACTCCGACGAACAACAGCAACAACAACAGGAGGAAGTGGACAGTGATGATGGATCGTCTGATGATGGAGACGACGAAGGAGGAAATGATGGTGCTGAGGGATCCGACTCAGAAGAGACTGAGTCAGATTCTTCTGATTCCGATGATGCACCATCGCATGTACACCCAAGGAGAACGGCAAAGGTAACCCTACCTGCGTCGTCCTCCAAGAGAAAGCGACAGTCTTCTAGCAGTGAATACGAGCCAGACTCTGACTTTGACGCTGCTATACAAAGACAAAGACGAGAAAGCATTCACAAGAACAGGGGCGATAGGCAACAGCTTTCTATCCCCAGTGAGGTGGAGGCTCAGCAGCAAGTACAAGTTTCAGCTGCTAGTCCTGATTCAGCCTCCACCCCACCTTCACAGCAACTGTATCGTAGGAGGAGGAGGCCACATGTGCAACGTGAAGTGGCCGTCACTACAATCAAAGAGGTGATTCCTGTAATAGTGACCTTCCCTACCACAACTACTCAGGTGGCGGTGACTACTCCAATTCTCACGGAGTCAGTCACCATCACCCCTACCATTACCCCTACAACCCTCATCACATCCTCAATCCCAACCACCACCATTGAGCCTCTAAGTCAACCCTTCAATTATGGAGATTTCACACAAGGGTTTGACTTCGATACCGTCTTCTCCTCCCCTATTCACAATACCGAGGCGTCATCATCCAGACATCCTGATCCGAATGATGCAAGGATAGATGTTCTGGAAACCCAAGTTGCTGGATTGCTGGAGACTATTCGGAAATCAAAGGAGGAGTCTGACGCTAAACAAGCACAGATCAATTCTTTAGTAGACGAAGTTAGAATCCTTCATAGCCAGAGAACGGGGACTAATGAAAGACTGAAGAACGTCATGGCCCAGAACGAGCTCGTTATCAAGACAAATGAAATGATTCTGGGTCATAGGACGTCCTTGGAGCTGAGGTTTGATACTCAAAGGAAGGAGCATGAGCTGATGGTCAAACTGATTGCTGATCTGACCAAGAAGCTTGATGCTCAGGAGGAGAAAGAGAAGGAGAAGGAGAAAGAGAAAGAAAAGATAACTACTGGTGATGAGGCTTGTCATCCTATCGACCTGACTAAGGATGATGACAAAGACAAGGATCCCGAAGTCGGTCCTAGTGGAGGTGAGCACCAAGCTTTAGCAATCGTGCCCATCTCTGCTGTTCCAATGGCTCAGGGGGAGTATACTCATCAAAAGGGTGGTGATACCTCTGGTGGTGGAGATAAAGGAAAGTCAGTGGCTGAAGTGCTTAAGGACTTATCTGATGATGAGATCCTATACCTAGAGCCTGACTATTCCAATGAAGCATAGATCGATGCTCTCTTTAATCTAGAAGAAGGAGAGATCGACTCTTGTGACGATTGGGATGATGATGATGAAGAGGTTTTAATTGAAATTCCCAAGGGTGACGGGGAAGGAGAGTACGAGTTAGAAGATGTAGAGATCTTTGAATTTCCATCCTTCAAAGCTCCGCTCGACACAGGTTCAGTCGAGCATGCTAGTAATGCGGAAGCCTCGACTGAAGCCTCCCCAGTTAACCCTACACCTGTGGACCCAGAGGCACCAAAAGAAACAGATACGCCTTCTACCTCATTAAAGGGTCCAGCTCCTGTGTGGCAAAAGACATCTATAATAGACAAACAAGGAGCAACATGGAGGATCTTGGCTGTAAGGTTCGAGGAGGATAAGCAGCTGTTTGCTATCAAAAGATCTGGCGGGGTTCAATACTTGAAACCCACCAGTGAAGCGTTCAGCTCCTTACCCAAATACGACATTGTGAACCTAGCAAACCGAGAGCTGCTGGGTTATTCCAATCACGCAGTGGCGATGGGTTTGTGGGTGGTTCTGCAGCGAGAAGCAAGATCTGGGAAATTCGAGATGTTCAAGCCTCAAGTGCCCAAGAGAGTCAAGGATAAGCACGCTAGACATCCTGTGACTAAGAAGCACTTAAAGAAATTGGTATACCAGCCAGTGCGATGTGAAACTAAGATTCCCCTGAGAAAGTTATCTCAGGATATTCTTGGTGACATGTGGTACTGGTACGTAGATCCAAAGACGGGCGAGGCTGTGATCATGGGTAAGGTACGTGCAGAGAGCGGGAACATAGTGCCAAAGGAACTGATCAGAATATTTGATGAAGTCTGCTTCATCAACTTTTATGTGAAAGATCTGGAGGCACTAGCAGACAGATACTGCGTGTATACTGATGAATGGACAAAGCTCATTGCTTCTAAATATGACAAGGTGATTAAGTTCTACCTTGATTACAAGAAGAAGATGGAAGCTAAAGATCAAGTGCTGTGAAGACTGAAGATGTGAAGACTGAAGACTGAAGATTATCTAGAGTTGTTGTCAAGGGGGAGTTTGTTGAAGCACTTTCCTGTGACAAACACTCTGGATAGAGTCTTAGTTTGTATTTTCTTGTTTTAATTGTCTTTGTATGTAAGAGTCTTTATGTATTAGTTTATCGAGTTGTATTTACTTTTACATATTGAATGTTGCATTTTTCTCTAAGTGTTTTGCGCACTTGTATGTGCGCAGGAGAAAGCTCATGCGTACTTAGCAAGTACGCAAGAATACCCTTGCGTACTTGATAAGTACGCAAGAGCATTTTGCCCTGCGCACTTGCTAAGTATGCAGGCATCAGGTCTTATATAAATAAGATAGGTTGACAGAAGTTAAGTACGCAGGCATAACAGAAAATACGCAAATTGTAATCTCAGTACTTCTCTCTGTAATCTTCAAGTGTTTATATTACAAAGAACGTTTAAAGTGTTTTCTCTTGTCGGTTTACTTTGTTTAGTTTGACTCTCCGCCTAGTCACGGTTATTCCGCACCCGGTCCGACTAGTAGACCCAGTTGCATGTGACGATCCGCTACACCCGAGGGACCTGCAAGTATTTTCTCACAATAGTTGATGGTTACAGTAGACCTGCTTGGAGACATCTATTAACCACCAAAAGCATGCTTTTGTTCTCGTTCAAGGATTTATTGAAATGGTGGAAACTCAGTTTTAAGGAGACTGTGTTCTTACTGTAACACACTTAATTAATATCTTCCCCACATAAATTCCTCATAACAAGACTCCTTATGAAGTTCTTTTTGGCAAGTCTCCAACTTTTACTCATTTGAGATCTTTTAGATGTTTAAGTTATGGGTCAACTTCTTCACAATGTAGAATGTAGAGAAAAGTTTCAACCAAGATCACAAGCTTGTATGTTTATTGGATATGTATTTAGAAAGAAACGATATAAGCTGTATAATTTTCCTGTTCCTTCTTCATAATCTTCTGATCATTCTTTAATTTTTCCAACTCTTAATGATATCTATCAAATGTTTCATTCTCAAGATCCACTTGGTTTTTCTTCTTCTTCACCATCTTCTCGTTCCACTTCTCCATCTCATTCTGCTTCTACACCTACAGTTCCATAAGATTCTACAATTCCGGTCAGGAGTTCTACTTGAACTTATGTTCCTCCTTGGGATATATGCAAGATTATGTCTGTAATTCTGCCTTTACTTCTGCATCTTGCTCTTTTTGCTCTCATATGATCACAATAGTACGTCTTCTTTCTTCAATCTTGTTAATTTGTCCACATACTCTCAGCAACTCTTATTTAATCTTGACAAAATTAAAGAGCCTACTACTTATCAAGAGGTTGCTGCCCATCATGCTTGGCAAGAAGCAATCAATATGGAATTTGCAACTTTGGAAAATAATAAGACCTGGGAACTCATGAATTTCCCACTGGCAAAAAGGCTATTTAGTGCAAATGGGTATTTAAAGTCAAATACAATGCTCATGGTATTGTTGGGCATTGTAAAGTCAGATTGATTGTTCGTGGGTATACTCAAAAGACTGAAATTGGTTACAATGAGACTTTCTCTCCCGCTATCAAAATAACAACTATTCAAAGTCTCGTTGTTGCTAATAAAATGCGATGGGGTTTATAGCAGTTAGATGTGAAAAATTCCTTCTTGCGTGGTAATCTTGATGAAGACATATACATGAATCTACCTCTAGATATGACTCTATCCAAACCGAATCAAGTTTTGAAACTCAAGAAATCCCTTTACGAGTTGAAACAAGCTTCTAAGCAATGGTATGGGAAGCTCTCTAATGCTATTTAACGTCAAAGGTTATATGAGGTGTGCAAATGATTATTCCTTATTTTCCAAATCAATGGGTAATTCTATTGTCCATGTGGCAGTTTATGTCGATGACATTTTACTCACGGTAATGATAATAAAGAAATAGCTAACTTGAAGAGTTTCATACATTCCACATTTTAGCTTAAAGACCTTGGCTCTCTACACTGTTTTTTGGTAGTTAAGATTTTAAAGTCTGGTTCTGGGAATCTAGGATAGTTATGACTCAAAGAAAGTTTGCCAATGATCTTTTAACTGAATTTCATGCTAAGAATATTATTCATGTGCCTTCCCCTTTATCATTGCATCTTTAGTTCAACGTGTTTCCTAGGCACGGTTTCAATCCCATATTTTGATGTAGTAGTTTTCTAATCGCTTCTTCGTTTTTATTTTATCGATTGAATCAACTTGATGATTGATGATGTTCTTCATATTCAAACGTTCGATGGCTTCAAACTTCTGAAATCAGATTTCAATTTCAATCCGATGGCCTGTACCCTATGTTCGCTGATTGTGTAAAGTTGGGATTGAAAACTGCGATTTTAATTGCGTCGCTTCTGAACTCAATCAAACGATCGTTGGTTCTTGAATGGATCAATTTAATCGCCACTTCTTTGCTTCCGATGTTTCCATTCAATTGATAATTAGCAAACGTTCTCTTGATTGATTACTCGTCCCAATGGATCTTGAACACCGCTCTGATACCAATTGTTAGTAAAGCAAAGACAAATTGAATGTAGATGATTACAGAGATTTACACATACACTTGAATTTTTTGATTACTTTTTTTCATACTCGGTACATGCATATATACATACCGAACCAGTGCCTTCAAACGACGCAACGATTAGTAAACACCGATAAGACCTATTGACCAATTACACTTTAACCCCTTCTAATTAAAAGATGACACTATAACTCCTTATACTACTAATGATAATAATAATTATGACATTTGATTTATGAGTTGATTTAACTACCAATATAAACGAGCTTTTTTGCCTAGTCCCGAATAGTATACGAGTTGATTTGGAGTAAACTCTATGTAAAATATTTTTTGAGTAAGCTATTAGTAAGGGAGGTGGGAGTGGGAGGCGGGTTGCGGGTACACCGTCGCATGGAAAGTGGCTTCAGCGGGTATGCTTGGGCGGGTAAGGTGGGAGGGTTGCGGAACCTGTGGAAAGCTTCAGCGGCTTCAGTGATGTTTTTGTTCTGAATAAGATTTTTGCATTCGTTTTGGTTCTCAATACTATATCTTTTAACACACGGGTTGCCAAATTATGAATTTACTATTTTAATATCATTTTGCTTTATGTATTTATTTTTATGGATTTTATAATTTATTTTAGTATGTTAAAAAATGTCACTACAAGAAACTTTGGCTTTAGTGGCGACGGCATTAGCGGCGACACTTAAAATGTCGTCGCTATTGGTGATGATCCGGGTGGAGGATAAGACATGGCAATCTGACCGTTCATACGAGATGGGATCCGAGGGCTAGGGTTTTATTAGTATTAGCGGCGACACCAATAGCGGCGACATGTCGCCGCTAATACCTAAAACGATAAAGCGCCAATTATTCCCTCCAGCAGACAGTCTCTCCCTCATCCATTTCCTTCAACTTGATTCTCTCTCAGGTACGACGATTTTTTTCATTTTTTTATCAAAATCCTACCACCGATCGTAATTATGTTTTGAACTTGTGTTTTTGAAGCACCGTTTCACCGACCACCGTGAGCTAAACCATCGACCGACCACCGGGAGACCACCGACCACCGGGAGACTACCGACCGGCGGACCACCGACCACCGGTTAGTTTGATCCCGGTTAGTTTGTATTATTTATAACCCATATTGATTTTACCCAAATTAAACTAATTTATTAGTCACCAAAATTTTACCCAAATATTGTATTAGTCACCAAAATTTATTAGTCTTGATGCCTTGATTTCGTACTATCATTTAGAATTAGCACTGGTTAGTTTGTTTCATTTGCTAGGTAATAGGTGCTAATGTTGATCGATTTTGATTTCCATATTTGTAACCCATATTGATTTTACCAAAATTAAACTAATTTATTAGTCACCAAAATTTTACCCAAATATTGTATTAGTCACCAAAATTTATTAGTCTTGATGCCTTGATTTCGTACTATCATTTAGAATTAGCACTGGTTAGTTTGTTCCATTTGCTAGGTAATAGGTGCTAATGTTGATCGATTTTGATTTCCATATTTGTAACCCATATTGATTTTACCCAAATTAAACTAATTTGTTGCTAACTTGCTTCCTGTTAGACTTGATAAACCAATTTTACCAAAATTTGTTGCTAGTTGCTACTGTCAAATTGTCAATCTATTCTGTGATTTTTTTTGCTTCTATTTGTTAGTCTAAACTGATTTGCTTATATTTCTGATTTCTAAAGTAGTACAGTCTAATTGTCTAAACTGAATTTGATTTGTTGCTTAATTAGCTACTTGTTTAGTTTTTTGGGACTGCTTTTTGAATATATATTAGTTGTCTAAACTGAATTTGATTTCTAACATAAAGGGCCATTTTTGGGACTGCTTTTTGAATCTTTCTTAAACAAACAATCTTGTAATACACATTCATATATGAGATAAGGTATTCAAAAAGTGGGTTTAGCAGCCTACCATTATCCAACCCTTTTGATTACCTTAAATTATGTTTCAGCTGTATCATGGTTGTTGATAAAAGCTGGCTTAAAAATCTAAACCGTAGCTCAGAGGAGTATGAAAATGGACTCAAGTTTTTTATCGAGATGTGCAAAGATCATGTCGACGAAAGAGGCTTTGTGTTTTTGTCCATGTACCAAATGTCAGAATTCGGTCATGCTATCCTGGGTAAAAGTGAAGTATCATTTGTATTCATGGGGTTTCTGTCGGTCGTACACGGATTGGATCTATCACGGTGAAATTTTAATTCCTCAAGTTGTAGTTGTAGATGACGTTGCGTCAGGAAACGATATGGCCGGCGTTATTGAAGATATTATGGAGGAGGAAACCAACCTCGACGAAGGGAACTTGGGTACAGAGAGTAGCGGTGTCTGTGATGATTTTGAAGACCTGTTAAAGGAAGTTCAATCAGAATTATATCCCGGTTGTATAATTTTTCTTCCCTTGACTTTTTAGCAAAGCTTATGCATATCAAGGTGAAGAATAAATGGACTAATAGTTCATTTGATGAGCTCCTCGAGTTGTTGCGATCTTCACATCCAGAAGGCAACAAGATTCCCGCTTCGCATTACGTAGCCAAAAAGACACTAAAGAAGATTGGTTTGGGATATGAGTCGATACACGTGTGCAAAAATGATTGTGCTCTCTTCTGGAAAGAACACCACTCATTGCAGAATTGTCCTGTTTGTAATGAGAGTCGGTGGGTCGATACAAACACAAAGGGCAAGAAGGTAGCTCACAAGGTTTTACGATACTTTCCTTTGACCCCTAGACTACGACGTTTGTATTGTTCAAGGCACACGGCAAAACATATGATCTGGCATAGTATTGGGCGATCAGAAGAGGGTACGATGCGTCATCCTGTTGATGGATCTTCATGGAAATAATTTGACATAAAGTTTCATTACTTCTCGAAGGAACCTCGAAATGTTCGCCTAGGGGTTGCAACTGACGGCTTTAATCCATTTGGTAACATGAGTTCGGCTCATAGCACGTGGCCGGTTGTACTCACCACTTACAACCTGCCTCCATGGCTATGTATGAAAGAGTCCTCATTCATGTTGTCTTTGTTGATTCCAGGACCTAAATCACCTGGGAAAGACATGGACGTTTTCCTTAGACCGTTAGTGGATGACCTTAAAAGCTTGTGGCATTTGGGCGTACGTACTAAAGACGCAGCGACAAACACATTCTTTACAATGAAGGCGGCGTTGTTATGGACCATAAACGACTTTCTATCTCGTAGTAGTCTATCGGGTTGGAGCGGACAAGGCTACAAAGCATGCCCGACTTGTAAAGAAGACACTCCTTCAATACGTGTAACAAATAAAGTCGTATATGTCGGTCATCGCCGGTTCTTAGATGCTAACCATCCGTGGAGAACAAGTTTGGACTTTAACGGGGAACCCGAGACAAGAGCCCCTCCAAAACAATTTAGTTCTGCTGACATAGAAGCTTAACTCGATCGTCTACTCCATCGTCTACCGGGCAAGCATCGAGATTTTGGAGGTGTTACGAGAAAGCGGGAGGAGTTCGAGTTGAACTGGTCCAAACGAAGCATATTTTTTGAACTTGAGTATTGGTCCTCTCTACAACTGAAGCACAACTTAGATGTAATGCATATTGAGAGAAATGTGTGCGACAGTTTGTTGGGTACTCTTCTAATGAACGATAAGACCAAAGACACGACAAACGCACGCATCGACTTGGAAAAGCTAAAAATTCGGAAGACGTTGTGGTTGAAAAAAAATGCGAGTGGCAAGTTATGTAAACCGCATCCAAAGTACTCATTCCAGGTCATTGATCGAAAGCTTTTCTGCAAGTTTATAAAAGATGTTAAACTGCCGGATGGGTTCAGATCTAATATCAGCAAGAGAGTGACAGATAACAATACAAACATTACTGGGTTGAAATCTCATGACTGTCATATTCTCATGCAACGTTTGATACCGATTGGGGTTAGAGGGTTTTTGGCAAAAGATACTTATACACTAATAGTAGACCTTTGTACTTTCTTGAAGCAACTTTGCTCTAGGACACTATTGGTGGAGGATATGTATAAAGCGAAGGATGCCATATTTACAATCTTGTGCCAGTTAGAGTTGATCTATCCTCCATCGTTTTTTGACATTATGGTTCATTTAGTTTTGCATTTACCTGATGAAGCGATTCGCGGAGGTCCAGTATGTATGAGATGGATGTATCCGTTTGAAAGGTATATGAAAAAACTAAAAAATTATGTGAGAAACAAGGCTAGGCCGGAAGGATGTATAGCCGAAGGTTATGTTGCAGAAGAAGCTCTATTATTTTGTTCGAGGTACCTTCGAGATGTTCAGACTCAGTTCAATCGCCCCAACAGAAACGAAGATGTCGTTGTCGAAAAAAGAAAGTTATGGGTGTTTGAGTCTAAATGTCGTCCGTCTAGCGCAAGGAAGATCAAACATCTTTCTGTAAGCGAAAAACTCAACATAGAATGGTTTGTCCTTGATAACTGTGAAGAAGTCAGGAACTACATGAAGTAAGTGTTCCTATCTTTAACTTTTCTTTATCTGTTAAGTCTTTTTCCCTTCCTTACATCTTTTATATTTTTGTCATCATTTTAGTGAATTCAAAATTGAACATCCCCAAGATGATGTTAAAACCAAATTTCTGAGGTGGTTTCTCGAGAATGTAATACACATATTACACACATTAGTAGATATTTGTTAGGTAATACACATATAACACACATTTCTATGTTTGTTAGGTCTATTCGATGAAAAATCAAAATTCTTCAGAACTCCACTCAGAGTTGTATGCTCTTTCAATGGGTGCGGATATAAACGCCTCTACTTACACTATTTGTATAGTCAACTGTGTTAGGTTTATGGTAGTTAACTATGACGCATGGCGCACGACGCAAAACTCTGGGGTTTCAGTGGATGGACAGAACGGTGAGAAATATTACGGCCAATTAGAAGAGATTATTGAGATGCATTATCCAAATGAGTATTCAACTGTCCTATTTCGGTGTAAGTGGTTTGATACTCGAAGGGGTGTTAGATATGAAAATAATATCACCAGTATCAACACAGAACAAGAATGGGACAAAGAAGACCAACTCATATTTGCTTCGCAAGCAAAACAAGTGTTCTACATCAAAGAACCTTCTCGAGGAAACCAAAACAATAACCATCGGTGGGTCGTCGAGCATGTTAATCATCGAAGAATTTGGGATCTACCATTACACGATGGGCGCGTCGAGAATGTACAAGATGTTGCCCCGGATGTTCAAAATGTTAACAATGACTTAACCGAAGATCTTGACGTCGTTCACAACAACTCTTCATCGGGTATAAATTTGTTTGTCGACTTTAGGCAATTCTTTCCCAACAATTCTACTAATCAGGGCGAGCCCGATGAAGTTTCTGAGGATGATACTGATGAAGCTACTCAGGGCGAGCCCGATAAAGTTTATGAGGACGAATCAGAGTATTACACTGAGGGGTCTGATAGTGATACTGAAATATCTGAGGGAGAGCTGTCTGAGGGGGAGGGGCCAACTTAGGGGTCTGATTAAAAGAAAAGTTGTTGTAATTTGTATTTGTATTTTTATGTTGTGATAGAAAACTTTATTCATTATGTATTTTTGTATTTTATATCTTATAAATTTTCAACATAATTTTTGTTTGGTATTTGCTACTATACGTCATGGCCGATGTGATGGGCCATGGAGGAGATGGCGCAGGCCAGGATCCACCATCTCTCGGCGGCTTTGGTGCCGGGCATGGTCACTATGAGGAAGACGGTAAGTCTTATTATAACTTATTTATTTACTACATTCATTCATTTATTATAAACATCATGACTAATAATTTTTTAATTATAACTGCAGCGGCAGCGGCCCAACGACGAAATACTCGAGGGATGGCCAAGAACCTTCGCCTTCGAGCCGTAGTAGAAAAGAACAGGGGGCCTTTATCTATGACGTTTGATACGCAAGCTACATATACCCCTGTTGGTATAGATAATGATTTATTCACTCGTGAAGTGGAGTTGTACATGTGGCGGAACATCGCGTTTGATCGATTTTCTTGGAATGAAGTTTCAGACGCCGAGAAGAATGCGATGTACCAACATCTTGCGGTAAATGATTTATTTAAGTTCTTTTATACTTTATTTTATTATTTTACTTGACTAACTTCTTTTGTTTATTTTATAGAAATCATTCGATCTTAATCGAATTCATGAGAGCACCGACCGTACAAAGTTAAAGTTGGGAATTCATTCAATATATCAATAGCGATACAGAGATCGAAAATCCAACGCATCAAATCGATTTAAAAACGTTGGAGGGTTTGAGGATGTCCCGAGAGCGTTGGTCAACGTCCCAAAGGCGATGCACCGGGATAATTGGCAGAGAGCGATTGAACATTTTTGTTCGGATAGACATAAAAAACATTCAAAAGTTAACCAAGCCAATCGTAAACAACAAGTATGCGTGAACCGTGGAGGAACGTCGACATATAGTAGTTCTTGTTATAAAAAAGTAATGCTATATATATATATATATATATTATATATCTATGTATATATATACACATGTATTATTTGTATTATATATAGTAGTTCTGGTTATAAAATAATTAATATTTAATGTTAAACAGGCTCAGAGTCGACTAGATACGTACCGCGCTGCTCATACACGTAAAGATGGGACGGTTGACAGCGAAGCAGAGCAACTAATTGTAAGAATTTATTTAAAGTATAATTTTTAATATGTATTTTTGTGTGCATTAAATCATCTTTGTGAAATTAAAAACAGTCCCAATTAGAGATGGAGATAGAGTCCTAAACTCAAACAAATCAAGCGACTTCTTCATCTCGACCGAACGAAGTCGACGCATTTGAAAAGGTCCAAGGTACTCGGCGCGGATGGATTAAAGGGATTGGGTTTAAACCTTCATCATCTCAAACGTCGGAATCTTTTGAGCAGTCGCAGGTGCAGCCTACACTCCCAAACACACAGGTAAAATGAACCATATGACCCGTTTAGAGTCGAAACTTGTATGTATGTAGACACATATATGTAAAATGAAATATTTGACCCGTTTAGACTCGAAACTTGTATGTATGTAGACACATATATGTAAAATGAACTATTTGACCCGTTTAGACTCGAAATTTGTATGTATGTAGACATATATATGTAAAATGAACTATTTGACCCGTTTAGACTCGAAACTTGTATGTATGTAGACATATATATGTAAAATGAATCATTTGACCCGTTTAGACTTGAAAGTTCTATGTATGTAGATATATATATGTAAATGAACTATTTGACCCGTTTAGACTCGAAACTTGTATGTATGTAGACATATATATGTAAAATGAATCATTTGACCCGTTTAGACTTGAAAGTTCTATGTATGTAGACATATATATGTAAAATGAACTATTTGACCCGTTTAGACTCGAAACTTGTATGTATGTAGACATATATATGTAAAATGAACTATTTGACCCGTTTAGACTTGAAACTTCTATGTATGTAGACATGTATATGTAAAATAAACCATTTGACCAGTTTAGACTTGAAACTTCTATGTATGTAGACATATATATGTAAAATTAACAGTTTGAGCCGTTTAGACTCGAAACTTGTACGTATGTAGACATATATATGTAAAATTTCCTTTTTTCGACAACGACATCTTCGTTTCTGTCGGGGCGATTGAACTGAGTCTGAACATCTCGAAGGTACCTCGAACAAAATAATAGAGCTTCTTCTGCAACATAACCTTCGGCTATACATCCTTCCGGCCTAGCCTTGTTTCTCACATAATTTTTTAGTTTTTTCATATACCTTTCAAACGGATACATCCATCTCATACATACTGGACCTCCGCGAATCGCTTCATCAGGTAAATGCAAAACTAAATGAACCATAATGTCAAAAAACGATGGAGGATAGATCAACTCTAACTGGCACAAGATTGTAAATATGGCATCCTTCGCTTTATTCATATCCTCCACCAATAGTGTCCTAGAGCAAAGTTGCTTCAAGAAAGTACAAAGGTCTACTATTAGTGTATAAGTATCTTTTGCCAAAAACCCTCTAACCCCAATCGGTATCAAACGTTGCATGAGAATATGACAGTCATGAGATTTCAACCCAGTAATGTTTGTATTGTTATCTGTCACTCTCTTGCTGATATTAGATCTGAACCCATCCGGCAGTTTAACATCTTTTATAAACTTGCAGAAAAGCTTTCGATCAATGACCTGGAATGAGTACTTTGGATGCGGTTTACATAACTTGCCACTCGCATTTTTTTTCAACCACAACGTCTTCCGAATTTTTAGCTTTTCCAAGTCGATGCGTGCGTTTGTCGTGTCTTTGGTCTTATCGTTCATTAGAAGAGTACCCAATAAACTGTCGCACACATTTCTCTCAATATGCATTACATCTAAGTTGTGCTTCAGTTGTAGAGAGGACCAATACTCAAGTTCAAAAAATATGCTTCGTTTGGACCAGTTCAACTCGAACTCCTCCCGCTTTCTCGTAACACCTCCAAAATCTCGATGCTTGCCCGGTAGACGATGGAGTAGACGATCGAGTTGAGCTTCTATGTCAGCAGAACTAAATTGTTTTGGAGGGGCTCTTGTCTCGGGTTCCCCGTTAAAGTCCAAACTTGTTCTCCACGGATGGTTAGCATCTAAGAACCGGCGATGACCGACATATACGACTTTATTTGTTACACGTATTGAAGGAGTGTCTTCATTGCAAGTCGGGCATGCTTTGTAGCCTTGTCCGCTCCAACCCGATAGACTACTACGAGATAGAAAGTCGTTTATGGTCCATAACAACGCCGCCTTCATTGTAAAGAATGTGTTTGTCGCTGTGTCTTTAGTACGTACGCCCAAATGCCACAAGCTTTTAAGGTCATCCACTAACGGTCTAAGGAAAACGTCCATGTCTTTCCCAGGTGATTTAGGTCCTGGAATCAACAAAGACAACATGAATGAGGACTCTTTCATACATAGCCTTGGAGGCAGGTTGTATGTGGTGAGTACAACCGGCCACGTGCTATGAGCCGAACTCATGTTACCAAATGGATTAAAGTCATCAGCTGCAACCCCTAGGCGAACATTTTGAGATTCCCTCGAGAAGTAAAGAAACTTTATGTCAAATTCTTTCCATGAAGATCCATCAACAGGATGACGCATCGTACCCTCTTCTGATCGCCCAATACTATGCCATATTATATCTTTTGCCATGTGCCTTGAACAATACAATCGTCGTAGTCTAGGGGTCAAAGGAAAGTATTGTAAAACCTTGTGAGGTACCTTCTTGGCCTTTGTGTTTGTATCGACCCACCGACTCTCATTACAAACAGGACAATTCTGCAATGAGTGGTGTTCTTTCCAGAAGAGAGCACAATCATTTTTGCACACGTGTATCGACTCATATCCCAAACCAATCTTCTTTAGTGTCTTTTTGGCTACGTAATGCGAAGCGGGAATCTTGTTGCCTTCTGGATGTGAAGATCGCAACAACTCGAGGAGCTCATCAAATGAACTATTAGTCCATTTATTCTTCACCTTGATATGCATAAGCTTTGCTAAAAAGTCAACGGAAGAAAAATTAGTACAACCGGGATATAATTCTTATTGGACTTCCTTTAACAGGTCTTCAAAATCATCACAGACACCGCTACTCTCTGTACCCGAGTTCCCTTCGTCGAGGTTGGTTTCCTCCTCCATAATATCTTCAATAACGCCGGCCATATCGTTTCCTGACGCAACGTCATCTACAACTACAACTTGAGGAATTAAACTTTCACCGTGATAGATCCAATCCGTGTACGACCGACAGAAACCCCATGCATACAAATGATACTTCACTTTTACCCATGATAGCATGACCGAATTATGACATTTGGTACACGGACAAAAAACAAAGCCTCTTTCGTCGACATGATCTTTGCATATCTCGATAAAAAACTTGAGTCCATTTTCATACTCCTCTGAGCTACGGTTTAGATTTTTAAGCCTGCTTTTATCGACAACCATGATGCAGCTGAAACATAATTTAAGGTAATCAAAAGGGTAGGATAATGGTAGGCTGCTAAACCCACTTTTTGAATACCTTATCTCATATATGAATGTGTATTACAAGATTGTTTGTTTAAGAAAGATTCAAAATGCAGTCCCAAAAATGGCCCTTTACGTTAGAAATCAGATTCAGTTTAGACAACTAATATATATTCAAAAAGCAATCCCAAAAAACTAAACAACTAAACAAGTAGCTAAGTAAGCAACAAATCAAATTCAGTTTAGACAATTAGACTGTACTACTTTAGAAATAAAAAATATAAGCAAATCAGTTTAGACTAACAAATAGAAGCAAAAAAAATCACAGAATAGATTGACAATTTGACAGTAGCAACTAGCAACAAATTTTGGTAAAATTAGTTTATCAAGTCTAACAGGAAGCAAGTTAGCAACAAATTAGTTTAATTTGGGTAAAATCAATATGGGTTACAAATATGGAAATCAAAATCGATCAACATTAGCACCTATTACCTAGCAAATGGAACAAACTAACCAGTGCTAATTCTAAATGATAGTACGAAATCAAGGCATCAAGACTAATAAATTTTGATAACTAATACAATATTTGGGTAAAATTTTGGTGACTAATAAATTAGTTTAATTTTGGTAAAATCAATATGGGTTACAAATAATACAAACTAACCGGGAACAAACTAACCGGTGGTCGGTGGTCCGGCGGTCGGTAGTCTCCCGGTGGTCGGTCGGTGGTTTAGCTCACGGTAGTCGGTGAAACGGTGCTTCAAAAACACAAGTTCAAAACAAAATTACGATCGGTGGTGGGATTTTGATAAAAAAAATGAAAAAAATCGTCGTATCTAAGAGAGAATCGAGTTGAAGGAAATGGATGAGGGAGAGACTGTCTACTCGAGGGAATAATTGGCGCTTTATCGTTTTAGGTATTAGCGGCGACATGTCGCCGCTGTTGGTGTCGCCGCTAATACTAATAAAACCCTAGCCCTCGGATCTCATCTCGTATGAACGGTCAGATTGCCATGCCTTATCCTCCACCCGGATCATCACCAATAGCGGCGACATTTTAAGTGTCGCCGCTAATGCCGTCGCCACTAAAGCCAAAGTTTCTTGTAGTGCCATTTGGAACACGAAAGCTTACTTATGCAGATCATACAGCCCCAGGGCGCTGTCTTCGTTACATTGAAGACTACATCATCGAGACTGTTCTTCCCTTTTATGGTAATCTTCCTTTTGTTTCTACTTGTCATTTCAAGAATGCTTTTTGGTCTGTTAATTTATTTATTATCTATGATTTCATGTTTTGAACACAAACATGGATTAATTAAGTGTTTCTTCAAGCCCATTTGCCATAGATCTAGGGGCATCCAGGAAAATTCAAATCGTACCCTGTAAGTTGTCGTCTTAACGAGGGAGGGTTATAGTTTGCTTCACCGTCTCCTCTCAAAAAACACTATGCGTTCATCACAGTATTGCTTGCATGGTGGAGCAATATCCCAATTCACAACAATCTCAAACTCATGGCAGCGTCAAATTCCTTGACCATCTTCTTAAGTTTCATCTAGCCACTACACTTTCAGTCCTCTTCTGTTCAGATTGTACCTCTTTTGATCCTGAATCACTCAGAGTAGTTCTGACGATTTTTTTAGAAACATGATGGAGTTAGCATTAGTGATTTAGTTTGTGGGTGATTTTTGAAACAATTTTGGTTTATGGGTAGTCCGCTCGTCCCACAAGCGGAATTTGAATGTTCAAGTTTGAGTCTGCTCCTCCCACAAGCTTGTAAAAATGGAGCTTTCCTCAAGTCCGTTTGTGAGAGGAGCGTACTTAAACTTGAAAAGTTAGAGTTAGAGTCCGCTTATGGGAGGAGCCGAATCCCCATGAACCAAAATAGTTTAAAAAATCACCCACAAACCAAATAATTGTTGATGTTTATGAGTCGATCCTTTTTGGAGTCCATCATCTTATAATCAGTGGTGCCAACACGACCATTCGAACTCCATTTGGAACAAGAAAGCCAAGGCTGTTTTTAAATGGTTGCTCATTAACATGTTTCCCGGTGTTCTTCCAGAGAGAACATGTATATTTAGAGCTTCAATTCCATCCATCTTCCGACCTCAGGTGGCTTAGCTATTTTGGCCTATTGATTGAAGAAACATATATAAATATAGCATGGAACACCACGGATATTCTGTCGCCGGTCAACAATTTAATGCCTCAGGCATGGAAAATAATATTTATGAAAATAATGCTGGTTGTCAACAAATTAGTTATAGTCAAATTATTAATTCTCAACAAGGACCAACAATTTAGGTCAACAACATTAAATGAAAATAATGGTCATGGTGGTTATCAAAAGATTAATGATTGTCAAAATAATTCTCACTATTATGAAAATCCACAAAGTTGTCGGCTACATGTAGGGGGTGAGCAAAAATAAAAAATTAAACCGAAACCGAATTAACCGAAAAACGGCACCAAAACAACTGACGGTTCGGTTTTGTATTTTTTGAAAACTGAAATTACGGTTCCTAAGCCGAATGTTGGGAGGGAAGTTGTTTCTTTGGGAGGGGTGGTTGTGGACGGGGTTCTCCTTGAACGCGTCTTCTCTCTTCCTATCACGACTGTTAAAAGCATCCCTCATAATTATCGGATGGCGTTTGCCCAGGCATTAACTTCTACCCTCGGAAAAGTGGCGGCTATGCCAGACTCTGTTGAGGCATGGGTGAGACTTTTGTTGTTACCACGTTGCACGTTGCGAGTTTTCAGGCCTTCTAACCGTCAGGAGCGCAGGTCTGGTAGTAGGAAGTCTTTGTAATGTCATAGTATTCAACGGTCGCTGGCAGCTTGGCGTGATGGGGATGGTTTCGAGGAGCTCATCCTATCGCTTGTTACCCAACCTTTGGGGCCGACCACGTGTCGTGTAGAGCTTGTCCCTGGGTCCGATAATTCTATGGCGTGCAACAATGTTAAACAATGTTTACGGAAAGTTGCGAAAAGTTACGGATGGGCATTTCACTGTTGCGGTCAAAGTATTATGCTCTTCAGGGGTTGCACCTTTCGGTAATGATACTATGAAAGTGTTGGTGGCAAAGCATCCCATCCTGCCCCCTCCGGTTATGTCTGTTTTCTTTTCTGAGCCTCCTCTTGTTGTGGGTGATAATGTCGTGCTTGAATGCGTTAAAGCTTTTTCCAAAGGGACCTCTTGTGGGAGGGACGGATTGAGAGCCCAACATATTTTGGATGCTCTTTGTGGAGAGGGGTCTACGATCGTCGTTGAATTGCTCAGGGTTATTTCTGTGGTGGTTAATTTATGTTTCGGGGGGAGATGCCCTAGGGGATTGGCGGAGTTCGTTGCCTCGGCCCCTCTCACACCGCTGCTCAAACCGGACAACGGGATTAGACCTATTGCCATAGGTGCGATCTAGAGGAGATTGGTCTTTAAGGTGGCCATGAGGGGTGTTGGGAAGGAGATGACTAAATATCTGTGTAACTTTCAATTTGGGGTGGGAGTTCCCATTGGGGCAGAGGCTGTGCTCCATAGCGCAAACAGGTTCTTAAATGAGTTTCACTCGGATGGATCGTTGGCTATGCTTACCGTCGATTTCTCCAATGCTTTCAACTTAGTGGATAGGACTGCCCTCCTGCAAGAGGTTCGGACCCGATGCCCGTCCATTTTTCTATGGGTGGATTTTTAATATGGGCAGCCGGCTAGGTTATATATGGGTGATGACCATATTTGGTCCACCATTGGGGTTCAATAGAAAAAAAAAATTGCCTTAGTTTTGCATCCGCTAGTTCATCAGATCAGGGATTGCTGCAAGCTTCTCTTCCATGCTTGGTACCTAGATGATGATATATTTATCGTAGACGCTAAAGAGGTGGCTAAAGCCCTAGCTATTATCAGGTCGGAGGGGCCCTGTTTGGGCCTTGAACTTAACTTCAAGAAAATGGAAGTTTTTTGGCCGTCGTGTAATGGGGTGAAGGTACAAGATGGATTGTTCCCTTGTGAGATTGGAAGACCAGTGTTGGGTGTGAAACTCCTTGGGGGCGCCGTTAGCAGAGATGCAGGGTTCATCAGTAATTTGGCTGTGAAAAGAGCTTCTTGTGCGGTGGAACTGATGAGCTGTCTCCCACGTTTGCGGGACCCTCAATGCGAGCTCCTTTTGCTCCGCTTGTTTATGAGAGTTGCAAAGCTATTATTCGGCCTTCGAACATGCCAGCCTATGTATGTGGGGAAGCTGTTTCAATTTTTGACAAGGGCCTCCGAGGTGCGATCGAAGATATCGTGGTTTGTGGTGGTGCTTTTTTTTGAGGATTTTCAATGTTGGTTAGCATCACTTCCAACCCGTTTTAGGGGTTTGGGTTTATGTGTGGCTCATGATGTATCTGCTTATAAATTTGTGGCCTCGAGGGCACAATCTTGGAATTTATAGGACCACATTCTTCGGGATTGTGATATTGATGAGTTAGACTCTGATGGGTGTGCGATAGATTGCTTGAGCATGTCCCTTCCTGATTTCGATCTTAGCGGTTTCTCTAATAAGGACACCCCCCCCTAAAGCCCAACATGCTTTGGCGAATGCCTTATTTAGCAGAATCGTCCAGAATTTGGGAGTAAAGTTTGATTTATCACCTCGCCAAAAAGCAGTGTTTGAATGTCTCCGGGCTCCTCGGGCTCAAGGTTTTCTAACAGTTATCCCCATTGAAGGATTGGGCCAGCATATGTCGACTGTGGAGTACCGAGCTATCCGCAAGTATCGGCTAATGATCCCCTTGTTTCCGACTGATGAGCCCTACCCAGTTTGCGCAAGGCTTGTTTGGATTCTTTTGACGAGCATGTGGTCCATTGCAAAGAGTTACCCGGGTTTAAATATAGGCATGATTTGGTTAGGGATGTTCTTTGTGATGTTCTCAAACGGGCAGGAATTTATGCTAAAAAAGAGGCCCCCGTGAACTTTCTGAGAGATCCGCTTGAAGGGAGGTCTACTCTACGGTCGGCTGATATTCTTGTGTTTGGTTAGACAGAGGGGAAACACGCTCGTGTGGACCTTACAGGAGTGTCCCCTCTTGTGGGCTCAGGGACAATGGGGTTGTGGCAGGCCATGCTGATTTAAAGGCGGAATCATGTAAAGTTGTTAAACACGAGAAAGCATGTTTAGAGAACCAACACGTGTTTATCCCTTTTGCTTTTGATACTTTTGGGTTCCTAGCACCGGAGGCAGTGGAATTCCTAAACAGGGTTCAACGAGTCGTGCATAGTACTATTTCGGCCTCTAAGACCCAAAGCTTTGTTTTTAGTAGGATCAGTTTTGTTATTCAAAAGGGGGTTGCAGCGCAACTTATTGCCCGTTTACCTGCCACTTTATTATAATCGTCCTTTTTAACGCCGCGTAGCGTGGTATCAAAACTAGTTTTATAACAAAAAAAAATTCTCAAAAAAAAGAAAAACTGAAAAAACCGAACCGAATCAAACATATATACATTTAAACTTTTAAAACATAGTGTGTTCATGCATATTTCATAATACGTATTATATTGTGTTATGTGCTTTACGTTTACACTATTTTACAAACAAACTTTTAAGTATTATGCATATTTGCATTAAGAGTAAGTTAAGATTTATGTTTGTTATTGAATATTTGGATTATAATTTTTATTTTTGAATGTTAACTATTTTATAAGAAATGAATAAATGATGCAACCTAAAAATTTTAGGTAAAATTACATATATCCCCTATTTTCATCCCTAATTACATATATACTCAACCCAAAACTTAAATTACATATATCCCCTTTTTTATAAAATTAGTCTTTTAACCTTACAAGAAATACGACTATTCTTATTCTATCGATCCCAACCCTAACTTTCTGATTCTCACTTCCGATCGATTTCAACATGCAGCGTCGCTTCTGATCGATTCCATCATCCAGTTGGGTATATATGTAATTAATTAAGGGGATAAACGTAAATAAAATTTTGAGCTAAGTATATATGTAATTAATGAAATTTTTAATGGGATATATGTAATTGCTCCAAAATTTTATGCCCAAATTGTCATAATCAATTTATCATTAATTAAAAAAAAATTAGGGCCAAAGTTTTAGACACAAAGTCATTTTTTTTTCGGCACAACAATTTCAATATCAAATGATAAAACCAAACAAACCCGAAACTGAACCGAACCCATCGTGAAAACCTAAAAACCGAAACCGATCGGTTTTCGAAAACCTAAAAAACGAATTTTTGGTTTTTGTTTCTGTGTAAGCCTAAAAACCCCTACCTACAAGGATCACGCTGGCTCCAATACAAGCCCACGAGGCCCAACATCATTTCTTCATTACACATGGCCAATACTTAATAGTCTAACCTGCTTTAGCGGCCCAACATAAGATATTTTAGGCTCACAACGAAACGTTAATGTGGTTATTCTTTGTTCAGGCTTGGATCATTTTTCTGCTTGGGCCACACAACAGTCAGGTCTCTCACATTTTGGGCTCACAGCAGACTTTTCCAACACGTGTAGCCTGGCCGACTCTTGGAGTTTTGACTGTGGCACCACGATTCATGATATCTCGCGATCCAACAACTTATCTTGGTTAGAAGAAAGTGGTTCTTGGCGATGGTATGCCTCTTGACATCTCTCATATTGGTAATTATGGGCTTTCCATTCCAGATCATTCTGTCACTCTTAAAAATGTATGACCCTATTAGTTATTGATCACCGTCTTTCTATTGTATTCTCTTACTCTGCTTTGTCTATTTGGACTTTGACACGTCTGACACTCTACCGCATGCTTCCTAAACCACATCATCTTTAATAGCTTTCTTCCGCCACAACTGCTTCTGAAGAGCTATGATACTCTCGTCCTAGTCACCCTTTAGATTACGTTTTTTCCCTATTTTTTTTCTTAATGTTTCACATAAATTTTTGAACACCGTCTTTCTATTGTATTCTCTTACTCTGCTTTGTCTATTTGGACTTTGACACGACTGACATTCTAGCGCATGCTTCCTAAACCAAATCATCTTTAATAGCTTTCTTCTGCCACAACTGCTTCTGAAGAGCTATGACACTCTCGTCTTGGTCACCCTTTAGATTATGTTTTTTCCCTATTTTTTTTCCTTATTGTCTCACATAAATTTTTGAACACTCATTGCAATTCGTGCAGTATTTCAAAGTCTACTAGACTACCTTTTTATTTGTATGTATCTCGTAGCACTTTTACTTAAAATGTTACTCGTTGTGATATTTGGGCCTTCACACGTAACTCCTCATTCCATTTATCGTTATTTTATTACATTTAGTTATAATTTTACTCGCCTTACTTGGATATATCCCCTGCCACACCGATCACTAGCCATTAATTCATTTTATCACTTTAAAAACCTTACACAAAACCTTTTTCCTCTACATCAAGCATTTGCAACGTGACACAATGTCAGATGGGTCAATTCATATTTGATGCTGGCATTTCCTACCGCATCCCCTGCCCCCTACATACCCTAACAAAATGGGTTGCCAAGCGAAACAAATATCATCTCTTTAAAATTCGAGCCTTACTTTTCCATGTGCACTTACCAAAAATATATTGGTATGATACCTATGCAAAACAATATTTCTCATTAATCGTTTATCTTCAAAAAATCTGATCACTTTCCTCCGTACGAACTCCTCTTTCATTCTAAACCCTATTATTCACTTCTTCGTACCTCTGGGTGTCTGCATTATCCATTTGTTGGTGATCGCCGGACAGATAAACTAACGCCTAAATATGTTCCCAGCCTATTTCTCGGTTATGCGCCTAACCATCACGACTATCTTTGCTATGATCCTCACATGTGTAACATATACACTTCCCGACATGGAAACCCGATTATCCTATAACATCTAGGTGTTGTCGTTCAAAAAAAAAAGGTGTGCCACGCACTGTATTAATCACATCTACTACCCTCACCCACCATAACACTTATACAATGTCCTACATCCACTAAAACCACCCCATCCAAATCCACAGCGCCATCACCAACACCCCTCCCCCTCCTCCACCTACCCCTTCTCGCTTCTCTAATCACATGGTTACTTATTCTCGTGATCATACTGTTGGATTTTATGGACCGACCCGATGGACAACGCGACTGACCGAGCTATGACCCGTAAGAGTTACACCTTGGGCAACGAACATTAAATCCACTTAACCCGCTTAACTTGTAATTACGAACTGTTAGCGAGCCGATATATTTTATATATATTCGTTAGATGAGAATTATTATTTATACTAGTATATGAATAATAATTATATATATTGTTTTAATCTTTTATTAAAACAATTAAATGGGTTCAGACTTTAATATTAACTATTGGGTTTAGGCCCGGTATTGTTTTTATTAGGTTAAAAGGATTAGAGTAATTAATATATAAATATATTGAAAAAAAAATGAGAGATTCTTTTTGATCGATAACTGGCAGAAAAGAGTTTCTTCTTCATCCTCGTCTCCTCGACAGGTTCCTTTGGGTTTTGACAGTTCGCCGATTCTCAGCCTCCTTCGTCAGTCTACCGTCATCCACCCGCTGAGCCGCCACCACAGCAGCCACTGTCGATCTGTCACCTGAGATAGACAGCAGCCACCATTAATCGTCAGTCCACAGCATCGATCATCAGTCCACATTGAAGCTGTAGTCGGTAAGAAGGAGAGATTTGTGAGAAATCTGAGGTGTGTGACGAACCCTAGATTCTCATTTTGGGGGTTTTCACTTTTGGGTTCATTGAAGTAAAGAAGAAGCATATCCTAACCATTTTAAGGAGTAAAGATCAACTAAATCATCCTCACCGCTGCACCGTCGTCTGAAATCAGCCCCGCCGCACCGCGATTAACGCCACCGCTGCGAGTCCGATTCAAGACTAGGAGGAGACCTGCGGTCTAAATCCCTAGTTCTACTGACGGTGGTACCAAGGTGGAATAGGAAGGAGTACCCTAACTTGGGCGCAATTGGGTTAGTTCGTTCCAACTCCTTTATTTCTGTCCGTTTTACCTTCTTGTTACACGAATTGCATGCTTAGACATTCTTGGTCTGGGTTAGGAGGACCAGCAATTGTTCTTGATTCACAGGGAGAGACTTACCCTGTTTTTTTGTTTTGACTGTTGCATATACGTGTTGCATCTGTTTGATTAATGAGCAATTTGTCTATTCTATTTGCCTAACTGTGGTTAAAATAAAAATAAATATTCTATTTGCTTAACTATGGTTAAAATAAAAATAAATACATCTTGTGTATTATTTCAAACATAGACGGTAGGTGGAATAATGTCTCCTTGAGATCATGTTCAGGGGAGAGGGGTGTATCTAGTGCTAACCATAAGGGGTATAGGTTACGTTTGGCATCTTGGAATGTAGGAAGCCTAACTAGTAAAATGTTAGAGTTAGTAGACGTGCTTAGAAAACATAGGATTCAGGTAGCTTGCCTTCAGGAGACTAGGTGGAAGGTTCAAAGGGGGGTGAGTGTAATGGCTACAAACTGTTGCATTCTGGTTGCGATGGAACAAAAAATGGGGTGGGTTTTCTAGTTGCTAAATAACTGCACGGAAATGTGGTAGAAGTGAAAAGATATAATGATAGGATCATGGTGTTGAGAGTAGTACTTGGTGAGGAAGTTGTGGCAATTGTTAGCGCTTATGCACCACATGTAGGTCTAGGAGACCAAGAAAGGAGAGATTTTTGGGGTAGTTTAGACGAAGTAATGAGGTCATTACCTAGACAGGAGAAAATATGCTTAGGAGGTGATTTTAATGGTCACGTTGGTAAGGAGAGTGATGGTTTTCCGATGGTTCATAGAGGTTTTGGTTATGGTGTTAGAAACGATAATGGTAGGGAGCTTCTTGACTTTGCGCTTGCGCATGAACTTGGTATTATAAACACGTTCTTTATAAAGAGGGAATCACATTTGATTACTTTTAGTAGCGGGGGGCGCAACACGCAGATCGACTATTTCCTGATGAGACAAGGGGATCGCAATTGGTGGAAGGATTGCAAGGTAATTCCAGGAGAGTCAGTAGCGACCCAACATCGTCTGTTGGTGGCCGATTTTACCTTGAGAAAAAGGGTGGCGGAGAGGAGAAGAAAAAATAAACCAAGGATCAGATGGGGGAATTTGAAGGACGAAAACATCAATTTGTTTAAAGATAAAGTCATGGCGATGAACACAAATACTAAGGATGGCGACACAAACCAGATGTGGGTAGCTATGGCAACCACTGTCACGCAGGTAGCAAAGGAAACCCTCGGAGTCACATTGGGAGCAACAAGAGGACATCAGGAGTCTTGGTGGTGGAATGAGGAGGTGCAGAGCAAGATAAAGGACAAGCAACAACGATTTAAAGAGATGTTGCAGTGCAGTAATGGAGAGGAGATAATGACACTACGGGAGAACTATAGACAGGCAAAGAGGGAAGCTAAAAAGGCAGTGAGTGAGGCAAAGAATTTTGCCTATGAAACGATGTATAGAAAACTAGACACCAAGGAAGGGGAGCATCATATGTTTAAGATTGCCAAAAATAGGGAGCGTAGGAGACAAGATCTTGGGGTCGTGAAGTTTATCAAGGAAGATGATGGAAGAGTTTTGGTAAAGGGACGAGACATCAAGCTGAGATGGCAAAACTATTTCTACACCCTTTTCAACAGTGGTAGACCAAGTCTAGCCATAACGGAGACTCCCACTACTCAATCCAGTCAACGAAATAATTGTTATTGTCGAAATATCACACAGGAAGAAGTGAGGAGTGCTCTTAAGAAGATGGGAAGAGCTAAGGCAGTCGGTCCAGACAACATACCCATTGAAGCGTGGAAGTGTATGGGAGAGGAAGGCGTTCAGTGGTTGACAAGACTGTTCAACAATATCTTCAAAACCGGGAAGATGCCAGATCAGTGGAGGCGTAGTGTCTTAGTACCCCTATATAAAAACAAAGAAGATGCTCAATGTTGTGCTAACTACAGGGGGATTAAGCTCCTATGTCATATAATGAAATTATGGGAAAGAGTTATAGATACAAGGATTAGACGACAAACCCAGGTTACAGCAAACCAATTTGGGTTCATGCCAGGCCGGTCCACTACGGAGGCGATACACATTTTAAGAAGATTAATGGAAAAGTACAGAGAGAAGAAACATGATTTACATATGGTGTTCATCGATCTTGAAAAGGCGTACGATAGTGTGCCTAGAAGATTGATCTGGGAAAGTCTGGAGGGAAGAGGGATCCCTAGTAAATATATTGAGGCAATTAGGGATATGTATCATGAGGCTAAGACATGCGTCCGAGCACCCGTGGGGGATACAGACTTTTTTCCGGTGGAAGTGGGAGTTCACCAGGGGTCGGCACTAAGCCCCTTTCTCTTTGCAGTAGTTTTGGATGAGTTGTCAAAGTCGATTCAAGATGCAATTCCATGGTGCATGCTTTTTGCTGATGATATCGTGTTGATTGCAGAAAGTAAAGAGACATTGAACAACAGACTAGAGGAATGGAGAACAGTCTTAGAGCACAAAGGTTTGAAGATAAGCCGATCTGAAACCGAGTACCTTCACTGCAACTTTAGTGGTGCAAACGTCGACGAGGAGACCCAGATTTCTATTGAAGGTGGGGTTGTCCCTAAGACACTGAAGTTCAAGTATCTAGGATCTGTCATCCAGAGTAACGGGGACATCGACAATGATGTAGTCTATCGGGTGCAGGCTGGTTGGTGTAAATGGAGAGCGGCCTCAGGTGTTTTGTGCGACAAGAGGTTCCCAATAGGGTTAAAGGGTAAATTTTATAGGGTAGCAGTTCGCCCAGCGATGCTATATGGAACCGATTGTTGGGCCATCAAGAAGACACAAGCTCGAAAAATGGATGTAGCTGAGATGAGGATGTTGAGGTGGATGTGTGGACACACAAGAAAGGACCGAATAAGAAATGAAGTTGTTCGAAAGAGATTGGGAGTCACATGTATCTCAGATAAGATAAGAGAAGGAAGATTGAGATGGTTTGGACATGTCAAGAGGAGACAGAGCACAGATCCAGTGAGAACGGTGGAAACTCTCGTTGTAGAGGGGAAAAAGAGCAGGGGGAGACCGAAATTAACGTGGGATGAGAGGATTAGGCTTGATTTGCTAGATTTACACCTCTCAGAGGACATGATCAATGATAGGATTTCATGGAGACGTCGTATTAGGGTTTTAGGATGAATGACCCGTTGTGGGGGAGAGTAGAGTTGTTTAGCAAAGATTTTGCGTATGTCTTGTTTCTTGTAGGTGTGTTGTGTTTCTTGTGACTAATATACTCTAGTCATACACTGCTAATTGTTAGATTACTGTTAGATTTATTTTACTTTATTACTCATTAATTTTATTTATATTTTTATCTTTTTCTTTCCCATGGAGCCGGGGGTCTAAACGGGAGCAGCCTCTCTATCCCTTGGGATAGGGGTAAGGTTTGCCCTCATCACACCCTCCCCAGACCCTACTAATAGCGTTAGCTATGTGTGGGATTATATTGGGTACGTTTGGTTTGGTTTGGTTTCGGTTTTGGTTTTCGCCACCCACTCCGTTTGGTGATTTCCGGAACCACGAAACCAACCCAAGCCGGACCCTGCCCTGCTGCTGTCCCGTTTCCGGCCAGCCCCGGTGCTACTCGTCTCTCGTGTTGTCAGTTCGTGATCTAGCATCGGTTCGTTGTACTTAGGTGTCTCAACCGGTTAATCATTAACCACTAAGGTATAATTAATCTCATCAGTAGATTAATTGTTTTTTTTTGTGTTTGCGTGTTCATAACCAGATCCTGTTCGGTTTGTCAGTGCTGTTAAATAGGTTATGATTTTATTTTCCACTGCGTATTTATTAATTAACTGAATTAATTAATTTCTCTGTCAAAACCCGTTTTTACAAAAGTCAAACTGATCACCACTGAATACCAACAGTGGTATCAGAGCCTGGGTTATAACACGCAAATCGGAACCGGTCTTGTTTCACCGGTTAGATTAATCACAAACTTTAACTATCTTGAAGTTTCTGATCTGATCTGTTTTTTTGGGGCAATTTTTTTATTTATTAATTTGGTCGTTTTTTATTTTATTTTGACCAAATATATTGCCCGTATGTGATTGTGTTGAATATGTAAATCTGGCCCGACCCATGTGCTTGAGTTGTTTGTGTTTATTATTCTGTTTTTGGTTTTATGGTTTTGGCCTACTTTTGATGGCTCAAAGTTGTAATAGAATAGGCTTTTTTTATTTTATGTAATGTAATAAAAACCCGAAGACAAATCTGAAGACGCAACAGAAATCATGGGGTCAGTGGGAGTCATCCAAGACGACTAGATGCACGGAAGTCCATCCTTGTGGTTGTTTTAATTTTGTGGACCCCGTGACCCGTTTGGTCTTGCTAACTGGCTCTAGCAAGATCAAACAAACTTGGCCCTAAAAGATTTACATATTTATTTGCTTTATGGTTGCTTTTTTTTTTTTTATAACTTAATTTTATAATAAACCAACCAAACGCCAAATATTTTAAAAGGAGTTTTAAAATGTCACAATCTGTCATCACAAGTTCTAATTTTACAACTTGTAGAATTTTATAAAAATTAACAACTGGCTTGTTTTTATAAAATAAATAACCACTAAAGTTTTGCAATTTAAACTAAATTTAATTTCAAAACTTATAACTTAATAGTTTTCAACTATTAACTTTAACTGGTTATTCAAGTCGCGACAAACTTAGTTTTAATAGGTTATTTAAAATTAAGTGTCCTGAGAGGTGAAAGGGTTCATCAAATATGTCATGACTTTAAATAGTAAAACTGGCTTTTACATCACACGTATGATTTAATCATTCATTGTGTTTGACCCTATTCGGTAAACACTAAAATTAGAACCCATATTTAAAACCAATGTTCTATGCCATCCTATTATAAGGAACACTTGGAGCATAAAACGAAACATCGGTGTTTGGAGCCACAGCACCGCACTGGATGCGTAGTTTATCCTTCCAAGCCGCAAGGGTTTCGTTGACACATTCGGCCCTTCCGCGAGTACCTGTTTTAGGACGACTATTACTTTTCTCTCTTGTTACATACCCCAGATGTCAAGAGATTAAAAGTGGGCATAGATGAGGCTAAACGATCAATGCATAGACATGTCTTGTCTTAGCGGCTTCATACACGAGAGTTGTGCATCTTTCCACAATTGACACTAATTGTCAGTCTAGTTACCCACTTACTAATGTTGTATACCACAGCTACCATTAGTGACTGATTTAGCTAGATTCTCACTCCTTATTCTAATTTCTATAATTGGGTCATAAATTAATAAGGATTTTTCACTTTCTTTATACTAATTTATTTTCTTTGCTTATCTTGACAGATGTCTACTGAAAATAAAAATACTAATAACTCCTTCGCTCTCAAGTCAATCCTTGAGAATGAAAAGCTAGATAACACCAACTTTCTCTCGTGGCAGTGCAATCTGAGAATAGTTCTCAAGATGGCCAAGAAGCTCTATGTTCTCGATGCACCAGTCCCTGAGGCACCCGGTGGTAACACGGCTGCCGCTCGTAAGGCCTAGGAAAAACAAAGAGATGATGCCACTGAGGTGGCCTGCCTTATGCTAGCCTGCATGTCCCGTAGACTCCAAAAGAGCATGGAGGACATGGATGCCTTTGACATGATTGAGCAACTTAAGGGCATGTTCCTGAAACAAGCCTGACAAGAATGCTATGAAACCATGTCTCAGCTCATTTGTTGCACGATACAAGAGGGCACGCCTGTTAGTACTCATGTACTTAAGATGAAAGGGTACATCGACCAGATGAACAAACTTGGATATCCCATGAAGGATGACATGGCTACTGATTTCATCTTAAACTCTCTCCCAAGCTCCTATGCTCAATTCGTAATGAATTTCAACATGAATGGCTTGGAGAAGACAGTGACCAAGCTACATGGTATGCTCAAAACGGTCGAGATGAATATCCAAGGAAAGAAAAATCAAGTTCTGATGGTTAGATCTGCTGGTGTTTAAAAACCTAACCCCAAGAAAAGAGGTTATAATAGCAAAGGCAAGAAGAAGATTAATGTTGCTGCCAAGCCTGCCACCAACTATAACAAGAAAGCTTCAAAAGCACCCCCTCCTGAGGAGTGCCAATGCTTTGAATGCAACAAAATGAGACACTGGAAACGTAACTGTCCTGAATATCTAGCCAAGCTAAAGCTGCAGAAGGCCAGTGGTGAGGGCACCTCTTCAGGTATTCTCATTTATGTTATTGAAATTTTTACTGTTTCTAGCAACACATTGGTATTTGATACTGGATGTGGATACCACATCATTAATGTCTTGCAAGAGCCTAAAAATTGGAGGAAGATGAAACAAGGCGACATGGAGCTCATCGTTGGAGATGGGAAAAGAGTACCAGTTCTTGCAACTGGAACATATCATCTCTCATGTCCTTCTGGCCTTGTGGTTGTTTTGAACAATTGTTTGTTTGCACCTGGTTTAACCAGAAACATTATTTCAGTTTCTTTATTGTTTGAACAAGGATTTAAGTACGTTTTTAATGGTATTGCTATTTCTGCCTACTTAAATGATATCTTTTATTTTGAGGCTAAACCTCAAAACGGTATTTATGAGATTGACGTTCAAACTGACAATAACATATATAATCTTTCTAAACGTATCAAATATGGCATTAATGATACTTTTCTGTGGCATTGTCGACTTGGCCACATAAGCAAGGCACGCATTAAAAGACTCCAATCCGAGGGAATTATTGAACCTACCGGACATGACTCATTTGATAATTGCGAGTCTTGTTTAGCCGGCAAACTCACAAAGGACCCCTTCACCCATGTTGGTGAACGAGCCAAGGATCTGCTAGGCCTTATACACACTGATGTGTGTGGCCCTTTCAGAACCATGTCTAGAAATCATGAAAGATACTTCGTTTCATTTATTGACGATTATAGTCGATATGCTTATGTCTATCTTATGAAACACAAGCATGAAACATTTGAAAAGTTCAAAGAGTTTCAAAACGAAGTGGAGAAACAACTCGATTAATATATTAAGACGCTTCGATCAGATCGAGGTGGCGAGTATCTCAGCTTAGAATTTCTTAATCATCTGAAGGAGCACGAAATTATTTCTCTACCCACTCCTCCTGGCACACCCCAACTTAATGGCGTGAGCGAGAGGAGAAATCGAACCCTACTTAATATGGTTCGATCGATGATGTGTAGAACTAACTTGCCTCACTCCTTCTGGAGTTATGCTCTTATTACCGCCGCCCGCCTTGTAAATCTGGCACCGACTAAGAAGGTGGACAAAACCCCATATGAGATGTGGCATGGGTCTAAACTCAATTTGTCTTACCTTAGAGTATGGGGATGTGATGCATATGTCACCAGCGATTCTGATGACAAGCTCGATCCTAAAGGCGAAAAAGTTGTTTTCGACGGTTACTACAATAAAAGCGGATATTATTTATATCATCCTGATGCAAACATTGTTTCCATCAAAAGGAAAGGACGCTTTCTCGAGGAAGATCTTCTAAATCAAGGAACCGGAAATAATATTATGGATCTTGAAGAAATTCGAGAAAACAACTGTCACACCCCCAATTTCAACTAACGGAGTTTTACCGTTTGGAAGGTGACACACCAGGATCTCAGTCATTAGTTACATCAAACGACACTATATGGGACTTGAAATGTCATAACATAAAAGTTCAGAGTTAATGCGGAAGCGTAAACGTTGATATAAAATTTAAAGTAGTTACACGCAACAAGCGTCAATCAATAAAATTAAGTAAACTGTTTATCATGTTTGAAATGAATGAAATGACAGTAGGACTCCATGCATGTCCTAATTGTGCAACCTGTGCCATAGCTTAGCGTCCTGAGAAAACATGTAAGAAAAGTGTCAACACAAGGTTGGTGAGTTCACAGGTTTCAGTATAGTAATAAAGCGTTTACCAGATTAACGTACAATCAACATATATATACCAATGAGTAGCTAACCCATGTTCATGTTTGCTATTACGCTCGCAACCGTAAACTGACTGTTTGTATTGCCTCCCACCAGGTCTATCAACCACGGTGCATGTTTAGGTCAATATTGCACCCGTTCGATATCCAATCGAGTTAGCGCGACTAACGCGGGTGAGGTTTGTCAAACCCAGTAGTACTACCCAACATACCTCGCTATATTCATATTTAAACGGTTCGATGTGAGGACTTTCATGATAGAGTTTACGCATAGTCATAACAATTGATATAAAATGAAGTACAAAAATCAAAAGAGTTTGTATCATGTTTTCTCCCCCAGTTTAAAAGCTGTAAAAGGGGCCGTGAAAACTCACCTGTGTTGCGTTGTAGGTAGTATCACACAAAGGATAAGTTGGAACCACGTGTGTAAGTCTCAAACGACTTACGAATGCCCTAAAATTATAAACATATAAATTAGGGACAAAAATGGGAATAGTGACATCGTCACGGAATGAGAAACGTCTTAACGAAACGCTCTAATATTCAAGAGTGGACGAATGTGTCCACGGAAATGAGAATCCTTAACTAATAAATAAGATGTATACATTACGCGACGAATGACAAAATAATATATATAATAAATGTATTATAGTGTTTTGTCGTTAACTAGAAGTCTAGGAAAATAATATAATTTATTATATTATTTTTAAGTTTAGCGAAGTAACGTAAACAATTAACTTGCGTGACAAAAATAATAAATATATTATTTTTATTCAAGGATATAAACGTTGGTAAATAATATAATAATTATATTATTTACTAGTTTGAAAACATCCCTTAAGGTTTATAAATATGGAGAAAATAATATATAAATATATATTATTTGTAATTGGAGTCACAGGTTGAAAATTATTTATTCGGAGTCGAGGTTTGAAAATAATATAAATATATTATTTTAAAAGTGGGTATTTATAATGAAAATGGGTTACAAACCAAACCCGAGCCTATCGGTGGTTTTCAAGGCTAAAACATATTAATATGTTATTAAAATAATATGGGAATTATTTTATATAAAAATATATCTCAAAAATTGATCAAAATAAATAAAACAGTGGGTGGGGTTCGAACCCGGGTCTCACCCACACCAACACCAAGCTTTAACCATTCCACCCGCTAGGGTAATCGCAACAATTCCCGGACCAGTTTGGTTTTAACATACACGACACCAATGCGATCATCCCTAATCGTGAACCAGGTCCAAACCACCCTTAAATTCAACGATTTCGATTCACGATTGACCATAGGGTTTGGGGGGTTTTATTAATCGTTGTATTGCGAGCCGGTGGGTGTAATTAATTGCAAAAACATCAAGTCTGGGTCGATTAATTCTTGTTTGAAACATTGAAACCCTAGATTATGAACACGAGATCAATTGGATTTAATCTGATAATGTTTGGGGTTGGATTCATAGGGCTAATACAGATTGAGGGATTTCGAAACTACCCATAAAGTTTGATTGCATTGAGGTTGTGTCCAGATCAGTGTTCGATTAAACCCAAACCGTGATGAACCCTAGAATCGGTTCACCACAAATTCGATGTTATATGTTCGAATTAGCATAGGGCTTTCAAAGGTTATCTGTTTGCGAAACTATCCATCAAAATTAATTGGATTGAGATCGTGTCTAGAGTAGTGTTCGATTAAACCGTGAACATGATGAACCCTAGAATCAGTTCATGGTTAATTCGATGTTTTAAGCCCCAATTGTGATAGGGCTATTGATATAGACACTAAATCGAAACTGTAGGTGTCAGAAATTACCAGAATTGAGATAGAATTGATGGTGAACGACTAGATGGATTTCCGACATCGACGGGTTTGGCCTCCTGTGACTCCTGTTGCATCTCCGACGAGATTGGTGTGTGCAATTGCTTCAGTGGAGTGCGAATAAAGTGTGCAGAGGGTTAGACATCACAATGTGAGTCGACTTTGATCGAATTCGGTTGTTTTACTCGGTGGGTCGACGGTTACGAGTTAACGAGCATAATTGGGATTAAATATGATTCAATGATGTTGATTAATGCTATAATGACGATAGTTTATGGTGTTAATCATGCATATCAGTTACGAATTGGACAAACATCAATGATATGGGTTTGATTTTGGGATCAATGGCTCGATTTTGACTTTGTGGAGTCAAAGAATCGAGTTTAGGGAAATTACAGAATTAGTCCCTGAATTTCATGGGTTTTTGAGTTTGGAATCATGACAGAAATAGTCCTTGAGGTTAGTAATAGAGTTAACGGGGTTAACTGAGTTCGTGAGGGATAACGGCGTTAACCGAAATTTGTAGTGTGTCACATCATCCCCTAGTTGAAAGAATTTTCGTCCCGAAAATTAGAAAGAAAAAAAAATAATTTTTTTATTTTTTTTAATTTTTTTTTTCGGATGTCACATCATCCCCTAGTTGAAAGAATTTTCGTCCCGAAAATTAGAATGTTACCTTATGAGTTTGACGCGGGGTGTTTGAACAGATGAGGATATTTGCGCATCATCTGATCTTCGCGCTCCTATGTAAATTCCGGGCCGCGTTTCGAGTTCCAACGAACTCTGAAAATAGGGATCTTACTGTGCTTTAACGTTTTAACTTCCCTATCCATAATTTCCACAGGTTCTTCGACGAAACGAACTGTTCATCAATGTGTAGTTCCTCTAGAGGAACTGCGAGTGATTCGTCTGCTAGGCATTTCTTTAAATTTGATACGTGAAATACGTTGTGTACACCACTAAGTCCTTCAGGTAGGTCCAGTTGATATGTTACTGGTCCGATTCTCTTTATTATTTTGAATGGTCTAACATAACGAGGATTCAGTTTGCCTCGTTTCCCGAAACGAATGACACCTTTCCAAGGTGAGACTTTGAGTAAGACCATGTCACCTGTTTGAAACTCTAAAGGTTTACGACGCTTGTCGGCGTAGCTCTTTTGACGATCACGAGATGCCGCCATACGGTTTCTAATTTGAACGATCTTTTCGAAAGTTTCAAATACAAGTTCAGGACTTGTAAGTTGACTATCCCCAACCTCGGCCCAACAGATGGGAGAACGGCATTTCCTTCCATAAAGTGCTTCAAATGGAGCTGCCTTGATGCTGGTGTGATAGCTGTTATTGTAGGAAAACTCCACCAACGGTAGGTGAGACTCCCAAGTGTTACCGAAATCGATCACACAAGCTCGTAGTATGTCCTCCAGAGTTTGGATAGTACGTTCAGTTTGGCCATCAGTTTGAGGATGGTATGATGTGCTCATATCTAGACGCGTGCCTAATGCTTTATGCAATGACTGCCAGAAACGGGAAGTGAATCGTGCATCACGATCCGAAATGATAGAGATAGGCACCCCTCGTACCAACAATATTGTCCGCTTTGCCCACTAAGAGCTCACGGATTTGTTTTTGGTTGCCCGGGTGAAAACTTCCCAGGGGTCACCCATCCCTGGATTACTCCCACCCGAGCACGCTTAACTGTGGAGTTCTCCTCTCATCCACTACATTAAGCCCCAAAACGCGTTGTTGTATTTGAGGCGGGGCATTGCTTATGAACCAAGAATCTCTCCTGTCCACGGCCAATGTGGGATTTGCCTAGGGTGTTATAAGTGAGTTTATCCATTTTGTCGGTTTCTTTGATTGCTAGAAAGTGAGCAGATTTTGTTAATCGATCGACAATTACCCAAATAGAATCACATCCGGTAGGGGTTCTGGGTAATTTGGTGATGAAGTCCATGGATATTTGTTCTCATTTCCACATGGGAATTTCAGGTTGCTGGAGAAAACCAGAAGGCTTTTGGTATTCAACTTTAACTTTTGCGCATGTCAGACATTTGCTCACATAAATAGCCATATCGACCTTCATCTTTGGCCACCAATATAGTATTTTTAAATCATGGTACATCTTATCGGAACCCGGATGAATAGAGTAACGAGATTTATGAGCTTCATCCATGATTAGTTCCCTTAAATTTCCGAACACTGGAATCCATATTCGTTCGACGAAGTAACGAATTCCATCAGATTTTACTTCAAGTTGTGCTTCCATACCGCGTGTACCTTCTAGCGGTAGATTCTCTTCTTTAAAGGCTTCAAGTTGAGCACTACGGATTCTGTCAGGCAATCTAGGGTGGATAGTAAGTTGTAATGCTCGAATTCGTTTGGGTTTCGTTTCCTTTTGGCTTAGTGCATCAGCCACAACGTTAGCTTTACCCGGATGATACCGGATCGCACAGTCGTAATCATTTAAAAGTTCAACCCAACGACGTTGTCGCATATTCAACTCCTTCTGCTCGAATATATGCTGGAGGCTCTTGTGGTCGGTGTAGATGGTGCATTTGGTACCGTACAAGTAATGTCTCCATATCTTAAGTGCAAAAACTATGACTCCTAACTCTAAGTCGTGAGTCGTGTAGTTCTTCTCGTGGATTTTCAGTTGACGAGGAGCGTAAGTGATGACCTTCTCGCGTTTCATCAGTACACAACCAAGACATTGAATGGATGAATCGCAGTACACTACAAAATCATTCGTTCCCTCCGGGAGGGATATGATAGGTGCAATGTGCTGTTTAAGAAGTCGAAAAGCTAACCCTTGGGCGTCACCCCAGTTATAGGGTTTACTCTTTTAAGTTCGGGCAGTGAGGGGTTGGGCAATCTTGGAAAATCCACCGATGAAACGACGGTAATAGTCAGCCAATCCCAGAAATTGTCGCACCTCAGTCGGAGTCGTTGGTGCTGCCCAATTCTTGATTGCTTCTATTTTGCATGGATCGACATGTATTCCCGTCTCGTTGACTACATGTCCTAAGAATTGCATATCACGAATCCAAAATTCGCACTTGGAATACAATTGCTCTTGTCTCAGGAATTCCAGAATCAAACATAGGTGTTCCTCATGTTCGTCCCTATTCTTGGAATAGATGAGGGAGTCATCGATGAAGACGATAACGAACTGATCTAGGTACGTTTTACATACACGGTTTATGAGGTCCACGAATGCCGCGGGTACATTGGTCAATCCGAAGGACATGACCATGAATTCGTAGTGACCATACCTAGTTCTGAATGCCGTTTTTGAGATGTCTTCGTCTCGGACTCTCAACTGATGATAACCGGATCTAAGATCTATCTTGGAATAGAAGCTTGATCCATAGAGTTGATCAAACAAATCATCGATGTGGGGTAAAGGATAACGATCCTTGTTGGTTACTTTATTAAGTTCACGGTAGTCGATGCACATGCGGAAGGTCCTGTCCTTCTTCTTGACAAATAGGACCGGAGCTCCCCATGGTGATGAGCTAGGTCTAATGAAACCTTTATCCAACAACTCTTGCAGTTGTGTGGATAGCTCTGGAAACTCACTAGGTGCAAGTCTACAGGGTGTCCGAGCAATAGGCGCTGCTCCGGGTGCTAGATCAATTTGGAATTCGACTTGACGATGTGGTGGAAGACCAGGCAGGTCTTTGGGAAATAATTCCGGATAATCACGAACGATCGGTATGTCGTCAATCTTCTTCTCCTCATATGGCTGCTCGGTGACGAGAGCCAGAATGGCCATACGACCTTTACGTATATGCTTTTGTGCTTTCATGAAAGATATGATGCTCACGACAACATCACTCTTTTCGTCTTGGACAGAAAGGGTTTCTCCACTCGGGAGAGGTAGGCGAACAAATTTGCTCACGACAAATCATTTCGGCTTGGTTCTTAGATAACCAATCCATACCGACAATTACGTCGAAGTTGCCGAGTGTGACTGGCATAAGGTCAATGTCAATCTTTTGACCAGCCAATCCTAGTTAACACGCCTTAAGATTGTGAGTTGTTTCGATTACTTGACCGTCTTCTATCTCTATAGTGTACTTAGTTTCATGAAGTCATGCAGGGACTTCTAGTGAGACCAGTGTTTATAAGGCAAGTGTCAGCCAATGCATAGGCTAAGGGAAGATGTTCACATGTAAGGAAGAAAAGTCTAATGAGATATAGATTCCAGTAGCATAAGAGGTAGGGTGTATGTTTAAGTAGTTGCGTTCAACTGATGGTTGGTTAGGTTAAATCTTCGTTTCCTAATGTCATTGGATCAACGGGATCATTTTGTGAAGAAAGAAATCCGTTTACAGGATTGAATATGCTAGAGTAAAATTCGAAGTTAGCCTAAGGATTAGTCACAGGATGAGATAACAAGTTCAAGTGTGATCTATTATAGGGTTGTAAGGAATAACGTGTTAGCATAGAAAGAATTCCTCAAATTCTGTATACATAGTTGGAGTCGATGGTTTTACCCTGAGGTTCTACTAGAGTTTCACTCTAGGTGGTTCCATTGATTAAGTTGGAATGAGAGTCGTAAGGTCACTAAGACTCTTACATGAGTGAAAATAATATTGATGTATTTCATTAATGATGGTCCAGTGTGTCTGTAAACACCTTCAACCTGATAGCCGCGTCTTTCAATTGTTGAACAGGTTTTAACGATACCAACTAGTTGTTGGGTGGGTTACTAGAATTCCTACAGACAGTTAAAACTTAAGTCTGTAAATCACTGATTAGGACCATCTATCCACACACTAGGTTTCACCAGGACTCACATGCACTTCAAATTACTATTACGTGTGCACCCGTAATGATAATTTGCTTTGCATGTTCACCCTAGTTCTCCCTGTCCTGTGTCATAATGTCCTTTAGTTTGTATTGATGAGTACAAAGTGTTGTCAGATATGATAAGTCATCGAAAAGTTTAGTTATCAATCATAAGTTGATCAACTAGGACTCATATCAGTATGAGTAGTCAGGAATTGTTTGATTCGAGTATTCACCCAAGTTGAAATACGATACGATAGTCCAATCCAGCGGATTGTAGATGGTAACATGCATATGAAGCAAACATGTATATGTAATGCGACTTCGATAAGTGAAACTAGTTCATGGATATGTGTTACTGGAAGAAGGAAGGTAGTTGTTCTTCCCACCGAGTCAGAATAGGGTTTGAGTATGCATTGAGCAATGCGTTCTCAGATTTGTGGTCAATCTATTCTCAACAGAATTTTGACCAAAGACGCGAGCCCATGGCTCGGGAAAGTGATGACATCTACGTGTCAATGGATTCTGCAATGATGCGTGCAACGGTCTACCTTCACTCGGCGTATGGTTGCTAGTGGGTACAGTAGGGACTCGCCTCCGACGATCCCAACTCCCAAAAGATATGCGTTAGTGCTAAGTGTCGTCCATAACATGGACCTGAGAAAGCCCACCATACCCAACAGGTGATGGTGATGTAAGTGACTCCTCCGAAGGCTCCGTCTCGCTGCCCTCGGACGGGAGTGGATGTTGTTCTGCTGATCCCCCGAGTGTTGCCACTGGGAACGATTATGCAATTCAAATGATGTGTCCCTCGCCAACTGAGGGTGTTACAGATGGTATTAACATGCCTGCACTGCAATGTATAGTTGCTAAATGTATCACGTATAAGTGTCTGTGCCGTGTAACTAATGTGTGAGGTTATAGTCTAGTATGCAATCCTAGTTCTCTATAACCAATGGCTCTGATACCAATCTGTCACACCCCCAATTTCAACTAACGGAGTTTTACCGTTTGGAAGGTGACACACCAGGATCTCAGTCATTAGTTACATCAAACGACACTATATGGGACTTGAAATGTCATAACATAAAAGTTCAGAGTTAATGCGGAAGCGTAAACGTTGATATACAATTTAAAGTAGTTACACGCAACAAGCGTCAATCAATAAAATTAAGTAAACTGTTTATCATGTTTGAAATGAATGAAATGACAGTAGGACTCCATGCATGTCCTAATTGTGCAACCTGTGCCATAGCTTAGCGTCCTGAGAAAACATGTAAGAAAAGTGTCAACACAAGGTTGGTGAGTTCACAGGTTTCAGTATAGTAATAAAGCGTTTACCAGATTAATGTACAATCAACATATATATACCAATGAGTAGCTAACCCATGTTCATGTTTGCTATTACGCTCGCAACCGTAAACTGACTGTTTGTATTGCCTCCCACCAGGTCTATCAACCATGGTGCACGTTTAGGTCAATATTGCACCCGTTCGATATCTAATCGAGTTAGCGCGACTAACGCGGGTGAGGTTTGTCAAAGCCAGTAGTACTACCCAACATACCTCGATATATTCATATTTAAACGGTTCGATGTGAGGACTTTCATGATAGAGTTTACGCATAGTCATAACAATTGATATAAAATGAAGTACAAAAATCAAAAGAGTTTGTATCATGTTTTCTCCCCCAGTTTAAAAGCTGTAAAAGGGGCCGTGAAAACTCACCTGCGTTGCGTTGTAAGTAGTATCACACAAAGGATAAGTTGGAACCACGTGTGTAAGTCTCAAAAGACTTACGAATGCCCTTAAATTATAAACATATAAATTAGGGACAAAAATGGGAATAGTGACATCGTCACGGAATGAGAAACGTCTTAACGAAACGCTCTAATATTCAAGAGTGGACGAATGTGTCCACGGAAATGAGAATCCTTAACTAATAAATAAGATGTATACATTACGCGACGAATGACAAAATAATATATATAATAAATGTATTAGAGTGTTTTGTCGTTAACTAGAAGTCTAGGAAAATAATATAATTTATTATATTATTTTTAAGTTTAGCGAAGTAACGTAAACAATTAACTTGCGTGACAAAAATAATAAATATATTATTTTTATTCAAGGATATAAACGTTGGTAAATAATATAATAATTATATTATTTACTAGTTTGAAAACATCCCTTAAGGTTTATAAATATGGAGAAAATAATATATAAATATATATTATTTTTAATTGGAGTCACAGGTTGAAAATTATTTATTCGGAGTCGAGGTTTGAAAATAATATAAATATATTATTTTAAAAGTGGGTATTTATAATGAAAATGGGTTACAAACCAAACCCGAGCCTATCGGTGGTTTTCAAGGCTAAAACATATTAATATGTTATTAAAATAATATGGGAATTATTTTATATAAAAATATATCTCAAAAATTGATCAAAATAAATAAAACAGTGGGTGGGGTTCGAACCCGGGTCTCACCCACACCAACACCAAGCTTTAACCATTCCACCCGCTAGGGTAATCGCAACAATTCCCGGACCAGTTTGGTTTTAACATACACAACACCAATGCGATCATCCCTAATCGCGAACCAGGTCCAAACCACCCTTAAATTCAACGATTTCGATTCACGATTGACCATAGGGTTTGGGGGGTTTTGTTAATCGTTGTATTGCGAGCCGGTGGGTGTAATTAATTGCAAAAACATCAAGTCTGGGTCGATTAATTCTTGTTTGAAACACTGAAACCCTAGATTATGAACACGAGATCAATTGGATTTAATCTGATAATGTTTGGGGTTGGATTCATAGGGCTAATACAGATTGAGGGATTTCGAAACTCCCATAAAGTTTGATTGCATTGAGGTTGTGTCCAGATCAGTGTTCGATTAAACCCAAACCGTGATGAACCCTAGAATCGATTCACCACAAATTCGATGTTATATGTTCGAATTAGCATAGAGCTTTCAAAGGTTATCTGTTTGCGAAACTATCCATCAAAATTAATTGGATTGAGATCGTGTCTAGAGTAGTGTTCGATTATACCGTGAACATGATGAACCCTAGAATCAATTCATGGTTAAATCGATGTTTTAAGCCCCAATTGTGATAGGGCTATTGATATAGACACTAAATCGAAACAGTAGGTGTCAGAAATTACCAGAATTGAGATAGAATTGATGGTGAACGACTAGATGGATTTCCGACATCGACGGGTTTGGCCTCCTGTGACTCCTGTTGCATCTCCGACGAGATTGGTGTGTGCAATTGCTTCAGTGGAGTGCGAATAAAGTGTGCAGAGGGTTAGACGTCACAATGTGAGTCGACTTTGATCGAATTCGGTTGTTTTACTCAGTGGGTCGACGGTTACGAGTTAACGAGCATAATTGGGATTAAATATGATTCAATAATGTTTATTAATGCTATAATGACGATAGTTTATGGTGTTAATCGTGCATATCAGTTACGAATTGGACAAACATCAATGATATGGGTTTGATTTTGGGATCAATGGCTCGATTTTGACTTTGTGGAGTCAAAGAATCGAGTTTAGGGAAATTACAGAATTAGTCCCTGAATTTCATGGGTTTTTGAGTTTGGAATCATGACAGAAATAGTCCTTGAGGTTAGTAATAGAGTTAACAGGGTTAACTGAGTTCGTGAGGGATAACGGAGTTAACCGAAATTTATCGGGTGTCACAACAACCGCTGAGGAAGTCGGAGCGTCTGATCAACAAGAAGTTGTTGCTGATGAATCAGACATAAACCCAAGCGTTCGCAGAAGTAGCAGGTCTCGTAAAGAACCTAATAGATACCTATGGCATCTTGAAGCTTCTAAAGTCCTGTTAGTAGCTGAGTCAAATGGCGAACCTACAAAATACAAATCTGCTGTCTCAGATCCTGAATCCGAGAAATGGCTTGAAGCCATGAACGCCGAGATACAATCTATGCGTGATAATCAGGTCTGGGACTTGATTGAACTACCCCCCGGTTCTCGGGCAATAGGGAGCAAATGGATTTTCAAAAGAAAAACCGACATGCATGGTAATGTACAAACCTATAAAGCATGGCTAGTTGCAAAGGGTTTCACTCAAACTCAAGGTATTGACTATGATGAAACTTTCTCACCCGTTGCTATGATCAAATCGATCAGGATACTACTTGCCATAGCCGCGTACCATGATTACGAGATATGGCAAATGGATGTCAAAACCGCTTTTCTTAATGGACATCTCTCTGAAGATGTCTATATGGTTTAGCCTGACGGTTTTGTTGATCCAAAGTATCCTAGTAGGGTCTGCAAACTGAATAAGTCCATTTATGGACTTAAACAGGCATCTCGAAGCTGGAATCTTCATTTTGATCAGAAAATCAAAGAATTTGGTTTTGTCAAGAATGAAAATGAGCCTTGTGTTTACAGAAAGGCTAGTGGGAGCACTATATCATTTCTCATCTTGTATGTGGATGATATACTGATCATTGGAAACAACATCCATGTGCTTGACAAAGTCAAACAATGGTTAGGATCTTGTTTTGCAATGAAGGATCTTGGAGAAGCTGCTTACATTCTAGGAATCAAGATCTACAGAGATAGATCTAAGCGGCTTCTAGGGCTAAGTCAGAGTACTTACATAGACAAAATGATGACACGCTTTAGGATGGAAAACTCCAAGAAAGGAGGTGTTCCGATGACTAAAGGCACTATTTTGAACAATTCACAATCTCCTTCCACGGACATTGAAATTAAGGAAATGGAAGCAATTCCATATGCCTCAGCGATTGGTTCTATCATGTATGCTATGTTGTGCACTAGACCTGACGTCTCGTATGCTTTAAGCATGACCAGCCGTTTCCAGCAAAGTCCTGGCATTGCCCATTGGACTGCAGTCAAGAACATCCTGAGGTACTTGAGAAGGACCAAAGACATGCTCTTAATATTTGGAGGATTGAAAGAGGAGCTCACTGTACGGTGTTACATTGATGCTAGCTTTCAAACTGACCGAGATGACTCTCGCTCACAGTCAGGATTCGTATTCACTCTTAATGGAGGAGCTGTCTCATGGAAAAGCTCTAAGCAGAGTGTAGTGGCGGATTCAACCACCGAATCTGAGTATATAGCCGCATCAGATGCTGCTAAGGAAGCTGCTTGGATGAAGAAATTCATTACTGACCTCGATGTGGTTCCGAGTATTCGCCAACCAATCGAGACACTTTGTGATAACACAGGTGCTATAGCTCAAGCCAAAGAGCCCAGATCTCCTCACAAAGCCAAGCACATTCAAAGGAAGGTCCACTATATATGGGAAACTATGGAACGTTGAGACGTCGTGATAAGCAAAGTAGACACAGATCAAAACCTAGCGGACCCGTTTACTAAGCCCATGACTCAGGACAAGTATGATCTTCACAGAGATGTTATTGGTCTTAGATTTGCTAGTGATATGTTTTGATTTGGTATTTTGAATGTGCGAACATTTAAACAGTTGTACTTTTGAATTCTTTTTGGTTTACTGATTTAAATGCAATTCTGAATTCTTATAACTGTGTTCGATTTTAATACGTTTAATACATGAATCTTGTATTCTTAATTATCCGTAGTCGGTCAGACTCGTGGGAACGTCTCTGAATTAAGACTTTTCTGAACTTCGGCTCAAGGAGTTGACTTCGAACTTCACAGGCCTCATTTTGAATGACGTTGGATGTAACTCACATCAAATCATCTTCATGGATCTTTGTCATAAGATGTTTTGCTATTGGTATACTCATTAGTACCATCTGACCTGAGATACGTACTAGAACTGCCATTTACCAAGAACCATTCTTTAATCACTGTCAAACGTTGTCGCGTAACTGCCAGTCATAAAGGCTTTGATTAGGAATAGTTCTGAAGTTCAGTGGGAGTTGTATGTAGTCAATAAGGGATTCTGTACTCTTGCATTATATGTAACAGATAGGCATCGTGGCGCCCTCGTTGATTCAAACTGGTGAAGTGTAAGGCCTTACCCAAACTGACTGTGTGTTTGATTGGACCACTTTGATTCTTGATCGAGAACAATAATAATTGAACGCCACATGAGAATGAACTAAATCCATGTCTCATTGATTCAATTGATGTCTTATACGGAAAGGATAAATGACAACAATTGCCATAAGTCTATTGTCTTGCTTTAGTTAGCTGTTACTAACACCAAGATATTTGGTTAATGACTTTAAAGCGTCATACCTTGTTAGGGACAGCCATGTGCAGCTAGAGCGCCGCTGACTGTTTGCGTTGCTTTATCGTGGATCGTCCAAGTGGGAGATTGTTGGATTTTATGGACCGACCCGATGGACAACGCGACTGACCGAGCTATGACCCGTAAGAGTTACACCTTGGGCAACGAACAGTAAATCCACTTAACCCGCTTAATTGGTAATTACGAACTGTTAGCGAGACGATATATTTTATATATATTCGTTAGACGAGAATTATTATTTATACTAGTATATGAATAATAATTATATATATTGTTTTAATCTTTCATTAAAACAATTAAATGGGTTCAAACTTTAATATTAACTATTGGGTTTAGGCCCGGTATGGTTTTATTAGGTTAAAAGGATTAGAGTAATTAATATATAAATATATTGAAAAAAAATGAGAGATTCTTTTTTATCGATAACTGGCAGAAAAGAGTTTCTTTTTCGGTTTTGGTTTTCGCCACCCACTCAGTTTGGTGATTTTCGGAATCACCAAACCAACCCAAGCCGGACCCTGCCCCGCTGTTGTCCCGTTTCCGGCCAGCCCCGGCGCTACTCGTCTCTCGTGTTGTCAATTCGTGATCTAGCATCGGTTCGTTGTACTTAGGTGTCTCAACCGGTTAATCATTAACCACTAAGGTATAATTAATCTCATCAGTAGATTAATTGTTTTTTTTTGTGTTTGCGTGTTCATAACCAGATCCTGTTCGGTTTGTCAGTGCTGTTAAATAGGTTATGATTTTATTTTCTGCTGCGTATTTATTAATTAACTGAATTAATTAATTTCTCTGTCAAAACCCGTTTTTACAAAAGTCAAACTGATCACCACTGAATCCCAACACATACTCATCAGCCTAAACACTTCCTTAATCGTGTTCTTCTTTATGCTACCTTCTCCCCCCTCACCGAACCCACTACCTTTTCCCATGCACAGAAGTAACGAGCATCGTGGGATGTCATGAGCATAAATATTTTCTTTCCTCTCTAACTATATATGGATATTAGTATCGCGCCTATCTGAGGCCAACATTGTTGAGTGTAACTGAGTCTACCAAACTCAAACGACATAGAGATGGGTCCATTAGTAGATATAAAGACTTTTAGTCTTGTTGTTAAACCAACCGCCATATGATTAGTTCTCTCAGTTTCGTTTTAAAGGGAAAGCGATATGGGACACGTAGATGCCAACAATGTCTTCTTTAAGGAGATCTATCTAAGACTACGTATATGTCACACCCTCCCGACTTTGTTGACCTGATACGTCCCCACCATGTTTTCTCGTTTAAGAAGGCTATTTATGGCCTTAAACACGACGTTAGAGCTTGGATCCTAAAGATCTCTACTGCTCTGATTGCCTTTTGATTTGCTCAGGTGTGTAATACTTTTCACTTATCTCAGGATTGGTAGTTAGATGATCTTGTTCAACGCACGTGACTTAGTTAGTGCAAGGCCTTATCCACTCTTGTATCACCTAGTCGTTTCCTGATATTTGGGTGTAAATGGATGACCATTTGCTAGCATTATTAGTGTTTTTCAGTATTTTGTCTTGACACGTCCAGAGATTGTCTATGTCATCAATATGATTTCTCGGTTCCTTCATAAATCTATTGACCGTCACTGGATTGCTGTCAAGTGTATTCTTTGTTATCTTGAAAGTACTATTTCTCACGGGCTGACTATACATAGAGCTACTAGCCTTACTATTCATGCTTATGTAAATGTTGATTGGGTAGTTTGCCTAGATGATCGTCACTCCACCATAGGTTATTGTGTGTTTATTTGTTCCAACCATATTAGTTAGAGCTTTAAGAAATAACACATCGTTGCTAGCGGAGGCTAAGTGTTGTGCACTTGGTCACACTACAACTGAGATCCATTGGATTTTTTCCATTCTTCATGAGCTTCGCATACCCTTTTCCAGTCCACCAACACTATGGTGTGACAACATTGGAGCCATCTAGCAATTGATTTCGTATTTCCTTAGTGCACAAAACACATTGAGATTGACTTACATTTCATCAAGGATAAGGTACTCACACAGACTCCAAAAGTTCGTTATATTCGTTGTTGTTCAATTGCTGACATTCCCACTAAGGGGCTCTCGACTACTCGGTTTTACTTATCTTCGTTCCAAACTACACGTTGCTCTGTACGTCTAGCTTGTGTGGCATATTAGAGATATATTTTGCATTATTATATTTTTATATTTAATTGAGATCTTATCATAGTTTGAGATAAGTTAGAGTCATTATATTTGTCTACTTAGTTTTTGAGGTTTATCCTTCTGAATAATTAAGACACATAAAATATATCATTCATTGTTATTGTTTTGATTCTCTCTGAATTCTTTCACCTTTCTTGTCCGCTCACTCATGATCAAATAGCTTATTGGGAAGAAAATGGTATTCTATTATTATTATTATTATTCTTTTTTCCATAAAATGTAACACCACATCTGTATTACACCCACGTAATTTAGGTAACACTCACACATGCGACAACTATGTTGGGGATCGGAGCATAAAAATGGTCCATGAGGCCACTGAGTTTGTGAAGAAATACTTAGGTGGAACCCAACATGATGCACTCATTTTCTGCGGATCAGGCACCACAGCAGCTATAAAACGACTTCAAGAAGTCCTCGGAATTACAATTCCATCAATTTTAAAAGAGAAAATATTAAACTCAACATGTATAGGAATTGAAGAGAGATGGGTAGTTTTTGTTGGTCCTTATGAACACCATTCCAACCTACTTTCATGGAGGGAAAGCCTAGCACAAGTAATAGAGATCGGTTTAGACGAACACGGAATGATTGACATTGATGATTTAAAGTTGCGTCTCGAGTTTTATCAAGGTACTGGCCGATCAATACTCGCTTCTTTCTCTGCTTGTAGTAATGTTACAAGAATTTGTTCACACACCCGTTCTCTAGCTCGTTTGCTTCACAAGTTTGGAGCCTTCGCATGATTTGATTTCGCAGCAAGGTAAGTACTTCTTAAATATTTCATGCATATATAGTCTAACAATAATAACTATTCAATATACTGATCGATCGACACCTTTACTATTAACATATAGTGGTCCATATGTGGAGATTGACATGAGATCAGGTGCTGATGATGGCTATGATGCCATAACCTTAAGTCCTCACAAATTTCTCGGGGGACCTGGAGCACCAGGGATTCTTTTAATGGGCAAGAACTTATATCAACTCAAAGACGCTCCCCCTTCCACATGTCGTGGTGGGACTGTTGATTACGTTAATCCCTTCAATGAAGAGGTGCATATATATATATATATATATATATATATATGTGTGTGTATATATATATATAAATATCTCTTGAAAGCTACAATTATTAATTTTGCATAAAAATTAAATTAAAAATGTCAACTTATATATACTTATTTTGATAAAAAAAACCCTCAAAACTTTCAGAAACATAGAATTAAGTTAATGCGTTTGACAACTCAAACTGATTACATGTGTGGAACATGTTAACATTTTCGGATTATATATTAAATAAAAAATTATGAAAGTTTATAGTTGAAAAGAAAGATGCTTTTGAAAATCAGACCAAATTATGTTACGTAATTACCTAAACTGAATGCATCTAACCATTAGGAAGCTATGGGACACATTATACATCAATGACATTGAAGAAAGAGAAGACGCAGGGACGCCACAAATCATTCAACGTGTAAAAGCAGCTTTAGCTTTTCAAGTTAAAGCATACATCAAATCTGAAGTTATTAAGAAGAAACAACATGACTACATTGAAAGGGCACTAGAGAGACTTGTCAAGCATTCCAACATATGGGTGTTAGGAAATACCCAAGTAGAGAGACAAGCAATTCTATCCTTCTTGGTATACACAACTACGTACTCTAATAAAAGAGACAAGCCTCTTAATGGCACTTTTGTTGCTAAGCTCCTCAATGACCTCTTTGGCATCCAAGCCCGAGGAGGGTGTGCTTGTGCAGGACCATACGGTCATCTTTTGCTTGGTATCGATGAACCACATTCACTTGCAATCAGATCTGCAGTCAAGATGGTAAGGGTAATTTTATTTTTAAATTTCCATGTACAAATATTATTGTAAAATATGATAGATTAAAATTATGATACGTGTCCTTAACTTCAAAAATCATGGATATGGTCCCTAGTTTTGTTTTAGGTTACATTTTGGTACATTTGCAACATTTCAACGTGTAATTGGTGGTGTGCATCTCTTCCTACATCTTTATCCTCTAAATCATATATACATAGTTTTTTTATATTCTGTTGATAGGGCTATAATGGAGTAAAGATGGGTTGGACAAGAGTAAGCTTTCCTTACTACATGTCAAATGAGGAATATGAATCCATTCTAGCTGCAATTGAATTTGTAGCGGTTTATGGACAAAGATTTCTTCCCCTCTACCACTTGAATTGGAATACAAGAAGTTGGACTTTCAGGACTAATGCTTTAGAGGAGACTTTTCTCAAAGAGAAAGATTGTAAGCTTTGTGCTTCATTTTGTAGCACTACCCATGTACCGAAAGCAAATACTCAACAAAAGGTGATGGATTGTAAAATAATGTATGCATTCTATGTGGAGGTTGCAAAGCATATAGGGAACATGCTTCCAAAATTCCCATTTCAATCCACACCTCCCAATGATATAGATCCCAACTGTGTGTTTTTTCAACACTAGTTAATTGTTGAGATATTTTTCACTAATTCATGTTGTAATAATGTACTCTATATGTATTTAATATTGTTGTGGAGTGAGTGTTATTTATGCAAATACATCATTGAGATAATGTTACTAGGGGTGAAAATAATACTGAAAGGAGGAAAATGGCAATACAATATTACAATCCTCTTATATTGTAATTACTTATTTTGGCATAAATTTTGTTTTGGGCAAGCAGAATAGTGAATAAGTTTTTTTTTTTTATGATGATGGAGTGCTTTATAAGAACAACATTTTTTAACAAGAAACTAATGATGAGTAAAGAGTTTATGAAAAGATTACCATCACCAAATGAACATAAGGACGCATAGTGGTTTAGATGCATGTTAAGATGTTACCTAATTTGTCCAACGTTTATACCTTAGCTAGCACTTACTGAAAATACCCTTAAAAAATAGGATTGTCTCGTATGTGGATATTGTTAGAGGAATCTATGAAGATTTAATCTTCCACATCATCAGCAAGATTCAAGATCACTAAGGCTGTGGGGAGTACCTCCGTGAAACCCACCATGGAGATGACATGGCCACCGTGGTAGAGTGGAACACCAAGCCCCCTTGGCGTGGTCCACGCTCGTGGACTAGGGGTGTGGAGATTTCCACGCCGTGGAGGGGGAAGAAGTGAAGGAGGTGGGGCCAAAGAGGTGGGGTCAAGACCAATGATGTGTAGACACGTGTATTTTTCAGGTGGGTGGAAAGTGGAACACCATGCCCCCCAAATGTGGATAACGTGTGGAAATGATGTGACGCTGACGTGGAGGGGTGTAGAGGTGTGGAAATTTGTGGGTACTCCTCTTAGCCTAAAGGTTAGTTTTTCTTTAAATACCCTATGGTTTGTTAACCTTTCTTCATTGCATGCAATTAGACCCGGTGTGAGATCTATGATAAAGTTTTATCAAAGATCATTGTATGTTCTTTTCTTCTGCTGGTTAAACAAAATTTAAAACGGACATACAAATCCATATGTGGCATAAGAGCCACTTTATGAGTTCTTGAAACCCGTCTTTGGAAAGTCTTGAAATCTAGGGATGCCCTTTACACATCTCTTCTTCTCTTTTTCCTTTCTCTCTCAAAAACAACATCAATTGCTAAATCACCTCCTGAATTACTACATATGTTCCTAATAGTCCCATCATAGTAGATAACCTCCTTGTTGAAGAAGAATTTCAGGCTTGGTCAGTTCTCTAGAAAAAAGCAAATAATTACTTGTCTGCTATCTTTCATATGTTCCACTTCGCGGTTGAGATCTAGTTCACAAAGCGAACAACCTCTAGCGGTTAATTTCCAATAAAATGGGTAGACATAAGTCAAAGTTCTAGGATGTAACCTTCTTATTGCATGCCTATCATCCTGCTATCATCGGGTAGCTAAGGATAGGATGCAAAAGCATACTCTTGGGGTTGTTTGATACAGATAGAGATGGAAAAAAGAATTTGAATTTACATTATTTAATTTTCTTTATTTCATGGATTATTTAGTGTTTATCTTTTATTTGTTATTATCTTTGTTCTAGTTTATCATTATCTTTAGGTGGTTAGGATCTAGTATAAATATTAGAGTTAATGAAAGTTTATGATTAGTTTTTGATTGATTTTGAATTTATAAGAACTTTGTTCTTGAACTTTTTGGTTTCTTTGAGAATTTGATTAACTAATCGTTCTTGAGCCATTTGATTGTTTACGTTAAACTGCATCATTTGGTATCAGAGCACTAGGTTGTATCAAATGGCTACCCGTGGAAGAGACCGACTTTCTATTCGTAGAACCGCCGACCGAGGCAGCGATGGAGTCTATTCCGACCCATGAGATCTTAAGATCAAACGGCTCCAACAACGAGTCCGAGATCTTGAAATACAACAAGAGATCAAACGGCTCCGTCAACGAGTCCGAGATCTTGAGTTACAACGGAAGATGCGCAGCAAGGAAACCGAGTCGAATACCGTCGTCTGGGATGAAGGTTACGACGGAGAGGGGCATCCGTTCCGCCATCCCCAACCCCGGTTTTATGAACCAATCTATCAGGAGTGTTTATCAGAAGGCGAACCTAGATTCGATAAAGACGAGATTGAACCCGATGAGGAAGAATGCTTGTTTATGCGGAAGGTTCTTAGCGGAGTTACGGTTCAACAGCACGAACTGATGAAAGACAAAGACGATCCCAATCGTGATCTTAGGCTTGAAGTGTTAGAATTTTCATCGGTTTCTTCAGATGTTAATGAAGGCGGTTTCCCGAAATTTCCAACAATACTAGTATGGTCTCCTAAAGAATCGATTTCGGGGAATTTGGGATTTTCCAATGATTCAAATTGAGAGGATAATTGAGATTAGAAAAAGTATAGATAAGCATTCGAGCATATCATCCACTTCTGTTGTGGAAAATCCAATTGAAAAAAATTTGGATAACATTGTTGATTGCATGCGTGGCATGCATGGTACACGTGGGCTACAAAAAAAAAATTCACAATTCTATTGGTGGGTTGCAGGTCAAATCGTTAGTGACTGGATTGAACCATGGAGTTGAACTGTTTGAGCGAGTCAAATCGTTAGTGAACAAGAAACGACCCAATGTTCCATTCGACCCAGGTGGCTTTGGTATGGAGGCAAAACTCGAGGACGAGTTTTTTTCAAAGACGGGGAGTATGATGCAGGGTTTATTTACAAGTTTGAATTTCAAAGTTCTTCTAATTATCTTTTCTTTTATTTGAATTGTTAGTTGGTTTTTATCGTTTAGTTTGAATTTAGTATTATCTTTTAGTTTTGAAACACTATAAATATTTTAGTTTTGCAACTTAATGAATGAGATTAGTTTTGAGCTTGAATCTTTATTTTTCAAAACTGTGAGTTTTGAAGCATTTAGAACATCTAAGTTTTGAGCCATTTGATTGTGTTAATACACATCCGCATCATTTGGTATCAAAGCCAGCTTAATCAAGAACGATGCCGTTTAACGTAAACAATCAAATGACTCAAGAATGATTAGTTAATCAAAGCCTCAAAGGAACCAAAAGGTTCAGAAACAAAGTTCTTATAAATTCAAAATTAATCAAAAACAAATCATAAACGTTCATTAACTCTAATATTTATACTAGATCCTAACCACCTAAAAATAATGATAAACTAGAACAAAGATAATAACAAATAAAAAATAAACACTAAATAATCCATGAAATAAAGAAACTTAAATAATTCAAATTCAAATTCTTTTTTCCATCTTTATCTGTATCATACTCCTCGTCTTCGAGCAAAACTCGTCCTCGAGTTTTGCGTAAGCTTGAAAACACAAATTCGAATCAAAACCACCTGGATCGAAAGGAACATCAACTAGTTTCTTATCCTTTACCATCATGATCCAACTAAGGAGTTCTACTTCATGATAGATTTGCATTAGTTTATGTTGATCCGAGAGGCAAAGGCGGTGTTCAAATGACCCATCTGAAAGCTCTGCATGCGCACCAATTTGCTCAGTAAATGGATTCGTCTTTACCAATTTTCCTTGCGGTCCCATTGGAGCCGTAATATTATCTTTTTTTTGGACCAATAGCATTATTCTTTGATAGGGAAACTTCTAAGTATATTAAATCTTCATGGACATCCAAGGCTGGTATAGTATTAAATCTTCCATATAATGTAAAATCTTCCGTGATATTTTTATTAATTGGTTCATCATTATTCCTTTTGAATTGCACCCCAACTAAATCAACCTTATCCATAGAAAACTGATCATATTTTTTATTGAACCATTCATTTGAAAATAACAAATTAAATGGTTCGCCAATATTCTCTATATTTTGAATTTCAAAATTCATAGTCAATCCCACCTTTTGCCCATTACCATTCAAGTCCTCCATGATTGTGGACATATTGATTTGAACTTCCAAAACTAAGTGATCACCTCCACCCAATCCATCGCCAGTAGTAGCCACTTCATCGCCACCGGTATCCACCGCCACACCACCTTCGCTCACCTTTCCATGCACTCCGACAAAAACTTTGGTTGAAACTAGACCTCCCGATGTTAGTCCAATGATTGAAAGCTCGGGTTTATGGTGAAAACCGTCGACTTTAATAGCTTCCTCTAAACTAAAACCCGTGAACACTACAACATGTTCACTGTCGTGATTATCCTCCTCTCGTACTCATCATACTGTGGTGGAGAGTCATAGATAGGATTGCACCCACTGAAAGGATCCTCCTCTTCCCCAAAGTCTTCGTTCATGACGTCGATCTCTGGTTCGGTTTCCTTCTGTAGTCGTGCTTCTAGTTTCCGGATGCGTTCCTGCAACCGTTGGATCTTACGATCCCGTGGATCGAAAATACCCCCGTCATTGCCTTTGTCGGCGATTCAACGAGCAAGCAAGTATTCACTTCCACGTTGAGCCATTTGAGAACCAAGAGCTCTGATACCAAATGATGCATTTTAACGTAAACAATCAAATGACTCAAGAACGATTAGTTAATCAAAGTCTTAAAGGAACCAAAAGGTTCAAGAACAAAGTTCTTATAAATTCAAAATCAATCAAAAACTAATCATAAACGTTCATTAACTCTAATATTTATACTAGATCCTAACCACCTAAAGATAATGATAAACTAGAACAAAGATAATAACAAATAAAAGATAAATACTAAATAATCCATGAAATAAAGAAACTTAAATATTTCAAATTCAAATTCTTTTTTCCATCTCTATCTGTATCATTGTTACTCTGTGCTTTTTGCGAAGCACTGTTCACAGCGAAAAAATCCTTCAAGCTCAAGTTAAATCCTTCACCACTCAAGTTCTCCATCAACATCGCCTGCATCAACTTTGAAGAGCTTCAAGGTTTCCTTCCGGGGAAGATTTGAATTGCTTATATCCTTAATGATGGACTAGATAGCATCTTAGCTATCATCTTTTTTTTAAACAGCAGCAGATATATAAAAAACGCGAACCTGACTAAATAAGCCGAGAAACGCCAAATTACATCAAAAGATGAGGGTTTTTAATCCACTAATCCCAACAAATATCAACTTTTCTATTTCTGTTAACAAACCACAAAAATGAATAAATGACAATTAAATCAAAAATGCCTTCATCTTTTGTAGAATTAGGCCAGACGATGAGCTTGTTCCGTAAACTCCATAACACCCACCAAGTAGAGAAACACACCGCTTCAACCAAGCCTTTCTTCTTTTTGGATAATAGGAGGGAATCAACATAATTCATAATCATTTTTGGATGAGTAGAAGAAGGACCATCAATATCAAGCCAGTTAAAAACAGATTTCCAAGTTTTACACGCCAAAGAGCAATCACTGAGAATATGATCCAAATCCTTCACATGATCCGAACACCATATGCAAAGAGTAGAGGGGACACCCATCCCATTTTTTCAAGGTTACATCACGTAGGAAGACAATCCAAAGAACACGCCAAGCCATTATATTAACCTTTTTGGGAACAAACTTGGTCAACCTAGATTTTGTTGAGTTAGAAGGCAAGATCTCACTATCAATACTTGAACGAATACTTTTAACCATAAACTCGTCCTTCCCATCAAAATCCCATATCCAAGAATCGGGCTTATCAAATAACGAGACACATTGAAGCAAATCAACCAATTCCTCCAATTGTTGCTGCTCAATACCTCCCCTAATGTACCTACGCCAATCCCAATGCCAAATCGAACACTCCAAACGCTCAGCCAAATAACAATCTTTATTCCTTTCAAAATAGAATAATATTTGGAACCTTTTCTCAAGCGTGTAATCGCATCTCTTTGGTTGGTCATCACATCTTGCTAGTATTTGGATAAATTCCCTCTTCACGAGTCTTCTACCCATATATGCTCAGTTGCTTCTCTTGTTCAACCTCTCAGTTGCTTCTCTTGTTCAATATTTCTCATTAATCGTTTATATAATGTTGTCCTTTATCGTGTCTCTTCACTTCTAGTACTTTAATGGTCACGATTTGAAGTCAAAACCTATTTTTAACCCCTGATAGTCCCATGTTGTCCATGTTGTCTAGTGTAACAGAGTGACCACCATTTTTGCTCACTATCTAGCCATTAGTAGCCACCGCCATTTTTTGTCACCATTTTTGCCACAAAGGCTGCCACTAACTATCTAGCGATTAGTAGCATAACAATCTATACTATATAATAAATAAAGGTTTTTCATGCCACGTGTCGCCTCCATATTAATTCTCATCATTTTTTTCTCGCATTTCTCTCTTATTAAATGCATCTTTATCTTTTAATAATAATATATTTAAAAAAAACTAATCTATACTAATAAATAAAGGTTTAAGATGGACACTTGTCACTTCCTCGTGTCTCCTCACATTAGTTTTCCCGCCTCTCTCTCCTAATAAATGCGCATATATTTTATTAAATAATAATGATATTATAAATATATTATTAAAGAAAAATAGTAATTATATTAAATAAGAATATATAATAGGAAATCAAAATATAACTAATTAAAGAAAAATATTAATTTATTATATACACACATTTCCATTATATATATATAGGGGAAGGTTCCGCTAAGAAGTGGTTTTTCGCTAAGAAACGCTAAGAAGTGGGTCAAACGAACTCCGATTGAGCTCATTCGAGCGGCGTTGGAACCGTCTCATCGAACTCTAATCCGGACCCAAAAACCTAAACCCCCCTCCACCCGCACCCCCAAAAACCTAAACCCCCCCTCCAACCCCACCCCGAAAAGCCTAAAACCACCACCCCCCACCCCACAAAAACCTAAACCCCCCCACCCCACCCCCCCCCCCAAAAAAAACCTAAACCCACTCCCACCCACCCCCAAAAACCTAAACCCACCCCCACCCACCCCCAAATACCTAAACCCCCACCCCCACCCCTCAAAAAAAACCTAAACCCTTAAATCTAAACCCTAAAAGGTAAACCTTAAGGCTAAAATCCTAAAATTCAACGCTAAGATCTAAACCCTAAAAGCTAAGATGGTAGAGTTCGACGATACGGTTCCAACGCCGCTGGAATGAGCTCAATTCGAGTTCGTTTGATATCGTTTCTTAATGTTTTTGTCACTTCTTAGAGTTCTTAGCCGAAAACAAATTCTTATTTGATTCTCCCCCTATATATATAAATATCATAATAGTCTGACAAGTTAAGACATATTTATAAATTTATAAGTTTATCTTTTTTAATATACAATCCCGTGTAATACACGGGATTATAACCTAGTTATGCTAATAAAACACATTTAATTTGAATTATTCGTTACTATAAGAAACTTTAAAATCTAATTACGTAACTTTATTTTAAATCAAATAGTAAATGAAAGTCAAATTACATTATATAGTAATTAACGTATTTTTGAAACTCAATTATATATTAATTTTTACATATTTTGAGTTTTTTATCCTTAGTATATGTAATACTTTTTTACATCCATAAAATATATACATAAAAATTTAAGAATTTTATATATGATATTTTTCACCACGTGTGTAGTACACGGGGTTATAAGCTAGTATGGGTATAAACTGAAAGATCTTCTGAATTTGTGGCATAAGTCTTTCTAGGGCCAATGTCATTCTACTTCTACAACAATCAAAGGGCAAATGCAACTTCAAATCCAAATCCAAATCCAAGCATCAAAATACACATACTAGCAAGTAGCAAAATATGAAGTTTAGAATCAGCAGTGAAGCTCAAGCCTCAAGCAACTCAAAAATTGACAACCTCCAAAAGTCCTCTCTTGCAGAGGTCTCATGTTCGAATTCGACTTCCACTTAGAGGTGCAAACGAGCCAAGCAGGCTCGCGAGTTACTCGAGATCGGCTGGCTAAAAGCTCGAATCGAGCCTAAATATAAACTTGTTTAATAAACGAGCCCGAGCTCAAGCTTCACTTATCGAGCTCGAGCCGGCTCGCAAGCCTAAACGAGCCTATTGTTTATATAATTTTTTAATTAATATATTAAATATATATTTATAAATAATAATTATATATATAAAATTATAATAAAAATAACTAAATAATATATATTATGTTATATACAAAATTATAATAAAAAAATATATAAATTAATTAATAAATAATAAACGAGCCGAGCTCGAGCTTAGTCGAGCTCGGGCTCGGCTCGTTACTTCTGTAAGATGGTAAAAGACTGAATTGCTTATTACTGAATAATGAGTTACATTATATAGAGAACGGAATGCAAACCCTAGATACCTAATGGGCCCGTGGGCTCATAATAATAAACCTAATATCCAATACTCCCCCGCAGTCGTAGCGGAAGTAAATCGGACGCTAAGACTGGAAAACAAAAAAAACATAAAACCAATAATAATAAGATAAACATGCTTCGATCGACTTGAAAATCCAAACTTTTGCCAACAAATCCATATTGTGCTTTATGTGGCCATCCATATTTGCTGATTGTGCTATCCATAATTTGTTTGATTGTGTCATCCATAGTTTTCAAAAAAATTACATAGCAATGGACCGTAGTCCAGTTCTTCAAAAGCAGGTGGATGTGGGGCTCAATTGACGCATATATCACCAATTTTGTTGGGATTATGCGGCTGTAATTCATTGGTCCTTGGTTCCTAGAATGATAAACACGTTCAAGAGATGATCGGCTTTAAGTAAGTCGACAACTGGCGACCGTAGTCGTGTGGTGATGTGTCGAGGCTAGCAGGCGGCGCGGTCCGTAGATCTAAAAAAAAAAAAAACAAGGCCGGTGACCGTGGTCAAGCAGAGGTCTCTTGGATCCGTAGATCAAGAAATGAGATTCGTAGATCTAAAAAGAAAAAGAAAAACAATCTAATCAAACCAAAACGTAGTTTGAGATCGGTGGCCGTGGACCGTGGTCCTTGGTACGGCTAAAAACCGATAAAATTAAAGAAAGAAAAGAAAAGAAAGCGGCCACTGCAATTTAGGAGTCGTAATTCAGGAACGAACCAAGAGAATGATGGTGAATAAGTACAAATATAACCCAACCCATTTGAAAATATTCGCCGGTCAAAAAATAAACGGATGGCTGTAGCAATAGCAATCTGGAACATAATCTTTTTTATTGGGATAAATACCAATCAATTAATCCGTGACGGTGGAATTAATTGGTAGCCCAATTGATTGTTGGGTGACGGCAATAAGTTTAAACGAAGGGGAGGAGAAAAGAAATTGAAGTAAGCAACCACACACCTCCCGTGACAAAAAGAATAAGCAAGCAAACAAGCACCTCTTGGGAGCCGCCATTGTTACGTGAAATTCATAGAAGGCGCATGGAAGGCTGGTTTGACGGTGGCTTTCCGGTGGGCTATGGCGGTTCTGATGGTGGCGGCGGTAAGAGTTAAGAAAGTCTAAAAAAAAAAAGATTTGGATAAGTGGTTTGAGTCTTCAACCGATAACGAAGCTTTATTAAACGAAAACTAGAAAATATAAAATAAACGAAACAAAAACGGGAAGTGGGACAGGGCGGCGGCAGTGGAGGCACGCCGCCCTGTCTAGGGTTTGAACTTGGTGGCGACGGCTAGGGTTTTATTTTTGTGTGTTACGTAGGGAAAACGGTAACCAGAACCCTAAGGCTCTGATACCATTTAAGATGGTAAAAGACTGAATTGCTTATTACTGAATAATGAGTTACATTATATAGAGAACGGAATGCAAACCCTAGATACCTAATGGGCCCGTGAGCTCATAATAATAAACCTAATATCCAATAACTTCCGTTGGTTTCCTACCATAACCTCTTGAATGCCACCTACCCAGCGCACGCTACGATTTGTCCAATCCGGTTGGTTAGTGAGGTATTGACGGGGTCCCATGAATTTTCTGGTAACGGGTTCTCATGATTACCAATAAAAAATCTCAAATTTGAGCCATCCACTCAGATAACAAGTCAATAGAACACCATTCAAAACAAATCAAAGATCTGAAGCTTGCACACATAGATCTAACAAACTGAGGCAACTGAAAATCAAAAGTCTACTAATATCTAAATACTAACATGCAAAAAAGAAACCAAACCCTAAACTCAAAATCAAAAGTCTACTAATATCTAAATACTAAAAAAAAAATCTAAATACTAACATTACAAACTTGTTAACAAAAGATAACCAGGAGATAAAAAAGGAGCCTGTTTAAAATTTAGAGAAAAGAAACATGCAACATGGGAATTTACTCTTACTTTTCTATTAATATCTTTTGTTTTCTTTTTCTACCATATTAACCTTCCTTTTCGTACATGTAAAAACTAAAAAACCAATGTAAACATTATAGATGGGAACTAGGTTTCTTACAAGTTCAACTTGACATCATCTACGGGAAAAGAAAAGATAATCTGGATGATTGACCTGAAGCATGTTCAGCCAACGGTCAGCAGCCTGCAACAAATCACTCACCAGCGTGCGTTCATTGTGGACCCATAGTGGCGGCTTAAACTTGTATGAAGCAAGACCAAACACTGGTAACGAGACCATTGGAATACCATCTGTCCCATTAGGGTAGCTTACAACAGGTGGATGCTCACATTGATTGCCTGCAAGAGATGATTATGCAACTCATGAATAAATAAAAAAGATAATTTTTTTCCTTAGCATGAGCTATTAGCATCAAGATTATACACAAAATGTGTTGTTTAGAGGCAGAATCTATGACTGACCTGTCATGGGAGTGTGGAGAGAATGAAAAGTCAGAAAGCAAGCATCGAGATCTTTCAAGGTGGGTCCCATAGGAATCCTGTATATTGGGTACCTAATAATATCAACATAAAGGTCTATCATGTCACATACGTGTGAGAAACTGAGAATAAGTATTAAGACTAAATTAAAGATCCTAGTAAACATACCAAGCCACTGATAACCAACTAGATGGTAGCAAGTCACAACTTCTTAGACTTCTCAATTCAGGGAAACAACGGGCAAGATCAAGGATCTGTTAGATAAAAAAAACAAAACTAAATAGTAGAAAGAAATAATAGCCTAAATAACAGGTTAAAACAGATTCAATTCAAACGGTTACTTTTTTTTAAGTAGGCCAAAACAGGTTGAGTTGACCTGTCAACATTTTCTATTTACTCTCTTAAAATTTTATAAATAGCTAAGGCTTAAGAAGCTGAAAACATTTGAACAGCCCTTTGGGCGACTTTCAACCAATTTTGACCCATTTCCATTTTAAGTTACCCATCAGAGATCAAATCTAATCTGAATCAACCCATTTTCAAGTAAACGGACTGTAACTACAACTAACCTTATCAGCTAAAGGTTCTCTGCCCCAAGGCTGATTCCGCTCCATATACTCAAATAACAGGCAACCTTGTGTGCTAACAGAATCACTGTCATCACTAGAAAAGCCTTCTTGAAGTACATGATGCTGATCATTAACTGACAACTGATTCATTCGCCTGCACATTTCATTATCTGGGTGGCGATTACTATGCAAAGAGCCCCTTTGATGTTCATAATCACTGCTTGCATCACTATACGAATCCCCATAGGAGTCACTGTCGCTATCTACAGCTGGTTGCCTGTACAGATCAACACGAAAACCAACACTTTATTGAAGACCAAGTTCATTCAAGAACGCTACAATTATACTGAAATTAAGATATATATTGTTGTAGTACCTAGTTTTCAGTGAAGGCTTTAAAGGGTCTCCATATATTTGAATTCCAGACAAATAAGGCACATAATACTGGATCACACTGTCAGTGCCATCTAATATCAAAGGAACACCAGCACCATAAGCACTCCATTCCTTGAAAGATTCCCATAAATCATCAAGCACAAAGTATGGTTGATACACATCACTAGTCATCCACCCTCTCATAGTTCTCTGCTGCCACCAAATTCAAACAAACATAACATTTAGACCAAATAAACAGCTACAATAACCATCTTTGTACATTTTAGTTATAATTATTAGTTGTTTAATATTAGTATTTAGTTATACTTAGCCAACGGGCCCAAAACATGTTTCTCTATGGTTTCTAGGTTTGAATAGGGTTTACCGCTTGTATATGTTGAAGGTTACCCCTCCATTCTAATTACAACATTTAGATATTTTTCCCATTCACTTTTACATGGTATTAGAGCTAAGGTTCTAGGCACGACACCCTAGACACGTTCACTTTTACAGTACATAAATTACTGAAACCAAACCTGTAATAAACATTAGCCATTTTACTATACTTTGATTGCTATGGGATCAGATAGAACACAGCTTTGTGCCGGGCAGATGGCCTTCAAGGAGGTGAAACTTGAAAGGCGAAAGCTGGATTAAAACCAGGTAGACTCAAGCACTTACCACAGCGCCACTCCTTGAAGGTTACTTTCAAATGCACATCAACACATATGCATACACAGTTTAACATTCAATCAGAAATGACATTTTTAATGTTAATAATACGAAATTATGAACTCCTGATTATACACTAATACTTATTATTCTTAACCTATTTTCATGAGCTTACTTTATGTCAAATTAAACAATAGAAATATAACACCAGTGGCAAAATCCGTTCATCACTACTAAAATCAGTTCAGACCTTAGATGGATGTTGAGCAGGAACAGATGGCGTAACAGATTCCAAAAACCGTTCAAGATTACACACCGGTGAAGACGCCGCCAACACCGATGGTTCCAACGCTACAGTCTTCGTTGGCTTAACGATTCGATTCTCTGGCTCCTCCGTACCAGACGACGACGTAGATTGGGCCAGTGTAACATCCGTTTGAGCTCGACGGAGACTCTCCTGATTCCGACGATTCCTTCTCGCTTTTGCCGGATTGTAAAACCTATCTTCTCCGCCGCGACTCCGTCCGAACTGCAATCCAGCTCCCAACATCTCCACTAAAACCCTAATTTACAAATTGTTCGATACCGATTCACGAAATGGAACGATTTTTCGAAAAAGTAGAAAGTCAATCGGCTGATTGGAGAGTCGACGGATTCAGAAAACACCAAAAACTAACAAAATTGAAGATTAGTCAACGAAAATCAGCGATTGAAGACTAGTATTGAATGCAGGTTTGATGAGAGAGACGAAGCAGTGTGTGAGGGAAATGGGTGGGGGGAAAGGCAGGCAGGCTAAGATGGAAAAAACACAATCAAACACCCACAAAAAGCTAATTGATTTTCATGTTTTAACTTATTTTATTAAGCACTAGATCTTAAATTTTAATTACTTTTAATACAATTTAATTTTAAATCATACTGGTTAACTGTTATATATATACCCGAAATTCTTATTCGTATAAAACTAATATGGGTCGTATTGTCATATACGACACGTATTCCCCTTAGTCAAACGATAAAAGTTGTCGCACCTGATAGCGTCATTCATCTCTCATACAGGCTGTATGGATCAATACAATCAAACGTTATACGGGCCGTAATGTCATATACTACTCGTATTGTTTTTTTGTTGAATTAAATAATACACGGATAAAATTATTGCTACAATGTTTAATATTATTAAAATCAACAAAAGTCAAAGCAAGAAAAATTCCTAAATAGGAAGAGAATAAAGATGATGTGGCTAGAGGTATTAGTTTGATAAGCTTAAACCTCTCTGATCCAATGTGATAAGAAAACAAGTCGTTCCTATGACAAAGATGTAAATCAAGGAACATCGGTATGTTGGAAATCTTCCTTTGAATCTGACAAAGTGAATTAGCTTGCATAAAGTACAGCTGCGCTTTTGATCCACCGTTTCATGTGTAGAAGTTTGTTATTGTGGTGACTGCTTCATGTGCATAAGTTTGTTATTGAGCAATGCAGAAAGTGGAACCTAGTATGGACACCTTCAATGCTTCCTATCATCATTTTCGTACCATATTTAGTAATCAGACTTAATATAAATACTGATGGAGTCATATTTCCAGTGCACTCTTTCCATACTGCTTGCTTGTTGCTTCACTTTTGTCTCGTCTTGACTGGCTAGTCATTTGAAATTGAATCGTCAAACAAATCGGTTTGAGATACATCGGTATGCTGGGATTCTTCCTCTAAATCTTATAAAGATGATGACCCCTCATTTCCTTACCATTTGGACTACAAGGATGTGTAACATCCCAGAAATCTGGAAGCTTGCAATTTTGGTTGGTGGACGACCTGAATCTGTATTTATCAAATTAACGAGTAGAGTTAGTCGAAGGAGGTATGTTTAATTACCGAAATGGACCCGAATAGTCATTGTTAAGCAGTGCAAGATAAAAACGCGCTGTTTAGAAAAGGCGAGGACCCGGATGTAACTGTAGGAGATATATAACCAACTTATGGGAAAACCCTAAGCCATTTTTGGCTAAGAGTGTTCGACGGCAGCAAAAGGGAGAGCGCAAGAGGGAGAGGGGACGATCGGAGGTCTCACGGTGGTTCCCCGGCGACAACGAGCAGAGCAGGAGCGTCACTACTCGGAAGGTAAACTTCTAAACCCACTCGTTAACTCCTCGTATTCTTTATCTCATGAGAAACACCCGAATAAGGTTTACGGGACTGTGGTTACGGGAACGGTGGCAGGGGGTGGCTACGGGCGCTAACTGGTGGTGGCGACTAGCGTGGTGATGGAGAGTCGTGAAGACCGCCGGCGATAGGTTGGGGCATGCGGCTGGGAGGCGATGGCTGAGAAGGGAGAAAGGAAAGAGAGAAAGGGAAAGAGGAAGGTGACGACGAGGTGGTGGTGTCCGGCAACAGCCAGAGACGGTTGTGGTGGCGTATCATGGCGGCGGACGGCGGGAAGAAGGTGGTGATGATGTTTGGGTGAGAAAGGAGAACCCGATTAGGGTTTTCATGTGGAAAGAAAGTTGACGGGAGAAAAGAATGGCGACAAAACTCGATAACGGTACTCGACGTGAGACGCTAGGTGGTAGCACTCGATGGTGGTGGCTCACGGTTAAGTACGACGAAGGAATGGAGTCGGGTTACACCCGACTGGGGTTTGTAGGCGTAGGGTTTGCATGGTAGGGTTTGAACGTGCATAGGAGTCCCGATTCACGTACGTGTGACTCTGAGGCTAGGGTTACCTCATAGCACATATACATGCATGCATGCTAGTTTGAAAACGGGTCGTGAACGATCCGGTTTGAAGGTGACATGAAACTAGGGTTTCATGGAGTTGGATTGTCAAGCAGATGAAACTCGGGGTTTATTATATTGTTACCCGTTATCTAGCGGATGTTTTAAAACGTATCCTGATCGTGTGATCATACGATTGACAAGTTCGGGGTTTGAGCAAGCACGCGTGGTGCAGAGCAAGGATTTGGAAGCGGAATAACTGGTGAGTTTCTAATCATTTCTTTTAAATGTTTTTAATGTTTTGGGGCTATCGTACATACCTTTGAGACGTGTTTTATTACATTAAATGTATATCGAGCTTTGGGGTTTAAACCGACGAGTTTACGAATTTAGCTATTTAAAGACGGGGCTAAGGGACTATGTGTTGTCCTTGAGAGATGTAGGTTAAAGGTGGGTATATGGTCGTGGGTCGTATGGTGACCTAATAGGGGTGAGTCGGGATTGTATTTACAGGTCGTGAAGTTGCGACTAGGAGGTGTTACAGGGTGTGCACGTACGTGGTATGTGCTTAGATAACGAGACATAGTATTTGTATGTGTGTTGCTATATTAGTAGTGTATTGGGTTATGAGTTAGTCCTTCCTCTGTCCAACAACCTTCCACTCTCCCTCCTAGACCTCCCTCCTCTCCTCCCAAAGATTCCAAATCCTCTCACCTAGCTCCTCCTCATCAACAGCCTCCCAAGAAGAAAACCAAACCTACTACCACACCAGAAGATTCAAGAGAAATTGTAGTATGGTTCTACAGCAATCAAGACCAATGGTTTGAAGTTTTCAGGGGAAGGGCAGAGTTAAAAACATCAATCTACAGATCGGTTGATGAGGTGATGCAGCTTCCAGATTCTGATCTTCAGAGAATGATGGAGCTGGTTGAAGCTCATGAGCCTGAAAATGATAGTGGAAGACATCTGTTGCTGGGGATCAAGCATCACTTCAACCCCAGCAAAGATGTGGTTATTGATGTTAAACCTCTTCAATCCTACTATCCATTTATCAGTTGGTCCTACAATGTTGCTCAAGATGAGTACACTTTGATAGATGTCGGAGGTCAGAAGATGAGATGTTCAAGCAAGACCATCTTCAGCATGCCAAGCAAGGACATCAAGACTCTATCTAAACTCCCTCTTGACAATCCAAGCATGGACCCAAAAGGCTATGAGACAACAAGGATTGTTGCTCACATGCAAAAGCTTCATCAACGAAGGCAATAAGAGAGTTTTGGTAGCATCAGTCTAGGGGGAGTTTGTAGAGATAAAGACTGATGGCTACAAAATTCTCTAAGTAAGATTGCTACGGACTCCACAATTTTGCTTCTGACTTACAAGTTGCTGCAGATAAGGCTAAGTGTTGTAGATAGTTGTGTTCTCCTGCTGATGAACAAGTTTCCTGCTGATAGCCTTATTTACTGAAGTCCAAAGTTGCTGCTGATAGGCTTCTCAGCAGCATCAAACATTTGATGCTGCTGATAGGCAAATCATCAGCAGCTTTGACTTTGCCACTGACACCTCTGCTGTAACACTGACACACCTATCAGCAGCAGGAATGTTATTGGTGCAAATGACAAAAGACAATGCTCCTATTCTGATCTGTCCTGCAATGATTTCTTTGAAGACCTTAGTTTTGCTGTTGTCTTTTCAATGCAGAAGTCTTTTCACTGCAGTTGTATTTTAGCTTCTTGCCTTTTAGTTATCTACCAATAGTAGTGTAACTTGTAACTGTTAAAAATCAACGTCTTGTGTTTGATCTGATCCTTAGAATTAAGGGTCTGTCTTGATTCTAAGTTCCGTTATATATATTGTATCTTTTCATTTTACAATGTGCGCTTCCTCAGAGCTTTCTCTGTAAACTTGTAAACATTGAAGATTAATACACTTTCCATTTATCAATATTATCCTTGTTTTCTCTTTTTACATTGATTAGTTGTTATTGTTTCCGCCAATCTCAACTAAGAACATAATCATCTTGTAAACCCCGATCCTACAGTACAGCTGAGCTTTTGATCCATCGTTTCATGTGCAAAAGTTTGTTATTGTGGTGACCGCTTCATGTGCATAAGTTTGTTATTGAGCAATGCAGAAACTGGAACCTAGTATGGACACCTTCAATGCTTCCTATCATCATTTTCATACCATATTTAGTAATCAGACCTAATATAAATACTGATGGAGTCACATTTCCAGTGCACTCTTTCCATACTGCTTGCTTGTTGCTTCACTTTTGTCTCATCTTGACTGGCTAGTCATTCGAAATTGAACCGTCAAACAAATCGGTTTGAGATACATCGGTACGTTGGAATTCTTCCTCTAAATCTTATAAAGATGCTGACCCGTCATTTCCTTACCATTTGGACTACAAGGATGTGTAACATCACAAAAATCTGGAAGCTTGCAATTAGGGTTGGTGTACGACCTAAATATGTATTTATCAAAGTAATGAGTAAAGTTAGTCGAAGGAGGTACGTTTAATTACAGAAATGGACCCGAATAGACATTATTAAGCAGTGCAAGTTAAAAACACGCGGTTTAGAAAAGCTGAGGACCCGGATGTAACTGTAGGAGGTATATAACCAACTTATGGGAAAACCCTAAGCCATTTTGGCTAAGAGTGTTCGACGACAGCAAAAGGGAGAGCGCAAGAGAGAGAGGGGACTCCCGGAGGTCTCACGGTGGTTCCCCGACGGCAACGAGCGGAGCAGGAGCGTCACTACTCGGAAGGTAAACTTCTAAACCCACTCATTAACTCCTCGTATTCGTTATCTCATGAGAAACACCCAAATAAGGTTTGCGGGACTGTGGTTACGGGAATGGTGGCAGGGGTGGCTACGAGCGGTAACTGGCGGTGGCGACTAGGGTGGTGATGGAGAGCCGTGAGGACCGCCGGCGACAGGCTGGGGCGTGCGGCTGGGAGGTGATGGCCGAGAAGGGAGAAAGGAAAGAGATAAAAGGAAAGAGGAAGGTGACGACGAGGTGGTGGTGTCCGGCAACAGCCGTAGACGGCTGTGGTGGCGTATCACGGTGGTGGACGGCTGGAAGAAGGTGGTGTTGATGTTTGGGCGAGAAAGGAGAACCCGATTAGGGTTTTCATGTGGAAAGAAAGGTGACGGGAGAAAATAATGGCACGAGGTGACAAAACTCGATAACGTACTTGACGTGAGACGCTAGGTGGTAGCACTCGATGGTGGTGGCTCATGGTGGAGTACGACGAAGGAATGGAGTCGGGTTACACCCGATTAGGGTTTGTAGGCATAGGGTTTGCATGGTAGGGTTTGAACGTGCATGGGAGTCCCGGCTCGCGTACGTGTGACTCTGAGGTTAGGGTTACCTCATAGCACATATACATGCATGCATGCTAGTTCAAAAATGGGTCGTGAACGATCTGGTATGAAGGTGACATGAAACTAGGGTTTCATGGAGTTGCATTGTCAAGCAGATGAAACTCGGGGTTTATTATATTGTTACCCGTTATCCAGCGGATGTTTTAAAACGTATCCTGATCGTGTGATCATACGATTGATAGGTTCGGGGTTTGAGCAAGCACGCGTGGTGCAGAGCAAGGATTTGGAAGCGGAATAAATGGTGAGTTTCTAATCCCTTCTTTTAAATGTTTTTAACATTTTGGAGCTATCGTACATATCTTTGAGATGTGTTTTATTACATTAAATGTATATCGAGCTTTGGGGTCTAAACCGATGAGTTTACAAATTTAGCTATTTAAATACGGGGCTAAGGGACTATGTGTTGTCCTTGAGAGGTGTAGGTTAATGGTGGGTATATGGTCGTGGGTCATATGGTGACCTAATAGGGGTGAGTCGGGATTGTATTTACAGGTCGTGCATGTGCGACTAGGAGGTGTTACAGGGTGTTTACTTATGTGGTATGTGCTTAGATAATGAGACATAATATTTGTATGTGTGTTGCTATATTAGCAGTGTATTGGGTTATGAGTTAGTCGGGGTGAGTCGGGATATAAGCTAAACGCTTGTGTATACGTGTAGGATATCTTAACCTAGTGTTATATGTGAGGTGCAGGTGCAGCTAATGAGTCATGTAAATAGAGTATGATGTTATGTGTTTATATATGTGTTGTGTGTATTGTGTCGTTGTCCTTGTGACACGGCGGGTATTGTGTTTGCATCGTTGTCTTTATGACACGTCAAACGGGATTGTGAAGGACGAAGTCCTTCGGGAGGTCACCAAAGGTGACAATATTGAGCAGGTTAACGATGAGCTAGAGGTGTGTTGAACGCCCTGACGAGGGTGCAATGATGAGGTATGTGTTTGTGTGCTTATATATTTGCGTTAAATTGCATACAAGCGTTGAGTTATATTTATTGTGCATGAGATAGTATTAACGTAGTGAGTAAAGTTAGATTGACCATTGTGTCAGGATTGTGATGTGGTGTTTACAACTGTCATGTCAGTTGACTTGTAAGAGCCTTGGTCAAAGCTGAGTAAATCGATGTCTAGGGATTGGTTGTGTTAACCAAGTGTCGAGTAAATATGTGCACTAGAGTATGAGTTATTAGTGTGGTAAGTTCGTTCTATGTCAATGAGACCGCGGGATAGTTATTATGGGAGGAGTCTTGGGTGGTGAACGATTATGGGATATCGTATGATAATAGGGGTTATCTATTTGTTAATGAATTCTGAAACTATTTTATAAGGACCGAGGGTCTTAAGTAAAGTTCAAATAACTTTTGTGATGAGGTGGCTTTTAATTAAATTAAACTATTAGAACTCACTTGTAACATCCCAAAAAAAATAAAAAAAATAAAACGACGATTAAAATAACGGGTTAAACGCGAGACAAACAGAATAAATGAACGAGGCGTGCGGATCGGGCCGGATGGGCCGGCGAACTTGAGGGGAGGAATCCCTTCCTTTTAAATAGCCAACACACTCCATAATCTCTCATTTGCAAGTTCTAGAGAGAGAAACCATAGAGAGAAAGCTGACGGATCAATCCGAGATTGAAGAAGTGTGTTACTCCATAGCTCGTGAGCAAAACCTCCGAATCAGAAGTTCGATACAGGTAACGATCTGATTTAGATCTGAGTTTTCGTTCGTTTTGGGGTTTTCGGGTTTTGGATAAAAAGATGGCATTTTTACGTATGAAACTTGAATATAAACATAGATCTAGCATCTAGAATGAAAAGCAAACGTTTTGAACGTAAAAAGTTCGGATCTTGACGAGGTCGGATCTGCATGCAAAAAGTTAGGGTTTTTGCGGGTCCTGCGTACTTATAAAGTACGCAAGAAGCAAATCCTGCGTACTTATCAAGTACGCAAGAAGCAAAGCCTGCGTACTAAGTAAAGCCTGCGTACTTATCAAGTACACAAGAACGAAGTCTGCGTACTTATTAAGTACGCAAGAACAAGGTCCTGCGCACTTGCTAAGTGCGTAGGCATCAGGTCTATGGGTATATATAGCTACTCAATCCAGAATGGTTAAACCGTTAGAGTCGGGATTAGGTCTGATATGTATTTAACTACTCAATCCAGATCATACGTGATGTTGTTGGGCCTTTGTTTAGAATAACCAAGACTAGCTTATCAGGTGAGTTCTAGAAGCCCTTCTTAAATGCTTTAATTAATGTTTTTGGGCTGGCGTGTATACATACGAAATGATATTTTATGAAACGATGTTTACAAAACGATGTTTTACGAAATGATGTTTACGAAATGTTTTACCAAATGAAGTTTACGAAAGGTTTACGAAAGAGATGATGTTTTGTTTAATAAAACGTACGAATGCTTTAACTAAGATGAGGTAAAGGTTTTATGAAAGTCACGAATGAACGAATCTGCCACGAGTTCCTACGGGAGCTAGGGTATGTATGTATGTATTGGACTCACCCTTACGGGGGGCCTTTGTGGCTGGCTAATGGTTGTACAACTGGTTGAGGATGGGGTGACGACGGTCACCCATGGGATTACCGGGATCCCGATGGAAGGTACTATTCCTTGTGGGGAAATAGTGCCTAAGTTATGTTCTGTCTACCTAGAGGTAACGAGCCTTAGGAGACATATGATTGGTCCACCTAGAGGTAACGAGCCTTAGGAGACCTGGGTGACGGATGACTTAGAGGTAACGAGCCTTAAGTTCATCCGCTGGTATGCGATGTATGGAATTGACGGTTACGAGCCTTAAGTTCATCCGCTGGTATGCGATGTATGGAATTGACGGTTACGAGAAGGTGCATATTCGGTTCATGTTGACTTATGCTATGATGCTATGTTACGATGTTATGATGATGTTAAGTTATTGCATGTTTTACGTACGCTTTTGTTAAATAAATGTATGTTATGTTTTTGGCAAAAATGTTTATGCTAAGGTTATATGTAAAGCTAGAACTCGCTAGCGTTGCTGACTTTTTAGTATGCACATTCAGGTTAAGGGCAAGTTATGATGACGGGCGATGATGCTGGGCGGCTTGAGGAGTTACCCGGATGATATGAAGACTCGCATCCCGTTATGTTTAAGACAATGTTACGCTACCGCATGTTGAACAATGTTATGCTACGTTTGAAATGAAATTTTCCGCTGCGTTATTTGGTATTCAAGTTTAAGAACTGTTTGTGAATGAGTAAATCCAACACGTGAGGCCTCCCCGGTTTGGAGCCTTACATCACTCAACGTAGCTGACTTTGTATGTACGTTAGATTGTGATGCATGGCTTGGGAGTGGTGCTACTCGGATTTGTGTGCAGGCATTCGTGAGGTAAACTTATGACGTTAACGAGCTTATATAAAGATTAAGGTTTTAGAAAGACTTTCGCTGTAGTTTGATAAACCACATAAGTAATTTTAAGAGAATAACCAGTTATGAGAACCAACTGTAGGGTGCCCGGTTTTGGGGCCTTACAGGATGTGATAAGAAGCCAATCCATTCCTTTGACAAATATGTAAATCAAGGAAACATGGTGTTTGACTTTAGTTTCACATTTTCACTTCATTCCTCCGTTTACCCTGCAAAAAGAAGTGGAAATATTATTGGGGTTTCCTTGAAATCATACCATAAAAGCTACCTTTAAATATTTGCAACTGTTTATAATTAGTAGGGATTCTATGAGAGGTTCTTCTATATCGTCAAATAAATTTGGATATTGTCTTTCAAATTTAGATTGGTCAAAACCAGTATAAAGTTGAGAATGAAAAGGAATGAATTCTTGGAGAGTTACTGTAAAGTTGAGAATGAAAATGAAAGAATTCCGTACCTTTTACTGAATTTAGTAGGGATTTTAACGTAAACGGAGAAATTAGTAGGGAATACGTAAACGAAGGCTTTTCATTTGATATTTGTTTTTTAGTTAATGACACTGTTTGAAATCGAACCGTCAAAACAATCATATTGGACCCATGAAGCTTGAATCAAGACCTCCAAGCATCCATTTTTTACAGTTTCGCAAACAACAAGGGTAGATATGGTGAAAATTTGCAGTGAAATAGCCTGCATAAAGTACTATTGCACTCCATCATCTATCACAAGCTTCCTCTAACAATTTCACCTTCTCTACCTTTACTTCAAGAAATTCAAGGCTGTTTTGAATGAAGAAATAAGAAAAAGAAAGGTGATGATGATTCAAAATTATGAATCAAAGATGAAGACAATAATTGATACAAAAAATGAGGTTTTGATCTTAGTTATGTTTGTGTAAGTTGGCTTACGATGTGCATTATTGTGTTCACATGTAAACTAACTAATTCAAACGATGCCTACGTAAACGAAGAAAATAGTAAGGATAGGATCCACGCAGAAGGTCAGTAAAGGTAGAGAAGGTACATTGTGAAATACCCTACTTATCTTACTATTATTTTATCAGAGTTTAATGTGAAAAACGGTCTCACTTTATCAAAACATTGCCATTAAATGACTAAGGTATATTTATCATTTATAAATATTTTTTTACATGTACAATATCTTATTACATAATCTAGGGATTCTTCATTCCGTCCGACCTCATCCACAAGAAGCTCTATTACACGTGCTTCTTTCCTGCAGTGTTTAGAAAACGTTTTTAATTAGCTTTTGCTAAGTAAGTACACTACATCTTTTCATTTCATTATGAACCCTTTAGGTTATTATTATTGTTTAAGTTTTCCAGGCTCTCGGCGCCCTCGTGACCATCTCCGGACGTACCTCCGGTCACGTCATTCGTATATTTTTATGGATGTGATAACCCCCTCGCAACCATCTTAGGTCGTACCTCTGGTCCGAGTATTGGCAAGGTTCTTATACTCGTCAGTATAGACCACTTGCAATTGTCATGAAGACTCATTTATTCCTCAGCCTCGTAGGCTTGGAATCTTTTCCTCCTCAGCCCCGAAGACTTGGAGTCCCTTTTTCCTCACCCCGAAGGCTTGAAATCTTTTTAGTTTTCTTCTTTATTATTGAGATCCACCTTACATGCCGGGTATCTCATTTCATTTGGGACCTTCAGTATCTTAGACTCACAGCCTCCCAAATGTATCAAGCATTTGTTTTCATTTCATGTATATGCTTGACTTATTTCCCAACTAGTCCTCACCTTAAAACTTCGTAACGGTTTCTCCACGATGCATTAAAAGGGTTTATATATAGCAGCGAAGTATCCACCACCCCTTTAACACTTCGTGAAAACTTTGTTATTCCATTTTATGGTTTAGACTTGTTCCATCATACTCATTCATACTTGCACGTATCATCATGCATTCACGTATTCATATTCATCATGCATCACATATTCCATGTATATGCTTGACTTATTTCCCAACTAGTCCTCACCTTAAAACTTCGTAACGGTTTCTCCACGATGCATTAAAAGGGTTTATATATAGGAAGTACGAGCGACGTATCCAACACCCCTTTAACACTTCATGAATACTTCGTTATTCCATTTTAGGGTTTAGACTCGTTCCATCATACTCATTCATACTTGCACGTATCATCATGCATTCATGTATTCATATTCATCATGCATCACATACTCCATGTATTCATGGATTCAATTTCATCATATATTCATACTCGTCCTATATTGTAAACTGGTGTGATTATCCTTCCAGAGCAGTACCTTCAACAAAGATGTTCCCAGAAAAGAGTGACGGTCTAGGAGAGATTTATACACCACTCTTTCCTTAGACAGAACATTCCGTTTGTCGGATAACTACATACCGGTCAGAAGTTCTCCCGTACGTTTACTATATTCTTATTACTGTCTTTTAGTCTATACCCCTAAACATTCATAATGGTTTCACCACGAAGTATCAAAGAGATTTATATATAGGAAGTACCAGAGGCATATCCACCACTCCATGGATAAGTCGTGACTAATCCATTATTCCCGTTTAGTGTTTAGACTAATCCGTCATTACCCCGTATCCTTGTCATATACATAACACATATCATTTAATCACATAATTCATATAATCGTGTCTAGGGTACTGTAACATCCCAAAATTTTTAATAAAGAATAAACGACGCTTATGGAATAACAAAACAAAGAAAGAATGAAAGAATAAAGCGGACCCGGCCTTTGGCCGAGAGTAAGTGGCGCAAAGAAGGGGGGAGGGGTAAAACCCTAGCCACTCTCTCTTCTCCCCCACATTCATCATCTTCACCAACTAATCTAGAGAGAGAAAGTTTCATAGCTCCCTCGTTGATCTCCACGTTTGAGCCCGAGATCGTTCCTACACGTTACAAAAGATCAAAGAAGAAGGAATCAAGCCATAACAAGTAACAACTCGACCTCACATCCGATTTCTGTATTGAAAATGGGTTTTAGGGTTTCAAGTGGGTTTTTATAAAAAGTTAGGATTTTTACGATGGAATTGGACTAGAAAGCATGTATTTAGCTTCATAGAAGCTAAACACAAGTTTTGGACGTAAAAAGATTGGAACTTGGATAAAAAACGAAGGATTTGATCAAGAACAGATGAATCGTCCGAAATCTCCATGAATGGTCTGAAATCTCAGATACGTTCGAAAAGTATTTCGGAACACCATATTTCTCGGACAGAACTTTTCGATCGAAAAGTATCTTGGATAGGACATTTCGGTCGAAAAGTATTTTGGACAGAAAGAGATTTCGGATAGATATTTTCAAACAAAACAGTTCTCGGATAAAAGTTTTTGAATGAAAAGCCATTAATAAAAAATAGTTTTAAACACCAAATTTTTCGGTCGAAATATATTTCGACCAAAAAAGATTTCGGACTTAGGAGCTTTCGGATGAGATATGTAGGTTATAACATTGTTCCATTCGTGACACCTGAAACAGATATAATAGCATCCCACCTAGCTTGAAGTTTCAGTGCTAAGAGAGATAGACACAGTAGAAGTCTGGTGAGTTCTTATTGCCCTTTTTCCGAAACGGTTTTGGGCTGGCATGCATACTGTTAAAAAGATAGTTTTGAAAGATAAGACATATTTTTATAAGAATTATATGTTTTTATCAAAATAAAAGAGAAAGTGTTAAAGAGTAAAGAACTATCTTTAAACTTGTTTTAAAGAAAGTAAAGAGTTAAAGTAAAGAATGGTAAAGAAGCTGCATCTCGGTGCAGCTTGACAGTGACAGTGACAGATGCCATATTATATGCTTATGTGTTATGTGTTTGAATGGCATTATATTATGTGACATAGTATAAGTGCATAGTAGTTGCATTGTAGTTGCAAAGTAAAAATTCCTGCATGCAAGCAAAGTAGAAGTCTCACACTTTGGTGTGAGCAGGCAAAAGAGTCTTCACTTCGGTGTAAGCGACAAAGTCTCACCCTGAGGTGTGAGCAGGCAAAGGATTCTTCACTTCGGTGTAAGTGAGAAAGTCCCACCCCGAGGTGTGGGCATAACAAAGTAAAAGTCTTACCCTGAGGTGTAAGCGAGCAAAGGGATCCTGCCCTCGGGCAATGATTTATGTGTGAAAGTTAAAGTATGTTATAGTCACTTGTCTTGTACGAGTGAAATGTAAAGTGGAAAAGAGTAAAGGAGGACACCTTAAACGGTTACCTCAAAAGTAAAGTGTTAACGAAAGATATAACGTAACAGATTTATAATTGTCACATTGCAAAGTTTTAAAGTAAAGTTAAAGTGTTTTCAAAGAAAGTGAAAGTAAAGCTTATATTTTATTTTTATAAAACTAAGCTACCAAAAAGAAAGTTTTATAGTTTAAAGTAAAGAAGGAACTCACCAGCGTTAGTTGACTTTTAGTATGCATGACAGGTAGTAAAGGTAAAGCAAAAGTAAAGTAAAGGAGCCGTAAGGGCTGGATAGTATGGACATCGAGTCGCCGCTCAGAAGACTGACATTTCCTATTCCAATAGTTTATGTTTTAGACAATGAATTACTTTATTGTCTGATGAATGTTTTAATTTAAAGACTTCCACTGTAATAGATTCTGATTTATGGTTTAAGAACTATGTTTGTTATGTTTTGTGCCAACTATGAGACGTACCCAGTTTTGGGGCGTTTCAGGTACGGGTCCAGTGTACTTACTATAGTCTCATGTCGTTTCCTACGCTCGTTCCTCGCTTAAACTTCTCTCCAGATCTGAACTACACTCGCAGCGTAACGTACTTTCACTTAAACGCACCGCACCGGGTCCCTTGCTTCTTCACAATTTCGTGTGTGTGTAAGATTGTGTGTTATGTTATGAGAAAAGTGCATGGCCAACTTCATCTATTTATAGACCGGGTCCTGGGTCCGTGACAGACCGTTACCAACAGTGATGGTCCGTCACCATTTTCTTGGTGATTACGCACTTGGCGACCACGTAAGGGACTGTTATCCTTTCATGGTGATCCGTCATGACCCGTAACGGACCGTTACCCATCATGACGGTCCGTCATAGGGTTTACACGCGTCACTTCACAATGATGAGTAACAGGAGACGTGTTATTCTCTGGTCAAGCCATTGCTCAACCCGTAACGGACCGTTACCGTCCTGTGACGGTCCGTCACGACCACAATGGACCGTTACCGTCCATGACGGTCCGTTATGGCTTGAAACTTCAAATTTTAATTTTTGACCCTGATCTTTATATCCTTTGTCGTTCTTGTTTCTTGCGCCTTGGAATTTGGAATGTTACAATTCTCCCCCCTTAAATTAGGTTTCGTCCTCGAAACCTGTTAATCTTTGAATAATTGAGGATAACTTTTCCTTATTTCATCCTCACTTTCCCAAGTCATCTCTGATCATTTCCTGTGTTTCCACTGTACTAACATTTGCTTGATCGTTTTGTGGCGTAACTGCTTTTCTTTTGTGTCTAGGATCTTGATTAGTTCTTCAACATAGGTTAGCTTATCATTAACTTCTATCTCTTCAAAAGGAACGTGTGCAGCTTCATCCACCAAACATTTCCTTAAATATGATATATGAAACATGTTGTGTATCTTATTCAATTTTTCAGGTAGCTCTAACTTGTAGGCTACATTTCTGACTCTTTTGATGCTTCTGAAAGGACCAATGAATCGTGGACTTAGCTTTCCATGTTTCTTGAATCGGATTAGACCTTTCCAAAGGGATACTTTTAATAGGACGTAATATCCTTCTTGGAATTCTATTGGTCTACGTCTCTTGTCTGCGTATGGCTTCTGTCTATCTTGTGCAGCTTTTAAACGTGCTTTGATTAAGTCAAGCTTTTCTGACATGGCTTGAACTATCTCTTTGCTGCCTAACTCTTTCTAACCAACTTCTCCCCAACATACGGGAGTCCTACATCTTCTACCATATAGCATCTCATATGGTGGCATACCAATGCTGGAATGGTAGCTGTTATTGTATGAGAATTCTGCTAATGGTAGATGATTATCCCAACCTCCATCGAAATCGATTATACAAGCACGTAGCATATCTTCGAGGGTTTGTATTGTCCTCTCACTTTGACTGTCAGTTTGAGGATGATATGCTGTGCTGATTAATAACCTAGTTCCCATCTCCTCATGGAACTTTTCCAAAAAACGTGAAGTGAAACGAGTATCTCGATCAGAGACAATCGAGATTGGCACTCCATGTCTTGAAACAATCTCTTTAATGAATAGATCAACTAACTTTTCTAAAGAGTATGTCTCACGTATTGCTAGAAAATGAGCACTCTTAGTTAGCCGATCTACAACCACCCAAATGGTATCATAACCTCTAGCTGTTTTGGGTAGCTTTGTTATGAAATCCATAGTGAGATGTTCCTACTTCCATTATGGGATTTCTAATGGTTGTAATCTCCCGTAAGGTTTTTGATGTTCTGCTTTAACTTGAAGGCAAGTTAAGCATTTAGCCACATATTTCATGACATCAAATTTTATTCCGGGCCACCAATAATCTTTGCGGAGATCTTGGTACATTTTTGTAGTACCCTGATGAATTGAGTATCGTGATTTATGAGCTTCATCGAGAATCTTAAGTCTAAACTCACCTGATCGTGGTATCCACATACGACAAAATCGAGTCTTGACTTTATACTCATTCTCTTCTAGAAACTTCTCCTAACCAACCATTCTTTCTTTCTTAACATTCTTACCTTTTAATGCTTCGATTTGTGCGTCTCGAAGCTGCCTCATGAAATCAGGAGTTATCACTAACTTATATGCTTTCACCCGAATAGGATGATGCTCTTCCTTGCGGCTTAGAGCATCGGCTACCGCGTTAGCCTTTCCGGGATAATATAAGATTTCACAATCATAATCCTTGACCAGTTCTAACCATCTTCGTTGTCTCTTGTTTAAGTCCTTCTGGTCAAAGAAATACTTAAGACTTTTGTGGTCTGTGTAAATCGTGCACTTCATTCCGTACAAGTAATGCCCCCAGGTCTTTAGTGCGAATACCACCACAGCTAATTCTAGATCATGGGTTAGATAGTTTACTTCATGTGTCTTTAACTTTCAAGAGGCATAGGGTATTACCTTTCCTCTTTGCATTAAAACACATCCTAATCCAAGTTTTGAGGCATCAGAGTATACCATAAAGTCTTCTACTCCTTCTGGCAATGCCAGAACTGGAGCTTGTGTCAATCTTTCTTTCAAAGTATGGAATGCCTTCTCTTGTGCCACATTCCATTCATATTTCGAGTTCTTTCGAGTTAGCTTAGTTAATGGGGTGGCTATCCTGGAAAAATCCTGGATGAATCCTCTATAATAACCAGCTAACCCGAAGAAACTTCTAACTTCTTATGGGTTCTTAGGTGGAGACCATTTCATTACAGCCTCTACCCTTGCTGGGTCTACTGAGATACCTTCTGCGTTTACAACATGGCCCAGAAATTGAACTTCCCTTAACCAGAATGCAAATTTTGAGAATTTAGCATACAATTTCTCCTTTCGTAAAGTACTAAGTACTTCATGAAGATGTTGTGCATGTTCTTCTTCATTCCTTGAATATATCAAGATGTCATTAATGTAGACAATAACAAATTTGTCTAACATTGGCCGTCATACTCTGTTCATGAGGTCCATGAAACTGTCGGATAATTTGTTACTCCAAATGGCATCACTATAAATTCATAGTGTCCATAACGAGTTCTGAATGATGTCTTAGGTACATCTTCTTCTCGTACCTTAACCTGATGATAACCGGATCTTAAGTCAATCTTGGAAAACCAACTTGATCCTTGCAATCGATTAAACATATCATCAATTCTAGGTAAGGGATACCTATTCTTGATAGTCAAGTTGTTCAATTCGCTGTAGTCTATACACATTCTCATGCTGTCGTCTTTCTTCTTTACGAACAGAATTGGTGCACCCCAAGGGGATACACTTGGACGTATGAATCCTTTGTCCAACAATTCTTGTAGTTGTGACATCAACTCTTTCATTTCTATTGGTGCTAACCGGTATGGAGCCTTAGCTACCGGTTTAGCTTCAGGAATTAAATCGATTTTAAACTCCATTTCTCTCTCAGGTGGAGCACCTGAAAGGTCGTCTGGGAATACTTCTGGGAATTCTTTTATTACTGGAACTTGATCCAGTTCTTTCCCTTTCATCTTCACATCAGCTACGTAGGCTAAGAAGGCTTTATGACCTTGTCTCATGTAGCTGCTTATCTTGGCCATCGTACATAACACTAACTTCCTTTCCTATAGGTGTCATGAATCGTACAATCTTCTGATTGCATATAATCATCGCAACATGTAAAGATAACGAGTCCATTTCAATGATCATGTCGAATGCTTGCATCGACATTGGAATTAGGTTGACAAGATATTCTTCATCTTCTATCAGTGTCGGCAATCTCGGCATATTTCAGTTACTTCGCAATTTCGATCACTCGTGATTTTGACTTTAATTGCCTCAGCCAATCTACTTCTATTGAAGTTTCTAGAGTTCGCACATTTTAAAGAAATAAATGATCGACCAGCTCCTGTATCAAATAAAACACAAGCAGGTAGGGAATTCAAGAGGAATGTATCTGATACAACGTCAGGAACATCTTTCGCTTCCTTTGTAGTTATCTGAAAAGCCCTACCCCTCGGCTTCGGAGCTTCGATTCTCTTGACTTCATTCTCTGCCACTCTAGACCCTTTCCCGGTCTTCTCTGTTTGAGATTTCAGCTCAGGACACTTCCTACTAAAATGTCCTAGCTTATAACAGTTGTAGCACAAACGGGTGCCACTCATACACTGTAATGCAGTGTGTCTTGCCTTTCCACACTTGTTACAAGTAGTAGACCTGAATCGGCACTCTCCGGGGTGCCTTCTTCCATAAGTCTTACAATTCTGAATACTTTTCTTTGGGGAGGAACCGCCTCCCGGTTTATTGAACTTAAACCTCTTAAGAGGCATATGAGAAGGATAACTTTCTCCTTTCCTTTTTCCATCTCTTTCAGTCGGCCTTTTGAGCTCCGTCTCACGTTCCCGAGCCCAATCAATCATTTCCTCCAAGTTCGCGCACTTGGACGAACGGATAAACTCTCTAATCTCTGTTTTCAAAACGAGATGGTATCTCGTCATCCACATCTTAGGGGTTGTTAACAAAGCCAGACAAAATCGGGCCTTGTCAAAGAAGATCCCTGTGATCTCATCCACAGTCTCCATTGTTTGACGGAGTTGAAGAAACTCCTTAGTAATTCTTTCGATTGTCGCTCGAGGGCAATAGCGTTTTAAGAAAAGACCCGTGAATTCTTCCCAACTCATTTCCTTAATCCTATCTCTACCTTTCTCTCTCTTCACTACTCCCCACCAATTGTCAGGTCGCTCTTTTAATTGGTTGGTAGCGAAGGTAACCTCATCTTCCTTTTCAAAATGACATGTATCGAATGCCCTTTCTATTGAGGCGATCTATCTCTGACTTTCTAAGGGATTAACAGCTCCCTTAAACTGTAAAGGTTTACAAGTCATGAAACCCTTATACGTACAACGAGTTGATTCCGTATCAACTTTTGGATTTCTTCCTTCTCCATTATGAGTAACATCTTTATGGCTTTCAAACCAGCTTTCTAATGAGTTCTTTAAATCTGCTTGTAAGATCGAAAAATTTGCATCGAATGCCTTTCCTACTTCTATTGAAATTTGTCTCCGGATATTTTCCAGGACTTGCTCGACTTCGTTCTCATCATGAAGTGGAGAATCAGTTCTCCTGTGGCTTCCCTCGTCACGTATTTCGTCGTTCTGATGTTCAGCCATCGTTTGCTGATATATGAATTTCGTTTAATCTCTCGTTCGATTACCCTAATCATAGTCTATGGTTTTATACTGTAGGCCTTTTATTAGTTTAACCCTATTCAAGTATTCTAGGGTTTCACATAAGGCCCTATCTATGCATGTTACACATATGCACATTCATTCATGCATTTTAATCATGCATAGTCACACTTCCGACTTACTATCTGTTGACATAAGTAATCATATGATGTTTGCGATATCATGATGATCCCATACATTAGCTCTAATACTGGCCAGGTATAAGGCAATGTATGTTACATATCATGATACTCCCAACTATCACATGGAGCTTATCTCAAACAAATTTTCTCCCACGTATACTCATACATTTATGTTCTAGCACTGGAATTTAAACATACCTGCTCCCTTGGACGGTCTAGGATTGAATCCCTATATATATCATGAGCACTTATGGTTTGAGTTTAAGTATTCCATCTGATACTTAAATCCCTCAAACCGTGCTCTGATACCAACCTGAAATACCCTACTTATCTTACTATTATTTTATCAGAGTTTAATGAGGAAAATGGTCCCAGTTTATCAAAACCTTGCCATTAAATGACCAAGGTATATTTTCCATTTATAAATATTGTTTTACATGTACAATATCTTATTACATAATCTAGGGATTCTTCATTCCGTCCGACCTCATCCATAGGAAGCTCTATTCCACGTGCTTCTTTCCTGTAGTGTTTAGAAAACGTTTTTGAATTAGCTTTCGCTAAGTAAGTACACTGCATAGTTCCATTGCATTATGAACCCTTTAGGTTCTTAGCAAAACTGCATATCAAAACTGCATATTTTCATTGAATTATGAACCCATATTGTTCAAATTTTCTAGGATGTTTATAGCAAGGTAGAGTCAGGGAGAGAATGGATTCTGGACATGGTAAAATGTGTCACACCCCTGCTAAAGCGGAAACACTGGAATGTAATTAAACTGTTTATCAAGAACAGATTGCATTTAAGAGAAACTAAATTTACACTCCGTCCAATGACTATGGTCATTACATTGTATTTACTTAGTACAACATTGGAGATTCTCAAAATGTCGTCCTAATGCAAAAGGCAATATGTAGTAATCTCTTTAGGTAGTCCTACCCTTGAATGTTTTCATGAACCACTTAATTTTTACCTGAAATACATGCTAAAAAGTGTCAACTAAAATGTTGGTAAGTTCATAGGTTTTGTGAGTTTATCAAATATTGATTGATAAACATTTATTATATAGCAACATGTAAATAGATGTAATCTACTTGAGTCCACAACCAAACCTCGTAACATTCTTGTATGCCCTATTACTAATTGTAACATCCCGAAATTAATAACGATAGAGATAGAAAAGGAAGTCGGGTCGAAACGGAGGAAAGTAGCCCACGGGCTTATGGGCTTAGTCTTGGACCAAAATGGAGTGGAAGGAGGGGGCTTAAACCCTAGCTCCCCTCCCTTGCTTTATTCATCACCTCCGTCTTTTCATTCTAGAGAGAGAAAGTGAGAGAGTTTGATAGAGAAAGCCAAGAAGCACCATTCAAGGCCTTTATCTTGTTCCCGATTCATTGCTGGATAATCATGAGGGATTAGAGAAGAAGAATCATGCGAGAACAGGTAACAAATCTGTCAAGATCTGCGTATTCTGTTTCAAAAGTGGGTTTTAGGGTTTTCATGGGTTTTAACATAAAGATCAAATTTTTACGTGTTAAAAGATGGTTAAAGAATAGATCTAGCCTCACAGAAACTAGATAAAGGTTTTAGACGTAAAAAGTTATGGTTTTGGATTGAAAAACGAACCTGTTTGAACGAGCTATTCATCAGGTAACCCTGACCAGTGTCGCCACCTTCATGTGGCGACACTGGTCAGAGGTTAAAGTTGGTGAGTGTTGCGTGTTCCCCAAGATCACCAATGATTGGGACACGTGTCATTCCCTTAACGACACAATGGAGTGTCGCCCATAACCATGGCGACGTTTAGTGTCGGCGACACTCCTAGTTAGCGACAGTCTAAGAAACGACGTTAAGCCCTGAAAGCAAGTTCTGGCGACACCGATCATGTTCGCTGGCGACATTGACCTTGTGTCGGCGACACTGCCATGCGATACTATAGGCAACACTAGACAATTTGTTGATAGTTTTCACTCGTTGATTCACTATAGATTTCTAGCACTCCGTCTAGCAGATACAGTTAGAGAGTTATAATAGTAAGACCGGTACATGTGAGTTCTTATTGCCCTTTTTCCTAACGGTTTTGGGGTGGCATGCATACTGGTAAAAAGATTTGAAAGGCAAAGTGTAGTTTTTATAAAAATGTTATTTTTATAAAGTCAAAGAGCAAGTTCTAAAGGTTTGTTTTTATAAAAATGTTAGTTTTATAAAAAGAAAAGGAAAAGAGTTAAAGAGCATATTTGAAATATATTTTAAAGAAAGTAAAGAGTTAAAGCAAAGAAAGTAAAGGAGCTGCACTTCGGTGTAGTTTGACAGTCACAGTGACAGATGCCATATTATATGCTTATGTGTTAATATGTGTTATTTGTCTATGTGTTATGTGTTTCAATGGCATTATATTATGTGACATAGTATAAGTGCATAGTAGTTGCATAGTAGCCGCAAAGTAAAAAGTCCTGCAGGTAAGCAAAGTAGAAGTCTCGCTCCGAGGTGTGAGCAAGCACAGTAGAAAGTCTCACCCTGAGGTGTGAGCAGGGAAAGGAGTCTTACACTTGGGTGTAAGCGAGAAAGTCCCACCCTGAGGTGTGGGCACTTCAAAGTAAAAGTCTTACACGTGAGGTGTAAGCGAGAAAAGGGACCTTGCCCTCGGACATTGATCCATATGTGATAGTTAAAGTATGTTATAATCACTTGTCCTATACGAGTGAAAAGCAAAGTTGAAAGAGTAAAGGAGGACACCTTAACCGGTTTCCTCAAAGGTAAAGTTTTAAATGAAAGATAGAAACGGAACAATTTTATAAATTGTAACGTTGTAAAGTTTTAAAGTAAAGGCAAAGGCAAAATTGTTTTAAAGTAAAGAAAGAAAGCTTGTTTTATTTTTATAAAACTAGCTATTTAAAGAAAGTTTACAATTTAAATTAAAGATAGAACTCACCAGCGTTAGCTGACTTCTAGTATGCATGACATGTAGTAAAGGTAAAAAAAAGAATAAGTAAAGGTGCCGCGAGGGCTGGATAGCATGGACTGCCGGGCTGCACATCTGAAGACTGACATTTCTTTATCCGACAATTTATATTGAACAATTTTTAGTTATTGATTAGGAATTTGAATGTTTGAGACAAGACTTCCGCTGTAATATATTCTGATCAACAGTTTAAGAGCTATGTTATTATGTTTTGTGCCAACTATGAGATATACCCGGTTTGGGGCGTTTCACTGATGCATTATCACGATACATTAGTTCTTGTTGGAAATAAGCATTCATTCTAGCATGTCTGCCTTGTTGTTCAACAAATAATGAATGGGAGTTTGTCGGACTTCGATAGCACTATCTATATTATTCCATCGTCTCAAGTCCATGAGTTAACTGGTTATGTGGATTCTTAGGGCCCTAATGTAATACACTTGTCTCAAGCAATCTACACCATGTAACAAGTGCGAAATATAAAATAAACGTAGAACTTGTAAATTATATGCATTTTGAAATCTTGAAACATGTCCCCCCAACGTGTAAACCAAAAAGGGGCCGTGAAAACTTACTTGATGGTCTTGAATGTAGATAGAATGTTCTCAATTGAGAAGTTAGGGATGGTCCTACTTGAATACTACAAAGCAAATAAATACCACTTGATTTCTACGGACCAATCCTAATGAATACTTGTACGACCACTTGTGTCACTAGCAAATGATGATTATGCATGGTCGTGAATAGATTTTCCTTATTGACTAAATACATATGCATAATATATATATACATCTATCTATTTATATATATTTATATATATATATATATATATATATATATATATATATATATAGGTTTCGAAATAGCTTGGCTAATCATTTCGTATGATTATTATTCATGTGTCTTAACGGGTATTAAATCCCTTGTTTTCATGATTAGTATTTTTATTTTAAAAATACCCGTTGGAAGTACGTCTCGTGTGATTAAAAATGTATTTCCTTTCACATATTCGTATATGACCTTGTCTTGTATAACCATGCATGTGTTACATTTGTAATGAACTTCCTTGTTCGAAATTATAAATGATATTTTGTGTAATAATACTTGTTGAAAATACGCTTCATATGGTCTAAAATAAATTTCCCTTTTGTATTCATGTCCGAGTATATTTATATTATACTTGTAGAGAAACTTCTTTGTTTGAAAACACGATGACGTCTTGATTATAAAACTCTCGTCAAAGTCTTTGTATTATATTATATACAATTGTGAAATAGTATACATTTGAAAAAAACATCCCATTTTATGTAGTACTTTCACCATAAAATAATATGTAGTAACTTCTTTTCATTATAAAATGTTGTATGCACATAATAAATATTTGTGTAAACTCGTATTTTAGTACGATAGGTCTTCAGGGGTGTGTGTCGGATCGTGATCGTGTGGGTGTGTAGTCTAGTCAACAAGAGTGTGGAATCCTCATGACTAGATGGAACGAAAGACGACAAATGTAAACATGACAATAACAAACACTCGGAATCAAAATACTTGGTCTATTATAGCAAAGTGTTTACAAACACAAGTACAGACTTCCAAGACTGTTGGAACTGAGACAAGAACAAAGTGTGCGTACTTGTGTGTGTGCATACGTCTGTTACAAATGAGAAACAAACTCAGCTATATATAGGCCAGCCTCATGCGTACTTGTAAGTACGCATGGCATGCTTTGTGTATTTATCAAATAGGCAGGAACACCCTCCATGCGTATTTGTTTAGTACTCGAAACGTACTTACAACTGAACGAAACGTCATGACAATACAAGTACAGACATAACAAGTTACAACTCGATAACAAGACAAATACAACTACATAAACATTCAGAATATTTGTCAAACAGGGTTGCTCTCACAACCTTTGACATTCAATACACCTTAAAGTCCGACTATTCTTCCGGTGATGAATAAGCCCTGATTTATGCTCAAGCGAATGCCAAAGAAACATAAGTATGGACTAACGACTATTGTCGAACTAACAGAAGAACGACATTCAAAACTCTTAAAAGAGTCCCAAATGCGGGATTTCTTGCTAATCTCATTAGTTCATGATATGCATAAGAGACGTAAGCACAATTTGTTCACAACAGACCACTGTCCACAAAGATCCGAGAAGGATAATTTTATACCCTTTTGTACCCGCACTTCCACAAGGATCATCTTGTTGGATGGATCCCGGATTTCAGCCTAGAGGAGAGACGTGATCACATCTTTCACTCCCAGTTTTCTATAATTAGGGAGCTCTAGGGCATCTATTATTAAGAAATGACTTCTTAACGCACGCTCAGGAAAAGTACAAAAATTTCGATGTTTAACACTCATTACCTCAATTTTATCCTTGTACTAAGGACTTTGAGGCTATGACTGGTATGAGTGGAATACGTAATGGTAAGTCAGTAAAGTACCATTCGAACGCCAGGGAAGTGCAGACACACTGAATGACTAATAGTTGGCGATTGTAAAACTCCCAAACCTTTTTTTGTCAACTTAATGGGTTGACAAACCCATAGCCCATTTTGGGGAAACACTAATTCTATGAGACTATTCTCACAGTCTCACTGTTCATTTCCTCACCTAGAAAGGATGTGAATATTCCAAACAAACATAGAACTTCTTATGGCTTACATACTTCGAGGGTATGGTAGTCAAGTCATGAGTTTACATATCAGGACGATACAACCCAAATGCTAGTCTGTTGCGGGAAGGTAGTGGCAAGCAATGGGTAAAGTGGTGATTAGACTCGACCTTTGCTAGTGAGAGCTCACAAGGAACCTCAAAATCTTAAATCCATTACGACACATGGAAAGGAAGATCCTAGATAACACAAAACCTGAAATAAGAGTAAAGTCTTAGTCCGAGAAAAAGCTTTCGAAAAGCATAAGAGGGACAACATAAAGTTTCATTTCCATATTGTATCATTGCTACCTGATTTTCAACTAAAACTTGAACACCTCGTTGAGTAATTCCTTTCAAAGATCTATAGAGATCTGGCTATTGTGCATCATAATGCGTAGATGAATAAATGGGATGTGTCGGCATACACCAAAGGTTTTGATGAACTATTCCTTTCATTGCCAGTGATGAGTATCACACGACTCCACCATGATGAGAGTGATCAAATAAGGGAATCCTTGCGCCTCTAATATTGTTAGTCGAAGAAGTATTCTCCTTGCTTTCGAATACCGACTACCAAGTAAATGAAAATCAAACAATTGAAGCCTAAGTTAGACGATACGGACATAACTTGGTACCAGGTACTGGTAACCTACGTGAGTTGGTTATGGATGAAGTCCAAGTACTCCATTCACCAGGATCGAATGAAATGTATAAAGAACTCAAGGAACTCTGTTGGTAGCCAAACATGAAAGGAGAGATTACTATTTTGTTAGTAGATATCCGACATGGTCAAAAGTAAAGACAGAATGTCAGAAACCATCTGGGTTATCACAACAACCTGATATTCCTTAAATGGAAATGAGAACATATTTCCATGAATTCATTACAAAACTACCCAAAACATCTAGCGGCTATGACAATCGTCAATCGTTTGATGAAATTCGCTCACTTTCTGCCAATCAAAGAGACTGGTGAAACCGAGAAACTAGCAAGGCTTTATATTAAGGAAATTATGGCTAGACATGGTGTGCCAGTTCCCATTAACTCTGTAAGAGACAGCCGATACGTGTTAAGAATTTGCATTGACATGAGCACTGCATATCATCCACAGATGAACGGTCAAAGTAAAAGGACCATCCAAACTTTAGAAGATATTCTCCGTGCATGTGGAATACTCATTTACCCTTAACTGAGTTTTCTTATAATAACAATTACCATACCAGCATTAAAGCTGCTCCGTTTACAGCTAGTTATGGTCGTAAATGTTGCTCACTGCTATGTTGGGTGGAGGTTGGCGACAAGCATTTGACTCGTCCTGAGATTAGCCAGGAAACCATCGACAAGATCTTCAAAATTAAAGATCGTCTGAAAGCTGCTCAAGACAGACAAAAGAGTTGTACTAACAACATACGAAAGCCATTAGAATTCCAAGTTGGAGACCGAGTTTTGTTAAAAGTCTCACCTTGGAAACGAGTTACCAGGTTTGGCAATCGTAGGACACATAACCATAGATACATCGGACCGTTTGAAATACTGGCTAGGGTTGGCCCTATAGCCTACAAGCTTAAGTTGTCACAAGAACTAAGCAATATACATGATACGTTTCATGTGTCCGATCTCAAGAAGTGTGGTTAGACAAAACACTAATCATGCCACCTGACGAAATTCACATTGGTGACAAACTACACTCTGTTAAGGAACCTATTGAAATCACCGACTGAATCAGGGAACATGGCATAACCGTGTTAAATTGTTTAAGGTACGTTGGAACTCGAAGCATGACCCTGAGTATACATGTGAACGCGAAGAACAAATGAAAGCCGACTATTAGTCCTTGTTCATCAAAACACCAAATTCAAGATAACACTGACTGAATTTTGGGATAAAATTCTTTTTAACATGGGGAGAATGTGACACCCACAGTTTAGGTTAATATCCATATCCGTTACAAACACGTTCATACTGCACATTCCAGAACTATTTAAGTTTGACAAGTGATGTTATATGTAACATTTCTGATTTTATTATCTTTATTTCCAATTCAATGTAACGCATTTAATTCCAAAATCTAGTACACTGGTTTATTCTATTTCGTACCAACAATCAAACCCTAGATTACAATACAAATTCACGGGTTTTACACGGGTATACATTATTAAAATCATATATATATAATTATACGGATATATTTATGTAAATACCATACAAATACATACATACATAGATGCATTTATTCAACTAACAAGAAATTACTCGTTTGCTTGAACCCCAAACCATTTGAACCCTAAATTGGAACCCTACACTCAATTTTGACTTCTAAAACGTCAATTTTGACTTTTCTTGGACTCCATTGACTTTCAAAAGTCAAAAAGCCCAAACCGTCACAATTCAAGGCGGCCATCGATGGATTATTGTTGAATTGGACTCCACATGTTTACCCAAACAAGAATCGACCAAGTCCCGGCCCAAACATCAATCCAATTCAACCGATTAAGCGGGCATAATTCAAATTCAAACTAATTTGACTCCTGAAAGTCAAACCGTATCAATTTATGTTTAATTCGTGTAAATGACGCGTAATCAATCCCAGAGATCATGCATCCGTCAACCTCGAGTGTACCTGGACCATTATCAGACCCAATCCATTCCCAAATCGATGGATTAACGCGTAATCAGTCACCCGTAATCATTGTTGACAAAATTGAAATCGAATCGGCTATTACACACAAAATTAATCAAATTAAACCTCTCTCTCACTCGCGTATACCACCACACAAACTCTCCCAACCTCAGGCGAATCCGCATTTCATCTCTGGAGTCCTATCGATCACGAAGAACAGTCGGAGAGAAACCGTAGTCGTCTGCATTCGTGCCCAAACCAATCAAGTTGGTTCTTACATCATTCGATTCGTTTTTCAGTGCTCGTCAAAAGCCCCTTATCAATTCACGTTCATCTTACGCATCGAACTCAATTGCGACTTGAGTTCGTGCCGTGTTCTTGCGTTTTCTGATTTGGGGATTTGATGAATTTAATTTTAGTATTTAAATTTTTGTGTTCCTGTTATAATCAGCGAACCACCTAGTCCGACTGGTTAAGACCACGCACCATCGGACCCGGTGGTGTGGGTTCGAAACCCAAGGCCCGCATGACTGTCCGGCTTTTTGCACCTCGTTTAAAAACCCAAACCCGGACCCAACTCAGTCGCAGGTTAAAACGTTTCAGAACCCAATTCAATCACCGGACCCGCCTCCTGGTCCAGTGGTTTGTTCGTCCGGCGCACCCAGCGTAGACCCGGGTTCGAGTCCCTGTGGTCTGTTTAATTTTTTTAAACCATTTTTAAGGCTCCAAAAATTATTAAAAAATTATTTTTATAAACTTTACAACTATTAGAACAGAATGAAACCAGTTTTACAATTTTTGAATAAAAATCTCTATTTTTATAAAATAATTTATTGAATACTCAATTTAAATTATGTATTTATTTTGAGTAAATTATTTATAAAATTTGGTGACATTTTTTATAAACACTTTATACAAAGTTTTAAAAATTTTAATTATTATTTTTTTAACACAATGAAATCATATTTATAAATTTTCAATATAAATTAATTTTATTAAGAAGTTATAACTAAAAAATTTGTACAATAAATATTTAATGCAAAAATCTAAATATTTAAATTAATTTCCAAATAAAATTGATTTTATAAAATTTATAAAATATTAACTTTATTTAAAACGATCAAATATATTTATTTCTAAATGGTAAACAAATAAATAAAAGTTATTGATTATATAGGTAAATGTATATTTAACTCTACACATAAATATTATTTACACAACTCCATTTTACACGTCCTTATAAATGAATATTATTCTTACACATATTTATAAATAAATAAATAAAGCAAAATTACCTATTTAATTTATATTTAAGATAATTCACACACTAATTTTATAACTAAATTACTAAATAATAATTATTTAATTTATTTAGCTATTCAAACCCTAATCTAATTATTCTAAGACTATTCGTTTAAATTTCTCATTTTATAAAGCACCTCATTCAAGTATGAACCACTAACACCTACAACTCTAACTCTTGATACACACCTCCAATTCAATCCTAGACTTAGACATAGACTATTGTAACCACTATTAATTCAATATACATTACACACTAGGTTAACGTGGTGAGTTGCAAGCATCATTTTACTACCTCGTCTCCAAGTGAGTATTATATAGCCCCTTTTCACACTTTTACACTTTTTGGGGTGAAACATGAACACTATACATACAATTGTTACATTTACACAAACTATACAAACACAAATCCTCTTTACTTTCATGTGTGCAAATTTGAGCTTTATGTTTGAGTGCTAGGTGTGTTAACTTTTGTGTGCAATTTATGTGCAATCATTAACTATTCAAGCCGGCGGTTAACAATGATAGATCTATCGAGTCTGACAAACCCACCCAGATTGGGATGATTGTTACCGACAACACAATTTGCATGCTAGTTACAAAGGTTTGATTGTACTTTGGTTACACAATAGTTGCTCCCCATAAATGCCTTATTTTATCATGTTATGTAAGGATTTGATTATTTATATCTACACACTAACTATGTATAAACCTGTGTATGCTCACCAACTTTTTAGTTGACTTTATATTATTCATGTTTCAGGTGCTAATATGTGAGTTTGATCAAGACATGCTACACATAGGCTTTGGACTTAGTTAAATTTAAATAAAGAATATTATGTATTGCAATTATGTACTTGTTTGAATTTGGTTGTGTTTGAAATGAAATTTGATGATTAAATTATTGAAATCTAGTCAACCTTGTGCTCATGAACAGTCTACATGTCCCGCCCCGACGTATTCCGCCGTCGGTTGGGTGTGACAAATTGGTATCAGAGCCTTGGTTATAGGGAACTAGGTTATTAGACACCCTTGACCTAGATTATAACTTTAGGACACCCACTTATGTGCTACATGCTATGTGCTAGATGCTTACTATGATTAGTTATTATTTCATTTTGATGCCTTACTTGTTAAAATTCATGACTCATTAGACTATACTTAAATAATAAATTAAATAAACAATATCCCTACCTATACCCTAAAGCCGCATAACCTTCTTACCTGCTTCTCTGTCATTATCATCATAGCATGTGGAAACTTCATGGATCTAAATCTATAAAATTTCCTTATACCCTCGTTAAGGTTTTTAAACTTTCTTAATTATTAGAGGACATGTGCAATCTGGAAGGGTGACACCTGTATTCTGGGTTTTCTGTCTAGGAAAGCATTTCGTATAAATCTCAATCAACCGAGGGACCCGTATGCTTTCCTGGGAATTCCTTGGATGAGTGTTTTCTTATAGGCTAAAGCATGTCTCCTTGAAAATTATATGAGTTTAATTAACCTTAATGTGTCATAGTATTCAAGTGATTATATCACTATTTAAGTACAATCCAAAGTATGATTAACTATCTTATTTGCTATTTTATCCTTTTAAATCCAAACAACTTTCATAAGTTCTTACATCTTTTCTTGTGTTATGCAAATCTGTAGAATTCCTCCCCGTCGTGCTACCGTGACCAACAACAACACCGATATTGCTGCCATCCATGCCCAACTTGTAAATCAACTCACTCAAGCTAATGGGACCTCCAATGGTAACCATGGAGCTAATGGTGGTGGTGGTGCTAACCCATCACAATGCACCTTCAAACACTTCAACTCATGTAATCCTCTTAACTTCCGTGGTACCGAGGAAGCCACAGGACTCCTTCAATGGTTCGAAAGTATTGAGATCACTTTCCTTAATAGTGACTGCCCCGATAACCTTCGTGTTCGTCATGCCACAAGTGTCTTTCAAAAACGGGCACTCACGTGGTGGAATGGGGAAAAGAGAACTAGAGGCATGGAGGTAGCAATGGCCTTACCATGGGATGAGGTTAAGAGACTAATGACTGAAGAGTTCTGCCCTCGGAATGAGGTGAAGAAACTGGAAGCTGAGTTTTGGGATCTTGCCCAAGATAGTGGTGAGAGTTTGGCTTATACAACTCGGTTCCATGAGTTGAGTCTCCTTGTGCCCCATATGGTCACACCGTTATCCCACTGCATTGAGAAGTACATTGGTGGATTACCTAGGCAGATTCAGGATACCGTCTTAGGGAGAAATCCCGCAACACTCGAAGATGCTATCCGCCTATCTGCTAATTTAACCGACAACCATGTGAAAGCAGGGACTCTGACTAGAAAAGGCATCAAGAAAGCTCCCGACACCACAACCCCTCCTACACACGTCAAAGAAGCCAAACCTGAACCCTACCACAATAATAAGAAAAGAAAGGCTAGGAATTTTGCTATGGTCACTCCTGCTATCCCTGTTAACCAAGCTGCTCCCATGGTTCAAGCACCAGTCAAGAAACCGTATGTTGGGATCTACCCACTCTGTGCCACATGCAATTATCACCATCTCCAAAACATTACTTGTCGCCTTTGCACTCACTGTGGGAAATATGGCCATACGGTCAACGTTTGTAGAGCCAAAGCACTTGCAGGTCAAGTCAACCCACCAACCCGAACCAATCAACAAGTAGCTAATCAAGGTGTTCCCGCTAATGCAAACGGGTGTGCTTGTTCTGAATGTGGCAACCCAAATCACTTCCGTGACCAGTGCCCGAAGTTAATCAATGCTAGGCAAGGCGGAGCTCGTGGGCGTGCTTTCAATATAAACGCCAATGAAGCTCATGCCAACAATGATGTGGTCAACGGTACGTTCCTTGTTAATAGTCAATATGCCTCCATTTTATTTGATACCGGTGCAGATAAAAGTTTTGTGTCACTTAACTTTGAACCCTTACTTGCAAAAACACGATCCAAATTAGAGAAAAAATTCACTGGTGAAGTAGCAAATGGTGACTCCCTTACAATTGAATTTGTTATCCGCGACTGCTCCCTAGAACTTAATGATCATACGTTTCCAATCAACCTTGTGCCAACGTCACTAGGAAGTTTTGATATCATCATAGGCATGGATTGGCTGTCAAATCACCATGCTGAAGTCATCTGTTTTGATAAGTGCATCCGAATACCTCTTCCGTCAGGAGAAACGTTAAGAGTCTTTGGTGAAAAGCCTTGCAAAGGACTCAAGTTAATGTCATGCACTACTGCTCAAAAGTACTTACGAAAGAAGTACGTGGCCTTCTTAGCCCATGTTGTTCAAAAGGATGTCAAAGAGAAGAGTATTCAAGACATCCCCATCATCCGGGACTCTCCCAAAGTATTCCCCGAAGACTTATCCGGTCTTCCACCCGTTCGACAAGTAGAATTTCGCATTGACCTTGTACCCGGAGCTAACCCCATGGCTAAAGCTCCTTACCGTCTTGCACCTTCTGAAATGCAAGAACTTGCAAGTCAACTCTAAGAGCTCTCCGACAAGGGCTTCATCCGTCCAAGTCATTCACCGTGGGGTGCATCCGTCTTATTCATCAAGAAGAAGGATGGATCATTCCGCATGTGTATTGACTACCGCGAACTCAACAAGCTTACCATCAAAAACCGTTATCCCTTGCCTAGAATTGATGATCTCTTTGATCAACTTCAAGGTTCTACTTGCTTCTCAAAGATTGATCTTCGATCTGGTTATCATCAACTCCGTGTACAAGAGGAAGATATTCCAAAGACTGTCTTTTGAACAAGGTATGGTCACTACGAGTTCATGGTCATCCCTTTTGGGCTAACCAATGCACCCGCGGTTTTCATGGACCTCATGAATCGTGTGTGCAAACCATACCTTGATAAATTCATGATCGTCTTCATTGATGATATTTTAATCTACTCCAAGACTAAAGCCAATCATGAGCAACACCTTAGATTGGTTTTGGACCTCTTGAGGAAAGAGCAACTATATGCCAAGTTCTCCAAATGTGAATTTTGGCTAAAGGAGGTTCAATTCCTAGGTCATATCGTCAACGAAAAAGGGATTCATGTTGACCCTGTTAAAATCGAAGCTGTTAAGAATTGGAATGCCCCTAAGACCCCCACCGAAGTTCGTTCATTTCTTGGTCTCGCGGGATATTATTGTCGTTTCATTTCAAATTTCTCTAAGATTGCTGTTCCACTCACCGCTCTGACCCACAAGGGTAAACCTTATGAATGGGGACCAAAGCAAGAAGAAGCTTTCCAAACTCTCAAGCAAAAGTTGTGCAATGCTCCTATTTTGACTCTCCCTGATCGGAATGATGATCTAGTTGTCTACTGTGATGCCTCCAACCAAGGTCTCGGTTGTGTCCTCATGCAACGAGGCAAGGTAATCGCTTATGCATCAAGGCAACTTAAAATTCATGAGAAGAATTATACGACGCACGACCTCGAATTGGGTGCGGTCGTATTCGCATTGAAAATTTAGAGACATAACCTCTATGGCACAAAATATGTGGTATTCACCGACCACAAAAGTCTCCAACACATCTTTAACCAAAAAGAACTCAATATGAGGCAACGACGTTGGGTTGAACTCCTTAATGACTATGACTGCGAGATTTGTTACCATCCCGGCAAAGCGAATGTTGTGGCCGACGCTTTGAGTCGTAAGGACCATGTGATGCTTCATTGTATCCGAATTCAAACTGACATTCAAAATCGTATCATAGAAGCTCAACACGTCTCGGTCACCGAGGGTAACATGTACGATGAAATGTCGTGTGGTGTGGAACTTCAGCTTGAATCTAAACCCAATGGCGTACTTTATTACTTAAATCGTATTTGGGTTCCCGATCGCGATGATCTCCATGAAATTCTCATGAACGAGGCTCACAAGACTCGTTATTCTATTCATCCTGGTGCGGGTAAAATGTACCAAAATCTTCGCCAACAATATTGGTGGCCCGGTATGAAGAAAGACATTGCTCTCTATGTTGCCAAATGTCTAACTTGCTCCAAGGTCAAAGCCGAGCACCAACGTCCTTCCGGTTTGCTTGAACAACCGAAAATTCCCGTGTGGAAGTGGGAGAATTTAGCTATGGACTTCATTACCAAACTTCCTCGCACGTCAAGTGGTTATGATAGCATTTGGGTAATCATTGACCGCCTCACCAAATCTGCTCATTTCTTGCCTATCCGTGAGGACTACCGGGTTGAGAAATTAGCTCGAATTTACATTGATGAAATTGTGAGTTGTCACGGTGTTCCCTTAAACATAATCTCCGATAGAGATGCTCGGTTCACCTCCCGTTTCTGGCAATCTCTCCAAACTGCTCTTGGTACACGATTGGATTTGAGCACAGCTTATCATCCCCAAACTGATGGTCAGACCGAGCGTACAATCCAAACCCTTGAGGACATGCTTAGAGCATGTGTAATTGATTTTGGTGGAAATTGGGATTCACATCTATCCCTAATTGAGTTCTCTTGCAACAATAGCTACCACACAAGTATAAATATGGCTCCATTTGAAGCTCTCTATGGCCGTAAGTGCCGTTGTCCTATCTATTGGAACGAGATTGGTGAAGCACAAATCACCGGTCCCGAACTAATCCAAGAAACATCCGACAAGACAAATCCGTGACAACATTCGAGTGGCGAGGAGTCGGCAAAAGAGCTATGCCGACAAACGACGAAAACCCTTGGAATTCCAAGTCGGTGATCTTGTCCTTCTAAAGGTGTCTCCATGGAAAGGCGTGATCCGTTTTGGAAAGAAAGGCAAACTAGCACCTCGCTATGTGGGCCCATTCAAGATCCTTGAAAGGATTGGGAAAGTGGCTTACAAACTCGAGTTACCTCCATCACTCGACAATGTGCATCCTACATTTCATGTGTCCAACCTAAATAAATGTCTTGCTGATGAGAATCTCCATATACCTCTTGACGACGTACGCATTGATGAAACGATGCACTTCGTTGAGAGACCTGTAGAGATCATGGATCACGAGATCAAACAACTCAAGCGAAGCCGTATCCCTATTGTCAAAGTTCGTTGGGAATCAAAACGTGGTCCTGAGTTTACTTGGGAACGTCTGGACCAAATGAAACTCAAGTACCCGCACCTCTTTGCCGATTCAGTCGCCTCGACTAGCTAAATTTCGGGACGAAATTCCCTCAACATGGGGATACTGTAACATTTCTGATTTTATTATCTTTATTTCCAATTCATTGTAACGCATTTAATTCCAAAATCTAGTACACTAGTTTATTCTATTTCGTACCAACAATCAAACCCTAGATTACAATACAAATTCACGGGTTTTACACGGGTATACATTATTAAAATCATATATATATACGGATATATTTATGTAAATACCAAACAAATACATAGATGCATTTATTCAACTAACAAGAAATTACTCGTTTGCTTGAACCCCAAACCATTTGAACCCTAAAATGGAACCCTACACTCAATTTTGACTTCTAAAATGTCAATTTTGACTTTTCTTGGACTCCATTGACTTTCAAAAGTCAAAAATCCCAAACTGTGACAATTCAAGGCGGCCATCGACGGATTATTGTTGAATTGGACTCGACATGTTTACCCAAATGAGAATCAACCAAGTCCCAGTCCAAACATCAATCCAATTCAACCGATTAAGCGGGCATAATTCAAATTCAAACTAATTTGACTCCTGAAAGTCAAACCGTATCAATTTATGTTTAGTTCGTGTAAATGACGCGTAATCAATCCCAGAAATCATGCACCCGTCAACCTCGAGTGTACCTCGACCATTATCAGACCCAATCCATTCCCAAATCGATGGATTAACGCGTAATCAGTCACCCGTAATCATTGTGGACAAAATTGAAATCGAATCGGCTATTACACACAAAATTAATCAAATTAAACCTCTCTCTCACTCGCGTATACCACCACACAAACTCTCCCAACCTCAGGCGAATCCGCATTTCATCTCTGGAGTCCTATCGATCACGAAGAACAGTCGGAGAGAAACCGTAGTCGTCTGCATTCGTGCCCAAACCAATCAAGTTGGTTCTTACATCATTCGATTCGTTTTTCAGTGCTCGTCAAAAGCCCCTTATCAATTCACGTTCATCTTACGCATCGAACTCAATTGCGACTTGAGTTCGTGCCGTGTTCTTGCGTTTTCTGATTTGGGGATTTGATGAATTTAATTTTAGTATTTAAATTTTTGTGTTCCTGTTATAATCAGCGAACCACCTAGTCCGACTGGTTAAGACCACGCACCATCGGACCCGGTGGTGTGGGTTCGAAACCCACGGCCCGCATGACTGTCCGGCTTTTTGCACCTCGTTTAAAAACCCAAACCCGGACCCAACTCAGTCGCAGGTTAAAACGTTTCGGAACCCAATTCAATCACCGGACCCGCCTCCTGGTCCAGTGGTTTGTTCGTCCGGCGCACCCAGCGTAGACCCGGGTTCGAGTCCCTGTGGTCTGTTTAATTTTTTAAAACCATTTTTAAGCCTCCAAAAATTATATAAAAATTATTTTTATAAAGTTTACGATTATTAGAACAGAATGAAACCAGTTTTACAATTTTCGAATAAAAATCTCTATTTTTATAAAATAATTTATTGAATACTCAATTTAAATTATGTATTTATTTTGAGTAAATTATTTATAAAATTTGGTGACAATTTTTATAAACACTTTATACAAAGTTTTAAAAATTTTAATTATATTTTTTTTAACACAATGAAATCATATTTATAAATTTTCAATATAAATTCATTTTATTATGAAGTTATAACTAAAAAATTTGTACATTAAATATTTAATGCAAAAATCTAAATATTTAAATTAATTTCCAAATAAAAACAATTGATTTTATAAAATTTATAAAATATTAAATTTATTTAAATCGATCAAATATATTTATTTCTAAATGGTAAATAATTAAATAAAAGTAATTTATTATAAAGGTAAATGTATATTTAACTCTACACATAAATATTATTTACACAACTCCATTTACACGTCCTTATAAATGAATATTATTCTTACACATATTTATAAATAAATAAATAAAGCAAAATTACTTATTTAATTTATATTTAAAATAATTCACACACTAATTTTATAACTAAATTACTAAATAATAATTATTTAATTTATTTAGTTATTCAAACCCTAATCTAATATAATCTAATACTATTCATTTAAATTTCTCATTTTATAAAGCACCTCAATCAAGTATGAACCACTAACACCTACAACTCCAACTCTTGATACACACCTCCAATTCAATCCTAGACTTAGACATAGACTATTGTACCCACAATTAATTCAATTTACATTACACACTAGATTAACGTGGTGAGTTGCAATGATCATTTTACTACCTAGTCTCACGTGCTAGCTACACCTTCGAATCAAGTGAGTATTACATAGCCCCTTTTCACACTTGTACACTTTTTGGGGTGAAACATGAACACTATACATACAATTGTTACATTTACACAAACTATACAAACACAAATCCTCTTTACATTCATGTGTGTAAATTTGAGCTTTATGTTTGAGTGCTAGGTGTGTTAACTTTTGTGTGCAATTTATGTGCAATCATTAACTATTCAAGCCAACGGTTAACAATGATAGATGTATTGAGTCTGACAAACCCACCCAGATTGGGGTGAGTGTTACCGACAACACAATTTGCATGCTAGTTACAAAGGTTTGATTATACTTTGGTTACACAATAGTTGCTCCCCATAAATGCCTTATTTTATCATGTTATGTAAGGATTTGATTATTTATATCTACACACTATCTATGTATAAACCTGTGTATGCTCACCAACTTTTTAGTTGACTTTATTTTATTCATGTTTTAGATGCTAATATGTGAGTTTGATCAAGACATGCTACACATAGGCTTTGGACTTAGTTAAATTTAAATAAAGAATATTATGTATTTCAATTATGTACTTGTTTGAATTTGGTTGTGTTTGAATCGTTTGAAATTAAATTTGATCATTAAATTATTGAAATCTAGTCAACCTTGTGCTCATGAACAGTTTACATGTCCCGCCCCGACGTATTCCGTCGTCGGTTGGGGTGTGACATTATAAGTCTAGCAATGAAACGTATATTACACCACCTACATTTTAGTAATTATGAGAATTACTAGGTCATGAACATTTATAACCCGCAACGTACGATCATTGGTGATTAACAAATAATAAAACACATAAAGTCTAGAAACATATTTTGACACAAAATACATATTGGTGATGTTATTTTATGGTAACTAGTACAAAATTTTGGTTCGCAATGGATCATGATTAGTTATCTAATGTGAACATGCCTAAAATAGTTAGACTATTAAATATGTCACAAATATTGGGTGAATTAGCAAAACTAGTCACACAACATAAAATACCAAACGTTATTTATCATTGAAGTTCAAACCCCAGTTATTATATCACTAGAACACCAAACCGGGATCACACCACCACTGATTTAGCAAACTACCATTGGAATGTAACTAGAGCATGAACTAGATCCAACCCCCCTCCCCTAACCCATTTCTTGGCCGAAGGTGGCCAAATGGGGGCCACCCACATACCAAACCTTCACTAATCATGTTGTGTCATACAAGCCCATGCCCATTCAACCAAAGATTCAAGTAAAGATCAAATCCATCTTTCTTGTACCATACTTGTAATAATGGTTAGTGAGTTAAACACACAATCTCTCCTCCTCTTTCTCTTCTTATACGGCCACATACACACACACACATTACACACATTAAAAATTTCAAGAACAAGTTCCATAAGAGGTTCTAGTTAGAGTCTTGGAGATTCAAGGAGTCTTGAACTTTTAGGAAAGCTTTTACTAGAGAATTCAAGCTTCACCATCTTTTACTTGTGTTTCTTCCCTAGCTAGACTAGTGGTATGAAAACCGACGCTAATGTCTTGCTTTTCGTTTATAAATTTTAAATCAAGCATGCTGTTCACCTTAAAAACGAAAGTGTGTATAAAGTTTGGTGATTTTTATAAAGATTAACATGTGGTAACCTTAAGGATTCAAGATTTGAAACAAGTAAAGTATGTATATATATATAAAACGTAATATATATATATATATGTATGTGTATAGTTGTAGTTGATGATCATGGAACATGTTTTATGAAATGATTAGGTTATTTGATATGTATGCATGCCGAAAATATATATGTATATCTATGCATACTTGTAACTTGATGATACAATCAAAGGAAATCAAAAGACGCTTAAAAATCTAGTTAGTGAAACATGAAAAATGTGGATATATATGCATGTGTGCCAAAATATGTATGTGTATATGCATGCTTATGGAATATGTTTATAAAGGATTTTATGTTACTTGATAAAAACATGACATGTATATATATATATATATATATGTATACTTGTAACTAACAAGTTCTAGAAATAAATATGAAGATGATCATGTTAAAAACCCTAATATTATGTATGTATATGTATGGGTATGCATAAAGTATGTGTATGTGTAGATTCATGTATATTTATATATGTAAGTTCATGATAAATCAATACATATATAAATGTAAGAATGCATGTGAAACCATATGTATGTGTATGTGTATACATAAAGTATATGTATGTGTAGATACATAAATCTTGAAAGCATAGTTTGTCTAAAAATATATGTTTACATGTACGTGTAACGTCGTAAAACACATTTGTGCATGTGTTGAAATGTAGAAATACATGTGTGCATGCATTACTACCTTTGGTAAAAATAAATATAATTGTATGCATGTTCAACGTAAACAGGTTAATAATGTGGACGTAGTAGCATGAGTTTGTGCGTATGGGGAATAATAAAAATATAAAAACATGCATGGGAATACTTGAACGATATTTGAGAATATATGTAGTTATATTTGAGAAATAATTATATATATATACGTGAAATTATTGATGAAATATACTTTTATAACATAGACCATGATTTTGATTGAATATATGGTTAGACAAAAATTAAGATTATTTTTGTACTCGTCACATGTCACCAATATTGGAACGTAACATTTTCTCGGAAAATATACAAACATCTAGACGAGAATAATAATCACCAATGAGTCGTAACACGCAAACACCGTTTTTGCTAAACAAAGATATCCTTAACCGGATTCGTTAAGTAGGGTGAACAACTTGTATGTAAGACGTGCAGTCTTAACACTAAGGTACCCTTGTGTAATTAGGGTACGGATAGTGTTAGGACATGTTTTGTAACTATTGATAAAATTCTGTGTATGTTCTTAGAGAGGCGAACTTAACAAGTTCGCCTAAGCATCTTTAGGAGCGAACTTGATAAGTTCGCCTAAGGAATATTGTGTAAGTTCATAGAGAGGCGAACTTAACAAGTTCACCTAAACATCTTTAGAAGCGAACTTGTTAACCTCTTTCATAGAGAAGCGAACTTAACAAGTTCGCCTAAGCGAACTTTTGGCGGGAAATTTTTTCTTGTCCAAATTTTTTAGGGAAAGCTTATATGGTTGGTTTATATCATTTTTGAAATTTTTAAAAAGAGTATTTTGGCAGGAATTTTTTTCCAGATATTTTTGCAAAAATTTCAAAATGTCGATTTCGTGTGATGATAATGAGATTGAAACTATGCCACAGAAGCTTTTGTGCATATCAGATTACCATATATCAGATTACCATAGCTGGAAAGTCCGGCTCGAACAGTTCGTATCAGAAACCGATGAAAATTTTTGGAGACCAATAACAGAAGGATATGTGGATCCTAATTTTGACTTTCTGGAATTTCGTAATGTTCCTAAACCGGTGACAGCTCTTACTAAAGTAGAAAAGCAGAAGTTTGATCATGAGATGAAAACTTGAGAAACTTTAACGATGTCTTTATTAAAAGAAATCATTCATAGTCTCGGGAAATGTCCAACTTCAAGAGATCTATGGGAAGCATTGAAGAAAAAGGGTGAAGCAACTTCTCAAGCGTTTATGGTCTTGATCAAAGAAGTATTGGAGAAACAGGGTGATTCTCAAAGTGATTCTTCTACAGAGTTCAGTGATAGTGAGAGTATTCGTTCTGGTGAAAGTACTCAATCTACTGAGACTGGTGTGATGACTGAAGCAAGCTTTCAGACAGTTGAAGATGATCTGAGTGAATTAGAAACTGATGCAGAGCCTGTCATTGTTGATCAAAAGGGTGTAGCTGATGATGAAGTATTCATGGCTCCTGGTGCATCTTCTTCAGAAGTAAAACCTGAGGTAGTTTCTAATTCTGAAACGTTTTGTTCTAACTGTGTTTCAGTAAAGGATAAAATGATGAGGGTTATGGATGACAACGTAAATCTCATTTGTGATATGAAATCGATGCACACGGTAAATCAGAAATTAAAGGATAATGAGAATGTGTGTATTGAAAGGATAGAATCACTGAAGAGGGATATAAGTTCTCTGACTTTGAAGATCAAAGAGCAGGCATATCACCTGGATATGTCCTTTGCAGAAATTAAGAAAAGAAATAATGATCTTGCTGAGAAAGATAAGGAACTAGTTGAATCTAAAGTAGAGGTGATCAGATTACATAGAAAGTTAGAAAGCTTTGGAAATTCATCATTCTTATTAGGTCATTATCATAATAATACTAAAGAGGGGAAGGGAACTAGTGGTATTGGTTATGTTCCTCCACCATTCAACAGAAATTATTCTGTGACACCTGAGATTATACAAGATGAGGATTTAGATCCTAAGACTGTGTTGAAAGTGAATCCAATCACAGGTGAAGATATGGTGTATTCTGATGAGAGTGATGATGAATATTTTGATGAAGCTAAGGTAGATGGGATACCGAAAGAGGTTAAGAAAGAAGACTCAAAGGTTGATTTTAATTCATCTGAAAATTATACATTTGGAAGTTCTTCAAATTCAAGGAGAGTTCCATATGTCAGAGATTATAAAGACAAGCGTACATGTTTTCATTGTAATAAGATGTGACACATTGTGGTGAACTGTCCTTACAAAAATAAAGGGAAGAAGCATGTAGTTCCTGAGAAGATGAAGTCTGAATCAAAATCTGTTGAGAAAAAAGTTTGTTCCGTCTCAAACTCCAAAAGAAGTTCATGTAGGAGAATCTTCTTCGAGTGCATCTTATCGTGTTAAGATTCCTTATATGAGAGAATATAGTGAGCCGAGATCTTGCTTTTATTGTGGTCTTGTGGGTCACATTAGGATTGCTTGTCCCGACAACGCCAAAGGTAACCGACATGTTACTCCATGAAAGACAAGAACTCCTGGTAAGCCTTATGTTAACCCAAATGTGGTTAAACCTCATGATACACCAAAGGGTAATTCAAAATCTGAGGTTAGACTTTCTAGACCTCAAAGACGGAGGAGAAACAGAAGATTGAGAAAACTTTTAGAACAAGAGCTTTCACAATCTAATCATTTTTTAAATGAACAAGAGTGTTCAAACACTTCACATTTTAAGCAAAAAGAACTTAATGAACAGAAGTATGTTTGGAAATCTAAAGTTTCTGTTTCTGACTCGTTGGAACAATCTCCAAAAATCGATGAGAAATTTGATTGTGAATGGAGTGAAGTTTATTATTTTGATACAGATGGACGACCCATGACTACCATGGCTTGGGTCCCAATTTCAAATTAATGTTTCTTGTTAGATGTGCAGGATTTACCAAGAGGGACTATTAATAACATTTGGTTTGTTGATTGTGGTTCTTCATAGCACATGACAGGGAATGATATCTGCAAGAGTAACGAGTTGTTGATAACTAAGAAATCTATTTGATTCAACGACTTGATGTTCAAGGGGGAGAATATGTCACACACAATGTTTTGGAAAGAGTTTTACAAAGTCCAAATGATAACCTGGAACTTAGGATGAAAATGGTGAGCATAAAGTCATTGATGCAACCATTTGACTAGTTGAGAGGGAGTCTACAGGACAGGGGGAGTACAGAACTGTGTTGACAAAGGCAAAGGAATTCAATTACATTACATTGGTTTGAGTTTTAAATTGATTGACTTGCTTAATCCCAAGTAACCAAGTAAAATGTTTTTCATAAAATGTTTTCATGGAAGGTTTATTTTCGTTTGTTTTACTTTCTTTCATAAAGATTTTGAAAAAGCCTAACAAATTGAAAAAGATAAAATCGACATTACTTGAAGTTAAAGAAGAGATGATAGTACATTAGTAGATGTTCTTTCACACATGACAGATTGATTGGTTGGTGCTTTATGTTAATATATCTGAATTATATGTTTTGATCTAAACTTCAGAGACTACACAAATAGGAAATGATAGTGTTGTGTATGCATATAATTTGAATTGTCAGTAGACTAAAAGCGTCACTGAACCATTATAGTGTGAAAACATAATTGCATATGTTACAACTGTGATTTGAACCCATTTTATGCCTAGGTGTGTGTGTTAAAAGATCACTATCAGATAAAGAATATTAGCTTTTAATAAAGATTGTCCTATGAGATCAGTTTCGGGTTATGTCCTTAGCACTATTCATTCGATTTGCTTCAGTGCCCATGTCCCGAAAGGCATGCAATTTGGAGTATAATCAAGATATGTACTTGACAACATATGTCAAACATATACTAGCCCTTGGATCATATTGATAAATCATCTTTACTGATTCCATTGAATTCATAATCCAGATAACAGTTAGATCCACGTACCTGAATCTTATGATCCCACATATATAAGCCAAAACATTGAATCATTCGATTCTGAATCTCATTGATTCCTATACAATCCAATTTGGATTCTGCTATTCATGTGCTAAGTGATGTCTCCTCATTCTGGAAATTCGGATAATCTTTTGTAAAATCTCATATGTCTTGAAGATAATGCATTTACTTTCTGTTGGCATACTAGTGGGGTACACGTTGTATTTCATACTTAAATGGTACTTTAACTCACAAGAAAGTGGAAATGAGATGCTTTAGTTTCAAATCTTATAATATTGACAATTTGAATTTGTGTGTCATAGCATGATTCTATTTTCTTTGAATGTTTATCGCGTATCATAACTTGCAATATGAAAGTCTTGAAAAGATAGAGTGTGATAATCTTGAAAGATATTGGTTTGATTGGTCAAGGCTTGAAAGAATGACATAGGATACCATTTGATACTATATGGATTTTATATCCAAGATGTGTGATTGATATCTCATATATACTGATATGATCTTCTTAGTCATGATTTTCGAACAAAAAGATGTGATTTTCCATTTTACATTTCAGTTTATATAGAGAAAAACCAAAAAGATTTTTTGACTTTCTTATGTATGAAAAATCAAAAAGATTTTATTTTTCCAGCTTCCATGGAAATCTTAATTGTTGGTTATTCTTGATTGTTCTCCTTTGCCATAAATGAAATTTGTAGACAGAAGTTGACAAGGGGTCCTTCTCCCAAGTTTTCTTCTAGATAGAAAGAGAGTGTGCAGATGAACAAGACGAAGTTACAGTGTGTTTGACGATATATGAAGACAGATGACAATCTTCTAAAGCTGTTGTCAAGGGGAAGTCTGTTGGAGCATATTCTGGTGACAACGAGCTTGAAGAATTTATGTCTTAGTCTTAGAGTCTTTGACTTGTAATTGATAGAATTGTTAGCAATAGTTAAAGGGGAGTCTGTTAGGACATGTTTTGTAACTGTTGATAAAATTCCGTGTAAGTTCTTAGAGAGGCGAACTTAAGAAGTTCGCCTAAGCATCTTTAGGAGCGAACTTGATAGTTCGCCTAAGGAATATTGTGTAAGTTCATAGAGAGGCGAACTTAACAAGTTCTCCTAAACATCTTTAGAAGCGAACTTGTTAAGTTCGCCTATAGCAGGTTTGTGTCTATAAATAGGAGTTTACAGTTTCAGTGAGAGAGCAGAAGAGGAGTAGCAGAGGGACTTTGAACGAGTGTATTCTGTGAATCTGTAAACTCTGTGTTTTGTGGAATACAAATGAAAGTTTATTTACCTGTTGTTTTCTATTGTCAATTGATATACATACGTTAACACGAAGGATTCCACACTCCGTGTTATCGAGACGTCCTGTCACGAGATCGATCTGAGATGAGTCATGTGGACCTACAGATAGGCAGGAACTATTAGCACACTATTATTTGCTAGCATACATCAAACACGAGGTTAGTTCACGGCCCTCTTTTCGCTTTTTAATGTTTTGTAAACTACGCGGGGGGGGGGGGGGGCATACTTACATATCATATTTTACACAATTGCTCATTACATTTGGAAACATTGTTGTTTCATGTACATGAGAAAACATTGCAAACATTTTTATATGATAACAAGAAAACAAAACACTATCATTATGTTTACATGAGGGAACAATTAGAGAGCTCTTAAAGTCCCCTGGACATCACCATCATTTGTAACCATTAGCTTGGAGCCTTGGATTCTATGCATAGTACTATTAGGGGTGAGACCCCCGGTCATGGTTAGTCACGCTTACCGATGACCTGGAGGGTCAAATGGCCGCATATTGTCTTATTCCGTACTCGTGGAAAGCGAGTGAGGGGCATTCACCAGTCATGGTTTGGTTACGGTCTCATGTATGGACATATTAGTTGTAAGCCTTGCTAGCATACAAATGGATCAACAATACTTGTTTTATTTATCATATAAGCTTGGAATTATTTGTTTACAATTGGAATTACAAGGAATTCATCATCATGTTTTTGGGAAAACTACTTGTTTTTATGACTGTAAGGTCATGTGCATGTTTTCGGGGAAAACTACTAGTCTTTTGACTGTAAGGTTATGTGCATGTTTTCAGGAAAACTACTTGTTTTTATGACTGTAAGGCCATGTGCATGTTTTCAGGGAAAACTACTTGTTTTTATGACGATGAGGTAATGTGCATGTTTTCGGGAAAACTACTTGTTTTTATGACTGTAAGGTCATGTGCATGTTTTCGGGGAAAACTACTTGTTTTTATGACTGTGAGGTCATGTGCATGTTTTTGGGGAAAACTACTTGTTTTTATGACTATGAGGTTATCATCATGTTTTCGGGAAAACTGCTTTGCACTGAAACAACTAACTCATTGAACTCACCAACCTTTGTGTTGACACTTTCAAGTATGTTTCTCATGTAACCCTTAGTCATGGCGCGGTTGGAATAGCCTAGCTGTGTTGGATCAAATCCTAGTAGATGAAAGGGCATAGATTATCAAGTCTCAAGTCTATCATTGATCTAGAAGCACTTAGATCATTGTATTACTTAGTATTAGTAATTGTATATATACTCAAGTCTTAGAAATCACTATTACAGCTTCCGCTATTGTGTAATGAACCAATCGTTGCGATCTTTATTTATTAAGTAAATAAATTTAGAGGTGTGACGATAATAATACCCAAGTATATGATATGTAGAAAATACTTAACCAAGCCATTGATAATTTTCAAATAATGTCTTGTAGAAAGTCATATACCCATTTATGTGGTAAATATATATCTTGGAAAATAAATACACATTTATGTGTGTTGTTTGTTAATAATCAAAGTTTATGACTTGTTCATGGGTCGTCTTGTTTAGTATTATATGTATGAACATATATGTGTATAAATATATGTATCCAAATATGATTCATGAATTACCCTTATGTTTTCTTTTATTTATGAAAACTCAGAATTTTAGGTATACCTAGAATATGCTTTTAGACAATTTTAGAAGACCAAATGACTTGGGGTTTTCTTCTAAGATCAAATTCATTGAAATAAGAAAAGATACAAAAAATCACTAGATTTGGAGTTATGTAGGTACCTGAAAACAAGTAAAAGAAAAGGGTTATCCAGAATAGGTATGTACGACACGGTGTTTTGTGAGGGCTGGTTGGTGGTCGAATTCTTCATGGATTCTAGTGATTCTAGTTGGTTTTGTTAAAGGACTCATAGAACTTTTTTCTTGAATAAAAATGGAGTGATTTGGCAAAAACCGAGGGAGATACGACCTCGTGAAGTTGGGTGATTTTCTGGCAGAATGCTGTTACGGGGTTGGGTCTTGTTTTCGGTTTTAGAGAGGGGAACAGGGGTGTAACCCAAGAATTTATTGGCAAGAGGGAGGGAAGGGAGCTAGAAGGTGTTGGTGCAAGTGTCTTCTTATGCCCAAGTGTCTTATTTATAGTGGTGAAGCATGGTACCTACCACTTGAAGTCAAAAACAATAATGCAAGTCTTGTAACACATGTGACTAAATTTCAAGATGGTGACCGAGGTGGTGTGATCAGCCGTAAATAAGGAGAGGGGATGAAGACAAGTGGGTATAAGACAAAGTTTATGGTGGTGTTGATTAAGATGGTGCCACATCCCAGTCCCAGGTAGTTGTTAGAGGTGACGCATGGTACAGAACTCACAGCGAAAACTAAATCCACCATTCTTTATTACATAACTTGTAATATTATTACATCATCCGGAACATCTTTTACAACATGAAATCAAAATATTTTGTAACATTTTATCATTGTTCCTTAACAAGGAACACATCAATTCGGTTTTTTTTCATTCATCAGTTCTTTCTAGTCCTGGAATGCCTCCTCTATTGACTACCTGTGATGCGCTAAAAAACATTTGATAAAAATAGTCAGCATAAAGCTGGTGAATTCATAAACCAAATCGGTTTATCAAAATGACCCGCCAAAGTATCTTGAACACAGTTATGGGGTTCCACCCCCTCTCATAGACAACTATGAGTAATCATTCAGTATATATATAACCAAAGACCATTCCACGGGTCCTGTCCACCATGTGGTTCCATGGGTCATGTGAAACACAATAAACGCTTAGAATGCGTTATATATAAACAATCGGAGCAATCGTTTCAAGATACTCAAAATGTTTTCATAAATTAACGATGCTTAAAAATGGAGTATAACAGAGCCATGGTTATTTTAAATGCATTACAGTTTAAGAACTCACCTCAGCATTATTTCAGCTTATGGTATCTGAATTATGACAAACAACTCGGACAAAGCTCCTCATCACTATCCACGACAATTTGGGGTCGAACTACTAGAAATCGGACTCTCGTATGCGAACCGGACTTTGGAAACCAGGAGATCAGAAGGTTGTGTGTGTTTTAAAGTGTGGAATGTGTGTGAATTGATGCCCCAAGTCTAAATTAGAGATTTCTATTTATAGACATAGAGTGGACCCGTAGCAGACCGCTAACATAGGTGGTGGCGGTCCGCCACCGTTGCCAGCCACAATTCTTCCTTATGGATCAAGTAACGGACCGTTACTGGTCCTTAGCGGACCGTTAAGGCCACCTGTCCCGTAGCGGACCGTTATGGCTTGGGTGATGGTCCGCCATAGGGTTACACGTGTCAGATTTCGTCCGCTAGTCAGCGGACCCATGGCGTGTCATCATTGTTCCCTTGTCCACCACGTAGCGGACCACTACCCTCCAAAATTTAGAATTTTTAATTTTTAGTCCTTTTTCTCTAGAATATTTCATGTAAACCCCTTAACTATGAATTTTGGTAAGTTTGGTCGTATAATTTCTTAGGGAATTTTTGAGGTGTTACAAATCTCGCCTCCTTTAAGATATTTCGCCCTCAAAATTAAGATGTGAATAGATGAGGATACTTGGCTCTCATATGTTCCTCTAATTCCCATTTTTTTGGCTCCAATCTGACCTTGCCATTGAACCAATACCATAGGTATAATTTTCTTTCTTAACTTTCGTTCCTGAGTATCCAGAATCTTAATCAGTTGTTTAGTGAAATGAAGCTTATCATCCACGTGCACATCGTCTAGTGCAATAGCTTGTGCTGGATTGGCAAAACACTTGCGTAAGCAAGATACATGAAATGTATTGTGGATTCCTTGCAAAGCTTCATGTAATTACAAATTATATGCTACTTCTCCAATCCTTTTAATGATCTTGTAAGGTCCGATGTATCTTGGTCCTAAATTTCCTTGTTTCCAGAACCTTACAACACCTTTCCAAGGTGAAACTTTTAACATCACGAAATCTCCGACTTGGAATTCTAAAGGTCGACGTCGTTTATCAGCATGACTCTTTTGTCAAGCTTGAGCAGCTTTCAACCTTTGTTTAATCTGGACTATCTTATCTGTTGCTTCTTGTATAACTTCAGGTCCAGATAATTGATTGTCTCCTACTTCTGTGTAATAGACTGGAGTTCTGCACTTCCTTCCGTACAGTGCTTCAAATGGTGCAACTTTGATGCTCGATTGGTAACTGTTGTTGTAGGAGAATTCGATTAACGTTAGGTGATTATCCCAATTTCCTCCTAAATTGATAACACAAGACCTTAGCATATCTTCCAGAGTTTGAATTGTACGTTCACTCTGTTCATCTGTTTAGGGGTGATATGTAGTACTCATGGTTAGTCGTGTCCCCAATTATTTATGGAAACTAGTCCAAAATGTAGATATGAACCGACTGTCTCTATCAGAAATAATAGGCAGCGGTATGCCATGACGGCTTACAATTTCGTTGATATAGATTCTGGCTAACTTATCCATAGGATAATTTTCATTGATGGGTATGAAATGGGCTGACTTGGTCAGTCTATCGATCTGGTGCTCAATCTTAACTTGAAGACAAGTCAAGTATTTATCTATGTACTGGGTTATCGATCTCTTCATATTTGGCCACGAGTAAAGTTTCTTCAAATATTTGAACATTTTGTTTGCACCAGGATGCATGGAATATCTTAATTTATTTGCCTAATCCATTACCTTCTCCTGAATGTCTCCGAGTTTTGGAATCTAGATTCTTTGATCGAAACTCATGATTCCATCATCTCCTTTGATAAGCAACTTTTGTTTCCCAACCATACGTTCCTTGTTGATATTTTCTTTTTCTAATGCTTTTGGTTGGATTTCCTTGATCTGTTCCATTAAATCTAATTTCAGATCTAATCGTAGTGCTTTTGCGTTAATCGGTTTACTTCGTTCTTTCCGACTTAAAGCATCTACCACTACATTTGCTTTCCCGGGATGGTATTTTATTTCAAAATTGTAGTCATTGATGAGTTCCATCCATCTTCTTTGCCTCATATTGAAATCCTTCTGATTAAAAATATGTGGGAGGCTTTTGTGGTCTGAATATATCACGCATTTGGTACCATATAGATTGTCACACCCCAACCGACGGCGGAATACGTTGGGGCGGACGTGTAGACTGTTCATAAGCTCATGATCAAACTTAAATCTCATATATTAATTTAATCCAATTTCCATAACACTTGTTCAAACAAATCATGTACAAACATACAAAGGAAAAGAAGATACACCATTAATGTTTATTTGATTGTTTAACTAGGTCCTCAATCCTATGTGTAGCATCTTGTATATGATCTCAATATTAATACCTAAAATATGATGAAACCAAGGTCAACTAAAAATAGTTGGTGAGCATACATAGGTTTTGACACCACAAGTAATATCAAGAATTTGTATACAATTCATATGAAACATGCTTTAATAAGGCAACTATGGAGAACCACTATAGTTTAAACTGGGGTGCACAATCAAACCTTGTGACTGATAGGCATAGCACTAATGCTATCCTTAAGTGTTGTCAGCAACAATCACCCTAACCGGGTGGGTTGGTCAGACACAATAGATCCATCATTGTATACCGTTGGCTTGTACAGAGTTAATGATTGCACTTGCACTATGCACAAAAATATATAAAAATCTAGTTTGCACTAATAGTGTCCAAGCATAAGGCACAAATTGCACAAATGATCATAATGTTTGAATTATAGTAATTGCAAATAGTTTGAATATAATCATGTTTCATCCCAAAGATGTAAAAGTGAAAAAGGGGCTATGTAAACTCACCTTGCAATGAGTAGCTTGAAGATTCACATAAGTATGTTGTTGCACAATTGACTAGCTAACCACAAGGTTAACCTATGATTTAATAGCATAAATGTACCAATGGGATGTCCAAATGCCTAGAAGGAGAGTCCTAATGCACAAAGGGATTAGGTGTGGAGTTGGTTAGGTAAGTGTGTACTTGTTTGAGTCTCAGTTTTGTTTATGAAATCCCTTGTAAAAAGTATGTGTGTAAGATTATATGGTTCCGTTTGTGTTTTTGTAAAGAATTGAATATGTGTAAATATGAATAACCAGTTTATGTACATTTATAATAGGCAATTAAAAGGATTATTAGTTTGTTCTTGACAATAAATAAATGGATAAAAATAAATAAAAAATAATAAATTTGAATTAAATAAATGATTGGACAAATAAATAAAAAAACCTTTTATTTATTTAGTTTAATTATCAAATCAAAAGTGTGTTCAAAAGAAAATAATGATTTATTAATTAAATCAAATAATTGTTCTAAGTAGATAAGTTGTTTGACGACATAAATAACTAGAGTCTAATTTTAAATAATATGTTCTATTTAAATAATTAATTAAGCCATAATTAATTATTAACTAAATGTATGAAATATGTTTATAAATATTTTACAAAAATGAGTTGTGTAAAAGATTGTAAAGAAATTTGTTTTTACTAAATAGATGGGTTTATAAAGTAATCAAAATTATATTCTAATTATGATTCATAAACTAAGTAATCAAAATAACTAGGTTAATTAAATTGAGTTTTATTCGGTTCATATCCTAATAATAATAAGTAAAAATGATTTTCTTGGAAATTTTAACAATCTAAATTTGTAAAACTGATATGAGTAGATCATAGTTTATAAAAATAATTTTTATAAGAGAGTATTGTTTAAAAACGATTTTAAAAAGAAATAGGGCTGCCTGGGATCGAACCCGGGTAGGTTCTGGGGGACACACGCGCACCAACTACTGGACCAGTGGTTCAGTTGTGTTAACAAGGCACTTCAAAGTATTGTTAATCAGGGACAGGGTGGAACCGAGTGATAGGGTAATTGTATGCACAAAAATGAAGGGGTGTGTGGGGTTCGAACCCGCAACCTTGCGCGTACAGGTAATGAGTTTTAACCGATGGAGCTGGGCGTTTGCCTTGTTAGCAATGGGTTTGTTTATATTTTAATAAGCAGTCCATGCTCATCTCTTTCTTCCCCAAACCGTATAACCTGAACCCTAGCCCTCAATCGATTGCGATTAAGCAACGATTGGTAAACAAACCATGGGGCTTCTTCGCGTTGTCAGGGTCAATCAAAAATAATATTATTTCTAATCCCTAGCTACCTTAAACTATAGTATAGTGGAGTAGGGTGTCGGATCCACAAGGAACTCGTGGACAGTGTTGTTTTTAGAAAACTAGTTGAGTTCAGATTAAAAAGCAATTAACTTTAAAAACTTTGAAAACAATTAAGAGAAAACGGATTACTTTCGGGTTCAGATTGCAATTTCAGTGATTACTAATTTGTACTTATTGGAAGTTAGATAGACATAACTTGTTTTATTAGATTTGACAAATAATTGAAAATCAAGATAGTGACTGTGCTGGCAACGATTATAAAACCGGATACTTGACACAAATAAAAACTCAATAATCAATTACCAATTTAGAACATCAGATCTAGACACTCAATGATTCACGATAGAAAACCAAAAATTGATGAATATATTAAATCTAAGACAAACCAAACTGTTTAATCAAATAGAACAAACTACAGCGTTCAAACAATACAACGATTACAAGAATTCTATACCAAACTAAGTATGAACTAGATTATCACCTCACAAAGCAGATCCTATATTCGGAAGTAACCACAAAAGAACTAGCCGCTTATCGACATCATCATCTATTCTTCAATAATTGGTGTAACTTGATCTAGCATCAAAAACTTGAAAAGACTTGAACTTTTACTCTAGAAATCGCCTTAGGAAAGCTCTGGGACGGCTGGGTGCAAGTTAATTCGAATATGGACTCCTCAATGACTTATAATTAGAATTAGGTTATTTTTGCCGACTTTTCTATTCTTCGCGTGTCGCGAAGCAAACGTGGATGATCTTCGCGTGGCGCGAAATCCAATTTAGTCGGGTGGGCTTTTTAAGGCCCTCGCGTGTCGCGAACATCTTCGCATGGGTCTTCGAGTGGCGCGAAGAACCTAAATTCCAAGAAATTTGAGTTTTGTTGAATTTTCTTCTCTAGGGCCCGTGTATGCTGCTATCCTCTTGATTTAAACTTTGTATCTTCCGCTCACTTAGCATGCTTAACCTCTAAGACTCACAAACACCAAATGCACATAAAACAGACTCGATATACAAAGCTAAACACTTAAACTATACGAATTAGACTCTTATACACGGGATATTTAGCACACATCAGGGCTTTCATTCCCCAGGTCAAGACGAGTCGATTAATGTAAAATTTACCTGAAAGGGTTGTTCGACGAGAGGGGACGGCTGATATGCGCAGGTTTGGTTTCTTCGGTGCTCGATTGCAATACAGAGGTGTAATACAATGTGAATGAGTGTTCGGGGAGTTTGTAAAACTGATTGCGATGGTGTACGACACATTATATTGATTCAACTTCATTTGTAACTCATGAATCGGTTCGGGATTGCTTAGAACGGTTACGGGACTTGAATTGGGATTAATTCTCTTGATTAGGACATAATTGCATCATCAAAACACTTGAATTAGGTCATATAACCGTCTCACATGATTTAGAGGCATTCACAGCCTTGAATCCGTTGGATTTGGCGCAGATTGAATTTCGAAAGTCAAAATACGGGAATGGAGTTTGGTCTATGGTTCAAATTCTAGGAGAAGGTTCAAATGGAAAAGTGAGGGCTTCAAACAACAGGGGGGGGGGGTTCAAGGCCATTGAATAGGTTCAAAGCTAAGTTTTATTTGTTTTAAATTTATTTTACTTACTTATAAAGATTGTATTTATAAAGTTTATAAAACCTAAACATTATTTGTTATTATAATTACTTTATAAAGAAAATGTTCCATTTTTATGAAATTACAAATTGTAATAATGATTTATTCAATATAATCAAATATACATATATATTTACATATATACTCTCAAATAAATATATGTATATAACTAAGAGATGTAAATGTGTGGTTTAAAGCTCACATGTTTTATTTTGATTATAACAAAATGTTTGTTTAAATATATATAAATATACGTATATGTGATATATATATATATATATATATATATATATATATATATATATATAATGAGGAAATAATATGTAAATGCAAGGTTCGAAAATTTGAATTGATGCATGTTAAAATAAAAATTACTGTGACATATTATGTTTGAACAAGTACGGGAAATGTCATCGTTAAAATAAATAATATTAGGAAAATCATGGATGTTACATAGGTAGTGTCTCCAAATCATTAGAACAAACACTATGGCACCAAGTTCCAGATCGTGCGTGCTATAGTTCTTCTCATGAACTTTCAGTTGGCGTGATGCATAGACAATGACCTTGTCTCGCTGCATCAACACACAACCTAAGCCAGTTCAGGAAGCGCAACAATAGATTACAAAATCATATTTCCCTTCAGGTAATGCTAAGATCGATGCATGACCGAGCGTATCTTTGAGAATGTTGAACGTTTCTTATTGTTTTGGACCCCTCTAAGGTCCAAAACCGGGCACCCTACAGTTGGGTCTCATTACTAGGTATTTTCTTTAAAAACACTTAATTTTCATTTAAAACATATAGCGGAAGTCTTACTCAAAATAGTAATAATATTTTATAACTCATTATCATTATTAACGTTACCTTACGAATACATGCGCACCAACCCGAGTAACCAATCCCAAGCCAAGATACGTCGTCACCTGAACCCATCTACAAAACAATCTAACATACATACAAAGTCAGCTACGCTGAGTGAGTTCTAATAGTTTGTTTAAGTGAAAACCATCACTTCACAAAATCATTTATATAAACTCAAGACACCACGGTCCTTTACAAAACGGTTTGCCATTTAATGACAATATATGTAACCCGCCTTATCGACTTATTCCCTTAAACTGACTCTCCACCCAAAACTCATCCCACAAATACAACCCAATTAGTCTCACCGATAACGATCGAGCTTACTACACTACTAACCCTCCATTTAATCCCCATACCTCAACCTGAGGTCCAAATAACAAACCAACAACCCTAGGCACAATCCGACAAACCTTCACCAAGTCTTTTACGAGGTAAATCGACTCAACAATTATAATACTACATTGCCCTGACACAACGGTCAATCTACAACTCATTAACAAAGTAACAACATCATTTCACAAAGAATATCGACTAACACTCGCTTGCAATTAATACACACATAAATGCACACAACAATTACCTTCGAAGGATTTACCAGTCTTGTCACAATACCCTCCTTAGGGTTATCCCCGTCGGGATATTCGTTAGGAGCTCACCTCTACCCTTATTACAGGGACTCGCCACTAATCATAGAGACACACTCGTCATCACACGATGACTTCCCAGCCACCCTCACGGTGACAACACTTGAAGAACTTCGTCCTTAATAACATGATTGTCGTGTCGTAAAGTCAATGACTTAAGCCCATACAGCACGCACAAGTCACACATAGCGATACACATGCAAGACTATGACTCCTTACCTACGCACATACCACGTACGTACACACACTACAAAACCTCATATTCGTACCCGCACGACATGCAAATTTATTCCCGACTCACTCCTACTAGGTCACTATACCACACACAATCAACAGTTCCACATCTAGCCCACATATTCTAGGTACAAGATCCACACCCTTAGTCTCGTATTTAGATATTTAAATTCATAGCTCATTAGTTACAACCCAGAACTCATAACACGTTAGTTAACAAAAAACATTCTACAAGTATGTACGATAGCTCCAAAACGTTTAAAATATTTAAAGAGGGGATTAGAAACTCACCGGTTATGCTGAGCCTTAGTCCTCGCTCCGCAACTCGTCCGTTCACGCTCTAAATCCATACCTGACAATGCATGATCACATGATTAGACGCGTTCTAATCGTACATTGAATAACCCATAAATATAAATAAATCCTCAACGTTCATTTCATCATCTCCTCAACACCTCCCCGTGAATCCTAGTTTCACATGCATACACGTACGCGTGCCATGCCAACCCTTAATCGTTCTCTATGCGTAAACGCAGACTCGTATCGGGCCACCCTCGACCCATTTTAGAAATCGAATGCTCAACCGGGTTCCCATGTATGCACGTACACGTGACCATACCAAAACCTCAGCCCCACGAGGCACTCATACACGAATCGGGTTTTCCCTAAGTGCATGCAAGCCATGCAAAACCCCAACTCGGCATGAACTCGCACCCGGGCTTGTCCATGCACCACCCCATACTACTACCGTCACCGTGCACCACCACACTCGTCACCATAGTCTTCTGTCACACCCCAACCGATGACGGATAAGTCGGGGCGGGACATGTAGACTGTTCATGAGCAGTAGGTTGACTAGATTTAAATACTTTAATCATCAAATTTCATTTCAAACAAATCAAACACAACCAATTTCAAACAAGTATGAAAATGAAATACATAATATTCTTTATTTAAATTTAACTAAGTCCAAAGCCTATGTATAGCATGTCTTGATCAAACTCACACATTAGCACCTGAAACATGAATAAAATAAAGTCAACTAAAAAGTTGGTGAGTATACACAGGTTTATACATAGATAGTGTATAGATGTAAATAATCTAATCCTTATATAACATGATAAAATAAGGCAATTATGTGGAGCAACTATTGTGTAACCAAAGTACAATCAAACCTTTGTAACTAGCATGCAAATTGTGTTGTCGGTAACAATCACCCCAATCTGGGTGGGTTAGTCGGACTCAATAGATCTATAATTGTTAACCGTCGGCTTGAATAGTTAATGATTGCACATAAATTGCACACAAACAGTTAACACACCTAGCACTCAAACATAAAGCTCAAATTTTGTATACATGAATGTAAAGAGGATTTGTGTTTGTGTAGTTTGTGTAAATGTAAGCATTTGTGTGTATAGAGTTCATGTTTCACCCCAAAAAGTGTAAAAGAGTAAAAGGGGCTATGTAATACTCACATGATTCAAAGGCGTAGCTAGCACGCGAGACAAGATAGCAAAACGATCCTTGAAATCTCACAACGTTAACCTAGTGTGTAAAGTATATGGATTTAAATTAATAATGTGTATAATATTCTTTGCTTAAGTCTAGGATTGAATTGGGTGTGTGTACGAAGGGTTGTGTTTGTGTTTTGTACTTAAAACGGGTGTTATATAACATGAAAGATTGAACCCAACAGTTTTTAGAATAATTGAATTTGGGTTTAAATAAAATAATTTAAACAATATATATTTATTTAATTAGAGAAATAGTATAAAAATTATGTTTAAGGTATAAATTCAATAAATAATCTTTCTTTATTTATTCATTCATAAAGTCTATGTAAAAATATTGGTGTATAAATTTAAATAAATAATTTCTACTTTATTTATTTATGTTTAAAGATTTGTAAAAAAATAAAGTTGTGTAAATTATATTTATGTATAAAATCTAACATTTAACTTTTTATTGTGGATTATAATAAGTAAATTTATGTATACTTGTTTGTTTCAAATAAAGTTAATATTTTATAAATTTTAAAAAATCAATTGTTTTTATTTTATCATTTAACTTTTTATTGAGGATTATAATAAATAAATTTTATTTATTTATCATCTTTAAACTAAATACTAGTTTGCTTTAAATAAAGTTAAAATTTTATAAACTTTATAAAATCAATTGTTTTTATTTAGAAATTAATTTAAATGCCTAAATTTTTGTTTTAAATATTTAATATACCATTTTTTAACCATAAATTCATAATAAAATGAATTTATATTGGAAATTTGTAGATCTGATTTTATTCTGTTAAAAACATTGTATGGTTTATAAAAATAATTTTTATAAAATTTTTAGAGCTTTAAATGGGCGTTTAAAATATAAACAGACATGGGGGCTTGAACCCGGGTCTGTTTTGTATGAGCCAAGCGAGTAAACCACTGTGGCGAGGTGTGGTTCTCTGATGGGAATCCGACTTGTGATACTTTTGTGGTGTTATTGAAGTGGGATGGCCTTGGGTTTTAGTAAAAACGCAAAAGGCTGCTGAGTATGGCTTTCGAACCCATGGCACTCGGTCCAATGGTGTAACGACCTAGCCAGTTGGACCGAGTGGTTCGCTGGTATAAAAGGTAAACCCGAAATACTTAAACGATTATGAGATCAAACGAAATCCCCAATTTCGAACCCGTATGAACAAGTCACGAACTCCACTTACAATTGAATCTGATGGAACCTGCTGATACGAATTGGTATGGGGCTTTCGATGTGTGGTCGAAAACAAATCGAATCATGTAAAACTTACTGGGAATGATTTGGGCACAATTGCAGTCCGCTACAGTTTCGGACTCGATGTTCTCGAGTCTCGATCGACGTCCCGAAGCATGTTGGGTATCAATTGAGTGCTCAGAAAGTTTGGAGTGGGATGTACGAAGGTGAGAGATAGGTTTAATTGAATTGATTCTGACCTAATTGCTCAATTTGATTACGAGTTTGCGTGTAACAGCTGTTGGCCGAGATTACACGTAAATTCCATCTATTGTGAATGAATTGAGACAGGAAATAGGCTCTAAACCGTGCGAGGTCAATCACTGAGTGATTTACGGGTGATAATTGCAATAAATGTTTTGATTTGGAAAGGATTACACCCGATTTTGACTATAGGGAGTCAAACTATTCAAAATTCAAATGAACCGCGTATGGGATTGGAATGGGCTAACAAAATGGGTCATGGCATGATCGATCAGTGATTGCTCAAATTCTGGGAAGCACATGGATTCGTTTTGATCTAGATTAGGAGGCTTGAATTTGATGGATTCGGCCCTGTGTGACTTTTAAAAGTCAAACAGGTGACTTTGGTTTGAACTAGATACAATATGCGGTCCTAGGGTTCCAACCTAGTTGTAGTTCACGGTTTGAAGGTTCAAAATGAATGAAGGTTAAATCCCAAGATGTTTAAATGGTTAGGGTCCAAACCATTGCGTGTTTATATACTTGTATGTAAATATATATATATATATATATATATATATATATATATATATATATATATGTGCATATATAGGAATTTTAGAATGAATGAGAATTGGAATTTGTGAATTCATATCGATAATTAGGGTTTAGTTGTTTGCACAAATAACTTTAAACCATTGCACTAGATTTGAATTTGAAATGTGTTACATTGAGATGAAAATAAAGATAATAAAATCAGAAATGTTACAGTATCCCCATGTTGAGGGAATTTCGTCCCGAAATTTAGCTAGTCGAGGCGACTGAATCAGCAAAAAGGTGCGGGTAGTTGAGCTTCATTTGGTAGTCACGTTCCCAAGTAAACTCGGGTCCACGCTTAGATTTCCAACGAACTTTGATAATAGGAATACGGCTTCGCTTGAGTTGTTTGATTTCACGATCCATAATCTATATGGGTCTCTCAACGAAGTGCATCGTTTCATCAATGCGCACGTCGTCAAGAGGTATATGGAGATTCTTGTCAGCAAGACATTTCTTTAGATTGGACACATGAAATGTAGGATGCACATTGCCAAGTGATGGAGGTAACTAGAGTTTGTAAGCCACTTTCCCTATCATTTCAAGGATCTTGAATGGGCCCACATAGCGAGGTGCTAACTTGCCTTTCTTTCCAAAACGGATCACACCCTTTCACGGAGACACCTTTAGAAGAACGAGGTCACCGACTTGGAATTCCAATGGTTTTCGTCGTTTGTCAGCATAGCTCTTTTGCCGACTCCTCGCCACTCGAATGTTGTCACAGATTTGAATGATCTTGTCGGATGTTTCTTGAATTAACTCGGGACCGGTGATTTGTGCTTCACCAATCTCATTCCAACAGATAGGAGAACGACACTTACGACCACAGAGAGCTTCAAATGGAGCCATATTGATACTTGTGTGATAGCTATTGTTGTAAGAGAACTCAGTTAGGGATAGATGTGAATCCCAATTGCCACCAAAATCAATTACACATGCTCTTAGCATGTCCTCAAGAGTTTGGATTGTACGCTCGGTCTGACCATCAGTTTGGGGATGGTAAGCCGTGCTCAAATCCAATCGTGTACCAAGAGCAGTTTGGAGGGATTGCCAGAAACAGGAGGTGAAACGAGCATCTCTATTGGAAATTATGTTTAGTGGGACACCGTGACGACTCACAATTTCGTCAATGTAAATTCGAGCCAATTTCTCAACCCGATAGTCTTCACGGATAGGCAAGAAATGAGCAGATTTTGTGAGGCAATCAATGATCACCCAAATGCTATCATAACCACTTGAGGTGCGAGGGAGTTTGGTAATGAAGTCCATAGCTAAATTATCCCATTTCTACACCGGAATTTTAGGTTGTTCGAGCAAACCGGAAGGACGTTGGTGCTCGGCTTTGACCTTGGAGCAAGTTAGACATTTGGCAACATAGAGGGCAATGCCTTTCTTCATACCAGGCCACCAATATTGTTGACGAAGGTCTTGGTACATTTTATCTGCACCAGGATGAATAGAATAACATGTCTTCTGAGCCTCGTTCATGAGAAATGCACGTAGATCATCGCGATCGGGAACCCAAATACGATTCAAGTAATAAAGTAAGCCATTGGGCTTAGATTCAAGCTGAAGTTCAACACCACATGACATTTTCTCGTACATGTTACCATCGGTGACCGAGACGTGTTGAGCTTCTAGGATACGATTTTGAATGTCGGTTTGAATTCGGACACAATGAAGCATGACATGGTCCTTTCGACTCAAGGCGTAGGCTACAACATTCGCTTTGCCGGGATGGTAACGAATCTCGCAGTCATAGTGGTTAAGGAGTTCAACACAACGTCGTTGCCTCATATTGAGTTCTTTTTGGTTAAAGATGTGTTGGAGACTTTTTTGGTCGGTGAACACCACACATTTTGTGCCATAAAGGTAATGTCTCCAAATCTTCAATGCAAATACGACCGCACCCAACTCGAGATCGTGCGTCGTATAATTCTTCTCATGAATCTTAAGTTGCCTTGATGCATAAGCGATCACCTTGCCTCGTTGCATGAGAACACAAGCGAGACATTGGTTAGAGGCGTCACAGTAGAAAACTAGATCGTCATTCCCATTAGGGAGAGTCAAAATAGGAGCATGCACAACTTTTGTTTGAGAATTTGGAAAGCTTCCTTTTGCTTTGGTCCCCATTCATAAGGTTTACCCTTGTGCGTCAAAGTGGTGAGGGGGACAGCAATCTTAGAGAAATTTGAAATGAAATGACGATAATATCCCGCAAGACCTAGAAATGAACGAACTTTGGTGGGGGTCTTAGGGGCATTCCAATTCTTAACAGCTTCGATCTTAGCAGGGTCAACATGAATTCCCTTTTCGTTGACGATATGACCCAGGAATTGAACCTCCTTTAGCCAAAATTCACATTTGGAGAACTTGGCATATAGTTGCTCCTTCCTCAAGAGGTCCAAAACCAACCTAAGGTGTTGCTCATGATCGGCTTTAGTCTTGGAGTAGATTAGGATATCGTCAATGAAGACGATCAAGAATTTGTCAAGATACGGTTTGCACACACGATTCATGAGGTCCATGAAAACCGCGGGTGCATTGGTTAATCCAAAAGGCATGACCATAAACTCGTAGTGACCATACCTTATTCGGAAGGCAGTCTTTGGAATATCTTCCTCTTGTACACGGAGTTGGTGATAACCAGATCGAAGATCAATCTTTGAGAAACATGTAGAGCCTTGAAGTTGATCAAAGAGATCATCAATTCTAGGCAATGGATAACGGTTCTTGATGGTAAGCTTGTTGAGTTCGCGGTAGTCAATACACATGCGGAATGATCCATCCTTCTTTTTGACGAATAAGACGGGTGCACCCCACCGTGAATGACTTGGACGGATGAAGCCCTTGTCGGAGAGCTCTTGGAGTTGACTTGCAAGCTCTTACATTTCAGAAGGTGCAAGATGGTATGGAGCTCTAGCCACGGGTTTAGCTCCGGGTACAAGGTCAATGCGAAATTCTACTTGTCGAACGGGTGGAAGACCGGATAGGTCTTCGGGGAATACTTCGGGAATGTCCCGGATGATGGGGATGTCTTGAATACTCTTCTCTTTGGCATCCTTTTGAATAATATGGGCTAAGAAGGCCACGTACTTCTTTCGTAAGTACTTTTTAGGAGTAGTGCATGACATTAACTTGAGTCCTTTGCAAGGCTTTTCACCAAAGACTCTTAACGTTTCTCCCGACGGTAGAGGTATTCGGATGCACTTCTCCAAACAGATGACTTCGGCATGGTGATTCAACAGCCAATCCATGCCTATGATGATATCAAAACTTCCTAGTGGCACTGGCACAACGTTGATTGGAAATGTATGATCATTAAGTTCTAGAGAGCAGTCATGGATAATGGAGTTAATTGTAAGAGAGTCACCATTTGCTACTTCGACGGTGAAGGTTTTCTCTAATTTGGATCGCGTTTTTGCAAGTAAGGGTTCAAAGTTAAGTGACACAAAACTTTTATCTTCACCGGTATCAAATAAAATGGAGGCATATTGACTATTAACAAGGAACGTACCATTGACCACATCATTGTTGGCCTGAGCTTCATTGGCGTTTATGTTGAAAGCACGCCCATGAGCTCCGCCTTGTTTAGCATTGATGAACTTCAGGCACTGGTCACGAAAATGATTTGGGTTGCCACATTCATAACAAGCACGCCCATTTGCAATAAAGGTGTGACCATATGGGGCACAAGGAGACTCAGTTCATGAAACCGGGTTGTATAAGCCAGACTTTCTCCACTGTCTTGGGTAAGATCCCAAAACTCAGCTTCCAGCTTCCTCACCTCATTCCGAGGACAGAACTCTTCGGTCATTAGTCTCTTAACCTCATCCCATGGTAAGGCCATTGCTGCCTCCATACCTCTAGTTCTTCTTTCCCCATTCCACCACGTGAGTGCCCGTTTTTGTAAGACACTTGTGGCATGACGAACACGAAGGTTATCAGGGCAGTCACTATTGAGGAAAGTGCCCTCAATACTTTCGAACCATTGAAGAATTCTTGTGGCTCCCTCGGTACCATAGAACTTAAGAGGATTACATGAGTTGAAGTGCTTGAAGGTGCATTGTGGTGGGTTGGCGCCACCACCCCCATTAGTTCCATGGTTACCATTGGCGGCCCCATTAGCTTGAGTGAGTTGATTTACAAGTTGTGCAAGGATGGCAGCAATATCGGTGTTAGTGTTGGTCACGGTAGCACGACGGGGAGGCATTCTATAGATTTGCACAAGACAAGAAAATATGTAAGAACTTATGAAAGTTGATTGATTTTAAAGGGGATAAAATAATAAATAAAATAGTAAATCATAGTTTGGATTGTACTCAAATAGTGACATAATCACTTGAATACTATGACACATTAATGTTAATTAAACTCATATAACTTTCAAGGAGACATGCTTTAGCCTATAAGTAAACACTCATCCCGGGAATTCCCAGGAAAGCATACGGGTTCCTCGGTTGATTGGGATTTATACGAAATGCTTTACTAGATAGAAAACCCAGAATACAGGTGTCACCCTTCCAGATTGCATGTGTCCTCTAATAATTAACAAAGTTTAAAACCTTAACGAGGAAATAAAGAAATTTTATAGATTTAAATTCATGAAGTTTTCACATGCCATGATGATGATGACAGAGAAGTAGGTAAGAAGGTTATGAGGCTTAGGGTATGGGTAGGGATATTGTTTATTTAATTTATTATTTAAGTATAGTCTATTAAGTCATAAATTTTAACAAGTGAGGTATCAAAATGAAATAATAATTAATATAATAAGAATGTAACACATAACATGTAGTAAATAACACATAATCATGAAGCATGGTATAAGTGGGTGTCCTAAAGTTATAGTCTAGGTCAAGGGTGTTTAATAACCTAGTTCCCTATAACCAAGGCACTGATACCAATCTGTCACACCCCAACCGACGGTGAAATATGTCGGGGCGGGACATGTAGACTGTTCATAAGCACAAGGTTGACTAGATTTCAATATTTTAATCATCAAATTTCATTTCAAACAAATCAAACACAACTAATTTCAAACAAGTACGAAAATGAAATACATAATATTCTTTATTTAAATTTAACTAAGTCCAAAGCCTATGTATAGTATGTCTTGATCAAACTCACACATTAGCACCTGAAACATGAATAAAATAAAGTGAGCTAAAAAGTTGGTGAGTTTACACAGGTTTATACATAGATAGTGTATAGATGTAAATACTCAAATCCTTACATAACATGATAAAAATAAGGTAATTATGGGGAGCAACTATTGTGTAACCAAAGTACAATCAAACCTTTGTAACTGGCATGCAAATTGTGTTGTCGGTAACAATCACCCCAATCTGGGTGGGTTTGTCGGACTCAATAGATCTATCATTGTTAACCGTCGGCTTGAATAGTTAATGATTGCGCATAAATTGCACACAAACAGTTAACACACCTAGCACTCAAACATAAAGCTCAAATTTTGTATACATGAATGTAAAGAGGATTTATGTTTGTGTAGTTTGTGTAAATGTAAGCATTTGTGTGTATAGAGTTCATGTTTCACCCCAAAAAGTGTAAAAGAGTAAAAGGGGATATGTAATACTCACATGATTCAAAGGGGTAACTAGCACGCGAGACAAGATAGCAAAACGATCCTTGAAATCTCACAACGTTAACCTAGTGTGTAAAGTATATGGATTTAAATTAATAATGTGTATAATAGTCTTTGCTTAAGTCTAGGATTGAATTGAGTGTGTGTACGAAGGTTTGTGTTTGTGGTTTGTACTTAAAACGGGTGTTATATAACATGAAAGATTGAACCCAACAGTTTTTAAAATAATTGAATTTGGGTTTAAATAAAATAATTTAAACAATATTTATTTATTTAGTTAGAGAAATTGTATGAAAATTATGTTTAAGGTATAAATTAAATAAATAATCTTTCTTTATTTATTCATTTATAAAGTCTATGTAAAAATATTGGTGTATAAATTTAAATAAATAATTTCTACTTTATTTTTTTATGTTTAAAGATTTGTAAAAATATAAAGTTGTGTAAATTATATTTATGTATAAAATCTAACATTTAACTTTTTATTATGGATTATAATAAGTAAATTTATGTATACTTGTTTGTTTCAAATAAAGTTAATATTTTATAAATTTTATAAAATCAATTGTTTTTATTTTATCATTTAACTTTTTATTGAGGATTATAATAAATAAATTTTATTTATTTATCATATTTAAACTAAATACTAGTTTGCTTTAAATAAAGTTAATAATTTATAAACTTTATAAAATCAATTGTTTTTATTCGGATATTAATTTAAATACCTAAATTTTTGTTTTAAATATTTAATATACCATTTTTTAACTATAAATTCATAATAAAATGAATTTATATTGAAAATTTGTAGATCTGATTTTATTCTGTTAAAAACATTGTATGGTTTATAAAAATAATTTTTATAAAATTTTTGGAGCTTTAAATGGGCGTTTAAAATATAAGTAGACCTGGTGGCTCGAACCCGGGTCTGTTTTGTATGAGCCAAGCAAGTAAACCACTAGGGCGAGGTGTGGTTCTCTGATGAGGATCCGGCTTCTGATACTTTTGTGGTGTTATTGAAGTGGGTTGGCCTTGGGTTTTAGTAAAAACGCAAAAGGCTGCTGAGTATGGATTTCGAACCCATGCCACTCGGTCCAATGGTGCAATGACTTAGCCCGTTGGACCGAGTGGTTCGCTGGTATAACAGGTAAACCCGAAATACTTAAACGATTATGAGATCGAACGAAATCCCCAATTTCGAACCCGTATAAACAAGTCACGAACTCCACTTACAATTGAATTCGATGGAACTTGTTGATACGGATTGGTATGGGGCTTTCGATGTGCGGTCGAAAACGAATTGAATCATGTAAAACTTACTGGGAATGATTTGGGCACAATTGCAGTCGGCTACAGTTTCAGACTCGATGTTCTCGAGTCTCGATCGACTTCCAGAAGCGTGTTGGGTATCAATTGAGTGCTCAGAAAGTTTGGAGTGGGACGTGCGAAGGTGAGAGATAGATTTAATTGAATTGATTCTGACCTAATTGCTCAATTTGATTACGAGTTTGCGTGTAACAGTTGTTGGCTGAGATTACGCGTAAATTCGATCTGTTGTGAATGAATTGAGACGGGAAATAGGCTCTAAACCGTGCGAGGTCAATCACCAAGTGATTTGCAGGTGATAATTGCAATAAATGTTTTGATTTGGAAAGGATTACACCCAGTTTTGACTATAGGGAGTCAAACTATTCGAAATTCAAATGAACCGCGTATGGGATTGGATTGGGCTAACAAAATGGGTCATGGCATGATCGATCAGTGATTGCTCAAGTCCTGGGAAGCCCATGGATTCGTTTTGATCTTGATTAGGAGGCTTGAATTTGATGGATTCGGCCTTGTGTGACTTTTAAAAGTCAAACAGGTGACTTTGGTTTGAACTAGATACAATATGCGGTCCTAGGGTTCCAACCTAGTTGTAGTTCATGGTTTGAAGGTTCAAAATGGTTGAAGGTTAATATATATATATATATATATATATATATATATATATGTGCATATATAGGAATTTCAGAATGAATGAGAATTGGAATTTGTGAATTCGTATCGATAATTAGGGTTTAGTTGTTTGCACAAATAACTTTAAACCATTGCACTAGATTTGAATTTGAAATGTGTTACATTGAGTTGAAAATAAAGATAATAAAATCAGAAATGTTACATCTTCCTTGTCACACAACAACCCTAGCCGAGCCTACTGCATTGCGCCACCGCAGCACCACCACAGACCCCATCGTCCTTTCCGTTCTCCGCCACCACCACCACCGAGCACCATCGAAGCCACCGTGGTTGTCGTGGTCTGTTGCACCTTATCACCATTGCCAAGCATCGTCCCTGTCCCAGCCGTTCTACCCGTCGGAATCAACACCACCATCTTCCCATGCTGTTACCGTCGTGAAACACCACCATTAAACGTAAACAAATGCATATACGGAGTGTACGAGGAGTACCTTAACGCGTAGTGAAGGTTTCTCTTGCTTGATGCCGTCGTAGGACCGTCGCACGATCACCACTTTCATCGTCCTCCTCTCTCTCGTTCTTTTCCTGCCGCCGCGAGTGCCCTAGCTGAATGGTCTAGGGTTGGCCTTAAGGTGGTTTAAAAAATCACCTACCAGTTACGTTTCAGGTCCCTCCTAATACGTCTAACGCGTTTCTTAACCAAACATTTAAAATAACGACCAACCGGGTCCTCTATCGTTGATAAACGAAGCTTTGCGTGAAAACCACATAGTCCATGTTATCTAAAAGAGGCTCGGTTCACTTAATAACCCGATTTATTAGTTCACGAATTTTCGGGATGTTACAAGTCTACCCCCTTAAAATAGGATTCGTCCTCGAATCCTGCGTCGACACAAACCAACACCACTCATTCTTTTATTGCAACTGATGCATCAGAACTCTTTTCATGCCACGCTTTCACTTTTGTATACATCAACGCTGCCACTTTACTCTACTACTCATCCACGATCCGTAGGGTCCAAAGGAGTCTCTTGCCACCCTTGTCGTTACTCCTTGCATAGCCTTGATGATCTCGTCACTCCGACGGTCACCTCTCTAAGTAAGGCTCCTTGCCTTTCGAAATAAGATCATTTAAAATTCCTCTCACCTCATACCCTAATCAATATACTGCGGTGAAAAACTCAGGCACCATTGCCTTACTAATAACTGTGTTACCCCTGTCCTTCTCAGATGATCTCCAAGAGCTTGTGCGAAGCTCCTCCCGGTTTCTAAAACCACAAGGTGCCTCTACCTAGACACTATTTACTCCGTTACCACATGTCCAAGATGTTCCTCTGATTAGACACACAATCCTCCATATTAGGGTTATCATCATCAGCTCCCGATGTTTTCCCCAAGGCTTACTAGTCACCGTCAGGACTGTTTCAACATTCCACCATTTGCTTCACTTGAATGCTCCATAGGAGCTCACTTTAAGCTAGTCATATGTTTACCAACGTAGGCATTTCCTTCCCAATCACTTATGTGCAATCCTGCACTTACACCTTCTGAGTTTCACTTTTCTCTTCATTGCTCAATCATATCACGCGTTTCCCGATTACGTATTATTTATCCGGTACGAACACAAAATCCGTCATAGTATAAGCCTCAGCTCTTTGTCGCTCGTCCAAAGGGATCATCCTCTTTCCTCCTCTATCTTGCCTCGACAGAATTCTTTATATAGGACGTATCCATGAAGACCCTTACATCGTCTCGTCTATTATGTGCTGAATCCGCCGGGTCGTCACCACGATCATAGATATCTCCGATCAAGTGTCCACGTAACGTTTGTCAGCATTAACTCTCAAAACTCCACTCATTGGCTTCGTGTTCCAAATTCCCGAGATATAAGTATAGGCATCTCATAAGAGCACCTCGCCAATCATCTAGAAGACGTCAAACCTCCTTGCATCGTCTCGGTACATCAAATGCCGAGAAGATCATCAAAGGTAGAGGTACTCCTACCAGAGTACATAGACTAAACGTTCTACACACGACCCATCGTGTACTACAAGGGCACTCACACCGACATTGCATAACGACAAAGCGCACAATATTCTACATAAGCCCTAGTAATCCAGACTCTCTAACTCGCACATAATGCGTACACACAATCCGCTAGACCTGAGTAAAACTACGTGCATACGACATAACCACGTCATTCGTAGACACAAAATTTCCTAAACCTCATCTCTTACTCACCACAACGGTGGCCCCTGCCACACGTCATCACGTACTCACACATAGTTCACACGGTTGTACCCCACATGGGTTGTACGAAAGATTCAGAATGACACACTATTCAGACTAGACACAAGGCACAAGGCACTATCTCACGGGTTAAAATATAGGTGTCATACACTAGACATCATCTTACACATTCATACACATAACATAATAATTCTTCGCAAGACTCCGTCCTGATCATTTATTCCCACACACAAGGTATATAACCACAATTTCCCACAAGACCTCGTCCTGAACATTTATACATACTAAAGGTGTATAATTATTATTTCCCACAGGACCCCGTCCTGAACATTTACACAAGACGCAATACACCCCTCGCACTTCAAACATCACCTAAACATTAGTACTTAGGTGACACTACCTCAAGACCATAGACACAGACAATTTAAAACTCATATCTATATAAGTCTACCCACGCTCTAGTACCACAACAAAGTTTACATATAATACGAACTCACGTCTTTCAAAATATAATCACATCATACCTCATATATTCCACTACTGTAGACACAATCATACGCCATTACAAACACAATTATCATTAATTATGTTCAAATCATCATGCGGTAAAACTCACAATAAATGTCAAAATCAAATAGTCGATATTTGAATTAAGAATCACACCACGTAAACGTCTAATCAGTCATAAGGTCGATTCACCATGGAATTTCTCATGGCAACTGCCACATCATATAATCATCAAACAATCGAGCATCCGCACGATGCCCACAAAATCACTACTAGACCACATCAGGTGCATCTGCTATGTCCTCCTTTGGTTCCTCCTCGTCACATTCCAGGTTATCCACTGGGTCCTCCTGAAACAGAGTTCTATCAACCGTCGCAAGTGGTCGATTTCTCAACCACGTAGGTCCACGTCATGGAAGGAGATCACGTACTACTGACACCACCCTCATTTTCCATTAGGTATTTCCAATCAAAGCACCACGCGACATGTCGCTGACCGAAGCTCTAGTCACACTTGGCGCGAGAAGGGCCAACACTACTCGCATTTCACTAGCAGTTTCATCCTCAGAAGTCTTTGTCTCGACTGGTCGTTCTGCATTCCTCATAGCAAGAGCTCCACGTCTACCCGATCTCGTATGCTTCGTCTTAGCCATCTAATCCTACTCAAGATAGAACATTTATGCGATTATTATGGGTAACAAATTCATAATATAAGAGTAACCATAGACTGCCAAATCACGATGATCAAATGTGATTGGTTGCCCACGTTACTACTCGGATTCTAAACCTTCCCCATCATACTCATACTAGCTTTCTACCTTTCACACTACGAATACACATGCATCCTACACAATCCATATAACACAACACAATAACTCTCACGTAGTCATGTATATCACAATTACACCCCACACGAATTACAACACATGATTACACACGAAATCACTAAACCACATCATCACACCAAACAGCTCTACATAGTATAATACTACACAAGTTATACTCTAACAATTAATGTTTACTTAGAAGACGTACCTCTTAGCTCGCGGTTAATCGTGGTGGCATTCGTTTTACCCTCGTCCAATTCTCAGTTTAAGTTTAGGTATTTTATGTTTTTAAAACACCTTTTTTCTCTTAAGCCTCGGCTCTGATACCAACTTGTAAGCCCCTAAACCGGGCACCATACAGTTGGGTCTCATTACTGGGTATTCTCTTTAAAAACACTTAAGTTTCATTTAAAACATATAGCGGGAGTCTTACTCAAAATAGTAATCATCTTTGATAACTCATTATCGTTATTAACGTTACCTTACGAATGCATGCACACCAACCCGAGTAGCACCGCTCCCAAGCCAAGATACGTCGTCACCTGAACCCATCTACAAAACAATCTAATATACATACAAAGTCAGCTACGCTGAGTAAGTTCTAATAGTTTGTTTAAGTGAAAACATCACTTCACAAAATAATTTACATAAACTCACGAGACACTGGTCCTTGACAAAACGGTGTGCCATTTAATGACAATATAGGTAACCCGCCTTATCGACTCTTTCCCTTAAACCGATTCTCCACCCAAGACTCATCCCACAAATACAACCCAGTAAGTCTCACCGATATGGATCGAGCTTACTACACTACTAACTCTCCATTTAAAGCCCCTACCTCAACCTGTGGTCCAAATAACATACCGACAACCCCTAGGCACAATCCGACAAACCTTCACCAAGACTCTTACGAGGTAAATTGACTCAAAATTTATAATACTACATTGCCCTGACACAACGGTCAATCTACTACTAATTAACAATGTAACAACATCATTTCACAAAGAATATCGACTAACACTCGCTTGCAATTAATACACACATAAATACACACAACAATTACCTCCTTCGGATTTACCAGTCTCGGTTCAAATACCCTCCTCAGGGTTATCCCCGTCGGGATATTCGTTAGGAGCTCACCTCTACCCTTGTTACAGGCCCCGCCACTAATCATAGCGACACACTCGTCATCGCACGATGACTTCCCAGCCACCCTCACGGTGAAAACACTCGAAGAACTTCGTCCTTCATAACATGATTCTCGTGTCGTAAAGTAAACGACATAAGCCCACACAACATGCAAAAGTAACACATAGCGACACGCATGCAAGACTATGACTTGTTACCAACGCACATACCACATACGTACACACACTACAACACGTTAAAATCGTACCCACACGACTTGCAAATTCATTCCCGACTCACTCCTACTAGGTCACTATACGACACATAATCAACAGTTCCACATCTAGCCCACATATTATAGGTAGAAGACCTACACCCTTAGTCTCGTATTTAGATATTTAAATTCATAGCTCATTAGTTACAATGCAGAACTCATAACACGTTTAGTTCACAAAACACGTTCTACAAGTATGTACGATAGCCCCAACATTTTAAATATTTAAAGAGGGGATTAGAAACTCACCGGTTATGTTGAGCCTTAGTCCTCTCTCTGCAACTCGTCTGTTCACGCTCTAAATCCAAACCTGACAATGCATGATCACATGATCAGACGCGTTCTAATCATACATTGAATAACCCATAAATATAAATAAATCCTCAACATTCGTTTCATCATCTCCTCAACACCTCCCTGTGAATCCTAGTTTCACATGAATGCCCGTACGCGTTCCATGCCAACCCTTAACCATTCTCAACGCGTTAATACCGACTCGTATCGGGCCGCCCTTGACCCATTTTAGAAACCGAATGCTCAACCGGGTTCCCATGCATGCACGTACACGTGACAATACCAAAACCCCAACCCCACGAGGCACTCATACATGAATCAGGTTTTCCCTACGTGCATGCGAGCCATGCAAAACCCCAACTCGGCACAAACCCGCACCCGAGCTTGTCCATGCACCACCCCCGTACTACTACCGTCACCGCGCACCACCAAATTCGTCACCATAGTCTTCCTCGTCACACAAAAACCCTAGCCGAGCCTACTACCTTGCGCCACCGTAGCAGCACCACACCTACCTGTCACCACCGCAGCCCCCGTCGTCCTTTCCGTTCTCCGCCACCACCACCGAGCACCATCGGAGCCACCGCGGTTGCCGTGGCCTGTTGCATCTCAACGCCATTGCCAAGCATCATCCCTGTCCGAGTCGTTCTATCCACTGAAATCAACACCACCATCTTTCCATGCCATTTCCGTCATGAAACACCACCACTGCTGCCACAGTAGCCGTCGGGCACCCTCTCCGGCTACCCTATCTTTGTCCCTTCTGTCGCGGTAAGAAACGAAAACCCTAATTAGGTCTCTTACATTACAAACGCAAACAAATGTGTATACGGAGTGTACGAGGATTACCTTAACACGTAGTGAAGGTTTCTCCAACTTGATGCCGCCATAGGACCGCCGCACGATCACCACAGTCGTCGTCCTCCTCTCCTAGTTATTTTCCTACCGTCATGAGTGCCCTAGCCGAATGGTCTAGGATTGCGCTTAAGGTTGTTTAAATACCACCTATCAGTTATGTTTCGGGTCCCTCCTAATACGTCTAACGTGTTTCTTAACCAAACTTTTAAAATAACGACCAACCGGGTGCTCTATCGTTGATAAACCGAGCTTTGCATGAAAACCACATAGTCCATGCTATCTAAAAGAGGCTTGGTTCACTTAATAACCCGATTTATCAGTTCACAAATTTTCGGGAAGTTACAATCTCATTCATACTTTACTGCTTTCTGAGTTAAAGTAGTCATGGTGTAGCAATCTTGGAGAAGTCTTGAATGAATCTTCTGTAGTATCCAGCTAATCCAAGAAAAATTCTAATTTCGGTTGGAGTCTTTAGGTTTCCCATTTCATAACCGCTTCAATCTTACTTGGGTCAACTTGTATTCCCTTCTCATTCACAATGTGCCCAATAAATTGTACCTCTTTTTTCCAAAACTCGCATTTGGAAAATTTAGCGTACAACTTTTCTTTTCTCAGGGTTTCCAGAATGATCTTAAGGTGATCAGCATGTTCTTCTTGACTTCGGGAATAGATACGAATATCATCGATGATCACGATGACAAATTTATCAAGGAATGGTTACAAACTCGATTCATTAGGTCCATAAATGTTGCAGGGGCATTTGTTAGACCGAATGACATGACTAAGAATTCATAGTGACCGTATGAACCCTTTGTCTAGGTGTTCTTGGATTTGTTTCATCAGTTCTTTCAATTCAGAAGGACCTAGACGATAAGGGGATCTTACGACAGGTTTAGCTCCAGGAATGAGTTTAATTCAGAATTTGATCTGACGATCGGCTGGAAGACCGGGTAATTCTTCCAGAAAGACATCTGAGTGATTACATACTATAGGAATATCATCAATCTGTCCTTCGGGTTTGATGTTAAAGGTATGGAGTAAGAATATACCGTCTCCCTTAATGAAATATTTCTTAATTCTTGATAACGAAATAATTTCAATCTCACTGCTATCACTATCACCCTGAATCAACATATAACTTTCATCTGGTTTCTTAATCTTGACTGTTTTATGGTCACAATCATTCTAGGCATGGTATTGGTTTAACCAATCCATCCCTAGGATAACCTCATATTCGTTCATATTCATCATCATTAGCATAACTAATATCTTATCGTCACCAAAATTGATGACACAATCAGAGTATGATTCGGTTATCCTAATATGTTCGCCATTTACCGTTTTAACGACATAGTCATGAATAAGTGGAATCGGTTTTACGTTAAAATATGGGGTGAATGCGCATGAAACAAAACTTCTATTCGCCCCTGTATCGAATAGTATCTTGACGTAAATATTATTAACTAAGAAAGTACCTACCATTTCTTTGGCTTCGTTTTTCATTTCTCCTCCGCTTCCTAGGACAAACACACGTCCTACTCCTTTATTCTGACCACCTATTTTCTGCTTAGGTGGTTTAGGACAAGAAGTCCTATAATGTCATATTTCTCCACAGTTAAAACATTTCACATTAGGACATTAGGTAGCCGAGTGGCCAAACTTCTGACAAGTCTGGCATTTCATCCCTTGGATAGCTCTATCTGGGTTAAACCCTCCTTTTCTGGGAAATTTGTTATTTCCCGGTTTAAACTTATAAACAACTTCTTCTGGTTTTCTCTTGTGATCCACTTTTGGTGGCTCCTGGGCTATATCACCGCACTCAGCTGAACAGCTGAATCTAACGTTTTGGGTGCGGTAGTCTTCACTAAGGTGCGGACTTTAGGTGGTAAGCCTTGAACATAGCATTTAATTATTCTTGACTTAGGAGTAACCAAGTGTGGCACCAATTTGTCCATTTCGTTGAATTTGGTTGTGTACTCCTGGTGAGTTATAGTCCCGGCATCAAATCGAAGGAATTCAGATTCAATCTTGTGCACAACATTTTGTAGACAATATCTCCTAACAGTTAAAGTCTTGAGATCTTCCTAATTCATCCTATCAGTATAAGCTTCTCCCTTCGTCTGCTTGACTAATTCCCACCGGTCAAGAGCCTCCTCCTCAAATAAATGTGCAGCAAACTTTAAAGCTTGTTCTGCTCTACATTCACTCATCTTTATTACTGCCTCCATAGATGTAATCCACTACATTGCTGCAATGGCATTCTTTTTCCCATTGAAGGGTTTCGGGTGACAGTCGCTGAAGTTCTTGTAATTGCATCCCTGAGTATTGCCTCCTGTACTATTCTGGGTCATCCCAACCGTTTCATGAGTTCAAGTCATTCCGATATTATTTCCTATAGGAGTAGCATGGATGGTATCTTCTGTTTGAGGAATTTCACCGCTTGTTCCTTCGTTTCGGTTTCCCAAACCATTGAAATCCATTCTCCTTCTGAGAGCATCATCGAGGATTCTAGGTAAAGTCGTCTGGAGTACTCTGGTGACCTCAGATGCCACCGCTCCTTGGAATTGAGCCTTGGTCATGACTACTTCTTCCATATGTTGTTCTGGTCCAGTAGTCGTATTTACGTTCTCATTTGGTTCAGTATTTATGTTCGTCGTGTCGTGAGTGTGGGACCTAGTATTGGGCCTTCTACCCCCACCTCTACTTTGTTCCCTACCTCTTCCTGCGATTAGTACCTACACACAGATGTATAACATCAGAATTGGTATAACCGGTCATAATACACAAAATTCAGAAATTAACAACATTTGAGCAAAAATACCTTTAATTATCTGATTTCTAGGTATTTCCTGTTAGATGTCATACTGAATGCATACACCTAAGCTTATCCTGAGGCATTCCAGACTAATATCAGAGTCCTAGTTTAAGTCTAGATACTATTCCTGTAGTATCTAAATCCCTTAAACTGAGGCTCTGATACCAACTTGTCACACCCCAGTCCCAGGTACTGGTTAAAGGTGACGCATGGTATAGAACACACCACAGAAACTAAATCCATCATTCTTTCTTACATAACTTGTAATATTATTACATCATCTGAAACATCTTTTACAACATGAAATAAAAAAATGTTTCATAACACTTTATCATTGTTTCTTAACAAGGAACACATCAATTCAGGACTTATGGTATTCAGGCATGCCCATCATTTGGTTCATTCATCAGTTCTTTCTAGTCTTGGAATGCCTCCTCTATTTGTGATGCGCTCAAAAACATTTGATAAAAATAGTCAGCATAAAGCTGGTGAATTCCTAAACCAAAACGGTTTATCAAAATGACCCACCAAAGCATTTCGAACACAGTTCTGGTGTCCACCCCCTCTCATAGCCAACGATGAATAATCATTCAGTATATATATAACCAAATACCATTCCACGGGTTCTGTCCAACATGCCATTCCACGGGTTATGTGAAACACAATAAGCGCTTAGAATGTGTTATATATAAACAATCGGTGCAATCATTTCAAGACACTCAAAATGTTTTCATAAATTAACCATGCTTAAAAATGGAGTATAACAGAGCCATGGTTATTTTAAATGAATCACAGTTTAAGAACTTCACTCAGCAGTATTTGGGCTTATGGTGTCTGAATTATGGCAAACAACTCGGACAAAGCTCATCAACACTATCTACGGCAATTTGGGGTCGAACTGCTAGAAACCGGACTCTCGTATGCGAACTAGACTTCGGAAACCAGGAGATCAGAAGGTTGTGTGTGTTTTAAAGTGTGGAATATGTGTGAACTGATGCTCAAAGTCTAAATCCGAGCTTTCTATTTATAGGCATAGAACAGACCCGTAGCGGACCGCTAACAAAGGTGGTGGCAGTCCGCCACCGCTACTAGCCGTAATTCTGCCTTAGGGACCATGTAACGGACCGTTACTAGTCCCTTAGTGGACCGTTAAGGCCACTTGTCCCGTAGCGGACCGTTATGGTTTGGGTGACGGTCCGCCATAGGGTTACACGCGTCAGATTTCGTACGCTAGTCGGTGAACACGTGGCGTATCATCGTTGTTTCCTTGTCCACCATGTAGCGGACCGTTAAGCTCTGAGTAGCGGTCCGCTACCCTCCAAAATTCAGAATTTTTACTTTTTTAGTCCTTGTTGTTTAGAATATTTCATGTAAACCCCTCAACTATGAATTTTAGCAAGTTTGGTCCTATAATTTCTTAGGGAATTTTCGAGGTGTTACAGATGGTGTCTTGCATGATTTCTAGTGTAGAGAAGATTTTGCATGTGATTTTTGTATAAGTCTTGAATTTTTATAATTTATGTCCAACAATATTGCTAATAGTTCAAGTTTTATGAAAATAGATGATGATTTTCCATAAAATACCCTAACTTGTATAAAAATAAATATAGCGGTGTTCGTTCGTAATATAAATGGTGAAACAAAATAATATGTCATAAAATTGCAATACTACATAACTCGTCCGTGCATTATATAGTTTTAGTTCGTAAGTTGACGGGTACTCGACACGAAATCATTCAATAGTCGAATAAATATTGTTCTTTGTATTACCGGCCCTTGTGCATTTTCCCGATGTATGATGTTATAATTCCATGATTCGTAGAACCTAATGCATAATGACTTAATTTCGAGTTATCTAAGTCTTTGTATTACACGTTGTCTAGTGATCACATAACATGCCTAGTGATATTATTATCCGTTTAATTTACGGCTATCACAGTATCCCCTAGTTAAAAGAATTTTGTCCTGAAATTAAAGTTGAGTTATTGATGTGTCGTGAAACACATATGTTTATAACGCGTATTGTCACACCCCAACCGGCGACGGAATACGTCGAGGCGGGACACGGAGACTGTTTATAAGCACATCAAACTAGATTTCATATATTTATTAAACCAAGATTTCATAACATAAGTTCAAATTAACATCCAAAACAAAATACATCAAAATGTTCAATTCATTAATCAAACTAGGTCTCAATCCTAAGTGAAGCATCTTGCATGAAATCTCAAATATTTGCACCTGAAAATGATGAAAACAAGGTCAACTAAAAATAGTTGGTGAGCATACATAGGTTTTGACTCTACAAATATATTCAAAATGTTGTGTACAATTCACATGTAACATGGTATAAATAGGCAATTATGGAGAACCAGTATAGTAAACCGGGTGCACAATCAAACCTTATGACATGTTAGGCATAACACTCATGTTACCCTTGTGTATTGTCGGTAAGCAATCACCCTACCTGGGTGGATTTGTCAAATGCGATAGATCTATCATTGTTACCGTTAGCTTGTACTGAGTTAATGATTGTACTTGTTATGAATGTAGTTTAACTCATAGTGTTCAATCATAAGGCACAAAAGTATACATGTGTTCATGATGTATAAATCTTTGTAAGATAAATGAGTTTATAAAAATGATCATAATTATATTCTAATTATAATTTATAAACCAAGGGTTTTAAAAAAATAATTTTAAAAATAATTGTTTTAAATAAATTAGATTTTATTAGGTTTTTAATCTAATAACAATGAAATAAATTATTTTTCCTTGAAAATTTAACAATTAAATTTATTAAAACAATTTTGAGTTTTATAGGTTTTATAAAATAATTTTTATAAAAGAAATGAATGTTCAAAAACGATTTTAAAAATAAAACAGGGTTCTGGGACTCGAACTCGGGTGGGTTCGGTGTGGACAAAGGCGCGCTACCACTGGACCGTCAGTGTAATTATGCCGTTCACATTAATTTTAAACAAGGACTAGCAACGGACCGGGTTCAGGGCCTGAAAAGGCGCAAAAAGTGTGGGGGTTGTGGGTTTCGAACACACGTCACCTGGTTCAGTGGCGTAATGTCTTAACCGGCTGGACCAGGTGGTTTCGCTGGTTAATAAGGATTCTAGAAATTAATAAACTTAAACTCAAATGAACATGAATCCCTAATTGGGTTTTTACGCAGATCGACATGAACTCCAAATCAAATTGAAGCCGATACCCTTTGTCATTAGCAATTGATAGAGGGCTTTTGATCGTAAAGGAATGATGAATCAGAAACACTAAACCTTACCTGAAATGGTTATGAGACGAGGGAAAACGACAGGGACATTGGATTCGTTGTTCTTCGTACTCGATCGAGTTCCAGAAGTGTAATGCAACGTGTGTGTGTGTTTAGAAAGTTCGAGGGAGGGATTACGAAGGTGTCAGACTCATTTTATAGCTTCCATTTTATACTGATCGTGCGAATTGAATCAGTTTATGATTAGGACGGTTTCAGAATCGATTCTTGAGTTCAATCATTGAATTGCTGTAATTGGCTCATTAAACTCATTCGAAATTGTTGCTACAAAGTCTATGCACGATCATGAGGAGTTATTACACACGAATTCATGGTAATTGTAACCGATTTTGATTCTGTTGACTTTCAGAAGTCAAAATTGAGTGGAATGGGGTTCAAAACATGAAAAGGTTCAAATTGGTAAGTTGAGGGGGTTTCATTCAGGGGTTCAAACAAATTTGGAGGGTTCAAGGCAATTAAATGGGATTAAAATCAATCTTATTTGTCTTAATTATTTATAAACTTTATTTTATAAAGTTTATAAAAACTAAACATAAATTCTTTTATCATAATATTTTATAAAGGAATAAATCCCATTTTTTTATAAAAATTACAAGTTGTATAAATGGTTTATTTGATAAAATTAAATATATATGTTTACATATCTATTCTATACTATATAATAAATAAATGTTTTTTATGTCACGTGTCGCCTCCATATTCATTCTCATCATTTTTATCCCGCCTCTCTCTCTCTTATTAAATACACCTCTATAGTTTAATAATAATATATTTTTAAAGAAAATACTAATCTTTATAGTAATAAATCTCCTACATATTTTGACGTGTGTATTTGTTAACAATTTATATTCTATTCCACGGGTTTATTCTAACCCATGTAAAACATGAGTTTTTAAAAAATAAATTTTTTATTACTCAGTATATAATATTACATTTATTCAACTCGTGTAATACACGAGATTTTAACCTAGTTCTTTATAAATAAATACATGATAAAAATTCATAAGCTTTATCTTTGATTTGATTATTATAACTGAGTATAATTATGTGTGTGTATGTATATATATATATATACACACACATATATGTGATATACATATAATATGGAAATAATGTGTAATTGTAAAAATTGAAACTATGAATTTATTGCACATTGAAATTAGTAATTGTTGTGACACAATGTATTGAACAGAAATTTTGAAATTGGAATATCTCTATTACATAAAACAAGGCACAAGAAAATTATGGATATTGCAATATCCCCAAGTTGAGGGAATTTCGTCCTGAAATTCAACTGGCGGAGGCTACTGGGTCAGGTAAGAAATGCGGGTACTTGAGCTTCATTTGATCCTCACGTTCCCAAGTAAACTCTGGGCCACGTTTAGATTCCCTACGGACTTTGACAATAGGAATACGGCTTGAGTTGCTTTACCTCACGATCCATAATCTCCACGGGTTTCTCAACAAAGTACATCGTGTCATATATGTGCACTTCGTCAAGTGGGATGTGAAGATTTTCATCAGCTAGACAATTCTTCAAATTGGATACATGAAATGTTGGGTGCACATTGCTGAGTTCTTGAGGTAACTCAAGTTTGTAAGCCACTTTCCCAATCCTTTCAAGGATTTTGAATGGACCCACATAGCGAGGTGCTAGCTTACCTTTCTTCCGAAATCGAACCACGCCCTTCCAAGGAGATACCTTTTATAATCTCTAGGAAATTTCGGCCTTTATCTTTACTTTTCCGGTACATGTAATTTCATTATTATGTGGTTTGCATCTAGCCATTTCAATAAATTATCTTATTTTTTCATTCCATTTCATGAGTATACACACATACATACAATGAGTGCAAATATTTCAAATTAAAAAATAACAAATATTTATATTAAGGATTATGTAAATAAATGTTTAAAATTCTATTAAACAAATACATACATATTTGGTTATTTTCTACACCTATGTATGTACTTATATATAAATACAAATATATAAATCTAAATTATGAACTCTATAAACAAAATTAGGGTTATAAAAGTTTATGTTATTTTTAACAAGAATTATTTCTATTTTGTAAATTACATTTTTATATTTTTAACATTTGATTATAACATACAGATTTATCAGATTTTATAAAAAAAAATTATAAGATTTAATGATCTTAGATTTTATAAAAGTCCAGGGTTCAAATTATAATTTATGAAACTTTATTTTCAATTAAAAACAAGTTTAAACATAAAATGACAAAACCTTAAAACCTCAGGACCTGTTTTGCCATTTCCTGAACTTCTCCCCCCCCAAACCGGGCGCGAGTTCGAACTCCCCCCCTCCACCATCGGTTTCGGCCCCTTTAATCCCAAATTCGTTCCTGAGAAGTTTTCGTGCAAAACTATAACCGGCTACATGTTTAAACCAACCAAACGATTCACCTGATGCGTTTAATCGCATTTTTATGATGATCTTTATGTCTAACTCATAACCGAAACCCCCACTCTGAATCATTTAAGCAATCGATTCAATGCAGTAAAATTGAGTACAAATATGCAGACACAGATGTTAGCGACACTCATTACAAACTTCCCACACTTCTAATCGCGTCTGATTTCACTTCCGAGCAACCCAATTCCTACGAAGAAGCCGTCCGTGTTTCATACAGTTGTCCTCCTTCACAACGTAACCATTTCAGGTAAACTTGATGTCGTTAGGTTCGTATTGATACGAGGATCAAAGGCCCTATCATTTCGGGTTCGATCATTTACTCGATCGAGAGTATTGGAGGGCTAGGGTTACGGGTTTACATTTGGGGAAGATGGTGACTTGAGCTTGTATGTTAAAATCAAACCGCATCAGCATACGACCAAGGCACCATGCCCTGGTCTGATGGTTACTACGCGTGTGTGCGTGTGTTGCCGATCCATTTTAATACATTATTTAATATTTAAAATATCTAAACTAATTTTTATAAATTATATAAATACATTATGTAATATTTATAAAAAGCAGAAAATATAAATTGATATTTTAACTATTTTATTTTATTAAAACACTTGTAAACTCTAAATAAAATAATAGAAATAATTTGTTTAGACAGATTTAATTATTTTATTTATTTATATATTAATAATGTTACTTCATAAATTTTAATTATATGTTTAAGAATTTTTAAACTTATAAATAATTATTATGACAAGAATAATTATATAAATCACTTTTAAACTTATAAATACTTAAATAATTATTATATACAATGTTCAATTAAATTCATTTAAAGCTTATTTATTCACAAACTCTTTTATAATTCATATTAAATGAGATTGTTTAAATGTTTAACTAATCATTTTCTTAAATTAAATAAACCTTTTCCATTTCATAATTTATTTATAAGTTATTTTATAAAGAAATTTATGCATCATTTTAAACTTATTACATTCCATAATTTTATTTATTAATTATCTTTGGAATAATTACATAAATTAATTACTAAATGACTAATTAAAAATATTAATTAATTCTAATTAAATTTTATGAACTACTTTTATTACCATTATTTCAATAGTAAGTCATAAACTTATATTTTCCTACAAAATAACTATGCAAGTCCATATCCAATACAAAACCCTAAAAATCTTATAACTTTCTTATCTTATTCAACATACTTTAAACTTAGAGCAAAAATTATCTATGTAGGTTGATTGTGAGGAAATCCTCACGAAGCCTATTCATCCTTATTAAATCATACCATCCAAAGCTTCGACTCAAGTGAGTTTACACAGCCTCTTTTCCCTCTTTTTACTTTTTGGGGTGAAACATGTTATTAACTATATTTCATGCATAATTCAATACCCTTATTCTTATGCTATGGTCTTTATGATTTATGTCTTAAACTGCTTGGTGACCATTACGTGTGTTCATGTTAGTACAATCATTAACTTGTGACGTGGCAAGCCTAAGGTAGTACCTAACATGATCATTTATAGGGGAATCCGATTCATTACTTAACACGAACCTTGGCGGGTTAGTGTATACATCTTACTACTTTTCAAAAGACAATCAGTTAGATTATGTAACTATTTCCTATTACATGGCTTGATTTTACGCTTGGAACCTTGTATGTTTTCACATTCATGCTTTAGAAATGCTTTGAACATATTGAGTTGTAAACTATACTTAACATTGTTTGGTGTCAAAACCTATGTTTCCCACCAACTACTTGTAGTTGACATTTACTCACATGTTTCTGGTGCACCTGTTTGAGGACGGCTTGTACACATAGGACCATGGACCTAGCTTTAATAAGTCTTAAATTTAGACATGTTATGAATACTTTGTCTTTTATTTCTTGTAACGAATGCTTTTAATTTTGATGAATAAATATTATCACATTTAATAGATGATCATGTGCTTATGAACAACCACGTCAGCCCCGACGTATAATTCGATGCCGAGCAGGGTGTGACAGATTAGTATCAGAGCCATAATTATAGGGAATTAGGTTATTAGACACACATGACCTAGACTATAACCTAGGAGTCTCAAACATGAGTTTAACTCATGTCTTTTATTAGGAACTCCTCTCTATGCTTATTATACATACTTACCTACATCTATCTACTTCTGTCTACATGATACAAGTATATGAACTACAACATTCAAGGGACTACATGAAACTATTTGAAACTACATGGGTTACATGAAACATACCCTTAGACCTAAGGGCCTAATCTTAAATGAAACTCTCTTCAAAGATATGTAAGTTCTAACTAATGAATAAGTACTTGTGCAATCCAGAAGGGTGGATGCCTATATTTAGGGAAATTCTGTCTAGGAAATCATTTCATATAAATCCAAATCAACCGATGGACCAGTTATGCTTTCCTGGGAATTCCTGGGATGAGTGTCCACTTATAGGCTAAAGCATGACTTCTCAGACATTAGATGAACTTAAAATACTTTGATAAGTCAATGCATCCATTTGTAGACTGAATAGGTACCATCCATGTTTTATTTAATACCTCATGATTTACTTATAAACTCTTATACAAGATTCATGTCATATGAATTTCATGTTCATCCCTCTTATGTTTACTATTGTAAAATGCCTCCCCGTTATGAACGTAGAAACAATCTCACCCACAGGATCATCCAGCAAATGGCTACGATCCAACCAACCATGGTCAATCAGCTGGACCAGAATGCAGCTCCAAGGAATCCCACGTGCATGTTCAAGCACTTCAACGCCTGCAACCCCACCAAGTACTATGGAAACGAAGGAGCCACTGGACTTCTCCAATGGTTCGAAAGCGTTGAGGGAACCTTCATCAATGTCGACTGCCCTGAGAACATAAAGGTTCGTTATGCTACTAGTGTTTTCCAGAAGAGGGCACTCACCTGGTAGAACGGCGAAAAGCGTAACCGTGGGATTGAAGTTGCATTGGCCTTACCTTGGGCTGATGTCAAGACACTCATGACTGATGAGTTTTGTCCCCGTAATGAGATCAAGAAGCTAGAAGCAGAGTTCTGGGATCTCAAGCAGGATAGTGGTGAAAGCCTTGCCTACACCACCTGTTTTCATTAACTTAGCCTTCTGGTGCCCCATATGGTCACCCCTCTTTCAAGATCCATTGAGAAGTACATCAATGGCCTACCCATGCAGATTCAAGATACCGTCTTGGGTAGCAATCCAACCACACTCGAGGAAGCCATCCGTCTTACTACTACCCTATCAGACAATCATGATAAGGCAGGGACTTTATCTAAAAAGGGTGCCAAGAAAACTCTTGAAAAATCCACTGCTGGACTCATCAGAGAGACCAAGTCTGAGTCTTCCTTTAATAGAAAGAAAAGGAAGGGCAAGAACTTTGCCAATATCACACCTGCTGCTCCTCTAGCTCAAGTAGCCCCTACTGCGTTCAACCCCAACAAGAAGCCTTACGGGGGAACCCTACCTTTATGCAACACCTGCAAGCTCCATCGTACTGCTAACATACCATGTTGTTTGTGCACTACTTGTGGACGTTATGGACATTGGGCTAACACCTGCCGTGTTTCACCAGTTAATCAAGTCTACCAACCTGTTGTTCTTGTTCCTGCTGCTATCACACAGGGTCGTGCTTGTTACGAGTGCGGTGACCCGAATCCTTTCATAAACTGTTGTCCTAGGTTGGTTATTGTGAACCAAGCCAACCTAAACCTGGGCAACATGGTTCATGGAAACATGAACTAGGGGAACATGAACCGGGGAAATGTGAATCAGGGGAATGCAAACCCCGTAGCTTGAGGACGTGACTTCAACATCAATGCCAATGAGGCTCAAGCCAACAACGACATGGTGAACGGTACGTATCTAATTAATCACCAATATGCTTCTATCCTGTTTGATACGGGTTCCGATAGGAGTTTCGTGTCCTTTAAAATTGAACCACAACTTGCTATGAGTCGAACTAAGTTACACAGACCCTTCGATATCTTAGTAGCTGATGGATACGCTGTTACGTGTGACGCCATTATTAGAGATTGTACCATGAATTTGAATGACCATGACTTCTCGACTAATCTTATTCCTAAGGCTATCGGAGGTTTCGACATCATAGTAGGCATGGATTGGCTTACCAAGCATCATGCTGAAGTCGTCTGTTTTGACAAGTATATCCGTATCCCTCTTGACTCGGGCGGCATTTTGAACGTCTATGGTGAGAAGCCGTCTAAAGGGCTCAAGCTTATGTCTTGCACTACCGCACAAAAGTACTTACGAAATAAGTACGTAGCTTTTTTAGCACACATTGTGGAGCGGAAAGACAAAGGAAAGAACATCCAAGACATTCCTGTAATCAAAGACTTTCCAGAAGTATTTCCCGAAGACTTACCCGGTCTTCTTCCCGCACGTCAAGTTGAATTCCGTATTGATCCAGTGCCATGAGCAAATCATATGGCTAAGTCACCTTATGGTCTTGCACCGTCAGAAATGCAAGAACTTTTAAGCCAGCTTCGAGAACTTTCTGACAAAGGATTCATTCTTCCTAGTGTTTCTCCCTAGGGAGCACCCGTTTTACTTATCAAGAAGAAGAATGGTTTTTTCCGGATGTGCATCGACTACCGGGAACTCAACAAACTTATTATGAAGAACTGTTATCCACTTCCGAGGATTGATGACTTACTTAATCAACTTCAAGGCTCGACTTATTTCTCAAAGATTGATCTTCATTCTGGTTATCACCAGTTGCGAGTGCTTGAATCCGATATCCCAAAAACAGCTTTTCGTACAAGATATGGTCATTACGAGTTCATGGTTATGCCATTCGGACAAACCAATGCACCCACGGTGTTCATGGATCTTATGAACTGCGTGTGTAAACCGTACTTGGATAAATTTGTGATCGTCTTCATTGACGATATCGTTATCTGTTCAAAATCAAAAGCAGAGCACAAAGAACACTTGCGATTGGTTTTGGATCTCTTGAAGAAGGAGCAGTTGTACGCCAAGTTCTCCAAGTGTGAGTTTTGGCTAAAGTAAGTCCAATTCTTGGGGCATATAGTTAACAAGAAGGGTATTCACGTGGATCCCGCTAAGATTGAAGCAGTGAAGAACTGGCAAGCTCCAAAAGTTCGCTTGTTTCTTAGCTTAGCGGGCTATTATCGTCGTTTCATATCAAACTTTTCAAAGATCGCGGTGCCACTCACAGCCTTAACACATAAAGGCAAGCCCTATGAGTGAGGACCAAAACAAGAGAAAGCCTTTCAAACCCTAAAGAAAAAATTGTGTGAGGCTCCTATCTTGACTCTTCCCGATGTAACCGAAGACTTAGTTGTTTACTGTGACGCTTCCCACTTAGGCCTTGGTTGTGTTCTTATGTAACGAAGTAAAGTGATTGCTTATGCGTCCCGATAACTCAAAATCCATGAGAAGAATTATACGACACACGATCTTGAGCTGGGTGCGGTCGTATTTTCCCTCAAAATTTGGAGGCACTACTTATATACAAGTGTGTTGTTTACACCGACCATAAGAGTCTCCAGCACATTTTCAATAAAAAAGAACTCAACATGAGGCAAAGGCGTTGGGTTGAACTTCTAAACGACTACGACTGCAATATTCGTTACCATCCTTGTAAGGCGAATGTCGTAGCCGATGCTCTTAGCCGTAAAGAATCTATCAAGATCCACAGCATTCAAATCCATAATGACATTCAAACTCGCATCTTTGAAGCACAACACCTTTTCGTCACTGAAGGAAACATGTACAACGAAATTGCGTGTGGTGCTGAACTCCAACTTGAAACCAAACCCAATGGAGTACTCTACTTCCTGAATCGTATCTGGATTCCGGACCGTGACAATATTCGTACCTTTATCATGAACGAGGCTCGCAAGTCTCGTTATTCTGTGCATCCCGCTGTGGATAAAATGTACAAGGACCTTCGAACCCAATATTGGTGGCATGGTATGAAAAAGGACATTGCCCTATATGTGTTCAAGTGCCTTGCTTGCTTTAAGGTTAAGGCCGAGCACCAGCATCTATCTTGCTTACTTGAACAACCCGAGATTCCTGTGTGGAAATGGGAGTGTATTGATATGAACTTTATAACCAAACTCCAGCATACGTCTCGTGGTCATGATAGTCGAGAAATTGGCTCGAATCTATATTGATGAAATAGTTAGTCGTCACGGTGTACCGCTCAACATTATTTCTGATCGTGATGGATGATTCACACTCTCGTTTATGGAAATCTTTATAATCAGCTTTGTGTACTCAACTGAATCTTAGTACGGCTTACCATCTGCAAACTGATGGTCAATCCGAACAAACGATTCAAACTCTCGAGGGTATGATTAGAGCCTATGTCATTGACTTCAAGGGAAATTGGGATCTACACCTAACCCTAGTCGAGTTCTCGTATAACAGCAACTATCACACGACCATTGACATGGCTTCTTTCGAAGCACTTTATGGTTGGAAGTGTCGTTCTCCTATATGTTGGACTGAGATTGGTGAAGCACAACTCACTGGTCCCGAACTTATTCAAGAGACTTCTGACAAAATCATGTTGATTCATGACAACCTTCAAGTAGCAAGGAGTCGGCAAAAGAGCTATGCCGACAAACGTCGAAAACCCTTGGAATTCCAAGTCGGCGACCTGGTTCTTCTCAAGGTATCCCCTTGGAAAGGTGTGGTTCATTTTGGAAAGAAGGGAAAACTTGCACCAAGGTTTGTAGGTCCTTCTAAAATCCTTGAACGAATCTGGAAGGTAGCCTACAAACTAGACTTACCTGAAGGACTCAGCAACGTTCATCCGACATTTCATGTCTCGAATAAAAAAATGCTTAGCCGACGAAAATCTCCACATACTGCTTGACGAGGTTCAAATTGACGAGTCAATGCACTTCGTGGAAAAACCTGTGGAAATTATGGACCGAGAAGTTAAGCAACGGAAGCGAAGTCGTATTCCAGTCGTTAAGGTTCGGTGGGAATCCAAACGTGGCCTAGAGTTCACTTGGGAACGTGAGGATCAAATGAAGACTAAATACCAACATCTTTTTCCTCGACCCCCTTCCTAATCAATTTCGGGACGAAATTTCCTAAAGTAGGGGAGACTGTAATCCCCAGGAAATTCCGGCCTTTATCTTTACTTTTTCGGTACTTGTAATTTTATTATATTGTGGTTTGCATCTAGCCATTTCAATAAATTATCCTATTTATCAATTCCATTTTATGAGTATACACACATACATACATTGGGTGCAAATATTTCAAATTCAAAAATAACAAATATTTATATTAAGGATTATGTAAATAAATTAAAATTCTATTAAACAAATACATATACATATATATATATATATACATATATATATATATATATATATATATATATTAGGTTATTTTCTACACCTATGTATGTACTTATATATAAATACAAATATATAAATCTAAATTATAAACTCTATAAACAAAATTAGGGTTACAAAAGTTTATGTTATTTTTAAAAAGAATTGTTTCTATTTTGTAAATTACATTTTTATATTTTTAACATTTGATTATAACACACAGATTTATTAGATTTTTTAAAAAAATATTATAAGATTTAATGATCTTAGATTTTATAAAAGTCCAGGGTTCAAATTGTAATTTGTGAAACTTTATTTTTAAATAAAAACAAGTTTAGACATAAAATGATAAAACCTTAAAATCTCAGGGACCTGTTTTGCCATTTCTTGAACTTCTTCCCCCCCCCCCCCAATAGGTCGCGAGTTCGACCCCCCCCCCCCCACCCCCCACCGGTTTCGGCCCCTTTAATCCCAAACTCGTTCCTGAGATGTTTTCGTGTAAAACTATAACCGGCTACACGTTTAAACCAACCAAACGATTCACCTGATGCGTTTAATCGCATTTTTATGATGATCTTTATGTCTAACTCATAACTGAAACCCCCACTCTCAATCATTTAAGCAATCGATTCAATGCATTAAAATTGAGTATAAATATGCAGGCACAGATGTTAGCGACACTCATTACAAACTTCCCACACTTCTAATCGCGTCTGATTTCACTTCCGAGCAACCTAATTCCTACGAAGAAGCCGTCCGTGTTTCATACAGTCGTCCTCCTTCACAACGTAACCATTTCAGGTAAACTTGATGTCGTTAGGTTCGTATTGATACGAGGATCAAAGGCCCTATCATTTCGGGTTCGATCGTTTACTTGATCGAGAGTATTGGAGTGCTAGGGTTACGGGTTTACATTTAGGAAGATGGTGCCTTGAGCTTGTATGTTAAAATCAAACCGCATCAGCATAAGACCAAGGCACCATGCCCTGGTCTGATGGTTACTGCGCGTGTGTGCGTGTGTGGCCGGAAACGACACGTGTTCGAATCTGGCCAGCCCATCTTTTTAATTTCTTTTCTTTTTAATCCATTTTAATACATTATTTAATCTTTAAAAATTCTAAACTAATTTTTATAAATTATATAAATACATTCTGTAATATTTATAAAAAAACAGAAAATATAAATTGATATTATAACTATTTTATTTTATTAAAACACTTGTAAACTCTAAATAAAATAATATAAATAATTTGTTTAGACAAATTTAATTATGTTATTTATTTATATATTAATAATGTTATTTCACAAATTTTAATTATATGTTTAAGCATTATTAAACTCTTTTAAACTTATAAATAATTATTATGGTAAAAATAATTATATAAATCACTTTTAAACTTATAAATACTTAAATAATTATTTTAAATAAATATTTTATACAATGTTCAATTAATTTCATTTAAAGCCTATTTATTCACCAACTCTTTTATAATTCATATTAAATGAGATTGTTTAAATGTTTAACTAATCATTTTCTTAAATTAAATAAACCTTTTCCATTTCATAATTTATTTATAAGTTATTTTATAAATAAATCCAAATGCATCATTTTAAACTTATTACATTCCATATTTTTATTTATTAATTATCTTTAGAATAATTACATAAATTAATTACTAAATGATTAATTAAAAATCTTAATTAATTCTAATTAATTTTATGAACTACTTTTATTACCATTATTTCAATAGTAAGTCATAAACTTATATTTTCTTACAAAATAACTATGCAAGTCCATATCCATTTCTAAACCCTAAAATCTTATAACTTTCTTATCTTACTCAACATACTTTAAACTTAGAGCAAAAATTTTCTATATAGGTTGATTGTGAGGAAATCCTCACGAAGCCCATTCATCCTTATTAAATCATACCATCCATAGCTTCAACTCAAGTGAGTTTACATAGCCTTTTTTCCTTTTTTTTACTTTTTGGGGTGAAACATGTCATTAACTATATTTCATGCACAATTCAATACCATTGTTCTTATGCTATGGTCTTTATGCTTTATGTCTTAAACTGCTTGGTGACCATTACGTGTGTTCATGTTAGTACAATCATTAACTTGTGACGTGGCAAGCCTAAGGTAGTACCTAACATGATCATTTATAGAGGAATCTGATTCATTACTTAACACGAACCTTGGCGGGTTAATGTATACATCTTACTACTTTTCAAAAGACAATCAGTTGGTTTGTGTAACTATTTCCTGTTACATGGCTTGATTGTACGCTTGGAACCTTGTATGTTTTCACATTCATGCTTTACACATGCTTTGAATATATTGAGTTGTAAACTATACTTAACATTGTTTGGTGTCAAAACCTATGTTTTTTACCAACTACTAGTAGTTGACATTTACTCACATGTTTCAGGTGCACCTGTTTGAGGACTGCTTGATCACATAGGACCATGGACCAAGCTGTAATAAGTCTTAAATTTGGTCATGTTATGAATACTTTATCTTTTATTTATTGTAACGAATGTTTTTAATTTTGATGAATAAATAATATCACATTTAATAGATGATAATGTGCTTATGAACAACCACGTCAGCCCTGGCGTATAATCCGCCGCTGGCCGGGGTGTGACACCTTTAGAAGCACAAAGTCACCGACTTGAAATTCCAAGGGTTTTCGTCGTTGGTCGGCATAGCTCTTTTGCCGACTCCTCGCTACTCGAATGTTGTCATGGATTTCAATGATCTTATCGGATGTTTCTTGGATTAACTCGGGGCCGGTGATTTGAGTTTCACCAATCTCGTTCCAACAGATGGGTGAACGACATTTGCAACCATAAAGAGCTTCAAAAGGAGCCATGTTGAAACTTGAATGGTAGCTATTGTTGTAAGAGAACTCAATGAGGGGTAGATGAGAATCCGAATTGCCACCAAAGTCAACGACACAAGCTCTAAGCATATCCTAAGGAGTTTGGATTGTTCGTTCGGTTTGACCACCCGTTTGAGGATGATAAGGCGTACTTAAATCCAATCGTGTACCAAGGGCAGTTTGAAGGGATTGTCAGAATCGTGAGGTGAATCGAGCATCTCTATCAGAGATTATGTTTACTGAAACACCGTGACGACTCACAATTTCATCAATGTAGATCCGAGCTAATTTCTCAACTCGGTAGTCTTCACGGATTGGCAAGAAATGAGCTGATTTGGTTAGACAGTCAATGATCACCCATATGCTATCATTACCACTCGATGTGTTCCCATTTCCACACGGGGATATCCGGTTGTTCAAGCAAACCGGATGGACGTTGATGCTCGGCTTTGACTTTAGAACAAGTCAAATATTTTGCTACATAAAGGGCAATGTCTTTCTTCATACCGGGCCACCAATATTGCCGGTGAAGGACTTTGTACATTTTGTCCGCTCCGGGATGTATGGAATAACGAGTCTTGTGGGCTTTATTTATAAGAAACATATGAAGGTCATCTTGATCGGGAACCCAAATATGATCCAAGTAATAAAGTAAGCCATTGGGTTTGGTTTCCAATTGAAGTTCAACTCCACATGATATTTCGTCATACATGTTACCCTCGGTGACCGAGACTTGTTCAGCTTCAAGAATACGAATTTGGATATCGGTTTGAATTTGGACACAATGAACCATGACGTGTTCTTTACGACCTAATGCATCGGCCACGACATTCGCTTTGCCCGGATGGTAACGAATCTCGTAGTCGTAGTCATTAAGGAGTTCCATTCAACGTCGTTGCCTCATGTTGAGTTCCTTTTGATTGAAGATGTGTTGGAGACTTTTGTGGTTGGTAAATACCACGCATTTTGTGCCATAAAGGTAGTGTCCCCAAATCTTCAAGGTGAAGACGACTGCACCCAACTCAAGATCGTGCGTCGTATAATTTTTCTCATGAATCTTAAGTTGTCTTGATGCATAAGCGATCACCTTGCCTCGTTGCATAAGAACACAACCAAGGCCCTGATTAGATGCGTCACAATAGACAACAAGATCATCATTCCCGTCAAGGAGAGTTAGAATAGGAGCATTGCACAACTTTTGCTTAAGGGTTTGAAAGGCTTCTTCTTGCTTTGGTCCCCACTCATAAGGCTTACCCTTATGTGTCAAAGCGGTGAGAGGGATAGCAATCTTAGAAAAGTTGGAGATGAATCGATGGTAATAACCCGCTAGACTAAGGAATGTACGAACCTCGGTAGGGGTTTTAGGTGTACTCCAATTCTTTACGGCTTCAATCTTAGCAGGATCCACACGTATTCCCTTCTTGTTGAATAATGACCCAAGAATTGAAATTCGTTTAACCAAAATTCACAATTGGAGAACTTGGCATATAGTTGTTCTTTTCTCAAAAGGTCCAAAATCAGTCTAAGATGTTGCTCATGATCCGCTTTAGTTTTGGAGTAGATCAAGATGTCGTCAATGAAGATGATAAAAAATTTATCTGGATAGGGTTTGCATACACGGTTCATGAGGTCCATGAAGACCGCGGCTGCATTGGTCAACCCAAAATGCATAACCATAAATTCGTAGTGACTATATCTTGTACGAAAGGAAGTTTTTGGAATGTCTTCATCATGCACGCAAAGTTGATGATAACCGGATCGAAGATCAATATTCGAGAAACACGTCGAACCTTGGAGCTGGTTAAAGAGATCGTTAATCCTTGGCAACGGATAACGGTTTTTGATAGTAAGTTTGCTAAGCTCGCGATATTCAATACACTTCCGGAATGAACCATCTTTCTTCTTAGTAAATAAGACAGGTGCACCCCATGGTAAATGACTTGGACGAATGAAACCTTTATCACAAAGTTATTGGAGTTTACTTGCAAGCTTTTGCATTTTGGTAGGTGCTAGTCGGTATGGAGCTTTGGCTACGGGATTAGCTCCGGGTACAAGATCGATACGAAACTCCACCTGTCGAACGGGTGGGAAGCCGGATAAATCTTTGGGAAACACTTCGGGAAAATCCTGGATGATAGGGATGTCTTGAATACTCTTCCCTTTGTCCTTCTTTTCAACAATGTGAGCTAAGAAGGCTACGTACTTCTTTTGTAAGTACTTTTGGGCCATTATACAAGACATGAGTTTGATTCCACGACACGGTTTTCACCAAAAATTCTTAACGTGTAGCCCGATGGAAGAGGAATTCAAATACAATTCTCAAAACAAATGACTTCAGCTTGGTGGCTAGATAACCAATCCATACCTATGATGATATCGATGCTTCCCAGTTGCATTGGTATGAGGTGGTGTGTTCGTTAAGCTCTAGGGAACAATCGCGAATAATGGAGTCAATAGTGATGGGGTTTCCATCCGCTACCTCAAAAGTAAATGTTTTCTCTAACTTAGTTCGTGGTTTTGCAAGTAAGGGCTCAAAGTCATGTAATACAAAACTCCTATCGACACCCGTATCAAATACAATGGAAGCATATTGATTATTAACGAGAAACGTACCGTTAACAACATCGCTGTTGGCTTGGGCTTCATTGACATAATGGCGTTTATGTTGAAAGCACGCCCACGAGCACCACCTTGGTTTGCATTAACCAATCTTGGGCAATGGTTTCGAAAGTGGTTTGGATCACCACACTCAAAACACGTACGCCCATTTTCAATAGTCGGTGCAACTTGATTTGAAACTTGTTGATTGGCTCGGTTCCTTGGTTGACTTGGTTAACAGGAGGCCTAGATCGACAGGTGTTGGCCACATGACCATACCTTCCACAACTGGTGCATAGACGACATGGTATATTTGGGAAGTGATGGTACTTGCAAGTGTTGCATTGGGGGTTGTTTCCCACATATGACTTTTTGATTGGGTTTTAAACCACGGGAGCAACTTGATTGATCGTACAGCAGGAGTAACGACAGAAAAGTTTCTAGCCTTACGTTTCTTGTTGAAAGTGGATTCGGGCTTGTCCTTTTTGGTCATTTTCCAATGGAGTTGCCTTGTCGTTGATTTTCTGGGCACCTTTTCTTGTCAACGTGCCCGCCTACACGTGATTGTCGGAGTGTAGCAGCTAGGCGTATGGCGTCTTCAAGAGTTGTGGGATTTCTCCCCAACACGTTGTCTTGGATTTTCATAGGTAGACCACCTATATACTTCTTAATGCAACGGGATAGTGGTGTAACCATGTGCGGCACGAGAAGACTCAACTCATGGAAGCGAGTTGTGTAAACTAGGTTTTCACCACTATCTTAGGCAAGATCCCAAAACTCAGCTTCCAACTTCTTCATTTCATTCCGAGGGAAAAACTCCTTGGTTATTAGTCTTTTCACCTTATCCCATGCTAAGGCCATTGCCACATCAGCGCCTCGAGTCCGTTTTTCATCGTTCCACCAAGTGAGCGCTCGCTTTTGAAAGACACTCGTAGCATAACGGACTCGAAGATTGTTGGGGCAATCACTATTGAGAAAGGTATTCTCAATGCTCTCAAACCATGGGAGAAGGCCATTAGCTACCTTAGTCCCATTGAATTTGGAGGGATTACAGGAATTAAAGTGTTTAAAGGTGCACTGGGGCGGGTTGGCATGACCACCACCACCATTATTTTTAGCACCATCACCATTGTTGTTCACTTGGGTAAATTGGTTGACAAGTTGTAAGGAGTATAACAAGATCGTTGTTGTTGTTGTTGGTATCGTTGGCACGATGGGGAGGCATGCTATAGAAGAAGACAAGATAAGGAAAAGAATGAGAATCATGAGAATTTTGAATATTGGTAAAGAAGAAACAAACTTATGTCACGTTATGTAACATGTAAAATAATTATATTTGGATTGTACTCACCTGGTAACATAACCAATTGAATACTATGACACATCAAGGTCATTTAAATTCAAATAACTTTTGAGAAGACATGCTTTAGCCTATACGTAACACTCACCCCGGGAATTCCCAGGAAAGCATATGGATCCTTCGGTTGATTTGGATATATATGAAATGTTTTCCTAGACAGAAAACGCAGAATACAGGTGTCACCCTTCCAGATTACACATGTTCTCTACTAATTTACAGAATTTAAAACCTTAGAATTTTAATAGACTTGTGTATATGAGTATGATGTTCCAAATGTGAAGATGATGAAGACATAACAAGGGAAAGAAGGATAAGAGACTTAGGATAGGAGTATTATTATATAAGTATCTAGTTATCATTTAGGGTAGGAATTTGTAACATCCCGAAAATCCAGTAATCTATGACTCGGTCGGTGAGTAACCCGAATCTTTACTCGGTGTCAGGATTAGCATGGGTTTTCACGTAAAAGTTATTGGTAAACGAATAAAGGGACTCGGTTAGCTGAAATAATAGCAGTTTGGGATTTTTACGCGTTAAGATGAATCTCGGGGGCCTGGATGTAAACTATAGGAGTTTAAATACCGACTTGTAAACAAACCCTAGGCCATTCGGCCTAGGCTTGTGGTTCTCGACAGCCTCAAAAAAGAGAGAAGAAGGAACGCCAGCGAAAGGGAAGATCGGCGAGGTGGTTCGCGATGGTCATGGGCAGAGAACTCCACGACGGGACAAAGGTAATCTTCGTTGGCTCCTTATACGCCTTTTGTTTCTTGTGTTATTGGGTTAAAACCTGATTAGGGTTTAGTTAGGTTGCTTAGCCGTAAGCGACGAAGAAGGGAGGGGTCGAGATGGTGGACCCGGTTGGTGCTGAGCAAATACAAGGGCTAGCATGGCAGCCATGGGATGGCAGTGGTGGTGCGACGAGGAGCAGGTGGCCGCTGCGGGGGATATCCGGAAGGGACGGAGGGACAGGGGTGGCACTCGGTGGCCACAGAAGCCGGCCGTGGGGGCGACTCATGTCGGTGAACGATGAGGTGACGGGGTGGTAGTGCATCCATGAGAGAGAGAGAGACCGATTAGGGTTTCTAAGGGCAAGAAAGGTGGTGGGGATGAGGAACACGATAGTGCTACATGATGGTGATGTACTGTGATGGTGTTTCATGACGACAAGCAAAGATGAGAATAAGATCGACTAACACTGATTAGGGTTAACGAGCATAGGGTTTGCATGCGGGTTTTGAATGTGCATGGGGAGCTTTACTTGTGTACAAGTGACCCGTGGTGCTAGGTTTACAGCAGGGTGATGTACGCACATGCGTGCGGGCTCTTAGCGGGTTCGGGATAACCCGGATTGAGCGGGGACGTGGATTAGGGTTTCTCATATGTGTGTGTGTGCATGTACACGTACGTGCATGCATAAGGAACCCGGTTTGAGTTTAGGATTTCTACGGGTCCAGGGTAACCCGGTTTGGACGGCTACGTGAATTAGAATTCTTGCATGGATGAAAGGATGAAAGGATGAGACGAGTACAGGGAATAATTATACTTATACGTAATTGACTCATGTTTTGAACGTACCACTGATCATGTGATCGTACGTTTGACAGGTCGGGTTTCGGGCGTGATCAGGCGGCTTGTAGAACAAGGATTTGGACTGCCTCGTAACCAGTGAGTTTCTAATCCCCTCTTTTGAATGTTTTAAATGTTTTAGGGCAATCGTACATACTCATGAATTATGTGCTATTAACTAAACGTGACACAAGTCACGATGTGATTTAGATGTGTTTATGAGCTAATTATATAATAATTTGGCTAAGGGTCTACGTGGGGTCCTTAGAGTGTATGAGCAAACATGTTTGTGAAACCAAATGTATTACGGGTTTTGAGTTTTAAACTAATGAATTATGTGTTTAAATATCTAAATACAAGACTAAGGGTGTGGGTCTTGTACCTAGAGTATGTGGGCTGGTTATGGAACTATTGGTGGTATGATGTATAGTGATCTAGTAAGGGTGAGTCGGGATTGTAGTTACATGTCGTACGGGTATGACTAGTAGGTGTGACATGGTGTGCACATACGTGGTATGTGCTGAGATAACGAGACATAGTATTTGTATGTGTGCTGCTATAATAGTGGTGTATTGGTGCTATGAGTTAGTCGGGGTGAGTCAGGATATAAGCTAAACGCTAATGAATACGTGTAGGATACATTATTCTAGTGCTATGTGTGGGGTGCAGGTGCAGATAATGAGTCATGTAAATAGAGTATGATGTTATGTGTTGTATACATGTGTTGTGTGTGTTGTGTCGTTGTCCTTGTGACACGGCGGGTATTATGTTTGCATCGTTGTCTTTATGACACGGCAAATGGAATTGTGGAGGAAGAAGTCCTTCGGCAAGTCACCTAAGGTGACAATATTTAGTAGGTTAATGATGAACTCGGGGTGTGTCGAACGCCCTGACAAGGGTAACCCTGACGATATGAGGTATGTGTTTGTGTGCTTATATATTTGCGTTAAATTTCATACAAGCGTTGAGTGATATTTATTGTGCATGAGATAGTATTAATGTGGTGTGTAGAGTTAGATTGACCATTGTGTCAGGATTGTGATGTGGTGATTACAACTGTTATGTCAGTTGAATTGTAAGAGCCTTGGTCAAGGCTAAGTAAGTTGATATCTTGGGATTTGTTGTGTTAACCAAGTGTCGAGTTAATACATGTACTTGAGTATGAGTTATTAGTGTAGTAAGTTCAACCTATGTCTTTGAGACGGCGGGATTATTATTATTAAGGGATGAGTCTTGGGTAATGAACTATTATGGGATATCATGTGATAACGGGGGTTATCTATTTGTTAATGAATTGTGGACCTATTTTATAAGGACCGTGGGTTCTGAGTAAAATTCAATTAACTTTTGTGACGAGTTGGCTTTTAATTAAATTAAACTAATAGAACTCACTCAGCGTAGCTGACTTTGTGTGTGCGATAGATTGTTTTGTAGGTAAGCGTTGTGTTGACGTGTCTTGGCTGGGGAGCGGTGCTACTCAGATTAGTGTGCAAGCATTCGTGCGGTAACTTAATGACATTAAATAGTAACTAACGTTTTTAGAAAGACTTCCGTTATAGTTTAATATATCTAAAAGGAGTATTTTTCAAGGGAATAACCTGTTACAAGAACCAACTGTAGGATGCCCGGGTCAGGGTCTTACAAGTTGGTATCAGAGCCGTGGTTTAAGAGAAAACTGGTGTTTTTGAACAAATAAAATAGCTTAACTTAAACTGAAAATGGGACGAGGGTGAAACGAATGCCACCACGAGTAATCGCGAGCCAAGAGGTACGTCTTCCAAGTTGAGCAGTAATTATTATTTACCATCTGTGTGGTGTTACACTAGGTAAAGTGATTTATCATTCCATGTGGGATCATGTGGAGTGATATGTGTGGTAGTATGTAAAACTACGTGAAGTTGTGTGGTGTGATTAAATTAGACTATGATGTGAGTTGAGTAATGTGGAGTAGCATTAATTGTAATTATGTGAGATAGTGTGGTGTGTCGATATGATTTAGTAATGTTGTGTGTAACTTTGGATGGTGTGAAATTTTGATAAAATTGATGACTTGCTAGAATATTGTGTGGTGCTATGTGAGTTGTGTGGGATGCTGCATCCGGGGTGTATGAAAGGTAGAAAGTTAAGGTGAATATAATGGGGAAGGTTTAGAATCCGAGCAGTAATATGGACCACCAAATTGCATTTGATCACCGTGCTTTGGCAGTCTATGATTACTCTCATATTCTGAATTTCACGCCCATAGTAATCACTCCAACGTTCTATCTTGTGCAGGTACTGAAGGCTAAGACCAAGAGTACTAGATCGGTCAGACGGGGAGCTCCAGCTGGGGGAAGAGCGGATCGTCAAGACAAACCGACGACTGCGGTAGACAAGACGGGCAGTGACATGGGAGTAGTGTTGGCGCTTCCCGCGCCAAGTGTGACTAGAGCTGAGGATTGCAGCATCCCGCGTGGTGATGTGACAAGAGTGACCAAATGGAAAAGGAGGGTAGTGTCAGCAGTACGCGATTTCCCTCCAGGATGTGGACCTGCATGGTTAAGAGATCAACCACTTACGACAGCTAAGGGAGCTCTATCTTGAGAGGAAACGGCAAATGACCCAGGATCCGACTAGGAGGAACCCGAGTAGGACACAGCAGATACACCTGATGTGGCCCCGTAGTAACTTTGTGAGCATTGTTTGAGACATTGAACTTCAAGATGACTTTTGGATGTGACGGTTGTCACGAGAGATTGTAGGGTGATTTAACGTTTTGATCGACCAGACGTTTACGAGGTGTGATGTTTATTGCAGTTATTGACTATTTGATTCTGACACTGATTGCAAATTATACCGCGGGATTATTTGAGCATAATTAACCGTAGTTATGCTTTTGATTGCTTACTACTGTGGGTACAATGTTAAATTTAGTGTCGTATTGTGAGATTATGTGATTACCTTTTGAACAATGTGAGTTCATACTAAATGTAATCTTTGATGTGATGCTAGAGCTTAGTTGATTAGACTGTATGAGTAGACCGGAGTTTTGATTTTTGTGTGTGTGTCTACGGTCTTAAGATAGTGTTACCTATGCGTTATGTCTAGGTGACGTTTGAAGTGTAAGGGGTGTGTTGCACCTTGTGTAGTTGTTCAGGACGAAGTCCTGTGGGAAATGGTAGTTACATACCTTATGTCTAGGTATACATGTTCAGGACCAGATCCTGTGGGGAAGTAAGATATTATATATATTGTGTGTATGAATGTTTAGAATGATGTTTAGTGTCTAGACTGAGTAGTGTGTCATCTTGAAGTATGGGTACGACCCGTATGGGTACGACCCGTATGAGTACGACCGAGTAAACTCTGTATGAGTATATAATGACGTGTGGTAGGGGCTACCGCTGTAGTGAGTAAGAGGTAAGGTACAAGAGTTTGTGTGTCAATAAATGACGAGGTCACATTGTATGCACATTTACTCATACGTAGCAGTTGTATATGTGGATGTGTGTTTAGAGTTTGGGGTTACTAGTACATGTGTAGAACATTGTGTGTTCTATAGATATGTGTGTCGGTGTGTGTCCTTGTAATACACGCTTAGTCGTGCATAGGACGGGTGGTCAGTATGCTCAAGTATAGTATTTCTATCTTGATGATTTTCTCGACGATTGATACATCGAGGTGATGCGAGGAGTTTTGACGTCCTTCTAGGCGATCAGTGAGGTTCTCTTATGAGATGCCTATGCTTATATATTGGGAAATTCGGACCACGAATCCAATGGGCGGAGCTGAAGAGTTAGTGATGAAAGCGGTTACGTGAACGCTGGACCAGAAATATCCACAATGAGGTTCAAGTGATGACGCTGAAGATTTCAGCACGAAGTAAGCAAGGTGACGAAAGAGTCTTCATGGAACACGTTCCATATGAAGAAATCAGTCGAGGTGAGACACCAGAGGAATAGGGATGTTATCCCTGACCGAGACAACGGATAGCTGAGGCTTGTGAGCAGACGGACTTCCTGTTCGTATATTTTTAAATGAGACGCGGTCGGTGATCGCTTGGTAATGTTAGAGTAACCATGAGTAAGGTGAAACCCAGGAAGCGTGAGTGCAGGATTACCCAAAAGTAACTGGGAAGGAGGTGCCTACGCTAGTGATTCTAAGACTAGCTTAAGTTGAGATCCTGGAGAACGTCAGAAAAATGACATAAGAATACCCTTATGTGTAGGGTAGTGGGTTTGAGTTTGAGGAATCATCACAGGATGGCAATTGGAACATAAGGGTGGAGCGTGATGGACGCGCGATAGTAAAGCAACTATTACTCTTGTCTGTGAAAGACAAGGACCTATTTGGGAGGATGACCGTCGGTACGATGAGATCATTAGGGTTATACAAGGGACAAAGGCAATTGTGCCCGTAACTCGGAATAGAATGTGGCAAGTGAGCGGATAACTGGCTATGTTATACTACGCGATACTAGAAGTGATATATGCTATGTTGTTAAAAGCATTAAGGGCAAAGGGAATCGTCAAGGGTGATGACGATGAAACTTTCGTGGAAGGTTTGATAATAAAGATAATAACGGGGGTCAACTTTTAACAAGTGCCGGGATAGTAAGAGTGGTAAAGGCAGCCGTTTGACTGATGGCTGGAAAGACGGGACACGAAGGAACGTATAGGTAAAACCTACAAAATCCCAAGGTTTAAAGCAAGCAACGGAGAAGACTTTTTTGAACCCTTAGAAGGGTTGTCGAATTGCTAAACAAAGGAACAGTTTCGTAAGTGCGTAGGTTTGTGCTGGTCACCAAATGGATTTGATGCACGAATGAGAATGCAAGGTTATGTCAAGATGGTTGTACAGACGTATGATTCGAGGAAGAATCCTCTTTTAAGGGAGGTAGACTTGTAACATCCTGAAAATCGAGTAATCTATGACTCGGTCGGTGAGTAACCCGAATCTTTACTCAGTGTCAGGATTAGCATGGGTTTTCACGTAAAAGTATTAGTAAACGAATAAAGGGACTCGGTTAGCTGAAATAATAGCAGTTTGGGATTTTTACGCGTTAAGATGAAGCTCGGGGGCCTGGATGTAAAATATTGGAGTTTAAATACCGACTTGTAAACAAAGCCTAGGCCATTCAGGCTAGGCGTGTGGTTCTCGACAGCCGCAAAAGAGAGAAGAAAGGACGCCGGCGAAAGGGAAGATCGGCGAGGTGGTTCGCGGTGGTCACGGGGAAAAACTCCACGACGGGACAAAGGTAATCTTCGTTGGCTCCTTATACACCTTTAGTTTCTTGTGTTATTGGGTTAAAACCCAATTAGGGTTTAGTTGGGTTGCTTAGTCGTAAGCAACGAAGAAGGGAGGGGTCGAGATGGTGGTACCCGGTTGGTGCTTGACGGCTGCAAGGGCTGGCATGGCAGCCATGGGATGTCAGTGGTGGTTCGAAGAGGAGCAGGTGGCGGCTGCGGGGGATAGCCGGAAAGGACGGAGGGACAGCGGTGGCACTCCGTGGCCACGAAAGTCGGTCGTGGGGGCGATTCATGGCGGTGAACAACGAGGTGACGGGGTGGTAGTGCTTCCACGAGAGAGAGAAACAGATTAGGGTTTCAAAGGGCAAGAAAGGTGGCGGAGGTGAGGAACACGATGGTGGTACGTGATGGTGATGTACAGTGATGGTGTTTCACGACGACAAGCAAAGATGAGAATAGGATCGACTAACACCGATTAGGATTAACGAGGATAGGGTTTGCATGCGGGTTCAGAATGTGCATGGGGAGATTGACTCGTGTACAAGTGACCTGTGGTACGAGGTTTACTATCGGGTGACGTACGCGCATGTATGCGGGCTCTTAGCGGGTTCGGGATAACCCGGATGGAGCGGGGACATGGATTAGGGTTTCTTGTATGCGTGTGTGTGCACGTACACGTACGTACATGCATAAGGAACCCGATTTGAGTTTAGGATTTCTACGGGTCCAGGGTAACCCGGTTTGGATGGCTACGTGAATTAGAATTCTTGCATGGATGAAAGGATGTGCGGATGAGACGAGTACAGGGAATAATTATACTTATACGTAATTGACACATGTTTTGAACGTACCACTGATCATGTGATCGTACGTTTGACTGGTCGGGTTTCGGGCATGATCAGGCGGCTTGTAGAGCAAGGATTTGGACTGCCTCATAACCAATGAGTTTGTAATCCCTTCTTTTGAATGTTTTAAACGTTTTGGGGCTATCGTACATACTCATGCGTTATGTGCTATTAACTAAACATGACACAAGTCACGATGTGATTTAGAAGTGTTTATGAGCTAATTATATAATAATTTGGCTAAGGGTCTACGTGGCGTCCTTAGAGTGTGTGAGCAAACGTGTTTGTGAAACCAAATGTATTACGGGTTTTGAGTTTTAAACTAATGAGTTATGTATTTAAGTATCTAAATACGATACTAAGGGTGCGGGTCTTGTACCTAGAGTATGTGGGCTGGTTATGGAACTATTGGTGGTATGATGTATTGTGATCTAGTAAGGGTGAGTTGGGATTGTAGTTACATGTCGTACGGGTACGACTAGTAGGTGTTACATGGTGTGCACATGCGTGGTATGTGCTGAGATAACGAGACATAGTATTTGTATGTGTGTTGCTATAATAGCGGTGTATTGGTGCTATGAGTTAGTCGGGGTGAGTCGGGATATAAGCTAAATTCTTATGAATACATGTAGGATACATTATCCTAGTGATATGTGTGGGGTGCAGGTGCAGATAATTAGTCATGTAAATAGAGTATGATGTTATGTGTTATATACATGTATTGTGTGTGTTGTATCGTTGTCCTTGTGACACGGCGGGTATTATGTTTGCATCGTTGTCTTGATGACACGGCAAATGGGATTACGGAGGAAGAAGTCCTTTGGCAAGTCACCTAAGGCGATAATATTCAGCAGGTTAATGAGGAGCTCGGGGTGTGTCGAACGCCCTGACGAGGGTGCAGTGATGAGGTATGTGTTTGTGTGCTAATATATTTGCGTTAAATTGCATACAAGCGTTAAGTGATATTTATTATGCATGAGATAGTATTAATGTGGTGCGTAGATTAGATTGACTGTTGCGTCAGGATTGTGATGTGGTGCTTACAACTGTTATGTCAGTTGAATTGTATGAGCCTTGGTCAAGGCTGAGTAATTTGATGTCTAGGGATTTGTTGTGTTAACTAAGTGTCGAGTTAATACATGTATTGAGTATGAGTTATTAGTGTAGTAAGTTCGACCTATGTCGATGAGACGACGGGATTATTATTATTAAGGGATGAGTCTTGGGTAATGAATTATTATGGGATATCGTGTGATAACGGGGGTTATCTATTTTTTAATGAACTGTGGACCTATTTTATAAGTACCGTGGGTCCAGAGTAAAATTTAAATAACTTTTGTGACGATTTGGATTTTAATTAAATTAAACTAATTGAACTCACTCAGCGTAGCTGACTTTGTGTGTGTGATAGATTGTTTTGCAGGTAAGCGTTGCGTTAACGTGTCTTGGCTGGGGAGCGTTGCTACTCAGATTGGTGTGCAAGCATTCGTGAGGTAACTTAATGACATTAAATAGTAACTGATGTTTTTAGAAAGACTTTTGTTGTAGTTTAATATATCTAAAAGGGGTATTTTTTCAAGGGAATAACCCGTTATGAGAACCAACTGTAGGATGCACGGGTCGGGGTCTTACAGAATTAGTAAGTCAAATAATCTAACAAGCAAGGTATCAAACAATTTAGCACATAGAGTAGCAAGTAGCATGTAACATAGTACAAAATGGGCATTCTAAGGTTATAGTCTAGGTCATTGGTTTCTAATAAACTAATTTCTTATAACCAAGGCTCGGATACCAATCTGTCACACCCCAACCGACGGCGGAATACGTCGGGGCGGGACACGGAGACTGTTCATAAGCACATGATCAAACTAGATTTAATATATTTATTAAACCAAGATTTCATAACATAAGTTCAAATAAACATCCAAAATAAAATACATCAAAATGTTCAATTCATTAATCAAACTAGGTCTCAATCCTAAGTGAAACATCTTGCTTGAAATCTCAAACATTTGCACCTGGAACATGATGAAAACAAGGTCAACTAAAAATAGTTGGTGAGCATACATAGGTTTTGACTCTACAAATAGGTTCAAAATGTTGTGTATAATTCACATGTAACATGGTATAAATAGGCAATTATGGAGAACCACTATAGTAAACCAGGTGCACAATCAAATCTTGTGACATGTTAGACATAACACTCATGTTACCCTTGTGTATTGTCGGTAAGCAATAACCCTACCTGGGTGGATTTGTCAAATGCGATAGATCTATCATTGTTACCGTTGGCTTGCACTGAGTTGATGATTGTACTTGTTATGAATGTAGTTTAGCTCATAGTGTTCAAGCATAAGACACAAAAGTATACATATGTTCATGATGTTTTAATTGTATAAATTGCAAATAGTCCAATGTAAACATGTTTCACCCTAAAAATGTAAAAATCTAAAATGCGGGGCTATGTAACTCACCTTGCAATGAGTAGCTTGATAAGCACACAAGTATGTTGTTGTTGCACAAATGTTCTAGCTAACCACAAGGTTAACCTATGTTTGATGGTATAAGTGTATCAATGATTTGTACAATGAAATAGGGAATCCTAATGCGCAAATGGATTAATGTGGGTTTTTTTTCCTTAATTAAGTAAGAAAACATTTGTTTGAGTTTTAAATAATATTATGCAAGTCTTTGATAAATAATTGTATTGTAATTTGAATAAGTGAAAGGATAAATAAATGATTCATTTGTTTGTAAATAAATAAATAAATGTATATATATGAATAATTTAATTAGTGTTCTTTTGTTTGTAAATAAATGGATGAGTAAATAAATAGGTATTCATAAATGAGTAAATAAATAAATAATTAACTAATGAATAAATAAATAACACCTTTTATATATTTAGTTTGATTTTCATGAAAAATAAGTGTTAAAAATAATGATGATTTAATTAATTTAGTAACTAAACCAAAATTTAAAGTATAAAAAAATAATGTTCTAATTAATTAATAATTAAACTCTAATTAATTATTAATTTAAGAGTATAAAATTTTGAATTAAATAATTTTATAAAATAAAAATAAATTGTATAAATCTTTGCAAGATAAATGGGTTTATAAAAATGATCATAATTATGATCTAATTATAATTTATAAACCAAGGGTTTTAAATAAACAATTTTAAAAATAATTGTTTTAAATAAATTAGATTTTATTAGGTTTTTAATCAAATAATAATGAAATAAATTGTTTTTCCTTGAAAATTTAGCAATTAAATTTATTAAAACAATTTTGAGTTTTATAGGTTTTATAAAATAATTTTTATAAAAGAAATAAATGTTTAAAAATGATTTTAAAAATAAAACACGTTTCTAGGACTCGAACTCGTGTGAGTTCTGTGTGGACACAGGCACGCAACCACTGGACCAGTGGTCCATCAGTGTAATTATGTCGGTTCACGTTAATTTTAAACAAGGGCTAGCAAGGGACCGGGTTCAATGCCTGAACACGCGTAATTAGACAACCATCAGGAGCTCTAAGATGAATCATCTTCTGTCTAAATACAATCTGTGCTTCATTGGCAGCTAACTAATCCATTCCTAATACTATATTAAACCCTCCAAAGGCTAACAAGAATAATCTAGCAGGAAATCTATGACACTCAATCCCTATCAAGCAGTCATTTGTAGCTTCTACTACCCTGGTGGTCTTACTAATAGCGGTTTCTACATTAAAGGCCCTTTCTATAGTTTTAACTTTACTTTTCAGCAGGGAACAAAATGTGAGGGATATAAATCTCCTACTTGCACCCGAATCGAAAAGAATAGATGAATAAGTATAATTAGCTAGGAACGTACCTGACACAATGTCAGGATTCCCCCTTGCTTCCTCTTGGGTCAGGGTGTAGGCTCTAGCTCTCGTTCGTGGCCTTTCTTCTTTCCTCCTGGTGTCTTTCTCTTTCCCAGATCCACCGACCTTTGCTTTCCTACAATCTCTGCTCATATGCCCGACTTCACCACAGTTGTAGCATGTGCATTCGTTCGGGCATTCCCTAGAGTAGTGGCATGTCTTCCCACATTTAGATCACCCAACCATCCCCATCCTACATTTACCCCTATGCCTCATTCCATACTTACCACACATATACTCAGTTTGAACCCTTGCTTTCTTATATCTGAAATTATGAAAATTCCCATCAGTTCGTTTGCCTGGTAAGGTTAGCTTTCTCTAGGGGTCTTCAATCACAGTATCATCCAAAGATAGATCATCATAAACCATGTGATATCCGACAAATTCAGGTTAACTCCGTTAACACAAACATCGTTAGTTCAAACATTATTCACGCAAACTCATTTATCTCAGTTAGTTGCACGTGCATTGCATTTAATTAGGATTAATTAAATATGTCAGTTAATTCACACACAACGGCAATTCGTAGAATATCCGGATCACACTTGAGTCTAACCCGGAACGTTGGTGATTAATAAAGAACAATATTTCAAACAATTAATAATTTATAATTAATATAAATTATGTGATTTTACGTGTTACGTGAATTATGTGAATTTTCTTGATTTCGCGCATGTTTATCAAATACTGATCGTGTTAATTATTTTTATAGAAGTTAGAATTTTTATAAAAATAATAGTTATTAGGATCTAATTATTAATTAGTATTAATTATAATTAAATTAGCCCATGGACCTTTAAAAAGCCCATAATCCATTTAAAAACCCATACATGCAAATATGTATAAAAGGAAATTTATAAAATTAAAAACCCTCAACCCATTTTCCCTTTTGTTGCCGTCGCGATCTCCCAACCCCCACCCCCTTGGAGCCGAGAGCTTCAAGCAACCAAAACACACCTCAATCGACCTTCGATCGTGAATCCGGAAGTAGATACGAGCTAGTCTAGGCATTCCTAACATTCCTACGTAAGTCGTTTTATTGAATTCCGTCATTATTTCATTATGATTTTTATGATCGAAACCCTAGTTCATCCAAACGTGATATTTTCGAAATATATTAATTAATTGGTTAATTGATTGATAGTATTGTATCAATTTGATGATTTTATGAAAATATGTGAAACCCTAGTTTTCATACGAGGTGTAAATTGAGATTTGTTGATTATGTGAAGTATATGAATTGCATGCTAGACATGAATTATGATAAATATAGTTGTACTTATATTCGTTGAAAGATTTGGGAATGATTAGACGTGTTAATTGTGTAAACAAAGTATGTAATGGACGACTTACTAAAAGAGGAAACTTTGTTAAAAAGTGATTTTTGAATGCGAAGGTTTCTAGGTGTGTATGATGTTATAAATTGACTCTAGTATGTTAGTACGATTGTAATGAGGCTCGTTAAAGGATTATTGAATGCAAATAGCTTAAATAGATCATAGGTTACTAAAAGTGGAAACTTTGTGATTTGGAACTTGATGTCAAAACTTAATGATGTGTGTTACGGTAATCTATTATGTATTAGCATGTGTAGATAGACATGGGATGATGATACGAATGTGTTATAGATAATGTGATTCATTTGAAAGCAAACATGAGTTTATATATTTTCAAAAAAAATAATAAATTAATGTAACGGGTATTGTTGACGTAGTTTGCCATGCTAAATTAGTTATGACTTAGGTAGCATGAAACGTGAATTATTTGTGTGCTAAGCGTGTTGTTATGCAAGTCAAACATTTAATCACTAAACGGGTCACCAACGGGTCTAGTCAAACTTGGTTAAACTTAGTCAAACTAATAAATATTTTCTAAACCCTTAAAACAATGAGATTGTTTGGATACTTAGGGTTCCTATCGCCTTGCACAAACACACACTTATAAACCGGTGTTTATAGGTGGCAGTTAGTCGTCAAGCATTCTAAGTTCGCTTGCTTTCGCACGCACTCTAAGGTGAGTTTCACGGCCCCTTTTCTTATGGTTTAAACTTGGGGGAGAAAACATAGGTACAAACATTTAAATCTTACATTTCATTTATATCACTTGTTGTACTAAGCGCAAACATATCATGTAAGTTCTTACTTATCGAACCGTTTAATATATGGGATAGCGAGGTAATCTTGAGTAGTACTACTGGGCATTGACAAGCCCCACTCGCATTAGTCGCGCTAACACAACAGTTAGTCTAACGGGTGTAATATTTACCTAAACATTTACCATTGATCATGATAGTCATGGTAGGAGGCTTCAAACATAAACAGTCAGCTTCGGTGTCGAAACGCTTTAGTAACATGTAACTAGGTTAGCTACCTATGAAATAAATTGTAAATGGTTTTATCTAGTATTCTTTACAAGCATTGAAACCTGTGAACTCACCAACCTAGTGTTAACATGTTTTAGCATGTTTTCTCAGGTCATTAAGGTACAAGCACAAGCTAAGGCATGCATGCATTCGAAGTCCATCATTTTCAAACTCAGGAACTATTTATTTTATTTATTGTTGGATTATTTATTTTTGGCGCGACTGTTTTGTCGCATATTTTTCATATAACTTTTCGCTTTCGCGAACTTACATTAAATCAGTGTTTTCATTAATAGTGTTGCATCGTGACTATGAGCAATACTAGTGGTTTTCTTAAACTCATAAAGAGTCGTTCAAAGTAACTAATGACTGAGATCCTGGTATGTCACGCTTCTAACGGTAAAACTCCGTTAGTGTATTTTGGGGTGTGACAGATTGGTGTCAGAGACATTGGTTATAGAGAACTAGGAATTGCATACTAGACTATAACCATGCACATGCAATAGTTACACCACACTTACACTCATACATGGCACTCACTCGTCCCGTTACAGGAAATGTCGACACTGCCTAATTCACCCGCATCCCCAGTCGTTCAGGAGCAAGATGTTCCTACCGTACCTTTGCCAGAGACGAGGAGACGTCGACTCAACCCGATCAACACCACTGTAGGGTATGATGAGCCTATTCATGTGCGTGTCAGAGGTAACACGCAGGACTAGGATTGGTATCCCGGTAGGATCAGGAACAGGATCCTCGAGGAGGAAGTCTCACCTCCACTCACTGCTGACATTGCTTCTTCTTCATCATCTTCTGTGCGGATATGGAAGACCGACTGAACACTGCAGAGTGGAACCTAGATATACTCCACACCAGGATTGAGCAAGTGGAGGCTCGACTTGCAGCTGCTGAAGCAGTAGGAGTTGCACCAGATGATGCACCCGCAGGAGATCCGGCCGAGGACGAGGATGCAGCATCTGATGTTATATCAGCTAGCAGTGGCATTTGATATCTTATCTTCATTACTTATTTACGTCTTTTCTTTAAACCTAGATGGGCAGGGTTGTTCCCATCCAACAGATGTTTCTGAATTTTGATGTTTGATTGAATTTACTTTGTAGCCCTTACAATTTATTTTATCAAGGATTATTATTATTGAAAATGTTAGATGTTGTGGTTTAAATTTCTTTGTTTACTGGTACTTGTATGATGATAAAAATGCGATGTATTTTTTCTCATTATTGTATGTTCTGAATGTAAAGATAATGTCTGGAAGAGGAAATGGACGTGGTGGACGCGCCGGAGGACGCGGTGTTCGCAGAAACATTAACATGACTGCAGCCGAGCTCACGGCACTCATAAACGAGCGTGTGGCTGAAGCTGTAGCAGCTAGCCAAGCCGCTGCTAATGCCGGAGGTAAATCGATAAATTATCGACTCTAGTGAGTCATCATTCATCCTAAACTCAAATTCGAATATGGTATTCTTAAAGCACATCCTTGTTTACAATTTAGGTCAGCACAACCACCAACAGGCCTGTACTTTCAAGGCTTACATGGATTGCAAACCTCACTCATTCAGTGGAGCTGAAAGGGCTGTTGGCTTACTCCACTGGATGGAGAAATCTGAATCCGCCTTTGCAATGTGCAATTGCCCACCGAACAATCAGGTGAAGTATGCATCTGTCACACTTGAGGGTCCGGCCCTTACTTGGTGAAACTCCCAAGTGCAAATGCTAACTCTTGAGATGGCAAAAGCATTGCCATGGGACGAGTTTAAGACTATGCTGCGGGAGGAGTATTGTCCCCGTGATGAAGTGCAGAAACTTGAGGGCGAGTTCTGGAACCTCAAGATGGAGGGATCTGAAATTGAAGCCTACACTACTCGTTCGCATGAACTGGCGAACTTATGTCCGCAAATGGTAACACCTCCATATAAGAGGATCGAGAAATTAATCGATGGTTTAGTTCCGCAAATTCAGAGCATGGTGACATCTTCTAATCCTACTACAATCCAGCAAACTATCAGGTTGGCTCATAGGCTAACCGATCAGGCAGTCGCTCAGGGCACTCTACCCCCTAGAGGTGCGTTATCAAAGACAACAGACAACAAGCGAAAGTTTGACATTTCATTCCCCAAAACCTTCCAGTCAAACTCACCTTCTCAGCAACAACAACCACAGCATCGTAAGCTTAAACCTTCAAAGAACAACAATCAGTCTAACTCTTCTCAGCAGAATCAGGGTTCTTATATTGGCAAGTACCCGAAGTGCAACAAATGTAACTTCCACCATCATGGAGCATGTGACCGGTACCGTTGCCACCGGTGTGGAAAGATGGGTCATTTGGCCAAAGACTGTAGAGTAGATCTGTAGAACAAACAGACACCACCTGGAGACGCACCCAAAGGCTATTTTGAGTGTGGTAAAGAAGGGCATTTCAAGAAAAATTGCCCGCAGTTTAGGAGAAACAGAAATGGTGCAAAGGGCCGAGCATTTGGGATTGGATCGGGAGAAGCTCGGAATGATCGGAACGTGGTTAACGGTATGTTTCTTTTAAATGATCATTTTGCTTCTGTACTTTTTGATACTGGCGCAGATAGAAGTTTTATATCTAGAGAACTTAGTAGTCGGTTAGGAATAAACCCAACTATACTAGAGCATCATTATACCGTAGAGATAGTAGAAGGTAAAGTAATCGAGGCAACCCACATCCTCAAGGGATGTAAGTTAGAACTTTCTGGTCACAAACTCGATATCGATCTCATGCCAGTTACACTTGGCAGTTTTGACGTAATTGTGGGCATGGATTGGTTATCTAAAAACCAAGCTGAGATCATATGTAGTGAGAAGATCGTTCGTATGCCCCTTCCTAGTGTAGATATCCTATCCGTTCAGGGCGAAAGAAGTGGTGCAGTCGTGGGCATCATATCCTTCATGAAGGCTCAGAAGTGTCTGCGTAAGGGTCATACCGCGATATTAGCCCTTGTCGCTGACAAGTCTACCGAGGAGAAAAAGTTAGAAGATATCCCTATCGTTCGCAAATTCTCAGAAGTATTCCCTGAAGACCTGCCTGGTCTTCCACCTCATCGTCAGGTCGAATTTCAGATTGACCTAACAACCGGAGCAACGCCTATTGCTCGAGCACCATATAGACTTGCACCAAGTGAGTTGCAGGAGCTATCCACTCAACTACAAGAGTTGTTGGATAAAGGTTTCATCCGACCGAGCTCATCGCCATGGGAAGCTCCAGTCCTATTTGTCAAAAAGAAAGATGGAAATTTCCGCATGTGCATTGATTACCGAGAGTTAAACAAGGTAACAGTCAAGAACCGCTACCCACTACCCTGCATTGACGATTTATTCGAACAACTTCAAGGGTCAAGTTTCTACTCGAAAAACGACTTATGATTTGGATATCATCAGCTGATAGTTCGAGATGAAGATATATCCAAGACTGCATTCAGAACCCGGTACGGCCATTTCGAATTTTTGGTCATGCCATTTGGATTAACCAACGCACCCGCGGTGTTCATGGACCTCATGAACCGTGTGTGTAAACCTTACCTTGACCAATTCGTCATTGTCTTCATTGACGATATCCTCATATACTCTAAGAGTCGGGAAGAGCATGAGGAACATCTGCGTTTGATCCTTGAGCTACTGAAACAGGAGCAGTTGTACGCTAAGTTTTCCAAATATGATTTTTGGATTCGCGAGGTTCAATTTCTAGTACATGTGATCAATGAGAAAGGAATACATGTCGATCCAGCCAAAGTAGAAGCCATCAAAAATTGGGCAGCACCAACAACTCCAACCGAAGTTCGGCAATTTCTAGGATTGGCCGGATACTACCGTCGCTTTATCGAGGGATTCTCAAAGATTGCCCAACCTCTCACCGCCTTAACCCAAAAAGATAAACCCTATAATTGGAGCGAGACTCAAGAATCAGCATTCCAGCTACTGAAGCAGAAACTATGTAGCGCACCCATCCTGTCTCTACCAGAGGGAACGGATGACTTCGTGGTGTATTGCGATGCCTCCATCCAAGGTCTCGGTTATGTATTGATGCAACGCGACAAGGTTATCGCATACGCTTCTCGATAGTTAAAAATCCATGAAAAGAATTACACAACTCACGATTTGGAGTTAGGAGCCGTGGTGTTTGAACTTAAGATATGGAGACATTACTTGTACGGTACTAAGTGCACCATCTACATCGATCACAAGAGTCTTCAGCATATTTTTGAGTAGAAAGAGTTGAACATGCGTCAACGTCATTGGATCGAGTTATTAAACGATTATGATTGTGCAATCAAGTACCATCCGGGCAAAGCTAATGTGGTGGCCGATGCCCTAAGCAGAAAAGAAACCAAACCTCGACGGGTTAGAGCATTACAACTCACTATTCATATAGGATTACCCGAACAAATCCTCAATGCCCAACTCGAAGCCTTAAAAGAGGAGAACTTGTCATTAGAATCCACTCGTGGTATGGAGAAACAACTTGATACTAAAGCAGATGGTATTCGCTACTTCGCGGAACGAATGTGGATACCAGTATATGGAAACCTAAGAGATCTAGTCATGGATGAAGCTCACAAATCCCGATACTCTATCCATCCGGGGTCCGACAAGATGTATCATGATCTCAAAGTTTTGTATTGGTGGCCGAACATGAAAGCCGACATAGCCACCTACGTGAGCAAGTGTCTGACTTGTTCAAAGGTCAAGGTGGAGTACCAAAAGCCATCCGGATTACTTCAACAACCGGAAATCCCGATGTGGAAATGGGAGCAGATTTCTATGGATTTCATAACCAAATTACCCCGAACCCCTACTGGATGTGACACAATCTGGGTGATAGTGGATCGCCTAACCAAATCCGCTCATTTCCTTGCTATCAAAGAGATCGACAAAATGGAAAAGTTAACTCGCCTCTATATTAAAGAAGTAGTATCCCGACATGGAGTGTCAATCTCCATCATTTCCGATAGAGACGCCCGATTCACCTCACATTTCTGGAAATCATTACAGAAATCTCTAGGCACACGCCTGGATATGAGCACAGCATACCATCCTCAAACAGATGGCCAGAGCGAACGTACCATACAAACCCTAGAAGACATGCTACAAGATTTCGGAAACAGTTGGGAGACTCACTTGCCTTTAGTGGAATTCTCCTACAATAACAGCTATCATACTAGTATCAAAGCAGCACCATTCGAAGCCTTGTACGGGCGAAAGTGTCGATCACCAATTTGTTGGGCTGAAGTTGGAGATAGTCAACTTATGGGTCCTAAACTTGTGCACGAAACCTCAGAGAAAATCGTGCAAATCTGAAACCGTATGGCGGCAGCTCGTGACCGTCAAAAGAGTTATGCAGACAAGCACAGAAAACCGCTAGAATTCCAAGTGGGCGACAAAGTGTTATTAAAGGTTTCACCTTGGAAAGGTGTGATTCATTTCGGGAAACGAGGAAAGTTAAACCCGCGTTACCTTGGACCATTCGAGATAGTGAAAAGGATCGGTCCAGTAGCATACCAACTGAACCTACCTGATACACTCAATGGAGTACACAATGTATTTCATGTCTCAAACCTAAAGAAATGCCTATCAGATGAGACGCTTGTAGTTCCACTCGAGGAGTTGGAAATTGAGAAACAGCTACGTTTCATTGAGGAACCAGTCGAAATCATGGACCGAGAGGTCAAAACTCTCAAGCGCAGTAAGATACCTATTGTCAGAGTTCGCTGGAACTCGAAGCGTGGACCGGAGTTCACGTGGGAACGCGAGGATCAAATGATGAAAAAGTATCCTCACCTCTTCAAACAGTCAACGGCAAACACGAAAGTTACTAACTAAATTTCGAGACGAAATTTATTTCAACAAGGGGATGATGTGGCAAACCTAAACTTTTTGTTTCAGACGTTACCGACTTCGTTTAATTTACGGGACGAAAATTCTTTCAACAAGGGGATGATGTGACATCCGGCAAATTCATGTTAACTCCGTTAACACAAACATCGTTAGTTCAAACATTATTCACGCAAACTCAGTTATCTCAGTTAGTTGCACGTGCATTGCATTTAATTATGATTAATTAAATGTGCAAGTTAATTCACACACAACGGCAATTCGTAGAATTTCCGGATCGCACTTGAGTCTAACCCAGAACGTTGGTGATTAATCAAGAATAATATTTCAAACAATTAATAATTTATAATTAATATAAATTATGTGATGTTATGTGTTACGTGAATTATGTGAAATTTCTTGATATCGCGCATGTTTATCAAATACTGATCGTGTTAATTATTTTTATAGAAGTTAGAATTTTTATAAAAATAATAGTTATTAGAATCTAATTATTATTTAGTATTAATTATAATTAAATTAGCCCATGGACCTTTAGAAAGCCCATAATCCATTTAAAAACCCATACATGCAAATATGTATAAAAGGAAATTTATAAAATTAAAAACCCTAAACCCATTTTCCCTTTTGTTGCTGTCGCGATCTCCCAACCCCCACCCCCTTGGAGCCGAGAGCTTCAAGCAACCAAAACACACCTCAATCGACCTTCGATCATGAATCCGGAAGTAGATACAAGCTAGTCTAGGCATTCCTAACATTCCTACGTAAGTCGTTTTATTGAATTCCGTCATTATTTCATTATGATTTTTATGATCAAAACCCTAGTTCATCCAAACGTGATATTTTTGAAATATATTAATGAATTGGTTAATTGATTGATAGTATTGTATCGATTTGGTGATTTTATGAAAATATGTTAAACCCTAGTTTTCATACGAGGTGTAAATTGAGATTTGTTGATTATGTGAAGTATAGGAATTGCATGCTAGACGTGAATTATGATTAATATAGTTGTAATTATATTCGTTGAATGATTTGGGATTGATTAGACGTGTTAATTGTGTAAACAAAGCGTGTAATGGACGACTTACTAAAAGAGGAAACTTTGTTAAAAATTGATTTTTGAATGTGAAGGTTTCTAGGTGTGTATGATGTTATAAATTGACTCTAGTATGTTAGTACGATTGTAATGAGGCTCGTTAAAGGATTATTGAATGCAAATAGCTTAAATAGAACATAGGTTACTAAAAACTTTATGATTTGGAACTTGATGTCTAAACTTAATGATGTGTGTTATGGTAATCTATTATGTATTAGCATGTGTAGATAGACATGGGATGATGATACGAATGTGTTATAGATAATGTGATTCATTTGAAAGCAAACATGAGTTTATATATTTTCAAAAAAAAATAATAAATTAATGTAACGGGTATTGTTGACGTAGTTTGCCATGCTAAATTAGTTATGACTTAGGTAGCATGAAACGTGAATTATTTGTGTGCTAAGCGTGTTGTTATGCAAGTCAAACATTTAATCACTAAACGGGTCACCAACGGGTCTAGTCAAACTTGGTTAAACTTAGTCAAACTAATAAATATTTTCTAAACCCTTAAAACAATGAGATTGTTTGGATACTTAGGGTTCCTATCGCCTTGCACAAACACACACTTATAAACCGGTGTTTATAGGTGGCAGTTAGTCGTCAAGCATTCTAAGTTCGCTTGCTTTCGCACGCACTCTAAGGTGAGTTTCACGGCCCCTTTTCTTATGGTTTAAACTTGGGGGAGAAAACATAGGTACAAACATTTAAATCTTACATTTCATTTATATCACTTGTTGTACTAAGCGCAAACATATCATGTAAGTTCTTACTTATCGAACCGTTTAATATATGGGATAGCGAGGTAATCTTGAGTAGTACTACTGGGCATTGACAAGCCCCACTCGCATTAGTCGCGCTAACACAACAGTTAGTCTAACGGGTGTAATATTTACCTAAACATTTACCATTGATCATGATAGTCATGGTAGGAGGCTTCAAACATAAACAGTCAGCTTCGGTGTCGAAACGCTTTAGTAACATGTAACTAGGTTAGCTACCTATGAAATAAATTGTAAATGGTTTTATCTAGTATTCTTTACAAGCATTGAAACCTGTGAACTCACCAACCTAGTGTTAACATGTTTTAGCATGTTTTCTCAGGTCATTAAGGTACAAGCACAAGCTAAGGCATGCATGCATTCGAAGTCCATCATTTTCAAACTCAGGAACTATTTATTTTATTTATTGTTGGATTATTTATTTTTGGCGCGACTGTTTTGGCGCATGCTTTTCATTTAACTTTTCGCTTCCGCAGTCTTACATTAAATCAGTGTTTTCATTACTTGTGTTGCATCGTGACTATGAGCAATACTAGTGGTTTTCTTAAACTCATATAGAGTCATTCAAAGTAGTTAATGACTGAGATCCTAGTATGTCACGCTCCTAACGGTAAAACTCCGTTAGTGGATTTTGGGGGTGTGACATACCACTCCACTCAGTTCAACCACCGAGTTAAAGGTTCGAGGGATGTTTACCTTGTGCGAACCTTGGAAGGTAACCCTTGGATGTAACAATTGATCCTTTGCTCTTCAGTAATAATGAGATGGGGCACCAGTAGTGCCATTTCGTTAAACTTGGAGGTGTACTGCCGCTGTTTCATGAGTCCGGCCTTTAGTCCCAAAAACTTCCTTTCAACCTTTCTCAATCTCATTTATTGGGCAAAACTTCTTAATCGCCAGTTCTTTCAAACCTTCCCATCTCATCAACTCGATCTCCCGATCACCTTTAACTTCCCTCACAGTTTTCAACCAATGCAACGCCTCCTCCCTTAACGAGTTTGCAGCAAACTTGACAGCTTGGTATGCCCGACACTCGTGGAAGCGAATTGTACCCTCCATTCAGATTACCCAGTCGATGGTGGCAACTGCATCCTTCTTCCCATCTAAAACTGGGGGGCCACAACCACGGAAGTACTTGTAGTCACAACAATGAGCAGGCGTTGCATTGTTCACTACAGTAACCGGGTTTGTACCTGCCAACCCATTAGCATTGTCATTGCTTCAGTCAGCATTCCATGTAAGGTAACCTGCATCAGTTCTGCAAAATCTTGAGCCATAGCTACCTTGACTTTCGGTTCAAATATGAACTGTTAATCGACCAATGGGGTCCCATTCGTCTCATGCTGGCTATCCTCTGGGCCAGTATGGACGCTATCCTCATTATTTTGTATTTGATTGACGGGTCATCTTTCACGTCGTCGAGTACGTCCACCACCGTGTCTACCACCTCCTCGTCTAACCAATCTTCTAAACTGAAAGACGGGGAATAAGGGAATCTAATGTCATCACGTTATTTAACAAGTTGAACACAATAAGTAAGGTAAGATGTTAATATAAATTGGTCATCTGTAATTAACCAGTACGCTACTTCTTGGTTTCTATTTGATAACCTTTCTGATTAACATCAAAAGCCTTTGCCCTAATCTAACGGGGAAAACTTTACTTACTACACTTGTTTAATGCTTTGGCTTTGAGTTATCCATCCTGGCATCCATTACATGGTCCCATTCTCAGTTTAAGTTCAGACATTAGGAATGTCTCAATCTCTCAAACTATTGCTCTGATACCAACTTGTAAGTCCCCGAATCCTGGGATATCTCACGTGTTGGATTTACTCGTTCACACATAATTCTTAAACTTAAAACTTCATTAACGTAGTGGAAACTTCATTACATAACATGTACTTGTCCAAAATAATTAAAACATTGTCTTTACATAAGTAAACGTTCAAACATAACATAGAGGGATGCCATATCTTCGATAGCCGGATAACTCATCACTGCAAGCCAAGCATCCTCGGATCATCTCTCAACCTACACTTAACCTGATGTACATACTAAAAGTAAGCTATCACCGAGTGAGTTCTAAATTTACGTAAAACATAACATTTAATAAGAGAAGAAGGACTTTACACACATACATCAGAAGCCGGTAAGGCAAAACATTCACACACTTTCCTATCAAGTCATACATTATTTGTCTAATCCGTTTTCCACACATTATCCGTCAATTCCTTTCGGTACTATCCTTCGTGACGACCTTCCATGGAGCATACATAGCGTTCATGACAACTGTCCATGAAGTATATGTAGTTCCTTTATGATGACGACCCTCCATCATGCAGACAAAACACACTGAGGGTCACATTCACCCTATGAGTAACCGTCGTTACTCTTAACACACTGAATAATTGTACAACCGCTTCCATTGACTGGCCACAAAGGCACCATCTATGTTATCTTGCGACAATCATGAACTTGGGCCATGACGCTGTCATAAGGCTTGAGATAGGCCTAGTCACGAGGACTATGCCGAATTCCCAAGACTCCTATCATGAAGTAACATATGTCCCCGAACGAACCCTTCCCTTCCCCGGATATAGACAATGTAATGACTTATAAAACTTTCACCTTCTTAGTTTTATTAAAAACATTCTTTAATTTTCGTTAAACTTTCATAAACATCTTTACTTATATAAAACATTCGTTAGCCTGCTCTATCTTTCTTTATAATAAACACTTCCTTCACTTTCGTTTATTAACACACATTTAAAATAAACACTTCCTTCACTTCCATTTATTAACACACATTTATAATAAACACTTCCTTCACTTTTGTGTATTAAAACACATTTATAATAAACACTTCCTTCACTTTCATTTATTAACACCCATTTATAATAAACACTTTAAACAGTATGCACACCACTCTAAAATTAGGCAAAAAGGGGATCTAGAACTCACATGGTTATCGATAATTAAATCTGAATTGGAAGTCTAGGCTAGGTCACGTGCTAAACAATCTGCAAACATCGATACTTTACAAATCATTTCAGGAAAAATTGATTAAGACGAAAGGGTCACGAAGCCAGACAAAGTGTTTTTGAACATGAATAATCAGACCAAAATCGATCTCGCAAATAACAATTCGAAGTCTGTTGAATTCATCACGTTTCTGAGATCAGGTTATCTTCTCGTTTGAATCCCAGACTTAAGTTCGACTATGTTTGCATGTTTTGTGTATGCTTTTGTTGTTATCTCCGTATCAAGATTGCAAATTGGTTTCGTATATTGTTCCAACCAATCAGAAAAGAAGGAAAAAAGGTTTTGTTGTTGTTAGAGAAAGTCGAAAAACAAAGAAAACAAGAACATGCATTGTCCTTTGGTTGCTGTTTACGAAAGCAAGGAAGGAGCATTTTTCAGTTTGATTACTGTTCAAAGGCAAAAGGAAGGAAAAAAGTTCTTTGATCTTGTACTTAGTGTGCTGTTCAAAGTCAGAAAAGGGAAAGAGGGAAGAACAAACTTTGGTATTTTTCTTTTGGTTAATGTTTGTACAGAAAAAAACACATGAAGAGTTTTTTTGTTTGTCTGCTGTTTCAAGGCAGAAAAGGAAAAGGGAAGGAAAACGTATTATTTTTCATCCAAAATTGAAGTTTCGGTTGTGAAAATTAAAAGGATCGAGGATTAGAAACAAAAGCCGTAGAATTGCATCACTCAAAATTGCATAATATCTCAAAAGATTCACAAATTCCACGTTCTATCCTTCAATTCTTCTGGAATTTTAGTTTATTGAATTACTACATTTATAGTAAATTAGATCAGAAAATTAGTTATTCCCATTAGAATCATTTTTGGATTTAGAAGAAAACTTAAGGTGTTACCATTTGAAATAAATTTGGTTGCTAGATAGTTTCCCTATTAAGAAAGAGAACTTAGATATACGAGGAAATAACTAATTTCAAGAAAGGTACTCTAGAAGACAACCAAGAGAAACTGTTGTACTCGCATCATGATAATAAGTTCAAACAAGGAAAACACTTTAGTAGACATGTGCAAGGTAAGTTTAACACATCTCAATGAAATTGGGATAAGGGAAAGTTTAGACAAGAAGAAGGAAATACTTCTCACGATAACTTCCGAAAAAACAATGATTATGATAGAAGGAAGAGTTACCCAAGAAACCAAAACAACTCCGTGTTCGACATAACCAAGGTTATATGTTATAAATGTAATAATTTGGGCCACTATGCCTCAGATTGTCCAGAACCAAACCACATAAAAGAAGAGTCAACTCCCATGCAAGAAGACGAGGAACCAACACTCCTAATGGTACAAGTTCAAGATAAAGGCATGAAAGAAATTGTTCGTGATAAGCCAAAGTTCATGAAGACAAAGATGGTGGCACCAATCAGAAAGGAAGAAAGCCAAAGCTTAAGGATGATGGAGACAATAAAGTTGTTTGAAGAAAAGAAGAACCAAAGCTTGGATTAACAATTAGGGGGTGGGGGTGGTGGGTGGGGGTGTGGGGGGGGGGGGTGGGGGTGAATGTTAGCCTAATTGTTAAACCCAAGTTTGGATAAAGTTTATAGGTCAAAATGTAAATTAGTTAAAGTTGTGTTTAGAGTCAAAGTGTCAATGTAAATAGGTCAAGGACCAGTTGTGTCAAGTATGTATTTGTAAAACTGTAAATACGGTTGTGTGTGTAGGCAATCGACGCATCCCTTTAGAATTTATGGTTAAAACCCAAAGTTGTGTCTGTAACCGTTACGATCTATTCATAATTGATTTTCAAGTTTGTGTCAAATTTCTTGTTCTTGATTCATTAGATCCTTGGAGGCTTCAGCTTTGATGAGCGCAAAAGAGGCAGTGGAGTGGGGGTTAGAGAACTGAACTATATAACCGTCAAATTTTGGCAAAACTGCCTATATGAAACGCCCAAGATTGATTAGACGGACAGGAACAATCCAAAAGGCGCTTACACTAATCCAAAGAGCGGTTACACTGACCATGGTTTATGACATATATAATTTATGCACTTCATAGGCGTTACAAAAATTCTTAACATTACATAAGTTATTACTGAGACTTGATTTTGACTAAAAAACATAAAGCACAAAATAGATATTTACACGAAAAAGATAGATTATTAAAGCATTCCTTTTATGTGTACGAAATAATTCCTTCGGTGTAAGAGTATATTTCGCTTTTGGACTCTTGTCTTGTTGTTTTGGTGTTTCTAAGAAACGCAAGTGTGATAACTGAAAAATTGAGCAAAGACCAATGGGAGTCAATGAGTCAAGTCTTGATAGTTTGTCTTCATCAAAAAGGATAATTTGATCAAAATTGATGTGTTTGTCATATACATACAAGTTTCAGTCAACTTGTTTAAAAAACTTCATTTTTATATTAAAACACAAATTACCAACCTGTTAATGTCTGCATTTTCTTCTGGTGAAATGTTTTATTGTAAATTTAATAAAATGGAGTTTAAAGTCTATATTGTCTTTTTTATTTTTATTTATTTTGGATGATGATAAGTTGAGACGTGTTATGTGGGGTAAAATGGGAACCACATGAAACTTTCCAAAGCTATTGGCGTGTGAAAGGGGTTAAGGATGAATGGAGGACAAGAATCAATAAATCAAAGTCTTGAATGTCTTAGTCAATATGGAAAAAATTAGCAAAGTGATGAAAAATCTGTTGTTTTTGGCATAGAGAATATGGCAAGTTAAGCCTGTCAATGGGAAAGCTTATTAAATGTTGTCCTCCCCTCACCTCCATAACGGTAGAAATTACCAGCACTCATGTATATAATGCAATATTAGCGGGTTCTCAAGAATTCAAGTGATAAGTTGGGTGGTTCTCTAATATTCTCTGTTGGAATCTGAAATGATTCTCGTCTTCTTTTTCATGTCGGTTCTTCTATCTTTTCTACCTCTCCTTCACTCTGTTACAGAGAAAAACATTTCAATGCCTATCTGGCCTGAAAGTTTCAGCTGCTCAGGTTTGGGCTCTTTCAAGTACCCCTTTTACAAGGCCACTCACTCGGAATGTGGGTTGATCATGATCGGTTGTACTTCGAAAGGTGGGGAAGTTCAGTTTGAAGGACGGTCATATGAAATTGTTGGCAAGTATGATTCGGATAAAACATCTGATCATAATTCTTATAATTTAGTCATCCATAATGGAACATATGAAAATCTTGTGAATAAGAATAGCTGTGAAGCACTTAAGAATAATTTCACTTTTCCAAATCCAAGCCCTCTTTTGTATTCCATTTCCATATATCCCTTCATCACTCTCTTCAAATGCACAAAATATCAACAACAAACAGATTCCTATTTTGAGGAACATAGTTACAATAGCTACAACGGATGCAAAGATGACAATTTCTACTACAACTACTTCAATGGAACAGTTCCAGGTGACCTCCCACATACATGTCAAGTAGTGCAGCTACCTATGAAATTGTCAAGTCATCAAGGACTTAATGAAACCAACATATTTTCTCTTCTCTCTTCTGATGTCTCAATTTTCTATATACTGTCACCTGATTGTTACGACTGTTACAAAAGAGGCCGCCAATGCTATACTAAAAATGGACATGATGTTCAGTGTTCAAATGCCATAAAGGGTATTTACAGTTTCTTTTTCCTTCTTCCAACTTCCCTATATTTTTTTTCTTGCCCTATAATATATCATTTTGTCGTTTCCTTGCTGTAGAAAAACCAGGCAGAGAACAAACAAGTAATCTTTTATTATGCGTTATAATTGGATATATAAATGCATGCGTCTATCATACAACTAATCTTTTATTATTTGGTTGCTTCAGAAAGACAAGGCAGAGAATTGACACGGATTAAGATTCTTGGTAATATGCCCGATCCTATAGGCAATATATATATATGATTGCATAAAAACACATACAAGTAAGAATCTGTATCTGAATGTGTTACGTTTTCTTGTACTAGTTATCGCTGGATCAGTCTTAATCCTGGTGTTGTCATTTGTTATGTTCATAATCTGGCGTCACTGTAAGAGCAACCCTTTTTCCTATGTCTCATCAAAGAACAAATCTTCAAACCTTGAAGACATAAGTCTCTCGTGTGGCATTTCTGTTTTCTTCTATAATGAGCTTGAAGATGCTACCCAAAATTTCGACCCTTCTTATGAACTAGGGGATGGAGGTTTCGGAGCTGTTTATTATGGTCAGAACTTAATTGTTCATATAAAAATGTCATTAATTGTTCATATTCATTTGAAATCTCCCCATCTGATCTTTCCATTTCCATCTTTCTGAACAAGGTAAACTCCAAGACGGACGAGAAGTTGCAGTGAAGAAACTTCATGAGCACAACTACAATCGAGTCCAACAGTTCATAAATGAAGTTGAAATCCTCACCAAATTAAGGCACCCAAATCTTGTGGTTCTCTATGGTTGCACCTCTAGACAAAGCCGTGAACTTCTCCTTGTTTATGAGTACGTACCCAATGGCACTGTTGCAGATCATCTCCATGGGGAACAAGCAAATCCCAACATGCTAACATGGCCGATACGGATGAACATTGCCATTGAAACTGCCAGAGCACTAGTGTACCTTCATGCTTCTGAAATCATACACCGAGATGTAAAGCCCACCAACATTCTTCTTGATCACAATTTCTGTGTCAAAGTAGCAGATTTTGGTCTCTCAAGGCTCATATCAAATAACGTTACCCACGTGTCAACAACTCCTCAGGGAACCCCAGGATATGTGGATCCACAATATCACCAACGCTATCAATTAACAGATAAGAGTGACGTTTACAGCTATGGTGTAGTCCTGATTGAACTAATATCCTCAATGGTGGCTGTCGATTTAAACAGGTCTGAAGACGAGATTAGTTTGGCTAACTTCGCTTTAAACAGGATTCAAAGATGTGCAATTGATCAACTAATCGACCCAGTTTTAGGATCTGATACGAATCCTGAAGTCATGAGCATGATCACATCAGTAGCAGAACTGGCTTTTCGGTGTTTACAGTATGAATCAGAGATGAGGCCTACAATGAATGAGGTGCTGGATGTGTTGATGGATATTGAAGTCCTGGGAGGAACAGAAGCATATGACAGTACCAGAGACTTCCAAACCGTGAATGTGCTTCCTTCGTCAGAAACCAACGATGCGGTGGTTTTGCTGAAAGATTTCCGACCCTCTCCGGTCTCCGTCACAACTGAATGGGAAAGTATTAATAGTGCATCAACTACGCTAAGCAGTAATGGAGATAGGTTATCAATGAAGAATGGTATCAGTACATAAAAAAATCCACGGGGAACAAGCTTAGAAAATCATTAGCCATCAACCTTGATATATGTAATCACGGTGTTGTTTATGTATCCTATTTTGCCCAGGAATGATATCCATAATCAAAGAATTGCAGAATGATATCAACAATCAAAGAATTGTACAATCAAATAGAATACGTATTGAATCAATTAGAAATCTGATTCATCGATTTAATGAAACTGTTTTTTGCAAAAGATTATTGAAGGGATGTATAAACTTTGAGAACCAGTGCGTCCCTGATACCTTTTTTTCGAAACGGCGTCCTTAATACCTAATCGACGTATCCCTTAGGCTAATTACATATTTAACCTAGCCAGTTCTAGTATTTACATATTTGAACCTAATCTTATAAAACATATTATTACGTAAACTAACTTTAATACCGTGTGTTACATGGGGTTGGATCAATAAAATATTAAACAGTTATTAATTAGCAGAAAAACTAAAGGAAATAATTAAGAAACAATAAGTTGAAAATTTTTATTCAATTACTTGTTTATTAGGTATAGCTTGGACTCACACAAAAATAAGTTGAAAAAGTTTCAAACGGTTACACGAATCTTGGGTTCATAGATGTTGTCCGTGGAGTAATATAAAATAAAATTAAACCAGTTGTATCTAGACCATAATGGATTCGAACACACATACTAACAGGGGCGGACCTACCTATAGGGTAGGGGTAGCGTCCGCTACCCCTCAACTTTTACGCGCACTGTAATTTTTTTATTTTTTTAAGCTTTTATGTATCCGGTTACCCCTTACGTTACCCCTGAAGAAAAATTACGTTACCCCTCAAATTTATATAAAAGCTAACACTTCATAAAAAGTTCAAAATTTTATAAAAAACCTAATACTTTATAAAAAGTCCCCGTATTTTATTAAAACCTTCCCTAACATTTTTTAGAATCTTTTTTTAACCAGATTTTGTATTGGCCTTTAGCAGCTTCTTACCTTTTAATAACTAATATTTGGATATAAAATGATGGGTCTTCAGCAGCTTCTTGTTTTGTTGGGCTAATAACACTGTAACAGGTATAACAAAAAAAAACACAAGATTACTGAATTAGGGAAAGAAACAAAGCAACAGGTCGCATCCGGCAGCTACCTCCAATTGTGCTTTCCGCCATTGCTCAGCGCTGCTCCCCTGTCGTCACCGGCCACCGCACCGCTGCGCTGCCACTAGTCTCTCCACCACAACCCACAGGTTATTTTACTCTTTATTCCATCTTGTTTACTTGTTTGAAAAAGAAAATATACGGTTAAAAACAGTGAACCCCTTGAAAAAAATTCTTCCGTCACCAGTTTCATTTACGTGAAAGTACGGTTAAAAAAATCGCTACCCCTGAAATTTTGTTCTAGATCCGCCACTGCATACTAACACACATTTACACAAATAAACTTAGAGAATTTACACTCTATAACTTTTGTATTTGAACGCTTACAAATGACGGATACATCCGTGTGTTATATGCGAGACTTTGGCGGTTACACACAACTGTCATACCCATTAGAATAGGCGTCAAACAACTACCAGCTTATCTTCCTATTTTGGCACCAATTTTTGACTTTATATTTACAGACCCTTCACTTGAACCCTTAAATTTGAAACCATATTTTCAAAATCTAAAATATCATATTTGCCTTCACCGATTCCAATAGCTCATTCATAGTGGTCATAGTTTCGATGCCATTCGGCATGGATGGTGTCAAGACACCTGCAAGAATAACATTGCATTACTCGGTTGACAAAAAGCTAGAGATCATAAAACTCGTATAAGAAATATTCTGTAACCTAAGTTGTAATGAGTTCAGATGTCGTATATGTTGATTAGAGTTAGAAAATTAGGTATGCTGGATCACGAATCAAAACGCGTGGGATTTAATCAGACAACGTATATTTTGCTAATAAATTAAAAACTTTAAGCTAAATTTATGATTTTTACTTATTTGACCCATTACAATTAGAGAAAATGGGCATTTGACTAAATTGACCGAATACACTTTTTTAACGATTAGTGTATCGAATATGATAATAATTATATCATACCATTATTAATCTAAGTCTTTTAAATATAATGATTTAGGAGGTTTAATGCAATAAAAATACGTTTTCACAACTTTTATCTTGTTTGATCCGAGTGACTGTTTTTCTTTTAAGCTAAATTTTGTTTTTATGTGTTTGCCCCTTTAGAGATAAAATCATTACCTAAATTGACTCACTCAAAAGAAAATGCACTTGATGGTTATAACATACCTCATATTGGAAGCTTGTATCAACCACACAAAACAAGCGTAAGCAACGGGTTTCTCTTCTCATGCGCTTGAGTTCTTTTAGCTCCTTGAATTCACAGATTACATTTTTTTTGCAATCTCTACAAAACCTCTTGCTTTCAAACCTGTGAAAGATTTAAGGAGTCAAAAATTAAAGTAGTGATAATATAATCTCTAGTGAATGATCACAGCAAAGACTTAAATCAACTACTGTGGTAAATAGAAGCTTAATTATATCCTATACATCTTCTTCTTTTATTGTGAACCTTATGTATATTTTAGAATATCTGATTCTGAAGTTTGATGAGTTGAAGAAATTTTATCTTTAATCCATTGACATGTGAAGCACCTCGCCAGTTATCTTTTAGCCTGAAATTAGTGGTTGATTAGCTTTTAGCAGAGAGGGACGCTTTCGAATTTCTAGGTGTTCTTTGGTCTCCATGACCATTAGAACATGGCTTCACTTCCAATTGACCAACTTCAAGTTTTACTCATTCAACATGTGTGACACCCACATCCCAGATCACCTAAGATGCCGACCACTTGTCGGATTTACTCATGAACTTGTAGTAAACAAAGATCATACATAGCGGAAGACTTTAAAATACTATTTTATTTCATAACTTTGTTTAATGTACATTCAAAAGAAAGTACAACGCGTTTATTCTAATGTCAGTTTACCAAAGGATGCTAGATAGCCTGCCAGATGTCTCTACTCTAGCCCCTTGCTTTTACTGCAGAAAGCTACATCTTTACCTGATACGCATGGTTAAACATATGTCAGCTTACGCTGGTAAGTTCTAAGTTTTAGTCAAAATATCTTTGATCTCTATCTCATACATAAATAGATTTATATGACACGTATTTAAAACATCACATTAACTTTTTACCCAAACATAATACTTTATACTTGCACACTTGTCATTCCGAGGTCACGTTAACCTCCAAGCGGTCGTCGTCACTTATACATACCCTTGCACAAGGTGTCTATATGTAACATCCCGGGTTTTTACCAATTAAACGGGATTTGTTGTAATCGTGTATATGTTTGTACATAATGGACGGAAATGTTACGGGGACGTAACGAGTCCTAACCGTAGGCATTGGAGCAAGGAATTCTATTGCGTAATTAGATTGACAGGTTAGCGAGTAATTATTGAGACGTAAAGGGGTTATTATTAAAAACTATGTGACGGGCCGAGCCCGAGGGGGAAGCCGGAGGTGCGCAAGTGTCGAAGCCCGACTCAAGAACACCCCTTTAGGGTGTTACACATGGGATAGGGTTCCATATTCCCTTCTTACGGCTACCGAATTCGAGAGAGAGGGAGGAGACGAGAGCTTCAAGCTTCGAAGCAATTTTCAGGTAAAAACCCACAATCCCTCATCCCTCGTTTCTCTTATTTGATCGTTAGATCATTGTTATTATCATTGTGGTGCTAGGGTTTTGCGCAAGAGAGGAAGTTTGTGGGAATCAAGCTCATCGGAGATTCGATCTACATGAATCATCCGACTGAAAGGTATAATCCCTTTATTCTTTGCGTAGAATCATTTTCTCGTTTGTGGCTTGCGTGTGTCGAGTGGGAGTTGGCCGAAAACCCTAGGATGTTAGGGTGGGGGGGGGCTTACGGGGGTCTGGCTAGGATTCGGAGACGCCGGAACCGCGCAAGGCGACCGGCAGTGGTGCTGGTCGGTCACGACAGCCCTCCGATAAGGCGTTACATGGCTGAGACGAGGCGGCAAGGCTGCTCAAATCCATCGGGAAGCCGGGTTAGTCTTGGGTTGGGGTATGCGTGCATGGCGGGAGCCGTACGTAGGGGTTGTAAATGGTTGGTGGCGTTGGGACGTGAAACCAACGGATCCTTGAGTCTGGTGAACGTGTTGGGATTTTGGGGGTGTACAGTTTCGTATTTCATGCGAACCATGCATGGTAGCATGCATGCCCGGTTAGCCATGCACATAGTCGTTCTAGTAGTGTAAGCGGGGGTGTAGGTATCGAGTCGTGTATTGACTCATGTATGGTGTGTATTATCGGTGAGAGGTCGAAAGGCGAGCATGGGGAGTTAGTGAGTCCTAAAGATCGTAGTGTGTCGAGCAAAGGTGAGTTTCTATCGCCCACCTTTTAAACGATTTATTTTTTTGGGCTTGAATACATGTGAAACGTGTTTTGCTAAGTGAATGCATGCATAGACGATACTTTTGCGAAGAAATATATATTTTTTAAATAATCGTTATGCTTGCACGTGTGTACGAGTTTTGTGTCACGTACTTAATCTTCGTGGCGGGAGATCAAGCGTAAGCTTGTTATTGTGTTGACGTTAGTCAGGGGTTATTATGTTGACGTTAGTCAGCGGGTTACTAAGTCTACCAACAGTCAGGTGGGAGATCTTGGTTGCTTGTGTCTTCGAGCCAGTAATCAGGATATACTTGTGTATTGTTAATTATAGTGATTTGATCTTTGAGAACTACTGAAATGAGATGAAACTTATTTGGGAATATAAACCATTTTTATAACGGTTTTGGGAATTAATATTTCTTAGTAAATTACTATAGAACTCACTCAGCGTAGCTGACTTTTAAGCATGTATTTCAGGTAAAGAGAAGGTGTGAGCTGGCGGCTTTCTGGATGGTGATTGGTCACCGTGATATTTCATGATCACACTTGTTTTTAGTCGTTTCATTGAGACATTTAAATATTAGAATTTGATTTGAATTATGCTTGGGTCAGGTCGTTGACCACTGTTGGATATTTGATTTTCGCTGCAATGAATTGAGTTTAGTTTGATGTGTATAACTACTTAGCTTGCGTTTGAGCCAACAAGTAGGGTTCCCTGGTTTTGGGGTCTTACAAGTTGGTATCAGAGTGGTGGTTTAAATAATCTAGGCATCCTCGATGCCTAGACTTAGACTGAGAATGGGACCAATGAGTGGGAGTGTCATCACGTGTAACTAAAAGCCAGAAGCGCCAGGTACGAGTTTGTATGTGTGTCGCGTTAGTGTGTCGTGTTAGTAGGCTAAGACAGGGGCGTTAGGCCAAAATGCAGTACAGGGAGGGTTTAAAACCTGAAAAGCAAGGTGTGAGGATAATGGTGATTGGCCACCGTCATTAACTAATTGCACTGCTCGTAATGTTTTAAACCATACCTGAATCTTGCTCTGTTTGTTATTATTTCAGTAAGTAGATGGCACCGAAAATACAAGTTGCTGCTACTGCTAATGCCGGGAGGCGTCGTAGGAATGTTCAGAACGAGGATATTAATGGAGAAGAGGTGTCGGTTCACACCAAACCATCTGTGCATACAGAACCTTCAGTGCACTCTGAGCACAATGAGGAGTTCCAGTTCGAACCAGCGGTTCATGATGCGGTGAAGAAGGAAGTGGTGGAGATGATCCATGAGTACTTGCCAAACATTGTGAAAGCGGCATTCGAAGATTTAAAGAAGAGAGTCCTAGAGGATGTGAAAGAGAAGAAGAAACCGTTTGGGGGTGGCGGTAACTGTGACTATGGATACTTTAAGAAGCAGGATCCGCCTAAATTTGATAGCCGTAAAGATGCGATGGCTACGTACTACTGGCTTACTGAGATGGAGTCTACCATCTCAATCAGTGAGTGTAGGCCAGACCCGAGCATGAAGTTTGTTTCACACTCATTCTCTGGGGAGGCTTTGTAGTGGTGGAACTCAGTTAAAGAAAGAAAGACTGCTCAGGAACTGAGAAATATGACTTGGGATGATCTAAAAGAGTTAGTGAGAAAGAAGTTATGTGCTCCGGGGGAGCTAGCGTGCACATAACTATAGACTGAGGGACTTGAAGACGTAGAGTCCTCGCCGAACCCGACACGCCGCGGAAAAGGAACAAAACTTCTTTCGCAAGGCTCCTCACCAAGTAGAGCCATCCTCGACAGTACCACTCAAAGGACAAAGGTACCTGCGCGTACGGTAGAGAGGGACCACGCTGCCATGACAGGAATGTCAGGTGCTGGGGGACATCCCCATGCACACAGACGAGCCCACCAGATAAGACAAATCTTATACCACTAACGGTTGTCACCTGCGGGACCACAAGGCTGATGGCGACGTTCACCCAATAGCATACCCGTCAGGCCAGCTCCTTGATAGGGACATCTCAGCACCCTACTTCGGCTATAAATATGAGGCATGAACCTCCAGGTATCGGCATCTTCTTCCCTAAGCTCTTTCTTATCCATAATCTTCATATACCTTAACTCCGATACTTATCCTCACGCCGGAGGGTGGTCACAGGGAAACCCCCTTCCCTGTGGCGAGACTAACGGCTTTGCTTGTTTTGCAGATCGGTGGTTTCACCTTGAGCTCCTCCTCACTTTATTGACCACGTACCCCGGAGATAGGCCAGCTAGAACCCCCGTTTAACTAGTGTATCTTCAAAATGATAGAAAAAATTAATTTAAAATATATTGTTTCAGAATGAACCAATGGGAGTGCTCACATTATGTTTCACAAAGATTCAAAAACAAAAATATCCAAAGGCTTACCACCAACACATATAACGGCTATAATTGTTCATTTAGATTCTGTTTGGTTCATTATGATCTAATTTTGCGGTTTTTCGCCTTTTCTTCTTTCATCCGACATGAATCATTGAGGGTATCATTAATATAACATAAAAGGATTGCATGTAGTCCCGACTTCCAGTATCGATCTATTATTCAAATGCAAAATCTTCCATTTTATTTATATTTAAAAAGGCAAGGATGATGACTCATAAATTGAGCAAAGACTAAAGGGGAGTCAACGAGTCAAATCTTGATAGTTTATCTTCATCATAAAGGATATTTTGATAAAAAAATGATGTGTTTCGTATATAATAGTTTCTGTCAACTTGTTTAAAAGGCGATCCTGAATATAAGCCCGTTTTAAAAAAAAATCTAAATGAAAACATAATAATAGTTCGGTTCGTAACAGTACCACAACGGTTACGATGGTCGCTCTAGGCCACTATACCAAAAAAGGCGATCCTAGATATAAATCCATTTCCAAAAAAAATATATCGGAACATCGACAAAAAACAAACTAAAATTGTCCACCCGCTCCGTTTTCTAAAAAAATTAACAAACGAAGCTATTAAAGGAAAACAAAATTATTGTAAAAATAAACGGGTTAAAGGCGTATATTATATATAGCATAAGGGGTGAAAATGAAAAAAACATGGCAAGAATTCACTAAAATCATCACTGTTCAACCTCACTTTCCTTTAATCTTTATTATAATAATGGAGTTTAAAGTCTAGATTGTCTGTTTGTTTTTTAAACTTTGGATTATAATAAGTTGAGACGTGTTATGTGGGGGTAAAATATGAAAATTTCCAAAGCTATTGGCGTTTGAAAGGGGTTAAGGATGAATGGAGGACAAGAATCAATAAATCAAAGTCTTGAATGTCTTGGTCAATATAGAAAAAATTACCAAAGTGATAGGACAAGTTGACCCAGTCAATGTTAAAGCTTATTAGATGTTTTCGCCCCTTCCTTCATAGATGTAGAAATTAGAAACACTCATGCATATAATGCAATATTAATGGAGTCTCAGGAAAGCAGGTGATAAGTTGGAATTTGCAATGATTCTCGTCTTCTTTTTCGTATTTGTACTTCTTTTTTGTCTACCTTACCTTCATTCTGCTACAACCAGCAACATATCTATTCCTATCTGCCCAGAAAGCTTCAATTGCCCTGGTTTGACACCGTTCAAGCAGTGGCGAAGCTTCAATAAAAACCCGGGGGGGGCCGGGATTTTTTTTTCCTATCGGGGGGGCCGGTACTATAAAATATGCGGCCGAATACATATAAATTAACACTGTCGAGCAAAAAATCGGCCGAATACGTATAAATTAACACTACTGAGCGAAAAATCGGGGGGGGCCCAAGATTCGCCCCTGCGTTCAAGTACCCGTTTTTCAATGTCACTGACACACGATGTGGGTCGATCAGGGTTAACTGTACTTCCAAAGGTGGGGAAATTCAAATTGGAGAACAATCATATGAGATTTTTAGCAAGTTTGCTGATCATAATTCTAATATTCTAATCATCCGGAACAGAACATTTGAGCAGCTTGTGAATAGTACAAACTGTGAGGCGCTTATGAATAATTTGACTTCTCCAAGTCCAAGCCCTCTTTTGTATTCAATTTCAATAGCCTCCTTCATCACTCTCTTCAAATGCACAAAAAATCTCCCATCTGATCAACAAACATATGCTTATTTTGACCCACATGACTACAATAGCAACAAAACATGCAAAGATTACAATTTCTACTATAACTACTTGAACGTAACAGTTCCAAGTGACCTCCCACGTACATGTCAAGTAGTGCAGCTACCTGTGATATTGCCAAGTAATCCAGGATTTGATGAAACCAACATATTTTCTTTTCTCTCTTATTTTCTCTCTATTATATTTAAATTGTCACCTTCCTGTGAACTCTGATTGAACTAATTCCAGCGGCGTTGGAACCGGGTCGTCGAAATAAAGCCTAGAGCTAAACCCTAGACCCTAAATCTAAACCCTTAAAGCTAAACCCTAAATGCTAAATGTTAATCCTAAACCTTAAAGCTAAACCCTAAAAGCTAAACTCAAAAACTTAACCACCCACCGCCCAAAAACCTAAACCTACCCACCCCACCCCCCAAAAAACCTAAATCCTCCCACCCCCACCCCCTAAAAACCTAAATGCCCCCAACCCCCACCCCTCAAAAACCTAAATCCCACCTCCCAAAAACGTAAATCCTCCAACCCCCACCCCCCAAAAATCTTGACGAGCCGGTTTCAATACCGCTGGAATGAGAGTTCGTTTGACTCGGTTTTGGTTAAAAAAGAAATCATTTCTTAGGGATTTAGCAAAAATTCACTTTTTATTTTAAACTCCATATATATATATATATATATATATATATATATATATATATATATATATATATATATTGAATCTTCTATTCTCTTTGTTCTTATTTTCAATATGGTATTCGAGCAAGTCTAGTTCTCTTGAAAAAAAAAATTCGAAACTCCCAACATACTAGGGCAAGATAAGTCTGAATTGCCGTTCAAAACAAAAAGAAAATTCTTTCTTTTTTGAGTTAATTACATGAATGCTCCATGTGGTTTGATCAAATTGCGGATTTGGTCGTTAGCTTTGAGAAATTACAGATTTGATCCGTAAAAATTTTAAACTTGTTTCACTGACAGTCCCTGTAGTGGATGAGTGTTAACTTTTTCTGTTAAACGGGTGTGAAAAGACTAAAATACCTCTTTATAATAAATAAATAAAAAAAGAATATATTAATATGGATGGGGCCCACCTTTTTATTAATTAAATTAAAGAAAATAATAATATAAATGAAAATAAATTAAATATTAAATTTTTTTAACTTTTTTAAACCCCAACCCTAGCGTTCACCCCCCCCCCCTCCATTTGTCTTCTTCGGCATAGCCAGGGGCGGATTTACTTGTGTCGGGAGGGGTTCACAGGAACCCCCCGAGTTTTGAAATTATAGTGTAACGCTAGGTAAAAAAACTGGGGTGAACCCCATAAAAAATTGTAGGGTGAACCCCCTTACAAAGTATAACAAGTGTTGTAGTGGTTTAGACTTTGCATTATTACAAGGAGGTTGTGTGTTCGAATCCCTTCACCATCACTTTTTAAAACCTTTTTTTTAGCTGAATGCTTGTTTTCATTTAGCTGATTATGTATGGGCCAGGCCCTTTAACTTGTTTATTGTTTTCAACACAACTCAGGGATAATAGAAATTAGGGATCGAGAGGAGAGGAGTCTGCTGCTGAAATTAGGGATCGAGCCAACCTACCTGCCCTGCGCTACGTGCGTGACCCGACCTGCTGCTGCGACTCAAGCGCCGCGCTGCTCACCCCAGTCAGTCCTCGCATGCTGCTCGGTTCGGTTCTCCCCTGCTCACGACACAGACCACACACACATGTTAGGGTTAATTTTATTTTTGTTGTTAACTTGTTAGGGTTAATTTTATGTGTGTTGTTTACTTGTTTGAATGTTAGTTAAAATGTTAGATGTTATTAAGATTTTAGATGTTAATTTGAATTTGATTCCTAGGTACTATTAATCTATTATGGATATTAAAAGATATTTTCATAGAGCACCGTCACCATCAAATCTTGAATCATCATATTCAAATAGTAAACCGTCTCGAATAGATTTGAATGAGCTTCCATGGGATCCTTACGTTTATGAGTTCGTTGAGCCCGTTTGGTAATTTTGGTGCCTTTAAAAAACTAAACTTGCTAAAGTTGGCCGAGATGCATCCATATGATTTTAATTTTGATGAGCAAGACAAGCTAATGTATCAACTCGACCGCTACATTGACTATGTGAAAAAAGATAAGTGGTTTGCGATCCTAAATGGAGTAAGTGATCTTGCCAAAATGATTGTGAAAACAAATAAACACATTGATTATCCGTTGTTCTATCGTTTGATAAAGTTATCATTAGTAAAAGTTGGAGTGGTAAGTAAGCGTGGGTGTTTATATAGCAGGAGAGTTTGTACACGGTGGCAAGATGGTTGATGATGACGACTACGTGTAAAGGTGTATGGTTGATTTGGTTTGCTGACGTCGTCACGGGGATGAAACGTGACGTTCATAGCAGTGAAACGTGGCAGATGCAGAAGAGTTCACTCGAAGAGAGGGTAAGTTAAGTTCGTTCTCGAATTTGGTGTTTCCGTGACGCTTGTAACATTTTGGTTTGATGCAAAATTTTACAATTGGAGGTGAGGTTTGGTTATTTTTATAATTAAATAAGCCTGATCAAAAGTGTGCTTTAAAAGATTGATCTTTTTTAAAAGTATTATTAAAACTACATTTTTTTTATGTTATAGAATTATCATGTCCAAGGTCGGTAACCCAGGGTTACGACAAGTGTTGAAAGATATTTTTCTTCAATGAAGCATGTGTAGACGGATTTGCGTAATAGGATGGGTGATGGATACATGAACGATTCATGCATTTGTTACATAGAAATGAGTTATTTCAACAAGTTTCGGACGAAGATGTAATGCAACGATTTCAAAAGATGAAAACTCGTAGGGAACAACTCTAGTTTATTTAATTCGTAAGGAAAGACTATTTTATTTTTATATTATGTATGTTTTAATTTCTAATGACGATGTTTTTTTATTATGTTATTGTATTTATGTTATGTGATGAACTTTACCCGACCCGGATTTTTTTATGTCCGACCCTATGATATTAGAGAATCTAAAAACAGTGAACCACTTGAAAATAATTCCTGGATTCGCCACCGGGCATAACTACAGCCACCAGTTCTACCACACCTGCCGATACCACCGGTAGTATCATCTCCATTTGGGCCCACCACTACCCCAAAACCTAAAATTTCCTTGAACTCTCCCCCTTCAAAACCTCAAGATTCTGAGTTCCAGAAGAAATCCCATTGTGATGATCTTTGAGGGGTACTGGTACTGACTTCTGCCCTAATCCATCATCATCATCATCATCATCATCACCCCTTATTCTCTTCCCATCTTTAACGGTTACTAGTTCAAGAAGAAATCCCATCGATGTCCCGCCACCATCGTTGTATATTTCCAGCCCTAATGCCATCACCGTCTACCCATTGTCCTACACCATCCCTGTGGGTTGGAGCCTGTGACAGCCATCAAAAATAAATGTAACCGAGATCTAAACATATCGGTGACCCTCACCGCCCCCTCGTCCCTGCGAGTTTAGCGATGATGTCTCATGCGATTGATTTTGGAATCAGTCAACAAGCAGGAACTCAATCGATTTAGGCATGAGTGTGTGACTAAGCATGGCTCCCTTAACCTTCTGTATCATCATTTATGAGAAGGTTATTCTTTAATCTTTGTATTCTTTGTGTCCAATTAGTAGTCAATCAATTTGATCCCCAAAATTACATTCAGATCATCCCAAAATAATATTAATAGAAAAAAAAAGTTGTTTCAGTATCTGATTAGCTGAATTCTAGATTAGATTCTTTGCTTGGTTTTTTTTAATCAAGATTCTGTCAAAAACGGGAAATTTGTGGTAGACAGAGAGAGTTGCATCGGAAAAACAAGGGTTTTTGTGTCGTTGCAGTGGTGGTGAGTGAGGGAGGGGAGCTGATGTCGTGGGGATGAGTGAGTGTTGATGGATCCTACAACATATTAATATATAAATTTGAGTTTATTTTTTGTATTATTAAAATATGTGTGTTTTGATCATTTAAAAAAAATTAACAAAAAAGTTAACCCCCCACCTACTCCGGTGACTGTCAGTGAAACGAAATCAAATTATGCGGGGACTAAACCCGTAATTTCTTAAAATTAGGGACTATATCCGTAGTTTGGCACTTTGACCAAATCACATGGACCATCCGTATAATTAACTCTTCATTTTTTATTTATTAGTCCATGTATATTTCTTTTAAAACCTTGTTTTTTATTCCTTATTTTTTAATTTTTCTTTTTTTTGATAAGTTTTAGTTCCTATTATTTCCTCTCTTTTAACTTATTATTTATCTCTACTCTTAAACTCTGAAAATGTTTATATGTCCCATCTTTATCATATAAATTATCGTCTAATAATCAAACCACAAACGAACTTAACTGCATTGCTATAATGAATTCGACCTTTTGCCTTTTGCAAATATTTGTACGAAAGCAATAATTGGACGTGGTACTGAACGAGATGGGTTGTATTATGTTGATGAAGTCTCACGAGTAGGGCAAGCAGGCTTAGCCCATGTGTAGAACCAAAGACTGATTGCTACCAAATTATTCTAAGTACAAATGCTGCTGATAGGCTTATCAGCAGCATTCAACACTTGTTGCTGCTGATAGGCTTATCAGCAGCATTCAACACTTGTTGCTGCTGATAGGTTTATCAGCAGCATTCAACACTGGTTGCTGCTGATAGGCTTATCAGCAGCATTCAACACAAGTTGCTGCTGATAGCTTTATTCTCTGAAGACCAAACGTTGCAGCTGACTATCCATGTGAAGCGCCTCTGACACCTTTCTGCAAAAGCAACTGCCACACTCCAAGCAGAAGGAACCTCAATGGCGCAACCAATAAAGGACAATAACGCGCGTCTCCAAGCATGCAAACAATGATGCCTAAGAAGACGTTTCAGTAAAGTTATCTAGATTAGCCTTTGCGTGTAATTTAGATTAATAAACAAGATCAACGGCTTGTGTTAGATCTGATCCTTAGAATCAAGGGTCTGTCTTGATTCTAAGTTACTATATATCTTGTAAACACTTCAAACAAGGAGTGCTTGTGCTTATACTTAATAGTGCTTTTGTGCTTTCATAGTGCTTCTTGATAGTGTTTTACTTGTAAACTTGTAATCTCAGAAGTTTAATACAACAGTGCATTTATCAGTATTCTTGCTGTTTACTTGTTTACTTTGTTGGTTGTTATTGTTTCCGCCAATATCAACTAGAATAGAATCACCTTGTAATCTTTCGATCCTACAAGTGGTATCAGAGCTTTGGCTCAAGATTAAACAAACTAACACTTGTTTAATCACTTTCTGATTCTATTCAAAACTCTATTCTTGATCAAGTCACACAAAACAAAAATGGCACAAAGCAACGGGCTTGAAGACATCCTGAAGCAGCAATACGAAAACTTTGTCTGCAATGAAGGTGAGTCACTAACCAGTGTGTATAACAGGTACACTTACTTGGTAGGAGAGCTGCAGTGCTCTAAGGTGAAGCTGGAGAATGAAGACATTCTCAAAAGGTTCATCAGATCTCTTCCTAGTTGCTGGACACTTTACACAGTGTCAATAAGAAGAACTGAGAATCTGAAGACTCTGCAGATGACCGAGCTCTTTTGTATGCTAAAAGCCTATGAATTAGAAATAATTCAAGCCAAAGAAAGAAGCTCAAGCCATCAATCAGCCTCTTCCACCACCTCTCCCGCGCTTCACTCTGACCACTCAGGTACTGACTTTGACTGGAGCTTCCAGCCTGAGGATCTTTCTGCCAACAATCAAGCTCTCATGGCAGACACATTAGAGGTATCCTCTCTAACTTCAGACACATCAGAGGTACCACCAAAGGTATATGAAAATCTATGTACTCAAGAGTGCATTGATAAGGTCCTTGGATATAGGAAACATAACCAGAAGCTCATAGATCAAAATGAAGAATTTCACCAAATGAAATCTGAATTTAAAAAGGTTGAAAATAGTTACAAGGAAAAGAATGATTGTTTAAAAAAAGAAATTTCATCATTAAAACATGAACAAACAAACCTTGAAACTCAAATTGATGATATTCTGGTTAAGTTGAAAGCTGCAAGGGCTGAATTGGCAGACCAAAAGGTCCATGTGGAAAAATATGAATTTGCATCAAAAAAGCTGCAAAGACTTTTAGATGTTCAAATTCATGAAAATGTAAGAACTGGGTTGGGATATCCTGCTGACCAGTATAAAACCGTCGCACCTCCTGCTGATTACGTTGCCATCCATGAACCAAGATTCAATCTAGCAAATCTTGACATGGCCAACCGAAATCTTGACCCTGCTGTCAAAGAAACCCCTGTGCAAGAATGCACTGCTTCATCAGAGACTGAGTCAACTTGCTCAAACTCCACTGAAACAAGTAATGTCTCATCTCCTCATGCCCCTCAAGTGATAGTCACTAAAGATGAAGTCCCTATTATCTCTTCAATACCAGTTCCTAAACCCTTCAAACAAATCAGAATTAGCTATCCTCCAGAAGGAAGAAAGCTAACTATTGAAAAGGGACAGTCTTCCACCTCCACCAACTCAAAGCCTCCTTTCAATTCAGTCCAGCCAAGGAAGGTGTTTGACACATATCATGCACTTGAAGAAAGGGTTCCATATGTTCAAAAAACATTGGAAGAAGCTACTTTTGAGCACAACAAAGCTCACCCTTAGAATTTCAAAGACCTTTTCAAAAGAAAGGATTATGTGCATCTGTCAAAGGATAAACTGGCAAAATCATGTTTTGTCTGTGGGAAATATAACCACACTGCCAGCACCTGCTTCTACTACATACAGCAGCAAAGAAACTTCAAGCAACATGCTTTTGAGAAGACAAAGAAGAACAAACAGGTAAGAAGCTTTGAAGCTAAGACAACTCAATTCAGAAAATCTCTTTCTCGACCAAGGGAGCAGTTGTCAAAGCCTCAAAAATCTTGCATCATCTGTGGAAAATCAGACCATTTTGCTGCAAACTGTAAGTTTAACCCTTTCAACCAGATTCTTCAACAAGCCCCTCAAAGACAAAGGGTAAAGAAGGATCAACATACATCAGTTGTTAGTCCAGTTAAGCCCAAGAAAACGGAGCAGAAGCCTTCAGCAGCAACCAAATCTGTTGCTGATAAGCTAACAAAGTCCGCAGCAAAAGTGTCCACTGCTGATAAAGCAAGATCCAAGGGAAAGCCTTCAGCAGCAACAAAGTCTGCTGCTGCTCAAGCAAAGCCTTCAGCAGCAACACAGTCTGCTGCTGCTCAATCAAAACCATCAGCAGCAACACCAGCTGCTGCAGCTATGCCAAAGTCATCAGCATTCACGCCAGCTGCTCATAGGTCAAAGAAAACTGGAAAACCTATACCTCAGCAATGGAAGGTGAAGATACCACCAAGCATCATCATTGGCTCCGTTGAATGTGCACATACTGACACTCATAATCCAAGAACCCTTTTCTGCAAGAACGCAAGCTCTTGGATTTCTCCCACTGGTATGATGAACTTTGTTTAAAATCTTTCTCCAAAATCAGATTCTGTAAATGTGTTGGTATCTTGTTGTAAATAAAAGTAATAAGTCAGCAGCACTTTTGCCTTTCAGCTGCTGACAGGTTTAATTTTCAGCAGCAGTGGATTTGCCACTGACTGCCTTAAGTTATCAGCAGTAACAAGTTCTCCTGCGGATAGCTTTAAGGCAATCAGCAGTAAAATCCCTGCTGCAGACCATTGCATCTATCAGCAGCAATTAAGTTTGCTGCTGACAGACTTAACCTTCCACAGCAACCAAGTTTGCTGCTGATGGGTAAAACAAGTCTACATTAACTTTTACCCGAGGTAAAAACATATCGTCAGTCTTTACCATGACTGCTCGGTGTATTACAGCTGTAACAATGAAAAGTAAATAAGGTTGTACTGTACAAGTCATTCTGCCTTTTCTCTCATCTGCCGCTATAAGATCAAATCAAATTCTCCTTTCCACCTCTTCACATTTAATTCAACCCTAACCAACTATCACTTTCACCCTAAGTCCCCACCACATTCAAATCGCTCCATATTCTTCATTCTCTCAAGTCTCCACCATATTCAAATCATCCCTCCAAAATCAAACGGCTATGGCAGATATTGATAACCCAGATGACAAGTTCTCCACATACCATAACCTAACAGCATACCTCACCAAAGGAAAGAAATCCGATGGTTTTGACGATATGATCGATTTCTTATGTCGATCAAAGATCTTCTTTGCCCTCACCACCAACCCTACCATATATATCCCTCATATGGAGGATTTCTGGAGTACCGCCGTCTACTCAACCGAACAAGGGATTCCCAATATCAAAGCCAAAGTAGACGGCAAGAATATCACCATCTTGGAAGCTACTCTCAGAAAACATCTTAAGCTTCAAGATGAGGGAGCAGCCATCTCATACTCGAAGGACGAATACATGAGGACCTTTGTCTCCATTGGATACACTGGAAATCAAACCGAGTATACGATCGAGAAGGCGCTGATGGGCCCTCCATGGAAGTATCTGTGCCACACTCTTCTCCAATGCATCTCTCAGAAGAGGAGTGGATGGCATCAGGTAAGCTCTGCTCTGGCCTCCGCCTTCCATGGTATGGTCACTAACCAAGGCTTCAACTTTGCACATCTCATTTTTGAGGGTTTGCGATATAACCTTCAAGAGGGTGCAAAGCAGCAATTTTTCATGTACCCAAGATTCCTGCAGGAAGTTTTCAATCAAGAACTAAAAGATCTTACAAAACCTGCAAGAATCTACATCATGTTGGGTCATAAAAATAACATTTTTCAAAGCATGAGGACTGTTTCCAAAAAGTTCTCAGGGGTCAACGTTCCATTGTTATCTACAATGCTGAACGTACAAAGTGCCCAGGGTGACAGTTCAGCAAACCCAGCTGATACTGATCCCACACCCTCCACCTCACTGCCACAAAATCAATCCGCTGCTTCCCTTGATCGAACCCCTGTGCATTCTACTGAGGATGCACAGGCACATAATTTACTTACCCACAGTTTGCTTGCTTAACCGGAACACAGGGCCCCGGTTGCAGCCAAATATACAAGGAAAAGGGGCAAGAGAACTCCTTCTTCTCTTGCCTCCAAGGCCCAAACCCAAGCCAACATCCCTCACTCAGAATCACAACATTCTAGTGAGAATATCATAAGGGAAAGCCACACTGTTAGGGAGACTCCTTCGGAAGTCTCTCTATTAGGATTAGGACCACTTCCCCGATCCATAGAACAGCCCCCTGAGCACTTCCTTTCTCTTCTGAACTTAAGTGTTGAGGAACCTGATCAAGATGATGTACCTTCTCCAACTACCACTATCTCGGAGGTACTGATTGGTCTTGCTTCCGAAGCACCCAACCCAAGTTCTTCACCCTTGAAGGTCCACTCTAGGAGTAATGAAAGAGTGGATGTGAAAGAGGCTGTCACTACTACTGGTCCATCAAATGACCAGGAGGACAGTGACAACATCTTTAAGACCTCAACCACGGCAACTCATAGTGAGGGTGTTTCCTTGGAAACTCCCCTCACTGAGAGGAATCCCAGGCGCCAAGAAACCACGGGTGATGGGGATGCTGAGGCTCGGCCTACGGCCCCATCTGGGTCCAAGGATTCCACAACTGTGGATGAGGACAGATTGAAACTTCATAACTTGGAATTGACGGCCAGGGTGGCTATGCTAGAGGCTGAAGTGTCCAAACTACGACACCAAGTCTCTATGCATGAAGCCCATCAATGCCCAACTTTATCCACTCCCTCCCTTGTATCAGTAGACACCCAAACTGATGCCTACCTGTCTACTGATGCAACCAAAAAGGGGGAGATGATCTCTATGGAAGAAGATAAAGACAGTCTTGACGACTGGATTCAAGAGCAGGTTGTACTTCAAAGCTCACTATTCAAGCCAGCCTTTGTCCAAATTCATGACTTGCCAGTCCCAGATAATGAAGACGAAGAGACATCTGAAGACTGGAAGTTGGTCGTCAGGGCTGTCGATGAAATGCTGAATGATGTTGAAGACACAGAACAAACAAATACATCATTCAGCATCCTTCCTGAAGCAGCAGCCATCATTGGTCAATCCTCAACCCCCCAACTATTCAGATCATCAAAGAAGCTAGAATTTGACTCCATTTTAGCTTGGGGGTATGATGGATCATCTGAGAGGTTTTTGATTGGATGGGAGTTCAGCGGAGTAGAAGAGCTGAACTGGAACTCTCTCAATGCCCTCAAAGTCCTACATCTGCATTTAACTAACTGCATCAACACCTCAACAGATCTCTCAGCAGAACTTGCAATTGGCAGGTTCCATGACCTGATGGAGGATAATCTACCCAGGTTCCAAAGATTCCTACAAGCAGCACATCGGGTAGCTTATCCTGAATCCTCGGCGGCCGCAGAAAGGAGACTGACTCCTAGCAATCTTGAAATAACAAGGAGCAGTCTTCTCCCTGAAGAAGAAGTTCTGGGCCTTCAAAGATTCCTGTATGCCTTCTTGGTCAAGGACTTAGACGTGCTAGGTTGGGTGAGCACTAAGTCCCTTGACCACACTTTTCTGCTCAGCAACGGCTCCTCTCTCATCATCAACACCAGGAACATCCTTCAGCTGCCCTCAGACTTCCTATTCAAGATTTTTCAGCTCAGGGCAAACATCTGCAATGTCAACTCTCTTGAAAGCCAGGCAATGATAGCTACTGTCAGAGCCCATCTTGAAGAAGAAAGACTGATTACTCAGGAAGAGTCTGTGTCAACTTCTGATGCTGACTCCAACTCAGATACTCCACAAGTTAAAGCCACATCTGCAGCATCTGGCACAAGATCTTCTCTTAGGGATCAACTGAGGGAAATAGAAGGTCCTGAGTATCAACTTGATGAAGAAAGTGATCATCCCTTGTCAATCCCTCTACTTGCCAATGAAGCTGAGGCAGAGATCCCAATAGCAGCATCATCATCTGCTGTTGTGGTCAGTGAAGCTGAAGCAGAGGCATCCAATGTAAACAAAGGAAAGGGAATCATGACTGATGAAGATGAAGAGAGGTTGCAAAAAGAGAAAAGAGAGACAGAAGAGAAAAGAAGAAAAAGAGAAGAAGGGGAGATGGCTGACCTGAAAAAGGCTCAAGAAAGAAAAACAGCCATTCTCCTAAGAGAACAAACCATCCAGCTGTATGCTAAACAGCTGGATGAACTAAAAAGAAAGATTCCTGCAGTTGACCGGATTGAAGAAGATGCAGCTCTTGCTCTTCAACTGCAGGAACAATTCAATAAAGAAGAAGAAGAATTGGAGAAGAAGAAGAAAGAAGAAGCTAAGTTCAGGATAACCGATTCTGAACTAGCTAAAGAAATGAGGGAGGAGTGGGTAAAGACTCTAGTCTCTCAAGGTGAGGATGCAGACTACCTTGAGAAACTTTCAACCAAAGAGATTTACAGAGCCTTCATGGGTCAGCAGGGTCAATTGGCTAGAAAGAAAAAGGCTGAAGAAGAAGAGAAAGCCAAGCTACAGTCCAAGAAGACCATTGCCTTTAATAAAAGGACCCATGAAGAAAGGAAGGTCATGATTGACTTCCTTAAGGCCAGAGGAGATAGTGGAAAGAGGCTAGGTCCCATGAATTTCATGAACCTACAAGCCCTCTACTTCAAAGTTAAAAAGGATGAGGAAGAAAGACTAGGGAAGAAGGGCTCCAAGAAAAGGGTACTTATCAAAGAAGAAGAAAAACCAAAGACAAAGAAACCCAAGCCTTCTCCCTCACCTACCTCTTCATCAGTCCATCATCCTTCCATTCTCCTCCCCAAACCTTCCACTCCTCCACCCAACAAGTCCAAATCATCCCACCCAGCTCCCTCTCATCAACAGCCTCCCTTGAAGAAATCCAAATCCCCATCTGAACCTGAAGACTCAAGAAACATAGTTGAATGGGTCTACAATCCACAGGATCAAAGGTTTGAGATCTTCAGGGGGAGAACTGAAAGAAGAAGATCTACATACAGGTCTGTTGATGAAGTTCTGTAACTACCAGATTCAGACCTAAGAAGAATTTTGGAGCTGGGTGAAGCTCATGAGCCTGCAAATGAGAGTGGGAAACATCTTATGCTAGCAATCAGACACTACTTCAACCCTAGCAAAGATGTGGTCATGAATATCAAACCACTCAAGTCCCACTCTCCATTTGTATCTTGGTCCTACAATGCTGATTTGGATGAGTTCACTCTGATTGATGTAAAGAATCAGCAGATGAGATGTTCAAGTAAAGCAATCTACAAAATGCCACACAAAGACATCAAGACTCTGTCTGAACTTCCACTAAACAATCCCAGCAAGGATCCAAGAGGCTATGAGGTTGAAAGGATAGTCAGCCACATGCAAAAGCTTCAGCAGCAAAGTGATTAGAAGAATTTTGGTTGCATCAGTCTAGGGAGAGTTTGTAGAACCAAAGACTGATTGCTACCAAATTATTCTAAGTACAAATGCTGCTGATAGGCTTATCAGCAGCATTCAACACTTGTTGCTGCTGATAGGCTTATCAGCAGCATTCAACACTGGTTGCTGCTGATAGCTTTATTCTCTGAAGACCAAACGTTGCAGCTGACTATCCATGTGAAGCGCCTCTGACACCTTTCTGCAAAAGCAACTGCCACACTCCAAGCAGAAGGAACCTCAATGGCGCAACCAATAAAGGACAATAACGCGCGTCTCCAAGCATGCAAACAATGATGCCTAAGAAGACGTTTCAGTAAAGTTATCTAGATTAGCCTTTGCGTGTAATTTAGATTAATAAACAAGATCAACGGCTTGTGTTAGATCTGATCCTTAGAATCAATGGTCTGTCTTGATTCTAAGTTACTATATATCCTGTAAACACTTCAAACAAGGAGTGCTTGTGCTTATACTTAATAGTGCTTTTGTGCTTTCATAGTGCTTCTTGATAGTTTTTACTTGTAAACTTGTAATCTCAGAAGTTTAATACAACAGTGCATTTATCAGTATTCTTGCTGTTTACTTGTTTACTTTGTTGGTTGTTATTGTTTCCGCCAATATCAACTAGAATAGAATCACCTTGTAATCTTATGATCCTACACCATGGAACATCTGAACGACAATGATAGTTATGGCACAAGACGCTCGGTCATCCCTCATACGGTTATCTTTGTACCTTATTTCCATCTTTATTTAAGAATAATAATTCAAAATCATTGTGAAACTTGTGTTCTGGAAAAAAGTCATCGAACATCATATATGCCATCAGAAAATAAATCAAAATCTCCTTTTTCACTAGTACACTCCAACATATGAGGTCTGACCCTCCCTCTTCTATAGGTGATTTTCGATATTTTTTGTTGTTTGTCGATAAATGTACTCCCATGTCTTGGGTGTATTTTCTAAAAGAAAAGTCCGAGGTTAGTGAGAAACTCATTAACTTCTACCACCTGGTCCATACTCAGTTTAATAGGCAAACTCAAATTCTTCGCTCAGATAATGGTAGAGAATTTGTCAATAACACTATTCAAAGTTTTTTTCCGAGATCATGACATAATACACCAAACATATTGCTCATATACGCTACAACAGAATGTTGTTGTTGAACGAAAAAACCGAGATATTCTAGAAACCACCCGAACCTTAATTATGGAGTCCCATCTTCTCAAATATTTCTGGCCTGATGCAGTCACATCAGTTGTCTACCTTATCAATCGTATGCCATCTCGTGTCCTAAATCATGAAAGCCCATTCAAAAATTGTCTACCCATATCGTCCCCTACCATCAGATCTCATTCTTCCTTCAAAAATATTTGGTTTTTAGTATCATTATCTAATAGGAGAGAGATGCGAGAAAAACATGCTGAGTATGCATCAGAAAGTGACATTTGCTCCCCTAAATTATTTATTTATTAGTACAGATATAAGCTGGGTGAACTACTCCATTTATTGTCAATTGATATTAGAAGGAACCTTATATGGACTAATGACGGGATTTGGTGAGATTTTTCTCCGGATTACTTTTCAACTATTTTCAATATTTTTAAAAGAAGACAATAAGAAGAACAAACATCTCACAACTATTAAAACAAACTTTCTTTGTGTATGAAATAATTATATTTTGCTTTTAGACACTTGTTGGTTCGAAGAAAGGCAAAGGATAATAATTAATAAATTGAGCAACGACCAATTAGGATTCAACGTGTCAAGTCTTGTTAGTTTGTCTTCATCATAAAGGATATTTTGATGATCAAAATTGACGTGTTTGACATATACTAGTTTCAAAGACTTCATTTTCATACAAAAACTTAGGGGGGTAAACGAGCCGAGCCGAGCCCGAGCTTGACTCGGCTCGTTTAACTTACTGTGAGCTCGAGCTCGGCTCGATTCGGCTCGTTGATAGTTCTATAAGCTCGGCTCGGGCTCGGGCTCGGCTCGTTTATTATATATTAATTAATTTATATATATTTATAAATATTTTTATATAAATTTTATTATAGTTTTTATATATAACATAATACATATTATTTAATTATATTTATCTTAATTTTATATATACTTATTATTATTATTATTATTATTATTTTATAAATATATATTGAATATATTAAAAACATTATATAAATAAAAGGCTCGTTAAGGCTCGATCTTCATATACAAGGCTCGAGCTCGGGCTCGATAGCTAATTGAGCTTTATTTGGGGCTCGGGATCGGGCTCGAGCTCGATAAGGCTCGGCTCGTTTCGAGCTTTTTATCAATCCGATCTCGAGTAGCTCGCGAGCGGCTCGGCTCGTTTGCACCCCTACAAAAACTCCAAGTCAACTGTCATATGCTAAAACTTCTTAACTAATAACAAAAACACAAATTACATGATACTGGTGACTTTTTCTTAAAGTTTTCTAGTGTGGTTTCAAAAAGTTTTGCTGGAAAAGTTGTTACTTTTGCAAATTTTACTCACCTTACAAAAGTTTTTAGTAAATTTAATAAAATGGCCTCTAAAGTCTATGGTGACTTTTTCTTAAAGTTTGGATTATGACCATTTGAGACGTGTTAGATGGGAGAAAATGGGAACCACATGATACTATTCAAGTGTGTCCTATTGGCGTTTCAAAGGGGTTAATAATGAATGGAGGACAAGAATGAGTAATCAACAAATCAAAGTCTTGAATGTCTTAGTCAATACGGAAAAAAAATAGCCAAAGTGATGGAATTTCTATTGTTTTTGGCATTGAAAATGGGGCAAGTTGTGAAAGCTTGCTAAATGTTATCCAACCCCCTTCATTTATCAGATAGATTTATGGAAAAAAAAAAGGACATATGAAGGTAGAAACTATGAACACTCTGTATAAATGCAATAATGGAGTCTCCCAAATGCATGCGATAAGTTTGGTAATTCTCTATCCTCGAATTTGAAATGATTATCATCTTCTTTTTTGTGTCGGTTCTTCTTTCTTGTCTACCTGTCCTTCACTCTGCTACAGACCGAAACAGTTCTATGCCTATCTGCCCAGTAAGCTCTAGTTGCCCTGGTTTGGCACCGTTCAAGTACCCATTTTTCAATGTGCACTGACACGCAATGTGGGTTGATCAGAGTCAGCTGTTCTTCAGGACATGGAGAAATTAAACTTGAAGGACAGTCATATGAGATTGTTAACAAGTTACATTATGATAATAGTTCTGATATTTTACTCATCCGGAACAGAACATTTGAACAGCTTATGAATAATAAAAGCTGCGAGGCGCTTATGAATAATTTAAATTCTCTAAGTCCAAGCCCTCTTTTGTACTCAACTTCACTAGTTTCCTTCATCACTGTCTTCAAATGCACCAAAAATCTCACTTATTTTGAGGAACATAAATACAATAGCTATAACGGATGCAAATATCACAGTTTCTACTATAAGTACTTGAATGGAACAGTTCCAAGTAATCTCCCACATGCATGTCAAGTAGTGTAACTACGTATGAAATTGCCAAATAATGCAGGACTTGATGAAACCAAAATATTTTCTCTCCTCTCCTCTTTCCCCTATATTTTATTTAATCTGTCATCTTCCTGTCAAAACTGTTACAAAACAGGCCGTCAGTGTGAGACTAGAAATGAGCATGTTGAGTGTTCAGACGTTATAAAGGGTATTTACCGCTTCTTTTTCTTTCTTCCATCTTCCCTCATTTTTTCGGTTCACCAGAATGATATGTCTAACATAGTCGTAGGTCTTTTTCTCTCTCCCAATGATATATACTTTTTTCGTTTAGTTGCTGCAGAGAAACAAGACAGAGAACCGACACCAATTCCGTATCAGAGTAATTTCCATCTTTGATCCTATGACTACACCAGCATTGATGCTTCTAATGTAGTCTTGACATTATTTCTTGCCATATATCATCCAACTAATCTTCTATTATTTGGTTACTGTAGAAAAACAAGGCAGAGAACGGACGATTAAAATTCTGGTGGTAATATGCATCTTCAATCCTATGTGTTATTATAGTTATCTGTACTGAATGTGTTCCATTTTCTTGTTCTAGTAATCGCTGGATCAACATTAATCCTCTTGCTTTCTACTTCTGTCATCTTCATAATCTGGCGTCATTGTAAGAGCAACCCTTTTTCCTATGTCTCATCAAAGAACAAATCTCCAAGCCTTGAAGACATAAGTCTCTCTTGTGGCATCTCTGTTTTCTCCTATAAGGAGCTTGAAAATGCCACTCATTATTTCGACCCTTCTCATGAACTAGGGGATGGAGGTTTTAGAGCTGTTTATTATGGTAAGAACTATCAGTCACCAATCACTATTAAACAGATACTTTGAATTTAAAGATTCTAATATAGAAGTCATATATTCATATATTTATGAAGAGAAAGACCATGTAAAAGTAAGTAGGCAACCTTATGATATAGATCACTCTCCTCCCAAATTGAAGTGTCTCTTACCATTTGCTAATTATTTCAAACAAAAAAGTCATTGATTGTTTATGCTCACTTGAAAACACCCAACTTGATCTTTCCATCTTTCTGAAAAAGGTAAACTCAAAGACGGGTGAGAATTTGCAGTGAAGAAACTTCATGAGCACAACTATAAGCGAGTCTAACAATTCAGAAACGAAGTTGAAATCCTCACCAAATTAAGGCACTCGAATCTTGTTGTGCTCTATGGTTGCACCTCCAGACAAAGTCGTGAACTTCTCCTTGTTTATGAATACGTTCCCAACGGCACAGTAGCAGATCACCTCCATGAAGAAAAAGCAAATCCAAACTTGCTTACATGGCCAATACGGATGAACTTTGCTATTGAAACCGCCAGCGCGCTGGTGTACCTTCATGCATCTGAAATCGTACACCGAGATGTAAAGACTAATAACATTCTTCTTGATCACAATTTCTGTGTCAAAGTAGAAGATTTTGGTCTATCAAGGCTCGTACCAAATAATGTCACTCATGTGTCAACAGCTCCTCAGGGAACCCAGGATACGTCGATCCATAATATCACCAACGATATCAAATAACAGAGAAGAGTGACGTTTACAGTTTTGGGGTAGTCTTGATTGAACTAATATCCTCAACGGTGGCTGTCGATTTAAACAGGTCTGAAGACGAGATTAGTTTGGCTAACTTCGCTTTAAACAAGATTCAAAGATGTGCAATTGATCAATTAATCGACACAGTTTTAGGATCTGATACGAATCCTGAAATCATGAGCATGATCACATCTGTAGCAGAACTGGCTTTTCGGTGTTTACAGTATGAATCAGAGATGAGGCCTACAATGAACGAGGTGCTGGATGTGTTGATGGATATTCAAGCCCTGGGAGGAACAGAAGCTTATGATAATATCATAGACTTCCAAACTATGAATGTGCTGCCTTTGTCAAAAACCAACGATGCGGTGGTTTTGTTGAAAGATTTCCGGCCCTCTCCAGTCTCCGTCGCTAGTGAATGGCAAAGCAATAGCAGTGCATCAACTATGCTAAGCAGCAATGGAGATAGATTATCATTGAAGAATGGTATCAATACATAACAAAATCCTTGGGGAACAAGCATGGTATTAGGGCCTAGTTTCTTTAGAAAATCATGAAAGTAACCGTTGCAAATCTACCTTTAATCGCATGTCATACTTTCTTTGCATTAATGAAAAGATAGGTACATCCACTGTCGCATCTCATCTTTCGTCTCATGTGTTATGGCTTTGGGGTACAGACAATTTCCAATGAATAACAAAAGAAAAGGTGATCTCTACACTGTAAAGTAACGAAACCTTTTACCTTAAAATGATCATAATGTGGCACAATTGTTATAGAATTCTCCACTGCAACACAATCTTCGACTTTCTACTGCAACACCAATCTAGAAACAACACAAAAGAAGTATGTTTTCTTGAGGATAAAGATATATATTTTACAAACATAATCAACTAAATAGTAAATTACGGTTTTAGTCCCTGTGGTTTGGCCAAAATAATTTCTTTAGTACAAATGTTCTAATTTGACCTTTTTAGTCAATTAGTTTCATTTTTGTCTCAATTAAAGCCAGACTACTAACACCGTCCATTTTTTTTCTGTTAAGTTTGTGTTAAAAGACCACAATGCCCCTATCAGTAAAAATTAAAAATTATATATTAATACTACACTTTCTCCTTTCTCTGAAAACCCTAAGAACACTTTTGCCATTTCTCCCTTTTTCTTTTACATCAAATTGGTGATTTCCGATGGATTGAATCGAGGAAAGAAAGGGTTTTGAATTTTTGAAAGCGGTGTTGAAGACTGTCATCCCAAATTTAGTTCCTCAGACGGTTCCTTCACATCAGTGCCGATGAGTTGTATGGCGAAACAGACCAAGATGCTGTGAAGATGTTGTAGAAGCATTTGATGTCATTTTACACAAAGTTAAAGATGGTCATGTTTACAACAAAGGAACTAAAAAAGAAAGAGGAGTGACTGATATTGCTTCTGCAACATCTTCACGTCATCTTACAACAAAGGAAAACTAAAAGAAGAAATTTATTCATTCTTTTCAAAATAACATAGATTTAACTTTACACACAATCACAAATCCAAGAGACAGAATCTATTCATTCTCCAGCATAACAAAAGATTTCCATATTCATAAAAACAAGTTTTATACAAGTATGTTCGATTATACAAAATATGATAAAAGGAACCAAATCAACTTAGCATGCTATTAATCAAAGTATTTCACTGTAGGAACTAAAAACCTTTACCGAAACAGGGAATTGAAGAAATCACCAATTCATTCCAACAGAAGAATCGTCTTCTTCTTCTTTATCTCGTTTCGAACAGAAGAATCAGATGGGGGACTTGATCGAATTGTTTGTGAAAGATTACAACGTTGGAGATGGGTGTGATACAAGATCAACCATTAGCACTCTGCTCTTTCTCTGTTTTTTATCTTCCCTATTCCCTTCGGTGAAGAATCACAAGTGTTGGTACGACTCCTCTGGTTGATATGTACCTGAACAAGCTACAAAATTTGTAGGCGAAAGAGGTGAAAACTTTATGAAGATTTGGGGTTTTTTGATTCCGTCCCAAATCAATGAAGAAATCGATCCCAACTTATTAATGAAGATTATGAAGTAACCCTTGAACGACTTGATTTCACCAGTAATCATTCTAGGTGAGAGAGATGAAGCAAGTGATGCGGCGGGGCACGGAGGGGCGGCGACATGATTATAGGGGAGAGGGACGAGCTAGATGATAGGTGTGGAGGTTATCATACTCTTTAGTAAAAATTAGGAAAATTCCCCAGTGCGTTGCTGCGGGTATTCGGCTGGTAGAGGTTCGGTTCATTATGGTTTGGAAGTGGTACCGGTACGTGATATAACAACCCAAAAAGATGGCATCAGAATTATATAAAGATGAATTCATTATCCCTTAAATTGATTGTTTGCAGAAAGGACAACCATCAAGTAGGTTGGGTCACCATAGAAGACATTTACTTTTAAAACTTCCACTTCTTTTGATAAAATTTAGACCAACATTTTGAATTTTTTAGCTTTCTTGGTCTATGCATGGTTTGATTTGGTTAGGTCAAAATGGATTCTGACTAAAATAGATAGTGGTTAAATTGGTCATTTAAAAAAGTTCAAATAATGAAAATTATCAAAATCGAATCACTAATTGGAACTTACCCAACTATCAAAAATTCATGGAAAGAATGGATGGCCGATCTCCAAATCCAGAAATTAGCCCAGTATTAAAGAAAATAATAAATATTAGACATCCAAAACCACTTAACCTGAACGCTCATTCCTCCTAATTAAAAGCACATGAATCTATATAGTTATATATCTTTTCAATCAGTTTCTTGGATTTTACAAATGTCTCATTGGTAAAGTTAATTATAACAAACCTTAACTAATAATCAATTAAAATAAAACTAAAATAAGCGAAATAAAAAAATTTCTTATCACTCATTTCACATTCTAAGAGTGCAGAAGCCCCATTTTTACATATCAAAGAAAACATACATGTTTTTGCAAATAAAAAGAAAGACCCATTCTCTCAAATGGCCTTCCCAAATACAAACGCTTCTTGGATGTAATAGTTACATAGAAAACATTTAAACACCCCCCTTGTATCTAATAATACACAAAATTACTTTTATTTATTGTATATCCGCATGATTAATGATACTAAAGAACAAATAAAAAGAAAAACACAATTATAAAATTATAATGGAAAAAAAAGCATTACCCATTTTAAGAACTTGTTTATGAATGGTCAAAGTTTCATGTCAAATTCAACTTATTGTTTTGATGGTGAAGCCAAAGGAAGAATTTTGATGATTTTGTTGAATCCCATTATTTTTGCCCTTACTTCCATCCAAATTTACAAAACTACCATCACTCTCCTATAGTATTTTTTGTATATCTACATCATTAATGATACTAAGAACAAATAAATTGAAAAACACAACTAGTCATCACAGCCTCCTTTCAATTGCACCGCACGATTAAATCATACCATACCTTAAATACTAACTTTGAGGAATAATGTCATCCCGCTGCATGGCAGCTGGCACGGGGAACCGAACTTTGATAAGGGCATCTAGCACCAGCGTACCATGCATTTCCTTTAACGTTAACTCATCAGAATAACAAATGACCATCATGTGAGTTTGTAACGGATAAAACTTGGTTACTACAGTGAAACAATATCGACATCACGTGAGTGATGGTTGAAGATACAATACAAAAAGCTAGTTCACTAATTTAAAAAACTATTTTCAAAAGTCGTTCACTTAAAAAGTAAAAAAAAAGCGTTTTTAAATTAGTCAAAAAAATATTTTATGAAAAAGCTTAAAAACGTTTTTTATAAAAAAAAAAATAAAAAAAAATGTTTTTCGTGGAAAAAAAAATAAAAAAATTTATTTTTAGAAAAGTTAAAAAAGCGTTTTTAAAAAGGTTAAAAAAGACGCTTTTACGGAAAATAAAAAACTTAAAAAATGATTTTAAAAAGGTAAAAAAACGTTTTTAAAAAAGTAGAAATTTTTTTTATCAAAAAGCCTAATAAAAAGAGTTTTTATTAGACTGAAAAGGTTAAACTAGTTTACTCAGAAATAAAATGACTAAAATGTCTCTATACTTAACAGAAAAAGTTAACCGGGTTAGTGTCATGGAATGAAATTGTTACAAAAATACAATCTCAGGGGCTGATATGTTAAAAAATTACTTTTTTGAACTAAAATGGTTAAACAGGCCAAAACACAGGGATCAAAAGCTAAATTTACTCTTCGGATAATAAAATTTAATCAACATGACAATAAGTAAAAAAGATATATTTTACTGTTGACAGCAAGCCATTCATTTATATCCTCCCTAGTAGGAGGTCTCACAGCTTCTCTCAGGTTCCCACTACCCAAAGCGACATCAATGTGCTGCCTTAGTTATGCCCCCTGCACAAAAAAAAGGATTTTTAGAACAAAATTTAACATTTCACTTGCAATTACAAGATTTTATAACCTTACTCCCTGAAGGTGCACTCTTTTTCGGACGAAATGTCCTCTGATTCCTGCAAAATTCCCACAATGATCTTTCTTAGTGAATAAAGTTTCTTTCTCCAAATCTGAATCAATTCTGTTAATTTGATAATACTAATATTATCAATTTCAAAAAGGTATTAATTCCCACATCTGAGATCAAACCCATACTTGTTTTCCTAAATCAATTCTATGTAGAAACTAAAAATTAAACATGATGAGGATAACCAGATGCGTGTTTAAACTTGATGCACATGTCAATGATTCGTTCTAGATTTCACAAGAAAGTAAACCAATAATGCACACCAACAAAACCACATTATCTTGGTCAATGAAGATGAAGGTAGTTTATAAAGTACAATTTGCGTGTATGTGTTAAATACTTGATTACAGTATTACACACAATTGCACTTCAGTGTCTATTAAGATACACAACAGTTGCAAATCCAACTAACTCTAAAGACCTCTCAACACAAAGAGGGTCCGACTAAGCTCTTGATCAAGATCAACAAACCATATGCACTAGTAGGATTTTCTAACTCGAACATCTAAACCAGAACACGAGTTCAAGAACGGCCACAGCTCAAGGTTGTCATTATTACCAAGCATACCTAATAAATATCTCCGGCTACAAGTACAAGTACCCAAAAAAATCACTGGACTATAGCAACCTGATTTCTACTGTTCAGGTTTGATTCAAAACCATGAAAAAAACATTACAAACCAAGTACTGAATTAGAGTTTTGATTTGAAAAAACCAAAAGACTAGACTAATTTAGGCTAAAATTTATATATGAACAAGTGAACAACCTCTTTCTGCCTTCAGTTTTAGAGAATCACACCTTAAATTAAGAAAACAAATCGCATCAACACACTAAACTTAAACTAAAAAGGAATGAAACTATAAAAGCACCGCATTAAGATGACAGTGGCATGAAGGAAATGGTTAGATCGGAAGAACCTATTTATCATGCGCCTAAACAACGATGTTGATTATGAGAAACAACTAAAACGATTTAAGAAAACATATCTGTGGTTTTAAGTATAAAAGCAAAAAAGAAAGGTGAATGATTTGCTGAATGAAATTAAAAAAAGCAAAGAAAGGTGTTGTAACCACAGCTCATAAGGGTAAACCATTTCCAATCCCCAGATATAATAATCAAAACATCATATCATTTTACCAAAGATATTACAAATTTAGTATGTCTAACACCCCGACCCGGCTATAGGGCCGACGTGTCACCTTTAAAGAAGTCAGAGACAAAAGCATAATTCCATAAATATCTGAATGAGTTACAGAAGATTTAATCATAATAATTGTCAAAACACACGAAATTACGGTTTTATTCCTTCAATCAATACTGAAATACAAAGAAAATAAGATGAACATAAATGGGTTTTGAAACCCTAATCGAAACAATACACAACCATTGCAAGATGAATTGTTCGTGGTCCTTGGCTGTAACATCCCAAATTTATAAATAAATAAATGTAAATGAGATCGGGAGTAACTCGAAGGTTAGATTGAAAAGCAAGAAGGAAAGAGAACGGGCTTGGGCCCAACTCCAATGGGTAGAGGGGGAGCCCAAGTTTATAAGGGGTGAGACCAGCTCCACCTTCTCATTCCATCACCATTTCTCTCAAGTTTTAGAGAGAGAGAGAGAGAGAGAGACCGTGCTAGAGAGAAAAAGCTTAGGGTTCGACTTAAAGTCTCGAGGATCGTTGCTCATCACCACAGCAGCGTTTAGCAACAAGGAGGAACCAAATCCAGGTAATGTTTTAGCCTAGATCTGAGTTTTTGTTTACGATTTGGGTTTTCGGGTTTAAGGCAAAAGATCACATTTTTACGTATGAAACGATAAAATAAATGTAGATCTACCTTCGTGATTGAAAAAGCAACAGTTTGAACGTAAAAAGTTCGAGTCTTGATCGATCCGAGTCCAACATGCAGATCTAGGTTTATGATTGGGGAAGAAGGTCGCGCAGACGAACTTATTGGCTAACTTATTATGTTTGTTGGATCATGTTCACCCAAAATAATAATTGTAGCAAACTTACCTAAGTTCGCCTGGAACCGCAATTTGGCGAACTTATCAGGTTCGCTGGATCATGTTCGCCCAAAAGAATAATTGTAGCAAACTTACCTAAGTTCGCCTAAGTTCAATGGCGAACTTATTACAACTTCGCCTAATAATCCACATAAGCGAACTTATCATGATTCAAAGATAGCGAACTTACTATGTTCACATGGCACAAAAACAAAGCGAACTTGCCAAGTTCGCTTAAGCCCAAAAGTGGTGAACTTGCCTAAGTTCACCTAACCCTAAGTACATAATCATTTGGTATCGTTTAGGATCATTATCTTATATTGTATGAATTGATTATACAGATTGTGTGTGACCCTAGTGACGCTCATCGACCGGCTAGTATACTTTAGGAACCCGCTCATCCGGTGAATTCTATGTACCCCTTATCTGTTACGTGCAAACAATTTTAAATGTTTTGGGGCTGAAGTGTATATATGATATAAATGAATGTTATGAAGGCTATATATAGCCATACGTGTTATATGACAATACATGATGAATATAAGAATGGCAAGCATATTTATGAACATCGAATTGAAAGTATGACATAATGTAGGTCCCTCGGGTATGGCGGATCGTCACATGCAAGTGGGTCTACTAGTCGGACCGGGTGCGGAATACCCCTGACTAGGCGGAGAGTCAAACTAAACAAAGTAAACCAACAAGATAATCACTTAAAACGTTCTTTGTATTATAAACACTTGAAGGTTACAGAGAGAAGTACTGAGACTACAATTTGCGTATTTGCGACTATGACTGCGTACTTAACTTCTGTCAACCTATCCTATTTATACAAGACCTGATGCCTGCGCACTTAGCAAGTGCGCAGGGCTAAATGCTCTTGCGTACTTAACAAGTACGCCAAGGTATTCTTGCGTACTTGCTAAGTACGCAGGAGCTTTCTCCTGCGCACATACAAGTACGCAAAACACTTAGAGAAAAATGCAACATTCAATATGTAAAAGTAAATACAACTCGATAAACTAATACATAAAGACTCTTACATACAAAGACAATTACAGACATTAAAGTACAAACTAAGACTCTATCTATCCAGAGTGTTTGTCACAAGAAAGTGCTTCAACAAACTCCCCTTTGACAACAGCTCCGGATAACCTTCAGTCTTCAGTCTTCACATCTTCGGTCTTCACAACACTTGATCTTTAGCTTCCATCTTCTTCTTGTATTCAAGGCAGAACTTAATCACCTTGTCATATTTAGAAGCAAGGAGCTTTGTCCATTCATCTGTGTGCACGCAATACCTGTCTGCTAGTGCCTCCAGATCTTTCACAGAAAAGTTAATGAAGCAGACTTCATCAAATATTCTAATCAGTTTCTTTAGCACTATGTTCCCTCTCTGCACGTACCTTCCCCATGATCACAGCCTCGCCCGTCTTTGGATCTACGTACCAGTACCACATGTCACCAAGGATATCCTGAGATAACTTGCTCAGGGGAATCTTAGTTTCACATTGCACTGGCTTGTATACCAATTTCTTTAAGTGCTTCTTAGTCACAGGATGTCTAGCTAGCTTATCCTTGACTCTCTTGGGCACTTGAGGCTTAAACATCTCGAATTTCCCAGATCTTGCTTCCCGCTGCAGAACCACCCACAAACCCATCGCCACTGCATGATTAGAATGACCCAGCAGCTCTCGATTAGCTAGGTTCACAAGGTCGTATTTGGGTAAGGAGTTGAACGCTTCACTAGTGGGTTTCAAGTATTGAACCCCCCAGATCTTTTGATTGCGAACAGCTGCTTATCCTCCTCGAACCTTACAGCCAATATCATCCCTGTCGCTCCTTGTTTGTCTATTATAGACGTCTTTTGCCACACAGGACCTGGACCCTTTGATGAAGTAGAAGACATATCTTTTTCTTTTGGTGCCTCTGGGTCCATAGGTGTAGGGTCAACTGGGGAGGCTTCAGTCGAGGCTTCCACATTACTAGCATGCTCGACTGAACCTGTGTCGAGCTGAGCTTCGAAGGATGGAACTTCAAAGATCTCTCCATCTTCTAACTCGTACTCTCCTTCCCAGTCACCCTTGGGAATTTCGATCACAACGTCCTCATCATCATCATCCCAATCGTCACCAGAGTCGATCTCTCGTTCTTCTAGATTAAAGAGAGCATCGATCTGTGCTTCTTTGGAATAGTCAGGCTTTAGATATAGGATCTCAACATCAGATAAGTCCTTAAGCACTTCAACCACTGACTTTCCTTTGTCATCACCACCACCAGATGTATCACCACAACCCTAATGAGTAGACCCCCCTGAGCCATTGGAATAGCAGAGATGGGCACAATTGCTAAACCTTGGTGCTCACCTCTACTAGGACCGGCTTCGGGATCCTTGTCTGATAATAATCTTTTCTATTCTTTTACGCACACACACATGCAAACATGGGTTCAAATCACAGTTGTAATTTAGATTTAGTTTCCACACTACTAGCGATTCAAAGACGCATACAGCCTACTGACAATTCAAATTACTTGTAAATAAGCAGATTAAAAAAACATAATAATTTAAACAATTAAGTAAGCATGACGCAATCATTTCCCATATGAGCAGTCTATGACGTTTAGATCATTTCTGATGTGCTATCATTTTCTCTTTTCTCAAGTTAACTTTGAAATTTTCTCCATTTTCTATTTTGTTTTTGATTTTGTAAAATATTTTGAAAATTAAAAGAACTATACAGAAGATTTAAAATAAATAAAGATTTAACTTCCATGAATTGAATTGATTTAAGAAAAAAATAATTTTTCACTCAGGATTGAACATTCATATCAAGTTGACAAGATGCACAAAACGGGATTGGTCAAAAGCCTTTGTGAAAAGGTCAGCAAGATTGTCATCCGTGTGAACTTTTACAAGTTCAATTAAATGATTTTCAGCATAATCACGGATGAAATGATGGCGAATCTCTACATGTTTAGTTTTGGAATGTTTCACCGGGTTATTTGTGATGGACATGGTGGCATTGTTTTCAATGAATAAAGGAGTTCCAGTGAATTTTAAGCCATAGTCTCTCAATTGCTGCTGAATCCACAATATCTGAGAACAACCGTTCGCCGCAGCAATGTATTCTGCTTCACAAGTAGAGACAGAAACTGTTGACTGCTTCTTGCACTACCAGGAGACCAATCTGTCTCCTAAGAATTGACCTCCACCAGAAGTTGACTTTCTGTCAAGGTTACAACCGCCATAATCTGAATCAGTGTAGGCTTTGAAATCAAATGATTGCTGCTTAGAGTACCAAAGACCTAATCGGCGTTTCCCTTTCAAGTATCTAAAAATTCTCTTGACGGCTATCATATGTGACTCATTCGGTTGAGACTGAAACCTTGAGCACAAGCACACAGCAAACATTTTATCGGGTCTTGAAGCTGTGAGATACATAAGTGATCCGATCATCCCACGGTACAATCTGCTATCTACATCTTTTCCATCTTTGTCAGGATGCAGACCATGATTGACTGGGATAGGTGTGCCATAAGTACTGCTATCATTCATCTTGTATTTTGACAAGATGTCCTGCACATACTTAGTTTGATGTAGATAAATGCCATCCTCTCTTTGACTGACTTGCAGACCCAGGAAGAACGACAATTCACCCATGTTACTCATTTCAAATTTGGACTTCATCACCTGTTCGAATTCCCTACACATCCCTTCATTGGTAGATCCAAAAATAATGTCGTCGACGTAGACTTGTACAAGAAGAATGTCACCTCCTGCTTTCCTAATGAAGATGGTCGAGTCAATCTGTCCACGATCGAAACCATTAGACAGTAGATGCTTAGATAATGTCTCATACCATGCCCGCGGTGCTTGATGAAGACCATAAAGTGCTTTGTCGAGCTTATACACTTTATTGATATTATGCGGATCTTCAAAGACGGGAGGTTGAGTGACATAGACCTCTTCATGAACTTTACCATAAAGGAAAGCACTCTTCACATCAAGTTGATAGACCTTGAAGCCGACATATGTGGCATAATCCAAGAACAGTCGAATGGCCTCAATTCTAGCAACTGGGGCATATACTTCCGTGTAATCCAAGCCCTCTTGCTGATAAAACCCTAAACAACCAATCTTGCTTTGTTCTTCACAACAACATGACGATCATCCGTCTTGCATTTGAACACCCATCTGGTTCCAATTGGTTGAAAGCCTTTTGGCAAGTCAACCAAATCCCACACGTGCAACTTTTGGAATTGAGACAATTCATCTTGCATCGCCTCAGTCCAGCAGTTGTCAGTGAGAGCCTCATTCACATTCTTCGGCTCTAACTGGGACACGAATGCAGCATGCAGACATGTTTCCATGACACTAGTGTCAAGTATCTCCGAGTAAAGACTGGTGTTCTCAGTGATGGTTCTATGACGAGTCTGAACACCGGCATAAGGATCACCAATAATGTTGTCGATTGGATGATTCCTATGCACTCTCGTCTCCGGTACAATCGGTTCCTGAATTTCTAAATCAAGATTCGTGCTTAACTCCCCCATTTCCTGTGTTCCAGAAGAAGAGGATTCAATATTAATTGGATCAGCTGGAGCTTCATTTCCTACTATAGTGTTAGGATTAGCTTGAGCGTCATCTCCATCAACATGAACATCTTCACTGTTATCACTGTCATGAGTTCCAGATGCATATGCAGCATTGGAATCTGGAGTTATAATTGGTACAGTAGCACGAGTGGAAAAACTGGAGTCATCGCCGCCACCCAATAATTCATAAACATTTGCGGCGTCTTCTGCAGATAAATTTAGGAAGATTGAAAGACTTGAATAGCTCATCATAATCAAAACCCCAAGCTGGACCTGTTGGTTCTGGTGGAATGCTGTGTTTACTACAATCCACTTCGAACCATTCCTCGACAGTACGAGTTCCTATATTGTACACTCTCTTGCAAGGCGAGTTGGCAACGTATCCTAAGAAGATGCCTTCCACCGCTTTTGCATGAAACTTAGACTGGCGGTCTTTGTCCTGTAGCAACAAGGAACAGGGACTACCAAAAGGAAGTAGGTAATCAAGATTGGGAAGTCAATTGTTGATCAACTCGTAACAAGTCTTGTTGTGCCTCTTTACAACCAGAACTCTGTTTAAGACGTGACAAGCTGTATTAACGGCTTCTACCCAGAAAGTGACATGAAGCATAGCATCCGACAGCATAGTCCTTGTAGTCTCAATCAGTGTTCTATTCTTCCGTTCAGCAACTCCATTCTGCTGAGGTGTGTACGGCGCGCTGAATTCGCGACAGATCCCTTTTTTGAGACAGAAAAGCTCCATCAAATTATTCTTGAATTCAGTTCCGTTGTCACTCCTTATCCTTCTAACTTTCAGCTTGCAAAGAGATTCTAAGCTCAGGATCAAGTATTGAAGAATATCAACAGTCTCATCTTTAGTACCTAAAAAATGCACCCATGAAAAACGTGAGAAATCATCAGTTACTACTAGACAGAACGACTTACCTCCAATACTCCTGATACTTATGGGGCAAAACAGATCCATGTGTAATAGCTCCAAAGGGGTATCAATAGAGTTTTGGAGCTTGGGCTTGTGAGACTTCCGTTGCTGTTTGCCCTTTTTACAAGGCATACAGTCATCTGCAATGGTAAATCTCAGCTTAGGAACCCCGGTTACCAAACCGTTTCGAACAAGATGATTCATTTTACGATATGAAATATGTTCGAGTTTCCTATGCCACAAGATAGAGTCAAGATCTGTTGCTTTTGTAAGCAAACAGGTAGCAACTGAAGAGTTGTTTGTTGCCACGCTCATATCGATCTGATAGGTGTCGTTTGATCTTGGCGCTCTCATCAGGATCCAGTCTTCAGGAACTTCAAAACCAGGTTTGAGAATCAGGCATTCTGACTTGTCAAACATCACCGAGTACTCCTTGTCGCACATTTGGGAGACACTTAACAGGTTATGCTTCGGCTGCTCGCAAAAGTTGACATTGTCAAAGCTGACACAACCGTTTGAAACCACGCCTTGACACGTGATGCTGCCGCCTTTTTCTCCGGTAAAGGCCACATAGCCGCCTCTGAATGGTTTCACGTCTTGAAGCAAGGCCATGTTTCCTGTCATGTGCCGGGAGCATCCACTATCTACATACCAGCGGTTAGAGATAGTACCCTTCGGACGTCCTTGCACAAGTAACAAAAGAATTAGTTAGATTTGGAGACCCAAACCATTGTGGTCTTGGGTCGTCCATCATTTTCAAAATAAACTACTTCCTTTAACTCACAGTCGTGATAACTGTTCAAAACAGATGAATCTTTTAAAGAATTAGGACTAGGAGATTGAGAAGTTTTGGATTTGGCAGTCCAGGATCTCTTCTGTTTCTTAACCGGAACAAGAGACTTTGGTTCAACTACAGCAGGTGAACTAGTGGAAGCTTCACCTGATTGAACTGAACTCAGCTGTTCTAGCTTTCTCAACCTCTTGTTCCTTCTCCTTCTCTGTGGTTTGGAAAGTCTCGCCACAGGTTTCTCACCAGTACGTGTACTACTGGAGGTAGATACACAAGGTACAATAGGTTGCGTTACCTTTCTTGAAACAGATGGTTTAGCTTCAGATTTGATCTTAGGCTTTACCATCGGTTTGACTGGTGGTTTCACCACATTTTGATTTGGACATTTGGGAGGTTTCACTGATGGCGACTTAGGGATGACAGCCGGTTGTGGAACAATAGGTCATTTCCCTTGGTTCTTTGAAGGACAGTTCACAAAAATGTGACCAACCAAGCCACAGTGAAAACAATTCCACTTGTCTATATAAGTTCTCTTGTAAGGCTCATTAGATCTGGCCTTAGATAACTCAGCATTATGAGCAGGAGGAGTTGGTTTATGAACATGAGTCTGAACCTTTACAGTTTGGTTTTTAGGGGTATAGTATTTTACCAAATTCTCTTTGTAACCAAGCCCATAGTGAGCTGAAAAAGCCTCTTTCTTTACTTGGTTAAGACTTTTATAACCCCCATAAAGCATTACCTTTAGTTTATCATTTGTTTTAATGATATCGGGTTCAGTTAAAATACAATTATCACTATTAGTGATAATGTTTTTCTTTACTTTCTGTTCAGTCAACAACTTCTCAGATACTACTCCTTCAGGGCAAGTGTTAACCGACCCATCTTCAGAAGCAATAACGAACTCCTCACTATATGTGGAGTTAGCCTTACTTGAGGATTCATCCTTTTTAGGGGAATCATCCTTATCAGAGGACTCATCTAGACAAGTGAGATCAATGTCTATTAAGCTATTGACAAACTTCCCGCTCACTGGTGGAGGAATGACATTAGTACCCAGTCCTAACCCATTCAATTGTCTCACTACAGATTCGTAGTATTCCACCACAAAATGAGAGTTTTTCAACTTCTCATTAGAACATTTCAACTGCAAGATCTCATTTTGCAGGTTGTTGAATTCATTGTTCCGTTTTTCCAACCCCCTGTATGCAACATCTAAATGAAGCTGTTGATCGCTTATTTTTAGAGAATATTCACATTTTTCTTTTTTCAACGTTTCAATAGAATCTTTAAAACGTTTTTCTTTTTCTTTATAGTTTAGAGCTGCCATACTTAGGGGTTTGATTTTGTCTTGGAGCCTAGAATTTTCAAGTTTTAACCCTAGACATTTAGAACATGAAATAACAGAAAAAGGATTAGAGTCTACCTTAGAAGATGAACTTGTTGCTTCTCCAATGGCCATGAGAGCAACAGCAGTGGTCGATTCCTCCTTATCAGCTACAGAAGCTTCCTTTTCTTCAGCTTCCTTCTCTTCCTCTGTAGCAGCAGTAGTAGACTCTTCTAGGTGAGCCATAGAAGCTTCCTTTTTCTCTGCTTCCACATCTCCATGATCTCAGCCATGAGACCAACCTGTGTTTGTGCGATGATGGCATCCTCCAGATGAACACCGCAATGAAAGCTTTCGTCCTGTTGAGCTACCAGTGCATTGGACGTTCCACCTTGGCTTTGATTGTGGTGGTTTGAGTTGTTGTGGCCATGGCTGTTTCCTTGGCTAGGTCTGGTAAAACCAGAGGCTGGTGCTCTGTCTTTCTGACACTCACGAGCAAAGTGTCCAAAATTTAGACACTTATAGCATTTGGCCTTAGATTTGTCAAACCCGACCTTAGCATTAGGATGCCCGCCAATAAACTTTCTTCCTGTTCTGTTCAGGAAACTCTTGGCTCTCCTCAATAGCATGGCCATATTCCATTGAATATGCATGTCCTCCATGTCATCAGGATCCACTTGATTAAAATCTTCTTCAATGGTCTCGGGATCTGTAAGCTTGCCGCCAATGAAGTTCTCATAGGCAAGCATACATGATGAGAATAATGCTACATGATCTTCAGCTATTTTGGCTATAGCTGAGTGATTAGCTGAAGTTGTAGCAGGAGGATTTCTTGAGGTATGTTGATGATGAGACCCCAACCCTGATCCAGATGCATTTAGCATGCATGACCACCACAACCATTTGAGTGGTCTTCTTCAGTAGGATTTCCAGTGAAAAGGGCAATTCCAGAGCCCGATGACTTGGATGTAGAAGTCGTCCCATGATACATAGAAGGGTCTTGTATCTGAGGTCTTTATGAGCTCTCCTTTCTTTTTAGGTTCATGTCATGAGCTTAAACCTTTCCTATTGCCTCCTTTACTGTCAACTCATAGAATTTTGGATTTTCCCTCATCAGGGTTGTGTACATCTCAAATTTGGGTGGCAAAGCATCCAAAACGTTTTCCACCATCTCTTCATCTGGATACATGAGTTCAAAAGCCTTCAACTCAGTCTGTAGATGATAGAATCTAGAGATGAGGTCATCTAAAGATTCGTTCTCTAAGAATATGAAGCATTTATACTGCTTCCGGAGTAGATCCCGCTTACTCTTCTTGATATCACTATTTCCTTCGAATCTTTTCTGTAAAGTTTTTCAAAGATCCTTGGAATTGTCATAACCTCGGAAACTGTGGAACAATTCCCGAGTTAATGCCATAGTGATCGAACCAAGTGCCTTTTTTTCACGATCATAAGCTTTCTTTTCTTTGTCAGAGAGTTTAGAGATAGGTTTGGGCATCACTTCATCAAGATAGATGTGTGTGGGATGCTTATATCCCTCAAGGATTGGTATCCATAGCGATGAGTCGGTATAAGAAATGTAGTGCTCAAAACGTGCTTTCCATTTAGAATAATCGTTTACGTTCAGTAACTTTGGCGGTTTCTGTGGTATACCGATCTCATTATCATAGTTTAACATGTTTCCAAGATTCTGAAGATTCGACATAGTGAACACGTAGTCAAATTTCAGAAAAATCAGACACAGTTGCGCACTTGATTTTGGCCTTGCGCACTTGAGAAATGGTCTTGCGTATTTAGATTTGATCTTGCGTACTTGATAAGTATGGAGGAGTAAATGATAAGTATGCAGGATATAACTTAAGTTCGCAGAAGATCAGTCATGCGCACTTGTAAGTACGCAACAGAACTGTACTTTTTGCCAGAAGTGGTAAGTACGCACAACACCTTTTCAGCAACTTTCCCCAAACTATTCCGGTCACCTGAAAATCGCCGGAGATGGTAAAAATTGGACAGACGATCAATGCAAATGAGCCAAAGGGCCAGAAACTTGTTTCTAACCAACCTTTGATGCGCAAAACACTCAAATACACAACAAAAATCAGTTTTTGAGTGATTTTTGCTTCTAAAATAGTGCTCAAGAGCTATCCCTATTTTATCACAAAAATCAACAAAAATACCTCTTTTTGCTTGTAAAAACTCGGTAGAAACTCTCCAAACTCACTCACAACACTCGAAATCAGGAGCAATGCTCTGATACCACTTGTAGGTCACTCGGTTGTGGCGGATCATCACATGCAAGTGGGTCTACTAGTCGGACCGGTTGCAGAATACCCGTGACTAGGCGGATAGTCAAACTAAACAAAGTAAACCAACAAGATAATCACTTTAAACGTTCTTTGTATTATAAACACTTGAAGGTTACAGAGAGAAGTACTGAGATTACAATTTACGTATTTGCGACTATGACTGCGTACTTAACTTCTGTTAACCTATCCTATTTATACAAGACCTGATGCCTGCGCACTTAGCAAGTGCGCAGGGCTAAATGCTCTTGCGTACTTAACAAGTACGCAAAGGTATTCTTGCGTACTTGCTAAGTACGTAGGAGCTTTCTCCTGCGCACATACAAGTGCGCAAAACACTTAGAGAAAAATGCAACATTCAATATGTAAAAGTAAATACAACTCGATAAACTAATACATAAAGACTCTTACATACAAAGACAATTACAGACATTAAAGTACAAATTAAGACTCTATCTATCTAGAGAGTTTGTCACAGGAAAGTGCTTCAACACATAACGTATAAGAATGAAATCTTGCTTTATGTATATATATATATATATATATATATTCCTTGCTATGTATGAATAAACGTTATGGACGGAAACGATGATAACAGCTACTTCGGTAGACGGACGACCACACGACTATTATGCAGCCAGCACTAAAAGTCTTGAAAGGTAGACTAGACTCAGGCCACTACGGTAGAATCAGTCCCTCAATTGATATACGGCTGCATAAATAGTTCGGGTTGGAAATGGATGCCCTAGGGCAAACATGCGAATAGGACGGACTACGACGGTAGGACGGTTTCCGACAGACGACAAAAAGTTTGCTGGATGGTTTATGTAGACGGACAGTTTCTAGTGCCGGATGATTTATGAAATGGACTACGACGGTAGTTCGAGAACGTGTGTCTTTGTGACCTAAGTAATCAAAATGATGGGTTGATCACCCATATGTGTAAGACTAATGAATGTTCAACAATTAGCAAAAGTGTATGTATTTATATAAAAAAATCACACATGAATGATTTACGAATGCAGTAAAAGAAAAGCTGTACAAATACACAATTATATTTACACTCACAAGATTATGATAAGAACAATTTTTATGATTACTTGCTTTAAACTAGAACTCAACAGCGTTAGCTGACTTTTAGTATGCACTTCAAGTAACAAGAATAAATGGCGTGCAAAGGCATGATAGCTACCCAGCACGAGACTGACATCCCATTTTATATGAATTTATGTTAAGACAATGTTCCTTTTTATGATAAGACTTTCGCTGCTATGTAATTGAATGATGTATGCTTTCGTTATGATTATATGTTTTTAATTTAAGTTCAGCATTATGATAACTATGTTTATGAGTAAATCCAATAAGTGAGGTCTCCTGGGTGGGTTGAGGCCTTACAAGTTGGTATCAGAGCAATAGTTTGTGTCATTCAGACATCCCTAAATGTTTGGACTCAAGCTGGTAATGGGACCAACTCAAGGATGTCAGTACGGGTAGCGAACGCCAACGCCAGCACAGTACGTAAGTAGCAAAGTTAATACCTGTAGCTTAGGGTAGATGCCTTAATTTAGAAAGCATAGATGTCAATGTCACCACTGAGGTGAAGAGTTTTGATCCCGAAAAGCAAAGCAGATTTTTAATCATAAACCAGTCACTTTAATTAACAATTTACCTTTTACTATGATCTAAAAGAATGACATTGGTGTATTCCCTTTCACTTATTATGAAATTAGAAAGTTATAGCTGGTAGAGGAGGAACGGGACGTCGTGACGGTCGCACCGGACAACGTGGTAGGCCACCAATGAACCAAAGACGTAACGAGGAGGAAAGTGTGCACGTGGAACATGAGGAAAGTGTGCATGAAACTGTAACATTCCTGATTTTTCGCCCCTGTTTTAACTTTATTTATATATATCGTCTCATACAATAACAACATTACACATAAACCCTATATATGTCCATATATATATTATGCCACATTAACTATTAATTTCTTTACATATATCAATTCGAAACCATTTTAACCTTGTGTTACGTATTATCTCTTTAATTTATGTATAAAATGTAAAGGTATATTTGAGTATGTATATCAGTAAACATTTTATTACTATAAATATATGTAAATACAACTCAGGGATTTCAATTCATATACTTCACTCATATACATATATATATTTATATACAACCATGAACGTATACATACTTATATACATACAACTATTAACCTTATCCTAGTAAAAATAGTTGTTTGTTTCTTTTCAAAGCAAAGTCACATTTTTTTTACATGTTTAAATAAAACCTTATGAACTGGTTTAGATTAAATCTAATAAATCTGGTTTTTATAAAGTTTATAAAAAAAATCAAGTTGGTTTTACACCCACAAATAAATTCTAATCAATTAAATAGTTTGAATCAAACCCTCATAAGGCAGTTGACTTTTCAAAGTCAAACTTCCATCGAATTCAATCCAATCGATTGAAATTCGAAGGTGTTAATGATCAGAACCCGGACTAGAATGTTACCACATAAGTTTCGGAGGTATTTGATGACCCAATTTCATCCTCGCCACTGATTTAATCGTGAATAAATTCCCGTAACCGCCCCTTTACCAAACAGCAATCAATTCGGGCGTTACTTGAAATTGAATCTGTATAACGAGTCCAGCACATACGAAACACCCTTTTTGAACTACCCAAACACACAAATCCATCCCACTTCGTCCCTAGAACTTGATTCGAATCCGAAGAATACCAAGTCGGAGACTTTAGTCGTCCTCCTTCTACACGCTATCTTTCCAGGTAATTCTTGCACCTGTAGATTCGTTTTGATCCACTTAGCAAAAGCCCCATGTTTTGGGCGTTGGTCTTTGCCTAATCGGGGGTGATTAGAGGGCTAGGGTTTCGGGTGCGAAATAGGGAAGAAGAAGGTTTGGGGCCATGACGTTAAAACCTAATCGTTTCAGTGTTTTGTCAAGGCAATTGCCCAGTTAGTCTGGTTAAGACCCTTGACTCATGCAAGGAAGGTCGCGGGTTCGAGTCCCAGCCCCGCACCTTTCCTCTCTTTTTACGTATTTTGAAACTCGTTCCCTTGTGCCTCCCGTTTAACTTCTAACGAAACGTAGTTATCATCACAGTTGGCCTACTGGTCCGGTGGTTGGTGCTCAATGCTCTCACCGGACAGACCCGGGTTCGACCCGGGCAGTGTCCATTTATTTTTAAGGCTATTTTTTCAACTCCAATAATTTTATAAAAAATATTTTTATAAACCTTAGAACAATTGAGGCAGAATAAAAACAAAATCCTTAATTTTCCATATGAAATTTGATTTAATCCAAATTAAAAGTGTTAAATTATGTATTAACCTTTTTAAATCAAAAACTTAAATTATTTAAATAAATTTATAAATGAAAACGGTTTAATTTTTATAAAAGTCATAAAAGATTAAATTTATTTAAAACAATCAAGACTTGTTTTTACACACCTTTATAGATAAATATCATTTTTACATACCTTTCTAAATAAATAAATAAATTATTTATTTAAATAAAATAAATCATACAACAAATTTTTATATAACTAAATTATTTAAGTAATAATAATTATTTAATTCATTTAGTTATTCGAATTCAAAACGTGGTTTAAATATTTTAAAACTGTTTATCTAAACCCCCCCTCAGTATGGAACATTTCATTTAAGTTCGAACCACTAATACTTACCACTCTAACATTTGTCACACATAACCGATTCAATCCTAGACTTAGACTTAGACTATGGTGCATTATTAATGCAATATATATTACACTTTAGGTTAACTTGTGCATCTCAAGGATCATTATACTACTTAGTATTTGTGCTAGCTACGCCTTCGAAACAAGTGAGTATTTCACAACCCCTTTTACTCTTTTTCACTTTTGGGGTGAAACATGAACTATATACAAATTACACGCTTACATTTACACAAACAACACAATTACAAATCCTATTTACATTCATGTGTGCAATTTGAGCTTTATGCCCGAGTGCTAGGTGTGCTAACCTTTTGTATGCTATTATGTGCAATCATTAACTATTCAAGCCGACGGTTTTCAATGATAGATCTATTGAGTCTGACAAACCCACCCATGGTACGCGGTGATTGAAACCGACAACACAATTTTTGCATGCTAGTTACAAGGTTTGATTGTACTTGGTTACACAATAGCTGCTCCCCATAAATGCCTTATTTATCATGTTATGTAAAGGATTTGGTTTACAAACTATATGCTATCTATATACAAACTTGTGTTATACTCACCAACTTTTTAGTTGACCTTATTTTATTCATGTTTCAGGTGCTTTCATATGAGTTTGATCAAGACATGCTATACATAGGCTTTGGACCTAGTTAATCTTAATTCAAAAACAAATTGTATTTCATTACGTATATTGAATTTGATTCGTATTTGTTTGAATGGAATTTGATTTAACATATTACAATTTAGTCAACCTTGAGCTCATGAACAGTCTTACATGTCCCGCCCCGATGATTCCGCCATCGGTCGAGGTGTGACAGATTGGTATCAGAGCCTTGGTTATAGGGAACTAGGTTATTAGACACTCTTGACCTAGACTATAACTTTAGGACACCCATACAATGCCATGCTACTACATGTTACATTTTCAATTCCTGTGTGATTTTTTTTTTTTTTACATGATATCATAAGTATCTACACCGTTTGATACAATACATGATGACTTATGTGTCACACTACTTGATAACTCTCATGCTTACACTCATTACTACCTACATGCTATATGATTATTTCCTATGTGAATATCTGTATATGTTATACTATATGATTACATCACATGATACAATACTCAATAGTTTATGTGTCACAATTCCTGTCAACTTTTCCTTCTATTCATAGCTACCTACTTAAATTATTTAAAACACTATCCTAAGTTTAACACACACACATACACACCAAATTATTCATACACATTTAGACCCCAATACATGATACCATCACCATTATGAACAAAGACTTAAATTATTGGGCCTAATGTTCACCAATAATAAACCAAGAAGCCCATCTACCCTACAAGAAGAAGAAGCCCACTAAAATACATAAACCTTACTTTTGGGCCTCAAAGCCCAGTCCACAACAACTCCCATCATAACCATGAGCCCAACAATAGCATTATTAATACATGATGGCTGGAAGAGTGTGTAAGCCCATGAGGAATTCTGGCTAAGGAAAGATAGGGTACTTAAGTGTGTCTTAGTGACCCACTCTTCTTTCCTGGGAATTCTCCTTAGGGATACATTACTTATAGGTCAAGTGTATTTCTAAAATACTATCGTGAAGGTTCGGCGTTATGACTAGTCAAACTCTAAAAACCCATAAGGACTTCTATATTTGACACTTCATATTTCATAATCACTTACAACTTTTTCATTGTTTTTTTTTCTGCTAGACATGGACTCCTACCCTCCTCCCTCCTCGGTTTACCGTCCTGGAACAGAATCTGATTGGGAAGAAGACACTGAGACACCCGTGTATCGGTCACCAACACCCCCAACTGCTAGGCCAAGGTTTGATGTAAGGGCGGAATGGATTAGGAACACCGACCCGAGACTTCGAACACCTGGATCACCCGTACCCATAAACCCGTATCATACACCTCACCCCCATAATCAATTGCCACCCACACTAAGAGACCCATACCTAATGCCCGACCCGTACCTTCCTAACCCTTGGGTAAGGCATACCATGGCACCCTCTGGTGTTATGGGAATTCCAACCAATGACTTCCATCAATATGTAAGAAATTCGGAGTTCGAGAGGCAAAGGATAGAGCAGGGAGTGATACACGACCTGCAAAGACAAAGAATGGATAGCCTAGCAAACCAATTAGGGTACCAAAAGGAGTTAATCTCCATCCTCGAAAAGGAAGTACAAGAACACCGCACGGAGACCGCCAGGGCTGAAGCCAGATCTACTACTCGAGTGACCATAGCGGTGCTCATCTTGGCGATTATCTTCTTCCTAGTGGGAAGCTACCAGAGACGTTAGAAGAAGCTTCTACTGATTTCCTTTAAATTTTCAATTTGAGAACCATTTCCCTATGTTTTGAATAATGTTTAACATTTCAGCATTTAATCAATTCCATATATTTCAACTCTACAGTTATTGTTCATTGATTTGACCCGTGGGACGTAAATTACACCTGTTATATTCCCATCAAATTTTCCCAAATATCACTCCTTTCATTCAACATGGTTTAGTACATTACCAACAATCTCTTTCATTAAATAAATCATCCTATTTTGTGATTTAAACAAAACCTCGTTATCTTGTTTAAACAAAATGTTTATCAAATTTTTAGATAATATCAAAAACATAAATTTTTCATAAAACTTTTTCACCTAATAAGGAAAGTTAATGCAATCAACTTTATAAAAAAATATTTTTTTCTTTTGACAATAGTTATGATTTTTTTTCTCATTAAAGTAAATAATTCCAAATTTTGGCTAAATTAATATGCTACTACTTGTTTAGTCAAAAGTTGAAATTTTAAATTAAAAATATTTTCTCATAAATTGCATATTCATTTAAAATATGCGATTCAATGATTTCACTACTTTATATGTCCACAACCAAAAACAAATTCTCACTTTCTATGTTCAAACAAAGACCCGTATTTGTAAACACAATTCCCGAATATTTTCAAAATCTACTCGTTACCTTTCACTTGGCACTTCAAGAGACGAACCATACCACGTAGACGTTAACCCTTTCCACCAACCACAATGAGATTTGAGGACTTGAACCTAACTACCACATGATGCAAGAACGCCAAACAACACGTTTGTCCGCAGCACTCGATCACATGCAAAACCCGTTAGTACACATCGCACGCGAAGTTCAATACTCACGTATACACGTTTACAATATATCCAACGCAACCACATGATACATGAAACTCAAAGAACCTCAATATACCCAATGCTACACAAATTGCATAATACATGAAACTAGTTTGCCTACAAATTACAATTTGCTCGATTGATCACGTAATGCACGAAACATGTTTACTTGCAATACACCTGCTACTAGATTGAGCACATGATACACGAAACTTAGTTGTTTGCAATATACGTGATGCATAACAATTGCTTGATTGATACGAAATTCTAGATTGACCCCCCCTATACATGAAATTCATTTGGTTACAAAGTACATTATACTAAACGGTGCACATCATACAAAATACATGATGCTAAGATGTCAACATCATACGTGAAATTTATTCCATACAATACTCGTGATATTATATTGTTTACATTCTATTTGAGATCTTATAAATTTACAAAATACATAACGCTAGTTGTTCACTCTACACAAAAGACTTGTGTGTTTACTTTATACACGAAACAAAATTTGCTTACAATTATTGCAGTCGATTGATTTCATTATACGCAAGTCATGGTCATGCACTTTGTTCACCAAAGTGGAAAACCATAATACATTGAAACGACTCGGGGTTTGACGTATTCTTGTTCAAACACGAGCAAACTAAGAAACTTTAAGCTATTCTACTTTACTACTTTTTAGTTGCGAACTGACCTGATTAGGGACATAGTTACTTGTTAGCGATTTTTATGTGACAACAATAGACGTGATTAGAGTGAAATTGCACCCCCCCTTACCCGCGCACAACGAAACGATCTATACGGACCATACGATGATCTGAATAATTACGGGTGCACACGGAATTATAAAAATCAGCGCATGGAAACTATAGAGAAATTTTGTCGTGTGTGGTGACCCAAAACTTATCATGATATGTAACAACGAAACTGAAATAATATGACAAGGGCATGGTGGATACGCCGATGGTACTTCCTATACATAAGTGTCCTATCATATTATCATGAGTAGCGTTGCTCGTGTCACGTGAAGTTTTGACCTAGACCAATGTTTATGAAATCTCTTACCCTTTAACAATTTTGAGCATACTAGATTATATCGTACACAAACCCTAAATTTCAAAACTCCCACCTCTTTCTTGATATTTAGTAGCCTTTATTAGTTAAATTTCAGGACGAAATTCCCTTAACATGGGGAGACTGTAACATTCCTGATTTTTCGCCCCTGTTTTAACTTTATTTATATATATCGTCTCATACAATAACAACATTACACATAAACCCTATATATGTCCATATATATATTATGCCACATTAACTATTAATTTCTTTACATATATCAATTCGAAACCATTTTAACCTTGTGTTACGTATTATCTCTTTAATTTATGTATAAAATGTAAAGGTATATTTGAGTATGTATATCAGTAAACATTTTATTACTATAAATGTATGTAAATACAACTCAGGGATTTCAATTCATATACTTCACTCATATACATATATATATATTTATATACAATCATGAACGTATACATACTTATATACATACAACTATTAACCTTATCCTAGTAAATTTAGTTGTTTGTTTCTTTTCAAAGCAAAGTCACATTTTTTTTACATGTTTAAATAAAACCTTATGAACTGGTTTAGATTAAATCTAATAAATCTGGTTTTTATAAAGTTTATAAAAAAATCAAGTTGGTTTTACACCCACAAATAAATTCTAATGAATTAAATAGTTTGAATCAAACCCTCATAAGGCAGTTGACTTTTCAAAGTCAAACTTCCATCGAATTCAATCCAATCGATTGAAATTCGAAGGTGTTAATGATCAGAACCCGGACTAGAATGTTACCACATAAGTTTCGGAGGTATTTGATGACCCAATTTCATCCTCGCCACTGATTTAATCGTGAATAAATTCCCGTAACCGCCCCTTTACCAAACAGCAATCAATTCGGGAGTTACTTGAAATTGAATCTGTATAACGAGTCCAACACATACGAAACACCCTTTTTGAACTACCCAAACACACAAATCCATCCCACTTCGTCCCTAGAACTTGATTCGAATCCGAAGAATACCAAGTCGGAGACTTTAGTTGTCCTCCTTCTACACGCTATCTTTCCAGGTAATTCTTGCACCTGTAGATTCGTTTTGATCCACTTAGCAAAAGCCCCATGTTTTGGGCGTTGGTCTTTGCCTAATCGGGGGTGATTAGAGGGCTAGGGTTTCGGGTGCGAAATAGGGAAGAAGAAGGTTTGGGACCATGACGTTAAAACCTAATCGTTTCAGTGTTTTGTCAAGGCAATTGCCCAGTTAGTCTGGTTAAGACCCTTGACTCATGCAAGGAAGGTCGCGGGTTCGAGTCCCAGCCCCGCACCTTTCCTCTCTTTTTGCGTATTTTGAAACTCGTTCCCTTGTGCCTCCCGTTTAACTTCTAACGAAACGTAGTTATCATCACAGTTGGCCTACTGGTCCGGTGGTTGGTGCTCAATGCTCTCACCGGACAGACCCGGGTTCGACCCGGGCAGTGTCCATTTATTTTTAAGGCTATTTTTTCAACTCTAATAATTTTATAAAAAATATTTTTATAAACCTTAGAACAATTGAGGCAGAATAAAAACAAAATCCTTAATTTTCCATATGAAATTTGATTTAATCCAAATTAAAAGTGTTAAATTATGTATTAACCTTTTTAAATCAAAAACTTAAATTATTTAAATAAATTTATAAATGAAAACGGTTTAATTTTTATAAAAGTCATAAAAGATTAAATTTATTTAAAACAATCAAGACTTGTTTTTACACACCTTTATAGATAAATATCATTTTTACATACCTTTCTAAATAAATAAATAAATTATTTATTTAAATAAAATAAATCATACAACAAATTTTTATATAACTAAATTATTTAAGTAATAATAATTATTTAATTCATTTAGTTATTCGAATTCAAAACGTGGTTTAAATATTTTAAAACTGTTTATCTAAACCCCCCCTCAGTATGGAACATTTCATTTAAGTTCGAACCACTAATACTTACCACTCTAACATTTGTCACACATAACCGATTCAATCCTAGACTTAGACTTAGACTATGGTGCATTATTAATGCAATATATATTACACTTTAGGTTAACTTGTGCATCTCAAGGATCATTATACTACTTAGTATTTGTGCTAGCTACGCCTTCGAAACAAGTGAGTATTTCACAACCCCTTTTACTCTTTTCACTTTTGGGGTGAAACATGAACTATATACAAATTACACGCTTACATTTACACAAACAACACAATTACAAATCCTATTTACATTCATGTGTGCAATTTGAGCTTTATGCCCGAGTGCTAGGTGTGCTAACCTTTTGTATGCTATTATGTGCAATCATTAACTATTCAAGCCGACGGTTTTCAATGATAGATCTATTGAGTCTGACAAACCCACCCATGGTACGCGGTGATTGATACCGACAACACAATTTTTGCATGCTAGTTACAAGGTTTGATTGTACTTGGTTACACAATAGCTGCTCCCCATAAATGCCTTATTTATCATGTTATGTAAAGGATTTGGTTTACAAACTATATGCTATCTATATACAAACTTGTGTTATACTCACCAACTTTTTAGTTGACCTTATTTTATTCATGTTTCAGGTGTTTTCATATGAGTTTGATCAAGACATGCTATACATAGGCTTTGGACCTAGTTAATCTTAATTCAAAAACAAATTGTATTTCATTACGTATATTGAATTTGATTCGTATTTGTTTGAATGGAATTTGATTTAACATATTACAATTTAGTTAACCTTGAGCTCATGAACAGTCCTACATGTCCCGCCCCGATGATTCCGCCATCGGTCGGGGTGTGACAGAAACTAACGTGACTCCGTTGGGAGATGGCAACGAAGGAACTCTGCAACTGGAACCCTAAGTTAGAGATGCTATTGCCCGTGAAGTCGTACTAACTCTGAAAGACATACTGCCTGACTTGTTGACTGAGGCATTGAAGACAACCAAACAGGATGAGGAAGAGAAACTTGAAGAAAAAGTTTATGACAGTGATGGAGATGAGGTGAACATGGGACTGACCACTCCAGGATGCACCTATAAAGGCTTTAAAGAATGTGACCCTCCCAAGTTTGACGGGAATAAGGATTCGGTGGATATGTTTGAATTGATAGAAAGGGTGAACGGGGTGATCAACATTTACGAGTGTCGTGCCGAAGAGGCCGTTAAGTTTGTTGCTCACTCTTTCACCAACGAGGCACTGAGTTGGTGGAGGAACATCCAGAGGTCTAAATCACTGAATGCTCTTAAGAGAATGACTTGGGAAGATCTGAAAGTACTGATGATCCAGAAGTTCTGCCCCCAGAACGAGACAGATCGGGGGGAGAATGAATTCCTGAATTTCAAAGCTAGCAACATGACTCACCGCCAGTACACTTCTAGGTACAATGAGCTAGCTTAACTGGTACCTCATTTGGTGGAAACTGAGGAGAGGCTGATCAAGTATTACGTAAAGGGTCTGCCTTAAAGGGTCCGAGTACATGTGAAAGCAAATATACCCTTGACCTTCGAGTCGGTAGTGAATCTGACTGGAATCGTCTATGACGATTATGCTAATGAGGACCCGGCTCCATAACCACCGAAGAGGAAATGGGAGAACCCGTCTAAGGGTACTGTGAAAGGAAACTATACAGCTGAGACTAAGAAACCAAGGATGGAGGAGTATGAAGTTTGTAAAAAATGTTCAAAAAAACATCCTGGTGAGTGCCGAGCTGGCTCCACCATGTGCTTCACGTGCGGGAAGGCAGGGCACTACTCTAAAGATTGTCTGAGAGACGTCAAGTGTCAAGGATGTGGAGTAATTGAACATCTAAAAAAGAACTACAGGAGAACCAGACAGTCTGGTTCGGGAAAAGAAAAGGAACAGGAACAGCCAGAGGCTAGGGCTCGAGCCTATGCCTTAACAGAGGAAGAAGCTAGAGGGAACCTAATGTCGTGTCAGGTACGTTCCTAATTTATGATGAACATGCTGCTATTTTATTTGATTCTGGTGATAGTAAAAGCTTTATATCGAATAACTTTAGTCGCAAACTAGACTTCACAATCAACACAATAGTAAAATCTTTTAGCGTAGAAACATTTGTTGGTAGAAATTCAGCAGTATTCCAAATGACTAATGATTGCATAATAGAAATAAAGGGCCATAAGTTTCCTTTTAGATTATTCCTTCTAACCTTAGGAGGATTCGATATAGTATTGGGCATGGATTGGCTAGCTGCCAACAAAGCTCAAATCATATGTAAATGAAAGATGATACATCTCAAAGCTACTGATGGCAGTCCGATTACGGTTTATGGGGATTGGAATTGCACAATGACGAACGTCATCTCGAGGAGTAAGGCCGAAAGTTACATGAGGCGCCGTTGCGAAGCTTATCCGGCGTATGTTATTGACGATAGAATGAAAACGAAAGAACTCAAAGATGTACTCGTGGTGTGTAACTTTCTAGAAGTGTTCCCAGAGGACCTACCTGGCGTGCCACCCGATCGGGAAATAGAATTTCAAATCGACTTACTACCAGGACCCGTTGCCAAAGCACCCTACTGGTGTTAGGACATAGATTTGTAATGACAAAAGCTTGTAATAGTTTGATTTTATGTCTTTATGTTTTTGTTATGTAAATGTCTAAAGTTACTAAGTGTTTTACAAGTGAGCCTAGAGGCGAACTTGTTAAGTTCGCCTGGTCTATCAGAGGCGAACTTAATAAGTTCGCTTAGGTCTAACTGAGGCGAAGTTGTTAAGTTCGCTTAAGCTGTTAGAGGCGAACTTAATAAGTTCGCTTATATCAGAACTTGTGTTTATAAATATAGAGTTTACAGTTTGTTTCAAATAGAACATAGCAGAGCAGAGAGAAACAGAACAGAGAGAAGCAGAAGTGATTATCTTGTAAACTCTATGAAATTTGGAATATAACGAGAAGTTTATTTACGCGTGTTGTTTCAGTTGTCGGTTAGTATACAAATGTTAACATGAAGGATTCCGCACTTCGTGTTATAGCAACGTCATATTACGAGTCCGATCAGTAGTTGAGTTACCTGGACCTACAAGTGGTATCAGAGCTTATGCTCGTGAATTAAGTACGATTCTTGGTGATTAGTGACGGTTTTGTGTACAATTCGACAAGAAATTCAACATTTTTGAAATTTCTGCATCAATGGAGTTTTTCAAGTTCTTGAAGATCGTTTCTCTGATGAATTCGTGTTTTTGGAAGTGATTTTGACGAAATTAGTCCGATAGAAGTGTTCTATTTGATAAAATTCATAATCCTACGGTTTAATTTCCTTAAATTCCATCAATTTGCTGAGAAATCATGATTTTTGAAGTTCTTGGTTCGTGTTTGGGTAGAGATTCCTCTGAGTTTGTTACAGCAGTTTAAGCGAACTTGCTAGTTCCTGTGCAGGCGAACTTAGCAAGCGAACTTATTAAGTTCGCTTCTCACATTTTAGGCGAACTTGTTTAGTAGGCGAACTTACTGGATTTCCTCCTTAAGCGAACTTGTCTTGTTCGCTTGATCTTAAGTTCGCTTGGTACTCACTAAAGCGAACTTATTATCTTCGCCTAAGGGGTGTTCAGCTTCAACACTTGGAAATTTTTTTTTCAGAAATTATTTAAAAAAAAATGGCAAATATGGTGCAAGTGACAAACATGTTCAATTATGACAATGAGATCGGTACATCTCAAAAACCTCCGAAGTTGTTGAATCTAGCTGATTATTCAAATTGGAAAGATCGGTTTGACCAGTTCGTATCTTTTACCAATACTAGTTTGTGGATTCCGATTTTGGAAGGATATACGCATCCTACTTATTCATGGATGGGAAAGGATGATGTTTCGAAGCTAGTGTCAGCATTAACTACTGAAGAGAAGTTGTTATTTGATAGAGAAAAGAAAGCAATGGCTAGTATTTCTATGTCTCTTCCGAAGGAAATATATCACAGTTTTAAACAGTTCAAGTCTTCTCAACAACTGTGGGAAGCATTACAGAAAAGGTGTGAAGGGAGTTTGGATGTGAAGAAGAGTAGAAAAGAGTTACTAAAGAAGCAGTTCCTAGTCTTTAAACATTTTCAAAATGAATCTTTGGATGATCTTGCTACAAGATTCTATCATCTTCTTAGTGAACTGGCTAGTGCATCTGTGGTATATGAGACTGAGGAAATCAATGATAAATTCTTGGAGGCTTTACCATCAAAGTTTGATGTGTATACGGTTTTGATCAAAGAAAATGTTAAGTACAAAACCATGTCTCTTGAAGAAGTCCTAGGGAAGATTCAGTCACATGACATGAATATGAAGAAGAAAGAGACTAATATGGAGCTATCCATGATCCCTCAATGTATTTTGCCAAATCTGCTGGTAAATCTGGTACTGGAGTGGCATTCTTTTCTGGTGATGCTCAAGAGTCTTCAAATAATCAGTGTTCTGGAGTTCCAATTTATTCTGGTCATTCAAGCCATTCTGGATTTTTTGCTACTACAGCTTCAACATCATCTGGATCTCATGTGAATCAGAAAGTTGCTGATGATTATCTTGCTATGTTTTATTCATTCATGGCATCATATGAAAATTTCATTGGAGGTAAAATACATGATCCTGAGGTTATAGAAGAAGATTTCAGACAGATTGACCCTGTTGATCTGGAAGAAATGAATATCCAATGGAATATGGCCATGTTAATGCGACAAGCTAAAGATTTCTTGAAGTGAACTGGCATAAAATATATTGGTTCAAATAGTCGATCGCGTATGGGTTTTGATAAGAGCAAAGTTAGGTGTTACAACTGCCAAGAGTTTGGTCATTTTGCTAAGGAGTGTGTGAAGCCAAAGGTAGAATTTGATTCTCAAAAGAAGCAGTCTAACTTTCAGCATAATAGGAATCAGTCAAATGTTTCATCTGGTAATCAAAATCATGGTCCTTCTGGTAATACAAATCATGCATCTACATCATCAGCTTTGGTTGCTTAAAATGACGAAAACTATGATTGGGGCATTCATCTGGAAGATTTGGTGGGTGCTGTGAGTCAGGCTTTTGTTACAGAAATTCATTCTGAAAAACCAGAGAAGTCTACTGATGATGAAAGTTCTAGTGATGATTCGTGTGATGGTGATAGTGTTCCAAGCATTGATGATGAGGAAGAACAAGGGCAAAGTATTGACTCTGATCCCGCGTCAAGGGTTGCTGAGGAGGAAATTGTTCTTACAGAAAATGCTTCAGTTGGTGATGATTCAGAGAATATTCCAATTGCCAAAGTATTCATGGCAGACATGTCTGATCCGGCTAAGGTAAAAGACTCTGTTTGTCATATATACTGTTCAAATTGCATTTTTGTTAAAGATAAACTGCAAAAAGTCATGGATGATAACACAAACTTGATTTGTGACATGAAATCAATGCATTCAGTTAATCAGAAACTGAAAGATAATGATAAGCTGTGCATTGAAAGAATTGAGTCTTTGAAAAGAGACTTAAATTCTCTTGGGTTAAAATACATAGAGCAGGGTTATCATCTAGATATGGCTTATGCTGAATGTCACACCCCAACCGATGGCGGAATCATCGAGGCGGACAATAGAATGATTGTTCAAAAGCACATGGTAACTAAAAGGTTGCATAATTCATTAATTAAATTTAAAGACAACAAGATCCAAATACAATACATTTCAAGTAACCTAGTCTAGTTCAAAACATTGATTTATTTAACTAGGTCCATAGTTCCTAAATGGAGAAATCTTCGGCAAGCAGTCACATATCCAAACCTGAAACATTATTTAAATCAAATGTCAACTAAAAAGTTGGTGAGTACATAGGTTTAGTAAATCCGGTAAATAGTAGTGTAAATCGTTTTGCAACTCATTGTTTATCTTGTTAAACATAGTATATGATGTATCATTTATTTAATCACAATTCAAACCAAGTTTGACGCGCTTGAACAGAGCACAACAGCTAAGTCCGGTATGTTTGAATATAGTTACCCACTATATCCGATATGATTGAATATAACACGCGGTTATATCCGAGTATGCAGTAATAAACACCCTAACCGGGTGGGCTGGTCAGGCACAATAGATCTATCAATATTACAGTTTGTTGTCTTGTGTTTAAATGTATGTACATCCAAAGAATAAGCATATAGTCTCATGTATAACACGTATAAACAATGTGAGTAGCATGTATAATGTTTCACCCCAAAACGTATGAAAATGTAAAATAAGGGCTATGTAACTCACCTTGTAAGCGGGTATTTTTCCACGCGTGTAGGTGATAAGTATGTGGAAGCCTAAGCACGTTGATACCCTATGTAGACAAATGGGTATTATTGTATGCGTATAGGTGTGTATTTGTATTTAAATGTATATAGCCTTTAATATAATTTTCCTTAATATTTATTTGTATAAAGTATGGAAATAGAATGATAATGGTTTTTATAAAACTTTAACTTATAAGGATGTATATATATATATATATAGTTTAAACAAGTATTATTATATTCAATGTATTTATATAATAATAACAAAGAAAAGAAAAGTCTTTATTTGACTAATTATGTTGATATTTAAAATTTATTTAAACAAGTTTATTAAAAATATTACTAGGTTCATATAAAAAAAATGAGACATTTTATATATTAAATGTATTTTAATAAGTTTATAAAATATTAAAATATTTATAAAAATAGGGGATATTTTATATATAAGAAAATGTATTTAAATAATATTACAAGATTTATAAAAATGGAATAGTTTATAGATAAAAAGATTGTTTAATCGATTTCAAAATAAACGAACGATCAAACCGACTCGTTTTAGTCTTTAGAGTAATAAAATAATATTAAAATAAGTTAAGAAAATTAAATAAAATAAAAAAAATGATAACAGAAGCAAAATGGGGTTGGGCCGGAGGCCAGAAGACTCGAACCCGCGACCTCTGCTTCGGACACAAACACGCATAACCAGCCGGGCTACTGCCCATCGCTGGTTATGTGTGTATCCGCTAATTTAAATACACAAAGGAAAAGCTGGTCGCTGGTCCTCGGTGACCGGCAAATCGTGTCCGAGGACACTGGGTTTGCCCGGTAACTCACGAATGAAGATCGTGTTTTCGACTGGAATTGATTACCAGTGGCTAATAGAAACTAATCGAACAAAAACAAAGCTCGAACCTGGTCGCGAAGGGCCTGGTCGGCAGAAACTTAAACCCGAAAATGTCAAGAGTAATCAGCTTCTGGATGGAATTAGACTTCGAAACTTTGGTTGCAGCTTCACTCAGTAACGACGAAAGTGATGGTGTCCTTAATTTGGAGTGAGAGTGGGTGGAAGAGGGGTAACGAGCTCGGGCAGGGCCGACCATGGCTATTTATAGCCGAGCTTGATTTCTATGTTCAAACGTGCAATTGAGCACGTCCCGACATTAGTCTGGACGAGACGAATCTAATCGGCTAATCGACACGCGTGGAGGTTGACTGTCGGGCTCGAATTTGAGCGTGGGTTTCTCGGCCACCAACAGGATCAGACGATCCGTATATTGGGGAGACCAATTGGTCGAGGGTTCTTGTTCGCACGGGCAAGACGAATTCAGAGAAGCCTTTGTCAGCTGTTGAGGTGCAGGAAACAACCTTGTCGGGCGTCGCCGGAAAATGGCTTTACCCGCCGGACCAACGAAAGGGGTGACCAGATTCACGAATTTGGTTTTGGCAGTTTCAGTCCCTGAAGTTTGATTTTGATTTAATTTAGTCCCTGGAATAACTTCGGATAAAGCCTTATAGTTTGCTTTGTCCAGGAATGGTCCCTCAACAGATTTCAGTTTTAAAACCTTCTAGTTTGATTAATTACTAAACGACCCCTAAACTTTTTATTAAATAAATTAATTTAATTTCTTTTAAATTAATTATATTTTATAAATTTATTTTATTATTATTATTATAAAAAGATTATTTGTGTTATTTAAATAGGTTATTTTATTAAATATGCAACTTTTAAATCTAGATTTTTATATAAAATTTTATATAAGTTTTAAAACTTATAAAATTTTAATTACTTTTAAATCCGTAAAATAAAATACCTATTTGTATAAAATTAATAAAAACACTTGTATTTTAGTTAATTAGAATAATTACACGATAATTATATTACAGGTGCGCTTAATGAAAATCCGAAACGTCACAGTCTCCCCATGTTAAAGGAATTTCGCCCCGAAATTCAACTTGTGGAGGCTATGAAAAGAGATGCGGATACTTGGTCTTCATTTGGTCTTCACGTTCCCAAGTGAACTCGGGTCCACGTTTAGACTCCCAACGGACCTTGATAATGGGGATGCGGCTACGCTTGAGTTTCTTAACTTCTCGGTCCATGATTTCCACGGGTTTTTCAACAAAGTGCATTTTTTCGTCAATGCGCACTTCGTCAAGAGGGATGTGGAGATTCTCGTCGGCTAGACACTTTTTCAAATTAGACACATGAAAAGTCGGATGAACGTTGCTGAGTTCTGAAGGAAGGTCGAGTTTGTAGGCCACTTTTCCTACCCTCTCGAGTATCTTGAATGGGCCCATATATCGAGGTGCAAGTTTTCCTTTCTTTCCAAATCGGACTACGCCTTTCCATGGTGATACCTTTAGAAGAACCATATCTCCAACTTGAAATTCCAAGGGTTTTCGTCGTTTATCGGCATAGCTCTTTTGTCGACTCCTTGCTACTCTAATGTTGTCACGGATAAGAGAGACTTTATCGGTGGTTTCTTGGATAAGCTCGGGACCGGTGATTTGTGCTTCACCAATTTCGTTCCAACAAATCGGTGAACGACATCTCCGTCCATAAAGAGCTTCAAACGGTGCCATGTTAATGCTTGTGTGGTAGCTGTTGTTGTAGGAAAATTCAATCAGTGGTAGGTGAGAATCCCAATTGCCACCAAATTCAATGACACAAGCTCTAAGCATATCCTCAAGAGTTTGGATTGTTCGCTCGGTTTGTCCATCAGTTTGAGGATGGTAAGCCGTACTTAAATCCAAACGAGTACCAAGTGCTGATTGTAATGATTGCCAAAATCGGGAAGTAAAACGCGAATCTCGATCGGAGATGATGTTCAAAGGGATTCCGTGACGACTCATAATTTCATCAATGTAGATCTGAGCCAATTTCTCGACTCGATATTCCTCACGAATAGGCAAGAAATGAGCAGACTTTGTAAGTCGGTCGATAATAACCCAGATACTATCGTGCCCACTAGAAGTGCGTGGGAGTTTGGTGATGAAGTCCATAGCAAGGTTCTCTCACTTCCACACTGGAATTTCCGGTTGTTCGAGGAGTCCGGAAGGCTTCTGGTGTTCGGCCTTTACTTTAGAACAAGTTAAGCATTTTGCCACAAAGAGGGCAATATCCTTTTTCATGCCGGGCCACTAATATTGCTGACGAAGACCCATGTACATCTTATCAGCTCCGGGATGTACCGAATATCGAGTTTTGTGGGACTCGTTCATCAAAAATATACGAAGGTCATCGCGATAGGGAACCCAGATACGATCCAAGTAATACAATAGACCGTTGGCTTTGGTTTCTAGCAAGAGTTCTACGCCACATGCCATCTCTTGATACATGTTTCCCTCGGTAACCGAGGTGTGTTGTGCTTGGAGAATACGGGCTTGGATATCGTTATGAATACGAACACTATGAAGCATGATACGTTCTTTACGACTCAAAGCGTCGGCTACAACATTTGCTTTGCCGGGGTGGTAGCGAATCTCGCAGTCGTAGTTGTTAAGAAGTTCAACCCATCGTCGTTGCCTCATATTAAGCTCTTTTTGATTGAAAATATGTTGGAGACTTTTGTGGTCGGTGAAAACAACGCATTTGGTGCCATAAAGATAGTGTCTCGAAATTTTCAGGGCGAAAACGACAGCACCAAGCTCGAGATCATGGGTCGTATAGTTCTTCTCATGGATTTTGAGCCGACGTGATGCGTATGCAATTACTTGGCCACATTGCATTAGAACAAAACCAAGACCTTGGTTGGATGCATCACAATAAACGACAAAGTCGTCATTACCACTAGGAAGAGTTAGAATAGGAGCATTGCAGAGCTTGTGCTTGAGAGTTTGAAAAGCTTCCTCTTGCTTGGGTCCCCACTCATAAGATTTACCTTTATGAGTCAAGGCAGTGAGCGGGACTGCAATCTTGGAGAAATTTGAGATGAAGCGACGATAGTAGCCTGCTAGTCCAAGGAATGAACGAATCTCGGTAGGAGTCTTAGGAGTACTCCAATTCTTTACCGCTTCGATTTTTGCCGGGTCCACATGAATCCCTTTATCGTTAACTATGTGTCCCAAAAACTGAACCTCCTTTAGCCAGAATTCACACTTGGAGAACTTGGCGTATAGTCGTTCTTTCTTCAAGAGCTCCAAAATCAAACGAAGATGTTGTTCATGCTCTGCCTTCGTTTTGGAATAGATGAGAATGTCGTCAATGAAAACGATCACGAACTTGTCCAAATAAGGTTTGCATACACGGTTCATGAGGTCCATGAAGACCGCAGGTGCATTAGTCAAACCGAATGGCATGACCATGAACTCGTAGTGACCGTACCTAGTCCGAAAGGCATTCTTCGGAATGTCTTCATCGAGAACACGAAGTTGATGGTACCCGGAACGAAGGTCATACTTGGAGAAACATGTTGAACCTTGAAGCTGATCGAAAAGATCGTCGATACGGGGTAAAGGATAACGGTTCTTAATTGTAAGTTTGTTGAGTTCACGATAATCGATGCACATTCGAAACGATCCATCTTTTTCTTTACAAATAGTACGGGAGCACCCCAAGGTGAATGGCTCGGGCGGATGAATCCTTTGGATGAGAGTTCTTGTAATTGACTTGCAAGCTCTTGCATCTCGGAAGGTGCAAGACGATAGGGAGCTTTTGCCACGGGAGTTGCTCCGGGCACAAGGTCGATATGAAACTCCACTTTTCTAGGGGGAGGAAGACCAGGTAAATCCTCGGGGAATACCTCGGGAAAATCTCGGATGATTGGAATGTCTTGCAATTTCTTACCCTTGTCTTTCGTGTCAACTATGTGGGCCAAGAAGGCAACGTACTTTTTCCGCAAGTACTTTTGTGCCAATGTGCAAGACATGATTTGAAGACCACGACACGGTTTTTCACCGAAAATAACTAACGTGTCGCCCGAAGGGAGAGGTATACGAATGCACTTTTCGTAGCAAATAACCTCAGCATGGTGCTTGGATAACCAGTCCATGCCAATTATAATATCAAAGCTTCCCAATTGCATTGGAAGGAGATCAACAGAGAATTCATGATTATTAAGCTCGAGATTGCAGTTGCGGATAACAGAATTTATAGTAATAGATTTTCTGTTTGCTATCTCCACGGAATAAGAATTGTCGAGTTTCGTTCTTTGTTTAGCAAGTCAGGATTCAAAGGTAAGAGATACAAAACTCCTATCGGCACCGGTATCAAACAAAATGGATGCATAATGATTGTTTACGAGGAACGTACCGTTTACCACGTCGTTGTTTGCTTGAGCCTCATTAGTGTTTATGTTAAACGTTCGTCCTTGAGGACCACCTTGATGATGCAGTTTTGGGCATCGGTCACGGAAATGGTTTGGGTCTCCACATTCATAACATGCCCGACCATCGAGAGGTGCTGGATAGATGGGACGGTTGGCTGGAGCAGCTTGATGGACGGGAGGACGAGTACGGCAAGTAGTGACCACATGTCCATATCGCCCGCAGCTTGAGCACAATCGGCATGGTAGATTGGCAGGATGATGGTACTTGCAGGTCTGGCATTGGGGATTCGGGCCCTGATAAGTTTTCGGGTTTTGACCCAAAGGGACCGCTTGAATAGCAGGTACAACGGGAGTTACGGCTGCGAAGTTCCGACCCTTTCGTTTCTTGTTGCGGTTAGAAGACTCGGGTTTTACATCTTTGACGGCCGCAAGAGTAGAAACAACCTTCTTGGAACCCTTTCTTGTTATGGTTCCGGCTTTGACATGGTTGTCGGATAGTGTAGCAGCTAGACGGATAGCAGCTTCAAGTGTAGGAGGGTTGCTTCCTATCACAACATCTTGAATTTGCATAGGCAGGCCGCCTATGTATTTTTCAATCCCCCGAACAAGGGGAGTGATCATATGAGGCACCAGCAGACTTAGCTCTTGAAACCGGGTGGTGTAGGCCAGATTATCCCTGCTGTCTTGGGCAAGATCCCAAAACTCAGCCTCGAGCTTCCTTATTTCATTTCGAGGACAGAATTCATCAGTCATGGCCTTCTTCAGATCATCCCATGATAAGGATGTAGCAACCTCAGCACCACGGGTGCGTTTCTCACCGTTCCACCAGGTGAGGGCTCTCTTTTGGAGTACACTTGTGGCATAACGAACCCGAAGATTATCGGGACAGTCGCTGTTTAGGAATGTGCTTTCCATGTTTTCAAACCATTGAAGTAGGCCGGTAGCACCTTCAGTCCCAAAGAATTTTGTAGGATTGCATGAGTTAAAGTGCTTAAACGTGCAGTGAGGCGGGTGGGTACCACCGTTTCCTTAGATGTTGTGAGACCCATCACTGTTGTTATTAGCTTGGGTCATTTGCCCCACCAGTTGGGCAAGGAGAGTAGCAAGATCCGGGTTGGAAGTGCTAGAGTTTGCACGTCGAGGAGGCATTCTAACACCAAAAGACAATGATATTTTAGATAAGATGGATATATATGAGTTATAGCGGGAAATAATGTAAGTAGAAAAACGGGATTCATCATGACGCGTGCCAGTGCATGTGTATTTATTCAAAGTTGATGGGGGGGGGGAAGTTAAGCCATCTATTCCGGATAGAACATGATGTTATAGATCATTATTTGCATAATAGGAATTGCCGGGACTTGCATGCACTACAAATCGTTATTACGTGTGCACCCGTAATAATGATTTGCTTTGCATGTTCGTCTAGTTCTTCCTATTTTGCTATAATGTCCCCAAATTTTGAGTTTAAGTTCGGATCGTATCCTTGCGAATACATTGACTTATCAACGTTAAATAATTCCTCAAAACTTTCAAAGAGACATGCTTTAGCCTATAGGTAAACACTCACTTCAGGAATTCCCAGGAAAGCATACGGGTCCGTTTATTTGGATTTATACGAAATGCTTTCCTAGACAGAAAACCCAATGTACAGGTGTCACCCTTCCAGATTACACGTGTCCTTTACTGGTTTCAATAAATTATGTCGTTGACGTGATTTTCAAGATTTTAATAGAATTGAGAGTTTATGTGTATAAAATGTGTAGGAATGTTGCAATTAATATGGATTAGGAAAGAGTATGGATAAGGATGAGTAGTGTATTTGTTTGCATAAGTTTGTTTGTCAAATATGTATGTAAAGTAGGTATCATTTATAAAAGTCTTGTATGTATGTGTATAAGTCTCATGTACCAAACTCGGGAAAATTTCAAATAATACCTAACTACAAATAATTCACATAGCAATTTATCATTTAGCACATAACACATAAAAGGGAGTCCTAGGGTTATAGTCTAGGTCATTGTGTCTAATAACCTAATTCCCTATAACCATGGCTCTGATACCAATCTGTCACACCCCGACCGATGGCGGAATCATCGAGGCGGACAATAGAATGATTGTTCAAAAGCACATGGTAACTAAAAGGTTGCATAATTCATTAATTAAATTTAAGGACAACAAGATCCAAATACAATACATTTCAAGTAACCTAGTCTAGTTCAAAACATTGATTTATTTAACTAGGTCCATAGTTCCTAAGTGGATAAATCTTCGACAAGCAGTCATATATCCAAACCTGAAACATTATTTAAATCAAATGTCAACTAAAAAGTTGGTGAGTACATAGGTTTAGTAAATCCGGTAAATAGTAGTGTAAATCGTTTTGCAACTCATTGTTTATCTTATTAAACATAGTATATGATGTATCATTTATTTAATCACAATTCAAACCGAGTTTGACGCGCTTGAACAGAGCACAACATCTAAGTCCGGTATGTTTGAATATAGTTACCCACTATATCCGATATGATTGAATATAACACGCGGTTATATCCGAGTATGCAGTAATAAACACCCTAACCGGGTGGGCTGATCAGGCACAATAGATCTATCAATATTACAGTTTGTTGTCTTGTGTTTAAATGTATGTACATCCAAAGAATAAGCATATAGTCTCATGTATAACACGTATAAACAATGTGAGTAGCATGTATAATGTTTCACCCCAAAACGTATGAATATGTAAAATAGGGGCTATGTAACTCACCTTGCAAGCGGGTATTTTTCCACGCGTGTAGGTGATAAGTATGTGGAAGCCTAAGCACGTTGATACCCTATGTAGACAAATGGGTATTATTGTATGCGTATATGTGTGTATTTGTATTTAAATGTATATAGGCTTTAATATAATTTTCCTTAATATTTATTTGTATAAAGTATGGAAATAGAATGATAATGGTTTTTGTAAAACTTTAACTTATAAGGATATATATATATTGTTTTAAACAAGTATTATTATATTCAATGTATTTATATAATAATAACAAAGAAAAGAAAATCTTTATTTGACTAATTATGTTGATATTTAAAATTTATTTAAACAAGTTTATTAAAAATATTGCTAGGTTCATATAAAAAAATGAGACATTTTATATATTAAATGTATTTTAATAAGTTTATAAAATATTACAAGATTTATAAAAATAGGGGATATTTTATATATAAGAAAATGTATTTAAATAATATTACAAGATTTATAAAAATGGAATAGTTTATAGATAAAAAGATTGTTTAATCGATTTCAAAATAAACGAACGATCAAACCGACTCGTTTTAGTCTTTAGTGTAATAAAATAATATTAAAATAAGTTAAGAAAATTAAATAAAAAAAAAATGATAACAGAAGCAAAATGGGGTTGGGCCGGAGGCCAGAAGACTCGAACCCGCGACCTCTGCTTCGGACACAAACACGCATAACCAGCCGGGCTACTGCCCATCGCTGGTTATGTGTGTATCCGCTAATTTAAATACACAGAGGAAAAGCTGGTCGCTGGTCCTCGGTGACCGGCAAACCGTGTCCGAGGACACTGGGTTTGCCCGGTAACTCACGAGCGAAGATCGTGTTTTCGACTGGAATTGATTACCAGTGGCTAATAGAAACTAATCGAACAAAAAAAAAGCTCGAACTTGGTCGCGAAGGGCCTGGTCGGCAGAAACTTAAACCCGAAAATGTCAAGAGTGGGAATCAGCTTCTAGATGGAATTAGACTTCGAAACTTTGGTTGCAGCTTCACTCAGTAACGACGAAAGTGATGGTGTCCTCAATTTGGAGTGAGAGTGGGTGGAAGAGGGGTAACGAGCTCGGGCAGGGCCGACCATGGCTATTTATAGCCGAGCTTGATTTCTATGTTCAAACGTGCAATTGAGCACGTCCCGACATTAGTCTGGACGAGACGAAACTAATCGGCTAATCGACACGCGTGGAGGTTGACTGTCGGGCTCGAATTTGAGCGTGGGTTTCTCGGCCACCAACAGGATCAGACGATCCGTATAATGGGGAGACCAATTGGTCGAGGGTTCTTGTTCGCACGGGCAAGAAGAATTCAGAGAAGCCTTTGTCGGCTGTCGAGGTGCAGGAAACCGCCTTGTCGGGCGTCGCCGGAAAATGGCTTTACCCGCCGGACCAACGAAAGGGGTGACCGGATTCACGAATTTGGTTTTGGCAGTTTCAGTCCCTGAAGTTTGATTTTGATTTAATTTAGTCCCTGGAATAACTTCGGATAAAGCCTTATAGTTTGCTTTGTCCAGGAATGGTCCCTCAACAGATTTCAGTTTTAAAACCTTCTAGTTTGATTAATTACTAAACGACCCCTAAACTTTTTATTAAATAAATTAATTTAATTTCTTTTAAATTAATTATATTTTATAAATTTATTTTATTATTATTATTATAAATAACTTTTATAAAAAGATTATTTGTGTTATTTAAATAGGTTATTTTATTAAATATGCAACTTTTAAATCTAGATTTTTATATAAAATTTTATATAAGTTTTAAAACTTATAAAATTTTAATTACTTTTAAATCCGTAAAATAAAATACCTATTTGTATAAAATTAATAAAAACACTTGTATTTTATTTAATTAGAATAATTACACGATAATTATATTACAGGTGCGTTTAATGAAAATCCGAAACGTCACACTGAAATCAAAAAACGTAATGAAATTGTTGCTCAAAAGAACAAGGAGATTTCTAATAAAGAATCTGAGGTGATAAAATTACATAGAAAGCTGGAATAGTTTGAGAATTCATCTGTAGTTTTGGATTATTTCAATGCTAATGCTGATCCCACAAAAAGGATTGCTGGTATTGGGTTTGTTCCTCCACCATTCAATGCAAATTATGTGGTGGAACCTGAGATCATAAATGAAGAGGTGATAGATCCAAAAACTGTGTTAAAGGTGAATCCGGTAACTGGGGAGGATATGGTATATGATTCAGATTCTGAAGATGAGATGTTTGATGATAAGAAGGTCGAGGGCATTCCAAAAGAAGTGAAAATTGATGACCCAACTGTTGTTAAAAATGTTACCTGGGATAGATGCATTTTGACTGAACCTGAAGAGGTGAAAGTGGTTCCAACTAAACTTTCTCCAATCTTACAGTCAAGTGGGTTTGTTGCAGCTGGTTATTAAAAAGTAAATTCTTCAAAGGTGCCAAAACAGACTTATGTTCCAAAGAAGCCGATAAATTGTTCGGGGCATTCCTCCAAAGCTTATTCTTCTGATGGTTCTTCAAATTCAAAGAAAACATCTTATTTCAGAAGTTATCAAGAAAGAAGAGTGTGTTTTCATTGCAATGAGGCTGGTCATATTTTGATTAATTGTCCATACAAGAACCAGGGTAAAATGAAGACTGTTCCTTCATAACCGAAAGTGGTGAAGATTCTGAAAAGAAAATATAAGGGAAAGTCGTCTTCTAGTTTGGAGAAAAATATGCCTGGTCGATCTTTTGTTAAATCCCCTGGATTTAAACAACATAATACATTGAATGCTAAATCCTTTGTATGCAAAGAGAAACTTGAGATTCCAAAAGTTGGGATTTCAAAAGATTCTGTTCAGGAGGTTAAATTGTCTAGACCTCAAAGAAGAAGAAGAAACAGAAAATTAAAGAAAATTTTGGAAACATCTGAATCTGACAATAATATATCAAATAATGTTTTTCAATATAATAAAATTGGTTCTTCTTTGAAAAGGTCTGATTGTCAAACTTCTGTTTCAAAAGTGAATGATAGAATTGATTGTAAATTACAAGAAGTTGTTTATTTTGATCAATTCGGACGACCCAAGACCACGATGGCTTGGGTTCCACTTTCTAACTAATTCTTGTTGTTTATGTAGGGACAACCAAGGAGGACTATCAACAATACATGGTTTGTGGATAGTGGTTGCTCTCGACATATGACAGGGAATGTTAGATTGCTTGAGGATGTAAAACAAATTGATGGAGGTTATGTCGCTTTTGCGGGTAATAAAGGCGGGTACATAACTGGCCAGGGTACGTTAAAGAATGACAAAGTCAAATTTGAAAAGGTGAATTATGTTGAGTAGCTGGAACACAATCTTTTAAGCGTAACAAGTCTGTGACAAGAAGTTTTTGTTCCATTTCAACGATCATGAATGCTATATTCTAAAACCGGGTTTTGTGATTCCTGATGAATGGATTCTCATGAAGGCTCCAAGGAGAAATGACACGTATGTCCTTGACATGAGTGTCGCCACTACAACGGATTCAATTCCAACATGTTTACTCTCCAAGGCGTCGGAATCTGATTCAATATTGTGGCACTGGAAGCTAGCTCACATTAACTTTAGGAAGATGAACTACATTGTTAGGAATGATTTGGTTCTTGGTATTCCGAAAATGAAATTCTCAGTTCCTGATGATTGTATTCCGTGCAAGAAGGGGAAGCAAAGAAGGAAATCTCACAAATCTAAATCGACGAATTCTATCGTAACTCCTTTGGAGTTGCTGCATATGGATTTGTTCGGTCCTATCAGTATCAGGAGCATCGGTGGAAAATCGTACTGCTTGGTAGTAACTGATGATTACTCCAGATTTTCATGGGTTAAGTTTCTTTCCTCTAAAGCTGAAACCACTGAGTTGGTGCAATACTTAATCCTGGGTTTGGAGAATTTATTCAATCTTAAAGTCAGAAGAATCAGGAGTGACAATGGCAGCGAATTTAAGAATAGCAAAATGGGCTTATTCTGTCTACAAAAAGGAATTCATCATGAATTCAGTGCGCCATATGTTCCTCAACAAAACGGTGTCGCTGAAGGAAAGAACAGGACGTTGGTCGAAACAGCTCGCACGATGCTTTCATATTCTAAGCTTCCAGTCACCTTTTGGGCTGAAGCTGTGAATACTGCGTGTCATGTTTTGAACATGGTCTTGACCGTCAAGCGACATAACAAGACTTGCTATGAATTGCTAAATAATCGAAAGCCAAATCTGGAATACTTACTACCCTTTGGTAATCCATGTACCATACTGAAGGTTCGAGATGTCCCAACAAAATTCAGTGCAAAGGCTATTGAAGGGATTTTTCTAGGGTATGTAGCTAATTTGACAACCAAGAGGGTTTATAACAAAGAGACGTGCCAAGTTGAAGAATGGTTCCATATTGATTGTTCAAATCGGTCTTTACCACAAATGGCGATTGGTCCGGATTGGGCGTTTGATTATGAAAACTTATTCAAGTCTTTTCATTTACCTTCTGACATTTCTGATGAAGATGCTGCTGTTCTTTATGATTCTTGTCAAGATGCACAACACAATGGATTTCTACCAAATGTGGTTCCAAATTCATCGATTCCATCTACTTCTGCTCCCGATCCTAATGTTGCTTCTTGTTCAGGTCCACAAGATTCAGAGAGTGAGGAGGATAATGCTATTTTTCAAGATTCTTCTGCTGATCCGTTGTTGGGTGATGATCCATTACCTTCGACACAGGCTCAGGGGGAGATTCCTACAAATTTAGACTCGGAAATTCCAATTACTCAAGATTATTCTTATCAATCTGAATCTACTCAAGTTGACGTGTTGCCGGTTCTTGAGGTCGCATCTATCAAGGAACACAAAGATCATCCAGTGACAAATATAATTGGAAATTTACAGGATGGAGTGAAAACACGTTCTCTTGTTGACAATACTTGTTTGTATACTTGCATTAAAGATTCTGGTGTTCTTGATGATTGTTCACATTCATGCTTTATTTCGTAGGTTGAACCCAAGAATGTTGAGATGGCTTTAAATGACAATAACTGGATAGAAGCTATGCAGGAAGAACTTGCTCAATTTGACAAACTTAAGGTTTGGAATCTTGTTGATCTTCCGAAGGGTGCGTATCCGATAGGAACAAAATGGGTGTTTAAATGTAAGAAAGATGATCGAGGTGTCGTGGTACGCAATAAGGCAAGATTAGTTGTCCAGGGCTTCAATCAACAAGAAGGAATTGATTACACCGAGGTTTATGCGCCGGTTGCACGGCTTGAAGCTATAAGGCTGTTTCTAGCTTTTGCTTCTTTTAAAGGTTTTAAGGTGTTTCAATTAGACGTCAAGAGTGCATTTTTATATGGAAAGGTCAAGGAGGAAGTCTATGTGTGTCAGCCGCCGTGGTTTGAAGATCCACTGAATCCGAACATGGTTTTCAAGCTTGATAAGGCCCTCTATGGTCTTCATCAGGCTCCTCGTGCGTGGTATGAAACATTATCCACACATCTTTTGGCAAATGACTTTGTTCGTCGAAAGATAGACTCGACCTTATTCATAAAGAAATCAGGGGGAGATTACCTACTGGTGCAGATTTATGTGGATGATATTATTTTTGGCTCGACAAATGAAGGGTTGTGCAAAGACTTTGAGGGTGTTATGAAGTCGAAATTTGAAATGTCTGCTATGGGAGAGTTATTGTTTTTCTTAGGTTTACAAGTAAATCAAAAGGAAGATGGTTTCTTTATTCATCAGTCCAAGTATGTCAAAGATATCTTGAGCCGGTTCAAGATGGAGGACTGTACCCCATACGATACTCCAATTCCGGTCAATCATAAGTTGAATTCTGACCCAGAAGGAAAAGATGTGGATTATCGACTTTACAGAGCTATGATTGGATCCCTCATGTACTTAACCGCTTCAAGGTCGGATATAATGTTCGCCGTGTGTATCTGTTCCAGATTTCAGGCAAAGCCAAAAGAATCTCACTTAATTGCTGTGAAAAGAATCTTTCAGTATTTAAAAGGAAAACAACGTTTAGGGCTATGGTATCCTCATGGTTCTAACTTTGTTTTCAATGCTTATACTGATTCTGATTTTGGTGGTTGTTGTCTGGACAGGAAATCTACAACAGGTGGTTGCCAGTTCTTAGGTAATCGACTTGTATCCTGGCAATGCAAAAAGCAAACCACAGTCTCAATTTCAACATGCGAAGCAGAATACATCGCTGCTGCAAGTTGTTGTTCATAGATCCTATGGATACAACAACAATTGAGAGATTACGGTTTGAATTTCACAGGAACCCCTATGCTTATTGATAATAATGCTACTATGTCCATAACGAATAATCCTGTTAAACATAGTAAAACTAAGCACATCGAAATTCGATATCATTTTATACGTGATTGTGCAGAGAAAAGGTTGATTGAGCTGGTCAAGGTACACACTGAAGATAATTTTGCTGATTTGTTTACCAAGGCATTTGATCGTACCAGGTTTGAATTCCTAATTAAAATGATTGGTATGATCAATCCCGAATAAAATAATTTTCAAAATCAGAATTTCATGGAAAATGTTTTTTTTTAAGTTCTTTTATTGCTTTATTACATTTCTGCATTTACATTTTCAGTCAAAAATCTTAATTTGTAAAAAGTCAAAACAAATTGAAAAATATAAAATTTGACATCATTTGAGGTTAGAGAAGAAATGATAGTACATCAGTGATTAGTTCATTTCACACGACCATAGTAGCCCTTGATATATGATTGATTAAAATAACTTGATTTGATCTAAATTTCATAGTCTGCATAAATAAGAAATGATAGTGTTGCGAATGCTCTATTCTTGATAATTTGTTTTTAAAATTTGGGTATAAAATTTGAAACTTGAATTGTCAATAGGCTAAAAGCGTTTTGAAACTAATAGCAGTGTGAAAATTAAATATAATATGATTACATCTGTGATTTAAATCCATTATATGCCTGAGTGTGTGTGTTAAAAGATCACTATCAGATAAAGAATATTAGCTTTTAATAAAGATTTTCCTATGAGATCAGTTTCGGGTTATGTCCTTAGCACTATTCATTCGATTTGCTTCAGTGCCCATGTCCCGAAAAGCATGCAATTTGAAGTATAATCAAGATATGTACTTGACAACATCTGTCAAACATATACTAGCCCTTAGATCATATTGATAAATCATCTTTACTGATTCCATTGAATTCATAATCCAGATAACAGTTGGATCCACGTACCTGAATCTTATGATTCCACAAATATAAGCCAAAACATTGAATCATTCGATTCTGAATCTCATTGATTCCTATACAATCCAATTTGTATTCTGCTATTCATGTGCTAAGCGATGTCTCCTCATTCTGAATATTCGGATAATCTTTAGTAAAATCTTATATATGTCTTGAAGATAGTGCATTTACTTTCTATTTGGCATATGTGTGGGGTACACAATGTTTTTCATCTAAATGGTACTAAATCACATGAATTTGGAGAATAAACGCTTATAGTTTCAAATAATATAATATTGACAAATTTAAGAATTCATGCTTTATATTTCAAATTCGGTATAAATAAAAGAGCATTTTATAACCTGATCTTATTTACTTTGAAATTTATCGCGTATCATTTCAAATATTATTCAAATTGAAGGAGTGTCAAAATGAAAAAGATGCAAAGTGCACAAAATTGAGTTGAATGGTCTCATACTATAGATTACCCTTTGTTATTGATAATATGTGCGATGAATTAATTGAATACTGATATGATCTTCTTGCTCATGATGTATAAAAACCAAAAATATGTGATTTCAGTTTGTACAGATAAAAACAAAAAATATGTGATTTCAGTTTGTACAGATAAAAACAAAAAATATGTGATTTCAGTTTATTCAGATAAAAGTAAAAAAAAATATGTGATTTCAGTTTATATAGATAAAAACAAAAAATATGTGATTTCAGTTTATTCAGATAAAAGTAAAAAAAAATATGTGATTCCGTTTGTATAGATAAAACTCAAAAAGATTTTTATTTTTTAGTTTCCATGAAAATTCTAAACTTTTATTAAAATTGTTCGGGATTGGATCGAATATGTGTTGCTGACGGAAGTTCAAGATTTGACAGGTTGAAGTTGGTAAAATTTGTGTTCAAGGCAAAAAGGTTGAAAAGCAATTAAGTTCGCATGTGTACAGTGAAGCGAACTTAATAAGTTTGCTTAAAACAATGAAGTGAACTTAATCTGCTATCTAGGGTGAAGCGAACTTATCTTGTTCGCCGAAGGCTTGTTAAGCGAACTTAACAAGTTCGCCTAATCAAGCGAACTTAATCTGAATAAGGGTTTAATCAGGCGAACTTGTCATTTTCATCGTCTTCCTCAGTTTAGGCGAACTTGACCGAAATTTTCAAAATTTTAAACTGTGTTGTGGGAGTTGTTTGCTGGTTGTATCTTATTCCAAATTAGATTGCGAATCTAACAAAGGTATTTTCATCGATTTTCATCCGCTAAATTGAGAGTATCTGGTACTTTTCCTCTCGGTTTTACGTCGAAGCTTTTCAACGACTGATTTGACCTAATTTTGCCCAAATATGTAAAATTGATCATCCGATTTGGTTATAAATTGATATTCGACTATTATTCAACGTTTATTCTTTGATTTTATTGATTCAGTGAATTTTGGTTTGTCTGTGTTTGAATTTGAAACGTTACAGTTCAGGCGTACTTGTTCCAAGCGAAATTGTTCGAAGCGAACTTGTTAAGTTCGCCTCTTGCACTACTAAGCGAACTTATTAAGTTCGCCTAGGGGTCAGTGAGGATTTGGACTTGTGAATTTTTGTTGAAATTTTTTTTTGTTTGAAATTTTTTTTTTAAAATTTTTGTTGTTTTGTTTTGTTTGTACTCGTTAATTTTCCTAATATGTTTGTTTGTACAAATGTTTCAGATGGCTTGACGTGTTGAATATAAACATAATCAAGTGGCTTTGTTAGATCCGAACATGTCCGAGGCTGTGAATTTTCAAGGCATCATAGGATTTTTGAACAGATCACGTCTTCACGTTGCTCTGTCTGCTGATCCTTACATCAGTCTCGTGTACATACAACAATTTTGGGATACTGTGCATCAAGATACGGACGTTGAACCTCATGTTCTTCGTGCCACTGTTAATAATACCGAGATTGCAATTTCTGAAGAGACAATTCGTGCTGCTCTTGATTTGGGTGGAAATGCTGAAGATCCAATATCTTATCCTGGAACTCTTATTATGGGTTGTTTTCAACGGATGGGTTATCGTGGACGACATAATGATACCCAAGCACGGAAAGGTGGATTAGTTAGTGAATGGTGGTATTTTATGCATGTGATTATTCAATGCATCTCTCCTCGAAAAGCTGGTACTGATGGATTGAAGATGGCTCTTCAAAATGCTATGGTAGCCTTAACATTGAATAAACGATTCAATTTTCCCCTTTACTTCTATCGGGAGATGGTTATGCAGATTAATCCAGCTGAAGGTCAAGGTTTCTTGATGTATCCTTGGTTTATTCAAATGATACTCAATCATCTTATTCCTAATCTTCCACAACATCCAATAAGATTAACGTTGACTCCAATGTGAAAACGTATCTTTACCGACTGTACGAAGGTGAAACAGCAGATTGCTGCATTGATTCCAGTAAATACTCCATTTTTTGGGCACTTAATCAATCCTGATTATGTTGCACCACCTAATGACAAATGGTTTCATCCTGATGAAATTGCTCAAGCTCAAGGCTTAAATGTTCAACAACCACAACAGCAACAACCACAACCACAACAACAACATCAAATTCCACAAGTACAAGTTCCACAACAACAACAAGTTCAACAACAACAGATACCGGTTCCACAAATACAAGTTCCTGTACAACCTCAAATTCCTATTCCTGAACATGTTCCTATTCCACAAGCTGAAGTTGATATACCTATTCAGGAACCAGTTCAAGAAGAGGTCGTTCATGACCTTGATCACGATCTAGGAATGAATATGGAAGATTTCGTTGATGATGCTGTGAACTCGCCAATTCCAGAAGCTGAAGGGAATGTGGTGACCGATGCTGATTCTAGTTCCAGCTCAAGTGATACGACATTATCGGTGAATGACAGCACTGATTCTGATGAATCTAGGGATTTTTCCTTAGGTCATTATGAACGGTTGGCTGCTATTCCACTGGCTAATGCTGGAAAACGCATTAAATCTCAAGCCAGACGACCAAGACGAAAGTCTGTTCGGGATCCTCCTTCCGGATCAGTACTTGGTAAAAGATCTTTGGTCGATGAGAGTTCTGACACTGATAGTGACTTTAATCCAGATCCTACATGTCAAAAGTTAATGTCTGCATCGATTGCTGCTGCAAAATCTTCTCAAGGAGTCGAGGATGCTAATTTTGTTGCTTCTTTGATAATTACTCCTCCAAGATCTAAGGATCCATCTCCAGTTCAAAATCCTGTTCCTCCAGTCATTCCTACTACTTCAAGTCCTTCTATTCCACAATCAACAGCTGGTCCGTCAAAGCCTTCTGATTCTGACAGGATTACTTTCCTTGAATCTCAAGTGCTTTTTCTACAAACACAGGTAAACACTCTTGTGTCTACTGATTCACAACGGCAGCTGGTGATTCAGACTCAAGCTCAACAGATTGCTGATATGCAAGCATTAGTTTCCAAACTCGTTCAGCGTCTTGATGCTCAGGGGGAGTTGAGGATACCTGATACTTGTCACACAGAGTCAATTCAAAGACGTGATGATGAAGACAATGATCCTGCTGGAAATATTGAGGGTGATCATCAATACACTGACGCTAATCCTATATCTAGAGTTCAAGGGGAGTCGACATCACAATCACTTGAAGGAAACAAAGACAAAGATATTTCTTGTCACACCCCGGCCGGCGGCGGATTATACGCCGGGGCTGACACGGTTGTTCAAAAGCACATGATTGGCTATTAAATGCGATAATATTTATTATTCAATTTAAAGTGTTCGTTACATGGGAAAAGGAAACGAAACGATCAAAATATAACGTATATTTAATTAACTAGGTCCATGTCCTATGTGAGTACGTTGAGTCCTTAAACCGGAGCACCTGAAACATGCGAGTAAATGTCAACTACAAGTAGTTGGTGAGTAACATAGGTTTTGACACTAACAAAAGTTTAGTAAAAATGGTTTGAAATTCAATATTGTTCAAAGCGTAATTATGGCATAAATGTGAAAACATACAAGGTTCCAAGCGTACAATTCAATCCATAGTAAATGGAAAACTGGTAAGTACAATCCCACTGATTGTGTTTTGGAAAAATAGTAATATGGTACACACAAAACCCGCTAAGGTTCGTGTTAACTGGAATCGGATTCCCCTATAAATGATCATGTTAGGTACTACCTTAGGCCTGGGTAGCAGGTTAATGAATGTACTAGTATGAATACATGTAATGGTCACCAAGCAGTTTAAGACATAAAGCACGTAGTAAATAGCATGAGAACAATGGTATTGAATTTGGTAAGTAAAGTATGTAAACATGTTCCACCCCGAGTATTTGCAAATAATAGTAAAGAGAAAGGGGGCTATAAACTCACTTGAATCAAATTAGGAATGGTAGGAACCGGTAGATATGGGTAGGCCTCGTGAGGATTTCTCACACAAAACCTACACGTGTAATAGTAACCTAATTTCAATATACGTCTAAATGGTATTTAGGAGACATTGGGACGTATGGGGATTCGGGACCGGACATAGGGCTTGTGTAGTTTCTTGGTAGAAAACATATGTATTTAAAATGTTAAGAAAAATGATTTGGATTTCATTCACCTTTATTTATAATTTAAAAACTCTTAATGTGAAAAGGTTTTAATTAATATTGTGTATGAATATTAAACACACATAATGTGGTATGAAAAATAATGTACTTGGAACAATAAATTTATAAAATGGAAAAAAATGTTTAATAAGTCTCACCAGAATAATTTTAATTAAATTATAAATAAATAGTAGGTAATTAATTCATTTAAACAAAAATGGTAGAAACGGTTAGATAATCTAATAATTCATTTTAAATAATTTTCAAGACACTAAGTATACTTTACATAAAATTAATTGCACTTTATAAAATAATTATTTATAATAATTACGTATGTGTTTATAAAGTTAAAAGTATTTAAATGAATATTCTTATCAATCAATAATAATAACTTTAAAAAAACTTAATACTATTTAAATATATAAATAGAATTTGTGGAATAATATAAATAACAAAATTAGATTGGTCTAAACAATTATTTATATCGCTTATTTAGGATTTACAAAGGTTTTAACATAACAAAATTAACTAGAAAAGTTTATATGTCAAAAAAAAAGTATTTAAAGGGGTTTAAAGTGAAAAGGAGCAAGATCCGGCCCCCCAGGGACTCGAACCTGCGCCTGTGGACGGTTCCCGGGTCATACCACGCGCTAACCACTGGACCAGGGCGTAGTGCCTTGTCCAATGGTCGTTCCGTTTGGTTTTGATAAGCAATACTCAATGTCCCTTCGTCCCCAAATTATTCCGACGAACCCTAGCCCTATAATCCACCTGATTGGCCATCGATTGAACCTGGATTCATGGGGCTTTTGTTAGTGGGATTGAAACGAACACAATGGTATCAATTTTACCTGAAATGAACACGAATTAGGGAAGAACGACTGAGATGAGCGACTTCGTGTTCGTCGACTTATCTGGGTAATACTGGGGTGATTTCAGACGTTATTTAAGTATGGGAAGCTTGCAATGGATGTAGCAAATGACGGGGAGTGTCAATTTATACACAATTCATACGGGAACGTGTCGATCGAGTAAATGAGTATCAATGGGGTTTCGGTTACGAGTTTGAGATTGATTAGTTCATAATTTCTCAATTAACTCTGAGGGGCGAATCGTTTGGATGTCCCCAACGTTATGCCGGTTATGATTTGCACGAAAATGGGTTAAAGATCGAGTTTTCACCCGGTGGTCTCAAAACCGGTGTGCCGGGGGATTCGAACTCACGCTCAGAAGGGGAGAGGGTTTCACCCGGATGTTGCAACCATGCCCTTGAAGTTTCAGGGTTTGGCCAAACAGGTCCTTGGGCTTTTAAGGCTTTATTATTTTATGTATGTAACTTATTTTTCAATTGGAATTGAGGTTTCAAAAATTACATTTTCAACCCTGTACTTTTATATAGTATGGAATCATTAAATTTAGAACTTTTTATAAAAATCATTTGAATCATTTAGTTAAAATTAAAGGTTATAATAATAATAAAAATGTAATTTACTAATTAAGATTAATTAAGACACATAAATCAAATCATTTATTTGTTATTAATGGATTTGAAATAATTGCATAAATATATTTATATAATTAAAATGGTTTTATTTCTACCAATTCTCATTTACTTAAAAGAAAAATATTAAGTAATTAATACAATCTTTCAATTATAATTTGGTATTTTTATAAATATGTGTGTTAATATATTTATGTAGGTTTTGAAATATATATATATATTTATTTAGTAGAGTAATAATAAATACTTATATAATTTCTTTAAATAAGTATCTATCATTTTGTAATAATGACATTAAATGTACGCATATAAAAGAGATAATTTAATAAAATGAATAAATCTATTCATAAATTAAATAGGTTACAATGCCGGAATAGTTAAAGTAGAGGACGGAATTTCTCAGGGATTACAGTCTCCCCTACTTTAGGAGATTTCGTCCCGAAATTGGCTAGGAAGAGGGTCCTGGGAATAGATGAGGGTATTTGGCCTTCATTTGATCCTCACGTTCCCAAGTAAACTCCGGGCCACGTTTGGATTCCCATCGGACCTTAACAATTGGAATTCGGCTTCGCTTGAGCTGCTTAACCTCCCGGTCCATGATTTCCATGGGTTTCTCCACGAAGTGCATTGATTCTTCAATGTGCACCTCGTCAAGCGATATTTGGAGGTTTTCGTCAGCCAAGCACTTCTTTAAGTTTGAGATATGGAATGTCGGATGAACTTTGCTGAGTCCTTCAGGTAGATCCAATTTGTAGGCTACCTTCCCAATTCGCTCGAGGATTTTAAAAGGACCTACGAATCTTGGAGCAAGTTTTCCTTTCTTTCCAAAACGAACTACGCCTTTCCAAGGGGATACCTTGAGAAGGACCAGATCGCCAATTTGAAACTCTAAGGGTTTTCGACGTTTGTCGGCATAGCTCTTTTGTCGACTTCTTGCTACTAAAAGGTTGTCTCGGATTAGCATTATCTTGTTGGAAGTCTCTTGAATCAGTTCAGGACCAGTGATTTGTGATTCACCAATTTCAGTCCAACAGATAGGAGAGCGACACTTCCGACCATAAAGTGCTTCAAAAGGAGCCATGTTAATGCTCGTATGATAACTATTGTTGTACGAGAACTCCACTAAGGGTAGGTGCAAGTCCCAATTACCCTTGAAGTCAATGACACAGGCTCTAAGCATGTCTTCGAGGGTTTGAATCGTTCGTTCGGACTGACCATCAGTTTGCGGATGGTAAGCCGTACTAAGATTCAGTTGAGTACCTAGAGCTGATTGTAGTGATTGCCAGAAACGGGAGGTGAATCGTCCATCACGATCAGAAATAATGTTGAGAGGCACACCGTGACGACTAACGATCTCATCAATATAGATTCGAGCTAGTTTTTCAACCCGATAGTCCTCACGTATGGGTATGAAATGAGCAGACTTTGTTAAGCGGTCGATGATCACCCAGATGCTATCATGACCACGAGATGTGTGTGGGAGTTTGGTTATGAAGTCCATGGCAATACACTCCCACTTCCACACAGGTATTTCGGGCTGTTCAAGCAAGCCAGATGGACGCTGGTGTTCGGCCTTAACCTTCAAACAAGTAAGGCACTTGGACACGTATAGAGCGATGTCCTTTTTCATACCAGGCCACCAGTATTGGGTACGAAGATCTTTGTACGTTTTGTCTGCACCAGGATGTATAGAATAACGAGTCTTGTGGGCCTCGTTCATGACAAAGGTACGGAGATTGTCACGGTCAGGAATCCAAATACGGTTTATAAAGTAGAGTAACCCATTGGGTTTGGTTTCAAGCTGGAGTTCTGCACCACATGACATTTCGTTGTACATGTTTCCTTTAGTGACGGAAAGATGCTGTGCTTCTAGGATGCGAGTTTGAATATCATTTTGGATTTGAATGCTGTGGATCTTGATAGGTTCTTTACGACTAAGAGCATCGGCTACGACATTCGCCTTATCAGGATGATAACGAATATTGCAGTCGTAGTCGTTTAGGAGTTCAACCTAACGCCTTTGCCTCATGTTGAGTTCCTTTTGATTGAAGATGTGCTGGAGACTCTTATGATCGGTGTAAATCTCACATTTGGTACCATATAGGTAATATCTCCAAATTTTAAGAGCAAATACGACCGCACCCAACTCAAGATCGTGCGTCGTATAATTCTTCTCATGAATTTTGAGTTGTCGGGACGCATAAGCGATCACTTTGCCTCGTTGCATTAGAACACAACCTAGGCCCAAGTGGGAAGCATCACAGTAAACGACAAAGTCTTCAGTTCCATCAGGAAGAGTCAGGATAGGAGCCTCACACAGTTTCTGTTTCAGGGTTTGAAAAGCTTCCTCTTGTTTTGGTCCCCACTCGTAGGGTTTGCCTTTGTGAGTTAAGGCTGTGAGAGGTACCGCGATTTTCGAAAAGTTTGCTATGAAACGACGATAATAGCCCGCTAAACCTAAAAATGAGCGGACTTCGGTAGGGGTCTTTGGAGCTTGCCAGTTCTTCACCGCCTCAATCTTAGCGGGATCCACGTGAATACCTTTCTCGTTGACTATATGACCCAAGAATTGGACTTCTTTTAGCCAAAATTCACATTTGGAGAACTTAGCATATAATTGCTCCTTTTTCAAGAGGTCCAAAACCAGACGTAAGTGTTCTTCGTGTTCTGCTTTTGATTTTGAGTAGATGAGAATGTCGTCAATGAAGACGATTACGAAGTTGTCCAAGTACGGCTTACACACGCGATTCATAAGATCCATGAATACTGCGGGTGCATTGGTTAGTCCGAAAGGCATAACCATGAACTCGTAATGACCATATCTAGTACGAAAGGCTGTTTTGGGGATATCAGATTCGAGGACTCGTAACTGGTGATAACCAGAACGAAGATCGATCTTAGAGAAACAGGTAGAGCCTTGAAGTTGGTCAAATAAATCATCAATCCGCGGAAGTGGATAACGGTTCTTCACGGTAAGCTTGTTAAGTTCCCGATAGTCGATGCACATTCTGAAAGAACCATCCTTCTTTTTGACAAATAAAACAGGTGCTCCCCAAGTGGAAACACTAGGGCGAATAAACCCCTTATCAGAAAGTTCTCGGAGTTGACTTGAAAGTTCTTGCATCTCTGATGGTGCAAGACGGTAAAGTGATTTAGCCACGGGGTTTGCTCCTGGCACTAGGTCAATACGAAACTCGACCTGACGCGTGGGAGGAAGGCCAGGTAAATCTTCGGGAAAAACTTCAGGATAGCCTTTGATTACGGGGATGTCTTGGAGACTCTTGTCTTTGCCTTTTCGTTCCACAATATGGGCCAAGAATGCCACACATTTCTTTCGTAAATACTTATGTGCGGTAGTGCAAGACATGAGCTTGAGTCCTTTCGACGGCTTCTCACCATAGACGTTCAAAATTTCACCCGAGTCAAGAGGGATACGGATATACTTGTCAAAACAAACAACTTCAGCATGGTGCTTGGTCAGCCAGTCCATGCCTACTATGATGTCGAAACCTCCGAGAGCCATTGGAATAAGATTGATTGAAAAGTCATGATCGTTCAAGGTTAAGGTACAATCTCTAATGATGGTGTCACATGAAACCGAATAACCATCCGCTACTAGAATATCAAAGGGTTTGTCTAACTTAGCTCGACTCATAGCAAGTTGTGGCTCAAACTCAAAGGACACGAAACTCTTATCGGAACCAGTATCGAACAGGATAGAAGCATATTGCTGATTAATTGGAAACGTACCGTTCACCACATCGTTGTTGGCTTGAGCCTCGTTAGCATTGATGTTAAAGGCACGTCCACGAGCTACCGGGTTTGCATTCCCCTGGTTCCTGTTTCCCTGGATTATGTTACCTTGATTCCCGTTCCCTTGAATCATGTTGCCCTGATTCATGTTTGCTTGGTTCACAATGACCAACCTAGGGCAGCGATTCCTAAAATGATTTGGGTCTCCACACTCGTAGCAAACACGACCCTGGGTGATAGCGGCAGGAACAAGAACATTAGGTTGATTAGCTTGGTTAGCTCGGGAAGCAGCACGGCAGATGTTAGCCGTATGTCCAGAACGTCCACAATTGGTACATAGACGACATGGCATGTAGGTAGTATGATGGAGATGGCAGGTGTTACACAGAGGTAGAGTCCCCACATAAGGCTTCTTGTTGGGGTTGAAGGCAGTAGGTGCCACTTGGGCTAGAGGAGCAGTAGGAGTGATGATGGCGAAGTTCCTGCCTTTCCTCTTTTTGCCATTGAAGGATGACTCAGCTTTGGTTTCCTTGGTGGTTTCAGTGGTGGGTTTTTCAATGACTTTCTTAGCACCCTTCTTGGATAAAGTCCCTGCCTTAACATGGTTATCTGATAGTGTGGCAGCTAAACGGATAGCTTCTTCAAGAGTGGCTGGGTTACTACCCAACACGGTATCCTGAATCTGCATGGGCAGACCGTTGATGTACTTCTCAATGGCTCGGGAGAGAGGAGTGACCATATGGGGCACCAAGAGGCTAAGCTCATGAAAGCGGGTGGTGTAGGCAAGGCTTTCACCACTGTCTTGTTTGAGATCCCAGAACTCAACTTCTAGTTTCTTGACCTCATTACGGGGGCAAAACTCATCGGTCATGAGTGCTTTCACATCGGCCCAAGGTAAGGCTAGTGCAACTTCTATCCCACGGTTACGCTTTTCTCCATTCCACCAGGTTAGTGCCCTCTTCTGGAAGACACTAGTAGCATAACGAACCTTCAGGTTCTCAGGACAGTCAGCATTGATGAAAGTTCCCTCAATGCTTTCAAACCATTGGAGGAGTCGAGTGGCTCCTTCGTTCCCGTAGAACTTGGTGGGGTTGCAGGAGTTGAAGTGTTTGAATGTGCACGCGGGATTCCTTGGTGCAACATTCTAGTTCAGTTGGTTGACCATAGTTGGTAGGATCGTAGCCATTTGGTGGATGATCCTATCGGTGAGGTTGTTCCTTCGCTCATGACGGGGAGGCATTCTACAAACGGGTGAATAAAAAGTTCATCAGATGTGAATCATGTACAAGAGTTTGCAATTTAATCATGAGATGTTAGGTGAAACATAGATGGTACTCTAATGAGTACATAGATTTATCAAGGTACTTTAAGTCTTTCTAATGTTTGAGAAGTCATGCGTTAGCCTATAAGTGGACACTCATCCCAAGAATTCCCAGGAAAGCATAACTGGTCCATCGGTTGATTTGGATTTATACGGAATGCTTTCCTAGACAGAACTCCCAGAATACAGGCATCCACCCTTCCGGATTGCACAAGTTCCCATTCATTAGTTAGAGCTTACATACCTTTGACGAGAGTTTCATTTGGATTAGACTATTAAGTCTAAGTGTAAGTTTCATGTAGTTCAAGTAGTTCCAAATAGTTTCATGTAGACTCTTGAATATTGTAGTTCATGTAGTTGCATCAAGTAATCAAAAATAGATAGGTGTAGGTAAGTATGCATAGTAAGGATAGAGTGGAGTTCCTAATAAAAGACACGAGTTAAACTCATGTTTGGGACTCCTAGGTTATAGTCTAGGTCATGTGTCTAATAACCTAATTCCCTATAACCATGGCTCTAATACCAATCTGTCACACCCCGGCCGGCGGCGGATTATACGCCGGGGCTGACACGGTTGTTCAAAAGCACATGATTGGCTATTAAATGCGATAATATTTATTATTCAATTTAAAGTGTTCGTTACATGGGAAAAGGAAACGAAACGATCAAAACATAACGTATATTTAATTAACTAGGTCCATGTCCTATGTGAGTACGTTGAGTCCTTAAACCGGAGCACCTGAAACATGCGAGTAAATGTCAACTACAAGTAGTTGGTGAGTAACATAGGTTTTGACACTAACAAAAGTTTAGTAAAAATGGTTTGAAATTCAATATTGTTCAAAGCGTAACTATGGCATAAATGTGAAAACATACAAGGTTCCAAGCGTACAATTCAATCCGTAGTAAATGGAAAACTGGTAAGTACAATCCCACTGATTGTGTTTTGGAAAAATAGTAATATGGTACACACAAAACCCGCTAAGGTTCGTGTTAACTGGAATCGGATTCCCCTATAAATGATCATGTTAGGTACTACCTTAGGCCTGGGTAGCAGGTTAATGAATGTACTAGTATGAATACATGTAATGGTCACCAAGCAGTTTAAGACATAAAGTACGTAGTAAATAGCATGAGAACAATGGTATTGAATTTGGTAAGTAAAGTATGTAAACATGTTCCACCCCGAGTATTTGCAAATAATAGTAAAGAGAAAGGGGGCTATGAACTCACTTGAATCAAATTAGGAATGGTAGGAACCGGTAGATATGGGTAGGCCTCGTGAGGATTTCTCACACAAAACCTACACGTGTAATAGTAACCTAATTTCAATATACGTCTAAATGGTATTTAGGAGACATTGGGATGTATGGGGATTCGGGACCGGACATAGGGCTTGTGTAGTTTCTTGGTAGAAAACATATGTATTTAAAATGTTAAGAAAAATGATTTGGATTTCATTCACCTTTATTTATAATTTAAAAACTCTTAATGTGAAAAGGTTTTAATTAATATTGTGTATGAATATTAAACACACATAATGTGGTATGAAAAATAATGTACTTGGAACAATAAATTTATAACATGGAAAAAAAATGTTTAATAAGTCTCACCAGAATAATTTTAATTAAATTATAAATAAATAGTAGGTAATTAATTCATTTAAACAAAAATGGTAGAAACGGTTAGATAATCTAATAATTCATTTTAAATAATTTTCAAGACACTAAGTATCCTTTACATAAAATTAATTTCACTTTATAAAATAATTATCTATAATAATTACGTATGTGTTTATAAAGTTAAAAGTATTTAAATGAATATTCTTATCAATCAATAATAATAACTTTAAAAAAACTTAATACTATTTAAATATATAAATAGAATTTGTGGAATAATATAAATAACAAAATTAGATTGGTCTAAACAATTATTTATATCGCTTATTTAGGATTTACAAAGGTTTTAACATAACAAAATTAACTAGAAAAGTTTATATGTCAAAAAAAAAGTATTTAAAGGGGTTTAAAGTGAAAAGGAGCAAGATCCGGCCCCCCAGGGACTCGAACCTGCGAAAGTGGGCGGTTCCCGGGTCATACCACGCGCTAACCACTGGACCAGGGCGTAGTGCTTTGTCCAATGGTCGTTCCGTTTGGTTTTGATAAGCAATACCCAATGTCCCTTCGTCCCCAAATTATTCCGACGAACCCTAGCCCTATAATCCACCTGATTGGCCATCGATTGAACCTGGATTCATGGGGCTTTTGTTAGTGGGATTGAAACGAACACAATGGTATCAATTTTACCTGAAATGAACACGAATTGGGGAAGAACGACTGAGATGAGCGACTTCGTGTTCGTCGACTTATCTGGGTAATACTGGGGTGATTTCAGACGTGATTTAAGTATGGGAAGCTTGCAATGGAAGTAGCAAATGACAGGGAGTGTCAATTTATACACAATTCATACGGGAACGTGTCGATCGAGTAAATGAGTATCAATGGGGTTTCGGTTACGAGTTTGAGATTGATTAGTTCATAATTTCTCAATTAACTCTGAGGGGCGAATCGTTTGGATGTCCCCAACGTTATGCCGGTTATGATTTGCACGAAAATGGGTTAAAGATCGAGTTTTCACCCGGTGGTCTCAAAACCGGTGTGCCGGGGGATTCGAACTCACGCTCAGAAGGGGAGAGGGTTTCACCCGGATGTTGCAACCATGCCCTTGAAGTTTCAGGGTTTGGCCAAACAGGTCCTTGGGCTTTTAAGGCTTTATTATTTTATGTATGTAACTTATTTTTCAATTGGAATTGAGGTTTCAAAAATTACATTTTCAACCCTGTACTTTTATATAGTATGGAATCATTAAATTTAGAACTTTTTATAAAAATCATTTGAATCATTTAGTTAAAATTAAAGGTTATAATAATAATAAAAATGTAATTTACTAATTAAGATTAATTAAGACACGTAAATCAAATCATTTATTTGTTATTAATGGATTTGAAATAATTGCATAAATATATTTATATAATTAAAATGGTTTTATTTCTACCAATTCCCATTTACTTAAAAGAAAAATATTAAGTAATTAATACAATCTTTCAATTATAATTTGGTATTTTTATAAATATGTGTGTTAATATATTTATGTAGGTTTTGAAATATATATATATATTTATTTAGTAGAGTAATAATAAATACTTATATAATTTCTTTAAATAAGTATCTATCATTTTGTAATAATGACATTAAATGTACGCATATAAAAGAGATAATTTAATAAAATGAATAAATCTATTCATAAATTAAATAGGTTACAATGCCGGAATAGTTAAAGTAGAGGACGGAATTTCTCAGGGATTACAGTCTCCCCTACTTTAGGAGATTTCGTCCCGAAATTGGCTAGGAAGAGGGTCCTGGGAATAGATGAGGGTATTTGGCCTTCATTTGATCCTCACGTTCCCAAGTAAACTCCGGGCCACGTTTGGATTCCCATCGGACCTTAACAATTGGAATTCGGCTTCGCTTGAGCTGCTTAACCTCCCGGTCCATGATTTCCATGGGTTTCTCCACGAAGTGCATTGATTCTTCAATGTGCACCTCGTCAAGCGATATTTGGAGGTTTTCGTCAGCCAAGCACTTCTTTAAGTTTGAGATATGGAATGTCGGATGAACTTTGCTGAGTCCTTCAGGTAGATCCAATTTGTAGGCTACCTTCCCAATTCGCTCGAGGATTTTAAAAGGACCTACGAATCTTGGAGCAAGTTTTCCTTTCTTTCCAAAACGAACTACGCCTTTCCACGGGGATACCTTGAGAAGGACCAGATCGCCAATTTGAAACTCTAAGGGTTTTCGACGTTTGTCGGCATAGCTCTTTTGTCGACTTCTTGCTACTAAAAGGTTGTCTCGGATTAGCATTATCTTGTTGGAAGTCTCTTGAATCAGTTCAGGACCAGTGATTTGTGATTCACCAATTTCAGTCCAACAGATAGGAGAGCGACACTTCCGACCATAAAGTGCTTCAAAAGGAGCCATGTTAATGCTCGTATGATAACTATTGTTGTACGAGAACTCCACTAAGGGTAGGTGCAAGTCCCAATTACCCTTGAAGTCAATGACACAGGCTCTAAGCATGTCTTCGAGGGTTTGAATCGTTCGTTCGGACTGACCATCAGTTTGCGGATGGTAAGCCGTACTAAGATTCAGTTGAGTACCTAGAGCTGATTGTAGTGATTGCCAGAAACGGGAGGTGAATCGTCCATCACGATCAGAAATAATGTTGAGAGGCACACCGTGACGACTAACGATCTCATCAATATAGATTCGAGCTAGTTTTTCAACCCGATAGTCCTCACGTATGGGTATGAAATGAGCAGACTTTGTTAAGCGGTCGATGATCACCCAGATGCTATCATGACCACGAGATGTGTGTGGGAGTTTGGTTATGAAGTCCATGGCAATACACTCCCACTTCCACACAGGTATTTCGGGCTGTTCAAGCAAGCCAGATGGACGCTGGTGTTCGGCCTTAACCTTCAAACAAGTAAGGCACTTGGACACGTATAGAGCGATGTCCTTTTTCATACCAGGCCACCAGTATTGGGTACGAAGATCTTTGTACGTTTTGTCTGCACCAGGATGTATAGAATAACGAGTCTTGTGAGCCTCGTTCATGACAAAGGTACGGAGATTGTCACGGTCAGGAATCCAAATACGGTTTAGAAAGTAGAGTAACCCATTGGGTTTGGTTTCAAGCTGGAGTTCTGCACCACATGACATTTCGTTGTACATGTTTCCTTCAGTGACGGAAAGATGCTGTGCTTCTAGGATGCGAGTTTGAATATCATTTTGGATTTGAATGCTGTGGATCTTGATAGGTTCTTTACGACTAAGAGCATCGGCTACGACATTCGCCTTAACAGGATGATAACGAATATTGCAGTCGTAGTCGTTTAGGAGTTCAACCCAACGCCTTTGCCTCATGTTGAGTTCCTTTTGATTGAAGATGTGCTGGAGACTCTTATGATCGGTGTAAATCTCACATTTGGTACCATATAGGTAATATCTCCAAATTTTAAGAGCAAATACGACCGCACCCAACTCAAGATTGTGCGTCGTATAATTCTTCTCATGAATTTTGAGTTGTCGGGACGCATAAGCGATCACGTTGCCTCGTTGCATTAGAACACAACCTAGGCCCAAGTGGGAAGCATCACAGTAAACGACAAAGTCTTCAGTTCCATCAGGAAGAGTTAGGAGAGGAGCCTCACACAGTTTCTGTTTCAGGGTTTGAAAAGCTTCCTCTTGTTTTGGTCCCCACTCGTAGGGTTTGCCTTTGTGAGTTAAGGCTGTGAGAGGTACCGCGATTTTCGAAAAGTTTACTATGAAACGAAGATAATAGCCCGCTAAACCTAAAAATGAGCGGAGTTCGGTAGGGGTCTTTGGAGCTTGCCAGTTCTTCACCGCCTCAATCTTAGCGGGATCCACGTGAATACCTTTCTCGTTGACTATATGACCCAAGAATTGGACTTCTTTTAGCCAAAATTCACATTTGGAGAACTTAGCGTATAATTGCTCCTTTTTCAAGAGGTCCAAAACCAGACGTAAGTGTTCTTCGTGTTCTGCTTTTGATTTTGAGTAGATGAGAATATCGTCAATGAAGACGATTACGAAGTTGTCCAAGTATGGCTTACACACGCGATTCATAAGATCCATGAATACTGCGGGTGCATTGGTTAGTCCGAAAGGCATAACCATGAACTCGTAATGACCATATCTAGTATGAAAGGCTGTTTTGGGGATATCAGATTCGAGGACTCGTAACTGGTGATAACCAGAACGAAGATCGATCTTAGAGAAACAGGTAGAGCCTTGAAGTTGGTCAAATAAATCATCAATCCGCGGAAGTGGATAAAGAGTTTTGGAGATATGTAGAAGATATGGAGCGCATGCTGGCAGCAGACTACCGGATAACTGGAAGAGCTCAAGATAAAGACTAAAGACTGAAGATAAAGCTATTATCAAGGGGGAGTCTGTTAGGACATAGATTTATAATGACAAAAGCTTGTAATAGTTAGATTTTATGTCTTTATGTTTTTGTTATGTAAATGTCTAAGGTTACTGAGTGTTTTACAAGTGAGCCTAGAGGCGAACTTGTTAAGTTCGCCTGGTCTATCAGAGGCGAACTTAATAAGTTCGCTTAGGTCTAACTGAGGCGAAGTTGTTAAGTTCGCTTATATCAGAACTTGTGTTTATAAATATAGAGTTTACAGTTTGTTTCAAATAGAACATAGCAGAGCAGAGAGAAACAGAACAGAGAGAAGCAGAAGTGATTATCTTGTAAACTCTATGAAATTTGGAATATAACGAGAAGTTTATTTACGCGTGTTGTTTCAATTGTCGATTAGTATACAAATGTTAACATGAAGGATTCCGCACTTCGTGTTATAGCAACGTCATATTATGAGTCCGATCAGTAGTTGAGTTACCTGGACCTACAACTGGTTTGGCTCTATCAGAAATGAAAGAATTAATGTCTAAATTAGAAGAGCTCATAGAGAAAGGATTTATCAGGCCGAGTATCTCACCATGGGGCGCTCCGGTATTATTTGTGAAGAAGAAAAACGGCAACATGCGCATTTGTATTGGCTACCGTGAGCTGAATAAACAAACAATGAAGAATAAATACCCACTGCCCAAGATAGACGATCTTTTTGATAAACTATAAGGCGCAAGTTGGTTCTCAAAGATCGATCTTAGGTCAGGGTATCATCAATTGAAAGTAAGGGAGGAAGACGTACCAAAAACCGCTTTTCGCACATGCTATGGACATTTCAAATTCCACGTGATGTCCTTCGGACTAACCAACGTACCTGCAACGTTGGATCGGTTGGTGATAGTTTTCATAGATGACATCCTTATCTATTCAAAGAACGAAGATGATCACCACTTCCACCTAAGGGAAGTATTGGAGGTTCTGAAGCAGGAGAAGTTGTATGCAATATTTTCCAAATGCGCGTTCTGGCTTAGGGATGTCCAATTCCTAGGTCATGTTATAAACCCGAACGACATTATGGTAGAACCTGCAAAGATCGTAACAGTGAAAGAATGGAAGATCCCGAAGACACTAATAGAGATACGCAGTTTTCTAGGATTGGCAGGTTACTATCATGATTTCTCGAGAATAGCCTCACCATTGACAAAGCTAACGCGTAAGGAGGTAAAGTATGAATGTGGTCCAACCCAAAACAACGTATTTGAAGAATTGAAGACACGATTGGCCCAAGCTCTAGTCATACCTTACCTGAGGGAAACGAAGACAAAGTAGTTTACTTTGACGCTTCAGGTCAGGGATTAGGTTGTGTACTTATGCAACAAGGAAAGGTGATCGCTTATGCCACAAAACAGCTAAAGGTTCACGAAGTTAACTACCGGACTCATGATCTAAAGTTGGCGGTGGTAGTTTTCGTGTTAAAAATTTTTAGGCATTACCTGTACGGAGCTAAGTGTACTATTTACTCCGATCACAAAGCCTGAAGTAATTCTTTGAGCAAAAGGAGTTGAACATGAGAAAACGAAGATGGTTGGAACTACTGAAGGACTATGACTGTAAGGCCCCAAAATCCGGACACCCTACAGTTGATTCTCTTCACTGGGTATTCTCTTTAAAAGTACTTGTTTTACTACTCAAACATACATCGAAAGTCTTTCTAATAAATTTATTACTCTTTAAAGTCATTATCTTTATTAACTTTACCTCATAATGCCTGCACACCGATCCGAGTAGCACCGCTCCCAAGCCAAGATACGTCGACCATGAAACTCACCTGCAAAACAAAAAAGTCAGCTACGCTGAGTGTTTTCTAATAGTTTGATTAATAAAATCATTAACACTGGCTCAGGATGTCCCAATCCTTTATAAAATGGTTTATCAAATAGATAACGTTTGGTGTTCCATCTTACCGACCCATTCCCTTAAGAACTCACCACCCAAGACTTATTCCACGAATATAACCAAGTAAGTCTCAACGATATGGAGCGAGCTTACTACACAACTAAATCTCAATTAACCCCTTGCTTCAACCTGAGGTCCAGTTAACATACCCCAACATCCCTATGTGCAATCTGACAAACCTTCACCAAGACCCTTGCAAGGTAAACTGACTCTACAGTTTCAACACGACATTGTCTCGACACAACAGTCAATCTACTACTCACTACCAAACTAATAACATCATTTCACAAGGTATATCGACTAACACTCGCATGCAATTAATACACACATAAATGCACACAACAATTACCTTCGATGGATTTACCGGTCTCGTCATAAATAACCCCGTCAAGGTTATCCCCGTCGGGATACTCGTCATGATCCCTACTCTTTTTACAGGGCCCCTCCACTAAACATAGTGACATACTTGTCATCTATGATGACAACCTAGCCACCCATACAGTGGCTATATCATCTACCATACGGTGACTAACACCTCACCCACATGAAGACGGCCAAATCACACGTACAATGATGACCCCGAAGGACCCCGTCCTCCACACCACTGTTGATCGTGTACATGGACAACAATGCAACCACACAAAGCAACCCATATATCCACATGACACTACCTGGACATGTACAACGACTCACCACCCTTTCACGGATCACTTACGTGTGTAATCAAACACTTACTCTAGACGTACCCTCATAACGTCTAGACACATTACCCAACTCTTTCCGAATAAGTAATTATACGACACACAAACATCACACCGACTTCTAGCCTATACATACTAAGGACACCACACAGACCCCTAGCCTCATTATTGAACATTTAGCTCATAAAACTCTTCGGGTTAAACCCAAAAATCTTAACACGTTTAATATTATAAACATCTCTTATAAGTATGTACGATAGCCCCAAAATTAGTAAAATGTTTAAAAAGTAGGGGATTAGAAACTCACCGGTTATGCTGAGCCTTAGTCCCTTTTCTTCAACTCGTCTGTTCACGCTCAAAACCCCGAACCTGTCAATGCATGATCACATGATCAGACATATTCCAATCGTACATCGAATGACTCATAAATATAAATAAATCCTCGACGTTTGTCTTATCTTCTCACCAGCACATCCCCATGAAACCTTGGCTTCATGTGTTCACCCGACTGGATCGTCCTTGACTTGTTTTGAAACCGTATACCCGAACTGGCGCCATCCCATGCATGCACGTACATGCCTATGCAAACACTAGTCCTCGACTATGCGTGTACTCGAACCTGGTTCCCTACCCGTAGGCATGCCATGCACGGTAGAAGCTTAACCATGTGAATTCGTTCGGGTTCCCATGCAACAACTCGGACTGATCCCCTGTTGCCCACGTATGAGTCTGTCCCGTGGTCCATCGTCTCCATTGCCTTCGTCTTCCTCGCCGACAACCCTAGCTGGTCACCACCCTCATGCGCCACCATCATCCTCTTCGTCTAGCAATACCCTAATCGGCCATGCACCACCATGGCATCACCGCCCTCGGCTCCACCTTACCACCGTGTACTTTTGCTTCCCACACCGTGACAAGCACCTCAGCTGCCATCGTCATCCGCCTCCAACCTCTCTTTCCCTCTCCGTAACCATCCACTATGCCAAACGGGGCTTCCCCATGTCTGTCCCCTGCCGTCGGTCACCGCTGCATGTCACCACCATGCCTTCGCCGACCTACTTCTCGTAGCCACCTTCACCCGTGACCACCATTTCCACAACCGGCCCTTGATGTCGTGCAGACGGTCTATATAATACTCTACTAAACCTAACCTAGACTCCTAAGTAATAAATACAGTAACATTGACTAAACTACATTTACAGGCAAGTGGACCTAGAGAGTGTAGCACAGCTTAACGGTAGTTATCGAACCCTAGAGACACTATTATAACTATACCAGACTCTGAATCGGACTAAATATTTATGATTGAGGGATTACTACACTACTGATTAGAACTAATAATGCAAAGAACAAGGTCGAATCTAACTATCAAGACAAAGAACTTAGGGAATATCAAGAATGGGAAAAATACCACCTAGGTTGGAATCCTACTTGCAAAGAATAACTTCTACTATTTTTGGAAACTATGATGGATCTGGGTTTCTAAGGAAACAACTCTAGACAACCGAGTGGGTCCCTAATCACTCTTAGGGTGTCACCAACTAAGGAACCTTAAGATGTAATGACTCACCAGTTACTGAATTACCTTTCGGTCTCTCCAACAATGATAATGTACCCAAAAGACAGATCACCTTTCAGTCTCACTTTCCACAATACATCGAAGATGCATGGGGTAATCTAAAGATAACAACTATGACTCAGAATAGCAAAAATCACTATACACCTAAACCAATTTCCTTTCAGACAGTTGACACTCGGATTCTGAATAACGAAGACTAAACGACTATCTCTCACTTCTCGGGTATTGAGACAGGATACACACTCAATCTAATGTATACTCAATCACAACTCTTATGGCTACTATGTCTAGCAGACCACACAAACAATCACAAACCCTAAGATCTATGATCTAGATACGTAAATCAAACTGGAAGACATCCACAATCAACGTACGGAATTGAAATCAGACACAAATCAGATTCAAACATGCAATATTCATCATAACTAATGTCAAGAAACTGTTTACAAAATCATAAATCCATTCAACGAATCCAAAACCGGATAAAAACTGAAACTTTACGAAGTATTCATCATGTAACCTAGGCAGTATCAATGTTTTAGCCTAGGATCATGTACAAACACATCAAAACAGAAGTATAAGACATCATCATGGAATCAGACTTAGCAATTCAAAGATAAAAATCGAATCTTGAAACCGAAAACGCTAAACCTAACGAACCCGTAAGCAAAGCTCCAACATTTTCACTCTGATTGCCTTCCAAGATCCCAAAATCGCCTCTGGACCTTCTCTAAACGGCAAAACAGTCGAACTCCTCGAATAAAGGTCTCACAATTTGATTTAAAGTCCGATTAGGGCTTTTTGCGAATTAATAGGCCTCTCACCATTTTTGAGTTTTGAACTTGGGACTTCATTCTCTTGCTCGGTTTCTTCTGGTTTTCACTTGTATTCAACTTGAGCACCTGTAAACATGACAACGACTCAATAGTATACAAAAACGACTCAAAACAAAGATAAAACTAATCAAAACGAACGAAAACATTAGGAATAAAGATGTGTGCTTTGCACTACATCAAACATCCTCACACTTAACCTTTTTTTCGTCCTAAAAAAAGTCTTCAAATGGATTCATAACTCAGATCTAACTCAACATTCATAATTACCAATTAGCCAAACATACTCACGTGTTAAAAAGCAATAATCAGTATTTCTGTCTGCTTAAACCCAATCACCAACTATCTTGCCCCCGTAATGTGTTCTAGTTCCATTTTATACAGTTATCAATCAACTGATGTGATTCACACAAGAAGTTACAGCTCTATCTAATCCCGTCTCATGGTCATGTCTAGGCACGGATTAAACCATATAGTTTTCACGCACCACGTTAAACTAAGATTTATTTTGTTAGAAATAAGATGAAATCATGAATGAACGAATGATAATGAGCATTAATTCAAGCAAATGAACTTTCGTCTAGAGGCGTTTCAACCAAGTCACTATCCCAGAAGGTAACACATAGACTAAGTTATAATCAATAAAGCACATAAGTATAACTTAGGGGTATTTTCTCTAAGTGGCCATCTCGGAGGGTAACAAATAAGCAAAACTCAGTATTCTATCAATTGACTCATTAATTATGGACATATGGATGCGGGCGCCACCAAAACTCGGATTTATCCTCATAAAAAGAGAGTGGTGTGCCAAAAATTTCAAAAACAATTAGATATTATCGTAATGTGGTACCCATCACCCTATGATGACAGTTTCAATATTACCGACACCCTAAAATGAGTACCCACACGATTTCATGATTTAATTCAGTGATTAATCCTAAGTAACACTCACAGGATATTTAAGCTATTCAAGCTGTTTAAGCTATTCAAGCTGGATGGGTCTACCAAAACATCACTCATTAAACGCGTTTTCAATTATTTAATCATTTAAAACTCAACAAGTAGATCCAGTTTTACTAGCATTTTCCATTTTTGATTACAAAACTTATACTTTCAAAGGACATTTTTCAAATTCTTTTTTATTTTTTTTGTATTTTTTATAAACAAGACAAACTAAACACTCACATCCCCACACTTGAAAAACACATTGTCCTCAATGTGAAGCAAAAAAACAACTAAAAAAATAAAACAAGTAGCGACTTAGCTGGTAATGTATGCTCTGGAATGTCCAGCTTCATTCATCCTTGTGTGCACCATATAGCATTTCAGTTGCGATTGCACAATTCACTATCAGGATGCTCAATAATATCAGGATCATCTCCGTCCGAATGGAGATTGAGTATGGACGGAATGATGTAAACCTGCAAAACAAAATCACACAATACCCGCAGCATCAAACTGACACAAATACAGACTCAAAATAAAATAAAATAAAATAAAGACTCGACTGACACACTAAGACTCAAGATAGATATCAGAGAAACGTACCCGATGCGTGGCAAATACATAGACATGAAAGCCACGACAAGGTGAATCAACAGTCATGAACGGTTTGAAATCTCCGATGGTCGGTGATGGTAATGAATGGATGATGATGATGAGTGGTGGAATGTGAGATAGATGCGGGTGAGGGATACCATGGGAAAACAAGGAAGAAGAGCAAATCCAGGAGTGTCCCGCGTATCGCGAAGAACAGGCGGCCACTTCTCGCGTAACGTGAGGGAGTGGCATTTAAACCGGCCTTGTCCTTTGTGTCTCGCATACCATGAGACACTACAAACAATCCCTCGTGTACCGCGGGGGACCCACGGTGACATAAAGTAGAGGGGGGTTTTTACACCCCTTAACTTCTTTTCACCTAAATCCACTAAAAACCCATTCCAACTCTAAAAATAAATGTAATAATACCTGGAACTTCATTCATAATGATTCTCCTCGCCGAATCAAGGGCGAATCCCTGCAAAACACGACACAAACAAAACACACACACCGAAAAATACAGAAAATGACATGGACTCAGACCAAGTAATGAATACAAGCTCTACATCCCAGGCACTTGCCCTTGACTCAAGCAAACCTATCATGAGCCTTCTCTTTGATCCTAACTGGTACCGCCTTCATTCTACGCGGTCTCCCAGTCCTCCACAATTCTAACAACCAAACAAACACCATATACCTCTTGTAACTAACACACAGGTCCTTCCACCACAACTTATACCTACCTGGTCCGAAAATGACACTGTTCAAATAACCAAGTAGTTCATCACCCTTAAACTTCCCCACACTTAGGCTTAGAACTACCCTAAAATCAGATGAATCTGTCAAAGTATGGGTTCTCTTACGGGGTGGCCTAGACCAAGGGCAACTGGAACTAGGGGCTGGCTCAGCAATCCTCCCCTCAGAACAAAGAATGGGTGGAGGTTCAAGAATAGGATTTTCTATAGATGTGACCTCTAAACCTTCACCCGGATCATTAGGATCAGTGGCGGAGCTTGAAAATCTAAGAAGCGGGGGCCGAAAAAAATAAGTAGGGGCCGGTTCTATACGTAAAAAAAATTTCGGACGAAAACGGAAAAATTAACACTACTAACGGAAAAAACGGCAGGGGCCGGGGCCCTCCCTGGCCCCTTCATAGCTTCGCCCCTGATTAGGATCCTCTACACTCTCCACCAACTTATCCACACTTGGGGTTTTGCCTTTGATCACATTTAACTCTGCCATTATCTCCAGCAGATCATCAGGCACATCTTCGTCACCGTACTCGTCCGACGCATCTATCAACTTCTCCAACTCTCTCGCCCAATCAGATATCTATCCTAAGTTAGGGGTGGGTGCATCAATTTCTCTATTTGGATAAGAGTCTCGATGATAGTCCATAGATGTATCAATCATGCACACGGAGTGGCTCTGCTCATCAACCCCCTTCATGGACTTTGTAGCATCAAAGGTGACCGACTCATTCCCTACACAGAGTGTGAGCTTTCCGTCAAAGACATCGATAAATTCATTGGCGGTGCGCAGGAATGGGCGCCCTAAGATGAGTAGGACTCTATCATCCACATCCATATCCAAGACGGCAAAATCCACGGGGAAGACAAATTTGCCTACTTTCACTAACAGGTTCTCCACAATTCCCCATGGATACTTGACTGAACAGTCAGCCAAGGAGATGCTCATGCGTGCCGACTGCGGTTCATCTAGGTCTAGCTGCTTATTGACAAAATATGGCATCAGATTGATGCTAGCACCTAGGTCGGCCAACCCGTGGTTTAAGGGAAAACCGCCAAGAAGACACGGGATCGTGAAACGACCCGAATCTCCCAATTTCTCCTGCAGTTTGTTCTGAACCACCGTAGAACATTGCTCACTACGTGAGACTTCAGAGATCCCCTCTAGCTTTTTCTTGTTGGAAAGAAGATATTTTAGGAATTTGCCATATTTCGGCATGTGTTGGTGGACCTCTATGAATGGGAGATTAACCTTGAGTTGTTTGAAGATGTTTACGAAGTGACCATATTCCCTAGCGTGTTTATGTGGCAACAAGCAAGCTGGATAGGGAACACGACTCAGGTCAATATCAGGGGTCTTCATCTCCACCCCCTTCTTCTTTTCCTCTGCCTTCTCGGCATGATTCTCTACCACTATGTCCTCTTCCACTGACTCCTCTTCTTCCATCGGTGGTTCCTCTTCTATCCTAGCATCGATCGCAGCAAATAGGGCTCTCCAATATATCTTCTTCACCTCTATAACCGATTTGATGTAGCAATTAGTGTTGTGGGAGGCTTCCTCCTTTACATCATCTTCCTCTCTATGACTCGTAATCGACACGGCCATCACTGAAGCGTTGGGGCCTGAAGACAGACCTCCCTGTCTATCCTTCAGGCTCTGAGCGATGTCTCCTACCGTGCGTTTCAGATCCTGGAATGCCGACTCCTGATTCTTCAATAGAGTGTCATGGGCGTCCAGTCTCTGCCTAGTGTCCCTGTCCTGCTGGACTAAATGGGCAAGCATATGTGTCTGATTCTCAATCATCTCTTCGATCCTTCTCGTGCTGACACTTCTTCCTGAACTTGCTCCAGCTTCTCCTCCTCCTTGCTGATTCTGGCGACCATTAAACCCAGGTGGGTTTTTTCTAGATCTCCATCCCGAGCTATAAGAATTATTGTAGTTGTTGTACCCTTGGTTCTGGTTCTGGTTGCCAGCAAAACTAACCTGCTCTTAATGATTGATGGGGCAATCTCTGGTGTCGTGGCCTCCCCTGCACACCTCACACCGTTGAGCACTGAGCTTCATCTCTTTGATCTCATTAGCCATAGCTGCGAGTGCAGCAGCCACGCTAGTATCATGAGTGACTTGATGCACACCTCTAGGAGACGACGTGGACGCTCTAGCGCTAGGAATGGAAGTCATAGTAGATGCCCGCTGCTGTTCGGTGAGAGCGATGCTCTCGAACATCTTCTCGCACTCAGCAGGCTCGAGTTTCTCCATAATATGGCCTCCCGCAGCTGTGTTGAACATTTTCTGCTTCTCGAAAGTGAGGCCATTATAGAACTTTTCCATAATTGCCCAGTCGAATAGACTATGCTGGGGACATCAGCTCAGCAGCATGTTGAACCTCTCCCAGGCCATGTGATAAGGCGCGTCAGGGTCCATCCGGAAGGAGTGGATCTGGTCCCTAAGGCGAGCGGCCCTGGAAGGTGGATAGTATTTCTTGAAGAACTTGGCATGAAGATCCTCCCATGTGGTGATAGAGTTGTCTCGGAGGGTGTCAAACCAAGTAGATGCACGCCTAAAGAGCGAGAATGGGAAGAGACGCAAATAGATAGCGTCCTTAGACACTCGTGAATTAAAGGTATCACATATGCGTGCGAAGCGGGACAGGTTTCCGGGTGCATCCTCATCCTCCAGGCCATGAAACTGACTGGCATGAGTAATCGTGCTCATGAAATGTGACGGGATCTACCATGTATTGGTTTTTGGAATAGCGGAGTGTGTGATCGAAGATCTCGCCCCGGTGACCCCGTCACTGGCCCTCTGGTACACGGTACGCCTCATTGGTGGGTCAGCGTCGCCCATGTGAGGAAATGGAATTGGGCTAGTAGAACGTACCTGGGATTTGCACAGCTCCTTCAAACGCTCCCGGAAGTCGCTGGTGCGCTTGTGTAGCTCTTGTTCGGGCTCTGGAAAAGCTGAATAAGGTGGTGACCTCTGCGAACGAGTATTGTGCATAAACAGAAAGACACTAGAAAGAAAGAAGCAAGGACTCAAAGAAAGAAAGACTCGATTCTAAATTAGACCCACAAATAGCACGTAGGACAAGCACACAAAAAAAGAATCAAAAGAAAAGAAATAAAATAAACCAAAAATCAAACAAAGAACTTGTAAAAGTTAATATTGCTATTGCCAAGTGTCCCTGGCAACGGCGCCAAAAACGTGATGTCGTCCAGACGGTCTATATAAAACTCTACTAAACCTAACCTAGACTCCTAAGTAATAACTGGAGTACTTTCGACTAAACCGCACTGATAGGCAAGTGGAGCTATCCAGTGTAGCACAACTTAACGGTAAACCGAGTTATCGAACCATAGAGACACTATTATAACTATACTAAACTCTGAGTCGGACTAAAGATTGATGATTGGGGGTTTACTACACTACTGATTAGAACTAATAATGTAGAGAACAAGGTCGACTCTAACTATCAAGACAAACAACTCAGGGAATATCAAGATTGGGAAGAATACCACCTAGGTCGAAATCCTACTTGCAAAGCACAACTTCTACCGGTTCTGGAAACTATGATGAATCTGGGTTTCTAAGGAAACAACTCTAGACAACCTTGTGGATCCCTAATCATTCTTAGGGTGTCACCAACTAAGGAACCTAAAGATGTAATAACTCACCAGATAGTGGATTACCTTTCGGTCTTTCCAACAATGATAATGTACCCAAAAGACAGATCACCTTTCAGTCTCACTGGCCATAATATATCAAAGATGCACGGGGTAATCTCAAGATAACAACTATGACTCAGAATAGCAACAATCACTAGACACATAAACCAACTTCCTTTAAGACACTTGACACTCGGATTCCTAATGACGAAGACTAAATGACTATCTCTCACTTCTCAGGTATTGAGACACGATACACACTCAATCTAATATATACTCAATCACAACTCCTATGGCTACTATCTCTAGCAGACCACACAAACAATCACAAACCCTAAGATCTATGATCTAGATACGTAAATCAAACTAGAAGACATCCACAATCAACGTACGGAATTGAAATCAAACACAAATCAGATTCAAACATGCAATATTCATCATAACTAATGTCAAGAAATTGTTTACAAAATCATAAATCCATTCAACGAATCCAAAACCGGATAAAAACTGAAACTTTACGAAGTATTCATCATGTAACCTAGGCAGTATCAATGTTTTAGCCTAGGATCATGTACAAACACATCAAAACAGAAGTATAAGACATCATCATGGAATCAAACTTAGCAATTCAAAGATAAAAATCGAATCTTGAAACCGAAAACGCTAAACCTAACGAACCCGTAAGCAAAGCTCCAACATTTTCACTCCGATTGCCTTCCAAGATCGCCTCTGGACCTTCTCAAAATGGCAAAACAGTCAAACTCCTCGAATAAAGGTCTCACAATTTGATTTAAAGTCCGATTAGGGCTTTTTGCGAATTAATAGGCCTCTCGCATACCGCGAGATATTTGTCCTGGTCCTTCGCGTACCGCGAAGGACAATATAGTTGGGCCCTGATTTCCTTTCCCTCGTGTACTGTGAGGCATGGATCTCTCTCTCTCTCTCGCGTACAACGAGAGGTCAAATTTCACCATTTTTGACTTTTGAACTTGGGACTTCATTCTCTTGCTCGGTTTCTTCTGGTTTTCACTTGTATTCAACTCGAGCTCCTGTTACATGACAACGACTCAATATTATACAAAAATGACTCAAAACAAAGATAAAACTAATCAAAACGAACGAAAACAATAGGAATAAAGATGTGTGCTCTGCACTACATCAGCCCTCCCCACCGACTCCATGATTGCCTTCGTCCTAAACAAACTAACCCCAAACCCTAATCGAAATCCCCATGCAAGAATCGATATAAAACTTAGCAAAAAACACGAACGAGGATCACCTTAACGAGACACCAAGCTTCCCGATCAACACCACCGCGTTGTTACCTCCTCCTTCCCATCCGATCTCCTTCTTTCTCTTTCTCGTCGTTTCTCACGAGCGCAAATCCCCTAGGTCGATTAGCGAACAAGGGTTCCCACTTAAGGTAGGTTTTAAACCCTTCCACTTTACATTCGGGTCCCTCCAATTCCGTTTCGCTCGTTTCGATCTCGGGTTATGATTACAACGACTAACCGTGTCATTTATTGTCATTAAATTGCCCCAAGCACGACTAACCTTGCTCCTCATTACGTTAAAGATGTATTCAGGTCGTCCACTAACCCAAGCCACTAGCTTACGGATTTTCGGGATGTTATAAGTCTACCTTCCTTAAAGAGGATTTGTCCTCGAATCCTGCGTCAGCACAAACCAACACAACTCATATTTCCGTTCTCACTCGTACACCTAATCCAATTGGTGCCAAGCATTCACCTTCACACTTATCGAATCTATTACTTTGCTTTGCAACTCGACCACCACCCTTGGTGTTCAAAGAAGTCTGCTCCGTTGCCCGCTTTCAACTTTGGGGCTTGTAGGTTCCATCTACATATTCCTTCATTTCACGTCTCTCATTACCTTAATCAAACGTCACATTACTTTTACATGTTTCCCCTTTTGCACCCTCAACTAGTAGGTCACAGAGCTGTCTGTCTATTTCTCGTTATTCTGGCATTTACCGAAAGTAACATTCCGTGGTTGCTCTGAATACTAACCTTTTCACGGAGGTTTCATGTTTTTTACATCATCAATGCCTCACCGTACTTGCTATCCTTACCCATGTTGTAAGTACTATCTCAAGTAGTACGTAGCACAACACTATTGAAGGCTCGTTCACTCACCACATTGTCTCAACAGCCCATCATTGACTTTAGCCAATGCTCCACATGAACTCGCCTTAAACTAGCCATATGTTTACCAGCATAAGCATTTCATTCTCAAGAACTCATGTACAATCCAACACTTGTACTTTCCTCATTTCGCTCTCCTCATTCTAAAAGAATGTCACCACTCTACTGATAACACGCATCGACCAAACCCTTCATATGGAATACATCTGTGAAGGCCATCATGCCGCATCTGTACTCCGCGCTGAAATCTCCAGCGTCATCAATATGGTCACACCATAACGTCTATCGATCTAGCGCCCACGCGAACGCTTTCAGCATTAACTTTCACCACTCCACCCCATATCTTCATGCTCTGAATTCCCGATATACAATACGACTTTTCAAGGTAACTCCGTTAACAATCCCGTTAAATATTATGTTAAAACCTAACCCAGTTAACCCAATATTAAATCTCAGGGACTGTTTATGTCATTCTTGATCTCAAACTCCGGGGACAAATCCTGCCAAGTACCAAAACTAGATTCGTTGACCCTCAAAGTCAAAATCAAAGGAGAATCGGTCATTTTGAATTTCAGAAGTCAAACCCGTATCATATAACCCAAATTCGAATCCCATAACTTCAAATTCGTCTGATTTCGTAACTGAAGCACACCTTAATGCATTAAACGAACACCATCATAGTCTTAATCATCCTCATTACGTGAAATTAATCTCAATTATGGGAATTAAGTCCAAAACCGTCAACCATTATCATATCATTATCAAATTCGTTCATTTTGGTTATCATTCTCACGATTACGCATACTCTCACCTCAAAAAAATTGTTGTCAAGCTTCTACGAGTATCAATTCGATCAGAAAAGCAGTTAGAGTCGTCGGAATTGAAGCTAGTCGCAGTCGGCTGCCATTTTGATCGAGCACCTTCAATTCGAATTCGTTTCTTGTAACTAAACCCTCTTCTAGCTTCGTTTTTATTCCTGGAAAAGAAGCCCTATGATAATTTGGGCTTATAACATCGATTCGACCAAAATCAAGAATCTAGGGTTCATATGTTTACGTTTTGATCGAATTCTACCCTAGACTCGATCTAAAATCAATTAAACTTCATGGATATACTCGCCATCATGCATCCTTTGAAAACGCTATGCTAATTCGAATATATAACATCGTATTAACCATGAACCGATTCCTAGGGTTCATCTAATTAAGATTTGATCGAACTCCAATCTAAACACGTTTATAATTCAATTAAATTACATCAGTAGATTCGCAATACTCTAAACAATGATAGCCCTATAATTTCAACATGTTTTATTATCGAGATTGATCAATTTGATTATGTGTTCTTAACCTAGGGTTTCGATATTTGAATCTACAATTAAACGATCCAGGACTTGGTGTTTTTCAAATTAAACTCTCATACAACTTCGCAAACCCTCGATTTATAAAACCCCTATACTTTGATTCCAAATCATAATCGAATTATGTGGTTTTACTATGGATTTGTGGTCCGGTTTCGATAAAGGGATGAACCGGTGGTGCTTGAATGTTTTAAACGATTGGAACCGAGTTTGTATGCGATACCCAAGCGGGCGGGATTGGTTAAGACAATGTGCGTGTGTGGGAGAGACCCGGGCTCCCACATTTTATTTTTTGAAGCACTTTTGATTATATTTAATTATTAAAAATCAAACCCTATATTATTATAATATTATATTAATGTGTTTTAGCCCGGGAAACCACCCGTAGGCTCGGGTTTGGATTTATAACCTATTTTAATTATTATTTTCACTTTTAAAAATAGTATATTTATATTATTTTCAAGCCATAACCTTGTATAAAATAATATATTTATTTTATTTTCAACCCGTGATTAATATTATAAAATAATTTATAAATTATATTATTTCGGCTCGTTTAATTACCTCGCGTGACGTTTTAAAACTATAAGTAATATAAATTGTTATATTGTTTACTTACGTTTATATTCTCGATTAAAAATAATATATTTATTATTTTTCCACACGAATAATTATTTAGAATATTCCTACGAACCTAAAAATAATATATTAAATTATATTATTTTCCTAATTTTTGTAAATAACTCGAACTTACGAATTTATGTAATTGTTTAATTATTATTCGTTATTAACGTACGATACGTAACGCTTCGATCGTAATTTTTGTATTAAAAATCTTTATTCCCGTAGACACGTTCGTCTACTCTTAAATCCTTAGAATGCGTTAAGATGTTCTAACATCCGTGTCGTCGTCACAAATCTCAACATTTCCCTAATTTATGTGTTTATTATTTTAGGGCATTCGTATGTCGTCTGAGACTTACATTCGTGGTTCCAACTTATCTCTTGTGTGATACTGTCTACGCTGTTCAGGTGAGTTTTCACTGCCCCTTTTACTATTTTAAACTAGGGGAGAAAACATGATGCAAACTCTTTTTGATTTTTGTACTTCATATTATATCACTTGTTATGACTATGCATATACTCTATCATGAAAGTCCTCACATCGAACCGTTTAAATATGAATATAGCGAGGTATGTTGGGTAGTACTACTGGGTTTGACAAACCTCACCCGCGTTAGTCGCGCTAACTCGATAGGATATCGAACGGGTGCAAAATTGACCTAAACACATGGTTGATAGACCTGGTGGGAGGCAATACAAACAGTCAGTTTACGGTTACGAGCGTAATAGCAAACATGAACATGGGTTAGCTACCCGTTGGTATATATATCTTGATTGTACAATAAATCCGGTAAACGTTTATTTACATACAAACCTGTGAAATCACCAACCTCGTGTGACACTTTTTCTTACATGTTTCTCATGTCGCTTTGGCACAGGTTGCACATTTAGGACATGCATGGAGTCCTACTGTCATATCATTCATTTCAAACATTTTAAACAGTTTTACTGTTTACATTAATTGACGCTTGTTGCGTGTAATTACTTTTGATTTCCTATTAACGTTTACGCTTTCGCATTTAACTCTGAACATACATGTTATGACTTTTTAAGTCTCATATAGTGTCGTTTGATGTAACTAATGATTGAGATCCTTGTGTGTGACACTTCTGATTTTCACTACTTGTACTCATTCTAGACTTATCAATGAAAATCCGCATGACATTTCATTTTACTTGAAATCCTATTCAGATGTTGTTACAATACTAGTTCACATGTGAAACATTTCGTTTATGCTTGATTTCAAAGACTTATACTTATATGTGATTGATTCATGGATCGCACGTAGACTTAATTGATCTTTATGACACATTAAATACACATGAACCACCCCCATACATCTCAAACATGTTCTTACAACCCATTCAATGTGAATTGATGCTTAAAAGTACTAGTTAGTACTTTCGTGCGATCGTTCGCCTTTTAAACCGTCGTTAACTACGTACCGTCCACGACCGACAAATCGTTTAACATGACATTAATTTATGTTTTAAATGTTTAAAATATTCATTTCTTTAATTAAAACAAAGTTTGTTTGCAAAACTTTCCTTAAATAAATCCTGAAATTCAAAAAACGATCAAAAAGTCCGTTTTCTCGCCCACCGATCGCCAACTACTATACGCGAATAACGTAACTTTAACTTAAATGTTTTTAGCTAAACATACTCTTTTTGTTATGACAATCAACTTTAATGTTGAAAAAATTTGCCAATTTCGCTTAGAAATGCTTAAAATCGCAATTTTCGAATACGCGAACTCAACCGGATCAAGCTAGGACCCAATCCACCTACTCTTGGACCTAGCCCAAGAAAGAAATCACAAAAAACCCAGCCCCATTGAGGAAAATTTTTTAGATTTGAGGGCCCTAAAACCCTAAATTGCTTTCCAAGACATTCCATATTCACACCCCTTCAACCATTAGTATAAATAGGAGGCTTAGGATCTTGTTTTCTTTGCTAATTCTCCCTCAAACACTCCCAACCCCTCCTAAGTTGTGAAATCCCTTCCCAACCTTGAAGATTTCAAAAATCCCTTAGAGGATTCCAAAGTTTGAAGATCAAACAAGTAAGTAACCCTCCGAAGTTGAATACCGTCTTTTTATTTTATTCTTTCTTCATCCCCTCAATCTTTTTCTATTTTCTATCCATGATCACTTGATCATGTGAAACCTCAGCCCTAAAAGCCCTCTAATAATCTTAATCAAACTATTAAATCAAGCTGTGACACCCGACATTTCAGGTCAATATCCGTACACATTATGAACTAGTTTACATTACAATAAACGAGTTTACATTATAATTATTTTTGTGATTTACGTAATTTCACAAACAAGGACATGAAGGTCTAACAAAAACCGAACATTGTCTCATTTTATATTTTTGGTAATTCTGGGAATTTCCGGTTCACATACACTTATAACCCGACTTAATTCGAACACTATTGGTTGAAATAAATAACCAGAAAAATATATATACATATATATATTATTTACACAAACTTTACGTGGAACCATAAATTATATTTAGAATAAAATTATAATACCGTGGGGAAAATAAACCGAATTAAACTACCCCTTTAGAACTCTAATTGATATTAATACCAAAAATCTAATTGTTTTATTATTATAACCCAAACCCCCTAACCCACCCTTGACTTCTCGGCCGAAGTGCAGGGGAAACCATTCCCCCCCCATTCTCACGTCCCATTTTACCATATTTCAGATATAACCCATACCCTTTCACTCAAAACTCTCACAAACCTTTTATTTCTCTCATTTTCGTACGAAAATCTTCTCATTTCTCTTCAAAATCGAAGCCAAGTTTTAAGGTAAAAATCCACCACAATCCAGTGTTTTAAGAAGATTTCAAGTGTTTCTAAAGAAAGTTCAACAGAAGATTCGAGACCATTCTCTGTTTTCTCTCATCATCTTCATCACTGTTTTTAAGGTAAAAACTCGACATTTTCACATTAGTTTCTTTAAAACCGTAGCTAAACTTACATCTTATTTAAACGCAAGAAAGATAACAAGAAGAGTGTGTCGAATTCAAGTTTAAAACATCAAAATGTGCCGGACTGATTTTGTCAAAACAGAAGTCCAGTAATCGAAACTAGGAGTTTCGATACCTGTTTCTCAATCGAAACTAGGAGTTTCGATACATGTTGCTCAATCGAAACTAGGAGTTTCGATACCTGTTTCTCAATCGAAACTAGGAGTTTCGATACATGTTGCTCAATCGAAACTAGGAGTTTCGATACCTGTTTCTCAATCGAAACTAGGAGTTTCGATACCTGTTTCTCAATCGAAACTAGGAGTTTCGATACCTGTTGCTCAATCGAAACTAGGAGTTTCGATACCTGTTTCTCAATCGAAACTAGGAGTTTCGATACCTGTTTCTCAATCGAAACTAGGAGTTTCGATACCTGTTGCTCAATCGAAACTAGGAGTTTCGATACCTGTTGGTCAATCGAAACTAGGAGTTTCGATACCTTTTACTCAATCGAAACTAGGTTGTTTCGACTCCTGACCACTCCATCGAAACTAAGTAGTTTCGACACACATATGCCCAATCGAAACTAAGAAGTTTCGACACCTGTACAACAGTCCCAGTTGGGCAGTAACTCAAAACTATTTTATAACAAAACATGTGTTGGAAAACTAAAACGATATTTAAACAAACATAATCAGATTTACAAGGTCGGTGAACAATTTACAATTAAGACGTTGGTCTTAACAACAATTTACCCTTGGTATCTAGGGTACAAACAGTCAAGGTTGACTACAACAAATATTATTACAAGTATATACACAAACACAAGGTGAGTTTCACGGCCCCTTTCTTTTTACTGTTTTCTAATATTTGGGGGAAGAACATACTTCAACTATTTTATGGGATAACAAGAGAATAAGACACGACTTTATGTTTACATGGGATGAGAACAACACATTGGAGGCCGCTAAAGTCCCCTGGAACAACATAGTAACCATTAACTGTAGCCTAGGGTCCTATGAATAGTACTATGGAGAGTGACGTCTCCCGGTCATGGTTAGTCGCGCTAACCACAATCTGGAGGATTTATGGCCGCATAGAATCTGATAACGCTTAATAGGGGCTCACACATGTCATGGTTTGGTTACGCCTCATGTATGAACATATTATTTGTATTCCTAGCTAGTTTACAAATGGGTCAACAATTCTTATTCTGTTTATCACATACACCTGAAACTATTTACGAACAATGAAATTTTGCAAAGAACTATTTGATTAAACCTGTGAACTCACCAACCTCGTGTTGACGATTTTAAGTATGTTTTTCAGGTAACTGAACGTGATTTCAAGGTTAGCAATGTAGATTACATGCATGCACGATGGATACTACTCAAGGAGGATTTCCCTTGTATAACTCATTGAGTTGAGTCATATTTGTGAAATCTTAACTTTTTGTAAACTCAGATTATGTTTTGTAATGTAAAACATCAAACTTGTTAATGTATCCATTTATCATGTATGTGTTTGCGGTAATCATATGCTTTGGAAACCATGAACGTTGCGCCTCGCGTTTCCGCCTTGGCGGGGTGTGACAGATCTTGGTATCAGAGCCATTGATTATAGTGAACTAGGAATCTAAATTGGAACCTAGTCTATAATCTAAATGACTCACTAAAACGTTTTCATTGCATAAGCATTGCATGACCAGTCATTTTGTCATATGGATATTGTAGTCACAAGCATGTCGTCACATTCACATTCTGATCCCGTCTCTGACACTGAATCAAACGAGGAATTTTCCGCCTCACATCCCAAAAATCGAGTACAAACCCGTAGCTCCACACCACCTAATGTCGCCTTGGGAAAACCGCCTATCGTCTACCGAAAGAAAAGCGGAGGACCAGTGAAGGTACAAAGCGCTAGAAAGAAGTTTCGACTTCCGCACAAGAGGACTCTAGCAGCCCGTGACCCGAAGGACTTAGAGACTGATGAAGAGCCATCAAGGAAACGACCCTGTTACCACCCGACTGTGAGAACTATCCGTTGGATGCCACGTACTCTGGCACGTTGGAGGGAGATGGAGAGCATCCCATCTACCTTTGAGATTGGAGAGTCTTCTAACTCCCCAACACCCCTACCTCACACTGGGGAAGCCATAGAGCTCACTGTGCCTACCTTGGTAGCTCGAGTTCGTACGCACGAAGAGCGTCTTGATGATCTCCTAGATGACATCCGGGCACAGGGGGATGCAGCCACGCGACTTCGTCAAGGACTCGGATCTCGAGTTCAGACTCTAAATGACCTCACCCGAAACATACAGGATGCCACTAACTATCTGGAGTTGAGAGCCGACATGGACTGGCAGTTCACTGTCACTGTCCGAGACATGGTGGAGGCGCTGGAAGAAAGGACGTTGGCTGCAGAATTTGTGGCGAGAGCTAGCTTTGTCATGGCGGGACTTGCCATGATGATTGGATTGTACTCTCACTTCTTCTTTTAAACCTATTACGGGCGGGTTGTGCCCGTAGTACATTAAGTAGTTTAAAACTTTAGTACTGATGAGGTCATGTGAACCCATCTCTTTTGTATCCTTGTCTTTTGGAACAATGTACTATGAATGTTTTGACTATGTATGTAATGGTTTATGTTGTGATAATGGTTGTTTACATTTGACGTTGTTGTATCCTTATGTCATGAGCTATCATTATTGTCATATAATGTTGTTTCTTTTTAATTGATATGTTAGAAAGAACGTCATGGCACCTAAGCGTAGGACACCCCGTAACACTACTGGAGACAACAATGAAACGATTTCTCCAAATGTAGAACAACTCATAGCACAGCGAGTAGCTGCTGCCATGCAACAGTATGAGGCGAATCGAAATAGTGGAGGAGGAAACGACAGTGGTACCGGTGCAGGAGGTGCAGGAGGTAGCGGTACAGCTGGAGGTTCCGGAGGTAATAGAATAAATAAGCCGTAACACGTAGTCATGATCCGAATTAATGACGTTATGACTTGTAATTCTACAGATGCTCCAATTAGGAAGTGCTCCTACAAGACCTTTCTATCTTGCAAACCCCGTAACTTCAATGGCACCGAGGGTGCAGTTGGACTAATGAGATGGATAGAGAAGATGGAATCGGTGATTGATATTAGTGAATGCACCGCTGACTGCATGGTGAAGTATTCTACATGCTCACTCACTGATAAAGCTTTAACCTGGTGGAATTCACAAGTAAAGACTATGGGAAGGCAGACAGCATATGAGTTGTCATGGGAAGACCTGAAGGCCATGATGATCGAGGAATATTGTCCTCGAAATGAGTTGCAAAAGATCGAATCTGAAATGTGGAACTTGCAAATGACAGGAGATGATGTTGCTGGCTACACTGACCGATTCAATGAGTTAGCAATCTTGGTTCCACACATGGTCACCCCAGAATACAAGAAGGTTGAAAGATACTTGTGGGGTCTCGCACCTCAAATCCGAGGTCTGGTGACTTCATCGAACCCTATGGACGCCAAGAGCGCCATAACTCTGGCTTTCAAACTAAGGGATAATGCTGTACGTGATGGTTTGTTTAAGAAGAAGGAGACCGAGGAAGGAAGGTCTGGGGAAAAGAGGAAATGGCTTGGAAAACCAATTAACCAAAACAAGAATCAAATTTACAAGAGACCTGAAACTATGAAAGCCTTTGTCGCCAACACTGTGGAACAAAAAGGATACCTTGGAGCACGACCAAGGTGTGACAATTGTGGATATCATCACAGTGGGAAGTGTACCCAATGTGGAAAATGTAAAAAGTATGGACATCTAGCCCTTGACTGTAGGAGCAATGCGAACCCTAACAAGATAAATCAAGTAGCAGGAAAAGTCAACCCAGGAACAGAAAGGATGAATCAAGGATGCTTTGAGTGTGGAGATCCAAAGCACTTCAGAAAAGACTGTCCAAAGTTGAAGAACCGAAACGACAATCAGGCCCGTGGAAGAGCATTTGTGATGGGAGCTGGTGACGCACGACAAGATCCAAACATTGTCACTGGTACGTTCCCGATAAATAATCACTATGCCTCTATACTTTTCGATACGGGTGCTGATTTGAGTTTTGTGTCAAATGACTTTAAGTCCCTACTCGGTATTAAGCCCAGCAAACTAGAACAAAAGTATACAATTGAATTAGCGAACGGAAAATTAATTAATACCGGAGAGGTCATTCAAGGTTGTACCTTATATCTTAAAAATCACACATTTAGTATAGATCTGTTACCTGTTGACTTAGGAAGCTTTGACGTTGTTATTGGCATGGATTGGTTGTCAAAGAATCATGCAGAGATTGTTTGTTTTGAGAAGATTGTCCAAATTCCACTCCCAAACGGAGAAGTTCTTTCGATTCAAGGTGAGAAGAGTGGAGTAGCGTTAAGGATGATAAACTGCATGAAAACTCGTAAGTACCTACGCAAAGGCTATTGTGTATTCCTGACTCACGTCGTCGAGAAGAAACCCGAGGAACGTCGACTTGAGAATATACCAATCGTTAAGGAATATCCTGAAGTTTTTCCTGAAGACTTACCTGGATTACCACCACCGAGGCAAGTCGAATTCCGAATCGATTTGGTACCAGGATCCGCACCGGTTGCGCGATCACCATATCGATTAGCACCTTCTGAAATGCAGGAATTATCAAATCAACTTCAAGAGTTGCTTGATAAAGGTTTCATAAGACCGAGTTTCTCACCTTGGGGAGCTCCGGTCCTATTTGTAAAGAAAAAGGATGGAACCTTTAGGATGTGTATTGATTACCGAGAATTAAACAAGCTTACAATCAAAAACCGATACCCACTTCCTCGAATAGACGATTTGTTCGATCAACTACAAGGTGCTAGCTTCTATTCTAAAATCGATCTACGTTCGGGGTATCATCAATTAAGAATCCAAGAAGAAGATGTACCAAAGACAGCATTTAGGACTCGTTACGGTCACTACGAGTTCCTAGTTATGCCATTTGGTTTGACAAACGCACCAGCTGTCTTCATGGATCTCATGAACCGCGTGTGCAAGCCATACTTGGATAAATTCGTGATTGTATTCATCGATGACATATTAATATATTCACGAACTAAGGAGGATCATGAACATCATCTTAAATTAATCTTACAACTACTCAGAAACGAGAAACTTTACGCTAAATTCTCTAAGTGTGAGTTTTGGATCCAAGAAGTGCATTTCCTTGGTCATGTCATCAACAAGGAAGGAATTCACGTTGATCCATCAAAAATTGAAGCGATCAAAAACTGGGAAGCACCAAAGACTCCGACAGAAGTGCGTCAATTTTTGGGTTTGGCTGGCTATTACAGACGATTCATCGAGAATTTTTCAAAAATAGCCTTGCCTTTAACCACATTAACCCAGAAAGAAAAGAGGTATGATTGGAGTGACAAGCAAGAGTCAGCTTTTCAGTTACTGAAACAGAAGCTGTGTAGTGCACCAATCCTATCCCTTCCTGAGGGAATCGACAACTTTGTTGTATACTGCGATGCATCACACCAAGGACTTGGTTGTGTGTTAATGCAAAGAGAAAAAGTCATCGCATATGCCTCACGACAACTAAAAGTGCACGAAAAGAATTATACGACCCACGACTTGGAATTGGGTGCAGTTGTGTTTGCGCTCAAAATTTGGAGACATTACCTTTACGGTACAAGATGTACTATCTTTACTGATCACAAGAGTCTTCAACATATCTTTGATCAAAAGGAACTTAACATGAGACAACGTCGTTGGGTAGAACTACTAAACGATTATGATTGTGATATCAAGTACCATCCCGGGAAAGCCAATGTCGTAGCGGACGCTTTAAGTCGCAAAGAACGAGTTAAAACTCTTCGTGTTCGTGCCCTAGAATTGACAATTCACACGAATCTTACTACTCAAATTCGGATGGCACAACAAGAGGCAATCAAAGAAGAAAACATTCAGAATGAAGCTTTACGAGGAATGATAAAGCAATTGGAGTCTAAGTCAGATGACACTTTATACTTCATGAATAGAATTTGGGTGACCCGTTTTGGTAACTTACGGGAGTTAGTTATGGACGAAGCCCACAAGTCCAGGTACTCCATTCACCCAGGTTCAGATAAAATGTATAAGGATCTAAAAGAACTATATTGGTGGCCCAATATGAAAGGAGATATTGCCACATATGTCAGTAAATGCTTAACGTGTTCAAAAGTAAAAGCCGAACATCAGAAACCGTCTGGTTTATTACAACAACCTGAAATTCCCCAATGGAAATGGGAACAGATTTCTATGGATTTCATCACGAAATTACCCAGGACATCCAGTGGTTATGATACCATATGGGTAGTTGTCGATCGATTAACAAAATCAGCTCATTTCCTACCTATGAAAGAAACTGATAAAACCGAGAAACTTGCAAAGCTTTATATCAAGGAAATTGTGGCTAGGCATGGAGTGCCAATTTCTATTATATCGGATAGAGATAGCAGATTTGTGTCTAGAATCTGGAAATCATTACAAGAAGCAATGGGCACACGTCTTGACATGAGCACGGCATATCACCCACAAACAGATGGTCAAAGCGAAAGGACCATTCAGACATTAGAAGATATGCTCCGTGCATGTGTAATTGATTTCGGAGGAAATTGGGATACTCATTTACCATTAGCTGAGTTTTCCTACAATAACAGCTACCATACGAGCATTAAGGCAGCTCCGTTTGAAGCTTTATATGGTCGTAAATGCCGCTCACCGCTATGTTGGGCGGAAGTTGGTGAAAAACATTTGACAGGCCCTGAGATTGTCCAGGAAACCACTGATAAGATCTTCAAAATTAAGGACCGTCTAAAAGCGGCCAGGGATAGACAAAAGAGCTACGCTGATAACAGACGAAAACCATTAGAATTTCAAATTGGTGACCGAGTAATGTTAAAAGTCTCACCATGGAAAGGCGTTGCAAGGTTTGGTAACCGTGGTAAGCTCAACCCTAGATACGTTGGACCTTTTGAAATACTGGCTAGAGTTGGCCCTGTAGCTTACAAACTCAAGCTACCACAAGAACTAAACAATGTACATGATACGTTTCATGTGTCAAATCTCAAAAAGTGTCTATCAGACGAGACTTTGATCATACCGCCTGATGAAATTCACATTGACGATAAACTTCATTTCATCGAGCAACCAATTGAGATATCAGATTGGAAGGTTCAAAAGCTGAGACGTAGTCGGATCAAACTGGTTAAAGTACGTTGGAACTCAAAACGTGGTCCTGAGTTTACATGGGAACGAGAGGACCAAATGAAAACAAAATACCCATCCTTGTTTAAGGATACACCAGTTCAAGAGGACACAAATTGAATTTCGGGACGAAATTCTTTTAACAAGGGGAGAATGTGACACCCGACATTTCAGGTCAATATCCGTACACATTATGAACTAGTTTACATTACAATAAACGAGTTTACATTATAATTATTTTTGTGATTTACGTAATTTCACAAACAAGGACATGAAGGTCTAACAAAAACCGAACATTGTCTCATTTTATATTTTTGGTAATTCTGGGAATTTCCGGTTCACATACACTTATAACCCGACTTAATTCGAACACTATTGGTTGAAATAAATAACCAGAAAAATATATATACATATATATATTATTTACACAAACTTTACGTGGAACCATAAATTATATTTAGAATAAAATTATAATACCGTGGGGAAAATAAACCGAATTAAACTACCCCTTTAGAACTCTAATTGATATTAATACCAAAAATCTAATTGTTTTATTATTATAACCCAAACCCCCTAACCCACCCTTGACTTCTCGGCCGAAGTGCAGGGGAAACCATTCCCCCCCCATTCTCACGTCCCATTTTACCATATTTCAGATATAACCCATACCCTTTCACTCAAAACTCTCACAAACCTTTTATTTCTCTCATTTTCGTACGAAAATCTTCTCATTTCTCTTCAAAATCGAAGCCAAGTTTTAAGGTAAAAATCCACCACAATCCAGTGTTTTAAGAAGATTTCAAGTGTTTCTAAAGAAAGTTCAACAGAAGATTCGAGACCATTCTCTGTTTTCTCTCATCATCTTCATCACTGTTTTTAAGGTAAAAACTCGACATTTTCACATTAGTTTCTTTAAAACCGTAGCTAAACTTACATCTTATTTAAACGCAAGAAAGATAACAAGAAGAGTGTGTCGAATTCAAGTTTAAAACATCAAAATGTGCCGGACTGATTTTGTCAAAACAGAAGTCCAGTAATCGAAACTAGGAGTTTCGATACCTGTTTCTCAATCGAAACTAGGAGTTTCGATACATGTTGCTCAATCGAAACTAGGAGTTTCGATACCTGTTTCTCAATCGAAACTAGGAGTTTCGATACATGTTGCTCAATCGAAACTAGGAGTTTCGATACCTGTTTCTCAATCGAAACTAGGAGTTTCGATACCTGTTTCTCAATCGAAACTAGGAGTTTCGATACCTGTTGCTCAATCGAAACTAGGAGTTTCGATACCTGTTTCTCAATCGAAACTAGGAGTTTCGATACCTGTTTCTCAATCGAAACTAGGAGTTTCAATACCTGTTGCTCAATCGAAACTAGGAGTTTCGATACCTGTTGGTCAATCGAAACTAGGAGTTTCGATACCTTTTACTCAATCGAAACTAGGTTGTTTCGACTCCTGACCACTCCATCGAAACTAAGTAGTTTCGACACACATATGCCCAATCGAAACTAAGAAGTTTCGACACCTGTACAACAGTCCCAGTTGGGCAGTAACTCAAAACTATTTTATAACAAAACATGTGTTGGAAAACTAAAACGATATTTAAACAAACATAATCAGATTTACAAGGTCGGTGAACAATTTACAATTAAGACGTTGGTCTTAACAACAATTTACCCTTGGTATCTAGGGTACAAACAGTCAAGGTTGACTACAACAAATATTATTACAAGTATATACACAAACACAAGGTGAGTTTCACGGCCCCTTTCTTTTTACTGTTTTCTAATATTTGGGGGAAGAACATACTTCAACTATTTTATGGGATAACAAGAGAATAAGACACGACTTTATGTTTACATGGGATGAGAACAACACATTGGAGGCCGCTAAAGTCCCCTGGAACAACATAGTAACCATTAACTGTAGCCTAGGGTCCTATGAATAGTACTATGGAGAGTGACGTCTCCCGGTCATGGTTAGTCGCGCTAACCACAATCTGGAGGATTTATGGCCGCATAGAATCTGATAACGCTTAATAGGGGCTCACACATGTCATGGTTTGGTTACGCCTCATGTATGAACATATTATTTGTATTCCTAGCTAGTTTACAAATGGGTCAACAATTCTTATTCTGTTTATCACATACACCTGAAACTATTTACGAACAATGAAATTTTGCAAAGAACTATTTGATTAAACCTGTGAACTCACCAACCTCGTGTTGACGATTTTAAGTATGTTTTTCAGGTAACTGAACGTGATTTCAAGGTTAGCAATGTAGATTACATGCATGCACGATGGATACTACTCAAGGAGGATTTCCCTTGTATAACTCATTGAGTTGAGTCATATTTGTGAAATCTTAACTTTTTGTAAACTCAGATTATGTTTTGTAATGTAAAACATCAAACTTGTTAATGTATCCATTTATCATGTATGTGTTTGCGGTAATCATATGCTTTGGAAACCATGAACGTTGCGCCTCGCTTTTCCGCCTTGGCGGGGTGTGACACAAGCTAACATCACCAACTAACAAACAAAGGATCCCGTTTGCAATGGCGGCTATGCCGTCGCATTCTGTGAATCCTCAAGACAACTATTGCAAAAGTGGCTCTGCCGATGCTTTAGTATATTCTTGCTAACTTAAAACATGTTATTTATTCTATATTATCACTTATATGAACTCACACGCTAATTAAATATAGAATCCGCTTGCTCGTGTCGGCTATGCCGATTGCATTCTGTGATTCTCCAAAACGCTTCTGTGAATATCATGGCTAGACCGGTGACACGGGACATTTTGGCTAACCTAATATGATTATATTATGTATTATAATAACATTCGTCTAATTTTTATTTGCGCGTTCGGTTATCTTAAAACCCTAAACGGACCACTTAAGTGCAACCATTGATTTTGGACAGAAACTGTGCTGAATTTAACTGAGCGTAACTTGACTATAATTAATCTAAACTGAGAAAAATAAATTTCCACGACGTAGTTTGTCGAATTTCCTTTCCAACCATAATTGGATTGTTTTCTAATTCAAAAGTATGACTCCGTAGTAGCCAAAACGGGACAGAAACCTTTTTCACTACCTTCTGTCTTGTTGGACTATTTTGGCTATGATCCGAGTCTCAAATGGAAAATATTTCTAAACGAAGCTTCTTTGGAACGACTTAAACTAATTCCCTGTAAAATTTCATAATTTTTAGACGTCGTTTGATATTTTTAACAATCCCGTTTCTGTTCAGCTACTATGCTGTCCAAATCTGAAAATCAACTAAAACTCTATTTTTGCAACTAATTCTTAATCTTATGACCCGAACCGCCTATCTAACACTCGTAACCATTGAACCTACCCTAAAACTAGTTTATTTATTTGTTTAGGGTTTGGTCCGTGATTCATCTCGTCTATTCATTCAAGTTTCTTATCTCGTCTAGCTTTCAAGGTGTGACTTCATAGCCCCACTTTATTCAAATCGTTTTGGGGGAAACATGTACGCGTTGGCACACATTAAAACACGTTTTCAAACAATTCTAAAACAAGCGAATCATATATGTATGTGAGTAATTGAACACAACATGATAAACGTTAAACTTGCAAATCCTTAACTTGAAACTTTCAAGCCAACGGTAGTACAGATATGGGCCATAGGATGGAATCCGCATATACTTTATGGACAACTTTTGGTTGGACATCTTATTCGTTATTAGTGCAACTTGCAAGTTGTACCACTTATTCGTTATTCATCATTTTAGGTTGGATTTGCTAATCATGTGTTTGTTTTATTACGTGCTATATGATAATCTTGGAATATGAATTGTCACCTTTGCCAAACTTATACTTTTATTAAACCTGTGATTTCTCACCAACTATTTTTAGTTGACACTTGTTTTTCGTATATGTTTCAGGTGATTAAGCTCGTGATAGGTCAAGTCAATATCACATAGGATTTGCTTAGATATCAATTGAAGAATCTTATTTTAAGTTGCTTGTCTTTTGAACATGTTATCTGTTTGGTTTAATTCGAAACTTATGTAATTGGGATTTTTTTAATATTATGAAACTTTAATAGTAAATATCTTTATTTCATTGTGTTCTTTTGTTAATTAAGTTGTTCCTGTTGCCCAAGTAGCACCTAGACCTGCACCTGGCAGGAAGCCATATAGTGGACCTCACCCGCTGTGTGCAAGGTGTCAATACCATCACCCTACTACTGTTCAATGTTGTTCGTGCACTAAATGTGGAAGGCTTGGTCATTTTGCTAACGCTTGTCGCGTAGCTGAAAAGGGTGCTACTACCCAAACTGCCACTCCTGCCATCTTCAATGGTAGGGCCTGTTATGAATGTGGTGCTCCTGATCACTACAAAAACCAATGCCCGAAGCTCAACAATAATAACCGAGGTGCACGTGCTCGCACTTTTGCCATAGGAGCAACCGAGGCCAGAAATGACAATGCCGTGGTTACTGGTACGTTTCTCATCAATAATCGTTATGCCTCTATCTTATTTGATACCGGAGCGGATAAAAGCTTTGTCTCCTTAGAATTTGAACCTTTACTTAAAACTTGTCGTACCGCTCTTGAACCTTCTTATACTATAGAAATAGCTGATGGCAAACTAACTGTTGTGCATTCCGTTGTTCGAGGTTGTGCTCTAACTCTTAACGATCACACATTCTCTATCGACCTGATTCCCATCACTCTTGGGAGTTTTGATATCATCGTGGGAATGGATTGGCTATCCCACAATCATGAGGAAATCAACTGTTCGGAGAAACTAATTCGTATCCCTCTACCATCCGGTGAGACCTTGAAAATCTTTGGAGAGAAACCTTGCAAAGGTTTGAAATTCATCTCCTGCATGAAGGCACGTAGATATTTAAGGAAGCGATACTATGCTTTCTTGGCACATGTGGTCGAGAAATCTGAAGAAAAGAAATTACAAGATATACCGATCATCCGAGATTTTCCAGAAGTATTCCCTGATGACTTGCATGGACTCCCTCCAACTCGACAAGTTGAATTTCGGATTGATCTTTTACCGGGAGCTAACCCCATTGCCAAATCTCCGTACCGCCTAGCCCCTTCTGAGATGCAAGAACTATCTAGCCAACTGCAAGAGCTGCTGGACAAGGTGTCACACCCCGACCGATGGCGGAATCATCGGGGCGGGACATGTAAGACTGTTCATAGCACATGGTTGACTAAATTGAAATATATTAAAGTCAAATTTGCATTACAACAAATCCAAGTACAAGATCAAATTCAAACAAGAAACATAAACAATTCATAAAATTCTTGATTTATTTTGCTAAGTCCAAATCCTATGTTGAACACGTCTTGAATCAATCTCACATATTGGGGCCTGAAACATGAATAAAATAAAGTCAACTAAAAAGTTTGTGAGTATAACACAGTTGTATATAGATAGCATATAGTTGAAAACAAATCCTTTACATGACATGATAAATAAGGCGTTTATGGGGAGTAACTATTGTGTAACCAAATGTACAATCAAACCTTGTAACTAGCATGCAAAACAAATGTGTTGTCGGTTTCAATCACCGCGTACCATGGGTGGGTTTGTCAGACTCAATAGATCCATCATTGAAAACCGTCGGCTTGTATAGTTAATGATTGCACATAAGAGCATACAAAGGTTAAACACACCTAGCACTCGGGCACAAAGCTCAAATTTTTGCACACATGTATGTAAATAGGATTTTTGCACTTGTGTTGTTTGTGTAAATGTAATTGTGTAATGTGTAATGAGTATAGAGTTCATGTTCCACCCCAAAAGTGTAAAAGAGTAAAAAGGGGTTGTGAATACTCACTTGGTATGGAAGTGAAGCTAACAAGGAATATAGATAGCAAAAGATCCTTGAAAAGCACACTTTAACCTAAATAGTAATATGCATTGAATCACATAGATGTATAAAGTTTAAGAATGAAAGTTGGATTTGTATGTAAAACCATTGGTTTGTATTTAAAAAGGATTGAATAAAATATATAAAGTTTGAGGTAAAATATGTTTGAAACAATTTAATTAGGTTTGAATTAAATAAATAAGTGTATAACTATAGTTTATGAAATAATGTCAATATTAATTGTAATTAAGTATAAATAAATAAAACGATTTTGATTTAAAATGTAAAGTAAATAAGTCATCATTATTTATAAATCTTGTAACTTAATTATTTAAAATATCATTTAAGTGTAAGATGATAAATATAAATTTAATTTTTATAAACTTTTCAATAAATTACATTTATGCCAAGATTAAACTTTTAATCTATTTTTAAATACAGAAAACATATTTTTTATAAAATCTGAAACATTTACTGATTAAAATATAAAAATTATAATTCTGTTAAAAATTCTGAGTCTAGCACGACCGTGCCTCGGAAGGGCACGATCGTGCTCAAACCACGGGCGCGACCGCGCTAGTCGGGGCGCGACCGGGTTGATCAATCAGGAGCACAATCTAGACAAGTCATCAGGCACGACCGTGCCTTAGCCCGGCACGGTCGCGTCTATGATTTTTAGACACAACAGAGACTAGCCCAAAGGGCATGACAAGGTCTGGACGGATGACACGACCGCGCTTCTAGTCGACACGACCGCGCTAAACGAGGCACGGCCGCGCTAGATGATTAGCGCGACCGTGTCTAATCTAAATCAGACACGAATCGAGAATTTCTTGTATTTTAAACACTGGAATTGTTAGGGCTTTTGATTAATAGGTTATTACGTGTCTTTTCATATACCTTAATTGTATGGAAATCGGGTTTAAGTATGGGTTCGATTAAATCATTTTTATTGGAAACATGGTTTCTGATTCTGGTCGATTTCTATTGTGGAAGCCCAAATTGGATGAGGGCTTTTGATAATGATACTGAAATGAATGAGAAGACGATTATATTTACCCTGAAACGAAACGAATTTATAGAGAACGGTTGGAAGGAAGCTCCGGCGACGACGGCTCGAGTTCCGACGATCTTTACTGCAACTCTGGTCAATCTAGACAGTCCGGAAGCTTCAGAGATGGTTTGATATCGCGATTCTGCTACTGAGTTGGGAGAATTTGTGTCGAAAAGCTTTGGGAGAGTTTCTTTCTTGAAATTTGCTTGAGAGAGTTTTCTTGCAAATGAATACTGAGGCGTTTGGGATTTGAAAAGTGGTAATACAATTGTTAAGGGGAAAAGAAACGTATAACGGTTTCGGATTCGAACGATCGGGTGATTAATCTGCATTTACGTTTTTCTGTTACGCAGGCGCGACCGTGCCAAGGAGAGGCGCGACCGTGCCTAGGCACCGGGCGCGATCGTTCCAGAGCAGGTCGCGCGACCGTGCCAAAGCACTTGGCGCGACCGTGCTAGAACGAAGCACGACCGTGCTAACTAGGGTTTCTTGATGTTTTTCAATTTTAGTCCTTGACTTTTCAGGTTTGATAAGTTTGTACCAAATAGTTTCTTGTATAGCGTTTAAATGTAAATAATCGAGTAAAACTTGCGAATTTGTATAGGATCATTGCATTAAATTTTACGACGAGAAAATAATGAGGCATTGCACGAGTATAGAACTTGAAATTGCATTACATTGAACTGAAATAGGCATACTAAAATCCGAAATGTTACAGTCTCCCCATGTTGAGAGAATTTCGTCCCAAAATTTAGCTAGAGGAAACAACATTATTGGTAAAAAGATGAGGGTACTTGAGCTTCATTTGGTCTTCTCGTTCCCAAGTGAACTCAGGACCACGCTTAGATTCCCAACGAACTTTAACGATAGGAATGCGACTTCGCTTGAGTTGCTTGACTTCACGATCCATAATTTCCACCGGTTTCTCAACGAAGTGCATCTTTTCATCAATGCGCACGTCGTCAAGCGGTATATGGAGATTTTCGTCGGCTAGACACTTCTTTAGATTAGATATATGAAATGTAGGATGCACATTGCCAAGAGATGGAGGTAACTCGAGCTTGTAAGCCACTTTCCCAATCCTTTCAAGGATTTTGAACGGACCAACATAACGAGGCGATAACTTGCCTTTCTTTCCAAAACGGATCACACCCTTCCATGGAGATACCTTAAGAAGAACGAGATCACCGACTTGGAATTCCAAGGGTTTTCGACGCTTGTCGGCATAACTCTTTTGTCGACTCCTCGCTACTCGAATATTGTCACGGATTTGAATAATCTTGTCGGAAGTTTCTTGAATTAACTCGGGACCGGTGATTTGTGCTTCACCAATCTCGTTCCAACATATCGGAGAACGACACTTGCGACCATAGAGAGCTTCGAATGGAGCCATGTTGATACTTGTGTGGTAGCTATTGTTATAAGAAAACTCAATAAGGGATAAATGTGAATCCCAATTGCCACCAAAATCGATTACACAAGCTCTAAGCATGTCTTCAAGAGTTTGGATTGTTCGCTCGGTTTGACCATCAGTTTGGGGATGGTAAGCCGTGCTCAAATCCAAACGAGTACCAAGAGCAGATTGGAGAGATTGCCAAAATCGAGAAGTGAACCGAGCGTCTCTATCGGATATTATGTTCAAGGGAATGCCATGACGGCTCACAATTTCATCAACGTAAATTCGGGCTAATTTCTCCACTTTGAAGTCTTCACGAATAGGCAAGAAATGGGCAGATTTGGTGAGTCGATCAATGATCACCCAAATACTATCATAACCACTCGAGGTGCGAGGGAGCTTGGTAATGAAATCCATAGCTAAATTCTCCCATTTCCACACGGGAATTTCTGGTTGTTCGAGTAAACCAGAAGGACGCTGATGTTCGGCTTTGACTTTGGAGCAAGTTAAGCATTTGGCAACATAAAGAACAATGTCCTTCTTCATACCGGGCCACCAATAAAGCTGACGAAGATCTTGGTACATTTTATCCGCACCAGGATGAATAGAATAACGAGTCTTATGAGCCTCATTCATGAGAATTGTACGGAGATCATCGCGATCGGGAACCCAAATACGGTTCAAGTAATATAGTAAGCCATTGGGTTTAGATTCAAGAAGAAGTTCAACACCACACGACATTTCTTCATACATGTTACCCTCGGTAACCGAGACGTGTTGAGCTTCCAGGATACGGGTTTGAATATCGGATTGAATACGGGCGCAATGAAGCATAACATGGTCTTTTCGACTCAAAGCATCGGCTACAACATTCGCTTTGCCGGGATGGTAGCGAATCTCGCAGTCGTAGTCGTTAAGGAGTTCGACCCAACGTCGTTGCCTCATATTGAGTTCTTTTTGGTTGAAGATATGTTGATGACTTTTATGGTCGGTGAATACCACACATTTCGTGCCGTATAGGTAATGTCTCCAAATCTTTAACGCGAATACGACCGCACCTAACTCGAGATCGTGCGTCGTATAATTCTTTTCATAAATTTTGAGTTGTCTTGATGCATAAGCGATCACTTTTCCTCGTTGCATGAGGACACAACCAAGACCTTGGTTAGAAGCATCACAATAGACAACTAAATCATCATTTCCATCGGGGAGAGTCAAAATGGGAGCATTGCACAACTTATGCTTAAGAGTTTGGAAAGCTTCTTCTTGTTTCGGTCCCCATTTATAAGCTTTACCCTTATGGGTCAAGGCGGTAAGAGGGACAACAATCTTTGAGAAGTTTGAGATGAAACGACGATAATAACCCGCAAGACCAAGAAATGAACGAACTTCGGTAGGAGTCTTCGGGGCATTCCAATTCTTAACCGTTTCAATCTTAGCAGGATCAACATGAATACCCTTGTTGTTGACGATGTGACCAAGAAATTGAACTTCTTTTAACCAAAATTCACATTTGGAGAACTTGGCATATAGTTGTTCTTTCTTTAAAAGGTCCAAAACCAATCTAAGGTGTTCTTCATGGTCGGCTTTAGTCTTGGAATAGATTAAGATATCGTCAATGAAAACGATCACGAATTTATCAAGGTACGGTTTGCACACACGATTCATGAGGTCCATGAAAACTGCGGGTGCATTGGTTAATCCAAAAGGCATAACCATGAACTCGTAATGACCATACCTTGTTCGGAAAGCAGTCTTAGGAATGTCATCTTCTTGAACACGGAGCTGATGATAACCAGATCGAAGATCAATCTTCGAGAAACACGTAGAACCTTGAAGTTGATCAAAGAGATCATCGATTCTAGGCAAAGGATAGCGATTCTTGATAGTAAGCTTATTGAGTTCGCGATAGTCAATACACATGCGAAATGATCCATCCTTCTTCTTTACAAATAAGACGGGTGCACCCCACGGTGAATGACTCGGGCGAATGAACCCTTTATCGAAGAGTTCTTGAAGTTGACTTGCGAGCTCTTGCATTTCGGAAGGTGCAAGACGATAAGAAGCTCTAGCAACAGGGTTAGCTCCGGGCATGAGATCAATACGGAACTCGACTTGACGAACGGGAGGAAGACCGGATAAATCTTTAGGAAACACTTCGGGAAAATCTCGAATAATGGGAATGTCTTGGATACTCTTCTCCTTGACATCCTTTTGAACAATATGAGCTAGGAAGGCGATGTACTTCTTTCGTAAGTACTTTTGAGCAGTAGTACAAGACATCAATTTAAGACCCTTGCAAGGCTTTTCACCAAAAACCCTTAAGGTTTCTCCCGAAGGTAGCGGAATTCGGATGCACTTTTCAAAGCAAATAACTTCGGCATGATGATTTGATAGCCAATCCATACCTATGATAATGTCAAAGCTTCCTAGTGGCATTGGAATAAGGTTGATTGGGAATGCATGATCATTAAGTTCTAAAGAGCAATCATAGATAATAGACTCAATTGTAAGGGAGTCACCATTTGCTACTTCAACGGTGAAGGTTTTCTCTAATTGGGATCGTGTCTTTGCAAGTAAAGGCTCAAAATTAAGTGACACAAAACTTTTATCGGCACCGGTATCGAACAAAATGGAGGCATATTGACTATTAACAAGGAACGTACCATTAACCACGTCGTTGTTGGCTTGAGCTTCGTTGGCGTTAATGTTGAAAGCACGCCCACGAGCTCCACCTTGTCTAGTATTTGCGAGCCTTGGACATAGATTACGAAAATGATTCGGGTCACCACACTCATAACAAGCACGCCCATTAGCAATGGCGGGAGCACCTTGATTAGCCACTTGAGGTACGGTTTGGTTTGGAGGGTTGACTTGGCCCGTAAGGGCTTTGGTCCTACAAACATTAACCGTATGACCATATCTCCCACAATAAGTACAAAGGCGACATGGGATGTTTTGGGGATGATGATAGTTGCAGGTGGCACAAAGTGGGTAAATTCCACCATATGGCTTTTTGACTGGTGCTTGAACCATAGGTGCAGCTTGGTTCACGGGAACAGCAGGAGTCACCACAGCAAAATTTCTAACCTTCCTCTTTCTAGTGTTGCGAGAGGGCTCGGTTGTAGCTTCTTTGGTGTGGTTAGGAGGGGTTACGGTTTCAGCAACTTTCTTAGAACCCTTTTTGGTAAGAGTTCCAGCTTTAACATGATTATCGGTTAGGGTAGCAGACAGGCGGATGGCATCTTCCAAAGTAGCAGGATTTCTACCTAAGACAGTATCTTGAATTTGTCTTGGTAGTCCACCAATGCACTTTTCGATGCAACGAGAAAATGGAGTGACCATGTGGGGCACAAGAAGACTCAATTCATGGAACCGAGTTGTGTAAGCCAAGTGTTCCCCACTATCTTGGGCAAGATCCCAAAATTCGGCCTCTAACTTCTTCACTTCCTTGCGAGGACAGAACTCCTCGGTCATAAGCCTTTTGACCTCATCCCAAGGTAAGGCCATAGCTACATCAACACCCCTATTCCTTTTCTCCCCATTCCACCATGTAAGTGCCCGCTTTTGAAGGACACTAGTAGCATGACGAACACGGAGGTTGTCGGGACAGTCACTATTGAGAAAGGTATTCTCAATACTTTCGAACCATTGGAGGAGTCCGGTAGCTCCTTCGGTTCCATAAAACTTTAGGGGATTGCACGAATTGAAGTGCTTGAAGGTGCATTGGGATGGATTACCACCATTTCCACCATTACCACCATTATTACCACTATTGCTTCCATTGCCATTAGTGGCACCATTGGCTTGGGTGAGTTGTGTCACCAATTGAGTAAGAATAGCAGCAATGTCGGAGTTGGCGTTAGCGGCAGGAGCACGACGAGGAGGCATTCTACAGATTTTCACAAGACAAGAAAGGTTGTAAGAACTTATGAGAATTGCTAGGATTTAATAGAATGAGAAAACCAAATAAAAGATAGATATTCATAGTTTGGATTGTACTCAAAAGTGATAAAATCACTTGAATATTAAGGCACATTAAGGTTAATTTAAACTTATATAATTTTCAAGGAGACATGCTTTAGCCTATAGGTAAACACTCATCTCGAGAATTCCCAGGAAAGCATACGGGTCCCTCGGTTGATTGGGATTTATGCGAAATGCTTTCCTAGACAGAAAACCCAAAATACAGGTGTCACCCTTCCAGATTGCACGTGTCCTCAAATAATTTAACAAGTCTAAAAACTTTAACGAAGAAATAAAAAAATTTTTAGAGATTTTTGCTTCAAGAATTTTCCACATGCTTAGAAAGGATAAAGATAGAAAAAGAAGATAAGAATAATAAGAGGTTTAAGACATAGGGAATGATATTATTTATTTAATTATTATTTAAGAATATCCTAATAAGTCATGCATTTCTAACAAAGAAGGTAGCAAATATAATAATAATTAATCATGGTAAACATGTAGCACATAACATGTAACACATAACACAAAATCATAAAGCATAGTATAAGTGGGTGTCCTAAAGTTATAGTCTAGGTCAAGATGTCTAATAACCTAATTCCCTATAACCAAGGCTCTGATACCAATCTGTCACACCCCGACCGATGGCGGAATCATCGGGGCGGGACATGTAAGACTGTTCATAGCACATGGTTGACTAAATTGAAATATATTAAAGTCAAATTTGCATTACAACAAATCCAAGTACAAGATCAAATTCAAACAAGAAACATAAACAATTCATAAAATTCTTGATTTATTTTGCTAAGTCCAAATCCTATGTTGAACACGTCTTGAATCAATCTCACATATTGGGGCCTGAAACATGAATAAAATAAAGTCAACTAAAAAGTTGGTGAGTATAAAACAGTTGTATATAGATAGCATATAGTTGAAAACAAATCCTTTACATGACATGATAAATAAGGCGTTTATGGGGAGTAACTATTGTGTAACCAAATGTACAATCAAACCTTGTAACTAGCATGCAAAACAAATGTGTTGTCGGTTTCAATCACCGCGTACCATGGGTGGGTTTGTCAGACTCAATAGATCCATCATTGAAAACCGTCGGCTTGTATAGTTAATGATTGCACATAAGAGCATACAAAGGTTAAACACACCTAGCACTCGGGCACAAAGCTCAAATTTTTGCACACATGTATGTAAATAGGATTTTTGCACTTGTGTTGTTTGTGTAAATGTAATTGTGTAATGTGTAATGAGTATAGAGTTCATGTTCCACCCCAAAAGTGTAAAAGAGTAAAAAGGGGTTGTGAATACTCACTTGGTATGGAAGTGAAGCTAACAAGGAATATAGATAGCAAAAGATCCTTGAAAAGCACACTTTAACCTAAATAGTAATATGCATTGAATCACATAGATGTATAAAGTTTAAGAATGAAAGTTGGATTTGTATGTAAAACCATTGGTTTGTATTTAAAAAGGATTGAATAAAATATATAAAGTTTGAGGTAAAATATGTTTGAAACAATTTAATTAGGTTTGAATTAAATAAATAAGTGTATAACTATAGTTTATGAAATAATGTCAATATTAATTGTAATTAAGTATAAATAAATAAAACGATTTTGATTTAAAATGTAAAGTAAATAAGTCATCATTATTTATAAATCTTGTAACTTAATTATTTAAAATATCATTTAAGTGTAAGATGATAAATATAAATTTAATTTTTATAAACTTTTCAATAAATTACATTTATGCCAAGATTAAACTTTTAATCTATTTTTAAATACAGAAAACATATTTTTTATAAAATCTGAAACATTTACTAATTAAAATATAAAAATTATAATTCTGTTAAAAATTCTGAGTCTAGCACGACCGTGCCTCGGAAGGGCACGATCGTGCTCAAACCACGGGCGCGACCGCGCTAGTCGGGGCGCGACCGGGTTGATCAATCAGGAGCACAATCTAGACAAGTCATCAGGCACGACCGTGCCTTAGCCCGGCACGGTCGCGTCTATGATTTTTAGACACAACAGAGACTAGCCCAAAGGGCATGACAAGGTCTGGACGGATGACACGACCGCGCTAAACGAGGCACGGCCGCGCTAGATGATTAGCGCGACCGTGTCTAATCTAAATCAGACACGAATCGAGAATTTCTTGTATTTTAAACACTGGAATTGTTAGGGCTTTTGATTAATAGGTTATTACGTGTCTTTTCATATACCTTAATTGTATGGAAATCGGGTTTAAGTATGGGTTCGATTAAATCATTTTTATTGGAAACATGGTTTCTGATTCTGGTCGATTTCTATTGTGGAAGCCCAAATTGGATGAGGGCTTTTGATAATGATACTGAAATGAATGAGAAGACGATTATATTTACCCTGAAACGAAACGAATTTATAGAGAACGGTTGGAAGGAAGCTCCGGCGACGACGGCTCGAGTTCCGACGATCTTTACTGCAACTCCGGTCAATCTAGACAGTCCGGAAGCTTCAGAGATGGTTTGATATCGCGATTCTGCTACAGAGTTGGGAGAATTTGGGTCGAAAAGCTTTGGGAGAGTTTCTTTCTTGAAATTTGCTTGAGAGAGTTTTCTTGCAAATGAATACTGAGGCGTTTGGGATTTGAAAAGTGGTAATACAATTGTTAAGGGGAAAAGAAACGTATAACGGTTTCAGATTCGAACGATCGGGTGATTAATCTGCATTTACGTTTTTCTGTTACGCAGGCGCGACCGTGCCAAGGAGAGGTGCGACCGTGCCTAGGCACCGGGCGCGATCGTTCCAGAGCAGGTCGCGCGACCGTGCCAAAGCACTTGGCGCGACCGTGCTAGAACGAAGCACGACCGTGCTAACTAGGGTTTCTTGATGTTTTTCAATTTTAGTCCTTGACTTTTCAGGTTTGATAAGTTTGTACCAAATAGTTTCTTGTATAGCGTTTAAATGTAAATAATCGAGTAAAACTTGCGAATTTGTATAGGATCATTGCATTAAATTTTACGACGAGAAAATAATGAGGCATTGCACGAGTATAGAACTTGAAATTGCATTACATTGAACTGAAATAGGCATACTAAAATCCGAAATGTTACACAAGGGATTCATTAGATCGAGCTTCTCACCTTGGGGAGCTCCGGTTCTCTTTGTCAAGAAGAAGGATGGGTCCTTCCGCATGTGCATCAACTACCGTGAACTAAACAAGCTTACCATCAAGAATCGTTACCCGCTACCTAGGATCGATGACCTTTTCGATCAACTGCAAGGAGCAACTTGTTTCTCGAAGATTGACCTCCGATCTGGGTATCATCAACTCCGAGTCCATGAAGAGGACATTCCCAAAACTGCTTTTAGAACTCGTTATGGACACTATGAGTTCATGGTTATGCCTTTTGGGTTAACCAATGCGCCCGCGGTGTTCATGGACCTCATGAACCATGTCTGCAAACCCTACCTAGATCAATTTGTCATTGTCTTCATCGATGACATCTTGATCTACTCCCGAACCAAAGAGGATCATACAACCCACCTTAAGCTGATTTTGGAACTCTTGAAGAAGGAACAAGTTTATGCTAAATTCTCCAAGTGTGAATTCTGGCTTAGAGAAATTCATTTCTTGGGTCACGTGATCAACAACCAGGGTATACACGTCGATCCAGCCAAAGTCACCGCTATCAAGAATTGGAGTACACCATCCACACCCTGGGTTTGGCGGGTTATTATCGAAGATTCATCCCGAACTTTTTGAAGATTGCCCTTCCTCTCACTACATTAACTCAGAAAAATAAGCCTTTCGTCTGGGAACAAAAGCAAGAAGATGCGTTCCAAACTCTTAAGCAGAAATTGTGCAACTCCCCTATTCTAAGTCTTCCCGATGGCAATGATGAATTCGTTGTATACTGTGATGCCTCAAACCAAGGTCTTGGTTGCGTGTTGATGCAACGAGACAAGGTCATAGCCTATGCATCCAGACAACTCAAGGTTCATGAAAATAACTACACCACTCATGACCTTGAGTTGGGTGCGGTGGTCTTTGCTTTGAAAATTTGGTGACATTATCTCTACGGCACTAAATGTGTGGTTTTTACTGATCACAAGAGCCTTCAACATATTCTGAACCAGAAAGAACTCAACATGAGGCAGCGACATTGGGTTGAATTACTTAGTGACTACGATTGTGAAATTCGTTACCACCCGGGGAAAGCTAATGTGGTGGCTGACGCCCTTAGCCGTAAGGACCGAATCAAACCCACCCGTGTGCGTGCCATGGGAATGTTGGTCCAAACCAGTCTCAAAGATAAGATCCTCCTAGCTCAAAAACAAGTTGTTGCAAATGATGAGTTGAAGAAGGATTTGGATTGTGGTGTCGAAAAGCACTTGGAACCCAAACCCGATGATCTCCTTTACTTCATGGGTCGAATTTGGATCCCCGACTCAAGTGAGCTCCGAACCCTTATCCTTGATGAAGCACATAAATCCCGTTATTCTATTCATCCCGGTGCTGATAAGATGTATCACGACTTGAAAGAGTTTTATTGGTGGCCAGGAATGAAGAAAGACATCGCCCTCTATGTAGGGAAGTGTCTTACATGCTCTAAAGTTAAAGCTGAGCACCAGAAACCATCTGGTCTTCTCCAATAACCCAAAATCCCACAATGGAAATGGGAGCAAATTTCCATGGACTTCATCACTAAGCTTCCGCGAACCTCTAGTGGTCATGACTCCATCTGGGTCATTGTTGACCGCTTAACCAAATCCGCTCATTTTCTCCCAATCCGTGAGGACTACAAAATGGAGAAGCTTTCCAGACTCCATATCAATGAGGTCGTGACACGTCACGGTGTCCCTCTATCCATTATCTCCGACCGTGATAGCCGTTTTACCTCCCGATTCTGGCAATCTTTACAGAAAGCTTTGGGAACTCGTTTGAACCTTAGCACGGCTTACCATCCTCAGACTGATGGTCAAAGTGAAAGGACCATACAGACCTTGGAAGACATGCTCCGTTCTTGTGTGATTGACTTTGGAGGAAGTTGGGATCAACACTTGCCACTCATCGAATTCTCTTACAACAATAGTTACCATACGAGCATCAAGTGCGCCCCTTTCGAGGCTCTATATGGTAGGAAGTGTCAATCTTCGGTGTGTTGGACCGAGATCGGAGACACTCAAATCACCGGTCCCGAACTCATTCAAGAAACCACCGACAAGATACTTCAAATTCAAGAAAGACTCAAGGCCTCTCGCGATCGTCAAAAGAGTTATGCTGACAACCGTAGGAAGCCCCTTGAATTTCAAGTCGGTGATAGAGTCTTACTCAAGCTTTCCCCCTGGAAAGGTGTTGTCCGATTTGGGAAGAAGGGAAAGCTAGCCCCTAGGTTCGTTGGGCCATTCGAAATTCTTGAAAGGATTGGCCCAGTAGCCTATAGACTCAAGCTACCAACCGAACATTGTAACGTTCATGACGTTTTTCATGTATCAAACCTTAAAAGGTGCCTTGCTGATGACACACTTCAAGTTCCTCTGGATGATGTTCGTATCGACAACTCTATTCATTTCGTCAAAAAGCCCGTTGAAATCATGGACCGTGAAGTCAAGCAACTCAAGCGTAGCCGCATCCCTATCGTGAAAGTTCGTTGGGAAGCCAAGCATGGTCCTGAGTTCACATGGGAACGTGAAGACCAAATGAAACATAAGTACCCTCATCTCTTTCTAGACCCTACAACCTCTACTAGTTGAATTTCGGGGATGAAATTCTTTTAACTAGGGGAGACTGTGACACTTCTGATTTTCACTACTTGTACTCATTCTAGACTTATCAATGAAAATCCGCATGACATTTCATTTTACTTGAAATCATATTCAGACGTTGTTACAATACTAGTTCACATGTGAAACATTTCGTTTATGCTTGATTTCAAAGACTTATACTTATCTGTGATTGATTCATGGATCGCACGTAGACTTAATTGATCTTTATGAAACATTAAATACACATGAACCACCCCCATACATCTCAAACATGTTCTTACCACCCATTCAATGTGAATTGATGCTTAAAAGTACTAGTTAGTACTTTCGTGCGATCGTTCGCCTTTTAAACCGTCGTTAACTACGTACCGTCCACGACCGACAAATCGTTTAACATGACATTAATTTATGTTTTAAATGTTTAAAATATTCATTTCTTTAATTAAAACAAAGTTTGTTTGCAAAACTTTCCTTAAATAAATCCTGAAATTCAAAAAACGATCAAAAAGTCCGTTTTCTAGCCCACCGATCGCCAACTACTATACGCGAATAACGTAACTTTAACTTAAATTTTTTTAGGTAAACATACTCTTTTTGTTATGACAATCAACTTTAATGTTGAAAACATTTGCCAATGTCGCTTAGAAATGCTTAAAATCGCAATTTTCGAATGCGCGCACTCAACCGGATCAAGCTAGGACCCAATCCACCTACTCTTGGACCTAGCCCAAGCAAGAAATCACAAAAAACCCAGCCCCATTGAAGAAAATTTTGCAGATTTGAGGGCCCTAAAACCCTAAATTGCTTTCCAAGACATTCCATATTTACACCCCTTCAACCATTAGTATAAATAGGAGGCTTAGGATCTTATTTTCTTTGCTAATTCTCCCTCAAACACTCCCAACCCCTCCTAAGTTGTGAAATCCCTTCCCAACCTTGAAGATTTCGAAAATCCCTTAGAGGATTCCAAGAGTTTGAAGATCAAACAAGTAAGTAACCCTCCGAAGTTGAATACCGTCTTTTTATTTTATTCTTTCTTCATCCCCTCAATCTTTTTCTATTTTCTATCCATGATCACTTGATCATGTGAAACCTCAGCCCTAAAAACCCTCTAATAATCTTAAACAAACAAATAAATCAAGCTAACATCACCAACTAACAAACAAAGGATCCCGTTTGCAATGGCGGCTATGTCGTCGCATTCTGCGAATCCTCAAGACAACTATTGCAAAAGTGGCTCTGCCGATGCTTTAGTATATTCTTGCTAACTTAAAACATGTTATTTATTCTATATTATCACTTATATGAACTCACACGCTAATTAAATATAGAATCCGCTTGCTCGTGTCGGCTATGCCGATTGCATTATGTGATTCTCCAAAACGCTTCTGTGAATATCATGGCTAGACCAGTGACACGGGACATTTTGGCTAACCTAATCTGATTATATTATGTATTATAATAACATAATAACATTCGTCTAATTTTTATTTGCGCGTTCGGTAATCTTAAAACCCTAAACGGACCACTTAAGTGCAACCATTGATTTTGGACTGAAATTGTGCTGAATTTAACTAAGCGTAACTTGACCATAATTAATCTAAACTTAGCAAAATCAATTTCCACGACGTATTTCGTCGAATTTCCTTTCCAACCATAATTGGATCGTTTTCTAATTCAAAAGTATGACTCCGTAGTAGCCAAAACGGGACAGAAACCTTTTTCAGTACCTTCTGTCTTGTTGGACTATTTTGGCTATGATCCAAGTCTCAAATGGAAAAAATTTCTAAACGAAACTTCTTTGGAACGACTTAAAATAATTCCCTATAAAATTTCATAATTTTTAGACGTCGTTTGATATTTTTAACAATCCCGTTTCTGTTCAGCTACTTTGCTGTCCAAATCTGAAAATCAACTAAAACTCTATTTTTGCAACTAATTCTTAATCTTATGACCCGAACCACCTATCTAACACTCGTAACCATCGAACCTACCCTAAAAATAGTTTATTTATTTGTTTAGGGTCTGGTCCGTTATTCATCTCGTCTATTCGTTCGAGTTTCTTATCTCGTCTAGCTTTCAAGGTGAGACTTCATAGCCCCACTTTATTCAAATCGTTTTGGGAGAAACATGTACGCGTTGGCACACATTAAAACACGTTTTCAAACAATTCTAAAACAAGCGAATCATATATGTATGTGAGTAAATGAACACAACATGATAAACGTTAAACTTGCAAATCCTTAACTTGAAACTTTCAAGCCAACGGTAGTACAGATATGGGCCATAGGATGGAAACCGCATATACTTTATGGACAACTTTTGGTTGGACATCTTATTCGTTATTAGTGCAACTTGCGAGTTGTACCACTTATTCGTTATTCATCATTTTAGGTTGGATTTGCTAATCATGTGTTTGTTTTATTACGTGCTATATGATAATCTTGGAATATGAATTGTCACCTTTGCCAAACTTATACTTTTATTAAACCTGTGATTTCTCACCAAATATTTTTAGTTGACACTTGTTTTTTGTACATGTTTCAGGTGATTAAGCTCGTGATAGGTGAAGTCAATATCACATAGGATTTGCCTAGATATTAATTGAAGAATCTTATTTTAGGTTGCTTGTCTTTTGAACATGTTATCTGTTTGGTTTAATTCGAAACTTATGTAATTGGGATTTTTTTAATATTATGAAACTTTAATAGTAAATGTCTTTATTCCATTGTGTTCTTTTGTCAATTAAGTCGCACCCGTGGTTAAGATGCACGGTTGGGGTGTGACATTGTGTATCACATTCCAAACGGTAAAACTCCGTTAGTGAAATTTGGGGGTGTGACAGATTGGTATCAGAGCCATTGGTTATAGAGAAATAGGATTGCATACTAGACTATAACCGCACACATGCATTAGTTACACGACACATACACTCATACATGATACACATGGTATCCATACATAAATTGCATTGCAGTCATGTTGACATCATTCATATCGCCCTCTACTGATGGGGAACACATCATTGGCATTGCAACATCTTTCCCAGTGGCGACACTCGGGGAATCACCAGAACAACATTCACTCCCGTCTGAGGGCAGCGAGATGGAGCCTTCGGAGGAGTCACTTACATCACAATCACTTGTTGGGTATGGTGGGCTTTCTCGGTCCATGTTATGGACGACACTCAGCACTAACGCATATCTATTTGGAAGTTGGGATCGTCGAAGGTGAGTCCCTACTGTACCCGCCAGCAACAATACGCCGAATGAAGGTAGACCGTTGCACGCATTATTGCAGAATCCATTGACACGTAGATGTCATCACTTTCCTGAGCCATGGGCTCACGTCTTTGGTCGATATTCTGTTGAAGATAGATTGACCACAAGTTGAGAACACATTGCTCTCTCCATAATCAAACCCTCTCCTGACTCAGTTGGAAGTACGGCTACTTTGCCTCTTCCAGTACCACGTAACCATAAATTAGTTTCATTTCTCGAAGTCGCATTTCATGTACATGTTTGTTCCATGTTCTCATCTACAATCTACTGGATTGGACTCCTGTATTGTGATTTAACTCGAGTGAATACTCGGATCAAACCATTCTCGACTACTCATCCCGATATGAATTCTAGTTGATCAACTTATAGTTGATACATAAGCCTCCCGATGACTTATCATATCTGACAACACTCTGTACTCTACAATAAGTATTTTGAGGGACATTTTGACACGGGACAGGGAGAAACTAGGGTGAACATGCAAAGCAAATTATCATTACGGGTGCACACGTAATAATAATTTGAGGTGCATGTAAGACCTGGTGAAACCTAGTGTGTGGATAAATAGTCATAATCTGTGATCTACATACTTATATTTCCATTGACAGTAGAAATTCTCGTGACACGCTCAAGGGCTAGTTGGTATCGTTAAACCTGTTTAACAGTTGATAGACGCGACTATCATGTTGAATGTATTTATGAACACACTGAACTATCATCCATGGGATCCAATTTGATTTCACTCATATAAGAGCCTTAATGAACTTAAGACTCTCATCCAGACTTGATCAATGAAACCATCTCGATTGAAACTCTAATAGAACCTCGTGGTAAACCCACCGACTCCAACTATGTAAGCTGAAATTGGGAATTCTTCCTAAACTAACACGTTGTTCCTTACACTCCAGCAATAGATTCCATTTGACCTTGTTACCCCATCCTGTGACTAATTCTTGGTCTAATTTGATTTATTCCCCAGCATATCTAGTTATTTCAGTGACCACTTAAATTTCTTACTGGTGCGGTCGTACTCCAACCCTACTAGAAGCTAAGTACACCATATAAATAACTGATGGATAGATAATTAAAGCAACTCACATTCTTAAGGGCTGTGAACGTGGATTGGCTGGTCATGAACTTGACATTGACCTTATGCCAGTCACAGTAGGCAATTTCGACGTAATTGACGGTATGGATTGGTTATCTAAGAACCAAGCCGAAATTATTTGTTGTGAGCAGATTTTTTCGCCTTCCTCTCCCAAGTGGAGAAACCCTTTCTGTCCAAGGCGAAAAGAGTGATGCTATCGTGGGCATCATATCTTTCGTGAAAGCACAAAAGCGTCTATGTAAAGATCATACTGCCATTTTGGCTCTCGTCACCGAGCAACCATCTGATAAGAAGAAGATTGACGACATTCCGATCATTCGTGATTATCCAGAGGTATTTTCCCAAAGATCTACCAGGTCTTCCACCGCATCGTCAAGTCGAATTTCAAATTGATCTAGCACCCGGAGCAGCGCCTATTGCTCAGGCACCCTGTAGACTTACACCTAGTGAATTGCAAGAGCTATCCACACAACTACAAGAGTTGTTGGATAAAGGTATTCATGGACCTCATGAACCGCGTGTGTAAACCCTACCTCTATCAGTTCGTCATCGTTTTTATTGATGACATCTTCATATATTCTAAGAAAAGGAAGGATATGAGGAGTACCTTCGCTTAATCCTTGAATTGCTGAAACAAGAGCATTTATATGCCAATTTCTAAAAGTGCAAATTCTGGATTCGTGAAGTACAGTTGTTAGGACATGTAGTCAACGAGAACAGAATACACGTCGATCCATCTAAAATAGAAGCCATCAAGAATTAGGCAGCACCTACAACGCCGACGGAGGTGCGTCAATTTCTGGGATTGGCTAGATATTACCGTCGATTCATCGAGGGATTCTCTGAGATTGCACAACCCCTCCCATCCTTAACTCAAAAGGATAAACCCTATAACTAGGGTGACACCCAGGAATCAGCATTCCAACTTCTGAAATAGAAACTCTGTAGTGCACCAAATCCTATCTCTTTTAGAGGGAACGGATGATTTTGTGGTGTATTCTGATGCATCCATTCAAGGTCTTGGTTGTATGCTGATGCAACGCAAGAAGGTCATCACATACGCTTCTCGTAAACTGAAAATCCACGAGAAAAACTACACGACTCACAACTTAGAGTTGGGAGCCATGGTATTTGCACTTAAGATATGGAGACATTACTTGTACGGTACCAAATGCACCATCTACACCGATCATAAGAGTCTTCAGCATATCTTCGAGCAGAAAGAGTTGACGACTCATCAAGGCAAGATAAATCAACGTCTATTAAGCCGTTGACAAATTTCCCGCTAACTGGTGGACGAATGGCATTAGTACCCAAACCTAACCCATTCAGTTTGTCTCACTACAGACTCGTAGTGTTCCACCACAAAACGAGAATTTTTCAACTTCTCATTAGTACATTTCAACTGCAAGATCTCATTTTGTAGCTTGTTGATCTCATTGTTCCTTTTCTCTAACCCCTTGTATGCAATATCTAAGTGAAGCTGTTGATCGCTAATTTTAAGTGAATAATCACGTTTTTATTTATTCAACGTTTCAAGTGAATCTTTAAATCGTTTTTCGTTTTCTTTGCAGCTTAAAGTTGCAATACGAAGGGGTTCGACTTTGTCTTGAAGCTTAGAGTTTTCAATTTTTAAGCCTAGACATTTGGAACAAGAAATGACAGTAAAAGGATTAGAATCTACCTCATTCGATTAATGTGATGCCTCTCCGATATCCATGAGGGCAACAACAGTTGTAGACTCTTCTCGGTCAGCCATAGAAGCTTCCCGTTCCTCAGCTTCCATCATCTCCATAATCTCAGCCATGAGACCAACCTGTGTTTGAGCAATTATTGCATCTTCCAGATGAACACCCCAATCAAAGCTTTCGTTCCGTTGAGCTACCAGTGCATTGGACGTTCCAGTTTGGATTTGATTGTGGTTGTTTGAGTTGTTGTAGCGTTGGTTGTTTCCTTGGCTAGGTCTGGTGAAACCCGAAGCCGGTGCTCTGTCCTTTTTACATTCACGAGCAAAGTGTCCAAAGTTCAGACACTTGTAGCACTTGGCCTTGGATTTGTCAAAACCAACCTTGGCATTTGAATGCCCACCAATAAACTTTTGGCCAGTTATGTTCAAGAAACGCTTGGCCCTTCTCAAGATCATGGCCATATTCCACTGAATATCCATGTCCTCCATGTCATCTGGATCCACCAGATTAAAATCTTCTTCAATTGTTTCAGGATCTGTAAGCTTTCCACCAATGAAGTTCTCATAGGCAAGCATACACGATGAAAATAATGCTACATGATCTTCAGCTATCTTAGCTATAGCAGTCTGGTTAGCTGAAGATGTAGATTTAGATGTAGGATTTCTTGAGGGATGTTGGTGGTGAGAACCAGATCCAGATGCTGTAAAGCATGTATGACCACCGCAAGTCTTTACAATTTCTTCCTCATGAGAGTTTCCAGAGAAAAGGGCAATTCCAGAGCCCGATGACTTGGTTGTAGAAGACGTCCCATGATACATAGAAGGGTCTTGTATTTGAGGTCTTCCTAAGCTCTCCTTTCTTTTTATGTTCATGTCATGAGCTTGAACCTTTCCAATTGCCTCATCAATTGTGATCTCATAGAACTTAGAATTCTCTCTCATCAGGGTTGTATACATCTCAAACTTGGGTGGCAAAGCATCCAGAAACTTTTCAACTAATTCTTCATCAGGATACTTCAGCTCAAAAGCTTTCAACTCAGTCTATAGATGATAGAATCTAGAGATGAGTTCATCTATGGATTCGTTCTCCAGAAATCTGAAGCACTCATACTGCTTCCTGTGAAGATCCCTTTTACTTTTCTTGATGTCACTATTGCCCTCGAATATCTTATGTAACGCCTTCCAGAGATCCTTGGAGTTATCATATCCTCTAAAACTGTGGAATAACTCCCTGGTCAAGGCCATAGTGATAGATCCGTGTGCCTTCTTCTCTCTATCATAGATTAGATTATGTAGGTCCCAAAATTAGATTATGTAGATTCGTGTGCCTTCTTCTCTCTATCAGTGTGCCTTCTTCTCTCTCTATCCCAAAATAGCCCCATTTTACACTATAGACGGCTGGAAATCGTTTAGATTATGTAGGTCCCTCGGATGTGGCGGATCATCACATGCAAGTGCGTTCCTTAGTCGGACCGGGTGCGGAATGCCCGTGACTAGGTGGAGAGTCAAACAACACAAACTAAACCGACAACAAAATGACTTAAAGCTTCGTCTATTATAAACACTTGAAGGTTACAGAGAATAAACTGAGGGCACAATGTTCTGCGTACTTGTCTACTGTCAACCTATCCTATTTATACAAGACCTGGTCTCTGCGCACTTAGCAAGTGCGCAGGGTAAATTGCTCATGCGTACTTAGCAAGTACGCAGAGTATTCTTGCGTACTTGCTAAGTACGCAAGAACTAATTCTTGTGCACATACTAAGTGAGCAAAACACTTAGAGAATTAAGCAAATACAAATACATACAATGCGCAAAACATGCATTAGTAAATACAACTCGATAACTAATACATACAGACGCTTACAAACAAATACAAATACATACAATGAAAGCACAATAACTAAGACCCTATCCGGAGTGTTTGTCACACAAAAGTGCTTCAACAAACTCCCATTTGACAACAGCTCTGGATCATCTTCGGTCTTCACAGCTCTGCATCTTTAGCTTCCATCTTCTTCCTGTAGTCAAGGCAAAACTTGATCACCTTGTCGTATTTAGAAGCAAGGAACTTCGTCCATTCGTCCGTATGCATGCAATACCTGTCAGCTAGTGCCTCTAGATCTTTCACAGAGAAGTTTATGAAGCAGACTTCATCAAATACTCTGATCAGTTCCCTTGGCACTAAGCTTCCACTATCTAACCATACCTTTCCAATCACCACTGCCTCACCCATTTTTGGATCTACGTACCAGTACCATATGTTACCGAGGATATCCTGAGATAACTTGCTCAGGGGAATCTTGGTTTCACATAGCACTGGCTTGTATACCAGTTTGTTTAAGCTTTTCTTAGTCACAGGATGTCTAGCTTTCTTATCCTTGACTCGCTTAGGCACTTGAGGCTTAAACATCTAGAATTTCCCAAATCTTACTTCACACTGTAGAACCTGCCACAAACCCATCGCTACTGTGTGATTTGAGTGACCCAGCAGCTCTCGGTTTGCTAGGTTCACGAGGTCGTATCTAGGTAAGGAATTGAACACTTCACTAGTTGGTTTCAAGTATTGAACCCCCCAGATCATTTGATTACGAACAACTACTTATCTTCCTCGAACCTCACAGCAAAGATCATCTCTATTGCCCCGTGTTTGTCTATGATAGAAGTCTTTTGCCTGACAGGAGCAGGATCCTTTAATGAGCTAGCAGACATATCTTTGTTTTTCTGTGCCTCTGGATCCACAGGTGTAGGGTCGGCTGGGGAGGCTTCAATCGATGCTTCAACATTACTAGCAGTCTCGACTGAACCTGTGTCAAGCTGAGATTCAAAGGATGGAACTTCGAAGATCTCTCCATCTTCAAACTCATACTCGCCTTCCCCGTCGCCCTTGGGAATTTCAATAACTACATCATCATCATCTTCATCCCAATCATCACCAGAGTCGATCTCTCGTTCTTCAAGATTGTCGAGAGCCTCGATCTCTACTTCTTTGGAATAGTCAGGCTCTAAGAATAAGATCTCATCGTCAGATAGATCTTTCAGTACATCAGCCACTGACTTTCCTTTATCACCACCGGAAGTATCACCACCTTCCTGATGAGTCGACTCCCCCTCAGCCATTGGAATAGCAGAAATGGGCACGATTGCGAAAGGTTGTTGCTCACTTACACTAGGACCAACTTTGGGATCCTTGTCTTTGTCATCAACCTTCGTCAGATCAACCGGATGACAAGGCTCATCACCGGTAGGTTTAGGTGCCTTCTCCTTCTCTTTATCTTAAACTTTCTTTTCTTCTTCGTCATGTTTAGAAATAGGCTTGAGCATTACTTCATCAAGGTAAATGTGTGTGGGATGCTTATATCCCTCTAAAATAGGTATCCATAACGAAGAATCGGTATAAGAAATATAATGCTCAAAGCGTGGTTTCCAATTTGAATAATCATTTACATTTAGCAGCTTTGGCGGTTTCTGAGGGGTTCCGATCTCGTTGTCATAGTTCAAAAGGTTACCGAGGTTTTGAAGATTCGACATGGTGAACACTTAGTCAAATTTCAGAAAAGTCAAAGAAACTTGCGCAGTTGATACTGGCCTTGCGCACTTAGAGAAATAGCCTTGCGCACTTATGATTTGCTCTTGCGTACTTGATAAGTACGCAGGAGTAGAGGATAAGTACGCATGAGATAACTTAAGTATGCACCAAGATTGGTCTTGCGTACTTGGTAAGTACGTAGCAAGACTGTACTTTTTGCCAAATCAGGTAAGTACGCAGGTCACTTTTTCACCAACTCTCACCAAAGTTTTTTGGTCACTGGAAACTCACCGGAGATGATAGAAATCGAAAATATGACCAAACAAAATGAGCCAAAGGGTCAGAAACTCGTTTCTAACCAACCTTTGATGCTCAAAACACTCAAATACACAACAAAAGTTGGGTTTTGAGTGATTTTTGCTTCTAAAATAGTGCTCAAGAGCTACCCCTATTTTATCACATAAATCGACAAAAACACCCAGTTTTGCTTGCAAAGACTCTGTAGGATGTGAAGAAAATGCTCCAAACACACTCACAACACTTGAAATCAAGAGCAAAGCTCTGATACCACTTGTAGGTCCCTGGAGCCTCGTCGCGCAGCGGATATACACGGACCTGTTCTGTGATTTGTGTGGGAACCAAGAAACGAGACAGAGAAACACGAACAAAGACAAAAGACAAAAGACAATGAAATGAGATGTAATCCATAACATAGAAGTCATCCCGTATTACAGACTACATACCGAAGGAGCACACATATCTCATCTAAGCTCACGGTCCAGGGGTAGGGAGAGCTCGTCCCGACCCGGACACCTCTCGACCTAGTTCCAGAGTTCCACCTACAAATGAAGACAAGTCTTCTATTTATAGTCGAAGGAACACTACCTGGGTACTTGTCTAAGCACGCAGGACCAAACTGGTGTGCAGGCTAAGTACTCAGGAACACCCTCCTGCGTACTAGCCACATACACCGATACATAGAATTTTATCTATAGTTACTAAAACATGCTTCTACAAACTCCCTCTTAACTATAGCATCAAATTCTATCTATCACTAACACTGATAATCAAATTCTATCTTCAAATCTTCAAACTTCAGTCTTTAGTTGCTGAGTGATGACAAACCCGGCTCCCTCATAATTGTAGCTTTCATTGTAGACCAAACCAAGTGCTTCAATAGGAACCGACTAACCCAACACACCTCATTGTAGTTCATCCTCTCGGCTGTAGCTTGCTCCACCCTGACTTTGAACTCTGAGTCTGACAATGTCTTCCTAACCAGGTAACAATAGTAGACTAAGAAAACTCCAAATCAGCTGGCATATGACATTGAGTTTGAATTTACAATAACCTGCATCAAACTAATCAGTTCCCATAGGAATTCTAGTAAGATAAACTTAAGTCTTCGAACCAAATGTGTCCAACTCTATCCTGTATCTTCACGAGTCAACCAAATTCCCGAAGATGTTCATTTCCAATATCCCCTTTCAGTTTAAGCTTCATCAGACTAGACAAGAAACAAGGGTATGTTTCCTATCCCATCGGCCAATGATAAAATGTTCCATCTTCAACTAATAATTCTACGGATATCCAGCTTCATCTTGAAAACACTTGATAGAATCAAACACAAAAACATACCCAGCAGTGATCAACTTATATCCAACTTCCAACATTCTTCAATTAGATCTTCATTTCTGGTTCACACCTCCTAATCTGTATACATTCACCTCGGTGAAGTTCCATAACTAGGTTGTCTATCTAGATTCCGCCCAGATCCCAAATGAGAAATCCCATCATAATTGAATCACATCAAATCTTGAACACAGGCTTGACCAATGAGCACGAAAAATATAGTTTACACGAGAAATCACGGTTGATGATACATTTAGTTTTATCCCTATCATTTCTCTGTAAACTTTGACCAGCTTCATCATCAGTTCACTCAAATCCTCAAAAAGCACAACTATCCAACTCCAGGATTTTATTCTTTTATTCATTTGCAAAGATCCAAAATAGCAAATACTTGGGTTCAAGTTGTTACAGTATTCATCCCCTATTAAAGAAGTATCCCGGATACTCGTAGCCTACATATTCAGGTTTGAATACCTAAACAAGATGATTATTATTCCAAAAGACCCAAAGCAGCCACAACTTCTCAAATAGAATGAGACCTTTAGCTGATGATGACCCAATTGCTCCCATTAGTTCAGCATTCATACCCTATTAAATAAGTTTCCCGGATACTCGTAGCCTACATTTTCAGGTACGGACCCTTAAACAATGTATGACAAGTGGTATCATCCAACAAAAATCTCGTCCGTGTTTCGCCAAGCCACATAGAATAAAAATTTTGGTCCGGAAAAACCAAAATTGCTATCTTCTAAAAAATGGCCCGAAACACGCGTACAAATGATCACTAAAAAATTTGGCCAAGGAAAGTTTTCCCGCCCAAATTTTTTTTTGTTTTTTTAATCCCAGATGCTAGTTCATGCGTACTTACTAAATACGCACATAAGGGGTGTTCATGCGTATTTAGTAAATACATAAAGCTAAGTGCTCATGCGTATTTGATAAGTTCGCAAAGCCAAAATGCCCATACGTACATGCTAAGTACGCAGAGGAAAATACTCCTGCATACTTAACAAGTACGCATGACAACTTCTCATGCGTACTTAGTAAGTACGCATGACAAAACCCATGCGTACTTAGTAAGTATGCAGAAAAGCTGAATTTACGTACTTATCAAAAAGTAACTGTTGAAGCACTTTCCTGTGACAACACTCTGGATAGAGTCTTAGTTTGTATTTTCATGTCTGTAATTGTCTTTGTATGTAAGAGTCTTTATGTATTAGTTTATCGAGTTGTATTTACTTTTACATATTGAATGTTGCATTTCTTTCTAAGTGTTTTGCGCACTTACATGTGCGCAGGAGAAAGCTCTTGCGTACTTAGCAAGTACGCAAGAATACCTTTGCGTACTTGTTAAGTACGCAAGAGCATTTTGCCCTGCGCAATTGGTAAGTGCGCAGGCATCAGGTCAGGTATAAGTAGGATAGGTTGATAGAAGTTAAGTACGCAGGCTTTAGTGCAAATACGCAGATTGTAATTTCAGTGCTTTTCTCTGTAACCTTCAAGTGTTTATAATACAAGGAACGTTTAAAGTGTTTTCTCTTGTCGGTTTACTTTGTTTAGCTAGACTCTCCACCTAGTCACGGGCATTCCGCACCCGGTCGGACTAGTAGACCCACTTGCATGTGACGATCCGCCACACCCGAGGGACCTACAAGAAGGAGAAGGAGAAGGAGAAAGAGAAAGAGAAATAAAAGAAATCCACTGGTGCTGAGCCTTGTCATCCAGTCGACTTGACTAAGGATGACGATAAAGACAAGGATCCTGAAGCCGGTCCTAGTGGAGGTGAGCACCAAGCTTTGGCAATTGTGCCCATATCTGCTATTCCAACGGATGAGGGGGAGTTTACTCAGCAAGAGGGTAGTGATACCTCTGGTGGTGGTGGTGATAAAGGAAAGTCAGTGGCTGAAGTACTTAAGGACTTATCTGATGATGAGATCCTATATCTAGAGCCTGACTATTCAAAAGAAGCACAGGTTGATGCTCTCTTCAATCTAGAAGAAGGAGAGATCGACTCTGGTGACGATTGGGATGATGATGACGAAGATGTTGTGATCGAAATTCCCAAGGGTGACGGGGAAGGAGAGTACGAGCTAGAAGATGGAAAGATCTTTGAATTTCCATCCTTCGACGCTTCGCTCGACACAGGTTCAGTTGAGTAGGCTAGTAATGTAGAAGCCTCGACTGAATCCTCCCTAGTTGACCATGAACCTATGGACCCAGAGTCACCAAAAGAAACAGACATGCCTTCTACTTCATCAAAGGGTCCAGCTCCGGTGTGGCAAAAGACGTCTATCATAGACAAGCACGTAGCAAAAGGGATGATCTTGGCTGTAAGGTTCAAGGAGGATAAGCAGCTGTTCGAAATCAAACGATCTGGCGGGGTTCAATACTTGAAACCCACCAGTGAAGCGTTCAGCTCCTTACCCAAGTATGACCTTGTGAACCTAGCAAACCGAGAGCTGCTGGGTCATTCCATTCACGGAGTGGCGATGGGTTTGTGGGTGGTTCTGCAGTGAGAAGCAAGATCAAGGAAGTTCGAGATGTTAAAGCCTCAAGTGCCCAAGAGAGTCAAGGATAAGCACGCTAGACATCCTATGACTAAGAAGCACTTAAAGAAATTGGTATACAAGCCAGTGCGATGTGAAACTAAGATTCCACTAAGCAAGTTATCTCATGATATTCTTGGTGACATATGGTACTGGTACGTAGATCCAAAGACGGGCGAGGCTGTGATCATGGGAAAGGTACGTGTAGAGAGTGGGAAAATAGTGCCAAAGGAACTGGTCAGAATATTTGATGAAGTCTGCTTCATCAACTTTTCTGTGAAAGATTTGGAGGCACTAGCAGACAAGTATTGTGTACACACAGATGAGTGGACAAAGCTCCTTGCTTCTAAATACGACAAGTTGATCAAGTTCTGCCTTGATTACAAGAAGAAGATGGAAGCTAATGATGCACAACTGTGAAAACTGAAGATTGAAGACTGAAGACGATGAAGATCCCGAGCTGTTGTAAAGGGGGAGTTTGTTGAAGCACTTTCCTGTGACAACACTCTGGATAGAGTCTTACTTTGTATTTTCATGTCTGTAATTGTCTTTGTATGTAAGAGTCTTTATGTATTAGTTTATCGAGTTGTTTTTAATTTTACATATTGAATGTTGCATTTCTTTCTAAGTGTTTTGCTCACTTACATGTGCGCAGGAGAAAGCACCTGCGTACTTAGCAAGTACGCAAGAATACCTTTGCGTACTTGTTAAGTACGCAAGAGCATTTTGCCCTGCGCAATTGCTAAGTGCGCAGGCATCATGTCAGGTATAAGTAGGATAGGTTGATAGAAGTTAAGTACATACGCAGATTCTAATTTCAGTGCTTTTCTCTGTAACCTTCAAGTGTTTATAATACAAGTAACGTTTAAAGTGTTTTCTCTTGTCGGTTTACTTTGTTTAGCTAGACTCTCCACCTAGTCACGGGCATTCCGCACCCAGTCGGACTAGTAGACCCACTTGTATGTGACGATCCGCCACACCCGAGGGACCTACAAGAGGGAGAAACAGAAGGAGAAAGAGAAAGAAAAGAAATCCACTGGTGCTGAGCCTTGTCATCCAGTCGACTTGACTAAGGATGACGATAAAGGCAAGGATACTGAAGCCGGTCCTAGTGGAGGTGAGCACCAAGCTTTGGCAATTGTGCCCATCTCTGCTATTCCAATGGCTGAGGGGGAGTTTACTCAGCAAGAGGGTAGTGATACCTCTGGTGGTGGTGGTGATAAAGGAAAGTCAGTGGCTGAAGTACTTAAGGACTTATCTGATGATGAGATCCTATATCTAGAGCCTGACTATTCAAAAGAAGCACAGGTCGATGCTCTCTTCAATCTAGAAGAAGGAGAGATCGACTCTAGTGACGATTGGGATGATGATGACGAAGATGTTGTGATCAAAATTCCCAAGGGTGACGGGGAAGGAGAGTACGAGCTAGAAGATGGAAAGATCTTTGAATTTCCATCCTTCGACGCTTCGCTCGACACAGGTTCAGTTGAGCAGGCTAGTAATGTAGAAGCCTAGACTGAAGCCTCCCTAGTTGACCCTGAACCTATGGACCCAGAGGCACTAAAAGAAACAGACATGCCTTCTACTTCATCAAAGGGTCTAGCTCCGATGTGGCAAAAGACGTCTATCATAGACTAGCACGTAGCAACAGGGATGATCTTGGCTGTAAGGTTCGAGGAGGATAAGCAGCTGTTCGCAATCAAACGATCTGGCGGGGTTCAATACTTGAAACCCACCAGTGAAGCGTTCAGCTCCTTACCTAAATACGACTTTGTGAACCTAGCAAACCGAGAGCTGCTGGGTCATTCCAATCACGGAGTGGCGATGGGTTTGGGGGTGGTTCTGCAGCGAGAAGCAAGATCAGGGAAGTTCGAGATGTTAAAGCCTCAAGTGCCCAAGAGAGTCAAGGATAAGCACGCTAGACATCCTGTGACTAAGAAGCACTTAAAGAAATTGGTATACAAGCCAGTGCGATGTGAAACTAAGATTCCACTGAGCAAGTTATCTCATGATATTCTTGGTGACATATGGTACTCGTACGTAGATCCAAAGACGGGCGAGGCTGTGATCATGGGAAAGGTACGTGTAGAGAGTGGGAAAATAGTGCCAAAGGAACTGATCAGAATATTTGATGAAGTCTGCTTCATCAACTTTTCTGTGAAAGATTTGGAGGCACTAGCAGACAAGTATTGTGTACACACAGATGAGTGGACAAAGCTCGTTGCTTCTAAATACGACAAGTTGATCAAGTTCTGCCTTGATTACAAGAAGAAGATGGGAGCTAATGATGCACAGCTGTGAAGACAGAAGATTGAAGACTGAAGACGATGAAGATCCCGAGCTGTTGTCAAGGGGGAGTTTGTTGAAGCACTTTCCTGTGACAACACTCTGGATAGAGTCTTACTTTGTATTTTCATGTCTGTAATTGTCTTTGTATGTAAGAGTCTTTATGTATTAGTTTATCGAGTTGTATTTACTTTTACATATTGAATGTTGCATTTCTTTCTAAGTATTTTGCTCACTTACATGTGCGCAGGAGAAAGCTCCTGCATACTTAGCAAGTACGCAAGAATACCTTTGCGTACTTGTTAAGTACGCAAGAGCATTTTGCCCGGCGCACTTACTATGTGCGCAGGCATCATGTCAAGTATAAGTAGGATACGTTGACAAAAGTTAAGTACGCAGGCTTTAGTGCAAATACGCAGATTGTAATTTCAGTGCTTTTCTCTGTAACCTTCAAGTGTTTATAATACAATGAACGTTTAAAGTGTTTTCTCTTGTCGGTTTACTTTGTTTAGCTAGACTCTCCACCTAGTCACGGGCATTCCGCACCCGGTCGGACTAGTAGACCCACTTGCATGTGACGATCCGCCACACCCGAGGGACCTACAAGAAGGAGAGGGAGAAGGAGAAAGAGAAAGAAAAGAAATCCACTGGTGCTGAGCCTTGTCATCCAGTCGACTTGACTAAGGATGACGATAAAGACAAGGATCCTGAAGCCGGTCCTAGTGGACGTGAGCACCAAGCTTTGGCAATTGTGCCCATCTATGCTATTCCAATGGCTGAGGGGGAGTTTACTTAGCAAGAGGGTAGTGATACCTCTGGTGGTGGTGGTGATAAAGGAAAGTCAGTGGCTGAAGTACTTAAGGACTTATCTGATGATGAGATCCTATATCTAGAGCCTGACTATTCAAAAGAAGCACATGTCGATGCTCTCTTCAATCTAGAAGAAGGAGAGATCGACTCTGGTGACGATTGGGATGATGATGAAGAAGATGTTGTGATCGAAATTCCCAAGGGTGACGGGGAAGGATAGTACGAGTTAGAAGATGGAAAGATCTTTAAATTTCCATCCTTCGACGCTTCGCTCGACACAGGTTCAGTTGAGCAGGCTAGTAATGTAGAAGCCTCGACTGAAGCCTCCCTAGTTGACCCTGAACCTATGGACCCAGAGGCACCAAAAGAAACAGACATGCCTTCTACTTCATCAAAGGGTCCAGCTCCGGTGTGGCAAAAGACGTCTATCATAGACAAGCACGTAGCAACAGGAATGATCTTGGCTGAAAGGTTCGAGGAGGATAAGCAGCTATTCGCAATCAAACGATCTAGCGGGGTTCAATACTTGAAACCCACCAGTGAAGCGTTCAGCTCCTTACCCAAATACGACTTTGTGAACCTAGCAAACCGAGAGCTGCTGGGTCATTCCAATCACGGAGTGGCGATGGGTTTGTGGGTGGTTCTGTAGCGAGAAGCAAGATCAGGGAAGTTCGAGATGTTAAAGCCTCAAGTGCCCAAGAGAGTCAGGGATAAGCATGCTAGACATCCTGTGACTAAGAAGCACTTAAAGAAATTGGTATACAAGCCAGTGCGATGTGAAACTAAGATTCCACTGAGCAAGTTATCTCATGATATTCTTAGTGACATATGGTACACGTACGTAGATCCAAAGACGGGCGAGGCTGTGATCATGGGAAAGGTACGTGTAGAAAGTGGGGAAATAGTGCCAAAGGAACTGATCAGAATATTTGATGAAGTCTACTTCATCAACTTTTCTGTGAAAGATTTGGAGGCACTAGCAGACAAGTATTGTGTACACACAGATGAGTGGACAAATCTCCTTGCTTCTAAATACGACAAGTTGATCAAGTTCTGCCTTGATTACAAGAAGAAGATGGAAGCTAATGATGCACATCTGTGAAGACTGAAGATGAAGACTGAAGACGATGAATATCCCGAGCTGTTGTAAAGGGGGAGTTTGTTGAAGCACTTTCCTGTGACAACACTCTGGATAGAGTCTTACTTTGTATTTTCATGTCTGCAATTGTCTTTGTATGTAAGAGTCTTTATGTATTAGTTTATCGAGTTGTATTTACTTTTACATATTGAATGTTGCATTTCTTTCCAAGTGTTTTGCGCACTTACATGTGCGCAGGAGAAAGCTCCTGCGTACTTAGCAAGTACGCAAGAATACCTTTGCGTATTTGTTAAGTACGCAAGAGCATTTTGCCCTCCGCACTTGCTAAGTGCGCAGGCATCAGGTCAGGTATAAGTAGGATAGGTTGACAGAAGTTAAGTACGCAGGCTTTAGTGCAAATACGCAGATTGTAATTTCAGTGCTTTTCTCTGTAACCTTCAAGTGTTTATAATACAAGGAACGTTTAAAGTGTTTTCTCTTGTCGGTTTACATTGTTTAGCTAGACTCTCCACCTAGTCACGGGAATTTCGCACCCGGTCGGACTCGTAGACCCACTTGCATGTGACGATCCGCCACACCCGAGGGACCTACAAGAAGGGGAAGGAGAAGGAGAAAGAGAAAGCGAAAGAGAAAGAAAAGAAATCCACTGGTGCTGAGCCTTGTCATCCAGTCGACTTGACTAAGGATGACGATAAAGACATGGATCCTGAAGCCGGTCCTAGTGGAGGTGAGCACCAAGCTTTGGCAATTGTGCCCATCTCTGCTATTCCAATGGCTGAGGGGGAGTTTACTCAGCAAGAGGGTAGTGATACCACTTGTGGTGGTGGTGATAAAGGAAAGTCAGTGGCTGAAGTACTTAAGGACTTATCTGATGATGAGATCCTATATCTAGAGCCTGACTATTCAAAAGAAGCACAGGTCGATGCTCTCTTCAATCTAGAAGAAGGAGAGATCGACTCTAGTGACGATTGGGATGATGATGAAGAAGATGTTGTGATCGAAATTCCCAAGGGTGATGGGGAAGGAGAGTACGAGCTAGAAGATGGAAAGATCTTTGAATTTCCATCCTTCGACGCTTCGCTCGACACAGGTTCAGTTGAGCAGGCTAGTAATGTCGAAGCCTCGACTAAAGCCTCCCTAGTTGACCCTGAACCTATGGACCCAGAGGCACCAAAAGAAACAGACATGCCTTCTACTTCATCAAAGGGTCCAGCTCCGGTGTGGCAAAAGACGTCTATCATAGACAAGCACGTAGCAACAGGGATGATCTTGGCTGTAAGGTTCGAGGAGGATAAGCAGCTGTTCGCAATCAAACGATCTGGCGGGGTTCAATACTTGAAACCCACCAGTGAAGCGTTCAGCTCCTTACCCAAATACGACCTTGTGAGCCTAGCAAACCGAGAGCTGCTGGATCATTCCAATGACGGAGTGGTGATGGGTTTGTGGGTGGTTCTGCAGCGAGAAACAAGATTAGGGAAGTTCGAGATGTTAAAGCCTCAAGTGCCCAAAAGAGTCAAGGATAAGCACGCTAGACATCCTGTGACTATGAAGCACTTAAAGAAATTGGTATATAAGCCAGTGCGATGTGAAACTAAGATTCCACTGAGCAAGTTATCTCATGATATTCTTGGTGACATATGGTACTGGTACGTAGATCCAAAGACGGGCGAGGCTGTGATCATGGGAAAGGTACGTGTAGAGAGTGGGAAAATAGTGCCATAGGAACTGGTCAGAATATTTGATGAAGTCTGCTTCATCAACTTTTCTATGAAAGATTTGGAGGCACTAGCAGACAAGTATTGTGTACACACAGATGAGTGGACAAAGCTCCTTGGTTCTAAATACGACAAGTTGATCAAGTTCTGCCTTGATTACAAGAAGAAGATGGAAGCTAATGATGCACAGCTGTGAAGACTGAAGATTGAAGACTGAAGACGATGAAGATCCCGAGCTGTTGTCAAGGGGGAGTTTGTTGAAGCACTTTCCTGTGACAACACTCTGGATAGAGTCTTACTTTGTATTTTCATGTCTGTAATTGTCTTTGTATGTAAGAGTCTTTATGTATTAGTTTATCGAGTTGTATTTACTTTTACATATTGAATGTTGCATTTCTTTTCTAAGTGTTTTGCTCACTTACATGTGCGCAGGAGAAAGCTCCTGCGTACTTAGCAAGTACGCAAGAATACCTTTGCGTACTTGTTAAGTACGCAAGAGCATTTTGCCCTGCACACTTACTAAGTGCGCAGGCATCAGGTCAGGTATAAGTAGGATAGGTTGACAGAAGTTAAGTACGCAGGCTTTAGTGCAAATACGCAGATTGTAATTTCAGTGCTTTTCTCTGTAACCTTCAAGTGTTTATAATACAAGGAACGTTTAAAGTGTTTTCTCTTGTCGGTTTACTTTGTTTAGCTAGACTCTCCACCTAGTCACGGGCATTCCGCACCCGATCTGACTAGTTGACCCACTTGCATGTGACGATCCGCCACACCCGAAGGACCTACCGAGTTTTTACAAGTGGTATCAGAGCATTGATCCTGATTTCGAGTGTTGTGAGTGAGTTTGGAGAGTTTCTACGAGTTTTTACAAGCAAAAAGAAGTATTTTGTTGATTTTTGTGATAAAATAGGGGTAGCTCTTGAGCACTATTTTAGAAGCAAAAATCACTCAAAAACTGATTTTTGTTATGTATTTGAGTGATTTGAGCATCAAAGGTTTGTTAGAAAGAAGTTTCTAACCCTTTGGCTCACTTGCATTGATCATCAGACCAATTATTACCATCTTCGGCGAGTTTCTGGTGACCGGAATAGTTAGGTGAAAGTTGCTGAAAAGGTATCCTGCGTACTTACCATTTCTGGCAAAAAGTACAGTTTTGTGCGTACTTACTAAATACGCAAGACTTATCTCCTGCGTACTTATAAGTGCGCAAGACTGAACTTGTGCGAACTTAAGTTATATCCTGCGTACTTACATTTAATCCAGCGTGCTTACAAGTACGCAAGAGGAAATCTAAATACGCAAGACCATTTCTCAAGTGCGCAAGGCCAAAACCAAGTGCGCAACTGTGTCTGACTTTTCTGAAATTTGACTAAGTGTTCACTATGTCGAATCTTCAGAATTTGGGAAACATTTTAAATTATGATAATGAGATCGGTACACCACAGAAACCACCAAAGTTGCTGAACGTGAACGATTATTCTAATTGGAAAGCATGTTTTGAACACTACATTTCGTATACCGACTCATCGCTATGGATACCAATCCTTGAGGGATATAAGCATCCCACACACATCTATCTTGATGAAGCCATGCCTAAACCTATCTCTAAGCTCACTGATGAAGAAAAGAAAGCTTATGATCGTGAAAAGAAGGCACTTGGTTCGATCACTATGGCATTAACTCGGGAATTGTTTCATAGTTTCCGAGGTTATGACAATTCCAAGGATCTTTGGAGAGCTTTACAGAAAAGATTCGAAGAAAATAGTGACATCAAGAAGAGTAAGAGGGATCTTCTCAGGAAGCAGTATGAGTGCTTCAGATTTTTAGAGAACGAATCTTTAGATGACCTCATCTCTAGATTCTATCATTTACAGACTGAGTTGAAGGCTTTTGAACTCAGGTATCCAGATGAATTGGTGGAAAAGTTTTTTGATGCTTTACCACCCAAATTTGAGATGTACACAACCCTGATGAGGGAAAATCCTAAATTCTATGAGTTGACAGTAGAGGAGGCAATAGGAAAGGTTCAAGCTCATGACATGAACCTAAGAAGAAATGTCACACCCCGGCCGGCGGCGGATTATACGCCGGGGCTGACGCGGTTGTTCAAAAGCTCATGATCATCTAATTAATGCGTAAGTATTTATTAATCAAGATTAAATTATTCGTTACAAAGGAAATGGAAAGTCAAAAGTTTAACATAACATCACTCTCAATTTATTAACTAAGTCCAGATCCTACGTGAGCAGTAATGGCCTCAAACAGGTACACCTGAAACATGCGAGTAAAAGTCAACTACAAGTAGTTGGTGAGCAACATAGGTTTTGACACCAAAACTAAAGTTTAGATAAAGTTTACGATTCAGATGATTCTAATGCAGATCTAAAGCATATCTAATAACACATAAGGCTCCAAGCGTACAGTTCAACCCTGGTAAATGAAATCTAGCTGCCACAATCCCACGGATTGCCGTTTTGATAAAAGGGGTTAGATAACACCCGAAGTTTTATAGTTCACATCCAACATGGGGAGATACACCAATGACAATAGTTCACATCCAACACGGGGGGATACACCCATGAGGATAGTTCACACCAACAACAACCCGCCAAGGTTATGTGGTAAGTTTAGTTTAGTTTCGGTTTCCCCTATAAATGATCATGTTAGGTACTACCTTAGGCTTGCAACATAAGTTAATGAACGTACTGGCATGCATTCATGCAATGGTCACCAGATAGTTAAAGATATAAAGCATGTAGATCATAGCATAGAATCAAGTTATTGAATCTTGTAGATAAGGTAGTTAACACATGTTTCACCCCAAAACAAAAGCAGTAAAAAGGGGCTATGAATACTCACTTGAATGAAGAGCTAAAGATGATTGAGTTTGATAAGTTGAATGGATATTGTGAGAATTTCTCACAACTGACCTACAAGATAGATTCGTATTCTAGGATTGAGATAGGTTGTACTAGATAATAAGATTTGAGGTTGAAGATGAGCCTATTTAAGTTTTGAAATTTTAAAATTAGTTTATATCATAATTTGAAATTTTTGGATTAATAAGATTCTATACATTTAGATTTAACTAGAACGTTTTATAAGTTTTAAAGTGACTAATTAAATAAGTTAATAGGGATATGTATATGATTTAAGTGAGTTAAAGAGATTTGTATAATTATTTATTTAAAAATAATCGTTTAAATATTTAAATAATTATTCTTTGTCAAAACAATTATTTGTATGTTTTTAAAAGATTTTAATAATGCCTAATAATAAACATTATTAATTTATAAGATGATTTAGTAAATTCGTCTAAATAATTAATTTATTTAGGAATTTATATCGGGTTCATAATGTATTTTTAAATAAATAAGAAAAATAAATACCAAGGTCTAAGGTTTCAATTTATCAAATGGGGAGGTTTATATAATTGAAAATTAATTTAATTGGATTTTTAAATATTTAGATAATATATTAAAAGTTAAAAAAATAATCTTTAAATATATCTAAAATAAATAAAAGTCATTTTGTAAATTTTAGATTTATAGTATTATGATTCTAGGATTTATATAAATTTTATTTGGAATTTTTAGGAATTTAAAATTGTATTAAAATGTAAACAGAAAAAAAAGTTTAAGATTTATGCAGGGGCCGGGACTCGAACCCGCGGCCTCTGCCGGTTCAAACTTCACCCACATACTTAACCGCTGGACTGGGCATGATGCCTTGTCCTAGAAGCGGCGCGAGTTGTTAACCCAAAGTCTTCGGCCATCATCTTCCCCATTTCAAGCCGTAACCCTAGCCCGCGAATTCGGTCAATCCGGCTAATAGCCGAGCCTAATTTCATAGGGCTTTTGATCCACGTGTTCAAACGGTTTGAATGATGTTAAATTTACCTGAGTTAGTTGCGTGGATCGCGAGATTGACTGGGCCAAACCGAGGCGTGTTCTTCGACTGAGTTTGAGCTCCGGCGACGATTAACGAGGGGTTTAAGGTACGGGGAGTTTGAGATGGGTGTCGCCATTGATTTGGGACTCCAATTTATAGCCAATTCTGATGCAAATGGATCGATCGAGTAATGGGCATTCAAGGATATCACGGTTACCAGTTTAACTATTCCCTCGATCATAAAAGTCCAATTAAACGCGAGGAGGTGGATCGTTTGAGTTTCGCGAAGGTTTTTCCGGTTTCCTGGACGATCAAAATCATCCCGTTTGCGAGATCAAGAAAAAGGCCGTCGAAACCGGTCCCTCTAAGGCTCGAACTCGCGATCGGATTAGGAGGGAAATTAGGTTCCGGATTTGCAGATTAGCCCCTATAGTTTTCCCTTGTTATCATTTCATATATAAAGTTAGTTTTAGGTTTAACTTAAAGTTTCAGAATTTACAATTTAGGCCCTTATACTTTCAAATCTTTATTATTTTATGTATAAAGTTAGGTTTTAATTTATGTTTCAAAGTTTTATAAAACAAACCCTAACTTTTATAAACATAACAACTCATAAATTTATAAATCTTTATAGATTTTCATAAGTTATTTAATTAAAATAAAAAAGTAATAGATTTATTTTAAATTATAACTCAAATTAATTTTTTGAATTAATTATATTTTTAATGGTTAAATCCTATTCTTCTTAAATGAATTTTATTAATTATTATCATCTAATAATTATACTTTAATATTCTTGAAATTTGTTTATACATTTGCATTAACTTATTTATAAATATATATATTTATTTGTTAGGATAGTAATGAATATTTATATAATTGTTTTAAATAAATCACGTAGTAATAATGGTATTAAATGTGAGCATATTAAATTGTATAAATATATTCACAAAATAAATAGGTTACAATGCCGGAGAAATTAAGATAAGGTCGGAATTTCTTGGGGATTACAAGAAAGGAGAGCTCAGGAAGACCCCATATTCAAGACCCTTCTATGTATCATGGGACGACTTCTACATCCAAGTAATCGGGCTCTGGAATTGCCATCTTCACTGGAAACCGTAATGAAGAAGACCACTCAACTGGTTGTGGTGGTCATGCTTGCTATGCATCAGGATCAGGATTGGGGTCTCATCATCAACATACCTCAAGAAATCCTCCTGCTACAACAGCTATAGCAAAAATAGCTGAAGATCATGTAGCATTATTCTCATCATTTATGCCTGCCTATGAGAACTTTATTGGCGACAAGCTTACAGATCCCGAGACCATTGAAGAATATTTTAATCAGGTGGATCTGGATGACATGGAGGGCATGGATATTCAATGGAATATGGCCATGCTTTTGAGGAGAGCCAAGCGTTTCCTGAACAGAACATGAAGAAAGTTTATTGGCGGGCATCCTAATACCAAGGTCGGGTTTGACAAATCTAAGGCCAAATGCTACAAGTTTCTGAACTATGGACACTTTGCTCGTGAGTGTCAGAAAGACAGAGCACCTGCCTCTGGTTTTACCCGTCCCAGCCAAGGAAACAGCCATGGCCACAACAACTCAAACCACCACAATCAAAGCCGAGGTGGAACGTCCAATGCACTGGTAGCCCAACAGGACGAAAGCTTTGATTGGGGTGTTCATCTGGAGGATGCCATCATCGCACAAACACAGGTTGGTCTCATGGCTGAGATCATGGAGATGATGGAAGTAGAGAAAAGGGAAGCTTCTATGGAGACGAAAGCTACAGAGGAGGTGAAGGAAGCTGAGGAAAAGGAAGCTTCTGTAGCTGATGAGGAGGAATCAACTACTGCCGTTGCTCTCATGGCCATTGGAGAAGCAACAAGTTCATCTTCTGAGGTAGATTCTAACCCTTTCTCTGTTATTTCATGTTCTAAATGTCTAGGGCTAAAACTTGAAAATTCTAGGCTCCAAGACAAAATCGAACCCCTAAGTATGGCAGCTCTAAACTATAAGGAAAATGAAAAACGTTTTAAAGATTCTATTGAAACGTTGAAAAAAGAAAAATGTGAATATTCTTTAAAAATATGTGATCAACAGCTTCACTTAGATGTTGCATACAGGGGGTTAGAAAAACGGAACAATGAAATCAACAAACTGCAAAATGAGATCTTGCAGTTAAAATGCACTAATGAGAAGTTGAAAAACTCTCGACTTGTGGTGGAACACTACGAGTCTGTGGTGAGACAACTGAATGGGTTAGGTTTGGGTACTAATGCCATTCCTCCACCAGTGAGCGGGAAGTTTGTCAATAGCTTAATAGACATTGATCTCACTTGTCTAGATGAGTCCTCTGATAAGGATGATTCCTCTAGCAAGGATGAATCCTCAAGTAAGGCTAACTCTACATCTAATGAGGAGTTCTTTACTGCTTCTGATGATGGGTCGGTTAACACTTGCCCTGAAGGAGTAGTATCTGAGGAGTTGTTGACTGAACAGAAAGTAAAGAAAAACGTTATCACCAATAGTGATAATTGCATTTTAACTGAACCCGATATCATTGAAACTAATGATAATCTAAAGGTAATGCTTTATGGGGGTTATAAAAGTCTTAACAAAGCAAAGAAAGAAGCTTTTTCAGCTCATTATGGGCTTGGGTATAGAGAAAACTTAGAAAAATATTATACTCCCAAAAACCAAACTATAAAGGTTTAGACTCCTGTTCATAAACCAACTCCTCCTGCTCATAATGTTGAGTTATCTAAGGCCAGATCTAATGAGCCTTACAAGAGAACTTATATAGACAAGAGGAACTGTTTTCATTGTGGCTTGGTTGGTCACATTTTTGTGAATTCTCCTTCGAAGAACCAAGGGAAACAGCCTGTTGTTTCACAACCAGCTGTTATGCCCAGGTCGCCACCAGTGAAACCATCTCCCAAACATCCAAAGCAAAATATGGTGAAACCACCAGTCAAACCGATGGTAAAGCCTAAGATCAAATCTGAAGCTAAACCATCAGTTTCAAGAAAGGTAACGCAACCTGCTGTACCTCGTGTATCTATCTCCGGTAGTACACGTACTGGTGAGAAACCTGTGGCGAGACTTTCTAAGCCACAAAGAAGAAGAAGAAACAAGAGGTTGAGAAAGCTTGAACAGCTGACTTCAGTTCAATCAGGTGAAGCTTCCACAAGTTCACCTGCTGTAGTTGAACCAAAGTCTCCTGTTCCGGTTAAGAAACAGAAGAGATCCTGGACTGCAAAATCCAAAACTTCTCAATTTCCTAGTTCTATTTCTTCTAAAGATTCATCAATTTTGAACAGTCATCATGACTGTGAGTTAAAGGAAGTAGTTTATTTTGAAAAAGGATGGACGACCCAAGACCACAATGGCTTGGGTCTCCAAATCTAACTAATTCTTTTGTTACTCGTGCAGGGACGTCCGAAGGGTACTATCTCTAACCGCTGGTATGTAGATAGTGGATGCTCCCGGCACATGACAGGAAACATGGCCTTGCTTCAAGACATGAAACCATTCAGAGGCGGCTATGTGGCCTTTGACGGAGAAAAAGGCGGCAGTATCACGTGTCAAGGCGTGGTTTCAAACGGTTGTGTCAGCTTTGACAATGTCAACTTTTGCGAGCAGCTGAAGCATAACATGTTGAGTGTCTCCCAAATGTGTGACAAGGAGTACTCAGAGATGTTTGACAAGTCATAATGCCTAATTCTCAAACCTGATTTTAAATTTCTCGAAGACTGGATCCTGATGAGAGCGCCAAGATCAAACGACACCTATCAGATCGATATGAGCGTGGCAACAACCACCTCATCAGTTGCTACTTGTTTGCTTACCAAAGCGACAGAGCTTGACTCTATCTTGTGGCATAGGAAACTCGGACATATTTCGTATCGTAAAATGAATCATCTTGTCCGAAACGGTTTGGTAACCGGGGTTCCTAAGCTGAGATTTACCGTTGCAAATGACTGTATGCCTTGTAAAAAGGGCAAACAACAACGGAAGTCTCACAAGCCCAAGCTCCAAAACTCTATTGATATCCCTTTGGAGCTATTACACATGGATCTGTTTGGCCCCATAAGTATCAGGAGTATTGGAGGTAAGTCGTTCTGTCTGGTTGTAACTGATGATTTCTCACGTTTTTCTTGGGTGCATTTTTTAGGTACTAAAGACGAGACTGCTGATATTCTTCAATACTTGATCCTGAGCTTGGAATCTCTTTGCAAGCTGAAAGTTAGAAGGATAAGGAGTAACAATGGATCTGAGTTGAAGAATAATTTGATGGAGCTTTTCTGTCTCAAGAAAGGGATCCGTCACGAATTCAGCGAGCCATACACGCCACAACAGAATGGAGTTGCTGAAAGGAAGAACAGAACACTGATTGAGACTGCAAGGACTATGCTGTCGGATGCAAAGCTTCCTGTCACTTTCTGGGCAGAAGCCGTTAATGCAGCTTGTCACGTCTTAAACAGAGTTCTGGTTGTGAAGAGGCACAACAAGACTTGTTACGAGTTGATCAATAATCGACTTCCCAATCTTGATTACCTAGTTCCTTTTGGTAGTCCTTGTTCCTTGTTGCTACAGTACAAAGACCGCCAGTCTAAGTTTCATGCAAAAGCGGTGGAAGGCATCTTCTTAGGATACGTTGCCAACTCGCCTTGTAAGAGAGTGTACAACATAGGAACTCGTACTGTCGAGGAGTGGTTTGAAGTGGATTGCAGTAAACACAGCATTCCACCAGAACCAACAGGTCTAGCTTGGGGTTTTGATTATGATACGCTATTTAAGTCATTCAATCTTCCTGATTTATCTGCAGAAGACGCCGCAAATGTTTATGAGTTATTTGGTGGCTGCGATGACTCCAGTTTTTCCACTCGTGCTACTGTACCAATTATAACTCCGGATTCCAATGCTGCATCTGCATCTGGAACTCATGACAGTGATAACAGTGAAGATGTTCTTGTCGTTGGAGATGACGCTCCAGCTAATCCTAACACAACTGTAGGAAATGAAGCTCCAGCTGATCCAATTAACATTGAATCTTCTTCCTCTGGAACACAGGAAATGGGGGAGTTAAGCACGAATCTAGATCCAGAAATTCAGGAACCGATTGTACCGGAGACGAGAGTGCATAGGAATCATCCAATCGACAACATTATTGGTGATCCTTATGCCGGTGTTCAGACTCGTCATCGAACCATCACTGAGAACACCAGTCTTTACACAGAGATACTTGACACTGGTGTCATGGAAACATGTCTGCATGCTGCATTCGTGTCCCAGTTAGAGCCGAAGAATGTGAAGGAGGCTCTCACTGACAACTGCTGGATTGAGGCGATGCAAGATGAACTGTCTCAATTCCAAAAGTTACACGTGTGGGATTTGGTTGACTTGCCAAAAGGCTTTCAGCTAATTGGAACCAGATGGGTGTTCAAATGCAAGACAGATGATCGTCATGTTGTTGTGAATAACAAAGCAAGATTGGTTGTTCAGGGTTTTTATCAGCAAGAGGGCTTGGATTACACGGAAGTATATGCCCCAGTTGCTAGAATTGGGGCCATTCGACTGTTCTTGGATTATGCCACATATGTCGGCTTCAAGGTCTATCAACTTGATGTGAAGAGTGCTTTCCTTTATGGTAAAGTTCATGAAGAGGTCTATGTCACTCAACCTCCCGGTTTTGAAGATCCGCATAATATCAATAAAGTGTACAAGCTCGACAAAGCACTTTATGGTCTTCATCAAGCACCGCGGGCATGGTATGAGACATTATCTAAGCATCTACTGTCTAATGGTTTTGACCGTGGACAGATTGACTCGACTCTCTTCATTAGGAAAGCAGGAGGTGACATTCTTCTTGTACAAGTCTACGTCGACGACATTATTTTTGGATCTACCAATGAAGGGATGTGTAGGGAATTCGAACAGGTGATGATGTGTAACATGGGTGAATTGTTGTTCTTTCTGGGTCTGCAAGTCAGTCAAAGAGAGGATGGCATTTATCTACATCAAACTAAGTATGTGCAGGACATCTTGTCAAAATACAAGATGAATGATAGCAGTACTTATGGCACACCTATCCCAGTCAACCATGGTCTGCATCCTGACAAAGATGGAAAGGATGTAGATAGCAGATTGTACCGTGGGATGATCGGATCACTTATGTATCTCACAGCTTCAAGACCCGATATAATGTTTGTTGTGTGCTTGTGCTCAAGGTTTCAGTCTCAACCGAAGGAGTCACATATGATAGCCGTGAAGAGAATTTTCAGATACCTGAAAGGGAAACCCAGATTGGGTCTTTGGTACTCTAAGCAGCAGTCATTCGACTTCAAAGCCTACACTGATTCAGATTATGGCGGTTGTAACCTTGATAGAAAGTCAACTTCTGGTGGATGTCAATTCTTAGGAGACAGACTGGTCTCCTGGCAGTGTAAGAAGCAGTCAACGGTTTCTGTCTCAACTTGTGAAGCAGAATACATTGCTGCAGCGAGCGGTTGTTCTCAGATACTGTGGATTCAGCAGCAGTTGAGAGACTATGGCTTAAACTTCACTGGAACTCCTCTATTCATTGACAACAATGCCACCATGTCCATCACAAATAACCCGGTGAAACATTCCAAAACTAAACATATAGAGATTCGCCATCATTTCATCCGTGATTGTGCTGAAAAGCATTTAATTGAACTTGTAAATGTTCGCACGGATGACAATCTTGCTGACCTTTTCACAAAGGCATTTGATCGATCCCGTTTTGAGCATCTTGTCAACTTGATAGGAATGTTCAATCCTGAGTGAAAAAATAATTTTTCTTAAATCAATTCAATTCATGGAAGTTAAACTTCATTTCTTTTTAAAATTTCTGTATAGTTCTTTTAAGTTTCAAAATATATTACAAAATAAAAAAAATAAAAAAATGAAGAAAATTTCAAAGTTAACTTGAGAAAAGAGGAAATGATAGTACATTAGAAATGATCTATACGTCATAGACTGCTCATATGGGAAATGATTGCGTCATGCTTACTTAATTGTTTAAATTATTATATTTTTAATCTGTTTATTTACAAGTAATTTGAATTGTCAGTAGGATGTATGTGTCTTTGAATCACTAGTAGTGTGGAAATTAAATCTAAATTACAATTGTGATTTGAACCTATGTTTGCAAGTATGTGTGCGTAAAAGAGTAGAAAAGATCATTATCAGATAAAGGATGTTAGATTTTGGTAATAATTTTTCTTTTGAGGTCAGTTTCGGGTTATGTCGTAAGCACAATTAATGCGGTTTATCTCACTGCCCTTACTCACAAGTATGCAATGAGAGATTGAATCAAGACATGTCTCTACTTTAACCGTTGAGCATGTATTCACCCTTGAATCACTCCTGATTCATTGAAATCAAATCCAGATAAAAGTTGGATCCCCTTACCTAGAAAACTCGAACACCATATATATTATCCTGAATCATCATACCGATATTCATTGAAGAAAATCAAATGAAACCAAGACAAATAAATCACTCGATTCTGAATCTTATGATTCCTGATAATCCTTATGGATTCTGCTTGATTTTTCCTGTGCTAATAGATGTAACTTCATTCTGACAATTTAGAAAATCATTGGGAAAATCTTAGATGCCTTGAGATAATGCAATTTACATTATTGTAGCATATCAGTGGGGTACACGTTGTATATCTTATAATTAATACCTTAATACACAAGAATGTGATACAAAGATGCTTATAGTTTCAAATCTTATAATATTGTCAACTTGAATTACTTGTTTATGTGCTTATTACGCATGAATAAATAGTAATCCATGACATGATCCCATATTCTTTGATGTTTATATTGTATCGTTTTTGCTAAAAGATAGCCTGATATGATCCTCTGCTCGTGTCTTTGATCAAAAATAGTTTGTGTGAATTCTTGTATATTTTATTAGAAAAGATCAAAAAGATTTTAAGTTTATGCATAGTTCAGTTTTATTCAGAAAAGCCAAAAATATTTGTGTTTAACCTTCCTGAATTGTATTTGAATCCTCCTGATTGAATATTTTTATCTTGTTCGTTATTTGACTTGAAATACTTCATAAATTCTGAGTTTAAAATTTGCGCACTTAAGGGTTATGTGTACTTGTCAAGTTCGCACGAAGTAAGCCTTGCGTACTTAACAAGTGCGCAAGAGTTAAAGCTTGCGCACTTGTAAATGCGAAAGAGTTAAAGCTTGCGCACTTATAAGTACGCAAGAGTTAACTCGTGCGCACTTAACAAGTACTCACAACTGATTAGTGAAGGGTATAAAAGTGGGACTTAGAAAATTTTCTCAGTTTCATCACATTCAAACCGATAGTTTCCCTCTGCAAATTTTTACTCAAAACCGAGTGTTCCTAAACCATCTTTTCGTCCCGTCTCTAGTTTCATCATCTCATTACATCGATTTGGTGAGAATTTAGGCTAATTCCATCCGTAATTTCGTGACATTTGAACCGATTCTCGACTTAAAAAAAATTAGGTTTATTCTTGAATTTTTGGGTAAAATTTGGGGTTGTTTGGGTAATTTCTTATCACTAATACCGGATTAGAAAACTTAATCGACTCCCATTCATCCCTTTTGGTCCTCGATTTTGATCCGTCGGTTGAATATGAATCGACAGTGGGTCGGGTGACTTTTTAGGTCAAAATTGGTCATGTGTAGGTAGTTTGTGGTGTTGATACTGGTCCCATAGGTTAGAATCATTGATTCCGACCTAGTGGCGACCTATTCGACCCGCTTTTTGAACGATCAGTCACTCTTTCAATATTATGGAATTTTTGTCAAGTTGTGTTCTTGGGCACTTAGCAAGTACGCAAGAAGTACTTCTTACGTACTTGTTAAGTACGTAAGAGGAAAAGACTGCGCACTTAGCAAGTGCGCAGGACCAACACTTGGGAAAAATTCTAAGTCTGAAAATTCTGTTCATAGAGTAACTACTGTACCGTGTCATGTTTGTTCATTTCCAATGATACGTGTTGTTCTGATTGTGTTTTCTGTGTGTTTTTGCAGATTATGGCCCGGGCGTTTACTAACGAATTCAACATGTTAGCAAACACTTAACCCGAATGGAAAGGTGCAGCATTGCAATATAGGGAGATAGTTGATTTCTTGAACTGCTCAAGAATCAGCTATGCGATCTCGGCTGACCCGACCGTGTCAAGACCTTACTTGGAACAATTCTGGGAGACAGCGGAACACGACTGCACGATAACCCCCAATGTCATAAGGGCTACCGTTGCTGGTCAGGCTATCGCTTTTTTCTGAAGACACCATAAGAAGGGTCATGCAGTTCAGAGACCTTGCTACCGACCCGACAGCCTATCCAGACTACTATGTGGATGGGTGTTGAAGGCAAAGAATGGGATACGTCGGAGCGAGGGACTATGCCTCATACAAAAACATGTGGGTATTAGACAAATGGCGGTATTTCGCCCACGTCATGATCGTGTGCATCTCGTCAAGGAAAGCTGGTAAAGATGCCATGGGTCATGACCTTGCAGCAGCCATGGTGGGCTTGTCTCTTAATAGGGGCTACAACTTCTAGCGCTACATCTTCAAAGCAATTAACGACCAGATCAACACAGCGGAGAAGTTTAGATTCTTATTGTACCATAGGTTTGTGCAACTCTTGATTGATGACGCGTTGCCAAACCTTCCTGCTATAGGGGAGAGACTGCAAGTCAAGCGGGTGGACAAAAGAGTATTTGCTCAATTCTTAAAGCCAAGCAGTGTAGAACCTACCCCTGTGCATACTGAACTCTTTGGCCACCTAATCAATGAAGCATATGTGGCACCTGATGACTGGAACTGGTATAGCCACAACTCTGAGCCTGAACATAGTGAACACTCTGATGAGCAACAACAGGAGGAAATGGAGAGTGATGATGGTTCGTCTGATGATGGAGACGACGAAGGCGGTGATGGTGGTGCTGAGGAATCTGATTCAGAAGCAACAGAATCAGATTCTTCTGATTCCGATGACGCACCATCGCAGGCACACCCCAGGAGATCGGCACAGGTAACCCTACCTGAGTCGTCCTCCAAAAGGAAGCGACAAAGCTCAAGCAGTGAATATGAGCCAAATTCTGACTCTGACGCGGCTATACAAAGACAAAGAAGGGAGAGTGTTCATAAGAACATGGGTGATAGGCAACAGGTTGCTATCTCCAGTGTGGTAGAGGTCCCGATTGTGCAGCAAGTACATGTTTCAGCTGCCAGTCCGGATTCAGCCTCTACCCCACCTACACAGCAGTTATACAGAAGGAGGAGAAGGCCACAAGTTCAAGCTGACGTGGCAGTCACGGAAGTCACAGAGGATGTTCCTGGGACGGTGACCCTCCCTACTACATCCGTCCAGGTGGCGGTGACTACTCCAATTGTCACGGAGTCTGTCACCATCACCCCTACCATTACCCCTACAACACTCATCACATCCACAATCCCAACACCCACCATTGAGCTGTTAAGCCAACCCTTTAAATATGGTGACTTCACACAAGGGTTTGACTTCGACACGATCTTCGCCTCCCCTATCCATAATGCCGAAGCGTCATCGTCTAGGCATCCTGATCCGAATGATACAAGGATCGATGTACTAGAAACCCAAGTTGTTGGACTGCTGAAGTCTATTCAGAAGTCAAAGGAGGAATCTGATGCTCAACAAGCATAGATTAATTCACTGGCCGATGAAGTTAGGATTCTACGTAGCCAATGAACGGTGACTAATGAGCGACTGAAGAACGTACTGGCACAGAACGAGCTCTTAATGAAGACAAATGAAATGAATCTAGGCCACAGAACTTCACTTGAGCTAAGGCTGGATATACAAAGAAAAGAGCATGAAGCGATGGTCAAATTAGTTGCAGAACTGACCAAGAAGCTTGATGCTCAGGGGGAGAAGGAGAAGGAGAAAGAGAAAGAGAACGAAAAGAAATCCACTGGTGCTGAGCCTTGTCATCCAGTCGGCTTGACTAAGGATGACGATAAAGACAAGGATCCTGAAGCCGGTCCTAGTGGAGGTGAGCACCAAGCTTTGGGAATTGTGCCCATCTCTGATATTCCAATGGCTGAGGGGGAGTTTACTCAGCAAGAGGGTTGTGATACCTCTGGTGGTGGTGGTGATAAAGGAAAGTCAGTGGCTGAAGTACTTAAGGACTTATCTAATGATGAGATCCTATATGTAGAGCCTGACTATTCAAAAGAAGCACAGATCGATGCTCTCTTCAATCTAGAAGAAGGAGAGATCGACTCTGGTGATGATTGGGATGATGATGACGAAGATGTTGTGATCGAAATTCCCAAGGGTGACGGGGAAGGAGAGTACGAGCTAGAAGATGGAGAGATCTTTGAATTTACATCCTTCGACGCTCCGCTTGACACAGGTTCAGTCGAGCAGGCTAGTAATGTAGAAGCCTCGACTGAAGCCTCCCCAGTTGACCCTGAACCTGTGGACCCAGAGGCACCAAAAGAAACAGACATGCCTTCTACTTCATCAAAGGGTCCAGCTCCGGTGTGGCAAAAGACGTCTATCATAGACAAGCACGGAGCAACAGGGATGATCTTGGCTGTAAGGTTCGAGGATGATAAGCAACTGTTCACAATCAAACGATTTGACGGGGTTCAATACTTGAAACCCACCAGTGAAGCGTTCAGCTCCTTACCCAAATACGACCTTGTGAACCTAGCAAACCGAGAGCTGCTGGGTCATTCCAATCATGGAGTGGCGATGGGTTTGTGGGTGGTTCTGCAGCGAGAAGCAAGATCAGGGAAGTTCGAGATGTTCAAGCCTCAAGTGCCCAAGAGAGTCAAGGATAAGCACGCTAGACATCCTGTGACTAAGAAGCACTTAAAGAAATTGGTATACAAGCCAGTGCGATGTGAAACTAAGATTCCCCTGAGCAAGTTATCTCAGGATATTCTTGGTGACATATGGTACTGGTACGTAGATCCAAAGACGGGCGAGGCTGTGATCATGGGAAAGGTACGTGTAGAGAGTGGGAACATAGTGCCAAAGGAACTGATCAGAATATTTGATGAAGTCTGCTTCATCAACTTTTCTATGAAAGATTTGGAGGCACTAGCAGACAAGTATTGTGTTCACACGGATGAGTGGACAAAGCTCCTTGCTTCTAAATATGACATGGTGATCAAGTTCTGCCTTGATTACAAGAAGAAGATGGAAGCTAATGATGCACAGCTATGAAGACTGATGATGAAGATCCCGAGCTGTTTTCAAGGGGGAGTTTGTTGAAGCACTTTCCTGTGACAACACTCTGGATAGAGTCTTAGTTTGTATTTTCATGTCTGTAATTGTCTTTGTATGTAAGAGTCTTTATGTATTAGTTTATCGAGTTGTATTTACTTTTACATATTGAATGTTGCATTTCTTTCCAAGTGTTTTGCGCACTTACATGTGCGCAGGAGAAAGCTCCTGCGTACTTAGCAAGTACGCAAGAATACCTTTGCGTATTTGTTAAGTACGCAAGAGCATTTTGCCCTGCGCACTTGCTAAGTGCGCAGGCATCAGGTCAGGTATAAGTAGGATAGGTTGACAGAAGTTAAGTACGTAGGCTTTAGTGCAAATACGCAGATTGTAATTTCAGTGCTTTTCTCTGTAACCTTCAAGTGTTTATAATACAAGGAACGTTTAAAGTGTTTTCTCTTGTTGGTTTACTTTGTTTAGCTAGACTCTCCACCATGTCACGGGCATTCCGCACCCGGTCCGACTAGTAGACCCACTTGCATGTGACGATCCGCCACACCCGAGGGACCTACAGTAACAGCGTTCTTGACGGTTCTTGAGGAGAATGCTCGAAAAGTGATGGATCTGAGAAATTGATGCTTCCAAAAGCTTAGAAATCACCATCTAACAAACCCTTAGCCTTCCAAACACCAGATGAAGTGATAACAAACTCAAATTTGAGGATTTTTCCAAGAATAGCGAACTTTTATAACTCAGATCTGCTCAAAAACCCTAAAACCCGAAACTGGAACACAAATCAACGAACACCTAGACTCTGATACCACTTGTAGGTCCCTCGGCTGTGGCGGATCGTCACATGCAAGTGCGTTCCTTAGTCGGACCGGGTGCGGAATACCCGTGACTAGGTGGATAGTCAAAAAACGTAAACTAAACCGACAACAAAATCACTTTAAAGCTTCGTCTATTATAAACACTTGAAGGTTACAGAGAATAAACTGAGTGCACAATGTTCTGCGTACTCATCTACTATCAACTTATCCTATTTATACAAGACCTGGTCTGCGCACTTAGCAAGTGCGCAGGGCAAATTGCTCATGCGTACTTAGCAAGTACGCAGAGTATTCTTGCGTACTTGCTAGGTATACAGGAACTAATTACTGCGTAGATACTAAGTGCGCAAAACACTTAGAGAATTAAGCAACAATCAACATGCATTAGTAAATACAACTCGATAACTAATACATACAGACGCTTACAAACAAATACAAATACATTCAATGAAAGTACAATAACTAAGACTCTATCCAGAGTGTTTGTCACACAAAAGTGCTTCAACACGGGTATTTTTGCATATGTTTTTATGCTCGGGATGGGATTTTATGGAATTAGGGTGAAGAAGGATTTTAGGGGGTTTAAAAATTTTCTAAGTATAAAATTGAAAAATTTTCGAAACTTTCTGTGATGACACCTTCTTCGCGGTACGCGAAGCTTGGACACAAGTCTCTTGCGGTATAAGAGAGACAAATGTTTAAGCCGACTTAAATGCCAGTTTCTCGCGGTACGCGAGGGGTGGCTGCCAATTCTTCTCGGTACGCTTGGTTTATCTGGATTCATTTTTCTTCCTTGTTTTCCCGTGGTTTCTCACACCCGTCATCACCACCGACCACCACATCCTCCATTATCACTTCATCCATCAGTTCCATCACAACATCCATCATCATTCATCACATATCATATCACTAACCATACACCTTTATCATCACCATCTGACCATCATTACCATGTAAATTTGAAGCCGTTTCGATCCGATGACTGACCTTTTTGTCGCATTCATGTCTATGTGTTTACCACATATCGAGTACATTTCTCTGCATATCCATCTATCTTGAGTCTTTAAGTTTTTAGTGAGTTAGTTTGAGTCAGTCAAGTTTTCATTTTATTTTATTTGAGTCAGTTTAATGCTGCGGGTTTGTTGTGAGGTTTATTTTGCAGGTTTTATCATCCCGCCCGTACTCAATCTCTATTCAGGCGGGGTTGATTATCACATATTTGAGGTTTGTAAAGGCAACCCGATAGTTTGTGCAACCGCGACCGAAATGTTATACGGTGCACACGAGGAAGAACGAAGTTGGATTCATTTTTGAGCATCACATTACTAGCTAAGTCGATTCCTGTTTTAGTTGTGCTTTTTTATTTTTAGTTGTGTTTTCCTTCACATTGAGGACATGTTTATAAAAATTCAAAAATACAAAAAAAAAAAAATTTAAAAATGTCCTTGGAAATAATTGCTTATACTTGGAAAATAATAGTACAACTAGATCTATTTGTGCGTTTAAATGATTAAATAATAGAAAACATGTCTAATTAGTGATGTTTTGGTAGACCCAGTCAGCTAGTAAAGCTTAAATATCCTGTGAGTGTTACTTAGGAATTAATTGAATTAAATCATGATATCTTGTGGGTATTCATCTTAGGGTAATCGGTAATACTGAAACTGTCAACATAGGGTGATAGGTACCACATTAACTTAAAATTTAGAGGTTTTTGAAAATTTTGCCACACCACTATCTTTTTATGAAAATAAATCCGAGTTTGGTGGCGCCCGCATCCATAATCCATAATTCATGAGCTTATTTGATTTGAAATGTGAGTTTTGCTTATGTGTTTCCCTCTGAGATGACGAATTTGAGGATACACCCCTAAGTGAGATTTATGTGCTTATTGATACGACTTAGTCTATGTGTTATCTTCCGGGATAGTGACTTGGTTGAAACGCCTCTAGACGGAAGTTTATTTGATAATTAATGCTCATATATCATCCATTCATTCATATTTCATCTGATTTCTGAAACCTGTAAATTTTAGTTTAATGTGGTATGTTAAATCTATATGGTTTGATCCGTGCCTAGACATGACCGTGAGACGGGATTAGGTAGAGCTGTAACTTTGAAGTGTGAGTCCCACTGATTGATTGATATGCTTGGTAATGTAATATTAGAACACGTAACGGGGGCTTGAAAGTTGGTGCTTGGGTTTAATCGGACAGAAATACTGATTATTGCTTTTTAACGCGTTAGTATATTTTGCTAATTGGTAAATGATGTCTGTTAAGTTAGATGCCAGTTATGATTCCATTTGCAGCTTTTTCGAGGACGAAAAAAGGTTAAGTGTGGGGATGTTTGATGTAGTGCAAAGCACACATCTTTATTCCTAGTGTTTTGTTCGTTTTTACTTAGTTTTGTATTTGTTTTGAGTCATTTTTGTATACATTGAGTCTTTGTCTTGTTTGCAGCTGCTTGTGAAGATTACAAGTGAATACGTGAAGAAATCGGGCAAAAGAATGAAAGCCGGAAGAACAAAAGAAGAAAATGTGAAAAATGGGTCCTTCGCGGTACGCGAAGAGTGGAGACCAAAGTTCTCGCGGTACGCGAGGGCTTCCAAATCTGGCCACGACCATTTTGTTCCTCGTGGTACGCGAGGAACCCTAATCATTTCTTTCGCGGTACGCGAGAGAGCGAAATTCCGCAAAACCCTAGTTTTTCAAATTAAATTGATTTTGATAGCCATTATGAATAGAGTTCGATTTTTATCCGTCTAGAGAGAGACCATAGGATATTTTGAGGTTGGAGAAGCCAATTGAAGGCTAAAGCTTGAATCTTTGGATCCCGGGTTTGTAGTTCTACATATTCGGTTTGAAAGATTGGATTTTTATCTTTGATTTGGATGTTTGAAACCATGAATCTTGTTTATTACTTCTGTTTTGGTTGTTTAAGCATGATTCTAGGCTAGAACTTTGATATTGCCTAGGTCAATTGATGAATACTTGTTAAAGTTTGGATTTTTATCGATTTTTGGATTCATTTAATGGGTTTACGATTTTGTAAAAGATCTTGAGTTGATAATTGTGATGTTATTTCATGTTTAGATCTGATCTTGTGTTTGATTTAAATTCCTTGCATTGATTGTGGTTGTCTGCCAGTTTAATCTGCGTACCTTGGTCAAAGATCTTAGGGTTTGTGATTAGGGTGGTTTGCTAGACGTAGTAGCCATAGGAGCTGTCTTTGATTGTTGATTAGAATTAAATGTGTATCCTAGTTCAATACCTGAGAGGTGAGAATTAGTCATTTGGTCCTCGTCATGAGGAATCCGAGTGTCACTTGTTTTAGAGGAAGCCGATATTAGGTGTCTAGTGATTGTTGCTATTCGTGTCACAGTTGTTATCTTGAGATTACCCCCATGCATTCTTCGAGTGTATTGGTGGACGGAGAGATTGAGAGGTAATCTGTCTATTAGGGTACTTTATCATAGTTGGAAATACCTGAGAAGTGATCCAACAATCTGGTGAGTTAGTACATATTTAGGTTCCTTAGTTGGTGACACCCTAAAAGTGATTAGGGATCCACTAGGCTGTCTAGAGTTGTTTCCTTAGAAACCCAGATCCATTATAGTTTCCATAACCGATAGAAGTTGTGCTTTGCAAGTAGGATTCCGACGTAGGTGATATTCTTCCCATTCTTGATATTACCTTTGTCCTTTGTCTGGTTAGTTGAGTAGACCTTAGTTTATTGCATTCTTAGTTTAATATTTAGTGTAGTAAACCCCCCGTAACCAATTAAATCTTTAGTCTAAGTCAGAGTCTAGTTTTGTTATTTGTAGTGTGTCTAGGGTTCGATTACTCGGTTTACCGTTAAGTTGTGCTACACTCGATAGGTACACTTGCCTGTCTGTGCGGTTTAGTTCATAGGTATTCTTATTATTACTTAGGAGTCTAGGTTTGCTTTTGTTAGTTTTTTATATAGACTGTCTGGACGACATCAGTCGGCCAACTGTTCGTTAATGAATATAACGGACCCTAAACGGGGTCTCAAGTCCGTCGGAATCTCATAATTCATTATTCGGACTAATATTATCCTTGTGACTGACGTACGTCTGTTCTTGTAACTTCCTTTGGAAAGTCGGAATGCGCAACTCCCTCCATAGCTACTTTATGAACCCTCGGACCTAACAAATTATGTTCTTAAATAGTTGTCATTACTTATATTATTATTTTAAATAAATAAGACTTTCATTCTCAAGATCAAACCCCATGGCTCCCGCTAGAAGTCCTCTGCAAGCCGACATGAGAGAAGTAAAGAAATACCGACACAAATCGCCCGGTCTGGTTAGGGCTCAAATGACTTGCTGAATACCCAAACCTCCAATCAACCCATAATATTAAATCTATACTAACTGGCCGTGATAGCACCAAGATTTGTATATAGACCGTACAAACATCGAATAAGCTTCCTAAACAAGAAGTCTTGCTTAAGTAACTCACAAGATTTAAGATTATTAGATTGGTTTAAAGATCGCTTATTCTTTTCTTTTTAATATAAATCATAGTAAAGACTTTAAAAACATAACATACTAAAAATACTTCATTAATTAATTAAAGTTCAACTAACTCGAGCAACACAAGAGAACTAGCCATGAATGACCATATAAGTAACCCTTAGATAATGTGTGGAAGTATTCCAACACCAAGGGAGAGCGGGTATATAATGCCTCTTGTTTTACTCGAATTACAAGACTTTAAAATGGAAATAAACAAAGAAAAGCTAAACGGACTAAAACCGAGAGAGTTCCGGCTCTTAGCAGATCACTAAGGCCTTCACACCTCTTGGTAATGGACACTTAAAACACTAGAATGAGCTGCTATTAACAGTCTAAGATTTTGGCAATGCACGCCCGTGCATTGGATTGCACGGGCATGCAAAGTACCCATTTCATTCATGAGCGGAATCTAGTAGTACATGATGGTACAGTAGAGTATTTTAGGCTTTGCACGGTCGTGCAAGGCATGACCGTGCATTGCCCTATTTTGCTCCTTGTTGACTTTTGGACTTCCAACTTTGACTTCCTGCGTCCGATTTCGTTCAATTGGCCCCCGAATGCTGATTTTACCTTAATTTTGAGTGTTTTCTTCATGTTTTTGCAAATCCAGGTCAATTATCCTATCGGAACACAAATGAATGAATTAGGCATCAATTATTATCATATTGTCTCTAATTGTGATGATTTTGGGGATAATTATGCGTGAAAACATGTATAATTTATGTCATATCAATCGTCTAGAAAAACGTCAAAACTCCTCGCATCATCTTCATACATCGATTGCCGAGAAGATCATAAAAGGTAGAAGTACTCTACCAGAGTATACCATCAAAACGTCCTACATACGACCCATAGTGTACTACAAGGGCACATATTGACATAACATAATGACATAACACACAATGTTCTACATACGTACTAGTAACCCCAAACTCTAAACTCAAACCATGACCACGTCATTCGTAGATACGCAAAATCCTGAACCCCATCTTCTATTCATCACAATGGTGGCCCTTGCCACACGTCCTCATGTACTCCTACAGAGTTCACATGGTCTTACCCCACATGGGCCGCACCAATGGTTCAGAACGACACATTACTCAGACTAGACACAAGATATCATCTCACGTGTTAAAATATAGGTGTCATACACTAGACATCATCCTAAAAATTCATACATACCTAACAGGTATAACCATCACTTCCCACACGACCCTGTCCTGAATATTCGTACATGCATAAGATGTATAATCATAACTTCCCACAAGACCCCATCCTGAACATTCACACCAAGTTCAATACACCCACTGCACTCAAGACACCACCTAGACATTAGCACCCAGGTGACACTATTGTAATAGACATTAGCACCCAGGTGACGCTATTGTAATACTGTAGACACAGAAAAATTCAAATTCATGTCTACCTGCACGACCTACTTAACCAAGATCACATTATGGTTCCATATCATACGGAAAGTAATTACATAAACACACTTTACCACATATAATACACAACTGTAAACATAATCATTCACCACCACAAACACAATTATCATTAATCATGTTCAAATCATCATGCGGTAAAACTCACCATCAATGTCAAAATCAAATAGTCGATATTTGAATTAAGCATCACACCACGTAAACGTCTAATCAGTCATAACATCAAATCACCCCGGAATCTCTCATGGCAACTGCCACAACATCTAATCATCAAACAAACGAGTATCCTCACAATGCCCACAAAATCACTACTACACCACATCAAGTGCATCTGCTATGTCTTCCTCTGGTTCCTCCTTGTCACATTCTGGGTTATCCACCGGGTCATCCTCAAACAGAGCTCTCTTAGCTGTCATAAATGGTCAATCTCTTAATCATGCAGGTCCACATCCTGGAAGGAAATCACGTACTACTGACACCGCCCACCTTTTCCATCAAGTTCCTCTAATCATAACACTATGTGGCCTGTCACCGACCGAAGCTCTAGTCACACTCGGCACGGGAAGCGCCATGACTACTCTAAACAAGAGGAGGAGAGGAGGATGTGGATGTCATGGCGTATTCCCTTTACTGTACTGTTCTAAACTTGATCGTATTGTTCTAAACTATGATCTAAAGGAATGACATTGGTGTATTCCCTTTACTGTTCAGGAATTTAGAAATCATGCCTGGTATAGGAGGATCTAAACTGAAGGCATAATGATAAGGAAAGTGAGCATGTTGAATGTGAGGAGAGTGTGCACATAGAACATATAGAGAGTGTGCATGAAACTAATGTGACTCCACCGAAATATGGGAATGATGGACCACTACAACTGGAACCTGAGGTTAGGGATGCCATTGCCCGAGAAGTCATCCTAACTCTGAAGGATGTACTGCCCGACATGTTAACTGGAGCTTTAAAGAAGAGTAAACTAGAGGAGGAGGAGGAATACCGTGAGGAGAAATTTTATGAAAGTGATGGAGACGAGGTGAATGTGGGACTGAATACTCGAGGATGCACCTACAAGGGCTTTAAGGACTATGACCCGCTGAAGTTCGACGGGAATAAAGATTCAATTGACACTTTCGAATGGATCGAAAGAATGAATGGAGTGATTTGTAGCAGTGAATGCCGAGCTGACCAAGCAGTTAAATTTGTTGCTCATTCCTTCACCAACGAGGCACTGAGTTGGTGGAGAACTATTCAGAGGTCCAAGACGTCGAATGCTCTCAAAAGGATGACCTGGGATGACCTTATGGTACTGATGATCAAGAATTTATGCCCTCAGAACGAGATTGACTGAGTGTAGAACGAGTTTTTAAACTTTAAGGCTGGTAACATGACTAATCGCCAATACACTTAAAGGTACAATGAGCTAGCTCGGCTAGTACCCCATTTGGTGGAAGCTAAAGAAAGGCTGATCATGTATTATGTTAAGGGCCTGCCCCAAAGGGTCTGAGTTCATGTGAAATCTAACCTACCCTTGACTTTCGAGTCAGAAGTGAATTTGTCTGGAATCGTCTATGACGATTATGCTAACGAGGACCCAGCGTCGGAGGCACCGAAGAGGAAATAGAAGAACCCATCTAAAGGGACTGGAAAAGGAAATGTTACAACTGAGGCTAAAAAACCGAGAACTAATGAGTACGAACCTTGCTCGAAATGCGGGAAATAACACCGCGGTAAGTGTCGAGCTGTCTCAACCATGTGTATTAAATGTGGGAAGCCTGGGCACTACTCGAAGGATTTTCTGAGATATGACAAGTATAGGGTTGTGGAGGGTATGGACATTTGATAAAAAAACTGTAGGAAAACCGGACAGACTGGTTCGGGAAAAGAAAAGGAACAGGAACAGCCAAAGGTTAGGGCTTGGGCCTACGCTTTAACAGAGGAAGAAGCCAGAGCGAACCTGATTTCGTGTCAGGTACGTTCCTAGTTAATGGTGAACATGTTGCTATTTTATTTGATTCTGGTGCTAGTAAAAATTTATATCCACTCCATTTAACCGCAAACTAGATTGGACAATCAACAACCTTATAAGGGCCTTTAGCGTGGAAACTATTGTTGCTAGAAACTCAGTAGTCATCCAAATGACTATCGATTGCATGATAGAAATAGAGGGCCAAAAGTTTCCTTCTAGATTATTCCTTCTGACCTTAGCAATACTCGATATAGTATTGGGCATGGATTGGCTAGCTGTCAACGAAGCTCAAATTGTATGTAAACGAAAGATGATCCATCTCAAAGCCACTAATGGTAGCCCGATTACGGTTTATGGGGATTGGAATTACACTATGCCGAACGTCATCTTGATAATCAAGGCCGAAAGTTACATAAGTTGTGGTTGCAAAGCTTATCTTACGTATGTTATTGACCATAGAACGAAAATGAAAGTACTCAAAGATGTACCCGTGGTGTGCAACTTTTTAGAAGTGTTCCAAGTGGACCTACCTGGCTTGCCACCCAATCGGGAAATAGAATTTCAAATTGACCTACTGTTAGGAGCTGAGCCCGTTGCCAAATCAACCTATCGATTGGCTCCGTCAGAAATGAATGAATTAATAACTTAATTAGAAGAGCTCATAGAGAGAGGTTTTATCAGGCCGAGCATCTCACCATGGGACTCTCCGGTCCTATTTGTAAAGAAGAAAGACGGTAGCATGCGCATGTGCATCGATTGCCGAGAACTGAACAAACGAACAGTTAAGAATAAGTACCCGTTACCAAGGACAGACGACTTTTTGATCAACTACAAGGCGCAAATTGGTTATCAAAAATAGATCTTAGGTCGGGTTACCGTCAATTGAAAGTAAGGGAGGAAGATGTACAGAAAACCGTGTTTCGCACGCGTTATGGGCATCATGTATTTCTCGTAATGTCCTTCGGACTAACCAACGCCCCTGCAACGTTTATGGAATTAATGAACATAATGTGCCGACCAATGTTTGGTCGGTCAATGATAGTTTTCATAGATGACATTCTTATCTACTCAACGAACGAAGGTGATCACCACTATCACCTTAGGGAAGTATTAGAAGTTCTGAAGCAGGAGAAGCTGTATGCAAAGTTTTCCAAATGCGCGTTCTGGCTTAGGGAAGTCCAATTCCTAGGTCATGTTATAAACCCAGATGACATTATGGTAGACCCTGCGAAGATCATAACAGTGAAAGAATGGAACGTCCCAAAAACACCAACAGAGAATTTTTCTAGGATTGGTAGGTTACTATCAAAGATTCATTCAGGATTTCTCGAGAATAGCATCACCACTGACAAAGTTAACACGTAAGGAGGTAAAGTATGAATGGGTTCCAACCCAAAACAATGCCTTTGAAGAATTAAGCACATGATTAACCCAAGCTCATGGTAGTCTACTCTGACACTTTGGGTCAGGGATTGGGTTGTGTACTTATGCAACGAGGAAAGGTAATTGCTTACGCCTCGCGACACTTAAAAGTTCACGAATTTAACTACCCAACTCATGATATTGAGTTGGCAGCGGTAGTTTTTGCTTTAAAGATATGAAGATACTATTTGTACGGAGTGAAATGCACCATTTACTCCGATCACAAAATCCTAAAGTACTTCTTCCAGTAGAAGGAATTGAACATGAGGCAAAGAAGGTGGTTGGAACTACTAAAGGATTATGACTGCGAAATATTATACCACCCGGGCAAGGAAAACGTAGTGGCTGATGCCTTAAGTAGAAAGGAAGAGTCGACACTCATCCAGATCAAAGCGTGTCAGTTGATTATAACACCAGACCTGATGAATGACATCGCAAAAGCACAGGATGAAGCTCTGCTAGAAAGAAATGTGAAACGGGAAAGAATAGTGGGACAACAAGAAAATCTAGAAACTAATGTGTATGGTGTACGAACTTGGTTTGGCCAAATATGGATACCCAAGATTGGTGAACTTAGGGCCAAAATTCTTGACGAGGACCATAAGTCTCGCTACTCTATCCACCCCGGAACAAAAAAAAATGTATTAAGAATTGAAGAAAGAATACTGGTGGCCTGGCTTAAAGAACGATGTGACTGAATATGTGAGCAAGTGCCTAACTTGTTCACTAGTTAAGGCCGAGCATTGGAAGCCATATGGTAAAATGCAACCCTTGCCAATACCTGAATGGAAATGGGAAGAGATCACGAAGGACTTCATTACCAAGCTACTGCGAACAGCTAAAGGCAATGACACCATTTGGGTGATTGTCAACTGCTTGACGAAAAGTGCTCACTTCTTACCAATACGTGAGGTTTTTTATCTTAAAATCTAGCAGAGTTATTTATTAACGAAATTGTTAGGAGAAATGGTATGCCATTGTCAATCATGGCCGACAGGGACACTCGATTCACATCAAGGTTCTAGAAGAAACTCAACGAAGCAATGGGCACTAGACTGAATACTAGCACCGCTTACCACCCTCAAACCGAGGGTTAATCTAAAAGGACCATTCAGACCTTGGAGGACATGCTCCGGGCCTGTATCATTGATTCTGGTGGGAGCTGGGATAGCCACCTGCCATTGGCAGAATTTTTGTATAAAAACAGCTATCAACCATCGGCATGCCACTATTTGAGATTGATGTAGTGCAAAGCACACATATTTATTCCTAGTGTTTAGTGCGTTTTTAGTTAGTTTTATCTTTTTTTTGAGTCATTTTTGTATACTATTGAGTCTTTGTTATGTTCACAGATGCTCGTATGAATTACAAAAGAATACGTGAAGAAACCGAGCAAGAGAACGAAGCCGTAAGAAAGTCCAGGGTTCAAAATGAAAAAAATGTTGAATTTCAGTTTCTCGCGGTACGCGAGAAGTTTTGAGAAATATTTCACGGTACGCGAGGGAAAGGAAAACCGTCCGTGACTATCAGCCTGATTTTCTCGCGGTACGCGAGAGAGCTATTTTCCGAGAAAAACCCTAATTTTGATATAAATAGATTTTGATTCCCATTATGAGAGGAGCTTGATTTTTATCCGTCTAGAGAGAGACCAAAAGCGATTTTGAGAGATTGGAAGCCAAATCAAGTGAAAAGTTGAAGACTTTGGATTCCGGGTTCGTTAATAATAGCGTATTCGATTTCAAGCTTTGATTTTTATCTTTAATTTGTGTGTTTGACACCATGAATCTTGTTTCTACTTCTGTTTTTAGTTGTTTAACCATGATCCTAGGCCAGAACTTTGATATTACCTAGGTCACATGATGAATACTTGTTAATGTTTCAGTTTTTATTCGGTTAGTGGATTCAATTAATGGGTTTATGATTGTGTAAAAGATCTTGAGTTGATAATTGTGATGTTATTGCATTTTTAGATCTGATCTTGTGTTTGATTTCAATTCCTTGCGTTGATTGTGGTTGTCTGCCTGTTTGATTAACGTATCTTTGTCATATATCTTAGGATTTATGATTAGGGTGGTTTGCTAGACGTAGTAGCCATTAGAGTTGTCATTGATTACTGATTAGAGTTGAGTGTGTATCCTAGTTCAATAACCGAGAGGTGAGAATTAGTCGTTTAGTCTTCGTCATTAGGACTCCGAGTGTCAGCTGTCTGAGAGGAAGCCGGTATTAGGTGTCTAATGATTATTGCTATTCGTGTCATAGTTATTATCTTGAGATTACCCCATTCATTCTTTGAGTGTATTGGTAGATGGAGAGACTGAGACGTAATCTGTGTATTAGGGTACTTTATCATAGTTGGAAATACCTGAGAAGTGATCCAACAATCTGGTGAGTTATTACATCTTTAGGTTCCTTAGTTGGAGACACCTTGAGAGTGATTAGGGATCCACCAGGCTATCTAGAGCTGTTTCATTAGAAACCCAGATCCATTATAGTTTCCATAACCGGTAGAAGTTGTGCTTTGCAAAGTAGGATTCCGACCTAGGTGATATTCTTCACATTCTTGATTTCACCTTTGTCTGATTAGTTTAGTCAACCTTAGTTTATTGCATTATTAGTTATAACCAGTAGTGTAGTAAACTCCCCAAACCAAATCAATCTTTAGTCCGAGTCAGAGTCTAGTATTAGTATTCAGTGTCTCTAGGGTTCGATAACTCGGTTTACCATTAAGCTGTGCTACAGTCGATAGGTACCCTTTTCTGTCAGTGCGGTTTAGTTCATAGGTATTCCTATTATTACTTAGGAGTCTAGTTAGGTTTTTAACCATAGTTTTATAGACCGTCTGGGCGACATGAAGTTTTTGGCACCGTTGCCGGGGACACTTGGCAGTAGCAATATTAACTTTGACTAGTTCTTTGTTTGATTTTTGGTTTATTTTATTTTTCTTTTGAGTCTGGTGAGCCTGCTTGTCTTCTGTGCTTGTGTGTCCTATCTGAGTGTCTAATATAGAATCGAGTCTTTCTGTTTTGAGTCTTTGTTTATTTTCTTTTATTCTTGTGTCAGTTTATGAACCATACTCGTTCAAAGGGATCGCCACCATAGTCTGCTTACGAAGAGCCCGAACGAGAGCTTCACGAGCGCACCCGCGACTTTCGGGAGAATTTGAAAGAGCTTTGCAAATCCCAGGTACGTTCTACTAGCCCAATTCCATTTCCTATCATGGGCGACGCTGACCCACCAGCGAGACGTACCGTGCACCAGAGGGCCAGTGACGGGGTTACCGAGTGAGATCTTCGATCATCCGTCCCGCTTTCAATAATGCCAACACTTGGCAAATCCCGTCACATGTCATGAGTACTATCACCCATTCTACTCAGTAGCATGGCCTCGAGGATGAGGATGCACCCGGACATCTGTCCCGCTTCGTTTGTATATGTGATACCTTCAATATCACGGGTGTGTCTAAGGACGCTATATACTTGCGTTTCTTTCCATTCTTGCTCTATGGTCGTGCATCCACTTGGCTTGACACCCTCCCAGACAACTCCATCACCACATGGGAGGACTTGCAAGCCAAGTTCTACAAAAAGTACTATCCACCTTCTAGGGCCGCTCGCCTTAGGGATCAAATCCATTCTTTTCGTATGGACCCTGACAAGCCTTATCACATGGCATGGGAGCGGTTCAACGCGCTGTTGAGCAGATGCCCAAAGCATGGTCTGTCTGACTAGGCGATAGTGGAAAAATTTGATAATGGTCTCACCTTCGAGAAGCAGCAAATGTTCAATACAGCTTCGGGAGGCCATATCATGGAAAGACTCAAGCCTGATGAGTGCGAGGAAATGTTCGAGAGCTTCGCTCAAGCCGAACAGTAGTATCCATCTACTAGGACTTCCATTCCTAGTGCTAGGGAATCCACCTCTTCTCCTAGAGGTATGCATCAGGTCAACCTTGAAACTAGCGTGGCTGCTGCACTCGGAGCTATGGCGAACAAGATAAAGGAGCTGAAGCGTAGTGCTCTGAGGTGTGAAGTGTGCAGGGGAGGCCACGACACCCGAGATTGCCCCGTAAATAATCCGGAGCACGTGAGCTATGCTTGCAACCAGAACCGAGGGTACAACAACTACAACTCTTTTGGCTCGGGATGGAGATCTGGTAACAACTCTCCTGGATTTAATGGTCTCCAGCAACAGTATGGAGGAGGAGAAGTTGGAGCAAGCTCGAGAAGCAGTGTCAACACAAGGAAGATCGAAGAGATTCTCGAGAATCAGACACAACTGCTTACCCACTTAGTCCAGTAAGATAAGGACACGAGGCAAAGACTGGACAACCACGACACTCTATTGAAAAATCAGCAGTCGGCATTCCAAGATTTGCAACGCACGGTAGGAGACATCTCTCAGAGCCTGAAGGGTAGACAAGGAGGCCCATCTTCGGGCCCAAATGCTTCAGTGATGGCCGTGTCCGTCTTGAGTGTGGAGAGGAAAGAGGTTGTAAAGGATGACTCCCACTTAATTAAGTATGGCATACCTTCGGTAGAGGAAGTAAATAAGGTAGACTGGAGAGCTCGATTTGCTGGGATCGAGGCTAGGATGGCAGAGGAGCCCGAGTTGAAAGCTGTGTCGACAAGAAGTCATAGGGCAGAAGAGAAGGAGAGCCCACCGGTAGGAGAAGAAGAAGAGCCGGTGGATGAAGAGATAGAGATGGAAAAGCCTGTCGAAAGGGCAGTGGAGAAGAAGAAGGGGGTGGAGGTGAAGTCCCCTGAGATTGACTTGATTCGTGTTCCCTATCCAGCTCGTTTGTTGCCACATAAACACGCTAGGGAATACGGTCACTTCCTTGATATGTTTAAACAACTCAAGGTCAATCTCCCATTTATAGAGGTCCTCCAGCATATGCCTAAGTATGGAAAGTTTCTCAAAAATCTTCTTTCCAACAAAAAGAAACTTGAGGGGATCTCTAAAGTATCACTTAGTGAGCACTATTCTGCTGTGGTGTAGAACAAGCTGCCCGAGAAATTGGGAGATTCGGGTCGTTTCACGATCCCGTGTCTATTTGGCGGCTTGCCTCTAAACAACGCGTTGGCCGACCTGGGTGCTAGCATCAATATGATGCCAAATTCTATCTATAAACAGTTGGACCTAGGTGAACTGAAGCCGACGTGCATGAGCATTACGTTGGCTAATCGCTCAGTCAAGTATCCACGGGGAATTGCGAAGAATATGTTAGTGAAATTCGGTAAGTTTGTCTTCATCGTGGATTTCGTTATTCTGGATATGGAAGTGGATGATTGAGTTCCACTCTTCCTAGGATGCCCGTTCCTACGTACCGCCAAGGCGATCATCGATGTCTTTGATGGGAAACTCACACTCCGTGTGGGGGATGAGATGATCACATTCGATACTGCTAAGTCCGAGAGTGATGTTGGCAAGCATAGCCACTCCGTGTGCATGCTTGAGGCCTTCACGGACAACCATTGGGACTCTGATCCATAGATAGAAGTAGGTGAACCCGCCTCTAGTTTAGAAGAACCATCTGAGTGGGCGGTAGAGTTAGAAGGATTGTTAGATGAGCCGGACGATTACGACGATGAGGTGCGTGATGATATGCTGGAGATGATGGCAGAATTCGAAGAAATCATAGGTAAAACCCCAAGTGTGGGGAAGTTGGTGGAGGTTGAAGAAGATCCCGGTGATCCGGGGGATAGAAACTCCCATTCCTGAACCGTTACCCATCACCATTTTGCATTCTGAGGGGAGAACCATTGAACCAACATCTAGTAGCCGTCCCCCTAGATCTAGGCCACCCTGGAAGAGAACCCGTACGTCGAGAGATACATGTGAGTTAGAGGGAGTGCAAACCCCAAGTGTGGGGATGTTTAGATGTGACCGCATGCTGGAGTATTTGAACAGTGTTATCTTCGGACCCGGTAGGTTTAAGTGTTGGTGGAAGGATCTGAGTGCTATACATGATACACATTTGAGGTTTGGTAGGAGCTTGTGTATGTTGAGGTTAGGGAGAATCGGTAGGCCGCGTAGGATGAAAGCGGTACCGGTTAGGATCCAGGAGAAGCCTCCTGATAGGTTTGTTTGAGTCTCGGGCAAGTACCCGGGATGTAGAGTTTGTGTGCATTACTTGGTTTGAGTTCGTGTCATTTTTGTGTTTTTTGGTTTGTGTGTTTGTTTGTGTCGTGTCTTGCAGGGATTCGCGCTTGATTCGGTGAGGGAAATCATCAGGAATGAACTTCCAGGTATGTTTTACGTTGGTTTTTTATCATTGGAACAAGTTTTTAAAAGGTTTGGGTGAAAATGAATTTTAGGAACCCAAAATTTTTCTAAGTATAAAAAAAATTGACAAAGTTCTTAACTTTCTGTGAAAGACAGTCCCTCGCGGTACGCAAGAGATCTCCCCTATGTTCCTCGTGGTACGCGACAGATAGAAATAGGGGCTGGTTAAAATTTCACTCCCTCGCGGTACGCGAGGAGTAGCTCCTAGATCTTCGCGGTACGCGGGGCTCTTCTGGACTTGCTTTTCTTCCTTGTTTTCCCATGTTACCCCTCACCCGCATCTACCACCATCATACATCACTTTTTTCCTCCATAATTCATCACCATTCACATTACCATCATCCATCATATCACTCACCATCCACCATGACATGGGAAAATTTAAACCGTTCATGACCATTGCTCTACTTGCTATGGCATTCATGTATATGTGTTTGCCACCCAGTGAGTACGTTTCTCTACTATATATCTATCTTGAGTCTTTTATTTTTAATTGAGTCATTCTTTTGAGTCAGTTTGATGCTACGGGTTTGCTTGAGGTTTATTTTCCAGGTGCACATAATCCCCCCGTACTCAATCTCAATTCGGGCGGGGTGGATTATCACTTATTTGAAGTTTGTAAAGGCAACCCAGCAGTATGTGCAACCGCGACCGAAATGCTATACGGTGCACAAGAGGAAGAAGGAAGCTGGAATTTCATTCATGCATATATCATTACCTGCTAAGTCGCTTCCTGTTTATTTTTAGTTATGTCTTGCTTCACATTGAGGACAATGTGTCTTTCAATTGTGGGGATGTGAGTGTTTAGTTTGTTTAGTTTTAGTTTATGTCTTTATAAAAATTTAAAAAATATTTAAAAATTTTGAAAAATGTCCATGGAAATAACTGTTTATACTTGGAAAATGATAGTACAATTGGATCTTTTGTTGAGTTTAAGTGATATAAATAAATGAAAACGCGTTTGAATTGTGATGTTTTGGTAGATCCAGCCAGTTTTAATAGCTTAAATAGCCTGTTTGTGTTACTAAGGATTAATCACGTAATTAAATCATGATATCTTGTGGGTATTCATCTTAGATTATCGGTAATACTGAAACTATCAACATAGGGTGATAGATACCACGTTAAGTTAAAATTTAGAGGTTTTGAAATTTTTGGCACACCATTCTCTTTTTATGAGAATAAATCTGAGTTTGGTGGCGTCCACATCCATAAATTTCATAATTCATGAGCTTATGTGTAAGAATACTGAGTTTTGCTTATGTGTTACCCTCTGGGATGGCCACTTGGAGAAAACACCCCTAAGTGATTCTTGTGTGCTTCATTGATTATACTTAGTCTATGTGTTACCTTCCGGGATAGTGACTTGGTTGAAACTTCTCTAGACTAAAGTTTATTTGCTAATTAAGGCTCATTCCCATCCATTCATTCATTGATCATCTGATTTCTAAAACCTATAAATTTTAGTTTAATGTGGTAGGGTAAATCTATATGGTTTGATCCGTGCCTAAACATGACCGTGAGACGGGATTAGGTAGAGCTGTAACTGTTAAGTGTGAGTCACATGGATTGATTGATAAATGTATAAATTGGAATTAGAACACTTTACAGGAGCTTGAAAGTTGGTGCTTGGGTTTAATCGGACAGAAATACTGATTATTGCTTTTTAACGCGTGAGTATGTTTTGCTAACTGGTAATTGATGTTTATAAAATTAGATCTCGGTTAAGATTCCATTTGCAACTTTTTCGAGGATGAAAAAGGTTAAGTGTGGGGATGTTTGATGTAGTGCAAAGCACACATCTTTATTCCTAGTGTTTAGTGCATTTTTAGTTAGTTTTATCTGTGTTTTGAGTCGTTTTTGTATACTATTGAGTCTTTGTTATGTTTACAGATGCTCGTAAGAATTACACGAGAATACGTGAAGAAACCGAGCAAGAGAACGAAGCCGGAAGAAAGTCTAGCGTTCCAAATGAAAAAAATGTTGAATTTCAGTTTCTCTCGGTACGCGAGAAGTCCAGAGAAATCTTTCGCGGTACGCGAGGGAAAGGATAATCGGCCGCAACTATTTTGTTCCTCGCGGTACGCGAGGAACCCAACCTGATTGTCTCGCGGTACGCGAGAGAGCTATTTTCCGAGAAAAACCCTAATTTTGATTTAAATAGCTTTTGATTCCCATTATGAGAGGAGTTCAATTTTTATCCGTCTAGAGAGAGACCAGAGGCGATTTTGAGAGATTGGAAGCCAAATCAAGTGCAAAGTTGAAGACTTTGGATCCCTGGTTCGTTAGTAATAGCGTATTCGATTTCAAGCTTTGATTTTTATCTTTAATTTGTGTGTTTGACACCATGAATCTTGTTTCTACTTTTGTTTTTAGTTGTTTGAGCATGATCCTAGGCTAGAACTTTGATATTGCCTAGGTCACATGATGAATACTTGTTAAAGTTTCAGTTTTTATTCGGTTTGTGGATTCAATTAATGGGTTTATGATTGTGTAAAAGATCTTGAGTTGATAATTGTGATGTTATTACATGTTTAGATTTGATCTTGTGTTTGATTTCAATTCCTTGCGTTGATTGTGGTTGTCTGCCTGTTTGATTAGCGTATCTTTTTCATAGATCTTAGGATTTGTGATTAGTGTGGTTTGCTAGACGTAGTAGCTATAGGAGTTGTCATTGATTACTGATTAGAGTTGAGTGTATATCCTAGTTCAATACCCGAGAGGTGAGAATTAGTCGTTTTGTCTTCGTCATTAGGAATCCGAGTGTCAGATGTCTGAGAGGAAGCCGGTATTAGGTGTCTAATGATTGTTACTATTTGTGTCATAGTTGTTTTCTAGAGATTACCCCGTGCATTCTTCGAGTGTATTGGTACACGGAGAGACTGAGAGGTAATCTGTGTATTATGGTACTTTATCATAGTTGAAAATACATAAGAAGTGATCCAACAATCTGGTGAGTTATTGCATCTTTAGGTTCCTTAGTTGGTGACACCCTGAGAGTGATTAGGGATCCACTAGGTTATCTAGAGTTGTTTCATTAGAAACCCAGATCCATTATAGTTTCCATAACCGGTAGAAGTTATGCTTTGCAAAGTAGGATTTCGACCTAGGTAATATTCTTCCCATTCTTGATTTCACCTTTATCTTTTATCTGATTAGTTGAGTTGACCTTAGTTTATTGCATTATTAGTTATAATCAGTAGTGTAGTAAACCCCCCAAACCAAATCAATCTTTAGTCTGAGTCATAGTCAAGTATTAGTATTCAGTGTCTCTAGGGTTCTATAACTCGGTTTACTGTTAAGTTGTGCTACACTCGATAGGTACACTTGCCTGTCAGTGCGGTTTAGTTCATAGGTATTCCTATTATTACTTAGGAGTCTAGCTAGGTTTTTATTCATAGTTTTTATAGACCCTCTGGGCGACATCAGAGATGTGTATGGAAGAAGATGTAGAACCCCGGTTTGTTGGGGAGAAATTGGACAGAAAGACTTCGCGAGTCTCGAAGTGGTCAAAGCTACTTCTGTGAAATTTGAACAAATTAAAGCTCTCATGAAAGTCGCTAAAGACAGACAAAAAACATATGCGGATAAGAGAAGAAGAGACATAGAATTTAAAGTAGGGGATATGGTACCGTTAAAAGTGTCACCCTAGAAAGGAATCATCCGATTCAGGAAGCATGGCAAACTAAGTCCAAGGTTTGTCAGACCTTTCAACATCCTAGCAAAATTGGGTTACGTTGCCAACCGACTGGACTTGCCCGACGAGCTTGATGGGATTCACCCTACATTCCACGTGTCGCACTTACGCAAATGCTTAGCAAATGACACGGCTCACATACCATATGACAAGATCGAAGTAGATAACAATTTAAACTATGTAGAAGAACCAATAGCTATCCTTGACCGAGCCGAGAAACGACTATGCAATAAGTCGATTCCTTTGGTTAAAGTACAATGGAAGCACATAAATGGGTCAGAAGCTACTTGGGAAAAAGATGATGAGATGAAAGAACTGCACCCTTAATTATTTAACGTGTAGTAGATTTCGAGGACGAAACCTCTATAAGGAGGGAAGACTTATAACATCCCGAAATAATAAAACAGATAAATAAAAGCGAGGTCAGGATTTTATCAAAGGAAAAGAAAATGGAAGGGAAGCGGGCTTGGGCTCGGCTCCAATGGGCCGATGTAGCCCATGTATATAAAGTCACGATGCAGCTCTTCTTCATCATTCCATTAAATTACACACAAAACCTAGAGAGAGAAAGCTTGAGGTTCTAGAGAGAGAAACCTTGAGGAACAACATCCATGCTCTGATTTCCGCTCCGTCTTGTTCCTCCAACATCTTGATCGATTCTACACAAAGAATCACGAGTTTTAGGTAAAGATAATATTTTTAGGGTTTATATTTTTAAACATAAGATTGAGTTTTTCTCCAAGAATGGGTTTTTAGGGTTTATGGGTTTTTAAACATAAAGATTAGATTTTTATGCATGAAAAGTGAATCTAAGTTCAGATATAGCATCATTAAAGGTAGATAGACATTTTTAACATAAAAGTTAAACTTTTGGATCAAAATCAGAACTACAATAATCAAAGTTCTTAAGCCGACTCTCAAGTGTTGGCCACCTGCAAGTGCCGACATTCGGTGAGGAAGAAGACGGTGAGAATCTCCCATAAGGGAGAATCGACCCTTAGTGAATCGGCTCCTGAGAGTCGGCCCTCACTACAAACACGTTGAATATCGTCTCCCTACCCAAATCCAAAGTCCTGAACACAAGTTCAGGTGACACATACGAGTGTGGCTAGTGACTCTCCTAGCCTACTCTCATGTGTGATAGTCGACGCTCCCGGCCGACACTCCCATATCTTAGCCGACTCTTGCCTTAAATAATAGAATTCGTACTTTAACTTATGTGCAGATCATTATATGCATTAGCAATAGTTAAAACATCATCTTCGGGTGGAATACCAGTAGACATGTGAGTTCTATATGCCCCTATATGTTACTTGCAAGTCATTTTAAATGTTTTGGGGCTGAAGTGTATACATTAAATGAACGAATGTTATGAATACCAATGTGTGATGCCCGACAAATTCAGGTTAATATCCATACCGACTATTACTTGAATTCATATGATTACACTTGCATCATACTTAATTATAGAGTAATTAAGTATATATTTCATACAACAAGTCCATTCGTTCATTTCATTACATGCATCGGTAATCGGGTGGATTATCGGGTGACACACGCGTCCTGTCACACGAACGTTGGTGAAATTTAGAAATAATATTTAGACATATATTTTGTGTGCAAAAAATATATGTAATACTGTGATTTAATATTTCGTTCTTATATGAATTTTTACGGAATTTTTAGAGCAACTTTTATTTTGACGATTTTTAAGCGGATACGCGATATGTGACAACAACTCTATATTGGATTTTATAAAAATGACTTGATTTATATAATGGGCTTATTAATTCAGCTATTTATCTTTATGAATTCTAATGGAACCCAATCCCTTGTAAATAGTCTAAAAAATGCAACAAAAGCCCAAACCCATTTACTAAAACCACCCTTAAACCCCCTTAAACCATTTTTAACCCATCATTTCTTTCATATTTTTGACCATATGGTCATGGACCATCCATCCAAATGAAAATCTTGGTTATAAGTGTTAAAATCCATGTTTTTAACAAAAGGTTTTCATAATAAAGAGTTGTTGACACATATTGGTGCATTTGGTGGTTTGAAATGTTTGTTTATGTTGTTTATTGCTCGTTGCTATTTATAGTAACTTTATTTATTGAAATATTGTAGAAATGAGCATAAGATATGTTTGAAAGTTTAAATGATGCTTATATTAGTAGAATGAGTAGGAAATGTGAGATTTTTGGTTGAAATGTTGTGTCACCATGTTATGGTCGACTTACTATATAAGGAAACTTTAATTTGTCATATTTTGTGTTATGATGTTCTAATGGGTAAATAAATGATAATATAATTCTATAACATCTGTTAAAGTGCTAGAAAGAGTTATTTGAATTTACACATGTGTAAAAGGTCGTTTGGACCACTTTCCTAAAAAGGAAACTTTAATTGAACATATTTGGTATGTGTATGTTATAAAGTTCTTAAATAGGTTAAATGGCATTATTACTATATTAATAGATGACTTATGCAATAATATGTGATTTGGAATTGTATTATAACATGTTTTGGAGGACCTTACTAAATAAGGAAACTTTATTAGTTTGGGAACTTTACCTTTGCTTGAAATAGAAAGTGTATGAATAGAATCATGTATATAGTATGTTACTAGTATAATTTCATGTGTAATTTGTTTAGTTTATCTATGACATCTAAAGTACACTAAAACTCTAATTGCCAAAAAAGGGAAACTTTGCTATGTTAAGGACTATGGTATAGTAATGACACGTTATGTTACTTGTTCAAATGAGTTGAAATAATGTTAATAGGTTATCAGTGTAATGACATAACTTATGTGGATGATTGGTTAATATGCATGAAAAATACCATGAAGATGTACACGTGGCATGTTACTTGTCACATGTTACTTACTTATTCAATTACTTAAGACTATGTGTTACCATCTATGTTATGAACATATGTAACTATGTTACTTAGTATGTGTTACTTACTTATGCAATTACTTAAGACTATGTGTTACCATCTATGTTATGAACATATGTAACTATGTTACTTAGTATATGTTACTTACTTATGCAATTACTTAAGACTATGTGTTACCATCTATGTTATGAACATATGCAACTATGTTACTTGTATGTGTTACTTACTTATGCAATTACTTGAAACATGTGTGTTATGTCATAAGGTGTTACTTATGTGTTAATTGTACATGTTTTCACCATGTGTTACCAACGGGTCGTCGTGTCGAACTTGGTCAACACTGGTCAACATTAGTCAACATTGGTCAAACCTTGGTCAAACCTCGGTCAACTTTGGTCAAACCTTTTCAAAACGTCAATGTACCCTTTCAACGTTGAGTCGTTTGGATGAATGTGGTTACATAAACCATGTTTACTTTCATAGACCTTATAGCCTTACTATTCCTAGGGCTCGGTTAGGGCGGTTGTCCAGACTTGCTAGATTTCTCGTGTTGCTTTCATACTTCATTCACCTCATTCCCGGTTGAGTTTTCACGGCCCCATTTTACTTACTTTTCCATTTGGGGGAGATACATGCTAAATCAGTTTCTTTCTTAGTCGTATGACGTTACTTTTTGATTTTGCTTTAATATATAAGTGAGTGCATTTCCCACATGTAAAGTCCTCTCATAATCGAACCGTTCATTATTTCCCAAGCGAGTTAATCATGAATAGTACTATTGGGTTTAACAACCCTCACCCGGGTTGTAATGAACCAACTTTCGGTTTATCCTATGATATGTTCATATTATTATAAGGGGTGTTTTTAAATAAAATGAAAGTTGGTGGTGTTTTTATTTCATCAAAACAACCTAGTTTTGGATGAAATGGTTTAATTACAAAGTTGAAGGACTAGAATTGTAATTAACCAATTATGGATTTGTGGGTGGATAAAAATGGCTTTGTGTGTGTGTGTGTCACAAATCAGAGAAAAAGGGGGAGAAGAAGGAGCCTTTCAAGAGAAAATTCTACACTTGCATGCTAGGATTTGAGGGTGTTGATTTGCACAACTCCTCCAAATCATCAAGTAAGTATTATATCATCTCCTACATCCACCATTATTGGTGTTCTTGAGGTTTATGGAGAAAAAATGAAATTGGGGCAGCATTGGGTAGGATAGATGATAGATAACTTGAAGTAACTTGTTATCTAACTTGTTTAAAGCTAATGAGTAGTTATTATCACCCTTTAATCATCCAATTTGGAGTTTTGAAAATTAGGGTTCTTGAGAACCCAATAGGGGAGTTTTACAATTAAAGATGTTTGAATGGTGAATTGAGTGGGAATAAGTGCTTATGGTGTAATATAAACACAGTTCAAGTAGAAAACCTAATTGATTTGGTGTATTATTAATTAGATGAAATTGTGGAAATTAGGTGAAAAACCCTAATGGGTCAAAATGGGTTGATTTTGATTATGAAGGATAAAAGCTTGTGTAAAGCTAAGTAAACCAAGATTAGATGATGGGTGAGGATCATAAGATCTTGGGTGGGTGATTAACTACATTTGATGAATGTCTTGGGGTAATCTTGACTACTAAAACATGTGGATGTTTAGGTGATCAAGGCATTAAAGGTGATAGCTTTGAAGACCGGTTGAAACCTTCATTGGCAAAGGTAAGTGCTTTGCACTTAGTTAGGAGTGGATAAGTAGTTTATATGTAAGTAGATTATGTATTTTAATTCTATTTACATGTTGTATGTTGATTTTGACTATGTGGTATATGGTCAAACTAAAGTGTGAGTATGGTAGAATTGGTGTAGTTGACTTAATGAGGAAATTAGTCATACTAACGGGTGAAATGTGGTAAAAGTGGTGTAATAGACTAATGTGGTAAAAAGTCAAACATAATGTGATAATTTGGTGTAGTTGACTAGTGTGGTATATAGTCAAACTAAAATATGGAATGTGGTGATTGTTGTAAATTGACTTAGCATGGTATAAGTCAAACCATTTGTGCATAAATGGTGAAATTGATATAAAATTGACTTAATATGGTATAAGTCAAACCATTGTGGATAATGGTGAAATTGGTGTAATTTGACCTTAGTAGTATAGGGTTAAACTATTATGTTGAAATATGTGTAATTAGACTATGTGGTTAATAGTCAAACTTGAATGTGCAAATATGGTAAATAGGTGTAATTAGACTATGTGGGTAATAATCAAACTTATATGTGCAAATGTGGTAAAAGGGTGTAATTAGACTATGTGGTTAATAGTCAAACTTGAATTTGCGAAAGAGGAAAATAGATGTATCTAGACTATGTGGTTAATAGTCAAACATGAATGTACAAATATGGTTAAATGGTGTGAATGACTCAATGTGATCAAGAGTCAACTAAAATGTAAAATGTAGTAACATTAGACTAGAATTGACTTAATGTGGTAAAAGTCAACCGTTGGTGCTAAAATAGTAAATTGATTGATTACATGAAGTGTGGATACTTCATGAAGGTGTTTACGTGAAATGTGGATACTTCACGGGTGGTAGTGAGGTCAAGTACTTCAGGGGTGAAAGTGATGTCAAATACTTCACGGGTGACATGAAGTGTGGATACTTCATGGGTCGACATGGAGTCAAATACTCCATGCTAGAAAGAGAGTGGTGGTCCTCGCAATAGACATGTGGATATGTCAATTTGATGAATGGTGAAACGTTGGACTTGTATGGGTCAATACATATCTAAGTTATAGGTCTTTGTATGCCTAAACAATTAAATGATTGAACTTGAAGTCAAACACTTCGAGGGTAAAATATGAGTAGTGGTACTCGGGTTTGGGGGTTGATAACTAACAAATATATGTTAGAACATGTGGGTGATCTTATATGTAGTTTAAACATGAGTTTATGATGGTTAAAAGACAAAATATGCAAATAGGTCAGTCGACGGGGAGTTGCATAGGCTGAAAATCATTTTTGGGGCATGTTTGAGCTGCTGCCAACGTATCATACGCCCGGGCAGCGCCTCATACGCCGGGAGCGTATGATACGACCATTTGGGTCTGGTAGACGCTGGGATTTTTGGGTTTTTGGGGTTTTGGCCTTTCGTTGTTGTAGGGACTTGTGGGAGTTCCCCTAGGGATACTTATGTTTACTAACCATGTTCAAATTGATGCTTTAAATGTAGGGAAAGCTCCGGAGTGATCTCGGGTCTCGCATCATGTGAATTGGATTCTCGTGGACATGTTTAGTAATTGATTTTTGTTAATTTTCTCGTATACAGTCTTTACAAACTATTTGGGGTTGTTACAAGTTGCGGATAACTTGTTAGTAACTTTTGTTAAACTAATTTGTGGAAATTGTGTTAGTTTAAAATTCATGTTTGTAAAACTTAACGTATGGATACGTTAAATGTCGTTTTGGGACCTAACTTCCGCGTGTTTTAAAATGTTAAAATTGGGTTGAAATTTTGGGTGTTACAACTTGGTATCAGAGCAATGGTTTGAGGGATTTGGTGTGCGAGACATCGAACTCAAACCTAAAATTCTCTTTATATGGTCGGAGAAATGAGAATCCAATGATGACATGACCTAGACACAGAGCTTAAAGGGGTGAGGTTAGTATTGATTTTGATGTTGTATGTTTTAATTGGTGTCCAATATGAACTAATTGTGCTGAAAGTTGTTAAGGGATTCGTTATACGGAGATAGTGAATGTAATTGGGCATATTACGTTATCAATCATGCCTGGCTAGTGTGATTCTTAATGTAACATGTTCGAATGCCTTCTCGATAACCATATGATGATGAACACCGACAATGAGTAAGTGAAGGTGATTAAATGTGTATATGCATATGTTATGTGTTTGTGGATAAATGATTATGCAGGGGTAATTAATATACACATAGGAAGAAGTAGAGCCTTATAGAGTAAGACTAGAGGACTATAAGTAGGTAGAACACCTACAAACTTATTACTAAACGGTTGGGGATGACTAGGGGAAAACATATCTTCATAGGCGGAATTATAGATGGAAGTTGACTTAAGACTCATGCATGAAAGAGTCTATGAGGATGTCACCTCGAGGATGAGGATGAGGATGAGCTTGGGATTAGTCGAGAGATATGGAAAGCAACCTTTTAGTGGAGGATGGCTAAATCTTTTTTGTGATGTTGTGCTTCCTTTAAGGAAGATAGGTGCTCATTGAGGTGGTAATTTGAAGAACCACATGAAGCCTTAATGGCGGGAGGATCAAATGTAGTCGAATACGTGGAGGAAGGAAACATTTGCTTCACAAGGGGTTCGTGGTGGGAGATCCAAAGGAGTAAATAGTGGATTTTGTTCGTTGGTCTACAAACAATACATCACTATAATGGTATTGGCTTTGAAGCGACCCATTGTGATGAGCGGATAGAGTACTACTCACGGAGAGTCGACTCCGAAAATTGGTGGATTTTTTGGTGTTCTTTGTATGGAGAAAGGCTTAAATACGTGGAGGTAATGCAACAGGGAGAACTCGAGAGACGTTCTTGAGTTAGCTTTGTCCACAAGCCGACGTGGATATTAAAATATGGAGTTTTCTTCACGTACGTTAGACCGGTGGATTAATAAAAAAAATGATGGGACACAGTACGCCATAGTGTTCTAGTCCTAATAATGGGTGCTACAGTTGTTACAAGTCGGGACTCATTCGAAGTGAATGTCCCGAGTTAAAGCACACGAATGAAAGGGGGGAGAAAATAGAAATTTTAAGGCTGTCAGGCCGAACATTTCTATCCACCAAAGACAGAACTGATGTCTTTTGGTATAATTGTTGGATGAGAATTTATTTGAATTTTTAATCAAAAGATGTGGGTTAAACAATCACATGGAATGGAGTCCTACGATTATAGTTAAAGTTGTGTGGGTAAAGGGTGATGTGTCGATCTGTTCTCACCTAGAGACGGTGAAACACGTGACGCATGAAGTGGTGTATGCTTGGCTTATGCCATTGACACCAACCGGGGTGATGGAATACTCGATGTTCCAGTTGTGAAGAAGTTCATGAGGGTTCTATACCCGAATGTCTCTTCTTGGGTGTAACCATTCTCTTAAGGAAAAGAAGAATGGAAGATTGTATACGTGCGTTCACCTTTGGGTTTGAGCATGTGACTAAAAGTCTTAGTTTCAACAAACCAAAGTAAAGCTAGGTGATATCCCATGTATGGTATCATTCCCGTTATGAATACTATGGGATTGCCGATGTAACTTTCTGGCTTGTTAGAAGTTCCATGGTTTTGTGAATCATTGTGAAAGGTGTGTAGACCCATTTATGCTTATACAGTGGTCGTTTATTAGATGATAGTAGTTTTTATCTTTGAAGCAAAGTCGTTCAAACTCATTATCTTCCTGAATTCCCTGAAAGGAGTGGCCTTTCTTTGGAATGATTTGTTGTGCCATTTTGGCTTTGAGGTGGTGAATTATAAAGACATATACGTTGACCGACAATGATTGAAGTAATCAAAGGGTAAATGGTGTTTGGAGTCTTAGAACTTCATAGGTGGCGTAAATGAAGTCTTCAAACTTCAAAGGGGCATTTTAAGATTGAGATCCTTGAATCTCAAAGGATGAATTACGCTAAAAGTCGTTGGGATTAATAGGGTGTTGGTTTATGAAAGAAGATTGGCCTATGGCATTTGACGCGTCTTTCCTTAGGAAGACCGTATGCCTTGTATGTTGTTTGGGTGCCTCATGGATTAGACTCGTTTTGTATATATGCAACGAGACAGGAGTATCGCATATTCTCCTAGTCAGTTGTGAGCTTGATTGTAGCAATTAAATGAGAGAACTTGGAGAGGGAATTGATGAATCTGTACGCGGGCGAGCGGTAGAAGGTTGAATTGAAGTCCTCGAACTTCATCGGTGTTCTTGAAGTCTTTGTACATCATGGGTGATGATTGAGACTTAAAAGTCTCATGGGTTATTGTACGTTTGTTTTAGAGTTTAACTTTTGGTGGCTGGGGATGAAAAGAGGCACAATCTAGTGTGTGGTTATAAGTGTCTCACTTGCCTACGGGTTAAGGCCAAATACCAAAACGGAACCTACTCTTCCGTGTGATCGGAGAACTTTGGTTCAAGAAGGTGTGATATGACATGGTGCTTTGTACATGTAGAGTCGGATTAAGGTTTTAGTGTCTCCTTCGATTCGGAGGAAACGAGGTGACTAATTATCCTTAGTTAAAATATGGTGTCATCTTATCTACCGTTTGAGTATTCATATTCGATTTAATGAATTACTAAATGGTGAACAGTGTCGAATACCGTTTGTTTGGGTGCTATTGGTTGTCGTGAAACTAAGAATCATGTTGTGATTTAAGACTTAGCGTGTAAGATCTTGTTTATTGAGTGTGATTGAGAAATCCACTCAAGGTGGATAGAAAACACTAAGTGGATTTAGGGAGGAGGTGTATTGAAAATTCAAAAGGGAACTTTAGCGACAAAAAGTTCCCCTTATAAAGGGGGTGTACCGGGTTCGAAAACGTGGGAGGCCGAGTTCCCGTTTAGTGGGATTGTCCAGACTTCACTTTAGTTTGTAAAATGGTATGTCATTAGGAGTTACTCGGGGGATCGTATACACTCCATGATACATTCCTCGTGGTTTATCCACGGGAATGTGTGACCAAGTGTCCGTTCGGCGGGATCCTTAGATAAGGGCGGAAACTACTCGGGAATCTAAGGATAGATACTCGTGTGTTACCCTAATATTTTGGTGGATCGGGTTTCGGGGACGAAACCCAAAATTAGGGGGAGTTATTTGTAACGAACCAACTTTTGGTTTATCCTATGATATGTTCATATTATTATAAGGGGTGTTTTTAAATAAAATGAAAGTTGGTAGGTGTTTTTATTTCATCAAAACAACCTAGTTTTGGATGAAATGGTTTAATTAAAAAGTTGAGGGACTAGAATTGTAATTAACCAATTCTGGATTTGTGAGAGGAAAAAAATGGCGACACACACACTTTGTGTGTGTGTGTGTAATCATAGAAAAAGGGAGAGAAGAAGGACTCTTTCAAGAGCAAATTCTACACTTGCATGCTAGGATTTGAGGGTGTTGATCTACACAACTCCTCCAAATCATGAAGTAAGTATTCTATCATCTCCTACATCCACCATTGTTGGTGTTCTTGAGGTTTATAGAGAAAAACAAAATTGGGGTTGCATTGGGTAGGATTGATGATAGATAACTTGAAATAACTTGTTATCTAACGTGTTTAAAGCTAATGAGTAGTTATTATCACCCTTTAATCATCCAATTTGGATTTATGATAATTAGGGTTCTTAAGAACCCAATTTGGGGTTTTTGCAATTAAATATGTTTGAATGGTGAATTGAGTGGGAATAAGTGCTTATGGTGTAATATAAACACAGTTCAAGTAGAAAACCTAATTGATTTGGTGTATTATTAATTAGATGAAATTGTGGAAATTAGGTGAAAAACCCTAACGGGTCAAAATGGGTTGATTTTGATTATGAAGGATAAAAGCTTGTGTAAAGCTAAGTAAACCAAGATTAGATGATGGGTGAGGATCATAAGATCTTGGGTGGGTGATTAACTACATTTGATGAATGTCTTGGGGTAATCTTGACTACTAAAACATGTGGATGTTTAGGTGATCAAGGCATTAAAGGTGATAGCTTTGAAGACCGGTTGAAACCTTCATTGGCAAAGGTAAGTGCTTTGCACTTAGTTAGGAGTGGATAAGTAGTTTATATGTAAGTAGATTATGTATTTTAATTCTATTTACATGTTGTATGTTGATTTTGACTATGTGGTATATGGTCAAACTAAAGTGTGAGTATGGTAGAATTGGTGTAGTTGACTTAATGAGGAAATTAGTCATACTAACGGGTGAAATGTGGTAAAAGTGGTGTAATAGACTAATGTGGTAAAAAGTCAAACATAATGTGATAATTTGGTGTAGTTGACTAGTGTGGTATATAGTCAAACTAAAATATGGAATGTGGTGATTGTTGTAAATTGACTTAGCATGGTATAAGTCAAACCATTTGTGCATAAATGGTGAAATTGATATAAAATTGACTTAATATGGTATAAGTCAAACCATTGTGGATAATGGTGAAATTGGTGTAATTTGACCTTAGTAGTATAGGGTTAAACTATTATGTTGAAATATGTGTAATTAGACTATGTGGTTAATAGTCAAACTTGAATGTGCAAATATGGTAAATAGGTGTAATTAGACTATGTGGGTAATAATCAAACTTATATGTGCAAATGTGGTAAAAGGGTGTAATTAGACTATGTGGTTAATAGTTAAACTTGAATTTGCGAATGAGGTAAATAGATGTATCTAGACTATGTGGTTAATAGTCAAACATGAATGTACAAATATGGTTAAATGGTGTGAATGACTCAATGTGATCAAGAGTCAACTAAAATGTAAAATGTAGTAACATTAGACTAGAATTGACTTAATGTGGTAAAAGTCAACCGTTGGTGCTAAAATAGTAAATTGATTGATTACATGAAGTGTGGATACTTCATGAAGGTGTTTACGTGAAATGTGGATACTTCACGGGTGTAACATTTCTGATTTCACTGTCTTAATTTACAATTCAATGTAAACCATTTCAATTCCAAAGCCTGTACACTAGTCGTATCAACAATAAAATGAAAATCCGTAATTTATTTCACGGGTATACTTTATTAAAAGTTATATATTGTGCATATATATATATATAATTAGCAAACAAATACGGACACGCATGGATTCAATTAACAAAAATCACGCGTTTGCTCGAACCCTAAACCATTTGAACCCAACACTCTCAATTTTGACTCTAACCCTTAATTTGGACTTTCTTGGACTCATTTGACTCTCAAAAGTCAAACAGCCCCATTCCGTGACAACTCAAGGGGCCATCAACGGATTTTCTGTCGAATTGGACACTTCATGGTTATTCAAACGTTGAGTCGGCCCAACCCAGACCCAAACAACAATCAATTTCATTCGTCACGCGGTTAGATTCAAATTTTGAACTAATTTGACTTCTAATAGTCAAACCGTATCAATCTAGTTTAATTCGTGAAATTTACACGTTTTCAATCCCTGAAATCATTCCCCAGTCAACCTCCAAGTGAACCTAGACAAGTATCAGACTCGATTCGTTCACAATTCAATAGAATAACGCGAATTCAGCCTGCAAAAGCGTTTCGGTCAAATCAAAATCGAATTGGTAAAATCAAATAAAATTGAACGAATTAAACTACTATCCCTCACGCGTATACCTCCTCTCAAACTCTCCCAACCCCTGTCGAACCTACATTTCACCTCTGAAGCTCTCTCGATCGCGAAGAACAGTCGGAACCAAACTCGTAGCCGCCAGCACTTGTTGCCCAATCTCAACGTGTAAGTCTTATGTCATTAGAACCGTAATCAAACACTGATCAATAGCCCTATATCAATTTATTCTAGAAATACAGAATCAAATCCATTCAAAAATCTAGGGTTCTTGGCATTCATATTGATTTGTGTTTCGATTCGAGATTTACGTTTTAAATTTTTAGTATTCTAATATTTCAGCGAAACCACCTAGTCCGGCTGGCAAGTTACTGTGCCGCCGAACCAGGCGGCGTGGGTTCGAAACCTACCAAATCAGTCCTTTTTCGCGAACCATGAATACCGGACCCGGACACCTCCCTATTATGGGTTATCAGATATTCGAGTGGATCTTTTACGCATATGTTTTCCCTGGTCCAGCGGTGTACATGTATTACCCACACAGGATCCACCCGGGTTCGAACCGGCTGGCCTGTTTACATTTTTAAAACCGTTTTTATAACTCCAAAAAATTTATAAAAATTATTTTTTTAAACCTTGTAACAATTATAAACAGTATAAAAGCATAATCTGTTTCATATAAAACTCGATTTAATCCAAAATTAAAAGTATTAAATTACATATAAACCTTTTTAATCCAAACTTAAAAATGTTTAAATAAATTTTTAAATGAAAACAGTTTAATTTTTTTTATATATAAGTTATAAAGGATTTAATTAAAACAATCAAGACTTATTTTTCTAAAGAAAATAAATAAATAAATAAAAGTTATTTATTCCAAAGATAAATATATTTTATTGTTTACACCTTTATAAATAAATATCATTTTTACGTATCTTTATAAATAAATAAATAAATTATTTATTTAAATAAGATAAATCATACAACTAATTTTTATATAACTAAATTTTTAAGTAATAATAATTATTTAATCCATTTAGTCATTCGAACTCGAAACTTGGTTTAATTATTTAAAACTATTTATTTAAACCCCTCATTTTGTTAAACATTTCATTTAAGTACAAACCACTAATACTTACCACTCCAACACTTGTTACATACAACCGACTCAAACCTAGACTTAGACATATACTATTGTACCCTCCAATAATTCAAATATACATTATACATTAGGTTAACGTGGTGAGTTGCAAGGATCAATTTACTACTTAGTCTCCCGCGTTTAGCTACACCTTGAACCATGTGAGTATTCACAACCCCTTTTACTCTTTTACACTTTTGGGGTGGAACATGAACTTTATACACATTACACGATTACATTTATACAAACAACACAATTACATATCCTTTTTACATTCATGTGTGCAAAATTTGAGCTTTGTGCCCGAGTGCTAGTTGTGCCAATCTTTGTGAAAACTTATGTGCAATCATTAACTATTCAAGCCGACGGTTTTCAATGATAGATCTATTGAGTCTGACAAACCCACCCAAGTGGAGGTGATTGATACCGACAACACAATTTGCATACTAGTTACAAAGGTTTGGTTGTACTTGATTACACAATAGCTGCTCCCCATAAATGCCTTATTCTATCATGTCTTGTAAAGGATTTGTTTTCAACTACATGCTATCTATATACAACTGTGTGTTATACTCACCAACTTTTTAGTTGACTTTATTTTATTCATGTTTCAGGCCCTAATATGTGAGAATGATTCAAGACGTGCTCAATATAGGATTTGGACTTAGCAATTTAAATCAAGAATTCTATGAGTTGTTTTATGTTTCCTTGTTTGAATTTGGTTTGTACTTGGATTATTTGTAATGGAAATTTGACTTTAATATATTTCTATTTAGTCAACCTTGTGCTATGAACAGTCTACATGTCCCGCCCCGATTATTCCGCCATCGGTCGGGGTTTGACAGATTGGTATCAGAGCCTTGGTTATAGGGAATTAGGTTATTAGACACCTTGACCTAGACTATAACTTTAGGACAACCACTTATGCTATGCTTCATGATTATGTGCTATGTGCTACATGTTATATGTTACATGCTTAGTATGATTACTTATTATTTCATTTTGATGACTTATGTGTTTTAAATCCATGACTTATTAGAATATTCTTAATAATTAAATAAATAATATCTTTCCTATATTCTAAAACCTCATAATATTTCTATCTTCTTTCTATCTTTATCCATTCTAAGCATGTGGAAAATTCTTGAAGCAAAAATCTTAAAAAAATCTTATTTCTTCGTTAAGGTTTTTTAAACTTGTTAAATTATTTGAGGACACGTGCAATCTGGAAGAGTGGCACCTGTATTTTGGGTTTTGCTGCTATTCTTACCCAATTGGTGACACAACTCACCCAAGCCAATGGTGCCACCAATGGCAACAATGGTGGAAATGGAAGCAATAGTGGTAATAATGGTGGAAATGGTGGTAACAATCCATCTCAATGCACCTTCAAGCACTTCAACTCGTGCAATCCCCTAAAGTTCTATGGTACCGAAGGAGCTACTGGACTCCTTCAATGGTTCGAAAGCATTGAGAACACCTTTCTCAATAGTGACTGCCCCGACAACATTCGTGTTCGTCATGCTACAAGTGTTCTTCAAAAGCGGGCACTCACGTGGTGGAATGGGGAGAAAAGAAATAGGGGTGTTGATGTAGCTATGGCCTTTTCCTTGGGATGAGGTCAAAAGGCTTATGACCGAGGAGTTCTGTCCTCGAAATGAAGTGAAGAAATTAGAGGCTGAATTTTGGGATCTTGCCCAAGATAGTGGGGAAAGCTTAGCATATACAACTTGGTTCCACGAGTTGAGTCTTCTCGTGCCCCACATGGTCACTCCTTTGTCCCGTTGTATCGAAAAGTATATTGGTGGGCTACCAAGACAAATCCAAGATACTGTCTTAGGTAGAAATCCTGCTACTCTGGAGGATGCTATTCGTCTATCTGCTACCTTAATTGATAATCATGTGAAGGATGGGACTCTTACCAAAAAGGGCTCTAAGAAAGTTTCTGAAACCGTAACCCCTCCTACCCATATCAAAGAAGCCACAACTGAACCCTCTCGCAATAATAAAAAGAGGAAAGTTAGAAATTTTGCTGTGGTTACTCCTGCTATTCCCGTTAATCAATTTGCACCCGTAGTTCAAGCACCGGCTAAAAAGCCATATGTTGGGATCTACCCTCTTTGTGCCACCTACAATTATCATCATCCTCAAAGTATCCCATGTCGCTTTTGTACTCATTGTGGGAGATATGGTCATACTATCAATGTTTGTAGGGCCAAATCTCTTGGTCATTTCTGATTTCACTGTCTTAATTTACAATTCAATGTAAACCATTTCAATTCCAAAGCCTGTACACTAGTCGTATCAACAATAAAATGAAAATCCGCAATTTATTTCACGGGTATACTTTATTAAAAGTTATATATTGTGCATATATATATATAATTAGCAAACAAATACGGACACGCATGGATTCAATTAACAAAAATCACGCGTTTGCTCGAACCCTAAACCATTTGAACCCAACACTCTCAATTTTGACTCTAACCCTTAATTTGGACTTTCTTGGACTCATTTGACTCTCAAAAGTCAAACAGCCCCATTCCGTGACAACTCAAGGGGCCATTAACGGATTTTCTGTCGAATTGGACTCTTCATGGTTATTCAAACGTTGAGTCGGCCCAACCCAGACCCAAACAACAATCAATTTCATTCGTCACGCGGTCAGATTCAAATTTTGAACATATTTGACTTCTAATAGCCAAACCGATCAATCTAGTTTAATTCGTGAAATTTACGCGTATTCAATCCCTGAAATCATTCCCTAGTCAACCTCCAAGTGAACCTAGACTAGTATCAGACTCGATTCGTTCACAATTCAATAGAATAACGTGAATTCAGCCTGCAAAAGCATTTCGGTCAAATCAAAATCGAATTGGTAAAATCAAATAAAATTGAACGAATTAAACTACTATCCCTCACGCGTATACCTCCTCTCAAACTCTCCCAACCCTGTCAAACCTGCATTTCACCTCTGAAGCTCTCTCGATCGCGAAGAACAGTCGGAACCAAACTCGTAGCCGCCATCACTTGTTGCCCAATCTCAACGTGTAAGTCTTATGTCATTAGAACCGTAATCAAACACTGATCAATAGCCCTATATCAATTTATTCTAGAAATACAGAATCAAATCAATTCAAAAATCTAGGGTTCTTGGCATTCGTATTGATTTGGGTTTCGATTCGAGATTTACGTTTTAAATTTTTAGTATTCTAATATTTCAGCGAAACCACCTGGTCCGGCCGGCAAGTTACTGCGTCGCCGAACCAGGTGGCGTGGGTTCGAAACCTACCAAATCAGTCCTTTCTCGCGAACCATGAATACCGGACCCGGACACCTCCCTGTTACGGGTTATCAGATATTCGAGTGGATCTTTTACGCATATGTTTTCACTGGTCCAGCGGTGTACATGTATTACCCACACAGGATCCACCCGGGTTCGAACCGGGTGGCCTGTTTACATTTTTAAAACCGTTTTTATAACTCCAAAAATTTTATAAAAATTATTTTTATAAACCTTGTAACAATTATAAACAGTATAAAAGCATAATCTGTTTCATATAAAACTCGATTTAATCCAAAATTAAAAGTATTAAATTACATATAAACCTTTTTAATCCAAACTTAAAAATGTTTAAATAAATTTTTAAATGAAAACAGTTTAATTTTTTTTATATATAAGTTATAAAGGATTTAATTAAAACAATCAAGACTTATTTTTCTAAAGAAAAAAAAATAAATAAATAAAAGTTATTTATTCCAAAGATAAATATATTTTATTGTTTACACCTTTATAAATAAATATCATTTTTACGTATCTTTATAAATAAATAAATAAATTATTTATTTAAATAAGATAAATCATACAACTAATTTTTATATAACTAAATTTTTAAGTAATAATAATTATTTAATCCATTTAGTCATTCGAACTCGAAACTTGGTTTAATTATTTAAAACTATTTATTTAAACCCCTCATTTTGTTAAACATTTCATTTAAGTACAAACCACTAATACTTACCACTCCAACACTTGTTACATACAACCGACTCAAACCTAGACATAGACATATACTATTGTACCCTCCAATAATTCAAATATACATTATACATTAGGTTAACGTGGTGAGTTGCAAGGATCAATTTACTACTTAGTCTCCCGCGTTTAGCTACACCTTGAACCATGTGAGTATTCACAACCCCTTTTACTCTTTTACACTTTTGGGGTGGAACATGAAATTTATACACATTACATGATTACATTTATACAAACAACACAATTACATATCCTTTTTACATTCATGTGTGCAAAATTTGAGCTTTGTGCCCGAGTGCTAGTTGTGCCAATCTTTGTGAAAACTTATGTGCAATCATTAACTATTCAAGCCGACGGTTTTCAATGATAGATCTATTGAGTCTGACAAACCCACCCAAGTGGAAGTGATTGATACCGACAACACAATTTGCATACTAGTTACAAAGGTTTGGTTGTACTTGATTACACAATAGCTGCTCCCCATAAATACCTTATTCTATCATGTCTTGTAAAGGATTTGTTTTCAAGTACATGCTATCTATATACAACTGTGTTATACTCACCAACTTTTTAGTTGACTTTATTTTATTTATGTTTCAGGCCCTAATATGTGAGAATGATTCAATACGTGCTCAATATAGGATTTGGACTTAGCAATTTAAATCAAGAATTCTATGAGTTGTTTTATGTTTCCTTGTTTGAATTTGGTTTGTACTTGGATTATTTGTAATGGAAATCTGACTTTAATATATTTCAATTTAGTCAACCTTGTGCTATGAACAGTCTACATGTCCCGCCCCGATGATTCCGCCATCGGTCGGGGTGTGACAACGGGTGGTAGTGAGGTCAAGTACTTCAAGGGTGAAAGTGAAGTCAAATACTTCACGGGTGACATGAAGTGTGGATACTTTATGGGTCGACATGGAGTCAAATACTCCATGCGAGATAGCGAGTGGTGGTCCTCGCAATAGACATGCGGATATGTCAATTTGATGAATGGTGAAACGTTGGACTTGTATGGGTCAATACATGTCTAAGTTATAGGTCTTTGTATGCCTAAACAATTAAATGATTGAACTTGAAGTCAAACACTTCGAGGGTAAAATATGAGTAGTGGTACTCGGGTTTGGGGGTTGATAACTAAAAAATATATGTTAGAACATGTGGGTGATCTTATATGTAGTTTAAACATGAGTTTATGATGATTAATAGACTAAATATGCAAACGGGTCAGTCGACGGGGAGTTGCATAGGCTGAAAATCATTTTTGGGGCATATTTGAGCTGCTGCCAGCGTATCATACGCCCGGGCAGTGCCTCATACGCCGGGAGCGTTTGATACGACCATTTGGGTCTGGTAGACGCTGGGATTTTTGGGCTTTTGGGGTTTTGGCCTTTCATTGTTGTACGGACTTGTGGGAGTTCCTAGGGCTAAGTTGTTCATGCTACACATGAAACCTAATTGATTACAAGCTACATGACACTAGACCATACATGAAACTTGAGTGCTACATTTACACATGAAACTAAGTTACTTACAATTGTTGCAATTGATTGAGCACATTACACACAAATAATGGTCATACACTTTGTTCATCAAAGTTGAAAACCATAACACATTGGAGCTACTCGAGGTTTGACGTATTCTTGTTCAAACACCAGTAAAATCTGAAACTTTAAGTTATACTACCTTGTTACTCTCTAGTTGCTAACAGACCTGCCTATTTAGGGACATAGTTACTTATTAGCAACTCATATGTGAAAGCAATAAACATGAACTAAGTGATTTTGTGCCCTCTTGCCCCGCACACCACGGAAGGATCTATACGGACCATACGATGATTTGAGTAACTACGGGTGCACACGTAATTATAAAAATCAGCGCATGGAAAACATAGTGAATTCTATCGTGTGTTATGACCTAAAACCTATCGTGATATATAACAACGAAACTAATGTGATATGATAAGGGCATGGTGGATACGCCGATGGTACCTCCTATATATAAGTGTCCTATCATATTATCAGGAGTAGCGTTGTTCGTGTCACGTGAAGTTTTGACCTAAACAAATGTTTGTGTAACCTCCTCTCCACCAACAGCTTTGAGGACGTTCATCAAACCCTAACCATCAAATTCTCATCAAACCCACTCCAATTAATGCATTTCACCTTTAGAATCCAAATGGTTATTCGACAGTTTTACTCCTTAAACCCACTTAAAAAAAAAAAAAACTAAATTCATTATCATCATTCATATCTGACTATGAATATCAAAACCTGTGTTTGGTCTTCAGTTACACTCCCAAAATCTAGCAATCAAAACACGTTGAGAATCCAAACCCGCACCTCTTTCTAGATCCAGTAACTTCCACTAGTAAAATTACGGGACGAAATTCCCTCAACATGGGGATACTGTAACATCCATGATTTTACTGGTATTATTTTATTCTTACAATAATGACATTTTCAATTGAATCTTGTACTCCTTCAACGCAATATGTTACATTCATTATTATTATTCTAAACATGTATTTTAATGATAAATAAATATGTAAATACGCATACATCTGATTTTATTAAATGAACCATTTACACAATTTGAAATTTCTATTAAATAAATGTTTATTTTCTTTATAAATAATTAGATCTTTTTATATAAATGTTATAAATAAATAAAATAGATTTTTATTTGGTCTTAAACCCCATTTTTGGCCAACTTTGACTTTCAAAAGTCAAAGCAACCCAATTCGTGATAATCAAGGGCTGCCTTTGACCGAATACTTGTTGGTTTGGACTCTTCGTGAATTCTCAAGCAGCAATCGATCCAATCCCGGCCCAAACATCAAGCCAATTCGTCCAATTTAACGGGCATGATTCAAAATTCAAACAAATTTGACTCCTCAAGTCAAACCGTATCAATCCGTGTTTAATTCGTGTAATTGACGCGTATTGGACCCCGGAAATCATGCATGATTGATCTCGACTGAATCCGGACCTCAAACCTAACTCGATTCATCCAAAATCGAACCGAAAACGCGTGATTAAATCCCGATAGTAATTTTTCCGAATCACAATCAAACGAGGTGATTTGAACGAAATTAATTAAATCAAACCACTCATTCACCTTCGTGAACTGTCACACAAACGCTCTCAACCCTCAATCGATTAACATTTCGCCTCTAAAGTCCTGCCAAGTACCAAGATCAGTCGGAGCTTCATCCCTATCGTTCTCGCACGTCCCTGCACCAAATTACGTAAGTCTAGTGTCGTTATGTTCGTTTCTGAGTCCTTGTCAAAAGCCCCATATCACTTTGCAAGAACAGAACCCATAAACCAAAAATCAATTTAGGGTTCTTGTTTTTAACGTACGAATCTGAATTGGGGATTTTTATTAAGCCGAATTTTCGTATTATAAAATTTTGGTTTACTAACAAGACCAGCGAACCACCTAGTTCAGCCGGTTAAGACACTCGGACCTGAACTAGGCGGTGTGGGTTCGAAACCCACGGCCTGCGCGACCGGCCTGACTTTTTGGGCCCACATTAAAAACCAAAATCGGTCCCATCTCCGTCGCGTGTTAAATCAATTCGGAACCAAATCATTTACAAGACCCGTCCGTTGGCCCAGTGGTTCGTCTCATCCAACCTTCACAGAATTGACCCGGGTTCGAGTCCCTGTGGTCTGGTTATTTTTTTGAACCCGTTTTAAAGCGCCAAGAACATTAAAAAAATTATTTTTATAAAACCCACTTTTATTAGAACAGAATAAAGCAATGTTTATAATTTTTGTACAAAAAATCCATATTTTTATAAATTTAGTTGTTAATTATTCAATCTAAATTAAATATTTTTGGAGTAATTAATTTAACTAATAGTATAAATTTTAATGACAAAATCTTATAAATGCTTCTTGAAAAGTTTTATAAAAATATATATTCAAAACTAATAAAACTATATCTAAATATATATAGTTCTATATACTTAAAGAATACATGTGAATTGTAATTAAATTTATTTATTTCAAATGATAAATAAATGAACAAAGTTACTTATTATCTATATAAATTACTTTTACAAATACACTTAGAGTTTGAATTATATTTAAGGATTATTAATGTGAACACATATTTACATTTCTCTATAAATAAATAAATAAAGAAAAAAAAATTATTACTTATTTAAATTATAAATATAATTTTCACACTATTTTTCTAACTAAATAAATAAATAATAATTGTTAAATTTATTTGGTTATTCAAACCCAAACCCTAATTTCAATTATTTTAATACTATTCATTTTAATTCTTTCATTTATAAAACACCTCATTCAAGTACAAACCGTAATCATCTACACACACCTTTTCAAACTGCAAATCAAACCCATTGTACACACATCTATTGTAACCCTAGACTTGACCATAGTCTATTGAGCATATTATTAAACTAGATTCATATACATTACACTCTAGGTTAACGTTGTGAGTTACAAGGATCACTTTGCTACCTAGTCTCTCGTACTAGCTACACCTCGATTCAGGTGAGTATTACATAGCCCCTTTTACTCTTTTACACTTTTTGGGGTGAATCATGAACTCTATACAAACAATTGCTTACATTTACACAAACTACACAAACACAAATCCTCTTTACATTCATGTGTGCAAATTTGAGCTTTATGTTTGAGTGCTAGGTGTGTTAACTTTTATGTGCAATTTATGTGCCATTATTAACTATTCAAGCCGACGGTTAATAATGATAGATCTATTGAGTCTGACAAACCCACCCAGATTGGGGTGATTGTTACCGACAACACAATTTGCATGCTAGTTACAAAGGTTTGATTGTACTTTGGTTACACAATAGTTGCTCCCCATAAATGCCTTATTTTATCATGTTATGTAAGGATTTGTTTATTCACATCTATATACTATCTATGTACAAACCTGTGTATACTCACCAACTTTTTAGTTGACCTTATTTTATTCATGTTTCAGGTGCTAATGTGTGATTTGATCAAGACTTGCTACACATAGGTTTTGGGACTTAGTTAATGTTAATTCAAGCACAAGTTGTATTTCATTTATGTAACATGGAATTGGTGTATGTTTGTTTGATTTGAAATGGATTTAATATATTACAATTTAGTCAACCTTGAGCTCATGAACAGTCTACATGTCCCGCCCCGACATTTCCGCCGTCGGTTGGGGTGTGACAGATTGGTATCAGAGCCTTGGTTATAGGGAATTAGGTTATTAGACACTCTTGACCTAGACTATAACCTTAGGATACCCATACTATGCCATGCTACTACATGTTACATTATTATTTCTTATGTGAATATTTTTACATGTTATACTATATAATTACATCATATGATACAATACTTAATAGCCTATGTGTCACATTACCTGCCAACTTTTGTCTCCTATTCATTGCTACCTATTTGATTTATTTAAAGTGTTATCCTAAGTTTCCACACACACTCATATACACTTAGTTCTTCATGCACCCTAAACTCACACATATAATGTCACCACCTCTTGTGATCTAAATCTAAACTAATGGGCCTAAAGCCCATTAATAATAAACTAGAAGCCCACTTACCCTCCAAGAAGAAGAAGCCTACTACAACATATAAGCCTCACTTTCGGGCCTCAAAGCCCAGTCCACAACAATTCTCATCATGACCATGAGCCCAACAATAGTGTTATTAATACATGATGGCTGGAAAAGTGTGTAGGCCCATGAGGGATTCTGGCTAAGGAAAGATAGGGTACTTAAGTGTGTCCTAGTGACCCACCCCTCTTTCCTGGGAATCCTCCTCAGGGATGCATTGCTTATAGGTCAATTGTATTTCTAAAATACTGTTGTGAAGGCTCGGTGTTATGACTAGTCAAACTCTAAACCTATGAGAACTCCTATATTTAACACTAAATATTTTATTATTAGTTACAACCTTTTCATTGTTTCCTACTAGACATGGACTCCTACTCTCCTTCCTCCCCGGTATACCGTCTCGGAGAAGGGTCTGATTGGGAAGATGACATCAGGACACCCGTGCATCGGTCACCAACACCCCAGCTGCTAGACCAAGGTTTGATGTAAGGGAAGATTGGATTAGGAACACCGGCCCAAGACTTCGAACATCTGGATCACCCGCACCCAGGAACCCGTATCAGACACCCCATCTCCACAATCAGTTACCACCCCCACTAAGAGACCCATATCTAATGCCCGAACCGTACCATCCTAACCCCTGGGTAAGGCATACCACGGCAACCACTAGTGTTATGAGAATTCCAACCAATGACATTCACCAATATGTAAGGACCTCAGAATTTGAGAGGCAAAGGATGGAGCAGGGGGTAATGCACGACTTGCAAGGACAAAGAATGGATAGCCTAGCAAACCAATTAGGGTACCAAAAGGAGTTAATCTCCATCCCTGAAAAAGAAATACTGTAGCATCGCACAGAGACAGCTAAAGCAGAAGCCAGATCGGCTACCCGAGTGACCATAGCGGTACTCGTCTTGAGAATTATTCTCCTTCTAGTGGAAAGCTACAAGAGACGTTAACAAAATTATTTTTCCATTATTTATTGTCTTTAAATTTTCAGTTTGAGAACCATTTCCCTATGTTCTGAGTAATGTTTAACATTTCAGCATTTAATCAATTTTATATATTCCAACTCTAAAATTACTATTCATTGATTTGACCCGTTGAGTGTGAATTATACCCATTATATTTTCATCAAAATTTCTCAAGTATCACATTCTTCATTCAATACGATTTAGTACACTACCGACAATCTTCATCGTAAACAAATCATCCTATTGTTTGATTTAAACAACATCGTTATTTTGTTCAAACAAAACGTTTAACAAACTTTTAGATAGTATCAGAAATATGAATTTTCTATAAACATTTTCATATTGTGAGAAAACTCAATACAACCTGTTTTATAATAGCATCATTTCAAATTGATAAATAAGTATGATTTTCCTCATTAAAGTAATTATTTCTAAAACCTGGCTAAATTGATTACAACTACTTGATTAGCCAATAATTTCTCTTAAAAATATTCTCTTTATAATAATAATAAAAAAATTTAAAATTTTTTTCCTATAAACTGTCTATTTATTTAAATTATGTAACTCAATGGTTTCACTACTTTATATATCTACAACCAAGAACAATTTACCACTTTCTATTTTCAAACCAAGATCAGTATTTATAAACACATTTCCCTGAATGTTTTCAGAACCTCCTCGTTATCTTTCACTTACCACTTCAAGAGACGACCCATTTCGCGTAAACCATTAACCATCCCTACGAACCTCAACGAGATTTAAAGAGCTAGAACCTAACTACCACATCCTACACGAACATGAACCAACGCGCTGCTCCGCAACACCTGGTCACATGCAAAACTCGTTAGTATATGTCACACAAAATTCAATAACTTACGTATGCACGTTCACAAGATACACATCACGATCACATAATACATGAAACTAGTTTATTTGCAAATCACAATTTACTACATTGATCACATAACACATGATTTGCAATATACATGATACATAACAATTGTTTGCTTGGTACAAAATACTAGATTGAACATGAAACTTATTGAGCTACAAAATACATGATGCTAAGTTGTCAACACCATACATGAACTTCATTTCCTACAATACACATGACACTATGTTGTTTACATTACACATGAGAGCTTATTGATTTACAAAATATATGATGCTAAGTTGTTCACGCCACACATGAAACCTATTTGATTACAAGCTACATGACACTAGACCATACATGAAACTTGAGTGCTACATTTACACATGAAACTAAGTTACTTACAATTGTTGCAATTGATTGAGCACATTACACACAAATAATAGTCATACACTTTGTTCATCAAAGTTGAAAACCATAACACATTGGAGCTACTCGAGGTTTGACGTATTCTTGTTCAAACACCAGTAAAATCTGAAACTTTAAGTTATACTACCTTGTTACTCTCTAGTTGCTAACAGACCTGCCTATTTAGGGACATAGTTACTTATTAGCAACTCATATGTGAAAGCATTAAACATGAACTGAGTGATTTTGTGCCCTCTTGCCCCGCACACCACGGAAGGATCTATACGGACCATACGATGATTTGAGTAACTACGGGTGCACAAGTAATTATAAAAATCAGCGCATGGAAAACATAGTGAATTCTATCGTGTGTTATGACCTAAATCCTATCGTGATATATAACAATGAAACTAATGTGATATGACAAGGGCATGGTGGATACGCCGATGGTACTTCATATATATAAGTGCCCTATCATATTATCAGGGGTAGCGTAGTTCGTGTCACGTGAAGTTTTGACCCAAACAAATGTTTGTGTAACCTCCTCTTTACCAACAGTTTTGAGCACGTTCATCAAACCCTAACCATCAAATTCTCATCAAACCCACTCCAATTAATGCATTTCACCTTTAGAATCCAAATGGTTATTCGACAGTTTTACTCCTTAAACCCACTTCAAAAAAAAAAAAAACTAAATTCATTATCATCATTCATATCTGACTATGAATATCAAAACCTGTGTCTGGTCATCAGTTACACTCCCAAAATCTAGCACTCAAAACACATTGAGAATCCAAACCCGCACCTCTTTCCTTATCCAGTAACTTCCACTAGTAAAATTACGGGACGAAATTCCATCAACATGGGGATACTGTAACATCCATGATTTTACTGGTATTATTTTATTCTTACAATAATGACATTTTCAATTCAATCTTGTACTCCTTCAATGCAATATGTTACATTCATTATTATTATTCTAAACATGTATTTTAATGATAAATAAATATGTAAATACGCATACATCTGATTTTATTAAATGATCCATTTACACAATTTGAAATTTCTATTAAATAAATGTTTATTTTCTTTATAAATAATTAGATCTTTTTATATAAATGTTATAAATAAATAAAATAGATTTTTATTTGGTCTTAAACCCCATTTTTCGCAAATTTTGACTTTCAAACGTCAAAGCAGCCCAATTCGTGATAATCCAGGGCTGCCTTCGACCGAATACTTGTTTGTTTGGACTCTTCGTGAATTCTCAAGCAGCAATCGATCCAATCCCGGCCCAAACATCAAGCCAATTCGTCCAATTTAGCGGGCATGATTCAAAATTCAAACAAATTTGACTCCTCAGGTCAAACCGTATCAATCCGTGTTTAATTCGTGTAATTGACGCGTATTGGACCCCGGAAATCATGCATGTTTGATCTCGACTGAATCCGGACCTCAAACCTGCTCGATTCATCCAAAATCGAACCGAAAACGCGTGATTAAATCCCGATAGTCATTGTTTTCCGAATCACAATCAAACTGGGTGATTTGAATGAAATTAATTAAATCAAAACACTCATTCACCTTCGTGAACTGTCACACAAACGCTCTCAACCCTCAATCGATTAACATTTCGCCTCTAAATTCCTGTCGAGTACCAAGATTAGTCGGAGCTTCATCCCTATCGTTCTCGCACGTCCCTGCACCAAATTACGTAAGTCTAGTGTCGTTATGTTCGTTTCTGAGTGCTTGTCAAAAGCCCCATATCAATTTGCAAGAACAGAACCCATAAACCAAAAATCAATTTAGGGTTCTTGTTTTTAACGTATGAATCTGAATTGGGGATTTTGATTAAGCCGAATTTTCGTATTATAAAATTTGGTTTACTAACAAGACCAGCGAACCACCTAGTTCAGCCAGTTAAGACACTCGGACCTGAACTAGGCGGTGTGGGTTCGAAACCCACAGCCTGCGGGGCCGGCCGGACTTTTTGGGCCCTCGTTAAAAACCAAAACCGGTCCCATCTCCGTCACGTGTTAAATCAATTCGGAACCAAATCATTTACAATACCCGTCCGTTTGCCCAGTGGTTCGTCTCATCCAACCTTAAAAAAATTATTTTTATAAAACCCACTTTTATTAGAACAGAATAAAGCAATGTTTATAATTTTTGTACAAAAAATCCCTATTTTTATAAATTTAGTTGTTAATTATTCAATCTAAATTAAATATTTTTGGAGTAATTAATTTAACTAATAGTATAAATTTTAATGAAAAAATTTCATAAATGTTTCTTGAAAAGTTTTATAAAATTATATATTCAAAACTAATAAAACTATATCTAAATATATATAGTTCTATATACTTAAAGAATACATGTAAATTGTAATTAAATTTATTTATTTCAAATGATAAATATATGACCAAATTTACTTATTATCTATATAAATTACTTTTACAAATACACTTAGAGTTTCAATTATATTTAAGGATTATTAATGTGAACACATATTTACATCTCTCTATATATAAATAAATAATGTAAAAATAAATAATAATTGTTTAATTTATTTGGTTATTCAAATCCAAACCCTAATTTTAATTATTTTAATACTATTCATTTTAATACTTCATTTATAAAACACCCCATTCAAGTACAAACCGCAATCATCTACACACACCTTTTCAAACTGCAACTCAAACCCGTTGTACACACATCTATTGTAACCCTAGACTTGACCATAGTCTATTGAGCATATTATTAACCTAGATTCATATACATTACACTCTAGGTTAACGTTGTGAGTTACAAGGATCACTTTGCTACCTAGTCTATCGTACTAGCTACACCTCGATTCAGGTGAGTATTACATAGCCCCTTTTATTCTTTTACACTTTTTGGGGTGAATCATGAACTCTATACAAATAATTTCTTACGTTTACACAAACACAAATCCTCTTTACATTCATGTGTGCAAATTTGAGCTTTATGTTTGAGTGCTAGGTGTGTTAACTTTTGTGTGCAATTTATGTGTAATCATTAACTATTCAAGCCGACGGTTAACAATGATAGATCTATTGAGTCTGACAAACCCACCCAGATTGGGGTGATTGTTACCGACAACACAATTTGCATGCTAGTTACAAAGGTTTGATTGTACTTTGGTTACACAATAGTTGCTCCCCATAAGTGCCTTATTTTATCATGTTATGTAAGGATTTGTTTATTCACATCTATATACTATCTATGTACAAACCTGTGTATGCTCACCAACTTTTTAGTTGACCTTATTTTATTCATGTTTCAGGTGCTAATGTGTGATTTGATCAAGACTTGCTACACATAGGTTTTGGGACTTAGTTAATGTTAATTCAAGCACAAGTTGTATTTCATTTATGTAACTTGGAATTGGTGTATGTTTGTTTGATTTGAAATGGATTTAATATATTACAATTTAGTCAACCTTGATCTCATGAACAGTCTACATGTCCCGCCCCGACGTTTCCGCCGTCGGTTGGGGTGTGACATATTGCATGTTATGAATGTATGAAAACGTTATGGACAGAAGCGATGACAACGGCTACTTCATTGGACGGACGACCACTCGACTAATGTGCATCCAGAAATGGAAGTCTAGAAAGGTATACTAAACTAAGGCTACTTCGGAAGAATCAGTCGCTCAATCGATGCACGACTGTATATATAGTTCGGGTGGAAACGGATGCCTTAGGGCAGCCGGGCGAATAGATGGACTACGATGGTAGGACGGTTAAGACGGTCGGCCGAAGGTTTGCCAAACGGTTAACGTTGACGGACAGTTTCTAGTGCCAGACGGGTAATTAAATGGGCTACAACAGTAGTTCGAGGACGTTGTCTTTGTGACTTACGTAATCAGAATGACGGGTTGATCACCCTAATTTGTATGACCATGAATGTTCATCAATAAATAAGCATGTATGTATTTATATACGTACTCATTATGAATGATATATGAAAGCAGTAAGGTAAAGAATGTACAAATATATATATATATATATATATATATATATATATTCTCTTAAGACAACGTAAATGCTAGATTGCTTTTAAACAAGAACTCACCAGCGTTATGTCACACCCCGCCATGGCGGAAACGCGAGGCGTAACATTCATGGTTTTCAAAGCACATGACTATCGCAAACACATACGTAATAAATGGATACATAAACAAGTTTAAAGTTTTACATCTCAAAATGTTAATTAAGTTTACAAAAAGTTAAGATTTCACAAATATGACTCATATACAATGAGTTATACAAGAGAAATCCCCCAAAACCTTATGACCACGTTCAATTTCCTTAAAAACAAACTTAAAAAGTGTCAACACGAGATTGGTGAGTTCACATGTTTTATTCAAATGTTCTTGTAATTCCAACGTTCCCAAAACGTTCAAATGTATAAAGTTATCAGATCAAATAATATATGTATAACCAATGAATTGAATAATGAATGACCAACTAACCCCATTTGTAAACTACCAAGGAATAAAAATAATATGTAATACATGAGACCGTAACCAACCCATGACTAGAGAATGCCCTCCCTCGCTTTACCACGAGAACAAAATAAAACAATATGCGGCCATTTGACCCTTCAGGTGCCGGTTAGCGCGACTAACCATGATCGGGGGCGTCACCCCCAAAAGTAATATTTATAGAATCCTAGGCTAAGTGCATAGCTAATGGTTACAAATGATGGTGATCTTCGGGGGACTTTTAGCGCTCTCTATGTTCCTCATGCAAACATAACGGTCTGGTCTTTGTTCGTTCATTAATGTATGAAAATAGTTTCAAGTATGTTTCCTCCCCAAAAACATTTCAAAAACTAGAAAAAGGGGACAGTGAAACTCACCTCGATAATAGTGTATGCTAGCAAATATTTGTGTACAAATATAGGCTCTGCCTATCCGTACCCAAATGATACAAGAGTACTTATATATTAAGACTACCCGTCTTAAATGCATGTTGTTCACCCTACTTACCGAATCTCGTCAAGTACTCCTTTGTTTAATAAAAACAGTGTTTTCATGTAACGAATCATTGGTGATTATTAATTCAGTCTAGACGTTATACATTTCTTTAAGAAAAATGTTATGTCCCTATATTGGTGACTTATTATATTTACCCAAAAATAAATATTATTTTTGTAATTATGTATAATATATTCACATTAGGGTTCACGCATATACATATAATTATTTCTCAACAATAATTATTCAAGTATATCCATGCATGTTAATTACACTATGTACGTATAGACCATGTTAGCACGTCCACATACAAATACTTATGTTCCGAACGACATCTAGTAATTCTTTTACGTTCATCATGCATTTATTTTTACCAATACATGTATATAAATATTTCAACATTTCAACATATGCTTAAATATGTTTCATGACGACATGTGATTATTTTTAATCGAACCTAACCGTAGATTTCATGCACATATCTATTTATTTATTTTTCGACCTCATGTAATCGTATCAAATGTTCATGTTATGATACTAACCATTATTTCCTTGATCAATTTCCATGATTCAATCATAACCATAGCTTCAATCTTGGATGGGTCCACGTGAATACCCTTCTTATTGATGACATGTCCAAGAAAATGAACTTTTCGGATCCAAAACTCACTTAGAGAATTTGGCATATAGCTTCTCATTTCCGAGCAGTTCCAAGATCAACTTCAAATGATGTTCATGTTCCTCCATGGTTCGTGAATATATCAATATGTCATCGATAAACAAAATCATGAATTTATCCAAGTATGGCTTGCACATGCCGTTCATGAGATCCATGAAAACTGCCGGCGCATTAGTCATACCAAACGGCATGACTAGAAACTCGTAGTGAGCATAACGAGTCCTAAAAGCCGTCTTTGGTATGTATTCCTCCTGGATTCTCAGTTGATGATACCTTGATCGTAGATCAATCTTAGAATAGAAGCTAGAACTTGAAGTTGATTGAATAAATCATGTATTCTAGGAAGCGGATACCGGTTTTTAATTTTTCAGTTTGTTCAACTCCTGGTAATCAATACATATTCTAAAGGTTCCATCCTTTTTCTTCACAAACAAGACCTGAGCTCCCCAGGGTGAGAAACTCGGTCTTATGAAACCTTTATCAAGTAACTCTTGTAGTTGACTTGATAATTCTTGCATCTCGTAAGGTGCTAGACGATACGGTGATCGTGCAACTGGTGCGGCTCCTGGTATTAGGTTGATCCGGAACTCGACTTGTCTTGGTGGCGGTAATCTAGGTAAGTCTTAGGGAAATACATCAGGGTAATCCCTAACAATTGGTTTATCCTCAAGTCAACGTTCCTCGGGTTTCTTCCCAACGATGTTAGCCAGGAATGCGCAATAACCCTTGCGTAGGTACTTATGGGCTTTCATGCAGTTTATCATTTTCAACATTGTTCTACCCTTTTCATCTTGAATTAAAAGAATTTCTCCGCTTGGTAGTGGGATACGTACAATCTTTTCGAAGCATACGATCTCGACATGATTTTTTGATAACCAATCCATGCCAATGACGATGTCAAAACTTCACAGATCAACAGGTAGAAGGTTTATAATAAATGTATGGTTTTCTAGACATAAAGTACAACCCTTAATGACCTCTCCGGTTTTAATTAATTTCACATTTGCTAATTCAATTGTATAACTTTGATCTAGTTTGCTGGTCTTAATACGGAGTAAAGATTTAAAATCATTTGACACAAAGCTCGTATCAGCACCCGAATTGAAAAGTACAGAGGCATAGTGATTATTTATTGGGAACGTACCAGTGACAATGTTCGGGTCCTGGCGTGCGTCCCCGACATCCATCACAAATGCTCTTCCTGGTGCCTGAGCGTTGTTCTTATTCTTCCACTTAGGACAGTCCTTCTTGAAGTGCTTCAGATCACCACATTTAAAGCATCCTTGTTTAGCTTTACCCGTGGGGTTGGTGTTGATTCGACAATTTTGTGTGGTATGTCCGAACCTTCCACACTTCCCACACTTGATACATCCTCCACCATGGTGATACCCACACTTAGTACACCTCAGCAGCATTCCATTGTATTCTTTTATTTCCACAGTATTTGCAGCAAAAGCCTTCGCGTTTTCCTACTTCTTGAATTCTTGCTTTCCAGATTTGTCACCCTGGTTTCCCATCCATTTCCTCTTCTCCCCAAATTTTCTTACTTCAAACTCCTTCTTCACAAATAATCCATTACGCACAACATCATCTCTTAACTTGAATGCTAGAGTTATAGCACTCTTGGCATCCATAGGATTTGACGAAGTTACCATGCTGCGAATTTGAGGCGCAAGGCCCCATAAATATCTCTCAACATGCTTATGTTCTGGTGTAACCATGTGTGGCACTAGGATTGCTAGTTCATTGAAATGGTCAGTGTAGCCAGCCACATCATCTCCGATCATTTGCAAGTTCCGCATCTCAGCCTCAATTTTTGTAACTCGTTTCGAGGACAATATTCCTCAATCATCATACTTTTCAGTTCTTCCCATGATAATTGATATGCTGTCTGCTTCCCCAATGTCTTTACTTGAGAATTCCACTAGGTCAAATCTTTATCAGTGAGTGTGCAAGTAGAATACTTCACCATGCAGTCAGCGGTGCATTCACTGATATCAATCACTGACTCCATCTTCTCAACCCACCTCATCAGGCCTACTGCACCCTCGGTGCCATTAAAGTTGCGAGGGTTGCAGGATAGGAAGGCCTTATAGTTGCACTTCGTTCCCGAAGCATATGTAAGGTCACAAGTCACTATTTTAATAACGTCATTAACTTAGATCATGACTGTATGTTACGGAGATGATTACTCGTTCAATTATCTCCAAAACCTCCGGCTGTGCCACTACCTCCTGCACCTCCTCCGCCGGTACCACAACCATTCCCTCCGCCCTTATTTCGATTGGCTTCATACTGCTCCATGGAAGCAGCTACACGTTGTGTTATGAGTTGCTCCACGTCGGTGGAAATCGTCATGTTGGTATCACAAGTGGTGTCACGGGGGCGTTATTCGCTTAGGTGCCATGGTGTTCTTTCTAACATGTAATTTAAAAAGAAACAACATTATATAATAATAATAATGATATAACATGACATAAAGATGCAACAACATCAAACACAAACAACCATCATCACAACATATATAACACATACATAGTACATTGTTCCAAAAGAAAAGGATACAAAATAGATGGGTTCATATGACCACATCAGTACCAAAGTTTCAAATTACATAGTGTGTTACGGGCACAACCCGCCCGTAATAGGTCTAAAAATAGGAAAATGTTCTTGGCGGAACGGTAGCTAAGGTCATCATAGCCTCCACGCGTGCCTCAACTAAAGTAGCTCAGAGCTTGGCCTCAATCGCCCTCTGCTCGGCTACCTCTGATCTCCGCTCAGCGGCGGTGCACCCCAACTCCATCTCTTCCAGTCTCCTGTCGACCTCCACCAATCGGTTAACTGCGTTCTGAAGGGACTGGTCGTACAGCTCTTGATCCACCATTACCCCTTAAATATGCACCTTTAGGTGTTGTACAGTCGCCGTGTCCTCCTGAATGTTTCCAACGTCAGCCTCTAGATGGCAGATCTTCTCCCCATGTGTATTGCTACGGGTCACTAGTATGGGAATGGTGCACTCCACGCACTCCCCCGTGAGCGGTACGGGTCGTGATACGCAGGATAGTCCGGTGGGGTCGCAAGTCCTAGGAAGGTCCTCCTCCACTTTCCACATCTGGATCGATCGAGATAACCAATCCCAATATGATATATCCACTCTAGTTCCTCTGGGCACGGGCACGTCTGTAGGCTCAGCCATCACGTGGACTATTACAGAATCTAAACGATGCTCTGTCGTCCCGGTGTAGCAGACTGAAGTTATAGTGGGGTTAGTGTGTGACATGATGTGACTACAATATCCATGTAACATGATGAATGGTTATGTAATGCTTATGCAATGAAAACGTTTTAGTGAGTCATTTAAATTATAAACTAGGTTCAGTTTTAGACTCCTAGTTCGCTATAATCAATGGCACTGATACCAATCTGTCACACCTCACCAAAGCGGAAACGCGAGGCGGAACATTCATAGTTTCCAAAGACATGACTATCGCAAACACATACATGATAAATAGATATATAAACAAGTTTAAAGTTTTACATCTTAAAATGTTAATTGAGTTTACAAAAAGTTAAGATTTCACAAATATGACTCATATACAATGAGTTATACAAGAGAAATCCCCCAAAAGTTGTATCCATCGTGCATGCATGTATCCTACATTGCTAACCTTGCGACCACATTCAATTTTCTGAAAAACGGAATGAGACCGTAACCAACCCATGACTGGTGAATGCCCCTTCCTCGCTTAACCACGAAAACGGAATAAGACAATACGCGGCCATTTCACCCTTCAGGTCCCGGTTAACGCGACTAACAATGACCGGGGGGGGGGACCCCCCAATAGTACTATTCATAAAATCCTAGGCTAAATCCATAGCTAATAGTTACAAATGATGGTGATCTTCAGCGGACTTTTAGCTCTCTATATGTTACTCATGCAAACATAACGGTCTGGTCGTTGTTCATTCATTAATGTATGAAAATAGTTGCAAGTATGTTTCCTCTCAAAAAAACATTTCAAAACTAGAAAAAGGGGACAGTCAAACTCACCTCGATAATAGTGTATGCTAGCAAATATTTGTGTGCAAATATAGGCTCTGCCTATCCGTACCCTAATCATACAAGAGTACTTATATGTTAAGACTACCCGTCTTAAATGCAAGTTGTTCACACAATTTAACGAATCCCATTAAGTCCTCCTTTGTTTAGTAAAAACAATTTTTACATGTTACGACTCATTGGTGATTATTAATCCAGTCTAGACGTTGTACATTTCTTTAAGGAAAATGTTGTGTCCCTATATTGGTGACTTATTATATTTACCCAAAAATAAATATTCTATTTGTAACGAGTTATAATATATTCACATTAGGGTTCACACATACACATATAATTATTTCTCAACAATAATTATATAAAATATCAAACATTGTTCAAGTATATCCATGCATGTTAATTACCCTGCGTACGTATAGACCACGTTATCACGTTCACATGCAAATACTTATGTTCCGAACGACATCATGTAATTCTTTTACGTTCATCATACATTTAATTTTACCAATACATGCATATAAGTATTTCAACATTTCAACATATGCTTAAATATGTTTCACGATGACATGTGATTATTTTTAATTGAACCTAACCGTAGGTTTCATGCAAATATCTATTTATTTATTTTTTGACCTCATGTAATCATATCAAATGTTCATGTTATTTATAACCATACGTACACATATATATACCAATATTTTTATTCATAACATATATATATTTTCAAATCTTTCCAAGTTAACCATTTAGCATCATTCTATATATATATATATATATATATATATATATATATATACATACTATGACTTTTATATATATATTTACTTGCATACATTTAACAATTTTTCAAGTTCAACAACAACACTATATACCTACACATACACACACACACACACATATATATATATATATATATATATATATATATATATATATATATATCTTGGTTCCTATACATACATACATATACTTGACAATTTCCAAGTTAACCAACTACAACTTTATGCACACATATATATATCTCGATTCTCATACGTGTATACACATACTTAATCATTTTTCTGAATTAACAACTAAAATCATGTACATATATATCTATTTTCGATCTCTACATGTATATACATATTCTCATACTTGATAATTTTTCCAAGTTAATAAACTAAAAACACATACATACATATATATATATATATATATATATATACACATAGGGGAGGGTTCCAGATAAAACCACATAGTTAGGCGAAAACCGAGAAAACCAATTTTAACCAATCATATAATAATATTTATTTTTTATTTCATTTTATTTTTATTTATTTATAAGAGTATCAATGTAATATCACACATTTTTATCAAAAAATATTTAAGTATTGGGTGACTCCACCTTGATCTCGGCCGAAATGGGGTGTAAGGGGGGGGGGGGTTGGGTCTTGTCTAATCACTTGTGTGTTCCTTGATATTTAGATAAGTAGATCTAAAGTAGTGTAAACCCGGTGGGTGCTCACTTGATATAATACCCGGTTCAATAGTTTTAATTATTAAAACGTCCTTTAGGTTGTGTAGTTTGACTAGCTTTAATAATTCGCTAGTGAATCCCAACATAGTTAATATATTAACTACTTTATGTATGTTCTCACATGGATAATATATTAGGAACCGTGTGAACCCAATTTTTTGCATCAATCCTTATAGCTTAATGTCACCAATATATATTTTATGTAAAGTAAACACACTTCTAGACTTCACGTGTATAAACTTTGTTAATCACCAATGACCGTACACTACGCGTTATAAATGTTTATTACCTAGTAATTCTTATAATTACTAAAATATGACATGTGTTCCTTTGCTAGACTCCTGACAATACCTTGTCAAAAATAATGATCCAGGAAATATAAAATCTAAATGTGCAATTATGAATATGGATATTGACCTGAAATGCTGGGTGTCACATTCTCCCCATGTTAAGGAGAATTTCGTCCTGAAATTCAGTTGATGTTATCTTGAATTAGTGTATTCGTGAACAAGGACAGGTACTTGGCTTTCATTTGATCTTCTCATTCCCATGTATACTCAGGGCCACGCTTTGAGTTCCAACGTACCTTAACCAATTTAACCCGGCTACGCCTTGTTTTCTGAACTTTCCAGTTTGTGATCTCAATAGGTTCCTCAACGAAGTGCAGCTTGTCATCTATGTGAATCTCATCAGAAGGTATGATCAACGTCACATCTAATAAGCACTTCATGAGATTTGACACATGAAATGTATCATGTACATTGCTTAGTTCCTATGGCAACTTAACTTTGCATCTGGTTCAAGAGTTGCCTGCATGGCTGGTTCAAACTTAAATATCTGGTCAGGTGCTGATGCCCATTCAGCATTGGGCTGACTGACTTTCGTATCGATATGAGTAGTGTGAACACTCCCCTCAATCCCGTGCTCGTGACCGCGACGACTGGTACGCCCACCATCATGTCCTCCTCCTCTTCCTCCATGTCTAGCCATTCACACTGAAAGATATGGAACAAGGGAATTTAGTTACGTCATGCTAGGGAACATGTAGAACACAGTAGGTAAGTTAACATGTTAATATACACCGGTCATCTACAATTAACCATTATATTACTTCTCGTTTTCTAATTATTCACTTTCATGATTTCATTAAAGCCTCTATTCTTATCTTCACACTCTAACAAGGAAAAACTTTACTTACTATACACTTCTGATGCTTTGGCTCTGAATTACCCGTTTCTGGCATCAGTTACATGGTCCCATTCTTAGTTTAAGTATGTACATCGGGGATGCCCAAATCTCTCAAACTATGGCTCTGATACCAACTTGTAAGGCCCTAAACCCAGGACGCCTCACTTATTAGATTTACTCATCAACACATAACATATAAACATAAAACATGCAACACTTTGCAGCGGAAACGTTTTAAACTTTAACATACGCAGCGGAATACAAAACATATCTCTAACATACTTGTCAGTAACAAACTAAAACTAGTGTTTAAACAACGTAATCAAAAGAAAACATAAATGGGATGCAAGACACTAATTTTTGGGTAACTCTCTGCGCCAAGCCGAGCATCCTCGTCCATCTACAGCCACCTACACTTAACTAATGTGCATACTAAAAATCAACAACGCTTAGTGAGTTCTGACGTTTACTTTAAATCAATTATCCAAAAGATTTACTAATACATACATACTGCCAATAAGGCAAAACTTTGCATACTTTACTTTTCAAAACAGTTTTAAAACATGCTTTACTGAAACTTTCTTTAACTTGTTCAAAACTTGTTCAAAACTTAACATATAATATGCCTTTGTTTATGTATATAAAATATAGTAACCGCTTGGCATAAAATATCTTTGCTTTACTGAAACATACTATACACCTGTATTATGCCTTTGTTTATGTATATGAAAATATAGTAAACGCTTGCCTATAATACAACTATACTTTACATAAACTGTACGTTTGCCTCTTTTAAACATTTCTCTAAAACATAACATTCTCTTTTGTCTATGTATACAAAACATAATAAACAATTTTCACTAATTATGCACACCATCCCTAAAGCAGGTAAAAAGGGGATTAGAACTCACCTGACTCCCTTAATTAATTCTTCTTAAGAACAAGGCTTAACGAGGTGCTAGACAATATGTTCAAGCGGTCATAAACGACACATGTTAACTTCTCGACATAACAAGGCGATCTGTCCAAAATCTACTTGGCAGAAAACTCGTGTCCGAAATCTTTTTCGGTTGAAAAGTTATGTCAGAAAACCATTTCGCCTGAAAACTAATTCGCCCGAAATGTCTTTCATCCGAAAACTTTTTCATCCGAAGTCTATTTCTCGTGAAAACTAATTCGTCTGAAATCCTTTGTCCAAAATCTCCATGTGTCCGAAATATTTTTCGGACGCTTCATAGTTTTCATACCATTCAAAGAGTTTTCGGACGATTCAACTGTTCTTAGCTAGATTCTACGTTTTTTACCCAAAATCCCAACTTTTTAATTCAAAATTGTTCTAATCTTAACCATGAAGCTATATTTATGGTTTTTAAGTATAAACACACGTAAAAATCAGATCTTTTTGAATAAAACCCATGTTAACCCTAAAAACCCATTTTCAATAAAAACTCGGATCTGGAAGCTATTCTTAACTCTAATCGACTCGTTTCTTTAGCAAATCTTCATGTGATCACATGAGAAGAAGAATGGTTCGATCTTTGGGTAAAACCGACACTCTCTCTCTCTCACTAGGAGTTTCTCTCTCTAGAAATTTTTTGCAAAAGTTGAAATGAGGGGTTGTGGGTGAGAGTCAAGGGTTTTGATGGACCCTTGGCCCAATTGCTAATTTCTCAACCGGCCCACTCGTGGCATGGTCCAAGGTCATCCCACACGTCCTCTTTTCCTTGTATTAAGGTAAATCTCGTGCCCGATCTAACGTTTTCGAAAATACGGGATGTTACAATCAACACTATCATCGTAACCTCTTTTTTATGTTGTTTTTGTATTGTCCATACCTTTCCTTTCTACATCAATAATATCGTCGTAGCCTCTTTTTTATATTGTTTTTGTATTTCTTGTTATCAGTTAACTACACTACAGTCAGATTAAACCTTACAAAACAGCTATATCAACAAGTAACAAATACACATTGAAACAAATCCATATTTCATACTTAATAGTAACAAATCTAAGCCATAAAAAAATGATTCTTACAATTCACAAATAGTTTATCAACAAACAAACGATATAACGAATTCACACTCTTCTGTATATAAAAAAATCGTGTAAACCTTAGAAATCAAACTACAATCACAATAGTAATAACTTTAGCTCGTGTAAACATGTTATTCGTTATCTATTTGAGGTATATAGACCGAGAAAGAGAAAGTTAGGGTTTGCTTTCGAAAACCTACCGGCGGATGAAATTCGAGACGAAGACGACGAAACTAAGCGGTGAAATCGCCGATTTAGCTGGGTGAGGTTGGGGAAAGCCTGGAAGGAGATGAAATATTAATGAAATCTCGAGGGAATGGGTGATGAAATATTAAGATTTGGGGTTTTAAAATATTTCGTAATGAAATCTGGAGATCGTCCCAATACTTTTATTTTTGAAAGAAAAATTTATTTATTCCTGTGAGAGTGGGATTTTACTCTACCAATGGGCCACCAACCCCATTAACCAGCCTAATACTTAAGATCGGTTACCTAAGTTTCAGAAGCGGTCCTTCTATTTCTGTTAATTGCTTAAATTCCTCAGCCAATGTAGAGTTTTTATTGGTTGGATTTTATTTATATTTTGTTTAAATATAAGTTATTATTAACTTTTTTTTAAAGGCAAATTTCATCATTTATTAACTTACTTGGTTAGAGACCCGTGTACTACACGAGTTGAATACAAATAATGAAATAAAGAGTATACTTTAAATTACGTATAACTAAACAAATTACATAATAAACGATACAATGTGAAAAGGGTAGAAACCATCGAGGAGTGTATCTAAATACACACAATCTCCTAAATAAGTGAGTTTTTACAATTTTGTAACTACTATATATTATCATATACAATTTTGTATCATATTAAATACATTGTAATTGAAGGACAAAACATATAGTATACTGTGGGTCCAAATGGGTAACGAAAACCTCCTCTTCCATTCTCTTTCTTACATACTCAGAGGCCGACCAAAGTGCATACATAATATTCTTTCAAAAAAAAAAAGAATGCCAATTTCCTTTAAAAAATGTGTAATTCCATTCATAACTAAAACAACAAAAAAACTAACAACGGCTGGGATTGAGCTTATTAGTCACAAATCAGGCAAACCGTAGTCAAATTGTCCAAACACTATATAGGAAATAACTTTTCAATGAAATAAAAAATACCCTCTGGGCCATCCAATAAGGGGTGCCAGTAACTGAATGTGTATTACCATCAGCCTTGGATAACTTCATGGAAACCCCAAACTCTACCAATTTAACAATACCCTGAAATGGATATTAGAGGATTAGAGAGATGTAATGTAACACCTCGAATTTTCTATAAAAATTAAGGGCTAAAAATATCAAGTATTGAAGTCTAGGGGTTAAAACTGTATATTGTTCAAAGATAAAGGACTAAAAATGAAAATTTTGGAAATGGGGGATAGCGGACCGCTATCCCTGACCACAACGGTCCGCTATGTAGGGAAAAAGAAATAAATCAGGTTGTGACACATGTCCTGTGACTCATCGGGTAGAAATCTGACACATGGACTGATATCGGACCGACTTCCGGACCAAGTAGGAACTCATAACAGTACGTTATGTAGGCCCGAAGACAAAATTGCGGCTAGAGGCGGTAGCGGACCGACATCCCCCTGGATAAAGGTCCGATACGGGTGCGTTTTTGCCATATAAATAGATTTCGATGGCTAGAGCTCTAGACACAATATTTACACACAAAAACACTCTAAAAAACACACACTTAGCCTCGGTAAGCGTGCCCCGAAGCCCCGGTTCACATTCGGAAGTTCAGTTTCTCGTATATCGACTTCAAATAGACGTAGATAGTTCGGAGGTAAGGTTCCGACAAACTTGGTTGCTAACCATTAAGCTATGATTATAATTTGTTAAGATTTTAATTAACAAATATTAGCAGTTAAAAATACGTCAAGGTGCTGTCCGAAATTTTTGGCATATTATCAATACAATAAGTAGAAACACTATCCAAGTGAGTTCTTCTGAACTTAATATGTATTGTTACACAATTGTTATTTGAAATAGTCACCCTATTCCTGTATATATAATGCATAATAAGTACCTTATACGTTCTGTTGTGGGATGGAACCTATGGGTGTATTGTCTCATCTTACTGGTGTAGGAGGACCAGTAGGATGGGATAGTTTATTCAGTTGATACTGGTGTGGGAGGACTAGTAGAGTCAAATGAGTCTAAGGAGCAAGAACCTTCCAGCTTCACAATCATGGACCAGTTGGAAGTGAGATCGGATGATTCAGAGGAGAGGGTTACTGCAGCGTTACAATCTTTTCCTTACATTTATGAGAGGCTAGAAGCTAAACAATCAAAGGAGTCAGAAGAACGAAGCATTAAGGAAGAATTGGTGGGAATCCTCAATATGGAAGCACAAGAAGCATGTATTGTAATATCCCGAAAATAATAAACGATAATAAATGGAGACGAGTATCGATACGCGAGGAATGGAATGAACGAGGGACGATGGGCCGGGCCGGATGGGCCTGGGGAACACGAGGGTGGCGAACAAGGGAGATCAGCCTCCCTATAAATAGCCAAACCCTCCTTATTATCTCATTTACACATTCTAGAGAGAGACACCGTAGAGACAGAAAGTTAGTGGATCGACCCGAGATTTAAGAAGTGTGTTACTCCATAGCTCGTGAGCAAAACCTCCGAATCAGAAGCTCGATTCAGGTAACAACTCGAACTAGATCTGAGTTTTTGTTCGTTTTGGGGTTTTCAGGTTTTGGGTAAAAAGATGGCATTTTTACCTATGCAACTTGAATATAAACATAGATATAGCATCTAGAATGAAAAACGAACGTTTTGAACGTAAAAAGTTCGGATCTTGACGAGGTCGGATATGCATGCAAAAGTTAGGGTTTTGTGGGGAAGAAGACAACAGGCCTTGCGTACTTGTTAAGTACGCAAGAACAAGACACTGCGTACTTGTTAAGTACGGAAGAACAAGGCACTACGTACTTGTTAAGTACGCAAGAAGAAGGCACTGCGTACTTGTTAAGTACGCAAGAACAAGGCCCTACGTACTTGTTAAGTATGCAAGAACTAGGCCCTGCGCATTTGCTAAGTGCGCATGCATCAGGTATATGGGTATATATATATAGCTGCTTAGTGAAGTCACTATGTTCGCCTAGTTGAGTATGGTTAAACCGTTAGAGTCGGGATAATATTTGATGTGTATTAACTACTTAATCCAGATCATGCGTGACGTTGTTGGGCCTTTGATTATGATAACGAGACTAGCTTATCATGAGAGTTCTAGAAGCCCTCTTTTAAATGTTTTAAATAATGTTTTCGGGCTGGTATGCATACGTGACGATGTGACTGTTTTTGAAACGATGTTTATGAACGATGTTTTGAAGGAAAGGTTATGAAAGAAGTGTTTATGAAATATTTTTCCAAAAGAAGTTTACGAATGAATGAATGATTTTTAATAAAACGTACGAATGCTTTAACTGAAGTTTTGAAGTAAAAGAAGTGAATGTTAACGAAAGTCACAAACGAACGAATCTACCATTATTCCTTAGGGAATGAAGGTTATGGGTATGGGATGTATGTTATAGGCCTTTTCCTTTTAGGGGCCTTTGTGGCTGGCCAAGTGTTCTACAACTGGGGTGATGACGGTCACCAAGGGGATTATCGTGATCCTTGAAATTGTTACGATTTACCTTACGGGCTAGTCGTGCTTGAAGTTTGGTACTGGTGTCTTACGGGGTACAGTGCTTGAAGTTTGGTACAGGTGCCTTACGGGGTACAGTGCTTGAAGTTTGGTACGTGTTATCCTTGTGATGTCGTGCTTGAAGTTCGGTGTTGAATAATCTAAGTATCGGGCACTAGGTTTCTCCACCCGAAGGGCAGTACAGTGTTGAAGGGCCTAGTGGTGGCGATCTTTAGGTCATTCCACCAGTATGCGATGTTTGGATTTGACGGTTACGAGAAGGTGCAGATTCAATTTGTTCGTTGACTTATGGGTTATGATGTGTTATGTTTTGTTATTTCATTATTTTACGTACGCTTTTATGAATGAAGTTAAATGATATGTTTTTGGAAAATATTTGAAGTTAATGTTTTATGAAAAGCTAGAACTCACCAACGTAGCTGACTTTTTAGTATGCACATTCAGGTTAAGGCATGTTATGATGATGGACGGTGATGCTGGGCGGCTTGATGAGTTACCCGGATGATATGAAGACTGGCATCTCATTATGATTAGTTTATGTTATGTTTATGTTTTAAACTTTGTTACGCTTCCGCATGTTGAACAATGTTATGATTATGTTTGAATGAAGTTTTCTGCTGCGTTATTTGATATTCGAGTTTAAGAACTGTTTGTGAATGAGTAAATCCAACAAGTGAGGCCTCCCGGGTGTGAGGCCTTACAAGTTGGTATTAGAGGAATAGTTTGAGAGATTTGGACACTTCCAGTGTCTAAACTTAAACTGTGAATGGGACCGAAAGCGGATGCCAGTACGGGCAACTCGAGCCACAGCATCAGGTATGAAGGTAGTAAACATATTTACATATATAGTATGCCTTAGATGTGTTAGAATAGGACTTGTGTTCTGATGAAATCACAAAGGTGGTCAAATAGAAACGAGAGGTAGTGTAATGGTTAATTGCAGATAGACAATGTATATTAACATCTTACAATACTTGTTGAATTCTATTTGTTAACTAGCGTGATGACATTGGATTCCTTGTCTTAAAGAACGAAATAGCGAGACGAGGAAACGGAAGGCGTGGTGGGGGCCATACCGGTGGTTGAGGTAGGACTCCTGCTCGTCAGGAGTACAGTGAAGAAGGAAGTGTACACACTGAACCGGAAGTTAGTGTGCACGAAATTGAGCCGACTCATGTCAAAGAACATTATTTCACTTTCGAACCGGAAGTGAGAGCAGCTATACCACGTGAATTCACTGAGTTGATGAAGGATTTCCTGTTAGGACTGTTGATAGAAGCGTTAAAAAAGGCTAGTGAGACGGATGGGTCTAACACGGCGGTTGGTACCTGATGTCGCCCAAATGGTCTATAAAAACTATGAATAAAACCTAATATAGACTCCTAAGTAATAAATGGAAAACCTATGAACTAGACCGCATTGACAGGCAAGTGTACCTATAGAGTGTAGCACAGCTTAATGGTAAACCGGATTATCGAACCGTAGAGATACTACGGTTCGATAAAACTAGACTCTGACTCGGATTAAAGATGATTTGGTTTGGTGGGTTTACTACACTAAAGAATTAACTAAGGAATGCAACTAACTAAGAACGACTCAGCTATCAAGAACAAGAACTAAGATGAAATCAGATGATGGGAAGAATACTACCTAGGTCGGAATCCTACTTTGCAAAACACAACTTCTACCGGTAATGGAAACTATAATGGATCTGGGTTTCGAATGAAACAACTCTAGACAACCTAGTGGATCCCTAATCACTCTCAGGGTGTCACCAACTAAGGAACATAAAGATGTAATAACTCACCAGATTGTTGGATCACTTCTCAGGTATTTTCAACTATGACAAAGTACCCTAATAGACAGATTACCTCTCAGTCTCACTGTTCACCAATACACTCGAAGAATGCATGGGGTAATCCTAGGATAACGACTATGACATGAACTAGCAACAATCACTAGACACCTTATACTAACGCCCTCTTGGACTGTTAACACTCGGATTCCTAATGTCGAAGACTAGACAACTAATTCTCACCTCTCGGGTATTGAACTAGGACACACATTCAATTCTAATCAACAATCAATAACAACTCCTATGGAATACTACGTCTAGCAAACCACACAACAATCACAAACCATAAGATCTATGACCTGAATACACAAATCAAACTGGCAGACAACCAAAATCAACGCAAGGAGTTATAATCAAGCACACAATAAGAATTAAACATGGTATATCATCATAATTAATATCCAAAGATCGTTTACAAAATCATAAATCCATCAATCGAATCCAAAACGGATAAAAATCACAACTTTACGTAGTACTCATCTAATAACCTAGGCAGTATCAAAGATCTAGCCAACAATCATACTCAAAACATCCAAACAGAAGTAATTAAGCATGAACATGTTCAATCAATCAAAATCAAAGATAAAATTCAAAGCTTGAAATCGAATACGCTACTACTAACGAACCCGGGATCCAAAGTCTTCAACTTTGCACTTGATTTGGCTTCCTAAGCTCCAAAATCGCCTCTGGTCTCTCTCTAGATGAATAAAAATCGAACTCTCCTCATAATGGCAATCAAAAACCTATTTAATTCGATTAGGGTTTTTTCACGGAATTTAAGTCTCTCGCGTACCGCGAGAAACAAATTAGTCGCGACCAATTCTGGAAGTCCTCGCGTACCGCGAGACTCTGAGCTTTCTTCTCGTGCTCGATTTCTTCGTGATATAGCTTCCATTCCACACGAGCTATAGAAAATATACAAAAGACTCAATAGTATACAAAACCGACTCAAAACGAACACAAAACTACATAAAAACGCACAAAACACTAGGAATAAAGATGTGTATTTTGCACTACATCAAACATCCCCACACTTAACCTTTTTTCGTTCTCGAAAAAGCTGCAAATGGAATCATAACTGTGATCTAACTTTATAAACATCAATTACCAATTAGCAAAATATACTCACGCATTAAAAAGTAACAATCAGTATTTTTGTCCGATTAAACCCAAGCACCAGCTTTCAAGCCCCCGTAAAGTGTTCTAATTCCATTACCAAGCATATCAATCAATCTATGTGACTCACACTTAACAGTTACAGCTCTACCTAATCCCGTCTCACGGTTATGTCTAGGCACAGATCAAACCATATAGATTTACCCTACCACGTTAAACTCAAATTTACAGGATTTTAGAAATTAGATGAAATATGAATGAATGGATGAAATATGAGCATTAATAAGCAAAATAAACTTCATCTAGAGGCGTTTCAACCAAGTCACTATCCCGGAAGGTAACACATAGACTAAGTATAATCAATGAAGCACATAAGAATCAACCCAGTGGTGTTTCAATCAGGCTGGAACCCGACGTGTGACACGTAGGTGAAACTTAGATTTCAATTAAATAAGCTCAAGAATTATGGAATTATGGATGCGGACACCACCAAACTCGGATTTATTCTTATAAAAAGAGAGTGGTGTGCCAAAAATTTCAAAAACCTCTAAATTTTATCTTTATGTGGTACCTATCAAGCTATGTTGACAGTTTCAGTATTACCGACACCTTAGATGAGTACCCACAAAATATCATGATTTTAAATTCAATTAATTCCTAAATAACACAAACAAGATATTTAAGCTTTATTAACTGGTTGGGTCTACCAAAACATCACTAATTAGACGCGTTTTCTATTATTTATATCATTTAAACTCAACATATAGATCCAGTTGTACTATCGTTTTCCATTTAAATGCAGTTATTTCCAAGGACATTTTAAAATTTTTTAATTTTTTAATTTTTGAAATTTTTAAACAAAACAAACTAACTAAACTAGACACTCACATCCCCACACTTGAAAGACACATTGTCCTCAATATGAAGAAAGACACAACTAAAATTAAAAATGAAAAAATAAAAACAGGAATCGACTTAGCTGGTAATGATATATGCATGAATGAATATTCAGCTTCGTTCTTCCTCTTGCGCACCGTATAGCATTTCGGTCGCGGTTGCACATCAGCTGTCGAGTTGCCTTTACAACTAGATATAAGTGATAATTGATCCCGCCTGAATGGAGATTGAGTACGGGTGGGATGATAAAACCTGCAAAATAAACCTCACACAAACCCTCAGCATTAAACTAACTCAAAAATAAAATAAAATAAAAGACTGACTGACACACTAAGACTCAAGATAGATAGCAGAGAAACGTACTCAATGGTGGCAAACATATAGACATGAATGCCACAGCAAAGTAAAACATCGGTCATGAACGGTTTCAAGTTTCCCATGGTAGTGGTGGTGGGATGGTATGAATGTTGACAATGGATGATATGATAATGGATGTAATTGGTGGAAGTGGTGTATGATAATGGATGTTATCATAATGGACAACATGGGAACCAGGCAAAACAAGGGGGGCCTCACGTACCACGAGAAACCAGCCTGCCATGCCTCGCGTACCGTGAGGAGGTAAAATTTAGGCCGACTCCTATTTCTATCAGTCGCGTACCGCGAGGAACAATGGAGAATTTTCTCGCGTACCGCGAGGACCCGTTGGTAACATAAGTTAAGGGCTTTTTCAAAATTTTGTACTTAGAATATTTTTGACCCTTTAAAATTTTTTTTCTCCCAACTTCTTCAAAAACTCATTTCAATGATAAAACCAATATAGAACATACCAGGAACTTCGTTCTCGATGATTTTATTCACTGAATCGAGTGTGAATCCCTTCAAGACATGACACAGACAAAACACAATACAGAAAAACACAGAAAAAGACACGGACTCAAACCATGTAAAGCACACAAACTCTACATCCCGTGCAGTTGCCCGATACTAAAACAAGCCTATCAGGAGGCTTCTCCTTGATCCTAACCAGAACCGCCTTCATCCTTCGCGGTATACCGGCTCTCCAAATCAGTAACAAACAACTCCTCCTATTAAACCTCCAACTTCTACTATATTTACCAATCAAGTCCTTCCACCACAGCTTAAACCTACCAGGTCCAAAGATAACACGGTTCAAGTATCCTAGCAGCTTATCTCCCCTGACATCCCCACACTTGGGGTTTTCACTCTCCCTATATCAGATGGATCTACCAAAGCACGGGTTCTCTAACGGGGCGACCTAGACCTAGGGGCACTAGAACTAGGGGATGGTTTGGCAGTCCTCCCCTCAGAATGAACATTGGTGATAGGCAAAGGCTCAGGAATATGATTCTCTGTGGTTATGACCTCTACCTTCTCCACCTTGGGTATCTCACAGATCAGTGACCCGACTTGTGCTAAAATGTCGCTCAAACTGCAATCATCACCGTCAGCACTTAAAAACGGGGACCCTATCAAACTCTTTTCAAACTCCTCCAACCAATCCAGATGCTCCTCTATCATTCCTCTCTCCAAATCATTCTCTAATTGATTTGAGTCCCGATGATCGTCCATGGAGGCATCAAGCATGCACACGGGGCGGCTATGCTCGCTAACATCCTCCACGGAGTTTGTAGTATCGAATGTAATACTCTCATCCCCCACACGAAGTGTGAGTTTCCCGTCTAAGACATCAATCATCGCCTTGGCGGTACGTTGGAACGGGAGTCCTAGGATGAGTGGGACTATATCATCCACTTCCATGTCCAGAATAACTGAATCCACGGGGAAGAAAAACTTACCTACTTTCACTAACAGACTCTCCACAATTCCCTGTGGATACTTAACTGAGCGGTCAACCAAGGAAATGCTCATGCGCGCTGGTTGTGGTTCACCTAGGTCTAGCTGCTTATAGATAGAATATGGCATCAAATTGATGATAGCACCTATATCAGCCAACGCGTGGTTCAACGGTAAACTGCCTAGCAGACACGGTATCGTGAAACGACCCGAATCCGGCAACTTCTCAGGCAACTGGTTCTGAACCACCGCAAAACATTGCTCACTAAGTGAGACTTTAGAGATCCCCTCCAGTTTCTTCTTGTTGGAAAGAAAATCTTTGAGGAACTTTCCATACTTAGGCATGTGCTGGTGGACCTCTATAAATGGAAGATTGACCTTGAGTTGTCTAAACATATCAAGGAAAGTATCGTATTCACTAGCATTCTTATATGGCAACAAACGAGCTGGATAGGGAACACGACTCAAGTCAATCTCGGGGGACATCATATCCACCGCCTTTTTCATCTCCTCTGCCCTCTCGGCAGGCTTCTCCATCTCTATCTCTTCATCCATCGGCTCTTCTTCTTCTACAACCGGTGGGATCTCCTTCTCTTCTGCCCTATGAATTCTTGTCGACACAACTTTCAACTCGGGCTCCTCTGCCATCCTAGCATCGATCTCAGCAAATCAAGCTCTCTAGTCTACCATGTTCACTTCCTTTACCGAAGGTATGCCATACTCAATGGAGTGGGAGTCATCCTCTACAACCTCTTTCCTCTTCACACTCCTAACTGACACTACCATCACTGAAGCATTTGGGCCCGAAGATGGACCTCCTTGTCTACCCTTTAGGCTCTTAGTGATGTCTCTTACCGTGCATTGCAAATCCTAGAATGTCGATTGTTGATTCTTCAATAGAGTGTCGTGGCTATCCAGTCTTTGCCGAGCATCCCTATCATTTTGCACTAAATGAGCAAGCAACAGTGTCTGATTCTCTATCATATCCTCAATCTTCCTTGTGTTGACACTGCTTCCTAAACTTGGTCCTCCTTCAGCTCCTCCATACTGATGCTGGCGACCATTAAACCTACGCGGGTTGTTACCAGATCTCCATCCCGAGCCATAAGTATTATTTTAATTGTTGTACCCTCGGATCTGGTTCTGGTTGCCGGCATAGCTCACGTGCTCCTGATTATTTACAGGGCAATCTCGGGTGTCGTGGCCTCCCCTGCACACTTCACACCTCAGAGTATTGAGCTTCAGCTCCATTATCTCGTTCGCCATAGCTGCGAGTGCAGCAGCCATGCTAGTTTCAGGGTTGACCTGATGCATACCTCTAGGAGAAGAGGCGGATGCCCTAGCACTAGGAATGGAAGACCTAGTAGATGGATACTGCTGTTCGGCTTAAGCGAAGCTCTCGAACATTTCCTCGCACTCATCAGGCTCGAGTCTCTCCATGATAAGGCCTCCCGCGACTGTATTGAACATTTGTTGCTTCTCGAAGGTGAGACTATTATAGAACTTCTCCACTATCGCCGAGTCAGACAGACCATGCTTTGGGCATCGGCGCAACAGCTCGTTGAACCACTCCTAGGCCATGTGATAGGGCTCGTTAGGATCCATCTGGAACGAATGGATTTGATCCCGAAGGCGAGCGACCCTGGAAGGTGGATTGTACTTTTTGTATAACTTGTCTTGCAAGTCATCCCATGTGGTGATGGAGTTGTCTGGGAGGGTGTCAAGCCAAGTGGATGCACGACCAGAGAGCGAGAATGGAAAGAGATGAAAGTAGATAGCTGTAACATCCATGTTTTTCCTGGTATTTCATATTGTGCAATAAATGACAATTTCAATCTAATGTTCATATTCAAAACGTTGTGTCACATCATTTACTATTTTCGTGTGCAATTAAGGAGTATTATCAAAATGTTAAAAGTACATACACACATTTTACATTGCTACAATAACAACTGAAACAAACCTACGCTATCTTACAAACTACAAGGACTAGTCTTGAAAATTATCAAAATATCACTTGGCACGGTCGCGCCCCGTAAACACGGTCGCGCCGAGAACTGGCACGGTCGCGCCTGAAACTCAGTTGAAACGTAAACATTTCCTTAATCACAAAGTCTGTTCAAGTCCGCGATTGTAACGTCTTTTGTGCCGTTTCCAGATTAATTCATCAATGACCAAACTCCTGAATAACCACAATTGCAATTAGAAACCCAAAACCGTCACTTAGTCATTTCTTTCTCTCAATCTCATCCAATTCCGTATCACTCTCGAAATCAAACCTCTGTGCATAATCTTCAAGCTTCTGTGATCACATTCCTCACATCAATCATGCCGGAATCCCAGCAGAAGACGCCAAGGATCAACGCGCCAAAATCGGAACTCCGTTTAGTCGAACTCTACCAATTCGATATCGTTTAAGGTAAGTAAACACATTCTCAGACTCATTTCAATCCCGTGAATGAAAGCCCTAACCTAATCAGGGCTTATACAATCGAATTAAACACGAATAAAATCTAGGGTTCATTATATTTTAGTTTAATCGAACTACACCTTAGACACGATCTCCACTCAATTAAAACACATGGATAGATTCTAAAACAATCAACAATCGAAAACACCATGAATTCACCCGCTATTAATATAGTATTTAGACAAATTAGCTTCTGGAACATTCAGACACGGTCGTGCTAATCAATTAGCACGGTCGTGCCTCTTGTCCAGGCATGGTCGCGCCCCATGCCTAAGCACGGTCGCGCCCCGTGCCTAAGCGCGGTCACGCCATGCATTTGACACGGTTGTGCTACCTTTGGTCAGAACCTATTCTTCTGTTATTTTAATATAAACTCATTTTCTTTTATAAAAATTATTTTATAAAACTCCAAAGCCAAAATTGTTTTCATAATCTAAATTATCAACTTGGAAATATTAAACAAATTAATTAAGTCGTTTCTAATGGATTAAAAAGTAATAAATTTAAAATAAAAGTTTTACAGATAATTGTTTTATTTAAACCTACACAAACTATTTATATTCTAATATATATTTAAAATGTCTCTTGACACATTTTCATGAACAACTAAATAAAAAGAATTAAATTATTATTTTAGTTAATTATTCAAATTAAACCTTAAGTCTTTCATTATTCAATTGAACTTACATTTTCATTCAAATACCAACACAAATGAATAAACCAACCCTTCGTAAAAATCCATACTCTCATTCCTATTGAAAACCTTAGAATGTCCTTAGACATTGTACATATTATTAACCCAAATTTATATTATTTTACTCTGGGTCAAACTTAGTGATTAGCAAATCACTTGGATTATACAACACTCGTGTTAACTACTACATTTTGATACAAGTGAGTATACATAGCCCCTTTTACTCTTTTACATTTTTGGGGTGAAACATGAACACTATTCAAATTACATGTTTACATTTACACAAACAACACAAGTACAAATCCTATTTACATTCACGTGTGCAATTTGAGCTTTATGCCCGAGTGCTAGGTGTACTAACCTTTGTATGCGATTATGTGCAATCATTAACTATTCAAGCCGACGATTTTCAATGATAGATCTATTGAGTCTGACAAACCCACCCAGATTGGGGGGATTGATACCGACAACACAATTTTGCATGCTAGTTACAAAGGTTTGATTGTACTTGGTTACACAATAGCTGCTCCCCATAAATGCCTTATTTATCATGTTATGTAAGGATTTGTTTTACAACTATATGCCATCTATATACAAACCTGTGTTATACTCACCAACTTTTTAGTTGACTTTATTTTATTCATGTTTCAGGTTCTAATGTGTGAGATTGATTAAGATGTGCTACACATAGGCTTGGACTTAGTTAATTTAAATAAAAGAACTCTATGTATTTCAATTTTGTTCTATCTTGGATTTGGTTGTGTTTGGACTACTTGTTATGAAATTTGATGTTTAATATATTCAATCTAGTCAACCATGTGCTTATGAACAGTCTACATGTCCCGCCCCGATGATTCCGCCATCAGTCGGGGTGTGACAGAATGGTATTAGAGCCTTGGTTATAGGGAATTAGGTTATTAGACACCTTGACCTAGACTATAACTTTAGGACACCTACTTATGCTATGTTTCATGATTACATGTTATATGCTACATGCTATATGTTATATGTTATGTGTTACATGCTATGTGCTACATGCTTACTATGATTAGTTATTATTTTATTTGATGACTTAATTGTTAAAAATCCATTACTTATTAGTATATACTTAAATGATAAATTAAATAAACAATATCCTTTCCTATATCCTAAAACCTCATAATATGCTTATCTTCTTCTCTATCTTTATCTTTCTAAGCATGTGGAAACTTCATGAAGCTAAATTCATAAAAATTTCTTTATTTCCTCGTTAAGGTTTTTAAGCTTTGTTAATTATTTGAGGACACGTGCAATCTGGAAGAGTGACACCTGTATTTTGGGTTTTCTGTCTAGGAAAGCATTTCGCATAAATCCCAATCAACCGAGGAACCCGTATGCTTTCCTGGGAATTTCCGAGATGAGTGTTTACTTATAGGCTAAAGCATGTCTACTTGAAAATTATATAAGCTTAATTAACCTTAATGTGTCATAGTATTCGAGTGATTATATCACTATTTGAGTACAATCCAAACTATGATTATCTATTTATTTTGTTATCTAATTCTATTAGATCCAAACAATTCTCATAAGTTCTTACATCTTTTCTTGTCTTGTGAAAATCTGTAGAATGCCTCCTCGTCGTGCTCCCGCGGCCAACACCAATACCGACATTGCTGCTATTCTTGCACAACTCGTGACACAACTCACTCAAGCTAATAGTGCCACCAATGGCAACAACAGTGGAAATGGTAGTAATAGTGGTAATGGTGGTAATGGTGGAAATGGTGGTAACAACCCATCTCAATGCACCTTCAAGCATTTCAACTTGTGTAATCCCCTCAAGTTCTATGGTACCGAAGGAGCTACTGGACTCCTTCAATGGTTTGAAAGCATTGAGAATACCTTTCTCAATAGTGACTCCCCCGAAAACCTTCGTGTTCGTCATGCCACAAGTGTCCTACAAAAACGAGCACTCACATGGTGGAATGGGGAGAAAAGGAATAGGGGTGTGGATGTAGCAATGGCCTTACCTTGGGATGAGGTTAAAAGGCTAATGACCGAGGAATTCTGTCCTCGAAATGAAGTAAAGAAACTTGAAGCCGAATTTTGGGATCTTACCCAAGATAGTGGTGAAAACTTGGCGTATACAACTCGGTTCCATGAGTTGAGTCTTCTTGTGCCACACATGGTCACTCCTTTGTCCCGCTGCATTGAAAAGTATATTGGGGGACTACCTAGGCAAATTCAAGATACTGTCCTAGGAAGGAATCCCGCAACACTTGAGGATGCTATCCGCTTATCCGCCACCTTAACTGATAACCATGTGAAGGCAGGGACTCTTACTAAAAATGGCGCAAAGAAAGTCTCCGACACTGCAACTCCTTCCACCCACAACAAAGAAGCCATAACTGAGCCCTCCCGGCACAATAAGAAGAGAAAAGCTAGAAATTTTGCTGTGGTCACTCCTACTACACCTGTTAACCAAGTTGCACCTATGGTTTAAGCACCGGCCAAAAAGCCATATGTTGGAATCTACCCACTTTGTGCCACCTGCAACTATCATCATTCCCAAAGCATCTCATGTCGCCTTTGTACTCATTTTGGGAGATATGGCCATACGGTTAATGTTTGTAGGGCCAAAGCTCTTGCGGGTCAAGTCAACCCACCAAACCAAACCAACACCTAAGTGACTAATCAAGGTACTCCCGCTATTGTAAATGGGCGTGCATGTTATGAGTGTGGCAACCCGAACCATTTCCGTGACCAATGCCCAAGATTTGCCAATGCTAGACAAGGTGGAGCTCGTGGGCGTGCTTTCAACATAAACGCCAACGAAGCTCAAGCCAACAATGACGTGCTCAATGGTGCGTTCCTTGTAAATAGTCAATATGCCTCCATTTTATTTGATACCGGTGTCGATAAGAGTTTTGTGTCACTTAACTTTGAACCTTTACTTGCAAAGACACGATCCCTTTTAGAGAAAACATTTACCGTTGAAGTAGCAAATGGTGACTCTTTTACAATTGAATCCATTATCTATGATTGCTCTTTAGAACTTAATGATCATACATTCCCAATCAACCTTGTTCCAATGCCACTAGGAAGCTTTGATATCATCATAGGCATGGATTGGCTATCAAATCATCATGCCGAAGTCATTTGTTTCGAGAAGTGCATCCGAATACCCCTACCATCGGGAGAAACGTTAAGAGTCTTTGGTGAAAAGCCTTACAACGAGCTTAAATTAATGTCATGCACTACTGCTCAAAAGTACTTACGAAAGAAGTACGTGGCCTTTTTGGCCCATATCGTTCAAAAAGATGTCGAAAAGAAGAGTATTCAAGACATCCCCATTATCCGAGATTTTCCCGAAGTGTTCCCCGAAGATTTATCCGGTCTTCCACCCGTTCGACAAGTAGAATTTCGCATTGATCTTGTGCCCGGAGCTAACCCCGTGGCTAGAGCTCCATACCATCTTGCACCTTCTGAAATGCAAGAACTTGCAAGTCAACATCAAGAGCTCTCCGACAAGGGATTCATTCGTCCAAGTCATTCACCATGGGGTGCACCCGTCTTATTCGTCAAAAAGAAGGATGGATCATTTCGCATGTGTATTGACTACCGCGAACTCAACAAGCTTACTATCAAAAACCGTTATCCTTTGCCTAGAATTGATGATCTCTTCGATCAACTTCAAGGTTCTACTTGCTTATCAAAGATTGATCTTCGATCTGGTTATCACCAACTCCGTGTGCAAGAAGACGATATTCCAAAGACTGCCTTCCGAACAAGGTATGGTCATTACGAGTTCATGGTTATGCCTTTTGGACTAACCAATGAACCCGCAATTTTCATGGACCTCATGAATCGTGTGTGCAAACCGTACCTTGATAAGTTCGTGATCGTTTTCATCGATGACATCTTAATCTATTCCAAGACTAAAGCCGATCATGAGCAACATCTTAGATTAGTTTTGGATCTCTTGAAGAAAGAACAACTATATGCCAAATTCTCCAAATGTGAATTTTGGTTAAAAGAAGTTCAATTTCTTGGTCATATTGTCAACGACAAGGGTATTCATGTTGACCCTGCTAAGATCGAAACGGTTAAGAATTGGAATGCCCCGAAGACTCCCACTGAAGTTCGTTCATTTCTTGGTCTCGCGGGATATTGCCGTCGTTTCATCTCAAACTTCTCTAAGATTGTTGTCCCCCTTACCGCTTTGACCCACAAGGGTAAGACTTATGAATGGGGACCAAAACAAGAAGAAGCTTTCCAAACCCTCAAGCAAAAGTTGTGCAATGCTCCTATATTGACCCTCCCTGAAGGGAATGATGATCTAGTTGTTTACTGTGATGCCTCCAACCAAGGTCTCGGTTGTGTTCTCATGCAACGAGGCAAAGTAATCGCTTATGCATCAAGGAAACTTAAGATTCATGAGAAGAATTATACGACGCACGATCTCGAGTTGGGTGCGGTCGTATTCGCATTGAAGATTTGGAGACATTATCTCTATGGCACGAAATGCGTGGTGTTCACCGACCACAAAAGTCTCCAACACATCTTCAACCAAAAAGAACTCAATATGAGGCAATGACATTGGGTTGAACTCCTTAACGACTATGACTACGAGATTCGTTACCATCCCGGCAAAGCGAATGTTGTAGCCGACGCTTTGAGTCGAAAGAACCATGTCATGCTTCAGTGTGTTCGAATTCAAACCTACATTCAAAACCGCAACTTAGAAGCTCAACACGTCTTAGTCACCGAGGGTAACATGTATGAGGAAATGTCGTGTGGTGTTGAACTCCTACTCGAATCAAAATCCAATGGCTTACTTTATTACTTGAACCGTATTTGGATTCCCGATCGCGATGATCTCCGTACATTTCTCATGAACGAGGCTCACAAGACTCGTTATTCTATTCATCCTGGTGCGGATAAAATGTACCAAGATCTTCGCCAACAATATTGGTGGCCCGGTATGAAAAAGGACATTGCTCACTATGTTGCCAAATGTCTAACGTGTTCCAAAGTCAAAGCCGAACACCAACGTCCTTTCGGATTACTTGAACAACCGGAAATTCCCGTGTGGAAATGGGAGAACTTAGCCATGGATTTTATTACCAAACTCCCTCGCACCTTGAGTGGTTATGATAGCATTTGGGAAATCATTGATCGTCTCACCAAATCTGCTCATTTCTTGTCTATCCGTGAAGACTATCGGGTTGAGAAACTAGCCCGAATTTACATTGATGAAATTGTGAGACGTCATGGGGTTCCCTTGAACATAATATCCGACCGAGATGCCCGGTTCACTTCTCGATTTTGGCAATCTCTCCAAACTGCTCTTGGCATACGATTAGATTTGAGCACGACTTACCATCCCCAAACTGATGGTCAAACCGAGCGGACAATCCAAACACTTGAAGACATGCTTAGAGCTTGCGTAATCAATTTTGGTGGCAATTGGGATTCACATTTATCCCTCATTGAGTTCTCTTACAATAACAGCTACCACACAAGTATCAACATGGCTCCATTCGAAGCTCTTTATTGTCGCAAGTGTCGTTCTCCTATCTGTTGGAACGAGATTGGTGAAGCACAAATCACCGGTCCCGAGCTAATTCAAGAAACATCCGATAAGATCATTCAAATCCGTGACAACTCCGAACAGCGAAAAGTCGGCAAAAGAGTTATGCCGATAAACGACGAAAACCCTTGGAATTCCAAGTCGGTGACCTTGTTCTTCTTAAGGTGTCCCCGTGGAAGGGTGTGATCCGTTTTGGAAAGAAAGGCAAGTTAGCCCCTCGCTATGTTGGTCCATTCAAAATCCTTGAAAGGATTGGGAAAGTGGCTTACAAACTCGAGTTACCTCCATCTCTTGGCAATGTGCATCCTACATTTCATGTATCTAATCTGAAGAAATGTCTCGCTGATGAGAATCTCCATATACCACTTGATGACGTGCGCATTGATGAAACGATGCACTTCGTTGAGAAACTGGTAGAAATTATGGATCGTGAAATCAAGCAACTCAACCGAAGTCGTATTCCTATTGTCAAAGTTCGTTGGGAGTCTAAGCGTGGTCCTGAATTCACTTGGGAACGAGAGGACCAAATGAAGTTCAAGTACCCCTATCTGTTTGCTGACTTAGTAGCCTCAACTAGTTAAGTTTTGGGACGAAATTCCCTCAACTAGGGGATACTGTAACATCCATGTTTTCCCTGGTATTTCATATTGTGCAATAAATGACAATTTCAATCTAATGTTCACATTCAAAACGCTTTGTCACATCATTTACTATTTTCGTGTGCAATTAAGGAGTATTATCATAATGTTAAAAGTACATACACACATTTTACATTGCTACAATAACAACTGAAACAAACCTACGCTATCTTACAAACTACAAGGACTAGTCTTGAAAATTATCAAAATATCACTTGGCACAGTAGCGCCATGACCTGGCACGGTCGCGCCCCATAAACACGGTCGCGCCGAGAACTGGCATGGTCGCGCCTGAAACTCAGTTGAAATGTAAACACTGCCTTAATCACAAAGTCTGTTCAAGTTCGCGATTGCAACATCTTTTGTGCCGTTTCCAGATTAATTCATCAATGACCAAACTCCTGAATAACCACAATTGCAATTAGAAACCCATAACCGTCACTTATTCATTTCTTTCTCTCAATCTCGTCCAATTCCGTATCACTCTCGAAATCAAACCTCTGCGCATGATCTTCAAGCTTCTGTGATCACATTCCTCACATCAATCGTGTCGGAATCCCAGCAGAAGACGCCAAGGATCAACGCGCCGAAATCGGAACTCCGTTTAGTCGAACTCTACCAATTCGATATCGTTTAAGGTAAGTAAACACATTCTCAGACTCATTTCAATCCCGTGAATGAAAGCCCTAACCTAATCAGGGCTTATACAATCGAATTAAACACGAATAAAATCTAGGGTTCATTATATTTTAGTATAATCGAACTACACCCTAGACACGATCTCCACTCAATTAAAACAAATGGATAGATTCTAAAACAATCAACAATCGAAAACCCCATGAATTCACCCGCAATTAATACAGGATTTAGACAAATTAGCTTCTGGAACATTCAGACACGGTCGTGCTAATCAATTAGCACGGTCGTGCCTCTTGTCCGGGCATGGTCGCGCCCCATGCCTAAGCACGGTCGCGCCCCATGCCTAAGCACGGTTGCGCCCCGTGCCTAAGCGCGGTCACGCCATGCATTTGACACGGTTGTGCTACCTTTGGTCAGAACCTATTCTTCTGTTATTTTAATATAAACTCATTTTCTTTTATAAAAATTATTTTATAAAACTCCAAAGCCAGAATTGTTTTCATAATCTAAATTATCAACATGGAAATATTAAACAAATTATTTAAGTCGTTTCTAATGGATTAAAAAGTAATAAATTTAAAATAAAAGTTTTACATATAATTGTTTTATTCAAACCTACACAAACTATTTATATTCTAATATATATTTAAAATGCCTCTTAACACATTTTCATGAACAAAAAAAGAATTAAATTATTATTTTAGTTAATTATTCAAATTAAACCTTAAGTCTTTAATTATTCAATTGAACTTACATTTTCATTCAAATACCAACGCAAATGAATACACTAACCCTACGTACAAATCCATGCTCTCATTCCTATTGAAAACCTTAGAATGTCCTTAGACATTGTACATATTATTAAATCACTTGGATTATACAACACTCGTGTTAAGTACTACATTTTGATACAAGTGAGTATACATAGCACCTTTTACTCTTTTACATTTTTGGGGTGAAACATGAACAATATTCAAATTACATGTTTACATTTACACAAACAACACAAGTACAAATCCTATTTACATTCATGTGTGCAATTTGAGCTTTATGCCCGAGTGCTAGGTGTGCTAACCTTTATATGCGATTATGTGCAATCATTAACTATTCAAGACGACGGTTTTCAATGATAGATCTATTGAGTCTGACAAACCCACCCAGATTGGGGTGATTGATACCGACAACACAATTTTGCATGCTAGTTACAAAGGTTTGATTATACTTGGTTACACAATAGCTGCTCCCCATAAATTCCTTATTTATCATGTTATGTAAGGATTTGTTTTAGAACTATATGCTATCTATATACAAACCTGTGTTATACTCACCAACGTTTTAGTTGACTTTATTTTATTAATGTTTCAGGTTCTAATGTGTGAGATTGATCAAGATGTGCTACACATAGGCTTGGACTTAGTTAATTTAAATAAAAGAACTCTATGTATTTCAAATCTGTTCTATCTTGGATTTGGTTGTGTTTGGACTACCTGTTATGAAATTTGATGTTTAATATATTCAATCTAGTCAACCATGTGCTTATGAACAGTCATCGGTCGGGGAGTGACAATAGCGTCCTTAGACACACCCGTGATATTGAAGGTATCACATATACGCACGAAGCGGGACAGATATCCGGGTGCATCCTCATCCTCGAAGCCATGGAATTGAGTGGCATGAGTGATCGTGCTCATGACATGTGACAGGATCTGCTAAGTGGTGGCATTAGTGATAGCGGGGCGTACGCTCACAGATCTCGCCCCGAGAACCCCATCACTGGTTCTCTGGTGCACGGTACGCCTCGCTGGAGGGTCAGCGTCGCCCATGGTAGGAAATGGAGATTTACAAAGCTCCTCTATACGCTCCCGAAAGTCGTGGGTGCGCTCGTGAATCTCTTGTTCGGGCTCTTGAAAAGCTGAATATGGTGGTGATCCCTGTGAACGAGTATGGTGCATACAAAGAAAGTCTCAATAGGAAAAAGAAATAGAGACTCAAACTAAGCACAGAAGAAAAACACACAGAACAGACTCAACATAAAAATAAAATAAACCAAAAATCAAACAAAGAATAAATGAAAGCTAATATTGCTATTGCCAAGTGTCCCCGGCAACGGCGCTAAAAACTTGATGTCGCCCAGACGGTCTATAAAAACTATGAATAAAACCTAATCTAGACTACTAAGTAATAAATGGAAAACCTAAGAACTAGAACGCACTGACAGGCAAGTGTACCTATCGAGTGTCGCACAACTTAATGGTAAACCAGATTATCGAACCCTAGAGACACTACGATAACGAAACTAGACTCTGAATCGGACTAAATATGATTTGGTTTGGGGGGTTTACTACACTAAAGAATTAGCTAAGGAATGCAGCAAACTAAAAATGACTCAACTATCAAGAACAAGAAGTAAGATGAAATCAGATGATGGGAAGAATACTACCTAGGTCGGAATCCTACTTTGCAAAGCACAACTTCTACCGGTAATGGAAACTATAATGGATCTAGGTTTCTAATGAAACAACTCTAGACAGCCTAGTGGATCCCTAATCACTCTCAGGGTGTCACCAACTAAGGAACATAAAGATGTAATAACTCACCAGATTGTTGGATCACTTCTCCGGTATTTTCAACTATGATAAAGTACCCTAATAGACAGATTACCTCTCAGTCTCACTGTTCACCAATACACTCGAAGAATGCATGGGGTAATCCTAAGATAACGACTATGACATGAACTAGCAACAATCACTAGACACCTTATACTAACGCCCTCTCAGACTGTTAACACTCGGATTCCTAATGACGAAGACTAGACAACTAATTCTCACCTCTCGGGTATTGAACTAGGACACACATTCAATTCTAATCAACAATCAATAACAAATCCTATGGAATACAACGTCTAGTAAACCACACAACAATCACAAACCCTAAGATCTATGACCTGAATACGCAAATCAAACTGGCAGACAACCAAAATCAACGCAAGGAGTTATAATCAACCACACAATAAGAATTAAACATGGTATATCATCATAATTAATATCCAAAGATCGTTTACAAAATCATAAATCCATCAATCGAATCCAAAACCGATAAAAATCACAACTTTACGTAGTATTCATCTAATAACCTAGGCAGTATCAAAGATCTAGCCAACAATCATACTCAAAACATTCAAACAGAAGTAATTAAGCAAGAACATGGTTCAATCAATCAAAATCAAAGATAAAACTCAAAGCTTGAAATCGAATACGCTACTGCTAACGAACCCGAGATCCAAAGTCTTCAACTTTGCACTTGATTTGGCTTCCTAAGCTCCAAAATCGCCTCTGGTCTCTCCAGACGGATACAAATTGAACTCTCCTCATAATGGCAATCAAAAACCTATTTAATTCAATTAGGGTTTTTTCACGGAATTTAAGCCTCTCGTGAGACATTTGGCTGGATTCCTCGCGTGCCGCGAGAAACAAATTAGTCGCGGCCCATTCTGGAAGTCCTCGCGTACGACAAGACTCTGAGCTCTCCTCTCTCGTGTACCGCAAGAGAACCAAATTCCATATTTTTCATTTTTGATCCCTAGGCTTTCTTCTCGTGCTCGATTTATTCGCGATATAGCTTCCTATTCCACGCGAGCTCCTGAAAATATACAATAGACTCAATAGTATACAAAACTGACTCAAAAAGAACATAAAACCAAGTAAAAACACACAAACCACAAGGAATAAAGATGTGTACTTTGCACTACATCAGTACCCCGAACACTGAGGCAGCTAACGCACCACTTAACCGTGGTTGCGACTATAAGTCCTTTAAGGCATGTGACTCGCTGGTCCTGACTGGAAAGAAAGACGCGGTGGCTACGTTTGACTGGGTGATCCGTACGGAAGCCACCTATCGTCTGAGTGAATGTCGACCGAATCAGGTCGTGAAGTTTGCTGCAAACTCCTCGAGGGAGGAAGCATCTCATTGGTGGGAAGGTGTGCATCAACCCAAAGGGGACGAGGCTGTTGACGCAATGATGTGGAATGTTCTAAAGACTCTGGTGATCAAGAATTTCTGTCCAAGGAATGAGATCGAGAAGGTAGAGAGGGAATTTCCAGGGATTAAGGCCAGAAGCATGACTCGCAGGCAGTATACTACACGGTTCAATGAACGGGCAAGTCTGGTGCCACATCTTGTCACAACTGAGGAAAGGAATATTGCCTGCTACATTCAAGGGCTGACGGACCAAGTCCGCACCTATGTTAAGGCAAACGCCCCTACTACCTATTATTCGGTAGTAGAACTGAGCGGCGTGGTATTTGATGATCTAGCGCTGAATGTCATTTCCATTGACGAGCCCAAAAAGAAGTTGAGTTTTCCTGCCAACTGATTAGGTGGGAAGTTGTCTGGGGCTCGAGACAAACAGGCTAGGATAGGCGATACAACTGTCTTTGAAAAATGTGGAAGAAGGCACACATGTGAATGTCGAGCGGGATCGAACATGTGCTTTAAGTGCGGCAAGACCGTGAATGCACTAAGCCATATGAGCCGAGAATGCATTAAGCCATGGATGGGTGAAGCCGGGTGAAGCCGGGGCTAGAGCGTATGCACTAACACAAGAACAAGCCAGGGTGGACCCCGACATGGCGTCAGGTATACTTTTGTATCTGTGTTATTTGATTCGGGTGCCAGTAAGAGCTTTATATCTGTAACTTTTTGTAAACGAGTGAAGTACGATGTTAGTAAACTAGAAAAGGGCTTTAGTGTAGAAACTACTGAGGGTAGCATCGCAAGGGTAACTGATATAGTTGATAATTCCACAATAAAAAGAGAAGGCCATAGATTCCCTGTCAGGTTGTTCGTTATGGATTTGGGTGGGTTCGATGTAGTGTTGGGTATGGATTGGCTAACTACCAATGAAGCACAGATTATATGCAAATGAAAGATAATCCGACTCAAGGCTCTGGATGGTAGCGAAGTCGAAGTTTTTGAAGATCGTGACTCCCCGATGCCCAACGTCATCTCAATGATTAAGGCAACAGATTACTTGACGCGCGGATGCGAGGCCTATTTGGTGTATGTAATTGACAAATGTAAGGAAGTAAAGGAACTGGACGATGTACCCGTGGTACGCGAGTACCCGGAGGTGTTTCCAGAGGATTTGCCTAGGATACTACCCGACAGAGAGATTGAGTTATGAATTGACTTAGTATCAGATGCCCAGCCCATGGCCAAGGCTCCATATCGACTAGCACCAGTAGAGATGAAAGAACTAATGACACAACTAGACGAATTGCTTGAGAAAGGATTTATCCAACCAAGCATCTCGCCTTGGGGTGCTCCGGTGTTGTTTGTGAAGAAGAAAGACGGTTCAATGAGAATGTGTATTGATTATCACGAGTTGAACAAACGTACGGTGAACAACAAGTACCCTTTACTAAGGATCGACGACCCGTTCGATCAATTGCAGGGTGCAAGTTGGGTACCTTCAGCTGAAGGTGAGAGAAGAAGACATACCGAAAACCGTGTTTCGCATGCGCTATGGACATTTCGAGTTCCGCGTAATGTCTTTCGGAAAGGCAAACTCCCCTACAGCATTCATGGATTTGATGAATTGGGTGTGTCGACCGATGCTGGACCGATCAGTAATATTGTTCATCAATGATATCCTCATCTATTCCAAGAATGAGGATGATCACACATGTCACTTGAGGGAGGTGCTGGAAGCTCTGAAGAAAGAAAAGTTGTATGCTAAGTTCTCCAAATACGCATTCTGGCATAGGGAAGTCCGATTCTTAGGTCACGTCATTAACCCGAACGGCATTATGGTGGACCCAGCAAAGATAATGACGGTGAATAATTGGGAAATTCCTAAGACTCCAACTGAAATCCATAGTTTGTTAGGGTTGGCAGGCTACTATCGGAGATTCATTATGGATTTCTCAAAAATAGCTTCGCCATTGACAAAGTTGACACGGAAGGAGGTAAGGTACGAATGGGGTTCAACCCAGGAAGAGACATTTAAGGAACTGAAGGAGAAGCTAACCCAAGCCCCAGTCTTTGCCCTTCTCGAGGGCAATGAAGACTTGATGGTATACTATGACGCTTCGGGTCAGGGGTTGGGGTGCGTGCTGATGCAACGCGAGAGAGTGATCGCGTATGTATCACGACAGTTGAAAGTTCATGAATTTAACTATCCGACTCATGACTTGGAACTTGCTGCGGTTGTATTCGCATTGAAAATCTAGAGACACTACCTTTACGGGGTGAAGTTTACCATTTACTCTGACAACAAAAGTTTGAAGTACTTCTTCGAACAAATGGAGCTTAATATGAGGCAGGGACAATGGTTGGAACTTTTGAAATACTATGACTATGAAATCGTATACCATCCTAGAAAGGCAAACGTGGTGGCTGACACTTTAAGCCGAAAGGATGTGCCTGCTCCTATTAGAGTGAAAGCTTGCAAGTTGGTGGTAACATCGGATGTGATGAGGGAAATTGAAAAGGCTCAAGATGAGGCACTTAAAGAGGAAAATATAAAGAAGGAAAGGATGGTTGGCAAACAGGACAAGTTGGAATATAACACCCTTGGGGCTAGGAGACGTTTTGGACGGGTATGGATACCTATGGGTGGCGAGCTTAGAACCAAAATCTTGGTACTCTATCCATCCCGGTACCAACAAAATGTACCAAGATCTGAGAAAGGAATACTAGTGGCATGGGATGAAGTTTGAGGTGATGAAATACGTAAGCAAGTATCTGACTTGCTCGCAAATAAAGACCGAACACCAGAAACCTTATGGAAAGATTCAACCTCTTGATATACCGGAATGGAAGTGTGAACACATTACAATGGACTTCATAACCAAGCTACCTCGTACAGCTAAAGGTCCTGACACCATTTGGGTAATTGTGGATCGATTAACGAAGAGTGCTCATTTCCTACCTATTCGCGAGACGTTCTCGTCGGATAGGTTAGCGGAAGTATTTATTAATGAAGTAGTAGCATGGCATGGGATTCCTTTGATGATTGTATCTGACTGGGACACACGATTCACATCGAGGTTCTGGAAAAGATTTCACGAGGCGATTGGCACGAAACTTAATATCAGCACGGCATACCACCCACAAACGGATGGTCAGTCCGAAAGAGCCATTCAAACATTGGAGGACATGCTTCATGCTTGTATTATCGACTTCGGTGGCAGTTGGGACAGTCATCTGCCGTTAGCCGAATTCTCCTACAACAACAGTCATCACATGATAATAGGCATGCCGCCTTACGAAATGTTGTATGGGAGAAGATGCAGGACCCCAATTTGTTGGGGTGAGATTGGACAGAAGGAATTAGGAAGTCTTGAAGTCGTACGAGAAACGTCAGAAAGGTTAGATTAAATCAAAGCACGAATGAAGGCCGCACAATATCGTCAGAAATCCTATGCGGATAAACGACGAAGGCCTATCGAGTTTGATGTTGGGGATAGAGTAATGTTGAAAGTGTCACCTTGGAAGGGAATCATATGATTCAGAAAGATATGAAAGTTAAGTTCGAGGTTTATCGGACCATTCAGGATAATGGCATGAGTTGGTGAGGTCGCTTATCGGTTGGAGTTGCCTGATGAGTTATGTGGGATTCATCCTACCTTCCATGTATCACACTTACGAAATTGTTTGGTGGATGAATCGGCTCACTTACCACTTAATGACATCGAGGTCGACAACAGCCTTAACTACATCGAAGAACCCGTGGCCATCTTAGATCGGAAAGAGAAACGTTTACGTAATAAGGTTATTCCTCTGGTTAAAGTCCAATGGAAGCATCGAAAGGGATCGAAGACTACATGGGAAACGGAGATGGAAATGAGGGACTCGCACCCTCGACTATTTGACTTATGATAGGTTCGAAGACGAAACCTATTGTAAGGGGGTAGAATTATAACATCCCGAAAATAATAAACAAAAATAAATGGAGACGGGTGTCGATACGCGAGGAATGGAACGAACGAGGCTGGATGGGCCTAGGGAACACGAGGGTGGCGAACAAGAGAGATGATCCTCCCTATAAATAGCCAAACCCTCTTCATTCTCTCATTTAAACATTCTAGAGAGAGAAACCGTAGATAGAGAGAGTTGGCGGATCGACCTGAGATTTAAGAAGCGTGTTACTCCATATATCGTTAGCAAAACCTCCGAATTAGAAGATCGATTCAGGTAACAATTCGAACTAGATCTGAGTTTTTATTCGTTTTGGGGTTTTCGGGTTTCGGGTAAAAAAATGGCATTTTTACGTATGAAACATGAATATAAACATAGATCTAGCATCTAGAATGAAAAACGAACGTTTTGAACGTAAAAAGATCGGATCTTGACGAGATCGGATCTGCATGCAAAAGTTAGGGTTTTGTGGGGAAGAAGACAGCAGGCCATGCGAACTTGTTAAGTACGCAAGAACAAGGCACTGCGTACTTGTTAAGTACGCAAGAACAAGGCCCTGCGTACTTGTTAAGTACGCAAGAACAAGGCCCTACGCACTTGCTAAGTGCATAGGCATCAGGTCTATGGGTATATATATAGCTGGTTAGTGAACTCAGTATGTTCGCCTAGTTTAGTATGGTTAAACCGTTAGAGTCGGGATAGGATCTGATGTGTATTAACTATTCAATCCAGATCGTGCGTGACGTTGTTGGGTCTTCGATTAGGACAACGAGACTAGCTTATCAGGTGAATTCTAGAAGCCCTCTTTTAAATGTTTTAAATAATGTTTTCGGGCTGGTGTGCATACGTGACGATGTGACTGTTTTTGAAACGATGTTTATGAACGATGTTTGGAAGGAAAGGTTATGAAAGAAGCGTTTATGAAATATTTTTCCAAAAGAATTTTATGAATGAACGAATGATTTTTAATAAAACGTATGAATGCTTTAACTGAAGTTTCGAAGTAAAAGAAGTGAATGTTTACGGAAGTCACAAACGAACGAATCTGCCATTATTCCTTACGGAATGAAGGTTATGGGTATGGACCTTTACCTTTTAGGGTCCTTTGTGGTTGGAAAACTGTTGTACAACTAGGGTGATGACCGTCACTAAGGGAATTATTGTGATCCTTGAAGTTGGTACGATTTACCTTACGGGGTAGTCGTGCTTGAAGTTTGGTACTGTTGCCTTACGGGGTACGGTGCTTGAAGTTTGGTACGTGGTATCCTTGTGATGTCGTGCTTGAAGTTCGGTGTTGAATGACCTAAGTATCGGGCCCTAGGTTTCTCCGCCCGAAGGACAGTACGGTGTTGAAGGGCCTAGTGGTGGCGATCTTAGGTCATTCCACCATTATGCGATGTTTGGATTTGACGGTTACGAGAAGGCGCAGATTCAATATGTTCGTTGACTTATGGGTTATGATGTGTTATGTTTTGTTATTGCATTATTTTATGTACACTTTTATTAATGAAGTTAAATGTTATGTTTTTGGCAAATATTTGAAGTTAATGTTTTATGAAAAGCTAGAACTCACCAGCGTAGCTGACGTTTTAGTATGCACATTCAGGTTAAGGCATGTTATGTGTAGAAGCATGTTTTAGTAACTATAGATAAAATTCTACGTATCGGTGTACTTAGCTAGTACGCGGAAGAATGTTCCTGCATACTTAGGAAGTTCACCATTTGGTCATGTGTACTTAGTACGTACGCAAGGCTTTTTGCCTTGCGTACTTAACAAGTGCGCAAGGCATTTTGCCTAGCGTAATTAACAAATACGCTTGACCAAATGTCATGCGTACTTAGACAAGTTCGCATGATAGGTTGTTCCTGCCCCTATAAATAGAGGTGTTGGGCTCAGTTATAGGTGTGGAACAAAATGTGAGATTTGAGAGAGGTCGGGTCGGGATGAGCTCTCCCGACCCCTGGACTATGAGCGTAAATGAGAGATGTATACTCCTTTAGTATGTAATCTGTAATGACAACGTTGTTATGGATTGTTGATTCTCTTGTTTATGTTCTTATCGTTCTTCTACTGTCAAGAGCGTTTCTGCCTTCTGTTCCCCCACAAATCACGAGCAGGTCTACATTACAGGATCTCAGTCTTCCGCTGTGCTCGACCGAGGCCCCCGATACCTTTTAATAAAATTTTTAAGTACGCATGCAGGTGAAACCATGAAAATTTATAAGTCTTAAAAAACAAAATTTTACTTTATGTGTCTACTGTGTCAGGTATATTACTTTAATCTGTCCTAATCTTGTTTATTTGTGTATATTGCAGATATGGCACAAAGACCTTTCACAGACGAGTTTAATCTACTAGCACTTACCAACCCTGAATGGAGGGGCGCAGCTCTGAATTATCAGGAGATAGTAACTTTTCTGAATAGGTCCAAGATATCATATGCAATCTCTGCAAATCCAGTAGTCTCACGTCCGTATCTAAAACAATTTTGGGACACGGCGGAACTTGATTGTCGACAAACTCCTAATGTGATTACTACAACTGTAGCAAACCAAAGAATAGCAGTTTTTGAAAATACAATACCTCAGGTGCTGCAGTTTAATGACCTAGCCACAGACCTAACCACTTATCTAGGATATGTGATAGACGGATGTTCGAGGCAAAGGATGGGATTTGTTGGAAGGATTGAGTATCCATCATACAAAAAGATGTGGCTTTTAGATCAATGGAGATAACTGGTGCATGTGATGATTATGTGCATTTCAGCCCCCAAGGCAGGGAAGGATGCAATGGGGCATGACATAGCCTCTGCCATGGTTGGGTTATCTTTGAACAAAGGATATAACTTTTCACGTTATGTATACAAGTCAATACTAGATCAAATCAATGCAGCACCGAGATTTAGGTTTCTATTATATCCCCGTTTTATCCAATTGTTGATCAATCATTGCTTGCCAAACCTTCCACCAATCGGACAATAGTTAAAAGTCAAGCGTATAAAGAAAAGAGTCTTTGTCCAATTCTTGAATGCAGGAGCTGAGGAGCCAATCCCGGTACACACACCCTTATTTGGTCATTTGATAAATGAAGAGTATGTTGCTCGTGAAGGTGACATATGGTATAGTCCTAACAGTGAACCCGAGCTAAGTGAGCACTCGAATGAGGAGGATGAAGCTAATGATGTAGAAGATGATGTTATCAATGATGAGGATGATGATAATGATGACAATGATAATGATGACAATGATAATGATGAAGATGATAGTGATAGTGATGAAGGTGATGTTGCTGCTGGTTATGGACAAGGTCCCGGAGACAGTGACTATGAGAAAACAGTAACCAACTCATCAGACTCAGAGCACACACCAGATCAACGACACCTAAGGAAAGACATTCGGGAATCCCTTCATGAATCCTCGTCACGACGCCGACAAAGACAAAGTTCATATTCAGATTTTCAGCTCGATAGTTCTGATAGCAACAAAGAGGCACCTCATGTAACTGAAAGAAGGAAGAAAATTCGAAGTGATCGCCCATGGCAAGTAATAATGGCTGAGATCAATGCAAGGGCCGAAGTTCCAACAGAACTATATAGTCGAAGAAGACGAAGGATAATCCAACCTGTTATTATTCCCACTTCTGAAGCTACTACTCAATCCATAGTCTCTCTTCTGCCTACCACAATACAAATCACAACCACAACAGTCTATCCATAATCACTGAATCAACTCTTGTTACAACCACCATAGTACCCATAGTTCTTCAAACCACAACCATAACCGTCACTGTCACGGCTAGTACCTTGCCACCGATGACACACTCAATAGAGTTCGGCGACATGGGACACCACTTTGACATATCTGAACTTTTTGCAGAAACAATACATGAAACCGGTAAACCGTCTACAACAAGAGTGGTATATCCCAGGGATGAAAGGATTGCAAACTTAGAGTCAATAGTAGAAACCCAGCAAACTCAAATCAACTTACTTGTTGAATCTAACACCATATTGAACAATCAGTGGTAGGCAACGGAGGAACAAATGAAATCATTTTTTGAGCTGCAGAAAATACAATTTGGTATCAATGACCTATTCTTTGCAACTAGGACAACTATGGAAACTCAACTTTTGATCCAACGTATTGAGCATCAAAGTATGGTAGAGATGGTGGCTAAATTGATAAAACAACTTGAGTCTAAGGGGAGACAAGCAGGAGAGATAATGTAAAAACCTGTCACCATATTGACCTAACCAAAGAGAAGGATTAGGATGAGGATCCCAATGATTCCAATGCTGGTCCCTCAGGTGCTGGTAATGGTGAGACACAAGTTGTCTTGCCACACATGCTACGCCTGCAGCTCAGGGGGAGCCTGCACAACATGGTGGGGGTGGTGTTGACAAAGGAAAAACACCGGCTGAGGTGTTAGAAGAATTGTGTGCCAGCCCAAACATAAACGATGATGTAATGATTTGGGCATTGGCAGAACTTGAAGAAGGCGAGATTAATAGTGGAGATGACTGGGATGAGAGTGGTGTGGATGTGATTATTGATTTCCCTAAAGGTGATGATAAGTGGATATATGAGCTGGAGGATGGGGAAATTTTTGAAGCCCCAACAATCAACGAACAAGCTGAGACTACACCTCCAATAAATGATATAAATGAGACAACAGCTGAAAATCCAACTCAGGGAGCAGGAACCAGTGGTACCTCCTGGAGAAATATACATCAGGGGTGGTTAAAGAAAGCTGTAGAGGCCCCATGGTATAAGCCACAATACACCGACAAATATGGGGCAGCTGGAATGATCCTGTCAGTTAGATTTGAGGATGACAAGGGTTTGTTTGCAATAAAATGTCCTGGTGGAGTACAATACTTTAAACCAACTACCGAAACATTCAATTCCCTACCCAAATATGATCTCATAAACTTAGCAAACCGCGAACTCTGTAATGATACATCACATGCGGTAGCTAAAGGATTGTGGGGAACCTTGCAAAGAGAAGGAAGGTCGGTGAGATTCAAAATCATTAAGCCTCAGGAACCAAGGCGTGAAAGACAGATCAGTGATTCATTCTGTGACATGAAAATTTGTAAAACGACTTGTCTACAATCCAGTTCTCTGTGAAACTAACATATCCTTGAAGAAAATTCCTCAAGATGTGTTAGGGAATATGTGGTATTGGTTTGTAGATCCTTCGACCGGGGAGGCAGTGATGATTGAAAAGAGGAGCTTGTAGGATATTATTCGAGTATTTTATGAAATCAATTTCATTAATTTTTCTGTAAAAAGATTTGGAGATTCTCGTTGACAAGTGTTGCTTACATATTGATGAGTGGACAAAGATGCTGGCCACAAAATACAACAAGCTGGTTAAATTCTTCTTTGATTACAAATCAAAGATCAGTGGTGGAAGTCAAGCCGGAAGCTCATAAAATACTAAAGACATCCAGAGATGCTGTCAAGGGGGAGTCTGTAAGAGCATGTTTTTGTGACAGGCACTCTGCATCATGCTCAAGCTTTTGTTATTTATCTTTCAGTCTTGTATGTATTTATTTGTCCTTGTCTTTATCGAGTTGTAATCTCTGAACTTGTAATCCTTGTATGTTTTTTATTGTACTAAGCAAATACGCATGGAAGTTCCTCCTGCGTATTTGTTAAGTACAAACAGTCATGCACACTTGATCAAGTACTCATGAAGGATGATCATGCATACTTGTTAAGTACGCATGGACCAAGTCTATAAATAGCATAGGTTTGTTTCATTTTCAACTGAGATGTAATCCCACGCACAAGTACTCACAGATCAGAGTCTTGTCAGTCCATAATTCCTTTTGTTTGTGTTTGTACTTGTTTGAAACACCATGTTATCAATAGACCGTGTATTTATTAGTACATTCATCTGTTGATTACTTTGCTTTCGATCACAGGTCGTTCCACCTAATAACAAGCATTCCACAACTAATTACTAGGCTACATTCTCACACGTTTTTGATCCGACACACCCACATGGAGGGACCTACATTATGATGATAGACGGTGATGTTGGGCGGCTTGATGAGTTACCCGGATGATATGAAGACTGGCATCCCGTTATAATTAGTTTATGTTTATGTATTAGACTTTGTTACGCTTTCGCATGTTGAACAATGTTATGATTATGTTTGAATAAAGTTTTCCGCTGCGTTATTTGATATTCAAGTTTAAGAACTGTTTGTGAATTAGTAAATCCAACAACTGTGGCCTCCCGGGTTTGGGACCTTACATGTATGGAACAGTCATCACTTCAGAGACAACATCATATGAAGAACCAGATTGTATGACCAACATACAGGAGGAGATTATGCAGGAGGAAATATTCACCAACAAACAAATAACATTGGTGGGACCTCTTCCTTGCAACAGTGATAGTTGGCTTGTCACCAAGCATATCAGTGAATCTTTCCATGAATCACATATGTCCCATGATATGGCACATCACTCTGAGGACCACTTCTCACGGAGGAAGCAACGTTCATCTAACGAAATTTACGTGACAAAATTATCATATCGGGGTGACTGTCTCCTTCACTACATTGGTTTCTTAAAGTTTGGTCCAGGAAATTTCAAGTGGTGGTGACGTGATTTAATTACATTGTTTTCATTAGATGCTCTTCTATAGAGCATTCTAAATTTGATAGGTTTACAAAAATTTTCAAAATTTCAAATGAATCCACCTAAACTAAAATAAAACTTTCAAATTACATAAATCAGTGATTCACCCGTTTTAGTATAAGAAAATTGAAGGTATTAAAAATAGAAAATTGGAGAAAATCTTTGATTTATGAAATTGGGCCACTTAGTGGGGGAATTTAGCTCGGACCATTGGGACAAACCACATACGATGGTTTTTACATGATCCGGCTCATCGAAACCTTTCCGTCCCCAGGTCAGGGGCCCCGTAACTCTAAGCGTAGCTCAAGTTATGACTATTTCAAGTTTAAACTCTTTTTAACCTATTTTCCCTTGTCCAGTTGGTCTAGGATGGACTCCCCTAATTCGTGGATCAGCTTATCATTACATTGTACACATGGTTATCAAATGGGTTGGATGAACCTCTCCATATTACAAGCCACCATTATTCCACCACATGCACTAAATTGGAAATTCACTAAGCACGTACGGGTCCGGCCAACAACCCTTAAATAAATAAGGCTCTTCCGGGATGCAACCCGTTGATCATGAATAAATTGAGAAGTTGGTGCATACAGCATAACACATGGACCCTAGGTTGTTTACAAATTCAAAAGTTTCATGTACTTCAGCCTCCAGGTATGCCTTCTCGATACTAGGACCTTAGTAGATTAACTACTACATATTATTTTCGTTTCTGTTTTTCTGTTTTTGTCGAGCCCGTAATACAGGACAGTTATGTAACCAGAGTAGTACCTCCAATAGATGTTATATATAAACAATCAGTGTAATCGTTTCAAGATGCTCAAAATGTTTTCATAAATCAATCATGCTAGACAAGGTCATGACTGGGTTCATGCATCAAAGTTTAGGAACTCACCTGAACAATATCTCGGGTTATCAAATCAATAATATGGCAATCATCTCGGTCAGAGCTCGTAGATAATCATAACATTACTTAATTATATAATCCTAACTTAATGGTTCATAACCAAAGCTTAAATAGTAGGTCGAAACCTTACCTCAGCACTATCTACAGAAATTCGGAGTCGAAACGCTAGAAACAGGACTCTCGTACGCGAACCGGGGCTCGTGATTGGAACTTTAGAGAGTGTGTGTGTTTGGGAAGATGTATTTATGTGTGTAAAAGTGCTGAGATCGGCCATCTATTTATAGGGTGAAAACAGACTCATGTTGGACCGAGTTGTAAAAGCATAATGGTTCGACATCCGCATATCGGACTGAGTTGTAAATGCATATCGGTCCGATTTGGGGCTGAGTCATCAGACACGCGTCTGATTCTCCTGATTTCCTTCCTCTCTACACGTCGGACCGACATGGTCTGAGATGTCCGTCCAACAATGACCAAATTCCAAAATTCTTTATTTTTAACCCTTAATCTTTGGTATATTTGCAATTCAACCCCTGGACTTTAATTCCTAACATCTTCAGCCCTTATTTTTTGTATAAATTTTTGCCGTGTTACAAATCTCCACTGCTTTAAGAAATATCGTCCTCGAAATTAAGAGGTAAATATATGAGGATATTTTGCTCTCATTTGTTCCTCTAAATCCCATGTCTTGTCGGCTCCAATCCGACGTTGCCATTGAACCTGTAACATTCACGATTTTCTAATAATTTTTTTTACTCATACAATAATGACATTTTATCTCAATCCCATACTTGTTCAAACATGATAGGTCACATTGATTCAAACTTCCAACCTTTACATTACATGTCTCTTCTCTGTCATATATATCAAATGAAAGTGCATTTATATATACATAAATAAACATTTTATTATAATAAATACCTATCAAAATAAAACATGTGAGTTTTAGACATGTAACTACATCCTTTACCTTTATCATATAGGTATATGTGTTTCATTATATATATATATATATATATATATATTTAATTATATTAATTGAATCAAGTATACGACACTTAATTTTATGAAAATAAAACTTGAGCTTTAATCCTATATATATGTATTTACGTGTGAACATACGTGTGTGTATATATATATATATATATATATTGTTACAATAAATAAATCATTTATATAACTTCGTAATTTTTTTTTATATAGAAACTCTTTCTTTTACAAATTAGTTATAATTAAACAAATAAAATATAGACTTTTATAATTATTATAGAAACAATTTTATAAATAAAAAAGTTGAATTTAAAACAAATAATAAGGCCTTGAACCCTTCTACAAGCAAAGAACCCCATCAAACTGCTTTGAACCCTCTCTTAGACCCCTCTTTCCCAACATTTGGACCCTGAAACCAAAACCAAGAAACCAATTTTGACTCTTAAAAAGTCAACCACACAGAAGAACCTCCAATTCCCTCAAATCTGGATTCAAATCCCTTATAACTGTCATCCCTTATAACTGTCATCCCTACTCATTTACAATCATTCAAGGAGGTTTAATTCAGAATTAATTGAAGAATCTCGGACCATAATGTGAAAAATAATTAAAACCCGTTTCTTTCCTACAAACAACAAATCAAACCTCTAGACCCACGATTCTCGCGAAATGTTATCAATTTAACGCTTTACCATTTGTGGATATCAACCCCTAAGACCGATTTCACTCTAAAACCCCAAAACTCACTGCTCCGATTTGGCTCTCCTCTTCTCATTCTCCTGATCGGACTAAGGGGAAGGGCAAATCTATGGCAATCCAAGAAACGACTCCAATTAAGGACTTGTGCTCACGATCGTATTCAGGTAACCCCACTCGCACCACTGGCCTTGATCTCCTTACTGCTGAATCGGGTTTTGGGATTGAAGAGGGGGGGAGAAGGGACTGCTTACGCTGGACTAGGTAAGGAAGAGGATGGCGCAGTAGCCATTAGCGCTTTGTTTCCCTAATTAAAAACAAGGCATCTGCGAGATCTTACTGTTAAAACAATTTCCCAAGGTCACGGGTTCTATCCCTGGGGTGGTCGTTCGTGTCTTCTTTTTTTTCCTTATTTTACTTTGTGCTGTTTAGTTCTAACACACACACATATGTACATATAAATATATATACTTTTACATATAAATAATTCTTAAAGGAATTTAAGACTAAAACACCTACACATTACCTTTATGGTTCTATGTGTGTCTATATATATAGGAGGAGGTTCAAATAACAAGTAGTTTTCGCTAAAAAATCTAAAAAATGACAAAAACCTTAAAAAACGATATCAAACGAACTCCGATTGAGCCAATTTCAGTGGCGTTAGAACCGTCTCGTCGAACTCTACCATCTTAGCTTTTAGGGTTTAGCTTTTAAGGTTTAGATTTTACATTTGAATTTTAGGGTTTTAGCCTTATGGTTTAGCCTTAGGGTTTAGATTTTATGGTTTAGGTTTTTTTTTAGGGTGGGGGGTTTAGGTTTTTGGGGGTGGGTTTAGGTTTTTGAGTGGGTAGGGTGGGGGGTTTAGGTTTTGGGGTGTGGGGGTGGTGGTTTTAGGCTTTTCGGGGTGGGGTTGGAGGGGGTTTAGGTTTTTGGGGTGTGGGTGGAGGGGGTTTAGGTTTTTGGGTCCAGTTTAGGGTTCGATGAGACGGTTCCAACGCCGCTCGAATGAGCTCAATCGGAGTTCGTTTGACCCACTTTTTAGTATTTATTAGAAAAAACCACTTATTATGGGAACCGTCCCCTATATATATATATATATATTAACTATAATTGATTACTCTAAATAATCGCAAACGTATAACGACCAATCTTTGAGCATTTTCTTGTTTAAACGCGTGTTTCATTTTGTTACTAATATAGTTATTCTCAAGCAAGGCAAGCATAATTATAAAACCGATTTTATTAACCAATTCACTTTTATAAGATTTATTTTATAAACATATTAAACTTTGATCCTTAAATTTACAAGTTTTTGAGAGAAATAATCTTAATTACTATTTTGAGGATAAAACTTAATAAACTTGGTTTAATTAATATAACCACTTTAAACTAATTATTTAGTTGAAATCTCTAAATTCGTAAACATTATTAGGAAAATAAGGGGGATTATTTTAAACCCATTACCTTAAAAAGTTTTGTACATTCTTTTATGTAATTTATTTTTGGGAAAACACCACAAAATAGTAACCAAGTTTCAAAAGTGTTCCAATTAGGTCACTCACCATAGTATACCCGAAGGTGTATACCGTGTAAAATGCGTGTTGAGTGACCTAATTGGAACACTTTTGAAACTTGGTTACTATTCTACAAAGTTACCCCTTTATTTTTTTATATAACAAACTTATACCATAATCTAATTATTGATTATTATATCATTATTTTTACACTTAATCCTTCATGGAATTCAAGCCATAAATAAATAAAAGAATTTATTTACTCATTCAAGAAGTGTTTATTTATTATTTCAAATCTTAGTTTAATTAAAAAATAACTAAGCCACTATTTTTCGTTAAAACAATTTTATTAACTCTTAAAATCGTGTCTTTAATATTCATTCGTCTGTTCATCCGTTCCAAACCCTAAAGTTCTAAATCGTCCCGTTCTTATTCCTTTTAGTCTTTTCTATATTAATTATGTACAAATCATTGATACGCATATCACATCAAACATAGGTTAATCTTGTGAGTAGTTAAGAACATTGTGTAACAACAACATACTTGTGTTACTTTCAAACTACTCATTGCAATGTGAGTTTACATAGCCCCTTTTATATTTTTACATATTTTGTGGTGATTCATGATACATTAAAACTATTTACAATTACAATATACAATTCTACATTTATGACTATATATGTAATTTGTGCTTAGTGCTTGAATGCTATGAGTTGAAACTACATATATATGACATACTCGTGCAATCATTAACTCTTTACAAGCCTACGGTTAACAATGATAGATCTATTGTGTCTGACAAACCCACCCAGGTAGGGTGATTGTTGCCGACATTACATCAGGATAACATTAAGTGTTATGCCCAACATTAGGATAACATGCGGGTTATGCCCTTCAATCACGAGGTTTGATTGTATACCTAGTTTGACTATAGATTCTCCACAAAGGCCTTATTTACCATGGGTCATATGAATTGTATAAAACTTGAAAAATATTTATGGTGTCAAAACCTATGTCTACCCACCAACTATTTTTAGTTAACCTTGTTTTCATCATGTTTCAGGTACTATCATTGAGATTATTGACAAGATGCTACACATAGGATTGAGGACTTAGTTAAACAATAAATTGAACATTGTTGGTGTACATTGTTTCCTTATATGTTGTTCATGTTTTGTTTGAATCATGTGTTATGAGAATTTGGATTCAATTAATATATGAAACTTTAGTTGATCATGTGCTTATGAACTGTCTACACGTCCGCCCCGACGTATTCCGCCGTCGGTTGGGGTGTGACAGATTGGTATTAGAGCCATGGTTATAAAGAATTAGGTTATTAGACACACTTGATCTATACTATAATCGTAGGACACCCAACTTATGTCATGCTCTATGTTATATTACATTTGCTACATACTATGTGCTACATGTATACTACTTTATGCGATAATCATTTGATGCTCTATTTGTTAGACTTCATACTATCTATCTGATTCCATTAAATGTGATCCTAAGCTTTACTATACACTCAATCTTTTTAAATACTTCCTACACCCTCATTCTTACACACTAGGAATTATGCCACCATCATTAATTGTGAACAAAACTTAAACCCTTGGTCTTAATGCCCATTAATAGGAAACTAAATGAACCCACTTACCCTCAAAGAGAAGAAAACCATTAGGATATATGAACTTCAAAATTAGGCCTCAAACCCCGGTCCAAATTAATCCTCATCATGACCATGAGTCCAAGCAATAGTGTTAATAGTACATGATGACTGGAAGAGTCTGTGTAGGCCCATAAGAAATTCAGACTAAGGAAATACTGGGTACTTAAGTGTGTCCCTTGTGACCCACCCCTCTTACCACTTACAACCTTTTTCTTTTCCTACCCGACATGGACTCCTATCCTCCTCCCTTACCGGCATACTATCCTGAGACAGAGTCCGAGCAGGAGGAAGACATCGGATCTCCATCACCAGACTATCAGCCACCGACACCCTCAACTGCTCGATCCATGTTTAACATAAGGGCAGATTCGTTTAGGAACACCGGCCTGAGACTCCGAGCATCTGAACCACACCCACCAAGGAATCCTTATCAAGCACCTCACCTACATAACCAGCTTCCACCCCCGTCGAGAGACCCTTACGTAGCACCCGACCCATACCACCCAAACCTAGGAGCCAGGCAGACTACGGGAACCACCAGTGCTATAGGAGTGCCAGCTGATGCCACACACCAGTATGTAAGGACCACAAATTTTCAGAGACAGAGAATGGAGCATGGGATAAGGCACGACCTGATGGGTCGGTGAACAGACAACCTTGTGGATCAAGTGCGCCACCAGGAGGACCTAATTTCAAACCTAGGTACCCACATTGACATGATGGAAGGATACCGAGAAATATTTAACGCACGCACAGAAGTAGCTAGAGCTGAGGCCCAGTTTGCTATCCGAGTAACCATAGCGATGTTCATCTTGGTACTCCTCTGCTTCCTAGTGGAAAGCTACCTGACACGTTAGCTGGATTTTTCTATTTCTTGTCTTTAAATTCTAGTTTGAAAATCACTACTTTATGTTTGGGATAAGTATTCAACATTTCATCATTCAATGATAAGTTTTATATTACCAGTTGAATGTCATTACTCAGTGATTTAATATTACGAGCATAAATATATCCGTCATAATTTCATCAAAATCACCCAAACATCATCTTTTCATTCATTGCAATTTAGTACACGTACCTAAACCTCGTTTGTAAACTAATCATTTTATTATCTAATTTAAACAACATCGTATTTTGTTCTAACAAAGCATTTATCAAACCCTTAGTTTATAGATATTATTTGGAATATAAATTTTTTTTCTATAAAACTTTTTACCTTTTAAGGAAATTTAATACAACTCGTTTTATAAAACATTATCTTAATTAACTATGACTTTTATTTCGTTAAATTAATTATTATTAAATCTTCGCTTAATTATAAACAATTTTTTTCCTTTGAAACACTCTCTTTAGGATAATTAAAAATTTAATAAAGAGTTTTTATATATATCTACCCACTTATCTAGTTATTCAACTTATTATTTTCACTTATTTACAAACAAAAACAAATTACAATCACTTATTTACTTACAAACGAAAAGCGCAAAACATGTATTCGTATACACACTATTCTAAATACCTAGAAAACTTCCTCACTACCTTGCACCTTCGAAAATGTATGAGCTTTCCTAGTCGCTTCAAGGATATAAATCATTTCGCGTAAGCGTTAACCATCTACGTAAACCTCAACAAAATTAAAAAGTCAAGACCCAACTACCAACATTGTACATGAGCTCCAAGGAAAAAGCTTGTCCGCAAAACCCAATCACCTACAAAAATCTGATAGATTACATTACTAATGCGATTCAATTATCTACATATGGACGTTCACAATATACATGGTACTAGATTGTTCACACTATACATGAGACTTGGTTGTTCACAACATACATAATACTAAATTGTTCACGTTATACATGAAACTTGATTGTTTGCAACATAAATGATACTAGATTATACATGAAATTTGAGTGTTTACATTATACATGGAACCTGAGTGTTTACATTTTACATGAAACTTGAGTGTTTATATTTTACATGAAACTTGAGTTTTTACTCTATACACGAAACTAAATTGTTTACATTCAACACGAAACTAGATTGTTTACGTTGTTTGCAACTAATTGTCCACCTTATGCACAAGGCATGGTTTTTCACTTAATCCATGAAAGTTGATAGCTTCAAGCTTTGAACTACTCGGGGTTTGACATATTCTAGTTCAAATACGAGGAAGCTGTGAAACCCTAAGTCATGCCACATTACTACTCCTTAGTTTTCTGATTGACCTTAATATCTAGGGGCACAATTATTTATTAGCAACTCATACGTGAAAACAATAGATGTGAACTAAGTAATTTTGTGTCCTCTCTTGAACCGCACACAACGGAAGGATCTATACGAACCATGCGACGATTTGAGTAATTACGGGTGCATACGTAATTATAAAAATCAGTGCATGGAAAACATAGTAAATTATGTCGTGTGTTATGACATAAAACCTATCGTGATATATATAAGAACGAAACTAATGTGATATGATAAGGATATGGTGGATACGTTGCTGGTACTTCCTATATATAAGTGTTCCTGTCATATTGTCAGAAGTAGTGTTGTTCGTGTCATGTGAACTTTTATGTTATTGTGACCTTGATCAATGTTTGTGAAATCTCTTGTCTAGTAACGTATCTTGAACATAATAGACTACATCCTAAACATGTTTTATTCATCAAACCCTCATCGTTCTTACTTTAAGTGATGCATTCCATATTTGAAATCCAAAATATTCTTTGAAAGTTTTCTCCTTAATTCTAAATCCACTATCATCATTCATGCCGGACTTTGAGTATCAGACCTGAATCTTGTTGTCAATTGTACTCCTCAAACTGACAGTCAAAGCTCATTGAAAAGCCAAACCAACCTTTTTTTTCTAACTAAGTAGCCTCCATCAGCTAAATTTCGGGACGAAATTCTCTCAATATAGGAATATTGTAACATCCACGATTTTCTAATATTATTTAATTTTTATTTTTTACTTATACAATAATGACATTTCATCTCAATCCCATACTTGTTCAAACACGATAGGTCACACTGATTACTAACATGTACCGATTCAAACTTTCAACCATTGCATTACATGTTTCTTCTCTGTCATATATATCACATGAAAGTGCATTTATATATACATAAATAAACATTTTATTATAATAAATATCTATCAAAATAAAACATGTGAGTTTTAGATACGTAACTACATCCTTTACCTTTATCATATAGGTATATGTGTTTAATTGTATATATATATATATATATATATATATATTTAATTATATTAGTTGAATCAAGTATACGACACTTAATTTTATGAAAATAAAACTCCAGCTTTAATACTATATTTACACGTATTTACCTGTTAACATACGTGTGTGTGTGTATATATATATTGTTACAATAAATAAATCATTTATACAACTTCGTAATTTTTTTTATATAGAAACTCTCTCTTTTACAAATTAGTTATAATTAAACAAATAATATTTAGACTTTTATAATTTTTTATAGAAACAATTTTATAAATAAATAAGTTGAATTTTAAACAAATAATTAGGCATTGAACCCTTCCACAAGCAAAGAACCCCATCAAATTGCTTTGAACCCTCACTTGGACCCCTATTTTCAAACATTTGAACCCTGAAACCAAAATCAAGAAACCAATTTTGACTCTTAAAAAGTCAACCAGGAAGAAGAACCTCCAATTCCCTCAAATCCGAATTCGAATCCCTTGTAACTGTCATCCCTACTCATTTACAATCATTCAAGGAGGTTTAATTCAGAATTAATTGAAGAATCTCGGACCATAATGTGAAAAAAAATCAAGACCCATTTCTTTTCTACAAACCACAAATCAAACCTCTAGACCCACGATTTTCACGAAATGTTATCTGGTTAACGCTTTCCCATTTGTGGATATCAAACCCTAAGAACCGATTTCACTCTAAAATCCTAAAACTCACTGCTCTGATCCGGCTCTCCTCTTCTCATTCTCCCGATCGGACTAAAGGGAGGGACGAATCTATGGCAATCCAAGAAACGACTCCAAATAAGGACTTGTGCTCACAATCGTATTCAGGTAACCCCACTCGCACTACTTGCCTTGATCTCCTTACTGATGAATTGGGTTTTGGGATTGAGGGGGGCGGGGGGAAGGGACTTCTTACGCTAGACTAGGAAAGGAAGAGGATGGCGCAGCAGCCATTAGTTTTAAGCTTTGTTTCCCTGATTAAACACAAGTCATCTGCCAGATCTTATGGTTAAAACACTTTCCCCTTACAGGGAAGGTCAAACGACGGTTCCAAGCAAGATGAATAGTTTATATTCGACTCAATATCGGCGAAATCCTCCCATTTAATCTCTTTAGTACCTATTCTCTTGTAGTGCACCCTTCATCGAAAGAGGCTTTTACTAAGACCACCGAGCGAATGAAGAAGAGAAAGGTTTTGTTTGAAGTAGATTTGACTGAAGGGAGAGGAGGCGAAGGTACTACCGAACAATGGTTGTAGGCTGTACGAGGGCTTTGCTGAATGACAAGGGAAATCTCTATCAACTACGGGAAATGAAGAGGGTCACTGAACGATGGCTTGGATTTCATGATGGCTTAGGCTAAAAGTATCCCTGGGGTGGCGGTTCGTGTCTTCTATTTTTTCCTTATTTTACTTTCTATTGTTTAGTTCTAACATACACACATATATACATATAAATATATATACTTTTACATACAAATATTTCTTAAATGAATTTAAGAATAAAACACATACACATTACCTTTATGGTTGTGTGTGTGTGTATATATATATATTAACTATAATTGATTACTCTAAATTATCGCAAACGTATAACGACCGGTATTTGAGCATTTTCTTATTTAAATGCGTGTTTCATTTTGTTACTCATATAGTTATTCTCAAGCATGGCAAGCATAATTATAAACCCGATTTTATTAACCAATTCACTTTTATAAGATTTATTTTATAAACCTATTAAACTTTGATCCTTAAATTTATAAGTTTTTGAGAGAAATAATCTTAATTACTATTTTGAGGATAAAACTTAATAAACTTCGTTTAATTAATATAACCACTTTAAACTAATTATTTAGTTGAAATTTCTAAATTCATAAATATTATTGCGAAAATAAGTGGGATTATTTAAACCCATTACCTTAAGAAGTTTTGTACATTATTTTATGTAATTTATTTTTTTATATAACAAACTTATACCATAATCTAATTATTGATTATTTATATCATTATTGTTACACTTAATCATTCATGGGATTCAAGCCATAAATAAATTAAAGAATTTATTTACTCATTGAAGAAGTATTTATTTATTATTTCAAATCTGGGTTTAATTACAAGATAACTAAGCAATTATTTTTCGTTGAAACATTTTTATTAACGCTTAAAATCATATCTTTAATATTCCTTTTAGTCTTTTCTATATTAATTGTGTACATATCATTGATACGCATATCCAATGAAACATAGCTTAATCTTATGAGTAGCTAAGAACATCGTGCAACAAAAACATACTTGTGTGACTTTCAAGCTACTCATTGCAAGGTGAGTTTATATAGTCCCTTTTACATTTTACATATTTTGGGGTGATTCAGGATACATTAAAACTATTTGAAAATACAATAAACAATTCTACATTTATGACTATATGTGTAATGTGTGTTTAGTGCTTGAATGCTATGAGTTGAAACTACATATACATGACATACTCGTGCAATCATTAACTCTGTACAAGACGAAGGTTAACAATGATAGATCTATTTTGTCTGACAAACTCACCCAGGTAGGGTGATTGTTGCCGACATTACATCAGGATAACATTAAGTGTTATGCCCTAAATTAGGATAACCTGCGGGTTATGCCCTTCAGTCACAAGGTTTGATTGTACACCTACTTTGACTATAGATTCTCCACAAAGGCCTTATTTACCATGTGTCATATGAATTGTATAAAACTTGAAAACTGTTTGTGGTGTCAAAACCTATGTCTACTCACCAACTATTTTTAGTTGACCTTGTTTTCATCATGTTTCAGGTACTATCATTGGGATTATTGATAAGATGCTACACATAGGATTGAGGACTTAGTTAAACAATAAATAGAACATTGTTGGTGTACTTTGTTTCCTTATATCTTGTACATGTTTTGTTTGAATAAAGTGTTATGGGAATTTGGATTCAATTAATATATGAAACTTTAGTTGATCATGTGCTTATGAACAGTCTACACGTCCGCCCCGATGAATTTCACCGTCGGTTGGGGTGTGACAGAACCAATACCATTGGTATAACTTTCTTCCTCAATTTTCATTCCTGGGTGTCTAAAATCTTGATCGGTTGTTTAGTAAAGTGAAGCTTGTCGTCTACGTGTACATCATCTAGTGCAATAGCCTGAGCTGGATCTGCTAAACATTTGCGTAAATAGGATACGTGAAACGTATTATGAATCCATTGTAATACTTTAGGTAGATCTAACTTGTAAGCTACTGCTCCAATTCTTTTAATTATCTTGTAAGGTCTGATATACCTTGGTCCTAACTTTCCATGTTTCCTGAATCTTACCACACCTTTCCAAGGTGAGACCTTTATCATAACATAATCTCCAACTAATGGTCGTCGTCTTCTGTCGGCATAACTCTTTTGTCGATCTTGAGCAGCTTTCAATCGCTGTTTAATTTTGACTATCTTATCTGTTGTCTCTTGTATAACTTCAGGTCTAGAGAATTGACTGTCTCTTATTTTTGTCTAACAGACAAGAGTTCTACACTTCCTTCCATATAGTTCTTCAAATGGTGCAGCTTTGATACTTGAATGTTAACTGTTGTTATAGGAGAATTCGATTAGCGGTAAGTGATTATCCCAGTTACCTCCGAAATCGATAACGTCTTCTATCAGCATATCTTCCAGAGTTTGAATTGTACGTTCACTCTGTCCATCTGTCTGAGGATGATATGTAGTATTCATGTTAAGTCGAGTTCCCAATTCTTTCTGAAAACTCATCCACAATCTAGATGTGAACCGACTATCTCTGTCAGAAATAATAGATAGTGGTGTGCCATGGTGGCTTACAATTTCATTGATATAGATCCTGGCCAACTTATCCGTAGAGTATGTTTCATTGATAGGTATTAAATGAGCTGACTTGGTCAGTCTATCGACCATGACCCATATTGCATTATGCCATTTCTGGGTTCTGGGTAGTTTAGTCATGAAGTCCATTGTAATATGATCCCATTTCCATACAGGTAATTCTAACTGTTGTAACTGCCCTGCTGGTTTCTGATGCTCAATCTTAACTTGAAGACAAGTCAAGCATTTATCTATGTACTGGGCTATCGATATTTTTATGTTTGGCCACCAGTAATGAGTCCTCAGATCTTTATACATCTTTTTTGCACCAGGATGCATGGAATACTTTACTTGTGTGCTTCGTCTAATATCTTTTCTTGAATATCTCCAACCTTTGGAATCTAGATTCTTTGATTGAATGTCATGATTCCATTATCTCCTTTGGATAGCAACTTTTGTTTCCCAACCATACGTTCTTTCTTAATATTTTCTTCTTCTAAGGCTTTCGGTTGGATTTCCTTAATTTGTTCTATTAAATCTAACTTGAGTTCCAATCGTGATGCTTTTACTTTAATCGGTTGGCTTCATTCTTTCCAACTTAATGCATCTGCCACTACATTAGCTTTCCCGGGATGGAATTTGATTTCAGAATCATAGTCCTTGATGAGTTCCATCCGCCTCCTTTGTCTCATATTTAAATCTTTCTGATTATAAATATGTTGGAGGCTTTTGTGGTCTGAATTTATCACGTAGTTAGTAGCATACAGATAGTGTCTCTAGATCTTTAGAGCTAACACAATGGAACCAAGTTCTAGGTCATGCGTGTTATAGTTTTTCTCATGAACTTTAAGTTGGCGTGATGCGTAGGCAATAACCTTGTCTCGCAGCATCAACACACAACCTAGACCAGTTCGGGAAGGGTCACAGTAAATGACAAAATCATTATCTCCTTCGGGTAGTGCTAAGATCGGTGCATGACTTAGTTTATCCTTTAGAATGTTGAATGCTTCTTCTTGTTTTGTACCCCATTCAAATTTGGCTGATTTTTTAGTCAAGGTAGTCAAAGGCGTAGCAATCTTTCAGAAGTCTTGAATGAATCTTCTGTAGTAACCGGCTAGCCCAAGAAAGCTTCTAATCTCTGTCGGAGTCTTTAGGGCTTCCCATTTCATAACAACTTCTATCTTACTTGCGTCTACTTATATTCCCTTTTTATTCACAACGTGCACAAGAAATTGTACTTCTCAATTCCAAAATTTGCATTTGGAAAACTTAGCATACAATCTTTCTTTTCTCAGGGTTTCTAGAATAATTCTAAGATGCTCAGCATGATCTTCTTGTCTTCGGGAATAGATAAGAATATCAACGATGAAAACGATGAAAAATTTATCAAGGAAAGATTTATACACTTGGTTCATTATGTCCATAAATGTTGCGGGGGCATTTGTTAGACCAAATGACATGACCAGGAATTCATAGTGACCATATCGGGTTCTGAAAGCAGTCTTAGGTACGTCCTCTTCTTGTACCTTCAACTAATGATATCCTGGTCTAAGATCGATCTTCGAGAAATACTTGGCTCCTTATAGCTGATCGAACAGATCATCTATTCTAGGCAATGGATATTTGTTCTTTATAGTCAGGTTGTTTAATTCCCGACAATCAATGCACATCCTCATGCTCCCGTCCTTCTTCTTTACGAATAGTACCGGTGCTCCCCAAGGTGAAGTGCTAGGACGAATGAACCCTTTGTCTAAGAGTTCTTGGATTTGTTTCATCAGTTCTTTCAGTTTAGAAGGAGCTAGATGATAAGGGGATTTTGCAATAGGTTTGGCTCCTGGAATGAGTTCGATTCGGAATTCGATCTAACGATCGGGTGGAAGACCGAGTAATTCTTCAGGTAAGACATCCGGGTGATCACAAACTATGAGAATATTCACAATTTGTCTATCAGGTTTAGTATTCAAGGCATGGATTAAGAATATACCGTTTCCCTTAATCAATTATTTCTTAACTTTCACTATAGAAATAATTTCAATCTTATTGGTTTCACTATCACCCTGAATTATTAAACTAGTTTCATTTAGTTTCTTAATCTTGACCGTTCTCTAGTCACAATCAATCTGGGCCTGGTCTTGGTTTAACTAATCCATTTCTAGGATCACCTCATATTCGTTCAAGTTCATCGGCATGCTTTGTTGTGTCTTTTCACTACCAGAACTCTATTCAAAACGTGACATGTTGTATTGACTGCTTCCGCCCAGGAAGTTATTGGAAGTTTGGCATCTGACAACATCGTCCTTACAGTTTCAATTAAAGTTCTGTTCTTCCTTTCTGCAACTCGGTTCTGCTGTGGTGTATGTGGTACACTAAATTCATGACGAATATCCTTCTTTGGACATAAAAGGTCCATCATGTTGTTCTTGAATTATGTACCGTTGTCACTCCTTATTCTTCTAACCTTCAGCTTGCATATAGATTCCAGATTTGGAATTAGGTATTGAAGAATTTCAGCGGTTTCATATTTAGTACCTAGAAAATGCAACCAAGAAAAACGTGAGTAGTCATCAATTACTACCAAACATTATGACTTACCACCAATACTCCTGATACTTATGGGCCTGAACAAATCCATATGTAGGAGTTCCAAAGGGGTATCAATGGAGTTTTGGATTTTTGGCTTGTGGGATTTCCATTGTTTTTTACCCTCTTTACAAGGCATACAATCATTCGCAACGACAAATCTCAGCTTAGGAATCCCGGTTACCAAACCATTTCGGACAAGATGATTCGTTTTTCTATAAGATATGTGTCCGAGTTTCCTATGCCATAAGATTAAGTCTATTTCTGTTGCTTTGCTAAGTAAACATCTAACAACTAATGAGGTGGTTGTTGCCACACTCATATCGACCCGATAAGTGTCGTTCATTCTTGGTGCACGCATCCGAATCCACTCTTCAGGAACCATGAAACCAGGCTTGAGAACCAAACATTCAGACTTATCAAACATCACCGAGTACTCCTTTTCGCACATTTGAGAAACACTCAACAAGTTATGCTTCAGCTGCTCGCAATAGTTGACGTTATCGAAACTGATATAACCATTAGAAACCATGCCTTGACAAGTTATACTTCAACCCTTTTTCTCCTGCAAAGGCCATATACCCACCTCTGAATGATTTAACATCTTGAAGAAGGGCCATGTTGCCTGTCATGTACCGGGAGCATCCACTATCAACATACCAACAGTTTGTAATAGATCCCTTTGGATGTCCCTGCACGAGTTAACAGAAATTGATTAGATTTGGATACCCAAGCCATTGTGGTCTTGGGTCATCCGTCTTTCTTAAAATAAATGACTTCTATAAGCTCGCAATCATGATGGTGAAAAATGGGTGACTCTTTCGGAGAGTCAGAATTAGAGATTTGAGAAAAATCGAGTTTCTTTCTCCAAACTTGTTTTCTTTGAATAGTAGGCTTGCCTTTGACAGGTGAACTAGAAGAATATTCACCTAGTCGACAGCTAGCTACCTGTCATACACTGCGCTTTGAATATCCTATATATCCTTCGTGAGTGTTCAAGCTAGATAAAGCTTTATATGGACTTCTTCAAGCACCCAGAGCTTGGTATGAAACGTTGTCTTAGCATCTTCTGGACAATGGTTTTGATCCTGGCATTATCCAGAAGCTGCTGAGACAACATTTCATACTAAGCTCTAGGCGCTTGAAGAAGTCCATATAAAGCTTTATCTAGCTCGAACACTTGCGAAGGATATATAGGATCTTCAAAGCCCGGTGGCTGACACACATATACCTCCTCTTTAACCTTGCCATACAAGAAAGCACTCTTGACGTCCAATTGATACACCTTAAACCCTTTGAATGATGCAAACGCTAGAAACAAACGAATCGCTTCCAACCTCGCAACAGGTGCGTACACCTCGGTGTAATCAATGCCTTCTTGTTGATTGGACCCTTGGATGACCAACCTCGCTTTATTCCTCACCACGACAACTCTATCATTTTTCTTACATTTAAAGACCCATTTTGTGCCAATCGGATACGCTCCCTTCAAAAGATCAACCAAATTCCAAACTTTCAACTTATCGAACTAAGCTAGCTCCTCTTATATAGCCTCAATCCAATTATTATCTTATAAAGCCAGTTCCACGTTCTTTGGTTCAATATGCGAAAAAAACAAGAATGTGAGCAAACATCAAGCAGACTAGTATCCCTAATGTGAGAATATAAACAAGTATTTTCAATTAAAGAATGAGTTTTGACTCCATCCTATAGATTCCCAATGATATTCTGCACCAGATGATCATTCAATTCTTTGATGGAAGACACCTCAGGAATAGGTAATACATCAACTTGAGTAGATTCCACTTGAAAAGGAACGACTTGAGTAACTTGTATAACTGCATATAAATTGGTAGGAATATCTTTAGGTCTCGTACCAATCAAAAACGGATCTCACAAGACAAATGCCTAGTCAAGCGTTCACTAGTGCGGAATCCTAGTGAAACGATGATCGTGTAGATGCAAGTAATCACGTATCAAACAACAACAATGAATACAAATCCTTTTCTATTTCAAAGGTAAAACGCTTGTTACAATCAGATTAAATTAGAAGCGTACATAGAAAATCAAACAAGTTACCTATTTATAGAAAACCAAACACATCAAGAGAAACTAGCTAGTTTCACTACAGGTGAAACTACTAGAATCTCTAGCTAGTTTTGCCCTTGCGAAACTACCTAGTATCGCTAAAACAATACAATAGAAACTAGAAAAAAAACGATTACAGAATTACAAAGACAATTAATACAAAGCCTACAAGCTATTGTTACAAAAACATGTATCAACAAACTCCCCTTAACAACAACTCAAAAAGTCTTCGATCCCTAATGACTTTGATTAACATCTTTCCACTTGCACGGCAACCGAATCCCTTCACAGACTTTGTGCTTCACACATAAATCCACCTCTCCTTGGTATTGCAACCCCTGGATTCTCCATTCTTTGTGATACAAAATCTTGTTCTTATGCAGCTTCATCAAATCATCAGATGAAAAATTTATCAGTCTCATTGCATCATAGATTCTAATAATTTCTTTCTAGAACCGTTTTCTTCCTTTACTGCTTCACCTGTAACTCCATCTATATACCACCATTTCAAATTCTTCAATAAATCCATTGGAACCGGTTGTAGATGAATATTCTTCAAACATTTGATAGGCTTATAGATAATCTTCTTCAGTGGGCGCTGAGTCTTTGGATCAATCTTGCCTTTAAATGTAACTCTTAGTCCCTCTTGAGGTTTCAGTTCCTCAAACTTTCTACTCATACTTTCTTTAATAATCTTTCTCATGATAACATTCGCAATCCCATCATTTGATCTATTCATCAATGGTCTTTGAGCTAAACCAACTAATTCACAACTCAGTAACGAACTAAAGTAATGTAGCCTCGGTTTCATGTATTGAATACCATCAACCTTTTTGGTAGCAAATAACTTGATCTTTTCATCATAAAACCAGCTCAGTAAACCTCTCATTGCTTCAGTTCTTGATACATACTTTGACTTGTAAATTGACAAAGTTGGTGACATAGGAATAGTCTTGAACCAAGCTTTCTTCTTTTCAGCCCAGGTCATGTTGGTTAGATCAGTGGGCGAAGCATCAGACTCTTTCTCTGTAGACTCACTTTCCTTATCAATATCCTCTATGATCTCTCCTTCCTATGTATCATCTTGAGCTAACTAGTTTATTTCACTAATAAACGAAGTATCAAATTCAACACCTTCATGCGTAGTTGATGTAGTGCAAAGCACACATCTTTATTTCTAGTGTTTTAGTTCGTTTTTTATTAGTTTTATCTTTGTTTTGAGTCTTTTTTGTATACTATTGAGTCGTTGTTATGTTTATAGGTGCTCGTGAAGATTACAAGTGAATACATGAAAAAACCGAGCGAGAAAGTGAAGGCCAAAGTTTAAAAGATAAAAATGTTGAATATTGGTTTCTCGCGGTACGTGAGAGAGAAAGGGAAGAGCCTCGCGGTACGCGAGGGAAGCTAGTAGCGCGCCAGACTAAATTGTTCCTCGCGGTACGTGAGGAAACCTGAGGATCTTCAATCAACGGATTCAACGACGTGTTGAACCTGTTGGAAACTGACTCCACACGTGACTTGTAGGTATAAACAGCAAGGACGAGGCTCAAATGATTGTCAAACGATTCGTATATTGATAAATCACTGAAAACAATACAAATGTCGCTCAATAACTCGTCTAACCGAATACAGAATACAAAATAACTATTTATACTATTCGGTTGGGCTGGGCCGGGGCCGTATACTTCAAGTATGCGGTTGGGCACCGCATACTTCAAGTATGTGGCTAGGCCACGAAGTATGCGGCCGCATACTTCCAAAATGTCTTGATCTAAACTCGTCGATGATCTCTTGATGCGTTAGCCTATTAGGTTTGGTCCTTACAATCTCCCACTAGGCTAATGCATTCAAGATACTTATAATATATCAACATCAGCTAAGTGATTACCACCTCCTGCATAGAGGCCTTTAACAATTGCCATTGCTAACACTTTCACAAAAGGCTTGGTGTCCTTTTCATCTTCTTTAGGCACGAACAAATGCTGCTTGGACAATCTGATCATATCTTCCTTCCCAAATTTCAATATATCCATAGGATCAGCAATGGTAAATTCTTTGTCTGCACACTGGATGTAGATGTAACCTGTCATAGAGCTGTAATACCAATAATATAGTTGACTGAGTGAATTATCAGGTAATGCTTGATGATCTGAAACACAATCCACAATCTTGGGAGGACTATATGTTTCCATTACAAGAGGCTTCTGGGTGATTTTATCAATCATGTACTTGGATTTCACCGTCTTGCATTTAGCAGTTTGTAGTATCTTGAAACCATTGTTGCATATCCTTTCAAGAAGTGATACAAATCTTTTTGCTATTCCAACATTTCCTGGGTTGTAAAAAGGAGACTTGTTCAAAGCTTGAAGATCAAATCTGGGCAACGACAAAATGTCAAGTGATCGTGCAAAATACTTTATTCACCCATTCTTTCTCTTGATCATGTAAAGATTCTTCTCATTATCAAACATCCAGCTTAAGATAGGAGAACGATCGTTCTTCTTTGAAAGCTCATTGGAGGATGTGAAGTAATGAACTTCACGTGGAGGAATAACTTTAAACATGCTTTTCTTATCTACAGGATCAGTTGAAGATAAAGTTGCTTCATGATGCTCAGCAGATGTTTCCACGTGAGGAGGAGAATTACCTTCGGCGAATAAATCGCTGTCAATACCGGTAATCACCTTTCCTTGAACACTCAAGTATGTAGGAGAAACAGACACATTTGTATCGAAGAAATCTTCATTCATGTCTTCTCCAATGAAGTTATCATCAAGTTCAGTCAGATCATCTTCATATGAGAACATTGATCTAGACTTTAGCATTTCATCAAGATCATACTCAAAGTCAAATGATAAATCATTATCTGACTGTTGTGCTCCATTATTTGTTGTTTCAGGATCATAAATAACCATTGCTCTTGACATGTCTTCTTGAGAGTTGGTTCCTTCATGTAGATGTTCTTGATCCTTATTTCTTTCATGATCATCACCCTTAACATCATTATCATCACCATCACCATCATTGTCATCACCCTTCCCACTACAGCCATCCATCCTTTTTCTTTTCCAATTATCTTTCTTTTCTTTTATATTTCTCAGCTCTTCAAGCACAAATACCATGTTTTCCTTAAGACTACTGATCTTATCATCTTGTAAGTTTATAGTCTTCCTGAGAGTAACATTTTCTTCACTAAGTTTCTCAATCTTCATGTCTTTGGCAACAGACTCCTGCTCCAGAACAAATACACTCTGTTGTAGGGCTTGAACGTCTACAGGCGTCGGTTGATTAAACACCTTTTCCTTGCCCTTGTCCTGCAGTGGGGTGACAGTTGGTTTAATGATTGGTGTGGACTTTTGCGAGAGTTGTTCAGAAAACTTTGTTCTTTTCCTCGGACTTAGATCAGCTTCAAAATCATAGTCTTCATCAGAAGTATCACTTTGAGGTTTAGAAGGGTTGATGAGAGGAGGTTTCCCAGCAGCCTTTCTTTTAATCAGTAAGCTTCTATGATATTTGTTTATTGGTAATTCTTCCTTGTCACTCTGTGTTTCAGATTAATCAAACTCTTCACCTTCTGAGTCTCCCTCAGACTCACTTTCTTTCTCTTCAACATTAATACCACTTGAACTCTGATTTCCAGAGTCTGAAAATTGCATATCATCTAGATTAATATCTTCTCAATCTTCAAGATTTTCAGCATTTCCTTCATTTTCAAAGTACACTGGCCATTCAATGTTGTAATTGAATTCATCTGCATGTTAATCGGCCAGCTGCACATTAGGAATCACAGGCTCATCAACTATTGGTACTTCAGCCTGGTTTTGAATTTGACGTGGTGCACGTCTGGGTCTACGACGAGGTTGAGGTTGTGGTGGTGGCTGTTGAGGTTGTGGTGGTGGTTGGTGATGTTGTGGTGGTGGCTATGGTTGTGGTGGTGGTTGTGGTTGCGGTTGTGAACCTTCTAGCTCAGGAAAAGCTCCAAACTTTTCCAAGGGTGTCAGGTTCAGAAATATCCCTTTCTTGTTTATACTCACATAGGGCAGAATGCTCTTGTCCATGATCTTTACATGTAGTCCCCTCTGTGTCATGACTTACTCTGAGTGATTTCTGTTGATTATCATTTGCAGAAATCTTCGGTATATCAAGAAAACGGACTTCTTCTTCCCCGTTAAGTTGCTCTTCATTTCTTCAAACACAACATTTGAGAAATTAAAATTTTCCCTAGTCACAAGTGCGTATACAGCTGCAGTCATGCTGGCACTTGGTTCGTCATATCCGCCTTTTCTTCCTGAGATACATTGGTTCACCACATGTGCCAAATATTTCCAATAAGGTGGTAAGCACTTCTTTTCCAAGGACGGCAAACTTCCTTCATAACTCATCCTTTCAAAGGTACCATTCATTTGTTCAACAGAAAAAACTTGTAGGATGTTCGGCTTCATCACCAAAGTCTAGACATTCCCGAATAACAGCTTCAGTAACAACTATTCTCTTTCCAACCACAGTTTCAGCTATCCCTTCCACTTCATTTTCTGTAACAAATTCAGCCTTGCTCCAGAAATCCCGAATAAAATCTTCACATATATCTGGATGTTGTGAAATAGCATGTTGGATTCTAGATGCTCGCAGACCCACTATCATTGATCTGCAAATACTGTGATGTTCTGGCGGATCTTCCAAGTATGCAGATTCGTTGTGGTCCTTAAAAAACTTCAAGTCTGCCATCACTTCATTCAATAGAACAAGTTAGATTTCAACAACGACAAGTTTGAACTTTTCAGGCAAATACATTAAACCGCAAACTTCAATTAAAGCCGCAAACTTTTAAGGGCACCGCATACTTGAAGTATGCGGCTGCAAACTTTAAACCACACCGAAAACTTTGAAAATACCGCAAACTTTTCAAATTACCGCTTTTTATAGAGTTTTTGGTTTGGATTTCAGGTTCATCAAGGTCGTCCAGTGTTTGCGACCTAAACTATTGGATCAATTTTAGGTTTTGCACAACTTTTAATGGTCAATTTGGTCAAACAAGTCCAATTCAGTTTCGGCTTCAAACAAGAACATCCATGGTCCAATTTCTTACCTTGATGGTTGCCTACACTTCTTGAACACGAATATAGCAACATATACACACAGGGATCAAGTAATCGGTCTTTTGAAAGAAAGAGCAAGTATGTGGCTTGAGAGAGAAAGGAAGTATGCGGTTTGTGTGTGACAAGAACCACAAACTTCAAGTCATTTATAGACAAAGCCAAGTATGCGGCCCCACGTGAAGTATGCGGCCGCAAACTTTTGAAAAACACTTTCCTTTGGATTTTTGGGTCAAGCAGGAATGTTCATTTTGATAATTATGGAGTATAAACAAAAGATAAAAAATAAAATAACTTAAACTAAGCTAAAAACACAAAATCTTTTTGTTCTTTTCATAAAAGCAGATTATTTTGAAACAATAAAACACATTATTTTTTAGAGAAACTCTGTTATGGGATCATATCATTCTAGAGCAGATCAAAGCATATTTATTAGCCATTCATTTTCCTAGATAGTTCTCAGTGATTGCCAATTTACAGTATCCGTTTAAACTCAAGCCTTTATAACTTAATTGACAAGCAAGCAGTAAATGATGTTATCATGTTTTCGGGTAATAATTATTCATGACTTAGTGGGTCCCACACTCACATCTCAGAAACCTGTAATTATTATAATGTGAAATAGATGAGTTTTTTATGAACTAAATGGACCCCACAACATATCGGATAAACATTCTCTTACTCATGATCTTTTGAGCACCTAAGTAATAACTAAAAGAGCATAACTAGCAATGGTCAATGAACTGTTCAGGAGATCTCGGACAAATGTAATGAAAAGCATAGCACAACGGACTTACACGCTCTGATAAGAGATTCCTTCCCAGTCACACATTCCCAAAAAGAAAAATATCTACAAGTATACTTATATGTACATCTTTAGACATATCTTTTTAAAATTTTCCTATAGCACGACATTAACATTGCGTGTCTTTTTGCTCAAAATTATGCTTTGCAGAGTAGCTTTGCACTACCATTGAGTGTCTTTTCACCTATTGCTTGTCAACGCATGTCTTTTATCTATATATATATATGTACAGACTTGTATCAAGTCACCTCGCAACCCCTTTGTGAAGGGTCTCGGTTTGTTCAATCCAGATATATTATGTTCATCCATAGTTCACCAATCTTTATGTTTAAGTGCTTGATTATTAACAGGAAATAATTATTCTACCAATCAATGAGATGTTCCCCACTATTACAATGACCTTTATGTTTAAGTAAAACACTATCATGTTGTCTTTCCAGTTTTAGCAGAGCCTATCAACATATCACCCTAAGATCCTAGTCTTTTCAACTACAGGCCTTGTATAGGATGATCCGACCTCTAAAATGATGTACTATCATTTCCCAATAGACAGAGTTCTCAATTTTTCTCATAAATAAAACATAAAATACAATCTTTTTATAATTTTCTAAACTTACAAAAAACTCAAAGATAAAAATCTTTTTGGTGTTTTTAGGAAATTCCTCCCCCAAATTTTTTGCATTTATGAAATAAATCAAAATTTAAACAAACTAAAAAAAAGAAAAATAGTTTTGGTGACCAAACCCGCGACATTCTAATCAAAGGAGATAAATTTCAGACATTCAATCAGAATGTTGAATCTTACCAAATCAAATGCTTTTGTAAACATATCAGCAACATTATCATCAGTAGAAACCTGTTCAAGATGCACAAGCTTTCTTTCAAAACAATCACGAATGTGATGCACCCTTATGTCTATGTGCTTAGTTTTAGAATGTTGGACCGGGTTCTTAACAATCTGTAAAGCAGCTTCATTATCACAGAAAATAGGGGAGTCAAAGAAATTCAAACCATAATCCAGGAATTGGTGTTACATCTAGATAACCTGAGAACAACTTGCGGATGCGGCGACATATTCAGATTCAGCAGTAGAAGTCAAAACGGTGGTCTGTTTCTTGCGCTGCCATGATACGAGTCTCTCCCCCAGAAACTTACATCGACCAGTTGTGGATTTCCTATCAAGATTACAACCTTCATGATCACTGTCAGTAAAAGGAAACAAGTTAAATTATGAATCCTTTGGATACCAAAGGCCGAGCCGAGGCTTGCCCATCAAGTATTTAAAAATTCTTTTGGCAGAATTAAGGTGAGAAAGTTTAGGATTAGCCTGAGATCGTGCACACTGACAAACCGCAAACATGATGTTTGGACCGCTAGCTGTCAGGTACATTAACGAGCCAATCATTGACCTGTAGTGATATTGGTCAATTCCAGGTTCACCTAGATCTGGAGTAAGAACGATTCAAGTTGCCATTGGAGTGGATGCCGACTTGGAGTCAACAAGATGAACTTAAGTAGGATGTCATTGACATATTTAGCCTGATGAATTAGGATTCCGTCATCACTTTGCTTCACCTGCAACCCCAGAAAGAAGGCCATTTCTCCCATTGAACTCATTTCAAACTTTTTCTTCATCAGTTCCTCAAACTCTTTGCAAAGTATATCATTCGTTGACCCAAAAATGATGTCATCAACTTAAATTTGGACAAGAATAAGATCATCTCCCAGGATTTTAAGAAACAATGTCTTATCTATGCGTATAGAGAGAGACCATAGGCGATTTTGGGAGTTAGGAGGTCAATTGAAGATGGAAGCTTGAGTCTTTGAATTCGGGTTCGTTAGTAATAGCGTTTTCGATTGCAAGATTTGATTTTTACCTTTGATTTGTATATTCATGATTCTGTCTTTTACTTCTGTTATGGATGTTTTGAGCCTGATTCTTGGCTAAACAATGATATTGTGTGGGTCTTTATGATGATTGCTTGTTAAAGTTGCGATTTTTATCGGTTTTGGATTATATTGATGGTTTAATGATTTTGTAAAAGATCTTATGTTGATAATTGTGATGAATATGCATGTTTAGATCTAATTTCTGATTGATTTCAATTACGTGCGTTGATAGTGGATGTCTTCCAGTTTGATTAGAGTATCTAGGTCATACATCATAGGATTTGTGGTCGTTTGTGCGGTTTGCTAGACATAGTGATCCATAGGAGTTACGATTGAGTATAGATTGGACTGAGTATGTATCATGTCTCAATACCCAAGAAGTGAGAGCCAGTCGTTTAGTCTTCGTCAATAGAAATCTGAGTGTCACTGTTTGAGAGGAAGTTGATAATAGGTGTCTAGTGATTGTTTCTATTCTGAGTCATAGTTGTTATCGTGAGATTACGCCGTGCATTCTTCGAATGTATGTTGGACAGTGAGACTGAAAGGTGATCTGTCTATTCAGGTACTTTATTATTGTTGGAGAGACCGAAAGGTAATCCAATATCTGGTGAGTTTTTACTTCTTAGGATCCCTAGTTGGGGACACCCTACGAGTGATTAGGGATCCACTAGATAGACTAGAGTTGTTTCTTTAAAAACCCAGATCCATCTTAATTTCTAGAACTGGTAGAAGTTGTGCTTTGCAAGTAGGATTCCGACCTAGGTAGTATTCTTCCCATCTTTGATATTTCCTTAGTTCTTTATCTTGATAGCTTGAGTCGACTTTCTCTGATTTGTGATTGATTTCAATTCCGTGCGTTGATTGTGGATGTCTTCCAGTTTGATTAGAGTATCTAGGTCATAGATCTTAGGATTTGTGGGATGCGGTTTGCTAGACATAGTGATCCATATGAGTTATAATTGAGTATAGATTGGTCTGAGTGTGTATCCAGTCTCAATAACCGAGAAGTGAGAGCTAGTCGTTTAGTCTCCATCAATAGGAATCCGAGTGTTAATTGTCTGAGAGGAAGTTGATATTAGGTTTCTAGTGATTGTTTCTATTATGAGTCATAGTTGTTATCGTGAGATTACCCCGTGCATTCTTCGAATGTATGGTCGACAGTGAGACTGAAAGGTGATATGTCTATTCAGGTATTATATTATTGTTGGATAGACCGAAAGGTAATCCAATATCTGGTGAGTTTTTACATCTTAGGATCCCTAGTTGGGGACACCCTACGAGTGATTAGGGATCCACTAGATAGTCTAGAGTTGTTTCTTTAAAAACCCAGATCCATCTTAATTTCTAGAACTGGTAGAAGTTGTGCTTTGCAAGTAGGATTCCGACCTAGGAAGTATTCTTCCCATCTTTGATATTTCCTTAGTTCTTTATCTTGATAGCTTAAGTCGACTTTCTCTGATTTGTGATTGATTTCAATTCCGTGCATTGATTGTGGATGTCTTCCAGTTTGATTAGAGTATCTAGGTCATAGATCTTAGGATTTGTGGTCGTTTATGCGGTTTGCTAGACATACTGATCCATAGGAGTTATGATTGAGTATAGATTGGACTGAGTGTGTATCCTGTCTCAATACCCGAGAAGTGAGAGCCAGTCGTTTAGTCTTCATCAATAGGAATCCGAGTGTCCACTGTCTGAGAGGAAGTTGATATTAGGTGTATAGTGATTGTTTCTATTCTGAGTCGTAGTTGTTATCGTGAGATTACCCCGTGCATTCGGTGGACAGTGAGACAGAAAGGTAATATGTCTATTCAAGTACTTTATTATTGTTGGAGACACCGAAAGGTAATCCAATATCTGGTGAGTTTTTACATCTTAGGATCCTTAGTTGGGGACACCCTACGAGTGATTAGGGATCCACTAGAGTGTCTAGAGTTGTTTCTTTAGAAACCCAGATCCATCTTAATTTCTAGAACTGGTAGAAGTTGGGCTTTGCAAGTAGGATTCCGACCTTGGTATTATTCTTCCCAACTTTGATATTTCCTTAGTTCTTTATCTTGATAGCTTGAGTCTACTTTCTCTGATTTGTGATTGATTTTGATTCTGTGCGTTGATTGTGGATGTCTTCCAGTTTGATTATAGTATCTAGGTCATAGATCTTAGGATTTGTGGTCGTTTGAGCGGTTTGCTAGACATAGTGATCCATAGGAGTTACGATTGAGTATAGATTGGACTGACTGTGTATCCTGTCTCAATACCCGAGAAGTGAGAGCCAGTCGTTTAGTCTTCGTCAATAGGAAGACAAGTGTCAACTATCTGAGAGGAAGTTGATCATAGGTGTCTAGTGATTGTTTCTATTCCGAGTCATAGTTGTTATCGTGAGATTACCCCGTGCATTCTTTGAATATATGGTGGACTGTGAGACTGAAAGGTGATCTGTCTATTCAGGTACTTTATTATTGTTGGAGAGACCGAAAGGTAATGCAATATCTTGTGAGTTTTTACATCTTTAGGATCCTTTGTTGGAGTCACCCTACGAGTGATTAGGGATCCACTAGGTAGTCTAGAGTTATTCCTTTAGAAAGCCAGATCCATCTTAGTTTCTAGAACTGGTAGAAGTTGTGCTTTGAAAGTAAGATTCTGACCTAGGTAGTATTCTTCCCATCTTTGATATTTCCTTAGTTCTTTATCTTGATATCTTGAGTCGAATTTCTCTGATTTGTGATTGATTTCAATTCCGTGCGTTGATTGTGGATGTCTTCCAGTTTGATTAGAATATCTAGGTCATAGATCTTAGGATTTGTGGTCGTTTGTGCGGTTTGCAAGACATAGCGATCCATAGTAGTTATGATTAAGTATAGATTGGACTGAGTGTGTATCCTGTCTCAATACCCGAGAAGTGAGAGCCAGTCGTTTAGTATTCATCAATAGGAATCCGAGTGTCAACTGTCTGAGAGGAAGTTGATATTAGGTGTCTAGTGATTGTTTCTACTCTGAGTCATAGTTGTTATCGTGAGATAACCCCGTGCATTCGGAGGACAGTGAGACTGAAAGGTGATATGTCTATTCAAGTACTTTATTATTGTTGGAGACACCGAAAGGTAATCCAATATCTAGTGAGTTTTTACATCTTAGGATCCTTAGTTGGGGACACCCTACGAGTGATTAGGGATCCACTAGATAGTCTAGAGTTGTTTCTTTAGAAACCCAGATCCATCTTAATTTCTAGAACTGGTAGAAGTTGTGCTTTGCAAGTCGGATTCCGACCTAGGTAGTATTCTTCCCATCTTTGATATTTCCTTAGTTCTTTATCTTGATAGCTTGAGTCTACTTTCTCTGATTTGTGATTGATTTCAATTCCGTGCGTTGATTGTGGATGTCTTCCAGTTTGAGTAGAGTATCTAGGTCATAGATCTTAGGATTTGTGGTCGTTTGTGTGGTTTGCTAGACATAGTGATCCATAGGAGTTACGATTGAGTATAGATTGGACTGAGTGTGTATCCTGTCTCAATACCAAAGAAGTGAGAGCCAGTCGTTTAGTCTTCGTCAATAGGAATCCGAGTGTCAACTGTTTGAGAGGAAGTTGATAATAGGTGTCTAGTGATTGTTCCTATTTTGAGTCATAGTTGTTATCGCGAGATTACCCCGTGCATTCTTCGAATGTATGATGGACAGTGAGACTGAAAGGTGATCTGTCTATTCAGGTACTTTATTATTGTTGGAGAGACCGAAATGTAATCCAATATCTAGTGAGTTTTTACATCTTTAGGATCCTTATTTGGAGTCACCCTACGAGTGATTAGGGATCCACTAGGTAGTCTAGAGTTGTTTCTTTAGAAAGCCAGATCCATCTTAGTTTCTAGAAATGGTAGAAGTTGTACTTTGCAAGTAAGATTCTGACCTAGGTAGTATTCTTCCCATCTTTGATATTTCCTTAGTTCTTTATCTTGATATCTTGAGGCGAATTTCTCTGATTTGTGATTGATTTCAATTCCGTGCGTTGATTGTGGATGTCTTCCAGTTTGAATAGAGTATCTAGGCCATAGATCTTAGGATTTGTGGTATTTTGTGCGGTTTGCTAGACATAGTGATCCATAGGAGTTATGATTGAGTATAGATTGGACTGAGTGTGTATCCTGTCTCAATACCCGAGAAGTGAGAGCCAGTCGTTTAGTCTTCATCAATAGGAATCCGAGTGTCCACTGTCTGAGAGGAAGTTGATATTAGGTGTATAGTGATTGTTTCTATTCTGAGTCGTAGTTGTTATCGTGAGATTACCCCGTGCATTCGGTGGACAGTGAGATAGAAAGGTGATATGTCTATTCAAGTACTTTATTATTGTTGGAGACACCGAAAGGTAATCCAATATCGGGTGAGTTTTTACATCTTAGGATCCTTAGTTGGGGACACCCTACGAGTGATTAGGGATCCACTAGAGTGTCTAGAGTTATTTCTTTAGAAACCCAGATCCATCTAAATTTCTAGAACTGGTAGAAGTTGGGCTTTGCAAGTAGGATTCCGACCTAGGTATTATTCTTCCCAACTTTGATATTTCCTTAGTTCTTTATCTTGATAGCTTGAGTCTACTTTCTCTGATTTGTGATTGATTTTGATTCTGTGCGTTGATTGTGGATGTCTTCCAGTTTGATTATAGTATCTAGGTCATAGATCTTAGGATTTGTGGTCGTTTGAGCGGTTTGCTAGACATAGTGATCCATAGGAGTTACGATTGAGTATAGATTGGACTGACTGTGTATCCTGTCTCAATACCCGAGAAGTGAGCGCCAGTCGTTTAGTCTTCGTCAATAGGAAGACGAGTGTCAACTATCTGAGAGGAAGTTGATCATAGGTGTCTAGTGATTGTTTCTATTCTGAGTCATAGTTGTTATCGTGAGATTACCCCGTGCATTCTTTGAATATATGGTGGACTGTGAGACTGAAAGGTGATCTGTCTATTCAGGTACTTTATTATTGTTGGAGAGACCGAAAGGTAATCCAATATCTGGTGAGTTTTTACTTCTTAGGATCCCTAGTTGGGGACACCCTACGAGTGATTAGTGATCCACTAGATAGACTAGAGTTGTTTCTTTAGAAAGCCAGATCCATCTTAGTTTCTAGAACTGGTAGAAGTTGTGCTTTGCAAGTAAGATTCTGACCTAGGTAGTATTCTTCCCGTCTTTGATATTTCCTTAGTTCTTTATCTTGATATCTTGAGTCGAATTTCTCTGATTTGTGATTGATTTCAATTCCGTGCGTTGATTGTGGATGTCTTCCAGTTTGATTAGAATATCTAGGTCATAGATCTTAGGATTTGTGGTCGTTTGTGTGGTTTGCTAGACATAGTGATCCATAGTAGTTATGATTAAGTATAGATTGGACTGAGTGTGTATCCTGTCTCAATACCCGAGAAGTGAGAGCCAGTCGCTTAGTCTTCTTCAATAGGAATCCGAGTGTCAACTGTCTGAGAGGAAGTTGATATTAGGTGTATAGTGATTGTTTCTATTCTGAGTCGTAGTTGTTATCATGAGATTACCGCGTGCATTCGGTGGACAGTGAGACAGAAAGGTGATATGTCTATTCATGTACTTTATTATTGTTGGAGACACCGAAAGGTAATCCAATATCTGGTGAGTTTTTACATCTTAGGATCCTTAGTTGGGGACACCCTACGAGTGATTAGGGATCCACTAGAGTGTCTAGAGTTGTTTCTTTAGAAACCCAGATCCATCTTAATTTCTAGAACTGGTAGAAGTTGGGCTTTGCAAGTAGGATTCCGACCTAGGTAGTATTCTTCCCAACTTTGATATTTCCTTAGTTCTTTATCTTGATAGCTTGAGTCTACTTTCTCTGATTTGTGATTGATTTTGATTCTGTGCGTTGATTGTGGATGTCTTCCAGTTTGATTAGAGTATCTAGGTCATAGATCTTAGGATTTGTGGTCGTTTGAGCGGTTTGCTAGACATAGTGATCCATAGGAGTTACGATTGAGTATAGATTGGACTGACTGTGTATCCTGTCTTAATACCCGAGAGTGAGAGCTAGTCGTTTAGTCTTCGTCAATAGGAAGACGAGTGTCAACTTTCTGAGAGGAAGTTGAACATAGGTGTCTAGTGATTGTTTCTATTCTGAGTCATAGTTGTTATCGTGAGATTACCCCGTGCATTCTTTGAATATATGGTGGACTGTGAGACTGAAAGGTGATCTGTCTATTCAGGTACTTTATTATTGTTGGAGAGACCGAAAGGTAATGCAATATCTTGTGAGTTTTTACATCTTTAGGATCCTTTGTTGGAGTCACCCTACGAGTGATTAGGGATCCACTAGGTAGTCTAAGTTGTTTCTTTAGAAAGCCAGATAAATCTTAGTTTCTAGAACTGGTAGAAGTTGTGCTTTGCAAGTAAGATTCTGACCTAAGTAGTATTCTTCCCATCTTTGATATTTCCTTAGTTCTTTATCTTGATATCTTGAGTCGAATTTCTCTAATTTGTGATTGATTTCAATTCCGTGCGTTGATTGTGGATGTCTTCCAGTTTGATTAGAATATCTAGGTCATAGATCTTAGGATTTGTGGTCGTTTATGCGGTTTGCTAGACATAGTGATCCATAGGAGTTATGATTGAGTATAGATTGGACTGAGTGTGTATCCTGTCTCAATACACGAGAAGTGAGAGCCAGTCGTTTAGTCTTCATCAATAGGAATCCGAGTGTCAACTGTCTGAGAGGAAGTTGATATTAGGTGTATAGTGATTGTTTCTATTCTGAGTCATAGTTGTTATCATGAGATTACCCCGTGCATTCGGTGGACAGTGAGACAGAAAGGTGATATGTCTATTCAAGTACTTTATTATTGTTGGAGACACCGAAAGGTAATCCAATATCTGGTGAGTTTTTACATCTTAGGATCCTTAGTTGGGGACACCCTACGAGTGATTAGAGATCCACTAGAGTGTCTAGAGTTGTTTCTTTAGAAACCAAGATCCATCTTAATTTCTAGAACTGGTAGAAGTTGGGCTTTGCAAGTAGGATTCCGACCAAGGTAGTATTCTTCCCAACTTTGATATTTCCTTAGTTCTTTATCTTGATAGCTTGAGTCTACTTTCTCTGATTTGTGATTGATTTTGATTCTGTGCGTTGATTGTGGATGTCTTCCAGTTTGATTAGAGTATCTAGGTCATAGATCTTAAGATTTGTGGTCGTTTGAGCGGTTTGCTAGACATAGTGATCCATAGGAGTTACGATTGAGTATAGATTGGACTAACTGTGTATCCTGTCTTAATACCCGAGAAGTGAGAGCTAGTCGTTTAGTCTTCGTCAATAGGAAGACGAGTGTCAACTTTCTGAGAGGAAGTTGATCATAGGTGTCTAGTGATTGTTTCTATTCTGAGTCATAGTTGTTATCGTGAGATTACCCTGTGCATTCTTTGAATATATGGTGGACAGTGAGACTAAAAGGTGATCTGTCTATTCAGGTACTTTATTATTGTTGGAGAGACCGAAAGGTAATGCAATATCTTGTGAGTTTTTACATCTTTAGGATCCTTTGTTGGAGTCACCCAACGAGTGATTAGGGATCCACTAGGTAGTCTAGAGTTGTTTCTTTAGAAAGCCAGATCCATCTTAGTTTCTTGAACTGGTAGAAGTTGTGCTTTGCAAGTAAGATTCTGACCTAGGTAGTATTCTTCCCATCTTTGATATTTCCTTAGTTCTTTATCTTGATATCTTGAGTCGAATTTCTCTGATTTGTGATTGATTTCAATTCCGTGCGTTGATTGTGGATGTCTTCCAGTTTGATTAGAATATCTAGGTCATAGATCTTAGGATTTGTGGTCGTTTGTGCGGTTTGCTAGACATAGTGATCCATAGTAGTTATGATTAAGTATAGATTGGACTGAGTGTGCATCCTGTCTCAATACCCGAGAAGTGAGAGCCTGTCGCTTAGTCTTCATCAATAGGAATCCGAGTGTCAACTGTCTGAGAGGAAGTTGATATTAGGTGTATAGTTATTGTTTCTATTCTGAGTCGTAGTTGTTATCGTGAGATTACGCCGTGCATTCTTCGAATGTATGGTCGACAGTGAGACTGAAAGGTGATATGTCTATTCAGGTACTTTATTATTGTTGGAGAGACCGAAAGGTAATCCAATATCTGGTGAGTTTTTACATCTTACGATCCCTAGTTGGGGACACCCTACGAGTGATTAGGGATCCACTAGATAGTCTAGAGTTGTTTCTTTAGAAACCCAGATCCATCTTAATTTCTAGAACTGGTAGAAGTTGTGCTTTGCAAGTAGGATTCCGACCTAGGTAGTATTCTTCCCATCTTTATATTTCCTTAGTTCTTTATCTTGATAGCTTGAGTCGACTTTCACTGATTTGTGAATTATTTAAATTTCGTGCGTTGATTGTGGATGTCTTCCAGTTTGATTAGAGTATCTAGGTCATAGATCTTAGAATTTGTGGTCGTTTATGCGGTTTGCTAGACATAGTGATCCATAGGAGTTATGATTGAGTATAGATTGGACGGAGTGTGTATCCTGTCTCAATACTCGAGAAGTGAGAGCCAGTCGCTTAGTCTTCATCAATAGGAATCCGAGTGTCAACTGTCTGAGAGGAAGTTGATATTAGGTGTCTAATGATCGTTTCTATTCTGAGTCATAGTTGTTATCGTGAGATTACCCCGTGCATTCTTTGAATGTATGATGGACAGTGAGACTGAAAGTTGATCTGTCTATTCAGGTACTTTATTATTGTTGGAGAGACCGAAAGGTAATCCAATATCTAGTGAGTTTTTACATCTTTAGGATCCTTAGTTGGAGTCACCCTACGAGTGATTAGGGATCCACTAGGTAGTCTAGAGTTATTTCTTTATAAAGCCAGATCCATCTTAGTTTCTAGAAATGGTTGAAGTTGTGCTTTGCAAGTAAGATTCTGACCTAGGTAGTATTCTTCCCATCTTTGATATTTCCTTAGTTCTTTATCTTGATATCTTGAGTCGACTTTCTCTGATTTGTGATTGATTTCAATTCCGTGCGTTGATTGTGGATGTCTTCCAGTTTGATTAGAGTATCTTGGTCATAGATCTTATGACTTCTGGTCGTTTGTGCGGTTTGCTAGACATAGTGATCTATAGGAGTTATGATTGAGTATAGATTGGACTGAGTGTTTATCCTGTCTCAATACCCGAGAAGTGAGAGCCAGTCGTTTAGTCTTCATCAATAGGAATCCGAGTGTCAACTGTCTGAGAGGGAGTTGATATTAGGTGTCTAGTGATTGTTTCTATTCTGAGTCATAGTTGTTATCATGAGATTACCCCGTGCATTCTTCGAATGTATGGTGGACAGTGAGACTGAAGGTGATATGTCTATTCAAGTACTTTATTATTGTTGGAGAGACCGAAAGGTAATCCAATATCTGGTGAGTTTTTACATCTTAGGATCCTTAGTTGGGGACACCCTACGAGTGATTAGGGATCCACTAGATAGTCTAGAGTTGTTTCTTTAGAAACCCAGATCCATCTTAATTTCTAGAACTGGTAGAAGTTGTGCTTTGGAAGTAGGATTCCGACCTAGGTAGTATTCTTCCCATCTTTGATATTTCCTTAGTTCTTTATCTTGATAGCTTGAGTCTACTTTCTCTGATTTGTGATTGATTTCAATTCCGTGCGTTGATTGTGGATGTCTTCCAGTTTAATTAGAGTATATAGGTCATAGATCTTAGGATTTGTGGTCGTTTGTACGGTTTGCTAGACATAGTGATCCATATGAGTTACGATTGAGTATAGATTCGACTAAGTGTGTATCCTGTCTCAATACCCGAGAAGTGAGAGCCAGTCGTTTAGTCTTCGTCAATAGGAAGACGAGTGTCAACTGTCTGAGAGGAAGTTGATCATAAGTGTCTAATGATTGTTTCTATTCTGAGTCATAGTTGTTATCGTGAGATTACCATGTGCATTCGTTGAATATATGGTGGACAGTGAGACTGAAAGGCGATCTGTCTATTCAGGTACTTTATTATTGTTGGAGAGACCGAAAGGTAATTCAATATCTTGTGAGTTTTTACATCTTTAGGATCCTTTGTTGGAGTCACCCAACGAATGATTAGGGATCCACTAGGTAGTCTAGAGTTGTTTCTTTAGAAAGCCAGATCCATCTTAGTTTCTAGAACTGGTAGAAGTTGTGCTTTGCAAGTAAGATTCTGACCTAGGTAGTATTCTTCCCATCTTTGATATTTCCTTAGTTCTTTATCTTGATATCTTGAGTCGAATTTCTCTGATTTTTGATTGATTTCAATTCCGTGCGTTGATTGTGGATGTCTTCCAGTTTGATTAGAATATCTATGTCATAGATCTTAGGATTTGTGGTCGTTTGTGCGGTTTGCTAGACATAGTGATCCATAGTAGTTATGATTAAGTATAGATTGGACTGAGTGTGTATCCTGTCTCAATACGCGAGAAGTGAGAGCCAGTCGTTTAGTCTTCGTTAATAGGAATCCGAGTGTCAACTGTCTGAGAGGAAGTTGATATTAGGTGTATAGTTATTGTTTCTATTCTGAGTCGTAGTTGTTATCGTGAGATTACGCCGTGCATTCTTCGAATGTATGGTCGACAGTGAGACTGAAAGGTGATATGTCTATTCAGGTACTTTATTATTGTTGGAGAGACCGAAAGGTAATCCAATATCTGGTGAGTTTTTACATCTTACGATCCCTAGTTGGGGACACCCTACGAGTGATTAGGGATCCACTAGATAGTCTAGAGTTGTTTCTTTAGAAACCCAGATCCATCTTAATTTCTAGAACTGGTAGAAGTTGTGCTTTGCAAGTAGGATTCCGACCTAGGTAGTATTCTTCCCATCTTTATATTTCCTTAGTTCTTTATCTTGATAGCTTGAGTCGACTTTCTCTGATTTGTGAATTATTTAAATTTCGTGCGTTGATTGTGGATGTCTTCCAGTTTGATTAGAGTATCTAGGTCATAGATCTTAGGATTTGTGGTCGTTTATGCGGTTTGCTAGACATAGTGATCCATAGGAGTTATGATTCAGTATAGATTGGACTGAGTGTGTATACTGTCTCAATACTCGAGAAGTGAGAGCCAGTCGCTTAGTCTTCATCAATAGGAATCCGAGTGTTAACTGTCTGAGAGGAAGTTGATATTAGGTGTCTAATGATTGTTTCTATTCTGAGTCATAGTTGTTACGTGAGATTACCCCGTGCATTCGGTGGACAGTGAGACAGAAAGGTGATATGTCTATTCAAGTACTTTATTATTGTTGGAGACACCGAAAGGTAATCCAATATCTGGTGAGTTTTTACATCTTAGGATCCTTAGTTGGGGACACCCTACGAGTGATTAGGGATCCACTAGAGTGTCTAGAGTTGTTTCTTTAGAAACCCAGATCCATCTTAATTTCTAGAACTGGTAGAAGTTGGGCTTTGCAAGTAGGATTCCGACCTAGGTAGTATTCTTCCCAACTTTGATATTTCCTTAGTTCTTTATCTTGATAGCTTGAGTCTACTTTCTCTGATTTGTGATTGATTTTGATTCTGTGCGTTGATTGTGGATGTCTTCCAGTTTGATTAGAGTATCTAGGTCATAGATCTTAGGATTTGTGGTCGTTTGAGCAGTTTGCTAGACATAGTGATCCATAGGAGTTACGATTGAGTATAGATTGGACTGACTGTGTATCCTGTCTCAATACCCGAGAAGTGAGAGCCAGTCGTTTAGTCTTCGTCAATAGGAAGACGAGTGTCAACTGTCTGAGAGGAAGTTGATCATAGGTGTCTAGTGATTGTTTCTATTCTGAGTCATAGTTGTTATCGTGAGATTACCCTGTGCATTCTTTGAATATATGGTGGACAGTGAGACTGAAAGGTGATCTGTCTATTCAGGTACTTTATTATTGTTGGAGAGACCGAAAGGTAATGCAATATCTTGTGAGTTTTTACATCTTTAGGATCCTTTGTTGGAGTCACCCAACGAATGATTAGGGATCCACTAGGTATTCTAGAGTTGTTTCTTTAGAAAGCCAGATCCATCTTAGTTTCTAGAACTGGTAGAAGTTGTGCTTTGCAAGTAAGATTCTGACCTAGGTAGTATTCTTCCCATCTTTGATATTTCCTTAGTTCTTTATCTTGATATCTTGAGTCGAATTTCTCTGATTTTTGATTGATTTCAATTCCGTGCGTTGATTGTGGATGTCTTCCAGTTTGATTAGAATATCTAGGTCATAGATCTTAGGATTTGTGGTCGTTTGTGCGGTTTGCTAGACATAGTGATCCATAGTAGTTATGATTAAGTATAGATTGTACTGAGTGTGTATCCTGTCTCAATACCCGAGAAGTGAGAGCCTGTCGCTTAGTCTTCATCAATAGGAATCCCAGTGTCAACTGTCTGAGAGGAAGTTGATATTAGGTGTATAGTGATGGTTTCTATTCTGAGTCGTAGTTGTTATCGTGAGATTACGCCGTGCATTCTTCGAATGTATGGTCGACAGTGAGACTGAAAGGTGATATGTCTATTCAGGTACTTTATTATTGTTGGAGAGACCGAAAGGTAATCCAATATCTGGTGAGTTTTTACATCTTAGGATCCCTAGTTGGGGACACCCTACGAGTGATTAGGGATCCACTAGATAGTCTAGAGTTGTTTCTTTAGAAACCCAGATCCGTCTTAATTTCTAGAACTGGTAGAAGTTGTGCTTTGCAAGTAGGATTCCGACCTAGGTAGTATTCTTCCCATCTTTATATTTCCTTAGTTCTTTATCTTGATAGCTTGAGTCGACTTTCTCTGATTTGTGATTGATTTCAATTTCATGCGTTGATTGTGGATGTCTTCCAGTTTGATTAGAGTATCTAGGTCATAGATCTTAGAATTTGTGGTCGTTTATGCGGTTTGCTAGACATAGTGATCCATAGGAGTTATGATTGAGTATAGATTGGACGGAGTGTGTATCCTGTCTCAATACTCGAGAAGTGAGAGCCAGTCGCTTAGTCTTCATCAATAGGAATCCGAGTGTCAACTGTCTGAGAGGAAGTTGATATTAGGTGTCTAATGATCGTTTCTATTCTGAGTCATAGTTGTTATCGTGAGATTACCCCGTGCATTCGGTGGACAGTGAGACAGAAAGGTGATATGTCTATTCAAGTACTTTATTATTGTTGGAGACACCGAAAGGTAATCCAATATCTGGTGAGTTTTTACATCTTAGGATCCTTAGTTGGGGACACCCTACGAGTGATTTGGGATCCACTAGAGTGTCTAGAGTTGTTTCTTTAGAAACCCAGATCCATCTTAATTTCTAGAACTGGTAGAAGTTGGGCTTTGCAAGTAGGATTCCGACCTAGGTAGTATTCTTCCCAACTTTGATATTTCCATAGTTCTTTATCTTGATAGCTTGAGTCTACTTTCTCTGATTTGTGATTGATTTTGATTCTGTGCGTTGATTGTGGATGTCTTCCAGTTTGATTAGAGTATCTAGGTCATAGATCTTAGGATTTGTGGTCGTTTGAGCGGTTTGCTAGACATAGTGATCCATAGGAGTTACGATTGAGTATAGATTGGACTGACTGTGTATCCTGTCTCAATGCCCGAGAAGTGAGAGCCAGTCGTTTAGTCTTCGTCAATAGGAAGACGAGTGTCAACTGTCTGAGAGGAAGTTGATCATAGGTGTCTAGTGATTGTTTCTATTCTGAGTCATAGTTGTTATCGTGAGATTACCCTGTGCATTCTTTGAATATATGGTGGACAGTGAGACTGAAAGGTGATCTGTCTATTCAGGTACTTTATTATTGTTGGAGAGACCGAAAGGTAATGCAATATCTTGTGAGTTTTTACATCTTTAGGATCCTTTGTTGGAGTCACCCAACGAATGATTAGGGATCCACTAGGTAGTCTAGAGTTGTTTCTTTAGAAAGCCAGATCCATCTTAGTTTCTAGAACTGGTAGAAGTTGTGCTTTGCAAGTAAGATTCTGACCTAGGTAGTATTCTTCCCATCTTTGATATTTCCTTAGTTCTTTATCTTGATATCTTGAGTCGAATTTCTCTGATTTTTGATTGATTTCAATTCCGTGCGTTGATTGTGGATGTCTTCCAGTTTGATTAGAATATCTAGGTCGTAGATCTTAGGATTTGTGGTCGTTTGTGCGGTTTGCTAGACATAGTGATCCATAGTAGTTATGATTAAGTATAGATTGGACTGAGTGTGTATCCTGTCTCAATACCCGAGAAGTGAGAGCCTGTCGCTTAGTCTTCATCAATAGGAATCCGAGTGTCAACTGTCTGAGAGGAAGTTGATATTAGGTGTATAGTGATTGTTTCTATTCTGAGTCGTAGTTGTTATCGTGAGATTACGCCGTGCATTCTTCGAATGTATGGTCGACAGTGAGACTGAAAGGTGATATGTCTATTCAGGTACTTTATTATTGTTGGAGAGACCGAAAGGTAATCCAATATCTGGTGAGTTTTTACATCTTAGGATCCCTAGTTGGGGACACCCTACGAGTGATTAGGGATCCACTAGATAGTCTAGAGTTGTTTCTTTAGAAACCCAGATCCATCTTAATTTCTAGAACTGGTAGAAGTTGTGCTTTGCAAGTAGGATTCCGACCTAGGTAGTATTCTTCCCATCTTTATATTTCCTAAGTTCTTTATCTTGATAGCTTGAGTCGACTTTCTCTGATTTGTGATTGATTTCAATTTCATGCGTTGATTGTGGATGTCTTCCAGTTTAATTAGAGTATCTATGTCATAGATCTTATGACTTCTGGTCGTTTGTGCGGTTTGCTAGACATAGTGATCTAATGGAGTTATGATTGAGTATAGATTGGACTGACTGTGTATCCTGTCTCAATACCCGAGAAGTGAGAGCCAGTCGTTTAGTCTTCATCAATAGGAATCCGAGTGTCAACTGTCTGAGAGGAAGTTGATATTAGGTATCTAGTGATTGTTTCTATTCTGAGTCATAGTTGTTATCGTGAGATTACCCCGTGCATTCGGTGGACAGTGAGACAGAAAGGTGATATGTCTATTCAAGTACTTTATTATTGTTGGAGACACCGAAAGGTAATCCAATATCTGGTGAGTTTTTACATCTTAGGATCCTTAGTTGGGGACACCCTACGAGTGATTTGGGATCCACTAGAGTGTCTAGAGTTGTTTCTTTAGAAACCCAGATCCATCTTAATTTCTAGAACTGGTAGAAGTTGGGCTTTGCAAGTAGGATTCCGACCTTGGTAGTATTCTTCCCAACTTTGATATTTCCATAGTTCTTTATCTTGATAGCTTGAGTCTACTTTCTCTGATTTGTGATTGATTTTGATTCTGTGCGTTGATTGTGGATGTCTTCCAGTTTGATTAGAGTATCTAGGTCATAGATCTTAGGATTTGTGGTCGTTTGAGCGGTTTGCTAGACATAGTGATCCATAGGAGTTACGATTGAGTATAGATTGGACTGACTGTGTATCCTGTCTCAATACCCGAGAAGTGAGAGCCAGTCGTTTAGTCTTCGTCAATAGGAAGACGAGTGTCAACTGTCTGAGAGGAAGTTGATCATAGGTGTCTAGTGATTGTTTCTATTCTGAGTCATAGTTGTTATCGTGAGATTACCCTGTGCATTCTTTGAATATATGGTGGACAGTGAGACTGAAAGGTGATCTGTCTATTTAGGTACTTTATTATTGTTGGAGAGACCGAAAGGTAATGCAATATCTTGTGAGTTTTTACATCTTTAGGATCCTTTGTTGGAGTCACCCAACGAATGATTAGGGATCCACTAGGTAGTCTAGAGTTGTTTCTTTAGAAAGCCAGATCCATCTTAGTTTCTAGAACTGGTAGAAGTTGTGCTTTGCAAGTAAGATTCTGACCTAGGTAGTATTCTTCCCATCTTTGATATTTCCTTAGTTCTTTATCTTGATATCTTGAGTCGAATTTCTCTGATTTTTTATTGATTTCAATTCCGTGCGTTGATTGTGGATGTCTTCCAGTTTGATTAGAATATCTAGGTCATAGATCTTAGGATTTGTGGTCGTTTGTGCGGTTTGCTAGACATAGTGATCCATAGTAGTTATGATTAAGTATAGATTGGACTGAGTGTGTATCCTGTCTCAATACCCGAGAAGTGAGAGCCTGTCGCTTAGTCTTCATCAATAGGAATCCGAGTGTCAACTGTCTGAGAGGAAGTTGATATTAGGTGTATAGTGATTGTTTCTATTCTGAGTCGTAGTTGTTATCGTGAGATTACGCCGTGCATTCTTCGAATGTATGGTCGACAGTGAGACTGAAAGGTGATATGTCTATTCAGGTACTTTATTATTGTTGGAGAGACCGAAAGGTAATCCAATATCTGGTGAGTTTTTACATCTTAGGATCCCTAGTTGGGGACACCCTACGAGTGATTAGGGATCCACTAGATAGTCTAGAGTTGTTTCTTTAGAAACCCAGATCCATCTTAATTTCTAGAACTGGTAGAAGTTGTGCTTTGCAAGTAGGATTCCGACCTAGGTAGTATTCTTCCCATCTTTATATTTCCTAAGTTCTTTATCTTGATAGCTTGAGTCGACTTTCTCTGATTTGTGATTGATTTCAATTTCGTGCGTTGATTGTGGATGTCTTCCAGTTTAATTAGAGTATCTATGTCATAGATCTTATGACTTCTGGTCGTTTGTGCGGTTTGCTAGACATAGTGATCTAATGGAGTTATGATTGAGTATAGATTGGACTGACTGTGTATCCTGTCTCAATACCCGAGAAGTGAGAGCCAGTCCTTTAGTCTTCATCAATAGGAATCCGAGTGTCAACTGTCTGAGAGGAAGTTGATATTAGGTATCTAGTGATTGTTTCTATTCTGAGTCATAGTTGTTATCGTGAGATTACCCCGTGCATTCGGTGGACAGTGAGACAGAAAGGTGATATGTCTATTCAAGTACTTTATTATTGTTGGAGACACCGAAAGGTAATCCAATATCTGGTGAGTTTTTACATCTTAGGATCCTTAGTTGGGGACACCCTACGAGTGATTTGGGATCCACTAGAGTGTCTAGAGTTGTTTCTTTAGAAACCCAGATCCATCTTAATTTCTAGAACTGGTAGAAGTTGGGCTTTGCAAGTAGGATTCCGACCTTGGTAGTATTCTTCCCAACTTTGATATTTCCATAGTTCTTTATCTTGATAGCTTGAGTCTACTTTCTCTGATTTGTGATTGATTTTGATTCTGTGCGTTGATTGTGGATGTCTTCCAGTTTGATTAGAGTATCTAGGTCATAGATCTTAGGATTTGTGGTCGTTTGAGCGGTTTGCTAGACATAGTGATCCATAGGAGTTACGATTGAGTATAGATTGGACTGACTGTGTATCCTGTCTCAATACCCGAGAAGTGAGAGCCAGTCGTTTAGTCTTCGTCAATAGGAAGACGAGTGTCAACTGTCTGAGAGGAAGTTGATCATAGGTGTCTAGTGATTGTTTCTATTCTGAGTCATAGTTGTTATCGTGAGATTACCCTGTGCATTCTTTGAATATATGGTGGACAGTGAGACTGAAAGGTGATCTGTCTATTCAGGTACTTTATTATTGTTGGAGAGACCGAAAGGTAATGCAATATCTTGTGAGTTTTTACATCTTTAGGATCCTTTGTTGGAGTCACCCAACGAATGATTAGGGATCCACTAGGTAGTCTAGAGTTGTTTCTTTAGAAAGCCAGATCCATCTTAGTTTCTAGAACTGGTAGAAGTTGTGCTTTGCAAGTAAGATTCTGACCTAGGTAGTATTCTTCCCATCTTTGATATTTCCTTAGTTCTTTATCTTGATATCTTGAGTCGAATTTCTCTGATTTTTGATTGATTTCAATTCCGTGCGTTGATTGTGGATGTCTTCCAGTTTGATTAGAATATCTAGGTCATAGATCTTAGGATTTGTGGTCGTTTGTGCGGTTTGCTAGACATAGTGATCCATAGTAGTTATGATTAAGTATAGATTGGACTGAGTGTGAATCCTGTCTCAATACCCGAGAAGTGAGAGCCTGTCGCTTAGTCTTCATCAATAGGAATCCGAGTGTCAACTGTCTGAGAGGAAGTTGATATTAGGTGTATAGTGATTGTTTCTATTCTGAGTCGTAGTTGTTATCGTGAGATTACGCCGTGCATTCTTCGAATGTATGGTCGACAGTGAGACTGAAAGGTGATATGTCTATTCAGGTACTTTATTATTGTTGGAGAGACCGAAAGGTAATCCAATATCTGGTGAGTTTTTACATCTTAGGATCCCTAGTTGGGGACACCCTACGAGTGATTAGGGATCCACTAGATAGTAAAGAGTTGTTTCTTTAGAAACCCAGATCCATCTTAATTTCTAGAACTGGTAGAAGTTGTGCTTTGCAAGTAGGATTCCGACCTAGGTGGTATTCTTCCCATCTTTATATTTCCTAAGTTCTTTATCTTGATAGCTTGAGTCGACTTTCTCTGATTTGTGATTGATTTCAATTTCGTGCGTTGATTGTGGATGTCTTCCAGTTTAATTAGAGTATCTATGTCATAGATCTTAGGATTTGTGGTCGTTTGTGCGGTTTGCTAGACATAGTGATCCATAGAAGTTACGATTGAGTATAGATTCGACTGAGTGTTTATCCTGTCTTAATACCCGAGAAGTGAGAGCTAGTCGTTTAGTCTTCGTCAATAGGAAGACGAGTGTCAACTTTCTTAGAGGAAGTTGATCATAGGTGTCTAGTGATTGTTTCTATTCTGAGTCATAGTTGTTATCGTGAGATTACCCTGTGCATTCTTTGAATATATGGTGGACAGTGAGACTGAAAGGTGATCTGTCTATTCAGGTACTTTATTATTGTTGGAGAGACCGAAAGGTAATGCAATATCTTTTGAGTTTTTACATCTTTAGGATCCTTTGTTGGAGTCACCCAACGAGTGATTAGGGATCCACTAAGTAGTCTAGAGTTGTTTCTTTAGAAAGCCAGATCCATCTTAGTTTCTTGAACTGGTAGAAGTTGTGCTTTGCAAGTAAGATTCTGACCTAGGTAGTATTCTTCCCATCTTTGATATTTCCTTAGTTCTTTATCTTGATATCTTGAGTCGAATTTCTCTGATTTGTGATTGATTTCAATTCTGTGCGTTGATTGTGGATGTCTTCCAGTTTGATTAGAGTATCTAGGTCATAGATCTTAGGATTTGTGGTCGTTTGTGCGGTTTTCTACACATAGTGATCCATAGGAGTTATGATTGAGTATAGAGTGGACTGAGTGTGTATCCTGTCTCAATACCCGAGAAGTGAGAGCCAGTCGTTTAGTCTTCGTCAATAGGAAGACGAGTGTCAACTGTCTGAGAGGAAGTTGATCATAGGTGTCTAGTGATTGTTTCTATTCTGAGTCATAGTTGTTATCGTGAGATTACCCTGTGCATTCTTTGAATATATGGTGGACAGTGAGACTGAAAGGTGATCTGTCTATTCAGGTACTTTATTATTGTTGGAGAGACCGAAAGGTAATGCAATATCTTGTGAGTTTTTACATCTTTAGGATCCTTTGTTGGAGTCACCCAACGAATGATTAGGGATCTACTAGGTAGTCTAGAGTTGTTTCTTTAGAAAGCCAGATCCATCTTAGTTTCTAGAACTGGTAGAAGTCGTGCTTTGCAAGTAAGAATCTGACCTAGGTAGTATTCTTCCCATCTTTGATATTTCCTTAGTTAAATATCTTGATATCTTGAGTCGACTTTCTCTGATTTGTGATTGATTTCAATTCCGTGCGTTGATCGTGGATGTCTTCCAGTTTGATTAGAGTATCTAGGTCATAGATCTTATGACTTCTGGTCGTTTGTGCGGTTTGCTAGACATAGTGATCTAATGGAGTTATGATTGAGTATAGATTGGACTGAGTGTGTATCCTGGCTCAATACCCGAGAAGTGAGAGCCAGTCGTTTAGTCTTCATCAATAGGAATCCGAGTGTCAACTGTCTGAGAGGAAGTTGATATTAGGTATCTAGTGATTGTTTCTATTCTGAGTCATAGTTGTTATCGTGAGATTACCCCGTGCATTCTTCGAATGTATGGTGGACAGTGAGACTGAAAGGTGATATGTCTATTCAAGTACTTTATTATTGTTGGAGAGACCGAAAGGTAATCCAATATCTGGTGAGTTTTTACATCTTAGGATCCTTAGTTGGGGACACCCTACGAGTGATTAGGGATCCACTATATAGTCTAGAGTTGTTTCTTTAGAAACCCAGATCCATCTTAATTTCTAGAACTGGTAGAAGTTGTGCCTTGCAAGTAGGATTCCGACCTAGGTAGTATTCTTCCCATCTTTGATATTTCCTTAGTTCTTTATCTTGATAGCTTGAGTCTACTTTCTCTGATTTGTGATTGATTTCAGTTCCGTGCGTTGATTGTGGATGTCTTCCAGTTTAATTAGAGTATCTAGGTCATAGATCTTAGGATTTGTGGTCGTTTGTGCGGTTTGCTAGACATAGTGATCCATAGAAGTTACGATTGAGTATAGATTGGACTAACTGTGTATCCTGTCTTAATACCCGAGAAGTGAGAGCTAGTCGTTTAGTCTTCGTCAATAGGAAGACGAGTGTCAACTTTCTGAGAGGAAGTTGATCATAGGTGTCTAGTGATTGTTTCTATTCTGAGTCATAGTTGTTATCGTGAGATTACCCTGTGCATTCTTTGAATATATGGTGGACAGTGAGACTGAAAGGTGATCTGTCTATTCAGGTACTTTATTATTGTTGGAGAGACCGAAAGGTAATGCAATATCTTTTGAGTTTTTACATCTTTAGGATCCTTTGTTGGAGTCACCCAACGAGTGATTAGGGATCCACTAAGTAGTCTAGAGTTGTTTCTTTAGAAAGCCAGATCCATCTTAGTTTCTTGAACTGGTAGAAGTTGTGCTTTGCAAGTAAGATTCTGACCTAGGTAGTATTCTTCCCATCTTTGATATTTCCTTAGTTCTTTATCTTGATATCTTGAGTCGAATTTCTCTGATTTGTGATTGATTTCAATTCTGTGCGTTGATTGTGGATGTCTTCCAGTTTGATTAGAGTATCTAGGTCATAGATCTTAGGATTTGTGGTCGTTTGTGCGGTTTTCTACACATAGTGATCCATAGGAGTTATGATTGAGTATAGAGTGGACTGAGTGTGTATCCTGTCTCAATACCCGAGAAGTGAGAGCCAGTCGTTTAGTCTTCGTCAATAGGAATCCGAGTGTCAACTCCCTGAGAGGAAGTTGATATTAGGTGTCTAGTGATTGTTTCTATTCTGAGTCATAGTTGTTATCGTGAGATTACCCTGTGCATTCTTTGAATATATGGTGGACAGTGAGACTGAAAGGTGATCTGTTTATTCAGGTACTTTATTATTGTTGGAGAGACCGAAAGGTAATGCAATATCTTGTGAGTTTTTACATCTTTAGGATCCTTTGTTGGAGTCACCCAACGAATGATTAGGGATCCACTAGGTAGTCTAGAGTTGTTTCTTTAGAAAGCCAGATCCATCTTAGTTTCTAGAACTGGTAGAAGTCGTGCTTTGCAAGTAAGAATCTGACCTAGGTAGTATTCTTCCCATCTTTGATATTTCCTTAGTTAAATATCTTGATATCTTGAGTCGACTTTCTCTGATTTGTGATTGATTTCAATTCCGTGCGTTGATTGTGGATGTCTTCCAGTTTGATTAGAGTATCTAGGTCATAGATCTTATGACTTCTGGTCGTTTGTGCGGTTTGCTAGACATAGTGATCTAATGGAGTTATGATTGAGTATAGATTGGACTGAGTGTGTATCCTGTCTCAATACCCGAGAAGTGAGAGCCAGTCGTTTAGTCTTCATCAATAGGAATCCGAGTGTCAACTGTCTGAGAGGAAGTTGATATTAGGTCTCTAGTGATTGTTTCTATTCTGAGTCATAGTTGTTATCGTGAGATTACCCCGTGCATTCTTCGAATGTATGGTGGACAGTGAGACTGAAAGGTGATATGTCTATTCAAGTACTTTATTATTGTTGGAGAGACCGAAAGGTAATCCAATATCTGGTGAGTTTTTACATCTTAGGATCCTTAGTTGGGGACACCCTACGAGTGATTAGGAATCCACTAGATAGTCTAGAGTTGTTTATTTAGAAACCCAGATCCATCTTAATTTCTAGAACTGGTAGAAGTTGTGCCTTGCAAGTAGGATTCCGACCTAGGTAGTATTCTTCCCATCTTTGATATTTCCTTAGTTCTTTATCTTGATAGCTTGAGTCTACTTTCTCTGATTTGTGATTGATTTCAGTTCCGTGCGTTGATTGTGGATGTCTTCCAGTTTAATTAGAGTATCTAGGTCATAGATCTTAGGATTTGTGGTCATTTGTGCGGTTTGCTAGACATAGTGATCCATAGAAGTTACGATTGAGTATAGATTCGACTGAGTGTTTATCCTGTCTCAATACTCGAGAAGTGAGAGCCAGTCGTTTAGTCTTCGTTAATAGGAATCCGAGTGTCAACTGTCTGAGAGGAAGTTGATAATAGGTGTCTAGTGATTGTTTCTATTCTGAGTTATAGTTGTTATCGTGAGATTACCCCGTGCATTCTTTGAATGTATGATGGACAGTGAGACTGAAAGTTGATCTGTCTATTCAGGTACTTTATTATTGTTGGAGAGACCGAAAAGTAATCCAATATCTAGTGAGTTTTTACATCTTTAGGATCCTTAGTTGGAGTCACCCTACGAGTGATTAGGGATCCACTAGGTAGTCTAGAGTTGTTTCTTTAGAAAGCCAGATCCATCTTAGTTTCTAGAAATGGTAGAAGTTGTGCTTTGCAAGTAAGATTCTGACCTAGGTAGTATTCTTCCCATCTTTGATATTTCCTTAGTTCTTTATCTTGATATCTTGAGTCGAATTTCTCTGATTTGTGATTGATTTCAATTCTGTGCGTTGATTGTGGATGTCTTCCAGTTTGATTAGAGTATCTAGGTCATAGATCTTAGGATTTGTGGTCGTTTGTGCGGTTTTCTACACATAGTGATCCATAGGAGTTATGATTGAGTATAGATTGGACTGAGTGTGTATCCTGTCTCAATACCCGAGAAGTGAGAGCCAGTCGTTTAGTCTTCGTCAATAGGAATCCGAGTGTCAACTCTCTGAGAGGAAGTTGATATTAGGTGTCTAGTGATTGTTTCTATTCCGAGTCATAGTTGTTATCGTGAGATTATCCCGTGCATTCTTCGAATGTATGTTGGACAGTGAGACTGAAAGGTTATATGTCTATTCAGGTACTTTATTATTGTTGGAGAGACCGAAAGGTAATCCAATATCTGGTGAATTTTTACATCTTAGGATCCTTAGTTGGGGACACCCTACGAGTGATTAGGGATCCACTAGATAGTCTAGAGTTGTTTCTTTAGATACCCAGATCCATCTTAGTTTTTAGAACTAGTAGAAGTTGTGCTTTGCAAGTAGGATTCCGACCTAGGTAGTATTCTTCCCATCTTTGATATTTCCTTAGTTCTTTATCTTGATAGCTTGAGTCGACTTTCTTTACTGCATTAGTAGTTAATCTTTAGTGTAGTTAACCCCCCCCCCCCATCAATCAATTTTTAGTCCGAGTCTGAGTCAAGTAGAGTTGTAGTAGTGTCTCTAGGGTTTGATATTCCGGTTTACCATTAAGCTATGCTACACTCGATACGTCCACTTGCCTGTCTGTGCGGTTTAGTCGAAGGTACTCCATTTATTACTTAGGTGTCTAGGTTAGGTTTAGTAGAGTTTTGTATGGACCGTCTGGGCGGCGTCAAGTTTTTGGCGCCGTTCCCGGGGACACTTGGGAATAGCAATATTAGCTTTGACTAGTTCTTAGTTTGATTTTTGGTTTAGTTCTTTTGAGTCTTATTTGTGTGCTTGTCTTCTGTGTTACTTGTGTGTCCTGTTTGTGAGTCTAAGATGGGATCGAGTCTTTCTGTTTTTGAGTCTTTACCTGTTTTCTTTTATTCTTGTGCCAGTTTATGCACCACACTTGTTCGCAGGGATCACCACCATATTCTGTTTCTTTAGAGACCGAACAAGAGTTGTACGAGCGAACTCATGACTTCCGGGAGCGTTAGAAAGCATTGTGCAGCAACGAGGTGCATTCTACAAGCCCAGTTCCTTTTCCTAATATGGGCGAACCAGCGAGGCGTACCGTGCACTAGAGAGCCAGTGATGGGGTCCTCGGGGCGAGATCTTCGATCACACGCCCCGCTATCATTAATGCCAATAATTGGTAGATCCCATCACACGTCATGAGCATGATCACTCATGCCACTCAATTTCATGGCCTCGAGGATGAGGATGCACCCGGACACCTGTCCCGCTTCGTGCGTACGTGTGATACCTTTAATATCACGGGTGTGTCTAAGGATGCTATCTACTTGCGTCTCTTTCTATTCTCGTTCTCTGGTCACGCTTCTAGTTGGCTTGACACTGTCCCTGACAATTCTATCACCACATGGGAGGATCTTCAAGCCAAGTTCTTCAAAAAGTACTATCCACCTTCCAAGACCGCTCGCTTTCGGGATCAAATCCACTCCTTCCGGATGGATCCCGACGAGCCTTATCACTTGGCATGGGAGCGGTTCAACGCGTTGTTGAGCTAATGCCCCAAACATGGTCTTTCTGACTAGGCAATTATGGAGAAGTTCTATAATGGCCTTACCTTCGAGAAGCAGCAAATGTTAAACACAGCTGCGAGAGGCCATATCATGCATAAGATGGAGCCAGCTGAGTGTGAAGAGATGTTCGAGAGCTTCACTCTAGCGGAACAACAACATCCATCTACTAGGACTTCCATTCCTAGTGCTAGAGCATCCACCTCTTCTCCAAGAGGTGTGCATCAGGTCACTCTTGATACTAGTGTGGCTGCTGCACTTGCAGCTATGGCGAACGAGATCAAGGAGCTGAAGCTTAGAGCTCTTAGGTGTGAGGTGTGTAGGAGAGGACATGACACCAGAGATTGCCCCGTCAATCATCAGGAGCAGGTGAGTTTTGCTGGAAACAAGAACCAGAACCGAGGGTATAACAACTATAATAATTCTTTTGGCTCGGGATGGAGATCTGGAAACAACCCGCCTGGGTTTAATGGTCGCCAGAATCAGTATGGAGGAGCTGAAGCAGGAGCGAGTTCAGGAAGCAGTGTCAGCACAAGGAAGATTGAAGAAATCATAGAGAATTAGACACAGATGCTTGCCCACTTAGTCCAGTAGGACAGGGACGCTCGGCAAAGGCTGGATGCCCATGACACTTTATTGAAGAATCAGCAGTCGGCATTTCAGGAGTTGTAACGCACGGTAGGAGACATCACGAAGAGCTTGAAGGACAGACACCATCTTCAGGCCCCAATTCTTCAGTGATGGCCGTGTCAGTCATGAGTCATAGAGGGGAGGAGAGAGTAGAAGAGGAAGCCTCCCACGGTGCTGACTATGGCATCCCTTCGGTAGAAGATGTGAAGAAGGTAGATTGGAGGGCTCGCTTTGCTGTGATCGATGCTAGGATATTAGAGGAGGCCGAGTCGAATGTTGTGTCGACTAGGAGTAGAAGAGCAGAAGAGAAGGAGAACCCACCGGTAGAAGAGGAAGAGCCGATAGACTAGAAGATAGAGATGGAGAAGCCTGCCGAGAAGGCAGAGGAGAAGAATAAGGGGGTGGAAATGAAGTCCCCCGAGATTGACATGAGTCGTGCTCCCTACCCAGCGCGCTTGCTGCCACATAAGCACGCTAGGGAATACGGTATATTCCTTGATATGTTTAAACAACTCAAGGTCAATCTTCCACTTATATAGGTCCTCCAGCATATGCCAAAGTATGGCAAGTTCTTAAAAGATCTTCTTTCCAACAAGAAGAAGCTTGAGGGGATCTCTAAAGTCTCACTTAGTGAGCAATGTGCTACAGTGATTCAGAACAAACTGCCGGAGAAAATGGGGGATTCAGGTCATTTCATGATCCCGTATCTTCTTGGCGGTTTGCCCTTAAACCACGCGTTAGCTGACCTAGGTGCTAGCATCAATCTGATGCCATATTCTATCGATAAGCAGCTAGACCTAGGTAAACTGCAACCGACGCGCGTCAACATTTCGTTGGTTGACCGTTCAGTCAAGTATCCACGGGGAATTGTGAAGAATCTTCTTGTGAAAGTATCAAAATTTGTTTTCCCGTGGATTTTGTCATCTTGGACATGGAAGTGGATGACAGAGTCCCACGTAGCCTAGGGCGCCCGTTCCTACGTACCACCAAAGCAATGATCGATGTCTTTAACGGGAAACTCACACTTCGTGTGGGGGATGAGTCGATCACATTCGATGCTATGAAACTTGTGAAGGGGTCTACTGAGCAGAGCGATTCAGTTTGAATGATTGATGCCTTCATAAGTAACCATTGGGACTCTGATCCGGTAGAGGATGCTGTTGATAGAGATGGAAGTGGAATGAAAGAAGACCCTCCGGATTAGCTTGCTGAATTTGAAAAGAAATTGGTAGGGTCCCCACTTTTAGGTGCTGACGCTGATGATTGCAGTTTGAGTGAAATATTAGCACAAGTGAGTTTGATTATCTGTGACACACCCATGGAGGAGAGCTTAGAGGATCATGAAGATCTGGCCGATAGATTAGAGGCCACACCTTTAATGATACCACACATTGAGCCTTTGACATTTACTGTTGTTCATTCCGAGGGAATAGAAGCCGAGTCATCCCCTAAATCTAGGACGCCCCGTAGGAAACTTCATGAGTTGAGTGAGTCTTTTGATCTAGGTAGAGTGAAGACCCCAAGTGTGGGGATGTGTAGTAGTGACAACTTGCTGAAATACTTGAACCATGTGAACTTCGGACCAGGGAGGTATAAGTTGTGGTGGAGGACCTGTGTGTTAGTTACAAGAGATATATGGTGTTTGTTTGGTTGATAGAGTGGCGGTACCGGTTAGGATCAAGGAGAAGCCTCCTGATAGGCTTGTTTGAGTCTCGGGCAAGTGCCTGGGATGTAGAGTTTGTAAGCATTCTTTGGTGTGAGTCCGTGTCAATTTTTGTGTTTTTCGGTATGTGTGTTTTGTTTGTGTCATGTTTTGCAGGGATTCGCGCTTGACTCAGCGATGAAAATCATCATAAACCAAGTTCCATGTATGGTTTACATTGGTTTTTATCATTTGAATGGTTTTATAGGGAATTTAGGTGAAAAAAGTTTGAGGGGTCAAAATTTTTCTAAGTACAAAAACCCTCTTAACTTTCTGTTAACATGGTCTCCTCGCGGTACGCGACACACCAACCCCTGTTCCTCGCGGTACGCAGAGGATAGAAATAGGGGCCGGCCTAAGTTTCATCTCCTCGTGGTACGCGAGGAGTGGCTACTTACCTCTCGTGGTACGCGGGAGAACCCTGGTCTTGTTTTTTTTTTCCCTTGTTTCCCATGGTTTCCCACCACCGTTCGCCATTTACCGTTCACCACCACCATTACCCACCACCTACCGTTCACCATCACCATTATCCACCATTAATAATCATGCCACCATCCATCATCATCCACATCATTCACCATTACCATGGGGAACTTGAAACCGTTCATGACCGATGATCCACCTTGATGTGGCTTTCATGTCTATGTGTTTGCCACACATCGGGTACGTTTTTCTGCCTTCTTTCCAGAGTCTTAGTTTGAGTCAGTCGAGTCATTATTTTAATTTGAGTCAGTTTAATGTTGCGGGTTTGTTGTGAGGTTTATTGTGAAGGTTTTATCATCCCGCCCGTACTCAATCTCCATTCGGGCGGGGTTGATCATCACCTATATAAAGTTTGTAAAGGCAGCCCGGTAGAGATGTATAACCGCGTCCGAAATGCTATACGGTGCACAAAAGGATGAGTGAAGCTGGATTTTCATTTGAGATATATATATATATTACTAGCTAAGTCGATTCCTGTTTTTATTTTGGTATTTTTTATTTTTAGTTGTGTCTTGCTTCACATTGAGGACAATGTGTCTTTCAAGTGTGGGGATGTGAGTGTTTAGTTAGTTTGTCTTGTTTATAAAAATTCAAAAATAAAAAAAAATTAAAAAGATTTTGAAAAATGTCCTTGAAAAGAATTGCATATACTTGGAAAATGGTAGTACAACTGGATCTACTATTTTGTCGTTGTAGTATAGTGGTAAGTATTCCCGCCTGTCACGCGGGTGACCCGGGTTCGATCCCCGGCAACGGCGCCAAAAACTTGATGTCGTCCAGACGGTCTATTAAAAACTAACAAATAAAACCTATTCTAGACTTTCTAGCTTTAAATTTATAAAACCTAGACTCGACCTAATACTAGACCACACAACCGGCAAGTGTACCGATCAATGCAATATAGCTTAACGAAGTCCGAGTTATCGAACCCAAAAGACACTGAATAACTAAATTAGACTCAACTAGGACTTAAGTATGATTTGATTGGTTTGGGGGATTACTACACTACTAATTATCAACTAAGGAATGCACTAAACTAAGGACAATTCAAGCTATCAAGAGTAAACTAAAGATGAAATCAAGAAAGGAGAAGTCACTACCTAGGTCGGAATCCTATGTGTAAAGCTCAACTTCTATCGGTTTTGGAACTAGGTTGGATCTGGGTTTCTAAAGATATAACACCTAAAAGATATCTAGTGGATTCCCGATCACTCTCGGTCTCGGGATGTGACCAGAAGACAACCTAAGGATATTAAACTCACCAGATGATCGGATCACCTCTCGGGTATTTCCTACTATGACAAGTACCCTAATAAACGGATTACCTCTCAGTCTCACCGCTTACCATACACTCAAGGAATGCATGGGGTAGTTCTAGCATGGATACTATGATTCGGATAGCAACTATCACTAGACACCTAATACCAACTTCCTCTCAGACAGCTGACACTCGGATTCCTAATGACGAAGACTAAACGACTAATTCTCACCTCTCGGGTATTGAACTAGGACACACATTCATTTCTAATCAGTAATTAACTAGGTTTTCTATGGATACTACGTCTAGACACCACTCTAATTCACAAACCCTAAAGTCTATGAACCAGAAACGAAGATCAAACTGGCAGACAACCACAATCAACGCAGAAAAGCATAATCAACCACATAATCAGAATTAAACATACATTAACATCACACATAAACAAACTAAAACCTTTACTAATTCATAAATCCAACATTCAAATCCAAAAACCGAATAAAAATCGAAACTTTAACACATAATCATCATATTGACCTAGGTAGATCAAGGATCTAGCCTAGAATCATACTAAGAACATCTAAACAGAAGCAAATAGCAAGATCCATAGGTTCAAAACACAAAATCAAAGATAAAGTTTGAATCTTTAAACCCTAGAATGCAACTACACAAACCCGGAATCCAAAAGCTTCAATCTCCAGCTTCAATTGACTTCCAAGCTCAAAATCGCCTCTTTTTCCTCTCTGGAACGGCTTAGAATCGAACTCCTTCTTAATGGCCGTTTAAATCTTTTTAATTTAGAAAATTAGGGTTTTGCGGAAAACGGCCCTCTCGCGTACCGCGAGAGAATGTTGACTGGCTCCTCGCGTACCGCGAGGACCAAAATAGTCGGGCGGATTTCTTGAATCCTCGCGTACCGCGAGAATTATTACCCTCGTATCTAGCGTACCGCGAGAGGCATAAACTTCAGAAAATTCACTTTTGGTCCTTGGACTTTTCCGGGCTTCGTTTCTTCGCTCGTTTTCTTCACGTATTCTTCATTAATATTCCCGAGCTCCTACAAATAAGACAAAAGACTCAAATGTACATAAAATTGACTCAAAACTAATATAAAACTACTTAAAACACATTAAAACATTGGAATAAAGACGTGTGCTTTCGCACCCTATCAAATATCCCCACACTTAACCTTTTTTCGTCCTCGAAAAATCTGCAAATGGAATCATAACTGGCATCTAACTCAGCAAACATAAATTTCAATTTTCAAAACATACTCACGTGTCAAAAAGCAACAATTAGTATTTCTGTCCGATTAAACCCAAGCACTAACTTTCAAGCCCCCGTTACGTGTTCTAAATCCATTTTATACAACATATCAATCAATCTATGTGACTCACACTTAGAAGTTACAGCTCTACCTAATCCCGTCTCAAGGTCATGTTTAGGCACGGATTAAACCATATAGATTTACCCTACCACGTTAAACTACTATTTACAGGTTTTTTAGAAATCAGATGAAATCATGAATGAATGGATGATAATGAGCATAATAAGCAAAAGAACTTTCGTCTAGAGGTGTTTCAACCAAGTCACTATCCCGGAGGGTAACACATAGACTACATTCTATCAATGAAGCACAAAAATCTTACTTAGGGGTGTATCCTCCAAGTCGCTATCCCAGAGGGAAACACATAAGCAAAACTCAGTATAGCTCATAAATTATGGAGTAACATGAATTATGGAATGCGGGCGCCACCGAAACTCGGATTTATTCTCATAAAAAGAGAATGGTGTGCCATAAAAAATTTCAAAAACCTTTAAATTTTAACTTAACGTGGTACCTATCACCCTATATTGACAGTTTCAGTATTACCATTACTCTAAGATGAATACCCACAAGATATCATGATTTTATTCCGTGATTAATCCTAAATAACACAAACAGGATATTTAAGCTCTACTAGTTAGCTGGGTCTACCAAAACATCACTAATTAGACACGTTTTCAATTATTTAATCTTTTAAACTCATAAATAGATCCAGTTCTACTATCATTTTCCAAGTATTTGCATTTATTTCCAAGGACATTTTTCAAATTTTTCAATTTTTTTGTATTGTATTTTTGAATTTTTATAAACAAGACAAACTAGCTAAACACTCACATCCCCACACTTGAAAGACACATTGTCCTCAATGTGAAGCAGAACACAACTAAAAATAAAAATGCAAAAATAAAAACAAAACAGAACAGGAAGCGACTTAGCTGGTAATGTAGATGCAAACTAATATGCAGCTTCGTTCTTCCTTGTGTGTGCACCGTATAGCATTTTGGTCGCGGTTACACATCAGCTGTTGGGTTGCCTTTACAAGATAGTAATGGTAATCATCAATCCCGCCCGAATGGAGATTGAGTACGGGTGGAATGATAAACCTGCAAAATAAACTAAACATACCCACAGCATTAAACTGACTCAAATAATAACTCAACTACTAACTCAACTAGACACTTAAAAGACTCAAGATAGATAGATGCAGAGAAAACATACTCAACGTGTGGCAAACACATAGACATGAATACCACAGCAAGGTCGAACATCGGTCATAAACAGTTTCTAGTTTCCCATGGTCATGGTGGTCGGTGAATGAAGTGAATGGTAGTAGATGATGATAATGGATGATAATGATAATTGTGGATATGGATGGTGATAGGGGATTATGTTGATGTATGATGATGTTGATGAGAGTGGTGGTGATGGATGTGGAAAACATGGAAAACAAGGAAGTAGGGTGAAACCAGGACTCCCCCGCGTACCGCGAGATTCTATGGGGATATTCTTCGCGTATCGCGAAGGCCAAAAAGTTAGGCCGGCTGAGACTTTTGTCTCTCGCGTACCGCGAGATATTTCCATCTCGTTCTTCGCGTACCGCGGGAGGGTGTCGTTAACAGAAAGTTTTGAAGTTTTTCCAAATTTTGTACTTAGAAAAAATATTGCCATTTAAGAAAAAATTTTCACCCACTTCCTTAAAACCTTGTCCCAAGCATAAAAACACATGTAACCATACCTGGGGCTTCATTCCCGACGATTTTCCTTACCGAATCAATCATGGATTCCTGCAAAACTTGACAAAAACAAAACACAAACCGAAAAACAAAGAAAAAGACACGGACTCAACCCAATGAAATCATACAAACTCTACATCCCGGGCACTTGCCCAAGACTCAAGCAAGCCTATCAGGAGGCTTCTCCTTGATCCTAACCGGTACCGCCTTCATCCTTCGCGGCCTACCGGTTTTCCACAGCCTCAGCAAACAACTACTCCTACCGCACCATGGATTTCTATCCTTCATCTCCTTCCACCATAACTTAAATCTTCCCGGTCCGAAGATAATACGCATTAAATAACCAAGTAGTTTGTCACTCTTCGATATCCCCACACTTGGGGTTAGCACTCTATCTACGTTGCCTAAGTCAATTAACTCTCGAGTCCTCTTACGAGGCGGCCTAGACCTAGGGGGTGACTCGATCTTTCTCCCCAACGCACAAACAGTGGTGAAGATATGTAGGGGTTTAGGAATGGGCACTTCTAAAGGAATGACCTCCACAATCTCACCAGGATCATCGGGATCCTCAACAACCTCCACCAACTTCCCCACACTTGGGGTTTTGCCTATGACCTCTTCAAACTCTGCCATCATCTCCAGCAAATCATCAGGCACCTCATCTCCATAATCGTCTGGCTCATCTAGCAATCCTTCTAACTCCAACGCCCAATCATATGGTTCTTCTATATTCGGGGCGGGTTCACCTACTTCTATCACCGGATCGGGGTCCCAATGGTGGTCCAAGAAAGAATCGAGCATGCACACGGAGTGGCTGTGCTCGCCAACATCCTTCCCGGACTCTAACGCATTGAATGTAAGTACCTCATCCCCCACACGAAGTGTGAGCTTCCCGTCAAAGACATCAATCATCGCCTTTGCGGTCCGTAGGAACGGGCGTCCTAAGATGAGTGGGACCTTGTCATCCACCTCCATATCTAGAATCACAAAATCAACGGGGAAAACAAAATTGCCCACTTTCACTAATAGATTTTCCACTATTCCCCGTGGATACTTGACTGAGCGGTCAGCCAAGGAAATGCTCATGCGCGTTGGTTGTGGTTCACCTAGGTCCAGCTGCTTGTACAATGAATAGGGCATCAAATTGATGCTAGCACCTAGGTCGGCCAACGCGTGGTGTAATGGTAGGTTGCCCAACAAGCAAGGGATCGTGAACCGACCCGAATCAGACAACTTTTCTGGCAAATGATTTTGCACCACAGCCGAGCACTGCTCACCAAGTGAGACTCCAGAGACCTCCTCAAGTTTCTTCTTGTTGGAAAGAAGGCCTTTTAAGAACTTAGCATATTTGGGCATATGCTGGAGGACCTCTACAAACGGGAGATTGACCTTGAGTTGTTTGAACATATCAAGGAAGTGACCGTATTCCTTAGCATGTTTATATGGCAACACACGTGTGGGATAAGGAATACGGCTCAGGTCAATCTCGGGGGACTTCATCTCCACCCCCTTTTTCTTCTCCTCTACCCGTTTGGTAGGAATCTCAACTACTACTTCCTCCTCCACCGGCTCTTCTTCGACTACTACCGGTGGGCTCTCATCTTCCTTCTCTCCCATGCTCCTTGTCGAAACAGCATTCGACTCGGTCTCTTTCAGCATCCTTGCGTCGATTTCAGCAAATCGAGCCGCCCAATCAATCTTATTCACCTCCTCCACCGAGGGAATATTATGCTCCTTAGAGTGGGAGTCAACCTCTTCAACCACTTTACTCTCCACACTCTCTATAGACACGGCCATCACTGAAGCATTCGGGCCCGTAGAAGGGCCTCCTTGTCTATCCTGTATGCTCCTAGCAATGTCTCCTACCATGCGTTGCAAATCCTGGAACGCCGATTGCTGATTCTTCATCAAAGTGTCATGGCTATCCAGTCTTTGCCGAGCATCCTTGTTATTCTGCACCAGCTGGGCAAGCAACTGTGTCTGAGTCTCCATCATCTCCTCAATCCTTCGTGACCCAACAGTGCTCCCAGAACTCGCTCCTTCTTCTGCTCCTCCATACTGTTGCTGACGACCAGTGAATCCAGATCTCCATCCCGAACCAAAAGTATTAGAATTGTTGTAATTTCGGTTCTGGTATTGGTTGCCAGCATAGCTCACATGCTCTTGATTATTTACCGGGCAATCTCGGGTGTCGTGTCCTCCCCTACACACCTGACACCTCAAAGCACTGAGCTTGAGCTCCTTTATCTCATTCGCCATCGAGGCGAGGGCAGCAGCCACGCTAGTATCAGGAGTGACCTGATGCACACCTCTAGGAGAAGAGGCGTGTGACCTAGCATTAGGGATGGAATCCCTAACAGAACGTGGGTGCTGCTGCTCGGCTTGAGCGAAGCTCTCGAACATATCCTCGCACTCCTCAGGCTCGAGTCTATCCATGATATGGCCTCCTGCAGCTGTGTTGAACATTTGCTGCGTCTCGAAGGTGAGGCCATTATAGAACTTCTCCACTAATGCCCAGTCGGGGAGACCGTGCTGGGGACATCGGCTCAACAGCGCGTTGAACCGCTCCCAGGCCATGTGGTAAGGCTCGTCGGGATCCATCCGGAACGAATGGATCTGGTCCCGAAAGCGAGCGGCCCTGGAAGGTGGAAAGTATTTCTTGAAGAACTTGGCTTCGAGATCCTCCCATGTGGTGATAGAATTGTCGGGAAGAGTGTCGAGCCAAGTAGATGCACGCCCAGAAAGGGAGAATGGAAAGAGACGCAAGTAGATTGCGTCCTTAGATACACCCGTGATATTAAATGTATCACATATCCGCGCGAAGCGAGACAAATGTCCGGGTGCATCCTCATCCTCGAGGCCATGGAATTGAGTGGCATGAGTGATCGTACTCATGACATGTGATGGGATCTGCCAAGAATTGGTGTTCGGTATAGTGGGGCGTGTGATCGAAGATCTCGCGCCCGTGACCCCCTCACTGGCCCTCTGGTGTACTGTACGCCTCGCTGGAGGATCAGCGTCGCCCATAGTAGGAAATGGAACTGGGCTAGTAGGACGTACCTTTGGTTTAACCAGCTCCTTTAAACGCTCCCGAAAGTCGCGGGTGCGCTCGTGAAGCTCTCGTTCGGGCTCTTGAAAAGCTGCAAAAGATGGTGATCCTTGCGAACGAGTATTGGGCATAAACAGAAAGACTCTAAGAAGGAAACAGAATAAAGACTCACAAGTAGCACACGAGACTCAAAAGAAAACAAAAGACTCAAATAAACCAAAAATCAAACAAAGAACTAGTCAAAGCTAATATTGCTATTGCCAAGTGTCCCCGGCAACGGCGCCAAAAACTTGATGTCGTCCAGACGGTCTATTAAAAACTAACAAATAAAACCTATTCTAGACTTTCTAGCTTTAAATTTATAAAACCTAGACTCGACCTAATACTAGACCACACAACCGGCAAGTGTACCGATCAATGCAATATAGCTTAACGAAGTCCGAGTTATCGAACCCAAAAGACACTGAATAACTAAATTAGACTCAACTAGGACTTAAGTATGATTTGATTGGTTTGGGGGATTACTACACTACTAATTATCAACTAAGGAATGCACTAAACTAAGGACAATTCAAGCTATCAAGAGTAAACTAAAGATGAAATCAAGAAAGGAGAAGTCACTACCTAGGTCGGAATCCTATGTGTAAAGCTCAACTTCTATCGGTTTTGGAACTAGGTTGGATCTGGGTTTCTAAAGATATAACACCTAAAAGATATCTAGTGGATTCCCGATCACTCTCGGTCTCGGGATGTGACCAGAAGACAACCTAAGGATATTAAACTCACCAGATGATCGGATCACCTCTCGGGTATTTCCTACTATGACAAGTACCCTAATAAACGGATTACCTCTCAGTCTCACCGCTTACCATACACTCAAGGAATGCATGGGGTAGTTCTAGCATGGACACTATGATTCGGATAGCAACTATCACTAGACACCTAATACCAACTTCCTCTCAGACAGCTGACACTCGGATTCCTAATGACGAAGACTAAACGACTAATTCTCACCTCTCGGGTATTGAACTAGGACACACATTCATTTCTAATCAGTAATTAACTAGGTTTTCTATGGATACTACGTCTAGACACCACTCTAATTCACAAACCCTAAAGTCTATGAACCAGAAACGAAGATCAAACTGGCAGACAACCACAATCAACGCAGAAAAGCATAATCAACCACATAATCAGAATTAAACATACATTAACATCACACATAAACAAACTAAAACCTTTACTAATTCATAAATCCAACATTCAAATCCAAAAACCGAATAAAAATCGAAACTTTAACACATAATCATCATATTGACCTAGGTAGATCAAGGATCTAGCCTAGAATCATACTAAGAACATCTAAACAGAAGCAAATAGCAAGATCCATAGGTTCAAAACACAAAATCAAAGATAAAGTTTGAATCTTTAAACCCTAGAATGCAACTACACAAACCCGGAATCCAAAAGCTTCAATCTCCAGCTTCAATTGACTTCCAAGCTCAAAATCGCCTCTTTTTCCTCTCTGGAACGGCTTAGAATCGAACTCCTTCTTAATGGCCGTTTAAATCTTTTTAATTTAGAAAATTAGGGTTTTGCGGAAAACGGCCCTCTCGCGTACCGCGAGAGAATGTTGACTGGCTCCTCGCGTACCGCGAGGACCAAAATAGTCGGGCGGATTTCTTGAATCCTCGCGTACCGCGAGAATTATTACCCTCGTCTCTAGCGTACCGCGAGAGGCATAAACTTCAGAAAATTCACTTTTGGTCCTTGGACTTTTCCGGGCTTCGTTTCTTCGCTCGTTTTCTTCACGTATTCTTCATTAATATTCCCGAGCTCCTACAAATAAGACAAAAGACTCAAATGTACATAAAATTGACTCAAAACTAATATAAAACTACTTAAAACACATTAAAACATTGGAATAAAGACGTGTGCTTTCGCACCCTATCAATGGTAGTACAACTGGATCTACTTGTTGAGTTTAAATGATTAAATAATAAAAACACGTCTAATTATTGATGTTTTGCTAGACCCAGCCAGCTTGAATAGCTTAAATAGCCTGTGAGTGTTACTTAGGATTAATCATGTAATAAAATCATGATATCTTGTGGGTATTCATCTTAGGGTAATCGGTAATACTGAAACTGTCAACATAGGGTGATAGGTACCAGGTTAAGTTAAAATTTAGAGGTTTTAGAAAATTTTGGCACACCATTCTCTTTTGATGAGAATAAATCCGATTTTGGTGGCGCCCACATCCATAATTCCATAATCCATGAGCTTATTTGTTAGAATACTGAGTTGTGCTTATGTGTTACCCTCCGGGATGCCACTTGGAGAAAACACCCCTAAGTGATACTTATGTGCTTAAATTGAATATAACTTAGTCTATGTGTTATCTTCCGGGATAGTGACTTCGTTGAAACACCTCTAGATGAAGTTAATCTGCTTGTTAATGCTTATTATCATCCATATTTCATCTAATTTCTTAAACAAATAAATCTTAATTTTACGTGGTAGGGTAAATCTATATGGTTTAATCTGTGCCTAGACATGACCGTGAGACGGGATTAGGTAGAGTTGTAACTTTTAAGTGTGAGTCACATAGGTTGATTGATAGATGTATAAAATGGAATTAGAACACATTACGGGGGCTAGATAGTTGGTGCTTGGGTTTAATCGGACATAAATACTAATTATTGCTTTTTAACGCGTGAGTATGTTTGGCTAATTGGTAATTGATTAATGTTAAGTGTGGGGATGTTTGATATAGTGCAAAGCACACATCTTTATTCCTAGTGTTTTAGTTCATTTTTTATTAGTTTTATCTTTGTTTTGATTCATTTTTGTATACTATTGAGTCGTTGTTATGTTTACATGTGCTCGTGAAAATTACAAGTGAATACATGAAGAAACCGAGTGAGAAAGTGAAGGCCAAAGTTTAAAAGATAAAAAAGTTGAAAATTGGTTTCTCGCGGTACGTGAGAGAGAAAGAGAAGAGCCTCGCGGTACGCGAGGAAATCTAGAAGCGCGCCCGACTAAATTGTTTCTCGCAGTACGCGAGGAACCCATGCCAAGTCTTTGCGGTACGCGAGAGACCTGTATTCCGTGAAAAAACCCTAAATTGAGTTTAAATAGAATTTGATTGCCATTGTGAGAGGAGTACGACATTCAGTCGCCTAGATAGAGACCAGAGGCGATTTTAGGAGTTAGGAGGTCAATTGAAGATGGACTCTTGAGTATTTGAATCCGGGTTCGTTAGTAATAGCGTTTTAGATTGCATGATTTGATTTTTAACTTTGATTTGTATGTTTGATACCATGATTCTGTCTTTTACTTCTGTTGTGGATGTTTTGAGCATGATTCTTGGCTAAACATTGATACTGCCTGGGTCTTTATGATGATTGCTTGTTAAAGTTACGATTTTTATCGGTTTCGTATTATATTGATGGTTTAATGATTTTGTAAAATATCTTGCGTTGATAATTTTGATGAATATGCATGTTTAGATCTGATTTGTGATTGATTTCAATTATGTGCGTTGATTGTGGATGTCTTCCAGTTTGATTAGCGTATCTAGGTCATAGATCTTAGGATTTGTGGTCGTTTGTGTGGTTTGCTAGACGTAGTTATCCATAGGAGTTGTGATTGAGTATAGATTGGACTGAGTGTGTATCCTATCTTAATACCCGAAAAGTGAGAGCCAGACGTTTAGTCTTTGTTATTAGGAATCCAAGTGTCAACTGTCTGAGAGGAATTGGTATTAGGTGTCTAGTGATTGTTGCTATTCTGAGTCATAGTTGTATCGTGAGATTACCCTGTGCATTCTTCGAATGTATGGTGGACAGTGAGACTGAAAGGTGATCTGTCTATTCGGGTACTTTATCATTGTTGGAGAGACCGAAAGGTAATCCACTATCTGGTGAGTTTTTTGTCAAACCCCAACCGACGGCGGAAACGTCGGGGCGGGACATGTAGACTGTTCAAAAGCTCATGGTTTGCTAAAGTTGTAATAATTAAACAATAAGTTTCATTTCATAACTCAAGTAAGAAATTACATCATTTACAAGAATTAAAGAATACATAAATCCCCATATTAAAATTTAAGACTAGGTCCTCAACCCTAAGTGAAATAGCTTGAACCACAACTCAAACAACTGTACCTGAAACATGATAAAATGATAGGGTCAACTATAAATAGTTGGTGAGCATACATAGGGTTTTGACACTAAATAGCATCAAAGTGTTGTGTGTAAACAAATCCATACAAGTCATGATTAACAAGGCATTTATGGGGAGTCACTATTGTGTAACCAAGTAGTACAATCAAACCTTTGTAACTAGCATGCAAAATTGTGTTGTCGGTAACAATCACCCCAATCTGGGTGGGTTTGTCAGACTCAATAGATCTATCATTGTTAACCGTCGGCTTGATTAGTTAATGATTGTACATGTAATTGCACATAAGTAGTTAACACACCTAGCACTCAAACATAAAGCTCAAATTGCACACAAATTGTAAAATGGATTTGTATTGTGTAGTTTATGTAAATCATTGTAAGTTGTGATCATGTTTCACCCCAAAATGTAAAAACAGTGAAAAAGGGGCTATGTAAAACTCACCTGATATAATCGTGTAGATAACACGAGCAAATATGTAGCACAATTGATTCTCGAGTCACAAGTTAACCTTGGGTGGAAAGATATTAACTTGAATTAATAATATGCAAAAAGGCCTAAGCAAGATCTAGGGTTTAGCGGAATTGAGTGTAGGGATTTGTACCAGGCGTTTGAGTTATTCGAACGGAGAGTGTATGTTAGTGTTTATATTTGAATAAAGTATAAAACGTAAGTATAAGATTTGAACAAAATAGAAAATTGACGTAGGGTTGTATTAAAATGACTAATTAAATAAATAAATTCTTTTTATTTATTTAATTTGAATATTGAGAGAGAGAAAAAATATAAACGCTTTTAAGCAAATAAATTCTTTTGTTTATCTATTTATAAAATGTTACGTTACTTTAAAATATGGAAATTGTAAATATAAATGTATTCGCATATTTAGAAAAGTTATATCCGTGAACTTACAAATTAAATGCTAATTAGATAAATATTTACTTACAAAAATGTATTAGGTTTTAATCCAAAATATGGCTAATAAGATGATTATCACCGAAATCTAAATAATTTAACTCCATAAAATAACTCTGAGTTTTAAGGTTTTCATAAAATAATTTACATAAAAATATTGGGTTTAAAATTTGAATTTTAAAAATAAAAAGTCTTCCCGGGACTCGAACCCGGGTTGAATCTGGGAACCCAATGCACATACCACTAGACCAGTGGACTACCAGTGTAATTAATCTGATTCGTGTGAATGTAATGCATTGGTTACAAAAGGGGGGGGGGGTCGGCTCAGATTTAAAGCACCCGCAAAAGAAAAACGTCCGGGGCAGGACACGAACCTGCGACCTCTTCTGCATATGGTTAAGTTTCGAACCGTTGGATCTGGGTATTTGACTTGACAAAGGAATAGCTCGAATGAAATTAAATAACCCATCCCGAACCCATTGTCTTCCCCGATTCACCCAGCCCCAAACCCTAACCTTAACATTGAATGCGGTATAGGAACGAATCGACTACCCGACGATGGGGCTTTCATTCCAGAGATCAAAACGCATATATTGGTACAAGAATTACCTGAAATGGTTGAGGGATGGTGGTGCTCGGCTTGGTCGCACAGGTTCGGCGTTCTCGGTGCTTGTTAGGGTTCCAGAGATGAACTACGTTTAAATTGAGGGCTGCGAGAGTTTGAAGAGGGTTGTGCGAAGGTGTGAGGCTGGTTTGATTCATTTATTTTCATCCAATTTGGCCGATTTGGTTACGAGTCGTCCGCCCAAATTTTCGGACGAGATTTGCTCGTCGAATCATGGATTTAGAATTGAATTGAGTCGCGAACAGGGTCCATATTCACGCAAGGAATGATTTCGTGTGATTCCAGGGGTTTAAACGCGTTGATTACACCGAATTGGTTGGAGATTGATACGGGTTTGACCATTTGAAGTCAACCCTTTTAAATTTGAATTTGACAGCACGTTCGATCGAATTGATTTGTTAAAAGGGCTTGGGTTGGGCCTATTGATACTAGTACACGAGATGGAAATCCACTGAACTCGATTTGATTCGAATCATGGCTTGCATTGAAGGATTTGGCCCTGTTTGACTTTTGAAAGTCAAACAGGTCAATTTCTTATGAAATTGAGTTTGATTCTGACTTTTAAAAGTCAATTTATTTATATTATATATATCCATATGTATAATTTATATGAATACGCGTATATATGTATGCACTTGTTGATGTGTTGAGCGAGTACAAGATCGAAAAGAAAAAAGAAAATGGAATTTTTTTTATTGTAATACAAGGATGATTAAAGTGAGATAATAATCGGAAAATCATAAATGTTACAGTCTCCCCATGTTAAGGGAATTTCGTCCCGAAATTTAACTATTGGGGGCTACTGCATCAGGAAGAGATGAAGGTTTGGATTTTCAACAAGCTTTGATTGTCGGTTTGAGGAGTATAACTGGTGACAAGACACAGATTTTGATATTCAGAATCAGGTATGAATGATGATAATGAATTTTGTTTTGAAATGTCTTTAAGAAGTAACTGTCGGATGAGGTTTTGGATTCTAAGTATGAAATATATTGCATGGAATGGGATTGATGGAAAATTGATGATCAGGGTTTAATTAAGGTGTAGTCTAATATGCTCAGGTGTTGTTAGTAGGTAAGAGAGTTCACAGACATTGGTCTAGGTCAAAACTTCACGCGACACGAACAACGCTACTTCTGATAATATGATAGAACACTTATATATAGGAAGTACCATCGGCGTATCCACCATGCCCTTGTCATATCACATCAGTTTCATTGTTACATATCATGATAAGTTTTAGGTCACAACACACGACAAAATTCACTATGTTTTACATGCGCTGATTTTTATAATTCCGTGTGCACCCGTAATTATTCAAATCATCGTATGGTCCGTATAGATTGTTTCGTTGTGTGCGGGTAAGGGGTCAAAATTTCACTATGATCACGTCTTATTGTTCACACATAAAAGTCGCTAACAAGTAACTATGTCCCTAATCAGGTCAGTTCGCAACTAAAGAGTAGTAAAGTAGTAACACTTAAAGTTTCTTAGTTTGCTCGTGTTTGAACAAGAATACGTCAAACCCCGAGTCGTTTCAATGTATTATGGTCTTCAACTTTGGTGTACAAAGTGCATGACCATGTCTTGTGTATAATGTAATAAATCCCTTAAAATAATTGTAAGTAGATTTTGTTTCATGTATATAGTAAGCACACAAGTCTCATGTATAATATAGTGTCACGTAGCTCGTAATCAGATAAGTCTCATATATAACGTAAATAATCTAGCGTCTTGTATTTTGTAAATCAATAAGCTCTAATGTGTAATGTAAACAACATAGTATTATGTATTTTGTATAATGTACACCGTTTAGTATAAAGTGCTTTGTAAGCAAATGAGTTTCATGTATAGTGTGGTCAATCTAGAATTATGTATCAATGAAGCAATTCTTATGTATCACGTATATTGTAAACAACTAAGTTTCGTGTATCATGTGCTCAATCCAGTAGCATATGTATTGCAAGTAAACATGTTTCGTGCATTACGTGATCAATCGAGCAAATTGTGATTTGTAGGCAAACTAGTTTCATGTATTATGTAGTTTGTGTAGAATTGGATATATTGAGGATAATTGAGTTTCATATACCATGAGATTGCGTTGAATATATTGTGAACGTGTATACATGAGTATTGAACTTCGCGGGTCTTGCATGTGATCGAGTGCTGCGGACAAACGTGTTGTTTGGCGTTCTTGCATAATGTGGTAGTTAGGTTCAAGTCCTCAAATCTCATTGAGGTTAGTGGGAAAGGTTAACGTTTACGCGATATGGATCGTCTCTTGAAGCGTCGAGTGAAAGGTAACGAGGAGGTTTTGGAAATATTCTGGAATTTGTGTTTACAAATACGGGTCTTTGTTTGAACATAGAAAGTGGGAAATTGTTTTTGGTTGTAGATATATAGTGAAATCATTGAATCGCATATTTTAAATGAATATGCAATTTATGAGAAAATATTTTTAATTTGAATTTTCAACTATTGGCTAAACAAGTAGGAGCATATTAATTTAACCAAAGTTTAGAAATATTTACTTTAATGAGGAAAAATCATAATTATTTATCAGTTAAAAAAAATAATAATATTTTTATAAAGTTGGTTGCATTAACCTTCCTTATTAGGTGAAAAAGTTTTATGGAAAATTTATGTTTTTTATGTTATCTAAAAATTCGTTAAACATTTTGTTTAAACAAGATAACGAGGTTTTGTTTAAATCACAAAATAGGATGATTTATTTAATGAAAGAGATTGTTGGTAATGTACTAAATCATGTGGAATGAAAGAAGTGATATTTGAGAAAATTTGATGGGAATATAACAGGTGTAATTTACGCCCCACGGGTCAAATCAATGAACAACAACTGTAGAGTTGAAATATATGGAATTGATTAAATGCTGAAATGTTAAACATTATTCAAAACATAAGGAAATGGTTCTCAAATAGAAAATTTAAAGGAAATCAGTAGAAGCTTCTTCTAACGTCTCTGGTAGCTTTCCACTAGGAATAAGATAATTTCCAAGATGAGCACCGCTATAGTCACTCGAGTAGTAGATCTGGCTTCAGTCCTGGCAGTCTCTGTGCGATGTTCTTGCATTTCTTTTTCGAGGATGGAGATTATCTCCTTTTGGTATCCTAATTGGTTTGCTAGGCTATCCATTCTTTGTCTTTGAAAGTCGTGTATTACTCCCTGCTCTATCCTTTGCCTCTCGAATTCTAAATTTCTTACATATTGATGGGAGTCATTGGTTGTAATTCCCATAACACCAGGGGGTACCATGGTATGCCTTACCCAAGGGTTAGGAAGGTACGGGTCGGGCATTAGGTATGGGTCTCTTAGTGGAGGTGGTAACTGATTGTGGGGATGAGGTGTCTGATACTGGTTTCTGGGTGCGGGTGATCCAGGTGTTCGAAGTCTCGGGCCGGTGTTCCTAATCCAGTTCGCCCTTACATCAAACCTTGGCCTAGCAGTTGGGGGTGTTGGTGATCGATGTACGGGTGATCCGGTGTCTTCTTCCCAATCAGACTCTTCTTCGGGACGGCATACCGGGGAGGTAGGAGAGTACATGCTTAGCAGGAGAACAATGGAAAGGTTGTAAGCGATAAATAAATACTGAGTGTCAAACATAGGAGTTCTCATAGGTTTAGAGTTGACTAGTCATAACACCGAGTCTTCACAATAGTATTTTAGAAGTACACTTGACCTATAAGTAGTGCATCCCTAAGGAGAATTCCCAGGAAAGAGGGGTGGGTCACTAAGACACACTTAAGTACCCTGTCTTCCCTTAGCCAAAATCCCTCATGGGCCTACACACTCTTCCAGCCATCATGTACTAATAATACTATTGTTGGGCTCATGGTTATGATGAGAATTGTTGTGGACTGGGCTTTGAGGCCCGAAGATGGGGTTTATTAAACCTAGCAGGCTTCTTCTTCTTGGAGGATAAGTGGATTCTTAGTTTATTATTAATGGGCATTAGGCCCAATTAGGCCCAATAGTCTAGATTTTGATCATAAGAGATGATGGTATCATGTGTGTGAGTTTAAGGGTGCATGAAGAACTAAGTGTGTATAAGTGTGTGTTAAAACTTAGGATAAAAATTAAATGAATCAAATAGATAGTATGTAGATAGCAATGAATGTAAGCACAAAAGTTAGTAAGTAATGTGACAAATAGACTATTAAGTATTGTATCATGTATTGAAATTTCTTAGGATAACATGTAAAAATATTCACACAAGTATTAATCAGGTAGCATGTAGTAGCATGGCATTGTATGGGTGTCCTAAGGTTATAGTATAGGTCATGTCTGTCTAATAACCTAATTCTCTATAACCAAGGCTCTGATACCAATCTGTCACACCCCAACCGACGGCGGAAACGTCGGGGCGGGACATGTAGACTGTTCAAAAGCTCATGGTTTGCTAAAGTTGTAATAATTAAACAATAAGTTTCATTTCATAACTCAAATAAGCAATTACATCATTTACAAGAATTAAAGAATACATAAATCCCCATATTAAAATTTAAGACTAGGTCCTCAACCCTAAGTGAAATAGCTTGAACCACAACTCAAACAACTGTACCTGAAACATGATAAAATGAGAGGGTCAACTATAAATAGTTGGTGAGCATACATAGGGTTTTGACTCTAAATAGCATCAAAGTGTTGTGTGTAAACAAATCCATACAAGTCATGATTAACAAGGCATTTATGGGGAGTCACTATTGTGTAACCAAGTAGTACAATCAAACCTTTGTAACTAGCATGCAAAATTGTGTTGTCGGTAACAATCACCCCAATCTGGGTGGGTTTGTCAGACTCAATAGATCTATCATTGTTAACCGTCGGCTTGATTAGTTAATGATTGTACATGTAATTGCACATAAGTAGTTAACACACCTAGCACTCAAACATAAAGCTCAAATTGCACACAAATTGTAAAATGGATTTGTATTGTGTAGTTTATGTAAATCATTGTAAGTTGTGATCATGTTTCACCCCAAAATGTAAAAACAGTGAAAAAGGGGCTATGTAAAACTCACCTGATATAATCGTGTAGATAACACGAGCAAATATGTAGCACAATTGATTCTCGAGTCACAAGTTAACCTTGGGTGGAAAGATATTAACTTGAATTAATAATATGCAAAAAGGCCTAAGCAAGATCTAGGGTTTAGCGGAATTGAGTGTAGGGATTTGTACCAGGTGTTTGAGTTATTCGAACGGAGAGTGTATGTTAGTGTTTATATTTGAATAAAGTATAAAACGTAAGTATAAGATTTGAACAAAATAGAAAATTGACGTAGGGTTGTATTAAAATGACTAATTAAATAAATAAATTCTTTTTATTTATTTAATTTGAATATTGAGAGAGAAAAAAAATATAAACGCTTTTAAGCAAATAAATTCTTTTGTTTATCTATTTATAAAATGTTACGTTACTTTAAAATATGGAAATTGTAAATATAAATGTATTCGCATATTTAGAAAAGTTATATCCGTGAACTTACAAATTAAATGCTAATTAGATAAATATTTACTTACAAAAATGTATTAGGTTTTAATCCAAAATATGGCTAATAAGATGATTATCACCGAAATCTAAATAATTTAACTCCATAAAATAACTCTGAGTTTTAAGGTTTTCATAAAATAATTTACATAAAAATATTGGGTTTAAAATTTGAATTTTAAAAATAAAAAGTCTTCCCGGGACTCGAACCCGGGTTGAATCTGGGAACCCAATGCACATACCACTAGACCAGTGGACTACCAGTGTAATTAATCTGATTCGTGTGAATGTAATGCATTGGTTACAAAAGGGGGGGGGGTCGGCGAGAGTTTGAAGAGGGTTGTGCGAAGGTGTGAGGCTGGTTTGATTCATTTAATTTCATCCAATTCGGCCGATTTGGTTACGAGTCGTCCGCCCAAATTTTCGGACGAGATTTGCTCGTCGAATCATGGATTTGGAATTGAATTGAGTCGCGAACAGGGTCCATATTCACGCAAGGAATGATTTCGTGTGATTCCAGGGGTTTAAACGCGTTGATTACACCGAATTGGTTGGAGATTGATACGGGTTTGACCATTTGAAGTCAACCCTTTTAAATTTGAATTTGGCAGCACGTTCGATCGAATTGATTTGTTAAAAGGGATTGGGTTGGGCCTATTGATACTAGTACACGAGATGGAAATCCACTGAACTCGATTTGATTCGAATCATGGCTTGCATTGAAGGATTTGGCCCTGTTTGACTTTTGAAAGTCAAACAGGTCAATTTCTTATGAAATTGAGTTTGATTCTGACTTTTAAAAGTCAATTTATTTATATTATATATATCCATATGTATAATTTATATGAATACGCGTATATATGTATGCACTTGTTGATGTGTTGAGCGAGTACAAGATCGAAAAGAAAAAAGAAAATGGAATTTTTATTATTGTAATACAAGGATGATTAAAGTGAGATAATAATCGGAAAATCATAAATGTTACATTTTTACATCTTTAGATTCCTTAGTTGGTGACACCCTGAGAGTGATTTGGGATCCACTAGGTAGTATAGAGTTGTTTGTTTTGAAACCCATATCCATCTTAGTTTCCAGAACCGGTAGAAGTTGTGTTTTGCAAGTAGGATTCCGACCCAGGTAGTATTCTTCCCATCTTTGATATTTCCTTAGTTCTTTATCGTGATAGCTTGAGTCAACTTTGTTTGCTGCATTACTAGTTAATCTTTAGTGTACGTAACCCCCCATCAATCAATCTTTAGTCCGAGTCAAAGTCTAGTAGAGTTATAGTAGTGTCTCTAGGGTTTTATATTCCAGTTTACCATTAAGCTATGCTACACTCGATAGGTCCAACTGCTTGTCTGTGCGGTTTAGTCAAAGGTACTCCATTTATTAGTTAGCAGTCTAGGTTAGGTTTAGTAGAGTTTTATATAGACCGTTTGGGCGACATCAGTAGAAAATTTGACTTCTTCATCATCTTGCTCAAATTCTATCTCCACATCTTCTGCATCAGACTCCCAATCATCAATCAGAACCTCATCAAGATTAATCAGACATTCAAGTGTCTCTTTATCAATATTTTCTCCTACATCGACATTTCAATAACCCGTTGATCTTTTCCCTTATTTCGTTCACTCAACTCCCCCTGAGCATTTGATTCACTTGCAAGAGACGCACCAGGCATAGACGAAGCAATTGGTTGCTCATATTTACCCTGCGCTCCTTCAGTGTCATCATCATCGTCTTTAGGTATAATCAACGTCTCTTGTTTGCAGCTACTCTTCCCCTGAGCAGCTAATTGCTTCAAAGCATTCTCCAACGAAGTAGTAAGAGAATCAATATGAAGCTGCTGTAACAGGAGTTGAGAAATATGAGTGACAAGTAATGCTTGATAAGCATCATTTACTTTAAGTACATTTGTCACGACATGCTCCAGATACATAACTCTAGATTTCAGATCATAAATAGTAGATACCATGTTGGTATGATAATCATTCTCCTACCTTAACGAAGAAGAAGATCTCGTATTTTGTCTTGATCTCGAAGGGGATACATTTGATGTAGACACCGGTATAGTCACAAAAGGTGAACCAGAAGTACTGATAGGTGGAGTATTAATCAACTCATCAAACAGTCTTTGAGTTTCAAGTGTTACTTGAGCAGAAACCACTGTAGGACCAGGTGGAGTACACACATCAGCAGATACCTAGGTGGTGGTGACAGTTGCTTGAGAAAAATATATATTCAAGATATTAACTCCTTCTTGAACAAGTGACCTAGAAGACTTAGTAATAAACTTAGGTCTGGAAACCCTTTGCTTCTTTGTTTTTGAAATAGTCTGATCAAGATCCTCATCAGGAATGTAATCGTCATCCTCATCCACTAATCTCTTGCCTTTTTAAGATGACTCCGGAGAAGGACCCATCGTCTTCTTTCTTTTCTTTCTAGTCACCATCTTTACTCTTTTAGAAGCATATGAAGCAGGTTGGGGGCGTCTATCAACAGGAATACGAGCAGCATCAGGATCACTGTTTTCAGACTCTGTGCTCTCAGAATCAGACGCATCCTCCACAACCCCTTCCCTTAGATTGTTAGGTATCACAGGATCTTGAATGGGACCATCCTTAATATTATCATTATTAACAACTTCATTAACAGGTTATTCAGGAAAAACAGGACCCATTATCTCCTGAACTTGCACTGCGGGTTGTTCTTGTACCTGGACTTGAACCTGTGGTTTAGGTATTTGATCTTATTGAACAGGTGGTTGTTGTACTTGTTGTTGTTGTTGTTGATTACCTTGAATCTCATCCTCATTAAACCAGTTATCATTCGGAGGCTCAACATATTTTGCATTGATAAGATGACCAAATAAAGCAGTAGGAACCGGTCTTGTACAGTCTTGTTCCTAACATGCTTGCAATCAGCAAAAATCCTCTTATCCATGGCAATGAGTGGCAATTCCACGCCCACAAATGGTAAGTTAGGTATTACATGGCTCAGAATCAGTTGTAAAAACCTTGGATAAATTAGAAACCTTGTCTTCCCCATTGCATTCACTTGATTCACCAACTCAGTAAACACATATCTTGAAAAATTGTATGACTTGTTCAATGTTAGACCCACCATGACAGATTGAAGTGAAGAGCCGATGACATCAACTCCAGCCTTCCTTAGGGATAAACAACTAATAAGTACGTGCATGAGATACCTCCATTGATTGTGCAAATATCCTTTCCTCATCTGAGAATCATTCAAAGGACCTCTGTAATTCATCCTCTAAAAACATTCAAGAATAAGTGTAGATGGATACTCAACTCTAGCATTGTCATCCTCTCCAAATTGTAAAGCTGCACGAATTGAGTCCACTGTAATTGCTACTGGAGTGTCATTAACAATTGATCGAATTGCTGGTGGAGTCACTGTGCCATCATAAGTTGCATTATTCTAGAAACTTGCAATGTGTTTCGAGCAGACTTTAGGATTAGCAGATATAGAATGGAATATCCTTGATCTTCTCAGAAATAAGATAATTTCTCTAAAATCAGATGCCTCAGGTATATCCGGGTTTACCATGGCCACAACATTGTGTCGAGGCACAAAATTCCTTTCTAAATCCATACCTGCACAAATAACAAACAAAACAAACACACGACAACTTTGATTAGTTCAAATTCATAAAATGGAATAAATTCTCTTAGGAACAAATTCGCTTGATCAAATAATTAAGCGAAACAACAGAAAATAAATTAGCTAAACAGACATGGAGTGATACTATCTATAGATTCGCCTGACCAAAAGCTTCAAAATCCAAATTGAGATATAGATGAAATCAGATAACAACAAGCATCACAAACCCACCTAAAACCGCCTACACACATATATCAAGGTTCAATTTGCATTTAAAAACACTCTAAGATCAATTGATTTGAACACAAGAACCGGCCTAAACCAAGAACCCTAGATCTCGTAAAATACTTGATGAAAATGAAATCCAATCCATGCCTTAGATGCGTAAGACCAAGTATAACAAGAATCTAAGATCAAAAACTCGTCTAAACACACAACAAATTCAGAAAAATCAAATAGAACAAGTTCGTGGCTAGTTTCGCCAGAAGACAAGTTTCGCCAGAAATAAATTCGCTAAGGTCAAAATGAGTCAAACCCTAAACATACGAAACTATATACACCCATTAGTATCGCTTGAGATACTGTCGCTTGGACTAGTATCGCCTAAAACTAGTGTCGCCTGTCTGAACATGACCAAAAGATTGTTCAACTTTTACACAACTCAAACTTTGAAATATGATTAGATCATTTAATCAGGAAAATAACCCAAGCTAGAAATAATTAATCATCATGGAAGTTTAAAAAAAAATTCTCTTTGAATTTTTATAAAATTTGTAACTAAAATTAAAGACAAAAATAACATATGAATTTTTTATTTATCAAAGTAGTAAAAGAACACTAAGATAAAACTAAAAATATAAAATCTTTTTGGGCTTTTTCTATAAAAACGAAAATTCACATATTTTTGGGCATTATCACGAGCTAGGAGATCATATTAGTATAAACAACGTATCAATCACACATTATGGATAAGCAATCCTAACCAATCTACAAGTATCCTATCCAGATTCATTCTTGAAACCAATTTCCTTGATACCAGATAAGATCATACTAAAATAATACCACATGTAATGATATGCGAAGAACTTCAAGGAAGATGGTATCAGATCATAACATGCTTACCATTAATTTCATACAAATTTGCAACACATAACATGTCAATCTAAGTTGTCAATATTATAAAATTTGAAACTATCAGGATCTTTGTTCCACGTTCTTGTGAATTAAAATACCATTTAGTTTGTAATACAACGTGTACCCCACAAATATGCCAACAAAAAAGTAAATGTGCACTATCTTCAAGACATATAAGATCATGGAAAGATAAATTTCAATCCTCGTGATGAAATTATACCGTTAAACACAGGAAAATTCAAGTAGAGAATTAGAATGATTTAGAATGAATGATTCATAAGGCTTGGTTTGGATGTAATATCATGATTGAGTGTAACAGAAGAATTCTTCAACAATAAAGGTATCATGATCCAACTGTTATCTGGATAATTCAATGGAATCAAGATATTGATCCAAGGGCTAGTATATACTTTGACAAATGTTGTCAAGAGCATATCTTAGTCCAACTTCAATCACATGCAGTTCGGGGCATGGTCATAAAGTGAACCGAAGTATTGTGTTTAACGACATAACTGATACTGGTCTCATGAAGTACTTTAGATCATATATTCTATATCTGATAATGATCTTTTAACACACACACCCAGCATACCATGGGTTCAAATCACAGTTGTCACAAAGTTCATTATGTTGCCACACTACTTATGGACCAAAGATGCTCATAGCCTATTAACAATTCAAATTACATGCAAGCATTCAAATTAAAAACATCAATTTTTAACAGGCTAAAGCAGTTTTGAAGCTATCATTTCCCAAATGTGCAATCTAAGAAGTTCTGATGAAAACGTACAACACAGACAATTGAGATATTTATAAAGTCCAACTAAGGTCATGTGTGACTTAACACCTACTGATATACTATCATTTTTCCTTATAACCTCAAGGGACAATAATTTTTACCTTTTTCTATTTTGTTTGGATTTTTCAAAAACTTTTTGAAAAAGAAAAACACACTCAAAGCATTGTAAAAATAAATACCCTTTTAAAAACTAAAACTAAACTAAAAGCATTTAAAAGAAATAAAGAAAACAAAACCTTCGATTATGACTATAGCTTTAAAAAAATGAATCACTCAGGGTTTACCATACTGATGAGTCTCACCAAATAATCGAATCGGGAACGATCGAAAGCTTTTGTGAACAAGTCGGCGTAGTTTTCCAGGGAATCAACTTTGATTAATTCAATCAACCTCTTCTCTAAGCAATCACGAATAAAGTGATGTCGAATCTCGATGTGCTTTGTTTTGGCATGCTTCACTGGATTATTTGTAATGGATATTGTCGCATTGTTATCTATATACATCGGTGTGTTGGTAAAGTTCATCCCGTAGTCCCTCAATTATTGTTGAATCCATAAGATTTGCGAACAATCACTAGAAGCCGCAACATATTATGCTTTGCGTGTTGAAATTGCTACAGATGTTTGCTTCTTGCATTGCCATGAGACTAGGCGATTTCCCAACAATTCACAGCCTCCAGAAGTAGATTTCCTATCAAGAGAACATCCGCCATAATCATAATCGATAAAGGCACAAAAAGATAAGTCGCAATGAATAGGATACCACAAAACCAGTTTAGGTTTCCCCTTCAAATAACAAAAAATCATTTTCACGGCTTTCATGTGAGATTATTTTGGCTGAGATTGAAACCGGGAACACATACACACGGCGAACATTATGGCCGATCTTGACGCAGTAAGATACATTAAGGACCCGATCATGGCACAATACATGTGAGTATCAACATCTTTGTCATCAGGATCAATACAAAGCTTAAGATTAACGCATATCAGAGTATCTTGAGATGATGAACCGGTCATCTTGAAACGAACCAAGATGTCTTGAACATATTTAGCTTGATGAATAAAGAACCCATCTTTCAATATTAACTTGCAACCCTAAGAAAAACGAGAGCTCCCCATCGTGCTCATCTCGAACTTGGATTTCATAACACTCTCGAACTCCTTGCATAAAGCATTGTTTGTAGACCCGAAAATAATATCATCCACGTATATTTGTACCAGCAACAATTCTCCCCCTGCTTTTATGATGAAAAGTGTACTATCAATTTTCCCATGAGAAAAACCATTGCTTAGCTAATGCTTTGACAGAGTCTCATACTAAGCCCGAGGTGCCTGGTGAAGTCCATAAAGAGCCTTATCCAACTTATAAACTTTCTTAGGATAAGTAGGATCTTCAAAACCGGGTCGTTGGCATACATACACCTCTTCCTTAACTCTTCCATAAAGAAAAGCACTTTTGACGTCCAGCTGGTAGACCTTGAAACCTTTAAAATACGCGAATGCCAAAAATAGTCGAATGGCTTCAAGACGTGCCACATGTGCATATATCTATGTATAGTCAATCCCTTCTTGTTGATTGAATCCGTGTACTACAAGCCGAGCTTTGTTCCGAACGATTACTCCTCAATCATACTTTTTACATTTAAAGACCCATTTGGTACCAATTGGATACACATCAGCTGGAGGATCAACTAAAGACCAAACTTGCAACTTCTAAAACTATCTTGCATTGCTTCAATCCAACTACTTTCTCGAAGACCCTCCTTAATATTCTTCGTCTCAATCTAGGATATAAAACAAGAATACATACACTCATTCAAAATGCCAGTATCCTGAATTTCAGTAAACAAACAAGTATTCCCTAATAAACTTCTATGTCATGTCTGAACCCTAGAACCCAAATCACCAATAATTGTATTGGTAGGATGATCTTTATGAATATGAAGTATTGGAATCTCTTCCTCAACCAGCGTCTCACCAACATTCGTTGGAATCTCCCCCATACCTTGAGGATTAGATAATTGTTCAAGAACATTAATATCATTGAGAGACTCTTGAAACACATCATCATCATCACTATGTGAAGTTCCAGATGTCGAAACAATATTTGTATCCGGAGAAGAAACAGAAACTGGAATGCTAGATCTTGGTAAAGATGCTTTTATGATGAAAAGTGTACTATCAATTTGCCCACGAGAAAAACCATTGCTTAGCTAATGCTTTGACAGTGTCTCATACTAAGCCCGAGGTGCCTGGTGAAGTCCATAAAGAGCCTTATCCAACTTATAAACTTTCTTAGGATAAGTAAGATCTTCAAAACCGGGTCGTTGGCATACATACACTTCTTCCTTAACTTTTCCATAAAGAAAAGCACTTTTGACGTCCAGCTGGTAGACCTTGAAACCTTTAAAATACGTGAATGCCAAAAACAGTCGAATGGCTTCAAGACGTGCCACATGTGCATATATCTATGTATAGTCAATCCATTCTTGTTGATTGAAACCGTGTACTACAAGCCGAGCTTTATTCCGAACGATTACTCCTCAATCATCCTTTTTACATTTAAAGACCCATTTGGTACCAATTGGATACACATCAGCTGGAGGATCAACTAAAGACCAAACTTGCAACAACTAAAACTGAGCTCACTCATCTTGCATTGCTTCAATCCAACTACTTTCTCGAAGACCCTCCTTAATATTCTTCGTCTCAATCTAGGATATAATAAACAAGAATACATACACTCATTCAAAATGCCAGTATCCTGAATTTCAGTAAACAAACAAGTATTCTCTAATAAACTTCTATGTCATGTCTGAACCCTAGAACCCAAATCACCAATAATTGCATCGGTAGGATGATCTTTATGAATATGAAGTATTGGAATCTCTTCCTCAACCAGCGTCTCACCAACATTCGTTGGAATCTCCCCCATACCTTGAGCATTAGATAATTGTTCAAGAACATTAATATCATTGAGAGACTCTTGAAACACATCATCATCATCACTATGTGAAGTTCCAGATGTCGAAACAATATTTGTATCCGGAGAAGAAACAGAAACTGGAATGCTAGATCTTGGTAAAGATGCTTTTATGATGAAAAGTGTACTATCAATTTGCCCACGAGAAAAACCATTGCTTAGCTAATGCTTTGACAGTGTCTCATACTAAGCCCGAGGTGCCTGGTGAAGTCCATAAAGAGCCTTATCCAACTTATAAACTTTCTTAGGATAAGTAAGATCTTCAAAACCGGGTCGTTGGCATACATACACTTCTTCCTTAACTTTTCCATAAAGAAAAGCACTTTTGAACACTATCATAAACAGCAGCTATCTCAGCATCCTGAACACTATCAAGAATCCTGAACACTATCATAAACAGCAGCTATCTCAGCATCAGACAATTACGAAAGAACATTAAATGATTTGAATAGCGCATCATAATCGAAACCCCATTCTGGACACCCTTGCAAGCCTAAGGAATACTGTAACTACTACAGTCAACATGATACCATTCTTTAACCTGTCCCGATGATTTGTTGAACACTCTTTGTTTGGAGAATTAGCCACAAACCCAAGAAAAAATCCTTCAAATGCTCTTTCTTCAAACTTTCTAAATCGGTCCCTTGACTTCAACAAAGTACAAGGTGTACCAAATGGTTGTAAATGAGATAAATTTGGCTTCCGCTTATTCAGCAATTCATAGCACGTTTTGTTGTGCTTTTTTACCGTCAAAACTCTATTAAGAACATACCAGGCCGTGTTCACCGCTTCAGCCTAGAAAGTGACTGGAAGTTTAGAATTGGCTAACATAGTTCGAGCAGTCTCAATTAAAGAACGATTCTTCCGCTCAGCCACACCATTTTGCTGAGGAACTCTAGGAACACTATATTGATGATGAATACCCTTCTGAAGACAGAAAAGATCCATAACATGATTTTTAAACTCTATGCCGTTATCACTCCGAATATTCTTGATCTTAGCATTACACAGATTCTTTAACATCAAGAACAGATACTTCAGAATCTTCGAGGTTCATCCTTAGTATCTAAGAAATACACCCAAGAAAAACGAGAAAAACCATTAGTAACAACAAGACAATATGCAATAGTTCTAAAGGAGTATCAATAGTATTGATTGCTTTGGGTTTATGCGATTTACAAATCTGCTTTTCCTTTTTACAAGGAATGCAATCATCTTGCATTGAAAAATATTGATGGGAACACCCGACACAAGTCCATTTCGAACTAAGAAATTCATTTTACGAAAATGGATGTGTCCTATCTTTCTATGCCACAATAGGGAATCACGTTCAGAAGCTTTAGAGAGTAAACACGTTGGAACAGAAGATGATGCCTGGCTCATATCCAACACATAAGTATCATTTCTTGTTGGGGCATGCATCAGAATCCATTCAGCTGGGATTTGAAATCCGGGCTTCAAGACAAGACACTCAGATTTGTCAAAATGGATTGAAAAATCTTTAACGCATACTTGAGATGCGCTCATAAGATTATGCTGCAACTGCTCAACAAAGTTGACCTTCTCCAAGCAAATTGTACCATTGGATACAGTTCCTTCACCGGTAATATGACCACCTTTATCACCCTCAAACGCCACATAGCCTCCCTTAACGGATTTGATATTTTGTAGAAGCGCTACATTCCCCGTCGTGTGTCGTGAGTAGCCACTATCAATATACCATGTATTGTCAATGGTCCTCCTTGACTGCCCTTGCACAAATACCAACAATTATTAATTGGTAAGGGAGACCCAAGCCAATGTGGCCTTGGGTCGCCCAAGTTTATCAAAATAGACAACTTCTTTAACTTCACAATCATTGTTATCATCAATTCTAGGCACATTGTTAGTAAAAACATTCACCTTAGAACCAGACACTTTGGATTTCCATGTCTGTTGTGATGGAACCTTCCCTGTAATAGATTTCTAAGATACAGACTTAGAATTTTCCATTCCATTGTTATTAGAACCTTCGACAAACCAGCATCATTCCCTAAAATATTTGATGAATCTGACTGAAATAACAATTTCTGAAGCCATTTGTTCCTTCGTCTTCTCTGAGGCTTAGAAAACATCACATCAGATTGTGGAATAAATTTAACTGGAACATGCTGTTTTGATTGAACACGTACTTTTCTTTGAGAGACATGATCTTGTACCCTTGGCACTTATTGTGAAATATCATTCCTTTTGAAAATCTTCTCGACTGAGGGATTATTAGTTCTATGAGTTTGAGAACTTTCGGAAACATCTTTCTTGACAAACACCATTGACTTCACAACATTTCTTGTTTTATCAACTTTATTCACAAAGGACTTTGGTTTCACAAAAGGTTTTGCTAGACTCGGATCAGTAAATCTTTTTTCCTTTTGCTTTGTATGGACAATGATCATAGATATGACCTTTTTCATCACAGTAACAACCACTATTTCATCTGGTTCAACTAAGATGCAATTTTCCCTTGGAATATTCACATTCTTAGGAACATTTTTCACCTCTGACAGTTCTTCTTCCTCAACAATAACACTTACACTACCTTTTTTTCTACTGACTCATTTTCACTATCAGAAACAGATTTAGCAGAACCAGAAGTACAAGAGACATCAGATGTAACTTCATCTTCTTGAGGCATAACAGTAAAATTACAATTAAAAGGATGAGGAACAACATTGTAACCAATTCCCAAAGTGGATTTATCAGGAACTTGAGAATTTATGATATGATCCAAAACAAATGATGAACTTTTAAAACCTTCAAGTTTCCTTTGTAACTGAATTATCTCACTTTGGGACTTGGCTAACTCCATATTCTTTTTATCAAACTCTTCAAAAGAAACATCCAAATGCATCTTTTGTTCATTAAATTTTAATGTAAAAGAATTCATATCTTTCTGTAAAGATTCAATTTTAATTTTGAAAAGTTTTTCATTTTCTTTCAGCTTCTTGTTTGCTTCTTTCAAATTCTCATTAATGCACATATAATTGATATTCATTTCTTCAGCTGTGTTTAACTATCCCACCCACTCAACACATTTAGTGCAAATATTTCCAAAAGCATCAGTATCTACCTCATTTACTTTTGTAATGGCAAAGGCTTTGTCAGCTTCAGAAGATGAACTTGCCTTGTGACCATCAATCTTAGCCATGAAAGCTTGAGCAACAATTGCCTCTTCAAGATGAATACTCCAATCAAATGATTCATCTTTCTGAGAGACTAGTGCTGTTGAAGTAGGAGCAGATTCTTCACCTTTTTTTTCCTTGAATTCTGTTGCTAGGCTTAGTAAATCTCAAAGCTGGATTCTTTGGCTTTTCACATTCTTTAGCAAAATGTCCATAGTTGATGGAACATGTGTGTGACAACGAGTCTTGTAATAGATTAGGTCTTTATGATTTCTTGTATGTAATGTTTTCTGATTGTGATAAGTTTGTTGTAACAGGCGAACTTAACAAGTTCGCCTGATATAGTTGTGGCGAACTTACTAAGTTCACCTAAGGCTAGTTCTGGCAAACTTTCTAAGTTCGCCTGTAGCAGTGGTGTTGCCTATAAATAGTGCTTAGTTTGTGTTATAAATAGTGCTTACTTGAGATCTTGTCTTTGTGTGTGATTCTATTGTATGTGTATATGTTCAAGACGCGTATTCGTTAGGATTCCGCATTATGAGTTCACGTTACGTGTTATACGTCTGAGATCAATCCGTAGACTACAATAGTTCTGACAATTGTAGCACTTAACCTTTGATTTATCAAAACCAATACGACTCTTGCTATTTCCACCAATCTGCTTCATTCCTGTTCTGCTTAAGAAACGCTTCGCTCTCCTTCTTAACATAGCAAAGTTCCATTGAAGATCCATATCCTCTAATTCATCTGGATCCAATTGCTCATAATCTTCCTCAATTAAGTCAGCCTGACCAATCTTTCCAGAAATCAAATTTCCAAAATAATTGATAATCCCTGACAAAAGAGCAAAGTGTTTATCTGCAAACTTAAGATCTTTGAACTGAGTTGTTGAATCAACTTTTGTAGATGAACCAGAACCCCCTGATGAGCTACCTTCTGATGAACTTCCACCTGTAGTTCTAGAAAATAAAGCAACACCTACTCCTGGTTTAGTACCCGAAGTATTACCATAGTACATTGTTGGGTCTTAAACTCCTTAAAACATGTAGCTTTCTTCTGCAGATTCATGTCATAGGCTTGTATCTTCCCGATAACTTCTTCTAAAGACATCTCATCAAACCCTTCACTTTATTTAATCAGAATTGTGTACATCTCAAATTGTGGTGGTAAAACTTCCAAAAACTTTTCATTAACCTCTTCATTCTAAAAAATAACCTCATATCTCACCAGTTCACTTAACAAATGATAATATCTAGTAGGTTTCTTCTGCAGATTCATGTCATAGGCTTGTATCTTCCCGATAACATCTTCTAAAGACATCTCATCAAACCCTTCACTTTCTTTAATCAGAATTGTGTAAATCTTAAATTGTTGTGGTAAAGCTTCCAAAAACTTTTCATTAACTCTTCATTCTAAAAAATCACCTCATATCTCACCAGTTCACTTAACAAATGATAATATCTAGTAGCTTTCTTCTGCAGTAGGCTTGTATCTTCCCAATGACATCTTCTAAAGACATCTCATCAAACCCTTCACTTTCTTTAATCAGAATTGTGTACATCTCAAATTGTGCTAGTAAAGCTTCCAAAAACTTTTCATTAACCTCTTCATTCTAAAAAATCACCTCATATCTCACCAGTTCACTTAACACATGATAATATCTAGTCACAATATCATCTACTGTCTCTCCTTCAAGATACTTGAACACGACAACTTGTTTGTGTAACAAACTTTTCCGACTTTTCTTCAAATCAAATTTCCCTTCTCCTCTCTTCTACAAAGCTTCCCACAATTCTCTAGAAGTCTTGAACTTACGAAAACTATGAAAGATATCTTTTGGCAGACACATTGATAATGAAGCATGAGCCTTATTTTCTCTGTCATAAATCTTCATTTCTTCATCAGTCAATTGAGATATAGATTTGGGTGTGTCAGCTCTTCCCATGAAAGTATATGTTGGATGAGTATAACCTTCAATGATTGGAATCATCATACTACTATCCACATATGAAACAAATGCCTCAAACTGATCTTTCCAGTTTGAATAGTCTGACAAAGACATAATCCTCGGTGGCTTGCTAGGTGTACCAATCTCATTATCATACCCAATCATAGCAGTAATCTGCTGCGGATTCGACGACATGACGAAAACACGAGGTAAAATCTTGAAAAACATTGAACAAGAACAATTTAGCTTGAAACAAGAACAGTTTCGCTTGAGACAAGCAGGCGAAAGTAGATAGTTTCGCTAAGGAGATTAGCGAAAGTATCAGAATATAGAAACAGGCAAAACAAGTAGAGTCGCTTGGATAGTTTCACCTACGCTAGTTTCACTAGTATCGCAGATCAGATCCGAAAAACGCAAATTTGGAGAGAAAACTCAACCAAACACTCCAAACACCTCTGATCTTCATGAAATCACCAGTTCTAGATGAATTTGGATAAATGTAATCTAATAGAATGAAGAAACAATGACAAATGATCAATCCTCAAGTGAAAAACACTCTAAGAGCTCCAAGAAAATGAAAAATCATCATTCTATTGAGTAATACGTGATAACAATACGAAACTCCATGAAAAACACGTTGTATCAACTCCAAATCAAGAGCATAACGCTCTGATACCACTTGTAGGCCTCGTACCAATCGAAAACGGATCTCACAAGACAAACGCGTAATCAACCGATCATTAGTGCGAAATCCTAGTGAAACGATGATCGTGTAGATGCAAGTAATCATGGATCAAACAACAATAGTAAATACAAAGGCTTTTCTATTTCAGAGGTAAAATGCTTATTACAATTAAATCAAATCAGAAACGTACATAGAAAATCAAACAATCTACCTATTTATAGAAAACCAAACACATCAAAAGAAACTAGCTAGTTTCGCTACAGGCGAAACTAGCTAGTTTCGCTAGCTAGTTTCGCCCTGGCGAAACTACCTAGTATCTCTAAAACAATACAAGAGAAACTAGACAAAAACAATTACAAAATTACAAAGACAATTAATACGAAGCCTACAAGCTATTGTTATAAAAACATGTATCAAAAATCTCCCCCTGAACTTGTGCAGATGTAGACCAATCATCACCAACAATCAAAGGATCAGTTAAAGAATCCTGGAATATCGCCTCATCTTCATCACTGTCAGTTTCATGAGTACCCGAACAAGAAGTAACATTCGGATCAGGTGTTGACGATGGAACTGATAATGGAACCACCGATCTTGGTGTAAAACCACAATCTTGGTCACCATTGCACGACTCATAAAGCAAAGAAGTTTCTTCAGCAAACAAATCAGGAGAAAAATTGAAAGACTTGAACAAACTATCATAATCAAACACCTACTCTGGACCAACCGCCTTCTAAGTGATAGAATGATTTGAGCAATTGATATGGAACCATTCTTCGACCTATCTTGTTTAATGAATTGGCTACATATCCAAGGAAAACCCCTTCAATGGCCTTTTCACTAAACTTAGTAGGAACATTTCTAGTCTTCATAAGAGCACATGGATTCCCAAAAGGTAGTAGATAATCCAAATTAGGCTTTCGGTTATTCAACAGCTCGTAACACGTCTTGTTGTGTCGCTTCACGGTCAGAACACGATTAAGGACATGACAAGCAGTATTGACATCTTCGGCCCAGAAAGTAACCGGTAGCTTAGAATCCACCAACATGGTTCTCGCTGCTTTCGCTAATGTTCTGTTCTTTCGCTCAGCAACACAATTCTGTTGGGGAACATATGGCGCGCTAAATTCATGATAATTACACTTTTGTAAACAAAAGAATCCCATCTTGCTATTTTTGAACTCAGTGTCATTGTCACTTATAATACGCCTGGATTTATGTTTGTAGATATTCTCCAACCCTAGAATCAAGAATTGAATAGTTTCAGATGTTTCGTCTTTCGTTGCTAAGAACTTGACCCATGAGAATCTTGATAAGTCATCAGTTACCACCAGACAATAGGATTTTCCTCCAATACTTCTAATACTTATTAGCCCAAACAAATCCATGTTTCAAAGCTCCAAAGGAGTAACGATTTTCCTCCAATACTTCTAATAGTTATCGGCCCAAACAAATCCATGTGTAAACAGTCATCGGGCATAGAAAACTTCATTTTGGGTACACTAGTAACCAAGTCATTCTTCACTAAGTAATTCATTTTCCTGAAATTGATGTGTGCTAGCTTCTGATGCCAAAGAATAGAATAAGATTCAGACGCATTGGAAAGTAAGCAAGTAGGAACTGAATCCGTTGTTGTAGCAACAATCATGTCTAAGACATATGTGTCATTCTTCCTCGGAGCCCTCATCAAAATCCATTCTTCAGGTATAATAAATCTCGATTTCAGAATAAAGCATTCAGAATCATTAAAATGGAAAGAAAACTTTCGCACACTTAGGACATACTGAGTAAATTGTGCTCTAGTTGCTCAACATAATTGACTTTCTCAAAATTCACTTTCTCATTCTTCAGCGTTCCTTGACCAGTTATGTATCCTCCTTTACTACACGCAAAAGCGACATAACATCCATCGATCTTTTTCACATCTTCAAGCAATTGAATATTTCCAATCATATGTCGGGAGCAACCACTGTCAACATACCAATTATTGTTTACAGTCCTCCTTGGTTGACCCTACATAAACAAGAAAAATCAGTTAGAAACGGAGACCCAAGCCATTGTGGTCTTGGGTCGGCCATTAGCATCAAAATAAACAACTTCACGTAATTCACAATTCCTATTTTCTACAACTCTTGATGATTAAGACGAATATCCAGAACCAGACAACTTTGATTTATGAACATTCTTTTTCACTTCAAAATTAGATTGATTATTAAACTCATGATTGTTTGAAAAAGAATTACATTGATCAAGTTCCAAAAGTTTCTTTAATTGCCTATTCCGTCTCCGTCTTTGAGGTTTTGAAAGCTTAACCTCAGATTGGGAATTTTCTTTGAATCCAACTTTCGGATTCACAACAGATTGTGGAAAAACCACTTGCTTTCTAACACCAGGTTATACAAACCTATTTTACTCACACCAACTTTAACATCCACTTGATGTCTCAAATCTTGCTTAAACCCATATGGTTTAGCAAATGTTTGTCTTGACACATTCTATCTAACAGATTGATGCACCATGGTATCAGATGTAGGCTGTACCACAACAGGCCTTTTCAGAATCTTTACTACTTGAGGTTTTGATCGATTAACAAAAGGTTTAGGAATAGGCTTAGGTTTCTCTGAAATGACAGGATTCTTCTCTTTTTTTCTATACGGACAGTTCACCAAAATATGTCCCCTTCGTTACAGTGAAAATAAACACACCTTTCCCTGTATTATCTAACATAGGGAACCCTTCGTGAATTATAAGAACTTCCCGATGTATAACCTCCAGAAGATTGAGTATCAACACCATCTTGCTTCTTAGGAATATAAAACTTCCTCGACAATTCACCAACATAAACCTTGGACGATAAAGCATGAACAACCGGTGTTTTCTCTTAAATGATTTTATTTTTCACAAAATCCAGTGTTGATTTCTCAGAAATCTTTGAATCCGCATTGTTGAAATTAACTCCTTGAATAAAAACCTTTTTAGGTAACACTGGTTTTGGTAGTTCACATTCACCAGGTTCAGTCAATATGCACTAATCTCTAGTAACTTGCTTGACAATCTTAGGTTCCTCCATCTTAACTTCTTTTGGAATACCTTCAATTTTGGCTTCATCAAAAATTTCATCATCACTTTCTGTATCATAAACCATAACTTCCCCAGTAACATCATTGACCTTCAGCACAGTCTTAGGATCTAAATCCTCATCCTTCACCACTTCAGGTTCAACTGTATAATTTCCATTGAAAGGTGGAGGAACAAAACCAATACCCTCAATTTTCTTCCTTTCATCAATATTATCAATGTAGTAACCCAGTAAAAATGATGAATTGTTGAAACCCTTTAACTTTCTATTCAATCTAAGCACTTCTGCTTCAGATGCAGCAAGTTCCTTTTTCTTCTCAGCAAGATCAGTATTTCTTTTCTCAATTTCTACATAAGACATATCTAGATGATACGCCTTCTCCTTGATCTTCAATGTCAAAGAATTTATATCTATTTTCAATGACTCAATCCTTTCTACGAATAACTTCTCATTATCCTTCAAGGTTTGATTTACCGTGTGCATAGATTTCATATCACAAATCAGGTTTGTGTTATCATCCATAACTCTCATCATTTTATCCTTCACAGAAATACAGTTAAAACAAAATATTTCACAGATAAAATCTTTTACCTTTGTTGGATCAGAAATATCTGCCAAGAAGACACGCTCCTTTGCTGTAGGAATCTCTTCTTTCATTTTAGGTTCTCTTTTCTTCAGAACAATCTCATCTTCAGAAGGACTTGTTATTGAAACATTATATTCGGAATGAACTTCATTAGAACTGCTAACTTCAGTATTACTCTCCTCAGCTTCATCATTCTGACTTTCAGTTTCACTTGATGAACATTCTTCCTCACTTGAACTATCTGCCAAGAAGACACGCTCCTAAAGTCGAATTTCAGCAACGAATGCTTGACTTACAGCACCAACCAAGTCATCTAGATGAATTCCTCAATCATAATTGTCATCCCCTTGAGCAACTAAAGCAGATGATGTAGAAAATTTTCCAGAATTTCCAGAACTTCTAGATCCCAGTAGATGTTGTCTATTTTCTTGATAATTGTTCTTCTTTTGAGAATCAAACTCGACTTTAGGCTTATTACATTCCTTGAAAAAATGACAGTACTCTTGACAGTTATAACAACGAACTTTGGATTTGTCGAAACCCATCTTGGTTCTGCTGTTAGATCCAATATACTTCCTTATGGTCTTCTTCAGAAAATCATTTGTCTGCCTCATTAACATCGCCATGTTCCACTGTGTGTTCATTTCTTCAAGGTCAATAGGATCAATCTGCTTATAGTCTTCCTCAATGGCTTCAGGATCAACAATTTTACCATTGATAAAGTTTTCATAGGATGCAATGAATGAAGAAAACATTTCCTTATAATCCTCAACTACCCTCTGACTCACATGATCAGAACCACTTGATTGTGATCTAGATGAATTTGAAGTTGTTGCAGAAATTTTCCCATCGATAAAGTTTTCATAAGATGCAATGAATGAAGAAAACTTTGCCTTATAATCCTCAACTACCCTCTGACTCAGATGATCAGAACCACTTGATTGTGATCTAGATGACTTTTAAGTTGTTGCAGAAAAACCAGATTGATACGAACACCTAGAAGAATTCTCCACATTACAATCTTGAACATCTCTAGAGAATAAAGCAACTCTAGATCCAGATTTAGTAGATGTTTTTGCAAAATACATAGATGGATCTTGAATATGTTCCATATTAGTCTCTTTCTTCTTTAAATTCAAATCATGAGATTGTATTTTCCCAATCACATCTTCTAATGACATTGTCTTGTACTTTGAATTCTCTTTGATCAGCACAGAATACACATCAACTTTAAATGGTAGTGCATCAAGGAATTTATCACTGATCTCTTCTGGCTCATACACCACTTCAGCACTCACAAGTTCATTGAGCAAATGATAGAATCTAGTAACCAACTCATCCAAAGTTTCATTTTGAAAATGCTTAAACACCAAAAACTGCTTCTTTAATAGTTCTTTCCGGCTCTTCTTGACATCCACACTTCCTTCACATCGTTTATGCAAACCTTCCCAAAAGACTTTTGAAGTTCTAAACTGTTTACACCCATGAAAGATTTATTTTGGTAAAGACATTGAGATTCTCGCCATTGCCTTCTTTTCTCTGTCAAATAATATTTTCTCTTCTGCTGTCAAACTAGAAACAGGCTTCGGGAGATCATTCTTTCCCATAAACAAGTAAGATGGATGCTCATAGCCTTCAAGAATAGGAATCCATAAGCTAGTATCAGTGAATGAGACAAACTGATCAAATCTATCTTTCCGGTATGGATAGTCAGCAAGACTCATAAGCTTTGGTAGCTTTGGTTGCTTCGGTGGAGTTCCAATTTCATTGTCATAGTTAAACATATTGGTAACCTGCACCATATTTTCCATAACAAGTATCCAAGAAAAATATCAAGTTAAAACAAAGAAAATTGAACAAGTATCAATCCAACCGAACTTGATAAGCTTGCTTCTTACCAACACCTTGCGAATTTGTTCAAGCGAACTTAATAAGTTCGCCTAAACCAAGAATCAAATGAAGAAGATAAGTCCACCTGATAAGTTCGCTCGTAACAGAATAGGCTAAGTTCGCCTGTTACAACTGAAACTTCATGAAGATGAACTTTCAACCAACACTTCTGAAAATCACCATTTCTTGTAAATTTGAAGGAATTTGATGAATTTGGAATGTAGGAATGTGTAGAAGATGAATTAGAACACTTGAACGGATCAATTTCTTCAAAAACACTCCATAATCGATGAATTCAGCCCAAAAATCAACTCAAATACCCAAAAACTCCATTGATATGAAATCCTTGTAAAAACTCAAGCTTTTGATGTCAAATCACATATAAAAAGTTACTAGTCGATCTTGATCACGAGCATAAGCTTTGATACCCCATGTACGTCCCACCGGGGTCCATACGGACCTGTCTAGATAAGCGACTCGACACACACACAGAGTGCAGAATCCAACGTATGCATGTTTGTATAGTGATGATAAGAACAATAGTAATGAACATAGGATGTAAATAACTTTTCTTCTATTGCTCTCAAACTTGAGTGTTTACGGAACTGACCAATACTAAAAGCTCTATGAAACTAGAACATGTAAACACTATATATAGGCACACAAACTGTCACAGGCGAAATTAACAAGTTCGCCACACACAAGGCTTAGGCGAACTTGCTAAGTTCGTCTGTTACAAAACTTAATCCTTTAATAACAAAACATTGCAAACTAAAAGACAATACACGAAACATAAAGACAATACAAAGACCTATACTATTACAAAGCTCATTGTCACAAAAACATGTCTCAACAATGGTCCAAAAACTATGACTCATCCGAAAAGTATTTCGGACGGAAGGTTTTTCGGACAGATTATTTCGAACGAAAAAGTTTTCGGGCATATGTTTTCGAACTAAATAGATACCAGATAAAAGACATTTTTAATAGGTTATTTTTTCGTCGAAAATGATTTCGACCTAAAAAGATTTCGGTCAAAAAAGATTTTGGTTGAAAAAGATTTCGGACAGTAGGATTTCGGACAAAGCGTCTTATTCTTGACATGTCTAGTTCGTGACATTCGGACAGTAGGATTTCATTTCTGAGTGAGATAAATCTATAGAAGTAAGGTGAGTTCTTATTGCTCTTTTTCCCTAACGGTTTTGGGTTGTCATGCATACTGTTAAAGAGATAGTTTTGAAAGTTAAAATATACTTTTATAAGAATTATTCGTTTTTATAAAAATAGAAGAGGAAATGTTAAAGAGTAAAGTACTATCTTTGAAACGTGTTTTTAAAGAAAGTAAAGAGCTAAAGTAAAGAAAATTAAAGGAGCTGTATCTCGTACAGCTCGACAGTGACAGTGACAAATGCCATGTTATATGCTTATGAGTTAATATGTGTTATTTGTCTAAGTGAAAGTTTAATGTGATTGAGTTTTATTTGTGTAATAGTATAATTGCATTGCATAGTAGAAAGTCCTGCAGCCATACTAAAGTAGAAGTCTCACCCCAAGGTGTGAGCAAGCTAAAGTAGAAGTCTCACCCTGAGGTGTGAGCAATGCTAAAGGAGTCTTACCCTGAGGTGTTAGCAATGACAAAGGAGTCTTGCACTGAAGTGCAAGCGAGAAGAAAGACCTACCCTGAGGTGTATACAACGCTAAAGTAAAAGTCTTACCCTGAGGTGTAAGCGAGAAAGGGATCTGGTCCACAGACCATGATCCATATGTGATAGTTATAGTATGTTAAAGTCACATGTCCTGTACAAGTGAAACGATAGTCGGAAGGAGTAAAGGAGGACACTCTAACGGGTTTCCTCAAAGTAAAGTTTTAATGAAAGATAGTAATGTAACAGTTTATAATTGTAACATTGTAAAGTTTTAAAATAAAGTTAAAGTGATTTAAAGACAGAGAAAGAAAAACTTATTTTATTTTGTTATAAAACTAAGCTACCAAAAGAAAGTTTTCAGTTTAAAGTAAACACAGAACTCGTCAGTGTTAGCTAACTTTTAATATGCATGACAACTAGTAAAGGTAAAGCGACAGCAAAGTAAAGGAGCCGTGAGGGCTTGATAGCATGGACATCGGGTTGCTGCGCTGAAGACTGACATTTCCATTCCCGGTAGTTTATGTTTCAAACAATGATTTGTGTTATTAGATTATAAATGTTTTGAATTAAAGACTTCCGCTGTAATAGATTCTGATTTCCAGTTTAAGAACTATGGTTGTTATGTTTTGTGCCAACAATGAGATGTACCCTGTTTGGGGCGTTTCAAGCTGGTATCAAAGCCATAGTTTGGGAGACTCGGACATTTGCGATAATGTCTGAAGTTAAACTGAGAATGGGACAAAGGAAAGGAATGTCAATCAGAGCAGCCCGTTCATGGAAAGATAGTGAAAGAAGGTAGTTCATGTCCTAATTTATAATATATACAATAATGCATTAGTATAGATAGTAGATAGTAAATGCTTTAGCATAGATAGTACATAGTACATGCTTTAGAATAGACAGTAGATAGTATGTGCCATAAAGTAGGGACTCTAAACTTGGATTCAAATGTTAACCTGATAGGAAATGTTAGAACCCTAGAAGTAAGGTAAAATAGTAATTGCATACTGGTCTCTCTAATTAGTAATTTACATTACTCGAGGCGTTCTAAATTATTAACAATCATGGTTTCACGAGTATTCCTTGTACGTAGTTATTTACGAATTGCTACAGTAATGAGAGGTGATCGTACTGATCGTCGTGGCCGATTGCTAGGTAACCAAGCACACGTAGAGGAAAGCGAGCACTCCCGCAATGATACAGAATCGGTGCATGTGGAGAATAATGACAGTGGGAATCATGTGTCGGCTCAGAATGATGAAAACAATGATGGATGGGATCTAGAACCAATTGTAAAAGAGGCTATCGCGGAAGAGGTTACTTCAGTCTTGAAAAGCATCTTACCTAAATCACTCGCAGAGGCTCTTAAAGAGTTTGGAATAGAAAAAGAAAGATAAGAAAAAGGAAAGCAGGAGGAGGACTGAAGTCATTGATAGTGACGACTCCATTTATGAAGTGGGAACTCGGGGTTGCAACTATAAATCATTTCGGGGGTGTGACCCGCCGAAGTATGATGGAAAGAAAGCTGTTGTTGCCACTTTTGAGTGGATTGAGAGGATGAACTACCTTTGAACCTGCGGTGTCACTTGCTGAAATAGAGTATGATGACTTTAACTCCGCGGACCCATTGCCTACTGAAAAGAAAGAAACAAGTGTCGTTAAGCGGTCAGCAAGAGAGTGGGTGGGCCCGGAGGCGAAGAAGCTGGGAATTGAGGATGGGAATGACAGTGCTAAGTGTGGGAGGAAACATTCTGGTGAGTGTCATGTGGACCTGAATATCTGTTATCGGTGTGGAAAGACTTGGCACTACTCTCGTGAGTTCCCCAGTGCAGCGGCGTGTTACAACTATGGAACTCCAGGTCACATGGCCAAGGACTATCGAAAACCCAAAACTGCGAGCACCGAGAAAGGGAAGGAAGCTGAAAAGCCAAAGGCAAGGGCCAAGCGTATGCACTGACACAGGAGGAAGCTAGATGAGACCCCGATGTTGTGTCAGGTACGTTCATCCTTGACCACACCTTTGTGTCAGTATTATTTGATTCTGGTGTCAGTAGGAGTTTCATATCACCATCTATATGTAAAAGAATGAAATGCAAAGTTACTAGAGTAGAGCATGCCTTTAATGTAGATACTAATATGGGTAAAACCACGAGAGTGATTGAACTAGTGGAGAATTGCACGATAAAGATACATGGCCATAGATTCCAAGTTAGGTTGTATGTTATGACCTTGGGAGGATTTGATATAGTCTTTGGTATGGATTGGTTAGCTGCCAATAAAGCCCAGTATGTAGACGAAAGATAGTTCAGCTCAAGCTCTAGACGGTAGCAAGATTTTGGTTTACGGGGATTGCGACGGCTCGTTAACGAACGTTATATCAATTATAAAGGCAGAGAAGTACATAGGGAGTAGATGCGAGGCCTACCTGGCCTATGTGATAGACAACGATGTAAAAGAGAAAGAGTTGAAAGACGTACTCGAGGTGTGTAATTTTCTGGAAGTATTTCCTGAGGAATTGCTTGTATTACCACCCGATCAGGAGACAGAGTTCAGGATAGACTTAGTGCCAGGTGCCCAGCCCGTGGCTAAAGCATCGTACCGACTTGCGCCTCTAGAGATGCAAGATATAAGGGTACAGTTGGAGGAACTTTTGGATAGAGGTTTCATCAGACCGAGAATTTCTCCTTGGGGTGCTCCGGTGCTGTATGTAAAGAAGAAAGTTGGTGCCATACGAATGTACATCGATTATAGAGAGTTGAATAAACGTACGGAAAAGAATAGGTACCCACTACCCATGATCGATGATCAGTTTGACCAGCTGCAAAGCGCAAGATGGTTTTCCAAGATCGACCTACGGTCAGGGTATCACCAGTTAAAGGTAAGGGAAGAGGATATACCGAAAACAGCGTTTCGCACGCGTTACGTGAATTATGATTTTTGCGTGATGACCTTCGATTTGACGAATGCTCCAGCAGCATTCATGATTATGATGAACCAGTTGTGTAGGCGGATGTAGGATAGATCGGTGATTGTATTCATAGATTATATACTCATTTATTCAAAGAGTGAGGGTGATCATGCTTGTCACCTTCGAGAGGTACTAGAGACGCTACAGAAAGAGAAGTTGTATGCCAAGTTCTCCAAATGCGCGTTCTGGCTTAAGGAAGTCCAATTCTTAGGTCACGTTATTAATGCAAACAGCATTATGGTTGACCCAGCAAAGACCTAGGAAGTAAAGGAATGGGAAATCCCAAAGACGCCGACTGAGATCCGAAGTTTTCTGGGATTGGCAGGCTACTATCGAAGGTTCATTCTGGACTACTCAAAAATAGCTTAACATCTTACAAAGTTGACACGCAAAGAAGTAAAGTACGAATGGGGTAAGGCTCAGTCTAAAGCATTTGAAGAGTTAAAGAAGAAGTTGACCCAAGCCCAAGTGTTGGCACTACCCGACGGTAACAAGGACTTGGTGGTATATTCTGATGCTTTGAGTCACGGGTTAGGTGGTGTATTGTTGCAGAGGGGAAAGGTGATCGCATATGCGTCACGAAAGCTGAAGGTTCACAAAGTCAACTACCCGTCTCACGGCCTGGAGCTCGCGGCAGTTTTCTTCGCATTGTAGATTTGGAGGCATTACCTGAAATGCATCATTTATTCATAACAAAAGAGCTTCAAGAATTTCTTTGAGCAGAAAGGCTTAAACATGTGACATAGACGGTGGTTGGAACTACTAAAGGATTATGACTGTGAGATCCTATACCACCCGGGGAAAGCAAATGTGGTTGCTTACGCTTTAAGCCGAAAGGAGAATCAACCACCTATTAGGGTAAAGGCATACCAGTTATTAATAACCCCAGATCTTATGACAGAGCTAGAGAAAGCACAGACAGAAGCACTAAAGGAAGAGAACATAAAGAAAGAAAGAATGATAAGTCAGTAGATAAAATTACAGATGAACAGTCTGGAGTAAGGACTCGATGTGGTCGCATGTGGGTACCGAAGGGAGGAGAGCTTAGGGCCAAAGTGCTTGACGAGGCCCATAAGTCTCGATATTCCATCTACCCGGGAACCACGAAAATGTATCAAGACTTAAAGAACGAGTATTGGTGGCCTAACAAGAAGAATGATGTGACAAAATATGTGAGTAACTGTCTGAATTGCTCATAGGTTAAGGCAGAACATCAGAAGCCTTACGTGAAGATCCAGCTTCTGGACATACCCGAATGGAAGTGGGAGCGTATGACCATGGACTTTATTACAATGTTGCCCCGCACAGCGAAAGGTCATGATATGATTTGGGTTATAGTAGATCGTTTGACAAAGAATGCACACTTCTTGTCGATCTGTGAAACGAATTCATCTGAGAAGCTGGCAGATGTATTTAACAATGAAATAGTTGCTCGACATGGTGTACCAATGTCAATTATATCTGACCAGGACACACGATTCACATCGCGGTTCTAGAAAAGATTTCACGAAGCCATGGGCACGAGATTAAATATCAGCACGGCTTATCACCCAGAGACAGATGGTTAGTCGGATAGGACCATCCAAACGTTGGAGGATATGCTTCGCGTATGCATTATAAACTTTGGCGACAGTTGGGATAGTCACCTACCTCTTGCCGAATTGTCCTAAAACAAAAGCTATCATGCCACTATTGGTATGTCGCCTTATAAAATGTTGTACGATAGAAGATATCGAACCCCGGTCTGTTAGGGCGAGATAGGACATAAAGAGTTGGGAAGCTTAGAGGTAGTCACAGCAACCTCTGAAAATTTCAACCAGATTAAGGCAAGAATGAAAGCAGCACAAGATCATCAAAAGTCCTACGCGAATATGAGGCGGAGACCTATCAAATTCAATGTTGGGGATCAGGTACTATTAGAGGTATCTCCCTAGAAGGGGATTATACGATTCAGGAAGAGAGGAAAGTTAAGTTCGAGGTTTGTCCGACCTTTCAAGATAGTGGCACAGGTTGGTGATGTTGCTTACCTGTTAGACTTGCCTGGTGAGCTGAGTGGAATCCACCCTACTTTCCACGTATCACACTTGCGTAAGTGCCTAGCCCACGAATCGACACACGTGCCACTTAACGACATCGAGGTAGATAATAGCCTTAACTATGTTGAAGAACCCGTGGCCATACTAGATCGAAAAGAGAAGCAGCTAAGAAATAAAGTAATTCAGTTGGTCAAAGTACAATGGAGGCATCGCAAAGGGGCAGCTACTTGGGAAACCGAGGCAGAAATAAAGGATTTGTATCCCCATCTGTAAAGGGCGTAGACTTGTAATATCCCGAAAATAATAATAATAATAATAATAATAATAATAAAAATAATAATAATAATAATAATAGAAAATAAAATATACGAATGAGATTCGGGAAGTAACAAAAACATAACGGGATCGTGGGATCGGGCCTTGGGCCGGGCAGAGGAAGTGCATGAGGGGGAAGGGGTAAAACCCTATTCACCTCTTCACTCCCACATTCATCATCTTCATCCTTAAACCTAGAGAGAGAGAGACTAGAGAGAGAAAGCTCCAAAGATGCACACCCGAGACCTTCCTGTTGCTCTGGATCATTGCTGGAACATCTCTGAACGTTGGAGAAGAAATGTTAACGCGAAAACAGGTATCAAATCGTTCTCATAGTCGATTTCTGGATTGAAAATGTGTTTTAGGGTTTGTTACGGTTTTTCAACATAAAGTCAGGATTTTTATGTATGGTTTGACTTAAAATGTATAGATCTAGCTTCATGAAAGCTATATATAAGATTTGGACGTAAAAAGATTTGAACTTGGATCAAAAACGAAGAATTTGACCAAGAACAGATGAACCGCCCGAAAACTCGAAAACTATGACTCGTCTGAAAAGTATTTCGGACGGAAGATTTTTCGGACAGATTATTTCAACCGAAAAAGTTTTCAGACAAATGTTTTTGAACAAAATAGATACCGGATAAAAGACATTTTTAACTGGCTAGTTTTCAGAAATATAAATAATCATAGCCATGAACTATCATGAAGCAGAATTGCTTCCTCGAAAATATAAATAATCATATTGATGCTTACTCGAAAATTATATAAAGACGTGTCTCTGTCTTTATAGATCCAAGATATTTCACTATATTTTTGTGGTTCAAATTCTGCATCAAAAGAATTGCATCATATAACATGACCATATAATCCACATGTCTAGAGCTGGAAGTGTCATTAACATATAATTTGAATAGCCATGAACTATCATGAAGCAGAAAGATTATCCAAGTGATTTAAAATTTAAATATACAATTATTGTTTGTAAAATAAAAAAATTCAGAACAAAGAGGATTACCTTAAGCAAGTCAATCTCTTGCTGAGAAGCTACCACGTTCAATTGATTCACGATTTGTTCGTACAGAAAGTAAAAAAATAAAGGTGTTACTATAAAATAAAGCAGTTATGTACAACATGGTAACTAACCAATAGGACCATCTTATGATAAACCATTAGAAACACATCAAAGATGATAATACATCACATAAAAAAATATTTAGAACAATAAATTCATATGCAAAATTGCTAATGAACATATTGAGCTAAAATCAAACAAATACAAGCAAAAACTAATTAATTCAAAAACAATGAAAACCATACCTTTGCCAACATAAGTAAGATGTAACCAAGACCAGGCATTTACAGCATCTTCCATTGACGTACGCCACCCTTGCATTGAAGACACTCCATATCTTAGTTTCTCATTTTCACCATCTTCAGAGATCTCATCGGTTTTAGGTGTACTTAAGTAAATCCCCATATCTACTAATCAACCTGTATGTTAAACCCAAAACCCAACACTTACTAATCATAGTATCACAAAAATTACATATTTCTTACATCCAGATTGAAATCTGCCTAACTGCTCACATAAATATGGATACACATATACAGATCATGCAACTTTTATGTAATCAACTGAGAACAAATCGCATATAATCACCGAACTTGATAGCATACGAACTCGATTCAAATTCTATAAGGTAACAAAAATGATTGCGGAAGCCCTAATTTAAACGAAATTAACAACCTCACTGCCTAAACACAGAAGCGAAGGTGCTGAAGTTCGACACAAACAATCCATTTGCGGTGGAACTGAACCAGAGGAAGCAGTAAAAGGAAAGAAGCAACGTATCAATTTCTAAAGAAAACACAGAACCGAAGGGGCTGAAGAACATTCAACAATCCATGAACGGTGGAATTGAAACTGATGAAAGGAAAGAAGCAAATCAAGATGATTGAGAGGACATCACGATGTCGGTTTAATGGATGATTTTGACGAATTTTGAATGTATCGTAAATACCTAAAATAAAACCTAAAAATTAGAGTGAGTTTAGCAAAAAGGATGCAATAAAGAACTTTGTAAATACTTATAAAAATAATTACATATGCTACTTCAAAATTCAACAAGCATACATATGAATTGATTAGTAATAAAAAAAAGCCTCTTTATTACCCTCAAAGCGGCTTCTTTATCTCTAGGAGGTGTAGTTGGTAAGATTAAGGAGTCAACACTGATGTCTTGCACAACTCCTCTACCTTTTAGTCTTACCGACAATGTAGCAACCAGCTCAACACCTAAGTAACTAAGTCCTACCACCACTACACGAATTGGCTTTGCCTTACCAAAATTCTCACTCTCCAATTTTGTTAATTTGTCATTTACTTTCTGCATCACAATATATAGGCTAGCAATTTCAGCGGCAACTTAAAAATTTTGTAGATAATAAAGATAACTATGCATATAAACCACTAATTTATCATGTCTAAAAACTTACAAAAGCATCATCCAAGGTCGAGAATGGTAGTGCAAATTCAACAGCACCCGGTATGATATCAAGCTTAGGTTCAGCTCCTAAAAAAGTACCAACATGGCTGGCCACATACAAACATAGAAATTAGCAACCGGGCAGAATGACTTTTATGCGTATAGTCAACCTAAAAGAGGTAACTTTGAATTTGTAATTACTAAAAGAATAGAAAAAAAACCCTGTAATTACTAACTCGATAATTGTCATGTGATACAGACAACGATAATTGTCAACATATAAGGGAATCTTATGATCCATTTAAAACAAATAACATTTTTCTAATAATTACTGTTGAGCAAAGAAGAGGTGACTTTGAAATTGGATGTTTTAGAAAAGAAACTGATGCCTTTGATATGGGAAATTTAGTATTATTGCATTTTTGAGAAGGCAGCAAAAAACAAACATGTATTGTAGTATTTAAATCAATTGAACATTTAAAAAAGTTTATTACAATTAGTAAACAGACAAAAATAATAATAAAAATATACCAGTCCCTGCACATTTGGTTGGGTCCCATACTTTCCTATTGGCAAGATAATTTAGGTTAAAGATTTAGTTAATCCAAACACAAACCAATGAAAATTGCATAACAGGTAATACCTGTAATCCTTACAAAAAAACCATTATTTAGTTAAAAAAACATCCTTAAAAATCAAAATAACTCATAATCCATTGAAAAAAAACCGTGGATAACATATTACATACCTTTGTTGATTTAAACATGAGTTGTGCAGGATAATTAAGGAAAGCCAAAGACCCTTTGGTCAATCCTCGAGACCCCATAAGAACAGCAGAGAGCTTAACATATATTTTCCATGGATTCACCATTTGTTTAGGTGTGAAACCTTGAATGTATATGAGCATCAAATAGATAAAGCTTTGCACAAAAGTGAAATACCACCCATAACTGAAAATTTAAGATCAAAATAGTACCATAAGAGTTAATTATAACTCATATACAACAACCATATTAACTCAACTTACCTGAATTGAAGCTTGTTATATACATACTCCTACAATCAAAGGCCCGAACCACCCATTTGCCACATCTATTAACAGGAATCCTTGACGATGCACTTTAGAGGAGGATGGGTTCCCGTAATCAAGGAAAAAGAAATGAAGGAGCTAGTGGTGCAAACCCACGAGCAGATGATACTATTCATACCAACCCTGTAGGAAATAATAGTGGTGCTACCCAAACCTCTAAAATTGTTGTGACTACAAACCAAAGCACGGGATTATGGTTTAGCTTCCGCTATGTGTTCTGTACCATGCGTCATGTCGAACCGGTGACTAGGACCGGGGTATGACAAGTTGGTATCAGAGCCTCAGTTTAAGAGATTTAGGTACTAACGTTTAGTATCTAAACTTAAACACGGGTTCTGTAAGTTAGCTGGAATGCCATAAGATATGCCATAGGCTGAGATGTTGACTTTCATTATGAATATAATGGGTAATACCATGAAAACAGATAATTAATTACATTCTTGGCCAAATGTTATTAATTTTGATTTTTTGGATTATCACCAGCTATACAAATTATAATGTCATACATCTGTATGTTGGTATAAATGGCATGAAGAGGTAAAGGACGAGGCAGTGGTAGGGGTAGGACACCTAATACTAGGTCTCGTACCCGTGATACGACGAATGTTGACCCGAACGTAGAAGCGAATACCAATACTAAACCTGAGCAACATACAGAGGAGGTGATTATGACAGAATCTCAGTTTCAAGAAGCAGTAGCATCTGAAGTCACCCGAGTACTCCAACAACCTTACCAGGAATCATTGACGATGCTCTTCAGCGGAGGATGGGTTTCAGTAATCAAGGAAACATAAATGAAGGAGCTAATGGGGCAAACCCACGAGCGGAGGATACTATTCATACCAACCCTGTAGGAAATAATAGTGGTGCTACCCGAACCCCTGGAACTGTTGTGATTACAAACCAGAGCACAGGAGAAAAGTACCAAGGATGTACTTATAAGAATTTCAATGATTGTCACCCCAAACCTTTCAACGGTAAGAAGAATGCAATTGCAGTCATGTAGTGGATGACTTCTATGGATGCCATAATTAAAATGAGTGAGTGCAGACCCGATCAAGCCATCAAATTTGCTGAACATTCGTTCGAGGAAGATGCACTTGATTGGTGGGAGTCAGTCAAGCAGACTAAAAAAGAGGAGTATACGGATAGGATGAAGTGGGAGGACTTGAAGGCACTGGTAGTTAGTAGATACTTTCCACAGAATGCAACGGATAATATTGAGTCAGAGTTTCATCGATTCGAAGAAGGAAACTTCAGCCACCAAGAAAATACCAGCAAATTCAATGAGATTGTCAAGCTGGTACCACATTTGGTGACTCCTGAATCTAGGAGGATTAAATGTTATGTGCAAGGTTTACCACCGAAAGTTCGAACCTTAGTAAAGACTACCGCACCTGGTACTATAGATTCGACAGTACATCTTAGTGTGGTAATGTATGATAAGATAGAAGCTCAGGAGGTGGCCAACAAGAGAAGCCTAGAAAAGACAACCTATGAACCTACAGATAGCAAAATCCCAAGAAGGGAAGGAGATAATTTGGGTAGAGGTGCATAAAGAATTATATGTCATAAGTGTCCACAAGAAGGACACATTTCAAGATATTGCCTAACTATCAAATGCCACAACTGTAATGAAATGAGGGATTACAAGTTTGACTGTCCAAAGACGCCTCAAGCCAAGCTTGGTGGAGGAGCAAAAGGACCTGTATATATCTTAGGAGGAAGGCAAGAAAGAGAAGAATAGGTATGTTTCTTACAGGAAAACATTAAAAAAGTTATATAATTTATATGAGGAAAAATTTAGATAAGAATTAAGTTGAAAAAAATAAAGAGATAGAGAATTCCTTTCCGCTGTATGTTTTAATATCACATCAATGCAACAAAAGGGTAACCATCCAACCAGTATGTAGTTATCTGTCAAATTAAATGTTCTGTCTAAGGAAATAATGGTGTATAAATCCCTCCTGGACCCGTCATTCTTTCCTAGGAACATTCTAGTTGGAGGTACTACTCTGGGAAGATAACCACCCTAGTTACAAAATATACCCTAAGTAGGATCATCGGTTGAAGAAGTATTTCCAAATTTCGAGGACAAAATTTCCTAAAGAAGGGGAGATTTGTAACACCTCGAACATTCCTATACAATATAAGAGTTAAAGATGTCAGGAATTGAAGTCTGGGGGTTGAATTATATGTTCTCCAAAGATAAAGGACTAAAATTGAAAAATATCCAAGGAAGGGATAGCGGACCACTATCTCAGGCCATAACGGTTCGCTATGTGTAGAGGAAGGGATGAACCAGGTGACAACACGTATCCTGTGACTCACCGGTTAGAAATCTGACGTTTGGTAAGATAGTGGACCGACTACACAGACCATAACGGTCCGCTATGGACAGATGACCTTAAACGATCTGCTAAGGGACCCATAACGGTCCGTTACGTGGTCCCAAAGGCGAAAATACGGCTGGAGGCAATAGCGGACCGCCATCACCTAGCATAACGGTCCGTTATGGGAGTGAATTTGCTGTTAAGACATAATCCACACATAAAAAACACACTCACCAACACACACTTAGCCTAGGAATTCATGCCAAGGTGCCGGTACGCGTTCGGAAGTCCAGTTTCTTGCCTTACGCCTTCAAAATTGCAGTAGGTAGTTCCAAGGTAAGCTCTACACGACCTTTAAAAGATTCGGTTAATTACCATTAAGCTTATTATACATCTTAATTAAGAAATGTCAACATTATTAGGGTATTATTCGAAGTTATCATTACAGATTAAGTATACGTCGAGGTGTTGTCTAGGTGAATTCCTCTGAATTAAAATGTGTATTGAGTTACATGGTTGTTATTTGAAACATGTCTGATAATTAATGCCCTATTCCAACTATATATAATGCGTATTAAGTATTGTATACGTTCCGAAAGTGGATGGGACCTACGGGTGGACGATTATCTTGTCTTACTGGTGAAAGGTAGAGGCTAGTGAAGGGAACGGTTGACCAATTATATATATAGCAAAAGCTTATTAGTTTTGTGTAAACTAATGGGTGGGACATGGGATTGTTGGTGATCAGATAACAACCATATGGTAAAAGATTCATGAACTCACCAACTTATGTTGACTTAGTTGCTTTTATTATTTTAATGGTTGTTGCGGGTGGATATTAGATGACATTCCATGTAGTGGCATTCCAGGTAGATGATAGTTGAGGATAGTTGTTTGGATGATCAGAGGTTTGTGATGGATGGAGGCATGCTTGGAAGAGCTATAAGGCCTGCGGTGTTTAAGTTCCTTGACAGGGACTGGCGTTTATTTGTTTGGCTAGTTTGTAATAGAAGTTTGCTTTATGATGTAAAACACTTTAGCTATTAATAAAAAAGGATTATGGTTTAGCTTCCGCTGTGTGTTCTGTACCATGTGTCACGTCGAACTGGTGCCTAGGACCGGGGTGTGATGGTATGAAGAACTGATCTAGGGTTTGCGAATGAAAAACAAAAAGGAGGATTATCCCATATGAAAAGTAACGGGGTTATAACCCGGAAACGTAACCGGGTCCAACAAAAAAAGATCTGCGTGACTTTTTTGGTAACACATTGTTTAAGCTAGAAAAGCAAAATTTACCCCCTCATTGATGAACACATGTCCATAATTATTTTTATTTATTATATGTAGTATATTAGGGTGCCAGGTTCGGTAACTACATCGGGTTCATCGGATGTGTTCGGGAATGAGAATTGAATGGTGGAGCCGTTGAAATAAAAAAAATTAATTAGGGTATGTTTGGTATGGGGTAATGGAATGGACGAGGGAATGGAATGAACGAGGTAATGGAATGTAATGCCCCAAACCCGAGAGGCCTCACTTGTTGGATTTACTTATTCACAAACAGTTCTTAAACTTAAATATCAAATAACGCAGCGGAATCATTCATTCAACATAATTAAAACTTGTTCAAACATGTGGAAGAATGACATTGTCAGACATGCGAAAGCGTAAACATTGTCTAAAACATTCATTACATAACATAAACATCACGTAACGGGATGCCAGACATCATATCAGTCGGATAACTCTTCATCGCTTGCCAAGCATCACCGTTCAACTTCCATACCTGCCTTAACCTGAATGTGCATACTAAAAGTCAGCTACGCTGGTGAGTTCTAGCTTTACATAAAACCTTAACATAAACATTTTTCCAAAAACATAACATACATTTGTTTAACAAAAGCGTACGTAAAACATGCAATAACTTAACCTCATCATAACATCGTAACATAGCATCATAACATAAGTCAACATGAACCGAATTTGCGCCTTCTCGTAACCGTCAATTCTATACATCGCATACCAACGGATGAACTTAAGGCTCGTTACCTCTAAGTCATCCGTCACCAGGTCTCCTAAGGCTCGTTACCTCTAGGTCGACCAAACATATGTCTCCTAAGGCTCGTTACCTCTAGGTAGCCGGAACATAACTTAGGCACTATTTCCCCGCAAGGAATAGTACCTTCCATCTGGATCTCGGTAATCCCATGGGTGACCGTCGCCACCCCATCATCAACCAGTTGTACAACCGTTAGCCAGCCACAAAGGCCCCCCGTAAGGGTGAGGCCGATACATACATACATACCTAAGGTCCCGTAGGAACTCGTGGCAGATTCGTTCATTCGTGACTTTCATTAAACCTTTACCTCATTTTAGTTAAAGAATTCGTACATTTTATTAAACAAAACATCATCTCTTTCGTAAACCCTTCGTAAATTTCATTTGGTAAAACATTTCATAAACATCATCTCGTAAACATCATTTCGTATGTATGCACACCAGCCCAAAGACATTTAATTAAAACATTTAAAGAAGGGCTTCTAGAACTCACCTGATAAGCTAGTCTCGTTGTCCTAATCGAAGGCCCAACAACGTCACGTACGATTTGAATTAGGTAGTTAAATACACATTAGACCCAACCCCGACTCTAACGGTTTTGAACATACTGACTTTACTAAGCAGCTATATATACCCATAGACCTGATGCATGCGCACTTAGCAAGTGCGCAGGGCCTTGTTCTTACGTACTTAATAAGTACGCAGGCTTTGCTTCTTGCGTACTTGATAAGTACGCAGGACTCGCTTCTTGCGTACTTGATAAGTACGCAGGACCCGCTTCGTGCGTACTTGTTAAGTACGCAGGACCTGCTTCTTGCGTATTTGATAAGTACGCAGGACCTGCTTCAAAGCAGCCTTCTTCCCCGCAAAAACCCTAACTTTTTGCATGCAGATCTGATCACGTCAAGATCCTGACTTTTTACATTCAAAACGTTCGTTTTCCCTTCTAGATGCTAGATCTATGTTCATTTTCAAGTTTTATACGTAAAAACGTTGGCTTTTCATCCAAAACCCGAAAACCCCAAAACGAACAAAAACTCAAATCTAGATCAGATCGTTACCTGTATCGAGCTTCTGATTCGGAGGTTTTGCTCACGAGCTATGGAGTAACACGTCTCTTCAATCTCGGGTCGATCCGCTAACTTTCTCTCTCTACGGTTTCTCTCTCTAGAATGCAAGAATGAGAGAATGTGTGTGTGTGCTGGGGTATTTATGGGAGAAGCCTCCCCTCCCCAAGCCCACCTCGCGATCAACTCGGCCCATCACCGGCCCGCATACCTTGTCTGTTTATCCCATTCGTTCCGCTTTAAACCCGTTATCTTTATTTCTCATTTTTATTTTATAATGTTACATGGAATGGACAAAGGAATGAAATGGACCATTCCATTCTATTGTCTTGTTTGGTTACCATGAGGGAATGGAATAAATCATTACTTTATGTTGTTTGGTAGGCTAGAAAAGACGAAGGTATAAAATCGTTGGTGAATGGCGGTGGCTGTATTGGGTGGTGGTGGGTGACGGTGGGTGATGGCGGCGGTGGTGGGTGGTTGTGTGTGGGGGTGGCGGTGGCGGTGGTAGGAGGTGGTGGTGGTGGTGGGTGGTGGAGGAGGAGACAGTGGTGGTGGTGGTGGTGGGAGGTGGCGGTGGGTGGTGGTGATGGTGGCGGTGGTGGGAGGTGGCGGTGGGTGGTGGTGGCGGTGGTGGGTGGTGGCGGCGATGGGAGGTGGGGATGGGTGGCGGTGGTGTGTTTGTGGGTGGCGGTGGTGGTGGCAGCAAGAGATGGAGGTGGGTGGTGGCGACGACGGCGGCGGTGCTGGTGGGTGGTGGATGCGGTGGTGGGAGGTAGTAGTGGGTGGTGGTGTTAGGAGGGTGTGTTAGTGATGAAGGGTGAAAGAGGGGATGTAATGAAAAAAAAACAAGGGGGTGGATGGAATGAATTGGATAGATTTAGAGAGAATTACATTCCTTATGTAATGGGTAATTCCATTCCATCGTCCAACTAAACACCATTTTTTTCATTCACTCGTAATCGTTCATTCCATTGCATATCCTATTCCTGCATACCAAACGTTACCTTAGTTTTAACCTATAAATCTTCTCTTATAAGAACTCTGTTGTAATTATATTTAAATTTAAAAACAGATTTCTCATTAATTGAACACCAACATTTCCAAGTCATCATGGATGGGACTGCAAGATATGCCACGTCATATTAAACTTAATTTCTATACTTTTTCATCTAGTTATTTTTATTTGCGATCACCTTTAGAGCCTGTTTTATTTCCCCTTTATAAATCACTATACCAAACGTTTGCGACCGCAATTTATAATTTAAATTTCAAATTATTTTTTTACTATTTTTTGAGACCGGCTTTAGGCGGTCGTAAACGTTGCGACTGATTTGCGACGGCGTTTTATTTTTGCGACTGTTTTGCGACCGTTATAGTTTCGGTCGCAAATCGGTGGCAAATTTTGCTACCATTTTTTTCTAGTAGTAAGTTTTGGTCGCAATTGCTCAGTTTTCTAGTAGTGGGGATTAACTTTTTTTGTTAAGTGTGTGTAAAAAGACCAAAATACTCTTTTATATTAAAAATATATATATATATATATATATTAATATGGATAGGGCCCACCTTTTTATTAATTAAATTAAAGAAAATAATATTAAAAATCTTAAAAATAAAATAATAATATAAATATATATAAATTAAATATTAAATTTTTTTAATTCTTTTAAACCTCCAACCCTAGCGTTCACCCCCCCTCCCTTTGTCTTTTGTGTCACAACTACCACCAGTTCCACCGCCGTCACCGCTACTACTGGTAATATCATCTCCATTTGGGCCCACTACTACCACAAAACCTCAACTTTCCTTTAACTCTCCGACTTCAAAACCTCAGGATTCTGAGTTTCGTAATAAATCCCATTGTGATGATCTTTGAGGGGTACTAGTACTGACTTCTACCCTAACCCACCATCATCATCACCCCTTATTCTCTTCCCATCTTTAATGGTTACTGGTTCCGGAAGAAATCCCATTGATGGCCCGCCACCACCGTCGTACATTTCCGGCCCTATTGCCATCACCATCTGCCCATTGTCCTACGCCATCCATGTGGGTTGTAGCCTGTGACAGCCATGGAAAATTGATGTATCCGAGACCTAAACATGTCGGTGACCTTCACTGCCCCTCGTCCTCCCGTCGTCCCTACGAGTTCAGGGATGATGTCTCATGCGATTTATTTTGGAATCAGTCCACAAGTAGGAACTCAATCGATTTAGGTGTGAGTGTGTGACTAAGCGTGGCTCCCTTAACCTTCTGTATCGTCATTTATGACAAGTTTACTTTATCACTATTAAAATTTTGACTTTCACTTACTGTTCTTTATTTATAAAGTTCTCTCATTTTTTATCCTTTTAACTAACTGGAGTAAAATATTTCTGTTAAGTCAAGGGTATTATTGTCCTTTTAGCACTAAAGTACAATTCTTGTAATGGTAAAGTTTACTTTATTTTATTTTCTTTTCTATTTTTTTCTTTTATTCTTTTTATCTCTTTTAATTTATAGATTTTGTTTAAAATTTATTAATTAATTAACCAACTTATTTATTTTATAAAGATATATATATATATATATATATATATTATTTAATTTATTTATTTTAATTTGTTTAAGTAATATACTTTTCTCATTTTTATTTTAAAGATTTCTTTAAAAATTAATTAATTAATTAATTAATCAACATATATGTTTTATAAAAATAGTTTTTTTTTAATTTTTGATAATTTATTTAGTTTCTTCTTTTCGTTAAGCTATTTACTTTTTTCATTTAATAAATATTATATTTTTATACAATTTTTATATATTAGAGAGTTGGTAGGAGTTTAAAGTTTATTTTGTAATCATACACTCAATCTTGAGGCATTGTTTTAGTCGAGCAAGTGTTCAACGGATGCTGGTTTGTTCTATAGTCTATTTTTAACCCAATAATTTTTAACTGAGAAATTCGTGAACTAGTGAAACATGGTAAACTGATTCGATATCAATGTGTTATGTGTATTAGTTAAAATCTAATTTAGTCCCAAATTAAAGAGTGAACAAAACAGGTGGAAACGTTGGTTTTCGGTTGTCAAGGTCAGGCATTAGAGTCGTTCAAACCGGCTCTAACCCTCCTAGGATTTTGCCTAAAATTGTCACGTAAAATAAACCATTAGAAGGGGTTCTAGAGACAACCCTGTGACGGTTAAGTCGGTATTCGTAGGCTTGTAAATGAACTGAACGAGTACGAACCGAACATATTCGTTTCGTTTGTTTAACTTTAACCAAACAAATGATCGAACACGAACAAATAATCAAACGAGGTTTTCTTGTTCGTGTTCGTTAGTTAAGAAAATGAGCGTGTTCAAACAAAAAATAATAATTAATAAAAGTTTAAAGAAATCTATAAAATAAAAATGAGAAAAGTGTATTACTTATTAAAACAAATGAAAATTAAGAAAATTAAATAAAAAATATAAAAGATATATATTATTATAAAATAAATAAGTTAGTTAATTAATTAATAAAATTTCATGATTGAGTGTATGATTACGAAATAAACTTGAAACTCTTAGTAACTCCCTATTATATAAAAAAATAGTATAAAGAAATGTAATAGTTATAAAATGATAAAAGTAAATAACTTAATGAAAAGAAGAAATAAATAAATTATAAAACAATAAAAAAAATCTATTTTTATAAAACATATAAGTTGATTAATTAATTAATTAACTTTTAAAGAAATCTTTAAAATAAAAGTGAGAAAAGTATATTACTTAAACAAACAAAAATAAATAAATTAAATAAAAATATAAAAACATATATATATATATATATATATATATCTTTATAAAATAAATAAGTTGGTTAATTCATTAATAAAATTTTAAACAAAGTCTATAAAATAAAAGTGATAAAAAGAAAGAAAAGAAAAAAAAATAAAGTAAACTTTAGCGTTACAAGAATTGTCCTTTACGGCTAAAAAGATAATAATACCCTTAACTTAACAAAAATATTTAATTTCAGTTAGTCAAAAAATGATATAACTTTTCAAATAAAGGACAATGAGTAAAAGTTAAAATTTTAAAGGACTCGTTACATAATTTTGATAATTATAAAGGATAAAAATTGTAATTTAGTCTTCTTTAATCTTTGTATTCCTTGTGTCCAACTAGTATTCAATCAATTTGATACCCAAAATTACATTCAGAGCATCCCCAAATATAATATTAATAGAAGAAAAAAAATTGTTTCAGTCTCCAATCAGCTGGATTCTAGATTAGATTCTTTGCTTGGTTTTCTTAATCAAGATTCTGTCAAAACGGGGAATTTGTGATAGACAGAAAGAGATACATCGAAAAAACACAGGTTTTTGTGTCACCGGAAGTTGCAGGTTTCGCATGAGAAGATGGTAGTGGTGGTGATGTGTAAGGCCTCTTTCCCGAGAGACCTCCCTTGTTAGATTTACTCATAAACCTAGTCTTCAAATACTGATTTTTTAATTAAAAACATTCAAACATAACGGAAGCGTATAATAATTCAATTACAAAACAGCGGAAGTCTTAATATTATAAACATTGTCATAACACATAGTCAAATAAATGGGATGTCAGTCTTGTGCCAGGTAGCCCTCATGGCTTTGCCCGTCCTTTTTTCTTATTACCTAAAGTATATACTAAAAGTCAGCTAATACTGGTGAATTATAGTTTAAAGCAAGTAGGTATAAACATTGTTTTTATCGTATTTTCATGAGTATAAATATATTTATGTATATATTTACCACTAGGTTAGAGACTCGTGTATTACACGGAGTTGGATAATAAAATGGATGTAATAAAAAAATTTATAAATACTTCTAATAATAAATAATTAGATATAAGAAATGTTTGTCAAGTCGGGTTTGTGTTTTGACTTTGGTCTGTCATTTAGTCAAAAGCCTAAGTTTTTTAGTCACTAAAATTTGAAAGATGTAGTGAACAAAATTGTCTTTGTAACTACAGGGGTTTGAGAATGTCCTAATACCACCAGTCACTACATAGTGTTCAAAATATTTTTTATTGAAACTTTCACAAAAGGTGTTCAAAATGTTTTAATAACCGGAATGAAACTATAATGATCCATATTTGAGAACTGAGAAGTCAGCAGAGATGACAATGACAATCAAACTACATCAGATGAAAAGGGAACATTTATAGTTACAGATTTAATCATTTCAACTTTAAAATATAAACAACTAAATTTATTAAATTCAAATGCACAAAGCTAAAAATACAAATTGATACAGTTGAGTACTAAAACTACTAACTATTCACTGCTGCCAATGAAAATACATAAAGTGACATTTGCATGACACCGCACATTGAGTAGAATTGATCTCTGATGTCCCATATTAAAATGCAAACAAATTCTATAACATCCAGAAATAATACAAATGAATAAATAATGGCAAGTGCGAGATTTAAAAATAAAAGGAAGAGTAAACGGGCTCGGGCTTGGCTCCAATGGGTCGAAGGGGAGCCCAAGCATATAAAGGCAAGATCAGAAACCCCCCTTCATCAGCCCATCTTTTTCACAAACTTAGAGAGAGAAATGAGAGCATGGTCTAGAGAGAGATAGCACAGAAAACGGCTCAAAATCTCGGGAATCGTGTGTCAGCACCTCAGGAACGTCCAACAACAAAAAGTAAACGAAAACAGGTAACCACTAAGCTTAAATATGAGTTTTTGATTAAGAAATGGGTTTTAGGGTTTGTATGGGTTTTGAGTCAAAAGACGAAATTTTTACGTATGAATTCACATAAAAAGTATGTATCTAGCTTCAAGTTTTGGACGTAAAAATAACGAAGCTTGGATTAAAAACGAAAAATTTGATCAAGAACAAATGAATCGTCCGAAAACTCGATTAATGGTCCGAAAACTACGGCTCGTCCGAAAAGTATCTCGGACAACATGATTTCGGACATGTGTTTTCGAACGAATAACTTTTCGGACAAAAGATTTCGAACGAATAGTTACCAAATAAAAGATATTTCTAACTAAATAGTTTTCAGTCAAAAAAGATTTCGACCGTGATAGATTTCGACCGAGAAAGATTTCGATCGAAGAATATTTTGGGCAGATAGATTTCGGATGAAACATGTAGGTTATAACCTTGTTCCACTCGTGACCCTTGACACATCCGTTAGCACCCACCTAACTCGGAGCTCCTAAGTATCATTCGAGAACCGCTCATCAGATGAGTTCTATGTGCTCCCTATATGTTAGGTGTGAATGATTTTTAAATAATTTTGGGGCTGGAGTGTATACATAATATGAATGAATATTATGATATGTGTTATATGACAATACATGATAACTATATGTATGACAAGCCTGTTTATGAACCAAGAGATATAATAAGTATGTTATGAATAAAGAAATGAAAGTATGACGTAACGTATAAGAATGAAATCTTGCTTTATATTTTATATATTGCATGTTATGAATGTATGTAAACGTTATGTACGCTTCGATGATAACGGCTACTTCGGTAGACGGATGACCACGTGACTATTTTGCAGCCGGGACATATTCGGACCTTCATCAACTAGGTTGTTTGTAAGGCAATAAGGGACGGTCACATTTGTGTCGGACGATTGCAGTAATAAGTAGAACGGTTGCATAAATAATAGTTGCGTGGGAAACGGATGCCCTAGGGTAGACGGGCGAATAGACGGATTACGACGGTAGGACGGTTTTAGACGGACGGACGAAGGTTGTCGGACGGTTTTATGATACGACGGACGGTTTCTAGTGCCGGACGGTAGTTATATGGCGTTTGTCTTCACGACTTACATAATCATTATGACGGGTTGATCACTCATATGTGTATGACCTATGAATGTGTACCAAGAAATAAGCATGTATGTAGGTATGTACGAACTCTTTATGTAAGATATATGAAAGTAGTAAAGTAAGGAAAATACAAATATATATATATATATATTCATATATATATTTTTCATAAGATAAAGTTAATATCTGACTGCTTTTAAACTAGAACTCACCAACGTTAGCTGACTTTTAGTATGCACTTCGGGAAGCAAAAGGAAGGGGCGTGCTATGGCGTGATTGCTACTCAGCACAACTGGCATCCCATTTATTTGAGATTTATGTTAAGACAATGTTTATGTTTAATGTTAAGACTTCCGCTGCAATGTTATGTATTTGACTTATTGTACGTTTCCGCTAAGTTGAATGATTTAAATTAAAGTTCAGTATAAATGACTGTTTTATTAGTAAATCCAACGAGTGAGGTTTCTCGGGAAAGGGGCCTTACAAGTTGGTATCAGAGCAATAGTTTGAGAGATTCAGACATCCCTAAATGTCTGGACTCAAGCTGATAATGGGACCAACGCACGGATGTCAGTATCGGTTGCCAACGCCAACGCCAGCACATTAAGTAAGTAATAAAGTTGATGCCTGTAGATAGGGATAGACTTAACTTAGAACACATAGATGTCAATGTTACCACTGATGTGAAGAGTTTCGAACCCGAAAAGCAAAGTAAGTTATTAATCATAAACCGGTCACTGTAATGAAGAATTTACCTTGCTCGTACTGTTCTAAACTATGATCTGAAGAAATGACATTAATTTATTCCCCTTGTATCTATCAGGAAATTAGAAACTATGGCTGGTAGAGGAAGAACTGGACGTCGAGGCGGTCGTACTGGCCGAGTTGGTAGGCCACCATTGAATCAAAGACATGGGGAAGAAGAAAGTGTGCACGTAAAACACACTGAGAGCGTGCATGAAAAAAATGTAACCCCGCCAGCAGATGACAATGAGGGGTCTCTACGACCGGAACCCGAAGTTAGGGATGCTATTGCCCGTGAGGTTATACTAACACTGAAGAATGTATTTCCAGATCTGTTATCTAAGGCACTTAAGAAGAGCAACGAGGAGGAGAAAAAGAACCATGAGGAGAAAGTGTATGAAAGTGACGAGGATGAGGTGACTGTAGGACGTGAGGGTGTGCCCACAAAGGATTTAAGGACGGTGACCCGCCCAAGTTTGATGGAAATAAGGATTCGGTGGCTACGTTTGAATGGATTAAGAGGATGAATAGCGTAATCAATATAAGCAAGTGTCGACCCGACCAGGCTATTAAGTATGTTGCTCACTCTTTCACCAATGAAGCACTAAGTTGGTGGAGAAACATTCAAAGTACTAGGTCGCCGAACTCTTTCAGGATGATGACTTGGGAAGATCTGAAAAAGCCAATAATCCAGAAGTTATGTCCCGAGAACGAGATTGATCGAGTGGAAAGTGAATTTCTAAACTTTAAGGCTGGCAACAAGACTCATCGCTAGCTCAACTAGTACCCCATCTAGTAGAGACTAAAAAGCGATTGATCAAGTACTATGTCAAGGGCATGCCTCAAAGGGTCCGTGTACATGTGAAAGCAAATCTGCCCCCGACATTCGAGTCAGTAGTAAATCTCAGTGGGATCGTCTACGACGATTATGCTAATGACGACCCAGTTCCAGAAGCACCAAAGCAGAAATGGGAGAACACGTCAAAAGGCAATGGAAAGGGAAACTATACCGCTGAGGTCAAGAAGCCAAGAGCAGAAGAGTGTGAAGTTTGTAAGAAATGTTCGAAGAAACACCAAGGCGAGTGCCTAGTTGGATCAACCATGTGCTATAAGTGCGGGAGGCCAGGGCATTACTCCCGAGATTACTTAAGAGACATTAAGTGCCAAGGTTGTGGAAAATATGGACATCTGGCAAAAGATTGCAAGAAAACAGGACAATCTGGTTCGGGGAAGGAAAATGAACAACCGAAGGCTAGGACTAGAGCCTACGCCTTAACTGAGGAGGAAGCCAGAGGAAACCCTGACGTCATGTCAGGTATGTTCCTAGTTAATGACGAACAAGCTGCTATTTTATTTTACTCTGGTGCAAGCAAAAGCTTTATATCAAATGATTTTAGTCGCAAACTAAAGTGCACAATCACCAACCTCGTAATGGCCTTTAGCGTAGAAATGTCTGTTGGTAGAAAATCGGTAGTCATCCGAATGACTGACGATTGCATGATAGAAATAGAGGGCTATAAGTTTCCTTCTAGATTGTACCTTTTAACCTTAGGAGGATTTGACATAGTATTGGGCATGAATTGGTTAGCTGCCAACGAAGCACAAATCATATGTAAGCGAAAGATGATACACCTCAAAGCCACTGACGGCAGTCCGATAACGGTTTATGGTGACTGGAACTGCATGATGCCAAACGTCATTTCGATGATTAAGGCCCAAACTTATATGAGGCGTGGTTGCGAAGCTTATCTGACGTATGTTATTGACGAAAGCATAAAAGCGAAAGAACTCAAAGATGTACCCATGGTGTGCAACTTCCCAGAGGTGTTCCCAGAGGACCTACCTGGCTTGCAACCCGATCGGGAAATAGAATTCCAAATCGACTTACTGCCAGGAGCTCAACCCGTTGCCAAAGCACTTTACCTATTGGATCCATCAGAAATGAAAGAATTAATGTCTAAATTAGAAGAACTAACAGAGAAAGGATTCATCAGACCGAGCATCTCACCATGGGGCGCTCCGGTATTATTTGTAAAGAAGAAAGACGGCAGTATGCGCATGTGCGTCGACTCCCGTGAATTGAACAAGCAAACAGTAAAGAACAAATACACACTGCCTAGAATAGACGACCTGTTTGATCAACTACAAGGCGCGATTTGGTTCTCAAAAATCGATCTCAGGTCTGGTTACCAACAATTGAAAGTAAGGGATGAAGATGTACCTAAAACCGCGTTTCGTACGCGTTATGGGCTTTATGAATTCCTCGTAATGTCCTTCAGACTAACCAACGCACCTACAGCGTTTATGGATTTAATGAATAGAGTATGCCGACCAATGTTGGATCGGTCAGTGATAGTTTTCATAGATGATATTCTCATCTATTCAAAGAATGAGAGTAACCACTACTATCACCTAAGGGATGTTTTGGAGATTCTGAAGCACGAGAAGTTGTACGCAAAATTCTCTAAATGCGCGTTCTGACTTAGGGAAGTCCAATTCCTAGGTCATGTCATAAACCCAAACGACATTATGGTAGATCCTGCAAAGCTCGAGACAGTAAAAGATTGGAACATCCCAAAGACACCAACAAAGATACGCAGTTTTCTTGGATTGGCAGGTTACTATAGGAGATTCATCCAGAATTTCTCGAGAGTAGCCTCGCCATTAACAAAACTAACGCGTAAGGAAGTAAAGTATGAATGGGGTCCAACCAAAACAATGTGTTTGAAGAACTAAAGACACAATTAACCCAAGCTCCAGTCTTAACCTTACCTGAGGGAAATGAAGACTTCATAGTCTATTCTGACGCTTCGGGCCAGGGATTGGGTTGTGTACTTATGCAACGAGGAAAAGTGATTGTTTATACCTCACGGCAGTTAAAGGTTCATGAGGTTAACTCCCCGACTCACGATCTCGAATTGGCGGCGGTGGTTTTCCCCTTTAAAGATATGGAGACACTATCTGTACGGGGTTAAATGCACCATTTACTCAGATCACAAGAGCCTGAAGTACTTTTTCGAACAAAAGGAATTAAACACGAGACAAAGAAGGTAGTTGGAACTGCTAAAAGATTATGATTATGAGATATTGTACCATCCAGGCAAGGCAAATGTAGTGGTTGACGTCTTAAGCAGAAAGGGAGAGTCGACGCCTATCCGGATCAAAGCATGTCAGTTGACTATAACGAATGAAATAGCAAAGGCACAAGATGAAGCATTGTTAGAAAGAAATGTGAAACGGGAAAGAATAGTGGGACAGCAGGGTAATCTGGAGGCCAATGCGTACGGTGTACGAACCCATTTTGGCCGTGAACTTAGGGGCCAAAATCCTTGATGAGGCCCATATGTCTCTGTAACACCCCGGATAATTACCAAGTAAAATGAAGGCTAAAAATATCAAAAGACAAAGTTCAGGGGTTAAACTACACGTTCTCCAAAGATGGAGGACTAAAAGTGAAAATTCTGAAAATGGGACAGATGTCGGACCCACTTCCAATACATATCGGTCCGATATTTGTTGAAGAAGGTATGATGAGGTGTTGACACGTGTCCTATGACTCATCGATTGAAATCTGGCGCGTGGCTGGATAGCGGACCGCTATCCAGAACCATAACGGTCCGCTAGCCGCAAAAATTAGGCAGGTCCAATAGGAGCAGGACGCGTGTAGGGCTGACGCAGGCAAGGAGATAGCGGACCGCTATCCCCCTACATAACGGTCCAACATAGGTCCGATTTCACCCTATAAATAGATGGGCCGAGCTCAATCATTTTGCATACACAAACACTTTCAGTTTCACACACCTAAGCTCTGGTAGCTCGGTTCCCGAGGTTCTGGTCCGCTCTCGAAAGTCCGGTTTCTCGCAATTCGTCCGCAAATTGCCATAGATAGTGCCGAGGTAAGGTTTCTAAACACCCTGAGGTTTCTTCATGTAAACCTAAGATAGGGGTATTGATTATGATAATCTCGAATATGATCTAGGGTTCTATCGAAGTGTTGATTGTTATATTCGATACAGGAGTAGGTTCTGCTTAAGGTGAGTTTCTCTAACTGTGCTCTATGAAATGTTTTGTAAATGATTTTTATCTGAGAACCCAATACTATCCGTGCATATATCCTATGATAAGTACTTATTATGGCCATGATTGGGGTGGGACTTAGGGACAAGACCGCTCCTCTTGTTTGAGATCTGGTACGTATGGGACCAGCGCGCCGTAAGGTCTCTGTATATATGTATGTTGTAGACTCAGAACCCGAGTAAAGCAGAGGTTACTGGGTGATGGATTGGAGGGGATGGTTGTAAGACCTGTCGGGGCATTCATTCCTGTATCAAAGATAACTGTAAATATGAATTTGTTTATGAACTCACCAGCGTAAGCTAATCCAAAAATGTTTTTAAGCATAGGTGAACCCTAGCTGGTAGTTGGCATTCCAGAGGAGATGTATAGATATTTTGGGAATAGGGATGACTGAGGGCAGGTCCCTGTGTGACCGTAAGGCCTGATTGGATGCCAGTCAGTCCCTATTGTACAAACGTTATATTATGAAATGAAATAAGTTATGATGTTAAGTCTTCCGCTGTGTGTTTTTGGTATCAACGTCACAGTAACTAGAAGGCGACCTTCAACCGGTATGTAGTTATCTGACAAACGGAATGTTCTGTCTAGGAAAGAGCGGTGTATAAATCTCTCCTAGACCCGTCGCTCTTACCTGGGAACATATATGTTGGAGGTACTACTATGGTAGATGACTGTCATGTGTTACGGGTGTGACTAGTTGGTATCTGAGCCGCGGTTTAAGGGATTTAGATACTAATAGGAAAGATTAGTATCTAGACTTAAACTAAGAGCTCTGAGAATAGCTGGAATGCCAACAGAATATAAGTTGAGATGTTGATTATCATTATGAATATAACAGGAGATGTCGAGAAAACAGATATTAAGTACATTCTTGGCAAAATGTCTTTAATTTCTGTTTTTCTGGATCATAATCGGTTATACGAATTCTGATATCATACATATGTGTATGTAGGTTACGATGGTTGGACGAGGAAGAGGAAGAGGTAGAGGAACAGGTCGTGCTTTGGTCACTAGGTCTCGTAAGCAGACTGAAAATAACACCGATACTAACGATCATCACGAAACAAACGAGAACGACAATAACACCGATACTCATGCTAAAGAAGTATTATGTCTGAGGCTAGTTCCAGGATGCTGTGGCCAGTGAAGTAACAAAGGCTTTACGAACCACACTACCCGGACTATTAGATGAAGTTCTTACAAGAAGGATGGGTACTGGAAATGCTGGAGGAGGAACCAATAACAATACCGGAGGTACAAATGGAAACACCAATACTAGCTCAGCGACGAGAACTGAGAATCACGAAGGATGCAACTACAAATCCTTCGAAGGATGCAAACCCAAGTCATTCGATGGCAAGAAGGGAGCTATCGATACTACTCAATGGGTCACAAAGATAGAAGTTATGATCAAACTCAGTGAATGTAGAAGCGATCAGGCAGTTAAGTTTGCTACCAATTCCTTGGAAACCACCGCACTGGATTGGTGGAAATCTGTGAAGCAAGCCAGAGGGGAGCAAGTTGTGGATAATATGAAGTGGAATGAGTTCAAAGAACTAATTCTGCAACGTTTCTGTCCTCAGAACAAACTTGATAAGCTTGAGGAGGAGTTTCAGCGTTTGGAGGCTGGAACTATAACGCATCAGGAGTATGCAACAAAGTTTGATGAGATGTCTAAACTGGTGCCACATCTGGTGACACCCGAACCCCGAATAATCAAACATTTTATTAGGGGTTTGCCACTCAAGGTGCATACCTTGGTGAAAACCTTTGAACCTCAAACAATGGATGCAACTTTAGCATTTAGTGCCACGGTTTACGATGATGTGGCAGCTCAAGAAGCCAAGGAGAAGGCTGAGAAGGCGGCAGAGATAAAACGAGTAGAAACAAAGAGGAAGAGTGAGGAAATATTGTATCGGTTCAAACCAAAAAAATTAAAGTTCCCTAGGAGAGAGGGAAATAATCCAGTAAGAAATCCTCAGGAAATGAGTTGTTACAAAAGCCAGAAGACGGGGCATACTGCAACGTATTGTCCATCCCTTAGATGTTTCAATTGTAATGAAATGGGACATCTGGCAAGAAATTGTACAAAACCTGTTCAGCAGAAGCCTGGGGTAGGGGCTAAAGGTAGGGTGTTTGTGATAGGCGAAGGAAGGAGGAACGACAATGCCAAGGTGGTATCTGGTACGTTCCTAGTTAACACTATTTATGCTAAAATCCTGTTTGATACAGGAGCGAATGGAAGTTTTGTTTCAGATGCCTTTAGTTTGCATTTAGGCATGAAACCAACTCCACTTGAGCGTGCTTACGTAGTTGTGATGGCAAGTGGTGAGCAAATTAGGATAACCGAATCGTATGCGAATTGCAAGATGACTCTAGGAAACGAAAATTCCGTGATTGAACTAATGCCAATGAGTATGAGCAAGTACGATGTTATCATTGGAATGGATTGGTTGAACCAATTCCATGCTCAGATCGGTTGTGACCAACGGACTGTTAGGATTTGTAGGCCTAACAGAGAGTCTATGTTAATACAATGTGATAGTAATGATAATAAGATTGAAACAATTTCTGTAGCCAAGGCTAAGAAATGTGTGAATACAGGATGTAGTGTATTCGTAGTTTATGCTTTAGATGCTAAACCTGAATGGCAGATTGCAGACATTCCTATAGTATGCGATCACCCGGATGTATTTATGAAATAATTACCTAGTCTACCACCAGATAGACAAATCGAATTCTGAATCGAACTCATTCCCGGAACTAAACCCGTGGCTAGAGCACCCTATCGTGTTCTGAATTGAAAGAGATAGTGAAGCAAATTCAAGAACTATTAGACAGAGGTTTTATACGCCCAAGTACTTCACCTTGGGGAGCACTGGTACTGTTTGTAAAGAAGAAGGACGGAAGCATGCGGATGTACATAGATTATCGAGAACTGAATAAACTCACCGTGAAGAACAAATATCCATTCCTAATAATAGATGATTTGTTCGATCAATTGCAAGGAGCTAAATACTTCTCAAAAATAGATCTTAGATCTGGATATCATCAGTTGAAGGTACAAGAAGAAGACGTACCTAAAACTACCTTTAGAACCCGATATGGACACTATGAATTTTTAGTTATGTCATTTGGTCTAACTAATGCTCCCACAACATTTATGGACCTAATGAACTGATTTTGTAAACCATTCTTGGACAAATTCGTTATAGTGTTCATAGACGACATCCTTATTTACTCCCGAACTTAGGAAGATAATGCCAAACATCTTCAGATAATCCTGGAAACTCTTAGAAAAGAGAAGTTGTACGGAAAGTGTTCCAAATGTGAGTTTTAGAAACAAGAGATACAATTCTCATGGCATGTTATAAACCATCGAGGAATTCAAGTAGATCCAACCAAGATCGAAGCAATAATGAAATGGGAAACCCCACAGACACCGACTGAAGTTTGAAGCTTTCTTGGTCTAGCAGGATACTACCAAAGGTTTATACAAGACTTCTTCAAAATTGCTACTCCATTAACTACCTTAACTCATAAAGTTGTGAAGTTTAAATGGAGTCAGAAACAAGAGGAGGCAGTCAAAACCCTTAAACATAAACTTAGTTCAGCACCGATCTTAGCATTACCCGAAGGGAATAATGACTTCGTCATCTATTGTGATGCTTCCTAAATTGGTTTAGGTTGTGTGTTGATGTAGCAAGAAAAGGTGATAGCCTATGCATCACGACAACTAAAGGTTCATGAGAAAAACTATACCACACACGATCTCGAACATGGTGCCAAAGTGTTTGCTCTAAAGATTTGGAGACACTATCTATATGGTACTAAGTGTGTGATATATACAGACCATAAAAGTCTCCAGCATATATTCAATCAGAAGGAATTGAATATGAGACAAAGAAGATGGATGGAACTCATTAATGATTAGGATTGTGAGATTAAATATCATCTCGAGAAAGCTAATGTTGCAGCATATGCATTAAGTCGGAAGGAGAGAATTAAGCCTATCAAGATAAGAGCCTTAAGGTTAGAAATCAAGATAGAACGGATGGATAAATCAAGGAAATTCAGACACAAGCACTACAAGAAGATAACATCAAGAAGGAGCGCATGGTTGGTAAAGCAAAGTTACTAACCAAAGGCGATGATGGAATCCTACGATTTGGTAGCAGAATTTGGATTCCTAGACTTGGGGAAATCCAAATAAAGATAATGGATGAAGCTCACAAATCCACATACTCGATACATCCTTGACCTGATAAAATGTATAAGGGATTGAAAACTCATTATTGGTGCCCGAATATGAAGAGATCCATAGCTCAGTATATAGAAAAATGTCTTACTTGCCTGCAAGTCAAAATCGAACATCAGAAACTCACAGGTCAACTGCAACAGTTGGAGATACCTGTGTGGAAATGGGATAGGATAACTATGGATTTTGTAACGACACTGCCGAGAACCCAGAAAGGACATGATGCTATTTGGGTTGTGGTTGATAGACTAACCAAATCAGCACACTTTATTCCATTCAGTGAAAACTATTCCATGGATAAATTAGCCTGACTCTACATCAATGAAATTGTAAGCCGCCATGGTATACCGCTATCTATTATCTCTGATAGAGATAGTCGATTCACTTCCAGATTCTGGAGTAGTTTCCAAAAAGAGTTAGGAACACGAATCAATATGAGCATGGCATTTCACCCTCAAACCGATGGACAAACTAAAAGATCAATACAAACCCTAGAAGATATGCTGAGGGCTTGTACAATAGAATTTGGAGGTAGCTGGGATAATCACCTTCCATTGATACAATTTTCTTACAACAATAGCTATCATTCAAGTATAAAAGTTGCACCGTTTGAAGCTTTATACGGTAGAAAATGCAGAACTCCAATTTGTTGGACGGAAGTTGGAGATAGCCAACTATCTGGACTAGAAATCTTATAGGAGACACCTGATAAGATAGTCCAGATCAAACAACGATTGAAAGCGGCACAAGATAGACAAAAGAGTTACGTAGATCAACGTTCGACGGCCGTTAGAATTCCAAGTAGGCGACTATGTTCTGTTGAAAGTATCACCTTGGAAAGGTGTTGTACGTTTCATGAAACGTGGAAAATTAGGGCCAATGTATATTGGGCCTTATAAGATCATAGAAAGAGTTGGAGCTGTAGAGTATAAACTTGAATTTCCTGAAGCATTGCAGGATATTCATAACTCGTTTCACGTGTCATGTTTACGCAAATGTCTAGCATACCCCGATCAGATAATCTCATTAGATGATATACACATCGATGATAAGCTACATTTCACTAAGCAACCTGTCAAGATCTTAGGAACCCAAGATCGAAAACTCATAAAGAAGACCATACAAATGGTACTGGTACAGTGGCAAGGTCGGAAAGGTGCCAACAAAACTTGGGAATTAACAGAACAGATGAACTCTAAGTATCCTCATCTGTTCAATGAATCCCGAATTTCGAGGACAAAATTATTATAAGGAGGGGAGATTTATAACACCCCGGATAATTACCAAGTAAAATGAAGGCTAAAAATATCAAAAGACAAAGCTCAGGGGTTAAACTACACATTCTCCATAGAGGGAGGACTAAAAGGGAAAATTCTGAAAATGGGACGGATGTCGGTCCGACTTCCAATACATATCGGTCTGATATGTGTTGAAGAAGGCATGATGAGGTGTTGACATGTGTCCTATGACTCATCGATTGAAATCTGACGCGTGGCTCGATAGCGGACCGCTATCTAGAACCATAACAGTCTGCTAGCCGCAAAATTTAGACGAGTTCAAAAGGAGCAGGACACATGTAGGGCTAACGCAGGCAGGGAGATAGCGAACCGCTATCCCCCTGCATAATGGTCCGACATAGGTCCGATTTCACCCTATAAATAGATGGGTCTAAGCTCTGGTATCTCGATTCCCGAGGTTCTGCTCCGCTCTCGAAAGTCCGGTTTCTAGCAATTCGTCCGCAAATTGCCATAGATAGTGCCGAGGTAAGGTTTCTAAACACCCTGAGGTTTCTTCATGTAAACCTAAGATAGGGGTATTGATTATGATAATGTCGAATACGATCTAGGGTTCTATCGAATTGTTGATTGTTATATTCGATAAAGGAGGAGGTTCTGCTTGAGGTGAGTTCTTCTAACTGTGCTCTATGAAATGTTTTGTAAATGATTTTTATCTGAGATCCCAATACTATATGTGCATAAATCTTAGGGACAAGACCGATCCTCTTGTTTGAGATCTGGTATGGGACCAGCGCGCCGTAAGGTCTCCGTATATATGTATGTTGTAGACTCAGAACCCGAGTAAAGCAGAGGTTACTGGGTGATGGATTGGAGGGGATGGTTGTAAGACCTGTCGGGGCATTCATCCCTGTATCAAAGATAACCGTAAATATGATTTTGTTTATGAACTCACCAGCGTAAGCTGATTCAAAAATATTTTCAAATGTTTTTGAGCACAGGTGAACCCTAGCTGGTAGTTGGCATTCAAGATGAGATGTACATATATTTTGGGAATAGGGATGACTAAGGGCAGGTCCCTGTGTGACCATAAGGGCTGAGTGGATGGCATGATTCTTCATGAGCTATTAGTCCAGAGTTGTTTATGTTGTATTTTGCCAGTCAGTCCCTATTATGAAATGAAATAAGTTATGATGTTAAGTCTTCCGCTGTATGTTTTTTGTATCAACGTCACTGTAACTAGAAGGCAACCTTCAACCGGTATGTTGTTATCTGACGAGCGAAATGTTCTGTCTAGGAAAGAGCGGTGTATAAATCTCTCTTAAACTCGTCGCTCTTACCTAGGAACATATCTGTTGGAGGTACTACTCTGGTAGATAATTGTCCTGTGTTACGGGTGTGACAGTCTCGCTACTCTATCCACCCCGGGACGAACAAAATTTATCAAGACTTGAAGAAAGAATATTGGTGGCCTGGCATGAAGAACGATGTGACAGAATATGTGAGCAAGTACCTAACTTGTTCACTAGTCAAGGCCGAGCACCAGAAACCATGCGATAAAATGCAACCCTTACCGATACCGGAATGGAAGTGGGAAGAGATCACAATGGATTTCATTACCAAGCTACAGAGAACAGCTAAAGGCAATGATACCATTTGGGTGATCGTCGACTGCTTGACGAAAAGTGCTCACTTCTTACCAATACGTAAGGTTTCTTCGTCTGAGAAGCTAGCAGAGTTGTTCATCAATGAAATTATGAGCAGACATGGTATGCCAATGTCGATCGTGTCCGACAGGGACACTCGATTTACGTCAAGATTTTGGAAGAAATTCAATGAAGCAATAGGAACTAGACTGAATATCAGCACCGCTTACCACCCTCAAACTGATGGTCAATCGGAAAGGACCATTCAGACCTTGGAAGACATGCTCCGGGCCTGTATCATTGATTTCAGTGGGAGCTGGGATAGCCACCTGCCTTTGGCAGAGTTTTCGTATAACAACAGCTATCACTCAACCATTGGTATGCCGCCATTTGAAATGTTGTATGGAAGAAGATGTAGAACCCCGATCTATTGGGGGGAAATTGGACAAAAAGACTTTGCAAGCCTCGAAGTAGTCAAAGCTACTTCCGAGAATTTCGACCAGATCAAAGCACGCCTGAAAACCGCTAAAGACAGACAAAAATCATATACAAATAAGAAAAGAAGAGATTTAGAGTTTCAAGTAGGGGACATGGTACTACTGAAAGTGTCGCCCTGTAAGGGAATTATCTGATTCAGAAAATATGGCAAACTAAGTCCAAGGTGTGACACCCGACAGTTTCAAGTTAACTCCGTTAGCATAAACCCAGTTAGTCTAGTTAACACTGTTACAAACCTCATGGACTATTTCTGTCATAAACTCAAACTATTATATAGACACTACAAGGACTAGTTGTGTAATTAACCAAAACTCAATTCTGTTGACTTTTAGAGTCAAAATTGAGTGTATTTTGTTTCTGTTGACTTTTGTAAGTCAAACCCGTAGCCCCTTTGATCCAATTTCGCAAAAATAAACTCAAATATGTTCGAATTCAAGGTTGTAACGCATAGTTATGATTATGGCGATCATCAGTGAATCATTTACACGCATTATTACTCTCGAATTAATCCCATTAAGGCTATCAAACCCGTAACCGTCGAAACCCCCTCAATCATTATCAAATTCGCTTGAATTGTCTGTTATTCTCACGTATTGAACGGCTGCACACCTCTATCGCACCTCTCAGAAACAATCCCACACCGCCAATTCGATCAGGGACGAAGCCGGAGTCGCTGGGGACTAAACCACTCGAAGTCGGAACATGTTTTAGTCGAGCACCATCAATTCGAGCCTCATTCTGATAGTTGTTTACATCCTTAGTTTCGTTTCAATTTCTAGATCAAAAGCCCCATGTTAATTCGGGCTTATATCATGGATTCAATCACGAACCGATTCTAGGGTTCATAAGAAATACGGTTTAATCGAACACCACCCTAGACTCAATCTAAATCAAATTAACTCACATGGTTAGCTTTGCAATCTGTAACTCAATGAAAGCCCCATGGATTCAACAACTTTTATTATAAGATTTAATCAATTCGATTTGGAGTTCATAATCTAGGTTTCGGATTTTCAAACTATAAATCAACGACTTTAAACATGATAATTTTGCAATTAAACTTCACCTCAGATTCGTTATACCCCGATTAACAAAAACCCTATGTCATTTGGTTCTATCGAAATCGATGGTTTTGGGGTGGAGTTGGGTTCGGATTCGATAGGGGAAGATGAACACTGTGGGTTATGTGTTAAAACTATTTCGAATCTGAATATGTTGTACCCCAGCGGGCTGGAGTGGTTAGAGCTGTGTGCTGTTGGGGAGGAGACTCGGGTTCGAATCTCACAACCCCTTTTTTTTTAAAAACAAGTATTTATATATTATATTTAAATAAAATCAAACCCTATATTATTATATTAATACGTTTTAACCCCGGAAAACACCCGTAGGCTCGGGAATGAAACTGAACTCATTTCTAAATATTATTCCCACATTAAAATAATATAATTGTTTATATTATTACCTAAAGGTATTATTTAACTCATACAAACGCACAAACGTTTATTTTATATAAATATCTCCTATTCGGTGACGTTTTGAACGTACCACATCCATAATAAATAGTAAACTAGGGATCCTCTAATCCCGATGACAAAACGTCCTTTCCATTATTCCTAAGTATGTTTTAGGACATCCGACCATTTCCGTGTCGTTGTCACAAAATCCCACGTGATCCTAACGCTTTTAAATATCATTCTAGGGCATACGTAGACTGTTCATAAGCAAACCATTTGTGGCATTTGTTGCATCCCTATGTGGTGCTATTTACTACGCTTACACAACTCAGGTGAGTTTCACGGCCCCTTTACTGTTTTTAAATTGGGGGAGAAAACATGACGCAAACACTTTTGATTATTGTAATCATATATTACTTGTTAAGACTAAGCGTAACACTGTATCCTGAAAGTCCTTACACATCGAACCGTTTAATATGAACATAGCGAGGTAATCTTGAGTAGTACTACTGGGTTTGACAAACCCCACCCTAGTTAGTCGCGCTAATTCGATTGGAGGTCGAACGAGTGTAATATTGACCTAAACAAGGCACCATTTTTGATAGACATGATGGGAGGCATTCAATCACAAACAAGAAGTCAGCTTCGGTTTCGAGCGCTTTAGTAAACATGAACTTAGGTTAGCTACCTATTGATATATATATATTGAATGTACATAATTTGGCAAACGCTATTATAAACTGAAACGTGTAACCTCACCAACCTCGTGTTGACACATTTTCTTGCATGTTTTCTCAAGTCGCTAAGGCACAGGTGCACTCTAGGACATGCATTGGAGTCCTATTTTTATTACAAACATTTAAATCAAACTTTGGACTATTTATCTGTTTTGATTAGACTTAACTTTGGGCATGTTTTTATTGCGCATTTAATACTTTATTTGTCGCTTCCGCATTAACTCTGAATTTTATTGATTTTTGTTAAACTCATATAGAGTCGTTTGATGTAACTAATGACTGAGATCCTGGTTTGTCACACGCCAAACGGTAAAACCCCGTTAGTGGATTTTTGGGGTGTGACAGATTAGTATCAAAGCCATTGGTTATAGTGAATTAGGAATTGCATACTAGACTATAACCACACACATTAGTTACATGACACAGACACTCAAGTGTGGCACTTATATCTTATGTTACAGGGAATGTCTACTCCACTCACTTCCCCGATGATCCAGGAGCATGATGTTCCTATCCTACCTTCACCGGAGCCCAAGAGGTGTCAGCTTGGCCCTATAGATGACACCATTGGGTATGATGAGCCATTCCATGTGCGGATTGGAGGTAGCACGCACGATTGGGAGTGGTATCCTAGTATGACTAGGAGCTGGGTTTAGCAGGAACGGGTCCCACCTCCATATTTTGCAGCCACTACTTCTACTATACAGACTTTACCACATTTACCATGCCCTATGGAGCAGGCCTTAGCTGCCTTTGTAGCTACTATGGATCGGGAGATCCAGAATATGAGGGATGCTGCAGGGGAAATCACTGGCCTGTTAGACGTGAAAGGCAGGCGAATGAGAAGATCGAAAGGCTGACTGAAGAGTTAGAAGACACTGACCACTATCATGAGAATTTGGTGAATTCATTCCATGAGATGGAAAATCAAGTGAATAATTTAGAATTCAACCTCGATGTAGCCCATACCAGGATTGAGCAATTAGAGACACAACTCGAGGCTGCCATTGTGGCAGAAGACGCACAAGATGTTGAGCCTGAAGAAGAACCAGCTGAGGACGAGGATGACGAATTAGTTGTTTCTTCAGCTGGCAGTGGCATTTGACACTTTATCTTATCCTTATTTATTTCTAACATTTCTAAACCTAGATGGGGAGGGTTGTTCCCATCTAACAGATATTTCATGATTTTGATGTTTTGGTTTATTTACTTTGTAGCCGTTACAATTTATCTAATCAAGAATTATTATTGAAATATTAGATGTTGTGGTTTAGTTTCATTTATTTACTCGTACTTATATGATGATAATATGCGATATATTTTCTCATTATTTGTATTTGTGAATGTGAAGAATCATGTCTGGACGTGGTCGTAGACGCGGTGGACGAAATGGTGGCCGCGGTAACATCAATATGACAGCAGCGGAACTTACAGCACTTATCAATGATAGTGTGGCTGAAGCTTTAGCAGCACATAATGTTGCAGGTAAATTCGATATCCATTGACTTTAGCAAGCCAATCCACCACTCCAAACACTTTCCAAACCTTGTAATCTCATTTGTGTTTTGTTTCAATCCAGGCCAGCACAATAAGCAGCCGGCCTGCACTTTCAAAAATTTCATGGACTGCAAGCCCTACACCTTTAGTGGAGCTGAAGGAGCTGTCGGTTTGCTCCGTTGGTTCGAGAAAGTTGAATATGTGTTTGCTATGTGCAACTGCCCACAAGCAAATCAAGTTAAATTTGCTTCATGTACTCTGGAGGGTCCTGCCCTCACTTGGTGGAACTCTCAAATTCATATTTTGGGTCTGGACATGGCTAACACCCTACCTTGGGATGAGTTCAAGACAATGTTACGGGGGGAATATTGTCCTCGTGATGAAATCCAGAAGTTGGAAGGTGAATTCTGGAACTTGAAGATGGAAGGTTCCGAGATTGAAATGTATACTACTCGTTCACACGAGTATGCAGTCATGTGTTCTCATATGGTGACACCAGCTTATAAAAGGATTGAGAGGTACATTGATGGTCTGGTACCTCAAATTCAGAGCATGGTCACTGCTTCTAACCTTACCACCATACAGCAAACCATCCGCCTTGCTCACAGGCTGACAGATCAAGCTGTAACTCAAGGTACCCTACCTCCGAGGGGCACAACTTCCAAAACTTCTGACAGTAACAAACGAAAGTTTGAGAGCAACATCAACAACAAGAGTTTTCAATCTAACCCACCTCAACAGCAGCAGCGTAGGTTTGAACCTACCAAGGCTGTTAACAAGTTAACTTCTTCAAGTTAGAATTAGAGTGGTTATGTTGGGAAATACCCCAAGTGCAACAAATGTGGTTATCACCACAATGGTACTTATGAAAGGCAGCGTTGCCAGTGGTGTGCGAAAGATTGTAGGGGTGAGGTTCAACCCAAACAACCCTTTCAGCCACAGGGATCAACCAAGGGATGTTTTGAATGTGGCAAGGAAGGACATTTCCGGAAGGATTGTCCTCAATTGAAGAAAGGTGGAAATGGTAACGACAACGTCATTAATTAAGGCAACAACGGTAACAACAACGGGAATGGTGCAAAGGGGCGAGCCTTCATGAATGGTTCCAGGGAAGCAAGAAATGATAACAACATGGTTAACGGTGAGTTCTTTCTGAACGACTGTTTTGCTTCTGTACTTTTTGATACTGGTGCTGATAGGAGTTTCATATCTAAGAAACTTAGTGATCTGTTAAAGGAAACTCCAACCCTTTTAGAAACTAAGTACATTATAGAGATAGCAGACAGTCAGATAATCAAAGCACCTCACATTCTTAATGGATGTAAACTAGGATTTGTTGGTCATAAGCTTGATATCTATTTCATGCCGGTCACACTTGGCAGTTTTGACATAACTGTCGGTATGGATTGGTTATCTAAAAATCAAGCTGAGATCGTTTTTCATGATAAAATTGTTTGCCTTCCTCTCTTTAGCAGAGAAGTTCTTTGTGTCCAAGGCGAAAAGAATGGTGCTGTCGTAGGCATCATATCTTTCATGAAAGCACAAAAATGTTTGCGTAAGGGTCATACCGCTATTCTAGCTCTTGTCGCCGAACAACCATCCGAAGAGAAGAAGATTGATGATATTCAGATCGTACGTGACTTTCCAAAAGTATTTCCTGAAGACTTGCCTGGTCTTCCGCCTCATCATCAAGTCGAATTTCAGATTGAATTAGCACCCGAAGCAGCGCCTATTGCTCGGGCACCGTATATACTTGCACCTATTGAGCTACAAGAATTATCTACGCAACTGTAAGAGTTTTTTGATAAGGGTTTTATCAGACCAAGCTCATCGCCATGGGAGCTCCAGTCTTATTCGTCAAGAAGAAATACGGGACTTTTCGTATGTGCATCGACTACCGTGAGCTGAACAAAGTAACTATCAAGAATCGCTATCCACCACCCCGTATTGATGATCTGTTTGATCAACTCCGGGGATCAAGCTTCTATTTAAAGATCGATCTTAGATCTGGTTATCATCAACTGAGAGTCCGAGACAAAGACATCTCTAAGACTGCTTTCAGAACTAGGTACGGCCACTACGAGTTTATGGTCATGCCATTCGGACTAACCAATGCACCCGCAATGTTCATGGATCTCATGAACTGTATGTGTAAACCTTACCTTGATCAGTTCGTCATCGTTTTCATTGACGATATCCTCATCTATTCTAAGAACACGAGGAGCATCTACACGTTTAATCCTGGAACTGTTGAAACAAGAGCAGTTGTACGCTAAATTTTCTAAGTGCGAATTTTGGATTCGCGAAGTTCAATTCTTAGGGCATGTAGTTAACGAGAAATGAATACATGTCGATCCATCTAAAGTAGAAGCCATCAAGAATTGGGCGGAACCAACGACTCCGACAGAGGTGCATCAATTTCTGGGATTGGTTGGCTACTACCGACGATTTATCAAAGATCGCTCAACCTCTTACTGCCCTAACCCAAAAAGGGAAACCCTATAACTGAGAGTGAAACCCAGGAATCGACATTCCAGCTGCTTAAACAGAAACTCTGCAGTGCACCCATCCTATCTCTTCCAGAGGGAACGGATGACTTTGTGGTGTATTACGATGCCTCCATTCAAGGTCTCGGTTGTGTGTTGATGCAACGCAAGAAGGTTATCGCATACGCCTCTCGTCAGCTAAAAATTCTTGAGAAGAACTACATGACTCACGACTTAAAATTGGGAGCTGTAGTGTTTGCACTGAAAATATGGAGACATTACTTGTACGGTACCAAGTGCACCATCTACACCGATCACAAGAGTCTTCGTATCTTCGAACTTAAAGAGTTGAACATGCGAAAGCGTCGCTGGGTCGAACCCTTGAATTATTATGACTGTGATATCAAGTATCATCCGGGAAAGCTAACGTAGTAGCCGATGCCCTAAGCAGAAAAGAAACCAAACCTAAACGGGTCCGAGCATTACAACTCACTATACACTCTGGATTACCTGATCAAATCCGTAGTGCTCAACTCGAAGCCCTGAAAGAGGAAAACCTACAGTTAGAAGCCACGCGTTGTATGGATAACCAACTAGAAGTTAAATCGGACAGTATTCGCTAATTCGCGGAGCGAATATGGGTTCCAAAGTACGGGAACATAAGAGAGCTTGTATTGGATGAATCTCACAAATCTCGGTATTCTATTCATCCTGGTTCCGATAAAATGTATCATGACCTAAAATTTCTCTATCGGTGGCCGAACATGAAAGCTGATATAGCCACATATGTTAGCAAGTGTCTGACATGCTCGAAGGTCAAAGTTAAATACCAAAAGCCATATGGTTTACTTCAGCAACCAGAGATCCCGATGTGGAAATGGGAGCAGATTTCCATGGATTTTATCACTAAACTACCCCGGACTCCTAGCGGATGCAACACCACCTAGTTGATCGTAGATCATTTGACTAAATCCGCTCACTTCCTAGCAATCAAAGAGACTGATAAGATGGAGAAATTTACTCGCATTTACCTGAAGGAGGTTGTGTCTTGGCACGGAGTGCCAATCTTAATTATTTATGATCGTAACGCTCGATTCACCTCACGTTTCTAACAATCATTACAAAAAGCTCTAGGTACACGCCTGGATATGAGAACAACGTACTATTCAAACCCTAGAGGACATGCTACGAGCTTGTGTGATTGATTTCGGTAACAGTTGGGAAACTCACTTGCCTTTAGTGGAGTTCTCCTACAATAACAATTATCACACTAGCATCAAGGCAGCACCGTTTGAGGCATTATACGGGCTGAAATTCCGATCACCTATCTGTTGGACTGAAGTTGGGGATAGCCAACTTACAGGTCCTGAACTTGTGCTCGAAAATTCAGAGAAAATCGTTCAAATTCAAAATCGTATGGCGGCAGCCCATGATCGTCAAAAGAGCTATGCTGATAAGCGTCGGAAACCGTTAGAATTTCAAGTAGGGGACATGGTTCTATTAAAAGTCTCAACCTTGAAAGGTGTAATTTGTTTTGGGAAACGAGGAAAACTAAATCCTCGTTATGTTGGACCATTCAAGATAGTGAAGAGAATTGGCCCAGTATCGTACCAACTGGACCTACCTAAAGGACTGAGTGGTGTGCACAACGTCTTTCATGTCTCAAACTTAAAGAAATGTCTAGCAGACGAGACACTCATGGTTACACTTGAGGAACTACAAATTGATGAACAATTACGCTTCATTGAAGAACCGGTTGAAATCATGGATAGGGAAGTCAAAACACTAAAACATAGTAAGATCCCTATTGTCAGAGTTCGTTGGAACTCGAAACGCGGACCGGAATTCACATGGGAACGCAAAGATCAGATGATGTGCAAGTATCCTCATCTATTCAAGCAATCCACGTCAAAGACATAAGGTATTATTTAATTTTCGGGACGTAAATTCTTTCAACTAGGGGATTATGTGACACCCGACAGTTTCAAGTTAACTCCGTTAGCACAAACCCAGTTAGTCTAGTTAACACTGTTACAAACCTCAAGGACTATTTCTATCATAAACTCAAACTATTATATAGAAACTACAAGGACTAGTTGTGTAATTAACCAAAACTCAATTCTGTTGACTTTTAGAATCAAAATTGAGTGTATTTTGTTCATGTTGGCTTTTGTAAGTCAAACCTGTAGCCCCTTTGATCCAAATTCGCAAAAATAAACTCAAAGTTGTTCGAATTCAAGGTTGTAACGCATAGTTATGATTATCGCGATCATCAGTGAATCATTTACACGCATTAATACTCGCGAATTAATCCCATTAAGGCTATCAAACCCGTAACCGTCGAAACCCCCTCAATCATGATCAAATTCGCTTGAATTGTCTGTTATTCTCACGAATTGAACGGATGCACACCTCTATCGCACCTCTCAGAAACAATCCCACACACCAATTCGATCAGGGACGAAGCCGGAGTCGATAGGGACTAAACCACTCGAAGTCGGAACATGTTTTAGTAGAGCACCATAATATCGAGCGTCATTCCGGTAATTGTTTACATCCTTAGTTTCGTTCAATGTCTAGATCAAAAGCCCCATGTTAATTCGGGCTTATATCATCGATTCAATCACGAACTGATTCTAGTGTTCATAAGAAATACGGTTTAATCGAACACCACCCTAGACTCAATCTAAATCAAATTAACTCATATGGTTAGCTTCGCATTCTGTAACTCAATGAAAGCCCCATGGATTCAACAATTTTTATTATAAGATTTAATCAATTCGAATTGGAGTTCATAATCTAGGTTTCGGATTTTCAAACTAGAAATCAACCAATTTAAACATGATAATTTTGCAATTAAACTTCACCTCAGATTTGTTATACCCCGATTAACAAAACCCCTATGTCATTTGGTTCAATCGATGGTTTTGGGGTAGAGTTGGGTTTGGATTCGATAGGGGAAGATGAACACAGTGGGTTGTGTGTTAAAACTATTTCAAATCCGGTTATGTTGCGATACCCTAGCGGGCTGGAGTGGTTAGAGCTATGTGTTGTTGGGGAGGAGACCCGGGTTCGAGTCTCATAAACCTTTTTTATTTTTAAAACAATTTTTATACATTATATTTAAATAAAATCAAACCCTATATTAATATATTAATACGTTTTAACCCCGGAAAACACCCGTAGGCTCGGGAATGAAATTGTAACTCATTTCTAAATATTATTCCCACATTAAAATAATATAATTGTTTATATTATTACCTAAAGGTATTATTTAACTCATACAAACGCACAAACGTTTATTTTATATAAATATCTCGTATTCGGTGACGTTTTTAACGTACCACATCCATAATAAATAATAAACTAGGAATCCTCTAATCCCGATGACAAAACGTCCATTCCATTATTCCTAAGTATGTTTTTGGACATCCGACCCTTTCCGTGTCGTCGTCACAAAATCCCACGTGATCCTAACGCTTTTAAATATCATTCTAGGGCATACGTAGACTGTTCACAAGCAAACCATTTGTGGCATTTGTTGCATCCCTGTGTGGTGCTACTTACTATGCTTACACAACTCAGATGAGTTTCACGGCCCCTTTACTGTTTTTAAATTGGGGGAAAAAACATGACGCAAACACTTTTGATTATTGTATTTCATATATTATCACTTGTAAGACTAAGCGTAACACTCTATCCTGAAAGTCCTTACACATCGAACCGTTTAATATGAACATAGCGAGGTAATCTTGAGTAGTACTACTGGGTTTGACAAACCCCACCCTAGTTAGTCGCGCTAACTCGATTGGAGGTCGAACGGCTTGTCCAATTCTTGCTAAGTGCCTAGCTGACGACACAGCTCACGTACCCTAATATGATATCGAAGTAGATAACAGTTTAAACTATGTAGAAGAACCAATAACTATTCTTGACCTAGCCAAAAAACGATTACGCAATAATCAATTACTTTAGTCAAAGTACAATGGAAACATAGAAAAGGCTCAGAAGCTACGTGGGAGAAAGAGGACGAAATGAAGGAACCGTATCTGAAGTTGTTTAACTAGTAAAGAGTTTCGAGGACGAAACTCCTATAAGGAGGGCAGACTTGTAACATCCCGAAATAATACAAAAGAATAAATAAAGTCAAGAGCGGGATTTAAAAATAAAAGGAAGAGGAAATGGGCTCGGTCTTGGCTCCAATGGGCCAAAGGGGAGCCCAAGCATATAAAGGCAAGATCATAAACCTCCCTTCATCAGCCCATCTTTTTCACAAACTTGGAGAGAGAATGGAGAGCACGGTCTAGAGAGAGAAAGCTCAGGAATCGTGTGTCAGCACCTCAGGAACGTCTAGCAACAAGAAGGAAACGAAAACGGGTAACCACTAAGTTTAAATTTGAGTTTTTGGTTAAGAAATGGGTTTTAGGGTTTGTATGGGTTTTGAGTCAAAAGATGAGATTTTTGCGTATGAATTCACATAAAAAGTATGTATCTAGTTTCATGGAAGCTAGATACAAGTTTTGGACGTAAAAAGATCGAAGATTGGATCAAAAACGAAGAATTTGATCAAGAATAGATGAATCGTCCGAAAACTCGATGAATGGTCTGAAAACTACTGCTCGTCCGAAAAGTATCTCGGATAGCATGATTTCGGACAAGTGTTTTTGAACGAATAAGTTTTCGGACAAAGGATTTCGAACGAATAGTTACCAAATAAAAGATATTTCTAACTTAATAGTTTTCTGTCGAAAAAGATTTCGACCGTGATAGATTTCGACCGAGAAAGATTTCGATCGAAGAAGAATTCGGACAGATAGATTTCGGAGGAAACATGTAGGTTATAACCTTGTTCCATTCGTGACCCTTGACAGATCCGTTAGCACCCGCCTAACTCGGAGCTCCTAAGTATCCTTAAAGAACCGCTCATCAGGTGAGTTCTATGTGCCCCATATGTGTTACGTGTGAATGATTTTTAAATAATTTTGGGGCTGAAGTGTATACATGATATGAATGAATGTTATGATATATGTTATATGACAATACATGATAACTATATGTATGACAAGCCTGTTTATGAACCAAGAGATATAAAAAGTATGTTATGAATAAAGAAATGAAAGTATAACGTAACGTATAAGAATGAAATCTTGCTTTATATTTTATATATTGCATGTTATGAATGTATGTAAACGTTATGGACGCTTCGATGATAACGGCTACATCCGTAGACGGTTGACCACGTGACTTATTTATAGCCGGGACATTTATGGACCTTCATCAGCTAGGCCGTTTATAAGGCAATAACGGACAGTCACATTCATGTCGGACGATTGCAGTAATAAGTAGAACGGTTGCATAAATAATAGTCGCGTGGGAAACGGATGCCCTATGGTAGACGGGTGAATAGACAGACTACGATGGTAGGACGGTTTTAGACGGCGGATAGAGGTTGTTGGACGGTTTTATGATGCGACGGACGGTTTCTAGTGCCGGACGGTTTACGAAATGGACTACGACGGTAGTTCTACGACGTTTGTCTTCGTGACTTACGTAAGCATTATGACGGGTTGATCATCCATATGTGTATGACCTATGAATGTGCACTAAGAAATAAGCATGTATGTATGTATGTACGAACTCATTATGGAAGATATATGAAAGTAGTAAAGTAAGGAAAATACAAATATATATATATATATATATATATATATATATATATATATATATTCATAAATATATTTTCCATAAGATAAAGTTAATATCTGACTACTTTTAAACTAGAACTCAACAGCATTAGCTGACTTTTAGTATGCACTTCAGGTAGCAAAAGGAAGGGGTGTGCTATGGCGTGATGGCTACTCGGCACAACTGACATCCCATTTATTTGAGATTTATGTTAAGACAATGTTTATGTTTAATGTTAACACTTCCGCTGCTATGCTATGTATTTGACTTATTGTACGTTTCCGCTAAGTTGAATGATTTAAATTAAAGTACAGTATAAATGACTATGATTATGACTAAATCCAACGAGTAAAGTTTCCCGGGAAAGGGGCCTTACAAATTCTTGTTTTGAAAAAAAGAAAATGAGTATATAACCATGCACAACTGATTGTGCCAAATGTACATTGTCTAAGAACTTGTTACACAACTGATTGAAGTGCTAATAGTACATTTCATGAAGAAAATGAAAGATACAAGAAAATACACAGGTACATCTCTTTCTCTCAGTAAATATGTGTAATTAACTGAAAGTGCCTTGATTTATGCCTTTTGGAATCCTAAAGCCTCTTGATCTCTGCTTTGTACTGTTCTGTCTGCAAGATACATCAATTAAAATATAAAGTTGTGCAATGATACATATGAAGTTGTGCAATGAGCTAGAATTGTACATATATATACCCATGTTTAGGACCCTAGGGAAAAAAAATACAAACTACAAAATCATCCTCCCAATTAGGCAAGATGCAAGGTTGCATAAAGATCACTTGTTGTTATATCTTCCTCACATGTATAATCGTCGAATGCCTTAAGGAAGCACTCACTTAGACAAAGCATTCAGTGAATAATATCTTACAACATCCAAACAAATTCTTTAGATTTACAGGGGAACATAGCATTTAACATGGGTTCAAGCATTTGTGACAGTCCAAAACCATAGCAATATATCTTGCATAAAATTTTAATTGCAAGATTCAAATGACCTTAACAAAACTGGTATTCCAAAAAAGTGACACAGTCACCATGGAATGTGCAAAGCTGAAAACTTTGTACTCTGCTACTTCACTGCTTTGGATTAAAAAAAAACATACATAATGATATGTCAAAGCTTATACATGTTTTGCATGCATAATAATCCTCATATTATGGTACTAATTGATTAATAACCTTGCAATTGATACTTAAAACGTTAATATTTTGTAATTGCAGGTTATTCGGTGTTAAAAACATAAATCAAGATAAAACCTATCAAAAACACCAAGAAATCAAGCGTTTTGGAAGTTCATTCCCGAGCTTTGACCACGAGAAGTCAACCAGGAGCTAAAATACAAAACTGGGCAACAGAGGGGGGATGCACGGCCGTGAATCCCAATACACGGGTGTGCATTGCCCAACTCTGCTCCCAGTACTCGGTACACTGGCAATTGTACCCTGTTTGATTCCCGAGGTGTTTGCACGCCCGTGTAATCCAATGCACGGTCGTGCATTGCTCATTCTGAGGCCTATAAATAGGAGGCTTGGGTTCTTCATTCCACACACCTCATTACACCATTCCATACCTCAAGATAGAGAGAATAGTTCGTTTCTAGTAGTATTAGAGTAATAGTAGTGAGTAGAGGGGCTCTTACTCCTTGTTCCACAATAGGGGAGCCTACGAAACTCAGCGTTACGCTTGCTAGTATGGCCATTCGTGGCTAAACTTCTTGTATTGCTAGGGTGAAGATGATGTTTGGTGCATGTTAATGTTTGACTTATTAATCTAGTGGTATGTTTATGTCTTTAATTATTCGTCCTTAAAACCACAATTTGATGGGCTTTTATTATTGTCTAAATTCGTCTTTATATTTGTGAGTATTCTTGATTTTAAAGCGTAAGATCATAAAACCTTTTTAATCAAACTTCTTTTGAAACTTTTACGTCTTTATGCAAGCAGAGATTGATAAACCAAGGCTTGGTCAACATTATTAAGGTCGTACGTCTTTATACGAACTTCTTATGCGACCAAGAATTGGTGAACTCATGTTGGGAACGGTACGTCTTTATGCTTGGTCCCATTGTTATACTGCATCCTGGTAAGCAAAGTATAATCACCTACTTAACCTTAATACAAAGCATTTATGTTCGATGTCTTAAACCAACCCGGAGATGATCATTCGAAGGGTTGAGGGTAATTGTTGTCCCTAACGGGAGGCACTACTATTTTAATTTAAAATTTTTAAGTCGTGAATCAAATGTCGTGAGGACGAAGCTCTAGCGGTGACCCGGGTCACAAGTTTGTAGTAGTCATATCACTGGATTAGTCAACTTAACATTATCACGTACCAAGCTGATTCGAAGCCCGAAGAAATACTTTTCGGGACCTGATTATTTCCGAGATATTTACTTTCTTGTTGTTTACTATTTTGCTATTTACATTCTTGTTACACACATCAAACACGTTTTTACTTTTCTGTTATTTACTTTACCGTTATTTACTTTTCTGTCATTTACTATTCTGTTTCATAAACACACAAAATCCACTCACTAATTGATCCGGCTAAACGATAACAAAAGTTGAGTACTGGAACTCGACTGTGTCCATTGGTTCGATACTTGGTTCTTACCTAAACTATATTACGATGCGATATGTACACTTGCCTATTGTGTGTGGTTTTAAGCTGAAGTAATTATCATTTTATAAATTTAAAACCTGATCTCGTAAAACCATAGTAAAAATATATTGTATTTTTATATATTAAAAACGACACATCAAGTTTTTGGCGCCGTTGCCGGGGACACGGTGATTTCAAGAAAAATTCGAGTTAACGGATTAGCCTTATCATTTTTCATCTATTTTTCTTTTACATTTTGTTGCCGGTAGTGCATGATCCATAGCTCCACTATTGGTTTATATCAACCTTTAGCAGAACCCGAAAGATTCTTTCACCGCCGAATACGAGAAAACCGTACTAGAAGAATGGCAGTTGAAAACCCCACTATTTCTGATTTCGCAAGACCGTCACTGGTTGCTTTAGGGTCTAGTATCAGTAGGCCAACGGTTGACGCTAACAACTTTGAGATTAAATCTCATGTTATCCACATGATCCAGTCTTCATTAACTTTAAATGGATTACCCGATGAAGATCCACATGCCCACATTGTAAATTTCCTCGAAATTTGTGACACTTTCAAACTGAACGGAGTCTCAAATGACGCAATTCGCATCCGAATGTTTCCCTTTTCCTTAAGGGAACGAGCTAAGAGATGGCTAAACTCTCTCCCCACCTGGTCGATCACTACATGGGATGATCTAGCTCAGAAATTCCTGTCAAAATACTTCCCGTCAGCAAAAACTGCAAAACTGAAAAATGATATTACCACTTTCACCCAGAAAGATGGTGAATCACTATATGAGGCATGGAACATTTTAAGGACATGTTAAGAAAATGTCCACATCATGGGCTAGAAGTTTGGTTACAAGTATCATCATTCTACAATGGGTTGCACAATCAAGCTCGTTAGACACTCGACGCTACTGCAGGTGGTATTTTTGGAAACAAGAGACCACAAGAAGCTTACAACCTAATTGAGGAAATAGCTATGAATAGCTATCAATGGTACAATTTAAGGAGTAACAGGGGAGCCAGGCAAGGAGTTCACTCTAACGATCCTTTCACTTCACTTTCTGCACAAGTAGACGCCCTCACCACTCGACTTAATCAGCTTAGCAAGGGCAAGGCAACAACTGAGGCTACTGAAGAAGTAAAAAGTATCACTACTAATGCTGAGCAGTTTGACTTTATCGGGACAAATTGCCTATAAAACAATCCCTATAGTAATACTTATAATCTTGGATGGAGGAACCATTCAAACTTCAGCTGGAAGGATAACAACAACCAGGGAAAATTTGGCTTCGGACAACAACAGTTTCAACAAAGACAATCTCAAAACTATCAGCCTCGTCAACAATTTCAAGGAGCCAACAAGCCAAGTAAGTTAAGCTTGGAGGATGCGGTAACTAAGTTAATATCTACAACTGAAAGTCAAGCCCTTCTAGCGGATTCCCGTTACAAACAATATGAGGAGAAGTTTAGTCTTCACGAAGCTGAGTTTAGGACGCAGAAAGCAACTATTCAGTCCATTGCGACGCAATTAGGACAAATTGCGAAACTTCTATCCTAAAGACAACCAGGATGTCTCCCGAGTAATACTGAACCCAATCCAAAAGCAAATGTAAGTGCAATCACCCTTAGAAATAACAAGGTTTATCCAGAACCACCAATGCCAGAGGAAGAGGTTCAATCACCAAGGAGAGAAATATTCACTGGAGTACCGCTTCGTCCGCATGTCAAAGGAACAGCTACCTAAGGATCACAATCAAATAAAATCCCACCTCCTACTTCAGCAGATACTCCTCCAAAAGTACCGACGAAAAGAGCGCTCCATGCTCACATACCATACCCAGGAAGGTTAGTGAAGCAGAAGACTGACGAACAATATGAGAAATTCATTGAGCTATTAAGTCAAATCCATGCCAGTCTTCCCTTCCTGGATATCATACAACAAATGCCTAAGAATGGACGTTTCTTAAAAGATTTTCTTACAAACAAAAGAAACATGGAAGAGGCGGTAAAAAGGACCAACCTTTGTGTCGCTCTTATTGAGAGATGTCTTCCGAAGAAACTTTCAGATCCTAGAAAGTTCTCTCTACCATGTTCTATCGGACCACTCCCAATAACCTTCGCACTCGCTGATCTAGAAGCAAGTGTGAATGTAATGCCATATGTCATGTTTAAAAGACTAAAAATTGGAAATCCACGACCTGTCAATGCAACTATTGAACTAGCGGATGGATCAATCAAATCACCTATAGGAGTCATTGAGAATCCCACCTCCTACTTCAGCGAATACTCATACAAAAGTACCGACGAAAAGAGCGCTCCATGCTCACATACCATACCCAGGAAGGTTAGTGAAGCAGAAGACTGACGAACAATATGAGAAATTCATTGAGCTATTAAGTCAAATCCATGCCAGTCTTCCCTTCCTGGATATCATACAACAAATGCCTAAGAATGGACGTTTCTTAAAGGATTTCCTTACAAACAAAAGAAACATGGAAGAGGCGGTAAAGAGGACCAACCATTGTGTCGCTCTTATTGAGAGATGTCTTCCGAAGAAACTTTCAGATCCTAGAAAGTTCTCTCTACGATGTTCTATCGGACCACTCCCAATAACCTTCGCACTCGCTGATCTAGAAGCAAGTGTGAATGTAATGCCATATGTCATGTTTACAAGACTAAAAATTGGAAATCCACGACATGTCAATGCAACTATTGAACTAGCAGATGGATCAATCAAATCACCTATAGGAGTCATTGAGAACTTACTAGTGAAAGTCGGCAAGTTTGTCTTCACTGCCGATTTCATGGTTTTAGAAATGGGACCCGACTATTCTGTACATTTTATTTTGGGTCGTCCATTTTTAGCTACTGCCCGAGCCGTCATTGACATGAATGAAGGAATTTTGACACTTCGTGTCGGAAAACAATCAGTGACCTACAAAATAGGAGGAAATGAGTGCTTATCCAATGATCCATTTGAAATTGCAAAATTCATCGATACTAATCTGGATTACCAGCTGAAGAAAGCCAAAGAACTCAACAAAGGAAAGAAACTGGATCTTGGCAAGGATTTTGACAACACTAACTGGATCGATGAATACTTTGATAAGCTACCAAAACTGAAGGACTTGAATGAAGGAACAGGAGATATGGGGGAAGTCGATGGCCCCCACCTGAACAAAGACTGATGAAGCACGTACGGGTCTGGCCAACGACCTTTAAATAAACGTGGCGCTTCCGGGAGGTAACCCGATGATCATGAATAAATTGAGAAGTTGGTGCATACGGCAAAAAGCACGGACCTCAAGTTTGGTTTTCAAATTTAAGTTTCTATTACTTCAGCCCCCAGATATGCCTTCTCGATACTAGGACCTTAGTAGCTTAACTACTACCTTTTATTTTCCTTGTCTGCTTTTATGTTTTCCTTTATGTGTCAGGTAGAATAACATCACCAGATAGTCTCTCTACTTCTTGAAGAGTCACACTCCATCTCTACAAGCTGGGAGCACATCAAATTTATGTACAATTCGATGAAGTATTTGAAGCAACATGTTGACAAGCAACTGATAGGTACAGCCTGAAAGAAGCAATAAGTTATGGCCTTAGGTTATACACTAAGTTGACCGGGGGAGTACCAGTTTCTTTTCCCTTAAAACTTCATACATTTAAATTCTTGCATAGCATTACATGCATTTGTAGATTGGGGGCAATGCATAGTTTTAAGTGTGGGGTGGGAAATTATAGATTCAGGACTACTTGTAACCTCAAAGCAGTAAAATTTTACCTCGTGATTTTCTACCCATTTGACTAAAACATTACAAAAACCTACCTTTTGGGAAACCCGAAAAATTTTCAAAAATTTTAACCCTAAAACCTCTTTGAGTTCGCACATAGATACATGGCAAGTAGAAACAAATGGATATTATGCATAACAAATCACTATACCCCATCCCATCCGTTTCTATGTGAGAATAATCTGAGCCTTTTCACGAGTATTATTATCATTATTTTTCGCATGCTCCTTCGTTTGGAATATTGAGTGTTTTTTGATCGAATTTTATGCATAATTAGAACTTGTGTGACTTATACATATCAAGACTATGAACTAGTAGAAGTATGAAAGTGATTAAGACACGTAGGTCTTTATTACCCTTATCCTTAAACCCAAAAATTCCAAAAATATTATCCGCCTACATACCCCTTTGAGCCTTAGCCTTTTCTACTACCCACATTTATTGGCTAACTGTCCTCAACAATGGAAAAATATTAGATTATCTTAAATCGTTGTTTCAAGTTTACAAGCATTAAGGCAATTTGGAAAAAATCTGACTCACTCAAGGAATTGGAATATACAAGAAGTGGATGTATTAGGAAGGAACAGCCGAACGATCTACAAAGAAGATATAGAAAGATTATTTCAAGGAAATTGAGTAAAAAGAATTATTGAAAAATTAGTCTTGATGATATGAAAAAGAAAAAAAAAATTATAAAAAGGAGAAAAGAAAAAGAAAGAGAGAAGTTGATCTTTTATCGGTTATACCTTAAAAAGCTGGATATGCATTCTTTTGATTTTAATTTGCTTTCTTGTATTCATTTCGCAAATCCCGAATTACCACCCGAAATCCGAGAGAAGATTTTCAAAGCAACTAGTGATGTAAGAAAATGGTGGCACAAGTAAGAACAACTGCCACCATTCTGCGGCTTGTCAAAAAGTGTCGCCAAAAGAAGAGTCAAAAGATACGAAAAATGTGTGAAGTGTGGCAACTGGAGCCACGATGAAAAGTGTAGCAAGAATCAAACTTATTACCAAAATGAGTATACGCATCTGATTAAAGTAGAAGCTGTTAGGCTACAAGCCGAAAAAACCATACGAAAAGACAGTAATGTGTACTACGTAGTGAGGAAAGAGTTGGCATTGATGAAAGATCTTGGTCTTGGCAATCTGACCATAAACGAGCCCTCAGATTATTTATACCCTCATGATCTGAGTATTGTACAGGGGCCCACTAATATTTTCCATCTTAAGCCATGAAGCCGTAGCCGTGTGTTTCACGAAAGCTGCAGCCCTTCAAACCCCTTTTAATCCCTAAAAACCAAAAAGATTTTCATTTTCACCCTTTATTTTTATTTTAGCCACATCACAACCCTTTTGAAGTCCTCTTGACTCATGCATACTACTTAGTTAGTTGGTGGAGACTTGATCTGCATAAAAGCTTATGACCATTGCATAATTCGATTCGAACTTGAGTGTTCCACATAACTTACATTATCCATACATATATAACCCTATAGTTGAGTGAACATTGTGAGAAGTGAAAGTTTATGCATAATTGAAGTTCTAATAGGCTTGCCATGGATTTATCCATCCTAAAAATAGAAAAGCACAAAAATAGAATAAGCAAACTCAAGAGTTATCCCCGAATTTCCAACTACTTGGAGCTCCATCACCTCTGTAAAGTTTTTAGTTATAGGTCTGATCATACATGAGTTTGCTTGAGAACAATCAAAGTTTAAGTGTGGGGTATTATGATATGTCATAATTTATACATGTTTTGCATGCATAATAATCCTCATATTATGGTACTAATTGATTAATAACCTTGCAATTGATACTTAAAACGTTAATATTTTGTAATTGCAGGTTATTCGGTGTTGAAAACATAAATCAAGATAAAACCTATCAAAAACACCAAGAAATCACGCCTTTTGGAAGATCATTCCCGAACTTTGACCCCCAAGAAGTCAAAATTGGACCACCAGAAGTCAACCAGGAGCTAAAAGACAAAACTGGGCAGCAGAGGGGGGATGCACGGCCGTGCATCCCAATGCACGGGCGTGCATCCCAATGCACGGGCGTGCATTGCCCAACTCTGCTCCCCAGTACTCAGTACACTTGGGTTCTTCATTCCACACAACTCAATACACCATTCCATACCTCAAGATATAGAGAATAGTTCGTTTATAGTATTATTAGAGTAGTAGTGAGTAGAGGGGCTCTTCCTCCTTGTTTCACAATAGGGGAGCCTACGAAACTCAGTGTTACGCTAGCTAGTATGGCCATTCGTGGCTAAACTTCTTGTATTGCTAGGGTGAGGATGATGTTTGGTGCATGTTAATGTTTGGTGCAACCTATAAACAAAAAAAATACAATTTTAGCAGAAAATTAGACATGGATTTACTCCAACTTGAAAGACAAAAAATAAAGCATACACCAAATCCACTTGATTGAGGGCAAGCACTATAAGAAATGCAAGTAACCCATAACATATCGATCTCTAACAACATATCAAGTGCATACATACATTCATTTGGTGGTGTGGGAAGTCCTGATTTCGCTGTTAGAATTTAAAATCTACACACAGAACTAAAATAATTAAAATAGCAAATGTAAAAGGTAAAACCAGAAAATTGGTCAGCACCTACATTCAACATGTAAATCAAAAAAATCTAACTCAAAATTAAACAAAAGAAACTACTGGGCTTTGGCCTAGTGGTTATGGCAATGAAGACTCAACCTGCCCACGCAGGTTCGAGTCCGAGCCACCCCGGGTTTTAGTCCGGAGTGCGTTTCGCTAGCGAGGTTCGCCCCGTGTAGCAGCGCAACTGTTGTCAAGTGGCAGCAGGCTACATGGTTTCCCGGTGATAGCCTATGCCCCTCGTACTGAACACGCGGGCCCAGTTCAGACAACGTAGTGGTCAGGTTGTGGGGTACGGGTCTCCGATTTGAAGATGTAACTGCCACGTAAAAAATGAAAGTTACCTATCAAAAAAAAAATTAAACAAAAGAAGAAAAACTTTACGTAATTTCTAACCATCACAAATTCGTTCATAATAAGATTGATAACCACAAATCTAAAAAAGCATCAACCGATTGAAAATTTACACAAAACATTCCGTTAAAGTTGTATAATTCAATATCAATAAGAAATAAAAGATATGGTAATAGATTTTCGTGAGAAAAAATGTTTGAGACTGATATATAGTTCGATTGGAAGATATTAAAGACGATGATTACGGATTCCAGGAATACATGAATGAAAAACCCTAATCGGTTAATAGATGAATGAGGAAGATGAATATTGACAACAAAAGGAAACAAAAACTTACCTTGACTTAGATCGGTTGTGGCGTCGATTGTGCGCTACCTTCATTAGGGTTGATGATTATGTAAAAGGAAAAAGATAGAAAATAAGGTGAGAAAATATAGATGGATCAAAATCAAGGAATCAAAATTAGCATAAAGAAACAAAAAACTAACCTCCAATTCGTTCCATAGCAGTCGATCGGCGATGGCGTGTGTTTGAGATAAAAATATGTTACGGTTTGGAATTAGGGAGAAGGAAACGCAAAAAAGAGAGATCGTAGGTAGATGGGTCAAAAGGGATTTCGTGGGTCAGGTTTTAAGATCCGCGTGTAATCAATTTGGGTTAAAATGTATGGCCGGGAAAACAGAAAGAAACCATAGCTATAATTTGGACACGTGTCCCAAATTATTTTTATTTATTATATTACTTAATAAATGATTACTCACTTTCTCCTTCAATCTTACAAGTTTTTTTCCGTCTAAACCAGTGTGACCCGATTTCTATAATTCGCGGATCCTAAACCCGCTACATAACCCGTTTCTAATGCCTAATCTCTTTTATCACAAACACTAAAACTTCACCTCCTAACTCTCGCCACCATCGCATCTGTTCTTCATTCCATCTAATAATCAAAACTCCATCTGTGTTCTTCATTCCATCATACAGGTTAGTTTTCTTTCATTTAGGTGAACCTCTTCGTTCCATGTTCAATCGCTGAGGCCTGCTATTCAATCACTTTCTGGTTTGTCCGGTTCCGATATGGACGACGAAATTGATGTCTGTAAGTTCCTCAATCGTTCAATCAACCACTAAATTTGTGTATTGCTTTTGCCCAATTCCGTTTAATTTGCCTTTCGTTTTGCTTTTAGAGACCTTTATGTTGCACATTTCTTTCTCCTTTGTTTTTAGGGAAAATTATGCTCATGTTTTTATTGAATTTATGAAGGAAAGGAGATTCCAGATGATGATGATGTATAAAGGCTTTTGCTTCATGGTACTCCTGATCATGTCCTGTTCATGTTTTGCATAAGGTTATATAATTTTTGAAATTCAAACGTCCATTTCCATATTAATTACATTATAGAAGAAGCTTTATATGTCCCTATATTACTAATTGATTTGTGTGATTTTCTTGAATTAATTTTTTTCGTTTGTAGACCGTTATACTAATTGACATTTGTGGATTATTTATTTATTTATTGTTTTGGTATGTGCCCCCTAAAACCTTCTTAAATTATTAGGTGGTGTTGTGGTAGAATGGAACATGTGAACTAGAAAGAATAAAGTTGAAGCTTTCACAGTTATCCAACAACAATCTTCTCAAGGTTATCTTTTTTTTTTCTTTCAATTACTTAAATCATTTAATTTATTTTATATCCATGGGTTAATTTCTTAAAATCATGTTTTTGTTCTTTTTATCAGCTTTCAGAACCCATGGAAGGCCTGAAAGAATGGTTAGATGCAGTATCAACTGCCCAAATTCCTTGTGTTGTTGTTTCAAGTCTTGATAGTAGAATTATGGTTGAAATATTGGAATAAATGGGAGTCATGAAGTATTTTCAGGTACAATAACGGTTTACTTGCTAATTCACAGGTGGTGTTTGAATACGTGTTATCAAACTAATCATCTGATTTTTAAGATTGCAAGTTGCAATGTTCTGTTTCTGATGTTTGGATGAAGTGATTATGATTGTAATCATCTATTTATCAGATTATTTAGGGTTACGTAATCAATTGCAGTAAAATTCATTATTTATGAGAATTAAATTTACTTATTAATCCTGCATTTTACCCAAGTTATTGTTGATTAAACCATTAGGACCACTCCTTAATAAATAAAGAATTTTTATAATGTGTGAATTTATGTAATAATCTTTGTTTTTGTTTAAACATTGGTGTTAAACTTTTAAAAACTAGGAAAACTGTTGATCGCTCTGTACTAACCTGGATCATAAAAAATCCAAAACTTCAGTAACCTTCAAGGGGTGGTGCAGTGATAAGTTTCTGAGTCCCTCTAGGAAAGGACACAAGTTAGAATTCGTTTTCTACCTTTAATCCCCTTGAAGGCTACCTGCCAGGCACATACTGCGTTTTTACCTTGTCTTATTGGTTATCAGGTATTGATGGTGTCCCGTGAGTTTACCGGTAACCGGTTATCACGGTCACCAAAACAAAAACTTCAAAGCCTCCATCTCCTTTGTCTATCTAAGTTATGTTCTCCTAGAGATGCTATAGTATAAATTCCTTGCAACTACTTACCAAACTAGAGTATAATTTGCTAAAACACTTCGGTTCTTATGACTGTATTGATCCACACTACATTTATCATTGGACTATTAACTCTATTAGACATCGAGTTCATGATTTTCAGACTTTTATTAACCAGCAGAATAGCTTGACTATTCCAGGCTTTAATACAATTATACAAACATGATTTTGTTCACTCTATCATGCGGTTTTTACTTTTGAACATATTTGTTTTGTGAAGTTAAGGGGTTTGTTAATGTTCGTCCATGCTAGATAACTATGAGATGGCCCAACAACCATGAGGTTGTGGATCCAAGTCCCGTTAGGGACAAACGTGCATGTGCGCGAGTCTTTGCCTTCCAAAAAAAGAAAACTAACTATGGCTTTTGTTTTTATTAGTCAGTGTAATTGTGGAAGCTCTCAAGGTTGATAGCTTGCTAAGACTTTGCTCATATTTAGAGCCTCTTTTCTGCAGAATTGTAAGTTGCAAAGAACTTGTTCATATATAGGTCTTCAAACAGATTAATGTAGTTATAAAGTTCTTGCTCTTTGATAAAAATGTCACTTATGATTCTACAGTTAATGGTTAAATCTGTTTGGCATGTTAAAAGTTTAAAGTAGACTAATTTTTGCCACAAATAGTATTCTTCAAGTAAAAGACATGTATATGTCCTCCATGCTTCATGTGCTACATTATTGTGTTCATCCTTTATCCAAACAGAAGTTGACCAAACATGCACAATCCATTAATATATACAAATAATCAGAAATAGAAGTAACTGGTTTTATAATCTTTACACATTATAGAATTATATAATTTCTATTACTCACATTATTGTAAATTTTTATACACATTATTGTACTTTCCTTTTTCTATTATACAACCTCGTGTAATACACGGGTCTATAACCAGTAGATTATAATCCTTTGTTTCATATATCATTCATTTGTGAGTACGTATATAAATACATACATTCTTTCATTCATTTGAACATTCATTGGTCTTACACACGTGATCAACCCGTCATTGATTGCGTAGGTCACAAAGACAAACGCTGCGATCTACCGTCGTAGTCCACCATTCTAACAACCGTCTGACAACTAGTGTTCGTCCGTCCTTTTATTCTTACAACCATCCGGAACTTTCGTCCGTCCGTCATGACTTACAACCGTCCTACCGTCGTAGGTCGTCCTATTCGCCTGTCTACCCTAAGGCATCCGTTTCCCACACGAACTATTTATGCAACCAACCGTCATTATCATTCGTCCGTCCGCCATTATCTTACATTCGTCCTACCGTAGTAGTCCGTATTTTGTCTACCTTTCTAGACATTTCATCCCGAATGCATAATAGTCGCATGGTCGTCCGTCTACCGAAGTAGCCGTTATCATCGAACCATCCATAACGTTTTAATCATACATAGCGTGCAACATATATATATATATATATATATATATATATATATATATATATATAATATACAACAAGATTTCATACATTATGGCATGCTTTCATTTCATTGTTTATAATCATACTTGTCATTCTTATATTTTGTCATGCATTGTCATATAATACGTATGGTTATATATATATATATATATATATAACATTCAAAGCATACTTACATAACATGTATACACTTTAGCCCCAAAACATTGGAAAAAAACGTTTGAACATAACATATAGGGGGTACTTAGAACTCACCTGATGAGAGGTTCCTGAAGTATACTAGGCGGTTACTGAGCGTCACTAAGGTCACACACAATCTGTTTAATCAAGTCATACAAGATAAGATAATGAACCTAAACGACACCGGATGTTTCTACACTTGGATTTGGCGAACTTGGGTAAGTTCACCATATCTGAACTTAGGTGAACATGATAAGTTCGTTTCCGGGATTTTAGGTGAAGATGTGATAAGTTCGCCACATTGAGCTTAGGCGAACATAATAAGTTCGCTAACTTTGATTTAGGCGAACTTGTGGTAAGTTCGCTAACATTGGCTTAGGCGAACTTGTGGTAAGTTCACTTCAGCCCAAAATGGCGAACTTACCTAAGTTCGCCTAACCCTAATAATAGAAACATTTAGTGTCATTTTGGTTCATTATCTTATCTTGTATGACTTGATTATACAGATTGTGTGTTACCTTAGTGACGCTCTTCAAACAACTAGTATACTTCGAGAACTGCTTATCAGGTGAGTTTTATCTGCCCCCTATGTGTTACGTGCAAACAATGTTAAATGTTTTTGGGCTGAAGTGTATACATGCTATGAATGAATGTAAGGAATGTTATATATATAGTTATAGGTGTTATATGACAATGCATGACGAATATAAGAATGACAAGTATGTTTATAAATAATGAAATGAAAGTACTACATAATGTATAAGAATGAAATCTTGCTTTATATACACATATATATTGCTTGCTATGTATGAATAAACGTTATGAATGGAAACGACGGCTACTTCGTTAGACAGACGACCACAGCCAGAATTAATAGCCTAGAAAGGTAAACTAAACTAAGGTTGCTATGGTAGAATCAGTCCCTCAATCGATGCACGGCTGTATATATAGTTCGGGTGGGAAACATATGCCTTAGGATAGACAGGCGGATAGAGGGACTACGACGGTAGGACGGTTAAGACGGACAGCCGAAGGTTTACCGGACGGTTAATGCAGACGGACAGTTAATGAAATGGGCTACGACGGTAGTTCGAGGGCATTTGTCTTTGTGACTTACGTAATCAAAATGATGGGTTGATCACCTATATGTGTATGACCAATGAATTTTCACCAAGAAATAAGCATGTATGTATTTATATACGTACTCATTATGAATGATATACGGAAGAAGTAAAGTAAAGAAATACAAATATACATGTATATATATATATATATTATAGAAATAAAGACTGATGGCTACAAAATTCTCTAAGTACAAATGTTGCTTACCTCAGAGATTGATGCTGACCAACAAACTGCTACGGATAAGCTTGTCTGCAGCGGATACTTGTTCTTCTGCTGAAGAACAAATCTGCTGCGGATAGGCCTTATCTGCTGAAGACCAAAGTTGCAGCTGATAGGCATATGCTGCTGATCTCCAACTTTGCAGCTGATAGCCATTTCCACTGAAGATCAAACGTTGCAGCTGACTGTTCTTGATAAAGCAACCATTATCCCTGACAACTTTCTGCTACTACACTGACACACTCCACACAGAAAGAATGTCATTGGTAAAAGACAATAAAATACAACAACGCTCTTCTCCAAGCATGCAAGCAATGATGCCTTAGAAGACGTTTGAATAAAGTTAACTACTATAGTTATTATTATTGTCTGTATGTAGAATAGCTTCAATACAAGATCAACGGTTTGTGTTAGATCTGATCCTTAGAATCAAGGGTATGTTTTGATTCTAAGTTACTATATAAGTAGTACTTAGAGTCATTGTATTTCTGCACTTTTGCTTAAGAGTTTTTTCTTTGTAATCTTGTAACACTAGAAGTTTAATAAAAATTGCATTTATCAGTATGCTTCCTGTCTACTTGTTTACTTTGCTTAAGTTGTAATTGTTTCCGTCAATCTCAACTGGAATAGAACCATCTTGTATTTATCGATCATACAAGTGGTATCAGAGCTTTGGCTCACAGATTAAACAAAATCACATTTGTTTAATCATTCTCTGGTTCTATTCTAAACTATCTCTTTGCTTAAGTCTCTCATTATCACAAATAAAAAATGGCACAAAACAATGGATTTAAAGATATTGGAAGCATCTCTAGACCACTAAGACTGGTATCTGGAGAAGACTATGATATGTGGAAGAACAGGATGGAAAACGTCTTCTACTATCAAGAATATGAGATGTGGAAATCCATTAAAAATGGACCATACATACCCATGGTGGCCTCAGCTGATTCCGGAGGTACACTGGTTCCCAAAGAAACCTCCAAGTACTCTGATGAAGACATCAAGTAAATGGAGGTAGATTTCGAAACATTGGGAGCCATCCAGATGTGCTTACCAAATGAATTTTTTCACAACTTCAGAGGTTACAAAACTGCAAAGGAGCTATGGGAGGCTCTTGAAAAGATGTTTGCTGGTTCAGAGGAAGTAAAAGAAAACGAAAGAGACATCCTGAAGCAGCAGTATGAAAAATTTGTCTGGAAGGAAGGTGAGTCTCTAACTGTTTATATAACAGATATACTTATCTTGTAGGTGAGCTGCAGTGCTCAAAGGTGAAGCTGGAGAATGAAGATATTCTCAAGAAGTTCATCAGGTCTCTACCTAGTTGCTGGACACTCTACACAGTGTCCATCAGAAGAACTGAGAATCCGAAGACTCTCCAAATGACTAAGCTCTTCGGTATGCTAAAAACCTATGAGCTAGAGATGATTCAGGAAAAAGAAAGAAACTCAAGCTACCAAACAGCCTCAACATCCACCACCACCTCTTCTGCCCTTCATCCTGACCACTCAGGTCCTAGTTCCAGCAACTATTATCCTCCCATCGTCACTCATCCCCAAACTCCAACCTCTCAAACAAAAACCTCACCATTTCTCCTAGAAGCTCTTCCTCAAACCTCAACCTCTGCTGCTTTTTTTTTCTGAAAACTCAAGCAACATGTCCTTTATCAAGGAGGATCTGGAATGCTTCCACCCAGATGACTTAGAAGAAATGGACATACAACCCTCGTATGACATGCTCTCTATAAGAGCAAAAAGGTTCTATTCTAGAACCGGAAGACCCATTCCAAGTAACAACTCCAACACCAAAGTTGGCTTGGATAAAAGCAAATTAAGATGTTACAACTGTAACCAACTGGGTCACTTTGCTAGAGAATGCAAGGCAACCAGGGCAAACCCAACTGCTCCTCAATCAAGACAAGCTCACTAAGCCCAACCAAGACAAAAACAGCAACAAGCTACTCCTCCAGCTCAAACTGCAGCTTGTGCAGCTGTTGGAACTCCTGACTTTGACTGGAGCTTTCAGTATGAAGATCTGCCTGCCAACAACCAAGCTCTTATGGCAGACACAACTGAGATACCGCCTCAGGTATATGAACATCTCTGTACCCAAGCTTGTATTGATAAGGTATTAGGCTACAGAAAGCATAATCAAAACCTTATAGATCAAAATGAAGAGTTTTATCAAATGAAATCTGAATTCACAAAAGTCAAAAACAATTATAAAGAAAAAATTAACTGCCTAAAGAAAGAGATTTCATTACTAAAACATGAACAAACCAATCTTAAAACTCAGATTGATGATCTACTGGCTATATTAAAAGCTACCAGAGCAGAATTGGCAGAACAAAAAGTTTATGTTGACAAATATGAATTTGCATCCAAAAAACTGCAAAGACTTTTATATGCTTAAATTCATTAAAAGGTAAAAATTGGTCTGGGGTATCATGCTGAACAATACCAAGTTGTTGCACTTCCTGCTGACTACGTTGCCATCCATGAACCAAGATTTAATCTCTCAAATCTTGAGAATGCCAACCGAAATCTTGATCCTTCAAGGAATGAACCGTTGGTGCAAGAATGCACTACCTCGTCAGATTCTGAGTCAACCTGCTCAGAGTCAACTAAAACCGAGGAGGCCTCATCACTAGATAATGTACCAGCACCACATGTCCTTGAAGGCATTCAAACAAGTGCTCTTGTTCCTTTCATCTCTTCAGTACAGGTACCAGTTGTTCCGGCTCCTATGCCTTTCAAACAAATCAAAATCAGCTATCCTCCAGAAGGAAGAAAGCTAATTGTTGAAAAGGGACAGTCTTCAAACTCCACCAACACCAAGACTCAAAGGAAGGTGTTTGACATATGTCATGCGCCTGGAGAAAGAGTTCCATATGTTCAAAAGACATTAAAAGAAGCCACTTTTGAGCATAACAAAGCTCACCCTTGGAACTTTAAAGACTTGTTCAAAAGAAAGGATTATGTTTACCTTTCAAGGGACAAAATGGGTAAATCATGCTTTGTCTGTTGCAAATACAAACATACTGCCATCACCTGCTTCTACTACCTTCAGCAGCAAAGAAACCTCAAGCAACATGCTTTTGAGAAGACAAACAAGAACAAACAGGTAAGAAGTTTTGAAGCCAAGATAACTCAATTCAGAAACTCTCTTTCTCCACAAAGGAAGCAGTTGTCAAAACCTCAACAAACTTGCATCATCTGTGGTGAATCAGATCACTTTGCTACAAATTGTAAATTCAACCCTTTCAACCAGATCCTTCATCAAGCCCATCATAAACAAAAGCCGACCAGCAGAAGAACTTCTACAGAGAAGCCCTCTGTCAACAAGGTAAAGAAGGATCAGCATACATCGGTTGTTGAACCATCAGCAGCCAGCAAAAATGTTGGTAATCAGGTAAAGCCCAAGAAACCAAAGGACAAGTTTTCAGCAGCAACCAAATCTGCTGCTGCTCAAGCAAAATCATCAGCAGTAACAAAATCTGATGCTAATAAGCTAAAGTCCTCAGTAGCAAAATCTGTTGCTAATAAAGCAAATCCATCATCAGCCAAAGCAAGATCAGCTGCTGACAGAGAAAAGAGAACTGGAAAACCACCTCCTCAGCAATGAAAAACCAAGATATCAGCTTCTATCCCTCCAAGAATCATCATTGGTTCCGTTGAATGCACACATGCTGAATCTGACATTCCGAGAACCCTTTTCTTCAAGGATGCAAGCTCTTGGACTCCTCCCACTAACTAGATCTCTCTCCAGCCAGGTCACAAGAATAACACCTGGGTGGTAGACAGTGGTTGTTCCAGGCACACGACAGGCAACAGATCCATCCTCTCCAACTTCAGATAATTCAATGGAGGATATGTTGTCTTTGGATGTGACTCAAAAGGAGGATCCATTACTGGACAAGGAAATGTGTCCAATGAAAGAATAAGTATTGATAAGGTCAACTATGTCAAAGAATTAGACTTCAATCTCATGAGTGTTTCCCAGGTCTGTGATCAAAAGCATTGGATGCTCTTCGCAGATAAAGAATGCCTTGTACTGTCACCTGGCTTATCCAGACCTCCTTCAGAAAAGATTTTATTAACCGCTAAGAGAAAAGAAAATCTCTATGTGCTGGACATGAATGAAGTTACTCCATCTAGGAGTGTTTCCTGCTTTCTGTCAAAAGCTTCAGTTAATGAATCAGCTCTCTGGCACAGGAGATTAAGTCATGTTAATATCAAAACTATCAACAAACTGGTGAAGGATAATCTTGTCAAAGGGCTTCCTGACAAAGAATTCCAGCTAGAAGATCATTGCATTGCTAGCTTAAAGGGGAAGCAACACAAGAGTTCTCACAAGCCCAAGACTTTGAATACAAATGACACTCCACTACAGCTGTTACATATGGATCTCTTTGGTCCTACAAATATTATGTCAATTGGTAAGAAGTCATATTGTCTAGTGATAACTGATGACTACACCAGATTCTCATGGGTATACTTCTTCAGAACTAAATATGAAACTGCTGAGATCCTCAAATCCTACATCCTTAAGGTAGAGAACCAAAGCAATAAGAAGGTGAAGATCATAAGGTGTGATCAGGGCACAGAGTTCAAGAACCAAACTTTGAATTGTTTCTATGAGAGCAAGGGAATTGAAAGGCAATACAGTGCTCCAAGAACTCCTCAACAAAATGGAGTTGCTGAAAGAAGAAGCAGAACTCTAATTGAGTTACCAAGATCTATGTTGGCTGACTCAAAACTGCCTCTCACATTTTGGGCAGAAGCAGTAAGCACAGCCTGCTATGTGCAAAATAGAGTTCTCATTGTCAAGCCTCTTAACAAGACACCTTATGAAGTCTGGTTCCAAAGAGTTCCCTACATTGGATTTCTAAAACCTGTTGGGTGTCCATGCACCATTCATATCACACATGGGGTTCTTCCTAAGTTCGGTGCCAAATCTGATGAAGGATATTTTGTGGGCTATTCCTCTCAATCAAAGGCCTACAGAGTATTCAACTCAAGAACAAGAATTATGGAAGAATCAGCCAATGTGGAATGTAGAGAACACATTGTCTGTAAACAGGGAAAAGGACCAAACTGGCTCTTTGACATAGACTCCTTCTCCTAAATATTTGAGCCTCTCATCTTCTCAAATATGGAGTCTACCTCTACACAAGCACCTGCTTCCACTGACTTCAGACTGGATTTCCCTAAATCTTCTATCAGCTCAAAAAAACCATCCATTGATCCTCCATCAGTTGTGGAAGCCATTGAAGCAAGTGAAGCCGGAACAAGACTCTCCAATGTCACCCGATGAAGACTCTTTGGTAAATGTTGTAGATGCTGCAGATACTATTGCTGAAAATACTGATGTGGCTGTTGATGTTGAAGACTCTTCCACCATGAATGAAAAGACCCCTAATCAAAATCAAAGCAATCTTCAGCAAGGGATACAGCTGGAGGTGGTACCAGCACAGAGGATCCACAAAGCACATCCTCAAGAAAACATTATTGGCCAAGTTCACCATGTAGTTCTAACAAGAAGCAAATCTCATGAGGCTAATATATGTTTGTTTTCATGTTTTCTATCTCAGGTAGAACCAAAGAAGATAGATGAAGCTCTGCAACACAGCAGTTGGATTGAGGCAATGCAGGAAGAGTTGCTGCAATTCAAGAGACAAGATGTCCTAATCTTCCATCTGGTCAATCTGCCATTGGCACAAGATGGGTATTCAGGAACAAGCAAGATGAGAGAGGCATTGTAGTCAAGAAAAAGCCAGACTTGTAGCTCAAGGCTACACTCAGGAAGAAGGAATTGACTATGATGAAGTCTTTGCTCCTGTTGCCATACTAGAGGCCATCAGAATCTTCCTGGCATATGCTGCATCCAAGAATTTCATGGTCTATCAAATGGATGTCAAGAGTGCCTTTCTGTATGGGAAGATTGGTGAAGAAGTATATGTCAAACAGCCTCCAGGCTTTGTAGATCTTGCACATCATAACCAAGTGTTCAAACTAGACAAAGCTCTATATGGCTTACATCAAGCCCCAAGCGCCTGGTATGAAACATTGTCTGGATATCTACTAAGAAACAACTTCAGAAGAGGTGCCATTGACCAGACCTTGTTTATTAAAGATGAAGGGGGAGAAATATTAATGGTTCAAATCTACGTAGAAGATATCATCTTTGGATCAACAAGGAAGAAGCTGTGTAATGACTTCGAGATCCTAATGCACACAAAGTTTGAAATAAGCTCAACGGGTGAGCTAAATTTCTTTTTGGCTCTTCAAGTCAAACAAGTCCCAAATGAAATCTTCATCAGCCAATCCAAATATGTTAAGAGCATTCTGGAAAGATTCAAGATGGCTGACTACTCTGCTGCAAGAACCCCTATGCAAGTGCATCATCAGCTGACTCTAGACAAAGATGACCAAGACACTGATCAACATCAGTACCGTGCAATGATATGGTCTCTCATGTATCTCACTGCCTCAAGGCCAGATATCATGTTCGCAGTATGCCTCTGTGCAAGATTCCAAGCAGCTCCAAAGATTTCACATCTTCAAGCTGTCAAGAGAATTTTTAGATACCTAAAGGGAGCCCCAAGACTTGGGCTTTGGTACTCTAAAAATGACAAGTTCAATCTGTATGCATACACTGACAGTGATTATGGGGGGTGTAACTTGGACAAAAAGTCCATATCAGGAGGGTGTCAATTTCTGGGAGGGAGACTGATTTCATGGCAGTGCAAGAAGCAAACATGTGTTTCAACTTCTACAGCAGAAGCATAATACATTACAGCTTCAAGTTGCTGTGCTCAAGTCATCTGGATACAGAATCAAATGCTGGATTATGGGATGACTTTTATGACAACTCCCATTCACATTGACAACATGAGTGCTATATCAATCATAAAAAATCGGGTGCAGTACTCCATGACAAAGCACATTGACATCAGGTATCATTTCATAAGAGATCAAGCTGAGAAAAAGAGAATTATTTTAACCAAAGTTCATACCAATGAGCAATATGCTAATTTGTTTACAAAACCTTTTGACGAAAATAGATTTAGATATTTAGTTGAATCTATTGGTATGATGAACTTTGATTAAAATCTTTTTCTAAAATTCTGTTTTGTAAATATGTCAGTCTTTTGCTGTAAATAAAAGTTACAAGTCAGCAGCATCCTTTTTTTGCTACTGACAGGTTTAATAATCAACATCAAAGATTTTGCCACTGACTGCTTTAAGTTATCAGCAGGAACAAGTTTCCTGCGGATAGCTTTAAGGCAGTCAGCAACAACATCCTTGCTGCAGATTATTGCATCCATCAGCAGCAATTGTGTTTGCTGCTGACAGACTTAACCTTCCGCAGCAACCAAGCTTGCAGCGGACAGGCTTAAACATCCACAACAACCAAGTTTGCTGCTGATGGGCAATCTAAAGTCCAAATTAACTTTTACCCGCTGTAAAAATTACTGTCAGTCTTTACCATGACTGCCTTGGTGTATTACAGCTGTAACAGTAAAAATTGAATAAGGTTGTACTGTACAAGTCATTTTGCTTTTCCCTCCTCTACCGTTATAAGAACAAATCAAATTTCTTCACCACCCCTTCACATTCAATTTCGCCCTAACTCCCATCACTTTCTCTCAAGCACCCACAACATTCAAAGCCTTCCATTCCTAACCACTCTTCAAAACCTTCCTCTTTCCCTCCAAAATCAAACAAAAATGGGAGACATAAACAATCCCGATGATAAGTTCTCCCCATATCACAACCTCACGGCATACCTAATAAAAGGGAAGAAGTCCGACAGTTTCGATGACATGATCGACTTTCTCTGTCGATCAAAAATACACCATGCACTCACCGTCAACCCTCCCATTTACATTCCTCACATGGAGGATTTTTGGAAATCTGCCATCTACTCTACCGAACAGGGGATACCCCAAATTAAAGCCAAGGTAGATGGCAAAGACATCACCATCTCTGAAGCCACTCTCCGCAAACACCTCAAGCTTCAAGATGAGGGGGCCGCCACTTCGTACTCAAAAGAAGTCTACATGAGAACCTTTGTATCCATAGGGTACACTGGAAATCAGAATGAGTACACAATAGAGAAGGCACTGATGGGACCCCTATGGAAGTATCTATGCCACACTCTTCTACAATGCATATCTCAGAAGAGAAGCGGATGGCATCAAGTAAGCTCTGCACTTACCTCTGCAATACACGGTATGGTTACTGGACAAGGATTCAACTTTGCACACCTCATCTTTGAAGGCTTGAGATACAACCTTCAAGAGGGTGCAAAGCAGCAATTCTATATGTACCCGAGATTTTTGTAGGAGGTTTTTAACAATGAAATAAAAGAGCTTTCAAAACTTGTAAAAATCTACCTTATGCTGGGTCATAAAAGCAACATTTTTCAAAGCATGAGAACTGTTTCCAAAAAGTTCTCAGGGGTCAATATTTCATTGTTATTTACAATGTTGAACATACAAAGTACCCAGGGTGACAGTTCAACAATCCCAGCTGATACTGATCCCACACCCTCCACCTCACATCCTGAACAACCATCTGCTTCCACTATTCGAACCCTTGTGCATACTACTAAGGATGCACAGGTACAAAAATCACTTACATCTGTTTTGGATGTTATCGTTCAACTGGAACAAAGGGCCCCAGTTGCAACAACATACACTAGAAAGAAGAGCAAGAAGACTCCTTCTCTTCTTGTCTCGAAGGCCCAATCCCAACCTCTAAGCCTCCATTCAGAATCCCAACATTCTGATGAGAATATCAAAAGGGATAGCCAAAACATTAGAGAAACCTCCTTGGACGTTTCTCTATTAGGATCAGGATAACATCCCGGATCCATAGAACCACCCTCTGAGCCATTCTCTGAACTTAAGTGAAGAGGCTCCTTGTCAAGATGATATACCTTCTCTAACAACTACTATCTCGGAGGTATTGATTGATTTGGCTGCTGATGCACCCAACCCAAGTTCATCACCCAAGAAGGTTCACTCTGGTGGTATTGATAGAGTGAATGTGGAAAGGGCTGTCACTACTTCTGGTACATCAACTGCCCAGGAGGACAGTGACAACATAGCTAAGACCCTAACCACGACAACTCACAGTGAGGATGTTTCCTTTGAAACACTCTTCACTGAAAGGAATCCCAAACGCCAAGAAAACCAAGGTGATGGGGATGCAGAGGCTAGGCTTAAGGCCCCATCTAGCTCCAAGGATTCCACAACTGTGGATGAGGACAGACTGAAACTTCATAACATGGAATTGAGGGCCAGGGTAGCCATGCTAGAGGCTGAAGTGTCCAAACTAAGACACCAAGTCTCTTTGCATGAAACCCATCAATGCCCAACTGTGCCTACTCCCTCCCTTGTATCAGTGGGAACTCAAACAGATGCAGCCCTTTACACTGATCCAACCAAAAAGGGGGAGATTATGGCAGTAGAAGATGATGCGGACAGCCTAGAAGACTGGATACAAGAGCAGACTGTGTTTCAAAGTTCGCTATACAAACCTGCTTTTGTTCAAATCCATGACTTGCCAGACTCAGTAGATGAAGAGGAAGATATCACTAAGGATTGAATTAGTTGTCCGAGCTGTTGATGAGGTGTTGCAAGATGAAACTCTCCATGAAGACACACCTCCATCATTCAGCATACTTCCTGAAGCTGCAGCCATAATAAGTCAAACATCTACTCCCCAATTCTCACTAACTTCAAACAAGCTAGAATTCGACTCCATTCTAGCTTGGGGGTATGATGGCATAGCTGAGAGATTCTGGATTGGATGGGAGTTTAGTGGAGTAGAAGAGCTAAACTGGAACACTCTTAATGCCCTCCATGTTCTTAATCTGTATCTGACAAGATGTATCAACACTTCATCAGATCTCTCAGCAGAACTTGCAATCAGCAGATTCTATGACTTAATGGAGGATAATATGCCCTGATTTGAAAGACTACTAAAAGAAGCAAATAGGGTGGCTTATCTTGAATCTTCATCAACAGTAGAACAAAGACTGGCTCCAAGAAGACTTGACTTAATCAGGAGCAGTGCTTTAACTAAAGAAGAAGTTATATGCTGGCGAAGATTCCTGTACAACATCATGGTCAGGGACTTGGAAGTGCTAGGATGGGTGAGCACTGATTCCTCTAATTTTGACTTCTTCCTAGGCAATGGATCTTCTCTCTCAATTAACATCAAATAGATCTTACTCCTACCTTTAGACTTCCTGCACAAGGTCTTTGAGCTCAGATCACTCATCTGCAACATCAATTCCTTAGAGAGTCAAGCAATGATAACAACCATCAAAGCTCAACTTGAAAAGGAAGGTCTACATGCAATGGATGCCTCTGACTCTGACTCAGACCTGTCCTTCCTTTCTTCACCAAAGGTCAGACTAAACACAAAAGAAGAATCCAAGAGAAGAGAAGAGGAAAAGGTGAAGGAATGTTGGAAATAAGTGACAGGTATGGAATGGTAAGAAGATGAAGAAAGTGTCCTTCCCTTGTCCATTCCCCAAACTACCAATGAAGCTGAACCTGAGATCCCAACAACATCTACTACATCTGTTGTTGTGGTCCATGAAGCTGAAGCAGAGGCATCCAGCAAAGACAAGGGGAAGGGACTCATGACTAAAGAAGATGAAGAAAGGATAGTGAAGGAGAAGAAAGAAAAAGAAGAAAGAAGAAGAAGAGGATATGGCTGAATTACGAAAAGCTCAAGACAGAAAAATAGCCATTCTCCTCAGAGAGCAACAGATCTAGCTGTATGCCAAACAGCTGGATGATCTGAAAGTCAAGATTCTTGCAGTCTATCAAATTCAAAAAGATGAAGCTCTTGCTCCTCAACTGCAGGAACAATTTAATAAAGAAGAAGAAGAAAGAGAGAAGAAGAAGAAGGAAGAGGCCAAGTTCAGAATAACTGATTCTGAACTAGCCAAAGAAATGAGAGAGGAGTGGATAAAGGCTCTGGTTTCTCAAGGTGAGGATGCAGACTACCTTGAGAAACTATCAAATAAAGAAATCTACAGAGCCTTCATGGGTCAGCAAGGTCTCTTATCAAATGAAGAAGAGAAAGCCAAACAGAAATCCAAGATGACCATTGCCTTCAACAAAAGATCCCATGAAGAAAGGAAGGTAATGATTGACTTCCTTAAGGCTAAAGGAGAGACTGGAAAAAGGCTGGGTCCCATGCACTTCATGAACATGCAAGCCCTTTACATTAAAGTCATGAAGGAAGAGGAAGAAAGACTGGGGAAGAAAGGCTCAAAGAAGAGGGTAATCAATGAAGAAGAAGATAGGAAACCAAAGAAACCCAAGGCTTCTCCTACACCCACCTCTTCCTCAATCCAACAACCTTCCACTCTCCATCCTAGACCTCCCTCCTATACTCCCACAAAGTCAAAATCCTCCCACCCAACTCCTACTCATCAACAACCTCCTAAGAAGAAAAGCAAACCTACCACTAAACCAGAAAACCCAAGAGAAATCATCATCTGGTCCTTCAGCACTCAAGATCAATTGTTTGAAATCTTCAGGGGGAGGACAGAAGTAAAAAGATCAATCTATACAACTGTTGATGAGGTATTGCAACTTCCAGATTCAGATCTAAGAAGAATAATGGAGCTGGGTGAAGCCCATGAGCCCGAGAATGAAGGTGGGAGACATCTGCTGCTGGTGATCAGACATCACTTCAACCACAGCAAAGATGAAATCATTGATGCCAAACCTCTCCAATCCCACTCTCCATTCATTAGCTGGTCCTACAATGCTGAAAAGAATGAATTCACACTGACAGATGTTAAAGGACAGAAGATGAGGTGTTCAAGAAAGGCTATCTTCAAAATGGCAAGCAAAGACATCAAGACTCTATCTGAGATTCCTCTTAACAATCCCAGCAAGGACCAAAGAGGATATGAGGTTGAAAGAATAGTCAACAACATGGAAAAGCTTCAGCAGCAAAAGAAGTAAGAGAGTTTTGGTAGCATCAGTCTAGGGGAGTTTGTAGAAATAAAGACTGATGGCTACAAAATTCTCTAAGTACAAATGCTGCTTACCTCAGAGATTGCTGCTGACCAACAAATTGCTACGGATAAGCTTGTCTACAGCGGATACTTGTTCTTCTGCTGAAGAACAAATCTGCTGCGGTAGGCCTTATCTGCTGAAGACCAAAGTTGCAGCTGATAGGCATATGCTGCTGATCTCCAACATTGCAACTGATAGCCATTTCCACTGAAGATCAAACGTTGCAGCTGACTGTTCTTGATAAAGCAACCATTATCCCTGACAACTTTCTGCTATTACACTGACACACTCCACACAGAAAAAATGTCATTGGTACAAGACAATAAAAGACAACAACGCTCTTCTCCAAGCATGCAAGCAATGATGGCTTTGAAGACGTTTGAATAAAGTTAACTAGCATAGTTATTATTATTGTCTGTACATGTAGAATAGCTTCAATACAAGTTCAACGGTTTGTGTTAGATCTGATCCTTAGAATCAAGGTCTGTCTTGATTCTAAGTTACTATATATGTAGTACTTAGAGTCATTGTATTTCAGCACTTTTGCTTAAGAGTTTTTTCTTTGTAATCTTGTAACACTAGAAGCTTAATACAAATTGCATTTATCAGTATGCTTCCTGTCTACTTGTTTACTTTGCTTAATTGTGATTGTTTCCGCCAATCTCAACTGGAATAGAACCATCTTGTATTTATCGATCCTACATATATATTTATCATGTTCATAACTGCTTTTTTTAAACTAGAACTTACCAGCGTTAGCTGACTTTAAGTTTCACTTCAGTTAACAAGAAGAAGGGGCGTGCAAAGGTGTGATGGCTACCTGGCACAACTGACATCCCATTTTATTTGAATTTATGTTAACACAATGCTATGTTATGTTATGTTATGTTATGTTATGTTATGTTATGTTATGTTATGTTATGTTATGTTAAGACTTCCGCTGTTATGTAATTGAATGATGTATGCTTCCGCTACTTTTGGAATGTTTTAATTTAAGTCCAGCACTTTGATGACTATGTTTATGAGTAAATCCAACAAGTGATGTCTCCCAGGAAAGAGGCCTTACAAGTTGGTATCAGAGAAATAGTTTGAGTCATTCAGACATCCCTAAATGTCTGGACTCAAGCTGATAATGGGACCAAAGCACAGATGTCAGTATGGGTAGTAAACGCCAATGCCAGCACATCAAGTAGGTAGTAAAGTTACTGCCCTTAGTTAGGAATAGATTCCTTAACTTAGAACACATAGATGTCAATGTCACCATTGATGTGAAGAGTTTTGAACCCGAAAAGCAAAGCAAGTTATTAATCACAAACCGGTCACTGTAATTAAGAATTTACCTTGCTCGTACTGTTCTAGACTATGATCTGAAGGAATGACATTGATGTATTCCCTTTTACCTATCAAGAATTAGAAATTATGGCATGTAAAGGAGGAACTAGATGACGTGGCGGTCATACTAGACGACGCGGTAGGCCACCATTGAACCAAAGGCATGATGAGGAGGAAAGTGTGCATGTGGAACGTGAGGAAAGTGTGCACATAGAACATATGGGGAGTGTGCATGAAACTAATATGATACCACCCGGAGATGGCAATGAAGGAACACTACAAATGGAACCCGAGGTTAGGGATGCTATTGCCCGTGAAGTGGTCCTGACTCTAAAAGACATACTGCCGGACTTACTGTCTGAGGCATTAAAGCAAAGCAAGGAGGAGGAGGAAGGAAACCCTGTGGAGAAAGTGTGTGATAGTGACAAGGATGAAGTAAATGTTAGACCAGCCACTCAGGGGTGTACTTACAAGGGATTTAAGGACGGTGACCCGCCAAAGTTTGACGGGAATATGGATTCGATAGCTACGTTTGAATGGATCGAGAGGATGAATGGCGTAATCAATATAAGTGAGCATCGACCAGATCAGGCTGTTAAGTTCGTTGCTCATTACTACACTAACGAGGCGCTGAGTTGGTGGAGAAACATCCAGAGGTCTAAATCGCCAAACGCAGGATGACTTGGGAAGACCTGAAAAAGCTGATGATCCAGAAATTCTACCCCAGAACGAGATCGATAGGGTGGAGAATGAGTTCCTAAATTTAAGTCTGGCAACATGATTCACCGCTAGTACACTTCTAGGTACAACGAGCTAACTCAGCTAGACTGAAGAAAGGTTGATCAAGTATTATGTCAAGGGTCTGCCCCAAAGGGTCTGTCACGTGAAAGGTAACTTACCCTCGACCTTCGAGTCGTTAGTAAATCTGAGTGAAATCGTCTATGACGATTATGCTAACGAGGACCCGACGCGGGAGGCATCGAAGAGGAAATGGGAGAACCCGTCTAAAGGGAATGGAAAATGAAATTTTACAGCTGAGGCTAAGAAGACGAGAACAGATGAGTATGAAACTTGCACAAAATGCGGGAAATAACACCACGGTGATTGTCTGGCTGGCTCAACCATGTGTTTTAAATGTGGGAAGCCTGTGCACTAGTCCAAAGATTATCTAAGAGACGTCAAGTGGCAAGGTTGTGGTGGATTTCGACATTTGACAAAGAACTGGAGAAAAATCGGACAATGTTCGTGGAAAGAAAAGGAACAGGAGCAGGAGCAGCCAAAGGCTAGGACCTGGGCCTACGCCTTGACTGAGGAAGAAGCCAAAGGGAACATTGATGTTGTGTCAGGTACGTTCTAAGTTAATGATGAACATGCTTCTATTTTATTTGATTCTGGTGCTAGCAAGAGCTTTATATCGAATAATTTTAGTCGTAAACTAGACTGCATAATCAATACTATAGTAAAAGATTTTAGTGTAGAACCAGTCGTGGGTAGAAACTCGGCAGTATTCCAAATGACTGATGACTGCATAATAGAAATAGAGGGCCATAAGTTTTCTTCTAGATTATTCCTTGTAACCTTAGGAGGATTTAATATAGTATTAGGCATGGAATGGTTAGCTGCCACCGAAGCTCAAATCATATGTAAACGAAAGATGATACATCTCAAAGCTACTGACGGCAGTCCGATTACCGTTTATGGGGATTGGAAATGCATGATGTCGAACGTCATCTCGATTATCAGGGCCGAGAGTTACATGAGGCGCGGTTGTGAAGCTTATCTGGCATTTGTTCTTGAAGATAGAATGAAAACGAAAGAACTCATAGATGTACCCGTGGTGTGCAACTTTCCAGAAGTGTTCCTAGAGGACCTACCTAGCTTACCACCACATCGGGAAATAGAATTTCAAATCGACCTACTGCCAGGAGCTCAACCCTTTGCCAAAGCACCCTACCGATTGGCTCCGTCAGAAATGAAAGAATTAATTACTCAACTAGAAGAACTAACAGAGAAAGGATTTATCAGACCGAGCATCTCACCAGGGGGCGCTCCTGTATTATTTGTAAAGAAGAAATACGGCAGCATGCGTACCGTGAGCTGAATAAACGAACAGTTAAGAATAAAAACCCACTGTCGAGGATAGAAGATCTTTTTGATCAACTACAAGGCATGAGTTGGTTCTCAAAGATCGATCTTAGGTCGGGTTACCATCAATTGAATGTAAAGGAGGAAGATGTGTCGAAAACCGCGTTTCGTACGCGTTATGGACATTATGAATTCCTCGTGATCTCCTTCAGACTAACCAACGCCCCTGCAGCGTTTTTGGATTTAATGAACAGAGTATGCCGACCAATGTTAGATCGGTCAGCGATAGTTTTCATAGATGACATTCTCATCTACTCAAAGAACGAAGGTGATCACCACTTTCACCTAAGGGAAGTATTAGAAGTTCTGAAGCAGGAGAAGTTGTATGTAAAATTTTCTAAATGCGCGTTTTGGCTTAGGAAAGTCCAATTCTTAGGTAATGTTATAAACATAGACGGCATTATCGTGGACCCTGCAAAGATCGTAACGGTGCAAGAATGGAACGTCCCAAAAACACCCATAGAGATACGAAGTTTTATGGGATTGGCAGGTTACTATCGAAGATTCATACAGGATTTCTCGAGAATAGCCTCGTCACTGACGAAGCTAGCACGTAAGGAGGTGAAGTATGAATGGGGCCCAACCCAACACAACGCGTTTGAAGAATTAAAGACATGATTAACCCAAGCTTCAGTCTTGACCTTACCCGAAGGAAACGAAGACTTGGTAGTTTATTCTGACGCTTCGGGTCACGGATTGGGTTATGCACTCATGCAACAAGGAAAGGTGATCGCTTACGCCTCAAGAAAGTTGAAGACTCACGAAGTTAACTACCCGACTCACGATCTCGAGTTGGCGGCGGTAGTTTTCGCATTAAAGATTTTAAGGCACTATTTGTACAGAGTTAAATGCACCATTTACTCCGATCACAACACTTTGAAGTATTTCTTCCAGCAAAAAGAATTAAACACGAGACAAAGGAGGTGGTTAGAAGTACTAAAGGATTATGACTGTGAAATTTTGTACCATCCAGGCAAGGCGAACGTGGTGGCAGACGCCTTGATTCGAAAGGAAGAGTCAACACCCATTCAGATCAAAGCATGTAAGTTGATTATAATACCGGACCTGATGAATGACATAGCAAAGGCACAAGATGAAGAAATGTTAGAAATGAACGTAAAACAAGTAAGAATAGTAGGACAACAACAAAATCTAGAGACTAATGCGTACGGTGTACGAACTCGGTTTGGCCGGATGTTGATACCCAAGATTGGTGAACTTAGAGCCAAAATCCTTGATGAGGCCCATAAGTCTCGCTACTCTATCCATCCTGGAAAGAACAAAATGTATCAGGACTTGAAGAGAGAATACTGGTGGCCTTGCATGAAGAACGATGTGACTAAATATATGAGCAAGTGCCTAACTTGTTCACTGGTTAAAGCCGAGCACAAGAAACCTTGTGGTAAAATGCAACCCTTGCCAATACCAGAATGGAAATGGGAAGAGATCACGATGGACTTCATTACCAAGCTACCGCGAGCAGCTAAAGACAATGATATCATTTGGGTTATCGTCGACCGCTTGACGAAAAGTGCTCAGTTCTTACCAATACGCGAGGCTTTTTCGTCTGAGAAGCTAGCAGAGTTACTCATCAACAAAATTGTAAACAGACATTGCGTGCTATTATCGATTGTGTTCGATAGGGACACTAGATTCACACCAAGGTTTTGGAAGAAATTCAACGAAGCAATGAGCACCATGCTAAATATTAACACCGCTTACCACCCTCAAACCGATGGTCAATCTGAAAGTACCATTCAGACCTTGGAGGACATGCTCCGAGCCGGTATCATTTTTTTCGGTGGGAGCTGGGATAGCCACCTGCCATTGGCAAAATTTTCATATAATAAAAGCTATCACTCAACCATCGGCATGCCGCCATATGAGATGTTGTATAGAAAAAGCTGTAGGACCCCGATATCTTGGGGAGAAATTGGACATAAAGACTATGCGAGTCTCGAAGTGGTCAAAGCTACTTTCAAGAAATTTGAACAAATTAAATCTCGCATGAAAGCCGCTTAAGACGGACAAAAATCATAGAAGAAGGGATTTAGAGTTTCAAGTTGGGGACATGGTAGTGTTAAAAGTATCACCCTGGAAAGGAATCATCCGATTCAGAAAAAGAGGTAAACTGAGTCCAAGGTTTGTCGGGCCTTTTAAAATCTTAGCAAGAGTTGGTCAAGTTACTTACAGACTAGACCTACCCAAGAAGCTTAGTGGAATTCTACATTCCGCGTATCACACTTACACATGCGCCTAGCTGATGACACAACTCACATACCATATGACGAGATCAAAGTAGATAACATTTTGAACTATGTAGAAGAGCCAAAAGCTCTATTCTGGGCTAAGCTGAGAAACGGCTACGCAACAAAACGATCCCTTTGGTCAAATTACAATGGAAACACAGGAAAGGGTCCGAAGCTACTTGGGAAAAAGTGGGCGAGATGAAAGAATTATACCCATAATTGTTTAGCTTGTAGCAGGGTTCGAGGACAAAACCTCTATAAGGAGGGTAGACTTGTAACATCCCAAATAAATAGAAGCCGAATAATAGAAACGAGATCGAAATTCATAAGCGGGATCAGTTAAACAGAACAATGAACGAAAGGGGCTTGGCCATGGGTCCGAAATCTGAAAGGGGAAACCCTTCTAATCAGCTGCACCAAACCACCCCTCCCTCATTAACCCTCATTTTTGCAAGGCTAGAGAGAGAGAGAGATCAGGTTTAGGGAGAGAAAGCAAAGGAATCGGCTTAAAGACTCGGATATCGCCTCTCATCACTCCTGCATCGCGTAGCAGCAGAAACCAGACCCTGAAAGGTAACCATCTCACTGAAATATGAGTTTTTATAACTTTTAGGGTTTTGGGTTAAAAACGATTAAAGGTTAAGTTTTTACGTATGAAACTTGAAACAAACCGTAGATTTGAGTTCATGGATGAAAATGGAATGTTTAGAACGTAAAAAGTTTAGAGCTTGGATGATTGGAAAGCATGGATCAGATCTTGGGTTCTGATCGGGGAAGAAGCTCGTGTAGGCGAACTTGACAAGTTCGCATGTCACCGTTTTAAGCGAACTTGTACATGTTCACTAGAAATGGGCGAACTTATCATACATTCGCCTAGGATGCTAAAGTAGCGAACATGTCATGGCGAACTTACCATTTTCTCCTAAGCTTAGAAGTGGCGAACTTACCTAAGTTCGCCCATGCCTAAAAGTAGAGAACTTACCTATGTCCTCCCATTCTTAAAAGAGGCGAACTTACCATGTTCGCCTAAGCCCAAAATTGCGAACTTACCTAAGTTCGCCTAACCCTAAGATTAGAAACTTCCAGTGTCGTTTAGGTTCATTATATTATCTTGTATGACTTGATTATACAGATTGTGTGTGACCTTAGTGATGCTCTTTAACCAGCTAGTATACTTCGAGAACCGCTCATCAGGTGAGTTCTAGGTGCCCCCTATGAAAGTACAAGATAACGTATAAGAATTAAATCTTGCTTTACATACATATATATATATATATATATCTATATTGGTTGCTATGTATGAATAAATGTTATGGACGGAAACGATGGTAACAGCTACTTCGTTAGACGGACAACCACTAGACTATTATGCAACCAGAATTAAAAGTCTAGATAGGTAGACTAAAGTAAGGCTACTACGGTAGAATCAGTCCCTCAATCGATGCACGGCTGTATATATAGTTCGGGTGGGAAACAGATGCCATAGGGTAGACGGGCGAATAGACGGACTACGACGGTAGGACGGTTAAGACGGGCGGACGAAGGTTTGCCGGATGGTTAATGCAAACAGACGGTTAATAAAATGGGCTACGACGGTAGTTCAAGGGCGTTTGTCTTTGTGACTTACGTAATCAAAATGACGGGTTTATCACCCATATGTGTATGACCAATGAATGTTCACCAAGAAATAAGCATGCATGTATTTATATACGTACTCGTTATGAATGATAAACAGAAGCAGTAAAGTAAAGAAGTACAAATATACATGTGTATATATATATATATTATATATATATATACATATATATATATTTATATATATATCAGCTGTAATAAACAGAGCATCTGCCACCACATTGGCTTTCCCTAGGTGATATAATATTTTATAATCATAATCCTTTATCAGCTCTAACCATCTTCGCTGCCTCATGTTTAGGTCTTTTTGCTCAAATAAATACTTTAAGCTTTTATGATCTGTGTAGATTGTGCACTTAACTCCATATAGATAGTGTCTCCATATTTTAAGTGCAAATGCTACAACAGCTAACTCTAAATCATGGGTCGGGTAGTTAGATTCATGGGGTTTGAGTTGTCGTGAAGCATAGGTTATAACCTTGCCTCTCTTCATTAATACACATAGTCCCTGATACGAAGCATCAGAGTAAACTACCAGATCCTCTGTTCCTTCCGGTAAAGACAAAACCGGAGCTTGAGTTAATTTCTCCTTTAGTTTTTGAAAAGCATTTTCTTGCTCTACTTCCCATACAAACTTTGTCTACTTCTTTGTGAGTTTTGTTAATGGGGTAGCAATCTTGGAGAAATCATGAATAAATCTTCTATAGTATCAAGCCAAACCTAAGAAACTGCGGAATCATCGATGAACACGATCACATACCGGTCCAACATTGGTCGACAAACCCTATTCATGAGATCCATGAATACGACAGGGGCATTAGTCAAAACCAAATGACATTACTAAGAACTCATAATGTCCATATCTCGTACGAAAGGATGTCTTTGGAATGTCTTCCTCTCTAACCTTCAATTGATGATAACCTGACCATAGATCGATCTTGGAGAACCAGCTTGCTCCTTGTAATTGATCGAACAAGTCATCAATCCTGGGTAACGGGTATCTGTTCTTTATAGTATGTTTGTTCAACTCTCGGGAGTCTATGCACATACGCATAATACCATCCTTCTTCTTCACGGATAATACCGGAGCACCCCAAGGTGAGATACTTGGTCTGATGAAACCTATGTCTAACAAATCTTGCAGTTGAGACATTAGTTCCTTCATTTCTGATGGAGCTAAATGATAAGGTGCCTTGTCTATAGGCTTAGCACCAGGCACTAAGTCAATTTGGAACTTCACTTCTCTTTTAGGAGGTATTCTTGGAAATTCCTCTGGAAATACGTCCGGAAAGTCACAGATTACTGATACATCTTTAATTCCTTATTTTTCACTTTGGAATCAATAACGTATGCCAAGTATGCCTCATTGCCTTGATTCATAAACTTCATTGCTATCATCATGGAAATGATTCTAACGGCTGATCTAATCTTATCAGCGTGGATTGTAATCCAATTACCGTATGGAGTTTGCATCTGGACTGTTTTTTTATTTCAAATAATCTGGGCATCGTTTGCTGCCAACCAGTCCATTCCTAAGACTACATTAAATCCCTCGAGGATCATTGGATATAGTCTAATGGAAAATATGTGCCCTTGAAGATCGATGAAACAATCTTGAATGACTTCTGCCACCTTCACCGTCTTTCCAATTACCGTTTCAAATCTGATACCAACTTGTGTCACCCACATCCCGGCTCACCCGAGATGCCGACCACTTGTCAGATTTACTCATGAACATATAGTAAAACAGAGATCATACACATCGGAAGACTTTAAAATACTATTTTATATCATAACATTTGTCTTAATGTACATTCTAAAGAAAGTAAAACATAACTATTCTAATGCCAGCTCATCAGAGGATATCAGATAGCCTGCATGATGCCTCTACTCTTGTCCCTTGCCTCTACTGCAAGAGGTTACATCTTTTCCAGATAAACATGCTTAAACATCTGTCAGCTTTACGCCGGTGAGTTCTAAGTTTTAGTCAAAAATGTATTTGACCTCTGTCTCATTCATAAATGGATTTATATGACACGCATTCAAAACATCACATTAACTTCTTGCCCAAATGTAATACTTTATACTTGCACACTTGTATTTCTGATGTCACGTTAACTCCCAAGCGGTCGTCACCACTTATACGTACCCTTGCACAAGGTGTCTATATTACATTCCACAAAGGAATGTAGTATTTCTGTACGTCTAAGTTGCAAGATATCATGTGGAATTTGGCTAGACGTGGCAAAATATTTTCTTTCTTTACAGACCAATATGGTTAAAACATTTGACATGACAAAACATGCCAAAAACTCTATGTCTTTCTCTTTACTCTTTTGTCAAGACAATGAATGTCAAGACCTCTGCTAGTCAAGGTAAAACCCTGACTTCTCTACCATTACTTATCTGGGCGCACCATGACAAGTTCTAAAACGTTTTACGTGTCAAAACCATTTTCTTTCTAAAAATCTTTACTTTATGAACTCGTGCCAAAAAGGCAAGTGTTCGTCTCTTTCTTTACACCTCTTTCCCTTTTCTTTCAAAATCTGTCTTTATCTTAAATTCTGGTAAAGGTTTCTTCATATTATATTAAGGAATGTAAGGTGGTTATCTTTCCAGAGTAGTACCTCCAACAGAGATGTTCCTAGGAAAGAATGACGGGTCATGGAGGGATTTATACACCATTCTTTCCTTAGAAAGAACATTCGGTTTGTCAGATAGCAGCATACCGGTCGGATGGTTACCCAACGCTTTTTTTGATATTTCATGAATACTCCGTTACTTAGTTTAAGATTTAAAACATCTTTCATACATAACCTCTTGCAACACATGAATGTTATCCCAAATATTTAAATCAAGGTATATAGAATTTATGTAAAATCTTCTAGGATGCATACCGGCCCAAAAACATTTATTGTAAAATATTAAAAAGGGCCTCATAGAACTCACCTCTAGGTTCCTTCTCTCTCAAATGATCTCTACGTACTTATATAAATAGCACAACGACTTGGATCAAGATCCTAAGTCATTACAACATTACTTAATCATAAGTTCCTAACTTAGTGAAAATAACCAAGTCATTAGGAACTTATCGGAACCTTACCTCAGCACTATCTCTTTCGAATTAGGGCCGAAAAGCTGAAATCGGACTTCCCTACGCGAACCGGGCCTTCTGGGCACGCTTACCGAGGCTAAATGTGTGTTTTAGGAAGTGTGTTTGATGTGTGGGATGCCTAAAAAGGTTCACAAGTTCCAATTATTTATAGGCTGATTGATGGGTCCATAGCGGACCGCTATATATATACATGTCGGTCCGCTATCCAAGTATAGAGGTGTAAATTGCTTAACGGGCACATAACAGACCGTTATACTTCTCATGTCGATCCGCAAGGAATAGAATGCGGCTAGCGGACCGCAACGGATTCCATATCGGTCCGATATCGATCATCCACGTGTCAGTCTCCAGTGATTAGTCACCCGACACGTGTCACTCCCCGTTGATTCCTTGCCCTCTACATAACGGACTGATATCTCTACAGATGTCGGTCCGACATCTGTCCACTTTCATAAATTTTTACTTTTAGTCCCTGGACTTTGATTCAATAGCATTTTAACCCCTTATAATTTAATATAATGTCATTTTAGCCCCATAGGGTTTTATCAAATGACCACTTCAACCCTTATACTTGTATTTCCTTGAAAATTGGGGTGTTATAGGTTTTGAATCAAAAGACGAGATTTTTACGTGTAAATCTGTATAAAAAGTATGTATCTAGCTTCATGGAAGCTAGATACAAGTTTTGGACGTAAAAAGGTCGAAGCTTGGATCAAAAACGAAGATTTTGTTCAAGAACAGATGAATCGTCCGAAAACTCTATGAATGGTCCAAAAACTATTGCTCGTCCGAAAAGTATCTCAGACAACATGATTTCGGACAGATGTTTTCAAACGAATAAGTTCTCGGACGGAAGATTTAGAATGAAAAGGTTTTCGGATAAAAGATTTCGAACGAAATAGTTACCTAATAAAAGATATTCCTAACTAAATAGTTTTCGGCTAAAGAGATTTCGACCGAAGGGGATTTCGGTCGAATAAGATTTTGGATGAAACGTGTAGGTTATAACCTTACTCCATTCGTGACACTTGACAGATCCGTTAGCACCCACCGAACTCAGAGCTCCTAAGTATCCTTCGGGACCCGCTTACCAGGTGAGTTCTATGTGCCCCATATATGTTATGTGCAAATCAATTTAAACGTTTTGGGGGCTGAAGTGTATACATTAAATGAATGAATGTTATGAATGACAATGTGATCATACATATTATATGGAAATGAATAATGAACAAAGAATGCAATGTATGTATGCAAAGAATGAAATAAACGAATGACGTAACATGTAAGAATGAAATCTTGCTTCATATCCATGTATATGTTGCTTGCCAAGTATGAAATGTATGACATAACGTGTAAGAACGAAATCTTGATTTATATCCATGTATATATTGCTTGTTAAGTATAAATGAACATTACGGACGGAACAATGATAACGGCTACCTCGATAGACGGACGACCACTAGACTAGTATGCAGTCAGAAAAGAAAGTCTAGAAAGGTAGACTAAACATGCCACTACGGTGGAGTAAGTCCCGTAATCGATGCACGACTGTATAATTAGTTCTAGTGGGAGACGGACACTTTAGGGCAATCGGAAAAATATGGCGGACTACGACGGTAGGACGGTTGTAAGTATGATGGACTACTTCGGTAGGACGGTTGTAAGATGATGACGGACTACCTCGGTAGGACGGGTGTTAAATAATGACGGACTACTTCGGTAGGACGGTTGTAAGATAATGACGGATGGACACTAGCTGCCGGACGATTGTAAGTATGATGGACTACGACGGTACACCGTGACGTTTGTCTTTGTGACTCACGTAATCAATGATGGGCTGATCACCTTTATGTGTAAGACCATCAAAGACACAAATGAATGTAAGAATGTATGTATCTAAATACGTACCCACATAAGAATGAAATATGAAAGAAAGAATTGAAACGGTAAATATATACATATATATATTTATCCTTATGAAAATTATGACAATAAATAATATTTATGCCTACTTGCTTAAAACTAGAACTCACCAGTGTTAGCTGACTTTTAGTATGCAATTCAGGTAACAAGAGGAAAGGACGGGCTAAGGCGTGAAGGCTACCTAGCACAAGACTGACATCCTGTTAATTGAATTTATGTTAAGACAATGTTTTATGTTTAAATGTTAAGACTTCCACTGTCAATGTAATTGAATGATGAATGCTTCCACTGTGTTTGAATGTTTTTAATTAAAGTTCAGTGATTAAAGACTATGTTTATGAGTAAATCCAACAAGTGAGGTCTCGCGGGAAAGGGGCATTAGAAGTTGGTATCAGAGCAATAGTTTTAGAGATTCAGACATCCCTAAATGTCTGGACTCAAGCTGATAATGGGACCAACGCACGGATGTCAGTATGGGTAGCCAACGCCAACACAGTAAGTAAGTAATAAAGTTAATGCCTGTAGATAGGAATAGACGCCTTAACTTAGAACACATAGATGTCAATGTCACCACTGATGTGAAGATTTTTGAACACGAAAAGCAAATCAAATTATTAATCACAAACCGGTCACTGTAATTAAGAATTTACCTTGCTCGTACTGTTCTAAACAATGATCCGAAGAAATGACATTGATGTATTCCCTTTGTACCTATTAGAAAATTAGAAATTTATGGCTGGTAGAGGAAGGACCGGACGCCGAGGCGGTCGTACTGGCCGAGTCGGCATTGAATCAAAGACATGAGGAAGAAGAGAGTGTGCATGTGGAACACACTGAGAGCGTGCATGAAACAAATGTAACCTTTCCGGAAAATGATAATGAAGGGTCCCTACGACTGGAACCCAAAGTTAGGGATGCTATTGCCCGTGAAGTTGTACAAACTCTGAAGGACGTATTACCTGATCTGTTATCTGAGGCACTTAAGAAAAGCAAGGAGGAGGAGGATAAGAACCATGAGGAGAAACTGTATGATAGTGATGGGGACGAGGTGACTGTGGGACTAAACACCCAAGGGTGTACCTTCAAGGGATTCAAGGACGGTGACCCACCCAAGTTTGATGGAAACAAGGATTCGGTGGCTACATTTGAATGGATTGAGAGAATGAAAGGCGTAATCAACATAGGCGAGTGTCGACCCGACCATGGCGTTAAGTATGTTGCTCACTCTTTCACCAACGAAGCACTGAGTTGGTGGAGGAACATTCAGAGAACAAATTCACCAAACGCTCTCAGGAGAATGACCTGGGAAGATCTGAAGAAACTGATAATCCAAAAGTTCTGTCCCAGAACGAGATTGATCGGGTGGAGAATGAATTCCTGAACTTCAAGGCTGGCAACAAGACTCATCGCCAGTACACTTCTAGGTTCATCGAACTGGCTCAACTGGTACCTCATCTAGTTGAGACAGAAGAGTGACTGATCAAGTACTATGTCAAGGGCCTTCCACAGAGGGTCCAAGTTCATGTAAAATCTAACCTACCCTCGACCTTCGAGTCGGTTGTGAACCTGAGTGGAATCGTATACGAAGATTATGCAAACAAGGACCCGGCACCTGAGACACAAAAAAGCAAATGGGAGAACTCGTCTACGGGAACTAGAAAGGGGAACTATACAGCTGATGCTAAGAATCCAAGAACTGAAGAATACGAAGCTTGTAAGAAATATTTGAAGAAACATCAAGGCGAGTGCCTAGTTGGTTCCACCATCTGTTATAGATGTGGGAAGGCGGGGCACTACTCTCGTGACTGTTTGAGAGACACAAAATGCCAAGGTTGTGGACTGTTTGGCCACCTGACGAAGAACTGCAGGAAAACTGGACAATCTGGTTCAGGAAAGGAAAAGGAACAGAACAGCCCAAGGCTAGGACACGAGCCTACGCCTTAACTGAGGAGGAAGCCAGAGGAAATCCTGATGTTGTGTTAGGTATGTTTCTAGTTAATGATGAACATGCTGCTATTTTATTTTAACAGCGTAATAACCAACCTCGTAATGGCATTTAGCGTAGAAACTGATGTTGGTAGAAACTTAGTAGTCATCCGAATGACTGACGATTGCATGATAGAAATAGAGGGCCATAAGTTTCCTTCTAGACTGTACCTTCTAACCTTAGAAGGATTTGTCATAGTGTTGGGCATGGATTGGTTAGCTGCCAATGAAGCACAATCGTATGTAAGAGAAAGATGATACATCTCAAAGCCACTGACGACAGTCCGATTACGGTTTATGGTGATTGGAATTGCACAATGCCGAACGTCATCTCGATGATCAAGGAAAAAGTTACACGAGGCGCGGTTGCGAAGCTTATCTGCCGTATGTTATTGTCAATAGAATGAAAACGAAAGAACTCAAAGACGTACCCATGGTGTGCAACTTCCCAGAAGTGCTCCCAGAGGACCTACCCGGCTTGCCGCCTGATCGGGAAATAAAATTCCAAATCGACTTACTGCTAGGGGATCAGCCCGTTGCCAAAGCAACCTACCGATTGGCTCCGTCGAAAATGAAAGAATTAATGTCTCAACTTGAAGAATTGATCGAGAAAGAATTTATCAGACCGAGCATCTCACCATGGGGCGTTCCGGTATTATTTGTGAAGAAGAAAGACGGTAGCATGTGCATCGACTACCGTGAATTGAACAAGCGAACAATAAAGAACAAATACCCACTGCCTAGAATAGACGACCTTTTTGACCAACTACAAGGCGCGAGTTGGTTCTCAAAGATCGATCTCAGGTCGGGGTACCATCAATTCAAAGTAAGGGAGGAAGATGTACCAAAAACCGCTTTTCACAAGTGTTATGGGCATTATGAATTCCTCGTGATGTCCTTCGGACTAACCAACGCACCTACAGCGTTTATGGATTTAATGAACAGAGTATGCTGACCAATGTTCGATTGATCAGTGATTGTTTTCATAGATGATATTCTCATCTATTCAAAGAATAAAGGTGACTACCACTATCACCTAAGGGAAATTTTGGAGATTCTAAGGCAGGAGAAGTTGAACGTAAAATTCTCCAAATGCGCATTCTGGCTTAGGGAAGTGCAATTCCTAGGACATGTCATAAACCCAAACGGAATTATGGTAGATCATGCAAAGATCGAGACAATAAAAGAATGGAACATCCCAAAGACACCAATAGAGATACGCAGTTTTCTGGTTTTGGCAAGTTACTATAGGAGATTCATCCAAAATTTCTCGAGAGTAGCCTCAGCATTAACGAAGCTAACACGTAAGGAAGTAAAGTACGAATGGGGTCCAACCCAAAATAATTTGTTTGAAGAACTAAAGACACGATTGACCCAAGCACTGGTCTTAACCCTACCTAAGGGAAACGAAGACTTCATAGTCTACTCTAACGCTTCGGGCCAGGGATTGGGTTGTGTACTTATGCAACGAGGAAAAGTGTTTGCTTATGCCTCGCGACAGTTAAAGGTTCACGAGGTTAACTACCCGAGCGGTGGTTTTCACATTAAAGATATGGAGACACTATCTGTACGGGGTTAAATGTACCATTTACTCCGATCAGAAGAGCCTGAAGTACTTTTTCGAACAAAAGAAATTAAACATGAGACAAAGAAGGTGGTTTGTGACACTTAGAAATTTTTTTTTATTTTCGGGACGAAAATTCTTTCAACTAGGGGATGATGTGACAATTCGGACTTTCCATGTAAACTCCGTTAACCTAATCCAGTTAAAGTTGACTTAATTAACCAAACTTAAACCCTAGGGACTAGTTCTGTCAATTATTAAACTAAAAACCATAGGGACTACTTTTGTCTTTAGTTCAAACCCAAACCATGTTGACTTTTGAGGTCAAAATTCAAATTTTTGTGTTCCTGTTGACTTTTAAAAAGTCAAACTAACCAAACCACAATCTTGATTAACCAAATTCTAAACCTAGGGACTATTCCTTCCAATTTCTAATCTTAAGAACATGAAACTACAGGGAATAAACCTGTAATTAGCCCAACCTGGATTTCAGTTGACTTTTGAAAGTCAAATATCTGGCTTTAATCCAAATTCAAGACCCTACGATCGTTTCTGTTCGAATTGAAACTGTTAGGAGATGAATTATGTCATTAACGACCATAATCATCGTATTAATTTGCATTATTGGCCGAATTAAACCCAATTATGGGTAGCTATGTCGAAACCGTCGACACTATAACTACATTTCAAACGAATTCAATCTTTCGGGCTATTATCCCTTCAATTCGTCACCTGCACACCACATTCGGAGACGCAGCAAGTTCACCGGAGACGCAACAAGGATCACCTGGAATCAACCCACACTAGTCGGAAACGAGCTTTGGTCGTGAACCTGCAATTCATCATCCATTATGGTAACCACCTACACCTATGGCTTCGTTTTTACTCCTAGATTGAAAGCCCTATGTCAATTTAGGCTCATAGAACCGATTCGACTGAAATCCAGTCCTAGGGTTCATACAATTTTACAGTTTGATTGAACCCTACTCTAAACATGTTTTAAATCCAATTAACTTGTATCACCAGACTCGCAATCCTATGTTTAATAAAAACCCTATGTTAATCAAATCATTTATCATCGGATTTTACCAATTGATTCTGTGTTCTTCATTCTAGGGTTTCGTCCCGTTTTTCTTAAATCAAACCATCTCAAACCTGTTATCTTTGCAATTAAACCTAACTACAGGTTCGTCATGACTCGATTAACAAAACCCCCATGATTCCTTGACCATTCACGATCAGATTTGTGGGTTTTGGGACTGGATTCAATCGGTTCTAAGTATAAGGGAAGAACTCAGGAGAGTTATTGATTAAAACCTTTTAAATCCGATTATCCTTGCGAAACCCTAGCGGGCTGAATTGGCTAAACACTTGTGATTACAGGGAGGGGACCCGGGTTCGAGTCTCCCTCCCTTGTTTTTGGTTTTTAATTATTTTCTAAACATTATTTAATTATAAAACCTTTTCCTATATTAATATAATAGTATATTAAAGTGTTTTAACCCGGAAAACAACCCGTAGACTTGGGTTTGATTTTATAACTTATAATTATTAATAATTCCACTTTTAAAATAATATAGTTATATTATTTTCAAACCCCGACTTCGTATGAAACAATATGTTTATATTATTTTTAACCCTTGGCTCCTAGTACAAAATAATATATATATTTTATATTATTTTGCCTTGTTTATTATTTCGTGTGACGTTTTTAAACTAATTAATAATATAATTGTTTATATTATTTACTCACGTTTACTATATCGAATAAAAATAATATATTTATTATTTTTTCCACGCAAATGATTATTTTGTTAATCATACGACTTAAAAATAATATATATAGTTATATTATTTTTCTAACCATTTTAAATGACTTTATTTACTTAGTGTTATTCGTTATTAACGTTCGACACGTAACGCATTTACCTTAATTATTATATTAAGGAATATATATTTCCGTAGACGTGTTCATCTACTTTTAAATCATTAGAATGCATTAAGACGTTCAAACTTCTGTGTCGTAGTCACAAAACCCCATATGGCCCTAATTTATGTGTTTATAATTCTATGGCATACGTAAGTCGTCTGAGACTTACACTTGTGGTTCCAACTTATTTCCTGTGTAATCCAACCACTACTCAAACTAATATGAGTTTCACGGCCCCTTTTTATTTGTTTTCCTATTGGGGGAGAAACATGCTTACACGCAAACATCATTTTACTTGTTTTCATGTTGAGGAGAAACATGCGTACTCACAAACATTATTTTACTTGTTTTCCCGTTGGGGAGAAACATGCATACACACAAACGGTATTTTACTTGTTTTCCCGTTGGGGAGAAACATGCGTACGAACAGACATCCATTACTTGTCTTCCAGCTAGGGAGAGACACACACAAACGGACATGGATGACATAGTATTTCACTACCACTTGTGTACTTAAGCGTAAACTATATCATGAAAGTCCTCACATCGAACCATTTAAATATGAAGAATAGCGAGGTATGTTGAGTAGTACTACTGGGTTTGACAAACCCCACCCGCGTTAGTCGCGCTAACTCAATTGGAGGTCGAACGGGTGTAATATTGACCTAAAACATGCACCATGGTTGATAGACCTGGTGGGAGGCATTCAAACATAAACTGTTAGTCTACGGTTGTGAGAACTTAGAGTAACTTGTACATTGTCTAGCTAGCAATAGGTGTGACTTACGTATGTGGATCCAACAACACTCGAACAGTTTATTTACATACAAACATGTGAACTCACCAACCTCGTGTTGACACTGTTTCTTACATGTTTCTCAGGTCGCTTTGGCACAGGTTGCACACATAGGACATGCATGGAGTCCTACTGTCATATCATTCATTTCAAACATTTTAAACAGTGTTACAAATTTACATTAATTGACGCTTGTTGCGTGTAATTACTTTTGATTTCATTTAACTCTGAACATTTATGTTATGACATTTTAAGTCCCATAGAGTGTCGTTTGATGTAATTAATGACTGAGATCCTGGCTTGTCACACGCCAAAAGGTGAAACTCCGTTAGTGGAATTTGGGGGTGTGACATGGTTGGAACTGCTAAAAGATTATGATTGTGAGATATTGTACCATCCAGGCAAGGCAAATGTAGTGGCTGACGCCTTGAGCAGAAAGGGAGAGTCGACGCCTATCCAGATCAAAGCATGTCAGTTGATTATAACCCCAGATCTGATGAATGAAATAACAAAGGCGCAAGATGAAGCACTATTAGAAAGGAATGTGAAACGGGAAATAATAGTAGGACAACAGAGTAATCTGGAGGCCAATGCGTATGGTGTACGAACTCGTTTTTGCCGGATGTGGATACCTAAGATTGGTGAACTTAGGGCCAAAATCCTCGATGAGGGCTATAAGTCTCGCTACTCTATCCACCCCGCTACTCTATCCACCCCGGGACGAACAAAATGTATCAAGACTTGAAGAAAGAATACTGGTGGCATGGCATGAAGAACGATGTGACAAAATATGTGAGCAAGTGCCTAACTTGTTCACTAGTCAAGCCGAGCACCAGAAACCATGCGGTAAGATGCAACCCTTGCCGATACAGGAATGGAAGTGGGAAGAGATCACAATGGACTTCATTACTAAGCTACCGCGAACAGCTAAAGGCAATGATACCATTTGTGTGATCGTCGATTGCTTGACGAAAAGTGCTCACTTTTTACAAATACATGAGGCTTCTTCGTCTGAGAAACTCGAAGAGTTGTTCATCAACGAAATCGTGAGCAGACATGGTATGCCAGTGTCGATCGTGTCCGACAGGGACACTCGATTCACGTCAAGATTTTGGAAGAAATTTAATGAAGCAATGGGCACTAGACTAAATATCAGCACCGTTTAACACCCTCAAACCGATGGTCAATCAGAAAGGACCATTCAGACCTTGGAGGACATACTCCGGGCCTGTATCATTGATTTCAGTGGAAGCTGGGATAGCCATCTGCCATTGGCGGAGTTTTCGTATAACAACAGCTATCACTCAACCGTTGGCATGCCGCCATTTGAGATGCTGTTTGGAAGAACATGTATAACCCCGGTCTGTTGGGGGGAAGTTGGTTAGAAATACTTTGCAAGTCTCGATGTGGTCAAAGCTACTTCCGAGAAATTCGACCAGATCAAAGCACGCATGAAAGCCGCTAAAGACCGACAAAAATCATATGCGGATAAGAGAAGAAGAGATTTAGAGTTTCAAGTAGGGGACATGGTACTATTAAAACTATCACCCTGGAAAGGAATTATCCGATTCAGAAAACGTGGCAAACTAAGTCCAGGGTTTGTCGGACCTTTAAGATTCTTAGCGAGAATTGGACAAGTTGCTTACCGACTTGACCTTCCCGATGAGCACAGTGGGATTCACCCCACATTCCACGTGTCGCACTTACGCAAGTGCCTTGCTGACGACATGGCTCACGTACCATATAAAGAGATTGAGGTAGATAACAGTCTAAACTATGTAGATGAACTAGTAGCTATCCTTGACCGAGTCAAAAAATGACTACGCAATAAGTCAATTCCTTTAGTCAAAGTACAATGGAAATACAGAAAAGTTTCAGAAGCTACATGCGAAAAAGAGAACAAAATGAAGGAACTGCATCCGTAGTTGTTTAACTGGTAAAGAGTTTCGAGGACGAAATGTAAGTCCCCAAACCGGGCACCCTACAATTGGTTCTCATAACTGGTTATTTTCTATAAACGTACATGTTTTGTCTAACAAACGTACAACGGAAGTCTTTTTAAATTATTTATTGCTCTTTAAGGTCATTAATGTTATTAACCTTACCTCATGATTGTCTGCACACCAATCCGAGTAACACCACTCCCAAGCCAAGATACGCCGACCCCAAGCTCACCTGCATCACAATCTAACGTACATACAAAGTCAGCTACGCTGAGTGAGTTCTAATAGTTTAATTTAAACAAAATCCAACTCGTCTCATTTAATATTTATTTGAACTTTACTCAGGACCCACGGTCCTTATAAAATAGGTCACAATTCATTAAAAAATAGATAACCCTTGGTGTCACACGATATCCCATAATAATTCATTACCCAACAGTCATCCCATTATAATAATAATCCCGCAGTCTCATCGACATAGGTCGAACTTACTACACTAAAACTCATACTCAAGTACACGTATTAACTCGACACTTGGGTAATCAAAACAAATCCCTAGACATCAACTTACTCAGCCTTGACCAAGGATCTTACAAATCAACTGACATAACTGTTGTAAGCACCACATCACAATACTGACACAACGGTCAATCAAACTCTACTCACCACATTAATACTATCTCATGAAAAATAAATATAACTCAACGCTTGAACTCAATTATATAAGCACACAAACATATATCTCATCACTGCACCCTCGTTAGGGTTACCCTCGTCAGAGCGTTCGACACACCCCGATCTCATCATTAACCTGCTGAATATTGCCACTTTTGGTGACCTCCCGAAGGACTTCGTCCCTAACAATCCCATTTGCCGTGTCATAAAGACCGCGATGCAAACACAATACCTGTCGTGTCACAAGGACAACGACACAATACACACAACACATGTATAAAACACATAACATCATACTCTACTTACATGACTCATTAACTTCACCTGCACTTACACATAGCACTAGGATAAGATATCCTACACGTATTCATAAGCGTTTAGCTTATATCACGACTCACCCCGACTAACTCACAACACAATACACTGCTAATATAGCAACACGAATACAAATACCACCTCTCATTATCTAAGCACATACCACGTACATGCACACCCTGTGACACCTCCTAGTCAGGATACGTTTAAAACATACGTTGGATAACGTTTAACAACATAATAAAAACCCCGACACTCGTCCCATTCACTTGTTCAACCAACACCATGCAAACCTAGTGTCTCTCGTTCAAGTGATCCGGACCGTCCTCGATTCAATTGGAACCCGCACCCGAACCGACTACCTCCCATGCATGCGTAACGTGACCATGCAAATAATAATCCCACGAGAGAACACGTATTAGAACCAGTTTTCTACCTTGCATGCGAGCCACGCAACTAAACCCCAACCGGGTTACTCTGGTTCCCACGTCGTGCACCCCATCCGCTTGTCACCGTCGTCGCCCTTGTATCCTTCCTCGTGTACCGCTAGCCGAGCACCACCAGGAGTACCCTCACCATTGCGATCTTCATTCTCGTCGTCGTGCACTACTATCCGGTCTCCAACCTACACCACAACCGTGATTACGCCGCCCTCCTCGTCAAGTCTAGTCCTAGCTGGATGCAACACCAACCTTTACTTCTTCGTTCGCCGTCGTGAACTACCACCACGGCAGCCCCCGACACCACTACCGTCGGCCCAACATCCCCCGTCGTCGGGCACCCACACCCTTGCGCCCCTTCTCTCTCTCTCTCACCGTCCACCCCTAACGGCCACTCGTCCTTTACCTACGATAGTCCCTGTCACGTGCCAACTCCGGCCACCATTGCTCATAGTCGGCCACCACAAGTCCTAATCGGTTTCCAACAATTATAAACAATATGCGTGAAGAGTATAAACGAGGATTACCTTGGTTGAAGGTGGAGTTTCCTGCTCGAAGCCGTTATCGGATTTCCCTTGTCGCCGGCCTCCTCCCTTGCGGCCTCCCTGTTGCCGTAGAACTCCCTAGACCAAATATGGTCTAGGGTTTGCACTATTATGGTATTTAAACCAAGAGAGTTTACCTTCCGGGTCACCGTACTAGCCTTAACTGTGTGTTTTTAACTCGAACTGCTCAATAACGACCCACACGAGTCTATCTCAGTAGTTAAACGTGCCTCCTTCGGCTAACTCTATCCATATTATATATATATTTTTTTATACATCTGGGTTCGGGTCATCCTCGAATCCTGCATCGGTACAAACCAACACAACATATTCTTGTGCACCCAATGAATTCGGTGCCAACATTCACCTTGACACTGCCTTGTTGCTCTTACCGTTCTTAACAACATCGTAGGTTACATCCCTGGTACTATGTTACACAACACTGCCTATTTGTCCGCTCACTTATCAAATTTCAGTTCAGCTCAAAGGCAAAACTTCCTATGTCTCTCGTAAAACCCTAATGAACTCGTCATTCCGACAATTATTCTCCCAAGTAGGATCCTTGTCTTTCACAAACAGGAGTAATAGTTGCCTCACTATCGCGTGTTCATCACGCTCCTCCCGTATGCTCTAATTGTCATTTTACGATGAATTCTCAAACTCAATCCCACTGCCCTACCCATAAGGGCATTGCTTTGTCCTTTTTCTGACGATCTCTAGGAGCTTGTGCAAAGATACACTGGTCTCCACCAAATTCCTCTACCATAGCATCTCTTAACTTCATTATCACGCATTTAACACGTCCCGTAAGTACGTACACACCTAACGCTGAGGTCATCTTCATTAACTTTCGATGCTTCTCAAGGCTCGTATGCCTTTGTCGTGTCCGTTTCGATCAACTAACGCTTAATTTCCTTAAATGCTCCACGGGAGCTCATATTAAGCTGGTCTTGGATTTTTCTAGCGTAGGCATATATTTCTTTGTCTCTTACGTGAAATCTTGCACGTGTCCCCCCTGAGTTTCACCTTTCTCCATGTTGCTCTACCATTACCGTACGATCCACGACCGCATCTCATTTATCATGTACGAACATGAAGTCCGCCTGCTCACAAGCCTCATCTATTCGTCGTCTCCCCCAGGGAAGAACATCCCTAATTTTTTGGTGTCTCGCCTCGACTGAATTCTTTATATGGAACGTGTTCCATGAAGGTCCTTTGTCACCTTCTTAACTATGTGCTGAAATCTTCAGCGTCATCACCTTGATCTCATCGTAAACTTTTCTGGTCAAGCGTCCACGTAAACATTTTTATAATCTATTCTCACAGCTCTGTCCATTGGCTTTGTGCTCCGAATTCCCGATATATAAGCATAGGCATCTCATAAGAGCACCTTATTGGTCGCCTAGAAAGACGTCGAGACTCCTTGCCTTACCTCGACGTATCAGCGTCAAGAGAATCGTCAAGATAGAAATATCATACTTGAGCACACTAACCATCCGTCCTATGTACGACTAAGCGTGTACTACTAGGACACACACTGACACACATAACTACAGAACACACGTTGTTCTACACATGTACTAGTGACTCAACCTTCTAACTCGCATAAAGTGCACATACACAACTAGCTAGATCTGGATAAATCTACGCGCATACAGTATGACCTCGTCATTTATAGACACACAAGTATATCATGTTGTATGGCCCAAAGGCACCAGGAAACACGATCTCCCGCCTGACTGCCGTCAGACACAATAACCTGTTGACAAAAGTCAACACCATATCAAGCTTACACTTGATCTCCCGCTTGACTAATGTCAGACACAAATAACTCATACTCATAAGCAACTCAATTAACGACATACCAGTTTATTCACAAAAACACTTTCATGTCCTTAAGAACCAAAACATTTACCTCACGAAGATCTATGCCATAAGATATAAGGACATTTAATATCATAGTAAGGCTAAACACACTCCCTTACACTTCATACATCACCTATTCATAACACATAGGTGAAACTATCTTAAGACCGTAGACACACACAATTAATCAAAACTCATGTCTACACTGGTCCATTCATATAGTCCAATCAACCAAATCATAGCATAAAATCAAAGATTACGCTTAGTATGAACTCACGTTGTTCAAAAGGTAATCACATAATCACACTTAATTAACACTGCACCATCAATAGCGAGCTATCACACATGCGACTATCATTAACTACGTTTTAAACCATCCCATGGTAAGATTCACTGTCAAGGTTAAAATCAAGCAATTAAAAACCAAGAACAAATATTCCGTCACAAAAGTGCCTGAAAGCCATTACTCAAAATGATCTAGTCCTCTCGTGGTAACCACCACTATTCTAGTCATTGAACAAGTTGAAGTTATCCCCCACTTACTCCTCGTCCTCGGATTCCTCCAACCATCCAGTTCCTGATTCTGCGTAGTGTGTCGAGGGCTGACTTCTGACTACAAATGCATTTCTTCCTCTCCTATAAAAGGGACTGCTGAGCCCGCCCCTCATAGTTGCCCTGGTAGTACTGGGGGCATTTGGCACCGGAGGCGCCAAGATCACCTCCTGTGCTGGTAGGTCCTGCTCATCCTTTGTCGTCGATGGAACCACCTTCAAAGGAACAGGTGCTAAAATCCGTCTCCCTCCAATGATAACCGTGCGAACGACAGCCAAACGTCTAGCCCGCCGCTCTGTCAACCTCTTAATAAAGGCTCCTCGCCTAACCCATCTAGTCCGAATCGTCATGGCCATCAGTATCTGCACAAGATAGAACGTTGGAGTGATTACTATGGGCGTCAAATTCTGAATATGTGAGTAATCGTAGACTGCCAAATCATGGTGATCAAATGCAATTTGGTGGGCCACATTACTGCCCGGATTCTAAACCTTCCCCATCATATTCACACTATCTTTCTATCTTTCACACACCCCGGATGCACATGCAACCCACACAACCCAAATATCACCACGCAATAATCTAGCAAGTCATCATCTTTATCACAATTTCACACCATCCAAGGTTAGACACAAAATTACTTCATCATATTGACACACCAAACTATCTCACATAGTTACAATTAATGCTACTCCACATTACTCAACTCACATCCTGGTCTCACTTAATCATACCACACAAGTCCACGCAGTGTTACACTACATAATTAATATATTAACAATAAATGTTCAACTCAAAAGACGTACATCTTAGCTCGCGGTTACTCATGGTGGCATTTGTTTCACCCTCGTCCCGTTTTTAGTTTAAGTTAAGGCATTTTATTTGTTTTAAAAATACCACTTTTCTTTTGAACAACGACTCTGATACCAACTTGTAAGGCACCAAACTGGGCACCCTAAAGTTGGTTCTCATAACTGGTTATTTTCTATAAACGTACATGTTTTGACTAACAAACGTACAGTGGAAGTCTTTCTAAATTATTTATTGCTCTTTAAGGTCATTAATGTTATTAAACTTACCTCACGAATGCCTGCACACCAATCCGAGTAACACCGCTCCCAAGCCAAGATACGCCGACCCCAAGCTCACCTGCAATAAAATCTAACGTACACACAAAGTCAGCTACACTTAGTGAGTTCTAATAGTTTAATTTAAACAAAAAAAGCAACTCGTCTCATTTAATATTTATTTGAACTTTACTCAGGACCCACGGTCCTTATAAAATAGGTCCATAATTCATTAACAAATAGATAACCCCTGTTATCACACGATATCCCATAATAGTTCATTACCCAAGACTCATCCCATTATAATAATAATACCGCAGTCTCATCGACATAGGTCGAACTTACTACACTAATAACTCATACTCAAGTACACGTACTAACTCGACACTTGGGTAATCACAACAAATCACTAGACATCAACTTACCCAGCCTTGACCAAGGCTCTTACAAATCAACTGACATAACAATTGTAAGCACCACATCACAATACTGACACAACGGTCAATCTAACTCTACTCACCACATTAATACAATCTCATGCACAATAAATATAACTCAACGCTTGTATGCAATTTAACGGAATTATATAAGCACACAAACACATACCTCATCACTGCACCCTCGTTAGGGTTACCCTTGTCAGGGCGTTCGATACACCTCGAGCTCATCATTAACCTGCTGAATATTGTCGTCACTTTTGGTGACCTCCCGAAGGACTTCGTCCCTCACAATCCCGTTTGCCGTGTCATAAAGACAACGATGCAAACACAATACCCGCTGTGTCACAAGGACAACGACACAATACACACAACACATGTATAAAACACATAACATCATACTCTACTTACATGACTCATTAACTTCACATACATTTACACACAGAACTAGGATAAGATATCCTATACGTATTCATAAGCGTTTAGCTTATATCCCGACTCACCCCGACTAACACACAACACAATACACTACTAATATAGCAACACACATACAAATACCATCTCTCATTATCTAAGCACATACCATGTACATGCACACCCTGTGACACCTCCTAGTCGTACCCGTACGACCTGTAAATGCAATCCCGACTCACCCCTATTAGGTCACTATCCGACCCATGACCATATACCCACCTGTAACCCGCACATCCTATGGACACACACAGTCCCTTAGCCTCACATTTAACCATTTAACTTCAGAAACTCATCGGGTTAAATTCCAAGGTTCTTTACACATTTAATGCAATGAAACATGTTATGAAAGTATGTACGATAGCCCCAAAAACGTTAAAAAACATTTAAAAGAGGGGATTAGAAACTCACTGGTTATGCTACGTCCCGCTCCTTGTTCTGTAACTCGTCCGTCCACGCTTAAATCACAAACGTGACAACGTATGATCACACGATCAGGATACTTTTAAAACATACGTTGGATAACGTATAACAACATAATAAAAACCCCGACACTTGTCCCATTCATTTGTTCATCCAACACCATGCAAACCTAGTTTCTCTCGTTCAAGTGATCCGGACCATCCTTGATTCATTTGGAACCAGCACCCGAACCGACTTCCTCCCATGCATGCGTAACGTGACCATGCAAATAATAATCAAACGAGAGCACACGTATTCGAAATAGTTTTCTCCCTTGCATGCGAGCCACGCAACTAAACCCTAATTGGGTTACTCCGGTTCCCACGTCGTGCACCCCATCCGCTTGTCACCGCCGTCGCCCTAGTATCCTTCTTCGTGTACCGCTAGCCGAGCACCACTAGGAGTACCCTCACCATTGCCATCTTCATTCTCGTCGTCGTGCACTACTATATATATCCGGTCTCCAAACTACATCACCACCGTGATTACGCTGCCCTCCTCGTCAAGTCTAATCCTAGTCGGATACAACACTAACCTTTACTTCGCCCTTCGCCGTTGTGAATTACCACCACGACAGCCCCCGGCACCACTACCGTCTGCCCAACATCCCCCGTCGTCGGGCAACCACACCCTTGCGCCTGTTCTCTCTCTCTCTCTCTCTCGCCTTCCACCCCCCTACGGCTACTCGTCCTCTACCAACGGCAGTCCCTGTCACGTGCCACCTCCGACTATCATTGCTCACAGTCGGCCACCACAAGTCCTAATCGGTTTCCAACAATTATAAATAATATGCGTCAAGAGTATAAATGAGGATTACCTTGGTTGAAGGTGGAGTTTCCCGCTCGAAGCCGTTATCGGATTTCCCTCGTCGCCGGCCTCCTCCCTTGCGGCCTCCATGTTGCCGTCGAACTCCCTAGACCGAATATGGTCTAGGATTTGCACTATTATGGTATTTAAACCAAGAGAATTTACCTTCCGGGTCCCCGTACTAGCCTTAACTGTGTGTTTTTAACTCGAACTACTCAATAACGACCCACACCAGTCTATCTCGGTAATTAAACGTGCCTCCTTCGGCTAACTCTAACCATATTATATATATATTTTTATACATCTGGGTTCGGGTCGTCCATCAACCCAAACTATTAGCGTCTAGATTTCTGGGATGTTACACGAAACCCCTTTAAGTAGGGTAGACTTGTAACATCCTGAAATAATAGAAACGAATAAATAATGGCAAGAGCGGGATTTAAAATAATAGTAGACGGACTATGACGGTAGGACGGTTATGACGGACGGCCGAAGGTTTTCCGGACGGTTAGTGCAGACGGACGGTTAATAAAATGGGCTACGACGGTAGTTCGAGGGTGTTTGTGTTTGTGACTTACGTAATCAAAATGACGGGTTATATGTGTATGACCAATGAATTTTCACCAAGAAATAAGCATGTATGTATTCATATACGTACTCATTATAAATGATAAACAGAAGCAGTAAAGTAAAGAAGTACAAATATACATGTGTGTGTGTGTATATATATATATATATATATATATATGTTAATGACTGCTTGTTTTAAACTTCAACTCACCAGCGTTAACTGACTTTAAGTATGCATTTCATGAAACAAGAAGGGTGTGCAAAGTGTGATGGGTACCTGGCATAACTGATATCCCATTTTATTTGATTTTATGTTAAGACAATGTTATATTATGTTAAGACTTCCACTGTTATGTAACTGAATGATGTATGTTTTCGCTACTTTTTTAATGTTTTAATTTAAGTCCAACACTTTGATGACTATATTTATGAGTAAATCCAACAATTGAGGTCTCACGAGAAAGATGCCTTACACCATCAAGCACGTACACCCGAGGCGGAGAACATCACAAATGAAGTACAATCCAACTCTATACAGTCTACTTCATCACCTTCCGTGTCTCAGAGGTAAGTATTCCTACCCCATCTATATCAGACTTATATCCTAACAGTATACTTGAAAATGAAAGTCCAGATACACAATAGAGATACACTCTACCATCAAGAACTAACCGTGGAGTACCGCTTAGAAGATAAAGTGTAGAACATGAACCAAAAGGTCAAAATACTTCATTGCTAATGTAGTACACTGTGAAAAACTTTCTAAACCGGTGCAGTCATTCTGAAATAAGTTAAGTTTACAAAGAGTCCCAAATACAGCAGAAGAAGCATAAAAGGTAAAATAATGGAAATACGTGATGGAAGTTGAAATGTTAGCTCTACAAAGAAACAAGACTTGGGAAAAATGCATACTAGCTAAAGGAAAAAAAACTAGTTGGATGTAAATGGGTGTTCACCATAAAATACAGTTGGAAGATATAAATCTTGTGTATTATACGAGTTGAATAAATATAATGTTATATACTTAGTAATCAAAAAATTATGTCTTTAAAAACATATGTATTACACGGGTTGAATAAAATATAATATCACCTGTTAACAAATAAACTCGTCAAAATATGTCTTAAAAAAGTAATTTGACGCGACAGTTATAATCCTGTTAAGTTCATTTTTAAAACATTTTTTTAACTGAATATTAATTTTTCTTATGTAATTGATAAATGAATTCATATTAAATTCATTTGGTTAATGATATTAAGTATCCATAATTGGATATATATTAAATATTTAAAATATATTTTTTAATATCATCTATTATTAATTATAATAAATAAAGGTTTTGAGGTGATAAGTGTCATCATTCTAGAGCCTTTTGATCTTTGTTTTCCTGACTAAACATTTCCCAATTATCTATTTTAATTTATTTTTTTAAACTCCTAAAATAATTAAATACCATTTAAACGTTTCCATATTTCTTATGATTTTAAATTTTAAACATTAAATGTAGGATAACTTTTATTTGATCAATAACTTCCTTTTTTAAATTAAATATTTATAATTAAATTTAACTAATTCAATATAATTTATAAGATTTAGAGGTGTTAATTTTTTATTCTTTGAAATATTATGAATTGTTACTATATTAGTATTTTATTTATGTTAAAACAATTCCATACACACATATATATAATCTATTTTCTATTATTTATATTACTTAATAAATAAAAATCTTATGGGACACGTGCGTAATTCTCGAGTCCTTCCATTTATATTTTCTCGTATAAACCATTCTAACCAATTATTTTATGCAACTAAATTATTTCTTATAATTTAGTATCATAATAAATGTATATTCCATTATTATTTAATATTTGATTAATATCAACATAATAAAACAAAATATTTGTTGTATATTTTTTAAATCAGTAATGAATATATGATTTAGATTGACATTTTGTTTCACAAAATCAAATAAAATTAAGTAATCTACTAATTGTGACCCTCTAAAATCTAATAATAATTTATCAACATATAAGATATTTATTTATTGTATTTTTTCATGATTAAACTCGTGTAATACACGGGAATCTAATCTACTTATTTGATAAGAAAGAGATACGGGAAAAACATGTTGAGTATGCACCACAAAGTGAAATTTGTCCCCTAAAATTTTTATTTATTAGTATAGAAATTGAACTACTCCATTTATTGTCAATTGATATTAGAGGGAACCTTATATGGAGTATTGACGGGATTTGGAGAGATATTTCTCCGATTTACTTTTCAACTATTTTCAATATTTTTAAAAGAACACAATAAGAAGAACAAACATCTCACAACTATTAAAACAAACTTTCTTCGTGTATCAAAATAATTATATTCTACTTTTAGACACTTGGTTCGAAGAAAGGCAATTAAGGATAATAATTAATAAATTGAGCAATGACCAATTATGAATCAACGTGTCAAGTCTTGTTAGTTTGTCTTCATCGACGTGTTTGTCATATACTACTTTCAGTCAACTTGTTTTAAAGAATTCATTTTCATACAACTCCAAGTCAAACCAATGGGATTTCCAATCTTCCATATGCTATGTAGTATATGAATCTGAAAATCGTACAAACAGGAACAACAAAACGAAATTGAATTGCAACTTGGATTATCTTGAAGTCGTGATTATATCACTTTTAGATAAAACCAATTTGAGACACACAATTGTTTTATCGAATAAAATCAAGATGATGATGAAGAACGAATTTGAAAAGATGAGAGAAATTTTATTTTCTTGTGCCCTAGATATTGATCGATGTGCGCATTTATCCCCAAATAAAATATTAACCGAATGAAAACTTCTGTTCGGTTCTTTTGTGTGGGCCTAAGAACAATATGGACTTAAGTCAAATGAATATTAAAATGAATACATGGCTGCTCAAAGTTGCACTAGCCCAAGTCCACGTATTATGCCCACTTTAATTATTATTGATAAATACATAACATTATTAGTTTAAACAAGTCTATCTCCATCTCCAAACTTGTTAACAACCAATAAAGTTTTAATCGATCTGAAAGTTAGTCCAATATTTCAAAATCCATATTGATAATTAATAAAATTACCAACATTCCTCTCCCATTTTAGTAATATCAATGATTAACTCAATTCAACTCTCACACAATACAAACTTACGCATAAATGAAAATGTCCTATGGATTGAATTTCCATCTTAGTATAATACATGATTCAAATATTCGAATATCAAAGGTGTCACAAGGATTGAACCATTGCTATTCTGTTGAATACCTGAAGGTAGTATACACGTAAGTTTACAAATTCATTGTTCTTTCTTGACACTATATTTTACTAGCTTGTGTCCTAATCCTTCAATGAGTATATCGAAGCCAAGTCCACAGCTTCTTGAAGCAGCTAAACCTCATACTCATATAGGTAGTTCTTTAGATTCTTGCACCTACAAATGTAATTTTTCAAAGAACTATTAAGAAGCAAAACTTCAACCTACATTATCTTGCAGTCTGAACACATACCTTGGGATGATTAAATAATGTGTTCCAATGTCTTAGTAACAAGCTTTCCGCATTGAATTCAACATCTAACATTGTATTAGATGGGAATTGGGTGTCTTGTCATAAGACAATTTTAAATGGACTTTAAACCCATCCCTATGGCTGACCTTTTCACGAGATCTCTAGTTAACCCTTTGTTTAGATGACCAGCCATGTTAAGTTCTGATTTGACAAATTGTACGGATATCACACCATTCATGATTAATTCCCTAATCATACTATGTCTAACACCCAAGTGCCTTGACTTTCCATTATACACATGGTTGTAAGCCTTATCCAGTGTAGCTGCACTATCACATCTGATAGATATGGGTGATATCGGTTTGGACCACAACGGAATCTCGTATATCAGATTCTTTAGCCATTCAGCTTCTTTACCAGCTGCTGCCAAAGCTACAAACTCAGATTCCATAGTCAAGTTTGTGATGCAAGTCTGCTTCTTTGAAGCCCAGGTAATTGCTCCTCCACCAAGAAGGAATATCCATCCAGTTGTAGAAGAGTGGTCTTCCACATTTGTTATCCAGCTTACATCAGAATAACCTTCTATGACTGAAGGGAAACCTGAATAGGTCAGTCCATAGTTCATAGTTCCCTTGATATATTGTAACAGTCTGTTTACTACTTGCTAGTGTTGTGTACTTGGATTACTAGTAAATCTGCTCAGTCTTCCAACTGCGTATGCTATATCTGGTCTTGTACTAATCATAGCATACATCAAACTTCCAATAACTTTTGCATATTGAAGTTGAGAGACAGAATTGCCTTTATTAGGCAAAAGTTTGATGTTTGAATCTATAGGGGTACTTACTGATGAACAATCCCAATGATTGAATTTTCTTAACACCTTCTCAATATAATGTGACTGTGTCAAAGAAATATTGGTGTTACTTCTCTTTATCCTTATTCCCAGGATAACATCAGCCTCCCCCAGATCCTTCATATCAAATTTAGATGACAACAAGCTCTTAGTCTCATCAACCAGTGCTTGATCTGTACCAAAAATAAGCATGTCAACTACATACAAACATATGATGACCCATTTTCCTGAGGAGTCAAATATGCTATAAACACACTTATCAGCTTGGTTCAAATAGAACCCGTTTGACTGAATTACCTCATCAAATTTCTGATGCCACTGTTTAGGTGCTTGTTTTAGACCATACAGTGATTTGATGAGCTTACAAACCTTATGTTCATTTCCAGGTAATATGAATCCCTCTAGTTGCTTCATATATACTTCCTCTTCTAATTCTCCATTAAGAAAAGCTGTTTTCACATCCATTTGATGAATTATCAAATTGTGGATTGAAGCAAGTGCCACTAACAACCTTATGGTGGATATTCTAGCAACAGGTGCGTAAGTGTCAAAGAAGTCAATTCCTTCTTTTTGTCTAAAGCCTTGTACCACCAATCTAGCTTTAAACTTATCAATACTACCATCCACCTTCATTTTCCTCTTGAAAATCCACTTATTGCCCAACGGTTTACAACCAGGTGGTAAGTCAGTCAGTTTCCAAGTGTTATGTTGCATAATGGAGTCCATTTCATCTTGTATGACCTCTTTCCAAAATAACACATATCTAGAAGCCATAGCTTCTTTATAACTTATGGGATCCTCTTCAATATTATAACAGTATTGAAATTTAGGCTCGGTGTCATTTCTAGATCCCTCAATCAAGTAGAGATGGAAATCAGAACCAAAGGACTTTGCCTTTCTCGTTCTAACACTTTTTCTCGGCTCTGATGAGACAAGTGTGTTATTAATACCAGTAGAAGAATTGTTAGTAGAGTCATTGATCCTACTTTCCGAATTTTGACTGATATCCCTTGGTCTAGGTAATGATGTGAATCTTTATTCGTAAAAAATCGCATCTCTAGAGTCTATAACAGTATTAACTGACACCGAATCATTTGGTTCTAACACATAGAATCTATATGCTTTTGAATTTTCAGCATATCCGATGAATATGCAATCAATTCCCCTTTCACCAAGGTTCTTTCTCTTAGGTTCTGTAAGTCGTACCACAGCCCTACAACCCCAAACTTTCAGATAATACAAGTTAGGGGGTTTTCCCTTCCACAACTCATAAGGGGTCACTTTATTTCTTTTGTTGGGAGTTCTATTTAATATATAGCAAGCTGTTAACATTGCTTCTCCCCAAAACCCATCACTCAAACCAGAGTATGATAGTAAGGAATTGACCATTTCTTTTAATGTCCTATTTTTCCTTTCGGCGACACCATTCTGTTGTGGTGTGTAAGGAGCTGTGGTCTGGTGAATTATACCGGTGGATTGAAATAATGTTGGATCATAGTATTCACCTCCACGGTCTGTTCTAAGTGTCTTGATTAGAATACCATGAGACAACTCAACTTCTTGTTTAAATATTTTAAACTTTCCTAATGCTTCATCCTTGGTATTAACCAGATATACATAACAATATCTAGTGGCATCATCAATAAATGTCACGACATATTTTTTATTACCCAAAGATGGTGTACTATGAAAATCACATAAATCTGAGTGAATAAGTTCCAATTTACTAGATATTCTTTTAACATCTTTAAATGGTTTTCTAGTAATTTTGGTTAAATTACATGTGTGACATTTATTGTTATGCATATCAAAAGCTGGTATTAAATTCATTTTAGACATATCTACCATTTTAAAATAATTAACGTGACCTAAACGAGCATGCCACAATTTTGAGACGTTGTCAGTGGGATCGTTAGATGAGGATGTCATACATACGGATTCACATGGAAAAGGAACATGGATATTTAATTTAAACATTCCATTAGATAAGTAGCCAAATCCAACAAAGGTACCATGTTTAGATAATACATACTTATCGGATTCTAAAACTTGTTTAAACCCGTAATTATTTAACACAATACCGGATATTAGATTCTTTCGAATTCCCGGTACGTACAACACATTATCTAATACAAGTTTCTTTCCAGAAGTAAATACAATATTAACCACTCCTACTCCCTTGATGGGTTCGGTAGCTACATTTCTCATTCGTAATACGGATCCATCTTCAATTGATTTAAGACTGTCGAACCATCTCAAATATTTACAAACGTGGATAGTAGCTCCAGAATCCACCCACCATGCCACCAAATCATCCTGAACATACAGTGATTCAGAGACAAAAGAAACATAATTCAGACTTGAATTATAATTACATGTCTGACTTGTGGTACAGTGGCTTAGTATGTCTCCTGTCTTGGAAACATTCCCTAATTGACATTTATTTTTAAACTTTGACCAGTGGCCCATTTTCTTTTCAATTTGACCAAGGCTCACGTTATTATCTTTTAAGTGAACATGGCTCAATGGCCTTTTGTTTGTTAATTTTACAATTGGTCCAGTAGACCAAATTTTGTTTTCCAAATGATTTTCACAAAACATGTTTTCTATTAAGTCAGCCTTGTTCACTAATTCAACTTGCGAAATTAAAGCGGAGTTTTGTGACGTACCATTTGTGTTGGCGGGTCCTTGGACCCACTTGGGCCGACGCTATCGGCTGACTTGTTCCCGACACCCGGTTTCACTCGGCAATCTCGTTTAAGGTTTCCCGGTTTCCCGCAATTCCAGCAAGTGAATTTCTGTTTCTTATTTGAGTCTGGAAATTTCCCCTTGAACTTACGTTTGCCCTTTTGGTCTTTGTTAAATTTCTTTGGCTTATTCGCATGTTCAACCATATTAACAGTGGATTGATTATCTTCAATCTTGCCTTTCCCTTTTCCAATTTCTTGTGACCGTAAGGATTCCTCAATTCTCAAATGACTACCCAATTGAACAAGACTTAAATCTTCCTTTCGGTGTTTGAGTGTATGTTTAAAATCTTTCCATTGTGGTGGAAGTTTATCAATGATACTCGACACCGAAATCGATTCGTCCATATGCATCTTGTGTTGTTCAAATTGACCGAGTATATGAAGCAATTCATTAAATTGCTCCATAATCGGCCTACTGTCTACCATTTTGTAAGAATTGAAATTGGTCACAAGAAATTTCTTACTAGACGAGTCTTCTGCCATGTATTTCGCCTCCAACGCGTCCCATAGTTCCCTCGCTGATTCTGCGTTCTGGTGCACGTCAAACAAGGCATCAGACATCCCGTTCAGAATATGCCCTCGGCATATGTAATCATCGTTTTCCCATTTCAGTCGGCGTCGTTGTTGGTCCAGGGTTTCGTTTTCTGTTTCTTCAGGCATGGGGGTCGAGAGGACATACACGACCTTCAAAGTTGTGAGAAGAAAGTGCATCTTCTTCTTCCATCTACGAAAATCTTGACCCTGGAACTTGTCGAGTTTTGAAAATTTACTAGACATCTCTTTCACAGATTCTCCGGTTACCATTGAGAAGGAATCGATTGACAGAAATTGGTTTTATCTTTGTAGTATATGAATCTGAAAATCGTACAAACAGGAACAACAAAACTAAATTGAATTGCAACTTGGATTATCTTGAAGTCGTGATTATATCACTTTCAGATAAAATCAATTTGAGGCACACAATTGTTTTATCAGATAAAATCAAGATGATGATGAAGAACGAATTTGAAAAGATGAGAGAAATTTTATTTTCTTGTGCCCTAGAAACTGATCGATGTGCGCATTTATCCCCAAATAGAATATTAACCAAATGAAAACTTCTATTCGGTTCTTTTGTGTGGGCCTGAGAACAATATGGACTTAAGTCAAATGAATATTTAAATGAATACATGGCTGCTCAAAGTTGCACTAGCCCAAGTCCACGTATTATGCCCACTTTAATTATTATTGATAAATACATAACATTATTAGTTTAAACAAGTCTATCTCCATCTCCAAACTTGTTAACAACCCATTAAGTTTTAATCGATCTGAAAGTTAGTCCAATATTGATAATTAATAAAATTACCAACATGCTAAAACTTCTAAATTAATAACAAAAACGCAGATTACACAGGTTGTTACTTCTGCAAATTTTATTCACCTTCTGCATACACACAGTGCTCTTAATGTCGTAGGAAATTGGGTCACTTTATATTATAAAATATTAATAAAATAATATTAACGTTACTCTCGTTAATCATGGGAAACAAATAGTACATTGTTGTAACATCCCGAAATAATAGAAACGAATAAATAATGGCAAGAGCGGGATTTAAAATAAAAGGAAGAGGAAACGGGCTCGGGCTTGGCACCCATGGGCCGAAGGGAGCCCAACTATATAAAGAACAAATCATAAACCCACCTCATTATTCATCTTCGTTATCATCTAGAGAGAGAAAAAGGCTACAGAGAGAAAGCTTCAATCACAACCCGAGACCTCCATCGGTGGCTTAGGTCATTGCTGGAACTTCCCTGAGGATTGGAGAAGAAGGAAGCAAGCTTTTACGGGTAACCGAACCCTTCCACATTCAAGTTTTAAATTTGAAAATGGGTTTTAGGGTTTAAGTGGGTTTTGAATCAAAAGAAAAGATTTTTATGTGTAAATATGTATAAAAAGTATGTATCTAGCTTCATGGAAGCTAGCTACAAGTTTTGGACGTAAAAAGATCGAAGCTTGGATAAAAAACGAAGAATTTGATCAAGAACAAATGAATCGTCTGAAAACTCTATGAATGGTCCGAAAACTGTTGCTCGTCCAAAAAGTATCTCGGACAGCATGATTTCGGATAGATGTTTTCGAACGAATAAGTTCTTGGACGAAAGATTTCGAATGAAAAGGTTTTCGGATAAAAGATTTCGAACGAAATAGTTACCTAATAAAAGATAAATATTAACATGAAGACACATCCTAATTTGAAACAAATTCAAGGGTTTATATATTTTATAATTTATTCTATATATATATATATACACAAATGAAACCTATGTAAATCTTATAAAATACTAAAATATTTCAAAACTTGTTTATTCATAAAATTTATAAAGTTTTAAATCAAAAATCAATTTATAAAAAAATATATATAAATACTTACCAATTAAATAAACTAGTTTCAATCCTTTATCATTTGGACTTCCAACTTGAACCCACACTCTTGAAATTGAACCTTTTGACCTCAATTTGACCCTTTTTTCTCAATTTGGATCCCTGCTTAACAACTTTTGACTGATTTTGAGCCTTAAAAGTCAAACAGAGCCAAACCTATACAATCTATCATCCAAATCAATCTATACGGACTTGCCATGTACACTAGGACATTAATTGACTGCTTTCAAACACGTTTAACATCACAATTCGATTATGGTGCGACAAATTTTGAAATTCAAATCAGTTCAATCGGAGTTGACCTTCCAGGGTCAAACCACGTCTGATTCGATCCTTAATCAGGGAATTAAGACGAGTTAATGGCCGACGCGTGGATTGTTTTCGCGTGAATGCAAGCCTAAAACACGACCCAAATCATCACAAATCAATCCAATTTACGCGAAAATCATTCCCACAGCTGTCTCCTACTAACCCGAATCAAATCGAATGAATTAAGTTAAATCAATTTGTTTGAATCATTCACACACCTTCGAAAACCTTTTTGCAAACTCTCTGAGCGATTACGAACTCGGCATTTCATCTCTGACCTCGATTGTGCACCAAGAACACGGCATCTGATCATTTAGCCGTCTGCACTCTATACCCAACCTAATCAAGTAAGACTTATCTCTTTCGTTTCGTTTTTTTTCATATAACGAAAGCACCTTATCAATTTGTATGAATCATTCGTATCGGGTTCGATTTCCGTTGGAGTTCTTAAGCCTGTTCATACAAATTTGAATTGGGGATATCGACTGATTTTGTATTTAATTAATCGGATTCCTAAACAACCAGCGAAACCACTTGGCCCGTCTGGTAAGTCATTGCACCAAAGGACCAGGCGACGTGGGTTCGAAACCCATAGGTCCGACCCTTTTTGCGCGTGTACCTGCCCTGAAACCCGGCCCTTGTCCTTTTCGTGTTATTGCATTCTCTGGTCGGTTCTAATCAACAAGTGTCCCTCTGGTCCAGCGGTTGTGCCTTGGCCTCACACAGAAACCACCCGGGTTCGAGCCGGGTGGTCTGTTTTATTTTATTAAATCGTTTTTCACACTTAATAAATTTCAAAAAGAAATTGTTTTATAAAACCTTTTTTCCATCTAGAACTAACCTATGCAAAAATAAACAAATTTCAAATGAAGGCTATTATTTTTACAAACTAATGGATTTTTGAAACCCCAACTACAATACAAACAAATTTATTTAATTTTTTTTACTTTATTATTACCTATTTTTATAAAATTTTATTAAGTTTTATAAAAATACACTATCTCTTCATAATCAATCTTTTTGAAAAAAAAATCAATTTCTTTTAATTATATACATTAGGGCTTAAGCCCTGTTTAAATGAATGGAATTTTCCTAAATATGTATTAATGTATATACTTACGTTTTGCTTATTCTTAAGGACATACTATTTTATTAATAAATAAAGAGAATTTGTTTATTTAATTTACTCAACATTTTACATTAATAATTCATTTAGGGTTTATATTATAGATAGTATAACTTCTTAAATTTATACTAATATATTTACATTATTTTATGACACCTTATTAAAATAAATAAATGAATAAAAAAATTTATTTATTATTTATCTATTTTGAGTTAAACCCTACATAAATTATTATATTATTAAATTCATACATTACATTTTTGGATTAAACTCTTACTCAATTACAAACACCAACTCACATATCCATTACATGAAATAACACAAACATTTTGTATAAACCTCTACACCCAAACCCCGTTGAATCCCTAGGATTTGACTTAGACGTTTGTGCATAACATTGATTCAACTTCATATAATTCAACTCAAGGTTAATCTTAAGACTTGCAAATCACTTATGCTATCTATTGCTCGCACTACTTACCAACAACTTACAAGTGAGTTTACATAGCGTCTATTTTACATTTTTATATTTTGGGGTGGAACATGAGTTTCAATTTTACAATGTTACAAATTACACAATACAATTCCACCCTACATTAATGTGTACAAATTTGAGCCTTATGTTTGAGTACTAGGTGTGTAAACTATTTTGTGTGCAATTTACATGTGCAATCATTAACTATACAAGTCAACGGTTAACAATGATAGATCTATTGAGTCTGACAAACCCACCCAGGTTAGGTGATTGTTACCGACAACACATTTTGGTTTTGCATGCTAGTTACAAAGGTTTGATTGTACAATTTGGTTTTCCATATTTACCTTATTAACCATGATTTGTATGGATTGTATGCACACAACATAATACTACCATTTAGAGTCAAAACCTATGTATGCTCACCAACTTTTTAGTTGACATTGTTTTAACCATGTTTCAGGTACGAATGTTTGAGATTGATCAAAATCATGCTTCATATAAGATGTGGACCTAGTTTAATTTTATATAAAAAACTTGTCTTGTATTTCTATTTCATGTATTTGTTGAATCTTGTTTGGTTTGAATTATGAATTTAAATGTGATGTTTAATCTATTACAACTTTAGACAACCATGTGCTCATGAACAGTCTCCATGTCCCGCCCCGACGTTTCCGTCGTCGGTTGGGGTGTGACAGATTGGTATCAGACCCTTGGTTATAGGGAATTAGGTTATTAGACACTCATGACCTACACTATAAATTTAGGACACCCATCTTATGCCATGCTCTATGATACATGGTATTTGCCACATTAATAAATGCTACATGTTTAATACTTTGTGTGATTACCTTACATATTATGCTAAGTATTTCATAGCATGATACAATACATGATAGTCTATGTACTACACTACTTGATAACTCATGTGCTTATAAACATTGCTAAATACATGCTACCTATTAGATTCAATTAAGTGTTATCCTAAGTTTTACCACCCACTTATCCATACCTAAGTCTTTATACACCCTCATTCTTACACACTATGTCACCATCATCTTTTATGGACAAAACTTAAACCATTGGGCTTAATGCCCATTAATAAGAAACCAATGAGCCCACTTACCCTCCAAGAAGAGGAAAACTGCTGAAGTAAATAAACCTCACCTTTGGGCCTCAAAGCCCAGTCCATAATGATTCTCATCATGAACATGAGCCCAAACGATAGTGTTATTAGTACATGATGACTGGAAGAGTGTGTGTAGACCTATGAGAGATTCTGGCTAAGGAAGGACAGGGTACTTAACTGTGTCCCTTGTGACCCACCCCTCTTTCCTGTGAATTTTCTTCATGGATACACTACTTATAGGTTAAGTGTTACTCCTAAAATACTATTGTGAAGACTCGGTGTCGTGACTAGTCAAACTCTAAATTCATGAAAACTCCTATATTTAACACTTAGTATTTCTATACCACTTAAAATATTTTCCCTTCTTTTTCTGCTAGACATGGACTCCTACTCTCCCCCCTCCCTGGTATACTATCCCGGAACAGAGTCTGAACAAGAAGAGAACATGGGATCACCAGACAATCGATCACCAACACCCCCAACCGCTAGAGCAAGGTTTGACATAAGAGCACACTGGATTAGGAAAATTGGCCCGAGACTACGAACATCTGGATCACCTCCATCAAGAAACCCGTATCAGGCACCCCATCTACACAACTAGTTGCCACCCCTTATGAGAGACCCCTACCTAGCACCCGACCCATATCACCCTGACCCAAGGGCAAGGCAAACCATGGCACCCACCAGTGCTATGGGAGTCCCATTTGATGTCATCCACCGATACGTGAGAACCTCCGAGTTTGGGAGGCAAGGAATGGAGCACGGGATAAGACACGACCTGCTAGGTTAGAGAATTGACAGCCTGGTGGATCAAGTGTGGTGCCAAGAGAAGAAAATTACAAGCCTGGAAGAAGACAGGGAGATACTTGATGCACGCACAGAAGCAGCTAGAGCTGAGGCTCGGTTTGCTATCTGAGTAACCATAGCGATGTTCGTCTTAGTGCTCATCTGTTTCCTCGTTGAGAGCTATTTGAGACGCTACCTGGATTATTCCGCTTTTTGTCTTTAAATTCCCGTTTGACACCGCTACCTTATGTTTGGATTAAGCTTTTGACATTTTATCATTTAATGCTAAGTTTTATTTTACAACTTTGATGCCATTACTCGTTGATTCAATATTACCATCATAATTTCATCAAGATCACCCAAACGTCATTTTCTTATTCGTTACAAATTAGTACGCGTACCCAAGTCTTCCTTGCAAACTAATCATTCTATTTATTTAAACAACATCGTTATTTTACTCAAGCAAAACATCTATCAAGCCCTGGATTTATAAATATTACTTGGAATAAAAATTTTCAACAAACCTTTTTACCTTGTAAGGAAAATTTAATGCGACTCGTTTTATAAAACATTCTCTAAATAAATTATGATTTTGGTTTTGTTAAACAAAACCTTGGCTTAATTAATAAATAATTTAGCCATTATTTTTTTGAGACATTCTCTTATTGATGATTTAAAATTTAGGAAAAGATTTTTTGTTTATTCATTTATATGATAATTCAACTTACTATTTCTACTTATCTATTAAATTACAACCAAGGATAAATTACAATTCCTTGTCCATTCACAAAAAAGACACAAATCAGTTACTCGTAAACACATCACTCTAATTACCCACAAAACCCTCTCGTTACCTTACACCTTCAGAAACATATGAGTGTACTTCCCACTTTAAAGAGATGAATCATTTCGCGTAAACATTAACCACCCATATAAACCTCAACAAGATTTAAAACCCAACTACCCACGTTATGCATGAACACCAAACAACACGCTTGTCCGAAACACTAGACTACCTACAAAAATTCAATAGTTTACATTACTCATGAGATGCAATAGCTTACATATGAACATTCACATGATACATAAAACTTAGTTATTTACAATATGCATAATACTAGGTTAATCACATGATACATGAAACTTGTTGGATTGATACCTAATACTAGACTAAGCACATTATACACGATCACAAAATACATGAAACTTAGTTGACACTATGTTGCTCATATTATACCTGAAACTTCATTGTTTATAAAATGCAGGATACTAAATTGTTTACATTTACAAAATACATTATACTAAATTGTTTACGTCATACATGAAGACTTATTTGATACTAAATTTTGCACATTATACATGAAACCTATTTGTTTACAATGTACATGACACTAGATCATACATAGAACTTATGTGTTTACATTATACATGGAACTAAATTGTTTACAATCATTGCAATTGATAGATCACATTGTACACAAGGCATGATTAACCACCTGATCCTTGAAAACTACTCGGGGTTTGATGTATTCTTGTTCAAACACGAGGAAGCTATGGAACCTTAAATTATGCCATGTTATTACTCTTTAAATGCTAAGTGACCTTACTATCTAGGGACACAGTTATTTATTAGTAACTCATATGAGAAAACAATAGACATGAACTAAGTAATTTAGTGCCCTCTCTTGACCCGCACACAACGAAAAGATCTATACGGACCATATGACGATTTGAGTAATTACGGGTGCACACATAATTATAAAAGTCAGCGCATGGAAAATATAGTGAGTTATGTAGTGTGTTGTGACATAAAGCCTATCGTGATATATAATGACGAAACTAATGAGATATGATAAAGGGCATGGTGGATACACCGCTGGTACTTCCTATATATAAGTGTTCCTGTTATATTGTCAGAAGTAGAGTTACTCGTATCACGTAAAGCTTTAAGTCATTTGGACCTTGACCAATGCTTGTGAAACCTCTTATACAGTAACATACCTAAACATGTTAGACTACGTCCTAAACAAACCTTAATCACCAAATCCCCATTGTTTTCATTTCAAGTAATGATCTACCTGATTCCATCTTTGGATATTCAGAGTGTTCTTTGACAACTTTCTTCTCAATTCCTTTCAAACCAAATCCACTGCCATCATTGTAGGTCCCTTCGTGCGTGTCGGATCGTCACATGCAAGTGGTCTACTAGTCAAACCGGGTTGCGGAATACCCGTGACTAGGTGGAGAGTCTTACTGAACAAAGTAAACCAAACACGAGAGTCACAATAAACGTTCTTTGTATTATAAACACTCGACGGTTACAGAGAGAATACAAGCTACGTAATTAGCAAAACTGAGTTCGTCTGAACAAATGGTTCTGCGTACTTAGCCTCTGTGAACCTATCCTATTTATACAGACATGATGCCTGCGCACTTAGCAAGTGCGCAGGACCAATTGCTCTTGCGTACTTAGCAAGTACGCATGGGTCTTCTTGCGTACTTGCTAAGTACGCAGGAGCTTTCTCCTGCGCACTTGTAAGTGCGCAAAACACTTAACAGAAACACAACATACATTATGTAAAAGTAAATACAACTCGATAAACCATTACATAATGACTCATAAATACAATGACAAATTACAGACATTAGACATACTACCTAAGACTCTATCCAGAGTGTTGTCACAGGAAAGTGCATCAACAAACTCCCCCTTGACAACAACTTGGGATCTTCATCGTCTTCAGTCTTCGGTCTTCAGTCTTCACAGCATCTGCTCCTTAGCTTCCATCTTCTTTTTGTAATCAAGATAGAACTTGATCAACTTGTCGTATTTGGCAGAGAGAAGCTTCGTCCATTCGTCAGTGTGGATGCAGTACTTGTCGGCTAGTACCTCCAGATCGTTCACAGAAAAGTTGATGAAGCAGACTTCATCAAATATCCTGATCACTTCCTTTGGCACCATATTTCCAATTTCTGACTTACCTTTACTCATTACCACAGCCTCGCCTATTTTTGGATCAACGTACCAGTACCACATGTCACCAAGAATATCCTGAGGTAACTTGCTCAGGGGAATCTTAGTTTCACATTGCACTGGCTTGTATACCAATCTCTTTAAGGGCTTCTTAGTCACAGGATGCACAGCGTGCTTATCCTTGACTCTTCTGGGCACCTGAGGCTTGAGGTATTCAAAGTTCCCTGATCTTGCTTCCCTGTTGTAGTGTTACCCATAAACCCATTGCTAGTGCATTACTCGAGTGACTTAGCAGATCACGGTTTGCAAGGTTAACTAGGTCGTACTTGGGCAAAGAGTTGAACGCCTCACTGGTGGGTTTCAAGTATTGAACCCCCCCAGATCTTTTGATGGCGAACAGCTGCTTGTCCTCCTCGAACCTAACAGCCAAGATCATACATGTCGCTCCGTGCTTGTCTGTGATAGACGTCTTTTGCCACACGGGAGCTGGACCCTTTGTAGATGCAGAAGGCATGTCTTTCTCTTTTTGTGCCTCGGGGTCCATAGGTATAGGGTCGACCGGGGAGGCTTCAGTTGTAGCTTCAACATTACTTGCCATGTCAACTAAGCCTGTGTCGAGCAGAGATTCGAGCGATGGTACTTAAAAGATCTCACCATCCTCTAACTCGTACTCTCCTTCCCCGTCGCCCTTGGGAATCTCTATCACCACATCATCGTCATCCTCATTCCAGTCATCACCAGAGTCGATCTCTCCTTCTTCCAGATTAAGGAGAGCATCGATTTGTGCCTCTTTGGAATAGTCAGGCTCTAAATAGAGGATCTCATCATCAGATAAGTCCTTGAGCACGTCAGCCGCTGACTTCCCTTTATCTCTGCCACCACCACCTGAGGTATCACCACCCTCTTGCTGAGTAGACTCCCCCTCAGCCAATGGAACAGAAGAGATGGGCACAATCGCCAAAGCTAGGTGCTCACCTCCACTAGGATCGACTTCAGGATCCTTGTCTTTATCATCATCCTTAGTCAGATCGACTGGATGACAAGACTCGACACCGATGGATTTCTTTTCTTTGTCTTTCTCTTTCTCTTTCTCTGTCTCCTTCTCCCCCTGAGCACCTAGCTTCGCAGTTAGTTCACCAACTAATTTGACCATCGCTGCGTGCTCTTTTCTCTGCAAGTCCATCCTCAGCTCAAGTGAAGTTCTGTGGCCTAGAATCATTTCATTAGTCTTCATTAACAGTTCATTCTGTGCCATGACATTCTTCAACTGTTCATCAGTCCCCGTTCTCTGGCTACACAGAATCCTAACTTCATCCGCCAGAGAGTTTATCTGTGCTTGTTGAGCATCAGAATCCTCTTTTGACTTTTGAATAGTCTTCAACAAGTCAGCAACTTGGGTTTCTAGCACATCGATCCTAGCTTCATTTGGATCCAGATGCCTAGATGATGAGGCTTCGGCGTTGTGGATGGGGGAAGAGAAGATTGTGTCAAAGTCGAACCCCTGTGAGAAATCACCGTAGTTAAAGGGTTGACCTGACGGCTCTTTGGTGGGTGTTGGGATGGGGGATGTAATGATGGGAGTTATGGTTGGGGTGATGGTGACTGACTCCGTGAGAAGTGGAGCAGTCACCGTCACCTGGACGGTTGGAGTAGGGAGGGTCACCGTCACAGGAATCACCTCTGTGACCGCCGTGACTGCCACATCTGCTTGTACCAGTGGCCTTCTCCTCCTTCTAAACAGTTGTCGTGCTGGCGTGGTAGATTCTGACTCTGGACGGGCGGCTTCAACTTGTACTGGCTGCACAGTCGGAATCTCTTCAACCCTGGGGATAGCAACCTCTTGCCTATCGCCCCTTTTATTGTTGGATTTCTCTCACCTTCGTCTTTGTAGAGCAGCGTCAGAGTCGGAAGCTGGCTCATATTCGCTGCTAGAGCTTTGTCATTTTCTTTTTGAAGACGACTCAGGCAGGGTTACCTGTGCCGACCTTCTCGGATGTGCCTGTGATGGTGCGTCATCGGAATCAGAAGAATCTGATTCTGTTGCCTCCGAATCGGATTCCTCAGCACCACCAACATCACCTTCATCATCACCTTCATCATCATCATGCTCTTCCTCCTGCTCTTCACCAGAGTCATCACTCATATCTGGTGCTGAGTTGGGACTATACCAGTTCCAATCTTCAGGAGCGACGTATGCTTCATTGAGTAGGTGGCCAAAGAGGTCAGTGTGCGCAGGCGTAGGTTATACACTGCCTGGCTTTAGAAACTGAGGAAAGACTCTCTTGTCCACCCTTTTTACCTGCAGTCTCTCCCCGATAGCGCGTAGGTTTGGCAGTGCATCATCGATCAGTAGCTGCATAAACCTCAGGTACAAAAGGAACCTGAACCTCTCTACTGTGTTTATCTGGTCATTGAGTGCTTTGAAGATATAGCGAGAGAAGTTATAGCCCCGATTGAGAGACAGGCCCACCATGGCCGCTGCTAGGTCATGACCCATGGCATCTTTCCCTGCTTTCCTGGATGAGATGCACACGATCATGATGTGGGCAAAGTAACGCCATTGATCCAATACCCACATCTTCTTGTAGGAAGCATAGTCCCTTGCCCCGACATATCCCATTCTGTGCCTCCAACACCCATCCACGTAGTAATCTGGATAGGATGTCGGGTCGGTGGCAAGGTCTCCGAACTGCAATACTCTCCTTATTGTATCCTCAGAGATAGCAATAGCCCGACCATCAACGGTAGCCCTTATGACATTCGGGGATACCGTGCAATCGTGCTCTGCAGTCTCCCAGAATTGCTCCAGGTAAGGTCTTGAGACTGTTGGGTTTGCGGAGATTGCATAGCTTATTCTTGATCTGTTCAGAAAATCCACAATCTCCCTGTATTGCAAGGCTGCGCCTTTCCATTCTGGTTCGGTGTTAGCCACTAGGTTGAATTCGTCAGTGAATGCACGAGCCATAGCCTGCAAACACACACAGAAAACTTATAACACTGGAAGTAGACACATGACATAGTATAGTAGTTACACCTTAAAAAAAAAATTTCAGACTTAGGAAAAATTTCTAAGTGTTGGTCCTGCGCACTTAGCAAGTGCGCAGGATTTTTCTCTTGCGTACTTAGCAAGTACGCAGGAAGTATTTCTTGCGTACTTGCTAAGTGCGCAAGAACAACCCTTAGCAAAAGTTTTCGAAACTTGTAATTCGTTCAAAATGTGGGTTGATTAGGTCGCCACTAGGTCCGAATCAAGAATTCTAACCTATGGTACCATTATCAACACTACACTCGTTTAATTTTTGACCGAGACCCGTCGCCGACCCACTGTCGGTTCAATTTCAATCGACGGATCAATCGAGGACCATTAGATGATTAGGGAGTCGATTAAGGCTTCCTATTAGCTTGTTACAGATAGTAAGTTACCCATACAACCCCAAATTACCCCAAATTTTGTCGGCATTAACCTAAAAGATTCTAGGTCAGAATTTGGTCCAAAGAGATGATTAAACGGATGAAATCGGTCTAAAATCTCACCACAGAGATGAAATACGATGATGAAAGTATGGACGGGACGAATAGATGATTGGACACAAACGGTTTTGAGAGTAAAAATTGCAGAGGGAAACTTTGGGTTTGAAAGCGTGAAGCTTAAAAAAAGTTCTAAGTCTCTGATATATACCCCCAACTTAATGTTCGTGCGTACTTGTTAAGTGCGCACGAGTTAACTCTTGCGTACTTAACAAGTGCGCAAGGCTTAACTCTTGCGTACTTGTTAAGTGCGCAAGTGTTACTTCGTGCGTACTTGACAAGTGCGCACAACCCTTAAGTGCGCAATTTACAACTCAGAATTTATGAAGATTTTCAAGTCAAATAACGAACAAGATAAAAATATTCAACCAAGAGGATTCAAATACAATTCATGAAGATTAAACATAAAATATTTTTGGTCTTTTTCTGATTTAAACTTGAACTATGCATAAACTTAACAAACTTAAAATCTTTTTGTTCTTTTCAAGATAGATATATACAATCATTTACACAAGCTATTTTTGATCAAAGGTACGAGCAGAGGATCATATCAGGCTAACTTATAGCAAAAACGATACAATATAAACATGAAAGAATATGGGATCATGTCATGTATTACTCTTTATTCATACGTAATAAGCACATAAACAAGTAATTCAAGTTGACAATATTATAAGATTTGAAACTATAAGCATCTTTGTATCACGTTCTTGTGTATTAAGATATTAATTATAAGATATACAACGTGTACCCCACTGATATGCTATGATATATTGCACTATCTTCAAGGCATCTAAGATTTTTCAATGATTTTCTTAATTTTCAGAATGAAGTTACATTAATTAGCACAGAAAAATCAAGCAGAATCCATAAGGATTATCAGGAATCAGAAGATTCAGAATCGAGTGATTCTTTTGTCTTGGTTTCATGTGATTTTCTTCTTTGAATATCGGTATGATGATTCGGGATAATGAACATGGTGTTTGATTATAAGGTAAGGGGATCCAACTTTTATCTGGATTTGATTTCAATAAACCAGGAATGATTCAAGGGTGAATACATGCTCAACGGTTAATGTAGAGACATGTCTTGATTCAATCTCTCCTTGCATACTTGTGAATATGGGCAGTGAGATGAACCGCATTAATTGTGAAAAGAAAATTATTGTCAAAATCTAACATCCTTTATCTGATAGTGATCTTTTCTAATCTTTTACTCACACACGCTTGCAAACATGGGTTCAAATCACAGTTGTAATTTAGATTTAGTTTCCACACTACTAGTGATTCAAAGACGCATACAGCCTACTAACAATTCAAATTACTTGTAAATAAACAGATTAAGAACATAACAATTTTAAACAGATAAGTAAGCATGACGTAATCATTTCCCATATGAGCAGTCTATGAAGTTTAGATCATTTCTGATGTACTATCATTTCCTCTTTTCTCAAATTAACTTTGAAATTTTCTCCATTTTCTATTTTGTTTTTGATTTTTGTAAAATATTTTAAAAACTAAAAGAACTACACAGAAAATTTAAAGGAATTAAAAATTTAACTTCCATGAATTGAATTGAGTTAAGAAAACTTAGTTTTCACTCAGGATTGAACATTCCTATCAAGTTGACAAGATGCTCAAAACAGGATCGATCAAATGCCTTTGTGAAAAGGTCAGCAAGATTGTCATTCGTGTGAACTTTTACAAGTTCAATTAAATGCTTTTCAGCACAATCACGGATGAAATGATGGCGAATCTCTATATGTTTAGTTTTGGAATGTTTCAACGGGTTATTTGTGATGGACATGGTGGCATTGTTGTCAATGAATAGAGGAGTTCCAGTGAAGTTCAAGCCGTAGTCTCGCAATTGCTGCTGAATCCACAATATCTGAGAACAACCGCTAGCTGCAGCAATGTACTCTGCTTCACAAGTTGAGACAGAAACCGTTGACTGCTTCTTGCACTGCCAGGAGACCAGCCTGTCTCCTAAGAATTGACATCCACCAGAAGTTGACTTTCTATCAAGGTTACAACTGCCATAATCTGAATCAGTATAGGCTTTGAAGTCGAATGACTGCTGCTTAGAGTACCAAAGACCTAATTGGGGTTTCCCTTTCAGGTATCTGAAAATTCTCTTTACTGCTATCATATGAGACTCCTTCGGTTGTGACTGAAACCTTGAGCACAAGCACATAGCAAACATTATATCGGGTCTCGAAGCTGTGAGATACATAAGTGATCCGATCATCCCACGGTACAACCTGCTGTCCACATCCTTTCCATCTCTGTCGGGATGCAAACCATGATTGACTGGGATTGGTGTGCCATAAGTAGTGCTATCACTCATCTTGTATTTTGACAAGATATCCTGCACGTACTTAGTTTGATGTAGATAAATACCATTCTCTCTTTGACTGACTTGCAGACCTAGAAAGAATGACAGTTCACCCATATTGCTCATTTCGAACTTGGACTTCATCACCTTCTCGAATTCCCTACACATCCCTTCATTTGTCGACCCAAAGATAATGTCGTCGACATATACTTGCACAAGAAGAATGTCACCTCCTGCTTTCCGTATGAAGAGAGTCGAGTCAATCTGTCCACGGTCGAAACCATTAGACAGTAAATGCTTAGATAATGTCTCATACCATGCCCGCGGTGCTTGATGAAGACCATAAAGTGCTTTGTCAAGCTTGTACACTTTATTGATATTATGCGGATCTTCAAAACCGGGAGGTTGAGTGACATAGACTTCTTCATGCACCTTACCATAAAGGAAAGCACTCTTCACATCAAGTTGATAGACCTTGAAGCCGACATATGTGGCATAAGCCAAGAACAGTCGAATGGCCTCAATTCTAGCAACTGGGGCATATACTTCATTGTAATCCAAGCCCTCTTGTTGATAAAAACCCTGAACAACCAACCTTGCTTTGTTCTTCACAACTACATGACGATCATCCGTCTTGCATTTGAACACCCATCTGGTACCAATTGGCTGAAAGCCTTTTGGCAAGTCAACTAAATCCCACACGTGCAACTTTTGAAATTGAGACAGTTCATCTTGCATCGCCTCAATCCAGCAGTTGTCAGTGAGAGCCTCCTTCACATTCTTCGGCTCTAACTGGGACACAAATGCAGCATGCAGACATGTTTCCATGACACCAGTGTCGAATATCTCTTTGTAAAGACTGGTGTTCTCAGTGATGGTTCTATGACGAGTCTGAACACCAGCATAAGGATCACCAATAATGTTGTCGATTGGATGATTCCTATGCACCCTCATCTCCGGTACAATCGGTTCTTGAATTTCTGGATCTAGATTTGTGCTTAACTCCCCCATTTCCGGTGATCCAGAGGAAGAAGATTCAATGTTTATTGGATCAGCTGGAGCTTCATTTCCTACAGTTGTGTTAGGATTGGCTGGATCGTCATCTCCATCAACAAGAACATCTTCACTGTTATCACTGTCATGAGTTCCAGATGCAGATGCAGCATTAGAATCAGGAGTAATAATTGGTACAGTAGCACGAGTAGTAAAACTGGAGTCATTGTCGCCACGCAATAAATCATAGACATTTGCGGCGTCTTCTGCAGATAAATCAGGAAGATTGAAGGATTTGAATAGCGCATCATAATCAAAACCCCAAGCTGGACCTTTTGGTTCTGGTGGAGTGCTGTGTTTACTATAGTCCACTTCAAACCATTCCTCGACAGTACAAGTTCCTATGTTGTACACTCTCTTGCAGGGCGAATTGGCAACATATCCTAAGAAGATGCCTTCCACCGCTTTCGCATGAAATTTAGATTGACGGTCTTTATACTGTAGCAACAAGGAACAAGGACTACCAAAAGGAACTAGGTAATCAAGATTGGGAAGTCGATTGTTGATCAACTCATAGCATGTCTTGTTGTGCCTTTTCACAACCAGAACCCTGATTAAGACGTGACGAGCTGTATTAACTGCTTCTGCCCAGAAAGTGACAGGAAGCTTTGCATCTGACAGCATAGTCCTTGCAGTCTCGATCAGTGTTCTGTTCTTCCGTTCAGCAACTCCATTCTGTTGAGGTGTGTACGGCGCACTGAATTCGTGACGGATCCCTTTCTTGAGACAGAAAAGTTCCATCAAATTATTCTTGAACTCAGTTCCGTTGTCACTCCTTATTTTTCTAACTTTCAGCTTGCAAAGAGATTCCAAGCTCAGGATCAGGTATTGAAGAATATCAGCAGTCTCGGATTTTGTACCTAAAAAATGCACCCAAGAAAAACGTGAGAAATCATCAGTTACAACTAGACAGAACGACTTACCTCCAATACTCCTGATACTTATGGGGCCAAACAGATCCATGTGTAATAGCTCCAAAGGGGTATCGATAGAGTTTTGGAGCTTGGGCTTGTGAGACTTCCGTTGCTGTTTGCCCTTTTTACACGGCATACAGTCATCTGCAACGGTAAACCTCAACTTAGGAACCCCGGTTACCAAACCGTTTCGGACAAGATGATTCATTTTACGATAAGAAATATGTACGAGTTTCCTATGCCACAAGATGGAGTCAAGTTCTGTCGCTTTTGTAAGCAAACAAGTAGCAACTGATGAGGTGGTTGTTGCCACGCTCATATCGATCTGATAAGTGTCGTTTGATCTTGGTGCTCTCATCAGAATCCAGTCTTCGGGAACCTCAAAACCGGGTTTGAGAATCAGGCATTCTGATTTGTCAAACATCACCGAGTACTCCTTGTCACACATTTGGGAGACACTCAACAGTTTATGCTTCAGTTGCTCGCAGAAGTTGACATTGTCAAAGCTGACACAACCGTTCGAAACCATGCCTTGACACGTGATACTGCCGCCTTTTTCTCCGGCAAAGGCCACATAGCCGCCTCTGAATGGTTTAACGTCTTGAAGCAAGGCCATCTTTCCTGTCATGTGCCGGGAGCATCCACTATCTACATACCAACGGTTAGAGATAGTACCCTTCGGACGTTCCTGCACGCGTAACAAAAGAATTAGTTAGATTTGGAGACCCAAGCCATTGTGGTCTTGGGTCGTCCATCCTTCTCAAAATAAACTACTTCTTTCAACTCACAGTCATGATGACTGTTCAAAATTGGTGAATCTTTGGATGAATTTGGAACAGGAGATTGAGAACCTTTAACTTTCTTGTTCCAGGATCTCTTTTGATTCTCAACCAAAACAGTAGACTTTGGCTCAACCACAGCCGGTGAACTTGTGGAAGCTTCACTTGATTGAGTCTTAGTCAGCTGTTCCAGCTTTCTCAACCTCTTATTCCTTCTTCTTCTTTGTGGCTTAGAGAGTCTAGCCACAGGTTTCTCACCAGTGTGTGTACTACCAGATGTAGACACACGAGGTGCAGCAGGTTGCTTTACCTTTCTTGCAACAGATGGTTTGGCCTCAGATTTAATCTTAGGTTTTACCATAGGTTGTACCGGTGGTTTCACCACATTCTGCTTTGGACTGGTGGCGACCTGGGGATAACAGCAGGCTGTGAAACAACATGTCGTTTCCCTTGGTTCTTAGAAGGACAGTTCACAACAATGTGACCAACCAAGCCACAGTGAAAGCAGTTCCTCTTGTCTACATAAGTTCTCTTGTAAGGCTCATTAGATCTGGCCTTAGATAACTCTCCATTATGAGCAGGAGGAGTTGGTTTATGAACAGAAGTCTGACCTTTTTCAGTTTGGTTTTTGGGGGTATAATACTTTTGCAAATTCTCTTTGTAACCAAGCCCATAATGAGCTGAAAAAGCCTCTTTCTTAACTTGGTTAATATTTTTATAACCCACGTAAAGCATTACCTTAAGTTTATCATTTGTTTCAATGATATCAGGTTCAGTTAAAATGCAGTTATCACCATTAGTGATAATGTTTTTGTGGACTTTTTGTTCAGTCAACAACTCCTCAGAGACTACTCCTTCAGGGCAAGTGTCAACCGACCCATCTTCAGAAGCAGTAACATACTCCTCACTAGATGTGGAGTTAGCCTTACTTGAGGATTCATCCTTTTTAGGGGAATCATCCTTATCAGAGGACTCATCTAGACAGGTGAGATCAATGTCTATCAAGCTATTGACAAACTTCCCACTTATTGGTGGAGGAATGGCATTGGTACGAAGACCTATACCCTTCATTTTCCTCACTACTGATTCGTAGTGCTCCACCACAAAGCGAGAGTTTTTCAACTTCTCATTTGTACATTTTAACTGCAGGATCTCATTTTGCAGTTTGTTGATTTCATTGTTCCGTTTTTCTAACCCCCTATACACAATATCCAAGTGAACCTGTTGCTCACCTATTTGTAAAGAATATTCACATTTTTCTTTTTTCAACGTTTCAACAGACTCTTTAAAACGTTTTTCGTTTGCTTTGTAATTATGAGCTGCCATAGTTAGGGGTTCGATTTTGTCTTGGAGCTTAGAAATTTCATGCTTTAGCTCTAGACATTTAGAACAAGAAATAATAGAGAAAGGGTTAGAATCTACCTCAGATGATGAACTCTGTGCTTCTCCAATGGCAATGAGAGCAACGGCAGTAGTAGACTCCTTTTCAGCAGCTACAGGAGCTTCCATCTCCTCAGCTTCTTTTCTCTCAGCCTCCATCAGCTCCATGATCTCAGCCATGAGACCAACCTGTGTTTGAGCAATGATGGCGTCCTCTAGATGAACACCCCAATCAAAGTTTTCGTCATGCTGAGCTACCAGTGCATTTGACGAACCACCTTGGTGTTGATTGTGGTGGCTAGTGTTGTTGTGGCCGTTGCTGTTTCCCTGGCTAGGTCTGGTGAAACCAGAGGCCGGTGCTCGGTCTTTTTGACACTCACGAGCAAAGTGTCCATAGTTCAGACACTTGTAGCATTTGGCCTTGGATTTATCAAATCCAACCTTGGCATTAGAATATCCACCAATGAACTTTCTTCATGTTCTGTTCAGGAAACGCTTGGCCCTCCTCAAAAGCATGGCCATATTCCATTGAATATCCATGTCCTCAATATCATCAGGATCCACTTGGTTAAAGTCTTCTTCAATAGTTTCGGGATCCGTTAGCATGTCGCCTATGAAATTCTCATACGCAAGCATACATGATGAAAACAATGTTACATGATCTTCAGCTATTTTGACTATTGCAGAATGGTTAGCTGAAGACGTAGCTGGAGGATTTCTTGAGGTGTATTGATGATTAGTTCCCAACCCTAATCCGGATGCATAACAAGCATGACCACCACACCCATTTGAGTGGTCTTCTTCATTGGAGTGTCCAGTAAAGAGGGCAATTCCAGAGCCCGATGATTTTGAAGTGGAAGTCATCCCATGATACATGGAAGGGTCATGTATCTGAGGTCTTCCCGAGCTCTCCTTCTTCATAAGATTCATGTTATGAGCTTGAATCTTACCAATAGCCTCATCTACTGTTAACTCATAGAATTTAGGATTTTCCCTCATCAGGGTTGTATACATCTCAAACTTTGGTGGCAAAGCAACAAGACATTTTTCCACCAGTTCTTCATCGGGATATTTCAGTTCAAAAGCTTTCAACTCCGTTTGTAAATGATAGAATCTAGAGATGAGATCATCTAACGATTCATTTTCCATGAAATTGAAGCATTCATACTGCTTCCGGAGAAGATCCCGCTTACTCTTCTTAATGTCACTGTTCCCCTCAAATCTTTTCTGAAGTGCTTTCCAAAGATCCTTGGAGGTGTCATAGCCTCGGAAACTGTGAAACAATTCCCTAGTTAATGACATAGTGATTGAGCCAAGAGCCTTCTTTTCCCGATCATAAGCTTTCTTTTGTTCTTCATCAAGCTTAGAGATGGGCTTTGGCACCTCTTCATCAAGATAGATGTGTGTGTGATGCTTATATCCCTCAAGGATTGGTATCCATAATGATGAGTCGGTGTATGAAATGTAGTGCTCAAAACGCGCCTTCCAATTGGAATAATCGTTTACATTTAATAGTTTAGGCGGTTTCTGAGGTGTACCGATCTCATTATCATAATTTAACATGTTTCCAAAATTCTGAAGGTTCGACATAGTGAATTACTTGGTCAAAAATCAGAATAATCAGACACTGTTGCGCACTTGGTTTTGGCCTTGCGCACTTGAGAAATGGTCTTGCGTAGTTAAGATTTGCTCTTGCGTACTTGTAAGTACGCAGGAGGAAATATTAAGTACGCAGGATATAACTTAAGTTCGCACAAGTTCAGTCTTGCGCACTTGTAAGTACGCAGGAGATAACTCTTGCGTAGTTAGTAAGTACGCAGAAAACTGTACTTTTTACCAAAAATGGTAAGTACGCAGGACACCTTTTCAGCAACTCTCACCAAACTTTTCCGGTCACCTGAAAATCGCCGGAGATAGTGAAAAATAGGCTGATTATCAATGCAATCGAGGCAAAGGATCAGAAACAAGTTTCTAACCAACCTTTGATGCTCAAACCACACAAATACACAACAAAAATCGGTTTTTGAGAGATTTTTGCTTCTAAAAAAGTGCTCAAGAGCTACCCCTTTTTTATCACAAAAATCAACAAAAATACCTCTTTTTGCTTGTAAAACTCAGTAAAACGTCTCCAAACTCACTTACAACACTCGAATTCAAGAGCAAAGCTCTGATACCACTTGTAGGTCCCTTCGTGTGTGTCGGATCGTCACATGCAAGTGGTCTACTAGTCAAACCGGGTTGCGGAATACCCGTGACTAGGTGGAGAGTCTTACTGAACAAAGTAAACCAAACACGAGAGTCACAATAAACGTTCTTTGTATTATAAACACTCGACGGTTACAGAGAGAATACAAGCTGCGTACTTAGCAAAACTGAGTTCGTCTGAACAAATGGTTCTGCGTACTTAGCCTCTGTGAACCTATCCTATTTATACAGACCTGATGCCTGCGTACTTAGCAAGTGCGCAGGACCAATTGTTCTTGCGTACTTAGCAAGTACGCATGGGTCTTCTTGCGTACTTGCTAAGTACACAGGAGCTTTCTCCTGCGCACTTGTAAGGCAAAACACTTAACAGAAACACAACATACATTATATAAAAGTAAATACAACTCGATAAACCATTACATAATGACTCATAAATACAAAGACAAATTACAGACATTAGACATACTACCTAAGACTCTATCCAGAGTGTTGTCACAAGAAAGTGCATCAACAATTATCATGATGCCTGACCTCTAGAAACAAACATAAATCTTGTTATTCAGTGTTCTTTGAGAATCTAAACGTGGTCGTGAGTTCACTTGGGAACGAGAGGACCAAATAAAGCTCAAGTATCCACATCTCTTTGCCGATCCAGTTCCCTCAACTATTTGAATTTCTGATTTCTGGGGATACTGTAAGATTTCTGATTCTCTGTATTTGTTTTGATACAATAAACAACATTCAATATCCAATTCTAGTGCAAAACACGTATTATCCGTGCCAACTTTATGATTCAAGATTCCATTGAATACAATTCTTAAGTTTAATATGAAGACACATCCTAAGTTGAAACAAATTCAAGGGTTTATATATTTTACAATTTATTTTATGTATATATATATATACAAATGAAACCTATGTAAATCTTATAAAATACTAAAATATTTCAAAACTTGTTTATTCATAAAATTTATAAAGTTTTAAAACTAAAAATCAATTTATAAATATATATATATATATATATATATATATAAATACTTACCAAATAAATAAACTAGTTTCAATCCTTTATCATTTGGACTTTCAACTTGAACCCACACTCTTGAAATTGAACCTTTTGACTTCAATTTGACCCTTTTCCTCAATTTGGATCCCCACTCAAGAACTTTTGACTGATTTTGAGCCTTAAAAGTCAAACATAGCCAAACCTATATAATCTATCATCCAAATAAATATATACGGACTTGCCATGTACACTAGGATATTAATAGATTGCTTTCAAACACGTTTAACACCACAATTCGATTCTGGCAAGGCAAATTTTGAAATTCAAATCAGTTCAATCGGAGTTGACCATCCAGGGTCACACCACGTCTGATTCGATCCTCAATCGATTTCCATTGGAGTTCTTAAGCCTGTTCATACAAATTTGAATTGTGGATTTCGACTGATTCTGTATTTAATTAATCGGATTCCTAAATAACCAGCGAAACCACTTGGCCCGTCTGGTAAGTCATTAGACCAACGGACCAAGCGGCATGGGTTCGAAACCCACAGGTCCGGCCCTTTTTGCGCGTGTACCTGCCCTGAAACCCGGCCCTTGTCCTTTTCGTGTTATTGCATTCTCTAGCCGGTTCTAATCAACAAGTGTCCCTCTGGTCCAGCGGTTGTGCCTTGGCCTCACACAGAAACCACCCGAGTTCGAGCTTAGTGGTCTGTTTTATTTTATTAAATCGTTTTTCACACTTAATAAATTTAAAAAATAAATTGTTTTATAAAACCTTTTTCCATCTAGAACTAACCTACACAAAAATAAACAAATTTCAAATAAAGGCTATTATTTTTATAAACTAAAGGATTTTTGAAACCCCAATTACAATACAAACAAATTTATTTAATTTTTTTACTTTATTATTACCTATTTTTATAAAATTTTGTTAAGGTTTATAAAAATACACTATTTCTTCATAATCAACCTTTAAAAAAAAATCAATTTCTTTTAATTATATACATTAGGGCTTAAGCCCTATTTAAATGAATGGAATTTTCCTAAATATATATTAATGTATATACTTACGTTTTGCTTATTCTTAAGGACATACTATTTTATTAATAAATAAAGAGAATTTATTTATTTAATTTATTCAACCTTTTACATTAATAATTCATTTAGGGTTTATATTATAGATACTATAACTTCTTAAATTTATACTAATATATTTACATTATTTTATGACACCTTATTATAATAAATAAATGAATAAAAGAATTTATTTATTATTTATCTATTTTGAGTTAAACCCTAAATTAATTATTATATTATTAAATTCATACATTACATTTTTGGATTAAACTCTTACTAAATTAGAAACACCAAGTCACACATCCATTAAATGAAATAACACAAACATTTTTTACAAACCCCTAAACCCAAACCCCGTTGAATCCCTTGGATTTGATTTAGACTTTTGTGCTTAGCATTGATTCAACTTCATATAATTCAACTCAAGATTAATCTTAAGACATGCAAATCACTTGTGCTATCTATTGCTCGCACTACCTACCAACAACTTACAAGTGAGTTTACATAGCCCCTATTTTACATTTTTATATTTTGGGGTGGAACATGAGTTTCAATTATACAATGTTACAAATTACACAATACAATTCCACCCTACATTCATGTGTACAAATTTGAGCCTTGTGTTTGAGTACTAGGTGTGTAAACTATTTTGTGTGCAATTTACATGTGCAATCATTAACTATACAAGCCGACGGTTAACAATGATAGATCTCATGAGTTTGACAAACCCACCCAGGTAGGGTGATTGTTACCGACAACACATTTTGGTTTTGCATGCTAGTTACAAAGGTTTGATTGTACAATTTGGTTTTACAATAGTAACTCTCCATATTTGCCTTATTAACCATGATTTGTATGGATTGTATTCACACAACATAAAACTACCATTTAGAGTCAAAACCTATGTATGCTCATCAACTTTTTAGTTAACATTGTTTTAACCATGTTTCAGGTACTGTAGAAATAAAGACTGATGGCTACAAAAATCTCTAAGTACAAATGCTGCGTACCTCACAATTTGGCTGCTGACCAACAAGCTGCTGCGGATAAGATTATCTGCAGCGGATACTTGTTCTTCTTCTAAAGAACAAATCCACTGCGGATAGCCTTATCTGCTTAAGGCTAGAGTTGCTGCTGATAGGCAAATCATTAGCAACTTTGGATGGTTGCATCTTGCTGCTGATCTCTAACTTTGCTGCTGATAGCCATTCCCACTGAAGATCAAACGTTACAACTGACTGGCTTCGATATAGCAACTATTACCACTGACAACTTTCTGCTGCAACACTGACACACTCCACGCAGAAAGAATGTCACTGGTGCAGACAATAAAGAACCACAACGCTCTTCTCCAAGCATGCAAGCAATGATCCCTAAGAAGACGTTTGAGTAAAGTTAACTAGTATAGTTGTTATTGTCGTTACATATTGAATAGCTTCAATACAAGATCAACGGCTTGTGTTAGATCTGATCCTTAGAATCAAGGGTCTGTCTTGATTCTAAGTTACTATATAAGTAGCACTTCTAGTCATTATACGTGTGCTTTTTGCTTAAGAGTTTTCTCTGTAATCTTGTAAACCTTGAAGCTTAATACAAATTGCTTTTATCAGTATTCTTATTGTTTACTTGTTTACATTACTTAGTTGTGATTGTTTCTGCCAATCTCAACTAGAATAGAACCATCTAGTATTCACCGATCCTACAAGTGGTATCAGAGCTTTGGCTCACAGATTATACAAGCTCACACTTGTTTAATCATTCTCCCGTTTCTATTCAAAACTATCTCTTTGCTAAAGTCACCCATTATCACAAATCTAAAATGGCACAAAACAATGGACCTGCAGATATTGGAAGCATCAACAGACCACCAAGACTGGTGTCTGGAGAAGACTATGATATGTGGAAGAATAGAATGGAAAACTTCTTCTGCATTAAAAAATATGGGATGTGGAAATCCATTAAAAATGGACCATACATACCCATGGTGGCCTCCGCTGATTCCGGAGGTACACTGGTTCCCAAAGAATCCTCCAAATACTCTGATGAAGACATCAAGAAAATGGAGGTAGATTTCAAGGCCTTGGGAGCCATTCAGATATGCTTACCAAATGAACTTTTTCACAACTTCGGAGGTTACAAAACTGGAAAGGAGCTATGGGAGGCTCTTGAGAAGATGTTTGCTGGTTCAGAGGAAGTAAAAGAAAACATAAGAGACATCCTGAAGCAGCAATATGAAAAATCCGTCTGGAAGGAAGGTGAGTCTCTAACTGTTTTATATAACAGATATACTTATCTTGTAGGTGAGATGCAGTGCTCAAAAGTGAAGCTGGAGAATGAAGACAATCTCAAGAAGTTCATCAGGTCTCAACCCAGTTGCTGGACACTCTACACAGTGTCCATCAGAAAAACTAAGAATCTGAAGACTCTACAGATGACTGAGCTTTTCGGTATGCTAAAGACCTATAAATTAGAGATGATCCAGGCCAAGGTAAGAAACTCAAGCTACCAAACAGCTTCTTCATCCACAACCACCTATTCTGCACTCCACTCTGACCACTCAGGTCCTAGTTCAATCAACTATTATCCTCCCATCGTCACACATCCCCAAACTCCAACCTCTCAATCAAACAACTCACCATTTCTTCTTGAAGCCCCACCTCAAACATCAACCCCTGCTGCCTTTGTCTCTGAAAACTTAAGCAACATGCCCTTTATCAAGGAAGATCTGGAATGTTTTCACCTAGATGATCTAGAAGAAATGGACATACAACAATCCTATGCCATGCTCTCTATAAGAGCAAAAAGGTTCTACTCAAGAACAGGAAGACCCATTCCAAGCAACAACTCTAACACCAGAGTTGGCTTGGACAAAAGCAAATTGAGGTGTTAAAATTGTAACCAATTTGGTCATTTTGCTAGAGGATGCAAGGCATCAAAGGCAAACCCAACTGCTGCTCATACCAGACAGGCTCACCAAGCTCAGCCAAGACAGCAACAACAGGAACATGCCACTCCTCCTGCACAAACTGCAGCTTGTGCAGCTGTTGGAACTGCTGACTTTGACTGGAGCTTCCAGTATGAGGATATTCCTGCAAACAATCAAGCTCTCATGGCAGACACATCAGAGGTACCACCTCAAGTATATGAAAATCTGTGTACTCAAGCTTGTATTGATAAGGTCCTTGGATACAGGAAACATAACCAGAATCTCATAGATCAAAATGAAGAATTTCACCAAATGAAATCTGAATTTAAAAAGGTTGAAAACAGTTACAAGGAAAAGATTGATTGTTTAAAGAAAGAAATTTCATCATTAAAACATGAACAAACAAACCTTGAAACTCAAATTGATGACCTTCTGGTTAAGTTAAAAGATACAAGGGCCGAATTGGCAGACCAAAAGGTCCATGTGGAAAAATATGAGTTGGCATCCAAAAAGCTGCAAAGACTTTTGGATGCTCAAATTCATGAAAAGGTAACTGCTGGTCTTGGATTTCAAGTTGAACAACCCTACAATGCTGTCCCTCCACACGCTGACTATGTTGCCATTCAAGAAACAAGTTTCAATCTTTCAAACCTTGACATGGCTAACCGAGAGCTTGACCCTGTTGTCCAAGAAACCCCTGTGCAAGAATGCACTACTTCATCCGAGTCTGAGTTAACATGCTCAAACTCCACTGAAACCAATAAAGCTTTATCACCTCCTACCTGTAAAGTTATTAAAGCCAACAATCCAAGCCCTTTTATCCCTTCAAAATCAAGACCAGTATCTCACCCAACCACACAAATCAGAATCAGCTATCCTCCAGAAGGAAGAAAGATAACTGTTGAAAAGGGGCAGTCTTCAACATCCACCAACTCAAAGCCTCAATCCAAATCAATCTAACTGAGGAAGGTGTTTGACATATGTCATGCGTCTGGAGAGAGAGCTCCATATGTCAAAAAAACATTGGAAGAAGCCACCTTTTAGCACAACAAAGCTCACCCCTAGAACTTCAAAGACTTGTTCAAAAGAAAGGACTATGTGTACTTTCAAAGGGACAAACTGGCTAAATCATGCTTTGTGTGTGGGAAATACAATCATACTGCCATCACCTGCTTCTATTACCTTCAACAACAAAGAAACCTAAAACAACACGCTTTTGAGAAAACAAACAAGAATAAAAAGGTAAGAAGCTTTGAAGACAAAGCAACTCAGTTCAGAAACTCTTTTTCCTCACCAAGAGAGCATCTGTAAAAACCTCAACAATCTTGCATCATCTGTGGTGAATCAGACCACTTTGCTGCACATTGTAAGTTTAATTCTCTCAATCTGGTTCTTCATCAAATTCCTCTTCAACAAAAGCCTATCAGTAAGATGAAGAATGGTAGGCATACTTCGGAGATTAAACAATCAACAGCAAACAAAACTGCTGCTGATCAAGTAAGATTCAAGCAACCAAAGGAAAAGCCTTCATCAGCAACCAAGATTGTTGCGGCCCAAGTTAAACCATCAGCAGCCAACAAAAATGTTGCTGATCATGTGAAGCTCAAGAAATCAAAGGACAAACCTTCAGCATCAACCAAGTCTGCTGCTGTTCAAGCATAACCATCAGCAGCAACAAAATCTGCTGCTGATAAGCCAAAGTCAACAGCAGCAAAATCTGCTTCTGATAAAGCAAATCTGTCAGCAGCCAAAGCAACATCTGCTGCTGACAAAGCAAAGAGAGCTGGAAAACCACCAATTCAGCATTGGAAAGCCAAAATTCCTCCAAGAATTATCATTGGTTCAGTTGATTGCACACATGCTAATACTGATAATCCGAGAACCCTTTTTTTCAAGGATACGAGCTCTTGGAATCCTCCCACTAACTAGATCTCTCTCATGTGTAGGGACTGCCAGGTCACAAGAACAACACCTGGGTGGTAGACAATTGTTGTTCTAGGCACATGACAGGCAACAGATCCATCCTCTCCAACTTCATACATTTCAATAGAGGATATGTTGTCTTTAGAAGTGACTAAAAAGGAGGATCTATTACTGGACAAGGAACTGTGTCAAATGAAAGAATGAGTATTGATAAGGTAAATTATGTCAAAGAATTGGACTTCTATCTCATGAGTGTTTCCCAAGTCTGTGATCAAAAGTATTGGATGCTCTTCACAAACAAAGAATGCTTTGTACTGTCTCCTGGCTTATCCAAACCTCCTCCAGAAAAGATTTTATTAACCGCTTAGAGAAAAGAAAATCTTTATGTGCTTGACATGAATGAGGTCACTCCATCTGGCAGTGTATCCTGTTTTCTGTCAAAAGCTTCAGTTGATGAATCAGCTCTCTGGCACAGGCGATTAAGCCACGTTAACATAAAAACTATCAACAAATTGGTGAAGGATAATCTTGTCAGAGGGCTTCCTGACAAAGAATTCCAGCTAGAAGATAACTGAATTTCTTGTTTGAAGGGGAAGCAACACAAGAGTTCTCACAAGCCCAAGACTTTGAATACAAACGACACTCCACTACAGCTGTTGTATATGGATCTCTTTGGTCCTATAAATATTATGTCAATGGGTAAGAAGTCATACTGTCTAGTGATAACTGATGACTACACCAGATTCACATGGGTATACTTCTTAAGAACTAAAGATGAAACTGCTGAAATTCTCAAATCCTACATCCTTAGGATAGAGAATCAAAGCAATCAGAAGGTAAAGATAATAAGGTGTGATCAGGGAACAGAGTTCAAGAACCATACTTTGAACTATTTCTGTGAGAACTAGGGATTAGAATGACAATACATTGCTCCAAGAACTCTGCAACAAAATGAAGTTGCTGAAAGAAGAAACATAACTCTAATTGAGTCAGCAAGATCTATGTTGGCTGACTCAAAACTGCCTCTCACATTCTGGGCAGAAGCAGTAAGCACAACCTGCTATGTGCAAAATAGAGTTCTCATAGTCAAGCCTCTCAACAAGACACCTTATGAACTATGGTTCCAAAGAGTTCCCTACATTGGATTTCTAAAACCTTTTGGATGTCCATGCACAATTTTGATCACACATGGGGTTCTTCCTAAGTTTGGTGCCAAATCTGATGAAGGATATTTTGTGGGCTATTCCTCTCAATCCAAGGCCTACAGAGTATTCAACTCAAGAACAAGAATTGTGGAAGAATCAGCCAATGTGGAATGTAGAGAACACATTGCCTGTGAACAGGGAAAAGGCCCAAACAGACTCTTTGACATAGACTCCTTCACCCAAATATTTGAGCCCCTCATCTTCTCAAATATGGAGTCTAGCTCTTCACAAGCACCTGCTTCCACTTTCTCCTCTAACTACAGACTGGATTTTCCTAAATCTTCTATCAGTCTAAAAAGACCATCCATTGATCCTCCATCGGTTATGGAAGCCATTGAAGCAAGTGAAGCCGGTACCAGACTCTCCAATGTCACCAGCAGCAACCTGTCTGAAAATGAAAATTTGAATGAAGACTCTTCGGTAAATGCTGTAGATGCTACAAATACTATCGCTGATAATACTGATGTAGCTGTTGATATTGAAGACGCTTCCACCGTGAATGAAGAAATCCCTGATCAAAATCAAAGCAATCTTGAGCAAGGACTACAGCTGGAGGTGGTACTAGCATAGAGGATCAACAAGGAACATCCTCTGGAAAATATCATTGGCCAAGTTCACCAAGGAGTTCTCATAAGAAGCAAATCTCATGAGGCCAATATATGTTTATTTTCACGTTTTCTATCTCAGGTGGAACCCAAGAAGATAGATGAAGCTCTGAAACACAGCAGTTGGATTAAGGCAATGTAGGAAGAGTTACTGCAATTCAAGGGACAGGATGTCTGGAAACTGGTTGATCTTCCACCTGGTCACTCTGCCATTGGCACAAGATGGGTATTCAGGAACAAGCAAGATCAGAGATGCATTGTAGTCAAGAACAAAGCCAGACTTGTAGCTCAAGGCTACACTCAGGAAGAGGGAATTGACTATGATGAAGTCTTTGCTCCTGTTGTCAGGCTGGAGGCCATCAGAATCTTCCTGACATATGCTGCATCCAATAATTTCATGGTCTATCAAATGGATGTCAAGAGTGCCTTTCTGTATGGGAAGATTGGTGAAGAAGTATATGTCAAACAGCCTCCAGGCTTTGTAGATCCTACACATCCTAACCAAGTGTTCAAACTAGACAAAGCTCTATATGGCTTACATCAAGCCCCAAGAGCCTGGTATGAAACTTTGTCTGGATATCTACTAAGCAACAACTTCAGAAGAGGTGCCATTGACTAGAGCTTGTTTATCAAAGATGAAGGGGGAGAAATCTTACTGGTTCAAATCTGGGTAGATGATATCATATTTGGATTAACAAGGAAGAAGCTGTGTAAAGACTTCGAGATCCTGATGCACTCAAAGTTTGAAATGAGTTCAATGGGTGAACTAAATTTATTTCTCGGTCTTCAAGTCAAACAAGTTCCAAATGGAATCTTCATCAGCCAATCCAAATATGTCAAGAGCATTCTGGAAAGATTCAAGATGGCTGACTGCTCTACTGCAAGAACCCCTATGCAAGTGCACCATTAGCTAACTCCAGACAAAGATGGTCAAGACACTGATCAACATCAGTACCGTGCAATGACAGGGTCTCTCATGTATCTCACAGCCTCAAGGCCAGATATCATGTTTGAAGTATGTCTATGTGCAAGATTCCAAGCAGCTCCAAAGATTTCACATCTTCAAGCCGTCAAGAGAATTTTTAGATACCTAAAAGTGTAACATTTCTGATTTTCATTATCTGTATTTCAATTCAATTTGAGACATTTCAAACCCAATTTTAGTACACTGATTTGTTCTATTCGTATCAACAATTAAATACTATGTTTCAATGCAAATCCGCAAATTTTACCCGAGTATATCCTATTATATCCTACGTAAGTTCATACTTATACAAATCTACCAATACTGAAAATTTCAAGGATGATTTTATAAATAAATAACCAGAAACCCTAATAGGCACGGTCGCGCCTCGTTCTGGCACGGTCGCGCGTTGCTTTGGAACGGTCGCGCCCGGTGCATTGGCACGGTCGCGCCTCTTATTGGCACGGTCGCGCCTCTGAAACATAAATGCAGCCTTTAATCGCGGAATCGTTTGATTTCATAACCGTTGTGCACGTTTCTACCACTAACAACCCAATTAAGAATTTTAATCAAAGTATTTACAACAAATAAACTCAATTATACTGATCCATCTCAAAACCGTTAATTCACTTTTGCAAGACCACGAATTCCTCCATTGCGATCCAAATTATATATAGCAAACACACGATACCCACCACTCGATCCTCTTTAAAGCTTCTGGACACGCTGGTTTAGTCGGAATTGCAGCAGAAGACGCCGGAGATCAAGCTCGTCCTCGCCGGAACTCTTTCTACCCGTTTACCATCAATTAGCCGTCTTTCCGGGTAATTCAAACCTCTTACGCAGTCGATTTAATCTATTGATCAAAAGCCCCAACATAATTGGGGCTTACAATATGGAAATCATCCCGAAACCGAACCTATGTTTTGTTCAAAATAGTTTAATCGAATCCGGTTCTGGACATATTTTAAATACAATTAAATTATACAAAAAGACTCGTAATAACCTTGTGGATGAAAGCCCTATCAATTCCAGCAGTAACAATATAGGAATTAGACAATTCGTTCCTGATTTGGAACAGACACGGTCGCACTAATCATCTAGCGCGGTCATGCTTCATGAGACACGGTCGTGCCAATCCCAGCCCGGTCGTGCCTCACGCACTCAGACTTGGTCGTGCCTCAGGACAATAGACACGGACGTGCCTGGCCCAGGCACGGTCATGCCTGGTAAACAGTCTAGTTATGCCTTCTGTATGGTCAACACGGTCGCGTCCCTAATTATCACGGTCGCGCCCGTGGTCCTAACACGATCGTGCCTTGTCCCAAGCACGGTCGTGTGTGAGAGAAAATATTGGCAGAATAATTATTTTTTCTATTTTAAAAACAATAAGTATTTCAGATTAATTTTCAAATAAAAATAGTTGATTTTATAAAAAATTTGTATTAACTTTATTTAAAAAGATCAACTACTTAATCTTAAAATAAACAGAAATTATTTACAAAATGAAATTTATACTTATTGTTAAACCCTACACTTAAATAGTATTTTTAATGACTAAGTTACATATTTTATAAATAAATAAATAAGGTAATGAGTATTTATTTAATTTATACTTAATTACATCTAACATCTACATTATTTTCATAACTAAATAAATAATAATTATATAACTTACTTATTTAGTTATTCAAACTCAAACCTTAACCAAAATGTTCTAAAAATAACCATTTCAAATCCTTCATTTTACACAATACTTTTCAAAGTACAAACCACTAACTTTATACACACATTCAATCCAACCCTAGACTTAGACATAGACTATTGTGCACACTATTAATGCAATATACATTCCACCCTAGGTTAACGTTGTGCATCACAAGGATCATATTACTATCTAGTATCTCGTGTTAGCTACGCCTCCGAATCATGTGAGTATTACATAGCCCCTTTTACTCTTTTACACTTTTTGGGGTGGAACATGAACACTATACAAACTATTGCTTACATTTACACAAACTACACAAATAAAAATCCCCTTTACATTCATGTGTGTAATTTGAGCTTTATGCTTGAGTGCTAGGTGTGCTAACTTTTGTGAACAACTTATGTGCAATCATTAACTATTCAAGCCGACGGTTTACAATGATAGATCTATTGAGTCTGACAAACCCACCCAGGTAGGGTGATTGTTACCGACAACAAAATTTTGCATGCTAGTTACAAAGGTTTGATTGTACATGGTTACACAATAGCTACTCTCCATAAATGCTTTATTTTATCATGTTATGTAAGGATTTGTTTTATTTAAAATCTATATGCTATCTATATACAAACCTGTGTTATACTCACCAACTTTTTAGCTGACCTTATTTTATTCATGTTTCAGGTACTAATGTGTGATTTGATCAAGATATGCTACACATAGGCCTTGGGACTTAGTTAATTTGAATAAAGAATTCTATGTATTTCAATTATGTTCTTTCTTGGATTTGGTTGTGTTTGGATTATTTGAAATGAAATTGATGTTTAATATATTACAATTTAGTCAACCTTGGATTTGGTTGTGTTTGGATTATTTGAAATGAAATTGATGTTTGAACAGTCTACATGTCCCGCCCCGATGATTCCGCCGTCGGTTGGGGGTGACAGATTGGTATCAGAGCCTTAGTTATAGGGAATTAGGTTATTAGACACCCTTGACCTAGACTATAGCTTTAGGACACCCACTTATGCTATGCTTCATGATTATGTGATATGTGCTACATGCTATGTGTTACATGCCTACCATGATAGTTATTTTTCTATTTTGATGCCTTATTTGTTAAAATTCATGATTTATTTGAATATACTTAAATAATGATTAAATAATCAATACCCCTACATATACCCTAAAACCTCATAATATTCTTATCTACTTCTCTATCATCACCTTCTTAGCATGTGGAAACTGCATTGATCTAAATCTTTAAAAAAAAATTATTCTTTATTTTCCCGTTAAGGCTTTTAAACTTTGATTAATTATTTGAGGACACGTGCAATCTGGAAGGGTGACACCTGTATTCTGGGTTTTATGTCTAGGAAAGCATTTCGCATAAATCCCATTCAACCGAGGGACCCGTATGCTTTCCTGGGAATACCCGGGATGAGTGTTTACTTATAGGCTAAAGCATGTCTCCTTGAAAATTATATGAGTTTAATTAACCTTAATGTGTCATAGTATTCAAGTGATTATATCACTATTTGAGTACAATCCCAACAATGAATTACTATTTTATTTTGCTATCTCATCCTTTTAAATCCAAGTAACATTCATAAGTTCTTACATCTTTTCTTGTCCTGTGAAAATCTGTAGAATGCCTCCCCGTCGTGCTCCCGTGGCCAACACCAACACCGACATCGCTACTATCCTTGCACAACTCGTAACTCAACTCACTCAAGCTAATGGTGCCACCAATGGTAACCATGGGGCTAATGGTGGTAATGTTTGAAATGGTGGTGCCAACCCATCTCAATGCACCTTCAAGCATTTCAACTCATGTAATCCCCTCAAGTTCTATGGTACCAAAGGAGCTATGGGACTTCTTCAATGGTTCAAAAGTATTGAGAATACCTTTCTCAATAGTGACTGCCCCGACAATCTTCGTGTTCGACATGCCATAAGTGTCTTACAAAAACGGACACTCACGTGGTGGAATGGGGAAAAGAGGAATAGAGGCGTGGATGTAGCAATGGCCTTACCTTGGAAAGAGGTTAAAAGGCTAATGACTGAAGAATTCTGTCCTCGAAATGAGGTAAAGAAACTCGAAGCCGAATTTTGGGATCTTGCCCAAGATAGTGGTGAAAGCTTGGCATATACAACACGGTTCCATGAGTTGAGTCTCCTCGTGCCCCACATGGTCTCACCTTTATCCTGCTGCATTGAAAAATATATTGGTGGATCACCTAGGCAAATTCAAGATACTGTCCTAGGGAGAAATCCTGTAACACTTGAAGATGCTATCCGTTTATCCGCTACCTTAACCGATAACAATGTGAAGGCGGGGACTCTTACTAAAAAGGGCACAAAGAAAGTTTTCGACACCACAACTCCTCCCACCCATAACAAAGAAGCCACAACTGAACCCTCCCGACATAATAAGAAGAGAAAGGCTAGAAGTTTTGCTGTGGTCACTCCTGCTATTCCTGTTAATCAAGCTGCACCTATGGTTCAAGCACCAGTCAAAAAGCCATATGTTGGGATCTACCCGCTTTGTGCCACATGCAACTATCATCATCCCCAAAGCATCCCATGTCGCCTTTGCACTCAATGTGGGAAATATGGCCATACGGTCAATGTTTGTAGGGTCAAAGCTCTTGCGGGCCAAGTCAACCCACCAAACCGAACCAACCCGTAAGTGGCTAATCAAGGTGTTCCCGCTATTGCAAATGGGCGTGCTTGTTATGAATGTGGCGACCCAAATCATTTCCGTGACCAGTGCCCAAGATTTATCAATGCTAGACAAGGCGGAGCTCGTAGGCGTGCTTTCAACATAAACGCCAATGAAGCTCAAGCCAACAATGATGTGGTCAATGGTACGTTCCTTGTTAATAGTCAATATGCCTCCATTTTATTTGATACCGGTGCCGATAAAAGTTTTGTGTCACTTAACTTTGAACCTTTATTTGCAAAGACACGATCCCAATTAGAGAAAACCTTTACCGTCGAAATAGCAAATGGTGACTCTCTTACAATTGACTCCATTATCTATGATTGCTCCCTAGAACTTAATGATCATACATTTCCAATCAGCCTTGTACCAATGCCACTAGGGAGTTTTGATATCATCATAGGCATGGATTGGCTATCAAACCATCATGCCGAAGTCATCTGTTTTGAGAAGTGTATTCGAATACCTCTACCGTCGGGAGAAACATTAAGAGTCTTTGGTGAAAAGCCTTGCAAAGGACTTAAATTAATGTCATGCACTACTGCTCAAAAGTACTTACGAAAGAAGTACGTGGCCTTTTTGGCCCATATCGTTAAAAAGGTTGTCAAAAAGAAAAGTATTCAAGACATCCCAATTATCCGAGATTTTCCCGGAGTGTTCCCCGAAGATTTATCCGGTCTTCCACCCGTTCGACAAGTAGAATTTCTCATCGATCTTATACCTGGAGCTAACCCCGTGGCTAGAGCTCCTTACCGTCTTGCACCTTCTGAAATGCAAGAACTTGCAAGCCAACTCCAAGAGCTCTCCGACAAAGGTTTCACTCGTCCAAGTCATTCACAATGGGGTGCACCCGTCTTATTCGTCAAGAAGAAGGATGGATCATTTCACATGTGTATTGACTACCGCGAACTCAACAAGCTTACTATCAAAAACCGTTATCCTTTACCTAGAATTGATGATCTCTTTAATCAACTTCAAGGTTCTACTTGCTTTTCGATGATTGATCTTCGATCTGGTTATCACCAACTCCGAGTGCAAGAGGATGATATTCCAAAGACTGCCTTCCGAACAAGGTATGGACACTATGAGTTCATGGTCATGCCTTTTGGGCTAACCAATGCACCCGCAGCTTTCATGGACCTCATGAATCGTGTGTGCAAACCGTACCTTGATAAATTCATGATCATCTTCATTGATGATATCTTAATTTACTCCAAGACTAAATCCAATCATGAGCAACACCTTAGGTTGGTTTTGGACCTCTTGAGGAAAGAGAAACTATATGCCAAGTTCTCTAAATGTGAATTTTGGCTAAAGGAGGTTCAATTCCTAGGTCATATTGTCAACGAGAAAGGAATTCATGTTGACCCCGTGATCGATGTCGTTAGGTCGGTCAAAAAAAATCCTTAAACACTTAACTAGTAAGGGTAAGAAGAGTATTATATCCACGAGGAATCAGTGGTTAGTGAAATTGCTTAGTTTGATAATTAGAATGAAAACACAGATCAAATAAAGATGCAACCTCCTCCAAACTTCAGATTCTAGGTTTATGCAAAACTCAGTTATTTAATTGGATACCACATAGACATAGTGTTGGAAAATCAGTTAACATGGTAATTGAAGACAGGCTGTTGTCAGCAACCTATACAACCAGTTCTGTCACAAACCAGTACAATTCAATCACCCAATTTATGAATGCCAAGTTGCCCCCTTTAGTCACCCAACCCTGCTACTAGGTTTTGTCATCAACCGAACAAGATCGTAAAGCAAACAAACTCAAAGCACTCAAATAAATTGTTTAAAATAACTAATACATCAATCTACTCAATTATTGTCAGAAACTAAATAGATCCAAAAACATAAATAAACTGAATCAAAACATGAAACCTATATGAACCGTCCGCCTGGAGGAAGCCACAAGTGAATTACTCGCTCATGGTGATGGAGATCATCTTCGATCTTCAAGTGGATGTTAGAATCCCCCAAATCGCCCCAAGAACTGATGCTAAAAGATGGATCTCAATTTTGGGGAAGAAACCCCCAATTAAACACCAAAATCGGCTGTTTCCCGAAACTTCGCGTCCAGAAAACGTAACCAGTGTAAGCTTACGCTGGTATGGCGTAAGCTTACGCCGCAACCCTGAAGCATGCTGTTAATAAACTGGTTAGGCGTAGGCCTACGCTGGTCGGCGTAAGCTTATGCTGCATGGCGTAGGCTTACGCTATGTGGCGTAGGCTTACGCTGGATCCTGGTTTTCTGCCCCGTTTCTTCCGTCTCTCTTCCGACTTTTGCATCTCTCACCTAATACCTCCCAAAATCATATTTTAAGCTTTCAACACCTGCACATGCACATCTACACAAAACTTTTGTATTACACATGTTAATTTACATAAATATAATATGTTACACCCTTTAATGCATAAAATTGTGGTCGCTTATCACATCCCCACACTTACTCTTTTGCGTCCCGAAAAAGAATTATGCAATGGAATCATAATTGAAACCTGCTCTCATAATCTCATACAATTAAAACATAATCACGCATTGACTGTAACAATTGGTATTTCTATCCGACTAAACCCAACCACCGATCTATTAAGCCCCCGATTCTGTGATCTACTATCCTATTTATTACCAAGAAACAGTTTCTCTATGGGTCTCACATTCAGGAAGCTACAACTTAGTCTAATCCCATCTCAAAGTCATGTTTAGGCACGGGTTAAACCTTATAGATTTCCCACCACTATAAACACTAATTTACGAGTTTTTGAAAATTAAGGGATTATGGATCGATGGATGCATGTTTTTGAGCTTTCATTTTTATTTTATGAATGAACCTAACCCAGTGGTGTTTCAATCACGCTGGAACACGATATATGACACGTAGGCTGCAGTTCTTAAGCCATGAAGTACATAAGCTTCGGAGCATGGGTGTATCCTTCAAGTCACCATCCCGAAGGGAAACACGTAGGTTGAACTCAAGCTCTCCATTTTGTTTAATTAAGCTCATGCAAGATGGATTATGGATTGCGGGCGTCACCAATTTTCGAATTTATTTTCATAAAAAGAAAGTGGTGTGCCAAGTAATTTTAAAAACTTATAAATTTTTGCTTATAGTGGTACCTATTCATCCTATGATGACAGTTTCAACCTTGCCGAAACCCCTAAGATAAGAACCCACCAAGACATCCTAAATTAATTGTCAATTAATCCTAGATACAATATCAGGATATTTAAGCTCTTTAGATCGGTTGGGTCTACCAAAACATTACAAATCAAACGCGTTTTCTATTTATTATTCAATTTGATCACACAAGCATAGTTTCCAATTATATCTATCATTTTCCATTTAGTTACAAAAATTCTGATCCAAGGACATTTTTTAAAATTTTTAAATTTTTATGGATTTTTCAATTTTTATATATATATATTTTTTATATACAAACTCAGTCTCCCACCCCCACACTTAAACTCTATATTTTCCCCCCAATGTAGGATGAGAGACGATGAAAATAAATATGCAAAAATAAAACTATATAAAGAATTGGAAAGTACTTAGCTGGTTGTAAGCTGTAACTGTCTTCAATCCAAACTCATACGATCGTATAGCATTTTCTTCGCGATCGCCATCAAAATCTGCTATTGGGTTGCCTTTTACATGAAAATCAAACTCGAACCATCACCACCCGAATGGAGACTGAGTACGGGTGGATCAATCCAAACCTGGTAAAATTAAACTCGAAATAAACCCAAAAGCATCAAACTGACTCAATGTATAACAACATAAAACTGACTCAATAAAAACCAAAAGACACACACCTCTAAAACTCTACAAACGGGCTAGCATTCATTTGAAAACACGCACACTCACATGAAAACCCATGAAAATTCCCCACACTTGGCCGGCTCACACACAAAACAAAGAAAACAAAGAAATAATTTCCTAACTCACTTTCGTAGGAATCACGGATGCATTTAGCACATACATCAAGACATTTAAACCACTCGGTAGCCCGAGTGGACGAGTTGAGTCTCGTGAGGGTTTCTATTGAACGCACCCGCAAAGTTCATTTAACTAGACATGAATGTAAAACATACCTTAGGCTACCTCCTAAGAGTGCTAAGTTTAACGTCCTCAGCCAGACGCGGTGTACCTTACTTAGGTCATGGTGGTCGGGTGGGATGCTTGCAGTCCTCCATCCCCGCACTCAAGTTCCTCTCATCATCTAATTTTTTCCAAGCCTTCATAAACAAAGAAAAGAGTTCTTGATCTACATCATGAACTCGCGGTTTCTTCCCTTTCCGCGTCCTCTTTCTGACCCTTTTCTTCCCATTGTCTGGAGTCTCACCATTCTTCATCTTAACTGACCTGTCAAACACAACACAAGCATTCTCGACTGTGTGATTCACCTTTTCAGGTGATCCACATTTGTTAGCTTTCGGGGTTGGCAAGTTTGAAAATATTTTAAGACTCATTTTCTGAGCCCCAAACCTCATCCTTACCGTTCCCTCAGCACAGTTAATATTTGCCTGAGCAGTGGCTAAGAACGGTCTACCCAAAATAATAGTTGGCTCTGTGTTCTTGACAAAATCCAACACCAAGAAATCCACTGGGTAATAAAACTCTCCTAACTTCACAATGACATCCTTTACAATCCCCCGAGGATGTGTGGGAGTCTGATCAGCCAACACCACGGTGGTGTTAACTCTCTGTAATGGACCAAAATCGTGCTGATCATACAGACTCCCTGGAATTATACTCACAGATGCTCCAAGATCCAGCAATGCTCTATCTAGTTTAATTTCACCTATATGTATAGAAATAATAGGTGTCCCTGGATCTTGGAGTTTTGGGGGAAAGGTACCCGTAAACACAGCATTCACACTAGCATTTAGCTTTACCTGTTCGGGACATTTGTGCCGTCGTTTACGGGTACTCAAACCTTTCAAGCACTCAACACTATCAGGATTTTCTTTAAGTTCTTTCAAAAATGGTAGATTAATATTATGATTTTCAAATTTCTCCCATCTTTCATCTTGTGTTGGATCCCGTTCACTTAACACTGGTGGGAACACTGATGGGAACAAAGCCGAAGTGAATGAAATTTTCAGAGATTTATTCACATTTTTATTTTTCAGATTATTTTGTGAAATTAAATCCTGATTATGATCAGATTCAGACTCACTATACTCCACCACTTTCTCTACTACCAGTGGTGGAGTATGTTCAAGATCAAAAAAATCAGATGAGGGTTGAAGACTTACATCATTTAGGTGTGCACTGTTTGTGGTTTGAGAATCTGAGGATTGATGTACACTGCAAGGCTTACCTACTTCTTTGATGATGCTTGCAACAACCCCAGTTAAGTGGGAAATAAGATCTATCAAAGCTTGATGAGCTTTTGCCTGGCTCTCCTGTTGCTGCACCACTGCTTGTACCACTTTGGCCATCTCCTTCATATCTGACCGGATGACATCCAGTTCAGATTGATAGTTGTCTTGTTCAGGTGGTCCGCTCGGGTGGTAGTCTTGATTATAATTTTCCTGATAGCTTTGATACTCAGGACCACCACCATGTGAATTGTATCTTGGGCAATCTTGAGCCCAATGGCCAGTGATGCCACAGTTACTGCACGGCTCATAGTAATACTGGTCATCATGATAATTCCTGTCCATGCCGACCTGCACAAGTGGCACACCCAAGTAGTTCTGATCGAAGAAATAAACAAAATAAACAAAAAAAAAATAAAAACAGAAGTAAAGAAAGTCTTTTTGGGGTTTTGATAAGAATTAAAATCAACTAAAGACAATAAACTAAAGCAATAGAACTAAGCGCACCGATTCCCCGGCAACGACGCCATTTTTGATCGATGTCGTTAGGTCGGTCAAAAACAATCCTTAAACACTTAACTAGTAAGGGTAAGAAGAGTATCGTATCCACGAGGAATCAGTGGTTAGTGAAATTGCTTAGTTTGATAATTAGATTGAAAACACAAATCAAATAAAGATGCAACCTCCTCCAAACTTCAGATTCTAGGTTTATGCAAAACTCAGTTATTTAATTGGACACCACATAGACATAGTGTTTGAAAATCAGTTAACATAGTAATTGAAGACAGGCTGTTGTCAGCAACCTATACAACCAGTTCCGTCACAAACCAGTACAATTCAATCACCCAATTTATGAATGCCAAGTTGCCCCCTTTAGTCACCCAACCCTGCTACTAGGTTTTGTCATCAACCGAACAAGATCGTAAAGCAAACAAACTCAAAGCACTCAAATAAATTGTTTAAAATAACTAATACATCAATCTACTCAGTTATTGTCAGAAACTAAATAGATCCAAAAACATAAATAAACTGAATCAAAATATGAAACCTATATGAACCGTCCGCCTGGAGGAAGCCACAAGTGAATTACTCGCTCATGGTGATGGAGATCATCTTCGATCTTCAAGTGGATGTTAGAATCCCCCAAATCGCCCCAAGAACTGATGCTAAAAGATGGATCTCAATTTTGGGAAAGAAACCCCCAATTAAACACCAAAATCGGTTATTTCCCGAAACTTCGCGTCCAGAAAACGTAACCAGCGTAAGCTTACGCTGGTATGGCGTAAGCTTACGCCGCAACGCTGAAGCATGCTGTTAATAAACTGGTTAGGCGTAGGCCTACGCTGGTCGGCGTAAGCTTACGTTGCATAGCGTAGGCTTACGCTGGATCCTGGGTTTCTGCCCCGTTTCTTCCGTGTCTCTTCCGACTTTTGCATCTCTCACCTAATACCTCCCAAAATCATACTTTAAGCTTTCAACACCTGCACATGCACATCTACACAAAACTTTTGTATTACACAAGTTAATTTACATAAATATAATATGTTACACCCTTTAATGCATAAAACTGTGGTCGCTTATCACCCTGCTAAGATTGAAGCGGTTAAGAATTGGAATGCCCCGAAGACTCCCACCGAAGTTTGTTCATTTATTGGTCTTACGGGATATTATCGTGGTTTCGTCTCAAACTTCTCTAAGATTGCTATCCCCTTTACCGCTTTGACCCACAAGGGTAAGACTTATGAATGGGGACCAAAACAAGAAGAAGCTTTCCAAACTCTCAAGCAAAAGTTATGCAATGCTCTTATTTTGACACTCCCTGAAGGGAATGATGATCTAGTTGTCTACTGTGATGCTTCCAACCAAGGTCTCGGTTGTGTTCTCATGCAACGAGGTAAAGTAATCGCTTATGCATCAAGACAACTTAAGATTCACGAAAAGAATTATATGACGCACGATCTCGAGCTGGGTGCGGTCGCATTCGCATTGAAGATTTGGAGACATTATCTCTATGGCACAAAATGTGTGGTGTTCACCGATCACAAAATCCTTCAACACATCTTCAACCAAAATGTCACACCCCAACCGACGGCGGAAACGTCCGGGCGGGACTTGTAGACTGTTCTTGAGCTCAAGGTTGACTAAATTGTAATATATTAAATCCACTTCCATTCAAACAAACATGAACCATTTCCAAAGTACATAAATGAAATACAATTTTTTTAATTAAAATTAACTAAGTCCAAAGCCTATGTGTAGCATGTCTTGATCAAACTCATATGATAGCACCTGAAACATGACTAAAATAAGGTCAACTAAAAAGTTGGTGGGCATACACATGTTTGTATATAGGTAGCATATAGTTTGTAAATAAACAAATCCTTACATATCATGATAAAATAAGGCATTTATGGGGAGCCGCTATTGTGTAACCAAGTACAATCAAACCTTTGTAACTAGCATGCAAAATTGTGTTGTCGGTAACAATCACCCTACCTGGGTGGGTTTGTCAGGCTCAATAGATCTATCATTGTTTACCGTCGGCTTGAATAGTTAATGATTGCACATAATCGCATACAAAAGTTAGCACAACTAGCACTCGGGCATAAAGCTCAAATTGCACACATGAATGTAAAGGGGATTTGTATTTGTGTAGTCTGTGTAAATGTAAACAATAGTATTGTATAATGTTCATGTTCCACCCCAAAAGTGTAAAAGAGTAAAAGGGGCTATGTAATACTCACCTGATTTGCGTAGGTAGATTTATACGAGAAAGAGATTTGAACCTCAAGTGTTAGCCCTAAACGGCTTACAAATGCCCTAGAATTATAACATAATAATTAGGGATATAATGGGGATTGTGACGACGACGCGGAATGTTGAACGTCCTAAAAACGCTCTAATGACCGAGGAGTAGACGAACGTGTCCACGGGAATTGAAAGGTTTCCTTAACCTAATATTCAGGATAATTACGTTACACGACGATTGACATAATAATATAAGATATATACGAACGTTTGCACCGTTAAGCTAATGGTCTAAGAAAATAATATAATATACATATTATTTTTGATTTAATAAAATATCACAATAAACAATTTTTGTGACAAAAATAATAAATCTATTATTTTTATTCGAGGATATCAACGAGTGTAAATAATATGGATAATTATATTTTTTATTAGTTTAAAATGTTACACAAAATTTATAACAAAATGATAATAGTATATTAATATATATATTTTTTAATTGAAATCACAGGTTGAAAATAATATAAGTGTATTATCTTATAAATGAAATTTAAATAACAATTATGGGTTCCAAGACTAACCCGAGCCTACGGGTGGTTTTTCGGTTTAAAACACATTAATATATTAATATAATATTATAGGGATTTAATTTTTATTTGGAATTAGTAATTTAAAGTGGTTTTAAAAATAAAAACAGTGGGGAGACTAGAACCAGGGTCTCTCCCACACAAGTAAACACAACTAACCAGTCGAGCTCCCTAATGAATCGCAACAGAACCTGACTCCCATTAGTTTTAATCAAGGAGTCCCCTGACTCCCCCCTTTTATGCGAGTTCGAACCAAAGATTCAACCAATTTCCCGCAAATTCGATCATGATTGAAAACAAATGTATGGGGGTTTTGTTAAATGAAGGTTTGCGATTCTAAGAGTGTGTTTAATTTCATAATTAATGGGTTTTAGATCGACTAATTAAAAAAGGTAGAACCGAAAACCCTAGGTATGACACAAAATCTAATCTGCCAAATTTGATGTTGAAACATGTTAAAAACATAGGGCTTTTACTCATTAGGATGTTGTGAAACTGTCTATGTGGTTTAATTTGATTGTTGTTACGTTAATACCGAAATCCCCCAAATTTGAATACGAACGAACCCTAGATTTCGGATGGAGTTCAATTTGATGTTATTAGGCCGAAATGGAAAAGGGCTTTCGATTCATGGCTTAAAACAAAAGTAAGGGTGTAGGTAATTACCGGAATAGTGCTCTAATGGATGGTTCCCGACTAAAAACGGATTCCGACGACGGCTCCTTTTCCTCCAGTCACTCCTGCTGCGGCTCCGGTCAAATTGGTGGGTGTGATAGTTTCTGAGAGGTGCAATATAGGTGTGTGGGTGTTCAATTCAAGAACATAATATGAGGATTCGTCGAATTTGTTTTGGCATTGACATAAATAGTTACGAAACTTGTTTCTGAATTAATTCGTATGATTTGCGATGAATTGAGTTGCAACTAAGGTCTGGATTCATGCGCAACAATCAAGGCGTGATTTGCGGGTGGTTCAATGCGTTTAATTGCGTGATTGGAGATTGAATTTGGCCTGTTTTGACTTTGGAAGGTCAAAATGCTTGAAATTTGAATTAAGTCGCAAGTTTAGCTAAATTGGCATGTTAAATAGATCAAGAAATGGCCGAGGATCGATTACACGTGAAAGGCAAGTCCACAAAATTCGGGTGTGATTGATTTTGAATATCAGTTTGCTAAATTTTGAATGTGTTTGACTTTTAAGAGTCAACACATATTCAAGGATTATGGATGGGTCAAAATTGAGAGAAATGGGGTTCAATTTCAAAGGTGGGGGTTCAAGTTGAGGGTTCATGTGTTCAAAGGGTTCAACCAAAGTGTTTAAATTTAAGTTCTGTTATGAATAGTTTTTATAAAACTTAAAAATCTAGATATTATTTATTTTATTTTAAACTATTTTATATAGGAGATTCCGTTCTTATAGTATTATGAATCATATGAAAATGGTTTATTTGATACCAATAATTTTCTTTATATATATATATATATATATATTTATGAAATTATAACATGGTATATATATATATATATATATATATATATATATATATATGTGCTTTATATAAATATATAATAGAAAAACAATGTGTTATTGTAGAGTTGAAATTGGAAATTGATATACGTTCGAATAATAATTAATGTGATATAAAATGTTGAATACGTACGGGATTTAAAATGAAGTGTCGTTATTACATAAAGATAAGTTAAAAGTTAGGCCAGAAAATCATGGATGTTATAGTCTCCCCATGTTAAGGGAATTTCGGCCCAAAATTTAACTAGTGGAGTCTACTGAATCAGGAAATAAGTGAGGGTTTGGATTCTTAATGGGCTTTGATTTGTTGGTTTTAGATGTGCATTTGATAACAAGATTCGGAGCTGTTTCTCAGGGTTAGGTACGAAGGATGATAGTGGATTTAGTTTTGAAATGAATTTATGGAGGAGGTCTGTTGAACAATAATTTGGATTCTAAAGGTGTAATGTATTTTTTGAAATGGATTTGATAGGAAAATCGATGACCAGGGTTCGTTTAAGATGTAGACTGATATGCTAAGGAGCTGTAAGTGGATAAGAGATTTCACAATTTATGGTCTAGGTCAAAACTTCAAGTGACACAGTACAACGCTACTCCTGATAATATGATAGAGCACTTATATATAGGAAGTACCATCGGCGTATCCACCATGCTCTTGGCATATCACAATAGTTTCGTTGTTATATATCATGATAGGTTTTAGGTCACAACACACGACAAAATTTGCTATATTTTCCATGCGCTGATCTTTATAATTACGTGCTCACCCGTAATTACTCGAATCATCGCCTGGTCCGTATAGATCCTTCCGTTGTGTGCGGGGCAAGAGGGCACAATTTCACTTAGTTCTTGACTATTGTTTTCACATATAAGTTGCTAATAAGTAATTATGTCCCTAAGTAGGCAGGTCTTTTAGCAACTAAAGAGTAATAAAGTAGTATAACTTAAAGTCCCATAGTTTGCCCGTGTTTGAACAAGAATACGTCAAACACTGAGTTGTTTTAAGAAGTTACAGCTTCTTCGTGTTTGAACAAGTATACGTCAAAAAGCTTCGATGTGTTATGGTTTTCAAGTTTGGTGAACAAAGTGTATGACCATGCTTCACGTATATTGTAATCAATCCATTGCAACAATTGTAAGTAATCTAATTTCATGTATAATGTAAACACACAAATCTCATGTATGACCAAATGTTATGTAGTTAGTAATCAAATAGGTTTCCTGTGTAACGTGAACAACTTAGCATCATGTATCTTGTAAAATCAACTAAACTTGTATTGTAAGTAATGAAGTATCATGTGTATCGCAAGCAATGAATTTCATGTATGGTGTTAACAACTTAGTACCATGTATTTGTAAACCAATAATCTTTCATGTGTAATGTCAGTAATGTAATATCGTGTACCTTGTAACCAAATAAGTTTCATGTTCAATGTGGTCAATCAAGTATTTTGTATCAAACAAACGATTGTTATGTATTATGTGATCATTTTAGTATACGTATATTACAAACAGTTACGTTTCAGGTATTACATAATCAATCTAGTAGAACGTGTATTGCAGAATAATCAAATTTCAAGTATCATGTAATCAGTGTAGCCTTGGGTATATTAGAAATAACTAAGTTTCATGTATCATGTGATCGTATGGTGTATATTGTGAACGTGCGTACGTATATTATTGAATTTCAAGTGTGACGTATACTAACGAGTTTTGTATGTGGTCAAGTGTTGCGGAGAAGCGCGTTGTTTGGCGTTCGTGTAATCTAGCTCTTTAAATTTTGTTGAGGCTTGTAGGGATGGTTAATGTTTAAGCGGTATGGATCGTCTCTTGAAGTGGAAAGGGAAAGATAATGAGGAGGTTCTAGAAACATTCGGGGAAATGTGTTTACAAATACTGATCTTTGTTTGAAAATAGGAATTTGTATTTTGTTCTTGGTTGTAGATATATAAAGTAGTGAAACCATTGAGTTACATAATCTAAATAAATAGACAGTTTATAGGAAGAACTTTTTAAATTTTCAATTATTATCAGGAGAATATTTTTTAAGAGAAATTATTGGCTAATCAAGTAGTTGTATATTAATTTAGCTAAGTTTTAGAAATGATTACTTTAATGAGGAAAATCATACTTATTTATCAATTTGAAATAATATTTTTATAAAATTGGTTGTATTAAGTTACCTTACAAAGTGAAAATGTTTATGGAAGAATTTATATTTCTGATACTCTCTAAAAGTTTGATAAACATTTGGTTTGAAAACAACGAGGTTGTTTAAATCTAATAGGATGATTTGTTTAAGAGGGAGATTGCCGATAATGTACCAAATCGTGCTGAATGAAGAGGGTGATACTTGGAAAATTTTGATGAAAATATGATGGGTGTAATGTACACTCACTTGTCAAATCAATGAATAATAACCTTAGAGTTGGAATATACAAAATTTATTAAATGCTGACGTGTTAAATATTATTCAAAACATAGGGGAATGGTTCTCAAACTGAAAGTTTAAAGACAATAAATAGAAATTTCTGCTAACGTCTCTGGTAGATTCCCACTAGAAGGAAGATAATCACCAAGACGAGCACCGCTATGGTTATTCGGGTAGTCGACCTGGCTTCAGCTCTAGCTGTTTCCGTGCGATTCTCAAGCATTTTTTTGAGGATGGAAATTAACTCCTTTTGGTACCCTAATCGATTCACTAGGCTATCCATTCTTTGTTCTTGTAAGTCGTGCCTTATCTCGTGCTCCATTCTTTGCCTTTCGAACTCTGAGGTCCTCACATATTGGTGAACGTCATCGATTGGAATTCCCATAGCACTAGTGGGTGCCATGGTACGCCTTACCCAAGGGTTAGAATGATACGGGTCTCTTAGTGGGGGTGGTAGTTGAGTGTGTAGGGGGGGGTGTTTGGTACTGGTTTCTAGGTGGGGGTGATCCAGATGTTCGAAGTCTTGGGCCGGTGTCCCTAGCCCAATCTGCCCTTACATCAAACCTTGGCCTGGCAGTTGGGGGTGGTGGTGATCCATACACGGGCGACCTGATGTCTCCTTCCCAATCCGACTCTGCTCTGGGGCGGTATACCGGGGAGGAAGGAGAGTAGGAGCCCATGTCTGGCAGAAAAACAATGAAATGGTTGTAAGTGATAATAAAATGTTGAGTGTTAGATATAGGAGTTCTCATAGGTTTTAGAGTTTGACTAGTCATAACACCGAGTCTTCACAATAGTATTTTAAAAGTACACTTGACTTATAAGTAGTGCATCCCTGAGGAGAATTCCTAGGAAAGAGGGGTGGGTCACTAAGACACACTTAAGTACCCTGTCTTTCCTTAGCCAGAATCCCTCATGGGCCTACACACTCTTCCAGCCATCATGTACTAATAACACTATTGTTGGGCTCATGGTCATGATGAGAAATGTTGTGGACTGGGCTTTGAGGCCCGAAGATGAGGTTCATTAAACCTAGCAGGCTTCCTCTTCTTGGAGGATAAGTGGATCCTTAGTTTATTATTAATGAGTATTAGGCCCAATTACGCCCAATAGTTTAGATTTAGATCACAAGAGGTGGGGACATTATATGTGTAAGTTTAAGGGTGCATGAAAAACTAAGTGTGTATAAGTGTGTGTTAAAACTTAGGATAACACTTAACTGAATCAAATAGGTAGCATGTTGATAGCAATGAATGTAAGCACAAAAGTTAGTAAGTAGTGTGACACATAGACTATTAAGTATTGTATCATGTGATATAATTACTTAGTATAGCAAAAGTATTCACATTAGAAGTAATCATATATCATGTAGTAGCATGGCATAGTGTGGGTGTCCTAAGGTTATAGTCTAGGTCAAGAGTGTCTAATAACCTAATTCCCTATAACCAAGGCTCTGATACCAATCTGTCACACCCCAACCGACGGCAGAAACGTTGGGGCGGGACATGTAGACTGTTCATGAGCTCAAGGTTGACTAAATTGTAATATATTAAATCCATTTCCATTCAAACAAACATGAATCATTTCCAAAGTACATAAATGAAATACAATTTTTTTAATCAAAATTAACTAAGTCCAAAGCCTATGTGTAGCATGTCTTGATCAAACTCATATGATAGCACCTGAAACATGAATAAAATAAGGTCAACTAAAAAGTTGGTGAGCATACACAGGTTTGTATATAGGTAGCATATAGTTTGTAAATAAACAAATCCTTACATATCATAATAAAATAAGGCATTTATGGGGAGCCGTTATTGTGTAACCAAGTACAATCAAACCTTTGTAACTAGCATGCAAAATTGTGTTGTCGGTAACAATCACCCTACCTGGGTGGGTTTGTCAGACTCAATAGATCTATCATTGTTTACCGTCGGCTTGAATAGTTAATGATTGCACATAATCGCATACAAAAGTTAGCACAACTAGCACTCGGGCATAAAGCTCAAATTGCACACATGAATGTAAAGGGGATTTGTATTTGTGTAGTCTGTGTAAATGTAAACAATAGTATTGTATAATGTTCATGTTCCACCCCAAAAGTGTAAAAGAGTAAAAGGGGCTATGTAATACTCACCTGATTTGCGTAGGTAGATTTATACGAGAAAGAGATTTGAACCTCAAGTGTGAGCCCGAAACGGCTTCAAATGCCCTAGAATTATAACATAATAATTAGGGATATAATGGGGATTGTGACGACGACGCGGAATGTTGAACGTCCTAAAAACGCTCTAATGACCGAGTAGTAGACGAACGTGTCCACGGGAATTGAAAGGTTTCCTTAACCTAATATTCAGGATAATTACGTTACACGACGATTGACATAATAATATAAGATATATTCGAACGTTTGCACCGTTAAGCTAATGGTCTAAGAAAATAATATAATATACATATTATTTTTGATTTAACAAAATATCCCAATAAACAACTTTTGCGACAAAAATAATAAATCTATTATTTTTATTCGAGGATATCAACGAGTGTAAATAATATGGATAATTATATTATTTATTAGTTTAAAATGTTACACAAAATTTATAACAAAATGATAATAGTATATTAATATATATAATTTTTAATTGAAATCACGGGTTGAAAATAATATAAGTGTATTATCTTATAAATGAAATTTAAATAACAATTATGGGTTCCAAGACTAACCCGAGCCTACGGGTGGTTTTCGGTTTAAAACACATTAATATATTAATATAATATTATAGGGATTTAATTTTTATTTGGAATTAGTAATTTAAAGTGGTTTTAAAAATGAAAACAGTGGGGGAGACTAGAATGCGGGTCTCTCCCACACAAGTAATCACAACTAACCAGTCGAGCTCCCTAATGAATCACAACAGAACCTGACTCCCATTAGTTTTAATCAAGGACTCTCCTGACTCCCCCCTTTTTATGCGAGTTCGAACCAAAGATTCAACCAATTTCCTGCAAATTCGATCATGATTGAAAACAAATGTATGTGGGTTTTGTTAAATGAAGGTTTGCGATTCTAAGAGTGTGTTTAATTGCATAATTAATGGGTATAAGGTCGACTAATTACAAAAGGTAGAACCGAAAACCCTAGGTATGACACAAAATCTAATATGCCAAATTTGATGTTGAAACATGTTAAAAACATAGGGCTTTTACTCAATAGGATGTTGTGAAACTGTCTATGTGGTATAATTTGATTGTTGTTACGTTAATACCGAAATCCCCCAAATTTGAATACGAACGAACCCTAGATTTCGGATGGAGTTCAATTTGATGTTATTAGGCCGAAATGGCATAGGGCTTTCGATTCATGGCTTAAAACAAAAGTAAGGGTGTAGGTAATTACCGGAATAGTGCTCTAATGGATGGTTCCCGACTAAAAAAGCATTCCGACGACGGCTTCTTTTCCTCCGGTCACTCCTGCTGCGGCTCCGGTCAAATTGGTGGGTGGGATAGTTTCTAAGAGGTGCGATATAGGTGTGTGGGTGTTCAATTCAAGAACATAATATGTGGATTCGTCTAATTTGTTTTGGCATTGACATAAATAGTTCCGGAACTTGTTTATGAATTAATTCGTTTGATTTGCGATGAATTGAGTCGCAACTAAGGTCTGGATTCATGCGCAACAATCAGGGCGTGATTTGCGGGTGGTTCAATGCGTTTAATTGCGTGATTAGAGATTGAATTTGGCCTGTTTTGACTTTGGAAGGTCAAAATGCTTGAAATTTGAATTAAGTCGCAAGTTTAGCTAAATTGGCATGTTAAATGGATCAAGAAATGGCCGAGGATCGATTACACGTGAAAGGCAAGTCCACAAAATCCGGGTGTGGTTGATTTTGAATATCAGTTTGCTAAATTTTGATTGTGTTTGACTTTTAAGAGTCAACACAGATTCAAGGATTATGGATGGGTCAAAATTGAGATAAATGGGGTTCAATTTCAAAGATGGGGGTTCAAGTTGAGGTTTCATGTGTTCAAAGGGTTCAACCAAAGTGTTTAAATTTAAGTTCTGTTATGAATAGTTTTTATAAAACTTAAAAATCTAGATATTATTTATTTTATTTTAAACTATTTTATATAGGAGATTCCGTTCTTATAGTATTATGAATCATATGAAAATGATTTATTTGATACCAATAATTTTCTTTATATATATATATATTTATGAATTTATAACAAGGTATATATATATATATATATATATATATATATATATATATGTATGTGCTTTATATAAATATATAATAGGAAAACAATGTGTTATTGTAGAGTTGAAATTGGAAATTGATATACGTTCGAATAATAATTAATGTGATATAAAATGTTGAATATGTACGGGATTTAAAATGAAGTGTCATTATTACATAAAGATAAGTTAAAATTTAGGCCAGAAAATCATGGATGTTACACAAAAAGAACTCAATATGAGGCAACGACGTTGGGTTGAACTCCTTAACGACAATGACTGCGAGATTCGTTATCATCCCGGCAAAGCGAATGTTGTAGCCGACGCCTTGAGTCGAAAGGACCATGTTGTGCTTCATTGTGCCCGAATCCAAACCGATATTCAAATCCGCATCCTAGAAGCTCAACATGTCTCTGTCACCGAGGGTAACATGTACGAAGAAATGTCATATGGTGTTGAACTTCAACTTGAATCAAAGCCCAATGGCTTACATTATTACTTGAACCGTATTTGGATTCCCGACCGCGATGATCTCCGTGCATTTCTCATGAACGAGGCCCACAAGACTCGTTATTCTATTCATCTCGGTGCGGATAAAATGTATCATGATCTTCGCCAACAATATTGGTGGCCCGGTATGAAGAAAGACATTGCTCTCTATGTTGCCAAATGTCTAACCTGCTCCAAAGTCAAAGCCGAACATCAACGTCCTTCCGGTTTAATTGAACAACCAGAAATTCTCGTGTGGAAATGGGAGAACATAGCCATGGATTTCATTACCAAACTCCCCCGCACCTCGAGTGGTTATGATAGCATTTGGGTAATCATTGATCGTCTCACCAAATATGCTCATTTCTTGCCTATCCGTGAAGACTATCGGGTTGAGAAACTAACCCGAATTTTTATTGACGAAATCGTGAGCCGTCACGGTGTTCCCTTGAACATAATATCCGATAGAGACGCTAGGTTCACCTCTCGTTTTTGGCAATCTCTCCAAACATTTCTTGGCACACGATTGGATTTGAGCACGGCTTACGATCCCCAAACTGATGCCCAAACCGAGCGAACAATCCAAACTCTTGAGGATATGCTTAGAGCTTGTGTAATTGATTTTGGTGGCAATTGGGATTCACATTTATCCCTAATTGAGTTCTCTTACAACAATAGCTACCACACAAGTATCAACATGGCTCCATTTGAAGCTCTTTATGGTCGCAAGTGTCGTTCTTCTATCTGTTGGAATGAGATTGGTGAAGCACAAATCACCGGTCCCGAGCTAATCCAAGAAACATCCAACAAACTTATCTAAATCCGAGACAACATTCGAGTAGCGAGGAGTCGGCAAAAGAGTTATGCCGACAAACGTCGAAAACCCTTGGAATAACAAGTCGATGACCTTGTTCTTCTAAAGGTGTCCCCGTGGAAGGGTGTGATTCGTTTTGGAAAGAAAGGCAAGTTAGCACCTCGCTACGTGGGTCCATTCAAGATCCTTGAAAGGATTGGAAAAGTGGCTTACAAACTCGAGTTACCTCCATCACTTGGCAGTGTGCATCCTACATTTCATGTGTCTAATCTGAAGAAATGTCTTGCTGATGAGAATCTTCATATACCTTTTAACGATGTGCACATTGACGAAACGATGCACTTCGTTGAGAGACCGGTAGAAATCATGGATCGTCAGATCAAGCAGCTCAAGCGAAGCCGTATTCCTATTGTCAAAGTTCGTTGGGAATCAAAACTTGGGAACGTGAGGACCAAATGAAACTCAAGTACCCCCACCTCTTTGCTGATTTAGTAGCCTCAACTAGTTGAATTTCGGGACGAAATTCCCTCAACATGGGGATACTGTAACATTTCTGATTTTCATTATCTGTATTTCAATTCAATGTGAGACATTTAAAACCCAATTTTGGTACGCTGATTTGTTCTATTCGTATCAACAATTAAATACTATGTTTCAATGCAAATCCGCAAATTTTACCCGAGTATATCCTATTAAATCTTACGTAAGTTCATACTTATACAAATCTACCAATACATAAAATTTCAAGGATTGATTTTATAAATAAATAACCAGAAACCCTAATAGGCACGGTCGCGCCTCATTCTGGCACGGTCGCGCCTCGTTCTGGCACGGTCGCGCGCCTTGCTTTGGAACGGTCGCGCCGGTGCTTTGGCACGGTCGTTCCTCTTATTGGCACGGTCGCGCCTCTGAAACATAAATGCAGCCTTTAATCACGGAATCGTTTGATTTCGTAACCGTTGCGCACGTTTCTACCATTAACAACCCAATTAAGAATTTTAATCAACGTATTTACAACAAATAAACTCAATTATACCAATCCATCTCAAAACAGTCAATTCACTTTTGCAAGACCACGAATTCCTCCATTGCGATCCAAATTCTCTCAAGCAAACACACGATACCCACCACTCGATCCTCTCTAAAGCTTCTGGACACGCTGGTTTAGTCGGAATTGCAGCAGAAGACGCCGGAGATCAAGCTCGTCGTCACCGGAACTCATTCTACCCGTTTACCATCAATTCGCCGTCTTTCCGGGTAATTCAAACGTCTTACGCAGTCGATTTAATCTATTGATCAAAAGCCCCAACATAATTGGGGCTTACAATATGGAAATCATCCCGAAACCAAACCTATGTTTTGTTCAAAATAGTTTAATCGAATCCGGTTCTGGACATATTTTAAATACAATTAACCTATACAAAAACACTCGTAATAACCTTGTGGATGAAAGCCCTATCAATTCTAGCAGTAACAATATAGGAATTAGACAATTCGTTCCTGATTTGGAACAGACACCGCTAATCATCTAGCGCGGTCGTGCTTCATGAGACACAGTCGTGCCAATCCCAGCCCGGTCGTGCCTCACGCACTCAGACTTGGTCGTGCCTCAGGACAATAGACACAGATGTGCGTGGCCCAGGCACGGTCGTGCCTAGTAAACAATCTAGTTATGCCTTCTGTTTGGTCAACACGGTCGCGTCCCTGATTAGCACGGTCGCGCTCGTGGTCCTAACACGATCGTGCCTTGTCCCAAGCACGGTCGTGTGTGAGAGAAAATCTTGGCAGAATAATTAATTTTTCTATTTTAAAAACAATAAGTATTTCAGATTAATTTTCAAATAAAAATAGTTGATTTTATAAAAAATTTGTACTAACTTTATTTAAAAAGATCAATTACTTAATCTTAAAATAAACAGAAATTATTTACAAAATGAAATTTATACTTATTGTTAAACCCTACACTTAAATAGTATTTTTAATGTTAAGTTACATATTTTATAAATAAATAAATAAGGTAATTATTATTTATTTAATTTATATTTGATCAAAAATAATTATTTAATTTATACTTAATTACATCTAACATCTACATTATTTTCATAACTAAATAAATAATAATTATATAACTTACTTATTTAGTTATTCAAACTCAAACCTTAACCAAAATGTTCTAAAAATAACCATTTCAAATCCTTCATTTTACACAATACTTTTCAAAGTACAAACCACTAACTTTATACACACATTCAATCCAACCCTAGACTTAGACATAGACTATTGTGCACACTATGAATGCAATATACATTCCACCCTAGGTTAACGTTATGCATCACAAGGATCATATTACTATCTAGTATCTCATGTTAGCTACGCCTCCGAATCATGTGAGTATTACATAGCCCCTTTTACTCTTTTACACGTTTTGGGGTGGAACATGAACACTATGCAAACTATTGCTTACATTTACTCAAACTACACAAATACAAATCCACTCTACATTCATGTGTGCAATTTGAGCTTTATGCCTGAATGCTAGGTGTGCTAACTTTTGTGAACAACTTATGTGCAATCATTAACTATTCAAGCCGACGGTTTACAATGATAGATCTATTGAGTCTGACAAACCCACCCAGGTAGGGTGATTGTTACCGACAACACAATTTTGCATGCTAGTTACAAAGGTTTGATTGTACTTGGTTACACAATAGCTACTCTCCATAAATGCTTTATTTTATCATGTTATGTAAGGATTTGTTTTATTTAAAATCTATACGCTATCTATACACAAACCTGTGTTATACTCATCAACTTTTTAGTTGACCTTTTTTTATTCATGTTTCAGGTACTAATGTGTGATTTGATCAAGATATGCTACACATAGGCCTTGGGACTTAGTTAATTTGAATAAAGAATTCTATGTATTTCAATTATGTTCATTCTTGGATTTGGTTGTGTTTGGATTATTTGAAATGAAATTGATGTTTAATATATTACAATTTAGTCAACCTTATGCTCATGAACAGTCTACATGTCCCGCCCCGATGATTCCGCCGTCGGTTGGGGTGTGACAAAAGGGAGCCCCAAGCCTTGGCCTATGGTACTCTAAAAATGATAAGTTCAATATGTATGCATACACTGACAGTGATTATGGGGGATGCAACTTGGACAAAAAGTTAACTTCAGGGGGATGTCAGTTTCTGGGAGGGAGACTGATTTCATGGCAGTGCAAGAAGCAAACATGTGTTTCAACTTCTACAACAGAAGCAGAATACATTGCAGCTTCAAATGCTGGATTATGGGATGACTTTCATGGAAACTCCCATTCACATTGACAACATGAGTGTTATATCAATCACAAAAAATCGAGTGCAGCACTCCAAGACAAAGCACATTGACATCAGGTATCATTTCATAAGAGATCAAGCTGAGAAAAAGAGAATTATTTTAACCAAAGTTCATACCAATGAGCAATATGCTGATTTATTTACAAAACCGTTTGATGAAACTAGATTTAGATATTTAGTTGAATCTATTGGTATGATGAACTTTGATTAAAATATGTCTCTATAAATGTGTAAATGTGTTTGTCTTTTGTTATAAATAAAATTATAAGTCAGCAACATCCATTTTTGCTGCTGACAGGTTTAATACTCAGCAACAAAGATTTTGCCACTGACCGCTTTAAGTTATCAGCAGGAACAAGTTTCCTGTTGATTGCTTTAAGGTAGTCATCAGCAACATTGCATCCATCAGCAGCAATTGAGTTTGCTGCTGACAGACTTAACCATCCGCAACAACCAAGTTTGCAGCGGATAGGCTTAACCATCCACAACAACCAAGTTTGCTGCTGATGGGTAAAAATAAGTCCAAATTAACCTTTACCCGCTGTAAAAATTCCGTTCAGTCTTTACCATGATTGCTATAGTGTATTACAGCTCTAACAGGGAAAAGTGAATGAGGTTGTATTGTACAAGTAACTTTGCTTTTTCCCTCCTCTGTCGTTATAACTCAAATCAATTTCTCCACAACCTCTTCACATTCAATTTCAACCTAACGCTCATCATTTTCTCTCAAACCTCCATAGCATTCAAAGCCTTCCATACTTAACCACCTTTCAAAACCTTCATCCTTCCATCCAAACCCAACAAATGGCAGAGGTAGACATAAACCGTCCTGATGATAAGTTTTCCCCATACCACAACCTCACATCATACTTAATAAAAGGGGAAAAGTCTGAGGGGTTTGATGACATGATCGACTTTCTCTGTCGATCAAAGATTCACTATGCACTCACTGTCAACCCACCCATTTACATTACTCACATGGAGGATTTTTGGAAATCTGCTATCTTTTCTACTGAATAGGGGACACCCCAAATCAAATCCAAGGTAGATGGCAAGGACATCACCATTTCTAAAGCCACTCTCCGCAAACACCTCAAGCTTCAAGATGAGGGGGCCGCCATTTCATACTCCAAAGAAGTCTACATGAGGACCTTTGTATCCATAGGGTACACTGGAAGTCAGAATAGAGAAGGAACTGATGGGCCCCCCATGGAAGTATCTATGCCACACTCTTCTACAATGCATATCTCAGAAAAGAAGTGGATGGCATCAAGTGAGCTCTGCACTTGCCTCTTCTGTTCACGGTATGGTTACTGGCCAAGGATTCAACTTTGCACATCTCATCGTTGAAGGTTTAAGATACAACCTTCAAGAGGGTGCAAAGCAGAAATTTTATATGTACCCAAGGTTCTTGCAGGAGGTTTTTAATAATGAATTAAAAGAGTGTTCAAAACCTGTAAAAATCTATCTTATGCTGGGTCATAAAAGCAACATTTTTCAAAGTATGAGAACTGTTTCCAAAAAGTTCTTAGGGGTCAATGTTCCATTGTTATCTACAATGATGAACATACAAAGTACCCAGGGTGACAGTTCAGCAATCCCAGCTGATACTGATCCCATACCCTCCACTTCAAATCCTGAACAACAATCTGCTTCCATTGCTCGAACCCCTGTGCATAATACTAAGGATGCACAGACACAAAAATTACTTACATTTGTTTTTGATGTTATCGTTCAACTGGAACAAAGGGCCCTAGTTGCAGTAAAATATACTAGGAAAAGGAGTAAGAAGACTCCTTCTCTTCTTGTCTCAAAGGCCCAATCCCAACCTAAAAGCCGTCATTCAGAATCCCAAAATTCAGATGAGAATATCAAAAGGGATAGCCACATCATTAGAGAGTCTTCCTTGGAAGCTTCTCTATTAGGATCAGGATCACATCCCGGATCCATAGAAAAACCTACTGAGCCATTCCATTATTTTTCTTCTATGAACTTAAGTGCAGAGGCATCTTGTCAAGATGATATACCTTCTCCAACTACCACTATTTCAAATGTATTGATTGACTTGGCTGCCAATGCACCTGGCCCAAGTTCATCACCCAAGAAGTTTCACTCTGGGAGTGATGATAGAGTGAAAGTGGAAAGAGCTGTCACTACTCCTGGTACATCAACTGGCCAAGAGGACAGTGATAACATCACTAAGACCCTAACCACGGCAACTCACAGTGAAGATGTTTCCTTTGAAACACTCTTCACTGAGAGGAATACGAGGTGCCAAGAAAACCATGGTGATGGGGATGTAGAGGCTAGGCCTAAGGCCCCATCTGGATCCAAGGATTCCACAACTGTGGATGAGGATAGACTGACGATCAGGGTGGAAATGCTAGAGGCCGAAGTGTCAAAACTAAGGCACCAAGTCTCTATGCATGAAGCCCATCAATGCCCTCTAGTGGCTACTCCCTCTCTTGTCTTAGTGGGCACTCAAACTGACCAGACTCTGTGCACTGATGCAACCAAAAAGGGGGAGATAGTTGCTATGGAAGACGATGCTGACAGCCTCAACGAATGGATACAAGAGCAGGCTGCATTTCAAAGTTCCCAATTCAAACCTGCGTTTATTCAAGTTCATGACTTGCCAGACTCAGTAGATGAAGAGGAAGAAATCACTGAGGATTGGAAGTTAGTTATCCAAGCTGTTGATGAGGTGTTAAAGAATGAAAGTCAAAATGAAGACACACCTCCATCAGTCAGCATACTTCTTGAAGCCGCAGCCATAATAAGTCAAACTACTGCCCCCCAATTCACACTATCTGCAAATAAGTTAGAATTTGAATCCATTCTAGCATGGGGGTATGATGGTCTATCTGAGAGATTCTGGATTGGGAAAGAGTTCAGCGGAGTAGAACAGCTGAACTGGAATGCACTAAATCCACTCCAAATGCTTGAACTGTACATATCCAGCTGCATCAACACCTCTACAAATCTCTCAGCAGAACTTGTAATCTGCAGGTTTTATGACTTAATGGAGGATAATCTACCATGGTTTAAACAGTTACTAGAAGAAGCAAAAAGGGTGGCTTATCCTGAAAACAGTGCAGAATCTTCAACAGCAGCAAAACAAAGACTGGCTTCAAGAAGACTTGACTTAATCAGGAGCAGTATTTTAACAGAAGAAGTTGTATGCTGGAGAAGATTTTTGTACAACAAAGTGGTCAGGGACTTAGAAGTGCTAGGATGGTCGAGAATTGGGTCTTCTGGCTTCATATTCTTCCTGAGTAATGGATCATCTCTCTCAATCAACATCAATGAGATCCTACTCCTAAATTCAGACTTACTTCACAAGGTCTTCGAGCTCAGAACACACATCTGCAACGTAAATTCCTTCGAGAGTCAAGCAATGACAAAAACCATCAAAGCTCAGCTTGAAAAGGAAGGACGACTTGCAATAGATGCCTCCGACTCCGACTCAGACCTATCCTTCCTTTTCTCACCAACAGTCAGACTAAACACAGAAGAAGAATCCAAAAGAAGAGCAAAGGAAAAGGTGAAGGAAGGGTGGAAAGAAGTGACAGGTCTTGAATTGGAAGAATATGAAGGAAATGTCCTTCCCTTATCCATTCCACAAAATGCCAATGAAGCTGAAGCTGAGATCCCAACAGCATCTCTTACATCTGTTGTTGAGGTCAATGAAGCTTAAGCAGAGGCATCCAGCAAAGACAAGGGGAAGAGACCTATGACAGAAGAAGATGCAGAAAGGCTATTGAAAGAGAAGAAAGAAAGGGAGGAAAGAAGAAGAAGAAGAAGAAGAGAAGAAGAGGAGATGGTTGAATTAAGAAAAGCTCAAGAAAGAAAAGCGGCCATTATCTTCAGAGAACAACATATCCAGCTGTATGCTAAGCAGCTAGATGATCTGAAAGTCAAGATTCCTGCAGCTTTCCAAATAGAAGAAGATGAAGCTCTAGCTCTTCAGCTTCAGGAACAATTCAATAAAGAAGAAGAAGAAAGAGAGAATAAGAAAAAGGAAGAGGCTAAGTTCAGAATAACTAATTCTGAACTAGCCAAAGAAATGAGAGAGGAGTGGATAGAGGCTCTGATTTCTCAAGGTGAATGTCACACCCCGACCGATGGCGGAATCATCGAGGCGGACAATGGAATGATTGTTCATAAGCACATGATCTACTAAGGTTGCATAATTCATTAATAAGATTTAAATACCAAATATCCAAATACAATTCAAGTTACAACACCCTATTCTAGAATATTACACATAATTATTTTACTAGGTCCAAAAGCCTTATGTGTAGCACCTTCAACACATAGTCACACAATCACATATCTTCACCTGAAACGTAATCCAAAACAAGTGTCAACTACGAGAGTTGGTGAGTTTACATATGTTTGAATAAAAGTTTAATTAAAAACGTTTATACAATTCTTGGTTTGACATGGCAAGATACGGCATAATGTGGAGAATTCACTATGTGTATACCAATTGTAAGCATGTAAGTATAAGCATACAAGTTTAACGTGATAGGCATGGAGTCAAGACTATGTGGGTCACACACAGTTTAAAACCACCCTAAAAGTATCCAAAGCGTGCAAGTATGTATAAGCACAAAGGTTTAACGTGATAGGCATGGAATCAAGACTATGTGGGTCACACACAGTTTAAAAACCACCCTAAAAGTATCCATAGCATAACAAGTGACCATGCACAAAAGCACAATAATCTACGCATGTAAACACAAGTTGAATTGTATGTAAGTATGCACAGATTACGTCTCACCCCAAAATGTATAAAAATGTAAATAGGGGATATGTAACTCACCTTGCAGCAAGGGTTTTACTTCACGCGCGTTGGTGATATTTGTATTGTTGTTATACACGATGAAATCCTATGTAAACGAATATGTATCAATTATATATTCGCGCACGCGTATATTTGTTTAAATATATGTGGATTTGTAAATGAAATAGCCTTTGTGAAAAATTATATGTTTTAAAATCATTGTACAAATTAATTTTTGGAAGACTTTGTATTTTTATAAAATTCCAAATTAAATATTTAAACTTCTCAAAAAAAATATATATTTTTAATAACACTTGCATTTTATAAATCCTAAATTACCTATTTTAAATTTCGTGAAAACATTATATTTTAAATAACACGTATTTTTATTTATTTATAAAAATGTTATTTTATTATTTTCCAAGGGCTTAAATAATTAAATAACTTAGGAAAAATGTCGGTTTTATTATTTTATAAAATCTAACGGGTTTGAATATGTTCAAAAGTTGGGTTAAAAATAAACGGGTCGAGTTAATGGGCTCGAAATAATTTTTAGTGAGTTAAAATATTTAGAAATAATTAAATGGATTTTAAAACAATTAATTTAAATAAGTAATAATAAGTGGGTTTTAAATTAATTATTTTAATATATATATAATAGATAAAATAAGATTAAATAGTCAAATGGGTCGGACCGGGTCGGCCCAGACCCGAATCCGGGTTGAGAAAAGGGAAACGGGTCCAGAGGGCTTAAACTGAGAAAAAGGGGGGGGTGGGCCGGAGGCCACAAGTCTCGAACCCGGGACACTTCATTCATCGCACAAGACACTGACCAGCCAGGCTATAGCCCATCGCTGGTCAGGTATACGTTAATTAAATTATAAGTAACTAGAGTATTGTCCACTAGTTCTCGGCAACGACCAAGACTCGTGTCCGGGCAACCTTGTTTGGCCGGGAATCAGTGGGCTACGGTCAAGATGACGATTGGAATTGTTAGCACTAAGATAAACGAAGGTTAAGGAACGAAATGTGGAGATAATACTTGAACCGAAGGGGTATGCGAAGTCGAGAACGAAGCCGAGAGTACCCAGAACTGGAACCAGACCTTGGGGTCGAATTGGAACTCCAATTTAGAGGTGGGGCTTCGAAATGAGGGTACGAGTCTGAGGGTGTTGCCGATTTAGAGAGAGAGGGCGATATGAGGAAGAATCGAGCTCGAGAAGGACCGGGTATGGTCATTTATACCCGAAGGAAATCCGTATGATGGAACCAGAAATTGTCTCCGCAATTGGGTTCGGACAGGTCATACGAAACTAACGAGACCGCTTTTAGTCGTGGAGGTACCGTGTGTCGGTCGAATTTCATGGGTTGACTTCGGAGATAAATGGTGCCGCGGGAATTCTGATGATGAAAAAGTAAATTGGTCGGGGGAACGGGGTCGCGTGAGGACGGCGAGTACAATGGCGCAGGTTTTAGGTGTTAAGGGGTAGAGGGACAGGGCTGTCGGGCTCGCCGGAAAAGCGGTTTACCCGCCGGACCAAGGGACAGGGCGACCGGGGAAACGAAATGCAACTTGGCAATTTAGGTCCCTGGGGTTTGAAAACGTTTAAAACAGGCCCTGGAAGAATTTCAAAGCAAGCCCCAACAGTTCTGTTTAATTCCAAACAGCCCTCTGACTTTAATTTAATTACAAAATTTAGTTTCTTTTTAAACCTTAATTAATTCAGATTATATTTATACATTTTATAAATCCATTTTCTTTTAAAAAAAACTAATTATTTTTAAATAATTATCTTATTGAAATAATACATTAAATTATTTATTAAATTAATAAGTTTATTTTACTTAAATTCATTTAAACCAAATAAAACTTAAACATATAAAATTTTATAAAACTTATGTTTTTATTTAAAATCAATCTCATTGAATGGTTAATAAAATTGAAAACCATATATAAATTATTCAATTTAATAACATAATTTATATAGTTTATAACCTTCAAATATTTTTAAAAAATTGAAAATACATAAATTGCCTATGCCAATACATCAATTTGTATAAATTTGATTAAATATACGTGTATATGTTTTGAAATAAAATGTTAATATTTATACGATAAATTCCACAACGAAAATTTTTGAAATGTCACAGTGAGGACGCAGGCTACCTTGAGAAGTTATCAAATAAAGAAATCTACAGAGCCTTCATGGGTCAGCAAGGTCAATTGGGAAATAAGAAAAGGCCTGAAGAAGAAGAAAAAGCCAAACATAAATCCAAGAAGACCATTGCCTTTAACAGAAGAACCCATGAAGAAAGGAATGTCATGATTGACTTCCTAAAGGCTAGAGGAGAGAGTGAAAAAAGGCTGGGTCCCATGAGCTTCATGGACCTGCAAGCCCTATACGTTAAAGTTAAGAAGGAAGAGGAAGAAAGAGTTGGGAAGAATGGCTCAAAGAAGAGGGTAATCAATCAAGAAGAAGAAAGGAAACCAAAGAAACCCAAGCCTTCTCCCTCATCTACCACTTCCTCTATCCAAAAACCTTCCTCTCTCTATCCTAGACCTCCCTCCTCTCCACCCACAAAGTCCAAATCCTCCCACCTAGCTCCTACTCATCAACAACCTCCCAAGAAGAAAAGCAAACCTACTACCAAACCAGAAGACTCAAGAGAAATTTTCAATTGGTTCTACAGCACTCAAGATCAACGGTTTGAAGTCTTCAGGGGAAGAACAGAAGAAAGAAGATCAATCTATACAACTGTTGATAAGGTATTGCAGTTTCCAGAAATCAGATCTAAGAAGAATGATGGAGCTGAGTGAAGCTAATGAGCCTGAGAATGAAGGTGGGAGACATCTATTCCTGATGATCAAACATATGTTCCTGATGATCAAACATCATTTCAACCCTAGCAAAGATGAAATTATTGATGCCAAACCTCTCCAATCCCACTCTCCATTCATCAGTTGGTCCTATAATGCTGAAAAGGATGAGTTCACATTGATAGATGTTAAAGGACAAAATATGAGGTGTTTAAGCAAGGCTATCTTCAAAATGCCAAGCAAAGACATCAAGACTCTATCTGAGCTTCCTCTTAACAATCCCAGCAAGGACCAGGGAGTCTATTAGGTTGCAAGAATAGTCAGCAACATGGAAAAGCTTCAGCAACAAAAGAAGTAAGAGAGTTTTGGTAGCATCAGTCAAGGGGGAGTTTGTAGAAATAAAGACCGATGGCTACAAAAATCTCTAAGTACAAATGCTGCGTACCTCACAGTTTGGCTGCTGACCAACAAGCTGCTGCGGATAAGCTTATCTGCAGCAGATACTTTTTCTTCTGTTGAAGAACAAATCCGCTGTGGATAGCCTTATCTGCTGAAGACCAGAGTTGTTGCGGATAGGCTTCTCAGCAGCATCAACACTTGATGCTGTTGATAGGCAAATCATCAGCAGCTTTGGATGGTTGCATCTTGCTGCTGATATCTAACTTTGCTGCTGATAGCCATTCCCACTGAAGATCAAACGTTGCAGCTGACTGGCTTCGATAAAGCAACTATTACCACTGACAACTTTCTGCTGCAACACTGACACACCCCACGCAGAAAGAATGTCACTGGTGCAGACAATAAAGAACCACAACGCTCTTCTCCAAGCATGCAAGCAATGACGCCTAAGAAGATGTTAGAGTAAAGTTAACTAGTATAGTTGTTATTGTTGTTACATGTAGAATAGCTTCAATACAAGATCAATGGCTTGTGTTAGATCTGATCCTTAGAATCAAGGGTCTGTCTTGATTCTAAGTTACTATATAAGTAGCAGTTCTAGTCATTATACGTGTGCTTTTTGCTTAAGAGTTTTCTCTGTAATCTTGTAAACCTTGAAGCTTAATACAAATTGCTTTTATCAGTATTCTTATTGTTTACTTGTTTACATTGCTTAGTTGTGATTGTTTCCGCCAATCTCAACTAGAATAGAACCATCTTGTATTCACCGATCCTACAGGTACGAATGTTTGAGATTGATCAAAAGCATGCTTCATATAAGATGTGGACATAGTTTAATTTAAAATAAAATAACTTGTCTTGTATTTCTATTTCATGTACTCGTTGAATCTTGTTTGGTTTGAATTATGAATTTAAATTTGATGTTTAATCTATTACAACATTAGACAACCATGTGCTCATGAACAGTCTCCATGTCCCGCCCCGACGTTTCTGCCGTCAGTTGGGGTGTGACAATTTCATATAGAGATTTCAGATGATACGTGTAGGTTATAACCTTATTCCATTCGTGACACTTGACAGATTCGTTAGCGGCCACCTAACTTAGAGCTCCTAAGTATCCTTCGGACCCGCTTACCAGGTGAGTTCAATGTGCCCCCTATATGTTATGTGCAAATCATTTTAAACGTTTTGGGGCTGAAGTGTATACATTAAATGAATGAATGTTATGAATGCCAATGTGATCATACGTAATATATGAAAATGAATAATGAACAGAGAATGAAACGTATGTATGCAAAGAATGAAATAAACAAATGAAATAACATGTAAGAATGAAATCTTTATATCGATGTATATATTGCTTGCCAAGTATGAAATGTATGACATAACGTGTAAGAACGAAATCTTGCTTTATATCCATGTATATATTGCTTGTTAAGTATAAATGAACGTTACGAACGAAACAATGATAACGGCTACCTCGGTAGACGGATGTCCACTCGACTTTTATACAGTCAGAAAAGAAAGTCTAGAAAGGTAGACTAAACAGGCCACTACGGTGGAGTAAGTCCCGCAATCGATGCACGACTGTATAATTAGTTCGGGTGGGAGACGGATACCTTAGGTCAGTCGGACAAATATGGCGGACTACGACAGTAGGACGGTTGTAAGTATGACGGACTACTTCGGTAGGACGATTGTAAGATGATGACGGACTACTTCGGTAGGACGGTTGTAAGATAATGATGGACTACTTCGGTAGGACGTTTGTAAGATAATGACGGACAGACACTAGCTGTCGTACGGTTGTAAGTATGGCGGACTACGACGGTAGACCGTGACGTTTGTCTTTGTGACTTACGTAATCAATGATGGGCTGATCACCTTTATGTGTAAGACCAGCAAAGGCAAAAATGAATGTAAGAATGTATGTATCTATATACATACCCACATAAGAATGAAATATGAAAGAAAGAATTGAAACGTTAAATATATACATATATATATATATATATATATATATATATATATTGTACTTATGAAAATTATGACAAGAAATAATATTTATGTCTACTTGATTAAAACTCACCAGCGTTAGCTGACTTTTAGTATGCACTTCAGGTAACAAGAGGAAAGGACGGGCTAAGGCGTGAAGGCTACCTAGCACAAGACTGGTATCCCGTTAATTGAATTTATGTTAAGACAATGTTTTATGTTTAAATGTTAAGACTTCCGCTGTCAATGTAATTGAATGATGAATGTTTTCGCTGTGTTTGAATGTTTTTAATTAAAGTTCAGTGATTAATAACTACGTTTATAAGTAAATCCAACAAGTGAGGTCTCCTGAGAAAGGGGCCTTACAATTTCCATACACAAAACCGAATGAAAAAAATAAAAAATATAATTTATATGTGCCAAATTAATTAAACCGATGTCATTAGCAGGTACTCCAATGTACGCCTTCTTCAAGTATTCTTGACTCGAGTCTTCACCACGTTGAGTTTTCAACTATGCTCCTTGACTGCAACAATTAGCACACTAAAACGTTGACGGTTTTGGTTAAGGCATGTGTTCAACACGCCTCCCTTAAAACAGATTTCGCGCCTGCTCTAAGACGAATGCGTATGTCTCCCAGGGTCAACAACCGGAAGAGTATATGTACTGCCGGAGATGTCCACACACCCGAGTTATCTCCGGGTAAATTATGTATTTAGAAAAGGTAGGAAAAAGATGAAGTATGAGATGGTGGAAGAATTAGAGAGAACTCATCTCTTAATTCTATGGAACTTGTTAACACCAAGATTTCTCTATTGTTTCTTTCTTTTATCTAAAGTGTGTTCTTTACTACAATTTTTTCTTCTCTATAAATTGAACCAAAATGTTCAATATATATCCTTTGAAAAAGAAACCAACAGTTCTAATTAAAATTGACTTTACTCCCAATTAATAGTAATAAACACAAGTTATTAAGAGGAGAAATTAAAAGTCTTTTTTAATTATGACATGAGTTAATTATTACATATTTACACAAAAGATATAACAAATTCCCATTAGAGACACCAAGTTCCAAAAATTCCAATCCAACCACTCAACTTGAGGATCCAAATCTGATTCATCAAAGTTAGTGAAAAACTCATTTTCACTAAATTTCCAACAATCCCCACATGAATGGAGATCGATCAAAACACAAAAATACCTAATGACACCTCAACAATTGAGTCTTGCATAGGATAGGTAGGAGTTACCCTTTGAACCTTCCCTTGTGAAACATAATTATCTTACTAGCTGTTGGTAGACACGATGTCCTTAAACCTACGGCTGTTTGTATAAACGACAATATACTTCACACATGACTCTCCTTAGTCGGGCACATCCCCTCACTGTTGTGTCGAGTAATGGTCTTGGAACACTCTCATGGTTATGTGAGAGCTCTAGGAATTGTGCCCCCAGTTCCATTCGAAGCGACCCCACATCTCTCTAACATAGGTTATTTGTCTTCAAATAATTAAAAGCATTATGGTTATCCTGATTTACCTAAATTATTTACCACATATTATGCTTAGCCTCATAATTTGTCACTGAATGTCATAGGAATGGACTAGGAAGTGTTTTAACACTCCCATTATAGTTTAGGAGGATATATATTAGCTTGTATATAAACTTATATTAGCTAGTCCCCCACAGTGACCACCCTTGGGTACATGATTAAGTTGTCCTATTGAACCTAGATCTTGGGATCTCCTGTCAACTAGGTTAGGTTTCCCTCATGTCCCTTTTCCGTGGGCTTTAGTCTCATTCCACAACTCCATCTCTCATCAACCCTCGGGTTGTTGGATTCAAAACCATTATCTATCACTTCGTCAAGTCAATACAAATAATTGCAATTGAGATGAGTTGTTGTAATGTCTTCTTAGCTAGCAAGGTAATATTGCCTATTATCAAGCTCTTTAGGACTATAACATCTTGTTATAATGATTGTCTTTGAAGAGTGCAATTCTAATTTCAAGACGAACAAATCTCCATTATGCCTTTGGTATCAGATAATCTAGTTACACTAGATAGACTCCTTATGACCTTTTTGTACTCTACTTGGTCACGTGTTTGCAATATCAATTTGGATTACCAAATACTTATTGTCAAACTTTCTAGATTCAAATGCAAGTTAACCCCCACATTTAAGTGTTGATAACATCCACATGGAGTAATGAAAGGCTCTCCCTTTCTACATGGGCTTAAGAAAACTTCTCACACAAGCATACCCTAAAGGGTTGTTTCATAAATGGTTTATCCCCCCACATTTCTTGCTATTTGATCAAACTTCATTTATGACCAAAGATATACATCTTTGTATGAATGAGTTCATCATTGTTTCAACTCAAATTACATTAGCTAACCAGAGCAAAACATGCCTTAGTTTAAGCTTCCAACACTTACTAATGTTTTAACTAACCTTATCATAAGTCACATACTTAGAAAGATTCTAAGTCAGTATGAGTTCTCCTCATTAAACTAGATAACATCATTCACCATGATATAGTTAATCAAGTTTTTCATAAGTTATATCAATCTCCTTATATTGAATGAAGATAATCTTTTTGTCCATACACAAATTATTTCTTGTGTCTAAGTACATTTTGAATGTTTGTAGTTAATTTGTCTCCTCAGAGCATCATAATTAACTAGTACTAGTCTAGCATGCTTTAGACTACAATAGTCAAGCATGTGAACAGAAGATGCATCATTCTGATTCTTTACAACCTTAAGGGATATCACAATATTCCTTGTCAACATTCATGCCTCTGTTTAGACAAGTCATGAGACTTATTCTTCATTCAAGTTAGGAACATAACATGTTTACCTTTAATCTCCAAGGCTTCACATTAATTCATAAGCACTTAACCATAAGTCTTAACCCTAGTAACTTTGGTGAACACATTCATCACCCACACAACGTTGAATAGTACAAGTGTACAATCACTTTTATGTTGAGATGAAATCAATTAGATTGATACTTAACAACATGACATTCAACTCATTTTTCTTTAAGTGATTTTCACACTTGCCTTGTTGTTTCCTTGAAGTTATGTATATTTAGGATACTCTACCAAGTTGAAGTTTAAAACCTCCACTACTTTTAACAACAAATGGTAAATCCTTCGTAACGAATCTCATTCGCTTCATTAAAGATTTATATTAACATATATTTCTTTCATATGTCAAAATTCACACTTGTGAATATGCGGGACCGGGCCACTTGTACGTCATGAGCCACACTATGACGCCATGCACCCACAGGTCTGCGCTCCTCAATAGGGACACGACAAATGGCAGTCACGCCTCTTCGTTGGTCTGTGCCACCAGGCGGTTGCGCCCCGCAACTGGCAGCCATGCCACGCGGATACGTAGTCCGGACAGGTAGGCCATGCCACTCAATCATGCGCTCATGCATGCCTTTCCCGTGAGTCATACCCGTGCCCCCGGGAACCCGCCACGAAGGATGATGCCACCCGGACTCCTCAAGGTGCCCACGCCACATGGGACCCGGACGGCCGCCACCCGCCTCGGGCCACCTATGTTCTGGACCACGTGCACGCGTTCAAGATACAAAAGCGGCTCAGTGTTGATGCGAGTGTGCGAACTGCCAAGTACGCCATCAACGTGCCACATCGCGCCCATCGCCTTCGCCGCACGCGTGCGCGTGTGGGAGTTAGGATGCTACGCACTAATATACCGCTCAGAGGTATTCATATGAAGTATTTAACATATCTCATATTTATGTATTTTGTCTTATCTCATTAGACAAGGTAACAACTCTCAAGTTGTAGGTGTGTAAATCCCTTCTTGCACTATCTGTTTAAACCATATCCATATGGTTTAGCATTAGTTTTCATAAAATATATATTTTACATCTTTCATACATTATTGATTTATTTATTTGTATAAAATATATGTGTTATCCGATGATATTGAACACAAAACAAAATTATAACACATGAAATAAAATCAATAAAATATAAAACATTTTAATTAATAATAATTTAAACGGATATATCAATGATAAAATCATCAAACCAAAATCATCTCAATAATATTGTCTTGTAGCATGTCTTGGGATACTTCTTCCATAAACTCCATGCACACATATCAAGTTACTCGTTTCATCTAAAACTCTAAGCTTGAATGGTCACAAAATTGACCAAAACAAAACAACAAAGTTGTTTGTATAATAACCTGCCCGCAAGTGGTTATATTTGAACAATTAGAACTATTCCTAACAACATTTAGTTTTTTTCACCAAATAGTCTCCCCGAGACTATTATATGATTCAATACATACTAATTCTCGCACAAGTAGCGCACCAATTTATAAGCAAAACATATGTTTTATTCTTTCAAAACATATGTTTTATTCTTTCAAAACATTTCTTAGTTTTGCAATTGTTTAAAAATTAAACTATATTTATTTTATGTTTTGATTACAAAGTCAACAACATAAACTCCAAAATAGTTTTATTAAAAACTGGTATATAACACGTTCGTTAAAAATTAAAACGATTCCAAATCGCTTTAAAATGTAATGTTTCACACAATAAATCGATTCCAACATGATTGTTAGACATGAACGATTACAAAAATCCTTTTTAAAGCTTTGTTTGTTTATATAAAATAAACCGTTTCTAACCCGATTTTTAGACGTAAATAGTTACAAAATCGTTTTAAAGCTTCGTTTATGCAAATTAAACCGGTACTAACACCACTGTTAGACAATAAACGATTACAAAATCGTTTTTTTTTCTCGTGCTTTATCTCAATAAAAAGAATTTAATACCCACGTAATAAACGATCACAAAAAAAGTTTTGAAAAAAAAATACGGCTTAGAAAACATAAACCATAACACGCATGTTAGATTGTTAAACATTTACAAAAAAACGTTTATACATTAAATCTTTTCTAATACGCTCGTTAGAAAATAATACGTTGGACAAAACGTATTTAAAACCGTTGGTTTATACAATAAGCCGTTATCTAACACGCATGTTAAAAAAAATGAAATGTTTACAAAAAACGTATTGTTTATAAAATAAACCGGGTCTAACACGAATGTTAGAGAATTTAATGTTTACATGAAACGTATGTTTTATACCAACAAACCCGATCTAACACACGTGTTAGAAAAAATTAAACGATTACAAAATCGTTTTAAAACCAGACGGTTGAATCAAACCATTCGTTTTGTAACAAGGTATATGATTTAAGAATGTATTCCAATCATTATAAATCCACACAGATAAGAAGTACTACACATGATATTTCCCAAAACAAAAATATTTATAAGATTATACGATAATCTCTAAAACATTTTTATTTTTAAATCATTTCTTGAACCCAAAATCCTTATAAAAGGTTTTTAAGATTGTCTCAACAATCTCACGGAAATCTGTTTTTAGATTGTAGGAACTTGGGTCACTTTTTATTATAAAATAATATTAACGATACTCTCGTTAATCATGGGAAACAAATAGTACATTGCCATACACAAAGCCAGATGAAAAAAATATGTAAAATACAATTTATATGTGCCAAATTAATTCAACCGATGTCATTAGCAGGTACTCCAACAAACGCCTTCTTAAAGTATTCTTGACTCGAGTTTTCACCATGTTGAATCTTTACCTATGCTGCTTGAATGGAACAATTAGCACACTAAAACGTTAACGGTTTTGGTTGAGGCACGTGTTCAACACGCTTCTCTTAAAACAGATTTCGCATCTCCTCTTAGACGAACGCGTCTGTCTCCCACGGTATAACAACCAGAACAGTATGTGTATTGCCAGAGATGTCCACACACCCGAGTTATCACTGGGTAAATTAAGTATTTAGAAAGGTAGGAAAAAGTTGAAGTATGAGATGGTGGAAGAATTAGAGAGAACTCATCTCTTAATTCTAATTATATGGAACTTGTTAACACCAAGATTTCTCTAATATTTCTTTCTTTTCTCTAAAGTGTGTTCTGTACTACAATTTTTTCTTCTCTATAAATTGAACCAAAATGTTCAATATATATCCATAGAAAAAGAAACCAAGTGTTCTAATTAAAATTGACTTTACTCTCAATTAATAGTAATAAACACAAGTTATTAAGAGGAGAAATCAAAAGTTTTTTTAATTATGACATGAGTTAATTGTTACATATTGACACAAAATATGTAACAAATTCCCATTAGCGACACCAAATTCCAAAAATTCCAATCCAATCACTCAACTTGAGGATCAAAATCCTATTCATCAAAGTTAGTAAAAAACTCATTTTCAGTAAATTTTCAACAAATCTATGCATTTTCTTCTCGTGCGAATGATTGTTATATTATAAATTTAATATAAAATGGCCTCTAAAGTCTATAGGTGTCTTTTTCTTAAAGTCTGAATTATGACAATTTGAGACGTGTTAGCTGGGAGAAAATGGGAACCGCATGAAACTTTCAAGTATCATATTGGAGGGGTTAAAGATGAATGGAGGACAAGAATCAATAAATCAAAGTCTTGAATGTCTTCGTCAACATGGAAAAAATAGCCAAAGTGATGAAATTTCTACTTTATTTGGCATAGAAATGGGGCAAGAGTTTGTCAATGTGAAAGCTTATTAAATATACATTTGAGAAATATACAATGACGGTTTCAAATTATAATTATAACATTATCCATTATCGACCAATAGAAAATTGGCACGCAACTTAAAAATCACTCCGAGGCTCCATTTTAGCCAACCACGTGTCAATTCAGGACCGTGTCCACGTGTATTTTTCCGGCCACATTGTAGACGGCATCTCAGGAGATGACTTCACCCTAGCTGGCAAAATCAACGACGAATAAATGACACCACATGTCGGTGACTAGCTGTTGTTCAAGCCAAGTCGCCGAGCCGAGCCAAGTCGTATCCTGCTAAAGTCTAAAAAAGAGAAAAATGTTTAATGTTTTAGCCGGCTGCAACGAAGTCGTTACAGACACGTCGCGAGTTCTTATTTGTTGCTGGGATGGTTAGGCGGCTAAGATTGAGGGGGATTTTCATTTACCCGACTATAGAGTAAAGGGGCTTTTCATTTACACGGCTATAGAGTAGTGTAAGGGCTCAACCTGGAAGACCTCACTTGTTGAATTTACTCATAAACATAGTCATCAAAGTACTAAACTCAAATTAAAACATGCAAACGTAGCGGAAGCATACGTAATGTCGTCCAAACGGTCTACGAAAACTAAATGAAAACCTAACCTAGACACTCTAGTAATATTCTAGAAATCCTATAAACTAGACCACGATGACAGGCAAGTGTACCTATCAATTGCAATACATCTCAATGGAAGTCCGGATATCGAACTCTAAGGACACTATATATAACTAAACTATACTCTGACTTGAACTGAATTATTTGGATTGGGGGAAATTCAATGAACTAAGGTCAACTAATTAAAATCAAAATTACTAAAAACTCTCTAACTAACGACAACTAACTACCAAGAAGAAGAATCAGATGAAATCAAGAATGGAGAAAGCACTACCTAGGTAAGAATCCTATTTGCAAAACTCAGACTTCTCTCGGTTATGGAGATTATGATGGAACTGGGGTTCTAATGTATGACACTCTCAGAATACCTAAAGAATCCTTGATCAATCTCCGGGTGTGAACTAATAGGAAACTCTAAGGAATGTATAAAGCTCACCAGCTAGTCAGATTACCTTTTCGTTTCTCTAACGACACTAAAGTACCCTAAAGATAGATCACATTTCAGTCTCACTATTACAATACATTCAAAGAATGCAAGGGGTAATCTCAGAACAAAACGATAAGACACGGACTAGCAAGGATACTAAGAACCAAGGGGAAACCTTCTTTCAGAGCGTTTACAACTAGACACCTAACACCGAAGACTAACCGACTACCTCTCACCTTTCAGCTATCGAGATAGGAAGAACACTCAATCTAATAAACTCTCAACCAACACTCCTATGGATTAATTAGGTTTAGCAAAACCATAAACTAATCACAAACACACAGTAAGTGACCTAAATGTGCAACTATAAATGAAAGACATTCAACAAGAAGCATACGGAACACTGATCAATCATAAATCAGTACTAAGCATGCAAATACATCATATCAATTGAACTAAGATCGTTACAATAATGTCAAACCATCAAAAGATACCAAAAACCAATAAAAATCCAGTGTTTAACAAATATTCATCATAACCTAGGTAGTATATGAAATTCTAACCAACAACCATTGTCAAACACAGTAAATCAGTAAGAAAGATCAGAAACATAGTAGCAATCAAACCAATCAAATATGTAAGTGGGTCTACTAGTCGGACCGGGTGCGGAATGCCCGTGACTAGGTGGAGAGTCTTACGAAACAAAGTAAACCGACAAGATAATCACTATAAACGTTCGTCTATTATAAACACTTGAAGGTTACGGAGAGAAGTACTGAGATTACAATTTGCATATTTGTTGAGTCTAAGATTGCGTACTTATCTACTATCAACCATTCCTATTTATACACTACCTGATGCCTGCGCACTTAGCAAGTGCGCATGGAAAATGCTCATGCGTACTTGGCAAGTACGCAAATGTCACACCCCAACCGACGGCGGAAATGTCGGGGCGGGACATGTAGATTGTTCATAAGCTCATGGTTTGCTAAAGTTGTAATAATTAAACAATAAGTTTCATTTCATAACTCAAGTAATCAATTACATCATTTACAAGAATTAAAGAATACATAAATCTCCATATTAAAATTTAAGACTAGGTCCTCAACCCTAAGTGAAGTAGCTTGAATCTTAACTCAAACATTTGTACCTGAAACATGATAAAATGAGAGGGTCAACTATAAATAGTTGGTGAGCATACATAGGTTTTGACACCACAAGTAAAGTTCAAATGATTCGTGTACAATTCATATGATGCATGGTTTATAAAGCATTTATGGAGAATCCGATTTAAGCTAATTGCACAATGAAACTTTGTAATTGAAGGGCATAACAACACATGTTATCCTAATGTAGGGCATAACAACACATGTTATCCTAATGTAGGGCATAACAATACATGTTAGCCTGAAGTAATGTATTTGTGTTTGCACATGTATATTATGTATATGTAGCCTTAACAATTAGCAATCAAGCATAAAGCACAAATAAACACATATGACCATATTGTAGAATTATACGTGTGTAATAGCGTTTGAATGTAATCATGTTTCACCCCAAATATGTAAATAAGAAAAAGGGGCTATGTAAACTCACCTTGAATAATCGAGGGTCGAGCTTGTAACTCGTAGCAACAAGAATTAAGGATGTCCTAAGTTGAATAAAATATGTTATTATAATGTAGAAACAGTCAACAGAAACAACAAGGGAACGATTTGGGATTTTAGGATTTTGGAATTGACGAGTGATCGAGGATGCGAATAGAGTTTGTAAATAATGTTTTATAAAGTTTATTTATAAAAGGAGGACATGTGTCGATAATAGGTATTATTTGCAAATAGAATAATATAATAAGTATCTTGGTACAATATTTACGTTTTTAAGACAATATCAAAGGTGTTTAAAACTAGGCATTAAAATGATCATCATTTCAAAATATTATATAAAATCTTATTTATAAGGATATGATTTGAAATAAATAAACTAGTTATGCAATCGTAATATTACTATTTATGAAATCCATACCATATTTTTTTGTGAAAGTAATAACGTGATAGATATACTAATAAATAATTATTAGAATTAGTAACACTAATAAAATAATATGTGGTTTTAACGGTTTAGGTTTCTTACATAACTATAACCCTTTTGAATTAATAAAATTTATGACGTTACAAAATACGACTATTTTATAATTTTTAAAGCTATATACAAAATAATAGGATTTATGATAATAGAGTCATAAATAACATTCGTCATGCTCTTGAAACAGATAATACTAATACTTTTAATAACGAGATTAGTACCATTTTATAAACAACGCTTATTTTTAATTATTAAAATAATAATGCTCATAGTGATAATTATACTATAAGTTAAACTTTTGTTTTCATGTAAATCATAATATTTTATAAAGTAATTACGCATATAAATGAACACTGTTTGGTTTGTGTGTGTAAAATCAATACAAAAAACTGAAATAAAAAGAAACTGCAGCAAAGGCTCGAACTCGTGACCTTTCCTGTGTGAGGAAGGGTTTTAACCAGTTGGTCTAAGGGCATTTGTTTGTTAAAAAATCGGGTACATAGACATAAAACAACACCCCACGCTTCAACAGCTTCATTATCTAACCTCCCATGTCACGAATACAGTTTTCCCCCATTCAAACCCTAATCCCAAATCGATTACCACAACGACACAGAAATGATACGATTAAAAGAGAGGTCGATGGATACCTGAAGTAAACGATTCGGAATAGAAGAAGTTAGCTCAGTCAAAGATTGGAGAGGCTCTCCTCCTCACCGGCACCGATCGAAACGAGAGAGGAGAAAACAAATGAAAAATCGAATTTGTGAATGGTCTTGAGTTGTAAATGAATCAGGTATATAAAGGATGTGTTTAGAGCGCGTTTTACAGCTAAAACCGAGCGAGATTTGTGGGATTAGTAGCTTGATTCGTGGGTTTTTGAAAAGAAATGACCAGGGTATAAATTCTTGTAATTAACGAGCATTAAAGGATGATTAGAGGTGTAAAACGGGTGCGTGATTCAGGGTTTTCGTATCTGGATCAAAAATGGTAATGCTTTTGATTGAAATCAGAGGTTTTATTCAGATGAAAATTTGATTTTGACTTTTAGAAAGTCAATGTTCATGTTTCAAATATGCAGGGTCCAAAATCAATGGAGGGGGTTCAAATGGGCTAAAGGGGGTTCAAAGGCTTAAATGAAGAGTTCAATTGAAGTAGATGGGGTCCAAAACCAATTCTTTAATAAAATGACCAATTAATTTAATTATAAAGTTTACGTTTAGTAAACTTATAAAACTTGGAACTTATTTAAAACATTATTTATCATTACTATCATCTTTTATAAAAATAAAACTTCATTTAATAAAATTTAAAAGCTTTAAAATTTATTTATTTAATATAACATTATATATATATATATATAATTTAAATGTTATGAAAATCTCAAAACTCTAAATAGTAGTGGTATGATGTGATATACACTTATGCTATAACAAGAAAATGGCATGTCACAATGTTTATTGTACAAATTGAAGAAAAAATATTACAAGCAAAAGTCAGGGATGTTACAGTATCCACAAGTTGAGGGAATTTCGTCCCTGAAATTAAACTGCTGGAGACTTCTAAACAGAAAAGAGATGTGGATACTTGAGCTTTATTTGATCCTCATGTTCCCAAGTAGACTTGGGGCCATGTTTGGATCTTCAATGAACTTTAAAAATTTTGGTTGGGGAATACGATTGATAACAAGATTCATGTCTTTTTCTCGAAGTCAGGCTTAAATGATGATGGTGGATTTAGTTTGAAGAGAAATAAGGAGAAAATTGTCTAAGAATAATTTGGACTCCAAATATGGAATACATTACTTGAAGTGAGAACGGTGAGAATTTGATGATCAAAACTTGTTTAGGGTATAGTCAAATATGTTCAAGAAGTGTTACTGGATAATGGATTTCACAAGCATTGGTCATAAAACTTCACGGGATACGAATCACGCTACTTCTGACAATATGACCGGAACACTTATATATAGGAAATACCAGCGGCGTATCCACCATGCCCTTATCATATCTCATTAGTTTCGTTATTATATATAACGATAGGTTTTATGTTATAACACACGACATAATTTACTATGTTTTTCCATGCGCTGATTTTTATAATTACGTGTGCACCCGTAATTACTCGAATCGTCGCATGGTCCGTATAGATCCTTCCGTTGTGTGCGGGTCAAGAGAGGACACAAATTTTCTTAGTTCATATCTATTGTTTTCACGTATGAGTTGCTAAGAAATAAATGTGCCCCTAGATAGTAAGGTCGATCAGAAAACTAAAGAGTAATAATGTGGCAAAACTTAGAGTTCCATAGCTTCCTCGTGTTTGAACAAGAATACGTCAAACCCCGAGTACTTTTAAAGTATTGCAGCTTCCTCGTGTTTGAACAAGAATACGTCAAACCCCGAGTAGCTTTAAAGTTTTGCAACTTCCTCGTGTTTGAACAAAAATACGTCAAACCCCGAGTAGCTTTAAAGTTTATAGGTTTTCAACTTTTATGAATAAAGTGAATGATCATGCCTTGTGTATAATGTGATCAATTAATTGCAACAATTGTAAACAATCTAGTTCCATGTATAATGTAAACACCCAAACTTTCATATATGATCTAGTGTCATGTACATTGTAACAAATAGGTTTCATGTATAATGTAAGCAATTTAGTATCATGTATCTTGTAAACAAATAAGTCTTATGTATAATGTGAACAATTTAGTATCATGTATTTTATAAATAAATATGTTTTCATGTATGGTGTAAACAGTTTAGTATCATGTATTTTGTAAATAAAATAAGTTTTCATGTATGATGTAAACAATTTAGTATCTTGTATTTTGTAAATAAATAAGTTTTCATGTATGATGTAAACAATTTAGTATCATGTATTTTGTAAATAAATAAGTTTTCATGTATAATATAAACAATTTAGCATCATGTATTTTGTAAACAACTAAGTTTCATGTATATGTGATCAATCTAGTATAATGTATATTGCAAACAAACAAGTTTCATGTATCATGTGAATGTTCATATATAAGTTATTGAATCTCATGAGTAACGTAAGCTATCAAATTTTGTAGGTGGTCGATTGTTACGGACAAGCGTGTTTCTTGACGTTTATGTATAATGCGGGTAGTTGGGTTTTAAATTTTTAATCTTGTTGAGGTTTATATGGATGGTTAACGCCTACGCGAACTGATTCATTTCCTTGAAGTGCCTAGTATGCTTATATATTTCTGAAGGTGCAAGATAACGTGAAGGTTTTGCAGGTGTTTAGAATAATGTGCTTACGAATAACTGATTTATGTTTTTTGTTTGTAAATAACAAGAAATTGTAATTCATTATTGTTTGTAAATTAATAAAATAGTGAAAATAATAAGGTGAATAACTAGATAAAGAGATGAATAAATAAAAACCTTTTATTTAATTTTAATTATCAAAAAGAGAATATTTCAAAGGAAAATAATGGCTAAATCATTTAATAATTAAGCCAAGATTTAATAATAATAATTTAACGAAGTAAAAGATAATGTTTTTGTAAAACAAGTTGTATTAAGTTTCCTTACAAGTTGAAAAGTTTTATAGGAAATTTATATTCCAGATAATATTTATAAACTAAGGGTTTGATAAAGGTTTTGCTTGAACGAGAAAATGAAGTTAATAAAATAGTTAGTTTACAAAGAATGGTTTGGGTATGTGTACTAAATTGCAATAAATAAAATGATAGTTTTTAGACTGTACTCATTTGGTATCATAACCAGATGGATACTTTGACAAAAAAGTGATTCAAATTCTTATATTTTCAAGAAGACATGCTTTAGCCTATAGGTGAACACTCACTTCGGGAATTCCCAGGAAAGCATACGGATCCTTCGGTTGATTTGGATTTATATGAAATGCTTTCCTAGATAGAAGACCCAAAGTACATGCAATCACCCTTCCGGATTGCACATGTTCTTTACTAATTTTCAGAAATCAAAACTTTGACGGGATTTTAAATTTTAATAGGCTTTGAGGCCTAAGAGTTTAATTTTTTTTTTTCACAAATGATGATGGTGACATAATTTTCAATGTGTAAAAGTGAAGGTGTATAAAGACTTAGATATGAATAAGTGCATGGTAAAACTTAGGATAGCATGTAATGGGATCAAATAGATAGAATGTAATCAAACAGTGTGATAAACAAAGTATTACATAGATAGCATATTTATAAGCATGTGAGTTATCAAGTATTGTAGCACATAAAATATCATGTATTGTATCATGCGATGTGATACCTAGGATAACATGTAAGATAATCACACAAGAGTGTCCTAAAGTTATAGACTAGGTCATTGGTTTCTAATAACCTAATTCCCTATAACCATGGCTCTGATACCAATCTGTCACACCCCAACCGACAGCGGAAACGTCGAGGCGGGACATGTAGACTGTTCTTAAGCTCATGGTTTGCTAAAGTTGTAATAATTAAACAATAAGTTTCATTTCATAACTCAAGTAATCAATTACATCATTTACAAGAATTCAAGAATACATAAATCTCCATATTAAAATTTAAGACTAGGTCCTCAACCCTAAGTGAAGTAGCTTGAATCTTAACTCAAACATTTGTACCTGAAACATGATAAAATGAGAGGGTCAACTATAAATAGTTGGTAAGCATACGTAGGTTTTGACACCACAAGTAAAGTTCAAATGATTCGTGTACAATTCATATGATGCATGGTTTATAAAGCATTTATGGAGAATCTGAGTTAAGCTAATTGCACAAATGAAACTTTGTAATTGAAGGGCATAACAACACATGTTATCCTAATGTAGGGCATAACAACACATGTTATCCTAATGTAGGGCATAACAACACATGTTAGCCTGAAGTAATGTATTTGTGTTTGCACGTGTATATTATGTATATGTAGCCTTAACAATTAGCATTCAAGCATAAAGCACAAATAAACACATATGACCATATTGTAGAATTGTACGTGTGTAATAGCGTTTGAATGTAATCATGTTTCACCCCAAATATGTAAATAAGAAAAAGGGGCTATGTAAACTCACCTTGAATAATCGAGGGTCGAGCTTGTAACTCGTAGCAACAAGAATTAAGGATGTCTTAAGTTGAATAAAATATATTATTATAATGTAGAAACAGTCAACAGAAACAACAAGGGAACGATTTGGGATTTTAGGATTTTGGAATGGACGAGTGATTGAGGATGCGAATAGAGTTTGTAAATAATGTTTTATAAAGTTTATTTATAAAAGGAGGACATGTGTCGATAATAGGTATTATTTGCAAATAGAATAATATAATAAGTATCTTGGTACAATATTTACGGTGTTTAAAACTAGGCATTAAAATGATCATCATTTCAAAATATTATATAAAATCTTATTTATAAGGATATGATTTGAAATAAATAAACTAGTTATGCAATCGTAATATTACTATTTATGAAATCCATACCATATTTTTTTGTGAAAGTAATAACGTGATAGATATACTAATAAATAATTATTAGAATTAGTAACACTAATAGAATAATATGTCGTTTTAACGGTTTACGTTTCTAACATAACTATAACCCTTTTGGATTAATAAAATTTATGACGTTACAAAATACGACTATTTTATAATTTTTAAAGTTATATATAAAATAATAGGATTTATGATAATAAAGTCATAAATAACATTCGTCATGCTCTTGAAACAGATAATACTAATACTTTTAATAACGAGATTAGTACCATTTTATAAACAACGCTTATTTTTAATTATTAAAATAATAATGCTCATAGTGATAATTATACTATAAGTTAAACTTTTGTTTTCATGTAAATCATAATATTTTATAAAATATTTAGGCATATAAATGAACACTGTTTGGTTTGTGTGTGTAAAATCAATAGAAAAAAATGAAATAAATAGAATCTGCCGCAAAGGCTCGAACTCGTGACCTTTCCTGTGTGAGGAAGGGTATTAACCGGTTGGTCTAAGGGCATTTGTTTGTTAAAAAATCCGGTACATAGACATAAAACAACACCTCACGCTTCAACAGCTTCATTATCTAACCTCCCAGGTCACGAATCCAGTTTCCCCCATTCAAACCCTAATCCCAAATCGATTGCCACAACGACACAGAAATGATACGATTAAAAGAGAGGTCGATGGATACCTGAAGTAAACGATTCATAATAGAAGAAGTTAGCTCAGTCGAAGATTGGAGAGGCTCTCCTCCTCACCGGCACCGATCGAAACGAGAGAGGAGAAAACAAAGGAAAAATCGAATTTGTGAATGGTCTTGAGTTGTAAATGAATCAGGTATATAAAAGATGTGTTTAGAGCGCGTTTTACAGCTAAAACCGAGCGAGATTTGTGGGATTAGTAGCTTGATTCGTGGGTTTTTGAAAAGAAATGACCGGGGTATAAATTCTTGTAATTAACGAGCATTAAAGGATGATTAGAGGTGTAAAACGGGTGCGTGATTCAAGGGTTTCGTATCTGGATCAAAAATGGTAAAGCTTTTGATTGAAATCAGAGGTTTTATTGAGATGAAAATTCGATTTTGACTTTTAGAAAGTCAATGTTCATGTTTCAAATATGCAGGGTCCAAAATCAATGGAGGGGGTTCAAATGGGCTAAAGGGGGTTCAAAGGCTTAAATGAAGAGTTCAAATGAAGTAGATAGGGTCCAAAACCAATTCTTTAATAAAATGACCAATTAATTTAATTATAAAGTTTATGTTTAGTAAACTTATAAAACTTGGAACTTATATAAAACATTATTTATCATTACTATCATCTTTTATAAAAATAAAACTTCATTTAATAAAATTTAAAAGCTTTAAAATTTATTTATTTATTTAATATAACATTATATATATATATATATAATTTAAATGTTATGAAAATCTCAAAACTCTTAATAGTAGTGGTATGATGTGATATATACTTATGCTATAACAAGAAAATGGCATGTCACAATGTTTGTTGTATAAATTGAAGAAAAATATTACAAGCAAAAGTCAGGGATGTTACAGCAAAGGTATTCTTGCGTACTTGCAAAGTACGCAGGAGCTTTCTCCTTCGCACATACAAGTGCGCAAAACACTTAGAGAAATCTGCAACAGTCAATATGTAAAAGTAAATACAACTAGATAAATACTACATAAAGACTCTTACAATACAAAGACAATTACAAACATGGAAGTACAAACTAAGACTCTATCTATCCAAAGTGTTTGTCACTGGAAAGTGCTTCAACAAACTCCCCCTTGACAACAGCTCTGGATCATCTTCGTCTTTAGTCTTCATTCTTTAGTCTTCACGGCTGTGTATCTTTCGCTTCCATCTTCTTCTTATATTCAAGGCATAACTTGATCACCTTGTCATATTTAGAAGCAAGGAGCTTTGTCCATTCATCAGTGTGCACGCAATACCTGTCTGCTAGTGCCTCCAGATCTTTCACAGAGAAGTTAATGAAGCAGACTTCATCAAATACTCTGATTAGTTCCCTCGGCACTAAGCATCCACTTTCTGACCTCACCTTTCCAATCACCACAGCTTCGCCCGTCTTTGGAACTACGTACCAGTACCACATGTCACCGAGGATATCCTGAGATAACTTACTCAGGGGAATCTTGGTTTCACATAGCACTGGCTTGTATACCAACTTCTTTAAGAATTTCTTAGTCACAGGATGTCTTGTTGTCTTATCCTTGACTCTCTTGGGCACTTGAGGCTTGAACATATCAAACTTCCCAGATCTTGCTTCCCGCTGTAGAACCACCCACAAACCCATAGCCACTGCATGATTAGAATGACCCAGCAGCTCTTGGTTTGCTAGGTTCACAAGGTCATATTTGGGTAAGGAGCTGAACGCTTCACTGGTTGGTTTCAAGTATTGAACTCCCCCATATCTTTTGATTGCGAACAACTACTTATCCTCCTCGAACCTTACAGCCAAGATCATCCCTGTTGCTCCCTGTTTGTCTATTATAGACGTCTTTTGCCACACAAGAGCTGGACCCTTTGATGAAGTAGAAGGCATATCTTTTTCTTTCGATGCCTCTGGGTCCACAGGTGTAGGGTCAACTAGGGAGGCTTCAGTCGAGGCTTCAACATTACTAGTACAATCGACTGAACCTGTGTCGAGCTGAGCTTCAAAGGATGGAACTTCAAAGATCTCTCCATCTTCTAACTCATACTCTCCTTCCACGTCGCCGTTGGGAACTTCTATCACTACATCCTCATGATCTTCATCCCAATCGTTACCAGAGTCGATCTCTCCTTCTTCTATGTTAAGGAGAGCATCGATCTGCGCTTCCTTGGAATAGTCAGGCTCTAAGTATAAGATCTTCTCGCCAGATAGATCCTTAAGCACATTAGCCGCTGACTTTCCGTTGTCACCACCACCAGAGGTATCACCACCCTCTTGATGAGTAGACTCCCCCTGAGCCATTGGAATAGCAGAGATGGGCACAATTGATAAAGCTTGGTGCTCACCTCCATTAGGACCGGCTTTGGGATCCTTGTCTTTGTCGTCATCCTTAGTCAAGTCAACAGGATGACAAGCTTCATCACCAGTAGTTTTCTCCTTCTCTTTCTCCTTCTCCTTCTCCTTATCTTTCTCCCCCTGAGCATCAAGCTTCTTGGTCAGATCAGCAATTAGTTTGACCATCAGCTCATGCTCTTTCTTCTGCATATCAAACCTCAGCTCGAGAGACGACCTGTGCCCTAGAATCATGTTGTTTGTCTTGATTAGAAGCACATTCTGTGCCATGACGTTCTTCAGTCTCTCGTCAGTCCCCGTTCTTTGGCTTCTTAGAATCCTAACTTCATCCACCAACAAATTAATCTGTGCTTGTTGAGCGTCAGATTCCTCCTTTGACTTTCGAATAGTTTCCAATAATCCATCAACTTGGGTTTCCAGAGCATCTATCCTTGCATCATTAGGATCAGGATGTTTGGATGATGACGCTTCAGCATTGTGAATTGGGGAGGAGAAGATGGTGTCGAAGTCAAACCCTTGAGTAAATTCCCCATAGTTGAAGGGTTGACTTAAAGGATCAATGGTGGTTGTTGGGATTGTCGATGTGATGACGGTTGCAGGTGTTATGGAAGGGGTGATAGTCAACGCCACCTGGGCAGATCTGATAGGGAGTAGTCAACGCCACCTAGGCAGATGTGATAGGGAGGGTCACTATCACAGGAACCTCCTCTGTGATTGAAGTGACTGTCACGTCAGGGTGATGGTGATTGACTCCGTTTTCTTTATTTCTGAATAAGATTTAACTATACACAAACTTAAAATTTTTTTGATCTTTTCAAGATAGATATATACAGGTATACACACATACTATTTTTAATCAAAGACACGAGCAGAAGATCATATCAGGCTAACTTATAGCAAAAATGATACGATATAAACATCAAAGAATATGGGATCATGTCATGGATTACTATTTATTCATACTTAATAAGCACATAAACAAGTAATTCAAGTTGACAATATTATAAGATTTGAAACTATAAACATCTTTGTATCATGTTCTTATGTATTAAGGTATTAATTATAAGATATACAACGTGTACCCCACTGATATGCTACAATAATGTCAATTGCACTATCTCAAGGCATCTAAGATTTTCCCAATGATTTTCTAAATTTTTTCAGAATGAAGTTATATCAATTAGCACAGGAAAAACAAGCAGAATCCATAAGGATTATCAAGAATCATAAGATTCAGAATCGAGTGATTCATTTGTCTTGGTTTCATTTGATTTTCTTCATTGAGTATCGGTATGATGATTCAGGATAATGAGTATGGTGTTTGAATAAGGTAAGGGAATCCAACTTTTATCTGGATTTGATTTCAATGAATCAGGAGTGATTCAAGGGTGAATACATGCTCAACGGTTGATGTAGAGACATGTCTTGATTCAATCTCTCATTGCATACTTGTGAGTATGGGCAGTGAGATGAACCGCATTAATTATGCTAACGACATAACCCGAAACTGATCTCAGAAGAAAATTATTGCCAAAATCTAATATCCTTTATCTGATAATGATCTTTTCTATTCTTGTTAGGACATGTTTTGTAACTGTTGATAAAATTCTGTGTAAGTTCTGCTAGAGGCGAACTTAACAAGTTCGCCTAGCCTATCAGAGGCGAACTTAATAAGTTCGCCTGGTCTATCAGAGGCGAACTTAATAAGTTCGCTTAAGTCTATCAGAGGCGAACTTATTAAGTTCTCTTAGTCTGTTAGAGGCGAACTTAATAAGTTCGCCTGGTGCAGAACAGTTGCTTATATATAGAGGTAACAGAGTCTGTGAAACAGAAGTGTAGAGGTGAGACGATATCAGAGTAGATGATAGAGAATTCTTGTAAACTGATATCTTGGTGGAATACAAAGAGTTTATTTACACCGTTGTTGTTGATTGAGTCACACGAGCACGTTGATCATGGATTCCGCACGTTATCACCGTGTCGTACCGCGAGTCTAGAGATCCGTCACGAACCGAATTTGGGACCTACAAGTGGTATCAGAGCTTATGCTCTTGATTAGCAGAAGATTCGTGGTGTTTTCGTGTCCAATCAACATCAAATTCATCATTTTTGAGTTTTTCATTTCAATGGAGTTTTCAAGACTGATTTTGATCTGATTTGGAGTTTTTGAAGTGGATTATGATGAAATTGATCCGATAGAAAGCTTCTAATTGACAAATTACACAATCCTACGGTCCAATTTTGTTTAATTCCTTCAATTCAGTGATTAATGATGATTTTTGGATGTTCTTGGTTCGTGTTTTTGGTCTAAAGAAAGTTCTTGATTTTGAATCTGCTGAAGCAAGCGAACTTGCTGAATCTGTGTGCAGGCGAACTTAGCAGCAGGCGAACTTGTCAAGTTCGCTTCTCACAGGATTAAGCGAACTTATTTTAGGCGAACTTAATCGGATTTTTGAATTCTGATTTAAGCGAACTTATTAAGTTCGCTTCACATTAAGTTTGCTTGGGTGTCTCTGAGGCGAATTTATTAAGTTCGCTTGTACAGTATCAGGCGAACTTATCTGTTTGCTAGTTTCATAAAAAAAAGAGTATATTTTGGCGGGAAATTTCTTGTTGTTCAAATTTTTTAGGGAAAGCTTATATGGTCGTTTTGAATCATTTTTGAAATTTTGAATTTTTGAAATTTTTTAAAAAGAGTATTTTGGCGGGAAAATTTTCCGGATATTTTCACAAATATTTCAAAATGTCAATTTCATGTGATGATAATGAGATTGGAACGATGCCACCGAGACTTTTGTGCATATCAGATTTTCGTAGCTGGAAAGTCCGGTTCGAACAGTTCGTATCAGAAACTGATGAAAAGTTTTGGACATCCATATTTGAAGGATATGTGCATCCTACTTATGACTATATGGGATATTATGATGTTCCTAAACCAGTGACAGCTCTTAGTAAACTATAGAAGCAGAAGTTTGATCGAGAGATGAAGACGCGTGAAACTTTAACGATGTCTTTACCAAAAGATATCATTCATAGTCTCGGGAAGTGTCCAACTTCAAGAGATCTATGGGAAGCATTGAAGAAAAAGGGTGAAGCCACTTCTCAAGCGTTTGTTGTCTTGATCAAAGAAGAAGTAGTAAAGTAGAGTGTTTCTGAAAGTGATTCTTCTACCGAGTTAAGTGATAGTGAGAGTATAAGATCTGGTGAAAGTACTCAGTCTACCGAGAGTGATGTAGAGACTGAAGTAAGTTTTCAGACAGTTGAAGATAATCTGAGTGAATCAGAAATTGATACAGAGCCTGTCATTGTTTCTCAAAACGGTGAAATTGATGATGACGTATTCATGGCTCCTGGTGCATCTTCTTCAGAAGAAAAAGCTGAGGTATTTTCTAACTCTGAGACGTTTTGTTCTAACTGTATTTCATTAAAGGATAAAATGATGAGGGTTATGGATGACAATGTAAACCTCATTTGTGATATGAAATCCATGCACACGATAAATCAGAAATTAAAAGATAATGAGAATGTGTGTCTTGAGAGGATAGAATCATTGAAGAGGGATATAAGTTCTCTGACTTTGAAGATCAAAGAGCAGGCATATCACCTGGATATTTCCTTTGTAGAAATTGGGAAAAGAAATAATGATCTTGTTGAGAAAGATAAGGAACTAGCTGAATCTAAAGCTGAGTTGATCAAATTGCATAGAAAGTTAGAAAGCTTTGGAAATTCATCATTCTTATTAGGATATTATCTTGATAATACTGAAGAGGGGAAGGGAAATAGTGGTATTGGCTATGTTCCTCCACCATTCAACAGAAATTATTCTGTGACACCTGAGATTATAAACGATGAGGATTTAGATCCTAAGACTATGTTGAAGGTGAATCCAGTCACAGGTGAAGATATGGTGTATTCTAATGAGAGTGATGATGAATATTTTGATGCAGCTAAGGTTGAGGGGATATCGAAAGCTGTTAAGAAAGAAGACTCAAAGGTTGATTCTAATTCATCTAGAATTCTACATTTGGAAGTTCTTCAAACTCAAGGAGAGTTCAATATGTCAGGGATTATAAAGACAGGCGTACATGTTTTCATTGTAATGAGATGGGACACATTGTGGTGACCTGTCCTTACAAAAATAAAGGAAAGAAGCATGTAGTTCCTGAAAAGATGAAGCCTGAATCAAAACCTGTTGCAAAATCTGGCGTTCCAGAGAAAATAAAGCAAAAAGAAGTTCATGTAGGAGAATCTTCTTCAAGTGCATCTAATCGTGTGAAGATTCCTTATATGAGAGATTATCGTGAGACGAGATCTTGCTTTTCTTGTGGTATTGTTGGTCATATTCGGATTGCTTGACCTCACAAAGACAAAGGTAACCGACATGTTACTCCAGAAAAGGTAAGAACTCCTGGTAAGCCATATGTTAACCCAAGTGTGGTTAAACCTCGTGATATACCAAAGGGTAATTCAAAATCTGAGGTTAGGCTTTCTAGACCTCAAAGACGGAGGAGAAACAGAAGATTGAGAAAACTTTTAGAACAACAAGAGTTTTCACAATCAAATCAATTTTCAAATGAAAGAAAATGTTCAAACACTTCACATTTTAAGCAAAAAGAACTTAATGAACAGAAGTATGTTTAGAAATCTAAAGTTTCTGTTTCTGACTCGTCGGAACAATCTCCTAAAATTGTTGAGAGATTCGATTGTGAATGGAGTGAGGTTTATTATTTTGATACAGATGGACGACCCATGACTACCATGGCTTGGGGTCCCAATTTCAAATTAATGTTTCTTGTTAGATGTGCAGGATTAACCAAGAGGGACAATTAATACCATTTTGGTTGTTGATAGTGGTGGTTCTAAGCACATGACAGGGAATGACATCTGCATGAGTAAAGAGTTGTTGATAACTGAGAATCTATTTGTTTCAACGACTTGATGCTCAAGGGGGGGAATATGTCACACACAATGTTTTGGAAACAGTTTTCCAAAGTCCAAATGATAACCTGAAACTTAGGATGACGATGGTGAGCATAAAGTCGTTGATGCAACCATTTGACTAGTTGAGGGGGAGTCTACAGGACAGAGGGAGTACAGAACTGTGTTGGTGACAAAGGCAAAGACATTCAATTACAGGATTACATCGGTTTAAGTTTTTAATTGATTAACTTGCTTAATCCTGAGTAACCAAGTAAAATGTTTTTCATAAAACATTTTCATGGAAGAGTTTATTTTCGTTTGTTTAAGTTTCTTTGAAAAAGCCAAACAAATTGAAAAAGTTAAAATCGACATTACTTGAAGTTAAAGAAGATATGATAGTACATCAGTAGATGTTCTTTCACACATGACCTTAGATTGACTGGTTGGTGCTTTATGTTAATATATCTGAATTATATGTTTTGATCTAAACTTCAGAGACTGCACAAATAGGAAATGATAGTGTTGTGTATGCATATAATTTGAATTGTCAGTAGACTAAAAGCGTCACTGAACCATTAGTAGTGTGAAAACATAATTGCATATGTTACAACTGTGATTTGAACCCATTTTATGCCTGGGTGTGTGTGTGAAAAGATCACTATCAGATAAAGAATATTAGCTTTTAATAAAGATTTTCCTATGAGATCAGTTTCGGGTTATGTTCTTAGCACTATTCATTCGATTTGCTTCAGTGCCCATGTCCCAAAAAGCATGCAATTTTAAGTATAATCAAGATATGTACTTGACAACATCTGTCAAACATATACTAGCCCTTGGATCATATTGATAAATCATTTTTACTGATTCCATTGAATTCATAATCCAGATAACAGTTGGATCCACGTACCTGAATCGTATGATTCCACATATATAAGCCAAAACATTGAATCATTCGATTCTGAATGTCATTGATTCCTATACAATCCAATTTGGATTCTGCTATTCATGTGCTAAGTGATGTCTCCTCATTCTGGAAATTCGGATAATCTTTAGTAAAATCTTATATGTCTTGAAAATAGTGCATTTACTTTCTGTTGGCATACTAGTGGGGTACACGTTGTATTTCATACTTAAATGGTACCTTAACTCACAAGAAAGTGGGAATGAGATGCTTTAGTTTCAAATCTTATAATATTGACAATTTGAATTTGTGTGTCATAGCCTGATTCTATTTTCTTTGAATGTTTATCGCGTATCATAACATGCAATATAAAAGTCTTGAAAAGACAGAGTGTGAAAATCTTGAAAGATATTGGTTTGATTGGTCAAGGCTTGAAAGAATAACATAGTATACCAATTGATATTATATGGATTTTATATCCAAGATGTGTGATTGATATATCATATATACTGATATGATCTTCTTACTCGTGATGTTCGATCAAAAAGATGTGATTTTGTATTTTACATTTCAGTTTATATAGAGAAAAACCAAAAAGATTTTGTGTTTCTTATGTTTGAAAAACCAAAAAGATTTTATTTTTCCAGCTTCCATGGAAATCTTAATTGTTGGTTATTCTTGGTTGTTCTCCTTCGCAAAACTGAATATTGCAGACAGAAGTTGACAAGGGGTCCTTCTCCCAACTTTTCTTCTAGAAATAAAGAGAGTGTGCAGAAGAACAAGACGAAGACTACAGTGTGTTTGATGATATTTGAAGACAGATGACAATCTTCTGAAGCTGTTGTCAAGGGGGAGTTTGTTGGAGCATATTCTGGTGACAACGAGCTTGAAGATATTATGTCTTAGTCTTAGAGTCTTTGACTTGTATTTCATAGAATTGTTAGCAACAGTTAAAGGGGAGTCTGTTAGGACATGTTTTGTAACTGTTGATAAAATTCTGTGTAAGTTCTGCTAGAGGCGAACTTAACAAGTTCGCCTAGCCTATCAGAGGCGAACTTCTATCAGAGGCGAACTTAATAAGTTCGCTTAAGTCTATCAGAGGCGAACTTATTAGGTTCGCTTAGTCTGTTAGAGGCGAACTTAATAAGTTCGCCTGGTGCAGAACAGTTGCTTATATATAGAGGTAACAGAGTCTGTGAAACAGAAGTGTAGAGGTGAGACGATATCAGAGTAGACGAGAGAGAATTCTTGTAAACTGATATCTTGGTGGAATACAAAGAGTTTATTTACACCGTTGTTGATTGAGTCACACGAGCACGTTGATCATGGATTCCACACGTTATCACCGTGTCGTACCGCGAGTCTAGAGATCTGTCACGCACCGAATTTGGGACCTATAATTCTTTTACGCACACACACTTGCAAATATGGGTTCAAATCACAGTTGTAATTTAGATTTAGTTTCCACATTACTAGTGATTCAAAGACGCATATAGCCTACTGACAATTCAAATTACTTGTACATAAGCAGATTAAAAACATAATAATTTAAACAATTAAGTAAGCATGACGCAATCATTTCCCATATGAGCAGTATATAGCGTTTTGATCATTTCTGATGTACTATCATTTCCTCTTTTCTCAAGTTAACTTTGAAATTTTCTCCATTTCTATTTTGTTTTTGATTTTGTAAAATATTTTGAAAATTAAAAGAACTATACAGAAAATTTAAAAGAAATAAAATTTAACTTCCATGAATTGAATTGATTTAAGAAAAGTTAATTTTCACTCAGGATTGAACATTCCTATCAAGTTGACAAGACGAGATCGATCAAAAGCCTTTGTGAAAAGGTCAGCAAGATTGTCATCCATGTGAACCTTTACAAGTTTAATTAAATGCTTTTTAGAACAATCACGGATGAAATGATGGCGAATCTCTATATGTTTAGTTTTGGAATGTTTCACCGGGTTATTTGTGATGGACATGGTGACATTGTTGTCAATGAATATAGGAGTTCCAGTGAAGTTTAAGCCGTAGTCTCTCAATTGCTGCTGAATCCACAATATTTGAGAACAACCGCTCGCCGCAGCAATGTATTTTGCTTCACATGTTGAGACAGAAACCGTTGATTACTTCTTACACTGCCAGTAAAACCAGTCTGTCTCTTAAGAATTGACATCCACCAGAAGTTGACTTTCTGTGAAGGTTACAACCGCCATAGTTTGAATCAGTGTAGGCTTTGAAGTCAAATGACTGCTGCTTAGAGTACCAAAGACCCAATCGGGGTTTCCCTTTCAAGTATCTGAAAATTCTCTTCACGACTATCATATGTGACTCCTTTGGTTGTGACTGAAACCTTGAGCACAAGCACACAGCAAACATTATATCGGGTCTTAAAGCTGTGAGATACATAAGTGATCCGATCATCCCACGGTACAATCTACAATCCACATCCTTTCCATCTTTATCAGGATACAGACCATGATTGCCTGGGATAGGTGTGCCATAAGTACTGCTATCATTCATCTTGTATTTTGACAAGATGTCCTGCACACATACTTAGTTTGATGTAGATAAATGTCATCCTCTCTTTGACTGACTTGCAGACCCAGGAAGAACGAAAATTCACCCATGTTACTCATTTCAAACTTGTACTTCATCACCTGCTCGAATTCCCTACACATCCCTTCATTTGTAGATCCAAAAATAATGTCGTCGACATATACTTGTACAAGTAGAATGTCACCTCCTGCTTTCCTAATGAAGAGGGTCGAGTCATTCTGTCCACGGTCGAAACCATTAGACAGTAGATGTTTAGATAATGTCTCATACCATGCCCGCGGTGCTTGATGAAGACCATAAAGTGCTTTGTCGAGCTTATACACCTTATTGATATTGTGCGGATCTTCAAAGCCGGGAGGTTGAGTGACATAGACCTCTTCATGAACGTTTCCATATAGGAAAGCACTTTTCACATCAAGTTGATAGACCTTGAAGCCGACATATGTGGCATAAGCCAAGAACAGTCGAATGGCCTCAATTCTAGCAACTGGGGCATATACTTCCGTGTAATCTAAGCCCTCTTGTTGGTAAAAACCCTGAACAACCAATCTTGCTTTGTTTTTCACAACCACATGACGATCATCCGTCTTGTATTTGAACACCCATCTGGTTCCAATTGGCTAAAATCCTTTTGGCAGGTCAACCAAATCCCACACGTGCAACTTTTGGAATTGAGAAAATTCATCATGCATCGCCTCAATCCAGCAGTTATCAGTGAGAGCCTCCTTCACATTCTTCGGCTCTATCTAGGACACGAATGCAGCATGTAGACATGTATCCATGACACCAGTGTCAAGTATCTTCGAGTAAAGACTTGTGTTCTCAGTGATGGTTCGATGACGAGTCTGAACACCGGCATAAGGATCACCAATAATGTTGTCAATTGGTTGATTTCTATGCACTCTCGTCTCTGGCACATTCGGTTCCTGAATTTCTGAATCAAGATTCGTGATTAACTCCCCCATTTCCAGATGAATTAGATCAGCTGGAGCTTCATTTCCTACAGTAGTGTTAGGATTAGCTTGAGCGTCATCTCCATCAACATGAACATCTTCACTATTATCACTGTCATGAGTTCTAGATGCAGATGCAGCATTGGAATTAGGAGTTATAATTGGTACAGTAGCACGAGTGGAAAAACTGGAGTCATCGCCGCCACCCAATAATTCATAAACATTTACGGCGTCTTCTGCAGATAAATCAGGAAGATTGAATGACTTGAATAGCGCATCATGATCAAAACCCCAAGCTGGACCTGTTGGTTCTGGTGGAATGTTGTGTTTACTACAATCCACTTCGAACGATTCCTCAACAGTACGAGTTCCTATATTGTACACTCTCTTGCAAGGCGAGTTGGCAACGTATCCTAAGAAGATGCCTTCCACCGCTTTTGCTTGAAACTTAGACTAGCGGTCTTTGTACTGTAGCAACAAGGAACAAGGACTACCAAAAGGAACTAGGTAATCAAGATTGGGAGTTCGATTGTTGATCAACTCGTAACAAGTCTTGTTGTGCCTCTTCACAACCAGAACTCTGTTCAAGACGTGACAAGTTGTATTAACTGCTTCTGCCCAGAAAGTGACAGGAAGCTTTGCATCCGACAGCATAGTCCTTGCAGTCTCAATCAGTGTTCTGTTCTTCCGTTCAGCAACTCCATTCTGCTGAGGCGTGTACGGCGCGCTGAATTCGTGACGGATCCCTTTCTTGAGACAGAAAAGCTCCATCAAATTATTCTTGAACTCAGTTCCATTGTCATTCCTTATTCTTCTAACCTTTAGCTTGCAAAGAGATTCCAAGATCAGGATCAGGTATTGAAGAATATCAGCAGTCTCGTCCTTTGTACCTAGAAAATGCACCCAAGAAAAACGTGAGAAATCATCAGTTACAACCAGACAGAACGACTTACCTCCAATACTCCTGATACTTATGGGGCCAAACAGATCCATGTGTAATAGCTCCAAAGGGGTATCAATAGAGTTTTGGAGCTTGGTCTTGTGACTTCCGCTGCTTTTTGCCCTTTTTACAAGGCATACAGTCATCTGTAACGGTAAATCTCAGCTTAGGAACTCCGGTTACCAAACCGTTTCGGACAAGATGATTCATTTTAATATACGAAATATGTCCGAGTTTCCTATCCCACAAGATAGAGTCAAGCTCTGTCGCTTTGGTAAGCAAACAGGTAGCAACTGATGAGGTGGTTGTTGCCACGCTCATATCGATCTGATAGGTGTCGTTTGTCCTTGGCGCTCTCATCAGGATCCAATCTTCAGGAACTTCAAAACCAGGTTTGAGAATCAGGCATTCTGACTTATCAAACATCACCGAGTACTCCTTGTCGCACATTTGGGAGACACTCAACAGGTTATTCTTCAGCTGCTCAAAAAAGTTGACATTGTCAAAGCTGACACAACCGTTCAAAACCATGCCTTGACACGTGATGCTGCCGCCTTTTTCTCCGGCAAAGGCCACATAGCCACCTCTGAATGGTTTCACATCTTGAAGCAAGGCCATGTTTCCTGTCATGTGCCGGGAGCATCCACTCTTTACATACCAGCGGTTAGAGATAGTACCCTTCGGACGTCCCTGCACGAGTCACAAAAAAAAATTAGTTAGATTTGGAGACCCAAGCCATAGTGGTCTTGGGTCGTCCATCCTTTTCAAAATAAACTACCTCTTTTAACTCACAGTCGTGGTGACTGTTCAAGATGGATGAATCTTTAAAAAAATTAGGACTAGGAGATTGAGAATTTTTAACTTTGTTGTTCCAGGATCTCTTCTGTTTCTTGAAAGGAACAGTAGACTTTGGTTCAACAACAGTAGGTGAACTTGTGGAAGCTTCACCTGGTTGAACTGAAGTCAGCTGCTCTTGCTTTCTCAACCTCTTGTTCCTTCTCCTTCTTTGTGGCTTTGAGAGTTTCACCACAGGTTTCTCACCAGTACGTGTACTACTAGAGGTAGATACACAAGGTACAACAGGTTGCTTTCCCTTTCTTGAAACAAATGGTTTGGCCTCAGATTTGATCTTTGGCTTTACCATCGGTTTAACTGGTGGTTTCACCACATTTTGTTTTGGACATTTGGGAGGTTTCACTGATGGCGACTTAGGGATGACAACCGGTTGTGGAACAGTAGGCCGTTTCCCTTGGTTCTTTGAAGGACAGTTCACAAAAATGTGACCAACCAAGCCACAGTGAAAGCAAGTCCTCTTGTCTGCATAGTCCTTTTGTAAGGCTCATTAGATCTGGCATTAGATGACTCAGCATTATGAGCAGGAGTAGTTGGTTTGTGAACAGGAGTCTGACCCGATACAGATTGGTTCTTTGGAGTATAGTATTTTTGCAAATTTTCTTTGTAACCAAGACCATAGTGAGCTGAAAAAGCCTCTTTCTTTACTTGATTAACATTTTTATACCCCCCATAAAGCATTACCTTTAATTTATCATTATATTCAATGATATCAGGTTCAGTTAAAATACAGTTATCACTATTAGTGATAATGTTTTTCTTGAGTTTTTGTTCAGAAAACAACTCCTCAGATACTACTCCTTCAGGGCAAGTGTTAACCGACCCATCATCAGAAGTAGTAAAGTACTCCTCATTAGATGTAGAGTTAGCTTTACTTGAGGATTCATCCTTGCTAGAGGAATCATCCTTTCCTGAGGACTCATCAAGACAAGTTAGATCAATGTCTAGTAATCTGTTGACAAACTTCCCGCTAACCGGTGGAGGAATGGCATTAGTACCCAGCCCTAAGCCATTCATTTGCCTCACTACAGATTCGTAGTGTTCCACCACAAAAACGAGAGTTTTTCAACTTCTCATTAGAATATTTCAACTGCAAGATTTCATTTTGCAGCTTGTTAATTTCATTGTTCCTTTTCTCCAACCCCTTGTATGCAATATCCAAGTGAAGCTGTTGATCGCTCATTTTTAGTGAATACTCACGTTTTTCCTTTTTAAACGTTTCAATTGAATCTTTAAAACGTTTTTCATTTTCTTTATAACTTAGAGCTGCAACGCGAAGGGGTTCGACCTTGTCTTGAAGCTTAGAATTTTCAAGTTTTAAGCCTAGACATTTAGAACAAGAAATAACAGATAAAGAAATAGAATCTACCTCAGTTGATGAACTTGTTGCCTCTCCAATAGCCATGAGAGCAACAGCAGTAGTAGATTCCTCTTGATCAGCTACATAAGCTTCCTTTTCTTCAGCTTCCTTCTCCTCAGCTTCCTTTTTTTCAGCTTCCATCAACTCCATGATCTCAGCCATGAGACCAACTTGAGTTTGTGCAATGATGGCATCTTCCAGATGAACACCCCAATCAAAGTTATCATCCTATTGAGCTACCAGTGCATTGGACGAACCACCGTGGCTTTGATTGTGATTGTGGTTGTGGTTGTGGTTGTTTGAGTTGTTGTGGCTATGGCTATTTCCTTGGTTAGGTCTGGTGAAACCCGAAGCCGGTGCTCTGTCTTTCTGACATTCACGAGCAAAGTGTCCAAAGTTTAGACACTTATAACATTTGGCCTTGGATTTGTCAAAACCAACCTTGGCATTAGAATGCCCGCCAATGAACTTTCTTCGTGTTCTGTTCAGGAAACGCTTGGTTCTCCTCAGTATCATGGCCATATTCCATTGAATATCCATGTCCTCCATGTCATCAGGATCCACTTGATTAAAATCTTCTTCAATCGTCTCGGGATCTGTAAGCTTGCCACCTATGAAGTTCTCGTAGGCCAGCATACAAGATGAAAATAGTGCTACATGATCTTCAGCTATTTGGCTATAGCTGATTGGTTAGCTGAAGTTGTAGCGAGAGGATTTCTTGAGGTATGTTGTTGATGAGATCCAGAACCTGATCCAGATGCATAGCATGCATGACCACCACAACCATTTGAGTGATCTTCTTCAATAGAGTTTCTAGAGAAAAGGGAAATTCCAGAACCTGAAGATTTGGTTGTAGAAGACGTCCCATGATACATAGAAGGGTCTTGTATCTGAGGTCTTCCTGAGCTCTCCTTCTTCTAAGGTTCATGTTATGAGCTTGAACCTTTCCAATTGCCTCCTCCACTGTCATTTCATAGAATTTTGGACTCTCTCTCATCAGGGTTGTGTACATTTCAAATCTGGGAGACAAAGCATCTAGAAACTTTTCCACCAACTCTTAATCGGGATACTTGACCTCAAAAGCTTTCAATTCTATCTGCAGATGATAGAATCTAGAGATGAGGTAATCTAAAGACTCATTCTCCAAAAATCTGAAGCATTCATACTGCTTCCTGAGTAGATCCCGTTTACTTTTCTTGATATCACTATTCCCCTCGAATCTTTTCTGCAGTGCCTTCCAAAGATCCTTATAGTTGTCATAACCTCTGAAGCTGTGGAACAACTCCCGAGTTAATGCCATAGTGATAGAACCGAGAGCCTTCTTCTCTCTATCATAAACTTTCTTTTCTTCTTCATCGAGTTTGGAAATAGGCTTAGGCAGTTCATCATCTAGATAAATATATGTGGGATGCTTATATCCCTCTAGAATTGGTATCCATAATGAAGAATCGGTATAAGAATTGTAGTGCTCAAAGCGTGCTTTCAAGTTAGAGTAATCATTTACATTTAGCAACTTTGGCGGTTTCTGAGGAGTACCGATCTCATTTTCTGAAGAATCGACATGGTGAGCACTTAGTCAAATTTCAGAAAAATCAAAGACACTTGCGCACTTGATATTGGCCTTGCGCACTTAGAGGAATGGTCTTGCGTATTTAAGATTTGCTCTTGCGTACTTGATAAGTACGCAGGATATAACTTAAGTACGCACAAGATTAGTCTTGCGTATTTACTAAGTACGCATGAGATTAGTCTTGCGTATTTAGTAAGTACGCAGCAAGACTGTACTTTTTGCCAGATATGGTAAGTACGTAGAACGCCTTTTCACCAACTCTCAGCAAACTATTCCGGTCACTGGAAAATAGCCGGAGATGGCAAAAAAATTGCACGGATGAACAATCAAACTGAGCCAAAGGGTCAGAAACTTGTTTCTAACCAACCTTTGATGCTCAAAACACTCAAAATACACAACAAAAGTCGGTTTTTGAGTGATTTTTGCTTCTAAAATAGTGCTCAAGAGCTACCCCTATTTTATCACAAAAATCAACAAAAACACCTTCTTTTGCTTGTAAAACTCTGTAGAAAACTCTCCAAACTCACTCACAACACTCGAAATCAAGAGCAAAGCTCTGATACCACTTGTAGGTCCCTCGGGTGTGACAGATCGTCACATGCAAGTGGGTCTACTAGTCGGACCGAGTGTGGAATGCCCGTGACTAGGTGGAGAGTCTTACGAAACAAAGTAAACCGACAAGATAATCACTATAAACGTTCGTCTATTATAAACACTTGAAGGTTACAGAGTGAAGTACTGAGATTACAATTTACATATTTGCTGAGTCTAAGATTGCGTACTTATCTACTGTCAACCATTCCTATTTATACACTACCTGATGCCTGCGCACTTAAGTGCGCAGGGCAAATGCTCATGCGTACTTGGCAAGTACGCAAAGGTATTCTTGCGTACTTGCTAAGTATGCAGGAACTTTCTCCTACGCACATACAAGTGCGAAAAACACTTAGAGAAATCTGCAACAGTCAATATGTAAAAGTAAATACAACTCGATAAATACTATATAAAGACTCTTACAATACAAAGACAATTACAAACATGAAAGTACAAACTAAGACTCTATCTATCCAGAGTGTTTGTCACAGGAAAGTGCTTCAACAACAAGAACCGAATGATCAATGTCTAACCAATATGATGTCTCCGAATGATCAATGTCTAACCAATATGACGGCCAAAAGTCGAACTCTTTTGATAATGGTCTTACAAAACATTAAATATCGATTTTATGGTTTTTTCACGGATTTTATACTTGTCACGTACTGCGAACTAAACACCCAGGCCCATCGCGTAGCGCGAAGGCCAAATTAGTCAGGACCGGATTTGAACTTTCTCGCGTACCGCGAAGTTCTGAAGCTCCATCTTCGTGTAACGAGAAGATCATATTTTCTAACTTTCTTCTTTTTCTTGGACTTCTTCTCGTGCACGATTTCTTCTTGATATAACTTCTTATTCCAAACGAGCACCTGTAAACACAACACAGACTCAAAATGAACTAAAAATGAATAAAAACGAACATAAAACTGTCTAAAACTGGTACAAAATACAAGGATAAACGACGTGTGTTTTGCAACACATCAATACATCATTCTGTTACATAAACAACATTCAAAACATTGTCTTCACATTAAAAACATTGTATTAGCATAAAATCATGTAAAAAGGATGTTAGTCTTGTGGTAGGTAGCCCTCACGCCCTTGCCCGTCCTTTCCTCTTGCTACTTGAAGTGCATACTAAAAGTCAGTTAACGCTGGTGAGTTCTAGTTTAAAGCAATAAGGTATAACATCATTCGTTTATAAGTACATATATATATATATATACATACATGTCATTTCCTTCATTGAACATTCATTGGTGATCAACCCATCATTGATTACGTAAGTCACAAAGACAGACGTTCCGTCCTACCGTTTTAGTCCGTCATTCATATTGTACAACTGAAGTAGTCCGTGATACATACCGTCCTACCGAAGTAGTCCTTGATACATTCATACCGTTCGGCTACCTTTCTAGCCATCCGTGATACATACCGTCCTACCGTCGTAGTCCGTGATTCGTCCGTTTGCCCTAAGGCATCCGTTTCCCATACGAACTATATATATACATCCGTGCTTCGATTAGGGACCTCCTTCAACCATCGTAGTCCGTGTTTAGTATACCTTTCTAGATTTTATCATACCGTTTGCATAATAGTCGTATGGTCGTCCTTCTACCGTAGTAGCCGCCATCATAGTACCATCCTACCGAAGTAGTGCGTATTTTCATCCATAACGTTTACATACATTCATAACATGCAATATATATAAATATAAAGCAAGATTTCATTCATTTACGTTATGTCATTCATTCCTTGCATTCTTTGTAAACATTCATTTCATTCTTTGTTCATCATTTACATTCATTTAACACGTATAGTCATATTAGCATTCATAACAGTCATTCATTTCATGTATACACTTCAGCCCCAAAACATTTAAATTCATTTGCACGTAACACATAGTGGTACATAGGAATCACCTGATGAGCGGGTTTCTGAAGTATACTACATGGTTAGTGAGCGTCACTAGAGTCACACACAATCTGTATAATCAAGTCACAGAGGATAAGATAAGGATCCTAAATGACACTAGACGTTTCTATCCTTAGGGTTAGGAGAACTTAGGTAAGTTCACCCCTTATGGTCTAAGCGAACTTAGTAGTTTCGCTAGGTTGGTGTTGAGCGAACTTAATAGATTCGCCATCAAGGATCCTGAGCGAACTTGTTAGTTTCGCTAAAATAGCATTAAGCGAACTTATTAGTTTCGTCAGGTTTACATTAAGCAAACCTGTTAGTTTTGCTAGAACGGTTTCAGATGAACTTGATATATTCTCCTGCGTCAGTCATCTTCCACAACAAAACACTAGATCTGACCTGTTGATTCTAATAGCGCAAGATTCAAGCTTTTTACGTCCAAAACGTTCTATTTCTATCCGTGAGTCTAGATTTATAATTTCTTTTAAGTTTCATACGTAAAAATCGTGACCTTTTTATGAATTTAACCCGAAACCCAAAAACTACAAATTCTTAGATTTTTGCTAGATGATTACTTCTTGACGTCTGGTTTCTTTTTCTTTTTGTTGTTGTGATGATGGTTGATGAATCCCGAGATTTTGAGCCTATTCCTTAGCTTTATCTCTTTAGCCTGTGATATCTCTCTCTCTCTCTAGGATTTGCGTAAAAAGTGAGAATAAGGGTGGAGGGTGAAGGCTGCCATGCATAAATGGTTTTACTCCTCTTTTGGCCCATGGGCCGACGCATGCTCAAGCCCCTGTCCTTTGTTTATCGTTCCTTTCGTTAACTCTCACGTTATGAATCCCGATCTTATTTCTTTTATTCGATTACTATTTATTTGGGATGCTACAAGTCTACCCTCCTTATAGAGGTTTCGTTCTCAAAACTTCCTATACCGTAAACAGTTGATGGTATAATTCCTTCATTTCATCCTCCTTTTCCCATGTAGCTTCTGAACCTTTCCTGTCTTTCCATTGTACTTTAACTAAAGGAATAGATTTGTTACGTAGTCATTTCTCAGCTCGGACAAGAATACCTATCGGTTCCTCTACATAGTTCAAACTGTTATCCACCTCGATGTCGTCATAAGGTATGTGGGCCGTGTCATCAGCTAGGCACTGACGTAAGTGCGACAAGTGGAATGTTGGGTGAATTCCGCTAAGCTTATTGGGTAAATCTAGTCTGTAAGCCACTTCACCGACTCTTGCTATGATTTTGAAAGGTCTGACAAATCTCGGAATTAGTTTGCCTCATTTTCGGAACCGGATGATTCCCTTCCACGGTGACACTTTCAATAATACCATGTCTCCCTCTTGAAATTCTAAATCCCTTCACTTTTTATCCGCATATGATTTCTATCTGTCTTTAGCGGCCTTCATACGAGCTTTGATCACTTCGAGGCCCGCAAAGTATTTATGTCCAATTTCTCCCCAACAAAACAGGTTTCTACATCTCCTTCCGTACATCATCTCATATGGCGGCATGCCGATGGTTGAGTGATAGTTGTTGTTATATGAAAATTCTGCTAACGGTAAATGGTTATCTAAGCTTCCACCGAAATCAATGATACAGGCCCGGAGCATGTCCTCCAAAGTCTGAATTGTCCTTTCGGATTGACCATCAGTTTGAGGGTGGTAAAAGGTGCTAATGTTTAGCCTAGTACCCATCGCTTCATTGAATCTCTTCCAAAACCTTAATGTGAATTGAGTGTCCCTGTCAGACATAATTGTTAACGGCATAACCTACCTACTTATTATTTCGTTAATGAATATTTCTGCTAACTTCTCGGACGATAAAGTCTCACGTATCGGTAAGAAGTGAGCACTATTCGTTAAGCGGTCGACGATCACCCAAATGGTATCATTGCCCTTAGCTGTTCGCCATAGCTTGGTAATGAAGTCCATCGTGATCTCCTCCGACTTCCATTCTGGTATTGGCAAAGGTTGTATTTACCACATGGTTTCTGGTGCTCGGCCTTAACTAGTGAATAAGTCAGGCACCTGCTTACATACTCAGTCATATCATTCTTCATGCCGCGCCACCAGTATTCTTTCTTCAAGTCCTGATACAATTTGTTCATCCCGAGATGGATAGAGTAGCGATACTTATGGGCCTCATCGAGGATTTTGGCTCTAAGCTCACCAGTCTTGGGTATCTACATCCATTCAAACCGAGTTCGTACTCCGTATGCATTAGTTCCCAGCTTTGCTTGTTGACCTACTATTCTTTCCCGTTTCACGCTCCTTTCTAACAGAGCCTCCCCTTGTACCTTTGTTATCTCAGTCATCGGATCCGGTGTTATAATCAGCTGGCATGCTTTAATCTGGATAGGTATCGACTCTTCCTTTAGACTCAAGGCGTCAGCCACTACGTTTGCCTTGCCTGGATAATATAATATCTCGCAATCATAATCTTTTAGTAGTTCCAACCACCTTTTTTCCTCATGGTTAACTCCTTTTGCTCGAAGAAATACTCCATGCTTTTATGATCGGAGTAAATGGTACACTTAACTCTATACAAGTAGTGCTTCCAATTCTTTAATGCGAAAACTACTGCCGCCAACTCAAGAGCATGAGTCGGGTAGTTCACTTCAAGCACCTTTAACTGTCTTAAGGCGTAAGTGATTACCTTTCCTCGCTGCATCAGTAAACAACCCAAACCCTGACCCAAAGCGTTAGAGTAACTACCACGTCTTCATTTCCCTCGGGCAAGGTCAAGACTAGAGCTTGGGTAACTCGTGTCTTTAGTTCTTCAAACGTATTGTTTTGGGTTAGACCCCATTAAAATTTTACCTCCTTACGCGTTTACTTTGTTAGTGGTGAGGCTATTCTCGAGAAATCCTGAATAACCCTTCAATAGTAACCAACCAATCCGAGAAAACTTCGTATCTCTGTTGGTGTCTTCGAGATGTTCCATTCTTTCACTGTTACAATCTTTGCAGGTCCTACCATAATGCGGCTCGGGTTTATAACATGAACCGGGAATTGGATTTCCCTAAGCCAGAACGCGTATTTGGAGAATTTTGCGTATAACCTTTCCTGCTTCAGAACCTCCAATACTTCCCTTAGGTGACAGTGGTGATCACCTTCGTTCTTTGAATAGATGAGAATGTCATCTATGAAGACTATCACTGACCGGTCCAACATTGGTCGGCACACTCTATTCATTAAATCCATAAATGCCGCAGGAGCATTGGTTAGACCGAATGAAATGACGAGGAGCTCGAAATGTCCATGGCGCGTGTGAAACGTGGTTTTCGGTACCTCTTCTTCTTTTACTTTCAATTGATGGTATCCCGACCTAAGATCGATCTTTGAAAACCAGCTTGCGCCTTGTAACTGGTCAAAAAGGTCGTCTATTCTCGGTAGCATGTATTTATTCTTAACCGTTCGTTTGTTCAGTTCTTGATAATCGATGCACATACGCATGATACCGTCATTATTCTTTACAAATAGTACCGGCGCGCCCCATGGTGAGATGCTCGGTTTGATACATCCTTTCTTCGTGAGTTTAGTTTAGTCATTAATTCTTTTATTTCCGACGGAGCCAATCGGTAAGGTGCTTTGGCAATGGGCTCGGCTCCTGGCAATAAGTCAATTTCAAATTCTATTTCCCGATCGGGTGGCACGCCAGGTAGGTCCTCTAGGAACACTTCTGGAAAGTTACGTACCACAGGTACATCTTTGAGTTCTTTCGTTTTCATTTAATCGTCAATAACATACGCAAGATAAGCTTTGCATCCGCGCCTCATGTAACTTTCGGCTTGATCATTGAAATGACGTTTGGCATCGTGCAACACCAGTCACCATAAACCGTAATCGGGCTGCCATCAGTGTCTTTAAGATGTATCATCTTACGTTTGCATACAATTTGTGCTTCGTTGGCAACTAGCAAATCTATGCCCAGTACTATATAGAATCCTCCTAATGTCAAAAGGAATAATCTAGAAGGAAACATATGACCCTCTATTTCTATCATGCAATCGTCAGTCATTTGGAAAACTAATGAGTTTCTACCAACAACAGTTTCTACACTAAAGGCCCTTACAATGTTATTGATTGTGTAATCTAGTTTGCGGCTAAATGAGGCAGATATAAAACTTTTGCTTGCACTATAATCAAATAAAATTGCAGCACGTTCATTATTAACTAGAAACGTACCTGACACAACATCAAGATTTCCTCTTGCTTCCTCCTCAGTCAAAGCATAGGCTCGGGTTCTAGCCTTCGGCTGTTCTTGCTCATTCCCTTTTCCAGAACCGGATTACCCGGTCTTCTTGCAATCCTTTTTCAAATGTCCAAACTATCCACAACCTTGACATTTGGTGACACTCTGACACTCTCAGGAGTAGTGCCCTGCTTTCCCACACCAGTAACACATGGTAGAGCTAGCTCGGCACTCACCATGATGTTGTTTCTAGCATTTCTTGCAAGTTTCATAATCATCTATTCTCAGTTTCTTAGCTTCACCTACGTAGCTCCCTTTCCTAGTTCCCCTAGACGGGTTCTCCCATTTCCTCTTTGGTGCTTCTGGAGCCGGTTCCTCATTAGCATAATCGTCAAAGATGATTCCGCTCAGGTTCACTACCGATTCGAAGGTTGGGGGTAGGTTAGCTTTCACATGAATTAGGACCCTTTGGGGTAGGCCCTTGACATAGTACTTGATTAGCCTTTCTTCGGTCTACACCAGATGACGCACCAGTTGAGCTACATCGTTGTATCTAGAAGTGTACTTGCAATGAGTCATGTTGCCAGCCTTGAAGTTCAGAAATACATTCTCTACTTTGTCGATCTCGTTCTAAGGACAAAACTTTTTGATCATCAGTACCTTCAAGACCTCCCAGGTCATTCTTTTGAGGGAATTTAGGGACTTTGACCTTTGGATAGTCCTCCACTAACTCAGTGCCTCGTTGGTAAAAGAATGAGCAACATACTTAACAGCATGGTCTGCTCCACATTAATTTATGCTAATCACTCCATTCATTCTCTCGATCCATTTAAACGTATGTATAGAGTCTTTCTTCCCGTCAAACTTGGGCAGGTCACAGTCCTTAAATCCCTTGTAGGTGCATTCCCTGGTGTGTCCAGTCCCACATTCACCTCATCCCCGTCACTGTCATAAATTTTCTCCTCAAGGTGTTCTTTATCCTCTAGCTTACACTTATTTAAGGCTTTAGTTAGCATGTCAGGCAGTATGTCTTTCAGAGTGAGTACAACCTCTCGGACAATGGCATCCCTAAACTTGGGTTCCCATTAAAGAGGTCCTTCATTTCCATCTCCCAGTGGAGTCACGTTGGTCTCGTGCACGCTATCTTCACAGTCCACGTGCACACTTTCTTCCTCGTTACGTGCTTGGTTCAATGGTGGCCTACCGTGTCGTCTTGTACGACCACCACGGCATCTAGTTCCTCCCCTACCAGCCATAGTTCCTAAATTCCTGATAAGAAAGGGGGAAAGCACCAATGCCATTCCTTTAGATCATAGTTTAGAATAATATAAGCAAGGTAAATTGTTAATTACAGTGACCGGTTTGTGATTAATAATTTGCTTTGCTTTGCTTTTAGGCTTCAAAAAATCATCACATCGATAGTGACATTGACATCTATGCATTCTAAGTTAAGGCATCTACCCTAAGCTACAGGCATTAACCTTGTTACTTACTTACTGTGTTGGCTTTGGCGTTGGCTACCCGTACTAACATCCTTGCGTTGGTCCCCATATCAGCTCGAGTCCAGACATTTAGGGATGTCTGAATCTCTCAAACTATTGCTCTGATACCAACTTGTAAGGCCTCAACCCGGGAGACCTCACTTGTTGGATTTACTCATAAACATAGTCATCATAGTACTTGTCTTAACATACATCCTTTAGTTACATAAATAGTGGAAGTCTTAACATAGTGGAAGCATACATCATTTAGTTACATAAACAGCAGAAGTTTTAACATTCAAAACATTGTCTTAACATAAAATCAAGTGAACAGGATGTCAGTCTTGTGCCAGGTATCCCTCACGCCCTTTCCCGTCCTTTCCTCTTGCTACTTGAAGTGCATACTAAAAGTCAGCTAACACTGGTGAGTTCAAGTTTAAAGCAATAAGGTATAACATCATTCGTTTGTAAGTACATATATATATATATACATTTCATTTCCTTCATTGAACATTTATTGGTCTTACACATATGGGTGATCAACCTGTTATTGATTACGTAAGTCACAAAGATAGACGTTCCGTCCAACCATTGTATTCCGTCAGTCATACCGTACAACCGAAGTAGTCTGTGATACATACCATCCTACCGAAGTAGTATGTGATACATTCATACCGTCTGGCTACCTTTCTAGCCATCCGTGATACATACCTTTCTAGACTTTATCATACCGTCTGCATAATAGTCGTATGGTCTCTGTCTACCGTAGTAGCCGTCATCATCGTACCGTCCTACCGAAGTTGTCCACATTTCAGACAATAACGTTTACATACATTGATAATATGCAATATATATATATATATATATATATATATATATATATAAAGCATGATTTCATTCATTTACGTTATGTCATTCATTCCTTGCATTCTTTGTAATGATTCATTTCATTCTTTGTTCATCATTTACATTCATATAACACGTATGGTCATATTATCATTCATAACATTCATTCAATTCATGTATACACTTCAGCCCCTACACATTTAAATTCATTTACACGTAACACATCGGGGAACATAGGACTCACCTGATGAGTGGTTCCTAAAGTATACTACCTGGTTAGTGAGTGTCACTAATGTCACACACAATCTGTATAATCAGGTCATACAAGATAAGATAAGGATCCTCAACGACACTAGACGTTTCTATCCTTAGGGTTAGGCGAACATAGTTAAGTTCGCTCCATATGGTCTAAGCGAACTTAGTAGTTTCGCTAGGTTGGTATTGAGCGAACTTAATAGATTTGCCATCAAGGATCCTGAGCGAACTTGTAAGTTTCGCTAAAATAGCATTAATCGAACTTATTAGTTTCGCCATGTTTACATTTAGCGAAGCTGTTAGTTTTGCTAGAACGGTTTTAGGCGGACTTGATAGATTCGCCTGCGTTAGTCATCTTCCCTAACAAAACCCTAGATCTGACCTGTTGATTCTAATTGCGCAAGCTTCAAGCTTTTTACATTCAACACGTTCTATTTCTATCCATGTGTATAGATTTATAATTTGTTTTAACTTTCATACGTAAAAACTGTGACTTTTTTATTGAATTTAACCCGAAACCCAAAAACTACAAATTCTTAGATTTGAGCTAGATGCTTACCACTTGACGTCCGGTTTCTGTTGCTTTTTTTTGTTGTGATGATGGTTGACGAATCCCGAGCTTTTGAGCATTTTCCTTATCTTTCTTTCTCTTGCCCGTGATCTCTCTCTCTCTCAAGGATTTGTGCAAAAAGTGATAATGACGGTGGAGGGTGAAGGCTGCTGGGCTTAAAGGGTTTTACTCCTCTTTCAGCCCATGGGCTGACCCATGCTCGTGCCCCTCTCCTTTCTTTCTCGTTCCTTTCATTAAGTTTCGCGTTATGAATCACGGTCTTATTTCGTTTATTCGATTACTATTTATTTGGGATGTTACAAGTAGAGGGGCGTTTGATTTAGCCGACAATGTAGGAGAGGGGTGACTAAGATGTAGCCGGTAAGTTTAACATTTTTAAATACAATTAGCCGGCTATTTTTAAGTCGGTAAAGTACACGTGGTATCATTTTATTCGTTGGAGGGGTTTACAAGGCAAAATACACGTAGACACGGTCCTGAATTAACACGTGGCCGGATAAAATGGAGCTCCAAGTCATTTTTAAGTTGCTTGTCAATTTTCTGTTGGTTGTTGGTGGATAAGGTTATAATTATAAGTTGAAAAAGTCAATGTATATTTTATCAACTTTTCAAGTGAAAATGTATATTTTGGCAATTTTCTCCTAATTATTTCAAACAAAAATGTCATTGATTGTTCATGGTCACTTGAGAACTCCCAACTTGATCTTCCCATCTTTATGAAAAAGGTAAACTCAAAGACGGGCGAGAAGTTGCAGTGAAGAAACTTCATGAGCACAACTACAATCGAGTCTAAAAATTCAGAAACGAAATAGAAATGCTCACCATCTTAAGGAACTCAAATCTTGTTGTTCTCTATGGTTAAACCTCTAGAGAAAGCCGTGAACTTCTCCTTGTTTATGATAACGTTCCCAACGACATAGTAGCAGATCACCTCCATGAAAAAAAGCAAATCCAAACTTGCTTACATGGCCAATACGGATGAACATTGCTATTGAAACCGCAAGTGCGTTGGTATACCTTCATGCATCTAAAATCATACATAGAGATGTAAAGACTAATAGCATTCTTCTTGATTACAATTTCTATATCAAAGTAGCAGATTTTGGTCTCTCAAGGCTCGTACTGAATAATGTCACTCATATGTCAACAGCTCCTCAGGGAACCCCGGGATACGTCGATCCACAATATCACCAATGATATCAACTAACAGAGAAGATGCTAGGTCTTCTTTTAACGATCGAACAACAATATAATCAAACTTGTAGAGTCAAATCCTCCTTTTCTGATGGAGATGCAATGGATGAACACGTGCATAATGTATCTCCAGTGAGGGTCAAGAAAGGTTTTAGTGATTTGGCCACTTTTAAACTCAGCTGGATGGCCCATCCTTCTAAAGATCTCATGAATGAAGAAGCTTGAGAACTCAGTAGGAGCAGCAGGATTGTCATTGAACATTAACACTTGTTGTATCACAGCTTCAGAAATGATAATCTCTTGATTGAAGACTGTGGAACTGATGTGCTCCTGATTATTGATCACCACACTAACAGTTGTTGCCCAAAAATGTCTAATAGAGGACTCAAAGATTGGAAGATTGTGGCTTATAGCAAAGCTCACTCTTGAGTTTGCCAAAAAGTTCAACACCGGTTCAAATCCTTCACTTTTTGGGTCAGCCGCATTCAGAAATGCACATATATTATGCTTCTTGACAAATAAGAGATCCATTCTACACATGATAAAATTTACAGGTCATCAGAAATATTAGGATAAACACTTAGAGAAATTTTAGAATCAAGCTGATCGAAACTACTTAGTTTCGGATGAATGTCACCCTATCGAAACTACTAGTTTCGATTAAATGAAACCTATCGAAACAACAAGTTTCGGTTAAGCTGGTGGGTATCGAAACAACTACTTTCGGTTGACAAAAACTCATTCAAATTCAAAAAATCATAATTTTAAGGAGAAGATCCTTTTTCCCGAAACATGTAGTTTCGATACCCAAAAGCTGAATATGTACACAAACACTTAAAAAAGCAGAAAAGCTAAGACAAATATATATACAAGATATTTTGCAAAGTAGAAAAGTTAAATAAAAGCATAAAAGGGGTAAGAAAAGCCTGTGTTGAGTTAAAACTTCTTCTTACCAAAAAACTTGTAGAAATATGTAAATATATACATCAGATAGGTAAGTAATGAACAACGATGAAGTTGTATGATAAATTTCAGTAACAAACAACCCTAAAACACATTTTTAGTCATAAAAATTCCAAGAACAAAACCCTAGTTTCAATTTGTGAAACCGCAATGAAAACTGATGAGATTTATACTAGAGGATGAAGACGACGAGGGAAATCAGAAAGTGTAATCTGATTAATCGAAACTTAGACCACATGAAAACGTGAATTTGTGGGTGAAATGAGGGTGTATAGAGTTTTGGAGAGAAAGAGCATGAAGTGAGACTTGATTATGAAGAAATTCAATTTTAAAGTCGGACAAAAGACCAAAATGCCCCTGTCGAAACTACCTAGTTTCGATAGGGCTGAGTAGTTTCGATACCATAGTAATTTTGGTTTACCAAGTGAGTTTCGATACCTTAGAAGTTTCGGTTGACCTGAGAAACTTTGAAAAATATAAACAAATGAAACTTTTATATGTACAACTATTTAAACAAGTTAATAAGGAAGATTAGATTTTCATTTGGGAAAAATAAAAGCAAAAACCAAATAAAAGGATATTTACACTTAGCCTTGGAAAAGATCCAACATGAGATCATGTCCGAATCAAACTCTTGAAACACTTCGTTTTGCACTCAACTACTGTGAATCCCTTCGTCTTGCATTTGTTTATACAAGATTTTATATGATTATAAGGTGCCATTTAAACATAAAACAAGGCATACCCCACATTTTGAAATAAAATGGTTTTGAAATCCTAACAATCCTCAAGACATACCCAAATTCATCCTATCATATCTTTCCGGTTAACCAGGGTACCATCTAGGTAATTCAAATTCACCACTAAAATAAAAATAAAATCTAAGTGGATTGAGAAGGAGTAAAATGAAAAATATCCAAGTGGATATTAAAAGGTATGAACATTCTAGATCTTTGCGTAAGCAAAACAGAAGAAGTCAAAAAAATATCCAAGCGGATAGAAAAAGGTTGAACACCTAGATCTTTACGTAAGTAAAACAAACGGGGTCAAATCATCCAATTGGATGGGAAAAAGATGAACACCTGAGATCTTTGTGTAAGCAAAACAGACGGGGTAATCGTCGACAATTTTCGTTACATTGACGGTCACCTGGCGCATGAATCAGAATCCAACATGTAAGACTGTATATGTTTGAATTAGTTTTCTTTTTATATAAAAATGGGTTAGATGTTTCAAAAATGGGTTCAAACACACATGTACGATTGAGATTTAGATTTTCACACTACTTAAGCGTTATAACCATATGTCGGGCCTATCGGCTATACATTAGTAAGCACCATCGCTTATAGTCCATTCCATGCTTCAAGAAGTACGCCCAGACTCAATCACTTCTCACAGGGTCGGATCAGATTTTCCTAAAACAATTTCAATAACATCGGTGAGATCGAGGATAAGAACTTTTCATAAGCAAACATATATATACAAAGCAATTATTTTTCTTTCTTTCTTGACAATGTCAAATTTCTCCCCTAAAAGATTTGTTGTAGGATACAGAAAATGAAAATAACTATACAGAAAGTATAATATTTTTGAAAATCTTCCCGATTAACAAGTTTAAACAGATATGACGTATGCACAAGGTTACTAAAAATTGAGCATTGCGAACATTTCCACCAATTTCTCAAATCTGGCAGAATCGAATGCTTTAGTGAAGATGTCAGCGGTTTAGGAGATATTTATACAACGCTCTTTCCTAGACAGAACATTCCATTTTTCAGATAACTACATACCGGTCAGAAGATCGCCTTTTAGTTGTTGTGACGTTGATACCAAAAACACACAGCGGAAGACTTAAAAGTCAAACCTCATTTCATTTCATATATAATAATGTTTTACAATAAGGACTGACTGGTAAATTCAACATTTAACTCTGGACTTATAGTTCATGGAGAACGTGCCATCCACTCAGGCCTTACGGTTACACAAGAACTTGCCCTCAGTCATCCCTATCACAAAACACCGGTACATTTCCTAGAATGCCAACTACAAGCTAGTGGTCACATGTCAAAAAAATTAAACGCTTTGGATCAGCATAACGCTGGTGAGTTTGTAAACAAATCATGCTTTCACAATCATATTCATAATACGAAACGACCATCCATCCCAATCCCCACCTAGTGGCCACACAAGGACCCTGAGCTTTTATTATATATATACCGAGACCTTCAGGCTACTGGCCACACAAAGACCAGTCTAAAAACAAGAGGATCAGTCTTGTCCCTTAGTCCCATTCCATTTCCAACTATAATAAGCGCTATTCACAGGTATATATACATGGAATTCTCATAGGGATCCAACTCGTTTTGATAAAATCATTCTAAAACATTTTACATTGAGCACAGTTTAGAGGAACTCACCTCAAACAGAACCTCTTTCTGGATCAAATATAATAATCTACACCTTCACAGAACCCTAGATCATATCCGACATTATCATAATTAACATCACTATGTTAGGTTTACCCAAAGGAACCTCAGGGTGTTCGGAAACCTTACCTTGGTACTATTTACGACAATTTGCGGACGAATTAAGAGAAACCGGACCCTCGTACGCGAACCACGGCTCGGGATCGGAACACCAGAGCTTAAGTGTGTGTTTTAGATGTGTGGATGTGTGAGAAAATGGTTGGGCTCGTTCAACTATTTATAGGGCAAAGATCAGGGTCGTGACGGACCGTTACCTGGCGTGACGGTCCGTCATAGCTTTGCTTGGTGGCTACGCACATTGGGACCATGTAACGGACCGTAATCAGATGGTGACGGTCCGTCATGAAGCCGAGTCACTGGACACGCGTCAAAAACCCTAAACCGCTTTTGTTTTTGGTGGCACGGACCGTCATGAGATGGTGATGGTCTGTCATGAGCGACGGACCGTTACGACTTGGTGACGGTCCGTCACAGGATATTTTTCCGAATATGTTATTTTTTAGCCTTGAAATTTTAGAACTTTGCACTTTTACCCCTTGGACTTTTCCTTTGAATACTTTTAGCCCTTATAATACTTGGGAATTATCTGGGTGTTACAAATCTCCCCTCCTTAAAAGAATTCCATCCTCGAAATTCAAGATCAGTCAAATAAATGAGGGTACTTAGCCTTCATCTGTTCAGTTAATTTCCAAGTTTGATCGACCTTTTCGACCTTGCCAATGTACAAGTACCATCGATATCATTTTCTTTCTCAGTTTACGATCTTGTGTTCCTAAGATCTTAACAGGTTGTTCGGTGAATTGGGGCTTATCATCAACATGTACGTCATCTAATGTGACTGCCAGATCAGGGTCTGCTAAGCACGTACGTAGACATGACACGTGGAATGTGTTATGTATATCTTGTAATGTTTCTGGCAGTTCTAGTTTATATGCTACAGCCCCAACTCATTCAATGATTTTGTAAGGTCCAATATATCTTGACCCTAATTTCCCTCGTTTCCTAAAATGTACTACACCTTTCCAAGGTGATACTTTTAACTTAACGTAGTCACCTACTCGGAATTCTAACGGTCGTCGGCGTTTATCTGCATAACTTTTTTGTCGATCTTGTGCAGCTTTCAACCGTTGTTTGATCTGGAGTATTTTATTAGTCATTTCTAGTAAGATTTCTGGTCTAGACAGTTGGCTATCTCCAACTTCCGTCCAACAAATTGGAGTTCTGCATTTCCTATCGTATAACGCCTCAAAAGGTGCAGCTTTTATACTTGAATGGTAGTTGTTGTTGAAAAATTCTATTAATGGTAGATGATTATCCCAACTACCTCCAAATTTAATTGCGCAAGCCCTCAGCATATCCTTTAGGGTTTGGATTGTTCTTTCACTTTGTCCGTCGGTTTGCGGGTGATATGCTATACTCATATTGATTCGAGTTCCTAATTCTTTTTGGAAACTAGTCCAGAATCTAGATGTGAACTGACTATCTCTATCAGAGATGATAGATAGCGGTTTACCATGGCGGCTCATAATTTCATTGATATAGAGTCAAGCTAGCTTATCCATTGAATAGTTATCACTGATAGGGATAAAATGTGCTGCTTTGGTTAGTTTATCAACCACAACCCCAATAGCATCATGCCCTTTCTGATTTCTCGGCAGTTTCGTGACAAAGTCCATAGTACTCCTATCCCATTTCCACACAGGTATCTCGAATTGTTGTAGTTGACCTGCGGGTTTCTGATGTTTAATCTTTACTTGAAGGCAAGTTAGACATTTCTCTATATATTGGGCTATAGATCTCTTCATGTTTGACCACCAGTAATGAGTCCTTTGTACATTTTATCAGCTCCAGGATGTATAGAGTATTTAGAGTTGTGAGTTTCATCCATTACTTTCGTTTGAATTTCCCCACGTCTGGGAATCCACATTCTGCTTCCAAATCGTAGGATTCCGTCATCGCCTTTGGTTAGTAACTTATCTTTACCAACCATGCGCTCCTTCTTAATGTTATTTTCTAGTAATGCTTGAATTTGAATTTCCTTGATCTGATCCATCCAGTCTATTTTGACTTTTAATCTTAAAGCTCTTATTTTAATAGGCTTGATCCTCTCCTTCCAACTTAATGCATTTGCTACAACATTAGCTTTCCCGGGATGGTATTTAATCTCACAATCATAATCATTAATAAGTTCCATCCATCTCCTCTGTCTCATATTCAATTCCTTCTTATTGAATATATACTGGAGACTTTTATAATCTGTATATATCACACACTTAGTGCCATATACATAGTGTCTACAAATCTTTAGAGCAAACACTATGGCACCAAGTTCGAGATCGTGTCTGGTATAGTTTTTCTCATGAATTTTAAGTTGGAGTGAAGCATAGGCTATTACCTTTTCTCGCTGCATTAACACACAACCTAGACCAATACGGAAAGCATCACAATAGATGACGAAGCCATCATTCCCTTCCGGTAATGCTAAGATTGGTGTGGAGATAAGTTTCTATTTAAGATTATTGAATGCCTCTTCTTGATTCTGGCTCCATTCAAATTTCACAGCTTTCTGAGTTACACTAGTTAATGGAGTTGCAATCTTGGAGAAATCTTGTATAAACCTTCGGTAGTATCCTGCTAGACCAAGAAAGCTTCGAACTTCAGTTGGTGTCTTTGGAGTTTCCCACTTCATGATTGCTTCGATCTTGGATGGATCCACTTGGATTCCCTGATGATTTATAACACGCCCTAGGAATTGCAGTTCTTGTTTCCAAAACTCGCATTTGGAAAACTTAGCGTACACTTTCTCTCTTCTGAGGGTTTCTAAGATTATCTGAAGATATTTGGCATGTTCCTCCTGATTTCGGGAATATATAAGGATATCATCGATGAACACTATAATGAATTTATCAAGAATTGGTTTACAGACTCGATTCATTAGGTCCTTAAATGCTGCCGGAGCATTCGTTAGACCGAATGACATAACCAAAAATTCGTAGTGTCTATATCAGGTTCTAAAGGCAGTCTTAGGTACATCTTCTTCCTGTACCTTTAACTGGTGATATCCAGATCTAAGATAAAATTTTAAGAAGTATTTAGCTCCTTGCTACTGATCGAACAAATCATCTATTCTAGGCAATGGATATTTGTTCTTCACAATGAGCTTGTTCGGTTCCCGATAATCTATGCACATTCACATGCTTTTATAAGTCCCATAGGCGTGACGGATCTCTAGACTTGCGGTACGACACGGTGATAACGTGCGGAATCCATGATCAACGTGCAACGTGTAAAGCAATCAACAACATAGAGTAAATAATCCTCTTTGTATTTCACTAAGAAACTCTGTTTACACTTGGATTCTCTCTACTCTGGACTCTCTAATTCTAACTTGTAAACATCTATTTATAGGGAAACAATTGTGACTACATACCTCAAGATGCTTAGGCGAACTTGACAAGTTCGCCTATCAAGTTCACTCTAAGTTCCTTAGGTGAACTTGACAGATTCGCTAACTTACAACACAGAATTTTAACAACAGTTACAAAACATGTCCAAACAGATTCCCTCTTAACTGTTGCTAACAATTCTAACACATTACAAGTCAAAGACTCTAAGACTAGGACATAGAATCTTTAAGCTCGTTGTCACCAGAATATGCTCCAACAGACTCCCCTTGGCAACAGCTTCAGAAGATTGTCAACAGTCTTCAAAATTTCCAAATGAAATGTAGTCTTAGTCTTGTTCATCTGCACACACTCTCTCTTTCTAGAAGAAAACTCGGGAGAAGGACCCCTTGTCAACTTCTATCTGTAACTTTCAGTTTAGGCAAAAAAGAACAACCAAGTATAACCAACAAATAATATTTCCATAGAAGGTGGAAAAATAAAATCTTTTTGGTATATCTCTGTACAAACTGAAATGAAATGAATTGTAAAACAATAAATCACATATTTTTGTTGAACATCATGAGCAACAAGATCATATCAGTATTCATGTTATATCAATCACACATCATGGATAAAAATATGTATATTAAGGTAATTTGGTATCCTATGCCATTCTTTCAAACATTGATCAATTAAGCTAATATCCTTTCAAGATTATCTTATTTCATGTAATGATACGCGATAAACAATCCAAGAAAACCGGATCAGGCTATGACACACAAATTTAGATTGTCAATATTATAGGATTTGAAACTAAAAGCATCTCATTCCCACTTTCTTGTGAGTTAATGTACCATTTAAGTATGAAATACAACGTGTACCCCACTAGTATGCCAAAGAAAAATAATTGCAACTATCTCAATACATACAAGATTTTATTAAAGATTATCCTAATTTCCAGAATGAGGAGACATCTCTTAGCACATGAATAGCATAATCCAAATTGGATTGTATAGGAATCAATGAGATTCAGAATCGAATAATTCAATGTCTTGGCTTATATATGTGGAATCATAAGATTCGGGTACGTGGATCCAACTGTTATCTGGATTATAAATTCAATGGAATCAGTATAGATAGAGTATCAATATGATCCAAGGGCTAGTATATGTTTGACAGATGTTATCAAAACATATCTTAGTTCAACTTCAAATTGCATGCTTTTTGGGACATGGGCAATGAAGCAAACCGAATGAATTATGCTAAGGACATAACCCGAAACTGGTCTCATAGGACAATCCTTATTAAAAGCTAATATTCTTTATCTGATAGTATAACTGCAACACACACACCCAGGCATAAAATGGGTTCAAATCACAGTTGTAACATATGCAATTATGTTTTCACACTACTAATGGTTCAAAGACGCCTTTAGCCTATTGACAATTCAAATTATATGCATTCACAACACTATCATTTCCTATTTGTGCAATCCCTGAAGATTAGATCAAAACATATATAATTTAGATATATTGAATAAACATAAACTACCAGCAGTCAATCTTAGGTCATGTGTGAAAGATAATCTACTGATGTACTATCATTTCTTCTCATATCTCAAATGATTTCAATTTAAAAAAATTTCAAATTTGTTTGGATTTTCAAAATCTTTTGAAACAAGAAAAAAACATTTTGTTTTAAAAACATATTACTCGGTTACTTGGGATGTAGCATTTCAATCAATAAAAACTGTAAACCAGTGTAATCGAATGCCTTTGCATTTGTCATCAACACAATTCTGTACTCCCCCTATCCTGTAACTCCCCCTAAACTAGTCAAATTGTTGCATCAACGACTTTATGCTCACCATCGTCATCCTAAATATCAGGTTATCTTTTGGACTTGGTCAAACTCTTTCCAAACCAACATTGTGTGTGACATATTCTCCCCCTGAGCCTTAAGTCATTGAATCAAATAGATTTATCAATAATCAAACAACTCTTTGCTCTTGCAGATGCCATTCCCTATCATGTGCTATGAACAACCAATATTAACAAACTAAATGGTATTAATAGTCACTATTGATTAATCATGCACATCAAACACGAATCATTAATTTAAAAGGGGGACACAAGCCATGGTGGTCCTGGGTCATCCATCTTTATCAAAATAAATGAAATCACACCATTAACTGTCGAATCTCTCATCAATCTTTGGAGATTGCTCCGACGAATCAGAAACAGAAACTTTAGATTTCCAAACACTCTTTTGTTCATTAAGTTCATTCATTTTAAAATGTGATGTGTTTGAACATTGTTCAAAAAGTTTTCTCAATCTTCTGTTTCTCCGCCGTCGCTGAGGTCTAGAGAGCCTAAACTTAGATTGTGAATTACCCTTTGTTACAACACTCGGTTTAACCACATTTGGTTTTACTTCAGGCTTCATCTTATCAGGAATGTCATGTCGCTTTCCTTTATTCTTGTAAGGACAATTAATCAGAATATGACCACATCATTACAATGAAAGCATGCACGCCTTTCCTTGAAATGCCTCATATATGGAACTTTAGAACTATGTGGTTCACATCCTCTGGTAAATCTGGATCAAGAAGTGCTACTTGATTGTGCTTGTACTCCACACGACGATCCATCTTTAAAATAATAGAAACTGTTAGACTTAGCAATAAAATAATAAAGAAAATAAAACTAAAACAAAATTAAAAAAATTTCAACAGAAAAATATGCTAAGTCTGAAATCAGTACAATCCCCTATGGTGAACTGTTGGATCGGTAAATGCAAGATGGTTCTATTCCAGTTGAGATTGGCGGAAACAATTACAACTTAAGCAAAGTAAACAAGTAGACAAGAAGAATACTGATAAATGCAATTTGTACTGAAAACAAGTGTTACAAGATTACAGAGAAAACTCTTAAGCAAAAGTACTGAAATACAAAGACTCTAAGTGCTACTTATATAGTAACTTAGAATCAAGACAGACCCTTGATTCTAAGTATCAGATCTAACACAAGTCGTTGAACTTGTATTGAAGCTATTCTACATGTACAGACAATAATAATAACTATGCTAGTTAACTTTATTCAAACATCTTCTAAGGCATCATTGCTTGCATGCTTAGAGAAGAGCGTTGTTTTCTTTTATTGTCTTGTACCAATGACATTCTTTCTGCGTGGAGTGTGTCAGTGTAGCAGCAGGAATTTGTCAGTGGTATTGGTTGCTTTATCAAGAACAGTCAGCTGCAACGTTTGATCTTCAGTGGAAATGGGTATCAGCTGTAAAGTTGGAGATCAGCAGCATATGCCTATCAGCTGCAACTTTGGAGATCTGCAGCATATGCCTATCAACTGCAACTTTGGTCTTCAGCAGATAAGGCCTATCCGCAACAGATTTGTTCTTCAGGAAAAGAACAAGTATCCGCTGCAGATAAGCTTATCCGCAGCATTTGTACTTAGAGAATTTTGTAGCCATCAGTCTTTATTTCTACAAACTCCCCCTAGACTAATGCTACCAAAACTCTCTTACTGCTTTTGTTGCTGAAGCTTTAGCATGTTGTTGACTATTCTTTCAACCTCATATCCTCTATGGTCCTTGCTGGGATTGTTAAGAGGAAGCTCAGATAGAGTCTTGATGTCTTTGCTTGCCATTTTGAAGATAGCCTTGCTTGAACACTTCATCTTCTGTCCTTTAACATCTATCAGTGTGAATTCATTCTTTTCAGCATTGTAGGACTAGCTAATGAATGGAGAGTGGGATTGGAGAGGTTTGGCATCAATAACTTCATCTTTGTTGGGGTTGAAGTGATGTTTGATCAATAGTAACAGATGTATCCCACCTTCATTCTCGGGCTCATGGGCTTCACCCAGCTCCGTTATTCTACTTAGATCTGAATCTGGAAGTTGCAATATCTCATCAATAGTTGTATAGATTGATCTTTTTACTTCTGTCCTCCCCGTGAAGACTACAAACCATTGATCTTGAGTGCTGAAGGACCAGCTGACGATTTCTCTTCGGTCTTCTGGTTTTGTGGTAGGTTTGATTTTCTTCTTAGGAGGTTGTTGATGAGTAGGAGCTGGGTGGGAGGATTTGGACTTTGAGGGTGGAGAGGAGAGAAGTCTAGGATGGAGAGTGGAAGGTTGTTGGGTTGAGGAAGACGTGAGTGTGGGAGAAGGCTTGAGTTTCTTTGGTTTCCTATCTTCTTCTTGACTGATTACCTTCTTCTTTGAGCCTTTCTTTCCTAGTCTTTCTTCCTCTTCCTTCTTGACTTTAAAGTAAAGGGCTTGCAGATTCATGAAGTTCATGGGACCTAGCCTTTTTCCACTCTCTCCTCTAGCCTTAAGGAAGTCAATCATGACCTTCCTTTCTTCATGGGATCTTCTGTTAAAGGCAATGGTCTTCTTGGATTTGTGTTTGGCTTTTTCTTCTTCTTCAGCCCTTTTCTTGTTTGCCAATTGACCCTGCTGACCCATGAAGGCTCTGTATATTTCTTTATTTGATAGTTTCTCAAGGTAGTCAGCATCCTCACCTTGAGAAATCAGAGCCTTTATCCACTCCTCTCTCATTTCTTTGGCTAGTTCAGAATCAGTTATTCTGAACTTGGCCTCTTCCTTCTTCTTCTTCTTCTCTCTTTCTTCTTCTTCTTTATTAAATTTTTCCTGCAGTTGAAGAGCAAGAGCTTCATCTTCTTGAATTTGATAGACTGTAGGAATCTTGACTTTCAGATCATCCAGTTGTTTTGCATACAGCTGGATCTGTTGTTCTCTGAGGAGAATAGCTGTTTTTCTATCTTGACCTTTTCGTAATTCAGCCATCTCCTCTTCTTCTCTTCTTCTTCTTCTTCTTCCTTCCTCCCTTTCTTTCTTCTCCTTCACTATACTTTCTTCATCTTCTTTGGTCATGAGTCCCTTCCCCTTGTCTTTGCTGGATGCCTCTGCTTCAGCTTCATTGACCATAACAGCAGATGTAAAGGGTGCTGTTTGGATCACAGCTTCAGCTTCATTGGCATGATGAGGAGTAGACACAGAGGAAGAGACTGCTTCACTCTCTTCTTTTTCCCATTCACCCCCATGTATAGCTTTAAAAGCCTCTTTGACATTCTGAGTAGCCACTCTTCTTGACTCTACTGCTGCACTCAGTATAACAGTTGGTGAGCAGGGCAGGGATAGATATGAGTCAGAGTCATTCGTTGTAGGCGATTCCTCCTTATAAAGAGAAGCCTTGATGAGTTTGATCATTTCTTGACTTTCTAAGGAGTTGATGTTGCAGATGAGTGATCTGAGCTCAAAAACCTTGTGCAGGAAGTCTGAAGGTAGGAGTAGGATCTCTTTGATGTTGTTGGAGAGAGAAGATCCATTGCTTAGGAAGAAGGTGAAGTCAGAGGAATCAGTTCTCACCCATCCTAGCACTTCCATGTCCCTGACCATTATGTTGTACAAGAATCTTCGCCAGCAGATAACTTCTTCTTCAGTTAAAGCACTGCTCCTGATTACGCCAAGTCTTTTTGGAGCCAGTCTTTGTTCTGCTGTTGATGAAGATTCAGGATAAGCCACCCTATTTGCTTTTTTATTAGTCTTTCAAACCAGGGCATATTATCCTCCATTAAGTCATAGAACCTGTTGATTACAAGTTCTGCTGAGAGATCTGATGTAGTGTTGATACATCTTGTCAGATACAGATCAAGAACCTGGAGGGCATTAAGAGTGTTCTAGTTTAGCTCTTATACTCCACTAAACTCCCATCCAATACAGAATCTCTCAGCTATGCCATCATACCCCCAAGCTAGAATGGAGTCGAATTCTAGCTTGTTTGAAGTTAGTGAGAATTGGGGAGTAGATGTTTGACTTATTATGGCTGCAGCTTCAGGAAGTATGCTGAATGATGGTGGTGTGTCTTCATGGAGAGTTTCATCTTGCAACACCTCATCAACAGCTCGGGCAACTAACTTCCAATCCTTAGTGATATCTTCCTCTTCATCTACTGAGTCTGGCAACTCATGGATTTGAACAAAAGCAGGTTTGTATAGCGAACTTTGAAACACAGTCTGCTCTTGTATCCAGTCTTCTAGGCTGTCCGCATCATCTTCTACTGCCACAATCTCCCCCTTTTTGGTTGCATCAGTGTAAAGGGCTGCATATGTTTGAGTTCCCACTGATACAAGGGAGGGAGTAGGCACAGTTGAGCATTGATGGGTTTCATGCAGAGAGACTTGGTGTCTTAGTTTAGACACTTCAGCCTCTAGCATGGCTACCCTGGCCATCAATTCCATATTATGAAGTTTGGGCCTTAGGCCTAGCCTCTGCATCCCCATCACCCTGGTTTTCTTGGCGCCTGGGATTCCTCTCAGTGAAGAGTGTTTCAAAGGAAACATCCTCACTGTGAGTTGTCGTGGTTAGGGTCTTAGCTATGTTGTCACTGTCCTCCGGGACAGTTGATGTACCAGGAGTAGTAACAGCCCTTTCCTCATTCACTCTATCAGTACCACCAGAGTGAACCTTCTTGGGTGATGAACTTGGGTTGGGTGCACCAGCAGCCAAGTCAATCAATACCTCCGAGATAGTGGTTGTAAGAGAAGGTATATCATCTTGACAAGGTGCCTATGCACTTATGTTCAGAGAAGAGAAATAAAAGTATGGCTCAGCAGGTTGTTCTATGGATCCGGGATGTGATCCTGATCCTAAAAGAGAGGCTTCCAAGGAAGGCTCTCAAATGTTGTGGCTATCCCTTTTGATATTCTCACCAGAATTTTGGGATTCTGAATGAGGGCTTTGAGGTTGGGATTGGGCCTTTGAAACATAAAGAGAATGAGTCTTCTTGCTCCTCTTTCTAGTGTATGTTGTTGCAACTGGGCCCTTTGTTCCAGTTGAACGATAACATCCAAAACAGATGTAAGTGATTTTTGTACATGTGCATCCTTAGTAGTATGCACAGGGGTTCGAATAGTGGAAGTAGATGGTTATTCAGGATGTGAGGTGGAGGGTGTGGGATCAGTATCAGCTGGGATTGCTGAACTGTCACCCTGGGTACTTTGTATGCATACATATTGAACTTGTCATTTTTAGAGTACCAAAGCCTAAGTCTTGGGGCTCCCTTTTGGTATCTAAAAATTCTCTTGACAGCTTGAAGATGTGAAATCTTTGGAGCTGCTTGGAATCTTGCATACAGGCATACTGCAAACATGAGATCTGGCCTTGAGGCAGTGAGATACATGAGAGACCCTATCATTGCACGGTACTGTTGTTGATCAGTGTCTTGGCTATCTTTTTCTGGAGTCAGCTGATGATGCACTTGCATAGGGGTTCTTGCAGCAGAGCAGTCAGCCATCTTGAATATTTCCAAAATGCTTGACATATTTGGATTGGCTGATGAAGATTCCATTTGGAACTTGTTTGATTGAAGAACCAGAAAGAAATTTAGTTCACAACTTTGAATGCATCAGGATCTCAAAGTCTTCTTGCATCAGAATTTTAGGATTCTGAATGAGGGCTTTGAGGTTGGGATTGGGCCTTTGAAACAAGAAGAGAAGGAGTCTTCTTGCTCCTCTTTCTAGCGTATGTTGTTGCAACTGGAGCCCTTTGTTCCGGTTGAACGATAACATCCAAAACAGATGTAAGTGATTTTTGTACATGTGCATCCTTAGTAGTATGCACAGGTGTTCGAATAGTGGAAGTAGATGGTTGTTCAGGATGTGAGGTGGAGGGTGTGGGATCAGTATCAGCTGGGATTGTTGAACTGTCACCCTGGGTACTTTGTATGCATACATATTGAACTTGTCATTTTTAGAGTACCAAAGCCCAAGTCTTGGGGCTCCTTTTTGGTATCTAAAAATTCTCTTGACAGCTTGAAGATGTGAAATCTTTGGAGCTGCTTGGAATCTTGCACACAGGCATACTGCAAACATGAGATCTGGCCTTGAGGCAGTGAGATACATGAGAGACCCTATCATTGCACGGTACTGTTGTTGATCAGTGTCTTGGCCATCTTTTTCTGGAGTCAGCTGATGATGCACTTGCATAGGGGTTCTTGCAGTAGAGCAGTCAGCCATCTTGAATCTTTCCAAAATGCTCTTGACATATTTGGATTGGTTGATGAAGATTCCATTTGGAGCTTGTTTGACTTGAAGACCCAGAAAGAAATTTAGTTTACCCATTTCAAACTCATCTCAAACTTTGAATACCAAGGGGGAGTTTGTAGAAATAAAGACTGATGGCTACAAAATTCTCTAAGTACAAATGCTGCTTACCTCAGAGATTGCTGCTGAAGGTAGTAGAAGCAGGTTCTGGCAGTATGGTTGTATTTGCCACAGACAAAGCATGATTTAGCCAATTTTTCCCTTGAAAGGTAAACATAATCCTTTCTTTTGAACAAGTCTTTGAAGTTTCAAGCGTGAGCTTTGTTGTGCTCAAAATTAGATTCTTCCAATGTCTTTTGAACATATGGAACTCTTTCTCCAGGCGCATGACATATGTCAAACACCTTCCTTTGAGACTTGGAGTTGGTGGAGTTTAAAGACTGTCCCTTTTCAACAGTTAGCTTTCTTCCTTCCTTCTGGAGGATAGCTGATTTTGATTTGTTTGAAAGGCATAGGAACCGGAACAGCTGGTGCTTGTACTTAAGAGATGAAAAGAAAAGGAGCACTTGTTTGAATGACTTCAAGGACAGGCAGTGCTGGAACTTGATCTGGTGATGAGGTCTCCTCAGTTTTAGTGGACTCAGTGCAGGTTGACTTAGAATCTGACGAGGTACTGCATTCTTGCACCAACGGTTCATTCCTTGATAGATCAAGATTTCGGTTGGCCTTCTCAAGATTTGAGAGATTTAAGCTTGGTTCATGGATGACAACGTAGTCAGCAGGAGGTGCAACAGCTTGGTATTGTTCAGCATGATACCCCACACCGGTTTTTACCTTTTCATGAATTTGAGCATCCAAAAGTCTTTGCAGCTTTTTGGTTGCAAATTTATATTTGTCAACATGAACTTTCTGTTCTGCCAATTCTGCTCTGGTAGCTTATAATCTAGCCAGTAGATCATCAATCTGAGTTTCTAGATTGGTTTGTTCATGTTTTAGTAATGAAATCTCTTTCTTTTGGCAGTTAATTTTTTCTTTATAACTATTTTCTACTTTTGTGAATTCAGATTTCATTTGATGAAACTCTTTATTTTGATCTATAAGGTTTTGATTATGCTTTCTGTAGCCTAATACCTTATCAATACAAGCTTGGGTACAGAGATGTTCATATACCTGAGGCGGTATCTCAGTTGTGTCTACCATAAGAGCTTGGTTGTTGGCAGGCAGATCTTCATACTAAAAGCTCCAGTCAAAGTCAGGAGTTCCAACAGCCGCACAGGTTGCAGTTGGAGCTGGAGTAGTAGCTTGTTGTTGTTGTTGTCTTGGTTGGGCTTGGTGAGCTTGTCTTGATTGAGGAGCAGCTGGGTTTGCCCTGGGTGCCTTGCATTCTCTAGCAAAGTGACCCAGTTGGTTACAGTTGTAACATCTTAATTTACTTTTATCCAAGCCAACTCTGGTATTGGAGTTGTTACATGGAATGGGTCTTCCGGTTCTAGAATAGAACCTTTTTGCTCTTATAGAGAGCATGGAATACGAGTGTTGTATGTCCATTTCTTCTAAGTCATCTCGATGGAAGCATTCCAGATCCTCCTTGATAAAGGACATGTTGCTTGATTTTTCAAAAACAAAAGCAACAGAGGTTGAGGTTTGAGGAGGGGCTTCTAGGAGAAATGATGAGGTGTTTGTCTGAGAGGTTGGAGTTTGGGGATGAGTGACGGTGGGAGGATAATAGTTGCTGGAACTAGGACCTGAGTGGTCAGAGTGAAGGGCAGAAGAGGTGGTGGTGGATGTTGAGGCTGTTTGGTAGCTTGAGCTTCTTTATTTTGCCTGAATCATCTCTAGCTCATAGGTTTTTAGCATACCGAAGAGTTCAGTCATCTGAAGAGTTTTCAGATTCTCAGTTCTTCTGATGGACACTATGTAGAGTGTCTAGCAACTAGGTAGAGACCTGATGAACTTTTTGAGAATATCTTTATTCTCCAGCTTCACCTTTGAGCACTGCAGCTCACCTACAAGATAAGTATATCTGTTATATAAAACAGTTAAAGACTCACCTTCCTTCCAGACGAAGTTTTCATACTGCTGCTTCAAGATGTCTCTTCTGTTTTCGTTGACTTCCTCTGAACAAGCAAACATATTCTCAAGAGCCTCCCATAGCTCTTTTGCAGTTTTGTACCCTCTGAAGTTGTGAAAAACTTCATTTGGTAAGCACATCTGTATGGCTCCCAAGGCTTTGAAATCTACCTCCTTTTTCTTGATGTCTTCATCAGAGTACTTTTAGGTTTCTTTGGGAACCAGTGTACCTCCGGAATCAGCTGAGGCCACCTTGGGTATGTATGGTCCATTTTTAATGGATTTCCACATCCCATATTCTTGATAGTAGAAGAAGCTTTCCATCCAGTTCTTCCACATATCATAGTCTTCTCCAGACACCAGTCTTGGTGGTCTGGAGATGCTTCCAATATCTTCAAATCCATTGTTTTGGGCCATTTTGGATATGTGATAATGAGAGACTTAAGCAAAGACATAGTTTAGAATAGAATCAGAGAATGATTAAACAAGTGTGAGTTTGTTTAATCTATGAGCCAAAGCTCTGATACCACATGTTGGATCGGTAAATACAAGATGGTTCTATTCCAGTTGAGATTGGCGAAAACAATCACAACTTAAGCAAAGTAAACAAGTAGACAAGAAGAATACTGATAAATGCAATTTGTATTAAGCTTCAAGTGTTACAAGATTACAGAGAAAACTCTTAAGCAAAAGTATTGAAATACAATGACTCTAAGTGCTACTTATATAGTAACTTAGAATCAAGACAGACCCTTGATTCTAAGAATCAGATCTAACACAAGTCGTTGATCTTGTATTGAAGCTATTCTACATGTACAGAAAATAATAATAACTATGCTAGTTAACTTTATTCAAACGTCTTCTAAGGCATCATTGCTTGCATGCTTAGAGAAGAGCGTTGTTGTCTTTTATTGTCTTGTACCAATGACATTCTTTCTGCGTGGAGTGTGTCATTGTAGCAGCAGAAAGTTGTCAGTGGTATTGGTTGCTTTATCAAGAACAGTCAGCTGCAACGTTTGATCTTCAGTGGAAATGCGTATCAGCTGCAAAGTTGGAGATCAGTAGCATATGCCTATCAGCTGCAACTTTGGAGATCAGCAACATATGCCTATCAGCTGCAACTTTGGTCTTCAGCAGATAAGGCCTATCCGCAGCAGATTTGTTCTTCATAAGGCCTATCCGCAACAGATTTGTTCTTCAGCAGAAGAACAAGTATCCGCTGCAGATAAGCTTATCCGCAGCAGTTTGTTGGTCAGCAGCAATCTCTGAGGTAAGCAGCATTTGTACTTAGAGAACTTTGTAGCCATCAGTCTTTATTTCTATACGAACTTATTAAGTTCGCTTAGAGTGCAATAGTCGAACATAATAAGTTCGCCTGAGCAAGTTCGCTAAGGCTTATGAACTTAGACAGAATCAAAGACTCAAATCCGATGAAAACCAGGACAAATAATCCATGAAATCTATTACTTAAGCACCGATAAGAACTAAGGTATCATCAATTTCAATTTAAAACCCACCAACAACGACCAAACACAGCATGTTCAGCAACCCGCAACTCAAACCCTAAAATTTTCAAATTCTGAGCAAATGGATGGATGAAAATGAATGGATTTACCTTCAAAAGACACGCAAGATCAAATGAAACAGAAATCTAATGAAGAAAACCCACCCCACAACAGAAAATTCGAAATCACCCAGTTTGCTAGAACCAGGATATTCTCGAACAGATATGGCTAGAGGTTGATTGTTGACGGATGCACGAATCACATTAGGATTTACTTCACAGTCATGTACCACTGTATCCCAGAACTGTTGAGTATATTGCAAGCTAATAATGGGATTAGCAGATAAGGCAACCCTGAGTCTTGATCGGTTAAGAAAAGTAATTAACAAGTTCGCCCCTCAAGATGCTTAAGCGAACTTGACAAGTTCGCATATCAAGTTCTCTCTAAGTTCCTTAGGCAAACTTGACAAATTCGCTAACTTACAACACAAGATTTCAACAACAGTTACAAAACATGTCCTAACAGCTTCCGTCCTTTCTCTTTACGAACAAGACCGGTGCTCCCTAAGGCGAAGTACGTGGACGTATGAATCCTCTGTCCAATAATTCTTGGATCTGTTTCATTAATTCTCTCAAATCATAAGGTGCTAGTCGATATGGTGCCCTAGCTACTGGTTTGGCTTCATGTATAAGATCGATTCGGAATACGATTTATCTATCCGGTGGTAGCCCAGATAATTCTTCCAAAAAAACATCCGGGTGATCACATACTACAGGAATGTCCGTAATTTGCCATTCAAGTTTGGAATCTCAAGTATAAACTACAAATACACCACATCCTGTATTCACATATTTCTTAGCCTTAGCTATAGAAATAGTTTCAATCTTATTCTTAGTACTATCACATTGTATCAACATAGACTCTCCGTTAGGCCTATAAATCCTAACAGTCCGTTGATCATAATCAATCTGAGTATGGTATTGGTTCAACCAATCCATCCCAATGATAACATCGTACTTGCTCATACTCATTGGCATTAATTCAATCACGGAATTTTTGTTGCCCAAAGTCATCTTGCAATTCACATATGATTCGGTTATCCTAATCTGTTCTCCACTTTACGTCTCAACTATGTAAGCATGCTTAAGTGGGGTTGGTTTTATGCCTAAATGTAAACTAAAGGCATCTGAAATAAAACTTCTATTTTCTCCTGTATCAAACATGATTTTAGCATAAATATTGATAACTAGGAACGTACCGGCTACCACTTTAGCATTGTCGTTCCTTTTTCCTTCACTTATTGCAAACACTCTACCTTTTGCCCCTCCTCCGTGCTTCTGCTGTATAGGTTTGGTACAATTTCTTGCTATGTGTCCCATTTCATTACAATTATAACATTTTAGGTTTGGACAATACGAAGAGATATGCCCTAATTTCTAGCATAAACCTTTTGATGAATTATTTCCCTCTCTCTTAGGGAACTTAACATTTCTTGGTTTGTATCGATACATGACTTCCTCATTTTTCCTCTTTGCTTCCACCGGTTTTACCTCAACTGCCTTCTCAGCCTTCTTCTTGGCTTCTTGAGCTGCCACATCATCATAAATCGTGGCACTCAACGACAAAACTACATCCATTGTTTGAGGTGAAGAGGTTTTCACTAAGGTTCGTACCTTTAGTGGCAAACCTCGGATAAAGTGTTTAATCCTTCTACATTCGGGTGTCACCAGATGTGGCACCAATTTTGACATTTCATCAAATCTTGTTGCGTAGTCCTCATGTGTCATCGTTCCAGCCTCCAAACGCTGAAACTCTTCCTCAGAGCTCTTTAGTTTAAGTCTAGATACTAATCTTTCCTATTTGTATCTAAATCCCATAAACTGCGGCTCTGATACCAACTTATCACACCCGTAACACAGGTCAGTTATCTAACCAGAGTAGTACCTCCAACAGATATGTTCCCAGGAAAGAACGATTGGTCTAGGAGATACGTATACACCGCTCTTTCCTAGACAGAACATTCTGTTTGTCAGATAATACCAGTCAGAAGATCGCCTTCTAGTTACTGTGACGTTGATACCAAAAACACACAGCGGAAGAGTTAAAAGTCATAACTCACTTCATTTCATATATAATAATGTTTTACAATAAGGACTGACTGGTAAATACAATATTTAACTCTGGATTTATAGTTCACGAAGAACGTGCCATCCACTCAGGACTTACGGTTACACAAGAATCTTCCCTCAGTTATCCCTATCTCAAAACACTTGTACATTTCCTAAAATGCCAACTACAAGCTAGTGGTCACCTGTGCTTAAAGACATTTGCAAACATTTTGGATCAGCATAACGCTGGTGAGTTTGTAAACAAATCATGTTTTCCCAATCATATTCATAATACGAAACGACCATCCATCCCAATTCCCACCCAGTGGCCACACAAGGACCCTGAGCTTTTATTATATATATACTGAGACCTTCCGGCTACTAGCCACACAAGGACCAGTCTAAAAACAAGAGGATCAGTCTTGTCCCTCAGTCCCATCCCATTCCCGACTATAATAAGCGATATTCACAGGTATATATACATGGTATTCTCATAGGGATCCGACTCGTTTCGATAAAATTTATCCAAAACATTTTACATTGAGCACAGTTTAGAGGAACTCACCTCAAACAGAACCTCTTTCTAGATCAAATATAATAATCAACACCTTGACAGAACCCTAAATCATATCCGACATTATCATTATTAACAACTATATCTTAGGTTTACACAAAGGAACCTCAGGGTGTTCGGAAATCTTACCTTGGTACTATCTACGGCAATTTGCGGACAAATTGTGAGAAACCAGACCCTCGTATGCGAACCGCGGCTTGGGATCGGAACACCGGAGCTTACGTGTGTGTTTTAGATGTTTGAATGTGTAAGAAATTGGCTGGGCTCGTTCAACTATTTACAGGGCAAAGATCACGGTCGTGACAGACCGTTACCAGGTGTGACGGTCCATCATGGCTTTGCTTGGTGGCTACGCACTTTGGGACCACGTAACGGACTGTTACGAGATTGTGATGGTTCGTCACGAAGCTGAGTCACCGGACACGCGTCAGAAACCCTAAACCGCTTCTGATTTTTTGGCAGGACCTTCATGAGATGGTGACTGTCCGTCATGAGTGTAACGGACCTTATGACTTGGTGACGGTCCGTCATAGGCTATTTTTCCAAATTTGTTACTTTTTAGCCCTTGAACTTTTATATCTTTGCACTTTACCCCTTGGACTTTTACTTTGAATACTTTTAGCCCCTATAATACTTGGGAATTATCTGGGTGTTACAACTAGACTCTATAATCTCCACGTAACCTATTGCATCAATGTCTTCGCGTTCTTCATGCAGCTGGTGCATCTTCAGATCTTTTAGTGAAGGGCTTCACATTCACAGTCACAACCCTTTGGTATGCTTTGGCATCAGCCTCCTCATCATCATTGTAAACCGGGATAGGGTGGTTGAATAGAACTTCCAGGTCTTTAGGTTGAAATTTCAGCAGTTCCATGGGCTCAAAGATTAGAATGTCTTCTTTTCCTTCACATTCTATTACTGCACTACCAATGGTTGAGTTCTAGAACCACCTTCTGATTTGGTGGTTCTTCATGTTCCAATTTCTTAAACCAGACCTTCCTAGGGTCTGGGGCCTGATAGGAGGGTGTTGATTCTTATGGGGTTACTGTTGTTGTTGTTATTTATGGTGTTGCTTCTCGAGTTGTGCTTGCTGGCTCAGCAGTGGTTACGGGCTCAGCAAAAGCAACTTTGACACTTGGGTCCTCCTCATCTTTGTTAGATAGAGCTTGAATTTCATCTCCAGTCTCAATAAAGTACCGAACCTTCTCTCCTCATTCTTCTCCAAGAGTTACTATTTCTGGAAAAATCATCGTTGGTTCCATAGTCATCAATCTGCCTTAGCAGCTCATCCAGTTCATGATCAGAGTCAATCCCTTCTTCATTAAGTACCACCAGCTTAACTTTTGATTCCTTCGCCTTCCCTTCGCCTCGGTCAGCTATCCTTTGGCTTAGGGAAGGAAGGTCATAATCTTGTTCTTCAACCTTGACCTCTACTCTCTCCTTTGGTGATCCAGCTGCACCTGAGTAAAGAACTAAAACAGATTCAGGGTTAGACACGAAGGCAGGGAAGGAGGGACCACCAGTAGCTGTAACAGGTGTTGTGGCTGACTCCCCCTGAGCAGTAGAGGTTGGTTCTTTCTGTGTGCCAGCTTGGTGAGAAGATTAAACCAATGAGCTTTTTATCTGGTTTACCAGAGCAGTCATAGTAAGTAGGCCTTTTTGCTACTTCAAGAGTTGCTCGTGTTGCTCTGCAAGTTGTGATTGCTGGACCTCAAGTTGGTTCTTTAAGGTTATAACTTCAACCTTCTGGTGTTCCACTTCCTCCTTTTGTTCCAACAAATCAGACTTCAAGATCTTGATCTCTTCATCCTTTTGAGATAATTGATCATTTAGCTTCTTTACATTCAAACTTAGCTTCTTAACACATGTTGATGATGACGTTTCTTCATTGGGTGAGGTTTCTGCAGGTGATTTGGGAGGTGATGGCTATAGTGTGGGTTGCTGTGTGAATGGAGATGTGGCTGTGTGAATGGGAGATGGTGGAGGTGTTGGCTATTTTGGTGAGGCGAAGAATGATTCTAATGAGGTTGTCAATGACTCCAAACCAGTATTTATCCTTTTGGTGAGAGGTTCCTCTTGTTCGTAGTCAGAGTCGGTGTTGGCTGGTATTTTAGAGGAGGTTCAACCATCTCCTCAGACTCAGTCATGTCATAATCTGAACCATAGATACCTTCATCTTGAGTCCCACTACCCGACTCTGCTTCTTCCTCAATATGTTGTTCAGCTTCAACCTAGACACCTTGTGGAACTTGAAAGTTTAAAGGGTCAAGGTTTTCAATGTTTTGATCATGAAATTGAGCTTCCAGAATGGGCTGTTTTTGTTCTTGGTGAGCTTCTGGTTCAATAGTAGCTTCATGAACCTCAGCCTCTACCTCTACTTCCTGATTTTCTTCATCCTGAACATCTTCTTCCTCTTCAGATGATGAGACAAAGACTTCCTCAGGGTCAATGCTTGGAACTTCCGGTTCAGCTTCACCCATTATGTTTCCAGATAGAGGTATGTTGACAATTATTCTGTTGCTTCTGGAGTTAGTACTCTTCATGTAGCTGAGAGTCTTTGAGATCATATTATCCACAACCAGTAAATTTCCTTCTTGAGGTAGATTAGGATGAAAATGAGTAATGATCATCTGTACGAACCTTGGGTATACCAAAAACTTGTCCTTTATCTTCCAAGTGATATTCGTTATCTTCCCAGTGATAACATTGACAGAGACTAGGCTTAGTAGGCTTCTATAGTGAGTGTCCTAGTGGGCAGCGTCTCTACTTAGTCTTCTAGCTTAGATTCTTCAAATGAGTTTTTCCTAACTTCTCGGCTTTCTCTAAAGTGAACCGGCAGTTCAGGAACTTAAATGTACTAGCGGGAACGGTTTAATGGAAGTGGGATATCAGATATAACTCAAAGATTTCATTTTTTGATGATTTGAAATTTTGAAACCCGACCTTGCTCTTTATACCGAAATTTGGCGGCTGTGAAGGACCGTTATGGTTGATGACGGTCAGTCACCGCTTGGTCGTAATGGACTGTTACCGATGGTGACGGTCCGTCACCAAACTAGGGTTGGCGAGTCATCAGACACGTGTCAGTGTCTGGTTGAATTGCCGCGTGACGGACTGTTACGGAGCCGTGATGGTCCGTCTTAGGGTTTCCACGCGTCAGAATCAACCAGTTAGTCATCGTACACGTGGTATGCCATCATTGCATGCGTGGCTACCTAGTAACGGACCGTTACGGGCTGTGACGGTCCGTTACCAGCCGATTTTGAAGTTTTTCACTTTTTGGTCCTTGATCTTTTATATAATTACACTTCTAGTCCCTTATCTTTTATTTTTATAATTTTTGGCATGAAAAATTTTCAAATATTACATTCTCCCCACCTTTTGAATAATCTCGTCCTCGAGATTACTCGAACAGGTGCGGATACTTTTTCTTCATTTCTGATTCTAGTTCTCAAGTGTATTCAGGACCGCGTCTAGAATTCCACTTGACTTTGACAAGTTTCAATCTTTTCTTTTTCAACTTTTTAGTCTGACGATCTTCTATTTGTAGAGGTTGTTCTACAAATCTTAATTTTTCATTTACCTCTATATTTTGTAGAGGCATTATCAAAGATTCATCAGCTAAACATTTGCGAAGATTTGATACATGGAACACATCGTGTATTCCACTCATTTCTTCTGGCAATTCTAACTTATAGGCTACTAGTCCAATTCGTTTTGTGATTTTGAAGGGTCCAACAAATCGAACAATGCCCTTCCAAAGTGATACTTTTAATAACACCTTGTCTCCGATATTAAACTCTAGTGGTTTTCTTCTTTTGTCGGCGTAGCTCTTTTGTCTATCTCTTGCTGATTTCAATCGATCTTGTATCTGAGCTACTTTGTCAGTAGTTTCCTGAACAAGTTCGGGACCTGACAATTGGTTTTCTCTAATGTCAGCCCAGCGCACACAGGAATTCGACACTTTCTTCCATACAAGTCTCCAAAAGGTGCCGCCTGAATGCTTGTGTGATAACTATTATTGTATGAGAATTCCATTAGGGGTAGATGATCATCCCTGTTCGGTCTTGAAATTGAGACTGAAGCTTACCAAATTCAAGATCACTGTATGCATGAAATGACGGGTCTGAAGATGATTCAATAGCTTGATAACATTAGCCTAAGGGGGAGATTGTTGGGTCTAAATTGGTAGTCTAATGTCATCAAGTCAAAAGATCAATGTCAAAGTCAACAAAGTCAATGTCAACATGGTCAAAGTCAACATCAACGAGTCAAAGTCAACACGAGAAGTTCGAGCGATGGATTTTCGTGCGGAGCTCAAGACGTGATCATCAAAGGAGTTCCAGTTATATAAATATATTTTGTCTAGGCAAAATATATTTATTGTTTTTGTTGATGATAGATTTATTATTTATGTTAACTTTAGGGACTTGATTGTAATTAGCCAAAATGTCATTTGGCTATAAATAGTAAATGTCGATTAGGGTTTAGGGTGAGCACACTTGTAAGAAAGATTTGGGTTTTTATTGTTTTCATCATTTTCAAATCAGTTTCATTGGAATTTATTGTTAAATCTTGGTGTGTTCATCTGATTCTTCATATGATTCTTCATCAAATCAGTCCATTTGATCCATCAATTTGGTATCAGAAATTGTAGGTCCTGGCGATAGGGTCCCTGTGCTAGAATGATTCTAGTCAGGAAACATACAACAAATCAGCTATAGAGAAGCTGATTGTTGAAGAAAATAACAAACACAAGATGAAGAGCAACACAAACAAGAACATAAACCACTGATTCTATTACTTCCACTATGAAACGATTACAGATAAGCTCCTGGAATACAAAGAGAAACAACTACAACCTCCTACCGGCTCACTAATTGACTATAGTAACAACGGGCGAATCAAGAGCTAAATAATTAGGTTTTTGGGTTGCTATTTATAGAGAATATAGCAGGAGTCGCCATGAAGATTGCCGACTGTCGACAGTTGGCCGACAACCGACATAGCGACTCTTGACCCAAAAACCTAATATACAACAATTATAATTAAGCCCCTATAGATTATCAGGAATACAACGGTTTCTCTGGTTCCAACAATTTCCCCCGAAACCGTTGCACTCATGATTCTTTAATGCTCCTTGGGCCTCCCCTCCTTAGAATTCTTGGGATGTACTTTCTCCTTCATCTTCATCCTAAAATTCATCTTCTCCTTCAATGTTGGCAACTTCAAAGACGTTATGACATGTTAGTGGTTCCTCATTATCTCTTGCCCTTAAACGATTTAGTTCCTTCAAAATATTCCCATCTCCTTTCCTGATCATTGCCAATGCCTTGGCAACACTCCTCATGTTTTTCCTTTGTATCTCATTCCACATGTTCTGCTTGTTCCAATGAATTTTCATTCCTAAGATATCTTTTCTCTGCTTCTCATGGGATTTTCTTAATGCACGAATTTCAGGCTTGAGATTATACAGTTCAGTAAGCTTCTTTTGAGAATGAGGAGGAGGAGAAGGGGCATCCTTTCTTGAAACCACTAAATGTTTCTTGGTGGTAGAGATTGATTGTTTTGATTTGTCGGTAGGAGGAAGAGACTGATTCTTGGTGGGAGAGTGATGTGTTTCGGAAGTTCCCTCGATCTGCATCGGCGGAGGATGCCTTAGTGCAGCAAGAGTCATTCCGGCTGTGAAATCTGCTTCAATAACTTCATCGGTAAGTAGATGGGTGATGGAGTTGTCTTTCTGGATTCTCTGTTGTTCTCTTTGATAGGCCAGTCTTGCTGACCTCATCAGACCTTTTCCTTGGCTTGGTACAATGGCCATCTTCTTCTTCTTTCCATCAGAGACATCAATAGCTTTTCCTTTTGCTTTTCTTTTTGCAGCTTCTTTCTTGGATTCCTTTCTTAATGACTTATCATTTGACAGGTACACATGTGCCTTCAATCATTCTCTTCATGGTGTTGTAGCTTTCTTCAGACGAGCTTTCGATTTCTGGGATGACTTCTTTCTCACGCATTTTTTCGAAAAGAGGAGTTTCCTTTCCAGAGAAACTATGATGATTTCTCAAAAGATCAGTATAAAAGCGAGAATCAAGTTTTGAGAATGTGATTGAAATTCCCTTTGGTGGTAGTTTCTTGAGAAGGAGATTCAAAATCATTTGGACAAATCGAGGATACAACAACCATTTGTTCTTTGTAACTTTGCTACACATGTAGTCGAAAATGTGACAAAAAACATTGCAGGTTTCGTGGTTGCAAACTTTCACCATGACTCCTCCCCATCTTAATCCAAGGGCATCATAGCCTCCTCTTTTGTGTGACATAGAGTGAATGAAAATGTACATGATCGTTTTTTAGTCTTTAGAATTTCACCCTTTCTGAATGGCCCCTCTTATCCAAGTTCCTCAATGAAGCGACTTTCCACTTCTTTCTTGTCAATAGTGTAAGGTTCAAGAGAGTTATCCTACAACTTTAATGCTTCTCTGACAGTGCTTTCAAAGACAACTATAGAAATAAAGACTGATGGCTACAAAATTCTCGAAGTACAACTGTTGTGGACCTCAGAGTTTGTTGTGGATCGACAAACTACTGCGGATAAGCTTATCTGCTGCAGATACTTGTTCTTCTGCTGAAGAACAAATCTGTTGCGGATAGCCTTATCTGCTGAAGACCAAAGTTGCTGCTGATAGGAAAATCATCAGCAGTTGTGGACATTTGTGTCTTGCTGCTGATCAACAACATTGCTGCTGATAGCCATTCCTTCTGAAGATCAAACGTTGCAGCTGACTGGCTTCGATAAAGCAACCATTACCACTCACAACTTTCTGCTACAACACTGACACACTCCACGCAGAAAGAATGTTACTGGTGCAAAACAATAAAAGACAACGACGCTCTTCTTCCAATGACTCAAGCAATGATGCCTAAGAAGACGTTTGAGTAAATATAACTTTTGTAGTATTTATTGTCGTTACAGGTAGAATAGCTTCATATACAAGATCAACGGCTTGTGTTAGATCTGATCCTTAGAATCAAGGGTATGTCTTGATTCTAAGTTACTATATAAGTAGTACTTAGAGTCATTGTATATTAGTGCTTTTCTTAAGAGTTTTCTCTATAATCATGTAATATTTGAAGCTTAATACAAATTGCATTTATCAGTATTCTTCTTGTTTACTTGTTTACATTGCTTAGTTCTGATTGTTTCATCCAATCTCAACAAGAATAGAACCATCTTGTATTCACCGATCCAACAAGTGGTATCAGAGCCTTGGCTCATAGACTAAAAAAACTCACACTTGTTTAATCATTCTCTGGTTCTATTCAAAACTATCCCTTTGCTAAAGTCACCCATTATCACAAATCAAAAATGGCTCAAAACAATGGAGTTGGAGACATTGGAAGCATCAGCAGACCACAAAGACTGGTGTCCGGAGAAGACTATGATATGTGGAAGAACAGAATGGAAAGCTTCTTCTGCTATCAAGAATATGGAATGTGGAAATCCATTAAAGATGGACCATACATACCCATGGTGGCCTCCGCTGATTCCGGCGGCACACTGGTTCCCAAAGAATCCTCCAAATACTCTGATGAATACATTAAGAAAATGGAGGTAGATTTCAAGGCCTTGGGAGCCATCCAGATGTGCTTACCAAATGAAGTTTTTCACAACTTCAGAGGATACAAAACTGCAAAGGAGCTATGGGAGGCTCTTGAGAAGATGTTTGCTGGTTCAGAGGAAGTAAAAGAAAACATAATAGATATCCTGAAGCAGCAATATGAAAACTTCTTCTCGAAGGAAGGTGAGTCTCTAACTGTTTTATATGACAGATATACTTATCTTGTAGGTGAGCTACAGTGCTCAAAAGTGAAGCTGGAGAATGAAGATATTCTCAAGAAGTTCATCAGGTCTCTACCCAGTTGCTGGACACTCTACACAGTGTCCATCAGAACAAACTGAGAATCTGAAGACTCTACAGATGACTGGGCTTTTTTGGTATGCTAAAGACCTATGAATTAGAGATGATTCAGGCCAAGGAAAGAAGCTCAAGCTAACAAAAAGCCTCAACATCCACCACCACCTACTATGCCCTCCACTCTGACCACTCAGGTCCTAGTTCAAGCACCTATTATCCTCCCATCGTCACTCATCCCCAAACTCCAACCTCTCAATCAAACAACTCACCATTTCTTCTTGAAGCCCCACCTCAAACATCAACCTCTGCTGCTTTTGTCTCTGAAAACTCAAGCAATATGTCCTTTATCAAGGAAGATCTGGAATGTTTTCATCCAGATGATTTGGAAGAAATGGATATACAGCACTCCTATTCCATGCTTTCTCTAAGAGCAAAAAGGTTCTACTCAAGAACAGGAAGACCCGTTCCAAACAACAACTCTAACACCAGGGTTGGCTTGGACAAAAGCAAATTGAGGTGTTACAATTGTAACCAACTTGGTCATTTTTCTAGAGAATGCAAGGAACCAAAGGCAAACCTAGCTGCTGCTCATACCAGACAAGCTCACCAGGCTCAGCCAAGACAGCAACAACAGCAACAGGCCACTCCTCCTACACAAACTGCAGCCTGTGCAGCTGTTGGAACTGCTGACTTTGACTGGAGCTTCTAGTATGATGATATTCCTGCCAACAATCAAGCTCTCATGGCAGACACATCATAGGTACCACATCAGGTATATGAAAATCTTTGTACTCAAGCTTGTATTGATAAGGTCCTTGGATATAAGAAACATAACCAGAATCTCATAGATCAAAATGAAGAATTTCACCAAATGAAATCTGAATTTAAAAGGTTGAAAACAGTTACAAGGAAAAGATTGTTTGTTTAAAGAAATAAATCTTAACATTAAAACATGAACAAACAAACCTTGAAACTCGAATTGATGATCTTCTAGTTAAGTTAAAAGCTACAAGGGCTGAATTAGCAGACCAAAAGGTCCATGTAGAAAAATATGAGTTTGCATCCAAAAAGCTGCAAAGACTTTTGGATGCTCAAATTCATGAAAAGGTAACTGCTGGTCTTGGATTCCAAGCTGAACAACCCTACATTGCTGTTTCTCCACCCGCTGGCTATGTAGCCATTCATGAACCAAGTTTCATATTTCCAACCTTGACATGGCCAACCGAAATCTTCACCCTGTTGTCCAAGAAACCCCTGTGCAAGAATGCACTACTTCATCCAAGTCTGAGTCAACATGCTCAGACTCCACTGAAACTAATAAAGTTTCATCACCTCCTACCTGTGAAGTTATTAAAACCAACATTCCAAGCCCTTTCATCCCTTCAAAAACAGTACCAGTATCTCAACCAACCAAACAAATCAGAATCAGTTATCCTCCAGAAGGAAGAAAGCTAACTGTTGAAAAGGGACAGTCTTCAACCTCCACTAACTCACAGCCTCAATCCAAATCAATCCAACAAAGGAAGGTGTTTGACATATGTCATGCGCCTAGAGAGAGAGCTCCATATGTTCAAAAGACATTGGAAGAAGCCACCTTTGAGCACAACAAAGCTCACCCCTGGAACTTCAAAGACTCGTTCAAAAGAAAGGACTATGTGTACTTTCAAAGGGACAAACTGGCTAAATAATGCTTTCTGTGTGGGAAATACAATCATACTGCCAGCACCTGCTTCTATTACCTTCAACAACAAAGAAACCTAAAGCAACACTCTTTTGAGAAAACAAACAAGAACAAAAAGGTAAGAAGCTTAGAAGCCAAAGCAACTCAGTTCCCCACCAAGAAAGCATCTTCCAAAACCTCAACAATCTTGCATCATCTGTGGTGAATCAGACCACTTTGCTGCAAATTGTAAGTTTAATCCTCTCAACCAGGTTCTTCATCAAATTCCTCTTCAACAAAAGCCTATCAGTAAGATGAAGAAGGGTACGCATACTTCGGAGATTAAACCATCAGCAGCAAACAAAACTGCTGCTGATCAAGTAAGACTCAAGCAACCAAAGGAAAAGCCTTCATCAGCAACCAAGATTGCTGCTGCCCAAGTTAAACCCTAAGTAGCTAACAAAAATGTTGCTGATCAATTAAAGCCCAAGCGACCCAAAGACAGGTCTTCAGCAGCAACCAAGATTGCTGCTGCTCAAGTAAAACCATCTGCATCAAAAAAATTTGCGGCAACAAAATCTGCTGTTGAAAAGCCAAAGTCCTCGGTTGCAACATCTGCTGCTGATAAAGCAAAGATAGCTGGAAAACCACCAATTCAGCATTGTAAAGCCAAAATTCCTCCAAGAATCATCATTGGTTCCGTTGAATGCACACATGCTGATACTGATAATCCAAGAACCCTTTTTTACAAGGATGCAAGCTCTTGGATTCCTCCCACTAACTAGATCTCTCTCATGTGCAGGGACAGCCAGGTCAAAAGAATAACACCTGGGTGGTAGACAGTGGTTGTTCCAGGTACATGACAGGCAACAGATCCATCCTCTCCAACTTCAGACATTTCAATGGAGGATATGTTGCCTTTGGAAGTGACTGAAAAGGAGGATCTATTACTAGACAAGGAACTGTGTCCAATGAAAGAATGAGTATTGAAAAGGTAAACTATGTCAAAGAATTGGACTTCAATCTCATTAGTGTTTCCCAGGTCTGTAATTAAAAGCATTGGACGCTCTTCACGGATAAAGAATGCTTTATACTGTCTCATGGCTTATCCAAACCTCCTCTAGAAAAGATTTTATTAACTGCTCAGAGAAAAGAAAATCTTAATGTGCTTGACAAGAATGAGGTCACTCCATCTGGCAGTGTATCCTGTTTTCTATCAAAAGCTTCAGTTGATGAATCAGCTCTCTAACACAGGAGATTAAGCCATGTTAACATCAAATCCATCAACAAATTGGTGAAGGACAATCTTGTCAGAGGGATTCCTGACAAATAGTTCCACTACAGCTACTGCATATGGATCTCTTTGGTCCTACAAATATTATGTCAATGGGTAAGAAGTCATACTGTCTGGTGATAACTGATGACTACACCAGATTCTCATGGGTATACTTCTTGAGAACTAAAGACGAAACTGATGAGATTCTCAAATCTTACATTCTTAGGATAGAGAATCAAAGCAATCAGAAGGTAAAGATCATAAGGTGTGATCAGGGCACAGAGTTCAAGAACCACACCTTGAACTGTTTCTGTTAAAGCAAGGGAATAGAAAGACAATACAGTGCTCCAAGAACTCCTCAACAAAATGGAGTTGCTGAAAGAAGAAACAAAAATCTAATTGAGTCAGCAAGATCTATGTTGGCTGACTCAAAACTGCCTCTCACATTCTGGGCAGAAGCAGTAAGCACAGCCTACTATGAGCAAAATAGAGTTCTCATATCCAAGCCTCTCAACAAGAAACCTTATGAACTATGGTTCCAAAGAGTTCCCTACATTGGATTTCTAAAACCTTTTGGATGTCCATGCACAATTCTGATCACACATGGGGTTCTTCCTAAGTTTGGTGCCAAATCTGATGAAGGATATTTTGTGGGCTATTCCTCTCAATCCAAGGCCTACAGAGTATTCAACTCAAGAACAAGAATTATGGAAGAATCAGCTAATGTGGAATGTAGAGAACACATTTCCTGTGAACAGGGAAAAGGCCCAAACTGGCTCTTTGACATAGACTCATTCACCCAAATATTTGAGCCTCTCATCTTCTCAAATATGGAATCTACCTCTTCACAAGCACCAACTTCCTCTTTCTCCTCTAACTACAGACTGGATTTTCCAAAAGCTTCCATCAGTCTGAAAAGACCATCCCTTGATCCTCCATCTGTTATGGAAGCCATTGAAGCAAGTGAAGCCAGAACCAGACTCTCCAATGTCACCAACATCAGCCTGTCTGAAAATAAAAATTTGAATGAAAATCTTTGGTAAATGTTGTAGATGCTGCAAAAACTATTGCAGATAATACTAATGTAGCTGTTGATATTGAAGACTCTTCCACCATGAATGAAGAAATCCCTGATCAAAATCAAAGCAATCTTGAGCAAGGGATATAGCTAGAGGTGGTACCAGCACAGAGGATCAACAAGGAACATCCTCTAGAAAATATTATTAGCCAAGTTCACCAAGGAGTTCTAACAAGAAGCAAATCTCATGAGGCCAATATATGTTTGCTTTCAATTTTTCTATCTCAGGTGGAACCCAAGAAGATAGATGAAGCTCTGAAACACAGCAGTTGGATTGAGGCAATGTAGGAAGAGTTGCTGCAATTCAAGAGACATGATGTCTGGAAACTTGTTGATCTTCCACCTGGTCAATCTGCCATTGGCACAAGATGGGTATTCAGGAACAAGCAAGATGAGAGAGGCATTGTAGTCAAGAACAAAGCCAGACTTGTAGCTCAAGGCTACACTCAGAATGAGGGAATTGACTATGATGAAGTCTTTGCTACTGTTGCTAGGCTGGAGGCCATCAGAATCTTCCTGGCATATGCTGCATGCAAGAATTTCATGGTCTATCAAATGGATGTCAAGATTACCTTTCTGTATGGGAAGATTGGTGAATAAGTTTATGTCAAATAGCCTCCAGGCTTTGTAGATCCCGCCCATCCTAGCCAAGTGTTCATTCACCAGACCTTGTTTATCTAAGATGAAGGGGGAGAAATCTTACTGGTACAAATCTATGTTGATGATATAATCTTTGGATCAACAAGGAAGAAGTTGTGTAAAGACTTTGAGATCCTAATGCACTTAAAGTTTGAAATGATTTCAATGGGTGAACTAAATTTCTTTCTCGGTCTTCAAGTCAAACAAGTTCCAAATGGAATCTTCATCAGCCAATCCAAATATGTCAAGAGCATTTTAGAAAGATTCAAGATGGCTGACTGCTCTGCTGCAAGAACGCCTATGCAAGTGCACCATCAACTGTCTCTAGACAAAGATGGTTAAGACACTGATCAACATCAGTACCGTGCAATGATAGGGTCTCTCATGTATCTCACTGCCTCAAGGCCAGATATCATGTTTGCAGTATGTCTCTGTGTAATATTCCAAGCAGCTCCAAAGAATTCACATCTTCAAGCTGTCAAGATAATTTTTAGATACCTAAAGGGAGCCCCAAGACTTGGGCTATGGTACTCTAAAAATGATAAGTTCAATCTGTATGCATACACTGACAGTGATTATGGGGGATGCAACTTGGACAAAAAGTCCACATCAGGGGGATGTCAGTTTCTAGGAGGGAGACTGATTTCATGGCAGTGCAAGAAGCAAACATGTGTCTCAACTTCTACAGCAGAAGCAGAATACATTGCAGCTTCAAGTTGTTGTGCACAAGTCATCTAGATACAAAACCAAATGCTGGATTATGGAATGACTTTCATGACAACTCCCATTCACATTGACAACATGAGTGCTATTTCAATCACAAACAATCTGGTGCAGCACTCCAAGACAAAGCACATTGACATCAGGTATCACTTCATAAGAGATCAAGCTGAGACAAAGAGAATTATTGTAACCAAAGTTCATACCAATGAGCAATATGCTGATTTGTTTACAAAACCTTTTGATGAAGCTAGATTTAGATATTTAGTTGAATCTATTGGTATGATGAACTTTGATTAAAATCTGTCTCTAAAATTTTGTTTTGTAAATGCGTTTGTTCTTGTTGAAAATAAAAGTTATAAGTCAGCAACAACTTTTTTCGCTGCTGACAAGTTTAATCATCAGCAGCAAAGAATTTGCCACTGACTGCTTTAAGTTATCAGCAGGAACAAGTTTCCTGTGGATAGCTTTAAGGCTGTCAGCAGCAACATCCTTGTTGCGGATTATTGTATCCATCAGCAGCAATTGAGTTTGCTGCTGACATACTTAACCATCCACAGCAACCAAGCTTGCAGCGGATAGGCTTAACCATTCGCAGCAACCAAGTTTGCTGCTGATGGGTAAATCTAACTCCAAATTAACCTTTACCCGCTGTAAAAATTACTTTCAGTCTTTACCATGACTGCTTTAGTGTAATACAGTTGTAACAATAAAAAGTGAACAAGGTTGTACTGTACAAGTATTTTTGCTTTTTCTCTCCTCTGCCGTTATAACACAAATCAAATTTCTTAACCACCTCTTCACATTCAATTAACTCCCATCACTTTCTCTCAAGCCTCCACAACATTCAAAGCTTTCCATCCTTAACCACCCTTCACAAACCTTCCTCTTTCCCTCCAAACAACAAAATGGCAGAGGTAGACATAAACCATCCCGATGATAAGTTTTCTCCATATCACAATCTCACGGCATACTTAATCAAAGGAAAGAAGTTTGAGGGATTCAATGACATGATTGACTTTCTCTGTCGATCAAAGATACACCATGCACTCACTGTAAACCCAACCATTTACATCCCTCACATGGAGGACTTCTGGAACTCCGCCGTCTACTCTACCGAACAGGGGATACCCCAAATCCAAGCCAAGGTAGATGGAAAAGACATCACCATCACTGAAGCTACTCTACGAAAACATCTCAAGCCTTAAGACGAGGGGGCCGCCATTTCATACTCAAAGGAAGAATACATGAGGATCTTTATATCCATAGGGTACACCAGAAATCAGAACGAGTACACAATAAAAAAGGCGCTGATGGGCCCTCCATGGAAGTTTCTATGCCACACTCTTCTACAATGCATATCCCAGAAGAGAAGTGGATGACATCAAGTGAGCTCTGCACTTGCCTCTGATGTTCATGGTATGTTTTCTGGCCAGGGTTTCAACTTTGCACATCTCATCTTTGAAGGTTTGAGATATAACCTTCAAGAAGGTGCAAAGCAATCGTTTTTTATGTACCCAAGATTCTTGCAGGAGGTTTTCAATAACGAATTAAAAGATCTTTCAAAATCTGCAAAAATCTATCTTATGCTGGGACATAAAAATAACATTTTTCAAAGTATGAGAACTGTTTCCAAAAAGTTCTCAGGGGTTAATGTTCCGTTGTTATCTAAAGTGATGAACATACAAAGTACCCAGGGTGACAGTTCAGCAATCCCAGCTGATACTGATCCCACACCCTCCTCTTCACATCCTGAACAACAATCTGCTTCCACTGTTCGAACCCCTGTGCATACTACTAAGGATGCACAGGCACAAAAATTACTTACACCTGTTTTGGATGTTATCGTTCAACTGGAACAAAGGGCCCCAGTTGCGGCAAAATATACTAGAAAAAGGAGCAAGAAGACTCCTTCTCTTCTTGTCTCAAAGGCTCAATCCCAACCTAAAAGCCCTCATTCAGAATCCCAAAATTCTGATGAGAATATCAAAAGGGATAGCCACATCATTAGAGAGACTTCCTTGGAAGCTTCTTTATTAGGATCAGGATCACATCCCGAATCTATAGAATAACCCACTGAAGCATTCCATTATTTTTCTTCTCTGAACTTAAGTGCAAAGGCACCTTGTTAAGATGATATACCCTCTCAAACAACCACTATCTCGGAGGTATTGATTGACTTGGCTGCTAGTCCACCTAACCCAAGTTCATCACCCAAGAAGGTTCACTCTTGGAGTACTGATAGAGTGAATGTAGAAAGGGTTGTCACTACTCCTGGTACATCAACTAACCAGGAGGAAAGTGATAACAACACTAAGACCCTAACCATGGCAACTCACAGTGAGTATGTTTCCTTTTAAACACTCTTCACTGAGAGGAATCCCATGTGCCAAGAAAACCATGGTGATGGGGATGCAGAGGCTAGGCCTAAGACCCTATCCAGCCCCAAGGATTCCATAACTGTGGATGAGGACAGTCTGAAACTCAAAAATATGGAATTGACGGCCAGGGTGGCTTTGCTAGAGGCTGAAGTGTTCAAACTAAGGCACCAAGTCTCTATGCATGAAGCCCATCAATGCCTAATTATGCCTACTCCTTCCCTTGTATCAGTGGAAACTCAAACAGATGCAACCCTTTACACTGATGCAACCAAAAAGGGGGAGATTGTCGCAGTAGAAGATGATGCTGATAGCCTTGAGGACTGGATACAAGAGCAGGCTGTATTTCAAAGTTCCTTATTCAAACGTGCCTTTGTTCAAGTTCATGACTTTCCAGACTCAATAGATGATGAGGAAGAAATCACTGAGGATTGGAAGTTGGTTGTTCGAGCCTGTGATGAGGTGTTGACAAATACAAGTCACCATGAAGACACACCTCCATCAGTCAGCATTCTTCCTGAAGCAGCGGCCATAATAAGTCTAACCACTGCCCCCAAATTCACACTGACTGCAGACAAGCTAGATTTTGACTCCATACTAGCTTGGGGGTATGATGGTCAATCTGAGAGATTCTAGATTGTGAAAGAGTTCAGCGGAGTAGAAGATCTGAACTGGGATGCACTAAATCCTCTTCAAGTGCTTGAACTGTATTTATCCAGCTGCATCAACACCTCTTCAGATCTCTCAGCAAAACTTGCAATCTGCAGGTACCAAGACTTAATGGAGGAAAATATGCCCAGGTTTGAAGCACTATTAGAAGAAGCAAACAGGGTGGCATATCCTAAAGACCACGCAGAATCTTCTACAGCAGCAGCACAAAGACCGGCTCCAAGTAGACTTGACCTGATCAGGAGCAGTACTTTAACTGACGAAGAAACTGTTTGCTAGAGAAGCTTCGTACACAATGAGATGGTCAGGGGACTGGCAGTGCTAGGATGGTCATGCACTGGGCCCTCTGGCTTCACCTTCTTTCTGAGTGATGGATCATCTTTCTTCTTCAACCACATCAATGAGATCCTACTCCTCAACTCAGACTTCCAATACAACATTTTTGAGCTCAGAACACATATCTACAATGTCAACTCCTTAGAGAGCCAAGCAATGATCAAGACTATCAAAGCTCGACTTGAAAAGGAGGGACGCCTTGCAGAAGATGCCTCCTCTGACTCAGATTTCTCTTTTCTCTCCTCACCAATCGCCACACTGAACACTGCAACAGAATCTAGAAGAACAGAGTTGGAGGATGTAAGGAAAAGTTGGAAGGAAGTAACTGGGTGTGAATGGGAAGAAGATGAAGCGAGAAACCTTCCCCCATCCACTCCCCAAACTGCCAATGAAGCTGAAGCAGAGATCCCAACAGTGTCTAAAACATCTGCTGTCGTGATCCATGAAGCTGAAGCTGAGGCATCAACCAAAGCCAAGGGGAAGGGAGTAATGACTGAAGAGGTGGAAGAGAGACTGATGAAAGAGCAAAAGGAAAGGGAGGAAAGAAGAAGAATAAGAAGAGAAGAAGAGGAGATGGCAGAGCTAAGAAAAATTAAAGAAAGAAAAGCTGGTATGCCCTTCAGAGAACAATAAATCCAGATGTGTGCTAAACAGTTGGATGATCTCAAAGCCAGATTTCCTGCAGCTTCTCAATTACAAGAAGATGAAGCCCTAGCTCTTCAGCTTCAGGAACAGTTTAATAAAGAAGAAGAAGAAAGGGAGAAGAAGAAAAGGGAAGAGGCTAAGTTTAGAAAAATTGATTCTGAACTAGCCAAAGAAATGAGAGAAGAATGGATAGCAGCTCTGATATCTCAAGGTGAGGATGCATACTACATTGAGAAACTATCAAATAAATAAATCTACAGAGCCTTCATGGGTCAGCAAGGTCAATTGGAAAATAAGAAAATGGATGAAGAAGAAGAAAAAGCCAAGCAAAAATCCAAGAAGACCATTGCATTCAACATAAGGACCCATGAAGAAAGGAAGGTCATGACTAACTTCCTGAAGGCCAGAGGAGAAAGTGGAAAAAGGCTAGGCCCCATGAGTTTCATGAACTTGCAAGCCTTGTACTCCAAAGTCAAGAAGGAAGAGGAAGAAAGATTGGGGAAGACAGGCTCCAAGAAAAGGGTGATAACTCAAACTGCTGAACACAAATCAAAGAAACCCAAGCCTTCTCCCTCATCCACTACTTCCTCCTCCCACCATACTTTCACTCTCCAGCCTAGACCTCATTCCTCTCTTCCACAAAGTCCAAATCCCTCCACCCAGCTCCTCCTCATCAGCAGCCTTCCAAGAAGAAAACCAAACCTACCATCACACCAGAAGACTCAAGAGAAATAGTTGTCTGGTTCTACAATACTCAAGACAAATGGTTTGAAGTCTTCAGGGGAAAGGAAGAACTGAAAAGATATATCTATAAATCTGTTGATGAGGTACTGCAACTACCAGACTCAGATCTAAGAAGAATCTTGGAGTTGGGTGAAGCCCATAAGCCAGAGAATGAAGGTGGGAGACATCTTTTGCTAGCAATCAAACATCACTTCTAACCCTAGTAAAGATGTAATCATTGATGCCAAACCTCTTCAATCCCATTCTCCATTCACCAGTTGGTCTTTCAAGGCTGATACCAACGAGTTTATCTTGATTGATGTTAAAGGACAGAAGATGATATATTCAAGCAAGGTCATCTTCAAAATGCCAAGCAAAGACATAAAGACTCTATTTGAGCTTCCTCTAAACAATCCCAGCCAGGACCCAAGAGGCTATGAGGTAGAAAGGATAGTCTCCAACATGGAAAATCTTCAGCAGCAAAAGCATTAAGAGAGTTTTGGTAGCATCTGTCTAGGGGGAGTTTGTAAAAATAAAGACTGATGGCTACAAAATTATCTAAGTACAACTGTTGTGGACCTCAGAGTTTGCTGCAGATCGACAAACTGTTGTGGATAAGCTTATCTGCTGCAGATACTTGTTCTTCTGTGGAAGAACAAGTCTACTGCGGATAGCCTTATCGGCTGAAGACCAAACTTGCTACAGATAGGCAAATCATCAGCAGCTGTGGACAGTTGTGTCTTGCTGCTGATAGCCATTCCATCTGAATATCAAACGTTGCAGCTGACAAGCTTCGATAAAGCAACCATTACCACTGACAACTTTCTGTTGCAACACTGACACACTCCACGCAGAAAGAATGTTACTGGTGCAAGACAATAAAATACAACAACGCTCTTCTTCCAAGGACTCAAGCAATGATGCCTAAGAAGAATTTTGAGTAAAGATAACTTTTGTAGTATTTAATGTCGTTACAGGTAGAATAGCTTTATATACAAGATCAACGACTTGTGTTAGATCTGATCCTTAGAATCAAGGGTATGTCTTGATTCTAAGTTACTATATAAGTAGTACTTAGAGTTATTGTATATGAGTGCTTTTCTTAACAATTTTCTCTGTAATCTTGTAATCATTGAAGCTTAATACAAATTGCATTTATCAGTATTCTTCTTGTTTACTTGTTTACATTGCTTAGTTGTGATTGTTTCTGCCAATCTGAATTAGAATAGAACCATATTGTATTCATCGATCCAACAAGTGGTATTAGAGCCTTGGCTCACAGAATAAACAAACTCACACTTGTTTAATCATTATCTGGATCTATTTAAAACTATCCCTTTGCTAAAGTCACCCATTATCACAAATCAAAAATGGCACAAAACAATGGAGTTGAAGACATTGGAAGCATCAGCAGACCACCAAGACTGGTGTCTGGAGAAGACTATGATATGTGGAAGAACATAATGGAAATCTTCTTCTGCTATCAAGAATATGGGATATGGAAATCCATTAAAGATGGACCATACATACCCATGGTGGCCTCCGCTGATTCCGGAGGAACACTTGTTCCCAAAGAATCCTCCAAATACTCTGTTGAAGACATCAAGAAAATGGAGGTATATTTCAAGGCCTTGGGAGCCATCCAGATGTGCTTACCAAATGAAGTTTTTCACAACTTCAGAGGATACAAAACTGCAAAGGAGCTATGGGAGGCTCTTGAGAAGATGTTTGCTGGTTCAAAGGAAGTAAAAGAAAATAGAAGAAACATTCTGAAGCAGCAATATGTTTTATATAACAGATATACTTATCTTGTAGGTGAGCTGCAGTGCTCAAAAGTGAAGCTGGAGAATGAAGATATTCTCAAGAAGTTCATCAGGTCTCTACCTAGTTGCTGGACACTCTACACAATGTCCATCAGAAGAACTGAGAATCTGAAGACTCTACAGATGACAGAGCTTTTCGGTATGCTAAAGACCTATGAATTAGAGATGATTCAAGCTAAGGAAAGAAGCTCAAGCTACCAAACAGCCTCAACATCCACCACCACCTATTCTGCCCTCCACTCTGACCACTCAGGTCGTAGTTCAAGCACCTATTATCCTCCCATCATCACTCATCCCTAAACTCTAACCTCTCAATCAAACAACTCACCATTTCTTCTTGAAGCCCCACCTCAAACATCAACCTCTGCTGCTTTTGTCTATGAAAACTCAAGCAATATGTCCTTTATCAGGGAAGATCTGGAATGTTTTCATCCAGTTGATTTGGGAAAAATGGATATACAGCACTCCTATTCCGTGCTCTCTCAAAGAGCAAAAAGGTTCTACTCAAGAACAGGAAGACCCGTTCCAAACAACAACTCTAACACCAGGGTTGGCTTGGACAAAAGCAAATTGAGGTGTTACAACTGTAACCAACTTGGTCATTTTGCTATAGAATGCAAGGCACCAAAGGCAAACCCAGCTACTGCTCATACTAGACAAGCTCACCAGGCTCTGCCAAGACAGCAACAACAGCAACAGGCCACTCCTCCTACACAAACTGCAGCTTGTGCAGCTGTTGGAACTGCTGACTTTGACTGGAGCTTCCAGTATGAGGATATTCCTGCCAACAATCAAGCTCTCTTGGCAGAAACATCAGAGGTACCACCTCAGGTATATGAAAATCTTTGTACTCAAGCTCGTATTGACAGTTCTTTCAAACACAAGTGTAGAAATAAAGACTGATGGCTACAAAATTCTCAAAGTACAACTGTTGTGGATCTCAGAGTTTGCTGCAGATCGACAAACTGCTGTGGATAAGCTTATCTGCTGCATATACTTGTTCTTTTGCTAAAGAACAAATCTGCTGAAGACCAAAGTTGTTGCTGATAGGCAAATCATCAGCAGATGTGGACAGTTGTGTCTTGCTACTGATCAACAACATTGCTGCTGATAGCCGATCCCTCTGAAGATCAAACGTTGTAGCTGACTGGCTTCGATAAAGCAACCATTACCACTAAAAACTTTCTGTTGCAACACTGACACACTCCACGTAGAAAGAATGTTACTGGTGCAAGACAATAAAAGACAACGACGCTCTTCTTCCAAGGACTCAAGCAATGATGCCTAAGAAGACGTTTGAGTAAAGATAACTTTTGTAGTATTTATTGTCGTTACAGGTAGAATAGCTTCATATACAAGATCAAAGGCTTGTGTTAGATCTGATCCTTAGAATCAAGGGTCTGTCTTGATTCTAAGTTACTACATAAGTAGTACTTAGAGTCATTGTATATGAGTGCTTTTCTTAAGAGTTTTCTCTGTAATCTTGTAATCTTTGAAGCTTAATACAAATTGCGTTTATCAGTATTCTTCTTCTTTACGTGTTTACATAGCTTAGTTGTGATTGTTTCCGCCAATCTCAACTAGAATAGAATCATCTTGTATTCACCGATCCAACAACAAGCACCTTTTGTCTAGTAACAGTGGATTTGATAAGAGGATCGCTGGTAATCGAGTGTAGAGAGGCTTCATCATTTTCCTAGAATTATACTATGAGATCCTTGTAGACGGGTTCGTTCCATGTGATGGTGTATGATATACTGCTTAGTAAAAGGGCAAGATTCTGCCCTGATCAAAATAGTTTGCCCTGGTCATGAGAGAGTCGGTCAAGAAGATGGTCATAAGGCAGAGATTCGACTGGATCAAGGGCAAGATTCTGCCTTGATTAAAAGAGAATCGTTCGAGAGAGTTTGGTGACAGTCGGCTCTAAAAGGGATACAGTCAGCAATCCCTTTGATCAAAATCCAGAGAATCGGACCAATATAAAAAATCGGGCATGAATTTGAACTTGCGTTCAGAGTTCAATGCTGGGATGAGAGTGGGCTTCCTCGAGCCGATTCTAGTCGTCTTCTTCATCAAGACAATCGGCTATAAGGGAATATGAACCGTGATCAAGTTTTAGAATGACAATCAGAGTAGAGCTTTCATTTTGATGATGTATCCATGTTTTAATGAGCCAAAAGATGTTAATCAAACATGTATATAACCATAAAATTACATTATCAAGAAGAAAGAAACACACAAGAAGCTATGGATCGGAATCAATGGATTTGAACGGAATTGTAGTGAAATTGCCGAAAAGATCTCAGTAAAAACTAGGGTTTCAAGTAAAAAAAATCCCCTTTTTCAAACATATATATACGGTAAAAATTTGGGGGCAGACACTTGACAGTCGGCCCAACAGTCGCTGAAGGCAAAATACAAAATTTGAACTTTTGACCCAAAATGAATTGACTTTAGAGCTAGATTTTTGAGATATGGACCCATAAAACTTTGTACAAGAATATATACACGCCATCAATCTTTAGAACAAACATTAATGCCAAAACAAGGCGTAAACTATTCAACATTTTAAGCAAGGAGATAGAACATGCAAACCTGATCTCGTGGAATCATACCGACATAACTTGTAACATATCCTATTCTTATTGCATATGGGCGTCCACGGCCTACGAACGACTGTTGGTATATTTGTCCTCTGAAACCCATGCACCATTCTTTCAACATACAACTAGCGAACGTTTATCATGTTTTGGTAAGATTAAGATGAAATCGGTGTTCCCCACACTTGTCAGGTTACCCATCCTCATGGTCTTTTGAATGCGATGATGAGAGCTTCAGGTCTATGCCAACGCATAATCAGGAAGTTGATCAACGAGAATCCTAGGATAGCTAATGGAGCATAACTAGCACGGGTCTGTGAACTGTTCAGGGTATCTTTAAAATGATTTTGAGTCAGGGACAAAGCACAATGGACTTATATGCCCTTATTTTGAAATAAGGTTGGACTTACTTGCACGTCGGTCTTACAAGCCATGTTTTTATCAAGAAAATCCCTTTGTAGTCACAGGAACCCAAAAACAAAAATATATAGTATATGTATATACACACTAACATTGTGTATCTTTTGAGATTATGTTCCTAATGCACGACATTGACATTGCGTGTCTTTTGCACAAGATTAATGAATTCAGTACTAGGATGCACATCATTGGTGTCTTTTGCTTGGATTTGCATTTCATTGCATGTCTTTTATTAGCCTGATGCACGTCATTACGTGTCTTTTTGTTCTTTTTGCTTTTTAATAAGTATATAATAAGGACTCGCAACCCCTTTGTGACTGGACTATGGTTATGTGCAGACCTGGACAAGATGGGTATACACTTTTCAGCAGTCATTATCTTTGTCACTGAGTTGCAGTCTATTTGTTTGAATGTTGAGCGTACCAACATGTCCTTCAGTATAACCGCTTCCCCATTTGATCCTATTCAAACAGTGATCAAGTATTTTAGTTTAACTATCATTTCCCACAATAACAGTTATGCAGAAGAAGAAATGATGAAATTGTTTTTTTTTCTTTTCAATTCACAGAAACTTTCCCCCGAAAATTTTATTTATAGACAACCTCTTTAAATGGAATTTTCTAAACGAAAGATAAAATATTTTTGCAGCTCGATCATCAGCACATTCTGGTCAAGAAAATGTTTTTGGATTTGTGAAAAAAAATATGAACATATATATATATATATATATATATATATATATATATATACAATGCATGAAGGATAGAAGATGTTACTCAAAATTCAACAAACCCAATTTCTGCACGAGATCAAGAAACTTGGATTTATCAAATGCCTTCGTAAAGATGTCTTCTTTCTGATCATTGGTGTTTACAGGATAGACTTGTATATACTCTTTCTCATATGCATCCCGAATGGCATGAACCCGCACATCGATGTGCTTTGTTTTTTAATGATAGATATAGTTCTTCACGATTTTCACACAAGCTTCATTGTCGATGAACATTGGAGTCTGCTTCAAGTTGATACCATAATCCATTATTTGATGCTTAATCCAGAGGATTTCAGAGCAGCAACTGGAAGAAGCGATATACTCAGCTTCTGTAAAAGAGATGGAGATGAAAGTTTGTTTCTTGCATTGTCAGGACACCAAACAATGTCTCAAGTACTGACATCCTCCTGACACAGACTTTCTGTCAAGATGACATCCACCATGATCACTATCAAAGTAGGTAACCAAATCAAAGCTATTGACTTTCGGATACCAAAGCCCTAACTTGGGAAGGCCTTTCAAGTAGCGGAAGATTCTTTTTACGCCGACTGCATGGGATTTTTTGGGATTTGTCTGATAACAGGCGCAATAGCAAATAGCGAACATGATGTCCGGACGACTAGCGGTGAGATACAACAAAGAGCCTATCATTCAACGATAATGGTGCCTGTCAACAGGTTTTCCTTCTGGATCTGCAGAGATGGGAGTATGAGCAGCAAAAGGTGTTGACGCAGCTTTGGAATCAGTTATCTGGAACTTTTTAAGCATATCTTGAATGTACTTTGCTTGATGAATCAATGTTCCATCATGTGACTGCTTCACTTCCAATCCGAGAAAGAACGTAAGCTCACCCATCTTGCTCATTTCAAATTTGGGCAAAACCTTGCACAACCAATCTTGCTTGACCTTCCCATATATAGACTTCTTGCTTGACCTTCCCATACATAGATAGACTTCTTGCTTGACCTTCCCATATAAGAATGCACTTATAACATCCATTTGATAGACCTTAAAGTTCTTGAAACACGCATAAGCTATGAAAATTCTTATTGCTTCCAAACGAGCCACGGGAGCAAACACCTCCTCATAATAAATTCCCTCTTCTTGGGCAAAACCTTGCACAACCAATCTTGCTTTATTCTTGATAACAACGTTTCTTTCATCGGTCTTGTTCCTGAAGACCCATCGAGTGCCAATCAGGTACTTATTCTTTGGTAGGTCAACTAGATTCCAAACTTTTAATTTCCTGAATTGAGCTGGTTCTTCCTACATGGCGTCTATCCAGCTTGAGTCTTTTAGAGCCACAGTGATATTCTTTGGAACATCCTGTGAGAGAAAACAAGCACACAGGGTCGTGTTGTAAGGAGTTGAATAACTTCTAGTACGAACACCTTCAGAGATTGGCCCAATCACATTCTCCAAAGGATGATTTGATAAAGTTTTGAAAGATGTCCCATCAGCAACTTCAACTTGAGCAGGAAGGATCATTAAATTTTCATCAGGAATAATCGGCCCATCGTTATTGTCAGAATCACTGTCAGAATCAACAGAGGGGTCATTTGTCAAGTCCTGGTCAATATTAGAATTTACAGTTGCTGTTTGAACAGAACTGACATCACAGAAGTATATACAGGAGCAGTATCAGCAGCCTCAGAATGAGAAGAGGTTATTGTACTGTTGATAGAGACCGACAAAGGATCAGCAATAGCAGGTGTGATTCGTGTTGAAAAAGGAAAAAATTCATCTTCTGCTTGGATGGATGGAATGAATGATGGTTCAGCGGATGAAGATGGTTCAGGTACAAGTGGTGCAGGAGGAATGAAATTATGGAAGACAATATCTGCATCATAGAACCGGTCGGGACCGGTTCTAGTATTTGTAGTATTTGCTTCTTGCTACTCAACGTAATAAGATTCCTGCACGATCTTTGTCCTTTTGTTGTAAACACGGTAGGCCTTTTGAGATGATGAATATCCATTAAAATAGAATTCGTCACCTACTGCACCAAACTTTGCAATATTCTCAGTTGTGTTCAATAGAGTACATGAACATCCAAAAGCTCTGAAGAATTCGAGCAGGGGCTTTCTTCCATGAAACAGCTCATAAGCAGTCTTGTTATGAGCCTTGACCACAAGGGTAAGATTCTGGACATAATTGCAGTGTTAACTGCTTCAGCCCATAAAATAATTGGCGGCTTTGAATTTATCAGCATTATTCTAGCAGCTTCAATTAATGTTCGGTTCTTTCTTTCAGTAACTCCATTCAGCTGTGGAGTCCTGGTAGCACTGAATTGCTGAGAAATTCTTTGCTTTCGTAAAATTCATTCAAGACATGATTTTTGAACTCGGTGCCATTGTCACTTCTGATAGAAATCACCAAACGCTTGCAGACTTTCTCGATTTTGAGAATCAGACTCTTCAATACTTCAGCAGTTTCATCTTTAGTTGCAAAGAAATTAACCCAAGAGTACCTGGAGAAACCATTTGTCACAACCAAACAATAAGAGTTCTTAGAGATGCTTTTAACACTGATGGGACCGAAAAGGTCCATATGAAGTAATTGAAGAGAAACAAAAATGGAATTCACCGCCTTTAGCACAGGCCATGCATTTTCAGAAAAATTGAAGTCCTTGGAGGGCAAACCTCTCACAAGATCTTGTTTTACTAAACGATTTATGTTTTTAAAATTCACATGGCCAAGTCGACGATGCCAGAGCAGTGATTCAGAGTAAGATGTTTTCGACAGTAAACAAGCCATAGAAGCTTTTGTTTCAAGATCATTCATGTCGACGATGTAGGTGTTGTTTCTTCTTAGAGTCTTCAGCAAAATCAAGTCTTCTAGAACAATGATTCTAGGTTTGAGAAAGAGGCACTCAGTATTGTTGAACAGCATAGACAGTTGTTTATCACAAACTTGTGATACACTCATCAGATTGTAGAAGTGTTCTAGAACAAGATTCACTCTCTCAAGAGTGAGAGCTCCATTGCATACTGTTCCCTATCCGGTAATCTTTCCTCCTTTTTCGTCACCCGCAAAGGCAACGTATCCCCCTTTGATAATTCTGAAGTCAGTGAGCAGATCTTTTAGCCCTGTCATGTGATGAAAGCACCCACTATCAACATGCCATGCATTATCAATAGTCCTCCTGGTAAATCCCTGTCACATTCAAGATAATTTATTGAGAAACCGGAACCCAAGTCTTTCTCAACTTGGGTGGAACGTCAATTTTAGCAACTCTATCAGTTCTGGTTCTCCACCAACATGTTCCCGTTAGAAAATGATTTACATTTTGACGAATTTTGTCAATTTTATGATAAAAAGGATTGTGATCTTATTGGTGTCTGTTAAAATTTTCCACACTATGCAATTTAGGTCGTTCAAATTTGACACAATTATTATGATAAGATGCACTACTGTATTGCTTAGCAGTATGACCGCCCTTCCCACAACTAAAACAATTAACATGCTTAAAAGATTTTCTTTTATGTGGCGGTTGATAAGATAATGAGGATGATTGCTGCTGAACTGGCACTTTTATTTGCTTTTTGTTTTTGCCATTGATGAATTTCTCCTTCTTTTGATCAACATGAGTGGTTGACGATTCTTGATCAGATTCTTTATTAATATTTGTCATTTGACTTGCTTCTCCATCAGATGCATTGTATGATTCCGCGGATTTTTTGACAGATATGTCTGAATCATATTAACTTTCTTCACTTTCTCTTGTAGACAAATAGTCTGAGTCACTTTGACTATCACATTGACATGTTGATGCTGGGGTGAAGACTGGAATTTCTTCTGTCATAAACCTTTCAAACTGATTTCTTGACAAAGTATCAATCGAATCATTAAAGCAAACATCATTCATAGAAATAAAGTCTTTACAGCTAGTGAGTTCATTACAAGTAGAGTTAAAGTCAATTATCCTAGAAAATGATTCACTACTGCTATCAACAGAGCCCGAATTACATGACTCTGGATTCTGGGAATTTAAATTTAAAAATGAAGATAAAACAGATTCTCGATTGCATTCCTGGTGGCCCAATCCAGCACCACAATCATCCCTAACATCCTCATCATGTCCTTTTAAACCTGCAGTATTTACATTAGTCACAGAAACAAATAATTTTGCAAGATCATTTTTAGGATGTGGAGACGGAATAGGGTTATAATGACCATGGGTGGGAGGGTGAAACAACTTACTCTCAAAGTCATTCGAATCCAAATATCCTACCCCCTTTTTCACAAAACTGGGAGTATTATGACAATCCAACATAGTATATTTTGCCTTTTTGCTAACGTTCCATTTATCTATAATAATTTGCAATTTAACAGATTCATTTCTTGAATATGTTAGTTTTTCAGTTAAATCTATGATCAAATATTCTTTTCTATAAAAAAATTCTTTCAGTGTTTGGATTTCTTGATTTGCTTGGTTCAAACTGACTTTGAGAGTAACCTCGCTCTTTTTGATTTGATTAAGGATAGAAAGAGCATCATCTTTCTCATGAATAATGAGTTGGTTTAAAGTGCGATAGTGAAAACCATGTCAACACAGTCACAGGAACAGAGACGAGATTTTACCTTAGGTGGAATCAGCTCAGCAGCAGTTTTCTTACAGATGCATCCTTGATTAAAGCTTCCATTTCCATTGCTTTAAGTTCCATCACTTGCACCCTCTGGAGAGTTAACTCGATCCGTTGAGCTGGAACTAGGACAAGTGTCCTTCTTCTCATCAATCACCTTCACTGCATCCTTGATCTTGATGTTGGCATTCTCAGTCATGCTTCCTTCAGTGTCAATAACCTGACTCTTAGTCCCTTTAATGGCGAATTGTCTTAGTAGAGCAGCGGGACCAATAGAGTCAGTGTTGACGATAATCCTTCTCAGCACCTCATTCTTTTCCTTTTCAACTAGACTTGCTTCCATCCCATGAACCACAAACTGTGTAGATGGAGTATTAGCCACAAGCGCCTTGTACACATCAACCTGAGCTTCTTCAATTTAATTGCTCCAATCAAAGTCGTTTACTACCAAAGCATTTGCTGGCTCTTTAGCCTTTTCAGTCTATTCTTGACCATCGGTAATTGTAACAATGGTGGGAAGAGGTAGAGCATCGGTAATAGGATGGGGACATTCCCTCTTGAAGTGTCCAAGTTGCTTACAATTGTAGCATCTCAGTTTAGACTTATCAAAACCTGTGGATTTTCCACTAAGACGCTTCTTTCCAGTTCTATCCATAAATCGTTTTGCTCTCATAGTCAACATGTCCATTTTCCATTGCAAATCAACTTCTTCCATGTCATCTGGATCAACTTGGAAGACATATTCAATGTGGCTTACCCTGGCCTTTAATTCTCCTAAAACGAGAGCTTGATAGTTGTTGACGAAAAGACCAAACAACGCCATGTGTCCACTTGATGGATTTGGTCAAGAGGTATTACTTGGATTACCTTTTGTTTCATTGCTTGACTCGTCTGCTGAGTGGTGACAGGAGCGGAAACCATAGCAGGAATAGCTCCAGATGAGCTAGCAGCATTGTTTGAAGAGGTTGGAGCAATAAAAGTTGCACTAGTCGGTGCCATAGTTTTGGTATACCCTGATTGATTCATTTGACGCTTTTCAATGTCCATTTCAAAGGACTTTAGGGTATTGATTACATCAAAAAGAGTAGATCCTTCATTCACATACTGTCTTTTGATCAGCATACATTGTATGCTCCATTCCTGAGGTAGAGAGTCTAGCAGCTTCTTCATCAGATCAGAATTTCTAATGACCACCCCGGCTTGCTTCAATTTGCTTGAAATTTCCATGAACCATAAGATATGTTTAGATGAACCTTCTCCTTTAATACTCCTGAAGGTATCATATTGTTTCTGCAACATATCTTTCTTCCCTTCTTTCAAGTCTGAATTTCCCTCATAAAAGTCACACAACGTCTGCCATAAAGTTTGAGCAGTCTTATATTCCTCGAACATGTTCATGATGTCGGCTGGAAGAGCCATATTGATAGCACCGAAAGCTTTATAATCTCTTAGGATCATAAGTTTGTCATTTTCCGTATAAGCAGCGGGATCATTTTGAGCTATAACACCATCAGCTCCAGTGGTCATTGGATAATGTGGACCATTTGTGGTCGAGACCCACTGACCGAAGTCAGTTACATAAAAGTACACCTTCATGCGGTTCTTCCAGTTAGGGAAATCATCAGTGGATAGGAGCTTGGGAGGTCTAGACATGGAGCCGTTCTCCAAATCCGCTTGAGCAATAGCAGTAACAGACATCTTGAATCAAAGAAATCAAAAACAAACTCAAAAAGTGAGAAAATCAAAGAGTCGGCTCAGAGAGTCGGCTCGAAACAAACAGGACAGTCGGCTCAAAAAAGTCGGCTGATGAAAGAGAACAATCGGCACCACCACAGGGTGAAGAGAAAAAATCACTTGGAGTGTCGGCTCAGAAGAGTCGCCACCTCACAAAAGTGAGTCGTAAACTTGCGTGTACTGAGAGAGTCGCTGGGAAAACAGAAAATTGGCCCGGACAATTGGCCAGATCAAGTGACAGTCGGCTCAGATAATAGAGTCAACCCTGAACAATCAGCTCAAGAAAATCAACAAACTCTTTTTCACACAATAACACCAAATCAAACACAGAAGGCTCATATCTAAACCAAAATGACTATTAGATCTGTCAAACTCTTCACAAACAAGTTTCTGAGAGAATTTCAATATCAATTCCTGAACTTGATACAAATCAAGCCAAAAATCAAAGAAATTCAGATTTCAACAAAAACCCCAAAAACTCACAAAAATCACTAAAATCAAGAGCACAGAAGGCTCTGATACCAAATTGTAGGTCTGACGATAGGGTCCCTATGCTAGAATGATTCTAGTTAAGAAACATATAACAATTCAGCTATAGAGAAGCTGATTGTTGAAGAAAATAGCAAGCACAAGATGAAGAGCAACACAAACAAGAACATAAACCACTGATTCTATTACTTCCACTGTGAAACGATTACAGATAAGCTCCTGGAATACAAAGAGAAACAACTATAACCACCTACCAGCTCACTAATTGACTATAGTAACAACGGGTGAATCAAGAGCTAAATAATTAGGTTTTTGGGTTGCTATTTATAGAGAACATAGCAAGAGTCGTTATGTCGGTTGTCGGTCGACTGTCGACAGTCGGAAATCTTCACGGCAACTCTTGCTATGTTCTCTATAAATAGCAACCCAAAAACCTAATTATTTAGCTCTTGCTTCACCCGTTGTTACTATAGTCAATTAGTGAGCTGGTAGGAGGTTGTAGTTGTTTCTCTTTGTATTCCAGGAGCTTATCTGTAATCGTTTCACAGTGGAAGTAACAGAATCAGTGGTTTATGTTCTTGTTTGTGTTGCTCTTCATCTTGTGCTTGCTATTTTCTTCAATAATTAGCTTCTCTATAGTTGATTTGTTGTATGTGTCCTAACTAGAATCATTCTAGCACAGGGACCCTATCGTCAGGACCTACACCCAACTACCTCCTAAGTATATCACACATGCTCGTAGCATCTTCTAAGGTCTGAATTGTTCTCTCACTCTGCCCATCTGTTTGTGGATGATAGGCAATGCTCAAGTTCAGACGAGTTCCCATGGCTTTTTGGGAACTTTACCCGAATCGAGAAGTAAAACGACTATCTCAATCTGACACTATGGATAATAGCACACCATGTAATGACACAATTTCATCTACATACAGATGAGCCAATTTATCTGGACTAAAGGTCTCTTTTATTGGGAGAAAATGAGCAGATTTAGTCAATCTGTCAATGATAACCCAGATAGTATTGTTTCCCCGACTGGTTCGAGGAAACTTAGTAATAAAATCCATTGTTACCATTTCCCATTTCCATGCTGGCATTTCCAATTGTTGCAATAAACCAAAAGGTTTCTGGAGTTCGGCTTTTACTTGAGCGCAAGTAAGACATTTTTCAACATATATGGAAATATCTTTCTTCATGCCAATCCACCAGTAGTTATCCCTCAGATTCTTATACATTTTATCACTTCCTGGGTGCATTATATATTTTGATTTATGAGATTCTTCGAGTATTCTGTCTCGAAGATTTCAGGTTATCAGAACCCAAACTCTTTTATTCATTCGAAGTAATTCATTGTCTCCTTTAACCAATTGTTTAATCATGCTCTCCATTCCTTCTTGTTTTAAATCTTCTTCTGATTGAACAGAATGTTGAGCATCTTTTATTTGAGACAAGTGATCAACACAAAGTTCAAGTCTGATAGAACGAACCCGTTTGGGTTTCTCCTGTTTTTTTCTACTTAAGGCATCTGCAACAATATTTACCTTACCTTCGTGGTAACATATTTCACAATCATAGTCACTTAAGATCTCTAAACATCGTCTTTGTCTTATGTTCAAATCTTTCTGACTAAAGATATATTTCAAACTTTTATGGTCAGTGAAAACTGTGAATTTGAGTCCATAGAGAAAGTGTCTCCATAATTTCAAGACGAAAAGTATGGCACCTAACTCTAGATCATGAGTTGTGTAATTCTTTTCATGAGTCTTTAACTGACGATATGCATAGGCAATGACGTTGTTTCTTTGCATTAACACACAACCTAGGTCTGTGTGTGAAGCGTCACAATAGACTATAAAGTCTTCATTGCCTTCTAGCAAAGCAAGTATAGGAGCATGAGTTAGTTTTTCTTTTAAAGTATGGAAAGCTTCATCTTGCTTTGTTCCCCATTCATATTTTACATTTTTGCGAGTTAAAGTAGTCAGAGGAACTGCAATCTTTGAGAAATCCTGAATAAATCGTCTATAGTATCCTGCAAGACCCAAGAAACTACGGACTTCGGTTGGAGATTTTGGGATTTCCCATTTGCATATAGCTTCAATCTTGTATGTATCTACTTGAATACCTTCTGCATTCACCACATGACCTAGAAATTGTACTTCTCTAAGCCAAAATTCACATTTAGAGAATTTTGCATACAATTTCTCTTTTCTTAGAAGTTCAAGCACTGTTCTGAGATGATTTCCATGATCTTCCACATTTCTATAATAAATAAGTATATCGTCAATAAAAACGATAACAAATTTATCTAGATATGGTTTCCAGATACGATTCATAATATCCATAAATGCGACAGGAGCATTAGTAAGTCCAAATGGCATTACTGTGAACTCATAATGTCCATATCTGGTTCGGAAAGCAGTTTTAGGAATGTCTTCTTCTTGAACTTTTAATTAATGATACCCTGATCGAATATATATTTTAGAAATTTGGCTAGCGCCTTGTAATTGATCAAATAGATCATCGATTCTAGGAAGGGGATAACGATTCTTAATGGTTACTTTGTTTAGCTCCCGGTAGTCAATGCACATCCGCATGGTACCGTCTTTCTTTTTAATAAAAAGAATTGGATCACCCCAAGGAGATGGACTTGGGTGTATGAATCCTTTCTCCAGCAATTCATCCAATTGTTCTTTTAGCTCTTTCATTTCGGTAGGAGCTAAACTGTAAGGAGCTTTGGCAATTGGTGTTGTTCCTGGTACAAGATTGATTTTGAATTCTACTTATCTCTCGGGTGGTATACCCGGCAATTCATCTGGGAATACATCGGCACAATCAGCTACTACTGATACATTTTCAATCTTCTTTTCTTTTGTACTAGTAGAAATATGAACCAGGTATGCAATGCATCCTTTTTGAAGGCATTTGGTTGCTTTCAACATCGAAATAATTCCCAGGGTTCGGTTTTGTTTGTCGCCATAAATGGTTATTGAGTTTCTAGAAGGAGTTAAAATTTTTATGGCTTTCTTAAAACAAAGGATATGGGCTTGGTTACTGGCTAACTAATCCATTCCTAAGACAATATCAAATCCTGCTAATGTCATGGGCATTAATCGTACAGGTATGATATGTCTTGATATTATGATAGTACAGTATTCTAGGGATTTAGAAATTTTTACGAGATTTCCTTCGGCCGTCTCTACCTCATAATTCTTATCTAGTGGAATTAAGGGCATGTTTAATAGATCATGGAATTTATAATCTATAAGACTTAAATATGCACCAGAGTCAAATAATACTCTAGCATAAATATTGTCAATGAGGAATATACCAGTGACTGCATCTGGAACAGCTGCAGCATCACAGGTATTAAGTACGAAAGCTCATACATGTTTCTTGTTTCCTTCATTGGCATTTGTCCCACTAGATCCTGCGAAAGTAAGCTTTGGGCAGGATGATTTAAAATGGCCAGTCTCTCCACAACTGAAACAGGAGATGTTTTTCTTCTTTGGGCAGTTTTCAAAGACATGCTCATTCTGCTTACAAAAATGGCAATAGTATTTCTTGAAGAAGCATTCTCCGGTATGCCTCTTCTTGCAAATTTTGCATTCAGGGATGGAAGGGTTAAATCCTCCTTTGGCAGGCTGATTTTTCTTCTTCCAGGGAGAATTATTTTTCTGCCTATCCGTACCTCTTTTGGCCAATTCTCTTGCCTTTACTTCTTCTTGTTTTCTTATCATACAGTTAGTTAGAATTCCTCCTAAATGTACGGAAGAAGCAATGGTCTGAGGCATAGTAGCCTTGATCATATCCCTGATCTCCTCTGCAAGACCCCAAATATATATTTCGGTTAGATTGGATTCAGGGGTTGAGAGGTGTGGAACTAAACGAGCATATTCGAACAACTTGGAGACATACTCCTGATGTTTAGTTCCCTCTATACGGAGATTCAAAAATTTTGTTTCAATTCTCTCTCTCATTAATGAGACAGAATCTTTAGATCACCATTTCCTTAAATTCTTCCCACTCCATGGCATAGGCCTTGTGCCGGCCCATGGCTTGGATAATAGAATTCCACCATTCTAGTGCATCATCTTTAAATAAATTTGATCCATAAAGCACAATATCTTCATCTGCACATTTGCTGATGGAGAGTTTTCTCCAGCCACCTTAGCGCTGCTATCGCTCCCTCATTTCCAGCATATTCTAGAGGTTGACAAGCTTGGAATGCACTAAAGTACATCCCTTCTTTCTATTCCTCTTCTTACTAACTTCTTCATCATTGCTTGATGAATTGTCTCCATTTGAACTATGGTTTTCTTCCCGGTTGTTTTTAGATTCAACAAGTTTATTTTTGGCTTTATCTTCTTTTATAGCTTTTAGAATTTTAGGACGAACTTCCTCTATTCCTTCTGCAATCATTTTCTTTATTTTTGCTTTCTGTTACAGTTTGTTTAAATGTTTCATTTTGGATTTGTTTGTTCTTGCCCCTTGTATTATGAGAAGGACCTGGTTTCGACATTCTATTCACAAGAGGAATTTTATTAGTATTTGGAATATATATTACAAAGATCGGAAAGGAAATTTACATATAACCCTGGTTACAGGCATTTTCTAGCATTTGTCTTAATGTTCTATTTTAGGCGTCTATAGAGGATAATCTATAATTTTATATTTCCAATTCTACTACTCATTCCTGTAAGGCTCTAATATGATTATTATCAGAACTTTCCTCATTTTCTTGAGATTTTGTACATTTGTATGCTCATAATACTCATATGGCCTATTAGAATCTTCTCTTTCTTCTCCTACAGTAACAGGATTATTTTTATAAGGGATTTCAGGTAATCCCTAATAATAGTATGGATTATAATATGGATTTTCTCCATAATCCGGATTTCGGCTTGCAGCCGTTGGAGCAGAATGAAAACTGATAGAAGTACATAAGGAATCACTGGAGATTTTAATTCTCTTAAGCTCTGATAAGTACTTCCGGTATGTTTTGAAATGGTTCCAGTTTCTAAATCCGTTTCATTCGTTGGTTGGAACTCATATCCATGTGGAGCATATTTTTGAACATAGAAAGGACCTTTTCCTTTTCCAGTCATCTGAACAAAAAAAATACTTTTATTTATACTTTATATTTTACATACTGAAATAGTAAATTATTACATTTTGTAGATTAGGGTGGTTATCGTTCCAGAGTAGTACCTCGAACAAAAATGTTCCCAGGAAAGAATGACGGGTCTAGGAAAGATTTATACACCATTATTTCCTTAGACAGAACATTCAGTTTGTCAGATAACTACATACCGGTCGGATGGTTACCCTTGGTTTATAATTATTTATTCTTTCTTTTTATCTTTTATTTTGTTTTTCTTTTTTTTTTCTTCTTCCAGTTAACGAACCCTTTCCTTGAGTTGCCTTGATTCTTTCTTCACTTCATCAGTTTCTCTTAAGGCACGATCAAGGAATTCTATGGGTGTTCCAAGATGAGGGGAAGGATAATTATATGGAGGTGGAGGTTCATGGATACCAAAAAGTATATCATTGTACACATTGTCGTATGGATCGTCGGTTCCATCAGTTGGTTCGTTGATATATTCTTCCAACATTAGAGGAAGAGTGTATGGATTTGGTGCACCTTTAGGTTAAAGGTATGGATCTCTCATTTCCATTTCATTAGGTTCCTCTTCTTCCGGTACTTCCCGCCTCCATTTCTTTTGCCAACATGTGCAGATGCTCCATATGAGTTCGTACACGCATTCTAGGATTTGAGGGTCTGCTGGGTCCTGCTTTATCAGATCTAGCATGATGAACTAGAGGTGGAGTTCCCATACCCTAGTTATCAAAATCAGAAGTACCCATCATCCAGGAAGAACTTGAACCTTTTAGGTTCTCAGAGTTTGCTTGTGGCATGGGTTCGTCATCAGAAATAACTACAGGCTCTTCTCTCGACCCTGTGGGATGATATCTCTCTCCTCCGGTTTGTCCGAAGATGTAATTGTAATAGTTATCTCCTGAAATTTGTATGTTTATCACTTATTTATTATAAGAATCTACCTACTTTTCTTAGCAGACAGTCTATTCTGGTTTAAGCTTAGATACCTTACCTGAGTATCTTAATTGCTAAAATCAAATAACGTCAAATCATGTTATAGCTTAGATACTAATCTCTAGTATCTAATATGTTGAAACAAATGGCTCTGATACCAACCTGTTACACCCCGGAATTAGCCTACCCGGGCGTGCGACCAACGATTGGTAATTGTATCTTATTTTATATCATCGAAGTTTTATAAACACAGCGGAATAGTTCATACCTCAGGATCTTTTCAAAAGACGGGGAATCTCCCGTTTCATTTCATTATAAATACGGATAAATCCCCAATATTGTACACAAACGTTTATTTTACAAAACCAAGGTTTATATGAGCTATTTCTTTCAACTGATGTACAGGGTGAACGTTCCCTTTTTCATGACATCATAAATCCATTCGTTCCATGGCTAATCAACAAAAATCATCCTTGGTTACCTGGAAAACGTTTGAAAATATTTTATCAGTATAAACTGGTAAATACAAATATATTGGAATCATAATCTGATAAGCGTGAACAAATAGAACAATTTTCCATCGTTTATGGTCAATTTACACTGTCAACTTTCAAACCACCAGCCACACCAGGGACCTTGGATATGATTTTACGTTTATTCAATATTCTGCCTTACGCCTTAAGTGGTAGGTCTTTCATAACAACCAAGGATTCAACCCCTAGCCCTGTTATAGCGTATCATGTGTACCACGTGTATATATACGTGACTCTATGGGCTGACTGCTATATAGTAAATCACCTTATGCAACCAATGTTATATTAATTCATTCAAGTCGGAATAAAATCAAAACCATTTTCAGTTTTGAAGTCATATTATAAAAAAACAAGTATTCACCTTGACAGAGTCTCAGCTTACTAGGCTTCTATAGTGAGTGTCCAAGTGGGCAGCGTCTCTGCTTTGTCGTCTAGCTTAGATTCTTCACATGATCGTTTCCTAGCTTCTCGTCTTTCTCTAAAGCGAACCGGCACTTCGGGAACTTAAACGTACGAGCGAGAATGGTTTAGTGGAAGTGGGATATCAGATATAACTCAAAGATTTCGTGTTTTGATGATTTGAAATGCTGAAACCCGACCTTGCTATTTATACCCAAATTTGGCGGCTGTGACGGACCATTTGGTTGATGACGGTCCGTCACCCTTTGGTCGTAACGGACCGTTACCGCTGGTGACGGTCCATCACCGAACTAGGGTTGACAAGTCATCGGACACGTGTTAGTGTCTGGTTGAATTACGGCGTGACGGACCGTTACGGAGCCGTGACGGTCCGTTATAGGGTTTCCACGCATCAGAATCAATCTGTTAGTCACCGGACACGTGGCATGCCATCATTGCATGCGTGGCCAACCCGTAACGGACCGTTACGGGCTGTGACGGTCCGTTACTGCCTGATTTTGAATTTTTTAACTTTAGGTCCTTGATCTTTTATAAAATTACACTTCTAGTCTCTTAACTTTTATTTTTATAATTTTTGGCACAAAAAATTTTCAAATGTTACATTTTGTACATCCCAAGTCTCCTTTGCACTTTTACAGGTTGCCACTTGTAATATCATTTCTTCCGGTAATGCTTGAAATGATGTGCAGTCGCCTCCATATCCTTCTTTTCGTCAAGTTGCGTACTCGCACTTGGTTCTATCATTTCTCATAGTCCGTTTGCCTTAAGTATGATTTTTTTTACAAATTTTCCATATGAAGTAATTTGTGGATTTTAGGACAGGGCATTTGAAATGGGAAACATAACTCGTCTCCTTATGTATTATTATTTCCTTGTCTGATTTTATCTAGCATCGTAACTTAGGTTTTTCTTCTAAAACCAAAATGAACTCGTGTATTTTTCTAACACAGTCTCAAATGCAATTCTCTAATCTAATTTAATCCGCTAAAAATTGCAATAACTATATAAACTTAAATTCCAAGGTAATTGGAACGTAAAACCTGGAATTTCGCGAATCCTTTGTGAGTACTTCTAATTTTCTGAATTTGGTGAAGTAAACCACGAACACCACTCGTTTCTCCTTTTCTCGTCTCCTTTGGTAACGGTCTCTTTCACTTTCTTGAACAAGGCACACAATTGCCTATTGGTTCCCTTTTTCTTTCCCGTGCCTTGTTTACATCGAATCAAATATGAACCACACTAAAAATCTATTTCTGTTTTCCTTTTGGTTGAACCAAATATGGCCTGGACCAATAATTCCTCTTCGGCTTTTTAATTTTAATTGACTAAGCCCACAAATTCCTTTTGTTTTTTTCCTACTTGTCGAACAACAAAAATTTAATAACCCCTCTTCTTTCTCTGACTTCGGGTTACACAAATTAGGGCTCAAAACCCTTTTCTCCTTTTCTCCAATTCTGGTTCGCGAACAAGGCAGGGCAACCACCCTTTTCTTCTTATTTGAATCTCTCTGGTTTACCAACACCACAAAATGGTTCACTCTTCTCTTATGCTTCACGAGCGACGACAAAAAGAAGCACAACACTTCTAATCTCTCTAGTCGTCTTTGGTTACTGGGGTTTTCGATCAACAACAACAATGATAGGGGTTCGATTTTACTCAAATTGTCCCTCTCTCCCCTCAATCGGCCGTTTCAATGGTTTCCTCTCCGTCGCACAAACCGGTAAGTCTCTTCTCTATCCCACTCTCTATTTGATTGTCACTCAATCGAATTCGTATGTCGGTCTAGACACGGTCGATACTCTTCTCTGAATCGATTCCTCTGAATCGACGGTCTTCTTCTCTGATTCGAACCTTTAGCTCTGATGCCACTGTTAGGTCTTCTTTCAACGATAGAACAACAATATAATCAAACTAATCTTTATTGATAGAAACGATCGTTTATTACATACTCGATATTTACTTCTATTTATACTAATCGAAAATCCTAGAATGGCCACCTTGAACCGTCGCATCCTTTGGTGGTGCCAGTTCCAAATTCCCGTATACACAAGCACGTGTATATGGTAGGTTTCCATTTTCTATTTTGAAATAATATACCCTTATACTATTTACATGTAAACATAACTTTACTAAACATAACTTTAACCTATTGACACTTTGGACCCTTAGACTTTGTACACATGGATTACTAAACTAGTATCCAATAGAAGAGTGATGTTTACAGCTTTCATGTAGTCTTGATTGATATAATATCATCAATGGTGGCTGTCGATTTAAACAGGTCTCAAGATGATATTAGTTTGGCTAACCTGGTTTTAAACAGAATCCAAAGTTGCACAATTAATCAATTAATTGACCCGATTTTAGGATCTTATATAAATCCTGAAATCAAGAACATGATCACATCAGTGACATAATTGATTTTTCGGTGTTTACAATATGAATCAAAGATGCAGCCTATAATGAATGGGGTGTCGGATGTGTTGATGGATATTCATGTCATTAGAGGAATAGACGCTTATGACAGTACTAGAGACTTCCAAACCATGAATGTGTTGCCTTTGTTAAATGCCAACGATGCGGTGGTTTTGTTGAAAGATTTTCGGCCCTCTCCCGTCTCTGTTGCTAGTGAATGGCAAAGCAATAGCAGTGCATCAACTATGCTAAGCAGTAATGGAAATAGATTATCAATGAAGAATGGTATCAATACATAACAAAATCCTTGGGGAACAAGCATGGTATCAGAACATACTTTCATAGAAAATTGTAGGTCCACTCTGGTCTACAGATCGATCTCTCTCGTATAACACACGGCATATACTCGTAGTGCGGAATCCAAACGAATAAACGCGTCTCGAACAGATAAGAACACAATACAAACACACAAGACAAGATTCTCTGAAAGCTCTCTGTATTACTCTGCTAAATGTGCTTACAAGTACAAATCTATTTAAGTCCTACAACTAAGCACTATTTATAGGTAACACCAAATCTGCCACAGGCGAACTTAACAAGTTCGCCACTCACATGGCATAGGCAAACTTGTTATGTTCGCCATTCACAAAATTTGACTATAATAGACAAATTACAATACTAAAGATTACAAAAGACCTATTCTATTACATAAAGCTACATGTCACACAAAATACTCCAACATACTCCCCCTTGATATTAGCTTGGTCTTTTAATCTTCAGTTGTTCTTCTAACTGTAACACCCTCTTGTATTGCAGAGCCTGTTCTCTCCATTCATCTGTATACATGATCTCTTTTCTCTTCAGAATCTGCTGATCTTTCTTTGAAAAGTTTATCAAATTTAGTGCATCATACAATCTATACAAAATCTTTCCATCTTTATCTTCAATCACAGCATCCCCAGTATCTACATCAATAAACCACCGCTTCATGTTTCCTATGAAATCTTGTGGGACTTTCTTTAAAGGAATCTTCTTCAAAGTATTTACTGGTTTGTATCTGTATTTCACCACTTTCTTGTTCAACACTGGATCATTGACCTTCTTTCTTACTCCTTTTTGAGGTTTTAAGTATTCATACTTACCAGACATACCTTCTCTCTTTATCAATCTGGCTATTGCATCCGCAATACCATCTCTTGATTTGTTTATCAATGGCTTAGAAGATAATCCATTCATCTCACATTGAGGTAAAGAATTCAGGTACTTCAATCCTTGCTTCAAATATTGAACACCATCAATTCTTTTTATCACAATTAGCTTAAACTCTTCCTTATAAAACCAACTAAGAATTCTTCCATTGCAATGACTATTGTTCACATACTTCTCTTTTTGAACAGGTGACGATGGTGTCACAGGCAATACCTTCTTCCAGCTTTTAACTACCTCTAACCACCTCTCCTAAGTCATTCCAGAGTCTTTATATAGGATAGGCTCTTCAGGCTCAACATTTGGAGTAACAGGCTTTATAATTTCAGGTTCTTTGTCCACAAACTCTTCAAATTCATCAGAACTCATCTCATAAGTCATATTATCTTGAAAAAAATCTAATGTTACAGTCACCCCGCTACATCCTTCATAAGTCACATTAGTTTCATCCTTCTCTAACACTACCTCCACAATCTCGCCCCCTTCAATATCAGATAGATCTTCATCATCATCAAGCAACTCATCAAGACTAGATAAACACTCAAGCTTGTCGGCATTCTCCAAATCATCACCAGAATCTTCATAGAATGAATCATCTAACATGTCTGTAATAGCTTGAATATCCTTATCTTGTTCACTGTCCTTTGATGAATCTTCTCCAGAACCAGAATCACCACGAACTACAGAAATTGGAACTATATCAAGAGCACCACTAGCGTCTTGACGTTCACCTCTTTGTTTATCCATGTCAGGTTCATCATCATTATTCTTTTGAATTTCAACATTATGACAAGCATCTTTCCCAGGCTTCTCTGTCATCTCCCCCTGAGCGTCAAGGCGCTCTAATAACTGTGATAATAGAATCTGCATCTCAGCTATTTGCCCACTCTGGGAGTTTATCTGTTGTTGATTTTGATAATCACTAGCTTGTAACACATCAATTTGACCTTGAAGCCCAACAACCCGTGCTTCTAAGGTAGATACCTTCTGTTCCAAAACTTGTATCTTTTTATCTTTCTCACTAGAATGATGCTTTGCTTGTGATGTAGATTGATGAGGTATGGATGGAGTAGCAGCTGGAGTAGGATTATGTGATGTTGTTGGAATTATAAGCAAAGTATCCATAAATTCAAAATCATTATTCACATTAGAAACACTTGTTGTAGCTTTTTGTCTTCTTTGAAACTCGAGGATCAGGAACATAGTCTGAATCCGAAGATTCATCTCGTAATTGTCTCTTTCCATGTACAGCATCAGCAGGAGGACCCCGAGCTGACTTTCTCCTAGGTAACTTATTTTTAATCCTTGGATGAACAGCCAACCGAGCATAGTGCTCAGGACTTAAATCTTGTTCTATTTCCTCTAAGTCAGTTGACGCATTCTCTTTATCAACATGATCACTTGAACTAGAACTAGAACTTGTGTTAATAGCTTATACATTCTCTGGTTTTGGTGATGGTGGATTCACATCCATGTTCTTATTATGCACCTCATGTTCTATGTGTTCATCATGATCTACATTCTCATCAACAGCTTCATTTTGTTATTCAACTTCAAGATTAGGTTATTCTTGTTGTGGTTGTTCTTGTTGTTGTTGTGATGGTTGTTGTTGTGATGGTTGTTGTTGTTCTTGAGCTTAATCAGCATGTATCCAGTTATCATTTGGAGGAGCCACATAATTAGGATTAACTATGTGTCCAAATAAAGCAGTAGGCACTGGAATCAATGTTGGATTCTGTTGCTTCACATTATGATAGTTTGTGAAAATTCTCTTTGTCATCGGAGTCAAAGTAAGTATTGGATTCAATGGTGGTAGATTAGGAATGAGATGGTTGATAATGACTTGTAAAAACCTAGGGTACATGATAAAACCCTATCCCTCAGGTGGTGTGATTTGTGCAACCAACTCCTTGTCGATATACAAAGCAAAATTGAATGGTCTGTTCAGGGTCAAAGCTACCATAGCTCCTTGTAATGCAGATTTAAGACCATCAGTTCATGCTTTCCTCGGTGACAAGCATTGAATGATTACGTGCATCAAATACCTCCATTGACCAACAAGACCTCCTTTACGTGCCTATGAATCATTAGCCCTGCCTCTATATCCCATTATATTAAAACATCCTGTGATTAAAGTAATAGGCAAGCTAATTGGATCAGTATCGACACCTCCTAAGCTCAAAGCTTCTCTTATAGTCTCCACAGATATAGCAATCTCTTGGTTATTCACAGTTGCTCGGATCACATTTGGATCAACTGTACAATCATGGTCAGCTGTATCCCAGAACTGCTGAATGTACTGTATACTGATCACAGGGTTGTAGGTCCACATGACTCATCTTAGGATCGATCTCGTGACAGGACGTCTCGATAACACGGAGTGCGGAATCCTACGTATTAACGTTTGTATACGAATTGACAATAGAAACAACAGGTAAATAAACTTTCTCTTTGTATTCCACAAAACACAGAGTTTACAAGATTCACCGAATACAATCGTTCAACTTTTTAAACAGAATCTGTAAACACCTATTTATAGACACAAACCTGCAATAGGCGAACTTAACAAGTTCGCTTCTAAAGATGCTTAGGCGAACTTATTATGTTCGCCTCTCTAAGAACTTATACAGAATTCCTAGTTCGCCTCACATGAGACTAGGCGAACTAGACAAGTTCGCATCTAGTAGAACTAGTTCTTACACTTAGACAAAATCTATACAATTACATAAAAACATAAAGACAATAAGACCTAAACTATTACAAAGCTTTTGTCATATATTCTATGTCCTAACAGACTCCCCCTTGACAATAGCTTGATCTTCTGTCTTCAGTCTTTATGACGAGCTCTTCCAGTTATCTGGTAGGCTGCTTCCTGCGTGCACTCCATATCTCTGACAGATCTCCAACACTCTTTTATACTGCAATCCTTGTTCTCTCCATTCATCAGTAAACATAATCTCATTCTTTTTTAACGTCCTCTGATCTTTCTTTGAGAAGTTGATAAGATTCATTGCATCATAGAAACTAACAATGACCTTATTATCTTTATCATCAATTCTAGCTTCACCAGTATTCACATCTACATACCACCATTTCATATTCCCCAGAAAATCTTGTGGTATTTTCTTCAATGGTATCTTCTATACAGCACGTACTGACTTGAATTTATACTTCCAGGTCACAATCTCAGTCTTTTGATCTACAATCTTCACTCTTTTTCCTTTCTATGGATTTAATCTTTCATACTTTCCTGATCCACCTTCTCTTATAATCAAGTTGGCAATCACATCGGCTAATCCACACTTTGATCTATTAATCAGTGGTTTCGTAGCTAGACCATTCATTTCACACCTTGGCAAGGTATTGAAATACTTGATCCTAGGCTTTAAGTATTGAACACCATCAGATCTTTTAAGAGCAAACAACTTCGAGTCATCATCATAAAACCAACTGATGATTCTTCTAATACACCGCTCTTTATTCACATATCTTTCTTTCTGAGCAGGTTGTACATGTGACTTGGGTAGTACTTTCATCCAACTGTTAACTACTTCTATCCACTGTTCTCTAGTCATTCCTGTATTTCTATACATCACAGGTTCTTCATTCAACTTAGGAGACACAGGATGTGTAGTATCAGTATCAGTATCTATCTTGGATTGAGCAGTATCATCAGGTGTAGTGATATCTTCAACAGAGTCCATAGAATCTGTTACTCCTTCATAAGAAAACTCAGGAATAACATCATCTTGGATGAAGTTATACGGTACATTAAGACCATCACTGCCTTCATATGTAACTTTATCTTTACTCTTTTCTATCTCAATCTCTACAATCTCTCCTTCTTCAACTTCATTATCCAACACATCCTCTTCAACATCATCAAATAATTCATCAATATCATCCAGACATTCTAACTTCTCAGCTTCTTCTTCTTCAGAAGCAGCTCCTTCTCAATCTTGATTCTGTTCAGGAACCTTCTTCTTATCAGGAGGTTGCTAAACATCCTACTTGGCAAGAGGCTATGACTAAGAAATTCAATGCCCTGGAATGTAATCAAACTTGGGAAGTTATGCAATTACCTAAGGGTAAGAAGGCTATTAAATGCAAATGGGTGTATAAAGTCAAAAATAATGTTGATGGCACACTTGAACGTTGCAAAGCACGTTTGGTTGTTCGTGGTGATACTCAGAAAGCCGAGATTGATTATATTGAGACTTTCTCCCCTGTAGTTAAAATGACTACTATTCGTATTCTTATTTTTGTTGCCACTAAATGTCATTGGGGTTTATATCAATTGGATGTCAATAATACTTTTTTACATGGGGATCTTGATGAAGACATTTATATTCTTCCTCCTCATGGAATGCCATTATCCTCTCCTGATCACGTTCTTAATCTCAAGAAGTCTCTTTATGGTTTGAAGCAAGCTTCAAGGCAGTGGTATGGAAAGCTTTCTGATGCTCTTAAGACCAAAGGCTATATGCGTTCTCCCAATGATTATTCTTTGTTTTCTAAGATGATGGGAGATTCTGTTGTTCATGTGGCTGTCTATGTCCATGACATTCTCCTTACAGGTAATAATGAACAGGAGATGACTGCTTTGAAGGCTTTCTTGCAATCCATGTTTTAGATCAAGGATCTTAGTAGTCTTAACTATTTTCTGGACATTGAGGTTCTCAAATCTCCTTCTTGTCTTATTATGACTCAACGAAAGTTTGCGAAGGATTTGCTAACTGAGTTTCCTACAGACAATGTTTTTTCTGTCTCGTCTCCTTTGCCTTTGCATTTACAACTCAAGCTCAATGAAGGTCAAGTTCTTGATGATCCTTTGGCCTATCATCGTCTTGTTGGTAAACTCAACTATCTCACTCATACTCGGCTTGATCTTGCTTTTGGGGTTCAGTTTCCCAACCAGTTTATGAGGGATCCACGTGTTCCTCATTGGGATGCTGCGTGGTACACTCTTCGTTATGTCAAAGGGACTTGTTCTCAAGGGTTGTTCTTTAATGATGATATGTCTTTGTCTGCTTATTGTGATTCGGATTGGGTGGCTTGCCCTAATACTCGGCGTTCTGTCAGTGGCTATTTAATTTCTCTTGGGGGAAGTCCTATTTCTTGGAAATCCAAGAAGCAAGCTACTGTTTCTCCTAATTCTGTTGAGGCTGAATATCGATCTTTTCACCGTGTCACATAGGAACTTGCTTGGTTGACTCGGTTATTTGTGGAGTTTCGGATTTACAATCTTACTCACGTTCCTCTCAAATGTGATAGTCAGGCGGCCATTCACATTGCTAAGAATCCAGTTTTTCATGAGCGAACTAAGCATATCGAGTTGGATTGTCATTTTGTCCATGAGAAGCTTCAAGTCGGTTTGATTTTGCTTTCTCAGATGCGGACTTCTGATCAACTTGCAGATTTATTCACTGAAAGTCTGGCTGGTCAACCGTATTCAGATATCATTTCCAAGTTGGGGTTGTATACGCCTCCAACTTGAGGGGGGTGTTAGCGAACTTAACATAAGTTCGCTTGTTATAATAGGGGCGAACTTAGTAAGTTCGCCCGACTACTTTTGATAGTTTCTCTTTTTGTATATAAATAGCTTCTTTGTAATCATTATTGAGTTATCAATCAAAAGTCATTCATTTTACCCCAATCATTCTCGCTCAATTTCTTTCTCTCGTTTATCATGCTCGCTTGTTTTAGTGTTCTCTCTCGATATCATAACATACGTGCATGTCATACTTTCTTTGCATTAATAAAAAGATAGGTAAATCCATAGTCGCATATCATCTTTCCATGTATTTTGGATTTGGGATATAGACAATTTCCAATGAATAACATAAGAAAAGGTAAACTCTAAACGAAACCTTTTACCTAAAAACGGTCATAATGTGCCACAATTTTTATAGAATTCTCCACAGCAACGCAATCTTCGACTTTCAACTGCAACACCAATCTAGAAACAACAAAAACGAAGCATATTTTCTTGAGGATAAAGATATATATTTTATAGACATAATTAACTAAAGAGTAAATTAGGGTTTCAGTTCATGTGGTTTGACCAAAATAACATTTTTAGTCCAAACGTTTCAATTTGACCTTTTCAGCATGTTAGTTTTATTTTTGTCTCAATTAAAGCCATGCCACTAAAGCTATCCATTTTTTTCTGTTAAGTTTGTATGAAATGACCATAATATCCCTGTAAGTAAACATTAAAAATTATATATAAATACTACATTCTCTCACCTCTTTTTCTCTAAAAGCGATGTGAAAACTCTTGGTGGTGAGGTGATGCCCATGTGACATGGACTTTATTTTCATATGGGTCTCACTCACATTGAATATACCAATGCCCTAAGAGCAAGAGGTATACCCAACTGATGAGAGTCTCAACTGATTGAAAACTGCACGTCACGTGGCGCCACGCAAGGGAAATACCGAAATGATTGACGTGGTGTGATCATTAAATGTTTTTTTTAATATTCATTTAAATAATAAACCATAATAAAATTAAACCTAAATAATATTTCATTAATAAAAAAAATTACATAATTCAAATTACTAAAAAAATTACAATAATAAATAAAACTTTGGTATACCATGACGTTCCTTGATCTGCTTTTGTTTTTTTCAATTAAAAATCGTTGCGGGCCAGAGAGATTATCAAGATCGTTGTCTAGAATTTCTATCTCCTCTTTTGTTCTCTTCCAATCCATCATGTCTTGTTGTGCCATGTTAAATCGTTTCAATTGTTCGACCATTTGTTGCCCGATTTCGATGTGAGTTGAAACAGAACCCGAGCCCGATGCTTGTGCTTTTTCTTTTTTCTTTCCGATCGGGCAAGGTATGTCTTCCACGTCATCCTGTGCATCTAGGTTGAGATCATAGATAGATCTTCCATCAGACGCGCCCGGACTAGCGTCGATGTTGGTCGATGTTCGTTTCTTTGACGATCCGGTTCGGGTTGGTGCAACGTTAACTGATTGCCACTTTGGTGATTTCTTCAAAAGTTCCCAAAACACTATTGGTGTGTCGCCTCCTACATCGTCTTGAAAGTGGTCGGTAGCTTTCACCAAAACATCGGTTTCAGTCTCACCGCTTCTTCGGTCCCCCAAAACACTATTGGTGTGTCCCCCAAAACACTATTGGTGTTTCGTTACAAATCACCTCTCCTTATTTGGGTTTAGTCCCCGAAACCCGACTTCACATAAAAAGATTCGGATAATATTTGAGCATTTCTTCCTCGGTTTTCCAAGTCATTTCCGCTCCCTTCTTATGTTTCCAGCTCACCAAAACTTGGCAAATCTCTTTATTGCGTAAACGCTTCACCTTTCGATCCAAGATTGCCACCGGTTCCTCAACATAATTCAACTTTTCATCTAATTCAATATCATCCAATGGAACAAAAGTAGTTTCATCCGCCAAATATTTTCGCAAATGAGACACATGAAACGTGTTATGAAGTCTACTTAGTCCCTCCGGTAGCTCCAAACGATAAGCCACCACACCCACCCTTGCTATCACCTTAAACGGTACGATAAAACGTGGACTTAAATTCCCCCGTTTCCTAAACCGTATCACCCATTTCCAAGGAGGGACTTTCAAAAGCACAAAGTCCCCCACTTGAAACTCAATCGCCCGCTTTCTATTATCCGCATAGGACTTTTGGCGATCTTGAGCCGCCTTCAAGCGTGCCCTTATTTGGTCAATACTACTATTAGTTTCCTTGACCACCTCTTTACTACCAAGATCCCGTTGACCAATTTCACCCCAACACACGGGTGTTCGACATTTCCTCCCATACAACGCCTCAAAAGGTGTCATACCAATACTAGAATAGTAGCTATTGTTGTAAGAAAATTCTGCCGACGGTAAATGGTCGTCCCAATTACCCCAAAATCCAAAGCACACGCTCGCAACATACCTCGAGCGTTTGAATCGTCCGCTCGCTTTGACTGTAACATCCATGCTTTTTCGAGTATTATTTCATTTTATTTTCCTTATTTTACAATAATGACAATTCCATTTTCAATATTGTACTCAACATTTCACATTATTTACTATTTTAAACATGTATCAATTTAATTAAATACATATAGATGTATATAACATATGCATATATATAAAATGCTTAAATCAAAATAAAACTTATAAAGTTTTTACATTTTTTTTATATAAAAGTATTTACTTATGGATAAATATGTAAATATATGTATATATATTAATACAATTTATTATTCTATAAAAGAATGTATAATTTATTCTTTTATAAAATAATTATAATAAATAATAAACTAGACTTTCATAAAAATGAAAATCTAAAACAAATAACATTATTCTTGAACCTTTTGATACAAATAAACCCCCCTAACTCTTCTGAACCCTCAAATTTGAACCCTCACCCCTTGAATTAAACCTTCAAACCCTAGAGTTGACCTAAGCCCCAAATTGTGACCATAGTTGACTCCCAAAGTCAAACCAGTCGAAATTGTGCACTACAAGACCCAATTCGATCAAATCAGGCTTGACATGGACTCCTCATACAGGTGAAATTGATTACATACCATGCCCAGGCCAAAACAATAAGCCAAATTCGATCAATTGAGGGGGGCATTTTAGAATTCAAACGAATTTGGCGTTGGATAGTCAAGACTGTATCAATCCACCATTTAATTCGTGAAATCAACGCCTTTGGATCCCGAAAATCACGCACTGATTGATCTTGAATATATTCAGACCTCAAACGCGACTCGATTCATCCAAAAATCAAACCGTATACGCGTAATTTAATCCCGACAGCTGTCATACGCCAACTTTTAATCGAATTGTACAATTAGGGTGGAATTAAACAAATTAAACCCATCCCACACAGTTGCGCACCCTCATACAAACTCTCTGAAACCTTAATCGCACCCCATTTAACCCTTGGACGACGATCGAGTCTCAAGAACAGCAGGTCTTAATTCGTAGCCGCCTGCACTTGTTGCCCTATCTAAACGAGTAAGTTTTATATCGTTAGGTTCGTAATCGAGTCCCGAACAATAGCCCCTTATCAATTCGAGCTATCATAATCTATCGAAATCAATTGGAATTAGGGTTCTTAGTCGTTTTGCTCGAAATCTGATTTGGGGAATTTGGGTTATTCAACTTAGCGTATTTAATTTTTCTTGTTCCTATTGTGACCAGCGAACCACCCGGTCCGACTGGTTAAGTCCTTGCTCCATCGGACCCAGTGGCGTGGGTTCGAAACCCACGGCCCGCATGACCGACCTGTTCTTTTTGCGCTTTCAGTAAAAGCAAACCCGGACCCTTTTGAGCAAGTTAAATCAATTTAAAACTGGATCCTCATCAGAGGACCACACCCCGGGCCAGTGGTTTGTTCATCCGACTTGTACAACACAGACCCGGGTTTGAGTCCCCCAGGTCTGTATTATTTTTAAAAACAGTTTCTAAAACTCCAAAAATTTTATAAAAATTATTTTTATAAACCTTGAAATGTTTATAACAGAATAAAACCAGATTTATTAATTTTCAATATAAATTCAGATTTATTTCGAATTTAGTTGTTAAATTTGTATGTTAAACTTTTAAAACAAAGATTCAAATATTTAAATTAATTTCTAAATAAAAAAATAATTAATTTTATAAAAGTTGTAAAATATTAACTTTATTTACAAAAAACAAAATACTTATTTCCAAAGGATAAATAAATAAATAAAAGTTATTTATTATAACATGCAAAGTTAAATGTATAACCCTACACATAAATATTATTTACACCACTCCGTATTTACACACCTTTTTAAATAAGTAAATAGGGTAAGAAAATTAATTGTTAAATTATAATTAATATAAAACACCCGATACATTTTTATTACTAAAAGACTAGGTTACATATTTTATAAATAAATAATTAAGGTAAAAATTATTTATTTAAGTTATATTTAAGAATTATTTATTTAAGTTATACTTAATTATCCCTAATACCTACATTATTTTTATAACTAAGTAAATAAATAATAATTTTGTAATTTATTTATTTAGTTATTCAAACTCAAACCTTGATCAAAATGTTCTAAAAATATCCATTTCAAACCTTTCATCTTATGCAATACCTTTGAAGGACAAACCACTAACTTTATACACACGTCCAATTCAACCCTAGACTTAGACATAGACTATTGTGCACACTATTAATTCAATATACATTCCAATCTATGTTAACGTTGTGCATTACAAGGGTCATATTACTATCTAGTCTCTCGAGTTAGCTACGCCTTTTGAATCAAGTGAGTATTACATAGCCCCTTTTACTCTTTTACATTTTTGGGGTGGAACATGAACACTATACAAACTATTGCTTACATTTACACAAACTACACAAATATAAATCCTCTTTACATTCATGTGTGCAATTTGAGCTTTATGTCTGAGTGCTAGGTGTATTAACTTTTGTGTGCAGATTATGTACAATCATTAACTATTCAAGCCGACGGTTAACAATGATAGATCTATTGAGTCTGACAAACCCACCCAGATTGGGGTGATTGTTACCTACAACATAATTTGCATGCTAGTTACAAAGGTTTGATTGTACTTTGGTTACACAGTAGTTACTCCCCATAAATGCCTTATTTTATCATGTTATGTAAGGATTTGACTATTTACATCTATACACTATTTATGATTAAACCTGTGTATGCTCACCAACTTTTTAGTTGACCTTATTTTATTCATGTTTCAGGTGCTAATGTGTGATTTTGATCAAGACTTGCTACACATAAGTTTTGGACCTAGTTAATTTTAAATAAAGGATTATGTATTTCATATTATGTACTTGGTTTGATTTTGTTTTGTCTTGAATGTTTGAAATGAATTTAAATGATTAATATATTTCAATTTAGTCAACTTTGTGCTCATGAACAGTCTACATGTCCCGCCCCGACGTATTCTGCTGTTGGTTAGGGTGTGACAGATTGGTATCAGAGCCTTGGTTATAGGGAATTAGGTTATTAGACACTCTTGACCTAGACTATAACCTTAGGACACCCATACTATGCCATGCTACTACATGCTATATGATTATTTCTTATGTGAATAATTTTACATGTTATACTAAATAATTACATCATATGATACAGTACTTAATAGTCTGTATGTCACATTACCTGCCAACTTTTGTCTCCTATTCATTGTTACCTATTTGATTTATTTAAAGTGTTATCTTAAGTTTTCCACACACACTCATACACACTTAGTTCTTCATGCACCCTTAATCTCACACACAAAGTATCACCACCTCTTGTGAACAAAAAATTTAAACTATTGAGCCTAATGTCCAACAATAATAAACTAAGAAGCCCATCTATCCTACAAGAAGAATAAGCCCGCTGCAATAAATAAACCTCATTTTCGGGCCTCCAAGCCCAGTCCACAACTATTCTCATCCTAACCATGAGTCCAACAATAGTGTTATTAGTACATGATGGCTGGAAGAATGTGTAGGCCCATGAGGAATTCTGGCCAAGGAAAGACAGGATACTTAAGTGTGTCCTAGTGACCCACTCCTCTTTCCTAGGAATTCTCCTTAGGGATACACTACTTATAGGTCAAGTGTACTCCTAAAGCACTATTGTGAAGACTCGGTGTTATGACTAGTCAAACTCTAAACCTATGAGGACTCCTACTCTCCTCCCTCCCCGGTATACCGTCCCGGAGCAGAGTCAGATTGGGAAGAAGACATCAGGTCACCCGTGTATCGGTCACCACCACCCCCAGCTGCCAGGCCAAGGTTGATGTAAGGGCAGATTGGATTAGGAACACCGGCCCAAGGCTTCGAACACCTGGATCATCCGCACCCAGAAACCCGTATCAGACACCCTATCTCCACAATCAGTTACCACCCCCACTAAGAGACCCATATCTAATGCCCGACCCGTACCATCCTAACCCTTGGGTAAGGCATACCACGACACCCACTAGTGTTATGGGAATTCCAACCAATGACATTCACCAATATGTAAGGATCTCAGAATTTGAGAGGCAAAGGATGGAGCAGGGGGTAATGCACGACTTGCAAGGACAAAGAATGGATAGCCTAGCAAACCAATTAGGGTACCAAAAGGAGTTAATCTCTATCCTTGAAAAAGAAATACTGGAGCATCGCACGGAGACAGTTAAAGCTGAAGCCAGATTGGCTACCCGAGTGACCATAGCGGTACTCGTATTGGGAATTATTCTCCTTCTAGTGGAAAGCTACAAGAGACGTTAACAAAATTATTTTTCCATTATTTATTGTCTTTAAATTTTCAGTTTGAGAACCATTTCCCTATGTTTTGAGTAATGTTTAACATTTCAGCATTTAATCAATTTTATATATTCCAACTCTAAAATTATTATTCATTGATTTGACCCGTTGAATGTGAATTTCATCCATCATATTTTCATCGAGATCCTCCAAGTATCAACTTCTTCATCCAACACGATTTGGTACACTACCGGAAATCTCCTTCGTAAACAACCCAACCTATTAGCTTTAAACAACCTCGTTATTTTCAAACCAAACGTTTATCAAACTTTTAGAGAGTATCAGAAATACAAATTTTTTCATAAAAAAATTGTTCACCGTGTAAGGAAACTTAATACAACCTATTTTATAAAAATATTATTTCGAATTGATAAATAATTATGATTTTCCTCATTGAATTAATTATTTCTAAACTGTGGCTAAATCAATATACAACTACTTGTTTAAGCCAATAATTCATCTTAAAAATATTCTCTTATTAATAATTGAAATTTTAAATTAAAATATTTTTCCTATAAATTGTCTATTTATTTAGATTATTTAACACAATAGTTTCATTACTTTCTATATCTACAACCAAGAACAATTTACAATTTCATATTTTCAAACAAAGATCAATTATTTGTAAACACATTTCCCTGAGTGTTTTCAGAACCTCCTCGTTACCTTTCACTTGCCGCTTCAAAAGACGATCTATACCGCGTATACGTTAACCATCCCCACAAACCTCAACGAGATTTAAAGAGCTAGAACCTAACTACCATATTTTACACGAACGCCAAACAACACGCTTCCCCGCAACACCTGGTCACATACAAAACTCGTTGATATATGTCACACATGAAATTCAATAACTTATATATGCACGTTCGCAAGATACACAACACGGCCACGTAATACACGAAACTTGTTCATTTGCAATACACACGCTACCAGATTGAACACATAATACATGAAACTTGGTTGTTTGTAATATACATGATACATAACAATTGTTTGTTTGGTACATAATACTAGATTAACCACACTGAACATAAAACTTATTTGGTTACAAAGTACATGATACTAAATTATGCACATTATACAATATACATGATATTAAATTGTTTACATTACACAAGGAAGCTTATTTGTTTACAAAATACATGATACTAAGTGGTTAACATCATACATGAAATTCATTTCTTGCCATATACGTGACGCTAAATTGTTCACGTTACACATGAAACCTATTTGATTACAAGCTACATGACACTAGATCATACATGAAACTTGGATGTTACATTATACACAAAACTAAATTGCTTACAATTGTTGCAATTAATTGATTACATTATACACAAGGCATGGTCTTACGTTTTGTTCACCAAAGTTGAAAACCATAACTCATTGAAGCTACTCGGGGTTTAACGTATTCTTGTTCAAACTCGAGGAAGCTGTAACACTTTAAAAAACTCGGTGTTTGATGTATTCTTGTTCAAACATGAGTAAACTATGGAACTTTAAGTTATACTACTCTTTAGTTACTAAGTGGCCTGCCTACTTAAGGACATAGTTACTTCTTAGAAACTCATATGTGAAAACAATAGACATGAACTAAGTGAATTTGTGCTCTTTTGACCCACACACAAAGGAAGGATCTATACGGACCATGCGATGATTCGAGTAATTACGGGTGCACACGTAATTATAAAAATAAACGCATGGAAAACATAGTGAATTATGTTGTGTGTTATGACCTAAAACCTATCGTGATATATAGCAACGAAACTAATGTGATATGACAAGGGCATGGTGGATACGCCAATGGTACTTCCTATATATAAGTGCCCTATCATATTATCAGGAGTAACGTTGTTCGTGTCACGTGAAGTTTTGACCTAAACCAATGTTTGTGTAACCTCTTGTCCATTAACAGTTTTGAGCATATTTGGCAACATCATAAACAAACCCGGATCGTCAAGTTTCCCATCAAATCCATTCCAAGTAACATATTGCACCTCTAGATTCTTCGACAGATCACTCCTTAACTCACTTGAAACAAAAAAATCCACTAATATCATCCATACTTAGCTTAAGCTTTAAACCTTAATCTTGTTATCTATCAGCCTCCTCAAACCAACGATCAAAACTCAAACACACTTCCTTCCTAATTCAGTAATCTTTGCTAACTAAATTTTGGGACAAAATTCCCTTAACATGGGGAGACTGTAAACATACAGGATTTTTCAAACCATAAAAATTTCCTTAATCGTCTTGTTTTAATGATTTCAATAATAACAATACATTTAAAAATTTGTATTTATCCGAGTCACACTAATTATTAATTTCAATTCGAAGTTTTAAATTTGCATATTCATATAGTCTTCTATTATTATGTATAACACGTGTACGTATATTCATAGAGACACATGTATATATAAATTTATGGTTATTTTAAATAAATCAGTTATAGAAATATATAAATAGATATATGGATATACATTGTATTAATATTTAAAGTAAAATTTATAAAATTTAATCATGTGTTTACACCTTTTTATTTATATTTATTAAAATACAAATAAGTGTGTAAAAATACACACATTGAATTTTATTAAATAAACCATTTGTGCAAATTACAATTCTAAAAGGGAATTAAAACAAATCATATGAAATTTTTTTTTAAACATTGTAATAACAGTTTGGTAAATAAATTAAATAAATTTATGGCAAAGAATTTTAGGCTTGAACCCTCAAATTGAAACCCCTTTTTGATCTTGAAAACCAAAATCGCCCCTTTGACTTTGTGAAGTCAACATAAACTATTTTCTTGCAAATCCATCTTCAATCGATCAAATTTCCGACATTAAAGGACTTACCTTATATACCTAAATGTATCACGGTCGATTTCCAACTCAATTCATCAGTCAATTACACGTTATTTGCGGCTAGATTCAAATGAAAGCGCGTTTGACTTCCTATAGTCAAACCGAGCAAAAACTCGAATTCAATTCATATAATTAGACATACATACAGGTCAGATATGATTCTTATATGTTACTAGCGAGTTTCGAAATCCAAAACATTACCAAATTTGCCGCAATTAAGAGAATTGATTCAAAAGTCAAACATGTAACCGTTTTCTTTCAATGCCAAACCAAATTGACAGGTTCGAAGTACTACCTACTCATACATCATTGTGATACATTTTACTTACATTCTAAACTCTCAATCGCAAACAATTGTGGTGCTTGATCCGACGACAAGATCAGGGACTTTGTTTCCTCCGGTCGACAGAACTCGTTACTCCACCAAAACAAGTAAGACTAATCTCTTTTGATTCGTTTTTGAACGTATATCGAAAGCCCCATATCAATTTGCTCAAGTCTTTTGTATCGGATTCGATTTCTATTGAGATTCAAGGACCTGTTCATACGATTTGGATTGGGGATTTCGATCGACCCGTTTAACATTTTTAAATAAATGGTTTCGAGTTTATTCAGCGAAACCATCTAGTCCGACTGGTTAAGGCCTTGCACCATCGGACCAGATGGTGTGGATTCAAAACCCATACTCAGCAGCCTTTTGCGTTTTTACTAAAACCCAAGCCTGACCCACTTCAAAATCGCAACAAAAGTATCAGAAGCCGGATCTTCATCAGAGAACCACACCTCGGCCCAGTGGTTTACTCGCTTGGCACATACAGAACAGACCCAGGTTCGATCCCCCAGGTTTGTTTATATTTTAAACACCCATTTAAAGCTCCAAATTTTATAAATAAATTATTTTTATAAACCATATAATGTTTTTAACATAATAAAATCAGATCTATAAATTTTCAATATAAATTCATTTTATTATGAATTTATGGCTAAAAAAACGGTATATTAAATATTTAAAACAAAAATTTAGATATTTAAATTAATTTTCAAATAAAAACAATTGATTTTATAAAGTTTATAAAATATTAATTTTATTTAAAGCAAACAAGTATTTATTTTAAAGATGATAAATAAATAGAATTTATTTATTATAATCCACAATAAAAAGTTAAATGTTAGATTTTATACATAAATATTATTTACACAACTTTATATTTACAAATCTTTAAACATAAATAAATAAGGTAAAAAAATAATTTATTTAAATTATACATCAATATTTTTACACAACTTTATAAATGAATAAATAAAGAAAAATTATTTATTTAACTTATACCTTAAACATAATTTTCACACTATTTCTCTTACTAAATAAATAAATAAATATTGTTTAAATTATTTAGTTATTTATACCCAAATTTAATTATTCTAAAAACTGTTTAGTTCAATATTTCATTTTATACAACACCCGTTTTAAGTACAAACCACAAACTCATCCCTTCGTACACACGTCCAAATCAATCCTAGACTTAGACAAAGACTATCGTACACTATTAATCCATTATACATTACACACTAGGTTAACGTGGTGAGTTACAATGATTACTTTGCCATCTAGACTCTTGTTCTAGCTACACCTTTGATTCAGGTGAGTATTACATAACCCCTTTTACACTTTTACACTTTTTAGGGTGAAACATGAACACTATACATTCAATGATTTACATTTACACAAAGTACACAAATACAAATCCACTTTACATTCATGTGTGCAAATTTGAGCTTTATGTTTGAGTGCTAGGTTTGTTAACTTTTGTATGCAATTTATGTGCAATCATTAACTATTCAAGCTGACGGTTAACAATGATAGATCTATTGAGTCTGACAAACCCACCCAGATTGGGGTGATTGTTACCGACAACATAATTTGCATGCTAGTTACAAAAGGTTTGATTGTACTTTGGTTACACAGTAGTTGCTCCCCATAAATGCCTTATTTTATCATGTTATGTAAGGATTTGACTATTTACTTCTATACACTATTTATGATTAAACCTGTGTATGCTCACCAACTTTTTAGTTGACCTTATTTTATTCATGTTTCAGGTGCTAATGTGTGATTTTGATCAAGACTTGCTACACATAAGTTTTGGACCTAGTTAATTTTAAATAAAGGATTATGTATTTCATATTATGTACTTGGTTTGATTTTGTTTTGTTTTGAATGTTTGAAATGAATTTAAATGATTAATATATTTCAATTTAGTCAACCTTGTGCTCATGAACAGTCTATATGTCCCGCCCCGACGTATTCCGCCGTCGGTTGGGGTGTGACAGATAGATATATTGAGTCTGACAAACCCACCCAGATTGGGGTGATTGTTACCGACAACACAATTTGCATGCTAGTTACAAAAGTTTGATTGTACTTTAGTTACACAATAGCTGCTCCCCATAAATGCATTATTTTATCATGATATGTAAGGATTTGTTTATTCATATCTATACACTATCTATGTACAAACCTGTGTATGCTCACCAACTTTTTAGTTGACTTTATTTTATTCATGTTTCATGTGCTAATGAGTGAGTCTGATCAAGGCATGCTACACATAGGCTTTCGACTTAGTTAAATTTAAATATAGACTATTATGTATTTTATTGATGTACTTGTTTGAATTTGGTTGTGTTGAATTATTTGAAGTTAAATTTGATGATTAAAATATTGAAATCTAGTCAACCTTGTGCTCATGAACAGTCTACATGTCCCGTCCCGACGTTTCCGCCGTCGGTTGGGGTGTGACAGATTGGAATCAGAGCCTTGGTTATAGGGAACAAGGTTATTAGACACCCTTAACCTAGACTATAACTTTAGGACAGCCACTTATGCCATGCTTCATGATTATGTGATACGTGCTACATGCTATGTGTTACATGTTTACTATGATTAGCTATTATTTCACTTTGATTCTTTAATTGTTAAAATTCATGACTTGTTAGACTATACTTAAATAATAACTTAAACAAACAATATCCCTACCTATACCCTAAAGCCTCATAACCTTCTTACCTATTTCTCCATCATCATCTTCATAGCATGTGGAAACTTCATGGATCCAAATCTATAAAATTTCTTTATTCCCTCGTTAAGGCTTTTAAACTTTGTTAATTATTTGAGGACACGTGTGTAACATTTCGGATTTTAGTATGCCTATTTCAGTTCAATGTAATGCAATTTCAAGTTCTATACTCGTGCAATGCCTCATTATTTTTCTCGTCGTAAAATTTAATGCAATGATCCTATACAAATTCGCAAGTTTTACTCGATTATTTACATTTAAACGCTATACAAGAAACTATTTGGTACAAACTTATCAAACCTGAAAAGTCAAGGACTAAAATTGAAAAACATCAAGAAACCCTAGTGAGCACGGTCGTGCTTCGTTCTAGCACGGTCGCGCCAAGTGCTTTGGCACGGTCGCGCGACCTGCTCTGCAACGATCGCGCCCGGTGCCTAGGCACGGTCGCGCCTCTCCTTGGCACGGTCGCGCCTGCGTAACAGAAAAACGTAAATGCAGATTAATCACCCGATCGTTCGAATCCGAAACCGTTATACGTTTCTTTTCCCCTTAACAATTGTATTACCACTTTTCAAATCTCAAACGCCTCAGTATTCATTTGCAAGAAAACTCTCTCAAGCAAATTTCAAGAAAGAAACTCTCTCAAAGCTTTTCGACCCAAATGCTCCCAACTCAGTAGCAGAATCGCGATATCAAACCATCTCTGAAGCTTCCGGACTGTCTGGATTGACCGGAGTTGCAGTAAAGATCGTCGGAACTCGAGCCGTCGTCGCCGGAGCTTCCTTCCAACCGTTCTCTATAAATTCGTTTCGTTTCAGGGTAAATATAATCGTCTTCTCATTCATTTCAGTATCATTATCAAAAGCCCTCATCCAATTTGGGCTTCCACAATAGAAATCGACCAGAATCAGAAACCATGTTTCCAATAAAAATGATTTAATCGAACCCCTACTTAAACCCGATTTCCATACAATTAAGGTATATGAAAAGACACGTAATAACCTATTAATCAAAAGCCCTAACAATTCCAGTGTTTAAAATACAAGAAATTCTCGATTCGTGTCTGATTTAGATTAGACACGGTCGCGCTAATCATCTAGCGCGGCCGTGCCTCGTGTAGCGCGGTCGTGTCGACTTGAAGCGCGGTCGTGTCATCCGTCCAGACCTTGTCATGCCCTTTGGGCTAGTCTCTGTTGTGTCTAAAAATCATAAACGCGACCGTGCCGGGCTAAGGCACGGTCGTGCCTGATGACTTGTCTAGATTGTGCTCCTGATTGATCAACCCGGTCGCGCCCCGACTAGCGCGGTCGCGCCCGTGGCTTGAGCACGATCGTGCCCTTCCGAGGCACGGTCGTGCTAGACTCAGAATTTTTAACAGAATTATAATTTTATATTTTAATCAGTAAATGTTTCAGATTTTATAAAAATATGTTTTCTGTATTTAAAAATAGATTAAAAGTTTAATCTTGGTATAAATGTAATTTATTGAAAAGTTTATAAAAATTAAATTTATATTTATCATCTTACACTTAAATGATATTTTAAATAACTAAGTTACAAAATTTATAAATAATGATGACTTATTACTTTACATTTTAAATCAAAATCGTTTTATTTATTTATACTTAATTACAATTAATATTGACATTATTTCATAAACTATAGTTATACACTTATTTATTTAATTCAAACCTAATTAAATTGTTTCAAACATATTTTACCTCAAACTTTATATATTTTATTCAATCCTTTTTAAATACAAACCAATGGTTTTACATACAAATCCAACTTTCATTCTTAAACTTTATACATCTATGTGATTCAATGCATATTACTATTTAGGTTAAAGTGTGCTTTTCAAGGATCTTTTGCTATCTATATCCTTGTTAGCTTCACTTCCATACCAAGTGAGTATTCACAACCCCTTTTTTTTTCTCTTTTACACTTTTGGGGTGGAACATGAACTCTATACTCATTACACATTACACAATTGCATTTACACAAACAACACAAGTGCAAAAATCCTATTTACATACATGTGTGCAAAAATTTGAGCTTTGTGCCCGAGTGCTAGGTGTGTTTAACCTTTGTATGCTCTTATGTGCAATCATTAACTATACAAGCCGACGGTTTTCAATGATGGATCTATTGAGTCTGACAAACCCACCCATGGTACGCGGTGATTGAAACCGACAACACATTTGTTTTGCATGCTAGTTACAAGGTTTGATTGTACATTTGGTTACACAATAGTTACTCCCCATGAACGCCTTATTTATCATGTCATGTAAAGGATTTGTTTTCAACTATATGCTATCTATATACAACTGTGTTATACTCACCAACTTTTTAGTTGACTTTATTTTATTCATGTTTCAGGCCCCAATATGTGAGAATGATTCAAGACGTGTTCAACATAGGATTTGGACTTAGCAAAATAAATCAAGAATTTTATGAATTGTTTATGTTTCTTGTTTGAATTTGATCTTGTACTTGGATTTACTGTAATGCAAATTTGACTTTAATATATTTCAATTTAGTCAACCATGTGCTATGAACAGTCTTACATGTCCCGCCCCGATGATTCCGCCATCGGTCGGGGTGTGACAGATTGGTATCAGAGCCTTGGTTATAGGGATTTAGGTTATTAGACATCTTGACCTAGACTATAACTTTAGGACACCCACTTATGTTATGCTTCATGATTTTGTGCTATGTGCTACATGCTTACCATGATTAATTATTATTATATTTGCTACCTTCTTTGTTAGAAATGCATGACTTATTAGGATATTCTTAAATAATAATTAAATAAATAACATCCTTTCCTATGGCCTAAACCTCTTATTATTCTTATCTTCTTTTTCTATCTTTATCCTTTCTAAGCATGTGGAAAATTCTTGAAGCAAAAATCTTTAAATAAAATTTTTATTTCTTCGTTGAGGTTTTTAAACTTGTTAAATTATTTGAGGACACGTGCAATCTGGAAGGGTGACACATGTATTTTGGGTTTTCTGTCTAGGAAAGCATTTCGCATAAATCCCAATCAACCGAGGGACCCGTATGCTTTCCTGGGAACTCCCGAGATGAGTGTTTACCTATAGGCTAAAGCATGTCTCCTTGAAAATTATATGAGTTTAAATTAACCTTAATATGCCTTAGTATTCAAGTGAATTTTTGTCACTTTTGAGTACAATCCAAACTATGATTATCTATCTTTTATTTTGTTATCTCATTCTATTAAATCCTAGCAATTCTCATAAGTTCTTACAATCTCTCTTGTCTTGTGTTTCAAATCTGTAGAATGCCTCCTCGTCGTGCTCCCGCCGCTAACGCCAACTCCGACATTGCTGCTATCCTTACTCAATTGGTGACACAACTCACCCAAGCCAATGGTGCCACTAATGGAAATGGAAGCAATAGTGGTAATAATGGTGGTAATGGTGGAAATGGTGGTAATCCATCCCAATGCACCTTCAAGCACTTCAATTCGTGCAATCCCCTAAAGTTTTATGGAACCGAAGGAGCTACCGGACTCCTCCAATGGTTCGAAAGTATTGAGAATACCTTTCTCAATAGTGACTGTCCCGACAACCTCCGTGTTCGTCATGCTACTAGTGTCCTTCAAAAGCGGGCACTTACATGGTGGAATGGGGAGAAAAGGAATAGGGGTGTTGATGTAACTATGGCCTTACCTTGGGATGAGGTCAAAAGGCTTATGACCGAGGAGTTCTGTCCTCGTAATGAAGTGAAGAAGTTAGAGGCCGAATTTTGGGATCTTGCCCAAGATAGTGGGGAACACTTGGCTTACACAACTCGGTTCCATGAATTGAGTCTTCTTGTGCCCCACATGGTCACTCCATTATCTCGTTGCATCGAAAAGTACATTGGTGGGCTACCAAGACAAATTCAAGATACTGTCTTAGGTAGAAATCCTGCTACTTTGGAAGATGCCATCCGCCTGTCTGCTACCCTAACCGATAATCATATTAAAGCTGGAACTCTTACCAAAAAGGGTTCTAAGAAAGTTGTTGAAACCGTAGCCCCTCCTAACCACACCAAAGAAGCTACAACCGAGCCCTCTCGCAACACTAGAAAGAGGAAGGTTAGAAATTTTGCTGTGGTTACTCCTGCTGTTCCCGTGAACCAAGCTGCACCTATGGTTCAAGCACCAGTCAAAAAGCCATATGGTGGAATTTACCCACTTTGTGCCACCTGCAACTATCATCATCCCCAAAACATCCCATGTCGCCTTTGTACTTATTGTGGGAGATATGGTGATACGGTTAATGTTTGTAGGACCAAAGCCCTTACGGGCCAAGTCAACCCTCCAAACCAAACCGTAACTTAAGTAGCTAATCAAGGTGCTCCCGCCATTGCTAATGGGCGTGCTTGTTATGAGTGTGGTGACCCGAATCATTTTCGTAATCTATGTCCAAGGCTCGCAAATACTAGACAAGGTGGAGCTCGTGGGCGTGCTTTCAACATTAACGCCAACGAAGCTCAAGCCAACAACGACGTGGTTAATGGTACGTTCCTTGTTAATAGTCAATATGCCTCCATTTTGTTCGATACCGGTGCCGATAAAAGTTTTGTGTCACTTAATTTTGAGCCTTTACTTGCAAAGACACGATCCCAATTAGAGAAAACCTTCACCGTTGAAATAGCAAATGGTGACTCCCTTACAATTGAGTCTATTATCTATGATTGCTCTTTAGAACTTAATGATCATGCATTCCCAATCAACCTTATTCCAATGCCACTAGGAAGCTTTGACATTATCATAGGTATGGATTGGCTATCAAATCATCATGCCGAAGTTATTTGCTTTGAAAAGTGCATCCGAATTCCGCTACCTTCGGGAGAAACCTTAAGGGTTTTTGGTGAAAAGCCTTGCAAGGGTCTTAAATTGATGTCTTGTACTACTGCTCAAAAGTACTTGCGAAAGAAGTACATCGCCTTTTGTTCAAAAGGATGTCAAGGAGAAGAGTATCCAAGACATTCCCATTATTCGAGATTTTCCCGAAGTGTTTCCTAAAGATTTATCTGGTCTTCCTCCCGTTCGTCAAGTCGAGTTCCGTATTGATCTCATGCCCGGAGCTAACCCTGTTGCTAGAGCTCCTTATCGTCTTGCACCTTCCGAAATGCAAGAGCTCGCAAGTCAACTTCAAGAACTCTCCGATAAAGGGTTCATTCGCCCGAGTCATTCACCGTGGGGTGCACCCGTCTTATTTGTAAAGAAGAAGGATGGATCATTTCGCATGTGTATTGACTATCGCGAACTCAATAAGCTTACTATCAAGAATCGCTATCCTTTGCCTAGAATCTATGATCTCTTTGATCAACTTCAAGGTTCTACGTGTTTCTCGAAGATTGATCTTCGATCTGGTTATCATCAGCTCCGTGTTCAAGAAGATGACATTCCTAAGACTGCTTTCCGGACAAGGTATGGTCATTACGAGTTCATGGTTATGCGTTTTGGATTAACCAATGCACCCGCAGTTTTCATGGACCTCATGAATCGTGTGTGCAAACCGTACCTTGATAAATTCGTGATCGTTTTCATTGACGATATCTTAATCTATTCCAAGACTAAAGCCGACCATGAAGAACACCTTAGATTGGTTTTGGACCTTTTAAAGAAAGAACAACTATATGCCAAGTTCTCCAAATGTGAATTTTGGTTAAAAGAAGTTCAATTTCTTGGTCACATCATCAACGACAAGGGTATTCATGTTGATCCTGCTAAGATTGAAACGGTTAAGAATTGGAATGCCCCGAAGACTCCTACCGAAGTTCGTTCGTTCCTTGGTCTTGCGGGTTATTATCGTCGTTTCATCTCAAACTTCTCAAAGATTGCTGTCCCTCTTACCGCCTTGACCCATAAGGGTAAAGCTTATGAATGGGGACCGAAGCAAGAAGAAGCTTTCCAAACTCTTAAGCAAAAGTTGTGCAATGCTCCCATCTTGACTCTCCCCGATGGAAATGATGATCTAGTTGTCTATTGTGATGCTTCTAACCAAGGTCTTGGTTGTGTCCTCATGCAACGAGGAAAAGTGAACGCTTATGCATCAAGACAACTCAAAATTCATGAAAAGAATTATACGACGCACGACCTCGAGTTGGGTGCGGTCGTATTCGCGTTAAAAATTTGGAGACACTACCTATATGGCACGAAATGTGTGGTATTCACCGACCACAAAAGTCTTCAACATATCTTCAACCAAAAAGAACTCAATATGAGGCAACAACGTTGGGTCGAACTCCTTAACGACTACGACTGCGAGATTCGTTACCATCCCGGCAAAGCGAATGTTGTAGCCGATGCTTTGAGTCGAAAAGACCATGTTATGCTTCATTGCGCCGTATTCAATCCGATGTTCAAACCCGTATCCTGGAAGCTCAACACGTCTCGGTTACCGAGGGTAACATGTATGAAGAAATGTCGTGTGGTGTTGAACTTCTTCTTGAATCTAAACCCAATGGCTTACTATATTACTTGAACCGTATTTGGGTTCCCGATCGCGATGATCTCCGTGCAATTCTCATGAACGAGGCTCATAAGACTCGTTATTCTATTCATCCTGGTGCGGATAAAATGTACCAAGATCTTCGTCAGCTTTATTGGTGGCCCGGTATGAAGAAGGACATTGCTCTTTATGTTGCCAAATGCTTAACTTGCTCCAAAGTCAAAGCCGAACATCAGCGTCCATCTGGTTTACTCGAACAACCAGAAATTCCCGTGTGGAAATGGGAGAATTTAGCTATGGATTTCATTACCAAGCTCCCTCGCACCTCGAGTGGTTATGATAGTATTTGGGTGATCATTGATCGACTCACCAAATCTGCCCACTTTTTGCCTATTCGTGAAGACTTCAAAGTGGAGAAACTTGCCCGAATTTACATTGATGAAATTGTGAGCCGTCATGGTGTTCCCTTGAACATAATATCTGATAGAGACGCTCGGTTCACTTCTCGATTTTGGCAATCTCTCCAATCTGCTCTTGGTACTCGTTTGGATTTGAGCACGGCTTACCATCCCCAAACTGATGGCCAAACCGAGCGAACAATCCAAACTCTTGAAGACATGCTTAGAGCTTGTGTAATCGATTTTGGTGGCAATTGGGATTCACATTTATCCCTTATTGAGTTTTCTTATAACAATAGCTACCACACAAGTATCAACATGGTTCCATTCGAAGCTCTCTATGGTCGCAAGTGTCGTTCTCCGATCTGTTGGAACGAGATTGGTGAAGCACAAATCACCGGTCCCGAGTTAATTCAAGAAACTTCCGACAAGATTATTCAAATCCGTGACAATATTCGAGTAGCGAGGAGTCGGCAAAAGAGTTATGCTGACAAATGTCGAAAACCCTTGGAATTTCAAGTCGGTGATCTCGTTCTTCTTAAGGTATCTCCATGGAAGGGTGTGATCCGTTTTGGAAAGAAAGGCAAGTTATCACCTCGTTATGTTGGTCCATTCAAAATCCTTGAAAGGATTGGGAAAGTGGCTTACAAGCTCGAGTTACCTCCATCTCTTGGCAATGTGCATCCTACATTTCATATATCTAATCTAAAGAAGTGTCTCGCCGACGAAAATCTCCATATACCGCTTGACGACGTGCGCATTGATGAAAAGATGCACTTCGTTGAGGAACCAGTGGAAATTATGGATCGTGAAGTCAAGCAACTCAAGCGAAGTCGCATTCCTATCGTTAAAGTTCGTTGGGAATCTAAGCGTGGTCCTGAGTTCACTTGGGAACGAGAAGACCAAATGAAGCTCAAGTACCCTCATCTTTTTACCAATAATGTTGTTTCCTCTAGCTAAATTTCGGGACGAAATTCTCTCAACATGGGGAGACTGTAACATTTCGGATTTTAGTATGCCTATTTCAGTTCAATGTAATGCAATTTCAAGTTCTATACTCGTGCAATGCCTCATTATTTTTCTCGTCGTAAAATTTAATGCAATGATCCTATACAAATTCGCAAGTTTTACTCGATTATTTACATTTAAACGCTATACAAGAAACTATTTGGTACAAACTTATCAAACCTGAAAAGTCAAGGACTAAAATTGAAAAACATCAAGAAACCCTAGTGAGCACGGTCGTGCTTCGTTCTAGCACGGTCGCGCCAAGTGCTTTGGCACGGTCGCGCGACCTGCTCTGGAACGATCGCGCCCGGTGCCTAGGCACGGTCGCGCCTCTCCTTGGCACGGTCGCGCCTGCGTAACAGAAAAACGTAAATGCAGATTAATCACCCGATCGTTCGAATCCGAAACCGTTATACGTTTCTTTTCCCCTTAACAATTGTATTACCACTTTTCAAATCCCAAACGCCTCAGTATTCATTTGCAAGAAAACTCTCTCAAGCAAATTTCAAGAAAGAAACTCTCTCAAAGCTTTTCGACCCAAATGCTCCCAACTCAGTAGCAGAATCGCGATATCAAACCATCTCTGAAGCTTCCGGACTGTCTGGATTGACCGGAGTTGCAGTAAAGATCGTCGGAACTCGAGCCGTCTTCGCCGGAGCTTCCTTCCAACCGTTCTCTATAAATTCGTTTCGTTTCAGGGTAAATATAATCATCTTCTCATTCATTTCAGTATCATTATCAAAAGCCCTCATCCAATTTGGGCTTCCACAATAGAAATCGACCAGAATCAGAAACCATGTTTCCAATAAAAATGATTTAATCGAACCCCTACTTAAACCCGATTTCCATACAATTAAGGTATATGAAAAGACACGTAATAACCTATTAATCAAAAGCCCTAACAATTCCAGTGTTTAAAATACAAGAAATTCTCGATTCGTGTCTGATTTAGATTAGACACGGTCGCGCTAATCATCTAGCGCGGCCGTGCCTCGTGTAGCGCGGTCGTGTCATCCGTCCAGACCTTGTCATGCCCTTTGGGCTAGTCTCTGTTGTGTCTAAAAATCATAGACGCGACCGTGCCGGGCTAAGGCACGGTCGTGCCTGATGACTTGTCTAGATTGTGCTCCTGATTGATCAACCCGGTCGCGCCCCGACTAGCGCGGTCGCGCCCGTGGCTTGAGCACGATAGTGCCCTTCTGAGGCACGGTCGTGCTAGACTCAGAATTTTTAACAGAATTATAATTTTTATATTTTAATCAGTAAATGTTTCAGATTTTATAAAAATATGTTTTCTGTATTTAAAAATAGATTAAAAGTTTAATCTTGGTATAAATGTAATTTATTGAAAAGTTTATAAAAATTAAATTTATATTTATCATCTTACACTTAAATGATATTTTAAATAATTAAGTTACAAAATTTATAAATAATGATGACTTATTTACTTTACATTTTAAATCAAAATCGTTTTATTTATTTATACTTAATTACAATTAATATTGACATTATTTCATAAAGTATAGTTATACACTTATTTATTTAATTCAAACCTAATTAAATTGTTTCAAACATATTTTACCTCAAACTTTATATATTTTATTCAATCCTTTTTAAATACAAACCAATGGTTTTACATACAAATCCAACTTTCATTCTTAAACTTTATACATCTATGTGATTCAATGCATATTACTATTTAGGTTAAAGTGTGCTTTTCAAGGATCTTTTGCTATCTATATTCCTTGTTAGCTTCACTTCCATACCAAGTGAGTATTCACAACCCCTTTTTTTTCTCTTTTACACTTTTGGGGTGGAACATGAACTCTATACTCATTACACATTACACAATTGCATTTACACAAACAACACAAGTGCAAAAATCCTATTTACATACATGTGTGCAAAAATTTGAGCTTTGTGCCCGAGTGCTAGGTGTGTTTAACCTTTGTATGCTCTTATGTGCAATCATTAACTATACAAGCCGACGGTTTTCAATGATGGATCTATTGAGTCTGACAAACCCACCCATGGTACGCGGTGATTGAAACCGACAACACATTTGTTTTGCATGCTAGTTACAAGGTTTGATTGTACATTTGGTTACACAATAGTTACTCCCCATGAACGCCTTATTTATCATGTCATGTAAAGGATTTGTTTTCAACTATATGCTATCTATATACAACTGTGTTATACTCACCAACTTTTTAGTTGACTTTATTTTATTCATGTTTCAGGCCCCAATATGTGAGATTGATTCAAGACGTGTTCAACATAGGATTTGGACTTAGCAAAATAAATCAAGAATTTTATGAATTGTTTATGTTTCTTGTTTGAATTTGATCTTGTACTTGGATTTACTGTAATGCAAATTTGACTTTAATATATTTCAATTTAGTCAACCATGTGCTATGAACAGTCTTACATGTCCCGCCCCGATGATTCCGCCATCGGTCGGGGTGTGACAACGTGCAATCTGGAAGGGTGACACCTGTATTCTGGGTTTTCTGTCTAGGAAAGCATTTCGTATAAATCCCAATCAACCGAGGGACCCGTATGCTTTCCTGGGAATTCCCGGAATGAGTGTTTACTTATAGACTAAAGCATGTCTCCTTGAAAATTATATGAGTTTAATTAGCCTTAATGTGTCATAGTATTCAAGTGATTATATCACTATTTGAGTACAATCCAAACTATGATCTACTATTTTATTTGTTATCTTATCTTTTAAATTCAATCAACTTTCATAAGTTCTTACATCTTTTCTTGTGTTGTGCAAATCTGTAGAATGCCTCCCCGTCGTGCTACCGTGACCAACAACAACACCGACATTGCTTCCATCCTTGCACAACTTGTAACTCAACTCACTCAAGTTAACGGTGCCACAATTGGTAACCATGGAGCTAATGGTGGTGGTGGTGCCAACCCATCACAATGCACTTTCAAACACTTCAACTCATGTAATCCTCTTAAGTTCTATGGTACCGAAGGGGCTACGGGACTCCTTCAATGGTTTGAAAGTATTGAGGGCACCTTCCTCAATAGTGACTGCCCCGATAATCTTCGTGTTCGTCATGCCACAAGTGTCTTTCAAAAACGGGCACTCACGTGGTGGAATGGGGAAAAGAGAACTAGAGGTATGGAGGCAACCATGGCCTTACCATGGGATGAGGTTAAGAGACTAATAACCGAAGAGTTCTGTCCTCGGAATGAGGTGAGGAAGTTGGAAGCTGAGTTTTGGGATCTTACCCAAGACAGTGGTGAAAGTCTGGCTTATACAACCCGGTTTCATGAACTGAGTCTCCTTGTGCCCCATATGGTCACACCTTTATCCCGCTGCATTGAAAAGTACATCGGTGGATTACCTAGATAGATTCAAGATACTGTCTTAGGGAGAAATCCCGCAACACTCGAAGATGCTATCTGATTATCTGCTACTTTGACCGACAACCATGTGAAAATAGGTACTCTGACTAGGAAAGGCACCAAGAAAGCTCCCAACACCACAACTCCTCCTGTACACATCAAAGAAGCCAAAACTGAACCCTACCACAATAATAAAAAAAGAAAGGCTAGAAATTTTGTTGTGGTCACTCCTGCTATGCCTGTTAACCAAGTTGCTCCCATGGCTCAAGCACCAGTCAAGAAGCCATGTGTGGGGACCTACCCACTCCGTGCCACATGCAATTATCACCATCTCCAAAATATTCCCTGTCGTCTTTGCCCTCACTGTGGGAAATATAGCCATACGGTTAATGTTTGTAGAGCCAAAGCACTTGCGGGTCAAGTCAACCCACCAACCCGATGTAACCAACAAGTGGCTAATCAAGGTGTTCCCGCTATTGCAAATGGGCGTGCTTGTTATGAATGTGGCAACCCAAATCATTTCCGTGACCAGTGCCCAAAGTTCATCAATGCTAGACAAGGCGGAGCTCGTGGGCGTGCTTTCAACATAAACGCCAATGAAGCTCAAGCCAACAATGATGTGGTCAACGGTACGTTCCTTGTTAATAGTTAATATGCCTCCATTTTATTTGATACCGGTGCAGATAAAAGTTTTGTGTCACTTAACTTTGAACCCTTACTTGCAAAAACGCGATCCAAATTAGAGAAAACCTTCACTGTCAAAGTAGCAAACGGTGACTCCCTTACAATAGACTCCGTTATCCACGATTGTTCTCTAGAACTTAATGATCATACATTTCCAATCAGCCTCGTGGCAATTCCACTAGGAAGTTTTGATATCATCATAGGCATGGATTGGCTGTCAAATCACCATGCCGAAGTCATCTGTTTTGAGAAATGCATCTGAATACCCCTTCCGTCAGGAGAAACGTTAAGAGTCTTTGGTGAAAAACCTTGCAAAGGACTCAGGTTAATGTCATGCACTACTGCTCAAAAGTACTTACGAAAGAAGTACGTGGCCTTCTTAGCTCATATTGTTCAGAAGGATGTCAAAGAGAAGAATATTCAAGACATCCCCATCATCCGAGACTTTCCCGAAGTATTCCCCGAAGACTTATCTGGTCTTCCACCCATTCGACAAGTAGAATTTCGCATTGACCTTGTACCCGGAGCTAACCTAGTGGCTAGAGCTCCATACCGTCTTGCACCTTCTGAAATGCAAGAACTTGCAAGTCAACTTCAAGAACTCTTCGACAAGGGCTTCATCCATCCAAGTCCTTCACCGTGGGGTGCACCAGTCGTATTCGTCAAGAAGAAGGATGGATCATTTCGCATGTGTATTGACTACCGTGAACTCAACAAGCTTACCATCAAGAACCGTTATCCATTGCCGAAGTATTCCCCGAAGACTTATCTGGTCTTCCACCCATTCGACAAGTAGAATTTTGCATTGACCTTGTACCCGGAGCTAACCCAGTGGCTAGAGCTCCATACCGTCTTGCACCTTCTGAAATGCAAGAACTTGCAAGTCAACTTCAAGAACTCTTCGACAAGGGCTTCATCCATCCAAGTCCTTCACCGTGGGGTGCACCAGTCGTATTCGTCAAGAAGAAGGATGGATCATTTCGCATGTGTATTGACTACCGTGAACTCAACAAGCTTACCATCAAGAACCGTTATCCATTGCCTAGGATTGATGACCTCTTCGATCAACTTCAAGGCTCTACTTATTTCTCAAAGATTGATCTTCGATCTGGTTATCACCAACTCCGTGTACAAGAGGAAGATATTCTAAAAACTGCCTTCCGAACATGGTATGGTCACTACGAGTTCATGGTCATGCGTTTTGGGCTAACCAATGCACCCGTGGTTTTCATGGACCTCATGAATCGTGTGTGCAAACCGTACCTTGATAAATTAGTGATGGTCTTCATTGATGATATCTTAATCTACTCAAAGACTAAATCCGATCATGAGCAACACCTTAAGTTGGTTTTGGACCTCTTGAGGAAAGAGCAACTATATGCCAAGTTCTCCAAATGTGAATTTTGGCTAGAGGAGGTTCAATTCCTGGGTCATATTGTCAACGAAAAAGGAATCCATGTTGACCCCGCTAAGATCGAAGCTGTTAAGAATTGGAATGCCCCTAAGACCCCCACCGGAGTTCGTTCATTTCTTGGTCTTGCGGGATATCATCGTCGTTTCATTTCAAATTTCTCTAAGATTGCTGTTCCTCTCAGCGCTTTGACCCACAAAGGTAAACCTTATGAATGGGGACCAAAGCAAGAAGAAGCTTTCCAAACTCTCAAGCAAAAGTTGTGCAATGCCCCTATTTTGACTCTCCCTGATGGGAATGATGATTTAGTCGTTTACTGTGATGCCTCCAACCAAGGACTCGGTTGTGTCCTCATACAACGAGGCAAGGTAATCGCTTATGCATCGAGGAAACTAGATTCACGAGAAGAATTATACAACGCACGACCTCGAATTGGGTGAAGTTGTATTCGCATTGAAGATTTGGAGATATTACCTTTATGGCACAAAATATGTGGTTTTCACCGACCATAAAAGTCTCCAACACATCTTCAACCAAAAAGAACTCAATATGAGGCAACGACGTTGGGTTGAACTCCTTAACGACTATGACTGTGAGATTTGTTACCATCCCGGCAAAGCGAATGTTGTAGCCGACGCTTTGAGTCGAAAGGACCATGTCATGCTTCATTGTGTCCAAATTCAAACCAACATGCAGAATCGTATCCTAGAAGCTCAACACGTCTCGGTCACCGAGGGTAACATGTACGAGGAAATGTCGTGTGGTGTTGAACTTCAGCTAGACTCAATGATAGATCTATTGAGTCTGACAAACCCACCCAGATTGGGGTGATTGTTACCGACAACACAATTTGCATGCTAGTTACAAAGGTTTGATTATACTTTAGTTACACAATAGCTGCTCCCCATAAATGCCTTATTTTATCATGATATGTAAGGATTTGTTTATTCATATCTATACACTATCTATGTGCAAACCTGTGTATGCTCACCAACTTTTTAGTTGACTTTATTTTATTCATGTTTCAGGTGCTAATGGGTGAGTCTGATCAAGGCATGCTACACATAGGCTTTGGACTTAGTTAAATTTAATTAAAGACTATTATGTATTTCGTTTATGTACTTGTTTGAATTTGGTTGTGTTGAATTATTTGAAGTTAAATTTGATGATTAAAATATTAAAATCTAGTCAACCTTGTGCTCATGAACAGTCTACATGTCCCGCCCCGACGTTTCCGCCGTCGGTTGGGGTGTGACATTGACCATCCGTTTATGGATGATAAGCGATGCTAAGATTCAATCTAGTCCCCCTATCCTCATGGAATTTCTTCCAAAACGAGAAGTAAATCTCGTATCGTGATACGATATAATCGACACCGGCACACCATGACGTGACACAATTTCCTTCACATACATTTCCGCCAATCTATCCGATGAATATGATTCCTTAATAGGAAGGAAATGTGCCCTCTTTGTCAACCGATCCACTACTACCCATATCGCGTCATAACCCTTTCGAGTCTTTGGTAGTTTAGTGATAAAATATATGGTTATGTTCTGTGAATCCCCTTGATCTCCAATATTCCAAGAAACACAATAACGAACAATCTCTTGGAAAGGCAGAATCAATCCAAGAGACTCTAAGATTGAAAACCGATGAATCAAACAACGAATCTAAGATAACACGCCATCAAACTGAGATAATCACCAAACATCATCTTGTATTCACTCAGAGAATCAGTACAAATTAGTAATACAATACTATAAACAACAGAGATACAAATCAGATACAAGTTCTAGTCCTTCTAGCTTTCAAATACAAGACATATATATAGAAACAAGATTTCGTCCGAAAACTCTAATTGTCCGAAAAAGATTTCAATCGAAATCTTTTTCGATCGATAAAGTTTTCGGTCGAAAACTTTTCACTTGAGCATATATCAAAATAGAAACTTGAATTCGATGGACTACTAGGTTCCAACAATCTCCCCCTAGTCCATTGAATCCCAAGTTCTATGTCTTGTCTGCATCCTGCTTCTTCTCAGGCTTCACTTTCTTTGAATCCAGATTCAGTAACCTTTTCTTGATCAGTCTAGCTTCAGCTCTTACAGATAAACAACGAGACACCACTCTCATATACAACTTAGCTTCGTTCTTTATCATCAAGCTCGTATCACACTGAATCGTGTTATATGTAACATTTCTGATTTCTAGTATCCGTATTTCAATTCAATGTAATGCATTTCAAACTCAATTCTAGTGCACTGTTTTGTTCTATTCGTACCATCAATTAAATACTATACTTCAATGCAAATCCACAAATTTTACTCGGTTATATTCTATTAAAACACTACATAAGTATCTATTAATACCAATACGTCAAAAGACTAAAGTTACAAGGTCTGATGTTGAAAATTTACAAGAAAACCTAATAGGCACGGTCGCGCCTCGTTCTGGCACGGTCGCGCCAAGTGCTATGGCACGGTCGCGCGCCTTGCTTCGGAATGGTCGCGCCCGGTGCCTTGGCACGGTCGCGCCTCATATTGGCACGGTCGCGCCTCTCATCAGTTGAAACGTAAATACAGACTTTAATCACAGAGACGTTCGATTTCATAACCGTTCGACGCGTTTTCACCATTAACAAACTCAATTAACTCTTTTAATCATAACAATTATAGCAAATAAACAAAATTTCGTCGATTCAACTCATAACCACCCAATTCTCTCACAAGACCGTTGAATTTACCATTCCGATTACGATTCTCCTAAACCAACATTCTAAAAATCCTCTATGAAGCTCCCGAGAACACCGAGTCAGTCGGAATTGCAGAAGAAGGCGCCGGAAACCGAACCCGTCGTCGCCGGAATTTCTCTCTACTGAACACTGCCAATTCGTCGTCCTTCCGGGTAATTGAAACCTCTCACACTTACGTTTTAGTCTACTAATCAAAAGCCCTAATCTAATTTGGGCTTACAATACGGGAATCATCACGAACCAGAGTCAAGTTTTCGTTCAAAATAGATTTAATCGAATCGAATCTTAGACACGCTTTAAATACAATTAATCTCTACAAAAAGATTCGTGATGATCTAATTGGTGAAAGCCCCATGAATTCCAACATTTACAATATAAGAATTAGTCAAATTAAATCTATTTTGGAACAGACACGGTCGCGCTAATCATATAGCGCGGACGTGCTTCATGAGACACGGTCGCGCCAAATACCAGCGCGGTCGGGCCTCACACACTCAGACCCAGTCATGCCTTTGACTAGACTTGGTCATGCCTCAAAACCCTAGACACGGTTGTGCCTAGTCCAGGACACGATCGTGCCTAGTCCAGGACACGATCGTGCCTAGAGAACAACCCAATTGTGCATTCGGTTTGATCAACACGGTCGCGCCCTGACTAGCATGGTCGCGCCCGTGGTTCGAGCACGATCGTTCCCTTCCCAGGCACGGTCGTGTGTGAGTTAAATTTTTGGCAGAATTATAATTTTATATATTTTTCAAACAATAAATATTCTGATTAAATTGCAAAATAAAAATTGTTTATTTTTATAAAAATGCATTTAATCCTATTTAGAAAGATCAAATATTTAGTCTTGGAATAAATAGAAAATTATTTATTTAAAGTTTATAAACTTTAATTTACATTTATTGTTAAACCTTAAAAAGCATTTTAATGCTTACGTTACATATATTATAAATAAATAAATAAGGAAATGATTATTTATTTAATTTATATTTAAACAAAAATAATTAATTATTTATACTTATAACTAATACTTACAATGTTTTCATAAACAATAATCATTTACATTACTTATTTAATTATTCAAACTCAAATCTTAATCAAAATATTCTAAAAATATTCTTTCAAACTTTATATTTTATTCAATACTTTCAATTACAAATCAATGACTTTTTACACAAGTCCAAATACAACTTTAGACTTAAACTTGTGTGCACACTATTAATACCATATACATTACACTTTAGGTTAACTTGTGTATTTCAAGGATCTTTATTCTATCTAGTAACTTTGTTAGCTACGCCTTCAAACCAAGTGAGTATACATAGCCCCTTTTACTCTTTTACATTTTGGGGTGAAACATGAACACTATTCAAATTACATGTTTACATTTACACAAACAACACAAGTACAAATCCTATTTACATTCATGTGTGGAAATTTGAGCTTTATGCCTGAGTGCTATGTGTGCTAACTTTTGTTAACACTTATGTGCAATCATTAACTATTCAAGCCAACGGTTTTCAATGATAGATCTATTGAGTCTGACAAACCCACCCAGATTGGGGTGATTGATACCGACAACACAATTTGCATGCTAGTCACAAAGGTTTGATTGTACTTGGTTACACAATAGCTGCTCCCCATAAATGCCTTATTTATCATGTTATGTAAGGATTTGTTTTACAACTATATGCTATCTATATACAAACCTGTGTTATACTCACCAATTTTTTAGTTGACTTTATTTTATTCATGTTTCATGTCCTAATATGTGAGATTGATCCAAATGTGCTACATATAGGCTTGGACTTAGTTAAAATAAATAAAGAACTTATGTATTTCAATTATGTTTCTTTTCTTGGAATTGCTTTTGATTGAATGTTTGTAATGGAATTTGACAATTAATATATTTCAATTTAGTCAACCTTGTGCTTATGAACAATCTACATGTCCCGCCTCGATGATTCCGCCATCTGTCGGGGTGTGACAGATTGGTATCAGAGCCTTGGTTATAGGGAATTAGGTTATTAGACACCTTGACCTAGACTATAACTTTAGGACACCTACTTATGCTATGTTTCATGATTACATGTTATATGCTACATGCTATATGTTATATGTTATGTGTTACATGCTATGTGCTACATGCTTACTATGATTAGTTATTATTTTATTTGATGACTTAATTGTTAAAAATCCATGACTTATTAGTATATACTTAAATGATAAATTAAATAAACAATATCCTTTCCTATATCCTAAAACCTCATAATATTCTTATCTTCTTCTCTATCTTTATCTTTCTAAGCATGTGGAAACTTCATGAAGCTAGATCCATAAAATTTCTTTATTTCCTCGTTAAGGTTTTTAAGCTTTGTTAATTATTTGAGGACACGTGCAATCTGGAAGAGTGACACCTGTATTTTGGGTTTTCTGTCTAGGAAAGCATTTCGCATAAATCCCAATCAACCGAGGGACCCGTATGCTTTCCTGGGAATTCCCGAGATGAGTGTTTACTTATAGGCTAAAGCATGTCTCCTTGAAAATTATATAAGTTTAATTAACCTTAATGTCTCATAGTATTCGAGTGATTATATCACTATTTGAGTACAATCCAAACTATGATTATCTATTTATTTTGTTATCTTATTCTATTAAATCCAAGCAATTCTCATAAATTCTTACATCTTTTCTTGTCTTGTGAAAATCTGTAGAATGCCTCCTCGTCGTGCTCCCGCGGCCAAAACCAATACCGACATTGCTGCTATTCTTGCACAACTCGTGACACAACTCACTCAAGCTAATAGTGCCACCAATGGCAATAATGGTGGAAATGGTAGTAATAGTGGTAATGGTGGTAATGGTGGAAATGGTGGTAACAACCCTTCTCAATGCACTTTCAAACATTTCAACTCGTGTAATCCTCCCAAGTTCTATGGTACCGAAGGAGCTACTGGACTCCTTCAATGGTTCAAAAGCATTGAGAATACCTTTCTTAATAGTGACTGTCCTGACAACCTTCGTGTTCATCATGCCACAAGTGTTCTACAAAAACGGGCACTCACGTGGTGGAATGGGGAGAAAAGGAATAGAGGTGTGGATGTAGCAATGGCCTTACCTTGGGATGAGGTTAAAAGGATAATGACCGAGGAATTCTGTCCTCGAAATGAAGTGAAGAAACTTGAAGCTGAGTTTTGGGATCTTGCCCAAGATAGTGGCGAAAGCTTGGCATATACAACTCGGTTTCACGAGTTAAGTCTTCTCGTGCCCCACTGTTAGGTATAGAAATGAGACTGATGCTGTCAATAGAAACTACAGTATCGAAACTAGTAGTTTCGGTTGAACTTTTGTTCAATCGAAACTAGTAGTTTCGGTTGAACATTTGTTCAATCGAAACTACCTAGTTTCGATGCGTGTTTTTCAGGCCTGTTTGGCAGGTGGCTTGGAAAACAAGGCACATGTGGCCTCCTATATATAGTAGAATACCCATTAGGTGTGAGTGTGTCTATAGAGGGAATCACAACCCCAGGGGGAGCTCACCCTGGGGTGAGACTAATTGTTAGTGTATGATCGAGCGTTTATTTTCATTTCAATCAAAGAATCATACGTTTTATGCTTTCAATTATCTGTTCTTTTCATTTTCATATATTTCTATTCGTGTATGTGATTCCCGCACCCATCTCTACCTTTTTCTAATTCGAGAGTGATACCGGATCCAGAGATTCCGCCTCTCGATCCGGACTGTTGAAGGATTTCTCCGCAGATCTGTTCTCTCAGGTCTGCTCAGGACCTACAAGTGGTATCAGAGCCATGGTGGCTCTTATTGCTCTCGAATCTGCTCAAAATCAAGAAAAACCCGCCATTGAGACATTAAACTTGAAGAAATCGATGTGTAGCAGGTTCGTGACTGCTGTTCTTCATTTCCACTTTCAAAATCTGAAGATGTAAGGCTTTTGAAGCATTTTTCAGACCTGGATTGGGGGTATCGAAGTAGCTTAAGGTTGAAGATGGTCTATCGAAACTACTGGTGTTGCCCTAAATCCGAAGTAGAAGACATCGAAACTAGGCTGTCGAAACTAGGCTATCGAAACTAGAGGGTATCGAAACTACTAGTTTCGTTTGAAGAATCTCCTATCGAAACTACTAGTTTCGATTGAAGAATCTCTCTATCGAAACTTCTTGTTTCGATACTGCCTCTATCGAAACTAGCCTTGTTTCGACTGAAGTAGAGCCTATCGAAACTACAGGCAGAACTATCCAAGTACTTTCCAAAAAAAAAAAGAGTTTTTTTTGGAAATTTTCTTGGATAAATTTTTTAACAGGATATTGCATAGAAGGAGGGGAGTTTTGGAAGAAAACTTGGACACAGCCTTTTTCGGGTTTTCAAAAATTTCATTTCTTCGGCAATATACACGATGTTCTGCCTGATTCAGCCGTAGTTCCTTTGATCAAAGTTCAAGTTTGGGCAGCGGGTAACAAAGTCAAGCATACTTGTGACAAACCGGATCATTAGTTGTTGATTACATGGTGATTCGATCCCTTATCTTTTGCCTAGAAATAGGAGGGTCTACACTTCAGGGGGAGAATTACCACGAAAGACTTCAAATTATCAGCAGAGTTATGAAGATGCAAGACAAAGTGAGCCTTTGCTTGAAATTGACCTTTTTTTAGGGGGAGAGAAGGCAAAAGTTGATCAAGTGTTCGAGAATGTCAAGAATCCTTGTAAAAAGATGGTTATTTACTGCTAAATACTTGGGATTCAAACCTTTATCATTTGCCTACAAGATATGAGGGTCTACACTTGAGGGAGAGAATCACAACGAAAGGCATTGGATCATCAGTCAATCTATGAAGACGAAAGACAGAGTCGGACAAGATTTGATAGCATCAGTCTAGGGGGAGATTGTTGGGTATAGAAATGAGACTGATGCTGTCAATAGAAACTACAGTATCGAAACTAGTAGTTTCGGTTGAACATTTGTTCAATCGAAACTACCTAGTTTCGATGCCTGTTTTTCAGGCCTGTTTGGCAGGTGGCTTGGAAAACAAGGCACATGAGGCCTTCTATATATAGTAGAATACCCATTAGGAGTGAGTGTGTCTGTAGAGGGAATCACCACCCCAGGGGGAGCTCACCCTGGGGTGAGACTAATTGTTAGTGTATGATCGAGCGTTTATTTTCATTTCAATCAAAGAATCATACGTTTTATGCTTTCAATTATCTGTTCTTTTCATTTTCATATGTTTCTGTTCGTGTATGTGATTCCCGCACCCGTCTCTACCTTTTTCTGATTCGAGAGTGATACCGGATCCAGAGATTCCGCCTCTCGATCCAGACTGTTGAAGGATTTCTCCGTAGATCTGTTCTCTCAAGTCTGCTCAGGACCTACCCACATGGTCACTCCTTTGTCCCGCTGCATTGAAAAGTATATTGGGGGACTACCTAGGCAAATTCAAGATACTGTCCTAGGAAGAAATCCTGCAACACTTGAGGATGCGATCCGTTTGTCCGCTACCTTAACCGATAACCATGTGAAGGCGGGGACTCTTACTAAAAAGGGTACCAAGAAAGTTTCCGACACCATAACCCCTCCTACCCACATCAAAGAAGCCACATCTGAACCCTCTCGCAATAATAGAAAGAGAAAGACTAGAAATTATGCTGTGGTCACTCCCGCTATACCTGTTAACCAAGCTGCACCTATGGTTCAAGCACCGGCCAAAAAGCCATATGTTGGAATCTACCCGCTTTGTGCCACCAGCAACTATCATCATCCCCAAAGCATCCCATGACACATTTGTACTCATTGTGGGAGATATGGCCATACGGTCAATGTTTGTAGGGCCAAAGCTCTTGCGGGCCAAGTCAACCCACCAAACCAAACCAACACCCATGTGACTAATCAAGGTACTCCCGCTATTGCAAATGGGCGTGCATGTTATGAATGTGGCAACCCGAACCATTTTCGTGATCAATGCCCAAGATTTGCCAATGCTAGACAAGGTGGAGCTCGTGGGCGTGCTTTCAACATAAAAGCCAACGAAGCTCAAGCCAACAATGACGTGGTCAATGGTACGTTCCTTGTATATAGTCAATATTCCTCCATTTTATTTGATACCGGTGCCGATAAGAGTTTTGTGTCACTTAACTTTGAACCTTTACTTGCCAAGACACGATCTCAATTAGAGAAAACCTTCACTGTCGAAATAGCAAATGGTGATTCACTTACAATCGAGTCTATTATCTATGACTGTTCTCTAGAACTTAATGAACATACATTCCCAATTAATCTTGTACCAATGCCATTAGGAAGTTTTGATATCATCATAGGCATGGATTGGCTATCAAATCATCATGCCGAAGTCATCTGTTTCGAGAAGTGTATTCGAATACCTCTACCATTGGGAGAAACACTAAGAGTCTTTGGTGAAAAGCCTTGCAAAGGGCTTAAATTAATGTCATGCACTACTGCTCAAAAGTACTTACGAAAGAAGTACGTGGCCTTTTTGGCCCATATCGTTTAAAAAGATGTCAAAAAGAAGAGTATTCAAGACATCCCCATTATCCGAGATTTTCCCGAAGTGTTCCTCGAAGATTTATCCTATCTTCTACCCATTCGACAAGTAGAATTTCGCATTGATCTTGTGCCCGGAGCTAACCCCGTGGCTAGAACTCCTTACCGCCTTACACCTTCTGAAATGCAAGAACTTGCAAGTCAACTTCAAGAGCTCTCCGACAAGGGATTCATTCGTCCAAGTCATTCACCGTGGGGTGCACCCATCTTATTCGTCAAAAAGAAGGATGGATCATTTCGCATGTGTATTGACTACCAGGAATTCAACAAGCTTACTATCAAAAACCGTTATCCTTTACCTAGAATTGATTACCTCTTTGATCAACTTCAAGTTTCTACTTGCTTCTCGAAGATTGATCTTCGATCTGGTTATCACCAACTCCGTGTGCAAGAAGACGATATTCCAAAGACTGCCTTCCGAACAAGGTATGGTCATTACGAGTTCATGGTTATGCCTTTTGGACTAACCAATGCACCCGCAGTTTTCATGGACCTCATGAATCGTGTGTACAAACCGTACCTTGATAAGTTCGTGATCGTTTTCATCGATGACATCTTAATCTATTCCAAGACTAAAGCCGATCATGAGCAACACCTTAGATTGGTTTTGGATCTCTTGAAGAAAGAACAACTATATGCCAAATTCTCCAAATGTGAATTTTGGCTAAAGGAAGTTCAATTTCTTGGTCACATCGTCAACGACAAGGGTATTCATGTTGACCCTGCTAAGATCGAAACGGTTAAGATTTGGAATGCCCCGAAGACTCCCAGTGAAGTTCGTTCATTTCTTGGTCTTGCGGGATATTACCGTCGTTTCATCTCAAACTTCTCTAAGATTGCTGTCCCCCATACCGGTTTGACCCACAAGGGTAAGACTTATGAATGGGGACCAAAACAAGAAGAAGCTTTCCAAACCCTTAAGCAAAAGTTGTGCAATGTTCCCATTTTGACTCTCCCTGATAGGAATGATGATCTAGTTGTCTACTGTGATGCTTCTAACCAAGGTCTCGGTTGTGTCCTCATGCAACGAGGCAATGTAATCGCTTATGCATCAAGGCAACTTAAGATTCATGAGAAGAATTATACGACGCACGATCTCGAGTTGGGTGCGGTCGTATTCGCATTGAAGATTTGGAGACATTACCTCTATGGCACAAAATGTGTGGTGTTCACCGACCACAAAAGTCTTCAACACATTTTCAACCAAAAAGAACTCAATATGAGGCAACGACGTTGGGTTGAACTCCTTAACGACTATGACTGCGAGATTCGTTACCATCCCGGCAAAGCGAATGTTGTAGCCGACGCTTTGAGTCGAAAGGACCATGTCATGCTTCAATGTGTTCGAATTCAAACCGACATTCAAAACCGCATCTTAGAAGCTCAACACGTCTCAGTCACCGAGGGTAACATGTATGAGGAAATGTCGTGTGGTGTTGAACTCCTACTCGAATCATAATCCAATGGCTTACTTTATTACTTGAACCGTATTTGGATTCCCGATCGCGATGATCTCCGTACATTTCTCATGAATGAGGCTCACAAGACTCGTTATTCTATTCATCCTGGTACGGATAAAATGTACCAAGATATTCGCCAACAATGTTGGTGGCCCGGTATGAAAAAGGACATTGTGCACTATGTTGCCAAATGTCTAACGTGTTCCAAAGTCAAAGCCGAACACCAACGTCCTTCCAGATTACTTGAACAACCGGAAATTCCCGTGTGGAAATGGGAGAACTTAGCCATGGATTTTATTACCAAACTCCCTCACACCTCGAGTGGTTATGATAGCATTTGGGTAATCATTGATCGTCTCACCAAATCTACTCATTTCTTGCCTATCCGTGAAGACTATCGGGTTGAGAAACTAGCCCGAATTTACATTGATGAAATTGTAAGCCGTCATGGTGTTCCCTTGAACATAATATCCGACCGAGATGCCCGGTTCACTTCTCGATTTTGGCAATCTCTCCAAACTGCTCTTGGCACACGATTGGATTTGAGCACGGCTTACCATCCTCAAACTGATGGTCAAACCGAGCGAACAATCCAAACTCTTGAAGACATGCTTAGAGCTTGTGTAATCGATTTTGGTGGCAATTGGGATTCACATTTATCCCTCATTGAGTTCTCTTACAATAATAGCTACCACACAAGTATCAACATGGCTCCATTCGAAGCTCTTTATGGTCGCAAGTGTCGTTCTCCTATCTATTGGAACGAGATTGGTGAAGCACAAATCACTGGTCCCGAGCTAATTCAAGAAACATCCGATAAGATCATTCAAATCCGTGACAATATTCGAGTGGCGAGGAGTCGGCAAAAGAGTTATGCCGACAAATGTCGAAAACCCTTGGAATTCCAAGTCGGTGACCTGGTTCTTCTTAAGGTGTCCGTGTGGAAGGGTGTGATTTGTTTTGGAAAGAAAGGCAAGTTAGCCCCTCGCTATGTTGGTCCATTCAAGATCCTTGAAAGGATTGGGAAAGTGGCTTACAAACTCGAGTTACCTCCATCTCTTGGCAATGTGCATCCTACATTTCATGTATCTAATCCGAAGAAATGTCTCGCTGATGAGAATCTCCATATACCACTTGATGACGTGCGCATTGATGAAACGATGCACTTCGTTGAGAAACCGGTAGAAATTATGGATCGTGAAATCAAACAACTCAAGCGAAGTCGAATTCCTATTGTCAAAGTTCGTTGGGAGTCTAAGCGTGGTCCTGAATTCACTTGGGAACGAGAGGACCAAAATGAAACTCAAGTACCCCCATCTTTTTACTGATGCCGTAGCTTCCTCTAACTAAATTTCGGGACGAAATTCCCTCAAGATGGGGAGACTGTAACATTTCTGATTTCTAGTATCCGTATTTCAATTCAATGTAATGCATTTCAAACTTAATTCTAGTGCATTGTTTTGTTCTATTCGTACTATCAATTAAATACTATACTTCAATGCAAATCCACAAATTTTACTCGGTTATATTCTATTAAAACACTACATAAGTATCTATTTATACCAATACGTCAAAAGACTAAAGTTACAAGGTCTGATGTTGAAAATTTACAAGAAACCCTAATAGGCACGGTCGCGCCTCGTTCTGGCACGGTCGCGCGCCTTGCTTCGGAACGGCCACGCCCGGTGCCTTGGCACGGTCGCGCCTCATATTGGCACGGTCGCGCCTCTCATCAGTTGAAACGTAAATACAGACTTTAATCATAGAGACGTTCGATTTCATAACCGTTCGACGCGTTTTCACCATTAACAAACTCAATTAACTCTTTTAATCATAACAATTACAGCAAATAAACAAAATTTCGTAGATTCAACTCATAACCACCCAATTCTCTCACAAGACCGTCGAATTTACCATTCTGATTACGATTCTCCTAAACCAACATTCTATCAATCCTCTCTGAAGCTCCCGAGAACACCGAGTCAGTCGGAATTGCAGAAGAAGGCGCCGAAAACCGAACCCATCGTCGCCGGAATTTCTCTCTACCGAACACTGCCAATTCGTCTTCCTTCCGGGTAATTGAAACCTCTCACACATACGTTTTAGTCTACTAATCAAAAGCCCTAATCTAATTTGGGCTTACAATTCGGGAATCATCACGAACCAGAGTCTAGTTTTCGTTCAAAATAGATTTAATCGAATCGAATCTTAGACACGCTTTAAATACAATTAATCTCTACAAAAAGATTCGTGATGATCTAATGGGTGAAATCCCCATGAATTCCAACATTTACAATATAAGAATTAGTCAAATTGAATCTGTTTTGGAACAGACACGGTCGCGCTAATCATATAGCGCGATCGTGCTTCATGAGACACGGTCGCGCCAAATACCAGCGCGGTCGTGCCTTACACACTCAGACCCAGTCATGCCTTTGACTAGATTTGGTCATGCCTCAAAACCCTAGACACGATCGTGCCTAGTCCAGGACACGATCGTGCCTAGAGAACAACCCAATTGTGCATTCGGTTTGATCAACACGATCGCGCCCTGACTAGCATGGTCGCGCCCGTGGTTCGAGCACGATCGTGCCCTTCCCAGGCACGGTCGTGTGTGAGTTAAATTTTTGGCAGAATTATAATTTTATATATTTTTCAAACAATAAATATTCTGATTAAATTACAAAATAAAAATAGTTGATTTTTATAAAAATGCATTTAATCCTATTTAGAAAGATCAAATATTTAGTCTTGGAATAAATAGAAAATTATTTATTTAAAGTTTATAAAATTTAATTTACATTTATTGTTAAACCTTAAAAAGTATTTTAATGCTTACGTTACATATATTATAAATAAATAAAGAAATAATTATTTATTTAATTTATATTTAAACAAAAACAATTAATTATTTATACTTATAACTAATACTTACAATGTTTTCTTAAACAATAATCATTTACATTACTTATTTAATTATTCAAACTCAAATCTTAATCAAAATATTCTAAAAATATTCTTTCAAACTTTATATTTTATTCAATACTTTCAATTACAAATCAATGACTTTTTACACAAGTCCAAATGCAACTTTAGACTTAAAGTTTTGTGCACACTATTAATACCATATACATTACACTTTAGGTTAACTTGTGCATTTCAAGGATCTTTATTCTATCTAGTAACTTTGTTAGCTACGCCTTCAAACCAAGTGAGTATATATAGCCCCTTTTACTCTTTTACATTTTGGGGTGAAACATGAACACTATTCAAATTACATGTTTACATTTACACAAACAACACAAGTACAAATCCTATTTACATTCATGTGTGCAAATTTGAGCTTTATGCCCGAGTGCTATGTGTGCTAACTTTTGTGAAAACTTATGTGCAATCATTAACTATTCAAGCCCACGGTTTACAATGATAGATCTATTGAGTCTGATAAACCTACCCAGATTGGGGTGATTGATACCGACTACACAATTTGCATGCTAGTTACAAAGGTTTGATTGTACTTGGTTACACAATAGCTGCTCCCCATAAATGCCTTATTTATCATGTTATGTAAGGATTTGTTTTACAACTATATGCTATCTATATACAAACCTGTGTTATAATCACCAACTTTTTAGTTGACTTTATTTTATTCATGTTTCAGGTCCTAGTATGTGAGATTGATCAAGATGTGCTACATATAGGCTTGGACTTAGTTAAAATAATTAAAGAACTTATGTATTTCAATTATGTTTCTTTTCTTGGAATTGCTTTTGATTGAATGTTTGTAATGGAATTTGACAATTAATATATTTCAATTTAGTCAACCTTGTGCTTATGAACAGTCTACATGTCCCGCCCCGATGATTCCGCCATCGGTCGGGGTGTGACATTATAGTATAAAATCTTTAGATCTTCATCTGAAAAGCTGAATAAATCCATCGGATCAAAGATTCTGACTTCAGGAAGTCCCCTTTGTTGAATAACTGCTTCATGTGATGAAGAATCATAGAACCACTTATCAAAATCCTTGATGAAGCTCCTTTTTCTTTCAGCTATATACACAGTTGTCACAGTATCAGCTGGTTTGACAATGTATTTGTACTTGATCTTATCATTTCTTCTGTATTTCTTCTTAATCTTTCTTCGTATAGGAATTTGAGGCTAAAAGATGTAAAACTATCTTGATTACATTGATTACTGGGAACAAGTGCGATGAATGAAACCGTGTCTAGGTTACGATTCCATACGAGACTGGGCGTCGTAGACACGAAGATTTTCTATATCTATATAGGGGCCTTTGTGGCTAGCAAACGGTTATACAACTGGACGGATGACTGGATTAGCTATCGTGTAAATGTCGTGTGGATGCACATGAGCTTTTATGTTACTATCACGACGGGGCGTGATTCTATCTAGGTTAGGATTTCGGACAAGACCGGGTATCCTGGACAGACACTGGCCTCGATTAATCTCTAGTAACGCCTAAAGGAATTGACGGTTACGAAAAGGCGCAAATTTGACACGAACGGTTCATGTTTATTGTTATTGCATGTTATGTACAATTTTATTAGTATTGAAAGAATGTGTATTTTGGCAAAACCTTTTTGGTGTGTAATGTTTTATGTAAGGTTAGAACTCACTAGCGTAGCTGACTTTTTAGTATGCCTTCAGGTTAAGTGTATACCGTTGTTGAGGATGGATGCAGAGCTTGTGCTGAGAGTTGACCCAAGCGATGACACTGGCATTCCATTCAATTTATGCTTTTTAAATTTATTGTTAAGACAATGCTTCCGCTACGTTTGAACAAATTTGTAATTTGACTGATGTTTCCGCTGCACTTATTCTATTTAAAGTTTAACTTGCTATGTGTTTATGAGTAAATCCAACAATTGAGGTTTCCCGGGTTTGGGGCCTTACAAGTTGGTATCAGAGCAATAGTTTGAGAGATTTGGAGATCCCCCATGTCTAAACTTAAATTGATAATGGGACCAAGTGACGAATGCCAGAACGGGTAACTCGAAGCCAAAAGCATTAGTGGCTAGTAGGCCTTAGATTGCCTTATTATGTAGGGTGGGGATAAGTGTTGAGTTTCAATGCCACTCATAAAGGGGAGTATCTAGTATTCAACAAGTAGTGTAATCATTATTTGCAGATAGCTAGTGTAAATTAACATCTTACATGCGTTTTGTATCCTAAATATTGTCTAGAATGATGACATAGATTTTCCTTTCACATATCTTTCAGTTAACGATTATGGCTGGTAGATGTTGTGGGTGTAGAGGCGGTAGGAGAGGAGGAGGACGCACTAGGCATCGTGAGGAATCCCCGAGTGTGCACGAGGAAGATAATTGTGATAACTCTTGATAGTTAATTCACCATAAATGGGCTTGGCCCATTAGCGGTCCGGTTATAGGCCCAATAGGGATTGAAGCCCATTAAAGGCCCAGTTATAGGCCTAATAGGTGAACCAAATTTCTAACTTTACTTGACGGATCATAGTACGATTCGAGATAACATATTATAAACACATAGAGTTTACATAAATCTCGCAGCTTACGGTTAAAAGAATTAACGCGTACACAGTTGGTTACCGACACACAACGTGATACCTGACTATTAATATTTACTTCAGACGATGACTTGGAGTTTGACACGTGAGTTATACGACGTGGAACACGTGATCATGACAAACATCGTGTAAACGAAACACTGATATTTATTACCTAGAAATAATTAAATAACATAAGTAATTATTTATTTTATGTAATCACTATTGATCTACTATTATTATTATTACTATTATTATTAAAGCAGTAATAATATTAGTGGGAATACACAACGTTTAAAAGAATGAATGTGTTAGACATGCGGTACTTGCGAGTACCGGCCTGGGCGAAAGTCGGAGCGTACATCTGATAAATTAAATATTTAAATAATATTATAATAGCGTTATGTAATTCTAAGAATTTAGAAATAATAATTCAGAACTTTTAAACGTGACGTTTGAGTTAAACATTTCTTGTTTGAGACGCGGTATCCATCTACTCTCTCAACCACTCAAAACCCTAGATATAAATAGATTTTATCTTTTTCACCATCCTCATTCAAACCATACACACAAAAACTTTAGAGAGAGTGAGGAGGAGGGAGTCAGCCACCTCCAGCGGCTGGTGCGGCGGTCTTGAGGTGGAGAACAATGATGACGAGGAAAGGAAGGTGTTGGTGACCTATCGGCGGCACTGATGGCAGTCATAGGGAACAACCGTCCAACCAAACACGGTCCTACGACGGCAGCACCCGTTTCAGTAACTCGAAATGGTTTGACGGCGGCGAGGAAACGCTTAACTGCTTCTGTCCGATCGTAGCGGAGAAGATAGGGATGTCGTATTGCAGGAAAACGAAGACGGTAATGGCATGGTTCTGGGGTTCCGACCGAAGCATGATGGTATAATGGTGACGCAGAAGGAGGACATCGGTGGCATGTTGTTAAGATTTTCTGTTTGTTTCCCCGGTAGTCGGAGGAAAACAACCACTCGGCGATGGATGCAGAGTGGATCCGGCCTCAACTGGTGATTATGAGTAAAAATCTAGGTGGTTCCAGCAAAATGGGAGTGTGTATCTGGCAGAAAACAGTTCTTCGGCGAGCCTCAATCGAACTGATATGGGATTATTAGATGTTCTGATCTACAATCTATAAGGTTTGTTTTGAAATTTTGGGTTAACCTTTGATGATTGGTTGTTTCCGTATAGATCTAGTAGTTTTGGGTGGCCGGGTTTCAATCACAAGTATTAAATGTAGTTTCTTGACAGGATACGATGACGGGTCTGGTGAAATGATAGGCATATGACCTTTCTTATAAAGCCTTCAGCCTTGATCATAGAAATGACGTTAGGCACTGTACAATCTCTGTCCCCATAAACTATAATCAGGCTACCATCAGGAGCTCTGAGTTGAATCTTCTTTTGTTTACATACAATCTACGCTTCATTGGCAGCTAGCCAATCCATTCACAGTACTATATTAAATCGTCCCAAGGCTAAAATAAATAACCTAGTAGGGAATCTATGACCCTCAATCCCTATCAAGCATTCATCTATGGCCTCTACTACTCTGGTGGTCTTACCAATCTTGGGTTCTATGTTAAAGGCCCTTTCTATAATTCTAAATTTGCTTTTTTACCAGGGAAGAAATTGTGGGGGGTATAAAACTTCTATTTGTGCCTGAATCAAAAAGAATTGGTGCATAAGTATGATTGACTAGGAAAGTAGCTAACACGACATCATGGTTTCTTTAGGATTCTTCTTATGTCAGGGCGTAAGCCCTAGCTCTTGTTCAAGGTCTCTCATCTTTCTTTTCGGTGTCTTTCCCTTTCCTTGACCCACCAGCCTTTGTCTTCCTACAATCTTTGCTCATATGCCCAACCACACCACAGTTGTAGCACCTTCGTTCGTTTGGGCATTAGGTCTTCCCACACTTGTATCACCCCTCCGTTTCCATTCTACATTCACCCCCATGCCTCGTTCAACATTTGCCACACACATCCTTAGTTTGCACCTTTGCTTTCTTGTTTCTAGAATTATGAAAATTCCCACTAGTTCGTTTACCCCGTAAGGCCAGCTTCTTCTTGGGCTCTTTGGTCACAGAATCGTCCAAGAGCTCAACCATAAATTCCAAGGTCTGAGGAATGTTCGCCTTCACGAGGGTACAAACCTTGGAAGGTAACCCGTGGATGTAACAACTGATCTTTTGTTCTTCGATAGCAACAAGATGGGGCGCCAGCCATGCCATTTCATTGAATTTGGATATGTACTGCGAGTGTGTCATGAGCCCGACCTTCAGCCCTAAAAAATTCCTTTCAACTTTCTCAATCTCATTTCGAGGGAAAAACTTCTTAATCATAGTTCCTTCAATCCATCTCATTTCACCAATTCGACTTCCCGATCGCCTTTAGCTTGCCTCACAGTTTCCCATCGGTGCAACGCCTCCTCCCTGAACGAGTTCGCAGCAAATTTGACGGCCTAGTCTACCCGACACTCGCTGAGGCGAATGGTAGCCTCCATCCTGATCACCCAGTCAAAAGTATTGGTGGATCACATCCCCTAAAAGGACTTGTAGTCGCAGCCTCGAGCATGCGGTGCATCATTCACCACATTACTTGGTCCCTCAGAACCATGATTTGTGCCAGCTACCCTGCCGGCACTCCTCAACGCCTCAACCAACATTGCCGGCAGAGTAGTGTGCATTATTTGAGAGAACTCATGGGTGATGGATACCTTTACTTCTGGTTCAAAACTAAATTACTTCTCGACCAGCGGGGTCCTTTCTGTCTCATGTTGTCTAACCTCTGGTCTAGTATGAATACTTTCCTCATCGTTTTGCCTTCGGTTGACGGGATTCATGCCGTGAGGTCCCATACATCCACCACCACGTCTACCACCTTCTTGTCTGGCCATTTTTCTTAAACTGAAAGATAAGGAATAAAGAAACTTAATGTCATCATGCTAGTTAACAAGTAGAACATCATAAGTAAGGTAAGTTAAATATATACACTTGCCATCTGTAATTAACCATTACGCTACTTCTTGGTTTCTATTTGATCACCTTTATGATTAACATCAAAACCTCCACCCTAACCTAACATATCTAATGGGGAAAACTTTACTTACTACACACTACTGATGCTTTGGTTTTGAGTTACCCGCACTAGCATCCGTCACCTGGTCCCATTCTCAGTTAAGTTCAGACATTGGGAATGTCTGAATCTCTCAAACTATTTCTCTGATACCAACTTGTAAGGCCCCGAATCTCGGGAGACCTGACGTGTTTGATATACTCATTCACACATAGTTCTTAAACGTATAATTCATTAACGCAGCGAAAAACTTTATAACATGACATAAACTTTTCAAAAATAATTAAAACATTTTCTTAACATAAGAACTTTCAAAAACATAAACATAACGGGATGCCAGGTCTTCGACAGTTGAGTAACTCTTCTCTGTAAGCGAAGCATCCTCTACCACCTTCCGACCTACACTTAAAATGAGGTGCATACTAAAAGTCTGTTCTGCTAAGTGAGTTCTAGCTTTACATAAAAACAAAACATTTAACAAAAGAAGAAGGAATTAACACACACATAGATCAAAAGACGGTAAAGCATAACTTTCATAAAACTTCATTTTCAAGTCATACATTATTTTGTCTATTCTGTAAGTTAACCTTAACCGTCAATTCCACTTGGTACCGTCCTTCATATCTCGTTGACCTTGAAGTGATCATAGTGTATCCTAAGGCTTGTTACCTCTAGACGTACCACTACTCGCGGTGTCTCCTAAAGCTCCTTACCTCTAGGTAGACAAGACATACTGGTAGTGTAACCTAAGGCTCGTTACCTCTAGGTCACAACTTCTCATCGTGTCTTCTCTGACTCATTACCTCTAGGATTGTTGGGGTATAACTGAAAGACAGATTGCTACCGAAGTATGAAGCTGCTGAGAGTGAGTACCGAAGTTACTAGATGCCGAAGTCAGATACCGATGTGTTCAAAAGTCAGATGCCGAAGTGCTTTGAAGTCAAAGATACCGAAGTCAATCAAGAGCTCAGTTTACGGAATATATATCTTTGACTGATTCGCTGTTTTGTAACAGTCTATTTTGTATTAATAGGATAGTCTGTTTTGTGCTATGATTGTGGAGAATATCTCGCAATCTGTTACATTCAATTGTTGTATAAATAGTTGTTTCTTATTATGCAATGATCATCAGTTATATGAAGCAATATACGAGTAATTGATAGTGTCATAATTATCATTTGTTCTTGTCTAACAATTGTTATCTGTTTGGATTGTTTTCGCCAATCCTTGCAAAGTAGAACCATCTTAGTCGATCTTGACAAGTTGTATCAGAGCTCTGGATGAGGAAATTTAATCACACGATTAGCGTTCTTATCTTGTGGTTCTAAAACTTGTATCAATTCATTTCTATTCAATCTACAAATTATGTCTCGATCTGAAATGGATTCTGAAACTAGAACCGTTAACAAGCCTCCCAAATTGCTTGTCAATGATTTCAATATGTGGAAAGTCAGAATGGAAGAATTTGTTGGGTTCTATGATTTCAATCTTTGGAGATCTGTTCTGGAAGGGCATCATGTCCCTATGACTACAGCTGTGGATAACAATGTTGTTCCTATTCCTAAAGAAGTCTCTAATATTCAGATGAAGACAGAAAGCTGATAGAGAGAGATTTTAAAGCAAAAAGTGCTATTGCAATGGTTATTCCAAATGATATTTATCAAGGATTCCTTCATTGCAAAAGTGCTAAAGAACTCTAGGAAGCACTTCAACCTAAGTTTGAAAGTTTCGATAAAGTGAAGGCAAATAGTAGAAAGACCCTCATTCAAGAATGTGTGATGGTTGCTCATATTGAAGGTGAAACAATGTTACAGCAATGTGATAGACTTACCAATCTTCTCAATGAATTGAGGACAAAAGGAAGAGAGTATGACATTGATGAAGTACTTGAAAATTTTCTAAGATCTCTGCCTGCTCAATGGAGAATGTATATTATCTCCATCAGGAACTCTTATGATCTCAAGAATCTTGATATGGTTGAGTTGCATGGTATGCTGAAGACTTATGAACTTGAAATGAGTCAAGACAACAAAATCATGAACAATAAGAAAGGTGTCGAGGTCTTAACTCAAAGTGCAGTATTCTTTATACCGCCGACATCAACCACTACTGAAGGCGGTTCTTCTTGTTATAACTCTGAACTGTCTAGAAATGAAGCATTCATGACCAATGGTCCTGAATTCTTTCACTTCATTAGAGGAGACTTGAAGTTTTTTCATCCAGATGACTTGGAAGATTTGGATTGGCAGTATCAAATGACAATGATAGGTCATAAAGCTGAGAAGTTTTACTCTAGAACTAGAAGACCTTATCCCATCACTACAACATGGGTGAATTAGTCTATACAAAAGGAATCTAAGATGTCACAACTGTCAAAAATTGCGACACTTTGCTAGAGAATGCAGATCTGCAAAAAGAATAGATGGAAGTCAATCTCAAAATGTTGGAACCCAGGGAAGCACAAGAAATCCCTTTGCTAACTGTAACATCCCAAAACGGGTAATAAGTAAATAATGACACGATCGAAATTTATAATTTTTAAATGGCGAAAGAAAAACGGATGAGCTTGGGCTCGGCTCCAACGGGCCGAAGGAAGCCCAAGTATATAAGGGCAAGGGCTGCTCAAAACCTTTCATTTCTACCATTCACAAGTTCTAGAGAGAGAGAAGAGAGCTCGGGTCTAGAGAGAGAAAGTGACGGATCGACTCGGGAATTCAGGAGAACGTTGCTGCTGTGCTCGTGATCATCTCCTCCGAATCAGAAATCCAACCCAGGTAAGCGTTCGACCATAATCTGAGTTTTTATGATTTTTTTGGGATTTTCGGTTTTAGCCCAATAGATGATGATTTTACGGATAAAACTTGAAAATGAGCTTAGGTATAGCATCTAGAATGAAAACCGAACGTTTTGATCAAAGAAAATTTAGATATCGACACAATCAGAGTCGCATGCAGAACCTTCGGGTTTTTGGGGAAGAAGACTGACTCATCGAAACTACTTAGTTTCGATATATATATATACAGACCCATCGAAACTACCTAGTTTCGATATGCCCACGATCCGAAGCTAAGATAATACATAAGTTACTTACCGAAACTACCATAGTTTCGATATGAACCCATGACTCGAAACTACCAAGTTTCGACATAAGCAACCTATCGAAACTACCAAGTTTTGACAGAAGCAACCTATCGAAACTACCAAGTTTCGACATAAGCAACCTATCGAAACTACCAAGTTTCGACATAAGCAACCTATCGAAACTACCAAGTTTCGATATAAGCAAATCCATCGAAACTACTAGGTTCAAGCATAGTAATGTCTAGTGTCATCTAGGAGCACTACCTTACGTGTATGACTTTATTATACAGATTGTGAGTGACATTAGTGATGCTCAGTAACCAGCTAGGTGTATCTCAGAAACTACCCATCAGGTGAGTTATATGTGCCCCTTTCTATGTTATGTGCAAACCTTATTAAATGTTTTGGGGCTGAAGTGTATACACTAAATGAATAAATACAATGAATGCCAATGTGATCATATGTGATATACAAATATATATATTTATATATATATATATATATATATATATATATATGAAAATGAATTATGAACAAAGAATGAAACGTATGTTTACAAAGTATGAATGAAAGAATGACAAAATATGAATGAATGAAATCTTGCTTTATATAATATATACTGCATGTTATGAATATACGTGAATGTTATGGACGCTTCGATGCTAACGGCTACTACGGTAGACGGACGACCACGTGACTATCTTGCAACCGGGACAAAAATATTCCTTCATCAGCTAGGAAATAAAAAGGGGCATTAATGGACGGTCGAAGCAAATGCCAAATCATATGTAGAACGGTTGCAAACATGGTAGCACGTGGGAAACGGATACCTTCAGGTAGACGGGCGAAAATGACGGACTACGACGGTAGGACGGTTTACGACGGACGGCCGAAGGTTGGCCGGACGGTTTTAAGGCGGACGGTTTCTAGGACCGGACGAGTCAAAGGGCTACGACGGTAGCTTCATGGTGTATGTCTTTGTGACATACGTAGTAAAAGACGGGTTGATCACCCTTATGTGTACGACCGAATGAATGTTAAGGAAAAACTAAAGGTGAATGCATATCAATGTAGTCACTTAAGAATGATGAAAGAAAAGTAAAAGTTAAAAATACGTATTTATGTTCCTTATATATAAACTTATGTATACTTTTAAAGAAATAATGTTTATATCTAATCTTTTAAACTAGGACTCACCAGCGTTAGCTGACTTTTAGTATACATTTCAGGTAACAAAGAAAAGGGTCGTGTGAAGGCGTGAAGGCTGCCCGGCTAGAGACTGACATTTCGATTTATGTTTTCTTTTGTTAAACATTGATGTATGTTTTAAATGTTGAGACTTCCGCTGTAATGTACTTAAACGTGAATGTTTTTGTTGTTAATTGAACGTGTTAAATTTAAAGTTCAGTATTAATGACTTTGTTTATGAGTAAACCCAACAAGTGAGGTTAGCTAGGATAAGGGTCCTTACACTAACAAATAGAACACTCATACTGCTTCCATTGCCACAACTCAGCAGCAGTACCTGACAGGAGAAAAATATGATTGGAGCTTTCAATCGAAAGAACCTGCACCTATAAATCATGCCTTTATGGCACAAGTTTCAGATCTTCTTGAACAAGTAAGTTCATCATTATGTTATGAAAAATGCATCAAAATGGTTTTAAGTTATGGAGATCACAACAAAACTCTGGTTGAGACAATTGAAAGCTTTGAAGATCATAAAGCTGAATTTAGAAAAACTGAAAGAATTTATAAAGAAAAGGTTGAAAATCTTCAAAAGGAGATTTCTAGCCTAAAACACGAGAAAACAAATTTTGAAACTCAGATTGATGATCTTTTAAAGAAACTCACTATTACAAGATCTGAGCTTGCCACAACCAAAGTTCATGTTGAAAAATTTTAGGGTGCAAATTCTACCCTTCAAAAGCTTTTAGATAGTCAAATCAATGATAAATTAAGACATGGAATTGGATACTGTTATGTTGCTCCACCAGTAGAATATGCTCCAATTCCAGAACCTATCAGTGACATAAAGCTTAAATTTTCAGGTGACCCTGAGCCAATCGAAGAAGCTCACAATACTTTCAATGTGTCATCTTCTGACAATGAGTATGAGTCCACTTCTGAGACTCTGATATGGTATACTCCTTACTACCCTAAGAGTGAACCAATAATTGTTGGAACTTCTAAACTTCAAAATGTGAAGTTTGTAAAGGGACAATCTAAGATGGGATTTTCATGCACAAATTACAGGCAAAGAAATTTTAATGAAACAAACAAAAATAAGTCTGTCAGAAAATTTGCTGGTACAAATGGTAATGAGACTAAGGAAGTTAACGGCATTCATAAAAACAAACCCAATACCATATGGGCTTGGGTTCCAAAAACTAACTAAGTCTTTTGAATGTGCAGGGAGTACCAGCTGTAGAGGACAGTTTATGGTATGTTGATAGAGGATGCTCCCGACACATGACATGCAACCCCTCCTTGCTTCATATATTCAAGACTGTCCCTGGTGGATATGTTGCATTTGGAAATGACTCAAAAGTTGGTGAATTAAGTGGTCAAGGAACGGTATCAAATGGCTTTGACAAAGTAAATCTGGTCAAGCAATTGGCATTTAATCTACTAAGTGTATCTCAAGTCTATGATCAAGAGTATGGGGTACTGTTTAACAAAGGTGAAGCTATGGTGTTGGCTCCAGGGTATGAAATCTTGACAAAAGACAAGATACTGTTGTCTGCTCCAAGAGAGGACAATCTATATGTTTTAGATATGAAACATGCCTCTCTAGTATCAAATGTGACTTGTTTTTTATCTAAAGCAAGTGTTGATGAATCTGATTTATGGCATAAAAGATTAGCTCATGTGAATTTCAAAAATATGAACAAATTGGTAAAAAGCAATCTGGTTCTTGGGCTTCCTAACAAAGAATTTTTCTGATCATTGCATTCCATGTTTGAAAGGAAAACAACATAAGGAGTCTCGTAAATCTAAACAAATCAACTCTGTGACTGCTCCTCTTCAACTTCTTCATATAGACTTGTTTGGTCATGTTAGTGTGATGACTCTAGGAAAGGAATCCTATTGTCTGGTAGTTACCGATCACTTCACAAGATTCACATGGGTTTTCATCTTAAAAACAAAAGATGTCTTGTAGTTACCGATCACTTCACAAGATTCACATGGGTTTTCATCTTAAAAACAAAAGATGAAACAACATAAACTCTCAAATCTTTCATGTTGAAAGTTGAGAATCATAACAATTCAACAATCAAAGTGAGTAAGAATTCTTTTCTAAATAATTTATGTGCATCTAAAGGGACAGAAAGACAGTTCAGTGCATCAAGAACTCCTCAATAAAACGGAGTTGATGAGAGAAGAAACAGAACCTTAATAGAGGTTGCAAGATCCATGCTTGCTATGTTCAGAACTGAACTCTGGTGGTGAAGTCTCAAGAAAAGACTTCATATGAAATATGGAACAAAAGAAAACCATTCTTAGTCTTTCTTAAAGCATTTGGTTGTCCCTGCACCATTTTAAATACTAGAGATCATCTGTCCAAATTTGAAGCAAAAGCAGATGAAGGATGCTTTGTTGGATACTCTATCATGTCAAAAGAATAAAGATCATTGAAGAATAAGTAAATGTCAAATTCTCTGAGGCATCATCTCTTGAACCAATCATTGGTCCTGATGCTCAATTTGATCTTGACTCTTTTCAACAAACTTTCTCTCATGCTGATGTTGGTGCCGAAGGAAATCTATTCCCAGTCAATGAGAAGGAAATTGATATTGATTACAAGGTTTCTTTTAGAAGACCATCTATTGATCCTCCCTTTGTTGTTGAATCATTTTCGGTAGTTGATGCATCTAATACAAATGATGTTGCTCACAACACAGTATCAAACTTTGATACCGATGCAGAAGAAAATACCAAGCAAAATATTCCTACCGATGATGATGCCAAGGATATGTACACTGAGATAGCTGAGCCCCTAATAGAAAGAAGAATCAATAAGCTTCGTCCATTGGAAAATGTCATTGGTGATGTCAACTATGGTGTTACTACCAGAAACAGATCTCATGAAGCACACATTTGTCTTCATGCTTGTTTTCTATCTCAAATGGAGCCTAAGAAGATCCAGGAAGCTATAAATGATAACATTTGGGTTGAAGCAATGCAAGAAGAGCTCTTACAGTTTAAAAGACAGGAAGTATGGAAACTATGTGAACTTCCAAAAGGAAACTCTGCTATTGGAACAAGATGGGTGTTCGGAAACAAGAAAGATGAAAGAGGAATTGTGGTAAGAAACAAAGCAAGATTAGTTGCTCAAGGGTACACTCAAGAAGAAGGGATTAATGATGATGAAGTGTTTGCTCCTCTGGCAAGACTGGAAGCCATCAGAATTTTTCTTGCCTTTGCTGCTGCAAACAACTTCACTGTGTATCAAATGGATGTGAAAAGTGCTTTTCTGTATAGTAAGGTAGATGATGAAATATATGTGCATCAACCTCAAGGCTTTGAGGACCATGAACACCCCCATTATGTTCTCAGACTTGATAAAGCACTTTATGGGTTACATCAAGCTCCCAGAGCCTGGTATGCAACCCTCTTAAACTTTCTCTTGTCAAACAATTTTTCAAGAGGGGCTATAGATAAAACTATTTTCTTCAAAAGAGTAAAAGGTGATATACTGTTGGTGCAAATATATGTGGATGATATTATCTTTGGGTCTACTAAAATAAATATCTGTAATGATTTTAAAAAATTAATGAAGTCCAAGTTTGAAATGAGCTCTATGGGGGAGATGAATTTCTTTTTGGGGCTACAAGTAAAACAAATTTCAAATGGAATTTTTATAAATCAATCAAAATATATCAAGGACATTCTGACAAGATTTAACATGAAATATTATAAGACTGCCTCTACCCCAATAGCTACTGCAACAAATTTATCTTCATTTCCTGAAGGTGAAAATGTTGATCAACGTTACTATAGGGCAATTATTGGCTCTCTTATGTATACCAGACATAATGTTTGCCACATGCATGTGTGCTTGTAACCAAGCATCTCTAAATCAATCTCATTTAGTTGATGTGAAAAGGATTCTTCGGCATCTCAAAGGTGCACCAAAACTTGGCCTTTGGTATGCTAAAAACTCCTCATTTGATCTGATTGGCTATACTGACAGTTACTATGGAGGTTGTAAAAAAGACATAAAATCCACATCAGGAGGTTGCCAGTTCTTACGAGGAAGATTGGTGTCATGGCAATGCAAGAAACAATTTGGAGTTTCTACTTCAACTGTCGAAGCTGAATACAATGTGGCATCAAGTTGTTGTGCTCAAATTCTATGAATTCAGAATCAGATGAGAGACTATGGGATCACTTTTTTAAACACTCCTATCATGGTTGACAACAAAAGTGCCATTTCCATAACTAACAATCTAGTGAAGCATTCAAAGACAAAGCATATTAAAATCAGGTATCATTTCATAAGAGATTGTGTCGAGAAGAAAATCATCCATCTTGTCAAGGTTCATACTGATGACAACTGTGTTGATCTGTTCACCAAAGCCTTTGATTCCAAAAGGTTTGACTTTCTGGTGAAAACCTTAGGAATGATAAACTTTGGTTAAAACCTTCTCCTGTATATATCCTGATGTAAATTCTTTTTTCTCTTAAAAACCTTGGTACCATCTTCTTGCTACCGATGATTTTTGCAAGTAAAACTTCGGCATCAATCTCATGTTCTGCCAATGCAATTTTAAGGGTATTCTTGTCTTTTGAGTCTTTTAAAAAAATATTCTCATTTATTGGCCCGGTAACGTCTCGCATATTTCATGCCGAGATTCATTCCCATTTCAAAACCTATTTAAAGGAAACATTCCCTGACCTTATCACTTTCTACATTTGATCATCATCTCTTCTCTCAAACCCTACCTTCTCTTAAAATCTTTCTGTCACCATGAATCTCGATTACAAGCATCCCACAATGTTCTCCCATTTCTGGAGAAACATGTCGATTACCCAGAATTCTATCCAGTCATTGATTTTCTGAAAAGATGTCCCCTCTCGTATGCCCTAACCATCAATCCTACTATATATGATTCAAGAATACTAAAATTTTGCGAGACTGCAGCATATGTGTACCAAGAAAGGAAGCACGCTATCATAGCCACAATGGATGGAAAACCCCTTCCTATCAGAACTGAGACCATCCGAACTCATCTTCAACTAGCAGATACTAAACGCAAATACTCTTTTCCTGATTCTGATGTAGAGAAAAATTTTCGGGATACGGGTTATGGTGGAAACTCTAAGGTTACCATCATGAAAAACTAGTTGAATTTTAACCGGAGATTTTTAGTTCATGTGATGCAACATTGCTTGTATCACAAGAGCTCGGGCTGTGATCAAGTTCCTAAACCTTTGGTCTATGCTATTCATGCTTTAGCAAGAAACTTAAAATTCAATTTTTCAACACAAATTTTTGAGGGTCTTGTTTACAACATTCAAGAGGTCGAGGAAAGCAAGTTTTTGATATAACCCAAGATTTGTAATGAAGCTCATTGAAAGTGAGATGCCAATTTTTTTTAAAACTAGAAAGAGACTTCCTTCAACATCTCACTCTTTAAGAGTCTTCAACAACATGAAAGCGCACTCCCTAGCCTTTCATGGTCGGTTTGTGGCATTATTCTCTACAATGATGCCCAACCCTGTCCAAAGGGGTAACATGCCAGCACAACCCTCTGGTCATGATCCCACACCCTCCACCTCCATTAAATCATCTGCATTACATACTAATTCCCTTGATCGAACACCTTCTCCCTCTCACAAAATGAAGCAGGTACAATATTCACCTCCTAGACTCAAGTCTAAACAACCTGTTGTGGAAGAAAGGGCCCCACAACAAGCACCGGTAAAACTAACCAGAAGTTCAAAGAGTGTTAGGTTTCCTTTACCTAACATTAGATCGGCCCAACCCAACCAAAGCCATCAGCCTACGTCACAAAACTTGGCTGACAAATCAAAAGGGAAAAAGCACATGACTGATGCTCCTTCAAAGAAGGATGTGTCATTAGGACCAGAGGACTCTCCCAACACCATAGGTAAAAAGCTCCCATCCAAGCCTCTCAAGTCACTTAAAAGAAAGAGATCAGATACTTCTATCTCTTCTTCTCAGGATGAAGATGTCCCTCCAATACCTACTTTAGAAGGGGATAATCTAACTGAGGAAAGAGAAAAAGTGTCTAACCCAATCTCTCCAATTCATGAGGAAGGTATTTTAGAAGGGGAGAAAGATATCATGTTAGAGGGGGCATTCACTACTGGGGTTTTCTCAACTGACCCTCAGGACAGTGAATACATAACTAAGACCCCAACCAAGGTAACTGTGGAAGGAGAAGCTTCTAAAGCATCTCCTTCTAACAGGAGTCCCAGGCGCCAAGAAACCATGGGCACTGTAAAAGAGGGTAGCAAGCCTAATTTGCAGTCTTTTCCCAAGGAACCATTTAATTTAGGAGAGGGAACATCCAAGGATTCTATGAAATTAGATGAGGACAATTTTGACTTAAAGGAATTGACGGCTCGGTACCAAACTCTAGTTGCCGATGTCTCTTCTATATAGATAGCGGTATCTAACATCCAACAAGCTCAACTGGTATTTATGAAAGTGGCAATGGAAAACAATAAACTGCTCAAACAGATCCTTCTCTCCTTGGCTACTCTCCTTCCTTCTCCAACTGCTTCAATCCCTGCAAAGGTTCCTACCGATGCTACCAAAAAGGGGGAGAACAACATTGTGAGATGGTTTTATGATCAAGAAAAGAAAATAATCTTTATACAGAGAGAATATAGGAAGATGGAAAATCTAAAAGGTTATGACTCTCAACCATCCAACTCTCCAAGAATTTTCTCTACACTAGACAAAAAATGGCTACTTCAAAATGATCTTGAAAAGGCTGAGGTTCCTGAAGCTCAAGAGATACAATTCAGAATCAGAAGCATCTTCAAAGAAACTTTGAAAAGAAAAATTGAAGCCATAGATAATCCAGAAAAGATACACAAAGCTGATGAATCAAATTGTACTGACCCTGTCTTCACTTCGGTAGCTGCCGAAGCATCTTCGGTAGCTACTGAAGACACTCTCAAGGAAAAGGCAAAAGGAAAGATGCCAATCATGGAAGAAGAGGAAATAGAAAAAGATGTTCATGTCACAACAACTGATGACCGACAAAGCATTATTCCTGGAACTAATATGCCACTGGGTTTGGCTGAAGAGTTGGCTAGAAGATTATATGAAAAAGAGGATGAAGCCATGAGAAAAGAGGATGCAGAAAGGAAATTAGAGGTGTATCAATCAAGAATGGCAGCCAAGAGAAATCTTGAAAAGAAAACCTGTCAAAAGGAAAGTGACAAAGCTTAAAGAAAAACTTGGCAAGTGGTAAATTTCAAATGAAAGACTTGATAGGGATTAAAATGTCTACCCTGAGTGAGATGGTGAAGCAAATGAGAAACGATCAAATCATTGCTCAGCAAAGTATTTCTTCCACTCCAACTACATCTCAATCTTCTCATCCTGCTGAACTTTTGAAAGTAAAGATAGAAACTACTGAAGAACCCAAAGCCTTATCTCCCCATCAATCTCCTGCAAGAATAGAATTGTCCACTCCATCACCTCAACAGACACCTTCTCCCAGGAAAGATTATTCTACCCCCTCCCTTCAAATAACCATATCTATTCCTTCTACATCAAGAAAGAAAATGATAGTTATTAAGAAAAGAAAAGCAAGCGTTACTTCATGGAATCATGTGGGAAAGAGATATGTGATCAAAAGGGATGATAATACCAGATAAATGTTCAAATGTATCTCTGATGTCATGGAACTCTCCAAACTCTGATCTTGAGAGAATTGTCAGCCTGGGAATTGATATATTTAATGATAGTGAGAGTGCTAAACTACTGATCCAAGCATTAAAGAAAAGAGGTTGTAGTGTAAGAGAATAAGAGAAAAAGGAGGAAGAGCCTTTGGAGACAATTCCCATTGTCTCTTGGGAATTATTACGAAAGACTGGGTAATTTCTAATAATCTATAAAAATGGTGTCCAAAAATACCTGTCTGCTGATAGAATTGTCACTTTTGTGCCTGATGATCTAAGAGCTGTACTGAAGATTCCCTTAAAGAATGATTCAAAAGATCAGATGGGATAATTTGTTAAGGATGCAATGCATAGACAACTGGATAGTCTATCCTTCTCAGAAAGTTCACAAGAGGAAGAAGATGAAGGTAAGAAAGAAAATTTCTTTAGAAATGAAGATGACCGTGATAGTAGTGACAATGATGAATTTTCTACTGATACTAAAATGCCTTTGGCTGAACCTCAAGTCCCAATCTCAAAATGGTACTATGATCAAGAGCTGAAAAGGTTTCTCATCAAAAGACTGGACTTTACGTATTCTGTTTTCTCTGAGTTGTTGGACTTAAGTGTAATATCTCCTGCTGAACTGAAACTACTGAGCCTAATGCCTATGTCTACTACAACTGAAGAAGGAACTAAATTGCAAGAAAGGATTAGGCAATCAGTGTGGACAATTAGAGGACAAGAAGATGCAGTTCCTATCTTTGTCTATGTTCCTATCACCACTTGGGAATACGCATAAGGATACTATCAGGTTAAGAGAGACACTGGAGTTGTGGAGAAGTACAATTCTATTAAAATAGTTTTTCTAGGTGTGAAATCATTATTGAATTTGGCTCAGTTACCATTGGAAAATTTTGAAATGGATGAGAAGGCAGGCAAGATAGAGATGACAATTAAAGAGTTTGCCAAAGTCTACAAAGAAGCCAACAAGTAATATAAAGGAATTTTGGTAGCATCTGTCTAGGGAGAGATTGTTGCGGTATAACTGAAAGACAGATTGCTACCGAAGTATGAAGTTGCTGAGAGTTAGTACCGAAGTTACTGGATGCCGAAGTCGGATACTGATGTGTTCAAAAGTCAGATACCGAAGTGCTTTGAAGTCAAAGATACCGAAGTCAATCAAGAGCTTAATTTACAGAATATATCTTTGACTGATTCCCTGTTTTGTAACAGTCTATTTTGTATTAATAGGATAGTCTGTTTTGTGCTATGATTGTGGAGAATATCTCGCAATATGTTACTTTTAATTGTTGTATAAATAGTTGTTTCTTATTATGTAATGATCTTCAGCTATATCAAGCAATATACGAGTAATTGATAGTATCATAATTCTCATTTGTTCTTATCTATCAATTGTTATCCGTTTTGATTGTTTCCGCCGATCCTTGTAAAGTAGAACCAAAATAGTCGATCCTGACAAGGAAGACAAAACATACTTAGGGTAGCACTAACCCTATGAACGACCACTGTCATGCCTTATCACGAAGAATAATTGCACAACCGTGTCCATTGACTTGCCACAGAGGCACCGTCTATGTTGTTCTTATCACAGTCGTGAACTCAGGACTGAGCCGAATTCCCAAGACTCCTATCATGTAGTAACATTTGTTCTCGAAGGAACCCTTCCCTTCCTTTTCTCAGACATAGAAAATATATATAGTTATAAAAACATTCACCTCTTTCATTTTATTAAAAAACATTCTTTAACTTTCGTTAACCTCTCATAAACATCTTTACTAGCATAAAATTTCTTTTTCCTTACATTTAACTTTCTATAAAACTTCCTTCAATTTCGTTTACTAACACACAATTATAGTAAACACTATAAACAGTATGCACACCACCCTAAAATTATGAATAAAACGGGATCTAGAAGTCACATGTCTTGCTGAAACTTTCTCAACGGTCGGTTAGGTTACCGTACTATCTACATAAGAATTAACACACGTAAATCTATAAAAATTGTTATTGCCATCTATAAGTACATGCACCAGAGTATCCATGCGAATACTCTAAGTATACGCACAGAGTATTCCTTGAGAATAATCCAAGTATGCGCACAGAGTATGCATTGCGAATAATCTAGGTATGCGTAGAGAGTATCCCTTGCGAATACTCTCAGTATGCGCAGAGATTATTCCTAGCGAATACTCCCAGTACACGCCTGGGTATACCGGCGAGTACCCCAAGTACTCGTGCATATACTGTGATACCCGGCAATTTCAGATTAATATCCATACCGACAGATTTCATATGATTACACGTGCATCATACTTAATTATAGAGTAATTAATTACATATTTCATATAGCAAGTCCATTCGTTTCATTTCAATTCATGCATCGGTGATCTAGAGGATTACCGGGTCACACACACGTCCTTTCACACAAACGTTCGTAAATTATAGAAATAATATTTAAACATATATTTGGTGTGTATAAATTACATGTAATACTGTGATTTTTTATTTCATGCTTAGATTAATTTTTCAGTAATTTTTAGAGCAACTTTTATTTTGACGCTTTCTGAGCGAATACGCGATATGTGCCAACAACTCTAAATTGGATTTTATAAAAATGATGACATTATACATTGGGCTTAAATAATTCAACTTTTAATTATAATTAGTCCATTAGGAGCCCATTTGTTAGTAAAAGCCTTAAAAAAGAATGCAAGGCCCAACACCAATTCACTAAAACACTCCCTTAAACCATTCCCACCCTCATTTTACCCTAAACCATTTTGCAAAACCCTAGCCACCACCCACTAGTTTCGTCCGCCACTCACTCACCCTCTCTCCACCCTCTTTCAACTTTGTCCATCCATTCAAGTGATTCTAAGGTGCTTTCAAGCGGATTAGTGGTGATTCAAGCTTGTTCAAGACTACATGGTGTACCATCTATCCAAACGATTTTTGATGTTACAAGTGTCTTAATCCATGTTTTTATCTAAAGGTTTTTATAATAATGAGTTGTTGACACATATTGGTGCATAGAAATGTTTATTTGATGTGTAAATTGCTCGTTTCTAAATATAGAAACTTTGTTGGTTATGATTTTGTAGAAATGTGTATATGGTATGTTTGAAAGATTTAATGATACATGTGTTGCTAGCTTGAGTAGGAAGTACGATTTTTTTGGTTGAAATGGTTTGTTTGCATCATTTTAGGTCGTTTCTATAAATAAAAACTTTATTGTTTTGTATTTTGAGTTATTGGGTTATAATGGATAATAGCATGCTAAAATGGTTCTATAACATATATTAACATGATATTTAAGGTTATTAGAAGTTACACATGTGTAGGAGGTCATTTGGCAAATTTCTTAAAAAGGAAACTTTATTAGAACATAATTTGTACTGGTATGCTATAAATGTCCAAATAGGTTAAATGGCTATATTATCATATGTTTAGATGATTTAAGTAAGAATATGTGATTTAAAGTTTTGCTATGACTTGTTTTGGAAGACCTTACTAATAAAGAAAACTTTATTGGTTTGGAAACTTCATGTTTGCTTTAAATGGAATGTGTATGAGTAGAACCATGTTAGTAGCATTGTATTAGGATAATTTCATGTATAGTTTGTTTATTTGAGCTATGATACATGAAGGGTGCTAAAAACCCTAATTTTTCAAAAAGGGAAACTTTGTTATGTTATGAACTAGTATACAAGATATCATGTTATGTTACTTGTTCAAATGTATTGAAATGATATTATTAAATGACTAGAACAATAGCACGAGTTATGTGGATTGTTTTGTTAACATGTTATGGATTATGTTATAAGGATTTACAAATGCTATGTGTAGTTACTAGACTTTGTGACTAGACATGTGTAGTTGTATGATATTTACTTATGCATATATTTGAGATTATGTGTTACTACGTATGACATGAACATATGCAATTACTTGTAACATGTGTGTTATGTCATAAGGTGTTACCTATGTGTTACTTGTACATGTTTTCACCTTATGTCACCAACGGGTCGTCGTGTCACACGTGGTCAAGGTTGGTCAACATTGGTCAAACTTTGTCAAACCTTGGTCAAACCTTTTTAAAACGTCAATGTAACCTTTCAACATTGAGTCGTTTAGATGAATGTGGTTACATAAACCACATTTACCTTTCATAGACCATATATCCTTAATATTTCTAGTGCTCAGATAGGTTGGTCTTTCGATCTTTGCTAGGATTCTCGTATTGCTTTCCATATCACTTCACCTCATTCCCAGGTGAGTTTTCACGGCCCCATTTTACTTACTTTCCCATTTGGGGGAGATACATGCTAAACTATTTTCTTAGTCATATGACGTTACTTTGATTTCGCTTTAATATATATAAGTGGGTGCATTTCCCGCACGTAAAGTCCTTTCATAGTCAAACCGTTAATTACATTACCAAGTGAGGTGATCATTAATAGTACTATTGGGTTTAACAATCCCCACCCGGGTTAGTCATGCTAACTCTGTCTGGGAGTCAAACGGGTGCATCATTAACCTAATCCATTTTGTGTTGGGCACGTAAGAAGCAAAATGCTAGTTTATTCATTCCTTCGTCGAGCTTCGGTTTTCGGTGTGGCTTATATAATTAATATTTATTATCTGATCAACAATCGAATCACTAGCATACATGCGTACTGGTACACTGTTTTCATTTCTTTTCTGTTACTTAAACCTGTTAACTCACCAAACCTGTGTTGACACTTTTAAGCATATTTATCTCAGGTCACTAAGCATTCACACATTGACTAGGATTGCATGTTTTTCATTAGAAGCTTAGGTTTATGGGAACCTAAATGATTATGCTCTTGTATTTTGATACATTTACTGTTGCTTCCGCACTTTACATTCTGCATTTTTAAACTCTGTATTACTAATTATTTTTGTTTGATGTTTAAACGGGATGTCTTTTCGAAAACCATTTAGAGGTCATTCGAAATGACCTGGACCGATGATCCTTGATAGTCACGACCCGCGGGTAACCCGCTGTGGAATTTCAGGGTGTGACAGATTAGTATTAGAGCCCTGGTTATAGAGAACTAAGTTGTATTTAGTGTGCTTAGACTATAACTATAGGCTCACGTAGTTCACATCACATCATACATGCATTTCATACATGAGTACATTGGATTACCGGATATTGACTTGTCACAGGATATCCGCATCATCAGACCATATTGTGATCTCTAACTCGGAGGAGGAGTAGACTCCAACCACACCACCATCACCAACAGAGCCACTGACCCCACCGTCTTCACCACACTCTTCTAGTGACAAGGAACTGATGGAGGACTTTGAGGGAGTCAAGGAGACAGACCCCTAGGAAGATCCCGAGGAGGAGGAAGATGACGTACCGGCCCACGGGAGCGATGGTGTCACACCCCCAAATTTACTCATTTATTAAATAAATAAATAAATTAAGGTTGCAACGATTGGTAACATTACACAACAACGGAAGCTAAAGTAAAGACTTCTATATATATTGAACACCATTACAAATACTAAAATAAGCTAGTACATTATCTTAGAACCATATAGGTCAAAACCGTCTTCGGCTTCTAGGGTTTAGTCCATATGGCTAACCTATTCCAACCGTGCCATAGCTATGTGTTACTTAAAAAATATACTTAAAGTGTCAACACAAAGGTTGGTGAGTTCACAGGTTTAATTGTTGCAAAGTAAAGTCGTTTTCCTTGAAAACATTGATATCGTGTACATGGGCATAGTATAAAAGCTTTTTCCTCGAAAACATATGATGAATTCATAGTCATAAAATGAGTAGTTTTCCCTATGAAAACATTTTAATGAATTTATGCCCATGTCAAGCCCTCTTTAAAGAAATTAATAAAGATAGGAACGTTAACCAAAACAAGTAGCAGTGTCGGTGTATATGATAAACAAAACAAGTAATGTTGACCCATTTGTAGACTAGCTAAGCATACAAATAATATGTTCATACATGAGGCATAACCAAACCATGACACATGTATTTTGCCCCCAGCTCGTACCTCCCGAGCACACGTTTGAACACTATGCGGCCATTCGACCAAAACCGATCGAACCATGACCGGGGGTGTTAATCCCAAATAGTACTATCCATAAAATCCCAGGCTAAGTCCTTAGCTATTGGTAATTAAAATGTTTACGTAGGGGACTTTACGAGCTCCCAATTTTAACTCATGCACACATAAAGGTCAGGACTTGTTTTCTTGTTATCATATAAAACGAATACGGGTATGTTTCATGTTTTCCAAACGTATCAAGTAGGTATGTTTCATGTTTTCAAACGTATCAAGTAGGTATGTTTCATGTTTTCAAACGTACTAAGTAAATATGATTCATGTTTTCAAACGTGTAAAGCAAGTATGTTTCTCCCCCGATGTTTCTAGAACATTTAAAAGTAAAAGGGGTAGTGAACTCACCTGATAATGTTGCGGTAAAAACCGTATTCCTCAAATATGTGTTAACATTGGGTCCTACTTGAGTTCCATGATACACATAGACAGTGGAAGATTTACGGACTACCCTATGTTCCATATAAATGGGTCAATATGTTAATCAATTCATAAGTAGATCATGTCCTAATTCTATATGCACTTTGTTTCGTTCCATGTTGTCAGCACGTCTCTTACGTTATAGTTATTAATGCTCGCGTCTATAATATATATTTGTAGAGACAATATATATAAGGTTGATTCATTGAAAAATAATATTAGGTTCGTGCGTAGAAAATATTATTCTCCACTTTGAAACATATTATATATGTATATATATATGGTTTAAAATAATCATGTATGAAATACCTAGCCTCGTATCCGGATATCTATTACGTGTATTATATAAGGTACGTATTCCAATAAATCTAAGGAATCGTATAGTCGAACGTATGCAGGTTATCAATAGGCTATCAACACTGTTAACAAAGTAGCAAAACTTATAGTTTTGTAATAATAATGATGAAGCGGTAGTAATGGTATGATGATAATATCAAGTAACATCACTATATAAATTGTATTAGTATCATCATGAAAAACAACCCTTTATCATAAAAGTATCGCCATTAGTAAAGTAATATTGTTGATGAAATCGTTCATATTAATATATATATATATATATATATTCAATCGACAGTTGTGGTACAATAATAATAAGCTTGATACTTATAAGTTTGGTAATTATACTTCCTCTAACGAGACGATTAAAAGATATAAGATTAGTTTAAATCAATTTATAATTAAATTGTTTGTGTCGCTACAATAATAATAATACTATTAATAATAATAGTATGTTACTCAAATTATATATATATATATATATATATATATATGAGCATTATTTATAATGTTAGGGATATTATTCTTAGGCATAGCAAAATAATGATCACGGTTTGTAAGTCATCGAAATATCATCCAATCTTATAAAATGTTCATTACATAATCTTATATATATACACATATTTTAATAAAATCGTTGCTCAGGTTTAAGATTTTTAAATTTATACTAAACATAAATGTTTACGTATATGTGTATTAAGTTTTGCAAGGAAGTCGTGAGAAATACATATATATATATATATATATATGTTTTATCTCAAAACGTAATCGTTGTCTAGTGTAAATACACTTGTATAATTATATGTAAAACGAGTATGTATATATATATACACACATATACACATATATTATAAGGAAACATGAATGTTGGCCAATGTAAATATACATGTATATGTCATTGTAGATCTGTTATTAATATTGTATGCTATTTGTTGTAGAAATACTAATTTGTTCCAAAAGTTAAATCATCTTATGTTTAAACCGAGTTCTAATTAATGTTAACAAATAAAATATATAATATCACTAATAGTTACGATTCGTCTACGATATTTATATACGTATGTCTATTCGAGGACGCGTTTGTCACGTTATTGAAAATGTCGTGTTATTTGTCTAAATATTTATGCACGTTTTATTAGTCGAAGACTCAACAAATAAATATATTATTGTTTCTCATTCGTATTAACGCCTCTTATTCGATTTCGTTTCGTTTTTAATCCTTAATCCACACGCGTTAGTTTTATTATTTTAATGCGTATGCAAATATATAAAACTTCAGCACGCGTATATACCTTTTCATACGTTTCGTCTACAAATCGACATGTCCTAAACCTTGCGGTTTACTTATTGACCATGTTTGACCGTCGTTGACCTAAGTTTGACTGAGTTGACCAGGGTTGACTGAGACTCGTGATGTCATTTCCTGTTCAAAAACGCATATTTATCTCCCGGGAATGAAACCCGGCCACCAAATTAACTAGATCTAATACGGAAAACATCAAACTATCCAAATATTAACCTAATACTTCAAACGAACCTTGAACATTGTAGATCGGGATGATCGAGCACACTATAAGACGAGATCTAGTCGCAGGAACCTTAAACGGAGAGCGAACGTCAAAATGTATGTGGGTTTGTACCTGGAATGACACAAAATCAGGAAATAAAGCTCACCGGAAACGCGGGTTCGCCGGAAAGACGAATTTGACCGGAAAATGCAAGCCATCGACTCACATCCACCTTCTATTACTGCCTCTGCTATCGTCAGTTTGCCTATCGCCCCATCGCCGACGACGCTAGGGCGGATCCCTAGCCGCCGCCTTGGACCGGATGCCGGAAAATCGGGTTTGAAAACCCTAGCCCATGGTTCACCCTTGTTTCTTTGCCGGAACGCACCCCCTATAGTTCCGTCGCCACCACTGGTTCATCAGTCACGTCGCTGGAACTCTCACGGTCACCGGAAACGCGACTCCGGTCTCCTCCGCCGTCGCCAACCCCTTCACTCGTCACCTTCCCCATCGGCTTTCGCTAGAAAATAGGCGAGAAACGACTTATGCAGCCGCCGTCTTCTACTAACCACCACCACTACCGCTGCGAGGGCCGCCGGGAGGAGCCGCCGAGGGGTTTGGCCGTCTTCCTCTCCTCAAGTCTCCGATCTCTCTCCTTCTCTCTGATACACGCACGTATGTGTGTGTGTGTGTTGCTGTGTTTGAATGAAAAGGAAGGGAAGAGGTGAAGTGCTTTTATATCTAGGGTTTAGAGGGTGGGTGGACACCGCATGTCAAACCGAGATACTATCGCGTTCTCTCGTTCCCGTTATTTATTTCTCTTTCATAGTAATTAATAATAATACTAAACTAAATATCCAAAATGTTTATTTTGTCATAATACTTGCGAATATCACAGTCGGTACGAATTACGACGCGTGACTGAACTCATTTCTCGGATTCATCGTTTCGCGCTGCGGTTATTAATGTTAAGAGTATTTTATTTATTTTTGTAATTTTATAAAATGTATTTGTAATACTTGTCTCCCTAATTTATGTGTCGGTAACGCTTATACTTTTAACGTTCGCTCCTCTGCGTGTTTAACACGTTTTAACGTTTACGCACGTGTACCTCACGTAAGATTGTCTAAACAGACTTCTCAGATAGATATTAATAATAATATTATATATGTTTGCCTTAAGTCATTATTATGTCGAATATCCGGAAATAAACTGAGGCCTGGCGCATTTAAACATTTTTTTTATATATACTGAACCGTGTACGTTCTTCTATTATTTCTTAAGCTCTTACAATCGCGTGACGAGTCGTTAGACGATTTTGAATGACTAATTCAATGTTCAGATTATGTAGACTGAGACTTTAACGTGCTTAGATTTCTATTGGGCCTTATTGGGCCTAGTTGGGTTTAGCTCACCAATTAGGTTTTAGGTTCTGAAACTTTGCAGGTGTCACATTCTCCCATTCTTAAAGAAACTTCATCCTTGAAATTTGTTATGCTTACTTGTATTAGGATTTCATATCTTCGCTCCGTTTTTGGATTCTTAAGGAGAGTTTGTAACTCGAACAACCCAGTAGTCGATATTAGAAGATGAAGTGGATATCTTGTCATCTAACGATATTGGATGTGTAAGGATTTGAGAGGTCATCGTATCATGTAGCAGTGTGACGTTAATGTCTAGCATATATTATATCAAATGAATAACTTTAGGAAAACTCTTTGAACATGTCGTTAAGTGTACGACGTTGACTATACCAATAAGTGATAAGGTCATCACTAGTCTCCCATGATCAAAAGGGATAATAATTAGTGAAGCCACATTCATGAAGTGAGTAAGTCATTAAGAGATTGTCTGATTGATTTGAATCAAAATAAAGAGTTTTCACAAACCAAGTGAACAACTCACACACTAAGGTAATTGTCTGAGGATCAGATGTCGATGAATTTCCTTATGCGATCACTCTCATCAAAGTGGAATTGTAAGAATCATCATTGGTAATGAAAAGGAAACTGTGCATTCATGCACGCGAAATTCTGAATGTATGTAGGCACATACTCTTTATTCACATACGTGTATTAACGCACAAAAACCGAATCATGATAGAATCTAAAAGAAATCATTGAAATTCCAGTAAGGTATGTCAGATGGTTTGATGAGATGTTCAGGCCCGAGGTCAAAATTGGGTACCTGACTGTTTCTTGTAACCAATTAATGACTTGACGCATTCAATCTTTTTAGGGAAAAAGATTCTAACTAACATTTCATCTGTCAAATCTGTATGTAGGTTAAATTGGTTCAATTTAGTTCGAGGAAATAACATACTGGTATGCTTTTTCTCTTAAATGAGCCGGAATGGCTTAGAGGAACTGTTAGTAGTTCTCTATGTAGTGAATTAGACAACTATGATATGGAATAAAATTTTACGAAGATATGATCTTCTGAGGTTGGCCTTGGTTTTGTTAAATCTCATTACTGGTAACATCATCACGAATGTCCTCAGTAACGTGGTTTGGATAGGGATTTTAACGAAATAGATGTCGAACAATAAGCTCACAGCAATAAAATTTCTTAGCAACAGTGCATCATCCAGATTTCTATGATTTATCTAAAGATGGAAATGAAATCTCGTTGTAGAAAGAGAATGTCAAAGTATTTGGGAGTAGTCTAGTTGATTTGGCTCGACGGATATTAAGGATAATTGTATCTTCATAGAGTTTCAGAGAAAAGTGTTCGTGAATAGTCTAGCTTCCGTTGATGAAGGTTGAGTTTGATACTCCATTAACCACTGTTTGCATCGTACCTCTAATGTAGTCTATCATTTAGGTTGTGATATCATGATTTGTGAATTCATGACTTGGCTATCATCTCCACGAGGTATGTAAGCCTCATGGGGTTCTATGTTCGTATGGAAAAGTTACAGTTCATCAGAATGGAAAAGTAAAAGTCATATCCTAGAAATATTCTTATAGAATTAGTTTTTCTTCAAAACCGAGTCAGAACTTGCTAGCTCATTAAATTAGTAGACTGTGACGTGATATCATGGTTAGTTTAGTTAAGGGCTTGAGCTCTCATTACATAGGTTTCGGAAGATATGCGATAATCAATTTAAAACTTCAGAGAATAGCCAAAAGGGAGGACGTCATGCTCTTATATTCTTTAAAGATGGCGCATAGATATTCCAAAGGAACTTGGGAAAAGTAAACATGAAATTTAGAAGGAAAGCTGAGAAATCGAAAGAAATGTATATGTGTAAACCTTGGAGAGAGCAAAGTTAGCTATTATTCCTCTTTTGTTCTTCTTCTTGTTGCGTACAGCTTTAGACGATTATTAATTGTAGATCACATGATTAAGTCCTCGATTTCAATTTGGGTCTTTGATTTTCCATCAAAGTTGGTTGGAACGGATCAACATGAAGTTTTTGTGGCTAGTAAAATCTCAAGAGATATGAATTAACAAGTAGAAATGGGTAGGCTAGAACCTTCGTTGCTCATGATCCACCAAAGGCTGGTTAAATCCAATTTGAATTTCTCTGGTTCCTTCAAACCACGAGAATGTTTCGTGAGCATCTAATTGAGGAGTCCGATATGTTAAGGTCCGACCCTTAATCATGTGACTGTGAATTTAGAGATGTGGATTGATCGTGAGCATTAGCTTGGACAGTAATATGCACTAGAGTTCTCATGCACTTTAAATTATGATTACCTGTGCACCCGCAAATATAATTTACTTTGCATGGTCCCTATAGTGTTTCTCCTATCCCAAGCTCTCAGTTAAAAGGGATCTGAAATGTTCAATAGATCGTGTCATCGTGTTGCGCTCTCGTGCAAAAGTGTGTATGTTCTATCGGATTACTCTTAGTCATGTGTACCAATACTCATGAATCTGCCGACTAAGGCTGTTGCTGGATGGAGTTAATGATAGAGAGGCACAATCATGCCCTTTGTGTGTGGTGGAAGTCAGGCACTACGTTAGGGCAGAGATCTTCAAATTTGTGTCGAGCAATTCATGCTCCAAGTTCGTATGTACGTGTGGATCCTCATGATCTCGATGAGTTAATGGGTCTCTTGACCAGTAAGGTTATCTCCCGTTCAGTCCTGATTATCCACCTCGGGTTCCCTTCAAATAGGCAGTTTTGTCTGTCATATCTTATGGTGAAGATTTTTGTCATCTAATCCAGCAATTCACGGAAGAGAGTATACATATCGCAATGAATGAAGATTACATATGTCAGAGAAGAAAATTAACTCCACAGCTGAAGTAGTTGTAGGTATGGTGCAGGTAAAGGTAAAGGTTCAGGTACGGGTTCAGCCTGTTGTGATACCAAGATCGGTAATCTAGAAATTGCTATTGTTGTCTCCCAAGCTCAGCTCCAACTCGATCTTCCAGAGCTACAATGCCCTGAGTCCCCATTATCCTTGATTAGTAATCTGAACAGTGGCACTTTGTTGAGAAATATTGTAGGTGTCTATTACTTTCACATTGTTTACATGTTAAGTGTTCGTTACATGTGCCATGTAATTTTATTAAGTATTAGTGTAGCTAATGACACCCTAGTGTAACTACATACACTAATTGTCTACTCAAGTTCTTCGGCAACGGTTGGAATTTCTATACTCAAGTCTTGGGTGTTCTTAATGTCATGTAAATCTTATGAGTCTTGATCCCTAAATGAGTCTGGTTAGAGCCTAGGTGACACTAAGAAAACCTAATTCGCTAAAACCACTGGCTCTATTACAAATCTGTCACACCCCAAATTTACTCACTTATTAAATAAATAAATAAATTAAGGTTGCAATGATTGGTAACATTACATAACAGCGGAAGCTAAAGTAAAGACTTCTATATATATTGAACACCATTACAAATACTAAAATAAGCTAGTACATTATCTTATAACTATATAGGTCAAAACCGTCTTGGGGTTTGACAATCACGCTTCTTCGGCTTCTAGGGTTTAGTCCATATGGTTACCTATTCCAACCGTACCATAGCTATGTGTTACCTAAAAAATATACTTAAAGTGTTAGCACAAAGGTTGGTGAGTTCACAGGTTTAATTGTTGCAATGTAAAGTGGTTTTCCTTGATAACATTGATATCGTGTACATGCGCATAGTATAAAAGTGTTTTCCTCGAAAACATATGATGAATTCATAGTCATAAAATGAGTAGTTTTTCCCATGAAAACATTTTAATGAATTTATGCCCATGTCAAGCCCTCTTTAAAGAAATTAATAAAGATAGGAACGTTAACCAAAACAAGTAGCAGTGTCAAGTGTATATGATAAACAAAACAAGTAATGTTGACCCTTTTGTAGACTAGCTAAGAATACAAATAACATGTTCATACATGAGGCATAACCAAACCATGACACAGGTATTTTGCCTCCAGCTCGTACCTCCCGAGCACACGTTTGAACACTATGCGACCATTCGACCAAAACAGATCGAACCATGACCGGGGGTGTCAATCCCAAATAGTACTATCCATAGAATCCTAGGTTAAGTCCTTATCTAATGGTTATTAAAATGTTTACGTAGGGGACTTTACGAGCTCCCAATGTTAACTCATGCACACATAAAGGTCGGGACTTGTTTTCTTGTTATCATATAAAACGAATACGGGTATGTTTCATGTTTTCCAAACGTATCAAGTAGGTATGTTTCATGTTTTCAAACGTATCAAGTAGGTATGTTTCATGTTTTCAAACGTACTAAGTAAATATGTTTATGTTTTCAAACGTGTAAAGCAAGTATGTTTCTCCCCCGATGTTTCTAGAACATTTAAAAGTAAAAGGGGTAGTGAACTCACCTGATAATGTTGCGGTAAAAACCGTATTCCTCAAATATGTGTTAACGTTGGGTCCTACTTGAGTTCCATGATACACATAGACACTAGAAGATTTACGGACTACCCTATGTTCCATATAAATGGGTCAATATGTTAATCAATTCATAAGTAGATCATGTCCTAATTCTATACGCACTTTGTTTCGTTCCATGTTGTCAGCACGTCTCTTACGTTGTAGTTATTAATGCTCGCGTCTATAATATATATTTGTAGAGACAATATATATAAGGATGATTCATTGAAAAATAATATTAGGTTCATGCGTAGAAAATATTATTCTCCACTTTGAAACATATTATATATGTATATATATATGGTTTAAAATAATCATGTATGAAATACCTAGCCTCGTATCCGGATATCTATTACGTGTATTATATAAGGTACGTATTCCAGTAAATCTAAGGAATCGTATAGTCGACCGTATGCAGGTTATCAATAGGCTATCAACAGTGTTAACAAATATCAAAACTTATAGTATTGTAATAATACTGATGAAGCGGAAATAATGGTATGATGATAATATCAAGTAACCTCACTATATAAATTGTATTAGTATCATCATGAAAAAAAACCTTTTATCATAAAAGTATTGCCATTAGTAAAATAATATTGTTGATGAAATCGTTCATATATATATATATATATATATATATATATATTCAATCGACAGTTGTGGTACAATAATAATAAGCTTGATACTTATAAGTTTGGTAATTATACTTCCTCTAACGAGACGATTAAAAGCTATAAGATTAGTTTAAATCAATTTATAATTAAATTGTTTGTGTCGCTACAATAATAATAATACTATTAATAATAATAGTATGTTACTCAAATTATATATATATATATATATACACACACACGAGCATTATTTATAATGTTAGGGATATTATTCTTAGGCATAGCAAAATAATGATCACGGTTTGTAAGTCATCGAAATATCATCCCAATCTTATAAAATGTTCATTACATAATCTTATATATATATACACATATTTTAATAAATTCGTTGCTCGGGTTTAAGATTTTTAAATTTATACTAAACATAAATGTTTACGTATATGTGTATTAAGTTTTGCAAGGAAGTCATGAGAAATATATATATATATATATATATATATATATATATATATATATATGTTTTATCTCAAAACGTAATCGTTGTCTAGTGTAAATACACTTGTATAATTATATGTAAAACGAGTATGTATATATATACAAACACATATACACATATACATTATAAGGAAACATGAATGTTGGCCAATGTAAATATACATGTATATGTCATTGTAGATCTGCTATTAATATTGTATGCTATTTGTTGTAGAAATACTAATTTGTTCCAAAAGTTAACGTATCTTATGTTTAAACCGAGTTCTAATTAAAGTTAACAAATAAAATATATAATATCACTAATAGTTACAATTCGTATACGATATTTATATACGTATGTCTATTCGAGGACGCGTTTGTCACATTATTGAAAATGTCGTGTTAGTTGTCTAAATATTTATGCACGTTTTATTAGTCGAAGACTCAACAAATAAATATATTATTGTTTCTCATTCGTATTAACGCCTCTTATTCGATTTCGTTTCGTTTTTTAATCCACACGCGTTAGTTTTATTATTTTAATGCGTATGCAAATATATAAAACTTCAGCACGTGTATATACCTTTTCATACGTTTCGTCTACAAATCGACACGTCCTAAACCTTGCGGTTTACTTATTTACCATGTTTGACCGTCGTTGACCCGAGTTTGACTGAGTTGACCAGGGTTGACCGAGACTCATGATGTCATTTCCTATTCAAAAACGTGTATTTAATTCCTGGGAATGAAACCCGACCACCAAATTAACTAGATCTAATACGGAAAACAACAAACTATCCAAATATTAACCTAATACTTCAAACGAACCTTGAACATTGTAGATCGAGATGATCGAGCACACTATAAGACGAGATCTGGTCGCCGGAACTTTAAACGGAGAACGAACGTCAAAATGTATGTGGGTTTGTACCCGAAATGACACAAAATCAGGAAATAAAGCTCATCGGAAACGCGGGTTCGCCGGAAAGACGAATCTGACCAGAAAATGCAAGCCGTCGACTCACCTCCACCTTCTACTAGTGCCTCTTCTGTCGTCAGTTTGCCCATCGTCCTATCGCCGACGACGCTAGGACGGATCCCTAGCCACCACCGCCTTGGACCGGTTGTCGGAAAATCGGGTTTGAAAACCCTAGCCCATGGCTCACCCTCGTTTCTTCGCCTGAACGCACCCCCCTCTAGTTTTGTCGCCACCACTGGTTCATTAGTCCAGTCGTTGGAACTCTCACGGTCACCAAAAACGCGACTCCGATCTCCTGTACCGTCGCCATCCCCTTCACTCGTCACCTTCCCCTTCGGCTTTCACGAGAAACGGCTTATGCAGCCGCCGTCTGCTACTAACCACCACCACTGCCGCTGCGAGGGCCGCCGGGAGGAGCCGTCGAGGGGTTTGGCCGGCCTCTTCTCCTCAAGTATCTGATCTCTCTCCTTCTCTCTGATACATGCACGTATGTGTGTGTGTGGTGCTGTGTTTAAATGAAAAGGAAGGGAAGAGGTGAAGCCCTTTTATATCTAGGGTTTAGAGGGTGGGTGGACATCGCGTGTTAAACCGAGATACTATCGCGTTCTCTCGTTCCCGTTATTTATTTCTCTGTCATAGTAATTAATAGTAATACTAACATAAATATCAAAATGTTTGTTTTGTCATAATACTGGCGAATATCACAGTCGGTACGAATTACGACACGTGACTGAACTCATTTCTCGGATTCATCGTTTCGCGCTGCGGTTATTAATGTTAAGAGTATTTTATTTATTTTTGTAATGTTATAAAATGTATTTGTAATACTTGTCTCCCTAATTTATGTATCGGTAACGCTTATACTTTTAACGTTCGTCCCTCTGCGCGTTTAACGCGTTTTAACGTTTACGCACGTGTACCTAACGTAAGATTGGCTGAACAGACTTCTCGGATAGATATTAATAATAATATTATATTTGTTTGCCTTAAGTCATTATTATGTCGAATATCCGAAAATAAACTGAGGCTTGGCGCATTTAAACGTTTTTTTATATATACTGAACCGTGTACGTTCTTCTATTATTTCTTAAGCTCTTACAATCGCGTGATGAGTCGTTAGACGAAATAAAATGAAAAATTTGATTTTCGGATTATGCAGACTGAGACTTTAACGTTCTTAGATTTTTATTGGGCCTATTTGGGTTTAGCCCACCAATGAGGTTTTAGGTTCTGAAACTTTGCAGGTCTCACATATGGGGATGCCAGCGAGGAAAGTGATTCTGGCGAGTTAGTGCCCTACTCAGCACTACACGGGGACTCTTCGTCCGATGACAGCTCTATTCTACCATCACCTCCCCGCCCGGTAGACCCGGCACCACCGTCACCATTGCTTGCACCTAGAGGAGCGAAGACCAAGCTTACCTCTAGGAAGAAAAACATTTGCTTGGGAAAGCGACTTACGCAATCATCAGATCTTGCAGGACCATCGGCCAAAAGGGACAGGACTTCGTCATTAGACTCCTCATCTACTAGGGGGTCATCTGGACCATCCTACCCACCACCCTACTGGCTCTGGCCTTCGAGGGAAGTGTTACCGATACTTGCGTCGTGTAGCAAGTCACATGATGCTAACATTTCGTCCCTCAAGGACGAGACTGACTTGACCTACCAGGCACTTATGATAATGCGTGACCGGGTTGAAGCTACAGGGTACATGGCCAGGGAAGCGGAGCAGAGGACCGTAGCTACTGAGACGTATCAAGAGTAGGAGTTTCAGCCTCCATAAGTCCCACTACCTGCCTCTGCAAGCTACAGACCCTGCAGGAGCAGGTAGTGGGACTTATGGAGGACCGACAGAGAAAGACCGCCAGGATCACCACCCTATCTAGTCGCCTGGCGGAGACAGAGGGACAGCTAGGGACGGCACATCAGAGAGCTGCTATAGCATAGCACCGAGCCTCACTTGCAGTATCTACAACCCTAGCAGCGGAGCTCAGGGAAAATACGGTCAGGGAGGAGTTAGAACCCGCTAGGGTTCTGATGATTCTCTGTGCCCTATTGCTCTCGGCCGCCTAGCAGAGTGACACCTTTCCACCTTCTGTTTGATTAGCCTATCGTGAGCGGGCTGGGCTCTTGCAATATTTTGAGATTTTACTTGTTTTGGAGGAGTGTTTGCTCCTGAAAATACTTTGTAATTCGTACAACTTATTTATCAACTGTTTATCTTTTGATTATATTGCATGGTTGATTGATTGTTGTATGTTATCTTATGCACATGTGTTGATTGTTATATCTTACGCAACATCTAACCTTTTTTTATCATTGTGACTATAAAGAATCATGCTGCCCAAGAGAACTAACCGCAACTCAGGAGGAAGCAGAACATTCATGACCGCAGCTCAGATAGATGCTCTTATCGTCCAACGCGTTGCGGACGCGATTGCAAACCAGGAAGCCAATTGATCCAGTGGGGGATCGAGTGGTATTGGAGAGAATGGAGGTACAATGCATGCCTAGAGGCAACGTACATACTTACATATGATAAACTTTCTATCACAGATAATTGAATCTAAAAGCAACCCACCTTGACTATACAGGATCCGAAAACGAGAACATAAACTGTTCCTTCAAGGACTTTATGAATTGCAAGCCGCACCTTTACACTGGGGCAGAAGGAGCAGTGGGATTTCTAAGGTGGATCGAAAAGACTGAATCGGTGTTCAACATGACTCATTGAACACCGAAAAACCGAGTCATGTACGGAGTTAGAACCTTTGAGGGTCAAGCCCTCTCCTGGTGGAACTCCTATGTCCAAAATCTAGGGTTAGACAATGCCAACGCCATTCCCTGGGAAGAATTCAAAGATATGCGAAAGAAGGAATACAGTCCCCGCAATGAGCTACAAATGCTGGAACTTGAAAATGGAGGGTGCTGATATTGCGGGATACACCGCGAGGTTTCACGACCTAGCGTGGTTACGCCCGAATACAAGAGGATTGAGCGGTATATTTGGGGTTTGGCACCTCAGATACAGAGTTTGGTCACTTCTGCTAAACCCACAGCCGTCCACAATGTTGTGAGATTGGCTTATAACCTCACTGACCAGGCAGTCCGTCAGGGACTGTTTTCCAAGAAAGAGAATTATGTGAAAATCTTTGACTACAAGCGAAAGTAGGACAACACCCTTGCTAAACCACTTGTGCAGAATGTCCTGAAGAAACAAGAACCGGCGAGGGCGTTTATTACTTACTGCCTGAGAAGAAAGGAAAGGGCGTGTACAATGGAACCCTACCAAAATGCAATAGGTGTCAATTTCATCATAATGGCACTTGTGAAGATTCCCGATGCCAAAAATGCAAGCGTTTTGGCCACACGGCCTAGAACTGCCGGTTAGCTGAACAAGCCTCGGCTGGCGAGGGAAACCGCAGATGTTTTGGGTGCGGTGAGCCCGGGCATTTCCATAAGGACTGTCTAAAGAACCGGAGGCCTGGAATTGCAAATGATCGTGGCAGGGCGTTTGTGATTGGAGCAGGCGAAGCTAGACAAGACCCCAACATTGTTACTGGTACGTTTCTTGTAAACAATTGTTAGGCTTCTATCCTATTTGATACGGGTGCCGAAAAAAGCTTTGTGTCCACTGAGTTTAGTTCATTACTTGGTATTACACCGATTGCACTAGATTACCTGTACATAGTAGAACTAGCAAATGGTAAGTTAATTGACACAGAACAAGTAATCCCCGGTTGTGTCCTGACGTTAGTTCACCACCCATTCAATAAAGATCTGTTACCGGTAACACTGGGAGTTTCGACTTAGTCATCGGAATTGAATGGTTGTCCAAGAACTGATCCAAGATCGTATATCACGAAAAGATTGTTCGTATTCCACTTCCGAACGGAAAAACACTAGCGATTCAAGGAGAAAATAGCGGTAAAACACTAAGGATCATTACCTGCATGAAAGCCCGGAAGTACTTACGAAAGGGCTACCATACAATCTTAGCGCACGTGACGGAAAAGAAAGCAGACGAGAGGAAGATTGAAGATAATACCGATCGCCCGAGACTATCCAGAGGTATTTCCAGAAGACTTGCCCGGACTTCCACCACAACGGCAAGTTGAGTTTCGGATTGATCTCGCACCAGGAGCTGCTCCGATAGCAAGGTCACCTTACCGACTGGCGCCATCGAAAATGCAGGAGTTGTCTAACCAATTACAGGAACTGTTCGACAAAGGATTCATCAGACCAAGCTTTTCGCCTTGGGGAGCACCAGTCTTATTTGTTAAGAAGAAAGACGGATCGTTCCGTATGTGCATCGACTACCGAGAACTGAACAAAGTGACGATCAAGAACCGGTATCCTCTACCAAGGATCGATGACTTATTCGACCAATTACAAGGGTCGTGTTATTACTCGAAATCGATCTGCGGTCGGGATACCATCAACTAATGATTCAAGAAGACGACATTCCAAAGACCACTTTCCGAACTCGTTACGACCACTATGAGTTCCTGGTCATGCCATTTGGGTTAACCAATGCACCGGCGGTATTAATGGACCTCATAAACCATGTGTGCAAACCTTATTTGGACAAATTCGTGATCGTGTTCATAGATGATATCCTAATCTGCTCACGGAGTAAAGAAGAGCATGTTGAGCATTTGAAGTTAATCATGGAATTGCTGAAAGAGGAGAAATTGTACACCAAGTTCTTGAAATGCGACTTCTGGATTCGTGAAGTGCAATTCCTTGGATACGTGGTCAACGAGAAGGGCATACATGTTAACCCATGTAAAATCGAGGCGATTAAGAATAGGGAGGAACCTAAGACCCCAACCGAGGTGCGACAATTCTTAGGTCTTGCGGGCTACTATCGTTGATTCATCAAAAACTTCTCTAAGATAGCCCAACCCCTCACGGATTTGATAGACAAGGATAAGAAATATGAATGGAGTTACAAAGCATAAACTGCTTTTCAATTGCTCAAGTAGAAACTTTGTAGCACACCGATCCTATCATTACCCGAAGGAACTGATGATTTCATGGTGTACTGCGACGCATCCCATTAAGGACTCGGTTGCATGTTGATGAAAAGGGAGAAGGTCATCGCTTATGCTTCTCGACAATTGAAAGTGCATGAGTAAAACTACACTAACCATGACTTAGAATTGGGAGCTGTGGTATTTGCACTCAAGATTTGGAGACACTACTTGTACGGCATGAAATGTACAATATTCACTGATCACAAGAGTTTTCAACATATCTTAAATTATAAGGAGCTAAACATGTGGCAGCGTCGATCGGTCGAATTACTAAATGACTACGACTGCGCCATCTATTACCATCCTGGAAAGGCAAATGTCGTTGTTGATGCCTTGAGCAGGAAAGAACAACCAAAACCGTGATGAATGTGAGCGTTACAGTTGACCATCCACACGGATTTACCTATTCAAGTCCGTGATGCTCATCTCGAATCACTCAAGGAGGTGAACCTATGCCACGAGTCCCTACGAGGCATGGACAAGCAATTTGAGGTCAAATCCGATGACATCCGTTACTTTATGGATCAAATTTGGGTGCTAAGCTTTGGGAATTTAAGGGATCTAGTGATGGACGAAGCACACAAGTCCAGGTACTCGATTTACCCCGGTGCCGATAAGATGTATCATGACCTTAAGGAGCGGTATTGGTGGCCCAATATGAAAGCTGAAATTGCTACCTATGTCAGTAAATGCTTGACCTGTGCTAAGGTCAAGGTGGAGTATCAGAAACCATCAGGACTACTCTAGCAGCCAGAGATTCCGCAGTGGAAGTGGGAAAAAATTTCAACGGACTTCATTAAAAAATTGCCAAGACGATCTGGGTAATTGTCGACCGGTTAACAAACTCCGCACACTTCCTGCCGATAAAAGAAACCGAAAAATTGGAAAAACTATCCAGAATCTATTTAAAAGAGGTAGTCTCAAGGCATGGAGTGCCGATCTCCATCATTTCAGATAGGGATAGTCGATTTACGTCCCGATTTTGGCAATCCTTGTAGAAGGCCCTGGGTACTTGATTGGACATGAGTACCGCATATCATCCTCAAACGGATGGTCAGAGCGAAAGGACCATCCAGACTCTCGAGGACATGCTTAGAGCTTGTGTGATCGACTTTGGGAACGGTTGGGATGCTCATCTACCGTTAGTCGAGTTTTCATACAATAACAGTTACCATGCTAGCATCAAAGCAGCACCATTCGAAGCACTTTACGGAAGAAAGTGTAGATCACCAATTTGCTAGATTGAGGTGGGTGATAGCCAACTCACTGGTCCAGAAATCATTCACGAGACTACAGAAAATATCGTACAGATACGCGAACGTATAAAGTCCGCGCGTGATCGTCAGAAGAGTTACGCTGATATGAGACGCAAACCATTAGAATTTCAAGTGGGAGACAGAGTTTTACTGAAAGTCTCTCCATGGAAAGGTGTAATACGTTTCGGAAAGCGTGGGAAACTGAACCCTCATTACATTGGACCTTTCGAGATCCTGAAGAGGATTGGCCCCGTTGCTTACAAACTAGACCTGCCACAAACCCTCAATGGCGTTTATGACGTGTTTCATGTGTCAAATCTGAAGAAGTGCTTATCAGATGAGACACTGGTCATACCATTCGATGAGATTCAAATAGACGATCAGCTTCACTTCGTCGAGGAACCCGTCTAGATCATGGACCATGAGGTTAAATAACTGAAACTAAGCCGCATTCCCATAGTTTTGGTTCGTTGGAATTCTAAACGTGGAGCAAAGTTTACTTGGGAGCGCAAGGATCAATTCAAGTGTAAATACCCTCACCTATTCAAAACTACACCGCCTACCAGTGACGCGAACTGAATTTCAGGACGAAATTCTTTCTAACAGGGGGAATATGTGATACACGGAAATTTCATATTAATATCCACACCCGACCATTAATTGATTTTATATGTTTACACGTGCATCAAACTTAATTATCAAAAATGCAAGAGTTGTCTAACCAATTACAGGAACTGTTAGACAAAGGATTCATCAGACCAAGCTTTTCTCCTTGGGGAGCACCAGTCTTATTTGTTAAGAAGAAAGACGGACCGTTCCGTATGTGCATCGACTACCGAGAACTGAACAAAGTGACGACCAAGAACCGATATCCGCTACCAAGGATCGATGACTTGTTCGACCAGTTACAAGGGTCGAGTAATTACTCGAAAATCGATCTGCGGTCGGGATACCATCAACTAAGAATTCAAGAATACGAAATTCCAAAGACCGCTTACCGAACTCGTTACGGCCACTACGAGTTCCCGGTCATGTCATTCGGGTTAACCAATGCACCGACGGTATTCATGGACCTCATAAACCATGTGTGCAAACCCTATTTGGACAAATTCATGATCGTGTTCATAGACGATATCCTAATTTGCTCACAGAGTAAAGAGGAGCATGATGAGCATTTGAAGTTAAACATGGAATTGCTGAAAGAGGAGAAATTGTACACCAAGTTCTTGAAATGCGACTTTTGGATTCGTGAAGTGCAATTCCTTGGATACGTGGTCAACGAGAAGTCATACATGTTAACCCATCAAAAATCGAGGTGATTAAGATTAGGGAGGCACCTAAGACCCCGACCGATGTAACATCTCAGAATTTAGTATTCATATTTCAATGCAATGTAATGCAATTTCAAATTCAATGTTCGTGCACTGCCTTATTATTTTGCTTACCTTAAACGAAATGCAATGATTCAATACAAATTTACAAGTTTTGCTCGATCATATACATTTAAACACTATGCAAGAAACTATTTAATTCAAACACATTAAACCTGAAAAGTCAAGGACTAAAGTTGAAAAATGTCAAGAAACCCTAGTTTAGCACGGTCGTGCTTCGTCCTGGCACGGTCGCGCCAAGTGCCTCGACACGATCGCGCGACTGGTCCTGGAACGATCGCGCCCGGTGCCTAGGCACGGTCGCGCCTCTCTTGGGCACGGTCGCACCTGCGTAACAGTTGAAACGTAAATGCAGTTTAATCACCCGATCATTGGAAATCCGTAACAGTCATCCGCTTCTTTTCCCCTTAACGAATGAATCACAATTATCTAATTCCTCAAACGTCTCAGTTTCATATTACCAATTTCGAAAAACTCTCTCAAGCTTTCCAAGAAACTAGAATCCGCTGTTCGATCTGAATCCTCTCAATCCAGCAGCAGAGTCTCGATACTCAATCATCCCTGAAGTTCCCAGGCTATTTGGATTGGCCGGAGTTGCAGTAAAGATCGCCGGAACTCAAGCCGTCGACGCCGGAACTCTTTCTTGCCGATCTCTATCAACCCTCTACTGTTTCGGGTAATTGAAATCATTTATTTCAGTTAATTAGTCTCTATATCGAAAGCCCTATAATAATTTAGGCTTCCATCATAGAATTTACCCCGAATCAGAATCGATGTTTTATTTAAAATAATTTAATCGAATCCGCTGTTAAAAATGTTGTTAATACAATTAAAATATCCCAAAAGACTCGTAATAACCCATTAATCAAAAGCCCTAACAATTCCAGCGTTTAAAATACAAGCATTTGTCAATTCGTGTCTGATTTGGAAGAGACACGGTCGCGCTAATCATCTAGCGCGACCGTGCCTCATAGAGCGCGGTCGTGCCGACTAGCAGCGCGGTCGTGTCCTCCTGTCCAGACCTTGTCATGCCCTCTGGGCTAGTCTCTGTTGTGTCTAAAGATCATAGACACGACCATGCCGGGGCAAGGCACGGTCGTGCCTGTTGACTTGTCTCGATTGTGCTCCTGTTGATCAACCCGGTCGCGCCCCGACTAGCGCGGTCGCGCCCCTGGCTTGAGCACGATCGTGCCCTTTCGAGACATGGTCGTGTGTGACTCAGAAATTGTAACAGAATCATAATTTTACATTTTTTTTTATCAATAAATGTTTCGATTTTATAAAAATATGTTTTCTGTATTTAAAAATGGATTAAAAGTTTAATCTTGGCATAAATATAATTTATTTAAAAATTTATGAAAATTAAATTCATATTTACTATCTTACACTTAAATGATATTTTAGATAATTAAGTTACAAAATTTATAAATAAATAAGATAATGACTATTTATTTAATTTACATTTTAAATCAAACTCATTTATTTATTTATACTTAATTACAATTAATATTTACATTATTTCATAAACTATAATTATATATTTATTCAAATATTCAATTCAAACCTAATCAAATTGTTTCAAAAATATTTTACTTCAAACTCTATATATTTTATTCAATACTTTTTAAATACAAATCAATAGTTTTATACACAAATTCAACTTTCATTTTAAACTTAAACTTTATGCATCTATTTGATTCAATACACACTACTCTTTAGGTTAAATCGTGCATTTCGAGGATCATATTTGCTATCTATAATCTTTGTTAGCTACACTTCCATACCATGTGAGTATTCACAACCCCTTTTTACTCTTTTACACTTTTGGGGTGGAACATGAACTCTATACGCATTACACATTACACATTTACATTTACACAAACAACACAAGTGCAAAAATCCTATTTACATACATGTGTGAAAAATTTGAGCTTTGTGCCCGAGTGCTAGGTGTGCTAACCTTTGTATGCTCTTATGTGCAATCATTAACTATACAAGCCGACAGTTTTCAATGATAGATCTATTGAGTCTGACAAACCCACCCATGGTGCGCGGTGATTGAAACCGACAACACAATTTTTGCATGCTAGTCACAAGGTTTGGTTGTACATGGTTACACAATAGCTGCTCCCCATAAATGCCTTATTTTATCATGTTTTGTAAAGGATTTGTTTTTAACTATATGCTATCTACATACAACTGTGTTATACTCACCAACTTTTTAGTTGACTTTATTTTATTCATGTTTCAGGCCCCAATATGTGAGATTGATTCAAGACGTGTTCAACATAGGATTTTTACTTAGCAATTTAAATCAAGAATTTTATGAGTTATTTTATGTTTCTTGTTTGGATTTGGTTTGTACTTGAATTATTTGTAATGGAAATTTGACTTTAATATATTTCAATTTAGTCAACCTTGTGCTATGAACAGTCTTACATGTCCCGCCCCGATGATTCCGCCATCGGTCGGGATGTGACAGATTGGTATCAGAGCCTTGGTTATAGGGAATTAGGTTATTAGACACCTTGACCTAGACTATAACTTTAGGACACCCACTTATACTATGCTTCATGATTTTTGTGCTATGTGTTACATGCTAGGTGCTATATGTTATATGCTACATGTTTAGTATGATTACTTATTATTGCATTATGATGACTTATGTGTTTTAAATCCATGACTTATTAGGATATTCTTAATAATTAAATAAATAATATCCTTTCCTATATCATAAACCTCTTAATATTTCTATTTTCTTTTCTATCTTTATCCTTTCTTAGCATGTGGAAGAACTCTTGAAGTAAAAATCTTTAAAAATATTTTTTTATTGCTTCATTAAGGTTTTTAAACTTGTTAAATTATTTGAGTACACGTGCAATCTGGAAGGGTGACACCTGTATTTTGGGTTTTCTGTCTAGGAAAGCATTTCGCATAAATCCCAATCAACCGAGGGACCCGTATGCTTTCCTGGGAATTCCTGAGATGAGTGTTTACTTATAGGCTAAAGCATGTCTCCTTGAAAATTTTATAAGTTTAATTAACCTTAATGTGCCATGGTATTCAAGTGATTTTGTCACTTTTGAGTACAATCCAAACTAAAAATATCTATTTTTATTTTTGTTATCTCATTCTATTAAATCCTATCAAATCTCATAAGTTCTTACAATCTTTCTTGTCTTGTGAAAATCTGTAGAATGCCTCCTCGTCGTGCTCCTGCAACCAACGCCAACACCGACATTGCTGCTATTCTCACCCAATTGGTGACACAACTCACCCAAGCCAATGGTGCCACCAATGGCAACAATGGTGGAAATGGAAGCAATAGTGGTAATAATGGTGGAAATGGTGGAAACGGTGGTAACAATCCATCTCAATGCACCTTCAAGAACTTCAACTCGTGCAATCCCCTAAAGTTTTATGGAACCGAAGGAGCTACTGGCTCCTTCAATGGTTCGAAAGCATTGAGAATACCTTTCTCAATAGTGACTGTCCGGACAACCTCCGTGTTCGTCATGCTACAAGTGTCCTACAAAAACGGGCACTTACATGGTGGAATGGGGAGAAAAGGAATAGGGGTGTTGATGTAGCTATGGCCTTACCTTGGGATGAGGTCAAAAGGCTTATGACCGAGGAGTTCTGTCCTTGAAATGAAGTGAAAAAGTTAGAAGCTGAATTTTGGGATCTTGCCCAAGATAGCGGGGAAAGCTTAGCATATACAACTCGGTTCCATGAGTTGAGTCTTCTAGTGCCCCACATGGTCACTCCTTTGTCCCGTTGTATCGAAAAGTATATTGGTGGGCTACCAAGACAAATCCAAGATACTGTCTTAGGTAGAAATCCTGCTACTCTGGAGGATGCTATTCGTCTAGCCGCTACCTTAACTGATAATCATGTGAAAGTTGGAACTCTTACCAAAAAGGGTTCTAAGAAAGTTTCTGAAACCCTAACCCCTCCTACTCACAACAAAGAAGCCACAACCGAGCCTTCTCGCAATAATAGAAAGAGGAAGGTTAGAAATTTTGCTGTGGTTACTCCTGTTGTCCCCGTCAACCAAGTTGCACCTATGATTCAAGCGCCGGCTAAAAAGCCATATGTTGGGATCTACCCTCTTTGTGCCACCTGCAATTTTCATCATCCTCAAAACATCCCATGTCGCCTTTGTACTTATTGTGGGAGATATGGTCATACGGTCAGTGTTTGTAGGACCAAAGCCCTTACGGGTCAAGTCAACCCTCCAAACCGAACCGTACCTCAAGTGGCTAACCAAGGTGCTCCCGCCATTGCTAATGGGCGTGCTTGTTATGAGTGTGGTGACCCGAACCATTTTCGTGATCAATGTCCAAGACTTGCAAATGCTAGACAAGGTGGAGCTCGTGGGCGTGCGTTCAACATAAACGCCAACGAAGCTCAAGCCAACAATGACGTGGTCAGTGGTACGTTTCTTGTTAATAGTCAATATGCCTCCATTTTATTCGATACCGGAGCCGATAAAAGTTTTGTGTCACTTAATTTTGAACCTTTACTTGCAAAGACTCGGTCCCAATTAGAGAAAACATTTACCGTTGAAGTAGCAAATGGTGACTCCCTTACAATTGAGTCCATTATCTATGATTGCTCTTTAGAACTTAATGATCACACATTCCCAATCAACCTTGTTCCAATGCCACTAGGAAGCTTTGATATTATCATAGGTATGGATTGGCTATCAAATCATCATGCCGAAGTCATTTGCTTTGAAAAGTGTATCCAAATTCCGCTACCATCGGGAGAAACCTTAAGAGTTTTTGGTGAAAAGCCTTGCAAGGGACTTAAGTTGATGTCGTGTACTACCGCCCCAAAGTACTTACAAAAGAAGTACATTGCTTTCTTAGCTCACATTGTTCAAAAGGATGTCAAGGAGAAGAGTATCCAAGACATTCCCATTATTCGAGATTTTCCCGAGGTTTTTCCTAGGGATTTATCCGGTCTTCCTAACGTTCGCCAAGTAGAGTTCCGCATTGATCTTATAACTGGAGCTAACCCCGTTGCTAGAGCTCCCTATCGTCTTGCACCATCTGAAATGCAAGAACTTGCAAGTCAACTTCAAGAACTCTCCGACAAAGGTTTCATTCGCCCAAGTCATTCACCGTGGGGTGCACCCGTCTTATTTGTTTAGAAGAAGGATGGATCGTTTCGCATGTGTATTGACTACCGCAAACTCAATAAGCTTACTATCAAAAACCGTTATCCCTTGCCTAGAATCGATGACCTCTTTGATCAACTTCAAGGTTCTACTTGCTTCTCGAAGATTGATCTTCGATCCGGTTATCATCAGCTTCGTGTTCATGAAGATGACATTCCTAAGACTGCTTTTCGAACAAGGTATGGTCATTACGAGTTCATGGTTATGCCTTTCGGGTTAACCAATGCACCCGCAGTTTTCATGGATCTCATGAATCGTGTGTGCAAACCGTACCTCGATAAATTTGTGATCGTATTCATTGATGATATCTTAATCTATTCCAAGACTAAAGCCGACCATGAAGAACATCTTAGATTGGTTTTGGATCTCTTGAGGAAAGAACAACTATATGCCAAATTCTCCAAATGTGAATTTTGGCTAAAGGAAGTTCAATTTCTTGGTCACATCATCAACGACAAGGGTATTCATGTTGATCCTGCTAAGATTGAAACGGTTAAGAATTGGAATGCCCCGAAGACTCCTACCGAAGTTCGTTCATTTCTTGGTCTTGCGGGTTATTATCGTCGTTTCATCTCAAACTTCTCAAAGATTGCTGTCCCTCTTACCGCTCTGACCCACAAGGGTAAGACTTATGAATGGGGACCGAAACAAGAAGAAGCTTTCCAAACCCTCAAGCAAAAGTTGTGCAATGCTCCTATATTGACTCTCCCCGATGGAAATGATGATTTAGTTGTCTATTGTGATGCTTCTAACCAAGGTCTTGGTTGTGTCCTCATGCAACGAGGCAAAGTAATCGCTTATGCATCAAGGCAACTCAAAGTTCATGAGAAGAATTATACGACGCACGATCTCGAGTTGGGTGCGGTCGTATTCGCGTTAAAGATTTGGAGACATTACCTATATGGCACGAAATGTGTGGTGTTCACCGACCACAAAAGTCTTCAACATATCTTCAACCAAAAAGAACTTAATATGAGGCAACGACGTTGGGTCAAACTGCTTAACGACTACGACTGCGAGATTCGTTACCATCCCGGCAAAGCGAATGTTGTAACCGATGCTTTGAGTCGAAAGGACCATGTTATGCTTCATTGTGCCCGTATTCAAACCGATATTCAAACCCGTATCTTAGAAGCTCAACACGTCTCGGTAACCGAGGGTAACATGTATGAAGAAATGTCGTGTGGTGTTGAACTTCTTCTTGAATCAAAACCCAATGGCTTATTATATTACTTGAACCGTATTTGGGTTCCCGATCGCGACGATCTCCGTACATTTCTCATGAACGAGGCTCATAAGACTCGTTATTCTATTCATCCTGGTGCGGATAAAATGTACCAAGATCTTTGCCAACTTTATTGGTGGCCCGGTATGAAGAAAGACGTTGCTCTTTATGTGGCCAAATGCTTAACCTGTTCCAAAGTCAAAGCCGAACATCAACGTCCATCTGGTTTACTCGAACAACCAGAAATTCCCGTGTGGAAATGGGAGAATCTAGCTATGGATTTTATTACCAAACTCCCTCGCACCTCAAGTGGTTATGATAGTATTTGGGTGATCATTGATCGACTCACCAAATCTGCTCATTTCTTGCCTATCCGTGAAGACTATCGGGTTGAGAAACTAGCCCGAATTTACATTGATGAAATTGTGAGCCGTCATGGTGTTCCTTTGAACATAATATCTGATCGAGATGCCCGGTTCACTTCTCGATTTTGGCAATCTCTCCAAACTGCTCTTGGTACTCGATTGGATTTGAGCACGGCTTACCATCCGCAAACTGATGGTCAAACCGAGCGAACAATCCAAACTCTTGAAGACTTGCTTAGAGCTTGTGTAATCGATTTTGGTGGCAATTGGGATTCACATCTATCCCTCATTGAGTTTTCTTACAACAATAGCTACCACACGAGTATCAACATGGCTCCATTCGAAGCTCTCTATGGTCGCAAGTGTCGTTCTCCTATCTGTTGGAGTGAGATTGGTGAAGCACAAATCACTGGTCCCGAGTTAATTCAAGAAACATCCGACAAGATTATTCAAATCCGTGACAATATTCGAGTAGCGAGGAGTCGGCAAAAGAGTTATGCCGACAAACGTCGAAAACCCTTGGAATTCCAAGTCGGTGATCTTGTTCTTCTTAAGGTGTCTCCATGGAAGGGCGTGATCCGTTTTGGAAAGAAAGGCAAGTTAGCACCTCGCTATGTTAGTCCATTCAAGATCCTTGAAAGGATTGGGAAAGTGGCTTACAAGCTCGAGTTACCTCCATCTCTTGGCAATATGCATCCTACATTTCATATATCTAATCTGAAGAAGTGTCTCACTGATGAAAATCTCCATATACCGCTTGGCGACGTGCGCATTGATGAAACGATGCACTTCGTTGAGAAGCCGGTGGAAATTATGGATTGCGAAGTCAAACAGCTCAAGCGAAGTCGCATTCCTATTGTCAAAGTTCGTTGGGAATCTAAGCGTGGTCCTGAGTTCACTTGGGAACGAGAAGACCAAATGAATCTCAAGTACCCTCATCTCTTTATTGATACTGTTGTAACCTCTAGCTAAATTTCGGGACGAAATTCTCTCAGCATGGGGAGACTGTAACATCTCGGAATTTAGTATTCATATTTCAATGCAATGTAATGCAATTTCAAATTCAATGTTCGTGCACTGCCTTATTATTTTGCTTACCTTAAACGAAATGCAATGATTCAATACAAATTTACAAGTTTTGCTCGATTATATACATTTAAACAATATGCAAGAAACTATTTAATTCAAACACATTAAACCTGAAAAGTCAAGGACTAAAGTTGAAAAATGTCAAGAAACCCTAGTTTAGCACGGTCGTGCTTCGTCCTGGCACGGTCGCGCCAAGTGCCTCGGCACGATCGCGCGACTGGTCCTGGAATGATCGCGCCTGGTGCCTAGGCACGGTCGCGCCTGCATAACAGTTGAAACGTAAATGCAGTTTAATCACCCGATCATTGGAAATCCGTAACAGTCATCCGTTTCTTTTCCCCTTAACGAATGAATCACAATTATCTAATTCCTCAAACGTCTCAGTTTCATATTACCAATTTCGAAAAACTCTCTCAAGCTTTCCAAGAAACTAGAATCCGCTGTTCGATCCGAATCCTCTCAATCCAGCAGCAGAGTCTCTATACTTAATCATCCCTGAAGTTCCCAGGCTATTTGGATTGGCCGGAGTTGCAATAAAGATCGCCGGAACTCAAGTCGTCGACGCCGGAACTCTTTCTTGCCGATCTCTATCAACCCTCTACTGTTTCGGGTAATTGAAATCATTTATTTCAGTTAATTAGAATCTATATCGAAAGCCCTATAATAATTTAGGCTTTCATCAAAGAATTTACCCCGAATCAGAATCGATGTTTTATTTAAAATAATTTAATCGAATCCGCTGTTAAAAATGTTGTTAATACAATTAAAATATCCCAAAAGACTCGTAATAACCCATTAATCAAAAGCCCTAACAATTCCAGCGTTTAAAATACAAGCATTTGTCAATTCGTGTCTGATTTGTAAGAGACACGGTCGCGCTAATCATCTAGCGCGACCGTGCCTCATAGAGCGCGGTCGTGCCGACTAGCAGCGCGGTCGTGTCCTCTTGTCCAGACCTTGTCATGCCCTCTGGGATAGTCTCTGTTGTGTCTAAAGATCATAGACACGACCATGCCGGGGCAAGGCACGGTCGTGCCTGTTGACTTGTCTCGATTGTGCTCCTGTTGATCAACCCGGTCGCGCCCCGACTAGCGCGGTCGCGCCCCTGGCTTGAACACGATCGTGCCCTTCCGAGACACGGTCATGTGTGACTCAGAAATTGTAACATAATCATAATTTTACATCTTTTTCTATCAATAAATGTTTCGATTTTATAAAATATGTTTTCTGTATTTAAAAATGGATTAAAAGTTTAATCTTGGCATAAATATAATTTATTTAAAAATTTATGAAAATTAAATTCATATTTACTATCTTACACTTAAATTATATTTTAAATAATTAAGTTACAAAATTTATAAATAAATAAGATAATGATTATTTATTTAATTTACATTTTAAATCAAACTCATTTATTTATTTATACTTAATTACAATTAATATTTACATTATTTCATAAACTATAATTATATATTTATTCAATTATTCAATTCAAACCTAATCAAATTGTTTCAAAAATATTTTACTTCAAACTCTATATATTTTATTCAATACTTTTTAAATACAAATCAATAGTTTTATACACAAATTTAACTTTCATTTTAAACTTAAACTTTATGCATCTATTTGATTCAACACACACTACTCTTTAGGTTAAATCGTGCATTTCGAGGATCATATTTGCTATCTATAATCTTTGTTAGCTACACTTCCATACCATGTGAGTATTTACAACCCCTTTTTACTCTTTTACACTTTTGGGGTGGAACATGAACTCTATACGCATTACACATTACACATTTACATTTACACAAACAACACAAGTGCAAAAATCCTATTTACATACATGTGTGCAAAATTTGAGCTTTGTGCCCGAGTGCTAGGTGTGCTAACCTTTGTATGCTCTTATGTGCAATCATTAACTATACAAGCCGACGGTTTTCAATGATATATCTATTGAGTCTGACAAACCCACCCATGGTGCGCGGTGATTGAAACCGACAACACAATTTTTGCATGCTAGTCACAAGGTTTGGTTGTACATGGTTACACAATAGCTGCTCCCCATAAATGCCTTATTTTATCATGTTTTGTAAAGGATTTGTTTTCAACTATATGCTATCTACATACAACTGTGTTATACTCAAAAACTTTTTAGTTGACTTTATTTTATTCATGTTTCAGGCCCCAATATGTGAGATTGATTCAAGACGTGTTCAACATAGGATTTGGACTTAGCAATTTAAATCAAGAATTTTATGAGTTATTTTATGTTTCTTGTTTGGATTTGGTTTGTACTTGAATTATTTGTAATGGAAATTTGACTTTAATATATTTCAATTTAGTCAACCTTGTGCTATGAACAGTCTTACATGTCCCGCCCCGATGATTCCGCCATCGGTCGGGGTGTGACAATCGAGGTGCGAAAATTCTTAGGTCTTGCGAGTTACTATCGTTGATTCATCGAAAACTTCTCTAAGATAGCCCAGCCCTCACGGCTTTGACTCACAAGGATAAGAAATATGAATGGAGTGACAAAGCAGAAACCGCTTTTCAATTGCTCAAGTAGAAACTTTGCAGCATACCGATCCTATCATTACCCGAAGGAGCTGATGATTTCATGGTGTACTGCGACGCATCCCGTTAAGGACTTGGTTGCGTGTTGATGAAAAGGGAGAAGGTCATCGCTTATACTTCTCGACAATTGAAAGTGCATGAGTAAAACTACACTACCCGTGACTTAGAATTGGGAGTTGTGGTATTCGCACTCAAGATTTGGAGACACTACTTGTACGGCACGAAATGTACAATATTCATTGATCACAAGAGTTTTCAACATATCTTAAATTATATGGAGCTTAACATGTGGCAGCGTCGATAGGTCGAATTACTAAACGACTACGACTACGCCATCTATTACCATTCTGGAAAGGCAAACGTCGCTACTGATGCCATGAGCAGCAAATAACAACCAAAACCGTGATGAGTGCGAGCGTTACCGTTGACCATCCACACGTATTTACCTATTCAAGTCCGTGATGCTCAATTCGAAGCAGTCAAGGAGGTGAACCTATGCCACGAGTCCCTACGAGGAATGGACAAGCAATTTGAGGTCAAATCCCATGAAATCTGATACTTTATGGATCAAATTTGGGTGCCGAGCTTTGGGAAACTAAGGGATCTAGTGTTAGGACATGTTTTGTAACTGTTGATAAAATTCTGTATATGTTCATAGAGAGACGAACTTAATAAGTTCGCCTAAGCATCTTTAGAAGCGAACTTGTTAAGTTCGCCTATTGCATAGCTTGTGTCAATAAATAGGTGTTTTACAGGTTCTGTTCTAGGGGATTGAAATGAGTGTATTCTGTGAATCTTGTAAACTCTGTGTTTTGTGGAATACAAATAAAAGTTTATTTACATGTTGTTTCTATTGTCAGTTCATATACAAACGTTAACACGGTAGGATTCCGCACTCCGTGTTATCGAGACGTCCTGTCACGAGATCGATCCTAAGATGAGTCATGTGGACCTACAAGTGGTATCAGAGCCAGGTTCACTTCACTACCCATGCCCCGAAAAACATGCAACATGAAGTTGGACTAAGATATGTTTCTGACAACATCTGTTGGAACATATACTAGCCCTTGGATCATTATCCTGATTCCATTAAATATATCCAGATAACAGTTGGATCACGCTACCCTATGTCATTAAATCAATCGATTCCTTGATCAATCTTATGTTGAAGAATTCTATTGGTACAATCTTTCTGTTACTATGAATCATGATACTTCATCCAAACCAAGACATTTGAATCATTCGATTCTGAATCATTTTGATTCTCTGCTTGATATTTTCCTGTGTTTATCGGTATAATTCATCCTAGAGATTGAATATTATCTTGCAATGATCTTATATGTCTTGAAGATAGTGCACATTTAAAATATTATTGGCATATTTTTGGGGTACACGTTATATTACAAAATAAATGGTACCTTAATTCACAAGAACATGGGACAAAGATACTGATGGTTTCAATTCTTATAATATTGACAACTTAGATTGACATGTTATGTGTTGCAAATTCGTATGTAATTTATATTATAAGCATGTTATGATCTGATCCCATCTTCTTTGGAGTTCTTCGCGTATCATTACATGTTTTGGTTGAAGCTTAAAAGATTTGATCTTATCTGATTCAAAAGATGTTACTTCATATAATTGTTTGGAAATTCAAACGAAAGAAATGAAAGAATGAATCTGGAAAGGATACCCATAGAATATTTAGGGATGTTTTTTCCAAAATGTGTGATTGATGCATTGCTTTTACTGATATGATCTTCTTACTCGTGATGTTCGACCAAAAAGATGTGATTTTGTATTTTACATTTTAGTTTGTACAAAGAAAAACCAAAAATATTTTGTGAGTCTTATGTTTGAAAAATCAAAAAGATTTTATTTACCAGCTTCCATGGAAATCTTAATTGTTGGTTATTCTTGGTTGTTCTCCTTTGTAAAAACTGAATATTGTAGATAGAAGTTGACAAGGGGTCCTTCTCCCAAGTTTTCTTCTAGAAATAAAGAGAGAGTGTGCAGATGAACAAGACGAAGACTATAGTGTGTTTGATGATATATGAAGACATATGACAGTCTTCTAAAGCTATTGTCAAGGGGGAGTCTATTGGAGCATATTCTGGTGACAATGAGCTTGAAGATATTATGTCTTAGTCTTAGAGTCTTTGACTTGTCATTTATAGAATGGTAAGCAACAGTTAAAGGGGAGTCTATTAGGACATGTTTTGTAACTGTTGATAAAATTCTGTAAAAGTTCATAGACATCTTTAGAAGCGAACTTGTTAAGTTCGCCTATTGCAGAGCTTGTGTCTGTAAATAGGTGTTTTACAGGTTATGTTCTAGGGGATTGGAACGAGTGTATTCTGTGAATCTTGTAAACTCTGTGTTTTGTGGAATACAAAGAGAAGTTTATTTACCTGTTGTTTCTATTGTCAATTCGTATACAAACATTAACACAGTAGGATTCCGCACTCCGTGTTATCGAGACGCCCTGTCACGAGATCGATCCTAAGATGAGTCATGTGGACCTACATCTAGTGATGGACAAAGCACACAAGTCTAGGTACTCGATTCACCCCGATGCCGACAAGATGTATCATGACCTTAAGGAGCACTATTGATGGCCCAATATGAAAGCCAAAATTGCTACCTATGTCAGTAAATGCTTGACCTGTGCTAAGGTCAAGGTGGAGTATCAGAAACCATCAGGACTACTCCAGCAGCCAGAGATTCCGCAGTGGAAGTGGGAAAAAAGTTCAATGGACTTCATCAAAAAATAGCCAAGACGATCAGGGTAATTGTTGACTGGTTAACAAAGTCCGCACACTTCCTGCCTATAAAAGAAACCAAAAAATTGGAAAAACTAACCATAATCTATTTAAAAGAGGTAGTCTCAAGGCATGGAGTGCCGATCTCCATCATTTCAGATAGGGATAGTCGATTTACGTCCCGATTTTGGCAATCCTTGTAGAAGGCCCTGGGTACTCAATTGGACATGACTACCGCATATCATCCTCAAACGGATGGTCAGAGCGAAAGGACCATCCAGACTCTTGAGGACATGCTTAGATCTTGTGTGATTGACTTTGGGAATGGTTGGGATGCTCATCTACCGTTAGTCGAGTTTTCATACAATAACAGTTACCATGCTAGCATCAAAGCAGCACCATTCGAAGCACTTTACGGAAGAAAGTGTAGATCACCAATTTGCTAGATTGAGGTAGGTGATAGCCAACTCACTAGTCCAGAAATCATTCACGAGACTACAGAAAATATCGTATAGATACGCGAACGTATAAAGGCCGCGCGTGATCATTAGAAGAGTTACGCTGACATGAGACGCAAACCATTGGAATTTCAAGTGGGAGACAGAGTTTTACTTAAAGTCTCGCCATGGAAATGTGTAATACATTTCGGAAAGCGTGGGAAACTGAACCCTCGTTACATTGGACCTTTCGAGATCCTGAAGAGGATTGGCCCTGTTGCTTACAAACTAGACCTGCCACAAACCCACAATGGCGTTTATGACGTGTTTCATGTGTCAAATCTGAAGAAGTGCTTATCAGATGAGACACTGGTCATACCATTCGAGGAGATTCAAATAGACGATCAGTTTCACTTCATCGAGGAACCAGTCGAGACCATGGACCACGAGGTCAAACAACTAAAACTAAGCCGCATTCCCATAGTTAAGGTTTGTTGGAATTCTAAACGTGGAAAAGAGTTCACTTGGGAGCGCAAGGATCAATTCAAGTGTAAATACCCCCACTGGTTCAAAACTACACCGCCTACCAGTGACGCGGACTGAATTTCAGGACGAAATTCCTTCTAACAGGGGGAATATGTGATACACGACAATTTCATATTAATATCCACACCCGACCATTACTTGATTTCATATGATTACACGTGCATCATACTTAATTATAGAGTAATTAAGTACATATTTCATATAGGAAGTCTGTCACACCCCGCCCCAGGCACCCCCTGGACGGGTGCGAGCTCGATTGGTACCTGCTTTGATTTCAGAGTTTTTTTATAAAACACAGCGGAACACTTTTTCATAAGGATCGTTTCATCACAACTTTTTGTTCAATCCACACATTCAGCAGGCCAATGTCCTGACTGTATGCACCACTGTATATACACTGGCGTCATGCCTTATAACAACGAACAGGTCCATGCCTCCGAATTTGTTATAAGATAAGCACCGGCCGCAATCCGGGACTCTCAGTCGACACCCGTGTATCCCTTGCAAGTTTTACGTATACCTATGGCCCGAATGCTTTGTTCATAGAAGAACATTGAGCATTATGCCACGAGTCCCAACGAGGCATGGACAAGCAATTTGAGGTCAAATCCGATGAAATCCGTTACTTTATGGATCAAATTTAGGTGCCGAGCTTTGGGAAAGTGTTAGGACATGTTTTGTAACTATTGATAAAATTCTGTATATGTTCATAGACAGACGAACTTAATAAGTTCGCCTAAGCATCTTTAGAAGTGAACTTGTTAAGTTCGCCTATTGTAGAGCTTGTGTCTATAAATAGGTGTTTTACAGGTTCTGTTCTAGGGGATTGGAACGAGTGTATTCTGTGAATCTTGTAAACTCTGTGTTTTGTGGAATACAAAGAGAGGTTTTTTTACATGTTGTTTCTATTGTCAATTCGTATACAAACGTTAACACGGTAGGATTCCGCACTCCGTGTTATCGAGACGTCCTGTCAGGAGATCGATCCTAAGATGAGACATGTGGACCTACAAGTGGTATCAGAGCCAGGTTCACTTCACTACCCATGCCCCTAAAAACATGCAACGTGAAGTTGGACTAAGATATGTTTCTGACAACATCTTTTGGAACATATACTAGCCCTTGGATCATTATCCTGATTCCATTAAATATATCCAGATAACAGTTGGATCACGCTACCCTATGTCATTAAATCAAACGATTCTTTGATCAATCTTATGTTGAAGAATTCTATTGATACAATCTTTCTGTTACTATGAATCATGATACTTCATCCAAACAAAGACATTTGAATCATTCGATTCTGAATCATTCCGATTCTCTGCTTGATATTTTCCTGTGTTTATCGGTATAATTCATCCTAGAGATTGAATATTATCTTGCAATGATCTTATATGTCTTGAAGATAGTGCACATTTAAAATTCTGTTGGAATATTTGTGGGGTACATGTTGTATTACAAAATAAATGGTACCTCAATTCACAAGAACATGGGACAAAGATACTGATGGTTTCAATTCTTATAATATTGACAACTTAGATTGACATGTTATGTGTTGCAAATTCGTATGTAATTTATATTATAAGCATGTTATGATCTGATCCCATCTTCTTTGGAGTTCTTCGCGTATCATTACATGTTTTGGTTGAAGCTTAAAAGATTTGATCTTATCTAATTCAAAAGATGTTACTTCATATAATTGTTTGGAAATTCAAACGAAAGAAATGAAAGAATGAATCTGGAAAGGATACCCATAGAATATTTAGGGATGTTTATCCAAAATGTGTGATTGATGCATTGCTTTTACTGATATGATCTTCTTACTCGTGATGTTCGACCAAAAAGATGTGATTTTGTATTTTACATTTTAGTTTGTACAAGGGGGAGTCTGTTGGAGCATATTTTGGTGACAATGAGCTTGAAGATATTATGTCTTAGTCTTAGAGTCTTTGACTTGTAATTGATAGAATGGTTACCAACAGTTAAAGGGGAGTCTGTTAGGACATGTTTTGTAACTGTTGATAAAATTCTGTAAAAGTTCATAGAGAGGCGAACTTAACAAGTTTGCCTAAGCATCTTTAGAAGCGAACTTGTTAAGTTCGCCTATTGCAGAGCTTGTGTCTATAAATAGGTGTTTTACATGTTCTATTCTAGGGGATTGGAACGAGTGTATTCTGTGAATCTTGTAAACTCTGTGTTTTGTGGAATACAAAGAGAGGTTTATTTACATGTTGTTTCTATTGTCAATTCGTATACAAACGTTAACACGGTAGGATTCCGCACTCCGTGTTATCGAGACGTCCTGTCACGAGATCGATCCTAAGATGAGTCATGTGGACCTACAAGTGGTATCAGAGCCAGGTTCACTTCACTACCCATGCCCCAAAAAACATGCAACGTGAAGTTGGACTAAGATATGTTTCTGACAACATCTGTTGGAACATATACTAGCGCTTGGATCATTATCCTGATTCCATTAAATATATCCAGATAACAGTTGGATCACGCTACCCTATGTTATTAAATCAATCGATTCTTTGATCAATCTTATGTTGAAGAATTCTATTGGTACAATCTTTCTGTTACTTTGAATCATGATACTTCATCCAAACAAAGACATTTGAATCATTCGATTCTGAATCATTCTGATTCTCTGCTTGATATTTTCCTGTGTTTATCGGTATAATTCATCCTAGAGATTGAATATTATCTTGCAATGATCTTATATGTCTTGAAGATAGTGCACATTTAAAATTCTGTTGGCATATTTGTGGGGTACACGTTGTATTACAAAATAAATGGTACCTTTATTCACAAGAACATGGGACAAAGATACTGATGGTTTCAATTCTTATAATATTGACAACTTAGATTGACATGTTATGTGTTGTAAATTCGTATGTAATTTATATTATAAGCATGTTATGATCTGATCCCATCTTCTTTGGAGTTCTTCGCGTATGATTACATGTTTTGGTTGAAGCTTAAGAGATTTGATCTTATCTAATTCAAAAGATGTTACTTCATATAATTGTTTGGAAATTCAAACGAAAGAAATGAAAGAATGAATCTGGAAAGGATACCCGTAGAATATTTAGGGATGTTTATCCAAAATGTGTGATTGATGCATTGCTTTTACTGATATGATCTTCTTACTCGTGATGTTCGACCAAAAAGATGTGATTTTGTATTTTACATTTTAGTTTGTACAAGGGGGAGTCTGTTGGAACATATTCTGGTGACAATGAGCTTGAAGATATTATGTCTTAGTCTTAGAGTCTTTGACTTGTAATTGATAGAATGGTTACCAACAGTTAAAGGGGAGTCTGTTAGGACATGTTTTGTAACTGTTGATAAAATTCTGTAAAAGTTCATAGAGAGGCGAACTTAACAAGTTCGCCTAAGCATCTTTAGAATCGAACTTGTTAAGTTCGCCTATTGCAGAGCTTGTGTCTATAAATAGGTGTTTTACATGTTCTGTTATAGGGGATTGGAACGAGTGTATTATGTGAATCTTGTAAACTCTGTGTTTTGTGGAATACAAAGAGAAGTTTATTTACCTGTTGTTTCTATTGTCAATTCGTATACAAACATTAACACAGTAGGATTCCGCACTCCGTGTTATCGAGACGTCCTGTCACGAGATCGATCCTAAGATTAGTCATGTGGACCTACATCTAGTGATGGACGAAGCACATAAGTCTAGGTACTCGATTCACCCCGGTGCCGACAAGATGTATCATGACCTTAAGGAGCACTATTGATGGCCCAATATGAAAGCCGAAATTGCTACCTATGTCAGTAAATGCTTGACCTGTGCTAAGGTTAAGGTGGAGTATCAGAAACCATCAGGACTACTCCAGCAGCCAGAGATTCCGCAGTGGAAGTGGGAAAAAAATTCAATGGACTTCATAAAAAAATAGCCAAGACGATCTGGGTAATTGTTGACTGGTTAACAAAGTCCGCACACTTCCTGCCTATAAAAGAAACCGATAAATTGGAAAAACTAACCATAATCTATTTAAAAGAGGTAGTCTCAAGGCATGGAGTGCCGATCTCCATCATTTCAGATAGGGATAGTCTATTTACGTCCCGATTTTGGCAATCCTTGTAGAAGGCCCTGGGTACTCGATTGGACATGAGTACCGCATATCATCCTCAAACGGATGGTCAGAGCGAAAGGACCATCCAGACTCTTGAGGACATGTTTAGATCTTGTGTGATCGACTTTGGGAACGGTTGGGATGCTCATCTACCGTTAGTCGAGTTTTCATAGAATAACAGTTACCATGCTAGCATCAAAGCAACACCATTCAAAGCACTTTATGGAAGAAAGTGTAGATCACCAATTTGCAAGATTGAGGTGGGTGATAGCCAACTCATTGGTCCAGAAATCATTCACGAGACTATAGAAAATATCGTACAGATACGCGAACGTATAAAGGCCGCGCGTGATCATCAGAAGAGTTACGCTGACATGAGACGCAATCCATTGGAATTTCAAGTGGGAGACAGAGTTTTACTTAAAGTCTCGCCATGGAAATGTGTAATACGTTTCGGAAAGCTTGGGAAACTGAACCCTTGTTACATTGGACCTTTCGAGATCCTAAAGAGGATTGGCCCCATTGCTTACAAACTAGACCTGCCACAAACCCTCAATGGCGTTTATGATGTGTTTCATGTGTCAAATCTGAAGAAGTGCTTATCAGATGAGTCACTGGTCATACCATTCAAGGAGATTCAAATAGACGATCAGTTTCACTTCATCGAGGAACCAGTCGAGATCATGGACCATGAGGTCAAACAACTGAAACTAAGCCGCATTCCCATAGTTAAGGTTCGTTGGAATTCTAAAAATGGACAAGAGTTCACTTAGGAGCGCAAGGATCAATTCAAGCGTAAATACCCCCACCTGTTCAAAACTACACCGCCTACCAGTGACGCGGACTGAATTTCGGGTCGAAATTCCTTCTAACAGGGGGAATATGTGATACACGACAATTTCATATTAATATCCACACCCGACCATTACTTGATTTCATAAGATTACACGTACATCATACTTAATTATAGAGTAATTAAGTACATATTTCATATAGCAAGTCTGTCACACCCCGCCCCAGGCACCCCCTGGACGTGTGCGAGCTCGATTGGTACCTGCTTTGATTTCAGAGTTTTTTTATAAAACACAGCGGAACACTTTTTCATAAGGATCGTTTCATCACAACTTTTTGTTCAATCCACACATTCAGCAGGCCCATGTCCTGACTGTATGCACCACTGTATACACTGGCGTCATGCCTTATAACAACGGACAGGTCCATGCCTCCGAATTTGTTATAAGATAAGCACCGGCCGCAATTCGGGACTCTCAGTCGACACCCGTGTATCCCTTGCAAGTTTTACGTATACCTATGGCCCGAATGCTTTGTTCGTAGAAGAACATTGAGCATTATTCCCTTAACCTTTATTTGGCCATTTTCGTAAATGTAAATGTTTGACACAAGTTTTGAAAGAGATAAAGTATTCACCTTGATTATAGGAATGAGCCTCTAAGATTATTAAGCTAGCTTCTTAATTTGATTCTTCTAGCATATCAGCACTTCTAAGAGTGTTTCTTCTTAGACCGAGCACTACCACAAGCGGGAGTTAGACCGGGATCGTCGGGAATGGCTAGGGATATCCTAGAACAAGTTTTGATATTAGTAATAGAGTTTGGGATGAAGAAAATTGACTGAGATCGATCAACTATTTATAGGCTGAAATCTAGGTCTATGTCAGACCGATATGGCAAGGGATGTCCGTCCAACATCCATTTATGCCTCGTCAGCCTTAAACGGCAACATTTGATTGGACCGCACATGTTTTGGGTTCATATCGGACCGATATGTGGACCAGGTCGGTCCGACATCACGACACATGTCAGATTCTAGGACTGAGTAAATAGGACACGTGTCAGCACCACAAATTACGGCTGAGGGGAGGTTGTCGGACTGTTATGTATTGATGTCGGTCCGATAACCGACTCTATGTTCAATTGCGGACCATGAGAATAGATTTCGGTCCGATTTCTAACAATGTTTCGCTTCTGACCAATATGAAAAGAGATATCGGTCCGGTATTTGACCTATTTTCCAGAATTTTCATTTTTAACCCTAGACTTTGGTCCTTTAGGTACTCAAGTCCTTGTAGGTTCTAACCTTGGCATTTCTTGGACATTTTTGTGGCAGGTGTTACATCCTCCCCACCTTGTTTCAATCTCATCCTCGAGATTATTCGAACAAGTGAGGATATTTCTATTTCATTTCTGACTCCAGTTCCCACGTGTATTCAGGTCCGTGTCTGGAGTTCCATTTCACTTTCACAATCATCAATTTTTTTCTTTTCAATTTGTTTTCCTGCCTGTCCTCGATTTGCAAAGGTTGTTCCACAAATTTCAACTTTTCATCTACCTCTACATCTTGTAGAAGCATTACCAGAGATTTATCTGCCAAACATATGCGCAGATTTGAAACATGGAATACATCGTGTACTCCATTCATTTCTTCTGGTAATTTGAGTTGATAGGCCACAGGCCCAACTCTTTTCAAGATCTTAAATGGCCTACAAATCTAGGACTTAATTTCCCTTTCTTTCCAAATCTTACAACGCCTTTCCAGGGTGAAACTTTCAAAACAAAGTTATCACCGACGTTGAATTCTAACTGCTTTCGTCGTCTGTTAGCATAACTCTATTGACGATCTTGAGCCGCTTTCAACCTATCTTTTGTTTGAATCACTTTCTTAGTTGTTTCTAGGACTATTTCAGGCCCAGATAACTGATTTTCTCCTATTTCAAACCAATAGATTGGAGTTCGACATTTACGGCCGTATAAGGCTTCAAAAGGAGCGGCATGTATACTCGTATGATAGCTATTGTTATAGGAGAATTCTATTAGAGGTAAGTGGTCATCCCAACTTCGTCCAAGATCAATAACACAAGCCCTTAACATATCTTCTAGAGTTTGAATAGTTCTTTCACTCTGCCCGTCCGTTTGAGGATGGTAGGCAGTGCAAAGATTCAATTTTGTTCCTAGGGCTTTTTGAAAGCTTTGCTAGAATCGAGAAGTAAATCTACCATCTCTATCAGACATAATAGATAGTGGCACACCGTGTAAAGATACAATCTCAATAACGTATAGTTGTGCTAGCTTATCCATGCTGAACATTTCTTTCATGGGGAGAAAATGAGCAGACTTAGTAAGTCTGTCAATGATAACCCAGATAGTATCATTTCTTCGACTAGTTTGGGGTAGTTTAGTAATGAAATCCATGGTTATCATTTCCCATTTCTAGACAAGAATTTCAAGTTGCTGTAACTAGCCAGACGTGTAAGGCCCCAAAACCGGGCACCCTACAGTTGGTTCTCATAACGGGTTATTCTCTTAAAAATACTCGTGTGATTTATCAAACTACAGCAGAAGTTTTTCTAAAACCATAATCTTTATATAAGTTCGTTATCGTCATTAAATTTACCTCACGAATGCCTGCACACCAATCTGAGTAGCACCGATACCAAGCCAAGATACGTTGACTCTAAAGCTCACTTGCAGCACAATCTAACGTACACACAAAGTCACCTACGTTGAGTGAGTTCTAATAGTTTAATTTAAACAAAAGCCAACTCGTCTCATTTAATATTTATTTCCACTCAAGACCCTCTAGTCCTTAGAAAGTAGATTTGGCATTTATTAATAGATAGATAACCCCCGTTATCTTACAATATGCCAAAGGATTCACCACCCCCGACTCAACCCACCATTTTAACCCAGTAAGTCTCTCCGACATGGATCGAACTTACCACTCTGATAACTCCAAGTTTACCACACATATTAACCACACATTGTTTATCTCAACCACCTTCTAGACACCGATTTAGCCAGCCCTGACTAAGACTCTCACAAACCAACTGACATAACAGTTGTACACAACGTACTCATCCCGACACAATGGTCAATATAATTCTACACATCACATTGATAGCACCTATTCACCACGTCAATATCAACTCATACGCAGTATATATAACTCAACACTTGTATGCAATTTAACACATATATATGTACACAACACATACCTCATAACTGCACAATCGTCAGGGTTATCCCCATCAGGATACTCGTCATAAGCTCAACTATACACTTGTTACAGGGCACCGCCACTATTCATAGCAACACACTCGTCATCTTACAATGAATTCCCAGCCACCCCCTGGTGACAACAGTTGAAGAAATTTGTTCTCCATAACATGACTTGCTATGTCATAAAGACAACACGACTTAAGTCCACACAGCACCTGAAAGTAACACATAGTGGCCTACATGCAAGACTATGGCCCGTTACCTAAACACATATCACGTACGTGCACACACCACAGCACCGCTTGTTGTACCTGGACGACATGTACTTTCAATACCGACTCACCCTTACTAGATCACTATAAAACATCTCATTTTATTTACATAACTCATTAACTACACCTGCACCACACACACAACATTAGGATAACACATCCTAGACGTATTCATAAGCGTTAAGCTTTTTTCTCGACTCTCCCCGACTAACCCTTAATACGTTACACATTAATAACTCTCAATCCTATCTCACATAATCCATAAACACCAGATTGACCCTCCGACTCATTTATAAAGGTCTTAGTGCCTAAGCACCTCGAGTTAGAACCCAAAACTCTTAATAAGTTTAAATAAAATAAACTTGCCTCATAAGCATGTACGATAGCCCCAAAAACATTAAAAACATTTAAAAGAGGGGATTAGAAACTCACCGGTTATACCGAGTCCAAATTCTAGCTCTACACCGGGCGTATTCGCTAAACCAACGAACCTGTCAAACGTATGGTCACACGATCAGGGTACGTTTAATAACATACGTTGGATAACGTATAACAATATAATAAAACCCTGAGTTATATCTGCTTGTCAATCTAACTTCTTGAAACCCTTAGCTCCGTAGTTAGACATGTCGGATCGTCTTTGACTCGTGGAAATCCAAAAACACGAACCAGGCTTAATGCATGCATGCATGCGTACGTGCGTTCTCATGCAAACCCTAGCCCGACACCAGCTCTAGCTGAGCCCGTCTGCCCATCACGTACCCCCTTGTACCACCACCATTCGTTACCGCCCCTTCTATCATCATCGCCACGTCCACCTTAGCCGGTTTCATCATCCCCGACCATTCCCGAGATCACCGTCTCCGTTGCCATACTACTACCGCTGCCATACTACTACCACCAGCATCGGCTATTGCTGGCCTCACTCCACAGTACCACAGCCCCTTACAGGGCTGTCGTTCTCGCTCCACGGCCGCTGGAACCACCACGGGTCCCCACCGTCCTCTCCTCCTCTCCCATCGGCACCCCCCCATCACGACAAATGGGTGGCACTCGAGCCTGCCAAAAGGTGAGAGGATCCAGTAAAACCGATACGAATGAGGTTTACCTTTGATACAATGGAGTTTCCACCCGAAACCGCCTCGAGACCACCCTATCCGGCTTCTCCTTCTCCACTTCTCCCCCTTTCTCTTGTATACCAGCCGTCGATCACAAGCCTAGGACATATGGCCTAGGGTTTGCCTAAAGATGGTATTTAAACCTTCGCTTGTTACATTCGGGTTCCTCTAGTTACACCTCGCGCGTTTCGATCCAGAGCCCTTTACAAACGACTAACTGTCTCTTTTCCGCCATTAAAATGTACTATAAATGACAAACCTTGCTTCTTATTACCTTTAGTAAAGGTTCGGGTCGTCCACTAATCCAAACCATTAGTATATGGATTTTTGGGATGTTACAAGTCTACCCCCTTTAAAAGAGGATTCGTCCTCGAATACTTTGTCGGTAGAAACCAACCCAACATATCCTTGTGCACCCAATTCATTCGGTGCCAACATTCACCTTGAAACTACCTCGGTGTTCTTATCGTTTTTAACAACATCGTATGTACCATTCCTTGTACTATGAAACACAACACTTCCGATTGTTCGCCCACTAGTCACATTTATTTGACTTTCGAACACAATTGCCTCTATCTCTTGTATAGTCCTGATGACTTCGTCACTCCGATAGTCATCTCTCCAAATGGGCTTTTTACCCCTTATGTTTAAGGACATTCTTCATTCTTCCAAACCGAAGTCGTCATACCTCTCGCCTCATACCTTGATCTCTATCCTGCGATGATTTCTCAAACTCAAGCTCACTGCTTACCCATAAAGGTATTACTCATGCCCTTCTCTGATGATCTCCATGAGCTTGTGCAAAGCTACACTGGTCCCCACCAAATTCCTCAACCATAGTATCCCTTTATTACAATATCATGCCTTCAATACGTCCCTTACGTACGTACACACCCAACACTAGGGTCACCCTCATCAGCTCTCGATGTTCCTCAAAAGCTCTCTTATCACCGCCATGTCTGCTACAACAACCACATAATTGCTTTACTTGTATGCTCCACAGGAGGTCACTTTAAGCTAGCCTTACATTTACCAGCGTAGGCACCTCCTTCCTGGTCACTTATGCGCAATCCTGCACTTGCCCCTCTTGAGGTTTACTTTCCTCATTGTTGCTCTACTATTACCATGCGATCACCAACCGCATCTCGTTTACCATGTATGAACATGAAGTCCGTCTGCTCACAAGCCTCAGCTATCCGTTGTCTCGTTCAGGGAAGACATCCCTGTTCCTCTTGTTTCTCACCTCGACTGAATCCTTCATCTGGAATGTGTTCCATGAAGACTCTTCGTCACCTTGTTATCTCCGTGCTGAAATCTTCAGCATCATCAACTTTACCTCATCATAAACATTTCTAGTCAAGCGTCCATGTAAACACTTTTAATCATCAACTCTCACAATTCCCCACATAGGCTTTGTGCTCCAAGTTCCCGAGATATAAGCATAGGCATCTCATAAGAGCACATCACCGATCGTCTAGAAAGACATCAAAACTTCTCGCATCACCTCGATGTATCAGCGTCGAGTAAATTGTCAAGATAGAAATACTATACTTGTGCACACCGACCACCCGTCCTATGCACGACTAAGCGTGTACTACAAGGACATACACCGACACACATAACTACAAAACACACATTGTTCTACACATGTACTAGTAACCCCAAACTCTAAACACACATCACGTGCACACACAAAACTGCTAGATCTGATTAAATCTACGTGCATATAATATGAATTCGTCATTTATAGACACATAAACTCCTGAACCTTACCTCTTAGTCACTACAACGGTAGCCCCTGCCACACGTCATCATATACTCATACAGAGTTTACTCAGTCATACCCATACGGGTCGTACCCATACTTCAAGATGACACACTACTCAGTCTAGACACAAAACATCCCTAAACATTCATACACACAAGATATAAATATATCTTATTTCCCCATAGGATCTGGTCCTGAACAAGATACCTAGACATAAGGTATGTAGCTGCAATTTCCCACAAGACCCCGTCCTGAACATTTATACACACTAAAGATGCATATTTAAGATTTCCCACAGGAACTCATGTTGAACATTTACACAAGGTGCAACACACCCCTTTACACTTTAAACATCACCTGAACACAACACATAGGTGACACTATCTTAGGACCGTAGATACACACAATTAATCAAAACTCAAGTCTACACAGGTCTACTCATACAGTCTAATTAACCAAGCTCTAGCATCACATCAAAGATTTCATTTAGTATGAACTCACGTTGTTCAAAGAGGTAATCACATAATCACACATAATTAACCCTACACCACCATTAGCAAGCTATCACACATGCAACTATCGTTACTATGTCTTAAACCATCCCATGGTAAGATTCGCTGTCAAGGTTAAAACTAAGCAGTTGAAAAGCCAAGAACAAATATTTCGTCTCAAAAGTGTCTGACGGACACTACATAAAATGTTCTATTCCTCTCGTGGTAACCACCGTTGCTCTAGTCACTAAACAAGTCAAAATTATCACCCACTATTTCCTCGTCGTCAGATTCCTCCAGCCATCCGTTTTCCTTATTCGGTGTTGTGTCTCGAAGGCTGACTCCTGACTGCAAATGCATGTCTTCCTCTCCAACAACCTCTCCTGTAAAAGGAGATACTGAGTCCACCTCGCATAGTTACCCTGGTAGTACTAGGAGATTTAGGCGCCGGAAGAGCCAAGATCACCTCCTGTGCTGGTAGCTCCTGCTCATCCTTAGCCGCCGGTGGAACCACCGTCAATGGAACAGTTGCTAAGATCCGTCTTCTCCCAAAGATAACCGTAGCAGCCGCACGTCTAGCCCGCCATTATGTCAACCTCCTGATAAGAGCTCCCCGCCTAATCCATCTAGTCCGAATCGTCATGGCCATCGGCACCTGCATAAGATAGAAAGATGGAGTGATTACTTTGGCGTCAAATTCAGAATATGAAAGTAATTATAGACTGCCAAATCACGGTGATCAAATGCAATTTGGTGGTCCACATTACTTCTCGGATTCTAAACCTTCCCCATCGTATTCACACTAGCTTTCTATCTTTCACACACGTCGGATGCACATGCATCCCACACAACTCTCGTAGCACCACACAATAATCTAGCAAGTCATCATCTTTATCACAATTGCATACCACTCAAGGTTACACACACAAAATCACTAAATCATATTGACACACCAAACTATCTCACTTAGTTACAATTAATGCTAATCCACATCACTCAACTCATATCGTAGTCTCATTTAATCACACCACACAACTCCACGTGTTTCTAAATATTACTACGACACATATCACACAACATGATCCCGCACTGAACCATAAATAATTTACGCATACCAATTCCTTCACGTAGTGTAACACTACACAAAAGATAATTAACAATAACTGCTCAACTCAAAAGACGTACCTCTTGGCTCACGGTTACTCGTGGTGGCATTCGTTTCACCCTCGTCCCATTTTCAGTTTAAGTTAAGGCATTTTATTTGTTTAAAAACACCAGTTTTCACTTAAACCACAACTCTAATACCAACTTGTAAGGCCCCAAAACCGGGCACCCTACAGTTGGTTCTCATAACGGGTTATTCTCTTAAAAATACTCGTGTGATTTATCAAACTACAGCAGAAGTCTTTCTAAAACCTTAATCTTTATATAAGCGCGTTATCGTCATTAAATTTACCTCACGAGTGTCTGCAGACCAATCTGGGTAGCACCGCTCCTAAGCCAAGATACGTTGACTCCAAAGCTCACCTGCAACACAATCTAACGTAGACACAAAGTCAGCTACGCTGAGTGAGATCTAATAGTTTAATTTAAACAAAAGCTAACTCGTCTCATTTAATATTTATTTCCACTCAAGACCCTCTGGTCCTTAGAAAGTAGATATGTCATTTATTAATAGATAGATAACCCCCGTTATCATATAATATGCCAAAGGATTCACCACCCCAGACTCAACCTACCATTTTAACCCAATAAGTCTCTCCGACATGGATCAAACTTACCACTCTGATAACTCCAAGTTTACCACACATTGGTTATCTCAACCACCTTCTAGACATCGGCTTAGCCAGCCCTGACTAAGACTCTCACAAACCAACTGACACAACAGTTGTACACAACATACTCATCCCGACACAATGGTCAACATAATTCTACACATCGCATTGATAGCACCTATTCACCACGTCAATATCAACTCATACTCAGTATATATAACTCAACACTTGTATGCAATTTAACACATATATATGTACTGTACCCTCGCCAGGGTTATCCCCGTCGGGATGCTCGTCATAAGCTCAGTTATACCCTTGTTATAGGGCCCCGCCACAATTCATAGCGACACACTCGTCATCTTACAATGACTTCCCAACCACCCCCTTGGTGAAAACAGTTGAAAAATTTTGTTCTACATAACATGACTTGCGGTGTCATAAAGACAACGACTTAAGTCCACACAACACCTAAAAGTAACACATAGTGGCCTACATGCAAGACTATGACCCGTTACCTAAACACATATCACGTACGTGCACACACCACAGCACCCCTTGTCGTACCCGGACGACATGTACTTTCAATCCCGACTCACCCTTACTAGATTACTATAAAACATCTCGTTTTATTTACATGACTCATTAACTACACCTACACCACACACACAACATTAGAATAACACATCCTACACGTATTCATAAGCTTTAAGCGTGTATCTCAACTCTCCCCAGCTAACCTTAATACGTTACACATTAATAACTCTCAACCCTAGCTCACATAATCCATAAACACCACATTGACCCTCTGACTCGTTTATAAAGATCTTAGGGCCTAAGCACCTCGAGTTAGAACCCAAAACTCTTAATAAGTTTAAATAGAACAAACTTGTCTCATAAGCATGTACGATAGCCCCAAAAACATCAAAAACATTTAAAAGAGGGGATTAGAAACTCACCGGTTATACCGAGTCCAAATCCTAGCTCTACACCGCGCGTATTCGCTCAACCCACGAACCTGTCAAACGTATGGTCACAAGATCAAGATATGTTTAATAACAAACGTTGGATAACGTATAACAATATAATAAAACCCTGAGTTCTATCTGCTTGTCAATCCAACTTCATGAAACTCTTAGCTCCGTAGTTACACAAGTCGGATCATCTTTGACTAGTTGGAAATCCAAAAAACATGAACCAGGATTCATGAATGCATGCGTATGTGCATTCTCATGCAAACCCTAGCCCGACACTAGCTCTATCCGAGCCCGTCTGTCCATCACCTACCCCCGTGTACCACCGCCATTCATTATCGCCCCTTCCATCATCATAGCCACGTCCACCTTAGCCGGTTTCATCACCCCCAACCATTCCCGAGATCACCGTCTCCGCTGCCATACTACTATCGCCACCACCGGCCGTTACCGACCTCACTCCACACCACCACAGCCCCTTACATGGCAGTCATTCTCGCTCCACAGCCGCTGGAACCACCACGGGTCCCCGCCGTCCTCTCCTCCTCTCCCCTCGGCACCCACCATCATGACAAAAGGGTGGCACTCGAGCCTACCACCATCACGCACCACTTCCACCTTGTCTTCTTCTCCTGCTCCACCCATGGCCAACATCATAGCCGGCTACCGCCTCCATCCTTGCCTCCACGTCGTCTGCCAAGAAAAATATCTCACGAACCCTAATCGAGTCGTTCATGCAAAACACGAGAGGATCCAGTAAAACGGAAACGAATGAGGTTTACCTTTGATACAATGGAGTTTCGTTGGTATTTAAACCTTTTCCTGTTACATTCGGGTCCCTCTGGTTACACCTCGCACGTTTCAATCCAGAGCCCTTTACAAACGACTAACCTTCTCTTTTCCGCCATTAAAATGTACTATAAATGACAAACCTTGCTTCTTATTACCTTTAGTAAAGGTTCGGGTCGTCCACTAATCCAAAACATTAGTATATAGATTTTCGGGATGTTACAAGACGGCTTTTGATGTTCATCTTTAACTTGAGAACAGGTTAAGCACTTTGAAACATAGATAGCGATATATTTCTTCATTCCTATCCACCAGTAATTGGTTTTTAGGTTTTTGTACATTTTATCGCTTCTAGGATGCATCGTATACTTAGATTTATGAGCTTCTTTGAGAATCTGTTCACGTACATTTCCATAGATAGGAATCCAGATTTTGTTATTCATTCGAAGAATATCATCATCATCTTTAACCAGTTGTTCAATCATGCCTCCCAAACCTTCTTTCTCGAGGTTTGGTTCTTGTAAGAAAATTTTTGGAGATTCCTTAATACGAGAAATAAGATTGATTTGAAGATCGAGTCTTAAAGCACGAACTCATTTAGGTTTCTCATGTTCTTTTCTACTTAAGGCGTCAGCTACAATATTAGCTTTGCCTTTATGATAACAGATTTCGCAATCATAATCATTCAGGACATCCATCCAACGCCTTTGCCTCATATTCCGTTCTTTCTGACTGAATATATACTTGAGGCTTTTATGATCAGTGAATTTGACTCCATATAGATAGTGCCGCCATAATTTCAATGCGAAGATTATGGCGCCCAACTCTAAATCGTGAGTTTCTTTTCATGAGTTTTCAATTGTCGAGAAGCATAAGCAATAACTTTACTCCCTTTCATTAACACACAACCAAAGTCGGTGCGTAAAGCATCACAGTAAACTGAAAAGCCTTCGTTTCCATCTGGTAAAGCCAGTATGGGTGCTTGTATCAGTTTCTGTTTTAGAGTTTCAAAGTCTTGTGATTGCTTAGGTCCCCATTCATACTAAACTGACTTGCGAGTCAGATAAGTTAATGGAACAACAATTCGAGAGAAATCTTGGATAAATTTCCGATAGTAACCAGCTAAACCGAAAAAACTTTGGATTTCAGTTGGTGATTTCGGGATTTCCCATTTGGATATTGCTTCAATTTTGATAGGATCGACTTGGATGCCATCAGCGTTAATGACATGTCCAAGGAATTGAACTTCTGACAACCAGAATTCATATTTTGAGAATTTAGCACAAAGCTTTTCATTTCTCAGGAGTTCAAGTAAGATTTTCAAATGGTTCGAATGCTCTTCCTTACCTTTGGAGTAAATAAGGATATCCTCAATGAATAAGATAATAAATTTATCCAAGTAAGGTTTGCAAACTCGATTCATCATGTCCATGAAAGCAGCGGGTGCATTAGTAAGTCCAAACGACATTACTGTGAACTCATAATGACCATATCGAATTCTGAAAGTTGTTTTGGGAATATCTTCTTCCTGGACTTTCAATTGATGATAGCTAGAACGAAGATCGGTTTTCTAGAAACATTGAGCTCCCTGTAGTTGATAAAAAAGATAGTCAATTCTGGGAAGTGGATAACGGTTCTTAATCGTGATTTTATTCAGCTCACGATAATCAATGCACATACGCAATGAACCGGCTTTCTTTTTAACGAATTAGACCGGAGCTCCCCAAGGCGATAAGCTTGGTCTTATGAATCCCTTCTCTAGCAATTCATCTAACTGCTTCTTTAGTTCTGCCATTTCATTTGGAGCTAACCTGTACGATGCTTTAGCAATAGGTGCCGTACCGGGTATGAGATTAATTCTGAACTCCACTTTTCTTTCAGGTGGAATTCCAGGCAGTTCGTCAGGGAAAACATCGGGAATTTCAGCCACAACCGGCACGTCTTCTATGTTCTTTTTAGTGTCGGTAGTTATAGATACAAGGTATGCTAAGAATCCTTTTCGTATATATCTTGTGGCTTTCAACATGGAAATAATTCCAACAGAGTTGGATAATTTATCACCATTTATAGTGACGATATTGCCTTTCGGCGAACAAAGCTCTATAGCTTTCTTATCACACAGGATATGGGCTTGGATAGAGGCTAACCAATCCATTCCTAGAATAATGTCAAACCCTGCCAAAGTCATAGGCAACATGTTCTGATAGTGTGATATTACAATCGTTTAGGATTTCTGAGATTTGGACTAGGTCCCCATTGGCATTTTCTACCACATATTTCTTGTCTAATTTAGCTAGAGTTTTATTCAACAGTCTACATAATTTATGATCTATAAAACGTTGGTTTGCACCAGAGTCAAACAAAACTTGAGCATAAATATCATTGACAAGAAATGTACCCATGATGACGTCGGGCATACCTGCTGCTTCATGAGTATTGAGAATGAATTCTCATGCATTCTTCTTTACTCCTTCAGTGGGCTTAGGACCTATCCCTTCAGGCTTATTTAGTTTGGGACAATAACTGTTGATGTGGCCAGCCTCACCACATTCATAGCAGGTGATGGGTTTTTTTTGTAACAATCTTTTGTTTTGTGTCCAGACATTTTGCAGAAGCTGCAGTAAGGTCCAGATCGACATTGTCCCAAGTGCCTTTTCTTGCACTTTGGACATTCGTGGATAGAAGAATTGTTATTTTGAGAATGGAAGCCTGATCCTGGCTTCTTAGAACAACTTCGGCCTTGCCCAATTGCTTCCTTCTTCTTTCTTCCCTCCTCTTGATTTTTGATCAGACTACTAGTCAAGGAGGCTCCCAGATCCATAGCATTGTTAAGGTTTTCATAATTGGAAACCTTAACCATGTCAAGGATTTCTCTAATCAAACCCCAAATATATCTCTTTATCAGATTAGATTCTGGGGTAGCAAGATGAGGAGCTATTCGAGCATACTCAAGGAGTTTAGTTTAATACTCCTGATGATTGCTCCTGATGATTGGTTCCAATCATCTTCAGACTAAGGAATTTTCCTTATATCTGTTCTCTTTCATTCTGGGGAACATACTTCTTTTCCACTCTTTCCTTGAAGGCATTCCAGCCCATAGCATAGACTGCTTCTCTTCCTTTGGCAGCAACAATGTTGTTCCAGCATTCTAAAGACTGATCTTTAAATAGGTTGGAAGCATACAAAACTTTTTCTTCCTCAGCACACTTATTTATAGCAAGCACACACTCAGTCTTTTCAATCCACCTTAATATGGCTATTCCTCCTTCGCTTCCAGAGAAATTATAAGGTTTGCAGTCTTGGAACATTTTATAGGTACAACCTATAATCTTCCTCTTTTTCTCCAGGTAACCATAATTATTACCCATCCCTTCATCTTCAAACTAATTATGGTAATATTTCTCTCTCTTAGTCTTCCTGGTTGGATGAGTAGCAGAACCCTCCGGTTAGAGAGTAAGGGGTTTGGATTGAGTGATAGTTCTAGTATGTTGAGTTATAGGTTGAGAATGAATAGATTTTGGAATTGATGGCTGAGCGGATAATTTATCAGGTTGCCTTTTTTCCATCTCAGTGAAGGGAATCCTTGATTCCTTCCGCAATCATTTTCTGGAACTCTTTACGAGAATCAGGGATTTCAACAGCATTTTCAATCACTGTCTGTTTCCTTTTTCCTCTCGTATTCTAAGAAGGTCAAGTTTATGTAACATCCATGATTTTCTGGATTTATTTATTTTACTTTATACAATAATGACACCTCATTTCAGTCTCGCACCTACCACATTAAGTATTATTTTTAACGTGTATTAACTCAAAGTTCCACCTTTACTTTAACATATTATTTTCTGAGTATATATATAAATGTATATGCCTATTTATGTATGTATATATATATATATATATATATATGTTATAATATTAAAATTAAAAGTGTAACTTATAGACTATAGTCATATAATTCTCCACTCTTTTATATATATACCATATAGATATACATATATACATATATATATACGTAAAATTTATTTATTTATAAAAATTAGGTATACAAATATATTTATATATTCGAATTTATAAAATTAAACCACATATTAATGTTGGTTTAGTTTTTAGGCAAGGATATATATATTCAACATTTTTAAATAAATCATTTTAAAGTTTATAATATATATAGTTTTATAAGTTTATAAAAGAGAAATCAATTTATAAAAGGATTAAAAATAAAAAGGAATTAGACTTGAACCCTTATTATTGAGGATGAACCCCCGTCATGTTTGCTTTGAACCCCCCTCCCTACCTTAGACCCTGGTTAAGTCACTTGCGCAATTTTGACTTTAGAAAGTCAAAATTCGCCCTCAATCTTCACCAATCAACCGATTTCAATCAAAGATATTACCATATCCGGCCCAATCACGTATTCCTTGAATCACGCACGCGTTTCGTCCGATTTCCAGCTATACATGCATTACTAACACCACGTATGTCTACCTAATTCGATTACTAGTTTCAAAAACCTCAGATTTTACTCTTTTCTCACCTCTCGGTTTCGTTATCAACGCAGGGGGAGGGACTCGCGATCTGCGAAGGCTCCATTTAGTCTGATTCTTCTCTTGCCTCTAAAATTGATTGCAGGTACCCCTCTTCACCCCCTATGTGATCGTATCGTACTCGTCCTGTTGAAATCGATTTAGGGTTTGGGAAATCCCCCTAGTTCGGGTCTGCTGAGTTTGAGAGAAGAAGGCAAGGCAGCGAGACTTTTACTTTGTGTATTTTGATTCTGGAATTTTAAACAAATTGGATCATTGGGCTAGCGGTTAAACACATTGCCATTCTTATGCCAGGTCGTAGCATCAAATCCTAGCACCTGCGCCTTTACCCCATTCTTTGTCTTGAGGTTTTAACTCATGCATAACACTAATATATTCTCTTTTTATATATAATAATTTTTTTATATAAAAGGTATTGAATCATTTTTCTATAATTCCAAGACATTATGTATATTGTTGTACACTATTAATCTTATAAATCTTGAGAATGAACAAAGATATAAATCCTTTTTATAAACTAAAGTACTGATATGAGTAATATGATACTAACAAATTTGTAATCTCATTTTGATTTCTTTGACAATACTAGTGCATGATATCATTACTACTAACACAATTTTTATAAGTTCATTCGTACATTGACCATTTTAATTATTGTTTATCATGAAATGAATATGAGCTTCATTATTTTGTGTATGTATTATTTCGTTCGTTACTACTATATATTTTAAAAACATAATTAATGTTAGTCGATTTTCATAAGCCCTTTTATTTTACATAACTCTAAAAAAAGAAATAAAAAAATTTGTTATAATAATCGTATTGTAACATCATTTAAACAAAAGGGGTTAGTTATATACACATATTTTACTAAAATCTTTAAAACATCACATTATTAATAATACGATGTTATTTGCATTATTAACAATATAAAATGCTAATAATCGTTTCATATCCTATTATTACTTTCACAAATAGTATAGTATATGAAAATTTCTCGTTAGATAATCAAACTCATTAATTAGAATTTTCATAAAAAGTAAACCCGCATAACAAATTCTTTATTTCAAACGATATCAATACAAATATTATTATATTCCAACTTGATAACTATTTTAACCTAATTCTCTTAAAAGGATTTTTATTACATTAAATTTGCAATGGGTATTTATTGTTGACACCAAAAAAAATCTTCTTTATAAATAAAACTTATAAAACATTGTTTCATTGAAATATTACAATTTTTATTCAACTTGGTGCATTCGCTCGTCCTTCCCGAACCTTAAAGTCCCAAATCGTCCCGTTCTTATTTCTTTTAATTGTTTCTAGATATTTATGTGCATAAATATTAATTTAGGGCATACTTAATTCTTGTTGCTACAAGTAACAAGTTCAACCCTCTACTATTCAATGTGAGTTTACATAGCCCCCTTTTTATTTTTGTATATTTTGGGGTGAAACATGATTTACATTGAAAACTATTTGCAATACAATATACAATTCTACATTATGACTATTTGTGTAATTTGTGCTTTTGTGCTTGAATGCTATGAGTTGAACTACATATACATGACACACTCGTGCAATTATTAACTTTGTACAAGCCAACGGTAGCATTGATAGATCTATTGTGTCTGACAAACCCATCCAGGTAGGGTGATTGTTACCGACACTACATAAGGATAACATGTGTTATTATGCCCTACATTAGGATAACATGCGGGTTATGCCCTTCGGTCACAAGGTTTGATTGTACACCAAGTTTAATTATAGATTCTCCATAAAATGCCTTATTTACCATATGTCATATGAATTGTATTCAACACTTGAAAACTACTTGGAATTTCTAAACCTATGTATGCTCACCAACTATTTATAGTTGACCCTCTCATTTTCAACATGTTTCAGGTGGAAATGTTTGAAGTATAAGTTTATCACATAGGAGCTTATGGACCTAGTGACAAAGAAAATTGGACTATTTGATAGCATTGTTATTTGAAAAATGTGTATTTGTACTTTTAAATCAATTCAATAAATTTATACAATTTAGTTGATCATGAGCTTTTGAACAGTCTACATGTCCCGCCCCGACATATTCCGCCGTCGGTTGGGGTGTGACAGATTGGTATCAGAGCCATGGTTATAGGGAACTAGGTTATTAGACACCCATCTTATGCCATGCTCTATGTTATATGATAATTGCCACGTTGTTAGTTGCTACATGTTTACTATGTTGTGTGATTATCTTACATGTTATTCTAAGTATTACATCGTATGATACAATATATGATAGTTTATGTGCTACACTACTTGATAACTCACATGCTTATAAATATCACTATCTATGTAATACCTTCTTTACCACACTGTTTGATTACATGCTACTTAGTTGCTCCCATTAAATGCTATCCTAAGTCTTACCACACACTTATTCATACATAAGTCTTAATACACCCCTCATTCTTACACACTATGTCACCATCATCTTTTGTGAACAAAACTTAAACCTTTGGGCCTAATGCTCATTAATAAGAAACTAAGAAGCCCACTTACCCTCCAAGAAGAAGAAGCGTGCTGGAGTAAATAAACCCAGCCCAGTCCATAATGATTCTCAACATGACCATGAGCCTAAGCAATTTTGTTATTTGTACATGATGGCTGGAAGAGTGAGTGTAGACACATGAGAGATTCTGGCTAAGGAAAGACCGGGTACTTAAGTGTGTCCCTTGTGACCCATCCCTCTTTCTTGGGAATTCTCTTCATGGATACACTAATTATAGGTCAAGTGTTACTTCTAACATACTATTGTGAAGACTCGATGTTATGACTAGTCAAACTCTGAACTCATGAAAACTCCTATATATATAACATCCAGTGTTTTAATTACCACTTACAACCTTTTCCATTTTTTTGTCAGACATGGAATCCTACTTTCCTCCCTTCCCGGTATACCATCCTGAAACAGAGTCTAAACAAGAAGAAGACATCGGATCACCATACCATCAGTCACCAACACTCCCAGCAGCTAGATCAAGGTTTGACATAAGAGCAGATTGGGTTAGGAGCACTGGCCAGAGACTTCGAGCATCTAGATCACCTCCATCAAGAAATCCTTAGCAAGCACCTCACCTACACCACCAACTACCACCCCTGCTGAGAGACTGTCACACCCCGACCGATGGCGGAATCATCGAGGCGGACAATGTGATGATTGTTCAAAAGCTCATGATAACTAAAGGTTGCATATTTCATTAATTTAATTTAAAGACAACAAGTTCCAAATACAATACATTTCAAATAACCTAGTCTAGTCCAAAACATTAATTTATTTAACTAGGTCCATAGTTCCTAAGTGGAGAGATCCTCGGCAAGCAGTCACATATCCAAACCTGAAACATTATTTAAATCAAGTGTCAACTAAAAAGTTGGTGAGTACATAGGTTTAGTAAAATCCAGTAAATAGTAGTGTAAATCGTTTTGCAACTCATTGTTTATATTGTTAAACATAGTATATGATGTAACATTTATTTAATCACAATTCAAACCGAGTTTGACGCGCTTGAACAGAGCACAACAGCTAAGTCCGGTATGCTTGAATATAGTTACCCACTATATCCGGTATGATTGAATATAACACGCGGTTATATCCGAGTATGCAGTAATAAACACCCTAACCGGGTGGGCTGGTCAGGCACAATAGATCTATCAATATTACAGTTGGTTGTCTTGTGTTTAAATGTATGTACATCCAAAGAATAAACATATAGTCTCATGTATAACACGTACAAACAATGTGAGTAGCATGTATAATGTTTCACCCCAAAACGTATAAAAATGTAAAAATAGGGGCTATGTAACTCACCTTGCAAGCGGGTATTTTTCCACGCGTGTAGGTGATAAGTATGTTGAAGTCTAAGCACGATGAAACCCTATGTAGATAGATGGGTATTATTGTATGTCCATATGCATTCGTATTTAAATGAGTATAAGTTCTATAATAATAGCCTTAATATTTATTTGTATTTAATGTGGTAAAATAATAATGGTTTTTTAACTTATATGATCATATAATATATATATATATATTTTTGTTAAAGTATTACATTTTTAAATAATTAATCATTATGTTGGACAAATTTATTAAGAACATCACAAGGTTTATTATTTTATAAAAATAGGACATTTTATATATAAATTTTGTTTTTGACAAGTTTATAAAAAAAGTTGCAAGAGTTATAACAATGGGACTTTTTTTTTTATATTGAAATTTTATTTTAATAAGTTTATAAAAATATTACAAAGTTTATAAAAAAATGGGATGGTATATATATATACATATATATATATATATAAAAGTTGTTTTAATCGATTTCAAAATAAACGAACGATCAAACCGACTCGTAATAGTCTTTAGTGTATAAAAATAATATTTAATTAAGTTAAAATAATTATATAAAATAAATAAAGTGAAAACAGAAGTAAAAATTTGGGCCGAAGGCCAACCGGTTTCGAACCCACGACCTGCGCCTTAAACACACACACGCATAACCAGCCGGGCCACTGCCCATCGCTGGTTATGTGTGTGTTGATTAATTGATATACACGACTTAGAAGTTGGTCGCTGGTCCTCGGCAATCCGGCAATCGCGCCCGAGGACTCGGGTTTGCTCGGCAATCCTCGAGCGAATGCCGTGATTTTGTTTGGAATAGATTACCTGATGATAACAGAAGCTAATGGAATCGATTCGAGGCTCGAACCGAGTTGTAACGGGTCTGGTCGGCAGGCCTTTTTGTCGAAAATACCAAGATCGTGATTTCAGGCTTCGGGATGGAGTCAGGCCTTGATATCCTGGTCACAGCTTCGTCTGAGGATGGCGAAGGTGATGGCAGTCTCAATTTGGAGTGAGAGTGGGTGGAAGGGGGTGGGCGAGCTCGAACAGGTCTGGTAAGGGCCATTTATAGCCGAGCCCAATCCTTATAATGAAACATGTAATTGAGTGTGTCTGGACATTCGTCTGGACGAGACGAAGCTAACGAGATCACTTGCAGGCGTGGAGGTTGACTGTCGGGGCCGTATTAGAGGTATGAACTTTCGGCTATGAACACAATCAGACGATTGGGATGATGGGGAGACAAATTGGTCGAGGGGTATTGATCGCGTGGGGGAGACGAAGTCGGGGATGCTTTTGTCGGGTGTTGAGGTGTAGGGAAACATCCTTGTCGCGGGGGTCGCCGGAGAAAAGCTCGGACCGCCGGACAATGGGGGAAGGGGGCGACCGGGAATACGAATTGGGTATTGGCAAAACTGGTCCCTGAAGTTTGATCTTGTTTTAATTTAGTCCTTGAATTAATTACGGATGAGTCCCTGAGGTTTGGTTTGTCCAGAAACAGTCCCTCAAACGATTTTAGTTTTAAAACCTTCTAGTTTGGTTAATCACAAAACGAACCCTAAACTTTTTATTAAATAAATTAATTTAATTTTTTTAAATCAAATAAAAACAAAAATATTTTTATAAACTTATTTTATTATTATTTAAATAATAATTTTTAATAAAAGTTATTAATCTTATTAAAATATGTTATTTTATTAAATATGCAACTTTTTAAATGTAGATTTTTATATAAAATTTTATATAAGTTTAAAACTTATAAAATTTTAATTATTTTAAATTCATAAAATAAAATATATATATATATATATTTTGTACAAAATTAAATAGAAACATTTGCATTTCATTAAATAGAACAACGATTACATATTATGTATTACAAAAGCGTACTTTAAAAATCCGGAATGTCACAGTCTCCCCATGTTAGAGGAATTTCGCCCCGAAATTCGACTAGTGGAGGCTATGAAAAGAGATGCGGATATTTGGTCTTCATGTGGTCTTCACGTTCCCAAGTGAACTCGGGTCCACGTTTAGACTCCCAACGGACCTTGAGAATGGGGATGCGGCTACGCTTGAGTTTCTTGACTTCTCGGTCCATGATTTCCACGGGTTTCTCAACAAAGTGCATCCTCTCGTCAATACGCACTTCATTAAGAGGGATGTGGAGGTTCTCGTCGGCTAGACACTTTTTCAAATTAGATACATGGAAAGTCGGATGAACGTTGGTGAGTTCTGAAGGAAGATCGAGTTTGTAGGCCACTTTTCCTACCCTTTCGAGTATCTTGAAGGGGCCCACATATCGAGGTGCAAGTTTTCCTTTCTTTCCAAATCGGACTACGCCCTTCCAAGGTGATACCTTTAGGAGAACCATATCTCCTACTTGAAATTCCAAGGGTTTTCGTCTTTTATCGGCATAGCTCTTTTGCCGACTCCTTGCCACTCGAATGTTGTCACGAATAAGAAAAATTTTATCGGTGGTTTCTTGGATAAGCTCGGGACCGGTGATTTGTGCTTCACCAATTTCGTTCCAACAAATCGGTGAACGACATTTTCGTCCATAAAGAGCTTCAAACGGTGCCATGTTAATACTTGTGTGGTAGCTGTTGTTGTAGGAAAATTCGATCAGTGGTAGGTGAGAATTCCAATTGCCACCAAAGTCAATAACACAAGCTCTAAGCATATCCTCAAGAGTTTGGATTGTTCGCTCGGTTTGTCCATCAGTTTGAGGATGGTAGGCTGTACTTAAATCCAACCGAGTACCAAGTGCTGATTGCAATGACTGCCAAAATCGGGAAGTAAAACGCGAATCACGATCGGAGATGATGTTCAAAGGGATCCCGTGACGACTTACGATTTCATCAATGTAGATCCGAGCCAATTTCTCAACTCGATAGTCCTCACGAATAGGCAAGAAATGAGCAGACTTTGTAAGTCGGTCGATAATAACCCAGATACTATCGTGCCCACTAGAAGTGCGTGGAAGTTTGGTGATGAAGTCCATAGCAAGGTTCTCCCACTTCCACACGGGAATTTCAGGTTGTTCGAGGAGTCCAGAAGGCTTTTGGTGTTCGGCCTTCACTTTAGAACAAGTTAGGCATTTTGCCACGAAGAGGGCAATATCCTTTTTCATGCCGGGCCACCAATATTGCTGACGGAGACCCATGTACATCTTATCAGCTCCGGGATGTACCGAATATCGAGTTTTGTGGGACTCGTTCATCAAAAATATACGAAGATCGTCGCGATCGGGAACCCAGATACGGTCCAAGTAATACAATAGGCCGTTGGCTTTGGTTTCTAACAAGAGTTCTACACCACATGCCATTTCTTGATACATGTTTCCCTCGGTAACCGAGGTGTGTTGTGCTTTGAGAATACGGGCTTGGATATCGTTATGAATATAAACACTATGAAGCATGATACGTTCTTTACGGCTCAAAGCGTCGGCTACAACATTTGCTCTACCGGGGTGATAGCGGATCTCGCAGTCGTAGTCATTTAGAAGTTCAACCCATCGTCGTTGTCTCATATTAAGTTCTTTTTGATTGAAAATATGTTGGAGACTTTTGTGGTCGGTGAAAACCACGCATTTGGTGCCATAAAGATAGTGTCTCCAAATTTTCAAGGCGAAAACGACAGCACCAAGCTCGAGATCATGGGTCGTATAGTTCTTCTCATGGATTTTGAGCTGGCGTGATGCGTATGCAATTACTTGGCCACGTTGCATTAGAACACAACCAAGACCTTGGTTGGATGCATCACAATAAACGACAAAGTCGTCATTACCACTAGGAAGAGTTAGTATAGGAGCATTGCAGAGCTTGTGCTTGAGAGTTTGAAAAGCTTCCTCTTGCTTGGGTCCCCACTCGTAAGATTTACCTTTATGAGTCAAGGCAGTGAGTGGAACCGCAATCTTGGAGAAATTTGAGATGAAGCGACGATAGTAACCTGCTAGTCCAAGGAAGGAACGAATCTCGGTAGGAGTCTTAGGAGTATTCCAATTCTTTACCGCTTCGATTTTTGCCGGGTCCACATGAATTCCCTTATCGTTGACTATGTGTCCCAAAAATTGAACTTCCTTTAGCCAGAATTCACACTTGGAGAACTTGGCGTATAGTTGTTCTTTCTTCAAGAGTTCTAAAATCAAACGGAGATGTTGTTCGTGCTCCGCTTTCGTCTTAGAATAGATAAGAATGTCGTCAATGAAAACGATCACGAACTTGTCCAAATAAGGTTTGCATACACGGTTCATGAGGTCCATGAAGACCGCAGGTGCATTAGTCAAACCGAATGGCATGACCATGAACTCGTAGTGACCATATCTAGTCCGAAAGGCAGTCTTTGGAATGTCTTCATCGAGAACACGAAGTTGATGATATCCGGAACGAAGGTCAATTTTGGAAAAACATGTCGAACCTTGAAGTTGATCGAAAAGGTCGTCGATACGGGGTAAAGGATAACGGTTCTTTATTGTAAGCTTGTTGAGTTCCCGATAATCAATGCACATTCGAAACGATCCATCCTTTTTCTTTACGAACAGCACGGGAGCACCCCAAGGTGAATGGCTCGGGCGGATGAATCCTTTGGATGAGAGTTCTTGTAATTGACTTGCGAGTTCTTGCATTTCGGAAGGTGCAAGACGATAGGGGGCTTTTGCCACGGGAGTTGCCCCGGGCACAAGGTCGATACGAAACTCCACTTGTCTAGTGGGAGGAAGACCAGGTAAATCCTCGGGGAATACCTCGGGAAAATCTCGGATGATTGGAATGTCTTGCAATTTCTTACCCTTGTCCTTTGTGTCAACTATGTGGGCCAAGAATGCAACGTACTTTTTCCGCAAGTACTTTTGTGCCAATGTGCAAGACATGATTTGAAGACCACGACACGGTTTTTCACCGAAAATAACTAACGTGTCGCCCGAAGAGAGAGGTATACGAATACACTTTTCGTAGCAAATAACCTCGGCATGGTGCTTGGATAACCAGTCCATGCCAATGATAATATCGAAGCTTCCCAATTGCATTGGAAGGAGGTCAACAGAGAATTTGTGATTATTAAGCTCAAGATTGCAGTCGCGGATAACAGAATTTATAGTAATAGACTTCCCGTTTGCTATCTCCACGGAATAAGAATTATCGAGTTTCGTTCTTTGTTTAGCAAGTTGAGACTCAAAGGTAAGAGACACGAAACTCCTATCGGCACCAGTATCAAATAAAATGGATGCATAATGATTGTTTACGAGAAACGTACCGTTTATCACGTCGTTGTTTGCTTGTGCCTCATTAGCGTTTATGTTAAACGCTCGTCCTTGGGGACCACCTTGACGATGAAGTTTTGGGCATCGGTCACGAAAATGGTTTGGATCTCCACATTCGTAACATGCCCGACCATTGAGAGGTGCCGGATAGACGGGACGGTTGGCTGGAGCTGCTTGATGGACGGGAGGACGGGTACGGCAGGTAGTGACCACATGTCCATATCTCCCGCAGCTTGAGCACAATCGGCATGGTAAGTTGGCAGGATGATGGTACTTGCAGGTCTGGCATTGGGGATTCGGGCCCTGATAAATTTTCGGGTTTTGACCCAAAGGGGCCGCTTGAATAGCAGGTACAGCGGGAGTTACGGCTGCGAAGTTTCGACCCTTACGTTTCTTGTTGCGGTTAGAAGACTCGGGTTTCACATCTTTGACTGCCGCAAGAGTAGACACAACCTTCTTGGAACCCTTTCTTGTTAAGGTTCCGGCTTTGACATGATTGTCGGATAATGTAGCAGATAGGCGGATGGCAGCTTCAAGAGTAGGAGGATTGCTTCCTAGCACAGCATCTTGAATTTGCATAGGCAGGCCGCCTATGTACTTTTCAATTCCCCGAGTAAGGGGAGTGATCATGTGAGGCACCAACAGACTTAGTTCCTGGAACCGGGTGGTGTAAGCCAGATTATCCCCGCTGTCTTGGGCAAGATCCCAAAATTCAGCCTCGAGCTTCCTCATTTCATTCCGAGGACAGAATTCATCAGTCATGGCCTTCTTCAGATCATCCCATGATAAGGATGTAGCAACCTCAGCACCACGAGTGCGTTTCTCACCGTTCCACCAGGTGAGGGCTCTCTTTTGAAGTACACTTGTGGCATAGCGAACCCGAAGATTATCGGGGCAGTCACTGTTTAGGAATGTGCTTTCCATGCTTTCAAACCATTGGAGTAGGCCGGTAGCACCTTCAGTCCCGAAGAATTTAGTAGGATTGCACGAGTTAAAGTGCTTAAACGTGCAATGAGGCGGGTTGGTACCACCGTTTCCTTGGATGTTGTGAGACCCGTCACTGTTGTTATTTGCTTGAGTCATTTGCCCTACCAGCTGGGCAAGAAGAGTAGCAAGATCCGGGTTGGAAGTGCTAGAGTTTGCACGTCGAGGAGGCATTCTAATACCATAAGAAAGACAATGATATTTTAGATGAGACGGATAAATATGAGTTATAACGGGAAATAATGTAAGCAGAAATACGAGATTTATCATGACGCGTGCATGTGTATTTATTCTAAGCTGATAGGGGAAACTAAGTCACCTTTTCCGGGTAGGACATGATGTTATAGATCATTATTTGCATAATAGGAATTGCCGGGACTTGCATGCACTACAAATTGTTATTACGTGTGCACCCGTAATAATGATTTGTTTTGCATGTTCATCTAGTTTTTCCTATTTTGCTATAATGTCCCCACTTTTGAGTTCAAATTCGGATTGTATCCTTGCGAATATATTGACTTATCAACGTTAAATAATTCCCCGAAACTTTCAAAGAGACATGCTTTAGCCTATAGGTAAACACTCACTTCAGGAATTCCCAGGAAAGCATACGGGTCCGTTTATTTGGATTTATACGAAATGCTTTCCTAGACAGAAAACCCAATGTACAGGTGTCACCCTTCCAGATTGCACGTGTCTTTTACTGATTTCGGGAAATTAAGTCGTTGACGAGATTTTCAAGATTTTAATAGATTTGAGAGTCTATGAATATAAAATGTGTAGGAATGTTGCAATTTATAAGGATGAGGAGAGAGCATGGACAAAGATAAGTAGTGTATTTGTTTGCATAAGTTTGCTTGTCAAATGTGTATGTAAAGTATGTATCATGTATCAAAGTCTTGTATGTATGGGTATAAGTCTCATGTACCAAACTCGGGAAAATTCAAATAATACCTAGCTACAAATAATTCACATAGCAATTTATCATTTAGCACATAACACATACAAGGGAGTCCTAGGGTTATAGTCTAGGTCATTGTGTCTAATAACCTAATTCCCTATAACCATGGCTCTGATACCAATCTGTCACACCCCGACCGATGGCGGAATCATCGAGGCGGACAATGTGATGATTGTTCAAAAGCTCATGATAACTAAAGGTTGCATATTTCATTAATTTAATTTAAAGACAACAAGTTCCAAATACAATACATTTCAAATGACCTAGTCTAGTCCAAAACATTAATTTATTTAACTAGGTCCATAGTTCCTAAGTGGAGAGATCCTCGGCAAGCAGTCACATATCCAAACCTGAAACATTATTTAAATCAAGTGTCAACTAAAAAGTTGGTGAGTACATAGGTTTAGTAAAATCCAGTAAATAGTAGTGTAAATCGTTTTGCAACTCATTGTTTATATTGTTAAACATAGTATATGATGTAACATTTATTTAATCACAATTCAAACCGAGTTTGACGCGCTTGAACAGAGCACAACAGCTAAGTCCGGTATGCTTGAATATAGTTACCCACTATATCCGGTATGATTGAATATAACACGCGGTTATATCCGAGTATGCAGTAATAAACACCCTAACCGGGTGGGCTGGTCAGGCACAATAGATCTATCAATATTACAGTTGGTTGTCTTGTGTTTAAATGTATGTACATCCAAAGAATAAACATATAGTCTCATGTATAACACGTACAAACAATGTGAGTAGCATGTATAATGTTCCACCCCAAAACGTATAAAAATGTAAAAATAGGGGCTATGTAACTCACCTTGCAAGCGGGTATTTTTCCACGCGTGTAGGTGATAAGTATGTTGAAGTCTAAGCACGATGAAACCCTATGTAGATAGATGGGTATTATTGTATGTCCATATGCATTCGTATTTAAATGAGTATAAGTTCTATAATAATAGCCTTAATATTTATTTGTATTTAATGTGGTAAAATAATAATGGTTTTTTAACTTATATGATCATATAATATATATATATATATTTTTGTTAAAACATTTTTAAATAATTAATCATTATGTTGGACAAATTTATTAAGAACATCACAAGGTTTATTATTTTATAAAAATAGGACATTTTATATATAAATTTTGTTTTTGACAAGTTTATAAAAAAAGTTGCAAGAGTTATAACAATGGGACTTTTTTTTTTATATTGAAATTTTATTTTAATAAGTTTATAAAAATATTACAAAGTTTATAAAAAAATGGGATGGTATATATATATACATATATATATATATATATAAAAGTTGTTTTAATCGATTTCAAAATAAACGAACGATCAAACCGACTCGTAATAGTCTTTAGTGTATAAAAATAATATTTAATTAAGTTAAAATAATTATATAAAATAAATAAAGTGAAAACAGAAGTAAAAATTTGGGCCGAAGGCCAACCGGTTTCGAACCCACGACCTGCGCCTTAAACACACACACGCATAACCAGCCGGGCCACTGCCCATCGCTGGTTATGTGTGTGTTGATTAATTGATATACACGACTTAGAAGTTGGTCGCTGGTCCTCGGCAATCCGGCAATCGCGCCCGAGGACTCGGGTTTGCTCGGCAATCCTCGAGCGATTGCCGGATTGCCGAGGACCAGCGACCAACTTCTAAGTCGTGTATATCAATTAATCAACACACACATAACCAGCGATGGGCAGTGGCCCGGCTGGTTATGCGTGTGTGTGTTTAAGGCGCAGGTCGTGGGTTCGAAACCGGTTGGCCTTCGGCCCAAATTTTTACTTCTGTTTTCACTTTATTTATTTTATATAATTATTTTAACTTAATTAAATATTATTTTTATACACTAAAGACTATTACGAGTCGGTTTGATCGTTCGTTTATTTTGAAATCGATTAAAACAACTTTTATATATATATATATATGTATATATATACCATCCCATTTTTTTATAAACTTTGTAATATTTTTATAAACTTATTAAAATAAAATTTCAATATAAAAAAAAAAGTCCCATTGTTATAACTCTTGCAACTTTTTTTATAAACTTGTCAAAAACAAAATTTATATATAAAATGTCCTATTTTTATAAAATAATAAACCTTGTGATGTTCTTAATAAATTTGTCCAACATAATGATTAATTATTTAAAAATGTAATACTTTAACAAAAATATATATATATATATATTATATGATCATATAAGTTAAAAAACCATTATTATTTTACCACATTAAATACAAATAAATATTAAGGCTATTATTATAGAACTTATACTCATTTAAATACGAATGCATATGGACATACAATAATACCCATCTATCTACATAGGGTTTCATCGTGCTTAGACTTCAACATACTTATCACCTACACGCGTGGAAAAATACCCGCTTGCAAGGTGAGTTACATAGCCCCTATTTTTACATTTTTATACGTTTTGGGGTGAAACATTATACATGCTACTCACATTGTTTGTACGTGTTATACATGAGACTATATGTTTATTCTTTGGATGTACATACATTTAAACACAAGACAACCAACTGTAATATTGATAGATCTATTGTGCCTGACCAGCCCACCCGGTTAGGGTGTTTATTACTGCATACTCGGATATAACCGTGTGTTATATTCAATCATACCGGATATAGTTGGTAACTATATTCAAGCATACCGGACTTAGCTGTTGTGCTCTGTTCAAGCGCGTCAAACTCGGTTTGAATTGTGATTAAATAAATGTTACATCATATACTATGTTTAACAATATAAACAATGAGTTGCAAAACGATTTACACTACTATTTACTGGATTTTACTAAACCTATGTACTCACCAACTTTTTAGTTGACACTTGATTTAAATAATGTTTCAGGTTTGGATATGTGACTGCTTGCCGAGGATCTCTCCACTTAGGAACTATGGACCTAGTTAAATAAATTAATGTTTTGGACTAGACTAGGTTATTTGAAATGTATTGTATTTGGAACTTGTTGTCTTTAAATTAAATTAATGAAATATGCAACCTTTAGTTATCATGAGCTTTTGAACAATCATCACATTGTCCGCCTCGATGATTCCGCCATCGGTCGGGGTGTGACAGAGACCCTTACTTAGCACCCGACCTAAACCACCCTAACCCAAGAGCAAGGAAAGACATGGCACCCACCGGTACTATAGGAGCCCCGATTGATGCCACCCACCAATATGTGAGGACCACAGAGTTTCTGAGACAGGGAATGGAGCACGGGATAAGGCACGATCTGCTGGGCCAATGAATAGATAGCATATTGGGTCAAGTGTGGTGCCAGGAAGAGAAAATTTCAAGCCTGGAAGAAGACATGGAGATACTTGATGCACGCACGGAAGCAGCTAGAGCTAAGGCCCGGTTTGCTATCCGAGTAACCATAGTGATGTTCATCTTAGTACTCCTCTGCTTTCTCATGGAGAGCTACCTGAGACGCTAGCTGGATTTTCTATTTTTGTGTTTAAATTCCCGTTTGAAACCGCTGCCTTATGTTTGGATTAAGCTTTTGACATTTTATCATTTAATGCTAAGTTTTATTTTACAACTTTAATGTCATTACTCGTTGATTTAATATTACCGTCATATTTTCATCAAGATCACCCAAACATGACCTTCTCATTCATTGCAAATTAGTACGCGTACCTAAGCCTCCCTTGCAAACTAATAATTTTATTTATGTAAACAAAAATCGTTATTTTGCTCAAGCAAAGCATCTATCAAGCCCTTAGTTAATATTATTTGGAATATAAATTTTCAACGAACCCTTTTACTTTGTAAGAAAATTTAAATACGACTCGTTTTATAAAACATTGTCTAAATAAATTATGACTTTTGTTTCGTTAAATTTAATTATTATCAAACCTTTGCTTAATTACTAAATAACCTAGCTATTATTTTTCCTTTGAAACATTCCCTTTATGATAATTAAAATTTAATAAAAAGTTTTTACTTATATTAATCAACTCATTAGTTTCACCATTTTATTTATCTACAAACAAGAATAAATTACAATTACTTATTTATTCACAAACAAAATCAGTTATTCGTAAGCACGTTACTCAAAATATTTTCAGAACTTCCTCGTTATCTTGCACCTCTGGTAATGTATGAGTGTACTTACCACTTCAAAGAGATGAATCATTTCGCGTAGACGTTAACCATCCCTATAGACCTCAACGAGATTTAAAAAGCTAAAACCCAACTACCCACATTATACATGAACACCAAAACAACACGCTTGTCTGCAACACTCGATCAACTTACGTCACTCATGAGATTCAATAACTTACGCATGAACGTTCACAAGATACACAAGGCTAGATTGATCACATAAAACTTAGTTGTTTGCAATATACATAATACCAAATTGAGTACATGAAACTTAGTTGATTCACACTATACATGATATAAGATTGATAAATGATACATGAAACTTAGTTGTTCACGACACACATGATACTCAATTGTTTATATTATACATGAAAACTTGTTTGTTTATAAAATATATAAATACTAAATTGTTCACCTTACACATAAAACCTATTTGTTTACTATATACATGGTACTAAACTATTCACATTATACATGAAACCTATTTGCTTACAATGTGCATAACACTAGATCATACATGAAGTTTGAGTGTTTGCATTATACACGGAAGTAAATTGTTGTTGCAATTGACTGATCACATTATACGCAAGGCATGATCATACACTTTATTCACTAAAGTTGAAAGCTATAACACTTTGAAGCTACTCGGGGTTTGACGTATTCTTGTTCAAACACGAGGAAGCTGTAACACTTTGAAGCTACTCGGGGTTTGGAGTATTCTTGTTCAAACACGAGGAAGCTGTAACACTTTGAAGCTACTCGAGGTTTGGCGTATTCTTGTTCAAACACGAGGAAGCTGTAACACTTTGAAACTACTCGGGTTTTGACGTATTCTTGTTCAAACATGAGTAAGCTATGGGACTTTAAGTTATACTACATTATTACTCTTTAGTTTCCTGATTGACCTTACTATCTAGGGACATAGTTATTCATTAGAATCTTATACGTGGAAACAATTTACATGAACTAAGTAATTTAGTGCCCTCTTTTGACCCGCATACAATGGAAGGATCTATACGGACCATGCGACGATTCGAGTAATTACGGGTGCACACGTAATTATAAAAGTCAGTGCATGGAAAAGCATAGTAAATTATGTCATGTGTTATGAAATAAAACCTATCATGACATATCGTAACGAAACTAATGTGATATGATAAGGACATGGTGGATACGCCGCCGGTACTTCCTATATATAAGTGTTCCTGTTATATTATCTGAAGTAGCGTTACTCGTGTCACGTGAAGTTTTATGTTATTGTGACCTTGACCAACGTTTGTGAAATTATCTTGTCTAGTAACGTATCTTGCAGATACCAGACTTCATACTAATAAAATTTCGATCATCAAATCCCTATCGTTCTCATTTCAAGTAATGCAATATCATCTTTGGAGTCTGGATTATTCTTTGACCGCTTTCTCCTTAAACTAAATCCACTACCACCATCTATGCCTGACATGACAACATGATCTGACCTTCAGAAAACAGACATGAATCCTGTTATCAATCGTACTCCTCAACCCAATTTTCAAATTTCAGTGAGGGTCCAAACGTGGCCCAGAGTTACTTGGGAACGTGAGGATCAAATGAAACTCAAGTATCAACATATCTTTGCTGATTCAGTACTTCACTAGCTCAATTTCGGGACGAAATTCCCTCAACATGAGGATACTGTAACATCCATGATTTTCTAGATTTATTTATTTTACTTTATACAATAATGATGCCTAATTTCAATCTCGCACCTACCACGTTAAGTATTATTTTTAACGTGTATTAACTCAAAGTTCCACCTTTACTTTAACATATTATTTTCTGAGTATATATAAATGTATATGCCTATTTATGTATGTATATATATATACACATTTGTTATACTATTAAAATTAAAAGTGTAACTTATAGACTATTACCATATAATTCTCCACTCTTTTATATATATACCATATAGATATACATATATACATATATATATATACACGTAAAATTTATTTATTTATAAAAATTAGGTATACAAATATATTTATACATTCAAATTTATAAAATTAAACCACATATTAATGTTGGTTTAGTTTTTAGTCAAGGATGTATATATTCAACATTTTTAAATAAATTATTTTAAAGTTTATAATATAATTAGTTTTACAAGTTTATAAAAGAGAAATCAATTTTTAAAAGGATTAAAAATAAAAAGGAATTAGAGTTGAACCCTTATTATTGAGGATGAACCCCATCATGTTTGCTTTGAACCCCCCTCCCTACCTTAGACCCTGGTTAAGTCACTTGCGCAATTTTGACATTAGAAAGTCAAAATTCACCCTCAATCTTCACCAATCCACCGATTTCAATCAATGATATTACCATATCCAACCCAATCACGTATTCGTTGAATCACGCATGCGTTTCTTGCGGTTTTAAACATCTAATATCACCCTTCAATAGCTGGAATTCAAAACCGAATAGAAATGGAAACTTTGAAAGCCAATCTGTAAATCAAGTCAAATCTCACGACTCTCGTCCAGTTTCTAGCTATACAAGCATTACTAACACCACGTATGTCTACCTAATTCGATTACTAGTTTCAAAAACCTCGGATTTTACTCTTTTCTCACCTCTCGGTTTCGTTATCGGCGCAGGGGGAGGGACTCGCGATCTGCGAAGGCTCCATTTAGTCTGCTTCTTCTCTTGCCTCTAAAATCGTTTGCAGGTACCCCTCTTCACCCCCTTTGTGATCGTATCGTACTCGTCTTGTTGAAATCGATTTAGGGTTTGGGAAATCCCCTTGGTTCGGTGTGCTGAGTTTGAGGGAAGAAGGCAAGGCAGCGAGACTTTTACTATGTCTATTTTGATTGTGGTATTTCAAACAAATTGGATTATTGGGCTAGCGGTTAAACTCATTGCCATTCTAAGGCCAAGTCGCAGGATCGAATCCTGGCAACTGCGCCTTTTCCCCATTCTTTGTCTTGAGGTTTTAACTCATTCATAACACTAATATATTCTCTTTTTATATATAATAATTTTTTTATATAAAAGGTATTGAATCATTTTTCTAGAATTCCAAGACATAATGTATATTGTTATACTCTGGTAATCTTATAAATCTTGAGAATAAACAAAGATATAAATCTTTTTTATAAACTAAAGGACTGATATGAGTAATATGATACTAACAAATTTGTAATCTCATTTTGATTTCTTTGACACTAGCAGAGATATAATTTCTTAAAAATGTGATTTATGAAGGTAATAATATGACCTTGTTACTAGTGCATGATATCATTACTACTAACACAATTTTTACATGTTCATTTGTAAATTGACCATTTTAATTAATGTTTATCACGAAATGAATATGAGCTTCATTATTTTCAGTACGTATTATTTCGTTCGTTACTACTATATATTTTAAAAACATATTTAATGTTAGTCTATTTTCATAAGCCCTTTTATTTTACATAACTCTAAAAAACCCTAAAGTCCCAAATCGTCCCGTTCTTATTTCTTTTAATTGTTTCTAGATATTTATGTGCATAAATATTAATTTAGGGCATCCTTAATTCTTGTTGCTACAATTTACAAGTTCAACCCTCTACTATTTAATGTGAGTTTACATAGGTCCTTTTTTATTTTTGTACATTTTGGGATGAAACATGATTTACATTGAAAACTATTTGCAATACAATATACAATTCTACATTATAACTATTTGTGTAATTTGTGCTTTTGTGCTTGAATGCTATGAGTTGAACTACATATACATGACACACTCGTGCAATCATTAACTCTTTACAACCCAGCGGTAACATTGATAGATCTATTGTGTCTGACAAAGCCACCCAGGTATGGTGATTGTTACCGACACTACATCAAGATAACATGTGTTATTATGCCCTACATTAGGATAACCTGCGAGTTATGCCATTCAGTCATAAGGTTTGATTGTACACCTAGTTTAACTATAGATTCTCCATAAAATGCCTTATTTACCATATGTCTTATGAATTGTATTCAACACTTGAAAACTACTCGGAATTTCTAAAACTATGTATGATCACAAACTATTTATAGTTGACCCTCTCATTTTCAACATGTTTCAGATGGAAATGTTTGAAGTACAAGTTTATCATAGGAGCTTATGGACCTAGTGACAAAGAAAATTAGACTGTTTGATAGCATTGTTATTTGAAAAATATGTATTTGTACTTTTAAATCAATTCAATAAATTTATACAATTTAGTTGATCATGAGCTTTTGAACAGTCTACATGTCCCGCCCCGACGTATTCCGCCGTCGGTTGGGGTGTGACAGTTTGTTTAGACATGCTATATAAGACACAAGATTGGAATTAAAAACATAACTTTTTATTGAAATATATACATAAGATAATACATGTAGAAATCATTTATTTCTAAAGATTCCTAAAATTATTCTCTTCAAGAGCTTGGACTAACAAATGTTGAAGCACTTTTGTGTGACAAAACACTCTGGATAGAGTCTTAGTTATTGTACTTTCATTGTATGTATTTGTCTTTGTTTGTACGCGTCTGTATGTATTAGTTATCAAGTTGTATTTACTAATGCATGTTTATAGTTGCTTAATTCACTAAATGTTTTGCATACTTAGTATGTGCGCAGGAATTAGTTCCTACGTACTTAGCAAGTACGCAAGAATACTCTGCGTACTTGTTAAGTACGCATGAGCAATTTGCCCTGCGCACTTGCTAAGTGCGCAGAGACCAGGTCTTGTATAAATAGGATAGGTTGACAGTAGACAAGTATGCAGACATTGTATACTTAGTATTTCTCTCTGTAACCTTCAAGTGTTTATAATAAACGAAAGTTTAAAGTGATTCTCTTGTCGGTTTAGTTTGTGTTATTTGACTCTCCACCTAGTCACGGTATTCCGCACCCGGTTCGACTAAGGAACATACTTGCATGTGACGATCCGCCACACCCGAGGGACCTACAAGTGGTATCAGAGCATTGCTCCTGATTTCGAGTGTTGTGAGTGTGTTAGGAAAGTTTTCTACACTTCCTATAGAGATTTTACAAGCAAAAGTGAGTGTTTTTGTTGATTTTTGTGATAAAATAGGGGTAGCTTTTGAGCACTATTTTATAAGCAAAAATCACTCAAAAACCGACTTTTGTTGTGTATTTGAGTGTTTTGAGCATCAAAGGTTGGTTAGAAACAAGTTTCTGACCCTTTGGCTCATTTTGTTTGTTCACTTTTCCGATTTTTTCCATCTCCGGTGAGATTCCAGTGACCGGAAGAGTTTGGTGAGAGTTGGTGAAAAGGTGACCTGCGTACTTACCTGATTTGGCAAAAAGTACAGTCTTGCTTCGTACTTACCAAGTACACAAGACCAATCTTGGTGCGTACTTAAGTTATCTCCTGCGTACTTATCCTCTACTCCTGCATACTTATCAAGTACGCAAGAGCAAATCATAAGTGCGCAAGGCTATTTCTCTAAGTGCGCAAGGCAAGTATCAAGTGCGCAAGTTTCCTTGACTTCTCTGAAATTTGACTAAGTGTTCACCATGTCGAATCTTCAGAACCTCGGTAACCTTCTAAACTATGACAACGAGATCGGAACCCCTCAGAAACCGCCAAAGCTGCTAAATGTAAATGACTATTCTAACTGGAAAGCACGCTTTGAGCATTATATTTCTTATACCGATTATTCGTTGTGGATACCTATTCTAGAGGGATATAAGCATCCCACACACATTTACCTTAATGATGTAATGCCCAAGCCTATTTCTAAACTTGACGAAGAAGAAAAGAAAGTTTATGATAGAGAGAAGAAGGCACACGGATTTATCACCATGGACTTGACCAGGGAGTTATTCCACAGTTTAAGAGGATATGATAACTCCAAGGATCTGTGGAAGGCGTTACAGAAGAGATTGGAGGGCAATAGTGACATCAAGAAAAGTAAAAGGGATATTCTCAGGAAGCAGTATGAGTGCTTCAGATTTTTGGAGAACGAATCCATAGATGAACTCATCTCTAGATTCTATCATCTGTAGACTGAGTTGAAATCTTTTGAGCTGAAGTATCCTGATGAAGAATTAGTTGAAAATTTTCTGGATGCTTTGCCACCCAAGTTTGAGATGTATACAACCCTGATGAGAGAGAATTCTAAGTTCTATGAGATGACAATTGATGAGGCAATTGGAAAGGTTTAAGCTCATGACATGAACCTAAAAAGAAAGGAGAGCTCAGGAAGACCTCAAATACAAGACCCTTCTATGTATCATGGGACGTCTTCTACAACCCAGTCATCGGGCTCTGGAATTGCCCTTTTCTCTGGAAACTCTCATGAGGAAGAAACTGTAAAGACTTGTGGTGGTCATACATGCTTTACAGCATCTGGATCTGGTTCTCACCACCAACATCCCTCAAGAAATCCTACCTCTACATCTTCAGCTAACCAGACTGCTATAGCCAAGATAGCTGAAGATCATGTAGCATTATTTTCATCGTGTATGCTTGCCTATGAGAACTTCATTGGTGGCAAGCTTACAGATCCTGAAACAATTGAAGAAGATTTTAATCAGGTGGATCCAGATGATATGGAGGACATGGATATTCAATGGAATATGGCCATGATCTTGAGAAGGGCCAAGCGTTTCTTGAACATAACTGGCCGAAAGTTTATTGGTGGGCATTCAAATACCAAGGTTGGTTTTGACAAATCCAAGGCCAAGTGCTATAAGTGTATGAACTTTGGACACTTTGCTCGTGAATGTCAAAAGGACAGAGCACTGACTTCGGGTTTCACCAGACCTAGCCAAGGAAACAACCAAGGCTATAATTGCTCTGGTAGCTCAATCAAACAACCACAATCAAAGCCAAAGTGGAACGTCCAATGCACTGGTAGCTCAACAGGACGAAAGCTTTGATTGGGGTGTTCATCTGGAAGATGCCATAATTGCTCAAACACAGGTTGGTCTCATGGCTGAGATTATGGAGATGATGGAAGCTAAGGAACGGGAAGCTTCTGTGGCTGACCGAGAAGAGTCTACAACTGTTGTTGCCCTCATGGCTATCGGAGAGGCATCACATTCATCGAATGAGGTAGATTCTAATCCGTTTACGGTCATTTCTTGTTCCAAATGTCTAGGCTTAAAAATTGAAAACTCTAAGCTTCGAGACAAAGTCGAACCCCTTCGTATTGCAGCTTTAAGCTACAAAGAAAATGAAAAATGATTTAAAGATTCAATTGAAACGTTGAAGAAAGAAAAACGTGATTATTCACTTAAAATGAGCGATCAACAGCTTCACTTGGATATTGCATACAAGGGGTTAGAGAAAAGGAACAATGAGATCAACAAGCTGCAAAATGAGATCTTGCAGTTGAAATGTACTAATGAGAAATTGAAAAATTCTCGTTTTGTGGTGGAGCACTACGAGTCTGTAGTGAGACAAATGAATGGCTTAGGGTTGGGTACTAATGCCATTCCTCCACCAGTTAGCGGGAAATTTGTCAAAGGCTTAGTAGACATTGATCTAACTTGCCTTGATGATTCCTCAGGTAAGGATGATTCCTCTAACAAGGATGATTCCTCAAGTAAGGCTGACTCCGCATCTAATGAGGAGTTCTTTACTGCTTCTGATGATGGGTCTGTTAACACCTGCCCTGAAGGAGTAGTATCTGAGGAGTTGTTATGTGAACAGAAAGTTAAGAAAAACATTATCACTAATAGTGACAATTGTATTTTAACTGAACCCGATATCATTAAATCAAATGATAAATTAAAGGTAATGCTTTATGGGGGGTATAAAAATCTTAATCAAGTTAAGAAAGAATCTTTTTTAGCTCATTATGGGCTTGGTTATAAAGAAAATTTTCAAAAATATTATACTCCCAAAAACCAATCTTTATCAGGTCAAACTCATGTTCACAAACCAACTCCTCCTGCTCATCATGCTGAGTCATCTAATGCCAGATCTAATGAGCCTTATAGGAGGACTTACACAGACAAGAGGACTTGCTTTCACTATGGTTTGGTAGGTCACATCCTTGTGAACTGCCCTTCTAAGAACCAAGGGAAACGGCCTATTGTTGCACAACCGGCTGTCATCCCTAAGTCACCACCAGTGAAACATCCCAAAAGTCCAAAAGCAAATGTGGTGAAACCACCAGTAAAACCGATGGTAAAGCCAAAGATAACCTCTGAGGCTAAACCATCTGTTTCTAGAAAGGGAAAGCAACCTGCTAAACCTTATGTATCTACCTCTGGTAGTACACCTACTGGTGAGAAACCCGTGAAAGGGAAAGCAACCTGCTAAACCTTATGTATCTACCTCTGGTAGTACACCTACTGGTGAGAAACCCGTGGTGAAACTCTCTAAGCCACTGAGGAGGAGAAGGAACAAGAGGTTGAGAAAGCTAGAACAGCTGACTGGAGTTTAATCACGTGAAGCTTCCATTAGTTCACGGACTGTTGTTTAACCTAAGTCTAATGTTCTAGTTAAGAAACAGAAGAGGTCCTGGATTACCAAATCTAAAAGTTCTCAATCTCCTAAGAGGTCCTGGATTACCAAATCTAAAAGTTCTCAATCTCCTAGTCCTAATTCTTCTAAAGATTCATCCATTTTGAACAGTCACGACTGTGAGTTAAAAGAGGTTGTTTATTTTGAAAAAGACGGACGACCCAAGACCACTATGGCTTAGGTCTCAAAATCTAACTAATTCTTTTTGTGACTCGTGCAGGGACATCCGAAGGGTACTATCTCTAATCATTGGTATGTAGATAGTGGATGCTCCCGGCACATGACAGGTAATATGGCCTTGCTTCAAGATGTGAAACCATTCAGAGGCGGCTATGTGGCCTTTGCTGGAGAGAAAGGCGGTAGTATTACGTGTCAAGGCATGGTTTCAAATGGTTGTGTCAGCTTTGACAATGTCAACTACTGCGAGCAGCTGAAGCATAACCTGTTGAGTGTCTCCCAAATGTGCGACAAGGAGTACTCGGTGATGTTTGACAAGACTGAATGCTTGATTCTCAAGCCTGGTTTTGAATTTCCTGAAGACTGGATTCTGATCAGAGCGCCAAGGAAAAACGACACCTATCAGATCGATATAAGCGTGGCAACAACCACCTCATCAGTTGCTACTTGTTTGCTTACAAAAGCGACAGAGCTTGACTCTATCTTGTGGCATAGGAAACTCAGACATATTTCTTATCGTAAAATGAATCATCTTGTCCGAAACGGTTTGGTAACCGGTGTTCCTAAGCTGAGATTTACCGTTGCAGATGACTGTATGCCTTGTAAAAAGGGCAAACAGCAACGAAATTCTCACAAGAGAATGCACAATATAGGAACTCGTATTGTCGAGGAATGGTTTGAAGTGGATTGTAGTAAACACAGCATTCCACCAGAACCAACTGGTCCAGCTTGGGGTTTTGATTATGATGCGATATTCAAATCTTTCAATCTTCCTGATTTGTCTGCCGATGATGCCGCAAATGTATATGAATTATTTGGTGGCTGTAATGACTCCAGTTTCTCAACTCGTGCTACTGTACCGATTACAACTCTTGATTCCAATGCTGTATCTGCATCTGGAACTCATGATAGTGATAACAGTGAAGATGTTCATCTTGATGGAGATGACTCTCAAGCTAATCCTAAAACTAGTGTAGGAAATGAAGCTCCAGCTGATCCGATTAACATTGAATCTTCTTCTTCTGGAACACAGGATATGGGGGAGTTAAGAACAAACCTCGATTAAGAAATTCAGGAACTGAATGTATGAGAGATGAGAGTGCATAAGAATCATCCAATTGACAACATTATTGTTAATCCTCATGTCGGTGTTCAAACTCGTCATCGAACCATTATTGAGAACACTAGTCTTTACTGTGAGATACTTGACACTGGTGTCATGGAAACATGTCTGCATGCTGCATTCGTGTCCCAGTTAGAGCCGAAGAATGTGAAAGAGGCTCTCGCTGATAACTGCTGGATTGAGGCAATGCAAGATGAACTTTTTCAATTCCAAAAGTTTCATGTGTGGGATTTGGTTGACTTTCCAAGAGGCGTACAACCAATTGGCACCAGATGGGTGTTTAAATGCAAGACGGATGATCATCATGTTGTAGTGAAGAACAAAGCAAGGTTAGTTGTTCAGGGTTTTTATCAATAAGAGGGCTTGGATTACACGGAAGTATATGCCCCAGTTGCTAGAATTGAGGCCATTCGACTGTTCTTGGCCTATGCCACCTATGTTGACTTCAAGGTCTATCAACATGATGTGAATAGTGCTTTTCTGTATGGAAAGGTTCATGAAGAGGTCTATGTCACTCAACCTCCCGGCTTTGAAGATCCGCATAATATCAATAAAGTGTATAAGCTTGACAAAGCACTTTATGGTCTTCATCAAGCACCTCGGGCTTGGTATGAAACATTATCAAAACATCTACTGTCAAATGGTTTCGACCGTAGACAGATTGACTCGACCCTCTTCATCAGGAAAGCAGGAGGTGACATTCTTTTTGTACAAGTGTATGTCGATGACATTATCTTTGGGTCTACAAATGAAGAGATATGTAGAGAATTTGAACAGGTGATGAAGTCCAAGTTTGAAATGAGTAACATGGGTGAACTGTTGTTCTTCCTGGGTCTGCAAGTCAGTCAAAGAGAGGATGACATTTATCTACATCAAACCAAGTATGTGCATGACATCTTGTCAAAATAGAAGATGAATGATAGCAGTACTTATGGCACACCTATCCCAGTCAATCATGGTCTGCATCCTGACAAAGATGGAAAGGATGTGGATTGCAGATTGTACCGTGGGATGATCGGATCTCTTATATATCTCACAGCTTCAAGACCCGACATAATGTTTGCTGTGTGCTGGTGCTCAAGGTTTCAGTCAAAACCAAAGGAGTCTCATATGATAGCGGTGAAGAGGATTTTCAGATACTTGAAAGGGAAACCCCGATTGGGTCTTTGGTACTCTAAGCAGCAGTCATTTGACTTCAAAGCCTATACTGATTCTGACTATGGCGGTTATAACCTTGATAGAAAGTCAACTTCTAGTGGATGTCAATTCTTAGGAGACAGACTGGTTTCCTGGTAGTGTAAGAAGTAGTCAACGATTTCTGTCTCAACATGTTAAGCAGAATACATTGCTGCAGCTAGCGGTTGTTCTCAAATATTATGGATTCAGCAGCAATTGAGAGACTACGGCTTGAACTTCACTGGAACTCCTCTGTTCATTGACAACAATGCCACCATGTCCATCACAAATAACCCGGTGAAACATTCCAAGACTAAACATATAGAAATTCGCCATCATTTCAACCGTGATTGTGCTGAAAAGCATCTTATCAAAGATTTAAATGATTCAAAACACAACTCCCAAAGGGAAATTACATAGAGATAGAAGGCAAACGGGCAACAAGCTGCCCCGCCAACCCTTTTTGAATAGCAAAACCAAGTCTTTTAAAAACTACATCTACAGATCTTGGGGTCATAACATTACTATGCATGACCCGCTGTACTCGGTTAAGTAACTCCACGGCCTCTGGTGCAAGGAAACCAAAAGTGTCAAAAGCAAATGGTATAAACACGTGTTGGTTTTCAAGACACGCTTTCTCGTGTTTGGTCAATTTGCTCTAAGCAGCTTTTAGAGCAGCCTGACTCACCTTGAAAGCACTAACTCCCAAGCCCACCAGAGGGGAGACCCCTGTTAGATCTACACACGCATGTTTCCCACCTATCCACCCAAAGACCAAAATATCAGCAGGTCTAAGTGTTGATCTTCCTTCCATTGGGTCTGTCAAGAAATTCACTGGTGCCTCTTTCTTAGTAGAAACCCCGGCACGCCTAAATATGTCAAAAAGAACATCCGTAACCAAGTCGTGTCGGTACTTGAACCCCGGAAGCTCTCTACAATGAACCGCATGCTCCCCATAGGAGTCTAAACACGCCTTACGGCAAACAGGGCATAACTCGTCAACCGGGTATAGTGAAATCATGAGGCGATACTTAAGGATTATACGATACTCCACCGGCGACATATGTTGGCCTATCCCATCTATAGGGATCGCGAGAAGGTAATCTTGATCATGTGGTGCTCGTAGACACTCAAAAACAGCTCTTTGTAAAGGTTCACACGGATGACAATCTTGCTGACCTTTTCACTAAGGCATTTGATAGATCCCGTTTTGAGCATCTTGTCAACTTGATAGGAATGTTCAATCAAGAGTGAAAACTTGTTTTTCTTAAATCAATTCAATTCATGAAAGTTAAATTTTATTTCATTTAAATTCTGTATAGTTCTTTTAGTTTTCAAAATATTTACAAAATAAAAAAAAAATAGAAAATGGAGAAAATTTCAAAGTTAACTTGAGAAAAGAGGAAATGATAGTACATCAAAAATGATCTAAACGTCATAGACTGCTCATATGGGAAATGATTGCGTCATGCTTACTTGATTGTTTAAATTGTTATGTTTTTAATATGATTATTTACAAGTAATTTGAATTGTCAGTAGGCTGTAGGCGTCTTTGAATCACTAGTAGTGTGGAAACTAAATCTAGACTACAACTGTGATTTGAAACCATGTATGCATGTGTGCGTGTGTAAAAGAATACAAAAAGATCATTATCAGATACAGGATGTTAGATTTTGACAATAATTTCTTCTGAGATCAGTTTCAGGTTATGTCGTTAGCACAATTAATGCGGTTCATCTCACTACCCATACTCACAAGTATGCAATGAGAGATTGAATTAAGACATGTTTCTACATCAACCGTTAAACATGTATTCACCCTTGAATCACTCCTGATTCATTGAAATCAAATCTAGATAAAAGTTGGATTCCCTTACCCTAATACTCAAACACCATATTCATTATCCTGAATCATCATACCGATATTCAATGAAGAAATCAAATGAAACCAAGACAAATGAATCACTCAATTCTGACTCTTATGATTCCTGATAATCCTTATGGATTCTGCTTGATTTTTCCTGTGCTAATTGATGTAGCCTAATCCTGAAAATTTAGAAAATCATTGGAAAAATCTTAGATTCCTTGACATAGTGCAATTTACATTTCTGTAGCATATCAGTGGGGTACACGTTGTATATCTTATAATTAATACCTTAACACACAAGAACGTGATACAAAGATGCTTATAGTTTCAAATCTTATAATATTGTCAACTTGAATTACTTTTTTATGTGCTTATTACGTATGAATAAATAGTAATCCATGACATGATCCCATATTCTTTGATGTTTATATTGTATCGTTTTTGCTATAGGTTAGCCTGATATGATCCTCTGCTCGTGTCTTTGAACAAAAATAGTGTGTGTATATACTTGTATATTTCTATCTAGAAAAGATCAAAAAGATTTTAAATTTGTGTACAGTTCTAGTTTAATCAGAAAAGCCAAAAAAATTTTATGTTTAACCTTCTTGAATTGACTTTGAAACCTCTTGATTGAATGTTTTTTTATCTTGTTCTTTATTTGACTTGAAATCTTCATAATTTGAGTTGAAATTTGAGCACAAAAGGGTTTCTGCGTACTTGATAAGTGCGCATGAGGTAAACCCTACGTACTTAACAAGTACGCAAGACTTAAGTCATGCGTACTCAGTTAGTACGCACGAGTTAAGTCATGTGCACTTAGCAAGTACGCAAGACCAATTTGTGTTGGGTATATATACAGGACTTAGAAAATTTTCTGAAGTTTATCTCATTCAAACTACTTTCCACTGTTTTATACCTCTGCCCACTTTTACTCAAAAATTTCTTGTGTTCCAAACCAGTGTTTCGTCCCGTTTCTAGTATCATCATTGTCTTAACATCATTTGGTGAGAATCTAGGGGCATTTCATCTTTTAAATCTCGACTTCTGGACCGATTTAGAACTTTGAATATTTAGGGTTGAATCTTGATTTTTGGACATATTTTTGGTTGTCTTGGTAGCACATTATAATTAAAACTTGCTTAGAATCAAAAATCGATCCTTATTCAGTCCTTAATCGTCATTAATAACTCTTGATTTTGACCTTGACCCCTCGATTGACCGTCGTTTAGTCTGGGTTGTCTTTTAGGTCAAAGTTTTACAAGGATAGCAGTTCATTGATGAAGTTAGAGGTTCCATAGGTCTTTATCACTGATTTCGACCTTGTGGCGACCTTAATCCACATGAATGTTGATCATCTGTTGAATATTTGGATTTCTGATAAATTTGACAAGTGCAATTCTTGCGCACTTAACAAGTACGCAAGAAGTAATTCTTGCGTACTTGTTAAGTACGCAAGAACAAATTCCTGCGTACTTGCTAAGTACGCAGGACCAACACTTGTGAAATTTTTCTAAGTCTGAAATTCAGTTCAGTGAGTAACTGCTATACTTAGTCATGTGTATTCAATTCCAATGAATCTTCTTGTTCTTATTATGTTTTCTATGTGTTTTTACAGTGATGGCTCGTGCCTTTACCAGTGAGTTCAACCTCCTAGCACATACAGAACCGGAATGGAAGGGAGTTGCACTACAATACCGAGAGATAGTTGACTTCTTGAACCATTCAAGGATCAACTATGCTATATCAGCAGACCCGATAGTATCAAGACTGTATCTGGAGCAGTTCTAGGAGACAGCGGAACATGGCTGCACGGTAACCCCCAATGTTATACGGGATACTATGGCGGGTCATGAAATTGCCTTTTCTGAGGACACCATTCGATGGGTATTACAGTTCCGAGATCTCGCCACCGACCCAGCAGCCTATCCTGACTACTTTATGGATGGATGTTGGTGGCAGCGTATGGGCTATGTCGGTGTTCAAGATTATTCTTCCTACAAGTAGATGTGGCTGCTCGATCAGTGGAGGTACTTTGCCCACGTGATGATCATGTGCATCTCTTCAAGAAGGGCGGGGAAGGATGCAATGGGACATGATCTTGCAGCAGCCATGGTTGGCTTATCTCTCAACAGGGGCTATAACTTCTCAAGATACATCTTCAAAGCCTTAAATGATCAGATAAACACGGCTGAGAGATTTAGATTCCTGTTATACCCAAGATTTGTGCAACTACTGATAAATGATGCGTTGCCAAATCTGCCTGCTACTGGGGAGAGATTGCAAGTAAAGAGGGTGTTTGCACAATTCTTAAAGCCAGGCAGTGCAGAACCTACCCCTGAGCACACCGCACTCTTTGGCCACCTGATAAATGAAGCGTATGTGGCACCAGATGATTGGAGATGGTTTAGCCACGACTCGGAGCCAGAACTAAGTGAACATTCAAATGAGCAACAAGAAGAGGAGGATGTTGAAAGTGAAGATGAATTATCTGGAGGAGACGAAGAAGCTGGTAATGATGGTGCTGAAGGATCGGACTCCGAAGACACAGAGTCTGAATCCTCTGATTCTGATGATGCACCATCACAGGCACACCCGAGAAGATTTACAAAGGTGACCCTTCCTGAGTCATCTTCTATGAGAAAGCGACAGTCAACAAGCAGTGAATACGAGCCAGATTCTGACTCTGACGTTGCAGTACAGAGACAAAGACGTGAAAGTATCAACAAGAAATGGGGGGATAGGCAGCAACAACCTATTCCTCGTGAGGTGGAGGTTAGTGCTCAGCAGCAAGTACAAGTAGCGGCTGCGAGTACTGATTCAGATTCTACCCCACCTTCACAACAGCTATACCGGCGACAGCGGAGGAGGCCACAGGTAACACCTGATGTGGCGGTCACTTTTATCATAGAGGAGGTTCCTGTGATAGTGACCCTCCCTGTACCATCTGTCCTTGTGGCGGTGACTACTCCTATTCATACAGAGTCAGTCACCATCACACCTTCCATCACTCCTACAACAACCGTCCCATCCACAATCCCTACTACCACCACTGAACCTATCAGTCAACCCTACAACTATGGAGACTTTACTCAGGGGTTTAACTTTGATACGATCTTCTCTTCCCCACTTCATAATGCTGAATCGTCTACGTCCAGGAATCATGATCCAAAAGAAGCAAGGATTGATACCTTGGAAGCCCAAGTTGCTACTCTACTGGAAACTGTTCGGAAATCAAGGGAGGAACCTGAGGCTCAACAGGCTCAGATAAATTCGTTGGTGGACGAGGTTACTATTTTGAGAAGTCAGAGGGCTGGGACGCAAGAGAGACTAGAAAATGTGATGGCCCAGAACGAGATACTGATTAAAACAAACAACATGATTCTGGGGCACAGGTCGTCTCTAGAGCTTCGGTTTGATCTGCAGCGAAAAGAACATGAAATGATGGTCAAGTTAGTAACTGACCTGAACGAGAAGCTTGCTATTCAGGGGGAGAAAGAGAAAGAGAAAGAGAAAGAGAAAGAGAAGGAGAAGACACCTAAACCTACCGGTGATGAGCCTTGTCATCCGGTTGATCTGACGAAGGATGATGACCAAAACAAGGATCCCGAAGTCGGTTCTAGTGGAAGTGAGCAACAAGCTTTGGCAATCGTGCCCATTTCTGTTGTTCCAATGGCTGAGGGGGAGTCGACTCATTAGGAAGGTGGTGATACTTCCGGTGGTGGTGTAAAGGAAAGTCAGCGGCTGATGTTCTGAGAGATCTATCTGACGATGAGATCTTATTCTTAGAGCCTGACTATTCCAAAGAAGCACAGATCAAGGCTCTCGACAATCTTGAAGAAGGAGAGATCGACTCTGGTGATGATTGGGATGAAGATGATGTAGTTATTGAAATTCCCAAGGGCGATGGGGAAGGAGAATATGAGTTTGAAGATGGAGAGATCTTCGAAGTTCCATCCTTTGAATCTCAGCTCAACACAGGTTCAGTCGAGACTGCTAGTAATGTTGAAGCATCGACTGAAGCCTCCCCAGCCGACCCTACACCTGTGGATCCAGAGGCACAGAAAGATAAAGATATGCCTGTTAGTTCATCAAAGGATCCGGCTCCAGTCTGGCAAAAGACTTCTATCATAGACAAACACGGAGCAACAGGGATGATCTTAGCTGTGAGGTTCGAGGAAGATAAGAAGTTGTTCGCAATCAAGCGATCTGGGGGGGTTCAATACTTGAAGCCAACCAGTGAAGCTTTTAACTCCTTACCTAGATACGACCTCGTGAACCTAGCAAACTGAGAGCTGCTGGGTCACTCAAATCACATAGTAGCGATGGGTTTGTGGCACGTTCTATAGCGTGAAGCAACATCTGGGAAATTCGAGATGTTTAAGCCTCAAGTGCCTAAGCGAGTCAAGGATAAGAAAGCTAGACATCCTGTGACTAAGAAAAGCTTAAAGAAACTGGTATACAAGCCAGTGCTATGTGAAACCAAGATTCCCCTGAGCAAGTTATCTCAGGATATCCTCGGTAACATGTGGTACTGGTACGTAGATCCAAAAATGGGCGAGGTAGTGGTGATAGGAAAGGTATGGTCAGATAGTGGAAGCTTAGTGCCAAGGGAGCTGATCAGAGTATTTGATGAAGTCTGCTTCATAAACTTCTCTCTGAAATATCTGGAGGCACTAGCTGACAGGTATTGCATGCATACGGATGAATGGACGAACTTCCTTGCTTCTAAATACGACAAGGTGATCAAGTTTTGCCTTGACTACAAGAAAAAGATGGAAGCTAAAGATGCAAGGCTGTGAAGACCGAAGACGATCTAGAGCTGTTGTCAAGGGGGAGTTTGTTCAGCACTTTTGTGTGATAAACACTCTGGATAGAGTCTTAGTTATTGTACTTTCATTGTATGTATTTGTCTTTGTTTGTAAGCGTCTGTATGTATTAGTTATCGAGTTGTATTTACTAATGCATGTTGATAGTTGCTTAATTCTCTAAGTGTTTTGCGCACTTAGTATGTGCGCAGGAATTAGTTCCTGCGTACTTGCTAAGTACGCATGAGCAATTTGCCCTGTGCACTTGCTAAGTGCCCAGAGACCAGGTCTTGTATAAATAGGATAGGTTGACAGTAGACAAGTACGCAGACATTGTATACTCAATATTTCTCTCTGTAACCTTCAAGTGTTTATAATAGACCAAAGTTTAAAGTGATTCTCTTGTCGGTTTAGTTTGTGTTGTTTGACTCTCCACCTAGTCACGGGTATTCCGCACCTGGTCCGACAAAGGAACATACTTGCATGTGACGATCCGCCACACCCGAGGGACCTACAACAAAGCATTCCGAGCTTCAACTTCAGCTTTTTCTTTTTTCAGCCCAGCTATTCTGTTTAACAATATTTGTTCCCATTCACTTCCTTATGCATTCTCATTTATATGAGGAGCAGAGAAAGGAACAGTCTCATAGTATGGAACGTAAAGTTTGTTAGAATCAGCTAGTTCTTCTTCTTCGGGATCACATTTATTTTCATAAGACATTTCAGCGTATCCCTCATGAAATTTATGTGAATATATTGGAGTGATATTATAGCTTCCAGCAGTAGGAGCAGAATGAAAACTTATAGAAGGATTATAGGGAACACTAGGGTTTCCTATTTCTCCAAGGCTTTTGAAAGTTGAACTCTTAGTTTCCTCATTATTTTATATATTGTAGTTTCATTTGTTTTGCGTTCATGATAATTAGCTGGAGCAAATTTATGAAGAAAGCTAGGACCTTTTCCTTTTCCTTTTCCAACCATAACTGTACAAAGTAAAACAAAATGAACTTTATTATATCATTAGAAAATATATTACAGGGAAATAAAATACAATATAGGTTTTAATCCTTCATCAGCTCTTCTCCAAGAGTCATCAGGCACTCAATAAGAGAAGAAGGCATACTTTCTTCATAACCATATTTGGGTGGGGGTTCACGAATTCCAACCATAATATCGTTATAAGCATTTTGGTATTCTGGAGGAGCTTGAAAATAGGTTTTGAAAGGACCATGATAGGCTGGTTCAGGAAACATATAAGGATCATACAAAACTGGAGTTTTGGATTATTGAGATACAGAATGATAAGATTCTTCTTAGGTCGACATGTTCTGATGGGCTTGACTAGACTCAGCCTCATCATTTCCTTGTTGTACTGGGACATCATTGTTCCAGTTGCTTAAATCAGATCCAGCTTCCATCCATTGGCTTGAGGTATCATGAGACAGGGGATGGTATTCAGGAGTGACGTTATCCGAAAGGATAACAAAAGCATCGTTGTTTTAGTAAGGTGAAGATATGGGATTTATTTGTGAACCCAATGGGTGATATTCAAGTGATTCTTGCTTTATTGGACGAATGGGATCATAATAAACATGTACAGAGTTCTCTCCAGACATATGCAACTTAAAGTATTAATGCTTATCTTATTCTTTTGGTCAAGACTTAGATACTAAGGCCAGTATCCTTATATTAACTAAAGTTCTACAAGGATGGTTATCTTTCCAGAGAAGTACCTCCAACAGAGATATTCCAAGGAAAGAATGATGGGTCTAGGAGAGATTTATACACCACCCTTTCCTTGGATAGAACATTATGTTTGTCAGATAACTATATATCGGTCAGAAGGTTACCTTGTTTCCTTATCTTAAAGTAAGCAAATTCATGGTTAAAGCTTAAACACTAGATCCAAGTATCTAATTCGCTAAAACTTGTGGCTCTGATAGCAACCTGTCACACCCCGCCCCAGGCACCCCCTGGACATGTGCGAGCTCGATTGGTACCTGCTTTGATTTCAAAGTTTTTATAAAACACAACTATTTATAGGTTGAAATCGGGGTCCATGTCGGACCGATATGGCAAGGGATGTCGGTTCGACATCTTTTTATTCCTCGTCAGCCCTAAACGTCAACATTTGATTGGACCGCACATGTTTTGGGTTCATATCTGACCGATATGTGGACCATGTCAGTCCGACATCATGACACGTGTCAGATTCTAGGGCTGAGTCATAGGACACGTGTCAGCACCACAAATTGTGGCTGAGGGGAGGTTGTTGGACCGCTATGTATTGATATCGGTCCGATAACCGACTCTATATTCAATTGCGGACCGCTATGAGAATAGATGTCGGTCCGATTTCTGACTATGTTTCGCTTCAGACCGATATGAAAAGAGATATCGGTCCGATATTTGAGCTATTTCCAGAATTTTCATTTTTAACCCTAAACTTTTGTACTTTAGGTACTCAAATCCTTGTAGGTTCTAACCTTGGCATTTCTTGGACATTTTTGTGACAGGTGTTACAAAGTCCATTCGTTTCATTTCAATTCATGCATCGGTGAACTAGAGGATTACCGGGTCACACACACGTCCTTTCACACGAACGTTGGGAAATTATAGAAATAATATTTAGACATATATTTGGTGTGTATAAATTACATGTAATACTGTGATTTATTATTTCATGCTTAGATTATTTTTTCCAGATTTTTTAGAGCAACTTTTATTTTGACGCTTTCTGAGCGGATACGCAATATGTGACAACAACTATAAATTGGATTTTATAAAAATGATGACATTATACATTGGGCTTAATCAATTCAGCTTTTAATTATAATTAGACCATTAGGAGCCCATTTGTTAGTAAAAGCCTTAAAAAGAATGCAAGGCCCAACACCAATTCACTAAAACACTCCCTTAAAACATTCCCACCTTCATTTTACCCTAAACCATTTTGCAAAACCCTAGCCCCCACCCACTAGTTTCGGCCGCCACTCACTCACAATCTCTCCACTCTCTTTTAAATTTTTCCATCCATTCAAGTGATTCTAAGGTGCTTTCAAGTGGATTAGTGGGGATTCAAGCTTGTTCAAGACTACATCAACATCATATCTAAGTTTTGTAAGCATCTACATCGTTTTTATTCATTATATTCGGCCAAATATGGTGTACCATCTATCCAAATGAGTTTTGATGTTACAAGTGTCTTAATCCATGTTTTTATCAAAAAGGTTTTCATAATAATGAGTTGTTTACACATATTGGTGCATTTGGTGCATAGAAATGATTATTTGATGTGTATATTGCTCGTTTCTAAATATAGAAACTTTGTTGGTTATGATTTTGTAAAAATGTGTATATGGTATGTTTGAAAGATTTAATGATACATGTATTGGTAGCTTGAGTAGGAAGAATGATTTTTTTGGTTAAAATGGTTTGTTTGCATCATTTTAGGTCGTTTCTATAAATATAAACTTTATTGTTGTGTATTTTGAGTTATTGAGTTATAATGGATAATAGCGTGCTAAAATGGTTCAATATCATCCATTAACATGATATTTAAGGTTATTTGAAGTTACACATGTGTAACAGGTCGTTTGGCAACTTTCCTAAAAAGGAAACTTTATTGAACATATTTTATACTTGTATGCTATAAATGTCCAAAATAGGTTAAATGGCTATATTATCACATGTTTAGATGATTTATGTAAGAATATGTGATTTAAAGTTTTCCTATGGCTTGTTTTGGAAGACCTTACTAATAAAGGAAACTTTAATGGTTTGTAAACTTCACGTTCATGTTTAGATGATTTATGTAAGAATACGTGATTTAAAGTTTTCCTATGGCTTGTTTTGGAAGACCTTACTAATAAAGGAAACTTTAATGGTTTGTAAACTTCACGTTTCCTTTAAATGAAATGTGTATGAGTAGAACCATGTTAGTAGCATTGTATTAGGATAATTTCATGTATAGTTTGTTTATTTGGGCTATGATACATGAAGGGTGCTAAAAACTCTAAATTTCCAAAAAGGGAAACTTTGTTATGTTATGAACTAGTATACAAGATATCATGTTATGTTACTTGTTCAAATGTATTGAAATGATATTATTAAATGACTAGAACAATAGCATGAGTTATGTGGATTGTTTTGTTAACATGTTATGGATTATGTTATAAGGATGTACAAATGCTATGTGTACTTACTAGACTTTGTGACTAGACATATGTAGTTGTATGACATTTACTTATGCAATTATTTGAGATTATGTGTTACTATGTATGACATGAACATATGCAAGCCATGTTACTTATTATATGACACTTACTTATGCAATTACTTGAAACATGTGTGTTATGTCATAAGGTGTTACTTATGTGTTACTTGTACATGTTTTCACCATGTGTCACCAACGGGTCGTCATGTCACACTTGGTCAGGGTTGGTCATCATTGGTCAACATTGGTCAAACCTTTTCAAAACGTCAATGTAACTTTTCAACATTGAGTCATTTGGATGAATGTGGTTACATAAACCACATTTACCTTTCATAGACCTTATACCCTTAATATTTCTAGGGCTCAGATAGGTTAGTCTTTCAGACTTTGCTAGGATTCTCGTATTGCTTTCCAAATCACATCACCTCATTCCCAGGTGAGTTTTCACGGCCCCATTTTACTTACTTTTCCATTTGGGGGAGATACATGCTAAACTATTTTCTTAGTCGTATGAAATTACTTTGATTTCGCTTTAATATATATAAGTGGGTGCATTTCCCGCACGTAAAGTCCTCTCATAATCGAACCGTTAATTACATTATCAAGCGAGGTGATCATGAATAGTACTTTTGGGTTTAACAACCCCCACCTGGGTTAGTCGCACTAACTCTGACTGGGAGTCAAACGGGTGCATCATTGACCTAATTCATTGCATGTTGGGCACGTAAGAGGCAAAATGCTAGTTTCTGCATTCCTTCGCTGAGCTTCGGCTTTGGTGTTGCTTATATAATTAATGTTTATTGTCTGATCAACAATCGAATCCCTAGTATACACGCGTACTACTACACTATTTTCATTTCTTTTCTATTACTTAAACCTGTGAACTCACCAACCCTGTCTTGACACTTTTAAGCATGTTTATCTTAGGTCGCTAAACATTCGCACAAGGACTAGGATTGCATGTTTTTCATTAGAAGCTTAGGTTTATGGGAACCTAAATGATTATGCTTCTGTATTTTGATACATTTACTATTGCTTCCGCACTTTACATTCCGCATTTTCAAAATCTGTATTACTTAATATTTTTGTAAAATGTTCAAACGGGATGTCTTTTCAAAAACCATTTAGAGGTCGTTCGAAATGACCAGGACCGATGATCCTGGACAATCACGACCCGCGGGTAACCCGCTGTGGAATTTCAGGGTGTGACATATACTTAGGTAGAGTACTCTGAGTATTCGCCTAGAGTATATGTGAGAATACCTAGTTCATAGTTTTTGCTTAAAATCCTAACTTTGAATGCTTTCGCGTCTGATCTGAGAATTGCATCATAGTTCTAACTATCTTCCTTCAAAACGTTTTTTTAGTAACCATAAGTCTAGTGTAACACCCGAACAAATTCCCAAGTTATATAGGGGTTAAAAATATTCAAAAGAAAAGCCCAAGGGATAAAAGTACAAAGTTCCAAAAGTTCAAGGGCCAAAAATGAGAAAAAGGAAAATTTGTGACTCTGACGGACCATCAATTCGAGATAACGGTCTGTTAAGATGGTGACGGACCGTCACAGGACATAACAGTCCGTTACGGGCGCATCACGACAATGAACCAGGAGATGACACGTGTATGCTGACAAACAAGGCAATCATGGCACATGTAACCCTATGAGGGACCGTCATGGGGCGTAACAGTCCGTTACGTTTTGCCACCCACATTAGGTGACAGACCATCACCACTAGTAACGGTCCGTCACGACCCTGGAACTTGACCTATAAATAGAAGTTCGATCCCAACACTTTTCTCACATCCATTTCACCTCAAAATCACACACACACTCTGGTGATTCCATTCCCGAGCTCTGGTTCGCGTACGAGGATCTGGTTTCTAGCAACTCGTCCGCAAACTGTCGTATATAGTGCGAAGGTAAGGTTTTGGAACACCCTGAGGTAATATTGTGCAAACCTAAGATAGGTTTATTGATTATGATAATGTTGAATATGATTTAGGGTTCTGTCGAGGTGTTAATTGTTATATTTGATACAAAAGTAGGTTCTAGTTAAGGTGAGTTCCTCTGAACTGTGCTCTATAAAATGTTTTGAAAATGATTTTTGTCTGAGATCCCAATATCATCTGTGCATATATCCATGAATAAGTACTTATTATGGCCATGATGGGGGGACTGACGGGCGAGAACTTATCCTCTCGTATTTGGCCGGACTTGTATCCGGAAGCTAGGGACTCGCCTGTATATATTTATGTTGTGGACTCAGAATCCATGTGAGGTTACTGGGTGATGGATTGGGAGGGATGATTATTAGACCCAGACCCGAGTACAGGTGAGGTCCTGGGGTATTCTTGTATCAAGGATACAAGCTATGAAAATACGATATTGTTTACGAGTTCACCAGCGTTATGCTAATCCAAAAATGTTTTCAAATGTTTTTTAACACAGGTGACCACTAGTTGATAGTTGGAATTGCAGAAGGTGTACAAGTATTTTGAGATAGGGATGACCGAGGGAAGGTTCTTGTGTAACCGTACGGCCTGAGCGGATAGCACGTTCTCCGTGAACTATAAGTCCAGAGTTAAATGTTGTATTTACTAGTCAGTCCTTATTGTAAAACATTATTATATATGAAATGAAATAATCTTGAATTTAAGTCTTCCGCTATGTATTTTTGGTATTAACGTCACAGTAACTAGAAGGCGACCTTCTATCCAGTATGTAGGTATCTGACAAACGGAATATTCTGACTAAGGAAAGAGCGGTGTATAAATATTTTCTAGACCCGTCGTTCTTTCCTGTGAACATATCTGTTGGAGGTACTACTCTGGTTAGATAACTGTCATGTATTACGGGTGTGACAAGTTGAGTTATCTGACAAACGGAATGTTCTGACTAAGGAAAGAGCGGTGTATAAATCTCTTCTAGACTCGTCGTTCTTTCCTAGGAACATATCTGTTGGAGGTACTACTCTGGTCAGATAACTGCCCTGTGTTATGGGTGTGATAAGTTGGTATCAGAGCCGCAGTTTAGGGGATTTAGATACTAATAAGAAAGATTAGTATCTAGACTTAAACTAAGAGCTCTGATAATAAGCTGGAATGCCTTAGGATGTCGGTTGAGATGTTGATTATCGTTATGAATATAACAGTATATATCGAGGAAACAGATAATTTATTACATTCTTGGCCAAATGCCTTTAATTTCTGACTTTTTGGATCATAACCGGTAATACGAATTCTGATATCATACATCTGTGTGTATAGGTAACCATGGTTGGAAGACGAAGAGGTCGTACTCCGGTCACTAGATCTTATAAGCAGACCTAGAATAACACCGACACTAACAATCATCATGAGATGAAAGAGAACGATAATAACACAAATCCTCATACTGAAGAAGTAATTCCAAGACAACGTGGCCAGCGAGGTAACGAAGGCATTACATACAACACTACCTGGCCTATTAGACGAATTTCTCACTAGGAGGACGGGTACTGGAAATTCCGGTGGAGGAACCAACAACGTTGAATGCACAAACAGAAACGCCAACACTAGTTTTGCAACGAGAGCTGAAAATCATGAAGGATGCAATTACAAATCCTTTGGAGGATGTAAACCCAAACCATTTTACGGAAAGAAATGAGCCATTGATGCTACACAATGGATTACAAAGATGGAGGTGTTGATAAAACTTAGTGAATGCTAGAACAATCAGGTAGTCAAGTTTGCTGCCAATTCCTTAGAAACTACAACATTGGATTGGTGGAAATCAGTAAAGCAAGCAAGAGGGGAACAAGTTGTGGACAACATGAAATGGAACGAGTTCAAAGAAATGGTTCTACAGTGATTCTGTCTTCAGAACGAGCTTGACAAATTGAGGATGTGTTTCAGCATCTGGAGGCTGGAACTATGACGCACCAGGAGTATGCGACGAGATTTGATGAAATGTTTAAACTGGTGCCACCCGATTCTCGAAGAATCAAACACTTCATCCGGGGGTTGCCACTAAAGGTACGAACCTTAGTAAAAACCTCTGATGGATGCTTCCTTGTCAATTAGTGCCATGATTTATGATGATGTGGTAGCACAAGAAGCCAAGGAGAAGGCTGAGAAGGCAGTTGAGATAAAACCGGTAGAAGCTAAGAGGAAAAGGGAGGAAGTCATGTATCGGTTCAAACCAAAGAATTTTAAGTTCCCTAGGAGTGAGGGACACAATTCAGTAAGAAATTCTAAAGAAGTGAAATGTAACAAATGTCATAAACCGGACATGTTTCGTCATATTGTCCGTCTCTAAAATGTTACAATTGTAATGAAACGGGACATATATCGAGAACTTGTACCAAACCTATACAAAAAAAGCCCGGAGGAGGGGCTAAAGATCGGGTTTTTATGATAGGTGAAGGAAAGAGGAACGACAATGCCAAAGTGGTAGCTCGTACATTCCTAATTAACGATATTTACGCTAAAATCCTATTTGATACGGGAGAAAATAGAAGTTTGGTTTCAGATGCCTTTAGTTTACATTTAGGCGTGAAACCAACTCCACTTGAGTGTGTTTACATAGTGGAAACGAAAAGTGGTGAACAGATTAGGATAACTGAGTCGTATGCAAATTGCAAGATGACTCTGGGCAACGAATATTCAGTGATTGAATTAATGCCAATGAGTATGAGCAAGTACGATGGTATCATTGGAATGGATTGGTTAAACCAATGCCATGCTCAGATCGATTGTGATCAACAAACTGTTAGGATGTGTAGGCCTAACAGAAAGTCTATGTTAATACAATGTGATGGTGATAAAAATAAGATTAAAACGATTTCTATAGCTAAGGCTAAGAAATGTGTAAACACAGGATGTAATGTATTTGTAGTTTATGCTTTAGACTCGAAACCTGAATGGCAGATTGCGAACATTCCTGTAGTATGTGATCACCCGGATATATTTCTGGAAGAATTACCTGGTCTACCATCGGATAGACAAATCGAATTATGAATTGACCTTATTCCTGGAGCCAAACCCGTAGCTAAAGCACCGTATCGTCTAGCACCTTCTGAATTTAAAGAATTCATGAAGTAGATTAAAGAATTATTGGATAGAGGTTTTATATGTCCAAGTACTTCACCTTAGGGAGCACCAGTCTTATTCGTAAAGAAGAAAGATGGAAGCATGCATATGTGCATAGATTATCGGGAACTGAACAAGCTCATGGTGAAGAACAAATATCCATTACCGAGAATAGATGGTTTGTTCGATCGGTTGCAAGGAGCTAAATATTTGTCGACAATTGATCTTAGATCTGGATATCACCAATTGAAGGTACAAGAAAAAGATGTACCTAAAACTGCATTTAAAACCCGATATGGACACTATGAATTTTTGGTTATGTCATTCGGTCTAACGAATGTTCCCGCAACATTTATGTACCTAATGAAAAGAGTCTGTAAACCATTCCTTGATAAATTCGTTATAGTATTCATAGATGATATCCTTATCTATTCCCGAACTCAAGAAGAGCATGCCAAACATCTTCATATAATCCTGGAAACTCTTAGGAAAGAAAAGTTATACGCTAAGTTTTCCAAATGGGAGTTTTGGAAAGAAGAGGTACAATTCCTAGGGCATGTTATAAATCATCAGGGAATCCAAGTGGATCTAGCCAAGATTGAAGCAATTATGAAATGGGAGACTCCAAAGACACCGACTGAGGTTCGAAGTTTTCTTGGTCTAGCTGGATGCTATCGAAGGTTTATAAAAGACTTCTCCAAAATCGCTACTCCATTAACTACCCTAACTCAGGAAGCTGTGAAATTTGAATGGAGTCAGAAGCAAGAAGAGGCGTTCGACACCCTTAAACAGAAACTTAGCTCTGCACCGATCTTAGCACTACCCAAAGGAAATGATAACTTCATCATCTACTGTGATGCTTCCCGTATTGGTCTAGGTTGCATATTGATGCAGCGAGATAAGGTGATAGCCTATGCATCACGGCAACTTAAAGTCCATGAGAAGAACTATACCACACACGATTTCGAACTTGGTGCCACAGAGTTTTCTTTAAAAAATTGTAGACACTATCTGTATGGTACTAAGTGTGATATATACCGACCATAAAAGTCTCCAGCATATATTCAATCAGAAAGAATTGAATATGAGACAGAGGAGATGGATGAAACTCATTAATGATTATGATTGTGAGATCAAATACCATCCCGGGAAAGCTAATGTTGTAGTAGATGCTTTAAGCCGAAAGAAGAGGATTAAGCCTATCAAGATAAGAGCGTTAACGTTAGAAATCAATATAGACTGGATGGATCAGATCAAAGAAATTCCAAATCAAGCACTTCAAGAAAATAACATCAATAAGGAACGTATGGTTGGTAAAGAGAAATTACCAAAAGAGAAATTAATAACCAGAGGTGATGACGAAATCTTAAGATTTGAAAGCAAAATTTGGATTCCTAGGCTTGAAGAAATGCAAACGAAAGTGATGAATGAAGCTCACAAATCTAAATACTCCATACATCCTGGAGCTGATAAAATGTACAAAGGATTGAAGACTCATTACTGGTGGCCAAACATGAAAAGATCTATAGCTTAGTACATAGAGAAATGTCTGACTTATCTTCAAGTCAAGATCGAACATCAGAAACCTGCAAGTCAACTACAACAGTTGGAGATACCTGTGTGGAAATGGGATAGGATTACTATGGACTTTGTCAAAAAATTGCCGAGAACTCAGAAAGGGCATGATGCTAATTGGGTTGTGGTTGATGGACTAACCAAATCGGCACACTTTATCCCTATCAGTGAGAATTATTCAATGGATAAGCTAGCCCGACTCTAAATCAATGAGATTGTGACCCGCCATGGTATACCTCTATCTATTATCTCTGATAGAGATAGTAGGTTTGCATCTAGATTCTGGAATAGTTTCCAGAAAGAGTTGGGAACTCGAATCAATATGAGTACAGCATATCACCGGAAAACCGATGGACAAAGTGAAAGAACAATCAAAACCCTAGAAGATATGCTAAGGGCTTGTGCAATGGAATTTGGAGGTAGTTGGGATCATCTACCGTTAATAGAATTTTCCTACAACAACAGCTACCATTCAAGTATAAAAGCTGCATCGTTTGAGGCGTTATACGGTAGGAAATGTAGAACTCCAATTTGTTGGACGAAAGTTGGATATATCCAACTATCTAGACCAGAAATCTTACAAGAAACAACTGATAAGATAATCCAGATTAAACAACGGTTGAAAGATGCACAAGATCGATAAAAGAGTTATGCAGATAAACGCTGACGACCATTAGAATTCCAAGTAGGTGACTACGTTATGTTGAAAAAATCACCTTGGAAAAGTGTCGTACGTTTCAGAAAACGTGGGAAGTTAGGGCCAAGGTATATTGGGACTTACAAAATCATTGAAAAAGCTGGAGCAGTAGCATATAAATTAGAACTTCAGAAGCATTACAAGGTATACATAACACATTCCACGTGTCATGTTTACGCAAGTGCTTAGCAGATCCCAATCATGTAGTTACATTAGATGATGTATATATTGGTGGTAAGCTCCAATTCACCGAACAACCCATTAAGATTTTAGGAACACAAGACCGAAAACTCAGAAAGAAACCGATACCAATGGTGCTAGTATAGTGGCAAGATCGGAAAGGTGCCGATAAAACTTGGGAATTAACAGAACATATGAGAACTAAGTATCCTCATTTGTTTGACTGATATTAAATTTCGAGGACGAAATTATTTAAAGGAGGGGAGATTTGTAACACCCGAACAAATTCCCAAGTATTATAGGTGTTAAAAATATTCAAACGAAAAGCCCAAAGGATAAAAGTACAAAGTTTCAAAAGTTCAAGGGCCAAAAATGACAAAAAGGAAAATTTATGAATGTGACAAACTGTCACAAGGAGATAACAGTCTGTTACGGTGGTGACAGGCCGTCATAGGACATAACGGTCCGTTACGGGCGCAACACGACAATGAACCAGGAGATGGCATGTATATGCTGACTAACGGGGAAATCCTGACACATGTAACCCTATGACGGACCGTCACGGGGCGTAACGGTCCATTACATTTGCCGCCCAGATTAGGTGACTGACCGTCACCACTGGTAACGGTCCGTCACGACCCTGGAACTAGCCATATAAATAGAAGTTCGATCCCAACACTTTTCTCACATCCATTTCACCTCAAAATCACACACACACTCTAGTGATTCCATTCCCGAGCTCTGGTTTTTGAACACCCTGAGGTTATCTTGTGCAAACCTAAGATAGGTTTATTGATTATGATAATGTTGAATGTGATTTAGGGTTCTGTCGAGGTGTTAATTGTTATATTTGATACAGAAGGAGGTTCTGCTTAAGGTGACTTCCTCTGAACTGTGCTCTATAAAATATTATGTAAATGACTTTTTGTCTGAGATCCCAATATCATCCGTGCATATATCCCATGAATAAGTACTTTCTATGGCCATGATTAGGGGGACTGACGGGCGAGAACTGATCCTCTCGTATTTGGTCGGACTTTTATCCGGAAGCCAGGCAGTCACCTATATATGTATGTTGTAGACTCAAAATCCATGTGAGGTTACTGGGTGATGGATTGGGAGGGATGATTATTACACCCAGACCCGAGTACAGCTGAGGTCTTGGGGTATTCTTGTATCGAAGATACAAGCTATGAAAATACGATTTTGTTTATTAGTTCACCCGCGTTATGCTGATCCAAAAGTGTTTTCAAATGTTTTTGTGCACAAGTGACGACTAGCTGATAGTTGGCATTCCAAGAGATGTACAGGTATTTTGAGATAGGGATGACTAAGGGCAGGTTCTTGTGTAACCGTAAGGCCTGAGTGGATGGCACGTTCTCCGTGAACTTTAAGTCCAGAGTTAAATGTTGTATTTACTAGTCAGTCCTTATTGTAAAACATTATTATAAATGAAATGAAATAATTATGAATTTATGTCTTCCCTTGTGTGTTTTTGTTATCAAAGTCAAAGTAACTAGAAGACGACCTTCTGACCGGTATATAGTTATCTAACAAACGGAATGTTTTAACTAAGGAAAGAGCGGTGTATAAATCTCTTCTAGACCCGTCGTTCTTTCCTGGGAACATATCTGTTGGAGCTACTACTCTAGTTAGATAACTGTACTGTGTTACGTGTGTGACAAGTTGAGTTATCTGACAAACGGAATGTTCTAACTAAGGAAAGAGCGGTGTATAAATCTCTCATAGACCCGTCGTTATTTCCTGGGAACATATCTTTCTGGAGGTATTACTCTGGTTAGATAAATGTCCTGTGTTACGGGTACGATATCCAGATCTATGGTTTTTATGCTATATCGTACATAAAAATCCGACGTTTTTGGATTAAACCTCTTTTTTCCACCAAAAAAAGCACTTCAAAAGTAAAAACAAGAGATTAAGGTCGAGTCTCACCTTGAAACTTGTTGGATTTCGTGCTCTCCCTTTCACAATCGAATTTGAAGCAGAAATGGTCAATAACGAGGGCTTGATGGTGATTTTCTCTGACTCTCTCTTTAACTCGTCTCTCTCTAGAGTATGCGCAAAGGATGAGGGGAATGGGGAGAAGGATACGGCGGCTAGGTTTTAAAGGTATTTTCCCTGCCACTTTTTTTTATCCCTTAGTCCTTAACTAGCTTGTTTCTTTTTGTTATTGATATAAAACAACTCATTTTGAAATTTTTAGGATGTTACACCACAACAATATTAAATACACATGAAGTAAATTATTGCAACACGAATTAGTGTAATATCTCAGCAGTTAACTAGTGTTGAAAAAACACATAGCTGGAGTCTATATCCTTGGGAAGTGTAGATTGAAATGGGAACTCTGGAAGCATGTTCCCTATATGCTTTGCAACCTCCAGATATAATGCGTATATTGTTTTATAATCTAACACCTTTTGTTGAGTATTTGCTTTCGGTACCTGGGTAGCGCTACCAAATGAAGCACAAAGCTTAAATCTTTCTCCTTGAGAAAAATCTCCTTTAAAGCATTAGTCTTGAAAGTCCAACTTCCAGTATTCCAATTCAAGTCGTAGAGGGGAAGAAATCTTTGTCCATAAACCGTGACAAATTCAATTGCAGCTAAAATGAATTCATATTCCTCATTTGACATTTAGTAAGGGAAGATTACTCTTGTCCAACCTATCTTTGCTCCATTATAACCCTATCAATAGAATATTTAAAAAATATGTATATCTGATTTAGACGATAAATATGTAAGAAGAGATGCACACCTTCAATTAGATGTTGAAATGTTGCAAATGTTTCTGTTGTACATGCATGAATGGTAGATAGACCAACATGTACCCAAAAACAAAACTAGGAAAAATGTCCATGATTTTTTAAGTAAGGACACATATCATAATTTTTAGAGTTAATTGCGTAAATGAGCCATGTGGTTTGATTAAATTGCATGTCTAACCCCAATGATGAAAAAATTACAAACTTCGTATAAACATTTGTGAGCTGGTTACACATACAGCCCCTGACCTTAAATGCGAGTTAGTTTTTCATAAAAAATTACCCCATATGTCATCCAGGTGAGGGTTATTTACACTTTTTCAAATGTTAAACCCTAATAAACAAAAATGTATAATAAATAAGTAAGAAATAACCTAAAAAAGTTCTTTTTATGCATTTTTTTGCAATGGGGGTATTTTTTATGTTGTTCCGTACATTTTTTATGCGTTTTTGTTTATTAGGGTTTAACATTTGGAATGTCTAAATTACCCTCAACGTGGATGGCACATGGGGTAATTTTCTGTTAAAAAGTAACTGGTATTTAACGTCAGAGCCTAAAGTTGCAACAAACTTGCAAATGTTTGAGATAAGTTTGCACTTTTTTAATCCTTGGAGCCAAACGTGCAATTTGATCAAACCACATGGGTTATTTGTGCAGCTAACTCTAACTTTTAATCCATCATGTTTTATAGTAATATTTGATAGATGTAAATGTAGAAATAAAATTACCCTTACCATCTTGACTGCAGATCTGATTGCAAGTGAATGTGGATCATCGATACCAAGCAAAAAATGACCATATGGTCCCGCACAAGCACACCCTCCTCGAGCTTGAATGCCAAAGATGTCATTGAGGAGCTTAGCAACAAAAGTGCCATTAAGAGGCTTATCTCTTTTGTTAGAGTACGTCGTTGTGTATACCAAGAAGGATAGAATTGCTTGTCTCTCTACTTGGGTATTTCCTAACACCCATATGTTGGAATGCTTGACAAGTCTCTTTAGTGCCCTTTCAATGTAGTCATGCTCTTTCTTCTTAATAACTTCACATTTGATGTATTCTTTAACTTGAAAAGCTAAAGCTACGTTGAATAATTTGTGGCGTCCCTGCATCTTCCCTTTCTTCAATGTCATTAGCGTATAATGTCTCCTATAACTTCCTAAGGGTTAGTTCCATTCAGCTGAACTAATTACCCAACATAATCTAGTCTGATTTTCAAAACTATGTTTCTTTTCAACTATAAACTTTCATAATTTTTGGTTAAATATATAAACGGGAAAGGTTAACATGTTACACACATGTCATCAGTTCCAGCCGGCTAGAGCATTAACTTAATCAAATGTTTCTGAGAATTTTAAGGGGTTTATCAAAATAAGTATGTATAGAACCTCAAAAGTTGTTTGTGACCAAGTCAACCCCCAACATAAGTTGATATTTTATTTTACTTTTTAAATAAATAATTATAGCAACGGATACATGTGTGTGTATATATATATACATATATATAAGGAAAATATAAAATGAAAACGCACTTGAGTTAAGAAAACCCAAAAAACTCTATGTAACAAAATATTTTTTTTAAAAGGGTAGGTTTTTTTACATATTTTCGTCATTTTTTATAAAAAAACGCTGAGTAATTTAAAAAAAATATGTAAAAATTGAAAAAAGTCCGTTTTTGGAAATGTACCATATGTAACATTTTTGTAAAAAAAATTTTTAAAAAATCTGGTCGACGCTTTTATATATATATATATATATATGATTTTTGTGAATACAAATTTTCAGTAATTAGATAATTTTACATTGTTTATTGACAGAAAGTATCTAATATATATAAATAACTTATTAAGAGAATCATCTAATCATTTGGAAATTGTTGAAAGCTCCGGATGGATTACTAATATATTTATATTTATTTTGAAATAACAAATTCCACGCTTACATAAAAATTAAAAGATCAATTATTATGATTTTTATTGAATAGATAGACACATTTTCGTCCCCAAGGGACATGGTTATGATGGTAAGGTGTCTTTCATCTATTCATAAGGTGCGGTGTTCAAATCATGCAAGGTGCATGTATTGGATTATTTAGAAGTAAGTTAGATTGTCGTTAAAGAGAACACTTTCAACTATTTTTTTGAAAAAAAAAACTCTTAAATAGAAACTTTATCCAATAAGATTAAGAGTAAGAAAACGAAGTTTCACAAACACAAATTTTATTAAATATTTTTTAAATCACGCATTCTGATAAATTATTTTTCCACTAACACCGTTTTGGTGGAAAAAACTCCATATTCATTACGATTAATAGGACATTGACTTTTAAAAATGGGGTTTAAATAGTATTAAAATAAATGTGTAGTTAGAAATTGATTTCTTTTAACAATAATTTTTTTCTACTAAATACAAACTAAACCTTACATTTGCAGAATTTGAACCCACACAATATTTGTGGGGGAAAATCATTAATGCCACTAGACAAGAAGGTCAAGAACAATTTGGTTTTTGATTTTTGAGTTTTCAAACCTGTTCACTGATGTGATTAACGTAGTCAACAGTCCCACCGCCACATGTCTAAGGGGGAGCGTCTTTGAGCTGGTATAAGGTCATGCTCATGAGAAGAATCCCTGGTGATCCAGGTCCACCAAGAAACTTGTGTGGACTTAACATTATGGCATCGTAGCCATCAGCAGCACCTGTTCTCATGTCAATCTCCACGTATGGACCACTATATTAAAGGTGTCATCCATCACAACTTTGAATAGTTATTATTGTGAGACCATATATGCATGCATTATTAAAGAAGTACTTACCTTGCTGCGAAATCAAAGCATTCGAAGGCTCCAAACTTGTGAGGCAAGCGAGCTAGAGAACGGGTGTGTGAACAAATTCCAGTAACATTGCTACAAGCAGAGAAAGAGCCGAGCATTGGGCGGCCAGTGCCTTGATAAAATTCGAGACGTAACTTTAAATCATCCATGTCAATCATTCCGTGTTCGTCTAAACCGATCCCTATTACTTGTGCTAGACTTTGCCTCCAGGAAAGGAGGATGGAATGGTGTTCATAAGGACCAACAAAAACTACCCATCTCTCTTCAATTACTATACTTGATGAATTTAATATTTTCTCTTTTAAAATTGATGGAACTGCAATTTCTAGGACTTCTTGAAGCCGTTTTATAGCTGCTGTGGTGCCTGATCCGCAGAAAAAGAGTGCATCGTGTTGGGTTCCACCTAAGCATTTCTTCACAAATCCAGTTGCCTCGTGGACCATTTTCATGCTCCGATCCCCAACATAGTTGTCACTTGTGTGAGTGTTACCTAAATTTCGTGAGTGTAATGTATATAGTGTTACATTCTATTGATGACATGTTGAAACCAAGACATCCATAAAAAGCCAAGAAACATCAAACATGTAAAAGAACAAACATTGAAAATCCGCCTTGGCTTTCTGGTTCGAAACTTGAAATCTTAAATAATAAATAGATTAACAGACCAAAAAGCATTCTTGAATTGACAAGAAGAAACAAAAGGATGATTACCATAAAAGGGAAGAACAGTCTCGATGATGTAGTCTTCAACGTAACGAAGACAGCGCCCTGAGGCTGTATGATCTGCATAAGTAATCTTTGGTGTTCCGAATGGAGTCTGAATATCAGCAAACCCTCCTATAATTTGTGATCGTAGCCACCGTAGTTTAGTATCAACACTCGAATCACTCTCTGGTGCACCTTTGTCAAGAATTACATCACCAAGCAGCATGCCATGTTCGCTAACGTCCATCTTATCTCTCCTGTTAAAAGCACTTGTGGTAACAGAATATAATAAACTAAGTAGCTGCTATATATAGAACTGCACATAGATGCTGTAAGTTGACACTTGAAATATCGTGATTAAGAGTATTTAAAGAGTTGTAGGTCAAATATTATAAACGCTGACCATACACAAATTCTACGGCTGCAATATGACCGTTCAAATAACTATTAAAAAAGGAATGGAACACAATACAATCCATTGCCAAGTAAATATGAGGTCGCTTTGTAATTTGCCCACTGACTTTAGGTGTTTATAAATAGCTTCGTACTAATACTTACCTAAAAATATTTTAGAGAAAATTTACACAAAATCCGCTAGTATACTATTGGGCAGTGTTGTAAAAATAGCTAGACGCTAGTCGGCCGTTGTGGTAGCGACTAGCGATGAATCGAATTAGAATTTTTATATGCTTTTAGAACTATTTATCAAAATATTAGCTATAAATAAGCTTTATATATATTTTAATATATAAAAAAATATATATGTACAACCAAAAAACGTATATGTATATCATCTTGATGCACACACATATAAAAATCTTGGTCAATTTTGATAAAACTGAAATTTTGTAGAATGAAACTTGTAATTTTATTAAAAAACAAGTGATAAGTGAAAAAAAATGTAAAAGACTTGGTTAATTTTATTAAAACTATAATTTTGAGGATGTAACATGTAATTTTATTAAATAATAAGTGATAAATGAAAAATAAAATAAAATAAAAATCTTTAGGCCGATTTGGACCGACTAACGATTAGTGGACCGATTACATGAAAATTCCAAGGTAATTCTACATTAGCGATTAATCGCCGATTTTTGCAACACTGCTATTAGGGACATGCCAAAAAAGCTCGTTTAAATTTCCAGCCAAGCTTAGTTCAAGGTGAGGTCGCTCGAATTTAATTTAACTTTTTTGTATTTCTATTCTAGTCCAACTATTTTTATTTTAGCCTAACACTTAATTCAACCCATCTCATCTAGGAAGTAGTGACGGATCTATAAACTTTTTGAAGCAGAGGTAAAATACGGGTCAAGTTAAAATGAGTTGGGTCAGGTCAAACACATGGCCAGTTAAAACAAAAAACATGAAACAAATATTTTTTTTTTAACAGGAAAGACCCGGCCACCCGGGATCACCCTGCCAAACAGATTACCTTCCATCCGAAGAATAGAAAGTGGACACCTGGCCCACCAATCCAAGAAGAAACCCACATGGGAAAACCCCCTGGTTCGTCCAAGAGCAAACTCGAACCGGCAACCTCTCATAGAGAAAGTCACCGGGGCACCGCTAGGGCAATGGCTTAAATGAAACAATTAGATAGACTTGTTGAGACATTTGATCAAACACTTAAATATGCAATTTGCACCATAAAAACAAAAAGCAGATACATCAAACCCATTAAAAAACAAATATGTAGGAACAAGAAAAGAATATAAGTTGACATTTTTGTTGTGTGATGGCTTGGAAAAAAAAACCAATTAGGTGGTTTTAATTTTTGGTGTGCGATGGGTTGAAAAAAAAAACCCTTTATAATGCCCCTACTAAAGAAAAAAATATGTGTAGCGCCCCTGCTAAAAATAATAAAAAAACTTTTGTAGCGTACCTGCGTGATGACATGTTGCATCTCTAGAGTTTATATTTTCAAAACCAATAACGATTTGTTCACTAGAAAATTGGAATGTTTATGGGTCTACGGAGGCCTCGCCACTCCCTACTTTGCTGTGGGATCCGCTACTGCAAGGAATCTAACAACTTGCTTGAGTAATTCGAGTAATTCGAGTCGAGCGAAGTTAACAACTTGCTTGAGTAATTCGAGTCGAGCAGACTCGAGCCGGCACATTTAATTTCAAACTTGATTTATTTTCAAACTTGAACATGACCTTGACTCCGCTGAACTCGGCTATACCTCTATTCGTTAGTTATTAATGATAAATTGTTATTTTATTTTTTTAGAAAATCATGTAATTACATATGGTTTACACTAGTAGAACAAAGAGTATCACCGTCGGCTCAGTACCGAGAGACAACAAATGTCGATAATTACCGATTGAACTCTGACGAACATAGTAAAAACCATAAAACAAAAGAAAACCAAAAATCCTAATTTTGACGACATGATTTCGTCATTTTGGGCAGAACTTTTACCGATGGCATATCTGTTGGTAATTTGTTGGAGTTTTTGAGGATATAATTTTAGATAAGATTCTCACCCAGGTCTTTTCAGTTGTTTGTCGAGTGAGTCCCTTGTTGATGGATTGTCTATCGGTAATGTGTCAATAACACATTCCATAAAAAAACTAGCCTTGGCGTTAACCGTCCGGTGTAAGACCCCAAAATTTAAAAGAAATAAAGCACGGAAAATGAGAAACCAAAGTCCAAGGACTAATAGTGAAAAAAATGGGAAAAAGATAGTCGTGACGGACCGTCACCAAATGGTATCGATCCGTGTTGATCATGACGGACTGTCACTAGGTGGTAACGGTCTGTGCCGCAATACCGAAGGAAGTTTAGGGTTTTGTCCGGAGGAACGATGCGTGGCTGGTGACTCAGGCTCGTGACGGACCATCACCAGTGGTAACGGTCCGTTACGTGGTCAGGACTGCTTGGCCACAAAGAAAATTGGTGACGGACCGTCATGATCCCAGAATTCAGCCTATAAATAGGTGTTTAAGCTGTCATTTGAAACACAAATCACATAAACACCTCCCACAATTCTGAGACTCGATTAAGAGACGTTTAGTGCGGTAAGTTACGAGTATGAGTCGGAACGAGTTAAGCGTTTAAGCGAGGAAACGAGCTTAGCAAAGTCTCGAGTTATTAACGTAAGTACACTAACTGGTAAGTAGGGAACCCGTAGTTGCCCTAATATGATTTCAAGTTATTAGGGAATGCTTTGTGTAGGTAATGCTTACGTATAATGAAATGATAGACGTGCGATGTGTAGTGATAATGTCTACACATGGTTTTAATAAACGAAAAATCAGGTGGCCTTGGACTTACGTGGTCCAAAGCGTTGGGTATATGATGTCCGATCGTCAATTAAGTCAACGTTACTATCGAGGTACGATCCAAAGAGTTACACTTTGGGTAACAAGCAAATATATAATATTTAATTGTTAAATATTATAGTTCACAAAAGACGGATTTATTGAACGGCAAATAAATATTTAGAGAAATATTTATCGGAGAAACTGTGAATTAATTATTTAGAGAAATAATTATTTACGGAGATTAATGTTTAAATGTTAAACATTAAAGAATTAAGGTTTTACTGATTCTTGTAATCAGTTAAAATGCAAGGGTTAATAATAATTAAAGAGCTATACCTCAGGGCCAGTCTGTAATTAGACTGGTTATAAATATAACCTTAAGTCTAAACCCTAATTACAATTTGATTGCCTTAACCTAAAACCTGTGCCCCCCTTTGTTCCGGTTTTCGTCCGACGCCAAGCCGTCGTCATCCGCCGTCGCAAGCCGGTCACCACCGTGAGCTGCTTCCGTCGTCGCCGTCGCACACCGTCGCCGCCGATTCCCTAGTGTGCAATCCGTTTGACGTTTTGCTGGAGGTTTCGTGATCGTGTCATCTAGCGTGGCGCTTGTTGAACCAAGGTGTTCCTATTCGGTTAATCTTCGAAAGTATAACCCTGAACATCCTATGGATGCGTTTAATTTTATTGTTTAAACGCGTGTAATTGGATCACTGACAGGGATCCAGATCTGATCTGATATTCGTACTAAAATTGCTTCCTCTGATTAAATCTATTTTATTTATTTAAAGCATTTAAATTTTATTATGCTTTAAAAGTTAAAACTGGTACGCTGATTCCTAACAGTGGTATCCGAGCCACTTTTACGCTTGTTCAGACATATTATTTATTTTATCGATCTATTGTTTTATTTGACAAAAGATCGAGCCTTTTTCGTTTGATGTGGTTGTAATCGAGCACTAGAAACACATGGTTATGATGTTTGTTTTTGGTTTGTTTCTCTTTGTATTTTTATGGGTTATTAGGAACCTGTTGTAATAGTTAGGTTATTTATTTTATTTATAAATAAAATTGTTATCCTAAAGAGACAAAGACTTGAAGACCAAGGCGGACAATGACAGGGTTAAAAATGGAGATATTGGACTAAGTGGGAGAAAACAGATTTGTTTATTTTGTTATCCTTTAGACTAGTCCGGTTCTCGTTTGATGGCTCGAACGAAACCAGACAATTTTACTAGTTGCTCGGTGCATGTGTTTTTATTTATTTTTGTGGTTGTGACATATTATTTAGGATAATAATTAAACCATAAAATTTTTATAAAACTTTTGACACAATCTTAAAACGACGAGATATTTAAATTGTTTATTTTTCTCGGAAAGGTTATTAAATAAAAACGTGTTTTATTTAAAAGTAAAACAAGTTTTGAATTTAATAGTTTTATTTAAAACAATTTTAAATTAATTAAATAGTTGATTAGTTTAAAATATAATTCGCCATTAACGACCAATTTAGATTAAATAAGTTATTTAAAATTGGATCGTATCAAGTGTTGAAAGGCGTTTCACGAACTAAATAGTAAAATCGGTTTACTAAAACTGCACGACTTGGTTCATGCTCCTAGTCGTCCAAAATGTTTTTGACCCTAATTGGTAATTTAAAACATTAAAGCAAATCCCAAACTAAAAGCGATATTTCTGCGCCACCCTAAATTGTAACACTTCAACTGATCTATCCGAACCCTCGGTGTTAGTGAATTACCCTGCATTCGGCCCTATGGTTTTGGATGAAGGTAGGACCGCGATTCCTGAGTTATTTAGTGTCACACCCCCAAATTATTCACTTAATAAATAACTCAAGGTTGTAACGACTGATATCATTACATAGTTGCAAAAGCTAAAATGAAGATTTCAAAAGTGTTGAACACCATTACAAGTACTAACATAAACTAGTAAAATGTTCTAGAACCATATAGGTCAAATCTATCTCGAGGTTTGACAATCAGGTCTCTTCGGCTTCTAGGGTTTAATCCAAATGACCAGCCTATTCCAACCGTGCCGTTGCCAAACAATACATGAAAATCATACTTAAAAAAGTCAACATAAAATTAGTGAGTTCACATGTTTAAGTGCCACAATAGAAGATCATTTTCTTGAAAAACTTTTGAAACATACGCTAAGGATTTTGTAAAACTTTCCTTTGTAAATCTTGAAAACAATGAAGTTGGAATTCCCGTTGGACATTCCCTTGGAATATATGTAAAACATTTTATTGAATAATATGGTTGGAATTCCCATAGGGCATTCCCTTGAAATGTTTGTAAAACGTTTTACCAGAAATCATAATAAACACATGTTTAATAATCTTGTTGAACTTATCGTTGGACACCACGATGGACATGCTTGGAAAGCTTTTGGTAAATTGGAAAAATGAAAACGTCATAAATGTGATAAACGAGTCCTAAGGTGATCTATTTTTTTCTAGCTAGGAATCAACAAAAGGTAATGCAATTACCATGAGCCTATAACCAACCCTAGACGGTTCTTGATTTTTGCCCCGTCAATGTTCCATCACAAACATTGAAGTGAAATTTCCGGATAATATGCATCCATTAAACTGATAGTTGGCGCGACTAACTTGATGAATGGGTGTCAACCCAATAGTACTATTCATATATTCCTAGGCTAACTTCATAGCTAATGGTTATAGTGTGTGTTCATGGGGATTTTTGTTGTGATGTCCTTGTAAACCCATGTAATCCATTTGAGATTGGAATACCTCGTTATCATGTGAAAACCATGGATGTTTTTGTAAGCTTTGTATGATGGAAAACATCGTATGTTTTTGTAAAACTGATATGATTTTGTAAAACTAATGCCTTTGTAAAACTGATATGATTTTATAAACTGATGTCTTTGTAAAACTGATATGCTTTTGTAAAACTGATGCCTTTGTAAAACTGATATGCTTTCGTAAATCTGATGTCTTTATAAAACTGATATGCTTTTGTAAAACTGATGCCTTTGTAAAAGTGATATGCTTTTGTAAAACTAATGTCTTTGTAAAACTGATATGCTTTTGTAAAACCGATGTCTTTTTAAAACTGATATGCTTTTGTAAAACCGATGTCTTTGTAAAACTGATATGCTTTTGTAAAACTGATGTCTTTGTAAAACTGATATGCTTTTGTAAAACTGATGTCTTTGTAAAACTGATATGCTTTTGTAAAACTTGTATGTACTTTGTAAAGCCGATATGCTTTGTAAAACCGACATACTTTGTAAAACCGATATGCTTTTCGTAAAACTTGTATGCCTTTGTAAAGCTGCTATGTTTTGTAAGACTCTGCATGTTTTTCCCCCAAAGTATAAAGTAAGTAAAAAGGGACCGTGAAACTCACCTGATAAAGCAGTGAAATGATGTGCCAACTCTTAGCAAATCCAGCTAAATGAGACGACCTACTCGTGCCCTAGGGAACATTTAGGACTTTAAGGTCTAAGTATTGCAAATGTTGGACTATGGAACTCTATGCATCCAAATAAGTTGTTTGAAAAGTGACTTTGATATTTCAAAGATGTTTTGACTCGACGACCCGTTGGTGACACGTTTGACTTAAACATTCAAATCCTAACATAGAATTCAAACCTCCTTTCAAATAGCCAATTAGTATTCTAATAAACACATTAGAACATTCAATTCGAATTTAGAACTTGAAACACAACTTTTGATACATTAAAGTTTACTTAATTGGAAAGTCAAGTTTTGAGTCCTAAACATGGCAACTATGCAAAGTTAACATTTACACATTAAATTAGGCATGTTATAACACACATAAAACATTTCAATGTTTCGTTGCAAAAAATAGGCAAGTATGCGGGTTTCAGATAATTAGAGTTTCCTATTATAACAAGATCATGTTAAATTTTCAAGTTCGAACTAATAACATATATTATCATACAATGTACTTAGTTAGATATTAGTAAGTCACTTAAACCTTTTAATCATGTTAACAACTTGCAAACACAACTCTTCAAAAATAAAGTTTCCTTATTTAGAAACCGGGCACTAGAACTCATACACATGCATTTAAACCCATCATTTTTGTCACACATTCTTCCATAATGTTCACTATACTAGTTTCATGTTTTAAATGTGCCAAATCATCAAGTGTTCATATATGTCAAGAAATAAAGTTTCTAAAAATAGAAAACGAGACTAAAAACATCATGAGCATGTGATTTTACCGAAAAAAATCATACAATGTCTATATCTAGTGTTTATGCATCATTTCCACCAAACAAATCACATCATAACCTCTTTTAAGCAAAACCCCAAATTTAAAGTTTCCATAAACAGCAAAAACGAGCATGCATGTATCATCCAACACTTTTGACAACAAAGTTTTCACATATTATCCATTTACAAACATTACTACAACATAATCCATTATCAAATCATCAAAAACACATCATCTAACAAATTCTCATACAATAAAGTTTCCTTATATGGAAATCAAGCCTAAGAACAAAACCCGAGTCCAAAACAACCAACAATATGTACCATTTTATTAGAAAACTCATTTCTTTCAAGAATCCATGGTTAAACTTTCTTTAAAATGACTTTTTCTTGGATACATGTTTATAAGAACATGAAGATGAAAATGGAAAAAAACGGGTTTTGATGCTTACCAAACTCAAAATTTGATGGAATGATGGATGGAATCTCTTGCAAATGTTTGATTCTTGATGTTGGAAGCTTGGATTTGAAGAAAACAAGATCAAAAATAAAAAAATGGTGAATATGGTGGTGGTGTGGGTGATCTCGGCCAAGAAGAGAGAAAGAGGGGGAGTGGATGGTAAAAATGGTGGAATCGGGGGAGTAGGTGGGTATTTATAGCGTCTTGGGATACCGAGTGGTGGAAAACGAATAGTTACCGATTTATTGACGGAATTCCCGAACGGGTATGAATGAAATTATTTAAAAATAATTTGACTCATATCGGTATGTTTAACATATAAAATTTTCATATTTTTATTTGAAATTGCCGGTACATACTCCGGACTGGCTGGACTGCGTTAAAACAGAAAGTTTCTCCGAAAATTCCCGAAAAATTCACAGAGACTTAAAATAACTTATCACAGTACTACATGTAATTTGTGCACACAAAATATACGTCTAAGTGTCTGCTTAGAATTATTCACCTAGCTAGTGCACACTGCGTGCCTACCGGACTGTGCTGAAAATGAAAGTATTTCTATAAATCACCGAAAAATTCATATAGGCATGATTAATAAAATCATAGTGTTACATATAATTTACACACACAGATTATATGTCTAGGTATTTGTTTTAGAATATCACCAACGGTCGTGCTGCAAGATGCGTGTTTGACCTGGTAATCTTCCGGACGTGTAAACGGATTGACTTGCTAAGTGTGAAATGGACTTAATTACTATACACTTAAGTGGGATGCATGTAATATACTATAATATATGTGTTAGTCGGATATGGATATTGACCTGAAATTTTTCGGGTGTCACACTTAGGCCGGGTCTATAGTTACAATTGAAGGACAAATATCACTTAAGTCGTTTAAGTGGGCGTAGTTGAGGGAAACGTATCCAAGCTTGAAAATTGTCAGACACGTAACATATGACAGTTATTTAACCAGAGTAGTACCTACAACATATATGTTCCAATGAAAGAACGACGAGTCTAGGAGAGATTTATACACCGCTCTTTCCTTAGACAGAACATTCCGCTTGTCAGATAACTACATACCGGTTAGAAAGTCGCCTTCTAGTTACTGTGATGTTGATACCAAAAAGACACAGCGGAAGACTTACAATTCATAACTATTCCATTCCATATATAATATTGTTTTACAATAAGGAATGACTGGTAGATACAACATAAACTCTGGACTTATAGCTCACGAAGAATCGTGCCATCCACTTAGGCCTTATGGTTACACAAGAACCTGCCCTCAGTCATCATTATCTCAAAAACACTTGTTGATGCGTGTAAACTATATATATATTTTTATAAGTATTTTACACAATTAGTTTTAAAAAGGGTTTTCACCAAATACTAATCACAAACACCGGGCAATGTACCCGTCAGATAGCAATATAGTAAAGGTAAGAACCGGATATCAATCCGTGGACACGGTGGAATGCGATAATAAACCGGGACTAAAATTCAATCAAGTATAGATTAAAGATGTTTAAGTTGATTTTTAATTAGACTAATATGTAAGAATATAAAACTTAAACTAAAATCACAAATCAAACAATCAAGGAGAAAATATCACTTCGGTGTCGAATCCATTTAGAATACATTCAATACATTCATAGAAACATGGCAAATACACGATACATAAATTGACTAAATTCTCGTCAAAGATATCTAATCAAATGACTATTCGGAAAACTAGCATGAATTACATAAACCAACCACCTAAAGTCATACAATGAGGCTCACGTGTTTAATAATCATGTCAATGTTTATAAAGATTGAACTAGCTTCCGATTAAGGTACACTAATCCAACAACTAGTTGGAAAGATAATATGAACAACACACTATCCACCTCAAGTTGATTAATTTAGACAACAATATGCATTTCTTCAACATACAATGTTCATATAAAGGTTATATAAATTAGGAGGATGTGTCAACAATTCCTAGATAAACATAATACTAAATATGACACATCATAACAAATACTTTGTCTTTCCAAACATAAGCATAAGGTTACACATACAAATATAACGATTCATAAACAAGACTTCATTCACCATTCCTAGTCAAATGCCATAAACTAGTATAATTACATACACCAATCCAAGAATATAAGCATAAATCATAAGTTTTCCAACATAATATGACATACACAAATACAAGTCTTGTAAACAACTCAAAATACTTGAATACATAATTTCATCAAAGAATAATCATACGATTGTCATAACATTAACACAATAATTGCCAATAATCCATGAATGTTGTCAAATGTATCTAAACTTCATCTAAACCAAAGTGAACTGGAGTTTTAGCTCATCATGAGCATCAAAATTACAAATAAGCAGGGAAAAATAGTGAGAAACATGATATGAAAACAAGAATCAAACCACTCCTCCAAGCCTAGATGTTGTTGTTGATGTATGGTGATCCTTTTGATGTTGTATCCTCTCCAAGAATCTTGAAATATGGCTGGAACAAAGAGAACTCGAGCTAGAACAGTAGGTTTTTCCCCTGGGTTGTTGAATGTCTGAATGAGAATTAAGTTCTGTTTAAATAGAAAAGGGGAGGCACGACCGTGCCAGGAGAGAAGGCACGACCGTGCCTAGTACAAGGACGCTGTCGTGTCTAGGTCTTGGCACGACCGTGTGACAGAGGTTTGACCGATCCGTAGCTTCCATTGGGTACCACTGATCAAGGACGTACGACTATTCAGACTCACGAGATGACACGCGACCGTGGGTGGCCAATGCACGGTTGTGCCTTGGAATTTGGCTTGGCGTGGTCGTGCCAGATGCTTAGGGTTTTGGAGCTTGGCACGACCGTGCCAAATTGGGGCACGACCGTGCCTCCATCACAGAAACCCTAAAACTTCACTTGTTTATCCTGGAATCTTCTTGTTTATTCACCAAGCTTCACAAAAACCTACAAAACAAGAAATGAAGCAAATAAGTGTCTAAACGTTGAATATAACCAAGAATTGATCATTAAATGAGCGAAGTTTTGTGCCAAAAAGATGTGTAAATACTAACACATCAAACAACCCCATACTTGAACATTGCTTGTCCTCAAGCAAGAAATCAAAATGAAACAAAACTTCCAATGACACTATGGATCCAATCGGGAAAGCCGTAAGCATTAATAAACTTATAAAGGTTTGAAGAGATTTTCAAGAAATGCAAAATTAACTAAATGAAACCCAATGAGCCCAATGACGTGATAACCGAATGAGCAAATGAATATGCCTATGAAATCATTATCATGCAACTTTATGCTTCTCACAATGTTCACACACACTCGGGAATATATATGATCATACAAGTAATGGAGTATGTATAGAACACTCAAATGCCAAGACAATGAATCATTCGTAAATCATAAGCTTGCTAAAAGTTCAAATCTCTACCAACTAACATGAAACAAAGCACAAATCAAGAGGGCTTTAAATGGGTTGTAATTTGGTAATGGTTAAGGGTAAGGAAGTGGAATTTGAAAGTGGCTAAATGGCTAAAAACCCGGCGGCTATGCTAACTCAAAAACTAAAATAACATCTAATAAGAAAAACAAACTAGCTAATGCTTCCGTATAGATAAGAGCTAACACCCGAATTATTTCCATCTTTGCTCACAAAATTGCTGTAATCGGCTATAATTCACTTAATTTTGGTGAATTTATTTAATTTTTTTTTGAAGGGAACTAAGTCAATATGCATATTTCCTTAGCTAAAAACTTCTCAAGAATTTAAAAATTACAACAAAATAAAAGCTATAAAATTAACATTAGCCGACCGGATTTCTAACACGGGCGAAAAATAAATGAAAAGGCTAATGAAGGATTAATGGCGGTGTAATGTGGGTAATTAATGAAAAGAACAGGATAGGCTCAACGTGGCTAACTAGTGGATGTGTTCGGGTGAGGGAAAATAAAAATAAAAGACTAACAAAGTGGTTTATCCTAATGCCACAATCATTTTTATGCAATATTTATGTTCATGATTTCAAAATGTATACTAAAAGCAAGTTCTAATAAGCATGAAACATTCGGCACACTCAAATCCGCAAAAACGAGAGCAAACAATGTCTAAAGCTATCAAGGCTCAAAAATAAACTCACGAAAACGGAAAGGAATGGGTGTAAGCAAAAGGTTACATGCAATTCATTCGTTCAGCCCACTAAAACTCATGGTTATCACAAAAAAATTGGGTTTGACTCGATGGAATTTCTATTTCAATTGATTTCGAAAAATCAAACCTCTATTATTTATTAAAAAATTGTGAATTAGGTTAACTTTTCTTCTATTTTTGTGTTTTTCAATTTTATAAAACTGATTTAGTGTCAATAAAAAATATGAAGGAAGATTTTGCAAAAAATGAAGTGATAAAATGCTCAAAAGGACAAACATCGCGTGAATAAATTCCCACCCTACACTTAGAATTCTACATTGCCCTCAATGTAGAACAAAAATAATGTAAAGCAAACAACAAACACCCAACCCCACACTTAGAAATAGACATTGCCCTCAATGTATACAAAAACATGCAAAGCAAAATGGAAAGCAATGCAATGAAGCGTGAAGGGAGAACTGAAACTTCCCTCGTGTCGATCATGACACACGCAAAAAGCCTACCCACAAAAATGACGTTCCACGAAGTTCCATAATTCCAAGATCTAATTAAGACTAAAAACAACAAACACAGATCAGTAACATCAAGCCAAAATATCAACAGAAATGTAAAGACAAATATATATAACAATACATGGAAATAAAAGTACAACAAAAGAACAACATAAAACGCCGAAGCGTGATACAAGAGTTTTTACAATAAATAAGAAAGTACAACTCACAAAAATGATACCAAAAGGCAATGGGAGGTACTACTCCCACTGCACACCCTCAAGGTCGACGCCGGAGGCCCCGCCTCCCTCGCCTCCTGCTGCTGGTGGTGATGGTGGTGGCTGATGCTGTGGTGATGGTGGTGGCTGATCCGGCTGCATAAAGAATGGGAGGGGTACCACGTATGGTGCCCCACCAGCAGCAGCAGCGGTGCACCGGACCTCATACTGCCAGGCCCAGTAACGCATGAACATGTCATGTGGAATGACAACTACAGGCGGTGGTGGCGGCGGAGGCGGCTGGTCGGGCTGCATATGCTCTTGCTCCTGCTGAGCAGCGTGTGCCTGATGGGCGGCGGCGACGGCCTCGGCCTGAACAAGATCTGGATCGGGACCCGGACGGTCTGGATCCCACGTCCGCCCCCATCTATCTACCAACCTGATCCCTCATGCGCCTCGACGAGCGACGTGCATGTTCCTCAGTGTCTGCACGGTCATCACAATGGTCTCGGCCACAGGGGTCAGGTCCCCTATCAAATCATCGGTCAATAGCTGGAAGTGCCTAGCCAGCTTGGTCACAAAGTGACCTCCACAGATCGCGCTGTTGACGTCGCTCCCTGAGCTGTTTACCAAGTACCCCGCGATAGAATGCGCAAGATTGCAGGTGCGCGGGCGTACAAGGCAATACAAGTAGAATAGCTCCCTAAGGTTCACTACCGTTCCCCCTGACCTCTCCCAGAAATCAAATAAACGATGCAGCGGTGAAGAACACGATGCAAGGGATCCCGAAGGCTCAAAGCCTTGGTCAAACTCGGATCATATATCCCGAACCCAAACTCGTACCAAAACTGATCCTTATCCTCCTTAGTCGGGAATTCGGTGATCCCTTCGGTAAATAGCTCTGTCTGAAGCTCCTGTCGAGTGTACAGCCCCAGTAGCCTCCCAAATCTGGCGACAGACATCACGCGCCACTCCCCGCCTAACCTAAACCTAACAGTCTCGGGCTGCTCAAGATCCGCGCAAGGGTAATCAAACTCATAAGTGGAGAAAAACTCCATCACGAGCTCTATGTACTGTATGGCGTGAAGCCTGAACAACCGGCGCTAGGGGGCGGTGACAAGATCGTTCCACCGGTCCCGCTGATCGCAGTTGAAGGTACAACCAAATTAAAACCTAAATACCTTTAGTAAAGGGTAAGTAGGGTATCGATTCTCGAGGAGCTCGTGGAAGGTTAACTGTTGCAACTAATTAAACTAGGCGATAAAAGTAAAACCGAATTTTGGATTTGATTAATTTTTAAGAACAACCGATTATGCACTTACTGAATTTAAAATTAAGAAATCAAAAATAAATGAGAGTAAACTTGAAAACGAATAACAATTGATTACAAATAGTAACCAACCCTAGACTTCAGACTTGATATGGATTTGAAACTGTTTAATTTAATTGCACGACAATTTGCCAACAATTCAACCAATAACAATTAAAATTCATTCGGTGTGTTAACCCAACGATCTGAGATCGGACAATGAAACACAATCACGAACTAATCTAACAGTTATCACTTTGACAAAAACCTGATTAACAACTCGATATGCTAGCGGCTGTAAAAGTCGAATGACAATAGAATAATTGCAAATTAGATTGATTCAAATCTATTTGTGAATCTGGAGGACAATTATAAACATACAAATGAAAGATTATCCAATCCCATGTTTACATTCATGCAATCAAAATAGTTAAAAATCCAAATATCAAAGTCTTACATCTAAGATTGGTTACCGGGTGCTTAGCCTGACATCACGCACGTCGATTTTTCAAAGTTCTTCCATGAATCCATGCTAGAATCCCTGATTTTGGGTGAAAAAGCATCAATCTTGATGATCCAAATGCCCCAAAATCGCCTCAACACTTCTGCCTGTTCGTCTCTCCCAAAAAAACTGACTTTCCATGCATATTTCTCCTCAGAATCGAAGCTCCAGTCTTTCTGTTTTCCCGACCACCGTAAGTTACGTTTGCCTGGCCGTAACTTACGGCCAGCCCTTTTTCACTTCTTCGTTTCTTCATTCCGATTCCCGTAACCTGCATTTCCACGTGCTCTAACATCTATGTTTTAACCCCTCTTACCTACAAACACAAAAGCTCGTAGTAATTGCTATCCATGCATATGTAATAAGAGAAAAACATATAAAATCGCGGGGTTAAAACACTCTAAACACACAAAATCCACATCCCATCACATTCCCACACTTAACCTTTGCTTGTCCCCAAGCAAACCTTGTTTTTTCACTTATTTCGCCAATAACCCACATCCAAAGCCCTTTTTTTTCTCAACAAGTTAAGGTCTAGAATCATACCCGTCCCATAGACTGACACAGTCGAGATTGACCAACCGACGAGCAAGTGATAAACAGTTAGAACAAAACGCGGTTTGCTTAATCAAACGCAACATGCTTTTATTTCTATGCAATTGCTACATATCCCTCACAAGATGCACTCCTCTCGGTTTAATTTCTGGACTAGCATAAATAATGTGCTAGTATAAGTATTCACTCCAAAACCGAATGTGAGACCATATAAGCATATGCTTGTAAAGCAATCAAATCTCCACTACTGCTATAGACACTGCACAAATCGAAGGACTTTGGGTTTTTGGCTTAGGCTCGGGTAAGGAATTTAGGCTTTTTGGTGGCTAGTGTGATGAGAAATTCTACAATTTTTTTTTAACTTACAAAGTCACATTTGACTTGCTTTATTTCTTTCACAACTTTCTCACAACTTGAATCATTGTGATTCACTTCTCATACTCCATGCTATTTTTGTATTTTTCACCTTTTTTTTTTATCTAGAATTCTCATCAAAATTTTCAAGAAAATATACACTTTCTACTCGGCTTATGGGGTGGACAAACGACGGGTATAATGGGTATATATACTTTCTCAAAAACTCACATATGGCGGACAAATGGTTACCGACATGTAGCATTAGCAATCAATTCAAAGCATGTTACACCTAATTAAGCATCCCTTCCCATTTTTCTTAAAACACCCATCGAAAATACTCTCCTGAAACTTAAAGGGACAACCATGATTCAAGATCTAGATTAGTCAATCAGAAAGTACCTTTTCCATGAGTTTAAAAATTGGTTTGCTTTGCAAAAATTTTTCAATTTTTCAATTTCGACGATTTTTAGCAAAATTCAGCAAAGTTAAGTGTGTTTCTCCCCCCATCCCCACACTTGAGACACATTGTCCCCAATGTGTGGTTTTGTCAATTTCTCATCCTTGGAACTCATGATGAGGGCTGGTAATCCACCCTTATGCACCCGATGACACTAACCTAACTACTACTAACTAACAAAACAACTTAAGCACACAATATCAAATTAAACACACCCTACACAAATGTCCACACCACCAAAACAGAAAATAAAAGAAAATAAAAGAAAATAAAAGTAGTTCTTCCCAATCCAACCACCCACCACCCTTAGTTACAGATCATTGTTCACAAATAATAGAGGAGCCAAGCACATGGACCTGATGTTTATCAGAAGTACCGCGGCTGTTGTGGTCCAAAAATAGATGTCATGGTCTCCTCAATTGCACTAAAATCGAACACACTCGGTGTTCCATCACCTCTATCCTGATGTTGCTGTTGGTCTTGGTAGGGATTAAGCCATTCTGAGTGATGCACATGTGGTGGCGGGTATCGAACAGAACCATCGTACGGGTCCAACGCAGTGTAATCAATAACCGGTGGATGTTGTACCACCTGTTCACCCCTGTGCCACTCATCGTGCATTCTCCGCTGCTGAGCATCATCAAAATTATGGTTAATCTCACGCTGAGTGTTGTAAGCGTGCAACCTGTTCCAATACTCACTTCTATCGTACAACCGTTGCGTCTCCCTTCTTTGCAGCTCAGAATTTTGGGTGTCCTGATCAAACATCACCCGTGCATAGGGTGGCCAATCCCGCCACCCCGTAGGCCTAGCATCATTTAGGATCCTTCCCATATCATCATCAACCACACCGCAGGGTGTCCCCCTATCCTGGAATGTGTACTGCGGTGGTTGGTGTGATCTCTGACTCGATCCTTCCCCCCTTGACCTTCTAACAATCCGTGCGATTGTTTGATCATCATCGTCGGACTCCTCATTCTCACCTCCCATATGAACATCCTCCATGGCTCCCTCGGAATTAAATACATCTCTCTCTCCTCTCCTCAAAGGCCGAGCATCTGCTTTCAATACATCCCAAACTCGGTTTGTCGCCATGTCCACCAACCTATGATATCGCTCGGATTGTTTATAATCCCATTGCAACTTTTTTAACTTTGAAATTTCATAAGTGACTTCTCGCTTGGACGTATACTCCCAATCAAACTCTCCATCAAACAATTCATTCCATCGAAAAAGTGCTTGGATCAACTTGCAATGTGGGATTACCTTTTTCTCCTTATTATTACGAGCCTCCCAAATATTCATCATCGCCAAATGTCTAAAGGATATCTTTGGCGTTCCCATCAAAAGAGAATACAAAATCGGCACCTCTGAGTGTCTCACACTTGTTTTATCGCCTCGCCTAGGCATCACATTTGTATTCAAAAACATCAAAAACAGCTTCGCCTCTTTCTTAAGATCATTCCTTGACATCACTGATCCTCTACCTGGTTCAAAAATCGCCTCAACCATGCGATTCCAAGAAGGGTGTTCCATGGGTCTCTCATAAATCAGATCAAAAGCAGGGTAAATATACTGGTTGCTAGCTTTAGTATCAAACCGAGCAACATGCTTCAATGTGTCCCTGGACATGGTTACAGTCACCCCACCGACCGTGCCAACCAGGCTCATAGACTTCGGATAATTATTACCTTTAACCAACTGCAGAGTACCCATCCACTCTTCAATGGGATCCATGTACACCTTGTTTATCTTCATCTCATCAAATCCCATCACTGCCTCCCATCCTACATCCTGAAAGTATTTAACGATCCCAAACGGTTCAAAGTCCCTACGGGTGATCACCCGTTCACAGATAAACCCCAGATGTTTTGATGCTAATTCATTCATCTTATCCTGAAAAAACTCCAATTGCCACTCCCTCGGCATACCTGACAACGGACCACTTCCCCAGATGGGCTTCTGTTCTCTCTCAGGTGAGTCCTCTTCAGATGAATCATCTGTCCTTTGGCGTTGCATTGGTGGTTCTTCAGAATGTGAAGAAGAACCACGCTCACCAACCTTTCCCTTTCCTTTGCCAGACACGTGTTTAGTACGAACCATCTGCATAATCACCAACAACAACAAAGGCTAAATCAATCCATGAGGCAAAACTTCTAAAAACCAAACCAACCTCCCCACACTTGTTTATCACTATGGCTACTTGATTACTGAATGTTTAACTTTCTGAAAACAAAGTTTTCATGTACAAATTAAACTTGAAGCTTGAAGCTTCCGCAACATTCATGCATATACCCATAACTCATTATTTGCTTAGTATCCATATTAGATATTAACATGAAATCAAAATCATACTAAGTACAAACAATATCACAGCCCTAAACAGGTGTGGTTCCTAAATACTTGCTATTTCTAATTATCATCCAAGTATATCCACATAGTCATGAACGAACAATACCTTAACAATCCATGAAAGTTGCATAATGAACACAAAGAACATACCTTTTCAGCTTAAGGATAGTAATTAGAAGGTAGGACTCAAAAAGCCCCAAAATTTTGAAACTTAGGGTTAACGGGTCGGTTCCAATGTGCCCAAATTAGCTGCGATTCCTTCAAAACTGACACTTGGGTGATGTTCCTCGCTAAAAAACAAGCGGAATAGACTCAAAAATCGTTGGATTTGATTGAGATTTAAGGAAGTTAGGGTTTGAAAGCTTGAGGAAGATGAAGATGAAGATGGAGATGAAAAGAGAGAGATATGGGTGTTTAAGTGCAGGTGTAAGAGTAGGTGAGGCATTAAAAACTGAAATTGCGGGCTTTTAATCAAATTTGGCTCGGGTAATTCGTACAAAAAAAAACGACCATTTTTTTTCTTTCTGCAGCCGTCGTAAGTTACGGTGGATGCACCGTAAGTTACGACTCCACTGTTCTTTATTTTTCTCCATTTTTAATCACCGTAAAACAGGTCCTAAGGGCCGTAAAGTAGAACCACCGTAAGTTACGTTTGCCTGGCCGTAAGTTACGGTCACCTTTTTTTTTTTTTTTTTTTTTTTTGACTACTCAATTGTGACCTGGTTTACACTCAACTTATTTTTAACCAATTTACCCATTTTTATCCTCACCCCCTCTCGAAAGTTGTGTTGCCCCCAACACAATTCTCAAATTAAAACGTACCTGGTGATCGATCTTCCCCACACTAAGCCTCGTAGAAGAACGCATGACAAACAAACACATCAAACACACAAAAAGAAAACAAACGAAAGTAACAAATGGCTAATGAACAATTTGAAATACAAACTCTACAACCCGTGGTTTCCCTCGAGATTACCTGGACCTCAGACGTCCTCATAAGTTGGTGAGCCTTCGACAAAGCTCACCAGTTCCATAGATTCCTTGTTAATATCGGTCGCATCCAAATATGGCTTCAGTCGGTGACCATTAACCACTTGCTTTGTCTGATCTTTCACGCTTTCAATTTCAATGTCACCGTAGTGACCAATCATCACAATCACAAATGGTCCGGACCACTTGCTCTTCAACTTTCCTGGAAATAACTTCAATCGTGAATTAAACAACCATACCTTTTGACCAACTTCGAAGCTCCTTTTCCTTAGCTTCGCATCATGCACCGCTTTCATCTTTGTCTTGTATGCGGCTGCTGTGTCATACGCCTCTTCACGCAACTCCTCCAATTCACAAAGCTCTAACCGACGTTCTTTCCCTGCATCATCATATTCCAAATTAAGTGTGGTCATCACCCACAAAGCACGGTGGGTGATTTCCAATGGTAGATGACAACCTTTTCCATAAACCAAACGGTAAGGAGTCGTTCCAATCGACGTTTTGTACGCCGTCCGATATGCCCATAAAGCATCATCTAATTTCTTAGACCAATCTTTTCGATCAGCTCGGACGGTCTTTTGCAAAATTTCCTTAATCTGCCGATTAGAAACCTCAACTTGACCACTAGTTTGGGGGTGGTAAGGTGTAGCAATGCGATGATCCACGCCATACTTTTTAAGTAATTTCCCAAAATTAAAATTTTTGAAATGGGTTCCCCCATCACTAATGATGACCCGAGGTACCCCAAATCTAGAAAAAATGTGGGTTCTTACAAATTCACAAACAACTGCGTGATCATTCGTCTTAGTGGCAATGGCTTCAACCCATTTAGACACGTAATCCACTGCCACTAAGATATATACCTTACCAAACGAAACTGGGAATGGGCCTATGAAATCAATTCCCTATACATCAAAAATGTTAACAATTAAAATTGGGTTCATGGGCATCTCATCCCGTTTTGCAATTCCCCCCGGTTGTTGACACCTAACACAGCATTTAACATAATTCATAGCATCTTTAAACAAAGTGGGCTAGAAAAGACTACATGATAGAACCCTATACGCCGTTTTCTTCCCACTTAGATGGCCTCCACACGCAGACGAATGTGCATGAGCCAGCACACTCTGCACCTCTTCTTCTGGGATGCACCTTCTCAAAATTTGATCTGCACCTACCTTGAACAAATCAGGTGCATCCCACACATAATGTCTAACCTGAACAAGAAAGTGGCATCTTTTCTGTGCTGACCAAAAACTTGGAATTACACCTGCATCCAAATAATTCACCAAATCAGCAAACCATGGCAATTTAGTAACCGAAAAGAGTTGTTCATCGGGAAATGTGTCATTAATTTCCGAGGGGATCCCATTATTGAGAGTCGGTAGGCGTGACAAATGATCTGCCACCACGTTTTCACTCCCTTTCTTATCTCGGATCTCCAAATTGAATTCTTGAAGAAGCAGTATCCCCCGAATCAGCCTCGGCTTCGCATCCTTCTTTTCCATCAAGTACCTGACAGCAGAATGATCAGTATAAATAATAACTTTGCTGCCCCAAAGATAAGAACAAAATTTGTCTAAGGCATAGACAACTGCTAGGAATTCCTTTTCAGTTGTTGTATAATTCAATTGTGCCTCTGAAAGGGTTTTACTAGCATAATAAATAACCACCGGTTTCTTGTTTATCCTTTGACCTAACACTGCCCCTAATGCCACATCGCTCGCATCACACATGATTTCAAACGGTGATGACCAATCGGGTGACTGTAACACTGGGGCTTCAACCAACAACTTTTTCAATGTTTCAAAGGATTTTAAGCATTCGTCATCAAAGGTAAAGGTCGTGTCTTTTAAAAGCAAGTTACATAATGGTTTTGAAATGACGCTAAAACTTTTGATGAACCGACGATAAAACCCAGCGTGCCCTAAGAATGATCGCACGCCTTTCACATTCGTGGGAGGAGGCAAAGTTGAAATTACATTAACTTTTGCCCTATCAACCTCCATCCCACGTTCAGACACAACATGTCCTAACACTACCCCCTCTCGAACCATGAAGTGGCTCTTTTCCCAACTTAGTACCAAATTTTTTTCAACACAACGTTTAAGTACCTTGGTAAGTTGATCTAGACATTTTTCAAATGACATTCCGAAAATAGAAAAATCATCCATGAAGATCTCAAGATTCTCCCCCACCATATCTGAGAAGATACTCATCATGCACCTTTGGAAGGTGGCGGGGGCATTGCACAAACCGAATGGCATTCGCCTGAAAGCGAATGTACCATACGGGCATGTGAATATAGTCTTGTGCTGATCGTCTGGATGTATGGCAATTTGATTATACCCAGAATATCCATCAAGAAAACAAAATAATTTCTGACCTGAAAGTCGCTCTATTATCTGATCAATAAAAGGTAATGGAAAGTGGTCTTTCGAGGTAGCTGCGTTCAGCTTCCTGTAATCTATGCACACTCGCCACCCGGTTACTGGGCGGGTAGCAAGTTCCTCACCATTTTCCTTTTTAATTACCTGGATACCTGCTTTTTCGGAACTGTCTGAGTGGGGCTCACCCACGTACTGTCTGAAATGGGGTAGACAATACCTTCATCAAGCCACTTAAGCACCTCTTTCTTCACGACTTCTCTCATGTTCGGATTGAGTCGCCTCTGTGTGTCGCGAGCGGGTTTTGCGTCCGGCTCGGTTATGATCTTGTGCATTACAACAGAGGGACTAATCCCCTTCAAATCTGCTATCGTCCATCCAATTGCTGATTTGTGAGCAACCAGTATGTTCAACAATTCTTTCTCCTGATCCTCGGTCAAATCTGATGCAACAATGACCGGTAAGGTTTTCTCCTTTCCTAGAAATGCATACTTCAAATGTGATGGTAATTCTTTCAGCTCCAGCTGCGGTGGCTCAACCAAGGATGGCTTTAACTCCTTGTTCCATTTATCTGGAAGTTTCTCTTGATGACAGGACCACGGTGGCCTGTTTTCTTGCACTGCTTTAAGTTCAACTTCCCTTTCCGCCTCAATCAATTCCTGCATATGTTCTCTCTCCACCCTGTCAAACACTGAACAATCGTCTGATATGTTATCCTTGCTCACCAAAGGCTCATAGCAAGGAACACATCGGTCAACAATATCTGCCATAAAACAAGTATCACAAACAGGTGGGTTAGTAACGTTAGTGAACATATTCAACCTCATTTTCCGATTGCCAAATGTCATGTCGATTGTTCCTGAAACACAATCAATTATGTCATGTGCAGTGGCCAAAAATGGCCTCCCCAATATGACATCTGGTTGTCTCCCTTGTATCCCCGACACATAATCCAAAACCAAAAAGTCCACAGGGTAATAAAATTCTCCCACCTTAACAAGGACATCAGTTAACACTCCCCTAGGAAGCTTAGGAGTCAAGTCAGCTAACACCACAGTAGTGTCAGCCTTCTTGAGGGGACCAAAATCAAATTGATCATACAAGCTTCCCGGGAGAATGCTAATGCTAGCTCCCAAATCCAGTAACGCCCACCTATTTGAATTGAAATTAAAGGAGTTCCTGGGTCATCAAGCTTTGGTGGAAGTGCACCCGACAAAATAGCACTGACTTGCACATTTACATCTAACTTCTTAGGCAACCTTGGTTGTCTTTTCTGTGTGCAAAGGTCCTTCAAATACCAAGCATAAGCAGGTACCTGTTTAATTGCATCTAGAAGAGGCAGATTGATTTTTACTTGTTTAAAAACTTCCCACAACTCATCTTGTTGTGGGCCTCTTTTTGACTTGTTTGATTTGTCTGGTTTGACCAAGGGTGATGGAAATGGAGCCTTGTTATCAACATTTTCAGATGGTGAGTTATTATTTAAAACCGGTTTAGATGCAATAATAGGTTCCTCACTATCACTCTCTTCACTCTCATTTACATCCTCCACAATCCCTTCGACGAAAGGAGGTGGAGGAGTGACATGATTATTCACTTCTTTACCACTTCTGAGAGTAATTACCTGATTTACCTGAGCATTCTTTTGGCTAGAACTCTGATGAGCTGGATTTACGTGCGTATCGCTGGGAAGTGTTCCAGGAGGTCTCTGTGAAAGTTGCTCTGCTATCTGTCCCACTTGCTTGTTCAATGCAACAAAAGCCTTGTCCCTTATGTCATTTTCCTTCCTCATCTCTTTCATCATCTCAACGAGTTGATCAATTTTTGAGCCTTCAGAATTGGTGGATGATCCAGCTTGTTGATTTGCAGGCGGAGCTTGTTGCCTGTTGTTCTGACCACCTCCTTGTTGCTGATTCCCATAATAAGGTCTCTGATAATTGGCTTGTTGGTACTGTTGATGATCAAAAGCTTAAGGATAACTTCTGTTGTTTGCAGGTTGGAAATTCGGGTTCATCTGATTTGAAGCATTACCATACCTAAAATTAGGATGGTTTCGAAGCCCTGGATGGTAGGTGTTCGAGTTCATATCTCCATGCACTTGATTAACCTCTTCAGTTGGGCCCCCTTGTTGTTGCTGACACTGACTAGATTTGTGCCCAAGATCACCACATACCCCACACACATGATAGACCGAACCCGTTGGAGCTGAAGTGTTCTCCTTACCCAACCCGGCTATCTTTGCCACTTTATGTGCCATAGCCTCCAATTGCTCATTAGTCATTTGGATGGCTGCCCCATTCACCGTCTCATGCTTAGATCTTTTGTTCGACTGCTCCAACCGTTTAGAGTTGGCACACATTCTTTCTAGCAAATCCCAATCAACTTGTACATGATTATACAAGAAGGTGCCATTACTCTGTGAATTGATATCCCGGATGTCTTCAGACGACATTCCATCATAAAACGCCACCAATAACTCCCACATGTTAATACCATGATGAGGACACTTCCGTAGCATATCCTTGAATCGAGTAAAAGATTCATGAAACAACTCCCCACCCTTCTGCTTGAAATTTCAGATATTTGCTCGGGCCTCATTAGTTTTCTTCATAGTGTAAAACTCTTCCAAAAACTTCTGTTGTATGTCAGCCCATGTGTAAATACTAGCAGATGCTAGAGAATCAAACCATTCCTTCGCACGGTCTTTCAAACTGAAGGAGAACAAAATCAACTTAACCTCATCTGGTGTAAAACCTTGTAGCCCAGTTACCTGACAAAATTGCTCAAAACTCTGCAGATGTGGATAAGGTTCTTCAGTGGCACGCCCATGAAAAGTAGGCATGGAAGTCAATACTGCTGGACGGACTTCAAAGGATCTTCCATTTCTCACAGGTGTTACCACAGGAGAAGCATTCGTGGTCAAAGCTGGTTGGAAGTAATTGTTGGCAGCTTGGGCATGCATCATGCCTTGATTGTAGTTTCTCGGTACTCCCATGTTATGTTGTGGAGGCATAGGAATACCGGGCTCATAATTTGGTCCCTGCATTTGTGGCATCGGAGGCCTATAGAATCCTTGCGGCTGTGGAGGGTATCCTTGTGGTTGTTGCTGTGGGAATCCATATCCACCATAATTTATTTGGTGTTCTTGATTCATGTAATTCGGTGGTGGATTCTCGTACATGTTCTGTGGCTGCCCTTGACGCGGATCATATCCATTCCACCCATCATCCCATCGTTGTACCCTTACACCCGTTCCAAGTGTGCCATGCACACTATTATTGTCAAGAGTATCGCGATCGGTATTGGTTGGTGCTCTGCTTGAGGGTGGATTTGGGTTTTGAGGGTCATTCAGAGGTGGTTGATTGGGTGGTGGGTTGTTGTAGGGTGGAGGATCGAATTGATCCTCAAAGTTGAGTGGAGGAACATTAGAATTCACCATTTCTGGAGATGGATTTGGTTGGCTTGAAGATGCAAGATTGGTGCGATGAATAATCCTGTTGTGGCGAGCTGTTCGTTCAATTTCTGGATCGAAGTTCAACGGAGAAGATCTACCAGAATATCTTGTATGCATACGATTTGTGATCACCTGCACACAACAAAAACAAACAACCCAAGTAGTACTGCTTGAAACAAATTAATCTAAACAATAAACCTTGCGCACTGGCTCCCCGGCAACGGCGCCATAATTTGATCGCAGTCGAAGGTACAACCAAATTAAAACCTAAATACCTTTAGTAAAGGGTAAGTAGGGTATCGATTCTCGAGGAGCTCGTGGAAGGTTAACTGTTGCAACTAATTAAACTAGGCGATAAAAGTAAAACTGAATTTTGGATTTGATTAATTTTTAAGAACAACCGATTATGCACTTACTGAATTTAAAATTAAGAAATCAAAATAAATGAGAGTAAACTTGAAAACGAATAACAATTGATTAAAAATAGTAACCAACCCTAGACTTCAGACTTGATATGGATTTGAAACTGTTTAATTTAATTGCACGACAATTTGCCAACAATTCAACCAATAACAATTAAAATTCATTCGGTGTGTTAACCCAACGATCTGAGATCGGACAATGGAACACAATCATGAACTAATCTAACAGTTATCACTTTGACAAAAACCTGATTAACAATTCGATATGCTAGCGGCTGTAAAAGTCGAATGACAATCGAATAATTGCAAATTAGATTGATTCAAATCTATTTGTGAATCTGGAGGACAATTATAAACATACAAATGAAAGATTATCCAATCCCATGTTTACATTCATGCAATCAAAACAGTTAAAAATCCAAATATCAAAGTCTTACATCTAAGATTGGTTACCGGGTGCTTAGCCTGACATCACGCACGTCGATTTTTCAAAGTTCTTCCATGAATCCATGCTTGAATCCCTGATTTTGGGTGAAAAAAGCTTCAATCTTGATGATCCAAATGCCCTAAAATCGCCTCAACACTTCTGCTTGTTCGTCTCTCCCAAAAAAACTGACTTTCCATGCATATTTCTCCTCAGAATCGAAGCTCCCGTCTTTCTATTTTCCCGACCACCGTAAGTTACGTTTGCCTGGCCGTAACTTACGGCCAGCCCTTTTTCACTTCTTCGTTTCTTCGTTCCGATTCCCGTAACCTGCATTTCCACGTGCTCTAACATCTATGTTTTAACCCCTCTTACCTACAAACACAAAAGCTCGTAGTAATTGCTATCCATGCATATGTAATAAGAGAAAAACATATAAAATCGTGGGGTTAAAACACTCTAAACACACAAAATCCACATCCCATCACCCGCTGACCGATGGTGTCGATAGCAGCTGGCTCCAAACGACGAGCAACTAGAATCCGGCCTCTACGGGGCCACAACACATCCAGACGAGCCTCGTACTCATGCTCGTTCATGTCAAACTAGAGGTACGGGTGGTCCCTGTTGCCTGCCATCTGCACGACAACGAAAATGAAATCAGAACAGTTATGAAGATGCTAGACTGAATTTATGAAGTTTCTGACCCAAATTATGAAGGGGCACGGTCGCGCCTGGGAACGGGCATGACCGCGCCTAGGCCAAAATCCAATCCCACGGTCGCGCTGTGGCCGACCACGGGCAGTGCCAACCGGGAAACACGGCCGTGCCAAGTCAGGGCATGACCGCGCCTCGGTCAAGTGTTCAGCCGACGGTTGTGCTGGGCTAACCACGGTCATAAGAACAAGTCAACACGGTCGCGCCAAGTCCGGGCACGACCGCGCTAAGGGAAAATCAATTAGACACGACCGCCCTCAACAGAGACATGGCCGCGCCTGACCAAACCAAGGTTTCATTGGAATATCCAAAGCCGAGCACGACCGCGCCTGGTCATGGACGCGACCGTGCTCAACCCATTTTAGGGTTTTCAGAGTCAAATTTTTTCAATTTAAACAATTTTATGAAGGGGCTTTTGTAACCTAATCTTTCCAGGGAGTAAACTGATCGAATTCTACCTATTTACATCTAATATGAAGTTCAAAACAGAAAAATAACTAAAACCTAGAAAATTAAATCTAAAAAAAAAACGATCCTAATCCTAAATATAAAGACGAAAAGATTAGAATAGGGGCATACCTGAAATTGAAGTAATGGAGATCAACAATCGGGAAATCACGGGAATCGCAGCAGGGAGGTTTTGTTTGAGGAAAATATGAAAAATAACAAACTTCTGTCGTTTAACATTGCTTTAACCCGCCCCATTTTACTCAGGCACGACCGCGCATTTTACTCAGGCACGACCGCGCCTAGGGTTAGAGACACGACCGCGCCTGTGGTTAGGCACAATCGTGTCTCATACCCAGCAGATACAGAAACCTGATTTTTTATGAGGAGTATTCCAAACCCGACTGCGATTCTTCCAAGTTAAAATTTCTAAAAATTCAGAAGGTATACCTGTGACATTCCAAACATTATCCCAAATCCGTTGATCCAAAATACGTTCCGATCACCTAAACTCAAAAATAAATGGTAAAATCCTAAAAAAATAAAAATAAAAATAAGAAGATAAAAATCAGACAAAATCTAAGAATTGTTACCGAAACAGGCTAAGTTTATTAACGAGTCGTTAGCTAGACTCAAGTCCCCGAATTCATTTGCCCTTGGGGTGGAAGTCAACTACCTCTAATGCCGGGTCAACCGGTCCGTCAATATATGGCTTAAGACGATGACCGTTGACCTTGAAGATCCTCCCATCTTCATGTTCAATCTCGACGGTCCCATAAGGAAACACCTCTTTAACCGTGTAAGGACCCGTCCATCGGGACTTCAACTTCCTGGGAAACAAACGCAACCTAGAGTTGTAAAGCAACACACGACCACCCACTCGGAATTCCTTCTTGTCCTTCAAGCGTCGGTCATGTAAACTCTTAGTGCACTCCTTGTAGATCGAGGAGTTTGCATAGGCTTGATTCCTCAACTCATCAAGCTCATGAATCTGAGTGAACCGGTTCTCACCCGCGCTCACCAAGTCAAGATTCACCGCCTTCAATGCCCAATAGGCCTTATGCTCCAAGTCCACCGAAAGATGGCACGCCTTCCCATAGATCAACCTAAATGGTGTGGTACCAATAGACGTCTTATAGGCAGTCCGGAAGGCCCAAAGTGCATCATCTAACCTATCCGACCAATCCTTACGGTTCTGACCAACCGTCTTCTCTAGAATCCACTTTATGCCCCGGTTTGTGACCTCTACCTGTCCACTGGTCTGTGGATGGTATGCTGTGGAGAATCTATGGTTCACACCATATCGCGATAGAGCCTTCTCCAACTGGGCGTTACAGAAGTGGGTCCCACGGTCACTGATAAGGGCTTTGGGGGCGCCAAAGCGAGAGAACAGCTTCTTCAGAAATTGAACAACCACCCTAGCATCATTAGTAGGCAAGGCTTGAGCCTCGGCCCACTTAGAAACATAGTCAACAGCGACTAGGATATACCGGTTGCCACGAGAAGCTGGGAAAGGTCCCATAAAGTCAATACCCTAGACATCAAAAATCTCACAAATCTGGATGCTGTTCTGGGGCATCTCATTCCTCGACGAAATGTTGCTTGCCCTCTTGCAAGCATCACAAGCTCGGATCATCTCATGAGCGTCCCGGAAGATGGTAGGCCAGAAGAAACCGGCGTCAAAGACCTTCTTCGCGGTCAAGGTAGCTCCATGATGTCCACCTGTCGGGCCTGCGTGGCAGTGTCTAAGCACCTGACGTGCCTCATCTCCAAAGACACACCTACGCACGATCTGATCAGCCCCGACTCTAAACAAATAGGGATCCTCCCAAAGATAGTGCTTCACATCCGTAAAGAACTTTCGCTTCTGCTGATGCGTTAAGCCCTTAATCACAATCCAACTAGCAAGAAAGTTTGCAAAATCAGCAAACCATGGACACTCCTCATCCTGTGTCTGTATGTGCATGAGAAACTCATGGGGAAAATTGTTATTTATGGATGACCCCACAAGTTCAGATGAAGATGAGCACTCAAGACGGGACAAGTGGTCCGCTGCGACATTCTCCGCGCCCTTCTTATCGTGGATCTCAATGTCGAACTCCGGAAGCAGCAAAACCCACCGGATTAGCCGGGGTTTGGCATCCTGTTTGCTGAACAGGTGCCAAAGGTCTGCATGATCGGTGAATACAATGGTCTTTGATAGGACGAGATAAGACCGGAATTTATCGAAAGCGAAGAAAACAGCTAGGAGCTCCTTCTCTGTCATGGTGTAATGCTCCTGTGCGTCATTGAGCGTCTTGCTCGCATAATAAATCGGGTGAAACTGCTTCTCTCTCCTCTGTCCTAAGACCGCCCCAACAGCGAAGTCACTCGCGTCACACATGATCTCAAATGGCAGCTTCCAATCAGGAGCCACCATGATAGGGGCATTCACCAACTTCTCCTTTAACAAGTCGAATGCACTGAGGCACTCGTCGGAGAACACGAACGGGGCTTCCTTCTCAAGAAGCTGGGTCATCGGTCGGGCAATCTTAGAAAAATCTTTGATAAAACGCCTGTAAAAGCCCGCGTGACCAAGGAAGCTCCGAATAGATTTCACTGAGGTCGGCTGGGGCAGCTTAGATATGGTGTCAATCTTATATCTATCAACCTCAATCCCCGCACGTGAAACCTTGTGCCCAAGCACAATGCCCTCCTTCACCATGAAGTGGCATTTCTCCTAGTTCAACACCAGATTGGCCTCTTTACACCTAGCCAACATCCTCTCTAGATTCTCGAGGCAATGATCAAAGGAACTCCCAAACACAGAAAATTCATCCATGAAAACCTCCATGGAGTCCTCAATCATATCATGGAAAATGGCCACCATGCAACGCTGGAAAGTGGCCGGAGCATTACACAATCCAAAGGGCATCCGCCGATAAGCGAATGTGCCATAGGGACATGTGAATGTCGTCTTCTCCTGATCCTCAGGAGCAATCGGGATCTGGAAGTAGCCAGAGAAGCCATCTAGGAAACAATAGAACATCTTTCCTGCTAATCTCTCCAACATCTGATCAATGAACGGGAGGGGGAAATGATCTTTCCGAGTAGCATCATTGAGCTTGCGGTAATCGATGTAAACTCTCCAACCGGTGACTGTAAGAGTAGGAATCAGCTCATTCCTCTCGTTGGTGATGACAGTCATGCCTTCCTTCTTAGGGACAACCTGAACCGGGCTAACCCAAGGAGAATCGAAGATGGGATAAATCAAACCAACATCCAGTAACTTAATCACCTCCTTTTTTACTACCTCCTGCATGTTCGGGTTCAACCTCCTCTGGTGCTGCACAGCGGGCTTGTAGTCATCCTCCATAAGGATCTTATGGGTACAAAAAGAGGGATTAATTCCCTTAATGTCCATAATCCTCCATGCAATAGCCTGCTTGTGCTGCTTCAGCACCTCCAGTAACCTCTCCTTTTCATCACTCGTCAAATCAGAGGCGATAATGACAGGTAATCGTGACTCACCATTGGTGGGTCCTCAATAGAAGGCCGCTCAATCGGCTCAGACTCTCTATTAACAATAGCAAAAACCGCTGCACACTAGGGAAACTCATAGCTCTCCTGGCTATACAACTGCTCATCAAACTAATCCTCACCAACTAGATCAAATGTCTCCCCCCATACAATCTGGGTGTCCAGGGACTCCTCCTCAGCTGTGTCCTGGAGATGATCACTCACACAAGAATAAACAGCCTCAACAAAGTAAAGTGAATCATCCTGATTCTGGGTATGCTGCATGGATCTCCCTACATCAAAGGTCACTTCCTCTTCATCCACCCTCAATGTAAGCCTCCCCGAATACACATCAATCAGGGCCTTGGAAGTGGCCAACCTAGGATAATAGGGACATTCTTGTCCTCATCCATGTCAAGAATCACAAAGTCTACAGGGAAAACAAAACGATCAACCTTAACCAACATATTCTCCACTATCCCTCGCGGATACTTGACCGAGCGATCGGCCAGCCGGATACTCATGCGTGTCGGTGTAGGTTCTCCCAGCTCAAGCTTCGCGATCTGCTCGACCTGGTTCTTTATGGTTTGGATCGAAGCTTTCTGATTCCTCAACTCAGTCTCATACATGTGAAAACGCTCCTCCATGTAACGGTTCTGCTTCTCTGCCAACTGATTCTGACTCTCCGCGTTGGCAAGTAGCCGTGCAACCATGTCCTCCAAACTGGATTTACCCTCAGGTGCGGGTGGTGGACCGCTGCTAGAACCTTGGCCTGAAACTGGCCCTGCTGAGGTTGAAACTGGGAACTCTGTCCCTGAGACTGGTGGGACTGATGCTGGAATGGGGGCTGAGTGAATCCGGGTGGTTGCTGGCTATTGTTGCCAGACTTCCAACTGAAATTCGGGTGATTCCTCCACCCCGGATTATATGTGTTGCTATAGGGATTATTCTGGGGACGATTCTGGTTGGACATGAAATCAACCTGCTCATGGGCCCCCTGATCCCCAACCTGACAAGCACTCGTGGGATGCGCCCCACCACAAAACTCACACAAGGACTGGGCCTTGTGGACGTGCATCTGATCAATCTTGGTGGAAAGTGCTTCCACCTGGGCAGCTAAAGAGGTAATTCCATCCATTTGATGGACACCCTGCCTCTGAGTTCTCGCTCGGGAAGTATGCTGAGTGTAGCTCTTTGCTGCCACCTTCTCTAGCAAGTCATACGCCTCCTGGGGTGTCTTCGTTCCAATGTCTCCACCTGCGTATGCATCAATCAGCTGCTTCCCGGTCATCTCTAGACCATTGTAAAAGGTCTCACACTGCTGCCACTTCAACAATCCATGGTGGGGAACCTTCCTCATCAGTTCCTTGAATCTCTCCCACGCCTCATAGATCGTCTCCCCGTCGTCCTGCTGGAAAGAAAGAATCCTAGCCCTCAACTTTGATGTTTTCTCCGGAGGGAAGTACTTTTCTAAGAATTTAGCAGCCATCTGGTCCCAAGTACTAATGGACCTAGGGGGAAGTGACAGTAACCAAGCCTTGGCTCGATCCCGTAAGGAAAACGGGAACAACCGGAGCCGAATAGCATCGTCGGTAGCATCACGAATTTTGAAAGTGGCGCAAATCTCTTAGAAACTGGCCAAATGAGTATTAGGATCCTCGTGATCCTTGCCATCGAACTGACACCTGTTCTGAACCATCTGTATAATGATGGATTTGATCTCGAACTGATGTGCTCCAACCGTCTGCCTATTGATGCTCGACTCCAAACCCTCAAGTGTCGGTTTGCAAAATCCGAAAGCGTCCGACCCGCATCCTCGTTCGCCATCTCCTCTACCTCGTCAACAACAACCTCGTCAAATTCGAGTAACCGGGCCACAAATCGGGAACGGGCTCGCAATCTCCGATGAAGATCACGCTCCGGCTCGGAAGACGGCTCAGGAACCTCCTCGACGGGAGTTGAGAACATACACGATCTGCACGACAAGTTAGATTTAAATACGCGAACCTAGGACAAGAAAACACAAGTTAGACAAAAACAAAAATAAAACAAAAAAATAAAATAAAATAAAATAATACTAAAAATAAAAAAATGGGATAAAAACCAAGATATATATATATATATACAAATGAAGCTAAAAATAACAAGTAAAATGCGAAAAATATCTATACACACAAAATTGCAAATAACAACAAGAAAACACGATATTCACAAAAATATATATACTAAATGACTAAAAATTAATTCCAATTGTTCTCGCAAAACCGTGTCCCTGGCAACGGCGCCAAAAACTTTATGCGTGTAAACTATATATATATTTTTATAAGTATTTTACACAATTAGTTTTAAAAAGGGTTTTCACCAAATACTAATCACACACACCGGGCAGTGTACCCGTCGGATAACAATATAGTAAAGGTAAGAACCGGATATCAATCCGTGGACACGGGGGAATGCGATAATAAACCGGGACTAAATTTCAATCAATTATAGATTAAAGATGTTTAAGTTGATTTTTAATTAGACTAATATTTAAGAATATAAAACTTAAACTAAAATCACAAATCAAACAATCAAGGAGAAAATATCACTTCGGTGTCAAATCCATTTAGAATACATTCAATACATTCATAGAAAACATGGCAAATACACGATACATAAATTGACTAAATTCTCGTCAAAGATATCTAATCAAATGACTATTCAGAAAGCTAGCATGAATTACACAAACCAACCACCTAAAGTCATACAATGAGGCTCACGTGTTTAATAATCATGTCAATGTTTATAAAGATTGAATTAGCTTCCGATTAAGGTACACTAATCCAACAACTAGTTGGAAAGATAATATGAACAACACACTATCCACCTCAAGTTGATTAATTTAGACAACAATATGCATTTCTTCAACATACAATGTTCATATAAAGGTTATATATATTAGGAGGATGTGTCAACAATTCCTAGATAAATATAATACTAAATATGACACATCATAACAAATACTTTGTCTTTCCAAACATAAGCATAAGGTTACACATACAAATATAATGATTCATGAACAAGACTTCATTCACCATTCCTAGTCAAATGCCATAAACTAGTATAATTACATACACCAATCCATGAATATATGCATAAATCATAAGTTTTCCAACATAATATGACATACACAAATACAAGTCTTGTAAACTACTTAAAATACTTAAATACATAATTTCATCAAAGAATAATCATACGATTGTCATAACATTAACACAATAATTGCTAATAATCCATGAATGTTGTCAAATGTATCTAAACTTCATCTAAACCAAAGTGAACAGGAGTTTTAGCTCATCATGAGCATCAAAATTACAAATAAGTAGGGAAAAATAGTGAGAAACATGATATGAAAACAAGAATCAAACCACTCCTCCAAGCCTAGATGTTGTTGTTGATGTATGGTGATCCTCTTGATGTTGTATCCTCTCCAAGAATCTTGAAATATGGCTGGAACAAAGAGAACTCGAGCTGGAACAGTAGATTTTCCCCTGGGTTGCTGAATGTCTGAATGAGAATTAAGTTCTGTTTAAATAGAAAAGGGGAGGCACGACCGTGCCAGGAGAGAAGGCACGACCGTGCCTAGTACAAGGACGCAGTCGTGTCTAGGTCTTGGCACGACCATGTGATAGAGGTTTGACCGATCCGTAGCTTCCATTGGGTACCACTGATCGAGGATGTATGACTGTTCAGACTCACGAGATGACACGCGACCGTGGGCGGCCAAGGCACGGTTGTGCCTTGGAATTTGGCTTGGCGCGGTCGTGCCAGATGTGGGCGCGATCGTGCTTAGGGTTTTGGAGCTTGGCACGACCGTGCCAAATTGGGTCACGACCGTGCCTCCATCACAGAAACCCTAAAACTTCACTTGTTTATCCTGGAATCTTCTTGTTTATTCACTAAGCTTCACAAAAACCTACAAAACAAGAAATGAAGCAAATAAGTGTCTAAACGTTGAATATAACCAAGAATTGATCATTAAATGAGCGAAGTTTTGTGCCAAAAAGGTGTGTAAATACTAACACATCACCTGTACACCTCCTGGAATGCCAACTACAAGCTAGTGGTCACTTGTGCTAAAAAACATTTAAAATATTTTGAATCAGTATAACGCTGGTGAGTTCATAAATAAAATTGTATTTTTACAACATGTATCCTTGATACAAGAATTAATGCCTAGTCTGGGTCTTATAATAATCCCTTTTCCAATCCATCACTGAGTAACCTAACTTGGATTCTGAGTCTACAATATACATATATACGGCGACACCCTGGCTTCCGGATACAAGTCCGGCGAAATACGAGAGGGTCAGTTCTCGCCCATTAGTCCCCCCAATCATGGCCATAATAAGTATTTATTATAGGATATATGCACGGATAGTATTGGGATCTCAGATCAAAATCATTTACAAACATATTATAGGATTCATACTGGAAGCCGACTACTTACTAAATGGAAAGAAGACTGAAAACATCTTCCGAGCTGTTGCCAAGGGGGAGTATGTTGGGACATACTTGTGACAACATGCTTGAAGGTATTTAGTTCTTAGTTCTTTACTTGTAATGGTCGTGTTCTTGTAATAGTCGTTTTGAGTTGTAATCAATGATGTTTTGTATGTGGCGAACTTACCATGTTCGCCAAGGCAAGTTCAGGCGAACTTGCCAGGCGACATTGAAAAGTTTGCCTGTGGTGTTTGTTCTCCTATAAATAGATGTTTAGCAAGGAAATAAACAGAAGATTATTTACTTGCATTGTTTTTTTTATTGTTCTTCGCACACATGATCATGAATACATTTGATTCCGCACTACGTATACGTGACATGTCGACTCGAGTTTATCGATCCACTATACCTACCATGGGACCTACAAATTGTCTATCCCATTTGTCCTGTTCGGTTCATGCCATTGGGTCAGGAAAAACCGAACACCTTAGTGGCTTGATTTACTCTTTATTTGGTTATGTTTGTTGTGTGTTTGACATTTAGGATAAACTTATTTTTCAAATGACAACCATATAAGTTTTAAAACGATTCAACATAATTGAAATAATGAGATTTTAAAATAGAGATTTTAGTTATCTCGTAAAAGATTATTTAAAATAAAGAGTTATTTTAAAAGTAAAACCGAGAGTTTTGGACATAAATTAAATAGAGATTTAATTTTTTGAAACTCAGATTAATTATTTATAAAAGAGTTTATTAATAGTTGATAAATTTTTATTCGCGATTATATCGACTCACTTAAATTAATATAGAATATTAAAATTAAGTGTCTCGAGAGATAAAAGGAGTTTTATCGTTATCCCAAACCAAAATGTAAAATTGAGAATTTAAAAAACCCGGACGACAGTCTTGCATATGGATTGTTGTCATGGTGTGTTTTTTACCCATAACCGGTAAAACACTAAATAACTCCCTTAGAAAATCGACAGGTCTGTGCCACACTATTGTTAGGACACTTAAACCGATATACCCGAACCCCTGAATGAATGTGCCTCAGCCTTACATTTGGGCCTACCGTGTCGGGACATTGTGGTATCGTGATTCCCGAGAGTCTTGGGCCGATTGCCACACGTCGCTAAAATAGGACAACTATCACTCAACCCTAAAGTACATAGATGGGAAAAGTGGGCATAGATGGGGTTAAACATACCAACCTAGATAACCGTTATCTAAACAGCCTCTTAAAGTCTAATAATTGTATCACATACAATTGGTAACCGTTATCTACCTACATAGCCGTCTCTCATGGAAAGTGCTCACCATTCATGAGGCATGGTGAAGCGTGGATCTCAGTTCTTAAGTAAATAATTTTAAAGTTTTAGAGGGTCATTATTTATTAAGATTATTTAAAACAATGAAAATACTAAAATGTTTATTCTTCATTATAGATGTATCAAACTAAAACCGAGAGTGTGTAGAGCCTATTACCGATATACTAAACGTTAAACTCGATGGAACGAACTTATTGGATTGGTACTACAACTTGAAGGATGTCCTTAAGACTAATAAGAAGTTACACGTTCTAAAGTTCCCGGTACCTAAGTAGCCGCTTGGGCATACCAACAGGTTTGTTCGATAAGCTTGGAGAAAATTCAGGGATGATGTGGGACTCGTATCAAACCTAATGTTGGCATCCACTGACCCAGGGATTAGATCTACCTTAAGGTATTGGTCTGCTCATGACAAGATCAAAGATTTGAAGAGAAGATTTCATCAAGAGTAAGACAAAAATCCTTATAGTTCCTTGGAGGAAACAGTGAGAAACTTACAATGAAGGATACTAAGCGTGCTATGACCATGAGATGCAAAGTTGAAGACCTCAAAAAAGCAAGCATACTTTTGGATGATCACTTAGTTATTGACATGTTTGTCGATTAAGTTTGAGACAATTATGAAAGTAAGATGCTCCAACCAAGTCGTTATAATGAGGTGAAGGAATTCATCTCTTGGTATGCAAGAGCGAATCCCAAAGATGCTTGGAGCATGACATGCTTTGTTGATGAACTTGAGCGGAAAGGGACATACGTCAGTGAAGACATCGTTAGAGGAATGTTTAATGATGGTCTTCCTGCCTGGCATAAGTAGAAACAAAGAGGTACAAGGAGAAACTGTCGAAACCAGGTACACGAGCAAAGAGATTGGTGAAACGAAAAAGTAATTCTCTAAAACAAGATGTCGTGTTAGAAAAATACTCGAGGCAACTGAAGTAAGAGATTTTTTTAAGGCATTTACTTCAGGTATCCCGACAACGGTTCCCTAATTCTTTTATCTTTTAAAAGTTGGACTTTTAAAGAATGCAAACTCATTTTTCAGAGATAGAAGAAAGGGAGGGATGTAAAAGGAAAAGAAAAATAGATGAAACTTGAAGGTCACTTGACAATGGAGATTCGAGAGATTCAAGTTTTAGGATACATCATTGGATGATGCTATGATTATTTTGTTTGGAATAATTTAATTCCCCGTTTTATTTTTTTTTATTAATGCATAAACGAATAACTTTATTTGGAGTAAAATTTAGTAATTTGTGTAATATCAAGTTGCCACAATTGAAATGAGAATCCAAACATCTAAAGATATGAGGTATTAAACATATGAAATATGTTACTCATGGACTATTAGATGAATATTAGATCGGATCTAATGGATACCAAAAATGAGTTTAAAACAAATCACTTGGTTAAACTTGGCAGAGTAATTGTATGAGATATAATGCAACACACTTAAGTTTAATCTTCCAAGATGATCGATATTGTTTCACCATTGAATAATCTTATGAGATAAGATCACAGAACCATAATAGTTATCATTACGCTACGAAAAGGTGATTAGACGAGGATCTCCGGGATCATGTCTAGTGTTGATGCACATTCCTGTGACAAACACTCTGGATAGAGTCTTAGTTTGTATTTCCTTGTTTGTAATTGTCTTTGTATGTAAGAGTCTTTATGTATTAGTTTATCGAGTTGTATTTACTTTTACATATTGAATGTTGCAAAATTGTCTAAGTGTTTTGCGCACTTGTAAGTGTGCAGGAGAAAGCTCTTACATACTTAGCAAGTACGCAAGAATACCTTTGCGTACTTGCTAAGTACGTAAGAGCATTTTGCCCTACGCACTTGCTAAGTGCGCAGACATCAGGTCTTGTATAAGCAGGATAGGTTGACAGAAGTTAAGTACGCAGTCTTTATAGAAAATACGCAGATTGTAATCTTAGTGCTTTTCTCTGTAACCTTCAAGTGTTGATAATACAAAGAACGTTTAAAGTGTTTTCTCTTGTCGGTTTACTTTGTTTAGCTAGACTCTCCACCTAGTCACGGGCATTCCGCACCCGGTCCGACTAGTAGACCCACTTGCATGTGACGATCCGTCACACTCGAGGGACCTACAAGTGGTATCAGAGCTTTGCTCCTGATTTTGAGTGTTGTTAGTGAGTTTGGAGAGTTTCTACCGAGTTTTTACAAGCAAAAAGAAGTATTTTTGTTGATTTTTGTGATAAAATAGGGGTAGCTCTTGAGCACTATTTTAGAAGTAAAAATCACTCAAAAACTGATTTTTGTTGTGTATCTGAGTGTTTTGAGCATCAAAGGTTGGTTAGAAACAAGTTTCTGACCCTTTGGCTCATTTGCATTGATCATCAGTCCAATTTTTACCTTCTTCGACGAGTTTCAGGTGACCGGAATAGTTTGGTGAGAGTTGCTGAAAAGGTGTTGTGCGTACTTACCATTTCTGGCAAAAAGGACAGTTTTATGCATACTTACTAAATACGCAAGACTTATCTCCTGCGTACTTACAAGTACGCAAGACTGATCTTCTGCGAACTTAAGTTATATCCTACGTACTTATTATTTACTCCTGCGTACTTACAAGTACGCAAGAGCAAAACTAAATACGCAAGACCATTTCACAAGTGCGCAGAGCCAAAAATCAAGTGCGCAACTGTGTCTGACTTTTCTGAAATTTGACTAAGTGTTCACTATGTCGAATCTTCAGAATTTGGGAAACATGTTAAATTATGATAATGAGATCGGTACACCACAGAAACCACCAAAGTTGCTGAACGTGAACGATTATTCTAATTGGAAAGCACTTTTTGAGCACTACATTTCGTATACCGACTCATCGCTATGGATACCAATCCTTGAGGGATATAAGCATCCCACATACATCTATCTTGATGAAGCCATGCCTAAACCTATCTCTAAACTCATTGATGAAGAAAAGAAAGCTTATGATCGTGAAAAGAAGGCACTTGGTTCGATCACTATGGCATTAACTCGGGAATTGTTCCACAGTTTCCGAGGTTATGACAATTCCAAGGATCTTTGGAGAGCTTTAAAGAAAAGATTCGAAGGAAATAGTGATATCAAGAAGAGTAAGCGGGATCTTCTCAGGAAGCAGTATGAGTGCTTCAAATTTTTAGAGAACGAATCTTTAGATGACCTCATCTCTAGATTCTATCATTTACAGACTGAGTTGAAGGCTTTTGAACTCAGGTATCCAGATGAAGAGATGGTGGAAAAGTTTTTGATGCTTTACCACCCAAATTTGAGATGTACACAACCCTGATGAGGGAAAATCCTAAATTCTATGAGTTGACAATAGAGGAGGCAATAGGAAAGGTTCAAGCTCATGACATGAACCTAAGAAGAAAGGAGAGCTCAGGAAGACCCCAGATACAAGACCCTTCTATGTATCATGGGACGACTTCTACATCCAAGTCATCGGGCTCTGGAATTGCCCTCTTCACTGGAAACCCTAATGAAGAAGACCACTCAACTGGTTGTGGTGGTCATGCATGCTATGCTTCAGGATCAGGGTTGGGGTCTCATCATCAACATACCTCAAGAAATCCTCCTGCTACAACAGCTATAGCCAAAATAGCTGAAGATCATGTAGCATTATTCTCATCATGTATGCTTGCCTATGTGAACTTCATTGGCGGCAAGCTCATGGATCCCGAGACAATTGAAGAAGATTTTAATCAAGTAGATCCTGATGACATGGAGGACATGGATATTCAATGGAATATAGCCATGCTATTGAGGAGAGCCAAGCGTTTCCTGAACAGAACAGGAAGAAAGTTTATTGGCGGGCATCCTAATGCCAAGGTCGGGTTTGACAAATCTAAGGCCAAATGCTACAAGTGTCTGAACTATGGACACTTTGCTCATGAGTGTCAGAAAGACAGAGCACCTGCCTCTGGTTTTACCCGTCCCAGCCAAGGAAACAGCCATGGCCACAACAACTCAAACCACCACAATCAAAGCCAAGGTGGAATGTCCAATGCACTGGTAGCCCAACAGGACGAAAGCTTTGATTGGGGTGTTCATCTGGAGGATGCCATCATCGCACAAACACAGGTTGGTCTCATGGATGAGATCATGGAGATGATGGAAGCAGAGAAAAGGGAAGCTTCTATGGAGACGAAAGCTACAGAGGAGGTGAAGGAAGCTGAGGAAAAGGAAGCTTCTGTAGCTGATGAGGAGGAATCGACTACTGTTGTTGCTCTCAAGGCCATTGGAGAAGCAACAAGTTCATATTCTGAGGTAGATTCTAACCCTTTCTCTGTTATTTCATGTTCTAAATGTCTAGGGCTAAAACTTGAAAATTCTAGGCTCCAAGACAAAATCAAACCCCTAAGTATGGCAGCTATAAACTATAAAAAAATGAAAAACGTTTTAAAGATTCTATTGAAACGTTGAAAAAAGAAAAAATGTGAATATTCTTTAAAAATAACTGATCAACAGCTTCACTTAGATGTTGCATACAGGGGGTTAGAAAAACGGAACAATGAAATCAACAAACTGCAAAATGAGATCTTGAAATTAAAATGCTCTAATGAGAAGTTGAAAAACTCTCGCTTTGTGGTGGAACACTACGAATCTGTAGTGAGACAAATGAATGGGTTAGGTTTGGGTACTAATGCTATTCCTTCACCAGTGAGCGGGAAGTTTATCAATAGCTTAATAGACATTGATCTCACTTGTCTAGATGAGTCCTCTGATAAGGATGATTCCCCTAAAAAGGATGAGTCCTCAAGTAAGGCTAACTCCACATCTAATGAGGAGTTCTTTACTTCTTCTGATGATGGGTCGGTTAACACTTGCCCTGAAGGCGTAGTATCTGAGGAGTTGTTGACTGAACAGAAAGTAAAGAAAAACGTTATCACCAATAGTGATAATTGCATTTTAACTGAACCCGATATCATTGAAACAAATGATAATCTAAAGGTAATGCTTTATGGGGGTTATAAAAGTCTTAACCAAGTAAAGAAAGAGGCTTTTTCAGCTCACTATGGGCTTGGTTACAAAGAGAATTTGGAAAAATACTATACTCCCAAAAACCAAACTGTAAAGGTTCAGACTCCTGTTCATAAACCAACTCCTCCTGCTCATAATGCTGAGTTATCTAAGACAAGATCTAATGAGCCTTACAAGAGAACTTATGTAGACAAGAGGAACTGTTTTCATTGTGGCTTGGTTGGTCACATTTTTGTGAACTGTCCTTCGAAGAACCAAGGGAAACGGCCTGTTGTTTCACAACCAGCTATTATCCCCAAGTCGCGACCAATGAAACCATCTCCCAAACATCCAAAGCAAAATGTGGTGAAACCACCAGTCAAACCGATGGTAAAGCCTAAGATCAAATCTGAAGCTAAACCATCTGTTTCAAGAAAGGTAACGCAACCCGCTGTACCTTGTGTATCTACCTCCAGTAGTACACGCACTGGTGAAAAATCCGTGGCGAGACTTTCTAAGCCACAAAGAAGAAGAAGAAATAAGAGGTTGAGAAAGCTTGAACAGCTGACTTCAGTTCAATCAGGTGAAGCTTCCACAAGTTCACCTGCTATAGTTGAACCAAAGTCTCCTGTTCCGGTTAAGAAACAGAAGAGATCCTGGACTTCAAAATCTAAAACTTCTCAATCTCCTAGTTCTATTTCTTCTAAAGATTCATCAATTTTGAACAGTCATCATGACTGTGAGTTAAAGGAAGTAGTCTATTTTGAAAAGGATGGACGACCCAAGACCACAATGGCTTGGGTCTCCAAATCTAACTAATTCTTTTGTTACTCGTGCAGGGACGTCCGAAGGGTACTATCTCTAACCGCTGGTATGTAAACAGTGGATGCTCCCGGCACATGACAGGAAACATGGCCTTGCTTCAAAATGTGAAAATATTCAGAGGCGGTTATGTGGCCTTTACAGGAGAAAAAGGCGGCAGTATCACGTGTCAAGGCGTGGTTTCGAACGGTTGTGTCAGCTTTGACAATGTCAACTTTTGCGAGCAGCTGAAGCATAACCTGTTGAGTGTCTCCCAAATGTGTGACAAGGAGTACTCGGTGATGTTTGACAAATCAGAATGCCTGATTCTCAACCCTGGTTTTAAAGTTCCCAAAGACAGGATCCTGATGAGAGCGCCAAGATCAAACGACACCTATCAGATCAATATGAGCGTGGCAACAACCACCTCATCAGTTACTACTTGTTTACTTACCAAAGCACAGAGCTTGACTCTATCTTGTGGCATAGGAAACTCGGACATATTTCATATCGTAAAATAAATCATCTTGTCCGAAACGGTTTGGTAACCGGGGTTCCTAAGCTGAGATTTACCATTGCAGATGACTGTATGCCTTGTAAAAAGGGCAAACAGCAACGGAAGTCTCACAAGCCCAAGCTCCAAAACTCTATTGATACCCCTTTGGAGCTATTACACATGGATCTGTTTGGCCCCATAAGTATCAGGAGTATTGGAGGTAAGTCGTTCTGTCTGGTTGTAACTGATGATTTCTCACGTTTTTCTTGGGTGCATTTTTTAGGTACTACAGATGAGACTGCTGATATTCTTCAATACTTGATCCTGAGCTTGGAATCTCTTTGCAAGCTGAAAGTTATAAGGATAAGGAGTGACAATGGAACTGAGTTCAAGAATAATTTGATGGAGCTTTTCTGTCTCAAGAAAGGGATCCGTCACGAATTCAGCGCGCCATACACGACACAGCAGAATGGAGTTGCTGAACGGAAGAACAGAACACTGATTGAGACTGCAAGGACTATGCTGTCGGATGCAAAGCTTCCTGTTTCTGGGCAGAAGCCGTTAATACAGCTTGTCACGTATTAAACAGTGTTCTGGTTGTGAAGAGCACGACTTGTTACGAGTTGATCAACAATCGACTTCCCAATCTTGATTACCTAGTTCCTTTTGGTAGTCCTTGTTCCTTGTTGCTACAGTACAAAGACCGTTAGTCTAAGTTTCATGCAAAAGCGGTGGAAGGCATCTTCTTAGGATACGTTGCCAACTCGCCTTGCAAGAGAGTGTACAATATAGGAAGTCGTACTGTCGAGGAATGGTTTGAAGTGGATTGAAGTAAACACAGTATTCCACCAGAACCAACAGGTCCAGCTTGAGGTTTTGATTATGATGGGCTATTCAAGTCATTCAATATTCCTGATTTATCTGCAGAAGACGCCACAAATGTTTATGAATTATTTGGTGGTGGCGATGACTCCAGTTTTTCCACTCGTGCTACTGTACCAATTTTAACTCCAGATTCCAATGCTGCATTTGCATCTGGAACTCATGACAGTGATAACAGTGAAGATGTTCATGTTGATGGAGATGACGCTCAAGCTAATCCTAACACTATGGTAGGAAATGAAGCTCTAGCTGATCCAATTAATATTGAATCTTCTTCCTCTGGAACACAGGAAATGGGGGAGTTAAGCACGAATCTTGATTTAGAAATTCAGGAACCAATTGTACCGGAGACGACAGTGCATATGAATCATCCAATCGACAACATTATTGGTGATCCTTATGCCGGTGTTCAGACTCGTCATAGAACCATCACTGAGAACACCTGTCTTTACTCGGAGATATTTGACACTGGTGTCATGGAAACATGTCTGCATGCTGCATTCGTGTCCCAGTTAGAGCCGAAGAATGTGAAGGAGGCTCTCACTGACAACTGCTGGATTGAGGCGATGCAAGATGGATTGTCTCAATTCCAAAAGATGCACGTGTGGGATTTGGTTGACTTGCCAAAAGGCTTTCAGCCAATTGGAACCAGATGGGTGTTCAAATGCAAGACGGATGATCGTCATGTTGTTGTGAAGAACAAAGAAAGATTGGTTGTTCAGGGTTTTTATCAGCAAGAGGGCTTGGATTACACGGAAGTATATGCCCCAGTTGCTAGAATTGAGGCCATTCGACTGTTCTTGGCTTATGCCACATATGTCGGCTTCAAGGTCTATCAACTTGATGTGAAGAGTGCTTTCCTTTATGGTAAAGTTCATGAAGAGGTCTGTGTCACTCAACCTCCCGGCTTTGAAGATCCACATAATATCAATAAAGTGTACAATCTCGACAAAGCACTTTATGGTCTTCATCAAGCACCAAGGGCATGGTATGAGACATTATCTAAGCATTTACTATCTAATGGTTTCGACCGTGGACAGATTGACTCAACTCTCTTCATTAGGAAAGCAGGAGGTGACATTATTCTTGTACAAGTCTACGTCGACGACATTATTTTTGGATCTACCAATGATGGGATGTGTAGGGAATTCGAACAGGTAATGAAATCCAAATTTGAAATGAGTAACATGGGTGAATTGTCGTTCTTTCTTGGTCTGCAAGTCAGTCAAAGAGAGGATGGCATTTATCTACATCAAACTAAGTATGTACAGGACATCTTGTCAAAATACAAGATGAATGATAGCAGTACTTATGGCACACCTATCCCAGTCAATCATGGTCTGCATCCTGACAAAGATGGAAAGGATGTAGATAGCAAATTGTACCGTGGGATGATCGGATCACTTATGTATCTCACAGCTTCAAGACCCGATATAATGTTTGCTGTGTGCTTGTGCTCAAGGTTTCAGTCTCAACCGAAGGAGTCACATATGATAGCAGTGAAGAGAATTTTCAGATACTTGAAAGGGAAACCCCGATTAGGTCTTTGGTACTCTAAGCACCAGTCATTTGACTTCAAAGCCTACACTGATTCAGATTATGGCGGTTGTAACCTTGACAGAAAGTCAACTTCTGGTGGATGTCAATTCTTAGGAGACAGACTAGTCTCCTGGCAGTGCAAGAAGCAGTCAACGGTTTCTGTCTCAACTTGTGAAGCAGAATACATTGCTGCGGCGAGCGGTTGTTCTCAGATATTGTGGATTCAGCAGCAATTGAGAGACTACAGCTTAAACTTCACTAGAACTCATTTATTCATTGACAACAATGCCACCATGTCCATCACAAATAACCGGTGAAACATTCCAAAACTAAACATATAGAGATTCGCCATCATTTCATCCGTGATTGTGCTGAAAAGCATTTAATTGAACTTGTAAAGGTTCACACGGATGACAATCTTGCTAACCTTTTCACAAAGGCATTTGATCGATCCCGTTTTGAGCATCTTGTCAACTTGATAGGAATGTTCAATCCAGAGTGAAAATTAATTTTTCTTAAATCAATTCAATTCATGGAAGTTAAATTTTATTTCTTTTAAATTTTCTGTATAGTTCTTTTAAGTCTCAAAATATTTTACAAAATAAAAAAAAATAGAAAATGGAGAAAATTTCAAAGTTAACTTGAGAAAAGAGGAAATGATAGTGCATCAGAAATGATCTATACGTCATAGACTGCTCATATGGGAAATGATTGCGTCATGCTTACTTAATTGTTTAAATTATTATGTTTTTAATCTGCTTATTTACAAGTAATTTGAATTGTCAGTAGGGTGTATGCGTCTTTGAATTACTAGTAGTGTGAAAATTAAATCTAAATTACAACTGTGATTTGAACCCATGTTTGCAAGTGTGTGTACGTAAAAGAGTAGAAAAGATCATTATCAGATAAAGGATGTTAGATTTTGGCAATAATTTTCTCTTGAGGTCAGTTTCGGGTTATGTCGTTAGCACGATTAATGCGGTTCATCTCACTGCCCATACTCACAAGTATGCAAGGAGAGATTGAATCAAGACATGTCTCTACATCAACCGTTGAGCATGTATTCACCCTTGAATCACTCCTGATTCATTGAAATCAAATCCAGATAAAAGTTGGATCCCCCTACCTTATTCAAACACCAAACTCATTATCCTGAATCATCATACCGATATTCAATGAAGAAAATCAAATGAAACCAAGACAAATGAATCACTCGATTCTGAATCTTATGATTCCTGATAATCTTTATGGATTCTGCTTGATTTTTCCTGTGCTAATAGATGTAACTTCATTCTAAAAATTTAGAAAATCATTGGGAAAATCTTAGATGACTTGAGATAATGCAATTTACATTATTGTAGCATATCAGTGGGGTACACATTGTATATCTTATAATTAATACCTTAATACACAAGAACGTGATACAAAGATGCTTATAGTTTCAAATCTTATAATATTGTCAACTTGAATTACTTGTTTATGTGCTTATTACGTATGAATAAATAGTAATCCATGACATGATCCCATATTCTTTGATGTTTATATTGTATCGTTTTTGCTAAAAGATAGCCTGATATGATCCTCTACTCGTGTCTTTGATCAAAAATAGTCTGTGTGAATACTTGTATATTTTTTATTAGAAAAGATCAAAAGGATTTTAAGTTTATGCATAGTTCAATCTTATTCAGAAAAAGCTAAAAATATTTGTGTTTAACCTTCCTGAATTGTATTTGAATCCTCTTGATTGAATATTTTTAACTTGTTCGTTATTTGACTTGAAAAACTTCATAAATTTGAGTTGAAAGTTTGCGCACTTAAGGGTTTGTGCGTACTTGTAATTGCGCATGAAGTAAGCCCTGCGTACTTAATAAGTATGCAAGAGTTAAGTCTTGCGCACTTGTAAGTACACAAGAGTTAAAGCTTGCACACTTGTAAGTACGCGCGAGTTAAAACGTGCGCACTTGCTAAGTACGCACGGCCTTTTAGTGTTGAGTATAAAAGGAGGAGTTAGAAATTTTCAGGGTTTTCACCATATTCAAACCGATTTTTCCCTATGCAAACTTACTCAAAAATTCAAGTGTTCCAATCTGATTTTTCGTCCCACTACTAGTTTCATCACCTCGTAACATCGATTTGGTGAGATTTTGGGCTTAATCCATCCACAAAAACTCTCGATTTTAGACCGATTCTTGACTAAGTTAATCGAGGTTCAAACCGTGATTGTTAGGGCAATTTGAGGGTTGTTTGGGTAACCTATTATCATTAAACATGATTAGATCACATAATCGACACTTAAAAGTCCTTTTTAATCTTCGATTTTGACCTTGTGCATGAAGTTGAACCAACAGTGCTTCAGTCGAACAGTTTTAGGTCAAATTTGGTCATGTATAGTAGTATTTGGTGTTGTTGTTGGTCCCATAGGTTAGAATCATTGATTTCGACCTAGTGGTGACCGAATACACACCAATTTTTGCACATTGATTGAATTTCAAACTTCTGAATTTTTCCACCAAGTCCGTTTCCTGCGCACTTAACAAGTACGCAAGAAGCACTTCCTGCGTACTTGTTAAGTACGCAAGAGGAAACTCCTGCGTACTTGCTAAGTACGCAGGACCAACACTTGGCAAAAAATTTCTAAGTCTGAAATTCAGTTCAAAGAGTAACTGCTATACTGAGTCGTGTTTATTCATTTCCAATGATACGTGTTGTTCTGATTATGTTTTCTGTGTGTTTTTGCAGATCATGGCTCGGGCGTTTACTAACGAATTCAACATGTTAGCTAACACTGAACCTGAATGGAAGGGTGCAGCATTGCAGTACAGAGACATAGTTGATTTCTTGAACCGTTCAAGAATCAGCTACGCCATTTCTGCTGACCCGATAGTGTCCAGACCCTACCTTGAGCAGTTTTGGGAGACTGCAGAGCACGACTGCACGGTAACCTCGAACGTTATAAGGGCTACCATTGCTGGTCATGATATTGCTTTCTCTGAAGATACCATACGAAGGGTCCTTTAATTCAGAGATCTCGCGACCGACCCGACAGCCTATCCAGATTACTTGGTGGACGGATGTTGGAGACAAAGAATGGGATATGTCGGTGCAAGGGACTATGCTTCATACAAAAAGATGTGGGTATTAGACCAATGGAGATATTTCGCCCACATCATGATCATGTGCATCTCATCAAGGAAAGCTGGGAAAGATGCCATGGGTCATGACCTTGCAGCAGCCATGGTCGGTCTTTCTCTCAACAAGGGCTACAACTTCTCCCGCTACATCTTTAAGGCCATCAATGACCAGATCAACATAGCGGAGAGGTTTCGGTTCTTGTTATAACCTCGGTTTGTGCAACTTCTGATTAATGACGCGTTGCCAAACCTTCCTGCTATAGGGGAGAGACTGCATGTAAAGAGGGTGGACAAAAGAGTATTCGCCCAATTCCTAAAGCTAGGCAGTGTAGATCCTACCCCTGTGCATAAAGAACTCTTTGGCCACCTCATCAATGAAGCGTATGTGGCCCCAGGTGACTGTAGATGGTACAGTCCCGACTCGGAGCCTGAATTGAGTGAACACTCCGATGAACAACAAGAACAACAACAGGAGGAGATGGATAGTGATGATGGAGACGACGAAGGAGGAAATGATGGTGCTGAGGGATCCGACTCGGAAGCGACTGATTCAGATTCTTCCGATTCCGATGATGCACCGTCACAGGTACACCCAAGGAGAACGGCTATGGTAACCCTACCTGAGTCGTCCTCCAAGAGAAAGCGACAGTCCTCTAGCAGCGAATACGAGCCAGACTTTGACTCTGACACTGCTATACAAAGACAAAGAAGGGAAATCATTCACAAGAACAGGGGCGATAGGCAACAGCCCGCTATCCCCAGTGAGGTGGAGGCTCAGCAGCAAGTATAAGTCTCAGCTGCGAGTCCTGATTCAGCCTCCACCCCACCCTCACATCAAATTTACCGTAGGAGGAGGCCACAGGTTCAAAGTGAAGTGGCTGTCACTACAACCACATAAGTGATTCCTGTGATAGTGACCCTCCCTACCACTACTGTCTAGGTGGCGATGACTACTCCAATTTTCACGGATTCAGTCACCATCACCCCTACCATTACCCCTACAACACTCATCACATCCTCAATCCCAACCACCACCGTTGAACCGTTAAGTCAACCCTTCAATTATGGAGATTTCACACAAGGGTTTGACTTTGATACTATATTCTCCTCCCCTATTCACAATGCCGAGGCATCATCATCTAGACATCCTGATCCGAATGCTGGAAGGATAGATGTTCTGGAATCCCATGTTGCTGGTTTGTTGGAAACTGTTTGAAAATCAAAGGAGGAGTCTGACGCTCAACAAGCACAGATTAATTCATTGGTAGACGAAGTTAGAATCCTACGTAGCCAGAGAACAGGGACTGATGAAAGATTGAAGAACGTCATGGCCCAGAACGAGCTCCTAAACAAGACAAATGAAATGATTCTGGGTCACAGGGCGTCCATGGAGCTGAGGTTTGATACCTAAAGGAATGAGCATGAGCTGATGGTCAAACTGATTGGTGACCTGACCAAGAAGCTTGATGCTCAGGGGGAGAAGGAGAAGGAGAAGGAGAAAGAGAAAGAGAAAGAGAAAGAGAAAGAGAAAGAGAAAGAGAAAGAGAAAGAAAAGACACCTACTGGTGATGAACCTTGTCATCCGATCGACTTGACTAAGGATGACGACAAAGACAAGGATCCCGAAGCCGGTCCTAGTGGAGGTGAGCACCAAGCTTTAGCAATTGTGCCCATCTCTGCTATTCCAATGGCTCAGGGGGAGTCTACTTATCAGGGTGGTGGTGATACATCTGGTGGTGGTGGTGAGAAAGGAAAGTCAGCGGCTGACGTACTTAAGGACTTATCTGATGACGAGATCCTATATCTAGAGCCTAACTATTCCAAGGAAGCACAGATTGATGCTCTCTTTAATCTAAAAGAAGGAGAGATCGACTCTGGTGATGATTGGGATGATGATGATGAGGACGTTGAGATCGAAATTCCCAAGGGTGACGGGGAAGGTGAGTACGAGTTAGAAGATGGAGAGATCTTTGAAGTTCCATCCTTCGAAGCTCAGCTCAGGACAGGTTCAATCGAGCATGCTAGTAATGTTGAAGCCTCGACTGAAGCCTCCCCAGTTGACCCTACACCTGTGGTCCCAGAGGTACCGAAAGAACAAGATATGCCTTCTACTTCATCAAAGGGTCCAACTCCTGTGTGGCTAAAGACGTCTATAATAGACAAACACGGAGCGACAGGGATGATCTTGGCTGTAAGGTTCGAGGACGATAAGCAGCTGTTCGCAATCAAAAGATCTGGGGGGGGTTCAATACTTGAAACCCACCAGTGAAGCGTTCAGCTCCTTACCCAAATACGACCTTGTGAACCTAGCAAACCGAGAGCTGCTGGGTCATTCCAATCATGCAGTGGCGATGGATTTGTGGGTAGTTCTGCTGCGGGAAGCAAGATCTGGGAAGTTAGGGATGTTCAAGCCTCAAGTGCCCAAGAGAGTCATGGATAAGCACGCTAGACATCCTGTGACTAAGAAGCACTTAAAGAAATTGGTATACAAGCCAGTGCGATGTGAAACTAAGATTCCCCTGAGCAAGTTATCTCAGGATATTCTTGGTGACATATGGTACTGGTACATAGATCCAAAGACGGGCGAGGCTGTGATCATGGGGAAGGTACGTCTAGAGAGTGGGAACATAGTGCCAAAGGAACTGATCAGAATATTTGATGAAGTCTGCTTCGTCAACTTTTCTATGAAAGATTTGGAGGCACTAACAGACAGGTATTGTGTATACACGGATGAATGGAAAAAGCTCCTTGCTTCTAAATATGACAAGGTGATTAAGTTCTGCCTTGAATACAAGAAGAAGATGGAAGCTAAAGATCAAGTGCTGTGAAGACTGAAGAATGAAGACTGAAGACTGAAGATTATCCAGAGTTGTTGTCAAGGGGGAGTTTGTTGATGCACTTTCCTGTGACAAACACTCTAGATAGAGTCTTAGTTTGTATTTCCTTGTTTGTAATTGTCTTTGTATGTAAGAGTCTTTATGTATTAGTTTATCGAGTTGTATTTACTTTTACATGATGAATGTTGCAAAATTGTCTAAGTGTTTTGCGCACTTGTAAGTGCGCAGGAGAAAGCTCCTGCGTACATAGCAAGTACGCAAGAATACCTTTGCGTACTTGCTAAGTACGCAAGAACATTTTGCCCTGCGCACTTGCTAAGTGCGCAGGCATCAGGTCTTGTATAAGTAGGATAGGTTGACAGAAGTTAAGTACGCAGTCTTTATAGCAAATACGCAGATTGTAATCTTAGTGCTTTTCTCTGTAACCTTCAAGTGTTTATAATACAAAGAACGTTTAAAGTGTTTTCTCTTGTCGGTTTACTTTGTTTAGCTAGACTCTCCACCTAGTCACGGGCATTCCGCACCCGGTCCGACTAGTAGACCCACTTGCATATGACGATCCACCACACCTGAGGGACCTACATCTAGACACTAGGTCATAAGAGAAAGAAATCAGATATCCTGTTTAACAAGTCTAAAACGTAAACACTATCTTAGAAATAAAGGTTCATTTAGAACAGGTGAACCACACCATATTGGATATGGAGTAGGAGGAGTCCTACAAACAATTAAGGATACGAGGTTGTTCATGAGATGAAAAACACCTGTACGAAAAAAGTTTCGTATGCTTCCTTAAAAGTCACTGATATTTTATAAATCTTAGGAGTAAGATGGAATAAAAGTATCCCTGACAAATGCTTACTTGGTTCTTGGACAATAAGCAAAAGTTAATTAAATTTTGATATTTGGAATATTCAGATGCATAAGAGTATTCACATCAACTTCTTCATCTCCATCTTTATAATTTAACTAGATATCATTTTTTTTAAATTTATCTTTAAATTTGTTTTAACCTCCCACATCTCATTCTCTATCTCTGTCTCCCTCACAAACACTTATTTTACTATTTTTTCTCTTTGCTACACTCACAAAAAGTATAGAGATTTATGAAAATAGCTCTGTATACTTAGAGAATCTCTATTTACTAAACTTTAAAATTTAAAGATAGAGATGAAGATAAAGAACCTGATGCGGGTTCAAAACAGAAGAAAACTCTAAATAATAAAGATAGAGATTGATATAGAAGAAAACTCTAAATAATAAAGGCCTAGGGATCATAATCTTTAGGGCACCTAGCCTTATATTCTTTCTTGAGGTTCATTCCTGTGCTTAGGCATCAATGTCCAGCATGGCACGAACCTGTAATATTTTATGGTTGTTCCCAGGTCTATATCCATAGCCAGACCCGGCTAATAACAAAACACACATCTATCTTCAGGACTATAGCCGTAGCCGGTCCCGACATATAATGCTTATTTATTATATACTTGAAAACATTTGAAAATGAAACGTCATTGATAAGCTGGTGAATACTTCTATGACACGAAAATCTTTTATCTTTAGGCAAGAGCACATGCTAAATAATTAATTATAACTTCATAGGATTGTAACAAACACATTGTTACGTCCGTCTAGTACGTATACACCGACATCACACTCGAGGAATGCGGGACCACCGGATCCACGTCTTACACAACACTCGACATATGTACGAGCTCTACCGGCATTATATACGGAGCAAGTGTATTATGTGCTCATACTTTACGTATACATATGAGAATACAACTTGCCCATGGGGTTATATCTATAGCCAACCTCACAAGGCGATATGAATTAATATATTTATCGCATGCTTTGCCATTGTCATAAACGTAAAAAGTTTTTATCATTCAGAAAGTGTTTAAAAATGTGTTCACCTGAATTGGTCAATGGTTAATAGTATTCTAGGCCCGTAGCACCTTAGAAGGTCGAGACTTAGGGCTCTAGCTGTAACATTTCTGATTTTAGTATTCATATTTTCAATTCAATGTAATGCAATTTCAAACTCAATACTCGTGCACTGTCTTATTATTTTCCTCGCCATAAATTAAATGCAATGATTCAATACAAGTTCGCAAGTTTTACTCGATTATATACACTTAAACATTATACAAGTAACTATTTATTTCAAACTAATCAAACCTGAAAAGTCAAGGACTAAAGTTGAAAATTTATCAAGAAACCCTAATTAGCACGGTCGCGCCTATCTTGGCACGGTCGCCAAGATGAGTGTTTACTTATAGGCTAAAGCATGTCTCCTTGAAAAATTATATAAGTTTAATTAACCTTAATGTGCCATAGTATTCAAGTGATTTTGTCACTTTTGAGTACAATCCAAACTAAGAATATCTATTTTTATTATCGCATTCTATTAAATCCTATCAAATCTCATAAGTTCTTACAATCTTTCTTGTCTTGTGAAAATCTGTAGAATGCCTCCTCGTTGTGCTACCGCAACCAACGCCAACACCGACATTGCTACTATTCTTACTCAATTGGTGACACAACTCACCCAAGCCAATGGTGCCACCAATGGCAACAATGGTGGAAATGGAAGCAATAGTGGTAATAATGGTGGAAATGGTGGTAACAATCCATCTTAATGCACCTTCAAGCACTTCAACTCGTGCAATCCCCTCAAGTTCTTTGGTACCGAAGGAGCTACTGGACTCCTTCAATGGTTTGAAAACATTGAGAATACCTTTCTCAATAGTGACTGTCCCGACAACCTCCGTGTTCGTCATGCTACAAGTGTCCTACAAAAACGGGCACTTACATGGTGGAATGGGGATAAAAGGAATAGGGGTGTTGATGTAGCTATGGCCTTACCTTGGGATGAGGTCAAAAGACTTATGACCGAGGAGTTCTGCTCTCGAAATGAAGTGAAAAAGTTAGAAGCTGAATTTTGGGATCTTGCCCAAGATAGTGGGGAAAGTTTAGCATATACAACTCGGTTCCATGAGTTGAGTCTTCTCGTGCCCCACATGGTCAGTCCTTTGTCCCGTTGTATCGAAAAGTATATTGGTGGGCTACCAAGACAAATCCAAGATACTGTCTTAGGTAGAAATCCTGCTACTCTGGAGGATGCTATTCGTCTATCCGCTACCTTAACTGATAATCATGTGAAAGCTGGAACTCTTACCAAAAAGGGTTCTAAGAAAGTTTCTGAAACCGTAACCCCTCCTACTCACAGCAAAGAAGCCACAACCGAGCCCTCTCGCAATAATAGAAAGAGGAAGGTTAGAATTTTTGCTGTGGTTACTCCTGCTGTTCCCGTCAACCAAGCTGCACCTATGGTTCAAGCGCCGACTAAAAAGCCATATGTTGGGATCTACCCTCTTTGTGCCACCTTCAATTATCATCATCCTCAAACTATCTCATGTCGCCTTTGTACTCATTGTGGGAGATATGGTCATACTATCAATGTTTGTAGGGCCAAAGCTCTTGCGGGCCAAGTCAACCCTCCAAACCGAACCGTACCTCAAGTGGCTAATCAAGGTGCTCCCGCCATTGCTAATGGGCGTGCTTGCTATGAGTGTGGTGACCCGAATCATTTTCGTGATCAATGTCGAAGACTTGCAAATTCTAGGCAAGGTGGAGCTCGTGGGCGTGCGTTCAACATAAACGCCAACGAAGCTCAAGCCAACAACGATGTGGTTAATGGTACGTTCCTTGTTAAGAGTCAATATGCCTCCATTTTGTTCGATACCGGTGCCGATAAAAGTTTTGTATCACTTAATTTTGAGCCCTTACTTGCAAAGACACGATCCCAATTAGAGAAAACCTTCACCGTTGAAATAGCAAATGGTGATTCCCTTACCATTGAGTCCATTATTTATGATTGCTCTTTAGAACTTAATGATCATTCATTCCCAATCAACCTTGTTCCAATGCCACTAGGAAGCTTTGATATTATCATAGGTATGGATTGGCTATCAAATCATCATGCCGAAGTCATTTGCTTTGAAAAGTGTATCCGAATTCCGCTACCATCGGGAGAAACCTTAAGGGTTTTTGGTGAAAAGCCTTGCAAGGGACTTAAGTTGATGTCGTGTACTACCGCTCAAAAGTACTTACGTAAGAAGTACATTGCTTTCTTAGCTCATATTGTTCAAAAGGATGTCAAGGAGAAGAGTATCCAAGACATTCCGATCATTCGGGATTTCCCCAAAGTTTTTCCTAAGGATTTGTCCGGTCTTCCTCCCGTTCGTCAAGTAGAGTTCCGTATTGATCTTATACCTGGAGCTAACCCCGTTGCTAGAGCTCCTTATCGTCTTGCACCTTCCGAAATGCAAGAGCTTGCAAGTCAACTTCAAGAACTCTCCGACAAAGGTTTCATTCGCCCGAGTCATTCACCGTGGGGTGCACCCGTCTTATTTGTTAAGAAGAAGGATGGATCATTTCGCATGTGTATTGACTACCGCGAACTCAACAAGCTTACTATCAAGAACCGTTATCCTTTGCCTAGAATCGATGACCTCTTTGATCAACTTCAAGGTTCTACTTGCTTCTCGAAGATTGATCTTCGATCCGGTTATCATCAGCTTCGTGTTCAAGAAGATGACATTCCTAAGACTGCTTTTCGAACAAGGTATGGTCATTAAGAGTTCATGGTTATGCCTTTCGGGTTAAACAATGCACCCGCAGTTTTCATGGATCTCATGAATCGTGTGTGTAAACCGTACCTTGATAAATTCGTGATCGTTTTCATTGATGATATCTTAATCTATTCCAAAACTAAAGCCGACCATGAAGAACATCTTAGACTGGTTTTGGATCTCTTGAGAAAAGAACAACTATACGCCAAATTCTCCAAATGTGAATTTTGGCTAAAGGAAGTTCAATTTCTTGGTCACATCGTCAACGACAAGGGTATTCATGTTGATCCTACTAAGATTGAAACGGTTAAGAATTGGAATGCCCCGAAGACTCCTACCGAAGTTCGTTCATTTCTTGGTCTTGCGGGTTATTATCGTCGTTTCATCTCAAACTTCTCAAAGATTGCTGTCCCTCTTACCGCTTTGACCCACAAGGGTAAGATTTATGAATGGGGACCGAAACAAGAAGAAGCTTTCCAAACCCTCAAGCAAAAGTTGTGTAATGCTCCTATATTGACTCTCCCCGATGGAATCGATGATTTAGTTGTCTACTGTGATGCTTCTAACCAAGGTCTTGGTTGTGTTCTCATGCAACGAGGCAAAGTAATCGCCTATGCATCAAGGCAACTCAAAGTTCATGAGAAGAATTATACGACGCACGATCTCGAGTTGGGTGCGGTCGTATTCGCGTTAAAGATTTGGAGACATTACCTATATGGCACGAAATGCGTGGTATTCACCGACCACAAAAGTCTTCAACATATCTTTAACCAAAAAGAACTCAATATGAGGCAATGACGTTGGGTCGAACTCCTTAACGACTACGACTGCGAGATTCGTTACCATCCCGGTAAAGCGAATGTTGTAGCCGATGCTTTGAGTCGAAAGGACCATGTTATGCTTCATTGTGCCCGTATTCAAACCGATATTCAAACCCGTATCTTAGAAGCTCAACACGTGTCGGTAACCGAGGGTAACGTGTACGAAGAAATGTCATGTGGTGTTGAACTCCTTCTTGAATCAAAACCCAATGGCTTACTCTATTACTTGAACCGTATTTGGGTACCCGATCGCGACGATCTCCGTGCATTTCTCATGAACGAGGCTCATAAGACTCGTTATTCTATTCATCCTGGTGCGGATAAAATGTACCAAGATCTTCGCCAACTTTATTGGTGGCCCGGTATGAAGAAAGACATTGCTCTTTATGTGGCCAAATGCTTACCCTGTTCTAAAGTCAAAGCCGAACATCAACGTCCATCCGGTTTACTCGAACAACCTGAAATTCCCGTTTGGAAATGGGAGAATATAACTATGGATTTCATTACCAAGCTCCCTCTCACCTCGAGTGGCTATGATAGTATTTGGGTGATCATTGATCGACTCACCAAATCTGCCCACTTCTTGCCTATCCGTGAAGACTTTAAAGTGGAGAAACTAGCCCGAATTTACATTGATGAAGTTGTGAGCCGTTATGGTGTTCCATTGAACAAAATATCCGATAGGGACGCCCGGTTCACATCTCGATTTTGGCAATCTCTCCAAAAGGCTCTTGGTACTCGATTGGATTTGAGCACGGCTTACCATCCGCAAACTGATGGTCAAACCGAGCGAACAATCCAAACTCTTAAAGACATGCTTTGAGCTTGTGTAATCGATTTTGGTGGAAATTGGGATTCACATCTATCCCTCATTAAGTTTTCTTACAACAATAGCTACCACACAAGTATCAACATGGCTCCATTCGAAGCTCTCTATGGTCGCAAGTGTCGTTCTCCTATCTGTTGAAACGAGATTGGTGAAGCACAAATCACTGGTCCCGAGTTAATTCAAGAAACATCCGACAAGATTATTCAAATCCGTGACAATATTCGAGTAGCGAGGAGTCGGCAAAAGAGTTATGCCGACAAACGTCGAAAACCCTTGGAATTCCAAGTCGGTGATCTTGTTCTCCTAAACGTGTCTCCATGGAAGGGCGTGATCCGTTTTGGAAATAAAGGCAAGTTAGCACCTCGTTATGTTGGTCCATTCAAGATCCTTGAAAGGATTGGGAAAGTGGCCTACAAGCTCGAGTTACCTCCATCTCTTGGAAATATGCATCCTACATTTCATGTATCTAATCTGAAGAAGTGTCTCGCTGATGAAAATCTCCATATACCGCTTGACGACGTGCGCATTGATGAAACAATGCAATTCATTGAAAAGACGGTGGAAATTATGGATCGCGAAGTCAAGCAACTCAAGCGAAGTCGCATTCCCATTGTCAAAGTTCGTTGGGAATCTAAGCATCGTCCTGAGTTCACTTGGGAGCGTGAAGACCAAATGAAGCTCAAGTACCCTCATCTTTTTACCGATGCTGTTGTTTCCTCTAGCTAAATTTCGAGACGAAATTCTCTCAACATGGGGAGACTGTAACATTTCTGATTTTAGTATTCATATTTTCAATTCAATGTAATGCAATTTCAAACTCAATACTCGTGCATTGTCTTATTATTTTCCTCGCCATAAATTAAATGCAATGATTCAATACAAGTTCGCAAGTTTTACTCAATTATATACACTTAAACATTATACAAGTAACTATTTATTTCAAACTAATCAAACCTGAAAAGTCAAGGACTAAAGTTGAAAATTTATCAAGAAACCCTAATTAGCACGGTCGTGCTTCGTCCTGGCACGGTCGCGCCAAGTGCCTCGGCACGATCGCGCGACTGGTCCTGGAACGATCGCGCCTAGTGCCTAAGCACGGTCGCGCCTGCGTAACAATCGAAACGTAAATGCAGTTTCAAAACGCTCGGTCGTTTGAATTCAAATCCGATGTGCGTTTCTCTTTCAGTATCAAAGAAAATAATTGTCAATTACGATCATTATCATCCATTTGCGAATTCTCTCAAGAAAAACCGTCCAAAATTTCTCCCAAGCCTCGAATCATTCTTTTCGATCCTGTTGCTAGCAATTAATCAAGAAACTCGATCCTCCGATCATCTCTAAGGTTTCTGAAGGGTTGAATCAGTCGGAATCACAGCAGAAGACGCCGAAAAGCAATCTTGCAGTCGCCAGAACCTCCTTCTACCGACCTCCATCGATTCCCTACTCTTTCGGGTAATTGATCACTTGTTATTATCTGTTTTAGTATTTAGATCGAAAGCCACATGTTAATCTGGGCTTCCCTTACAGAAATTATCCGGAACCGAAATTCCTATTTTTAATAAAAAGGATTTAATCGAATCAATTCTTAAACACGTTTTCCATACAATTAATTTATATGAATAGACTCGTAACAACCCAGTAATCAAAAGCCCTAACAATTCCAACGCTATAAATACAAGATTTGTTCAATTCGTGTCTGATTTGGAAGAGACACGGTCGCGCTAATCATCTAGCGCGGCCGTGCCTCATGAAACGCGGTCGTGCCGACTAGCAGCGCGGTCGTGTCCTCCTGTCCAGACCTAGTCATGCCCTTTGGGCTAGCCTCTGTTGTGTCTAAAAATCATAGACACGACCGTGCCGATCCAAGGCACAATCGTGCCTGTTGACTTGTCTAGTTTGTGCCCTCTGTTGATCAACCCGGTCACGCCCCGACTAGCGCCGTCGCGCCCGTGGCTTGAGCACGATCGTGCCCTTCCGAGGCACGGTCGTGTGTGACTCAGAAATTTTAACAGAATTATAATTTTATATTTTTCAATCAATAAATGTTTCAAATTTTATAAAAAATATGTTTTTTGTATTTGAAAAGATTTTAAGTTTAATCTGGAGATAAATATTATTTATTTAAAAGTTTATTTAAAAATTTATATAAAAAAAAATTAAACTTATATTTATCTTACACTTAAATGATGTTTTAAATGATTAAGTTACAAAGTTTATAAATAAATAAGATAATAATTATTTATTTAATATTTAAACAAAAATCATTTATTTATTTATACTTAATTACAATCAATATTTACATTATTTCATAAACTATAATCATTTATTTATTTATTAATTTACATTTTAACACATGCATTATTTTCATAATCAACAATTTTATAAAAATTCTATTTTATTATCTAAATTCCAAACTTTAATCAAATGTTCCAAAAATGTTTACTACAACTTTATATATTTCATTTAATACTTTTTATGCACAAATTCAACCTTCAATGTGAGACTTAAACTTTGTACACCGATTTGATTCAATATACATTACTATCTAGGTTAACCCGTGCGTATCAAGAACACTTATTTTATCTATACTCTTTGTTAGCTACATCTCCATACCAAGTGAGTATTCACAACCCTTTTTACTCTTTTACACTTTTGGGGTGGAACATGAACTTTATACACATTACACACTTACATTTACACAAACAACACAAGTGCAGAATCCTATTTACACACATGTGTGCAAAATTTGAGCTTTGTGCCCGCGTGCTAGTTGTGCTAATCTTTGTGAAAACTTATGTGCAATCATTAACTATACAAGCCGACGGTTTTCAATGATAGATCTATTGAGTCTGACAAACCCACCCAAGTGGAGGTGATTGATACCGACAACACAATTTGCATACTAGTTACAAAGGTTTGGTTGTACTTGATTACACAATAGCTGCTCCCCATAAATGCCTTATTTTATCATTTCTTGTAAAGGATTTGTTTTCGACTATATGCTATCTATATACAACTGTGTTATACTCACCAACTTTTTAGTTGACTTTATTTTATTCATGTTTCAGGCCCTAATATGTGAGAATGATTCAAGACATGCTCAATATAGGATTTGGACTTAGCAATTTAAATCAAGAATTCTATGAGTTGTTTTATGTTTCTTTGTTTGAATTTGGTTTGTACTTGGATTATTTGTAATGGAAATTTGACTTTAATATATTTCAATTTAGTCAACCATGTGCTATGAACAGTCTACATGTCCCGCCCCGATGATTCCGCCATCGGTCGGGGTGTGACACTAGCACTTTATCTTGGATTTCTATGCATTTCTCGGATCTCCTCGGATGCAAACGCCTAAGTGCGGCTTTTAAGCGAAACTCAGTCAAAAAGCATGAGAGAGGCTCGAGAGTCGAGCTGTCAACTCAGAGCCTCAGACCAGAGAGAAGTGTGAATGTTCGAATTTGGTTTGGTGTGGATTTGCAAATGAAGGGGTTCTATATTTATAGGCTGAGATTGGCCCCATAGCGGACCGCTAGCCAAATCCCTAACGATCAGCTAGCCTCTTGTTGCTTGCGTGCTTGACAAGTGTCAAGCTCTTGTCTGCATACGCACCACACGTCCTTAGAGGATTGGGTGGCTTCTCTTTGGTGGTCTGCCAAGGTCCACCCGTCAAATTTTGCGGTGACTCATGACGCATGCCCTACATGTGGCGAGGACACATGGGTTGTGTAGAGGTTGCCTCGAGAAAGCCGTAGCAGACCGTTACCTAGGCCCCTGGCGGTCCGCTAGCCTGATCTGCTCTTAGTAGACCGTTATTGGCTTGTTGACGATCCACCAAGATGTTGACGGGGGAAATCCCTGGCCAGTCGTAGCGGACCGTTAGCCTATGGGTAGCCGTCCGCCACCCCTTAATTTTCCGTTTTCTTTGTTTTTGATCCTTGTCTTTTAGGTTTTCGCATTTCTAACCCTTATACTTTTATCGTTTGCATAATTGGGATGAATTTTGACAGGTGTTACAACCCCCCCAACTTATTTTAATCTCGTCCTCGAAATTATCATTCGAATAAGTGAGGATATTTTTTTTTTCATTTCTGACTCCAGTTTCCCACGTGTACTCGAGTCCACTCCTGGAGTTCCATTTCACCTTGACTATTACAAGTCTTTTTCGTTTTAATTTCTTCGCATGCCGGTCCTCAATTTGCAAGGACTGTTCTAGTAACTTAAACCTTTCATCCACCACCCATCCTATAGTGGCATTACCAGTGTTTCATCTACCAAACATTTGCACAGATTTGATATATGGACTACATCGTGTACTCAACTCATCTCTTCTCGTATTTCCAATTGGTATGCGACCGGTCCGATTCGTTTTATGATCTTAAAGGGTCCAACAAACCTTGGACTTAACTTCCCTTTCTTCCCAAATCGAGCCACGCCTTTTCATGGTGATACCTTAAGTAATACGTTATCATCTACATTGAATTCTAACGGCTTAACTTTTCTGACGATCCTGAGCCATTTTTAATCTTTCTCTTATTTGTAGGATTTATCGGTCTTTTCTTGGACTATCTCAGGTCCTGATAACTGGTTTTCTCCTATTTCTGACCAACATACATGAGTTCTGCTCTTTCTGTCTTACAAGGCTTCGAATAGTGCGGCAAGAATGCTTGTGTGATAGTTGTTGTTATATGAGAATTCCATCAAAGGCAAGTGGTTATCCCAACTTCCTCCGAGGTTTATCACACATGCTCGGAGCATGTCTTCTAACGTTTGAACTATCCTCTCGCTCTGCCCATCTGTTTGAGGATGATAGCCAGTGTTGAGGTTTAGTTGCGTTCCTAAGTGTTTCTGGAAGCTTTTCCAAAACTGAGACGTGAAGCGACTGCCTCTACCTGACACGATAGATAGGGGCAGACCGTGTAATGATACAATCTCATTCACATATAACCGTGCCAACTTATCCAGGCTGAACGTTTCTTTCATTGGTAGGAAATAGGCAGACTTAGTCAGTCTATCGACGATAACCAAAATGGTATCATTCCCTAGAATGGTTCGAGGAAGCTTCATGATGAAGTCCATGGTTATCATTTCCCACTTCTAGACGTGCAATTCTAATTGTTGTAAAAAACCGGATGGCTTTTGGTGTTCAGCCTTAACCTTAGAGCAAGTTAAGCATTTTGCAACATACACGACGATGTGCTTCTTCATGCCGATCCACCAATAATTTGGATTTAAATTTTTGTACATCTTATCAACTCCTGAGTGCATAGTGTAGTTGGACTTATGTGCCTCTTTGAGAATCAAGTTTCCATACACGGGTAACCAAATTATTTTGTTCTTTCTTAGAATATCGTCATTTCTTTTGACGAGTTGTTCTAACATTCCTTTCATACCTTCTTGGTCGAGGTATGCCTTTCCAAAGCGGATTTCTGTGCCTCTTTTATTTGAGTCATGAGGTCGACCTGAAGGTCAAGTCTTAAGCCACAGACTCTTCTTGGCTTTCCTTTTTCTTTTTGGCTTAGAGCGTCAGCTACGACATTAGCCTTGCCCTCATGATAGTAGATTTCGCAGTCATAGTGACTTAGAACTTCGATCCATCTTCTCTGCCTCATGTTTAGTTCTTTTTGACTAAAGATGTATTTCAGACTTTTGTGGTCAGTGAATACTGTGAACCTGACTCCATAGATGTAACATTCGTAAAATTCTTCATACCAAATTTTACAAAAATATAAGTACAAGGACTATAAGTATAAATATATAAAAGATCAAGGACCAAAAAGCCAAAAAATACTAAAATTTAGACGGTAACGGACCATCACCCACAGTAATGGTCCATTACAGGTGGCTCAAGGGGGCAATGATGGCGTGCCACATGTCCGGTGACTAATGGCTTGATTCTGACACTTGGAAACTCTATGACGGATCGTCACCCATGGTAACGGTCCGTTACACCACAAAATAACCAGAGGATGACACGTGTCGGATGACAAACGGTCCGAGATCTGACGTGTGAATCTTCGTAACGGACCGTGACGCCCTGTAACGGCCCGTCACGCCGCAAAGTCATGAGGGGCAGACGCGTGTCAGCTGACTCAGAAAACCTAACTTGGTGACAGACTGTCACTAGGCGTAACGATCCGTTACGACCTGGTGGTGATGTACCGTCTCCCGCCATAACGGTCCGTCCCGGCCGCCAAACTTGTCTATAAATAGAAACTCGATCTCAGCAAATTCCAAACATCCAAATATGGTTTCCATAGTTCAAAACATCATATCCACACCCACTAAACCGATCTGGTTCGTACGTTTAAGTTCCGAAATTGCCGGTTGAGCTAGAGGAATCTCGAGAAGCTAGGAAACTTCTATTTGGAGAAACCAAGCCAGGAGAATTAGGTGGAGACGCTGCCCACTAGAAATCACTATCCTAGAGACTCTCTAAGACAAGACTCTGCTAAGTAGAATACTTGTATTTTTATAAAATGTTTTCAAAACCATAAACAGTTTTGAATTATTGTCTGAGTCGAATGAACTAAAAAAACCATTGGTCGCATAAGTTGATTTACTGTATAGCATTGAGACCATAGTGTCACGCATGATCATGTACATGTTATAGATGAAACGATGTAACGGGGCTGGGGTTATGGCTTGGTTGTTAATAACACGTAAGACCTATATCGCAATGGGCGCAAGGCTGTGAATAGCATAAAACAACGATTATCCAAGAAAGTGCCTAGTGTGGCTGGTGGTTATACATTCGAGCTTGGTAGTCCGCTGGATGTATAATTTTACCATTAAAATATGGGAAAATTGTTCTATTTATTCTGTCTTGTTAAATTATAATAAGAACATGCATGTGTTGACCAGTTTGTAGTGATCAAATATTTTCAAACGTTTTACAGGTAACCAAGGATAATTGTGGTTGTGAATATAGCCACAATGGATGATGGATCCTTGATGTCATGAAAGGGAAAGTCCACCCTAGACATTAGTTGAAATGAATGGCTCTATAAAAACCTTGGTTTTGTAATAAACGTTTGTAAAAACAATCAGGGTGTTTTCCCTGTTTATGTTAATGAAATGAAACGTGTGTTTCCCGTTTTTAAAAAAATATTATAAGTTATGAAACGCAAAGATTTATTCCCCTGTGTTAATAAAACTCTGATAAATGATAGGTACCAATTGTTGGTCGCATGCCCGGGTAGGCTAAATTTGGGGTGAGACAGGTTGGTATCAGAGCCATTGGTTTCAACGAAGTAGATACTAGAATTTGTATCTAAGATGTAACCTGAATTGATATTATTTGGTTTTAGCAATTAAGATACTGAGGTAAGTATCTAAGCTTTAACCAATACAAGATTGCCTGCTAAGTAAATGTAGGTAGATTCTTGTATTAATTAAGTTCTGAAAATACAGATGTCAGGAAATAGCTATTTTATGTATATCTTTTGACAATATGGAGAAGAACGATATCACCCTACAGGTTCTAAGGAAGCTCCAATAATCATTCATGAACATGAAGAACCCAATAATAATGAAACGATCATTATCTCCGATGACGAATCGTAACATCAAGAAAACCCCAAAAATTACAACGGATCTAGTTCTTCATGGATGATGGGAACTTCAGATTTTGAGAATTGGGGAACAAGAACTCCACCACCAACACATCATGTAGGTACATATGAGGCTGGACCTAGCAGGTCTACGAAGCCACCGATTAGTGTTAGAATGCAAACGGAAAATGTGCACATATCTGCAGCAGAAATGGAGGATGTGTACCAAGAAATACCTGATGAGGAAGAAAAATCCAAAGAACCTCAATACAATCTGTGATACCCCGCCTCAGGCACCCCCTAGACGTGTATGAGCTTGATTGGTACCTGTTTTGATTTCAAAGTTTTTATAAAATACAGTGGAAGTCTTTTCACAAGGATCATTTCATCATTCTTTCAACCTCAATAGATGTATTTGTAAATATCAAAAATCATTTGGAAAACAAAAACCTTGTATTTATTTCATAACATAGGGATTTAAATAACCTTTCCAGTTTGATTACAAACAGAGTTTGAAATCAAATGCATCTCTTGTCTCTTATGGACAAGTTTCAAGCCACTAAAAATAGTACTATCCATGGTTGATCAGTCCCTTGGTCCTATCTCCTTTTTTTTCTTTTCAGGATTATCTATGCATGAGGCCTGAGAATCCAATATGCATTTTATCCTTTTCATTTCTCATGTCACGGGTCATATCCTTTATCTGCCCTTCTCGTTTATTGGGTCATATCTTATGTCTGCCAGTATCCCTTTTTCCGATATATTTTATTCATTACCTGAAAACATTTTGAAAATGAAAACGTGAGTGCGAACGCCGATGAATACAATTATCTTGACTGTAAAGTCGTTTGGCACAAACAAGTATTAATTTCATAATCACAACTTTGTGTTCAATCTACAAATTCAGTAGGCCCTTATCTCCTAATCATATGCACCACTGTATACATTGACATCATACCTTATAACAACGGACATCTGTACACCTCCGAATATGTTATAAGATAAGTACCATCCGCAATCCGAGACTTTCACCCAGGACCCGAGTATCCCTTGCAGGTTTTATGTATACGTATGGCCTGAATGCTTTGTTCGTAGAAGAACGTTGAGCATTATTCCCTTAACCTTTATTTGGCAATTTTCGTAAACATAAATGTTTGACACAAGTTTTGAAATAGATAAAGTTTTCACCTTGATAATAGGAATGAGCCACTAAGTTAGAATCAGCTTCCTAACTTGTTTTCTCTAGCGTTTTCGTACCTCTACGAGCGTTTCTTCTTAAAGCGAGCACTACAATGAGCGGGAATTGAAGCGAAATCGTCGGGAATCTTCTAGGGAAGTTCTGAGACAAGTATGAAGAAAACGTTTGAACTCGACTATCTATTTATACGCTGGAATTTGGATCCATGTCGGATCGACATGGCAAGGCATTGAGGTCCGCTATCCGCCTATGCTTGCGTCAGCCCTACATGTCCAAATCTGATTGGACCGCACCTCGTATTATGGCTAGCGGACCGTTATGGAGGTGCATATCAGTACGACATCAAGGAACGCGTAAAACCTAGTGCTTAGTCAAAGGACACGTGTCAACACAAAAAATTGCGGCTGAAGGCGGCTAGTCGGACCGTTATACAATCGATGTCGGTCCGCTATCCGACCATCTTGCCCATTGCGGACCATTATAGGATATGATACCGTTCCACTATCTACCCAGATATCAAAATTTTCATTTTTAACCCTAGACCTTGGTACGTTAGATACACAAGTCCTTTTGTATAACATGTAGGTCCCTAGGAGTCTCGAGTCGTTACGTGTGGGTGTGTGACTAGTCAGACCGAGTGCGGAATGCCCGTGACTAAGTGGAGAATCAAGCAACACAAAGTAAACCGACAACGAAATCACTTTCAAACTCCACCTATTATAAACTTGAAGGTTACAAAGAGAATACAACTGAGTGCAAAATGTCTGCGTACATAACTTCTGTCAACCTATTCTAATTATACTAGACCTGATCTCTGCGCACTTAACAAGTGCTCAGGGCAAATTGTTCATGCGTACTTAGCAAGTACGCAGAGTATTCTTGCGTACTTGCTATGTACGTAGGAAGTAATTCCTGCGCACATGCTATGTGCGCAAAACACTTAGAGAAATAATACAACAATAACATGCATTAGAAATTACAACTCGATAACTAATACATACAGACACTAACATACAAAGATTAATACATACAAGACAAGTATAAAAGCTAAGACAATATCCAGAGTGTTTGTCACACAAAAGTGCTTCAACAAACTCCCCCTTGATAACAACTCTGGATTGTCTTCGGTCTTCACTGCTCCCCAGCTTTAGCTTGCATCTTATTCTTGTAGTCAAGGCAGAACTTGATCACCTTGTCGTATTTAGAAGCAAGGAACTTTGTCCACTCGTCCGTGTACATGTAGTACTTGTCAGCTAGTGCTTCCAGATCTTTCACAGAGAAGTTTATGAAGCAGACTTCCCTTGGCACTAAGCTTCCACTATCGGACCACACCTTTCCAATCACCACTGCCTTGACCAATTTAGGATCTACGTACCAGTACCATATGTTACCGAGAATATCCTGAGATAACTTGCTCAGGGGAATCTTGGTTTCACACAGCACTGTCTTGTATACCAGTTTCTTTAAGCTTCTGTTAGTCACAAGATGTCTAGCGTTCTTGTCCCTGACTCGCTTGGGCACTTGAGGCTTAAACATTTTGAATTTCCCAAATCTTACCTCTCGCTGTGGAACCTGCCACAAACCCATCGCAACTGCATGAATTGAGTGACCCAGCAGCTCTCGGTTTGCTAGGTTCGCGAGGTCGTATCTTGGCAAGGAGTTGAAAGCTTCGCTGGTTGGTTTCAAGTATTGAACCCCCTAGCTCGCTTGATTGCAAACAACTTCTTATCCTCCTCGAACTTCACAGCTAAGATCATCCCTGTCGCTCCGTGTTTGTCTATGATTGAAGTATTTTGCCAAACAGGAGGTGGATCCTTCGATGAACTTGCAGGCATATGTTTGTCTTTCTGTGCCTCTGGATCCACAGGTGTAGGGTCGGAAGGAGAGGCTTCAGTCGATGCCTCAATAGTACTAGCAGGCTCGACTGAACCTGTGTCAAGATGAGATTCAAAGGATGGAACTTCGAAGATCTCTCCATCTTCAAACTCATACTCTCCTTCCCCGTCGCCCTTGGGAACTTCGATTACCACATCATCATCTTCCTCTTCCCAGTCTTCACTAGAGTCAATCTCTCCCTCTTCCAGATTGCAGGGAGCCTCGATCTGTGCTTCTTTGGAATAGTATGGCTCTAAGAATAAGATCACACCATCCGACACGTCGTCAGATAGATCTTTCAAAACGTGAGACACCGAATTTCCTTTACTGCCACCTGAAGCATCACCGCCTTCCTAGTGAGTCGACTCCCCTTAAGCCATTGGAACAGCATAAATGGGCACTATCGCCAAAGCTTGTTTCTCACTTCCACTAGAACCGACTTTAGGATCCTTGTCTTTGTCATCATCCTTTGTTAGATCAACCGGATGACAAGCCTCATCACCGCTAGATTTTGATGCCTTCTCCTTCTCTTTTTCTCTGTCCCCCTAAGCAGCAAGCTTCTTGGTCAGGTCAGCTACTAACTTGACCATCATTTCATGTTCTTTCCGCTGCATGTTAAACCGTACCTCTAAAGACGTCCTGTGTCCTAGAATCATATTGTTTGTTTTGATCAGGAGTTCGTTCTAGGCCATCACATTTATAAGTCTCTCTTCAGTCCAAGTCCTCTTGCTTCTCAGAATAGTAACTTCGTCCACCAACGAATTTATCTGAGCCTGTTGAGCCTCAGATTCTTCCCTTGATTTCTAAACAGTTTCAAGTAGACCAACAACTGTGTTTCCAAAGTGGTTATCCTTGCATCACTGGGATCAGGATTCCTAGATGAAGAGGCTTCAGCATTATGGAGTGGAGATGAGAAGATCGCATCAAAGTCAAAACCCTGGATAAAGTCTCCAAAGTTGTAGGGTTGACTGATGGGTTCAAGAGTGGTAGTAGGGATTGTTGAATGGATGGTGGTTGCAATTATGGTAGTAGGGGCGATGGTGACTAACTCGGTTAGAATAGGAGTTGTCACCGCCAATTGGACAGATGGTACTGGGAGGGACACTATCACAGGAACCTCCTCTATGATAGCAGTGATAGCCACATTAGGTGTTACACGTGGCCTCCTCCACAGTCTCCTGTAAAGCTGTTGTGAAGGAGAGGTAGAAGTGGAATCAGTACTCGCAGCCGTTACATGTGCTTGCCTCTGAGCACTGACTTCTACCTCACGAAGGATAGCTTGTTGCGGCCTATCCCCCGTTGCTTATTTATACTTTCTCTTTTGCATCTCTGTATAGCAGCGTCCGAATCAGAATCGGGCTCATATTCACTGCTAGTCTCTTGTGGCTTTCTCTTAGAAGATGACTCGGGAAGGGTCACCTTCGCCAGTCTTCTTGGGTGTGCCTGGGATGGTGCATCATCAGAATCAGATGACTCTGACTCAGTCGATTCTGAGTCGGAATCTTCAGCACCCCTAGTTCCCTGTTCCTCGTCCCCTTCATCTTCAGACATATCATCTTCAGATCCAACTTCCTCTTCTTCTTGCTGTTCATCACTGTGTTCACTGAGTTCAGGCTCAGACGCCGCACTATACCATCTTAAGTCAGTAGGAGCCACATATGCTTCATTTATTAGGTGGCCAAAGAGAGGAGTGTGCTCAGGGGTAGGTTCTACGCTGCCTGGCTTTAGAAATTGTGCAAACACTCTCTTGTCCACCCGTTTGACTTGTAGTCTCTCTCTAATAGCCGGTAGATTCGATACAACATCATTAATCAACAGCTGCACGAACCTAGGGTATAATAGAAATCTAAACATATCAACGACATTGATCTGATCGGTGATAGACTTGTAGATATACTTCGAGAAGTTATAACCCTTGTTAAGCGAGAGGGCAACCATTGCAGCCGCCAGGTCATGCCCCATGGCATCCTTTCTCGTCTTTCTAGTAGACAGGCAAATAAACATGACGTGCGCGAAGTAACACCACTGATCAAGTACCCACATCTTCTTGTACGGGGAGTAATCCATGGTACCGACATACCCCATCCTTTGTCTCCAACATCCATCAACGAAGTAGTCAGGGTAACTCACCGGATCAGTTGATAAGTCCCTAAACCGTAGCACGCGTCTGATGGTGTCTTCAGAAATAGAAATATCATGACCCGCTACAGTAGCCCTAATGACGTTTGGGGTTACTATACAGTCATGATCAACAGTTTCCCAGAATTGCTCCAGATACAGTCTTGAGACAACAGGATCAGCAGATATGGCATAGTTGATCTTTGATCGGTTCACGAAGTCGATTATCTCCCTATATTGAAGTGCAGCACCCTTCCACTCGGGCTGTGTTAGACCCATCAGATTGAATTCGCTGGTGAATGCATGAGCCATCACTTCAAAAACAAACAATAAACACAATAAGAATAAGAAGCATCATTGGAATGGATCAGACATGACATGATATAGCAGCTACACAATGAACTGAATTTCAGACTTAGAAATTTTTCACAAGTGTCTTTCCTGCGTACTTAGCAAGTACGCAGGGATTAGTTCTTGCGTACTTAGCAAGTACGCATGAATTACTTCTTGCGTACTTGTTAAGTGCGCAAGAACTTGCACTTAGCCAAATTTCAAAAATCCAAAATTCAACCAGTGTGAGGCAATGCTGTGGATTAGGGTCACCACAAGGTCGAAATACATGATTAGGACCTATGGAACCACTATCAACATCAAGGAGTTGCTAAACTCGTCAATTTTAACCTAGACTCGGTCCGAAGGTAGTATACTGTCAAACAAGGGGTCAATAGCAAAATCACACCCTGATACAGATAAATTAAGAGTCAATAAGCTTCGATTAGTGACTAATTAACAAGTTTTAGGTCTAAATTTTCATGTTGAACAACCAAAATCGTTTAAAATTTCACTATCAAGAACTTAAAGAATTTGTCAATACGCGGAGATGTAACAGGTGAAATGGACGGAGTTCTCACCAAAGATGATTAAGGTGAAGATGAAACGAAAAACGGGATGAAAAAGCTTTTAGGAACACACAAAAATCTCGAGTAAAAATGAGCAGAGATATTCAACAATGTGAAATGTTTGAAATGAGGTGAAACTCAAGAAAAATTCTAATTGCTGTATATATACCCAACACAAAACGGTCGTGCGTACTTGTTAGGTGTGCAGGACTTAACTCCTGTGTACTTACTAAATACGCATGACTTAAGTCTTGCGTACTTGTTAAGTACGCATGGTTTACCTCATGTGCACTTACTAAGTACGTAGAGACCCTTGTGTGCTCAAACTTTCAACTCAAATTATGAAGATTTCAAGTCAAATAACGAACAAGATAAGCACATTCAATCAAGAGGATTCAAAGTCAATTCAAGAAGGTTAAACACAAATATTTTTGGCTTTTCGGATTAAAATTGAACAGTACACAAGCTTAGAATCTTTTTGATCTTTTCTAAATATACAAGTATATACACACACTATTTTTGCTCAAAGACATGAGCAGAGGATCATATCAGGCTAAAATATAGCAAAAAACGATACAAGATAAACGTCAAAGAATATGGGATCATGTCATGGATTACAATTTATTCATACGTAATAAGAACATAAACAAGTAATTCAAGTTAACAATATTATAAGATTTGAAACCATAAGCATCTTTGTATCACGTTCTTTTGTGTTAAGATATTAATTTTAAGATATACCCCCACTAATATGATACAGAAATATAAATTGCACTATCACAAGGCATCTAAGATTTTCCCAAAGATTTTCAAATCTCCAGAATGAAGTTACATCGTTTAGCACAGAAAAAATCAAACAGAATCCATAAGGATTATCAAGAATCATAAGATTCAGAATCGAGTGATTCAGATGTCTTGGTTTGATTGGATTTCCTTCTGAGAATTTCATATGATGATTCAGGTTAATAGATATGGAGTCTGAGGATTTAGGTAAGGTGATCCAACTTTTATCTGGATTTAATTTCAATGAATCAGGTATGATTCAAGGGTGAATATAAGCTTAGCGGTTGATGTAAAGACATATATTGGCCCAACTTTCCATTGCATACTTGTGAGTATGGGCAGTGAAGTGAACCGATAAATTGTGCTAAAGACATAACCCGAAACTGGTCTCTTAAGAAAATATTTGCTAAAGTCTTACATCCTTTATCTGATAATGATCTTTTTGTATTCTTTTACACACGCACACATGCATACATGGGTTCAAATCATAGTTGTAGTCTAGATTTAGTTTCCACACTACTAATGATTCAAAGACGCCTACAGCCTACTGATAATTCAAATTACTTGTAAATAAGCAGATTAAAAACACAACAATTTAAACAATCAAGTAAGCATGACGTAATCATTTCCCATATGAGCAGTCTATGGCATTTAGATCATTTCTGATGTACTATCATTTCCTCTTTTCTTCAAATAACTTTAAAATTTTCTCCATTTTCTATTTTGTTTGAATTTTGTAAAATATTTGAAAATTAAAAAAACTGTACAGAAAACTTAAAAGATATAAACTTTAACTTTCATGAATTGAATTGATTTAAGAAAAACAGGTTTTCACTGTGGATTGAACATTCCTATCAAGTTGACAAGATGCTCAAAATGGGTTCGATCAAACGCCTTAGTGAAAAGGTCAGCAAAGTTGTCAACCGTGTGAACCTTAGCAAGTTCAATGAGATGCTTTTCAGCACAATCACGGATGAAATGATGGTGAATTTCAATATGTTTATTTTTGAAATGTTTCACAGGGTTGTTTGTGATGGACATGGTGGCATTGTTGTCAATGAACAGAGGTGTTCCAGTGAAGTTCAAGCCGTAGTCTCTCATTTGCTGTTGAATCCACAATATCTGAGAACAACCGCTAGCTGCAGCAATGTATTCTGCTTCACATGTTGAGACAGAAATCGTTGACTGCTTCTTACACTGCCAGGAAACCAGTCTGTCTCCCAAGAATTGACATCCCCCAGAAGTTGACTTTCTATCAAGGTTACAACCGCCATAGTCTGAATCAGTGTAGGCTTTGAAGTTAAATGACTGCTGCTTAGAGTACCAAAGACCCTATCAGGGTTTCCCTTTCAAGTATCTGAAAATCCTCTTGACAGCTATCATATGAGACTCCTTTTGTTGTGACTGAAACCTTGAGCACAAGCATACAACAAACATTATGTCGGGCCTTGAAGCTGAGAGATACATAAGAGATCCGATCATCCCACGGTACAATTTGAAATCCACATCATTTCCATCTTTGTCTGGATACAGACCATGACTGACGGGGATAGGTGTGCCATAAGTACTACAGTCATTCATCTTGTATTTTGACAAGATGTCATGCACATACTTAGTTTGATGCAGATAAATGCCATCCTCTCTTTGACTGACCTGCAGACCCAAGAAGAACGACAATTCACCCATGTTACTCATATCAAACTTGGACTTCATCACCTGTTCGAATTCCCTACACATCTCTTCATTTGTAGACCCAAAGATAATGTCGTCGACATACACTTATATAAGAAGAATATCACCTCCTGCTTTCCGAATGAAGAGGTTCGAGTCAATCTGTCCACGGTCGAAACCATTTGACAGTTGATGTTTTGATAACTTCTCATACCATGCCCGAGGTGCTTGATGAAGACCATAAAGTGCTTTTTCGAGCTTATACACTTTATTGATATTATGCGGATCTTCAAAGCCGGGAGGTTGAGTGACATAGACCTCTTCATGTAATTTTCCATACAGGAAAGCACTCTTCACATCAAGTTGATAGACCTTGAAGCCGACAAAGGAGGCATAAGCCAAAAACAGTCGAATGGCCTCAAGTCTAGCAACTCGGGCATATATTTCTGTGTAATCCAAGCCCTCTTGTTGATAAAAACCCTGAACAACCAACCTTGCTTTATTCTTCACTACAACATGACGATCATCGGCCTTGCACTTAAACACCCATCTGGTTCCAATTGGTTGTACGCCTCTTGGCAAGTCAACCAAATCCCACACATGCAACTTTTGGAATTGAGACAGTTCTTCTTGCATCGCCTCAATCCAGCAGTTGTCAGCGCGAGCCTCCTTCACATTCTTAGGCTCTAACTGGGACACGAATGCATCATGCAAACATGTTTCCATGACACCAGTGTAAAGTATCTCAAAGTACAAACTAGTGTTCTCTGCAATGGTTCTATGACGAGTTTGAACACCAGCATGAGGATCACCAATAATGTTGTCAATTGGATGATTCTTATGCTCTCTCGTCTCTGGTATTTACGGTTCCTGAATTCCTGAATCAAGGTTCGTGCTCAACTCCCCCATATCCTGTGTTCCAGAAGAAGAAGATTCAATGTTGATTGGATCAGCTGGAGCTTCATTTCCTACACGAGTGTTAGGATTATCTTGAGCGTCAGTTCCGTCAACATGAACACCTTCAATGTTATCACTATCATGAGTTCCAGATGCAAATGCAGCATCAGAATAGGGAGTTACAATCGGTACAGTTGCACGGGTTGAGAAACTGGTGTCATCACCGCCACCATTTAATTCATACACATTTGCGGCAACATCGACAGACAAATCAGGAAGGTTGAAAGATTTGAATAGCGCATCATAATCAACACCCCAAGCTGGACCAGTTGGTTCTGGTGGAATGCTGTGCTTAATACAATCCACTTCAAACCATTCCTCGACAGTACGAGTTCCTATATTGTACACTCTCTTGCAAGGCGAGTTGGCAACATATCCTAAGAAGATACCTTCCACCGCTTTTGCATGAAACTTAGACTTTTGGCCTTTGTATTGTAGCAATAAGGAACATGGACTACCAAAAGGAACTAGATGGTCAAGATTGGGAGGTCGATTATTGATCAACTCATAGCAAGTCTTGTTGTGCCTCTTCACAACCAGAACTCTGTTCAAGACGTGACAAGCTGTATTAACTGCTTCTGCCCAGAAAGTGACAGGAAGCTTTTCATCTGACAGCATTGTCCTTGCAGTCTCAATCAAGGTTCTGTTCTTCCGTTCGGCGACTCCATTCTGCTGAGGTGTGTACGGGGCACTAAATTCGTGACGGATCCCCTTCTTGAGACGGAAAAGTTCCATTAAATTATTCTTGAATCCAGTTCCGTTATCACTTCTTATTCTTCTAACCTGCAACTTGCAAAGAGATTCCAAGCTCAGGATCATGTATTGAAGAATGTCAGCAGTTTCGTCCTTTGTACCTAAAAAATGCACCCAAGAAAAATAATCATCAGTTACAACCAAACAGTATGATTTACATCCAATACTCCTGATACTTATGGGGCCAAACAGATCCATATGTAATAGCTCCAAAGGGGTATCGATGGAGTTTTGGACCTTGGGCTTGTGAGACTTCCGTTGCTGTTTGCCCTTTTTACAAGGCATACAGTCATCTGCAACGGTAAATCTCAGCTTAGGAACACCGGTTACCAAACCGTTTCGGAAAAGATGATTCATTTTGCGATAAGAAATGTGTCCGATTTTCCTATGCCACAAGATAAAGTCAAGCTCTGTCGCTTTGGTAAGCAAACAAGTAGCAACAAATGAGGTGGTCGTAGCCAAGCTCATATTAATCTGATAAGTGTCGTTTGTCCTTGGTGCTCGCATGAGAATCCAGTCTTCAGGAACCTCAAAACCAGGTTTGAGAATCACGCATTCAGTCTTGTTAAACATAACGGAGTACTCCTTGTCACACATCTGGGAGACACTCAACAAGTTATGCTTCAGCTGCTCGCAGTAGTTGACGTTGTCGAAGCTGACACAACCATTTGAAACCACGCCTTGACACGTGATACTACCACCTTTCTATCCAGGATAGGCCACATAGCCGCCTCTGAATGGTTTTACATCTTGAAGTAGGGCCATGTTACATGTCATGTGCCAGGAGCATCCACTATCTACATACCAATGATTAGAGATAGTACCCTTCGGATGTCCCTGCACGAGTCACAAGAAATTAATTAGATTTGGAGACCCACGCCATAGTGGTCTTGGGTCGTCCGTATTTCTCAAAATAAACAACCTCATTAATTCACAATCATGACAGTAAAAAATGGATGAATCTTTTGAAGACTTGGGACCAGGAGATTGAGAACTTTTAGATTTGTTGTTCCAGGACCTCTTCTTTTTCTTAACTGGAATAGTAGACTTAGATTCAACAGCAGCAGGTGAACTAATGGAAGCTTCACCTGATTGAACTCCAGCCAGCTGTTCCAGCTTTCTCAATCTCTTGTTCCTCCTTCTCCTCTGTGGCTTAGAGAGTTTCACCACAGGTTTCTCACCAGTAGGTGTACTACCAGAGGTAGATGCACAAGGTTTAGCAGGTAGCTTTCCCCTTTTTGAAACAGATGTTTAGCCTCAGATGTGATCTGTGGCTTTACCATAGGTTTTGAAATAAATTTCCCGCTAACTGGTGGAGGAATGGCATTAGTACCCAGCCCTAAGCCATTCACTTGTCTCAGTATAGACTCGTAGTGTTCCACCACAAAACGAGAATTTTTCAACTTTTCAATATTACCTTTCAACTGCAAGATCTCATTTTGTAGCTTGTTGATCTCATTGTTCCTTTTCTCTAACCCCTTATACGCAACATCCAAATGAAACTGTTGATCGCTGATTTTAAGTGAATAATCACGTTTTTCTTTCTTCAACATTTCAATTGAATCTTTGTATCATTTTTCATTTTCTTTGTAGCTTAAAGCTGCAATACGAAGGGGTTCGACTTTGTCTTGAAGCTTAGAATTTTCAACCTTTAATCTTAGACATTTGGAACAAGAAATGACAGTTAGAATCTACCTCATTAGATGAACATGATGCCTCTCCAATAGCCATGAGGGCAACTACAGTTGTAGACTCTTCTTTATCAGCCACATAATCTTCCCTTTCCTCTGCTTCCATCATCTCCATGATCTCAGCCATGAGACCAACCTATGTTTGAGCAATAATGGCATCCTCTAGATGAACACCCCAATCAAAGCTGTCGTCCTGTTGAGCTACCAAAGCGATAGACGTTCCACCTTGACCTTGATTGCGGTTGTTGGAATTGTTGTACCCCTGACCGTTTCCTTGGCTATGTCTGGTGAACCCCAAGGCAGGTGCTTTGTACTTTTGACATTCTCTTGCAAAATGCCCAAAGTTATTGCATTTGTAGCACTTGGCCTTGGATTTATCAAATCCCACCTTGGCATTTGAATGTCCACCAATAAACTTCCTACCAGTTCTATTCAGGAAACGCTTCGCCCTCCTCAAGATCATGGCCATATTCTATTGAATATCTATATCTTCCATATCATCCGGATCCACCTGATTGAAGTCTTCTTCTATGGTTTCAGGGTCAGTGAGCTTACCGCCAATGAAGTTCTCATAGGCAAGCATGCATGATGAGAATAAAGCCACATGATCTTTAGCTATCATGGCTATTGCTGATAGGTTAGCTGAAGATGTGGGAGAAGGATTTCCTGAGGAATTCTGGTGATGAGATCCAGAACCAGAACCAGAACCAGAGACAGATGTTGCATAGCAAGCATGACCAACGCAGACATTTGAGTTACCCTCCTCATGAGAGTTCCCTGAGAAAAGAGCAATTCCAGAACCCGATGACTTAGCTGTAGAAGACGTCCCATAATACATAGAAGGATCTCAAATCATGTGCTTGAACCTTTCCAATTGCCTCATCAATTTTCATCTCATAGAACTTAGGATTCTCTCTCATCAAGGTAGTATACATCTCAAATTTGGGTGGTAATGCATCCAGAAACTTTTCAACCAACTCCTCATTTAGATAGATGAGGTCAAAAGCTTTCAGCTCAGTCTGCAGATGATAGAATCTAGAGATGAGCTCATCAATGGATTCATTCTCCAGATATCTGAAGCACTCATACTGCTTCTTAAGAAGATCCCTTTTACTCTTCTTGATGTCACTGTTACCCTCGAATCTCTTCTACAAAGCCTTCCAGAGATCCTTTGTGTTATCGTATCCTCTAAAGTTGTGGAATAACTCCCTGGTCAAGGCCATAGTGATAGATCCGTGTGCCTTCTTCTCTCTGTTATAAACTTTCTTTTCTTCTTCATCAAGTTTACAGATAGGCTTGGAAACTTCCTCATCAAGATATGTATATGTGGGATGCTTATAACCCTCTAGAATGGGTATCCATAATGAAGAATCAGTATAAGAGATATATTGTTCAAAGCGTGCTTTCCAGTTAGAATAATCATTTACATTAGGCAGCTTTGGGGGTTTCTGTGGGGTTCCAATTTCATTGTCATAATTAAGTAGGTTACCGAGGTTCTAAAGATTTGCCATAGTGTAACACATAGTCAACTTTCAGAAAAGTCAAAACAAGTTGCGCACTTGACTCTGGCCTTGCGCACTTAAAAAAAACTTAGTCTTGCATATTTAGAATTTGCTCTTGCGTACTTATTAAGTACGCATGAGTAAATGATAAGTACGCAGGAGATCAATTAAGTATGTAACAAATATGGTCTTGCGTACTTGGTAAGTACGCAACAAGACTGTACTTGTTGCCAAATAAGGTAAGTACGCACGTCACTTTTCACCAACCCTCACCAACTTTTTCCGGTCACTGTAATCTCACCGGAGACAGAAAATGTTGAAGATTTAACCAAACAAAATGAGTCAAAGGGTCAGAAACTCATTTCTAACCAACCTTTGATGCTCCAAACACTCAAATACAAAACAAAAGTCGGTTTTTGAGTGATTTTTGCTTCTAAAATAGTGCTCAAGAGCTACCCCTATTTTAACACAAAAATCAACAAAAACACCCACTTTTGCTTGCAAAATCTCTGTAGGATGTGTAGAAGATGCTCCTAACACACTCACAACACTCGAAATCAAGAGCTAAGCTCTTATACCACTTGTAGGTCCTCGGGTGTCTCAGATCGTTACGTGTGGGTGTGTGACTAGTCGGACCGGGTGCGGAATGCCCGTGACTATGTGGAGAATCAAGCAACACAAAGTAAACCGACAACGAAATCACTTTCAAACTCCATCTATTATAAACTTAAAGGTTACAGAGAGAATACAACTGAGTGCAAAATGTCTGCGTACATAACTTCTGTCACTATTCTATTTATACTAGACCTGATCTCTGCTCACTTAACAAGTGCGCAGGGCAAATTGTTAATGCGTACTTAGCAAGTACGCAGAGTATTCTTGTGTACTTGCTAAGTACGCATGAAGTAATTCCTGCGCACATGCTAAGTGTGCAAAACACTTAGAGAAATAATACAACAACATGCATTAGAAATTACAACTCGATAACTAATACATACAGACACTAACATACAAAGATTAATACATACAAGACAAGTACAAAAGCTAAGACACTATCCAGAGTGTTTGTCACACAAAAGTGCTTCAACATAACACCTGCCAAAATTCCGATCCCAATTTCAGCTCGGAATTTATAAGAAATAAGCGGGAGTTAACGGAAACCCAAGAATCAAAAAAATTCAAAAAGAATTCTGGAAGTTAGGAGATATCGGACCCACATGGGATTGATATTGGTCCGATATGGGAGGAGGTTAAATGTCGGACTGACATGGTCTAGAAAACGGTCCGCAATTCAAACCCCTAGAAACCCTTTGCACCAGACACGTGTCGAGAGACGTGTAGGGCATGCGTCAGCATATCGGACGCGTGGACGGATGTCAGACCGATAAGGCATGCCTACTTGGTCTAACATCGACGGGTGGCACTCCGGATTTACATGGCTGCCACGTGGCGCGCATGCGGGACAATGGAGGCATATCAGAACGATATCCCCCTGGGTAATGGTCCGACATGAGGCCGTTATCAGCCTATAAATAGAGAGCTCAAGGCTCTCATTTTCCTCACCAACACAACACAAACTCTCAAATCTCCTCTACTCCTGAGCCCTCTAGCCATCCCGACTCTCGAGCCGCTCCTCCCGGTTTGACCAACGTTCGCTTGTCAACCAGACTCAAGCGTTTAAGAGCCGAAGAAACCCGAGGAACTCATAGAAGTGCAAGCTAAGGTGCTATGAATCAACTCGAAGAACTACTTAGCAGTAAGATTATTATCCTTCGATCTTCGACTTCAAACTAAAGGTGAATACTCGTCTATACCAAAAATACTTGTTCTCATGGTGAGAACAAGCTTTTCAAAATGGTTTACAAAGACGTGATCATAGACTACTTGTCTATGTCATAAACGGAGTCACACAAAAACGATTTATATGCCGTGCTTGGGCTATAGGCTATCATCACGCAAAAGATCAAAACTATTTATGTTTTACGAAAAAGGGCAAAACACGATAATTAAATATTTACACATAATAGTCCCAGAATTAGGGGTTGAGTTCAACCCCTGTGGACAAGACTAAATCCTAGAATTAGGGGTTCTACCCCTGTGGATATGATTACCCAAGAAGTGTACGTAAAGTTTGATCAAAGTTTTTTACTCGCTCCGGATCCAGTTGGGCCAGGCAGGGTTGGCTTGTATGTCGGGTGATTGCGTAAAGCGCATAAGTGTCAGTTCGGCCACGTAGCCCTCGCGTACTTGTCCAATGTATACAAATGGATAAATCGGAAGAAAGCGAAGTGTTCGCTAGAATCCAAAGATGAAATGTTTAACTATTTAATTAAACTGTTTTTCCATGCTTATGAAAATGATTTGAGGTCATAAAATATTCACCAGCATGTAGCTGACGTTCATTTTCAAATGTTTTCAGGAAAGGAATGAATTGACCTCATCGTACCGGGACCGGCTACACACCTAGACCTGTTGCAACGTGAAAATATGTTATTACAGGTTGTGCATTGCACAGAAAGAACCTGCAGAGTAAAAAAGGTTAAGGTGACTGAATGACTACGTTTTCCTTATGCAGATTACCTCCTTGTAAACCTACCGACTTGCGTCAGAGTTTTGATTTGAAATCAAATGTACAAACGATCGGGTTTTTATACCAAGTTATTTAAATAAAGATAATCTTTTGTCTACACGACGAGATTTCTATATTTACAAAACCAACCCTTGAAGTTGAGTTGAAACGATCCATTTTCAAACGTTATTCCGCTGCACAAGAACAAACTCTTAAATCAAAGCCGGTACCGAAGGTGCTGACTGACGTCACAGCCCGGTAACGTCTCGAGGGTGCTCGGGGCGGGGTGTGACATTGGTTGGTATCAGCGCCTGAGGTTTTAGCGAATTAGATACTTAGGATTAGTATCTAAGCTCTAACCATATTAAGCAATGACTTGCCTACTAAGCAAAAGTAGGTAGACACTTGCCTTTAAGCTGATAGTGTCGAAACATGTAGGTAGTATTATGTCAGGAGGACAAGGATACCAAAGCTACTATAACTCTAATGTTATTGTTAAACAAGAATCAATGGCAAATACATACACACCCATGGAAGAAGGAAACTTCTCACGGTATCATGCTCTGCCAAAGGCTCCAATAAAGGAGGAATACGAATCAGATCACCTGAGCCAAATGGGTGGCTCTGACTTTAGTAACTGGAGATATACACCACCACATTACCCAGTACCTCCTCCACCAAACTAATCTCCACCTCAAACACCTCCACCGCCTATGTATCCCCCTTCCACTAGCCAACATGAGGCAGGGTCTAGAAAGAATGCCACTAAACCTTGAATGAGGGTAAAATAACTTATTGAGAAGCTTTCCACCACATGAGCTAGTTTAGAGGAAATCTATAAAAATTTAGAGAATTACGCAATTTTGTCCTCTCAATGAAATAGAGCAAATAGAGCAGAAATTCCTGAACTTAAGAATGGTTGGTTCTAACCATCAGGACTACATGACTAAGCTGCTAGAATATGCACGACTAGTGCCACATCTAGCTACGCCTGAATCCAATCTCATAAAGAGATATATCTATGGACTGGTCAGAGAAATCCGAGATATGGTAAAAATTTCAAGACCTAAAACCATCGATGATGCCATGGACCTTGGCGCTCAATTAACTGATGGTGAGGGTGTTTCCTTGGAAACTCCCCTCACTGAGAGGAATCCCAGGCGCCAAGAAACCACGAGTGATGGGGATGCTGAGGCTCGGCCTACAGCCCCAGCTGGGTCCAAGGATTCCACAACTGTGGATGAGGACAGTCTGAAACTAAACAATTTGGAATTGACGGCCAGGGTGGCTATGCTTGAGGCTGAAGTGTCCAAACTACGACACCAAGCCTTGATGCATGAAGCCTATCAATGCCCCTCCACCGCTTCTCCCTCTCTTGTCTCAGTGGGCACTCAAACAGATGCCTATTTGTTCACTGATGCAACCAAAATGGGGGAGAAAGTCCCTATGGAAGAAGACACTGAAAGTCTCGACAACTGGATTCAAGAGCAGGCTGCCTTCTAAAGTACTCTATTCAGACCAGCTTTTGTCCAAGTTCATGACTTGCCAGTCTCAGATGACAATGAAGAAGAATCTACTGAAGACTGGAAGCTAGTTGTCAGAGCTATAGATGAGGCGCTGATGGATGAAAACAACCAAGATGAAACATCTACATCCTTCAGCATCATCCCAGAAGTTGCAGCCATCATAAGTCATGCAGCTGCCCCCCACTTCCCACTGACATCAACACAGCTAGAGTTTGACATTATACTAGCTTGGGGGTACGATGGGAAAACTGAGAGGTTTTGGATAGGTCTGGAGTTTAGCGGAGTAGAAGAGCTAGACTGGGATTTAATTCATCCATTTGAAATCCTTGACCTATATGATCTTATCTGCATCAACAACTCATCAGACCTCTCAGCAAACCTTTCCATTGACATGTTCTATGCTTTGATGGAGGACAACCTACCCAACTTCATAAGACTAATCAAAGAACTAAAACAGGTAGAGTCTCCTGAGTCATCTCAGGCTGCAGAAAGAAGACTGTCTCCCAACAATCTCCAAATCACAAGGAGCAGTCTTCTCAATGAAGAAGAAGTTCTGAGCCTGAAAAGACTCCTGTACAAACTAATGGTCAAGGACTTAGATGTGCAAGGATGGATAAGCAATAAGTGCCTTGACCATACCTTCCTTCAAAGTAACGGCACCTCTCTCACCATCAACACCAGGAACATCCTCCAGCTGCCCTCAGACTTCTTATTCAAGATCTTTCAGCTCAGAGCCAACATCTGCAATATTAACTCATTAGAGAGCTAGGCAATGATGGTCACCATCAAAGCCCATCTTGAAGAAGAAGGACTGATTCCTCAGGATGAGTCTATGTCAACTTCTGATACTAACTCCAACTCAGATAATCCATAAGTTGAAGCCACATCTGTAGCATTTGGCACAAGATCTTCACTTAGGGATCAACTAAGAGAAATAGAAGGTCCTGAGTACCAACTTGATGAAGACAGTGACCGTCCCTTGTCAATTTCTCAACTTGCCAATGAAGCCGAGGCAGAGATCCCAACAGCACAACAATCAGCTGTTTCTGTGATCAGTGAAGCCAGAGCAGAGGCATCCAATGTTAATAAAGGGAAGGGCATTATGACAGAAGAGGATGAAGAGAAGTTGCGAAAAGAAAAGAAGGAGAAAGAAGAAAGAAGAAGGAAAAGAGAAGAAGAAGAGATGGCTGAAGAGATGGCTCATAAACAAAGGCATCAAGAAAGAAAGGCAGCCATACTCCTAAGAAAACAGACAATCCAGCTGTATGCCAAACAGCTTTTAGAGATGAAAGTTAAAATCCATGCAGGGTCTCAAGTTGAGGAAGATGAACAACTTGCCAGACAGCTGTAGGAACAGTTTGCAAAGGAAGTAGAAGAGGAGAATGAAAAGAAGAGGAAGGAAGATGCTAAGTTTAGAATCACTGATTCTAAATTAGCAAAAGAATTAAGGGAGGAGTGGACTGAAGCTCTGATCTCTCATGGTGAGGATGCAGACTACCTTGAAAAACTTTCAAACAAAGAGATCTACAGAGCCTTCATGGGTCAGCAGGGGGAATTGGCAAAGAAGAAGAAAGATGAAGAGAAAGAGAAAGGTCGACAAAAGTCAAAGAAAGCCATTGCCCTTAACCAAAGGACCCATGAAGAAAGGAAGGTGATGATTGACTTCCTTAAGGTAAGGGGAGAAAGTGGAAAAAGGTTAGGTCCCATGTCCTTCATGAACCTACAAGCCCTGTATACAAAAGTGAAAAAGGAAGAGGAAGAAAGACTGGGCAAGAGACCAGTCAAGAAACACAGAACCTCTGCACAAGAAACTACTTCCACTTTCCAAACACCATCCACAAACATCCCCAAGCCTTCCTCTCCTCAACCCAAAAAGTTCAAAACATCCCACCCAGCTCCTTCTCATCAACAGCCACTCCTGAAGAAATCCAAACCCATATCCAAACCTGAAGACTCCAGAGATATAGTCCAATGGTTTTACAGTACCCAAGATCAGTGGTTTGAAGTATTCAGGGGGAGAACTGAACGAAGAAGGTCGATTTACAAGTCTGTTGATGAGGTTCTACAACTTCCAGATTCAGATCTCAAGAGAATCATGGAGCTGGGTGAAGAAATCATACCTGCAAATGATGGCGGGAAACATCTTGTGCTGGTGATCAAACATCACTTCAACCCCAGCAAAGATGCAGTCTTAGATGTTAGACCTCTACAATCCCACTATCCATTTGCACGATGGTCCTACAATGCTGAGAAGAATGAGTTCATCATCACAAATGTCAAGGGTCACCAGATGAGATGTTCAAGCAAGGCAATCTTCAAAATGCCAAGTAAGGACATTAAGACTCTATCTGAACTTCCTCTTGACAACCCCAGCAAGGATCCTCGAGGGTATGAAGTAGCAAGGATAGTCGACCACATGAAAAAGCTTCAGCAACAGAGGGACTAGAAGAATTTTGGTAGCATCAGTCTAGGGGGAGTTTGTAGAACCAAAGACTGATTGCTACAAAATTGTTCTAAGTTCAACTGCTGCGCACAACACAAGATTGCTGCTGATCAAAACAGCTGCTGATACCTTGTCTGCTGCTGAAGACCAAAGTAGCTGCGGATAAGCTTATCAGCAGCATTCAACACATGTTGCTGCTGATAGGCATATCCTCAGCAGCTGCGGATAGATCAATCTTGCTGCTGGTCCTCATCTCTGTTGCTGATAGCTTTATTCTCTGAAGACCAAACGTTGCAGCTGACTATCCATGCGAAGCGCCTCTGACACCTTTCTGCAAAAGCAACTGCCACACTCCAAGCAGAAGGAACCTCACTGGTGCAACCAATAAAGGACAATGACGCTCTTCTCCAAGCATGCAAACAATGATGCCTAAGAAGACGTTTCAGTAAAGTTAACTAGATTAGCCTTTACGTGTAATTTAGATTAATAAACAAGATCAACGGCTTGTGTTAGATCTGATCCTTAGAATCAAGGGGCTGTCTTGATTCTAAGTGAGTATAAATAATCTGTAAACACTTCATTGTAAGTGTGTTTTTTTTTGTGCTTCTTCACTGAGTTTTCATTTGTAATCGTTTATTCACAAAGCTTAATACAACAGTGTTCTTATCAGTATTCTTTCTGTCTATTCGATTACATTTGTGTAGTTGTTATTGTTTCCGCCAATTTCAACTAAGAATAGAACCATCTTGTAATTTCACGATCCTACAAGTGGTATCAGAGCTTTGGCTCAGATTAAACAAATTCACACTTGTTTAATCACTACTGGTTCTATTCAAAACTATCTCTTTGATCAAAACACCCGGTATCACAAATCACAAATCAAAAATGGCTCAAAACAATGGATTTGGCGATATTGGAAGCATCATCAGACCACAAAGACTGGTGTCTGGAGAAAATTACTAGCAGCAATACGAAAACTTTGTCTGCAATAATGGTGAGTCACTAACCAGTGTGTATAACAGGTACACTTACTTGGTAGGAGAGCTGTAGTGCTCCAAAGTGAAGCTGGAAAATGAAGACATTCTCAAAAACTTCATCAGATCTCTTCCTAGTTGCTGAACACTTTACACAGTGTCAATAAGAAGAACTGAGAATCTGAAGACTCTACAGATGACCGAGCTCTTTTGTATGCTAAAAACCTTTGAATTAGAAATAATTGAAGCCAAAGAAAGAAACTCAAGCCATCAATCATCCTCTTCCACCACCTCTCCCACGCTTCACTCTGACCACTCAGATCCTAGTTCAAGCGACTACGATCCTACCAGACAAGCACACCAAGCTCAGCCAAGAAAGCAACAACAGCAATAGGTCAAACCTTTTGCACAAACTGCAGCCTGTGAAGCTGTTGGAACTACTGACTTTGACTGGAGCTTCCAGCATGAGGATCTTTCTGCCAACAATCAAGCTCTCATGGCAGACACATTAGAGGTATCCTCTCTAACTTCAGACACATCAAAGGTACCACCAAAGGTATATGAAAATCTATGTACTCAAGAGTGTATTGATAAGGTCCTTGGATATAGGAAACATAACCAGAATCTCATAGATCAAAATGAAGAATTTCACCAAATGAAATCTGAATTTAAAAAGGTTGAAAATAGTTACATGGAAAAGAATGATTGTTTAAAGAAAGAAATTTCATCATTAAAACATGAACAAACAAACCTTGAAACTCAAATTGATGATATTCTGGTTAAGTTGAAAGCTACAAGGGCTGAATTGGCAGACCAAAAGGTCCATGTGGAAAAATATGAATTTGCATCCAAAAAGCTGCAAAGACTTTTGGATGCTCAAATCCATGAAAAGGTAAAAACTGGGTTGGGATATCATGCTGACCAGTATAAAACCGTCGCACCTCCTGCTGATTACGTTGCCATCCATGAACCAAGCTTCAATCTAGCAAATCTTGACATGGCCAACCGAAATCTTGACCCTGTTGTCAAAGAAACCCCTGTGCAAGAATGCACTACTTCATCAGAGTCTGAGTCAACTTGCTCAGACTCCACTGAAACAAGTAATGCCTCATCTCCTCCTGCCCCTCAAGTGATAGTCACTAAAGATGAAGTCCCTATTATCCCTTCAATACCAGTTCCTAAACCCTTCAAACAAATCAGAATTAGCTATCCTCCAGAAGGAAGAAAACTAACTATTGAAAAGGGACAGTCTTCCACCTCCACCAACTCAAAGCCTCCTTCCAAATCAATCCAACCAAGGAAGGTGTTTGACATATGTCATACACCTGGAGAGAAAGTTTCATATGTTCAAAAGACATTGGAAGAAGCCACTTTTGAACACAACAAAGCTCACCCCTGGAACTTCAAAGACTTGTTCAAGAGAAAAGACTATGTGTACTTTCAAAAGGAAAAACTGGCTAAGTCATGCTTTGTGTGTGGGAAATACAATCATACTGCTAGCAGCTGCTTCTATTACCTTCAACAACAAAGAAACCTAAAGCAACATGCTTTTAAAAAAACCAGCAAAAACAAATAGGTAAGAAGCTTTGAAGCCAAATTCACTCAGTTTAGAAACTCTCTGTCCCCACCAAGAAAGCCAATACCAAAGCCCCAACAATCCTGCATCATCTGTGGTGAAACAGACCACTTTGCTGCACATTGTAAGTTTAATCTTTTCAACCAGGTTCTTCATCAATTTCCTTTTAAACAAAAGTCTATCAGTGAGATGAAGAAAGGGTAGGCTTACTTCGGAGATTAAACCATCAGCAGTAAACAAAAATACTGCTGATCAAGCAAGAATCAAGCGACCAAAAGATAAGTCTGCTGCTCAAGCAAAGCCTTCAGCATTAACAAAGTCTGCTGCTGCTCAAGAAAAGTGTTCAGCAGCAACAAAGTCTGCTGCTGCTCAAGCAAAGCCTTCAGCAGCAACACGGTCTGCTGCTGCTCAATCAAAACCATCAGCAGCAACACCAGCTGCTGCAGCTATGCCAAAGTCATCAGCATTCACGCCAGCTGCTCATAGGTCAAAGAAAACTGGAAAACCTATACCTCAGCAATGGAAGGTGAAGATACTACCAAGCATTATCATTGGTTCCGTTGAATGTGCACATGCTGACACTAATAATCCAAGAACCCTTTTCTGCAAGGACGCAAGCTCTTGGATTTCTCCCACTAACTGAATCTATTGGTATGATGAACTTTGTTTAAAATCTTTCTCTAAAATCAGATTCTGTAAATGTGTTGGTATCTTGTTGTAAATAAAAGTTATAGTCAGCAGCACCTTTTTGGCTGCTGACAGGTCTAATCTTCAGCAGCAACGAATTTGCCACTGACTGCTTTAAGTTATCAGCAGGTACAAGTTTCCTGCTTATAGCTTTAAGGCTGTCAGCATCAACATCCTTGCTGCTGATCATTGTATCCATCAGCAGCAAACGAGTTAGCTGCTGACAGACTTGACCATCCGCTACAACCAGCTTGCAGCGAATGGGCTTAACCATCTGCAGCAACCAAGTTTGCTGCTGATGGGTAAAACCAAGTCTAAAGTAACTTTTACCCGCTGTAAAAATATTTTCAGTCTTTACCATGACTGCGTTAGTGTATTACAGCTGTAACAATGAAAAGTGAAACAGGTTGTACTGTACAAGTAAAGTTGCTTTTTCTTCGTCTGCCGTTATATCACAATCTCAAACGTTCCAACAACCTCTTCATATTGAATTTCAAACCTATCTCCCATCACTTTCTCTCCAGTCCCCACAGCATTCAAAGCCCTCCATAATTAACCACCATTCAAACACCCTTCTCTCTTCCCTCCAAATCCATAACAATGGCAGGCGCAGACATAAACAACCCCAACGACAAGTTTCCCCCATATCACAACCTCACTGCATACCTAATAAAGGGCAAGAAATCCGAAGGTTTCGATGATATGATCGACTTCCTTTGTCTGTCCAAAATCCACCATGCCTTAACAGTCAACCCAACCATCTATACTTCCCACATGGAAGAGTTTTGGAGCTCAGTCGTGTATTCTACTGACCAGGGCACTCCCCAAATCAGAGGCATAGTAGACGGCAAGGAGATGATTATCACTGAAGCAAAGCTCCGCCAACACCTCATGCTTCAGGATGAAGGGGACGCCATCTCTTACCCAAGAGACGTATACATGAGGACCTTTGTATCCATAGGGTACACTGGGAATCAAACAGAGTATACGATAGAGAAGGCACTCATGGGTCCCAAATGAAAGTATCTCTGCCACACTCTTCTCCAATGCATATCCCAGAAGAGGAGTGGCTGGAACCAACTTAGCTCCGGACTTGCGTCGGCAATTCACGGTATGATAACTAGGGCAGGTTTCAATTTTTCCCACCTCATTCTTGAAGGTTTGAGATACAACCTTCAAGAAGGGGTGAAATCACAGTTCTTCAGGTACCCAAGATTCTTGCAGGAAGTGGTTCAACATTAAACAAGATATTTCAAAAACTGCAAGAATCTACATAATGCTGGACATAAGAACAACATTTTTCAAAGCATGAGAACAGTTTCATCAAAGTTCTCAGGGGCCGATGTTCCATTGTTGTCTACAATGTTGAACACGCAAAGTGCCCAGGGTGACAGTTCAGCAAACCCAGCTGATACTGATCCCACACCCTCCACCTCACTGCCACAAACTCAAACTGTTGCTTCCCTTGATCGAACCCCTGTGCATTCTACTGAGGATGTACAGGCACATACTTTAGTCACCCACAGTTTGATTGCTCAATCGGAACACAGGGCCCCCGTTGTAGCCAAATATACAAGGAAGAGGGGCAAGAGAACTCCTTCTTCTCTTGCCTCCAAGGCCCAAACCCAAGCCAACATCCCTCACTCAGAATCACAACATTGTAGTGAGAATATCATCAGGGGAAGCCACACTGTTAGGGATATTCCTTCGGAAGTCTCTCTATTAGGATTAGGATCACTTCCCGGATCCATAGAACAGCCCTTTGAGCCATTCCTATCTTCTTTGGACTTAAGTGTTGAGGAACCTGACCAAAGGGATGTACCTTCTCCAACTACCACTATCAAGGAGGTACTGATTGGTCTTGCTTCCGAAACACCCAACCCAAGTTCTTCACCCTTGAAGGTCCACTCTAGGAGTAATGAAAGAGTGGATGTGGAAGAGGCTGTCACTACTGCTGGTCCATCAAATGACCAGGAGGACAGTGACAACATCTTTAAGACCTCAACCACGGCAACTCATGGTGAGGGTGTTTCCTTGGAAACTCCCCTCACTGAGAGGAATCCCAGGCGCCAAGAAACCACGGGTGATGGGGATGCTGAGGCTCGGCCTACGGCCCCATCTAGGTCCAAGGATTCCACAACTGTGGATGAGGACAGTCTGAAACTAAACAATTTGGAATTGACGGCCAGGGTGGCTATGCTTGAGGCTGAAGTGTCCAAACTACGACACCAAGCCTTGATGCATGAAGCCCATCAACGCCCCTCCACGGCTTCTCCCTCTCTTGTCTCAGTGGGTACTCAAACAAATGCCTATTTGTTCACTGATGCAACCAAAATGGGTGAGAAAGTCCCTATGGAAGAAGACACTGAAAGTCTCGACAACTGGATTCAAGAGCAGGCTGCCTTCCAAAGTACTCTATTCAGACCAGCTTTTGTCCAAGTTCATGACTTGCCAGTCTCAGATGACAATGAAGAAGAATCTACTGAAGACTGGAAGCTAGTTGTCAGAGCTGTAGATGAGGTGCTGATGGATGAAAACAACCAAGACGAAACATCTACATCCTTCAGCATCATCCCAGCAGTTGCAGCCATCATAAGTCATGTAGCTGCCCCCCACTTCCCACTGACATCAACACAGCTAGAGTTTGACATTATACTAGCTTGGGGGTACGATGGGAAAACTGAGAGGTTTTGGATAGGTCAGGAGTTTAGCGGAGTAGAAGAGCTAGACTGGGATTCAATTCATCCATTTGAAATCCTTGACCTATATGATCTTATCTGCATCAACAACTCATCAGACCTCTCAGCAGACCTTTCCATTGACATGTTCTATGCTTTGATGGAGGACAACCTACCCAACTTCATAAGACTAATCAAAGAACTAAAACGGGTAGAGTCTCCTGAGTCATCTCAGGCTGCAGAAAGAAGACTGTCTCCCAACAATCTCCAAATCACAAGGAGCAGTCTTCTCAATGAAGAAGAAGTTCTGAGCCTGAAAAGACTCCTGTACAAACTAATGGTCAAGGACTTAGATGTCCTAGGATGGATAAGCAATAAGTGCCTTGACCGTACCTTCCTTCTAAGCAACGACACCTCTCTCACCATAAACACCAGGAACATCCTCCAGCTGCCCTCAGACTTCTTATTCAAGATCTTTCAGCTCAGAGCCAACATCTGCAATATTAACTCATTAGAGAGCCAGGCAATGATGGTCACCATCAAAGCCCATCTTGAAGAAGAAGGACTGATTCCTCAGGAAGAGTCTGTGTCAACTTCTAATACTGACTCCAACTCAGATACTCCATAAGTTGAAGCCACATCTGTAGCATTTGGCACAAGATCTTCACTTAGGGATCAATTGAGAGAAATAGAAGGTCCTGAGTACCAACTTTATGAAGACAGTGACCGTCCCTTGTCAATTTCTCAACTTGCCAATGAAGCCGAGGCAGAGATCCCAACAGCACAACAAACAGTTGTTTCTGTGATTAGTGAAGCCAGAGCAGAGGCATCCAATGTTAATAAAGGGAAGGGCATTATGACAGAAGAGGATGAAGAGAGGTTACGAAAAGAAAAGAAGGAGAGAGAAGAAAGAAGAAGGAAAAGAGAAGAAGAAGAGATGGATGAAGAGATGGCTCATAAACAAAGGCATCAAGAAAGAAAGCATCCATACTCCGAAGACAACAGACAATCCAGCTGTATGCCAAACAGCTGGATGAGATGAAAGTTAAAATCCATGCAGGGTCTCAAGTTGAGGAAGATGAACATCTTGCCAGACAGCTGCAGGAACAGTTTGCAAAGGAAGTAGAAGAGGAGAATGAAAAGAAGAAGAAGGAAGATGCTAAGTTTAGAATCACTGATTCTAAATTAGCAAAAGAATTAAGGGAGGAGTGGACTGAAGCTCTGATCTCTCAAGGTGAGGATGCAGACTACCTTGAAAAACTTTCAAACAAAGAGATCTACAGAGCCTTCATGGGTCAGCTGGGGGAATTGGCAAAGAAGAAGAAAGATGAAGAGAAAGAGAAAGCTAGACAAAAGTCAAAGAAATCCATTGCCCTTAACCAAAGGACCCATGAAGAAAGGAAGGTGATGATTGACTTCCTTAAGGTAAGGGGAGAAAGTGGAAAAAGGTTAGGTCCCATGTCCTTCATGAACCTACAAGCCCTGTATACAAAAGTGAAAAGGAAGAGGAAGAAAGACTGGGCAAGAGACCAGTCAAGAAACAAAGAACCTCTACACCAGAAACTACTTCCACTTTCAAAACACCATCCACAAACATCCCCAAGCCTTCCTCTCCTCAACCCAAAAAGTTCAAAACATCCCACCCAGCTCCTTCTCATCAACAGCCACTCCTGAAGAAATCCAAACCCATATCCAAACCTGAAGACTCCAGAGATATAGTCCAATGGTTTTACAGTACCCAAGATCAGTGGTTTGAAGTATTCAGGGGGAGAACTGAACGAAGAAGGTCGATTTACAAGTCTGTTGATGAGGTTCTACAACTTCCAGATTCAGATCTCAAAAGAATCATGGAGCTGGGTGAAGAAATCATACCTGCAAATGATGGCGGGAAACATCTTGTGCTGGTGATCAAACATCACTTCAACCCCAGCAAAGATGCAGTCTTAGATGTTAGACCTCTATAATTCTACTATCCATTTGCACGAGGGTCCTATAATGCTGAGAAGAATGAGTTCACCATCACAAATGTCTAGGGTCACCAGATGAGATGTTCAAGCAAGGCAATCTTCAAAATGCCAAGTAAGGACTTCAAGACTCTGTCTGAACTTCCTCTTGACAACCCCAGCAAGGATCCTCGAGGGTATGAAGTAGCAAGGATAGTCGACCACATGAAAAAGCTTCAGCAATAGAGGGACTAGAAGAATTTTGGTAGCATCAGTCTAGGGGGAGTTTGTAGAACCAAAGACTGATTGCTACAAAATTGTTCTAAGTACAACTGCTGTGGACAACACAAGAGTGCTGCTGACCAAAACAGCTGCTGATACTTTGTCTGCTGCTGAAGACCAAAGTAGCTGCGGATAGATCAATCTTGCTGCTGGTCCTCATCTCTGCTGCTGATAGCTTTATTCTCTGAAGACCAAACGTTGCAGCTGACTATCCATGCGAAGCGCCTCTGACACCTTTCTGCAAAAACAACTGCCACACTCCAAGCAGAAGGAACCTCACTGGTGCAACCAATAAAGGACAATGACGCTCTTCTCCAAGCATGCAAACAATGATGCCTAAGAAGACGTTTCAGTAAAGTTAACTAGATTAGCCTTTACGTGTAATTTAGATTAATAAACAAGATCAACGGCTTGTGTTAGATCTGATCCTTAGAATCAAGGGGCTGTCTTGATTCTAAGTGAGTATAAATAATCTGTAAACACTTCATTGTAAGTGTGTTTTTTTTTTGTGCTTCTTCACTGAGTTTTCATTTGTAATCGTTTATTCACAAAGCTTAATACAACAGTGTTCTTATCAGTATTCTTTCTATCTATTTGATTACATTTGTGTAGTTGTTATTGTTTCCGCCAATTTCAACTAAGAATAGAACCATCTTGTAATTTCACGATCCTACACGAACCATGGAAGAGAATAAAAAGAAGGAAACCTTCAGCCGAGGGAATGTAGACTTCAAAAAGACCAATCAAGGTTCTAGTACAAAGGAAAGACAATCTTGTTTTTCCGAGTGCAAATAATGCAAGAAAAGGCATTCAGGAAAATGCCGACTTCTTATCACATGCCCTGAATGCAAGTGTACGGGCTATCACAACAATCAGTGTCCGCGAAAGAAACTGGTCACATGCTACAACTGTGGCGAGACCGGGCACTACAGGAGCGAATGCCCAAAACCAAAAGGTGCTAGTGGCTCAGGTACTAAGCCGGCCACCGAAACTAAGAAGAATGCTAGAGCGTTTCGCTTAAACGCCAAAGAAGATGCCAATATGACCGATTTTCTTGTCAATAATGATTATGCTAAGGTGCTTTTTGACTCTGGGGTAACCCAAAGTTTTATAGATCATAAGTTCTGTAACTAGTTAATAAGCCCTTACCTAAGCTAGACAAACTTACCAAATCGAAGCCGTGAACTGGGACCTAATCCAAGCACCAAATCCCTAAATGACTGTTCCATCACGTTATCTGGACACGTCATACCTGTAAAACTCCTGCCAATGGAATTGGCCGGTTTCGACATAGTCCTTTGAATGGACTGTTTAAGAACTAACCAAGCCCATATCCTTTGTGACTCAAAATCCATTGAATTACGCACACCTTCAGGAGAAGTAGTGACGACTAAAGGAGACGAATCAACCGACCCTGTTGGTTTGATATCTATGATAAAAGTAACAAAGCATCTCTGGAAGGGATGCCTTGCTTATCTCATATCCATAACCACCTGCAATACCGAGCGAGAACTAAAGGATGTACCAATCGTCTCCGAATACCCTGATATCTTCCCTGAAGAGTTACCTGGAACACCGCTAGATCGGGAAGTAGAGTTTCAGATAAATCTCGTACCAGGCACGACTCCGATAGCCAAAGCCCCGTACAAATTAGCTCCAACCGAGATGGCTGAATTAAAGAAACAACTCGATGAGTTATTGGAGAAAGGATTCATAAGACCAAGTTCCTCACCATGGGGAGCTCCGATACTTTTTGTGAAAAAGAAGGACGGATCAGTGAGGATGTGTATAAATTACCGGGAATTAAACAAGGTCGCGATTAAGAACTAGTATCCACTTCCAAGAATCGACGATCTGTTTGATCAGCTCCTAAGAGCAAGATGCTTTTCCAAAATATGCCTACGATCAGGATATCATCAAGTGAAAGTCCAAGAAGATGACATATCTAAAACTGCATTCAGAACTAGATATGGTAACTTTGAGTTCACGGTTATGCCATTCGGACTTACAAATGCTCCCGCAGCATTCATGGATATGATGAACTGAATCTGTAAACCCTACTTGGATAAATTCGTAATCGTGTTCATAGACGATATACTTATCTACTCCAAAAGTAAGGAAGATCATGCCAACAATCTAAGGACAATACTAGAACTACTAAGAAACAAGAAACTTTACGCCAAATTCTTGAGGTGTGAATTTTCATTGTCAAAAGTACAATTTCTCTGTCACGTCATAGACGAAAAAGGAATTCAAGTAGATCCAGTTAAGATGGAGGATATTACCGAATATTTATTAAGGACTTCTCAATGATCACTTTTCCTTTAACTTCACTAACCCGAAAGGAAATCAAATATGAATGGGGTCCAAAGCACGACGAAGCATTTAAAATGCTGAAGAAGAAACTTACTCAAGCACCAATTCTATCGCTGCCCGAAGGCAACGAAGGTTTTGTAGTCTTCTGCAATGCATCACACACTGGTTTAGGATGTGTATTGATGCAAGGAAACAAAGTCATCACTTATGCATCTCGACAACTTAAGACTCATGAAAAGAACTTTATGACTCATGACCTGGAGTTAGGTGCCATAAACTTCACGCTGAAATTATTGAGACACTATCTCTATGGAGTCAAATTCACGGTTTTCACAGATCACAAGAGTCTAAAGTATGCCTTCAGCCAGAAAGAGTTGAACATGAGGCAAAGACGATGGATGGAAATCCTAAGCGACTATGACTGCGAGATATGTTATCATGAGGGCAAGGCTAACGTAGTAGCCGACGCCTTGAGTCGAAAAGAACATGAAAAACCAAAGTGAGTGTGTGCCCTAAGACTCGACCTGCAAGTCAGTCTTATTTCTCAGATCAAAGAAGCATAGAAATCAGCCTTGAAAAAGGCAAACCTCACAAACGAAAGAATGATAGGAAGGATCGATCAACTCGTCAAAGGAAATGACGACATCCTTAGAATGAATAAACGAATATGGGTTCCAGTCTACGGAAATATCCGGGGAGAAATTCTCGAGGAAGCCCATAACTCCAAGTACACAATTGTAACATCTCGGAATTTAGTATTCATATTTCAATGCAATGTAATGCAATTTCAAATTCAATGTTCATGCACTGCCTTATTATTTTGCATACCGTAAACTAAACACAATGATTCGATACAAATTCGCAAGTTTTACGCAATTATATACATTTAAACACTATGCAAGAAACTATTTAATTCAAACACATTAAACCTGAAAAGTCAAGGACTAAAGTTGAAAAATGTCAAGAAACCCTAGTCTAGCACGGTCGTGCTTCGTCCTGACACGGTCGCGCCAAGTGCCTCGGCACGATTGCGCGACTGGTCCTCGATACTCAATCAACCATGAAGTTCTCAGGCTATTTGGATTGGCCGGAGTTGTAGTAAAGATCGCCGGAACTCAAGCCGTCGACGCCGGAACTCCTTCTTACTGATCTCTATCAATCCTCTATTGTTTCGGGTAATTGAAATCATTTATTTCAGTTAATTAGTCTCTATATCGAAAGCCCCATAATAATTTAGACTTCCGTCATAGAATTTTCCCCGAATCAGAATCGATGTTTTTATTTAAAATAATTTAATCGAATCCACTGTTAAAAATGTTGTTAATACAATTAAAATATCCCAAAAGACTCGTAATAACCCATTAATCAAAAGCCCTAACAATTCCAGCGTTAAAAATACAAGCATTTGTCAATTCGTTTCTGATTTGGAAGAGACACGGTCGCGCTAATAATCTAGCGTGGCCGTGCCTCATGTAGCGCGGTCGTGTCGAATAGCGGCGCGGTCGTGTCCTCCTGTCCAGACCTTGTCATGCCCTCTGGGCTAGTCTCTGCTGTGTCTAAAGATCATAGACACGACCGTGTCGGGCCAAGTCACGGTCGTACCTGTTGACTTGTCTAGATGGTGCTCCTGTTGATCAACCCGGTCGCGCCCCGACTAGCGCGGTCGCGTCCGTGGCTCGAGCACGATCGTGCCCTTCCGAGGCACGGTCGTGTGAGATTCAGAACTTTTAACAGAATTTTAATTTTATATATTTTAATCAGTAAATGTTTCAGATTTTATAAAAATATGTTTTCTGTATTTAAAAATGGATTAAAAGTTTAATCTTGGCATAAATATAATTCATTTAAAAGTTTATGAAAATTAAATTTATATTTACTATCTTACACTTAAATGATATTTTAAATAATTAAGTTACAAAATTTATAAATAAATAAGATAATGATTATTTATTTAAATTACATTTTAAATCAAAATCATTTATTTATTTATACTTAATTACAATTAATATTTACATTATTTCATAAACTATAATTATATATTTATACAATTATCCAATTCAAACCTAATCAAATTGTTTCAAAATTATTTTTTACTTCAAACTCTATATATTTTATTCAATACTTTTAAATACAAATCAATAGTTTTATATAAAAATTCAACTTTCATTTTAGACTTAAACTTTATGCATCTATTTGATTCAATACACATTACTCTTTAGGTTAAATTGTGCATTTCGAGGATCATATTTGCTATCTATAATCTTTGTTAGCTACACTTCCATACCAAGTGAGTATTCACAACCCCTTTTACTCTTTTACACTTTTGGGGTGGAACATGAACTCTATACACATTACACATTACACAGTTACATTTACGCAAACAACACAAGTGCAAAAATCCTATTTACATACATGTGTGCAAGATTTGAGCTTTGTGCCCGAGTGCTAGTTGTGCTAACCTTTGTATGCGATTATGTGCAATCATTAACTATACAAGCCGACGGTTTTCAATGATAGATCTATTGAGTCTGACAAACCCACCCATGGTGCGCGGTGATTGAAACCGACAACACAATTTTTGCATGCTAGTTACAAGGTTTGGTTGTACATGGTTACACAATAGCTACTCCCCATAAATGCCTCATTTTATCATGTTTTGTAAAGGATATGTTTTCAACTATATGCTATCTACATACAACTGTGTTATACTCACCAACTTCTTAGTTGACTTTATTTTATTCATGTTTCAGGCCCCAATATGTGAGATTGATTCAAGACGTGTTCAACATAGGATTTGGACTTAGCAATATAAATAAAGAATTCTATGAGTTGTTTTATGTTTCGTGTTTGAATTTGGTTTGTACTTGGATTATTTGTAATGGAAATTTAACTTTAATATATTTCAATTTAGTCAACCTTGTGCTATGAACAGTCTTACATGTCCCGCCCCGATGATTCCGCCATCGGTCGGGGTGTGACAGATTGGTATCAGAGCCTTGGTTATAGGGAATTAGGTTATTAGACACCTTGACCTAGACTATAACTTTAGGACACCCACTTATACTATGTTTCATGATTTCGGGCTATGTGTTACATGCTATATGTTACATGCTTAGTGTGATTATCTATTATTTCATTTTTTGAATTATGTGTTTAGAATTCATGACTTATTAGGATATTCTTAACTAATAATTAAATAAATAATACCCTTTCCTATATCCTAAACCTCTTAATATTTCTATCTTCCTTTTTATCCTTATCCTTCTTAGCATGTGGAAAATTCTTGAAGCAAAAATCTTTAAAAAATTTTATTTCTTCGTTAAGGTTTTTAAACTTGTTAAATTATTTGAGGACATGTGCAATCTAGAAGGGTGACACCTGTATTTTGGGTTTTCTGTCTAGGAAAGCATTTCGCATAAATCCCAATCAACCGAGGGACCCGTATGCTTTCCTGGGAATTCCCGAGATGAGTGTTTACTTATAGGCTAAAGCATGTCTCCTTGAAAATTTTATAAGTTTAATTAACCTTAATGTGTCATGGTATTCAAGTGATTTTGTCACTTTTGAGTACAATCCAAACTATGAATATCTATTTTTTTATTTTGTTATCTCATTCTATTAAATCCTAGCAATTTTCATAAGTTCTTACAATCTTTTCTTGTCTTGTGAAAATCTGTAGAATGCCTCCTCGTCGTGCTCCCGCAACCAACGCCAACACCGACATTGCTGCTATTCTTACCCAATTGGTGACACAACTCACCCAAGCCAATGGTGCCACCAATGGCAATGGTGGAATCGGGAGCAATAGTGGTAATAATGGTGGAAATGGTGGAAATGGTGGTAATAATCCATCTCAATGCACCTTAAAACACTTCAATTCGTGCAATCCCCTCAAGTTTTATGGAACCGAAGGAGCTACTGGACTCCTTCAATGGTTTAAAAGCATTGAGAATACCTTTCTCAATAGTGACTGTCCCGACAACCTCCGTGTTCGTCATGCTACAAGTGTCCTACAAAAACGGGCACTTACTTGGTGGAATGGGGAGAAAAGAAATAGGGGTGTTGATGTAGCTATGGCCTTACCTTGGGATGAGGTCAAAAGGCTTATGACCGAGGAGTTCTGTCCTAGAAATGAAGTGAAAAAGTTAGAGGTTGAATTTTGGGATCTTGCCCAAGATAGTGGTGAAAACTTGGCTTATACAACTCGGTTCCATGAGTTGAGTCTTCTTGTGCCCCACATGGTCACTCCTTTGTCCCGTTGTATCGAAAAGTATATTGGGGGGCTACCAGGAAAATCCAAGATACTGTCTTAGGTAGAAATCCTGCTACTCTGGAGGATGCTATTCGTGTATCTGCTACCTTAACTGATAATCATGTGAAAGCTGGAACTCTGACCAAAAAGGGTTCTAAGAAAGTTTCTAAAACCATAACCCCTCCTAACCACAACAAAGACGCCACAACAGAGCCTTCTCGCAATAATAAAAAGAGGAAAGTTAGAAATTTTACTGTGGTTACTCCTGCTGTTCTCGTTAATCAAGTTGCACCCGTAGTTCAAGCACCGGCCAAAAAGCCATATGTTGGGATCTACCATTTTTGTGCCACCTGCAATTATCATCATCCTTAAAATATCCCATGTCGCCTTTGTACTTATTGTGGGAGATATGGTCATACAGTTAGTGTTTGTAGGACCAAAGCTCCTGCGGGCCAAGTCAACCCTCCAAACCGAACCGTACCTCAAGTGGCTAACCAAGGTGCTCCCGCCATTGCTAATGGGCGTGCTTGCTATGAGTGTGGTGACCCGAACCATTTTCGTGATCAATGTCCAAGACTTGCAAATGCTAGACAAGGTGGAGCTCGTGGGCGTGCGTTCAACATAAACGCCAACGAAGCTCAAGCCAACAACGACGTGGTTAATGGTACGTTCCTTGTTAATAGTCAATATGCCTCCATTTTGTTCGATACCGGTGCCAATAAAAGTTTTGTGTCACTAAATTTTGAGCCTTTACTTGCAAAGACACGATCCCAATTAGAGAAAACCTTCACCGTTGAAATAGCAAATGGTGACTCCCTTACAATTGAGTCTATTATCTATGATTGCTCCTTAGAACTTAATGATCATACATTCCCAATCAACCTTGTTCCAATGCCACTAGGAAGCTTTGATATTATCATAGGTATGGATTGGCTATCAAATCATCATGCCGAAGTCATTTGCTTTGAAAAGTGTACAAATTCCGCTACCATCGGGAGAAAACTTAAGGGTTTTTGGTGAAAAGCCTTGCAAGGGACTTAAGTTGATGTCGTGTACTACCGCTTAAAAGTACTTACGAAAGAAGTACATTGCTTTCTTAGCTCATATTGTTCAAAAGGATGTCAACGAGAAGAGTATCCAAGACATTCCGATCATTCGGGATTTCCCCGATGTTTTTCCTAAGGATTTATCCGGTCTTCCTCCCGTTCGTCAAGTAGAGTTCCGTATTGATCTTATACCTGGAGCTAACCCCGTTGCTAGAGCTCCCTATCGTCTTGCACCTTCCGAAATGCAAGAGCTTGCAAGTCAACTTCAAGAACTCTCCGATAAAGGTTTCATTCGCCCAAGTCATTCACCATGGGGTGCACCCGTCTTATTTGTTAAAAAGAAGGATGGATCATTCCGTATGTGTATTGACTACCGCGAACTCAACAATCTTACTATCAAGAACCGTTATCCTTTGCCTAGAAACGATGACCTCTTTGATCAACTTCAAGGCTCTACTTGCTTCTCGAAGATTGATCTTCGATCCGGTTATCATCAGCTTCGCGTTCAAGAAGATGACATTCCTAAGACTGCCTTCCGAACAAGGTATGGTCATTACGAGTTCATGGTTATGCCTTTCGGGCTAACCAATGCACCCGCAGTTTTCATGGATCTCATGAATCGTGTGTGCAAACCGTACCTTGATAAATTCGTGATCGTTTTCATTGATGATATCTTAATCTATTCCAAGACTAAAGCCGATCATGAAGAACATCTTAGACTGGTTTTGGATCTCTTGAGAAAAGAACAACTATACGCCAAATTCTCCAAATGTGAATTTTGGCTAAAGGAAGTTCAATTTCTTGGTCACATCGTCAACGACAAGGGTATTCATGTTGATCCTGCTAAGATTGAAACGGTTAAGAATTGGAATGCCCCAAAGACTCCTAACGAAGTTCGTTCATTTCTTGGTCTTGCGGGTTATTATCGTCATTTCATCTCAAACTTCTCAAAGATTGTTGTCCCTCTTACCGCTCTGACCCACAAGGGTACGACTTATGAATGGGGACCGAAACAAGAAGAAGCTTTCCAAACCCTCAAGCAAAAGTTATGCAATGCTCCTATATTGACTCTCCCCGATGGAATCGATGATTTAGTTGTCTATTGTGATGCTTCTAACCAAGGTCTTGGTTGTGTTCTCATGCAACGAGGCAAAGTAATCGCTTATGCATCAAGGCAACTCAAAGTTCATGAGAAGAATTATACGACGCACGATCTCTAGTTGGGTGCGGTCGTATTCGCGTTAAAGATTTGGAGACATTACCTATATGGCACGAAATGTGTGGTATTCACCGACCCCAAAAGTCTTCAACATATTTTTAACCAAAAAGAACTCAATATGAGGCAACGACGTTGGGTCGAACTCCTTAATGACTATGACTGCGAGATTCGTTACCATCCCGGCAAAGTGAATGTTGTAGCCGATGCTTTGAGTCGAAAGGACCATGTTATGCTTCATTGTGCCCGTATTCAAACCGATATTCAAACCCGTATCTTAGAAGATCAACACGTCTCGGTAACCGAGGGTAACATGTATGAAGAAATGTCGTGTGGTGTTGAACTTCTTCTTGAATCAAAACCCAACGGCTTACTTTATTACTTGAACCGTATTTGGGTTCCCGATCGCGATGATCTCCGTACATTTCTCATGAACGAGGCTCATAAGACTCATTATTCTATTCATCCTGGTGCGGATAAAATGTATCAAGATCTTCGCCAACTTTATTGGTGGCCCGGTATGAAGAAAGACATTTCTCTTTATGTGGCCAAATGTTTAACTTGTTCCAAAGTCAAAGCCGAACATCAGCGTCCTTCTGGTTTACTCGAACAACCAGAAATTCCCGTGTGGAAATGGGAGAATCTAGCTATGGATTTTATTACCAAACTCCCTCGCACCTCGAGTGGTTATGATAGTATTTGGGTGATCATTGATCGACTCACCAAATCTGCTCATTTCTTGCCTATCCGTGAAGACTATCGGGTTGAGAAACTAGCCCGAATTTACATTGATGAAATCGTGAGTCGCCATGGTGTTCCCTTGAACATAATATCTGATCGAGATGCCCGGTTCACTTCTCGATTTTGGCAATCTCTCCAAACTGCTCTTGGTACTCGATTGGATTTGAGCACGGCTTACCATCCCCAAACTGATGGTTAAACCGAGTGAACAATCCAAACTCTTGAAGACATGCTTAGAGCTTGTGTAATCGATTTTGGTAGCAATTGGGATTCACATCTATCCCTCATTGAGTTTTCTTACAACAATAGCTACCACACAAGTATCAACATGGCTCCATTCGAAGCTCTCTATGGTCGCAAGTGTCGTTCTTCTATCTGTTGGAGTGAGATTGGTGAAGCACAAATCACTGGTCCCGAGTTAATTCAAGAAACATCCGACAAGATTATTCAAATCCGTGACAATATTCGAGTAACGAGGAGTCAGCAAAAGAGTTATACCGACAAACGTCGAAAACCCTTGGAATTCCAAGTCGGTGATCTTGTTCTTCTTAAGGTGTCCCCGTGGAAGGGTGTGATCCGTTTTGGAAAGAAAGGCAAGTTAGCACCTCGTTATGTTGGTCCATTCAAAATCCTTGAAAGGATTGGGAAAGTGGCTTACAAGCTCGAGTTACCTCCATCTCTTGGAAATGTGCATCCTACATTTCATGTATCTGATCTAAAGAAGTGTCTCGCCGATGAAAATCTCCATATACCGCTTGACGACGTGCGCATTGATGAAACGATGCACTTCGTTGAGAAGCCGGTGGAAATTATGGATCGTGAAGTCAAACAGCTCAAGCGAAGTCGCATTCCTATTGTCAAAGTTCGTTGGGAATCTAAGCGTGGTCCTGAGTTCACTTGGGAACGAGAAGACCAAATGAAGCTCAAGTACCCTCATCTCTTTATTGATACTGTTGTAACCTCTAGCTAAATTTCGGGACGAAATTCTCTCAACATGGGGAGACTGTAACATCTTCGAATTTAGTATTCATATTTCAATGCAATGTAATGCAATTTCAAATTCAATGTTCGTGCACTGCCTTATTATTTTGCTTACCGTAAACTAAACGCAATGATTCGATACAAATTCGCAAGTTTTATGCAATTATATACATTTAAACACTATGCAAGAAACTATTTAATTCAAACACATTAAACCTGAAAAGTCAAGGACTAAAGTTGAAAAATGTCAAGAAACCCTAGTCTAGCACGGTCGTGCTTCGTCCTGACACGGTCGCGCCTCGTCCTGACACGGTCGCGCCAAGTGCCTCGGCACGATCGCGCGACTGGTCCTGGAACGATCGCGCCCGGTGCCTGGGCACGGTCGCGCCATATTTAGGCACGGTCGCGCCTGTGTAACAGTTGAAACATAAATGCAGTTTAATCACCCGATCGTCAAGAATCCGTAACCGCCCACCGTTTTCTTTGTCATTTACGTGAGTAATGCAAATTTCAAATTCTCAAACGCCACATCTTAATCCTATCAATCTCGAAAAAACTCTCTCAAGCTTTCCAAGAAACTAGAATCCGTTGTTCGATCCGAATCCTCTCAATCCAGCAGCCGAGTCTCGATACTCAATCATCCCTGAAGTTCCCAGGCTATTTGGATTGGCCGGAGTTGCAGTAAAGATCGCCGGAACTCAAGCCGTCGACGCCGGAACTCCTTCTTGCCGATCTCTATCAATCCTCTACTGTTTCGGGTAATTGAAATCATTTATTTCAGTTAATTAGTCTCTATATCGAAAGCCCCATAATAATTTAGACTTCCATCATAGAATTTTTCCCGAATCAGAATCGATGTTTTTATTTAAAATAATTTAATCGAATCCACTGTTAAAAATGTTGTTAATACAATTAAAATATCCCAAAAGACTCGTAATAACCCTTTAATCAAAACCCCTAACAATTCCAGCGTTAAAAATACAAGCATTTGTCAATTCGTGTCTGATTTGGAAGAGACACAGTCGCGCTAATCATCTAGCGCGGCCGTGCCTCATGTAGCGCGGTCGTGTCGAATAGCGGAGCGGTCGTGTCCTCCTGTCCAGACCTTGTCATGCCCTCTGGGCTAGTCTCTGTTGTGTCTAAAGATCATAGACACGACCGTGTCGGGCCAAGGCACGGTCGTGCCTGTTGACTTGTCTAGATGGTGCTCCTGTTGATCAACCCGGTCGCGCCTCGACTAGCGCGGTCGCGTCCGTGGCTCGAGCACGATCGTGCCATTCCGAGGCACGGTCGTGTGAGATTCAGAACTTTTAACAGAATTATAATTTTATATATTTTAATCAGTAAATATTTCAGATTTTATAAAAATATGTTTTCTGTTTTTAAAAATCGATTAAAAGTTTAATCTTGGCATAAATATAATTTATTTAAAAGTTTATGAAAATTAAATTTATATTTACTATCTTACACTTAAATGATATTTTAAATAATTAAGTTACAAAATTTATAAATAAAAAAGATAATGATTATTTATTTAAATTACATTTTAAATCAAAATCATTTATTTATTTATACTTAATTACAATTAATATTTACATTATTTCATAAACTATAATTATATATTTATACAATTATCCAATTCAAACCTAATCAAATTGTTTCAAAAATATTTTTTACTTCAAACTCTATATATTTTATTCAATACTTTTAAATACAAATCAATAGTTTTATACACAAATTCAACTTTCATTTTAGACTTAAACTTTATGCATCTATTTAATTCAATACACATTACTCTTTAGGTTAAATTGTGCATTTCGAGGATCATATTTGCTATCTATAATCTTTGTTAGCTACACTTCAATACCAAGTGAGTATTCACAACCCCTTTTACTCTTTTACACTTTTGGGGTGGAACATGAACTCTATACACATTACACATTACACATTTACATTTACGCAAACAACACAAGTGCAAAAATCCTATTTACATACATGTGTGCAAGATTTGAGCTTTGTGCCCGAGTGCTAGTTGTGCTAACCTTTGTATGTGATTATGTGCAATCATTAACTATACAAGCCGACGGTTTTCAATGATAGATCTATTGAGTCAGACAAACCCACCCATGGTGCGCGGTGATTGAAACCGACAACACAATTTTTGCATGCTAGTTACAAGGTTTGGTTGTACATGGTTACAAAATAGCTAGTCCCCATAAATGCCTTATTTTATCATGTTTTGTAAAGGATTTGTTTTCAACTATATGCTATCTAAATACAACTGTGTTATACTCACCAACTTCTTAGTTGACTTTATTTTATTCATGTTTCAGGCCCCAATATGTGAGATTGATTCAAGACGTGTTCAACATAGGATTTGGACTTAGCAATATAAATAAAGAATTCTATGAGTTGTTTTATGTTTCGTGTTTGAATTTGGTTTGTACTTGGATTATTTGTAATGGAAATTTAACTTTAATATATTTCAATTTAGTCAACCTTGTGCTATGAACAGTCTTACATGTCCCGCCCCGATGATTCCGCCATCGGTCGGGGTGTGACAACAATGCACCCCGGTGGTGATAAGATGTACAAAAATCTGAAACCAGAATACTGGTGGATCGGCATGAAAAAGCACATAGTTGAGTATTTAGCCAAATGTCTAACTTATTCCAAGGTTAAAGCCGAACACCAAAAGCCATCTAGGCTGTTGCAACAACTTGAGTAGCCAGTATGGAAATGGGAAATAATTATCATGGATTTCATCACTAAACTTCCCCGAACCAGTCAAGGAAATGACACAATATGGGTTATCGTTGATCGTTTAACCAAATCCGCACATTTCCTACCAATGAAGGAAACTTTTAGTATGGATAAATTGGCACAATTATACGTTAACAAGATAGTATCTTTACACGGAGTGCCGTTATCCATCGTATCAGATAGAGACAGTAGATTCACGTCTCGATTCTGGCAGAGCTTCCAAAAAGCTCTCAGAACTCGTTTAAACCATAACACTGCATACCATCCTCAAACGGATGGGCAGAGCGAGAGGACAATATAAACCTTGGATGATATGCTTCAAGCATGTGTTATTGACCTTGGAGGAAGTTGGGACGACCACTTACCACTGATAGAATTCTCTTACAATAACATCTACCACACAAGTATACAGGCTGCACCATTTAAAGCCTTGTATGGCAGAAAATGCAGGACTCCTGTGTGTTGGGCTGAAATAGGAGAAAATCAGTTATCAGGACCTGAGATAGTCCAGGAAACCACTGATAAGATATTACAGTTCAGGGATAGATTGAAAACGGCTCGTGATCACCAGAAAAGTTATGCCAACAAAAGGCGAAAGCCGTTAGAACTTAACATTGGAGACATGGTTTTACTTAAGGTATCCCCTTGGAAGGTGTGGTACGATTCGGAAAGAAATTAAAGTTAAGCCCTAGGTTTGTTAGGCCATTTAAAATCCTAGAACGAATCGGACCTATGGCATATCGATTGGAATTGCCGATAGAGATGAATGGAGTACATGACGTGTTCCATATCTCCATCCTACGTAAATGCTTAGCAGATGAAACCTTAGCCATGCCATTACAAGATGTAGTAGTGGATGAAAGGCTTAAGATTATGGAACAACCGTTACAAATTGAGGATCGATAGGAAAAGAAATTGAAACGAAAGAAAGTCGTGTTGGTTAAGGTGAAATGGAATTCCAGACGTGGACCTAAGTACACGTGGGAACTGGAATCCAAAATGAAAAAGAAATACCCACACTTATTTATAAAGTAATCTCGAGGACGATCTGTTTGATCAGCATAACTCTTTTGACGATCACGAGCCGCTTTCAATCTATCTTTTATTCGAGTGATTTTTTCAGTTGATTCCTTGACTAATTCCGGTCCACACAACTGATTTTCTCGTATTTCAGACCAACAAATCGGATGTCGACATATACGACCGTATAAGGCTTCAAAAGTAGCGGCTTGTATACTCGTATGATAGCTATTGTTATAGGCGAATTCCATTAGAGGTAAGTGGTCATCCCAACTTCCTCCATGATCAATTACACAATCCCTTAACATATCTTCCAATGTTTGGATAGTTCTTTCGCTCTGCCCGTCCGTTTGAGGATGGTAGGCAGTGCTAAGATTCAATTTCGTACCCAGGGCTTTTTGAAAACTTTTCCAGAACCGAGAAGTAAATCTACTATCTCTATCTGACACAATAGATAGTGGCACACCATGTAAGGACACGATTTCGTTAACGTACAATTATGCCAACTTATCCATACTGAATGTTTCTTTCATAAAAAGAAAATGAGCAGACTTAGTATGTATGTCACTGATAACCCAGATAGTATCATTTCCTCTACTGGTTCGGGGAAGTTTTGTGATGAAATCCATGGTTATCATCTCCCATTTCCAGATAGGAATTTTAAGTTACTTTAAGAAGCCAGATGGCTTTTGATGTTCAGCCTTAACTTGAGAACATGTTAAGCACTTTGCAACATAGATAGCGATATGTTTCTTCATTCCTATCCACCAATAATTGGCTTTTAGGTTTTTGTACATTTTATCGCTTCCAGGATGCATTTTGTACTCAGATTTATGAGCTTCTTCAAGAATCTCTTCACATATGTTTCCATAAATAGGAACCCAGATTCTTTTATTCATTATAAGAATATTATCTTCGCCTTTGACCAATTGGTCATGCCTCCCAAACCTTCTTTCTAGAGGTTTGGTTCTTTTTAGAGGTTTGGTTCTTTTAAAGCCATCTTTTTAGATTCCTTAATACGAGTAATAAGATCGATTTGAAGATCGAGTCTTAAAGCACGAACTTGTTTAGGTTTCTCATGTTCTTTTTTGCTCAAGACGTTAGCTACAACATTAGCTTTGCCTTCATGATCACAAATTTCACAATCGTAATCATTCAGGATTTCCATCCAACACCTTTGCCTCATATTCAGTTCTTTCTGATTGAATATATACTTTTGGCTTTTCTGATCAGTGAATATAGTGAATTTGACTCCATATAGATATTGCCTCCATAATTTCAGTGCGAAGATTATGGCGCCCAATTCTAAATCGTGAGTCGTATAATTCTTTTCATGAGGTTTTAGTTGCCGGAAAGCATAAGTAATAACCTTGCTTCCTTGCATTAACACACAACCAAAACCGGTGTGTGAAGCATGTTAATGCACTTTCCTGTGACAACGCTCTGGATAGAGTCTTAGTTTGTATTTCTAATGTCTGTAATTTGTCTTTGTATGTAAGAGTCGTTATGTAATAGTTTATCGAGTTGTATTTACTTTTACATAATGTATGTTGCATTTCTTCTAAGTGTTTTGCGCACTTACATGTGTGCAGGAGAAAGCTCCTGCGTACTTAGCAAGTACGCAGGAAGACCCATGCGTACTTTTTAAGTACGCAAGAGCATTTGGTCCTGCGCACTTGCTAAGTGCGCAGGCATCAGGTCTGTATAAATAGGTTTGGTTCACAGAGGATAAGTACACAGAACTCATATCTTAGACGAACTCAATTTGTTAAGTACGCAATTTGTAATCTCTCTGTAACCGATGAGTGTTTATAATAGAAAGAGCTTTTATTGTGACTCCTGTGTTTGGTTTACTTTGTTTTAGTTAGACTCTCCGCCTAGTCACGGGTATTCCGCACCCGGTCCGACTAGTAGACCACTTGTATGCAACGATCCGTCACACATGAAGGGACCTACAAGTGGTATCAGAGCATTGCTCTTGAATTTGAGTGTTGTAAGTGAGTTTCGAGATGTTTTTACTGAGTTCTACAAGCAAAAAGAGGTATTTTTGTGATAAAAAAAGGGGTAGCTCTTGAACAGTCTCCTGTTCTGGTTAAGAATCAAAAGAGATCCTGGAACAAGAAAGTAAAAGGTTCTCAATTCCCAACTCCTCCAAAGATTCACCAATTTTGAACAGTCATCATGACTGTGAGTTGAAAGAAGTAGTTTATTTTGAGAAAGACGGACGACCCAATACCACAATGGCTTGGGTCTCCAAATAAAACTAATTCTTTTGTTAATCGTGCAGGGACGTCCGAAGGGTACTAACTCTAACCGTTGGTATGTCGATAGTGGATGCTCCCGGCACATGACAGGAAACATGGCCTCGCTTCAAGACGTTAAACCATTCAGAGGCGACTATGTGGCCTTTGCCAGAGAAAAACGCGGCAACATCACGTGTCAAGGCGTGGTTTCAAACGGTTGTGTCAACTTTTACAATGTCAACTTCTGCGAGCAGCTGAAGCATAACCTGTTGAGTGTCTCCCAAATGTGTGATAAGGAGTACTCGGTGATGTTTGACAAGTCAGAATGCCTGATTCTCAAACCCGGTTTTGAGGTTCCCGAAGACTGGATTCTGATGAGAGCACCAAGAACGAATGACACATATCAGATCGATATGAGCGTGGCAATAACCACCTCATCAGTTGCTACTTGTTTGCTTACAAACGCGACAGAGCTTGACTCTATCTTGTGGCATAGGAAACTCGGACATATTTCTTATCGTAAAATGAATCATCTTGTCTGAAACGGTTTGGTAACCGGGGTTCCTAAGCTGAGATTTACCGTTGCGGATGACTGAATGCCTTGTAAAAAGGGCAAACAGCAACGGAAGTCTCACAAGCCCAAGCTCCAAAACTCTATTGATACCCCTTTGGAGCTATTACACATGGATCTGTTTAGCCCCATAAGTATCAGGAGTATTGGAGGTAAGTCGTTCTGTCTAGTTGTAACTGATGATTTCTCACGTTTTTCTTGGGTGCATTTTTTAGGTACTAAAGGCGAGACTGCTGATATTCTTCAATACTTGATCCTGAGCTTGGAATCTTTTTGCAAGCTGAAAGTTAGAAGGATAAGGAGCGACAACGGAACTGAGTTCAAGAATAATTTGATGGAGCTTTTCTGTCTCAAGAAAGGGATCCGTCACGAATTCAGCGCACCGTACACGCCTCAGCAGAATGGAGTTGCTGAACGGAAGAACAGAACACTGATTGAGACTGCAAGGACTATACTGTCGGATGCAAAGCTTCTTTTCACTTTCTGGGTAGAAGTAGTTAATACAACGTGTCACGTCTTAAGCAGAGTTCTGGTAATGAAGAGGCACAACAAGACTTGTTACGAGTTGATCAACAATCGACTTCCCAATCTTGATTACCTTATTCCTTTTGGTAGTCCTTGTTCCTTGTTGCTACAGTACAAAGACCGCCAGTCTAAGTTTCATGCAAAAGCGATGGAAGGCATCTTCTTAGGATACGTTGCCAACTCGCCTTGCAAGAGAGTGTACAATATAGGAACTCGTACTGTCGAGGAATGGTTTGAAGTGGATTGTAGTAAATACAGCATTCCACCCGAACCAACAGGTCCAGCTTGGGGTTTTGATTATGATGCGCTATTCAAGTCCTTCAATCTTCCTGATATATCTGCAGATGACGCCGCAAATGTTTATGAATTATTGGGTGGCGGCGATGACTCCAGTTTTTCCACTCGTGCTACTGTACCAATTATAACTCCGGATTCCAATGCTGCATCTGCATCTGGAACTCATGACAGTGATAACAGTGAAGATGTTCTTGTCGTTGGAGATGACGCTCCAGCTAATCCTAACACAATTGTAGGAAATGAAGCTCCAGCTGATCCAATTAACATTGAATCTTCTTCCTCTGGAACTCAGGAAATGGGGGAGTTAAGCACGAATCTAGATCCAAAAATTCCGGAACCGATTGTGCCGGAGACGAGAGTGCATAGGAATCATCTAATCGACAACATTATTGGTGATCGAACCATCACTGAGAACACCAGTCTTTACACAGAGATATTTGACACTGGTGTCATGGAAACATGTCTGCATGCTGCATTCGTGTCCCAGTAGAGCCGAAGAATGTGAAGGAGGCTCTCACTGACAACTGCTGGATTGAGGCGATGCAAGATGAATTGTCTCAATTCAAAAAGTTGCACGTGTGGGATTTGGTTGACTTGCCAAAAGGCTTTCAGCCAATTGGAACCAGATGGGTGTTCAAATGCAAGACAGATGATCGTCATGTTGTTGTGAAGAACAAAGCAAGATTGGTTGTTTAGGGTTTTTATCAGCAAGAGGGCTTGGCTTACACGGAAGTATATGCCCCAGTTGCTAGAATTGAAGCCATTCGACTGTTCTTGGCTTATGCCACATATGTCGACTTCAAGGTCTATCAACTTGATGTAAAGAGTGCTTTCCTTTATGGTAAAGTTCATGAAGAAGTCTATGTCACTCAGCCTCCTGGCTTTGAAGATCCGCATAATATCAATAAAGTGTACAAGCTCGACAAAGCACTTTATGGTCTTCATGAAGCACCGCGGGCATGGTATGAGACATTATCTAAGCATTTACTTTCTAATGGTTTCGACCGTGGACAGATTGACTCGACTCTCTTCATTAGGAAAGTAGGAGGTGACATTCTTCTTGTACAAGTATACGTCGACGACATTATCTTTGGGTCTACCAATGAAGGGATGTGTAGGGAATTCGAGCAGGTGATGAAGTCCAAATTTGAAATGAGTAATATGGGTGAATTGTCGTTCTTTCTGGGTCTGCAGGTCAGTCAAAGAGAGGATGACATTTATCTACATCAAACTAAGTATGTGCAGGACATCTTATCAAAATACAAGATGAATGATAGCAGTACTTATGGCACACCTATCCCAGTCAATCATGGTTTGCATCCTGACAAAGATGGAAAGGATGTAGACAACAGATTGTACCGTGGGATGATCGGATCACTTATGTATCTCACAACTTCAAGACCCGATATAATGTTTGCTGTGTGCTTGTGCTCAAGGTTTCAGTCTCAACCGAAGGAGTCACATATGATAGCCGTGAAGAGAATTTTCAGATACCTGAAAGGGAAACCCCGATTAGGTCTTTGGTACTCTAAGTAGTAGTCATTCGACTTCAAAGCTTACACTGATTCAGATTATGGCGGGTGTAACCTTGACAGAAAGTCAACTTCTGGTGGATGTCAATTCTTAGGAGACAGACTGGTCTCCTGGCAGTGTAAGAAGCAGTCAACGGTTTCTGTCTCAACTTGTGAAGCAGAATACATTGCTGCAGCGAGCGGTTGTTCTCAGATACTGTGGATTCAGCAGCAGTTGAGAGACTACGGCTTAAACTTCACTGGAACTCCTCTATTCATTGACAACAATGCCACCATGTCCATCACAAATAACCCGGTGAAACATTCCAAAACTAAACACATAGAGATTCGCCATCATTTCATCCGTGATTGTGCTGAAAAGCATTTAATCAAACTTGTAAAAGTTCACACGGATGACAATCTTGCTGACCTTTTCACAAAGGCATTTGATCGATCCCGTTTTGAGCATCTTGTCAACTTGATAGGAATGTTCAATTCTGAGTGAAAACTAAGTTTTCTTAACTCAATTCAATTCGTGGAAGTTAAATTTTTAATTCTTTTAAATTTTCTGTATAGTTCTTTTAGTTTTTAAAATATTTTACAAAAATAAAAAAAAATAGAAAATGGAGAAAATTTCAAAGTTAACTTGAGAAAAGAGGAAATGATAGTACATCAAAAATGATCTAAACACCATAGACTGCTCATATGGGAAATGATTGCGTCATGTTTACTTAATTGTTTAAATTATTATGTTTTTAATCTGTTTATTTACAAGTAATTTGAATTGTCAGTAGGCTGTATGCGTCTTTGAATCACTAGTAGTGTGGAAACTAAATCTAAATTACAACTGTGAATTGAACCCATGTTTGCAAGTGTGTGCGCGTAAAAGAATAGAAAAGATCATTATCAGATAAAGGATGTTAGATTTTGACAATAATTTTCTTTTGAGATCAGTTTCGGGTTATGTCGTTAGCACAATTAATGCGGTTCATCTCACTGCCCATACTCACAAGTATGCAAGGAGAGATTGAATTAAGACATGTCTCTGCATTAACCGTTGAGTATGTTTTCACCATTGAATCACTCCTGATTCATTGAAATCAAATCCAGATAAAAGTTGGATCCCCTTACCTGATAATCAAACACCATATCTATTATCATGAATCATCATCCCAATATTCAAAGAAGAAAATCACATGAAACCAAGACAAATGAATCACTCGATTCTGAATCTTATGATTCCCGATAATCCTTATGGATTCTGCTTGATTTTTTCCTGTGCTAATAGATGTAGCTTCATTCTCAAAATCTAGAAAATCATTGGGAAAATCTTAGATGCCTTGAGATAGTGCAAGTTAGAATAGCATATCAGTGGGGTACATGTTGTATATCTTATAATTAATACCTTAATACACAAGAACATGATACAAAGATGCGTATAGTTTCAAATCTTATAATATTGTCAACTTGAATTACTTGTTTATGTGCTTATTACGTATGAATAAAGAGTAATACATGACATGATCCCATATTCTTTGATGTTTATTTTGTATCGTTTTTGCTAAAAGATAGCCTGATATGATCCTCTGCTCGTGTCTTTGATCAAAAATAGTTTGTGTGAATACTTGTATATATCTATCTAGAAAAGAACAAAAAGATTTTAAGTTTATGCATTGTTCAAGTTTAATCAGAAAAAGCCAAAAATATTTTATGTTTAACCTTCATGAATTGTATTTGAAACCTCATGATTGAATATTTTTTTATCTTGTTTGTTCGTTGATTTGAAAAATCTTCAAAATTCTGAGTTGGAAAATTGCGCACTTAAGGGCTGTGCATACTTGATAAGTTCGCACGAAGTAAGCCTTGCGTACTTAACAAGTACGCAAGAGTTAGTCTTGCGCACTTGTAAATGCGCAAGACTTAAGTCCTGCGTACTTGTAAGTACGTACGCAGGACTTAACTCGTGCGCACTTAACAAGTACGCACGACCGATGAGTGATGGGTATAAAAATGACAGTTAGAACTTTTTCTGAGTTTCTTGCTTTCAAACCTAAGAGTTTCCCTCTGCAATTTTCTACTCAAAATCGATTGTGTCTAAACCATCTTCTCGTCCCGTCTATACTTTCATCATCTCATTATATCGCATTGGTGAGAATTTAGACCGATTCCATCCATAAAATCGTGACATTCGACCGATTTGTGACTTAGAAAACTTTAGGTTAAAATCTTGAATTTTTGGGTAAAATTTGGGGTTGTTTGGGTAACTTATTGTGTGTTTCATGCAAATAAGAACCTTAATCGATTCTCTAATCACCCTTTGATCCTCGTTTCTTGCCGTCGGTTGAAGCTTACTCGACAGTGGGTCGGCGACTGTGTTCGGTCAAAAATTGGTGAAATGTTGGTAGTTTGTAGTGTTGATAATGGTCCCACAGGTTAGCATCCTTGATTCCGACCTAGTGGCGACCTAATCGACCCGTTTTTTTAACGATCAATCAAATTTTGAATTTTGTACTTAAGCGTTGTTCTTGAGCACTTAACAAGTACGCAAGAAGCAATTCCTGCGTACTTGTTAAGTACGCAAGAAGAAAAAGTTACGCACTTGCTAAGTGCGCAACACCAACACTTAGAAACTTTTCTAAGTCTGAAATTTTTGTTCAATGAGTAACTACTACACCATGTCATGTTTGTTCATTTCCAATAACATACGTTGTTTTGATTATGTTTTCTGTGTGTTTCTGCAGACTATGGCTCGGGCATTCACTAACGAATTCAACTTGTTAGCGAACACTCAACCTGAGTGGAAAGGGGCAGCTTTGCAATATCGGGAGATCGTTGATTTTTTGAACCGATCAAGAACAAGTTATGCAATCTCAGCTGACCCAACAGTCTCAAGACCTTACTTGGAGCAATTCTGGGAGACGGCAGAGCACGACTGCACGGTATCCCCTAATGTCATAAGGGCTACCGTTGATGGTCGGGATATTTCTTTCTCTAAGGATACAATAAGAAGGGTCCTGCGGTTCGGAGACCTCGCTAACGACCCGACATCTTATCCAGATTACTATGTGGATGGGTGTTGGAGGCATAGAATGGGATATGTCGGAGCGAGGGACTATGCTTCTTACAAAAAGATGTGGGTGTTGGATCAATGGCGGTATTTTGCCCACATCATGATCGTGTGCATCTCGTCAAGAAAAGCGGGGAAAGATGCCATGGGTCATGACCTTGCAGCAACCATGGTGGGCTTGTCTCTTAATAGGGGCTACAACTTCTCTCGCTACATCTTCAAAGCAATCAATGATCAGATCAATACAGCAGAGAAGTTTAGGTTCCTATTGTACCCGAGGTTTGTGCAACTCTTGATTGATGATGCATTGCCAAACCTATGTGCTATCGGGGAGAGACTGCAAGTAAAACGGGTGGACAAGAGAGTATTTGCTCAGTTTCTAAAGCCAGGCAGTGTAGATCCTACCCCTGTGCATACTGAACTCTTTGGCCACCTGCTTAATTAAGCATATGTCGCACCAGAAGATTGTAATTGGTATAGTCCCAATTCGGCACCAGAGATGAGTGATGATTCTGATGAACAACAAGAAGAAGAGAATGAAAGTGATGGAGGTGATGACGAAGGTGGTGATGGTGGTGCTGAGGAATCTGATTCAGAAGCAACAGAATCAGATTCTTCTGATTCCGATGACGCACCATCCCAGGCACACCCGAGGAAATCGGCACAAGTAACCCTGCCTGCGTCATCTTCTAAAAGAGAGCGACAAAGCTCGAGCAGCGATTATGAGCCGACCTCTGACTCTGACGTTGCTCTACAAAGACAAAGGCAAGAGAGTGCCAACAAGAAGAGGGGCGATAGGCAAGAAGTTGCTATCCCAGGGTTGTAGAGATCCCGACTATGCAGCAAGTACAAGCCGAAGCCTCATCATCTAGGCATTCTGATCTGAATGAAGCAAGGATCAATGTCTTAGAGACCCAAGTTGCTGGACTGTTGAAGACCATTCAAAAGTCAAAGGAGGAGTCTGATGCTCAACAAGCACAGATCAATTCCCTGGCCGATGAAGTTAGGATTCTCCATAGCCAGAGAAAAGGGACAAATGAGAAACTGAAGAATGTTATGGCACAGAACGAGCTGCTAATGAAAACCAATGAAATGATTCTAGGCCACAGAACTTCACTTGAGCTAAGGCTGAATTTACAGAAAAAAGAGCACGAAAAGATGGTCAAATTGGTTGAAGAACTGACCAAGAAGCTTGATGCTCAGGGGGAGAAAGAGAAAGAGAGAGAGAAGGAGAAAGAGAAAGAGAAAGAGAAGGAGAAATAGAAAGAAAATAAATCCACTGGTGCTAAGCCTTGTCATCCAGTCGACTTGACTAAGGATGATGATAAAGACAAGGATCCTGAAGCCGGTCCTAGTGGAGGTGAGCACCAAGCTTTGGCGATTGTGCCCATCTCTTCTATTCCAATGGCTGAGGGGGAGTCTACTCAACAAGAGGGTGGTGATACCTCTGGTGGTGGTGGTGATAAAGGGAAGTCAGCGGCCGATGTGCTCAAGGACTTATCTGATGATGAGATCCTTTATCTTGAGCCTGACTATTCCAAAGAAGCACAGATCGATGCTCTCCTTAGTCTGGAAGAAGGAGGGATCGACTCTGGTGATGACTGGAATGATGAAGATGAGGACATGGTAATAGAGATTCCCAAGGGCGACGGGGAAAAAGAGTACGAGTTAGAGGATGGTGAGATCTTTGAAGTACCATCGCTCAAATCTCTACTCGAAACAGGCTCAGTTGACATGGCAAGTAATGTTGAAGCTACAACTGAAGCCTCCCCAGTCGACCCTACACCTGTGGACCCCAACGCACCAAAAGATAAAGACATGCCTTCTGCATCATCTAAGGGTCCAGCTCCCGTGTGGCAAAAGACGTCCATCACAGACAAGCACGGAGCTACAGGTATGATCTTAGCTGTAAGGTTCGAGGAGGACAAGCAGCTGTTCACCATCAAAATATCTGGGGGGGTTCAATACTTGAAACCAACCAGTGAGGCGTTCAACTCTTTGCCCAAGTACGACCTTGTGAACCTCGCAAACTGTGACCTGCTGAGTCACTCGAGTCATGCAGTAGCAATGGGTCTGTGGGTAACACTACATCGGGAAGCAAGATCAGGGAAATTCGAATACTTCAAGCCTTAAGTGCCCAGAAGAGTCAAGGATAAGCACGCTGTACATCCTGTGACTAAGAAGCACATAAAGAGATTGGTATACAAGCCTGTGTGATGTGAAACTAAGATTCCCCTAAGCAAGTTACCTCAGGATATTCTTGGTGACATGTGGTACTGGTACGTTGATCCAAAAACGGGCGAGGCTGTGGTTATGGGTAAAGGTAAGTCAGCAAGTGGAAACATGGTGCCAAAGGAAGTGATCAGGATATTTGATGAAGTCTGCTTCATCAACTTTTCTGTGAACGATCTGGAGGTACTAGCTGACAAGTACTGCATCCACACTGCCGAATGGACAAAGCTTCTTTCTGCCAAATACGGCAAGTTGATCAAGTTCTGTCTTGATTACAAAAAGAAGATTGAAGCTAAGGAACCAGTGCTGTGAAGACTGAAGATTGAAAACTGAAGACGATGAAGATCCTGAGCTGTTGTCAAGGGGGAGTTTGTTGATGCACTTTCCTGTGACAACCCTCTTGATAGAGTCTTAGTTTGTATTTCTAATGTCTGTAATTTGTCTTTGTATGTAAGAGTCGTTATGTAATAGTTTATCGAGTTGTATTTACTTTTACATAATGTATGTTGCATTTCTTCTAAGTGTTTTGCGCACTTACATGTGCGCAGGAGAAAGCTCCTGCGTACTTAGCAAGTACGCAGGAAGACCCATGCGTACTTGCTAAGTACGCAGGAGCATTTGGTCCTGCGCACTTGCTAAGTGCGCAGGCATCAGGTATGTATAAATAGGTTTGGTTCACAGAGGATAAGTACGCCGAACTCATATCTTAGACGAACTCAGTTTGTTAAGTACGCAATTTGTAATCTCTCTGTAACCGTCGAGTGTTTATAATAGAAATAGGTTTTACTGTGACTCTCGTGTTTGGTTTACTTTGTTTTAGTTAGACTCTCCGCCTAGTCACGGGTATTCCGCACCCGGTCCGACTAGTAGACCACTTGCATGCAACGATCCGTCACACACGAAGGGACCTACAAAGCATCACAGTATACTGAAAAGCCTTTATTTCCATCTGGCAAAGCCAGTATGGGTGCTTGAGTCAGTTTCTGTTTCAGAGTTTCAAAGACTACAGATTGCTTAGGTCCCCATTCATAGTTAACTGACTTGCAAGTCAGAGAAGTTAATGGAACATCAATTGGATAAATCTCCGATAATAACCAGCCAAACCGAGAAAACTTCGGACTATAGTTGGAGATTTCAGGATTTCCTATTTGGATATCGCTTCAATTTTAACATGATCAACTTGGATGCCATCGGCGTTAATGACATGTCCAAGAAATTGAGCCAGAATTCACATTTTGAGAACTTTACATAAAACCTTTCATTTCGTAAGAGTTCAAGCAAAATTTTCAAATGGTTCGCATACTCTTCCTTACTTTTGGAGTAAATAAGAATATCATCAATAAATACGATAACGAATTTATCCAAGTAAGGTTTTCAAACTCGATTCATCATGTCCATGAAAGCAACTGGTGCATTAGTCAAAACGACATTAACGTAAACTCATAATGACCATATCGAGTTCTGAAAGCTGTTTTAGGAATATCTTCTTCCTGGACTTTCAATTGATGATAGCCAGAACGAATATCAATTTTCGAGAAACATCGAGCTCCATGAAGATGATAAAAAAGATCATCAATTCTAGGGAGTGGATAACGGTTCAATTGTGACTTTATTCAACACACGATAATCGATACACATGTGCATTGAACCTTCTTTCTTTTTAATGAACAAGATCGGAGCTCCCTAAGGCGACAAGCTTGGTCTAATGAATCTTTTCTCAAGCAATTCATCCAATTGCTTTTTCAATTCTACCATTTCAGTTGGAGTTATGTAACACCCCAATTTTTAAAGAAATATAAATGGAGGGACTTAAGTTGTCATTTGATAAAACCCTAGGAGGTTTAAAGACATTATATTAAAGTATAAGGGGTTAAAGTGCTATAGAACTAAGGTTCAGGGACTAAAAGTGAAAATTTAGGAAAGTGGACAGATGTGGGACCGACATCTGTAGAGATATCGGTCCGCTATGTAGAGGACAAGGAATCAACCGGGAGGTGACACGTGTCGGGTGACTAATCACTGAAGACTGACACGTAGAGGATCGATATCGGACCGACATAGGATCCGTTGCGGTCTGGTAGCTGCAATTCATTCATTTCGGACTGACATGAAATGTATAACGGTCCGTTTTATACCCACTAAGCAAAATACACCGCCACACTAGATAGCGGACCGACATGGGTAGGGATAGCGGTCCGGAATGGAACCGTCGGGCAGCCTATAAATAGATGGGACTTGTGATCGATTTTGAAGCATCCCACACAGCAAAACACACTTAGACACACACACTTAACCTCGGTAAGCGTACCAAGGAGCCCCGGTTCACGTAGAGAAGTCAGGTTTCCAGCTTTTCGACCCAATACGCAGAAGATAGTTCTGAGGTAAGGTTCTGCCTAGTTCCTAATGACTTGGTTAAGCTAGGAACTTATGGTTAAGTAATGTTGTAATGACTTAGGACCCTGATCCCAGTCATTATGATGTTCGCATTAGCATGAAAGAATTGTGTGAAGGAGAAGGAAGTTACATGTGAGTTCTATGAGGCCCTTTTTAAATGTTTTATTTAAATGGTTTGCGCCCGTATGCATGCTAGAAAGGTTTACATAAATGCTATAAACCTTGATTTAAATCTATGGGATAGCATTTATGTGTTATAAGATGTTATGAATGAAAGATGTTTTAAATCTTAAAAACTCAGTAACGGAGTACTCATGAAATATCAAATAAGCATTGGGTAACCATCCGACCGGTATGTAGCTATCTGACAAACAAGTTGTTTTGTCTAATGAAAGAATTATGTATAAATCCCTCCGGGACCGGTCATTCTTTCTTGGGAACATCTCTGTTGGAGGTACTACTCTGGGAAGATAACCACCTTGTCTTCCTGATATATCATGGAAAAACCATTACAAGGATTTAAGATAACGAATGATTTTGAAAGAGAAAGAAAGAAAGAGAATCAATACTTGCCTTGTTAGCATGAATTCATAAAGGGAATAAATTGAGAAATAAAATGGTTTTGACACGTAAAACGTTTTAAAACTTCTCATGGTGTGCCCAGATAAGTAATGGAAGAGAAGTTAGGGTTTTACCTTGACTTGCAGAGGTCTTGACATTTAATGTCTTGACAAAGAGTAAAGGGAAAGAGATAGAGTTTTTGGCATGTTTTGCCATGTCAAATATTTTGCCATATTGGTCTGTAAAGAAAGAAAGATTTTGCCACGTCTGGCCAAATGCCACATGATATCTTGTAGCTTAAGACGTAGAGATGTACTAAATTTCTTTGTGGGATGTAGTATGGACACCTTGTGCAAGGGTATGTATAAGTGGTGACGACCGCTTGGAGGTTAACGTGACCTCAGGAAAGACAAGTGTGCAAGTTTAAAATATTATGTTTGGGCAAGAAGTTAATGTGATGTTTTGAATGCGTATCATATAAATCCATTTATGAATGAAACTGGGGTCAAAGATATTTTGACTAAAACTTAGAACTCAACAGCGTAAGAGCTGACAGATGATTAAGCATGTGTATCAGGTAAAGATATAGTTTCCAGCAGTAAAGGCAGGGCTAGAATAGAGGCATCTGGCGGCTATATGGCATATTTGTCAACTAGCATTAGAATAGTTATGTTGTACTTTCTTTAGAATGTACATTAAACAAGTTATGATATAAAATAGTATTATTAAAGACTTCCGCTGTGTATGCTTCTCTGTTTACTATATGTTCATGAGTAAATCCGACAAGTGACGGGCATCTCGGGTGATCTAGGATGTGGATGTCAAAAGTTGGTATCAGAGCTATAGTTTAAGAGATCTAGATACTTGCCCAAGTATCTAGACCTAAACTAGGGTTAAAAGACAGTAAGGATGCCAGTAGAGATGCTAGTCATGATAGCCTGATGCCCAGGGTAAATGAAAAAGGTATGAGTATTTAGTAGGAACATAATAGCAGGATAACTAGAGCACCGAAAGTGGCTTAAATGATTAATTTCATTGTGGCCACAGTTATTAATGTTTACAATACACTTGTGTTCTAGCTATCAATCTATCATGCGAATACTAAAACACTCCATATCTTTTGTAGAAATGATTGGTAGAGGTAGAGGCAGAAAAGGAGGAAGGGTTAATCCCTGTTGGAGCATGTTTTGTGACAACAAGCCTTGTAATAGATTAGTCTTTATGTTTAACATTTTGTTTTTTTTGTATTGTAAAAGTGTAAGTTTGCATAGGCGAACTTGTCAAGTTCGCCTGGTATAGTTGAGGCGAACTTAACATGTTCGTCTGGGCTAAAAGAGGCGAACTTAACAAGTTCGCCTGGTGCATAGTGAAGCGAACTTATTATGTTCGCCTAATTCTGTGTATTGTCTATAAATAGAGAGATACGAGAGAAAACAGAGAGAAAAAAAAAGAGAAATAGAGAAGAAGATAGAAGAGATTCTGTAATCACTATGTGTTTGTCTATTTGTGATAATACAAGAAGCTTTGAACGAAATCGTGTCTTGTGTGATTGCATTACATTCGGTATTATTCGAGACGTACGTACACGATAGGATTTCGCACTTCGTATCCGCATTACGTGTTTTACAGCATATATCGATCAGTAGACCCGCTGAGACCTACAAGTGATATCAGAGCGATTGCTCATGATTAGCTATTGTTGTTTGACATCGTCTCGATCGATTTTTCACTACAAGATGGAGATTTTCGGAAGTTTCTGTGTTCTTAAAAGTTTGCTACTTTTTTGACTGAATTTTGATTGATTCCTTCATTTTTGGTGTTGTTTTACCAAAATTGTTCCGATAGAAGCATTCTAAATTGATATTTGAAGAATCCTACGGAAGGAATTTCTCGAATTCATTCAAAATCACAATTTATGGAGATTTTTAGACCTGTTCGTGCGTTTGGGCTATCCTTCTTGTTCTTCAGCTGATGCAGGCGAACTTGTCATTCTGTTACAAGCGAACTTGTTCGAGGCGAACTTGTTAAGTTCGCTGGATTTGAATTAGGCGAACTTGTTAAGTTCGCTTCAGTCAAGTTAGGCGAACTTGTCAGGCGAAGTTATTAAGTTCGCTTCATCCAGAATCTTGTTAAATTTTTTCTAAGTGTTGACGTGTTCAAGGATGTCGTCTACTTCTAGTCAAGTGACCAATATGACTCACTTATTAAATCATGACAATTATATTGGAACTCCAACCAAGCCACCGAGACTTATGAATCTCAAAGACTATTCAAATTGGAATAGTCGATTTGAGAATTATGTTAATATCAATGATACAAGTCTTTGGATTCCTATCAGTGAGGGATATGAGCATCCTGTTCATAGTCATATGGGTGTGTCAGATGCACCAAAGCCAATTTCATCTCTTGATGATGATGAAAAGAAGCTGTATGATCGTGAAAAGAAAGCTCTTGCAACTTTATCAATGTGTTTACCTCTATATATCTATCATACTTTCAAGAAGTTCAAGACTTCTCGTGACCTTTGGGAAGGTTTGGCTAAAAGGTGTGAAGGAAACACAGATATCAAAAAGAGCAGAAAGGAATTGTTAAAAAAGCAGTTCAGTGTTTTTAAACATTTTGAGGGAGAGTCAGTGGATGAACTCATGACAAGATATTATCATCTTCTAGGTGAAATGGTCAACAATGACATTACCTATAAAAACAGTAAGATGTACACAATAGTGATCAAAGAACAATCTAGATTTGATGATCTTAGTCTTGAAGATTTGATGGGAAAGGTTCAATCATATGATTTGCACAAGCAAAAGAAAGATATAGTTTATCAAGATCCAAGCATTTATTTTGGAAAAGATACATCAAAATCTGGTGGAGTTGCATCGTTTTCAGGTGAATCGTCTGATGTTCCTACCGATAGTTCTTCTCAAGGGAATACATGTTTTGTTGCTTCAAACTCTGGATGTTCAACTCATAGCAAGAATGATAATCATTCGTGTTCTACTAAAATATCTTCATCTGCAGCAAATGATATGATGGCAATGGTTGCTTCATTTTTAACCTCTTATGAAAATTTTATTGGTGGTAAGATCATTGATCCTGATATGATTGAGGAGGATTTTATACAGCTGGATAAAAATACTTTATAGGAAATGAATATTCGGTGGAACATGGCTTTGTGGTTGAGACAAGGAAAAGATCACTTGAAGAGGACTAGGAAGAAGTTTATTAGGGCATCAAGCAAGAGCAAGATGGGCATGGATAAGTCAAAGGTGAAGTGTTATAACTTTCAGGAATTTGGTCATTTTGCTCGAGAGTGTACTAAACCCAAAAATCAGAATCAAGGACATTCAAACTCTCAAGGCAATCCATCCAAACCAAGTATTTCTACAGCTTTGATATCTTAGCAAGATGAAAATTATGACTGGGGTACTCATTTGGAAGATATAGTGGCTCATGTTAGTTAAGCTTTTCTGGCTGAGGTTCATCCTAAAGATGGAAGTGAAAATTGTTCTTCTGATAGTGACTCTGCAGATTTTAGGAGTACAAATGAAAATAAAGAGTCACTGCCTCAGAAAAGTGCACCAATGTTTTCTAGTGAAGAATTATTGACTGATGCAGCTGCTAGAAAGGTTACTGAAAAGATTTCAGAGATGTTAGCTGAAGGAAATGCATTCATGGCTGATTCTAAGCAGGTACAACAACTTGACTCATGTTTGAAATGAATTGATTTAGAATTCTAAGTTACAAGATTGTGTGATGATAACACTAATCTTATTTGTGACATGAAATCAATGTACACATCGAACCAAAAGTTAAAGGAAAATGAAACTGTTTTGAAAACCAAAGTTGACTCTTTGAGAAATGATATCAAAGTTTTGCAAAACAAAGTAAATGACCAAGCTTTTCGTCTCGGTGTGTCATATGCTGAATATGAAAAGAAGATTAATGAACTTGCTGTGTCTCAGTCTCAAGTAATAAAATTGGTACGAAAGCTTGAATGTTATAAGAATTCTAGTTTTTTGTTGGATTATTTTAATGATAAAGCTTCGGGAGAAAAGGTTATTGGTGGGGTTGGTTTTTGTCCTAATGATGATGATAGTGAGATTAAGGGTGGTGTTGGTTATTGTCCACCGTTTAATGAAATTATACCCCGAGTGTGATTGAGGAAGTTTTGGTTGAAGATCTGGAACCAAAAACTGTGTTGAACATCAATCCTGTTACTAGAAATGACATAGTATATGATAATTCAATTGGTGATGATGTGTTTGATTCAGACAAGGTTGAAGGCACAGTAAAAGAATGTAAGTATGTGGAACCTGTTGTGGAAAAAACAGTGACCAGAGACAAGTACATTCTAACTGAACCAGATGATGTGACTGAACAACCAAAACCTAATCCTATTTTTACACCAGATAAATATTTTGTAAGTGGAGGTTTTGATTCTCAAGGAACAAACCAGATTGAGAATATCTCAAATATTGATTTTTGTAAAAAGAAATTTTATAATGTTGACAATTTGAATTGACATGTAGTATATTGCAAATTCGAAAGTTAGCATGTCATGATCTGATCTTGTTTACTGCGAAGCTTATCGCGCATCATTTCATAAATATCTATGTATATGCAGAATGGCATAAGTTAGCCCCTTAGATCTGCTAGGGATTTTATATTCATAATGGGTATGTGATACATCAAAGATACTGATATGATCTTCTTACTCGTAGTGTTTCGACCAAAAATATGTGATTTTGTATGTACAAAGAAAAACCAAAAAGATTTTGATTTTAGTTGATATGATATTACTGCTTTAATTCATTAAGAAAATTCAAAAAGATTTTAGTGAGTTTTAGTTTAAAGTTTGAAAAATAAAAAACAAATATATGTTCTTTACTTTTTCTTTTATCTTTTCTAAGAAAAATTCAAAAAGATTTTGTTTTAATCTTCCGTAAAAAATTCTTATAACTTTGGATTGAGACTGCTGTATAGGTTGCAAGTTTATATGAGTCCTTCTCCCAAAATAATACTTGGTTAAAGGAAGTACAACACAAAACATCTAGTTCAGAGGATATGTGCATGGAATTATGTGTCAAAGAATTGGAAACACGAGACTTGAAGATAAAGACCAAGCTGTTGTCAAAGGGGAGTCTGTTAGACCATGTTTTGTGACAACAAGCCTTGTAATAGATTAGTCTTTATGTTTAACGTTTTGTTTGTTTTGTATTGTAAAAGTGTAAGTTTACATAGGCGAACTTGTCAAGTTCGCCTGGTATAGTTGAGACGAACTTAACATGTTCGCCTAGACTATGTGGTGCAGAGTGAAGCGAACATATTATGTTCGCCTAATTCAGTGTATTGTCTATAAATACAGAGATACGAGAGAAAAAAGTGAGAAAAAAAAGAGAAATAGAGAAGAAGATAGAAGAGATTCTGTAATCACTCTGTGTTTGTCTATTTGTGATAATACAAGAAGCTTTGAACGAAATCGTGTCTTGTGTGATTGCATTACATTCGGTACTATTCGAGACATACGTATACGATAGGATTCCGCACTTCGTATTCGTATTACGTGTTTTACATCATATATCGATCAGTAGACCCTCTGGGACCTCCAATCCCAATACTCCTAGAAGGCAGACGCGGTCTACCGCCAATGCCGAACCTGAAATAGAACTTATCGAGAAAGAAGAGCGAGTAGAGGAACATGTGATTGATCCTCAGCTTAAAAATCTTGTAGACTTGGCTGTTGCCAAAGCGCTAGACACGGCTTTGCCAATATTATTAACAAGTTTAGAGGAAAATAGAAAGAAGAATAATGAGACTCAACCGACAGAAAAGTCAGATGATGAGGATGATTTCGATTATGATTATGAATCTGATGATTCATATGAGGAAAGACCTCGAAAGAAAGGGAAGAAGGGATGTACGTACAAAGCATTCAAAGACGAAAACCCTCCTAAGTTTGAAGGAACAAAGCATGCCACCGTTACTCACCAGTGGATAAGGGAAATAGAGGCGGTAATTAAGATTAGTGAATGTAGAGATGATCAGAAGGTCAGGTATGCAGCCTATTCATTTGTTTCCGAAGCATTAAGTTGGTGGGAGAACTTGGTCATAGCTTTGGGAGATAGAGCTATCCGAATGACTTGGGAGGAGCTAAAAAGGTTGTTGATAGAGGAGTTCTATCCAGATAATGAGATGGACAAACTCGAAAGAGATTTCCTCAGATTGGAAGCTGGTAGTATGACTCATAGAGAAAATACTACCAAGTTTAATAGAATCGCTCGTTTGGTACCCTATCTGATAACTCCTGAATCTGTACGCATCAAGCAGTACGTACAAGGTTTACCATCCGGGATAAAAAGATTAGTAAAGACTTCAGACTTAAAACCTATCGGTATGCCGTACAACTTGCTTCGACAATGTACGATGAAGTCTTCGGTTCCCGCTCTACGGAATCAAAGAGGAAGTGGTCGGGCTTTTCTAAAAGTCAAAATAAGAAGAATGGAGGAAGAGGAGGAAGGAAGCAGGAACATAGTGGTAGTTCTAAATGTACCAAATGTGGTAAAATACACACTGGAGAATGCAGATATGGAACTTATACTTGCTACAGCTGTGGTAAGCCTGGACATATAGCCACCAATTGCCCAAGTAAGTCAGGGCTGAGGTGTTACAAGTGCGGAGAACTTGGACACCGAATCATAGAATGCCCAACCCTAAAGATTTCCGCACCAGTAGTAATTAAAGATAGGAAAGAGAAGGAAGCCCCGAAGGCCAGAAGTAGGGCCTAGACGTTGACAACGGAGGAAGAAAAGGCATTTCCTGACGTAGTATCAGGTACATTTCTCGTTAATGACGTACCTGTTACTGTGTTATTTGACTCAGGAGCTAGTAGAAGTTTCATATCTCTAGATGTCTATCCTTCCTTAGCTTGACCTACTTTAATATTAGACGAAAATTTTGAAGTCGAAACGACTATTGGAAAGACGATGAAGGTGGCAGAAGTCATTCAGGATAGTTTCTTCAATCTTGAAGGACATAGATTTTCCGTTAAATTGTATCCATTGATCCTTGAAGGATTTAATATAGTCTTAGGAATGGACTGGTTAGTTGTAAACGATGCCCAGATCATTTGCAACAATAAACCAGTTCAGATGCAGACTCCTGACGGCAATTGGATCACAATCCACGGTGATAAGATAAGACCAGCCATTAAAATCATCTCTATGATGAAGGATGTGAAATTTATGAGTCGAGGCAGTGAGACCTACCTGGCTTATGCTATTGATTCCAAAATGAAAAATATGGAATTAAAAGATGTGTCAGTAGTCTGTGACTTTCATGATGTATTCCCAGAAGAATTACCAGGAAGACCTCTAGAAAGAGAAGTGGAGTTTCGAATCGACTTAGTGCCTGGTGCTAAGCCAGTAGCTAAGGCACCATATCATTTAGCTACATCAGAAATGAAGGAACTAATGTCACAACTGCAAGAGTTGTTAGAAAGAGGTTTCATAAGACCGAGTATCTCGCCTTAGGGTGCTCTAGTTCTGTTCGTAAGGAAGAAAGACGGTAGTATGCGTATGTGCATAGACTACCGAGAACTGAATAAGCTTACCATAAAGAACAAATATCCATTACCTAGGATCGATGACTTGTTCGTTCAATTAGAAGGAGCAAGTTGGTTTTCCAAAATCGATCTAAGGTTGGGATATCATCAATTGAAGGTTAAAGATGAAGATATTCCCAAAACAACTTTCCGTACAAGATATTGACATTATGAGTTCTTAGTAATGTCATTTGGTCTGACTAATGCCCCCGCTGCATTCATGGACCTCATGAATAGGGTTTGTCGACCAATGTTGGACCGATCTGTGATCGTGTTCATAGATGATATTCTAATCTACTAAAAGAATGAAGGAGATCATGCATGTCATCTCAAGGAAGTACTGGAAACACTTAGAAAGGAGAAATTATATGCAAAATTCTCTAAATGTGCATTTTGGCTCCGAGAAGTTCAATTCTTGAGTCACGTGATAAACGCAGAAGGAATTCTGGTAGATCCTTCAAAGATAGAGACTGTGATGAAATGGAAACCACCAAAAACACCTACAGAGGTACGCAGTTTCTTAGGTTTGGCTGGTTACTATAGAAGGTTTATTCAGGATTTCTCCAAGATTGCAACCCCATTGACAAAACTCATGAAGAAGGAGACAAAGTTTGTATGGGGAGCAGAGCAAGAAAATGCTTTTCAAAATCTAAAGGAGAAATTAACACAGGCCCTAGTGTTGTCTTTACCAGAAGGAAATGAAGATCTGGTAGTTTACTCTGATGCTTCGTATCAGAGACTGGGATGCGTACTCATGTAGAGAGGCAAGGTTATAGACTATGCTTCACGGCAACTCAAACCCAATGAAATTGACTACCCGACCCATTATTTAGAATTAGCTGTAGTAGTTTTTGCACTTAAATTATGGAGGCATCATCTGTATGGAGTTAAGTGCACAATCTACATAGATCATAAAAGCTTAAAGTATTTCTTTGAGCAAAAAGATCTGAATATGAGGCAGCGAAGGTGGTTAGAACTGATAAAGGATTATGATTGTGAAAACCTATATCACCCAGGGAAAGCCAATGTAGTGGCAGATGCCCTAAGCCGTAAGGAAGAGCATCCTCCTATTACAGTGAAGTCATAAAAGTTAGTTGTAACTCCTGACTTTATGACTCAGCTCAGGAATGTACAGACAGACGCATTGAAAGCAGAAAATATTAAGAAAGAGAGAATGGTTGGACAAGAGAAGTACTTGGAAGAGAATGAGTATGGGGTTAAGATTCGATTCGGCCGTATGTGGATACCACGTATGGGTGAATTCAGAGTTAAGATTCTGGATGAAGCTCATAAGTCACGATATTCAATTCATCCGGGTGTCACACCCCGACCGATGGCGGAATCATCGAGGCGGACAATGTGATGATTGTTCAAAAGCACATGATAGCTAAAGGTTGCATAATTCATTAATTTAATTTAAAGACAACAAGATCCAAATACAATACATTCCAAATAACCTAGTCTAGTTCAAAACATTGATTTATTTAACTAGGTCCATAGTCCTTAAGTGGAGAAACCTTCGGCAAGTAGTCACATATCCAAACCTGAAACATTATTTAAATCAAGTGTCAACTAAAAAGTTGGTGAGTACATAGGTTTAGTAAATCCAGTAAATAGTAGTGTAAATCGTTTTGCAACTCATTGTTTATCTTGTTAAACATAGCATAGGATGTAACATTTATTTAATCACAATTCAAACCGAGTTTGACGCGCTTGAACAGAGCACAACAGCTAAGTCCGGTATGCTTGAATATAGTTACCCACTATATCCGGTATGATTGAATATAACACGCGGTTATATCCGAGTATGCAGTAATAAACACCCTAACCGGGTGGGCTGGTCAGGCACAATAGATCTATCAATATTACAGTTGGTTGTCTTGTGTTTAAATGTATGTACATCCAAAGAATAAGCATATAGTCTCATGTATAACACGTATAAACAATGTGAGTAGCATGTATAATGTTTCACCCCAAAACGTATAAAAATGTAAAATAGGGGCTATGTAACTCACCTGGCTAGCGGATGTTTTTAAATCCACAAGTGCGGGTGATAAGGATGTTGAAAACTAAGCACGATGAAATCCTATGTAGATAAATACGTATTATTGTATGTTTGTATGTGCGTATTCGTATTTAAATGTACATCGGTTTTATAATAATATTCCTTAATATTTATTTATAAAATATGGTAGGAATATGATAATGGTTTTGTAAAACTTTAACTTAAAAATATATATATATATATTGTTTTAAACAAGTATTCATTATATTTAATGTATTTATAAATAATAATAACAAATAAAAGAAAATTCTTTATTCGACTAATCATGTTATATAGTTTAAAATTTGTTTTAACAAGTTTATTAAAAATATTGCAAGATTTATAAAAATGAGACCTTTTACATATTAAATGTATTTTAATAAGTTTATAAACATGTTACAAGATTTATAAAAATATAGAACATTTTATATATATAAAAATGTGTTTAAACAAGTTTATAAAAATGTTGTAAGTTTTATAAAAATATTGGACATTTTATATATAAAAATGTGTTTAAACAAGTTTATAAAAATGTTGTAAGTTTTATAAAAATATTGGACATTTTATATATAAAATGTGTTTAAACAAGTTTATAAAAATGTTGTAAGTTTTATAAAAATATTGGACATTTTATATATAAAATGTGTTTGAATAAGTTTATATAAAAATATTATAAGATTTAAAAAAATGTTGGAATAGTTTATAGATAAAAAGATTGTTTAATAGATTTCAAAATAAACGAACGATCAAACCGACTCGTTTTAGTCTTTAGTGTATAAAAATAATATTAAAATAAGTTAAGATAATTAAATAAAATAAAAAAAACGAAAATAGGAGCAAAATGGGGTTGGGCCGTAGGCCACCCGGATCGAACCCGCGACCTGATACACAAACACACACACGCATAACCACGCAACCCGTGTTGGTCGCTGGTCCTCGGCAATCCGGCAACCGCGTCCGAGGACTTGAGTTTGCTCGGTAATCCTCGAGCGATTGCCGAGATTTCGTCGGGGATTGATTACCTGACGATGACAGAAGCTAATGGACCCGAAATGAGGCTCGAACTTGGTCGCGAAGTGTCCGGTCGGCAAGGCTTCGGAACTCGAAAATGTCACAAGTGGGAATCGACTTCTGGATGGAATTAAACTTCGAAACTTTGGTCACAGCTTCTTTCAGGGACGACGAATGCGATGGTAGTCTCAATTTGGAGTGAGAATGTGTGGACGGAGGGTAACGAGTTCGAGCAGGGCCGACAATGGCTATTTATGGCCGGGCCTGATTCTTATGCTCGAACGTGCAATTGGACACGTCCCGACATAAGTCTGGACGAGGCGAAGCTAACCCGACATTCGACAGGCGTGGAGGTGGCCTGTCGGGCACGAATTCGGATGTGGTAACTCGGCCACCAACAGGATCGGATGATCCTTATGTTGGGGGAACAAATTGGTTGAGGGTTCTGGTTCGCGTGGGGAGACGAAGCCAGAGGTGCTTTTGTCGGGCGTTGAGGTGCAGGGAACAATCCTGTCGGGCGTTGGCCGGAGAAAAGCTCGGACCGCCGGACAAAGGGGGAAGAGGTGACCGGATAATCGATTTGTGTTTTGACAGATTTAGTCCCTGGAGTTTGGTTTGATACGGAATAGCCCTTAAATTAAAATACCGGATGAATCCCTGAGGTTTCATTTGACCAGAAACAGCCCCTCAACGATTTTAAATTTTAAATCCTTTTAGTTTGGTTAATTACAATATAACCCCTGAACTTTTATTTAAATAATTAATTAGATTTCTTTTTCAATTTCAATTAATTTATTTTATACTTATATATTTTATAAATCCACTTTCTTTAATAAAACTAATCTTTTTAAATAATTATCTTTTTGAAATAATGCATTAAATTATTTATTTAAATCATTAAGTTTATTTAACTTAAATTCTTTTAAAATAAAATGAAATTTAAGTTTATAAAATTTATAAAACTTATGTTTTTATTTAAAAATCCATCTTTTTAAATGGTTAATTTAATAAAATTGAAAACCATCGATTTATTTATATAAATTATTTAATTTAATAACATAATTTACATAGTTTATAACCTTAAAATATTTTTAAAATTTACTTTAAAAATACATAAATTGTACGCCAATTTGTATAAATTTGATTAAATATACGTGTATATGATTTGAAATAGAATGTTAATATTTATGTGACAATTATTACAACAAAAATTTTGAAAGGTCACAATCTCCCCAAGTTGAAGGAATTTCGTCCCGAAATTCGATTAGCGAAGGTTATAGAAGCGGGAAAGAGATGTCAAAAGGTTTAGGATGGAATTACTTCACAAGAGAAATATTCAGCGGGGAAATATCGTATGATAACGGATGACGATGCTAATTCGAGTCGAGTTTTCAACTAATTGTTCTAATAGTATAAGGAGATTTATGCATACCATTGCTCATACAACGCATGAATGTAAACTACTAGAACCCAGATTTAACAATATTGGTGCCAATCACTTTGTGACATGGCATTTTCCTTTAAAACTCCACCCCACGGGTGTTCATATTTTCAAATTTTGCAAAAAAAAAAACATTTTCTAAAATTCGGTCCTCCTCTTAGTACTTATGCATGGTTTATACTCGTTATATCAAGTGGGTTTATGTATAGGGTGTACCAGCGGCTAACCCACCACCCCTTTGATATACTAGGGATCCCCCGTGCATAATTACTAGGATTTAGATCATTTTAATCAAATCACCTTTCTCAATTGAAAATTGTACAATGAAATGCGTGCAATTTATAAATGTTATCACGTCTATGAGTGATTTCATAGCACAAATATGTCTAACAATTCAAGAACCGATCCTCTTCCTAGTACTTATGCATGGTTTATACTCGTTATATCAAGTGGGTTTATGTATAGGGTGTACCAGCGGCTAACCCACCACCCCTTTGATATACCGGGGATTCCTCGTGCATAATTACTAGGATTTAGAACTTCAACAATTCAAGTAGACTTTAACAGAGCTAGCAAGTTGTATGACTAAATTTAAACATAATAGATTTGTTTCGCGAAAGTATAGGAATGAGATAGCTGTTATATGCAATCACGGATTTTAGAATTTATAGCAATGGATTTCCCATCCGCTATTACCATGATATACGAGTTATCAAAATTGGTTGGTTGTTTAGCAAATAGATGGTTAAGAGCAAGAGACACAATTTTGAATATTGAATAAAACGGATGTATAAAGATAGAGAACAAGGGACGTACCGTTGACAGTGTCGTCATTGGCCGGAGTCTTGTTAACATTTATATTAAAGGCTCGTCCACGAGGACCACCTTGATTTTGAAGTCTTGGACATTGGTTCCGAAAGTGGTTTGGGTCTCCACATTCGTAACAGGCCCGTCCATAGGTGATAGCGAGAGGCATTGGATGATTGCCTTGAGTAGCTTGATTAACGATAGTGCGAGCACGGCAAGTAGTAACAACGTGTCCATAGCGTCCACATTTTGAGCATAGACGGCATGCAGCATGCGGGGCATGGTGATACTTGCAAGTAGGGCATTGGGGAAATGAACCTACATAGTTTCTCGGAATTTGACCCGCAGGAGTAACTTGGGTCACAGGTACGGCAGGAATGATGGCCGCAAAATTTTGGGCCTTACGCTTCCTATCATGACGGGAAGATTCGGGCTCTTTGTCTTTGTCGGACACGGAAGTAGCAGCTTTGTCGACCACTTTCTTGGTACCCTTCCTAGATAAGGTACTTGCTTTGACATGATTGTCAGTCAACACAGCAGACAAACGGATAGCGTCTTCGAGAGTGGAGGGATTACTTCCCAATACGGTGTCTTGGAGCGGCATAGGCAGTCCACCTATGTATTTCTCAATTCCCCGCGCTAAGGGAGTAACCATGTGGGGCACGAGCAGACTTAGTTCTTGAAAACGAGTGGTGTAAGCTAAATTCTCTCCGCTATCTTGGGTGAGATCCCAAAATTCAGCTTCGAGCTTCCTCATTTCGTTGCGAGGACAGAACTCGTCAGTCATAAGTCGTTTCATTTCGTCCCAAGAGAAGGACATAGTGGATTCGTTGCCTCGAGTATGTTTCTCACCGTTCCACCAGGTGAGTGCTCGTTTTTGGAAGACGCTGGAAGCATAACGGACTTTGAGGTTGTCGGGACAATCGCTGTTTAGGAAGGTACTCTCCATACTTTCAAACCATTGAAGAAGGCCAGTAGCACCCTCCGTCCCGAAGAATTTGGTGGGGTTGCAAGAATTGAAATGCTTGAATGTGCAGTATGGTGGGTTTGCACCATTCCCTTGCGTATTAGACCCATTACCATTGTTGTTAGCTTGGATCATTTGGCCTACTAGTTGAGTAAGTAGTGCAGCAAGGTCAACGTTGGAGTTGCTAGAGTTAGTATGTCGAGGAGGCATTCTAACACCATAAGAAAAGACAATGATATTTTAGATACGATGGATATATATGAGTTATAGCGGGAAATAATGTAAGCAGAAAAACGGGATTCATCATGACGCGTGCCAGTGCATGTGTATTTATTCTAGGTTGATGGGGAAAACTAAGTCATCTATTCCGGATAGAACATGATGTTATAGATCATTATTCGCGTAATAGGAATTGCCGGGACTTGCATGCACTACAAATTGTTATTACGTGTGCACCCGTAATAATGATTTGTTTTACATGTTCGTCTAGTTTTTCCTATTTTGCTATAATGTCCCCAGATTTTGAGTTCGAATTCGGATTGTATCCTTGCGAATACATTGACTTATCAGCGTTAAATAATTCCCCGAAACTTTCAAAGAGACATGCTTTAGCCTATAGGTAAACACTCACTTCAGGAATTCCCAGGAAAGCATACGGGTCCGTTTATTTGGATTTATACGAAATGCTTTCCTAGACAGAAAACCTAATGTACAGGTGTCACCCTTCCAGATTGCACGTGTCTTTTACTGGTTTCAGGAAATTAAGTCGTTGACGAGATTTTCAAGATTTTAATGGATTTGAGAGTCTATGAATATAAAATGTGTAGGAATGTTGCAATTTATAAGGATTAGGAGAGAGTATGGACAAGGATAAGTAGTGTATTTGTTTGCATAAGTTTGCTTGTCAAATGTGTATGTAAAGTATGTATCATGTATCAAAGTCTTGTATGTATGTGTATAAGTCTCATGTACCAAACTCGGGAAAATTCAAATAATACCTAACTACAAATAATTCATATAGCAATTTATCATTTAGCACATAACACATAAAAGGGAGTCCTAGGGTTATAGTCTAGGTCATTGTGTCTAATAACCTAATTCCCTATAACCATGGCTCTGATACCAATCTGTCACACCCCGACCGATGGCGGAATCATCGAGGCGGACAATGTGATGATTGTTCAAAAGCACATGATAGCTAAAGGTTGCATAATTCATTAATTTAATTTAAAGACAACAAGATCCAAATACAATACATTCCAAATAACCTAGTCTAGTTCAAAACATTGATTTATTTAACTAGGTCCATAGTCCTTAAGTGGAGAAACCTTCGGCAAGTAGTCACATATCCAAACCTGAAACATTATTTAAATCAAGTGTCAACTAAAAAGTTGGTGAGTACATAGGTTTAGTAAATCCAGTAAATAGTAGTGTAAATCGTTTTGCAACTCATTGTTTATCTTGTTAAATATAGCATAGGATGTAACATTTATTTAATCACAATTCAAACCGAGTTTGACGCGCTTGAACAGAGCACAACAGCTAAGTCCGGTATGCTTGAATATAGTTACCCACTATATCCGGTATGATTGAATATAACACGCGGTTATATCCGAGTATGCAGTAATAAACACCCTAACCGGGTGGGCTGGTCAGGCACAATAGATCTATCAATATTACAGTTGGTTGTCTTGTGTTTAAATGTATGTACATCCAAAGAATAAGCATATAGTCTCATGTATAACACGTATAAACAATGTGAGTAGCATGTATAATGTTTCACCCCAAAACGTATAAAAATGTAAAATAGGGGCTATGTAACTCACCTGGCTAGCGGATGTTTTTAAATCCACAAGTGCGGGTGATAAGGATGTTGAAAACTAAGCACGATGAAATCCTATGTAGATAAATACGTATTATTGTATGTTTGTATGTGCGTATTCGTATTTAAATGTACATCGGTTTTATAATAATATTCCTTAATATTTATTTATAAAATATGGTAGGAATATGATAATGGTTTTGTAAAACTTTAACTTAAAAATATATATATATATATTGTTTTAAACAAGTATTCATTATATTTAATGTATTTATAAATAATAATAACAAATAAAAGAAAATTCTTTATTCGACTAATCATGTTATATAGTTTAAAATTTGTTTTAACAAGTTTATTAAAAATATTGCAAGATTTATAAAAATGAGACCTTTTACATATTAAATGTATTTTAATAAGTTTATAAACATGTTACAAGATTTATAAAAATATAGGACATTTTATATATATAAAAATGTGTTTAAACAAGTTTATAAAAATGTTGTAAGTTTTATAAAAATATTGGACATTTTATATATAAAAATGTGTTTAAACAAGTTTATAAAAATGTTGTAAGTTTTATAAAAATATTGGACATTTTATATATAAAATGTGTTTAAACAAGTTTATAAAAATGTTGTAAGTTTTATAAAAATATTGGACATTTTATATATAAAATGTGTTTGAATAAGTTTATATAAAAATATTATAAGATTTAAAAAAATGTTGGAATAGTTTATAGATAAAAAGATTGTTTAATAGATTTCAAAATAAACGAACGATCAAACCGACTCGTTTTAGTCTTTAGTGTATAAAAATAATATTAAAATAAGTTAAGATAATTAAATAAAATAAAAAAAACGAAAATAGGAGCAAAATGGGGTTGGGCCGTAGGCCACCCGGATCGAACCCGCGACCTGATACACAAACACACACACGCATAACCAGCCGGGCTACTGCCCATCGCTGGTTATGTGTGTGTCGTTTAATTGATATACACGCAACCCGTGTTGGTCGCTGGTCCTCGGCAATCCGGCAACCGCGTCCGAGGACTTGAGTTTGCTCGGTAATCCTCGAGCGATTGCCGAGATTTCGTCGGGGATTGATTACCTGACGATGACAGAAGCTAATGGACCCGAAATGAGGCTCGAACTTGGTCGCGAAGTGTCCGGTCGGCAAGGCTTCGGAACTCGAAAATGTCACAAGTGGGAATCGACTTCTGGATGGAATTAAACTTCGAAACTTTGGTCACAGCTTCTTTCAGGGACGACGAATGCGATGGTAGTCTCAATTTGGAGTGAGAATGTGTGGACGGAGGGTAACGAGTTCGAGCAGGGCCGACAATGGCTATTTATGGCCGGGCCTGATTCTTATGCTCGAACGTGCAATTGGACACGTCCCGACATAAGTCTGGACGAGGCGAAGCTAACCCGACATTCGACAGGCGTGGAGGTGGCCTGTCGGGCACGAATTCGGATGTGGTAACTCGGCCACCAACAGGATCGGATGATCCTTATGTTGGGGGAACAAATTGGTTGAGGGTTCTGGTTCGCGTGGGGGAGACGAAGCCAGAGGTGCTTTTGTCGGGCGTTGAGGTGCAGGGAACAATCCTGTCGGGCGTTGGCCGGTGAAAAGCTCGGACCGCCGGACAAAGGGGGAAGAGGTGACCGGATAATCGATTTGTGTTTTGATAGATTTAGTCCCTGGAGTTTGGTTTGATACGGAATAGCCCTTAAATTAAAATACCGGATGAATCCCTGAGGTTTCATTTGACCAGAAACAGCCCCTCAACGATTTTAAATTTTAAATCCTTTTAGTTTGGTTAATTACAATATAACCCCTGAACTTTTATTTAAATAATTAATTAGATTTCTTTTTCAATTTCAATTAATTTATTTTATACTTATATATTTTATAAATCCACTTTCTTTAATAAAACTAATCTTTTTAAATAATTATCTTTTTGAAATAATGCATTAAATTATTTATTTAAATCATTAAGTTTATTTAACTTAAATTCTTTTAAACTAAAATGAAATTTAAGTTTATAAAATTTATAAAACTTATGTTTTTATTTAAAAATCCATCTTTTTAAATGGTTAATTTAATAAAATTGAAAACCATCGATTTATTTATATAAATTATTTAATTTAATAACATAATTTACATAGTTTATAACCTTAAAATATTTTTAAAATTTACTTTAAAAATACATAAATTGTACGCCAATTTGTATAAATTTGATTAAATATACGTGTATATGATTTGAAATAGAATGTTAATATTTATGTGACAATTATTACAACAAAAATTTTGAAAGGTCACACCGGGTACTACAAAGATGTACCAAGATCTACGCCAAGATTATTGGTGGCCCGGTATAAAATTCGATATCATGAAATATGTGGCTAATTGCTTGACTTGTTCTCAAGTAAAAGCAGAGTATCAGAAGCCTTATGGCAGATTACAGCCACTAGATATTCCGGAATGGAAATGGGAGCATATCACTACGGACTTCATAACTAAGCTACCGAAAACAACTAAAGGTTGTGATACCATATGTGTGATAGTTAATAGACTAACTAAGAGTGCTCACTTTTTACCAATACGTTAAACTTACTCTCCAGAAAGGTTAGCAGATGCATTTATCAAAGAAATTATTTCACGGCATGGAGTGTCGGTTTCAATTGTATCTGACAGAGACACACGTTTCACGTCACGTTTCTAGAAGAAGTTCCACGAAGAGATGGGAACTAAGCTATTTATTAGCACGGCATATCATCCTTAAATGGATGGTCAAAGTGGGAGAAAAATACAAACACTTGAAGATATGTTGTGTGCCTGCATTATCGACTTCGGTGGAAGTTGGGATAGTCATCTACCTTTGGTAGAATTTTCGTATAACAATAGTTATCATGCAAGTATTGGCATGCCACCATACGAAATGTTATACGGAAGAAAATGTAGAACTCCCATATGTTGGGGAGAGGTTGGACAAAAAGAACTTGGAAGCAAAGAAATTTTCAAAGCAAAAGGTGTAAAGTTAGATTAGATTAGAGCTCGCCTAAAAGCCGCACAGGACAGACAGAAGTCTTATGCAGATAAAAGGCAAAGGCCCATAGAATTTCAAGTCGGACATTTGGTTATGTTAAAAGTAGCTCCATGGAGAGGAATCATTAGATTCAGAAAGAGAGGGAAGTTGAGTCCAAGATTTATTGGCCCATTTATGATTATGGCTCGAGTAGGGAAAGTTGCTTATAGACTAGAGTTTCCAGAAGAGTTGAGTGGAATTCACTCGACATTTCATGTATCACACTTGCGAAAGCGTTTGGCAGACGAAACCTCTCATGTACCACTGAATGATATAGAGGTAGACGAAAGATTGAATTATGTCGAGAAGCTAGTGGCTATACTCGACTATAAAGAAAAGAGATTGCGGAATAAAGTAATCAAGCAAGTGAAAGTTCAGTGGTAACATCGAAAGGGGTCTGAAGCCACATGGGAAACAGAGGAAGAGATGAGGCAATCTTATCCCTACTTATTCAAGTAAGTAACAGGTTTCGAGGACAAAACCTTTATAAGGGTGGTAGATTTGTAAAACCCCAATTTTTAAAGAAATATAAATGGAGGGACTAAATTTGTCATTTGATAAAACCCTAGGAGGTTAAAAGACATTATACTAAAGTATAAGGGGTTAAAGTGCTATTGAATTAACGTTCAGGGACTAAAAGTGAAAATTTAGGAAAGTGGACACATGTCAGACCGACATCTGTAGAGATATCGGCCCACTATGTAGAGGACAAGGAATCAACCGGGAGGTGACACGAGTTGGGTGACTAATCACTGAAGACTAACACATGGAGGATCGATATCGGACCGACATAGGATCCGTTGCGGTCCGCTAGCCGCAATTCATTCATTTCGGACAGACATGAAATGTATAACGGTCCGTTATGTACCCACTAAGAAAAATAAACCGCCACACTAGATAGCGGACCGACATGGGTTGGGATAGCGGTCCGCTACGGAACCGTCGGGCTACCTATAAATAGATGGGACTTGTGATCGATTTTGAAGCATCCCACACAACAAAACACACTTAGAAACACACACTTAACCTCGGTAAGCATGCCAAGGAGCCCCGGTTCATGTAGATAAGTCAGGTTTCCAGCTTTTCAACCTAATACGCAGGAGATAGTTCTGAGGTAAGGTTCTGCCTTGTTCCTAATGACTTGGTTAAGCTAGGAACATATGGTTAGGTAATGTTGTAATGACTTAGGACCCTGATCCCAGTCATTGTGCAGTTTACATTAGCACGAAAGAATTGTGTGAAGGAGAAGGAAGTTAGAGGTGAATTCTATGAGTCCCTTTTTAAATGTTTGGTTTAAATGGTTTGGGTCGGTATGCGTGCTAGAAAGGTTTACATAAATGCTATAAACGTTGATTTAAATCTTTGGGATAGCATTCATGTGTTGCAAGAGGTTATGAATGAAAGATGTTTTAAATCTTAAAAACTCATGAAATAACAAAGAAGCATTGGGTAACCATCTGACCGATATGTAGCTATGTGACAAACAGGAAGTTCTGTCTACGGAAAGAAGGGTGTATAAATCCCTCCTGGACCCGTCATTCTTTCCTGGGAACATCTCTGTTGGAGGTACTACTCTGGGAAGATAACCACCTTGTCTTCCTGATATATCATGGAGAAAAAATTACAACGATTTAAGATAACAAATGATTTTGAAAGAGAAAGAAATAAAGAGAATGAATACTTGCCTTGTTAGCATGAATTCATAAAGGGAATAAATTTAGAATGAAAATGGTTTTGACACGTAAAACGTTTTAGAACTTTTCATAGTGTGCCCAGATAAGTAATGGCAGAGAAGTTAGGGTTTTACCTTAACTTGCAGAGGTCTTGACATTTAATGTCTTGAGAAAGAGTAAAGAGAAAGAGATACAGTTTTTGGCATGTTTTGCCATGTCAAATATTTTGACCATATTGGTTTGTAAAGAAAGAAAGATTTTGCCACGTCTGGCCAAATGCCACATGATATCTTGCAACTTATAACGTAGAGATGTACTACATTTCTTTGCGCAATGTAGTATGGACACCTTGTGCAAGGGTATGTATAAGTGGTGACGACCGCTTGGAGGTTAACGTGACCTCAGGAAAGACAAGTGTGCAAGTTTAAAATATTATGTTTGGGCAAGAAGTTAATATGATGTTTTGAATGCGTGTCATATAAATCCATTTATGAATGAATCCGAGGACAAATATATTTTGACTAAAACTTAGAACTCACCGGCGTAATCTGACAGATGTTTAATGTAACACCTCAAAAATTCCCTGGAAAATAAAGTAGTAAACTTGCCAAATTTCAAAGTTGAGGGGTAGATATATGAATAAACAAAGTTCAAGGACTTAAAGTGAAAATTCTAAAAATTTAAGGGGTAGCTGACCGCTACCTAGAGCTTAACGGTCCGCAACGTGCTGAGCAAGGGAGCCGTGAGAAGCTGACACGTGTCCTGTGACTCGGGAATTGTAATATGACGAATGGAAAGGGTGGCGGACCGCTAGCCCAGACCATTACGGTTCGCTATGGACACGTCATGCTAAATAAGCCGCCTCAAGGGTGGCGGACCACCACAACCTAGCGTAGCGGTCCGCTACGGGTTGGACTTTTCCCCTACAAATACTTGATCGATTCCATGCATTTTTTACACACCAACACACTCAAATACACACACATTCTCTGATAACCTGATCCCGAGCCCTGGTTCGCGTACGAGAGTACGGTTTCCAGCGTTTTGACTCCAAATTTGCCATAGATAGTGCTGAGGTAAGGTTCCAACCTATCATAAAGCTTTGGTTATGAATCATTAAACTACGATTATATGATTAAGTAATATTATGCTTATCTAGGAGCTCTTCCCGAGGTGTTTGCCACATTACTGATTTATAAACCGAAATATTGTAGAGGTGAGTTCTTAAATTGTGATGCATGAACCCTTTCATGACCTTTTCTGGCATGATTGATTTATGAAACATTTTGAGTATCTTGAAACGATTGTACCGATTGTTTATATATAACGTATTCTAAGCGCTTATTGTATTTCACTTACCCGTGGGACGACATGTTGGACAGGTCCCGTGGAACGGTCTTTGCTTATATAGACTGAATGATTGTTCATAGTTATCTATGAATTTGGGTGTTGAAGCCCATTGGGTGTTGAAGCCCATGAATGTGTTCAAGATAATTTGCCGGGTCATTTTAAATAAACTATTTTAGTTTATGAATTCATCAGCTTTGTGCTGACCCATGTTTTATAAAATGTTTTGAACGCATCACAGGTAGTCATTAGACAGGGTATTCCAGGACTAGATGATGAAGTGATGAAAGATCCAGATGATGGGTATGACTGTAACTATAAGTCCCGGATGACATATTCCTTGTTAGGAACGAACGATGTAACTTTTGTTAACGATTATGTAAACAATGTTTTGATGTTAATAGAAGTTATAATTTAGTCTTCCGCTGTGTGTTTTGAAATCAAACGTCACAGTAACTAGAAGGCAACCTTCTAACCATTATATAGTTATCTGACGAATGGAATGTTCTGTCTAGGAAAGTACGGTGTATAAATCTCTCCTAGACCCGTCGTTCTTTCCTAGGAACATCTCTGTTCGAGGTAATACTCTGGTTAGATAACTGTCTTGTGTTACAGGCGTGACAAGTTGGTATCAGAGCTGCAGTTTAAGGGATTTAGATACTACAAGAATAGTGTCTAGACTTAAACTAGGTCTCTGAGATTAGTCTGGAATGCCTAGGATAAGTTAGGTGTGTACATTCAGTACGACCTATTACGGGAAATGCCTAGAAATCCGATAATTAAAGGCATTTTTGACCAAATGTTGTTAATTTCTGAATTTCTGGATTATAACCAGTTATACGAATTCTGATGTTATCCATCTGTGTGTAGGTAGAAATGGCAGGACATGGTAGAGGACAAGGAAGAGGTAGGGGAAGGATGCCTAACACTAGGTCCCATACCCGTAACGCAACAAACACAAACCCTGATCTAAAAGAAAACGTAAATACAAATACTGAACCCGAGCAACCGATGGAAGAAGTCATTATGACTGAAACTCAATTCCAAGGAGCGGTGGCATTTGAGGTCTCTCGTGTGCTTCGAACAACTTTACCTGGAATCCTGGATGATGCTCTTAGGAGAAAGGAGAATCAAAACAGTCTGGGAAACCAAAATGAAGTAACAAGTGGTGTTGTTCCAAGAACAGAAGACACTATTCATGCCACTCCACTTGGAAATAATATCAAAACAACCCGAACTCATGAAACTGTAGGGATGACAAATCAAAGTACTGGGATACATAGCCATGGATGTAACTATAAGAATTTCAGCGACTTTCATCCCAAGCCCTTCGATGGAAAGAAAGATGCTATTGCAGCTTTACAATGGATCACATCTATGGAAGTAGTTATCAAAATGAGTGAGTGCAGATCAGATCAATTTGTAATGTTTGCTGCGCACTCCTTCGAAGAAGAGGCTCTTGACTAGTGGGAGTCAGTCAAGCAGACAAAAGGAGAAGTTGTTACTGATAGAATGACTTGGGAAGATCTCAAGTCTTTGATTATAAAGAGATATTGTCCACAAAATGTTGTGGATAAGATTGAAGGTGAAATTCTACGGTTCGAAGCTGGAACCATGAAACATCCGGAGTACACGACCAAATTTAATGAGATGGCCAAACTGGTGTCACATTTGGTTACCCCTGAGTCAAGAAGAATCAAATGTTATGTCCAAGGTTTACCTCCTAAGATTCATACCTTAGTGAAATCCATCGCACCCGAGACAATAGATTTGGCCGTTGAAAAGAGTGCGATGATATATGATGAGGTGGCAGCCCAAGAGACACCAAAGACCGATCACAAGAGGAAACCTGAAAAAGTTGTTTTCAAGTTCAAACCGGGAAATAATAAGTTTCCCAGAAGAGGAGGATTTAATCCCAACCCTGATAGAGCCAATCAGGGAATGAAATGCCAGACTTGTCAGAAGTTTGGCAATTTGGCAACCCAATGCCCAAATGTTAAATGTTTTAACTGTGGAGAAATAGGACATTATAGAACTTCTTGTCCTAAACCACCTAAACAGAAAATAGGTGGTCAGAATAAAGGAACAGGACGAGTATTCGTCTTAGGTAGTGGAGAGGAATGAAAAAATAAAGCTAAGGAGGTAGCAGGTACTTTCTTAGTTAATAATATCTACGCCAAGATTTTATTTGATACATGGGCAAATAAAAGTTTGTTTCACGTACATTAACCCCATATTTTGGCGTAAGATAAATTCCACTTATTAATGCCTATGTCGTCGAAACAGCAAGTGGCGAACAAATTAGGATAACCGAATCATACCCTAATTGTGTCATCAATTTTGCTGATGATAAGGTATTAGTTACACTAATGCCATTAAACTTGACCGAATTTGAGGTTATCCTAGGGATGGATTGGTTAAACCAATACCAGGCCCAGATTAATTGTGAACAGAAAATGGTCAAGATTAAGAAACAGATGAAACTAGTTTAATGATTCAAGGTGATAGTGATAACAATAAGGTTAAAATTATTTCAATAGCAAAAGCTAAGAAAGAATTGACTAGAGGAGACAGTATATTATTGATTAATGCTTTAAACATTAAACCCAAAGGACAGATTGCGGATATTACCGTAGTTTGTGATCACCCAGATGTCTTTCGGGAAGAATTACTTGGTCTTCCACCCGATCGTCAGATCGAATTCCGAATCAAACTCATTCCTGGAGCTAAGTCTGTTGCAAAATCCCCTTATCGTCTAGCTCCCTCCGAATTGAAAGAACTAATGAAGCAAATTCAAGAACTCTTAGATAATGGGTTCATTCGCCCAAGTACTTCACCTTGGGAAGCACCAGTACTATTTGTCACACCCCGATCGATGGCGGAATCATCGGGGCGGGACATGTAAGACTGTTCATAGCACATGGTTGACTAAATTGAAATATATTAAAGTCAAATTTGCATTACAAGAAATCCAAGTACAAGATCAAATTCAAACAAGAAACATAACAACTCATAAAATTCTTGATTTATTTTGCTAAGTCCAAATCCTATGTTGAACACGTCTTGAATCAATCTCACATATTGGGGCCTGAAACATGAATAAAATAAAGTCAACTAAAAAGTTGGTGAGTATAACACAGTTGTATATAGATAGCATATAGTTGAAAACAAATCCTTTACAAGACATGAAAAATAAGGCATTTATGGGGAGCTGCTATTGTGTAATCAAGTACAATCAAACCTTAGTAACTAGTATGCAAATTGTGTTGTCGGTATCAATCACCTCCACTTGGGTGGGTTTGTCAGACTCAATAGATCTATCATTGAAAACCGTCTGCTTGTATAGTTAATGATTGCACATAGTTTTCACAAAGACTAGCACAACTAGCACTCGGGCACAAAGCTCAAATTTTGCACACATGTATGTATGTAGGATTTTGTACTTGTGTTGTTTGAGTAAATGTAGTTGTGAAATGGGTAATGTGTATAAAGTTCATGTTCCACCCCAAAAGTGTAAAAGAGTAAAAAGGGGTTGTGAATACTCACTTGGTATGGAAGTGAAGCTAACAAGGAAATATAGATAGCAAAAATGATCCTTGGAATGCACACTTTAACCTAAGAGTAAAGTGTATAGAATTAAATAGTTGTACAAAGTTTAGGTCTAAAGTGAAAGTTGAATTTGTATATAAAACTATTGATTTGTATTTAAAAGTATTGAATAAAATATATAAAGTTTGAATTAAAATATGTTTGTAACCATTTGATTATGTTTGAATTGAATAAATAAATATATAATTGTAGTTTATGAAATAATGTAAATATTAATTGAAATTAAGTATAAATAAATAAATAATTTTGATTTAAAATGTAAATTAATTAACTAATCATTATTTATAAATTTTGTAATTTAATTATTTAAAACATCATTTAAATAAATATAAATTTAATTTTTATACACTTTTCCATAAATTATATTTATGCCAAGATTAAACTTTTAATCCATTTTTAAATACAGAACACATATTTTTATAAAATCTGAAACATTTCCTGATTAAATATAAAAATTATAATTCTGCTAAAATAATCTGAGTTTCACACGACCGTGCCTCGGAAGGACACGATCGTGCTCAAGCCACGGGCGCGACCGCGCTAGTCGGGGCGCGACCGGGTTGACCAACAGAAGCACAATCTAGACCAGACAACAGGCACGACCGTGCCTTGACCAGGCACGATCGTGTCTATGATCTTTAGACACAACAGAGACTAGCCCAGATGGCATGACAAGGTCTGGACAGGAGGACACGACCGCGCTGATAGTCGGCACGACCGCGCTACACGAGGCACGGCCGTGCTAGATGATTAGCGCGACCGTGTCTATTCCAAGTCAGACACGAATCGACAATTTATTGTATTTATAACGATGGAATTGATAGGACTTTCGATTAAAGAGATATTACGAGTCTAATCATATAAAATAAGTGCATGAACATCGTGTTTAAGAGTGGAATCGATTAAATCCTTTTTATTTAAAATAACAATTTTAATTCGAACGATTTCTGTAATGAAAGTCCAGATTAATAGGGGGCTTTTGATGATGATACTGAAACGAATGAGATGGAGAGTATACTTACCTAAAACAGGAAGGAATTGGTAACGATCGGTAGAAGGGAGTTCCAGCGACGGAGAAAACGGCTTCCGGCGACTTCGGCTGCAACTCCGGCTAGGCCAGAGAGTCCAGAGTCTTGGAGAGATCCGGGAGATGCGTAATCCTTTCTTGATCGTGGAAATTTGCGTCTCAGAATAGGATTCGAGTTTTGCTTGAATTGTTTGAGAGAGAATTCGAGATTGATGGTATGAAACTGAGGCGTTGAATAATTGAGAATGGTATAACTCACGTTAATGGAAGAAGAAACGTAATCGGATTTGAATTTCGAATGATTGAGCGTTTTGAAATCACATTTACGTTTCGACTGTTATGCAGGCGCGACCGTGCCTAGGCACCGGGCGCGATCGTTCCAAAGCAGGTCGCGCGACCGTGCCAAAGCACCTGGCGCGACCGTGTTAGGACGAAGCACGACCGTGCTAGACTAGGGTTTGTTGACATTTTTCAATTTTAGTCCTTGACTTTTCAGATTTGATAAGTTTGAATAAAATAGTTTCTTGTTTAGCGTTTAAATGTATATAATCGAGTAAAACTTGCGAATTTGTATAGAATCATTGCATTTAGTTTACGGCAAGAAAATAATAAGACATTGCACGAGTATAGAACTTGAAATTGCATTACATTGAATTGAAATAGGAATATTAAAATCAGAAATGTTACAGTCTCCCCATGTTGAGAGAATTTCGTCCCGAAATTTAGCTAGAGGAAACAACATTATTAGTAAAAAGATGAGGGTACTTGAGCTTCATTTGGTCTTCTCGTTCCCAGGTGAACTTAAGACCACGCTTAGATTCCCAACGAACTTTAACGATAGGAATGCGACTTCGCTTGAGCTGCTTGACTTCGCGATCCATAATTTCTACCGGCTTCTCAACGAAGTGCATCGTTTCATCAATGCGCACGTCATCGAGCGGTATATGGAGATTTTCATCGGCGAGACACTTCTTTAGATTAGATATATGAAATGTAGGATGCACATTGCCAAGGGATGGAGGTAACTCGAGCTTGTAAGCCACTTTCCCAATCCTTTCAAGGATCTTGAATGGACCAACATAACGAGGTGCTAACTTGCCTTTCTTTCCAAAACGGACCACACCCTTCCAAGGAGACACCTTAAGAAGAACAAGATCACCGACTTGGAATTCCAAGGGTTTTCGACGTTTGTCGGCGTAACTCTTTTGCCGACTCCTCGCTACTCGAATATTGTCACGGATTTGAATAATCTTGTCGGATGTTTCTTGAATTAACTCGGGACCGGTGATTTGTGCTTCACCAATCTCGTTCCAACAGATCGGAGAACGACACTTGCGACCATAGAGAGCTTCGAATGGAGCCATGTTGATACTTGTGTGGTAGCTATTGTTGTAAGAAAACTCAATAAGGGATAGATGTGAATCCCAATTGCCACCAAAATCGATTACACAAGCTCTAAGCATGTCTTCAAGAGTTTGGATTGTTCGCTCGGTTTGACCATCAGTTTGCGGATGGTAAGCCGTGCTCAAATCCAATCGAGTACCAAGAGCAGATTGGAGAGATTGCCAAAATCGAGAAGTGAACCGAGCGTCTCTATCGGATATTATGTTCAAGGGAACACCATGACGGCTCACAATTTCATCAATGTAAATTCGGGCTAATTTCTCCACCTTAAAGTCTTCACGAATAGGCAAGAAGTGGGCAGATTTGGTGAGTCGATCAATGATCACCCAAATACTATCATAACCACTCGAGGTGCGAGGGAGCTTGGTAATGAAATCCATAGCTAAATTCTCCCATTTCCACACGGGAATTTCTGGTTGTTCGAGTAAACCAGAAGGACGTTGATGTTCGGCTTTGACTTTGGAGCAAGTTAAGCATTTGGCCATATAAAGAGCAATGTCTTTCTTCATACCGGGCCACCAATAAAGTTGGCGAAGATCTTGGTACATTTTATCCGCACCAGGATGAATAGAATAACGAGTCTTATGAGCCTCGTTCATGAGAAATGCACGGAGATCATCGCGATCGGGAACCCAAATACGGTTCAAGTAATATAGTAAGCCATTGGGTTTTGATTCAAGAAGAAGTTCAACACCACATGACATTTCTTCATACATGTTACCCTCGGTTACCGAGACGTGTTGAGCTTCTAAGATACGGGTTTGAATATCGGTTTGAATACGGGCACAATGAAGCATAACATGGTCCTTTCGACTCAAAGCATCGGCTACGACATTCTCTTTGCCGGGATGGTAACGAATTTCGCAGTCATAGTCGTTAAGGAGTTTGACCCAACGTCGTTGCCTCATATTGAGTTCTTTTTGGTTGAAGATATGTTGAAGACTTTTGTGGTCGGTGAATACCACACATTTCGTGCCATATAGGTAATGTCTCCAAATCTTTAACGCGAATACGACCGCACCCAACTCGAGATCGTGCGTCGTGTAATTCTTTTCATGAATTTTGAGTTGTCTTGATGCATAAGCGATTACTTTTCCTCATTGCATGAGGACACAACCAAGACCTTGGTTAGAAGCATCACAATAGACAACTAAATCATCATTTCCATCGGGAAGAGTTAAAATAGGAGCATTGCACAACTTATGCTTAAGAGTTTGGAAAGCTTCTTCTTGTTTCGGTCCCCATTCATAAGCTTTACCCTTATGGGTCAAAGCAGTAAGAGGGACAGCAATCTTTGAGAAGTTTGAGATGAAACGACGATAATGACCCGCAAGACCAAGAAATGAACGAACTTCGGTAGGAGTCTTCGGGGCATTCCAATTCTTAACCGTTTCAATCTTAGCAGGATCAACATGAATACCCTTGTCGTTGACGATGTGACCAAGAAATTGAACTTCTTTTAACCAAAATTCACATTTGGAGAACTTGGCATATAATTGCTCTTTCTTTAAAAGGTCCAAAACCAATCTAAGATGTTCTTCATGGTCGGCTTTAGTCTTGGAATAGATTAAGATATCGTCAATGAAAACGATCACGAATTTATCAAGGTACGGTTTGCACACACGGTTCATGAGATCCATGAAAACTGCGGGTGCATTGGTTAACCCGAAAGGCATAACCATGAACTCGTAATGACCATACCTTGTTCGAAAGGCAGTCTTAGGAATGTCATCTTCTTGAACACGGAGCTGATGATAACCGGATCGAAGATCAATCTTCGAGAAACAAGTAGAACCTTGAAGTTGATCGAAGAGATCATCGATTCTAGGCAAAGGATAACGGTTCTTGATGGTAAGCTTGTTGAGTTCGCGGTAGTCAATACACATGCGAAACGATCCATCTTTCTTCTTAACAAATAAGACGGGTGCACCCCACGGTGAATGACTTGGGCGAATGAAACCGTTATCGGAGAGTTCTTGAAGTTGACTTGCGAGTTCTTGCATTTCCGAAGGTGCAAGACGATAAGGAGCTCTAGCAACGGGGTTAGCTCCGGGCATAAGATCAATACGGAACTCGACTTGACGAACAGGTGGAAGACCGGATAAATCTTTAGGAAACACTTCGGGAAAATCTCTAATGATAGGAATGTCTTGGATACTCTTCTCCTTGACATCCTTTTGAACAATATGAACTAGGAAGGCGATGTACTTCTTTCGTAAGTACTTTTGAGCGGTAGTACAAGACATTAATTTAAGACCCTTGCAAGGCTTTTCACCAAAAACCCTTAAGGTTTCTTCCGATGGTAGCGGAATTCGAATACACTTTTCAAAGCAAATGACTTCGGCATGATGATTTGATAGCCAATCCATACCTATAATAATATCAAAGCTTCCTAGTGGCATTGGAACAAGGTTGATTGGGAATGCATGATCATTAAGTTCTAAGGAGCAGTCATAGATAATAGACTCAATTGTAAGCGAGTCACCATTTGCTATATCAACGGTGAAGGTTTTCCTAATTGGGATCGTGTCTTTGCAAGTAAGGGCTCAAAATTAAGTGACACAAAACTTTTATCGGCACCGGTATCGAACAAAATGGAGGCATAATGACTATTTACAAGGAACGTACCATTAACCACGTCGTTGTTGGCTTGAGCTTCGTTGGCGTTAATGTTGAAAGCACGCCCACGAGCTCCACCTTGTGTAGCATTTGCAAGTCTTGGACATAGATTACGAAAATGGTTCGGGTCACCACACTCATAGCAAGCACGCCTATTAGCAATGGCGGGAGCACCTTGATTAGCCACTCGCGGGTTGGGTTGGTTCGGAGGGTTGACTTGGCCCGTAAGAGCTTTGGCCCTACAAACATTGATAGTGTGACCATATAACCCACAATGAGTGCAAAGGCGACATGGGATATTTTGAGGATGATGAAAATTGCAGGTGGCACAAAGAGGATAAATCCCAACATATGGCTTTTTAGCCGGCGCTTGAACTACGGGTGCAACTTGATTAACGGGCACAGCAGGAGTAACCACAGCAAAGTTTCTAACTTTCCTCTTTTTGTTATTGCGAGAGGGTTCAGTTGCAGCTTCTTTGTTGTGGGTAGGAGGGGTTACGTTTTCAGCAACTTTCTTAGAACCCTTTTTGGTAAGAGTCCCAGCTTTGACATGATTATCTGTTAGGGTAGCAGACAGGCGGATAACATCTTCCAAAGTAGCAGGATTTCTACCCAAGACAGTATCTTGAATTTGTCTTGGTAGCCCACCAATATACTTTTCGATACAACGAGATAACGGAGTGACCATGTGGGGCACAAGAAGACTCAACTCATGGAACCGAGTTGTGTAAGCCAAGTTTTCCCCACTATCTTGGGCAAGATCCCAAAATTCGGCCTCTAACTTCTTCACTTCATTTCGAGGACAGAATTTCTCAGTCATAAGCCTTTTGACCTCATCCCAAGGTAAGGCCATAGCTACATCAACACCCCTATTCCTTTTCTCCCCATTCCACCAAGTAAGTGCCCGCTTTTGGAGGAAACTTGTGGCATGACGAACGCGGAGGTTGTCGGGACAGTCACTATTGAGAAAGGTATTCTCAATACTTTCAAACCATTGAAGGAGTCCAGTAGCTCCTTCGGTTCCATAAAACTTTAGGGGATTGCACGAATTGAAGTGCTTGAAGGTGCATTGAGATGGATTATTTCCACCATTTCCACCATTACCACCATTATTACCACTATTGCTTCCATTTCCACCATTGCCAGTTGTGTCACCAATTGGGTAAGAATAGCAGCAATGTCGGAGTTGGCGTTGGCGGCGGGAGCACGACGAGGAGGCATTCTACAGATTTTCACAAAACAAGAAAAAGATTGTAAGAACTTATGAGAATTGCTAGGATTTAATAGAATGAGATAATCAAATAAAAAGATAGATATTCATAGTTTGGATTGTACTCAAAAGTGATAAAATCACTTGAATACTAAGGCACATCAAGGTTAATTTAAACTTATATAATTTTTCAAGGAGACATGCTTTAGCCTATAAGTAAACACTCATCTCGGGAATTCCCAGGAAAGCATACGGGTCCCTCGGTTGATTGGGATTTATGCGAAATGCTTTCCTAGACAGAAAACCCAAAATACAGGTGTCACCCTTCCAGATTGCACGTGTCCTCAAATAATTTAACAAGTTTAAAAACCTTAACGAAGAAAATAAAAAATTTAAAGATCTTTGCTTCAAGAATTTTCCACATGCTTAGAAAGAATAAAGATAGAAAAGAAGATAGAAATATTATGAGGTTTTAGAATATAGGAAAGGATATTAAATTATTATTTAAGAAGATCCTACTAAGTCATGAATTTTTAACAAGTAAGGCATCAAATATAATAATAATTTATCATGGTAAGCATGTAGCACATAGCATGTAACACATAGCACAAAATCATGAAATATAGCATAAATGAGTGTCCTAAAGTTATAGTCTAGGTCAAGGTGTCTAATAACCTAATTCCCTATAACCAAGGCTCTGATACCAATCTGTCACACCCCGACCGATGGCGGAATCATCGGGGCGGGACATGTAAGACTGTTCATAGCACATGGTTGGCTAAATTGAAATATATTAAAGTCAAATTTGCATTACAAGAAATCCAAGTACAAGATCAAATTCAAACAAGAAACATAACAACTCATAAAATTCTTGATTTATTTTGCTAAGTCCAAATCCTATGTTGAACACGTCTTGAATCAATCTCACATATTGGGGCCTGAAACATGAATAAAATAAAGTCAACTAAAAAGTTGGTGAGTATAACACAGTCGTATATAGATAGCATATAGTTGAAAACAAATCCTTTACAAGACATGAAAAATAAGGCATTTATGGGGAGCTGCTATTGTGTAATCAAGTACAATCAAACCTTAGTAACTAGTATGCAAATTGTGTTGTCGGTATCAATCACCTCCACTTGGGTGGGTTTGTCAGACTCAATAGATCTATCATTGAAAACCGTCGGCTTGTATAGTTAATGATTGCACATATTTTTCACAAAGACTAGCACAACTAGCACTCGGGCACAAAGCTCAAATTTTGCACACATGTATGTATGTAGGATTTTGTACTTGTGTTGTTTGAGTAAATGTAGTTGTGAAATGGGTAATGTGTATAAAGTTCATGTTCCACTCTAAAAGTGTAAAAGAGTAAAAAGGGGTATGGAAGTGAAGCTAACAAGGAAATATAGATAGCAAAAATGATCCTTGGAATGCACACTTTAACCTAAGAGTAAAGTGTATAGAATTAAATAGTTGTACAAAGTTTAGGTCTAAAGTGAAAGTTGAATTTGTATATAAAACTATTGATTTGTATTTAAAAGTATTGAATAAAATATATAAAGTTTGAATTAAAATATGTTTGTAACCATTTGATTATGTTTGAATTGAATAAATAAATATATAATTGTAGTTTATGAAATAATGTAAATATTAATTGAAATTAAGTATAAATAAATAAATGATTTTGATTTAAAATGTAAATTAAATAACTAATCATTATTTATAAATTTTGTAACTTAATTATTTAAAACATCATTTAAATAAATATAAATTTAATTTTTATACACTTTTCCATAAATTATATTTATGCCAAGATTAAACTTTTAATCCATTTTTAAATACAGAACGCATATTTTTATAAAATCTGAAACATTTCCTGATTAAATATAAAAATTATAATTCTGCTAAAATAATCTGAGTCTCACACGACCGTGCCTCGGAAGGACACGGTCATGCTCAAGCCACGGGCGCGACCGCGCTAGTCGGGGCGCGACCGGGTTGACCAACAGAAGCACAATCTAGACCAGACAACAGGCACGACCGTGCCTTGACCAGGCATCATCGTGTCTATGATCTTTAGACACAACAGAGACTAGCCCAGAGGGCATGACAAGGTCTGGACAGGAGGACACGACCGCGCTGATAGTCGGCACGACCGCGCTACACGAGGCACGGCCGCGCTAGATGATTAGCGCGACCGTGTCTATTCCAAGTCAGACACGAATCGACAATTTCTTGTATTTATAACGATGGAATTGATAGGGCTTTTGATTAAAGATATATTACGAGTCTAATCATATAAATTAATTGCATGAACATCGTGTTTAAGAGTGGAATCGATTAAATCCTTTTTATTTAAAATAACAATTTTGATTCGAACGATTTCTGTAATGAAAGTCCAGATTAATAGGGGGATTTTGATGATGATACTGAAACGAATGAGATGGAGAGTATACTTACCTAAAACAGGAAGGAATTGGTAACGATCGGTAGAAGGGAGTTCCAGCGACGGAGAAAACGGCTTCCGGCGACTTCGGCTGCAACTCCGGCTAGGCCAGAGAGTCTAGAGTCTTGGAGAGATCCGGGAGATGCGTAATCCTTTCTTGATCGTGGAAATTTGCGTCTCAGAATAGGATTCAAGTTTTGCTTGAATTGTTTGAGAGAGAATTCGAGATTGATGGTATGAAACTGAGGCGTTGAATAATTGAGAATGGTATAACTCACGTTAATGGAAGAAGAAACGTAATCGGATTTGAATTTCGAATGATTGAGCGTTTTGAAATCACATTTACGTTTCGACTGTTACGCAGGCGCGACCGTGCCTAGGCACCGGGCGCGATCGTTCCAAAGCAGGTCGCGCGACCGTGCCAAAGCACCTGGCGCGACCGTGTTAGGACGAAGCACGACCGTGCTAGACCAGGGTTTGTTGACAATTTTCAATTTTAGTCCTTGACTTTTCAGATTTGATAAGTTTGAATAAAATAGTTTCTTGTTTAGCGTTTAAATGTATATAATCGAGTAAAACTTGCGAATTTGTATAGAATCATTGCATTTAGTTTACGGCAAGAAAATAATAAGACATTGCACGAGTATAGAACTTGAAATTGCATTACATTGAATTGAAATAGGAATACTAAAATCAGAAATGTTACACTATTTGTAAAGAAGAAAGATGGGAGCATGAGGATGTGCATTGATTATCAGGAATTAAACAAACTAACTGTAAAGAACAGATATCCGTTGCCTAGAATAGATGATTCGTTCGATCAATTACAAGGAGCCAAGTACTTCTCAAAGATCGATCTTAGATCAGGATATCATAAGTTAAAGTTACAGGAAGAAGATTTACCTAAAACTACTTTTAGGATCCGATACGGTCACTATGATTTCTTGGTCATGTCATTTGGTCTAACAAATGCCCCCACAACCTTTATGGACTTAATGAATCGAGTATGTAAGCCATTCCTTGACAAATTCATCATCATTTTTATCGATGATATTCTTGTTTACTCCCAAAGCCAAAAAGAACATGCTAGGCATCTCAAGATCATTATGGAAACCCCGAGAAAAGAAAGATTATATGCTAAGTTTTCCAAATGCGAATTTGGGAAACAAGAAGTAATATTTCTTCGGCAAGTGGTGAACGAGCATGGAATACAAGTGGACCCAAGTAAGATTGACGCAATTATGAAATGGGAAACCCCAAAGACTCCAACAGAAATCAGAAGCATTCTTGGGTTAGCCGGTTACTATAGAAGATTCATTCAAGACTTCTCCAAATTTGCTACGCCTTTGACTGCTTTGACTCAGAAAGCGGCAAAGTTTGAATGGAGTACGAAACAAGAAGAGGCATTCAATATTCTCAAAGATAAACTTAGCCATGCACTGATCTTAGCACTACCCGAAGGAAACGATGATTTTGTCATCTATTGTCACGCTTCCTGAACTGGTCTGGGTTGTGTGTTGATGTAGCAAGACAAGGTTATTGCCTACGCATCAGGCCAACTTAAAGTTCATGAGAAGAACTATACTACGCATGATCTTGAACTTGGTACCATAGTGTTTGCTCTAAAGATTTGGAGACACTATTTGTATGGTACTAAATACATAATATATTCAGACCATAAAAGCCTCCAACATATTTTTAATCAGAAAAAATTAAATATGAGACAATGGAGGTGGATGGAACTCATCAATGATTGTGATTGTGAAATCAAATACCATACAAGGAAGGGTAATGTAGTAGTAGATGCTTTAAGTCGGAAGGAACGAAGCCAACCGATTAAAGTAAAGGCACTACGATTAGATTTAAAGTTATATTTGCTGGAGCAGATCAAGGAAATCCAACCAAAGGAATTAGAAGGAAAGAATATCAAGAAAGAACGTATGATTGGGAAACAGAAGTTACTATCCAAAGGAGATGATGGAATCATGATATTCGATCAAAGAATCTGGATTCCAAAGCTTGGAGATATTCAAGAAAAGGTGTTAGATGAAGCACATAAGTCAAGATATTCCATGCATCCTAGTGCAAACAAGATGTATAAAGATCTGAAAACATATTACTGGTGGCCTAACATGAAGAGATCGATAGCACAGTATATAGATAAAAGTTTAACTTGTCTTCAAGTTAAGATTGAGCACCAGAAACCAGCAGGCCATTTACAGCAAATAGAACTACATGTCTGGAAATGGGATCGTATTACAATGGACTTCATTACCAAACTACCCAGAACCCAGAAAGGGCATAATAAAATGTGTGTCGTAGTTGATAGACTGACCAAGTTAGCCCATTTCATACCTATCAATGAAACATACTCTATGGATAAGTTAGCCAGTATTTATATCAATGAAATTGTGAGCCACCTTGGCATACCACTGTCTATTATTTCTGATAGAGACAGTCGGTTCACGTCTAGATTCTAGACAAGTTTTCAAAAAGAATTGGGAACTAGACTTACCATGTGTACTGCATGTCATCCCCAGACTGATGGACAGAGCGAACACACAATTCAAACTCTTGAAGATATGCTAAGAGCCTGTGTTATAGATTTCGGGGGTAATTGGGATAATCACCTACCACTGATCGAATTCTCCTTTAACAACAGTTACCATTCAAGTCTTAAAGCTGCACCATTCGAAGCACTATATGGGAGGAAGTGCAGAACTCCTGTCTGTTGGACGGAAATAGGAGATAGTTAGTTTTCTAGACCTGAAGTAATACAGGAAACCACAGATAAGATAGTACAAACTAAACAACGATTAAAAGGCGCTCAGGATCGACAAAGTTATGCTGACAGACGAAGACGACCATTAGAATGCCAAATCGGAGATTATGTAATGCTAAAAGTTTCACCTTGGAAAGGTGTTGTAAGATTCAAGAAACGAGGAAAGTTTGGAACAAGATATATCGGACCTTACAAAATAATTGGAAGAATTTGAGCTGTAGCCTACAAATTAGATCTACCAGAAGCTTTACATGGGATTCATAATACGCTTCACATATCTTGCCTACGCAAATGTTTAGCTGATTAAACTCGAGCTATTGCACTAGATGATGTGCACGTGGATGATAAACTCCATTTCATGGAACAACCGATCGAAAATTTAGACACTCAAGAACGGAAGCTAAGAAAGAAAGTAATACATATGGTTTTGGTTCACTGGCAAGGTCAAATCGGAGCCGACAAAACTTGGGTATTAGAGGAACAGATGAGAGCCAAGTATCCTCATCTATTCATATCTTAATTTCGAGGATGAAATTTCTTAAAGGAGGGGAGATTTGTAACACCTCAAAAATTCCGTGGAAAATAAAGGACTAAACTTGCCAAATTTAAAAGTTGAGGGGTAGATATATGAATAAACAAAGTTCAAGGACATAAAGTGAAAATTCTAAAAATTTAAGGGGTAGCGGACCGCTACCCAAAGCTTAACGGTCCGCTACGTGCTGAGCAAGGGAGCAGTGAGAAGCTGACACGTCTCCTGTGACTCAACAATTGTAATCTGATGCGTGGAAAGGGTGGCGGACCGCTACCCCAGACCATAACGGTCCGCTATGGACACGTCAAGCTAAATAAGCCGCCTCAAGGGTGGCGAACCACCACAACCTAGCATAGCGGTCCGCTAGGGGTTGGACTTTGCCCCTATAAATACTTGATCGATTCCATGCATTTTTCGCTCACCAACACACTCCAATACACACACATTCTCTGATACCCCGATCCCGATCCCTGGTTCGCGTACGAGAGTCCGTTTCTAGTGTTTCGACTCCAAATTTGCCATATATAGTGCTGAGGTAAGGTTCCAACCTCTCATTAAGCTTTGGTTATGAGTCATTAAACTAGGATTATATGATTAAGTAATATTATGCTTATCTAGGAGCTCTGCCTGAGGTGTTTGCCACATTACTGATTTATAAACCGAAATACTGCCAAGGTGAGTTCTTAAAATTGTGATACATGAACCCTTTCATGACCTTGTCTGGCATGATTGATTTATGAAACAATTTGAGTATCTTCAAACGATTGTATCGATTGTTTATATATAACGTATTCTAAGCGCTTATTGTATTTCACTTTCCCGTTGAACGGCATGTTGGACAGGACCCGTGGAACGGCATGTTGGACAGGACCCGTGGAATGGTCTTTCTTTATATATTGACTGAATGATTGTTCATAGTTATCTATGAATTTGGGTGTTGAAGCCCATTGGGTGTTGAATCCCATGACTGTGTTCAAGATACTTTGGCGGGTCATTTTAAATAAACAATTTTAGTTTATGAATTCACCAGCTTTGTGCTGACCCATGTTTTATCAAATGTTTTGAACGCATCACAGGTAGTCATTAGACTGGGCATTCCAGGACTAGATGATGAAATGATGAATGATCCAGATGATGGACATGCCAAAAACTATAAGTCCCGGATGACATGTTCCTTGTTAGGAACGAACTATGTAACTTTTGTTAACGATTATGGAAACAATGTTTTGATGTTAATAGAAGTTATAATTTAGTCTTCCGCTATGTGTTTTGATATCAAATGTCACAGTAACTACAAGGTAACCTTCTAACCAGTATATAGTTATCTAACGAACGGAATGTTCTGTCTAGGAAAGGACGGTGTATTTTCTCTCCTTGACCCGTCGTTCTTTCCTGGGAACATCTCTGTTGGAGGTACTACTATGGTTAGATAACTGTCCTGTGTTACGGGCGTGACATTTAAGCATGTGTATCAGGTAAAGATGTAGCTTCCTGCAGTAAAAGCAGGGGGCTAGAATAGAGGCATCTTGCGGCTATCTGGCATATTTGGCAACTGGCATTAGAATAGTTATGTTGTACATTCTTTAGAATGTACATTAAACAAGTTATGATATAAAATAATATAATTACAGACTTCCGCTGTGTATGCCTCTCTGTTTACTATATGTTCATGATTAAATCCGACAAGTGATCGGCATCTCAGGTGATCTGGGATGTGGATGTCAAAAGCTAACCTGTACGGGGCTTTGGCAATCGGTGCCGTACCAGGTACAAGATTAATTTTGAACTCCACTTCTCTTTCAGGTGGAATTCCAGGCAGTTCGTCTATAAAAACATAATGATATTTAGCCATAACCGGCACTTCTTCAATATTATTTTTACTGTCGGTGGTTACAGATACAAGGTATGCGAAGAATCCCTTACGTAGATATTTTGTGGTTTTTAACATGGAAATTATTCCAACGGAGTTGGATAATTTATCACCATTTAGAGTGATGATATTGCCTTTTGGTGAACAAAGCTCTGTAGCTTTCTTATCACATAGGATGCGGGCTTGGTTAGAAGCTATTCAGTCCATTCGTAGAACATTGTCAAAACCTGCCAAAGTCATTGGCAACAGTTATGCAGGAATAACATGTCCTGATATCGTACAGAATTTCTGAGATTTGTACTAGATCTCCGTTGGCAGTTTCTACCATATATTTCTTGTCTAATTTAGCTAGAGTTTAATTTAACAGTCTAAAAAATTTATGATCTATAAAACTTTGGTTTGCACCAGAGTCAAATAAAACTTAAGCATAAATATCAATGACAAGAAATGTACCCGTATTGATGTCTAGCATACCTACTGATTCATGAGTATTAAGAGTGAATGCCCATGCATTCTTCTTTACTCCTTCATCAGGCTTAGGACATGTCCCTTCAGGTTTCTTCAGTTTGGTATAATAGCTTTTGATGTGGCCATCCTCACCACATTCATAGTAGGTGATAGGTTTCTTAATATTGCAATCCTCCATTTCGTGTCCAGACATTTTGCAGAAACTGTAATAAAGTCTAGATTTACACTGTCCTAAGTGATTCTTCTTGCACCTTGGATATTCAGGAATGGAAGAATTGTTATTTCGAGAATTAAAGCCTGGTCCAGGCTTATTAGAACCACTTGGGCCTTGCCAAGGTGTTTCCTTCTTCTTTCTAACCTCCTCTTGATTTCTGATCAAGCTATCAGTCTAGGAGTCTCCCAGATCCATGGCATCGTGAAGAGTTTCACATTTATCTACCCTGACCATATCACGAATTTCTCCGATCAATCCCCAAATGTATCTCTTTATTAGATTTGATTCAGGGGGTAGCAAGATGAGGAACTATTCGAGCATACTCGTGGAGTTTAGTCGAATAGTCTTAATGGTTTGTTCCAAACATCTTCAAACTCAAAAATTTTCCTTCGTTCTGTTCCCTTTCATTTTGGGGAACATATTTCTTCTCCACTCTTTCCTTGAAGGCGTTCCAGCTCATAGCACAGGCTGCATCCCTTCCTTTGGCAGCAATAATGTCATTCCACCATTCTAAAGCTTGATCTTTAAACAGATTAGAAGCATAAATAACTTTATCTTCCTCAGCACATTTCCTTATAGTAAGCACATATTCAGTCTTCTCGATCCACCTCAAAGTGAGTATACCTCCTTCTCTTCCAGAAAAGTTATAAGGTTTGCAGTCGTGAAACATCTTGTATGTTCAGCCAACAATCTTCTTCTTCTTTTCCAGATGACCATAATTATTCCCCATTCCTTCTTCTTCTGAGGAATTATGGTAAAATTATTCTCTCCCTATTTTCTTGGTTTGATGGGTGGTAGAACCTTCAGGTTTGAGAGTAGTGGCTTTGGATTGAGTCATGGTTTAGGTATGCTGAGTTATGGGATGAGAATGTACAGATTTTTGAATTGATAGCTGAGCAGGTATTTTATCAGCCTGCCTCTTTTCCAATTCAGTGAAGTTCATTGGAAGGGAATCCTTGATTCCTTCTACGATTATTTTCTAGAGTTCTGTATGAGAATAGGGGATTTAAGCAGCATTTTCAACCACCACTTGCTTCCTCTTTCCTCTCGTGTTATAGTAAGGTCCGGTTTGTTTAGACATACTCTCAGAGAAAATATAACTTTTTATTGATAAATATATACAAGAGAAAGTACATATATAGAAGTCATCGTTTCTAGAAATTCCTAAGTAACAGGTTTCGAGGACAAAACCGTTGTATGGGGGGTAGATTTGTAACACCCCAATTTTTAAAGAAATATAAATGGAGGGAATAAAGTTGTCATTTGATAAAACCCTAGGATTTTAAAAGACATTATATTAAAGTATAAGGGGTTAAAGTGCTATTGAATTAAGGTTCAGGGACTAAAAGTGAAAATTTAGGAAAGTGGACAGATGTCGGACCGACATCTGTAGAGATATTGGTCCGCTATGTAGAGGACAAGGAATCAACCGGGAGGTGACACGATTCGGGTGACTAATCACTGAAGACTAACACATGGAGAATCAATATCGGACCGACATAGGATCCATTGCGGCCCGCTAGCCGCAATTAATTCATTTCGGACCGACATGAAATGTATAACGGTCCGTTATGTACCCACTAAGCAAAATACACCACCACACTAGAAAGCGGACCGACATGGGTAGGGATAGCGGTCACTATGGAACCGTTGGGTAGCCTATAAATAGATGGGACTTGTGATCGATTTTGAAGCATCCCACATAGCAAAACACACTTAGAAACACACACTTCACCTCGGTAAGCATACCATGGAGCCCCGGTTCGCGTAGAGAAGTCAGGTTTCCAGCTTTTCAACCTATTACGAAGGAGATAGTTCTGAGGTAAGGTTCTGCCTAGTTACTAATGACTTGTTTAAGCTAGGAACTTATGGTTAAGTAATGTTGTAATGACATAGGACCCTGATCCCAGTCATTGTGATGTTTACATTAGCACGAAAGAATTGTGTGAAGGAGAAGGAAGTTAGAGGTGAGTTCTATGAGTCCTTTTTTAAATGTTTGATTTAAATGGTTTGGGCCTGTATGTATGCTAGAAAGGTTTACATAAATGCTATAAACCTTGATTTAAATCTTTGGGATAGCATTCACGTGTTGCAAGAGGTTATAAATGAAAGATGTTTTAAATCTTAAAAACTCAGTTACGGAGTACTCATGAAATATCAAAGAAGCGTTGGGTAACCATCCGACCGGTATGTAGCTATCTAACAAACATGATGTTTTGTCTAAGGAAATAATGACCCGTCATTCTTTCCTGGGAAAATCTTTGTGGAGGTACTACTCTAGGAAGATAACCACCTTGTCTTCCTGATATATCATGGAGAAACCATTACAAGGATTTAAGATAACGAATGATTTTGAAAGAGAAAGAAATAAAGAGAATGAATATTTGCCTTGTTAGCATGAATTCATAAAGGGAATAAATTGAGAATGAAAATGGTTTTGACACGTAAAACGTTTTAGAACTTATCATGGTGTGTCAAGATAAGTAATGGCAGAGAAGTCAGGGTTTTACCTTGACTTGCAGATGTCTTGACATTTAATGTCTTGACAAAGAGTAAAGAGAAAGAGATAGGGTTTTTTGGCATGTTTTGACATGTCATATATTTTGACCATATTGGTCTGTAAAGAAAGAAAGACTTTGCCACGTCTGGCCAAATGCCACATGATATCTTGCAACTTAAGACGTAGAGATGTACTACATTTCTTTGTGGGATGTAGTATGGACACCTTGTGCAAGGGTATGTATAAGTGGTGACGACCACTTGGAGGTTAACGTGACCTCAGGAAAGACAAGTGTGCAAGTTTAAAATATTATGTTTGGGCAAAAAGTTAAAATGATGTTTTGAATGCGTGTCATATAAATCCATTTATAAATGAAACCGAGGAGACAAAGATATTTTGACTAAAACTTAAAACTCACTAGCGTAAGCTGACAGATGTTTAATGTAACACCTCAAAAATTCCCAAGAAAATAAAGGACTAAACTTGCCAAATTTCAAAGTTGAGGGGTGGATATATGAATAAACTAAGTTCAAGGACTTAAACTGAAAATTCTAAAAATTTAGGGGTAGCGGACCAGTACCTAGAGCTTAACGGCCCGCTACGTGCTGAGCAAGGGAGCAGTGAGAAGCTGACACGTGTGCTGTGACTCAGCGATTGTAATCTGACGCATGGAAAGGGTGGCAGACCGCTAGCCCAGACCATAACGGTCCGCTATGGACACGCAAGCTAAATAAGCCGCCTCAAGGGTGGGGGACCACCATAACCTACCGTAGAGGTCCGCTACGGGTTAGACTTTGCCCCTGTAAATTCTTGATCGATTCCATGTATTTTTCACACACCAACACACTCAAATACACACACACATTCTCTAATACCCCGATCCCAAGCCCTGGTTCGCGTACGTGAGTCCGGTTTCAAGCGTTTTGACTCCAAATTTGCCATAGATAGTGCTGAGGTAAGGTTCCAACCTCTCATTAAGATTTGGTTATGAATAAATAAACTAGGATTATATGATTAAGTAATATTATGCTTATCTAGGAGCTCTGCCCAAGGTGTTTGCCACATTACTGATTTATAAACCGAAATACTGCCGAGGTGAGTTCTTAAACTGTGATGCATGAACCCTTTCATGACATTGTCTAGCATGATTGATTTATGAAACATTTTGAGTATCTTGAAATGTCACACCCCGACCGATGGCGGAATCATCGAGGCGGACAATGGAATGATTGTTCAAAAGCACATGATAGCTAAAAGGTTGCATAATTCATTAATTAAATTTAAAAAAAAACAACAAGATCCAAATACAATACATTCAAAATAACCTAGTCTAGTTCAAAACATTGATTTATTTAACTAGGTCCATAGTTCTTAAGTGGAGAATTCTTCGGCAAGTAGTCACATATCCAAACCTGAAACATTATTTAAATCAAGTGTCAACTAAAAAGTTGGTGAGTACATAGGTTTAGTAATCCGATAAACAGTAGTTGTAAATCGTTTTACAACTCATTGTTTATCTTGTTAAACATAGTATGTATGATGTACCATTTATTTAATCACAATTCAAACCGAGTTTGACGCGCTTGAACAGAGCACAACAGCTAAGTCCGGTATGTTTGAATATAGTTACCCACTATATCCGATATGATTGAATATAACACGCGGTTATATCCGAGTATGCAGTAATAAACACCCTAACCGGGTGGGCTGGTCAGGCACAATAGATCTATCAATATTACAGTTGGTTGTCTTGTGTTTAAATGTATGTACATCCAAAGAATAAGCATATAGTCTCATGTATAACACGTATAAACAATGTGAGTAGCATGTATAATGTTTCACCCCAAAACGTATAAAAATGTAAAATAGGGGCTATGTAACTCACCTTGCAAGCGGGTATTTTTCCACGCGTGAAGGTGATAAAGATGTTGAGGTCTAAGCACGTTGAAACCCTATGTAGATAAATGGGTATCATTGTATGTTTACATGTGCGTATTAGTATTCAATTGTGTATGAGTTTATGATAGCATTCCTCAGTGGTATTAGCATAGAAGTTGGTCCAGATTTTCTTTGAAATTACTGATTTGATCGAAACTGTTTTATAGATGTGACAGGTATCGAAACTATGTTCAATCGAAACTACTAGTTTCGATTGACCATTTATAAGTGATACACAGGCTGTCGAAACTACCATCTATCGAAACTACTAGTTTCGATTGATCACTTATAAGTGATATTCAGGCTGTCGAAACTATCATTTATCGAAACTACTAGTTTCGATTGATCATTTATAAGTGATATTCATGATGTCGAAACTACCATTTATCGAAACTACTAGTTTCGAGTGATCATTTATAAGTGATACACAGGCTGTCGAAACTACCAAATATCGAAACTATTAGTTTTGATTGACCATTTACTCAATCGAAACTAAGTAGTTTCGATGGCCCAGACTTTAGCAAATAAAACAGTAACATTAATTTATCTGGTAATCGATGGTTTGGAGTTGTGATTTCGATTGGTTCAGTTTGTCTTATGATAACAGAAGGTAAAGAAACGAAGTTGAGGATTCTTACGTGGTCGTGAAGGGTCTGGTTGGCAAGGCTTTTAGTTCGAAAATACCAAGAACTTGAATTCCAAAATTCGAGTTGAATTGAGCCTTATAATCTGGTCACAACTTCACACAGGGATGGCGATTGTAATGGTGCCTTCAATTTGGAGTGAGATTGGGTGAAGGAGGGGTCGCGAGCTCGAGCAAGTCCGACTATGGCTATTTTTAGCCGAGCTTGATTTCTTTGTTAAAACGTGCAATTGGGCACGTTCCGACACTAGTCTGGAAGAGACGAAACTATCCAGACGTTCAACATGCGTGGAGGTGGTCTGTCGGGTGTGAATTCGAAAGTGGGTTTCTCGGCAACCAACAGGATCAGACGATCCTTATGTCGGGGAGACCAATTGGTCGGGGGTTCTTGTTCGCGTGGGAGAGACGAGGCCAGAGAAGCCTTTAGCGGCTGTCTAGGTGTAGGGGACAGCCTTGTCGAGGGTTCGCCGGAAAATGGCTTTACTCGCCGGACCAACGAAGGGGGTGACCGGATAAACGATTTGGGAATTGGCAGTTTTAGTCCCTGGAGTTTGGTTTGACTTAAATTAGCCCTTGGATGGGTCCTTGTAGTTTAAATTGTCCAGAAACAGCCCCTCAACCGATTTCAGTTTTAAAACCTTCTAGTTTGATTAATTACAAAACTATCCCTGAACTTTTATTTAAATAAATTAATTTAATTTCTTTTAAATAAAATTAATTTAAAAATGTTTTTATAAACTTATTTTATTCTTTATTATTATAAATAATTTTTATAAAAGTTATTTATCTTATTTAAATAGATTTTTTTATTAAATATACAACTTTTTAACTCTAGATTTTTTTTATATAAAACTTTATATTAATTTTAAAATTTATAAAATTCTAACTAGTTTAAATTTGTAAAATAAAATACCTATTTGTATAAAACCAAATAAAACTCTTACGCTTTATTAAAATAGAGAATGATTACACGGTAATTATAATACAAGTGCGAGAACGAAAAATCCGAAACGTCACAGTCTCCCCATTTTAAAGGAATTTCGCCCCGAAATTCAACTAGTGGAGGTTATGAAAAGAGATGCGGATACTTGGTCTTCATTTGTTCTTCACGTTCCCAAGTGAACTCGGGTCCGCGTTTAGATTCCCAACGGACCTTGACAATGGGGATGCGGCTACGCTTGAGTTTCTTAACTTCTCGGTCCATGATTTCCACGGGTTTCTCAACAAAGTGCATTTTCTCGTCAATGTGCACTTCATCAAGAGGGATGTGGAGATTCTCGTCGGCTAGACACATTGTCAAATTAGATACATGAAAAGTCGGATGAACGTTGATGAGTTCTGAAGGAAGATCGAGTTTGTAGGCCACTTTTCCTACCCTTTCGAGTATCTTGAATGGACCCACATATCGAGGTGCGAGTTTTCCTTTCTTTCCAAATCGGACTACGCCCTTCCATGGTGATACCTTTAGGAGGACCATATCCCCAACTTGAAATTCCAAGGGTTTTCGTCTTTTATCGGCATAGCTCTTTTGCCGACTCCTTGCTACTCGAATGTTGTCACGAATAAGAAAGATTTTATCGGTGGTCTCTTGGATAAGCTCGGGACCGGTGATTTGTGCTTCACTAATTTCGTTCCAACAAATCGGTGAACGACATTTTCGTCCATAAAGATCTTCAAATGGTGCCATGTTAATACTTGTGTGGTAGCTGTTGTTGTAGGAAAATTCGATCAGTGGTAGGTGAGAATTCCAATTGCCACCAAAGTCAATGACACAAGCTCTAAGCATATCCTCGAGAGTTTGGATTGTTCGCTCGATTTGTCCATCAGTTTGAGGATGGTAAGCCGTACTTAAATCCAAACGAGTACCAAGTGCTGATTGCAATGATTGCCAAAATCGGGAAGTAAAACGCGAATCACGATCGGAGATGATGTTCAAAGGGATTCCGTGATGACTTACGATCTCATCAATGTAGATCCGAGCCAATTTCTCGACTCGATAGTCCTCACGAATAGGCAAGAAATGAGCAGACTTTGTAAGTCGGTCGATAATAACCCAGATACTATCGTGCCCACTAGAAGTGCGTGGGAGTTTGGTGATGAAATCCATAGCAAGGTTCTCCCATTTCCACATGGGAATTTCTGGTTGTTCGAGGAGTCCGGAAGGCTTTTGGTGTTCGGCCTTCACTTTAGAACAAGTTAAGCATTTTGCCACAAAGAGGGCAATATCCTTTTTCATGCTGGGCCACCAATATTGTTGACGAAGACCCATGTACATCTTATCAGCTCCGGGATGTACCGATTATCGAGTTTTGTGGGACTCGTTCACCAAAAATATACGAAGGTCGTCGCGATAGGGAACCCAGATACGATCCAAGTAATACAATAGGACGTTGGCTTTGGTTTCTAGCAAGAGTTCTACACCACATGCCATTTCTTGGTACATGTTTCCCTCGGTAACCGAGGTGTGTTGTGCTTTGAGAATACGGGCTTGGATATCGTTATGAATATGAACACTATGAAGCATGATACCTTTTTTACGACTCAAGGCATCGGCTACAACGTTTGCTTTGCCGGGGTGGTAGCGGATCTCGCAGTCGTAGTCGTCTAGAAGTTCAACCCATCGTCGTTGCCTCATATTAAGCTCTTTTTGATTGAAAATATGTTGGAGACTTTTGTGGTCGGTGAAAACCACGCATTTGGTGCCATATAGATAGTGTCTCCAAATTTTCAAGGCGAAAAAGACAGCACCAAGCTCGAGATCATGGGTCGTATTTTTCTTCTCATGGACTTTGAGTTGACGTGATGCGTATGCAATTACTTGACCTCGTTGCATAAGAACACAACCAAGACCTTGGTTGGATGCATCACAATAAACGACAAAGTCGTCATTACCACTAGGAAGAGTTAGAATAGGAGCATTGCAGAGCTTGTGCTTTAGAGTTTGGAAAGCTTCCTCTTGCTTGGGTCCCCACTCGTAGTGCTTACCTTTGTGAGTCAAGGCAGTGAGCGGAACCGCAATCTTAGAGAAATTTGAGATGAAACGACGATAGTAACCTGCTAGCCCAAGGAATGAACGAATCTCGGTAGGAGTCTTAGGAGTACTCCAATTCTTTACCACCTCGATCTTTGCCGGGTCCACATGAATTCCCTTATCGTTGACTATGTGTCCCAAAAATTGAACCTCTTTTAGCCAGAATTCACACTTGGAGAGCTTGGCGTATAGTTGTTCTTTCTTTAAGAGTTCTAAGATCAAATGAAGATGTTGTTCATGTTCCGCTTTCGTTTTAGAATAGATGAGGATGTCATCAATGAAAACGATCACGAACTTGTCCAAATAAGGTTTGCATACACGGTTCATGAGGTCCATGAAGACCGCAGGTGCATTAGTCAATCCGAATGGCATGGCCATGAACTCGTAGTGACCGTACCTAGTCCGAAAGGCAGTCTTCGTAATGTCTTCATCGAGAACACGAAGTTGATGGTACCCGGAACGAAGGTCAATCTTGGAGAAACATGTTGAACCTTGAAGCTGATCGAAAAGATCGTCGATACGGGGTAAAGGATGACGGTTCTTAATTGTAAGCTTGTTGAGTTCACGATAATCGATTCACATTCGAAACGATCCATCCTTTTTCTTTACGAACAGTACGGGAGCACCCCAAGGTGAATGGCTCGGGCGGATGAATCCTTTGGATGAGAGTTCTTATAATTGACTTGCAAGCTCTTGCATCTCAGAAGGTGCAAGACGATAGGGGGCTTTTGCCACGGGAGTTGCCCCGGGCACAAGGTCGATACGAAACTCCACTTGTCTAGGGGGAGGAAGACCAGGTAAATCCTCGGGGAATACCTCAGGAAAATCTCGGATGATTGGAATATCTTGCAATTTCTTACCCTTGTCTTTCGTGTCAACTACGTGGGCTAAGAAGGCAACGTACTTTTTCCGCAACTACTTTTGTGCCAATGTGCAAGACATGAGTTGAAGACCACGACACGGTTTTTCACCAAAAATAACTAACGTGTCACCCGAAGGGAGAGGTATACGAATGCACTTTTCGTAGCAAATAATCTCGGCATGATGCTTGGATAACCAGTCCATGTCAATTATAATATCGAAGCTTCCCAATTGCATTGGAAGGAGATCAACAGAGAATTCATGATTATTAAGCTCGAGATTGCAGTCGCGTATAACAAAGTTTATAGCAATAGATTTCCCGTTTGCTATCTCCACGGAATAAGGATTGTCAAGTTTCTTTCTTTGTTTAGCAAGCCGAGATTCAAAGGTAAGAGACACGAAACTCCTATCGGCACCGGTATCAAATAAAATGGATGCATAATGATTGTTTACGAGAAACGTACCGTTTATCACATCGTTGTTTGCTTGTGCCTCATTAGCGTTTATACTAAACGCTCGTCCTTGGGGACCACCTTGATGATGAAGTTTTGGGCATCGGTCACGGAAATGGTTTGGATCTCCACATTCGTAACATGCCCGACCATTGAGAGGTGCCGGATAGTTTGGACGGTTGGTTGGAGCAGCTTGATGGACGGGAGGACGGGTACGGCAAGTAGTGACCACGTGTCCATATCGTCCGTAGTTTGAACACAATCGGCATGGTAGGCTGGCAGGATGATGGTACTTGCAGGTCTGGCATTGGGGATTCGGGCCCTGATAAGTTTTCGGGTTTTGACCCTAAGGGGCCGCTTGAATGACAGGCATAGCGGGAGTTACGGCTGCGAAGTTTCGACCATTTCGTTTCTTGTCACGGTTAGAAGACTCGGGTTTTACATCTTTGACGGCCGCAAGAGTAGAAACAACCTTCTTAGAACCCTTTCCTGTTAAGGTTCCGGTTTTGACATGGTTGTCGGATAGTGTAGCAGATAAACGGATGGCAGCTTCAAGTGTAGGAGGGTTGCTTCCTAGCACAACATCTTGAATTTGCATAGGCAGGCCGCCTATGTATTTTTCAATCCCTCGAGCAAGGGGAGTGATCATATGAGGCACCAGCAGACTTAGCTCTTGAAACCGGGTGGTGTAGGCCAGATTATCCCCGCTGTCCTGGGCAAGATCCCAAAACTCTCCTTATTTCATTTCGAGGACAGAATTCATCAGTCATGGCCTTCTTCAGATCATCCCATGATAAGGATGTAGCAACCTCAGCACCACAAGTGCATTTCTCACCGTTCCACCAGGTGAGGGCTCTCTTTTGGAGTACACTTGTGGCATAACAAACCCGAAGATTATCGGGACAGTTACTGTTTAGGAACGTGCTTTCCATGCTTTCAAACCATTGCAGTAGGCCGGTAGCACCTTCAGTCCCGAAGAATTTTGTAGGATTGCACGAGTTAAAGTGCTTAAACGTGCAGTGAGGCGGGTTGGTACCACCGTTCCCTTGGATGTTGTGAGACCCGTCACTGTTGTTATTTGCTTGGGTCATTTGCCCTACCAGCTGGGCAAGAAGAGTAGCAAGATCCGGGTTAGAAGTGCTAGAGTTTGCACGTCGAGGAGGAATTCTAACACCATAAGAAAAGACAATGATATTTTATATAATATGGATATATATGAGTTATAGCGGGAAATAATGTAAGCAGAAAAACGGATTCATCATGACGCGTGCCAGTGCATGTGTATTTATTCTAAGTTGATGGGGGAAACTAAGTCATCTATTCCAGGTAGGACATGATGTTATAGATCATTATTTGCATAATAGGAATTGCCAGGACTTACATGCACTACAAATTGTTATTACGTGTGCACCCGTAATAATGATTTTCTTTGCATGTTCGTCTAGTTCTTCCTATCTTGCTATAATGTCCCCAAATTTTGAGTTTAAGTTCGGATCGTATCCTTGCGAATACACTCAGAACTTTCAAAGAGACATGCTTTAGCCTATAGGTAAACACTCACTTCAGGAATTCCCAGGAAAGCATACGGGTCCGTTTGTTTGGATTTATACGAAATGCTTTCCTAGACAGAAAACCCAATGTACAGGTGTCACCCTTCCAGATTGCACGTGTCCGTTACTAGTTTCAAGAAATTAAGTTGTTGATGAGATTTTCAAGATTTTAATAGACTTGAGAGTCTATGAGTATAAAATGTGTAGGAATGTTGCAATTAATATGGATTAGAAAAGAGTATGGATAAGTATGGGTAGTGTATTTGTTTGCATAAGTTTGTTTGTCAAATGTGTATGTAAAGTATGTATCATGTATTTAAGCCTTGTATGTATAAGTCTCATGTACCAAACTTGGGAAAATTCAAATAATACCTAACTACAAATAATTCACATAGCAATTAATCATTTAGCACATAACACATAAAAGGGAGTCCTAGGGTTATAGTCTAGGTCATCGTGTCTAATAACCTAATTCCCTATAACCATGGCTCTGATACCAATCTGTCACACCCCGACCGATGGCGGAATCATCGAGGCGGACAATGGAATGATTGTTTAAAAGCACATGATAGCTAAAAGGTTGCATAATTCATTAATTAAATTTTAAAAAAAAACAACAAGATCCAAATACAATACATTCCAAATAACCTAGTCTAGTTCAAAACATTGATTTATTTAACTAGGTCCATAGTTCTTAAGTGGAGAATTCTTCGGCAAGTAGTTACATATCCAAACCTGAAACATTATTTAAATCAAGTGTCAACTAAAAAGTTGGTGAGTACATAGGTTTAGTAATCCGATAAACAGTAGTTGTAAATCGTTTTGCAACTCATTGTTTATCTTGTTAAACATAGTATGTATGATGTACCATTTATTTAATCACAATTCAAACCGAGTTTGACGCGCTTGAACAGAGCACAACAACTAAGTCCGGTATGTTTGAATATAGTTACCCACTATATCCGATATGATTGAATATAACACGCGGTTATATCCGAGTATGCAGTAATAAACACCCTAACCGGGTGGGCTGGTCAGGCACAATAGATCTATCAATATTACAGTTGGTTGTCTTGTGTTTAAATATATGTACATCCAAAGAATAAGCATATAGTCTCATGTATAACACGTATAAACAATGTGAGTAGCATGTATAATGTTTCACCCCAAAACGTATAAAAATGTAAAATAGGGGCTATGTAACTCACCTTGCAAGCGGGTATTTTTCCACGCGTGTAGGTGATAAAGATGTTGAAGTCTAAGCACGTTGAAACCCTATGTAGATAAATGGGTATCATTGTATGTTTACATGTGCGTATTAGTATTCAATTGTGTATGAGTTTATGATAGCATTCCTCAGTGGTATTAGCATAGAAGTTGGTCCAGATTTACTTTGAAATTACTGATTTGATCGAAACTGTTTTATAGATGTGACAGGTATCAAAACTATGTTCAATCGAAACTACTAGTTTCGATTGACCATTTATAAGTGATACACAGGCTGTCGAAACTACCATCTATCGAAACTACTAGTTTCGATTGATCACTTATAAGTGATATTCAGGCTGTCGAAACTACCATTTATCGAAACTACTAGTTTCGATTGATCATTTATAAGTGATATTCAGGCTGTCGAAACTACCATTTATCGAAACTACTAGTTTCGATTGATCATTTATAAGTGATACACAGGCTGTCGAAACTACCATATATCGAAACTATTAGTTTCGATTGACCATTTACTCAATCGAAACTAAGTAGTTTCGATGGCCCAGACTTTAGCAAATAAAATAGTAACATTAATTTGTCCGGTAATCGATGGTTTGGAGTTGTGACTTCGATTGGTTCAGTTTGTCTTATGATAACAGAAGGTAAAGAAACGAAGTTGAGGATTCTTACGTGGTCGTGAAGGGTCTGGTTGGCAAGGCTTTTAGTTCGAAAATACCAAGAACTTGAATTCCAAAATTCGAGTTGAATTGAGCCTTATAATCTGGTCACAGCTTCACACAGGGATGGCGATTGTAATGGTGCCTTCAATTTGGAGTGAGATTGGGTGAAGGAGGGGTCGCGAGCTCGAGCAAGTCCGACTATGGCTATTTTTAGCCGAGCTTGATTTCTTTGTTAAAACGTGCAATTGGGCACGTTCCGACACTAGTCTGGAAGAGACGAAACTATCCAGACATTCAACATGCGTGGAGGTGGTCTGTCGGGTGTGAATTCGAAAGTGGGTTTCTCGGCCACCAACAGGATCAGACGATCCTTATGTCGGGGAGACCAATTGGTCGGGGGTTCTTGTTCGCGTGGGAGAGACGAGGCCAGAGAAGCCTTTAGCGGCTGTCTAGGTGCAGGGGACAGCCCTGTCGGGGGTTCGCCGGAAAATGGCTTTACCCGCCGGACCAACGAAGGGGGTGACCGGATAAACGATTTGGGAATTGGCAGTTTTAGTCCCTGGAGTTTGGTTTGACTTAAGTTAGCCCTTGAAATAAATACAGATGGGTCCTTGTAGTTTAAATTGTCCAGAAACAGCCCCTCAACCGATTTCAGTTTTAAAACCTTCTAGTTTGATTAATTACAAAACAACCCCTGAACTTTTATTTAAAGCAATTAATTTAATTTCTTTTAAATCAAATTAATTTAAAAATGTTTTTATAAACTTATTTTATTCTTTATTATTATAAATAATTTTTATAAAAGTTATTTATCTTATTTAAATAGATTATTTTATTTAATATACAAGTTTTTAACTCTAGATTTTTTTTATATAAAACTTTATATTAATTTTAAAATTTATAAAATTCTAATTAGTTTAAATTCGTAAAATAAAATACCTATTTGTATAAAACCAAATAAAACTCTTATGCTTTATTAAAATAGAGAATGATTACACGATAATTATAATACAAGTGCGAGAACGAAAAATCCGAAACGTCTCATGAAACGATTGTACAGATTGTTTATATATAATGTATTCTAAGAGCTTATTGTTTTTCACTTTCCCGCGGAGCGGCATGTTGGACAGGACCCGTGGAACGGTCTTTTTGGTTATATATAGACTGAATGATTGTTTATAGTTATCTATGAATTTGGATGTTGAAGCACATTGGTTGTTGATGCCCATTGGGTGTTGAAGCCCATGAATGTGTTCAAGATACTTTGGCGGGTCATTTTAAATAAACTATTTTAGTTTATGAATTCACCAGATTTGTGTTTTATCAAATGTTTTGAACGCATCACAAGTAGTCATTAGACAGGGCATTCCAGGACTAGATGATGAAATGATGAATGATCCAGATGATGGGCATGCAAGGAACTATAAGTCCCGGATGACATGTTCCTTGTTAGGAACGAACGATGTAACTTTTGTTAACGATTATGTAAACAATGTTTTGATGTTAATAGAAGTTATAATTTAGTCTTCCGTGTGTGTTTTGATATCAAATGTCACAGTAACTAGAAGGCAACCTTCTAACCATTATGTTATCTGGTGAATGGAATGTTCTGTATAGGAAAGGACGGTATATAAATCTCTCCTAGACCCGTCGTTCTTTCCTGGGAACATCTCTGTTGGAGGTACTAATCTGGTTAGATAACTGTCCGGTGTGATGGGCGTGACAAGTTGGTATCAGAGCTGTAGTTTAAGGGATTTAGATAATACAAGAATAGTGTCTAGACTTAAACTAGGACTCTGAGATTAGCCTATAACGGGAAATGACTAGAAATCAGATAATTAAATGCATTTTTGGCCAATTGTTGTTAATTTCTGAATTTCTGCATTATGACTAGTTATACGAAATCTGATGTTATACATCTGCATGTAGGTACAAATGTCAAGACGTGGTAGAGGACAAGGAAGAGGTAGGGGCAGCATGCCTACCACTAGGTCCCATACCCGTAACGCAACAAACATAAACCCTGTTCCAAATGAAAACGTAAATACAAATACTGAACCCGAGCAACCGATGGAAGAAGTCATTATGACTGAAACTCAATTCCAAGTAGCAGTGGCATCTGAGGTCACCCGTGTGCTTAAAACTTTACCTGGAATCCTGGATGATGCTCTTAGGAGAAGGGAGAATCAAAACAGTCTCGGAAACCAAAGTATAGGAACAAGTGGTGTTGTTCCAAGAATAGACGACACTCTTGTTTACAAGTTCAAACAGGGAAATAATAAGTTTCCCAGAAGAGGAGGATTTAATCCCAACCCTGATAGAGCCAATTGGGGAATGAAATGCTAGACTTGTCAGAAGTTTTGTAATTTGGCAACCCAATGCCCAAATGTTAAATGTTTTAACCGTGGAGAAATAGGACATTATAGAACTTCTTGTCCTAAACCACCTAAACAGAAAATAGGTGGTCAGAATAAAGGAACAGGATGAGTATTCGTCTTAGGAAGTGGAGAGGAACGGAAAATTAAAGCTAAGGAGGCAGCAGGTACTTTCTTAGTTAATAATATATACGCTAAGATTTTATTTGATACAGGGGAAAATAAAAGTTTTGTTTCACGTACATTTACTCCGTATTTAGGCGTAAGATCAATTCCACTTATTAATGCCTATGCCGTCGAAACAGCAAGTGGCGAACAAATTAGGATAACCGAATCATACCCTAATTGTGTCATCAATTTTGCTGATGATAAGGTATTAGTTACACTAATGCCATTGAACTTGAACGAATTTGAGGTAATCCTAGGGATGGATTGGGTAAACCAATACCAGGCCCAGATTAATTGTGAACAGAAAATTCAAGAACTCTTAGACAAAGGGTTCATTCGCCCAAGTACTTTGCCTTGGGGAGCACCAATACTATTTGTAAAGAAGAAAGATGGGAGCATGAGGATGTGCATTGATTATCGGGAATTAAACAAACTAACTATAAAGAACAGATATTTGTTGCCTAGAATAGATGATCCGTTCTATCAACTACAAGGAGCCAAGTACTTCTCAAAGATCGATCTTAGATCAGGATATCAATAGTTAAAGGTACAGGAAGAAGATGTACCTAAAACTGCTTTTAGAACCTGATACGGTAACTATGAATTCTTGGTCATGTCATTTGGTCTAACAAATGCTCCCACAACCTTTATGGACTTAATGAATCGAGTCTGTAAGCCATTCCTTGACAAATTCATCATCGCTTTTATCGATGATATTCTTATTTATTCCCGAAGCCAAAAAGAACATGCTAGGCATCTCAAGTACATTCTGGAAACCCTGAGAAAAGAAAGATTATATGCTAAGTATTCCAATTGCGAATTTTGGAAACAAGAAGTAATATTTCTGGGGCACGTGGTGAACGAGCATGGAATACAAGTGGACCCACGTAAGATTGACACAGATATGAAATGGGAAACCCCAAAGACTCCAACAGAAATCAGAAGCTTTCTTGGATTAGCCGGTTACTACAGAAGATTCATGTAAGACTTCTCCAAAATTCCTACGCCTTTGACTGCTTTGACTCAGAAAGCGGCAAAGTTTGAATGGAGTACGAAATAAGAAGAGGCATTCAATATTCTCAAAGATAAACTTAGCAATGCACCGATCTTAGCACTACTCGAAGGAAACGATGATTTTGTCATCTATTGTGATGCTTCCCGAACTGGTTTGGGTTGTGTGTTGATGCAGCGAGACAAGGTTATTGCCTACGCATCACGCCAACTTAAAGTTCATGAGAAGAACAATACTACGCACAATCTTGAACTTGGTACCATAGTGTTTGCTCTAAAGATTTGGAGACACTATCTGTATGTACTAAATACGTAATATATTCAGACCATAAAAGCCTCCAACATATTTTTAATCAGAAGAATTTAAATATGAGACAGAGGAGGTGGATGGAACTCGTCAATGATTATGACTGTGAAATCAAATACCATCCATGGAAGGCTAATGTAGTAGCAGATGCTTTAAGTCGGAAGGAACGAAGCCAACCGATTAAAGTAAAGGCATTAAGATTAGATTTAAAGTTAGATTTGCTGGAGCAGATCAAGGAAATCCAACCAAAGGCATTAGAAGGAAAGAATATCAAGAAAGAACGTATGGTTGGGAAACAGAAGTTACTATCCAATGGAGATGATGGAATCATGAGATTCGATCAAAGAATCCAGATTTCAAAGCTTGGAGATATTCAAGAAAAGGTGTTAGATGAAGCACATAAGTCAAGATATTCCATGCATCCTGGTGCAAACAAGTTGTATAAAGATCTGAAAACACATTACTGGTGGCCTCACATGAAGAGATCGATAACACAATATATAGATAAATGTTTAACTTGTCTTCAAGTTAAGATCGAGCACCAGAAACCAGCAGGCCATTTAATGCAAATAGAATTACTTGTCTGGAAATGGGATCGTATTACAATGGACTTCATTACCAAACTACCCAGAACCCAGAAAGAGCATAATACAATGTGGGTCGTAGTCGATAGACTGACCAAGTCAGCCCATTTCATACCTATCAATGAAACATATCTATGGATATATTAGCCAGAATTTATATCAATGAAATTGTGAGCCACCATGGCGTACCACTATCTATTATTTCTGATAGAGACAGTCGGTTCACATCTAGATTCTGGACAAGTTTTTGTAAGGCCCCAAACCCGGGAGGCCTCACTTGTTGGATTTACTCATTCACATACAGTTCTTAAACTTGAATATGAAATAACGCAGCAGAATCATTCATTTCATACATAATTAAAAGTTGTTCAACATGCGAAAGCGTAACATTGTCTAATACATAACCATAACATAAACCACTCATAACGGGATGCTAGACTTCATGATCAGCCGGGTAACTCTTCTCGCTTGCCAAGCATCACCGTCCATCGTCCATACCTGTCCTTAACCTGAATGTGCATACTAAAAGTCAGCTATGCTGGTGCGTTCTAGCTTTACATTAAACTTTAACATAAACATTTTGCCAAAAACATAACGTACATTTATTTAACAAAAGCGTACGTAAAATATGCAATAACTTAACATCATCAAAACATCGTAACATAGCATCATAACATAAGTCAACATGAACCGAATCTGCGCCTTCTTGTAACCGTCAATTCCACATCATCGGTTGGCTGAGAAACCATGAGGCACATCACCACTAGGCCAATCAATATCGTACTGTACTTCAGGTGAAGAAATCCTTGGGACCGATACCTCAATGCCATTAAACACCAACCCGTACCTTGGACAGTATTTCCCCGCAAGGAATAATGCCTTCCATCGGGGATCCCGGAAATCCCATGGGTGACCGTCGTCACTCCATCATCATCAACCAGTTGTACAACCGTTGGCCAGCCACAAAGTCCCTCCATAAGGGTGAGGCCAATACATGCATACATACCCTAGCTCCGGTCGAAACTCGTGGTAGATTCGTTCATTCGTGACTTTCATAAAACCTTTACCTTGTTTTAGTTAAAGCATTCATACATTTTATTAAACAATGTTTCATTCGTAAACCTATCATATACTTCATTTGGCAAAACATTTCATAAACATCATCCTTCGTGAACATCATTTCGTAAACATCGTTTCATAAACATCGTTTCGTAAAACATCGTTTCGTATGTATGCACATCAGCCCAAAAACATTAATTAAAGCATTTAAAGAAGGGCTTCTAGAAATCACCTGGTAAGCTTGTCTCGGTTGTCCTAAACAAAGATCCAACAACGTCACTCTCGATCTGAATTGATTAGTTAAATACATATCACCCCAAATCCCTACTCTAAACGTTTACTCATTCTGTTTTAGGCGAACTTAAGGCTAAGTTCACCCCTTATAACCCTAGTGATCATACATGTGAACATATGCCAAGTTCGCCTAGTTCTTGCCCAGCGAACTTAGTAAGTTCGCTACCATAAGTTCGCCTCCTCTATATTAGGCGAACATGTTAAGTTCGCCATCGTTGCTTCAGGCGAACATGCTAATTTCGCCTGAACTGGTTCTTTTCCCCAAACAACCCTATCCGTAATGAGGACGTCTAGGTAAAATATTATTTAATTCCAACGAAAATCGGACAGATTCTCGTTTGTTTTTGGTGTAATCCAGACAATTCAAATTGTCTATTTCCATCCCAAAGTCAACCAACAATAATCCATAACAATCGTGTATTAATTAATAACATTGATAACCATCTTTCTATACGTCTATCAAGTGACATTTATCAAAAGTAGTTAATCTTTGCCGGTTATTATTTGTCACAAATATATTTCTTACACGTCGTCCTCAACACGGTATTCATAACCCAAACTAGTATTAATTATTCTACGGGTTGAAGAGTTATACCTTTCCGGACACGAATCCGTCATGTAACCGAGACTCAACCCGAACCGTTTTTTCAACCACACCAGCAACTCATCCTGGATAAATTTTTTTTCATATATGAGACCAAATACCAAATAAACTTGTGCATATAATTTGCCCATCAACATGATGAGAGGCCATGTCATAATCATCCAGGATCATTGTGATAATTTCTTTTTTTCTGTATCATTAGTTTTCTAAACACATGTTTTTTTTTGTTGTATCGTTTGTGAAAAATATATATCTGTCACTGTCAATCAAGATATCATCGAAAAAAACCAGTACAAATTTCCTCATATAATCCATGAAAACACACTATTCTCACCTTTACCTTGCCAACACCACCATGAACCACTATTATCCACTGTTAACCATCGTTAAGCTCCGATCATTGTTATCACCTTCACGTGAGCCATCGTGAACCCCCCACATGAACCATTATATGACTACTAACCACCATCATGAGCCACCACCATGATGCTGCCATGGACACCATCGAACCACCGTGAAGCCCACCTTCAAGGTTGTTCCCAACATCAACACCCTTTCCACTATGATACCCGTACGACACCACCGTCATGAAGCTCGCCACCACCCTGTCAGCATCTCCATTCTTACCTAATCCACTGTTAACCACCGCGAGTCACCCTTTTACCGCCATGTAGTTCATATGACCACCACCAACTCACTGTCATGGGACTGTTATTTATATCACCATCGGTTATCTCCGTGAACCACCATGTACTATTATGGAACCACTATCATGGTTGCTAACAGCCCATGTCGCCACCGTAAGGTTCGTACAGCCACCACCACTAACTTCGTAAACCATGCCAACCACCATTAACGGTCGTGAATCTTCTGCCCAAGCCGTGAACTAGCTGCTACCGATGGCAATAATCCTCACTACCGATCATCTCTTACAGTCACCATCGTAAACCACCAACCTCCGTGACAGCCAAGGTTACCACCACCATTTATGCCGTGAAGCTTGCCACCCACCACCTCAGACGTCACGTCCCGAACTCACATTAGCAACTCTCTCTCTCCTGCTTTCGGCTACCTGCGACCACTTCGGGATCGCCAAGATCTCGTGGGTTAAGGTGTGTCATCGTCCTCCTTGGCCTGGGTGCCTCAATATGAACTGAGCAACACCGAAGGATTTATGGTCGGAGTTGGGTTTCAAGGTGGGAGTGGTGCGTGGAGTTCCAGCCGGAATAAAAGGGGAGAAGAAAGAAACGGGTTTGGCGGCTGAACATGTGAAATGTTCATTTTAGGTTGAAGAAAGAAAGTAATACATATGGTTTTGGTTCAATGGCAAGCCAAATCGGAGCCGACAAAACTTGGGAATTAGAGGAACTGATGAGAGCCAAGTATCCTCATCTATTAATATCCTAATTTCGAGGACGAAATTTCTTAAATGAGAGGAGATTTGTAACACCTCGAAAATTCCGTGGAAAATAAAGGACTAAACTTGCCAAATTTCAAAGTTGAGGGGTAGATATATGAATAAACAAAGTTCAAGGATTAAAGTGAAAATTCTGAAAATTTAAGGGGTAGCGGACCGCTACCCAGAGCTTAACGGTCCACTACGTGCTGGCTGACACGTGTCCTGTGACTCAACAATTGTAATCTGACGCGTGGAAAGGGTGGCAGACCGCTAGCCCAGATCTTAACGTTCCGCTTTGGACACGTCAAGCTAAATAAGCCGCCTCAAGCGTGGCAGACCACCACAACCTAGCGTAGCGGTCCGCTAAGGGTTGGAGTTTCCCCTATAAAAACTTGATCGATTCCATGCATTTTTCACACACCAACACACTCAAATACACACACATATTCTCTGATAACCTGATCCCGAGCTCTGGTTCGCGAACCAGGGTTTGGTTTCCAGCGTTTCGACTCCAAATTTTCCATAGATAGTGTTGAGGTAAGGTTCCAACCTCTCATTAAGCTTTGGTTATGAATCATTAAACTAGGATTATATGATTAAGTAATATTATGCTTATATAGGAGCTCTTCCCAATGTGTTTGCCACATTACTGATTTATAAACCGAAATACTGCCTAGGTGAGTTCTTAAACTGTGATGCATGAACCATTTCATGACCATGTCTGGCATGATTGATTTATGAAACATTTAGAGTATCTTGAAATGATTGTACCGATTGTTTATATATAACGTATTCTAAGCGCTTATTGTATTTCACTTGTCCATGGAACGACATGTTGGACAGGACCCGTGGAATGGTCTTTGGTTATATATAGACTGAATGATTGTTCATAGTTATCTATGAATTTGGGTGTTGAAGCCCATGAATGCGTTTAAGATACTTTGGCGGGTCATTTTAAATAAACTATTTTTGTTTATGATATTGTAGGTCCCTAATTCGTTGCGTGACGGATCTCTAGACTCGCGGTACGACACGGTGATAACGTGCGGAATCCATGATCAACGTGCTCGTGTAACTCAATCAACAACAACGGTGTAAATAAACGCTTTGTATTTCCACCAAAATATCAGGTTACAAGATTTCACTCTCGTCTACTCTGATATCGTCTTACCTCTAAGCTGTGTTCTGTTTCTGCTACAATCTGCTATTTATAGCCACTGATAAGCATCAGGCGAACTTAACAAGTTCGCTTCACTGTGCTTAGGTGAACTTATTAAGTTCGCCTCTAATAGGCTAAGCGAACTTAATAAGTTCGCCTCTGATAGACTTAAGCGAACTTATTAAGTTCGCCTCTGATAGACCAGGCGAACTTATTAAGTTCGCCTCTGATAGGCTAGGCGAACTTGTTAAGTTCGCCTCTAGCAGAACTTACACAGAATTTTGTCAACAGTTACAAAACATGTCCTAACAGACTCCCCTTTAACTGTTGCTAACAATTCTATCAATTACAAGTCAAAGACTCTAAGACTAAGACATAATATCTTCAAGTTGTCACCAGAATATGCTCCAACAGACTCCCCCTTGACAACAGCTTCAGAAGATTGTCTTCCATCTTCAAATATCATCAAACACACTGTAGTCTTCGTCTTGTTCATCTGCACACTCTCTTTTTATTTCTAGAAGAAAACTTGGGAGAAGGACCCCTTGTCAACTTCTATCTGTAATATTCAATTTTTGCAAAGGAGAACAATCAAGAATAACCAACAATTAAGATTTCCATGAAAGCTAGAAAAATAAAATCTTTTTGGTTTTTCAAACATAAGAAACACAAAATCTTTTTGGTTTTTCTCTTTATAAACTGAAATGTATAATACAAAATCACATCTTTTTGGTTGAACATCATGAGTAAGAAGTTCATATCAGTATATATGAGATATCATTCACACATCTTGGATAAACATCCATATAATATCAAATGGTATCCTATGTCATTCTTTCAAGCCTTGACCAATCAAACCAATATCTTTTAAGATTATCACACTCTATCTTTTCAAGACTTTCATATTGCATGTTATGATACGCGATAAACATTCAAAGAAAATAGGATCAGGCATGACACACAAATTCAAATTGTCAATATTATAAGATTTGAAACTAAAGCATCTCATTCCCACTTTCTTGTGAGTTAAGGTACCATTTAAGTATGAAATACAACGTGTACCCCACTAGTATGCCAACCGAAAGTAAATGCACTATCTTCAAGACACATATAAGATTTTCCTAAAATTCAAAATGAGGAGACATCACTTAGCACATGAACAACAGAATCCAAATTGGATTGTATAGGAATCAATGAGATTCAGAATCGAATGATTCAATGTTTTGGCTTATATTTGTGGAATCATAAGATTCAGGTACGTGGATGCAACTGTTATCTGGATTATGAATTCAATGGAATCAGTAAAGATAATGTATCAATATGATCCAAGGGCTAGTATATGATTGACAGATGTTGTCAAGTACATATCTTGATTATACTTCAAATTGCATGCTTTTCGGGACATGGGCACTGAAGCAAATCGAATGAATAGTGCTAAGGACATAACCCGAAACTGATCTCATAGGAAAATCCTTATTAAAATCTAATATTCTTTATCTGATAGTGATCTTTTAACACACACACCCAGGCATAAAATGGGTTTAAATCACAGATGTAATCATATTATATTTAATTTTCACACTACTATTAGTTTCAAAACGCTTTTAGCCTATTGACAATTCAAGTTTCAAATTTTATACACAAATTATAAAACAAATTATCAAGAATAGAACATTCATAACACTATCATTTCCTAAAAAATTTGGACTAGATGAATTTTCCCGCCAAATTTTTTTTATTTTTTTTAAGAAGACTAGCTAAGTTCGCCTGACTGAACCTCCCAAGAGAACTTGATGAGAAGCGAACTTAATAAGTTCGCTTAAACCTGTGAGAAGCGAACTTAATAAGTTCGCCTGCATAGGAACTAGCAAGTTCGCTTAAACTGCTGTAACAAACTCAGAGACCCAAACACGAACAAACTCGGCTGAAAATCATGATTTCTGATCAAAATGATGTAACTAAGCAATTCTGAACCGTATGATGGTGTAGAAACTGATTAGGAACAATCCTATCGGATCAATTTCTTCAAACCAATCCAAAATCAATCCAAATTGATCAAAAATCTTACATTTTTATCAAGAACACGAAAAAGATGAAAAATCCTTCAAATTCTCTGAATTTGATGTTGATTGGACACGAAAACACCACGAATCTTCTGCTAATCAAGAGCAAAGGCTCTGATACCACTTGTAGGTCCCTAATTCGTTGCGTGACGGATCTCTAAACTCGCGGTTCGACACGGTGATAACGTGCGGAATCCATGATCAACGTGCTCATGTAACTCAATCAAAAACAACGGTGTAAATAAACGCTTTGTATTTCCACCAAAATATCAGGTTACAATATTTCACTCTCGTCTACTCTGATATCGTCTCACCTCTAAGCTGTGTTTTGTTTCTGCTACAATCTGCTATTTATAGCCACTGATCAGCATTAGGCGAACTTAACAAGTTCGCTTCACTGTAGTTCGCCTCTAATAGGCTAAGTGAACTTAATAAGTTCGCCTCTGATAGACTTAAGCGAACTTATTAAGTTCGCCTCTGATAGACTAGGCGAACTTATTAAGTTCGCCTCTGATAGGCTAGGCGAACTTGTTAAGTTCGCCTCTAGCAGAACTTACACAGAATTTTATCAACAGTTACAAAACATGTCCTAACAGCTATCACAAGCTTTGTGTTGACCCATGTTTTTTCATATGTTTTGAACGCATCATAGGTAGTGATTAGACTGGGCATTCCAGGACTAGATGATGAAATGATGAATGATCCAGATGATGGGTATGCTAGGAACTATAAGTACCGAATGACATGTTCCTTGTTAGGAACGAACGATGTAACTTTTGTTAACGATTATGTAAACAATGTTTTGATGTTAATAGAAGTTATAATTTAGTCTTTCGCTGTTTGTTTTGACATCAAACGTCATAGTAACTAGAAGGCAACCTTCTAACCAGTATGTAGTTATCAGACGAACGGAATGTTATGTCTACGAAAGGACGGTGTATAAATCTCTGCTAGACCTGTCGTTCTTTCCTGTGAACATCTCTGTTGGAGGTACTACTCTGGTTAGATAACTGTCCTTTGTTACGGGCGTGGCATTTAAGCATGTGTATCGGGTAAAGATGTAGCTTACAGCAGTAAAGGCAGGGGCTAGAATAGAGTCATCTGGCGGCTATCTGGCACATTTGGCAACTGACATTAGAATAGTTCTGTTGGACTTTCTTTAGAATGTACATTAAACAAGTTATGATATAAAATAGTATTATTAAAGACTTCCGCTGTGTATGCTTCTCTGTTTACTATATGTTCATGAGTAAATCTGACAAGTGACCGGCATCTCGGGTGATCTGGGATGTGGATGTCAAAAGCTAACCTGTTCCGGGCTTTGACAATCGGTACCGTACCGGGTACAAGATTAATTTTGAACTCCACTTCTCTTTCAGCTGGAATTCCAGGCAGTTCATTGGGAAAAACATCTGGATATTTAGCCACAACCAGCACTTCTTCAATCTTCTTTTTAGTGTCGGTGGTTACATATACAAGGTATGCTAAGAATCCCTTGCGTAGATACTTTGTGGATTTTAACATGAAAATTATTCCAACGGAGTTGGATAATTTATCACCATTTAGAGTGATGATATTGCCTTTTGGTGAACAAAGCTCTATAGCTTTCTTACACAGGATATGGGTTTGGTTATAAGCTATTCAGTCCATTCCTAGAACAATGTCAAAACCTACCAAAGTCATTGGCAACAGTTGTGCAGGAATAACATGTCCTGATATCGTTCAGAATTTCTGAGATTTGGACTAGATCTCCGTTGGCAGTTTCTACCATATATTTCTTGTCTAATTTAGCTAGAGTTTAATTTAACAGTCTACATAATTTATGATCTATAAAACTTTGGTTTGCACCAGAGTGAAATAAAACTTAAGCATAAATATCAATGACAAGAAATGTACCCGTAATGATGTCGGGCATACCAGATGATTCATGAGTATTAAGAATGAATGCTCGTGCATTCTTCTTTACTCCCTCATCAGGCTTAGGACATGTCCCTTCCGGTTTCTTCAGTTTGGTATAATAGCTTTTGATGTGGCCATCCTCGCCATATTCATAGTAGGTGATAGGTTTCTTCTTATAACAATCCTCCATTTTGGGTCGAGACATTTTGCAGAAACTGCAATAAAGTCTAGATTTAAATTGTCCTAAGTTATTCTTCTTGGACCTTGGACATTTAGGAATGGAAGAATTGTTATTTCGAGAATTAAAGCCTGATCCCGGCTTTTTAGAACCACTTGGGCCTTGCCCAGGTGTTTCCTTCTTCTTTCTAACCTCCTCTTGATTTCTGATCAAGCTATCAGTCTAGGAGACTCCCAGATCCATGGCATCGTGAAGAGTTTCACATTTAGCTATCCTGACCATATCACGGATTTCTTCGATCAATCCCTAAATGTATCTCTTTATTAGATTTGATTCAGGGGTAGCAAGATGAGGAACTATTCGAGCATACTCGAGGAGTTTAGTCGAATACCCCTGATGGTTTGTTCCGACCATCTTCAAACTAAAAAATTTTCCTTCGATATGTTCCCTTTCATTTTGGGGAACATATTTCTTCTCCACTCTTGCCTTGAAGGCTTTCCAACTCATAGCACAGGCTGCATCCCTTCCTTTGGCAGCAATGATGTTATTCCACCATTCTAAAGCTTGATCTTTAAACAGATTGGAAGCATAAAGAACTTTATCTTCCTCAGCACATTTTCTTATAGAAAGCACATATTCGGTCTTCTCGATCCACCTCAAAGTGGCTATTCCTCCTTTTCTTCCAGAAAAGTTGTAAGGTTTGCAGTCATGAAACATCTTGTATGTTCAGCCAACAATCTTCTTCTTCTATTCTAGATGACCATAATTATTCCCCATTCCTTCTTCTTTTGAGGAATTATGGTAAAATTCTTCTCTCTGTTTTCTTGGTTTGATGGGTGGCAGAACCTTCAGGTTTGAGAGTAGCGGGTTTAGATTGAGTCATGGTTTGGGTATACTGAGTTATGGGATGAGAATGTACAAATTTTGGAATTGATGGCTGAGCAGATATTTTATCAGCCTGCCTCTTTTCCAATTCAGTGAAGTTCATTGGAATGGAATCCTTGATTCCTTCTGCGATTATTTTCTGGAGTTCTTTACGAGAATCGGGGATTTAAGTAGCATTTTCAACAACTACTTGCTTCCTCTTTCCTCTCGTGTTATAGGAAGGTCCGGTCTGTTTAGACACACTCTCAGGGAAATAAGATTGGAATTAAAAATAGAACTTTTTATTGATAAATATATACAAGAGAAAGTACATATATAGAAGTCATCGTTTCTAGAAATTCCTAAAATTATTTTTTTCAAGAGCTTGAACCAACAAATCATTTCGAGCTTCAACTTCAGCTTTTTCTTGTTCTAGCTCAGCTATACGATTTAACAGCATTTGTTCCCTTTCACTTCCCGATGCATTCTCATTGATATGAGGAACAGGGAGAGGAACAGTCTCAAAGTACGGAACATAGAGTTTATTAGAATCTGCTCGTTCTTCTTCTTCGAAAATATATTTATTCTCATAAGGTATTTCGGCGTATACTCATGAAACTTATGTGAGTATATTAGAGTGATATTATAGCTTCTAGCAGTAGGAGCAGAATGAACACTTATAGAAGTATTATAGGAACACTAGGGTTTCCTATTTCTCCAAGGCTTCTGAAAGTTGAGCTTTCAGTTTCCTCATTATTTTCTATAGTGGTTTCATTCGTTTTACATTCGAAATAACTAGCTGATGCAAATTTAAGAAAAAGCTAGGACCTTTGCCTTTTATAACCATGTCTGTACAAATAAAAACGAATTGAGGTTTATTATATTATCAAATATATTACAAGGAAACAAATACAATATATAAAATTCTAATCCTTCATCAATTCTTTTGCAAGGATCATCAGGTTTTCTTCATATTCGTACACATGTTGTCCATAGAATTGAGTCCTTGCATTATTCATAATTTTCTCCCATGCCACTTCATCAGTTTGTCATAACAAATGATCTAGAAACTCAATAGGAAAAGAATGCATACTATGTTCATAAGCAAATTTATGTGGAGGCTCACGAAGTCCCACCATGATGTCATTATAATAATTTTGATATTTCGGAGGAGCATGGAAATAAGTTTCAAAAGGACCATGATAAACTAGTTCAAGAAACATGTAAGGATCATAAAGAATTGGGGATTCTGGGTTTTCGAAAGTAGAATTATTATTATGACAGGATTCTTCTTCAGAAGGTTATTCTTCAGTCGGTACATTTAGATGAGTTTGACTTCATTCAGCTTCATTATTTAGGGGAGTATCTGTATTCCAATTGCTAAAATCGGATCCAGCTTCCATCCACTGGTTCGAGGTATCATAAGATCGGGAATGATATTCAGAAGTAGTGTTATTCGGAATAATAGCAAATGGATCGTCGTTGTAGTAAGGAGAAGAGATAGGATTCATTTGAGAGCCTAATGGGTGATATTCAGGAGATTCTTTCTTAATTGATCGGTTAGGATCATAATAAGTAGGAACAGAGTCATCTCCTGACATCCTGCAACTTAAAGCATTTGCATCGTATTCTATTCTTTTGGTCAAGATTTAGATACTAAGTCCAGTATCCTTATCTTAACTAAAGCTCTACCAGGATGGTTATCTTCCCAGAGCAGTACCTCCAATAGAGATGTTCCCAGGAAAGAATGACGGGTCTAGGAGAGATTTATACACCACTCTTTCCGCAGACAGAACATTCTATTTGTCAGATAAGTACATACCGGTCAGAAGGTTGCCTTGTTTCCTTATCTTAAAGTATATAAGTTTATGGTTAAAGCTTAGACACTTATTTCAAGTATCTAATTCGCTAAAACATGTGGCTCTAATACCATCCCGTCACACCCCGCCTCAGGCACCCCCTGGACGTGTATCAAGAATCAGTTTTTATAAAAACTCTTAAAATATCAATCGAGGATTGGTACCTGTTTTGATTTAAGAGTTTTTATAAAATACAACGGAAGTCTTTTCACAAAGATTGTTTCATCATTCTTTAAACCTCAACGGTTTTATTTATAAATATCAAGAATCAGTTGGAAAACAAAAGCCTTGTATTTATTTCATAACATAGGGATTTAAATACCCTTTTTAGTTTGATTACAAAACAGAGTTAGAAATCAAATACATCTCTTGTCTCTTATGGACAAGCTTCAAACCACTGGAAATAGTACTATCCAAGGTTGATCAGTCCCTTGGTCTTATCTCCTATTTCTTCTTTTCAGGATTATCTATGCACGAGGCCTGAGAATCCAACATGCATTTCATCCTTTTCATTTCTCATGCCATAGGCCAGATCTTATGTCTGCCAATATCCCTTTTTCCTTTATATTTTATTCATTACTTGAAAATATTTTGAAAATGAAACGTCAGCGCGAACGCCGGTGAATGCAATTATCTTGACAGTAAAATCGTTTGGCACAAACAAGTATTAATTTCATAATAAAAAATTTGTGTTCAATCTACACATTCAGCAGGCCCTTATCTCCTGATTATATGCACCACTGTATACACTGGCATCATACCATGTAACAACGGACAGGTCTACGCCTCCGAATTTGTTATAAGATAAGTACCAGCCGCAATTCGGGACTTTCACCCGAGACCCGTGTATCCCTTGCAAGTTTTACGTATACCTATGGCCTGAATGATTTATTCGTACAAGAACGTTGAGCATTATTCTCTTAACCTTTATTTGGCCATTTTCATAAACGTAAATGTTTGACACAAGTTTTGAAATAGATAAAGTATTCACCTTGATAATAGGAATGATCCTCTAAGTTAGAATCAGCTTCCTAACTGTAGGTCCCTTCGGGGTCAATACAGATCTGTCTAGACACGTGACGTATCACACACATGTTGTGCGGAATCCAACCGTATGCATGCTTGTGTATAGAAGACAACAAAAGTAGCAATGAATACAAGATGTAAATTAACTTCTTTTCTATTGCTCCAAACTGAGTGTTTACAGAACTGATCACAATATCAAAAGCATACAAAACTAGAACATGTAAACACCTATTTATAGGAAACCAAACTCCTACAGGCGAACTTAACAAGTTCGCCAGAACTTATCCTAGGCGAACTTGCTAAGTTCTCATATTACAAAACTTAGCTATCCAATTACAAAATGAAACAAAAGAAATATAAAGACAATACAAAGACCTATTTTATTACAAATCTCATTGTCACAAAACATGTCTCTACAGACTCCCCCTTGACAATAGGTTGCTTCTTGATCTTCAGTGTCTTTGGTCTTCATGCTTTCTTCTGACTCTCTAGCACTTGACTTCCCCCATGTATTCTTTTCTCTAAGCACACATACAAAACTCTCTTATACTGCATGGTTTGTTCTCTCCACTCACTGGTGAACATGATTTCTATTCTTTTAAGAATAAGCTGATCTTTTCTTGATAAATTAACAAGATTCATATCATCAGAGAACTTAGCTAGAATCTGTCCGTCTTTGTCTTCGACAACAGCTTCACCAATATCTACATTAACATACCACCACTTCATGTTTCCCATGTAATCATGATCAAATTTTTTCAATGGAATCTTCTGAAGTGCTTTGATGGGTGTGTATCTATATCTCTTGATCTTTTTTTGGTCACCGGATCTACTTCATCACTAAACACCCATTTACCCTTTTGAGGTCTGAGTCTTTCATATTTTCCTGATGATCCTTCTTTACTTATCAAACTGGCAATCACATCGGCAATTCTATCTCTCGATCTGTTGATTAACGGCTTAGTAGCAAGACTGTTAACTTCACATCTCGAAAGAGAATTGAAGTACTTTAGCCTAGGTTTCAGATATTAAACTACATCTATTCTTTTCAATGCAAATACCTTGAACTCTTCATCAAAGAACCAACTTATTATTCTCCCAACACAATGCATATCATTAACATACCTATCTTTATGCACTGGTTCTTTTGGAGTAACTAGCATAATTTTCTTCTAGCATCTTACCATATCAAGCCATTGCTCCTTGGTCATTCCAGTATCCTTGTACATCACTGGTTCTTTTTCTTATTCTGTTTGACCTTCAGGAGTTGCAGTAACAGGGGAACTAGGTTTATTTACCTAATCATCATGATCCAATGCATCATTTATTCCCTCTGAACGTTCCTCAGGAATTTCAAGATCATGAATAAAATCAAGTGTTATATTTAACCCGTTACACCCTTCATAAGTAATAGAGTTTGCATTCTTCTCAACTTCACGTTCCACTATTTCTCAATCTTCTATTTCAGAATCAGCATCTACACCATCATCATCATCACTCATTTCATCTAAGCCCATTAAGCACTCTATCTTATCAGCTTCTTCACTGTCAGAATCCTCAAAGAATGACGAATTCTCCAATAAATCAACAACTTCAACATTTGGTGTTTCTATTTCAATTGACTTGTCGGCGTCAATATTTGATTCATACTCCCCCTGAAAAGTTAAAGTCGAGATAACATCGGATTGCCGCTTACCCTTATTTCCTATATTAGGATCATCATCCTCATCAACATTTCTATGAACAACTACAGTATGACAAGTCTCACCAGTGGCTTTCTCCCCCTGAGCATCAATAGGCTCAACCAGTTGTGAAACCAAGATTTGCATCTCTGCCAACTGACGATTGTGAGATTGAATCTCCATTTTCCTTTGAAAATCATTAGCTTGAAGGACATTAACTTGACCTTGCAAGCGAACAACTTGAACTTCAAGAACGGCTACCCTAGTCTCTAAGGCTTTAATGTGTTTATCTTTATCAGTATATGATGACTTACCAGCATGAGCTGTCTGTGTAGGAGTAGGTTGTGGAGTAGTGTGAGTTGATTGTGAAGGAGTGACCAATAAAGAATCTACAAAAGTAGTATCATCATCTGGTTGAGTAGATGTCTTTGCAACCTTCTTTTTACCTTTTGGAGAGTCAGGTACATAGTCAGAGTCTGAAGTTTCATCTCTTAAAGTTCTTTTCCCAAGTAAAGACCCGAAAGGAGGACTTCAGACTGACTTCTTTCTAGGGATAGACTTCTTTCTCCCTTGAGTAGTTTTTGGAACTCTAGGTTATATATCCAGTTGAGCATAATGATCTGAATCAAAATCAGGCTCAGTTTCTTCAGAATCAACCTCATTCCCTTTATCTCCATCATTTTCTTCACTTGAACTTGTACTAGTGGATTTAGCCAGAATGTTTTCTTGTTGTTGGGGTGACGGTACATTCACATTCTCATTAACATTCTGATCAACATCAATATCTTCACCATGGGCTTCATCTTGAACAGGATCAGGAACTTGATCATCTTGAACCTGTTGTTCTGCTTGCTGTACTGGCTATACAGGTTGAATAACTTGTGGTTCTTGTTGTTCAATTTGTGGGTCTTGAACTTGAGGTTGAACAGGTACTTGAGGTTGTTGTTGTGCTTGACCTTGTTCTTCATCAGGATTGATCCAGTTATCATTTGGAGGTGCAACATAATTAGGATTAATTATGTGTTCGAACATTGGAGTAGAATCAACGCTGGATTTTCCCTCTTGACATTTTTACAATTAGTGAATATCCTCTTGGTCATTAGAGTAAGAGTTAATCTTTTCCCCACTGGTGGAAAATCAGGTGTCAAATGATTAATGATCACTTATAGAAACCCCAGATACATGATGAACCCTTGCCCTTCTGGTGGTGTAATCTGAGCAACAATCTCCTTATAGATATAGAGAACAAAGTTATACCCTCTATTCAATGTAAGAGCAACCATGGCAGCCTGAAGTGAAGACTTCAAATCGTCTGTACCAGCCTTCATAGGAGACAAACACTGTATGATAACATGCATGAAATACCTCCATTGTCCAACAATCCCTTCTTTCCTTGCTTGTGAATCATTGGCTTTTCCTCTGTAGCCCATTTGGTGGAAACACCCCATGAAGAGCGTGTTTGGAAGCATAATAAGATCAGTATCAGCACCTCCAAGAGATAAAGCTTCTCGAATAGTCTGCACCGATATAGCTAGATGTTGATTATTCACTGTTGCACGGATCACATTAGGTGTGACAATCCGGCTTTTCAAGTTAACCCCGTTAGTAATTCCATTAAGTTTCTGTTAAATCCTAACCCGGTTAACCTAATTCTAAACTTCAGGCACTATTTCTGTCGTTATTCAATCCTAAGTGCAAGAAACTAGAGGGACTGATCTTGTAAATAACCCAATTCCATTTCTGTTGACTTTAGAAAGTCAAAATTGAAGATTTTTGTTCTTGTTGACTTTTGAAAGTCAAATTCGCAACCCTTAATCCAAAATTGAAAGTCAAAGGGGGTAATGGAAACCACAACCCTAACCTGAATAACAATAATGTAGTCACCGGTAAGTTTCTCTTAAATAATTACTTTGCTTCTGTCCTTTTTGACACTGGTGCTGATAGGAGTTTTATATCTAAGAAACTTAGTGATATGATAAAAGGAACTCCAACTCTGTTAGAAGCTAAGTATATAATAGAGATAGCTGATGGCCAAATAATTGAAGCAACCCACATTCTTAAGGGTTGTAAGCTTGAGCTAGCTAGTCATATACTTGATATCGACCTTATGGCAGTAACACTTGGTAGTTTTGATGTAATTGTCGGCATGGATTGGTTATCTAAAAACCAAGCTGAAATCATCTATTGTGAGAAAATTGTTCGCATTTCTCTCCCGAGTGGAGAAACCCTTTCCGTTCAGGGCGAAAAGGTTGGTATAGTCATGGGCATCATATCCTTTATGAAAGCACAGAAATGCCTTTGAAAAGGGCATACTGCTATTTTAGCTATCGTTACTGAGCAGCCATCAGAAGAGAAGAAAATTGATGATATTCCCATCGTTCGTGAATTTCTAGAAGTATTTCCCGAGGATTTGCCTTGTCTGCCACCACACCGTCAAGTTGAATTTCAAATCGATCTAGCACCCGGAGCGGCACCGATCGCTCGGGCACCTTACAGACTGGCACCTAGTGAATTGCAAGAGCTATCTACTCAATTATAGGAATTGTTGGATAAAGGTTTCATCCGACCTAGCTCATCGCCATGGAGAGCTCCGGTGCTGTTTGTCAAGAAGAAGGACGGGACTTTCCGTATGTGTATCGACTATCGTGAACTGAACAAAGTGACAATCAAGAATTGTTATCCTTTGCCTCGTATAGATGATCTCTTCGATCAACTCCAAGGATCAAGTTTCTATTCCAAGATAGATCTTAGGTCCGGTTACCATCAATTGAGTGTCCGAGATGAGGATATCTCTAAGACTGCTTTCAGGACAAGGTACGGCCACTATGAATTTATGGTCATGCCTTTCGGATTAACCAACGCACCTGCGGTATTCATGGACCTCATGAACCGTGTGTGTAAACCATACCTTGATCAGTTTGCCATCGTTTTCATCGACGACATCCTCATTTATTCCAAGAACAAGGAGGAACATGAGGAACATCTATGCCTAATTTTGGAATTACTTGTATGCTAAGTTTTCCAAGTGTGAATTCTGGATCCGGGAAGTTCAATTCTTAGGACATGTGGTTAACGAGAAAGGAATACATGTCGATCCATCAAAGATAGAATCCATCAAGAATTGGGCAGCACCGACGACTCCGACTGAGGTGCGACAATTTCTGGGATTGGCTGGATATTACCGTCGATTCATCGAGGGATTTTCAAAAGTTGCACAACCTCTAACTGCCTTAACTCAAAAGGGTAAACCCTAAAACTAGGGCGATAACCAAGAGTCAGCATTCCAACTCCTTAAGCAGAAACTTTGCAGTGCACCTATTCTAGCCCTTCCGGTGGGAACGGATGAGTCCATTCAAGATCTGGGTTGTGTATTAATGCAACAAGAAAAGGTGATCGCATACGCTTCACGTCAACTAAAGATTCACGAGAAAAACTACACCACTCAAGATCTAGAATTGGGAGCCGTAGTATTCGCACTTAAGATATGGAGACACTACTTGTACGGTACCAAGTGCACCATCTACACCGATCATAAGAGTCTTCAGCATATCTTTTAGCAGAAAGAGCTGAACATGAGACAACGTCGTTGGGTCGAGCTCTTGAATTATTATGACTGTGCGATCCGATATCACCCGGGTAAGGCTGATGTTGTAGCTGATGCCCTAAGTCGAAAGGAAACCAAGCCCAAAGGAGTTCGAGCATTACAACTTACAATTCACCTCGGATTACCTGAAAAAATCCATAGTGCTCAATTTGAAGCTTTGAAAGTGGAAAATCTACCACTAGAAGGTACACGCGGTATGGAAGCACAACTTGAGGTAAAATCTGACGGTATTAGCTACTTTGCCGAGCGAATATGGGTTCCAGTATTCGAGAACTTAAGAGAACTAGCCACGGATGAAGCTCATAAGTCTCGTTACTCTATTCATCCAGGTTCTGACAAAATGTACCATGATCTAAAGGTGTTGTATTGGTGGCCAAAGATGAAGGCCGATATAGCCATCTATGTGAGCAAGTGCCTGACTTGCGCAAAGGTCAAGGTTGAATATCAAACACCTTCCGGTCTTCTCCAACAACCAGAGATTCCCATGTGGAAATGGGAACAGATATCCATGGACTTTATCACAAAATTGCCATGAACTCCTACCAGATGTGATACCATTTGGGTAATCATTGATCGTTTAACAAAGTCCGCTCACTTCTTAGCAATCAAGGAAACCGACAAAATGGATAAGCTGTAGGTCCATTCGTGTGTGTCGGATCGTCACATGCAAGTGGTCTACTAGTCGCACCGGGTTGCGGAATACCCGTGACTAGGTGGAGAGTCTTACTATACAAAGTAAACCAAACACGAGAGTCACAATAAACGTTCTTTGTATTATAAACACTCGACGGTTACAGAGAGAATACAAGCTGCGTACTTAGCAAAACTGAGTTTGTCTAAACAAATGGTTCTGCGTACTTAACCTCTTTGAACCTATCCTATTTATACAGACCTGATGCCTGCGCACTTAGCAAGTGCGCAGGACCAATTGCTCTTGCGTACTTAACAAGTACGCAAAGGTGTTCCTGCGTACTTGCTAAGTACGCAGGAGCTTTCTCCTGCGCACATGTAAGTGCGCAAAACACTTAGCAGAAAAACAACATACATTATGTAAAAGTAAATACAACTCGATAAACTATTACATAATGACTCATAAATACAAAGACAAATTACAGACATTAGACATACAAACTAAGACTCTATCCAGAGTGTTGTCACAGGAAAGTGCATCAACAAACTCCCCCTTGACAACAGCTCGGGATCTTCATCGTCTTCAGTCTTCGGTCTTCAGTCTTCACAGCATCTGCTCCTTAGCTTCCATCTTCTTTTTGTAATCAAGACAGAACTTGATCAACTTGTCGTATTTGGCAGAGAGAAGCTTCGTCCATTCGTTAGTGTGGATGCAGTACTTGTCGGCTAGTACCTCCAGATCGTTCACAGAAAAGTTGATGAAGCAGACTTCATCAAATATCCTGATCACATCCTTTGGCACAATATTTCCACTTGCTGACTTACCTTTACTCATTACCACGGCCTCGCCTGTTTTTGGATCAACGTACTAGTACCACATGTCACCAAGAATATCCTGAGGTAACTTGCTCAGGGGAATCTTAGTTTCACATCGCACTGGCTTGTATACCAATCTCTTTATGGGCTTCTTAGTCACAGGATGCACAGCGTGCTTATCCTTGACTCTTCTGAGCACCTGAGGCTTAAGGTATTCAAATTTCCCTGATCTTGCTTCCCGCTGTAGTGTTACCCACAAACCCATTGCTACTGCATGATTCGAGTGACTTAGCAAATCGCGGTTTGCGAGGTTAACTAGGTTGTACTTGGGCAAAGAGTTGAACGCCTCACTGGTGGGTTTCAAGTATTGAACCCCCCAGATCTTTTGATGGCGAACAACTGCTTTTCCTCCTCGAACCTAACAGCTAAGATCATACCTGTCGCTCCGTGCTTGTCTGTGATAGACGTCTTTTTCCACACGGGAGCTGGACCCTTTGTAGATGCAGAAGGCATGTCTTTCTCTTTTTGTGCCTCGGGGTCCACAGGTATAGGGTCGACCGGGGAGGCTTCAGTTGTAGTTTCAACATTACTTGCCGTGTCAACTGAGCCTGTTTCGAGCAGAGATTCGAGCGATGGTACTTCAAAGATCTCACCATCTTCTAACTCATACTTACCTTCCCCGTCATCCTTGGGAATCTCAATCACCACATCATCGTCATCCTCGTTCCAGTCATCACCAAAGTCGATCTCTCCTTCTTCCAGATTAAGGAGAGAATCGATCTGTGCCTCTTTGGAATAGTCAGGCTCTAAATAGAGGATCTCATCATCAGATAAGTCCTTGAGCACGTCAGCCGCTGACTTGCCTTTATCTCCGCCACCACCGCCTGAGGTATCACCACCCTCTTGCTGAGTAGACTCCCCATCAGCCAATGGAACAGAAGAGATGGGCGTAATCGCCAAAGCTAGGTGCTCACCTCCACTAGGACCGACTTTAGGGTCCTAGTCTTTATCATCATCCTTAGTCAGATCGACTGGATGACAAGACTCGGCACCGGTGGATTTCTTTTCTTTGTCTTTCTCTTTCTCTTTCTCTATCTCCTTCTCCCCCTGAGCACCTAGCTTTGCGGTCAGTTCACCAACTAATTTGACCATAGCTTCGTGCTCCTTCCTTTGTAGATCCTGCCTTAGCTCCATGGAAGTTCTGTGGGCTAGAATCATGTCATTAGTCTTCATCAACAGTTCATTCTGTGCCATGACATTCTTCAACCGTTCATCAGTCCCCGTTCTTTGGCTACACAGAATCCTAACTTCATCCGCCAGAGAGTTTATCTATGCTTGTTGAGCATCAGAATCCTCTTTTGACTTTTGAATAGTCTTCAACAAGCTAGCAACTTGGTTTTCTAGCACATCGATCCTAGCTTCATTTGGATCCGGATGCCTAGATGATGAGGTTCGGCGTTGTGGATGGGGGAAGAGAAGATTGTGTCAAAGTCGAACCCATGTGAGAAATCACCGTAGTTAAAGGGTTGACCTGACGGCTCATTGGTGGGTGTTGGGATGGGGGATGTAATGACGGGAGTTATGGTTGGGGTGATGGTGACTGACTCCGTGAAAGTCGTAATCCGGCTCATATTCGCTGCTCGAGCTTTTTCGTTTTCTTTTTGAAGACGACGCAGGCAGGGTTACCTGTGCCGACCTTCTCGGATGTGCCTGTGATGGTGCGTCATCGGAATCAGAAGAATCTAATTCTGTTGCCTCCGAATCGGATTCCTCAGCACCACCAACATCACCTTCATCATCACCTTCATCATCACCTTCATCATCATCATGCTCTTCCTCTTGCTCTTCACCAGAGTCATCACTCATCTCTGGTGCTGAGTTGGGACTATACCAGTTCCAATCTTCAGGAGCGACGTATGCTTCATTCATTAGGTAGCCAAAGAGTTCAGTGTGCGCAGGGGTAGGTTCTACACTGCATGGCTTTAGAAACTGAGCAAAGACTCTCTTGTCCACCCTTTTTACCTGCAGTCTCTCCCCGATAGCACGTAGGTTTGGCAATGCATCATCGATCAGGAGCTGCACAAACCTCGGGTACAAAAGGAACCTGAACCTCTCTGCTGTATTTATCTGGTCATTGAGTGCTTTGAAGATATAGCGAGAGAAGTTGTATCCCCGATTGAGAGACAGGCCCACCATGGCCGCTGCAAGGTCATGACCCATGGCATCTTTCCCCGCTTTTCTGGATGAGATGCACACGATCATGATGTGGGCAAAGTAACGCCATTGATCCAATACCCACATCTTCTTGTAAGAAGCATAGTCCCTAGACCCGACATATCCCATTCTGTGCCTCCAACACCCATCCATGTAGTAATCTGGATAGGATGTCGGGTCGGTGGCAAGGTCTCCGAACTGCAATACTCTCCTTATTGTATTCTCAGAGATAGCAATAGCCCGACCGTCAACGGTAGCCCTTATGACATTCGGGGATACCCTGCAATCGTGCTCTGTAGTCTCCTAGAATTGCTCCAGGTAAGGTCTTGAGACTGTTGGGTTTGCTGAGATTGCATAACTTATTCTTGATCTGTTCAGAAAATCCACAATCTCCCTGTATTGCAAGGCTGCGCCTTTCCATTCTGGTTCGGTGTTATCAAATAGGTTGAATTCGTCAGTGAATGCACGAGCCATAGCCTGCAAACACACACAGAAAACATATTCAGAACAACTTATAACACTGGAAGTAGACACACATGACATAGTATAGTAGTTACACTTTGAAAACATTTTCAGATTTAGGAAAAATTTCTAAGTGTTGGTCCTGCGCACTTAGCAAGTGCACAGGATTTTCCTCTTGCTACTTAACAAGTACGCAAGAAGTATTTCTTGCGGACTTGCTAAGTGCACAAGAACAACCCTTAGCAAAAATTTCAGAAACTTGAAAACATCACAGATTGTTCCAATACCGGGTCGAGTAGGTCACCACTAATTCGGAATCAACGATTCTAACTCATGGGACCATTATCGACACCAGTAACTACCAAAACACACTATTTTGTGACCTAGACAGTCTCCGACCCACTGTCGGTTCATCTTAAACCGACGGAACAATCTAAGACTAAAAAAGGATGATTATAGAATCGATTAAGTGACCTATTAGCATCTAGTGTCAATAAGTTACCCAGACAACCCCATATTACCCCAAATTTTGTCGAAATTAACCTAAAAAGATTCCAAGTCAGAAAAACGGTCCAAATGTCATGAATCAATGGATGGAATTGGCCTATAATCTCACCACTGAGATGAAATACGAAGATGACAATGTGTACGGGATGAAACGATGGATTGAACACAAGCGATTTTGAGAGTAAAATTGCAGGGGGGAAACTTTGGGTTTGAAAGCGTAAAGCTTGAGAAAAGTTCTAAGTCTCTGATTTATACCCCTCAATTAATGTTCGTGCGTACTTGTTAAGTGCGCACGAATTAACTCTTGCGTACTTAACAAGTGCGCAAGGCTTAACTCTTGTGTACTTGTTAAGTGCGCAAGTGTTACTTAGTGCGTACTTGACAAGTGCGCACAACCCTTAAGTGCGCAATTTTCAACTCAGAATTTATGAAGATTTTCAAGTTAAATAACGAACAAGATAAAAATATTCAACCAAGAGGATTCAAATGCAATTCATGAAGATTAAACATAAAATATTTTTGGCCTTACTATGCATAAACTTAAAAACTTAAAATCTTTTTGTTCTTTTCAAGATAGATATATACAATCATTTACACAAGCTATTTTTGATCAAAGACACGAGCAGAGGATCATATCAGGCTAACTTATAGCAAAAACGATACAATATAAACATCAAAGAATATGGGATCAGGTCATGTATTACTCTTTATTCATACGTAATAAGCACATAAACAAGTAATTCAAGTTGACAATATTATAAGATTTGAAACTATAAGCATCTTTGTATCACGTTCTTATGTATTAAGGCATTAATTATAAGATATACAACGTGTACCCCACTGAGATGCTATGATATTTTGCACTATCTTCAAGGCATCTAAGATTTTTCAATTATTTTCTTAATTTTCAGAATGAAGTTACATCACTTAGCACAGAAAAATCAAGTAGAATCCATAAGGATTATCAGGAATCATAAGATTCAGAGTCGAGTGATTCTTTTGTCTTGGTTTCATGTGATTTTCTTCTTTGAATATCGGTATGATGATTCGGGATAATGAACATGGTGTTTGATTATAAGGTATGGGGATCCAACTTTTATCTGGATTTGATTTCAATGAACCATGAATGATTTAAGGGTGAATACATGCTCAACGGTTAATGTAGAGACATGTCTTAATTCAATCTCTCCTTGCATACTTGTGAGTATGGGCAGTGAGATGAACCGCATTAATTGTGCTAACAACATAACCCGAAACTGATCTCAAAAGAAAATTATTGTCAAAAGCTAACATCCTTTATCTGATAGTGATCTTTCTAATCTTTTACTCGCACACGCTTGCAAACATGGGTTCAAATCACAGTTGTAATTTAGATGTAGTTTCCACACTACTAGTGATTCAAAGACGCATACAGCCTACTGAAAATTCAAATTACTTGTAAATAAACAGCTTAAAAACATAATAATTTTAAACAGATAAGTAAGCATGACCAATCATTTCCCATATGAGCAGTCTATGAAGTTTTGATCATTTCTGATGTACTATCATTTCCTTTTTTCTCAAGTTAACTTTGAAATTTTCTCCATTTTTTTTTTTTTGGAAAATATTTTAAAAACTAAAAGAACTGTACAGAAAATTTAAAAGAATTGAAAATTTAACTTCCATGAATTGAAATGATTTAAGAAAACTTAGTTTTCACTCAGGATTGAACATTCCTATCAAGTTGACAAGATGCTCAAAACGGGATCGATCAAATGCCTTTGTGAAAAGGTCAGCAAGATTGTCATCCGTGTGAACTTTTTCAAGTTCGATTAAATGCTTTTCAGCACAATCACGGATGAAATGATGGCGAATCTCTATATGTTTAGTTTTGGAATGTTTCACCGGGTTATTTGTGATAGAGATGGTGGCATTGTTGTCAATGAATAGAGGAGTTCCAGTGAAGTTCAAGCCGTAGTCTCGCAATTGCTGCTGAATCCACAATATCTGAGAACAACCGCTAGCTGCAGCAATGTACTCTGCTTCACAAGTTGAGACAGAAACCGTTGACTACTTCTTGCACTGCCAGGAGACCAGCCTGTCTCCTAAGAATTGACATCCACCAGAAGTTGACTTTCTGTCAAGGTTACAACCGCCATAATCTGAATCAGTATAGGCTTTGAAGTCGAATGACTGCTGCTTAGAGTACCAAAGACCTAATTGGGGTTTCCCTTTCAGGTATCTGAAAATTCTCTTTACTGCTATCATATGAGACTCCTTTGGTTGTGACTGAAACCTTGAGCACAAGCATACAGCAAACATTATATCGGGTCTTGAAGCTGTGAGATACATAAGTGATCCGATCATCCCACGGTACAACCTGCTGTCCACATCCTTTCCATCTCTGTCGGGATGCAAACCATGATTGACTGGGATTGGTGTGCCATAAGTAGTGCTATCACTCATCTTGTATTTTGACAAGATGTCCTGCACGTACTTAGTTTGATGTAGGTAAATACCATTCTCTCTTTGACTGACTTGCAGACCTAGAAAGAATGACAGTTCACCCATATTGCTAATTTCAAACTTGGACTTCATCACCTTCTCGAATTCCCTACACATCCCTTCATTGGTCGACCCAAAGATAATGTCGTCGACATATACTTGCACAAGAAGAATGTCACCTCCTGTTTTCCGTATGAAGAGAGTCGAGTCAATCTGTCCACGGTCGAAACCATTAGACAGTAAATGCTTAGATAATGTCTCATACCATGCCCGCGGTGCTTGATGAAGACCATAAAGTGCTTTGTCGAGCTTGTACACTTTATTGATATTATGCGGATCTTCAAAACTGGGAGGTTGAGTGACATAGACTTCTTCAAGCACCTTACCATAAAGGAAAGCACTCTTCACATCAAGTTGATAGACCTTGAAGCCGACATATGTGGCATAAGCCAGGAATAGTCGAATGGCTTCAATTCTAGCAACTAGGGCATATACTTCCGTGTAATCCAAGCCCTCTTGCTGATAAAAACCCTGAACAACCAATCTTGCTTTATTCTTCACAACTACATGACGATCATCCGTCTTGCATTTGAACACCCATCTGGTACTAATTGGCTGAAAGCCTTTTGGCAAGTCAACTAAATCCCACACTTGCAACTTTTGGAATTGAGACAGTTCATCTTGCATCGCCTCAATCCAGCAGTTGGCAGCGAGAGCCTCCTTCACATTCTTCGGCTCTACCTGGGACACGAATGCAGCATGCAGACATGTTTCCATGACACCAGTGTCAAATATCTCTGTGTAAAGACTGGTGTTCTCAGTGATGGTTCTATGACGAGTCTGAACACCGGCATAAGGATCACCAATAATGTTGTCGATTGGATGATTCCTATGCACCCTCGTCTCCGGTACAATTGGTTCTTGAATTTTTGGATCTAGATTTGTGCTAAACTCCCCCATTTCCTGTGTTCTAGAGGAAGAAGATTCAATGTTAATTGGATCAGCTGGAGCTTCATTTCCTATAATTGTGTTAGGATTGGCTTGAGTGTCATCTCCAATAATATGAACACCTTCACTGTTATCACTGTCATGAGTTCCAGATGCAGATGCAGCATTGGAATCAGGAGTTATAATTGGTACAGTAGCACGAGTAGAAAAACTGGAGTCATTGTCGCCACGCAATAAATCATAGACATTTGCGGCGTCTTCTGCAGATAAGTCAGGAAGAATGAAGGACTTGAATAACGCATCATAATCAAAACCCCAAGCTGGACCTTTTGGTTCTGGTGGAGTGCTGTGTTTACTACAGTCCACTTCAAATCATTCCTCGACAGTACGAGTTCCTATGTTGTACACTCTCTTGCAGGGCGAATTGGCAACATATCCTAAGAAGATGCCTTCCACCGCTTTCACATGAAATTTAGACTGACGGTCTTTGTACTGTAGCAACAAGGAACAAGGACTACCAAAAGGAACTAGGTAATCAAGATTGGGAAGTCGATTGTTAATCAACTCATAACATGTCTTGTTGTGCCTTTTCACAACCAGAACCCTGTTTAAGACGTGACAAGTTGTATTAACTGCTTCTGCCCAGAAAGTGACAGGAAGCTTTGCATCTGACAGCATAGTCCTTGCAGTCTCGATCAGTGTTCTGTTCTTCCGTTCAGCAACTCCATTCTGCTGAGGTGTGTACAGCGCGCTGAATTCATGACGGATCCCTCTCTTGAGACAGAAAAGTTCCATCAAATTATTCTTGAACTCAGTTCCGTTTTCACTCCTTATTCTTCTAACTTTCAGCTTGGAAAGAGATTCCAAGCTCAGGATCAGGTATTGAAGAATATCAGCAGTCTCGTCTTTTGTACCTAAAAAATGCACCCAAGAAAAACGTGAGAAATCATCAGTTACAACTAGACAGAAGGACTTACCTCTAATACTCCTGATACTTATGGGGCCAAACAGATCCATGTGTAATAGCTCCAAAGGGGTATCGATAGAGTTTTAGAGCTTGGGCTTGTGAGACTTCCGTTGTTGTTTACCCTTTTTACACGGCATACAGTCATCTGCAACGGTAAACCTCAACTTAGGAACCCCGGTTACCAAACCGTTTCGGACAAGATGATTCATTTTACGATAACAAAATATGTCCGAGTTTCCTATGCCACAAGATGGAGTCAATTTCTGTCGCTTTTGTAAGCAAACAAGTAGCAACTGATGAGGTGGTTTTTGCCACGCTCATATCGATCTGATAAGTGTCGTTTGATCTTGGTGCTCTCATCAGAATCCAGTCTTCGGGAACCTCAAAACCGGGTTTGAGAATCAGACATTCTGACTTGTCAAACATCACCGAGTACTCCTTGTCACACATTTGGGAGACACTCAACAGGTTATGCTTCAGCTGCTCGCAAAAGTTGACATTGTCAAAGCTAACACAACCGTTTGAAACCACGCCTTAACACGTGATGCTGACGCCTTTTTCTCCGGCAAAGGCCACATAGCCGCCTCTGAATGGTTTAACATCTTGAAGCAAGGCCATGTTTCCTGTCATGTACCGGGAGCATCCACTATATACATACCAACGGTTAGAGATAGTACCCTTCGGACGTCCCTACACGAGTAACAAAAGAATTAGTTAGATTTGGAGACCCAAGCCATTGTGGTCTTGGGTCGTCCATCCTGCTAAAAATAAACTACTTCTTTCAACTCACAGTCATGATGACTATTTGAAATTGGTGAATCTTTGGATGAATTTGGAACAGGAGATTGAGAACCTTTAATTTCTTGTTCCAGGATCACTTTTGATTCTTAACCAGTACAGTAGACTTTGGCTCAACCACAGCCGGTGAACTTGTGGAAGCTTCGCCTGATTGAGTCTTAGTCAGCTGTTCCAGCTTTCTCAACCTCTTATTCCTTCTTCTTCTTTGTGGCTTAGAGAGTCTAGCCACAGATTTCTCACCAGTGCGTGTACTACCAGATGTAGACACACGAGGTACAGTAGGTTGCTTTACCTTTCTTGCAACAGATGGTTTGGCCTCAGATTTAATCTTAGGTTTTCCCATAGGTTGTACTGGTGGTTTCACCACATTCTGCTTTGGACTTCTGGGAGGTTTCACTATTGGCGACTTAGGGATAACGGCTGGCTGTGAGACAACATGCCGTTTCCCTTGGTTCTTTGATGGACAGTTCACAAGAATGTGACCAACCATGCCATAATGAAAACACATCCTCTTATCCACATGAGTTCTCTTGTAAGGCTCATTAGATCTGGCCTTAGATAACTCTCCATTATGAGCAGGAGGAGTTGGTTTATGAACAGGAGTCTGACCTTTTTCAGTTTGGTTTTTGGGGGTATAATACTTTTGCAAATTCTCTTTGTAACCAAGCCCATAATGAGCTGAAAAAGCCTCATTCTTAACTTGGTTAATATTTTTATAACCCCCGTAAAGCATTACCTTAAGTTTATCATTTGTTTCAATGATATCAGGTTCAGTTAAAATGCAGTTATCACCATTAGTGATAATGTTTTTTTGGACTTTCTGTTCAGTCAACAACTCCTCAGAGACTACTCCTTCAGGGCAAGTGTTAACCGACCCATCTTCAGAAGCAGTAACATACTCCTCACTAGATGTGGAGTTAGATTTACTTGAGGATTCATCCTTTTTAGGGGAATCACCCTTATCAGAGGACTCATCTACACAGGTGAGATCAATGTCTATCAAGCTATTGACAAACTTCCCACTTATTGGTGGAGGAATGGCATTGGTACCAAGACCTAGGCCCTTCAATTTCCTCACTACTGATTCGTAGTGCTCCACCACAAAGCGAGAGTTTTTCAACTTCTCATTTGTACATTTTAACTGCAGGATCTCATTTTGAAGTTTGTTGATTTCATTGTTCCGTTTTTCTAACCCCCTATACGCAACGTCCAAGTGAACTTGTTGCTCACTTATTTGTAAAGAATATTCACATTTTTCTTTTTTCAACGTTTCAACAGACTCTTTAAAACGTTTTTCGTTTTCTTTGTAATTATGAGCTGCCATAGTTAGGGGTTCGATTTTGTCTTGGAGCTAAGAAATTTCAAGCTTTAGCCCTAGACATTTAGAACAAGAAATAACAGAGAAAGGGTTAGAATCTACCTCAGATGATGAACTCTGTGCTTCTCCAATGGCCATGAGAGCAACGGCAGTGGTAGACTCCTTTTCAACAGCTACAGAAGCTTCCATCTCCTCAGCTTCTTTTCTCTCAGCCTCCATCAGCTCCATGATCTCAGCCATGAGACCAACCTGTGTTTGAGCAATGATGGCGTCCTCTAGATGAACACTCCAATCAAAGTTTTCGTCATGCTGAGCTACCAGTGCATTTGACGAACCACCTTGGTGTTGATTGTGGTGGCTAGTGTTGTTGTGGCCGTGGCTGTTTCCCTGGCTAGGTCTGGTGAAACCAGAGGCCGGTGCTCGGTCTTTTTGACACTCACGAGCAAAGTGTCCATAGTTCAGACACTTGTAGCATTTGGCCTTGGATTTATCAAATCCAACCTTAGCATTAGAATGTCCACCAATGAACTTTCTTCCTGTTCTGTTCAGGAAACGCTTGGCCCTCCTCAAAAGCATGGCCATATTCCATTGAATATCCATGTCCTCAATATCATCAGGATCCACTTGGTTAAAGTCTTCTTCAATAGTTTCGGGATTCGTTAGCTTGCCGCCTATGAAATTCTCATACGCAAGCATACATGATGAAAACAATGCTACATGATCTTCAGCTATTTTGACTATTGCAGAATGGTTAGCTGAAGACGTAGCTGGAGGATTTCTTGAGGTGTGTTGATGATTAGTTCCAAACCCTTATCCGGATGCATAACAAGCATGACCACCACACCCATTTGAGTGGTCTTCTTCATTGGAGTGTATAGTAAAGAGGGCAATTCCAGAGCCCGATGATTTTGAAGTGGAAGTCGTCCCATGATACATGGAAGGGTCCTGTATCTGAGGTCTTCCCGAGCTCTCCTTCTTCATAAGATTCATGTTATGAGCTTGAATCTTACCAATAGCCTCATCTACTGTTAACTCATAGAATTTAAGATTTTCCCTCATCAGGGTTGTATACATCTCAAACTTTGGTGGCAAAGCATCAAGAAATTTTTCCACCAGTTCTTCATCGGGATATTTCAATTCAAAAGCTTTCAACTCCTTTTGTAAATGATAGAATCTAGAGATGAGATCATCTAACGATTCATTTTCCATGAAATTGAAGCATTCATACTGCTTCCGGAGAAGATCCCGCTTACTCTTCTTAATGTCACTGTTCCCCTCAAATCTTTTCTGAAGTGCTTTCCAAAGATCCTTAGAGGTGTCATAGCCTCGGCAACTGTGAAACAATTCCCGAGTTAATGACATAGTGATTGAGCCAAGAGCCTTCTTTTCCCGATCATAAGCTTTCTTTTGTTCTTCATCAAGCTTAGAGATGGGCTTTGGCACCTCTTCATCAAGATAGATGTGTGTGGGATGCTTATATCCCTCAATAATTGGTATCCATAATGATGAGTCGGTGTATGAAATGTAGTGCTCAAAACGCACCTTCCAATTGGAATAATCGTTTACATTTAATAGTTTAGGCGGTTTCTGAGGTGTACCGATCTCATTATCATAATTTAACATGTTTCCAAGATTCTTAAGGTTCGACATAGTGAATTACTTTGTCAAAAAATCAGAAAAATCAGACACTGTTGCGCACTTGGTTTTGGCCTTGCGCACTTGAGAAATGGTCTTGCGTAGTTAAGACTTGCTCTTGCGTACTTGTAAGTACGCAGGAGGAAATATTAAGTACGCAGGATATAACTTAAGTTCGCACAAGTTCAGTCTTGCGCACTTGTAAGTACGCAGGAGATAACTCTTGCGTAGTTAGTAAGTACGCAGAAAACTGTACTTTTTACCAAAAATGGTAAGTACGCAGGACACCTTTGCAGCAACTCTCACCAAACTTTTCCGGTCACCTGAAAATCACCGGAGATAGTGAAAAATATGCTGATGATCAATGCAATCAAGCAAAAGGATCAGAAACAAGTTTCTAACCAACCTTTGATGCTCAAAACACACAAATACACAATAAAAATCGGTTTTTGAGAGATTTTTGCTTCTAAAAAAGTGCTCAAGAGCTACCCTTTTTATCACAAAAATCAACAAAAATACCTCTTTTTGCTTGTAAAACTCAGTAAAACGTCTCCAAACTCACTTACAACACTCGAATTCAAGAGCAACGCTCTGATACCACTTGTAGGTCCCTTCGTGTGTGTCGGATCGTCACATGCAAGTGGTCTACTAGTCGCACCGGGTTGCGGAATACCCGTGACTAGGTGGAGAGTCTTACTAAACAAAGTAAACCAAACACGAGAGTCACAATAAATGTTCTTTGTATTATAAACACTCGAAGGTTACAGAGAGAATACAAGCTGCGTACTTAGCAAAACTGAGTTTGTCTAAACAAATGGTTCTGCGTACTTAACCTCTGTGAACCTATCCTATTTATACAGACCTGATGCCTGCGCACTTAGCAAGTGCGTAGGACCAATTGCTCTTGCATACTTAACAAGTACGCAAAGGTGTTCTTGCGTACATGCTAAGTACGCAGGAGCTTTCTCCTGCGCACATGTAAGTGCGCAAAACACTTAGCAGAAAAACAACATACATTATGTAAAAGTAAATACAACTCGATAAACTATTACATAATGACTCATAAATACAAAGACAAATTACATACATTAGTCATACAAACTAAGACTCTATCCAGAGTGTTGTCACAGGAAAGTGAATCAACATAAGCTTACTCGTATTTACTTAAAAGAAGTAGTCACTCGGCACGGGGTGCCAATCTCTATCATTTCGGATCATGATACACGATTCACCTCTCGTTTCTGGCAATCGTTACATAAAGCTTTAGGCACGCACCTAGATATGAGCACAGCATACCATCCTCAAACTGATGGCCAGACATAACGTACTATTCAAACTCTGGAGGACATGCTACGAGCTTGTGTGATTCATTTCGGTAACACTTGGGAGTCTCACCTACCGTTGGTGGAGTTCTCCCACAACAACAGTTATCACACTAGCATCAAGGCAGCTCCATTTGAAGGACTATATGGACGAAAATGCCGTTCTACTATTTGTTAGACCGAGGTTGGGGATAGTCAGCTTACAGGTCCTGAACTCGCACTTAAAACTTTCGAGAAAATCATTCAAATTAGAAATCGTATGGCAGCATCTCGTGATAGTCAAAAGAGTTATGCCGATAAGCGTCGTAAACCGTTAGAATTTCAAGTAGGGGATATGGTCTTGTTAAAAGTCTCACCTTGGAAGGGTGTCATTCGTTTTGGGAAACGAGGCAAGCTGAAACCTCCTTATGTTGGACCATTCAAGATAGTGAAGAGAATCGGGCTAGTAGCGTATCAACTGGACCTACCTGAAGGACTAGTGGTGTACACAACGTCTTTCACGTCTCAAACTTGAAGAAATGCCTGGCAGACGAGTCACTCGCGGTTCTTCTTAAGGAAATACACATTGATGAACAATTGCGTTTCATCGAAGAACCTATAGAAATCATGGATAGGGAAATGAAAACGTTAAAGCACAGTAAAATCCCTATTGTTAGAGTCTGTTGGAACTCAAAACGTGGACCGGAATTCACTTGGGAGCATGAGGATCAGATGATGCGCAAATATTTTCATCTATTCAAGCACTCCTCGTCAAACTCTTAAGGTACTATTCTAATTTTCGGGACGAAAATTATTTCAACTAGGGGATGATGTGACACCCTAGAAATTTTTTTATTTTTTATTAATTATTATCTTAATTTTCGGGACGAAAATCCTTTTAACTAGGGGATGATGTGACAATCCGGCTTTTCAAGTTAACCCCGATAGTAATTCCGTTAAGTTTCTGTTAAATCCTAACCCGGTTAACCTAATCCTAAACTTCAGGAACTATTTCTGCCGTTATTTAATCCTAAGTGCATGAAACTAGAGGGACTGATCTTGTAAATAACCCAATTCCATTTCTGTTGACCTTGGAAAGTCAAAATTGAAGGTTTTTGTTCTTGTTGACTTTTGAAAGTCAAATTCGCAACCCTTAATCCAAATTCAAAACCCACGATCGTTTTCTGTTTAAATTTCGTAACTGAAATAGCACGATAACGGCATTAACAGTCATAACCATCAATTAAATCATCATCATTGATCGAATTAAACTTAATAATGAGTAATAAACTCGTAACCGTCGACACCCACAGCGACCTTGATCAAATTAACTCGAATTCGTCCATCATTTCCACAATTGAACACTTGCGCACACTAAACGAGCACTACAGAAGCTTCTGCACGCATCAATTTGACTGCAATCACAGCAGAGATCACCGGAGACCAAACCAGTCATCGTCGGCATCGGTTCTAGTCGACCACACCCAATTCGTCATCTATTCTGGTACATTCCTACACCATTAGCTTCGTCTCAGTCTTTAGAATAGAAGCCCTATGGTTATTTTCGGCATGAACCAGATTCTAGGGTTCATGCGAAACCAGTTTAATCAAACTATTCTCTAGACCCCGTTTAATATCAATTAAACTATATCACTAGATTCGTAATCCTCTATTTTATGAAAGCCCTATGCCAATTCAAATCTTTATTATCGAATTTAACTCAAATCGATTCTAGGGTTCATATCCATTCGGTTTAATCGAACCCTAACCTAGACACATTTGAAATACAATTAATTCATATCAGTAGATTCGCATCTATATGTATAATGATAGCCCCATGTCAATTTGATCCCAAATCATCGAATTAATCAAGATCCTTTAACTAGGGTTCGTCCATAATCTGTTTTAGGGTTTTTGATCTTAAACACAAATTTAATACAATTAAACCATATCAACAGATTCGCAAGGTTTTAATTAGCAAAAACCCTATGATTCTAACAACTTCTATTATCAGAATCCTTTGAATCAATTTTGTGTTCATATTCGAGGGTTCGGGTTTTCCATTTGGTAATTAACTAATCTAAACTCAACGTTTTCACAATTAAACTCAACCCTAGACTCGCCTATACCAGATTAACAAAACCCCTACGATCTTATAGTTGATCGCGACCAGAATTGGTGAAATTGGGATTGGATTCGATCGGTTCGCGCTAAGGGAAAGAACCCACTCGAATTGTGTGATAAAACAAATTCTTCCGGGTTTAGTTCGCGATACCGTAGCGGGTGAGACTGGTTAATTAAGTGTGCGTGTGTGGGAGAGACCCGGGTTCAAGACCGGGCTCCCACATTCTATTTTTGAGGCACTTTTAATTATAATTAATTATTAAAAACCAAACCCTATATTATTATAATATTATATTAATATGTTTTAGCCCGGGAAACCACCCGTATGCTCGGGTTTGGATTTATATCCTATTTTCATTATCAATTCCACTTTTAAAAATAGTATATCTATATTGTTTTCAAGCCATAACCTCGAATAAAATAATATATTTATATTATTTTCAACCCGTGATTAATATTATAAAATAATATATAAGTTATATCATTTCAGCTCGTTTGATTTCCTCGTGTAAAGTTTTAAAACTATAAATAATATAAATTGTTATATTGTCAACCTACATTTATATTCTCGATTAAAAATAATATAATTATTATTTTCCCACTCGAATAATTGTTTAGAATATTCCTGCGAACCTAAAAATAAAATATTAAATTATATTATTTTCCTAAACGACTCGAACGTACGAATTTATGTAATTGTTTAATTATTATTCATTATTAACGTACGACACGTAACGCTTCGATCGTAATTTTTGTATTAAAAATCTTTATTTTCGTAAACACGTTCGTCTACTCTTAAATCCATAGAATGCGTTAAGATGTTATAACTTCCGTGTCGTCGTCACAAATCTCAACTTGTCCCTAATTTATGTGTTTATAATTTTAGGGCATTCATAAGTCGTCTGAGACTTACGCTTGTGGTTTCAATCTCATACTTGTGTGATACTACCTACTATGCAACGCAGATGAGTTTTCACGGCCCCTTTTACTATTTTATCTTGGGGGAGAAAACATGTCGCAAACTATTTTTGTAATATTGTATTCATATGTTATCAATGTTAAATCTAAGCGTAACACGCTATCACTGAAATTCATCATCATACATCGGACCGTTAATATGGATCTTAGCGAGGTAATGTTTAGTAGTACTACTGTGTTTGACAAATCCCACCCGCGTTAGTCGCGCTAACTCGATTGGAGATCGAACGGGTGAAATGTTAGCCTACTCACATCGTCGGGGTTGACATACCTGGCATGAGGCAAATAAACATGGTTGCGAGCGCTTAAGTTAAACATGAACATAGGTTAGCTACCTATAGATACATATTGAATGATAAATAATCTGGTAAACGTTTATTTACATATGGAAACCTGTGAACTCACCAACCTCGTGTTGACATCTTTTCTTACATATTTTCTCAGGTCGCTAAGATAAGGCACAGGTGCACAAATAGGACATCCATGGGATTCTTCTTTTGATTTATGTCTTACTAAACTATTTAGACTATTTTGAATTATGTTTGGTTTGGACTTTTGGACATTCTGGGAGCGTTTGTTTTGCGAATTTACTTTCTTTACGCTTCGGCGTTAACTCTGATTGATATGATATTTTTATTTGAGTCCCATGTAGAGTCGTTCAATGTAACTAATGACTGAGATCCTGGTTTGTCACTTCCCAAAATGGTAAAACTCCGTTAGTTGAAATTGGGGTGTGACATTAGGCTCTACTGTGCAGTCATGCTCTGCAGTATCACAGAATTGTTGTATATATTGTAGACTGATTACAGGATTAGCAGATAGCGCAACATGTAGTCTTGAACGATTAAGAAATGTTATAATCTCCCTGTAATTCACTATTTCAGGAAGATATGTATCAAGTAGTGCAACCTGATTATGCTTGTACTCCACACGACGATCCATATGCATAAGGGTTGATTAGACTTTGCACAAAATAATAAAGATGTAAAACAAAACAAAACAAAAGTTAAAAATTTTTTTAAATTGCTAAGTCAAAATCACTATTACACCTTGTGGCGAACTTATTAAGTTCGCTTAGAGTTGCAAGAGCCGAACTTACAAAGATCACCTGAGCAAGTTCGCTCAAACGCATGAATAAGCAGACAGTAAATCAAATTTCAAATGTGATGATATCAAGCAAAATCAACGCATGAAACAACATCGATTATCACCGATAAAGACTAATATAGCATCAATTTCAATTAAACCTCAAGCAAAGAAGTCACAAAAGCACTAATATACAACCTGTAACCTAAACCCTCAATAAAACCTTGTCCTGATCAAATCCATGGATGAATACCAGTGAAAATACCTTCAGTGAGATTGCGCAATGAAATGAAATAAGATTCAAATTGTAACAACACATTCCAACACAAGATTTTAGAGAATCAATAAGTTCGCTAAAAACTCAGACAAGTTAGCTCAATATGTTCGCTAGCACATAATAGTGTAAGAAAATCAAGTTCCCAACACTTTGCCTTATATACCCATGTGATTAACTTCGCTAAATCAGGCGAACTTGTTAAGTTCGCTCCCATGCGAACTAAACCAAGCGACCATGTTAAGTTCGCTTTAATTTCCACACTTAGGAAATTTTGAACTTTTCAACTTTCAAACTTTCACATCCCGATCTTTCTTTCTTCCCAACTTGAACATGTAATTGATACAATCCCAAATATTTATAAAATAAAGAGATTTTCATGGAAGCAAGAAAAAAAAATATTTTTGGATTTTTGAAATTTTAAGGATACTAAAACTGAAATAACAAACACATTTTTGATTTTTTAAAACATTAAGCAAAAACACACCTAAAATCTTTTTTGTAATTTTTCAAACTGAGATAAAGCAGTAAACAAAGAAATAAAATCTTTTTGGTTTTTATCTATAGAAAATGAAATGCAAATACTGAACCACATATTTTTGTTCAAACATATCGAGTAAGAAGATCATATCAGTATCTATGATGAAACAAACACACATGTCAAATATAAAATCCCTAGCAGATCTAAGGGTGACCTATAATTTTCGGTGTAAGTACAGTTCACAACTCTTAGGATTATCTCTTTTCAAATGATTATGAAATGATACCCGATATACTTCAAAGTAAACAGGATCAGATCATGACTTTCTAACTTATTCAACACGAATTTGCAACACACAACATGTCAATTTAAGTTGTCAATATTATAGAATTTGAAACTAGAAGCATTTTTCTCCCATGTTCTTGTGAGTTAAGGTACCATTTATATGAAAACAAGGTGTACCCCACATATATGCCAACAGAAATATAAATTTGCAATATAGTCAAGACATATACGACTCGGAGCAAGATTAGATCAATCACCCAGATGAGATTACATCTATTAGCACAAGAGAACAAACAGATCACGTAGGATATAAAAATCAGAACGATTCAGAATCAGATGATTCAAATGGCTTGGCTTATATATGAGGAATCATAAGATTCAGGTATGAGGATCCAACTGTTATCTAGATGTCTTCAATGGAATCAGTAAAGATTATGTATCAATATGATCCAAGGGTAATGTATGTTTGACAGATGTTGTTAAGTACATATCTTGTTAAAACTTCAAATTGCATGCTTTTCGGGACATGGGCAATGATGTAAACCGAAAGTATTGTGCTAAATACATAACCCGATACTGCTCTCATGAAATTCTTAAAGCCATATATATATATTTTATGTCTGATAATGATCTTTTAACACACTCACCCGACATAATATGGGTTCAAATCACGGTTGTAACATAGATCATTATGTTTTCACACTACTAGTGGTTCAAAAACGCTTCTAGCCTACTGACAATTCAAATTACATGTAGATATCCAAATTAAAGATTATAAAGTTGCAATGTTAAATACTCATGAATCTATCATTTCCTGTTTATTCAGACTAAGAAGTTTAGATCAAATCATTTAAACAACTTCAGTCGTAAATACAGAAACCAGGTAGTCATTCTATGGTCATGTGTGTATGATCACCTACTGATGTACTATCATTTCTTCAATATATTCAAGTAATGTCGATTCTATATTTTTCAAATTTGTTTAGAATTTTTATAAATAACATCTTTTTGACAGTAAAAACTAAAAGTATAAGAGTAATAAATCAGTAAATCTATAATATATGAAAGAAATAAAAAAAATACACACTTCCATGAAAATAGTTTTTGAAAATATTTTATTCGAGATTGATCATTCCGACCATCTTTACCAAAAACTGAAAGCGAGTCCGATCAAATGCCTTGGTGAAGAGGTCTGCAAAGTTGTCATCAGTATGCACTTTCACCGGCTCAATCAACCTTTTATCTGCATAATCACAAATAAAATGATATATGATTTCAACGTGTTTAGTTTTATTGTGCTTGACGGGGTTATTAGTGATGGACATTATGGCAATGTTATCAATGAACATTGGGGTGCATGTAAAATTCAAAGCGTAGTCTCTTAATTGTTGCTGGATCCAGAAAATTTGTGAACAACCGGAAGCTGCAATGTACTCTGCTTCACATGTTGAAATGGAAACTGTAGTCTGCTTCTTACACTACCATGATACAAAGTCGATTACCAAGGAACTGGAAACCACCTGTAGTAGACTTCCTGTCCAAGCAGCAACCTCCAAAATTAGAATCTGTATATGCAACAAAATCAAAATTAGATCCATGAGGAAACCAAAGTCCTAGTCTCAGTTTCCCTTTCAGGTACCGGAATATCCTTTTTACTGCAATCAGATGAGATTCTTTCAGTTTTGATTGAAATCTGGAACAGAGACACACGAAAAACATTATATTTGGCCTTGACATGGTTAATTACATGAGAGATCCGATCATAGCTCTGTATAATCGACTGTCAATATCCTTTCTTTCTGGATTTGGACTTAACTTGTGATTCTCATGAATTGGTGTATCATATGGGGAACAGTCTTCCATCTTGAACCGACTTAATATGTCGTTTACATACTTAGACTGATGAATAAAGAAGTCGTCTTCCTTCTAGTTAACTTGCAACCCTAAGAAAAAGGACAACTCTCCCATAGTGGACATTTCAAACTTCGATTTCATGACCCTCAAACTCTATGCATAACTCTTCTTTTGTTGTACCAAATATAAAATCGTCCACGTCAATGTAAACCATCAGGTAATCTCCCCTACTTTCTTTATGAACAAGGTTGAGTAAATTTTGCCATGATCAAAACCATTGTCCAGATGATGTTGAGACAACATTTCATACCAAGCTCTGGCCGCCTAATGAAGTCAATATAGTGTTTTGTCTAGCTTGAACACACGCGAAGGATATAATGGATCTTCAAAGCCCGGTGGCTGACACACGTACACTTCTTCTTTAACCTTGCCATACAAGAAAGCACTCTTCACGTCCAATTGATATACCTTAAACCCCTTGAATGAAGCAAAAGCCAGAAACAACCGAATCGCTTCCAACCTCGCTACAGGTGCATACACCTTGGTGTAGTCAATTCCTTCTTGTTGATTAAACTCGTGTACGACCAACCTCGCTTTATTCGTCACCACGACACCTCTATCATCTTTCTTAAATTTAAAGACCCATTTTGTGCTGATCGGATACACTCTCTTAGGAAGATCAACCAAATTCCAAACCTTCAATTTATCAAATTGAGCTAGCTCCTCCTGCATAGCCTCAATCCAATTATTGTCTTGTAACGCCATTTCCACGTTCTTCGGTTCGATCTGAGAAATAAAACAAGAATGTGAGCAACCATCAAGAACTCCAGTATCCCGAATGTAAGAATATAAACAAGTTTTGACTCCATCCTGCAAATTCCCAATGATATTCGTCACCAGAAGATCTTTTAATTATTTGATGGAAGCAACCTCAGAAATAGGTAATACATCAACTTGAGTAGTTTCCACTTGAGAAGGAACAACTTGAGGTACTAGAATCACTAGATCTAGATTAGAAGAAATATCCCCCGGTACTTGTGTAGAAGTAGACGAATCATCACCAACAATCAAAGGATCAGTTAAAGAATCTTGGAAAATTTAATCATCTTCGTCACTGTCAGTTTCATGAGTACCCGAACAGGGTGCAACATTCGAATCAGGGGTTTATGATGAAACTAATAATGGAACCGCCAATTTTGGTGTAAAACCGCAATCTTGGTCACCATTGCATGACTCATAGCATAGCAGCCTCTTCAGCAGACAAATCATGAGCAAAATTGAATGACTTGAACGGACTGTGATAGTCAAACGCCCACTCTGGACCAACCGCCTTCTGAGGGATAGACCGATTAAAACAATCGATATTGAACCATTCTTCGACCTGTCGTGATTCCTTTTTATACACTCGTTTATTCAACGAATTTGCTACATATCCAAGAAAAACCCCTTCAATGGCCTTTTCGCTAAACTTAGTTGGAACATTCATGGTCTTCAGAAGAGTACATTGATTCCCAAAAGGGAGAAGATAGTCCAAATTAGGCTTTCGCTTATTTAACATCTCGTAACACGTCTTGTTGTGTCGCTTCACGGTCAGAACACGATTAAGGACATGATAAGCAGTATTTACTGCTTCGGCCCAGAAAGTAACCGGTAGCTTAGAATCCGCCAACATGGTTCTTGCTACTTCAACTAATGTTATGTTCTTTCGCTCAGCCACTTCATTCTGTTGAGGAACATATGGCGCGCTAAATTCATGATGAATACCCTTTTATAAACAAAAGAATCCCGTCTTGCTGTTCTTGAATTTCGTGCCATTGTCACTTCTAATATGCTTGACCTTCTGCTTGCAAAGATTCTCCAACCATAGAATCAAGTATTGAACCGTCTCAGTTGTTTCATATTTTGTTGCTAAGAACTTGACCAATAAGAATCTTAAAAAGTCATCAGTTACCACCAGACAATACGATTTTCCTCCAATACTTCGAATACCTATCGGCCAAAAAAAATCCATGTGTGGTAGCTCCAAAGGAGTAACAATAGAATTCTGCTTCTTAGATTTGTGGGACTTTCTGTGCTGCTAGCCTTTCTTGCAAGGGATACAATCATACGACACATAATACTTCATTTTGGGTATTCTAGTAACCAAATTATTCTTTACCAAGTAATTTATCTTTCTAAATTTGATGTGTGCAAGCTTCTGATGCCAAAGAATAGAATCAGATTCAGACTCCTTGGACAGTAAACTTGTAGGAACTGAATCGGTTGTTGTAGCAACACTCATGTCTAAGACATATGTGTCATTCTTCCTCATAGCCTTTATCAAAATCCATTCTTCAGGTATAATAAATTGCGGCTTCAGAATACAACATTCAAAATCATTAAAATGGAATGAAACCTTTTTATCGCACATTTGGGACACGCTGAGTAAATTGTGCTCGAGTTGCTCAGCATAATTGACTTTCTCAAACTTCACTTTCTCATTCTTCTACGTTCCTTGACCAGTTATGTAACCACCTTTATAACCCGCAAAAGCGACATAACCTCCATCTATCCTTTTGACATCTTCAAGCAAACGAATATTTCCAGTCATATGCCTAGAGCAACCACTGTCAACATAGAATTGTTGTTTACAGTCCTCCTTGGTTGACCCTACATAAACAAGAAAAATCAGTTAGAAATAGGGACCCAAGCCATTATGGTCTTGGGTCTACCATTAGAATCAAAATAGACTACTTCAAGCAATTCACTATCTTTATTATCATCACCCTTGGTAATTGAGACGATGATTCAGAACCAGACGACTTTGATTTACTAACATTCTTTTTCATATGAAAATTAGGTTGATTTTGAAAATCATGATTGTTTGAAAAAAAAATTAGTTTGATCAATTTCTAAAAGTTTCTTTAACCGTCTGTTCCGTCTCCGTCTTTGAGGTCTTGAAAGCTTAACCTCAGATTGTGAAGTATTTTTGAATCTAACTTTTGGATTCTCAACAGATTGTTGAAAAACCACACGCTTTCTAATACTAGATTGCACAAATCCTCGTTTAGTCAAACAAACTTTCACATCCACATGATGTTTCAAATCTTACTTAAACCCATATGGTTTAGCAAATGTTTGTCTAGGCACATTTTGCCTCCCATATTGATGCACCACATTATCAGATGTAGGCTGTACCACACCAGGCCTTTTCAGAATCTTCACTACTTGAGGTTTGGATTGACTAACAACTGGTTTAGAAATACACTTTGGTTTCTCTGAAATGATAGGATTTTTCTCCTTATTCTTGTAAGGACAGTTAACCACAATATGCTCCACTTCATTACAGTGAAAACAAACACGCCTTTCTCTGTATTCTTTGACATAAGGAACCCTTCGTGAATTTGAAGAACTTCCCGATATATAACCTTTAGAAGATTCACACTCAACACCATCTAGCTTCTTTGGAACATAAACTTTCCTTGACGAGTCAGTAACATAAACCTTTGGAATTTGAGACTGAACAACTTTAGGTTTTTCTGAATCACTTTTTGCTTGATAAAATCAAGTGTTGATTTGTTCTCAACTTTAGAAACCCTTGTTTTGATGTCACCAACACTTACAAACACCTACTTTTCAATCACTAGTTTTGGTTGCATAACCTCATCAGGTTCAGTTAGTATACATCTATCTCTTGTCACTTGCTTTATCACCTTTGGTTCTTCAATTTTAATCTCCTTAGGAACACCTTCAGTCTTGGTATCATAAAAAATGTCATCCTCACTGTCTGAGTCATACACCATATCCTCCCCCGTGACAGGATTCACCTTCAACATAGTCTTAGGATCTAAATCCTCATCTTTTACAATCTCAGGTGCAATAGAATAAATTACATTGAATGGTGGAGGAATGCAAATAGCACTGCCAATTCTTTTATCTCGATCAATGTTGTCATTGTAGTAATTCAGAAAAAATGAAGAATTTCCAAAACCTTCTAACTTTCTGTTCAACCTAAGTATCTCTGCTTCAGATGCAGCAAGTTCCTTGTTTTTCTCAGCAATATCAGTATTCCTTTTATCAATCTCTGCATAAGACATATCAATATGATACACTTTCTCTTTTATCTTCAAGGTCAGATAATTTATGTCTCTCTTCAAAGACTCAATCCTTTCAACGAATAACTTCTCATTATCCTTCAATGTTTGATTTACGGTGTGCATCGATTTCATATCACAGATCAAGTTTGTGTTATCATCCATAACCCTCATCATTTTATCCTTCACAGAAATACAGTTAGAACAAAATATATCACATATAACATCTTTTACCTTTGTAGGATCAGACATATCATCCATGAAGACTTTTGCTGTAGGAATTTCTTCTTTCACTTAGGTACTCTCTTTGTCAGAAGAATCTCATCTTCAGAAACAGTTGTTGTAGAATCTTTATCATCAGAACTATCATCAGAATGAACTTCACTAGAAACACTATCTTTAATAACATTTTCTTCAGCTTCATCATTCAACAACAACCGCAGTCAAAATCAAGGAGCATCGTCTAATGCACTGGTAGTTCAAGATGATGATAACTTTGACTGGGAGTTGATCTGGAAGATGCCATAGTCTCACAAACTCAGATAGGGTTGATGTCATAAATCGTTGAAATGATGAAATCTTAAGAAAGGGAAGCAACTGCTGCTGACTAGCAGGAATTTGCACCCGCTCTAATGGCAATCAGAGAAGCGTCCGGTTCATCAACTGAGGTAGATTCTAATTTTTTTTATTGTTGTTTCTTGTGCTAATTGTTTAATCTTAAAAGGCGAGAATGATCGAATCCATGATTAACTCGAACCTCTACGTAGAGCACCTCTAAACTACAAAGAAAATAAAAAACGTTTTAACGATTCTATTGAAAATCTTAGAAAAGATAAAAAAGATTTTTCAATTAAAATCAGTGAACAAAAATTTCATTTAGATGTTGCCTACAGAGAGCTAGAGAAAAAGAATGTCGAAATAGCCAAACTACAGAATGAGATTCTAAAGTGAAGTGGCAAAATTGAGAAGTTGAGAAATTCTCGTTTTGTGGTGGAACACTACGAGTCTGTCGTACCACAAGTGAATGGCGAAGGTTTAGGTACTAATGCCATTCCTCCACCTGTTAACGGAAAATTTGTCAATGGGCCTGTCAACATTGATCTGTCCTTTTTAGATGATTCTTCTGTTAAGGCAAATTCATCTTCTGATGAAGAATTTTATTCTGATGAATGTTTCGAAGACAACAAAGTCGAGGGTATTGTCTCAGAGGAGTTGCTTGATGAACCCAAAATTAACAAAAACATTATCACCAACCATGACAATTGCATTTTAACTGAGCCTGATATGATTGAAACAAATGATAAATTAAAAATGTTGCTTTATGGGGGTTTCAAAACCATAAAGCAAGCAAAGAAAGAAACATCTGCTAACAAATTGGGTAAGAATTTTCAAGAAAACATTGATAAACATTATACTCCCAAAAGTCAATTAACATCGGGTCAAGCACAACCGGCTGTTCATCAAACCACTCTTGCTACTCATCAGGATGAATCTACAACATCCAAAATCAGAGAGCCTTATAGAAGAAATTTAAAAAAAAGAAGGAATTTCTTTCACCATGGTACATTCAGTCACATTCTTGTGAACTGTCCAAATAAGAATCAGGAGAAACGGCCAGTTGTTCCACAACAGGCTAAATTCCCTAAAACAGCTTCAGTGAAGCAACCCAAAAGACCAATTCCTAAATCTGTGAAACCACCAGCCAAGAACATGGTTAAGCCAAAACCCGTGGCTGTACCATATGTTGTGAAATAGAATAAGCAACTTGCTGTTCCTGGTGTATCTACCTTGGTAGTACACAGTCTGGTGACAAGCCTGTGGTGAAACTCTCAAGGCCACAGAGGAGGAGACGGAATAAGAGATTGAGAAAACTTGAACAACACCTAGTTGGTTGTCAACCGGGTGAAGTCTCTACTCGTTCACCTGTTGTTAACAATAACAAGCCAATTGTTCAAGAAAAACAAGTCTGGAGAAAGAAACTCATTACTTCTCAATTCTCTGATTCTGACTCTTCAAAAGAGTCACAAATTTTTGACCGTTATGATTGCGAGTTAATAGAAGTCATTTATTTTGAGAAAACCTGACGACCCAAGACCACAATGGCTTAGGTATCCAAATCTATCTAATTTCTTTTGACTATGAAGGGACATCTAAAGGGAAATCATACAAACCGTTGGTATGTTGATAGTGAATGCTTCCGGCACATGACAGGCAACATGGTACTGCTTCAAGATGTTAAATCATTCAGAGGCGGCTATATGGCCTTTGCAGGAGAGAAAGGGGGAAGTATCACCAGCCAAGGCGTAGTATTAAATGGGTGTATTAGTTTTGACAACGTTAACTACTGTGAACAACTCAAGCATAATCTGTTAAGCGTATCACAAATGTGTGACAAAGAGTACTACGTAATGTTTGACAAGTCTGATGTCTAATTCTCAAACCAGGCTTTAAGATTCCTGAGGAATGGATTCTGATGCGAGCACCGAGAACAAATGATACATATCAGATTGATATGAGTGTGGAAAAAACCACAAAATCAGTTGCTACTTGTTTACTTACTAAAGCAACAGATTTTGACTCAATCTTGTGGGATAGGAAACTTGGACACATTTCTTTTAGAAAAATGAATTACCTTGTCCAACACGGTTTAATAATCGGGGTTCCTAAGTTGATATTTTCAGTTGCAGATGATTATATGCCTTGTAAAAAGGGCAAACAACAACGAAAATCTCACAAGCCCAAGACCCAAGACTCAATTGATACCCCTTTGGAGCTATTACACATGGATTTATTTGGCCCCATAAATATCAAGAGTATTAGTGGAAAGTCATATTGTCTAGTTGTTACTGATGACTACTTACGTTTTTCTTGGGTTCATTTTCTAGGCATAAAGGACGAGACAACTGAGATTCTTCAATACCTTATTCTAAGCTTGGAAAACTTATGCAAATTGAAAGTGAGAAGAATCAGAAGTGATAACGGCACAGAGTTCAAGAATAACATAATGGAGCTTTTTTGTCTAAAGAAGGGCATTCATCATGAGTTTAGCATGCCGTATACACCTCAGAAAAATGGAGTTGTAGAATGGAAGAACAAAACTCTAATAGAAACTACACGGACTATGCTGGCTGATGCCAAACTCCCAATTACTTTTTGGGCTGAAGCGGTAAATACAACATGTCATACTTTGAACAGAGTTCTTGTGGTGAAACATCACAAACAAAACTTGTTATGAGTTAATCAACAATCGACCACCAAATTTGGACTACTTAATTCCTTTTGGTAGTCCATGTTCCTTGTTACTACAATCCAAAGATCGTAAATCTAAATTTCATGAAAAAGCAACAAAATGCATCTTTCTTGGATATGTTGGCAATTCTCCTTGCAAGAGGGTTTACAAAAGGAAAAACACTCAGTAGAAGAATGGTTTAAGGTATATTGTAGTAAGCATAACATTCCACCATAACCAACAGGTAGAGCGTGGGGTTTTGATTATGACCCTCTTTTCAAGTCTTTCAATATTCAGGATTTATCTGCTGAAGATGATGCCAGTTTGTATGAACATTGTAGTTGCAGTGATCACTCCACATTCTCCACTAGGTCCACAGTACCTATTCCTACCACTGATCCTAATGCATCATCTGCATCAGGAACTCTTGATGGTGACACTAAAGAAGACTCAAATATTGAAGGAAACGATGCTCAAGCTGATCCTGACATTTCGGAAGGAGATGAAGCTCAAGTTGATCCTATTAATATTTCTTCTTCAGATTCTCATGATGTGGGGGAAATTAGTATGAATCTTGATTCAGTTATCCAGGAACAGGACATACCAGAAACAAGGGTGCATCGGAATCATCCAATTGACAACATTATTCGTGATCCTGATGCTAGAATTCAAACAAGGAGTCGAACAATTATAGAGAATACTAGTCTGTACACAGAGATACTTGATACATGTATCATGGAGAAATGCTTGCATGTTGCATTTGTATCCCAAATGGAGCCAAAGAACGTTAAAGAGGCTCTAACAGACAACTATTGGATTGAGGCAATGCAAGATGAATTGTCATAATTCCAACAGTTGCATGTATGGGAGTTGGTTGATTTGCCAAAAGGAGTACACCCTATTGGTACTAGATGGTTTTTAAATGCAAAACCGACGATCGGCATGTTGTGATCAGAAACAAGGCACAAATAGTTGTACAAGGGTTTTATCAACAAGAGGGCCTGGATTACACCGAGGTGTATGCACCAGTTGCTAGAATTGAAGCAATCAGATTGTTCTTCGCTTATGCCTCATACGTTGGCTTCAAGGTCTATCAACTTGACGTGAAGAGCGCTTTCCTTTATGGTAATGTTCATGAAGAAGTCTACATCACTCAACTACCTGGATTTGAAAATCCACAATTCCCAAATAAAGTGTACAAATTGGATAAAGCACTTTATGACCTTCATCAAGCACCAATGGCATGGTATGAGACGTTATCCAAGCATATACTGTCTAATGGTTTCAACATGGACAGATAGATTCTACTCTCTTCATAAGGAAAGCAGAAGATGATATTCTTTTGGTAGAAGTGTATGTGGACGATATCATATTCGGGTCAACAAACGAAGAAATGTGAAGAAAATTTGAAACGGTGATGAAGTCTAAGTTCGAGATGACCAACATGGGTGAACTATTGTAGGATCGTAAGATTACAAGGTGATTCTGTTCTAGTTGATATTGGCGGAAACAATAGCAACCAACAAAGTAAACAAGTAAACAGCAAGAATACTAATAAATTCACTGTTGTATTAGACTTCTGAGATTACAAGTTTACAAGTAAAACACTATCAAGAAGCACTATCAAGGCACGACAAGCACACACGAGACACACTTTGTTTGAAGTGTTTACAAGATATATATAGTAACTTAGAATCAAGACAGACCATTGATTCTAAGGATCAGATCTAACACAAGCCGTTGATCTTGTTTATTAATCTAAGTTACACGTAAAGGCTAATCTAGTTAACTTTACTGAAACGTCTTCTTATGCATCATTGTTTGCATGCTTGGAGAAGCGCGTCATTGTCCTTTATTGGTTGCACCAGTGAGGTTCCTTCTGCTTGGAGTGTGGCAGTTGCTTTTGCAGAAAGGTGTCGGAGGCGCTTTGCATGGATAGTCAGCTGCAACGTTTGATCTTCAGAGAATAAAGCTATCAGCAGCAGAGATGAGAATAATGTTGCTGATAAGCCTATCAGCAGCAACAAGTGTTGAATGCTGCTGATAAGCCTATCAGCAGCAACAAGTGTTGAATGCTGCTGATAAGCCTATCAGCAGCAACTTGTGTTGAACGCTGCTGATAAACCTATCAGCAGCAACAAGTGCTGAATGCTGCTGATAAGACTATCAGCAGCAACAAGTGTTGAATGCTGCTGATAAGCCTATCAGTAGCAACAAGTGTTGAATGCTGCTGATAAGCCTATCAGCAGTATTTGTACTTAGAATAATTTGGTAGCAATCAGTCTTTGGTTCTACAAACTCCCCCTATACTGATGCAACCAAAATTTTTCTAATTACTTTGCTGCTGAAGCTTTTACATGTGGCTGACTATCCTTTCAACCTCATAGCCTCTTGGATCCTTGCTGGGATTGTTCAGTGGAAGTTCAGACAGAGTCTTGATGTCTTTGTGTGGCATTTTGTAGATTGCTTTGCTTGAACATCTCATCTGCTGCTTCTTTACATCAATCAGAGTGAACTCATTCAAATCAGCATTGTAGGACCAAGATACAAATGGAGAGTGGGACTTGAGTGGTTTGACATCCATGACCACATCTTTGCTAGGGTTGAAGTAATGTCTGATTGCTAGCATAAGATGTTTCCCACTCTCATTTGCAGGCTCATTTGCATCTTTGCTAGAATAATTTGGTAGCAATCAGTCTTTGGTTCTACAACTATCATTTTTCTTAGGATTGCAAGTCAATCAGATGGAAGATGGCATTTACCTACATCAAACTAAGTATGTACACGACATCTTGGAAAAATACAAGATGAATGATTGTTCTACTTATTGCACACCAATCCCAGTCAACCACAATCTAAGTCCAGATAAGGACGGCTAGGACGTAGATTGAAAATTATATCGTGGAATGATTGGTTCTCTAATGTACTTAACAGCATCAAGAGCTGATATTATGTTTGTTGTATGCTTATGTTCAAGGTTTCAATCATAGCCAAAGGAATCACATTTGATTACTATGAAAAGGATATTCAGATATCTAAGAGGGAAACCCCTATTAGGTCTCTGGTATCCCAAGCATCGGTCATTTGATTTCAAAGCTTACACTGATTCAGATTACGGTGGTTGTAATCTAGACAGGAAACAACTTCTGGTGGATGTCAATTTCTGGGAGATAGGCTTGTCTCCTGGCAGTGTAGGAAGCAATCGACGGTTTCTGTATCAACTTGTGAAGTAGAATACATTGCTGCAAGATGTTTTTCTAAAATCTTATGGATCTAGCAATAACTCAGAGCCTATGGCTTGAATTACACTGGAACTCCAATGTTCATTGACAACAATGCCACAATGTCTATCACAAACAACCCGGTGAAACATTCCAAAACTAAGCATATTGAAATACCTCACCATTTTATCCATTACTATGCTAAAAAACGCTTAGTTGAACTTGTGAAAGTTCACATGGATAACACTTATGCCGACCTTCTCACAAAATCCTTAGATCATCTCGTCAGCATGATAGGAATGTTCAATACTGAGTGAAAAACATTTTTCAAAAACAAACATATTTCTTGGAAGTTAAAATTATTTTCTTTTAAATTTTACTTCTTGTTAAGTTTATTTCTGTTAAAAAAAAACCTTTCATAAAAACCAAACAAAATATAAAACTATAAAAAGTTTCATAGTCATTTGAAGTTACGAGGAAATGATAGTATATCAGTAAGTGATCTAAATTTCTTAGACTGCACAGTTGGGAAATGATTGCATCATGACTACTTAAACTATTTATAAATTATCATTTAATTTGAAATGTCAGTAGGCTAGAAGCATTCATTAAATCATTAGTAGTGTGAAAATCTAAATATATTTGAACCCATGTTTTGTTGCGTGTGTGCATAAAAGATTTATAAAAGATCATTATCAGAAATAAGATGTAAGATTTTGGCTAGTATTATCTTTTGAGACTATTTTCGGGTTATATCTTTAGCACAATATTTTGGTTCACTTCGCTGCCCATACTCACAAGTATGCAATGAAAAGTTGAGCTAAGATATGTCTTGACAACAACCGTTAAGCAAATACTACCCCCTTGGTTCACATCTGTTCCATTGAAGACATCCAGATATTAGTTGGATCCCATTACCTGAATCTTCGGATTCCATATCTATTAGCCTGAATCATTACAATATATAAACCGAAGATAAACCTCACGAACCAAGACAAATGAATCAATCGATTCTAAATCTTATGATTCTTGATAATCCTTATGGAGTCTGCTTGATTTTCTTTGCTAAACGATGTAACGTCAACCTGGAGATTCTAATAATCCTTGCGAAAATCTTAGATGTCTTGAGATAATGCATTTACTCTCTGCAAAAATAACCGTGGGGTACGCATTGTAGAATTTTAAATGGTACCTTAACTCACATGAAAATGATCCAAGAATGCTTATAATTTCAAATCTTACAATATTAACAACTTGAATTAACATGATATGTATTTCAAATTGATTTTAAAGCAAGTATGTCATATGATCCCTATTTCATTGAAATTTATCTTGTATCACTCTTTGCTATATATTTATGCCTGATATGATACTCTGCTCATGACTTGATCAAAAAAGACGTTCACTGTAAGTATTCTGTTATTCGGTAACTTGTACAAATGATCAAAGAAAACAACAAAAATATTTTCGGGGTATTTTAGCTTAAATTTTGAAAAATGATAAAAAGATTTTATGCACATTTCTTTCAAAAACTTCTAGAAACATCTTTGTTACACTTACAATTGAACGTATCTATCATGTTCGTCGTCTTCAAATACTTCATAAACAAAAAAATTTTAGTTCAAAATTGAGCAGGTTATAAGTCATGCGTACTTAAGCAAGTACGCATAGCTTAAACCATGCGTACTTATTAAGTATGCATGAATTAACACATTCATACTTGTCAAGTACACATGGTAATGTTCATGCGTACTTGCTTAAGTACGCAGGGTCTGTAGAGCGGGGTATATATAATGGCACGAGCATTTACTCCTCATTTGAACACTCTACTCTTCAGACCTCACAATCCGCTCATATACTCGAAAATCATTGTGCTACAAAATTGTTTTCAATCACAGGCATATATTCAGAATCATCTCTAGATCATTTGGTGAGAAACTCAACAAATTTCAACCGTTAAATCTTCCATAATTGAGAAATTCTTGATGTTCTTGAGACTAGGGTTTGGTGACCAATTTTTCAGATCATATAGATGTTTGCATGTAAAATTGTGTAACCATTTACGATTCTAATCATCAACTCAAGTCGTTTGACGCAAAATCCATTTATTTAAATGTTTGATTTTGAGTTTTGATCTTGGGTTTGAGCCATCACTTGGCGTCGGCCCATTTTGATGCAAATGGGACTTGTGTTGTTTGATAATAGTATCCACCAAAGTCACATTGTGTTCCTACATCTTTTACGACACCATGAGAGCAAGAATTGTAGACCATTAACACCAAATTGATAATTTTGAGACTTGGTAAATCGACTGAAAAAAGACTCCTGCGTACTTACAAGTACGCATGAAGGATTCTACATGCGCTTGATAAGTACGCAAGAAAAGTATTGCCCATGCGTACTTACAAGTACGCATGAAGGTGGAACCTGAAAATTTTCTAAGTCCTAAAAATAAAAAGTTTACTTTGTGTGTCTACTATGTCTTAACTATTACAGGTGTATTACTTTTATCTTTAAAACTGTTCTAATCTTGTTTTATTGTGTATTTTGCAGCTGTGGCTAGAAGAGCTTACACTGATGAGTTCAACATGTTGGCTCTCACCGACCCGGAATGGAGAGGTGCTGCTGTCAACTACCAAGAGATTGTTACATTTTTGAATCGGTCGAAGCTTGCATATTCTATCTCAGCAAATCCTATAGTCTCACGACCTTATGTTGAACATTTTTGGGAAATCAACAAATAGTTATATCTGAAGGCACAATCTGTCAAGTTTTACAATTCAATGACTAGGCAACAGATCCCACTGTTTATGCTGGTTATGTTATTGATGGCTGTTGAAGGCAACGAATGGGAATGTTGGCAGGATAGACTACCCATCATACAAGAAAGGATGGTTTCTAGATCAGTGGAGATATTTTACCCACATCATGATTATGTGCATATCTGCACGTAAGGCTGGAAAAGACGCCATGGGCCATGAGCTTGAATCAGCCATGGTGGGTATATCACTGAACAGAGGCTACAATTTCTCACGCTACATCTAAAAGTCTATGTTGGAACAAATAGACGCAGCTGAGAGATTTAGGTTTCTTTTATATCCTCGCTTTATACAGCTGGTTATCAATCACTTTTTGCCTAATCTTCCACGGATAGGACATCGGTTACAGGTTAAACGTGTGGATAAAAGGGTATTTGTACAATTCATGAAAGTAGGAACTGAAGAACCCATACCTGTTCACACACATCTGTTTAGGCATTTAATTAATGAAGCATATATTGCCCATGTTGATGACAGATGGTATAGTATTAATTCTGAACTAGAAGCTAGTGACCATTCAGATGAAGGACCACAAGATGAAGAGGAGGTTGAACACCAAGGTGACGGTGATTCGAGTAATGATGATTCTGATGATGATGAGAGTGATAGTGATAATAGTGATGGTACGGAGGGAACGAACTCAGAAAGAACTATATCTGACTCATTCGATTGCGATGATGCACCCGATCAAGCACATCCACGTTGGAATGTTCAGGAGTCCCTTCCTGAATCATCTTCCAAACTTCGACGAAAGGATAGTTCTGATAGTGAATTTCAACATGATGATGAATGTTCCGAGAGTGAGGCTGAAAAGGCGCATATGGAAGAACGAAGACAGAAATTCAGGTCAGATCGCCCATGGAATGTTGTCATGGATCAAATAAATTTCCGCCTTCAAGCCCAAAGGAATCCGGAACAACCAACACAATTGTATCTACGATACAAGAGATGATTCAACGATAGTATCTCTTCATCATATTTCAATCCAAATCTCAGTTGCAACCCTACCTATAATGGCCGCCGAGTCCATTATAGTGGCAACACATTGGAACCGACTGTCATCCCAACAACATCTCTTGGAGTACATGCTACTGCTGGCACTTTACCACCCATGACTCACTCCATAGAATTTGGTCACCTTTCTGAGTTGTTTGCTGATACAATCCATGAGACGAGTGAAGCCTCTACGGCTAGAGAAGTTGATCCCCGAGAGGCCCGCAGCTCATCCTTAGAATCTCAAATTGAAGCCTTACTCAAGGATGCCGCCAACTCAAAATCACTACTTGAAGCACAACAGGCATAGATAAAATCACTCATTGACGAAACCACCAAGTTAAGGCACCAATGGCAGAGAACTCAAGAACAACTCAAATCATTGCTGGAACTTCAAGCAATCCAATTCAAACTCAATGGTTCTATTCTAGGTCACAAGCAAGCTTTCAAAGCTAAGATGCTAATTCAAAGAGAGGAGCATGTGCTCTTGGTTGACATTGTTACAATGCTTCTGAACCAGCTTGGTGCTCAGGGGGAGACCAGTAAGAAAGCAGAGGAAGCCTGTCGCCACGTTGATCTAACTGGTGATAAGGATCAAGACAAGGATCCTGGTGTCGGGCCCTCTGGTGGTGCTGGTAGTGAGCAAAAAGCTGTTTTACTTCACTATCAGTAGTACCAACGGCACAAGGGGAGTCTACACAGGAAAGAACAGGTGGTGGAAGTGACAAGGGTAAGTCCGTGGCAGAAGTCATGGAAGACCTATCCATAGAACCGGATTTGACCAATGAAACAATGATTGGAGCCTTAGAAGAGATCGAGGAAGGTGAGATAGACTCTGGTGATGAGTGGGATGAAGAAGGAGAGGACGTGTTGATTGAGTTTCCCAAAGGGGATGGTGAGGGTGTCTATGAATTAGAACACGGGGAGATTTTTGAAGCCCCTACAATACATGAACCGACCGAACCTGAAGTTGCCTTTGTTAGTGTTGAGGCAACAATAGTTGAGGTCTCCCAAACTAACCCCCTTCATAAAGCAAGTAATAGTGACAATAGTGGCAACTCTTGGAGGAGGGCTCCTCAAGAGTGTTTCAAAAGGCCACAGCTAGCCGCCTGGTACAAGTCACAATACAACGATAAGCATGGCGGTACTGGTATGATCATGTCTATAAGATTCGAAGATCATAAATGTTTATTTGCTATTAAACAATTTGGAGGGGTTCAATACCTTAAACCGAAAAATGAAGCCTTTAACTCTTTTCCCAAGTACGACCTAGTCAACCTGGCTAACCGAGAACTCAGCAGCGAAACATCTTTTACGGTTGCCAAAGGTCTTTGGGGAATGTTATAGAAGGAAGGTCACTCTGGGAAATTTGAAGTATTCAAGCCACAAATGCCGAGGCGTGTCAGAGACAAAACACAGAGACATCCTGTGAAACAAAAGTTCTTGAAAAATCTTGTCTACAAACCAGTAATGTGTGAGACTCACATACCTCTGAGGAAAATTCCACAGGATGTGTTGGGAAACCTATGGTACTGGTATGTAGACCCAGTAACTGGCGAGGCTGTTGTGATCGAGAAGCTCAGTTTAAAAGAGATAGTCAGGGTATTTCATGAAATCTATTTCATCAACTTTTCGGTTCGAGATCTGGAAGTATTGGTTGACAAATACTGCATACACACGGATGAGTGGACGAAGCTGCTAGCCAACTACTACAACAAGCTGATAAAATTTTGCTACAACTACAAGTTAGGGTTGGGCGATGGAAGTCAAGCTGGAGGTACGTAAGAAGAATGAACATATCCAGAGCTACTGTCAAGGGGGAGTTTGTTGAAGCATCTTTTGGTGACAGGCACTCTGGATAACGCTGAAGCTTTTTGTTTATCTACAATTCAGTCTTTATGTATTTGTGTTTGTCTTGTTGTTGATCGAGTTATAATTTACTTTTGTCTGAACTGGACTGTTTGACGTTTTGTAAGTTGTATGTTATTGGGTACTAAACAAATACGCATGGAAAGTCTTCCAGCGTATTTGTCAAGTACACAATTGGTCATGCGTACTTAGGTAAGTACGCATGAAGGTTGTTCATGCGTACTTACAAGTACGCATGACCAGGGTCTATAAATAGGCAAGTCTGTTTCACATTTCAGCAGAGTGGTAATCACACACACAAATACGCGCGGGTTATCATGGTATCAGTCAAGAAGTCATTTCAAGTTTTTGTACTTGTGATTGTAAACAGTTGCTATAATAGACCGAGTATTTTGAGTACGAGTACTTGTTATTATCATGTTTACATTTGTCGTCTTACATTGTTCCACCTAGTCACGAGGACTCCGCACTCGTGTTGACTAGGCTACACACACACATGATCACGATCTGACACAAACAAACACAACCCCAGGACCTACAAATTTTTTTTGTCATAGAGAAGGACGGTACAATGCGTATGTGCATTGACTACCGTGAGTTAAATAAACTGACGATCAAGAATCATTACCCCCGGTCTAAGAATCGATGATGTATTTGATCAACTGCAAGGCGCATGTCATTTTTCGAAAATAGATCTTCGTTCTGGATATCATTAACTAAAGGTTCAAGAAGAAGATATTCCTAAAACGACTTTCAGAACAAGATACGGACATTACGAGTTCACAGTTATGCCATTTGGACTCACTAGTGCCCCAACCGCATTTTTGGATATGATGAATCGTATCTGTAAACCATATTTAGATAAACTTGTTATCATTTTCATTGACGATATACTCATTTATTCTAAATCTACGGATGAACATGGAAGCCATCTCAAAACGGTGTTAGAACTTCTGAGAAAAGAGAAATTGCACGCTAAATTTTCTAAATGTGAACTCTGGTTTCGATAATTACAATTTCTGGGTCATGTGATAAATGCAGAAGGCATTCAAGTAGACCCAATAAAGATTGAAGCTATATCTAAATGAGAAATCCCAAAATCTCCGACAAAAATCGGTAGTTTTCTGGGTCTGGCTAGAAGCTACAGGTGGTTTAATTAGGATTTCTCAAAGATTGCAGTCTCGCTAACTACTTTGACTTGTCAATGTGTAAAGTATGAGTGGGGATCTAAATAAGACGAAGCTTTTCAAAGTGTGAAACAAAAACTGTCACATGCACCTATGATGGCTTCCCCATATGGTAAAGAAGACTTTGTAGTATATTGTGATGCTTCACACAATGGCCTAGGTTGTGTGTTAAAACAGAGAAACAATGTCATTGCTTATGCATCTCATCATTTGAAGTCACATGCGAAGAATTATACGACTCATGATCTAGAGTTAGGTGCCATAATTTTTTCTTTGAAATTATGGAGGCACTACCTCTACGAAGTCAAATTTACTGTTTATACTGACCATAATAGTTTATAATATATATTTGGTCAGAAAGAACTGAATATGAGACATTGACGATGGTTAGAAGTTTTAAGTAAGTATGATTGTGAAATCTGCTACCACGAAGGTAAGGAAAATGTTGTTGTAGATGCCTTAACCCAAAAAGAAAGAGAGAATCCTAGACAGGTTCGTGATCTTAGACTTGACCTTCGTACTGATCTCATGTCTCAATTATACGATGCTATGCAGTTAGCTCAAACTGAAGAAAATATAGAAAAGGAAGGAATAAAGGGCATGATTGAGCAATTAATCAAAGGAGATAATGAAATACTTCGAATGAGTAAAAGAATCTAGGTTTCGATCACATGTGATCTTCGAGAAAGATCACTCGAAGATGCATACAAGTCAAAATACATGATTCATCCACGAAGTGATAAAATGTATAAAAATCTGAATGGAAATTACTGGTGGATTGGCATGAAGAACGATATTGCCATATATGTTGCAAAATGTCTTAATTGTGCTCAAGTAAAAGCAGAATACCAGAAACCTTCTAGTTTATTGCAACAATTAGAATTGCTAGTCTGGAAATGGGAGATGATAATAATGGATTTTATTACTAAGTTTTCTCAAACTAGTCGGGGAAACGATACTATTTGGGTTATCATTCACATGTTAACCAAGTCTGCTCATTTTCTCCCTATAAAAGAAACCTTCCGTATGGATAGATTAGCTCGACTGTATATAGATGAGAATGTATTTCTACATGACTATCCATAGTGTCAGATAGAGATAGTCGTTTCACATCTCGATTTTGGTAAAGTTTCGAGAAAGCTATAGGAACTCGTCTGAACTTAAACACTGCTTATCATCCATAAACAGATGGACAAAGTGAAAGAACAAATCAAGTATTAGAAGATATGATTTGAGCATGTGTGATAGACTTGTGTGGTAGCTGGGATGATCATCTACCCCTAATGGAATTCTCATACAATAATAGTTATCACACAAGCATCAAGCGACACCTTTTGAAGCCTTGAATGGAAGGAAATGCCGAACTCCTGTATGCTGGTCTGAGGTAGGAGAAAATCAATTGTCAGATCCTGAGTTGGTACAGGAAACTAGTGACAAAGTAGCTCAAGTACAAGAACTATTGAATGCAGCTAGAAATAGACAAAAGAGCTATGTCGATAAAAGAAGAAAGCCACTAGAATTTAATATTGGAGACCAGGTGTGATTAAAAGTTTCACCTTGGAAAGGTGTTGTTCGTTTCGGAACGAAGGGCAATCTAAGTCCTCATTTTGTTGGACCCTTCAAAATCAGAAAAGGAGTTGGACCGGTGACATATCCATTTTAATTACCAGAAGAGATGAGTGGAATACATGATCTATTCCATGTGTCCCATCTACACAAGTGTTTAGCTGATGAATCTATGATAATGCCTTTACAAGACATGGAAGTAAATGAGAAATTAAAATTTTTTAAAGCAACCACTACAAATTATGGAACGTGAAGTCAAAAAGCTAAAAAAGAAAATATTAACTTTGGTTAAAGTTAACTGGAATTCCAAAAGCGTCCAGAATATACTTGGGAATTTGAATCAGAGATGAAGAAGAAGTATCCACACTTGTTCCAGTAATCCCGAGGAGATGATTTTTCAAAAGGTGGGGAGAATGTAACATTTCTAAAATTCTTTGTACCAAATTTAACAAAAAATATAAGTACAAGGACTAGAAGTGTAAATATATAAAAAATAAAGGACAAAAAAGCAAAAGTACCAACATTCCGTTACGGGTGGCGTAAGGGGGCAATGATGGTGTGCCACGTGCGCTATGACTAATGGCTTGATTCTGACGCGTGGAAACCCTCTAACGGACCGTCACCAACGGTAACGGTCTGTTACACCACAAAACAACCAGAGGACGACACGTGTCGGATGACTAACGGTCCGGATCTGACTCGTATATCTTTATGACGGACCATCATGCCGCAAAGTCACCCGGGGCTGATGCGTGTCAGTTGACTCGCAAACCCTAACATTGTGACAGACTATCACCAAGCGTAACCGTCACCCGCCATAAGGGCCCGTCACAGCCGCCAAACTTGTATATAAATAGAAACCCGATCTTAGCAAATTCTAAACTTCCAAAACTCGTTTCCAGAGTTCAAAACATTATTTCCACACCCACTAAACCGATCTCGTTCGTATGTTTAAGTTCCAGAGTTGCAGGTTGAGCTAGAGGAATCCTGAGAAGCTAGGAAACTTCCATTTGGATAACCCAAGCTAGGAGAAGTAGGTGGAGACGCTGCCCCACTAGAAATCACTATCCTAAAGACTCTCTAAGACAAGACTCCGCTAAGGTGAGTACTTGTATTTTTATAAAATGTTTTCAAAACCATAAACAAATTTTAATTACTGTCTTACTCGAATGAACTAATAAAACCGTTGGTCGCATAAGATGATTTACTATATAGCATTCATACCATAGATTCACACATGATCATGTACGTGTTACAGATTAAACATTGTAACGTGGCTAGGGCTATGGGTCGGTTGTTAATAACACGTACGACCTATATCACAATGGGCGCAAGGCTGTGAATAACATAAAAAAAAGATTATCCAAAAAAGTGCCTAGTGTGGCTGGTGGTTATACATTCGGGCTAGGTAGTCCGCTTGCTGTGTAAATTGACCATGAAAATATGGGTAAATTGTGCTATTTATTCAGTCTTGTCAGATTATGATAAGAACATGCATGTATTACCCAATTTATACTGAGCAAATATTTTCAAACGTTTTACAGGTAACCATAGATAAATGTGATTGTGAATATATCCACAAAAGGAAAGTCCACCCTAGACATAAGTTGAAATGAATAGCTCTATAAAAACATTGGTTTTGTAATAAACGTTTGTAAAAACAATCAGGGTGTTTTCCTTGTTTATGTTAATGAAATGAAACGCGTGTTTCCCGTGTTTGAAAAATATTATGAGTTATGAAACTCAAAGATTATTCCGTTGTGTTAATAAAACTTGGATAAGAGACAGGTACCAACTATTGGTCTCACGTCCGGGTAGGCTAAATCGTGGGTGTGACAATAGAAATAATGCCTCCATAAATTTAGCGAGAATATTATGGCACCTAACTCTAAGTCATTAGTCATATAGATCCTTTCGTGTGTTTTTAGTTGTCGTGACGCATAGGCGATGACTATGCTTCCTTGTATTAGCACATCCCCCAAATCCGGTGTGCGATGCAACACTATAAACAAAAAAGCCTTCATTGCCTTCTGGTAAAGCTAGTATTGGTGCTTTTGTCAACTTCTGCTTTAGTGTTTCAAATGCCTCCACTTGCGTCGGGCGCCATTTGTATTTTACTGATTTACGGGGGAGCGAAGTTAGAGGAATATCAATCCTTGAGAAATCCTGGATGAATCTTCTATAATATCCAGCTAAACGAGAAAGCTTCTTACTTCAGTTGGCGTTTTCAAGGTTTTCGATTTGGAAATAGCATCAATATTTGCTAGGTCTACTTGTATGTCATTTGCGTCAATGACATGAACGAGAAAATGTACTTTTGACAGCCAAAATTCACATTACGAGAATTTGGCTTAAAGTTTCTTGTTCTGTACGAGTTCGAGTAGAGTTCTCAGATTATCAGCATGTTCCTCCTTACTCTTGGAGTAAATAAGTATATCGTTTATGAACACGATTAAGGATTTATTCAAGTACGGTTTGCATATGCGATTGATCATGTCAATGAATGCGGCTGGATCATTCGTCAGTCTAAACGGCATGACCGTGAATTCGATGTGACCATATATAGTTCTGAAGGTTGTCTTGGATATGTCATTTTCTTGGACTTTAAATTGATGATAGCCAGATCGAATGTCTATCTTTGAAAAGCATCTTGCTCCATGGAGCTGATCAAATAGGTCATCTATTCGAGGGAGTGGATACCGGTTCTTTATGGTAACTTTGTTTAGTTCTCAGTAATCAATGCACATACTCATCGAACCGTCTTTTGTTTTGAGAAAGAGAACACGGAGCTCCCCATGGCGAAGAACTCGGTCGAATAAATCCTTTTACTAGCAATTCATCAAGTTGTTTCTTTAGCTCAACCATCTCGGTAGGAGCTAACCTGCACAGGGATCGACCTATCGGATCAGTACCAGGTACAAGATTGATCTGACACTCCACTTCCCGATCAGGCAGTGTTCCAGGAAACTCACCTGGAAACACGTCGGGGTACTCGACAACAATTGGTACATCCTTGATTTTCCGTTCCGCGTTGCCGGTTGTCATAGATACTAAAAATGCAAGATATCTTTACGAAGGTATCTTGTTTCCTTTAACATAGAAATCAGACCAACAGGGTGGTCGATTTATATCCTTTCACCATTATAGTTTCTCCTGAAGGTGCACGCAACTCAATGGCCTTCTTGTCGTATAGGATATGGGCTTGGTTAGTAGCTAACCAGTCCATTCCTAGGCTGATGTCAAAACCTGCCAGTTCTATTGGCAACATCTATATGGGTATGACTTGTCCAGATAATGTGATTAAACAGTCGTTCAGGGACTCAGAGATTTGGACTAGATCTCCATTTGCGGTTTCGACTTGGTATAAGTTGTCTAGCTTAGCTAAGGGTTTATTTAATAGACTGTAGAATTTATGATCAATAAAACTTTGGGTTGCCCCAGAGTTAAATAGGACCCTAGCATAAGCATCTATGACAAAGAACGTACCAAAGATAACTGTAAGGTCCTTAATCAGTCACATATCATACGAATTGCTATCAACTAATCACGTAGTGCAGAATCCTATGTATTAGTCGTGAACATAAGATGACAAGTCAAACACAGTAGATGTAAATACAAAACGAGTCGATATTCACTGAACACTAGTCTCCAGATTACAAACTTAACAAAATTACGAAAGCTTACACATCTAGAACAAGTTCAACTTTATATTGACAACCAACCCAGATCTAGCGCACTTATTAACTGTGCCTGAAACAATATTAGAGCAGATACAAGTGCATTATACAAACCACTTACGTACTTAACAACTACGCTACAACAACCTCTAGCGTAATTGTCAAGTGCGCTAGGCACATTACAAAACATCCAAACATGATTACAAGAGATAACCTTATCAAATTGTTACAATGAACAATACAAGACTCAAACTGACTATCACAAAAAAACTATGTCTCAACTGACTCCCCCTTGACAGCAGCTCTCGAGTTGTTTTGATCATCACTTCCACTTGTTTGGCAAAAGACTTCTAGCATGAATCCCATGCTTCACACAAACTCTGACTATCTTTTCAAACTGCTTAGCCAGATGCTTCCCCCAAGCATACAACAAAGTCTTCTCATGCAAAACTAACAAATCATGTTCAGAAAAATTAATTAGAGTCATCGGATCATAAACTCTAATTAACTCTTTATCATCAATCTTGATTTCTCCTTCTTTACCGGTAACAAACTCATCCAAACTCTTCTCAGTCATAACTGCTTCTCCAGTACACCAGTCAACATACCAATGCTTTAAATTCCCTAAGATGTCTTCCGAAATTATCTTCATTGGAATCTTCTTTACACATACCACTAGCTTGGACACGAATTTCTTATGATATTTTTTTTGTTACCGGATCAAACTTGGTTTTATCCAACACTCTTCTTCCTTCCTGAGGCTTAAAATACTCAAAATTCCTTTTGTTCACCTCCGGCTTCAGCACCGACCATAAACCTTCAGCTACTCCATGAGATCCCCTAATAATAAGGTTCCTCTGAGTGTAAGTCCCAATCTTCTAGATCTTCGAATACACACAAAGCAAATATCAATTCTCACACTCAATTGGCGGTACTATCAAGTATGGTGATTTAAGAACATAGATAATCAATGTTAAACTCGTGTATTGCAATAGAGAATTGCAAAGAATAATTACCAAAACCGCTAACCCTTCTCGGTTAGGTTATACATGTATATATACCTAGTCTATAGGGACCTAGGCTTCTAATACAAATACTCAGCCTTGTGGCCGACCCATTATCACCTAACTCATGAACCCTTGGTTTACGGCTACACCGTATTAATCAAAAGCAAGAACAAGCTTAATCATAAACTAGGTCCTACAATCTCCCCCTAGGATTAATGTAACGAACCAACTTTTGGGTTTGCCCTATAATATACTAATTATATTGTAGGGGGTGTTTTTAAATAAAACAAAGTTGAGGGTTTGTTTTTATGATGGAAATACCTAGTTTTCGGTACAAGGAGTCATTTTGATATATGGAGGGGCTGTTTAGTATTTAACACAAACTTAATTTGTGATAAATGTCTTGATCAGGCAAAAACACACACGTGTGTGTGTGTGTCACGAAATTGAGAAGAGGAGAAAGGGGAGGATGAGCCAAGAAGCTTAAAATCTGGAAGATTGAGGTGAAAGATCATGGATTGGATGATGATTGAAACTCAAGCAACCATCAAGTAAGTTCATCTTCTTCACCTATACCTCCATCAATGGAGTTTTGATGGGTTTTGGGTAGAAAACCCAATTGGTGTGGTGATTCGGGTTTATTGTCATTTATAAACCTTAATCTAGTATCACTAATGTTGGAGAATCATATTTTACATGATTTTAACACCTAATTTGATGTTTGAAAAATTAGGGTTATTGAGGTGAAATTGGGGGTTTTTGAAACTAAGGTTGTTTGGATGTTGATTAAGGGTTGGTAAGTGTTTATGGTGTGATTAAACATATAACCAAGTAATAACCACTCAATCAATTTGGTGAATTAAGAATTTGAGGTTTTGGGTGAAAACCCAAATGGTTCAAATGGGTGAATGTTGTGTAGGAGGTTAAAACTTGTTTAAGGTGCAATTAATCAAGTTTAAAATAGGTGTAATCCATAGGGTCTAGGGTGGATGTTAGACCTCAATTGGAAATGGTGAATTGGTGAATTGGAAGTTTGACTATAATGGGTCAAACAGGTTATTTGGGTTGAAAGGTGATATTTGGGTGTTGGGAGTTTGATTAAGGTCATGTTAATCAAACTATGTTAGGATTTTGATCTTTAGATCATAAAGGTGCGTTTGGTGTCAATTGGTGATCAATGGATTACTAATTGTAATTTGGTTGTATAGGTGATCAAATTGTAGGAAGCTAGCTTGGAGGATTAAGCGGGATCATCTTTGGCAAAGGTAAGTGCTTTGCACTTACTTAGTATTAGATAAGTAGTTTTTTGTAAATAGTATGTGTGGTATGCTATTTACATGTTATTGTTGTGTTTGACTTGTGTGGTATATAGTCAAAATAGAATGGTTATGGTAGAACTTGTATGTTTGACTCAATGTAGATATTTAGTAAAACTAAACCATTGATGTGTGGTAATAAGTGTAAAATTGGCTTCAGTGGTATTTAGCCAAACTATATTAACTAATGTGTTTAATTGGAATAAAATGCTCAATGTGGTCAAGAGTCAACTTGAATGTAGTATGTGGTGGAATTAGGTTAAATTGACTTAATGTGGTATAAGTCAAACCATTGTGGATAAGGTGATATTGATGTAATTTGACTTTAGTGGTATAATGTCGAACTAATATGTTGGAATTGGTGTAATTAGAATACGTGGTTAATAGTCAAACTTGATTGTGCAATGTGGTAAATAGGTGTAATTTGACTTATGTGGTAAATAGTCAAACTATTATGTAAATGTGGTGAAAATGGTGTAATTTGACTTTAGTGGTATAAGGTCAAACTAAAATGCTGGAATTGGTGTAATTAGACTATGTGGTTAATAGTCAAACTTGATTGTGCAGTGTGGTAAATAGGTGTAATTTGACTTATGTGGTATATAGTCAAACTATTATGTAAATATGGTGTATTGAAGTGTGGAATAGTTCAAAAGGTGGACTGGGAGTCAAATACTCCAGGTACGGGTAAGACGAGTTGTGGTACTCGCACCAAGAGGTCGTAAACCCAATAAGAAGTGTGGAATGTTTCAAAGGGTGGACTTGGAGTCAAATATCCAAGTACGGGTAAGACGAGTTGTGGTTCGCACCAAGGCGTTGTAAGCCAACTAAAAGGTGATAAATGGGTGGGAGTAAACATGTGTGTGTTGTTGTCATACATGTTATATTGGTGTCGTATTGTACAAAGATGCAAACGGATCAAAATGGGTCGGAATGAAAAACGAGTAGTGGTGCTAGTATTGGGGGTGGATAAACTAACAAATAAATGTTAGTTAATGTGGTAGTTAATGTGTGGTAGAAAAACAAGTAAATACACGATAGATACTTGTTATATACAAAAAAAATTATAAAAATGGTGAGATTGGAAGGTGCTGTCAGGGAACATGGTTGTGTTCATTTGAACACAGCCATGATAGCAACCTTGTTTCTTTTCTAGAGCTGAATATGAACACGGTTGTGTTCATCTGAATACAGTTGTGTTCAGGCTTCAGGGGAACATGGTAGTATTCATTTGAACACTACCATGACAGAAATTTGTATTTTAAAAAATTACTTTTTCTTGGGTTTTACCCATAAGGGGACTTGTGGAGAGGTCCCTAGGGCTACTTATCTATACTAACCATATACAAATTGATGTTTTGTACGTAGGAAAGCTCCAGAGTGATTCTCGGGTCTCGCATCATATGGATTTGGTTCTCGTGAACGAGTTTTGTAAATGATTTTGTTAACCTTCTCGTGGGGAGTCTTTACAAACCATTTGGTGTCGTTACAAGTTGTGGATAACTTGTTATTGTTAACCTTTTCTTAAACTACTTTTGTGGGAAATAATTTATGTTTGTAAAACTAAAACGTGTGGATACGTTAAATGTTGTATTTGAGACCGCTTCTGCGTCGTATTTAAAAAGTTTAAATCGGTTTGAATTTTGGGATGTTACAATTAAGCTGTCTAATGATCTTTAGAAATTAATATCCACTCCATGACTTCCACTTCCTGCATAGAGCTTCCTGCTAAGGATGTCTGCAACTGCTACAGGGTAGACTTTGGCTTGTTCTTCAAACAGCGGTTCACTTATGATTTGACTTCTAGCCAAAATGTTTATGTATTCTTCGCCAAACTTTGATAGATCAAAAGGACCCAATATTCTAAACTCAGTAGTATTAGTTACAATCATAGCTTCGGCAGAAACTGGTTCGTAAGCCCAAAACTGAAAGTCTTTTAGTGAGTTTAAAGGTACTTTCTTGTGAACAGGTACCTTCTTTGTGTTCTTTGTAGCTGGCCAGATAACGCTATATAAACTCCTTCAAGTACGTGGATCCTTTACACCCTTAGCTTTCTTCAACTTTGATTCAGCTGTCTTCATACCAGCAAAGTTAGTTAGACACTGTTGATTAAGAAACCTGTAAAACATATCTGCCATTGTATCATTTCCACGATTCCCAAAATATGCTTCATTTAATTCCTGAAGATCAAGCTTTGTCTAGGAACTAAATTCATTAGTGTGCTTGTAGTACTCTAATCTACCACTTTTTCTTTTCACCGCGAACATTCTTTTTTTCGTTATCAAACTACCACGAAGCAATTCCCGACTTGTCACCCCTTTTTGAGTAGTATCCATCAATAGTTGTTGTAATATGAGTTTCAGAAGGTGGACCAGGTGGTAATAGCCATGAAGGACGTTCTTTTCTTATCTTTGATCCATCACTTGATGATTCATTTGATTCAATTGTGGAGCTAACTAGATTGACTTCATCATCAATGTCTTGATTTAGTTGCTCTAGCTCAGAATCAGAAGAGCTATCAAACATTTCAACTTGAGTTGCATCCACGGGGTTTGTATCTTCATCTTTATCTAAGTCACGAGGGGACACATCGTCTTGATGATCACTAAGATTCCCTTCAAAATCAAAATTAAAAAGTTCATCATCTTGATTTTCTTTAGTCTGAATGCCCTGATCACTTCCCCCGGCATCTCCACCTCCCTGATTATCATTATCATCATCACTTGGCTTCTCATTACTTTTGGCCTCTAAATCTTCTATTTTCTTTTTAAGATCATATACGAGGGTAGTTAGAAAGCCCTGATTTGCTTCCAAGGCCATAATCTTTGAATTCTGAGCTGCAACCTGTAACTCCAGAGCAAACACTCTTTCTTGTAGAACTTGTGGATCTACAGTAGCAGGTGTGGATGAATCCACAGGACTCTTACCCTTTGCTTTCTCGGCTCTGTATGCTTTTGCCGATGACACAAAGAATTCATTGGTGTCAAAAGCATCTGTAGAGGGGCTCAACTGGGATGATGATGGAGGTAGGGATGAGGTGGGTTGTAGTGAATGTGGTATCTGAGTGGATGAGTAAGGTGTTGGAGTTGGTGTTGGTGTTGGTGTAGGTGTAGGTGTTGGTGTAGGCGTGGGTGGCAATCTTACTATTCTTATATATCTTCGTCTTCTTGGCGTAGATTGAAGATCATGATCCGGTGTGTTTTCAGGACCGGTGTCATATTGGTTTGAAGAAGAGGTAAGAGGAGGACTCTCAACTCGACGTCATTTGCTTTACATTTCCATGACTAACCGATTGGTCGGTACCAATGGTCTTTCCGGTGTGCCTTCATTGTCAGAAGAAGATATTACTTCAGCATCTTCTGACTCGGGCACAATCGGATCTTGTGGTTGTGGTTCAATAGGTTGCTCTATCTATAGTTGAGGAGGTATTTGTTGTTCCTCACCCAACTCGACTTCAACTTGACCAACCGGCTCTTCAACTTCTTCAATAACTAAGGCAGCGAATCTGCCAAACTTCTCAAGGGGATGCAGCCCCTGATACTCTCTTTTTCCTTGTTTATTGATGTTCATGAATTTGAAAATCATTGGACCCATAGCCTTCAGGTCCAGAGTTTCCATTGTAGGTTCCAGATCTGCATGATTTCTGTTGAAGATGATCTGTAGAAACCTAGGATACATCAGAAAGATGTCCTTATTGCCCCCTTTAAGATTGCTTTTTAATTCCTCAAACAGCATCTTTGAAAAATTTTAATTCCAGCACATGGTCAAGGCAACCATAACCGAAGAAATAGTGGCATTAATCTCATCAAATCCTCCTTTTCTTCCTGATAAGCAGTTCATGCATACATGTGCAAGATATCTCCAGTAGGGATTTAACAACATCTTGTAAACCGGAGGATAATTTTCTTAATAACCCATCCTTAGTAGAACAGGAGTGACTGTATTCGCATCTAACTTTGTTGGATAAGCAGGTTCGTCACCAAACTGTAGTGCCTCTTGGATGATGGCCACTGAAATTCTGATTCTTTTGTTCTGAATAGTTCCAATAATACATTCCTCTCCATTGTCATTGGTATGAATGGAGGTAGTTGCCCAGAATTCCTGAATGAAGCTTTTATAAATTATGGGATTTTCCATTACAACAAAGTTGATGGGGGAAACTGTCAACCCCACTACCATGGACCTGAAATGCTCATACTCCTCAGGTGCATCCATAGTGAAAGCACACACATTGTGGTCAGGGAAAAATTTCATCTCAGCCATATCTGCACAAAACTCAATAAGTTAGAACCATAATTAATAATTAATAATCAAATTAAAGATACAAGGGTTCTCAGGAAAACAAGGATATTCGGTTTCCTTCGGGTTTACGGCCCAGCCCTAGTTTACGGTCAAAGGGGTTTCACGGTTCCCCTTTATGGGTTTTGGGCCTTTTTTAGGGTTCACGGTCTCCAAGTGGTTCTTGGTAGGTTAAACTGAATACGGGAATGTGAAGAGGTTCACGGTATATTTGAATTTTTACCATGAACCCCTTCTCGGGTAACACAAATTTACGCTCATCTTCCAAATTACATCACTAAAACACCGATTTGCAGGTTCTTGATCACACTCCCATGATTGCCAATAGTTTGCGACCCCAAACGCTCTCCCAATTTCATTTTTGAGCCACAAATTAAAGAAATAAGGTCATGGATTCCTTGGCTTGAGGGTATTCGGCCAAAACACATGTAACATTCTTGATTTTCTTGTATTTATTTTGATTCAATAAGCAATATTTCAATTCAAATCCTAGTGTAATACTTTATATCATTTGTGCCTACATTAAATTCCAATATTTCATTTGATACAATTATGATTTTTTTACAAGTACACATACATAGATTTTTGAGTTAATTGCAAGGATTTAAATGTTTTTACAATTCTACTCCACATATATATATATCTATATATTTATATATAAAATATAGGTATATAAATTTTAGCGTTTGTAGAATATATATGTTAAAAACATTTTGACATTCAAAACTTAATTATTTATAAAAGAATTACAAAGTTTTAAGCTTTAAAAACTAAAAAAAAAATAAAAAATCAATGCATATATGTATTTATATATATATTTCTTTTTTTATTTATTCTTAACAATTTGGTCGAACCCCTTTGAGCACATGAACCCTCAACTTTAACCCCCACCCTTGAAATTGGACCCTTGACCTTAATTTTGAACCCATTCATCACATTTTGACCTATTTTGACTTTAAAAGTCAAACATTCCCATTTCCTTGCAATTCAAGGCTGAAATCGATCAAATCCGATTGATATGGACTTTCCAAGTTTACATAATCAAGTATCTATTGTGACAATCCGGACTTTTTAAGTTAACTCTGTTAACAAAATCCAGTTAAAGTTAACTTAATTAACTTAACTCAATCTTCAGGGACTAATCCTATCAATAATCCAAACCTAAATTCCAGGGATTAGTTATGTAATGTCCCTAAAGTTGACTGTTGACTTTTAGAAAGTCAAAATCCCAATCCTATTGACTTTTGATAAGTCAAATTAACATTTTTAACCTAGTTCAAACCTCAAGGGCCTTTCCTACCTAAATTCAAAGTTAAGAACAAGAAACTAGAGGGACTAGTAGTGTAATTAACCCATTTCTGATTTTTGTTGACTTTTGAAAGTCAACACATTCGAACATGATCCGAATTCACTCGATTAACCCACTCTCTTTTGAAATCTTAACCCCTAACACATTTAATTAGCATAAACAACCATCATTGAGTAATTAAAAACATCATTATGCGAGAATTAAACAGATTAATGGATAATTATATTGTAACCGTCGACTTCTTCTGAAATTCATCTAAAATCTGTATTATTTTCACAAACGAATCATCTGCATACACTAAAAGAACACATTTGAAGCTGTTGCACACCTCAATTCGACCGAAATCATAACAAAAATCATCGGAAATCAAACCTGTACTACCCGGAGCTGTTTTACTCGATCTCCGTCAATCCATCATCTTTCTGGTAATTGTTTTTACTCGTCAATTGAAAGCCCTATCATTACCAGGGCTTACATTATCAATTCGATCGAAATCCGTAACCGAGGGTTCATCTCTGACCGATTTAATCGAACCCTAGTCTAGACCCAATCAAAACACTATGAACCTATACAGTCAGATTCGCAATACCATTTTCATTGAAAGCCCTCTGTCAATTCGATGTTTTATTATACAAATTATCGTTACCCGTAATCTAGGGTTCTTATGAAACCAGATTGTCAAATTCAACTCTAAACCGTATTTAAATCAAATTCAATCACATCATTAGACTCGTAATCGCCTGTAGAGTAAAAGCCGTATGAAATATCGGGCTTCCATTATCGAAATGATCATGATCCAGTAATTAGGGTTCATCCTGAAAACGATTTGGGGTTTTCAATCTTAAACTCAAAAGAAATAAAATTAAACCACATCATTAGATTCGCTATGTCGTTTTTGTTAAAAGCCCTATGATTTTATTAAATTTTATTATCAGAATATCTCAAATCGATTCAGTGTTCATAACCTAGGGTTACGGCCGTTAGTTCTAAAATTAAACAAACTTAAACATGAAGATTTTGAAATTAAACTTAACTACAGGACCGCCCCAAACCGATTATCAAAACCCCTCTACTATTTTGATCGATTACCACCGGAATCGATGGATTAGGGCCGGGTTTCGAACGCGAGTGGGTTTGGGAGGAAAACCACTTGAGCCTGGATGTTAAAAGAAGTCAACCCGGGTATCAATCGCGATACCCTAGCGGGCGGGGCTGGTTAATGACTTGTGTGTGTGTGGGAGAGACCCGGGTTCGAGGCCGGGTTCCCACATCTATTTTTTTGAGCAATTTCCGGTATATTAAAATAATAAAAATCAAACTTTATAACATTATATTACTATGTAAATGTGTTTTAACCCGGGAAACAGCCCGTAGGCTCGGGTTTGAATTATTAACATATTTTTATAAATTATACCGACTTTTATAAATAATATATTGTTATTATTCTCAAGTAAAAATAGTATGTTTATATTATTTTTAAGCCATAAATTTGTATGAAATAATACGTTTATATTATTTTCAAACTGTGACCCATATTATTAAATAATATACATTTATTTTATTTCGAATCACTTTATAACATCGTGTATCGATTGAGACTAAATAATAAAATAATTAGTTATATTATTTACTCGTGTATATATATATATATATATATATATATATTTATCTTCTCAATTTTCATGAATGACAAAACACACGATTTTATTTATTATTATTTATGTCATTCGTCGCGTAAAGTGATCCCTAACTCCGTGGACACTTTCGTCCACTCTTGAATATTAGAACGGTTCTTTAAGACGCTTCTTTCCGTGTCACTGTCACAATTCCCATTATCATTCCTAATTTATGTGTTTATAATTTTAGGACATTCGTAGGTCTTTTGAGACTTACACTCGTGTTTCCAACTTACCTCTAGGGTGAAACTACCTTCAACGCAAAGCAGGTGAGTTTTCACGGCCCCTTTTACTGTTTTAACTTGGGGGAGAAAACATGACTAAACGATTTTGGATTTTTAATTCGTATGTTATCAATGTTAAATGCTAAGCGTAACACGCTATCACAGAAAGTCCTCAACTAATATCGGAGCGTTAATATGGATCTTAGCGAGGTAATATTTAGTAGTACTACTGGGTTTGACAAATCCCACCCGCGTTAGTCACGCTAACTCGATTAGATATCGAACGGGTGAAATGTTAGCCTACTCACACCGCCAGTGTTGATAGACCTGGCAGGAGGCAATAAACACACAGTCAGCTTCGGTTGCGAGCGCTTGAGCTGAACATGAACATAGGTTAGCTACCTATAGATACGTACTGAATGAACATAAATCCAGTAAACGCTTATTCACTTATATTGAAACCTGTGGACTCACCAACCTCGTGTTGACATATTTTCTTACATGTTTTCTCAGGTCGCTAAGCTAAGACACAGGTGCACGTTAGGGCATGCATGGGATTCAACTGCTTGATTTTGATTTTATTATGTTTACTTGAGTTATCCTATTGTACTTGTTTTGATGGGACGTTTGGACTTTTTCTTGGACTTTTGGACTTTGGTTTTGGGCGCGTGTATTTTGCGCATTTACTTTCTTTACGCTTCCGCATTGATACTTTGATTTAAAAGATATTTTCATTTTGAGTCCCATGTAGAGTCGTTCAAAGTAACTATTGTCTGAGATCCTGGTTCGTCACTTCCCAAACGGTAAAACTCCGTTAGTTGAAATTGGGGGTGTGACAGATTGGTATCAGAGCCATTGGTTATAGAGAACTAGGATTGCATACTAGACTATAGCCTCACATATTAGTTACATGTCATTTGAATGTTTGGCATTATATATATTATTACAGGAACATGTCGTCAACCCCACCTCCATCTCCTAAGGCACTAGGACATAAGGCACCTATCCTATCATCCCCGGAGCCCAAAAGGCGTTGGACTACTTCCAGTGACCATTCAGTTGACCAAGGTGAACCAAGTAGCGCACGAGCAATGGATTATACTCTCAATTGGAACGTATACCCGCAAATGATCCAAAGGTGGATTGAAATGGGAAATGTTCCATCACCCTACTTTGGTTCTACATCCTCATCATCCCTACTACCTAGCTTGCCATGCACTATGGAACAAGCTTTCGCAGCCTTCGTATCTTATATGTCGATGGAATTGAGTATTGTGCAAGATGCTACCAAGGAGATACCTAACCTTCTGAAGAATAGACCTCAAATAGATGAGAATAAAGTAGGAATAGAACTCTTGACTAGTGAACTAGCTGCAACGGACCATGTCCATAACCTTTTAGTGGATCGTGTGGCACATTTGGAGACGAGGGCCGACACTATGGACGATGGTATGGAAGGAGTTCTGGAGAGATTGGCTGCTATGGAAACTCAACTACATGTAGCAAACCACACTGCTGAGGGTTTTCAAGATAGGGTAACCCACTTGGAAGCCCAACTGCAAGCCGCTCTATTTCCTGAGGAGATTCCACTTTCATATGGCGAGGAAGAACCTTTTGAGGAGGAACCTTTTGAAGAAAAGCCTTTCGAGGAGGAGCCCATGGAGGAGGAACCAGTAGAGATAGACGATGCACAATCGTATGTTTCTTCCGATGACGAAGATGCTTGATGATCTTCCTATTCTATCTTCCTTTTCATGTTTGCTTTTGATTATGTCATTTCTCTTTTCAAACCTAGATGGGTAAGGTTGTTCCCATCCAATAAAAAGCATGAGAAGTTTAATATTTGAATTATTTATTTTGTAGCCTTACAATTTATTTAATTTTCAAAATATTAGATGTTGTATCTCCTTACTCATACCTGAATAATGTTTAATATACGATATATATCTCATTGTTTTTCATTTGTGATTGTGAAGATTCATGTCAGGGAGAGGACGTGGAGGCCGTACCGGTGGTCGTGGCACCATTAACATGACGGCAGCAGAGCCATCGGCACTGATAAATGATAGTGTGGCGGAGGCTCTGGCAGCACAGAATGCTGCAGGTAAATGCTTTAGCTATTTACTAATGATGTCAATCCATCTCTTAAAAAGCCTGCCCTAAACTCTATAATTCCAATTCTATTTGTATTTCTAAATCCAGGCCAGCAAAATCAACAAAACCAATAACCAGCCTACACTTTCAAGGCATTCATGGATTGCAAGCCTCACGCCTTTAGTGGAGCTGAAGGATCCGTTGGACTACTTCGTTGGTTTGAGAAGGTTGAATCAGTAATTGCCATGTGTAACTGCCCCGTGGCTAATCAAGTGAGGTTTGCTGCCGGAACTTTAGAAGGCCCGGCACTCACATGGTGGAATGCCCATGTCCAAATGTTGGGTCTGGCCATGGCGAATGGACTCCCGTGGGAGGAATTTAAAGCAATGATGAAAGAGGAATACTGTCCTCGCGATGAGATCCAGAAGTTAGAGGGAGAATTTTGGAACCTAAAGAGGGAGGGTTCAGAGATTGAACTCTACACTACACGTTCCCATGAACTGGCTACTATGTGTCCGCATATGGTAACTACTGATTATAAAAGAATTGAGCTTTACATTGGAGGTCTAGTGCCTCAAATACAAAGCATGGTTACTTCATCCAATCCTACCACTATCCAACAAACCATCCGACTTGCCCATAAGTTAACCGACCAAGCGGTGACACAAGGAACCCTACCTCCGAGAGGTTCAGTTGCTAAACCCATCGACAATCACAAACGCAAGTTCGATCACCATTCCAACACCCACAACCACTCCAACTCCCACTCCAAAGGACCCCAACCCAACCAACCCCAGTCTAACCAACCGCAGCAGCAGCAACAGCGTAGGTTTGAGCCTACTAAGAACTTCAACCAGTCGACCTCTTCAGGTCAAAACCAGGGTGGTTATGCGGGGAAGTCTCCGAAGTGTAATAAGTGTAACTTCCACCACTTTGGGTTCTACAATCGTTGCCAGAGGTGGGGCAAAATAGGTCATGCTGCTAAGGACTACAGGGGTGAGTTACAAGCTAAACAACCTTTTCAACAACCGGGATCCACAAGGGGTTGCTTTGAGTGCGGAAAGGAAGGGCAAATTCGGAAGAATTGTCCTCAATTGAAGAAAGGGGGTAAAGGAAACCATAACCCTAACCTGAATAACAATGGCAATGGTGGTAACAATGGAAATGGTGGAGGAAATGGTGCGAAGGGACGAGCCTTCGTACTAGGATCTGGAGAAGCCCGTTACGACCATAATGTGGTCACTGGTAAGTTCCTCGTAAATAATTTCTTTGCTTCTGTCATTTTTGACACTGGTGCTGATAGAAGTTTTATATCTAAGAAATTTAATAATATGATAAAAGGAACTTCATCTCTATTAGAAGCTAAGTATACAATAGAGATAGCTGACGGCCAAATAATTGAGACAACTCACATTCTTAAGGGATGTAAACTTGAGCTAGCTACACATATATTTGATATCGACCTTATGCCGGTCATACTTGGTAGTTTGGATATAATTGTCGGCATGGATTGGTTATCTAAAAACCAAGCCGAAATTATATGTCGTGAGAAGATTGTTCGTATACCTCTCCCGAATGGAGAAACCCTTTCCGTCCAAGGAGAAAGAGTTGGTGCAGTCATGGGCATCATATCTTTCATGAAAGCACAAAAATGCCTTCAAAAGGGGCATACGGCTATTTTGGTTCTCGTTGCTGAGCAGCCCTCCGAAGAGAAGAAAATTGAAGATATTCCCGTCGTGCGTGAATTTTTGGAAGTGTTTCTCGAGGATCTGCCCGGTTTGCCACCGCACCGTCAAGTTGAATTCCAAATTGATTTAGCACCCGGAGCAGCACCGATTGCTCGGGCACCTTACAGACTGGCACCCAGTGAATTGCAAGAACTCTCCACTCAATTACAAGATTTGTTGGATAAAGATTTCATCCGACCTAGTTCATCACTGTGGGGAGCTCCGGTACTATTTGTTAAGAAGAAGGACGGAACTTTCCGTATGTGTATTGATTACCACTGCTACTCTTTACCTCGCATAGATGACCTCTTTGATCAACTCCAAGGATCAATTTTCTATTCCAAGATAGATCTTAGGTCCGGTTACCATCAGTTAAGAGTCTGAGAAGAGGATATCTCAAAGACTGTGTTTAGAACGAGGTACGGCCATTACGAATTTATGGTCATGCCTTTCGGGTTAACCAATGCACCTGCGGTATTAATGGATCTCATGAACCGTGTGTGTAAGCCTTACCTTGACCAATTCATTATCGTTTTCATCGACGACGTCCTCATTTATTCCAAGAACAAGGAGGAACATGAGGAACATCTACGCCTAATTTTGGAACTACTGAAACGAGAACAACTGTATGCTAAGTTTTCCAAGTGTGAATTTTGGATCCGGGAAGTTCAGTTTCTTGGGTATGTGGTTAACGAGAAAGGGATACATGTCAACCCATCCAAAATAGAAGCCATCCAGAATTGGGCTGCACCGATGACTCCGACTGAGGTGCGACAATTTCTGGGATTGGCTGGATATTACCGTCGATTCATCGAAGGATTTTCCAAAATTGCTCAACCCCTCACTGCTTTAACTCAAATGGGTAAAGCCTATAATTGGGGCGACAACCAAGAGTCAGCATTCCAACACCTCAAATAGAAACTCTGCAGTGCACCTATTCTAGCTCTTCCGGAAGGAACCGATGATTTTGTAGTGTATTGTGATGCATCTATTCAAGGTCTGGGTTGTGTCTTAATGCAACGCGATAAGGTGATCGCATACGCTTCACGACAACTAAAGGTCCACGAGAGAAACTACACCACTCATGACTTAGAGTTGGGAGCCGTAATATTCGCACTTATGATATGGAGACATTACTTGTACGGTACCAAATGCACCATCTACACCGATCACAAGAGTCTTCAGCAAATCATCAAGTAGAAAGAGTTGAACATGCGACAACGTCGTCGGGTCGAACTCTTAAACAATTATGACGGTGCGATCCGATATCACCCGGGTAAAGCCAACGTTGTAGCTGATGCCCTGAGTCGAAAGGAAACGAAACCAAAACGAGTTCGAGCATTACAACTTACTATTCACCCCGGATTACCTGAAAAAATCCGTAGTGCTCAACTCGAACCCCTAAAAGAAGAAAATCTACCGTTGGAAAGTACGCGCGGTCTGGAAGCACAACTTGAAGTCAAACTGACGGTATTCGCTACCTTGCCGAGCGAATATGGGTTCCAGTATTCAGAAACCTAAGGGAACTAGTTATGGATGAGTCTCATAAATCTCGTTACTCTATTCATCCAGGTTCCGACAAATTGTATCATGATCTAAAAATACTATATTGGTGGCCGAAGATGAAAGCCGATATAGCCACCTATGTTAGTAAGTGTCTGACTTGCGCGAATGTCAAAGTTGAATATCAAAAACCATCAGGTCTTCTACAACAACCAGAAAGTCCTATGTGGAAATGGGAACAAATATCTATGGACTTCATCACCAAATTACCACGAACCCCTACCGTATGTGATACCATATGGGTAATCGTTGACCGTTTAACAAAGTCCGCTCACTTCTTAGCAATCAAAGAGACCGACAAAATGGATAAGCTTACTCGTACTTAATTGAAAGAAATAGTCTCTCGGCACGGAGTGCCAATCTCTATCATTTCGGATCGTGATGTACGATTCACTTCTCGTTTCTGGCAGTCGTTACATAAGGCCTTAGGCACACGTCTAGATATGAGCATAGCATACCATCCTCAAACTGATGGCCAAACGGAACGTACAATCCAAACTCTGGAGGACATGCTACGAGCTTGTGTGATTGATTTCGGTAACACTTGGGAGTCTCACCTACCGTTGGTGGAGTTCTCCTACAACAACAGTTATCATACTAGCATCAAGGCAGCTCCATTTGAAGCACTTTATGGACAGAAATGTCGTTCTACCATTTGTTGGACCGAGGTTGGAGATAGCCAACTCATAGGTCCTGAACTTGTATTTGAAACTTCCGAAAAGATCGTTCAAATTTGAAACCGTATGGCGGCACCTCGGGATCGTCAAAAGAGCTATGCCGACAAACGTCGTAAACCTTTAGAGTTTCAAATAGGTGACATGGTCTTACTCAAAGTCTCACCTTGGAAAGGTGTCATTCGTTTCGGGAAACGAGGCAAACTGAATCCTCATTATGTTGGACCATTCAAAATAATGAAGAGAATCGGACCAGTAGCGTATCAACTGGACCTACCTAAAAGACTTAGTGGTGTGCACAACGTCTTTCACGTCTAAAATTTAAAGAAGTGCCTGGCAGACGAATCACTCGCAGTTCCACTTGAGGAACTACACGTTGATGAACAGTTACGTTTCATCGAATAACCTTTGGAAATTATGGATAGGGAAGTTAAAATGTTAAAGCACAGTAAGATCCCTATTGTCAGAGTTTGTTGGAAATCGAAACGCGGACCGAAATTCACGTGGGAGCGCGAAGATCAGATGATGCGCAAATATCCTAATCTGTTCAAGCACTCCGCATCAAATTCTCAAGGTACTATTTAAATTTTGGGGACGAAAATTCTTTCAACTATGGGATGATGTGACATCCCGGGGAAAAAAATTTTTAGTATTTAATTTTCGGTACGAAAATTCTTTCAACTAGGGGATGATGTGACAATCCGGACTTTTCCAGTTAACTCCGTTAACAAAATCCAGTTAAAGTTAACTTAATTAACTTAACTCAAACTTCAGGGACTAATCATGTCAATAATCCAAACCTAAATTCCAGGGATTAGTTATGTAATGTCCCTAAAGTTGAGTGTTAACTTTTAGAAAGTCAAAATCCCAATCCTATTGACTTTTGATAAGTCAAATTAACATTTTTAACCTAGTTCAAACCTCAAGTACCTTTCCTGCCTAAATTCAAAGTTAAGAACAGGAAACTAGAGGGACTAGTAGTGTAATTAACCCATTCCTGATTTCTGTTTACTTTTGAAAGTCAACACATTCGAACATGATCCGAATTCACTCGATTAACCCACTCTCTTTTGAAATCATAACCGCTAACACATTTAATTAGCATAAACAACCATCATTGAGTAATTAAAAACATCATTATGCGTGAATTAAACAGATTAATGGATAATTATATTGTAACCGTCGACTTCTTCTCAAATTCGTCTAAAATCTATATTATTTTCACAAACGAATCATCTGCATACACTAAAAGAACACCTTTGAAGCTATTGCACACCTCAATTCGACCGAAACCATAACAGAAATCATCGGAAATCAAACATGTACAAGCCAGAGCTGTTTTACTCGATCTCCATCAATCCATCATCTTTCTGGTAATTGTTTTTCATCATTAGTTTTGTTTTTACTCTTCAATTGAAAGCCCTATCATTACCAGGGCTTACATTATCAATTCGATCGAAATCTGTAACCTAGGGTTCATCTCTGACCGATTTAATCGAACCCTAGTCTAGACCCAATCAAAATACTATTAACCTATACAGTCAGATTCGCAATACCATTTTCATTGAAAGCCCTCTGTCAATTCGATGTTTTATTATACAAATTATCGTAACCCGTAATCTAGGGTTTTTATGAAACCAGATTGTCAAATTCAACTCTAAACCGTATTTAAATCAAATTCAATAAGATCATTAGACTCGTAATCGCCTGTAGAGTGAAAGCCCTATGAAATATCGGGCTTCCATTATCGAATTGATCATAATCCAGTAATTAGGGTTCATCCTGAAAACGATTTGGGGTTTTCAATCTTAAACTCAAAAGAAATAAAATTAAACCACATCATTAGATTCGCTATGTCATTTTTGTTAAAAGCCCTATGATTTTATCAAATTTTATTATCAGAATATCTCAATTCAATTCAGTGTTCATAACCTAGGGTTATGGCCGTTAGTTCTGAAATTAAACAAACTTAAACATGAAGATTTTGAAATTAAACTTAACTACAGGACCGCCCCAAACCGATTATCAAAACCCCTCTACTGTTTTGATCGATTACCACCGGAATCGATGGACCAGGGCCGGGTTTCGATCGCGAATGGGTTTGGGAGGAAAACCACTTGAGCCTGGATGTTAAAGGAATTCCACCCGGGTATCAATCGCGATACCCTAGCGGGCGGGGCTGGTTAATGACTTATGGGTGTGTGGGAGAAACCCGGGTTCGAGGCCGGGCTCCCACATCTATTTTTTTCAGCAATTTCTGGTATATTAAATTAATAAAAATCAAACTTTATAATATTATATTACTATGTAAATGTGTTTTAACCTAGTAAACAGCCCGTAGGCTCGGGTTTTAATTATTAACATATTTTTATAAATTATACAATAATATATTGTTATTATTCTCAAGTAAAAATAATATGTTTATATTATTTTTAAGCCATAAATTCGTATAAAATAATATGTTTATATTATTTTCAAACTGTGACCCGTATTATTAAATAATATATATATTTATATTATTTCGAATCATTTTATAACATCGTGTATCGATTGAGACTAAATAATAAAATAATTAGTTATATTATTTACTCGTATATATATATATATATATATTTATCTTCTCAATTTTTATGAATGACAAAACACCCGATTTTATTTATTATTATTTCTGTCATTCGTCGCGTAAAGTAATCCCCTAACTCCGTGGACACTTTCGTCCACTCTTGAATATTAGAACGATTCTTTAAGATGCTTCTTTCCGTGCCACTGTCACAATTCCTATTATCATTCTTAATTTATGTGTTTATAATTTTAGGACATTCGTAGGTCTTTTGAGACTTACACTCGTGGTTCCAACTTACCTCTAGGGTGAAACTACCTTCAACGCAAAGCAGGTGAGTTTTCACGGCCCCTTTTACTGTTTTAACTTAGGGGAGAAAACATGACTAAACGATTTTGGATTTTTAATTCGTATGTTATCAATGTTAAATGCTAAGCGTAACACGCTATCACAGAAAGTCCTCAACTAATATCGGACCGTTAATATGGATCTTAGCGAGGTAATATTTAGTAGTACTACTGGGTTTGACAAATCCCACCCGCGTTAGTCGCGCTAACTCGATTAGATATCGAACGGGTGAAATATTAGCCTACTCACACCGCCAGTGTTGATAGACTTGGCAGGAGGCAATAAACAAACAGTCAGCTTCGCTTGCGAGCGCTTGAGCTGAACATGAACATAGGTTAGCTACCTATAGATACGTACTGAATGAACATAAATCCGGTAAACGCTTATTTACTTATATTGAAACCTGTGGACTCACCAAACTCGTGTTGACATATTTTCTTACATGTTTTCTCAGGTCGCTAAGCTAAGACACAAGTGCACGTTAGGGCATGCATGGGATTCAACAGCTTGATTTTGATTTAATTATGTTTACTTGAGTTATCCTACTGTACTTGTTTTGATGGGACGTTTGGACTTTTTCTTGGACTTTTGGACTTTGATTTTGGGCGCGTGTATTTTGCGCATTTACTTTCTTTACGCTTCCGCATTGATACTTTGATTTAAAAGATATTTTCATTTTGAGTCCCATGTAGAGTCGTTCAAAGTAACTAATGTCTGAGATCATGGTTCGTCACTTCCCAAACGGTAAAACTCCGTTAGTTGAAATTGGGGGTGTGACATCTATCACATCCAGACCCATTTAACATTCCAATTCAAACATTTGCGCCGATTATTTTGAAATTCAAACAAATTTGACTCGCCAGATCAAACCGAGCCTTAATCATCTCCAAATCATGGAATTAAAGCGTGTTAATGGCCGCAAATCACGCGCAGACTATTCTCATATGAATTCAAGCGTAAAACGCGACCCAATTCAACTTGATTCAGTGTATTTAATGTGTAATTCGTTCCTACAGCTGTCACATGCGAGACCAAATCGATTCGTGCAATTAAGATGAAGTTAATCAAATTAAATCTCTCCCTCACTCTCACAAACACCATTACAAACTCCCTACACACTTACACCCTTCACATTTCATCTCTGGTTCGCTATCAAGCATCAAGAACAGCCGAGGTTTCGTTCCGGTCATTATCAATCGTCACTTCACCATTCCAGATAAGGTTTAGTGTTTCTATGTCGTATTCGCTTGGCGATCATTAACACTCTATCAATTCGTGATGGTCGATGATATCGGGTTCAATTTTGATTAGGGTTCTTAGCCGTTTATACGTATTCTGAATTGGGGATGGTTCTTGATTCATTATTCATATACGTATAAGTGGTTTCCTTATAAGATTAGCGAAACCATCTAGTCCGACTGGCTAATGCATTGCACCACCGGACCAGATGGCGTGAGTTCGAAACCCACCATCAGCGGCTCTTTTTGCTTTATCTGTTATAACCAAACCCGACCCCTCTTTGATTTCACATTAGATAATTTACGGACCGGATTATTCTCATCATCAGTCCTATAGTCCAGTGGTAATTCATTGTACTCACACAGAAACCACCTGGCTTCGAACCGGGTGGTCTGCATATATTTTTAAAACCAGTTTTAACAACTTAATTTATTTTATAAAACCTATACCCTCTACGACTGATTTAGTATTATAATTAACAAAATTTTAATGAGAAACAATTATTTTAAAATTAAATTGTTTAAAACATAAAACTCATTTAAAATTCAATTTAAATAAAACTGTTATTTTAAGCCTAAACATTTACTTATTAAATTTGCAAACTATGAAGAGATTTTTATAAATCCATTATCATTTTTGTAAAGAATTTCATAAAACAAATTTTATAAAATCTTTTTCTATTAATTATATATATTAGGGTTTAAGCTCTATTTAAACAAATGCAATTTTCCTAAATATATATTGATGTATATATTTACTTTTTCCATACTTTTTTTTGAACATACTACTTTAGTAATAAATAAATGAATATAAAGAATTTATTTATTTAAATTAGTTATCTTTTTACACACCCCTTTTCAATGACACATTATTATAATAAATAAAAAGAATTTATTCATTTATATTAAATTAAACCCTAAGTCAATGGTTATTTTATTAAATTGATATATACCTTGAATTTACGTTTTTTATATTAAACTTTTATTCAAACCAATAACAACTTACACACATTCATTGCATGAAATGACACAAACACTTTTGTACAAATCCCTACACTCAAACCCCGTTGAACCCTAGACTTGTGCATATCATTGATCAAATTCATATAATTCAACTCTAGGTTATTCTTGTGAGTTGCAAATCACTTGTGCTATCTATTGCTCGTGCTATCTACAAAAAACTTACATGTGAAGCATAATGTTCATTGAAAACTACTTTGCATTTAAAATATATAATTCTTCAATATGATCATATGTGTTATTTGTGCTTTATGTTTGAATAATATTAGTTAAGAGTACATATACATCACATACTCGTGCAATCATTAACTCTTTACAAGCCAACGGTTAACAATGATAGATCTATTGTGTCTGACAAACCCACCCAGGTAGGGTGATTGTTGCCGACATTACATCAGGATAACATTAAGTGTTATGCCCTACATTAGGATGTAACATTTCTGATTTTCATTATCTGTATTTCAATTCAATGTGAGACATTTCAAACCCAATTTTAGCACACTGATTTGTTCTATTCGTATCAACAATTAAATACTATGTTTCAATGCAAATCCATAAATTTTACCCGAGTATATCCTATTAAATCCTACGTAAGTTCATACTTATACAAATCTACCAATACTGAAAATTTCAAGGATTGATTTTTATAAATAAGTAACCAGAAACCCTAATAGGCACGGTCGCGCCTCGTTCTGGTACGGTCGCGCCAAGTGCCTTGGCACGGTCGCGCGCCTTGCTTTGGAATGGTCGTGCCCGGTACTTTGGCACGGTCGCGCCTCTGAAACGTAAATGCAACCTATAATCGCGGAATCGTTTGATTTCATAACCGTTGAACACGTTTCTACCATTAACAACCCAATTAAGAGTTTTAATCGTTTGAGGGAACACCACACATATTGTCAACGAGAAAGGAATTCATGTTGACCCTGCTAAGATTGAAGCGGTTAAGAATTGGAATGCCCCGAAGACTCCCACCGAAGTTCGTTCATTCCTTGGTCTTGCGGGATATTATCGTCGTTTCATCTCAAACTTCTCTAAGATTGCTGTCCCCCTTACCGCTTTGACCCACAAGGGTAAGACTTATGAATGGGGACCAAAATAAGAAGACGCTTTCCAAACTCTCAATCAAAAGTTGTGCAATGCTCCTATTTTAACTCTCCCTGAAGGGAATGATGATCTAGTTATCTACTGTGATGCTTCCAACTAAGGTCTCGGTTGTGTTCTCATGCAACGAGGTAAATTAATCGCTTATGCATCAAGACAACTTAAGATTCATGAAAAGAATTATACGACGCACGATTTCGAGTTGGGTGCGGTCGTATTCGCATTGAAGATTTGGAGACATTATCTCTATGGCTCAAAATGTGTGGTGTTCACCGACCACAAAAGCCTTCAACACATCTTCAACCAAAAAGAACTCAATATGAGGCAACGACGTTGGGTTGAACTCCTTAACGACTATGACTGCGAGATTCGTTATCATCCCGGTAAAGCGAATGTTGTAGCCGACGCCTTGAGTCGAAAGGACCATGTTGTGCTTCATTGTGAATCCAAACCGATATTCAAATCCGCATCTTAGAAGCTCAACACGTCTCGGTCACCGAGTGTAACATGTACGAAAGAATGTCGTGTGGTGTTGAACTTCAGCTTGAATCGAAGCCCAATGGCTTACTTTATTACTTGAACCGTATTTGGGTTCCCGACCGCGATGATCTCCGTGCATTTCTCATGAACGAGGCCCACAAGACTCGTTATTCTATTCATCCCGATGCGGATAAAATGTATCAAGATCTTCGCCAACAATATTGGTGGCCCGGTATGAAGAAAGACATTGCTCTCTATGTTGCCAAATTTCTGACCTGCTCCAGAGTCAAAGCCTAACATCAACGTCCTTCCGGTTTACTTGAACAACCAGAAATTCCTGTGTGGAAATGAGAGAACTTAGCCATGGATTTCATTACCAAACTCACTCGCACCTCAATTGGTTATGATAGCATTTGGGTGATCATTGATCGTCTCACCAAATTTGCTCATTTCTTGCCTATCCGTTATGACTATCGGGTTGAGAAACTAACCCGAATTTATATTGACGAAATCGTGAGCCGTCACGGTGTTCCCTTGAACATAGTGTCCGATAGAGACGCTCGGTTCACCTCTCGTTTTTGGCAATCTCTCCAAACATCTCTTGGCACACGATTAGATTTGAGCACAACTTACCATCCCTAACCTGATGGCCAAACCGAGCGAACAATCCAAACTCTTGAGGATATGCTTAGAGCTTATGTAATTGATTTTGGTGGCAATTGGGATTCATATTTATCCCTAATTGAGTTATCTTACAACAATAGCTACCACACAAGTATCAACATGGCTCCATTTGAAGCTCTTTATGGTCGTAAGTATCGTTCTCCTATCTGTTGGAATGAGATTGGTGATGTAAGGCCCCTTTCCCGGGTGACCTCACTTGTTGGATTTACTCATAAACATAGCCATAAATGCTGAACTTAAATTTAAAACATTCATCATTCAATTACATTACATAACAGCGGAAGTCTTAACAATTAAAAACACAACATTGTCTTAACAAACAAAAGTGGGATGTCAGTCTTGTGCCGGGTAACCTTCACGCCATCGCACGACCTTTTCTTCCCTTACCTGAAATGTATACTAAAAGTCAGCTAACGCTGGTGAGTTCTAGTTTAATGCGATTTGATATAAACATTCTTTTCTTTACTTTATAAGTATGCGTTACTGTATAGTCATTCATATAAATACATATTCAGAACTTTTGTCTTTCTTTCATCTTTCTTTTCTGTATCTTTGTGATTTCATATATATATATATATATATATATATATATATATATATATATATATATATATATATATATATATATATATATATATATATATATATATGCATTCACCCTTTTCTTTCTTTTCTTTCTTTCTTTACTTTCATGGGTCATACTATATAAGGGTGATCAACCCGTCATTTGCTTACGAATGTCACAAAGACAATCGTCGTGGTCCATCGTCATGGCCCACCTATACTTACAACCGTCCGGCAACAAGTGCCGTCCGTCATTTTATTCTTACAACCGTCCGGGAACCTTTGTCCGTCCGTCATGACTTACAACCGTCCTACCGTCGTAGGCCGTAATTCGCCCGTCTACCCGAAGGTATCCGTTTCCCATGCGACTATTAATTATACAACCGTTCTACTATAACATGCCAATTGCTTCGACCGTCCATTAATGGCATTCGTACGTCCTAGCTGATGAAGGAACGCACTTGTCCCGGTTGTAAAATAATCACATGGTCGTCCGTCTACCGAAGTAGCCGTTATCATCGAAGCGTCCATAACATTTTCTGTACTTGGCAAGCGATATATACATGGATATAAAGCAGGATTTCATTCTCACATGTTATGCCATTCATTCATTTCATTCTTTGCAAGCAATATATACATGGATATAAAGCAGTATTTCATTCTTTCATATTGTGTTATACTTTCATTCATTCTTTATAATCATGCTTTTCATTCTTTATTCATAATTTCTCTTTCATGTATAGGTATATATATATATATATACTTGTATAACACATATGATCACATTGACATTCATAACATTTATTCACTTAGTGTATACATCTCAGCCCCAAAACATTTGAAAACATTTGCACATAACATAGAAGGGGCACATAGAACTCACCTGATGAGTAGTTTCTGTAATACACTAAGCTGGCTACTGGCTTCACTAATGTCACTCACGATCTGTATAATAAAGTCATACACATAAGATGGTGCTCCTAGATGACACTAGACATTACTATCCTTTAACATAGTAGTTTCGATTGATTAGCTTATATCGAAACTTGGTAGTTTCGATAGGTTGTTTCAGTCGAAACTTGGTAGTTTCGATAGGTAGTTTCGATAGATAGTTTCGATAGGTAGTTTCGATAGGTAGTTTCGATAGGTAGTTTCGATAAGTAACTTATGTATTATCTTAGCTTCGGATCGGGGGCTCATATCGAAACTATGGTAGTTTCGATTGGGCCTGCATATATCGAAACTGGGTGGTTTCGATAGGTCTGCACATATCGAAACTAAGTAGTTTTGATAGGTCTGCACATATCGAAACTAAGTAGTTTCGATGGGTCTGCACTTATCGCCTTCCCCAAAAATCCTAATGTTCTGCATGCGAATCTGTTCATGTCGATATCTAGATTTTCTTTGATCAAAACATTCGTTTTTCATTCTAGATGCTATACCTAAGTTCACTTTCAAGTTTCATCCGCAAAAATCGTTATCTTTTAGCCAAAACCCGAAAACTCCCAAAACGAAAAAAAACTCATAATGTGATCGAATCGTTACCTGGATTGGATTTCTGATTCAGAGGATATGATCACGAGAACAGCAGCAACGTTCTCCTGAATTCCCGAGTTGTTCCGTCACTTTCTCTCTCTAGACCTGAGCTCTCCTTTCTCTCTCTAAAAGCTGCGTGAGTTGGGGAAATGAGCAGGGAAGAGGGCTGCCTTGCCTCTTATGTGCATGGGCTTCCCTCGGCCCATTGAAGCCGGGCCCAGGCCTGCTCCCTTTTTGTTTAAATATTCCAACTAAATCACCGGTCTCACTATATTTATTCGTTTTATTATTTTTGGGATGTTACAAGTCTACCCTCCTTAAAGAGGTTTCGTCCTCGAAACTGTTCATACATTAAACAATTGTGGGTATAGTCCCCTTATCTCGTCTTCTTTTTCCCACGTAGCTTCTGACCCTTTTCTGTGCTTCCATTGTATCTTGACTAACGGTATCGACTTATTGCGTAGTCGTTTCTCAGCTCGATCAAGAATGGCTATTGGTTCCTCTACATAATTTAGACAGTTATCCACTTCGATCTCGTCTTAAGGTATGTGAGCTGTGTCGTCAGCTAGGCACTTGCGTAAGTGCGACACGTGGAACGTAGGGTGTATTCCACTAAGCTCGACGGGTAGGTCGAGTCTGTAAGCAACTTGACCCACTCTTGCTAAAATCTTGAAAGGTCCGACAAACCTTGGACTTAGTTTGCCACGCTTTCTGAACCGAATGATTCCTCTCCACGGTGATACTTTCAACAGTACCATGTCCCCAACTTGAAACTCTAAATCCCTCATTCTCTTATCCGCGTATGATTTCTGTCTGTCTTTTGCGGCTTTCATACGAGCCTTGATTTGATCAAATTTCTCAGAAGTAGCTTTGACCACTTCGAGACTTACAAAATCCTTCTGTCCAATTTCCCCCCAACAAACCGTGGTCCTACATTTCCTCCCATACAACATTTCAAATGGCGGCATGCCAATAGGCGAGTGATAGCTGTTGTTATATGAAAATTCTGCCAATGGTAGATGACTGTCCCAACTCCCACCGAAGTCAATGATACAGGCCCGGAGCATGTCCTCCAAGGTCTGAATGGTCCTTTCCGATTGTCCATCGGTTTGAGGGTGGTTGTCACACCCCGCCAAGGCGGAAACGCGAGGCGCAACGTTCATGGTTTCCAAATCATATGATTACCGCAAACACATACATGATAAATGGATACATAAATGAGTTTAAAGTTTTACATTACAAAATGTAAAATGAGTTTACAAAACATTAAGATTTCACAAATATGACTCAATTCAATGAGTTATTCAAGGGAAATCCTCCTTGAGTAGTATCCATCGTGCATGCATGTAATCTACATTGCTAACCTTGAAATCACGTTCAGTTACCTGAAAAACATACTTAAAATCGTCAACACGAGGTTGGTGAGTTCACAGGTTTAATCAAATAGTTCTTGGTAAAACTCAGTTGTTCATAAATCGTTTCAGTTGTATGTGATAAACAGAATAAGAATTGTTGACCCATTTGTAAACTAGCTAGGAATACAAATAATATGTTCATACATGAGGCGTAACCAAACCATGACATGTGTGAGCCCCTATTAAGCGTTATCAGATTCTATGCGGCCATAAATCCTCCAGATTGTGGTTAGCGCGACTAACCATGACCGGGAGACGTCACTCTCCATAGTACTATTCATAGGACCCTAGGCTACAGTTAATGGTTACTATGTTGTTCCAGGGGACTTTAGCGGCCTCCAATGTGTTGTTCTCATCCCATGTAAACATAAAGTCGTGTCTTATTCTCTTGTTATCCCATAAAATAATTGTAAGTATGTTTCTCCCCCAAATATTGAAAACAGTAAAAAGAAAGGGGCCGTGAAACTCACCTTGAGTTTGTGTATATACTTGTGATAAAACTTGTTGTAGTCAACCTTGACTATTCGTACCCTAGATACCAAGGGTAAATTGTTGTTAAGACCAACGTCTTAATTGTAAATTGTTCACCGACCTTGTAAATCTGATTGTGTTTGTTTAAACATCGTTTTAGTTTTCCAACACATGTTTTGTTGTAAAATAGTTTTGAGTTACTGCCCAACTGGGACTGTTGTACAGGTATCGAAACTACCTAGTTTCGATTGGGCAAATGAGTATCGAAACTTCCTAGTTTCGATTGTGTAGTTTGGTGTCGAAACTTCCTAGTTTCGATTGAGTAGTCAGGTATCGAAACAATCTAGTTTCGATTGAGTAGGTGTTATCGAAACAACCTAGTTTCGATTGTCAAGAAGGGTATCGAAACTACCTAGTTTCGATTGAGCAATATGTATCGAAACTACTTAGTTTCGTTTGAACAATTAGTATCGAAACTCCTAGTTTCGATTGAGTACAGGTATCGAAACTACTTGTTTCGATTGAGTTAACTGGTATCGAAACTCCTAGTTTCGATTACTGGACTTCTGTTTGACAGAATTAGTCCTGCATATTTATGTTTTAAAACTTGAATTTGACACACTTTTCTTGTTATCTTACTTGTGTTTGAACATTTTGCATGTTTGGCTCCGGCTTTTAAGAAAATAATATGAAAATATCGAGTTTTTACCTTTAAAACAGTGGCGATGATGATGAGAGAAAACAGAGATGATCTTGAATCTTTTGCTAAACCCTTTTCAGAAACACTTGAAAACACTGAATCCTGATGGTTTTTGTCTTAAAACTTGGCTTTGATTTTGAAGATAAATGGGAAGTTTTCCGTATGAAAACGAGAGAAAAATGAGAATTGTGAGAAAAGTGATTGAAAGTGGTATGGGTTTTATCTGAGTTTTTCTCAGTTATGGCATGGGACGAGTGAAGGGGGGGTTTCTCTGGCTTTTTCGGCCAAAAAGTCAAGGGGTAAGTGGGTTGGGGTTAAAATAATCAAGCAAATTGGATTTTTGGGTATTTGTTTATTAACTAGAGTTTTAAAGGGGTAGTTTAATTCGGTTTATTTTCCCCACGGTATTATAGTTTTATTCTAAAAATAATTTATTGACCAACTTAAAATTTGTGTAATATATATATACGCCTGGATATTTAATTTATCCACTATTGATCGTCTTAGTCGGTTTGTACTGGTACTTGCACCGGTAATTCCTAGAATTACCCAAGTATGAATTGAGACCATGTACAATCTTTGCTAGACTCTAAAGTCCTTGTTTGTGAAATTAAATAAATCAAAAAAGTAATTATAATGTAAACTCGTTTATTGTAATGTAAACTTGTTCATAATGTGTACGGATATTGACCTGAAATGTCGGGTGTCACATTCTCCCATTGTTAAAAGAATTTCGTCCCGAAATTCAATTCGTGTCATCTTGAACTGGTGTATCCTTAAACAAGGATGGGTATTTTGTTTTCATTTGGTCCTCTCGTTCCCATGTATACTCAGGACCACGCTTTGAGTTCCAACGTACTTTAACCAGTTTGATCCGACTACGTCTCAGCTTTTGAACCTTCCAATCTGATATCTCAATTGGTTGCTCGATGAAATGAAGTTTATCGTCAATGTGAATTTCATCAGGCGGTATGATCAAAGTCTCGTCTGATAGACACTTTTTGAGATTTGATACATGAAACGTATCATGTACATTGTTTAGTTCTTGTGGTAACTTGAGCTTGTAAGCTACAGGGCCAACTCTAGCCAGTATTTCAAAAGGTCCAACGTATCTAGGATTGAGCTTACCACGGTTACCAAACCTCGCAACGCCTTTCCATGGTGAGACTTTTAACATTACTCGGTCACCAATTTGAAATTCTAATGGTTTTCGTCTGATGTCAGCATAGCTCTTTTGTCTATCTCGGGCCGCTTTCAAACGGTCCTTAATTTTGAAAATCTTATCAGTGGTTTCCTGGACAATCTCAGGGCCTGTCAAATGTTTTTCACCAACTTCCGCCCAACATAACGGTGAGCGGCATTTACGACCATATAAAGCTTCAAACGGTGCTGCTTTAATGCTCGTATGGTAGCTGTTATTGTAGGAAAACTCAGCTAATGGTAAATGAGAATCCCAATTTCCTCCGAAATCAATTACACACGCACGGAGCATATCTTCTAGTGTCTGGATAGTCCGTTCACTTTGACCATCTGTTTGTGGGTGATATGTCGTGCTCATGTCAAGACGTGTGCCCATGGCTTCTTGTAATGATTTCCAGATTCTAGACACGAATCTGCTATCTCTATCCGAGATAATAGAAATTGGCACTCCATGCCTAGCCACAATTTCCTTGATATAAAGCTTTGCAAGTTTCTCGGTTTTATCAGTTTCTTTCATTGGCAGAAAGTGAGCAGATTTTGTTAATCGGTCGATAATAACCCATATGGTATAATAACCACTGGATGTCTTGGGTAATTTTGTTATATAATCCATAGAATTTTGTTCCCATTTCCATTGGGGAATTTCAGGTTGTTGTAATAAACCAGACGGTTTCTGATGTTCGGGTTTTACTTTTGAACACGTTAGGCATTTACTGACATATGTGGCAATATCTCCTTTCATATTGGGCCACCAATATAATTTTTTTAGATCCTTATACATTTTATCTGAACCTGGGTGAATGGAGTACCTAGACTTGTGGGCTTCGTCCATAACTAACTCCCGTAAGTTACCAAAACGGGTCACCCAAATTCTATTCATGAAGTATAAAGTGTCATCTGACTTAGACTCTAATTGCTTTATCATTCCTCGTAAAGCTTCATTCTGAATGTTTTCTTCTTTGATTGCCTCTTGTTGTGCCATCCGAATTTAAGTAGTAAGATTCGTATGAATTGTCAATCCTAAGGCACGAACACGAAGAGTTTTAACTCGTTCTTTGCGACTTAAAGCGTCCGCTACGACATTGGCTTTCCCGGGATGGTACTTGATATCACAATCATAATCGTTTAGTAGTTCTACCCAACGACGTTGTCTCATGTTAAGTTCCTTTTGATCAAAGATATGTTGGAGACTCTTGTGATCAGTAAAGATAGTACATCTTGTACCGTAAAGGTAATGTCTCCAAATTTTGAGCGCAAACACAACTGCACCCAATTCCAAGTCGTGGGTCGTATAATTCTTTTCGTGCACTTTTAGTTGTCGTGAGGCATATGCGATGACTTTGTCTCTTTGCATTAACACACAACCAAGTCCTTGGTGTGATGCATCGCAGTATAGGACAAAATTGTCGATTCCCTCAGGAAGGGATAGAATTGGTGCACTACACAGCTTCTGCTTTAGTAATTGAAAAGCTGACTCTTGCTTGTCATTCCAATCATACTTCTTTTCTTTCTGGGTTAATGTGGTTAAAGGCAAGGCTATTTTTGAAAAATTCTCGATGAATCGTCTGTAATAGCCGGCCAAACCTAAAAATTGACGTACTTCTGTCGGAGTCTTTGGTGCTTCCCAGTTTTTGATTGCTTCAATTTTTGATGGATCAACGTGAATTCCTTCCTTGTTGATGACATGTCCAAGAAAATGCACTTCTCGGATCCAAAACTCACACTTAGAGAATTTAGCGTAAAGTTTCTCGTTTCTGAGTAGTTCTAAGATTAATTTCAGGTGATGTTCATGATCCTCCTTGGTTCGTGAATATATTAATATGTCATCGATAAACACAATCACGAACTTATCCAAGTATGGTTTGCACACGCGGTTCATGAGATCCATGAAAACAGCTGGTGCGTTTGTCAAACCAAATGGCATAACTAGGAATTCGTAGTGACCGTAACGAGTCCTAAATGCTGTCTTTGGTACATCTTCTTCTTGGATTCTTAATTGATGATACCCTGAACGTAGATCAATTTTTGAATAGAAGCTAGAACCTTGTAGTTGATCGAACAAATCATCTATTCGAGGAAGTGGGTATCGGTTTTTGATTGTAAGCTTGTTTAATTCTCGGTAATCAATACACATTCTAAAGGTTCCATCCTTTTTCTTTACAAATAGGACTGGAGCTCCCCAAGGTGAGAAACTCGGTCTTATGAAACCTTTATCAAGCAACTCTTGTAGTTGATTTGATAATTCTTGCATTTCAGAAGGTGCTAATCGATACGGCGATCGCGCAATCGGTGCGGATCCTGGTACCAAATCGATTCAGAATTCGACTTGCCTCGGTGGTGGTAATCCAGGTAAGTCTTCAGGAAAAACTTCAGGATAATCCTTAACGATTGGTATATCCTCAAGTCGATGTTCCTCGGGTTTCTTCTCGACGACGTGAGCCAGGAATACGTAATAGCCTTTACGTAGGTACTTACGAGCTTTCATGCAGTTTATCATCCTTAACGCTACTCCACTCTTCTCACCTTGAATCGAAAGAATTTCTCCGTTTGGGAGTGGGATTTGGACAATCTTCTCAAAACAAACAATCTCTGCATGATTCTTTGACAACCAATCCATGCCAATAACAACGTCAAAGCTTCCTAAGTCAACAGGTAACAGATCTATACTAAATGTGTGATTTTTAAGACATAAGGTACAACCTTGAATGACTTCTTCGGTATTAATTAATTTTCCGTTCGCTAATTCAATTGTATACTTTTGGTCTAGTTTACTGGGCTTAATACCGAGTAGGGACTTAAAGTCATTTGACACAAAACTCAAATCAGCACCCGTATCGAAAAGTATAGAGGCATAGTGATTATTTATCGAGAACGTACCAGTGACAATGTTTGGATCTTGTCGTGCGTCACCAGCCCCCATCACAAATGCTCTTCCACGGGCCTGATTGTCGTTTCGATTCTTCAACTTTGGACAGTCTTTTCTGAAGTGCTTTGGATCTCTACACTCAAAGCATCCTTGATTCATCCTTTCTGTGCCTGGGTTGACTTTTCCTGCTACTTGATTTATCTTATTAGGGTTCGCATTGCTCCTACAGTCATGGGCTAGATGTCCATACTTTTTACATTTTCCACATTGGGTACACTTCCCACTGTGATGATATCCACAATTGTCACACCTTGGTCATGCTCCAAGGTATCCTTTTTCTTCCACAGTGTTGGCGACAAAGGCTTTCATAGTTTCAGGTCTCTTGTAAATTTGATTCTTGTTTTGATTAATTAGTTTTCCAAACCATTTCCTCTTTTCTCCAGATTTCCCTCCTTCGGTCTCCTTCTTCTCAAACAAACCATCACGTACAGCATTATCCCTTAGCTTGAAAGCTAGAGTTATGGAGCTCTTGGCATCCACAGGGTTCGATGAAGTCACCAGACTTCGGATTTGAGGTGCGAGACCCCACAAGTATCTTTCAACCTTCTTGTATTCTGGGGTAACCATGTGTGGAACCAAGATTGCTAACTCATTGAATCGGTCAGTGTAGCCAGCAACATCGTCTCCTGTCATTTGTAAATTCCACAATTCAGATTCGATCTTTTGCAACTCATTTCGAGGACAGTATTCCTCGATCATCATGGCTTTTAGGTCTTCCCATGACAACTCATATGCTGTCTGCCTTCCCAAAGTCTTTACTTGTGAATTCCACCAAGTTAAAGCTTTATCAGTGAGTGAGCATGTAGAATACTTCACCATGCAGTCAGCGGTGCATTCGCTAATATCAATCACCGACTCCATCTTTTCTATCCATCTCATTAGTCCAACTGCACCCTCGGTGCCATTGAAGTTACGGGGTTTGCAAGATAGAAAGGCCTTGTAGGAGCACTTCCTAATTGGAGCATCTGTAGAATTACAAGTCATAACTTCATTAAATCGGATCATGACTAGGTGTTACGGCTTATTTATTCTATTACCTCCAGAACCTCCGGAACCTCCGGCTGTACCGCTACCTCCTGCACCTCCTCCACCGGTACCACTGCCGTTTCCTCCTCCACTATTTCGATTGGCCTCATATTGTTCCATGGCAGCAGCTACTCGCTGTGCTATGAGTTGTTCTACATTTGGGGAAATCACTTCGTTGTTGTCACCAGTAGTATTACGGGTTGTCCTACGTTTAGGTGCCATGACGTTCTTTCTAACATGTCAATTAAAAAGAAACAACATTATTTGACAATAATGATAGCACATGACATAAGAATACCACAACATCAAATGCAAACAACCATCATTACAATATAAACCATTACATACATAGTCAAAACATATATAGTACATTGTTCCCAAAAGATAAGGATACAAAAAGGATGGGTTCACATGACCACATCAGTACTAAAGTTTTGAAACTACATAATGTACTATGGGCACAACCCGCCCATAATAGGTTTAGAAGAAGAAGTGAGAGTACAATCCAATCATCATGGCAAGTCCTGCCATAACAAAGCTTGCTCTAGCCACAAATTCTGCAGCCAAAGTCCTTTCCTCCAGTGCTTCCACCATGTCTCGGACCGTAACTGTGAACTGACAGTCCATGTCAGCTCTCAACTCTAGATAGTTAGTGGCATCCTGTATGTTTCGGGTGCGGTCATTTAGAGTCTGAACTCGAGATCCGAGTCCTTGACGAAGTCGCGTGGCTGCATCCCCCTGTGCCCGGATGTCATCTAGGAGATCATCAAGACGCTCTTCGTGTGTACGAACGCGAGCTACCAAGGTAGGCACAGTGAGCTCCATGGCTTCCCCAGTGTGGGGTAGGGGTGTTGGAGAATTGGAAGACTCTCCGAGCTTAAAGGTAGATGGGATGCTCTCCATCTCCCTCCATCGGGCCAGAGTACGTGGCATCCAACGGATAGTTCCCACAGTCGGGTGGTAGCAGGGTCTTTGCCTAGGTGGTTCTTCACCAGCCTCCAAGTCTTCTGGGTCACGGGCTGCTAGATTCCTTTTGTGTGGAAGTCGAAACTTCTTCTTAGCACTTTGCACCTTAACTGGTCCTCCGCTTTTCTTTCGGTAGACGATAGGCGGTTTTCCCAAGGCGACTTTAGGTGGTGTGGAGCTACGGGTTTGTACTTGATTTTTGGGATGTGAGGCGGAACGTTCCTCGTTTGATTCAGTGTCAGAGACGGGATCAGAATGTGAATGTGACGACATGCTTATGACTACAATATCCATATGACAAAATGACTAGTTATACAATGCTTATGCAATGAAAACGTTTTAGTGAGACATTTAGATTATAGACTAGGTTCCAATTTAGATTCCTAGTTCGCTATAATCAATGGCTCTGATACCAATTTCTGTCACACCCCGCCAAGGCGGAAACGCGAGGCGCAACGTTCATGGTTTCCAAAGCATATGATTACCGCAAACACATACATGATAAATGGATACATAAATGAGTTTAAAGTTTTACATTACAAAATGTAAAATGAGTTTACAAAACATTAAGATTTCACAAATATGACTCAATTCAATGAGTTATACAAGGGAAATCCTCCTTGAGTAGTATCCATCGTGCATGCATGTAATCTACATTGCTAACCTTGAAATCACGTTTAGTTACCTGAAAAACATACTTAAAATCGTCAACACGAGGTTGGTGAGTTCACAGGTTTAATCAAATAGTTCTTGGTAAAACTCAGTTGTTCATAAATCGTTTCAGTTGTATGTGATAAACAGAATAAGAATTGTTGACCCATTTGTAAACTAGCTAGGAATACAAATAATATGTTCATACATGAGGCGTAACCAAACCATGACATGTGTGAGCCCCTATTAAGCGTTATCAGATTCTATGCGGCCATAAATCCTCCAGATTGTGGTTAGCGCGACTAACCATGACCGGGAGACGTCACTCTCCATAGTACTATTCATAGGACCCTAGGCTACAGTTAATGGTTACTATGTTGTTCCAGGGGACTTTAGCGGCCTCCAATGTGTTGTTCTCATCCCATGTAAACATAAAGTCGTGTCTTATTCTCTTGTTATCCCATAAAATAATTGTAAGTATGTTTCTCCCCCAAATATTGAAAACAGTAAAAAGAAAGGGGCCGTGAAACTCACCTTGAGTTTGTGTATATACTTGTGATAAAACTTGTTGTAGTCAACCTTGACTATTCGTACCCTAGATACCAAGGGTAAATTGTTGTTAAGACCAACGTCTTAATTGTAAATTGTTCACCGACCTTGTAAATCTGATTGTGTTTGTTTAAACATCGTTTTAGTTTTCCAACACATGTTTTGTTGTAAAATAGTTTTGAGTTACTGCCCAACTGGGACTGTTGTACAGGTATCGAAACTACCTAGTTTCGATTGGGCAAATGAGTATCGAAACTTCCTAGTTTCGATTGTGTAGTTTGGTGTCGAAACTTCCTAGTTTCGATTGAGTAGTCAGGTATCGAAACAATCTAGTTTCGATTGAGTAGGTGTTATCGAAACAACCTAGTTTCGATTGTCAAGAAGGGTATCGAAACTACCTAGTTTCGATTGAGCAATATGTATCGAAACTACTTAGTTTCGTTTGAACAATTAGTATCGAAACTCCTAGTTTCGATTGAGTACAGGTATCGAAACTACTTGTTTCGATTGAGTTAACTGGTATCGAAACTCCTAGTTTCGAGTACTGGACTTCTGTTTGACAGAATTAGTCCTGCATATTTATGTTTTAAAACTTGAATTTGACACACTTTTCTTGTTATCTTACTTGTGTTTGAACATTTTGCATGTTTGGCTCCGGCTTTTAAGAAAATAATATGAAAATATCGAGTTTTTACCTTTAAAACAGTGGCGATGATGATGAGAGAAAACAGAGATGATCTTGAATCTTTTGCTAAACCCTTTTCAGAAACACTTGAAAACACTGAATCCTGATGGTTTTTGTCTTAAAACTTGGCTTTGATTTTGAAGATAAATGGGAAGTTTTCCGTATGAAAACGAGAGAAAAATGAGAATTGTGAGAAAAGTGATTGAAAGTGGTATGGGTTTTATCTGAGTTTTTCTCAGTTATGGCATGGGACGAGTGAAGGGGGGGTTTCTCTGGCTTTTTCGGCCAAAAAGTCAAGGGGTAAGTGGGTTGGGGGTTTGGGTTAAAATAATCAAGCAAATTAGATTTTTGGGTATTTGTTTATTAACTAGAGTTTTAAAGGGGTAGTTTAATTCGGTTTATTTTCCCCACGGTATTATAGTTTTATTCTAAAAATAATTTATTGACCAACTTAAAATTTGTGTAATATATATATACGCCTGGATATTTAATTTATCCACTATTGATCGTCTTAGTCGGTTTGTACTGGTACTTGCACCGGCAATTCCTAGAATTACCCAAGTATGAATTGAGACCATGTACGATCTTTGCTAGACTCTAAAGTCCTTGTTTGTGAAATTAAATAAATCACAAAAGTAATTATAATGTAAACTCGTTTATTGTAATGTAAACTTGTTCATAATGTGTACGGATATTGACCTGAAATGTCGGGTGTCACAGTGGTAAGCGGTGCTGATGTTCAGTCTAGTGCCCATTGCTTCGTTGAATTTCTTCAAAAACCTTGACGTGAATGTAGTATCCCTGTCGGACACAATCGACAGCGGCATACCATGTCTGCTCACAATTTCCTTGATAAATATTTATGCTAGCTTTTCAGAAGAAGAAGTTTCTCGTATTGGCAAGAAGTGAGCACTCTTTGTCAAGCGGTCGACGATCACCCAAATGGTATCATTGCCTTTAGCTGTTCGCGATAGCTTGGTAATGAAGTCCATTGTGATCTCTTCCCACTTCCATTCTGGTATTGGTAAAGGTTGCATTTTGCCGCATGGTTTCTGGTGCTCGGCCTTAACTAGAGAACACGTTAGGCACTTGCTCACGTATTCTGTCACATCATTCTTCATGCCAGGCCACCAGTATTCTTTCTTCAAGTCTTGATACATTTTGTTTGTCCCGGGGTGGATAGAATAGCGAGACTTATGGGCCTCATCGAGTATTTTGGCTCTAAGCTCACCAATCTTAGGTATCCACATCCGGCCAAACCTAGTTTGTACTCCGTATGCATTCGCATCTAAGTTCCCTTGTTGTCCTACTATTCTTTCCCGTTTCACATTTCTTTCTAACAATGCTTCATCTTGTGCCTTTGATATTTCACCCATTAAGTCTGGCGTTATAATCAACTGACACGCTTTGATCCGGATAGGTGCCGATTCTTCCTTTCTACTTAAAGCGTCAGCCACTACGTTTGCCTTGCATGGATGGTACAATATCTCACAGTCATAGTCTTTCAATAGCTCTAACCATCTTCTTTGCCTCATGTTTAGTTCCTTTTGTTCTAAAAAGTATTTCAAGCTTTTGTGATCGGAGTAGATGGTGCATTTAACTCCATACAAGTAGTGTCTCCATATTTTCAACGCGAAAACTACTGTTGCTAATTCTAGATCATGTGTTGGGTAGTTAACTTCATGAACCTTTAGTTGCCGCGATGCATAAGCAATTACCTTTCCTCGTTGCATGAGTACGCACCCTAAACCCTGCCCTGAAGCGTCAGAGTAGACTACTAAGTCTTCATTTCCCTCCGGTAGTGTTAAGACGGGGGCTTGAGTTAATCGTGTCTTAAGTTCCTCAAACGCGTTGTTTTGGGTTGGACCCCATTCATATTTTACTTCCTTCCGTGTCAGTTTGGTTAGCGGCGAGGCAATTCTTGAGAAATCTTGGATGAACCTTCGATAGTAGCCTGCCAACCCTAGAAAGCTTCGTATCTCTGTTGGTGTCTTTGGGATGTTCCATTCCTTTACTGTCTCGATCTTTGCAGGATCCACCATGATGCCGTTTGGGTTTATTACATGACCTAGGAATTGGACTTCCCTAAGCCAGAACGCGCATTTGGAGAATTTTGCGTACAAATTTTCCTGCTTTAGCACCTCCAGAACCTCTCTTAGGTGACAGTGGTGATCACCCTCGCTTTTTGAATACACCAGTATGTCATCTATAAAGACTATCACCGATCGATCCAACATTGGTCGACATACTCTATTCATCAAATCCATGAATGCTGCTGGTGCGTTGGTCAATCCGAAGGACATCACGAGAAACTCATAATGTCCATAACGCGTGCGAAACGCGGTCTTTGGTACGTCTTCTTCTCTTACTTTCAACTGATGGTAACCCGACCTAAGATCGATCTTTGAGAACCAACTCGCACCTTGCAGTTGATCAAAAAGGTCGTCTATTCTAGGCAGTGGGTATTTGTTCTTTACTGTTCTCTTGTTCAATTCGCGGTAGTCGATGCACATGCGCATGCTGCCGTCCTTCTTCTTCACAAATAGCACCGGAGCGCCCCATGGTGAGATGCTCGGTCTAATAAATCCTTTTTCTGTTAGTTCCTCTAGTTGAGACATCAATTCTTTCATTTCTGACGGAGCCAATCGGTAGGGGGCTTTGGCAACGGGCTCAGGTCCTGGCAGTAAATCAATCTGAAATTCTATTTCCCGATCGGGTGGCAACCCAGGTAGATCCTCAGGGAATACTTCCGGAAAATTGCACACCACGGGTACATTCTTGAGTTCTTTCGTTTTCATTCTATCATCTATAACATATGCCAGATAAGCTTCGCAGCCGCGCCTCATGTAACTTTCGGCCTTTATCATCGAGATGACGTTCGGCATTGTGCAATTCCAATCCCCATAAACCGTAATTGGACTGCCGCTAGGACCTTTGAGGTGTATCCTCTTACGTTTACACATGATTTGAGCTTCGTTGGCAGCTAGCCAATCCATACCCAATACTATATCGAATCCTCCTAAGGTGAGAAGGAATAATCTAGAAGGAAATTTATGACCCTCTATTTCTATTATGCAATCCTCTGTTACATGGAATACTGCCGAATTTTTACCAACGGCAGTTTGTACACTAAAGGCCTTTACTACTGTATTGATAGTGCAATTCAGTTTTCGACTAAAGGCATTTGATATTAAGCTTTTACTAGCACCCGAGTCAAATAATATAGCCGCATGTTCATCATTAACTAGGAACGTTCCTGACACAACATCAGGATTTCCCCTTGCTTCCTCCTCAGTCAGGGCGTAAGCTCGAGTCCTAGTCTTTGGTTGTTCTTGTTCCTTTTCTTTTCCCGAACCAGATTGTCTGGTTTTTCGGCAATCCTTAGTCAGGTGACCAAACAGTCCACATACTTGGCATTTAGTGTCTCTCAAACAGTCACGAGAGTAGTGCCCCGCCTTCCCACACCTGTAACATGTGGTGGAGCCGACCCGGCACTCGCCAAAATGTTGCCTTCCACATTTCTTGCAGGTTTCATATTTGTCCGACCTTGGTTTCTTATTTTCAGTTGTTACGTTCCCTCTTCCGGTACCTCTAGACGGGTTCTCCCACTTTCTCTTCTGGGTCTCATGTGCCGGGTCCTCATTGGCGTAGTCGTCATAGACGATTCCGCTCAGATTCACTACCGACTCGAAGGTCGAGGGTAGGTTAGCTTTTATATGAACACGGACCCGTTGTGGCAACCCCTTAACATAGTACTTGATCAAATGGTCTTCAGTTTCTACCAGGTGGGGTACTAGTTGAGCTAGCTCATTGAATCTCGAAGTATACTGGCGATGCGTCTTGTTTCCAGCCTTAAGGTTTAGGAATTCATTTTCCACTCGATCAATTTCGTTCTGTGGACAGAACTTTTGGATGATCAGCTTCTTCAAGTCGTCCCATGTCATTCTGTTTATAGCATTTGGTGACTTAGTTCTCTGAATATTCCTCCACCAACTTAGTGCTTCGTTGGTGAAAGAATGAGCAACATATTTAACAGCCTGGTCTGGTCGACACTCGCTGATGTTGATTACAACATTCATCCTCTCAATCCATTCAAGCGTTACCACTGAATCCTTGCTCCCATCGAACTTGGGTGGGTCTCCGTCCTTAAAGCCTTTGTAAGTACACCCACGGTTGCTCGATCCTATCTTTATTTCATCCCCATCACTATCATATACTTTCTCTTCCTTGTCTCCTTCATCCTCCTCTTTGCTTTTCTTTATTGCCTCGGAGAGTAGATCAGGCAATACCTTCTTCAAAGTGAGCACAACTTCACGGGCAATAGCATCCCTGACTTCAGGTTCCAACTGTATAGGCCCTGGACTGTTGTTCCCAGTTGGTGTCACATCTGTTTCGTGCACACTCTCAGTGTGTTCTGCGTGCACACTCTCTTCCTCTTCCTGTCTTTGTTTCAATGGGGGTCTACCTACTCGGCCAGTGCGACCGCCTCGGCGTCCCGTTCTTCCTCCACCAGCCATAATCCTTAATTTCCTGATAGTTATAAAGGGAATACATCAATGTCATTTCTTCAGATCATAGTTTGGAACAGTACGAGCAAGGTAAATTTTTAATTACAGTGACCGGTTTGTGATTACTAATTTACATTGCTTTTCGGGTTCGAAACTCTTCAAATCAGTCGTGGCATTAACATCTATTTGTTCTAAGTTAAGGTATCTATTCCTATGCAAGAGCATTAACTTTATGACTTACTTACCGTGCTAGCGTTGGCGTTGGTTACCCACACTGACATCCGTGCGTTGGTCCCATAATCAGTTTGAGTCTAGACATTTAGGGATGTCTAAATCTCTCAAACTATTGCTCTGATACCAACTTGTAAGGCCCCTTTCCCGGGTGACCTCACTTGTTGGATTTACTCATAAACATAGCCATAAATACTGAACTTAAATTTAAAACATTCATCATTCAATTACATTACATAACAGCGGAAGTCTTAACAATTAAAAACACAACATTGTCTTAACAAACAAAAGTGGGATGTCAGTCTTGTGCCGGGTAACCTTCACGCCATCGCACGACCTTTTCTTCCTTTACCTGAAATGTATACTAAAAGTCAGCTAACGCTGGTGAGTTCTAGTTTAATGCGATTTGATATAAACATTCTTTTCTTTACTTTATAAGTATGCATTACTGTATAGTCATTCATATAAATACGTATTCAGAACTTTTATCTTTCTTTCATCTTCCTTTTCTGTATCTTTGTGATTTCATATATATATATATATATATATGCATTCACCCTTTTCTTTCTTTTCTTTCTTTCTTTACTTTCATGGGTCATACTATATAAGGGTGATCAACCCGTCATTTGCTTACGAATGTCACAAAGACAATCGCCGTGGTCCATCGTCATGGCCCACCTATACTTACAACCGTCCGGCAACAAGTGCCGTCCGTCATTTTATTCTTACAACCGTCCGGCAACCTTTGTCCGTCCGTCATGACTTACAACCGTCCTACCGTCGTAGGCCGTAATTCGCCCGTCTACCCGAAGGTATCCGTTTCCCATGCGACTATTATTTATACAATCGTTCTACTATAACATGCCAATTGCTTCGACCGTCCATTAATGGCATTCGTACGTCCTAGCTGATGAAGGAACGCACTTGTCCAGGTTGTAAAATAATCACATGGTCGTCCGTCTACCGAAGTAGTCGTTATCATCGAAGCGTCCATAACATTTTCTGTACTTGGCAAGCGATATATACATGGATATAAAGCAGGATTTCATTCTCACATGTTATGCCATTCATTCATTTCATTCTTTGCAAGCAATATATACATGGATATAAAGCAGGATTTCATTCTTTCATATTGTGTTATACTTTCATTCATTCTTTATAATCATGCTTTTCATTCTTTATTCATAATTTCTCTTTCATGTATAGGTATATATATATATATATATATATATATATATATATACTTGTATAACACATATGATCACATTGACATTCATAACATTTATTCACTTAGTGTATACATCTCAGCCCCAAAACATTTGAAAACATTTGCACATAACATAGAAGGGGCACATAGAACTCACCTGATGAGTAGTTTCTGTAATACACTAAGCTGGCTACTGGGCTTCACTAATGTCACTCACGATCTGTATAATAAAGTCATACACATAAGATGGTGCTCCTAGATGACACTAGACATTACTATGCTTGAACATAGTAGTTTCGATTGATTAGCTTATATCGAAACTTGGTAGGTGCTTGACATTACTATAACCTTAGGACACCCACCTTATGTCATACTCTATGTTATATGATGTTTGCCGCATTGCTAGGTGCTACATATTTACTACTTTGTGTGATTATCTTACATGTTATTCTAAGTATTACATCGCATGATACAACACATGATAGTTTATGTGCTACACTACTTGATAATTCACATGCTTATGATTATTACTATCCATGTAATACCTTCTTTACCACACTATTTGATTACATGCTACCTATTTGATCCCATTAAATGCTATCCTAAGTCCTACCACGCACTTATTCATACCTAAGTCGTAATACACTCATTTTTATACACTGGGAATTATGTCATCATCATCAATTGTGAACAAAACTTAAACCCTGGGGCCTAATGCCAATTAATAAGAAACTAAAAGAGCCCACTTACCTTCCAAGAATAAGAAACTCACTTGAATATATGAACCTCACCCACGAGCCTCAAAGCCTAGTCCAAAATGATTCTCATCATGACTATTAGCCCAAACAATAGTGTTATTAGTACATGACGGCTGGAAGAGTGGGTGTAGAACCATAAGAGATTCTGACTAAGGAAAGACTAGGTACTTAAGTGTGTCCATTGTGACCCGCCCATCTTTCTTGGGAATTCTCTTCATGGATACACTACTTATAGGTCAAGTGTTACTTGTAACATACTACTGTGAAGACTCGGTGTTATGACTAGTCAAACTTTTTACTCATGAAAACTCCTATATTTAACATTTAGTATTTTATTACGACTTACAATCTCTTCCCTTTTTCTGCTAGACATGGACTCCTACTCTCCTCCCTCCCCGGTATACTATCACAGAGCAGAGTCTGAATAGGAAGACGACATCAGATCACCAGAACATCAGTCACCAACACTCCTAGTGCTAGATCAATGTTTGACATAAGAGCAGATTGGGTTATGAGCACTGGCCCGAGAGATATTTAACACACGCACGGAAGCAGCTAGAGCTGAGGCCCGATTTGCTATCCGAGTAACCATAACGATGTTCATCTTAGTACTCCTTTGCTTCCTCGTGGAGAGCTACCTGAGACGCTAGTTGGATTTTTCTATTTTTGTCTTTAAATTCCCATTTGAAACCACTACTTTTTATCTGGATTAAGCTTTTGACATCTTATTATTTAATGATAAGTTTTATATTACAACTTAAATGTCATTATTCGTTGTCTTAATATTACAAGTATAAAATACATCCGCCATATTTTCATCAAGATCACCCAAACATCATCTTTTATTCATTGCAACTTGGTACATGTACCTAAGCCCTCTTTGCAAACTAATCATTTTATTATCTAATTTTAAAAACATCGTCATTTTGACCAAACAAAGCATTTATCAAACCCTTATTTTATAAATATTATTTGGAATATAAATTTTTAACAAACCTTTTTACCTTGTAAGAAAATTTAATACGACTCGTTTTATAAAACATTATCTAAACTAATTATGACTTTTACATCGTTAAATTAGTTGTTATTAAATCTTGGCTTAAGTTATTTAACTATTATTTTCTCTTGAAATATTATCATTATAATAATTAAAAATTAAATAAAAAAGGTTTTCATATAATTATCCTTTTATTTAGTTATTCAACTTATTATTTTATTAACTTACAAACAAGAATAAGTTACAATTACTTGCAATTCACAGACAAAAGGCACAAATCGGTTATTCGCAAGCACGTTACTCGAAATACATGCAAGCCTTCTCATTATCTTGAACCTTCGAAAATGTACGAGCTTACAAGTCATTTCAAGGAGATGAATCATTTCGCATGGGCGTTAACCATCCATATAAACCTCAATAGAATTAAAGGTTTAAAACCCAACTACCCGCATTACACATAAACGCCCACCAACAAAATTCGATAGTTTACGATACTCATGAGATTCAATAACTTACATATGAACATTCACAATATATATAAAACTTAGTTGTTCATAATATACATAATACTAGATTGATCACATGATACATGAAACTTAGTTGTGTGCAATATACACAATACTAGACCGATCACATGATACATAAAACATAGTTGTTCACAATATACATAATACTAGATTGATCACATGATACATGAAACTTAGTTGTGTGCAATATACATAATACTAGACTGATTACATGATACATAAAACTTAGTTGTTCACAATATACATAATACTACATTGATCACATGATACATGAAACTTGGTTGTTGCAATATACATGATACTAAATTGTTAACATTATACATGAAAACTTATTTGGTTACAAAATACATAATACCAAATTGTTCACATTATACATGAAACTTATTTGTTTACTATATACATGATACTAAATTGTTCACATTATACATGAAACCTATTGTTTACAATGTACATGACACTAGATCATACATGAAGCTTGGGTGTTTACATTATACACGAAACTACACTGTTTACAATTGTTGCAATTGATTGATCACATTATACACAAGGCATGATCATTCACTTTATTCATAAAAGTTCATAGTGCAGTGTTTTTGATCAAATTTTTGAGAGATTCCCTGAACAGCTCATAGACCCGTGCTAGTTATGCTCAATTAGTTATAATTTAGGTGCTTAAAAGATCATGAAGAAGGGAATGTTTACCTGATAAGCTGTGGGGTCTATTAAAGTTCATCAAGAATTCACATAATTCACAGTCAATTAATTACATGTTTCTAAGATATGAGTGTGGGACCCATTAAATCATAAATAATTCTACCGAAAACATGATAATTTAAATCACAGTGAAAAAAAATTAGGTTTGAAACTAAAGCATGAGTTTAGAAGGATCTAAATATTAGCAATCCACCTGACATGTCTGAGTAAATACATGCTGAAAAATGTTCCTTGGTCTGCCTATAGAACGATATGTTCCCATTGCAAACTTCCTAAAGGCTCGTAGTTACAAGTCTGTATAATGAGATCTTTGTAAATGTGTCGGATCTGACAAAGTTGCAATTTGTTAAGAAAATTCCAAAAAGATTTTATTTCAAATTTTGTCTTTATTTTTACTTCGACTTTTAGTTTAGTTTTTAGTTTTTCTTCTTTTTATTTTACTTTTATTTTATTTAAAAAAAAATTAACCATTCTTGGATTTAAAGACTTATCATCAAAAGGATTGGATTTCAAAATTTTGATAGTACGTGGATGTACTATTCCCTGTTGTATATAAATGTCTGCTTACAAATTTTTTGAGAATTTGCAGGATTTGTTTCAAATCAAGAACCAGGGGTTGAAAACGAATGAAATGCTGGCAATTACTGACAAGCTAGAAGTACCATCACAAAAGAATGTACTCGAGTCAGAAGAACCTAATTGTAACACCCGGATAATTCCCAACTAAGATAAAGGCTAAAAGTGCCAAAAGACAAAGTTTAGGGGTTAAACTGAAAGTTCTACAAAGATGGAGGACTAAAAGTGAAAATTATGAAAATGAGGCAAATATCGGACCGCTATCTCTGGTCATTTTGGTCCGACATTTGTTGAGGAAGGAATGAAGGAGGTGTTGACACGTGTCCTGTGACTCACCGGTTAATTTTTGACGCGTGGCTCGATAGCGGACCGCTATCCAGGACCATAACGGTCCGCTAGCCGCAAGAATCAGGTTGGTCCAATAAGAAGCCAACGCGTGTAGGGCTGACGCATGCAGGGTGATAGCGGACCACTATCCCCTACATAACAGTCCACTATAGGACCAAATTCACCCTATAAATAGATGGGTCGAGCTCGATCACTTACACAACTCACACACACTTTCACCTTCACCCACACACACTAAAGCCCCGCTAGCCCGATTCCCGAGGTTCTGGTCCGCTCTCAAAAGTCCGGTTTCTCGAAATTCACCCGCAAACTGCCTTATATAGTGCCGAGGTAAGGTTTCTAAACACCCTGAGGTTTATTCGTATAAACCTAAGATAGGGATATTGATTTTGATAATGTCGGTTATGAATTAGGATTCTATCGAGGTATTGATTATTATATTTGATACAGAAGGAGGTTCTGCTTAAGGTGAGTTCCTCTAAACTGTGCTCTATCAAATGTTTTGTAAATGATTTTGTATCTGAGATCCCAATACTATCCATGCATATATCCTATAATAAGTACTTATTATGGCCGTGATTAGGGTGGGACTTAGGGACAAGACTGAACCTCTTGTTTGAGATCTGGTACATATGGGAGCAGCGCGCCGGAAGGTCTCTGAATATATGTATGTTGTAGACCCAGAGTCCATTTACTGGGTGATAGATTGGAGGGAATGATTGTTAGACCCAGACGGGGCATTTCATTCTTGTATGAAGGATACACGTTGTGAAAATACGATTTTGTTTATGAACTCACCAGCGTTATGCTGATCCAAATATTTTAAAATGTTTTTGAGAACAGGGGACCCCTATCTTGTAGTTGGCATTCCAGGAGATGTACATATGTTTTAGGAATAGGTATGACTAAGGGCAGGTTCTTGGGTAACCATAAGACCTGAGTGGATGGCATGATTCTTCATGAGCTATAAGTCTAGAGTTTTTATGTTGTATTTTACCAGTCAGTCCCTATTGTACGGATCATTATATTATGAAATAAAAGAGTTATAACTTTTAAGTCTTCCGCTGTGTGTGTTTTTGGTATCAACGTCACACTAACTAGAAGGCGACCTTCAACCGGTATGTAGTTATCTGACGAACGGAATGTTCTGTCTAGGAAAGAACGGTGTATAAATCTCTCCTAGACCCGTCGCTCGTACCTGGGAACATATCTGTTGGTGGTACTACTCTGGTTAGATGACCGTCCTGTGTTACGGGTGTGACAAGTTCGTATTAGAGCCGCAGTTTAAGGGATTTAGATACTAATAGGAAAGATTAGTATCTAGACTTAAACTAAGAGCTCTGAGAATAGCTGGAATGCCACAGGATATAAGTTGAGATGTTGATTATCGTTATGAATATAACAGGAAATGTCAAGAATACAAATACTAAATACATTCTTGGCGAAATGTTTTTAATTTCTGATTTTCTGGATCGTAGCTGGTTATACGAATTTTGATATCATACATCTGTGTGTATAGGTAACAATGGTCGGAAGAGGAAGTGGTAGAGGAACAGGTCGAACTCCGGTTACTAGGTCTCGTAGGCAGACTGGAAATAACACTGATACTAACGATCATCACGAAACAAACGAGAATGAAAACAACACTGGACCTCATGCTAAAGAGGTAATTATGTCTGAAGCACAGTTCCAAGATGTTGTGGCAAGCGAAGTAACAAAAGCTTTACGAAACACACTACCCGGATTGTTAGACGGAGTTCTTTCAAGGAGAATGGGTACTGGAAAAGCTGGAGGAGGAAACAACAACACTGGAGGAGCAAATGGAAATGCTAATACTAACTCAGTGACATGAACTGAGAATCACGAAGGATGCAATTACAAATCCTTTGAAAGATGTAAACCCAAGCCATTTGACGGCAAGAAGGGAGCCATTGATACTACTCAGTGGATTAGAAAGATGGAGGCTGTGATCAAGCTCAGTGAGTGCAGAAGCGATCAGGTAGTCAAGTTTGTTGCAATTCCTTGGAAACCACTGCATTGGATTGGTGGGAATTTGTAAACCAATCTAGAGGGGAACAAGCTGTGGATAATATGAAATGGAACGAGTTTAAGGAACTGGTTCTATAATGATTTTGTCCTCAGAACGAACTTGATAAGATAGAGGAGGACTTTTAGAGTCTGGAGGCTGGGAATATGTCACACCAAGAGTATGCGACCAAGTTTGATGAGATGTCTAAACTAGTGCCACATCTAGTGACACCCGAACCCCAAAGAATCAAACCTTTTTTTAGGGTTTTGCCACTAAAGGTGCGTACCTTGGTGAAAACCTCTGCACCTCAAAAAATGGATGCGACTTTAGCATTAAGTGCCACGGTTTATGATGATGTGGCTGCTCAAGAAGCCAGGGATAAGGCTGAAAAGGCAGTGGAGAGTGAGGAAATTATGTATCGGTTTAAACCGAGAAATTTCAAATTCCCTAGGAGAGATGGAAATAATCTAGTGAAAAATCCTCAGGAAATGAGATGTTACAAATGCCAGAAGTCTGGGCATATTACATCATATTGTCCTTCGCTTATGTGTTACAATTGTAATGAGGTGGGACATATAGCAAGAAATTGTACCAAACCAATTCAGCAGAAGCCTAATGGAGGGGCTAAAGGTCGGGTGTTTGTAATAGGTGAAGGAAAGAGGAATGACAATGGCAAAGTGGTAGTTGGTACGTTCCTAGTTAACAATATTTATGCTAAAATCTTGTTTGATATGGGAGCAAATAGAAGTTTTGTTTCAGATGCCTTTAGTTTGCATTTAGGCATGAAATCTACCCCACTTGAGCGTGCTTACGTACTTGAGACGGCAAGTGATGAGCAAATTAGGATAACCGAATCGTATGTGAATTGCAAGATGACTCTGGGCAACAAAAATTCAATGATTGAATTAATGCCAATGAGTATGAGCAAGTACGATGTTATAATTGGAATTGATTGGTTAAACCATGCCATGCTCAGATCGATTGTGATCAACGGACTGTTAGGATTTGTAGGCCTAACAGAGTGTGTATGTCGATACAATGCGATAGTGATAAGATTGAAACGATTCCTATAGCCAAGGCTAAGAAATGTATGAACAGATGATGTAGTGTATTAGTAGTTTATGCGTTAGACTCTAAACCCAAACGGCAGATTGCAGACATTCCTGTAGTACGTGATCACCCTGATGCATTTTTGAAAAATTACCCGGTCTACCACCAGATAGAAAAGTTGAACTCCTAATCAAACTCATTCCTGGAGCGAAACCCGTGGCTAAGGCACCATACCGTCTAGCACCTTCTGAGTTGAAGGAGTTAATGAAGCAGATTCAGGAATTATTGGAAAGAGGTTTCATACATCCAAGTACTTCACCTTAGGGATCACATGTATTGTTCGTAAAGAAGAAGGGCGGAAGCATACGAATATGTATAGATTATAGAGAATTGAATAAGCCCTGCGAAGAACAAATATCCATTGCCAAGGATAGATGATTTGTTCGATCAGTTACAAGGAGCTAAATACTTTTCGAAGATTGATCTTAGATCAGGATATTACCAGTTAAAGGTACAGGAAGAAGATGTACCTAAGACTGCTTTTACAACCCGATATGGACACTATGAATTCCAAGTTATGTCATTTGGTCTAACTAATGCGCCCGCAATATTTATGGACCTAATGAACCGAGTTTGTAAAACACTCTTGGACAAATTCGTTATAGTGTTCATAGAAGATATCCTTATCTACTCCCGAACTCAAGAAGAACATGTCAAACATCTTCAGATAATCTTGGAAACTCTTAGAAAAGAAAAGTCGTATGCTAAGTTTTCCAAATGCGAGTTTTGGAAACAAGAGTTACAATTTCTAGGGCATGTTATAAATCATCAGGGAATCCAAGTAGATCCAGCCAAGATTGAAGCTATTATGAAATGGGAGACTTCAAAGATGCCAACTGAGGTTCGAAGCTTTCTTGGTCTAGCAGGATACTAGTGAATATTTATTCAAGACTTCCCAAAGATTGCTACTTCTTTAACTACCTTAACTCAGAAAGTCGTGAAATTTGAATGGAGTCAGAAGCAAGAAGAGACATTCAAAACCCTTATGTCACACCCCCAAAATCCACTAACAGTGTTTAACCGCGAGGCGTGTGAAAAACTAGGATCTCAGTCATTATTTTTGTCAAAAGACACTATATGAATTTAAATAAAACCATAAATGTTCAGAGTAATTGCGAAAGCGATAAATAAAGTATTTAATGCACAAAACAAACGCGCCCAAAGTCAAGTTATTCAAAAAAACAACAGGTAAATAGTTTAAATGTTTGTAATGATAAAAGGACTCCAATGCATGTCCTAGTTATGCACCTATCCCAAGAAAACATGTTTGAAGACGTGTCAAAACTAGGTTGGTGAGTTCACAGGTTTCAGTTTGTAATAATGTTTGCCAGATTATGTACATTCAATATATATATCAATAGGCAGCTAACCTACGTTCATGTTACTAAAGTGCTCGCAACCAAAGCTGACTGTTTGTGTTTAAATGCCTTCCACCATGTCTATCAACAATGGTGACGTGTTTAGGTCAATATTACACCCTTTCGACCTCCAATCAGGTTAGCGCAACTAACGCGGGTGGGGTTTGTCAAACCCAGTATTACTCCTCAAGATTACCTCGCTATGTTCATATTAAGCGTTCGATGTGTAAGCACTTTCATGATAGAGTGTTATGCTTAGCCTTAACAGATGATAATATAAGAATTAAAGAAATAATATGTTTGCGTCATGTTTTCCCCCTAGTTTAAAACAGTAAAATGGGGCCGTGAAACTCACCTGAGTTGTGTAGAGCGTAGTAATTAGCACCACACAAGGATGCAACAAAAACCACAAATGGATTGCACGTGGACAGTCTACGAATGGCCTAGAATATAATTACGATTGTTAGGAATACGTAGGATTTTGTGACAACGATACGGGAAAGGTCGGATGTCCTAAAACACACTTATAAATAACGAGTAAACAAACTTGTCATTGGGATTAAAGACTCCCTACTTTAGTTCTAACTATGGAAGTGGTACGTGTGAAAAACTTCTAAACACGAGATAATAACATTAATTACATATTCGTGTGTTTTTTATGAATTAAATAATAGTTTAGGAAATAATATAAATAATTATATTATTTTTAATAGAGAAATAACACTTAAAATGAGTTATAATTTCAATCCCGAGCATACGGGTGTTTTCCGGTGTCAAAACGTATTAATATATTATTATAAAAATATAGGGATTAGTTTTATAAAAGGGAATCAAGGAAAAAGGCCCCAAAAAAAATATTGGAGGAGACCGGACTCGAACCCGGGTCTCCTGTGTGCATGTCCAACACCCTAACCAACTCCGCCAGCTAGGGTCTCGCAACAAAACACGGATCGGTTTGTTTTTAACACTCAACCCCACTGTGTTCTTCCCCCCCCCTTGGGAATCGAACCCAAATCTAGTCCCAAATCCCACGAATTCGATCGCTAGTGACCTTAAGATCAAAGGGGTTTGGTTAATCCCTGTTATGCAACCCTATGGGTGTATTTAATTACAAAACCATTAAGTTTTGAATCATTTATTGCTCGTTTGAAATCCCGAAACCCTATAATATGAACACAAAAACAAATTGGTTAATTCTAATAAGATTAAATGTTGGAACCATAGGGCTTTCACTGAGTTGATGATTTCGAAACTAACCATATAAAGTAATTGAATTGAGGTTGTGTCTAGGGTATAGTTTGATTAAACCCGAAACGATATGAACCCTAGAATTGGTTCATGATTAATTCGATAATGTAAGCCTCAATTAGGTTAGGGCTTTCAATCTACAGACCAAGACGAGTGTGAGGAAGGTTTCAATTACCAGATTGGATTTTGAATAAATGGTGCTCGACTAAACGGGTTTGCGGCTACGAACGGTTTGGTTCCCGGCGACTCCGGATGCTTCTCCGATCAAATTTATGTGTGCAAAATCTTCAGGGAGGTTCATACAAGGTGCGCAGAATGTTAGACTTCAAGATTGCAATGCGAATTGATCGAATTGATGGATTTTTGATGAGGGTCAGCGGTTACAGATTTTAAGTGATTAATGAGGTTTAATTCGATCATTGGGGATGTTAAAACATATGGAAATGATTAGTACATGGTTGATATCATCAATACCCATCAATCTAGTCAAGAATTTGAACGGTTTTGGGGTTATGGTTGCGAATTTGAATCTAGAAGATGGAGGTTTGACTTTTAAAAGTCAACCCATCGATTTTGAGTTAAAAATGTTCAATTTTGACATTCAGAAGTCAAACAAATCAGCTTTGAGTTAATTGCACAATTAGTCCTTGTAATTTCATGCATATGTGTTTGAGGTTTTGACAGAACTAGTCATTGGAGTTACTATTTTGGTTAACGGGGTTAACCGGAATTTGTCGGGTGTCACATCATCCCCTAGTAGAAAGAATTTTCATCCCAAAATTAAATAACGTAGCAAATAATAAAAAAAAATTCTGGATGTCACATCATCCCCTAGTTGAAAGAATTTTCGTTCCGAAAATTAAATAACGTAGCTAATAATAAAAAAAAGTTCTGGATGTCACATCATCCCCTAGTTGAAAGAATTTTTTTCCCGAAAGTTAAATAATACCGTATGTGTTTTACGTGGACTACTTGAAAAGATGAGGATACTTGTGCATCATCTGATCTTCACGCTCCCATGTGAATTCCGATCCGCGTTTCGAGTTCCAACGAACTCTGACAATAGGGATTTTACTAATCTTAAGTGTCTTGACTTCCCTATCCATGATTTTGACTGGTTCTTCAATGAAGCGTAATTGTTCGTCGATTTCTAGTTCCTCAAGTGGAACTACGAGTGTCTCATCTTCTAGACATTTCTTTAAGTTTGAGACGTTAAAGACGTTGTGCACACAACTAAGTCCTTCGGGTAGTTCCAGTTGGTACGCTACTGGTCCAATTCTATTCACTATCTTGAACGGTCCAACATAATGAGGATTTATCTTGCCTCGTTTCCCAAAATGAATTACACTTTTCCAAGGTGAGACTTTTAATAGGACCATGTCGCCAACTTGAAATTCCAGTGGTTTCCGACGCTTATCAGCATAACTATTTTGACGGTCACGGGCTGCCGCCATACGATTTTGAATTTGTAAAATTTTCTCTGAGGTTGCGAGCAAAAGTTCAGGACCCTTAAGTTGGCTATCACCAACTTCAGCCTGACAAATAGGTGATCGGCATCTTTGTCCATATAATGCATTAAACGGTGCTGCTTTGATGCTAGTGTGATAACTGTTATTGTAGGAAAACTCTAGTAAAGGCAGATGAGTTTCCCAACTGTTTCCGAAATCAATCACACAAGCTCGTAACATGTCCTCTGGTCATCTTTTTGAGGATGGTATGATGTGCTCATATCCAGGAGCGTGCCTAGAGCTTTTTGTAACGATTGCCAGAAACGTGAGGTGAATCGAGTGTCTCGATTGGAAATGATTGAAATTGACCCTCCGTGCCAAGGGACTACTTCTTTCAGATAGACACGAGTCAACTTTTCCATCTTATCAGTCTCTTTGAATGCTAGAAAATGAGCGGATTTAGTCAAGCGATCTACGATCACCTAGATGGTGTCGCATCCGCTAGGAGTTCGAGGTAGTTTAGTGATAAAGTCTATGGAAATCTACTGCCATTTCCACATTAGGATTTCCGGTTGTTGAAGCAACCCAGAAGGATTTTGGTATTCAACCTTGACCTTCGAGCAGGTCAGGCATTTGCTCACATAGGTGGCTATATCAGCTTTCATGTTCGGCCAACAATATAGAACCTTCAGGTCATGATACATTTTATCAAAACAAGGATGAATAGAATACCGAGATTTGTGAGATTCATCCATTACAAGTTCCTTTATGTTCCCATACACTGGAACCCATATTCGCTATGCGAAGTAGCGAATGTCATCCGATTTAACTTCGAGTTGTTTCTCCATACCGCGTGTGGCTTCTAACAGTAGGTTTTCCTCTTTCAGAGCTTCAAGTTGAGCATTACGGATTTGATCGGGTAATTCGGTGTGAATAGTAAGTTGTAACACTCGAACTCATTTAGGTTTGGTTTCTTTCCGACTTAGGGCATCAACTACCACGTTAGCTTTGCCCAAATGATACTTGATAGCACAATCATAGTCATTCAAGAGTTCGATCCAACGACGCCGTCGCATGTTCAACTCTTTCTGTTCGAAGATGTGCTGAAGACTCTTGCGATCGGTGTAGATGGTGCATTTGGTACCGTACATGTAATGTCTCCAGATTTTCAGTGCAAACACTATGGCTCCCAATTCCAAATAATGGGTCGTATAGTTCTTCTCATGAATTTTTAGTTGATGGGAAGCGTATGCGATAACCTTCTCGCGTTGCATTAACACATAACCAAGACCCTGAATGGAGGCATCACAATACACTACAAAGTCATTCGTTCTCTCTAGAAGAGATAGGATGGGTGCACTACAGAGTTTCTACTTTAACAACTAGAATGATGATTCGTGGGTTTTGCTCCAATTATAGGGTTTACCCTTTTAGGTCAGGGCAGTGAGAGGTTGTGCAATCTTTGAGAATCCCTCCATGAATCGACGTTAGTAGCTAGCCAATCCCAGAAATTGTCGCACCTCTGTTGGAGTCGTTGGTGCCGCCCAATTCTTGATGGCTTCTACTTTGGCCGGATCGACATGTATTCCTTTCTTGTTGACTACATGTCCTAGAAATTGAACTTCGCGAATCCAGAATTCGCATTTGGAAAATTTGGCATACAACTGCTCTTGCTTCAGTAATTCAAGGATTAAATTTAGATGCTCCTCATGTTCATCCTTGTTCTTAGAATATATGAGGATGTCGTCAATGAAGACGATGATGAACTGGTCGAGGTAGGGTTTACACACACGGTTCATGAGGTCTATGAACACCGCGGGTGCGTTGGTTAATCCGAATGGCTTGACAAAAAACTCGTAATGGCCGTACCGGGTTCTGAATGCAGTCTTAGAGATGTCTTTGTCTCGGACTCTCAGTTGATGATAACCATATCTAAGATCGATCTTTGGATAGATGCTTGACCCTTGAAGTTGATCAAACAGATCATCAATACGGGGTAGTGGATAATGATTTTTTATAGTCACTTTGTTCAGCTCACAGTAATCGATGCACATTTGGAAAGTCCCATCCTTCTTCTTGAATAACAAGACTGGAGCTCCCCATGGCGATGAGCTAGGTCGGATGAAACCCTTATCCAAAAACTCTTGCAGTTGTGTGGATAATTCTTGTAACTCACTGGGTGCAAGTCTATATGGTGCTCTAGCAATAGCCACTGCTCCGGGTGTTAGATCAATCTAGAATTTGACCTAACGATGAGGCGGAAGTCCAGGCAAGTCGTCATGAAATACTTTTGGAAAGTCACGGACAATTGGGATGTAATCAATCGTATTCTCTTCAGATGGCTGCTCGGTGACAAGAGCCAGAATAGTGGTATGACCCTTATGCAAACACTTATGCGCTTTCATGAATGATATGATGCCTATGACTGCACCACTCTTTTCTCCTTAGACATAAAGGGTTTCTCCAATAGGGAGAGGAAGGCGGACAATTTTGTCATGACAGATAATCTCGGCTCGGTTTTTGGATAACCAATCCATACCGACAATTATGTCGAAGCTGCCAAGTGTGACTGGCATGAGGTCAATGCCAACTCCTATCAGCACCAGTATCAAAAAGGACAGAAGCAAAACAGTCATTCAGAAGGAACTTACCGGTAACTACGTTGTGATCATTTCTTGCTTCCTCGGAACCAATCACGAAGGCTCGCCCCTTCGCACCATTCCCATTGTTTTTTCCATTGTTGTTGCTACCGTTTTCGTTGCCCTGGTTGTTTCCGTTGCCGTTTCCATTTCCATTTCCACTTTTCTTCAATTGAGGACAATATTTCTTGAAGTGTCCTTCCTTGCCACATTCATAACATTCCCTGGTAAATCCCTATTGCTGAAATGGTCGTTTAGGTTGGAGCTCACCCCTACAGTCCTTTGCAGCGTGGCCCATTTTACCACATCGCTGGCAACGATGCTTATCACAAGTACCATTGTAGTGAAAACCACAGTTGTTACACTTAGGGTATTTTCCAGCATAAGTACCCTGGTTCTTCCTTGAATAGGTTGACTGATTGAAGGTTTTGGTAGGCTCAAACCTACACTATTGTTGTTGAGGTGGGTTAGATTGAAAACTCTTGGTATTGGTGTTTATCTCAAACTTACGTTTATTACTGTCAGTAGCTTTGGTATCTGTGCCCCTCGGGGGTAGGGTACCTTGAGTTACAGCCTAATCAGTCAGCCTATGAGCAAGTCGGATGGTTTGCTGAATGGTGGTAGGGTTAGAAAAAGTGACCATGCTGTGAATTTGAGGTACCAGACCATCGATGTACCTCTTGATCCTTTTATATGATGGAGTCACCATATGAGGACACATGACTGCATACTCATGTGAGCGAGTAGTATAGAGCTCAATCTCTGAACCTTACATCTTCAAGTTCCAAAATTCACCTTCCAACTTCTGAATTTCATCTCGAGGACATTACTCCTCCCGCAACATAGTCTTGAACTCTTCCCATGGTAGAGTGTTAGCCATGTCCAGACCCAATATCTGGACTTAGGAGTTCCACCAAGTGAGGGCAGGACCCTCTAAAGTACCGAAGGCATATATAACCTGATTTGCCTGTGTGCAGTTGCACATAGCAAAAATTGATTCAACTTTCTCAAACCAGCGGAGCAAACCGAAAGATCCCTCGGCTCCACTATAGGTGTGGGGCTTGCAGTCCATGAAAGTTTTGAAGGTGTAAGTCTACTGGTTATTGTGTTGGCATGTAGCATTTAGTGCCGCTTGGTTTGTTGCCACAGCTTCAACCACACGTTTGTTAATCAGTTCCGTGAGTTCGGCTGCGGTCATGTTGATGTTACCACGACTACCATTACGTCCACCGCGTCCACGACCACGTCCAGACATGATTCTTCACATTCACAAATAAAAATAATGAGAAAATACATCACATATCATCATCATACCAGTACTAGTAAACAAATGAAAACTAAACCACAACATCTAATATTTCAATAATAATGCTTGATTAAATAAATTGTAACGGCTACCAAGTAAATCAATCATAATATCAAAATCCTGAAATATTTGTTGGATGGGAACAACCCTGCCCATCTAGGTTTAGGAAGAAAAGAAATAAGTAAAGGTAGGATGTCAAATGCCACTGCTAGTTGAAGATATAACTGATCAATCATTTTCGTCCTTAGCCAGTTATTCTTCAGGCTCAACATCTTGCGCCTCTCCTGCTGCAATGGCAGCCTCGGTCCGTGCGTTTACTTGCTCAATCCTGGTCTAGGCTACTTTGAGTTTGAACTCTAGAGTATTCTGTGACAATCTAGACTTTTAGGTTAACTCCGTTAACTAAATCAAGTTAAATCCTAACCTTGTTACTTATCTCAAACTCCAGGGACTGTTTCTGCCATTATCCAAACCCAAACTACAAGGACTAATTATGTAATAACTCAAAACCCATTATGTTGACCTCTCAAAGTCAAAATTGAGTATATTTAGTTCCTGTTGACTTTTGAAAGTCAAACAAACTTGTTCTTAATTCAATTCAAACCCTAGGGACTAAACTTAAAAAGCAGGAAATTACAAGGACTAGATGTGTAATTCGACCTTTCTTAATTATGTTTGACTTTTTGAAGGTCAAACGCGCGACTTTGATCGAATTCAAAACTCCACGATCGTTTTGCTTGAGTTTGTAATGGCCATACACGATCATTATCATTAAACAACAATCATTGAGGTCTTAAACAACACTATTAACTCGAATTAACACCTATTATGAGCAATAATGTCATAACCATCGACACATTAAGCATAACCATCAAATTCGACGAATTCGTGTATTATTCTCACAATCCATCACCCTGCGCATCCTGTACGAAGCCCCCAAGAACTTTTGCACACATCAGATCGATCGGAGTGATAGCCGAAGTCGCCGGGGACCAACCCAGTTGCTGTCGACACCTGGCGACACCTGTTCTAGTCGGGAACCACCAAATCGAATCCTATTCTAGTAAAATCTTACATCCTTAGTTTCGTTTTCATGCGTAGATCATAAGCCCTATGAAAATTGGGGCTTATAACAGAGAACTAGGATTGTATACTAGACTATAACCCACACACATTAGTTACACGACACAGACACTCATACATGCTACACGTAGCGTCTACACATGCATTACATTGCAGGCATGTTGACATCATTCATTTCACCCTTTACTGACGAGGAACACGTCATTCGCATTGCATCATCATTCCCAGTGGAGACACTCGGGGAATCATCAGAACAACGTCCACTCTCGTCCGAGGGAAACAAGACGGAGCCTTCGGAGGAGTCACTTACACCACCACCATCTGCACCCTTGTTACACCATCAGAGCCAAGGAAGACACCGGCTTGAGCCTATCGATGACAAAATCAAAATAGTAGGCCTTCTCAGGACCGTGTTAGGGATGACACCCAGCACTGGCACATATCTCTTTGGGATTTGGGTTCGTCGGAGGCGAGTTCCTCCTGTACCCACTAGCAACTATATCTCGATTTCACCAGCTTTACTCTACTTCAAGCCTGAACCCATGGACCTCGCTTGAGGTACACCTTGTGGAGGCAGACCGTTGCACGCATTATCACAGGATCCATTGACACATAGTTGTCATCACTTTCCCGAGCCATGGGCTCGCGTAATTGGTCGATATTCTATTAAGAATAGATTGACCACAAGGTTGAGAACGACTTGCTCATTGTATACTCAAACCCTATGCTGACTCAGTTGGAAGGACAACTACTTTGCCTCTTCCAGTAATACATATCCATGAACTAGTTTCACTCCTCGAAGTCGTATTTCATGTACATGTTTGTTTCATGTGCATGATCCCATCTACAATCCACTGGATTAGACTATCGTATTATGTTCCAACTCGAGTGAAGACTCGGATCAAACGATTTCCGACTACTCATCCTGATATGAGTCCTAATCAATAAACTTATGGTTGATGACTACACCTCTCGATGACTTATCATATCTGACAACACTATGTACCCGACAATACAAACTAAAGGACATTTTAACACAGGATAAGGAGAGCTAGGGTGAGCATGTAAGGCAAATTATCATTACGGGTGCACACGTAATAGTAATTTGAGGTGCATGTAAGTCCTGGTGAAACCTAGTGTGTGGATAAATGGTCCTAATCTATGATCTACATACTTATATTTCCATAGACAGTAGAAATTCCCGTGACCCACTCAACGACTAGTTGGCATCGTTAAAACTGTTTAACAGTTGATAGACGCGACTATCATGTTGAAGGTTTTTACTAGCACACTGAACTATCATCCATAGGATCCATCATTTGATTTCACTCATGTAAGAGCCTTAGTGAACTTAAGACTCTCATCCAGACTTGATAAATGAAACCATCTCGATTGAAACTCTAATAGAACCTCATGGTAAATCCACCGACTCCAACTATGTATACAGAATTTGGAAATTTCTTCCTAAACTAACACCTTATTCCTTGCACTCCAACAATAGATTCCATTTAACCTTGTTACCTCATCGTGTGACTAATCCTTGGTTTAATTTGATTTTTACCCCATCATATCTATTTATTTCAGTGACCACACAAATTTCTTACTAGTGCGGTCGTACTCCAACCCTACTAGAAGCTAAGTACACCCTAGAAATAGCTGATGGACATATATTTGAAGCAACTCACATTCTTAAGGGTTGTAAACTTGAATCGACTTGTCATAAACTTGATATTGACCTTATGCCAGTCACACTCGACAGCTTCGATGTAATTGTCGGTATAGATTAGTTTCCTAAGAACCGACTCGAAATCATTTGTTGTGACAAAATCGTTCGCCTTCCTCTCCCTAGTGGAGAAATTCTTTCTGTCTAAATCGAAGGGAGTGGTGCAGTCATATGCATCATATCCTTTATGAAAGCACAGAAGTGCATGAGAAAGGGCCATACCGCTATTCTGGCACTGTCGCTGAGCAACCATCCGAAGAAAAGAAGATAGACGACACCCCGATAGTTCATGAGTTTCCATAAGTATCTCCCGAAGACCTACCTGGTCTTCCACCTCACCGTCAAGTTGAACTTCAAATTGACCTAGCACCTGGAGCAGCGCATCTTGCCTGGGCACCCTATAGACTTGCACCTAGTGAATTACAAGAACTATCTACACAACTCCAAGAGTTGTTGGATAAAGGTTTCATCCGACGTAGCTCATCGCCATGGGGAGGTCCAGTCCTATTCATCAGGAAGAAGGACAGGACCTTCCGCATGTGCATCGACTACCGTTAGCTTAATAATGTAACGATCAAGAACCGATATCCTCTACCCCGCATCGGCGATCTATTTGATTAACTCCAAGGGTCAAGCTTCTATTCCAAGATAGATCTTAGATCCGGTTACCAACAACCGAGAGTCCGAGATAAGGACATCTCAAGGACGGCATTCAGAACAAGGTATGGTCACTACGAATTCATGGTCATGCCATTCGGACTGACCAACGCACCCACGGTGTTCATGGAACTCATGAACCGTGTATAAACCCTACCTTAATCAAAATGTCATCATTTTCATTGATGACATCCTCATCTATTCAAAGAACAAGGAAGGACATGAGGAACACCTACGTTTGATTCTGGAGTTGCTAAAACAAGAGCAACTGTATGCCAAACTTTCCAAGTGCGAATTCTGGATTTGTGAAGTGCAATTCTTAGGACATGTGGTTAATGAGAACGGAATACATGTCGATCCATCCAAGATAGAAGCCATCAAGAATTGGGCGGCACCGACAACCCCGACGGAGGTGCAGCAATTTCTGGGATTGGCAGGGAATTACCGTCGTTTCATCGAAGGATTTTCTAAGATTTCCCAACCCCTCACTGCTCTAACTCAAAAGGGTAAACCCTATAACTGGGGTGACACCCAGGAGTCAGTGTTCCAACTTCTTAAACATAAACTCTGCAGTACACCCATCATATCTCTTCCGGAGGGAACGGATGATTTTGTGTTATATTGAGATGCGTCCATTCAAGGCCTTGGTTGTGTACTGATGCAACGCGAGAAAGTGATCGCATACGCTTCTCGTTAACTGAAAATCCACGAGAAGAACTACACAACTCACGACTTAGAGTTGGGAGACGTGGTATTTGCACTAAAGATATGGAGACATTACTTGTACGGTACCAAATGCACCATCTACACCGATCACAAGAGTCTTCAGCATATCTTTGAACTGAAAGAGTTGAACATGCGACAACGTCATTGGGTCGAACTGTTAAATGACTATGAGTGTGTAGTCAGATATCATCCAGGGAAGGCTAATGTGGTAGACGATGCCCTAAGCCGTAAGGACACCAAACCTAAACGAGTTCGAGCATTACAACTTACTATTCACACCGGATTACCTGACAAAATCCGTATTGCTCAGCTCGAAGCCCTTAAGGAGGAGAACCTACCGTTGGAAGCCACACGCGGCATGGAAGAACAACTGGAGGTCAAATCAGATGGCATTCGCTACTTCGCGGTGCGAATATGGGTTCTAGTGTATGGGAACTTAAGAGAACTAGTTATGGATGAAGCTCACAAATCTCGATACTCTATTAATCCAGGTTCTAACAAGATGTATCATGACCTACAGGTGCTATATTGGTGGCCAAAGTTGATGACTGATATAGTCACCTATGTGAGCAAGTGCCTGACCTCCGTAAAGGTCAAAGTGGATTACCAAAAGCCTTCTGGCTTACTGCAGCAGCAAGAGATCCCAATGTGGAAATAGGAACAAATCTCTATGGACTTCATAACCAAATTACCCCGAACTCCTAGCGGATGCGACACCATCTGGGTGATCTTCGATCGTCTAACTAAATCCGCTCACTTCTTAGCCATCAAAGCAAGTAACATGATAGAGAAACTTACTCGTATTTAGTTGAAAGAAGTAGTCTCTCGGCACGGGGTGCCAATTTCCGTCATTTCGGATCGAGATGCTCGATTCACATCTCATTTATGGCAATCGCTACAAAAAGCTTTAGGTACGCGTCTAGATATGAGTACGACGTACCATCCTCAAACTAATGGTCAAATTGAATGTACGATTCAAACCTTAGAGGATATGCTACGAGCTTGTGTGATTAATTTTGGTAACACTTAGGGCTCTCACCTGCCTGTGGTGGAGTTCTCCTACAATAATAGTTATCACACTAGCATCAAGGCGGCACCATTCGAGGCATTGTACGGATGTAAATGCCGATCTCCTATCTGTTGGGCTGAAGTTGGAGATAGTCAACTTACAGGTCCTGAACTCATATTCAAAACTTCTGAAAAGTTCGTTCAAATTCAAAACCATTTTGCGACAGCTATGCCGATAAAGAGCTATGCCGTTAGAATTTCAAGTAGGCGACATGGTTCTTCTGAAAGTCTCACCTTGGAAAGGTGTAATTCGCTTTGGGAAATGAGGCAAACTGAATCCTCGTTATGTTGGACAGTTCAAAATAGTGAAGAGAATTGGCCCAGTAGCGTATCAACTGGACCTAATTGAAGAACTAAGTGGTGTACACGACGTCTTTAACATATCGAACTTGAAGAAATGTCTAGCAGATGAGACACTCACGGTTCCTCTTGAGGAGATGAACATCGATGAACAATTGCGTTTTATCGAAGAACCGGTAGAAATCATGGAAAGGGAAGTCAAAACGCTCAAACGCAGTAAAATCCCTATTGTCAGAGTTCGTTGGAACTCGAAACGCGGACCGGAATTCACTTGGGAGCACAGTATCCTCATCTGTTCAGGCACTTTACGTCAAAAACTTAAGGTATTATTCTAATTTTCGGGACGAAAATTCTTTCAACTAAGAGATGATGTGAGACCATAGAATTTTTTATTTATTTATTTTAATTTTTGAGACAAAAATTATTTCAACTAGGGATGATGTGACAATTTAGACTTTTAGGTTAACTCCGTTAACTAAATCAAGTTAAATCCTAACCTTGTTACTTATCTCAAACTCCAGCGACTGTTTATGCCATTATCCAAACCCAAACTACAACGACTAATTGTGTAATTAGTCAAAACCCATTTTGTTGACCTCTCTAAGTCAAAATTGAGTACATTTAGTTCTTGTTGACTTTTGAAAGTCAAACAAACTTGTTCTTAATTCAATTCAAACCCTAGGGACTAATTCTGTCAATTGTTAAACTTAAAAACAGGAATTTACAAGGACTAGATGTGTAATTCGACCTTTCTTAATTTTGTTTGACTTTTGGAAAGTCAAAAGCGCGACTTTGATTCAATTCAAAACTCCACGATGATTTTGCTTGAGTTTGTAACGGCCATACACGATCATTATCATTAAACAACAATCATTGAGGTCTTAAACATCACTATTAACTCGAATTAACACCTATTATGAGCAATAATCTCATAACCGTCGACACATTAAGCCTAACCATCAAATTCGATGAATCTGTGTATTATTCTCACAATCCAGCACCCTACGCATCCTGTACCAAGTCCCCAGGAACTTTTGCACACATCAGATCGATCAGAGTGATAGCCGAAGTCGCCGGAGACCAACCCAGTTGCTGTCGACACCTATTCTAGTCGGGAACCACCAATTCAAATCCTATTCTGGTAAAATCTTACATACTTAGTTTCGTTTTCAAGCGTAGATCATAAGCCCTATGAAAATTGGGGCTTATAACACTGATTCGATCAAGAACGAATTCCAGGGTTTATACCCATTCGGGTTTAATCGAACCCCAACCTGAATACGATCTAAATTCAATTAAAGGTCATGATCAGGTTCGCAAACATCCACTCATCGAAAGCCCTATACTAATTCAAGCACTTAACATCGAATTCTTCATGATCCAGAAACTAGGGTTCGTTCATAAAAAAATTTGGGGCTTTTGATCTTGGACGCAATATTAATCAAATTAAACTGTCCCAGTAGCTTCGCAAGATCCTAAGTAGTAAAAGTCCCATATTTCTATCTCAATCCATTATCAGGATCATTCAAATCGATTTTGAGTTCAAACCTAGGGTTTCGGCCTTTTTAATCCGTAATTAAACTATCCAAAACGCGATGTTTTTGCAATTAAACGAACCCTCAGATTCGCATACTCTTGCTTAACAAAACCCCTATGACCCTTTAATTGATCGCGGTCAAATTCGATGGTTTTGGGGCTGGTTTTGTTTAACTGTGCGTATGGGAGGAAACCAAAGGGAATTGCGTGTTAAAAACATACCGAACCGGCTTTGTTTGTGAAACCCTAGTGGGCGGGACTGGTTAAAGCTGTGTGCATGTGTGGGAGGGACCCGGGTTTGAGTCTCTCCACACCCATTTCTTTTTAAATCCGTTTTTAGTCATTATTTTAATATAAAAATCAAACCTTATGTTATTATATTAATATATTAATGTGTTTTAGCCCAGAAAACCAACTGTAGGCTCTGGTTTGGTTTGTAACCCTTTTTCGTTAAAAAATACCCACTTTTAAAATAATATATCCATATTATTTTCAAACCCCGACTTCGAATAAATAATATATTTATATTATTTTCAACCAGTGACTCATATTATAAAATAATATATATTTTTATATTATTTCGCCTTGTTTATTAATCTCGATTAACGTTTCAAACTTTAAATAATTTAATTATTTATATTATTTACCCTCGGTTTTATTCTCAAATAAAAATAATATATTTATTATTTTGCCACATAAATGATTAGTTATTAATCATACGAACCTAAAAATAATATATTAAACTATATTATTTTTCTAACCATTTTAAATGACACAAACGTACAAATTTATTAAATATTATTCGTATTAGAGACATTCGACACGTAACGCATTTATCTTAATTATTATATTAGGAAACCTATATTCCTGTAGACACGTTCGTCTACTCATTGATCCTTAGAACGTGTTAGACGTTCTAATCTTCCGTGTCGTCGTCACAAAACCCCATTGTATCCCTAACTATTATATTTATAATTTTAGGGCATACGTAAGCAGTTCCCAGAAAAACTCTTGTGTTTCCTACTTGCATCCTTGTGTGGTGCTATCTTCTACTCGTACACAACTCGGGTGAGTTTCAAGACCCCTTTTTACTCGTTTTCCTGTTGGGGGAGAAACACGTACACAAACCATCATACTTTTACTTGTTTTCCCGTGGGGGAGAAACAGATATGCAAACAAACATCATTTTACATGTTTCCCCGTTGGGGGAGAAAACATGACGCAAACTATTTTTATTTTTGTAATTCATAAATGTTATCACTTGTTATGACCATGCATAAAATCTATCATGAAAGTCCTCACATCGAACCGTTTAAATATGAGTATAGTGAGGTGTGTTGAGTAGTACTACTGGGTTTGGCAAACCCCACCCGCGTTAGTCGCGCTAACTCGATTGGAGGTCGAACGGGTATAATATTGACCTAAACATGCACCATGGTTGATAGTCCTGGTGGGAGGCATTCAAATATAAACAGTCAGTTTACGGTTGCAAGCGCATTAGTATACATGAACATGGGTTAGCTACCTGTTGATATATATATTGAATGTACATAATGTGGCAAACACTCTCTTATTGTAAACTTGAAACCTGTGAACTCACCAACCTCGTGTTGACACTTTTCGTACATGTTTTCTCAGGTCGCTCAGGCATAAGTAGCACAACTACGACATGAATGGAGTCCTACTATCATTTCACTCATATGCAAACATTTACTTTCTTGATTAAACGCTTCCCCATTAACTCTGAACTTTTATGTTATGACATTTCAAGTCCCATATAGTGTCGTTTGATGTAACTAATGACTGAGATCCTGGTTTGTCACCTTCCAAAACGGTGAAACTCCGTTAGTGGAATTTGGGGGTGTGATATATTCACTCGAGCTTCCATCTCATGGAATGAAGTCACCAAATTCTCATGATAGTGGTTAGTATCTGCTAACTCTGCTATCAGCTTTTCAATCTTCTCATTTGCCTAACTCTCTCGTTCCAACATGCCGGTGATCTCCCCTGCAGCATCTCGCATATTCCGAATCTCCCGGTCTATAGTGGCTACAAAGGCAGCTAAGACCTGCTCAAGTGGGTAAGGCAAAGGTGGTAGAGTCTGTATAGAAGAAGTAGTGGCTGCAGAGTATGAAGGTGGGACCTGCTCCTGTCGGACCCATCTCCTGATCATGCTAGGATACCACTCCCAATCATGTGTCTTACCTCTGACACGCACATGGAAGGGCCCGTTGTACACTATGGTGTTGTCAATCTGGCTCAGTCGATGCCTCTTAGGCTCTGGTGAAGGTATAGTAGGAACATCGGATTCCTGAGCAACTGGAGATGCAGGCGGAGTAGACATTCCTGTAATGTAAGGTGTACGTGCCATGTTTGAGTGTCTGTGTCATGTGACTAATGTATGTGTGCGGTTATAGTCTAGTATGCAATCTTAGTTCTTTATAACCAATAGCTCTAATACCAATATGTCACACACCCAAAATCAGGATCTCAGTCATTAGTTATGTCAAACGACACTATATGAATTTAAGTAAAACCATAAATGTTCTTAGTAATTGCGGAAGCGATAAATAAAGTATTTAATGCGCAAAACAAACGCGCCCAAAGTCAAGTTATTAAAAAAAACAAAAGGTAAATAGTTTAAATATTTGTAATGATAAAAGGACTCCAATGCATGTCCAAGTTGGGCACATGTGCCTTAGCGTCCTGAGAAAACATGTAAGAAGATGTGTCAACACTAGGTTGGTGAGTTCACCGGTTTCATTTCGTAATAGTGTTTGCCAGATTATGTACATTCAATATATATATCAATAGGTATCTAACCTACGTCATGTTACTAAAGTGCTTGCAACCGAAGCTGACTGTTTATGTTTAAATTCCTTCCTCCATGTCTATCAACAATGGTGATGTCTTTAGGGCAATATTACACCCGTTCGACCTCCAATCGAGTTAGTGCGACTAACGCGGGTCGGGTTTGTCAAATCCAGTAGTACTACTCAAGTTCATATTAAATGGTTCGATTTGTAAGGACTTTCATGATACAGTGTACGCTTAGCTTTAACAAGTGATAATATAAGAATTACAGAAATCATATGTTTGCGTCATGTTTTCTCCCCCTACTTTAAAACAGTAAAATGGGGCCGTGAAACTCAACTGGGTTGTGTAGAGCGTAGTAATTAGCACCACACAAGGATGCAACAAAAACCACAAATGGATTGCACATGGACAGTCTACGAATGTCGTAGAATATACTTACGATTGTTAGGAATACGTAGATTTTGTGACAACGATACGGGAAAGGTCGGACGTCCTAAAACACAATTATAATTAACGAGTAGACAAACTTGTCATCGGGATTAAAGACTCCCTAGTTTAGTACTAACTATGGATGTGGTACGTGAGAAAACCTGCTAAACACGAGAGAATAACATTAATTACATATTCGTGTGTTTTTATGAATTAAATAATAGTTTAGGAAATAATATATATAATTATATTATTTTTAATATAGAAATAATACTTAAAATGAGTTATAATTTCAATCCCAAGTGTAATCCTCAGGAAATTCTGGCCTCTATTTCAATCTCGAGTATAGATGTTTGTTATTATTCTATTAAATATATATATATATATATATATATATATATATATATTTATATACTAAAGTATTCCTAAACCTATATATCTATATATAGATAAACAATTTACAAAAAAAAAGTTCACTTATAAATTCTTTAAATAAATAAAAAATTAGGGTTTATAAAGTTATATTATTTAATTTTCAAAGTAAATGATTTTTAATAGAAACAAAACCATTGTTACTTACAATAAAATTATATAACATTTACATTATTTAAGTTATAAGATTCAATAATTTTTCAATTTATAAAAAGTTCAGGGTTCTTATTATAAATTCTGAAACTTTAGTTTAACTAAGACTTAAGTTTGTGCATGAAATGATAAACTTATGAGACTCCCTGGACTATAGTGCAAATTTGTATTATTTCCCCATTTATTTAATGTTGACTTTCAGGAGTCAACAAATTTGAAATCAATTGCCAAATTGATCGGATTAGTGCGATTTAACAACAATTAATCATCCAGAAACGTTACACGACCAAAACCAAATGCTAATGATGAAGCAATTTAATTGTAATCAAACCATTTAACTTAAATCGTCCCCGAAACCGTTCTAAATCTTAAACCGATTTAATACGCGCATTTGGGATGAAATTAAAGCAGATAATCTGGTCTAACGTGTTCGCGACACCCATCTAACATCCCCTACCACCTACAAATCGATCCTCGTCCAATTAGTACTCGAATTCGTCCCCCATTTCTCCCTCTCGGTCGCGACTTGCAACAGAGCACAAGACCCCTTTTTTTCGGGCGAATTAAGGATCAAACTCAGGTAAATCCAACCTCTCATATTCGATTTAACTTTCTATTCAAAAAGCCCCTTGTTTCAGAAACGAATTCGTGGGTTACGGGGGCTAGGGTTTGGGATATAATGAATTGGGGAAGAAGGGATTGAAGGAGTGTATGATAAAAGATTTAAGAACTGGTTTCAAGCACGACTGTTAGCCCAGATCACTTGGTTTACACACTCGCCTCGCACGAAATCCACCCGGGTTTGATCCCGGCTAAGCCGATTTTGAACTATTTTTATTTGTTTTCATTTTAACACACAAAACAATAGTTTCAAAAATTCTACATTTACTTTTACAAACCTTTTAAATACAATCAGAACCTTTTTATAAAATCTAAAAATATAAAACAAGGTTTTATTGACTTTATTTTATTCAAAACATATTTAAATTCCTAAATAAACTATATAAACGATTTATTTAGACAAATCTAATTGTGTTGTTTTAATTATAAAATAGTGATGATGTTAAACAATTATATTTATATGTTTGAGCATTCTTAATTCATTTTAATCATACAAATAATTATTTCTGGTGATGAACGACTATTTAAAACATTTCAAAGCTTATAGAAACACTTAAATAATTATTTTTAGATAAATAATTATAAGAGTTAAATCATTTTCCTTCAACATTTATATTTATCAAATATCTCTTTCGTAAAGCAAAAGAGTTCAATAAAATATTTATTTTAAATAATTATGTAAAGCATTTCCATTCCATAATGTATTTATCTATCTATTCTTAGAATAATTACATAAATAAATTCAAACATATTTACTATATATTTAATTAGAAATTTTAAATTGATTCTAACTAACTCTCTAAACTATTTTTATTGTTTCAATCATAGTCACGACTAATATTTTCCTACAAAGTGTATACAATCCAATATCAAATCCCAAGCCCTATGATGTCCTATGAAACCCTAAATCTTAGAATTTCCTTAATTTCCATACATTGAGTTGGAATACAAATTTATCCGTGTAGGTTAATTGTGAGTAACCCTCACGAGGCCTATCCAGCCCTACCAATTCATACCATTACTAGCCTCATTACAAGTGAGTTCATAGCCCCCTTTATCTTTACTACTGTTTACAAATACTCGGGGTGCAACATGTTTACATACACTACTTACCAAATCCAATACCATTGTTCTCATGTTATTTACTATGTGCTTTATATCCTAAACTACTTGGCGACCATACGTGTGTTCATGTTTAGTAAAATCATTAACTTGCTACCCAAGCCTAATTAAGTAACTTTTATGATCATTTATATGGGAAGCCGATACCGGTTAACACAGACCTTGGCGGGTTTTGTGTGTACCATTTTACTATTTTTCCAAAACTCAATCAGTTGGATTGTGCTTACCATTTTTCCATTTACTACGACTTGATTGTACACTTGGAACCTTGTATGTTTTCACATATATGCCTTAGTTATGCTTTGAACATATTGAATTCTAAATATTTTTTCACTTAACTTTTGTTTGGTGTCAAAACCTATGTTACTCACCAACTACTTGTAGTTGACTTTTACTCACATGTTTCAGGTGCACCATTTTGAGGATTCTACTTGATCACATAGGACTTGGACCTAGTTTAATTTAATCTATGTTATGTCTTGAACGTTTCATTTTCCATTTTACTTTGTAACGGATACTTTAATTTCGATGAATAAATATTGTCATTATTAATAGACGATCATGTGCTTATTAACAACCGCGTCAGCCCGTCGTATAATCCGCCGTCGGCCAGGGTGCGACAGATTGGTATCAGAGCCATGGTTATAGGGAATTAGGTTATTAGACAAACTTGACCTAGACTATAACCTAGGAGTCCCAAACATGAGTTTAACTCATGTCTATTGTTAGGAACTCCACTCTATAGTATACTTACCTACATCTATCTATTTCTGACTACCTGAAACAAATACATGAACTACAAAGGATCTATATGAATCATACTCTTAGACTTAAGAGTCTAATCTAAATGATACTCTCAAAAGTACGTAGGTTCTAACTAATGAATGAGAACTTGTGCAATCGGCAAGGGTGGATGCCTGTATTCCAGGAGTTCTGTCTAGGAAAGCATTTCGTATAAATTCAAATCAACCGATGGACCAATTATGCTTTCCTGGAGATTCTTGGAATGAGTGTCCACTTATAGGCTAAAGCATGACTTCTCAAACATTTGATGAACCAAAAGTACTTTGATAAGTCAATGTGCCTATAAGGGTACCATCCATGTTTTATCTAATATCTCATGACTTGTTTACAAACTCTTTTACATGATTCACATCTCACGAACTTTATATTAACCCCTTTGTAGAATTCCTCCCCGACGTGAACGTAGGGGCAACCTCACCAACAGGATCATTCAACAAATGGCTACAATCATACCAACTATGGTTAACCAGCTGAACCAAAATGTCACACCAAGGAACCCCGTGTGCACTTTCAAACACTTCAACTCCTACAACCCCACCAAGTTCTATCGGAACGAAGGAGCAATTGGACTTCTTTAATGGTTTGAAAGCATTGAAGGAACTTTTATCAATGTTGACTATCCCGATAACCTGAAGGTCCGTTATGCTACTAGTGTCTTCCAGAAGAGGGCACTCACTTGGTGGAACGGGGAAAAATGTAACTGTGGGATCGAAGTTGCTCTAGCCCTACTTTGGGGCGATGTCAAGACACTCATGACAGATGAGTTTTGCCCCCGTAATGAGATCAAGAAACTGGAAGCTGAGTTATGGGATCTAGAACAAGACAGTGGTGAAAGGCTTGCCTACACCGCCCGTTTTCAAGAGCTTAGCCTCTTAGTGCCTCATATGGTCACCCCTCTCTCCTGAGCCATTGAGAAATACATCAATGGTCTGCCTATAAAGATTCAGGATACTGTTTTGGGTAGAAAACCAGCCACCCTCGAGGAAGCCATCCATCTTGCTGCTGTCCTGTCAGACAATCATGTTAAGGCAGGAACTCTAACTAAAAAGGGTGCCAAGAAGACTCTTGATAAAACCACTGTTGAACCCACCAAGGATACCAAGACCGAGTCTTCCTTCAATGGGAAGAAAAGGAAAGGAAGGAACTTTGCCATTGTCACACCTGCTACCCGTCTAGCCCAAGTGGCCCCTACTCCCCTCAACCCCATCAAGAAACTCTATGTGGGGACTTTACCCTTATGCAACATTTGCCAGCTCCATCATACCACCTACAGACCATGTCATTTATGTACCAATTGTGGACGTTCTGGGCATACAGCTAACATTTTTCGTAATGTTCCCCGAGTTAACCAAGCCTACCAATATGCCGTTCCTGCTCCCACTTCTATCCCTCAGGGTCGTGCTTGTTAAGAGTGCGGCAACCTAAATCATTTCAGGAACCACCAAGCCAACATTAACCAGGGCCACATGTTTCAGGGAAATATAAACCAGGGGAACATGAACGGGGAAATGTGAACCAGGGGAATGCAAACCCCGTAGCCTGTGGACGTGCCTTCAACATCAATGCCAATTAAGCTCAAGACAACAACGATGTGGTGAACGGTACGTACCTAATTAACCAGCAATATGCTTCAATCCTGTTTGATCCTGGTTCCGATAGGAGTTTCGTGTCCTTTGAATTTAAACCACAACTTGCTATGAGTCGGACTAAGTTAGACAAACCCTTTGATATATTAGTAGCGGACGGTTATTCTTTTTCATGTGTTACCATTATTAGAGACTGTACCATAAACTTGAACGACCATGACTTCTCAATCAAACTCATTCCTATACTCGGAGGTTTTGACATCATAGTAGGCATGGATTGGCTGACCAAGCATCATGCTGAAGTCGTATGCTTTGACAAGTATATTCGTATCCCGCTTAACTCAGGTGATATTCTGAACGTCTATGGTGAGAAGCCGTCGAACGGACTAAAGCTTATGTCTTGCACTACCGCACAAAAATACTTATGAAAGAAATGTGTGGCATTCTTGGCTCATATTGTGGAGCGGAAAGGCAAAGACAAGAGCCCTCAATATATTCCTGTGATCAAAGACTTTCCTGATGTCACACCCTAATTTCAACTAACGGAGTTTTACCGTTTGGGAAGTGATGAACCAGGATCTCAGACATTAGTTACTTTGAACGACTCTACATGGGACTCAAAATGAAAATATCTTTTAAATCAGAGTATCAATGCGGAAGCGTAAAGAAAGTAAATGCGCAAAATACACGCGCCCAAAACCAAAGTCCAAAAGTCCAAAAAGTCCGAACGTCCCATCAAAACAAGTACAATAGGATAACTCAAGTAAACATAATTAAATCAAAATCAAGCAGTTGAATCCCATGCATGCCCTAACGTGCACCTGTGTCTTAGCTTAGCGACCTGAGAAAACATGTTAAAATATGTCAACACGAGGTTGGTGAGTCCACAGGTTTCAATATAAGTAAATAAGCGTTTACCGGATTTATGTTCATTCAGTACGTATCTATAGGTAGCTAACTTATGTTCATGTTCAGCTCAAGCGCTCGCAACCGAAGCTGACTGTTTGTTTATTGCCTCCTGCCAGGTCTATCAACAGTGGCGGTGTGAGTAGGCTAACATTTCACCCGTTCGATATCTAATTGAGTTAGCGCGACTAACGCGGGTGGGATTTGTCAAACCCAGTAGTACTACTACATATTACCTCGCTAAGATCCATATTAACGGTCCGATATTAGTTGAGGACTTTCTGTGATAGCGTGTTACGGTTAGCATTTAACATTGATATCATACGAATTAAAAATCCAAAATTGTTTAGTCATGTTTTCTCCCCCAAGTTAAAAAAGTAAAAGGGGCCGTGAAAACTCACATGCTTTGCGTTGAAGGTAGTTTCACCCTAGAGGTAAGCTGGAATCACGAGTGTAAGTCTCAAAAGACCTACGAATGTGCTAAAATTATAAACATAAATTAGGAATGATAATGAGAATTGTGACAGTGACACGGAAATAAGCGTTTTAAAGAACCGCTCTAATATTCAACAGTGGACGAAAGTGTCCACGGAGTTAGGGATTACTTTACGCGACGAATGACAGAAATAATAATAAATAAAATCGGGTGTTTTGTCATTCATGAACATTGAGGAGATGAATATATATATATATATATATATATATATATGAGTAAATAATATAACTAATTATATTATTATTTAGTCTCAATCGATACACGATGTTATAAAATGATTCGAAATAATATAAATATATATTATTTAATAATACGGGTCACAGTTTGAAAATAATATAAACGTATTATTTTATACGAATTTACGGCTTAAAAATAATATAAACATATTATTTTTACTTGATAATAATAACAATATATTATTTATAAAAGTGGGTATAATTTATAAAAATATGTTAATAATTCAAACCCGAGCATACGGGTTGTTTCCCGGGTTAAAACGCATTTACATAGTAATATGATATTATAAAGTTTGATTTTTATTAATTTAATATATCAGAAATTTGCTCAAAAAAATAGATGTGGGAGCCCGGCCTCGAACCCGGGTCTCTCCCACACACGCACAAGTCATTAACCAGCCCCGCCCGCTAGGGTATCTCGATTGATACCCGGGTTGAATTCTTTTAACATCCAGGCTCAAGTGGTTTTCCTCCCAAACCCACTCGCGATCGAAACCCGGCCCTGATCCATCGATTCCGGTGGTAATCGATCGAAACAGTACAGGGGTTTTGATAATCGGTTTGGGGCGGTCCTATGGTTAAGTTTAATTTCAAAATCTTCATGTTTAAGTTTGTTTAATTTCAGAACTTACGGGCGTAACCCTAGGTTATGAACACTGAATCGATTTGAGATATTCTGATAATAAAATTTGATAAAATCATAGGGCTTTTAACAAAAAGGACATAGCGAATCTAATGATGTGGTTTAATTTTATTTCTTTTGAGTTTAAGATTGAAAACCCCAAATCGTTTTCAGGATGAACCCTAATTACTGGATCATGATCAATTCGATAATGGAAGCCCGATATTCCATAGGGCTTTCACTCTACAGGCGATTACGAGTCTAATGATGCGATTGAATTTGATTTAAATATGGTTTAGCGTTGAATTTGACAATCTAGTTTCATAAGAACCCTAGATTACGGGTTACAATAATTTGTATAATAAAACATCGAATTGACAGAGGGCTTTCAATGAAAATGGTATTGTGAATCTGACTGTGTAGGTTAATTGTATTTTGATTGGGTCTAGACTAGGGTTCGATTAAATCGGTCAGAGATGAACCCTAGGTTACAGATTTTGATCGAATTGATAATGTAAGCCCTAATTGAGTTAGGGCTTTCATTTAAGAGATGAAAACGAAGCTGGTGATGTATCTAGTTACCTGAATTGATGTCGGGACGGTGGAGGTCGACTAGAACAGGTCCGACGATGACTGGTTCGATTTCCAGTGGCTTTTGCTATGAATCCGATCAACTTGACGAGTACAGAGGTTTCAGAGAGACTCGATTTAGGTGTGTAGTGTGTTTATTTGCCAATTGGTAACCGATTACAGTCGAATTCGATTGAGTAAAACATAGAGTCGACGGTTATGGTTTAACACCCATTAATTCCGTTTAAATTCAGTGTAATGGTGATGATTAAGTTATAATTAAGTTCGTTAAGAGTCTGATTGTATACACCAGTTACGAATTTTGGTATATCATTTAGCATGAATGCGAATTTGAATCAACTATCATGGGTTTGACTTTAAAAGTCAACAAGAACCAAAACTTCCTGATTTTGACTTTGAAGAGTCAATTGATTTGATTTTGCATATTCACACAACTAGTCCTTGTTGTTTTAAGTTTGATTCGTGACTGAATCCGTCCCTGGGATTAGATTGAGTTAGTGAGGTTAAGTTTTTAACATAAAACTTAACGGAATTGTTAACGGAGTTAACATAAAAAGTCGAATTGTCACATCATCCCCTAGTTGAAAGAATTTTCGTCCCGAAAATTAGAATAAAAAAAAATTTTCTGGGGTGTCACATCATCCCTTAGTTGAAAGAATTTTCGTCCCGAAAATTAAATAGTACCTTAAGAATTTGACGCGGAGTGCTTGAACAGATTAGGATATTTGCGCATCATCTGATCCTCGCGCTCCCATGTGAATTCCGGTCCGCGTTTCGAGTTCCAACGAACTCTGACAATAGGGATCTTACTGTGCTTTAACGTTTTAACTTCCCTATCCATAATTTCCACAGGTTCATCGATGAAACGTAACTGTTCATCAACGTGTAGTTCCTCAAGAGGAACTGCGAGTGATTCGTCTGCCAGACATTTCTTTAAATTTGAGACGTGAAAGACGTTGTGCACACCACTAAGTCTTTCAGGTAGGTCCAGTTGATACGCTACTGGTCCGATTCTCTTCATTATTTTAAATGGTCCAACATAACGAGGATTCAGCTTGCCTCGTTTCCCGAAACGAATGACACCTTTCCAAGGTGAGACTTTGAGTAAGACCATGCCACATATTTGAAACTCTAAAGGTTTACGACGTTTGTCGGCATAGCTCTTTTGACGATCACGAGCTGCCGCCATACAGTTTCTAATTTGAATGATCTTTTCTGAAGTTTCAAATACAAGTTCAGGACCTGTGAGTTGGCTATCTCCAACCTCAGTCCAACAAATAGGAGAACGGCATTTCCGTCCATAAAGTGCTTCAAATGGAGCTGCCTTGATGCTAGTGTGATAGCTGTTGTTGTAGGAGAACTCCACCAACGGTAGGTGAGACTCCCAAGTGTTACCGAAATCAATCACATAAGCTCGTAGCATGTCCTCCAGAGTTTGGATTGTACATTCCGTTTAGCCATTAGTTTGAGGATGGTATGTTGTGCTCATATCTAGACGTGTGCCTAAGGCCTTATGTAACGACTGCCAGAAACGAGAAGTGAATCGTGCATCACGATCTGAAATAATAGAGATTGGCACCTCGTGCCGAGAGACTATTTCTTTCAAGTAAGTATGAGTAAGTTTATCCATTTTATGGGTCTCTTTGATTGCAAATAAGTGAGCGGACTTTGTTAAACGGTCAACGATTACCCATATGGTATCACATCCGGTAGGGGTTCGTGGTAATTTGGTGATGAAGTCCATGGATATTTGTTCCCATTTCCACATAGGAATTTCTGGTTGTTGTAGAAGACCGGATGGTTTTTGATATTCAACTTTGACCTCCGCGCAAGTCAGACACTTACTAACATAGGAGACTATATCGGCTTTCATCTTCGGCCACCAATATAGTATCTTTAGATCATGATACATTTTGTCGGAACCTGGATGAATAGAGTAACGATATTTATGAGACTCATCCATAACTAATTCCCTTAGGTTTTCGAATACTGGAACCCATATTCTCTAGGCAAAGTAGCGAATACCGTCAGATTTGACTTCAAGTTGTGCTTCCAGACCGCGCATACTTTCCAACAGTAGATTTTCTTCTTTTAGGGCTTCGAGTTGAGCACTATGGATTTTGTCAGGTAATCCGGGGTGAATAGTAAGCTGTAATGCTCGAACTCGTTTCGGTTTCGTTTCCTTTCGACTCAGGGCATCAGCTACAACGTTAGATTTACCCGAGTGATATCGGATCGCACAGTCATAATCGTTTAAGAGTTCGACCCAACGACGTTGTCGCATGTTCAACTCTTTCTGCTCGAAGATGTGCTAAAGACTATTGTGATCAGTGTAGATGGTGCATTTGGTACCATACAAGTAATGTCTCCATATCTTAAGAGCGAAGACTACGGCTCCCAACTCTAAGTCATGAGTGGTGTAGTTTCTCTCGTGGACCTTTAGTTGTCGTGAAGCGTATGCGATCACCTTTTCGCGTTGCATTAAGACACAACCCAGACCTTGAATAGATGCTTCACAATACACTACAAAATCAACGGTTCCTTCCAAAAGAGCTAGAATAGGTGCACTGCAGAGTTTCTGTTTAAGATGTTGGAATGCTGACTCTTGGTTGTCGCCCCAATTATAGGCTTTACCCTTTTGAGTTAAAGCAGTGAGGGGTTGAGCAATTTTGGAAAATCCTTCGATGAATCGACGGTAATATCCAGCAAATCCCAGAAACTGTCCCACCTCAGTCGGAGTCGTCGGTGCTGCCCAATTCTTGATGGCTTCTATTTTGGATGGGTCGACATGTATCCCTTTCTCGTTAACCACATGGCCTAGAAACCAAACTTCAGGGAAAAGTTAGCATACAGTTGTTCTCGCTTCACTAGTTCCAAAATTAGGCGTAGATGTTCCTCCTTGTTCTTGGAATAAATGAGGATGTCGTCGATGAAAACGATAACGAACCGGTCAAGGTAAGGCTTACACACACGGTTCATGAGATCCATGAATACCACAGGTGCGTTGGTTAATCCAAAAGGCATGACCATAAATTCGTAATGTCCGTACCTCATTCTGAATGCAGTCTTAGAGATATCCTCTTCTCCGACTCTTAACTGATGGTAGCCGGACCTGAGATCTATTTTTGAATAGAAACTTGATCCTTGGAGTTAATCAAAGAGATCATCTATGTGAGGTAAAGGGTAGCGGTTCTTGATTGTGACTTTATTCAGCTCCCGGTAATCAATACACATACGGAAAGTTCCGTCCTTCTTCTTGACAAATAGTACCGGAGCTCCCCATGACGATGAGCTAGGTCGGATGAAACCTTTATCCAACAAATCTTGTAGTTGAGTGGACAGCTCTTGTAATTCACTGGGTGCCAGTCTGTAAGGTGCTCGAGCAATCGGTGCTGCTCCGGGTGCTAAATCAATTTGGAATTCAACTTGACGGTGCGGTGGCAAACCGGGCAGATCCTCGGGAAACACTTCCAAAAATTCACGCACGACGGGAATATCTTCAATTTTCTTCTCTTCGGAGGGATGTTTAGTAACGAGAGCCAAAATAGCCGTATGCCCCTTTTGAAGACAACCAATCCATGCCGACAATTATATCAAAACTACCAAGTATGACCGACATAAGGTCGATATCAAATATATATGTAGCTAGCTCAAGTTTACATCCCTTAAGAATGTGAGTTGCCTCAATTATTTGGCCGTCAGCTATCTCTATTGTATACTTAGCTTCTAATAGAGACGAAGTTCCTTTTATCATATTACTAAATTTCTTAGATATAAAACTTCTATCTGCACTAGTGTCAAAAAGGACAAAAGCAAAGAAATTATTTACGAGGAACTTACCGGTGACCACATTATGGTCGTAACGGGCTTCTCCACATCCTAGTATGAAGGCTCGTCCCTTCGCACCATTTCCTCCACCATTTCCATTGTTACCACCATTTCCATTGTTACCACCTTTGCCATTGTTATTCTTGTTAGGGTTGTGGTTTTCGTTACCCCCTTTCTTCAATTGAGGACAATTCTTTCGAATATGCCCTTCCTTTCCGAATTGATAATGTAAGCCCTAATTGATGTCGGGATGGTGGAGGTCGACTAGATGTATCTAGTTACCCTAATTAATTTAGGGCTTTCATTTAAGAGATGAAAACAAAGCTGATGATGTATCTAGTTACCTGAATTGATGTCGGGATGGTGGAGGTCGACTAGAACAGGTCCGACGATGACTGGTTCGATTTCCGGTGGCTTTTTCTATGAATCCGATCAACTTGACGAGTACAGAGGATTCAGAGAGACTCGATTTAGGTGTGCATTGTGTTGATTTGCCAATTGGTAACCGATTACAGTCGAATTCGATTGAGTAAGACATAGAGTCGACGGTTATGGTTTAACACCCATTAATTCAGTTTAAATTCAGTGTAATGGTGATGATTAAGTTATAATTAAGTGTCACACCCCGACCGATGGCGGAATCATCGGGGCGGGACATGTAAGACTGTTCATGAGCACAAGGTTGACTAGAATGTAATATATTAAATCCATTCCCATTCAAACAAACACGAAACAAGTTCAAAGTACATAATGAAATACAATTTGTCTTTGATTTAATATTAACTAGGTCCAAAGCCTATGTGTAGCATGTCTTGATCAAACTCAAATGAAAGCACCTGAAACATGAATAAAATAAGGTCAACTAAAAAGTTGGTGAGTATAACACAAGTTTGTACATAGACAGCATATAGTTTGTAAACCAAATCCTTTACATAACATGATAAATAAGGCATTTATGGGGAGCAGCTATTGTGTAACCAAACGTACAATCAAACCTTTGTAACTAGCATGCAAAACAAAGTGTGTTGTCGGTTTAAATCACCGCGTACCATGGGTGGGTTTGTCAGACTCAATAGATCCATCATTGAAAACCGTCGGCTTGAAAAGTTAATGATTGCACATAATAGCATACAAGAGGTTAACACACCTAGCACTTGGGCATAAAGCTCAAATTGCACACATGAATGTAAATAGGATTTGTACTTGTGTTGTTTACGTAAATGTAAACATGTAAGTTGAATAGTGTTCATGTTTCACCCCAAAAATGTAAAAGAGTAAAAAGGGGTTGTGAATACTCACTTGTTTCGAAGGCGTAGCTAGCACAAATACTAAATAGTATAATGATCCTCGAGATGCACAAGATAACCTAAAGTGTAATATATTGCATTAATAATGCACAATAGTCTAAGTCTAAGTCTATGGTTGAATTGGATGGAGTTAGTGATTTGGTACTTGAAAGTAAAATAGAAGATTCGAAATGAATATTTTTAGAACATTTTAAATAAGGTTTGATTTTGGGATAATTACTTAAGTAAATTAAATAATTATAGTTTATGGAAATAACGTAGGTATTATATGTAATTTAGTATAATTAAATAAATGTTTTTGTTTAGTTATAAATCAAATAAATAATTATTAACTTATTCATTTATTTATAAAATGTAACTTAAACATAACAATATTATTTAAGAGTAGAGTTTATGAATTAAATGTTGAACTTTAAATAATTTCCATTTATTTTAAGATTAAATATTTGATCTTTTCTAGATAAACAATAATACAGATTTTTTTTATAATTTCAATCATTTTTATTTTAAAAATAAATCTGAAATACTATTTGTAAAAATAAATAAAAATTATAAATATTCTGTCAACACACACGACCGCGCCTAGACAGGGCACGACCGTGCTCGGACCACGGGTGCGATCGCGCTAGCCAGGGCGCGACCGTGTTGATCAACAGAGGACATAGTTAAGTAAACCACTAGGCACGACCGTGCCTTGGACAGGCACGCCCGTGTCTATGCTTCTGGGGCACGACCAAGTCTAGCCAACGAGCATGACTGTGTCTGAGCAGGAGGCACGACCGCGCTAGAAGTCGGCACGACCGCGTCTCCCGAGGCACGACCGCGCTAGATGATTAGCGCGACCGTGTCTCTTTCAAAACAGACACGAATTGGTTGATCCTTATATTGATGGATTCGGGATTGATAGGGCTTTCATTCACAAGATTATTACGAGTCTTTTGGTGTAGATTAATTGTTTTTAAAACATGTTTAAAGTCATATTCGATTAAACCATTTTTGAATGAAACATAGATTCTGATTCGGAATGATTTCTATAATGGAAGCCCAAATTAATATGGGGCTTTTGATATATGGATTGAAACGAACAAGAGGAATGATTCAATTACCTAAAACAGAAAGGAATTGATAGCGATCGGTAGAAGGGAGTTCCGGCGACGGAGAAAGTGGCTTCCGGCGGCTTCTGCTGCTATTCCGGCTGTTCCAACTCCTTCAGCAACCTTAGAGATGATTGGAGGATTGAGTTTCTTTATTATCTGGTAGCAACGGGATCGAAAATAATGATTCGAGGCTTGGGAGAAATATTGGATGGCTTTTCTTGAGAGAATTTGCAATTGGATGATAGTAATCGAAATAGACGATTATTTTCTTTGATACAGGAAATGAAACGCACATAGGATTCGAATTCGAACGACCAAGCGTTTTGAAACTGCATTTACGTTTTGACTGTTACTCAGGCGCGACCGTGCCAGACGAGGCACGACCGTGCCAACACGTGGCGCGACCGTGCCTACTAGGGTTTCTGGTTATTTACAGATTCAGCCCTTGCAACTTCAACTTTGACAGAATTAGCTTGGTTAGGATTTAACGGAAATTAACAGGATTACTAACTGTATTAACTCTAGGAGGTGTTACCACATGTTTAAGAGTTCTATATCTTCGAATTGAATACAATCGGCTAACAATTAATGAGGCGTAGGTTTGAACAAGTATATGATTTAATGTCGTATTGTTATTTTATTAATTAAAATAAATTCAAATGGGGTCGGAAAATCAGGAATGTTACAGTCTCCCCATGTTAAGGAAATTTCGTCCCGAAATTTAATTAATGGAGGCTGCTAAGATCAAGAAGGAGGAGGGAGTTTTTTGATTCTCGCTGAATTTTGATTGTTGGATTTCAAAGGGGTGTAACGGTTGACATTGTTTAAGAAGAAGATTGGACGAATAATAAAATGACGGTGAGAGGTATTATTTGAAATGGAATTGGGGGGAATTTTAAAATTTTGAGTTCGTGTAAGATGTAGACTAATGTGCTCAAAATTGTTAAAGGGTAAAAGATTTCACAAACATTGGTCTAGGTCAAAACTTCACGTGACACGAACAACGCTACTTTTGATAATATGATAGGACACTTATATATAGGAAGTACCATAGGCGTATCCACCATACCCTCGTTATATCACATCAGTCTCGTCGTTACATATCATGATAAGTTTTAGGTCACAACACACTACAAAATTTCACTATAGTTTCCATGCGCTGATTTTTTATAATTCCGTGTGCACCCGTAATTATTCAAATCATCGTATGGTCCGTATAGATCATTCCATTGTGTGCGGGTAAGGGCACAATTTCACTATTATCACGTCTATTGTTTACACATAAAAGTCGCTAACAATTAATTATGCATCAAATCAGATAAGTTTGCAACCAAAGAGTAGTAAAGTAGTAACACTGGAAGTTTCTTAGCTTGCTCGTGTTTGAACTAGAATACGTCAAACCCCGAGGCGTCTAAATGTATCATGGTCTTCAACTTTGGTGTACAAAGTGCATGACCATGTCTTGTGTATAATGAAATCGATCCATTGTAATAATTGTAAGCAAATTTTGTTTCGAGTATATAGTAAGCACATAAGTCTCATGTATGTAAAGTAAACAATTTAGCATCTTGTATTTTGTAATCGGTAAACCATAACGTGTAATGTAAACAACATAGTATTATGTGTATCGAAGGAAATGGACCTCATGTATAGTGTTAGCAACGTAGCATCATGTATCTTGTATAGTGTACACCGTTTAGTATAAAGTACTTTGTAATCAAACAAGTTTCATGTACAGTGTGGTCAATCTAGAATTATGTATCAATGAAGCAATTCTTATGTATCACGTAGATTGCAAACAATCTAAGTTCCGTGTATCATGTGCTCGATCCAATAGCATATGTATTGCAAATAAACATGTTTCGTGCATTACGTGATCAATCGAGCAAATTGTAATTTGTAGGCAACTAGTTTCATGTATCATGTGGTTGCGTTGGGTATATTGTAAACGGGCATACATGAGTTTTGAACTTCGCGTGCGATGTGTACTAACGGGTTTTGCATGTGATCGAGTGCTGCGGACAAACGTGTTGTTTGGCGTCCTTGATCATGTGGTAGTTAGGTTCAAGTCCTCAAATCTCATTGATGTTGGTGGGAAAAGGTTAACGTTTACGCGGTATAGATCGTCTCTTGAAGCGTCAAGTGAAAGATAGTGAGGAGGTTTTGGAATTATTCGGGAATTATGTTTACCAATACGGGCCTTTGTTTGAATATATAAAGTGGGAAAATGTCTTTGGTTGAAGATATATAAAGTAGTGAGATCATTGAATCGCATATTTTAAATGGATATGCAATTTATGAGAAAATATATTTTTTTTTTTTTTAAATTTTCAACTATTGGCTAAATAAGTTGTAGTATATTAATTTAGCCAACTTTAGAAATATTTACTTTAATGAAGAAAAATCAAAATTATTTATCAGTAGAAAGAAATTAATATTTTTATAAAAATGGTTGCATTAACCTTTCCTATTGGGTAAAAAGTTTTATGGAAAATTTATGTTTTTGGTATTATCTAAAATTTCGTTAAACATTTTATTTAAACAAGATAACGAGGTTTTGTTTAAATAAAAAAAAATAGGATGATTTATTTAATGAAAGAGATTGTTGGTAATGTACTAAATCATGTTGAATGAAAGAAGTAATATTTGAGAAGGTTTGATGAAAGTATAACAGGTGTAATTTACGTTCCACGGGTCAAATCAATGAAAAATAACTGTAGAGTTGAAATATATGGAATTGACTGAATACTGAAATGTTAAACATTATTCAAAACATAGGGTAATGGTTTTCAAATTGAAAATTTAAAGGAAATCAGTAGAAGCTTCTTCTAACGTCTCAGGTAGCTTTCCACTAGGAAGAAAATAATCGCTAAGATGAACACCGCTATGGTTACTCTAGTAGTAGATCTGGCTTCAGCCCTGGCGGTCTCCGTGCGATGTTCTTGAAATTCCTTTTCGAGGATGGAGATCAACTCCTTTTGGTACCCTAATTGGTTTGCTAGACTATCAATTCTTTGTCCTTGTAAATCGTGTATTATCCCCTGCTCTAACCTTTGCCTCTCAAATTCTGAGGTTCTTACATATTGATGGAGGTCATGGGTTGGAATCCCCATAACACCAGTGGGTGCTATGGTTTGTCTTACCCAAGGGTTAGGATGGTATGGGTCGGGCATTAGGTATGGGTCTCTTAGTGGGGGTGGCAATTGATTGTGGAGGTGTGGTGTATGATATGGGTTTATGGGTACGGTTGATCCAGGTGTTCGAAGTCTCGGGTCGGTGTTCCCAATCCCGTACGCCCTTACATCGAACCTTGGCCTAGCGGGTGGGGGTGTTGGTGATCGATAAACGGGTGTCTCCGTGTCTTCTTCCCAATCAGATTCTGATCCAGGACGGTAAACCGGGGAGGGAGGAGCGTAGGAGTCCATGTCTAACAGAAAAACAATGAAAAAGTTGTAAGTGATAATGAAATATGAAGTGTCAAATATAGAAGTTCTTGTGGGTTTTAGAGTTTGACTAATCATAACGCCGAACCTTCACGATAGTATTTTAGAAATACACTTGACCTATAAGTAATGTATCCCTAAGGAGAATTCCCAGGAAAGAGGGGTGGGTCACTAAGACACACTTAAGTACCCTATCTTTCCTTAGCCAGAATTCCTCTTGGGCTTACACACTCTTCCAGCCATCATGTATTAATAATACTATTGTTGGGCTCATGGTTAAGATGAGAATTGTTGTGGACTGGGCTTTGAGGCCCAAGGTAAGATTTATAAATTTAAGTGGGCTTCTTCTTCTTGAAGGATAGATGGGCTTCTTGGTTTATTATTGGTGGACATTAGGCCCAATAATTTAAGTCTTTGCTCATAAAGGTGATGGTATCATGTATGGGAGTCTAAATGTGTATGAACAATTTGGTGAGTATGTGTGTGTGTCAACTTAGGATAGTGTTTAAATAATTTAAGTAGGTAGCTATGGATAGAAGGAAAAGTTGACACATAAACTATTGAATATTGTATCATGTAATGTAATCATTTAGTATAACATATGAAGATATTCACATAGGAAATATTCATATAGCATGTAGGTAGTAATGAGTGTAGGCACAAGAGTTATCAAGTAGTGTGACACATAAGTCATTATGTATTGTATGTAGTGTGAGTACTTAGGTTGGCATGTAAGGAAAAAAAAATAATAATCACACATGAATTGATAATGTAACATGTAGTAGTATAGCATTGTATGGGTGTCCTAAAGTTATAGTCTAGGTCAAGAGTGTCTAATAACCTAGTTCCCTATAACCAAGGCTCTGATACCAATCTGTCACACCCCGACCGATGGCGGAATCATCGGGGCGGGACATGTAAGACTGTTCATGAGCACAAGGTTGACTAGATTGTAATATATTAAATCCATTCCCATTCAAACAAACACGAAACAAGTTCAAAGTACATAATGAAATACAATTTGTCTTTGATTTAATATTAACTAGGTCCAAAGCCTATGTGTAGCATGTCTTGATCAAAGTCAAATGAAAGCACCTGAAACATGAATAAAATAAGGTCAACTAAAAAGTTGGTGAGTATAACACAAGTTTGTACATAGACAGCATATAGTTTGTAAACCAAATCCTTTACATAACATGATAAATAAGGCATTTATGGGGAGCAGCTATTGTGTAACCAAACGTACAATCAAACCTTTGTAACTAGCATGCAAAACAAAGTGTGTTGTCGGTTTCAATCACCGCGTACCATGGGTGGGTTTGTCAGACTCAATAGATCCATCATTGAAAACCGTCGGCTTGAAAAGTTAATGATTGCACATAATAGCATACAAGAGGTTAACACACCTAGCACTCGGGCATAAAGCTCAAATTGCACACATGAATGTAAATAGGATTTGTACTTGTGTTGTTTGCTTAAATGTAAACATGTAAGTTGAATAGTGTTCATGTTTCACCCCAAAAATGTAAAAGAGTAAAAAGGGGTTGTGAATACTCACTTGTTTCGAAGGCGTAGCTAGCACAAATACTAAATAGTATAATGATCCTCGAGATGCACAAGATAACCTAAAGTGTAATATATTGCATTAATAATGCACAATAGTCTAAGTCTAAGTCTATGGTTGAATTGGATGGAGTTAGTGATTTGGTACTTGAAAGTAAAATAGAAGATTCGAAATGAATATTTTTAGAACATTTTAAATAAGGTTTGATTTTGGGATAATTAGTTAAGTAAATTAAATAATTATAGTTTATGGAAATAACGTAGGTATTATATGTAATTTAGTATAATTAAATAAATGTTTTTGTTTAGTTATAAATCAAATAAATAATTATTAACTTATTCATTTATTTATAAAATGTAACTTAAACATAACAATATTATTTAAGAGTAGAGTTTATGAATTAAATGTTGAACTTTAAATAATTTCCATTTATTTTAAGATTAAATATTTGATCTTTTCTAGATAAACAATAATACAGATTTTTTTTATAATTTCAATCATTTTTATTTTAAAAATAAATCTGAAATACTATTTGTAAAAAGAAATAAAAATTATAAATATTCTGTCAACACACACGACCGCGCCTAGACAGGGCACGACCGTGCTCGGACCACGGGTGCGATCGCGCTAGCCAGGGCGCGACCGTGTTGATCAACAGAGGACATAGTTAAGTAAACCACTAGGCACGACCGTGCCTTGGACAGGCACGCCCGTGTCTATGCTTCTGGGGCACGACCAAGTCTAGCCAACGAGCATGACTGTGTCTGAGCAGGAGGCACGACCGCGCTAGAAGTCGGCACGACCGCGTCTCCCGAGGCACGACCGCGCTAGATGATTAGCTCGACCGTGTCTCTTTCAAAACAGACACGAATTGGTTGATCCTTATATTGATGGATTCGGGATTGATAGGGCTTTCATTCACAAGATTATTACGAGTCTTTTGGTGTAGATTAATTGTTTTTAAAACATGTTTAAAGTCATATTCGATTAAACCATTTTTGAATGAAACATAGATTCTGATTCGGAATGATTTCTATAATGGAAGCCCAAATTAATATGGGGCTTTTGATATATGGATTGAAACGAACAAGAGGAATGATTCAATTACCTAAAACAGAAAGGAATTGATAGCGATCGGTAGAAGGGAGTTCCGGCGACGGAGAAAGTGGCTTCCGGCGGCTTCTGCTGCTATTCCGGCTGTTCCAACTCCTTCAGCAACCTTAGAGATGATTGGAGGATTGAGTTTCTTGATTATCTGGTAGCAACGGGATCGAAAATAATGATTCGAGGCTTGGGAGAAATATTGGATGGCTTTTCTTGAGAGAATTTGCAATTAGATGATAATAATCGAAATAGACGATTATTTTCTTTGATACAGGAAATGAAACGCACATAGGATTCGAATTCGAACGACCAAGCGTTTTGAAACTGCATTTACGTTTTGACTGTTACTCAGGCGCGACCGTGCCAATAATAGACGCGACCGTGCCAGACGAGGCGCGACCGTGCCAGACGAGGCGCGACCGTGCCAACACGTGGCGCGACCGTGCCTACTAGGGTTTCTGGTTATTTACAGATTCAGCCCTTGCAACTTCAACTTTGACAGAATTAGCTTGGTTAGGATTTAACAGAAATTAACGGGATTACTAACTGTATTAACTCTAGGAGGTGTTACCACATGTTTAAGAGTTCTATATCTTCGAATTGAATACAATCGGCTAACAATTAATGAGGCGTAGGTTTGAACAAGTATATGATTTAATGTCGTATTGTTATTTTATTAATTAAAATAAATTCAAATGGGGTCGGAAAATCAAGAATGTTACATTAAGTTCGTTAAGAGTCTGATTGTATACACCAGTTACGAATTGTGGTATATCATTTAGCATGAATGCGAATTTGAATCAAATATCACGGGTTTGACTTTAAAAGTCAACAAGAACCAAAACTTCCTGATTTTGACTTTGAGGAGTCAATTGATTTGATTTTGCATATTCACACAACTAGTCCTTGTTGTTTTAAGTTTGATTCATGACTGAATCAGTCCCTGGGATTAGATTTAGTTAGTAAGGTTAAGTTTTTAACATAAAACTTAACGAAATTGTTAACAGAGTTAACATAAAAAGTCGAATTGTCACACCTGAAGTCTTTCCCGAAGACTTACCCGGTCTTCCTCCCACCCGTCAAATTGAATGCCGTGTTGACCTAGTGCTAGGAGCAAATCCTGTGGCAGAATCACCTTATCGTCTTGCACCATCAGAAATGCAAGAACTTTCAAGCCAGCTTCGAGAACTTTCTGACAAGGGATTTATTCACCCTAGTGTTTCACCTTGGCGAGCACCCGTATTATTTGTCAAGAAGAAGGATTGTTCTTTTCGGATGTGCATCCACTACCGGGAACTCTACAAGCTCACTGTGAAGAACCGTTATCCACTCCCGAGGATTGACGATTTATTCGATCAACTTCAAGGCTCAACTTATTTCTCTAAGATTGATCCTCATTCTGGTTATCACAAGTTATGAGTCCTTGAATCTGATATCCCTTAGACAGCCTTTTGTACGAGATACGGTCATTACGAGTTCATGGTTATGACGTTCGGACTAACCAAATCACCCGCGGTATTCATGGATCTTATGAACCGCGTGTGTAAACCGTACTTAGACAAGTTCGTGATCGTCTTCATTGACGATATTCTCATATATTCAAAATCAAAAGCGGGGCACGAAGAACATTTATGTTTTGTTTTGGATCTCTTGAAAAAGTAGCAACTATACGCTAAGTTCTCCAAGTGTGAATTTTGGCTAAAGGAAGTCCAATTCTTGGGGCAAATAGTCAACGAGAAGGGTATTCACATGGATCCCGCTAAGAATGAGGCAGTGAAGAATTAGCAAGCTCCAAAGACCCGTACAGAAGTCCACTCATTTCTTGGTTTAACGGGCTATTATCGTCGTTTCATATCAAACTTTTCAAAAATTGTAGTGCCACTCATAACCTTAACATATAAAGGCAAGTCCTGCGAGTAGGGACCAAAACAAGAGAAAGCCTTTCAGACACTAAACCAAAAGCTATGTGAGGCTCCTATCCTGACTCTTCCCGATGGAACCGAAGATTTTTTCTTTATTGTGACGCTTCCCACTTAGGCCTTGGTTGTGTTCTTATGCAACAAGGCCAAGTGATCCCTTATGCGTCTTGACAACTCAAAATCCATGAGAATAATTATACAACGCACGATCTTGAGCTGGGTGTGATCGAATTCGCTCTCAAAATTTTGGAGGCACTACTTATATGGTACTAAGTGTGAGATTTTCACCGACCATAAGAGTCTCCAGCACATTTTCAACCAGAAAGAAGTCAAAATGAGACAAAGGCGTTGGGATGAACTCCTAAACGACTACGACTGCAATATTTGTTACCATCCAGGTAAGGCGAATGTCATAGCCGATGCTCTTAGTCGCAAGGAACCTATCAAGATCCACAACATTCGAATCCAAAATTACATTCAAACTCGCATCCTTAAAGCACAACACCTTTTCGTTACCGAAGGCAACATGTACAACGAAATGTCGTGTGGTGCTGAGCTCCAACTTAAAACCAAACCCAATGGGTTACTTTACTTCCTAAATCATATTTCGATTCCGGACCGTGACAATCTTCGTACTTTGTCATGAACGAGGCTCACAAGACTCATTATTCCATGCATCCTGGTGCAGATAAAATGTACAAGGACCTTCGTACCCAATATTGGTGGCCCGGTATGAAAAAGGACATTGCCCTATACGTGTCCAAATGCCTTACTTGTTTGAAGGTTAAGGTCGAGCACCAGCGTCCATATGGGTTAGTTGAACAACCCGAGATTCCCGTGTGGAAATGGGAGTGTATTGCCATGGACTTCATAACCAAACTCCCGCACACGTCCCGTGGTCATAATAGTATTTGGGTAATCATCGACCGTTTGACAAAATCTTCTCACTTCCTACCCATTCGTGAAGATTATTGAGTTAAGAAATTGGCTCGAATCTATATTGATGAGATCGCCAGTCGTCACGGTGTACCTCTCAACATTATTTTTCATCGTGATGGATGATTCACTTCTCGTTTTTAGAAATCCTTGCAATCAGCTTTCGGTAGTCAACTGAATCTTAGTACCGCTTACCATCCACAAACTGATGGTCAATCCGAACGAACGATTCAAATGTGTTTATCCGTGTATATTGGGGTATGCTTAGAGCCTGTGCTATTGACTTCAAGGAAAATTGGGATTTACACCTACCCTTAGTCGAATTCTCGTACAACAACAGCTACCATACGAGCATTGACATGGCTCCTTTTGAAGCACTTTATGGTCGGAAGTGTCGCTCTCCTATCTGTTGGAATGAAATTGGTGAAGCACAAATCACTGGTCCCAAACTCATTCTGGAGACCTCCGACAAGATCATGTTAATCTGTGACAACCTTCTAGTAGTAAGGAGTCGGCAAAAGAGCTATGCCGAAAAACATCGAAAACCCTTAGAATTCCAAGTCGACGATCTAGTTCTTCTCAAGGTATCCCCTTGGAAAGGCGTAGTTCATTTTGGAAAGAAAGGGAAACTTGCATCAAGATTCGTAGGCCGTTTTAAAATCCTTGAGCGGATTGGGAAGGTAGCCTACAAGTTGAATCTACCTGAAGAACTCAACAACATCCATCCTACATTCCATGTCTCGAACCTGAAGAAATGCTTAGCTGACGAAAATCTCCAAATACCGCTTGACGAGGTTCACATTGATGCATAAATGCACTTCGTAGAGAAACCTGTGGAGATCATGGACCGAGAAGTTAACACCTCAAGCAAAGTCGTATTCCAATCGTTAAAGTTCAGTGGAAATCCAAACGTGGCCCTGAGTTCACTTGGTAATGTGAGGATCAAATGAAATCCAAATACCAACACCTGCTTCCAGTAGCCTCTTCTTAATCAATTTCGGGACAAAATTCCCTAAAGTAGGGGAGACTGTAATTCCCAGGAAATTCCGGCCTCTATTTGAACTCTTTCGGCATTTGTAGTGTCATTATTATGTGGTTGCATCTATCCATTTCAATAAATTACCTTATTTATCCAGTACATGTTATAAATGTTCATGCATGCATACATTAAAGTACAATTATTAAAAAAATAATAGATATTTATATAAGGAAATTATATAAATGTTTGTTATTATTCTATTAAATAAATATAAATATATATATATGATGTTTTGCAAAACACATGTGTTTATCCGTGTATATTTGGGTATATTCGTATAGTTTTGTAATCGTTTTATATTGTTTTGAGTTCGTTCTGAGTTTAGGTTATTGTTGCAGGTTATGTTGTGCTGAGGAAGCAGAAAACGAAGCAAATTACTGGAGAAAAGGAGCACACAGAGTTGAAGAGCGAAGCAAAAGAATGAAATAATAATTTTATGAGAATTTAAGTCCCTCGCGGTACGCGAGGCAAGAGGAGAAATTCCCTCGCGGTACGTGAGGGACCGGCGAGAGACCCACTAATCCGGTTTTTGAAGAGTTTTTAGGGTTTTAATGTTTATGTCGGCCATTCTTCAAAGAGATTGACTAATTACCTCAATGCTTGGATCTTGGGCGATTTAGGCAAGGAGGATTGGATTTTGATCAAGGTTTCAAGGTATTGGAGACAAATCGGGTTAGAATCAAGCATTCGGTCACGATTAAGCATTCGGTTGTTCTTGATCTGTGTTCTATGACTTTGTTTGCTATCTTTAACTCTGATACTTCTTTCTTTATCATGTTTCTTGGCTAAAACTTTAGAACTGCCTAGGTTTATGATGATTGGATGTTAAAGTTTGGATTTTTATTGGTTTTTGGGATATTGATTTGATTTTATGTTCTAGTCCAGATCTGATTTGATGTGTTTGATGAATATGCATGCTTGTTATTGATTGTTTGTTGGTTGATTCATCCATACATGCTTTGTTAAATGTCTTTCAAGAATGAGTGTGTAGTAGGTCATTTACTTTGTGTTTGCGATTAGTTCATGGTTGTCTAGACGTAGTTACCATAGGATTGTCAACTAGTAATCAATTAAAATCAAGTGTTCTTCTTATCTAAATATCTGAAAAAGTGATAGGAAATTGGTTAGTCTTCAGTGTTAGTGTAGAACCAAAGACTGATTGCTACAAAATTGTTCTAAGTACAACTGCTGCGGACAACACAAGATTGCTGCTGACCAAAACAGCTGCTGATACTTTGTCTGCTGATGAAGACCAAAGTAGCTGTGGATAAGCTTATCAGCAGCATTCAACACATGTTGTTGCTGATAGGCATATCCTCAGCAGCTGCGGATAGATCAATCTTGCTGCTGGTCCTCATCTCTGCTGCTGATAGCTTTATTCTCTGAAGACCAAACGTTGCAGTTGACTATCCATGCGAAGCGCCTCTGACACCTTTCTGTAAAAGCAACTGCCACACTCCAAGCAGAAGGAACCTCACTGGTGCAACCAATAAAGGACAATGACGCTCTTCTCCAAGCATGCAAACAATGATGCCTAAGAAGACGTTTCAGTAAAGTTAACTAGATTAGCCTTTACGTGTAATTTAGATTAATAAAAAAGATCAACGGCTTGTGTTAGATCTGATCCTTAGAATCAAGGGTTTGTCTTGATTCTAAGTTACTATATATATCTTGTAAACACTTCAAACAAAGTGTGCCTTCATAGTGCTTTTTGATAGTGTCTTGATAGAGTTTTACTTGTAATCTTGTAATCTCAGAAGTCTAATACAACAATGCATTTATCAGTATTCTTGTTGTTTACTTGTTTACTTTGTTGGTTGCTATTGTTTTCGCCAATATCAACTAGAATAGAATCACCTTGTAATCTTACGATCCTACAAGTGGTATCAGAGCTTTGGCTCAAGATTAAACAAACTAACATTTGTTTAATCACTTTCTGATTCTATTCAAAACTCTATTCTTGATCAAGTCACACAAAACAAAATTGCACAAAGTAATGGATCTGAAGACATCGACAGTATCAACCGACCACCGAGGTTGGTGTCTGGGGAGGACTATGATATGTGGAAGAACCGTATGGAAAGCTTCTTCTGCTACCATGAATACGGAATGTGGAAATCCTTAAGGGATGGACCTTATGTTCCCATGGTGGCTTCTGCTGACTCCGAAGGACCACTAGTTCCGAAGGAACCCTCCAAGTATTCTGAAGAAGACATCAAGAAAATGGAGGTGGACTTCAAGGCATTAGGAGCTATCCAAATGTGCCTTCCAAATGAAGTTTTTCACAACTTCAGGGCTTACAAAACTGCAAAGGAGTTATGGGAAGCCTTGGAAAAGATGTTTGCTGGATCTGAGGAGGTCAAGGAGAACAGACGTGACATTCTCAAGCAACAGTATGAAAACTTCGTCTGGAAGGAAGTTGAGTCACTAACAGTTTTATATAACAGGTACACGTACCTGATTGGAGAACTGCAGTGCTCCAAGGTAAAGCTGGAGAATGAAGACATTCTCAAGAAGTTCATAAGATCTCTTCCTAGTTGTTAGACATTATATACAGTGTCCATCAGAAGAACAGAGAATCTGAAGACTCTTCAGATGACTGAGCTCTTTGGCATGCTCAAAACCTATGAATTAGAAATGATTCAAGCTAAAGAAAGGAGCTCCAGTTATCAATCAGCTACCACTTCCTCCACCACCACCTCAGCGCTTCACTCTGATCATTCCGGTCCTAGTTCAAGCAACTACTATCCTCCCATTGTTACTCATCCTCAAACACCAACTGCTTCACAATCCAACTCATCACCATTTCTTCTTGAGGCACCTCCTCAACAGCCAACCTCTACTGCTTTTGTCTCTGACAACTCAAGCAGCATGCACTTCATAAAGGAGGATCTGGAATGCTTTCATCTAGATGATCTTGAAGAAATGGATATTCAGCACTCATATGCCATGCTCTCCCTCAGAGCAAAAAGGTTTTATTCTAGAACCGGGAGATCAGTTCCAAGCAACAACTCAAACACCAGAGTTGGGCTTGATAAAAGCAAGATCCGATGTTACAACTGTAACCAAATGGGTCACTTTGCTAGGGAGTGCAAGGCACCTAAACCAATCAGGGTGCCAGCCATCAAAGACAAGCTTACCAAGGTCAGCCCAGGCAGCAGCAGCAAGGAACTCCTCCAGCACAAACTGCAGCCTGTGCAAATGTTGGAACTACAGACTTTGACTGGAGTTTTCAATATGAAGATGTTCCTGCCTCCAACCAAGCACTTATGGCAGACAATGCAGAGATACCACCTCAGGTATTTGAACATCTTTGCTCTCAAGCTTGCATTGACAAAGTTTTAGGTTATAGAAAGCATAACCAAAATCTAAGAGATCAAAATGAAGAGTTTCACCAAATGAAATCTGAATTCAAAAATGTCGAAGACGGTTACAAAGAAAAGATTAACTGCCTTAAGAAAGAGATTTCTTCATTAAAACATGAACAAACCAATCTTGAAACTTAGATTGATGATCTATTAGTAAAACTTAAAGCTACCAAAGCTGAACTGGCTGAACAGAAAGTTCATGTTGAAAAATATGAATTTTCATCTAAAAAGTTACAAAGATTGTTAGATATTCAAGTCCATGAAAAGGTAAAAACTAGACTTGGATATCATAATGACCAGTACAAGACAATTCCTCCTCCTGCTGACTATGTTGCCATTCACGAACCAAGCTTCAATACTACAAATCTTGACACGGAAAACCGAAACCTTGATCCTTCAATGAATGCATGTTTTGTGGAAGACTGCTCCACCTCTTCAGAACCTGAGTCAACCTTCTCAGACCACTGTGAAACTAGTGCAGTCCCATCTATCTCTGAAACTGTTCTGAACAAAACTGAATGTCCTGTTGTTACTCCAGCTATTCCAGCTCCCATCCCATTCAAACAAATCAAGATTAGCTATCCTCAAATTGGAAGAAAGCTAAACATTGAAAAGGGAGAGATATCAGGCTTCACCAACCCCAAGTCTCAGTCAAAGCCAAAGGTGTTTGATATTTTTCATGCACCTGGAGAAAAAGGTCCATATGTTCAAAAGACACTAGAAGAAGCCACTTTTGAACATAACAAAGCTCATCCCTGGAACTTCAAAGATTCATTTCAAAGAAAGGACTATGTGCACTTTCACAGGGACAAGATAACACTATCCTGCTTTGTGTGTGGCAAATACAATCACACTGCCAGCACCTGCTTTCACTACCGTGAACACCAAAGAAACTCAAAGCAGCATGCCTTTGAGAAAACAAACAGAAACAAACAGGTGAGAAGCTATGATGCAAAGGCAACTAAGTTTAGAGAATCTCTATCCCCTCAAAGAGTGAAGATGCAGAAACCTCAACAAACTTGCATCATATGTGGGGAATCAAACCACTTTGCTGCAACATGCAAGTTCAACCCTTTTAACCAGATTGCAAATCGTTCATCTGTGCTCAACCCATCAGCAGCAAACAAAATCGCTGCTGATAGAGTAAAGTCCAGGAAACCAAAGGCAAAGCCTTCAGCAGCAAAAGTCTCTGCTGTTGACAAAGCAAAATCAAAAACAACGGCATCAGCAGAAAAAGTATCTGCTGCTGACAAAGCAAAATCCAAAATAAAGCTTCCAGCAGCAAAAACTGCTACTGCTCCAGCAAAGCCTTCAGTAGCAAAATCGGCTGCGGATAAGCCAGAATTGTCAGCAACAACATCTTCTGCCGACAATGTAAAGAAAGCTAGAAAACCACCAACACAACAATGGAAGGCCAAACAATCTCCAAGCATAACTATTGGTTCCATTGACTGCAAGCATGCTGACAATGGCAAATTAGCAACAATTTTCTACAATGCTGCATGCTACAATGTTCCTCCCACTAATTAGATATCTTCCATGTGCAGGGACAGCCAGGCAATAAACACAATACTTGGGTGGTAGATAGCGGCTGTTCCAGGCACATGACAGGCAACAGGTCCATCCTCTCAAAGTTCAGACATTTCAATGGAGGATATGTTGCCTTTGGGAGTGAGTCAAAGGGTGGATCTATCACTGGAAAAGGAACTGTGTCCAATGAAAGGATGAGTATCGAAAGAGTCAACTATGTTAAAGAACTTGACTTCAATTTCATGAGTGTTTCCCAAGTATGTGATCAAAAGCATTGGATGCTCTTCACTGACAAAGAATGTTTCGTGTTAGCTCCTGGCCTATCTAAACCCCCTCCAGAGAAGATTCTCCTAACTGCTCATAGAAAGCACAACTTATATGTGCTTAACATGAATGAAGTCACTCCATCTGGTAGTGTTTCATGTTTTCTGTCAAAGGCATCAGTTGATGAATCCGCTCTCTGGCACAGGAGGTTAAGCCATGTTAACATCAAAACAATCAATAAATTAGTGAAGGACAATCTTGTCAGAGGGCTTCCTGACAAAGAATTCCAGCTAGACGATCACTGCATTGCCTGCTTGAAGGGAAAACAACACAAGAGTTCCCACAAGCCCAAGACATTGAACACAAATGACACCCCTCTCCAGCTACTGCATATGGATCTCTTTGGTCCTACGAATGTCATGTCAATGGGCAAAAAGTCCTACTGTCTGGTGATAACTGATGACTTCTCTAGATTCTCATGGGTATTCTTCCTAAGAACAAAAGATGAAACTGCTGAGATTCTCAAATCCTATATTCTTAGGGTAGAGAATCAAAGCAATCTGAAGGTAAAGATCATAAGGTGTGATCAGGGAACAGAGTTCAAAAATCACACTTTGAACAGTTCTGTGAGAGCAAGGGCATTGAAAGGCAATACAGTGCTCCAAGAACCCCTCAAGAAAATGGGGTAGCTGAAAGAAGAGATAGGACTCTGATTGAATCAGCAAGATCTATGCTGGCTAACTCAAAGCTGCCCCTTACTTTCTGGGCGGAAGCAGTAAGCACAGCTTGTTATGTGCAGAATAAAGTCCTTATTGTTAGACCTCTCAAGAAAACACCCTATGAACTATGGTTCAAAAGAGTTCCCTACATTGGCTTCCTGAAGCCCTTTGGATGTCCATGTACCATCCTCATCACACATGGAGTTCTTCCTAAATTCGGTGCAAAGTCTGATGAAGGTTACTTTGTGGGTTACTCCTCTCAATCAAAGGCCTACCGAGTGTTCAATTCTAGGACTCGGATTGTGGAAGAATCTGCTAATGTGGAATGCAGGGAACACGTTGTCTGTGAACAAGGCAAAGGTCCTAACTGGCTCTTTGATATAGACTCCTTCACCCAGATATTTGAGCCTCTCATATTCTCAAATATGGAGTTTTCTTCTTCAAAATCAACATCTTCTGCCTCAACCTCCTCTTCTGACTACACACTGGATTTTCCCAGTCCCTACATCAGGATGAAAAGGCCATCCATTGATCCTCCATCAGTGGCAGAAGCTATTGAAGCCAGTACAGGTGAAGCCGGTACATCCAACACCACAAGCAGCAATCTCTCTGACCAAGAAATCTTTAATGAAGCCTCCTCAATCCATGCTAAAGAGGCCTCTGATGCTAATACTGCTGACAATTTGGAACACAATGATCAGAACCTCCAAGCTCCTCTCCTCACAACTGAAGACAATCCTGATCTAAACCAAAGTAATCTTGAAGAGGGAATACGGCTGGATGTGATACCAGCACAGAGAATAAACAAAGAGCATCCTCTGGAAAACATCATTGGCCAAGTCCACACAGGTATCCAGACAAGAATTAAGTCTCATGAAGCCAACATTTGTTTGTTCTCTTGCTTTCTATCTCAGGTGGAACCCAAGAAGATTGATGAAGCTCTCAAGCACAACAGCTGGATTGAAGCAATGCAGGAAGAATTGCTGCAATTCAAAAGACAAGATGTTTGGAAGCTTGCTGATCTTCCACCTGGTCAAACAGCCATTGGAACAAGATGGGTCTTCAAAAACAAGCAAGATGAAAGGGGTATCGTGGTCAAGAACAAAGCCAGACTGGTAGCTCAAGGTTACACTCAAGAAGAAGGCATTGACTATGATGAAGTCTTTGCTCCTGTTGCCCTTCTGGAAGCCATCAGAATCTTTCTGGCATATGCAGCATCTAAAAACTTTATGGTCTATCAAATGGATGTGAAGAGTGCCTTTTTGTATGGCAAGATTGGTGAAGAGGTCTATGTCAAACAGCCTCCAGGCTTTGTGGATCCTGCACATCCAAATAAGGTCTCAAAACTGGACAAAGCTCTCTATGGCTTACACCAAGCCCCAAGAGCCTGGTATGAAACTTTATCTGGATATCTACTTAGCAACAACTTCAGAAGGGGGGCCATTGATCAGACACTTTTCATCAAAGATGAAGGGGGAGAAATTTTTTTGGTCCAGATTTATGTTGATGACATTATCTTTGGATCTACAAGAAAGAAGCTCTGTAAAGACTGTGAAGTTCTGATGCATTCCAAATTTGAAATGAGTTCAATGGGTGAACTAAATTTCTTTTTAGGACTTCAAGTCAAACAGGTACCAAATGGAATCTTCATAAGTCAATCCAAGTATGTTAAAAGCATCTTGGAGAGGTTCAAAATGGCTGACTGCTCTGAAGCAAGAACTCCTATGCAAGTGCACCATCAATTATCTCCGGATAAAGAAGGACAAGACACTCATCAACATCAGTACCGAGCAATGATAGGGTCCCTCATGTATCTCACTGCCTCAAGACCAGATATCATGTTTGCAGTTTGTCTCTGCGCAAGATTTCAAGCAGCTCCAAAAGTGTCTCATCTTCAAGCTGTCAAAAGGATCCTTAGATACCTTAAGGGAGCTCCAAAACATGGGCTATGGTATCTAAAGAATGAAAATGTCAATCTCTATGCCTACACTGACAGTGACTATGGGGGTTGTAACTTGGACAAAAAGTCCACATCTGGGGGATGTCAATTTCTTGGAGGAAGGCTCATCTCATGGCAATGCAAAAAGCAAACATGTGTCTCTACTTCAACAGCTGAAGCAGAACATTGCAGCTTCAAGCTGCTATGCACACGTCATCTGGATCCAAAATCAAATGCTTGACTATGGAATGACCTTCATGCAGACTCCAATTCACATTGACTACATGAGTGCTATCTCTATCACGAATAATCCAGTGCAGCATTCCAAGACTAAGCACATCGACATCAGGTATCACTTTATCAGGGATCAAGCTGAGAAAAAGAGAATTGTCCTATCCAAGGTTCACACAAATGAGCAATATGCGGATTTGTTCACTAAACCTTTTGATGAAGCAAGATTTCGATATCTAGTTGAATCAATTGGCATGATGAACTTTGAATAAGACATGTCTCTAATTTTTTATCTTTCCTTATAAATATGTCTATGTTTTTGTTCTTAATAAAAGGTTATAGTCAGCAGCACTTTTTTCATTGCTGACAGATTTACTCTTCAGCAGCAAAGCCTTTGCCACTGATCGCTTTAAGTTATCAGCAGGAACAAGTTTCCTGCGGACAGCTTTAAGGCGGTCAGCAGCAACCTTTTTGCTGCGGAATGAATACAACAGTCAGCATCACCCAAATCTGTTGCTGAAAGACTTCACTATCCGCAGCAACCAAGTTTGCAGCGGATAGCCCACCATCGGCAGCAACCAAGTTTGCTGCTGATGGGTAAAACAAGTCAAAAATTAACTTTTACCCGCTGTAAAAGAAAATATCGCCAGTCTTTACCATGACTGCTCGAGTGTTTTACAGCTGTAACAATGAAAAGTGAAACAGGTTGTACTGTACAAGTAAAGTTGCTTTTTCTTCGTCTGCCGTTATATCACAATCTCAAACGTTCACACAACCTCTTCATATTCAATTTCAAACCTATCTCCCATCACTTTCTCTCCCATCCCCACAGCATTCAAAGCCCTCCATAAACACCCTTCTCTCTTCCCTCCAAATCCATAACAATGGCAGGCGCAGACATAAACAACCCCAACGACAAGTTTTCCCCATATCACAACCTCACTGCATACCTAATAAAGGGCAAGAAATCCGAAGGTTTCGATGATATGATCGACTTCCTTTGTCGGTCCAAAATCCACCATGCCTTAACAGTCAACCCAACCATCTACACTTCCCACATGGAAGAGTTTTGGAGCTCAGCGGTGTATTCTACTGACCAGGGCACTCCCCAAATCAGAGGCGCAGTAGATGGCAAGGAGATGATTATCACTGAAGCAAAGCTTCGCCAACACCTCAAGCTTTAGGATGAAGGGGACGCCATCTCTTACCCAAGAGACGTCTACATGAGGACCTTTGTATCCATAGGGTACGCTGGGAATCAAACAGAGTATACGATAGAGAAGGCACTCATGGGTCCCAAATGGAAGTATATCTGCCACACTCTTCTCCAATGTATATCCCAGAAGAGGAGTGGCTAGAACCAACTTAGCTCCGTACTTGCGTCGGCAATTCACGGTATGATAACTGGGGCGGGTTTCAATTTTCCCACCTCATTCTTGAAGGTTTGAGATACAACCTTCAAGAAGGGGTGAAAACACAGTTCTTCATGTACCCAAGATTCTTGCAGGAAGTGTTCAACATTGAGCACCAAGATCTTTCAAAAACTGCCAGAATCTACATAATGCTGGGACATAAAAACAACATTTTTCAAAGCATGAGAACAGTTTCATCAAAGTTCTCAAGGGCCGATGTTCCATTGTTGTCTACAATGTTGAACACGCAAAGTGCCAAGGGTGACAGTTCAACAAACCCAGCTGATACTGATCCCACACCCTCCATCTCACTGCCACAAACTCAAACTGCTGCTTCCCTTGATCGAACCCCTGTGCATTCTACTGAGGATGTACATGCACATACTTTACTCACCCACAGTTTGATTGCTCAACCGGAACACAGGGCCCCGGTTGCAGCCAAATATACAAGGAAGAGGGGTAAGAGAACTCCTTCTTCTCTTGCCTCCAAGGCCCAAACCCAAGCCAACATCCCTCACTCAGAATCACAACATTCTAGTGAGAATATCATAAGGGAAAGCCACACTGTTAGGGAGACTCCTTCGGAAGTCTCTCTATTAGGATTAGCATCACTTCCCGGATCCATAGAACAGCCCTTTGAGCCATTCCTATCTTCTTTGGACTTAAGTGTTGAGGAACCTGACCAAAGTGATGTACCTTCTCCAACTACCACTATCAAGGAGGTACTGATTGGTCTTGCTTCCGAAACACCCAACCCAAGTTCTTCACCCTTGAAGGTCCACTCTAGGAGTAATGAAAGAGTGGATGTGGAAGAGGCTGTCACTACTGCTGGTCCATCAAATGACCAGGAGGACAGTGACAACATCTTTAAGACCTCAACCACGGCAACTCATGGTGAGGGTGTTTCCTTGGAAACTCCCCTCACTGAGAGGAATCCCAGGCGCCAAGAAACCACGGGTGATGGGGATGCTGAGGCTCGGCCTACGGCCCCATCTGGGTCCAAGGATTCCACAACTGTGGATGAGGACAGTCTGAAACTAAACAATTTGGAATTGATGGCCAGGGTGGCTATGCTTGAGGCTGAAGCGTACAAACTACGACACCAAGCCTTGATGCACGAAGCCCATCAATGCCCCTCCACGGCTTCTCCCTCTCTTGTCTCAGTGGGCACTCAAACAGATGCCTATTTGTTCACTGATGCAACCAAAATGGGGGAGAAAGTCCCTATGGAAGAAGACACTGAAAGTCTCGACAACTGGATTCAAGAGCAGGCTGCCTTCCAAAGTACTCTATTCAGACCAGCTTTTGTCCAAGTTCATGACTTGCCAGTCTCAGATGACAATGAAGAAGAATCTACTGAAGACCGGAAGCTAGTTGTCAGAGCTATAGATGAGATGCTGATGGATGAAAACAACCAAGACGAAACATCTACATCCTTCAGCATCATCCCAGAAGTTGCAGCCATCATAAGTCATGCAGCTGCCCCCCACTTCCCACTGACATCAACACAGCTAGAGTTTGACATTATACTAGCTTGGGGGTACGATGGGAAAACTGAGAGGTTTTGGATAGGTCAGGAGTTTAGCGGAGTAGAAGAGCTAGACTGGGATTTAATTCATCCATTTGAAATCCTTGACCTATATGATCTTATCTGCATCAACAACTCATCAGACCTCTCAGCAGACCTTTACATTGACATGTTCTATGCTTTGATGGAGGACAACCTACCCAACTTCATAAGACTAATCAAAGAACTAAAACGGGTAGAGTCTCCTGAGTCATCTCAGGCTGCAGAAAGAAGACTGTCTCCCAACAATCTCCAAATCACAAGGAGCAGTCTTCTCAATGAAGAAGACGTTCTGAGCCTGAAAAGACTCCTGTACAAACTAATGGTCAAGGACTTAGATGTGCTAGGATGGATAAGCAATAAGTGCCTTGACCATACCTTCCTTCTAAGCAACGGCACCTCTCTCACCATCAACACCAGGAACATCCTCCAGCTGCCCTCAGACTTCCTATTCAAGATCTTTCAGCTCAGAGCCAACATCTGCAATATTAACTCATTAGAGAGCCAGGCAATGATGGTCACCATCAAAGCCCATCTTGAAGAAGAAGGACTGATTCCTCAGGAAGAGTCTGTGTCAACTTCTGATACTGACTCCAACTCAGATACTCCACAAGTTGAAGCCACATCTGTAGCATTTGGCACAAGATCTTCACTTAGGGATCAACTGAGAGAAATAGAAGGTCCTAAGTACCAACTTGATGAAGACAGTGACCGTCCCTTGTCAATTTCTCAACTTGCCAATGAAGCCGAGGCAGAGATCCCAACAGCACAACAATCAGCTGTTTCTGTGATCAGTGAAGCCAGAGCAGAGGCATCTAATGTTAATAAAGGGAAGGGCATTATGACAGAAGAGGATGAGGAGAGGTTGCGAAAAGAAAAGAAGGATAAAGAAGAAAGAAGAAGGAAAAGAGAAGAAGAAGAAGAGATGGCTGAAGAGATGGCTCATAAACAAAGGCATCAAGAAAGAAAGGCAGCCATACTCCTAAGACAACAGACAATCCAGCTGTATGCCAAACTACTGGATGAGATGAAAGTTAAAATCCATGCAGGGTCTCAACTTGAGGAATATGAACAACTTGCCAGACAGCTGCAGGAACAGTTTGCAAAGGAAGTAGAAGAGGAGAATGAAAAGAAGAAGAAGGAAGTTGCTAAGTTTAGAATCACTGATTCTAAATTAGCAAAAGAATTAAGGGAGAAGTGGACTGAAGCTCTGATCTCTCAAGGTGAGGATGCAGACTACCTTGAAAAACTTTCAAACAAAGAGATCTACAGAGCCTTCATGGGTCAGCAGGGGGAATTGGCAAAGAAGGAGAAAGATGAAGAGAAAGAGAAAGCTCGACAAAAGTCAAAGAAAGCCATTACCCTTAATCAAAGGACCCATGAAGAAAGGAAGGTGATGATTGACTTCCTTAAGGTAAGGGGAGAAAGTGGAAAAAGGTTAGGTCCCATGTCCTTCATGAACCTACAAGCCCTGTATACAAAAGTGAAAAAGGAAGAGGAAGAAAGACTGGGAAAGGGACCAGTCAAGAAACAAAGAACCTCTGCACCAGAAACTACTTCCACTTTCCAAACACCATCCATAAACATCCCCAAGCCTTCCTCTCCTCAACCCAAAAAGTTCAAAACATCCCACCCAGCTCCTTCTCATCAACAGCCACTCCTGAAGAAATCCAAACCCATATCCAAACCTGAAGACTTCAGAGAAATAGTCCAATGGTTTTACAGTACCCAAGATCAGTGGTTTGAAGTATTCAGGGGGAGAACTGAACGAAGAAGGTCGATTTACAAGTCTGTTGATGAGGTTCTACAACTTCCAGATTCAGATCTCAAGAGAATCATGGAGCTGGGTGAAGAAATCATACCTGCAAATGATGGCGAGAAACATCTTGTGCTGGTGATCAAACATCACTTCAACCCCAGCAAAGATGCCGTCTTAGATGTTAGACCTCGACAATCCTACTATCCATTTGCACGATGGTCCTACAATGCTGAGAAGAATGAGTTCACCATCACAAATGTCATGGGTCACCAGATGAGATGTTCAAGCAAGGCAATCTTCAAAATGCCAAGTAAGGACATCAAGACTCTGTCTGAACTTCCTCTTGACAACCCCAACAAGGATCCTCGAGGGTATGAAGTAGCAAGGATAGTCGACCACATGAAAAAGCTTCAGCAACAGTGGGACTAGAAGAATTTTGGTAGCATCAGTCTAGGGGGAGTTTGTAGAACCAAAGACTGATTGCTACAAAATTGTTCTAAGTACAACTGCTGCGGACAACACAAGATTGCTGCTGATACTTTGTCTGCTGCTGAAGACCAAAGTAGCTGCGGATAAGCTTATCAGCAGCATTCAACACATGTTGCTGCTGATAGGCATATCCTCAGCAGCTGCGGATAGATCAATCTTGCTGCTGGTCCTCATCTCTGCTGCTGATAGCTTTATTCTCTGAAGACCAAACGTTGCAGCTGACTATCCATGCGAAGCGCCTCTGACACCTTTCTGCAAAAGCAACTGCCACACTCCAAGCAGAAGGAAGCTCACTGGTGCAACCAATAAAGGACAATGACGCTCTTCTCCAAGCATGCAAACAATGATGCCTAAGAAGACGTTTCAGTAAAGTTAACTAGATTAGCCTTTACGTTTAATTTAGATTAATAAACAAGATCAACGGCTTGTGTTAGATCTGATCCTTAGAATCAAGGGTCTGTCTTGATTCTAAGTTACTATATATATCTTGTAAACACTTCAAACAAAGTGTGCCTTCATAGTGCTTTTTGATAGTGTCTTGATAGAGTTTTGCTTGTAATCTTGTAATCTCAGAAGTCTAATACAACAGTGCATTTATCAGTATTCTTGCTGTTTACTTGTTTACTTTGTTGGTTGCTATTGTTTCCGCCAATATCAACTAGAATAGAATCACCTTGTAATCTTACGATCCTACAGTTAGGTTTTCTGAGTGCAAATTGTCTGAGAGGGCGTTTCCTTAGAGGTCTAGTATCGTTGCTAAATCATGTCAAACATAGTGAATTCAAATTTCTCCTTGCATCTTTTATGTATTGAGATAGCGTAACCGAGAGGTGAGCTGTCTATCAAGTCTATAGCATAATCGGTGATACCGGGAGGTGATCTGATAACTGGTGAGTTTAATAGCCTTTGAGTAGTCTTCTGGTCACATCCCGCGACCGAGAGTGATCGGTAATCCATTAGTCAGTCTTGAGGGTGTCATATCTTTAGAACCTAGTTCCATATCATATTCCTTAACCAATAGAAGCCGAGCTTAGCATTCATGATTCTTAGCCTAGGTAGTCCTTTCCATTCTTAGTGATTTCACCCCGGACCTTGTTAGATAGTCGTTTGTCTTCTTTAGTATTCATTGCCTAGTTTAATCTTAGTTCGTAGAATCCCCACCTCCCCAATCCAAATCAAATATTAAGTCCTAGTTAGAGTGTAATTTGTGTTAGAGTCAGTGTCTCGTGGGTTCGATATCCGGACTTCTTTTAGTTGTGTTACAATTGATAGGTACACTTACCTGTCTTTGTGGTCTAGTTTAGTAGAGTTGTATAGAGTTTAACTAGAGTTGTTTGTGTTTAATTTTATAGACCGTTTGACCGACATCAAGTTTTTGGCGCCGTTGCCGGGGATACTTGGCAATAGCAAAATTAGCTTTGATTAGTTCTTGTTTGGTTATTTGTTTTTATTTCTCCTTTCTAGTTTATTTCCTTAATTTGCTTGTTTTCTTTTGTGTCCTTATTTGCTATTTGTGTGCGTCTTAGTTTGAGTCTTTTCTTTGTTTTTAGTTCGTCTGTTTTCCCTTTGTTTTCTGTCCAGTTTATGAAACATACTCGCTCACAAGGATCACCAGACTTTGAATCCTATTCAGAGCCTGAGCGAGAGCTTCGGGAGCGCAGCCGGAAGTTTCGCAATCGTTTGAGCGAGCTAGTTGAGAAAAGGTACGCATTCCAATTCTTATTGCTGAAATGGGTGATGCTAATCCACCTGCTAGGCGTACCGTCCACAAGAGGGCGTGTGATGGTTTCACGGGTACTAGGTACTCTATTACCCGTCCTGCTATGGCTAACACTAAAACTTGGCAGATTCCATCTCATGTGATGAACACTATCAGTAACTCTACTCAGTTCCACGAACTCGAGGAAGAGGATGCACCAGGACATCTGTCCCACTTTACGCGTATTTGCAGTACCTTTCTCATTACTGGTGCTACTGATGACGCCATCCTGTTGCGTCTTTTCCCGTTCAACCTATCTGGTCGTTCTACCACTTGGTTGGATACCCTGCACCAGGATTCCATTACCACTTGGGAAGATATGAAGGCCAAATTCTTGAAGAAGTATTATCCACCATCTAAGGCAGCCAGTCTGAGGGATCAGATCCACTCTTTCAGTATAGACCCCGATGAGCCTTACCACATGGCTTGGGAGCGGTTCAATACTATTCTGAGAAAGTGTCCTTAGCATCTCCTTTCCGATTGGGCATTGGTTGAAAAGTTCTATAATGGTCTTACACTTGAGAACCAACAAATGTTCAATACTGCTGCAGGGGGCCACATCATGGAGAAGAAGGAGCCGGATGAGTGTGAGGAAATGTTTGAGAGTTTTGCTCAAGCTGAGCAACAACAACCTTCTACTAGGAATTCCACTCCTAGTGCTAGGACACCTACTTCTGCCACTAGAGGTGTTCATCAGGTCACTACTGAGACTAGCATGGCTATTACCCTCGTAGCTATGGTGAAAGAGATTAAGAATTTAAAAATGAGCGCGATGATGTGTGAGGTATGTAGAGGAGGTCATGATACCATTGATTGTTCTGCCACTCAACAGGAGCAGGTAGACTTCCTGGGGAACCAAAAAACCCCCTCTGTTCAACTCTGGATGGAGAAACTACCCCAACTCTAATTGGAGATCTGCTGGGAAACCACCTGGGTTTCAAAAACGCCAAAATCAGTATGGAGGAGGAGATAGAGAAGCATGACAGAATTCTGGTAGCAGTGCTGGGGAGAAGGGGATCGAGGAGATGATAGCTAACCAGACTCAATTGCTTGCTCAGTTGGTGAAGACTGATCAGGAGACTCAGTATAAGCTGAAAGAGAACGAAACTTTTCTGAGGAGTCAGCAGTCTGCATTCTTAGATTTGCAGCGCACAATGAGAGACATAGCGCACCAGCTGACTGACCGATCTGGAGGTTCATTTTTGGATAGTACTGAGACTAACTCGAAAGCCACACAGAAGGCGGTGACCACGCGCAGTGGTAAGGGAAGAGAAAGGGAACAGACACCGACATATGATGATGATGAGCCAGTTGATGAGGAGATAGATATGGAGGCTCCTGGAGGGGTGCACGAGAGGCAAGTCCTAGCAAGTACAATGCCCAATAGTGAGTCTCCTGCTGAGAAGATAGGAGAAAAGGAGAAGAGTGAGCAGAAGGAGAAGACCCCCGATGTTGATCTTACTCGTGTTCCATATCCTGCTCGCCTGAAGCAGCAGAAATATGCTAAGGATTATGGACACTTTCTGGAGTTTTTTAAGCAACTCAAAATTAATCTGACTTTTGTTGAAGCCCTACAGCATATGCCAAAATATGCTAATTCCTAAAAGATCTGTTGTCCAATAAGAAGAAGCTGGAGGACCTTTTAACTGTCACTCTGAACGAAAGATGCTCTGCGGTGGTTCAGAACAAGCCACTGAAGAAATTAGCAGATCCGGTTGTCTTCACAATCCCATGTTTGTTTGGTGGTTCGACCCTGCACCACGCGTTGGCCGATCTCGGTGCTAGCATCAACCTGATGTCATACTCTCTCTTCGAGAAGCTAAGCCTAGGAGATCCGACCCCTACGTGCATGAGCATATCATTGGCCGACCGCTCGGTCAAATATCCATGGGGAATAGTGGAGAATCTATTGGTGAAGATTGATAAGTTTTTTTTCCCAGCGGACTTTGTCATTCTTGATATGGAGGTTGACGATAGAGTCCCACTCATTTTGGATCAATGTCTTTGACGGTAAGATCACACTTCGTGTGGGGGATTAGAATGTCACCTTTGATGTCATGAAATTGATGAAGCATTCTAGTGGTCAGGACGATTCAGTGTTCTTTCTAGACAATTTCATATCTCACATGGATCGTTTCTTTGACTACGTGTGCGGCGCTAACCTACTTAACACACAACACCTGGGTGAGGAAGACCAGGAGGTTGAGACTGTTGCTCTCCCCGAGCAAAGTCCGAGCCACCCGGCTAGTAAACCGCCTGACTAACCAGAGGTTTTTAAGGTTTATAAAAACCACGAGGAGGAGAAAAAGCCCTCGGTTGTGGCACCACCATCCCTTGAGCTCAAAGAGCTACCCTCTCATTTGGAGTATGCTTTCTTGGATGGCGAGGCCGGTTTGCCCGTCGTGATTTCTGTTTCACTGACAGAGGAGGAGAAAGAGAGATTGATTGAGGTCTTGAAGGCGAATAAATAGGCCATTGCGTGGAAACTCACTCATATAAAGGGCATCAACCCGACTTTCTGCACGCATAGGATATTTATGGAAGAGGAGCACAAAGCCAGTTATGCAACCTCAAAGGAGGCTAAACCCGAATATGTCGGATGTGGTGAAGAAGGAAGTTCTTAAACTTCTGGATGCTGGATTGATATACCCGATTTCAGACTCCCAATGGGTAAGCCCGACTCAGGTCGTTCCAAAGAAGGGTGGGATGACAGTTGTGAAGAATGAGAAGAATGAGTTGATCCATACGAGGACAGTCACTTGTTGGAGAATGTGCATTGACTATAGGAGACTGAATGATGCCACTAGGAAGGACCACTTCCCCCTTCCTTTCATTGACCAGATGCTGGAGCGCCTGTCAGGGCAGCAGTTCTACAGTTTCCTTGACGGTTTCTCGGGTTATTTCCAGATCCCCATTGCACCGGAGGATTAGGAAAAAACCACCTTTACATGCCCGTACGGTACCTTCGCGTACCGACGTATGCCATTCGGGTTGTGTAATGCTCCAACCACCTTCCAGAGGTGCATGGTGGCTATCTTTCAGGACATGATCGAGACTTCCATGGAGGTTTTCATGGACGATTTTTCTGTGTTTGGGAGTTCTTTCGATCATTGCTTGCAAAACCTCGAGAAGATGAGGAGGAGGTGTGTAGAGAAGAAGTTGATGCTTAACTGGGAGAAGTGTCACTTCATGGTGACTGAGGGGATTGTGCTTGTGCATAAAGTTTCACGGCCGGTATCGAAGTGGATAGAGCAAAAATTGACACGATCAGTAGTCTTCCACTGCCGACTAGTGTGAAATCGGTTCGTAGTTTCTTAGGTCATGCGGGTTTCTATAGACGATTCATTAAAGATTTTTAAAAGATCACCCGACCCATGACCCGCCTTCTGGAGAAGGACGTCCCATTTGAGTTTGAGGCTGACTGTTTAAGGCATTCGAGTTATTGAAGGAACAGTTAGTCTGTGCTCCTATCTTAATCTCCCCCGACTAGAGCTTACCCTTTGAGCTCATGTGTGATGCGAGTGATTATGCAGTCGGGGCTGTTTTAGGCCAAAGAAGAGAGAAGCACTTCCACCCGATCTATTATGCTAGTAAAACTCTTAATGATGCTTAAGAGAATTACACGACTACCGAGAAAGAGTTGTTAGCGGTGGTGTTTGCATTTGACAAGTTTCGTTCATACTTAGTGCTCTCTAAAACCATCGTTTATACTGATCATGCGGCATTGTGATATCTGTTTGCAAAGAAGGATGCCAAACCTAGATTGATTCGATGGATTCTTTTTCTTTCTGAGTTTGATATTGAGATCAAAGACAAGAAGGGAACGGAGAATGTGGCGGCCGACCATTTGTCGAGGCTAGAGGACCCCAGTAGCGGGGAGATCCGGGAGGAGGCCATAGGGGACACATTTACCCATGAGTCCTTGATGATGGTGAGTGTGAGACCAGCCGAGAAGCCGGTGTTTTACACGAGTGCTGAGGCACAAGGTTTGCCATGGTTTTCTGACATAGCAAACTACTTGGCTGATGGTCTAGTGGTGAAGGGATGACTTCACAACAGAGGCCTAAATTCTTTGCCGATTCCAACCACTACATTTGGGATGCTCCACAAATGTTTCATGTGGGAGCTGATGGAGTTCTGAGGAGGTGTGTGAGCAAGGAAGAAGGTGTAGAGATCCTTAAGCATTGTCACGAGGGCTTGATGGGAGGTCACAAAGGACCCTCCTACACTGCCAAGAAGGTGTTTGATTCTGGATTCTATTGCCTGACGATGTTTAAAGATGCTCATGAGTTAGTGAAGCGGTGTGACGCGTGTCAACGCACCGGTAATATCTCATCCCGGAATGAAATGCCCTAAAACCCGATTCAAGTAGTTGAAGTGTTTGACATTTGGGGCATTTATTTCTTAGGTCCGTTCCCTATCTCAAGAGGGAACAGATACATTCCTGTGGCTATAGACTATATATCTAAGTGGGTCGAGGCTCAAGCTCTATATACGAACGATGCCCGAGTTGTGGTGGGATTTCTAAAAAAGTTATTTAGTAGGTTTGGTACTCCTAGAGCACTAATCAGTGATAGGGGCACGTACTTTTGCAACGCCCAAATGGAGAAGGTGTTGTCACGCTATGGGGTCACCCATCGGCTTTCAACTGCCTATCATCCACAAACTAGTGGGCAAGTCAAGAAAACTGTCGGGAAGAATAGGAAGGATTGGTCCGACAAGTTAGATGATGCACTTTGGGCGTTCAGAACCATGTTCAAAACACCTATTGGGACCACCCCCTTCAGGATGATCTATGGCAAAGCGTGTCATCTACCGATGGAACTAGAGCACAAGGCGTATTTGTCCTTAAAGGTAGTCAATCTTGACTTGCCACTAGCATCACCACACCTGTTTCTCCAGTTGCATGAGTTGGATGAATTACGCGACGAGGCGTACGCGTGTTCATGGAGTTATAAAGAGCGCACAAAGGCGTTGCATAATCGTTGGTTAAAGGGAGTGAAAGACTTCAAGTGTGGGGATAGGGTGTTAGTATATAATTCTAGATTGAAACTTTTCCCAGGAAAGCTTAAGTCGAGGTGGACAGGGTAGTACACGGTCAAAGAGGTATTTCCTTATGGCACGGTAGAGCTACATGATGGGGAAGGTAGCCGTGGAAGGTGAACGGCCATAGATTGAAGAACTACATCGGAGGACCGATTGAGAATGTCGAGGGGGATGAGATCCTCTTTGACAAGTCAGGAAACTAGATTTAAGAGATAGGAAGTCCTCGAGGAAGAGCCCGAGTGTAGAGTTTGTAAATTTCTTTGTTTTCATTTTTCGTTTAGATTTTTTATATTTTCGGTTTGTGTGTTTTTGTGTTTTCGTGTGTTTCAGGGAATCGTGGCAAAAAGTTTAAAGGAAAACCATCAAAAACAAAGTTCCATGTATGTTTTCTCAAAATTCTAAGGCTGGAACAAGTTTTGAAACCAAGTTGAAAAAAAAAATTCTTAAGTGGTGAAAATTTTTCTAAGTATAAACTTTCTGTGAATGGGGGCTCCTCGCGGTCCGCGAGTCAATTTAGAGTGTCCCCTCTCGGTACGGGAGAGACAAAAGACCCCTGCCAGCTTTCTTAACCCCGCGGTACGTGAGAGATTATATCAGGTTTTCTCGCGGTACGCGGGGCAGTGAAGGGTCACGCCCGGATAAGCGTGCCTTGCGGTACGCGAGACTGTGTGGGAAAACCTCTCGCGGTACGCGGGAGCGTACAAATTTCAGAAAAAAATTTTAGAACAAAAACCCTATTTTGTGTTTTCTTTTCACCACACCACCACCTATATCCACCGTCGCCTCCACCCACCACTCCTCTTCGGGCGAAGACCGACGACCCACAACCATCTCCTACCACCTGTGGGGATGCCTGCCGATCAGGCGATTCAGATGGGGGTGCCCACACCACGGTAGAGGATTCCACATCACATAGAGCACCCCTAGGTTCAACACCCGCTCCGTCAGCCCGCATCAGCACCACTCACTGTGAGGGGCTTCGCGACCAGATGTTCGAGAGGATGGACCGCCAGGATGCGGCCATTCGGTATTCTATGCAGCAGTAGGGCATAGAGATCCCACCATTCTTCAGGGTTCCAGATCAGCATCAGTCCAATCAGCTAAACACAGGTGGAGACCCACAGTGATCATCTTCGGCACCTTTTGCCGAGTTGTATATTTTGGTTCCTTGTATTTTCATTTTGTACTTCTTTTTATGTATTTCCTTTCATTTGTATTTTGGTCTGTATTTAACATATGATGGTTATATATTATTTTACAGTTTGGGGATCGGTTGGGTTGGTTGTTATTGTATACCTGTATTACATGCATGGTTGAATTGTTTGCTAGTGTGATAGAATCAGCTGCTTTCGTTCGTGAGGAATTATGGGAATTTAATCAGTTGAGCACGTTCGAATGGAACGCTAGGGAACACGATTTACGAGGAATATCATAGTCATTATACCAGGGAATCTATTCTAGTTGAGATTGGCGAAAACAATCACAACTAAGCAATGTAAACAAGTAAACAAGAAGAATACTAATAAATGCAATTTGTATTAAGCTTCAAGGATTACAAGATTACAGAGAAAACTCTTAAGCAAAAAGCACTTTGTATAATGACTAGAAGTGCTACTTATATAGTAACTTAGAATCAAGACAGACCCTTGATTCTAAGGATCAGATCTAACATAAGCCGTTGATCTTGTATTGAAGCAATTCTACATGTAACGACAATAACAACTATAATAGTTAACTTTACTCAAACGTTTTATTAGGCATCATTGCTTGCATGCTTGGAGAAGAGCGTTGTAGTTCTTTGTTGTCTGTAACTTTCCTTCCACATGGGGTGTGACAGAGCTGTGGCAGAAAGTTGGCAGGGTGTTGTTGCTTTTACAAGGCTGGTCAGCTGCAACGTATGATCTTCATCGAATATGGCTATCAACAGCGGAGTTGATAATCCTCAGGTGGACTCAAACATCCAAAGCTGCTGATGATTTTCCTATCAGTAGCATCAAGTGTTTGATGCTGCTGAGAAGCCTATCCGCAGCAACTCTAGTCTTCAGCAGATAAGGCTGTCCGCAGCAGACTTGTTCATTAGCATGAGAACAAGTGTCCGCAGCAGACAGGCTTATCCGCAGCAGCATGTTGGTCAGTGGCAAAACTGTGAAGTCCGCAGCATTTGTTCTTAGAGAATTTTATAGCCATCAGTCTTTATTCCACAAACTTCCCCTAGACTGATGCTACCAAAACTCTCTTACTTCTTTTGTTGTTGAAGCTTTTGAATGTGGCTGACTATTCTTGCAACCTCATAGCCTCTTGGTTCCTTACTGGGATTGTTAAGAGGAAGCTCAGATAGAGTCTTGATGTCTTTGCCTAGCATTTTGAAGATAGCCTTTCTTGAACACCTCATCTTCTATCCTTTAACATTTGTCAATGTGAACTCAACCTCTTCAACATTGTATGACCAATTGATGAATGGAGAGTGGGATTGAATGGGTTTGGCATCAACAATCACATCTTTTCTAGGATTCAAATGATGTTTGATCACTAGCAATAGATGTCTCCCACCCTCATTCTCAGGCTCATGAGCTTCACCCAGCTCCAACATTCTTCTTAGTTCTGAATCTGGAAGCTGCATTACCTCATCTACAGTTGTATAGATTAATCTTCTTACTTTTGTTCTTCCCCTGATCTTGAGTGTTGTAGAACCAGGTGACGATTTCTCTTGGTTCTTCTGGTTTGGAATTAGGTTTGGTTTTCCTCTTGGGAGGCTGTTGATGAGTAGGAGCTGGGTGGTGTAGGTCCAGGTAACTCAGCTACTGATCAAACTCGTGATATGACGTGGCTATAACACGAAGTGCGGAATCCTTCGCGTTACCGATTTGTATACTAATTGACAATTCACGTAAATAAACTTCTCGATTATATTCAGAATAACAATGGTTACAGACTCAATCAAACAATTGTTTCTCTCTCAGATCGATCTCTGTTCACTACTGTCTAATGACTCTGTAACACATATATATAGAACCAAAACTGCTGTAAGCGAACTTAGTTAAGTTCGCCTGAAACAGTCTAAGCGACTTAACAAGTTCGCCTCAGTTATGCCTAAGCGAACTTATTAAGTTCGCCTCTGTTAGAGCAGGCGAACTTAACAAGTTCGCCTCTAGGCTTACTAGTAAAAACACTTAGCAACTTTACAATTTCATAACAAAACATAAAGACACAAAATCTAACTATTACAAGCTTTTGTCTTTACAATTCTATGTCCTAACAGACTCCCACTTGACAACAGCTTGATCTTCTGTCTTCAGTCTTTATCTTGAACTCTTCCAGTTGTCAGGTAGTCTGCTGCCAGCATGCACACCGTATCTTCTGCATATCTCCAAAACTCTTTTATACTGTAGAACTTGTTCTATCCATTCATCAGTATACATTATCTCATTCTTTCGCAGCATCCTCTGATCTTTCTTTGAAAAATTAATAAGATTCATTGCGTCATAGAAACACACAATGACCTTATTATCTTTATCTTCAACCCTTGCTTCACCAGTATTGACATCAACATACCACCATTTCATATTCCCAAGAAAGTCTTGAGGAATATTCTTTAATGGTATCTTGTGTATAGCACGCACTGGTCTGTCCTTGTATCTCCAGGTTACTTTCCCAGTCTTAGGATCTGTAATCTTCACTCTCTTTCCTTTCTGTGGTTTCAGCCGTTCATACTTACCCGAACTTCCTTCTTTCTTTATCAGATTTGCTATTACATCAGCCAAACCATTCTTCGATCTATTTATGAGTGGCTTTGAAGCTAGACCATTTATTTCACACCTCGGCAAGGTATTGAAATATTTGATCCTTGGCTTTAAGTATTGAACGCCATCAGATCGTTTGATTACAAACAATTTTGATTCACCATCATAAAACCAACTAATGATCCTTCCTATACACTGCTCTTTATTCACATATTTTTCTTTCTGAGCAGGTTGTATTGGAGACTTGGGTTGTACCTTCATCCAACTATTTACTACTTCTCTCCACTGTTCTCGTGTCATACCTGTATCTCTAAACAGCACAGGTTCTTCATTAATCTTCGGAGACTCAGTGTGAGTAGTTTCAGTTTCAGCACTCTTATTGAATTGAAGATTCTCATCATCAGTATCCATCTTTGATTCAGCTGTATCATCAGGCAATGTGACGTCTTCAATAGAGTCCATAGAGTCAGTTATTCCGTCATAAGAGAATTCAGGAACAACATCCTCTTGGATGAAGTTATACGGCACCTTAAGACCGTCACAACCTTCATATGTAACACTATCTTTATCTTTCTCTATTTCAATCTCCACTATTTCTCCGTCTTCTATCTCAGTGTCTGACATATCATCTTCCATGTCATTGAATAAATCGTCAATGTCATCAAGACATTCAATCTTTTCAGCTTCCTCTTCTTCTGAATCTTGAAAGAATTCTAATAACAGAATTTCTTCTTCATTATTACCCGAAGTATCTTTATCTTTGTTTCCTTCAAGAGATTGTGATGTCGACTCCCCCTGAACTCTAGATATAGGATTAGCGTCAGTGTATTGACGATCACCCTCAATATTTCCAGCAGGATCATTGTCTTCATCATCACGTCTTTGTATTGACTCAGTGTGACAAGTATCAGGTATCCTCAACTCCCCCTGAGCGTCAAGACGCTGAACGAGTTTGGACACTAACGCTTGCATACCAGCAATCTGTTGAGCTTGAGTCTGAATCACCAGCTGTCGTTGAGAATCAATAGACACAAGAGAGTTAACTTGTGTTTGTAAAGTAAGCACTTGAGATTCAAGGAAAGTAATCCTGTCAGAATCAGAAGGCTTTCATGGACCAGCTGTGGATTGTGGAATAGAAGGACTTGAAGTAGTAGGAATCGCTGTAGGAATAGGAGATGGAACTGGAGATGGATCCTTAGATCTTGGAGGAGTAACAATCAGAGAAGCAACAAAATTTGAATTCTCTGTGTTTGAATTTGAACCGTCTCAGGTTCAAGCGAACTTGTTCCAAGCGAACTTGTTCGAAGCGAACTTGTCAGGCGAACTTAATAAGTTCGCCTCTTGCACTACTAAGCGAACTTATTAAGTTCGCCTAGGGGTCAGAAGTGAAAAAGAGTTGTGATTTTTTTTCTGTTTGAAATTTTTTTTAAAATACTACTGATCAAACTCGTGATATGACGTGGCTATAACACGAAGTGCGGAATCCTTCGCGTTACCGATTTGTATACTAATTGACAATTCACGTAAATAAACTTCTCGATTATATTCAGAATAACAATGGTTACATACTCAATCAGACAATTGTTTCTCTCTCAGATCCATCTCTGTTCACTACTATCTAATGACTCTGTAACACATATATATAGAACCAAAACTGCTGTAAGCGAACTTAGTTAAGTTCGCCTGAAACAGTCTAAGCGAACTTAACAAGTTCGCCTCAGTTATGCCTAAGCGAACTTATTAAGTTCGCCTCTGTTAGAGCAGGCGAACTTAACAAGTTCGCCTCTAGGCTTACTAGTAAAAACACTTAGCAACTTTACAATTTCATAACAAAACATAAAGACACAAAATCTAACTATTACAAGCTTTTGTCATTACAATTCTATGTCCTAACAGATGGGAAGGTTTGGACTTTGTGGGTGGAGAGGAGGGAGGTCTAGGATTGAGAGTGGAAGGTTGTTGAATAGAGAAAGTGGTGGATGAGGGAGAAGGTTTGGGTTTCATTTGTTTCCTTTCATCTTCTTGATTAATCACCCTTTTCTTTGAGCCTTTCTTCGCCAGTCTTTCTTCCTCTTCCTACTTGACTTTAAAGTAAACGGCTTGTAGGTTCATGAAACTCATGGGACCCAGCCTTTTTCCACTCTCTCCTCTAGCCTTTAGCAATTCAATCATGACCTTCCTTTCTTCATGGGTTCTTCTGTTAAAGGTAGTGGTCTTCTTGGATTTCTGTTTGGCTTTTTCTTCTTCTTCAGCCCTTTTCTTATTTTCCAATTGACCTTGCTGACCCACGAAGGCTCTGTAGATTTCTTTATTTGATAGTTTCTCAAGGTAGTCTGCATCCTCACCTTAAGAAATCAGAGCCTCTATCCATTCCTCTCTCATTTCTTTGGCTAGTTCAGAATCAGTTATTCTGAACATAGCCTCTTGCTTTTTCTTCTTCTCTCTTTCTTCTTCTTCTTTATTGAATTTTTCCTGTAGTTGAAGAGCTAGAGCTTCATCTTCTTGAATTTGAGATGTTGCAGGAATCTTGACTTTCAAATCTTCTAGCTGCCTAGCATAGAGATGAATTTGTTGTTCTCTAAGGAGTACGGCAATTTTTCTTTCTTGTGCTTTTCTTAATTCAGCCATCTTCTCTTCTTCTCTTCTTTTTCTTCTTTACTCCTTTTCCTTCTTCTCTTTCAATAACCTTTCTTCATCTTCTTCTGTCATAGGTCTCTTCCCCTTTTCTTTACTGGATGCCTCTGCTTCAGCTTCATGGACCACAACAGCTGATGTAAGAGATGCTGTTGGGATCTCAGCTTCAGCTTCATTGGCATATTGTGGAATGGACAAGGGAAGGACACTTTCTTCATCTTCTTCCCATTCAATACATGTTACTGCTTTCCATTGTTTCTTCATCTTTTCCTTTTCTCTTCTTCTGGATTCTTATGCTGTGTTTAATCTGATAGTTGGAGAGGAAAGAAAGCATAGGTCTGAGTCGGAGCTGGAGTCATCCATTGCAAGTCGTCCTTCCTTTTCAAGCTTAGCTTTGATGGTTTTTATCATTGCTTGACTCTCTAATGAATTTACATTGCATATGTGTGTTCTGAGCTCGAAGACCTTGTGTAAGAAGTCTGAATTTAAGAGTAGGATCTCATTGATGCTGATTGAGAGAGATGATCCATTACTCAGGAAGAATTTGAAGTCAGAAGACCCAGTGTTTGACCATCCTAGCACTTCCAGGTCTCTGACCACTGTGTTGTACAGAAATCTTCTCCAGCAAACAGCTTCTTCTTCTATTAAAATACTGCTCCTGATCAGGTTCCAGTTCAGCTCTTCTACACCATCGAACTCCTTTCCGATCCAGAATCTCTCAGTTGAACCATCATACCACCAAGCTAGTATGGAGTCAAATTCTAGCTTATTTGAAGACAGTGTGAATTGGGGGGCAGTGGTTTGACTTACTATGGCTGCGGCTTCAGGAAGCATGCTGAATGATGGAGGCGTGTCTTCATGGTGACTTTCATTCTGTAACTCTTCATCAATAGCTCATATAACTAACTACCAATCCTCAATGATTTCTTCCTCTTCATATACTGAGACAGGCAAGTCATGAACTTGAACGAAAGCAGGTCTGAATAGAGAACTTTGAAAGGTTGTCTGCTCTTGTATCCATTTGTCGAGGCTGTCAGCATCGTCTTCCACATAAACTATATTCCCCTTTTTAGTTGCATCAGTGCACAGAGTCTGGTCAGTTTGAGTTCCCACTGAGACAAGGGAGGGAGTAGTCACTGGAGGGCATTGATGGGCTTCATGTATAGAGACTTGCTGCCTTAGTTTTGACACTTCGGCCTCTAGCATTTCCACCCTGGCCGTCAATTCCATGTTATGAAGTTTCAGTCTATCCTCATCCACAGTTATGGAATCCTTGGATCCAGATGGGGCCTTAGGCCTAGCCTCTGCATCCCCATCGCCCTGGTTTTCTTAGCACCTGGGATTCCTCTCAGTGAAGAGTGTTTCAAAGGAAACATCCTCACTGTTAGTTGTCGTGGTTAAGGTCTTAGTGATGTTAACACTGTCCTCCTAGTCAGTTGATGTACCAGAGGTAGTGACAATCCTTTCCACATTCACTCTATCAGTATTCCAAGAGTGAACCTTCATGGGTGTAGAACTTGGGTTAGGTGCACTAGCAGCCAAGTCAATCAACACCTTCGAGATAGTGGTTGTTGGAGAAGGTATATCATCTTGACAAGGTGTCTCTGCACTTAAGTTCAAAGAAGAAAAATAATGGAATGGCTCAGTAGGTTGTTCTATGGATCCGGGATGTGATCCTGATCCTAATAGAGAAGCTTCCAAGGAAGACTCTCTAATGATGTGGCTATCCCTTTTGATATTCTCATCAGAATTTTGGGATTCTAAATGAAGGCTTTTAGGTGTGGATTGGGCCTTTGTGACAAGAAGAGAAAGAGTCTTCTTGCTCCTTTTTCTAGTATATTTTACTGCAATGGGGCCCTATGTTCCAGTTGAACGATAACATCAAAAACAGATGTAAGTAATTTATGTGCCTGTGCAACCTTAGTAGTATGCACAGGGGTACGAGCAATGGAAGCAGTTTGTTGTTCAGGATTTGAAGTGGAGGGTGTGGGATCAGTATCAGCTGGGATTGCTGAACTGTCACCCTGGGTACTCTGTATATTCATCATTGTAGATAACAATGGAACATTTACCCGTGAGAACTTTTTGGAAACAGTTCTCATACTTTGAAAAATGTTCCTTTTACGACCCTACATAAGATAGATTTTTGCAGGTTTTGAAATCTCTTTAATTTCATTGTTAAAAACCTCATGCAAGAACCTTGGGTACATATAAAATTGCTGCTTTGCACCCTCTTGAAGGTTGTATCTTAAACCTTCAAAGATGAGATGTGTAAAGTTGAATCCTTGTCCAGTAACCATACCGTGAACAGCAGAGGCAAATGCAGAGCTCACTTGATGCCATCCACTTCTCTTCTGAGATATGCATTGTAGAAGAGTGTGGCATAGATACTTCAATGAGGGGGCCATTAGTGCCTTCTCTATTGTATACTCATTCTGATTTCCAGTGTACCCTATGGATACAAAGGTCCTCATATAGACATCTTTTGAGTATGAAATGGTGGCCCCCTCGTCTTGAAGCTTGAGGTGATTGCGGAGAGTGGCTTCAGAGATGGTGATGTCCTTGCCATCTACCTTGGCTTTGATTTGGGGTATCCCCTGTTCGGTAGAAAAGATGACAGATTTCCAAAAATCCTCCATGTGAGGAATGTAAATGGGTGGGTTGACAGTGAGTGCATAGTGAATCTTTGATCGACAGAGAAAGTCGATCATGTCATCAAACCCCTTGGACTTTTTCCCTTTTATTAAGTATGCTGTGAGGTTGTGGTATGGGGAAAACTTTATCATCGGGACGGTTTATGTCTACCTCTGCCATTTGTTGGGTTTGGAGGGAAGGATGAAGGTTTTGAAAGGTGGTTAAGTGTGGAAGGGTTTGAATGCTATGGAGGTTTGAGAGAAAATGATGAGGGTTGGGTTGAAATTTAATGTTTGATTTGAGTTATAGCGGCAGAGGAGGGAAAAAGCAAACTTAATGTTACTGCGGTAATACACTATAGCAGTCATGGTAAAGACTGAAAGGAATTTTTATAGCGGGTAAAAGTTAATTTAGACTTAATTTTTACCCATCAGCAGCAAATTTGGTTACTGTTGATGGTAAAGCCTATCCGCTTCAAGCTTGGTTGCGGCGGATAGTTAAGTATGTCAGCAGCAAACTCAATTGCTGCTGAAGGATGCAATGATCTGCGGCAAGGGAGTTGCTGCTGACTGCCTTAAAGCTATCCGAAGGAAACTTGTTCCTGCTGATAACTTAAAGCAGTCAGTGGCAAAATCTTTGTTGCTAATTATTAAACATGTCAGCAGCAAAAATGGATGCTGCTGACTTATAACTTTTATTTATAACAAAAGACAAACACATTTACAAAAACAAATTTTTAGAGACATATTTTAATCAAAGTTTATCATACCAATAGATTCAACTAAATATCTAAATCTAGCTTCATCGAACGGTTTTGTAAATAAATCAGCATATTGCTCATTGGTATGAACTTTGGTTAAAATAATTCTCTTTTCTCAGCTTGATTTCTTATGAAGTGATACCTGATGTCAATGTGCTTTGTCTTGGAGTGCTGCACCGGATTGTTTGTGATTGATATTGCACTCATGTTGTCAATGTGAATGGGAGTTGCCATGAAACTCATCCCATAATCCAGCATTTGATTTTGTATCCAGGTGACTTGTGCACAGCAACTTGAAGCTGCAATGTATTATGCTTCTGCTGTAGAAGTTGAAACATATTTTTGCTTCTTGCACTGCCATGAAATCAGTCTCCCTCCCAGAAACTAACATCCCCCTGAAGTGGACTTTTTGTCCAAGTTGTATCCCCCATAATCACTGTCAGTGTATGCATACAGATTGAACTTATCATTTTTAGAGTACCATAGCCCAAGTATTGGGGCTCCCTTTAGGTATCTAAAAATTCTCTTGACGGCTTGAAGATGTGAAATATTTGGAGCTTCTTGGAATCTTGCACATAGACATACTGCAAACATGATATCTGGCCATGAGGTAGTGAGATACATGAGAGACCATATCATTGCACGGTACTGATGTTGATCAGTGTTTTGACCATCTTTGTCTGGAGTCAGCTGATGGTGCACTTGCATAGGGGTTCCTGCTGCATAGCAGTCAGCCATCTTGAATCTTTCCAGAATGCTCTTGACATATTTGGATTGGCTAATGAAGATTCCATTTGGAACTTGTTTGACTTGAAGACCCAGAAAGAAATTTAATTCACCTATTAAACTCATTTCAAACTTTGAGTGCATCAGGATCTCAAAGTCTTTACACAACTTCTTCCTTGTTGATCCAAATATGATATCATCCACGTAGATTTGTACCAGTAAGATTTCTCCCCCTTCATATTTGATAAACAAGGTCTAGTCAATGGCATCTCTTCTGAATTTGTGGCTTAGTAGATATCCAGACAAAGTTTCATACCAGGCTCTTGGGGCTTGATGTAAGCCATATAGTGCTTTGTCTAGTTTGAACACTTGGTTAGGATGTGCAGGATCTACAAAGCCTGGAGGCTGTTTGACATATACTTTGTAGGATCGTGAAAGTACAAGATTGTTTTGTTCTTGGTTGAGATTGGCGGAAACAATATCAACTACATAAGTATAATCGAGTAAACAGAAAGAATACTAATAAGAACACTGTTGTATTAAGCTTTTGTGAAAAAAACGATTACAAATGAAAACTCTATCAAGAAGCACACTTACAATGAAGTGTTTACACAATATTTATACTAACTTAGAATCAAGACAGACCCTTGATTCTAAGAATCAGATCTAACACAGACCGTTGATCTTTTGTACAAAGCTAATTAATAAAAGTTTCTTCTAAACTAGCTAACTTTATTGAAGCGTCTTCTTTATGCATCGTTACTTGCATGCTTGGAGAAGAGCATTGTTGTCCGTCATTGGTTGCACCATAGAGGTTCCTTCTGCTTTAAGTGTGTTAGTAGCTTTTGCAGAAAGTTGCCAGTGACGCTTGGCATGGATAGTCAGCTGCAACGATTTGTCTTCAAGGCACACGGCTGTCAGTAGCAAAGATTAGGAACAACAGCAAGATGTGACCATCCAAAGCTGCTGATGATTTGCCTGTCAGCAGCATCAAGTGTTGATGTTGCTGAGAAGCCTATCCGTAACAACTTTTGTCTTCAGCAGATAAGGCTATCCGCAGCAGATTTGTTCTTCAGCAGGAGAACAAGTATCCGCAGCAGATAAGCTTGTCCGCAACAGTTTGTTGGTCAGCAGCAAACTCTAAGATCAGCAGCATTTGTACTTAGAGAATTTTGTAGCCATCAGTCTTTATTTCTACAAACTCTACTGATGCTACCAAAATTCTCTTACTGCCTTTGTTGCTGAAGCTTTTGCATGTTTCTGACTATCCTTTCAACCTCATATCCTCCCTGGTCCATGCTGGGATTGTTAAGAGGATGCTCAGATAGAGTCTTGATATCTTTGCTTGCCATTTTGAAGATAGCTTTGCTTGAACACCTCATCTTCTGTCCTTTAACATATGTCAGAGTGAATTCATTCTTCTCAGCATTGTAGGACCAGCTGATGAATGGAGAGTGGGATTGAAGAGGTTTGGCATCAACGATTTCATCTCTGCTGGGGTTGAAGTAATGTCTGATTTCCAGCAATAGATGTCTCCCACCTTCATTCTCTGGCTCAGAGGATTCACCCAGCTCCATCATTCTTCTTAGATCAGAATCTGGAAGCTGTAGTACCTCATCAACATATGTATGGATTGATCTTTTAGCTTCTTTCCTCCCCCTGAACAGTTCAAACCATTTGTCTTCAGGGCTGTATGACCATCTGATTATTTTTCTTGAGTCTTCTGGTTTGGAAGTGGTTTGTTTTTCTTTTTGGGAGATTGTTGATGAGTAGGAGCTGGGTGTGAGGATTTGGACTTTGAGGGAGGAGAGGAGGGAGGTCTAGGAGGGAGAGTGGAAGGTTGTTGGATTGAGGAAGTGATGGGTGAGAGAGAAGGCTTGGGTTTATTGGATTTCTTTTCTTTTTCTTGAATGTTTACCCTTTTCTTGGAGCCTTTCTTCTCCAATCTTTCTTCCTCATCCTTCTTTACATTAAAATAGAGGGCTTGCAGGTTCATGAAATTCATGGGACCTAGCCTCTTTCCACTCTCTCCTCTAACCTTAAGGAAGTCAATCATGATCTTCCTTTCTTCATGGGTCCTTTTATTAAAGGCAATGGTCTTTTTGGACATTTGTTTGGCTTTTTCTTCTTCTTCAGCCTTCTTCTTCTTTGCCAATTGACCCTGCTGACCCATGAAGGCTCTGTAGATTTCTTTATTTGATAATTTCTCAAGGTAGTCTGCATCCTCACCTTGAGAAACTAGAGCCTTTACCCACTCCTCTCTCATTTCTTTGGCTAGTTCAGAATCAGTTATTCTGAAGTTAGCCTCTTCCTTCTTCTTCTTCTCTAGTTCTTCTTCTTCCTTGTCAAATTGTTCCTGCAGTTGAAGAGCAAGAGCTTTATCTTCTTCAATTTGATAAACTACAGGAATCTTTACTTTGAGCTCATCCAGCTGCTTTGCATACAGCTGGATTTGTTGTTCTCTGAGGAGAATGGATGTGAGTCTATCTTGAGCTTTTTTTGTTTCAGCCATCTCCTCTTCTTCTTTCTTCTTTCTCTTTCTTTTCTCTTAGCAACCTCTCTTCGTCTTCTTTGGTCAAAATTCCCTTTCCCTTATTTTTTTGGATGCCTCTGCTTTGGCTTCACTGATCACAACAGCAGATGATGGTGCTACTGTTGGAATCTCAGCTTCAGCTTCAATGGCAATTTAGGGAATCGATAAGGGAGGGGAACTGACTTCATCTTCTTCCCATTCCATACCTGTCACATCCTTTCATGCCTCTTTCATCTTTTCCGCTTCTCTTCTTTTTGATTCTTCTTCTGTGTTTAGTCTGACTGTTGGAGAAGAGAGAAAGGATAGGTCTGAGTCAGATCCAGATTCCTCCTTGTACAAAGAAGCCTTGATGATCTTGATCATTTCTTGACTTTCTAAGGAGTTGACATTGAAGATGAGTGATCTGAGCTCAAAGACCTTGTGCAGGAAGGCTAAAGGTAGGAGTAAGATCTCCTTGATGTTGATTGTTAGAGAAGATCCATTGCTCAAGAAGAAGATGAAGTCAGTGCTTGTCCATCCTTGCACTTCGACATCCCTGACCATTCTATTGTACAGGAATCTTCTCCAGCGCAGAACTTCTTCTTTTGTGAGAAGACTACTCCTTATTATTTCAAGTCTTCTAGGAGACAGTCTTCTTTCTGCTGTTATTGAAGATTCAGGATAGGCTACCCTTTTTGCTTGTATTTGTCTTTTAAAGTTGGGTAGATTATCCTCCATCAATTCATAGAACCTGCCAATAGCAAGTTCTGCTGAGAGGTCCGTTGAGTTGTTGATGAATTGTAGATGGTATAGGTGAAGTACTTGGATGCTGTTGAGAAAGTCCCAGTTTAGCTCTTCTACTCCACCAAACACCCAACCAATCCAGAACCTCTCACACTTTCCATGATACCCCCAAGCTAGTATTGTATCAAACTCTAGCTGTGTTGAAGTTAGTGGAAATTGGGGGATAGTAGATTGACTTATGATGGCTGCTGCTTCAGGGATGATGCTGAAAGATGTATATGTTTGTTCTGTGTCTTCAGCATCATTCAACATCTCATCAACAGCCCTGACGACTAACTTCCAGTCTTCAGATGTCTCTTCTTCTTCGTTATCTGAAGCTGGCAAGTCATGAACGTGTACAAAAGATGGCTAGAATAGTATGCTTTGAAATACAGCCTGCTCTTGAATCCAGTCTTCAAGACTGTCTGAGTCTACCTCCATTGGGACCATCTCCCCCTTTTTGGTTGCATCAGTGGACAAATAAGCATCAGTTTGGGTGCTCACTGATACAAGAGAGGGAGTAGGTAAAGTTGGGCATTGATGGGCTTCATGCATAGAGACTTGGTGTCTTAGTTCGGACACTTCAGCCTCTAGCATAGCCACCTTGGCCGTCAATTCCAAGTTATGAAGTTGCATTCTGTCCTAATTCACAGTTGTGGAATCCTTGGATCCAGATGGGGCCTTAGCCTAGCCTCTTCATCCCCATCACCCATGGTTTCTTGGCGCATGGGATTCCTCTCAGTGAGGGGAGTTTCCAAGGAAGCATCCTCACTTTGAGTTGCCGTGGTTGAGGTCTTAGCAATGTTGTCACTGTCCTCCTGGTCATTTGATGGACCAGCAGTAGTGACAGCCTCTTCCACATCCACTCTTTCATTACTACTAGAGTGGACCTTCAGGGCAGAAGAACTTGGGTTGGGTGTGTTGCAAGCAAGATCAATCAGTACCTCCGAGATAGTGGTAGTTGGAGAAGGTACATCATCTTGATCAGGTTCCTCAACACTTAAGTTTAGAAGAGAAAGGAAAGGCTCAGGGGGCTATTCTATGGATTCGGGAAGTGATCCTGATCCTAATAGAGAGACATCCAAAGGAGTCTCCTTAATAATGTGGCTGTCCCTTATGATATTCTCACCAGAATGTTGTGATTTTGAGTGAGGGCTGTTAGGTTGGGTTTGGGCCTTGGAGGCAAGAGAAGAAGGAGTTCTCTTGCCCCTTTTCCTAGTATATGTCGTTGCAACCGGGGCCCTGTGTTCCAGTTGAACGATAACATCCAAAAGAGGTGTAAGTAATTTTTGTGCCTGTTCATCCTTAGTAGTATGCATAGGGGTTCGAGTGGTGGAAGCAGATTGTTGTTCAGGATGTGAGGTGGAGGGTGTGGGATCAATATCAGCTGGGATTGCTGAACTGTCACCCGGGGTACTTTGTGCGCTCAGCATTGTAGATAACAATGGAACATTGACCCCTGGGAACTTTTTGGAAACAGTTCTCATGTTTTGAAAAATATTATTTTTATGTCCCAACATGATGTAGATTCTTGCAGGTTCTGAAAGTTCTTTTAGTTCTTGATTGAAAACTTCCTGCAAGAATCTTGGGTACATAAAAAATTGTTGCTTTGCACCCTCTTGAAGGTTATATCTCAAACCCTCAAAGATGAGGTGTGCAAAGTTGAAGCCTTGGTTAGTAACAATAACATGGAAGGCGGAGGCAAGTGCGGAGCTCACCTGATGCCATCCACTCCTCTTCTAGGATATGCATTGGAGAAGAGTGTGGAAGAGATACTTCCATGGAGGGCCCATCAGCGCCTTCTCGATCGTATACTCGGTCTGATTTCCAGTGTATCCAATGGATACAAAGGTCGTCATGTATTCGTCCTTCGAATATGAGGTGGCTGCTCCCTCATCTTGAAGCTTAAGATGTTTTCTGAGTGTGGCTTCCAAGATGGTGATATCCTTGCCGTCTACTTTGGCTTTAATTTGGGGAATCCCCTATTCGGTTGAGTAGACGGCGGTACTCCAAAAATCCTCCATACGAGGGATATATATGGTAGGGTTGGTTGTGAGGGAAAAGTAGATTTTTGATCGACATAAGAAGTCGATCATATCATTAGATCCTTCAGATTTCTTTCCTTTGGTAAGATATGGTGTAAGGTTGTGGTATGGGGAGAACTTATCATCAGGGTTATTGATGTCTGCCATTGTTGTTTGATTTGGAGGGAAGGTTAGAATATGGGAGGCTTTGAATGTTTTAAGGATGGAAGGCTTTGAATGTGGGTTTAGGGTGAAATTGAATGTAAAGAGGTAGTAAGGAAATTTGAAGTAGAAACACATGTAAGGTTGTGATTTTGTGGGATTTCTTTCCTTTGGTATGATATGCTGTAAGGTTGTGATTTTGTATCCAGATGACTTGTGCACAGCAATTTGAAGCTGCAATGTATTCTGCTTCAGCTGTAGAAGTAGAAACACATGTTTGCTTCTTGCACTGCCATGAAATCAGTCTCCCTCCCAGAAACTGACATCCCCCTGAAGTGGACTTTTTGTCCAAGTTGCATCCCTCATAGTCACTGTCAGTGTATACATACAGATTAAACTTGTCATTTTTAGAGTACCATAGCCCAAGTCTTGGGGCTCCCTTTAGGTATCTAAAGATTCACTTGACGGTTGAAGATGTGAAATCTTTGGAGCTGCTTGAAATCTTGCACAGAGACATACTGCAAACATGATATCTGGCCTTGAGGCACTGAGATACATGAGAGACCCTATCATTGCACGGTACTGATGTTGATCAGTGTCTTGGCCATCTTTGTCTGGAGTCAGCTGATGATGTACTTGCATAGGGGTTCTTGGAGCAGAGCAGTCACCCATCTTAAATCTTTCCAAAATACTCTTTACATATTTGGATTGGCTGATGAAGATTCCATTTGGGACTTGTTTGACTTGTAGACCCAAAAAGAAATTTAGTTCACCTATTGAACTCATTTCAAACTTTGAGTGCATCAGTAACTCAAAGTCTTTGCACAGCTTTTTCCTTGTTGATCCAAAGATGATACCATCAACATAGATTTGAACTAGTAAGATTTCTCCCCCTTCATCTTTGATAAACACGGTTTAGTCAATGGCACCTCTTCTGAAGTCGTTGCTTAGTAGATATCCTGACAAGGTTTCGTACCAGGCTCTTGGTGCTCGATGTAGGCCATACAGAGCTTTGTCTAGTTTGAACACTTGAGTTGGATGTGCAGGATCTACAAAGCCTGGAGGCTGTTTAACGTATACTTCCTCAGCAATCTTCCCATACAGAAAGGCACTCTTTACATCCATTTGATAGACAGTGAAATTCTTGGATGCAGCATATGCCAAGAAGATTCTGATGGCCTCCAGTCTGGCAACATGAGCAAAGACTTCATCATAGTCAATTCCTTCTTCCTGAGTGTAGCTTTGAGCTATAAGTCTGGCTTTGTTTTTTACTACAATGCCTCTCTCTTATTGCTTGTTCCTGAAAACCCGTCGTGTGCCAATAGCATATTGACCTGGTGGAAGATCAACAAGTTTCCAGACATCCTGCCTCTTGAATTGCAGCAACTCTTCCTGCATTGCCTCGATCTAGCTGCTGTGTTTTAGTGCTTCATCTATCTTCTTGGGTTCTACCTGAGATAGAAAACATGAAAACAAGCATATATTGGCCTCGTGAGATTTACTTCTTGTGAGAACTCCGTGGTGGACTTGGCCAATGATATTTTCTTGAGGATGTTCTTTGTGGATCCTCTGTGCTGGTACCACCTCCAGCTGTATCCTTTGCTCCAGATTGCTTTGATTTTGATCAGGGGTCTCTTCATAAATGGTGGAAGAGTCTTCAACATCAGCAGCCACATCAATATTTTCAGCAATAGCATCAACGACATCTTCAGCATTTATCGAAGAGTCTGCATTTAAATTTTCAGTTTCAGACAGGCTGCTGCTGGGGACATTGGAGAGTTTTGTTTCGGCTTCACTTGCTTCAATTGCTTCCACAACTGATGGAGGATCAATGGATGGTCTTCTTAGATTAATAGAGGATTTGGGAAAATCCAGTCTGTAGTCAGTGGATGAAGTGGGGGCAGGTGTTTGTGTAGGAGTAGACTCCATATTTGAGAAGGTGAGAGGTTCAAATATTTGGGAGAAGGATTCTATGTCAAAGAGCCAGTTTGGGCCTTTTCCCTGCTCACAAATGATGTGTTCTCTACATTCCAAATTTGCTGATTCTTCCACAATTCTTGTTCTAGAATTGAATACTATGTAGGCCTTTGATTGAGAGGAATAGCCCACAAAATATCCTTCATCAGATTTGGCACCAAACTTAGGAATAACCCCATGTGTGATGAGAATGGTGCATGGACACCCAAAAGGCTTTAGAAAACCAATGTAGGAATTCTTTGAAACCAAAGTTCATAAGGTGTCTTATTGAGGGGTTTGACTATGAGAACTCTATTTTGCACATAGCAGGCTGTGCTAACTGCTTCTGCCCAGAATGTGAGAGGCAGTTTTGAGTCAGCCAACATAGATCTTGCTGGCTCAATTAGAGTTATGTTTCTCCTTTCAGCTACTCCATTTTGTTGTGGAGTTCTTGGAGCACTGTATTGTCTTTCTATCCCCTTGCTTTCACAGAAACAGTTCAAAGTGTGGTTTTTGAACTCTGTGCCCTGATCACACATTATGATCTTCACCTTTTGATTGCTTTGATTTTCTACCCTCATAATGTAGGATTTGAGAATTTCAGTAGTTTCATCTTTAGTTCTCAAGAAATATACCCATGAGAATATGGTGTAGTCATCAGTTATCACCAGACAGTATGACTTCTTGCCCATGGACATGACATTTGTAGGACCAAAGAGATCCATGTGCAGCAGCTGTAGTGGAGTGTCATTTGTATTCAAGGTCTTGGGCTTGTGAGAACTCTTGTGTTGCTTCCCCTTTAAGCAAGCAATGCAGTGGTCTTCTAGCTGGAATTCTTTGTCAGGAAGCCCTCTGCCAAGATTGTCCTTTAACAATTTGTTAATAGTTTTAATATTAACATGACTTAATCTCCTGTGCCAGAGAGACGATTCATCAACTGAGGGTTTTGACAGAAAATAGGAAACACTCCCAGATGGAGTGACTTCATTCATGTCCAGTATATAGAGATTCTCTTTTCTCTGAGCAGTTAATAGAATCTTTTCTGGAGGAGGTACAGATAGGCCTGGAGACAGTACGAAGCATTCTTTATCTGTGAACAGCATCCAATGCTTTTGGTAACAGACTTGGGAAACATTCATGAGATTGAAGTCCAATTCTTTTACATAGTTGACCTTGTCAATGCTTATTCTTTCGTTGGACACAGTTCATTGCCCAGTAATAGATCCTCCCTTTGAGTCACTTCCAAAGGCAACATATCCTCCATTGAAATGTCTGAAGTTGGAGAGGATGGATCTGTTGCCTGTCATGTGCCTGGAACAACCACTGTCTACCACCCAGGTGTTATTCTTGTGACCTGGCAGTCCCTGCACATGATAGAGATCTAGTTAGTGGGAGGAGTCCAAGAGCTTGCATCCTTGAAGAAAAGGGTTCTTGGAATGTTAGATTAATTATGTGTGCATTTAACAGAGCCATTGATGATTATTGGAGTGATAGAAACTGGGATCTTGGATTTCCATTGTTGAGGAGATGGTCTTCCAATTCTCTTTTCTTTGTCAGCAGCTGATTTTGCTTTGGCTGCTGATGGATGTTCTTTAACAGAAACAGATTTTACTTCTGGGGCCTTTAGCTTATCAGCAGCAGGTTTTGTTGCTGCTGATGGCTTTGGCTTCTCAGCAGCAGATTTTGTTGCTGCTGGCTTAAGTTTATCAGCAGCAGATGTTGCTGCTGATGGTTTTGCTGGAGTGGCAGCGATTTTGGCTACTGAAGGCTTTGCCTTTGATTTTGCCTTATAAGCAGAAGACATTTTTGCTGCTGAAGGCTTAACTTTTGTTTTTCCAAACTTTTCAAGGTCAGCAGCTGTTTTGTTTGCTGCTGATGGTGTAAATCTAGATGAGCAGTTTGCAATTTGGTTGAAGGGATTAAATCTGCATTTGGCAGCAAAGTGGTTTGTTTCACAACAGATGATGCACGTGTGTTGAGATTTTGACAACTGCTCCCTTGGTGGAGAAAGAGAGTTTCTGAATTGAGTTGTCTTTGCTTCAAACCTTCTTACCTGTTTGTTTTTCCTTGTCTTCTCAAAATCACGTTGACTGAGGTTTCCTTGCTGCTGATGGTATAAAAGGAGGTGCTGGCAGTGTGGTTATATTTTCCACAGACAAAACATGATTTTGCCAGTTTGTCCCTTGAAAGATAAACATAATCCTTTCTTTTGAAAAGGTCTTTTGTTGTGCTCAAAAGTAGCTTCTTCCAATGTCTTTTGAACATATGGAACTCTTTCTCCACGCTTATGGCATATGTCAAACACCTTTCTTTAAGGCTTTGAGGTTGAAGACTGCCCCTTTTCAACATTTAGCTTTCTTCCTTCTAGAGGATAGCTAATTTTGATTTGGTTGAGAGGTATAGGGGCTGGAATAGCTGGAATAACAACAGGAACTTTAGCTCTATTCAGAAAGGCTTCAGATGGGGCTACACTGGTTTCATCATAGTCTGAGCAGGTTGACTTAGATTCCGATGAGGTAGTGCAGTCTTCGACGAACGGTTCATCCGTTGAAGGATGAAGATTTCGGTTTGCATTGTCAAGATTTGCAACATTGAAGCTTGGTTCATGGATGGCAACATAGTCAGCAGGAGGTGCAACGGCTTGGTATTGTTCACCATGATACCCCAGACCTGTTTTTACCTTTTCATGAATTTGAGCATCTAAAAGTCTTTGTAGATTTTTAGATGCAAATTCATATTTATCAACATGAACCTTTTGTTCTGCCAATTCTGTTCTGGTAGCTTTTAGTCTAGCCAGTAGATCATCAATCTTAGTTCAAGATTGCTTTGTTCATGTTTTAGTAATAAAATCTCTTTCTTTAGGCAGTTAATTTTTTCTTTGTAACTGTTTTCTACCTTTATGAATTCAAATTTCATTTGATGAAACTCTTCATTTTGATCTATAAGGTTTTGATTATGCTTTCGGTAGCCTAACACTTTATCAATACAAGCTTGAGAGCAAAGATGTTCAAATACCTGAGGTGGTATCTCTGCAGTGTCTCCCATAAGAGCTTGGTTAGTGGTAGGAACATCTTCATATTGAAAACTCCAGTCAAAGTCTGAAGTTCCAACATTTGCATAAGCTGCAGTTTGAGCTGGAGGAGTTCTTTGCTGTTGCTGTTGCTGCTGCTGTTGCCTAGGCTGACCTTGGTATCCTTGTCTTTGATGGCTGACACCCGGATTAGCTTTTGGCATCTTGCATTCCCTAGCAAAGTGACCCAATTGGTTACAGTTGTAACACCAGATCCTGCTTTAATCCAACCCCACTCTGGTGTTTGAGTTGTTGCTTGGAACAGATCTCCCGGTTCTATAATAGAACCTTTTTGCTCTGAGGGAGAGCATGTCATATGAGTGCTGAATATCCATTTCTTCAAGATCATCTGGATGAAAGCATTCTAGATCCTCTTTTATGAAGTACATGCTGCTTGAGTTGTCAGAGATAAAAGCAGTTGAGGTTGACTGTTGAGGAGGGGCTTTGAGAAGAAGTGGTGATGAGTTGGATTGTGAAGCAGTTGGTGTTTGAGGATGAGTGACAATGGGGGATAGTAATTGCTTGTACTAGGACCGGAGTGATCAGAGTGAAGCGCAGATGAGATGGTGGAGGAAGTAGAAGCTGATTGATGATTGGAGCTCCTTTCCTTGGCTTGAATCATTTCTAATTCATATGTTTTCAACATGACAAAGAGCTCTGTCATTTGGAGAGTTTTTAAGTTCTCCGTTCTTATTATAGACACTGTATATAGTGTCCAGCAGCTCGGGAGAGATCTGATAAACTTTTTGAGAATATCTTCATTCTCTAGCTTTACTTTGGAGCACTACAGTTCTCCCACCAGGTATGTGTACCTGTTATACAAAACGGTTAGTGACTCACCTTCCTTCTAGACGAAGTTTTCATACTGCTGCTTTAGGATGTCCCTTCTGTTTTCTTTGACTTCCTCTGAGCCAGCAAACATCTTCTCAAGAGCCTCCCAGAGCTCCTTAGCAGTTTTGTAACTTCTGATGTTAAGAAAAACTTTATTTGGAAGGCACATTTGAATAGCTCCTAGTGCCTTGAAGTCGACTTCCATCTTCTTTATGTCTTCTTCTGAGTACTTGGAGGGCTCCTTCGGGACTAGTGGCCCTCCAGAATCAACAGAGGCCACCATGGGAGTGTAGGGCCCATCCCTAATGGATTTCCACATTCCGTACTCCTGATAACAGAAGAAGCTTTCCATGCGATTCTTCCACATGTCGTAGTCTTCCCCAGATACCAACCTTGGTGGTCGGTTGTTGCTGCCGATGTCTTCAAATCCATTGCTCTGTGCCATCTTTGTTTTTGTGTTTTTGGGTGACTTGATGAAAAAGAGAGTTTAGAATAGAACCAGAAGTGATTAAACAAATGTGAGTTTGTTTAATCTGAGCCAAAGCTCTGATACTACTTGTAGGATCCTGAAAGTACAAGATGGTTCTGTTCTTAGTTGAGATTGGAGAAAACAATATCAACTACACAAGTATAATCGAGTAAACAGAAAGAATACTAATAAGAACACTGTTGTATTAAGCTTTTGTGAATAAACGATTACAAATGAAAACTCTATCAAGAAGCACACTTACAATGAAGTGTTTACGCAGTATTTATACTAACTTAGAATCAAGATAGACCCTTGATTCTAAGGATCAGATCTAACACAGACCGTTGATCTTTTGTACAAAGCTAATTAATAAAAGTTTATTCTAAACTAGCTAACTTTATTGAAGCGTCTTCTTTATGCATCATTACTTGCATGCTTGGAGAAGAGCATTGTTGTCCGTCATTGGTTGCACCATAGAGGTTCCTTCTGCTTTAAGTGTGTCAGTAGCTTTTGTAGAAAGTTATCAGTGATGCTTGGCATGGATAGTCAGCTGCAACGATTTGTCTTCAAAGCACACGGCTGTCAGTAGCAAAGATGAGGATCAGCAGCAAGATGTGACCATCCAAAGCTGCTGATGATTTTCCTGTCAGCAGCATCAAGTGTGGATGTTGCTGAGAAGCCTCTCCGCAGCAACTTTGGTCTTTAGCAGATAAGGCTATTCGCAGAAGATTTGTTCTTCAGCAGGAGAACAAGTATCCGCAGCAGATAAGCTTGTCCGCAACAGTTTGTTGGTCAGCAGCAAACTCTGAGATCAGCAGCATTTGTACTTAGAGAATTTTGTAGCCATCAGTCTTTATTTCTACATACTTCTTCACCAATCTTCCATACAGAAAGGCATTCTTGACATCCATTTGATAGACCATGAAATTCTTGGTTGCAGCATATGCCAGGAAGATTCTGATAGCCTCCAGCCTGGCAACAGGAGCAAAGACTTCATCATAGTCCATTCCCTCTTCCTAAGTGTAGCCTTGAGCTACAAGTCTGCCTTTGTTATTGACTAAAATGCTTCTCTTATCTTGCTTGTTCCTGAATACCCATCTTGTGCCAATGGCAGATTGACCAGGTGGAAGATCAACCAGTTTCCAGACATCTTGTCTCTTGAATTGAAGCAACTCTTCCCGCATTGCGTCAATCCAACTGCTGTGTTTCAGAGCTTCATCTATCTTCTTGGGTTCCACCTGAGATAGAAAACATGAAAACAAACATATATTGGTCTTATGAGATTTTCTTCTTGTTAGAACTCCTTGGTGAACTTGGCCAATAATATTTTCCAGAGGATGTTCCTTGTTGATCCTCTGTGCTGGTGCCACCTCCAGTTTTATACCTTGCTCAAGATTGCTTTGATTTTGATCAGGGATTTCTTCATTCATGGTGGAAGAGTCTTCAATATCAACAACTACATCAGTATTATCAGCAATAGTATTTGCAGCATCTACAGTATTTACCGAAGAGTCTTCATTCAAATTTTCATTTTCAGACAAGAGACTGCTGGTGACATTGGAGAGTCTGGTTCCGGCTTCACTTGCTTCAATGGCTTCCATAACAGATGGAGGATCAATGGATGGTCTTTTTAGACTGATAGAAGATTTAGGAAAATCCAGTCTGTAGTCAGAGGAGAAAGTGGAAGCAGGTGCTTGTGAAGATCTAGACTCCATATTTCAGAAGATGAGAGGCTCAAATATTTTGGTGAAGGAGTCTATGTTAAAGAGCCAGTTTGGGCCTTTTCACTGTTCACAGGCAATGTGTTCTCTACATTCCACATTGGCTGATTCTTCCATAATTCTTGTTCTTGAGTTGAATACTCAGTAGGCCTTGGATTGAGAGGAATAGCCACAAAATATCCTTCATCAGATTTTGGCACCAAACTTAGGAAAAACCCCATGTGTGATCAGAATTGTTCACGGACATCCAAAATGTTTTAGAAATCCAATGTAGGGAACTCTTTGGAACCATAGTTCATAAGGTGTCTTGTTGAGAGGCTTGACTATGAGAACTCTATTTTGCACATAGCAGGTTGTGCTTACTGCTTCTACCCAGAATGTGAGAGGCAATTTTGAGTCAGCCAACATAGATCTTGCTGACTCAATTAGAGTTTTGTTTCTTCTTTCAGCAACTCCATTTTGTTGAGGAGTTCTTGGAGCACTGTATTGTCTCTCTATTCCCTTGTTCTCACAGAAATAGTTCAAAGTGTGGTTCTTGAACTCTGTGCCCTGATCACACCTTATGATCTTTACCTTCTGATTGCTTTGATTCTCTACCCTAAGAATGTAGGATTTGAGAATTTCAGCAGTTTCATCTTTAGTTCTCAAAAATTATTCCAATGAGAATCTGGTGTAGTCATCAGTTATCACCAGACAGTATGACTTCTTATCCATTGACATAATATTTGTACGACCAAAGAGATCCATATGCAACAGCTGTAGTGGAGTGTCATTTGTATTCAAAGTCTTGGGCTTGTGAGAACTCTTGTGTTGCTTCCTCTTCAAACAAGCAATGCAGTGATCTTCTAGCTGGATTTATTGGTAAGGAAGCCCTCTGACAAGATTATCCTTCACCAATATGTTGGTAGTTTTGATGTTAACGTGGCTTAATCTCTTGTGCCAGAGAGCTGATTCATCAACTGAAGCTTTTGACAGAAAACAGGATACACTGCCAGATGGAGTCACCTCATTCATGTCAAGCACATAAAGATTTTCTTTTCTCTGAGCAGTTAATAAAGTCTTTTGATGTTTGGATAAACCAGGAGACAGTACAAAGCATTCTTTGTCTGTGAAGAGCATCAAATTCTTTTGATCACAGATCTGGGAAACACTCATGAGATTGAAGTCTAATTCTTTGACATAGTTTACCTTATCAATACTCATTCATTCATTTGACATAGTTCCTTGTCTAGTAATTGATCATCCTTTTTGAGTAACTTCCAAAGGCAACATATCCTCTATTTAAATGTCTGAAGTTGGAGAGGATGAATCTGTTGCCTGTCATGTGCCTAGAACAACCACTGTCTACCACCCAGGTGTTATTCTTGTGACCTGGTTGTCCCTACACAAGAGAGAGATCTTGTTAGTGGGAGGAATAGAAGAGCTCGTATCCTTGTAAAAAAGGGTTCTCGGATTATCAGTATGAGCATGTGTGCAATCTACTGAACCAATGATGATTCATGGAGGAATTTTGGCTTTCCAATGCTGAATTGGTGGTTTTTCAGCTCTCTTTGCTTTGTCAGCAGCAGATGTTGCTTTGGCTGCTGACAGATTTGCTTTATCAGCAGCAGATTTTGCTGCTGAGTACTTTGCTTATCAGCAGCGGATTTTGTTGATGCTGATGGTTTTGCTTGAACAGCAGCAGACTTGGTTGTTACTGAAGGTTTGCCCTTTGGTTTCTTCAGTTTCACATGATCAACAACATTTTTGTTGGCTGCTGATGGTTTAACTTGGGCAGTAGCAATCTTGGTTGGTGATGAAGGCTTTTCCTTTGGTTGCTTAAGTCTTACTTGATCAGCAACAATTTTGTTTGTTGTTGATTGTTTAATCTCCGAAGTATGCCTACCCTTCCTCATCTTGCTGATAGGCTTTTGTTTAAGAGGAATTTGATGAAGAAACTGGTTGAGAGGATTAAACTTACAATGTGCAGCAAAGTGGTCTGATTCACCACAGATGATGCAAGATTGTTGAAGTTTTGGCAGATGCTCTCTTGGTGGGGATAAAGAGTTTCTGAACTGAGTTGCTTTGGCTTCAAAGCTTCTTACCTTTTTGTTCTTGTTTGTTTTCTCAAAAGCGTGTTGCTTTAGGTTTCTTTGTTGTTGAAGGTAATAGAAGCATGTGCTGGCATTATGATTGTATTTCCCACACACAAAGCATGATTTAGCCAGTTTGTCCCTTTGAAAGTACACATAGTCCTTTCTTTTGAACAAGTCTTTGAAGTTCCAGGGGTGAGCTTTGTTGTGCTCAAAGGTGGCTTCTTCCAATGTCTTTTGAACATATGGAGCTCTCTCTCCAGGCGCATGACATATGTCAAACACCGTCCTTAGTTGGATTGATTTGGATTGAGGCTTCGAGTTGGTGGATGTTGAAGACTGTCCCTTTTCAACAGTTATCTTCTTCCTTCTGGAGGATAGGTGATTCTGATTTGTGTGGTTGGTTGAGATACTGGTATTGTTTTTGAAGGGATGAAAGGGCTTGGATTGTTGGCTTTAATAACTTCATAGGTAGGAGGTGATGAAGCTTTATTGGTTTCAGTGGAGTTTGAGCATGTTGACTCAGACTTGGATGAAGTAGTTCATTCTTACACAAGGGTTTCTTGGATAACAGGGTCAAGGTTTCGGTTGGCCATGTCAAGGGTGGAAAGATTAAAACTTGGTTCATGAATGGCTACATAGTCAGCGAGTGGAGGAACATCTTTGTAGGGTTGTTCAAATTTGAGCTTTTTGGATGCAAACTCATATTTTTCCACTTGGACCTTTTGGTCTGCCAATTCGGCCCTTGTAGCTTTTAACTTAACCAGAAGGTCATCAATTTGAGTTTCAAGGTTTGTTTGTTCATGTTTTAATGATGAAATTTATTTCTTTAAACAATCAATCTTTTCCTTGTAACTGTTTTCAACCTTTTTAAATTCAGATTTCATTTGGTGAAATTCTTCATTTTGATCTAGGAGATTCTGGTTATGTTTCCTGTATCCAAGGACCTTATCAATACAAGCTTGAGTACACAGATTTTCATATACCTGAGAGCTTGATTGTTTGCACGAATATCCTCATACTGGAAGCTCCAGTCAAAGTCAGCAGTTCCAACAGCTGCACAAGCTGTAGTTTATGCAGGAGGAGTGGAATGTTGCTGTTGTTGCTGTCTTGGCTGAGCTTGGTGAGCCTGTCTAGTATGAGAAGCAGCTGGGTTTGCCTTTGGTGCCTTGCATTCTCTAGCAAAATGACCAAGTTGGTTACAGTTGTAACACCTCAATTTGCTTTTGTCCAAGTCAACCCTGGTGTTAGAGTTGTTGCTTGGAATGGGTCTTCCTGTTCTTGAATAGAACCTTTTTGCTCTTATAGAGAGCATGACATAGGAGTGTTGTATGTCCATTTCTTCTAGATCATCTGGGTGAAAGCATTCCAGATCTTCCTTGATAAAGTACATATTGCTTGAGTTTTCAGAGACAAAAGCAGAAGTTGATGTTTAAGGTGGGGCTTCAAGAAGAAATGGTGAGTTGTTTGAATGAGAGGTTGGAGTTTGGGGATGAGTGACGATGGGAGGGTAGTAGTTGCTTGAACTGGGAACTGAGTGTTCAGAGTGAAGTGCATAGGAAGTGAGGGTGGATGATGAGGCTGTTAAGTAACTTGAGCTTCTCTCTTTGGCTTGAATCATTTCTAATTCATAAGTCTTTAGCATGCCGAACAGCTCAGTCATCTGTAGGGTCTTCAAATTTTCAGTTCTTCTGCTTGACACTGTGTAAAGTGTCTAGTAACTTGGCAGGGACCTGATAAACTTTTTGATAATGTCCTCATTCTCCAACTTCACCTTAGAGCACTGTAGCTCTCCCACAAGGTAAGTGTACCTGTTGTATAACACGGTAAGAGATTCACCTTCCATCTAGACAAAGTTCTCATATTGTTGCTTTAGAATGTCTCTTCTATTTTCTTTCACTTTTTCTGACCTAGCAAACATCTTCTCAAGATCCTCCCATAGCTCCTTGGCAGTCTTGTGTTCTCTGAAGTTGTGAAATACTTCATTTGGCAAGCACATCTGAATGGATCCTAAGGCTTTGATGTCTACCTCCATCTTCTTGATGTCTTCATCTGAATACTTTGAGGGTTCTTTGGGGACTGATGGACCTCTGGAATCAGCAGAGGCCACCATGGGTACATATGGTCCATCTTTAATGGATCTCCACATCCCATATTTTTGATAGTAGAAGAAACTTTCCATCCTGTTCTTCCACATATCATAGTCTTCTCCAGACACCAGTATTGGTGGTCTGTTGATACTTTCAATATCTTCAAAACCATTGTTTTGTGCCATTTTGGATTTGTGATAAAGGGTGTCTTAGCAAAGAGATAGTATTGAATAGAACCAGAGAGTGATTAAACAAGTGTGAGTTTATTTAATCTGAGATCCAAAGCTCTGATACCACTTGTAGGATCGGTGAATACAAGATGGTTCTATTCTAGTTGAGATTGACGGAAACAATCACAACTAAGCAATGTAAACATGTAAACAAGAAGAATACTGATAAAATCAATTTATATTAAGCTTCAAAGATTACAGAGAAAACTCTTAAGCAAAAAGCACTTTGTAAAATGACTAGAAGTGCTACTTATATAGTAACTTAGAATCAAGACAGACCCTTGATTCTAAGGATTAGATCTAACACAAGCCGTTGATCTTGTATTGAAGCTATTCTACATGTAACGACAATAACAACTACACTAGTTAACTTTACTCAAGTGTCTTCTTAGGCATCATTGCTTGCATGCTTGGAGAAGAGCATTGCAGTTCTTTATTGTCTGCACCAGTAACTTTCCTTCCACATGGGGTGTGATAGAGCAGTGGTAGAAAGTTGTCAGAGGTGTTGTTGCTTTTGCAAGGCTGGTCAGCTGCAATGTTTGATCTTCATCGAATATGGCTATCAGCAGCAGAGTTGATAATCCTCAGTAGGACTCAAACATCCAAAGCTGCTGGTGATTTGCCTATCAGCAGCATCAAGTATTTGATGCTGCGGAGAAGCCTATCCGTAGCAACTCTGGTCTTCAGCAGATAAGGAAGTCCTCAGCAGACTTGTTCATCAGCAGGAGAACAAGCTTCCGCCGCAGACGGGCTTACCCGCAGCAGCTTGTTGGTTAGCAGCAAAACTGTGAAGTCTGCAGCATTTGTTCTTAGAGAATTTTATAGCCATCAGTCTTTATTTCTACAACAGTCATTATACCAAGGAAGTCTGTTCTGATTTTTGTATAGTTTATTTTTATTTCTAACTTATTTTTATTTGTTTATTTTATTTTGTATTTTCTCTTATTTTTGTGTTACCATCGTTTCTCGGTCCACATTGAGGATAGTGTAAATTTTAAGTGTAGGGATCGGAGAATTCGTCTAGGTTCTGTATTTTGAGTTTGTTATTATAAACTGTAGAATTTGTTTTTCAAAAATGTCCTTTGAATTAGAGTCCTACATGCACATGGAAAAAGATAGTTAAAACTGGGCAATATTGTGATGTGAAGTGAAATAAAATAAACAATTGAAAGCGTGTCTAATTTGTGATGAATCGGTAGGCCTAGCCAGTTGAAAACTTAAATATCCTGAAGGTGTTGCTTAGGATTAATAACTAAATTAAATCATTAAATCTTGTGGGTTCTCATCTTAGGGAAACGGTGAAACTGAAACTGTCAACATAGGGTGATAGGTACCACGGTAAGCTAAGGTTTTTATGTTTCTGAAATATTTTGGCATACCACTCTCCGTTTATGAAAATGAATTTGAGAGTTGGTGGCGCCCGCATTCCATTTTTCCATCCATTATGACTATAATTGAAAGCTTAAGTTTCGACCTACGTGTTACCCTCCGGGATAGCGACTTGGTTGATACACCAATGGGTCGGGACTTGAGTGATCAATAACTGGGATAAATAAGGTTTGGTTTATGTGTTTTCCACGGGGATAGTGACTCTGTGGATACGCCTCTAAGTTGAATTCTTACGTGCTTTAAGTGATAAAACTGCATCCTATGTGCTACCATCTGGGATAGTGACCTGGTTGCAGCACCACTAGGTGAGGTTGATTCATACATCTGAAAACACTCATTCAAATTTATTCCATGCATTATCTATATTTGGAAAACATAAAGATTTTGGAGTACTGTGGTGAGAAGATCTATATGATCTAACCCGGACCTAAACATAAACGTGAGACGGGATTAGGTGGAAGTGTTGCTTTTAAGTGTGAGATCCATAGATTGATCTGGTGTATAAATTGGATTAGAGCACTTTTCGGGGGCTTGATATGAGGTGTTTGGGTTTAGTCGGATAGAAATACAGTTATTGCACTTTAACGCGTGATTATATTGGTGCTGATTAATTAAGAATGTTAAAGCTTTGTCCAGTTATGATTCCATTGCAGATATCTTTTTCGAGGACGAAAAAAGTGTAAGTGTGGGGATGTTTGATGTGTTGCAAAACACATGTGTTTATCCGTGTATATTTAGGTATATTCGTATAGTTTTGTAATCGTTTTGTATTGTTTTGAGTTCGTTCTGAGTTTGGGTTATAGTTGCAGGTTATGATGTGCTGAGGAAGTGGAAAACAAAGCAAAATCTTGGAAAAAAGGAGCACACGGAGTTGGAGAGCGAAGCAAAAGAAAGAAATAATAATTTTCTGAGAATTTAAGTCCCTCGCGGTACGCGAGGCAGGAGGCGAAATTCCCTCGCGGTACGCGAGGGAAGCTAGGAAGCGCCCGTCTAAATTGTCCCTCGCGGTACGTGAGGGACCGCCCATATGTCTCTCACGATACGTGAAAGACCCGCTAATCCGGTTTTTGAGGAATTTTTAGGATTTTAATGTTTATGTCGGCCATTCTTCAAAGAGATTGACTAATTGCCATCAAAGCTTGGATCTTGGGCGATTTTGGCAAGGAGGATTGGATTTTGATCAAGGTTTCAAGGTATTGGAGACAAATCGGGTTAGAATCAAGCATTCGGTCACGATTAATCATTCGGTCGTTCTTGATCCGTGTTCTATGACTTTGTTTGCTATCTTTAACTCTGGTACTTCTTTATTTATCATGTTTCTTGGCTAAAACTTTAGAACTGCCTAGGTTTAAGATGATTGGATGTTAAAGTTTGGATTTTTATTGGTTTTTGGGATATTTATTTGATTTTATGCTCTAGTCCAGATTTGATTTGATGTGTTTGATGAATATGCATGCTTGTTATTGATTGTTTGTTGGTTGATTCATCCATACATGCTTTGTTGAATGTCTTTCATGAAAGAGTGTGTAGTAGGTCATTTACTTTGTGTTTGCGATTAGTTTGTGGTTGTCTAGACGTAGTCACCATAGGATTGTCAACTAGTAATCAATTAAAATCAAGTGTTCTTCTTATCTAAATATCTGAAAAAGTGATAGGTAATTGGTTAGTCTTAAGTGTTAGGTTTTTCTAAGTGCAAATTGTCTGAGAGGGCGTTTCCTTAGAGGTCTAGTATCGTTGCTAATTCGTGTCAAACATAGTGAATTCAGATTGTTCCTTGCATCTTTGATGTTTTGAGATAGCGTAACCGAGAGGTGAGCTGTCTATCGAGTCTATAGCATAATCGGTGATACCGGTAGGTGATCCGATAACTGGTGAGTTTAATAGCCTTTGAGTACTCTTCTGGTCACATCCCGCGACCGAGAGTGATCGGGAATCCATTAGTCAGTCTTGAGGGTGTCATATATTTAGAACCCAGTTCCATATCATATTCCTTAACCAATAGAAGCCGATCTTAGCATTCATGATTCACAGCCTAGGTAGTCCTTTCTATTCTTATTGATTTCATCCCTGTCCTTGTTAGATAGTTGTTTGTCTTCTTTAGTATTTATTTCCTATTTTAATCTTAGTTCGTAGAATCCCCCCCCCCCCAATCCAAACCAAATATTAAGTCCTAGTTAGAGTCTAATTTTTGTTAGAGTCAGTGTCTCGTGGGTTCGATGTCCGGACTTCTTTTAGTTGTGTTACAATTGTTAGGTACACTTGCCTGTCTTTGTGGTCTAGTTTAGTAGAGTTGTCTAGAGTTTAACTAGAGCGTCTAAGTTAGTTTGTGTTTAATTTTATAGACAAGTTTGACCGACATCAATATTTATATGCTAAATTATTCCTAAACCTATATATATATATATATATATATATATATATATATATAAACACATATTTGTAGATAAACAATTTACAAAAAAAAGGTTAAGTTATAAATTCTTTAAATAAAAAAAATATTAGGGTTTATAAAGTTATATTATTTAATTTTCAAAGTAAATGATTTTTAATAGAAATAAAACCATTGTTACTTACAAAAAAATTATATAAATAAAATTATATAACATTTACATTATTTAAGTGATAAGATTCAATAATTTTTCACATTATAAAAAGTTCAGGGTTCTTTTTATAAATTCTGAAACTTTAGTTTAACTAAGACCTAAGTTTGTGGATGAAATGATAAACTTATGAGACTCCAGGGACTAGATTGCAAATCTGGATTATTTCCCCATTTCTTCAATGTTGACTTTCAGGAGTCAACAAACTTGAAATCAATTGCCAAATTGATCGAATTAGTGCGATTTAACCACAATTAATCATCTAGAAACGTTACACGACCAAAACCAAATGCTAATGATTAAGCAAGTTAATTGTAATCAAACCATTTAACTTGAATCGTCCCCGAAACCGTTCTAAATCCTAAACCGATTTAATACGTGCATTTGGGATGAAATTGAAGCATATAATCTGGTCAAACGAATTCGCGACACCAATCTAACATCCCCTACCACCTGCAAATCGATCCTCGTCCAATTAGTACTCGAATTCGTCCCCCATTTCTCCCTCTCGGTCGTGACTTGCAACAGAGCACGAGACCCCTTTTTCGGGCGAATTAAGGATCAAACTCAAGTAAATCCAACCCTCTCATATTCGATTTAACTTTCTATTCAAAAAGCCCCTTGTTCAGAGACGAATTCGTGGGTTAACGGGGCTATGGTTTGGGCTAGAATGAATTGGGGAAGAAAGGATTGAAGGAGTGTTTGATAAAAGATTTAAGAACTGGTTTCAAGCACGACTGTTAGCCAATTTTGGACTATTTTTATTTGTTTTCATTTTAACACACAAAACAATAGTTTCAAAAATTCTACATTTACTTTTACAAACCTTTTAAATACAATCAGAACCTTTTTATAAAATCTGAAAATATAAAATAAGGTTTTATTCACTTTATTTTATTCAAAACATATTTAAATTCCTAAATAAACAATATAAACGATTTATTTAGACAAATCTAATTATGTTGTTTTAATTATGAAATAGTGATGATGTTAAACAATTATAATTATATATTTGAGCATTCTTAATTCATTTTAATCATACAAATAATTATTTCTGGTGACGAACAACTATTTAAAACATTTCAAAGATTATAGAAACACTTAAATAATTATTTTTAGATAAATAATTATAAGAGTTAAATCATTTTCCTTCAACATTTATATTTATCAAATATATCTTTCGTAAAGAAAAAGAGTTCAATACAATATTTATTTAAAATAATTATGTAAAACCTTTCCATTCCATAATGTATTTATATATCTATTTTTAGAATAATTACATAAATAAATTTAAACATATTTACCATATATTTAATTAGAAACTTTAAATTGATTCTAACTAACTCTCTAAACTATTTTTATTGTTTCAATAATAGTCACGACTAATATTTTCCTACAAAGTGTATACAATCCAATATCAAATCCCAAACCCTATGATGTCCTATGAAACCCTAAATCTTAGAATTTCTTTAATTTCCATACATTGAGTTGGAATACAAATTTATTTGTGTAGGTTAATTGTGAGTAACGCTCACGAGGCATATCCAACCCTACCAATTCATACCATTACTAGCCTCATTACAAGTGAGTTAATAGCCCTCTTTCTCTTTACTACTGTTTACAAATACTCGGGGTGGAACATGTTAACATACACTACTTACCAAATTCAATACCATTGTTCTCATGCTATTTACTATGTGCTTTATATCCTAAACCACTTGGCGACCATACGTGTGTTCATGTTTAGTACAATCATTAACTTGCTACCGAAGCCTAAGGCAGTACCTTTTATGATCATTTATATGGGAAGCCGATACCGTTTAACATAGAGCTTGGTGGGTTTTGTGTGTACCATATTATTATGTAGGTCCCTCGAGCCTCGTCGCGCAGCGTGTCACACCCCAACCGACGCCTGAAACATCGGGGCGGGACATGTAGACTGTTCATAAGATCATAGTTTGCTAAAGTTGTAATAATTAAACAGTAAATTTCATTTCATAACTCAAGTAATCATTTACAAGAATTTAAGAATACATGGATCTCCATATTAAAATATAAGACTAGGTCCTCAACCCTAAGTGAAGTAGCTTGAATCTTAACTCAAACAACTGTACCTGAAACATGATAAAATGAGAAGGTCAACTATAAATAGTTGGTGAGCATACATAGGTTTTGACACAACAAGTAAATTCAAATGTTTTGTGTACATTTCATATGATGCATGGTTTATAAAGCATTTATGGAGAATCTAAGTTAAGCTAGATGCACAAATGAAACTTTGTAATTGAAGGGCATAACAACACATGTTATCCTGATGTAAATGTAGGGCATAACAACACATGTTATCCTAATGTAGGGCATAACAACACATGTTAGCCTGAGTAATGTATTTGTGTTTGCACGTGTATATCATGTATATGTAGCCTTAACAATTAGCATTCAAGCATAAAGCACAAATAAACACATATGATCATATTGTAGAATTGTACGTGTGTAATTGCAAATAGTATTTGAATGTAATCATGTTTCACCCCAAATATACAAATAAGAAAAAAAGGGGCTATGTAAACGCACCTGTGTTAAAGATGTATCTAGCACAAGAGAATAGGTAGCAAAGTGATCCTTGTACTCACAAAGTTAACCTAAAGTGTGGTGCGTATGAATATGAATTAATAAAATGTCTAAGGCAGAGTATAGGGTTTCAATGGGTGTGAGTATAGGGAATTGTATAGTGAGTTCGTGTCATATTATGTAAAAGGATTGTGTAGTTGCTTGCGTTTTGTATTTGAGTAAGTGTTTTATAATCATGAAAGTTGGATTATAGTTTTTGTAAAATAATGATTTAGGGTTTAGGTTTTAATAACTAAATAAATTAAATAAGTTCCTTTAATTTATTTATTTACAAAAGCAGTGTGAAAAAAAAATTATATTTAGTTCAAATATAATTTAAATAAATAACATTATTTTATTTTTTTATAAAAGTATATAAATATATTTTAGTATATAAGAGTTAATGTAAAAATAATTCAAAACTCTAAATATATTTGTTATTGTAGAATAATAAAAAAAACAATTCGTACATTTATTTATTATTTAAAAAGGTTAGGATTTTAAATGAGTAACTAGTTATACAAATTGTAAAAACACAATTTATTATGTAACTAGAAATCATCATGTTGTGGAGATAATAACATGAATCATTTGTACACTAAAAAAAATGTTTTTAGAAGATGTTTAAATATATATATATATATATATATATATATATAGGTATGTATGTATATATATAGGTATGTATGTATGCATGCATGTGTGTGAAATTGAAATAGATGTAACATTAAAAAGTAATCAAAAGAAAAAGGCAGGGGCCGGGGTTCGTACCCGCGACCTCTGCTGAGAGGGTGAAGGGTTTTAACCGGTTGGAATAGGCTGTTAATTTGTTAAAGAATGAGAATTAATAGGATTTTTAACAAAAGGTTTTAGGTGTCATCTTCCCCAATTCAAACGACTGAAACCCTAACCCCCAAATTGTCATCGATTAGTCACCGGTTGGAAACAAAACATTAGGGCTTTGCATTGTAATGTAAACACGATTAGAATGGTGGCTTGAATACGTGCAATGGCGCTTGAATTAGTCGCTGGAGACTAAGGCCGGAGTTCTGGTGGTGGCATGGTTACACAGGAGCACATGAGAGTGATTTTGAGTGGAGGAAAGGTTTTGCGAGTGTGGTGCTTTCGTATTGAACGGTTTGGTTTGCATTTATATGGTTAAACACGCGTTTAACAAATTTGGAAACTCCAACATTTCGATCGAAGATTTGAAACGCGTAACAGCGTTTTGACAGCTTGTAACTCGTGCGTGATTCAAGGATTTCTTGTGCGTGTCAAATGGTAGCGTTTTCTTGAATTGATTAGGTCGAATTCAGGGGAAATACGCGTTGCCGGAAAAACGCAGTGGCCGGAAAAATGCGGTGGCCGAAAAATCGTCGGGGGGGGGGGGGGAATAGAAGAAAGGTTTGAAAATTTACCCTTTTAGACCTTGAACTTTTATGCTTACTTGACATTTAACCCTCCTACTTAAAACCTGTAGGTCCTCATGGCGCTTCTACGGATCGATCTCATGATAAGACGTGACGTTAACTCGGAGTGCGGAATCCAACGAATCAACGTTTATACGCATAAAAGACAATGAATACAATCACGTAAATAACTTTCTCAATTATATTCCAAATCACAATGGTGTTTACAGACTCAATCAGACTATTCGTTCTAATCTGTTCTCGCTCTGTTCTGTGTACATTCGACTGACTCTGTAAACACATATATAGAAAACTGATCTGCTATAAGCGAACTTATTAAGTTCGCCTCTAACAGACTAAGCGAACTTCACAAGTTCGCCTCAGATAGACTTAAGCGAACTTATTAAGTTCGCCTCTGATAGACCAGGCGAACTTAACAAGTTCGCCTCTAGGTAAACTTGAATAAACACTTAGTGACTTTTACATAACAAAAACATAAAGACATAAGATCTAACTATTACTAGCTTTTGTCATTACAAACTATGTCCTAACAGACTCCCCCTTGACAATAGCTTGATCTTCAGTCTTCAGTCTTCATGATGAGCTTTTCCAGTTATCCGGTAGTCTGCTGCCAGCATGCACTCCATATCTTCTACATATCTCCAAAACTCTTTTGTACTGTAATCCTTGTTCTTTCCATTCATCAGTGAACATTATTTCATTCTTTCGCAACGTCCTCTGATCTTTCTTTGAGAAATTTATAAGATTCATTGCATCATAGAAACATACAATGACTTTATTGTCTTTATCTTCAATCCTTGCTTCACCAGTATTAACATCAACATACCACCATTTCATATTCCCAAGGAAGTCTTGAGGAATCTTCTTCAACGGTATCTTGTGTACAGCACGAACTAGTTTATACTTGTACTTCCAGGTAACCTTCCCAGTCTTTTGATCTGTGTCCTTCACTCTCTTTCCTTTTTGTGGTTTCAGCCGTTCATACTTTCCTGAACTACCTTCTCTCTTGATCAAGTTTGCTATCACATCAGCTAAACCATTCTTGGATCTATTAATAAGCGGCTTTGAAGCTAGACCATTCATTTCACACCTTGGCAAGGTATTGAAATACTTGATCCTCGGCTTTACGTATTGAACACCATCAGATATTTTAATTGCAAATAATTTTGTATCACCATCATAGAACCAACTTATGATCCTTCCTACACACCGCTCGTTATTCACATATTTCTCTTTCTGAGGAGGTTGTGCTGGAGACTTGGGTAGCACCTTCATCCAACTATTCACTACTTCTCTCCACTGTTCTCTAGTCATCCCTGTATTTCTGTGCATCACAGGTTCTTCATTCACCTTTGGAGACTCAGTGTGAGTAGTATTAGTTTCAGCATCTGGATTAGATTGAAGATTTTCATTGTCAGTATCCATCTTTGAATCAGCAGTATCTTCAGGCAGTGTGATGTCTTCAACAGAGTCCATAGAATCTGTTACTCCCTCATAAGTAAACTCAGGAATAACATCATCTTTCGATGAAGTTATAAGGAACATTAAAACCATCACAGCCTTCATAAGTCACTTTCTCTTGACCTTTCTCTATCTCTATCTCCACTATCTCTCCTTCTTCTATTTCATTATCTGACACATCATTTTCTTTGTCATTGAATAACTCATCAATGTCATCAAGACATGCAATCTTTTCGGCTTCTTCTTCTTCAGAATCTGCAAAAAACTTTAAGAATAGAATTTCTTCTTCATTAGCACCAGAAGTATCTTTGTTTCCTTCAAGTGATTGTGATGTCGACTCCCCCTGAACCCTTGATATAGGATTAGCGTCAGTGTATTGACGATCACCCTCAACATTTCCAGCAGGATCATTGTCTTCATCATCACGTCTTTGAATAGACTCTGTGTGACATGTATCGTGTATCCTCAACTCCCCCTGAGCGTCAAGACGCTGAACGAGTTTAGACACCAATGCTTGCATGTCAGCTATCTATTTAGCTTGAGTCTGAATCACCAGCCGCCGTTGTGAATCAGTAGACACAAGAGTATCCACCTGTGTTTGTAGAGTAAGCACTTGAGATTCAAGGAAAGAAATCCTTTCAGAATCATAAGGCTTTGCCGGACCAGCTGACGATTGTGGAATCGAAGGACTTGCAGTAGGAGTAATGATTGGAGGAATATGAGTTATGATCGGAGATGGATCTTTAGATCTTGGAGGAGTAATGATCAAAGAAGCAACAAAATTAGCATCCTCTACTCCCTGCGAAAATTGTGTAGCAGCAATTGAAGCAGACATTAACTATTGAGTCTTAGGATCTGGATTAAAGTCATTATCAGACTCAGTACTTTCATTAACCAAGGATCTTTTACCAAGTACTGAACCGGAAGGAGGATCCTAGATAGACTTTCTTAATGGTCGTCTGGCTTGAGATTTAATACGTTTTCCAGCATTAGCCAGTGGAATAGCAGCTAACCGTTCATAATGATCTGAGGAAAAATCCCTAGATTCATCAGATTCGTTATCTTCAACGCTTGAGCTAGAACTCGACTCAGTAGCTGTTACCACATTCCCTTCAGCTTCAAGAATGGGCGAGTTCACAGCGTCATCAACGAAATCATCCATATTCATCCCTAGATCTTGTTCATGTTCATGAACGACCTCTTCTTGAACAGGTTCATTAACAGGTATATCAACCTGAGCTTGTGGAATTGGAACTTGTTCAGGAATAGAAATTTGTGGTTGTACGGGAACTTGAGCTTGTTGAACTGGAATTTGTTGTTGTATCGGTTGTTGTGGTTGCTGCTGTTGTTGTTGTGGTTGCTGTTGTTGTTGTGGAACATTTAAGCCTTGAACTTGAGCAATTTCATCAGGAAGAAACCAGTTGTCATTAGGTGGTGCAACATAATCAGGATTGATTTAGTGACCAAACAAAGGAGTATTAACCGGTATCAATGCGGCATTCTGCCATTTCACCTTCGTGCAATCAGTAAAGATACGCTTTGACATCGGAGTCAAAGTTAATCTTATAGGATGTTGTGGAAGATCCGGAATAAGATGATTTAGAATCATTTGAATAAAGCGAGGATACATCAAAAATCCTTGACCTTCACCAGGATTAATTTGCATGACGATCTCCCGATAGAAATAAAGTGCAAAATTGAATCGCTTATTCAACGTTAAAGCCACCATTGCAGTTTGAATAGCCAACTTTAAGCCATCAATTCCAGCTTTACGAGGAGAGATGCATTTAATAATCACATGCATGAAGTATCTCCATTCACCGACTAAGCCACATTTATGTGCTTGTGTATCATTCTGTCTCCCACGATAACCCATTCTTTGAAAACAACCCATAATAAGAGTGCTCGGATATGACATTGGGTCTTCTGCATTACCACCCAAAGCAAGAGCAACACGAATTGTCTCTTCAGATATGGCAATTTCAGTATTATTGACAGTGGCACGAAGAACATGAGGTTCTACGTCCGTATCCCGATGAACTGTATCCCAAAATTACTGTATGTATACCAAACTGATGTAAGGATCAGCAGATAAAGCAGTATGAAGACACGAACGGTTCAAAAAGCCGATTATTCCTTGAAAATTTACTGCCTCTGACATGTTAGAATCTAACAATGCCACCTGGTTATGTTTATATTCTACACGTCGAGCCATCTGAAAACATTCGGACAACAAACACATTAGTAAAAAACAACAAACACAAACAAACAAAAAAAAATTTAAACAAAACAAACAACAAAAAAAATTTTCTAAAACAAAAAAAAATTCACAAGTCCAAATCCCCTCTGACCCCTAGGCGAACTTAATAAGTTCGCTTAGTGTTGTAAGAGGCGAACTTATTAAGTTCTCCTGAACAAGTTCGCTTCGAACAAGTTCGCATGGAATAAGTTCACCTGAACTAGTGACGATTCAAATCCAAACACAGAAATTTAAAAATCGGCAAATCGAGTTAAACTCATGTAATAAGCAATGAACATCAGTTGAATATCAATTAGCAACCAATTAGAATGATCAATTTTATAATTCCTGTCAAAATTAGGTCAAAAATCGTTCGTTAAAATTTACGAAGTGAAACCGAGAAGAAAATCACAAAATACTCACAATTGAGCGGATGAAATTCAACAAAATTACCTTGGTTGTGTTCGCAATTCAATTTGGAATATGATAGAACCAGTAAACAACCCTAACAACACAGATTAAAAATTTTGAAGAAATTGCAGATAAGTTCGCTTCGAACAAATGAAGACGATGACTGTCAAGTTCGCTTGGCCAAGATCCTTAAACACATTAAGTTCGCTTATTTAGGCGAACTTGTTAAGTTCGCTTAACAAGTCTTCGGCGAACATGTTAAGTTCGCTTCACCATCAACAGACAACCAGATTAAGTTCGCTTCACTGTTCTTGGGCGAACATATTAAGTTCGCTCCACTGTACACAGGCAAACAAATTAAGTTCGCTTCACTGTTCTCGGGCGAACAAATTAAGTTCGCTTCACTGTACACAGGCGAACATAATATCTATTCATTTTTGCCTTGGCCAAAATTTTTTTCAACTTCAATCTTTCAAGTCTTGAACTTTCGTCAGCATCTTGTATCCGATCCAATCATGAACAATTTTAATAAAAGTTTAGAATTTTAATGGAAAATAAAAATCAAAATATTTTTGAATTTTATCTATACAGACGGAAACACATATTTTTGGATTTTATCTGTACAAACCGAAATCATATATTTTTGGATTTTTTTATCTTTACAAACTGAAATCACATATTTTTGGATTTTTATCTTTACAAACTGAAATCCCATATTTTTGGGTTTTTATCTTTACAAACTGAAATCATATATTTTTGGATTTTTTTATCTTTACAAACTGAAATCACATATTTTTGGATTTTTATCTTTACCAACGGAATCACATATTTTTGAATGAACATCATGAGTAAGAAGATCATATCAGTATCCGAGTAGCTCATCACACATTTTAGCAATAACCAAGGGTAACCTATAATATGAAACCATCCAACTCAGTCTTGTGCACTTTGCATCTTTTTCATTTTGAAACACATTCAATTTGAATAATATTTGAAATGATACGCGATAAATTTCAAAGTAAATAAGATCAGGATATAAAATGCTCTTTTATTTATACCGAATTTGAAATATAAAGCATGAACTCTTAAATTTGTCAATATTATATTATTTGAAACTATAAGCGTTTATTCTCCAAATTCATGTGATTTAGTACCATTTTGATGAAACACATCGTGTACCCCATATATATGCCAAACAGAAATATAAATTGCACTATCTTCAAGACATATATAGTTTATTTTTAAGATTAGATCAATTTCCAAGATGAAATTATCTCATTTAGCACAAGAATAGAAGCAGATCCCAAAGGATATAAGAATCATGATGATTCAGAATTAGAAGATTCTAATGAATTGGCTGTATAAAGAGAATCAACAGATTCAAGTATGAAGATCCAACTATTATCTGGATAAGTTTCAATGAAGTCAGACTAGATGATGTATCTAACTGATCCAAGGGCGAATATATGTTTCCACAGATTTTGAAAACATATCTTAGTTCAACAACACCTTGCATGTTTTTCGGGGCATGGGCAGTGAAGTGAACTGAAATAAATTTGTGCTAAAGATATAATTCGATATTGGTCACATGAAATTCTTTAAAGCCATATATTCTTTATCTGATAATGATCTTTTACACACACACACACAGGCATATAATGGATTCAAATCACAGATGTAATCATATTATATTTAATTTTCACACTACTATTAGTTTCAAAACGCTTGTAGTCTATTGAAAATTTAAGATACAAAACTCATACACAAATTAAAACAAATTATCAAGATTAGAGCATTCACAACACTATCATTTCTCATTTATGCAGACTTTGAAATTTAGATCAAATCAACTCAATTTAAGCAATCATTTATCAAAAGTCTACTAAGGTCGTGTGAAATGAACTAATCACTGATGTACTATCATTTCTTCTCTAACCTCAAATGAAGTCAAATTTTATATTTTTCAATTTGTTTTGACTTTTTATAAATTAAGAACTTTTTGACTGAAATGTAAATGCAGAAATGTAATAAAGCAATAAAAGAAATTAAAAACAAAATTTTCCATGAAATTCTGATTTTGAAAAGCTTTTATTCGGGATTAATCATACCAATCATATTAATTAGGAATTCAAACCTGGTACGATCAAAATGCCTTAGTAAACAAATCAGCAAAATTATCGTCAGTGTGTACCTTGACCAGCTCAATCAACCTTTTCTCTGCACAATCACAAATAAAATGATATTGACTCTCGATGTGCTTAGTTTTACTATGTTTAACAGGATTATTAGTTATGGACATAGTAGCATTATTATCAATAAGCATAGGGGTTCCTGTGAAATTCAAACCGTAATCTCTCAATTGATGTTGTATCCACATGATCTGTGAACAACAACTCGCAGCAGCGATATATTCTGCTTTGCATGTAGAAATCGAGACTGTGGTTTGGCTTTTGCATTGCCAAGACACAAGTCAATTACCTAAGAACTGGCAACCACCTGTTGTAGATTTTCTGTCCAAACAACAACCACCAAAATCAAAATCAGTATTAGCATTGAAATCAAAGTTAGAACCATGTGGATACCATAGCCCCAAACGTTGTTTTCCTTTCAAATATCGAAAGATTCTTTTCACACAATTAAGTGAGATTCTTTTGGCTTTGCCTGGAATCTGGAACAGATGCACATGGCGAACATTATATCCGGCCTTGAAGCGGTTAAGTACATGAGGGATCCAATCATAACTCTGTAAAGTCGACAATCCACATCTTTTCCATCCGGGTCAGAATTCAACTTATGATTAACCGGAATTGGAGTATCGTATGGGGTACAGTCCTCCATCTTGAACCGGCTCAAGATGTCTTTTACATACTTGGACTGATGAATAAAGAAACAATCTTCCTTTTGATTTACTTGCAAACCTAAGAAAAACGATAACTCTCCCATAGCTGACATTTCAAATTTCGACTTCATAACACCCTCAAAATCTTTGCATAACTCTTCGTTTGTTGAGCCAAAAATAATATCGTCCACATAAATCTGCACCAGTAGGTAATCTCCCCCTGATTTCTTTATGAATAAGGTCGAGTCTATCTTTCCACGAACAAAGTCATTTGCCAAAAGATGTGTGGATAATGTTTCATACCACACACGAGGAGCCTGATGAAGACCATAGAGGGCCTTATCAAGCTTGAAAACCATATTCGGATTCAGTGGATCTTCAAACCCCGGCGGATGACACACATAGACTTCCTCCTTGACCTTTCTATATAAAAACGCACTTTTTACGTCTAATTGAAACACCTTAAAACCTTTAAAAGAAGCAAAAGCTAGAAACACCCTTATAGCTTCGAGCCTCGCAACATGCGCATAAACCTCGGTGTAATCAATTCCTTCTTGTTGATTGAAGCCTTGCACAACTAATCTTGCCTTGTTGCGTACCACGACACCTCGATCGTCTTTCTTACATTTAAACACCCATTTTGTTCCTACCGGATACGCACCCTTCAGAAGATCAACAAGATTCCAAACCTTAAGTTTGTCAAATTGAGCAAGTTCTTCCTGCATAGCTTCTATCCAATTGTTGTCATTTAAAACCATTTCAACATTCTTTGGTTCAACCTGCGAAATAAAGCATGAATGTGAGCAATCATCAAGAACACCAAAATCTTTAATGCAGGTATACAAACAAGTTTTGTTAACAAGAGAACGTGTCTTCACTCCATCCTGCAAATTCCCGATTATATTTGTCACCGGATCATCTCTGAGTTCCTTGATGGATGCAACCTCAGGAACCGGCAACACTTCAACTTGAGTAGATTCAGATTGATAAGAATAATCTTGATTAATAGGAATTTCCGAGTCTAAATTTGTAGGAATCTCCCCCTGAGTCTGTGTCAAAGGTAATGGATCATCACCCAACAACGGATCAGCAGAAGAATCTTGAAAAATAGCATTATCCTCCTCACTCTCTGAATCTTGTGGACCTGAACAAGAAGTAACATTAGGATCGGGAGCAGAAGTCAATGGAACCGGTGAATTTGGAACCGCATTTGGTAGAAAGCCATTGTGTTGTGTATCCTGACAATAATCATAAAGAACAGCAGCATCTTCAGCAGAAATATCAGAAGGTAAATGAAAAGACTTGAATAAGTTTTCATAATCAAATGCCCAATCCGGACCAATCGCCATCTGTGGTAAAGACCGATTTGAACAGTCAATATGGAACCATTCTTCAACTTGGCGCGTCTCTTTGTTATAAACCCTCTTGGTAGTCGAATTAGCCACATACCCCAGAAAAATCCCTTCAATAGCCTTCGCACTGAATTTTGTTGGGACATCTTGAACTTTCAATAGGGTGCAAGGATTACCAAAAGGTAGTAAATAATCGAGATTCGGCTTTCGATTATTCAGCAATTCATAGCAAGTCTTGTTATGTCGCTTGACGGTCAAGACCCTGTTCAAAACGTGACACGCAGTATTCACAGCTTCAGCCCAAAAGGTGACTCGAAGCTTAGAATCCGCAAGCATCGTGCGAGCCGTTTCGACCAAAGTCCTGTTCTTTCGTTCAGCAACACCGTTTTGTTGAGGAACATATGGGCATTGAATTCATGATGAATTCCTTTTTGTAGACAGAATAAGCCCATTTTGTTATTCTTAAATTCGTTGCCATTGTCACTCCTGATTCTTCTGACTTTCATATTGAATAAATTCTCCAAACCCAGGATTAAGTATTGTACCAACTCAGTGGTTTCAGCTTTAGAGGAAAGAAACTTAACCCTTGAAAATCTGGAGTATTCATCAGTTACTACCAAGCAGTACGATTTTCCACCAATGCTCCTGATACTGATAGGACCGAACAAATCCATATGCAGTAACTCCAAAGAAGTTACGATAGAATTCGTCGATTTAGATTTGTGAGATTTCTTTCTTTGCTTCCCCTTCTTGCAAGGAATACAGTCATCAGGAACTGAGAATTTCATCTTCGGAATACCAAGAACCAGATCATTCCTAACAATGTAGTTCATCTTCCTATAGTTAATGTGAGCTAGCTTCCTGTGCCACAATATTGAATCAGATTCTGACGCCCGGGAGAGTAAACAAGTAGGAATTGAATCCGTTGTAGTGGCGACACTCATGTCAAGGACATACGTGTCATTTCTCCTCGGAGCCTTCATGAGAATCCATTCATCAGGAATCACGAATCCCAGTTTCAAAATATAACATTCAGCATCGTTGAAATGGAACGAAAACTTCTTGTCACAAACTTGAGATACACTTAAAAGATTGTGCTCAAGCTGCTCAACATAATTCACCTTCTCAAATTTGACTTTGTCATTCTTTAACGTACCCTGTCCAATTATGTACCCGCCTTTATTCCCCGCAAAAGCGACATAACCACCATCAATTTGTTTAACATCCTCAAGCAATCTAACATTCCCTGTCATATGTCAAGAGCAACCATTATCCACATATCATCTATTGTTGATAGTCCTCCTTGGTTGTCCCTACATAAACATTGAGAATCAGTTAGAAATAGGAACCCAAGCCATCGTGGTCTTGGGTCGTCCAGTTTGATCAAAATAAACAACTTCTTGTAATTTACAATCAATCTTATCATTCACTTTTGGAACAGAAGTTTGACAGTCAGAATTTTTCAAAGAAGATCCATTTTTATTATTTTGAAAAACATTATTTGATATATTATTGTCAGATTCGGATATATTATTTTCTTCAAAATTTTGATAATCAGACTTGTAGGTCCCTAATTCGGTGCGTGACAGATCTCTAGACTCGCGGTACGACACGGTGATAACGTGCGGAATCCATGATCAACATGCTCGTGTGACTCAATCAAAAACAACGGTGTAAATAAACGCTTTGTATTTCCACCACAATATCAGTTTACAATAATTCTGTCTCTAATCAGTTCCTCCTGATATCGTCTCTCTCTCTTTTTCTGGTCTCTCTCAACAGACTCTGTTCTGTCAATATATAAGCATTGTTCTGCACTAGGCGAACTTATTAAGTTCGCCTCTAACAGGCTAAGCGAACTTAATAAGTTCGCCTCTGATAGACTTAAACGAACTTAATAAGTTCGCCTCTGATAGACCAGGCGAACTTAACAAGTTCGCCTCTGATAGGCTTGGCGAACTTATTAAGTTCGCCTCTAGCAGAACTTACACAGAATTTTATCAACAGTTACAAAACATGTCCTAACAGACTCCCCTTTAACTGTTACTAACAATTCTATCAATTACAAGTCAAAGACTCTAAGACTAAGACATAATCTTCAAGCTCGTTGTCACCAGAATATGCTCCAACAGACTCCCACTTGACAACAGCTTTAGAAGATTGTCATCTGTCTTCAAATATCATCAAACACACTGTAGTCTTCATCTTGTTCATCTGCACACTTTCTCTTTAGTTCTAGAAGAAAACTTGGGAGAAGGACCCCTTGTCAACTTCTGTCTGCAATATTCAGTTTATGCAAAGGAGAACAACCAAGAATAACCAACAATTAAGATTTCTATGGAAGCTCGAAAAATAAAATCTTTTTGGTTTTTTTAAACATAAGAAACACAAAATCTTTTTGGTTTTTCTCTATATAAACTGAAATGTAAAACACAAAATCACATCTTTTTGGTCGAACATCACGAGTAAGAAGATCATATCAGTAAAACCAATGCATCAATCCCACATTTTGGATAAACAACCCTAAACATTCTAAGGGTATCCTATCCAGATTCATCATTTCTTTATATCAGATAAGATCAAATCTTTTAAGCTTCAACCAAAACATGTAATGATACGCGAAGAACTTTAAAGAAGATGAGATCAGATCATAACATGCTTATTACATACGAATTTGCAACACATAACATGTCAATCTATGTTGTCAGTATTATAAGAATTGAAACCATCAGTATCTTTGTCCCATGTTCTTGTGAATTAAGGTACCATTTATTTTGTAATATAACGTGTACCCCACAAATATGCCAACAGAAATTTAAATGTGCACTATCTTCAAGACATATAAGATCATTGCAAGATAATATTCAATCTCCAGGATGAATTATACGTATAAACACAGGAAAATATCAAACAGAGAATCAGAATGATTCAGAATCGAATGATTCAAATGTCTTGGTTTGTATGAAGTTTCATGATTCATAGTAACAGAAAGATTGATCAAGGAATCGATTGATTCAATGACATAGGGTAGCGTGATCCAACTGTTATCTGGATATATTCAATGGAATCAGGATATTGATCCAAGGGCTAGTATATGTTCCAACAGATGTTGTCAGAAACATATCTTAGTCCAACAACACATTGCATGTTTTTCAGGGCATGGGCAGTGAAGTGAACTGAAAAATTGTGTTTAACGACATAACCAATATTGGTCTTATGAAGTAATTTAGATCTTATATTCTTTATCTAATAATGATCTTTTACACACACACCCGGCATACCATGGGTTCAAATCACAGTTGTCACAAAGATCATTATGTTGTCACACTACTAATGGACCAAAGATACTCATAGCCTATTGACATTTCAGACTACATACTAGTATCCAAATTAAAATATAAGCATCAAGCATCAATTTTGTTAAGTATAAGCAGTTATGAAGCTATCATTTCTCATATTGTGCAGTCTAAGAAGTTCTGATCAAAACATTTATCATAGATATATTAGATAAGCATCATAAAGTCCAACTAAGGTCATGTGTGACTGAACATCTACTGATGTACTATCATCTCTTCTTTAACTTCAAGTAATGTCGATTTTATCTTTTTCAATTTGTTTGGCTTTTTCAAAATCTTTTTCAAACAAAGTAAAACAAACGAAAATAAACCCTCCATGAAAACATTTTATGAAAAACATTTTACTTGGTTACTCAGGATTAAGCAAGTCAATCAATTAGAAACTCAAACCAATGTAATGTAATTGAATGTCATTGCCTCTGTCACCAACACAATTATGTACTCCCCATGTCCTGTAGACTCCCCCTCAACTAGTCAAATGGTTGCATCAACGACTTTATGCTCACCATTGTCATCCTAAGTTTCAGGTTATCATTAGGACTTTGTAAAACACTTTCCAAAACATTGTGTGTGACATATTCTCCCCCTGAGCATCAAGTCGTTGAAACAAATAGATTCTCAGTTATCAACAACTCGTTACTCTTGCAGATGTCATTCCCTGTCACGTGCTTAGAACCACCACTATCAACAACCAAAATGGTATTAATAGTCCCTCTTGGTAAATCCTGCACATCTAACAAGAAACATTAATTTGAAATTGGGACCCAAGCCATGGTAGTCATGGGTCGTCTAACTGTATCAAAATAATAAACCTCACTCCATTCACAATCGAATCTCTAATCAATTTTCGGTGATTGTTCCGACGAGTCAGAAACAGAAACGTTAGATTTCCAAACATACTTCTTTTCATTAAGTTCTTTTTGCTTAAAATGTGAAGTGTTTGAAAATTTTCTTTCATTTGAAAATTGATTTGATTGTAAAAACTCTTGTTGTTCTAAAAGTTTTCTCAATCTTCTATTTCTCCTCCGTCTTTGAGGTCTAGAAAGCCTAATCTCAGATTTTGAATTACCCTTTGGTGTATCACGAGGTTTAACCACATTTGGATTAACATAAGGCTTACCAGGAGTTCTTACCTTTTCTGGAGTAACATGTCGGTTACCTTGGGCATTGTGAGGACAAGCAATCCGAATGTGACCCACAAGACCACAAGAAAAGCAAGATCTCTTCTCACTATATTCTCTCATATAAGGAATCTTCATACGATAAGATGCACTTGAAGAAGATTCGCCTACATGAACTTCTTTTGGAGTTTGAGACTGAACAAACTTTTTCTCAATAGGTTTTGATTTAAGCCTCATCTTCTCAGGAACTACATGCTTCTTCCCCTTATTTTTGTAAGGACAGTTCACCACAATGTGTCCTATCTCATTATAATGAAAACATGTACGCCTGTCTTTATAATCTCTGACATATGGAACTCTCTATGAATTTGAAAAACTTCCAAATGTATTATTTCCCGATGAATTAGAATCAACCTTTGGTTCTTCTTTCTTAACCTCTTTCTGTACCTCCTCTACCTTAGCTTCATCAAAATATTCATCATCACTCTCATCAGAATACACCATATCTTCACCTGTGACTGGATTCACCTTCAACACAGTCTTAGGATCTAAATCCTCATCGTTTATAATCTCAGGTGTAACGGAATAATTTCCATTGAATGGTGGAGGAACATATCCAATACCAGTAGTTCCGTTCCCCTCTTTAGTATTTTCATGATAATATCCTAAAAAGAATGATGAATCTCCAAAGCTTTCTAACTTTCTATGCAATCTTATCACCTCTGCTTTAGAATCAGCTAGTTCCTTATCATTCTTAACAAAATCATTATTTCTTTTCTCAATTTATGCAAAGGACATATCCAGGTGATATGCCTGCTTTTTGATCTTCAAAGTCAGAGAATCTATATCCCTCTTTAATGATTCTATTCTTTCAACACACACATTCTCATTATCCTTTAATTTCTGATTTACCGTGTGCATCGATTTCATATCACAAATGAGGTTTACATTGTCATCCATAACCTCATCATTTTATCCTTTACTAAAATACAGTTAGAACAAAACGTTTCAGAGTTAGAAAGTACCTCAGGTTTTACTTCTGAAGAAGATGCACCAGGAGCCATGAATACGTCACCATCAGCTTCACTCTTTTGATCAACAATGACAGGCTCTGTATCAGTTTCTAATTCACTCAGATCATCTTCAACTGTCTGAAAAACTTTCTTCACTCATCACATCAGTCTCAGTAGATTGATTACTTTTACCAGAACGAATACTCTCACTATCAGTTAAATCTGCAGAAGAATCACTTTGAGAATAACTCGACTTATCCAATACTTCTTTGATCAAGACCACAAACGCTTGAGAAGTTTCTTCACCCTTTTTCTTCAATGCTTACCATAGATCTCTCAAAGTTGGACACTTCCCGAGGCTATGAATGATTTCTTTAGGTAAAGACATAGTTAAAGTTTCACGCATCTTCATCTCTCGATCAAACTTCTGCTTTTCTACTTTAGTAAGAGCTGTCACTGGTTTTGGAACATCATAATATCCCATATAGTCATAAGTAGGATGCACATATCCTTCAAATGTGGATGTCCAAAAGTTTTCATCACTTTCTGATACGAACTGTTCGAACCGGACTTTCCAGTTACAGTAATCTGATATGCACAAAAGTCTTGGTGGCATAGTTCCAATCTCATTATCATCATAAGAAATTGACATTTTGAAATTTGTGTGAAAATATCCGGAATAAATTTCCCTATAACCAAGGCTCTGATACCAATCTACCAAGTAGCTCCCCTAGCCCAAAACCATAATAAAAAACCATATGCGGGCAACAACCCTCTGTGCAACACGTGCAACTATCACCACTTCCAAAACATGCCATGCCTTCTATGTGCCAATTGTGGAAGGTATGGTCATGTAGCGAACACTTATCCATCCAGACCACATGTTAGTCAAACCCACCAAGGGAACCGAGCTAATCACCAAGTTGCCAATCAAGTTGTACCAGCCAATACTAATGGGTGTGCTTGTTATGAATGTGGTAATCCAAACCCTTCAAAAACCAATGCCCAAGGATAGCCAATGCAAACCAAGGTGGTGCTCGTGGGCGTGCCTTCAACATAAACACTAACGAAACTCAAGTCAATGCCGAGGCAATAGATGAAACCAATTGAAGCTAGTGCAAGATGGAGTCGAATAGGGATCTGGTCTGGAATAAATTATGCATTGTAATCCTTTATGTTATTTTTGTCATTGCCGGCACTATTTACACCTACTACGGTTTGTCACTATAAACTTGAGCTTGCTAGCCAACTTCAGAAAGTGAATCATTTCGCCATTAACCGTCCATATAATCACTAACGAATTTAAAAGTTAAAACTCAGCTACCTACATTGTGCATGAACGCCAAGTAACACACCCGATCGCCTACAAAATCCGATAGTTTTAGATACGCATGAGACTCAATAAACATTCATAAAATACATAATACTAGAGTGATCACATTATACATATTTGGTTATACATGATACCAAATTGTTCACACTATACATGGAACCTATTTGTTTACAACATGCCTAACACTAGATCATGTACGAAACATGAGTGTTTACATTATGCATGGAATTAGATTGTTTACATTGTTGTAATTGACTAAGTACATCATACACAAGGCATGATTATTCACCCTATCCATGAAAGCTACTCTGGGTTTGACGTATTCTTGTTCAAACACGAGGAATCTATGGAACCCTAAATTATGCCACGTTATTACTCTTTAGTACCTGATTGGCTCTACTATCTATGGACATAGTTATTTGTTAACAACACGTACGTGAAAGCAATAGTTACGAATTAAGTGTTTTTGTGTCACCCCCTGACCCCACACACAATGGGATGAACTATGTGGACCATGCGACGACTTGGATAATTACGGGTGCACACGTAATTATAAAAATCAGCGCATGGGAGTCATAGTGAAATCTGTTGTGTGTTATGACATGAAACCTATCGTGGTACATAATAACAAAACTAATGTGATATGATAAGGACATGGTGGATACGCCGCTGGTACTTCCTATATATAAGTGTCCTGTCATAAAATCAGAAGTAGCGTTATTCTTTCCACGTAAAGTTTTATATTGTTTGACGGGGCCAATGTTTGTGAAATCTTTTATACACTGATAATCCCTGAACATATTAGATTAAAGCTTAACAAACCTTGTTCATCTAGTTCCCATCAAACCCATTCCAAGTAACGCATTTCACCTTTAGATTCTTTGACAGATCTCTCCTTAGCTCTCTTGAAACTAAAATCCACTGATGTCATTCATACTTAACTTGGGCTTTAGACCTAAATCTTGTTATCTATCATACTCCTTAAACAGACAATCAAAACTCAAACTCACCTCTTTTCCTAATTCAGTAGCCTCCGTCAGTTAAATTTCGGGACGAAATTTCCTCAACTAGGGGATACTGTAACATCTATGATTTTTCTGATATTATTTTATTCTTACAAAAATGACATTTTCATTTCAAACTTGTACTCGTTCAACGCAATATGTCACATTTATTATTATTATTCTAAACATGTATTTTAATTCTAAATAAGTATGTAAATACACCATACGTCTGATTAAAGGAACCATTTACACGATTTGAAATTCTATTAAAACTTATTTTCTTTATAAATAATAACAACTAGACCTTTTTATATAAAATGTTATAAATAAATAAAATGGGTTTTAAGTAGGAGGGTTAAATGTCAAGTAAGCATAAAAGTTCAGGGTCTAAAAGGGTAAATTTTCAAACCTTTCTTCTTCCCCCCCCCCCCCCCCCCCGACGATTTTCCAGCCACCGCATTTTTCCGGCCACTGTGTTTTTCCGGTGACCCGTATTTCCCCACAATTCGACCTAATCAATTCAAGAAAACGCTACCATTTGACACGCACATGAAATCCTTAAATCACGCACGAGTTACAAGTTGTCAAAACGCTGTTACGCGTTTCAAATCTTGGCCCGAAATGTTGGAGTTTCCAAATCTGTTAAACGCGTGTTTAACCCTATAAATGCAAACGAAACCATTCAATACGAAAGCACCACACTCGCAAAACCTTTCCTCCACTCAAAATCACTCTCCTGTGCTCCTGTGTAACCACTCCACCACCGGAACTCCGGCCTCAGTCTCCAGCGACTAATTCAAGCGCCATTGCATGTATTCAAGCCACTATTCTAATCGTGTTTACATTACAATGCAAAGCCCTAATGTTTTGTTTCCAACCAGTGACAAATCAATGATAATTTGGGGGTTAGGGTTTCGGTCGTTTGAATTGGGGTTGAATTGGGGAAGACGACACCTAAAACCTTTTGTTAAAAATCCTATTAATTCTCATTCTTTAACAAATTAACAGCCTACTCCAACCGGTTAAAACCCTTCACCATCTCAGCAGAGGTCGCGGGTACGAACCTCGGCCCCTGCCTTTTTCTTTTGATTACTTTCTAATGTTACATCTATTTCAATTTCACACACATGCATTCATACATACATACCTATATATATATATATATATATATATATATATATATATTTAAACATCTTCTAAAAAGATTTTTTTAGTGTACAAATGATTCACGTTATTATCTCGACAACATGATGATTTCTAGTTACATAATAAATTGTATTTTTACAATTTGTATAAATAGTTATTCATTTAAAATCCTAACCTTTTCAAATAATAAATAAATGTATGAATTGTTTTTTTTATTATTCTACAATAACAAATATATTTAGAGTTTTGAATTGTTTTTACATTAACTCTTGGGGGGGGGGGGGGTAGAAGAAAGGTTTGAAAATTTACCCTTTTAGACACTGAACTTTTATGCTTACTTGACTTTTAACCCTCCTACTTAAAACCCATTTTATTTATTTATATAAAAATGTTGTAGAAACAAAGACTGATGGGTACAAAATTCTCTAAGTACAAATGTTGCTGATCTCAGAGTTTGCTGTTGACGAACAAATCTGCTGCGGATAGCCTTATCTGCTGAAGACCAAAGTTGCTGCGGATAGGCTTCTCAGCAACATCAACACTTGATGCTCTGATAGGCAAATCATCAGCAGCTTTGGATGGTTACATCTTGCTGCTGATCATCATCTTTGTTGTTGACAGACGTGTGCCTTGAAGACAAATCGTTGCAGCTGACTATCCATGCCAAGCGTCACTGAGAACTTTCTGCAAAAGCAACTGACACACTTAAAGCAGAAGGAACCTCAATGGTGCAACCAATGACGAACAACAATGCTCTTCTCCAAGCATGCAAGCAATGATGCATAAAGAAGACGCTTCAATAAAGTTAGCTAGTTTTAGACTAAACGTGTAATAGTTAGCTATATACAAAAGATCAATGGCCTATGTTAGATCTGATCCTTAGAATTAAGGGTCTGTCTTGATTCTAAGTTAGTATAAATACTGTGTAAACACTTCATTGTAAGTGTGCTTTTTGATTGAGTTTCATTTGTAATCGTTTATTTGCAAAAGCTTAATACAACAGTGTTCTTATTAGTATTCTTTCTGTTTACTCGATTATACTTGTGTAGATGCTATTGTTTTCGCCAATTTCAACTAAGAACAGAACCATCTTGTAATTTCACGATCCTACAAGTGGTATCAGAGCTTTGGCTCATATTAAACAAACTCACACTTATTTAATCACTTCTGGTTCTATTCTAAACTCTCTCTTTCATCAAGTCACCAAAAACAAAGATGGCACAGAGCAATGGATTTGAAGACATCGGCAGCATCAACCGACCACCAAGATTGGTATCTGGGGATGACTACGACATGCGGAAGAATCGCATGGAAAGCTTTTTCTGTTATCAGGAGTACGGAATGTGGAAATCCATCAGGGATGGACCCTACACTCCCATGGTGGCCTCTGCTGACTCTGGGAACCACCAGTTCCAAAGGAGCCCTCCAAGTACTCAGAAGAGGACATAAAGAAGATGGAGGTGGACTTCAAGGCACTAGGAGCTATCCAAATGTGCCTTCCAAATGAAGTTTTTCATAACTTCAGAAGTTACAAAACTGCTAAAGAGCTCTGGGAGGCTCTTGAGAAGATGTTTGCTAGCTCTGAGGAAGTCAAAGAAAACAGAAGAGACATCCTGAAGCAGCAGTATGAAAACTTCGTCTGGAAGGAAGGTGAGTCTCTAACTGTTTTATACAACAGATTTACATATCTTGTAGGTGAGCTGCAGTGCTCAAAGGTGAAGCTAGAGAATGAAGATATTCAAAAAAAGTTCATCAGGTCTCTACCAAGCTGCTGGACACTTTACACAGTGTCAATCAGAAGAACAGAGAATATGAAGACTCTTCAGATGACTGAGCTCTTTGGAATGCTAAAAACCTATGAGCTAGAGATGATTCAGGCAAAAGAAAGAAGCTCAAGCTACCAAACAGCCTCAACATCCACCACCATCCCCTCCGCCCTCCATTCTGATCACTCAGGTCCTAGTTCAAGCAACTATTATCCACCCATCATCACTCATCCTCAAACTCCTACCTCTCAAACAAACACATCTCCATTCCTCCTAGAAGCCCCTCCTCAAACCTCAACCTCTACTGCTTTTGTTTCTGAAAACTCAAGCAACATGTCCTTTATCAAGGAGGATCTAGAATGCTTTCATCCAGATGACTTAGAAGAAATGGACATACAGCACTCGTATGCCATGTTATCTATAAGAGCAAAAAGGTTCTACTCTAGAACTGGAAGACCCATTCCAAGTAATAACTCCAACACCAGAGTTGGCTTGGATAAAAGCAAACTAAGATGTTACAATTGTAACCAACTGGGTCATTTTTCTAGAGAATGCAAGGCACCTAGAGCAAATCCAGCTACTCCTCAGTCAAGACAAGCTCACCAAGCCTAACCCAGACAACAACAACACCAAGCTACTCCTCCAATTCAAACTGTAGCCTGTGCAACTGTTGGAACTTCTGAGTTCGACTGGAGCTTCGAGTATGATGAACTGCCTGTCAACAATCAAGCTCATATGGTAGACACTACAGAAATACCACCTCGGGTATTTGAACATCTTTGCTCTCAAGCCTGTATTGATAAAGTTTTGGGTTATAGAAAGCATAACCAAAACCTTATAGATCAAAATGAAGAGTTTCTTTAGATGAAATCTGAGTTCAAAAAGGTTGAAAATACTTATAAAGAAAAGATTAACTGCCTTAAGAAAGAGATTTCATCGCTAAAACACGAACAAACTAATCTTGAAACTCAGATTGATGATCTACTGGTCAAACTAAAAGCTACCAGAGCTGAACTGGCAGAACAGAAAGTTCATGTTGAAAAATATGAATTTTCCTCCAAAAAGTTACAAAGACTTTTAGATATTCAAGTCCGTGAGAAGGTAAAGACTGGACTTGGGTATAACAATGATCAGTACAAATATGTTCCTCCTCCTGCTGACTATATTGCCATTTACGAACCAAGCTTTAATGTTGCAAATCTTGACACTGCAAACCGAAACCTTGATCCTTCAACGGATGAACCTTTCGTCGAAGACTGCACTACCCTATCGGAATCTGAGTCAACCTACTCAGACCATGATGAAACCAGTGCAGCCCCATCTGAAGCTGTTCTAAATAGAGTTGAAGTTCATGTTGTTCTTCCAGCTGTTCCAGCCCTTGTACCATTCAAACAGATCAAGATCAGCTATCCTCCAGATGGAAGAAAGCTAAACATTGAAAAGGGACAGACATCAGGACCCACAAACCCCAATCCTCAGTCAAAGCCGATCACAAAGATGAAGGTATTTAATATATGTCGTAAGCCTGAAGAAAAAGTTCCATATGTTCAAAAGACCCTAGAAGAAGCCACTCTTGAACATAACAAAGCTCATCCATGGAACTTCAAGGATCTGTTCCAAAGAAAGGACTATGTCTACCTTTCAAGAGATAAACTGGCAAGATCAAGCTTTGTGTGTGGCAGATATAATCATACTGCCAGCACCTGCTTTCATTACCTGGAATACCAAAGAAATTCAAAGCAGCATGCCTTTGAAAAGTCTAATAAAAACAAGAAGGTAAGAAGCTACGAGGTCAAAGCAACTAAGTTCAGGGAGTCTCTATCTCCCCCAAGAGTGAAGCTGCCTAAATCTCAACAAACTTGCATCATTTGTGGTGAATCAGACCATTTTGCTGCAAACTGTAAGTTTAACCCCTTCAACCAGATCCTTCATTAAGCCCCTCAAAGACAAAAGGTAAAGAAGGATCAACATATATAGGTTGTTAGTCAAGTTAAGCCCAAGAAAACAAAGCAGAAGCTTTCAGCAGCAACCAAGTCTACTGCTGATAAGCTAAAATCCTCCGCAGCAAAATCTACTGTTGATAAGGCAAAGCCATCAGCAGCAAGAGTGTCCACTGCTGATAAGGCAAAATCCAAGGCAAAGCCTTCAACAGCAAAGAATGTTGCCACTTCAACAAAGCCATCAGCAGCAGGATCTACTGCTGACAAGCCAGAAACATCAGTAGCAAAATCTGCTGCTAACAATGTGAGGAAAACTAGAAAATCACCAACAAGGCAATGGAAAGCCAAATCATCTCCAAGCATTGTCATTGGGTCCATTGACTACAAACATACTGAAAAGGATAAACTAACAACCATCTTTTTCAAGTCTGCAGACTCTTGGGTTCCTCCTACTAATTAAAAATCTATCATGTGCAGGGGCAGTCAGGTCATAAGAAGAACACATGGCTGGTAGACAGTGGTTGTTCCAGGCACATGACATGCAACAGATCCATCCTCTCCAACTTCAGACATTTTAATGGAGGATAAGTTGCCTTTGGAAGTGACTCAAAGGGAGGATCCATTACTGGACAAGGAACTGTGTCCAACGAAAGAATGAGCATTGATACGGTCAACTATGTCAAAGAATTGGATTTCAATCTCATGAGTGTTTCCCAGGTCTGTGATCAAAAGCATTGGATGCTCTTCACAGATAAAGAATGCTTTGTACTGTCTCCAGGCTCATCCACACCTCCTCCAGAAAGCATTTTACTGACTGCTCAGAGAAAAGAAAATCTCTATGTACTGGACATGAATGAAGTCACTCCATCTGGGAGTGTCTCCTGCTTTTTATCAAAAGCCTCACTTGATGAATCAGCTATCTGGCACAGGAGATTAAGCCATGTTAATATCAAAACCATTAACAAATTAGTGAAGAATAATCTTGTAAGAGGGATTCCTGACAAAGAATTTCAGCTGGAAGACCATTGTATTGCATGCCTAAAGGGGAAGCAACACAAGAGTTCTCACAAGCCCAAGACCTTGAATTCAAATGACACACCACTGCAACTGCTGCATATGGATCTCTTCGGTCCTACAAATGTCATGTCAATGGGCAAAAAGTCATACTGTCTGGTGATAACAGATGACTACACCAGATTCTCATGGGTATTCTTCTTGAGAACTAAAGATGAAATCAAAAGGTGTGATCATAAGGTGTGATCAGGGCACAGAGTTCAAAAACCACACATTGAACTGCTTCTGTGAAAGCAAGGGGATAGAAAGACAATACAGTGCTCCAAGAACTCCTCAGCAAAATGGAGTTGCTGAAAGAAGAAACAGAACTCTTATTGAGTCAGTAAGATCTATGTTGGCTGACTCAAAACTGCCACTCACATTCTGGGCAGAAGCGGTTAGCACAGCTTGTTATGTGCAAAACCGAGTTCTAATTGTCAAACCCTTCAACAAGACACCCTATGAACTTTGGTTTCAAAGAATTCCCTACATTGGGTTCCTAAAACCTTTTGGGTGTCCTTGCACCATTCTTATCACACATGGGGTTCTTCCTAAGTTTGGTGCCAAATCTGATGAAGGATATTTCGTAGGCTATTCCTCTCAATCAAAGGCCTATAGAGTATTCAATTCAAGAACAAGAATTGTAGAAGAATCAGCAAATGTGGAATGCAGAGAACACATTGTCTGTGAGCAGGGAAAAGGTCCAAACTGGCTCTTTGACATAGACTCCTTCTCCCAAATATTTGAGCCTCTCACCTTCTCAAATATGGAGTCTACGTCTACACAAACACCTGCCTCCACTTCTCCCAAACAGACTGGATTTTCCCAAATCTTCTATCAGTCTGAGAAGACCATCAATTGATCCTCCATCAGTTGTGGAAGCAATTGAAGCAAGTGAAGCAGGAACAAGAGTGTCTAATGTAACCAGCAGCAGCCTGTCTGAAACTGAAATCTAAATGAAGACTCTTCGGTAAATGTTGTAGATGCTGATGATGTTATTGCTGAAAATATTGATGTGGATAATGCCGTTGAAGACTCTTCCACCATGAATGAAGAGACCCCTGATCAAAATCAAAGCAATCTGGAGCAAGGGATACAGCTGGAGGTGGTACCAGCACAGAGGATCCACAAAGAACATCCTCAAGAGAATATTATTGGCCAAGTACACCAAGGAGTTCTCACAAGAAGCAAATCTCACGAGGCCAATATATGCTTGTTTTCATGTTTCCTATCTCAGGTGGAACCCAAGAAGATAGATGAAGCACTCAAACACAGCAGCTGGATTGAAGCAATGTTGGAAGAATTGCTGCAATTCAAGAGGCAGGATGTCTGGAAACTTGTTGATCTTCCACCAGGTAAATATGCTATTGGCACATGATGGGTTTTCAGGAACAATCAAGACGAGAGAGGCATTGCAGTCAATAACAAAGCCAGACTTGTAGCTCAAGGCTACACTCAGGAAGAAGGTATTGACTATGATGAAGTCTTTGCTCCTGTTACCAGACCGGAGGCCATCAGAATCTTCCTGGCAAATGCTGCATCCAAGAATTTCACTGTCTATCAAATGGATGTAAAAAGTGCCTTTTTGTATGGGAAGATTGGTGAGGAAGTATACGTCAAACATCCTCCAGGCGTTATAGATCCTGCACATCCTACTCAAGTGTTCAAACTAGTCAAAGCTCTGTATGGCCTACATCAGGCACCAAGAGCCTGGTATGAAACCTTGTCAGTATATCTACTAAGCAACAACTTCAGAAGAGGTGTCATAGACCAGACCTTGTTTATCAAAGATGAAGGGGGAGAAATCTTACTAGTTCAAATTTATGCTGATGATATCATCTTTAGATCAACAAGGAAATAACTGTGCAAAGACTTTGAGATTTTGATGCACTCAAAGTTTGAAATGAGTTCAATGGGTGTACTAAATTTCTTCTTGGGTCTACAAGTCAAACAGGTCCCAAATGGAATCTTCATCAGCCAATCCAAATATGTAAAAAGCATTTTGGAAAGATTCAAAATGGTTGACTGCTCTGCTGCAAGAACCCCTATGCAAGTGCATCATCAGCTGACTCCAGACAAAGATGACTACATGAGTGTTAACTCAATCACAAACAATTCGGTGCAGCACTCAAAGACAAAGCACATTGACATCAGGTATCATTTCATAAGAGATCAAGCTGAGAAAAAGAGGATTATTTTAACCAAAGTTCATACGAATGAGCAATATGCTGATTTGTTTATAAAACCTTTTGATGAAGCCAAATTTAAATATTTAGTTGAATCCATTGGTATGATGAACTTTGATTAAAATCTATCTCTAAAAATTCTATTTTAAAATGTGTTTTGTCTTATGTTGTAAATAAAAGTTATAAGTCAGCAGCATTTTTGTCCTTCAGCTGCTAACAGGTTTAATCTTCAGCAGCAAAAGATTTGCAGCTGACTACTTTAAGTTATCAGCAGGAATAGGTTTCTTGCGGATTTCTTTAAGACTGTCAGCAGCCACATCCTTGCTGCGGATTATTAAATCCATCAGCAGCAGATAAATTTGCTGCTGACAGACTTAACCTTCCGCAACAACCAAGGTTGCAGCGAACATGCTTATTCATCCACAGCAACCAAGTTTGCTGCTGATGGGTAAAATTAAGTCCAAATTAACTTTTACCCGCTGTAAAAATTAACGTCAGTCTTTACCATGATTGCCTCGGTGTATTACAGCTGTAACAATAAAAGGTAAATAAGGTTGTACGGTACAAGTCATTTTGCTTTTTCTCTCCTCTACTGTTATAAAAACAAAATCAAATTTCCTTACCACCTCTTCACCTTCAATTCCTCCCTAAACCAGCATCACTTTCTCACAAGTTCCCACCAACCTTCAAACCTTCCCTCCATGGAAGTATCTCTGGAAATCAATAGGGTACACTGGAAATCAAAATGGGTATAGAGTAGAAAAGGCGCTGATGGGCCCTCCATGGAATTATCTCGGTCACACTCTTCTCCAATGCATATCTCAGAAGAGAAGCGGATGGCATCAAGTAAGCTCCGCACTTGCCTCCACCTTCCATGGTCTTCTTCTTGCGCTTCTTCGCGCCACCGCGGAGACGAAGGACGAGGTGGAGAGTTGACTCCTTCTGGATGTTGTCGGCTATGGTTCTGCCATCCTTGAGCTGTTTTCCGGCGAAGATTAGACGTTGCTGGTCTGGCGGGATGCCTTCATTGTCCTGGATCTTTGCCTTCACGTTCTCGATTGTGTCGAAGGATTCGACCTCAAACGTGACCGTCTTACCCGTTAGGGTTTTCACGAAGATCTGCATTTTTGTCGATTTGGAGTGATAAGATGAAGCTGTTTCCAAAAATTTCTCAGGGGTCAATGTTCCATTGTTATCTACAATGCTAAACATACAAAGTACCCCGGGTGACAGTTCAGCAATCCCAGCTGATACTGATCCCACACCCTCCACCTCACATCCAGAACAACAGTCTGCTTCTACCTTTCGAACCCCTGTGCATACCACTAAGGATGCACAGGCACAAAAAGTACTTACACCTTTTTTGGATGTTATCGTTCAACTGGAACACAGGGCCACGGTTGCAATGACTAGGAAAAAGTGCAAGAGAACTCCTTCTTCTCTTGCCTGCAAGGCCCAAACCCAACCTAACAGCCCTCACTAGGAATGACAACATTCTGGTGAGAATATCATAAGGGACAGCCACATTATTAGGGAGACTCCTTTGGATGTCTCTCTATTAGGATCAGGATCACTTCCCGGATCCATAGAACAGCCCCCTGAGCCGTTCCTTTTTCTTCTGAACTTAAGTGTTGAGGAACCTGATCAAGATGATGTACCTTCTCCAACTACCACTATCTCGGAGGTACTTTTGATCTTGCTTCCAACACACCCAACCCAAGTTCTTCTACCATGAAGGTCCACTATAGGAGTCATGAAAGAATGGATGTGGAAGAGGCTATCACTACTGCTGGTCCATCAAATGACCAGGAGGACAGTGACAACATTGCTAAGACCTCAACCACGGCAACTCACAGTGAGGATGCTTCCTTGGAAACTCCCCTCACTGAGAGGAATCCCAGGTGCCAAGAAACCATGGGTAATGGGGATGAAGAGGCTAGGCCTAAGGCCCCATCTGGATCCAAGGATTCCACAACTGTGGATGAGGACAGACTGCAACTTCATATCTTGGAATTGACGGCCAGGGTGGCTATGCTAGAGGCTGAAGTGTCCAAACTAAGACACCAAGTCTCTATGCATGAAGCCCATCAATACCTAACTTTACTTACTCTCTCCCTTGTATCAGTGGGCACCCAAACTGGTGCTTATTTGTCCACTGATGCAACCAAAAAGGGGGAGATGGTTCCAATGGAGGAAGACTCAGACAGTCTTGATGACTGGATTCAAGAGCAGACTGTATTTCAAAGCACAATATTCAAGCCGGCTTGTGTACAGGTTCATGACTTGATGGAGGATATGAGGTTGAAAGGATAGTCAGAAACTTGCAAAAGCTTCAGCAACAAAAGGCAGTAAGAGAATATGGCTACAAAATTCTCTAAGTACAAATGCTGCTGATCTCAGAGTTTGCTGCTGACGAACAAATGTGCTGCGGATAGCCTTATCTGCTGAAGACCAAATTTGTTGCGGATAGGCTTCTCAGCATCATCAACACTGGATGCTATTGATAGGCAAATAATCAGCAGCTTTGGATGGCTACATCTTGCTACTGATCATCATCTTTGCTGCTGACAGCCGTGTGCCTTGAAGATAAATCGTTGCAGCTGACTATCCATGCCAAGCGTCACTGACAACTTTCTGCAAAAGCAACTGACACACTTAAAGCAGAAGGAACCTCAATGGTGCAACCAATAACGGACAACAATGCTCTTCTCCAAGCATGCAAGCAATGATGCATAAAGAAGACGCTTCAATAAAGTTAGCTAGTTTTAGACTAAACGTGTAATAGTTAGCTATATACAAAAGATCAATGGTCTGTGTTAGATCTGATCCTTAGAATCAAGGGTCTGTCTTGATTCTAAGTTAGTATAAATAATGTGTAAACACTTTATTGTAAGTGTGCTTTTTGATTGAGTTTCATTTGTAATCGTTTATTTGCAAAAGCTTAATACAACAGTGTTCTTATTAGTATTCTTTCTGTTTACTCGATTATACTTGTGTAGTTTCTATTGTTTTCGCCAATTTCAACTAAGAACAGAACCATCTTGTACTTTCACGATCCTACAAAGGTCTAGTTGTTATTATTTATAATGAAAATAAGTTTTAATAGAATTTCAAATCGTGTAAATGGTTCCTTTAATCAGACGTATAGTGTATTTACATACTTATTTAGAATTAAAATACATGTTTAGAATAATAATAAAAAATTTGACATATTGCGTTGAACGAGTACAAGTTTGAAATGAAAATGTCATTTTTGTAAGAATAAAATAATATCAGAAAAATCATAGATGTTACACAGCGGAAATACACGGATTTGTTCAGTGATTTGTGTGGGAACAAAGAAGAACGAGGCAGAGAGAAACATGAACATAAAGAAGAGAATCAACACAAAAATGATACATAAGCCATAACAACGAAGTCATCTCACATTACATACCAAAGAAGTACACATCTCTCGTCTATGCACAAGGTCCAGGGGTGGGAGAGCTCATCACGCCCGGACACCTCTCGACCTAGTTCCCAGAAGTTCCACCTACAAATGAAGACAAGTCTTCTATTTATAGGGGCAGGAACACTACCTGCGTACTTGGCTAAGTACGCAGGGCATTGGTCATGCGTACTTGCTAAGTACGCAAGGCAAAATCCTTGCGTACTTACTAAGTACGTAAGACCAACTGGTGAACAAGCTAAGTACGAAGGAACACCCTCCTGCATACTAGCCTAGTACACCTATACATAGAATTTAATCTATAGTTACTAAAACATGCTTCTACAGACTCCCTCTTAACTATAGCATCAAATTCTATCTATCACTAACACTGATATTCATCAGTTTACAAAGAATGTCCTAACATACTCCCTCTAAAATAATGACATCACGTGTCTTCTGGCGAGACTTGATCTTCAGGCATTCCACTTGAGATCTTCAAACTTCAGTCTTCAGTAGCCGAGTGATGACAAACCCGACTCCCTCTTAACTGTAGGTTTCATTGTAGACCAAACCAAGTGCTTCAATAAGAACCAACTAACCCAACACAACTCATTTTAGTTCATCCTCTCAGCAGTAGCAACCTTCACCCTGACTTAGAATTCCTCCAAATCAGCTGGCATATGATAGAGAGTTTGAATTTCCAGTAACCTGCATCAAACTATTCAGCTCCCATAGGAATTCCAGTAAGATAAACTTTAGTCTTCACACCATATGTGTCCAACTCTATCCTGCATCTTCACGAGTCAACCAAATTCCCGAAGATGTTCATTTCCAATTTCCCCTTTCAATGTAAGCTTCTCCTGACTAGACCAGAAACATGGGAATGTTTCCTATCCCGTCGGAAAATGATAAAAGGTTCCATCTTCAACTAATAATCCAATGAATATCCAGCTTTATCTTGAAAACACACGATAGAATCAAACACAAAATCATGCTCAGCAGTGTTCATCCTGAATCCAAACTCTAACATTCTTCAATTAGATCTTCATTCCTGGTTAACACCTCCTAATATGTATACATTCACCATGGCGTGAAGTTCCATAACTAGATTGTCTATCTGGCATTCCGCCCAGATCCCAAATGAGAAATCCAATCATAACTAAATCACATCAAATCTTGAACACAGGCTTGACCAATGAGCACGAAAACTATAGTTTACACGAGAAATCATAGTTGAGATCCATGTTACGTTAAAGTGGTATATATATAGGAAGTACCACCGGCTTTTCCACCACCTCTTTAATGTCTCATGAATACTAGATTTTTATCCCCCTCATTTCTCTGTAAACTATGACCAGCTTCATCACCGCTTCACTCAAATCTTCAAAACCACAACTAGTCAAATCTAGGATTTTATTCTTTTATTCCTTAGCAAAGATCCAAAACAGCAAATCCTTAGGTTCAAGTTGTTCCAGTATTCATCCCCTATTAAATAAGTATCATAGATACTCGTAGCCTACATATTCAGGTTTGAAAACCTAAACAATATGATTCTTTTTGCAAAGACCCAAAGCAGCAACATCTTCTCAAATAAAACGAGACCTTTAGCTGATGACGACCCAGTTGCTCAACTTGATTCAACATTCATTCCCTATTAAAGAAGTATCCCAGATACTCGTAGCCCACATTTTTAGGTTTTAACACTTAAACAATGTATGACAATTGGTATCATCCAAGAAAAATCTCGTCCTTGTTTTGCCAAGCCACATCAAATTTCGGTCCTGAAAAACCAAAATCACTATCTTCTCAAAATTGGCCCGAAACAAGCTTTCAAACGATCCTTAAATTTTTTTTTTTTTTAATCCCAAATGATAGTTCATGCGTACTTAGCAAATATGCAGATATAGGGTGTTCCTGCATACTTAGTAAGTTCGCAAAGCCTAGTCTACATGCGTACTTGATAAGTTCGCAAAGCCAAATGCCCATGCGTACATGCTAAGTTCGCAGAGCCAACTACTCATGCGTACTTAGCAAGTACGACGGACAACTACTCTTGCGTACTTAGTAAGTACGCAGGGAAAAACCCATGCGTACTTAGTAAGTACGAAGAAAAGATGAATTTGCGTACTTAACTAAAAGTAGCAGCGTTCTTAACGGATCTTGAGGTGAATGCTTCCAAAAGCTTAGATATCATCTTCTAACAAACCCTCAGACTTCCAAACACCAAATGAAGCGACAACAAAGACGAATCTAAGGATTTTTGACAGAAAAAGTAGCGAACTTTCATAACCCATATCTGCTCCAAAAACCCTAAAACTCGAATCTGGAACACAAATCAACGAACACCGAAGCTCTTATACCAGTTATAGGTCCTTGGAGCCTCGTCACGCAACGGAAATACACGGATTTGTTCAGTGATTTGTGTGGGAACAAAGAAGAACGAGGCAGAGAGAAACATGAACATAAAGAAGAGAATCAACACAAAAATGATACATAATCCATAACAACGAAGTCATCTCACATTACATACCAAAGAAGTACACATCTCTCGTCTATGCTCAAGGTCCAGGGGTGGGAGAGCTCATCACGCCCGGACACCTCTCGACCTAGTTCCCAGAAGTTCCACCTACAAATGAAGACAAGTCTTCTATTTATAGGGGCAGGAACACTACCTGCGTACTGGTCTAAGTACGCAGGGCATTGGTCATGCGTACTTGCTAAGTACACAAGGCAAAAGCCTTGCGTACTTACTAAGTACGCAGGACCAACTGGTTAACAAGCTAAGTACGCAGGAACACCCTCCTGCGTACTAGACTGGTACACCGATACATAGGATTTAATCTATAGTTACTAAAACATGCTTCTACATACTACTTTTTCAAAACTCAATTAGTTGGACTGTGCTTACTAGATTTCCATTTACTACGGCTTGATTGTACACTTGGATCCTTGTATGTTTTGACATATATGCCTTAGTTATACTTTGAACATATTGAATTCCAAATATTTTTTTTACTTAACTTTTGTTTGGTGTCAAAACCTATGTTACTCACCAACTAATTGTAGTTGACTTTTACTCACATGTTTCAGGTGCACTAGTTTGAGGACTCTACTTGATCATATAGGACTTGGACCTATTTTAATTTAATCTATGTTATGTCTTGAACGTTTCATTTTCCATTTTCCTTTGTGACACCGAGCATACGGGTGTTTTCCAGTGTCAAAACGTATTAATATATTATTATAATAATATAGGGATTAGTTTTATAAAAGGGAATTAAGGAAAAAGGCCAAAAAAAAATCGCACGAGACCATACTCGAATCCGGGTCTCCTGCGTGCAAGTCCAACACCCTAATCAAATCCGCCTGCAAGGGTCTCGCAACAAAACACGGATCGGTTTGTTTTTAACACTCAACCCCACTGTGTTCTTCCCCCCTTGCGAACCGAACCCAAATCCTGTCCCAAATCCCACGAATTCGATCGTGAGTGAACTTAAGATCATAAGGGTTTTGTTAATCCTGTTATGCGACCATGTAGGTGTATTTAATTGCAAAATCATTAAGTTTTGAATCGTTTATTGCTCGTTTGAAATCCCAAAACACTAGATTATGAACACGAAATAAAATTGGTTAAATTTGATAAGATTAAATGTTGGAACCATAGGGCTTTCACTGAGTTGATGATTGCGAAACTAACTATATGAATTAATTGAATTAAGGTTTTGTCTGGGGTATAGTTCGATTAAACCCGAAATGATATGAACCCTAGAATTGGTTCATGATTAATTCGATATTGTAAGCCTCAATTAGGTTAGGGCTTTCAATATACAGACCAAGACGGGTGTGAGGAAGGTTTTAATTACCAGATTGGATTTCGAATTGATGGTGCTCGACTAAACGGGTTTGCGACTACGAATGGTTTGGTTCCCGGAGACTCCGGCTTCTTATCCGATCAAATTGATGTATGCAAAAGCTTCAGGGAAGTTCGTACAAGGTGCGCAGAGTGTTAGACTTCAAGATTGCAATGCCAATTAATCGAATTCATGGATTTTTGATGAGGGGTTGGCGGTTACGGGTTTTAAGTGATTAATGAGGTTTAATTCGATCATTGGGGATGTTAAAACCTATGGAAATGATTAGTGCATGGTCGATATCATCAATGCCCATCAATCTAGTCGCGAATTCAAACGGTTTGGGGGTTATGGTTGCGAATTTGAATCAAGAACATGGAGGTTTGACTTTTAAAAGTCAACCCATTGATTTTGAGTTAAAAATGTTCAATTTTGACATTCAGAAGTCAAACATATCAGCTTTGAGTTAATTGCACAATTAGTCCTTATAATTTCATGCATATGTGTTTGAGGTTTTGACAGAATTAATCCTTGGAGTTACTATTTGGGTTAACAGGGTTTACTTGAATTTGTCGGGTGTCACATCATCCCCTAGTTGAAAGAATTTTTATCCCGAAAATTAAATAACGTAGCTAATAATAAAAAAAATTATGGATGTCACACCTTAAGCAGAAACTTAGTTTAGCACCAATCCTAGCATTACCCAAAGGAAGTGATGACTTCGTCATCTATTGTGATGCCTCCCAAATTGGTCTAAGTTGTGTGTTGATGCAGCGAGAAAAGGTGATAGCCTACGTATCATGACAACTTAAGATTCATGAGAAAAACTATACCACACATGATCTCGAACTTGTTGCCATAGTTTTTGCTCTAAAGATTTGGAGATACAATCTGTATGGTACTAGGTGTGTGATATATACAGACCATAAAAGTCTCCAGCATATATTAAATCAGAAGGAATTGAATATGAGACAGAGAAGATGAATGAAACTCATTAATGATTATGATTGTGAGATTAAATACCATCATGGGAAAGCTAATGTCGTTGTATATGCTTTAAGTAGGAAAGAGAGAATCAAGCCTATCAAGATAAGAGCCTTAAGGTTAGAAATCAAAATAGACTGGATGGATCAGATCAAGGAAACCCAAAACCAAGTATATGGGATAAGGCTATCCGCAGCAGATTTGTTCTTCAGCAGAAGAACAAGTATCTGAAGCAGATAGGCTTATCCGCAGCAGTTTGTCGATCTGCAGCAAACTCTGAGGTCCACAACAGTTGTACTTATAGAATTTTGTAGCCATCAGTCTTTATTTCTACAAACTCCCCCTAGATTGATGCTACCAAAACTCTCTTACTGCTTTTGCTGCTGAATCTTTTCCATGTTGCAGACTATCCTTTCTACCTCATAGCCTCTTGGGTCCTGACTGGGATTGTTTAGAGGAAGCTCAGATAGAGTCTTTATGTCTTTGCTTGGCATTTTGAAGATGGCCTTGCTTGAACATATCATCTTCTGTCCTTTAACATCAATCAAGATAAACTCGTTGGTATCAGCCTTGAAGGACCAACAGGTGAATGGAGAATGGGATTGAATAGGTTTGGCATCAATGATTACATCTTTACTAGGGTTGAAGTGATGTTTGATTGCTAGCAAAATATGTCTCCCACCTTCATTATCTAGCTTATGGGCTTCACCCAACTCCAATATTCTTCTTAGATCGGAGTCTGGGAGTTGTAGTACCTCATCAACAGATTTATAGATAGGTCTTTTCAGTTCTTCCTTTCCCCTGAATACTTCAAACCATTTTTTTGAGTGTTGTAGAACCAGACAACTATTTCTCTTGAGTCTTCTGGTGTGATGGTAGGTTTGGTTTTCTTCTTGGAAGGCTGCTGATGAGGAGGAGCTAGGTGGAGGGATTTGGACTTTGTGGGAAGAGAGGAATGAGGTCTAGGCTGGAGAGTGGAAATATGGTGGGAGGAGGAAGTAGTGGATGAGGGAGAAGGCTTGGGTTTCTTTGATTTGTGTTCAGCAGTTTGAGTTATCACCCTTTTCTTGGAGCCTGTTCCCCAATCTTTCTCCGTCGTCCTTCTTGACTTTGGAGTACAAGGCTTGCAAGTTCATGAAACTCACGGGGCCTGGCCTTTTTCCACTTTCTCCTCTGGCCTTCAGGAAGTTAGTCATGACCTTCCTTTCTTCATGGGTCCTTATGTTGAATGCAATGGTCTTCTTGGATTTTTTCTTGGCTTTTTCTTCTTCTTCATCCCTTTTCTTATTTGCCAATTGACCTTGCTGACCCGTGAAGGCTCTGTAGATTTCTTTATTTGATAGTTTCTCAAGGTAGTCTGCATCCTCACCTTGAGAAATCAGAGCTGCTATCCATTCTTCTCTCATTTCTTTGGCTAGTTCAAAATCAGTTATTCTGAACTTAGCCTCTTCCCTTTTCTTCTTCTCCATTTCTTCTTCTTCTTCTTTATTAAACTGTTCCTACAGCTGAAGAGCTTGGGATTCATCTTCTTGTAATTGAGAAGCTGCAGGAAATCTGGCTTTGAGATCAACCAGCTGTTTAGCATACAGCTGGATTTTTTGTTCTCTGAAGAGCATGGCAGCTTTTCTTTCTTGGAATTTTTCTTAGCTCTACCATCTCCTCTTCTTCTCTTCTTGTTCTTCTTTCCACCCTTTCCTTTTGCTCTTTCATCAGTCTCTCTTCCACCTCTTAAGTCATTACTCCCTTCCCCTTGGCTTTGGTTGATGCCTCTGCTTCAGCTTCATGGATCACAACAACAGATGTTTTAGATACTGTTGGGATCTCTTCTTCAGCTTCATTGGCAGTTTGGGGAGTGAATGGGGGAAGGTTTCTTGCTTCATCTTCTTCCTATTCACACCCAGTTATTTCCTTCCAACTTTTCCTTACATCCTCCAACTCTATTCTTCTAGATTATGTTGCAGTGATCAGAGTGGCGATTGGTGAGGAGAGAAAATATAAATCTGAGTCAGAGGAGGCATCTTCTACAAGGCGTCCCTCCTTTTCAAAAATGTTGTATAGGAAGTCTGAGTTGAGGAGTAAGATCTCATTGATGTGGTTGAAGAAGACAGATGATCCATCACTAAGAAAGAAGGTGAAGCCAGAGGGCCTAGTGCACGACCATCCTAGCACTGCCAGTCCCCTGACAATCTCATTGTGTATGAAGCTTCTCCAGCAAACAGTTTCTTCGTCAGTTAAAGTACTGCTCCTGATCAGGTCAAGTCTACTTGGAGCCAGTCTTTGTGCTGCTGCTGTAGAAGATTTTGCGCGGTCTTTAGGATATGCCACGCTGTTTACTTCTTCTAATAGTGCTTCAAACCAAGGTAGATTTTCCTCCATTAAGTCTTGGAACCTGCAAATTGCAAGTTTTGCTGAGAGATCTGAAGAGGTGTTGATGCAGCTGGATAAATACAGTTCAAGCACTTGAAGAGGATTTAGTGCATCCTAGTTCAGCTCTTCTACTCCGCTGAACTCTTCCCCAATCCAGAATCTCTCAGATTGACCATCATACCCCCAAGCTAGTATGGAGTCAAAATCTAGCGTGTATGCAGTCAGAGTGAATTTGGTGGTAGTGGTTAGACTTATTATGACCGCTGCTTCAGAAAGAATGCTGACTGATGGAGGTGTGTCTTCATGGTGACTTGTATTTGTCAACACCTCATCACAGGCTCGAACAACCAACTTCCAATCCTCAGTGATTTCTTCCTCTTCATCTACAGAGTCTGGAAAGTCATGAACTTGAACAAAGGCAGGTTTGAATAAGGAACTTTGAAATGCAGCCTGCCCTTGTATCCAGTCCTCAAGGCTATCAGCATCATCTTCTACTACGACTATCTCCCCCTTTTTGGTTGCATCAGTGTAAAGGGTTGAATCTGTTTGAGTTCCCACTGATACAAGGGAAGGAGTAGGCACAGTTCGGCATTGATGGGCTTTATGCATAGAGACTTGGTGCCTTAGTTTGGACACTTCAGCCTCTAGCATAGCCACCCTAGCCATCAATTCCATATTTTTGAGTTTCAGACTGTCCTCACCACAGTTGTGGAATCCTTGGAGCTGGATAGGGTCTTTGGCCTAGCCTCTTCATCTCCATCACCCTAGTTTTCTTGGAACCTGGGATTCCTCTCAAGGAAGAGTGTTTCAAAGGAAACATCCTCATTGTGAGTTGCCGTGGTTAGGGTCTTAGTGATGTTATCACTGTCCTCTTGGTTAGTTGATGTACCAGTAGTAGTGAAAGCCCTTTCCACATTCACTCTATCAGTACTCCCAGAGTGAACCTTCTTGGGTGATGAACCTGGGTTAGGTGCACTAGCAGCCAAGTCAATCAATACCTCCTAGATAGTGGTTGTTTGAGAAGGAATATCATCTTGACAAGGTGCCTCTGCACTTAATTTCAGAGAAGAAAAATAATGGAATGGCTCAGTGGGTTTTTTCTATGGATCCGGGATGTGATCCTGATCCTAATGGAGAAGCTTCCAAGGAAGTCTCTCTAATGATGTGGCTATCCCTTTTGATATTCTCATCAGAATTTTAGGATTCTGAATGAGGGCTTTTAGGTTGGGATTGGGCCTTTGAGACAAGAAGAGAAGGAGTCTTCTTGCTCCTTTTTCTAGTATATTTTGCCGCAACGGGGGCCCTTTGTTCCAGTTGAACGATAACATCTAAAACAGGTGTAAGTAATTTCTGTGCCTGTGCATCCTTAGTAGTATGCACAGGGGTTCGAACAGTGGAAGCAAATTGTTGTTCAGGATGTGAAGAGGAGGGTGTGGGATCAGTATCAGCTGGGATTGTTGAACTGTCACCCTGTATGTTCATCATTGTAGATAACAATAGAACATTGACCCCTGAGAACTTTTTGGAAACAGTTCTCATACTTTAAAAAATGTTATTTTTATGTCCCAGCATAAGATAGATTTTTACAGATTTTGAAAGATCTTATAATTCGTTATTGAAAACCTCCTGCAAGAATCTTGGGTACATAAAAAATGATTGCTTTGCACCTTCTTGAACATTATATCTCAAACCTTCAAAGATGAGATGTGCAAAGTTGAGACCCTGGCTAGAAACTATACCATGAACAGCAGAGGCAAGTGCAGAGCTAACTTGATGCCATCCACTTCTCTTCTGGGATATGCATTGTAGAAGAGTGTGGTATAGAAACTTCCATGGAGGGCCCATCAACGCCTTTTCTATTGTGTACTCGTTCTGATTTCCAGTGTACCCTATGGATACAAAGGTCCTCATGTATTCTTCCTTCGAGTATGAAATGGCGGCCCCCTCGTATTGAATCTTGAGATGTTTTCGTAAAGTAGCTTCAGTGATGGTGATGTCTTTGCCATCTACCTTGGCTTGGATTTGGGGTATCCCATGTTCGGTAGAGTAGACGGCGGAGTTTCAGAAGTCCTCCATGTGAGGGATGTAAATGGTTGGGTTTACAGTGAGTGCATGGTGTATCTTTGATCGACAGAGAAAGTCGATCATGTCATTGAATCCCTCGGACTTCTTTCATTTGATTAAGTATGCCGTGAGGTTGTGATATGGAGAGAACTTATCATCGGGATGGTTTATGTCTACCTCTGCCATTTTGTTGGGTTTGGAGGGAAATATGAAGGTTTTTGAAGTGTGGTTAAGGATGGAAAGCTTTGAATGTTGTGGAGGCTTGAGAGAAAGTGATGGGAGTTAATGTGAAGAGGTGGTGAAGAAATTTGATTTGTGTTATAACGGCACAGGAGAGAAAAAGCAAAAATACTTGTACAGTACAACCTTGTTCACTTTTTATTGTTACAGCTGTAATACACTAAAGCATTCATGGTAAAGACTGAGAGAAATTTTCACAGCGGGTAAAGGTTAATTTGGACTTAGATTTACCCATCAGGAGCAAACTTGGTTGCTGCGGATGGTTAAGCCTATTCGCTGCAAGCTTGGTTGCTGTGGATGGTTAAGTTTGTCTACCGCAAACTCAATTGCTGCTTATGGATGCAATAATCCGCAACAAGGATGTTGCTGCTGAAAGCCTTAAAGCTATCCGCAGGAAACTTGTTCCTGCTGATAACATAAAGCAGTCAGTGGCAAATTCTTTGCAGCTGAAGATTAAACCTGTCAGCAGTGAGAAAAAAAAATTGCTGCTGACTTATAACTTTTATTTTTAACAAAGGACAAACACATATACAAAACAAAATTTTAGAGACAGTTTTTAATCAAAGTTCATCATAACAATAGATTCAACTAAATATCTAAATCTAGCTTCATCAAAAGGTTTTGTAAACAAATCAACATATTGCTCATTGGTATGAACTTTGGTTAAAGTAATTCTCTTTTTCTCAGCTTGATCTCTTATGAAGTGATACCTGATGTCAATGTGCTTTGTCTTAGAGTGCTGCACCGGATTATTTGTGATTGATATAGCACTCATGTTGTCAATGTGAAAGGGAGTTGCCTTGAAAGTCATCCCATAATCCAGCATTTGGTTTTGTATCCAGATGACTTGTGCACAGCAACTTGAAGCTGCAATGTATTCTGCTTCTGCTGTAGAAGTTGAGACACATGTTTGCTTCTTGCACTGCCATGAAATCAGTCTCCCTCCCAGAAACTGACATCCCCTAATGTGGACTTTTTGTCCACGTTGCATCCCCCATAATCACTGTCAGTGTATGCATACAGATTGAACTTATCATTTTTAGAGTGCCATAGCCCAAGTCTTGGGGTTCCCTTTAGGTATCTAAAAATTATCTTGACAGCTTGAAGATGTGAATTCTTTGGAGCTGCATGGAATCTTGCACAGAGACATACTACAAACATGATATCTGGCCTTGAGGCAGTGAGATACATGAGAGACCCTATCATTGCACGGTACTGATGTTAATCAGTGTCTTGACCATATTTGTCTAGAGTCAGTTGATGGTGCACTTGCCTAGGGGTTCTTGCAACAGAGCAGTCAGCCATCTTGAATCTTTCCAAAATGCTCTTGACATATTTGGAATGGCTGATAAAGATTCCATTTGGAACTTGTTTGACTTGAAGACCAGAAAGAAATTTAGTTCACCCATTGAACTCATTTCAAACTTTGAGTGCATCAGGATCTCAAAGTATTTATGCAATTCTTCCTTATTGATCCAAAGATGATATCATCAACGTAGATTTGTACCAGTAAAATTTCTCCCCCTTCATCTTTGATAAACAAGGTATGGTCAATGGCACCTCTTCTGAAGTTGTTGCTTAGTAGATATCCAGACAAAGTTTCATACCAGGCTCTTGGGGCTTGATGTAAGCCATACAGAGCTTTGTATAGTTTGACCACTTGGTTAGGATTTGCGGGATCTACAAAGCCTTGAGGCTGTTTGACATATACTTCTTCACCAATCTTCCCATAAAGAAAGGCACTCTTGACATCCATTTGATAGACCACGTAATTCTTAGATACAGCATATTCTAGGTAGATTATGATGGCCTCCAGCCTGGCAACAGGAGCAAAGACTTCATCATAGTCAATTTCCTCTTCCTGAGTGTAGCCTTGAGCTACAAGTCTGTCTTTGTTCTTGACTACAATGCTTTCTCATATTGCTTGTTCCTGAATACTCATCTTATGCCAATGTCAGATTGACCAGGTGGAAGATCAACAAGTTTCCAGACATCCTGTCTCTTGAATTGCAGCAACTCTTCCTGTATTTCCTCAATCTAACTGTTGTGTTTCAGAGCTTCATCTATCATCTTGGGTTCCACCTGAGATAGAAAACATGAAAACAAACATATATTGGCCTCATGAGATTTGCTTCTTGTTAGAACTCCTTGGTGAACTTGGCCAATAATATTTTCCAGAGGATGTTCCTTGTTGATCCTCTGTGCTGGTACCACCTCCAGCTGTATCCCTTCCTCAAGATTGCTTTGATTTTGATCAGGGATTTCTACATTCATGGTGAAAGAGTCTTCAATATCAACAGCTACATCAGTATTATCAGCAATAGTATTTGCAGCATCAACAACATTTACCGAAGCGTCTTCATTCAAATTTTCATTTTCAAACAAGCTACTGCTGGTGACATTGGAGAGTCTGGTTCCGGCTTCACTTGCTTCAATGGCTTCCATAACAGATGGAGGATCAATGGATGGTCTTTTCAGACTGATGGAAGATTTAGGAAAATCCAGTCTGTAGTCAGAGAAGAAAGAGGAAGATGGTGCTTGTGAAGAGGTAGATTCCATATTTGAGAAGATGAGAGGCTCAAATATTTGGATGAAGAAGTGTATGTCAAAGAGCCAGTTTGGGCCTTTTCCCTGTTCACAGGCAATGTGTTCTCTACATTCCACATTGGCTGATTCTTTCACAATTCTTGTTCTTGAGTTGAATACTCTGTAGGCCTTAGATTGAGAGGAATAGCCCACAAAATATCCTTCATCAGATTTGGCATCAAACTAAGGAAGAACCCCATGTGTGATCATAATTGTGCATGGACAACCAAAAGGTTTTAGAAATCCAATGTAGGGAACTCTTTGGAACCATAGTTCATAAGGTGTGTTGTTGAGAGGCTTAACTATGAGAACTCTATTTTGCACATAGCAGGCTGTGCTTACTGCTTCTTCCCAAAATGTGAGAGGCAGTTTTGAGTCAGCCAACATAGATCTTGCTAACTCCATTAGAGTTCTGTTTCTTCTTTCAGCAACTCCATTTTGTTGAGAAGTTCTTGGAGCGCTGTATTGTCTTTCTATTCCCTTGCTTTCACAGAAACAGTTCAAGGTGTGGTTCTTGAACTCTGTGCCCTGATTACACCTTATGATCATTACCTTCTAATTGCTTTGATTCTCTATCCTAAGAATGTAAGATTTGAGAATCTCAGCAGTTTCATCTTTAGTTTTCAAGAAGTATACCCATGAGAGTCTGGTGTAGTCACCAGTTATCACCAGACAGTATAACTTCTTACCCAATGACATAATATTTGTAGGACCAAAGAGATCCATATGAAGCAGCTGTAGTGGAGTGTCATTTGTATTCAAAGTCTTGGGCTTGTGAGAACTCTTGTGTTACTTCCCCTTCAAACAAGCAATGCAATGATCTTCTAGCTGGAATTCTTTGTCAGGAAGCCCTCTGACAAGATTATCCTTCACCAATTTGTTGATGGTTTTGATGTTAACATGGCTTAATCTCTTATGCCAGAGAGCTGGTTCATCAACTGAAGCTTTTAACAGAAAACAGGATACACTGCCAGATGGAGTGACCTCATTCATGACAAGCACATAAAGATTTTCTTTTCTCTGAGCAGTTAATAAAATCTTTTCTAGAGGAGGTTTGGATAAGCCAGGAGACAGTACAAAGCATTCTTTATATGTGAAGAGCATCCAATGCTTTTGATCACAGACCTGGAAAACACTCATGAGATTGAAGTCCAATTATTTGACATAGTTTACCATTTCAATACTCATTCTTTTATTGGACACAGTTCCTTGTCCAGTAATAGATCCTCCTTTTGGAGTCACTTCCAAAGGCAACATATCCTCCATTGAAATGTCTGAAGTTGGAGAGGATGGATCTGTTGCCTGTCATGTGCATGGAACAACCACTGTCTACCACACAGGTGTTATTCTTGTAACCCGGTTGTCCCTGCACATGAGAGAGATTAGTTAGAGGGAGGAATCCAAGAGCTTGCATCCTTGTAAAAAAGGGTTCTCGGATTATCAGTATCAGCATGTGTGCATTCAACGGAACCAATGATGATTCATCGAGGAATTTTGGCTTTCCAATGCTGAATTGGTGGTTTTCCAGCTCTCTTTGCTTTGTCAGCAGCAGAAGTTGCAACTGAGGACTTTGGCTTATCAGCAGCAGATTTTGTTGATACTGATGGTTTTACTTGACCAGCAGCAATATTGGTTGCTGCGGAAGACTTGTTGATGTATTGCAAAATACATCCGTTTTACTGTCTATTTTATTCCCACTTTGTGTTTGTTTTGCGTCGGTTTTCTTCTATAACTGCTCGTACTTAATATTTCTATATATTTTGGTTGTTAAGTCACAAAGGAAGCGGATATGATTGAAAACGAAGAAGAACGAGTTTTCCGGTTCGTGCGAGAGGGCTGTGGATAAGAAAAAAAAAAGAAACTTTCTGGATTTTTACCCCTGTGGCGTAGCGCGACAGGTTTTGGAATTTCGTCGCGCTACGCGAGGAATTCAAAATGTCAGAATTGCCCTTTTAATGATTGCCCGACTGTTTTGTCTTTTCTAGGGCACTCGCGCTACGCGAGGATGAATCAAGATCCCGTCGCGCTACGCGACGGGTGGTTTTTCGCAGAAACCCCTTTTTAAACCAAAAATTAGAAAACCCTAAGGAGAACGAGCTAGAGCGGCGGGAGACCACCTTGTGACGGCAAAAAACGAAAAGTAGGAACATTCTAGCCTCAAGAAGGTGATTGTGGACTAAAATCGGAGGAGGAGAAGTGGATATTGATCAAGAACAAGCGTTGGGATCGAAGAATTGAAGCCGGATTCACCTCGGGTTACATATTTTTGATTCGTTCTTGTTTTCTTGTCAATTCAAACATGATGAACAGCCTAGTTACTTATTGTTTTATAATTTTGAACATGTTTCTTGGCTAGATTCTTGTTGTCTACCTAGGTTTAGATGATTGCACATGTTTAACATTGGTTTTTGTTGGTTTTTAGAACTTTTGAATGTGAAGAACTCATGATGTAACAAACTTGGTTTTGATCATTGGATGTGTATGCGTATTTAGTATTATCAATTGAATGATTTTTCAATTCTCATGTGCTTTGATGAATGTCTTTCATATAATAGGTGCATGCTAGATCAATTGTCGTGTGTTTTTGATTATTGGATGGTTTGCTAGACGTAGTATTTCATAGGAATGAAATTCGTGAATTGGTAAATCTAAATATTCAACCAATCTTAATAGCTGTGAGGTGAGAGATTGTCGGTTTATCTCGTGTGTCTGATCGCTAGTTTAGAATCTTTGTGAGAAGGTCTGTCTAGTTCGTCATTCGCATCTTGTTTACCGAGTCCAATAGGAAATTCTTAGTTATCCCTTGCACTTAGGTGTATTGAGACTTTCGTGCTGTGAGGTAGATTGTCTAGCGGATACTTCTTGAGTAGACTAGATGACCTGTGAGGGGAACCTGTCCAGCCGGTGGTTTAACGGCTTTTAGGTCTCTTAGTTGACAATCCTTGAGAATGGTCGAGGGTGCTCTAGGTTCCCTTTGAGTTTAGTATTTTAAGATCCCGGTATCACATCAGTTCCATTACCGATAGAACCTTCGTCAGACACATGTAGGATTCAGGCCTAGGTAGTGCTTTCACCCTATCTGTTTTCGTTCCGTAGTTATTCTCACGCTAGTTTGTTTGTCCTCGTCTTTTCCTTTATTTTCTATAGTTTATTTCTCTCTTAAATAAAAGAAACCCCCCTTTTTTGTAATTAGTTATCCTGCATCTGAGTCAGTATTTCGCTGTACATACAGTGTCCGTAGGTTCGATACTCGGTCTTATCTATCTATTCTGCAAACGATCGGTACACTTGCCGTATTGTGCGCGTTAGTTTAGGTTTGTCCGTTTTATTATAAATATTAGAACTTATAGGTTTTTGCGTATAGTTCGTAGCACATCAAGTTTTTGGCGCCGTTGCCGGGGACACTTGGCAATAGCGAAATTGACTTTGATTTTAGGATTTGTGTATATTTTTCTTTTATTTGGGTGTTTTAGATTAGGTTGTATTTCTTTATTTTTATTTTTATTTATTTTGAAAGAAGAGGAAGATGTGGTGTGAGAATTGTGGTGGACCCCATTGGACGCAGCAATGTCAGCATTTTTATTCATATGGGTATTCTGCGCACCGGTACGATGAGAGATATCAGGAGGATGATGCGTTGGCGAGATCGTACCATTTGATGGAGCTGATGGAAAAGGAAGCGAGAGCCGAAGACATCAAATGGAGAGCTGAGATGGATCTTCTAACAAGTCAGATTGAAGCACTTAAACTTGCAATGGCTACATCTATGAAGCAGATAGAGGATCCTGTGATTGATGATTCATTAGAGCCTGAGACGAGAACGGACAGCGGAGTTTTTGCTATTTCCGATAGTTCTTCCCAAGTCCCACCTCCGGCTCGGCATATATTTGATTTTGAGGATCCGGATGTAGAAGAACACATCCAAGCTTATTTGAGGCACGATCTGCAGGCGGACAGACCAGCTGATGTGGAGAGAGACGTGATTTTTGCTGTAGAGGATACATTTGTTCCGAGTGTAGATGAGGCTGTAGTTGCTCACTTCCGAGCGCAGGTGGAGAATCTTCACATCCCATCAGCAGAAGAAGTCAGGCAGATAGATTGGAGTGCCCGGTTTGCTGAGATGGAGGCCAGGTGGGCAGAGGAAGGTGAAGTATTCGACACACCAGGACCAGAGACGTTAATGGACGAGTCAGTCCCACCTCTGGTTCAGCAGGATGTCCCAATTCAGTCGATTTCCGCATTGTGGGCCGATTCTGATGATGAGTTGGAGTTTTCATCTGATCCCGTGACCACAGAGCATCCTAATGATTAGATTGATGAGGAAAGTGAGAAAGCCAGGATAGAGGATGACATGATGAAGGAGGAGGAGCATGTACTATCTTGGGAGTTTGAGTTTGGTGATGAGTTGGTTGGTTTTACAACTCAAGAGGCTGATGAGGTGTTTGACCCTGTTGGTGACATTACTACTCTCGAGACATTACTTTATGGAGAGCCAGCAGCGGTTATCGAGCAGTCACCAAACCGAGAGGATGAAGAAGAAGTGATGGAGATGGAGCGACCACTTCTTGTTGAGGATGAGCAAACCCCAAGTGTGGGGATTGCTGATGATGATAGCCGGCCCGTGGATGACGACGATGATTATGGATCGCCATCCAGATCCAACGTGCCACGGGATAGGGTGAGAGAGCGCCTGGACCGGCATATTTCGAGGACAAATACCTGGTCGATTAGAGGTCCTGCAGTTGTTCCAGACTGCAGAGACGACCATGCTCCTCATTACATGCATGGCATACAGTTCGGTCCAGGAAAATTCAAGTCTTGGTGGCCCGACTCGAGTCTGTTTCGAGTCTTCTGGGGCCTGGTTGTTGGATTCTTCCCGTCCATCGACAAGAGAATGAGATTGAGTAAAAATGATGGGAAGAGGATTAAGGAGAGACCTCCTGATTGAGTTTACTTGCGAGGCACGTGTCTGGCTGAAGACTCTTCTGTAAACTTAGCGCTACTGGGAGGCAACCCAGATTTTCGCTTTAGTTATTTATTTGCTTTATTTTAGCTGTCATTGTGTTTGTTGCTTCTCCTGTTCTGTGATTCGTCCTTATTATTATGGCTGCTTGTATTTTGTACATTATCTGTTTTATTTTGTTTTATTTTTATTCTATTATTTGTGTCAGTATTATGCTGCTCGGGTTTTGCTTGTTGTTGTTTTGCAGGTTTGGTTTTTCATAACCCGTACTCAATCACCATTCGGGTTGTGGAAAACCAGTTACATATGATTGGAGGTGCCCGACAACTGGTTTGGAGCACGATCGCGAATGGAATGCTATACGATCGTGCAGAGAGATTTGGATCAAAGTAATACATTGCTAACCAGCTAAGTCTTTTCCTTTTCTCCTTATCTTGTCTTTTTATTTATTTTTCTTTTATTTTTATTTTTTCAGACTGTCTTCTGATTCCACATTGGGGACAATGTGTTGTTTTAAGTGTGGGGATGGGAGACTCCGTCTGGGTTTTTGTATATTGAGTCTGTTTTTGCCTTATAGCTTAAAAAAAAAATTAGCAGCGAGAACACAACGAGAGCGAAGTGTGGGGATGCTGAATCCTCAACAAGGCTTTGGGAGCTGCTGCATTCTTGGAGCATATTGACCCGCCAAAATACCAGCTAAGTCTTTTCCATTTTCTTTTACTTTTCCCTGTTTTTGTTTTTGAGTCGTGTTTCCATTCCTGCATTGAGGACAATGCAAAGTTTAAGTGTGGGGATGGGACACTGTCGTTTAGTTTTGTTTTTTTTCGTTTAGAGTGTGTTTTTTTTTTTGAAAAAAAAAATTTTGAAATTGTTCCTGAATTGATTTTGAATTTATGAGAAAATAATTTAGCAGTTCGTTGATTATCATTTAATTGAAACTTGTGGGAAGGAAATCATAGCAAACTTGTGATGTGTTGGTAGGTCTAGTTAGCTAGCAAGCCCTTGATAAATTTAATTAAGAATAATATTAACTTGTGATTTCTACATTCTTTTAGGCCGATAGTGTAATTCCAACCAGTAGGGTGAGGTAGGTAAAGTCCTGATTTGCTCAAATCTTGTGTCTATAGAATCTCTAGTTTATTTCCCCCTTTTCCTCTGTTCTGCGATGAAAGAGACCTGGGAAAGGATCGCGTCGCCCTGTTGCTATAGACGCATAACGGGTTCACGCTGCTGATCACAATTAAAAGATGCCCAAAAAGCTATAAGCTTGTCAATAAAAAAAAATAAAAAAAATAAATAAATATATAAAATAATAAATATGGGCCAGCTGTAAATTATTGCAAATGATCTGATGGAAAAAACATAAGAGTATTTTATATTCACGAGTTAATTCGTTAAACTAGCTTATCATAACTAATCCTTGCCAAGCACGAAAGTAGGTAGCTTTGTGCCAAGAGAATGTGGGTCACGGTTAATTGGGTAAATATATAAAATATTTTTGGCTTGTTTAGTTTCCTAGATTTAAAATGGACCAGTATACCAGCAATCATGGTTTCTATGTCAGTATTTCCCCTTGTTAATATGAAATGATTTAATTCGGGCTCGCTAATCTTTGATCTCTTTATTCTAATCTTTTTCAGGGACGAGAAAGAGTTAAGTGTGGGGATGTGATGTATTGCAAAATACATCCATTTGACTGTCTATTTTATTCCCACTTTGTGTTTGTTTTGCGTCGGTTTTCTTCTATAACTGCTCGTACTTAATATTTCTATATATTTTGGTTGTTAGGTCACAAAGGAAGCGGATATGATTGAAAACGAAGAAGAACGAGTTTTCCGGTTCGTGCGAGAGGGCTGTGGATAAGAAAAAAAAAAGAAACTTTCTGGATTTTTACCCCTGTGGCGTAGCGCGACAGATTTTGGAATTTCGTCGCGCTACGCGAGGAATGCAAAATGTCAGAATTGCCCTTTTAATGATTGCCCGACTGTTTTGTCTTTTCTGGGGCCCTCGCGCTACGCGAGGATGAATCAAGATCCCGTCGCGCTACGCGACGGGTTGTTTTTCGCAGAAACCCCTTTTTAAACCAAAAATTAGAAAACCCTAAGGAGAACGAGCTGGAGCAGCGGGAGACCACCTTATGACGGCAAAAGACGAAAAGGAGGAACATTCTAGCCTCAAGAAGGTGATTGTGGACTAAAGTCGGACGAGGAGAAGTGGATATTGATCAAGAACAAGCGTTGGGATCGAAGAATTGAAGCCGGATTCACCTCGGGTTACATATTTTTGATTCGTTCTTGTTTTCTTGTCAATTCTAACATGATGAACAACCTAGTTACTTATTGTTTTATAATTTTGAACATGTTTGTTGGCTAGATTCTTGTTGTCTACCTATGTTTAGATGATTGCACATGTTTAACATTGGTTTTTGTTGGTTTTTAGAACTTTTGAATGTGAAGAACTCATGATGTAACGAACTTGGTTTTGATCATTGGATGTGTATGCGTATTTAGTATTTTCAATTGAATGATTTTTCAATTCTCATGTGCTTTGATGAATGTCTTTCATATAATAGGTGCATGCTAGATCAATTGCCGTTTTTAATTATTGGATGGTTTGCTAGACGTAGTATTCCATAGGAATGAAATTCGTGAATTGGTAAATCTAAATATTCAACCAATCTTAATAGCTGTGAGGTGAGAGATTGTCGGTTTATCTCGTGTGTCTGATCGCTAGTTTAGAATCTTTGTGAGAAGGTCTGTCTAGTTCGTCATTCGCATCTTGTTTACCGAGTCCAATAGGAAATTCTTAATTATCCCTTGCACTTAGGTGTATTGAGACTTTCGCGCTGTGAGGTAGATTGTCTAGCGGATACTTCTTGAGTAGACTGGATGACCTGTGAGGGGAACCCGTCCAGCCGGTGGTTTAACGGCTTTTAGGTCTCTTAGTTGACAATCCTTGAGAATGGTCGAGGGTGCTCTAGGTTCCCTTTGAGTTTAGTATTTTAAGATCCCGGTATCACATCAGTTCCATTACCGATAGAACCTACGTCAGACACGTGTAGGATTCGGGCCTAGGTAGTGCTTTCACCCTATCTGTTTTCTTTCCGTAGTTATTCTCACGCTAGTTTGTTTGTCCTCGTCTTTTCCTTTATTTTCTATAGTTTATTTCTCTCTTAAATAAAAGAAAAACCCCTTTTTTGTAATTAGTTATCCTGCATCTGAGTCAGTATTTCGCTGTACATACAGTGTCCGTAGGTTCGATACTCGGTCTTATCTATCTATTCTGCAAACGATTGGTACACTTGTCGTATTGTGCGCGTTAGTTTAGGTTTGTCCGTTTTATTATAAATATTAGAACTTGTAGGTTTTTGCGTATAGTTCGTAGCACATCAAGTTTTTGGCGCCGTTGCCGGGGACACTTGGTAATAGCGAAATTGACTTTGATTTTAGGATTTGTGTATATTTTTCTTTTATTTGGGTGTTTTAGATTAGGTTGTATTTCTTTATTTTTCTCTTTATTTTTATTTTTATTTATTTTGAAAGAAGAGGAAGATGTGGTGTGAGAATTGTGGTGGACCCCATTGGACGCAGGAACGTCAGCATTTTTATTCATATGGGTATTTTGCGCACCGGTACGATGAGAGATATCAGGAGGATGATGCGTTGGCGAGATCGTACCATTTGATGGAGCTGATGGAAAAGGAAGCGAGAGCCAAAGACATCAAATGGAGAGCTGATATGGATCTTCTGACAAGTCAGATTGAAGCACTTAAACTTGTAATGGCTACATCTATGAAGCAGATAGAGGATCCTGTGATTGATGATTCATTAGAGCCTGAGACGAGAACGGACAGCGGAGTTTTTGCTATTTCCGATAGTTCTTCCCAAGTCCCACCTCCGGCTCGGCATATATTTGATTTTGAGGATCCGGATGTAGAAGAACACATCCAAGCTTATTTGAGGCACGATCTGCAGGCGGACAGACCAGCTGATGTGGAGAGAGACGTGATTTTTGTTGTAGAGGATACATTTGTTCCGAGTGTAGATGAGGCTGTAGTTGCTCACTTCCGAGCGCAGAAGGAGAGTCTGCACATCCCATCAGCAGAAGAAGTCAGGCAGATAGATTGGAGTGCCCGGTTTGCTGAGATGGAGGCCAGGTGGGCAGAGGAAGGTGAAGTATTCGACACACCAGGACCAGAGACGTTAATGGACGAGTCAGTCCCACCTCTGGTTCAGTAGGATGTCCCAATTCAGCCGATTTCCGCATTGTGGGCCGATTCTGATGATGAGTTGGAGTTTTCATCTGATCCCGTGACCATAGAGCATCCTAATGATCAGATTGATGAGGAAAGTGAGAAAGCCAGGATAGAGGATGACATAACGAAGGAGGAGGAGCATGTACTATCCAGGGAGTTTGAGTTTGGTGACGAGTTGGTTGGTTTTACAACTCAAGAGGCTGATGAGGTGTTTGACCCTGTTGGTGACATTACTACTCTCGAGACATTACTTTATGGAGAGCCAGCAGCGGTTATCGAGCAGTCACCAAACCGAGAGGATGAAGAAGAAGTGATGGAGATGGAGCGACCACTTCTTGTTGAGGATGAGCAAACCCCAAGTGTGGGGATTGCTGATGATGATAGCCGGCCCGTGGATGACGACGATGATTATGGATCGCCAACCAGATCCAACGTGCCACGGGATAGGGTGAGAGAGCGCCTGGACCGGCGTATTTCGAGGACAAATACCTGGTCGATTAGAGGTCCTGCAGTTGTTCCAGACTGCAGAGACGACCATGCTCCTCATTACATGCATGGCATACAGTTCCGTCCAGGAAAATTCAAGTCTTGGTGGCCCGACTCGAGTCTGTTTCGAGTCTTCTGGGGCCTGGTTGTTGGATTCTTCCCGTCCATCGACAAGAGAATGAGATTGAGTAAAAATGATGGGAAGAGGATTAAGGAGAGACCTCCTGATTGAGTTTACTTGCGAGGCACGTGTCTGGCTGAAGACTCTTCTGTAAACTTAGCGCTACTGGGAGGCAACCCAGATTTTCGCTTTAGTTATTTATTTGCTTTATTTTAGCTGTCATTGTGTTTGTTGCTTCTCTTGTTCTGTGATTCGTCCTTATTATTATGGCTGCTTGTATTTTGTACATTATCTGTTTTATTTTGTTTTATTTTTATTCTATTATTTGTGTCAATATTATGCTGCTCGGGTTTTGCTTGTTGTTGTTTTGCAGGTTTGGTTTTTCATAACCCGTACTCAATCACCATTCGGGTTGTGGAAAACCAGTTACATATGATTGGAGGTGCCCGACAACTGGTTTGGAGCACGATCGCGAATGGAATGCTATACGATCGTGCAGAGAGATTTGGATCAAAGTAATACATTGCTAACCAGCTAAGTCTTTTCCTTTTCTCCTCATCTACAACAGTTTTTATTTATTTTTCTTTTATTTTTATTTTTATTTTTCCAGACTGTCTTCTGATTCCACATTGGGGACAATGTGTTGTTTTAAGTGTGGGGATGGGAGACTCCGTCTGGGTTTTTGTATATTGAGTCTGTTTTTGCCTTATAGCTTAAAAAAAAATTAGCAGCGAGAACACAACGAGAGCGAAGTGTGGGGATGCTGAATCCTCAACAAGGCTTTGGGAGCTGCTGCATTCTTGGAGCATATTGACCCGCCAAAATACCAGCTAAGTCTTTTCCATTTTCTTTTACTTTTCCCTGTTTTTGTTTTTGAGTCGTGTTTCCATTCCTGCATTGAGGACAATGCAAAGTTTAAGTGTGGGGATGGGACACTGTCGTTTAGTTTTGTTTTTTTTCGTTTAGAGTGTTTTTTTTTTTTGAAAAAAAAAATTTTGAAATTGTTCCTGAATTGATTTTGAATTTATGAGAAAATAATTTAGCAGTTCGTTGATTATCATTTAATTGAAACTTGTGGGAAGGAAATCATAGCAAACTTGTGATGTGTTGGTAGGTCTAGTTAGCTAGCAAGCCCTTGATAAATTTAATTAAGAATAATATTAACTTGTGGTTTCTACATTCTTTTAGGCCGATAGTGTAATTCCAACCAGTAGGGTGAGGTAGGTAAAGTCCTGATTTGCTCGAATCTTGTGTCTATAGAATCTCTAGTTTATTTCCCCCTTTTCCTCTGTTCTGCGATGAAAGAGACCTGGGAAAGGATCGCGTCGCCCTGTTGCTATAGACGCATAACGGGTTCACGCTGCTGATCACAATTAAAAGATGCCCAAAAAGCTATAAGCTTGTCAATAAAAAAAAATAAAAAAAATAAATAAATAAATAAAATAATAAATATGGGCCAGCTGTAAATTATTGCAAATGATCTGATGGAAAAAACATAAGAGTATTTTATATTCACGAGTTAATTCGTTAAACTAGCTTATCATAACTAATCCTTGCCAAGCACGAAAGTAGGTAGCTTTGTGCCAAGAGAATGTGGGTCACGGTTAATTGGGTAAATATATAAAATATTTTTGGCTTGTTTAGTTTCCTAGATTTAAAATGGACCAGTATACCAGCAATCATGGTTTCTATGTCAGTATTTCCCCTTGTTAATATGAAATGATTTAATTCGGGCTCGCTAATCTTTGATCTCTTTATTCTAATCTTTTTCAGGGACGAAAAAGAGTTAAGTGTGGGGATGTGATGTATTGCAAAATACATCCGTTTTACTGTCTATTTTATTCCCACTTTGTGTTTGTTTTGCGTCGGTTTTCTTCTATAACTGCTCGTACTTAATATTTCTATATATTTTGGTTGTTAGGTCATAAAGGAAGCGGATATGATTGAAAACGAAGAAGAACGAGTTTTCCGGTTCGTGCGAGAGGGTTGTGGATAGGAAAAAAAAAAGAAACTTTCTGGATTTTTACCCCTGTGGCGTAGCGCGACAGGTTTTGGAATTTCGTCGCGCTACGCGAGGAATGAAAAATGTCAGAATTGCCCTTTTAATGATTGCCCGACTGTTTTGTTTTTTCTAGGGCCCTCGCGCTACGCGAGGATGAATCAAGATCCCGTCGCGCTACGCGACGGGTGGTTTTTCACAGAAACCCCTTTTTAAACCAAAAATTAGAATATCCTAAGGAGAACGAGCTGGAGCGGCGGGAGACCACCTTGTGACGGCAAAAGACGAAAAGGAGGAACATTCTAGCCTCAAGAAGGTGATTGTGGACTAAAATCGGAGGAGGAGAAGTGGATATTGATCAAGAACAAGCTTTGGGATCGAAGAATTGAAGCCGGATTCACCTCGGGTTACATATTTTTGATTCGTTCTTGTTTTCTTGTCAATTCTAACATGATGAACAGCCTAGTTACTTATTGTTTTATAATTTTGAACATGTTTGTTGGCTAGATTCTTGTTGTCTACCTAGGTTTAGATGATTGCACATGTTTAACATTGGTTTTTGTTGGTTTGTAGAACTTTTGAATGTGAAGAACTCATGATGTAACAAACTTGGTTTTGATCATTGGATGTGTATGCGTATTTAGTATTATCAATTGAATGATTTTTCAATTCTCATGTGCTTTGATGAATGTCTTTCATATAATAGGTGCATGCTAGATCAATTGCCGTGTGTTTTTGATTATTGGATGGTTTGCTAGACGTAGTATTCCATAGGAATGAAATTCGTGAATTGGTAAATCTAAATATTCAACTAATCTTAATAGCTGTGAGGTGAGAGATTGTCGGTTTATCTCGTGTGTCTGATCTCTAGTTTAGAATCTTTGTGAGAAGGTCTGTCTAGTTCGTCGTTCGCATCTTGTTTACCGAGTCCAATACGAAATTCTTAGTTATCCCTTGCACTTAGGTGTATTGAGACTTTCGCGCTATGAGGTAGATTGTCTAGCGGATACTTCTTGAGTAGACTTGATGACCTGTGAGGGGAACCCGTCCAACCGGTGGTTTAACGGCTTTTAGGTCTCTTAGTTGACAATCCTTGAGAATGGTCGAGGGTGCTCTTGGTTCCCTTTGAGTTTAGTATTTTAAGATCCCGGTATCACATCAGTTCCATTACCGATAGAACCTTCGTCAGACACGTGTAGGATTCGGGCCTAGGTAGTGCTTTCACCCTATCTGTTTTCGTTCCGTAGTTATTCTCACGCTAGTTTGTTTGTCCTCGTCTTTTCCTTTATTTTCTATAGTTTATTTCTCTCTTAAATAAAAGAAACCCCCCTTTTTGTAATTAGTTATCCTGCATCTGAGTCAGTATTTCGCTGTACATACAGTGTCCGTACGTTCGATACTCGGTCTTATCTATCTATTCTGAAAACGATCGGTACACTTGCCGTATTGTGCGCGTTAGTTTAGGTTTGTCCGTTTTATTATAAATATTAGAACTTGTAGGTTTTTGCGTATAGTTCGTAGCACACCACTTGTCTTTGGGTCGCTTGGGCTTTAATTGATCATCAACATTTTTGTTGGCTGTTGATGGTTTAACTTGGGCAGCAGCAATCTTGGTTGCTGATGAAGGCTTTTCCTTTGGTTGCTTGAGTGATCTACAGCAGTTTTGTTTGCTGCTGATGGTTTAATCTCCGAAGTATGCCTACCCTTCTTCATCTTACTGATAAGCTTTTGTTGAAAAGGAATTTGATGAAGAACCTGGTTGAGAGGATTAAACTTACAATTTGCAGCAAAGTGGTCTGATTCACCACAGATGATGCAGGATTATTGAGGTTTTTCTCAGATGCTTTCTTGGTGGGGATAGAGAGTTTCTGAACTGAGTTGCTTTGGCTTCAAAGCTTCGTACCTTTTTGTTCTTGTTTGTTTTCTCAAAAGCGTGTTGCTTTAGGTTTCTTTGTTGTTGAATGTAATAGAGGTAGGTGCTAGTAGTATGATTGTATTTCCCACACAGAAAGCATGATTTAGCCAGTTTGTCCCTTTTAAAGTACACATAGTCCTTTCTTTTGAACAAGTCTTTGAAATTCCAGGGGTGAGCTTTGTTGTGCTCAAAGGTGGCTTCTTTCAATGTCTTTTGAACATATGGAGCTCTCTCTTTAGGCGCATGACATATGTTAAACACCTTCCTTTGTTGGATTGATTTGGATTGAGGCTTTGAGTTGGTGGAGGTTGAAGACTGTCCCTTTTCAACAGTTAGATTTCTTAATTCTAGAGGATAGCTGATTCTGATTTGTTTGGTTGGTTGAGATATAGGTACTGTTTTTGAAGGGATGAAAGTGCTTGGATTGTTGGCTTTAATAACTTCACAGGTAGGTGGTGATGAAACTTTATTAGTTTCAGTGGAGTCTGAGCATGTTGACTCGGACTCGGATGAAGTAGTGTATTCTTGCACAGGGGTTTCTTGGACAATAGGGTCAAGATTTTGGTTGGCCATGTCAAGGTTGGAAAGATTGAAACTTGGTTCATGAATGGCTACATAGTTAGCGCGTGGAGGAATAGCATTGTAGGGTTGTTCAACTTGGAATCCAAGACTAGTAGTTACCTTTTCATGAATTTGAGCATCCAAAAGTCTTTGCAGCTTTTTGGATGCAAACTCATACTTTTCCACATGGACCTTTTGGTCTGCTAATTCGGCCGTTGTAGCTTTTAACTTAACCAGAAGATCATCAATTTGAGTTTCAAGGTTTGTTTGTTCATGTTTTAATGATGAAATTTCTTTCTTTAAACAATCAATATTTTCCTTGTAACTGTTTTTCAACCTTTTTAAATTAAGATTTCATTTGGTGAAATTCTTCATTTTGATCTATGAGTTCTTGTTATGTTTTCTGTATCTAAGGACCTTATCAATACAAGCTTGAGTACAAAGATTTTCATATACCTGATGTGGTACCTCTGATGTGTCTGCCATGAGAGCTTGATTGTTGGCAGGAATATCCTCATACTGGAAGCTCCAGTCAAAGTCAGCAGTTACAATAGCTGCACAAGCTGCAGTTTGTGCAGGAGGAGTGGCCTGTTGCTGTTTTTGTTGTCTTGGCTGAGCTTGGTGAGCTTGTCTCGTATGAGCAGCATACGGGTTTGCCTTTGGTGCCTTGCATTCTCTAGCAAAATGACCAAGTTGGTTACAGTTGTAACACCTCAATTTGCTTTTATCCAAGCCAACCCTGGTGTTAGAGTTGTTGCTTGGAACGGGTCTTCATGTTCTTGAGTAGAACCTTTATGCTCTTAGAGAGAGCATGGCATAGGAGTGATGTATATACATTTCTTCCAAATCATCTGGATGAAAACATTCCACATCTTCCTTGATATTGCTTGAGTTTTCAGAGACAAAAGAAGCAGAGGTTGATGTTTGAGGTGGGGCTTCGAAAAAGAAATGGTGAGTTGTTTGATTGAGAGGTTGGAGTTTGGGAATGAGTAATGATGGGAGGATAAGAGTTGCTTAACCTAGGACTTGAGTGGTCAGAGTGGAGGGTAGAATAGGTGGTGGTGGTTGTTGAGGCTGTTTGGTAGCTTGAGCTTCTTTCCTTGGCCTGAATCATCTCTAATTCATAGGTCTTTAGCATACCGAAAAGCTCAGTCATCTGTAGAGTCTTCAGATTCTCAGTTCTTCTGATGGACACTGTGTAGAGTGTCCAGCAACTAGGTAGAGACCTGATGAACTTCTTGAGAATATCTTCATTCTCCAGCTTCACTTTTGAGCACTGCTGCTCACCTACAAGATAAGTATATCTGTTATATAAAACAGTTAGAGACTCACCTTCCTTCCAGACGAAGTTTTCAAATTGCTGCTTCAGGATGTCTCTTCTATTTTCTTTTACTTCCTCTGAACCAGCAAACATCTTCTCAAGAGCCTCCCATAGCTCCTTTGCAGATTTGTATCCTCTGAAGTTGTGAAAAACTTAATTTGGTTAGCACATCTGGATGGCTCCCAAGGCCTTGAAATCTACCTCCACTTTCTTGATGTCTTCATCAGAGTATTTGGAGGATTCTTTGGGAACTAGTGTACCTCCAGAATCAGCGGAGGCCACCATGGGTATGTATGATCCATCTTTAATGGATTTCCACATCCCAGATTCTTGATAGCAGAAGAAGCTTTCCATTCTGTTCTTCCACATATCATAGTCTTCTCCAGACACTAGTCTTGGTGGTCTGCTGATGCATCCAATGTCTTCAACTCCATTGTTTTGTGCCATTTTTTATTTATGATAACGGGGGACTTTAGCAAAGGGATAGTTTTGAACAGAACCAGAGAATGATTAAAAAAGTGTGAGTTTGTTTAATCTGTGAGCCAAATCTCTGATACCACTTGTAGGATCGGTGAATACAAGATGGTTCTATTCTAGTTGATATTGGAGGAAACAATCACAACTAAGCAATGTAAACAAGTAAACAAGAAGAATACTGATAAATGCAATTTGTATTAACCTTCAAAGATTACAAGATTACAGAGAAAAATCTTAAGAAAAATCACTCATATACAATGACTCTAAGTACTACTTATATAGTAACTTAGAATCAAGACAGACCCTTGATTCTAAGGATCAGATCTAACACAAGCCATTGATATTGTATATGAATCTATTCTACATGTAACGACAATAAATACTACAAAAGTTATCTTGACTGAAACGTCTTGAGTCCTTGGAAGAAGAGCGTCGTTGTCTTTTATTGTCTTGCACCAGTAACATTCTTTCTGCGTGGAGTGTGTCAGTGTTGCAGCAGAAAGTTGTCAGTGGTAATGGTTGTTTTATCGAAGCCAGTCAGCTGCAACATTTGATCTTTAGAGGGAATGGCTATCAGCAGCAATGTTGTTGATCAGCAGCAAGACACAACTGTCCACAGCTGCTAATGATTTCCCTATTAGCAGCAACTTTGGTCTTCAGCAAATAAGGCTATCCGCAGCAGATTTGTTCTTCAGACGAAGAACAAGAATCTGCAGCAGATAAGTTTATCCGCAGCAGTTTGTCGATCTCCAGCATACTCTGAGGTCCACAACAGTTGTACTTAGAGAATTTTGTGGCCATGAGTCTTTATTTCTACATGAATTAAGGATGACGAGTACTCAACACACTGTAACCCTAAAAGATCGAGTTACGAGCTGAACTTGGGCGACGACGGTAGTAATCACCAGTCCCCGATTTTAGCATCGCAACAAGCTAAACCCGTACTTGAACCTATACCTGTACCTACGCCAGACCTACATCTACTCCAGCCGTGGAGTTAGTTTTCTTTTCCAACATATGTCGTATTCATTTGGTGTGGTATATATATACTCTCTTTCATGATTTGCTGGATTGGATGACAAAAACTTTCGCCATGAGATATGGCAGACGGAACTACCGATCTGATGGGAACCTGAGGTGGAGGAGTAGGGCCAAACAGGAGAAAACTATAAGTTCAGGAGACCCATACACTCATTTGGATCATGTGGATCCACACGTACATACAAACTTGGACAGTGATTCGCTCGACACTGATTTGAGGATCTCTACCCTGATATAGTGCCTGACTTCCACCACACACCTTATTAATAAAGGACACCAGTTGTGTCTCTCTACCATCCAGCAGTAACCTAGGTCGGCAGATCTATGAGTATTGGTACACATAACTGAGAGTAATCCAATAAAACATATAAACTGTACGTGAGAGTGCAACACGATGACACGATCTAATGAACATTTTATCTTCCTTTTTAGCCGAGAGCTTGTGATAGAGGAAACACTAGAGGGACCATGCAAAGTAAATTATCATTACAGGTGCACACGTAATCATAATTTGCAGCGCATGAGAACTCTGGTGAGTCTTACTGTTCGAGCAAATGTTCATCATTAATCTGTATCCTTAATTCCGATTCCCAGATATACGATTGTCGATTGAAATTAACGTAACCGTAGGGTTGAGACAAAAGGCTTTAAGTGATGTGATTGGCTATCGCATGTGACATAGAAATGTACATCATCTCTTTCCTCATAGAATCCCAATGGATCCAAAACTCACCTCGCGATTTCAGTGGCACGACAACATTGATCGAAACTTTGAAGAGGTCTATTCTTAGTTAATTTGACCTTGGTATTTTGACCGAATTTGGAAATTCCTTGTAAAGTATTGCTTTAACTTTTGAGATTGCGCTATAGGTTGTCTCTTTTCGATTTTGTTCTTTATCAATCAACGCATGTGACCGATCTTCGCTGTAGCATGAATCAGACATTAACATTTATGATTCCCCAATTAGTTCTTCATGCAACATTCTTGCAGTTCTGAATGAACAATAGAAAATACAAAACTTTAACATTTAACTCTCACTACCTCAATTTTATGGCTTAAGTCATTGTGCTAAGGACTGTAAAGCTATAACCGATATGAGTGAAATGCGTAATGGTAAGTCACTAAAATACCATTCGAATGTCAGGGAAGTTGCAGACATACTGTAATAACAGTTACTGACAAGTTCTGAAAACTCTTGATCCTTTCCAACCAACTTTAGTGGGAACTTAAGGACCAAGTTGACAACTTTATCATCTAAAAGATGCGTCCTACAACCATAGGGATGCCATCTTAAAGATCTATAGTGGTAATTAAACTCAGTTTTTGCCAGCGAGAGCTCGCAGGAAATCCTGAAATCTTAAATCCATTACGACCTATGTTAATGGAAGATTTTATATGACACGAAACCTAAATTAAGAGTAAAGTTTTAATCCCATAAAATACTTTCGAAAAGTACAAAAGTGACAAACATAAAGTTTCATTTCTGCATCCTATCATTGTTAACCGGTTACAACAAACTGATGGTAATGGAACTGCGTCACTAACTCTCATAACTGGTTAAAAACCCGTTCTCACTTTCCTTGAATCCCATGAAGATTTGCTTATCTTTGGTATTTTTCGAGCCATGTCAACTATGCTATTCTCAATTATTCTGAAACCTCTTTCTTCTTCAACTAGACTCACCCTCATCTATAGATGGACCAAGGAAATCCTGACGATTCAATGATACTGTGAGATTTTGTGATCTCTAATTATGGTTCGACATCTATTTCATTAAGAAATCAATTTACACCAAGTTACGAATAACATACGTAATAGAATTACCAGTAATGAGATTTGACAAAACCAAAGTCAATCTCAGGAGATCGCGTCTCTGTAAAACCTTATTGTATAGCTGTCTCATTGTCTACCAGACCACTAAAGATGGTTTCTCTAAACCATTCTGGGTTAATTAAGAGAAATAACATACGAGGATGCTATTTCATAAAAAAATCGATTGAACCAATTTAACCTACATACTAATTTTACAGGTGAAATGCAAGTTAGAATCTTTTGCCCCAGAAGGATAGAATACATCAAGGCATTGATCGGTCATAGGCAAGTACCTGATTTGGAACTAAGACCTTAACATCTCATTAAACCGTTTGACACCTCTTTACTGAACTTCCAATAAGTCTCCTTTAGATATTATCATGATTTGGTTTTCATGAGTGTTGGGTATAATTTTGAGACTGATGCTGTCAATCGAAACTACAGTATTGAAACTACTTGTTTCGATACAGTTTTTCAGGCCTGTTTGGCGGTGGCTTGGAAAACAAGGCACATGAGGCCTCCTATATATAGTAGAATAGCTCATTAGGAGTGAGTGTGTCTGTAGAGGGAATCACCACCCCAGGGAGAGCTCACCCTGAGGTGAGAACAATTGTTGAGTGTGTAAGGAGCTTTTATTTTTCATATCAAGCAAAGAATCATACGTTTTATGCTCCATTTATCTGTTCTTTTTCACTTTTATATATGTTTGTTCGTGTATGTGATTCCTGCGCCCGCCTCTACCCATTTCTGATTCAAGGGTGATACCGGATCCACAGATTCCGCCTCTTGATTCGGGCTGTTTGATGGATTTCTCTGAATATCTGTGTTCTCAGGTCTGTTCAGGACCTACAATGAGAGAAAACTCGGGTATTAATAAAGAATATGTGCCCCCAAACTTTCAAAAATCCATGTGTATGAATGCATTTCGTCATTCATTACCATGGATGATGATCATACAGTTCCATACTGATAAGAACGATCACATAAAGAAATTCTTCGACATCAAAACCTTGATTATTTACTTTGGTGTGAGAGTTGTTCACTCGAACAATTTATGACAAAGTTCCTATTTACTTTGATTTCAAGACTTTTCTTGACTTGACTTTCAGTAAATATATCTCTAGTATCAAGCATTAAGTATGTGATCTTTTGTATGGACAATTTACCACATACGATTGCATCAGTGGTATCTAATTTATCTAGTAGTATCAATTCTAATTTTTTTATATAATCTATAGTGAGATTACGAATCATTGGACCATTACCGGCACTTCATTTTGCTTAATTGAATCAATTTTTGTTTAAACTCACTTTATTGTAATCTCCGATGGGATTGGGTAATTTAACACTTCACAAATTATCTCTACGGAGATTCTTGTACAATTTTTGCTTCTCGACCCTTCATTTTATGGCACACGTTGTGTATATCTATGTTGTATCCTTAGATAGACTAATGATATACTTGCCCCATGAAGTTTAACAATAGGATTACTCATTATTCAGTCATTTGGGGAAATAACTTGTTAACATTTATTATATATTACAATTTAGTAGAAGGAGTGTAAACCTCATTCCTTTGATATTTCGATCATCAAATATTTTTGCAACCAACTCTTTCGGTCATGAGGTATATGCACTCCAACCACACCATACCACTATATGATATAATGGTATTCCAATTTTTGGTGATTAACTTTTGTTGTCAACAATGATTGGTTACAACATCATTTCATCTGGCACTCTTTAGCTATTGGTGTCTGGTGTATTCATGTGACACTTAGACTTTGGCTCGAGTATAAGTTGATCTTGTATACACATTCTTTTAGCTACCCTCTCACCTGAGATGGGAATGTCAAAATTAATAATGCACGTGTGTTTTATGGATAAAGCTCTCATCCAGAGTGCTTAAACCCTAATCCAAACACAACTCCATGTATTGGAAATAACACACGTGTTATGAACTAATGTACATGGCATGTTCGGCTGTATATAATTATTACAGACTATGTGTATGAAACACGTATCATGGTAACTAGTTTAAATCGCATTAGTGATTGAAACTATTCTTTATCGCATTCTTAATCATCTTGTAATGGTGTCATCTTACGAGCAAGATTGCCATTAGGATGATATTTATGTGTACTTTTAATGCTTTGTTTGTTCATGATATGTTGTATTGGTTATCGTTGCGATATGTTATAATCATAAAGGATCATAGTAGGTTAGCCTACTAACTCTTTGAATTTGATATTTCTCTTGTTAAACTGTTCTGATTACTATATATGATAGTACTTTCCTTTACTTATAAAGGAGTATTGAATCATCTAGATCCTACATTATGATATCGTTCTGAAGTTGTAATCAGAATTGTATACTCGTATATATATGACTTGTGATGGGATACTTAATCTCCTAACCAACATAACCGGTATGCTGATGTACATTGTATTGAACAATGTATCACTTTTGATTGAATCTTCGAATCAATTGACTGTTGACTCTTTTAGAAAAATTTGAGACATTTCGATCACATGTTATTCAATTAACTTTTGAGACTTGTTTGTCGTAACATGTTATCCGTGATTCTTAGTTCACAATTTGTTGCCAACCTCCTCACTATCTTTGAGAGACAAAAAATTCCTTTGGCAATTACTCAACCCGAATTTCTAGGACGAAATTCCTATAACATGGGGAGAATGTGACAACCCTGAATTTAGATTCAAAGTTTTCGCAAATTAATTCACCATAAATGGGCTCGGCCCATTGGCGGACCAGTTAAAGGCCCAAAATATTTCTCATTAATAAATTATAATGAATTATATATTCGAGAGATATTTTCTAATAATTAAAAAATATTATGAACGGCAAATATTTATTGGGAACAAGAAGATACGACGATGTTTCGGGTATAACATGAAAAACTGCTGGGAGATCTACCCACTCAAAAATCTCATATATATATATATATACTATTCTTTTATTTTCCATCCTACACTAGACGGCGGAACACCGCAACACACGGCAGTGAGCGACAACGACTTACAACGAAACACGGCGGTAGAGCATGGCCGCGCACGGGTTCCCGCGAGTGGTGGAAAGTGCCCACCTCATTTGATAGATCTCGACGTCTTGACTCCAATGGCGGTGGTGGTTTGCAATAGATCGCGACGGTGGTGGAGATTCCAGCTCAACAATTGGGGCTTTTGCTAAAAAAGGTTTCCTAAGTGTCCGATCTAAGCATACGAAGAAGTTTGGTTCAAAAAGTGAAGCGTTCCGGCCAAAATCACTAAATCCGGCCACTACCGGTTTTTCGACGATGGTAGCGGTGGCCGCCGGTGGCAGCAACTGGTTGAGCCTGACGATATGGTTCCATGGCCGCTTGAATCACCACAATCGGATTTCGTATGAGCAAAATAAGTTTTTTCTCGCGTGGTGCTCAACTTTTCGTACAAAATCACTTAGAACGGCTTGTTCGCTAAGGTATGACCCGAAACACTTATATATCTATTGTCGGGTAGTAGCACGTGACCTAGAAAAATATTCGGGGACGTCTTTTGAGAACGTTTTTCGGACACGTTAAAATGTGTTATAATTGTATAATTCTTTTTATATAGTTATCAAGTAATTGCCAAATTTAAGTATGGTTTTAGTATTAGAATCTAAAGTGCGGTTTATTGGATTATTGGTGTAATTTAATGTTGGAATTGGACAATTGGATATTGTCGGGTTTAGCCAAAAACAAACGGGACTCTGCCCGATTTTCGTTAAAAATAAAGAGTTTTGTTTCTACAACTTAGATGTGCTTAACATGGTTTGGGTTAGATTTGAAACCTTAATGTTAGGGCACGATCCTATTTATATTGTTGTTGATGTTGACAACACTTGTTTGAACAATAGGAATTGTTTAGGAAAGTTGCGCCCACATATTGTCAACTAAGTTTGTGAAATTATTAGCTGGACTTGAGGTGAGTTTCAAGACCCCCTTTTAGCTTTTTAATGTTTTGTAAACATCGGGGGAGAAACATACTTACTCAACATATTTTCTTACATATTTAAAAGCATGAAAAATAAATGTTTGATACATTTGAGAAAACATGGAACACGCTTACAAACATTTTTATATGATAACAAGAAAAAAAGACACGTCCATTATGTTTGCATGAGGGAGAAATTATAGAGCTCATACAGTCCCCTGTACATCACCAACATTATAACCATTAACTTTATAGCATGGGATTCTATGAATAGTACTATTGGGGGTGACGCCCCCGGTCATGGTTAGTCGCGCTAACCGACGACTAGGAGGGTCGAATGACCGCATATTATTTTAACACATACTCGCGGGGAGCGAGGGAGGGGCATTCACCGATCATGGTTTGGTTATGGCTCATGTATGAACATATTATTTGTAAGGCTAGCTAGCGTGCGAATAGGACAAACATTACTTGTTTTGTTTATCATATACATTGAATAGTTTTCGTGCAAATGGATCTGCCAATCTTTTTAGTGCAAATTGGTTTGGTTTTCATTGGGAAAACTACTCGTTTTATGACCATGAGGTTATCACTTGTTTTCATTGGGAAAACGAATCACTTTATGACTACGAGGTCATCACATGTTTTCGAAGAAAACGGTTTCATAATATGGCCATGTACACCTTTTTAATGTTTTCACTTTATGACGCTGAAGTCGTCACATGTTTTCAAGGAAAACGGTTTTATAATATGCCATGTATACGATATCAACATTTCCAAGGAAAACTACTTTACACTTCAACAAACAAACCTGTGAACTTACCAACCTTTGTGTTGGCATTTTTAAGTATGTTTTTAAGGTAACACTTGGCTATGGCTCGGTTGGAATAGGCTAGCTATTTGGATCAATCCCTAGATGCCGAAGAAGCATAATGGTCAAACCTCAAGTCTATTTTTGTTCTAGAAGGATTTAGATCATTGTATTACTTTAAATTAGTAACTGTAAAAAGTACTCATTACTTTAGAAATATTTTCTTTAGTTTCCACTGTTTTGTAATGTTACCAATCGTTGCGACCCTTATTTATTTATTAAGAAAATAATATTGGGGGTGTGACAAAGAGAAAGATTGAAAGGAAAGGAGATGCTAAGAATCCTCCTCTGACATCCTCTTTTAGCAAGATGATCAAGCAAATGCTGATTCTGATCCAAATACGGATCTAACTCCAAGAAAAAAAAGAGAGACCCAAGTTTGAGAGTTCAGAAATGCTGAATCTTATCAACACCAACATCGTCACCACATCAACAACCACAGATTTTTGATGAAAATGTTGTATGTTGAAAGTGGTGATCAAAGTGCTATGTTCGAATTATGAAGATCATTTGATAGCATCAGCCTAGGGGGAGATTGTTGGGTCTATATATGTGAGGCTGACGTATCAAATAAATACAAACGTTAGTGTTACCGAATTAAAACGTATTCGGGTTTTTCTAACCGTGAACTAGGTTCACGAGTTAGGTTTTGGGCTGGCCATGGGCCGAGAACACGTGTGGGCTTAGTTTGTTTAGACTTAGTATATAAACATGTATTCGTAACCTAAGAAAGGTTAGCAATTGAGAGAAGTAAGACGAGTGGAGAGCCATATAAGAGTTAGCGGTTTTGGTTGTTTTTCGTTGTAACTCTCAATAGCAATACATTGGGTTTTACCTTGAATAAATATAAGCGTTGGTGTTACGGAATTGAAACGTATTCGGGTTTTTGTAATCGTGAACTAGGTTCACGAGTTGGGTCTTGGGCCGGCCATGGGCCGAGAACTGTTTGGGCTTAGTTTGTTTAGAACATGTATTCGTAACCTAAGAAAGGTTAGCGATTGAGAGAAGTTAGACGAGTGGAGAGCCATTTAAGAGTTAGCGGTTTTGGTTGTTTTTCTTTGTAACTCTCGATAGCAATACATTGGATTTTACGGGTTTTACCTTGAATTCCTTGTTCTTGAATCACCTTACCTTGTAGTTTCCGCCTACTAAGTCTGAGAATTGATATCGTGTTCGTATAGTGTGTATTCGAAGATCCATAGAGAGATTGGGACTTTCAACATTATTTTTAAAAAAGTTTCGACGTGAATTTTTTTGTGGCGAGAATACTAATGTACATGCCGTCGAACCTTAGAAATTTGAACACCGCGTTGCAGTGCACGGGCTTCGTCGACTAGTTACAATAAAAGATGATTATATTGCGATTTTCCTCCTTACAATGATATTATCACCCATAGTAACATTATCACAAGGATCTATTTGCATTAATAATACTCACTCCACAAAAATATTAAATACACATGAAGTATATTATTACAACATGAATTAGTGTAATATATCATCAGTTAACTAGTGTTGAAAAAACACATAGCTGGAGTCTATATCCATGGGAAGTGTAGATTGAAATGGGAACTCTGGAAGCATGTTCCCTATATGCTTTGCAACCTCCAGATAGAATGCATATATTGTTTTATAATCCAACACCTTTTGTTGAGTATTTGCTTTCGGTACATGGGTAGTGCTACAAAATGAAGCACAAAGCTTACAATCTTTCTCCTTGAGAAAAGTCTTCTTTAAAGCATTAGTCTTGAAAGTCCAACTTCCAGTATTCCAATTCAAGTGGTATAGGGGAAGAAATCTTTGTCCATAAACCGCTACAAATTCAATTGCAGCAAGAATGAATTCATATTCCTCATCTGACATGTAGTAAGGAAAGCTTACTCTTGTCCAACCTATCTTTACTCCATTATAACCCTATCAATAGAATATGAAAAAGGAATGTATATATGATTTAGAGGATAAAGATGTAAGAAGATAGACACGTCTCCAATTACATGTTGAAATGTCTCTATTATACATGCATGAATGGTAGATAGACCAACATGATTTTTTAAGTTAAGGACACGTATCATAATTTTTAGAGTTAATTGCATCAATGATCCATGTGGTTTGATTAAATTGCATGTTTAGGCCCCAATGGTTACAAAATTGCAAACTTAGCCTAAACATTTATGAGTTGGTTGCACATTTAGCTTCTGACGTTAAATACCAGTTAGTTTTTGATGAAAAATTACCCCATGTGCCATCCAGGTGAGCACAATTTAAGTTTTTCAAATGTTAAACCCTAATAAAAAAAATGTACAAAATATAAGCAAGAAATAGCCTAAAATTGTTCTTTTTATGCATTTTTTTTGCAATGGGGGTATTTTTTATGTTGTTTCGTACTTATTTTTTATGAATTTTTTTTCTTAGGGTTTAACATTTGAAAATTCTAAATTAACCTCAACATGGATGACACATGGGGTAATTTCCCGTTAAAAACTAACTTGTATTTAACGCCATGGGTTAAAGTTGCAACCAACTCACAAATGTTTGGGCTAAATTTGCACTTTTTCAATCATTGGGGCCAAACGTGCATTTGATCAAACCACATGGGTTATTTGTGCAATTAACTCTAATTTTTAATCTATCGTGTTTTATTGTAATATTTGGTACATGGAAATGTAGAAATAAAATTGCCCTTACCATCTTGACTGCAGATCTGATTGCAAGTGAATGTGGTTCATCGATACCAATCAAAAAATGACCATATGGTCCTGCACAAGCACACCCTCCTCGAGCCTGGATGCCAAAAAGGTCATTGAGGAGCTTGGCAACAAAAGTGCCATTAAGAGGCTTGTCTCTGTTATTAGAGTATGTAGTTGTGTATACTAAGATGGATAGAATTGATTGTCTCTCTACTTGGGTATTTCCTAACACCCATATGTTGGAATGCTTAACAAGTCTCTCTAGTGCCCTCTCAATGTAGTCATGTTCTTTCTTGTTAATAACTTCATATTTGATGTATTCTTTAACTTGAAAAGCTAAAGCTGCTTTTACTCGTTGAATAATTTGTGGCGTCCCTGCGTCTTCCCTTTCTTCAATGTCATTAACGTATAATGTGTCCTATAACTTCCTAATAGTTAGTTGCATTCAGTATAACTAATTACACAACATAATCAAGTCTGATTTTCAAAAGCATCTTTCTTTTCACTATAAACTTTCCTAATTTTTGGTTAAATATACAATCCGAAAAGATTAACATGTTACACACATGTCATCGGTTTGAGCCGGCTAGAGCCTTAACTTAATTCAATGTTTCTGAAAATTTTGAGGGGTTTAACAAAATAAGTATGTATAGAACCTCAAAAGTTGTTTGTGACCAAGTCTACCCCAAAATAAGTTGACATTTTTATTTTACTGTTTATGCAAAATAAATAATTATAGCTTTCAACGGATACACATACATTCATTGAGTTTTTTTTTTTTTCAAAAGAAAGTTTTTACAAAACTTATTTACCAAAAAGGTACAACCACTGGCTTGGTCTAGTAACAAAATAAATAACCATAGCTTCCAACCGATACACATACATTTATTGAGTTTTTCTTTCCAAAAAAATGTTTTTACAAAACTTATTTACCAAACAGGTACAACCACTAGCTTGCCCTAGTGACAAAGAAGTATGTTATTCACTCAAGTGTTGGGTTATAGTCTCGTTTGAGACACAGAGTAAATTTAGGTTAGAATAAGATTAGACGTTCAAAAAAAATAACAAATAGATGTTGGTTTAAAATATTTATCAATCTAGTGATTTAGTTGTGAAATCCAAGAAAAGTCTCACTTGTTTGATTCTTACTCCTAATCATTTTGGAAAATTCAATTCATTAAATAAATATTGATTTATTGGATTTTTTGAATACGAAGTTTTAGTAATTAAATAATTTCTCATAGATTATTGACGCGGAAAGTATTTAATATATATAAATAGCTTTTAAGAAAATCATCTAATCAGTTGGTAATTGTTGAAAGCGCCCGTTGGATTTAATAATGCATGAATATATGGTCTAACAATTATATTTTTATTTATTTTAAAATTATAAATTCCACACATACATAAAAATTTAAAGATCAATTATTATGATTTTTGTTGAATAGATAGAAACATTTTCATGCAAAAGAATGCGTATATATTAATAATTGAGTCATCAAATGTCATGTAGCCTAAGTATTAAGATGGTGGACGAATTAGTATTCTTCTGAAGTGATTGAGGGTTAAAGTAGGTGTGTAAACGAGGCAAGTTGATCGTATGCTACTTAAAATCGGGTCGTTAAAAACTTGAATCGAGCCGAGTTTATACGAGATGAAGCCCAAAGCTCGAGCTTTTATTAAGGCTCATTTAATAAACGAACTCGAGCTCGAGCATTACATATCGAGGCTTTTGTTTAATCATGTTTAAAATAGTTAAGGAAAAAGTATATAATAAAATAAAAATATATCTTGTTAAATCGTGATATTTTATAAAATATTTTTAAATGTTTTATAACTTTTATAAACTTTTTCTTTAACAGAACATTTTTTTAGAATATAAACCTTTTAAGTCTTCCTTAATTATATAAGAAAAAACATTTTTATTAGAAAATACAAATGCATCTTTTAGAAACTTTTTATAAAAATATTGCGAACAAACAAAATGTTTTTTTGAATGGTTTATTAATTCTTTTTATAACATTTCCTTTAAATTTGTAGAATTTTTTTTTAAGGAAAACTATTAAAAATATTTAATTTTTTTTTAATAAAATATAACGATCCAACAAAAAGTTTTTTTATTAGAAACGTTTTCCTTAACTATTTTTTTGATAAAAATTCTTAAATAGAAACTTTATCCAATAAGATTAAGAGTGGGAAAAAAAAGTTTAAAAAACATCAGTTTTGGTAAAATATTTTTCAAATCACCCACTAAATTAATTTTCCACCAACACCCTTTTTATTATAATTAATATAATGTTAACTTTTAAAAACGGGGTTTAAATAAGATCAAAATAACTGCGTGGTTAAAATTTGTTTTTTGATTTTTGAATTTTCAAGGAATATACCTGTTCATTGAAGTGATTAACGTAGTCAACAGTCCCACCGCCACATGTCGAAGGGGGAGCGTCTTTGAGCTTGTATAAGGTCATACTCATCAGAAGAATGCCCGGTGATCCAGGTCCACCAAGAAACTTGTGTGGACTTAACACTATGGCATCGTAGCCATCAGCAGCACCTGATCTCATGTCAATCTCCACGTATGGACCACTATATATTAATATTAAAGGTGCCATCCATCACTACTTTGAATATTTATTATTGTTAGACCATTGATATGTCCTAAATTATAAATGTTTTGCATTCGTAATAATTCGTATATTATGGTACCAATTGATTAATAACCTTGCAATTGATACTTAAAACGTTAATATTTCACAATTGCAGGTTATTCGGTGCTCCAAGATAAACAAAGCAAAAACCAGTTTAAAACATGAAGAAATCAAGCTTTTGGAGAACCAAACCCGAGCATTGACCCCCAAGAAGTCAAACCAGGTCAACACAAGTCAACCAGCAGCTAAAAGACGAGCCTAGGGAGCAGACAGAGGGATGCACGACCGTGCATCCCTTTGCACGGTCGTGAAAAGCCTGTCTGGCCTCCCCAGACTCCGGTACACTGTCATTTGTACCATGTTTGATTCTCGAGTTGTTTGCACGCCCGTGCAATCCAATGCACGGTTGTGCATTGCTCATTTTGAGGCATATAAATAGATGGCTTGAGTTCTTCATTGAAGAATCCCTTACACACCCCAAGAACACACCCGAGAAAGCTTATTTCGTAGTTAGAGTGTAATAGTAGTTAGTAGAGGGGCTCTTCCTCCTTGTTCCGTAATAAGGGAGCCTACGAAACTCAGCGTTATTCTAGTTAGGATGGCCATTCGTGGCTAGACTCTTTGTATTGCTAGGGTGAAGATGAAGTTTGGTGCATGTTAATGTTTAACGTATTAATCCAAGTGATGTGTTTATGTCTTTAACTATTCGTCCTTAAAACCACCATTTTGGTGGGCTTTTATTATTGTCTAAATCCGTCTTTATATTTGTGAGTGTTCTTGATTTTTAAAGTGTAAAACCTTTTCAATCAAACTTCTCTTGAAACTTGCACGTCTTAATACAAGTAGAGATTGACAAGTTAAGGATTGGTTAACACTATTAAGGTCGTACGTCTTTATACGAACTTATTATGCGAAAAAGAATTTGTCAACTCATGTTGGGAACGGTACGTCTTTATACTTGGTCTAATTGTTACACCGTCTCAAGGTGAGTAAAATATAATCACCTATTTAACTCTAATACAAAGCATTTTACGTTCGATGTCTGAAACCAACCCGGAGATGACCATTCGAAGGGTTGAGCGTAATTGTTGTCCTTAACGGGAGGCACTACCACTTGTTAATGCTTTTAAATTTGCAAATCAAATGTCATGAGCACAAGGCTCTAGCGGTGACCCGAGTCACACATTTGTAGTAGTCATATCACTGGATTAGTCAACTTAACATTACCACGTACCAAGCGGATTCGAAACCCAAAGCAATCTATTCGTAACCTGATCATTTCCGACCTATTTACTTTCCTATTATTTACTATTCTGTTCGTTACATTTCTGTTACACACCTCACGCACGTTTTTACTTTTCTGCTATTTACTTTACCGCCATTTACTTTTCTGTCATTTACTTTCCTGTTCCACAAGCACACAAAACTCACTCACTAATTAAACAGACTAAACGTTAACAAAAGTTGAGTATTGGAATTCGACCGTGTCTGTTGGTTCGATACTTGGTTCTTACCTAAACTATATTACGCTACGATAGGTACACTTGCCTATTGTGTGTGTTTTAAGTTTGAGTATTTATCATTTTATAAATTTAAAACCTGATCTCGTAAAACCATCTTAAAAATATATTTACCTATATTTTTACTATATCAAAACATTCACATCAAGTTTTTGGCGTCGTTGCCGGGGACACGGTGATTTCAAGAAAAAATCGAGTTAACGGATTAGCCTTTTAAACCATAACGTTTACTTTTATGGTTTTTTTTTATTATTCCTTACAGCAACTTTCATGGATGACAACAACGAGGGTTGTTATGGAGGATATCAAGACTACTATGAGCACCACTATTCGGAGGTTTGGTGTGAGTTCTGTGGGGAACCCCAATACACTCAAGATTATTATCACTATCAAGGGTATTCCACAGATTTTCACCAACCCTACTTGCAACCATATGAGGAAACCACACCACCTCAAGAAATTCAACACTCAGCTCTAGATTCTGACTCATGGACCCTAGGAAATATGTTTCATCATTTGGAAGAAATTAAGGTTCAACTCCTAAATAGCTCACCAACTGAACAACAAGTGTTTCGTCATTTGGAAAAAATTAAGGTTCACATCCTAAAAAGCTATCAAAATAGACAAGAAAATTATTCCTTCAAAGTCCAAGAATCGGAAGTTATAGTTCCAACATCTCTAGTAAGGTCGAGTGACTCTAAGGAACAAGAACCTTCCATCTTCACAAGCATGGAATAGTCGGAGGTGAGACCGGATGATTCGGAGGAGAGGGCTACTGTAAATTTACAATCACTTCCTGACTTTTCTGAGGAGTTGGAAGTTAAACAATCAAAGGAGTTAGAAGAAGAATTGGTGGGAATCCTAAATATGGAAGCAAAGGAGGAAGTATTCACCAGCAAACAACTGACAATGGTGGGAGCTCTTCCTTGCAGCAGTGATAGTTGGCATGTGACCAAGCATATCAGTGAATCATTTCATGAATCACATAAGCCACAAGATAGGGCACATCAATTTGAGGACCACTTCTCATGGAAGAAGCAGTGTTCATCCAACGAAGATTACGTGACAAAATTATCATACCGGGGTGACCGTCTCCTTCACTATATGGGTTTCTTGAAGTTTGGTCCAAGAAATTTCAAATGGTGGTGGCATGATTTAATTAAACCATTTTCTTTAGGTGCTCTTCTATAGAGCATCCTAAATTTGGCAGGTTTACAAAAAATTTTAAAATTTCAAATCAATCCATCCAAACTAAAATTAAAACTATGAATAGACTTTGAAAATATATAAATCAATGATTCACCCGTTTTAGCACTAAAAAGTTGAAGGTATAAAAATTAGAAAATTAGGGAAAATATTTGATTTATGAAATTGGGCCACTTAATGGGGGAATTTGGCTCGAACCACTGGGACAAACTGTCTACGAGGGTTTGCCATATGATTCGGCTCGTCGAAACCTTTCCGTCCCCTGGTCAGGGGCCCTCTAACTCCAAACGTAGCTCAAGTTATGACTGTTTCAAGTTTGAACACTTTTTACCTTGTTTTACTCTGTCCAGTTGGTCCAGGATGGACTCTACTAATTCCTGGATCAACTTATTATCATTGTACGCATTGTTATCAAATGGGTTGGATGAACCTCTCCATATTACAAGCCACCCATTTAATTGATTATCCCACCCGAAGAAAGACTGATGAAGCACGTACGGGTCTGGCCAAAGACCCTTAAATAAACGTGGCGCTTCCGGGAGGCAACCCGATGATCATGAGTAAATTGAAAGGTTGGTGCATATGGCATAATCATGGACCTCAAGTTTGACTTTTCAAATTTAAGTTTCACATACTTCAGTCCCAAGTATGCCCTCTCGATACTAGGACCTTAGTAGCTTAACTACTACCTTTTATTTTCCTTGTCTGCTTTTATATTTTCCTTTATGTGTTAGGTAGAATAGAATCACCAGATAGTCTCTCTACTTCTTTGAGGAATCACACTCCATCTCTACAACCTGAGGAATCGAAAACCACATCAAATTTCTTTGAAATTCGATGAAGTATTTGAAGCAACGTGTTGACAAGCAGCTGATAGGCACAACCTGACAGCAGCAATAAGTTTTGGCCTTAGGTTATACACCGAATTGACCGGGGGAGTACCGGTTTCTTTTCCCTTAAAACTTCATGCATTTAAATTCCTACATAGCATTTCATTACATGCATTTGTACATTGAGGGCAATGCACAATTTTAAGTGTGGGGTGGGGAATTAAGAGATTCAGGACTACTTGTAACCTCAAAGAAGTAAAATTTCAACTTGTGATTTTCTACCCATTTGACTAAAACATTACAAATACCTACCTTTTGTAAAACCCAGAAAATTTTCAAAATTTTAAACCCTAAAATTTAAAATTTCTTTGAGTTCGCACCTAATCAAATAAAATGAATACATGGCAAGTAGAAACAAATGAATATTATGTATAACGATTCGCTAAACCCTACCCCATCTATTTTCATGTGAGGAAAATCAAGCCTATTACACAACATCAAGTTTTTGGCGTAGTATATAATTATTCGCATGCTCTTTCGTTTGGCATTACTGAGTGTTTTTTGATTGAATTTTATGCATAAATAGAACTTGTGTGACTTATACATATCAAGACCATGAACTAGTAGAAGTATGAAAGTGATTGAGGCACCTAGGACTTTATTACCCTTATCTTTAAAACCGAAAATCCCAAAAATATTATCCGCCTAGATAGCCCTCTGAGCCTTAGCCTTTTCTTTTCTACTACCCACAATTCATCACCCAACCAGCTACTCGTAAACACCGATTAATGGCTAACTGTCTTTAAAATGTAAAATTATCCTATGTCGTTATTTCAAATTTATTACCACTGAGACAACTTCGGAAATAATCTGTTCTACTCAAAAGAATTGGAATATACAAGAAGGTGGATGTATTAGGAAGAAACAGCCGAACTATCTGCAAGGAATTTATGGAAATATTATTTCAAGAAAATTGAGGAAAAATAATTGTTGAAGAAATTGTCTTGATACAAAAAAAATAGAAAAAGGAGAAAAGAAAAATAAAGAAGTTGGTCTTTTACCGGTTAGACCTTAAAAAGCTGGATATGCATTCGTTTGATTTCAATTTGCTTTCCTGTATTCATTTCGCAAAACCTGAATTACCATCCGAACTCCGAGAGAAGATTTTCAAAGCAACTAGTGATGTAAGAAAACGGTGGCGCAAGCAAGAACAACTACTACTATTCTGCGGCTTGTCAAAAAGTGCCGCCAAAAGATACGAAAAATGTGTGAAGTGTGGCAACTAGCGCCACGATGGAAAATGTAGCAAGAACCAAACCTTTTCCCAAAGTGAGTATACGCAACTGATCAGAGTAGGAGCTGTTAGGCTACAAGCCGAAGGTACCATGCGAAGAGGTAGTAATATATACTACGCAGTAAGGAAAGAGTTGGCACTGATGAGAGATCTTGGACTTGGCAATCTGACCATAAACGAGCCCTTGGATTAGTTATACCCTCATGATCCGAGTACTGTAAAGGGACCTGCTAGTATTTTCCATTTAAGCCATGAAGTCGTAGCTATGTGTTTCACGATAGCTGCAGCCCTTCAAACATTTTAAATCCCTAAAAATCCAAAAAGATTTTCATTTTCACCCTTTATTTTTATTTTAGCCACATTACAACCCTCTTAAAAGTCCTCTTGATTCATGCATACTACTTAGTTAATTGGTGAAGACTTGATTTGCATACAAGCTTATGACCATTGCATAATTCGATTTGAACTTGAGTGTTCCGCTTAACTTACATTATCCATACATATATAACCCTAGAGTTGAGTGAACAATGAGAGGAGTGAAAATTTATGAATAATTGAAGTTCTAATAGGCTTGTAATTTGATTCCATTGTAGAAAACTACAAAAATAGAATAAACAACTCAAGAGTTATCCCGGAATTTCCAACTACTTGGAGTTCCATTTTCCTTGTAAAGTCTTTAGTTATGGGTATGATCATGCATGAGTTTGCTTGAGAACAAGCAAAGTTTAAGTGTCAGCTATTATGATATGTCCTAAATTATACATGTTTTGCATGCGTAATAATCTCTACATTATGGTACTAATTGATTAATAACATATTATGGTTATATGCATGCGTAATAATCCCCATTTCACAATTGCAAGTTATTCGGTGCTCCAAGATAAACAAAGCAAAAACAAGCTTAAAACATGAGGAAATCAAGCTTTTAGAGAACCAAACCCGAGCATTAAGAAGTCAAACCAGGTCAACACAAGTCAACCAGCAGCTAAAAGACGAGCCTATGGAGTAGACAGAGGGATGCACGGCCGTGCATCCCTTTGCACAGTCGTGCAAAGCCTATCTAGCCTCCCAGACTCCGGTACACAGTCCTTTGTACCCTGTTTGATTCCCGAGGTGTTTGCACCCCCGTGCAATCCAATGCATGACCGTGCATACTATAAATAGATGGCTTGAGTTCTTCATTGAAGCATCCCTTACACACCCCAAGAACCAACCAGAGAGAGCTTATTTCGTAGTTAAAGTGTAGTAGTAGTGAGTAGAGGGGCTTTTCCTCCTTGTTCCGCAATTGGGGAGCCTAGGAAACTCAACGTTATGCTAGTTAGTATGGCCATTCGTGGCTAGACTCTTTGTATTGCTAGGGTGAAGTTGAAGTTTGGTGCATGTTAATGTTTAACGTATTAATCCAAGTGATGTGTTTAACTATTCGTCCTTAAAACGACCATTTTGGTGGGCTTTTATTATTGTCTAAATCCGTCTTTATATTTATAAGTGTTCTTGATTTTTAAAGTGTAAAACCTTTTCAATCAAACTTCTCTTGAAGCTTGTACGTCTTTATACAAGTAGAGATTGATAAGCCAAGGCTCGGTTAACACTATTAAGGTCGTACGTCTTTATACGAACTTATTATGCGACCAAGAATTGGTCAACTCATGTTGGGAACGGTACGTCTATATACTTTGTCCCATTGTTACACCACCTCCCGGTGAGCAAAATATAATCACCTATTTAACTCTAATACAAAGCATTTTACGTTCGATGTCTTAAACCAAACCGGAGATGACCATTTGAAGGGTTGAGCGTAATTGTTGTCCTTAACGGGAGGCATACCACTTGTTAAAGATTTTTAAATTTGCAAATCAAATGTCGTGAGGACGAGGCTCTAGCGGTGACCCGGGTTACACATTTGTAGTAGTCATATCACTGGATTAGTCAACTTAACATTATCACGTATCAAGCGGATTCGAAACCTAAAGCAATACTATTCGTAACCTGATCGTTTTTGACCTATTTACTTTCATGTTATTTACTATTCTCTTCGTTACAGTTTTGTTACACACCTCATGTACGTTTTTACTTTTCTGCTATTTACTTTACCGTCATTTACTTTTCGGTCATTTACTTTCCTGTTTCATAAGCACACAAAACTCACTCACTAATTAAACCGGTTAAACGTTAACAAAAGTTGAGTATTGGAATTCAACCGTGTCCGTTGGTTCGATACTTGGTTCTTACCTAAACTATATTACGCTGCGATAGATATACTTGCCTATTGTGTGTGTTTTAGGTTTGAGTATTTATCATTTTATAAATTAAAAACTTGATCTCGTAAAACCATCCTAAAAATATATTTATTATATTTTTATATATTTAAAACATAACGCATCAACCATATATGCATGCATTATTAAAGAAGTACTTACCTTGCTGCGAAATCAAAGCATGCGAAGGCTCCAAACTTGTGAAGCAAGCGAGCTAGAGAACGAGTGTGTGAACAAATTCCAGTAACATTACTACAAGCAGAGAAAGAGGCGAGCATTGGGCGGCCAGTGCCTTGATAAAACTCGAGACGCAACTTTAAATCATCCATATCAATCATTCCTTGTTCGTCTAAACCGATCTCTATTACTTGTGCTAGGCTTTGCCTCCAGGAAAGGAGGTTGGAGTGGTGTTCATAAGGACCAACAAAAACTACCCATCTCTCTTCAATTCCTAGACAAGATGAGTTTAATATTTTCTCTTTTAAAATTGATGGAACTGCAATTCCCAAGACTTCTTGAAGTCGTTTTATAGCTGCTGTGGTGCCTGATCCGCAGAAAAGGAGTGCATCATGTTGGGTTCCACCTAAGCATTTCTTCACAAACGCAGTTGCCTCGTGGACCATTTTCATGCTCCGATCCCCAACATAGTTGTCACTTGTGTGAGTGTTACCTAAATTTCAAACATTTTGAAACCAAGACATCCATAAAAAGCCAAGAAACATCAAACATGTAAAAGAACAACCATTGAAAAACATCCTTGAAATCGTAAATAATAAATACATTAATAGACCAAAACGCATTCTTGAATTGACAAAAAGATTATTACCATAAAAGGGAAGAACAGTCTTGATGATGTAGTCTTCAATGTAACCAAGGCAGCGCCCTGAGGCTGTATGATCTGCATAAGTAAGCTTTCTTGTTCCGAATGGAGTCTGAATATCAACAAACCCTCCTATAATTTGTGATCGTAGCCACCGTAGTTTAGTATCAACACTCGAATCACTCTCTGGTGCACCTTTGTCAAGAATTACATCACCAAGCAGATATTCACTAGCCATCTTCTCTCCTGCTAAAAGCACTGGCGACCTTACACTTGTGGTAAAAGATTGAAAACGTAATTAGATATAAAGAAACCAAAGATATGTGAAAATGTAGTGTTGTCTCATATCACAAAAGTACGCCCTATATGGTCTCCTATATATAAGAAAATCTAAACAACGAAAACTGAATATAACAAACTAACTAGCTGCTATAGAACTACACATAGATGCTGTACAAAGATGTTGACACTTGAATTATCATAAAGAGTATTTAAAGAGAGATAGGTCAAGTATCATAAACGCTGACCATAGACAAATTCTATGGCTGCACTATGACGACCGTTCAAATGCAATTATTCAAAAAGGAATGGAATATTGATTAACACCACAATACAATCCATTGCCAAGTAAATATGAGGTCCCTTTGTAACTTGCCCACTTTCTTTTGGTGTTTATAAATAGCTTCTTACTAAATCCGCTCGTATACCATTGGGGACGTGCCAAAAAAGCTCGTTTAAATTTCCAGCCGAGCTTTGTTCAAGGTGAGGTCGCTCGAATAGTTTAATTTAACTTTTTTTTTAATTTCTATTCTAGTCCAACAACTTTTATTTTAGCCTAAAAGTCAACCCATTTCACCTTTAATGTGTATATAGGAAGACGGATTTAGAAAATTTTTGGATATGCGGTCAGGTCAAACACATGACCGGTTAAAACAAATAACATGAAATAGACTTCTTGAGACATTTGATCAAACACGTAAATATGCAATTTGCACCATAAAAACATTAAAAACAAAAAGTAGAAACATCAAACACATTAAAAAAACAATAACTATTAGGTAGGAACAAGAAAAAAGCATTAGGTTATATTAGTTGACATTTATGTTGAGTGATGGCTTGGAAAAAAACAACCAATTAGGTTGTTTGTATTTATGGTGTGCGATGGCTTGAATAAAAAAAGAAGAAAACATTTATAATGTGTAGTGTGCCCCTGCTAAAAAGAATAAGTAAAACTTTGTAGCGAACCTGCGTGATGACATCTTGCATCTCTAGAGCTTATATTTTCAAAACCAATAACTATTTGTTCACAAAAAAATTGGAATTTTTATGGGACTACGGAGGCCTCGCCCCTCCCTAATTTGCTGTGGGATGCGCTACGGCAAGGAAGTTAACAACTCGGTTTAGTAATTCGAGTCGAGCAGAACCGACATTACAAGGATAGGTGACCCTATACCGACGACATGTCGTCGGGATAGGTCAAACCCTAAATTTGGCTTGTGAGACCCTATACTGACAACATGTCGTCGATATATGGTTGGGTCAGATGGAGGGAAATCTGGGAGCCCATTATTTCATTGGTGAAACCTTATACCGACGATATGTCGTCGGTATAAGTTAATTATAATTTATTTTATATTTTTTTATTTAATAATGATTCGTGGATAAAAGAAAATTTTAAAAAATTAAAATAAAAAATTAATAACCCTATTCCGACGAAATGTCGTCGGTATAGGCTTTCTTAAAATTTGACTGGTCAAATACCCTGTACTGACGACATGTCGTCGGTATAGCCAAACATATGCCACCGACATAGGACCCTATCCCGACGACATGTCGTCTGGACAGGTCTAAGCGAGAACAAACACAACAGATAGCTTCTGCTTCTCCATTTGCAACAAAAACACCCCCAAAACTCGTCAAACGATTCTCACCGGTGATTTCACGATTTTAGGTGTTTTGGGAGCAAATTTCACAAAACTTACGGGTTTTAAGGTGAGTTAACTTCTAGGTTTTCAAATTTTACCAAATGTTCAACATTTTTAAGTTTGTTTTGTTTATTTTGGTTGCCCGGACATTTAATGAGCATTTAATCATTAAGGAAAAGACGAAAATACCCTTTAAATGTCCAACGGTATCATTTAAGATTGGTACCGAGGTTTTACTTGCAGAAAGCTCAGTAGCACATAGATGATACCAAAGTTTTAAAGAAGACAAAACTTAATACTGATGGGCGGTATTAGACATATAATTTACATTAGTACATACACGAGATAGACTTTAATCAAATATTATCATACCTAAGGCTTTCACTAGAAAGTCAAATTTTTTTGAATCAAAAGCTTTGGTGAACAGCTCAGCACAGTTGTCATAAGTATGAACTTTGACAAGATGTATGCTTTTCTTCTGAGCACGGTCTCGTATGAAATGGTACCTAATTTCTATAAGTTTTTGTCTTTGAGTGCTTTAAAGGATTATTGGTTATGGAGATGGCATTTTTGTTGTCAACCATAAGGGGAGTATTCAAAAATTTGATCCCATAGTCCCTCATCCGATTCTGAAACCATAGAATATGTGCACAACAACTTGATGCCGCAATATATTCTGGCTCTGTAGTTGAAGTTGTGACACCCGACATTTCAGGATCATAAACGCGTTTATATTAATCATGTTTCCTAATCCACTTAATTTCATAAATTAGGACATTGAAAGGCTAGCTAACATCATAAATTGATCATTTCATATTTTGATGATTTTAGGAATTACCGGTACACGTGTACGTTTAATCCGTCTAATACGAACGCTAGTGATTAAATTAAATAACCAGAAAAATATTTAGATGTATATAGTACGCAAACTTTACATTGGATAATAAATTCTTTTTTTAGGCAAAAACTTATAATATACATAAAGTTAAATAACGAACCCTTTCGAAGACGTTACCGCGTATCGTCACCTTTACGCACTTATACCTACAAATAATCACATCAACAAATTATACAACCCGTGATTTGAATATTTTATTTTATTTTCACCAAACTATCCTCTAACTAGTTAAATTGTAATTCTAGTAATGTTAAGATTCTAAAATGAATTAAATTACCACTTAAAACTTTAATTAAGATTAATACGCTTAATGAACTAATTAATTAACATTTAAACCTAATTACTAAATTAATTAACCCAAACCTTCCTCCCTAAAAACCCTTCTCGGCCAAGCTTTTGTGGAGTTCAACCCACACTTCATTTCCTTCCAACTAAATTGTTTTATGCCATACACAATCAACCTTTTGAACACTCCAACTCCCTTACATACTTTTCATATCAATCAATTTATTCCTATACAAGACCACACTCCATCCCCACTTCTCTCTTTCTCTTTTACGGCCACAACAACAACACTTTCATCCTTTATTTTTTTAGTATTCCTCCAATTTCAAGGCAAAATGATGCATCTTTTGGTGTTCTAAGAAACACCCAAGTGATTTCTCAAGGGATTTTAATTAAATACTCAAGATCATTTCCTTTTGCCCTAAAAATCATCATCTCACTTGTGATCTTCCCTAGCTAGTCTAGTGGTAAGAGTTTGATCCACCAAAATTATATTTTTATGTTATTTTCGTTGATCCATGATTAAAAATGCACTTTGTTCACCTAAATATGAGATGTTTTCATAAAGCTCTTTAAACTAGGTAAACTAACATGAAATGTGATCTAAATCTAAGGTTTAATCCATGAATATATATATATATATATATATATATATATATATATATATGTGCATATATGTGTGTCGTAGGGTATGTATGTGTATATGTAATTTATGTTCATAAAAAGTTCACTAAATGATAAATGTTTACAAGCATGAGTAGAGTTGTGTGTAGATCTTGTTGGTTGTAAAATTTTTGTCATCTAACCCATGAAAAATATATAAATCTATGAAGGCATGAAACATTGAGCATGCATGTATGTTTGTATATATGTATGTAGACTAAAGACATCTAGATCTATGTATGTATGGAAAGAACGTGTTCATAGCTTATTATATTCTCATAAATGGGTTAAAAATGTACATATGTATGTAGATCTATACATGTAACACTTAAAGACGTATGTATGTCGTGTCCTATGAAACTTAAGTTATTAAAATGGTGTAATTCTATAAAAAGAGTACATGATTTTTGATAAATATTTGATTTAGTAGATAATGTGGTTAATATGACATTATTGTTAAAATGTTTGCACTAGATGGTATAAACCCGAGATTTGGTTATTTTCGATAAAAACGAATTTTACAAAATATTGACTCTATGACTTTAAATATATTTTTTTGTAAAAATTGGTCATTTGTGTGTAATAATAGTATTTTGAGAATAATCGAGCCTTAAAAGTATTTTTGGTGACAAAATAAATGTTGAAAACCCAAGTATATATTTTTAGTAAAAATATCCGGTAAATGTGTTAAAATGATTATTTGACTTTTGCGGTATGACAAGTAATAATATGTAATTGTGTATAAATGTGTATACTTGAAAATGTTGATAAGTTTATATGTATAAATGAATGCATGTGTATAGTTGTTTAGGTATACATATAAGTTTAGGTGTAATTTGAAGTTATATCACATGTTAATTTAAGAGATAATCTTTCTAGGAAATATATAGTGTTATAATATAAAATATATTATTTATGCTAGTACGATGAAAATAGAATATTTCTCTAAAAATAATTATAAAGATTTAAAAGTACATAATTAATTGATGATCATGACTTGTACCTCTATGCTTACTTGTGTGTATATATATATATATATATATTAAGTGTATAAAAAATTATATAAAGAGGTAAATACTAATCACCAACAATTCGTATAATGCAACATTTTCCTTAAACAAAAACATTCCCACCCAAATCTACTTAGTTGAGTGAACAACTTGCATTTGAGACGTCCATTCTCGATCCTAGCTAAGACATATCTTTTTAATAAATAGGGCACGAGTAATCAAGTCTCGCTTTTACGAACGTTTATTTGTTAGCTTGCATTGACTCGAGGTGAGTTTCACGGCCCCTTTTTACTGTTTTATAATCTTGGGGGAAAAACATACTCGTACTCGTTTTTTAATGATAAGAAGAAAACAAGACCCGACCTTTATGTTTGCATGAGTTAACATTGAGATCTCGTAAAGTCCCCTACGTAAACATTTTAATAAAAACATTAGCTAGGGATTAGCCTGGGATTCTATGGATAGTACTATTTGGGATTGACACACCCGGTCATGGTTCGATCGGTTTTGGTCGAATGATTACATAGTGTTCAATCGTGTGCTCGGGAGGTACGAGCGGGGGGCAAAAATACCTGTGTCATGGTTTGGTTATGCCTCATGTATGAACATTTAATTCGTATTTTTAGCTAGTTTGCGGATGGGTCAAACATTACTTGTTTTGTTTATCATACACGTAAAGATCATTTTCATGCAATTGATTTGCTCATTGTATTCATATAAAACTTGTGAATTCACCAACCTAGTGTTGACATTTTTAAGTATGTTTTTTCAGAAAATTAAACGCGATCGCATGGGTATTACTACGTAGGGTTCATGCATACATGATGGATACTACTTTTGAATATTTTTCTTGTATAACTCATCTTGTTTGCGTCATATATACAAAATCTTACAATTTTGTAACTTTAAACAATTTTCTTGGGCTGTAAATCTTTAACTTTATTTAAGTATCCGGTTTGCATGTATGTGTTTGTAATAATCATATGATTTGGAAACCATGAACGTTACGCCTCACGATTCCGCTTTGGCGGGGTGACAGAAGTAGAGACACCAGATTATTTCTTGCATTGCCATAACATGTAAGGCCCAAACCCGGACACCCTACAGTTGGTTATCATAACGGGTTATTCCCTTGAAAATTCTCATTTTAGATATATTAAACTATAGCGGAAGTCTTTCTAAAAACATTAATTACTATTGAATGTCATTAAGTTACCTCACGAATGCTTGCACACCAATCAGAGTAGCACCGCTCCCAAGCCAAGATACGTTAACGCAATGCTTACATGTAAAACAGTATATCGTACACACAAAGTCAGCTACGCTGAGTGAGTTCTAATAGTTTAGTTTAATTAAAAGTCAACTCGTCTCAAAAGTTATTTGAACTTTACTCAGGACCCACGGTCCTTACAAAGTAGGTCCACAATTCATTAACAAATAGATAACCCCTGTTATCACACGATATCCCATAATAGTTCATTACCCACGACTTATCCCATAATAATAATAATCCCGCAGTCTCATCGACATAGGTCGAACTTACTACACTAATAAGTCATGCTCAAGCACACGTATTAACTCGACACTTGGTTAACACAACAAATCCCTAGACATCAACTTACAAAGGCTTGACCAAGGCTCTTACAAATCAACTTACATAACAGTTGTAAGCACCACGTCACAATCCTAACACAACGGTCAAGCTAACTCTACTCACCACATTAATACTATCACATGCACAATAAATATAAATCAACACTTGTATGCAATTTAACAAATACATATATATACGTACAAACACATACCTCATCACTATACCCTCGTCATAGTTATCCCCATCGGGATATTCGTCCTAAGCTCAGCTCCACCCTTGTTACAGGGCCCCGCCGCTAAACATAGCGACACACTCGTCGTCTATGATGACTACCCAGCCACCACAAGGTGACTATATCATCTACCATACGGTGACTAACACATCACACGCACAATGATGACCCCGAAGGACTCCGTCCTCCACATCACTATTAGCCATATACACGGACAACAATGCAAGCACACAAAGCAACACCTATATATACATGACACTACCTGGACATGTACTACGACTCACCACCATTTACGGATCACTTACGTGTGTAATCCAACGCTTACTTAGACGTATCCTCATAACGTCTAGACACATTACCCAACTCTTTCCGAATAGGATGCTATACGACACACAAACACCATACTGAATTCTAGCCCATACAAACTATGGACACCACATAGACTCATGCAAACACGATACCCGTCGTGTCACGAGGACAACGACACAATACACATAGCATCAAGCGCACGATGCATAACAACATACTAGCATCTACTTAACTCGTTAATGAGCCACATTCGGTTCCCATGCTAACTCTCCTTATATAACCATCACAGGTTCAACTAAATTCCCGACTCACCCTAACTAACTCATAACCAGACACACCCATATCATCACAACTCTTGTTCATCCTTCCTAAGGACCCCATAACGACCTTTAGATTCATTATTACATAACAATCTCATAAAACACTTCCAGCTTAAATCAGAACTCGTAATACGTTCGTTTAATAAAACATGCGAGTATGTACGATAGCCCCAAAATAATAAAACGTTTAAAAGAGAGGATTAGAAACTCATAGGTTATACCGAGTCCAAATCCTAGCTCTGCACCCCGATCACTTACTCAAAACCTGTACCTGCCAAACGTACGATCCGAGGATCAGATTACCTCCCACAACATATGTTGAATAACTATAACAATAATTAAACCCCTGCTGCTTGTCTCAAAAGTTTGTCACTCAAACCATCGAACCCTAGTTCCATGGTGACACGGGTCGAACCATTCATGACCCGTTTAGAAACCCGCGTACCTAGACCTTGGTTCTCATGCATGCATGCGACCCATGCAAGAAACCCTAGCCATGATGCTCGTAGAGCTCGGACGGATCCCCGCGCATGCACGCCATGCAACCACTCTAGCCAAGCTCACCGTCATCGCAGTCAAACACCCCGGCCGTTCCTGTGGTGAACATTGCCTTCCTCGTCGAACAAACCCTAGCCGAGCAACAATCTAGTTCGGCCAAACACCACCACCGCGTCCCCGTCGTAGCTCCACCTCGCCATCATAAGTCCCCGCGGCTGTCGTTGATCCCCACAGTCAGCGATGCCGCCACCTGCACTTGCCGGCTCCTCCACCGAACACGTCGTCTTCACCTCCCTTAACGTGACCAACCCCTAATGATTAACCCCTACCACTGCCACGCTAGAGAACTCCATCCGAGCCTCCATAACGTCGGAAACAACACCACCATTTTCCTCCGTCGCTTGCAGCCGTAAGGCTCCACCCCAGCCGTTACCGGCAGCCCTCCTCCCTCTCACACCCGATACCCATAACACAATACACAATTTGAGCAGAAAACAAAACGTAGGGCGGGTTTACCTTAAGTGTTTCGGAGGTTTCCAACCATCGCCACCGTGTCACCGGCTTCGTCTCCCTGTCCGACCACCCTCAACGCCGGCTCCTCCTAACTTGCATCCTCTCCGGCCGTCGCACCATCCTAGGTCGCTAATGACCTAGGGTTTGTCCAGTTATGTGGTATATAAACCATGCCTAATTCCATCTAGGTCCCTGTGGTTCCGTACTCGCACGATTTGATCTCGAAGTTATATTTAAAACGATTCACATGTCCATTGTGTTCGCAAGTTAAATCCTTTTACGCCTAGAACTCGTTAACTGAATCACAAAATAGAAAAAGAATCGGGTCATCTGTCTGCCCGAACTGTTAACATGTGGATTTTCAGGATGTTACATAACACCAATCTTCCTCCTAAGAACTGGCATCCTCCTGATGTGGATTTTCTGTCTTTGTTACATCCTCCATAGTCACTATCAGTATAGCCAATCAGATCAAATGAGGAATCTTTAACATACCAAAGGCCAAGTTTTGGTGCACCTTTGAGATACCGAAGAATCATTTTCACATCAACTAAATGAGATTGATTTGGAGCTGCATGGTACCGAGCACACAAGTAGGTGGCAAACACTATATCAGGTCTACTTGCAGTTAAATACATAAGAGAGCCAATGATAGCCCTATATTGATCAACATTTTCACCTTCAGAATGTGAGGATAAATTTGTTGTTGTTGCTATTAGGATATTAGCAGTAGCTATTGTGAGGATAATCTTCTCAAGATGTCCTTGACATATTTTGATTGATTTATAAAAATTCCATTTGAAGTTTGTTAAACATAATTGAGTATCCAACAAAGCATCCTTCATCTGCTTTTTCTTCAAACTTGGACAGATGATTTCACGAAACACAAATTTGAGACTCAGTGGATTAAATATTTAGAGAAATATTTACTTGGTTATTTCGTATTTAATTGAGATTATTGAATTACGAAAGACGGAATTGGTTTTCATATTTAATAGTTAAATATGATGGATCGTTTTCGGTTTAGCAAAGAAGGTTTATTAATTATTTTAATTATAAACTATAGGGACTGGAACTGATTAAGAGTTAATTAGCAGGTAACTAAAAGTTATTTATCTCAGGGGTTGACTTGTAAATTAAATGATTATAAATAGATCATTAAGTCATAACCCTAATTCACTTGTGGCCTCCCCCTCCCTTTGCGAAAACCGTAACCCAACCCCCTCCCCTTCCCGTCGCGATCAGCCGCCGGCCACCCAGGCCCCGCCTTTAGCCGTCGATATTCCGCCGCTGTGAAGCCAGTCCTCCGCGAGCCAAACCGGAGACCTCCCGCAAATCGGGTTTTGCGATTAAGTTTGTTTTCCTAAGACGAGTTCGTAATAGTCAACCAGCGTGACGTTCTTTGGTCCCGAGTGTTTCAACCGGTTTATCGTGGATGGTATAACTTGAAACACCCTATGGTTGGATTTATTTATTGTTTATATTCGTGTAATCGGATCACTTGTGGGTTCCCAATTTAGAACTGTTTATCATACTAAAGCTTCCGCTGTATAAATATGATTTATTTATTAAAAACTTTCAATATATTTTGTTTTAATAGTTAAAACTTGTACGAGGATTCCCAACAGTGGTATCAAAGCCACCTTTACGCGCGTTTAGACATAATATTATTTGTTTTTTGAACTTGTGTTTTATTTTTCATAACTTTTGTTTTACAAAAGGATCAAGCCGTTTTCATTTGGTTTGGTTGTGTTTAATAAATCAAGAACTAGTGACCCGTGGTTGTGTTTATATGTTTTGGTTGGTTTCTTTTTGTAATTTTAATGGGTTATTTGAAACCCGTTGTAATAGTTACGTTTATTTATTTTTAGTGTATTTGTATTTAAATTGTAAACCTAACGAGACGAAAAGTTGAAGACCAAGGTGGATGCTAACGGGGTTAAAGATGGAGATCTTGGACTAAGTGGAAAATAGCAAGTTTATATTTATTTTTGTTATCCTTTAGACCAATCCGATTTTCGTTTGATGGCTTGAATGTAACCGGACAATATTTACTAGTTGCTCGGTTTATATGTTTTATTTATTTTTTGTGGTTGTGACATTATTTAGGATAATAATTAAACCACAAATATTTTATAAAACTTTGGATACAATCTTAAAACGACGAGATATTTAAATTGTTTAAAATATTTCTCGAAAATGTTATTAAAAAAAGTTTTTTTATATAAAAGCAAAACATGTTTTAAATTTAATTGTTTTTGACCTTAATCGGTAACTTAAAACATTAAAGCAAATCCCAAATTAAAATCGATATTTCTGCGCCATCCTAAATTGTAACACTTCAACTGATCTATCCGAACTCCCGGTGTTAGTAAATTACCCTGCAACCGACGATACGATTTTGGTTGAAAGTACATCCGCGATTCCTAGGTTACATAGGTCGGCTCTACGGTTACAATTGAAGGACAAATATAAGTCGTTTAAGTGGACGTAGTTGAGGGAAACATATCCAAGCTTGACAATACTCTTCATGCCCCTCAAACCGAGAATTGTGTAGTTAACACAATTGGTAACAGTTAAGTTTTTCAGTTAAGTCACTCCATGTGCATTGCACATGAGGGCATTTTAGTCTTTTTACCCCTAAAGGACAATTCTTGTAATTTAGTTAAATTTTATAAATTATTTTATTTATTAATATATATATATATATATATATATAAACATAAATTCTGTAAGGTCCGAAATCCTTAGGATCTTCAATCAACGGATTCAACGACGTGTTGAACAAGACGAAAAGAGACTCCACACGTGACTTGTAGGTAGAAACAATTAGGATGAGACACAATCAAATATCAAACGTTTCGTATATTGAATAATCACTGAAAACACAGTACAATATCGTTTAACAACTCGTCTAACCGAATACAAATAACAAAATAACTATTTATACTAAATAGGAGTATTCGGTTGGGCTTGGGCAGGGGCCGTATACTTCAAGTATGCGGTTAGGCACCGCATACTTCAAGTATGCGGCTGGCCTATGAAGTATGCAGCCACATACTTCCCTTTAACTCCAAAAAGTCTTCCTCTGAACATCCCGGTGATCTCTTGATGCGTTAGCCTATTAGGTTTGATCCTTACAATCTCCCCCTAGGCTAATTCATTCATAGCCATCTTCAAATTTCAAAATCGACTTATGATCACCACCTCTTGCAATAACTTCTTTCCGAGAGCCATCCCCAAAACCTTCATGAACGACTTTGCGGTTTTGTTCACTTGCTTTCGTTCTTTTCTTTGGAGTTTGATCCGCCCAAAGAACATAATCAGCATCATTAAAATCATCATTATATTGAGAATAGTTATTAGGAAGAGGATTCACAATATCCTTTCCCTTTTGCAATATCGCTTTATGATGTTTGTTGATCGGTACTTTCTCTCTGTCACTTTCGGTTTTTGAACAGTCAACATCTTCTTCTTCATTTTCTCCTTAGAAGATATCGTGCTTTTTGGCAGTGATGACACTTGGTGCAACAGTGTTGATCTGTTCTTCATCATCCCTTGGATAAGGAAAGTTATCTTGTTGCTCCTGAAAGTTCACTCAAATACAAGTATGCGTAAAATGCAGGTATGCTCAAACTCATAAAACCTTGAAACTTTCAAAAAAAAAATTCAATAAAAACCTCCCTTTTTCGATTATTGAATCAAACAAGAACGGTCATTTTAACAAATAAAAGAAAAAGATAAAAATAAAATAACTTAAAGTAAGCTAAAAACACAAAATCTTTTTGTTCTTTTGACAACATACGACACTTACCGAAACACATTATTTTTTAGAGAAACTCTGTTATGGGATCATATCATTCTAGTGCAGACCAAAGCATACTTATTAGCCATTCATTATCTTAAATAGGTCTCGGTGATTGCTAATATACAGTACCCTTACAAACTCAAGCCTTTATACCTTAGTTGACAAGCAAGCGGTTAATAGATTTATCATGTTTTTTGGGTAATAATTATTCATGACTTAGTGGGTCCCACACTCACATCTCAAAAACCTGCATTTATTTTAATGTGAATTAGATGAGTTTTTGATGAACTGAATGGAACCCACAACTTATCAGATAAACCTTCCCTTCCTCATGATCTTTTGAGCACCTAAATAATAACTAAAAGAGCATAACTAGCACGGGTTTATGAACTGTTCAGGAAATCTCTAACAAATTTGATTATAAACATAGCCAGACGGAATTACATGTTCAGAACCAGGAAATGCTCATGGTCATAGCACTACGGACTTACATGCCTTGATAAGAGATCCCTTCCCGATCACATATTCCCAAAAAGAAAAATATATACAAATACTTATATGTACGTCTTTAGACATATCTTTTTGCTCAGAATTCTGCTTTGCACTATCATTGAGTGTCTTTTCACCTATTGCATGTCAATGCATGTCTTTTACCTATATATATATATATATATATAAATGTATATAGACTTGTAACAAGTCAGCTCGCAACCCGTTTGTGAAGGGTCTCGGTTTATGCAATCCAGAGATAGTATGTTCATCCATAGTTCATCAACTTTTATGTTTAATTGTTCGATTATTAACAGGAAAGAATTATTCTACCAATCTATGAGATGTTCCCCACTTTGACAATGACTTTTATGTTTAAGTGAAACACAATCATGCTGCCTATTTGGTTTTAGCATAGCCTATCAACATATCACCCTGAGATCCTAATCTTTGTCAACTATAGGCCTTCTATTTTGAAACACTGAACCAGATAAATGAATCTAGTCAGATCAAAGGATTTTGTAAAAACATCTTAAACATAAATGTCATCCTCAAAGCAAAGAGTACCATTAGTGACCGTACCTTTCATGCTGATCTTACCTCCTTTATCTCTTGCAAACGAAACATACCATCCATCAAAGTTTTGATATCATGTAGTAGAGAGATGTCCCACATTATGTACCTAAAACAACCACTATCAACGTACCATAGGTTATTGACAGTCCTCTTTGGTTGTTCCTGCATGATTCAAGCAAGTTAGTTAAACATAGGTACCCAAGCCATGGTGTGTAACACCCCGGCCGGCAGTGGATTATACGCCGGGGCTGACGCGGTTGTTCATAAGCACATGATCGTCTATTAAAGGTGATAATATTTATTCATCCAAATTAAAAGCTGAAAGTAGAAAACAAAGAGTTCAAACATAACATAATTAAATTAAAACTATGTCCATGTCCTATGTGATCATGCAATGTCCTCAAACAGGTGCACCTGAAACATGTGAGTAAATGTCAACTATAAGTAGTTGGTGAGTAACATAGGTTTTGACAGCAAACAAAAGTTGAAAAAGGTTTACAATTCAATATGTTTAAAGCATAAACTAAGGCATAGATATGAAAACATACAAGGTTCCAAAGTCAAACCGTGTAAATGGAAAACTGTAAGTACAATCCAATTGATTGTGTTTTGGAAAAAGTAGTAAGATGTATACACAAAACCCGCCAAGGTTCGTGTTAAGTAATGAATCGGATTCCCCTATAAATGATCATGTTAGGTACTACCTTAGGCCTGTCTCGCAAGTTAATGATTGTACTAAACATGAACACACGTATGGTCACCAAGTAGTTTAAGACGTAAAACACATATATTAAATAGCATGAGAACAATAGTATTGAATTTGATATGTATAGTAGTAAACATGTTCCACACTGAGTATTTGTAAACAATAGTAAAGAGAAATGGGGCTTTGAAACTCACTTGTATTAAGGCTAGAAGTGGTATGAATTGGTAGAGATTGATAGGTCTCGTGAGGATTTCTCACAATAAACCTACACGTATAATGGTAGTCTAAATTCAATCTACGTCTAAATGGTATTTAGGAAATCTTTAGGGTTTTGGGGCTTCATGGGGTTTAGATTGGAAGATGGACTTGAATATATATATATATTTTTTAGGAAAATAGAAGTTTGAGACTTGTTGAAATATTTAATTAGAAATTCTTTATAAAATCAACTAGAATTAATTAAAACTTCTAATTAATTATATAGTATTTTATTTATAAAATTGTTTTTAAAGATAATGAATAAAATTATGAAATAGGACAAAATTAATGTATTTGTATTTATTTATATCATCATTCTAAAATGATTTACAAATAAGTCATGGAATGAAAAATGTTTAACTAATTTACATTTTAGGTAAATAAAATAATTAACTAAACTATTAGTTAATTTAAATAAAATGGTTACTTAATCTATTAATTAATTCATTTTAAATGAATTATAAAAGACTAAATAAGCCTTAAATAGAATTTATTGGACTTTACATAAAATAATTATTTAAAATAACTATTTAGGTATTTATAAGTTTAAAAGTATTTTTTTACATAGTTATTCTCACTAAAATAATTATTTATAAGCTTAAAAGAATTTTAAAATGTCTAAAAGTTTAGTTAAAATTTGTGTAATAAATATTATTAATTTATAAATAGAATAACATAAATAAATTTTTTAAACAAGTTATTTATATTATTTATTTAAGGATCTTCAAGTGTTTTAATGTGTTTTTAATAAAATATAATGGTTACAATATTAATTTATATTTTCCTGTTTTTATAAAAATTAAAGAATGTATTTATTTGATTTATAACAAATTAATTCAGAATTTAAAACATTAATAATTATGTATGAAAAAGGCAAAAAGGAATTTAAACCCCAAAACCCGGCTACCGAGACTCGAACCCGCATCGAGCCCGAGTTACACCCACACGCACACTTGACCACTGGACTAGGCACGAAGACTTGCTCAGAACCCGGTTCATTTAGCTTTTGACAAGCAGACACCAAACCGTCTTCTTCCCTAATGATCCGACGCAACCCTAGCTGTAACATCTAGGGTTTTTCTGATATAATTTCATGGTGTTATATTAATTACAAGTTTGCATTCGTATTTCAACATCACTATGGGTATATATATATATAAAATAATATATCTATATGTACATATATCTATTTTATTTAAACAAGAGTTTAACTTACATTATGATACATATAAATAAATAAATGACAATATATTTTTAATAAATCACCTACAATATTTGTTTAAAGTCCCATTATTTTAGAAACACATAAGTATATATGTGGGTTATTTATCTAAATTCCAAATATATATATATTTATATTTTACGTTTTCGTGATAATGTATATGTTATTAATAAACCATGCAAATAATTATTTAGTTGAAAATGTTTGATGTTTTCAAACTAATAGTTTTTAATTTTATAGTTTTCATAAAATTTATTTATATAAATACAAAAGTATTAAAACAAATAAATATAGTTTGAAACCCTTAAGCCATTAAACCATTTTGAAAGCTTTAGACCCTCAAAATTGAACCACTTTTTGATCTTGAACCCCTGTCGACGCAAGTTTGACTTTGGAAAGTCAAACCAAGCAAAATCCATCAAATTCGTGCATTGATCCATTGATTATGAGTATTAAAGGGTAATCAAACCTCTGTAAACCATCGTGCGACTGTTATGCTAGGCCATGATGAGCAAATTACACCTATAATCAAAGAACTTGAGCTCAATCGACACATAACCGAACTTAATCAAACCCGTAATCAATTCGAGCATTTAACGTGATATCTGCCTATAAACTCGAACCTACACCTTCATTACAGATACCACAACCTTTCTACACCTATGCATCTGATGTAGTGCAAAGCACACATCTTTATTCCTATTATTTTAGTTCGTTTTAGATTAGTTTTGTATTAGTTTTGAGTCATTTTTGTATACTTATTGAGTCTATGTCTTGTTTGCAGGTGCTCGTGAAGATTACAAGTGAATATGTGAAGAAACCGAGCAAAAGAAGAAGCCGGAAGAATTAAAGAGAAAAATATTGAATTTCAAGCTCTCGCGGTACGCGAGAGAGGAAGAGAGAAGCCTCGCGGTACGCAAGGTAACTCAGGAACCCGCTCGACTAATTTGGCCCTCGCGGTACGCGAGGGGCTTCCCCGATTTTCTCGCGGTACGCGAAAGACAGGAAAATCGCCGGAAGACCCTAAAAATCGATTTTATCAGAATTACAATGCCATTATGAAAAAAAGTTAGATTGTATTACCGTCCAGAGAGGGTTCTAGGGCGATTTTGGAGCTTTGAGATCCGAGTTCGTTGTAGTAGCGTATTCGGTTTGTAATCTTGAATCTTTATCTTTTATTTGATTATTTTGAAACATGTTTGCTGTTTTAATTACTGATTCCTTGGTTTTGATTATGGTTCTTGGCTAAAAACTTTAATACAGCCTAGGTTAAAGATGAATACTTGTTAAAGTTGTGATTTTTATCGATTTTGGATTCATAAGATGTTTAATGATTTTGTAAAAGATCTTATGTTGATAATTGTGATGATATAACATGCTTTAATCTGGTTTTGTGTTGATTAATGTTCCTCATGTTGTCTTGTTGAATATCTTTCATTAATAGATGCATGTTTAGGTTGTTTGCGTATTGCTTGTTACCTGAGTGGTTTGCTAGACGTAGTAATCCATTGGAGTGTTGGTTAATCCTTGATTAGATTGAGTGTGTGTCCTAGTTCAATAACCGAGAAGTGAGAATTAGTTGTCGAGTCTTCGTCATTAGGAATCCGAGTGTTAACAGTCTGAGAGGACGTTAGTATTAGGTGTCTAGTGATTGTTGCTAGTCCGAGTCATAGTTATTGTCATGAGATTACCCCGTGCATTCTTCGAATGTATGGGGGACAGTGAGACTGAAAGGTGATCTGTCTATTCGGGTACTTTGTCATTGTTGGAAATACCCGAGAGGTGATCCAACCATCTGGTGAGTTAGTACGCTTTAGGTAGCTTAGTTGGTGATACCCCGAGAATGATTAGGGATCCACTAGGTAGTCATTTGTTGTCATCCTTAGAAACCCAGATCCATCTTAGTTTCCAGAACCGGTAGAAGTCGTACTTTGCAAGTAGGATTCCGACCTAGGTGGTATTCTTCCTATCTTATGATTTCACCTTATTACTTTGTCTTGATAGTTGAGTCGACCTTAGTTTGCTGCATTCTTAGTTAATCTTTAGTGTAGTCAACCCCCCAAACCAAATCAATCTTTAGTCCGAGTCAAAGCCTAGTTTTGTTACATAGTGTCTCTAGGGTTAGATAATCCGGTTTACCGTTAAGCTATGCTACACTCGATAGGTACACTTGCCTATCAGTGCGGTTTAGTTGAAGGTACTCCTTTTATTACTTAGGAGTCTAGTTAGGTTTTTATTCATTAGTTTAATAGACCGTTTGGGCGACATCAAGTTTTTGGCGCCGTTACCGGGGACACTTCGCAATAGCATTATTAGCTTTGACTAGTTCTTAGTGTGATTTTTAGTTTAATTCCTTTGATTCTTATTTTTGTGCTTGCCTTCTACGTTACTTGTGTGTCTAACATAGGATCGAGTCTTTCTGTATTTGAGTCTTTGTCTCTTTCCGTCGAGTGTCTTTTGGTTTATGCACAATACTCGTTCGCAGGGATCACCACCTTATTCAACTTTTCAAGAGCCCGAACGAGAGCTGCACGAGCGCACCCGTGACTTCCGGGATCGTTTGAAAGAGTTCTGCAGCAACAAGGTACGTGATACTAGCACTATTCCAATTTCTAACATGGGCGACGCTGACCCACCAGCGAGACGTACCGTGTACCAGTGGGCTAGTGACGTGGTCACCGGGGCGAGATCTTCGATCACACTCCCCGCAATTCCGAATGCCACTACTTGGCAGATCCCATTACATGTCATGAGCACGATCACTCATGCCACCCAATTTCATGGCCTCGAGGATGAGGATGCACCCGGACACCTGTCCCGCTTCGTGCGCATATGTGATACCCTTAATATCACGGGTGTATCTAAGGACGCTATCTACTTGCGTCTCTTTCCATTCTCGCTCTCTGGGCGTGCGTCTACTTGGCTTGACACCCTCCCCGACAATTCTATTACCACATGGGAGGATCTTCAACTACAAGAAGTACTATCCACCTTCCAGGGCCGCTCGCCTTAGGAATCAAATCCATTCATTCCGGATGGACCCTGACGAGCCTTATCACATGGTCTGGGAGCGGTTCAACGCGATGTTGAGCCGATGCCCAAAGCCTGGTCTATCTGACTAGGCAATTGTGGAAAATTTCTATGATGGCCTTACCTTCGAGAAGTAGCAAATGTTTAACACAGCTGCGGGAGGCCATATCATGGATAAACTCGACCCTGCTGAGTGTGAAGAGATGTTCGAGAGCTTCTCTCTGGCGGAACAAAAACATCCATTTACTAGGACTTCCATTCCTAGTGCTAGAGCATCCGCCTCTTCTCCTAGAGGTATGTATGCATCAGGTCAACCCTGAAACTAGCATGGCTACTGCACTTGCAGTGATGGCTAATGAGATCAAGCAGCTGAAGCTCAGTGCTCAGCGGTGTCAAGTGTGCAGGGGAAGCCACGACACCTGAGATTGCCCCGTAAATAATCAGGAGCATATGAGCTTTGCGGGCAACCAGAACCGAGGGTACAACAACTATAATAATTCATTTGGCTCGGGATAGAGATCTAGTAACAACCCACCTGGGTTTAATGCCCGCCAGAATCAGTATGGAGGAGGAGAGGTTGGTGCAAGCTAGGGAAGAAGTGACAACACAAAGAAGATCGAAGAGATGCTTGAGAATCAGACAAAACTGCTTGCCCACCTAGTCGAGCAAGACAAGGACACTGGGCAAAGACTAGATAGCCACGACACTCTATTGAAGAATCAACAGTCGGCATTCCAGGATTTGCAACGCACAGTAGGAGACATCGCGAAGAGCTTAAAGTAGAAGCAGGTTGAAGCATTTGTAGCATACAAGAGTTATAATGCTTTAGTTATGGTCGTGTCGATCATTAGTTACAGGGAGGAGGAGAGAATAGAACAAGAAGCCTCCCATGATGCTGACTATGGCATACCTTCAGTTGAAGAGGTGAAGAAGGTAGATTAGAGAGCTCGATTTGCTGAGATCAATGCTAGGATGTTAGTGGAGCCCGAGTTGAATGCCGTGTGACGAGGGGTAGAGGGGCAGAAGAGAAGGAGAACCCACCGGTAGCAGAGGAAGAAGAACCTGTGGATGAGGAGATAGAGATGGAGAAGCCTGCCGAGTGGGCAGTGGAGAAGAAGTAGGGGGTGAGATTAAGACCCCCAAGATTGACTTGAGTCATGTTCCCTATGCCACATAAACACGCTAGGGAATACAATCACTTCATTGATATGTTCAAACAACTCAAGGTCAATCTTCCATTCATAGAGGTCCTCCAGCATATGCCAAAGTATGGCAAGTTCCTCAAAGATCTTATTTACAACAAGAAGAATTTAGAGGGGGTCTCTAAAGTCTCACTTAGTGAGCAATGTTCTGCAGTGGTTCAGAACAAACTGTCGGAGAAGATGGCAGATTCGGGACGTTTCACGATCCCGTTTCTGCTTGGCAGTTTGCCCTTGAACCACGCGTTGGACGACCTGGGTGCTAGAATCAATCTGATGCCATATTCTACCTATAAGCAATTGGACCCAGGTGAACCGCAGCCGACGCGCATGAGAATTTCCTTGGCTGACCGTTCAGTCAAGTATCCATGGGGAATTGTGGAGAATCTATTAGTAAAAGTAGGCAAATTTGTCTTCCCCATGGACTTTGTTATTCTGGATATGGAGGTGGATGATAAAGTCCCACTCATCCTAGGACGCCCGTTCCTATGAACCCCCAAGGCATTGGTCGATGTCTTTGACGGGAAACTCACACTTCGTGTGGGGGATGAGTCAATCACATTCGATGCTATAGAGTCCATGAAGGATGTTGGCAAGCATAGCCACTCAGTGTGCATGGTTGATTCCTTCATGGATGAACATCGGGACTCTAATCCAGTAGAAGATGATGTTGATGGAGATGGAAGAGAAAGAATTGAGGACCCGCCGGATTGGCTTGCTGAATTTGAAAGGAATTTGATAGGGTCCACATTTTTAGGTGCTGATTGCAATGATTGCAGTTTGAGTGAGATATTATCACAAGTCGGGTCATTAATCTGTGAGACACCTATGGTTGATAGTGTAGAGGTCACACCTTTAGAAGTACCTATTCCTATACCTCTACTTGTTCTTCGTACTGAGGAGATAAAAGCTGAGCCAACCCGTAGGTCTAGGCCGCCTCGTGAATCTTATGATGTGAGGATAGAGCAAACCCCAAGTGTGGGGATGTTTAGGTGTGACAACCTGCTAGGGTATTTGAACCGTGTTATCTTTGGACCTGGTAGGTTTAAGCTGTGGTGGAAGGACTTGATTGCTAAATATAAGAGAGATTTAGAGTTTGATAGAAGTAGGAGTCTGCTGAGGATGTGGAGGATCGGTAGACCACGTAGGATGAAGGCGGTACCGATTAGGATGAAAGAGAAGCTCCTGATAGGCTTATTTGAGTCTCGGGCAAGTGCCTGAGATGTAGAGTTTATGTGCATTACTTGGTTTGAGTCCGTGTCTTTTTCTGTGTTTTTTGGTATGTGTGTTTTGTTTGTGTCGTGCTTTGTAGGGATTCACGCTTGATTCAGCAAGGAAAATCGCCGGGAACGAAGTTCCAGGTATGTTTACATATGTTTTTATCATTGGAATAGGGTTTTATGGAATTTGGGTGAAGAAAAATTTGAGGTTGAAGTATAAAAACCCTCAAAACTTTCTGTCACCAGATGGTCCTCGCGGTACGCGAGAGATTCCCCCATGTTCCTCGCGGTACGCGACGAATTGAAATAGGGGCCGGCTTAAATGCCACTCCATCGCGATACACGAGGAGTGGCCGCCTGGTTTCTCGCGGTACGCGGGGCTATCCTGGAATTGCCCTTCTTCCTTGTGTTTCCATGGTTTTTCACATCCATCACATCCACTACCACCATCATCACACCACCTCTATTATCATCATCCATCATTCATCAATCATCATCACCATCACTTTTATCCATTCTATTACCATCATCATTATCATCCACCGACCATAACGACCATGGGAAACTTAGAAACCAATTCGTAGCCGATGATCTACTTTGATGTGGCGTTCATGTCTATGTGTTTACCACACATCGAGTATGTTTCTTTTCTTGCTATCTATCTTGAGTCAGTTGAGTCTTTTATTTTATTTTATTTTGAGTCAGTTTATTATTGCGGGTTTGTTGTGAGGTATATTTTGCAGGTTTTATCATCCCACTCGTACTCAATCTCCATTCGGGCGGGATCGATCATCACTTATCGAGTTTGTAAAGGCAACCCGACAGTGAGCTGTGCAACCGCGATCGAAATAATATACGGTGCGCAAGAGGAAGAGTGAAGCTGGATTTTCATTCATGCATATATCATTACCAGCTAAGTCGCTTCCTGTTTTTATTTTTGCATTTTTATTTTTAGTTGTGACTTGCTTCACATTGATTACAATGTGTCTTTCAAGTGTGGGGATGTGAGTGTTTAGTTTGTGTCTTTATAAAAATTCAAAAATACAATTTTTTTTTTGAAAAATGTCCTTGGAAATAACTGCATATAATTGGAAAATGATAGTACAACTGAATCTATTTGTGAATTTAAAGATTAAATAATTGAAAACGCGTCTAATTAGTGATGTTTTGGTAGACCCACCTAGCTGAATAGCTTAAATATCCTGTTTGTGTTGTTTAGGAATAATAATTGATTAAATCATGATATCTTGTGGGTATTCATCCTAGAGTATCGGTAATACTGAAACTGTAAATATAGGTTGATAGGTACCACATTAAGTTAAAATGTAGAGGTTTTTGAAATTTTTGGCACACCATTCTCTTTTTATGAGAATAAATCCGAGTTTGGTGGCCCCCGCATCTATAAAATTCCATAATTCATGAGCTTGTTTTGTTAGAGTATGAGTTTTGCTTATGTGTTACCCTCCGGGATGGCCACTTGGAGAAAACACCCCTAAATGATTCTTATGTGCTTTATTGATATAACTTAGTCTATGTGTTACCTTTCGGGATAGCGACTTGGTTGAAACGCCTCTAGATGGAGTTTATTTTGTTTATAATGCTCATTATCATCCATTCATTCATGATTTCATCTGATTTCTAAAAACCTGTAAATTTTAGTTTAATGTGGTAGGGTAAATCTATATGGTTTGATCCGTGCCTAGATATAACCGTGAGACGGGATTAGGTGGAGCTGTAACTGTTAAGTGTGAGTGACATAGGTTGATTGAAAGTGTATAAAATGGAATTATAACACATAACGGGGGCTTAAAAGTTGGTGCTTGGTTTTAATTGGATAGAAATACTAATTGTTGCTTTTTAACGCGTGAGTATGTTTAGCTAATTGGTAATTGATGTTTGTTAAGTTATATATGAGTTATGATTCCATTTGCAGCTTCTTCGAGGACGAAAAAAGGTTAAGTGTGGGGATGTTTGATGTAGTGCAAAGCACACATCTTTATTCCTAGTTTTTTAGTTCGTTTTAGATTAGCTTTGTATTAGTTTTGATTCGTTTTTTATACTTATTGAGTCTATGTCTTGTTTGCAGATGCTCGTGAAGATTATAAGTGAATATGTGAAGAAACCGAGCAAGAGAAGAAGCCGGGATAATTAAAGAGAAAAATGTTGAATTTCAAGTTCTTGCGGTACGTGAGAGAGGAAGAGAGAAGCCTCGCGGTACGCGGGGGAACTTAGGAACCCGCCCGACTAATTTTTCCCTCGCGGTACGCGAGGGGCTTGCCGGATTTTCTCGTGGTACGCGAGAGACAGGAAAATCGCGCAAAAACCCTAAAAACCTATTTTAATAGAATTACAATGCCATTATGAAAAAAGTTTGAATGTATTGCCGACCAGAGAGGGTTCTATGGCGATTTTGGAGCTTAGGAGGTCGATTGAAGAGAAAAGTTGAAGGCTTTGAGATACGGGTGCCTGCCAGATTTTCTCGTGGTACGCGAGAGACAGGAAAATCGCGCAAAAACCCTAAAAATCGATGTTAATAGAATTACAATGCCATTATGAAAAAAGTTTGAATGTATTGCCGACCAGAGAGGGTTCTATGTCGATTTTGGAGCTTAGGAGGTCGATTGAAGAGTAAAGTTGAAGGCTTTGAGATACGGGTTTGTTGTAGTAGCGTATTCGGTTTGCAAGCTTGAATCTTTATCTTTGATTTGATTGTTTTGAACCATGTTTGCTGTTTTGATTACTGATTCCTTGGTTTTGATTATGGTTCTTGGCTAAAAACTTTAATACCGCCTGTAACATCCCGAAAATTTATAAACTAGTGGTTCGTGTTAGTGGATGACCCGAACCCATATTAAATGTGAATGAGAAGTAGAATTTGTCACGCATGAAGCGTTTTGACAACGTTAGGTAACACAGTAGTCGTTTGAAAAGGTAGTTCGGGATTGAAACGTACGAGATTGAAACACAGGGACCCGATGAAAAGTTTTTAGGGTTTAAATACCATACTATGAGGAACCCTAGACCACTTTTGGCCTAGGTAACGTGCGACTGTAGCAAGAGAAGGACGGGAACAGGGATGGCCGTCAGAGGAGGGCCGGAAAGGGGGTTTCACGGCGGCGTCGGACGCGCGTAGCCAAGGTAATCTCCATTTATGATTTCTATGCGTTTTGTACAGGTTTGTGGTTTGAAAACCTGATTAGAACTTTGGTTCTTGTTTTTGGTGACCGGAGTAGAAGACATGGACTGTGGCCGGAGATGGCTTAGTTGGAACGAGGATACAGTGGTGATGGCTTAAACCATGATGGTGGGGAGAAGACGAAGGTCGACTGCGGTTGTCCCGGTGGAAGCTCTCGGTGGAAGGGTTGTAGCTGACATTGGATAGGGATGGCAGTGATGAGTGCATTGGTCATTGTTGCTCGGGAAGAGGCCGAAGGCAACGAGAGATGGTTGTGGACGACAACAGGGATGACGACGGTGGCCATGGGTGGCAGCGGGTCGGGCTTGGTGATCAGCTGCGATGGTGACGCCCGATGGCTACGGTGGTGGTGCACCACGACCAAAGATGACAGGTGGCGTGGGCGGGGGTATCTCCGGAAAACAAAATGATTCGGGTGGAGGGTCATCGGTGGCGTGGTGGTGGTGTCAGCTGGCTACGTTTTTCCTCTAATTAGGGTTTGCATGACACAAGTACGTGCATGCATGAAACCCGGTTTGGGTATTCGAGTTCTAAACGAGTCATGAGCGGTCTGATCCATGTACTCGTGAAACTACGGATCGTGGTGGAAGGATTGATGACTAAATGAGTCCAAGTGTCGAGATATATTCATTATATTTTATACGTTACTCGACGTATGCTTAAGACGTATTTTGATCGTATGATCATACATCTGACAGGTTTGGGTTCGAGCGTGAACGGGCGGGTTGCAGAGCAAGGACGTGGATTCTTCGCAACCGGTGAGTTTCTAATCCCCTCTTTAAATGTTTTTAATGTTTTGGGGCTATCGTATATACTTTAAAAACGTGTTTTATTACATTAAACATATAACGAGCTTTGGGGTTTAACGCGATGAATTTGTGAGTTTAAGTATTCAAATATGAAGCTAAGGGTCGTTATGAGGTCCTTAGGGTGGGTGAACAAGAGTGTGATGATCTGGGTGTGTCATGGTATGAGTTAGTCGGGGCGAGTCAGAAATTTAGCTAAACCTGTGATGGTTATATAAGGAGAGTTAGCATGGTAACCCGTACGTGGTTCATTAACGAGTTAAGTAGGTGCTAGTATGTTGTCATGCGTCGTGTGCTTGATGATGTGTGTATTGTGTCGTTGTCCTCGTGACACGACGTGTGTCGTGTTTGCATGGTTCTATGTCGTGTCCATATTATGTATGAGCTAGAAGTCAGTATGGTGTTTATGTGTCGTATAATTTCCTATTCGGAAAGAGTTGGGTAATGTGTCTAGACGTTATGAGGATACGTCTAAGTAAGCATTGGATTACATACCTAAGTGATCCGTAAATGGTGGTGAGTCGTACTACATGTCCAAGTAGTGTCATATATATATGTGTGTTGCTTTGTGTGCTTGCATTGTTGTCCGTGTATACGGCTAATAGTGATGTGGAGGACGGAGTCCTTCGGGGTCATCATTGTACGTGTGATGTGTTAGTCACCGTATGGTAGATGATATGGTCACCGTATGGTGGCTGGGTAGTCATCATAGATGACGAGTGTGTCGCTATGTTTAGCGACGGGGCCCTGTAACAAGGGTGGAGCTGAGCTTATGACGAGTATTCCGATGGGGATAACCCTGACGAGAGTGCAGTGATGGGGTATGTATTTGTGTGCTTATTTATGTGTTAAATTGCATGCAAGTGATGAGTTATATTAATTGTGTATGAGATGGTATTGAGGTGATAAATAGATGGAATCCATGTGGTGTATCGAGTTAGATTGACCGTTGTCTCGATCTGAGTACATTGTGTACAACTGTTGAGTTAATTGGTTTATGAGAGTCCTGGTTAGGACTGGTAAGTTGGTGTCTAGAGGTTGGTTGAGTTAACCAGTGTATGGTGTATATATATCTTAAATTGGTTTATGAGAGACATACTGAGTTAAATGGTGGGTAGAGACTGGGGTGGTGAATCCCTTCGGGATATTATAAAATAATGGGAGTTATTTTTATGTTTGAAAATCTATACAACTGTTCTCTATTGACCAGAGGGTCTTGAGTGGAGATAAACAATAAATGAGACGAGTTGGCTTTTGTTAATTTAAACTATTAGAACTCACTCAGCGTAGCTGACTTTGTATGTACGTTAGATTGTTTTGCAGGTGAGTCTGCTAGATGAGGTATCTTGGCTTGGGAGCGGGGCTACTCGGGTTGGTGCGCATGCATTCGTCAGGTAACTTTATGAAAATTAACGAATTAAAAGATAATACTATTTCGAGAAAGAATTCCACTGTTTATGTAAATGAAAGTTAGATGTTTTTAAAGAATTTAACCAGTTATGAGAACCAACTATATGGTGCCTGGTTTGGGGCCTTACACTGCCTTTGTTAAAGTTGTGATTTTTATCTGTTTTGGATTCATAAGATGTTTAATGATTTTGTAAAAGATCTTATGTTGATAATTGTGATGATATAACATGCTTTAATCTGGTTTTGTGTTGATTAATGTTCCTCATATTGTCTTGTTGAATGTCTTTCATTAATAGATGCATGTTTAGTTTTTTGCGTATTACTGGTGACCTGAGTGGTTTGCTAGACGTAGTAATCCATAGGATTGTTGGTTAATCCTTGATTAGATTGAGTGTGTGTCCTAGTTCAATACCCGAGAAGTGAGAATTAGTTGTCTAGTCTTCGTCATTAGGAATCCGAGTGTTAACAGTCTGAGAGGACGTTAGTATTAGGTGTCTAGTGATTGTTGCTAGTCCGAGTCATAGTTATTGTCGTGAGATTACCCCGTGCATTCTTCGAATGTATGGTGGACAGTGAGACTGAAAGGGGATCTGTCTATTCGGGTAGTTTGTCATTGTTGGAAATACCCGAGAGGTGATCCAACCATCTTGTGAGTTAGTACGCTTTAGGTAGCTTAGTTAGTGACACCCTGAGAATGATTAGGGATCCACTAGGTAGTCTTTAGTTGTCATCCTTAGAAACCCAGATCTATCTTAGTTTCCAGAACCGGTAGAAGTCGTACTTTGCAAGTAGGATTCCGACCTAGGTGGTATTCTTCCTACCTTCTGATTTCACCTTATTACTTTGTCTTGATAGTTGAGTCGACCTTAGTTTGCTGCATTATTAGTTAATCTTTAGTGTAGTCAACCCCCCAAACCAAATCAATTTTTAGTCAGAGTCAAAGTCTAGTTTTGTTACATAGTGTCTCTAGGATTCGATAATCCGGTTTACCGTTAAGCTGTGCTACACTCGATAGGTACACTTGCCTGTCACTGTGGTTTAGTTGAAGGTACTCCTTTTATTACTTAGGAGTCTAGTTAGGTTTTTATTCATTTGTTTTATAGACCGTCTGAGCGACATCAGCATCCATCGCATTCATCCCCCAGAACTCCGACGAGCTCTAGAAAATCCAACGTCGGCCCCCTAGTCGTTCTCCCTCAATAATCAACCATTTCAGGTAAAATCGGTACCCTTAGTTTCGTTTTGATGCAAGGAATGAAAGCCCTCTAAATCCCGGTTCGATCGGGTACGAATCGAGTGACATTGGGGTTAAGGTTTGGGATGGGGACGATCGGGGAATAGGGCGAACGAGGGTTGGGTGTTAAAACATTTTCTTGTCTGTTTAAAACCAAGGCACAAGCCCAGGTTCAACCGGTTAGATCTCTAGTCCTCCTCATGCAAGGTCGCGGGTTCGAGTCTAGCCCTGCACCTTGTTTTTGCGCGTGGTTTGACCTGAAACTCGGTCCCCCCTCGGACTTGGGTTATCATTTAAACGGATCATTCATCTTCCACTATGACCAGGTTAGTCTAGTGGTTCGCGCGCTTGTTGTGTCTCTCAGGCGACCCGGGTTCGAGTCTTGTGGCCCCTTTTTTATTTTTAAAACATTTTTAAAACCTATTTTCAATCCAATCTTTCTTATAAAAATTATTTTATAAACCACCAAAGGTTCAAGAATATTTTATGAACCAAAATATTAACATCTCTAATATAAACAATTATTTAAGCGTTTTAGAGATTAAAAATTAATAATTTCTATTTAAAATTTATATAACCATTTATTTTAAACCTTTACGAGTTATTTACCTAATTATTTAATACAACTTATTTAACCATTTAGTTAATTGAAACAATATAATATATTAACCTAATTATCTATATGTCCTATTAAAATATTATTTAAACACTTATTCTTTTAATTGTAAACAAATTAATTATTTGTATATATATATATATATATATATATATAACTGGGAAACAAAACACATTATTTGCAACAAATAAATACACATTATTCAACCTAGCCCAATTCCCATATACCTTAGTCTTTCGAGCATTGTCATTGATACATATATACAGTCAAACATAGGTTAACCTCGTGGTTGGCTAAACAACTTGTGCAACTACCCGTATACATAGCCCCTTTTTCACTTTTACATTCTTTGGGGTGAAACATGATTATATTCAAACTATTTGCAATTATTACAATTCAAACATTATGATCATGTGTGCAATTTGTGCCTTATGCTTGAACACTATTTGTGCAAACAACATTTACATATTTTTTGTGCCTATTGCAAGTGCAATCATTAACCCAGTACAACCCGATGGTATACAATGATAGATCTGTTGAGTCTGACCAACCCACCCGGTTAGGGTGATTGTTACCGAAATCACTTAAGGATAACCGTTGTGTTATGCCTATCACTTAAGGATAACTGTTATGTTATGCCTATCAGTCACCAGGTTTGATTGTGCGCCCTAGTTTAAACTATAGTGATTCTCCATAATTGCCTTATTAATCCATGCATCATATGAATTGTACACAAAGTTTTGATAACACTTCTTTTGTTAAAATCTATGTATTCTCACCAACTTTGACTCTGTTTTCATCATGTTTCAGGTGCCAATAATTGAGAGTTATGTTCAAGAGTCATCACGTAGGAAGTTGCAAGACCTAGTTAATAAATTAAACTTTGTTTGAAGTACCTTGTTTCCTGTTTGCCTTTGTTTTGATGAAAAAATTGTTATGATTTTGAGTTTAACGAAATATGCAACTTTAGTTTGATCATGTGCTTATGAACAGTCTACATGTCCTGCCCCAACATATTCCATCGTCGGTTGGGGTGTGATAGATTAGTATCAGAGCCATGGTTATAGGGAATTACGTTATTAGAAATCCATAACCTACACTATAACCATAAGACACCCATTTTATACCACACTAGATGCTATGTGATGCATTACCTGTTAAATTACTTACTAGTGCTTCTATCCTAAGACTCTTATCCTCCTTACCCCTACCTATGTCATCATCAAAGTCCATAAACCTTGTCAAGGCTTTAAATTCTAGTAATTAGTAGGGAGCTTGTGCAATCTGGAAGGGTGACACCTGTATTCTGGGTTTTCTGTCTAGGAAATCATTTCGTATAAATCCTAATCAACCGAAGGACCCATATGCTTTCCTGGAATGAGTGTTCACTTATAGGGTAAAGCATGTCTTCCCGAAAACTATATGAATTTAAATAACCTTGATAAGTCATAGTATTCAAATGGTTATATTACCAACAGAATACAACCTGAATATACTTATTTTTACCATTGTGTTGTTTCTTCTATAGCATGCCTCCCCGTCGTGCCAACGAGGCCAACAACAACAACAATGACCTTGCTGCCCTACTTACTAACTTGGTAACCAACTCACTCAGGCCAACAACAACAGTAATGGAAGTGCTACTGGTGGTGGTGATGCCAACCCGCCCCAATGCACCTTCAAACACTTTAACTCATGCAACCCTATTAAGTTTTATGGTACTGAGGGAGCTACAGGTCTCCTTCAGTGGTTTGATGGCATTGAAAACACTTTTCTCAATAGTGACTGCCCTAACAATCTCAGAATCTGTTATGCTACGAGCGTTTTCAAGAAAAGGCCGCTCACTTGGTGGAATGGTGAGAAAAGGAATAGAGGGATTGATGTGGCAATAGCATTACTGATGTTGCCAAGACGGTTTATATAAAAATCTACTAAACCTAACCTAGACTCCTAAGTAATAAAAGGAGTACCTTCAACTAAACCGCACTGACAGGCAAGTGTACCTATCGTGTGTAGCACAGCTTAACGATAAACCGAGTTATCGAACCCTAGAGACACTGAATACTAATACTAGACTCTGACTCGGACTAAAGAATGATTGATTGGGGGGTTAACTACACAACAGATTAACTATGTAACAAAACCAGACTTTGACTCGGACTAAAGATTGATTTGTTTGGGGGGTTGACTACACTAAAGATTAACTAAGAATGCAGCAAACTAAGGTCGACTCAACTATCAAGACAAAGTAATAAGGTGAAATCAGAAGATGGGAAGAATACCACCATGGTCGGAATCCTACTTGCGAAGTACGACTTCTACCGGTTCTGGAAACTAAGATGGGTCTGGGTTTCTATGGTCGACAACTAAAGACTACCTAGTAGATCCCTAATCATTCTCAGGGTGTCACTAACTAAGCTACCTAAAACGTACTAACTCACCAGATGGTTGGATCACATCTCGGGTATTTCCAACAATAAAAAAGTACCTGAATAGACAGATCACCTTTCAGTCGCACTGTCCACCAATACATTCGAAGAATGCACGGGGTAATATCAAGATAACAACTATGACTTGAACTAGCAACAATCACTAGACACCTAATACTACCGTCCTATCAGACTGTTAACACTCGGATTCCTAGTGACGAAGAATATACAACTAATTCTCACTTCTCCGGTATTGAACTAGGACACACACTCAATCTAATCAAGGATTAACCAACACTCCTATGGATTACTACGTCTAGGAAACCACTCAGGTCACAAGCAATACGCAAACAACCTAAACATGCATCTATTAATGAAACACATTCAACAAGACAACATGAGGAACATTAATCAACACAAAACCAGATCTAAGCATGCTATATCATCATAATAATCAACTCAAGATCCTTTACAAAATCAAAAACCATCAATTAGAATCCAAAACCAAAAAAAATCATCTTTAACCTAAGCAGTATTAAAGTTTTAGCCTAGAATCATGTTTAAATTCAACAAAAAATCAGAATAAAATACAACCATGGTATCAAACAATCAAATCAAGAATAAAGATTAAATCTTGCAACTCGAAAACGTTAGAATCAACGAACCCGGATCCAAAGCTTGAACCTTTAGCTTCCAATCTGCTTCTCACACCCAAAAATCGCCTTCTAGACTCTCTCTGACGGCAATAATGTCGAACTCCAATATAATTGCATTACAATTCAATTAAAAAGTCGAATAGGGCTTTTTTTCATGGAATACGGGCCTCTCGCGTACCACGAGAGGTTGTGCTCTGGTTCCTCGTGTACCGCAGAGAGCAAAATAATCGCAACCCATTTTGGCTTCCCTCGCGTACCGCGAGGCAACTCTCTCTCCTCTCTCGTGTACCGCAAAGCTTGAAATTCAACATTTTTCTTTTTTTATCTTCCGGCTTCGTTCTCTTGCTCGGTTTCTTCAAGATATTCACTTGTATTCCACACGAGCTCCTGAAAATATACAATAGACTCAAATACAGACTTAAACGAATCAAAACGAACACAAAACTAAGTAAAAATGCACAAAACAATAGGAATAAAGATGTGTGCTTTACACTACATCAAACATCCCCACACTTAATGTAACATTTCCAATTTTTCACCTTGTACTTGTACCGTTGGATTTCATAAAGTATCAATAAAACGAGCACCTTAGCAATCATTTTGTTGACCAAGTATATCTTATATCATTATGACCACACATATTCATAAAATGCTTCTTATATGTGTAACATTTCTGATTTTTTTCATGTATTTGTGTGATGCAACAAACAAAAATATAATTATAATTCAATATTGATGCGAATATTTCATTTGATACATGGATAAATTCCAATCCATACTAATGCTAAGAAATCAAAACCTTTTAAATTTAAGTATATGTATATATATATGTGTGATTATGAATGTATACACATGTAAAATTCCTTAGCTTACATACATTCTTTGGTTTATAAACAAATTAGTCTTGAAACTTACCTTCCCAAAGTCCTTGAACCCTAAACATGAACCCCCACACTCTCAATTGAACCTTTGATCAAGATTGGACCCCATATGGCTCAATTTTGACCCTCATTCGTCAACTTTGACTTTAAAAGTCAAACAGGCCCAAATATATGAAATTCACCATGTGAAATCGATTAAGGCCGGTTGTCATGGTCCTGTCTCATGTACAAGCAACAAAATCGGCCCAATCCAGACCCAAATATCAACTCAATTTGTTCAATTACGCGGGCAAATTCAATTTTAAATGGTTTGACCTCTTGGAGTCAAAGTTGAATCAATCCGATTCAATTTGATTAATAAAACGCGTTTCAATCTCGGAAATCACGCATAAGATGATCGTGCATGTATCCGAACCTATTACGCGACCAAATTCATTCGATTCCAACCGGATTAACGCGTAATTGAGGCTACGGCTGTCATCCGTGATCCTTGCGATCGAATTCGGCTTTAAAGTTGAAATCAATCAAATTAATTCACCACGAACCTTCGCACGACTCTACATAATCTTCCCCAACCCTCATTTGAGTCTCATTCCATCTCGGTTCGTCGATCTAGCAATCTGAACTCCGCCCCTGTCCGGCTAGCCGACGACCTTCGTTACGCAACCAAATCATGTACGGTTTATAGCATTTGTTTCGTTTTTAACTACTTATCGAAAGACCCATATCGCTTTACAAAACAACAATCCAAATCAGATTCAATTTCTGTAAATCCTTGAACTTGTTCATACGATTGCAAAAGGATTTCGGATTCATTTCTGTTAACGGCTTTAATCTTATTCGATTCATGTTATACCAGCGAATCCACTCGGTTCCACTGGTTAAATCATTTCACCAGTGAGCCGAGTGGCATGGGTTCGAAACCCACACACCAGCGGTCTTTTTGCGTGCCTGTTAAACCAAATCCGGCCCGTGTGTTGTAACTTGTTAAAGGATTTTCGTAAAGGGTTTAGAACACAGTCCAGTCCCTTGGTCCACCGGTAAGCCACACACCTAATACAGAAGCCACCCGTGTTCGAGCCGGGTGGTCTGTTTATTTTTTTAAAATAACTTTTAAGGCTTAAAAAAATTATATAAAATTATTTTTATAAACCCTACACGAGTTAGAACAAGTTACAACTAAGGTTGTGATGTTTGACATAAGAGGCCTATTTTTTTTTTCTACAAATTAAGTTGTTTAAAACCACATATTATTATTTAAAGGTATATTTTAAAAATAATCAAATTCCTAGTTTATACATATTTTGACAAGGTATTTTATAGAAATACATTTTTTCCTATATATACTTATAAATATATTTTCGTGTTTATAAATAAAAACCTTTTCTTTTATATATATACATAAATACTTTTATTCCTTATTTATTTATTTTAACAATAGATAAATAAAAGCTATGGCATTGTACCCTAGTAAATTCACATAGGGTTTTCTTTAACCGACATTAATATACTTTGACACATTTTCATAAATAAATAAATAGATATATGTAAAACCGCATTTCTTTTAAAAGACTTATTACTCTAATTAAATGAATATAAAGATTTTTATTTATTAAACTATGGACCCTAACGACAAATGTTTTCATGTAACCCCTTGAACTTACGAGTTTAAATCAAACTTTTGACAACTTATTCTTCTACATAAAATGACACAACCCTTATACAAATTCACACCTAACAAGACCCGATGCATATCACTAATTTAAAATCATGCTTCACACTAGGTTAATTTGTGATTGAGAATCACTCGTGCTTCGTACTTGCTCGCGTTATCCTCACAACTTATACAAGTGAGTTTACATAGCCCCTCTTTTACATTTTTACATATTTTGGGGTGAAACATGATCTATTCTTTGAATCTTTTTACATAAACTTAAATACAATTCAATAATATGATATTATGTGTTACGTGCTTTATGCTTGAATACTATGAGTTAAGACTACATATACATGACTTTAGTACAATCATTAACTACGTACAAGCCAACGGTTAACATTGATGGATCTATTGTGTTTGACAAACCCACCCGGTTAGGGTGTTTGTTACCGACTTTACATAAGGGTAACCTGCGTGTTATGCCTCAGTCCAAGGTTTGATTGTACACACATAGTTTAACTATAGATTCTCCATAAATGCCTTATACACATGTATCGTATAAATTGTATAAAACATCTTAAACTTGATGTGTGTCAAAACCTATGTATGCTCACCAACTTTTTAGTTGACCTTATTTTCATCATGTTTCAGGTACCAATGCTTGAGAATAAGTACAAGTTGCTTCACTTAGGACCGAGGACCTAGAATGAAATTTAAAGAAACTATTTATATATTTTCTATTCTTGTATTGTGGAATTTGATGTTTTAATGAAATTGGTTGTTTAAATATTTCAACTTTAGTAAACCTTGAGCTTTTGAACAGTCTACATGTCCCGCCCCGAGGTATTCCGCTGTCGGTTGGGGTGTGACAATATGCCCAATATCACAAGTTATCATTTTATGTGCAACGGTTTGCTTACAACGTTATTTTACGTGAAATTTTCGTATCTGGTGGATCAAATTTTAAAACCAATAGACCGGGATGCCCTACTATATATCTTAGCTAGCCTAAATAATTATCTAAGAAAGTGTTATAGCCCATGATTTATCTTCATAGGTCTCTTTTATCCTAATTTACAAAATGTCACTTTTTATGTCACATTTCAAGTGTTAAGTTGCAAAATACTTATCCTAGACCCTAGCCATGACTTATTTTCGATTATGAACCATTATAGAACCTTCCTAGGACTGTTTTAGTCAACCACCAGCTGTAAACAAGTTTCAAAAATCGAGTTAAAGGCCAGCCCCACTTTCCTTTTTGGCTCCTACCTTCCGATCGCTAGTAACAGCAACCATTTTTTTTTCCTTTTTTTCATTTAGCCTCCAACTCACCCTCTAGCCCTAATTCTATCTTGTTCCCTACTCCATAAGACACCTATAAATACCCCCACCCCCTCTCCCTTTCACTCACACCACTCCTCTTGCTCTCATCTACAATCAAGTAAGGAGTTCTTCCTCTTTTTCTTGTTTTCTTTCTCTGATCGCGTAGAGTAGCAATCACACAACACCATCACGATTTTCTTCTAGTACTAGCCCTTAAACTCTGGTACTTAGTCCCTCTAAGGTGTTCTTGAAGTGCTTCCTCTTGAAAACCGCTTGAACGCCTTGATTATGTAGCACGAACATCAACCTTGAAGTGATTCTTCATTACAAGAACCCGCTTGGTTTGAATGTCCATCTCGTAATCGACTAAGAACAGGGGTAGGAAATTAAAACACATCACTAAGATGTGGTATTGATTGCCTACAATCTTTTACCTTACCCTCTTATGGCAACAAACGGTTTAGAATTCGTTAAAACCTTCTAAAACATAATCTGGGTTTCTGGCAGATTATTTGGCTCTCGCGAAAGACGTCATAACTTGAGCCTACGACCTCCTTAATACATGATTCTTCTTCTGAGAGTTTCATAATGATTTCCTTTACAAACTTTCTGTTGAAAGATTTTGCCAATTCGTGGATTTGGGTTCGTAAACACCCCTCACAAGGCACAAACATCAGAATATTTTAGATTCTGACTTTCGAATGCAAATCCTCTTGTTGGCCGATTTTTATTGAAACAATACCTAGGTTTTTCTTGTTGAATACTCTTTATAAACATAATAATTTATTTCCATAAGAGGATTCGACCTAACACACCCATTTGGTTACCTTTTTACATCCCTAAAGATCATGCACGAAAGCTGGAAATCTGAGTCTATTCTTGTGTCCTTATTTTTTTGATGATTAAACATACCAAAAATAGGATTTTTGCTAAGAAAACTTCCAGAATTTATAATCATAATGTATTTAACAAATTCATATTTTTGGAATCACGAAATTTCATGGTTTAATCCGCTCACAAAGTCGTTTTTGTTTCAAAACCCCAAATTCCAGCAGCACTGCCCTAACTTCACGCCTTCATACCCTTTTCATTCATAAACTAATGAAGGTGTTTCTTGATCCTAAAACATGCTACCTTGAGTATAATTTCCAACCATATATGGTTTGTAACCTAACTCGTCTGTTTCGACCATCAAAAGTGCTGCACGAAATCAGTACGCAAGGATGTTAATATTTATCTCGTGTGATCTTTTGACGAAACCTTCGAGTGATTCCTTAAAATGATTTTTTCAACGATTGTGAACCCTTAGCTACTATTTTAAATTGTTTTCTTAACATCCTTAGGTTTCCATGATTTCACATACCATCCATGGGATTCTTCCCACACGAACACTCGGTTTTCAAACCCGTAATATACGATTAGTTAGTAGTAACACCTCATGATTCAATTCAACATTTTAGGGCATCCTTAGACGGTCAAGGCTATCCAAATTCTTTTGTTCAAGAACTTTACTATCACGAATATCAAGTTGAGTTTACATAGCCCCCTTTTTCCTTTTGTACATTTTTGGGGTGAAACATGATTACATTCAAACACTATTTGCAATTACACGGGTACAATTCTACAATATGATTATATGTGTTTATTTGTGCTTTATGCTTGAATGCTAATTGTTAAGGCTACATTTACATGATATACACGTGCAAACACCAATACATTACTTCAGGTTAACATGTGTTGTTATGCCCTACATTAGGATAACATATGTTGTTATGCCCTACATTTACATTAGGATAACATGTGTTGTTATGCCCTACATTAATATAACATGTGTTGTTATGCCCTTCAATTACAAAGTTTCATTGTGCAACTAGCTTAACTTAGATTCTCCATAAATTCTTTATAAAACATGCATCATATGAATTGTACACAAAACATTTGAACTTTAATCATGGTGTCAAAACCTATGTATGCTCACCAACTTTTTATAGTTGACCCTCTCATTTTATCATGTTTCAGGTACAGATGTTTGAGTTAAGATTCAAGCTACTTCACTTAGGGTTGAGGACCTTGTCTTAAATTTTAACATGGAGATTTATGTATTCTTGTAAATGATTTAATTGATTACTTGAGTTATGAAATGAAACTTTTTGTTTAATTATTACAACTTTAGCAAACCATGAGCTTATGAACAGTCTACATGTCCTGCCCCGATGTTTCCGCCGTCGGTTGGGGTGTGACACTTAATCTTTTTTCGTCCTCGAAAAAGTTGTTAACGGAATCATAACTCAGATCTAACTTAACAAACATCAATTACCAATTAGAAAAACATACTCACGCGTTAAAAAGCAATAATCAGTATTTATGTCCGATTAAACCCAATCACCAACTTTCAAGCCCCTGTTATGTTTTCTAATTCCATTTTATACACTATCAATCAACCTATGTGACTCACACTTATAAGTTACAACTCCACCTAATCCCATCTCATGTTTATATCTAGGCACAGATCAAACCATATAGATTTACCCTACCACATTAAACTAAAAATTACAGGTTTTTAGAAATAAGATGAAATCATGAATGAATGGATGATAATGAGCATTATAAACAAATTAAACTTCATCTAGAGGTGTTTCAACCAAGTCTCTATCTCGGAAGTTAACATATAGACTAAGTTACATCAATAAAGCACATAAGAATCACTTAGGGGTGTTTTCTTCAAGTGGCCATCCCGGAGGGTAACACATAAGCAAAACTCAGTATTCTAGTCAAATAAGCTCATATATATGGAATTATGGATGTGGGCGCCACCAAACTCGGATTAATCTCATAAAAAGAGAATGGTGTGCCGAAAATTTCAAAAACCTCTAAATTTTATCTTAATGTGGTACTTATCAACCTATATTGACAGTTTCAGTATTACCGATACTCTAAGATGAATAACCGCAAGATATCATGATTTAATCAATTATTATTCCTAAACAACACAAATAGGATATTTAAGCTGGCTGTGTCTACCAAAACATCACTAATTAGACGCGTTTTCAATTATTTAATCATTGAAACTCAACAAGTAGATCCAGCTGTACTATCATTTTCCAATTATATGCAGTTATTTCCTAGGACATTTTTCAAATCTTCTTAACTTTTTTGTATAAACAAAACAACTAAACTAAACACTCATATCCCCACACTTGAAAGACACATTGTCCTCAATGTGAAGTAAAACACAACTAAAAATAAAAATAAAGACAGGAAGCGACTTAGCTGGTAATGATATGTATGAATGAAAATCCAGCTTCACTATTCCTCTTGTGCACCGTGAAGCATTTCGGTCGCGGTTGCACAGACTGCTGAGGGTTTGCCTTTACTAACTAGATAAGTGATTATCGATCCCGTTCGAATGGAGATTGAGTACCGGTGGGATGATAAAACCTGCAAAATATACCTCATAACAAACCTGCAACATTAAACTGACTCAAATTAAAAGAAAGAACCGACTGACTCAAACTGACTCACTAAGACTGAAGATAGATAACAGAGAGACGTACCCAATGTGTGGAAAACGCATAGACATGAACGCCACCGAAAGGTAGAACATCGGTCACAAAACGGTTTCTAAGTCTCCGATGGCTATGGTGGTTGGATGGTATGCTTGTGAATGGTGGATATGATAATGGATGATGTGATAATGAAAGGTGGTGACTGCCAGTGATGGATGAATGTGAATGGCGGGCGGTGGTATGGTGATAGGTGGTAGATGGTGGGAGTGGTCATAGATGCGGGTGATGGATACCATGGGAAAACAAGGAAGAAGGGTGAAACCAGCAAGGCCCCGCATACCGCGAGGATCAGGCGGCCACTCCTCGCGTACCGCGGGGAAGTGGCATTTAAGCCGGCCATGATTTTTGTCTCTCGCGTACCGTTTGAGATTTTCTTCTGGGCGTCGCGTACCATGGGGGACCCATGGTGACAAAAAGTTAAGGGGGTTTTTTATACTTAGAAAATTTTTCACCCCTTAAACTTTTTCCACCCAAAATCCAAAAAAACCTATTCCAAAGATAAAAACCAATGTAAAACATACAAGGAACTTCGTTCCCAATGATGTTGCACATCGAATCGAGTGTGAATCCCTACAAGACACGACACAAACAAAACACACAAACCGAAAAACATAAAAATTGACACGGATTCAAACCAACAGAAAGCATACAAACTCTACATCCCGGGCACTTTCCCAAGACTCAAACAAGCCTATCAGGAGGCTTTTCCTTGATCCTAACCGGTACTGCCTTCATCCTACGTGGCCTACCGATCCTCCACATCCTCAACACTTTCCTATCTCTATCAAACACTGAACTCATATTACATGTAGCACTCAAATCCTTCCACCACAGCTTATATCTACCCGGTTCCAAAGATAATATAGTTCAAATAACTAAGTAGCTCATCACCCGTAAACCTCCCCACACTTTGGGTTTGCTCTATCCTCACATCACAAGACTCTATCAAAGCGCGGGTTCTTTTCTGGGGTGGCCTAGACCTAGGAACACTAGAATTAGGGGTCGGATCAACGGTTCTCCCGTCAGACATCACAATGGCGATGGGTTACGGTTCAGGAATGAGATTTTCTATATGTGGGACCTCTAAACCTTCCCCCGGATCTTCATGATCCCCTAAAACCTCCACCACCTATGATCTCATCAAATTCTGTCATCATCTCCAACAAATCATCAGGCACCTCATCGCCACCGTACTTCTCCGGCTCATCTAACAATCTCTCTAACTCTACCGCCCACTCAGATGGTTCTTCTAAATCTTGGGCGGGTTCACCAACTTCTATATCACATGGATTAGAGACCTGATGGTAGTCCATGAAGGTATCAAGCATGCACGTGGAGTGGCTTTGCTCGCCAACATCCTTCGCGGATTTTGTAGCATCAAAAGTGACCTTCTCATCCCCCACATGGAGTGTGAGCTTCCCATCAAAGACATCGATCAATGCTTTGGTAGTACGTAGGAACGGGCGCCCTAGGATGAGTGGGACTCTATCATCCGCATCCATGTCTAAGATGACAAAATCCATGGGGTAGACAGATTTGCCTACTTTCATTAGAAGATTCTCCACAATTCCCCGTGGATACTTGACTGGACGGTCAGCCAAGGAGATGCTCATGCGCGTCGGTTGCGGTTCACCTAGGTCCAGCTGCTTATAAATAAAATATGGCATCAGATTGATGCTAGCACCTAGGTCGGTCAACGCGTGGTTCAAGGGCAAACTGCCAAGCAGAAACGGGATCGTGAAACGACCCGAATCCGTCAGTTTCTCTGGCAGTTTGTTATGAACCACGGCAAAACATTGCTCACTAAGTGAGACTTTAGAGATCCCCTCCAGATTCTTCTTGTTGGAAAGAAGATCTTTAAGGAACTTGCCATACTTAGGCATATGCTGGAGGACCTCTATGAATGGAAGATTGACCTTGAGTTTTTTGAACATATCAAGGAAAGTACCGTATTCCCTAGCATTCTTAAATGGCAGTACGCGCGCTGGGTAGGGAATACGACTCAAGTCAACTTCAGTGGACTTCATCTCCACCCCTTTCTTCTTCTCCACTGCCTCTCGGCAGGCTTCTCCATCTCTATCTCTTCATCCACCGGTTCTTCTTCTTCTACCACTCGTGGGATCTCCTTCTCTTCTGCCCTACGAATTCTTGTCGACACAGCTTTCAACTCAGGCTCCTCTAACATCCTAGCATCGATCTCAGCAAATCGAGCTCTCCAATCTACCTTCTTCACTTCCTCTACCAAAGGAATGCCATAGTCAGCATCGTGGGAGACTTCCTTCTCTACTCTCCCCTCCTCCTGATTAATTATTAACACAGCCATCAATGAAGCATTAGAACTCTTGTAGGGTGCAGATGCTTCAACCTGCTTCTCCTTTAAGCTCTTCGCAATGTCTCTTACCATGCGTTGCAAATCCTCGAATGCCGACTGTTGATTCTTCAATAGATTGTCATGGCTATCCAGTCTTTGCCTAGTGTCCTTGTCTTGCTGGACTAGGTGGGCAAGCAGTTGTGTCTGATTCTCAAGCATCTCTTCGATCTTCTTTGTGTTGACACTGATTCCCGAGCTTGCTCATGCTTCTCCTCCTCCATACTGATTCTAGTGGGCATTAAACCTAGGTGGGTTGTTACCAGATCACCATCCCGAGCCAAACAAATTATTATAGTTGTTGTACCCTCGGTTCTGGTTGCCCGCAAAGCTCACATGCTCCTGATTATTTACGGGGCAATCTCAGGTGTCGTGGCCTCCCCTGCACACTTGACACCGCTGAGCACTGAGCTTTAGCTCCTTGATCTCGTTAGCCATTGAGGCGAGTGCAGCAGCCATGCTAGAATCGCGGGTGACTGGATGCAAACCTCTAGGAGAAGATGTAGTTGATCTAGCACTAGGAATGGAAGTCGTAGTAGATGGATGCTGCTGTTTCGCCAGAGCGAAGCTCTCAAACATCTCCTCACACTCATCAGGCTTAAGTTTGTCCATGATATGGCCTCCTGCAGCTGTGTTGAACATTTGCTGCTTCTCGAAGGTAAGGCCATTATAGAACTTCTCCACAATTTCCAAGTCAGATAGACCATGCTTTGGGCATCGGCTCAACAACCGCTCCCAGGCCATGTGATAAGGCTCGTCAAGGTCCATCCGGAACGAATGGATTTGATCCATAAGGCGAGCGGCCCTGGAAGGTGGATAGTAATTCTTGTGGAATTTGGCTTGAAGATCCTCCCATATGGTAATAGAATTGTCGGGGAGGGTGTCAAGCCAAGTGGAAGAGCGCCTAGAGAGCGAGAATGGAAAGAGACGCAAGTAGATAGCGTCCTTAGACACACTCGGGATATTGAAGGTATCACATATTCGCGCGAAGTGCGACAGGTGTCCGGGTGCATCCTCATCCTCGAGGCCATGAAACTGAGTGGCATGAGTGATCGTACTCATGACATGTGATGGGATCTGCCATGTATTGGTGTTCGGAATAGTGGGGCGTGTGATCGAAGATCTCGCCCCGGTGACCCCGTCACTATTTCTCGGGTGCATAGTACGCCTCGCTGGTGGGTCAGCGTCACCCATGTTAGGAAATGGAACTGGGGTAGTAGGATATACCCTGTTGTAGCACAATTCTTTCAAACGCTCCCAGAAATTGTGGGTGCGCTCGTGCAGCTCTCGTTCGGGCTCTTCGTAAGCTGGAAAAAATGGTGATCCCTGCGAATATGTATTGTGCATAAACAGAAAGACACTAGAAGGAAAGAGACACAGAATCAAAAAAAGAAAGACTCGATTCTAAATTAGACACACAAATAGGACACGCAAGTAGCACAGAAGACAAAAACAAACCAAAAAAAATCACTAAAAGAACTAGTCAAAACTAATATTGCTATTGCCAAGTGTCCCCGGCAACGGCGCCAAAAATGATGTTGCCCAGCCGGTCTATATAAAAATCTACAAAAACTAACCTAGACTCCAAAGTAATAAAATGAGTACCTTCAACTAAACCACATTGACAGGCAAGTGTACCTATCGAGTGTAGCACGGCTTAACGGTAAACCGAGTTATCGAACCCTAGAGACACTAAATACTAATACTAGACTCTGACTTGGACTAAAGAATGATTTATTGGGGGGTTAACTATACTAAAGATTAACTAAGAATGCAACAAACTAAGAACGACTCAACTATCAACATGAAGAACTAAGGTGAAATCAGAAGATGGGAAGAATACCACCTAGGTCGGAATCCTACTTGCAAAGTACAACTTCTACCGGTTCTGAAAACTAAGATGGATCTGGGTTTCAAAGAATGACAACTAAAGACTACCTAGTGGATCCCTAATCACTCTCAGGGTGTCACCAACTAGGCAACCTAAAGCGTACTAACTCATCAGATCGTCGGATCACCTTTCAGTCTCTCCAACTATGATAAAGTACCCGAATAGACAGATCACCTTTCAATCTCACTGTCCACCAATACATTCGAAAAATGCACGCGGTAATCTCAAGATAACAACTATGAATCGAACTAGCAACAATCACTAGACACCTAATACTAACGTTCTCTCAGACTGTTAACACTCGGATTCCTAATAACGAAGACTAGACAACTAATTCTCACTTTTTAGGTATTGAACTAGGACACACACTCAATCTAATCAAAGATTAACCAACAATCCTATGGATTACTACGTCTAGCAAACCACTCAGGTCACAAGCAATACGCAAACAACCTAAACATGCATCTATTAATGAAAGATATTCAACAAGACAACATGAGGAACATTAATTAACACAAAGCCAGATCTAAGCATGCTATATCATCATAATAATTAACTCAAGATCTTTTACAAATTCATAAACCATCAAATAGAATCCAAAACCGATAAAAATCATAACTTTTACAAGTATTCATCTTTAACCTAGGCAGTATTAAAGTTTTAGCCTAGAATCATGTTTAAATTTAACAAAACAGCAAAATAAAACACAACCATGGAATCAAACAATCAAATCAAGAATAAAGATCAAATCTTGTGTTGAAGCACTTTCCTGTGACAACACTCTGGATAGAGTCTTAGTTTGTATTTGCATGTCTGTAATTGTCTTTGTATGTAAGAGTCTTTATGTATTAGTTTATCGAGTTATATTTACTTTTACATATTGAATGTTGCATTTCTTTCTAAGTGTTTTTCTCACTTACATGTGCGCAGGAGAAAGCTCATGCGTACTTACCAAGTACGCAAGAATACCTTTGCGTACTTGTTAAGTACGCAAGAGCAATTTGCCCTGCGCACTTCTTAAGTGCGCAGGCATCAGGTCAGGTATAAATAGGATAGGTTGACAGAAGTTAAGTACGCAGACAATATAGCAAATACGTAGATTGTAATCTCAGTGCTTTTCTCTGTAACCTTCAAGTGTTTATAATACAAAGAACGTTTAAAGTGTTTTCTCTTGTCGGTTTACTTTGTTTAGCTAGACTCTTCACCTAGTCACGGGCATTCCGCACCCGGTCCGACTAGTATACCCCCTTGCATGTGACGATCCGCCACACCCGGGGGACCTACAAGTGGTATCAGAGCATTTGCTCCTGATTTCGAGTGTTGTAAGTGAGTTTGGAGAGTTTTTACAAGAAAAAAGAGGTATTTTTTGTTGATTTTTGTGATAAAATAGGGGTAGCTCTTGAGCACTATTTTAGAAGCAAAAATCACTCAAAAAACTAATTTTTGTTGTGTATTTGAGTGTTTTGAGCATCAAAGGTTGGTTAGGAACAAGTTTCTGACCCTTTGGCTCATTTGCATTGATCATCAGACGAATTTTTACCATCTCCGACGAGTTTCAGGTGACCGGAAAATTTTGGTGAAAGTTACTGAAAAGGTATCCTGCGTACTTACCATTTCTGGCAAAAAGTACAGTTTTGTGCGTACTTACTAAATACGCAAGACTTATCTCCTGCGTACTTATAAGTGCGCAAGACTGAAATTGTGCGAACTTAAGTTATATCCTGCGTACTTACATTTACTCCTGCGTACTTGTTAAGTACGCAAGAGGAAATCTAAATACGCAAGACCATTTCTCAAGTGCGCAAGGCCAAAACCAAGTGCGCAACCGTGTCTGACTTTTCTGAAATTTGACTAAGTGTTCACTATGTCGAATCTTCAGAATCTTGGAAACCTGCTGAATTATGATAATGAGATCGGTACACCACAGAAACCACCAAAGTTGCTGAACGTGAATGATTATTCTAATTGGAAAGCACGTTTCGAGCACTACATTTAATATACCGACTCATCATTATGGATACCAATCCTTGAGGGATATAAGCATCCCACACACATCTATCTTGAAGAGGTGATGCCAAAGCCTATCTCTAAGCTTGATGATGAAGAAAAGAGAGCTTATGATCGAGAAAAGAAGGCTCTTGGTTCGATCACTATGGCATTAACTCAGGAATTATTCCACAGTTTCCGAGGGTATGACAATTCTAAGGATCTTTGGAAAGCTTTACAGAAGAGATTTGAAGGAAATAGTGACATCAAGAAGAGTAAGCGGGATCTTCTGCGGAAGCAGTATGAGTGCTTCAGATTTTTTGAGAACGAATCTTTAGATGACCTCATCTCTAGGTTCTATCATTTACAGACTGAGTTGAAGGCTTTTAAACTCAGGTATCCGGATGAAGAGATGGTGGAAAAGTTTTTGGATGCTTTACCACCCAAATTTGAGATGTACACAACCCTGATGAGGGAAAATCCTAAATTCTATGAGCTGACAGTTGAGGAGGCAATAGGAAAGGTTCAAGCTCATGACATGAACCTAAGAAGAAAAGAGAGCTCTGGAAGACCCCAGATACAAGACCCTTCGATGTATCATGGGACTACTTCTACATCCAAGTCATCGGGCTCTGGAATTGCCCTCTTCACTGGAAATCCTACTGAAGAAGACCACTCAACTGGGTGTGGTGGTCATGCTTGCTATGCTTCAGGATTAGGGTTGGGGTCTCATCATCAAAATACCTCAAGAAATCCTCCTGCTACATCTTCAGCTAATAACTTAGCTATAGCCAGAATAGCTGAAGATCATGTAGCACTATTCTCATCTTGCATGCTTGCATATGAAAACTTCATACGTGGCAAGCTTACTGATCCGGAGACGATTGAAGAAGATTTTAATCAAGTGGATCCTGATGACATAGAGGACATGGATATTCAATGGAATATGGCCATGCTATTGAGGAGAGCCAAGCGTTTCCTGAACAGAACAGGAAGAAAGTTTATTGGTGGGCATCCTAATGCCAAGGTCGGGTTTGACAAATCCAAGGCCAAATGCTACAAGTGTCTGAACTATGGACACTTTGCTCGTGAGTGTCAGAAAGACAGAGCACCTGCCTCTGGTTTCACCCGACCCAGCCAAGGAAAAAGCCATGGCCACAACAATCCAAACCACCACAATCAAAGCCAAAGTGGAACGTCCAATGCACTGGTAGCACAACAGGACGACAGCTTTGACTGGGGTATTCATCTTGAGGATGCCATCATCGCACAAACCCAGGTTGGTCTCATGGCTGAGATCATGAAGATGATGGAAGCAGAGAAAAGGGAAGCTTCTATGGCTGACCTAGAAGAATCTACAACTGCTGCTATAGAGGGGGTGAAGGAAGCTGAAGAAATGGAAGCTCATGTAGCTGATGAAGAGGAATCGACCACTGTTGTTGCTCTCATGGCCATTGGAGAAGCAACAAGTTCATCGTCTGAGGTAGATTCTAACCCTTTCTCTGTTATTTCATGTTCTAAATGTCAAAGGTTAAAACTGGAAAATTCTAGGCTCCAAGACAAAATCGAACCCCTAAGTTTGGCAGCTCTAAACTATAAAGAAAATGAAAAACGTTTTAAAGATTCTATTGAAACGTTTAAAAGGGAAAAATCTGAATATTCTTTGAAAATAAGTGATCAACAGCTTCACTTAGATGTTGCATACAGGGGGTTAGAAAAACGGAACAATGAAATCAACAAACTGCAAAATGAGATCTTGTAGTTAAAATGAACTAATGAGACGTTGAAAAACTCTCGCTTTGTGGTGGAACACTATGAGTTTGTGGTGAGACAACTGAATGGGTTAGGTTTGGGTACTAATGCCATTCCTCCACCAGTGAGCAGGAAGTTTGTCAATAGCTTAATAGACATTGATCTCACTTGTCTAGATGAGTCCTCTGATAAGGATGATTCCCCTAAAAAGGATGAATCCTCAAGTAAGGCTAACTCCACATCTAGTGAGGAGTTTGTTACTGCTTCTGAAGACGGGTCGGTTAACTCTTGTCCTGAAGGAGTAGTATCTGAGGAGTTGTTGACTAAACAAAAGGTAAAGAAAAACGTTATAACTAATGGTGATAACTGCATTTTATCTGAACCCGACATCATTGAAACAAATGATAAACTAAAGGTAATGCTTTACGGGGGGTATAAAAGTCTTAACCAAGTAAAGAAACAGACTTTTTCAGCTCACTATGGGCTTGGGTATAAAGAAAATTTGGAAAAATATTATACTCCCAAAAACCAAACTGGTAAGGTTCAGACTAATGTTCATAAACCAACTCCTCCTTCTCATAATGCTGAGTTATCTAAGGCCAGATCTAATGAGCCTTACAAGAGAACTTATGTAGACAAGAGGAACTGTTTTCACTGTGTCTTGGTTGGTCACATTTTTGTGAACTGTCCTTCTAAGAACCAAGGGAAACGGCCTGTTGTTTCACAACCAGCTGTTATCCCCAGGTCACCACCAGTGAAACCATCTCCCAAACATCCAAAGCAAAATGTGGTGAAACCACCAGTCAAACCGATGGTAAAGCCTAAGATCATATCTGAAGCTAAACCATCTGTTCCAAGAAAGGTAACGCAACCTGCTGTACCTCGTGTATTTACCTCTGGTAGTACACGTACTGGTGAGAAACCTGTGGCAAGACTCTCTAAGCCACAGAGGAGGAGACGGAACAAGAGGTTGAGAAAGCTTGAACAGCTGACTTCAGTTCAATCAGGTGAAGCTTCCACAAGTTCACCTGTTGTAGTTGAACCAAAGTCTCCTGTTCCGGTTAAGAAACAGAAGAGATCCTGGACTGCAAAATCCAAAACTTCTCAATCTCCGATTTCTATCTCTTCTAAGGATTCATCAATTTTGAATAGTCATCATGACTGTGAGTTAAAGGAAGTAGTTTATTTTGAAAAGGATGGACGACCCAAGACCACAATGGCTTGGGTCTCCAAATCTAACTAACTCTTTTGTGACTCGTGCAGGGACGTCCGAAGGGTACTATCTCTAACCGCTGGTATGTAGATATTGGATGTTCCAGGCACATAACAGGAAACATGGCCCTGCTTCAAGATGTTAAACCATTCAGAGGCGGCTATGTGGCCTTTGCCGGAGAAAAAGGCGGCAGCATCACGTGTCAAGGCGTGGTTTCGAACGGTTGTGTCAAATTTGACAATGTCAACTTCTACGAGCAGCTGAAGCATAACCTATTGAATGTCTCCCAAATGTGTGATACGGAGTACTCGGTGATGTTTGACAAGTAAGAATGCCTAATTCTCAAACCCGGTTTTGAAGTTCTGAAAGATTGGATCCTGATGAGGGCGCCAAGAACAAACGACGCCTATCAGATCGATATGAGTGTGGCAACAACCACCTCATCAGTTCCTACCTGTTTGCTTTCTAAAGCGACAGAACTTGACTCCATCTTGTGGCATAGGAAACTCGGACATATTTCGTATCGTAAAATGAATCATCTTGTCCGAAACGGTTTGGTAACCGGGGTTCCTAAGCTGAGGTTTACCGTTGCAGATGACTGTATGCCTTGTAAAAAGGGCAAACAGCAATGGAAGTCTCACAAGCCCAAGCTCCAAAACTCTATTGATACCCCTTTGGAGCTATTACACATGGATCTGTTTGGCCCCAAAAGTATCAGGAGTATTGGAGGTAAGTCGTTCTGTCTAGTAATAACTGATGATTTCTCACGTTTTTCTTGGGTGCATTTTTTAGGTACTAAAGACGAGACTGCTGATATTCTTCAATATTTGATCCTGAGCTTGGAATCTCTTTGCAAGCTGAAAGCTAGAAGAATTAGGAGTGACAACGGAACTGAGTTCAAGAATAATTTGATGGAGCTTTTCTGTCTCAAGAAAGGGATCCGTCACGAATTCAGCGCGCCGTACACGCCTCAGCAAACTGGAGTTGCTGAACGGAAGAACATAACACTTATTGAGACTGCAAGGACTATGCTGTCGGATGCAAAGCTTCCTGTCACTTTCTGGGCAGAAGCCGTTAATACAGCTTGTCACGTCTTAAACAGAGTTCTGGTTGTGAAGAGGCATAACAAGACTTGTTACGAGTTGATCAACAATCGACTTTCCAATCTTGATTACCTAGCTCCTTTCGGTAGTCCTTGTTCCTTGTTGATACAGTACAAAGACAGCCAGTCTAAGTTTCATGCAAAAGCGGTGGAAGGCATCTTCTTAGGATACGTTGCCAACTCGCCTTGCAAGAGAGTGTACAACATAGGAACTCGTACTGTCGAGGAATGGTTTGAAGTGGACTGTAGTAAACACAGCATTCCACCCGAACCAACAGGTCCAGCTTGGGGTTTTGATTATGATGCGCTATTCAAGTCATTCAATCTTCCTGATTTATCTCAGTTGACGCCGCAAAAGTTTATGAATTATTGGGTGGCGGTGATGACTCTAGCTTCTCTACTCGTGCTACTGTACCAATTGTAACTCCTGATTCCAATGTTGCATCTGCATCTGGAACTCATGACAGTGATGACAGTGAAGATGTTCTTGTTGTTAGAGATGACGCTCAAGCCAATCCTAACACAACTGTTGGAAATGAAGCTCCAGCTGATCCAATTAACATTGAATCTTCTTCCTCTGGAACACAGGAAATGGGGGAGTTAAGAATGAATTTAGATCCAGAAATTCAGGAACCAATTGTACCGGAGACGAGAGTGCATAGGAATCATCCAATCGACAACATTATTGGTGATCCTTATGCCGGTGTTCAGACTCGTCATCGAACTATCACTTAGAACACCAATCTTTACACAGAGATATTTGACACTGGTGTCATGGAAACATGTCTGCATGCTGCATTCGTGTCCCAGTTAGAGCCGAAGAATGTGAAGGAGGCTCTCACTGACAACTGTTGAATTGAGGCGATGCAAGATGAACTGTCTCAATTCCAAAAGTTGCACGTGTGGGATTTGGTTGACTTGCCAAAGGGCTTTTAACCAATTGGAACCAGATGGGTGTTCAAATGCAAGATGGATGATCGTCATGTGGTTGTGAAGAACAAAGCAAGATTGGTTGTTCAGGGTTTTTATCAGCAAGAGGGCTTGGATTACACGGAAGTATATGCCCCAGTTGCTAGAATTGAGGCCATTAGACTGTTCTTGGCTTATGCCACATATGTCAGCTTCAAGGTCTATCAACTTGATGTGAAGAGTGCTTTCCTTTATGGTAAAGTTCATGAAGAGGTCTATGTCACTCAACCTCCCGGTTTTGAAGATCCGCATAATATTAATAAAGTATATAAGCTTGACAAAGCACTTTATGGTCTTCATCAAGCACCACAGGCATGGTATGAGACATTATCTAAGCATTTACTGTCTAATGGTTTCGACTGTGGACAGATTGACTCGACTCTCTTCATTAGGAAAGCAGGAGGTGAAATTCTTCTTGTACAAGTATACGTCGACGACATTATCTTTGGATCTACCAATGAAGGGATGTGTAGGGAATTCGAGAAGGTGATGAAGTCCAAGTTTGAAATGAGTAATATGGGTGAACTGTCGTTCTTCCTGGGTCTGCAAGTCAGTCAAAGAGAGGATGGCATTTATCTACATCAAACCAAGTATGTGCAGGACATCTTGTCAAAATACAAGATGAATAATAGCAGTACTTATGGTACACCTATCCCAGTCAATCATGGTCTGCATCCTGACAAAGATGGAAAGGATGTACACAGCAGATTGTACCGTGGGATGATCGGATCACTTATGTATCTCATAGCTTCAAGACCCGATATAATGTTTGCTGTGTGCTTGTGCTCAAGGTTTCAGTCTCAACCGAAGGAGTCACATATGATAGCCGTGAAGAGAATTTTCAGATACCTGAAAGGGAAACCCCGATTAGGTCTATGGTACTCTAAGCAGCAGTCATTCGACTTCAATGCCTACACTGATTCAGATTATGGCGGTTATAACCTTGACAGAAATTCAACTTCTGGTGGATGTCAATTCTTAGGAGACAGACTGGTCTCCTGGTAGTGTAAGAAGCAGTCAACGGTGTCTGTCTCAACTTGTGAAGCAGAATACATTGCTGCAGCGAGCGGTTGTTCTCAGATACTATGGATTCAACAGCAGTTGAGAGACTACGGCTTAAACTTCACTGGAACTCCTCTATTCATTGACAACAATGCCACAATGTCCATCACAAATAACCCGATGAAACATTCCAAAACTAAACATATAGAGATTCGCCATCATTTCATCCGTGATTGTGCTGAAAAGCATTTAATTGAACTTGTAAAAGTTCACACGGATGACAATCTTCCTGACCTTTTCACAAAGGCATTTGATCGATCCCGTTTTGAGCATCTTGTCAACTTGATAGGAATGTTCAATCCTGAGTGAAAATTATTTTTTCTTAATTCAATTCAATTCATGGAAGTTAAACTTTATTTCTTTTTAAATTTTCTGTATAGTTCTTTTAAGTTTCAAAATATTTTACAAAAACAAAAACAAAAATAGAAAATGAAGAAAATTTCAAAGTTAACTTGAGAAAGAGAGGAAATGATAGTACATCAGAAATGATCTAAACGTCATAGACTGCTCATATGGGAAATGATTGCGTCATGCGTCTTTGAATCACTAGTAGTGTGGAAACTAAATCTAAATTACAACTGTGATTTGAACCCATGTTTGCAAGTGTGTGTGCGTAAAAGAATAGAAAAGATCATTATCAGATATAGGATGTTAGATTTTGGCAATAATTTTCTTTTGAGGTCAGTTTCGGGTTATGTCGTTAGCACAATTAATGCGGTTCATCTCACTACCCATACTCACAAGTATGCAAGGAGAGATTGAATCAAAACATGTCTCTACATTAACCGTTGAGCATGTATTCACCCTTGAATCATTCCTGATTCATTGAAATCAAATCCAGATAAAAGTTGGATCCCCTTACCTTATTCAATCACCATATATATTATCCTAAATCATCATTCATATATTCAATGAAGAAAATCAAATGAAACTAAGACAACTGAATCACTCGATTCTGAATCTTATGATTCCTGATAATCCTTATGGATTCTGCTTGATTTTCCTGTGCTAATAGATATAGCTTCATTCTGAAAATTTAGAAAATCATTGGGAAAATCTTAGATGCCTTGAGATAGTGCAAGTTAGAATAGCATATCAGTGGGGTACACGTTGTATATCTTATAATTAATACCTTAATACACAAGAATGTGATACAAAGATGCGTATAGTTTCAAATCTTATAATGTTGTCAACTTGAATTACTTGTCTATGTGCTTATTACGTATGAATAAATAGTAATCCATGACATGATCCCATATTCTTTGATGTTTATATTGTATCGTTCTTGCTAAAAGATTGCCTGATATGATCCTCTGCTCGTGTCTTTGATCAAAAATAGTTTGTGTGAATACTTGTATATTTTTATTAGAAAAGATCAAAAAGATTTTAAGTTTTTGCATAGTTCCAGTATATTCAGAAAAACCAAAAATATTTGTGTTTAACCTTCCTGAATTGTATTTGAATCCTCTTGATTGAATATTTTTAACTTGTTCGTTATTTGACTTGAAAAACTTCATAAATTTTGAGTTGAAAGTTTGCGCACTTAAGGATTTGTGCGTACTTGTAAGTGCGCATGAAGTAAGCCCTGCGCATGAAGTAAGTACGCAAGAGTTAATTCTTGCGCACTTGTAAGTACGCACGAGTTAAAACGTGCGCACTTGCTAAGTACGCACGACCTTTTTGCGTGGGGTATATAATCCGGACTTAGAAAATTTTCAGAAACTTATCACTTTCAAACCGGTTCATATTCCCTCCTACTTTCACTCGAAAATTCAAGTGTTCCTAAACTGATTTTTCGTCCCATTGCTAGTTTCATCACTACATTACAATCAATCAGTGAGATTTTAGGCTTAATCCATCCACAAAATTCTTGATTCTGGACCGATTTTCTTAGTTTTTTTTGTTCGAGATTGTTAGACAATTTTTTTGGGTTGTTTGGGTAATACCTAATACTTAAAACTTGTTAATAATCATCAATCGATCACTAATCTACCCTTAATCGTCCAATTTCGTCTTTGATTTTGTCCTTGTAGTTGAATTTGAACCGTCAGTGGGTTCATTCGACTATTAGGTCAAAATTGGTCAAGATTAGCAGGTATTTGGTGGTGTTGTTGGTCCCATAGGCTAGAATCACTGATTCCGACCAAGTGGCGACCCAATACACACCGTTTTCTAAACATCAATGACATTTTCAAACTTTTGGAATTTTCACCAAGTATAGCTCTTGCGCACTTAGCAAGTACGCAAGAAGTAATTCTTGCGTACTTGTTAAGTACGCAAGAGGAAAATCCTGCGTACTTGCTAAGTACGCAGGACCAACACTTGGCAAAAATTCCTAAGTATGAAATTCAGTTCAAAGAGTAACTGCTATACTGAGTCGTTTTTATTCATTTCCAATGATACGTGTTGTTCTGATTGTGCTTTCTGTGTGATTTTGCAGATTATGGCTCGGGTGTTTACTAACGAATTCAACCTGTTAGCGAACACTCAACCCAAATGGAAAGGTGCAACATTGCAATATAGGGAGATAGTTGACTTCTTGAACCGCTCAAGAATCAGCTATGCTATCTCAGCTGACCCGACCGTGTCAAGACCTTACTTGGAACAATTGTGGGAGACGGCGGAGCACGACGGCACGGTAACCCCCAATGTCATAAGGGCTACCGTTGCTGGTCAGGCTATCGCTTTTTCTGAAGATACCATAAGAAGGGTCCTGCAGTTCAGAGACCTTGCTACCGACCCGACAGCCTATCCAGACTACTTTGTGGATGGGTGTTGGAGGCAAAGAATGGGATACGTCGGAGTAAGGGACTATGCTTCTTATAAAAAGATGTGGGTATTAGACCAATGGCGGTATTTCGCCCACGTCATGATCGTGTGCATCTCGTCAAGGAAAGCTGGTAAAGATGCCATGGGTCATGACCTTACAGCAGCCATGGTGGGCTTGTCTCTTAATAGGGGCTACAACTTCTCGCGCTACATCTTCAAAGCAATCAATGACCAGATTAACACAGCGGAGAAGTTTAGATTCTTATTGTACCCTAGGTTTGTGCAACTCTTGATCAATGACGCGTTGCCAAACCTTCCTTCTATAGGGGAGAGCCTGCAAGTCAAGCGGGTGGACAAAAGAGTATTTGCTCAATTTCTGAAGCCAGGCAGTGTAGAACCTACCTCTGTGCACACAGAACTCTTTGGCCACCTTCTAAATGAAGCATATGTGGCACCTGAAGACTGGAGATGGTACAGCCACGACTCAGAACCTGAACTGAGTGAACATTCCGATGAATAGCAGGAACAACACGATGAGGAGAATGATAGTGATGATGGCTCATCTGAAGATGGAGACGACGAAGGCGGTGATGGTGGTGCTGAGGAATCCGATTCAGAAGCAACAGAATCAGATTCTTCTGATTCCGTTGACGCACCATCACAGGCACACCCCAGGAGATCGGCACAGGTAACACTACCTGAGTCGTCCTCCAAAAGGAAGCGACAAAGCTTAAGCAGCGAATATGAGCCAAATTCTGACTCTGACACTGCTGTTCAAAGACAAAGAAGGAAAAGCATTCATAAGAACAGGGGTGATCGGCAACAGGTTGCTATCCCTAGTGTGGTAGAGGTACCGATTGTGCAGCAAGTACATGTTTCAACTGCCAGTACGGATTCAGCCTCTACCCCACCTACACAGCAGTTAAACAGAAGGAGGAGAAGGCTACAAGTTCAAGCTGACGTGGTAGTCACGGCAGTCACAGAGGAGGTTCCTGTGATGGTGACCCTCCCTACAACATCAGTCCAAGTGGCGGTGACTACTCCAATTGTCACGGAGTCTGTCACCATCACCCCTACCATAACACCCACTCCCATCATCTCATCCCAAATCTCAACACCCACCATTGATCTCCAAGTCAACCCTTCACTTATGAAGATTTCTCACAAGGGTTTGACTTTGGTACCATCTTCTCCTCCCCTATCCATAATGCCGAAGCGTCATCGTCTAGGCATCCTGATCCGAATGAGGCAAGGATCGATGTGCTAAAAACCCAAGTTGCTGGACTGCTGAAGACTATTCAGAAGTCAAAGGAGGAATATGATGCTCAACAAGCACAGATTAATTCACTGGCCGATGAAGTTAGGATTCTACATAGCCAGAGAACGGGGACTAATGAGCGACTGAAGAACGTAATGGCACAGAATGAGTTGTTAATGAAGACAAATGAAATGATTCTAGGCCACAGAACGTCACTTGAGCTAAGGCTGGATTTACAAAGAAAAGAGCACGAAGTGATGGTCAAATTAGTTGCAGAACTGACCAAGAAGCTTGATGCTCAGTGGGAGAAAGAGAAAGAGAAGGAGAAGGAGAAGGAGAAAGAGAAAGAGAAAGAGAAAGAGAAAGAAAAGAAATCCACTGGTGCTGAGCCTTGTCATCCAGTCGACTTGACTAAGGATGACGATAAAGACAAGGATCCTGAAGCTGGTCCTAGTGGAGGTGAGCACCCAGCTTTGGCAATTGTGCCCATCTCTGCTATTCCAATGGCTGAGGGGGAGTCTACTCAGCAAGAGGGTGGTGATACCTCTGGTGGTGGTGGTGATAAAGGGAAGTCAGCAGCCGATGTGCTCAAGGACTTATCTGATGATGAGATCCTTTATCTTGAGCCTGACTATTCCAAGGAAGCATAGATCGATGCTCTCTTTAATCTGGAAGAAGGAGAGATCGACTCTGGTGATGACTGGAATGATGATGATGAAGACATGGTGATAGAGATTCCCAAGGGTTACGGGGAAGGAGAGTACGAGCTAGAAGATGGAGAGATCTTTGAAGTTCCATTCTTTGACGCTCCGCTCGACACAGGTTCAGTCGAGCAGGCTAGTAATGTAGAAGCCTCGACTGAAGCCTCCCCAGTTGACCCTGAACCTGTGGACCCAGAGGCACCGAAAGATACAGACATGCCTTCTACCTCATCAAAGGGTCCAGCTCCTGTGTGGCAAAAGACGTCTATCATAGACAAGCACGGAGCAACATGAATGATCTTAGTTGTAAGGTTCGAGGAGGACAAGCAGCTGTTCGCTATCAAAAGATCTGGGGGGGTTCAATACTTGAAACCCACCAGTGAAGCGTTCAGCTCCGTGCCCAAATACGACCTTGTGAACCTTGCAAACCGAGAGCTGCTGGGTCACTCCAATCATGCAGTAGCGATGGGTTTGTGGGTGGTTCTGCAACGTGAAGCAAGATCTGGGAACTTTGAAATGTTCAAGCCTCAGGTGCCCAAGAGAGTCAAGGATAAGCACATTGTGCATCCTGTGACTAAAAAGCACTTAAAGAAATTGGTATACAAGGAAGTGCGATGTGAAACTAAGATTCCCCTGAGCAAGTTATCTCAGGATATTCTTGGTGACATGTGGTACTGGTACGTAGATCCAAAAACGGGCGAGGCTGTGATCATGGGAAAGGAACGTTCCGAAAGTGGGAACATAGTGCCAAAAGAACTGATCAGAATATTTGATGAAGTTTGCTTCATCAACTTTTCTGTGAAAGATCTGGAGGTACTAGCTGATAGGTATTGTGTCCACACGGACGAATGGACAAAGCTCCTTGCTTCTAAATATGACAAGGTGATTAAGTTCTACCTTGATTACAAGAAGAAGATGGAAGCTAAGGATGGACAGCTGTGAAGATTGAAGATTGAAGACTGAAGACGATGAAGATCCCGAGCTGTTGTCAAGGGGAGTTTGTTGAAGCACTTTCCTGTGACAACACTCTGGATAGAGTCTTAGTTTGTATTTTCATGTCTGTAATTGTCTTTGTATGTAAGAGTCTTTATGTATTAGTTTATCGAGTTGTATTTACTTTTACATATTGAATGTTGCATTTCATTCTAAGTATTTTGCGTACTTACATGTGCGCAGGAGAAAGCTCCTGCGTACTTAGCAAGTACGCAAGAATACCTTTGCGTACTTGTTAAGTATGCAAGAGCAATTTGCCCTGCGCACTTGTTAAGTGCACAGGCATCAGGTCAAGTATAAATAGGATAGGTTGACAGAAGTTAAGTACGCAGATTGTAATCTCAGTGCTATTCCCTGTAACCTTCAAGTGTTTATAATACAAAGAACGCTTAAAGTGTTTTCTCTTGTCGGTTTACTTTGTTTAGCTAGACTATTCGCCTAGTCACGGGCATTCCGCACCCGGTCTGACTAGTATACCCACTTGCATGTGACGATCCGCCACACCCGAGGGACCTACATCTTGCAACCCGGAAAAGTTAGAATCAACGAACCCGGACCCAAAGCTTGAACCTTTGGCTTCCAATCTGCTTCTCACACACAAAAATCGCCTTCTAGACTCTCTCTGATAGTAATAATGTCAAACTCCAATATAATTGCATCACAATTAAATTAAAAAGTCGATTAGGGCTTTTTTTTGTGAAATACGAGCCTCTCGCGTACCGCGAGTGGTTTTGCTCTAGTGCCTCACGTACTGCGGGGAGCAAAATAGTCGCGGCCCATTCTGGCTTACCTCACGTACCGCGAGGCAACTCTACCTCCTCTCTCGCGTACCGCGAGAGCTTGAAATTCAACATTTTTCTCATTTTATCTTCCGGCTTCATTCTCTTGCTTGGTTTCTTCATGATATTCATTTGTATTCAACACGAGCTCATGAAAATATACAATAGACTCAAATACAGACTTAAACAAATCAAAACGAACACAAAACTAAGTAAAAATGCACAAAACAATAGGAATAAAGATGTGTGCTTTGCACTACATCAATTACCATGGGATGATGTGAAGAGACTGATAATCGAGGAGTTCTGTCCTCGGAACGAAATGAAGAAACTGGAAGCTGAGTTTTGGGATCTTACCCAAAACAGTGGTGAAAACTTGGTCTACCCAACTCGTTTCCATGAGTTGAGCCTCCTGGTTCCACACATGGTCACACCTCTGTCTCGGGGTATTGAGAAGTACATAGGGGACTACCTATGATTATCCAAAACACAATGTTGGGAAGAAACCCCGCCACTCTTGAAGACGCTATACGCCTAGCCGCCACGTTAACTGACAACCACGTGAAGGCAGGTACGCTGACAAGAAAGGGTACGAAGAAGGTAAGTGACCAAGCAACCTCATCTGAAACGACCAAGGTAGACAAGCCCAAAAATTCTTTCAATAATAAGAAGCGCATGGCTAAGAACTTTGTCGTCGTTACCCCTGCTGCACCCATCACCCAAGTTGTTTGTGTGGCTCAGAATACCGACAGAAGGCCATATGTAGGTGTCAATCCCCAATGTAACACCTGCAAGTATCATCACTACCCGACTATACGGTGCCACCTATGCACAATTTGTTGGAAATATGGACATGTGGCTAACACTTGCCGAGCTGGAGCCCCTGTTGCCCAAGCCAATTTAGGAAACCGAGTCAATCCACTAGCTGCCAACCAAGTTGTGCCAGCCATTGCTAATGGGTGCGCTTGCTATGAGTGTGGTGATCCAAACCACTTCCGAGATCGTTGCCCAAGGTTGGTTAATGCAAATCAGGGTGGTGCCCGTGGGCGTGGTTTCAATATAAATGTCAATCAAACCCAAGCTAACAACGATGTTGTTAATGGTACGTTTCTCATCAATAACCAATATGCTTCCATTTTATTTGATACCGGTGCCGATAGGAGTTTTGTGGTTAGAGAAAACCTTTACCGTTGAAGTAGCGGATGGAAATCCCATCACAATAGACTCTATTATCCGCGATTGTTCTCTTGAGCTTAACAAACACACTTTACCTGTCAACCTCATACCAATGCAATTGGGAAGCTTCAATTTCATTATTGGCATGGATTAGTTATCCAACCACCATGTCGAAGTCATTTTTTTTGAGAAATGCATTCGATGTCCTCTTCCTTCGGGCAACACGTTGCGAATCTTTGGTGAGAAGCCTAATAGTGGACTCAAACTCATGTCTTGCACCATGGCCCAAAATTACATATGAAAGAAGTATGTAGCCTTCCTGGCACACATTTTAGAAAAGAAGGACAAAGGGAAAGAGATTCAAGACATTCCAATCATTCGAGATTTTCCAAAAGTATTTCCTGAAGATCTATCTGGACTACCGCCCGTACGAAAAGTGGAGTTTCGCATCGACCTTGTGCCTGGAGCCAATCCCGTAGCTAAAGCTCCATACAGACTCGCGCCTTCAGAGATGCCAGAACTTGCAAGCCAACTTCAAGAACTTGCTGATAAAGGTTTCATCTGTCTAAGTCATTCACCCTGGGGTGCACCTATCTTATTCATCAAAAAGAAAGACGGTTCATTCCGGATGTGCATTGACTATCGTGAACTTAACAAACTTACCATCAAGAACCGTTACCCATTACCGAGGATTGACTATCTCTTTGACTAACTTCAAGGTTCAACCTGTTTCTCAAAGATTGATCTTAGATCCGGTTATCACCAACTTCGTGTGCATAATGATGATATTCCAAAGACTGCCTTTCATACAAGATACGGTCACTACGAGTACATGGTTATGCCTTTGGGGTTAACCAATGCGCCTGCAGTTTTCATGGACCTCATGAACCGTGTGTAAACCATATTTAGGCAACTTCGTAATCGTCTTCATTGACGACATCCTGATCTACTCCAATACTAAAGCGGATCATGAGCAACACCTTAGGTTGATTCTAGACCTTTTGAAGAAAGAACAGCTCTATGCCAAATTCTCCAAGTGCGAATTTTGGTTGAATGATGTTCAATTTTTGGATCATATTGTCAACGAAAATGGAATTCATGTGGATCCTGCTAAGATCGAAGCTGTAAAGAATTGGAGTATACCTAAAACCCCTACTGACGCTCGTTAATTCCTTGGTTTAGCAGGTTATTACTGTCGTTTCATCTCCAAATTTTCCAAGATTGATGCCCTTGTCACTGCTTTGACACATAAGGGTAAACCTTATGAATGGGGACCAAAGCAAGAAGAAGCGTTTCAAACTCTCAAACAGAAACTGTGCAATGCCCCTATTCTAACCCTTCCTGATGGAAATGATGATCTCATTGTCTACTGTGATGCATCAAACCATGGTCTTGGTTGTGTTCTTATGCAACGAGGCAAGGTAATCGCTTACGCATCAACATAGCTTAAGATCCACGAGAAGAATTATACGACTCACGATCTTGAACTGGGGTGGTCGTCTTCGCATTGAAGATTTGGAGACACTACCTTTAGGGCATGAAATGTGTGGTGTTTACCGACCACAAGAGTCTCCAACATATGTTTTATCAAAAGGAACTCAACATGAGACAACGACGTTGGGTTGAACTTCTTAACGACTACGATTGCGAGATTCGTTATCATCCTAGTAAGGAGAATGTCGTAGCCGATGCACTAAGTCGTAAAGAGCATATTACACTTCATAGTGTCAAGATTCAAACCGACATCCAAATCTGCATCCTTGAAGCTCAACATGTCTCGGTCACCGAGGGTAACATGAACGAAGAAATGTCATGTGGAGTTGAACTTCCATTGGAAACAAAACCCAATGGTTTACTTTACTTCTTAGATCGTATCTGGGTTCCTGATCCTGACGATCTCCGTACATTCCTTATTAACGAGGCACACAAAACTCGTTATTCCATACATCCCAGTGCAGATAAATTGTACAAAGACCTTCAACTGCAATATTGGTGGCCCAGTATGAAGAAGGATATTGCCCTGTATGTAGCAAATGTCTTACTTGCTCAAAGGTCAAAGCAGAAAATCAACGTCCTTCTGGATTACTTGAATAACCTGAAATCCCCGTGTGGAAATGGGAGAATCTAGCCATGGATTTCATCATCAAACTCCCTCACACATCCAGTGGTCATGATAGTATATGGGTAATCATTGACCGTCTTACCAAATCAGCTCATTTCTTGTCAATCCGTGAAGACTATCAAGTTGAGAAATTAGCTCGAATCTACATTGACGAAATCGTGAGTCGTCACGGTGTTCCTTTGAACATAATTTCTGATCGAGATGCCCGATTCACCTCTCGATTCTGGAAATCGCTCCAGACTGCCCTGGTACACGATTGGATTTAAGTATGGCTTACATCTTCAAACTTATGGCAAACCGAACGAACAATCCAAACTCTCGAAGATATGCTTAGAGAGTGTGTCATTGACTTTAGTGGCAAGTGGGATTCTCATTTAGCCTTGATTGAATTTTCTTACAACAACAGCTACCATACAAGCATCAACATGGCTCCTTTTGAAGCCCTTTATGGTCGCCAATGACGTTCACCCATTTGCTGGAACGAGATTGGTGAAGCACAAATCACCGGTCCGGAGTTGATACAAGAAAAATCTGACAAAATCATTCAAATCCGTGACAACATTTGAGTAGCGAGGAATCGACAAAAGAGCTACGCTGACAAACGATGAAAACCCTTAGAATTTCAAGTCGGGGACCTTGTACTTCTGAAGGTATCTCTTTGGAAGGGCGTGGTTCGCTTCGGGAAGAAGGGTAAGCTAGCACCTTGCTATGTGAGTCCATCCAAAATCCTTGAAAGGATCGGGAAAGTGGCTTACAAACTCGAGTATCCGCAAAAACTCAGCAATGTACATCCAACATTTCACGTATCCAACCTAAAGAAATGCCTAGCTGATGAAAATCTCCACATCCAGCTTGACGAAGTGCTCACTGATGACACTATGCACTTTGTTGAGAAACCCGTGGATATTATGGATCGTGAGATTAAACAACTCAAGCGAAGCCGTATTCCTATTGTTAAAGTTCGTTGGGAATCTAAACATGGCCCAGAGTTCACTTGGGAACGTGAGGATCAGATGAATCTCAAATACCCACACCACTTTCCTGATTCAGTAGACTCAAATAGTTGAATTTCGGGACGAAATTCCCTCGACTTGGTGATACTGTAACATCCAGGGTTTTTCTGATATAATTTCAATTTCATTTCATGGTGTTATATTAATTACAAGTTGTGCATTCGTATTTCAACATCACTATGGGTATATATATATATATATATATATATATATATATATATATATATATATATAATATATCTATATGTACATATATCTATTTCATTTAAACAAGATTTTAACTTACATTATGATACATATAAATAAATAAATGGTAATATATTTTTGGTAAATCACTACAATATTTGTTTAATGTCCCATTCTTTTATAAACACATAAGTATTTATGTGGGATATTTATCTAAATTCTAAATATATATATTTTTATATTTTACGTTTTCATGATAATGTATATGTTATTAATAAACCATGCAAATAATTATTTAGCTTAAAATGTTTGACGATTTCAAACTTATAGTTTTTAATTTTATAGTTTTCATAAAATTTATTTATATAAATACAAAAGTATTAAAACAAATAAATATAGTTTGAATCCCCTTAAGCCATTAAACCCTTTTGAAAACTTTGGACCCTCAAAATTGAACCCCTTTTTGATCTTGAACCCCTATCCACGCAAAATTGACTTTGGAAAGTCAAACCGAGCACAATCCATCAAATTCGTGCATTGATCTATCGATTATGAGTATTAAAGTGTAATCAAACTTGTGTAAACCATCATGCGACTGTTATGCTAGGCCATGATGAGCAAATTACACCTATAATCCAAGAACTTGAGCTCAATCGACACATAACCGAACTCAATCAAACCCGAAATCAATTCGAGCATTTAACGTGATATCGGCCAATAAAATCGAACCTACACCTTCATTACTGATACCACAACCTTTCTACACCTCTGCATCCATCGCATTCATCCCCTAGAACTCCGACGAGCTCAAGAAAATCCGACGCAGGCCCCCTAGTCGTTCTCCCTCAATGCTCAACCGTTTTAGGTAAAATCTGTACCCTTAGTTTCGTTTTGATGCAAGGAATGAAAGCCCTCTAAATCCGGGTTCGATCGGGTACGAATCGGGTGAAATTGGGGTTAGGGTTTGGGACAGGGACGCTCGAGGAAGAGGGCGAACGAGGGTTGGGTGTTAAAACATTTGTGTGTCTGTTTAAAACCAAGGCACAAGCCTAGGTTCAACCGATTAGATCTCTAGTCCTCCTTACGCAAGGTCGCCGGTTCGAGTCTAGCTCCGCACCTTGTTTTTGCGCGTGGTTTGACCTGAAACCCGGTCCCCCCTCGGACTTGGGTTATCATTTAAATGGATCATTCATCTACCACTATGACCTGGTTGGTCTAGTGGTTCGCGCGCTTGTTGTGTCTCTCAGGCGACCCGGGTTTGAGTCCCATGGCCCCGTTTTTATGTTTAAACATTTTTAAAACCGATTTTCAATGCAATCTTTCTTATAAAAATTGTTTTATAAACCACCCAAGGCTCGGGAATATTTTATGAACTAAAATATTAACATATCTAATATAAACAATTATTTAAGAGTTTCAAAGATTAAAAACAAATAATTTCTAATTAAAAATTTATATAACCATTTATTTAAAACCTCTACGAGTTATTTACCCAATTATTTAATACAACTTATATCCCCTGTATCATTTATCTTAATAAAGAACTTATTTAACCGTTTAATTAATTGAAACAATATAATTTATTAACCTAATTATCTATACGTCCCATTAAAATATTATTTAAACACTTATTCTTTTAATTGTAAACAAATCAATTATTTATATGTATATATATATGTACATATATATAACTGGTAAACAAACCACATTATTTGCAACAAATAAATACACGTCATTCAACCTAGCCCAATTCCCATATACCTTAGTCTTTCGAGCATTGTCATTGATACATATATACATTCAAACATAGGTTAACCTCGTGGTTAGCTAAACAACTTGTGCAACTACCCGTACTTGAGATTTCAAGCAACAAATCCAATGTGAGTTTACATAGCCCCTTTTTTACTTTTACATTCTTTGGGGTGAAACATGATTACATTCAAACTATTTACAATGATTACAATTCAAACATTATGATCATATGTGCAATTTGTGCCTTATGCTTGAAAACTATTTATGCAACCAACATTTACATACTTTTTGTGCATAGTGCAAGTGCAATTATTAACCCAGTACAAGCCGACGGTATACAATGATAGATCTGTTGTTAGGGTGATTGTTACCAAAAACACTTAAGGATAACCACTGTGTTATGCCTATCACTTAAGGATAACTGTTATGTTATGCCTATCAGTCACAAGGTTTGATTGTGCGCCCCAGTTTAAACTATAGTTATTCTTCGTAATTGCCTTATTAATCCACGCATCATATGAATTGTACACAAACTTTTGATAACACTTGTTGTGTTAAAATCTATGTATTCTCACCAACTTTTTAGTTGACTATATTTTTATCATGTTTCAGGTGCCAATAATTGAGAGTTATGTTCAAGATTCATCACGTCGGAATTGCAAGACCTGGTTAATAAATTAAACTTTCTTTGAAATACCTTGTTTCCTATTTGCCTTTGTTTTGATGAAACAATTGTTATGAATTTGAGTTTAATGAAATATGCAACTTTAGTTTGATCATGTGCTTATGAATTGTCTACATGTCCCGCCCTAACGTATTCCGCCGTCGTTTGGGGTGTGACACTAGCCCCCAATGTCCCCGACTGACCAGCGATTCATTCTCGAAACCTTAGGGCTTTCGATTAAGGGACTGAGATGATCCCAATGGTACAAATTTTACCTGAAATAGATATGTAGAGAGTGAGAACGACTGTGGCCTTAGACTCGGGTTTTTTTGTGCTCGATCGCGATCCATAGGGGAAATGCAGTGAGTTTGGGTGTGTACGAGGTGTTGCGAGTGTAATGGTGTGGTTTATATAACTCAATCTTATAGAAAACGTACGAATTGATTATGGATCGAAGAGGGACGATCATGGGATTAAATCTGTAATCAATCATCGATTTCTATTGAATTACTTCGTTATGATCATAAGGAAACACCGAGTAACGTTTTAGTAACATAAAGTGAAGTTAATTCATCATATTTCGATCGATTGGAAAACGATTTGGGCTAGGTTGACTTCTGAAAAGTCAAAATCGGTGAATGGGGGGAGGATCGTTGTAAATTGCAAATAAGTCCTCAAGGTTTCCAGTTTTATCATTTTATGCACAATTCTTGGTTTTAATTAGGATTATAGTTTCAAAAATTACATTTTTAACCCTGGACATTTATAAATCATAAAAATATTAAATCTTATAAATTTTAATAAAATCTAATAAATGTTATAAATATAAAACAAATGTAGTTTACTAAATAGAATTAATTTTTATTAAAATAATATAAATCCTAATAGAATTTATAGTTTAATTTTTGTAAGTTGTATATTTATAAATGTTATATATATATATATATATATATATATATATATATATATATATATATATATATTTATTTATTTCATAATAACAATTATTTATATAACCCCTTATATCAATATTTATTATTTTTGAATTTGAATTTGAATTTGAATTAATTGCACCCAATTTATGTATGTATGCACACTCAAGAAATGTAATGGATAAATAGGGTACTTTCATAAATGCAAATCATAAAATAAAGAAATTACAAGTGCCGTAATAGTTAAAATAAAGGCCGGAATTTCCTGGGGAATACAGTCTCCCCTACTTTAGTAAATTTCCTCCCGAAGTTGTTTTGGAAGAGGGTCCTGGAAAGATATGTGGATATTTGGCCTTCATTTGATCCTCACGTTCCCAAGTGAACTCAGGGCCACGTTTGGATTCCTATCGAAACTTAACGATTGGAATGCGACTTCGTTTGAGTTGGTTAACTTCTCGGTCCATGATCTCCATAGGTTTCTGTAGGAAGTGCATAGACTTATCAATGTGTACCTCATCAAGCGGTATGTGGAGATTTTCGTCGGCTAAGCATTTCTTTAGGTTCGAGACGTGAAATGTCAGATGAATGTTGATGAGTCCTTTAGGTAAATCTAGTTTGTAAGATACCTTCCCAAACCTTGGTGCAAGTTTCCCTTTCTTTCCAAAATGAACCACTCCTTTCCAAGGGGATACCTTGAGAAGAAATAGATCGCCAACATGAAATTCTAAGGGTTTTCGACGTTTGTCGGCATAGCTCTTTTGCCGACTCCTTGCTATTAGAAGGTTGTTTCGGATTAACATGATCTTGTCGGAAGTCTCCTGAATAAGTTCGGGACTAGTGAGTTGTGCTTCACCAATTTCAGTCTATTAGATAAGAGAACGACCCTTCCGAACATAAAGTGCTTCAAAAGGAGCCATGTCAATACTAGTGTGATAGTTGTTGTTATACGAGAACTCGACCAAGGGTAGATTTAAATCCCAATTTCCGTTGAAGTCAATGACGCAGGCTCTAAGCATACCTTCGAGGGTTTGAATCGTTCGTTTGGATTGACCACCGGTTTACGGATGGTATGCCGTACTAAGGTTCAGTTGAGTATCCAAAGCTGATTGCAAGGATTTCTAGAAACGAGAAGTGAATCGTCCATCACGGTCAGAAATAATGTTGAGAGGTACACCGTAACGACTAACAATTTCATCAATGTAGATTCGAGCCAATTTCTTAACTCGATAGTCTTCACGAATGGGCAGGAAGTGAGCAGATTTTGTCAAACGGTCGATGATTACTCAAATACTATCATGACTACGAGATGTTTGTGGGAGTTTCGTTATAAAGTCCATAGCAATACACTCCCATTTCCACACGGGAATCTCGGGTTGTTCAAGTAAGCAAGATGGACGCTAGTGCTCGGCTTTAACCTTCAAACAAGCAAGGCATTTGGACACGTATAGGGAAATGTCCTTTTTCATACCAGGCCACCAATATTGAGTACGAAGGTCTTTGTATATTTTGTCCACACCAGGATGTACAGAATAACGAGTCTTGTGAGTCTCGTTCATGATAAAGGTAAGAAGATTTTCATGTTCCGGAATCCAGATACGATTCAGGAAGCAGAGTAATCCATTGGGTTTGGTTTCAAGCTGGAGTTCTGCACCACATGACATTTCATTGTACATGTTTCCTTCAATGACTGAAAGATGTTGTGCCTTAAAGATGCGAGTTTGAATGTCATTATGAATCTGAATGCTGTGGATCTTGATAGATTCTTTAAGACTAAGAGCATCGGCTACGACGTTCGTCTTACCCGGATGGTAACGAATATCACCGTCATAGTCGTTTAGGAGTTCAACCCAACGCCTTTTCCTCACGTTAAGTTCTTTTTGATTGAAAATGTGATGGAGACTCTTATGGTCGGTGTAAACCACACACTTAGTACCATATAAGTAGTGTCTCCAAATTTTGAGAGCAAATACGACCACACCCAACTCTAGATCGTGCGTTATATAATTCTTCTCATGGATTTTGAGTTATCGGGACGCATAAGCAACCACTTTACCTTGTTGCATTAGTTCACAACCAAGGCCTAAGTGGGAGGCGTCACAGTAGACGACAAAGTCTTCGGTTCCATCGGGAAGAGTCAAGATAGGAGCCTCACATAAATTTTGCTTCAGGGTTTGAAAGGCTTCCTCTTAATTTAGTCCCCACTCGTAGGGCTTGCCTTTATGTGTTAAGGTTGTGAGTGGCACCGCGATCTTTGAGAAGTTAGATATAAAACGACGATAATAGCCCGCTAAGCCAAGAAACAAGCGGACTTCTGTAGGGGTCTTTGGAGCTTGCCAGTTCTTCACTGCTTCAATCTTAGCAGGATCCACGTGAATACCCTTCTTGTTGAATATTTGCCCCAAAAATTGGACTTCCTTTAGCCAAAATTCACACTTGGAGAACTTGGCATACAATTGCTCCTTCTTCAAGAGATCCAAAACCAATCGCAAGTGTTCTTCGTGCTCTGCTTTTGATTTTGAATAGATAAGGATGTCGTCAATGAAGACGATCACGAACTTGTCCAAGTACGGTTTACACACGCGGTTCATAATGTCCATGAATAATGCGGGTGCATTGGTTAGTCCAAAGGGCATAACCATGAACTCGTAATGACCGTATCTTGTATGAAAAGCTGTCTTAGGGATATCGGATTCAAGGACTCGTAACTGGTGATAACTAGAACGAAGATCAATCATTGAGAAACAAGTCGAGCCTTGAAGTTGATCAAATAAATCATCAATCCTCGGAAGTGGATAACGGTTCTTCACAGTAAGCTTGTTGAGTTCCCGGTAGTCGATGCACATCCGGAAAGAACCATCTTTCTTCTTGACGAATAAAACAGGTGCTCCCTAAGGGGAAACACTAGGACGAATAAATCATTTGTCAGATAGTTCCTGAAGCTGGCTTGAAAGTTCTTGCATCTCAGAGGGTGCAAGATGATAAGGTGACTTAGCCTCGGGGTTTGCTCCTGGCACTAGGTCAATACGGAATTCAATTTGACATGCGGGAGGAAGACCGGGTAAGTCTACTGGAAATACTTATGGGAAGATTTTGATCATGGGAATGGACATTCTTGACCTTGTCTTTCCATTCCACAATATGTGCTAAGAAAGCTACACACTTCTTTCGTAAGTACTTCTGCGCGATAGTACAAGACATAAGCTTTAGCCCTTTAGACGGCTTCTCACCATTGACGTTCAAAATGTCACCCGAGTCAAGAGGGATACGGATATACTTGTCAAAACAGACAACTTCAGCATGATGCTTGGTCAGCCAATCCATGCCTACTATGATGTCGAAACCTCCGAGAGCCATAGGAATAAGATTAATCGAGAAGTCATGATCGTTCAAGTTTAGGGTACAATCTCTAATAATGGTGTCATATGTCACATAATATCCATTTGCTACTAAGATATCAAAGGATCTGTTTAACTTAGTTCGACTCATAGAAAGTTGTGGTCCGAATTCAAAGGACACGAAACTTCTATCGGAACCAGTATCAAATAGGATGGAAGCATATTGGTGATTAATTTGATACGTACCCTTCACCACATCGTTGTTGGCTTGAGCTTCATTAGTATTGATGTTGAAGGCACGTCCTCGAGCTACGAGTTTTGCATTCCCCTTATTCACATTTCCCCGTTTCATGTTCCTCTGGTTCATTTTCCTTGAACTATGTTGCCGGTTGGCATGGTTCAAAATGACTAACCTAGGGCAACGGTTCCTGAAATGATTTGGATCACCGCACTAGTTACAAGCACGACCCTGTGTGATGGTAGTAGGAACAGGAACATCAGGTTGGTAGACTTGGTTAACTCGGGAACACTACGGCAAAAGTTATCTACATGCCCATAACGTCCACAACTGGTACATAAACGACATGGCATGTTGGTAGTATGATTGAGCAGCAAGTGTTGCATAAAGGTAGAGTCCCTATATATGGCTTCTTGTTAGGTTTGAAGGTAGTAGGGCTACTTGGTCTAGAGGAGTAGTAGGTGTGACATCGAATTTTTTTTTATTTTAATTTTCGGGATGAAATTCTTTCAACTAGGGGATGATGTGACACCCGACAAATCTCGGTTAACCCCGCTAACTCCATTACAAACCTCAGGAACTAAAATGGTCATAATTCAAACTCTAACACACTTAAGATATAAGGACTAGTTGTGTAATTAAATCAAACTCAATTATGTTGACTTTATAAAGTCAAAATTAAGTGAAATTGGTTCTGTTGACTTTTAAAAGTCAAACTCAAATTGTTCTAGATCCAAATTTGCATCTTTAACCGCAAAACTGATTGAATTCGAAGTTGTAACGTATGGCATTGATGATTTCGAACATCATTGACCCGTTTCTAACCGTTCATCATCGTTAATGATTGCGAATTATAACCCCAAACCGTAACCGTCGACCCATCCATCGATCACTATCAAATTCGTACGATTCTTCTGTTATTCTCATAATTAAGCAATTGCGCACCTTGAACGAACTCCTCAGAGGCTATTACACACACCAATTCGACCAGAGACGAGGCCGGAGTCACCGGTCCCATAGTCGGAACTGAGTTCTAGCCGAGCACCAACAATTCGAACCCCATTCTTGTAATCAAACACTTCCTTAGCTTCGTTTTAATGCATAGATCAAAAGCCCTATGCTAATTCAGTCTTATAACATCAAATCGATCACGAACCGATTCTAGGGTTCATATGAATTCAGGTTTAATCGAATAATGGTCTAGACACGACCTCAATTTAATTAAACTATATGAGTAGTTTCGCAATATCCTAATCAGTAAAAGCCCCATGATTCCAACTCCAAACATTATCGAATTTAATAAAATCAATCCTAAGTTCAAACCTAGGGTTTTTGGTTTTCAAAACTAGAATTAATGACCTTAAACCAAATGATTTTGCAATTAAACTTGTCCACAGATTAGCAATACCCCGATTATCAAAAGCCCTATGTTTCCAAGAGCAATCGCGATCGAATTAGGGGGTTTTGGGACTGGTTCTTGGCTCGGCTTCTATAAGGAGAAGAACACAGGGGTGTTAAAGAATAAAACTCATTCGATCCGGTTGTGTACGCGAGACCCTAGCGGGCGGATATAGTTAAAGCTTTGGACTTACATGCAGGAGACCCGGGTTCGAGTCCGGTCTCCTACAACATTTTTTTTGGGGCCTTTTTCCTTGAATTTCTTTTATAAAAAATTTTCCCTATATTATTACAATAATATATTAATACGTTTTGACACCGAAAAATACCCGTAGGCTCGGGATTGAATATATAATCCATTTTAAGTATTATTTACACTTTAAAAATAATATAATTATTTATATTATTTCCTAAACTATTATTTAATTCATAAAAACCCATGAATGTATATAATATATTATTAACTCGTGTTTGGTAATGTTTTTCACGTATAACACATTCGTATTTTATACCGAACTAGGGATCCTCTAATCCCGATGACAAGCGTCTATTTATTATTCGTAAGTTTGTTTTAGGACATCCGATCTATCCCGTATCGTTGTCACAAAAATCATGTGTTCCTAACTGTCAAAAATCATATTCTAGGGCATTCGTAGATTGTCCACGTGCCATCCATTGTGGTTTTTGTTACATCCTTGTGAGGTGGTAATTACTACACTTTACACAACTCATGTGAGTTTCACGGCCCCAATTACTTTTTTTAAACCAGGGGGAGAAAACATAACACAAACATATGATTTATGTAATTCTTATATTATCACTTGTTAAGACTAAGTGTAACACTCTATCATGAAAGTCCTTACACATCGAAACGTTTAATATGAACTTAGTGAGGTAATCTTGAGTAGTACTACTGGGTTTGACAAACCCCACCCACGTTAGTCGCGCTAACTCTATTGGAGGTCGAACGGGTGTAATATTGACCTAAACATGTCACCATTGTTGATAGACATGGTGGAACGCATTGAAACACAAACAGTCAGTTTCGGTTATGAGAGCTTTTGTAAACATGAACATAGGTTAGCTTAGGACATGCATTGGAGTCCTATTATCATTTCAAACATATTCAAACAATTAAACTATTTATCTGTTTTCCAATAACTTAACTTTTTGGCGCATTTGTTGTGCATTAAAAACTTTATTTATCGCTTCCGCATTTACTTTTAACATTAATGGTTTTTGTTAAACTCATATAGTGTCGTTTGACGTAACTAATTACTGAGATCCTGGTTTGTCACACGCCTTGCAGTAAAACTCCGTTAGTGGATTTTGGGGGTGTGACAGATTGGTATCAAAGACATTGGTTATAGAGAACATGAAATTGCATACTAGACTATGACCACACACATGCATTAGTTACACTTCACAGACACTCGAACATGGCAATAATACATTACGTTACAGGAAATGTCTAATCCACCTACATCACCAGTTGCCCAGTAACCTGATGTTCCTGCTATACCCTCACTAGAGCCTTAGAGGCGTCGGCTGAGCCCGATAGACGACACCATCGTGTACGATGAGCCATTCCATCTACGGGTAGAAGGTAACACGCAGGATTGGGAGTGGTATTCTAGCATGATCAGGAGTGGGTCCCACCTCCACACTTTACAGCCACTACTTCCACTATACAGACTCTACCACCTTTGCCTTACCCTATGGAGCAGGCCTTCACTGCCTTTGTAGCCACTATGGACCGGGAGATCCAGAATATGTGATGTCGCCCAGACGGTCTATTAAAATAATAACAAAACCTAACCTAGACTCCAAAGTAACAAAAGGAGTACCTTCAACTAAACCGCACTGACAGGCAAGTGTACCTATCGAGTGTAGCTCAACTTAATGGTAAACCGAGTTATCGAACCCTAGAGACACTGTATAACTATACAAGACTCTGACACGGACTAAAGATTTAACTGGTTTGGGGGGGGTTTACTATACTAAATATTAAATAAGAATGCAAAAAACTAAAGTCAACTCAACTAACAAGACAAAGGAAAAAGGTAATATCAAGAATGGGAAGAATACCACCTAGGTCGGAATCCTACTTGTAAAGCACAACTTCTATTGGTTATGGAAACTATAATGGATCTGGGTTTCTAAAGAAACAACTCTAGGCAGCCTAGTGGATCCCTAATCACTCTCAGGGTGTCACCAACTAAGGAACCTAAAGATGTATTAACTCACCATATTGTTGGATCACTTCTCAGGTATTTCCAACTATGTTAAAGTATCCTAATAGACAGATTACCTCTCAGTCTCTCCGTCCACCAATACACTTGAAGAATGCACAGGGTAATCTCAAGATAACAACTATGACACGAATAGCAACAATCACTAGACACCTAATATCGGCTTCCTCTCAAACAGCTGACACTCGAATTCCTAATGACGAAGACTAAACGACTAATTCTCACCTCTCGGGTATTGACCTAGGAGACACATTCAATTCTAATCAGCAATCAATCACAATCCCTAGGGTCTCTACGTCTACCAAACCACCCTAAGATCTATGACTAAGATACGCTAATCAAACAGGCAAACAACCACAATCAACGCAAGGAATTGAAATCAATCACAAGATCACATCTAAACATGCAATAACATTATCAACTCAAGATCTTTTACAAAATCATAAACCCATTAATTAAATCCAAAAACCGATAAAAATCCAAACTTTAACAAGTATTCATCATATGACCTAGGAAATATCAAAGTTCTAGCCTAGAATCATGTTCAAAACAACTAAAACAGAAGTATTAACAAGATTCATGGTTTTAAACATCCAAATCAAAGGTAAAAATCCAATCTTGTAAACCGAATACGTAAAACTACAAACCCGGGATCCAAAGATTCAAGCTTTAGCCTTCAATTAACCTCCAATCTCCCAAAATCGCCTATGGTCTCTCTATAGACGGATAAAGAACCCTCTTCATAATGGCTATCAAAATCTATTTAATTTGAAAAACTAGGGTTTTGCAGAATTTCGGCTTCTCGCATACCGCGAAAGAATCAGCCAGGCATCTCGCGTACCGCGAGGGCCAAATTAGTCGGGCGCGATTTCTGAGTTCCTCGCGTACCGCGAGAACTCCTTCTTCCTCTCTCGCGTATTGCGAGAGACTGAAATTTCACATTTTCTTCTTTATTTTCTTTGGGCTTTCTCTCTTGCTCGGTTTCTTCACGTATTCACTTGTAATTCATACGGCACCTGTAAACGCAACAAAGACTAAAATAAAGACTTAAACAAATAAAAACAAACGCAAAACTAATCAAAAACGCACAAAACACTAGGAATAAAGATGTGTGCTTTACACTACATCAAACATCCCCACAGTTAACCTTTTTCGTACTTGAAAAAGATGCAAATGGAATCATAACTGGCATCTAACTTAACAGACATCCATTAGCAATTAGGAAAATATACTCACGCGTTAAAAAGCAATATTCAGTATTTATGTCCGATTAAACCCAACACCAACTTTCTAGCCCCCGTTACGTGTTCTAATTCCATTTACCAAGCATATTAATCAATCTATGTGACTCACACTTAAAAGTTACAGCTCTACCTAATCCCATCTCACGGTCATGTTTAGGTACGGATCAAACCATATAGATTTACCCTACCACGTTAAACTAAAATTTACAGGTTTTAGAACTCAGATGAAAAATGAATGAATGGATGGAAATGAGCATAATTAAGCCAAAGAACTTTCGTCTAGAGGCGTTTCAACGAAGTCACTATCCCGGAATGGAACACATAGACTACAGTCTAAATAATGAAGCATATAAGAATCAACCGAGTGGTGTTTTAATCAGGCTGGAACCCGACATGTGACACGTAGGCGAAACTTAGATTTCAATCAAATAAGCTCAAGAATTATGGAATATGGATGCGGGCGCCACCGAAACTCGGATTTATTCTCATAAAAAGAGAGTGGTGTGCCATGAAATTTCAAAAACCTCTAAATTTTAAGTTAACGTGGTACCTATCACCCTATGTTGACAGTTTCAATATTACCGATACTCTAAGATGAATACCCACAAGATATCATGATTTTAATTCAATTAACTCCTAAACAACACAAACATGATATTTAAGCTTTACTAGCTAGTTGGGTCTACCAAAACATCACTAATTAAACACGTTTTCTATTATTTAGCCATTTAAACTCAACAAATAGATCCAGTTGTACTATCATTTTTCAAGTATAAGCAGTTATTTCTAGGGACATTTTTTTCAAAATTTGAATTTTTTTTGTATTTTTAAATATTTATAAACAAGACAAACTAGCTAAACTAGACACTCACATCCCCACACTTGAAAGACACATTGTCTTCAATGTGAAGCAAGACACAACTAAAAATAAAAAGACAAAAATAAAATGAATCGACTTAGCTGGTAATGTAGTAGTGAATATATCAAGCTTCCTGCATCCTTGTGTGCACCGTATAGCATTTCGGTCGTGGTTGAACAGACTGCCGGGTTGCCTTTACAAACTTCATATAAGTCATGATCGACCCCGCCCGAATGGAGATTGAGTATGGGCGGGATGATAAAACCTGTAAAATAAACCTCATAACAAACCCGCAGCATTAAACTGACTCAAATAAAAATAAAAGACTCGCTAACAATTTAAAGACTCAGGATAGATAGCATGCATAGAAACGTACTCAATGGGTGGCAAACACATAGACATGAATGCCACAGCAAAGTAGATCATCGGCCACGAACAATTTCAATTTGCCATGGTCGTGGTATTCGGTGAATGATATGAATGGTGATAGTGGATGGTAAAGATGGTGGTGATTTGAATGAATGAGAATGGATGATGGACGATAATGATTTCCATGGGAAACAAGTGAACAAATGGTGATTCAGGAAGTCCCCGCGTACCGCGAAGGGTTATGGGCTACTCCTAGGGTAGTCAGAACTAGGGGTCGGCTCAACAGCTCTCCCCTCAGAATGTACAATGGAGCTAAGTAACGGTTGAGGAATAAGATTTTCTATAAATGGGACGTCTAAACCTTCACCAGCTTCATCGGGGTCCTCAACAATCTCCATCATTGGTGTCTCACAAACTATCTGCTCCACTTCTGCTAATATTTCACTCAAACTGTAATCATTAACGTCAGCACTTAGGAACGAGGACCCTAGCAACTTCCTCTCAAAATCCTCTAACCAATCCAGAGGCTCCTCTATCCAAATCATCCTCTCCTGGATTAGAGTCCCGATTTGCGTCCATGAAGGTATCAAGCATGCACACGGAGTTGCTATGCTCGCAAACATCCTTCACGGACTGTGTAGCATCGAAAATGATCAACTCACCCCCCACACGAAGTGTGAGTTTCCCGTCAAAGACATCAATCAATGCCTTGGCGGTGCGCAAGAATGGGCACCCTAGGATGAGTGGGACTCTAGCATCCACCTCCATGTCTAAGAATACAAAGTCCACGGGGAAAACAAATTACTTTAACCATAAGACTTTCCATAATTCCCCGTGGATACTTGACTGAACGGTCAGCCAAGGATATACTCATGAGTGTAGGTTGTGGTTTACCTAAGTCTAACTGCTTGTAGATAGAATATGGCATTAGGTTGATGCTAGCACCTAGGTCGGCCAATGCGTGGTGTAAGGGCAAGCTGCCTAGGAGACATGGGATCATGAAATGACCCAAATCTCCCAATTTCTCGGGCAGAGTGTTCTGCACCACGGCAGAGAATTGCTCACTAAGTGAGACTTTAGAGCCCTCCTCTAGTTTCTTCTTGTTGGAAAGAAGATCTTCAAGGAACTTGCCATATTTTGGCATGCGCTGAAGGGTCTCTATGAAAGGAAGATTGACCTTGAGTTGTCTGAACATATCAAGGAAAGTACCGTATTCCCTAGCCTATTTATATGGCAGTAAGCGCGCTGGATAGGGAACACGACTCAAGTCAATCTTGGAGGACTTTATCTCTAACGAGTGGTCCACGGGACAACCTTTAGGTATGTTAAAAGATAATTTAATCCCACGTTTGATCACGTAACTATCTTGAATTAGATAACTACAGTTGCGTATGTCTCAGGTATGTTCGGGGCTTAAAAGGAGTGGGAAATGCAGCTTTGGGAAGAAGCTAATCGAGTGGACGTTTTGCCCAGACTCTACCGTAGCTTACGGTGGCTACCGTAAGCTACGGTAGCCCCCTGAAGACTTGTCCCCCACCGTAGGGCAGTAGGAATTCAGCGTAACAACTTAAATGCTACCGTAAGTTACGGTAGCTACCGTAGCTTACGGTAGACATTGGCGCAGAAAGTGTAACTGCCAATAAAAACCAATTTTCCAAGGGGCTTTATATATTCTCATGATTGGAGACGTTTTGCAGAGTTTTTTTTGGTGAAAATTGGAGACTTCTTGGGTTCCAAACAATTTCTAATCATTGGGTTTGTGTTTTGATTCATATGAACATTAACTTTTGTTTGATGATGATGCACCAAACAATGAGTGGCTAATTCCGTGGTGATCATCCTAGATGTAAGGTTTGCTTTTGAAACACTATGTTTATGTTGGAATTTCTAGAATAATAGACTTGCAATGTTTGTTTGTTTATTATGGTGTTTGAATGTTTGTTCGTAAAGTGTTGGTTCTTGTTTGATGTTAGTGTAAAGCATACGTTCTTGGTGCCGTTGGCAATCGAGATATCATGGGAGGGAATAGGGTTGGATAATAGTCAATTGGTCATCGGGTAACAACCTCGCGTTCTTATAATCCGAGTACTTAGTTCCCTTTTATCACAACAAACAATCAAACGCGAGCCATGTCTATGTGGTTCTTTCTAGTTGAGCATAAACATTAGTGTGGATTAAAAACCTGAAATCTAGGATGGTTGCTTTCTCTTAATCTGTTTACAAACTAATCTTTGATTTGCAATTTATTTAGTTAATCTTAGTTTTTGAAACCAAACAATCAAAATCGTGAATTTACATTTCTTGCAATTTAGTTTAAGTTAGTTAAATCCAAAGCTACATAATAAACACATTTTCCACAAACTCCTCGTGTTCGATACCCACTTACCGCTAGCTATTTAGTTGTAATTGGTTTAAATTTGATTGAGACTACGACCTCACGTCAAATTTTGGCGCCGTTGTCGGGGAGTAGTGCGCAACGTGTGTTAACTTTCGTAGTTTTTTGTTTGTTATTTTCGGGTTTACGCTGGTTGTGTTAGTGTGCAGGTACTTACAGGTGTATGCATACTAGAGGCTCCAAAAAGTCGTCACCATTAGCATTTGATCCGGAAATTGAACGGACACTTTCCCAGAACCGAGTTTTACTTAGGGAGAACAAAGTCATTGGGTCTCCTACTACACCCAAAAACATCATGGATCCACTAATTCTCACTACGGGTGAAACACTACCAACCACCACACCTCCTATTCCATCAAGTCCTATAACAAATCAGAGCAAACCTACAAATACCACTGTTCCTACAAGCACACTTCCACCAAATACATTGAGCTACCAAACTGCATCAACCTTTCCACCATTTAGCCATTTCTTCCCGACTCAAGGTCAATCGTCTTCCCAACAGAGTCAACCATTCCCATTTCAACAAGACCCACCTATAACTTTTACCACCCCGGTTCAACAACAACAACCACCATCGAGGTTCCAATATCAACAATCTCCCGCGATGCCGTTTATGAGGGTGCAAGATGATGGGTTTGATGGCGGTTATGAAGATGAATATGAGGGGTATGATGAAGGTGAATATACCCATGGGGGTAATGGAAATCAAATGGGATTTCAAGGAGGGGGTGGATTTATGCGAAAATCGCAAGATATACCGCAAGCTCCACAAGGTCAACCTTGACATGTTCAACAATATGAGCAACAAGTGCCTCAACAACAACAAGTGGGGCAAATGTTTCAACCACCAACTCAACAATTCGCGCCTCAAAGACCAGTTCAAAGACCAATGGGTCCACCACATCCAAGAGTTCAATTGGGTGTGCCAAGAAGATATAATCGGGAGGCCGTGAGGGGTATTGAAGCACATTTTAGGCCGGTTATTACCAACAATCCTTCACCGGTAGTTATTCCTCAAAACAATCAAGGGAGGACGTTCGAAGTTAGAACTAATTCCCTCTAAAGTTTACCGAAATATAAGGGATTAGCAACAGAGGAACCTTATTTTTATTTGGAGGCATACGATTCGATATGCAATACTATCGGTGGGCAAGGATTTTCATCGGAAGAAGTAAAGTTGGTATTGTTTCAATTCTCGTTGGAAGATAAAGCGAAGAGATGGTTTTACACTTTACCATCAGCTTCGATTTATACATGGGCGGAGATGCAACAAAGATTTTTAGAAGATTTTTTCACGGCACAAAAGACCAACAATGCGAGAAGAAGCTTAAGAAGCTTTCAACAACAACAAGGTGAAATGTTTCACGAAGCTTTCGAACGGTTTAATTTGATGATAAAAAATTGCCCTCATCATGGGATCAAATTGTGGGAATTGTTGAACGCGTTTCATGAAGGGTTGAATTCCGAAGATGCTCGTGACTTAATGTCTATCACGAATGGTACATTCGGTACTAATCACGAGCAAGACGATTGGGCGTTTTTGGAACAAATGGCGGTCATATCAAAGAGGAAGGCTCAATCATCTAGGAGAGCGAGACCGGCCATTACTAGAACCCAAGTGCATGCGGTGGAGGATGGTAATGTGCAAACTACTAATCATGTTTATGATGTTCGCACTAACTGTAATGAATTGGGTCATAGGGCGGATTTTTGTTTGGTGGGTGTTGTTGAAGGGCAATATGAAGAATTCAATGAAATTCAAGGTCAAGGCCATGGTGGGGGTGGTAGAAATTATAACATGAATTCAAATACGTATCATCCGGGGTTGCGAAATCACCCGAATTTTCATTATGGCAATCCCGCGAATCAATCCAACCCAAATTTCCGAGGAGCACCTCAATCAAACTTTGTTCCGCGTCAACCATATGCAAATCAAGGTAATCAAGGTTATCAAATACAATACCAACAACAAACTGGGGGACCGGGACCATCCAATTCAAGTGGGAATGAAGTTATGGATATGCTCCGAATGATGCAACAAGACATGCAACGGAGGAATCAACTTGATGAAGTTAGGATGCAAAAGGATGAGGTCCGTGACAAGAGCATTCAATCATTGACCACTCAAATGGGTCAACTTGCAACCGAGGTGGCGGAGTTGAAAAAAGGTAAAGGTCAACTTCCAAGCGACACTAAGGTAAACCCCTCCCATAGTTCTTCGCGTAATATTCCTATTAACCATGTTAGTATCTTAAGAAGTGAAAAAGAATTTAAGGCAAATTTGTCACCGGGGTTGGTTGATGGGGTGGTTGAGGACATTAAGGGAAATGAAAGTGATGAGGATGAAATCTGACCCTCAATTGTTTCTAAGGACCCAATTGTTGAAAAAGAAATTAAAAAACCGGGGTTGGGTGAAATTTTAAAAGACAAAAACAAGGAAGGGGGACCGAGTCAAGTCCCATTTCCTTCAGCTTTAATTGACCCGGGTAAGAAAAATTTTATTTCAACAAGGGGTCCTCAAAAAGAGATGTGGGAGGTGTTCAAACAAGTAAAAGTAAATCTACCTTTACTTGAGGCAATTAAGCAAGTACCCGCGTATGCAAAATTTTTAAAAGAATTGTGTACCCAAAAGAGGCAACAGAAAGTGCCTAAACAGGTTAATTTGACTGAGCGGGTAAGTGCAGTTTTAAAAGGAGATCTTCCTCCTAAGCTCCAAGATCCGGGAACGCCATTAATTAATATTCAAGTTGGAAATTTTCAAATGTCGAGGGCGTTATTAGATCTTGGAGCCGAAGTAAGTATTTTACCGGGGGGCTTATATGACCAATACGATTTTGGTCCATTGAAACGGTTCGAGACAACTATTGTTTTAGCGGATTTGTCTCATAAGCTTCCCCGAGGGATTGTGCGGGATGTGATAGTAAAAGTGGAAGAGTTTTACTATCTTGTTGACTTTTTGCTTTTGGATTACTCATCGGTTGACCCAAGTCAACAACAAAATGTCATATTGGGTCGACCATTTTTGAACACCGCTCATGCCATTATTGATTGTCGATATGGTACAGTTGATATGACCTTTGGAAATAGAAAAATGAGATTAAATGTTTTTACTAACGTTTCTAACTCTTTGGGTGGTGATGAGTGTTTTATGGCAGATTTAGTTGATAGGTGTGACCCGCACGAGTATGAGGAAGATGTCTTGGAAACTTGTGTTTGTGATTTTTATGAACAGGTACAAGTATGTGCATTGAGGATGGAAGAGAAAAAGCAAGAGGCTTTAGCGGTGCGAGAAAGGCGACCACCGTGGACCCATCAAATTGAAAGTTTACCGGTGGAAATTAATTCGGGTACGAAGCCGTCATTGGAGGAGCCACCGACATTGGAGTTGAAAGACTTGCCAAGCCATTTGAAGTATGCATTTTTAGGGGATAATGACACTTTACCTGTCATTATTGCCTCTAATTTGGAGAAGGCTCAAGAGCAAGCGTTGTTGAAGGTGTTGAAGGCGAATAAAGATGCTATTGGGTGGACAATTGCCGACTTGAAAGGAATTAGTCCATCAATCGTTATGCACAAAATCATCACGACCGAGGATGCGAAACCAACCAGAGAGGCCCAAAGGAGATTGAACCCGAATCTACGGGAAGTGGTAAAAAAGGAGGTAATTAAATGGTTAGATGCAGGTATTATTTACCCAATTTCGGATAGCGCTTGGGTAAGTCCTACCCAAGTAGTGCCTAAGAAGGCCGGCATTCAAGTTATAAGAGATGAAAATGGTGAACAAATCGCCACCCAACCAGTCACTGGGTGGCGCGTTTGTATCGATTACCGAAAATTGAATGCCGCCACTTCTAAGGACCATTTTCCGCTACCTTTCATTGACCAAATTATTGAAAAATTATCGGGTCAAAAATATTACTTCTTTTTAGATGGGTATTCGGGATATAACCAAATTGCCATCCATCATCATGACCAACACAAGACCACTTTCACTTGTCCGTATGGCACTTTTGCTTTTCGACGAACGCCATTCGGCTTGTGTAATGCCCCGACGACTTTCCAACGATGTATGATGAGTATTTTCTCGGACATGGTTGGGGAGTCACTTGAGGTATTTATGGATGATTTCTCCATTTTTGGCACAAGTTTTGAGTCTTGTCTCGACGAGTTGGAAAAAGTTTTAAAAAGATGTGTCTAGAAAAACTTGGTGCTAAGTTGGGAGAAAAGTCATTTCATGGTCCAAGAGGGTATTGTGTTGGGTCATGTTATTTCAGAAAAAGGGATGGAGGTGGATAAGGCAAAAATTCGGGTAATATCATCTTTGCCTCCGCCAAAGAATGTTAAGGGGGTAAGATCATTTTTGGGACATGCGGGATTTTACCGACGATTTATTAAAGGTTTTAGTGTGATTACTAAACCTTTATGTAATTTGTTATTTAAAGATGTTCCCTTTGATTTTACTAACGAATGTTTGCAAGATTTTAATATCTTGAAGGAACAATTGGTGAAAGCTCCCATTTTGCAACCGCCGGATTGGTCGAAGTCGTTCGAGATTATGTGTGATGCAAGTGACACAATAATTGGAGCGGTTTTGGGCCAACGCATTGATAAAAAGCCGGTGGCAATTTACTATGCAAGCAAGACATTGTCCGAGGCGCAATTGAATTACACCACAACTGAAAAGGAGTTGTTAGCGGTGGTGTATGCCTTGGACAAATTTCGGTCGTACATATGGGGAAGCAAGGTGATTGTGTATTCGGACCATAGTGCGGTTCGTTACTTGATGGAGAAGAAAGATGCAAAGCCTTGTTTGATTCGTTGGGTGCTTTTATTGCAAGAATTCAACTTAGAAATTCGGGATAAGAAAGGAAGTGAAAACGTAGTGGCAGATCACTTATCCCGAATTCCGTTGGAAGGGGTTGATGATGTTAGAGAAATTAATGAACGGTTTCCCGATGAACAACTGTTGGCCGTGTCTACTTTTGTCGCACCGTGGTATGCTCATTACATGAATTATTTGGCCACGGGTGATATTCCGAGTCATTGGACGAAGAAAAGGAGACAACAGTTTATGGTTCAAGTCAAACAGTACATATGGGATGAACCGGACCTTTTTAAAATCAGGCCCGACCAAGTGATTCTAAGATGCGTGCCCGAGACGGAGGTGTTAGAAATTTTGACTCATGCTCATTCATCCGCTTGTGGGGGTCATTTTAGTGGTCACAAAACGGGTTACCGGGTACTCACATGTGGTTTCTATTGGCCTACAATTTTCAAAGATGCATGTGAATTTGCCCGGAATTGTCTAAATTGCCAAAAGATGGGAAGTATTTCGAAGAGGGATGAGATGCCTTTGCAACCTATTTTGGTGGTTGAGATATTTGATGTGTGGGGCATAGATTTTATGAGTCCATTCCCGAGTTCGAATGGGTTTTTGTATATTTTAGTGGCGGTGGATTACGTCTCGAAATGGATTAAAGCCATTCCTACAAGAACCAACGATCATTCGGTTGTGTGTAAATTCGTTCAATCCAACATCTTTGCTCGTTTTGGGATTCCAAGAGTTATAATTAGTGATGGCGGTTCACATTTTAAAAATTTTAACTTCGGGATGTTGTTGAGGCGGTACAACGTGAACCACCGAATCGCTACGCCGTATCACCCGCAAACAAGTGGACAAGTTGAAGTGTCCAACCGTCAAATCAAGGAAATTCTCATGAAAACGGTGCGAACGGATAGAAAAGATTAGTCAAGTAAGTTGGATGATGCGTTGTGGGCCTACCGAACGGCCTATAAAACTCCCATTGGTACAACTCCTTACCGGTTAGTGTATGGAAAAGGATGTCATTTACCCATGGAGTTAGCTCACCGAGCACATTGGGCAATAAAGACGGTTAATGCAGACTATAACGAAGCGGGAAAGATTCGGAAGCTTTAATTGAGTGAAATTGAAAAGATTCGGGATGAAGCATATGAATGTGCATCCGCATACAAAGACAAACTAAAAAAGGTTCATGATGCGAAGTTAAGGAAACGAACCTTGAAGTGGGCCAAAAGGTGTGGTTGTACAATTCACGATTGAAGTTGTTCGCGGGAAAATTAAAGAGTAAATGGACGGGGCCATACATGATCACAATAGTGGGTAAGTTCAGAGATATAGATATTGAAGATGTTTCCACCAATATGAAGCAAACAGTGAATGGGCACCGGCTCAAACTGTACTTGGAAGGGAACGACATCAAAAATCTCGAACTTGACAAGGTGGGCTACATTCTACACCCATTGGATGTGGAAGAAGCATAAAGAGGCCAGGTTTGGTAGTGTAAATATTTAGTTAGTTTAGGGTAATTTAGTTTGTTTTTAAACAAAAACCCGTACTCATTTTAACTTGTGTTTGAAACAAGTGTGGGGAAATTCTTACGAATTTCTCTAACACGGTGTTGAGGACAGCACGGGTTTTTCATGGGGGGTAGGGTAATTTTCTTTCATGCTGTTCGAAAAAAATATAAAAACCATAAAAATTACAAAACATAAAAAAAAAACACAAAAACATGTTTTTGGCAAAGTATAGAAGCCCAGGTGCTACCGTAAGTTACGGTAGCCACCGTAGCTTACGGTGGACCTAGGAGAATAAAACTCTTACGCTCATAAGCTACTGCCATACGGTGGAATTTTTTCCCAGAAGCTACCGTAACGTACGGTAGCTACCGTAAGCTACGGTAGCTACTGGCAGACAATAAGTCGCTGTTGGTCACGGGTTTTAAATAAAAAAAATTAAAATAAATAATAAAATCGAATTTAACCCTAGCCACACACAATTCTGCATAATCCCCAACCACAAACACTTTCTTCTTTCCTTCTTTCACTCACCAAATTTCTAAGAACCCTAATCTTCAATTCTTCATAACTCTCTCAAATCTTGACCAAATCTCATGATTTTGCAGTCTATTTTGACTAAAATTTCACGAGCAATCGGATTTTGAGTTCATATTGGGAAGAAAATCAAATTATCTCTGCTGATTTTGGGTTTTTCAATCCGAAAATTTTGGGAATTTTTGGGGGTTTCTTGTTTCTTGAGAGTTCTTGGTATTCTTTGCATCTATAAATTAAAGGTATGTAATTCGTAACTCTTTTGATGGTGCATTGTGAATTGAAGGTTGATGTTCTTACACACACTTGCTTGTACATACTTGATGATATGAGGTTGTTATGGTTATAGATGCTAGGATGATGTTCAAAATTCTGAATTTTTGGAAATCTTGACAATATAGAGACATCATGCCCAAATTTAAAAAAATAATAAAATAAAATAAAATAATAATAATAATAAATAAAACCTTGTGATTATTTGCATCTACAACCATAGTGGCAAGCAAGTGTGGGGATGTTTGGGTTGAATGTGAACTAATGGGAATTGTCTGTGTGTTGTGGTTGTGATTTGCAGAAGTATGGGTCGGACGGGAAAGGAACATGTTGGATCATCCAGCAACCCGGATGAGAATCCGCAACGGAAACGGAGGTTAGTTCGCCTCGCGGATCAAGATCAAGATGAGGAAGAAGAACAACAAGCAGTGGGAAGCGGGTCCATTGGATGACCAACCAGAGTATTGGCAACCGATCTTGTTCCATGATCGTATGAACAAGCTTAAAGATAGGGCGGCGGCCTTTATTTGTGAAAAGGAGGTAAACGAGGATGAGTTTGGGCCCTTTAATGTTTTTAATTGGTTTCGAGCATTGGGTTGGGAGGCGGCGCTAAGATGTTATGATCGGGATAGTAAGAATCTGTTTAAAGAAGAAATTCAAGAGTGGATGGCCACTCTCACATGTCCCCCGTATAGCAAACCCCAACAAATGAAACTAATCGGCACTGTGAACGGTATAGAGGTTGAGATGTCTTTTGACACTTTGAGAAGGGTGGCAAAGTTTGACAGTCGACCCGCAAGAGACTATATGTTCCCGACTCTCGATGACTTGTTTCGTAAACCAGAAGCTCACCCATGATGGAACGATATGTTGGAAGCACTGTTTCTACCGGGTACTTGGCATGGTACGCTTTATAGGAAAATTTTAAAGATTGAAGCCAAGTTGTTGCTCATGATTTGTGTATGTAATGTGATTCCGAGGAGGGGGGATAAGGTGGAAGTTAGATTTCCTGAGGTGCCCGTTCTTTATTCACTGCTTCATGGGTCACCCCGTTTTCCATTCAGGTTCTTAGTGCTTAATAACATATGGATATGCCGGAACAAGGTTGGAAGGAGTATTATTCCTCATTGCTGATTAATTACGGCATTGCACAAGATGTACGGAGTTATTGGGTTGGAGGATAATGGAGCTTCGAAAAAACATAAGCCGTTTGATATTCGGAAGATGGGTCCGGGTGGTCGTATACAGAATCAGAGCGATACCACAAGTTGAAGTGTGAAGGACAACGGTGGCGAGCATTGAAGGTTGATGCAAGGGCGTTACAACCGGGCGAAGAGGATGAGCCCGAGACTAATGATGAACCCCATAGTGGGGATGAGGATTATGCCGATGAGCCGAACGCCGAAGAGATGGATGTGGACCAAGGGGGTCCGAGTAGGAGTCATGTACATGAAGGGGGATTTTTCGACTATTCGAGTCATCCTTATGAGCTGAATTGGGCTCATCAAGGAACAATGCAAGAGGTAATTGAAAATCAGCGTCCGCCTACATTCGACAGTTAGACCGGGTCCGACCGGACATTTTTCGATCATCAAACTAATATGGGAGCAAGCATGGAACGGGCTTTAAAGCATAATTTTGATCGACAAGAATCATGGAATCGCACCCATGCCTATGCTTTTGAACAAGAAGTGAATAACAGATATCTTGATGATCAAAACCAGCAGATGCATGATGACTGGCATGCGGGGCGACCGGTTGTTGCGGACCCGCCGTTGGTGGATTATTCAACACTGCCACCTTATGACAGTAGTGTTTCATACCCCACGCCACCATTGCATCACTCACAGTGGGTAGACCCCCGACAGAGCCAACAGTATGACGCCACACAGCAAGGAGGGAGTGAAGGTGGCAGCGGTAGCGGGAGCGGCGCATTTGCATTTGGAGAATTCTCAGAGATGATGACGTCTATCTTCGGGCCTCCTCAGTCGCGGTATTACTAGTCAGGTGGTGCTCTTTCCGTTTTGTATATTATTGTAGATTAATTTTTGTTTATGTCCATGGTTGGGTGGAAGGGTGGTGTTTTGATATTGATATTATGGGTTGTGATATTGTCGGTGGTTTTACAATGTTTGTTTGTTTAAAAAAAAAATTTTGGGTTTGAGTGTATAAGCGGAAATTGATGTTGAATTGGTTGTTAGTGATCATTCCCTTCAACGCCATACATTGGGGTCAATGTATCCCAAGTGTGGGGATGGGGGAAATTTTTGATGATTTTGATGATTTTTCAAAAAAAATTTAAACCAACCGACAAATCGTTCAAATTTGAAAGCTTGCCATTGATACGCATGACACATCGGCAACCCTTTTTGTCCTCTCATGGTGAGTTTTTGGGCCACACACACACAATTATTAGAAATTCTTTCTTTGGTCGAGTGGTGATGTGTGATTTGTTTTAATAGAACTTGTGTAAAAATGCTTGTCGAGACTTTGGTTTAATATGCTTGTGAAAATGATAAGGGCATTTAGGTAACCTCGTCTGGATGTGTGAGAGTGTGGGATTGGGGGGTTGGACCTCATACGATATATATATGAGCTTGGTAGTGCGAGGGGCGGGGGTTTGGTCTTTAGTAGCCATGTTTGAGCCTATTGCCGTTCATTTGTGACCCGTACCTATCTTCTTAAATTCTACCTATTGAGACTACATGGTTTAGTAGTTTAGTAGTTTTAGTACGTAGTGTTTGATGTTTTTGTTTTGTAAAAAAAAAATATATATAAAATCTGAGAAAAATGCGAAAAAAAAGGAAATAAATGCGATGGTAGTTGAAGGAGAATGAAAAAAAAAAGGGTGAAGTTGTGTAATTAGTTAGTAGTTGTTTTTGTGTAATAATAAGACCGGGCCGAATCAATGAGCTACTTGCATATATATCACATCATTTCCTACCCCTACACATAGCCTCGTTACAACCTGTAAAGCCCTTTGATTCATTGGCATATTGGGCATCTTATAGGTGGAGACTTGGTTTTTATACAAGCTTATTGTCGCACAATCTCACATTTGCATTGAGTGTTCTAGCGCAATCTTGCTAGTACTTTTTGTCACCGAGAGGAGAGTTATTGTGAGGGGTGTGTCATGTGGTGTGATAGTAGGTTAGTAAAAGGACAACATGTATTTGTTTGGTTTAAACGTTGATCGCTTATGAACTTGGAAATAGTTTTCGATGAGTTGCTTGGGGACAAGCAACGGTTAAGTGTGGGGATGTGACGGGTGGTCCACGGGACAACCTTTAAGTATGTTAAATGATAATTTAATCCCACATTTGATCATGTAACTATCTTGAATTAGATAAATACAGTTGCGTATGTCTCAAGTATGTTCGGGGCTTAAAAGGAGTGGGAAATGCAGCTTTGGGAAGAAGCTAATCGAGTGGACGTTTTGCCCAGACTCTACCGTAGCTTACGGTGGCTACCGTAAGCTACAGTAGCCACCTGCTTGTCCCCCACCGTAAGGCAGTAGGAACTCAGCGTAACTAATGCTACCGTAAGTTACGGTAGCTACCGTAGCTTACGGTAGACATTGACGCAGAAAGTGTAACTTCCAATAAAAACCAATTTTCCAAGGGGCTTTATATATTTTCATGATTGGAGACGTTTTGCAGAGTTTTTTTTCGTGAAAATTGGAGACTTCTTGGGTTCCAAACAATTTCTAATCATTGGGTTTGTGTTTTGATTCATATGAACATTAACTTTTGTTTGATGATGATGGACCAAACAATGAGTGGCTAATTCCGTGGTGATCATCCTAGATGTAAGGTTTGCTTTTGAAACACTATGTTTATGTTGGAATTTCTATAATAATAGACTTGCAATGTTTGTTTGTTTATTATGGTGTTTGAATGTTTGTTCGTAAAGTGTTGGTTCTTGTTTGATGTTAGTCTAAACCATACGTTCTTGGTGCCGTTGGCAATCGAGATATCATGGGAGGGATTAGGGTTGGATAATAGTCAATTGGTCATCGGGTAACAACCTCACGTTTTTATAATCCGAGTACTTAGTTCCCTTTTATCACAACAAACAATCAAACGCGAGCCATGTCTATGTGGTTCTTTCTAGTTGAGCATAAACATTAGTGTGGATTAAAAACCTGAAATCTAGGATGGTTGCTTTCTCTTAATCTGTTTACAAACTAATCTTTGATTTGCAATTTATTTAGTTAATCTTAGTTTTTGAAACCAAACAATCAAAATCGTGAATTTACATTTCTTGCAATTTAGTTTAAGTTAGTTAAATCCAAAGCTACATAATAAACACATTTTCCACAAACTCCTCGTGTTCGATACCCACTTACCGCTAGCTATTTAGTGGTAATTGTTTTAAATTTGATTGAGACTACGACCTGACGTCAAATTTTGTACCCCCTTCTTCTTCTCCTCTGCCCTCTCGGCACGCTTCTATACTATAATCTCTTCATCCACCTGCTCTTCTTCGTTACCATCGGTGGGGTCTCCCATTCTTCGGCCATCTTAGCATCAATTGCAGCAAATCGAGCTCTCCAATCTTCCTTCTTCACTACATGTACTGAAGGTATGCCATACTCAATGGAGTGGGAGTCATCCTCTACAACCTCTTTCTTCTCCACACTCCTAACGGACACGGCTATCACTTAAGCGTTAGAATTCTTATAGGCCGCAGATGCTTCACTCTGCCTCTCCTTCAAGCTCCTCGTGATGTCTCCTACCATGCGCTACAAATCATGGAATGTCGACTGCTGATTCTTCAATATGGTGTCATGGCTATCCAATCTCTCCTAGCATCCCTGTCATTCTGGACAAGGTGGGTAAGCATTTGTGTCTGGTTCTCAATCATATCCACTCTCTTCTTGGTGTCGACGCGGCTTCCCAAGCTAGCTCCTCCTTCTCCTCCTTGATGATGCTAGCAGCAGCCATTAAAAACAGGCGGGTTGTTTCCAGATCTCCGTCCCGAGCCAAATGAATTATTGTAGTTGTATCCTCGGTTCTGGTATTGGTTTCCAGCATAGCTCACATGCTCCTGATTATTTACGGGGAAATCTCAGGTGTCGTGGCCTCCTCTACAAACTTGACACCGCTGAGCACTGAGCTTCAGCTCCTTAATCTCGTTAGCCATTGAGGCGAGTGCAGCACCCAAGCTATAATCAAGAGTGACCTGATGCACACCTTTAGGAGAAGAGGCAGCTGCCCTTGCACTAGGAATGGAAGTCCTAGTAGATGGATACTGCTTTTTGGCTTGAGCAAAGCTCTCGAACATTTCCTCGCACTCATCAGGCTCGAGTCTCTCCATGATATGGCCTCCCGCAGCTGTATTGAACATTTACTGCTTCTCAATGGTGAGACCATTGTAGAACTTCTCCACTAGCGCCCAGTCAAAAAGACCATGACGGGGACATCGGCACAACATCGTGTTGAACCACTCCCAGGCCATGTGATAGGGCTCGTCGGGATCCATCCGGAAGGAGTGGATCTGATCCCTAAGGCGAGCGTCCCTAGAAGGTGTATAATACTTCTTGAAGAACTTGACTTCTAGATCATCCCATGTGGTGATTGAGTTGTCTGGGAGAGTGTCGAGCCAAGTAGATGCACGACCAGACAGGGAGAATGGGAAGAGACACAAGTAAATTGCGTCCTTAGATACACCAGTGAGATTGAAAGTATCACATATGCGAGCAAAGTGGGACACATGTCCGGGTGCATCCTCATCCTCGAGGCCATGGAATTGGGTGGCATGAGTGATCGTACTCATGACATGTGATGGGATCTGCCAAGAACTGGTGTTCGGTATTGTGGGGCGTGTGATCGAAGATCTCGCGCCGTAACCCCATCACTGGCCCTCTGGTGTACTATACGCCTCGCTAGTGGGTCAGCGTTTCCCATTTATGGAAAGGGGATTGGGTTAGTAGGACGTACCTGGGTGCTGCACAATGCTTTCAAACGCTCCTGGAAGTCACGGGTGCGCTCGTATAGCTCTCGCTCGGGCTCTAGGAAAGCTGAATAAGGTGGTGATCCCTTCGAGCGAGTATGGTGCATAAACAGAAAGACTATAGAAGGAAACAGAATAAAGACTCAAAGACACACAGAAAGACTTGATTCTAAATTAGACACTCAGATAAGACTCACTAGTAGCACAGAAGACAAGTAGCACACAAGACTCAACAGAAAACAAAACAAAACAAAAATCACTAAAAGAACTAGTCAAAGCTATTCCCAAGTGTCCTGACAACGGCGCCAAAAACTTGATGTCGCCCAGACGGTCTATTAAAATAATAACAATACCTAACCTAAACTCCTAAGTAATAAAAGGAGTACCTTCAACTAAACCGCACTGAAAAGCAAGTGTAGCACAACTTAACGGTAAACCGAGTTATCGAACCCTAGAGACACTGTATAACTATACTAGACTCTGACACGGACTAAAGATTTAACTGGTTTGGGGGGTTTACTACACTAAACATTAACTAAGAATGGAATAAACTAAAGTCGACTCAACTAACCAGACAAATGGACAAAGGTAATATCAAGAATGGGAAGAATATCACCTAGGTCGAAATCCTACTTGCAAAGCACAACTTCTATCGGTTATGGAAACTATAATAGATCTGGGTTTCTAAAGACTCAACTAACCAGACAAAGGACAAAGGTAATATCAAGAATGGGAAGAATATCACCTAGGTCGGAATCCTACTTGCAAAACACAACTTCTATCGGTTATGGAAACTATAATGGATCTGGGTTTCTAAAGAAACAACATTGACAACCTAGTGGATTCTTAATCACTCTCAGGGTGTCACCAACTAAGGAACCTAAAGATGTAATAACTCACCAGATTGTTGGATCACTTCTCAGGTATTTCCAACTATGATAAAGTACCCTAATAGACAAATTACCTCTCAGTATCTCCGTCCACCAATACACTCGCAGAATGCACGGGGTAATCTCAAGATAACAACTATGACACGAATAGCAACAATCACTAGACACCTAATATCGGCTTCCTCTTAGACAGCTGACACATGGATTCCTAATGACGAAGACTAAACGACTAATTCTCACCTCTAGGGTATTGAACAAGGATACACATTCAATTCTAATCAGTTCACAATCCCTAGGGTCATTGTCTAGCAATCCACCCTAATCACAAACCCTAAGATCTATGACTAATATACGCTAATCAAACTGGCAGACAACCACAGTCAACGCAGGGAATTGAAATCAAACACAAGATCACATCTAAACATGCAATAACCTCACAATTATCAACTCAAGATCTTTTACAAAATCATAAACCCAATAATTAAATCAAAAAACCGATAAAAATCTAAACTTTAACAAGTATTCATCATATGACGTAGGCAATATCAAAGTTCTAGCCTAGAATCATGTTCAAAACAACTAAAACAGACGTATTAACAAGATTCATGGTTTCAAACATCCAAATCAAAGGTAAAAATCCAATATTGTAAACCGAATATGTAAAACTACAAACCCGGGGTCCAAAGATTCAAGGTTTAGCCTTCAATTAACCTCCAATCTCCCAAAATCGCCTTTTGTCTCTCTCTAGACGGATAAAAATCGAACCCTCTTCATAATGGCAATCAAAATCTATTTAATTTGAAAAACTAGGGTTTTGCGGAATTTCGGCTTCTCGCGTACCGCGAAAGAATCAACCAGGCCTCTCACGTACAGCGAGGGCCAAATTAGTCGGGCGCGAATTCTGAGTTCCTCGCGTACCGTGAGAACACCTTCTTCCTCTCTCGCGTACCGTGAGAGACTGAAATTTCACATCTTCTTCTTTATTTTCTTTGGGCTTTCTCTCTTGGTCGGTTTCTTCATGTATTCACTTGTAATTCATGCGAGCACCTGCAAACGCAACAAAGACTCAAATAAAGACTTAAATGAATAAAAAAAATGAAAAACTAATAAAAAACGCACAAAACACTAGGAATAAAGATGTGTGATTTGCACTACATCAATATGCGTGATGCTGCATAGGAGATCACTGGCAATTTGGAACGAGAGAGGCAGGTGAATGAGAAGATTGAAAAGCTGACAGAAGAGTTAGTAGACACTGACGACTACTATGAGAATTTGGTGACTTCATTCCATGAGATGGAAACTCGAGTGAATACTCTGGAGTTTAACCTCGATGTAGCCCATAGCAGGATTGAGCAATTAGAGACATAGCTTGAGGCTGCCATTGCGGCAAAAGATGCGCAAGATGTTAAGCCTGATGAAGACGAGGATGACGAATCAGTTATTTCTTCTACTAACAGTGGCATATGACATCCTATCTTTACTTATTTCCTTTCTTTCTAAACCTAGATGGGCAGGGTTGTTCCCATCTAACAGATATTTCAGGATTTTGATGTTTTGGTTTATTTACTTTGTTGCCGTTACAATTTATCTAATCAAGGATTATTATTGAAATATTAGATGTTGTGGTTTAGTTTTCATTTTTTTACTCATACTTGTATGATGATAATATGCGATATATTTTCTCATTATTTGTATTGGTGAATGTGAATAATCATGTCTGGAGACATGGTAACATCAAAATGACAACAGCCGAGCTTACGGCACTCATTAATGAACGTGTGGAAGAAGTTGTAGCAGCAAGCCAAGCTACACAACATGCTGTTGGTAAATCCGATATCCGTCGACCCTAGCAAGTCAATTAGCTTCATGAATGTCAATTCCAAACCTTGTATACTCAATTGTGTATTTCTTTCAATCCAAGTCAGCAGACTTGTACCTTCAAAACTTTCATGGACTGCAAGCCCCACACCTATAGTGGAGCCGAGGGAGCTGTCGGTTTACTTATTTGGTTTGAGAAAGTTGTGTCAGTATTTGCTATATGCAACTGCCCTCAAGAAAATCAGGTCAAATATGCATCCGGTACTCTAGAGGGTCCTGCCCTCACTTGGTGGAACTCTCAAGTTCAGATTTTGGGTTTGGACATGGCTAACACCCTACGTTGGGAAGAGTTCAAAACTATATTGCGGGAGGAATACTGTCCTCGAGATGAAATTCAGAAGTTGAAAGGAGAATTCTGGAACCTGAAGATGGAAGGTTCTGAGATTAAGCTCTATACTACTCGCTCGCATGAGTATGCAGTCATGTGTCCTCATATGGTGACACCAGCATATAAAAGGATCGAGAGGTACATCGATGGTCTCGTACCTCAAATTCAATGCATGGTCACTTCTTCTAACCCTACCACCATTCAGCAAACCACCCGACTTGCTCATAGGCTGACCGATCAGGCTGTAACTCACGGTACCCTACCCCCGAGGGGCATATCTACCAAAGCTACTGACAGTTTGAGAGAAACACCAAGACCAAGAGTTTTCAGTTTAACCCGCCTCAACAACAGCAGCGTAGATTTGAGCCTACCAAAACCTTCAATCAATCGACTTCTTCAAGTCAGAACTATGGTAATTATGCTGGGAAATACCCTAAGTGTAATAAGTGTGGTTTTCATCACAATGGTGCTTGTGATAAACATCGTTGCCAGCGGTGTGGCAAAATGGGCCACGATGCAAAGGACTGTAGGGGTGAACTTCAACCTAAACAACCATTTCAGCAACAGGGATCTACCAGCGGATGTTATGAGTGTGGCAAGGAAGGACACTTCAGGAAAGATTGTCCTTAACTGAAGAAGAATGGTAATGGAAATGGCAACGACAATGGTAACAATCAGGGCAATAATGGTAACAACAACGGGAGCGGTGCGAAGGGTCGAGCCTTCGTGATTGGTTCCGTAGAAGAAAGAAATGATCACAACCTGGTTACCGGTAAGTTCCTTCTAAATGACTGTTTTGCTTCAGTACTTTTTGATACTGATGCTGATAAGAGTTTCATATCTAAGAACCTTAGTAACCTGTTAAAAGAAACTCCAACTCTATTAGAATCTAAGTACACTATAGAGATAGTAGACGACCAGATAATCGAAGCAACTCACTTTCTTAAAGGATGTAAACTAGGATTGGCTGGTCATAAACTTGACATTGATCTCATTCCGGTCACACTTGGCAGTTTCGACATAATTGTCGGTATGGATTGGTTATCCAAAAATCAAGCCGAGATCGTCTGTCGAGACAAAATTGTTCACCTTTCTCTCCTTAGTGGAGAAGCCCTTTCTGTCCAAGGTGAAAAGAGTGGTGCAGTCCTTGGCATCATATCCTTCATGAAAGCGCAGAAGTGCTTACGTAAAGGTCATACTGCTATTCTGGCTCTCGTCACCGAGGAGCCATTTGAGGAGAAGAAAATTGATTATATTCTGATCGTTCGTGAATTTCTGGAAGTATTTCGCGAATACTTGCCTGGTCTTCCGCCTCATCGTCAAGTAGAATTTTAGATCGATCTAACACCCGGAGCAGCGCCTATTGCTCGGGCATCGTATAGACTTGCGCCCAGTGAATTACAAGAATTATCTACACAACTGAAAGAGTTTTTGGATTAGGGTTTCATCCGACCTAACTCATCAACATGGGGAGCTCCAGTCTAATTCGTCAAGAAGAAAGATGGGACTTTCCGTATGTGCATCGATTATCGTGAGCTGAACAAAGTGACTATCAAGAATCGTTATCCACTACGCCGTATTGATGATCTATTTGATCAACTTCAAGGATCAAATTTCTATTCCAAGATCGAACTTAGATCCGGTTATCTTCAACTGAGTGTTCGAGACGAAGACATCTTTAAGACTGCATTTAGAACTAGGTACGCCCATTACGAGTTTATAGTCATGCCATTCAGATTGACCAACGCACCCGCAGTGTTCATGGACCTTATGAACCGTGTGTGTAAGCCTTACCTTGGTCAGTTCATCATCGTTTTTATTGATGATATCCTCATCTATTCTAAGAACAAGGAAGAGCAGGGGGAACACCTACGTTTAATCCTTAAACTACTGAAGCAAGAGTAATTGTATGCCAAATTTTCCAAGTGCGAATTTTAGATTCGCGAAGTTCAATTTCTAGGACATGTAGTCAACAAGAAAGCAATACATGTCGATCCAACCAAAGTAGAAGCCATCAAGAATTGGGCGGCACCAACGACACCCACCGAGGTGCGATGATTTCTAGGATTGGCTGGCTATTTCTGTTGATTTATCGAGGGATTCTCAAAGATTGCTCAACCTCTCACTGCCCTAACCCAAAGGGTAAACCCTATAATTGGAGCGAAACTCAGGAATCAACATTCCAACTGTTAAAGCAGAAAGTCTGTAGTACACCCATCCTATCTCTTCCAAAAGGGACGTATGACTTTGTAGTATATTGCGACGCCTCCATTCAGGGTCTTGGTTGTGTGTTGATGCAATGAGAGAAGGTTAAAGCATACGCTTCCCGTCAGTTAAAAATCCATGAGAAATGACTCATGATTTAGAGGTGGGAGCCATGGTGTTTGCACTGAAAATCAGGAGACATTACTTGTACGGTACCAAGTGCACCATCTACACCGATCACATGAGAACAAAAAGAGTTGAACATGAGACAGCGTCGTTGGATCGAACTCTTGAATGACTATGATTGTGCAATCAAGTATTATCCGTGCAAAGCTAACGTGCCGATACCCTAAGTAGAAAAGAAAGTAAACCTAGACGAGTCCGAGCATTACAACTCACTATCCACCCTGGACTACCTAACCAAATCCGTAATGCTCAACTCGAAGCCCTGAAAGAGTAAAACCTACCATTTGAAGCCACGCGTGGTTTGGAGAAACAACTTGAAGTTAAATCGGACGGCATTCGCTATTTCGCAGAGCGAATATGGGTTCTAGTGTACGGGAACTTAAGGGAACTTATAATGGATGAATCTCACAAATCTCGGTATTAAGTTCATCCTAGTTCCGACAAAATGTATCATGACTTGAAAGTTCTAAATTGGTGGCCGAACATGAAAGCTGATATAGCCACCTATGTTAGCAAGTGCCTACCCTGCTCAAAGGTCAAAGTCGAATACCAAAAACTTTCTGGTTTGCTCCAACAACCGGAAATCCCGATGTGGAAATGGGAGCAGATTTCCATGGACTTTATCACTAAACTACCTGGAACCCCTAGCGGATGCGACACCATCTGGGTGATTATAGATCGTTTGACCAAATCCGCTCATTTTCTAGCAGACAAGGAGACTGATAAAATGGAGAAGCTAACTCGTATCTATCTGAAGGAAGTAGTCTCTCGACATGGAGTGCCAACTTCAATCATTTCTGATCGAGACGCTCGATTCACCTCACGTTTCTGGCAATCGTTACAAAAAGCTCTAGGCACGCGCCTGGATATGAGCACAACATACCATCCTCAAACAGATGGCTAGACTGAATGTACTATTCAAACCCTAGAGGACATGTTACGAGCTTGTGTGATTGATTTCGGTAACAGTTGTGAAACTCATCTGCTTTTAGTAGAGTTCTCCTACAATACACAGTTATCACACTAGCATCAAAGATGCACCCACCGTTTGAGGCATTATGCGGACGGAAATGCCAATCACCTATTTGTTGGGCTGAAGTTGGGGATACCCAACTTACGGGTCCTGAACATGTGTTCGAAAGCTCAGAGAAAATCATGCAAATTCAAAATCGTATGGCGGCAGCCCGTGACCGTCAAAAGTGCTACGCCGATAAGCGTCGGAAACCGTTGGAATTCCAAGCGGGTGACATGGTTTTATTAAAAGTCTCACCTTGGAAAGGTGTGATTAATTTTTGGAAATGAGGCAAGCTAAACCCTCGTTATGTTAGGCCGTTCAAGATAGTGAAGAGAATTGGCCAGTAGCGTACCAACTGGACCTACCTGAAGGAGTTAGTGGTGTGCACAACATCTTTCATGTCTCAAACTTAAAGAAATGTCTAGCTGACGAGACACTAGTGGTTCCGCTTGAGGAACTAGAAATCGACGAACAATTACGCTTCATTGAACAACAGGTTGAAATCATGGATAGGGAAGTCAAAACGCTCAAGCACAGTAAAATCCCTATTGTCAGAGTTCCTTGGACCGGAATTCATATGGGTGCGCGAGGATCAGATGATGCGCAAGTACCCTCATCTTTTAAAGCAATCCATGTCAAACACATAAGGTACTATTTAATTTTCGGGACAAAAATTCTTTCAACTAGGGGATGATGTGACATCTAGAAATTTTTTTTGTTTTAATTTTTGGGATGAAAATTCTATCAACTAGGGGATGATGTGACACACGAAAAATCTCGGTTAACCCCGTTAACTCCATTACAAACCTCAGGGACTAAACTGGTAATAATTCAAACTTCAATACACTTAAACTACAAGGACTAGTTGTGTAATTAACTCAAACTCAATTTTGTTGACTTTATAAAATCAAAATTGAGTGAAATTGGTTCTGTTGACTTTTAAAAGTCAAACTCAAATTGTTCTTGATCCAAATTTGCATCTTTAACCGCAAAACTGATCGAATTCGAAGTTGTAACGTATGGCATTGATGATTTCAAACATCAATGAGCTGTTTCTAACCGTCGACCCTACCATCAATCACTATCAAATTCGCACAATTCGTCTGTTATTCTCACAATTAAACACCTACGCACCTTGAACGAACTCCTCAGAAGCTATTGCACACACCAATTCGACCGGAGACGAGGCCGAAGTCACCAGAGAGCAAGCACGCATAGTCGAAACTGAGTTCTAGCCGAGCACCAATAATTCGAACCCCATTCTAGTAATCAAACACTTCCTTAGCTTCGTTTTCATGCATAGATCAAAAGCCCTATGCTAATTCAGTCTTATAACATCGAATCGATCATGAATCGATTCTATGGTTCATATGAATTCGGGTTTAATCGAATACTGGTCTAGACAAGGCCTCAATGGCCTCAATCAAATAAAACTATATGAGTAGTTTCGCAATATCCTAATCAGTAAAAGCCCCATGATTCCAACTCCAAACATTATCGAATTTAATCAAATCAATCCTAAGTTCAAACCTAGGGTTTTTGGTTTTCAAAACTAGAATTAATGACCGTTGACCGAATGATTTTGCAATTAAACTTGTCCACATATTCGCAATACCTCGATTATCAAAACCCTATGTTTCCACGAGCAATCGCGATCGAATTGGGGGGTTTTGGGACTGGTTCTTGGCTCGGCTTCGATAGGTGGAAGAACACAGGGGTGTTAAAAACTAAAACTCATTCGATTCGGTTGTGTGCGTGAGACCCTAGCGGGCGAAGATGGTTAAAGCTTTGGACTTACACGCAGGAGACCTAAATTGGAGTCCGGTCTCCTGGAACATTTGTTTTGGGGCCTTTTTCCCTGAATTTCTTTTTTTTTTAAAATTATTCCCTATATTATTACAATAATATATTAATACGTTTTGACACCGTAAAATACCCGTAGGCTCGGGATTGAATTTATAACACATTTTAAGTATTGTTTACACTTTAAAGATAATATAATTATTTATATTATTTTCTAAACTATTATTTAATTCATAAAAACCCACGAATGTATATAATATATTATTAACTCGTGTTTGGTAATGTTTTTCACGTATACCACATTCGTATTTGATACCGAATTAGGGATCCTCTAATCCCGATGACAAGCGTCTATTTATTATTCCTAAGTATGTTTTAGGACATCCGACCTTTCCCGTATTGTTGTCACAAAAATCCTATGTGTTCCTAACTGTCATAAATCATATTCTAGGGCATTTGTAGATTGTCCACGTGCCATCCATTGTAGTTTTTGTTTCATCCTTGTGAGGTGCTAATTACTACACTTTACACACCTTAGGTGAGGTTCACGGTCCCATTTACTATTTTTAAACAATGGGAGAAAACATGACGCAAACATATGATTATGTGTAATTCTTATATTACCACTTGTTAAGACTAAGCGTAACACTCTATCATGAAAGTCCTTACATATCGAACCGTTTTATATGAAATTAACGAGGTAATCTTGAGTAGTACTACTGGGTTTGACAAACCCCACCCGCGTTAGTCGCGTTAACTCGATTGGAGATCGAACGGGTATAATATTGACCTAAACACGTCACCATTGTTGATAGACATGCTCGAAGGCATTCAAACATAAACAATTAGTTTCGGTTGCGAGCGCTTTAGTAAACATGAACATAGGTTAGCTACCTATTGATATATATATTGAATGTACATAATCTGGAAAACATTATTATGAACTGAAACCTGTGAACTCACCAACCTAGTGTTGACACATTTTCTTACATGTTTTCTCAGGACGCTAAGGCACATATGCACACTTAGGACATGCATTGGAGTCCTATTATCATTTCAAACATATTCAAACAATTAACTTAACTTTTGGGCGCGTTTGTTTTGCGCATTAAGTTCTTTATTTATCGCTTTCGCATTTACTTTGAACGTTAATGATTTTTTTAAACTCATATAGTGTCGTTTGACGTAACTAATGACTGAGATCCTGGTTCATCACACGCCTTGCGGTAAAACTCCGTTAGTGGATTTTGGGGGTGTGACAGCAAGTATGAAAATGGCAAAGTTCTTGCCTTTCCTTTTTCTTCCCATTGAAGGAAGACTCAATCTTGGTCTCTTTGGTGGGTTAAGTAGTGGTTTTTTCAAGGGTCTTCTTGTCACCCTTTTTAGATAAAGTCCCTGCCTTAACATGATTGTCTGACAGGGTGGCATCAAGACGGATGGCTTTCTCAAGTGTGGCTACATTGCTACCCAAAACATTATCCTGAATCAGCATGGGTAGACCATTGATGTATTTATCAATGGATCGGGAGAGAGGAGTTACCATATGAGGCACTAAGAGGCTAAGCCCATCAAAGCAGGTGGTGTAGGAAAGGCTTTCACCATACGATGGGTAGACCATTGATGTATTTATCAATGGATCTTGTTTGAGATCCCATAACTCTGCTTCTAGCTTCTTGATCTCATTACGGGGACAAAACTTATCAGTCATGAGTGTCTTAACATCAGCCCAAGGTAATGCTAGTGCAACCTCAATCCCACGGTTACATTTTTCCCCGTTCTACCAAGTGAGTGCCCTCTTCTATAAGACACTAGTAGCATAACGAACCTTTAGGTTCTCAGGGAAGTCGGCATTGATGAAGGTTCCTTCAATGCTTTCGAACCAATAGAGAAGTCCAGTGGCTCTTTCGTTCCGTAGTACTTGGTGGGGTTGTAGGAATTGAAATGTTTGAATGTGCACGTGGAATTCCTTGGAGCTGTATTTTGGTTCAGTTGATTGACCATAGTCGGTAGGATCATAGTCATTTGCTGGATGATCCTGTCGGTGAGGTTGTTCCTATGCTCATGACGGGGAGGCATTCTACAAAGGGATGAATAGAAATTTCATAAGGTATGAATCATGTATAAGAGTTTGTAAATAAGTCATGAGATATTAGATAAATCATGGATGGTATCCTAATCGGCACATTGACTTATCAAAGTACTTTAACTTCATCTAATATATGAGAAGTCATGCTTTAGCCTATAAGTGGACACTCCTCACATGAATTCCCAGGAAAGCATAACTGGTCCATCGGTTGATTTGGATTTATATGAAATGTTTTTCTAGATAGAATTTCTCATAATACAAGCATCCACTGTAGAAATAAAGACTGATGGCTACAAAATTCTCTAAGTACAAATGCTGCTGATCTCAAAGATTGCTGCGGATCAACAAAGTTGCAGCTGATAGGCTTTATCCGCTGCTGACCAAAGTTGTAGCTGATAAGTCTTATCAGCTGCTGACCAAAGTTGCAGCTGATAGGCCTTATCAGCTGCTGACCAAAGTTGCAGCTGATAGGCCTTATCCACTGAAGATCAAACGTTGCAGCTGACTATTCTTGATAAAGAAACCAATACCACTGACAACTTTCTGCTGTTACACTAACACTCCACGCAGAAAGAATGTCATTGGCACAAGACAATAAAAGACAACGGCGCTCTCCTTTTGATTATTCAAGCGATGATGCAAAGAAGACGTTTGAATAAAGTTAACCTTTGTAGTTATTATTATTGTCTGTATATGTAGAATAGCTTTAATACAAGATCAACGGTCTCTGTTAGATCTGATCCTTAGAATCAAGGGTCTGTCTTTATTCTAAGTTACTATATAAGTAGTACTTAGATTCATTGTAAAAGTACTTTTTGCTTAAGAGTTTTCTCTGTAATCTTGTAACACTAGAAGGTTAATACAAATTGCATTTATCAGTATTCTTCTTGTCTACTTGTTTACTTTGCTTAAGTTGTGATTGTTTCCACCAATCTCAAATGGAATAGAACCATCTTGTATTTACCGATCCTACAAGTGGTATCAGAGCTTTGGCTCACAGATTAAACAAACTCACATTTGTTTAATAATTCTCTGGTTCTATTCTTTTCTATCTCTTTGCTAAAGTCACTCATTGTCTAAAAATCAAAATGGCACAAAACAATGGATTTGAAGATATTGGAAGCATCAACAGACCACCAAGACTGGTGTCTAGGGAAGATTACGATATGTGGAAGAACAGAATGGAAAGCTTCTTCTGCTATCAGGAATATGGGATGTGGAAATCCATTAAAGATGGACCATACATACCCATGGTGTCCTCTGCTGATTCCAGAGGTGCACTGGTTCCCAAAGAACCCTCCAAGTACTCTGATGAACACATCAAGAAAATGGAGGTAGACTTCAAAGCCTTGGGAGCCATCCAGATGTGCTTACCAAATGAAGTTTTTCACAACTTTAGAGGTTACAAAACTGCTAAGGAGCTATGGGAGGCTCTTGAGAAGATGTTTGATGGCTCAGAGGAAGTCAAAGAAAACAAAAGGGACATCCTGAAGCAGCAGTACGAAAACTTCTTCTGGAAGGAAGGTGAGTCCCTAACTATTTTATATAACAGATTTACTTATCTTGTAGGTGAGCTGCAGTGCTCAAAGGTGAAGCTAGAGAATGAAGATATTCTCAAAAAGGTCATCAGGTCTTTACCTAGCTGCTGGACACTCTACACAGTGTCCATTAGAAGAACTGAGAATCTGAAGACTCTCCAAATGACTGAGCTCTTCGGTATGCTAAAAACCTATGAGCTAGAGATGATTCAGGCAAAAGAACGAAGATCAAGCTATCAAAATGCCTCAACATCCACCACCACCTCTGCCATCCACTCTGACCACTCAGGTCCTAGTTCTAGCAACTACTATCCTCCCATTGTCACCCATCCACAAACTCCAACCTCTCAAACAAACACCTCACCATTTCTCCTAGAAGCTCCTCCTCAAACCTCAACCTCTGCTGCTTTTGTTTCTGAAAACTCAAGCAACATGTCCTTTATCAAGGAGGATCTGGAATGCTTCCATCCATATGACTTAGAAGAAATGGACATATAGCACTCATATGCCATGCTCTCTATAAGAGCAAAAAGGTTCTACTCTAGAACCGGAAGACCCATTCCAAGCAACAACTCCAACACCAGAGTTGGATTGGATTAAAGCAAACTAACTTTGGTAGAGAATGCAAGGCACCAAGAGCCAATCCAGCTACTCCTCAATCAAGACAAGCTCACCAAGCCCAACCCAGACAACAACAGCAACAAGCTACTCCTCCAGTTCAAACTGCAGCTTGTGCAACTGTTGGAACTTCTTACTTCAACCGGAGCTTCCAGTATGAAGATCTGCCTGCCAACAACCAAGCTCTTATGGCAGACACAACTGAGATACCGCCTCAGGTATATGAACATCTCTGTTCCCAAGCTTGTATTGATAATGTGTTAGGCTACAGAAATCATAATCAAAACCTTATAGATCAAAATGAAGAGTTTCATCAAATGAAATCTGAATTCATAAAGGTAGAAAACAGTTATAAAGAAAAAATTAACTGCCGAAAGAAAGAGATTTCGTTACTAAAACATGAACAAAGCAATCTTGAAACTCAGATTGATGATCTACTCGCTAGATTAAAAGCTACCAGAGCAGAATTGGCAGAACAAAAAGTTCATGTTGATAAATATGAATTTGCATCTAAAAAGCTGCAAAGACTTTTAGATACTCAAATTCATGAAAAGGTAAAAACTTGTCTGGGGTATCATGGTGAACAATACCAAGTCGTTGCACCTCCTGCTGACTACGTTTCCATCCATGAACTAAGCTTCAATCTCTCAAATCTTGGAAAGGCCAACCGAGATCTTGATCCTTCAAGATATGAACCACTGGTGCAAGAATACACTACCTCGTCAGAATCTGAGTCAAATTGCTCAGAGTCCACTAATACTGAGGAGATCTCATCACCAGTACAAGTACCAGAATCGCTTGTTCTTGAATTCAATCAAACAAGTACTCTTGTTCCTTTACCAGCCGCTCCGGTTCCTATACCATTCAACCAAATCAAAATTAGCTATCCTCCAGAAGTAAGAAAGCTAAATGTTGAAAAGGGGTAGTCTTCAACCTCAAAGCCTCAAAGAAAGGTGTTTGACATATGCCATGTGCCTGGAGAAAGAGTTCCATATGTTCAAAAGACATTGGAATAAGCCACTTTTGAGCACAACAAAGCTCAACCATGGAACTTTAAAGACCTATTCAAAAGAAAGGACTATGTTCACCTTTCAAGGGACAAACTGGCAAAATCATGCTTTGTCTGTGGAAAATACAACCACACTGCCAGCACCTGCTTCTACTACCTTCAGCAGCAAAGAAACCTCAAGCAACATGCTTTTGAGAAGACAAAGAAGAACAAACAGGTAAGAAGGTTTGAAGCCAAGATAACTCAATTCAGAAACTCTCTTTCTCCACCAAGGGAGTAGTTGTCAAAACCTCAACAAACTTGCATAATATGTGGTGAATCAGGCCACTTTGCTGTAAATTGTAAGTTTAACCCTTTCAACCAGATCCTTTATCAAGCCCCTCATAAACAAAAGCCAACCAGCAAAAGAACTTCTACAGAGAAGCCATATGTGAACAAGGTAAAGAAGGATCATCAGGCATCGGTTGTTGATCCATCAGCAGCAAGCAAAAATGTTGGTAATCAAGTGAAGCCTAAGAAAACAAAGGACAAGCTTTTAGCAGCAACCAAATCTGCTGCTGCCCAAGCAAAATCATCAGCAGCAAAATTTGCTACTGATAAGCCAAAGCCATCAGTAGCAACAAAATCTGCTGCTGATAAACTAAAGTCCTCAGCAGCAAAATCTGCTGCTGATAAAGCAAATCCATCAGCAGCCAAAGCAAAATCAGCTGCTGACAGAGAAAAGAGAACTTGAAGACCATCTCCTCAAAAATGGAAAGCCAAGATCCTAGTTTCTATCACTCCAAGAATCATCATTGGCTCTTTTGAATGCACACATGATGAATCTAACATTCCAAGAACCCTTTTCTTCAAGGATGCAAGCTCTTGGACTCCTCCCACTACCTAGATCTCTATCATGTGCAGGGACAGCCAGGTCACACGAATAACACCTGGCTGGTAGATAGTGGTTGTTCCAGGCATATGACAGGCAACAGATCCATCCTCTCCAACTTCAGACACTTCAATGGAGGATATGTTGCCTTTGGAAGTGACTCAAAGGGAGGATCCATTACTGGACAAGGAACTGTGTCCAACGAAAGAATGAGCATTGATAAGGTCAACTATGTCAAAGAATTGGACTTCAATCTCATGAGTGTTTCCTAGGTCTGTGATCAAAAGCATTGGATGCTCTTCACAGATAAAGAATGCTTTGTACTGTCTCCAGGCTTATCCAAACCTCCTCCAGAAAAGATTTTATTAACTGCTCAGAGAAAAGAAAATCTCTATGTACTGGACATAAATAAAGTCACTCCATCTAGGAGTGTTTCTTGTTTTCTGTCAAAAGCCTCAGTTGATGAATCAGCTCTCTGGCACAAGAGATTAAGTCATGTTAATATCAAAACTATTAACAAACTGGTGAAGGATAATCTTGTCAGAGGGCTTCCTGACAAAGAATTCCAGCTAGAAGACCACTGCATTGCTTGCTTAAAGGGGAAGCAACACAAGGGTTCTCACAAGCCCAAGACCTTGAATACAAATGACACTCCACTACAGCTGCTGCATATGGATCTCTTCGGTCCTACAAATGTCATATCAATGGGCAAGAAGTCATATTGTCTGGTGATAACTGATGACTACACCAGATTCTCCTGGGTATACTTCTTGAGAACTAAAGATGAAACAACTTAAATTCTCAAATCCTACATTCATAGGGTAGAGAATCAAAGCAATCAAAAGGTGAAGATCATAAGGTGTGATCAGAGCACAGAGTTCAAGAACCACACTTTGAACTATTTCTGTGAAAGCAAGGGGATAGACAGACAATACAGTGCTCCGAGAACTCCTCAACAAAATGGAGTTGGTGAAAGGAGAAACAGAACTCTAATTGAGTCAGCAAGATCTATGTTGGCTGACTTAAAACTGCCTCTGACATTCTGGGCAGAAGCAGTTAGCACAGCCTGCTATGTGCAAAATAGAGTTCTCATTGTCAAGCCCTTTAACAAGACATCTTATGAACTTTGGTTTCAAAGAGTTCCCTACATTGGGTTTCTAAAGCCTTTTGGGTGTCTAGGCACCATTCTCATCACACATGGGACTCTTCCTAAGTTTGGTGCCAAATCTGATGAAGGATATTTTGTGGGCTATTCCTCTCAATCAAAGGCCTACAGAGTATTCAATTCAAGAACAAGAATTATGGAAGAATAAGCAAATGTGGAATGTAGAGAACACATTTTCTGTGAGCAGGGAAAAGGCCCAAACTGGCTCTTTGACATAGACTCCTTCTCCCAAATATTTGAGCCTCTCATCTTCTCAAATATGGAGTCTATCTCTACACAAACACCTGCCTCCACTTCATCCACTGACTATAGACTGGATTTTCCCAAATCTTCTATCAGTCTGAGAAAACCATCCATTGATCCTCCATCAGTTGTGGAAGCAATTGAAGCAAGTGAAGCCGAAACAAGACTCTCCAATGTCACCAGCAGCAGCATGTCTGAAACTGAAAATTTAGATGAAGATTCTTTGGTAAATGCTGTAGATGATGTTGATGCTATTGCTAAAAATATTGATGTGGTTGCTGATGTTGAAGACTCTTCCACCATGAATGAAGAGACCCCTGATCAAAATCAAAGCAATCTGGAGCAAGGGATACAGCTGGAGGTAGTACCAGCACGGAGGATCCACAAAGAACATCCTCATGAAAATATTATTGGCCAAGTCCACCAAGGAGTTCTCACAAGAAGCAAATCTCACGAGGCCAATATATGCTTGTTTTTATGTTTTCTATCTCAGGTGGAACCCAAGAAGATAGATGAAGCACTTAAACAAAGCTGCTGGATTGAGGCAATGTAGAAGGAGTTGCTGCAATTCAAGAGGCATGATGTCTAGAAACTTGTTGATCTTCCACCAGGTCAATATGCTATTGGCACACGATGGGTTTTCAGGAACAAGCAAGATGAGAAAGGCATTGTAGTCAAGAACAAAGCCAGACTTGTAGCTCAAGGCTACACTCAGGAAGAATGAATTGACTATGATGAAGTCATGAGAATCTTCCTGGCATATGCTGCATCCAAGAATTTCACTGTCTATAAAATGGATGTAAAGAGTGCTTTTCTGTATGGGAAGATTGGTGAGGAAGTATACGTCAAACAGCCTCCAGGCTTTGTATATCCTGCACTTCCTACTCAAGTGTTCAAACTAGACAAAGCTCTGTATGGCTTACATCAAGCACCAAGAGCCTGGTATGAAACTTTGTCAGGATATCTACTAAGCAACAACATCAGAAGAGGTGCTATTGACCAGACCTTGTTTATCAAAGATGAAGGGGGAGAAATCTTACTAGTTCAAATCTATGTTGATGATATCATCTTTGGATCAACAAGGAAAAAGTTGTGTAAAGACTTTGAGATTCTGATGCACTAAAAGTTTGAAATGAGTTCAATGGGTGAACTAAATTTCTTTTTGGGTCTACAAGTCAAACAACTCCCAAATGGAATCTTCATCGGCCATTCCAAATATGTAAAGAGCATTTTGGAAAGATTCAAGATGGCTGACTGCTCTGCTGCAAGAACCCCTATGCAAGTGCACCATCAGCTGACTCCAGACAAAGATGGCCAAGACACTTATCAACATCAGTACCGTGCAATGATAGGGTCTCTCATGTATCTCACTGCCTCAAGGCCAGATATCATGTTTGCAGTATGTCTCTGTGCAATATTTCAAGAAGTTCTAAAGGTTTCACATCTTCAAGCTGTCAAGAGAATTATTAGATACCTAAAGGGAGCCCCAAGTCTTGGGCTTTGGTACTCTAAAAATGACAAGTTCAATCTGTATGCATACACTGACAGTGATTATGGGGGATGCAACTTGGACAAAAAGTCCACATCAGGGGGGTGTCAGTTTCTGGGAGGGAGACTGATTTCATGACAGTACAAGAAGCAAACATGTGTTTCAACTTCTACAGCTGAAGCATAATACATTGCATCTTCAAGTTGCTGTGCACAAGTCATTTGGATACAAAATCAAATGTTGGATTATGGGATGACTTTCATGGCAACTCCAATTCACAATGACAACATGGGTGCTAAATCAATCACAAAAAATCCGGTGCAGCACTCCAAGACAAAGCACATTGACATCAGGTATCATTTCATAAGAGATCAAGCTGAGAAAAAGAGGATTATTTTAACCAAAGTTCATACCAATGAGCAATATGCTGATTTGTTTACAAAACCTTTTGATGAAGCTAGATTTAGATATTTAGTTGAATCCATTGGTATGATGAACTTTGATTAAAATCTATCTCTAAAATTCTTTTTTAAAATGTTTTGTCTTTTGTTGTAAATAAAAGTTATGAGTCAGCAGCATTTTTGTCCTTCAGCTGCTGACAGGTTTAATCTTCAGCAGCAAAGGATTTGGCACTGACTGCTTTAAGTTATCAGCAGGAACAGGTTTTATGCGGATAGCTTTAAGGCTATCAGCAGCAACATCATTACTGCAGATCTTTGAATCCATCAGCAGCAATTGAGTTTGCTGCTGACAGACTTAACCTTCCGCAGCAACCAAGTTTGCAGCGGACAGGCTTATCCATCCACAGCAACCAACTTTGCTGCTGATGGGTAAATTTAAGTACAAATTAACTTTTACCCGCTGTAAAAATTAACGTCAGTCTTTACCATGACTAACTCGGTGTATTACAGCTGTAACAGTAAAAAGTGAATAAGGTTGTACTGTACAAGTCAATTTGCTTTTTCGCTCCTCTGTCGTTATAAGAACAAATCAAATTTCCTTACCACCTCTTCACATTCAATTTCACCCTAAACCCACATCACTTTCTCTCAAGTCCCCACCACATTCAAAGCCTTCCATCCTTAAAACATTCAAAGCCTTCCATATTCTTAAACCTTCAAACCTTCCCTTAAAAATCAAACAACAATGACAGACATCAATAACCCTGATGATAAGTTCTCCCCGTACCACAACCTTACAACATACTTAACCAAGTGAAAGAAATCCGAAGGATTCGATGATATAATCGACTTCCTATGCCGATCAAAGATCTATTTTCCCTCACAACGAACCCCACCTGTAGGATCGTAAGATTACAAGGTGATTCTGTTCTAGTTGATATTGGCGGAAACAATAGCAACCAACAAAGTAAACAACAAGAATACTGATAAATGCACTGTTGTATTAGACTTCTGAGATTACAAGTTTACAAGTAAAACACTATCAAGAAGCACTATCAAGGCATAGCAAGCACAAGCACACTTTGTTTGAAGTGTTTACAGGATATATATAGTAACTTAGAATCAAGAAAGACCCTTGATTCTAAGGATCAGATCTAACACAAGCCGTTGATCTTGTTTATTAATCCAAATTACACGCAAAGGCTAATCTAGATAACTTTACTGAAACGTCTTCTTAGGCATCATTGTTTGCATGCTTGGAGAAGAGCGTCATCGTCCTTTATTGGTTGCACCATTGAGGTTCCTTCTGCTTGGAGTGTGGCAGTTGCTTTTGCAGAAAGGTGTCAGAGGCGCTTCACATGGATAGTCAGCTGCAACGTTTGGTCTTCAGAGAATAAAGCTATCAGCAGCAGAGATGAGAATAATGCTGCTGATAAGCCTATCAGCAGCAACTTGTGTTGAACGCTGCTGATAAACCTATCAGCAGTAACAAGTGTTGAATGCTGCTGATAAGCCTATCAGCAGCAACAAGTGTTGAATGCTGCTGATAAGCCTATCAGCAGCAACAAGTGTTGAATGCTGCTGATAAGCCTATCAGCAGCAACATGTGTTGAATGCTGCTGATAAGCCTATCAGCAGCATTTGTACTTAGAATAATTTGGTAGCAATCAATCTTTGGTTCTACAAACTCCCCCTAGACTGATGCAACCAAAATTCTTCTAATCACTTTGCTGCTGAAGCTTTTGCATGTGGCAGATTATCCTTTCAACCTCATAGCCTCTTGGATCCTTGCTGAGATTGTTCAGTAGAAGTTCAGACAGAGTCTTGATGTCTTTGTCTGGCATTTTGTAGATTGCTTTGCTTGAACATCTCATCTGCTGCTTCTTTACATCAATCAGAGTGAACTCATCCAAATCAGCATTGTAGGTCCAAGATACAAATGGAGAGTGGGACTTGAGTGGTTTGATATCCATGACCACGTCTTTGCTAGGGTTGAAGTAATGTCTGATTGCTAGCATAAGATGTTTCCCACTCTCATTTGCAGGCTCATGAGCTTCACCCAGCTCCAAAATTCTTCTTAGGTCTGAATCTGGTAGTTGCAGAACCTCATCAACAGATCTGTAGTTAGATCTTCTTCTTTCAGTTCTCCTCCTGAAGATCTCAAACCTTTGATCCTGTGGATTATAGACCCAATCAACTATGTCTCTTGAGTCTTCTGGTTTAGGTGTGGGTTTGGATTTCTTCAAGGGAGGCTGTTGATGAGTGGGAGCTGGGTGGGATGATTTGGACTTTTTGGGTGGAGGAGTGGAAGTTTTGGGGAGGAGAGTGGAAGGTTGTTGGATTGAGGAAGAGGTAGGTGAGGGAGAAGGCTTGGGTTTCTTTGTCTTTGGTTTTTTTTCTTCTTTGATAAGTACCCTTTTCTTGGAGCAATTCTTCCCTAGTCTTTCTTCCTCATCCTTTTTAACTTTGAAGTAGAGGGCTTGCAGGTTCATGAAATTCATGGGACCTAGCCTCTAAACACTATCTCCTCTAGACTTAAGGAAGTCAATCATGACCTTCCTTTCTTCATGGGTTCTTTTATTCAGTGCAATGGTCTTCTTGGACTGTAGCTTGGCTTTTTCTTCTTCTTCAGCCTTTTTCTTGCTAGCCAATTGACCCTGCTGACCCATGAAGGCTCTGTAAATGTCTTTGTTTGAAAGTTTCTCAAGGTAGTCTGCATCCTCACCTTGAGAGATCAGAGCTTCAGTCCACTCCTCCCTTAATTCTTTTGCTAGTTCAGAATCGGTTATTCTAAACTTAGCTTCTTCTTTCTTCTTCTTCTCCAAGTCTTCTTCTTCTTTATTGAATTGTTCCTACAGTTGAAGAGCAAGAGCTGCATCTTCTTCAATCCAGTCAACTGCAGGAATCTTTCTTTTCAGTTCATCCAGCTGTTTAGCATACAGCTGGATGGTTTGTTCTCTTAGGAGAATGGCTGTTTTTCTTTCTTGAGCCTTTTTCATGTTAGCCATCTCCTCTTCTTCTCTTCTTCTTCTTTTCTCTTCTCTCTCCTTCTTTTCTTTTCGCAACCTCTCTTCATCCTCTTCTGTCATAATGCCCTTCCCTTTATTAACATTGGATGCCTCTGCTCTGGCTTCACTGATCATAGCAACAGCTGATTGTTGTTCTGTTGGAATCTCTGCCTCGGCTTCATTGGCAAGTTGAGGAATTGACGAGGGACGGTCACTATCTTCATCAAGTTGATACTCAAGACCTTCTATTTCCCTCAGTTGATCCCTAAGAGAAGATCTTGTGCCAGATGCTACAGATGTGGCTTCAACTTGTGGAGTATCTGAGTTGGAGTCAGCATCAGAAGTTGACACAGACTCTTCCTGAGGAATCAGTCCTTTTTCTTCAAGATGGTCTTTGATGGTGGACATCATTGCCTGGCTCTCCAATGAGTTAATATTGCAGATGCTGGCTCTGAGCTGAAAAATCTTGAATAGGAAGTCTGAGGGCAACTGAAGGATGTTCCTGGTGTTGATGATGAGAGAGGAGCCGTTACTGAGCAAAAGAGTGTGGTCAAGGGACTTAGTGCTTATCCAACCTAGCACGTCCAAGTCCTTGACCAGGAAGGCATACAGGAATCTTCGAAGGCCCAGAACTTCTTCTTCAGTGAGAAGACTGCTCCTTGTTATTTCAAGATTGCTAGGAGTTAGTCTCCTTTCTGCGGCCGCCGAGGATTCAGGATAAGCTACCCGATTTGCTTTTTGAATTAGTCTTTCGAAGTGGGGTAGATTATCCTCCATCAAGTCATGGAACCTGCCAATGGCATGTTCTGCTGAGAGATCTGCTGAGTTGTTGATGCAGTTTGATAAGTATAGCTGTAGGACTTGGAGGGCATTGAGAGAGTTCCAGTTCAGCTCTTCTACTCCGCTGAACTCCCATCCAATCCAAAACCTCTCAGCTGATCCATCATACCCCCAAGCTAGAATGGAGTCAAATTCTAGCTTCTTTGATGATCTGAATAGTTGGGGGGTTGAGGATTGACCTACGATGGTTGCTGCTTCAGGGATGATGCTGAATGGTGTATTTGTTTGTTATGTGTCTTCAGTACCATTCAGCATTTCATCGACAGCCCTGACGACCAACTTCCAGTCTTCAGATGTCTCTTCTTCTTCGTTATCTGAGGTTGGCAAGTCATGAATTTGTACAAAAGCAGGCTTAAATAGTGAGCTTTGAAGTACAACCTGCTCTTGAATCCAGTCGTCAAGACTGTCTGTATCTTCTTCCATAGAGACCATCTCCCCCTTTTTGGTTGCATCAGTAGACAGGTAAGCATCAGTTTGGGTGCCTACTGATACAAGGGAGGGAGTGGCTAAAGTTGGGCATTGATGAGCTTCATGAATAGAGACTTGGTGTCTTAGTTTGGACACTTCAGCCTCTAGCATAGCCACCCTGGCCGTCAATTCCAGGTTATGAAGTTTCAGTCTGTCCTCATCCACAGTTGTGGAATCCTTGGACCAAGATGGGGCCGTAGGCCGAGCCTCAGCATCCCCATCACCCGTGGTTTCTTGGCGCCTGGGATTTCTCTCAGTGAGGGGAGTTTCCAAGGAAACACCCGTACCATGAGTTACCGTGGTTGAGGTCTTAAAGATGTTGTCACTGTCCTCCTGGTCATTTGATGGACCAGCAGTAGTGACAGCCTCTTCCACATCCACTCTTTCATAACTCCGAGAGTGGACCTTCAGGGTAGATGAACTTGGGTTGAGTGTGTTGGAAGCAAGATCAATCAGTACCTCCGAGATAGTGGTAGTTGGAGAAGGTACATCATCTTGATCAGGTTCCTCAACACTTAAGTTCAGAAGAGAAAGGAAGTGCTCAGGGGGCTGTTCTACGGATCCGGGAAGTGATCCTAATCCTAATAGAGAGACTTCCGAAGGAGTCTCCCTAACAGTGTGGCTTTCCCTTATGATATTCTCACTAGAATGTTGTGATTCTGAGTGAGGGATGTTGGCTTAGGTTTGGGCCTTGGAGGCAAGAGAAGAAGGAGTTCTCTTGCCCCTTTTCCTTGTATATTTGGCTGCAACCGGGGCCCTGTGTTCCGGTTGAGCAAGCAAACTGTGGGTAAGTAAATTATGTGCCTGTGCATCCTCAGTAGAATACACAGGGGTTCGATCAAGGGAAGCAACGGTTTGAGTTTGTGGCAGTGAGGTGGAGGGTGTGGGATCAGTATCAGCTGGGTTTGCTAAACTGTCACCCTGGGTACTCTGTACGTTCAGCATTGTAGATAACAATGGAACGTTGACCCCTAAGAACTAATTGGAAACAGTCCTCATGCTTTGAAAAATGTTATTTTTATGACCCAACATGATGTAGATTCTTGCAGGTTTTGTAAGATCTTTTAGTTCTTGATTGAAAACTTCCTGCATGAATCTTGGGTACATGAAAAATTGCTGCTTTACACCCTCTTGAAGGCTATATCGCAAACCCTCAAAAATAAGATGTGCAAAGTTGAAGCCTTGGTTAGTGACCATACCATGGAAGGCGGAGGCCAGTGCAAAGCTTACCTGATGCCATCCACTTCTCTTCTGAGATATGCATTGGAGAAGAGTGTGGCACAGATACTTCCATGGAGGGCCCATCAGCGCCTTCTCGATCGTATACTCGGTTTGATTTCCAGTGTATCCAATGGAGACAAAGGTCCTCATGTATTCGTCCTTCGAGTATGAGATGGCTGCTCCCTCATCTTGAAGCTTAAGATGTTTTCTGAGTGTAGCTTCCAAGATGGTGATATTCTTATCGTAAACTTTGGCTTTGATTTTGGGAATCCCCTGATCGATTGAGTAAACGGCGGTACTCCAGAAATCCTCCATATGAGGGATATATATGGTAGGGTTGGTGGTGAGGGCAAAGTAGATCTTTGATCGACATAAGAAATCGATCATATCGTCAAAACCATCGGATTTCTTTCCTTTGGTGAGGTATGCTGTTAGGTTATGGTATGTGGAAAACTTATCATCTGGGTTGTCAATATCTGCCATAGTCGTTTGATTTTGGAGGGATGATTTGAATATGGTGGAGACTTGAGAGTATGAAGAATATGGAGCGTTTTGAATGTGGTGGGGACGTATGGTGAAAGTGATAGTTGGTTAGGGTTGAATTGAATGTGAAGAGGAGGTAAAGAAAATTTGATTTGTTCTTATAGCGGCAGATGAGAGAAAAAGCAGAATGACTTGTACAGTACAACCTTATTTACTTTTCATTGTTACAGCTGTAACACACCGAGGCAGTCATGGTAAAGACTGACGATATTTTCTTTTACAGCGGGTAAAAGTTAATTTTTGACTTAAGTTTACCCATCAGCAGCAAACTTGGTTGCTGTGGATGAGAAAGCCTGTCCGCAGCAACTTCGGTTGCTGCGGATGGTTGAGTCTGTCAGCAGCAAACTTAGTTGTTGCTGATAGATGCAATGGTCTGCAGCAGGGATTTTACTGCTGATTGCCTTAAAGCTATCCGCAGGAGAACTTGTTCCTGCTGATAACTTAAGGCAGTCAGTGGCAAATCCTCTACTGCTGAAAATTTAAATCTGTCAGCAACTGAATGGCAAAAGTGCTGCTGACTTATTACTTTTATTTACAACAAGATACCAACACATTTACAGAATCTGATTTTGGAGACAGATTTTAAACAAAGTTCATCATACCAGTGGGAGAAATCCAAGAGCTTGCGTCCTTGCAGAAAAGGGTTCTTGGATTATTAGTGTCAGCATGTGCACATTCAACGGAGCCAATGATGATGCTTGGTGGTATCTTCACCTCCCATTGCTGAGGTATAGGTTTTCCATTTTTCTTTGACCTATGAGCTGCTGGCATGAATGCTGATGACTTTGGCATAGCTACAGCAGCTGGTGTTGCTGCTGATGGCGTTCCCTTGGATCTTGCTTTATAAGCAGTGGATACTTTTGCTGCGGACTTTGTTAGCTTATCAGCAGCAGATTTGGTTGCTACTGAAGGCTTCTGCTCCGTTATCTTGGGCTTAACTGGACTAACAACCGATGTATGTTGATTTTTCTTTACCCTTTGTCTTTGAGGGGCTTGATGAAGAATCTGGTTGAAAGGGTTAAACTTACAGTTTGCTGCAAAGTGGTCTGATTCTCCACAGATGATGCAAGATTTTGGAGGATTTGACAACTGCTCCCTTGGTGGAGAAAGAGATTTTCTGAATTGAGTTGTCTTAGCTTCAAAGCTTCTTACCTGTTTATTCTTCTTTGTCTTCTCAAAAGCATTTTGCTTGAGGTTTCTTTGCTGCGGTAGGTAGTAGAAGCAGGTGCTGGCAGTGTGGTTATATTTCCCACAGACAAAACAAGATTTTGCCAGTTTATCCTTTGAAAGATGCACATAATCCTTTCTTTTGAAAAGGTCTTTGAAATTCCAAGGGTGAGCTTTGTTGTGCTCAAAGGTAGCTTCTTCCAATGTTTTTTGAACATATGGAACCCTTTCTTCAGGCGCATGACATGTGTCAAACACCTTCCTTGGCTGGACTGAATTGGAAGGAGGCTTTGAGTTGGTGGAGGTGGAAGACTGTCCCTTTTCAATAGTTAGCTTTCTTCCTTCTGGAGGATAGCTAATTATGATTTGTTTGAAGGATTTAGGAACTAGTATTGAAGGGATAATAGGGACTTCATCTTTAGTGACTATCACTTGAGGGGCAGGAGGAGATGAGGCATTACTTGTTTCAGTGGAGTTTGAGCAAGTTGACTCAGTCTCTGATGAAGTAGTGCATTCTTGCACAGGGGTTTCTTTGACTGCAGGGTCAAGATTTCGGTTGGCCATGTCAAGACTTGCTAGATTGAAGCTTGGTTCATGGATGGCAACGTAATCAGCAGGAGGTGTGACGGTTTTATACTGGTCAGCATGATATACCAACCCAGTTCTTACATTTTCATGGATTTGAACATCTAAAAGTCTTTGCAGCTTTTTGGATGCAAATTCATATTTTTCCACATGGACCTTTTGGTCTGCCAATTCAGCCCTTGCAGCTTTCAACTTAACCAGAATATCATCAATTTGAGTTTCAAGGTTTGTTTGTTCATCTTTTAATGATGAAATTTCTTTCTTTAAACAATCATTCTTTTCCTTGTAACTATTTTCAACCTTTTTAAATTCAGATTTTATTTGGTGAAATTCTTCATTTTGATCTATGAGCTTCTGGTTATGTTTCCTATATCCAAGGACCTTATCAATGCACTCTTGAGTGCATAGATTTTCATATACCTTTGGTGGTACCTTTGATGTGTCTGAAGTTAGAAAGAATACCTCTAATGTGTCTGCCATGAGAGCTTGATTGTTGGCAGAAAGATCCTCAGGCTGGAAGCTCCAGTCAAAGTCAGTAGTTCCAACATTTGCACAGGCTGCAGTTTGTGCTGGAGGATTGACATGTTGTTGTTGTTGGTGTCTTGGCTGAGCTTGGTGTGCTTGTCTGGTAGGATAGTAGTTGCTTGAACTAGGACCTGAGTGGTCAGAGTGAAGCGCGGGAGAGGTGGTGGAAGAGGCTGATTGATGGCTTGAGCTTCTTTCTTTGGCTTGAATTATTTCTAATTCATAGGCTTTTAGCATACAAAAGAGCTCGGTCATCTGCAGAGTCTTCGGATTCTCAGTTCTTCTTATTGACACTGTGTAAAGTGTCCAGCAACTAGGAAGAGATCTAATGAACCTTTTGAGAATGTCTTCATTCTCCAGTTTCACCTTAGAGCACTGCAGCTCTCCTACCAAGTAAGTGTACCTGTTATACACTTTGGTTAGTGACTCACCTTCATTGCAGACAAAGTTTTCGTATTGCTGCTTCAGGATGTCTTCAAGCCCGTTGCTTTGTGCCATTTTTTTTTTGTGTGACTTGATCAAGAATAGAGTTTTGAATAGAATCAGAAAGTGATTAAACAAGTGTTTGTTTGTTCAATCTTGAGCCAAAGCTCTGATACCACTTGTAGGATCGTAATATTACAAGGTGCTTCTGTTCTAGTTGATATTGGCGGAAACAATAGCAACCAACAAAGTAAACAAGTAAACAACAAGAATACTGATAAATGCACTGTTGTATTAGACTTCTGAGATTACAAGTTTACAAGTAAAACACTATCAAGAAGCACTATCAAGGCACAGCAAGCACAAGCACACTTTGTTTGAAGTGTTTACAGGATATATATAGTAACTTAGAATCAAGACAGACCCTTGATTCTAAGGATCAGATCTAACACAAGCCGTTCATCTTGTTTATTAATCTAAATTACACGCAAAGGCTAATCAAGATAAATTTACTGAAACGTCTTCTTAGGCATCATTGTTTGCATGCTTGGAGAAGAGCGTCATCGTCCTTTATTGGTTGCACCATTGAGGTTCCTTCTGCTTGGAGTGTGGCAGTTGCTTTTTCAGAAAGGTGTCAGAGGCGCTTCACATGGATAGTCAGCTGCAACGTTTGGTCTTCAGTGAATAAAGCTATCAGCAGCAAAGATGAGAATAGTGCTGCTGATAAGCCTATCAACAGCAACTTGTGTTGAACGCTGCTGATAAACCTATCAGCAGCAACAAGTGTTGAATGCTACTGATAAGCCTAACAGCAGCAACAAGTGTTGAATGCTACTGATAAGCCTATCAGCAGCAACATGTGTTGAATGCTGCTGATAAGCCTATCAGCAGCATTTGTACTTAGAATAATTTGGTAGCAATCAGTCTTTGGTTCTACACCACCATATATATCCCTCATATGGAGGATTTCTGGAATACCAACGTCTACTCTACCGAACAGGGGATTCCCCAAATAAAAGCCAAGGTAGACGGCAAGGACATCATCATCTCTGAAGCTACCCTCCAAAAAAATCTTAAGCTTCAGGATGAGGGAGCAGCCATCTCATACTCAAAGGACGAGTACATGAGGACCTTTGTATCCATAGGGTACACTGGAAATCAAAATGAGTATACAATCGAGAAGGCGCTGATGGGCCCTCCATGGAAGTATCTCTGCCACACTCTTCTCCAATGCATATCTCAGAAGAGAAGTGGATGGCATCAAGTGAGCTCCACACTTGCCTCTGCCTTTCATGGTATGATTACTGGCCTAGGTTTCAACTTTGCACACCTCATCTTTGATGGTTTGAGATATAACCCTCAAGAGGGTGCAAAGCAACAATTTTTTATGTACCCAAGATTCTTGCAGGAGGTTTTCAACCAGAAACTAAAAGAACTCTCAAAACCTGCAAGAATCTACATCATGTTGGGACATAAAGATAATATTTTTTAAAGGATGAGAACTGTTTCCAAAAAGTTCTCAGGGGTCAATGTTCCATTGTTATCTACAATGCTAAACATACAAAGTACCCCGGGTGACAGTTCATCAATCCCAACTGATACTGATCCCACACCCTCCACATCACATCCTGAACAACAATCTGCTTCCACCAATCGAACCCCTGTGCATACTACTAAGGATGCACAGGTACAAAAATCACTTACATCTGTTTTGGATGTTATCGTTCAACTGGAACAAAGGGCCCCAGTTGCAACGACATACACCAGAAAAAGGAGCAAGAAGACTCCTTCTCTTCTTGTCTCAAAGGCCCAAACCCAACCTCTAAGACCTCATTCAGAATCCCAACATTCTGATGAGAATACCAAAAGGGATAGCCACAACACTAAAGAGACTTCCTTGGATGCCTCTCTATTAGGATCAGGATCACATCCCGGATCAATAGAGCAACCCCCAGAGCCATTCCATTATTTCTCTTCTCTGAACCTAAGTACAGAGGCACCTGGTCAAGATGATATACCTTCTCCAACAACCACTATATCGGAGGTATTGATTGACTTGGCTGCTAGTGCACCCAACCCAGGTTCATCACCCAAGAAGGTTCACTCTGGTAGTATTGATAGAGTGAATGTGGAAAGGGCTATCACTACTCCTGGTACATCAACTGCCCAGGAGGATAGTGATAACATAGCTAAGACCCTAACCACGGCAACTCACAGTGAGGATGTTTCCCGTGAAACACTCTTTACTGAGAGGAGTCCTAGGTGCCAAGAAAACCAGGGTGATGGGGATGCAGAGGCAATCCCTAAGGCCCCATCTAGCTCCAAGGATTCCACAACTGTGGATGAGGACAGACTGAAACTTCATAACTTGGAATTGACGGCCAGGGTGGCAATGCTAGAGGCTGAAGTGTCCAAACTAAGACAACAAGTCTCTATGCATGAAGCCCATCAATGCCCAACTGTGCCTACTCCCTCTCTTGTATCAGTGGGAACTCAAACAGATACATCCTTTTTCACTGATGCAACCAAAAAGGGGGAGGTGGTTACTAAGGAAGATGATACTGACAGTCTCGAAGAGTGGATACAAGAGCAGACTGTGTTTCAAAGTTCCCTATACAAACCTGCTTTTGTTCAAATCCATGACTTGCCAGACTCAGTAGATGAAGAGGAAGATATCACTGAGGATTGGACGTTAGTCGTCTGAGCTGTTGATGAGGTGCTACAAGAAGAAACTCTCCATGAAGACACACCTCCATCATTCAGCATTCTTCCTAAAGCTGCAGCCATAATAAGTCATTCATCTACCCCCCAACTCTTCCTAATTTCAAAGAAGCTAGAATTTGACTCCATTCTAGCTTGGGGGTATGATGGAATAGCTGAGAGATTCTGGATTGGATGGGAGTTTAGTGGAGTAGAAGAGCTCAACTGGAACTCTCTTAATGCCCTCCAAGTTCTCAATCTGTATCTAACAAAATGTACCAACACTTCATCAGATCACTCAATAGAACTTGCAATCAGCAGGTTCTATGACTTAATGGAGGATAACATGCCCTGGTTTGAAAGACTACTAAAAGAAGCATACAGGGTGGCTTATCCTGAATCTTCATCAGCAGCAGAACAAAGACAGACTCCGAGAAGACTTGACATAATCAGAAGCAGTGCTTTAACTGAAGAAGAGGTTATCTGCTGGAGAAGATTCATGTACAATATAATGGTCAGGGATGTGGAAGTGCAAGGATGGATAAGCACTGACTCCCATGACTTCACCTTCTTCCTGAGCAATGGATCTTCTCTCTCAATCAACATCAAAGAGATCTTGCTCCTACCTTCAGCCTTCCTGCATAAGGTCTTTAAGCTACTCATCTTCAATGTCAACTCCTTAGAAAGTCAAGAAATGATCAAAATCTTCAAGGCTTCTCTTTATAAGGAGGAATCTGGATTTGACTCAGACCTATCCTTTCTCTCTTCTCCAACAGTCAGACTGAACACAGAAGAAGAATCAAAAAGAAGAGACGAGGAAAAGATGAAAGAAGCATGGAAAGAAGTGACAGGCATGGAATGGAAAGAAGATGAAGAAAGTTCCCTTCCCTTGTCCATTCCCAAAATGCCAATGAAGCTGAAGCTGAGATCCCAACAGCATCTACTACATCTGCTGTTGTGGTCCATGAAGCTAAAGCAAAGGCATCCAACAAAGATAAGGGAAAGGGACTAATGACCAAAGAAGATGAAGAAAGAATTAAGATGGATAAGAAAGAAAAGGAGGATAGAAGAAGAAGAAGAGAAGAAGAGGAGATGGCTGAACTAAAGAAAGCTCAAGAGAGAAAAACAGCCATTACCCTCAGAGAACAACAGATCCAGCTGTATGCAAAACAGCTGGATGATCTGAAAGTAAAAATTCTTGCAGTTTATCAAATTGAAGAAGATGAAGCTCTTGCTCTTCAACTGCAGGAACAATTCAACAAAGAAGAAGAGATAGAGAAGAAGAAGAAGGAAGAGGCTAAGTTTAGAATAACTGATTCTAAACTAGCCAAAGAAATGAGAGAGGAGTGGGTAAAGGCTTTGGTTTCTCAAGGTGAGGATGCAGACTACCTTGAGAAACTATCAAATAAAGAAATATACAGAGCCTTCATGGGTCAGCAGGGTCAATTGGAAAACAAGAAAAAGGCTGAAGAAGAAGAAAAAGCCAAACAAAAGTCCAAGAAGACCATTGCCTTTAACTGAAGATCCCATGAAGAAAAGAAGATCATGATTGACTTCCTTAAGGCTAGAGGAGAGAGTGGAAAGAGGTTGGCTCCTATGAACTTCAAGAACCTGCAAGCCCTCTACCTTAATGTCAAGAAGGACAAGGAAGAAAGACTGGGGAAGAAAGGCTCCAAGAAGAGGGTAATCATTAAAGAAGAAGAAGAAAGGAAAAAAAAGAAACCCAAGCCTTCTCCCTCACCCAACACTTCCTCAATCCAAAAACCTTCCACTATCCATCCTAGACCTCCCTCCTCTCTACCTTCAAAGTCCAAATCCTCACACCCAGCCCCTACTCATCAACAACCTCCCAAAAAGAAAAACAAACCTACTTCCTCACAATGGTTTGAAGTTTTCAGGGGGAGGACAGAAGTTAAAAGATCAATTTATACATCTGTTGATGACGTACTACAGCTTCGAGATTCTGATCTAAGAAGAATGATGGAGCTGGGTGAAGCCAATGAGCTCGTGAATGAAGGTGGGAGACATCTGCTGCTGGTAATCAAACATCATTTCAACCCTAGCAGAGATGAAATCCTTGATGTCAAACCTCTCCAATCCCACTCTCCATTCATCAGTTGGTCCTATAATGCTGAAAAAGATGAGTTCACATTGACAGATGTTAAAGGACAGAAGATTAGGTGTTCAAGAAAAGTTATCTTCAAAATGGCCATCAAAGACATCAAGTCTCTATCTGAGCTTCCTCTTAACAATCCCAGCAAGTACTAGAGAGGATATGAGGTTGAAAGAATTATCAGCCACATGCAAAAGCTTCAGCAACAAAAGTAGTAAGAGAGTTTTGGTAGCATTAGTCTAGGGGGAGTTTTAGAAATAAAGACCGATGGCTACAAAATTCTCTAAGTACAAATGTTGCTGATCTCAAAGATTGCTGCGGATCGACAAAGTTGCAGCTGATAGGCTTTATCCGCTGCTGACCAAAGCTGCTGCTGACCAAAGCTGCAGCTGATAAGTCTTATCAGCTGCTGACCAAAGTTGCAGCTGATAGGCCTTATCAGCTGCTGACCAAAGTTACAGCTGATAGGCCTTATCTGCTGCTGACCAAAGTTGTAGCTGATAGGCCTTATCCACTGAAGATCAAATGTTGCAGCTGACTGTTCTTGTTAAATCAACCAATACCACTGACAACTTTCTACTGTTACACTAACACACTCCACGCAGAAAGAATGTCATTGGCATAAGACAATAAAAGACAACGACGCTCTGCTTTTGATTATTCAAGCAATGATGCAAAGAAGACGTTTGAATAAAGTTACCCTTTGTAGTTATTATTATTGTCTGTATATGTAGAATAACTTCAATACAAGATCAACGGTCTGTGTTAGATCTGATCCTTAGAATCAAGGGTCTATCTTGATTCTAAGTTACTATATAAGTAGTACTTTGATTCATTGTAAAAGTACTTTTTGCTTAAGAGTTTTCTCTGTAATCGTGTAACACTTTAAGCTTAATACAAATTGTATTTATTAGTATTCTTCTTGTCTACTTGTTTACTTTGCTTAAGTTGTGATTGTTTCCGCCAATCTCAACCGGAATAGAACCATCTTGTATTTACCGATCCTACATCCACCCTTCCGGATTGCACAAGTTCTCATTCATTAGTTAGAAGTTACATACATTTGACGAGAGTTTCATTTGGATTAGACACTATAGTCTAGGAGTATGTTTCATGTATTTCAAGTAGTTCCAAATAGTTTTATTCCTTGAATGTTGTAGTTCATGTAATTACACCACGTAGATAGAAATAGATAGGTGTAGATAGGTAAGTGGATGTGGGTATGTGTATAACGAGTATAGAGTGGATTACCTAATAAAATACACGAGTTTAACTCATGCTTGGGACTCCTAGGTTATAGTCTAGGTCATGTGTGTCTAATAACCTAGTTCCCTATAACCATGGTTCTGATACCAATCTGTCACACCCAGGCCGGTGGTGGATTATACGCCGGGGCTGACGCGGTTGTTCATAAGCACATGATCGTTTATTAAAGGTGACAATATTTATTCATCCAAATTAAAAGCATCTATTAGGGTACTTTATCACAGTTGGAAATACGTGAGAAGTGATCCAACAATCTGGTGAGTTATTACATTTTTACGTTCCTTAGTTGGTGACAGCCTGCGAGTGATTAGGGATCCACTAGGCTGTCTAAATTTGTTACATTAGAAACTTAGATCCATTACAGTTTCCATAATCAATAGAAGTTGTGCTTTGCAAGTAAGGATTCTGACCTAGGTGATATTCTTCCCATCCTTGATTCAACCTTAATATTGATCTTGATAGTTGAGTCGATTTTGTTTGCTGCATTCCTTAGTCTAAATAGTAGTGTAGTCAACCCCCCAAACCAAATCAATCTTTAGATCGAGTCAGAGTCTAGTATTGTTACATAGTGTCTCTAGGGTTCGATATTCAGGTTTACCATTAAACTGTGCTACACTCGATAGGTACACTTGCCTGTCAGTGCGGTTTAGTTGAAGGTACTCCTTTTATTACTTAGGAGTCTAGGTTAGGTTTTATAGTTAGTTTTATATAGACCGTCTGGGCGACATTAGCATGCTTCAATTTTATCTTTGAAAATATTTTCTAATCGTTTGTGTTCTGAGGTGGAATATCTAAGCTTTGTTATTTATTGATTTAAGATATCGTTATCATGTTTGTAATGATTGAATTTCTCAATACAAATAGCAAAGTAAAGATCTTTGGTTACCTCAGTGTCGGTGACCTCAACCACGAAGGGCATGAGGTTGTTTCACTTCCAAATCTTGAACTTTATCACTCCTGTCCTGCTGGCTCACAAGTGCCTTTTGTTCACCTGAAATAGATGTACTAGCTCCAGCATTTTCAGAAACATCCATTGAACTTATATGATTAAGGTGACATTGTTTATCATCCATACAATAAGAGTACAGAATAGAGATCAACTCACTCAAGGATGTCTGATACATATCCTTGGTTCTCTTGATGGCGGTGCAATTGAAGTTCCAGGTTATTGGTAAAGAGTTGAGTAGCTTTTTGTTGATTTCTACTTCTGTCAACTCTATTTCAACACTCTTCATCTCCGAATCTGTTAATCTGAGCTTCCAAATTTTCACCACGAACATGATTGAACATATTAAAATTTTGCTTCAGCATGTCCTTTCTACTTTCTCCCATGTCACAAGTTCACTTGAAAAGTAAGCAACAAAAAATATTCATACCTGATACTTTGAAAAACCACAAACTTTGAAAAAACCGCAAACTTTGAAAAACCGTAAACTTTCAAAACCGTATACTTTAAGACCGTATACTTCAAGACCGTATACTTCAAGTACCGCAAACTTCAAATACCGCAAACTTCAAATACCGCAAATTTCGAATACCGCAAACTTCAAATACCCCAAACTTCAAATACCATATACTTCAAATACCGCAAACTTGGAATAAACAGCAGAAAAATCAACTAAGGAATCCAAATACTTCAATACACACGACAGAACAGAGGTCCAATACCTGTGAACCTGTCTAGAAACTCTTCCAAAACAAACAAGTCGGTTTATTCAAACGAAAACAGTAACTTTGATACCCCACGAGTCAAACAAATTCGTTGTAAGCATCACCGAATGAGCGCTAAGGTTCTGATACCAATTGTAAGGTCCGAAATCCTGAGGATCTTCAATCAACGGATTCAACGACGTGTTGAACGAGGCAGAAATAGACTCGACACGTGACTTGTAGGTACAAACAATGGGGACGAGACACAATCAAATATCAAACGATTTGTATATTGAATAATCACTGAAAACACAGTACAATATCGTTTAAAAGCTCGTCTGACCAAATACAAATAACAAAATAACTATTTATACTAAACAGGAGTATTCGGTTGGGCTTGGGCCGGGGCCGCATACTTCAAGTATGCGGTTGGGAACATCATACTTCAAGTATGCAGCCGCATACTTCCCTTTAACTCCAAAACGTCTTCTTCTGAACATCCCGGTGATCTCTTGATACGTTAGCCTATTAGGTTTGATCTTTACAAATTCTTAAAAGAAGCCCCCCACCCCATCGTCTGATCCCCACCACCGCCACTGCCCACCATCGCCTGAAACAGCCTGATCCCCACCACCACCACCACCACCTTAAATCGCCACCACCGTCCCTAAATCTGTTCATCGTCCAAAACCAAAAGTTTTAGGTCAAAAACAAAACACGCCCAAATCAGAAACAACACCTTTTAGGTTTATTAGCATGAGACACAACTAATGCTTTAGTTAATCAGACATAAATAAAAAAACAAGAACAATATTCCATCTTCCCCAAATCTGTTCATCATGGAATGCCCAAAATTTTAGTTCATAACAAACAACAATCAGAAACATCACGTTTTAGGTAAAAAAACAAAAAACGCCCAAATTTGTTCATCATCCAAAACCAAAATTTGCTCAATTGCATTTCAATTTAACAAATAATGAATCAAATTAGGTTAACCGAAACTAAGCTACACCTGGTAATAGAGATTAAGGTGTTCTTACAGACGCTTAGATTCATCAAGTTGCTTGATACACCTGACAGCACATCGGGGATCTTTTATGAGCAATGCTCCGGCTAACCTTTGAGCATACCGTCTTAAGTTAGGGGTTTAAATCCTTATCACCGCAATGATTGCCGAATGTTACAGCCAAGTAGGGCTCCACGTCGATCACCGGTAACTTTATTTGCGTGATGGATCGTTGATTTTGGATTTGGTTTTTTCAAGAAAAAGAAAGCGGTGAGATTAGGACGAACCGACGATCTGCTTTTGGAGGGTGGTGGTTTGCGGAGTTCGAAACAACGATCTGCTTTTGGTGGTGTAGATAAGAGGTTTGCGGTGGTTAGAATCGTCGGAGAACTGGTTTTAGTGGTGCATATAAGAGTGTTGGGGGGGACTATTAGGGGTGTTAGGGTTTTTTTTATTTAATTACAAGAATTATAAAACAAGAATTTAGTTCTAAGAATTGTCCTTTAGGTGTAAAAAGACTAAAATTCCCTCATGTGCAGTGCACATGAGGTGACTTAACTAAAAAACTTAACTGCTGTTAGTGAAAAGGACAAATTTCGTAAGTACTTTTGCAAATAAAGGACAATGAGTGAAACTCAAAACTTTAAAGGACCCATTCCATAATATAGGCAAACATAAAGAACAAAAATTATAATTTAGTCTAAATTTAATTAGGACGTTATGCATGAAAATACTAAAACTTTAATTTTGAAATTTGTAGATGTCTAACGAATCAAATCCAAATTCCTCATTCTCCCTAAAGTCAATCCTTGAGAAGGACAAACTTGAAAACTCCAACTTCATATATTGGTACCGAAACCTGAAGATTATCATTAGGATTAACCTACTGCTGCTACGGGCATTGCTCGTAAGGCCTGGGATAAGCATGTCGATGATTCCATCAAGGTCTATTGCTTGATGCTGGCATCTATGATATCGGAACTTCAGAAGAATCTAGTTGATATGAAAGCCTATGACATGATTAGGCAAATACAGGAAACCTTCCAGCAGCAAGCCCGTTATGAACATTTTGAGGTGATGAGATCACTTATAAGCTATCGTATGCAAGAAGGTTCTTTGGTCAGTACACATTTGTTGAAGATGAAGGGGTATATTGATCACTTGGCACATCTTGTCTCTCCCTTAAGCAATGAGCTGGACGGGGATATAATCCTCAACTCACTACCTAAATCATATGACAAGTTCACTTTGAACTATAATATGAATGCTTGGGATAAGACCATCCCGGAGTTGCATATGATGCTAAAAACGGCCGAGATGAACATACCGACTTCTGCTAAGTCTGGTCCGGTGCAATTGATCAAGGAGGGTTGAGTAAGAAAATCTGAAGCCTAGGGGAAAGGCAAGAAACGCTACAAGAGGAAGGGCAAAGGCAAGCCTGTTGCGAAGAAACCTTTGAAGGATGTAAAATGCTTTTATTGTGATGAAGCCAGACACTGGAAGAGGAACTGCCCCAGGTATATAGCTGAAATGAAGAAGAAAAAGTCTTCTAGAGGACAATCCTCAGGTATGTTCGTTATTGAGATCTTATCCATATCTAGCAAATCTTGGGTGCTTGACACAGGATGTGGTTTTCACATTTGTAATGATTTGCAGGGGCTATGGAAGGTTAGGAAACTGAAGCAAGGCGACTTGGAGCTCTATGTGGGAATTGGGCAAAAGGTCGAGTGAAGGCTGTAGGAGAATATATTCTTTTACTTGCTTCTGGTCTTGAACTTGTTTTGAACAATGTTTATTTCATTCCTAATTTGACTAGGAATATTGTTTCGGTCTTCGCTTTACGAGAACAAGGATTTATTTATGCTTTTGATGGTGATTACATTTCAGCATATTTAAATGATTTGTTTTATTTTTCTACAAAGTCTCACAATGGAATCTATGAGATAGAGGTTCATGATAATAACGTTCTATTCAACATCTCCTACAAACGTAAGAAATTAGATTTCAATGATAAGTATCTATGGCGTTGTAGACTTGGACACATAAACAAGAATCGCATGAAGAAACTCTAGACCGCCGGAATTTTGAATTCCACAGGTCAAGAGTCATTTGATGATTGTGAATCTTGTTTAAGTGGCAAGTTAAACGAAGCCCCTTTAACCGGTATCGGTCAAAGGGCTAAGGATCTGTTAGGACTCGTACATACTGATGTATGTGGTCCACTCAGAACAATGTCTAGAAGTGGAGAGAGATACTTCATTACATTTACTGATGACTTCATTAGATATGGTTATGTTTATCTTAAGAAGCATAAACATGAAACATTTGAAATGTTCAAACAATACCAAAACGAGTTACAAAATCATCTTGGTAAAGTGATTAAGATGCTTCGATCTGATCGAGGTCGTGAATATCTTAGTCAAGAGTTTGATGAACAACTTAAGAAATGTGGGATAATTTCTTAGCTTACTTCACCTGGAACACCACAACTTAATGGTGTGTCTGAAAGGAGAAATTGAACTCTATTAGATATGGTTCGATCGATGATGTGTCATACAAACCTCCCACATTCCTTTAGGAGTTTTGCTCTCGAAACTACCACAAGAATCATAAATTTAGCTCCTACAAAGAAGGTGGACAAAACGCCTTATGAGATATGGCATGTGGAGAAATCGAAAGTGTCCTACCTTAGGGTCTGGGGATGTAACGCATGTGTTACCAATGAATTTACAGATAAACTGAATCCCCGTGGCGATAAAGTCATTTTCGTCGGATACCCTAAAACCAATGGTTACTACTTCTACAATCCTGCTGAAAACTGGGTTTTCATTAAACGCAAAGCAACCTTCTTGGAGAATGAGCTTCTTGCTCGAGGGATTGGAGAAAATCATACTACAAGTAACTGAACCCCAAACTGAATCTATCATTCAACCTGAGAATGTTGAAACTGAATCTGGAAACATTCAAGATTCAAATGTGACACAAACCATTTGCATAAATACTAGGGATCATCATGAAACCGACCGGTATATCAGAGTTCACCAAATTGATGACATCCTGATAGTTGATCAAGCTGGGCCCACTAGTTACAAATCTAAAATTTTAGATTCAGAATCTAAGAAATGGCTTGAAGCCATGGATGTCGAAATCCAATCCATGTATGACAACCATGTATTGGACTTGATTGATCTTCCTCCCAAGAGTCGGACCATAGGAAGCAAGTGGATTTTCAAGAAGAAAATCGACATGGATGGAAACGTGCAAACCTTTAAAGCAAGGCTGGTAGCGAAAGGCTTTACTTAGACTCAAGGAATTGATTAGGATGAAACTTTCTCTCCAGTAGCCATGCTTAAGTCGATTATGATATTACTTGCCATTGTAGCGTATTATGACTACGGAATATGGCAAATTGAAGTCAAAATCGCGTTCCTAAACAGACACCTTACTGAATATGTCTACATGGTTTAACCGAAAGGTTTTTATGATCCAAAGAATCCTAATAAGGTATGCAAGTTAAACAAATCCATTTATAGATTGAAACAAGCTGGAATCTTTGCTTTGACCAGAAAATTAAAGAGTTTGGTTTTGTTAAAAACGAAGATGAACCGTGTGTCTAGAGGAAGGCAAGTGGGAGCTATATCACTTTTCTGATTCTATATGTAGATGACATACTACTCATTGGAAACCATATTCCTATGCTACAAGATGTAAAGTCTTGGCTGGGTAAATGTTTCGGAATGAAAGATCTTGGTGAAGCCGCATATATTCTGGGAATAAATATCTATAGAGATAGATCAAAGTGGCTTATAGGTTTAAGTCAAAATACATATGTTAATAAGGTAATTCGCCGCTTTTCAATGTTAGTCTCTAACAGCGGTTCTTTGCCCATGGCATATGGAACCATAATGAACAATAAACAGTGCCCTCAGTCTGAAGAGGAAAAGAAGAAAATGGAAAGAGTTCCATATGCTTCTACCATTGGTTCCATCAGGTATGCCATGCTATGTACCAGACCAGATGTATCATACGTATTAAGCATGACTAGTAGATAATCAATAGAATCCTGGTGAGAGTCACTAGACAGTTGTGAAGAACATCCTTAAGTACTTGAGGAGGACTAAGGATATGTTCTTGATATATGGAGGACTGGAAGAAGAACTAGTTGTAAAATATTACACTGATGCTAGTTTCCAGACTGATCGAGATGATTCTCGATCACATACGGGATTTGTGTTTGATCTGAACGGTGGTGCTATCACTTGGAAAAGTATTAAGCAAAGTGTTGTTGCTCAATCCATGACCGATTGAGAATACATTGCCATTTCGGAAGGTGCAAAGGAGGCTGCTTGGATGAAGAAGGTCATTGATGATCTCGGGGTAATGCCTAACATTTAGAAACCAATTGAGATACTATGTGACAACATTGGTGATATTGCTCAAGCCAAGGAACCAAGGTCACACCATATCATGAAGCACATACTCATGAGTTTTCATTATATCAGGGATATACTTGAATAGGGAGACATCGTGTTAAACAAAGTTCACATAGATCAGAATCTAGCAGACCCTTTCACTAAGCCTATGCCTCATTCTATACATGAGGAGCTTGCTGATAAGATAGGCTTTAGATTTGCTAGAAAATGAGTTGATTTGTAATTAGTATTTGGTGATTTCGAACAATATAGTTACATTGGTATTTTATTTTGATTTTATGGTTAAATGCATTATAAATAAATGTTTCTATGTTTGATATTTTATACATTTTAGAATAGTTGAATATTGCATTCTAAATGTCAGTTGTCGATCAGATTCATAGGAATCAATCTCAATTTAAGACTATTGTGAATTAGATCATTGGTTCATTATGAATGAAAGTCCAAGTAGTTGGAGATCATATTCACAGATATTCAGTAGAGAATGAATATTGGACGTAACTCGTTTCAAAACCTTCTTAATGGATTAAGGTCTTGAGATGTTTTGAAAATGGTAAGATCTGCCGATCCTTCGACCCGAGGCACATATTAGAACTAGCTTGTACTAAAGTTTATTCTTTGACCATACCTAACGTTGTTCCGTGAAAGGCATTCTGTTTTCCTTTGATTAGGAATTCTGTTCTCCTTTGATCAGGAGTTGTACGTGTCACACCCCCAAATTTATTCACTTAATAAATAAATTAAGGTTGCAACGATTGGTAACATTACACAACAACGGAAGCTAAAGTAAAGACTTCTAAGGTGTTGAACACCATTACAAATACTAAAATAAACAAGTTCATTGTCTTAGAACCTTATAGGTCAAAACAGTCTCAAGGTTTGATAATCATGCTTCATCAGCCACTAAGGTTTACTCCAAATGGCTAACCTATTCCAACCGTGACATAGTTGTGTTACCTGAAAAACATACTTAAAATGTCAACACAATGGTTGGTGAGTTCACAGGTTTAATTGTTGCGATGTAAACCAATGTTCACATGATAGTTATGGGTTTACGTCCTACTCGAATCCTACGATACCTGTAGGTACTTAAAGAGCTTTATGAACTAACCCTAATGTTATATAGTATATCTAAACCCTCGTCGAGTTATCACGTGTGCGGTTGAGCTTTGTTGATTCGTAACGGTATTACCGATTAAGTATACGATGTTGGTTTAACATTCGGTAATATTAGTTTCTTAATTCTAGTCGGGTTTCTCGACTCGAATATGTTTTAATAGTTATATACAAAAATATTAGTTTATCGAGTAGACGATCGTATATAGCTATGTGCACGTATAATTAGTAATAATTATTCACGTTCGTGCGTCATTCAACAGAATATATACAACTTTATGTTTTACTATGACGATCACCAGTTTTCATATTTATTCAAAATGTATTCGTTTAGGTTTCTAGACGTTCGTGTCATGAATCCAAAGGTCTTATGATACATATATTTATTTTCGAATCTAAACATCACGTTATATAATAGTCATTTGATTCTCATATACCATGTGAATATTTCTATAAAAGTATGTATTTATAATTATTTATATAAGTATATCTATTTGTTTATATGGTACGTTTATAGCTATAAAAATATAGGCGTATCATACATTGTTTAGTCTGTCTAAACATTCGTTTAAATACTATTTAGCGTCATATCGATTAGAGATATATATATATATATACACACATATATATACATACCGTTATACAAAATACTTAAAGTTTAATATCACTCCAATAGTATTTATCCTATATAAACCGTTTCATATCACAAATATCGTACGTATCCTTGTATACGTTCATATAGATCTAAATGAAGCACCTAATATATAAATTTTACACAAAATATATTTGTTAATTAGACAATCTCAAATCACGCATATTAGTATTAAGCTATAACCATCAACGTTTTTTGTGTTACAAATGTAATATAAATATTTGTACGTTCAAGAGTAATATTTTGTAGTTGTACATATCGTTCGTTGATTGTATTCGAGATTCTCGTTTTACCGATTATACATTTAAGAACCTATTTCCTCTTTTAAGAGTAATTATATGTTTTAGTTGGAACGAACTCTTTTGTCAAAGACGCGTATTTACAGCTCGTTAATATTAACTGTTAAGTTAATATTTATTTTATTATTATTTTTACCGTTAATGAATCTTTTAAGATCAACATGATCTAACCGCTCGCACGTTTATTCTTTCGTAATAAAATATAGCCATTTTAACGCGCGTTATATACCTTTTTATGCGTTCGGTTCGCGTATACAACCCGTTGACCACAGTTGACTTTCCTGTAAAAGTTCACATTAATACACTGAAATAAAACCCGACCACCATATCAACTGATCTAAACCAAAATCTGTAGATCTACAACGTACATCGACATATATGAAAATTAAAGAGTTTATTCAACAAGAAATGGACTCGGATTCGAGTTTTTACCTCGAGTCGTGGGAAAAACGAATGAAAATCAAAGAATCGGAATTATGGACCTCGTCGGAACTTCAAATACGAAACCAAAGTTATACTAGGTGGATCTTATATCGAAAGAACGATGCGTACAAGAAGGTAAACTCACAGGAGGCTTACCGGAGTTCTCGCTGGAAAAATGATCTCGCCAGAAAAGCGATCTTCTCGGCGAAGCGACTGAAAACCCTAGTCGTTGTACCTGTTGGACCTGCTGGAAGGTTGTGGCTCGCAAGAAGGATGAACTCGTTCAGATCCAGGTCGAATTTCATCATCTTTGGCAAGATCCACCTCGTGCCGCCGCCGAGGGTCAACCACCCGTCTACACCCTATCGTAGTCATCTCCTTTTCTAGTTCTAGACTTGGCGTCATCGGAGATGGTGGTTAGTGCCGCCGAAAAACTGGGCTCTTCAACCCTAGCCACCCAAAATCGTATTCTCGCAATGGTCTTAACACGAGTCGCCGTCGCCGTTCATGAACTGGTCGTCATCTTTGTAGTTCACAGACCCCACTGCTTCTGATTGCCGATATTTTGCCGGAGGGGTCACCGGAAGGGGGGGCGACCTCCTCTATTCATGCGCTCTCTCTTTATCGGTTATTCTCTCTCTAGACACAAACATGCTGTGTGTGTTTTGGGTTTGAAATGGAAGAAATGAGAGGGTCTCTTGCTTTTATATCTAGGGTTTTTGAGTGGCCTCCCAAGAGGAATAATATATTTGCTTCAACTAGTATACAAGCCGGTACACGCCCGTACCGTGTGTCTAAATAATAATAATAATAATAATAGTAATTCAAAATGATAAGGTATAAATCATTAGTATTGTTTATGTATTCCCGATAATAGATCATCGAGTTAAGTTTGCGTCAGTATTCGTAACAGTCGCTCGTTCCATATCGTAAGACTCACGCATAAAGTTTCTTAAATTAATTGTTCGGATAATTATTATTAATTACTATTAATATTTAATATTTAAAAAAACATATTAATTGCGTCGTGTGCCAGTTACTAATCATGAATGAGTTATTTTATTTAATCCATACGTTGTAAAGCTATGTAAACCTTATGTATTAACAATACGTTATCTCTAATCATCGATCCATCAAGCAAGGTTTCATATCAATCTTGCGTATTGGGCCTACTACTGGTCCGTTAATGGGTCGAGCCCATTTATAGTGAATTAAATATTAAAGGTTATTGTCCTTAATTCAGGGTTGTCATATTCTCCCATCGTTAAAGAAGTTTCGTACTTCAAAATTAGTTTAAGATACCATCTAGGATTGACTCCATTTATTCAGATGAGGGTTTAGTATTCTTGATTCATTTCTGGTTCATAGTAAGAATTTCAACTCAATTCTCTTAGTAGTCGGTATTCGAAGGTAGAACGAATACCTCATCGACCAACGATATTGTACGGGTATGGATCTGAGATATCATAGTATCATGTAACAGTACAACAGTATCGTTGAACATTTCTTATATCAAACGAGAAGATTTAGGAAAGTTGTTCGAACATATCATTAAAGGAACAACGTTGACTATACCACGAAGTGATAAAGTCACCAGTAGAGTCCCATAAACAAAATGGGTTACAACTAGTGCGGTCATATTAATGTAATGAGTGAATCATTAAGAAAGTGTCTAATCGATGTAAATTAAAATAACAAGTTTTCACAATTCAAGTGAACAGCTCACACACCAAAGTAAACAATCAAGGATTAGATTTCGAAGCATTTTATTGTGTGATCATCCTCATCAGAGTGTAACTACATGATCTTTATCATTGGTAATAAATGACAAAATTGCATTCATGTACACGGATTTCCGAAAGTATATGGGCATATGCCCTTTATCTATTTCCGGGTTTTCTCTCCTGAAAACCAAGTCATGATAAAATCTACAAGAAAATGATCAAAATTTCAGTAAAGATAGGTCTGATGATTTAATGATCTGTCAATGTGTTAGTTCATAATCAGGTGATTGATCGTTCGTCGCAACGAGTCAATGTCTTGATGTATTAAATCCTTCTAGAACAAAAGATTCCAATTGACATTTAATCTGTCAAATCAGTATGTAGGTTAAGCTGATTCAATTGAGTTACAGGAAGTAATATAATCGTATATAGATTCTCAACGAGTCAATGTCTTGACTTGGTTTTGTTAAATCTCATTACTGGTAACATCAACACTTACGTTATTCATAACCTGGTTTAGATACAAACCTTGACGAAGTTGATGTCGAACAATGAACTCAAGATAACAAAATTTCATAATAACATTGAATCATCCCGGTTTTTGAATCATCCAGATTTCTATGATTCATCTAAAGATGATGGTGAATAAGGATGAAGACGGAAGAAATGCTAAAGTTTTTTAGAATCATCGAGTTGATTTGGTTCAATAGTTACAAAAGGTAAATGAATCTTCATGGGGTTCAAAGAAAAGTGAGAGTGGACCTTTATCCAGTTACTGAGAGTTAGTGATGAAGTTTCATTTCTTTTCATTTTCTAACTGCATCTCCATCAATTCGTTGTAATCGGATAGCAATGATTGAATGCAGAAATGAAAATTCATGGTTGTTCCCTTATACTCCTCGAAAGCATTTTCTAACTGTGCCATATGTTTTTTTTTCTTTAACATTGGTCGCAATGGATTGAAGATTTCAAAATTTCTTGTAAGCTTTCGCTGGCGAAGGTTGGGTTTAATACTTCGTTTACCCATTGTTCGCACTGCAGTCTAGTACTTTATATTGTAATATCATTTTTAATTTAGTCTGGGGCATGACTCTCATTAAGCGGGTGTTAGGGAATAGAAGACAATCAAGTAAAACTTTCGGAATTAATTCGTCCTTTGTTCATCTTCCTGGTAGCGTACAACTTTAGACGGCTGTTGATCATAGAACACGGAATAAAATCCTCAGATTTCAACTTAGGTCTTTAATTTCCCATTACCTTATGGATATCGCGCGTGGGATTTGTCAGCTTACTTACTTGCTTCCTGGATGGGTTTCCACAATACCTTATGGATATCGCGCGTGGGATAATTCAGAATAAATTTCCATTCTCTTGCAAAAGTTAGTGCAAAACACTTGCGATGGAAACTCAAGCATGTGTGATGCTGGATTATAAGATAAAACCCGAGATTATGCCGTGATCTACAACATTTGTTGTACAATCCCTGTAAGTGTTGTTCGTCACAAAGATCAACATGGAGCTTATGTGGTAAGCAAGTTTCATGGGGTATGCTTTGGGAAGTATAAATGGATGAGGGAAATCTTCGTTGCTCAAGATCCATTATGAGTCGAGCACATCAAATTCAAGTTCCTCTCGAACTGTGAGAATGTTACATGAAGAAATAGTAGGGAAATTAGAAATGTTGTGGTTTGATTCATGCTACCAAGGATCATTCACATGCTCGATAGATAAATAACGACATCGAAAGGAGATTATTTTTTTTTATGAATCTCAACAGTTAAAGCAGTACTTTACAAGGAATTTCCAAATTAGGTCCAAATATTGAGGTCAAATCGAGGGGATAGATCTCTTCAAAGTTTCTGTCAGTGTTTTCATGCACTGATGTCTCGTTCGGATTTTTAGATCCACTAGGATTCAATGATGAAAAAGGCGATGTATATTCCCATGCCACCCGAGGTAGCCCATCTTCTCATTTGGTGTCCTTGGCTCATCCCTAAGGTTACGAGAGTTTCGATCAATATTCGAATGTCTAGGAATCAGAATTAGGAATACAGATCAATCATGAACATTAACTCACACAGTAAGACTCAACAGACTTCTCATATGCTGCAAATTATAATTACGTGTGCACCCGTAATGATAATTTACTTCGCATGGTCCCTCTAGTGTTTTCCCATCTCAAGTTCTTAGCCAAAAGGAAAAATGAAATGTCCATTAGGTCGTGTCATCGTGTTGCACTTCTGCATATAAGTGTATATGTAACATTTCTTATTTTTAGTATCGGTATTTCAATTCAATGTAATACATTTCAAACTCAATTCTAGTGCACTGTTTTATTCCTTTTCGTACCATCAATTTAATACTATATTTCAATGCAAATCCACAAATTTTACTTTGTTTATCCTATTAAAATAATACATAAGTATCTAATTATACAAATATGGCAAAAGACTAAAGTTACAAGGTCTGATGTTGACAAGTAGCAAGAAACCCTAATAGGCACGGTCGCGCCTCGTTCTGGCATGGTCGCGCCGAGTGCTTTAGCATGGTCGCGCGACTTGCTTTGGAACAATCACGCCTGGTGCCTTAGCACGGTGGCGCTTGAAATTCAGTTGAAACGTAAACACTACCTTAATCACAAAGTCTGTTTGAGTCCGCAATTGTAACGTCTTTTGTACCATTTCCAGACTAATTCATCAATGACCAAACTTCTGAATAACCACAATTGCAATTAGAAACCCAAAACCGTCACTTTGCCATTCCTTTCTCACAATCTCGTCTAATTCCCGTATCACTCTTGAAATCAAACCCCTGCGCATGATCTTCGAGCTTTCGTGATCACATTCCCCACATCAATCGTGCCGGAATCCCAGCAGAAGACGCCAAGGATCAACAAGCCGAAATCGGAACTCCGTTTAGTCGAACTCCACCAATTTGATATCGTTTAAGGTAAGTAAACACATCCTCAGACTCATTTCAATCCCGTGAATGAAAGCCCTAACCTATTCAGGGCTTATACAATCGAATTGAAAACGAATAGAATCTAGGGTTATTACATTTTTGGTTTAATCAAACTACACCTTAGACACGAAATCCATCCAATTAAAATACATGGTTATATTCGAAAACAATCAACAATCGAAAGCCTTATGATTTCAAACACTAACAATGTAAGAATCAGACGATTCGTGTCTGTTTTGGAAGAGACACGATCGCGCTAATCATCTAGCGTGGTGGTGCCTCAGGAGACGCGGTCGTGCCGACTATCAGCGCGGTCGTGTCCTCCTGTCCAGACCCAATCATGCCCTATGGCTAATCTCAGTCGTGTCTTAGAATCATAGACACAATCGTGTCTGGCCAAGGCACGGTCGTGCCTAATGATTTAGTTAGTTAAGCCCTCTGTTTGATCAACACGGTCGCGCCCTGACTAGCATGGTCGCGCCCGTGGTTCGAGCACGATCGTGCCCTTCCCAGGCACGGTCGTGTGTGAGTTAAATTTTTAGCAGAATTATAATTTTATATATTTTTTTCAAACAATAAATATTTCTGATTAAATTACAAAATATAAATAGTGATTTTTATAAAAATGCAATTTATTCTATTTGGAAAAGATCAAATATTTAATCTTGGAATAAACAGAAAATTAATTATTTAAAGTTTATAAAAAATTAAATTTACAATTATTGCTAAACTTTTCATTTAAAAAGTATTTAAATGATTAAAGTTACATTTTATAAATAAATAAATAAAATAATGATTGTTTATTTAATTTATATTTAAACAAAAACAATTAATTATTTATACTAACTTATAACTAATACTTACAATGTTTTCATAAACAATAAATATTTACATTATTTATTTAATTATTCAAACTCAAACCTTAATCAAAATATTCTAAAAATATTCTTTTAAACTTTATATATTTTATTCAATACTTCCAATTACAAATCAATGACTTTTTACACAAGTCCAAATACAACTTTAGAATTAAACTCTTGTGCACACTATTAATACCATATACATTACACTTTAGGTTAACTTGTGCATTTCAAGGATCTTTATTCTATCTAGTACCTTTGTTAGGAACGCCTTCAAACCAAGTGAGTATACATAGCTCTTTTACATTTTTGGGGTGAAACATGAACACTATTCAAATTACATGTTTACATTTACACAAACAACACAATTACAAATCCTATTTACATTCATGTGTGTAATTTGAGCTTTATGCCCGAGTGCTAGGTGTGCTAACCTTAGTATGCGATTATGTGCAATCATTAACTATTCAAGCCGACGGTTTTCAATGATAGATCTATTGAGTCTGACAAACCCACCCAGATTGGGGTGATTGATACCGACAACACAATTTTGCATGCTAGTTACAAAGGTTTGGTTGTACATGGTTACACAATAGCTGCTCCCATAAATGCCTTATTTATCATGTTATGTAAGGATTTGTTTTACAACTATATGCTATCTATATATAAACATGTGTTATACTCACCAACTTTTTAGTTGACATTATTTTATTCATGTTTCAGGTCCTAATATGTGAGTTTTGATCAAGATGTGCTACACGTAGGCTTTGGACTTAGCTAATTTAAATAAAGAAGTCTATGTTTTGAAATACAGTTTCTGTCTTGGATTTGGTTTTGTTTGAATGATTGTAATGGGATTTGAAGTTTAATATATTTCAATTTAGACAACTTTGTGCTTATGAACAGTCTACATGTCCCGCCCCGATGATTCTGCCATCGGTCGGGGTGTGACAGATTGGTATCAGAGCCTTGGTTATAGGGAATTAGGTTATTAGACACCTTGACCTAGACTATAACTTTAGGACACCCACTTATGCTATGCTTCATGATTATGTGTTATGTGCTACATGCTTACTATGATTAAATATTATTTCATTTTTTTGATGCATTACTAGTTAAAAATTCATGACTTATTAGTATATACTTAAATGATAAATTAAATAAACAATATCCTTTCGTATATCCTAAAACCTCATAATATTCTTATCTTCTTCTCTATCTTTATCTTTCTAAGCATGTGGAAACTTCATGAAGCTAGATCCATAAAATTTCTTTATTTCCTCGTTAAGGTTTTTAAGCTTTGTTAATTATTTGAGGACACGTGCAATCTGGAAAGGTGACACCTGTATTTTGGGTTTTCTGTCTAGGAAAGCATTTCGCGTAAATCCCAATCAACCGAGGGACCCGTATGCTTTCCTGGGAATTCCCGAGATGAGTGTTTACTTATAGGCTAAAGCATGTCTCCTTGAAAATTATATAAGTTTAATTAACCTTAATGTGTCATAGTATTCGAGTGATTATATCGCTATTTGAGTACAATCCAAACTATGATTATCTATTTATTTTGTTATCATTATTCTATTAAATCCAAACAATTCTCATAAGTTCTTACATCTTTTTCTTGTCTTATGAAAATCTGTAGAATGCCTCCTCGTCGTGCTCCCGCGGCCAACACCAATACCGACATTGTTGCTATTCTTGCACAACTCGTGACACAACTCACTCAAGCTAATAGTGCCACCAATGGCAACAATGGTGGAAATGGTAGTAATAGTGGTAATGCCGGTAATGGTGGAAATGGTGGTAACAACCCATCTCAATGCACCTTCAAGCATTTCAACTCGTGTAATCCCCTCAAGTTCTATGGTACCGAAGGAGCTACCGGACTTCTTCAAATGTTCGAAAGCATTGAGAATACCTTTCTCAATAGTGACTGCCCCGACAACCATCGTGTTCGTCATGCCACAAGTGTCCTACAAAAACTGGCACTCACGTGGTGGAATGGGGAGAATAGAAATAGAGGTGTGGATGTAGCAATGACCTTACCTTGGGATGAGGTTAAAAGGCTAATGACCGAGGAATTCTGTCCTCGAAATGAAGTGAAGAAACTTGAAGCTGAGTTTTGGGATCTTGCCCAAGATAGTGGTGAAAACTTGGCGTATACGACTCGGTTCCATGAGTTGAGTCTTCTTGTGCCCCACATGGTCACTCCTCTGTCCCGCTGCATTGAAAAGTATATGGGGGGACTACCTAGACAAATTCAAGATACTGTCCTAGGAAGGAATCCCGCAACACTTGAATATGCCATCCGTTTGTCCGCTACCTTAACCGATAATCATGTGAAGGCGGGGACTCTTACTAAAATGGGTACCAAGAAAGTTTCTGACACTATAACCCCTCCTACCCACAACAAAGAAGCCACAACTGAACCCTCCCGCAATAATAGGAAAAGGAAGACTAGAAACTATGTTGTGGTCACTCCTGCTATTCCTGTTAACCAAGCTGCACCTATGGTTCAAGCACAGGCCAAAAAGCCATATGTTGGAATCTACCCACTTTGTGCCACCTGTAACTACCATCATCCCCAAAGCATCCCATGTCGCCTTTGTACTTATTGTGGGAGATATGGCCATACAGTTAATGTTTGTAGGACCAAAGCTCTTGCGGGCCAAGTCAACCCACCAAACCAAACCAACACCCAAGTGGCTAATCAAGGTGTACCCGCTATTGCAAATGGGCGAACATGTTATGAGTGTGGCAACCCGAACCATTTCCGTGATCAATGCCCAAAGTTAGTCAATGCTAGACAAGGTGGAGCTCGTGGGCGTGCTTTCAACATAAACGCCAATGAAGCTCAAGCCAACAATGACGTGGTCAATGGTACGTTTCTTGTTAATAGTCAATATGCCTCCATTTTATTCGATACCGGTGCCGATAAAAGTTTGTGTCACTTAATTTTGAACCTTTACTTGCAAAGACACGATCCCAATTAGAGAAAACCTTCACCGTTGAAGTAACAAATAGTGACTCCCTTATAATTGAATATATTATCTATGATTGCTCTTTAGAACTTAATGATCACACATTCCCAATCAACCTTGTTTCAATGTCACTAGGGAGCTTTGATATCATCATAGGCATGGATTGGCTATCGAATCATCATGCCGAAGTCATTTGCTTTGAGAAGTGTATTCAAATACCTCTACCATCGGGAGAAACGTTGAGAGTCTTTGGTGAAAAGCCTTGCAAAAGGGCTTAAATTAATGCCGTGCACTACTACTCAAAAGTACTTACGAAAGAAGTACGTGGCCTTTTTGGCCCATATGTTTAAAAGGATGTTAAAAACAAGAGTATTCAAGATATCCCCATTATCCGAGATTTTCCTGAAGTATTCCCCCAAGACTTATCCGGTCTTCCACCCGTTCATCAAGTAGAATTTCGCATTGATCTTGTGCCCGGAGCTAACCCCGTGGCTAGAGCTCCATACCGTCTTGCACCTTCTGAAATGCAAGAACTTGCAAGTCAACTTCAAGAGCTCTCCGAAAAGGGATTCATTCATCCAAGTCATTCATCGTGGGGTGCACCCGTCTTATTCGTCAAAAAGAAGGATGGATCATTTCGCATGTGCATTGACTACCGCGAACTCAACAAGCTTACTATCAAAAACCGTTATCCTTTGCCTAGAATTGATAACCTCTTTGATCAGCTTCAAGGTTCTACTTGCTTCTCAAAGATTAATCTTCGACCTGGTTATCACCAACTTCGTGTGCAAGAAGACGATATTCCAAATACTGCCTTTCGAACAAGGTATGGTCATTACGAGTTCATGGTTATGCCTTTTGGACTAACCAATACACCCGCAGTTTTCATGGACCTCATGAATCGTATGTGCAAACCGTACCTTGATAAATTTGTGATCGTCTTCATTGACGATATCTTAATCTATTCTAAGACTAAAACTGATCATGAGCAACCTCTTAGATTGGTTTTGGATCTTTTGAGAAAAGAACAACTATATGCCAAATTCTCCAAATGTGAATTTTGGCTTAAGGAAGTTCAATTTCTTGGTCATATCGTCAACGACAAGGGAATTCATGTTGACCCTGCTAAAATCGAAACGGTTAAGAATTGGAATGCCCCGAAGACTCCCACTGAAGTTCTTTCATTTCTTGGTCTTGTGGGATATTACCGTCGTTTCATCTTAAACTTCTCTAAAATTGCTGTCCCCCTTACCGCTTTGACCCACAAGGGTAAGACTTATGAATGGGGACCAAAGCAAGAAGAAGCTTTCCAAATCCTTAAGCAAAAGTTGTGCAATGCTCCCATTTTCACTCTCCTTGATGGGAATGATGATTTAGTTGTCTACTGTGATGCTTCTAACCAAGGTCTCGGTTGTGTCCTCATGCAACGAGGCAAAGTAATCGCTTATGCGTCAAGGCAACTTAAGATTCATGAGACGAATTAAACGACGCACGATCTCGAGTTGGGTGCGGTCGTATTCGCATTGAAGATTTGGAGACATTATCTCTATGGCACAAAATGTGTGGTGTTCACCGACCACAAAAGTCTTCAACATATCTTTAACCAAAAAGAACTCAATATGAGGCAACGACGTTGGGTTGAACTCCTTAACGACTATGACTGCGAGATTCGTTACCATCCTGGCAAAGCGAATGTTGTAGCCGACGCTTTGAGTCGAAAGGACCATGTTATGCTTCATTGTGCCCGAATTCAAACCGATATTCAAATCTGCATCTTAGAAGCTCAACACGTCTCAATCACCGAGGGTAACATGTATGAGGAAATGTCGTGTGGTGTTGAACTTCTGCTTGAATCAAAACCCAATGGCTTACTTTATTACTTGAACCGTATTTGGATCCCCGATCGCGATGATCTCCGTACATTTCTCATGAACGAGGCTCACAAGACTCGTTATTCTATTCATCCTGGTGCGGATAAAATGTACCAAGATCTTCGCCAACAATATTGGTGACCCGGTATGAAAAAGGATATTGCTCACTATGTTGCCAAATGTCTAACGTGTTCCAAAGTCAAAGCCGAACATCAACGTCCTTCCGGATTACTTGAACAACCGGAAATTCCCATGTGGAAATGGGAGAACTTAGCCATGGATTTTATTACCAAACTCCCTCGAACCTCGAGTGGTTATGATAGCATTTGGGTAATCATTGATCGTCTCACCAAATCTGCTCATTTCTTGCCTATCCGCGAAGACTATCGGGTTGAGAAACTAGCCCGAATTTACATTGATGAAATTGTGAGCCGTCATGGTGTTCCCTTGAACATAATATCCGACCGAGATGCCCGGTTCACTTCTCGATTTTGGCAAGCTCTCCAAACCGCTCTTGGCACACGATTGGATTTGAGCACGACTTACCATCCCCAAACTGATGGTCAAACCGAGCGGACAATCTAAATGCTTGAAGACATGCTTAGAGCCTGCGGAATCGATTTTGGTGGAAATTGGGATTCACATTTATCCCTCATTGAGTTCTACTACAATAATAGCTACCACACGAGTATTAACATGGCTCCATTCGAAGCTCTTTATGGTCGCAAGTGTCGTTCTCGTATCTGTTGGAACGAGATTGGTGAAGCACAAATCACCGGTCCCGAGCTAATTCAAGAAACATCCGACAAGATTATTCAAATCCGTGACAACATCCGAACAGCGAGAAGTCGGCAAAAGAGTTATGCCGATAAACGTCGAAAACCTTTGGAATTCCAAGTCGGTGACCTTGTTCTTCTTAAGGTGTCCCCATGGAAGGGTGTGATCCATTTTGGAAAGAAAGGCTAGTTAGCCCCTCGCTATGTTGGTCCATTCAAAATCCTTGAAAGGATTGGGAAAGTGGATTACAAACTAGACTTACCTCCATCTCTTGGAAATGTGCATCCTACATTTCATGTATCTAATCTGAAGAAATGTCTCGCTGATGAGAATCTCCATATACCACTTGATGACGTGCGCATTGATGAAACGATGCACTTCGTTGAGAAACGGGTAGAAATTATGAATCGTGAAATCAAGCAACTCAAGCGAAGTCATATTCCTATTGTCAAAGTTCGTTGGGAGTGTAAGCGTGGTCCGGAATTCACTTGGGAACGAGAGGACCAAATGAAGCTCAAGTACCCCCATCTTTTTACTAATGCCGTAGCTTCCTCTAGCTAAATTTCGGGATGAAATTCCCTCAACATGGGGAGACTGTAACATTTCTGATTTTTAGTATCGGTATTTCAATTCAATGTAATACATTTCAAACTCAATTCTAGTGCACTGTTTTATTCCTTTTCGTACCATCAATTTAATACTATATTTCAATGCAAATCCGCAAATTTTACTCGGTTTATCCTATTAAAATAATACATAAGTATCTAATTATACAAATATGGCAAAAGACTAAAGTTACAATGTAACATCTCTGAATTTAGTATTCATATTTCAATTCAATGTAATGCAATTTCAAATTCATTACTCGTGCACTACCTTGTTATTTTGCTTACCGTAAACTAAATGCAATGATTCAATACAAATTTACAAGTTTTGCTCGATTATATACACTTAAACGCTATACAAGTAACTATTTATTTCAAACAAATCAAACCTGAAAAAGTCAAGGACTAAAGTTGAAAATTTATCAAGAAACCCTAATTAGCACGGTCGTGCTTCGTCCAGGCACGGTCGCGCCAAGTGCCTCGGCACGATCGCGCAACTGGTCCTGGAACGATCGCGCCCGGTGCCTAAGCACGGTCGTGCCATATTTAGGCACGGTCGCGCCTGTGAAACAGCTGAAACGTAACTGCAACTTTAATTACCCGATCGATCGAATCCGTAACATCCATCCGTTTATTTTCCCTAAACAAACGTATTATCGCTTTCCAAATTATTCAAACGCCTCAGTTTCATATTACCAATCTCGAAATTTCTCTCTCAAAGCTTTTCAAGAAAACCAAGAAATTCTCTCCTGCAATCTGTATCCTCTCAAGCAAGATATTCGTGTCACTCGTCCCTCCCGAGAAGTTCTGGACTGACTGGATTGGCTGGAGTGCAACAAGGATCACCAGAACTCAATCTCGCCGTCGCCGGAATTTCCTCTCTACCAATATCCATCGATTCACTACTGTTCAGGGTAACTTAAACCTTTAATTCATTCATTTCAGTATCAGTATCAAAAGCCCCTATTCAATTTGGGCTTCCATTATAGAAATCGATCTGAATCAGAACTCATGTTTTATAAAAAAAAATGATTTAATCGAATCCCTGCTTAAACACGAGTTACATACAATTAATTTATACTAATAGACTCGTATCGACTCAGTAATCAAAAGCCCTATCAATTCCAACACTATAAATACAAGAATTGTTCATTTCGTGTCTGATTTGGAAGAGACACGGTCGCGCTAATCATCTAGCGCGGCCGTGCCTCATGAAACGCAGTCGTGCCGACTAGCAGCGCGGTCGTGTCCTCCTGTCCAGACCTAGTCATGCCCTTTGGGCTAGTCTCTGTTGTGTCTAAGAATCATAGACACGACCGTGCCGGAACAAGGCGCGGTCGTGCCTGTTGACTGGTCTAGTTTGTGCCCTCTGTTGATCAACCCGGTTGCGCCCCTGGCTTGAGCACGATCGTGCCCTTCCGAGGCACGGTCGTGTGTGACTCAGAAATTTTAACAGAATTATAATTTTATATATTTTAATTAGTAAATATTTCAGATTTTATAAAAATATGTTTTCTGTATTTAAAAATGGATTAAAAGTTTAATCTTGGCATAAATATAATTTATTTAAAAGTTTATGAAAATTAAATTTATATTTACTATCTTACACTTAAAAGATATTTTAAATAATTAAGTTACAAAATTTATAAATAAATAAGATAATGATTATTTATTTAATTTACATTTTAAATCAAAATCATTTATTTATTTATACTTAATTACAATTAATATTTACATTATTTCATAAACTATAATTATATATTTATTCAATTATTCAATTCAAACCTAATCAAATTGTTTCAAAAATATTTTACTTCAAACTCTATATATTTTATTCAATACTTTTTAAATACAAATCAATAGTTTTATACACAAATTCAACTTTCATTTTAGACTTAGACTTTATGCATCTATTTGATTCAATACACATTACTCTTTAGGTTAAATTGCGCATTTCGAGGATCATATTTGCTATCTATAATCTTTGTTAGCTACACTTCCATACTAAGTGAGTATTCACAACCCCTTTTTACTCTTTTACACTTTTGGGGTGGAACATGAACTCTATACACATTACACATTACACATTTACATTTACGCAAACAACACAAGTGCAAAAATCCTATTTACATACATGTGTGCAAAATTTAAGCTTTGTGCCCGAGTGCTAGTTGTGCTAACCTTTGTATGCTATTATGTGCAATCATTAACTATACAAGCCGACGGTTTTCAATGATAGATCTATTGAGTCTGACAAACCCACCCATGGTGCGCGGTGATTGAAACCGACAACACAATTTTTGCATGCTAGTTACAAGGTTTGGTTGTACATGGTTACACAATAGCTGCTCCACATAAATGCCTTATTTTATCATGTTTTGTAAAGGATTTGTTTTCAACCATATGCTATCTATTTACAACTGTGTTACTCACCAACTATTTAGTTGACTTTATTTTATTAATGTTTCAGGCCCCAATATGTGAGATTGATTCAAGACGTGTTCAACATAGGATTTGTACTTAGCAATTTAAATCAAAAACTTTATGAGTTGTTTTATGTTTCTTGTTTGAATTTGGTTTGTACTTGGATTATTTGTAATGGAAATTTAACTTTAATATATTTCAATTTAGTCAACCATGTGCTATAAACAGTCTTACATGTCCCGCCCCGATGATTCCGCCATTGGTCGGGGTGTGACATACAAGGTCTGATGTTGAAAAGTAGCAAGAAACCCTAATAGGCACGGTCGCGCCTCGTTCTGGCACGGTCGCGCCGAGTGCTTTAGCACGGTCGCGCGACTTGCTTTGGAACGATCGCGCCTGGTGCCTTAGCATGGTCGCGCCTCGTTTAGGCATGGTCGCGCCTGAAACTCAGTTGAAACGTAAACACTGCCTTAATCACAAAGTCTGTTTGAGTCCGCGATTGTAACGTCTTTTGTGCCGTTTCCAGACTAATTCATCAATGACCAAACATCTGAATAACCATAATTGCAATTAGAAACCCAAAACCGTCACTTTGTCATTCCTTTCTCACAATCTCGTCCAATTCCCGTATCACTCTTGAAATCAAACCCCTGCGCATGATCTTCGAGCTTTCGTGATCACATTCCCCACATCAATCGTGCCGGAATCCCAGCAGAAGACGCCAAGGATCAACACGCCGAAATCGAAACTCCGTTTAGTGGAACTCCACCAATTCGATATCGTTTAAGGTAAGTAAACACATCCTCAGACTCATTTCAATCCCGTGAATGAAAGCCCTAACCTATTCAGGGCTTATACAATCGAATTGAAAACAAATAGAATCTAGGGTTATTACGTTTTTGGTTTAATCAAACTACACCTTAGACACGAAATCCATCCAATTAAAATACATGGTTATATTCGAAAACAATCAACAATCGAAAGCCCTATGATTTCAAACACTAACAATGTAAGAATCAGACGATTCGTGTCTGTTTTGGAAGAGACACGATCGCGCTAATCATCTAGCGCGGTGATGCCTCAGGAGACGCGGTCGTGCCGACTATCAGCGCGGTCGTGTCTTCCTGTCCAGACCCAATCATGCCCTATGGCTAATCTCAGTCGTGTCTTAGAATCATAGACACGATCGTGCCTGGCCAAGGCACGGTCGTGCCTAATGCTTTAGTTAGTTAAGCCCTCTGTTTGATCAACACGGTCGCGCCCTGACTATCATGGTCGCGCCCGTGGTTCGAGCACGATCGTGCCCTTCCCAGGCACGGTCGTGTGTGAGTTAAATTTTTAGCAGAATTATAATTTTTTATATTTTTTTCAAACAATAAATATTTCTGATTAAATTAAAAAATATAAATAATGATTTTTATAAAAATGCAATTTATTCTTTTTAGAAAAGATAAAATATTTAATCTTGGTATAAATAGAAAATTAATTATTTAAAGTTTATAAAAAATTAAATTTACAATTATTGCTAAACTTTTCATTTAAAAAGTATTTAAATGATTAAAGTTACATTTTATAAATAAATAAAATAATAATTATTTATTTAATTTATATTTAAACAAAAACAATTAGTTATTTATACTAACTTATAACTAATACTTACAATGTTTTCATAAACAATAATTATTTACATTACTTATTTAATTATTCAAACTCAAACCTTAATCAAAATATTCTAAAAATATTCTTTCAAACTTTATATATTTTATTCAATACTTCCAATTACAAATCAATGACTTTTTACACAAGTCCAAATACAACTTTAGAATTAAACTCTTGTGCACACTATTAATACCATATACATTACACTTTAGGTTAACTTGTGCATTTCAAGGATCTTTATTCTATCTAGTACCTTTGTTAGCAACGCCTTCAAACCAAGTGAGTATACATAGCCCCTTTTACTCTTTTACATTTTTGGGGTGAAACATGAACACTACTCAAATTACATTTACACAAACAACACAAGTACAAATCCTATTTACATTCATGTGTGCAATTTGAGCTTTATGCCCGAGTGCTAGGTGTGCTAACCTTTGTATGCGATTATGTGCAATCATTAACTATTCAAGCCGACGGTTTTCAATGATAGATCTATTGAGTCTGACAAACCCACCCAGATTGGGGTGATTGATACCGACAACACAATTTTGCATGCTAGTTACAAAGGTTTGGTTGTACATAGTTACACAATAGCTGCTCCCCATAAATGCCTTATTTATCATGTTATGTAAGGATTTGTTTTACAACTATATGCTATCTATATATAAACTTGTGTTATACTCGTCAACTTTTTAGTTGACATTATTTTATTCATGTTTCAGGTCCTAATATGTGAGTTTTGATCAAGATGTGCTACACGTAGGCTTTGGACTTAGCTAATTTAAATAAAGAAGTCTATGTTTTGAAATACAGTTTCTGTCTTGGATTTGGTTTTGTTTGAATGATTGTAATGGGATTTGAAGTTTAATATATTTCAATTTAGACAACCTTGTGCTTATGAACAGTCTACATGTCCCGCCCCGATGATTCCGCCATCGGTCGGGGTGTGACAGTATATGTCCTATTGTAGGTCCCCGGGTGTGTGTCGGATCATGATCGTGTGGGTGTGTAGTCTAGTCAACAAGAGTGTGGAATCCTCGTGACTTAATGGAACGATAGACATCAAATGTAAACAAGATAACAAGCACACGTACCAAAATACATGGTCAATTATCTTAGCCAAGTGTTTACAATCACAAGTACAAACACTCCGAGACTGTGGGACATGATACAAGAACAGAGGGTGCGTACTTGTGTGTGTGTGTGTACTGAAGTTTTTAAATGACACAAAAACTCAGCTATTTATAGACCAGCCTCCGGCGTACTTGTAAGTACACATGAAGACTCTTCATGTGTACTTATCTAAGTACGCATGGCATGTTTGTGTACTTAACAAATATGCATGAACATCCTACATGCGTATTTGTATAGTACCTAAAACGTACTTACAAATGAAAGAAACATCAGATAATTACAAGTACAGACATAACTGATTACAACTCGATAAAATACAAATCAAGTAAATACATATAGACTGAATTACAGATAAACAAAAAACTAGTGCAGTATCCGGAGTGTCTGTCACAAAAGATGCTTCTACAGACTCCCCCTTGATGGCAGCTCTTGATGTCTTTCAGTCTTCTATCAACCTCCGCCTTCAGCTCCGCTTCCCAATTCTTTCTTGTAGTCAAAACAAAATTTGACTAGTCTGTTGTAGCGGGTTGCCAAGAGCTTTGTCCATTCACTTGTATGAATGCAGTACTTGTCCACAAGAACCTCCAAATCTCTAACTGAAAAATTAATGAAACTGATTTCATCAAACACTCTCACAAGCTCCTTTAAACTCACATTCTCCATCATCACAGCCTCATGGGTAATGGGGTCTACATACCAGTACCACATGGTCCTTAATATATCTCGAAGGATTTTCCTTAGAGGTATGTTGGTTTCACATAGTACCGGTTGATAAACTAGCTTTTTTAAAAATTTACATGTCACAGGATGTCGTTGAGTCTTATCCTTGACACGCCTCAGCATCTGAGGCTTAAAGATTTCAAAATTTCCGAATCGACCCTCTCTCTGTAACACTATCCATAGAACATGGGCTACAGGGAAAGAAGTTTCGCCGATGAGTTCTCAATTGGCCAAGTTGATGAGGTCATATTTGGGTAGAGATTTAAAAGCTTCACTTGTTGGTTTTAGGTATTGAACTCTTCCTGATCTTTTAATTGCAAATAAACCCTGTTCATCCTCGAAGCGTACAGATAGGAACATCCCAGCAACACCGTGCTTATCAGTGTATTGAGATTTATACCAAGCAACGGGCTGTTGTTTATTGAACCACTCTTGAGGAAGCATGTTCCTCCAAGATTCGGTGTCACCGGTTTCAGGGATAGGGTCGGTTCGGGAAGCTTCAGCCGACGTTGCTGCATCACTTTCCATAGCAACATCCAGTTCAGTTGGCTCTGAAAAAGGTTATGAGTGGGGCTTCAAAGATTTCCCCATCCTCAAGTTCATAAATTCCCTCACCGGTTCCCTTTGGAAATTCAACAACAACATCCTCACCATCTTCATCCCAATCATCTCCTGAATCAATCTCGCCTTCCTCAATCTCTTCAAGTGCTCCAATCATAGCATAATCAGCTGCAGACTTACCCTTGTCGCTTCTTCTTTCTCTAACTGCTCCAGAACACTCCTGATGTAGTGCAAAGCACACATCTTTATTCCTAGTGTTTTGTGCGTTTTTTATTAGTTTTGTGTGTGTTTTTATTCGTTTAAGTCTGTATTTGAGTCTGTTATATATTTGCCCGTGCTCGTGAAGATTACAAGTGAATACGTGAAGAAACCGATCACATGAATAAAGCCGAGAATTCAAAACAGGAAAATGGGAAATTTATGCCTCCCGCGGTACGCGAGAGAGAGAAGGAAAGTTCTAGCGGTACGCGAGGGAAAGGAAACCCGGGCGTGACTATTTTGTTACTCGCGGTACGCGAGGAACCCAACCCAAAGTTCTCGCGGTACGCGAGGAACCTAATTTCCGCAAAACCCTAAAAATCAAATTTAAATAGATTTTGGTTGCCATTATGACGGGGGTTCGATTTTGAGCCGTCCAGAGAAGGGTTTAGAGGCGATTTTGAGGTTGGAGAAGCCAATTGAAGAGGAATGCTTACATCTTTGTATCCCGGGTTTGTAGTTTTACGTATTAGGTTTGAAAGATTGGATTTTTATCTTTGTTTTCTTTGTTTGAAACCATGTTCTTGCTTAATACTTCTGTTTTAGTTGTTTTATGTATGATCTTTGTGTAGAACTTTGATATTGCCTAGGTTAATGATGAATACTTGTTAAAGTTTAGATTTTTATCGGTTTTTGGATTCTAATTAATGGGTTTATGATTTAGTAAAACATCTTGAGTTGATAATTATGATGTTATTGCATGTTTAGATCTGATCTCGTGTTATAGTTCAATTCCTTGCGTTGATTGTGGTTGTCTGCCTGTTTGATCTTCGTATCTTGGTCATAGATCTTAGGGTTTGTGATTAGGGTGGTTTCCTAGACGAAGTAGCCATAAGGAGTTGTCTTTGATTGCAGATTAGAATTAAATGTGTATCCTAGCTCAATACCCGAGAGGTGAGAGTTAGTCATTTAGTCTTCGTCATTAGGAATCCGAGTGTCAGCTATCTGAGAGGAAGCCGGTATTAGGTGTCTAGTGGTTGTTGCTATTCGTGTCATAGTTGTTATCTTGAGATTACCCCATGCATTCTTTGAGTATAATGGTGGATAGTGAGACTGAGAGGTAATATGTGTATTAGGGTACTTTATCATAGTTGGAAATACCCGAGAGATGATCCAATGAGTTAGTATGCTTTAGGTTCCTTAGTTGGTGACACCCTGAGAGCGATTAGGGATCCACTAGGTAGTCTTTAGTTGTAATATTTAGAAACCCAGATCCATTATAGTTTCCATAACCGATAGAAGTTGTGTTTTGCAAGTAGGATTCCGACCTAGGTGATATTCTTCCCATCTTCTGATTTCACCTTTAGTTCTTGTTCTTGATAGCTGAGTCGTTCTTAGTTCGCTGTATTTCTTAGTTTAATATTTAGTGTAGTAAACCCCCCAAACCAATTTAATATTTAGTCCGATTCAGAGTCTAGTATTGTTATATAGTGTCTCTTGGGTTCGATAATCCGGTTTACCATTAAGCTATGCTACACTCGATAGGTACACTTGCCTGTCAGTGCGGTTTAGTTGAAGGTACTCCTTTTATTACTTAGGAGTCTAGTTTAGATTTATTTGTTAGTTTTTATTGACCGTCTAGGCGACATCAAGTTTTTGGCGTCGTTGCCGGGGACACTTAGCAATAGCAATATTAGCTTTGACTAGTTCTTTTAGTGATTTTTGGTTTGTTTTGTTTTCTGTTGAGTCTTCTGTGCTACTTGTCCTTTATGCTACTAGTGATTCTTATCTGTGTGTCTTTGAGTCTTTGTTCTGTTTCATTCTAGAGTCTTTATGCACCATAATCGCTCACATGGATCACCACCTTATTCAGCTTTCCTAGAGCCCGAGCGAGAGCTACACGAACGATATTGTGTTTTGTTGTCATATTTGATTTGGGATCCACTAGGTAGTCTTTTGTTGTCATATTTAGAAACCCAGATCCATTATTGTGTCCATAAACGATAGAAGTTGTGCTTTACAAGTAGGATTACGACCTAGGTGATATTCTTCCAATCTTCTGATTTCACCTTTAGTTCTTGTTCATGATAGCTGAGTCGTTCTTAGTTCGTTGCATTTCTTAGTTTAATATTTAGTGTAGTAAACCCCCCAAACCACCTTTAGTTCTTGTTCAAGAAGTATTATCCACCTTCCAGGGCCGCTCGCCTTATGGATCAGATCCACTCCTTTCAGATGGATCCCGACGAGCCCTATCACATGGCCTGGGAGCGGTCTTTCCGACTGGGCGCTAGTGGAGAAATTCTATAATGGCCTTACCTTCGAGAAGCAGCAAATGTTCAACACAGCTGCGGGAGGTCATATCATGGAGAGACTCGAGCCTGATGAGTGCGAAGAAATGTTCGAGATCTGCGCTCAAGCCGAACAAAAGTATCCATCTACAAGGACTTCCATTCCTAGTGTGAGGGAAACTGCCTCTTCTCCTAGAGGTGTGCATCAGGTCACTCCTGATTCTAGCGTGGCTGTTGCACTCGCCTCAATGGCTAATGAGATTAAGGAGCTGAAGCTCAGTGCTCAGCGGTGTCAAGTGTGTAGGGGAGGCCACGACACCCGAGATTGCCCCGTAAATAATCAGGAGCATGTGAGCTATGCTGGCAACCAGAACCAGAACCGAGGGTACAACAACTACAATTCTTTTGGCTCGGGATGGAGATCTAGAAATAACCCGCCTGGGTTTAATGGTCGCCAGAAGCAGTATGGAGTAGCTAAAGGGGGAGCAAGTTCAGGAAGCAGCTTCAACATAAGGAAGATTGAGGAGATGATAGAAAATCAGACACAGTTGCTTGCTCAGTTAGTCTAAAATGATAGGGATGCTCGGCAAAGACCGGATAGCCACGACACTCCAGGAATTGCAACGCACGTAGGAGACATCAGCAGTCGGCATTCCAGGATTTGCAACGCACAGTACGAGACAACGCTCAGAGCCTGAATGGTAGACAAGGAGGCCAATCTTCGGGCTCCAATGCTTCAGTGGTGGTCGTGTCTGTTAGGAGTGTGGAGAAGAAAGAGGTTGTAAAGGATGACTCCCACTCCATTGAGTATGGCATACCTTCGGTAGAGGAAGTGAAGAAGGTAGACTAGAGAGCTCGATTTGCTGTGATCGATGCTAAGATGAGTGAAGAGCAGGAGATGGAGGAGATACTAGAGGAGCCGGTAGGAGAGGAAGAGCCGGTAGATGAGGAGATTGTAGTGGAGAAGCCTGCCGAGAGGGCCAAGGAGAAGAAGAAGGGGGTGGAGATGAAGTCCCCCGAGATTGACCTGAGTCGTATTCCTTACCCAGCGCGCTTGCTGCCATATAAACAGGCTAGGGAATATAATACCTTCCTTGATATGTTTAAACAACTCAAGGTCAATATCCCTTTCATAGAGACCCTTCAGCGTATGCCAAAATATTGCAAGTTCCTAAAAGACCTTTTTTCTAACAAGAAGAACCTAGAGGAGGGCTCTAAAGTCTCACATATAGAGCAATGCTATGCGGTGGTGCAGAACAAGCTGCCAGCGAGATTTGGGTCGTTTCACGATCCCATGTCTCCTAGGCAGTTTGCCCTTGCACCACGCGTTGGCCGATCTAGGTGCTAGCATCAATCTGATGCCATATTCCGTATATAAGCAGCTAGACCTAGGTGAACCGCAGCCTACGCGCATGAGCATTTCCTTGGCTGACCGCTCAATCAAGTGTCCACGGGGATTTATGGAAAATCTGTTAGTAAAAGTAGGAAAATTTGTCTTCCCCGTGTATTTTGTTATCCTAGATATGGATGTGGGTGAAAGAGTCCCACTCATCCTAGGACGCTCGTTCCTATGCACCGCCAAGGCGATGATCGATGTCTTTGACGTGAAACTCACACTTCATGTGGGGGATGAGACGGTTATTTTTTATGCTGAAAAGTCTGAGAAGGATGTTGGCGAGCATAGCCACTCCGTGTGCATGCTTGATGCCTTCACGGACTACCATCAGGACTCAAATCCATATGAGATAGAAGTAGGTGAACTTGCCCCTAATATAGAAGAGAAATCCAAGTGGGCGTTAGAGTTGGAGATCTTGTTGGAAGAGCCGGACGAGTACGGCGATGAGATGCCTGATGATCTGCTAGGAATGATGGCAGAGCTAGATGCAATCATAGGCAAAACCCCAAGTGTGGGGAAGTTGTTGAGAGTGTAGAGGATCCTGAAGATCCTGGTGGAGTTTTAGAGGTCACATCCATAGAAATATCTATTTATGAACCTCTACATATCTTTACTTCTGTTTATGCTAAGGGGAGAGAGACCGAGTCAACCCCTAAATCTAGGCCGCCCCGTAAGAAACTCCAAGAGTTGAGTGAGTTTGTTGATGTAGGGAGAGTGAAAACCCCATGTGTGGGGATGTGTAAGGGTGATAGCTTGGTGGGATACATGATGCAGGTCATATTTAGACCTGGTAGGTTTAAGTGTTGGTGGACTGATTTGAGAGAGAGTGTTAGTAGATGGTTGAGGTTAGTTGGGAGTCGTGTGATGTGGAGGATCGGTAGACCGTGAAGGATGAAGGCGGTACCGGTTAGGATCAAGGAGAAGCCTCCTGATAGGCTTGTTGGAGTCTCGGGCAAGTGCACGGGATGTAGAGTTTGTTTGCATTACTTGGTTTGAGTCTGCGTCTATTTCTTTGTTTTTCGATATGTGTTTTTGTTTGTGTTATGTTTTACAGGGATTCGTGATTGATTCGGCGAGGAAAATCATCGGGAATGAAGTTCTAGGTATGTTTCACATTGGTTTTTATCATTGGAATGAGTTTTAAAGAATTTGGGTGAAGAAAATTTTGGGGTGTGAAAATTTGGCAAAGTAAAAAAACACTCAAAACTTTCTATCACCAGATGGTCCTCGTGGTAAGCGAGAGTGTTGTCCCCTGTTCCTCGTGGTACGGGAAGGATAGAAATAAGGGCCGACTTAATTTCTGCCTCCTCGCGGTAGGCGAGGGGTGCTGCCTGGTCTCTCGTGGTACGCGGGGCCTTGCTGGTGTCACCCTACTTCCTTGTTTTCCCATGGTTTCATTCACCGTTCACCACCTCTATTATCATCATCCATCATTTCATCATTAATCAATAATCATCAATTTCATCCATTTTTTATCATCATCATATCATTCACCGACCACCACGATCATGGGTGAATTTGAACCCGTTTTGATCCGATGATCCGACCTTGCTGTGGCATTCATGTCTATGGGTTTGCCACCGATGGAGTATGTTTCTTTGCATATATCTATCTTAGTGAGTCAGTCGAGTTTTTATTCTATTTTATTTGAGTCAGTTTAACGTTGCGGGTTTGTTGTGAGGTTTATTTTGCAGGTTTTATCATTCTGCCCGTACTCAATCTCCATTCGGGCGGGATCAATCATCACTTATATGAAGTTTGTAAAGGCAACCCGGCAGACGTTTGTGCAACCGCGACCGAAATGCTATACGGTGCACACTTGGAAGAACGAAGCTACACATTTGTTTGCATCTACATTACCAGCTAAGTTGCTTCCGGTTTCTGTTTTATTTTTGATTTTTATTTTTAGTTGTGTTTTGCTTCACATTGAGGAAAATGTGTCTTTCAAGTGTGGGAATGTGAGTGTCTAGTTTGAAAAATTCTAAAATACAAAAAAAAATTGAAAATTTTTTAAAATGTCCTTGGAAATAATTGCAAAATAAATGGGAAATGATAGTAGAACTAGATCTGCTTGTTGAGTTTAAATGGTTAAATAATTGAAAACGTGTTTAATTAGTGATGTTTTGGTAGACCCAACCATCTAGTAGAGCTTAAATAGCATGTTTGTGTTAAATAAGATTAATAATTGAATTAAAATGATGATATTTTATGGGTATTCATCTTAGGGTAATGGTAATACTGAAACTGTCAAAATAGGTTGATAGGTACCATGTTAAGTTAAAATTTAAAGGTTTTTGATATTTCATGGCACACCACTATCTTTTTATGAGAATAAACCCGAGTTTCGGTGGCGCCCACATCCATAATTCTTGAGCTTATATAATTGAAATCTAAGTTTCGCCTATGTGTCACACGTCGGGTTTCAACCTGATTGAAACACCACTGGGTTGATTCTTATGTGCTTTATTGTTTAGACTTAGTATATGTGTTACCTTTCGGGATAGTGACGTGGTTGAAACGCCTCTAGATGAAGTTTAATTTGCTTAATAATTCTCATATTTCATCTATTCATTCATATTTCATCTTATTTATGTAACCTGTAAATTCTAGTTTAACGTGGTAGGGTAAATCTATATGGTTTGATCCGTGCCTAGACATGACCGTGAGACGAGATTATGTAGAGCTGTAACTTTTAAGTGTGAGTCACATAGATTGATTGATATGCTTGTTAATATGAATTAGAACACATTACGGGGGCTTGAAAGTTGGTGCTTGGGTTTAATCGGACAGAAATATTGATTATTGCTTTTCAACGCGTGAGTATATATTTACTAATTGGTAATTGATGTTTATTAAGTAGATCTGAGTTATGATTCCATTTGCAGCTTTTTCGAGGACGAAAAAAGGTTAATTGTGGGGATGTTTGATGTAGTGCAAAGCACACATCTTTATTCCTAGTGTTTTGTGTGTTTTTTTTATTAGTTTTGTGTTTTTTTTTATTCGTTTAAGTCTGTATTTGAGTCTATTGTATATTTGCAGGTGCTCGTGAAGATTACAAGTGAATACGTGAAGAAACAGACACGAGAATGAAGCCGGGAATTCAAAAGAAAAAAATGGGAAATTTATGCCTCTCGCGATACGCGAGATAGGAGAAGGAAAGTTCTCGCGGTATGCGAGTGAAAAGAAAACCGGTCGCGACTATTTTGTTCCTCATGGGACGCGAGGAACCCAACCCAAAGTTCTCGCTGTACGCGAGGGACCTAATTTTCGCAAAACCCTAAAAATTGAATTTAAATAGATTTTGGTTCCCATTATGAGGGAGTTCGATTTTGAGCCATCCAGAGAAGGGTTTAGAGGCGATTTTGAGGTTGAAAAGCCAATTGAAGAGGAAAGCTTACATCTTTGTAACCCGAGTTTGTAGTTTTACGTATGCGGTTTGAAATATTGGATTTTTATCATTGTTTGCTTTGTTTGAAACCATGTTCTTGCTTAATACTTCTGTTTTAGTTGTTTTGAGTATGATCTTTGGCTAAAACTTTGATATTGCCTAGGTTAATGATGAATTCTTGTTAAAGTTTGGATTTTTATCGGTTTTTGGATTCTAATTAATGGGTTTATGATTTAGTAAAATATCTTGAGTTGATAATTGTGATGTTATTGCATGTTTAGATATTATCTTGTGTTTGAGTTCAATTCCTTGCGTTGATTGTGGTTGTTTGCCAGTTTGATCTTCGTATCTTGGTCATAGATCTTAGGGTTTGTGATTAGGGTGGTTTGCTAGACGTAGTAGCCATAAGGAGTTGTCTTTGATTGCTGATTAGAATTAAATGTGTATCCTAGTTCAATACCCGAGAGGTGAGAATTAGTCGTTTAGTCTTCGTTATTAGGAATCCGAGTGTCAGTTGTCTAAGAGGAAGCCGGTATTAGGTGTCTAGTGGTTGTTGCTATTTGTGTCATAGTTGTTATCTTGAGATTACCCCGTGCATTATTTGAGTGTATTGGTGGACAGTGAGACTCAAAGGTAATCTTTCTATTAGGGTACTTTATCATAGTTGGAAATACCCGAGAGGTGATCCAACCATCTGGTGAGTTAGTACGCTTTAGGTTCCTTAGTTGGTGACACCTTGAGAGCGATTAGGGATCCACTAGGTAGTCTTTTGTTGTCATATTTAGAAACCCAGATCCATTATTGTGTCCATAAGCGATAGAAGTTGTGCTTTACAAGTAGGATTCCGACCTAGGTGATATTCTTCCAATCTTCTGATTTCACCTTTAGTTCTTGTTCTTGATAGCTGAGTCGTTCTTAGTTCGTTGCATTTCTTAGTTTAATATTTAGTTTAGTAAACCCCCCATACCAATTTAATCTTTAGTCCAAGTCAGAGTCTAGTATTGTTACTTAGTGTCTCTAGGGTTCAATAATCTGGTTTACCATTAAGCTGTGCTGCACTCGATAGGTACACTTGCCTGTCAGTGCTGTTTAGTTGAAGGTACTCCTTTTATAACTTAGGTGTCTAGGTTAGGTTTATTTGTTAGTTTTTATTGACCATCTGGGCGACATCAACTCCCCCTGAGCCGTTGGTACTACTGATAATGAGAGAGTTGAAACAGCTTGTTGCACACTACCAGCACCACCAGAAGGACCGGCCCCAGGATCCTTGTCTTGGTCATCATCACCGGTCAAGTCGACCTGGTGACATGCTTCTTCTGGTTGCTTGCTCTCACCCTGAGCAGCTATCTGTTTTGTAAATTTCTCCACAAGAGCAACCATGGTTAGATGTTCATTTCTTTGCACAAGGAGTTCAGCTTCTATTTTTTGTTTGTGAGCGAGGATAGAGTCATTGATTTTGAATTGGAGTGCACTGAGTTCCAGCAATGACTTTAGTTGTTCCTATGTACTTTTCCACTGGTGTCAGAGAGATATGGTTTCATCAACTAAGAAATTTATCCTTGCTTGTTGAGCCTCGGCTTTAATTTTGGAGTTGGAAGTTGTTTGAAGCAATGAAGCAACTTGTGCTTCCAAGTAAGAAATCCTTGCCTCACGAGGATCAGTTTCTCGTGCAGTTGATGCTCAACGGTTTCATGGATTAGTTCACTAAAGATGTCAGAGAAATAAAATTCATGAGCCATGTCTCCAAAGGCGATTGGATGTGTCATTGGGGGTAAAGAACAAGCAGTAACAGATACTGCCACGGTCGTTGGTTCGATGATTGTTGGTGCAGTAGTAGTTGCAACAATAATGGCCTCGGTCATTATTGGTAGAGTGCTTGTTGGGACTGGAACTGTAGCAACAGGAAGAGAGACTATTTGTGGAGTCTCCTCATGAATGGTAGAAACAAACACAAGTGTGATTGTCCTACGTCTCCTTCTGCTATACAGTTGAGATCGTTCAGCAGAACTTCTTTGTGCTTGCAGGCTGTAGGTCCCCAATTCGGTGTGTGATGGATCTCTAGACTCGCGGTACGACACGGTGATAACGTGCGGAATCCATGATCAACGTGCTCGTGTAACTCAATCAACAACAACGGTGTAAATAAACGCTTTGTATTCCCCCAAGATATCAGGTTACAAGAATTAAGTCTCGTCTACTCTGATATCGTCTCACCTCTTACACCGTTTCTGTGTTCTGTGTTCTTCTGTTTCACAGACTCTGTTACCTCTATATATAAGCAACTGTTCTGCACCAGGTGAACTTAACAAGTTCGCTTCACTGTGCTTAGGCGAACTTATTAAGTTCGCCTCTAATAGGCTAAGCGAACTTAATAAGTTCGCCTCTGATAGACCAGGCGAACTTATTAAGTTCGCCTCTGATAGACCAGGCGAACTTATTAAGTTCGCCTCTGATAGGCTAGGCCTCTAGCAGAACTTACATAGAATTTTATCAATAGTTACAAAACATGTCCTAATAGACTCCCCTTTAACTGTTGCTAACAATTCTATCAATTACAAGTCAAAGACTCTAAGACTAAGACATAATATATTCAAGCTCGTTGTCACCAGAATACGCTCCAACACAGGCGTGCATTGATCTGCTCCATAACCACATGCCATGGGCGATCAAATCCGAATTTCTTTCTACGTTCAGCCTAATGTTGTTTTTCAGCTTCACTATCTGAGCTCTCTTCATCAAGTTGAAAATCATTGTCTGGACTCTCCTCTCTTTGACATTTCGAGGAGGATTCAGGAAGGGACACCTGAACATTCCTTCTTGGGTGTGCCTCATCTGGTGCATCATCGAAATCTTAGGAATCAGATTAAGTTCTTTCCGAATCATTCTCATCCGCACCACCGCCATTACTATCTTCATCACCATATCCAATATTATCATCATTAGAATCACTGTCATCTCCTTCTAGTTCAACTTCCTCTCCTTCTTCTTCTTGTTCCTCATCTGAGTGTTCACTTGCCCCAGGTTGAGAATTGGCACTATACCATCGTTCATCAGCTGGTGCTATGTAAGCTTCATCTATCAGATGGCTAAAAAGAGGTGTATGTATTGGAATAGGTTCCTCTGTTCCAGGTTTAATGAATTGCACAAACACTCTTTTGTCCACGAGCTTTACTTGCAGTCTATGTCCAATTTGTGGAAGGTTGGGCAGAAAATGGTTGATCAGTAGCTGGATGAATGTAGGATACAACAAGAATCTAAAGCTCTCTGCAGCATTGATTTGTTCCATGCGGAGGTGAACATAATCATTATGTGAGCAAAGTAACGCCATTGATCTAATAACCAACCCTTTTTGTAAGATGGGTAATCAGTTCTTCCTACGTATCCCATGAGTTGCCTCCAGCAATACTTGGATTCCATGATAATTTATAACATGCCCTAAGAATTGTACCTCTTGTTTCCAAAACTCGCATTTTGAAAACTTAGCGTACAGTTTCTCTTTTCTAAGAGTTTCCAGGATTATCTGAAGATGTTTGGGATGTTCTTCTTGAGTTTGGGAGTAGATAAGGATATCATCTATGAACACTATAACTAATTTGTCCAAGAATGGTTTACAAACTCGGTTCATTAAGTCCATAAATGTTGCGGGAGCATTTGTTAGACCAAATGACATAACCAATAATTCGTAGTGCCCATATCGGGTTCAAAAAGTAGTCTTAGGTACATCTCCTTCCTGTACCTTCAACGGGTGATATCCAGATCTAAGATCAATCTTCGAGAACTATTTAGCTCCTTGCAACTGATCGAACAAATCATCTATTCTTGGCAATGGATATTTGTTCTTTACAGTGAGCTTGTTCAGTTCTTGATAATCTATGCACATACGCATGCTTCTATCTTTCTTCTTTACGAAGAGTACTGGTGCTCCCCAAGGTTAAGTACTTGGACGTATGAAACCTTTATCTAGTAATTCTTGAATCTGTTTCAATAACTCTTTCAATTCAGAAGGTGCTAGATGATATGGTGCCTTAGCCACGGGTTTAGTTCCATGAATGAGTTCGATTCGGAATTCAATTTGTCTATCTGGTGGTAGACCAGGAAGTTCTTCCGGAAATACATCCGGGTGATCGCACACTACAGGAATGTCCGCAATTTTCCGTTCGGGTTTAGAGTCTAAATCATAAACTACAATACACTACACCCTGTATCCATACATTACTTAGCCTCGGCTACATAAATCGTTTCAATCTTACTCTCATTATTATCACATTGTATTAACATAGACTCTCTGTTAGGCCTACAAATTCTAAAAGTCCGTTATCACAATCGATTTGAGCATGGCATTTGATTTAACCAATCCATTCCAATGATAACATCGTACTTGCTCATACTTATTGGCATCAATTCAATTATTGAATTCTCGTTGCCCAGAGTCATCTTGCAATTCGCATATGATTCGGTTATCCTGATCTGCTCACCACTTGACATCTCAACTACGTAAGCACGCTCAAGTGGGGTAGGTTTTATGCCTAAATACAAACTAAAGGCATCTAAAACAAAACTTCTATTTTCTCCTGTATCAAATAGGATTTTAGCATAAATATTGTTAACTAGGAATGTACCAGCTACCACTTTGGCATTGTCATTCCTCTTTCCTTCACTTATTACAAAAACCCAACCTTTAGCTCCTCCCCCGGGCTTCTGCTGAACAGGTTTGGTACAATTTCTTGCTATATGTCCCACCTCATTACAATTGTAACACTTAAGAGAAGGACAATATGTTGCAGTATGCCCTGACTTCTGGCATTTGTAACATCTCAATTCCTAAGGATTTTTCACTGCATTATTTCCCTCTTTCCTAGGGAATTTGAAATTTCTCTGTTTAAACCGATACATAATTTCCTCACTCTTCCTCTTGGTTTCTACCGGTTTTATCTCCACTGCCTTTTCAGCCTTATCCTTGGCTTCTTGAGCTGCCACATCATCATAAACCGTGGCACTTAATGCTAAAGTCGCATCCATTGTTTGCGGTGCAAAGGTTTTCACCAAGGTACGCAACTTTAGTGGTAAACCCCTAATGAAGTGTTTGATTCTTCGGGACTCAGGTGTCACCAGATGTGGCACCAACTTCGACATCTCATCAAACTTTGTCACATACTCATGATGTGTCATAGTTCCAGTCTCCAAACGCTGAAACTCTTCCTCAATCTTATCCAACTCGTTCTGAGGACAGAAACGTTGTAGAACTAATTCTTTGAACTCGTTCCATTTCATGTTGTCCACAACCTGCTCCCTTTGGCTTGCTTCATAGATTCCCACCAATCTAATGCATTGGTTTCCAAGGAATTAGCAGCAAACTTGACTGCATGATCACTTCTGCATTCTATGAGTTTGATAACAGCTTCCATCTTTGTTATCCACTGGGTAGCATCAATGGCTCCCTTCTTGCCAACAAATAGCTTAGGCTTACATCCTCCGAAGGATTTGTAGTTGCATCCTTCATGATTCTCAGTTCGTGTTACAGAACTAGTGTTTGTATTTCCATTTTCTCCTCCGATGTTGTTGGTTCCTCCTCCGACGGTTCTAGTGCCCATCCTTCTCGTAAGAACTATGTCTAATAGTCCGGGTAATGTGGTTCGTAAATCCTTTGTTACTTCACTGGCCACAACATCTTCGAACTGGGCCTCAGACATCAATACTTCTTCAGCATTAGGACCGGTGTTATTGTCGTTCTCATTTGTTTCGTGATGATCGTTAGTATTGGTGTTATTCTCAGATTTCCTACGGGACCTAGTGACCGGAGTACGACCTGTTCCTCTACCTCTACCTCTTCCTCTTCCTCGTCCAACCATGGTTACCTATACATACAAATGTATGACATTAGAATTCGTATAACTGGTTATGATCCATAAAATCATAAATTAAAGACATCTGTCCAAGAATGTAATTCATATCTGTTTTCTCGACATCTCCTGTTTATCTCAACTTATATCCTGTGGCATTCCAGCTATTCTCAGAGCTCTTTGATTAAGTCTAGATACTAATATTTCCTATTAGTATCTAAATCCCTTAAACTACGGCTCTGATACCAACTTCTAACACCCGTAACATAGGAAAATCATCTAACTAGAGTAGTACCTCGAACAGATATGTTCCCAAGTAAGAGCGACGGGTCTAGGAGAGATTTATACACCCCTCTTTCCTAGACAGAACATCCAATTTGTTAGATAACTACATACCGGTTGAAGGTCGCTTTCTAGTTATTGTGACGTTGATACCAAAAACACACAGCGAAAGACTTAATATCATAACTTATTTCATTTCATAACATAACGTTTGTATAATAGGGACTGACTGGAAAAATACAACATAAACAACTCTGAACTTATAGCTCACAAAGAATCATGCCATCTACTCAAGTCTTATGGTCACACAGGGACCTGCCCTCAGTCATCCCTATATCCAACATTTGTACATCCTCTTGAATGCCAACTACAAGCTAGGGTTCACCTGTGCTAAAAAACATTTGAAAACATTTTGGATCAGCATAACGCTGGTGAGTTCGTAAACAAAATCATATTTACGTGTATCTTTGATACAGGGATGAATGCCCCGTCTGGGTCTTACAACCATCCTCTCCAATCCATCACACAGTAACCTCTGCTTTACTCTGGTTTTGAGTCTGCAACATACATATATACAGAGACCTTCCGGCACGCTCCCTCAGTCCCACCCCAATCATGGCCATAATAAGTACTTATTATAAGATATATGCACGGATAGTATTGGAGTCTCCGATACAAAATCATTTACAAAACATTTTATAGAGCACAGTTCAGAGGAACTCACCTCAACCAGAACCTCCTTTCTGATCACTTATAATAATCAACACCTCGACAGAACCCTAAATCATATCTGACATTATTATAAATAACATCCCTATGTTAGGTTTACACGAACGAACCTCCCTCGGCTCAATCTACGACAGTTTGTGGATGAATTGCGAGAAACTCAACTTTCAAGAGCAGACCAAAACCTCGAGAATCGGGCTACCAGAGCTTAGGTGTGTGAAACTGAAAGTGTTTGTGTGTGCAAAATGATCGAGCTCGGCCCATCGATTTATAGGGTGAATTTGGTTCCATGTTGGACCGTTATGCAGGGGGATATCGGTCCGCTATCGCATTGCCAGCGTCATCCCTACACGCGTCGCCTTCTCATTGGGCCGCCTTCCTTTTTGCGGCTGTCGGACCGCAATGGGTGGAGATGTCGGTCCGACTTCGTGACACGCGTCAGATTTCCATCGGTGTGTCATAGGGCACGTGTCAACACCTCATTTATGCCTTCATCAACACATATCAGACCGATATCCGCCTCATTTTTCCATCGGTGTGTCATAGGACACGGTTCGATATCCGCCTCATTTTCCAAGTTTTCACTTTTGGTCCTTCATATTTGGAAAACTTACAGTTCAACCCCTGAACTTTATCTTTTAACACTTTTAACCTTTATTTTACTTGGGAATTATCCAGGGTGTTACAAAACATACTGAAAATCTTTTTGTTGTTTTCCTTTACTGAGTAGAGACGATATATACAAGATACTGAATTAGAAAACAAGAATACTTAAAGTGAACTTCTTTTTTATCAAAGTCATGAGAAGAGGATCATATTAGCAAAAATGATACGAGATAAATTTCAAAGAGAATGGGATCATATTATGACATACTTCCTTATAACCAATATGAAATACGCATCATGTTAATTTAAGTTGTAAATATTATAAAATTTTAAACTACAAGCATTTTTGTGTCATGTTCATGTGAGTTAAGGTACCATTTGAAGTTCTACAATGTGTACCCCACGGTTATGTTAGCAAATAGTAAATGCATTATCTCTAGACATCTAAGATTTTCCCAAGGATTATCAGAATCTACAGGTTGAAGTTACATCATTTAGCACAGAAAAATCAAGCAAAATCCATAAGGATTATCGAGAATCATGAGATTCAGAATCGAGTGGTTCATTTGTCTTGGTTTGTGAGTTTATCTTCAGTGAATATTTGTAATGATTCAGGCTAATAGATATGGAATCCGAAGATTCGGGTAAGGGGATCCAACTATTATCTGGATATCTTCAATGGAATCAGATGTGATCCAAGGGGGGTAGTATATGCTTAAACGGTTGTTGTTAAGACATATCTTGGCTCAACTTCCCATTGCATACTTGTGAGTATAGGCAGTGAAGTGAATCGAAAAATTGTGCTAAAGACATAACCCAAAACTGTTCTCAAAAGATAATACTAGCCAAAATCTTACATTCTATTTCTGATAATGATCTTATATTTATCTTTTACGCACACACGCAACATAACATGGGTTCAAATCATAGTTGTAGCAATGACATTAGGTTTTCACACTACTAATGATTCCAATAATGCTTCTTGCCTATTGACAATTCAAATTACGTGAAGATATTCAGACAGTTTGAATAGTTTAACAGTCATGAAGCAATCATTTCCCAATCATGCAGTCTATGAAATTTAGTTCACCTACTGATGTACTATCATCTCCTCTTAACTTCAAATGACTTTGAAAAATTTGATAATTGTTTGGTTTTTCTAAAAGGTTTTAACATAAATAAACTAAACAGAAAGTAATTTAAAAGAAAAAAAATTTTAACTTCCAAGAAACATGTTTGTTTTGAAAAAGTTTTTCACTCAGGATTGAACATTCCTATCATGTTGACGAAAATTTTGAATCGTGAACGATCAAAGGCTTTAGTGAAAAGTTCAGCGTAATTGTCATCCGTGTGTACTTTTACATGTTCAACTAAATGATTTTCAGCACAGTCACGGATAAAATGCTGACGAATTTCAGTATACTTAGTTTTGGAATGTTTCACCGGGTTATTCGTGATAGACATGGTAGCATTATTGTCAGTGAACATAGGAGTTCCAGTGTAATTCAAGCCAGAAACTCTGAGTTGTTGCTGGATCCATAAGTTTTGAGAGCAATAGCTTGCTGCAGCAATGTATTCGGCTTCACAAGTTGAGACAGAAACCATCGATTGCTTCTTGCACTGCCAGGAGACAAGCCTATCTCCCAAGAATTGACATCCACCAGAAGTTGATTTTCTGTCAAGGTTACAACCGCTGTAGTCTGAATCGGTGTAGGCTTTGAAATCAAATGATCGATGCTTGGGATACCAGAGACCTAATTGGGGTTTCCCTTTTAGATATCTGAATATCCTTTTTTACAGCAATCAAGTGTGATTCCATCGGTTGTGACTGAAACCTTGAAAACAAGCATACATCAAACATAATGTCAGGTCTTGAAGCTGTTAAGTACATTAGTGAACCAATCATCCCACGATATAATTTACAATCTACGTCCTTACCGTACTTGTCTTGACTTAGCTTGTGGTTGACTGGGATCGGTGTGCAATAAGTAGAACACTCATTCATGTTGTATTTTTCCAAGATGTCATGTAAGTACTTCGATTGATGTAGGTAAATGCCATCCTCCCTCTGATTGACTTGCAACCCTAAGACAAATGACGGTTCACCCATGTTGCTCATTTCGATTTTAGAATTCATCACCGTTTCAAATTCTCTGCACATATCTTCGTTTGTTGACCCAAAAATATTGTCGTCTACATAGACTTGTACCAAAAGATTATCACCTTCTTCTTTCCATATGAAAAGAGTTGAATCTATATGTCCATGATCGAAACCATTAGAAAGTAGATGCTTTGATAACGTCTCATACCATGCCCGGGGTGCTTGATGAAGACCGTAAAATGCTTTATCCAGCTTGTACACTTTATTTGGGAACTGTGGGTCTTCAAATCCAGGCGGCTGTGTGACGTTAACCTCTTCATGAACTTTTCCATATAGGAAAGCACTCTTCATGTCAAGTTGATAGACCTTGAAGCCAACGTATGAGGCACAAGACAAGAATAATCTAATAGCTTCAATTCTAGCAACTGAGGCATACACCTCAGTGTAATCCAAGCCCTCTTGTTGATAAAACCCATGTACAACTAGCCATACCTTGTTTCTTACCACAACATGCCGATCATCTGTTTTGCATTTGAACACCCATCTAGTACCAATAGGGTGTACACCTCTCGGGAAATCAACCAAATCCCATACATGCAACTTGGGGAATTGTGACAATTCATCTTGCATTGCCTAAATCCAACAGTTGTCTGTTAGAGCCTCTTTCACATTCTTCGGCTCTATCTGGGATACAAATGCAACTTGTAAGCATTTCTCCATGATACTTGTATCAAGTATCTCTGCGTAAAGGCTAGTGTTCTTGGTAATTGTTCGACTCTGAGTTTGAACTCCAGCATCAGGACCACCAATAATGTTGTCAATTGGATGATTCCGATGCACCCTCATTTCTGGTATAGCCTGTTCCTGGATAACTAAATCAAGATTCGTACTAACTTCCTCCACATTATGAGTATCTAAAGAAGAATCAATATTATTAGGAACAGCTTGTGCCTTATCTCCTTCTAAATTGTCAGGATCAGCAGGAGCATTGTTTCTTACCATAATTGTATCTTCTTCAGTGTCAATTTCAAGAGTTCCCGATGCAGATGATGCATTAGGATTACTAGTAGGAATAGGTACAGTGGACCTTGTTGAGAATGTGGAGTGATCATCTTCACTGTAGTATTCATATAATCTGGCAGCATCTTCAGCAGATAAATCTGGAATATTGAAAGACTTGAAAAGAGTATCATAATCAAAACCACATGCTGGACCTGTAGGCTCTGGTGGAATGCTAAGCTTGATACAATCTATCTCAAACCATTCTTCTACTGAGCGAGTTTCCTTATTGTAAACCCTATTGCAAGGAGAATTGGCAACGTATCCTTAGAAGATGCCTTCCATTGCTTTTTCATTAAATTTAGATTTTTGATCTTTGGATTGTAACAACAAAGAACATGGACTACCAAAACGAATTAAGTAGTCTAGATTTGGTGGTCGGTTGTTGATTAACTGATAACAAGTTTTGTTATGACGTTTCACCACAAGAACTCTATTCAAAGTGTGACATGCTGTATTTACTGCCTCAGCCCAAAAGGTAATTGGGAGTTTGGCATCTGCCAGCATAGTCCGTGCAGTTTCTATTAGAGTTCTGTTGTTCCGTTCTGCTACTCCATTCCGCTGTGGTGTATACGGCGCACTAAATTCATGATGGATACTTTTCTTGAGATAGAAAAGCTCCATTATGTTATTCTTGAATTCTGTGCCGTTATCACTTCTGATTCTTCTGATCTTCCAGTTACATATGTTTTCCAAGCTCAGAATATTGAAGAATCTCAGCAGTCTCATCCTTTGTACCTAGAAAATGAACCCAAGAAAATATGAGAAATCATCAGTTACAACAAGACAGTATGACTTTCCACCAATGCTCTTGACACTTATGGGGCCAAATAAATCCATGTGTAAAAGCTCCAAAGCGGTATCAATAGAGTTTTGGATCTTGGGCTTGTTAGATTTTCGTTGTTGTTTGCCCTTTTTACAAGGCAAACTGTCATCTGTAATGGAAAATCTCACCTTAAAAACCCCGGTTATTAAACTGTTTCGGACAAGATGATTCATTTTCTATAAGAAATGTGTCCGAGTTTCCTATGTCACAAATTTGAGTCAATCCCTGTCGCTTTTGTAAGTAAACAGGTAGGAACTGATGTGATGGTTTTTGCCACACTCATATCAATATGATATGTATCGTTTGTTCTTAGTGCTTTCATCAGAATCCATTCTTCAGGAACCTCAAAACCTGGTTTGAGAATTAGGCATCAAGACTTGTCAAACATTACAGAGTACTCCTTGTAACACATTTTTGATACGCTTAACAGATTATGCTTAAGTTGTTCGCAGTAGTTGACATTGTCGAAGCTAATACAACTATTTGATACTACGCCTTGACTGGTGAGACTTCCGCCTTTCTCACCTGCAAAGGCCACATAGCCGCTTCTGAATGGTTTAACATCTTGAAGCAATGCCATGGTTTAACATCCACTATCTACATAACATCGGTTAGTAATAGTCCCTGTTGGACGTCCCTGCATGAGTCAAAAGAAATTACTTAGATTTGGAGACCCAAGCCATTGTGGTCTTGGGTCGTCCATTCTTCTCAAAATAAAAAACTTCTATTAATTCACAGTCGTGACTATCAAAAATTGGTGATTCCGTTTGAGAATCTGAATTAGAAGATTGAGAACCACTGCCTTTCTTTTTCAGTGACAGTCGTGACTATCAAAAAACTTCTATTAACTCACAGTCGTGACTATCAAAAATTTCTTTTTCTGTAAAGCGTTAGGTTTTTCTTTATTAATAGATGGTATACTAGAAGAAGCAATACCATTTTGACTTTCAAAAAAATGTTAATTCAACTTTTCTCAACCTCTTGTTCAGACGTCTCTTCTGTGGTTTTAAGAGTTTGACCACAGGTTTTCTCACCAGTTCGTGCACTACCAAATGTAGATGCACCAGGACTAACAGGTTGCTTATCCCATTTCATAATAGATGGTACAGCCACATGTGTTGCTTGTGGATTTACCATTTGTTTAAATGGTGGTTTCACCATTTTCTGAATAGGAATATAATCTTGTTTCATTTGTGGTTTCTTAGGATATATAGCCTGTTGAGGGACAACTAGCTTCTTCTCCTGGTTCTTTTCAGGACGGTTCACAACAATGTGGCCTACTGTACCACAATGAAAACAAGTTATTTTCTCTTTGTGCTCTGTATGATAAGGCTCATTCACTTTTGATGTGGAAGGTTCACTTTGATGAACAAGAGGAGATGTTTGATGAATGGTAATTGGTGTTTGAACAGATGTCTCCTGAGTCTTGGATGTATAATTCTTTAACATATTTTCATGAAAATTCTTCCCAAGTTTGTTTGTAAAATTTTCTTTCTTGGATTGCTTCATAGTTTTGAAACATCCATAAAGCAGGTTTTTCAATTTATTGTTGGACTCAACAACATCAGGTTAAGTTAAGATACAAATATCACGGTTGGTAATACTATCATATTGAACCTTGGGTTCAACAAACATTTCCTCATGAACAACTCCATCAACTTTGATGTTATCATTTAGTTTAACAGAGTTATTTTCCTCGTCACTTTTAGAAATTGAATTAGCCTTATTTGAAGATTCATCCAGACAAGATAGATCAATATCAATTGGACCATTGACAAATTTGTCGTTTAGTGGTGGAGGAATGGCGTTGGTACCTAAACCTTGCCCATTAATTTGTCTGACTAATGATTCGTAATGTTCCACAACAAAACGTGAGTTTTTCAACTTCTCAAGTTTTCCTTTTAACTACAAAATTTCATTTTGTAGTTTGGCATGTTCAACATTCTTCTTTTCTAATGCTTTGTATGCAACATCAAGGTGAAATTGTTGTTCACTGATTGTAATTGAAAAATCATGTTTATCGTACCTTAGATTTTCAATTGTATCTTTAAAACGATTTTCATTTTCTTTATAGTTTAATGTTGCACACTGAAGCGGTTAGAGTTGATCAATGACTCGATCATTCTCATCTTTCAGAATCTTACAATTTAAACAAGAAATAGAAATATTGGCAAAAGCATTAGAATCTACCTCACTGTTGCTTGACGATTCTCCAATGCCCATATGTGCAAATGCATATCCTTGCTGAGTAGCAACTCAAGTTTCCCTTCTTTCTGCTTCCATAAGTTCAACAATTTCTACCATCAATCTGATTTGAGTTTGAGAAATAATGGCATTTTCCAAGTGAACACCCTAATCAAAACTATCATCCTGTTGAACTACTAATGCATTTGATGTAGTTCCCTAGTTTTGATTTTGGTTGTTCTGATTGTTGTAACTTTGGCTGTTTCCTAGACTAGGTCTAGTAAAACCAGAAATAGGTGCTCTTTCTTTCTAACACTCCCTTGCAAAGTGTCCATAGTTTTGACATTTATGACATTTGGCTTTTGATTTGTCAAAACCAACCCTTGCATTTGGATGTCCACCAATGAACTTCTGTTCGGTTCTATTCAGAAAACATTTAACCCTTCTTAAGATCATCGTCGTATGCCATTGAATATCAATATCTTCCATGTCATCAGGATCTACACGATTGAAATCCTCTTCAATGGTTTCTGGATCTGTAAGCTTCCTACCAATAAAGTTTTCATAGGCAAGCATAAATGATGCAAATAAGGTGACATGATCTTCAGCAATCTTTGCAATAACATTTTGATGAGCTGATGATGTAGACGGACCTTTTGTGAAATTAGATCTTGAAGCAGCAAAACATGTTGAGTTCATACAACTGTTGGTATGAATGTCTTCTTGTGAAGAACTTCCGGAAAACAATGCAATCCCTGGACTTGAAGAGTTTGATGTGGAAGATTTTCTAAAATAAATTCAAGGATCTTGAACTTTAGGTCGATTACCGGTTTCTTTCTTTCTCAAATTCATATCATCTGCTTGAATCTTCCCTATCGTTTCATCAAGTGTTATTTCGTCGTGCTTGTTGTTTTCTCGCAGTAGGATTGTGTACATGTCGAACTTAGGAGGTAGGGAATCTAGAAACTTGTCAACTAAGTCATCTTCAGAGTATCTCATCCCATATGATTTTAATTCTGTTAACAAGTGATAGAATCTAGAGATCAAGTCATCGGTAGACTCGTTTTCTAAATGATTAAAATACTCATATTGTTTTCTCACTAAGTCCTTCTTGCTTCTCTTCACATCACTGTTTCCTTCACATCTCTTTTATAAGGATTTTCATAGGTCTTTTGAAGTTTCATAGCCTCTGAAACTGTGAAATAATTCTCTGGATGGTGCCATGGTGATAGAACCATGTGTTTTTTTTACAAGTCATAAGCTTTCTTTTCTTCTTCGGCCAGCCTAGACACAGGTTTGGGAACATTCTCATCAAGGTATTCATGTGTTGGATGTTTATACCCTTCCAGAATGGGTATCCACATGTTTGAATCATTGTAAGAAACGTACTCCTCGAATCTTGCTTTCCAATTTGAATAATCATTTACGTTCAGAAACTTTGGTGGTTTTTGTGGAGTCCCTATTTCATTATCATAATTCAACATGCTACTGATGTTCTGAAGATTTTACATTGTGTAAAACTTAGTCAAAAACTCAGAAATTTAATCCAACTTGCGTACTTGAAAATGGACTTGCGTATTTGTCAAATACGCATGAACAAATGGTCTTACGTATTTTGTTTAAGTACGCATGAACAATAACTACGCACCAATGTTGTCTTACATACTTGATAAGTATGCAGGAGTTTGATAAGTGCGCAAGAACAGTACCAGATTCAAATAATTATGCAAAATCACTTTTTGAACAAGTACATCCACTTGTCTGGTCAAATAGTGACCTATAGTGTTTGTTGTGTATGAAGAATGTGATACAATTAGAGAATCAGTTTCTTGATTCTATGCAACTATTGATGAACGGATCATCCAAACAACAACTATACAAAGATGGATGTTGGGATCTTCAAGGAAGAACAAGTATATGAACATGTGTAATACTTGGTTCTGAAAATCTCCAATGTTGGTTCAAGGAATATGTAAATCAATACAACACTTTATCGAAAAATGTTCCTAACACACTCACAACACTCGAAAATAAGAGCAATGTCTCTGATACCACTTGTAGGTCCCATGGGTGTGTATCAGATCGAGATCGTGTGGGTGTGTAGTTTAGTCAAAAAGAGTGCGGAATCCATATGACTAGATTGAACGATAGACAACAAACGTAAACATGATAACATACACGGTCTATTATCTCAGCCAATTGTTTATAATCACAAGTACATACTCTCCAATATTGTTGGAACGGATACAAGAACAGAGGGTGCGTACTTTTGTGTGTGTGTACTGACGTTTTTAAATGACACGATAACTCAGCTATTTATAGACTAGCCTCCTGCGTACCTGTAAGTACGCATGAAGACTTTTCATGCGGACTTATCTAAGTACGCATGGCATGTTTGTGTACTTAACAAATACGCAGGAACATCCTCCATGCGTATTCGTATAGTACCCAAAACGTACTTACAACTGAAAGAAACATCAGATAATTACAAGTACAGACATAACTGATTACAACTTGATAAAAGGCAAATACAAGTAAAAACAGATAGACTGAATTACAGATAAACAAAAAACTAGTGTAGTATCCAGAGTGTCTATCACAAAAGATGCTTCTACACCTATCGTATTTCTTAGTCATATGTACCAATACTGATGAGTCTGCCGATTGATGTTGTTGTAGGATGGAGTTAATGGTAGAGAGACATTACCGGTGTCTTTTAATAGCATGACGTATGTGGTGGAAGTCAGGCATTATGTTAGGGCAGAGATCCTTAAATCATTGTCGTTCAAATGAGGTTCCAAGTTTGTATGTACGTGTGGTTCCACATGATCCAAATGGGTCTATCCTGACCAGTATAGTTCTCTCCCATTCAGCCCTGATTATCCACCTCGCGTTCCCTTCTAATACGACAGTTTCGCCTGTCATATCTTATGGCGAAGATTTTTGTCATCCAATCTAGCAATTCATGGAAGAGAGTAAACATAACACACCGAATGAAGACTACATATGTCAAAGAAGAAAACTAACTCCACAGCTGGAGTAGTTGCAGGTGTGGTGCAGCTACAGGTACAGCTTCAAGTACTATTCAACCCGTAGCATTACCAACATCGGTAACTGACGATTACTACTGTCGTCACCCGAGCTCAGCTCGTAACTTGATTTCCCAGGGTTATAGTGTGATGAGTACCCGTCATTCTTGATTCGTAATCCGAAAAATGATACTATGTTGGGTCATGTTATAGGTGTTTAATGTTTCCTCATTTACATGTATTAGATGTTAGTCACGTATACCATATAATTATATTTAGTATTAATGTAGATAATGATACCCACGTGTAACTTCATACACTAATGGTCTGCTCAAGTTGTTCGACAACAATTGGAATTTATATGCACAGGTCTTAAGTGTTCTTAATGTGATGTAATCCTTATAAATCTTGGTCCCTAAATGAGTCTAGTTAGAGCCTAGGTGTCACTAAGGAAACCTAATTCGGTAAAACCATTGGCTCTGATACCAATCTGTCACACCCCCAAATTTATTCACTTAATAAATAATTTAATTAAGGTTGCAATGATTTGTAACATTACACAACAGCGGAAGCTAAAGTAAAGACTTTTAAGGTGTTGAACAACATTACAAATACTAAAATAAACTAGTTCATTGTCCTAGAACATTATACGTCAAAACTGTCTCGAGGTTTGATAATCATGCTTCTTCATCCTCTAAGGTTTAATCCAAATGGCTAACCTCTTCCAATCGTGCCATAGTTATCTGTTACCTGAAAAACATACTTAAAATGTCAACACAAAAGTGGCCGAGTTCACAGGTTTAAGTGTTGCGATGTAAAGTCGTTTCCTTGAAAACATTTATGGTATATACGTGGCCAAAATGTAAAATCGTCTTCCTCGAAAACCTTAATAGTGTGTACATGGGTATTATATTAAGCCGTTTTCCTCGAAAACATGTGATGATTTCCTAGTCATAAAATGAGTAGTTTTTCCAATGAAAACATGTTAATGAATTTATGCCCATGTCAAGCCCACTTTAGAGAAGTTGTTAAGGATAAGAACAGTAACCAAAACAAGTAGCGGTTTCATGTGTATATGATAAACAAAACAAGTAATATTTGACCCATTTGTAAACTAGCTAGGAATACAAATAATATGTATATACATAAGGCATAACCAAACCATAACACAGGTTTTTTGCCCCTCGCTCGTACCTCACTACAATTGTTTGAACACTATGCGATCATTTGACCACAGTTGACTTTCGTTGACCGGTTTTGACCGAGTCCCGAGAGAGCTTAAAACAAGCCTAAATATCCCGATATAACCGCCATAACATGTGTAAAAGTTCACATTAATCCACAGGAATGAAACCCGGCCACCAAATCAACTGATTTAAACCAAAATCTCTAGATCTACAACGTACATCAACAGATCTGAAAATTAAATAGTTTATTCGACAAGAAATGGACTCGGATTCGAGTTTTTACCTCAGGTCGTCGGAAAAAAGAATGAAAATCACGGAATCAGAATTATGGACCTCGTTGGAACTTCAAATACAAAACCAAAGTTATACTAGGTGGATCTTATATCGAAAGAATGATGCGTACAAGAAGGTAAACTCACCGGAGGCTTACCGGAGTTCTCGTTGGAAAAATGATCTCGCCGGAAAAGCGATCTTGCAGGCGAAGCGACTGAAATCCCAAGTCGTAGTAACTGTTGGACCCGTCGAAAGGTTGTGGCTCACCGGAAGGACGAACCCGTTCAGATCCAGGTCGAACTCCGTCGTCTTTGCCCAGATCCACCTCGTCCCGCCACCTTCGAGGGTCAACCACCCGTCTACACCCTATCGCAATCGTCTCCTTTTCCGGTTCCAGGCTCGCCGTCGTCGGAGATGGTGGTTAGTGCCGCCGGAAGACCGGGCTCTTCAGCCCTAGCCACCCAAAATCGTATTCTCGTTGTGATATTCACTCGAGTCACCGTCTCCGTTCATGAACTGGTCGTCATCTTCGTGGTTCGCAGACCCCACTGCTTCTTGTCGCCGATATGTTACCGGGGGGGCCACCGGAAGGGGGCGGCCTCCTCCCTTCATGCTCTCTCTTTATCGATTATTCTCTCTCTAGACACACACATGGTGTGTGTGTTTTGGGTTTGAAATGGGAGGGTCTCCTACTTTTATCTCTAGGGGTTTGGGGTGGCCTCCCAAGAGGAATAATACTGGCTTGGGGTCTGTCGCGTATCCTTTCGCCTCTAACACGTTAAAAATTCCCGAATCATTACCTAAAAATTATTAGGATTACATGACGTTTTTATAACCATTATCTAAGTATTTAAATTGTGAAATCTTTGCTTCAACAGGTGTACAAGCCGGTACACGCCTGTACCGTGTGTCTAAACGTGTTCGTTCGTTTAAACGTTTTGCATTCTAAATGGAACTATTATCTCTTAAATAATAATAATAAAAATAATAGTAATTCAAAATGATAAGGTATAAATCATTAGTAATGTTTATATATGATAATAGATCACCGAGTTAAGTTTGCGTCAGTATTCGTCACAGTCGCGTGTTCCATATCGTAAGACTCACGCGTAAAGGTTCTTAAATTAATCGTTCGGATAATTATTAATAATTACAATTAATATTTAATATTTAAAAAAACATTGATATTGGGTCGTGTACCCGTTACTAACCATGAACGCCTTATTTTATTTAATCTGTACGTTGTAAAGCTATGTAAACCTTCTGCATTAACAATACGTTATCTCGAATCATCCCGTGATCCGTCAACACAAGGTTTCATATCAAACTTGCGTATTGGGCCTAATACTGGGCCGTTAATGGGTCGAGCCCAATTATAGTGAATTAAATATCAAAGGTTTTTGTTCTTAATTCAGGGTTGTCACGGTACGTGACCAAAGGAATTCTGTTCTCCTTTGATCAGGAGTTGGACATTCTGGCGCCCTCGTTAATTCGAACTGCTATACAACGGTGACACCTGCAAAAATTTCAGAACCTAAAACTTATTTGTCGAGCTAAACCGACCGGGCCCAACTGGGCCTAATAAGGCCCAAAAGAAATCCAAACCCATTTGAGGCCCAATAACCAATTTACATAATACGAACATCATACTAGCCGCTTGCATTCATTTAACAACTCGTTATGCGATTATAAGAATTTAACTTCAATGTGACTTTAACGCGTCAGTTAACGGTTATCACCAGATATTCGGTATGAAAGTTGTTTGAGACAACGAAACATTTATATTAATTATTTATATTCATTCGGAAGGTCTGTTCAGACAAATACACGCGTAATACGGGTATATAAACGTTAAACTGCGTCAGATGCTAGTAAGACTAACGATAGCGGTAAGGTTGTTACCGAAACATATTTATACGAAAAATATTATAAGTATTCATTTAGTATGTAGTAAAATAATATTAATAGTACTCAGAGCATGAAACAATTAAAAAGAACGAAATCGTTAAAAACACGGTACCGACGTGTCACACCCCACCAAGGCGGAAACGCGAGGCGTAACATTCACTGGTTTCCAAAGCATATGATTACCGCAAACACATACATGTAATTGGATACATAATCGAGTTTAAAATAGTTACATCACAAAGTATCAAATTGAGTTTACAAAAGTTTAAGATTAGGCAAATATGACTCAAGACCATGAGTTATACAAGAGAAATCCTCCCAAAAGCCGTATCCACGTGCATGCATGTATCCTACATTGCTATCCTGATGGCCACGTTCAATTTCCTAAAAACATACTTAAAAATGTCAACACGAGGTTGGTGAGTTCACTAGTTATTATAAAGAGTTATCATAAACCCAATGTTTAAATCTGATCATTTTCCGATCAAAAATCATTGTTAAACCTGATCACTTTAACCTGATCAGAACTCTTTTGTTTAAACCTGATCACTTTAGCCTGATCAGAATTCTTTTGTTTAAAACCTGATCACTTTAACCTGATCAGAACTCTTTTGTTTAAAACCTGATCACTTTAGCCTGATCAGAACTCTTTTGTTTATATTACCAATGAATATGAATACTAATCCGATCTATTGACCCCATTTGTAAGCTTGCAAGGAATACAAAATAGTATGTAATGTACGAGACCGTAACCAAACCCCAACATTCTGTGCCTCCCCTCGCCTTTCTGCAAGTAAGACAATATGCGGTCATTCGGCCATTTGGACCCCTGGTTAGCGCGACTAACCATGACCGGAGGCGTCACCCCCAATAGTACTATTCATATAATCCCGGGCTAAGTCCATAACTAATGGTTACTAATTTATTCAGAGGGCTTTAAGCGATTTACTTTTCCCTCAATACACACATACGGTTAGATCATTAGTTCAATTCATTTACACACAAAAGTCTTTTACAAGTATGTTTCCACCCCAAATCATTTCAAAACTTTAGAAAAAGGGGAATTAGTGAAACTCACCTCGACAGTATGAATGCTAGCAATTATTTGAATAACAGCAGATTCGCCTATCCGTATCCTAATTACACAAGGATAACATACACGTTAAGACTACCCGTCTTAAACGCAAGTTGTTCACCTGACTTAGCAGATCTGATTGCTTTTGTTTAAGTATCATTTTACTTTTTCAACACTTGGTTCGTTATAAAATAGTTCTAAGTTACTGCCCCATGGGACTGATGAACAGGTATCGAAACTTCCTTAGTTTCGATTGAACAGAACAGATGTCGAAACTTCCTAGTTTCGATTGAGCAAAACAGGTATCGAAACTACCTAGTTTCGATTAAGTAATAGGTATCGAAACTACCTAGTTTCGATTGAGCAAAACAGGTATCAAAACTCCTAGTTTCGATTGATTAAACAGGTATCGAAACTCCTAGTTTCGATTGAGTAAATAGGTATCGAAATTATAGTTTCGATTACTGAACTTTGATTGACAGAATCAGTCCTTTATATTTTTATGTTTTAATCTTGAATTTGACACGCTTTTCTTGTTATCTTACTTGCGTTCGAACGATTTGTATGTTTAGCTACGGTTTTAAAGAAAATAAAATGGATGGTATCGAGTTTTTACCTCTGAACAGAAATGGTGATATTGAGAGAAACAGAGAAATGGTCTTGAATCTTTTGCTAAACTCTCTTCAGGAACACTTAAGATTCTTCTTGAAACACCGAAATTTGGAGGATTTTGCCTTAAACTGGACTTCGACTTGAAGGAGAATGGGGAAATTGCCGTAAGAAAATGAGAAGTATGAAAGGGATTGTGAGATTTCGACTGAGGAGGTATGGTTTTTATCTGAATTCCCGTAGGCATGTATGGGTTTTTCTAAATGTGAGTGAAGTAGCAAGTGGGAGAATGGCTCCTCTGACTTTCGGCCGAGAAAGTCAAGGAAGCGGTTTGGGTTAATAATAATTAGCTTTAAGTGTTAATTATTAATGGTATTAATATCAATTAGAGTTTTAAAGGGGTAATTTAATTCGGTTTAGATTCTTCACAGTATTATAAATTTAACCAGTTTATGGCTCGTTGAAGAAAATATTAAAATCGTGGTTCAACGTAAATTTTGTGTAATATATATATATATATATATATATATTTTCTGGTTATTTAATTTAACCATTAACGTTCGTATTTAGTCGGTTTATACTGCTTACTTTTTCTAGTAATTCTTTAAGATTTACTAGACTTGGAATAATCTCCTTTGCTAGACTTCTTGACTTTACTTAGTCAAAATAAAATATCAGGAAATAATAAGTATGAACGTGCATTCATGTAATATGGATATTGACCTGAAATGCTGGGTGTCACATTCTCCCCATGTTATAGAGAATTTCGTCCCGAAATTCAGTTCTTGTCATTCTGACTTGGAGTGTTTGTAAACAAGGACGGGTACTTAGATTTCATTTTATCTTCCCGCTCCCACGTATACTCGGGGCCGCGCTTTGAATTCCAACGTACCTTGACCAGCTTAACATGGCTGCGCCTTGTTCTCTGCACCTTCCAATCTGTGATTTCCATGGGTTCCTCAATGAAATGCAACTTGTCGTCTATGTGAATCTCATCAGGCGGTATAATTATTGTGTCGTCTGATAAGCACTTCTTGAGATTTGACACATGAAACGTATCATGTATATTGCTTAGTTCTTGTGGCAACTTGAGCTTGTAAGCTACAGGGCCAACCCTAGCGAAAATTTCAAACGGTCCAACGTACCTAGGGTTAAGCTTGCCACGGTTGCCAAATCTTGCAACTCCTTTCCAAGGTGAGACCTTTAACATGACTTTGTCTCCCACTTGGAATTCTAGAGGTCTTCCTCTGTTATCCGCGTAACTCTTTTGTCTGTCACGGGCGGCTTTCAGACGATCCTTGATTTTGAAAATCTTGTCCGTGGTTTCTTGAATAACCTCAGGACGGTTAGATGCTTGTCACCAACTTCTACCCAACATAGCGGTGAACGACATTTTCGACCATACAAAGCCTCAAACGGAGCGGCTTTGATGCTGGTGTGGTAACTATTATTGTATGAAAACTCAGCTAGCGGCAAATGAGTATCCCAATTTCCACCGAAATCAATTGCACACGCACGTAGCATATCCTCTAAAGTTTGAATGGTCCTTTCACTTTGACCAACTGTTTGTGGGTGATATGCCGTGCTCATGTCAAGACGTGTACCCATGGCTTCTTGTAATGATTTCCAGATTCTAGACACGAATCTGCTGTCTCTATCAGAGATAATAGAAATTGGCACTCCATGCCTAGCCACAATTTCCTTGATATAAAGCCTTGCAAGTTTCTCGGTTTTATCCGTCTCTTTGATGAGTAGAAAATGAGCTGATTTCGTCAAACGATCGACGATTACCCATATAGTGTCATACCCGCTCGACGTCTTGGGTAACTTTGTGATGAAATCCATGGAAATCTGTTCCCATTTCCATTGAGGTATCTCGGGTTGTTGTAACAATCCCGACGGTTTCTGATGTTCTGCCTTTACTTTTGAACATGTCAGGCATTTACCGACATAAATAGCAATTTCTCCTTTCATGTTCGGCCACCAGTAGAGTTCTTTCAGATCCTTATACATTTTATCCGAACCTGGGTGAATGGAGTACCTGGACTTGTGGGCTTCGTCCATAACCAACTCCCGTAAATTACCAAAACATGGCACCCAAATTCTATTTGCAAAGTATAAAGTATCATCTGATTTTGGCTCTAACTGTTTTATCATTCCTCGTAAAGCTTCATTCTGAATGTTTTCTTCTTTGATTGCTTCTTGCTGTGCCATCCGGATTTGAGTCGTGAGACTCGTATGAATTGTCAATTCTAGGGCACGAACACGGAGTGTTTTAACTCGTTCTTTACGACTCAAGGCATCTGCTACGACGTTTGCCTTGCAAGGGTGATACTTGATATCACAGTCGTAATCATTCAGTAGCTCTACCCAACGACGTTGCCTCATGTTGAGTTCTTTCTGATTAAAGATGTGCTGGAGACTCTTGTGGTCTGTAAAGATAGTACATTTTGTACCGTATAAGTAATGTCTCCAAATCTTGAGTGCAAACACGACAGCACCCAATTTCAGATCGTGAGTCGTATAATTTTTCTCATGTACTTTTAGCTGTCTGGATGCATACGCTATGACTTTTTCTATCTGCATCAATACACATCCCAGACCTTGGTGTGATGCGTCGCAGTACACGATGAAATTGTCAGTCCCTTCGGGAAGGGATAGGATTGGTGCACTGCAAAGTTTTTGCTTCAGCAATTGAAAGCTGATTCTTATTTATCAGTCCAATCAAACTTTTTGTCCTTCTGAGTTAACGTGGTCAAAGGCAAGGCTATCTTTGAAAAATTCTCGATAAATCGCCTGTAATATCCTGCCAAACCCAGAAATTGACGCACCTCAGTCGGAGTTCTTGGTGCTTCCCAGTTTTTGATAGCTTCAATCTTGGATGGATCCACATGGATACCCTTCTTATTGATGACATGTCCGAGAAAATGAACCTCTTGGATCCAAAACTCACACTTAGAGAATTTGGCATAAAGCTTCTCATTCCTGAGTAGTTCCAAGATTAATTTCAAATGATGTTCATGTTCCTCCTTGGTTCGTGAATATATCAATATGTCATCAATAAACACAATCACGAATTTATCCAAGTACGGCTTGCACACGCGGTTCATGAGATCCATGAAGACGGCCGGTGCATTAGTCAAGCCAAATGGCATAACTAGGAACTCGTAGTGACCGTAACGAGTCCTAAAAGCCGTTTTTGGTATATCTTCTTCCTGAATTTTCAGTTGATGATACCCTGATCGTAGATCAATTTTTGAATAGAAACTGGAACCTTGAAGTTGATCAAACAAATCGTCTATTCGAGGAAGAGGATACCGGTTTTTGATTGTCAGTTTGTTCAACTCCAGATAATCAATGCACATTCTAAAGGTTCCATCCTTTTTCTTTACAAACAGGACCGGGGCTCCCCATGGTGAGAAACTCGGTCTTATGAAACCTTTGTCAAGTAATTCCTGTAGTTGGCTCGATAGTTCCTGCATCTCGGAAGGGGCTAGACGATACGGCGATCGTGCAACTGGTGCGGCTCCTGGTACTAGGTCGATCCGAAACTCGACTTGTCTTGATGGTGGTAATCCTGGTAAGTCCTCGGGAAATATTTCCGAGTAATCTCTGATGATTGGTATGTCCTCAAGTCGACGTTCTTCGGGTTTCTTCTCAACGATGTGAGCCAGGAATGCACAATAACCCTTGCGTAGATACTTATGAGCTTTCATGCAGTTTATCGTCTTTAACATCATTCTACACCTTTTGCCTTGAATTGAAAGAATTTCTCCGCTTGGTAATGGGATACGTACAATCTTCTCGAAGCATACGATTTCGGCAAGATTCTTTGATAACCAATCCATGCCAATAACAATATCAAAACTCCCTAGCTCGACGGGTAGAAGGTCTATACTGAATGTATGGTTTTCTAAACATAAAGTACAACCCCTAATGACCTCTCCGGTTTCTATTAATTTCCCATTTGCTAATTCAATTGTATAACTTTGATCTAGTTTGCTGGCCTTAATACCGAGTAAGGATTTAAAATCATTCGACACAAAGCTCATATCCGCACCCGAATCAAAAAGTACAGAGGCATAGTGATTATTTATCGGGAATATACCAGTGACGATGTTCGGGTCCTGGCGTGCGTCCTTTGCACCCATCACAAATGCCCTCCCTGGTGCCTGAACGTTGTTCTGATTCTTCCACTTGGGACAATCCCTCTTGAAGTGCTTCCGGTCACCACATATGAAACATCCCGGTTTAATTTTCCCCATTCGGTTGCTAGTTCGACAAGCTTGTGTGGTGTGACCAAACTTGTCACATTTTCCACACTTGATGCACACGCCGGCATGATGATTTCCACACTTCTTACATCTCGGTAGGCTCCTATCATACTCCTTTCTTTCCACTGTGTTGACTGCAAAGGCTTTCATAGTTCCTTGTTTCTTAAACCCTTGCTTCTAAGACTTGTTACTTGAATTTCCCATCCACTTTCTTTTCTCCCCGGATCTACCTTCCTCGTTCTCCTTCCTCACAAACAATTCATTACGTACTGCATCATCCTTTAGTTTGAATGCTAAAGTTATAGCACTCTTGGCATCTATTGGATTAGATGATGTTACCATGCTACGAATTTGAGGCGCAAGACCCCACAGATACCTCTCAACGCGCTTATGTTCTGGTGTGACCATATGCGGTACTAGAATCGCCAATTCATTGAAACGGTCGGTGTATCCCGCTACATCATCTCCTATCATCTATAGGTTCAACATCTTAGTTTCAATCTTTTGCAATTCGTTTCGAGGACAGTATTCCTCAATCATCATGTTTTTTAAGTCTTCCCAAGACAATTGATACGCTGTCTCTCTCCCCAAAGTCTTCATTTGAGTATTCCACCAAGTTAAAGCTTTATCAGTGAGCATGCATGTAGAATACTTCACCATGCAGTCAGCGGTGCATTCCCTAATATCAATCACCGACTCCATCCTTTCTATCCATCTCATTAGACCTACTGCACCCTCGGTGCCATTGAAACTGCGGGGATTGCAGGATAGGAAGGCCTTGTAGGTGCACTTCCTATTTGGAGCATCTGTAGAATCACAAGTCATAACGTTATTAATTCGGATCATGACTATGTGTTACGGCTTATTTATTCTATTACCTCCGGAACCTCCGGCTGTTCCGCTACCTCCTGCACCTCCTCCGCCGGTACCGCTACCATTTCCTCCACCACTATTTCAGTTTGCTTCATACTGCTCCATAGCAGCAGCTACTCGCTGTGCTATGAGTTGCTCCACGTTTTGGGAAATCGTCTCGTTGTTGTCACCAGTAGTGTTACGGGGTGTCCCACGTTTAGGTGCCATGACGTTCTTTCTAACATATCAATTAAAAAGAAACAACATTATATAATAATAATGATAGGTCATGACATAAGGATACAACAACATCAAACGTAAACAACCATCCTCACAACGTAAGCCATCATATACATAGTTAAAACATACATAGTACATTGTTCCAAAAGACAAGGATACAAAAGGGATAGGTTCACATGACCACATCAGTACCAAAGTTTTAAACTACATAATGTGCTATGGGCACAACCCGCCCATAATAGGTTTAAAAGAAGAAGTGGGAGTACAACCCAATCATCATGGCAAGTCCCGCCATGACAAAGCTAGCCCTAGCCACAAAGTATGCAGCCAAAGTCCTTTCTTCCAGCACCTCCACCATGTCTCGGACCGTGAGAGTGAACTGCCAGTCCCATATCAGCTCTCAACTCTAGATAGTCAGTGGCACCCTGTATGTCTCGGGTGCTGTCCTCCAGAGTCTGTACTCGAGATCCGAGCCCTTGACGTAAGCGCGTGGTTGCATCCCCATGTGCCCAAATATCATCTAGGAGATCATCAAGACGCTCCTCAGGCGTATGAACACGTGCTACTAATGTAGGCACTGTGAGCTCCATGGCTTCCCCAGTGTGGGGTAAGGGTGTTGGGGAGTTGGAGGACTCTCCGAGCTCCAAGGTAGAGGGAATGCTCTCCATCTCCCTCCATCGTGCCAGGGTACGGGGCATCCAACGGATAGTCCCCACCGTAGGGTGGTAACAGGGTCATTGCCTAGGTGGTTCCTCATCAGTCTCCAAGTTTTCCGGGTCACGGGCTGCGAGGGTTCTCTTGCGTGGAAATCAAACTTTCTTCCTAGCACTCTTTACCATAACTGGTCCTCCGCTTTTCTTTCGGTAGACGATAGGCGGTTCTCCGAGGGCAACTTTGGGTGGTGTCGAGCTGCGAACTTGTACTAGATTTTTGGGGCGTGTGGCGGAAAGTTCCTCGTTGGATTCAGGGTCAGAGACGGGGTCAGAGTGTGAATGTGACGACATGCTTGTGACTACAATATCCACATGACATGATGACTGGTTATGCAATGCTTATGCAATGAAAACGTTTTAGTGAGTCATTTAAATTATAGACTAGGTTCCATTTTAGACACCTAGTTCGCTATAATCAATGGCTCTGATACCAAGTTCTGTCACACCCCGCCAAGGCGGAAACGCGAGGCGTAACATTCACTGGTTTCCAAAGCATATTATTACCGCAAACACATACATGTAATTGGATACATAATCGAGTTTAAAATATTTACATCACAAAGTATCAAATTGAGTTTACAAAAGTTTAAGATTTCGCAAATATGACTCAAGACCATGAGTTATACAAGAGAAATCCTCCCAAAAGCCGTATCCACGTGCATGCATGTATCCTACATTGCTAACCTGATGGCCACGTTCAATTTCCTGAAAACATACTTAAAAATGTCAACACGAGGTTGGTGAGTTCACTAGTTATTATAAAGAGTTATCATAAACCCAATGTTTAAATCTGATCATTTTCCGATCAAAAATCATTGTTAAACCTGATCACTTTAACCTGATCAGAACTCTTTTGTTTAAACCTGATCACTTTAGCCTGATCAGAATTCTTTTGTTTAAAACCTGATCACTTTAACCTGATCAGAACTCTTTTGTTTAAAACCTGATCACTTTAGCCTGATCAGAACTCTTTTGTTTATATTACCAATGAATATGAATACTAATCCGATCTATTGACCCCATTTGTAAGCTTGCAAGGAATACAAAATAGTATGTAATGTACGAGACCGTAACCAAACCCCAACATTCTGTGCCTCCCCTCGCCTTTCTGCGAGTAAGACAATATGCGGTCATTCGGCCATTTGGACCCCTGGTTAGCGCGACTAACCATGACCGGAGGCGTCACCCCCAATAGTACTATTCATATAATCCCGGGCTAAGTCCATAACTAATGGTTACTAATTTATTCAGAGGGCTTTAAGCGATTTACTTTTCCCTCAATACACACATACGGTCAGATCATTAGTTCAATTCATTTACACACAAAAGTCTTTTACAAGTATGTTTCCACCCCAAATCATTTCAAAACTTTAGAAAAAGGGGAATTAGTGAAACTCACCTCGACAGTATGAATGCTAGCAATTATTTGAATAACAGCAGATTCGCCTATCCGTATCCTAATTACAGAAGGATAACATACACGTTAAGACTACCCGTCTTAAACGCAAGTTGTTCACCCGACTTAGCAGTTCTGATTGCTTTTGTTTAAATATCTTTTTAGTTTTTCAACACTTGGTTCGTTATAAAATAGTTCTAAGTTACTGCCCCATGGGGTTGATGAACATGTATCGAAACTTCCTTAGTTTCGATTGAACAGAACAGATGTCGAAACTTCCTAGTTTCGATTGAGCAAAACAGGTATCGAAACTACCTAGTTTCGATTAAGTAATAGGTATCGAAACTACCTAGTTTCGATTGAGCAAAACAGGTATCGAAACTCCTAGTTTCGATTGATTAAACAGGTATCGAAACTCCTAGTTTCGATTGAGTAAATAGGTATCGAAACTATAGTTTCGATTACTGAACTTTGATTGACAGAATCAGTCCTGTATATTTTTATGTTTTAATCTTGAATTTGACACGCTTTTCTTGTTATCTTACTTGCGTTCGAACGATTTGTATGTTTAGCTACGGTTTTAAAGAAAATAAAATGGATGGTATCGAGTTTTTACCTCTGAACAGAAATGGTGATATTGAGAGAAACAGAGAAATGGTCTTGAATCTTTTGCTAAACTCTCTTCAGGAACACTTAAGATTCTTCTTGAAACACCGAAATTTGGAGGATTTTGCCTTAAATTGGACTTCGACTTGAAGGAGAATGGGGAAATTGCCGTAAGAAAATGAGAAGTATGAAAGGGATTGTGAGATTTCGACTGAGGAGGTATGGTTTTTATCTGAATTCTCGCAGGCATGTATGGGTTTTTCTAAATGTGAGTGAAGTAGCAAGTGGGAGAATGGCTCCTCTGACTTTCGGCCGAGAAAGTCAAGGAAGCGGTTTGGGTTAATGATAATTAGCTTTAAGTGTTAATTTATTAATCGTATTAATATCAATTAGAGTTTTAAAGGGGTAATTTAATTCGGTTTAGATTCTTCACAGTATTATAATTTTAACCAGTTTATGGCTCGTTGAAGAAAATATTAAAATCGTGGTTCAACGTAAATTTTGTGTAATATATATATATATATATATATATATATATATATATATATATATATATTTTTTCTGGTTATTTAATTTAACCATTAACGTTCGTATTTAGTCGGTTTATACTGCTTACTTTTTCTAGTAATTCTTTAAGATTTACTAGACTTGGAATAAACTCCTTTGCTAGACTTCTTGACTTTACTTAGTCAAAATAAAATATCAGAAAATAATAAGTATGAACGTGCATTCATGTAATATGGATATTGACCTGAAATGCTAGGTGTCACACGACGCGTACCGGTTTGTATATCAATTGAAACGTAAATTTCATGATTAAAAGTACGTAAATTATATTATTATTATTTCATTTTGATTAAACCCTAAACACCCACTTAGAGAGACCACCGGTCACCACCTCCGATAGGTCTCACGACGGGCACAGGCAGCAAGTGTAACATCCATGATTTTCTGGTACTATTTTACTTTATTTAATACAATGATGACACTCCATTTTAACCCCTTACTCGTCCAACATAATATGTCACAGCAATTATTATTTTAACATGTATAAATTCTAATTTTCAATCTTGCATTTAAATATTATTATATATATAACGTACGTATGTATATTCATATAAGTTTTTATATATCTGTTGTTATATTAATTAAAACAAAAGGTTAAACTTATAAGTTTTAATCATGTAAATAATTTTTTTTTATAATATATATTTACTTATAAATATATATATGTAATTATATATAGTTGTTTATTTTAAAATTAATGTTACAATTTGTAATTTTATATCAATGGAAAAGTTGTTCTTTTATGAAATACTCATAATCAAACCAATAAAAAAAATTAGATTCTTGTAAATATTACAAAAATATTTTTATAAGTAATTAAAATGAACTTTAAAACAATTGGTCTTGAACCCATTTATTTTTGAACCCCATCACTTTGTTTGAACCCCCTCTATTGCTCTGAACCACACCTTGAACCCCTTCTCTTTATTTTGAACCCTAGAACTCAAATCAACTCAATTTTGACCATGAAAACGTCAAACCGCGTGATTCCATCTCCAATCCTTGTAATTACGGGATGCAAATCCTCCTAGAACAGTTTCTAGTCCATTTGCGATCTCTTGGGACTTGTAATCAATCTGATTGATTGAGATTTCGCATTTCTATCACCAAACATGGAAGTTACGGTCGTGATTTCAAAAACCCACGAATCATGCTCCAAAACCCGCAATTCCCATCGATTTAAAGAATGTAACAGGTATGTTATCGTCCCTTATAAATCCCTATCATCTAACTATACGAAATCATCCACAAATACGTCCCTGCCTCTCTAAAAATCTGCGATCTAAGCAAGGAAAAGAGGGAACCGAGCCCCTCTAAATCGTCAATTGCAGACTTCCTGTGGAGATTTCGTTCCAGGTAATTTTTTCCCTATGACCATCGATTCATCCTTCTGCTTCTGAGCTTGAAATCGTTTTGGTTTAGGATTGGGTATCGCACTATCGATCTGAGTTTATGATTTGGGGAAGAAGGGTAACTTTGGTGATGATGTTAAAGCTAACTCCTTTCTGTTCTAAATCGTAATGGCTCCTTTGACTAACCGGTTAAAGTTCTAAACTCCTTGGGGATAGGTCGCGGGTTCAAGACCTGTTTTCCTTTTTGTTCTGATTTTGGTATTCACACACACACACATTGTTATTAGTTTCATTAATTGTATTTCCTAAATAATGGAAAGTTAATTCACCAAGTTTTGCTTATCTAAGAAATCTTATTTTTCTTTTGTTCAATTCGTTGTGAATAAGTAAATAGATAAGAGGATTGTAAATAATAATAATAATAAACAAAAAAAAGGTCTAAAAACAATATTTTGTAACCTAAAATATTTAAAACAACATTATATATAACACATTCTTATTAATAACCATTCGATTTTATTAGTGTTTAACATTCAAAGTATAATTTCAAAACGTGATTATTACCTATTAATAAGTCACTCTTACTCGTTAATGGCTTTGTCCTAGTATTAGATTTTCAAATTATAAAATTTAAAGTGATGTTCATTTTAATATGGTGATTTTAGCCACTTTGGCTTTTTATTCATAATATAAATTTTACATTAAGATGATTAATATATTATTATTATGTTCGCAAATAATGTTAATTGTTATCACCGAGTTTTCTATTATATAAAACATCATTTACTCGTAATCCGATTTATAACTTATTTAGTGTGGTAACAATAAAGTTCGTATCTCTAATTTTCTCATTTGTTCGTTTGTTCAAATTCTTAAGTCCCGAAACGTCCCGTGTTTATTCCTGTTTATCATTCCTACATATTAAATAGCATATCTTATTTATTTAGGGCGTCGTTAAATCGGTTCACCCGTTCTCCCGATGTAGTTCAAGTGTAAGTCACAATATCAAGGTGAGTTACACAGCCCCTCTTTTTACCTTTTCACATATTTTGGGGTGATTCATGATACATTGAAAACTATTTGCAATACAATATACAATTCTACCTTTATGAACATGCGTGCAATTTGTTTTTTGTGCTTGAATGCTATGAGTTGAAACTACATATACATGACATACACGTGCAATCATTAACTCAGTACAAGCCAACGGTAACATTGATAGATCTATTGTGTCCGACAAACCCACCGAGGTAAGGTGATTGTTACCGACATACATTAGGATAACAAGTGTGTTATGTCTTAGTCACAAGGTTTGATTATACACCTAGTTTGACTATAGTGATTCTCCATAAATGCCTTATTTACTATGGTTCAGATGAATTGTATAAAACACTTGGAAACTACTTGAGATATCAAAACCTATGTATACTCACCAACTATTTAGTTGATCTTGTTTTTATCATGTTTCAGGTACTAACATTTGAGATCATTTACAAGATGCTACACATAGGATTGAGGACTTAGTTAAATAATAAATTTAATGTTATTGGTATACTTTGTTTTCCTTTGTATGATTGTACATGTTTTGTTGAATAAGTATTATGGAAATTTGGATTCAATTAATATATGAAACTTTAGTTTGATCAGGTGCTATTAAACAGTCTCCTTGTCCTGCCCTGACATATTCGGCTGGTGGTTGGGGTGTGACAGCGAGAACGACGGTGATGGCAGCCCTGTAGTGGCTGATGGCTATTCTGGGAAACAGAAGAAGTCGGCCAAGGCCATGGAGGAGACGTGACGGCGTCAGAAGGCAACCACCATAGGCGATGTCGGCGCACGGCGGAGACACCGCCATCCTATGTGTCTCATGTGACAAACCGTTGAATCTGAGGTACCGAATCCATGGGTAGCACCGTTTTGAGCATACGTGTGGTGATGATGTTGTCCCCGACGAGCCCCGGTGCCTACGTAGGTTCTGACGAACCTCCATTGAACTCGGTGAGGATGAAATCTATGATATTCCCTCTCTACATGGCCGGATCTAACTTTCCCGACCTTCACGGTGGCTGAGAGAGGTACATGATGAAGGCCACGGGTCTAGTGGTATGTGGCGGTTGGGATCGGATTTTCGACGACCTCAGATTAGGGTTCCAGTAAGGTTAGTTCTTTTCGGTAAGCTTCCACCTCGTTTATTTGTCTTTGGATTTCGATCTATACATTGTAACGTTCAAATTCTGTTTGGGGTAACTCCGGCGAACAGAGAAACTTTTCCGACGACTCCCGACGGTAAGTCTCAAACGACCATATCCGTGTTCAATGTCGTCCTACCGCCCGATCAATGAGGTTCGGGTTACATTTCTTCAAAACCTAGTATGTTACGTTACGGTTAATTATTTTCGTTTAGATCGGTAGATTTGGTTGCCAGGTTTCATCCCCGAGTATAAAATATGTGATTTTTGGACAGATTTAAGCATCCCGGGACTTGGTCAAACCCGGGTCAACGGCGGTCAACACATGGTCAATTCGTGAACCATAAGGTTTAGGACTCGTCGATTTGTAGACGAAACATACGAAAGGTCTTAACGCACGCTAAACACTTGTTTATATATATAATCACATTTGCATCGTTAATAAGATATTAAAGCTAACATGTGTGGTATGAAATGAAACGGGAGCGAACAACGAGGTTTTAATATGAACGGGAATTGCAAAACGTATTAATAGAGACTTGTACTCTAATAAAAGTGTTATTGACTAGATAAAATAACGTGCCTTTATTAATAATTTGATGTAACGAAGTATCGGTTGTATTTATATATATGATTTTGTGTGTATAAATATTAGATTTACAAACCAAGACTATTAATAATTATTAAATATGGTCGTTATTTTTGTTTGGAATTCAGTATATACACATAATGTGCTAGCACGTCACGAACAAATCCTTATTTTTATACATAACAAATAACTTTAGCAACGGGATATTTATATATATATGGACACGTGGAAGTATATTATTTTGACTAAAAACAATTTATATTTCATTGTAACGCGTATACGCATATATGTATATATATAAATGTTTTTGACAATTTGAATGTGAAACTAGATTGCAAGTAATTGTATAACCATATTTATACCCGGCAATGATTTTATTTTGATATAAAACGTATATGTATAAAGGTATATAGATTTCTCATAAATCGTTTACAAACCATAATATAACTACGCGTGCACATTTATTGTTGGTATAAGTTAATTAATCATAACTCGAGCGATGATTTTATTAAGTATAGATTATACCTATATAAATAGAATCTTATATTAGATTATAACTGTGACACCCGACAAATCCCAGTTAACCCCGTTAACTCTATTACAAACCTCAGGTACTAAACTGGTCATAATTCAAACTCTAATACACTTAAACTACAAGGACTAGTTGTGAAATTAACTCAAACTCAATTCTGTTGACTTTTTAGAGTCAAAATTGAGTGAAATTGTTTCTGTTGACTATTAAAAGTCAAACCCCTTTGTTCTTGATTCAAATTCGCGATCATAACCTCCTAACCGTTCGAATTCCCGTCTGTAACTCATAGCATTGATGATCTCTACTTCCTACTAATCATTTACATATGTTATAGTGCGTTAATGATTGCGAATTAAGACCCCAAACTTTAACCGTCGACCCTACCATCGTATACTATCGAATTCGCACCAATCCTCTATTCATTCTGCAATTGAACACCTGCGCACCTCATCCACGCTTCTCTGAACCTGTTGCACCAATCAATTCGACTAGAGATAAAGCCTAAGTCGGCGGAGACCAAGCCATGCAAGTCGGAACTCGTTTTAGTTGAACACTAGCAATCAGTTATCAATCGAGGTAATCAAACACTTCCTCAGTTTCGCCTTCATACATAGATCAAAAGCCCCATGATAATTCGGACATATAACATCGAATTGGTGATGAACCAATTCTAGGGTTCATGATCTCAATCCAATTAGGTTTAATCGAACCAATTAGATTATGTGGTTAGATTCACAATCCATTGTTTAACAAAAGCCCCATGAATCCAACTGTTAATCTTATAAGATTTAATCAATTTGATTTTGTGTTCATAAACTAGGGTTTCGGTTTTCAAATGAGTAATTAACGAATTTAAACTTGATGGTTTTGTAATTAAATTCGCCCACAGGTTCGAAATACCTCGATTATCAAAACCCCTATGTCTTTTGGTTCAATCGAAGTCATATTAAGTGGATTCAGGGGGAGTTCCGATCGGCTTCGATAGGGGGGAAGAACTCTGTGGGTTTGAGTGTTAAAACTATTTTGATCTGGGTCTAGTATGCGATACCCTAGCGGGCGTGATGGTTAGAGTGTTGTGATGTTGGGGAGGAGACCCGGGTTCAAGTCCCTCTACCCACATTATTTTTTTGAGCAACTTTTTAATATATATTTTTATACAAAAACATTCCCAATATTATTTTAATAATATATTAATACGTTTTAACACCGGAAACACACCCGTAGGATCGGGATCGAATTTATAATACATTTTAAGTATTATTTATATTTTAAAAATAATATAATTATTTATATTATTTCGTAAAATATCATATAATTCATAAAAACACACGAATATATATATTATATTATTAACTCGTGTTTGGTAGTGTTTTGTACGTACCACATCCATATTAAGTATTAAACTAAGGATTCTTAAATCTCGATGACATGTTTGTCTACTCATTAATCATTAGTGTGTCTTAGGACATCCGACCTTCCTGTATCGTTGTCACAAAAATCCTATGTGTTCCTAACGGTCATAAATCATATTCTAGGACATTCGTAGACTTTCTGCGTGCAATCCATTTGTGGTTCTTATTGCATCCATGTGTGGTGCTAATTACTACGCTCTACACAACTCAAGTGAGTTTCACGGGCCCATTTACTATTTTTAAACTAAGGGGGAGAAAACATGATGCAAACATATGATTCATGTAATTCTTATACTATCACTTGTTAAGACTAAGCGTAACACTCTATCATGAAAGTCCTTACACATCAAACCACTTAATATGAACTTAGCGAGGTAATCTTGAGTAGTACTACGGGGTTTGACAAACCCCACCCGCGTTAGTCGCGCTAACTCGATTGGAGGTCGAACGGGTGTAATATTGACCTAACATATCACCAATGTTGATAGACATGGTGGAAGACATTCAAACACAATAAACAGTCAGCTTTGATTGCGAGCGCTTTAGTAAACATGAACATATGTTAGCTACCTATTGATATATATTGAATGTACATGGTCTAGCAAACACTATTACAAACTGAAACCTGTGAACTCACCAACCTAGTGTTGACACATTTTCTTACATGTTTTCTCAGGTCACTAAGCGTAGGTGCACAATTAGGACATGCATTGGAGTCCTTTCATCATTTTCAAATATCTAAACTATTTACTTGTTTACTTTAATAATTTGACTCTGGGCGCGTTTGTTTTGCGCATTAAACACTTTATTTATCGCTTCCGCATTAACTCTGAACATTTATGGTTTTATTTAAACTCATATAGTGTCGTTTGACGTAACTAATGACTGAGATCCTCGTTTGGCACACGCCTTGCGGTAAAACTCCGTTAGTGAATTTTGGGGGTGTGACAAAATCTATATGTTCGAATTTAGTAAAACGATACTATTATTTTTGCTGGAAATGTTAATATTATTATAACCAATATAATAAACAATGCTTTCATATACAAGTCTGTTGGAACCTGAAAAACTGCTTCATTCCTGATAACTATAGGGGCTAGAGTGAACATTTTGTAAAACTAGGTTTTTGGTCAAGAATCACCAGAGTCGCTATTTCGGTAGTCAGCCGACTCTCTCAGAGTCGACTATCTTCATGGCGACTCTCTCTGTCTTTCTACAAATAGGAGACCAAAAACCTAGTAAAGCGGCACATGATTCATACGCGTTACTATAGTAATTTAGAGAGCCGGTAGGAGGGTTTTGTTTGCAATATTTGTAATCCAGGTGCTAATTGTAATCGTTTATTAGTGGAACTAAAAGAATCAAGCTTGTTTGTGTTATTATTTGGTTTGCTCTTCATCTTCTGTTTCTTATTTAAATCAACAATCAGCTTCTCTATAGATGATTTGTTAATTGTTTCCAAACTAGAATCATTCTAGAACAGGGACCCTATCATCACGACCTACAATTTGGTATCATAGCCTTTTTTGCTTTTGTTTTTAGTGATTTTCATTGAGTTTTTGGGGTTTTTGTTGAAATATGAATTTCTTTGATTTCTAACTTGATTTGTACCAAGTTCAGAAATTGATATTGAAATTCACTCAGAAACTTGTTTGTGAAGAGTTTGACAGATCTAATTGTCATTTTGGTTTAGATCTGAGCATTCAGTGATTGATTTGGTGTTATTTTGTAAAAAAATAGTATGTTGATGTTCTTGAGCCGATGGTCTAGGGTCGACTCTCTTGCTTGAGTGTCTGTTGTATTTGTTGATTGATTGTTCCAGCCGATTGTCGCTTGTGTTGGCCCATTGTCCGGGCCGACTGTCAGTTATTCTCGCCGACTCTCTTAGTAAATGCAAGTTTATGACTCACTAGTGTGAGCTGCCGACTCTCCTGAGCCGACACTTTAAGTGAGAATCTCTTGATCATCTAGAGGAGGTGCCGCTTGTTTGTTTTTACCAGCCGACTGTCTTGCTTGATCCGAGCGGACTCTCTGAGCCGACTCTATGTTTTTCTCATTTTCTGTCTTTGTTTGAGTATGTTTCGTTCAAGATGGCTATTACATCTATTACCCAAGTTGATCTGGAAACTAGGTCCATGACTAGACCTCCCAAGCTTCTTTCAACCGATGATTTCCCTAACTAGAAGAACCACTTCAAAACGTACTTTTACGTGACTGACTTCGGTCAGTGGATCTTGACGACTAATGGTCCACACTATCCAGTGACCACCGGAGAGGACGGTGTTCAAGCTCAAACTGATCCCGCAGCTTATACTGAGAATGACAAACTTCTGATCTTAAGAGATTATAAAGCCTTTGGTGCCATTAACATGGCTCTTCCGGCTGACATTATGAACATGTTTGAGGGGTACAAGACTGCTCAAACCCTGTGGCAAGCTTTGTGTGAATTTTATGAAGGCAATTCTGACTTGAAAGAAGAGAAGAAAGATATGCTTCAGAAACAGTATGATACCTTCAGGAGTATCAAAGTGGAAGGTTTATCAAAACACATCTCTAGGTTCATGGAAATTTCAAGCAAACTGAAACAAGCAGGGGTTGTAATTAGAAACTCTGATCTGATCAAGAAGTTGTTAGACTCTTTACCTTAGGAATGGAGCATACAATGTATGCTGATTAAAAGGCAGTATGTGAATGAAAACCCTGAAGTCATTTAAAATGGACATCGAGAAGCGTCAAATGAATAAAATGGGGTACAACAAAACCATGGCACTAATCAATGAAGCTTTTATAGCCCCAACTTCCTTAAGCAGTGCTGCTAGCTCATCTATATTTATTCCTATCATGGTTTCCGCTCCATCTACCATTCAGCAGAGTTTGTCAAGCAATGAAGCCAAAAGTAATTAGAAAAGTACCGCTGTTACAAACCCATCAAGTGAGCATATGGCTTTGTTCGGTCTGTTCATCAACAATTATCAAGCTCTCATTTCGGGAGAATTGATGGCCGGGGTGAGACACATTGAAGATGTTTTTCAAGTTGATCTAGATAATATGGAAGAGGTTAGTTTACAATGGCAGATGGCCATGTTAACATTAAGGGCTAAAAGGTTTATGGACAAGATTGGAAATAAGCATCTTGGTGGAAAGTCTAAAGGGTTTGACAAGTCTAAACTGAGACGCTACAACTGTAAGTAACTCGGGCACTTCAAGAGGGAATGTTCCCACCCTATCACCAATACTCTACCTCTTCCTACCATTGTTGTAATTACTGATGGTTAAGAATAGACTGATAAAGCAAAAGAACCAGCAAACGCTTTGGTAGTGAATGACTTTGATTGGAGTAATGAAATTGAAGAAGCTCAGGTTAAGGTATGCAAGGCTCTCATGGCTAACACTCCATCAACTCAGTTTGTTTTCCACGGAGTGGAAGCAAGTCTTGTTGAAAAAAAGAAGAATAAGGTGTTAAGAAAGATTATCATCAACATTGACTCTACTGGTCCTGCTGCTCTCCTAAGACAATTTGTATGACATCCGACATTTTCAGGTTAACTCCGTTAATGCAAACATCGTTATCTCAAACACTTATTTATACAAACTTAGTTATACAAACTTAGTTATCTCAGTTAGTCATGCATACACTATGTTTAATTAGGGTTAATTAAATGTGTCAGTTATTGCACAAACACTCATGCAAAGGTAATTCGGAGAATTACCGAATCGCACGAGTCGATCCCCGAGTCTGTCCCCGAACGTTGGTGATAATTAAAAATAATATTTCAAACAATAAATAATTTATAATTAATATAAATTATGTGACAATTCGGACTTTACAGGTTAACTCCGTTATCATAATCCAGTTAAATCCTAACACAGTTAACTCATTTCAAACCACAAGAACTAGTTCTGTCATTTTCAAACCCTAACAACAAGGACTAATTGTGTAATTAGCTCAAAATCAATTCTAACTAATTTTGAAAAGTCAAAGTCAATATTTAAGTTCCTGATCACTTCTGAAAGTCAACTAACCAAGTTCTAACTCAATTCAAACCCTAGGGATCAATTCTGTCTATTTCTAAGCTTATATACATGAAAATGCAGGGACTAAATCTGTAATTAAACTAAAGTTGATTCTGTTGACTTTTTGAAAGTCAAACTCATGACCATGATCCAGTTTGGAGCTCCATAATCTGAAAATCGTGCGAATTGATAACTAAAATGCACTTTAATGCCTTAAACGATCTTCATTAACACATTAAACACAGACATTGATTCGGATTAAACTCTAATTATGTGTAATTAATTCCTAACCGTCGACATCGTGGGTAAACACCATCAAATTACTCAAATTCATATACCAATTCACGAATTGATCTTCTACACACGATAAACGAAACTCTCTGAATCTTTTGCACACATGAGTCGCGCCGGAAGAAGTAAGGATCGCCGGAGACTAGCCACCCGAAGCCGGACCTGCATTTGATCGAACACCCTGTATTCGAATTCCAATCTGGTAACTTGTTACACCTTTACCTTTGCCTTCATCCGTAGATCAGAAGCCCCAACCTTTTGGAGGTTTATAACATCGAATTTTTTGAAAACCGATTCTAGGGTTCTTCGTACGAACCGGTTTGGTCGAGCACTACCCTAGACCTAATCTAAATCAAATTAATTTGTATGGTTAGCTTCGAAATTACCAACTTAATGAAAGCCCTATGAATTCAACAGATTTCATTATCAGAACTTACCAAATCGATTTTGTGTTCTAATCCTAGGGTTTCTGCCTTTTAATCAAGAATTAAAAAACCTTAAATTTAATGTTTATACAATCAAACCCGGCCATAGATTCTCAAATGCTCGATTTACAAAACCCCTATACATTTGGATCAAATCGCGATAGTTTTGGTTGGATTCGGGGCTGGGATTGGCTTTGGCTTCGAAGGAAGGAGGAACCACTGGGTTTGTATGTTAAAACCTATTGGATCCGAGTTTGTATGTGATACCCTAGCGGGTGTCACACCGCAACCGACGACGGAATACGTCGGGGCGGACGTGTAGACTGTTCATAAGCACATGATCATACTAAAGTTTCATATTTCATTAAATAAAATTTAATAACAATTGTTTCACCAAAACAAAGACAAATAGAGAACACAGTACTTTAAACAAAGTTTAATTGGTTAACTAGGTCTTGCAACATCCTACGTGGTGACTCCTAAATATAACTCTCAATTATTGGCACCTGAAACATGATGATAACAGAGTCAACTAAAAAGTTGGTGAGCACATAGATTTTAACACAACAAGTGTTATCAAAAGTTTTATGTACAATTCATATGATATCAAGGTTTAATAAGGTAATTATGGAGAACCACTATTGTTTAAACTAGGCGCACAATTAAACCTTGTGACTAATAGGCATAACACGCAGGTTATCCTTAAGTGTTTTCGGCAACAATCACCCTAACCGGGTGGGTTGGTCAGACACAATAGATCTATCATTGTATACTGTCGGCTTGCACTGAGTTAACGATTGCACTTGCACTATACACAAAAGTAAGTAAATGTTGTTTGCACTAACAGTGTTCAAGCATAAGGCAAAAATTGCACACATGATCATAATGTTTTGAATTGTAAATATTGTAAATAGTTTGAATGTAATCATGTTTCACCCCAAAGAATGTAAAAGTGAAAAAGGAGCTATGTAAACTCACATTGGATTTGTAGCTTGGATGCACAAGTACGGATAGTTGCACAAATTGTTTAGCTAACCCCGAGGTTGACCCATGTTTAAATGTTGTATGTGAAACAAATTCATGCTCACAAGAATAATGTATAACGATGTTGGACTAGGTTGAATGGTGTGTATACGTTTGTTAATAATGAAATAATATATTCGTTTAAATATGAATAATATGTTTGTTAATAAATGATTGAATATATGAGTGTGTATATATATATATATTTACATATACTAATAAATGTATATATGTTATTTTGTTTACGAATAAACATTCGATTATTATTTATTCAAATATATAGTTAATTTTTGTAATGACTCAACTAATTAGATAGTTAAGTTAGTTCTTTATTAAAATAAATAAGTGATAAAGAGTCATAAATTGCTCTATATAATTGGGTAGTTCATAAAATAGTTCATAAGGTTTAAATTAATAAAATATTTAAAAAATTTTATTGGTTTTTAACTTTCTAAAAAGGTTAAATAATTATTAAAAATCGTAAAGTTAATAATTTAGTTCCTAAAACATTCCCCAGTATTGGGAGGTTTATAAAATAATTTTTATAGGAAAGATTGGATTGAAAATAGGTTTTAAAAAAAATATGATAAAAAAATGCAACTCACGGGACTAGAACCCGGGTCACTAGGGGAAAGCCAGAATGCGCGAACCACTAGACCGGCTTGGTCTAGTGTTATAATGGTTTATGGTTTAAATTTTAAATCGCGTTTAATGGGGAACCGGATTTCATTTGCATAAAAAGGAAAGGGGTGTGGTGTGGGGCTGAACTCGAACCCGCGACCTTCTCCTTAACAGTCGTGAGCTTTAACCGGTGAACCTTGGCATATGCCTTGGTTTATATCCGGTACGAAATGTATTTAACACACAAGTCACAACCCATCTTCTTCCCCAACCCGATCGTCCCCAAACCCTAACCCCAATTCGGTTCGATTGATACCCGATAGACCCTTAAACCATGGGGCTTTCATTCCTTAGATGAAAACGAGTTTGTGGACATAAATTTTACTTGAAATGGTTGCAGATTGAGTGAGGGCGACCACAGGGCCGAAGTCGGCAAATCGTGAGCTTAACAGAGCAATAGAGATGAAATGCGAGGTGTACGAGCGTTCGGGGAGTTCGTAGTGAGTTTTATGAAGGTGTGGCACTAGGTTTTATAGGCCAAATTCATGTTTAACGCATCGAATTGAAGCTGTGATTGATTGTGGACGGTTATGAGCCGTTTGGCTTCATTTCCATTGAATTTGGTTGTTATTAGCTCATCATGGACTAGTAGAACCGTCGTTTGTTGATTTACATGGGATTTATTACACTTTAATACTCATAATCGATGGATCAATGTACGAATTTGATGGATGTTGGTCCGGTTTGCCTTTTAAAAGTCAAACCTGCGTGTTTCTGATTATAAATTGTAAATGGTTCAAATTGATGGGTCTAATGTGCTCAAGGGGGTTCAATGGTCCGAAGGGGGTTCAAACTAAATTTATTTTATTTAAACCTTTTGTTTTTATAATTAAATTTATAAAGCTTATAAGAATTAAAACTACAATTTTGAGATTGTTTATATAGTTATTAAACATATAAATTTTAAAAGATATACTAACTAATTGATTATATGGGTTAATAGTAACATTGTCATAAATATATAAATATATGGTTTATGGTTTAAATTTTAAATCGCGTTTAATGGGGAACCGGGTTTCATTTGCATAAAAAGGAAAGGGTGTGGTGTGGGGCTGAACTCGAACCCGCGACCTTCTCCTTAACAGTCGTGAGCTTTAACCGGTGAACCTTGGCATATGCCTTGGTTTATATCCGGTACGAAATGTATTTAACACACAAGTCACAACCCATCTTCTTCCCCAACCCGATCGTCCCCAAACCCTAACCCCAATTCAGTTCGATTGATACCCGATAGACCCTTAAACCATGGGGCTTTCATTCCTTAGATGAAAACGAGTTTGTGGACATAAATTTTACTTGAAATGGTTGCAGATTGAGTGAGAGCGACCACAGGGCCGAAGTCGGCAAATCGTGAGCTTAACAGAGCAATAGAGATGAAATGCGAGGTGTACGAGCGTTCGGGGAGTTCGTAGTGAGTGTTATGAAGGTGTGGCACTAGGTTTTATAGGCCAATTTCATGTTTAACGCATCGAATTGAAGCTGTGATTGATTGTGGACGGTTATGAGCCGTTTGGCTTCATTTCCATTGAATTTGGTTGTTATTAGCTCATCATGGACTAGTAGAACCGTCGTTTGTTGATTTACAGGGGATTTATTACACTTTAATACTCATAATCGATGGATCAATGTACGAATTTGATGGATGTTGGTCCGGTTTGCCTTTTAAAAGTCAAACCTGCGTGTTTCTGATTATAAATTGTAAATGGTTCAAATTGATGGGTCTAATGTGCTCAAGGGGGTTCAATGGTCCAAAGGGGGTTCAAACTAAATTTATTTTTTTTAAACCTTTTGTTTTTATAATTAAATTTATAAAGCTTATAAGAATTAAAACTACAATTTTGAGATTGTTTATATAGTTATTAAACATATAAATTTTAAAAGATATACTAACTAATTGATTATATGGGTTAATAGTAACATTGTCATAAATATATAAATATATGGTTTATGGTTTAAATTTTAAATCGCGTTTAATGGGGAACCGGGTTTCATTTGCATAAAAAGGAAAGGGGTGTGGTGTGGGGCTGAACTCGAACCCGCGACCTTCTCCTTAACAGTCGTGAGCTTTAACCGGTGAACCTTGGCATATGCCTTGGTTTATATCCGGTACGAAATGTATTTAACACACAAGTCACAACCCATCTTCTTCCCCAACCCGATCATCCCCAAACCCTAACCCCAATTCAGTTCGATTGATACCCGATAGACCCTTAAACCATGGGGCTTTCATTCCTTAGATGAAAACGAGTATGTGGACATAAATTTTACTTGAAATGGTTGCAGATTGAGTGAGAGCGACCACAGGGCCGAAGTCGGCAAATCGTGAGCTTAACAGAGCAATAGAGATGAAATGCGAGGTGTACGAGCGTTCGGGGAGTTCGTAGTGAGTGTTATGAAGGTGTGGCACTATGTTTTATAGGCCAATTTCATGTTTAACACATCGAAATGAAGCTGTGATTGATTGTGGACGGTTATGAGCTGTTTGGCTTCATTTCCATTGAATTTGGTTGTTATTAGCTCATCATGGACTAGTAGAACTGTCGTTTGTTGATTTACAGGGGATTTATTACACTTTAATACTCATAATCGATGGATCAATGGACGAATTTGATGGATGTTGGTCCGGTTTGCCTTTTAAAAGTCAAACCTGCGTGTTTCTAATTATAAATTGTAAATGGTTCAAATTGATGGGTCTAATGTGCTCAAGGGGGTTCAATGGTCCAAAGGGGGTTCAAACTAAATTTATTTTATTTAAACCTTTTGTTTTTATAATTAAATTTATAAAGCTTATAAGAATTAAAACTACAATTTTGAGATTGTTTATATAGTTGTTAAACATATAAATTTTAAAAGATATACTAACTAATTGATTATATGGGTTAATAGTAACATTGTCATAAATATATAAATATATATTTGGAAAATAAATGAATAACTTACACGTTTATGGATATGATTATATGTTATAAAATAGTGGGGCTTTAAATAAATGTTTTAGTTAATTTATTAAAAATACCTTGCCATGTGTTTATACCTAATCATGCATCATGATGTACATTAAATTCTTAATTATATGAAATAAATGTATAGAGTTATGTCATGTTATATATAACCATAGTTATATTGAAACATGAATGCACAACTTGTAATTAGTATTTTTAGTTGAAATGATCATGAACTGAAATTGAAATAATGTTATTGCACAAATTAAAGCATGTGGAAAAACCCTAAATGTTAAAGTATCCCCTAGTTGAGGGAATTTCGTCCCGAAATTCAACTAGTTGAAGCTACTGAATCAGAAAAGAGTTGAGGGTATTTGAGCTTCATATGATCCTCACGTTCCCAAGTGAAATCTGGGCCACGTTTATATTCCCAACGAAATTTGATAATAGGAATACGGCTTCGCTTGAGTTGTTTAGTCTCACGATCCATAATCCCCACGGGTTTCTCAATAAAGTGCATGGTGTCATCAATGTACACTTCATCAAGAAGAATGTGAAGGTTCTCGTCAGCTAGGCATTTCTTGAGGTTGGATACATGAAAGGTTGGATGCACGTTGTTAAGTTCAGGAGGTAACTCGAGTTTGCAAGCTACTTTTCTAATCCATTCAAGGATCTTAAAGGGACCCACATAATGAGGTGCAAGATTGCCTTTCTTCTGAAAACGGATCACCCCTTCCAAGGAGATACCTTTAGAAGTACAAGATCGTCGATTTGGAATTCCAAGGGTTTTCGTCGTTTGTAGGCATAGCTCTTTTGCCGACTCGTCGCTACTCGAATGTTGTCACGGATTTGGATGACCTTGTCGGATGTTTCTTGTATCAACTCGGGACCGGTGATTTGTGCTTCACCAATCTCGTTCCAACAGATAGGTGAACGACATTTACGACCATAAAGGGCTTCGAAAGGAGCCATGTTGATGCTTGTATATACCTGTTGTTGTAAGAGAATTCAATCAAGGCTAGATGAGAATCCCAATTGCCACCAAAGTCAATGACACATGCTCTAAGCATATCCTCGAGAGTTTGGATTGTTCGTTTGGTTTGACCATCAGTTTGAGGATGGTAAGCCATACTTAAATCCAATCGTGTACCAAGGGCAGTCTGGAGGGATTGCTAGAATCAGGAGGTGAATCGGGCATCTTGTAGGTCCCTCGGGTGTGGCGGATCATCACATGCAAGTCGGTCTACTAGTCGGACCGGGTGCGGAATACTCGTGACAAGGTGGAGAGTCAAACAACACAAAGTAAACCAACAAGAGAATCACTTTAAACATTCTTTCTATTATAAACACTTGAAGGTTACCGAGAGAAGTACTGAGATTACAATTTGCGTATTTGCTACTATGACTGCGTACTTAACTTCTGTCAACCATTCCTATTTATACCTGACCTGATGCCTGCGCACTTAGCAAGTGCGCAGGGCAAAATGCTCTTGCGTACTTAACAAGTACGCAAAGGTATTCTTGCGTACTTGCTAAGTACGCAAGAGCTTTCTCCTGCGCACATACAAGCGCACAAAACACTTAGAGAATTATGCAATATTCAATATGTAAAAGTAAATACAACTCGATAAACTAATACATAAAGACACTTACATACACAGACAATTACAAACATTAAAGTACAAACTAAGACTCTATCTATCGAGAGTGTTTGACACAGGAAAGTGCTTCAACAAACTCCCCCTTGACAACAGCTCTGGATAATCTTCAGTCTTCAGTCTTCACATCTTCGGTCTTCACAGCACTTGATCTTTAGCTTCCTTCTTCTTCTTATATTCAAGGCAGAACTTAATCACCTTGTCATATTTAGAAGCAATGAGCTTTGTACATTCATCAGTGTACACACAATACCTGTCTGCAAGTGCCTCCAGATCTTTCACAGAAAAGTTGATGAAGCAGACTTCATCAAATATTCTGATCAGTTCCTTTGGCACTATGTTCCCACTCTCTGAACGTACCTTACCCATAATCACAGCCTCGCCCGTCTTTGGATCTACGTACCAGTACCACATGTCACCAAGAATATCTTGAGATAACTTGCTCAGGGGAATCTTAGTTTCACATCGCACTGGCTTGTATACCAATTTCTTTAAGTGCTTCTTAGTCACAGGATGTCTAGCGTGCTTATCCTTGACTCTCTTGGGCACTTGAGGATTGAACATCTCGAATTTCCCAGATCTTGCTTCCCGCTACAGAACCACCCACAAACCCATCGCCAATGCGTCGTTAGAATGACCCAGCAGTTCTCGGTTTGCTAGGTTTACAAGGTCGTATTTGGGTAAGGAACTGAACGCTTCACTGGTGGGTTTCAAGTATTGAACTCTGCCAGATCTTTTGATTGCGAACAACTGTTTATCCTCCTCAAACCTTACAGCCAAGATCATCCATGTTGTTCCTTGTTTGTCTATTGTAGACGTCTCTTGCCACACAGGAGCTGGACCCTTTGATGAAGTAGAAGGCATATCTTTTTCTTTCGGTGCCTCTGGGTCCACAGGTGTAGGGTCAACTGGGGAGGCTTCAGTCGAGGCTTCCACATTACTAGTGATTCAAAGACGCATACCGCCTACTGAAAATTCAAATTACTTGTAAATAAGCAGATTAAAAACATAATAATTTAAACAGTTAAGTAAGCATGACGCAATCATTTCCCATATGAGCAGTCTGTGACATTTAGATCATTTCTGATGTACTATCATTTCCTCTTTTCTCAAGTTAACTTTGAAATCTTATTCATTTTCTATTTTGTTTTTGATTCTTAAAAGAACTGTACAGAAAATTTAAAAGAAATAAAATTTAACCTCCATGAATTGAATTGATTTAAAAAAATTAATTTTCACTCAGGATTGAACATTCCTATCAAGATGACAAGATGCTCAAAACGGGATCGATCAAATGCCTTTGTGAAAAGGTCAGTAAGATTGTCATCCGTGTGAACTTTTACAAGTTCAATTAAATGCTTTTCAGCACAATCACGGATGAAATGATGGCGAATTTCTATATGTTTAGTTTTGGAATGTTTCACCGGGTTATTTGTGATGGACATGGTGGCATTGTTGTCAATGAATAAAGGAGTTCCAGTGAAGTTTAAGCCGTAGTCTCTCAATTGCTGCTGAATCCACAATATCTGAGAACAACCGCTCACCGCAGCAATGTATTCTGCTTCACAAGTTGAGACAAAAACCGTTGACTGCTTCTTGCACTGCCAGGAGACCAGTTTGTCTCCTAAGAAGTGACATCCACCAGAAGTTGACTTTCTGTCAAGGTTACAACCGCCATAATCTGAATCAGTGTAGGCTTTGAAGTCGAATGACTGCTGCTTAGAGTACCAAAGACCCAATCGAGGTTTCCCTTTCAAGTATCTGAAAATTCTCTTCACGGCTATCATATGTGACTCCTTCGGTTGTGACTGAAACCTTGAGCACAAGCACACAGCAAACATTATATCGGGTCTTGAAGCTGTGAGATACATAAGTGATCCGATCATCCCACGGTACAATCTGCTATCTACATCCTTTCCATCTTTGTCATGATGCAGACCATGATTGACTGGCATAGGTGTGCCATAAGTACTGCTATCATTCATCTTGTATTTTGACAAGATGTCCTGCACATAGTTGGTTTGATGTAGGTAAATGCCATCCTCTTTTTGACTGACTTGCAGACCCAGGAAGAACGATAATTCACCCATATTACTCATTTCAAACTTGGACTTCATCACCTGCTCAAATTCCCTACACATCCCTTCATTGGTAGATCCAAAAATAATGTCATCGACGTATACTTGTACAAGAAGAATGTCACCTCCTGCTTTCCTAATGAAGAGAGTCGAGTCAATTTGTCCACGGTCAAAACCATTAGACAGTAAATGCTTAGATAATGTCTCATACCATGCCCGCGGTGCTTGATGAAGACCATAAAGTGCTTTGTCGAGCTTATACACTTTATTGATATTATGCGGATCTTCAAAGCCGGGAGGTTGAGTGACATAGACCTCTTCATGAACTTTACCATAAAGGAAAGCACTCTTCACATCAAGTTAATAGACCTTGAAGCCGACATATGTGGCATAAGCCAAGAACAGCCGAATGGCCTCAATCCTAGCAACTGGGGCATATACTTCCGTGTAATCCAAGCCCTCTTGCTGATAAAAACCCTGAACAACCAATCTTGCTTTGTTCTTCACAACCACATGACTATCATCCGTCTTGCATTTGAACACCCATCTTGCTCCAATCGACTGAAACCCTTTTGGCAAGTCAACCAAATCCCACACGTGCAACTTTTGGAATTGAGACAATTCATCTTGCATCGCCTCAATCCAGCAGTTGTCAGTGAGAGCCTCCTTCACATTCTTCGGCTCTAACTGGGACACGAATGCAACATTCAGACATGTTTCCATGACACCAGTGTCAAGTATCTCCGAGTAAAGACTAGTGTTCTCAGTGATGGTTCGATGACGAGTCTGAACACCGGCATAAGGATCACCAATAATGTTGTCGATTGGATGATTCCTATGCACTCTCGTCTCCGGTACAATCGGTTCCTGAATTTATGAATCGAGATTCGTGCTTGACTCACCCATTTCCTGTGTTCCAAAGGAAGAGGATTCAATGGTAATTGGATCAGCTGGAGCTTCATTTCCTGCAGTTGTGTTAGGATTTGCTTGAGCGTCATCTCGATCAACATGAACATCTTCACTGTTATCACTGTCATGAGTTCCAGATGCAGATGCAGCATTGGAATCAGGAGTTACAATCGGTACAGTAGCATGAGTAGGGAAACTGGAGTCATCGCCGCCACCCAATAATTCATAAACATTTGCAGCGTCAACTGCAGATAGATCAGGAAGATTGAATGACTTGAATAGCGCATCATAATCAAAACCCCAAGCTGGACCTGTTGGTTCGGGTGGAATGCTGTGTTTACTACAATCCACTTCGAACCATTCCTCGACAGTACGAGTTCCTATGTTGTACACTCTCTTGCAAGTCGAGTTGGCAATGTATCTTAAGAAGATGCCTTCCACCACTTTTGCATGAAACTTTGACTGGCGGTCTTTGTACTGTAGCAACAAGGAACACGGACTACCAAAAGGAACTAGGTAATCAAGATTGGGAAGTCGATTGTTGATCAACTCGTAACAGGTCTTGTTGTGCCTTCTCACAACCAGAACTCTGTTTAAGACGTGACAAGCTGTATTAACTGCTTCTACCCAGAAAGTGACAGGAAGCTTTGCATCCGACAGCATAGTCCTTGCAGTCTCAATCAGTGTTCTGTTCTTCCGTTCTGCAACTCCATTCTGCTGCGGTGTGTACGGGGCGCTGAATTCGTGACGGATCCCCTTCTTGAGAAAGAAAAGTTCCATCAAGTTATTCTTGAACTCAGTTCCGTTGTCACTCCTTATTCTTCTAACTTTCAGCTTGCAAAGAGATTCCAAGCTCAGGATCAAGTATTGAAGAATATCAGCAGTCTCGTCCTTAGTACCTAAAAAATGCACCTAAGAAAAACGTGAGAAATCATCAGTTACAACCAGACAGAACGACTTACCTCCAATACTCCTGATACTTATGGGGCCAAACAGATCCATGTGTAATAGCTCCAAAGGGTTATCAATAGAGTTTTGGAGCTTGGGCTTGTGAGACTTCCGCTGCTGTTTGCCCTTTTTACAAGGCATACAGTCATTTGCAACGGTAAATCTCAGCTTAGGAATCCCGGTTACCAAACCATTTCGGACAAGATGGTTCATTTTACGATACGAAATATGTCCGAGTTTCCTATGCCACAAGATAGAGTCAAGCTCTATCGCTTTGGTAAGCAAGCAAGTAGTAACTGATGAGGTGGTTGTTGCCATGCTCATATCAATCTGATAGGTGTCGTTTGTCCTTGGCGCTCTCATCAGGATCTAATCTTCGGGAACTTCAAAACCATGTTTGAGAATCAGGCATTCTGACTTGTCAAACATCACCGACTACTCCTTGTCACACATTTGGGAGACACTCAACTGGTTATGCTTTAGCTGCTCGCAAAAGTTGACATTGTCAAAGCTGACCCAACCGTTCGAAACCACGCCTTGACACGTGATACTGCCGCCTTTTTCTCCAGCAAAGGCCACATAGCCGCCTCTGAATGGTTTCACGTCTTGAAGCAAGGCCATGTTTCCTGTCATGTGCCGGGAGCATCCACTATCTACATACCAACGGTTAGAGATAGTACCCTTCGGACGTCCTTGCACGAGTCACAAAAGAATTAGTTAGATTTGGAGACCCAAGCCATTGTGGTCTTGGGTCGTCCATCCTTTTCAAAACAAACTACGTCTTTTTAACTCACAGTCGTGATGACTGTTCAAAATTGATGAATCTTTCAAAGAATTGGAACTAGGAGATTGAGAATTTTTGGATTTGGCAGTCCAGTATCTCTTCTGTTTCTTAACCGGAACAGGAGACTTTGATTCAATTACAGCAGGTGAACTTGTGGAAGCTTCACCTGATTGAACTGAAGTCAGCCGTTCTAGCTTTCTCAACCTCTTGTTCCTTCTTCTTCTCTGTGGTTTAGAGAGTCTCGCCATAGGTTTCTCACCGGTACGTGTACTACCAGAGGTAGATACACAAGGTACAGCATGTTGCGTTACCTTTCTTGAAACAAATGGTTTAGCTTCAGATTTGATCTTAGGCTTTACCATCGGTTTGACCGGTGGTTTCACCACATTTTGCTTTGGACATTTGGGAGGGGTCACTGATGGTGACTTAGGTATAACAGTTGGTTGTGAAACAACAGGCCGTTCCCTTGGTTCTTTGAAGGACAGCTCACAAGAATGTGACCAACCAAGCCACAGTGAAAACAATTCCTCTTGTCTACATAAGTTCTCCTGTAAGTCTCATTAGATCTGGCCTTAGATAACTCAGCATTATGAGTAGGAGGAGTTGGTTTATTAACAGGAGTCTGAACCTTTACAGTTTGGTTTTTAGGAGTATAGTATTTTTCCAAATTTTCTTTGTAACCAAGCCCATAGTGAGCTGAAAAAGCCTCTTTCTTTACTTGGTTAAGACTTTTATAACCCCCATAAAGCATTACCTTTAGTTTATCATTTGTTTCAATGATATCGGGTTCAGTTAAAATGCAATTATCACCATTAGTGATAATGTATTTCTTTACTTTTTGTTCAGTTAACAACTCCTCAGATACTACTCCTTCAGGGCAAGTGTTAACCGACCCATCTTCAGAAGCAGTAACGAACTCCTCACTAGATGTGGAGTTAGCCTTACTTGAGGATTCATCCTTTTTAGGGGAATCATCCTTATCAAAGGACTCATCTAGACAAGTGAGATCAATGTCTATTAAGCTATTGACAAACTTCCCGCTTACTGGTGGAGGAATGGCATTAGTACCCAGCCTTAACCCATTCATTTGTCTCACTACAGATTCGTAGTGTTCCACCACAAAACGAGAGTTTTTCAACTTCTCATTAGAACATTTTAACTGCAAGATCTCATTTTGCAGTTTGTTAATTTCATTGTTCCGTTTTTCCAACCCCCTGTATGCAACATCTAAATGAAACTGCTGATCGCTTATTTTTAGAGAATATTCACATTTTTCTTTTTTCAACGTTTCAATAGAATCTTTAAAACGTTTTTCGTTTTCTTTATAGTTTAGAGCTGCCATACTTAGGGGTTCGATTTTTTCTTGAAGCCTAGAATTTTCAAGTTTTAGCCCTAGACATTTGGAACATGAAATAACAGAAAAAGGATTAGAATCTACCTCAGAAGATGAACTTGTTGCTTCTCCAGTGGCCATGAGAGCAACAGCAGTAGTCGATTCCTCTTTATCAGCTACAGAAGATTCCTTTTCTTCAGCTTCCTTCTCCTCCTCTGTAGCAGCAGTAGTAGATTCTTCTAAATCAGCCATAGAAGCTTCCTTTTTCTCAGCTTCCATCATCTCCATGATCTCAGCCATGAGACCAACCTGAGTTTGAGCAATGATGGCGTCCTCCAGATGAACACCTCAATCAAAGCTTTCGTCCTGTTGAGCTACCAGTGTATTGGACGTTCCACCTTGGCTTTGATTGTGGTGGTTTGGGTTGTTGTGGCCATGGCTATTTCCTTGGCTAAGTCTGGTAAAACCATAGGCAGATGCCCTGTCTTTCTGACACTCACGAGCAAAGTGTCCAAAATTTAGACACTTATAGCATTTGGCCTTAGATTTGTCAAACCCGACCTTGGCATTAGGATGCCCGCCAATAAACTTTCTTCCTGTTCTGTTCAGGAAACGCTTGGCTCTCCTCAATAGCATGGCCATATTCCATTGAATATCCATGTCCTCCATGTCATCAGGATCCACTTGATTAAAATCTTCTTCAACTGTCTCGGGATCTGTAAGCTTGCAACCTATGAAATTCTCATACGCAAGCATACAAGATGAGAATAGTGCTACATGATCTTCAGCTATTCTGGCTATAGCTGATTGGTTAGCTGAAGACGCAGCGGGAGGATTTCTTGAGGTATGTTGATGATGAGACCCCAACCCTGATCCAGATGCATAGCATACATGAACACCACAACCATTTGAGTGGTCTTCCTCAGTAGAGTTTCCAGTAAAAAGGGCAATTCCAGAGCCCGATGACTTGGATGTAGAAGTCGTCCCATGATACATAGAAGGGTCTTGTATCTGAGGTCTTCTTGAGCTCTCCTTTCTTTTTAGGTTCATGACATGACCTTGAACCTTTCCTATTGCCTCCTCTACTGTTAACTCATAGAATTTTGGATTTTCCCTCATCAGGGTTGTGTACATCTCAAATTTGGGTGGCAAAGCATCTAAAAATTTTTCCACCATCTCTTCATTTGGATACCTGAGTTCAAAAGCCTTCAACTTAGTCTGTAGATGATAGAATCTAGAGATGAGGTCATCTAAATATTCGTTCTCTAAAAATATGAAGCATTCATACTGCTTCCGGAGTAGATCCCTCTTACTCTTCTTGATATCACTATTTCCTTCGAACCTTTTGTGTAAAGCTTTCCAAAGATCCTTAGAATTGTCATAACCTCGGAAACTGTGGAACAATTCCCGAGTTAATGCCATAGTGATTGAACCAAGTGCCTTCTTTTCTCGATCATAAGCTTTCTTTTCTTCGTCAGAAAGTTTAGAGATAGGTTTGGGCATGGCTTCATCAAGATAGATGTGTGTGGGATGCTTATATCCCTCAAGGATTGGTATCCATAGCGATGAGTCGGTATAAGAAATGTAGTGCTCAAAACGTGCTTTCCAATTAGAATAATCGTTTACGTTCAGCAACTTTGGCAGTTTCTGTGGTGTACCGATCTCATTATCATAGTTTAACAGGTTTCCAAGATTATGAAGATTCGACACAGTTGCGCACTTGATTTTGGCCTTGTGCACTTGAGAAATGGTCTTGCGTATTTAGATTTTCTCTTGCATACCAGGAGTAAATGATAAGTACGTAGGATATAACTTAAGTTCGCACAAGATCAGTCTTGCGCACTTGTAAGTACGCAGGAGATAAGTCTTGCGTATTTAGTAAGTACGCAACAGAACTGTACTTTTTGCCAGAAATGGTAAGTACGCACAACACCTTTTCAGCAACTTTCACCAAACTATTCCGGTCACTGGAAAATCGCCGGAGATGGTAAAAATTGGTCTGATGAACAATGCAAATGAGCCAAAGGGTCAGAAACTTCTTTCTAACCAACCTTTGTTGCTCAAAACACTCAAATACACAACAAAAATCAGTTTTTGAGTGATTTTTGCTTCTAAAATAGTGCTCAATAGCTACCCCTATTTTATCACAAAAATCAATAAAAATACCTCTTTTTGCTTGTAAAAACTCGGTAGAAACTCTCCAAACTCACTCACAACACTCGAAATCAGGAGCAATGCTCTGATACCACTTGTAGGTCCCTCGGGTGTTGCGGATCGTCACATGCAAATGGGTCTACTAATCGGACCGGGTGCGGAATACCCGTGACTAGGTGGAGAGTCAAACAACACAAAGTAAACCAATAAGAGAATCACTTTAAACGTTCTTTCTATTATAAACACTTGAAGGTTACAGAGAGAAGTACTGAGATTACAATTTGCGTATTTGCTACAATGACTGCGTACTTAACTTCTGTCAACCACTCCTATTTATACCTGACCTGATGCCTGCGCACTTAGCAAGTGCGCAGGGCAAAATGCTCTTGCGTACTTAACAAGTACGCAAAGGTATTCTTGCGTACTTGCTAAGTACGCAGGAGCTTTCTCCTGCGCACATACAAGTGCGCAAAACACTTAGAGAATTATGCAACATTCAATATGTAAAAGTAAATACAACTCGATAAACTAATACATAAAAACTCTTACATACAAAGACAATTACAAACATTAAAGTACAAACTAAGACTCTATCTATCTAGAGTGTTTGTCACAGGAAAGTGTTTCAACACATCTCGATCAGAAATTATGTCCAAAGGAACACCGTGATGACTCACAAATTCGTCAATGTTAATTCGAGCCAATTTCTCAACTCGATAGTCTTCACGGATCGACAAGAAGTGAGTTGATTGGGTAAGACGGTCAATGATTACCCATATACTGTCATGGCCACTATAGGTGCGAGGGAGTTTGGTAATGAAGTCCATGGCTAGATTTTCCCATTTCCATATGGGGATTTCTGGTTGTTCAAGTAATCCGGATGGACGTTGATGTTCGGCTTTGACTTTTGAGCAAGTAAGACACTTTGCTACACAAAGGGTAATATCCTTCTTCATATCGAGCCACCAATATTGTAGGTGAAGGTCTGTACATTTTATCCGCACCGAGATGTATGGAATAACGAGTTTTGTGTGCCTTGTTCATAAGGAATGTACGGAGATCGTCACGATCGGGAACCCAGATATGATCTAAAAAGTAAAGTAAACCATTGGGTTTGCTTTCTAATTGCAGTTCACCTCCACATAACATTTCATCGTACATGTAACCTTCGGTAATCGAGACATGTTAAGCTTCAAGGATGCGGATTTGAATGTCGGTTTGAATCTTAACACTATGAAGCATAATGTGCTCTTTACGACTTAAGGCATCGGCTACGACATTCGCTTTACCGGGGTGGTAACGAATCTCGCAATCATAGTCGTTAAGAAGTTCAACCCAACGTCGCTGTCTCAAGTTGAGTTCCTTATGATTGAAGATATGTTGGAGACTCTTGTGGTCGGTAAACACCACACATTTTGTGCCATAAAGGTAATGTCTCCAAATCTTCAATTCGAAGACGACATCACCCAATTCAAGATCATGCGTTGTATAGTTCTTCTCATGGATCTTAAGTTGTCTTGAAGCATAAGTGATTACCTTGCCTCGTTGCATAAGAACACAACCAAGACCTTGGTTCGACGCATCGCAGTATACAACGAGATCATCATTTCCATCATGAAGGGTTAGGATAGGATTGCACAGCTTCTGTGTGAGAGTTTGAAACATTTCTTCTTGCTTTGGTCCCCACTCGTAAGTTTTACCCTTATGCGTTAAGGCGGTGAGAGGGACATCAATCTTGGAAAAATCAGAGATGAATCGGCGGTAATAACCTGCTAAACCTAGGAATGAACGAACCTCAGTAGGGGTTTTAGGTGTACTCCAATTCTTTACAGCTTCGATCTTAGCAAGATCCACATGAATTCGCTTTTCGTTGACAATATGACCCAAGAATTGAACTTCATTAAACCAAAACTCACATTTGGAGAGTTTAGCGTAGAGTTGTTCATTCTTCAAGAGGTCTAGAATCAACCTAAGGTGTTGCTCATGATCTGCTTTAGTCTTGGAGTAGATCAGGATGTCGTCAATGAAGACGATTACGAATTTGTCTAAGTATGGCTTACACACACTGTTCATGAGGTCCATGAAAACCGCAGGTTCATTGGTTAGCCCAAAAGGCATAACCATAAATTCATAATGACCATACCCTGTATGAAAGGAAGTCTTTGGGATATCTTCTTCATGCACACGAAGTTGGTGATAACCGGATCTAAGATCAATCTTTGAGAAACAAGTTGAACCTTGAAGTTGTCAAAGAGATCATCAATCCTCGGTAATGTGTATCAGTTCTTGATGGTAAGTTTGTTTAGTTCACGATAGTCTATGCGCATCCGAAATGAACCGACTTTGTTTTTGACATATAAGACAGGTGCACCCCAGGGGGAATGACTTTAACGAATGAAACCTTTATCAGCAAGTTTTTTCAGTTGGCTTGCAAGTTCATGCATTTCCGAAGGTGCAAGCCGATATGGAGCTTTAGCTACAGGAATAGCTCAGGGTACAAGATCGATGCGAAACTCCACTTGTCGTACGACCGGCAGACAGGATAGATCTTCAGGGAATACCTCGAGGAAGTCTCGAATGATTGGAATGTCTTGAATCTCCTTCCATTTGTCCTTCTTTTCCATAACATGCGCCAGGAAGGCTACGTACTTCTTTCGCAAGTACTTTTGGGCCATGGTGCAAGACATGAGTTGAGTCCACTAGTAGGCTTCTCTCCAAAGATTCGCAACGTGTCGCCCAAAGGAAGAGGAATTCAAATGCGTTTCTCAAAACAAATGACTTCGGCATGGTGGTTGGATAACCAATCCATTCCTATGATGATATTGAAGCTTCCCAATTGCATCGGTATGAGCTTGACATGGAAAGTGTGTTCGTTAAGCTCGAGAGAACAATTGCGGATAATAGAGTCAATTGTGATGGGATTTCCATCCGCTACTTCAATGGTAAAGGTTTTCTCTAACTTAGTTCGTGTTTTTGCAAGTAATGGTTCAAATTTGTGTGACACGAAACTTCTATCGGCACCGGTATCAAATAAAATAAAATCATATTGGTTATTGACGAGAAACGTACCATTAACAACATCGTTGCTAGCTTGGGCTTGATTGGCGTTTATGTTGAAGGCACGACCATGGGCACCACCCTGATTTGGATTAACTAACCTTGGGCAACGATCTCGGAAGTGGTTTGTGTCACCACACTCGTAGCAAGCGCGCCCATTAGCAATAACCGGTACATTGGCAGCCGGTGGATTGACTCGGTTTCCTAGATTGGCTTGGGCGACAGGAGCTCCAGCTCGACAGGTATTTGCCACATGTCCATATTTCCCACGACTTATACATAGACGACACCGTATGGTCGGGTAATGGTGATACTTGCAGATGTTGCATTGGGGATTGACACCTACATATGTCTTTCTGTCTGGGTTCTGAGCCACGGGTGCAACTTGAGTGATGGGTGCAGCAGGGGTAACGACGGAAAAGTTGTTAGCCTTGCGCTTCTTATTATGGAAAGAAGGTTCGGGCTTGTCCACTTTGGCTGTTTCAGATGGGGTTGCCTGGTCACTGACCTTCTTCGTACCCTTTCTTGTCAACGTACCCGCCTTCACATGGTTGTCAGTTAACGTGGCGGCTATGCGTATAGCGTCCTCAAGAGTGGCGGAGTTTCTTCCCAACACTATGTCCTGAATATTCATAGGTAGTCCACCTATGTACTTCTCAATACCCCGAGACAGAGGTGTGACCATGTGTGGCACCAGGAGACTCAACTAATGGAAACGAGTTGTGTAGACCAAGTTTTCACCACTGTTTTGGGTAAGATCCCAAAACCCAGCTTCCAGTTTCTTCATTTTGTTTTGGGGACAGAGCTCTTCGATCATCAGCCTCTTCACATCATCCCTACCATTAGCATTACCATTGGCAGCATTGTTGTTGTTGTTTGCTTGTGTGAGCTGATTCATAAGCTGGGTAACGAGTGTAGCAAGGTCGTTGTTGTTGTTGGTGTCATCAGGACGAGGAGGCGTGCTATAGAAGAAACAATACAAGGATAAGAATAATTATATTTGGATTGTACTTTGTGAATACTATGACTTATCAAGGTTATTGAAATTCATATAGTTTTTGGGAAGACATGCTTTAGCCTATAAGTGAACACTCATTCCAGGAATTCCCAGGAAAGCATACGGGTCCTTCGGTTGATTAGGATTTATACGAATTTCTTTCCTAGACAGAAAACCCTGAATACAAGTGTCACCCTTCCAGATTGCACATGTTCCCTACTAATTGTTTAGAATTTAAAGACTTGATGAGGTTTATGGATTTTAATGATGACATAGATAGGAGTAAGAAGGATAAGAGTGTTAGGATAGAAGCACTAGTGAGTAATGCAATAAGTAAGGCATCACATAACATGTAGTATGGTATAAAATGGGTGTCTTATGGTTATAATTTAGGTTATGGATTTCTAATAACCTAATTCCCTATAACCATGGCTCTTATACCAATCTGTCACACCCCAACCGACGGCGGAATACGTCGGGGCGGCGTGTAGACTTTTCATAAGAACATGATCATACTAAAGTTTCATATTTCATTAAATAACAATTGTTTCACCAAAACAAAGACAAACAGAGAAAACATTACTTTAGATAAAGTTTAATTGGTTAACTAGGTCTTGCAACATCCTACGTGGTGACTCCTGAATATAACTCTCAATTATTGGCACCTGAAACATGATGAAAACAGAGTCAACTAAAAAGTTGGTGAGCATACATAGGTTTTAACACAACAAGTGTTATCAAAAGTTTTGTGTACAATTCATATGATATCATGGTTTAATAAGGCAATTATGGAGAACCACTATTGTTTAAACTGGGCGCACAATCAAACTTTGTAACTGATAGGCATAACACGCCGGTTATCCGTAAGTGTTTTCGGCAACAATCACCCTAACCGGGTGGGTTGGTCTGACACAATAGATCTATCATTGTATACCGTCAGCATGTACTGAGTTAATGATTGCACTTGCACTATGCACAAAAGTATGTAAATGTTGTTTGCACTAATAGTGTTCAAGCATAAGGCACAAATTGCACACATGATCATAATGTTTTGAATTGTAAATATTGCAAATAGTTTGAATGTAATCATGTTTCACCCCAAAGAATGTAAAAGTGAAAAATGGGCTATGTAAACTCACATTGGATTTGTAGCTTGGATGCACAAGTACGGATAGTTGCACAAATTGTTTAGCTAACCCCGAGGTTAACCAATGTTTAAATGTTGTATGTGAAACAAAGTCATGAGACTAATGTATAACGATGTTGGACTCGGTTGAATGGTGTGTATATGTTTGTTAATAATGAAATAATATATTCGTTTAAATAGGTATAATATGTTTGTTAATAAAGTATTGAATAAATGAGTGTATATATATATATATATATATATATTCACATATACTAATAAATGTATATATGTTATTTTGTTTACGAATAAACGTTCGATTATTATTTATTCAAATATATAGTAAATTATTGTAATGACTCAATTAATTAGATAGTTAAATTAGTTCTTTATTAAAATAATTAAGTGATGAAGAGTCATATATTGCTCTAAATAATTGGGTAATTCATAAAATAGTTCATAAGGTTTAAATTAATAAAATTTATTGGTTTTTAACTCCCTAAAATGGTTAAATAATTATTAAAAATTGTTAGGTTAATAATTTAGTTCCTAAAACATTCCCGAGTATTGTGAGGTTTAAAAAATAATTTTTAAAGGAAAGATTGGATTGAAAATAGGTTTTAAAAAAAATGATAAAAAATGCAACTCACGGGACTCGAACCCAGGTCGCTAGGGGAAAGCCAGAATGCGCGAACCACTAGACTAGCTTGGTTTATTGTTATAATGGTTTATGGTTTAAATTTTAACCCGCGTTTGAGGGGGAACCGAGTTTTATTTGCGTAAAAGGAAAGGGGTGAGGTGGGGGGCTGGACTCGAACCCGCGACCTCCTCCTTAACAGTCGTGAGCTTTAAACGGCGAACCTGGGCGTATGCCTTGGTTTATATCCGGTACGAAATGTATTTAACACACAAGTCACAACCCATCTTCTTCACCAACCCGATCGGCCCCAAACCCTAACCCCAATTCGGTTCGATTGATATCCGATAGACCCTTAAACCATGGGCCTTTCATTCTTTAGATGAAAACGAGTTTGTGGATATAAATTTTACCTGAAATGGTTGCGGATGGAGTGAGGGTGACCACAAGGCCGAAGTCGGCAAATCGTGAGCTTGACAGAGCAATAGAGATGAAATGTGAGGTGTACGAGCATTCAGGGAGTTCGTAGTGAGTGTTATGAAGGTGTGGCAATAGGTTTTATAGGCCGATTTCATGTTTAATGCATCGAATTGAAGCCGCGATTGATTGCGGACGGTTATGAGCCGTTTGGCTTCAATTCCATTGAATTTGGTTGTTATTAGGTCATCATGGACTAGTAGAACCGTCGTTTATTGATTTACAGGGGATTGATTACACTTTAATACTCATAATCGATGGATCAATACACGAATTTGATGGATGTTGGTCCAGTTTGACTTTCAAAAGTCAAACTTGCGTTTTTTGAATAGAAATTGTAAATGGTTCAAATTGATGGGTCTAATGAGCTCAAGGGGGTTCAATGGTCCAAAGGGGGTTCAAACTAAATTTATTTTCTTTAAACCTTTTGTTTTTATAATTAAATTTATAAAGCTGATAAAAATTAAAACTACAAGTTTGAGATTGTTTATATAGTTATGAAACATATAAATTTTAAAAGATATACTAACTAATTGATTATATGGGTTAATAGTAACATTATCATAAATATACAAATATATATTTGAAAAGTAAATGAATAACTTACACGTTTATGGATATGATTATATGTTATAAAATAGTGGGGCTTTAAATAAATATTTTAGTTAATTTATTAAAAACAACTTGGCATGTGTTTATACCTAATCATGCATCATGATGTACATTAAAATCTTAATTATATGAAATAAATATATAGAGTTATATCATGTTATATATAACCATAGTGATATTGAAACATGAATGCATAAATTGTAATTAGTATATTAAGTTGAAATGATCATGAACTGAAATTGAAATAATGTTATTGCACAAATTAAATCATAAGGAAAAACCCTAAATGTTACAACGGGCTGTGATGGTTAAAACACTTGGCTGTGGGGGAGGAGACCCAAGTTCGAGTCCCTCCAACCCCATTTCATTTTTAAATTAGTTTTTATACATTATTTTAACATAAAAAAACAATCCCCATATTAATATATTAACATATCAAGACGTTTTAGCTCCGGAAACCACCCGTGGGCTCGGGTCATATTTTATAACCCATTTTTAGTATAAATTCTCACTTTTAAAATAATATATTTATATTATTTTTAACCCGCGACACCAACTAAAATAATATATTTATATATATTATTTTCACCACGTTTATAAACAATGTTTAACATTTCAAACTAATAAATAATATATTTATTTATATTATTACCCACGTTGTTATGATCCGAATAAAAATAATAGTTTTTATTATTTTTGTCACACAATTTAATGATCATGTTATTTCTCTAAATTTAAAATAATATACTAACTTATATCATTCTCTTAGACCATTTTTAAATGGTTGAACCACACGAATATTGTATTATTAATATTATTCATAATTTGAGACGTTCGACACGAAACATATTAACTTAATTATTATATTAAGAAATCATTATTCCCGTGGACAACTTCGTCTACTCGTTGATCCTTAGAATGTTCTAAGACGTTCAAATCTTCCGTGTCGTCGTCACAAATCTCAGTGTATCCCTAATTGTTATGTGTATAATTTTAGGGCATACGTAAGCCGTTGTAGGCTAACACTTGTGGCCCCAATCTCATTTTTGTGTGAATCTACCTAGTACTCAACTCTGGTGAGTTTACATAGCCCCTTTTTCACTTTTACATCTTTGGGGTGAAACATGATTACATTCAAACTACTTGCAATTATTACAATTCAAACATTATGATCAAGTGTGCAATTTGTGCCCTATGCTTGAATACTATTAGTTCAAACAACATTTACATACTTTTTATGCATAGTGCAAGTGCAATCATTAACCCAGTACAAGCCAACGGTATACAATGATAGATCTATTGTGTCTGACCAACCAACCCGGTTAGGGTGATTGTTGCCGAAAACACTTAAGCCTGCGTGTTATGCATATCAATCACAAGGTTTGATTGTGCGCCTAGTTTAAACAATAGTGGTTCTCCATAATTGCCTTATTAATCCATGCATCATATGAATTGTACACAAACTCTAGATATTACTTGTGGTGTCAAAACCTATGTATCCTCACCAACTCTTTTTAGTTGACCCTGTTTTCATCATGTTTCAGGTACTAGTGTTTAAGATCATATGTAAGATACTACATATAGGGTTTGGACTTAGTGAACAAAGAATTTGAACATGTTGATGTATTGGATCCTTGGTTGTTGATTGAACCTATGTAACGAAATCATGATTTAATGAATATATGAAATTATAGTTGATCATGTGCTATTGTACAGTCTACACGTCCGCCCCGACGTATTCCGCCATCGGTTGGGGTGTGACAGATTGGTATCAGAGCTATGGTTATAGGGAATTAGGTTATTAGAAACCAATGACATAGTCTATAACCTTAGGATACCCGATATGTGATTATACTACATATTATCTTAGGTATTACAATGTATGATACAATACATGTTATTTTATGTGCTACGTTAGTTGATAACTTACATGTTTATACAGGAATTGCTATTCATGTAATGCCTTATTTGTCACATTGTTTGATTACATGCTATCTATTTGAATCCATTAAATGTCATTCTAAGGTTTACTATACACTTATTCTATTCAAAGACTTCCTACACCCTCATTCTTACACACTAGGAATTATGTCACCATCATCAATTGTGAACAAGACTTAAACCCTTGGGCCTCAAGGCCTAGTCCGAAATGATTCTAATCATGACCATGAGGCCAAACAATAGTGTTACTAATACATAATGGCTGGAAGAGTGGTTGTAGACCCATATGAGATTCTGACTAAGGAAAGACTGGTACTTAAGTGCGTCCCTTGTGACCCACCCCTCTTTCATGGGAATTATCTTCGTGGATACACTACTTATAGGTCAAATGTTACTTCTAAGATACTATTGTGAAAACTCGGTGTTATGACTAGTCAAACTCTGAACTCATGAAAACTTTTGTACCTAACATATAGTATGGTTTATCACTTACAATATGTTTCTCTTCTGCTAGACATAGACTCCTACTCTCCTCCCTCCCCGGTATACTATCCTGAGACAGAGTCTGAACAAGACGAAGACATCAGATCACCATCGGCAGACCATTAGACATCGACACCCCCATCTGCTAGATCCATGTTTGATATGAGAGCAGATTGGTTTAGGAGCAACGGACTGAGACTCCGAGCATCTGAACCATCCCCATCAAGAGACCCTTATCAGGCACCTCACCGACACAATCAGCTGCCATCCCCTCTGAGAGACCCCTACTTAGCACCTGACCCATACCACCCGAACCCAAGAGCAAGACAAACCATGGCACCCACCAGTGCTATAGGAGTCCCAATTGATGCCACCTACCAGTATGTGAGGACTACAGAATTCAGGAGACAAGGGATGGAGCACAGGATAAGGCACGACCTGCTAGGGCAGCGAATAGACAGCCTTTTGGGTCAAGTACGGTACTAGGAAGACCTGATTTCAAATCTACGTATCCACCTTGACATGATGGAAGGAGACCGGAAGATATTTGACGCACGCACAGAAGCAGCTAGAGCTGAGGCCCGATTTGCTATCCCAGTAACCATAGCGATGTTCGTCTTAGTACTAATTTGCTTCCTAGTGGAAAGCTACCTGAGGCGTTAGGTAGATTTTTCTATTTCTTGTCTTTAAAATTCATTTTGAAAACCACTTCTTCATGTTTGGAATAAGTATTCAACATTTCATCATTCAATGATAAGGTTTATCTTACAATTTAAATGCCATTATTCGTTGATTTAATATTACGAGTATAAAATACATTCGTCATATTTTCAACAAAGATCACCCAAACATCATCTTTTCATTCATCGCAATTTATTACACGTACCTAAGCATTCATTGTAGATGAATCATTTTATTATCTAATTTAAACAACATCGTTATTTTGTTCAAACAAAGCAAAACCTTTATCAAACCCATAGTTTATAAATATTATCTGGAATGTAAATTTTCTATAAACCTTTTCACCTTGTAAGTAAACTTAATACAACTTGTTTTATAAAAACATTATCTTAATTAATAATTAATTATGACTTTTACCTCAATAAATTATTATTAAATCTTAGCTCAATTATTAAATGATTTAGCCATATTTTTCCTTTGAAACATTCTCTTTATGATAATTAAAGTTGAAAGGTTTTATTTATCCATCTGTTTATCTAGTTATTTAACTTATTATTTTCACTATTTTATTAAATTACAAACAATAATAAGTCACAATTACTCATCTATTTACCAACAAAAAGCACGACTCAATTATTCATAAGGACATCACTCTAAACACCTACAAAACCTTTTCATTATCTTGCACAATCGGAAATATGCAAACATACTAGGCACTCCAAGGAGATGAATCCTATCGCGTAGGCATTAACCATCCATATAAACCTCAAGAAGATTGAGAATTTAAAACCCAACTACCCACATTATAGATGAACGTCAAGCAACACGCTTGTCAGCAACACTCGACCACCCACAAAATTCGATAGTTTACGTTACTCATGACATTCAGTAACTTACATATGAGCATTCACAGGATACATAACACTGGATTTATCAAATGATACATGAAACCTGTTTGTTTGCAATATACATAATACTAGATTAAGCACACGATACACAATACTAGATTGTTTACATGATACTTGGTTGAATACAACATACACGATACAAGATTGATCACATTATGCATGAGACTTGGCTGCTTACAATATACATGATACTAGATTGATCACATTAAGCATGAGACTTGGTTGCTTATAATATACATGATACTAGATTGATCACATTAAGCATGAGACTTGGTTGCTTACAATGTACATGATACTAGATTAAACATGAAACTTGGATGATTACATTATACATGGAACTAGATTGTGTACAATTGTCGCAATTGATGGATCACAAGACATGATAATTCACTTTATCCATGAAGGTTGAAAACTACAAACTTTTAAGCTACTCAGGGTTTGACGTATTCTTGTTCAAACACAAGGAAGCTGTAAAACTTTAAAACTACTCAAGGTTTGACCTATTCTTGTTCAAACACGAGGAAGCTATGGAACTCTAAATTATGCCACATTACTACTCTTTAGCTTTCTGATTGACCTTACTATCTAGGGGTATAGTTATTCATTAGCAACACATACGTGAAAACAATAGATATGAACTAAGTGATTTTGTGACCCCTCTTGACCCACACATAGTGGGATGATCTATACGGACCATACGATGAATTGAGTAATTACGGGTGCACACGTAATTATAAAAGTCGACGCATGGAAAGCATAGTGAATTCTGTCGTGCGTTATGACATAAAACCTATCATGATATATAACAACGAAACTGATGTGATATAATAAGAGCATGGTTGTATACGCCGCTGGTACTTCCTATATAAAAGTCTTCCTGTCATATCGTCAGAAGTAGCGTTGTTCGTGTCCCGTAACGTTTTATGTTATTTTGACCTTGACCAATGTTTGTGAAACCACTTATCTAGTGACATTTCTTGAACATGTTAGACTACATCCTAAACAAGTTTTGATCATCAAATTCTCATAGTTCTCATTTCAAATGATGCATTACATCTTTGAAGTACAAAATATTCTTCGACAGTTTCTCCTCAATTCTCTTCAAACTAAATCCACAATCATAATTATGCCTGACTTTGGGTATCAGACCTAAATCTTGTCATCACTCATACTCCCCAAACCAACAGTCAAAGCTCATTGGGAATCTAAACGTGACCCCGAGTTTACTCTAGAAAACAAGGCAAACTAAACCCTCGTTATGTTGGACCGTTCAAGATAGTGAAGAGAATTGGCCCAGTAGCGTACCAACTGGACCTACCTGAAGAACTTAGTGGTATACACAACGTCTTTCATGTCTCAAACTTGAAGAATTGTCTAACAGAGGAGACACTCACGGTCCCTCTTGAGGAACTACAAATCGATGAACAATTACGCTTCGTTGAAGAACCGGTCAAAATCATGATAGGGAAGTCAAAGCGCTCAAACACAGTAAGATCCCTATCGTCAGAATTCATTTGAACTCGAAACGCGGACCGAAGTTCACTTGGGAGCGCGGGGACTAGATGATGCGCAAGTATCCTCATCTGTTCAAGCACTCCATATCAAACACTTAAGGTACTATTCTAATTTTTGGGAAGAAAATTCTTTCAACTAGGGGATGATGTGACAATCCGGACTTTCCAGGTTAACTCCGTTATCATAATCCAGTTAAATCCTAACTCAGTTAACTCATTTCAAACCGCAAGGACTAGTTCTGTCATTTTCAAACCCTAACTACAAGGACTAGTTGTGTAATTAGCCCAAACTCAATTCTAACTAATTTTGAAAAGTCAAATTCAATATTTAAGTTCCTGTTGAGTTTTGGAAGTCAACTAACCAAGTTCTAACTTAATTCAAACCCTAAGGATCAATTCTGTCTATTTCTAAGCTTATATACATGAAAATGCAGGGACTAAATCTATAATTAAATTAAAGTTGATTCTGTTGACTTTTTGAAAGTCAAACTCGTGACCATGATCCAATTTGGTGCTCCATAATCTGAAAATCATGTGAATTGATAACTGAAATGCACTATAATGCCTTAAACGATCATCATTAACACATTAAACACAGACATTGATTCGGATTAAACTCTAATTAAGTGTAATTAAGTCCTATCTGTCGAGATCATGGGTAAACACCATCAAATTACTCAAATTTGTATACCAATTCATGAATTGATCTTCTGCACACGATAAACGAAACTCTCTAAAGCTTTTGCACACATCAGTCGCGCCGGAGAAGTAGTCAGGATCGCAGGAGACTAGCCACCCGAAGTCGGACCTGCATTTGATCGAACACCCTCAATTCGAATTCCAATCCGGTAACTTCTTACACATTTAGCTTCGCCTTCATCCCTAGATCAAAAGCCCCAACCTTTTGGAGGTTTATAACATCAAATTTATTGAAAACCGATTCCAGGGTTCTTCGTACGAACCGGTTTGGTTGAGCACTACCGTAGACCCAATCTAAATCAAATTAATTTGTATGGTTAGCTTCGAACTCACAAACTTAATGAAAGCCCTATGAATTCAATAGATTTCATTATCAGAACTTACCAAATCTATTTTGTGTTCTAATCCTAGGGTTTCGGCCTTTTAATCAGGAATTAAACGACCTTAAACCTAATGTTTTTATAATCAAACCCGGCCACAGATTCGCAAATGCTCGATTTACAAAACCCCTATACATTTGGATCAAATCGCGATAGTTATGATCAGAACCTACGTTGTAATGATCCGAATAAAAATAATAGTTTTTTTTATTTTTGTCACACAATTTAATGATCGTGTTATTTCTCTAAATTTAAAATAATATAATAACTTATATCATTCTCTTAGACCATTTTTAAATGGTACAACCACATGAATATTTTATTATTAATATTATTCGTAATTAGATACGTTCGACACGTAACATATTCATCGTAATTATTATATTAAGAAATTCTTATTCCCGTGGACAAGTTCGTCTATTCGTTGATCCTTAGAACGTTTTAAGACGTTCAAATCTTCCATGTCGTCGTCACAAATCTCATTGTATCCCTAATTGTTATGTGTATAATTCTAGGGCTTACGTAAGCCGTTGCAGGCTAACACTTCTGGCCCCAATATCATTCTTATGTGAATCTACCTACTACTCAACTCATGTTAGTTTACATAGACCCCTTTTCACTTTTACATCTTTGGGGTGAAACATGATTACATTCAAACTACTTGCAATTATTACAATTCAAACATTATGATCATGTGTGCAGTTTGTGCCTTATGCTTGAATACTATTAGTGCAAACAACAGTTACATACTTTTTATGCATAGTGCAAGTGCAATCATTAACTCAGTACAAGCCGACTGTATACAATGATAGATCTATTGTGTTTGACCAACCCACCCGGTTAGGGTGATTGTTTTCGAAAACACTAAAGGATAACATGCGTGTTATGCCTATCAGTCACAAGGTTTGATTGTGTGCCCAGTTTAAACAATAGTGGTCCTCCATAATTGCCTTATTAATCCATGCATCATATGAATTGTACACAAACTCTGGATACTACTTATGGTGTCAAAACATATGTATGCTCACCAACTATTTTTAGTTGACGCTGTTTTCATCATGTTTCAGGTACTAGTGTTTGAGATCATATGCAAGATACTACGTATAGGGTTTGGACTTAGTGAACAAAGAATTTGAACATGTTGATGTATGGGATCCTTGGTTGTTGATTGAACCTATGTAACGAAATCATGATTAAATGAATATATGAAATTATAGTTGATCATGTGCTATTGAACAGTCTACACGTCCGCCCCAACGTATTCCGCCTTCGGTTGGGGTGTGACAAATTATGTGTTTTTAAGTGTTATGTGATTTTATGCGTAAAGTGTAGACTTTCATGAAATCGCGTACGTTTACGCGTAACGTTGTGAATTTTACTGCTTTAGTGATTTTTAGAAATAAGTTTTATAAGGATATTTATTAGAAACTATTTATATTAGTTAGATTTAATTAAATTAGTTTTTAATTCATTTATTTAGTCAACGGGCTTCTAAATCAATTTTTAAACCCATGGAGGGGCCCATGGAGTGTGTATATAAGGATTTTATAAAAACCCTAATCCTCATTCCCCTAATTTTCAAAAATAATCAGCCCTCACACCCTCTAGAACTCGCAAATCCCTTCTCCATCATCAAACCATACTTAGATCGATCTCCTTCTTGCAATCGTTGGTGTTCTTGAGCAATCCTAGCACCAATCTTCGTTTCTATCGGATCAAGTAAGATTTTTATACATATTTATATATTTTTTTCGAAAATATGGTTATGTGAAACCCTAGTTTTCATCCATCATCAAACCATACTTAGATCGATCTCCTTCTTGCAATCGTTGGTGTTCTTAAGCAATCCTAGCACCAATCTTCGTTTCTATCGGATCAAGTAAGATTTTTATACATATTTATATATTTTTTTCAAAAATATGGTTATGTTAAACCCTAGTTTTCTTCCAAACAATAATCCATTCGATAAAGATGTAAACTTTGTTAACTAGTGGTGTATTATGATGATATTGGTTGGTTTGGTTGATTTTGTGAAACCCTAGATGTCTAGAACCATGAGTTTCTATATAAGGAAACTTTTTGTGATTTCTATCTTGCATGTTAGACATGATTAGGATGATATAATGATGTTTATACGTTACTTGATTCATGTTTAAGTGAATTGTGAAGTTAGATTTTGAATACCTAGCCCGATTTTACAAACTTGCTAAATAAGGAAACTTTAATCGACTAAAGTAGTCATAACTTGCTAGTTTGATATGCATGTTGGTATATAATGAGAGTTATATGTTATTTATGATAAAATAACGGGTTGTAACGTGTTAAATCTCGGAAACCATGCATGTTATCTTTAGCCGACTATAAATGGAAACCCTAAACTGAAATGTGATCGACATGTTAAAGATCAAGGTGTGTGTTACATCTTTAATCATCTAGGACGTATTAGATTCATATTATGAACAAAATTAGTAACGATAATTTCTAGAAAACACGAGTCTCGAACATAACTGCTATTTATGGAAACCTGCTATTTATGGAAACATGCTATTTATGGAAATTGTGCTTGCATGCTAGAGCAATAAGGATTTGTTGCTAAGTGTTATTGCATGATCATATGTGTAAAATATGGTAGTATTATGCTAAACAAACCTAAATTCATACAATGTGTCACCAACGGGTTGTCGGGTCAAACTTAGTCAACATTTATTAAACTAACAACTATTTTCAAAACACTTAAACAATGGAATTGTTTGGATACTAAGGGTTTATATCAACCTACACGAACACACACTCATATACCTATGTTAATAGGTGGTAGTTAGAGATTTACCGGTCTTTTATTAGCTGTTATCCACACGCATTCTAAGGTGAGTTTCACGGCCTCTTTTTCTATTTTAAACTAAGGGAGAAAACATGAACGCAAAAAGTTAGATCTTACATTTCATTTATATCACTTGTGTACTAAGCGCAAACATTATCATGCAAGTCTTTACATATCGAACCGTTTAATATAAGGGAATAGCGAGGTAATCTTAAGTAGTACTACTGGATTTGACAAGCCCCACCCGCGTTAGTCGCGCTAACTCGACTGGAGGTCGAACGGGTGTAAAATTGACCTAAACATCTCACCATTGTTTCATGATAGACATGGTGGAAGGCATTCAAACACAAACAGTCGGCTTCGGGGTCGAAACGCTTTAGTAACATGTTTTATAGGCCAGCTACCTATCGTTATAATTGCATTTGTTTTATCTAGTATCTTTACATACATTTGAAACCTGTGAACTCACCAACCTAGTGCTGACACATTTTAGCATGTTTTCTCAGTTCGCTAAGGTATGAGCACGAGACTTGGGCATTCATACATTGGAGGCTCATTTATTTTGCAAACATCAGATTTATTCTATTTACTTACTTTACCTATTTTGATTTGCATGGTTTGGGCGCCTTTGTTTTGCGCATGGATTTGTTAAACCTTTTCACTTCCGTATTACGTATTTACTTTGACTATTTAATGTTTTTCTTAAACTCATATAGAGTCGTTCAATGTAACTAATGACTGAGATCCTGGTATGTCACGCGCCTCGCGGTAAAACCCCGCAGGTGGATTTTGAGGATGTGACAGATTGGTATCAGAGTGAGGTTATAGAGAACTAGGATTTACATACAAAAATATGACACCACAAAAGCATTAGTTACACAACACTTACACTCATACATGACACTTATGCATCATGTTACAGGAAAATGTCTACTTCACCCAAGTCACTTACATCCCCAGTCGCTCCGGAGCCTGATGTTCCTACCGTACCTTTGGCTGAACCCGATCGACGACACTTTGGTGTATGATGAGCCATTTCATGTGTGTATCAGATGTAACACGCAGAATTGGGATTGGTATCCTGACATGATAAGGAGCTGGATCTGCATGGAGCAGGTCCCACCGCCACTCATTGCAGACACTCCTTCTTCTTCTTCTTCTTCTTCTTCTTCTTCTTTGCGAGCCTTGCCATCCCTGCAATACCCATTGGAGCAAGCCTTAGCTGCCCTAGTGGCAAATATGGACATGGAGATAGGCAACATGCATGAGGCTGCAGGTAAGATCACCGGGTTGTTGCAGCGCGGACACCAGGCAGACCATAGGCTGGAGAAGCTAACTGAGGGTCTTGGAGAGACTGATGCAGTACACGAGAATCTAGTGATAGCATTCCAAGAGCTACAGACCCAAGTGAATGTATTGGAGTTTAACTTAGGAGTAGCTGAGACTAGGATCGAGGAGCTGGAGGCACAGTTTGGGCCTGTCGATGCGGCAGGAGACACACTGGCTGATGAGCCCGAGGGAGACCCGGCTGAGGACGAGGATGCCGGATCAGATATTACTTCAGCTAGTAGTGGAGTATTATAGTTTTCGTTACTTTCTATCTTTTATTTAAACCTACATAGGCTGGGTTGTTCCCATCCAACAGATGTTTCTGGATTTTGATGTTTGATTGAAATTACTTTGTAGCCTTTACAATTTATTTTTATCAAGGATTATTATTTAAATGTTAGATGTTGTGGTTTAGTTTTCTTTTGTTTACTTATACTTGTATGGCGAATATTTGCGACATATTTTTCTAATTTTTGTATATTTGTGAATGTAAAGATCATGTCTGGGCAATGCGGTGGACGTAACGGCGGTCGTGGCAACATCAATATGACCGCAGCAGAACTTACGACCCTAATAATAGAACGTGTGACTGAAGCTTTAGCAGCCAACCCGACTGGAGGTAAATCTATCATTTGTCGACTCTAACGAGTCAACACTCATTCTGAACTCATTTCCGAACCTTGTATCCCTAAACATATTCTTTGTCTTCCATCTAGGTCAGCACAATAACCAACAGGCCTGTACTTTTAAGGCTTTCATGGATTGCAAGCCCCACACCTTTAGTGGAGCTGAAGGGGCTATTGGTTTACTCCACTGGATGGAGAAAATTGAGTCGGTCTTTACTATGTGCAACTGTCCGCAGAACAACCAGGTGAAATACGCATCTGGCACGCTGGAGGGTCCAGCCCTTACCTGGTGGAACTCCCAGGTACAGATGCTAACTCTGGAAATGGCAAATGCGTTGACATGTGACGAGTTCAAGACTATGTTGCAAGAGGAGTACTATCCCCGTGACGAGGTGAAAAAACTTGAGGGCGAGTTCTGGAACCTCAAAATGGAAGGATCTGAAATCGAAGCCTACACCACTCGCTCGCATGAGCTAGAAACTCTGTGTCCTCAAATGGTGACACCCGCCAATAAGAGGATCAAGAAATACATCGAGGGTCTAGTCCCTCAAATCCAGAGCATGGTGATGTCCTCCAATCATGCTACAATTCAACAAACTATCAGGTTGGCTCATTGGTTAACCGATCAGGCAGTCGCTTTGGGCACCCTACCCCCTAGAGGTGCAACTTCAAAGGCGACCGACAACAAGCAAAAGTTTGATAGTACACATTCCAAAGCTTTCCAGTCAAACCCACCCCCTCAGCAACAGCAGCAGCAACGTAAGTTTGAACCTTCCAAGAACCTTACACAGTCTACCTCCACTCAGCAAAACTAGGGTTCGTACGCTGGTAAGTACCCGAAATGCCACAAATGTAATTTCCACCATAACGGTGCATGTGACCGTTATCGCTGCCAGCAGTGTGGGAAAATGGACCATTCGGCCAAGGATTATAGGGAAGAACTATAGAACAAACAGACACCATCTAGTGAAGCACCCAAAGGCTGCTTTGAGTGTGGAAAAGAAGGACATTTCAGGAAGAACTATCCGCAGCTGAAGAAAAATGGTAACGGGAATGACATGGGTAACAACAATCAGGGTGGTAATGGTAATAACAACGGAAATGGTACGAAGGGTCGAGCATTCATGATTGGCTCAGGGGAGGCTAGGAATGATCGGAACGTTGTTAACGGTATGCTTCCTTTAAATGATCATTTTGCTTTTGTACTTTTTGATACTAGCACTGATATAAGTTTTATATCTAGAAGCTTTAGTGAACGGATAGAAACGACCCCAACCCTTTTAGAACACAAGTACACTATAGAAACAGCAAATGGTAAGATAATCGAGGCAACCCACATCATCGAGGGATGTAAGTTAGAACTAGTTGGTCACAAACTCGATATTGATCTCATGCCAATTACACTAGGTAGTTTTGACATAATTGTCGGCATGAATTGGTTATCTAAAAACCAAGCTGAGATCGTCTGTAGTGATATGGTCGTTCGTATTCCACTTTCTATTGGAGAGACCCTATCCGTTCAGTGCGAGAAGAGTGGTGCAGTTGTGGGCATCATATCTTTCATGAAGGTGCGTAAGTGTCTGTGTAAGGGTCATACCGCGATACTAGCCCTTGTCGCTGAGAAACATTCCAAGGAGAAGAAAATTGAGGATATCCCTGTTGTCCGTGACTTTCCAGAAGTATTTCCTGAAGACTTGCCTCATCTTGCACCCCATCGTCAGGTCGAATTTCAGATTGATCTAGCACCCGGAGCAGTGCCGATTGCTCGAGCACCATATAGACTTGCACCAAGTGAGCTGCAGGAGCTATCCACACAGCTGCAATAGCTGTTGGATAAGGGTTTCATCCGACCCAGCTCATCACCATGGGGAGCCCCAGTCCTATTTGTCAAAAAGAAAGATGGGACTTTCCGCATGTGCATTGATTACCGAGGGCTAAACAAGGTGACGGTCAAGAATCGTTATCCGCTACCCCGCATTGATGATCTGTTCGACCAACTTCAAGGGTCGAGCTTTTACTCAAAGATTGATTTAAGATCTGGATATCATCAGCTGAGAGTCCGAGATGAAGATATATCCAAACCCGTATTCAGAACTCGATACCTCTATTACGAGTTTTTGGTCATGCCATTCGGACTAACCAACGCACCTGCGGTGTTTATGGATCTCATGTACCGTGTGCGTAAACCCTACCTCGACCGGTTCGTCATCGTTTTCATTGACGATATCCTCATCTATTCTCGGAGTAGGGAAGACCACGAAGAGCATCTGCGCTTAATTCTGGAATTGTTTAGGCAAGAGCAGTTGTACGCCAAGTTTTCCAAATGCAATTTTTAGATTCGCGAGGTGCAATTCTTAGGACATGTAGTCAATGAGAGAGGAATACATGTCGACCCAGCCAAAGTAGAATCCATCGAGAATTGGGCAGCACCAACGACTCTGATAGAGGTGCGGAAATTTCTAGGATTGGTTGTCTACTACCGTCGATTTATTGAGGGATTCTCGAAGATTGCTGAACCTCTCACCGCCCTAACCCAAAAATGTAAACCGTATAACTGGAGCGAAACCTAGGAATCAGCATTCCCGCTATTGAAGCAGAAGCTCTGCAACGCACCCATCCTATCTCTGCCAGAGGGAACGGATGACTTCGTAGTGTATTGCGATGCCTCCATCCAAGGTCTCAGTTTTGTGTTGATGTAACGCGAGAAGGTTATCGCATACGCCACCCGGCAATTAAAAATTCATGAGAAGAACTACACAACTCATGATCTGGAATTGGGAGCCGTGGTATTTGCACTTAAAATCTGAAGACATTACTTGTACGGTACCAAGTGCACTATTTACACCGATCACAAGAGTCTTTAGCACATCTTTGAACAGAAAGAGTTGAACATGCGACAGCGTCGCTGGATCGAACTCTTGAACGACTATGATTGTGCCATCAAGTACCATCTGGGTAAAGCTAACGTGGTAGCCGATGCCCTAAGCAGAAAAGAAACCAAGCCCCGACGAGTTAGAGCGTTACAACTCATGATTCATACATGATTACCCGAACAGATCCGTAATGCTCAACTCGAAGCCCTAAAAGAGGAGAACTTATCATTGGAAGCCACTCGTGGTATGGAGAAGCAACTGGAGATCAAATTGGACGGTATTCGTTACTTCGCAGAGCGAATATGGGTCCCAGTGTATGGAAACCTGAGAGAACTTGTTATGGATGAAGCTCACAAATCCCGATACTCAATTCATCCTGGATCTTACAAGATGTACCATGATCTAAAGGTGTTGTTTTGGTAGCCGAACAAGAAAACCGATATAGCCACCTATATGAGCAAGTGTCTGACTTGTTCAAAGGTCAAAGTTGAGTACCAAAAGCCATCCGAATTGCTTTAGCAACCAGAAATCCCGATGTGGAAATGGGAGCAGATTTCCATGGATTTTATCACCAAATTACCCCGAACCCCTAGTGGATGTGACACAATCTGGGTGATAGTGGATCGCCTAACCAAATTCGCTCATTTCCTTGCTATCAAAGAAATAGACAAAATGGAGAAATTAACCCGCCTCTATCATAAAGAAGTAGTCTCTCGGCATGTAGTGCCAATCTCCATCATTTCTGATAGAGATTCTCGTTTCACCTCATGTTTCTGGAAATCATTACCGAAAGCTCTAGGCACGCACCTGGATATGAGCACAATGTACCATCCTCAAACAGATGGCCAGAGTGAGCGTACTATTCAAACCCTAGAAGACATGTTACGGGCTTGTGTAATTGATTTCGGTAACAGTTGGGAGACTTATCTGCCTTTAGTAGAGTTCTCCTACAATAACATCTACCATACTAGCATCAAGGCAGCACTGTTCAAGGCACTATATGGACGGAAATGTTGATCACCTCTTTGTTTGGCTGAAATTGGAAATAGCCAACTTACGGGTCCTGAACTTGTGCACGAAACTTCAGAGAAAATTGTATAAATCTGGAATCATATGGCGGCAGCCCGTGACCGTCAGAAGAGTTATGCCGATAAGCGTCGGAAACCGTTGGAATTTCAAGTGGGCAACAAAGTGCTATTAAAAGTGTCACCTTGGAAAGGTGTGATCCGTTTTGGAAAACGGAGCAAGTTAAACTCGCGTTACGTTAGACCATTCGAGATAGTGGAAAGGATTGGCCTAGTAACGTATCAATTAAATCTACCAGACGAGCTCAATGGTGTGCACAATGTCTTTCATGTATCAAACTTAAAGAAATGTCTGTCAGACGAGACACTTGTAGTTCCACTTGAGGAGTTGGAATCGATGAACAGTTGCGTTTCATCGAAGAACCGGTCGAAATCATGGATCGAGAGGTCAAAACACTCAAACACAGTAAAATCCCAATTGTTAGAGTTCGCTGGAACTCGAAGTGTGGACCGGAGTTCACATGGGAGCGCGAGGATCAAATGATGTGCAAGTATCCTCAACTGTTCAAGAAGTCAACGACAAACACGAAAGGTACTAGTTAAATTTCGAGATGAAATTTATTTCGACAAAGGGATGATGTGACAACCCAAGCTTTTTGTTTCAGACAACTACCAACTTTGCTTAATTTTCGGGACGAAAATTCTTTCAACATGGGGATGATGTGACATCTGACATTTTTAGGTTAACTCCGTTAACGCAAACATTGTTATCTCAAACACTTATTTATACAAACTCAGTTATTTCAGTTAGTCATGTATACATTACGTTTAATTAGGGTTAATTAAATGTGTCAGTTATTAAACAAACACTCACGTAACGGTAATTCGGAGAATTACCGAATAGCACGAGTCGATCCCCTAGTCTGTCCCCGAACGTTGGTGATAATTAAAAATAATATTTTGAATAATAAATAATTTATAATTAATATAAATTATGTGTTTTTACGTGCTATGTGATTTTATGCGTAAACTGTAGACTTTCGTGAAATCACGTACGTTTACGCGTAACATTATGACTTTTACTGCTTTAGTGATTTTTATAAATAAGTTTTATAAAGATATTTATTAGAAACTATTTATATTAGTTAGATTTAATTAAATTAGTTTTTAATTCATTTATTTAGTAAACGGGCTTCCTAAACCAATTTTTAAACCCATGGAGGGGCACATGGAGTGAGTATATAAGGATTTTATAAAAACCCTTATCCTCATTCTCTTAATTTTCGAAAATAATCAGCCTCAACTTCCTCTAGAAATCGCAAATCCCTTCTCCATCATCAAACCATACTTAGATCGATCTCCTTCTTGCAATCGTTGGTGTTCTTGAGCAATCCTAGCACCAATCTCCGTTTCTATCTGATCAAGTAAGATTTTTATGCATATTTATATATTTTTTCTCGAAAATATGGTTATGTGAAACCCTAGTTTTCATCCAAACAATAATCCATTCTATAAAGATGCAAACTATGATAACTAGTTGTGTATTATGATGATATTGGTTGCTTTTGTTGATTTTATGAAACCCTAGATGTCTAGAACCATGAGTTACAATATAAGGAAACTTTTTATGATTTCTATCTAGCATGTTAGATATGATTAGGATGATATAATGATGTTTATACGTTACTTGATGCATGTTTAAGTGAATTGTGAAGTTAGATTTTGAATACCTAGCCCGGTTTACAAACTTGCTAAATAAGCAAACTTTAATCGACTAAAATAGTCATAACTTGTTAGTTTGATATGCATGTTGGTATATAATGAGAGTTGTATGTTAGTTATGATAAAATAACGGGTTGTAACGTGTTAAATCTCGAAAACCATGCATGTTATCTTTAGCCGACTATAAAAGTAAAACACTAAACTGAAATGTGATCAACATGTTAAAGATCAAGGTGTGTGTTACATGTTTAATCATGTAGAAACAAAGACTGATGGCTACAAAATTCTCTAAGTACAAATGCAGTTGATCTCAGAGTTTGCTGCTAACCAACAAACTGCTGCGGACAAGCTTATCTGCTACGGATACTTGTTCTCCTGCTGAAGAACAAATCTGCTGCGGATAGCCTTATCTGCTGAAGACCAATGTTGCTGCTATCATTCTCATTCTTGCTGCTGATATCTATGTTCCTTGAAGACAAATCGTTGCAGCTGACTATCCATGCCCAGCGTCACTGACAACTTTCTGCAAAAGCAACTGACACACTCAAAGCAGAAGGAACCTCAATGGCATAACCAATGAAACACAGCAATGCTCTTCTCCAAGCATGCAAACAATGATGAATAAAGAAAACGCTTCAATAAAGTTAGCTAGTTTAGCTTTAATGTGTATTATTAGCTTTTGTATAAAAGATCAACGGTCTGTGTTCGATCTGATCCTTAGAATCAAGGGTCTGTCTTGATTCTAAGTTAGTATAAATACTGTGTAAATACTTCATTGTAAGTGTACTTTTGAATCAGAGTTTTCATTTGTAATCGTTTATTCACAAAGCTTAATACAACAGTGTTCTTATCAGTATTCTTTCTGTTTACTCGATTGTAATTGTGCAGTTGATATTGTTTTCGGCAATCTCAACTAAGAACAGAACCATCTTGTAATTTCACGATCCTACAAGTGGTATCAGAGCCTTGGCTCAGATTAAACAAACTCACACTTGTTTAATCACTTCTGGTTCTATTCTAAACTCCCTCTTTCATTAAGTCACCAAAAACAAAGATGGCACAAAGCAATGTGTTTGAAGACATCGGCAGCATCAACCGACCACCAAGGTTGGTATCTGGGGAAGACTACGACATGTGGAAAAATCGCATGGAAAGCTTCTTCTGCTATCAGGAGTACGGAATGTGGAAATCCATCAGGGATGGACCCTACACTCCCATGGTGGCATCTGCTGACTCTGGAGGACCATCAGTTCCAAAGGATCCCTCCAAATATTCAGAAGATGATATAAAGAAGATGGAGGTGGACTTCAAGGCACTAGGAGCTATCCAAATGTGCCTTCCAAATGAGGTTTTTCATAACTTCAGAAGTCACAAAACTGCTAAAGAGCTCTGGTTGGCTCTTGAAAAGATGTTTGCTGGCTCTGAAGAAGTCAAAGAAAACAGAAGAGACATACTGAAGCAGCAGTATGAAAACTTCGTCTGGAAGGAAGGTGAGTCTCTAACTATTCTATACAACAGATTTACCTATCTTGTAGGTGAGCTGCAATGCTCAAAGGTTAAGCTAGAGAATGAAGATATTCTCAAAAAGTTCATCAGGTCTCTACCAAGCTGCTGGACACTTTACACAGTGTCAATCAGAAGAACAGAGAATCTGAAGACTCTCCAAATGACTGAGCTCTTTGGAATGCTAAAAACCTATGAGCTAGAGATGATTCAGGCAAAAGAACGAAGCTCAAGCTATCATAATGCCTCAACATCCACCACCACCTCTGCCCTCCACTCTGACCACTCAGGTCCCAGTTCCAGCAACTACTATCCTCCCATTGTCACCCATCCAGAAACTCCTACCTCTCAAAGAAACAGCTCACCATTTCTCCTAGAAGCTCCTCCTCAAACATCAACCTCTGCTGCTTTTATTTCTGGAAACTCAAGCAACATGTTCTTTATCAAGGAGGATCTGGAATGCTTTCATCCAGATGATTTAGAAGAAATGGACATACAGCACTCATATGCCATGCTCTCTATAAGAGCAAAAAGGTTCTACTCTAGAACCGGAAGACCCATTCCAAGTAACAACTCCAACACCAGAGTTAGCTTGGATAAAAGCAAACTAAGATGTTACAACTGTAACCTAATGGGTCACTTTGCTAGAGAATGCAAGGCACCAAGAGCAAATCCAGCTACCACTCAGTCAAGACAAGCTTATCAAGCCCAACCTAGACAACAACAGCACCAAGCTACTCCTCCAGTTCAAACTACAGCTTGTGCAACTGCTTGAACTTTCGAGTTCGACTGGAGCTTCCAATATGAAGAACTGCCTGTCAACAATCAAGCTCTTATGGCAGACACTACAGAGATACCACCTCAGGTATTTGAACATCTTTGCTCTCAAGCCTGTATTGATAAAGTTTTGGGTTTTAGAAAGCATAACCAAAACCTGATAGATCAAAATGAAGAGTTTCATCAGATGAAATCTGAGTTCAAAAAGGTTGAAAACACGTATAAAGAAAAGATTAATTGTCTTAAGAAAGAGATTTCATCACTAAAACACGAATAAACTAATCTGGAAACTCAGATTGTTGATCTACTGCTCAAACTAAAAGCAACCAGAGCTGAACTGGCAGAACAGAAAGTTCATATTGAAAAATATAAATTTTCCTCCAAAAAGTTACAAAGACTTTTAGATAGTCAAGTCCATGAGAGGGTAAAAATTGGACTTGGGTATAACACTGATCAGTACAAATCTGTTCCTCCTCCCGCTGACTACATTGCCATCTACGAACCAAGCTTCAATGTTGCAAATCTTGACTCTACAAACCGAAATCTTGATCCCTCAACTGATGAACCCTTCGTTGAAGAATGCACTACCTCATCGGAATCTGAGTCAACCCACTCAGACCATGATGAAACCAATGCATCACCATCTGAAGTTACTCTGAATAAAGTTGAAGTTCCTACCGTGCTTCCAGCTATTCCAGTCCCCGTACCATTCAAGCAGATCAAGATCAACTATCCTCCACATGGAAGAAGGCTAAGCATTGAAAACGAACAGACATCAGGACCTACCGACCCCAACCCTCAGTCAAAGCCGATCCCAAAAAGGAAGGTATTTGATATATGTCGTAAGCCTGAAGAAAAAGTTCCATATGTTCAAAAGACCCTAGAAGAAGCCACTTTTGAATATAACAAAGCCCATCCATGGAACTTCAAGGATCTGTTCCAAAGTAAGGACTATGTCTACCTTTCAAGAGACAAACTGGCAAGATCATGCTTTGTGTGTGGAAGATACAACCATACTGCCAGCACCTGCTTTCATTACCTGAAATATCAAAGAAACTCAAAGCAGTATGCCTTTGAAAAGTCTAACAAAAACAAAAAGGTGAGAAGCTACGAAGTCAAAGCAACCAAGTTCAGGGAGTCTCTATCTCCCCCAAGAGTGAAGCTGCCTAAATCTCAACAAACATGCATCATTTGTGGTGAATCAAACCACTTTGCTGCAAACTGTCAGTTTAACCCCTTCAACCAGATCCTTCATCAAGCCCCTCGAAGACAAAAAGTACTGAAGGATCAGCATACATCGGTTGTTAGTCAAGTCAAGCCCAACAAAACAAAGCAGAAGTCCGCAGCAGCAACCAAGACTGCTGCTGATAAGCTAAAATCATCCGCAGCAAAAACTGCTGCTCATAAGGCAAAGCCATCAGCAGCAAGAGTGACCACTGCTGCTAAGGCAAAATCCAAGGCAAAGAATGCTGACACTTCAACAAAGCCATCAGCAGCAGGATCTACTGCGGACAAGCCAGAAACATCAGTAGCAAAATCTGCTGATAACAATGCAAGGAAAACTAAAAAATCACAAACAAAGCAATGGAAAGCCAAACCATCTCCAAGCATTGTCATTGGTTCCATTGACTGCAAACATACAAAAAAGGACAAACCATCTCAAACCACCCTTCCCAAGTCTGCAGACTCTTGGGTTCCTCTTACTAATTAGAAATCTATCATGTGCAGGGACAGCCAGGTCACAAGAATAACACCTGGGTGGTAGATAGTGGTTGTTCCAGGCACATGACAGGTAATAGATCCATCCTCTCAAATTTCAGACACTTCAATGGAGGATAAGCTGCCTTTGGCTGTGATTCAAAGGGAGGATCCATTACTGGACAAGGAACTGTGTCCAACGAAAGAATGAACATTGATAGGGTCAACTATGTCAAAGAATTGGATTTCAATCTCATGAGTGTTTCCCAGGTCTGTGATCAAAAGCATTGGATGCTCTTCACAGATAAAGAATGATTTGTACTGTCTCCAGGCTTAACCACACCTCCTCCAGAAAGCATTCTACTGACGGCACAGAGAAAAGAAAATCTCTATGTTCTGGACATGAATGAGGTCACTCCATCTGGGAGTGTCTCCTGCTTTTTGTCAAAAGCCTCAGTTGATGAATCAGCTCTCTGGCACAGGAGATTAAGCCATGTTAATATCAAAACCATTAACAAATTGGTGAAGAATAATCTTGTCAAAGGGATTCCTGACAAAGAATTTCAGCTGGAAGACCACTGCATTGCATGCCTAAAGGGAAAGCAACACAAGAGTTCTCATAAGCCCAAGACCCTAAACTCAAATGACACTCCGCTGCAACTACAACATATGGATCTTTTCGGTCCTACAAATGTCATGTCTATGGGCAAAAAGTCATACTGTCTGGTGATAACAGATGACTACACCAGATTCTCTTGGGTATTCTTCTTGAGAACTAAAGATGAAACTGCTGAAATTCTCAAAACCTACATTCTCAGGGTAGAGAATCAAAGCAATCAAAAGGTGAAGATCATAAGGTGTGAACAGGGCACAGAATTCTAGAACCACATATTGAACTGTTTCTGTGAAAGCAAGGGGATAGAAAGACAATACAGTGCTCCTAGAACTCCTCAACAAAATGGAGTTGTTGAAAGAAGAAACATAACTCTTATTGAGTCAGCACGATCTATGTTGGCCGACTCTAAACTGCCACTCACATTCTGGGCAGAAGCGGTTAGCACAGCCTGCTAGGTGTAAAACCGAGTTCTAATTGTCAAACCCTTCAACAAGACACCCTATGAACTTTGGTTCCAAAGAATTCCCTACATTGGGTTTCTAAAACCTTTTGGGTGTCCATGCACAATTCTCATCACACATGGGATTCTTCCTAAGTTTGGTGCAAAATCTGATGAAGGATATTTCGTAGGCTATTCCTCTCAATCAAAGGCCTATAGAGTATTCAACTCAAGAACAAGAATTGTAGAAGAATCTGCAAATGTGGAATGCAGAGAACACATTGTCTGTAAGCAGGGAAAAGGACCAAACTGGCTCTTTGACATAGATTCTTTCTCCCAAATATTTGAGCCTCTCACCTTCTCAAACATGGAGTCTACGTCTACACAAACTCTTGCCTCCACTTCATCCACTGACTACAGAATGGATTTTCCCAAATCTTCTCTCAGTCTGAGAAAACCATCAGCTGATCCTCCAGCAGTTGTGGAAGCAATTGAAGCAAGTGAAGCAGGAACAAGACTGTCTGACGTAACCAGCAGCAGCCTGTCTGATACTGACAATCTAAATGAAGACTCTTCGATAAATGCTGTAAGTGCTGATAATGCTATTGCTGAAAATATTGAACTGGACAATGTTGTTGAAGACTCTTCAACCTTGAATGAAGAGTCCACTGATCAAAATCAAAGCAATCTGGAAGAAGGGATACAGCTGGAGGTGGTACCAGCACAGAGGATCCACAAAGAACATCCTCAAGAGAATATCATTGGCCAAATACACCAAGGAGTTCTCACAAGAAGCAAATCTCATGAGGCCAATATATGTTTGTTTTCATGTTTCCTATCTCAGGTGGAACCCAAGAAGATAGACGAAGCACTCAAACACAGCAGCTGGATTGAAGCAATGCAGGAAGAATTGCTGCAATTCAAGAGGCAGGATGTCTGGAAACTTGTTGATCTTCCACCAGGAAAATATGCCATCGGCACACGATGGGTTTTTAGGAACAAGCAAGACGAGAGAGGCATTGTAGTAAAAAACAAAGCCATACTTGTAGCTCAGGGCTACACTCAGGAAGAAGGAATTGACTATGATGAAGTCTGTGGTCCCGTTGCCAGACTGGAGGCCATCAGAATCTTCCTGGCATATGCTGCATCCAAGAACTTCACTGTCTATCAAATGGATGTAAAAAGTGCCTTTCTGTATGGGAAGATTGGTGAGGAAGTATACATCAAACAGCCTCCAGGCTTTATAGATCCTGCACATCCTACTCAAGTGTTCAAACTAGACAAAGCTCTATAAGGCCTACATCAGGCACCAAGAGCCTGGTATGAAACCTTATCAGGATATCTACTAAGCAACAATTTCAGAAGAGGTGCCATTGACCAGACCTTGTTTATCAAAGATGAAGGGGGAGAAATCTTACTAGTTCAAATTTATGTTGATGATATCATCTTTGGATCAACAAGGAAACAGCTGTGCAAAGACTTTGAGATTCTGATGCACTCAAAGTTTGAAATGAGTTTAATGGGTGAACTAAATTTCTTCTTAGGTCTACAAGTCAAACAGGTCCCAAATGGAATCTTCATCAGCCAATCCAAATATGTAAAAAGCATTTTGGAAAGATTCAAAATGACTGACTGCTCTGCTGCAAGAACCCTATGCAAGTTCATCATTTACTGACTCCAGACAAAGATGGCCAAGATACTGATCAACATCAGTACCGTGCAATGATAGGGTCTCTCATGTATCTTACTGCCTCAAGGCCAGATATCATGTTTGCAGTATGTCTATGTGCAAGATTTCAAGTAGCTCCAAAAGCTTCACATCTTCAGGCTGTCAAGAGAATCTTTAGATACCTAAAGGGTGCCTCAAGACTTGGGCTATGGTACTCTAAAAATGACATGTTTAATCTGTATGAATACACTGACAGTGACTATGGAGGATGCAACTTGGAGAAAAAGTCCACTTCAGGGGGATGTCAGTTTCTGGGAGGGAGGTTAATTTCATGGCAGTGCAAGAAGCAAACATGTGTTTCAACTTCTACAGCTGAAGCAGAATACATTGTAGCTTCAAGTTGCTGTGCACAAGTCATTTGGATACAAAATCAAATGTTGGACTATGGGATGAATTTTATGGCAACTCCAATTCACATTGACAACATGAGTGCTATCTCAATCACAAACAATCCGGTGAAGCACTCAAAGACAAAGCACATTGACATCCGATATCACTTCATAAGAGATCAAGCTGAGAAAAAGAGGATTATTCTAACCAAAGTTCATACAAATGAGCAATATGCTGATTTGTTTACAAAACCTTTTGATGAAGCTAGATTTAAATATTTAGTTGAATCCATTGGTATGATGAACTTTGATTAAAATCTTTCTCTAAAATTTCTATTTTAAAATGTGTTTTGTCTTATGTGGTAAATAAAAGTTATAAGTCAGCAGCATTTTTGTCCTTCCGCGGCTGACAAGTTTAATCATCAGCAGCAAAGGATTTGCCACTGACTGCCTTAAGTTATCAGTAGGAACCAGTTTCCTGCGGATAGCCTTAAAGCCATCAGCAGCAACATCCTTACTGCATATCACTGAATCCATCAGCAGCAATTGAGTTTGCTGCTGACAGACTTAACCTTCCGCAGCAACCAAGCTTGTAGCGGACAGACTTATCCATCCACAGCAACCAAGTTTGCTGCTGATGGGTAAATTTAAGTCCAAATTAACTTTTACCCGCTGTAAAAGAAATCAACTTCAGTCTTTACCATGACTACCTCGGTGCATTACAGCTGTAACGATAAAAGGTAAATAAGGTTGTACGGTACAAGTCATTTTGCTTTTTCTCACCTCTGCCGTTATAAAAACAAAATCAAATTTCTTTACCACCTCTTCACCTTCCTCCATAAGCCAACATCACTTTCTCATGGAAGTCCCCACCAACCTCCACCCACCAGCATCACTTTCTCACAAGTCCCAACCAACCCTCATCCACCAACCTTCAAACCTTCCTTCCATGAAAGTATCTCTAGAAATCAATCAAGTACACTAGAAATCCAAATGGGTATACAGTAGAGAAGGCGCTGATAGGCCCTCCATGGAAGTATCTCTGTCACACTCTTCTCCAATGCATATCTCAGAAGAAAAGCAGATGGCATCAAGTAAGCTCCGCTCGTGCCAACACAGAGAAGAAGGACAAGGTGGAGAGTTGACTCCTTATGGATGTTGTAATCGGCTAAGGCTCTGCCGTCCTCGAGCTGTTTTCTGGCAAAGATTAGACATTGCTGGTCTGACGGGATGCCTTCCTTGTCCTGGATCTTTGCCTTCACGTTGTCGATTGTGTCTAAGGATTCGACCTCAAACGTGACTGTCTTACCAGTTACGGTTTTCACGAAGATCTGCATTTTCGCCGATTTGGAGATGAAGCTGTTTCCAGAAATGTACTCAGGGGAAAATGTTCCACTGTTATCTACAATGCCGAACATACAAAGTACCCCGGGTGACAGTTCAGCAATCCCAGCTGATACTGATCCCACACCCTCCACCTCACAACTTGAACAACAGTCTGCTTCTACCATTAGAGCCCCTGTGCATACCACTAAGGATACACAGGTACAAAAAATCACTTCACCTCTTTTGTATGTTATCGTTTAACCGGAACACAGGGCCCCGGTTGTAATGACATATACCAGGACAAGGGGCAAGAGAACTCCTTCTTCTCTTGCCTCAAAGGCCCTAACCCAACCTAACAGCCCTCACTCAGAATCACAACATTCTGGTGAGAATATCATAAGGGACAGCCACATTATTAGGGAGACTCCTTTGGATGCCTCTCTATTAGGATCCGGATCACTTCCTGGATCCATAGAACAGCCCCCTGAGCCTTTCCTTTTTCTTTTGAACTTAAGTGTTGAGGAACCTGATCAAAATGATGTACCTTCTCCAACTACTACTATCTCGGAGGTACTGATTGATCTTGCTTCCAACACACCCAACCCAAGTTCGTCTACCCTGAAGGTCCACTCTAGGAGCCATGAAAGAGTGGATGTGGAAGAGGCTGTCACTACTGCTGGTCCATCAAATGACCAGGAGGACAGTGACAACATTGCTAAAACCTCAACCACGGCAACTCACAGTGAGGATGTTTCCTTGGAAACTCCCCTCACTGAGAGGAATCCCAGGTGCCAAGAAACCATGGGTGATGGGGATGAAGAGGCCAGGCCTAAGGCCCCATCTGGATCCAAGGAATCCACAGCTGTGGATGAGGATAGACTGTAACTTCATATCTTGAAATTGACGGCCAGGATGGTCATGCTAGAGGCTGAAGTGTCCAAATTAAGACACCAAGTGTCTATGTATGAAGCTCATAAAATCCAAACTTTACCTACTCTCTCCCTTGTATCAATGGGCACCCAAACTGATGCTTATTCGTCCACTGATGCACCCAAAAAGGGGGAGATGGTCCAAATGGAGGATATAAGGTTGAAAGGATAGTCAGAAACATGCAAAAGCTTCAGCAACAAAGACAGTAAGAGAATTTTGGTAGCATCAGTCTAGGGGGAGTTTGTAGAAACAAAGACTGATGGCTACAAAATTCTCTAAGTACAAATGCAGCTGATCTCAGAGTTTGCTACTGACCAACAAACTGCTGCGGACAAGCTTATCTGCTACGGATACTTGTTCTCCTGTTGAAGAACAAATCTGCTGTGGATAGCCTTATCTGCTGAAGACCAATGTTGCTGCTGATAGACTTATCAGCAGCATCATTCTCATTCTTGCTGCTGATAGCTATGTTCCTTGAAGACAAATCGTTGCAGCTGACTATCCATGCCAAGCGTCACTGACAACTTTCTGCAAAAGCAACTGACACACTCAAAGCAGAAGGAACCTCAATGGCATAACCAATGAAACACAGTAATGCTCTTCTCCAAGCATGCAAACAATGATGAATAAAGAAAACGCTTCAATAAAGTTAGCTAGTTTAGCTTTAACGTGTATTATTAGCTTTTGTATAAAAGATCAACGGTCTGTGTTCGATCTGATCCTTAGAATAAAGGGTCTGTCTTGATTCTAAGTTAGTATAAATACTGTGTAAACACTTCATTGTAAGTGTACTTTTGAATCAGAGTTTTCATTTGTAATCGTTTATTCACAAAGCTTAATACAACAGTGTTCTTATCAATATTCTTTCTGTTTACTCGATTGTAATTGTGCAGTTAATATTGTTTCCGCCAATCTCAACTAAGAACAGAACCAGCTTGTAATTTCACGATCCTACAAATCATCTAGGACGTATTAGATTCATATTATGAACATAATTAGTAACGATAGTTTCTATAAAACACGAGTCTCAAACATAAACTGCTATGTATAGAAACCTGCTATTTATATAAACCTTCTATTTATGGAAACCTGCTATTTATGGAAACCTGCTATTTTTAGAAACTTGCTATTTATGAAAACTATGCTTGCATGCTAGAACAATAAGGATTTGTTGCTAAGTGTTATTGCATTATCATATGTGTATAATATGGTAGTATTATGCTAAACAAATATAAATTCATACAATGTGTCACCAACGGGTCATTGGGTCAAACTTAGTCAACATTTATTAAACTAACAACTATTTTCAAAACGCTTAAACAATGGAATTGTTTGGATACTAAGGGTTTATATCAACCTGCACGAACACACACTCATAAACCTATGTTAATAGGTGGTAGTTAGAGATTTACCGGTCTTTTATTAGCTGTTATCTACACGCATTCTAAGGTGAGTTTCACGGCCCCTTTTTGTGTTTTAAATTATGGGGAGAAAACATGAACGCAAACAGTTAGATCTTACATTTCATTTATATCACTTGTGTACTAAGCGCAAACATTATCATGCAAGTCCTTACATATCGAACCGTTTAATATAAGGGAATAGCGAGGTAATCTTGAGTAGTACTACTGGGTTTGACAAGCCCCACCCGCGTTAGTCGCGCTAACTCAACTAGAGGTCGAACGGGTGTAAAATTGACCTAAACATCTCACCATTGTTTCATGATAGACATGGTGGAAGACATTCAAACACAAACAGTCAGCTTCGGTGTCGAAACGCTTTAATAACATGTTTTATAGGCCAGCTACCTATCAATATAATTCCATTTGTTTTATATAGTATCTTTACTTACATTTGAAACCTATGAACTCACCAACCTAGTGTTGACACATTTTAGCATGTTTTCTCAGGTCGCTAAGGTACGGGCACGAGACTTGGGCATGCATACATTGGAGGCTCATTTATTTTGCAAACATCAGATTTATTCTATTTACTTACTTTATCTATTTTGATTTGCATGGTTTGGGCGCCTTTGTTTTGCGCATGGATTTATTAAACCTTTTCGCTTCCGCATTCCGTATTTAATGTTTTTCTTAAACTCATATAGAGTCGTTCAATATAACTAATGACTGAGATCATGGTATGTCATGCGCCTCGCGGTTAAACCCCGCAGGTGGATTTTGAGGGTGTGACAATTTGCCATTCAGAGGATAGAGAGTCAGGTGATTGACACTGAAGGAAGCATGAAAGAGAATGTCAACATCAAGATCATGAATGCAGTGAAGGTCAGTGATGAGAAGAAGGATACCTGCTCCAATTCTAGCTCAACGGATCGAGTTAAATTTTCGACGAGTGCAAGGGATGGAACTCAAGCCAATGGTAATGGAAGGTCTAATCAAGGATGTACCTGCAGGAAAACCGTTGTTGAGCTGATTCCACCAAAGGTAAAATGTAACACCCAAAATTTTCAACCAATTTTAACTTTCAACGCACACGGAAAACAGGTCCCAATTAAAACTCCCTTGACAAACAACACATTTTAAAAAAAGAAACAAAAACAACAACGACATGATTTTGTTTCAAAGCAACCAACCGACAACTTAAAGACAACAAGTTGTAGTATCAAAGAGACAACTTAAAACAAGTTTAAAGACTCCCAACCGGAGTCCTAACTCCAACCGTTAACGTCCACCAAAACGAATGAGAATCCATCCGACACGAAGCGTGACCCGAGACATCAAACCAAAGCTTTACCTACACGAAAACACCACAAATAAATCATTATTAATGATATACAACCCCCATATGAGCCCCCAAGCTCTTACAACAACAACCAACCCCAAACGACAATTTTTCACTTTGGGTTTAAATAGGGCCGTAAACAGACCACTTTGGGCGTAAAATACTCCGGCCCGTCGTAAATTACTCAGGTTCAAAATCAGCCAAATTGTTTTGCAAATTTACGGCCTTTTCGACCCCACTGACCGACCCGTTTGCTTCTTTGTGCAAGTAAACAACATTCTTACTTATTTTATCACCCAAAACACATCTAATACATTCAATAGACCCAAGTATATAATCTTTCGTTAGGTTTTCCTCCTATTACCCGACATTACTCTTTTGTGAGGTTCTAAAGACCTCAAAAGCTCCATAACCATTGTGAAGTTCATGACCTCAATTAGCTCCCTGGTGAGGTTCTTAGACTTCAAAAAACAACGACATAATTGAAGTTCATGACCTCAATTAACTATGGGGTAAGGTTCTTAGACTTCAAACAACTACGACATAAGTGAAGTTCAATGACTTCAAAAGACAATGACATAAGTGAAGTTCAATGACTTCAAACGACAACGACATAAATGAGGTTCATGACCTCAATTTCACCCGATTACATTTTACTTTGACTCTTACCACATATTAGTCAAATTACACCAAATCACCACATTTTACATATTGGTTTGACTTCTACCATACTAAGTCAAATTACACCAATACTCCACATTCCACAATTTAGTTTGACTCTTTATTACATAAGTAAAATTACACCAATATACCACATTCCACAATTTAGTTTGACTCTTTACCACATAAGTCAAATTACACCAATACTCCATATTCCACAATTTAGTTTGACTCTTTACTACATAAGTTAATTTACACCAATCACATTCCACAATTTAGTTTGACTCTTTACTACATAAGTCAAATTACTCCAAATCGACATATTTCATACACTAGTTTGACTCATTACCACTTAAGTCAAATTACACCAAATCGACATATTTCGTACACTAGTTTGACTCATTACCACTTAAGTCAAATTACACCAAATCAACATATTTCATACATCAGTTGACTCTTTACCACACTAAGTCAACTTACACCGAATCACCACACATAAATAGAATTAAACTACACAAATCTATTTACATGTTACTAACACCATATCTATTACTAAGTAAGTGCAAATCATTTACCTTTAGCCAAAGAGAATCCCACTTGATCCTCAATGCTAGCTTCCTTAACACCTTGATCACCTAGAAATCAACTTGCATTTATAAATCATACAATCTCAATTCATACACCAATGAGATTCATGACACACCTATGATCTAAGATCATACCCCAACTTAGTTTTGGTTAACACAACCTTAACCAAACCTCCAATACTCAAAAACAACCTTTCAACCCATATTGACCCGTTTGACCCATTAAAGTCAAACTCCCAATTTCACCATTCTCCAATTGAGGTCTAACACCCACCCTAGACCTTATGGAATACACTCATTCTAAACTTGATTAATTACACGTTAAAAAAGTTTTAACCTCCCAACACAATCATTCACCTATTTGACCCGTTTGTGTTCCACGTAAACTCATCCAAAACTATAATTTTACAAATCACCATAAAATTAGGGTTTTATGGTTAATTATGTGTCTAATAACTCCCTAGACACTTACCCAACCTCAATTCAACATTCAAACATCCACAAATCAAAAACCCCCCAATTTGGCCTCAAGAACCCTAATTTTCCAAATATCAAATTAGGTGTTAAAACCAAGTAATTCTTGTTTCTCCAACATCAACAATGCTAGATTAAACTTTATAAACTACTTTTAATCATAATCACCACACCAATTGACCCAATTTAGTTTTTTCTATCAAAACCCACTAAGAGCACTTGAAATGGAGATTTAGAGGAGGATACCAACTTACTTGAATGATTGAAAGAAGCTGAACACTTCATAATCAAGCAATTCCACACTCAAATCTTCAATTTTGTTGCTTGACCCTCTTTCTCCTTTCCCCCTTGGTTTGATCGATATCCACACACACACTAAAGTGTGTGTTTCCACCACACACCCACAAAACATCTGATGTTTTATTTTTATTAAAACAAATTACACATTACCCCCCTATACTTCACCTTTAGACCCTTTTAATCCAAAGAGTGAAAAATTCCACCTTTTAACCTTTAAACCAAGACTTGTGTTAATTTCACTTTCACCCAAACTAGTTAAACTCCGCTTTTGCATCAAACCCCCAACTTTCATTTTTATTAATTTACACCCTTATAATATGTTTAACATATTAAATTATAAACCCGTAAGTTGGTTCGTTACATAAAATCTCATCTATGTTCCTCTGATTGTGTTGACATGATTGTTCACTATCGCACATTAAACAAACTCATTATTCGTGAAAAAGGATGATGCTCTTGCTATCCTTAATCAAATAAAAAAGAGCGAGGTTACTCTCAAAGTCAGTTTGAACAAAGCGAATCAAGAAATCCAAACCCTGAAAGAGTTTGCCTATAGAAAAGAATTTTTGATCACCGATTTGACTGAAAAACTAACTTCTTCTAGAAGTGAAACTGTTAAATTGCAAATTATTATTGACAAATGTAACGTAAGAAAAAGGTACAAGATACCATGTTGGATTTTCAACAGACTCCTGGTTTTATGTAAAAGGGGATTGGATACTTAGATTCAAACGACTTTGAGAGGAAGCTGTTTCACCCTCTCACTCATGGTCATTATGACCCAATTCTGTCTCCACATCCTAAAAATGATCTTGCAAATCTATTTGTTTCTGCTACTAATGTAAATACTGCAGGTTTAAAAGGACATGATGAAGATGTTAGGGATGATTGTGGTGCTGGATTGGGCCACAAGAAATGCAATCGAGAATCTGTTTTATCTTCGTTTTTTAATTTAAATTCCAAGAATCCAGAATCATGTAATTCGGATTTTGTTGATAGCAGTAGTGGATCATGTTCTAGGATAATTAATTCTGACTCTGATTGTAATGAACACAGTAGATGAAATGATTTTATTTCTATGAATGATGTTTGTTTTAATGATTCGATTAATACTGTTTCAAGAAACCAGTTTGAAAGGTTTATGACAAAAGATATTCCAGTCTTCACCCCAACATCAACCAGTCAAAGTGATAGTCAAAGTAACTCAGACTATCTGTCAACAAGAGATAGTGAAGAAAAGTGAATATGATCCGGACAGATCAGTAGAGACATCCACTGGATCATTCAATGAATCTAATGGTGAAGAAACACACATGACAAATGCTGATAAAGAATCTGATAAAGGATCATCAACCACTAATGTTGATCAAAAGAAAGAGAAATTCATCAAAAGCAAATACATAAAGCAAATCAATGTACCAGTTCAGCAGCAATCATCCTCGTGATTTTATCAACCGCCACATAAAAGAAAATCCTTGAAGCATGTTAATTGTTTTAGTTGTGGGAAGGGCGGTCATTATGCTAGGCAGTGCAATCATGCATCTCATCATAATGATTGGGTCAAATTTGAACAACCGAAGATGCATAATGTGGGAACCTATAATAGACAACAATATGATCACAATCCTTTTTATCAAAAAATTGACAAATTTCATCAAAATGTAATTCATTTCTTAAAAGGAACAAGTTGGTGGTGAACCAGAACTGATAGAACTGCAAAATTTGATGCTCCACCAAAGTTGAAAAAGACTTGGGTTTCGATTTCTCAATAAAGTGTCTTATATGTGTGTTAGGACATAGATCTGTAATGACAAAAGCTTGTAATAGTTAGATTTTATGTCTTTATGTTTTGTTATGAAATTGTAAAGTTGCTAAGTGTTTTTACTAGTAAGCCTAGAGGCGAACTTGTTAAGTTCGCCTGCTCTAACAGAGGCGAACTTAATAAGTTCGCTTAGGCATAACTGAGGCGAACTTGTTAAGTTCGCTTAGACTGTTTCAGGCGAACTTAACTAAGTTCGCTTACAGCAGGTTTGGTTCTATATATATGTGTTACAGAGTCATTAGACGAGAAAAAAACAGAGATCGATCTGAGAGAGAAACAATTGTCTAATTGAGTCTGTAACCATTGTTATTTGGAATATAATTGAGAAGTTTATTTACGTGTGTTGTCGGTTAGTATACAAACGTTAACGCGAAGGATTCCGCACTTCGTGTTATAGCAACGTCTTATCACGAGTTTGATCAGTAGTTGAGTTACCTGGACCTACAAGTGGTATCAGAGCAAAGTGCTCGTGAATTAAGTACGATTCTTGGTGATAATTGACGGTTTTTGTGTACAATTCGACAAGATATACAACTTTTTGAAGTTTCTGCAACAATGGAGTTTTTCAAGTTCTTGAAGATTGTTTCTTTACTGAATTCGTGATTTTGGAAGTGTTTTTGACGAAATTAGTCCGATAGAACTGTTCCATTTGTTAAAATTCATAATCCTACGGATCAATTTTCTTAAATTCCATCAATTCGCTGAGAAATCATGAATTTTGAAGGTTTCGGTTCGTGTTTTGACGAAGACTCTGTTGATTCTGTTACAGCAGTTTAAGCGAACTTGCTGAGTTCCTGTTCAAGCGAACTTAGCAAGCGAACTTATTAAGTTCGCTTCTCACATTTCAAGCGAACTTAGCTGTTAAGCGAACTTATCGGATTTCCTCCTTAAGCGAACTTGTCTTGTTCGCCTGATATTAAGTTCGCTTGGTATTCCCTAAAGTGAACTTATTAAGTTCGACTGAGGGTAAAATCAGTTTAGTACTTAGAAATTTTTCAGAAATTTTTTAACATGGTAAATATGGTTCAAGTCACAAACATGTTCAATTATGATAATGAGATTGGTACATCTCAAAAACCTCTGAAGTTGCTGAATCTAGCTGATTATTCAAATTGGAAAGATCGGTTTGACCAATTCGTATCCTTTACTGATACTAGTTTGTGGATTCCAATTTTGGAAGGATATACACACCCTACTTATTCATGGATGGGAAAAGATGATGTTCCAAAACCAGTGTCTGCTTTATCTACTGAAGAGAAGCTGTTATTTGATCGAGAAAAGAAAGCAATGGCTAGCATATCGATGTCTCTACCAAAGGAAATTTATCATAGTTTTAAACAGTTCAAATCTTCTCAACAGCTGTGGGAAGCTCTACAGAAAAGGTGTGAAGGGAGTTTAGATGTGAAGAAAAGTAGAAAAGAGTTACTAAAGAAGCAGTTCCTAGTTTTTAAACATTTTCAGAATGAATCTTTGGATGATCTTGCTACAAGATTCTATCATCTTCTTAGTGAACTGGATAGTGCATCTGTGGTATATGAGACTGAGGAAATTAATGATAAATTCTTGGAGGCTTTACCATCAAAGTTTGTTGTGTATACGGTTTTGATCAAAGAAAATGTTAAGTACAAAACCATGTCTCTTGAAGAAGTCCAAGGGAAGATCCAGTCACATGACATGAATTTGAAAAAGAAAGAGACTAATTTGGAGCATATCCAGGATCCCTCGATGTATTTTGCCAAATCTGTTGGTAAATCTGGTGCTGGAGTAGCATTCTTTTCTGGTGATGCTCAAGAGTCTTCAAATGACCAGTGTTCTGGAGTTCCAATCTATTCTGGTCATACAAGCCATTCTGGATTTTCTGCTACTACTGCTTCAACATCATCTGGATCTCATGTGAATCAGAAAGTTGCTGATGATTATTTGGCTATGTTTTCTTCATTTATGGCATCATATGAGAATTTCATTGGAGGAAAAATACATGATCCTGAGGTAATAGAAGATGATTTCAGACAGATTGACCCTGTTGATCTGGAAGAAATGAATATCCAATGGAATATGGCCATGTTAATGAGACAAGCTAAAGATTTCTTGAAGAGAACTAGGAGAAAATATATTGGTTCAAATAGTCGATCGCGTATGGGTTTTGATAAGAGCAAAGTTAGGTGTTACAATTGCCAAGAGTATGGTCACTTTGCTAAGGAGTGTGTGAAACCAAAGGTAGAATTTGATTCTCAAAAAAAGCAATCTAACTTTCAGCATAATAGGAATCAGACTCATGGTTCATCTAGTAATCAAAATCATGGTCCTTCTGGTAATACAAATCATGCATCTGCATCATCAGCTTTAGTTGCTCAAAACGATGAAAACTATGATTGGGGCATTCATCTGGAAGATTTGGTGGGTGCTGTGAGTCAGGCTTTTGTTGCAGAAATTCATTCAGAAAAAACAGAAGAGTCTACTGATGATGAAAGTTCTAGTGATGATTCATGTGATGATGAAAGTGTTCCAAGCATGGATGATGAGGAAGAAAAAGGGCAAAGTATTGATTCTGATGCTGTGACAGGGGTTGCTGAGGAAGAAATTGTTCTTACAGAAAATATTTCAGTTGGTGAAGATTCAGAAAACATTCCGATTGCCAAAGTATTCATGGCAGACATGTCTGACCCGACTAAGGTAAAAGACTCTGTTTGTCATATATTTTGTACTAATTGCATTTCTGTTAAAGATAAACTACAAAAAGTCATGGATGATAACACCAATTTGATTTGTGATTTGAAATCAATGCATTCAGTAAATCAGAAACTGAAAGATAATGATAAACTGTGCATTGATAGAATTGAGTCTTTGAAAAGAGACTTAAATTCTCTTGGGTTAAAATACAAAGGGCAGGGATATCATCTAGACATGGCTTATGCTGAAATTGAAAAACGAAATGAAGTGGTTGCCCAAAAGAACAAGGAGATTTCTGAAAAAGAATCTAAGGTGATAAAGTTACATAGGAAGCTGGAACAGTTTGAGAATTCATCTGTAGTGTTGGACTATTTTAATGCTAATGCTGATCCCACAAAAAGAGTTGCTGGTATTGGGTTTGTTACTCCTCCGTTCAATGGGAATTATGTAGTTGAACCTGAAATAATTCATGAAGAGGAGATTGATCCCAAGACAGTATTAAAAGTGAATCCAGTGACGGGTGAAGACATGGTGTATGATTCTGATACAGAAGATGAAGTGTTTGATGATTCAAAGGTTGAAGGAATTCCGAGAGAGGTGAAAATTGAGGAACCAAAGATTGTGAAGAATGTTACTCAGGATAGGTGCATTTTGACTGAACCTGAAGAGGTGAAAGTGGTTAAAACTAAACTTTCTCCAATCTTACAGTCAAGTGGGTTTGTTGCAGCTGGTTTTAAAAAAATTAATTCTTCAAAGGTGCCAAGACAGACTTATGTTCCTAAGAAGCCGATAAATTGTTCTGGGCATTCATCCGAAGCTTCTTCTTCTGATGGTTCTTCAAATTCAAAGAAAACACCTTATTTTAGAAGCTATCAAGAAAGACGAGTGTGTTTTCATTGCAATGAAGCTGGTCATATTTTGATTAATTGTCCATACAAGAACAAGGGCAAACTGAAGACTGTTCCTTCACAATCGAAAGTGGTGAAGATTCTGAAAAGGAAAGATGAGGGAAAATCTTCTTCTAGTTTGGGAAAAGATATGACTGGACGATCTTTTGTTAATTCTCCTGGAATTAAACAACAGAATACATTGCATGCTAAATCTTTTATATGCAGAGAAAATCTTGAGATTCCTAAAGTTGGGATTTCAAAAGATACTTTTCAGGAGGTTAAATTGTCTAGACCTCAAAGACGAAGAAGAAACAGAAAATTAAAGAAAATTTTAGAAACATCTGAATCTGACAATAATATATCTCATAATGTTTTTCAAAATAATAAAAATGGTTCTTCTTTGAAAAGGTCTGATTGTCACACTTCTGTTCCAAAATTGAATGACAAAATTGATTGTTCATTACAAGAAGTGGTTTATTTTGATCAATCCGGACGACCCAAGACCACAATGGCTTGGGTTCCACTTTCTAACTGATTCTCGTTGTGTATGTAGGGACAACCAAGGAGGACTATCAACAATACATGGTATGTGGATAGTGGTTGCTCTCGACATATGACAGGGAATGTGAAATTGCTTGAGGATGTGATTAAAATTGATGGTGGTTATGTCGCTTTTGCGGGTAATAAAGGCGGGTACATAACAGGACAGGGAACGTTAAAGAACGACAAAGTAAAATTTGAAAAGGTGAATTATGTTGAGCAGCTGGAACACAATCTTTTAAGCGTATCACAAGTCTGTGACAAGAAGTTTTCATTCCATTTCAACGATCATGAATGTTATATTCTAAAACCGGGTTTTGTGATTCGTGATGAATGGATTCTTTTGAAGGCTCCAAGGAGAAATGACACATATGTCCTTGACATGAGTGTCGCCACTACAACAGATTCAATTCCAACATGTTTACTCTCCAAGGCGTCGGAATCTGATTCAATATTGTGGCACAGGAAGCTCGCTCACATAAACTACAGGAAGATGAACTACATTGTTAGGAATGATCTTGTGCTTGGAGTTCCGAAAATGAAATTCTCAGTTCCTGATGATTGTATTCCGTGCAAGAAGGGGAAGCAAAGAAAGAAATCTCACAAATCGAAATCGAAAAATTCTATCGTAACTCCCTTGGAGTTGCTGCATATGGATTTGTTCGGTCCTATCAGTATTAGGAGCATTGGTGGGAAATCATATTGTTTGGTCGTAACTGATGATTACTCCAGATTTTCATGGGTTAAGTTTCTTTCTTCTAAAGCTGAGACTACTGAGTTAGTACAGTACTTAATCCTGGGTTTGGAGAACTTATTCAATCTAAAAGTCAGAAGAATCAGGAGTGACAATGGCAGCGAATTTAGGAATAACAAAATGGGCTTATTCTGTTTACAAAAAGGAATTCATCATGAATTCAGTGCGCCATATGTTCCTCAACAAAACGGTGTCGCTGAACGAAAGAACAGGACGTTGGTCGAAACAGCTTGCACGATGCTTGCAGATTCTAAGCTTCCAGTCACTTTTTGGGCTGAAGCTGTGAATACTGCGTGTCATGTTTTGAACCGGGTCTTGACCGTCAAGCGACATAACAAGACTTGCTATAAATTGTTAAACAATCGAAAGCCGAATCTGGAATACTTATTACCTTTTGGTAATCCGTGTACCCTACTGAAGGTTAGAGATGTCCCAACAAAATTCAGTGCAAAGGCTATTGAAGGGATTTTTCTGGGGTATGTGGCAAATTCAACTACCAAGAGGGTTTATAACAAAGAGACACGCCAAGTTGAAGAATGGTTCCATATTGACTGTTCAAATCGGTCTTTACCACAAATGGCAATTGGTCCGGATTGGTCATTTGATTATGAAAACTTATTCAAGTCCTTTCATTTCCCTTCTGACCTTTATGATGAAGATGCTGTTGTTCTTTATGATTCTTGTCAAGATGCACAACATAATGGATTTCTACCAAATGCAGTTCCCAATTCATCGATTCCATCTACTTCTGCTCCCGATCCTAATGTTGCTTCTTGTTCCGGTCCGCAAGACTCAGAGAGTGAGGAGGATAATGCTATTTTTCAAGATTTTTCTGCTGATCCGCTGTTGAGTGATGATCCATTACCTTTGACACAGGATCAGGGGGAGATTCCAACAAATTTAGACTCGGAAATTTCAATTCCTCAAGATTATTCTTATCAATCTGACTCTACTCAAGTTGATGTGTTGCCAGTTCCTGAGGTTGCATCCATCAAGGAACACAAAGATCATCCAGTAACAAATATAATTGGAAATTTACAGGATAGAGTGAAAACTCGTTCTCATGTTGACAATACTTGATTGTATACTTGCATTAAAGATTCTGGTGTTCTTGATGATTGTTCACATTCTTGCTTTATTTCACAGGTTGAACCCAAGAATGTCGAGATGGCTTTAAATGACAATAACTGGATAGAAGCTATGCAGGAAGAACTAGCTCAATTTGACAAACTGAAGGTTTGGAATCTTGTTGATTTACCGAAAGGTGCATATCCGATAGGAACAAAATGGGTATTTAAATGTAAAAAGGACGATCGAGGTGTCGTTGTACGCAATAAGGCAAGATTAGTTGTCCAGGGATTCAATCAACAAGAAGGAATTGATTACACCGAAGTTTATGCACCGGTTGCAAGGCTTGAAGCTATAAGGCTGTTTCTAGCTTTTGCTTCCTTTAAAGGTTTTAAGGTGTTTCAATTAGATGTCAAGAGTGCATTTTTATATGGAAGGGTCAAGGAAGAAGTCTATGTGTGTCAGCCGCCGGGGTTTGAAGATCCACTGAATCCGAACATGGTTTTCAAGCTAGATAAGGCCCTCTATGGTCTTTATCAGGCTCCTCGTGCGTGGTATGAGACTTTATCTACACATCTTTTGGCGAATGACTTTGTTCGTGGGAAGATAGACTCGACCTTATTCATAAAAAAATCAGGGGGAGATTACCTACTGGTACAGATTTATGTGGATGATATTATATTTGGTTCGACAAATGAAGGGTTGTGCAAAGAATTTGAGGGTGTTATGAAGTCGAAATTTGAAATGTCTGCTATGGGAGAGTTATCGTTTTTCTTAGGTTTACAAGTAAATCAAAAGGAAGATGGTTTCTTTATTCATCAGTCCAAGTATGTCAAAGACATCTTGAGCCGGTTCAAGATGGAGGACTGTACTTCATACGATACTCCAATTCCGGTCAATCATAAGTTAAATTCTGACCCGGAAGGAAAAGATGTGGACTGTCGACTTTACAGAGCTATGATTGGATTCCTCATGTACTTAACCGCTTCAAGGCCGGATATAATGTTCGCCGTGTGTATCTGTTCCAGATTTCAGGCAAAGCCAAAAGAATCTCACTTAATTGCTGTGAAAAGAATCTTTCGGTATTTAAAAGGAAAACAACGTTTAGGGCTATGGTATCCTCATGGTTCTAACTTTGATTTCAATGCTTATACTGATTCTGATTTTGGTGGTTGTTGTCTGGACAGGAAATCTATAACAGGTGGTTGCCAGTTCTTAGGTAATCGACTTGTATCCTGGCAATGCAAAAAGCAAACCACAGTCTCGATTTCAACATGCGAAGCAGAATACATCGCTGCTGCAAGTTGCTGTTCACAGATCCTGTGGATACAACAACAATTGAGAGATTACGGTTTGAATTTCACAGGAACCCTATGTTTATTGATAACAATGCTACTATGTCAATAACGAATAATCCTGTTAAACATAGTAAAACTAAGCACATCGAAATTCGTTATCATTTTATACGTGATTGTGCAGAGAAAAGGTTGATTGAGCTGGTCAAGGTACACACTGAAGATAATCTTGCTGATTTGTTTACTAAGGCATTTGATCGTACCAGGTTTGAATTCTTGATAAAAATGATTGGTATGATTAATCCCGAATAAAAATTTTTCAAAATCAGAATTTCATGAAAATTTTTCTTTTAGGTTCTTTTATTGCTTTATTACATTTATGCAGTTACATTTTCAGTCAAAAAGTTTAAATTATAAATAGTCAAAACAAATTGAAAAATATAAAATTTGACATCATTTGAGGTTAGAGAAGAAATGATAGTACATCAGTGATTAGTTCATTTCACACGACCTTAGTAGACCTTGATATATGAATGATTAAAATAAGTTGATCTGATCTAAATTTCATAGTCTGCATAAATAAGAAATGATAGTGTTATGAATGTTCTATTCTTGATAATTTGTTTTAAAATTTGTGTATAAAATTTGAAACTTGAATTGTCAATAGGCTAAAAGCGTTTTGAAACTAATAGTAGTGTGAAATTTAAATATAATATGATTACATCTGTGATTTAAACCCATTTTATGCCTGGGTGTGTGTGTTAAAAGATCACTATCAGATAAAGAATATTAGCTTTTAATAAGGATTTTCCTATGAGATCAGTTTCTGGTTATGTCCTTAGCACAATTCATTCGATTTGCTTCAGTGCCCATGTCCCGAAAAACATGCAATTTGAAGTATAATCAATATATGTACTTGACAACATCTGTCAATCATATACTAGCCCTTGGATCATATTGATACATTATCTTTACTGATTCCATTGAATTCATAATCCAGATAACAGTTGGATCCTCGTACCTGAATCTTATGATTCCACAAATATAAGCCAAAACATTGAATCATTCGATTCTGAATCTCATTGATTCCTATACAATCCAATTTGGATTCTGCTATTCATGTGCTAAGTGATGTCTCCTCATTCTGAATATTCGGAAAATTTTTAGTAAAATCTTATATGTGTCTTGAAGATAGTGCATTTATTTTCTATTTGGCATATATGTGGGGTACACGATGTTTATCATCTAAATGGTACTAAATCACATGCATTTGAAGAATAAACGCTTATAGTTTCAAATAATATAATATTGACAATTTTAAGAATTCAGGCTTTATATTTTAAATTCGGTATAAATAAAAGAACATTTTATAACCTGATCTTATTTACTTTGAAATTTATCGCGTATCATTTCAAATATTATTCAAATTGAATGAATTTCAAAATGAAAAAGATGCAATATGCACAAAATTTAGTTGAATGGTCTCTTACTACAGGTTACCCTTTGTTATTGAGAATATGTATGATGAAGTAATTGAATACTGATATGATCTTCTTGCTCATGATGTTCAAACAAAAAAATATGTCATTTCAGTTTATTAAAAGAAAAATAAAAAATATGTGATTTTGTTTGTACTGAGAAAAATCAAAAATATGTGATTCTGTTTGTACAGAAAAAAAATCAAAAATATGTGATTCTGTTTGTATAGAGAAAAACCAAAAATATGTGTTTCCGTCTGTATAGATAAAATTCAAAAAGATTTTATTTTTACTTTCCATGAAAATTCTAAACTTTAGTCGGACTGTTTCCAGACCATTTTTTACCTAAATTTTGCCCTAACTATGAAATTGATCATCATTGTTGGTTATATTGTGTTATTCGATTGATTGTTCATGGTTATTTCATGATAATGATCGATTTGCCGGAGTTTGAAAATTTCAGTGTTTGAATTTGAAACGTCTCAAGTTCAGGCGAACTTGTTCCAAGCGAACTTGTTCGAAGCGAACTTGTCAGGAGTTCGCCTCTTGCACTACTAAGCGAACTTATTAAGTTCGCCTAGGGGTCAGAATTGAAAGAGTTGTGATTTTTTTTGGGTTTGAAAATTTTTTAAATTTTTTGTTTGAAATTTTTTGTTTTTTATTTTTGTTGTTGTTTTGTTTGTGTGTTTTATTAAATGTGTATCCTATATGTGTACGTGTTCTAATGTTTGTTAAGTTGTCCAATATTTTCACAGATGGCTCGTCGTGTCGAATACAAGCATAATCAAGTGGCGTTGTTAGATCCAAATTTGCCTGAAGCAGTTCACTATCAAGGCATTATCAATTTTCTGAATAGATCAAGACTACATGTTGCATTATCCGCGGATCCTTTTATTAGCTTGGTGTACATCCAACAATTCTGGGATACTGTACATCAAGATATTGATGTGGAACCACATGTCCTTCGCGCAACAGTTAATAATATCGAGATTGCAATTTCAGAAGAGACAATTCGGGCTGCTTTAGTTTTGGGAGGCAATGCTGAAGATCCAATCTCTTATCCCAATACTCTTATTATGGGCTGTTTTCAAAGGATGGGATATCGTGGAAGACAAAATGATACACAAGCTAGGAAAGGTGGATTAGTGGGATAATGGAGGTACTTTATGCATGTGATTATACAATGCATCTCTCCGAGAAAAGCTGGTACTGATGGCTTGAAGATGGCACTTCAAACAGCGATGGTGGCCTTAACTTTGAATAAAAGATTCAATTTTCCGCTTTATTTTTATCGAGAGATGGTAATGCAGATCAATCCAGCTGAAGGTCAAGGTTTCTTGATGTATCCACGATTCATTCAAATGATACTCAATCATCTTATTCCGGATCTTCCACAACATGCCATACGATTGACTTTGACTCCGATGTCAAAACGTATCTTTACAGATTGTACAAAAGTGAAACAGCAAAATGCTGCGTTGATTCCAGTTAATACTCCACTGTTTGGGCACTTAATCAATCCTGATTATGTTGCACCACCTAATGACAATTGGTTTCATCCCAATGAACTTGCTCAAGTTCAAGGAGTTCATGTTCAACAACAACCACAGCAACAACCACAGCAACAACCACAACACCCTGCCCAACAACCACAAATACAAGTTCCTATACAACCTCAAATTCCTATTCCTGAACAAGTTCCTATTCCACAGGCTGCAGTTAATATCCCTATTCAGGAACCAGTTCTAGAAGAGGTCGTTCATGATCCTAATCAAGATATGGGTATGAACATGGATGATTTTGTTGATGAAGCTGTGAACTCACCCATTCATGCACACGAAGGGAATGTGGAGACAGACGCTGAGTCTAGTTCCAGTTCAAGTGATTCAACTTCATCTGATGATGACAGCACTGCTTCTGATGAGTCTAGGGATTTTTCTCCAGGTCATTACGAGCGGTTGGCTGCTATTCCACTGGCTAATGCTGGAAAACGCATTAAATCTCAAGCCAGACGACCACGACGCAAGTCTGTTCGGGATCCTCCTTCCGGTTCAGTTCTTGGAAAAAGATCGTTGATAGATGGAGGTTCTGACACTGATAGTGACTTTAATCCTGATCTTTCACGACAAAAGTTAATGTCTGCTTCAATTGCGGCTGTACAATCTTCTCAAGGAGTTGAGGATGCAAATTTTGTTGCTTCTCTGATAGTTACTCCTCCAAGATCTAAGGATCCATCTCCGGTTCCTCAAGTGATTCCTACTACTACGAATCCTTCTATTCCACAATCAACAGCTGGTCCAGCTAAGCCTTCTGATTCTGACAGGATAACTTTCCTTGAATCTCAAGTGCTATCTCTCCAAACACAAGTTAACTCTCTTGTGTCTATTGATTCTCAACGACAGCTGGTGATTCAGACTCAAGCTCAACAGATTGCTGATATGCAAGCGTTAGTGTCCAAACTCGTTCAGCGTCTTGACGCTCAGGGGGAGTTGAGGATACCTGATACTTGTCACACAGAGTCAATTCAGAGACATGATGATGAAGACAATGATCCTGCTAGAAATATTGAGGGTGATCGTCAATACACTGACGTTAATCCTATATCTAGAGTTCAGGGGGAGTCGACATCACAATCTCTTGAAGGAAACAAAGACAAAGATACTTCGGGTACTAATGAAGAAGAAATTCTGTTATTAGAATTCTTTCAAGATTCAGAAGAAGAGGAAGCTGAAAAGATTGAATGTCTTGATGACATTGATGATTTATTCAATGACATGGAAGATGATATGTCAGACACTGAGATAAAAGAAGGAGAAATAGTGGAGATAGAAATAGAGAAAGATAAAGACAGTGTTACATATGAAGGCTGTGACGGTCTTAAGGTGCCGTATAACTTCATCCAAGAGGATGTTGTTCCTGAGTTCTCTTATGACGGAATAACTGACTCTATGGACTCTATTGAAGACGTCACATTGCCTGATGATACAGCTGAGTCAAAGATGGATACTGATGCACAACCTGCTCAGAAAGAGAAATATGAGAATAAAGAGCAGTGTGTAGGTAGGATTATTAGTTGGTTCTATGATGGTGAATCAAAATTGTTTGTAATCAAACGATCTGATGGTGTTCAATACTTAAAGCCAAGGATCAAATATTTCAATGTCACACCCCGACCGATGGCGGAATCATCGGGGCGGGACATGTAAGACTGTTCATAGCATAAGGTTGACTAAATTGAAATATATTAAAGCCAAATTTCCATTTCACATAATCCAAGTACAAACCAAAATCCAAACAAAGAACAGTAAACAATTCATAAACTTCTTGATTTAATATTACTAAGTCCAAATCCTATGTTGAGCACGTCTTGAATCATTCTCACATATTAGGGCCTGAAACATGAATAAAATAAAGTCAACTAAAAACTTGGTGAGTATAACACAGTTGTATATAGATAGCATATAGTTGTAAACAAATCCTTTACAAGACATGAAAAATAAGGCATTTATGGGGAGCTGCTATTGTGTAATCAAGTACAATCAAACCTTAGTAACTAGTATGCAAATTGTGTTGTCGGTATCAATCACCTCCACTTGGGTGGGTTTGTCAGACTCAATAGATCTATCATTGAAAACCGTCGGCTTGTATAGTTAATGATTGCACATAGTTTTCACAAAGACTAGCACAACTAGCACTCGGGCACAAAGCTCAAATTTTGCACACATGTATGTATGTAGGATATTGCACTTGTGTTGTTTGTATAAATGTAGTTGTGAAATGTGTAATGTGTATAAAGTTCATGTTCCACCCCAAAAGTGTAAAAGAGTAAAAGGGGTTGTGAATACTCACTTGATATGAAGATGAAGCTAACAAGGAAATATAGATAGCAAATATGATCCTTAGAATGCACAATTTAACCTATCGAGTAATGTGTATAGTATCAAATAGATGTACAAAGTTTAAGTTTAAAATGGACGTTTGAATTTGTGTATAAAACTATTGATTTGTATAAAATATATAGAGTTTGAAGTAAAATATGTTTGAAATAATTTGATTAGGTTTGAATTGAATAAATAAATAAATATATAATTATAGTTTATGAAATAATGTAAATATTAATTGTAATTAAGTATAAATAAATAAATGATTTTGATTTAAAATGTAAATTAAATAACTAATCATTATTCATAAATTTTGTAACTTAATTATTTAAAATCTCATTTTAAATAAATATAAATTTAATTTTTATAAACTTTCTATAAATTATATTTATGCCAAGATTAAACTTTTAATCCATTTTTAAATACAGAACACATATTTTTATAAGATCTGAAACATTTACTGATTAAAATATAAAAATTATAATTCTGATAAAAATTATGAGTCTAGCGCGACCGTGTCTATTCCAAATTAGACACGAATTGACAGATTCTTGTATTTATAACGATGGAATTGTTAGGGCTTTTGATTAATGGGTTATTACGAGTCTAATAATATAAATTAATTGTATGAAAATCGTTTTTAAGAGTGGAATCGATTAAATCCTTTTTTATCAATATGAGAATTCCGGTTCAGGACGATTCTTATGATGGAAGCCCCAATTAACAGAGGGCTTTTGATACAGATATTGAAATGAATAAATTAGAGGATTCAATTAACCTGAATAGAAGCGAATCGATAGAGGATGGTCAAGAGGAAGCTCCGGCGTCGACGGCTTGGGTTCCGGCGATCTTTGCTGCAACTCCGGTCAATGCAGATAGTCCAGGAGTTTCAGAGATGACTGAGAATCGAGACTTTACTGCTGGATTTGAGAGAATTCGGTTTGAAATACGAATTCTAGTTCTTGGAAAGCTTGAGAGAGAATTTTCTTTGAGTTTCACGAATTTTGATTAATTGGATGAAAGGAGAATAATTGGCAGTATTATTTTTGAAAGCATAACGTAATTCGGTTACGGATTCGAGCAATCGGGCGATTAAAGTTGCAGTTACGATTCAGCTGTTTCGCAGGCGCGACCGTGCCAAAAATAGGCGCGACCGTGCCAAAGCACTTGGCGCGACCGTGCTTATACGAAGCACGACCGTGTCTAATTAGGGTTTCCTGACATTTTTCAACTTTAGTCCTTGACTTTTCAAATTTGATAAGTTTGTATAAAATAGTTTCTTGTATAGCGTTTAAATGTATATAACCGAGTAATACTTGCGAATTTGTATAGAATTATTGTATTAAATTTACGGCGAGAAAATAATGAGGCATTGCACGAGTATAGAACTTGAAATTGCATTACATTGATTTGAAATAGGGATACTAAAATCAGAAATGTTACAGTCTCCCCATGTTGAGAGAATTTCGTCCCGAAATTTAGCTAGAGGAAACAACATTATTAGTAAAAAGATGAGGGTACTTGAGCTTCATTTGGTCTTCTCGTTCCCAAGTGAACTCAGGACCACGCTTAGATTCCCAACGAACTTTAACGATAGGAATGCGACTTCGCTTGAGCTGCTTGACTTCACGATCCATAATTTCTACCGGTTTCTCAACGAAGTGCATCGTTTCATCAATGCGCACGTCGTCGAGCGGTATATGGAGATTTTCATCGGCGAGACACTTCTTTAGATTAGATATATGAAATGTAGGATACACATTGCCAAGAGATGGAGGTAACTCGAGCTTGTAAGCCACTTTCCCAATCCTTTCAAGGATCTTGAATGGACCTACATAACGAGGTGCTAACTTGCCTTTCTTTCCAAAACGGATCACACCCTTCCATGGAGATACCTTAAGAAGAACAAGATCATTGACTTGGAATTCCAAGGGTTTTCGACGTTTGTCGGCATAACTCTTTTGCCGACTCCTCGCTACTCGAATATTGTCACGGATTTGAATAATCTTGTCGGAAGTTTCTTGAATTAACTCAGGACCGGTGATTTGTGCTTCACCAATCTCGTTCCAACAGATCGGAGAACGACACTTGCGACCATAGAGAGCTTCGAATGGAGCCATGTTGATCCTTGTGTGGTAGCTATTGTTGTAAGAAAACTCAATAAGGGATAAATGTGAATCCCAATTGCCACCAAAATCGATTACACAAGCTCTAAGCATGTCTTCAAGAGTTTGGATTGTTCGCTCGGTTTGACCATCAGTTTGCGGATGGTAAGCCGTGCTCAAATCCAATCGAGTACCAATAGCCTTTTGGAGAGATTGCCAAAATCGAGAAGTGAATCGAGCGTCTCTATCGGATATTATGTTCAAGGGAACACCATGACGGCTCACGATTTCATCAATGTAAATTCGGGCTAATTTCTCCACTTTGAAGTCTTCACGAATAGGCAAGAAGTGGGCAGATTTGGTGAGTCGATCAATGATCACCCAAATACTATCATAACCACTCGAGGTGCGAGGGAGCTTGGTAATGAAATCCATAGCTAAATTCTCCCATTTCCACACGGGAATTTCTGGTTGTTCGAGTAAACCAGAAGGACGTTGATGTTCGGCTTTGACTTTGGAGCAAGTTAAGCATTTGGCCACATAAAGAGCAATGTCTTTCTTCATACCGGGCCACCAATAAAGTTGGCGAAGATCTTGGTACATTTTACCCGCACCAGGATGAATAGAATAACGAGTCTTATGAGCCTCGTTCATGAGAATTGCACGGAGATCATCGCGACCGGGAACCCAAATACGGTTCAAGTAATATAGTAAGCCATTGTGTTTTGATTCAAGAAGAAGTTCAACACCACACGACATTTCTTCATACATATTACCCTCGGTTACCGAGACGTGTTGAGCTTCTAAAATACGGGTTTGAATATCGGATTGAATACGGGCACAATGAAGCATAACATGGTCCTTTCGACTCAAAGCATCGGCTACAACATTCGCTTTGCCGGGATGGTAACGAATCTCGCAGTCGTAGTCGTTAAGGAGTTCGACCCAACGTCGTTGCCTCATATTGAGCTCTTTTTGGTTGAAGATATGTTGAAGACTTTTGTGGTCGGTGAATACCACACATTTAGTGCCATATAGGTAATGTCTCCAAATCTTTAACGCGAATACGACCGCACCCAACTCGAGATCGTGCGTCGTATAATTCTTTTCTTGAATTTTGAGTTGTCTTGATGCATAAGCGATTACTTTTCCTTGTTGCATGAGGACACAACCAAGACCTTGGTTAGAAGCATCACAATAGACAACTAAATCATCATTTCCATCGGGGAGAGTCAAAATGGGAGCATTGCACAACTTATGCTTAAGAGTTTGGAAAGCTTCTTCTTGTTTCGGTCCCCACTCATAAGTTTTACCCTTATGGGTCAAAGCGGTAAGAGGGACAGCAATCTTTGAGAAGTTTGAGATGAAACGACGATAATAACCCGCAAGACCAAGAAATGAACGAACTTCGGTAGGAGTCTTCGGGGCATTCCAATTCTTAACCGTTTCAATCTTAGCAGGATCAACATGAATACCCTTGTCGTTGACGATGTGACCAAGAAATTGAACTTCTTTTAACCAAAACTCACATTTGGAGAACTTGGCATATAGTTGTTCTTTCTTTAAAAGGTCCAAAACCAATCTAAGGTGTTCTTCATGGTCGGCTTTAGTCTTGGAATAGATTAAGATATCGTCAATGAAAACGATCACGAATTTATCAAGGTACGGTTTGCACACACGTTTCATGAGGTCCATGAAAACTGCAGGTGCATTGGTTAACCCGAAAGGCATAACCATGAACTCGTAATGACCATACCTTGTTCGAAAAGCAGTCTTAGGAATGTCATCTTCTTGAACACGGAGCTGATGATAACCAGATCGAAGATCAATCTTCGAGAAGCAAGTAGAACCTTGAAGTTGATCAAAGAGATCATCGATTCTAGGCAAAGGATAACGATTCTTGATAGTAAGCTTATTGAGTTCGCGGTAGTCAATACACATGCGAAATGATCCATCCTTCTTCTTAACAAATAAGACGGGTGCCCCACGGTGAATGACTCGGGCGAATGAAACCTTTGTCGGAGAGTTCTTGAAGTTGACTTGCGAGCTCTTGCATTTCGGAAGGTGCAAGACGATAAGGAGCTCTAGCAACGGGGTTAGCTCCGGGCATAAGATCAATACGGAACTCTACTTGACGAACAGGAGGAAGACCGGATAAATCTTTAGGAAACACTTCGGGAAAATCCCTAATGATAGGAATGTCTTGAATACTCTTCTCCTTGACGTCCTTTTGAACAATATGAGCTAGGAAGGCGATGTACTTCTTTCGTAAGTACTTTTGGGCGGTAGTACAAGACATCAATTTAAGACCCTTGCAAGGCTTTTCACCAAAAACCCTTAAGGTTTCTCCCGATGGTAGCGGAATTCGAATACACTTTTCAAAGCAAATGACTTCGGCATGATGATTTGATAGCCAATCCATACCTATGATAATATCAAAGCTTCCTAGTGGCATTGGAACAAGGTTGATTGGGAATGCATGATCATTAAGTTCTAAAGAGCAATCATAGATAATAGACTCAATTGTAAGGGAGTCACCATTTGCTATTTCAACGGTGAAGGTTTTCTCTAATTGGGATCGTGTCTTTGCAAGTAAAGGCTCAAAATTTAGTGACACAAAACTTTTATCGGCACCGGTATCGAACAAAATGGAGGCATATTGACTATTAACAAGGAACGTACCATTAACCACGTCGTTGTTGGCTTGAGCTTTGTTGGCGTTTATGTTGAACGCACGCCCACGAGCTCCACCTTGTCTAGCATTTGCAAGTCTTGGACATAGATTACGAAAATGGTTCGGGTCACCACACTCATAGCAAGCACGCCTATTAGCAATGGCGGGAGCACCTTGATTAGCCACTCGCGGGTTGGGTTGGTTCGGTGGATTGACTTGACCCTCAAAAGCTTTGGCCCTACAAATATTGATAGTGTGACCATATATTCCACAATGAGTGCAAAGGCGACATGGGATATTTTGAGGATGATGAAAATTGCAGGTGGCACAAAGAGGATAAATCCCAACATATGGCTTTTTAGCCGGTGCTTGAACTACGGGTGCAACTTGATTAACGGGCACCGCAGGAGTAACCACAGCAAAGTTTCTAACCTTCCTCTTTTTGTTATTGCGAGAGGGTTCAGTTGTGGCTTCTTTGTTGTGGGCAGGAGGGGTTACGGTTTCAGCAACTTTCTTAGAACCCTTTTTGGTAAGAGTTCCAGCTTTAACATGATTATCAGTTAAGGTAGCAGACAGGCGGATGGCATCCTTCAAAGTAGCAGGATTTCTACCTAAGACAGTATCTTGAATTTGTCTTGGTAGCCCACCAATATACTTTTCGATACAACGGGCTAAAGGAGTGACCATGTGGGGCACAAGAAGACTCAACTCATGGAACCGAGTTGTATATGCTAAGTTTTCCCCACTATCTTGGGCAAGATCCCAAAATTCGGCCTCTAACTTCTTCACTTCATTTCGAGGACAGAATTCCTCGGTCATAAGCCTTTTGACCTCATCCCAAGGTAAGGCCATAGCTACATCAACACCCCTATTCCTTTTCTCCCCATTCCACCAAGTAAGTGCCCGCTTTTGGAGGACACTTGTGGCATGACGAACGCGGAGGTTGTCGGGACAGTCACTATTGAGAAAGGTATTCTCAATACTTTCAAACCATTGAAGGAGTCCAGTAGCTCCTTCGGTTCCATAAAACTTTAGGGGATTGCACGAATTGAAGTGTTTGAAGGTGCATTGAGATGGATTATTTCCACCATTTCCACCATTACCACCATTATTACCACTATTGCTTCCATTTCCACCATTGCCATTAGTGGCACCATTGGCTTGGGTGAGTTGTGTCACCAATTGGGTAAGAATAACAGCAATGTCGGAGTTGGCGTTGGCGGCGGGAGCACGACGAGGAGGCATTCTACAGATTTTCACAAGACAAGAAAGATTGTAAGAACTTATGAGAATTGCTAGGATTTAATAGAATGAGAAAACCAAATAAAAGATAGATATTCATAGTTTGGATTGTACTCAAAAGTGATAAAATCACTTGAATACTAAGGCACATTAAGGTTAATTTAAACTTATATAATTTTCAAGGAGACATGCTTTAGCCTATAGGTAAACACTCATCTCGGGAATTCCCAGGAAAGCATACGGGTCCCTCGGTTGATTGGGATTTATGCGAAATGTTTTCCTAGACAGAAAACCCAAAATACAGGTGTCACCCTTCCAGATTGCACGTGTCCTCAAATAATTTAACAAGTTTAAAAACCTTAACGAAGAAATAAAAATTTTTAAAGATTTTTGCTTCAAGAATTTTTTTTTTGTCCACATGCTTAGAAAGAATAAAGATAGAAAAGAAGGTAGAAATATCATGGGATTTTAGGATATAGGAAAGGTATTATTTAAGAAGATCCTAATAAGTCATGAATTTTCTAAAAAGTAAGGTACCAAATATAATAAACAATTTATCATGGTAAGCATGTAGCACATAGCTTGTAACACATAGCACAAAATCATGAAGCATAGTATAAGTGGGTGTCCTAAAGTTATAGTCTAGGTCAAGATGTCTAATAACCTAAATCCCTATAACCTGGCTCTGATACCAATCTGTCACACCCCGACCGATGGCGGAATCATCGGGGCGGGACATGTAAGACTGTTCATAGCACAAGGTTGACTAAATTGAAATATATTAAAGCCAAATTTCCATTTCACATAATCCAAGTACAAACCAAAATCCAAACAAAGAACAGTAAACAATTCATAAACTTCTTGATTTAATATTACTAAGTCCAAATCCTATGTTGAGCACGTCTTGAATCATTCTCACATATTAGGGCCTGAAACATGAATAAAATAAAGTCAACTAAAAACTTGGTGAGTATAACACAGTTGTATATAGATAGCATATAGTTGTAAACAAATCCTTTACAAGACATGAAAAATAAGGCATTTATGGGGAGCTGCTATTGTGTAATCAAGTACAATCAAACCTTAGTAACTAGTATGTAAATTGTGTTGTCGGTATCAATCACCTCCACTTGGGTGGGTTTGTCAGACTCAATAGATCTATCATTGAAAACCGTCGGCTTGTATAGTTAATGATTGCACATAGTTTTCACAAAGACTAGCACAACTAGCACTCGGGCACAAAGCTCAAATTTTGCACACATGTATGTATGTAGGATATTGCACTTGTGTTGTTTGTATAAATGTAGTTGTGAAATGTGTAATGTGTATAAAGTTCATGTTCCACCCCAAAAGTGTAAAAGAGTAAAAGGGGTTTTGAATACTCACTTGATATGAAGATGAAGCTAACAAGGAAATATAGATTGCAAATATGATTCTTGGAATGCACAATTTAACCTATCGAGTAATGTGTATAGTATCAAATAGATGTACAAAGTTTAAGTTTAAAATGGACGTTTGAATTTGTGTATAAAACTATTGATTTGTATAAATATATAGAGTTTGAAGTAAAATATGTTTGAAATAATTTGATTAGGTTTGAATTGAATAAATAAATAAATATATAATTATAGTTTATTAAATAATGTAAATATTAATTGTAATTAAGTATAAATAAATAAATGATTTTGATTTAAAATGTAAATTAAATAACTAATCATTATTCATAAATTTTGTAACTTAATTATTTAAAATCTCATTTTAAATAAATATAAATTAAATTTTTATAAACTTTCTATAAATTATATTTATGCCAAGATTAAACTTTTAATCCATTTTTAAATACAGAACACATATTTTTATAAGATCTGAAACATTTACTGATTAAAATATAAAAATTATAATTCTGATAAAAATTATGAGTCTAGCACGACCGTGCCTCGGAAGGGCACGATCGTGCTCAAGCCACGGGCGCGACCGCGCTAGTCGGGGTGCGACCGGGTTGATCAACAGGAGCACAATCTAGACAAGACAACAGGCACGACCGTGCCTTGACCAGGCACGATCGTGTCTATGATCTTTAGACACAACAGAGACTAGCCCAGAGGGCATGACAAGGTCTGGACAGGAGGACACGACCGCTCTGCTAATCGGCACGACCGCGCTAAATGAGGCACGACCGCGCTAGATGATTAGCGCGACCGTGTCTATTCCAAATTAGACACGAATTGACAGATTCTTGTATTTATAACGATGGAATTGTTAGGGCTTTTGATTAATGGGTTATTACGAGTCTAATAATATAAATTAATTGTATGAAAATCGTTTTTAAGAGTGGAATCGATTAAATCCTTTTTTATCAATATGAGAATTCCGGTTCAGGACGATTCTTATGATGGAAGCCCCAATTAACAGAGGGCTTTTGATACAGATATTGAAATGAATAAATTAGAGGATTCAATTAACCTGAATAGAAGCGAATCGATAGAGGATGGTCAAGAGGAAGCTCCGGCGTCGACGGCTTGGGTTCCGGCGATCTTTGCTGCAACTCCGGTCAATGCAGATAGTCCAGGAGTTTCAGAGATGACTGAGAATCGAGACTTTACTGCTGGATTTGAGAGAATTCGGTTTGAAATACGAATTCTAGTTCTTGGAAAGCTTGAGAGAGAATTTTCTTTGAGTTTCACGAATTTTGATTAATTGGATGAAAGGAGAATAATTGGCAGTATTATTTTTGAAAGCATAACGTAATTCGGTTACGGATTCGAGCAATCGGGCGATTAAAGTTGCAGTTACGATTCAGCTGTTTCGCAGGCGCGACCGTGCCAAAGCACTTGGCGCGACCGTGCTTATACGAAGCACGACCGTGTCTAATTAGGGTTTCCTGACATTTTTCAACTTTAGTCCTTGACTTTTCAAATTTGATAAGTTTGTATAAAATAGTTTCTTGTATAGCGTTTAAATGTATATAACCGAGTAATACTTGCGAATTTGTATAGAATTATTGTATTAAATTTACGACGAGAAAATAATGAGGCATTGCACGAGTATAGAACTTGAAATTGCATTACATTGATTTGAAATAGGGATACTAAAATCAGAAATGTTACATTCAATACCTTGCCGAGGTGTGAAATAAATGGTCTAGCTTCAGAGCCACTCATAAATAGATCGAAGAATGGTTTGGCTGATGTGATAGCAAACCTGATAAAGAAAGAAGGAAGTTCGGGTAAGTATGAACGGTTGAAACCACAGAAGGGAAAGAGAGTGAAGATTACAGATCCTAAGACTGGGAAAGTAACCTGGAGGTACAAGTATAGACCAGTGCGTGCTATTCACAAGATACCATTAAAGAATATTCCTCAAGACTTTCTTAGGAATATGAAATGGTGGTATGTTGATGTCAATACTGGTGAAGCAAGGGTTGAAGATAAAGATAATAAGGTCATTGTGTGTTTTTATGACACAATGAATCTTATTAATTTTTCAAAGAAAGATCAGAGGATGCTGCGAAAGAATGAGATCATGTATACTAATGAATGGAGAGAACAAGGTCTACAGTATAAAAGAGTTTTGGAGATATGCAGAGGATACAGTGTGCATGCTGGAAGCAGACTACCAGACAACTGGAAGAGTTCAAGATAAAGACTGAAGACAGAATATCAAGCTATTGTCAAGGGGGAGTCTGTTAGGACATAGATCTGTAATGACAAAAGCTTGTAATAGTTAGATTTTATGTCTTTATGTTTTGTTATGAAATTGTAAAGTTGCTAAGTGTTTTTACTAGTAAGCCTAGAGGCGAACTTGTTAAGTTCGCCTGCTCTAACAGAGGCGAACTTAATAAGTTCGCTTAGGCATAACTGAGGCGAACTTGTTAAGTTCGCTTAGACTGTTTTAGGCGAACTTAACTAAGTTCGCTTACAGCAGGTTTTGTTCTTTATATATGTGTTACAGAGTCATTAGACGAGAAAAAAACATAGATCGATCTGAGAGAGAAACAATTGTCTGATTGAGTCTGTAACCATTGTTATTTGGAATATAATTGAGAAGTTTATTTACGTGTGTTGTCGGTTAGTATACAAACGTTAACGCGAAGGATTCCGCACTTCGTGTTATAGCAACGTCTTATCACGAGTTTGATCAGTAGTTGAGTTACCTGGACCTACAATGTGACAGGGGATTCCCAGGAGGACTATTGATAATGCATGGCATGTTGATAGTGGGTGCTCTCGTCAGATGACCGGGCTGAAATATCTGTTTAATGACTTCAGAATTATCGATGGTGGATATGTTGCCTTTGCAGGTGACGAAAAAGGAGGAAAGATCACCGGACAGGGAACTGTATGCAATGGAACTCTTACTTTGGAGAAAGTCAATCTCGTTCTAGAACTTTGCTACAATCTGATGAGTGTCTCACAAGTTTATGATAAACAGCTTTCTTTGTTGTTCAACAATGTTGAATATCTTATTCTCAAACCTGGAATCGTTCTTCCAGAAAATCTGATTTTTCTGACAACTCCAAGAAGGAACAACACCTATGTCGTTGACATGAATGTTCTAGAAACAAAAGCTTCTATGGCTTGCTTATTGTCGAAAGCATCTGATTCTGAATCAATGCTCTTGCATCGTCGACTAGGTCATGTGAATTTTAAAAAATGTAAACCGTTTACTCAAACAAGACCTTGTGAGAGGTTTGCCCTCCAAGGATTTCAATTTTTCAGAAAAATGCATGGCTTGTGCTAAAGGCAAACAACAAAAGAAGTCGCATAAGTCCAAAGCAGTGAATTCTATTTCTGTTCCTCCTCAATTACTTCATATGGACCTCTTTTGTCCTGTCAGTATTAAAAGCATCTATAAGAACTCTTATTTTTTGGTTATGACAGATGATTTCTCAAGGTATGCTTGGGTTAATTTCTTAACTTCCAAGGATGAAACTGCTGAAGTATTGAAGAGTCTTCTTCTCAAAATCGAGAAGATCTGCAAGCGTTTGGTTATTTCTATCAGAAGCGATAATGGCACCCAGTTTAAAAATCATTTCCTGAATGAATTCTGCGACAACAAAGGAATTTCTCGACAATACAGTGATGCCAGGACTCCACAGCAGAATGGAGTTGCTGAAAGAAAGAACCGAACACTAACCGAGGCTGCTAGAACAATGTTGATTGATTCAAAGCTACCAATTATTTTCTTGGCCGAAGCAGTTAACACTGCTAATTATGTCCTGAATCATGCTCTTGTGGCCAAGGCTCACAACAAGACTGCTTATGAGTTGTTTCATGGAAGGAAACCCCTGATTGAATTCTTTAGAGCATTTGGATGTTCATGTACTCTATTGAACAATGCTGAGAATCTTGCAAAGTTTGGAGTAGTCGGTGATGAATGTTACTTCATCGGATACTCATCATTCCAAAAAGCCTACCATGTATACAATAAAAAGATAAAGATCGTGCAAGAATCTTATTACGTTGACTGGAAAGAAGCTAATACTATAAATAGTAAAACTGGTCCTGACTGGTTCAATGATGCAGATATTATGTTCAATAATTTCACACCTCCTGCATAACTTGTACCTAAACCATCTCCATCCTCTGAACCGTCATTCATTACATCCATCCATCCAAGTAGAAGATGAATTTATGCCTTTTTAAACAAGAATTACATCGGTTATTGCCGATCCGCTATTTGTGTCTATTAATAGTATAGTAAACTCTTCTCACTCCGAGGCTACTGAGACTGCTCCTGTAAATATTTCTGGTGATGTCAGTTCTACTCAAACAACTACTGTAAATTTAAATGTTGACCAGGACTTGAAAGATGATCTCTCTGTCGACTCTGACAGTGATTCTGATAATAATAATGGGCCGGTTAACATTCCTGGTGAAAATTTAACAAACCTTCCTCAACAAGTTGAAGTTGCTGATGGGCCATCTTTCAAAACATTGTCTAATCACCCTTTGGAGAATATGATTGGGCCAATCACTTCAGGTGTTCGTACTAGAAGTTATTCAGCTCCTTACAACATGACCCTGTGTGCTTGTTTTCTCTCACAGGATGTTCCAAATAATATCTCCATTTCCCTGAAGGACTCAAGATGGATAGATGCCATGCAGGAAGAACTGGGTCATTTTAGGAAATTGAAAGTCTTGGATTTGGTTGACCTTCCTAAGAATAAATACCCAATTGGTACTCATTGGATCTTCTGAAACAAGACTGATGAAAGAAATGTAGTCATCAAGAATAAAGCACGGTTGGTTGTGCAAGGTTTTGCCCAGGAAGAAGGCATTGATTATGAGGAAGTATTTGCTCTCGTGGCTCGTTTAGAGGTAATAAGGATTTTCCTGGCTTATGCATGTTTCAAGAATTATAAGGTCCATCAAATGGACGTTAAAAGTGCTTTCTTATATGGGAAGGTCAAGGAGGAAGTTTATGTATGCGATCCTCTGGGGTTTGAAGATCCAGATTATCCGAGTCGAGTCTACAAGTTAGATTACATCGGTTATTGTCGATCCGCTATTTGTGTCTATTAATAGTATAGTAAACTCTTCTCACTCCGAGGCTACTGAGACTGCTCCTGTAAATATTTCTGGTGATGTCAGTTCTAGTCAAACAACTACTGTAAATTTAAATGTTGACCAGGACTTGAAAGATGATCTCTCTGTCGACTCTGACAGTGATTCTGATAATAATAATGGGCCGGTTAACATTCCTGGTGAAAATTTAACAAACCTTCCTCAACAAGTTGAAGTTGCTGATGGGCCATCTTTCAAAACATTGTCTAATCACCCTTTGGAGAATATGATTGGGCCAATCACTTCAGGTGTTCGTACTAGAAGTTATTCAACTCCTTACAACATGACCCTGTGTGCTTGTTTTCTCTCACAGGATGTTCCAAATAATATCTCCATTTCCCTGAAGGACTCAAGATGGATAGATGCCATGCAGGAAGAACTGGCTCATTTTAGGAAATTGAAAGTCTTGGATTTGGTTGACCTTCCTAAGAATAAATACCCAATTGGTACTCATTGGATCTTCTGAAACAAGACTGATGAAAGAAATGTAGTCATCAGGAATAAAGCACGGTTGGTTGTGCAAGGTTTTGTCCAGGAAGAAGGCATTGATTATGAGGAAGTATTTGCTCTCGTGGCTCGTTTAGAGGTAATAAGTATTTTCCTGGCTTATGCATGTTTCAAGAATTATAAGGTCCATCAAATGGACGTTAAAAGTGCTTTCTTATATGGGAAGGTCAAGGAGGAAGTTTATGTATGCGATCCTCTGGGGTTTGAAGATCCAGATTATCCGAGTCGAGTCTACAAGTTAGACAAATAATAGATTATGGCATCAACCAGAAGCATACTCCGATTTTCATCGACAATGAAGCTTGTGTGAAAATCATGAAGAACCCGATATATCATTCAAAAACAAAGCACATCGACGTGTGGGTTAATGCCATTCGGGATGCTTATGAGAAAGAGTATATTCAAGTCCTTTCGGTGAATATCAATGATCAGAAAGCTGATATTTTCATGAAGGCATTTGATAAATCTAAGTTTCTTGATCTCGTGCAGAAATTGGGTTTGTTGAATTTTGAGTAACATCTTCTATCCCTCAAGCATAATGTATATATTTTGTTTATTTTCTTTCAAAAATCCAAAAATATTTTCTTGACCAAACTGATTTGATGATTAAGCTGTAAAAACATATGTCTTCTGTTTAGAAATATTCATTTAAGTCTATAAATAAAATTTTTGGGAGAATTTGTCTATGAATAGAAAAGTAAAAGAAAATGGTTTGAAAAAGATGTGTTTCATTGCTGCTTTTGCATAACTGTTATTGTGGGAAATGGTAGCTGAACTGGCATACTTGATCACTGTTTGAATAGGATCAAAAGGAGGAAGCGTTTATACTGAAGGACATGTTGATAGGCTCAGCATTTAAATAAATAGACTGCAATTCAATGACAAAAGATAATGACTGTTGAAAAGTGGATACCCATCTTGTCCAGGTCTGCACGTAACCACAGTCTCATCACAAAGGGGTTACGAGTCTCTATTATTTATATATATATATATATATATACATTCAAAAGAAAAGCAAAAAAACACGCAATGACGTGCATTAGGTGAATAAAAGATATGCTTTGACGTGCAAATCCAAGCAAAAGACACCAATGAAGTGTATCCTAGTACTGAATTCATCAATCTTGAGCAAAAGACATGCAATGTCAATGTCGTGCTTTAGGAACAAAAATAAAAAAGATACACAATGTTAGTGTGTACATATATATATATATATATATATATATATATATATATATATATATATATATATATATATATATTTTTCTTTTTTAGGTTCCTTTGACAAAAACATGGCTTGTATGTCCGACGTGCAACTAAGTCCAACCTTATTTTACAATCAGGGCATATAAGTCTGTCGTGCTATGTCCCTGGCCTAAAATCTTTTAAAGATACCTTGAACAGTTCATGGACCCTTGCTAGTTATGCTCTTTTAGCTATCATAAGTTTCTCGATTATCAACTTCTCTCATGCATTGGCATAGACCTGAAGCTTTCATCATCGCACTCAAAAGACCATGAGGATGGGTAGGTTATATCGGACAATAGTGGGGAACACTGACTTCATCTTAATTCAACCAAAACATGATAAACGTTCGCTAGTTGTACGTTGAAAAAAGGGTGCATGGGCTTCAGAGGACAGACATACCAACAATCGTTCGTAGGCCGTGGGTATCCAAACGCAATAAGAAAAAGGTTGTGTGACAAGTTATGTCGGTATGATTCAACATGATCAGGTTTGCACGTTCGATATCTTAGTTTGAAAGAGTTATGATTTCAGTCTCATATTGTATCTCTCCGCTTTATAAAAACGGTTGTTGGTGCATATTTGTTCTTGTCCATAGTTTTATGGGTCGTTAATTCAAAAATTCAAGCTCAAAAAATCAATCGGTTTTGGTCAAAAGTTCAAATTTTTCATTTTAATTTTAGCCCTAGCGACTCTTTGGGCTGACTGTCAAGAGTCAGCCCCGCTAAATGTTGGTGTATATATTTGTTTGAAAAAGGGGGAACACTATTCCCTTTTGAAACCCAAGAATTTGCTCTTTGTCTCCATCGATTTTTCTCTCATAAACCCCATCATCTTCTTTAAGCTCGTGATCTCTGCGTTCTTTCGATTTTAAGGTAAAACGTTTAACTAATGTTACTTATGTGAATGAAATAACATCTGAAACAGGGTCTAGATAGGGATTTCGTCCTCCACATTGGAAGATCTGAGAGTTTTTGAACCTGCAACTTATCAGCCGACTGTCTCCCTAAAGAAAATGACATGAGTTAGATCCATTCATCTCATTTCCTTCATTTTGTCATGATCGCCTCTTGTTCTTACTCTCATCATCCGACTATTAATTACTTTGAACGCAATTTTACATCGTGCCCGACTCTTAAGAGTCACCCAAAGGGGAGGGCCGACTTTCTGGAGTATATCCTTGCACACTTGCCGACTGTCTTCATTCACAACTGACTTTCATTTGTTTCGGACGATTCTATCATCTATCAAGGAAAACTCCTGATACGAGACCATCGACTCTCTCATGATTCTCTGGTGTATTGTTCCTATGAGCCGACTGTCCCTTTTTGGGCGGACTGTCACATTCTTTATTTGCCGACTGTAGACGAAAAATTGACAAAAAATCAATCAATTATTTTAAATTTGATAACTATTGACTTTTCTTAAATAAATTATTGAAGCACTTTTATTATGTGCACAGGTAATGGCTGCAGAAGAACTTGCTAGTGACAATCGTCACAACATAGCTATCAGCTTTACTAATCCCATTCCTGAAGAGTTCACCACCATTATCAACTGGTTACTACAAAGCAGGATATCCTATGCCATCTCCTGGAACGAAACATTCTAAAGAGATCTCATTGTAGAATTCTGGGAAAATGCAGAAGCTTCATTACACTCAATTACCAAAGAACCTTTTATCAGATCCACTGTTACTGGGTAAAATGTTGTTTTCTTTTAAAGCACTAACAGGAATTTATTAAGGTTACAAGAAAACTCTTCTGAACCCTAAAATATTGACAAGAAAGAAGTTGAAAGATGTTTTTTTTAGGAACTCGGTTACGAAGGACCGCTCAGGAAAAGTGAAATAGAGGATGTCAAATTGACAGAAAGTCTATGTTAGGAGGATAACAATACTTGGGACATTGTTTGGTGTCGTGGCAATGCAAGAAACAAACTTCAGTCTCCATCTCATCTACAGAAGCTGAGTATATCACTGCTTCCAGTTGCTTCACTCAAATCCTCTTGATACAACATCAAATAATAGATTATGGCATCAACCTGAAGCATACTCCGATTTTCATCGACAATGAAGCTTGTGTGAAAATCATGAAGAACCCGATATATCATTCAAAAACAAAGCACATCGACGTGTGGGTTAATGCCATTCGGGATGCTTATGAGAAAGAGTATATTCAAGTCCTTTCGGTGAACTTCAACGATCAGAAAGCTGATATTTTCATGAAGGCATTTGATAAATCCAAGTTTCTTGATCTCGTGCAGAAATTGGGTTTGTTGAATTTTGAGTAACATCTTCTATCCCTCATGCATAATGTATATATTTTGTTTATTTTCTTTCAAAAATTCAAAAATATTTTCTTGACCAAACTGATTTGATGATTAAGCTGCAAAAACATATGTCTTCTGTTTAGAAAATTTCATTTAAGTCTATAAATAAAATTTTTGGGAGAATTTGTCTGTGAATAGAAAAGTAAAAGAAAATGGTTTGAAAAAGATGTGTTTCAATGCTGCTTTTGCATAACTGTTATTGTGGGAAATGGTAGATGAACTGGCATACTTGATCACTGTTTGAATAGGATCAAAAGGAGGAAGCGTTTATACTGAAGGACATGTTGATAGGCTCAGCATTTAAATAAATAGACTGCAATTCAATGACAAAAGATAATGACTGCTGAAAAGTGGATACCCATCTTGTCCAGTCTGCACATAACCACAGTCTCATCACAAAGGGGTTGCGAGTCTCTATTATTTATATATATATATATATATATATATATTCAAAAGAAAAGCAAAAAGACACGCAATGACGTGCATTAGGTGAATAAAAGACATGCTTTGACGTGCAAATCCAAGCAAAAGACACCAATGAAGTGTATCTAGTACTGAATTCATCAATCTTGAGCAAAAGACATGCAATGTCATTGTCGTGCATTAGGAACAAAAATAAAAAAGATACACAATGTTAGTGTGTACATATATATATATATATATATATTATATATTTTTCTTTTTTAGGTTCCTTTGACAAAAACATGGCTTGTATGTCCGACGTGCAAGTAAGTCCAACCTTATTTCACAATCAGGGCATATAAGTCTGTCGTGCTATGTCCCTGACCTAAAATCTTTTAAAGATACCCTGAACAGTTCATGGACCCTTGCTAGTTATGCTCTTTTAGCTATCATAAGTTTCTCGATTATCAACTTCTCTCATGCATTGGCATAGACCTGAAGCTTTCATCATCGCACTCAAAATACCATGAGGATGGGTAGGTTATATCGGACAATAGTGGGGAACACTGACTTCATCTTAATTCAACCAAAACATGATAAACGTTCGCTAGTTGTACGTTGAAAAAAGGGTGCATGGGCTTCAGAGGACAAACATACCAACAATCGTTCGTAGGCCGTGGGTATCCAAACGCAATAAGAAAAAGGTTGTGTGACAAGTTATGTCGGTATGATTCAACATGATCAGGTTTGCACGTTCGATATCTTAGTTTGAAAGAGTTATGATTTCAGTCTCATATTGTATCTCTCCGCTTTATCAAAACGGTTGTTGGTGAATATTTGTTCTTGTCCATAGTTTTATGGGTCGTTAATTCAAAAATTCAAGCTCGAAAATCAATCGGTTTTGGTCAAAAGTTAAAATTTTTCATTTTAATTTTAGCCCTAGCGACTCTTTGGGCTGACTGTCAAGAGTCAGCCCCGCTAAATGTTGGTGTATATATTTGTTTGCAAAAGGGGGAACACTATTCTCTTTTGAAACCCTAGAGTTTGCTCTTTGTCTCCGTCAATTTTTCTCTTATAAACCCCATCATCTTCTTTAAGCTCTTGTTCTCTGCGTTCTTTCGATTTTAAGGTAAAGCGTTTAACTAATGTTACTTATGTGAATGAAATAACATCTGAAACAGGGTCTAGATAGGGATTTCGTTCTCCACATTGGAAGATCTGAGAGTTTTTGAACCTGCAACTTATCAGCCGACTGTCTCCCTAAAGAAAATGACATGAGTTGGATCCATTCAACTCATTTCCTTCATTTTGTCATGATCGCCTATTGTTCTTACTCTCATCATCCGACTATTAATTACTTTGAACGCAATTTTACATCGTGCCCGACTCTTAAGAGTCACCCAAAGGGGAGGGACGACTTTCTGGAGTATATCCTTGCACACTTACCGACTATCTTCATTTGCAACTGACTTTCATTTGTTTCGTACGATTCTATCATCTATCAAGGAAAACTCCTGATACGAAACCATCGACTCTCTCATGATTCTCTGGTGTATTGTTCCTATGAGCCGACTGTCCCTTTTTGGGCGGACTGTCACATTCTTTATTTGTCGACTGTAGATGAAAAATTGACAAAAAATCAATCAATTATTTTAAATTTGATAACTATTGACTTTTCTTAAATAAATTATTGAAGCACTTTTATTGTGTGCACAGGTAATGGCTGCAGAAGAACTTGCTAGTGACAATCGTCACAACATAGCTATCAGCTTTACTAATCCCATTCCTGAAGAGTTCACCACCATTATCAACTGGTTACTACAAAGCAGGATATCAGGATATCCTATGCCATCTCCTGGAACGAAACATTCTAAAGAGATCTCATTGTAGAATTCTGGGAAAATGCAGAAGCTTCATTACACTCAATTACCAAAGAACCTTTTATCAGATCCACTGTTACTGGGTAAAATGTTGTTTTCTTTGAAAGCACTACCAGGAATGCATTAAGGTTACAAGAAAACTCTTCTGAACCCTACAATATTGACAAGAAAGAAGTTGAAAGATGTTTTTTTAGGAACTCGGTTACAAAGGACCGCTCAGGAAAAGTGAAATGGAGGATGTCAAATTGACAGAAAGTCTATGTTAGGAGGATAACAATACTTGGGACATTGTTTGGTGTCGTGGCAATGCAAGAAACAAACTTCAGTCTCCATCTCATCTGCAGAAGCTGAGTATATCACTGCTTCCAGTTGCTTCACTCAAATCCTCTTGATACAACATCAAATAATAGATTATGGCATCAACCTGAAGCATACTCCGATTTTCATCGACAATGAACCTTGTGTGAAAATCATAAAGAACCCGATATATCATTCAAAAACAAAGCACATCGACGTGTTGGTTAATGCCATTCGGGATGCTTTTGAGAAAGAGTATATTCAAGTCCTTTCGGTGAACATCAATGATCAGAAAGCTGATATTTTCATGAAGGCATTTGATAAATCCAAGTTTCTTGATCTCGTGCAGAAATTGGGTTTGTTGAATTTTGAGTAACATCTTCTATCCCTCATGCATAATGTATATATTTTTTTTATTTTCTTTCAAAAATCCAAAAATATTTTCTTGACCAAACTGATTTGATGATTAAGCTGCAAAAACATATGTCTTCTGTTTAGAAAATTTCATTTAAGTCTATAAATAAAATTTTTGGGAGAATTTGTCTGTGAATAGAAAAGTAAAAGAAAATGGTTTGAAAAAGATGTGTTTCATTGCTGCTTTTGCATAACTGTTATTATGGGAAATGGTAGCTGAACTGGCATACTTGATCACTGTTTGAATAGGATCAAAAGGAGGAAGCGTTTATACAGAAGGACATGTTGATAGGCTCAACATTTAAATAAATAGACTGCAATTCAATGACAAAAGATAATGACTGCTGAAAAGTGGATACCCATCTTGTCCAGTCTGCACATAACCACAGTCTCATCACAAAGGGGTTGCGAGTCTATATTATTTATATATATATATATATATATATATATATATATATATATATATATATATATTCAAAAGAAAAGCAAAAAGACACGCAATGACGTGCATTAGGTGAATAAAAGACATGCTTTGACGTGCAAATCCATGCAAAAGACACCAATGAAGTGTATCCTAGTACTGAATTCATCAATCTTGAGCAAAAGACATGCAATGTCAATGTCGTGCATTAGGAACAAAAATAAAAAAGATACACAATGTTAGTGTGTACAAATATATATATATATATATATATATATATATATTATATATTTTTCTTTTTTAGGTTTCTTTGACAAAAACATGGCTTGTATGTCCGACGTGCAAGTAAGTCCAACCTTATTTCACAATCAGGGCATATAAGTCTGTCGTGCTATGTCCCTGACCTAAAATCTTTTAAAGATACCCTGAACAGTTCATGGACCCTTGCTAGTTATGCTCTTTTAGCTATCATAAGTTTCTCGATTATCAACTTCTCTCATGCATTGGCATAGACCTGAAGCTTTCATCATCGCACTCAAAAGACCATGAGGATGGGTAGTTTATATCGGACAATAGTGGGGAACACTGACTTCATCTTAATTCAACCAAAACATGATAAACGTTCGCTAGTTGTACGTTGAAAAAAGGGTGCATGGGCTTCAGAGGACAAACATACCAACAATCGTTCGTAGGCCGTGGGTATCCAAACGCAATAAGAAAAAGGTTGTGTGACAAGTTATGTCGGTATGATTCAACATGATCAGGTTTGCACGTTCGATATCTTAGTTTGAAAGAGTTATGATTTCAGTCTCATATTGTATCTCTCCGCTTTATCAAAACGGTTGTTGGTGCATATTTGTTCTTGTCCATAGTTTTATGGGTCGTTAATTCAAAAATTCAAGCTCGAAAATCAATCGGTTTTGGTCAAAAGTTTAAATTTTTCATTTTAATTTTAGCCCTAGCGACTCTTTGGGCTGGCTGTCAAGAGTCAGCCCCGCTAAATGTTGGTGTATATATTTGTTTGAAAAAGGGGGAACACTATTCTCTTTTGAAACCATAGAGCTTGCTCTTTGTCTCCGTCGATTTTTCTCTTATAAACCCCATCATCTTCTTTAAGCTCGTGTTCTCTGCGTTCTTTCGATTTTAAGGTAAAGCGTTTAACTAATGTTACTTATGTGAATGAAATAACATCTGAAAGAGGGTCTAGATAGGGATTTCGTCCTCCACATTGGAAGATCTGAGAGTTTTTGAACCTGCAACTTATCAGCCGACTGTCTCCCTAAAGAAAATGACATGAGTTGGATTCATTCATCTCATTTCCTTCATTTTTGTCATGATCGCCTCTTGTTCTTATTCTCATCATCCGACTATTAATTACTTTGAATGCAATTTTACATCGTGCTCGACTCTTAAGAGTCACCCAAAGGGGAGGGCCGACTTTCTGGAGTATATCCTTGCACACTTGCCGACTGTCTTCATTCGCAACCGACTTTCATTTGTTTCAGACGATTCTATCATCTATCAAGGAAAACTCCTGATACGAGACCATCGACTCTCTCATGATTCTCTGGTGTATTGTTCCTATGGGCCGACTGTCCCTTTTTGGGCGGACTGTCACATTCTTTATTTGCCGACTGTAGACGAAAAATTGACAAAAAATCAATCAATTATTTTAAATTTGATAACTATTGACTTTTCTTAAATAAATTATTGAAGCACTTTTATTGTGTGTACAGGTAATGGCTGTAGAAGAACTTGCTAGTGACAATCGTCACAACATAGCTATCAGCTTTACTAATCCCATTCCTGAAGAGTTCACCACCATTATCAACTGGTTACTACAAAGCAGGATATCCTATGCCATCTCCTGGAACGAAACATTCTAAAGAGATCTCATTGTAGAATTCTGGGAAAATGCAGAAGCTTCATTACACTCAATTACCAAAGAACCTTTTATCAGATCCACTGTTACTGGGTAAAATGTAGTTTTCTTTGAAGGCACTACCAGGAATGCATTAAGGTTACAAGAAAAGTCTTCTGAACCCTACAATATTGACAAGAAAGAAGTTGAAAGATGTTTTTTTTAGGAACTCAGTTACGAAGGACCGCTCAGGAAAAGTGAAATCATGAAGTGCGGTTTATCTAAAGGTTGGAAAGCAATCATGTACGTGCATTAACTCAATGTCACACAAAAAGGGAGGATACGATGCCCTTGGATTGAAATGGGGAGGAATCATGTTGAAAGTCTGCAACAGTGAAACCTGCAATGTTTCTCGACACATCTTTGACTATATGTGCAGCAATGTAACAAAGAACAAATGGCTGATGTACCCAGGTTTTGTTTAAATGATTCTGAATCTGTCTCTGAAGAAATTGTCTCCAAAAGGAATCCCCATGTCTTTTGCCAAACTTGATTCCCGTTTCTATACCGATCTTCTAAGAAACCACCAAAGTTTTTCTGGAAAGGTGACTCCTCTGTTTAAGAAAATGGGTGAGAAGGAAGTCATTCCTGAAGTTCACAGTTCGTCAGAAGAAAGCTATAATACCATGAGGAAAAGGATCAAGGGTGAAGCTTTACAAGCAAAAGGAAAATCAAAAGAAAAGGCACCTAAAAAGGAAAGCAGGAAAGAAGCTGAGAAAAGAAAAGCAAAGGGAAAAGCAATTGAGACTGATGGTGGAAAGAAAAAGAAGAGAGCTTTGGTAGCAAGCCACGGTGAAGGTCTGATGAGGTCAGCCAAATTAGCCTATCAAAGGGAACAAGAAAGAATCCAACAAGATGACTCTATCACCCCGTTCTTCTCTAAAGAAGTTATTGAAGCAGATTTTATAGCAAGTTTAACTCTAGCTGCATTAAGGCATCCTCCGCCTAAGCAAATAGAGGGAACTTCCGGAACCCACCACTCTCCAACAAAGAAACAAGCTCTCCCTCCTTCCTGTGATGCAAAACAATCAAACACTATCATCAGAAAAAGCATTATAAAATCAAGGACGGATGTTCCTCCTCCTCATCAAAAGAAGCCAACAGACCTAGAGGGTCTTAAGAATGAAATTCAAGCATTAAGAAAGTCACATGAGAAGCAAAGAAAGGAGATACTAGGTTTGAAGATTTGCTAGAATAATCAGAAAAAGGTGGAATGAGATCCACAGGAAGAACATGATCGGTGTCGCCAAAGCACTGGCAGTGATCAGGAAAGGTGCTGAAAATATTTTAAAAGAGCTGAACAGCACAAGGGCAAGAAACAATGAGGAACCATTGACGTTCAATAACGTCTTTGAAATTTTCAGCCTTGAAGAAGAAGATGGATCTGAAGGTGAAGATGTTGATGAAAGTGAGTTTGAGGAGTTATGAGAAGGAGAGGTCGATGGAAGAATAAAAGAATCAGGAGTGTAACTGTTTCGAGGGAAATTGTTGGAACCTGAAAAATCATTGCATTCCTGATAACTAAAGGTGCTAGAGTGAACATTTTATAAAACTAGGTTTTTGGTCAAGAGTCGCTATGTAGGTTGTCAGCCGACTCTATGAGAGTTGGCTATCTTCATGGTGAGACTCTCTATCTTCCTATAAATAGCATACCAAAAACCTAGTAAAGCGGCTCTTGAATCATACGTCATTACTATAGTCATTTAGAGAGCCGGTAGGTGGGTTTTGTTTGTAATCTTTATAATCCAGGTGCTAATTGTAATCGTTTATCAATGGATCTAATATAATCAAGTTTGTTTATGTTCTTATTTGGTTTGCCCTTCATCTTGTGTTTCTTATTTGAATCAACAATCAGCTTCTCTATAGCTGATTTGTTGATTGTTTGCTGACTAGAATCATTCTAGCACAGGGACCTATTATCAGGACCTACGAAGTCGAATATCATAACTATTATTGATAATAGTAATATTTTTTCGTATTGACACTAGCAACTCATTTATAAATTGGTTTTAAACAAATACTACTAACTTTAATTATCCCATTAAAGGGATTATAAATATCAATTTTTATAAATAGCAAACCTATCGATCTTATTATGATAAACATTGAGGAAACTTTTCTAAACGAGTTTATTAAAATCATTGGACAAATAATAAGATTCCTATGATTTGGTATAGAATGACATATATTATAACATTTATACTTAGAAAACTATTTTATGAACACTTAGAATATGTATAACTTGGAAATCATATTTGGATATAAAACTCAGTATTTTATACTGGATTAGTTTTAAATATATATATATACATACATACATATATATATATATATATATATATATATATATATATTCACCTATATGATATGCTTCAAGGTAAAGAACAACTTTTCTATATACGAATCTATCATTATGGTTCGAAGAACCGGACATGTATATTTTCGTTCGATGAATAATTATTATAGACACGAGCGTTAATAACGAGAGCTTGAGAGACGTGTCGGCAACATTGAGCTAAACAAACAGCATATAGAATTAGGACATAATTCTATTTATGCATCATAGGGTAGCCATAAAGCTTATAGTACCTACGTGTATCGTGGGACTCAAGTAGGATGTATACCCAACATTGTCACTTATTCGAGGAATACGGTTAACCGCAACATTATCAGGTGAGTTTCACAGCCTCTTTTTACCGTTTTCTATTTTTTGGGGAAAACATGTTTAATTCAAATGGTATAATAACTAGAAAACGAGAAACAAGCATCTGATTCCTTTGTGTGCATGAGTTACACCTAAAAGTCCTCAGTATTTCGAACTATAACCATAAGCTATGGAGTTAGCCGTAGATCGATATGAATAGTACTATTCGGGTTGACACCCCCAATCAAGGTTAGTCGCGCTACCACGACTAGCAGGGTAAAATGATTGCATATTACGTCTTGTTGTTCTCATTGTTTAAAGGTACAATGGGGTGGGCAAAATTCAAGAATTCGTTAAAGGTTTGGTTATAGGCTTGTGCATCACATAATTCGTTCGTGTTAGCAAGACATCGATGAATCAAATGCTAACTTGTTATGTTTATCATATGCATAAAGTAAATTTCGAGCAAAAGGTTTTGCAAATGGTATATGTGCCAATGGTTTTTCCAGACAATTTCGAGAAAATGGTTTTGCCAGACAATTTCAAGAAAAAGGGTTTTGGTAATGGTATACGTACCAATGGTTTTGCAAGTAAATTTCGTGCAAAGAATTTTGCCAATAGTATCCGTACAAACAGTTAGGTCAACCAATTTCGTGCAAATGGTTTTTGCCGAAGGATTTCGTACAAATGGTTTTTACCAAACGATTTCGTACAAATGGTTTTGCCAATTGTATTAATTTAAAACCTGTTTAACGCACCAACATTGTGTTGACATTTTTGAGCATGTTTTTCAGGTAATACATTGCTACGGCACGGTTGGAATAGGTTAAGCATTTGGATTAAGACCTTAGAAGATTAAGACGTATGGTCGTTTAACGTCAAGTCCATCTTTAGGTCAATGTACTCTTTTAGTCGTTGTAATGGTGTGGGACTCCTTAGAAGTCTTCTATTAGCTTCCGCTATTGTGTAATGTTAACAATCGTTGCAACCCTAATTTATTTATTTATTTATTAAGTGAATAAATTTAGGGGTGTTACAACAATGCATGGCCATGCTCAAACTAAGAGTATTTTGTTTAGACCACTTTGAATTGGTATCGAGAACAAGAATGGTTGAACAAAATATGAGAAATGACTTGCACCCATGTCTCATGTTCAATGAATGCCCTAAACAAAAAGGATACATAGATATGTTTACCATCATTGTTGCACTTGGTCAAGTAAGATTTACTTGAACACAAGGAAATGGTTGACGATTCTAATATATCATACCTTGCTAGGGGTAGTGAGAGCAGCTAGGCGTCCACCACTATCTACGTTGAACCGATTAATTGATGAATCGTCTAACTGGTAGATTGTTGGATATGGGATGTCCAATTATCAGTTAAGTCAATGTTACTATCGAGATATGATCCGAAGAGTTACACTTTGGACAAAGAACAAAGTATTATGTTTAAATGTTAAACGCTTTTTCACGAAACGCAAATTTGAGACTCGGTGGATTAAATATTTAGAGAAATATTTACTTGGTTATTTCGTATTTAATTAAGATGATTGAAATACGAAAGACGGAACTGGTTTTCATATTTAATAGTTAAATATGATGGATCATTTTTGGTTTATGCAAAGACGGTTTATTAACTATTGTAATTATAAACCATAGGTCCCGAGGGTTGACTTGTAAATTAAATGATTATAAATAGATCATTAAGCAGAACACTAATTCACCTGTAGCGTCCCCCTCCCTTTGCGAAAACTGGAACCCAAGCCCCTCCCCTTACGGTCGCGATCAGCCGCCGGCCACCCAGGCCCCGCCGATCGTCCTCCGTCATGTAGCCGATCCTCCGCGAGATGAACCTGAGAGCGCCCGCAAACCGAGTTTTGCGATTAAGTGTGTTTTCATGAGACGAGTTCGTAATAGTCAACTAGCGTGACATTCTTTGATCCCGAGTGTTTCAATCGGTTTATCGTCGAAGGTATAACTTGAAACACCCTATGGTTGGATTTATTTATTGTTTATACGCATGTAATCGGATCACTGGCGGGATCCCAGTTTAGAACTGTTTATCGTACTAAATGCTTCCGCTGTATAAATTTGATTTATTTATTTAAAAGGTTTAAATATATTTTGTTTTAAAACATAAAACTAGTACGAGGATTCTCAACATTACCACCATAGTTCTGTTTTAAACATAGCAAGCGGTGTTAATAGCTTCTGCCCAAAATGTGAGAGGAAATTTGGAGTCAGCGAACATGGAACTTGTAGTCTCTATTAAGGTTCTATTCCTCCTCTCAGCAACTCCATTTTTTTGAGGAGTTCTAGGTGCACTAAACTGTCTTTCTATCCCTTTGGATGCATATAAGTCATTCAGTGTGGCATTTTTGAATTCAGTCCCTTGATCACACCTGATGATTTTGATTGTTGAATTGTTCTAATTCTCAACTTTTAGCATGAGTGTTTTAAGAGTTTCTGATGTTTCTGATGTTTCACCTTTTGTTCTTAGGAAGAACACCCATGTGAATCTTGAGAAGTAATCAGTCACTACGAGACAGTAGGACTTCTTTCCCATAGTCATCACACTAACAGGGGCGAATAAGTCCATGTGAAGAAGTTGAAGAGGACCAACCACAAAACTTAGTTGTTTAGATTTGTGAGATTCCTTGTGTTGTTCTCCTTTCAAACATGGAATGTAGTGATATTCACAGAAAAACTCTTTATTAGGGAGACCTAGAACCAGATTGTTTTTCACCAATTTGTTCAGATTTTTTAAATTTACATGAGCCAATCTTTTGTGCAACAATTCAGATTCATCAACACTTGCTTTGGAGAGAAAGAAATTTACAAATGATGCCGCAGAGGCATGTTTCATATCTAATACGTACAAATTGTCCTTCCTTTGGGCAGGTAGAAGTATCTTGTCCTTTGTTAAGATTTCATTCCCCGGAGCCAAAACTGTAGCTTCACCTTTGTTGAACAGCACCCGATAGTCTTGATCACAGACTTGAGATACACTAAGCAAATTAAAACCCAATTGCTTGGCAAGATTCACTTTGTCAAAGCTAACTCTTCCATGTGTTACAGTTCCTTGACCAGTTATTTCACCACCTTTTGAGTCATTTCCAAAGACAACATATCCTCCTGGGAATGTTTTGAAGTTATGAAGTAAGGAGGTGTTGTCTGTAATGTGCCGCGAGCATCCACTATCAAGATACCATAAACTGTCTTCTAAGACTAGTACTCCCTGCACAACCAGAAGATTTAATTAAATTTTGGAACCTAAGCCCATGTGGTCTTGGGTTTGCCTTTATGAATATGGCTAACCTCCTTATACACATTACCATTAGTACCCCTTTTAGTATTGCAGTTTTTGAAGCATTACTTGGTACCGACTTTGTTGATGCCGACCTTTTTTGAAAAACTTTTGGTACTGACCAATTTTGAAAAACTTTTGATACTTTGTTTTGTTTAGGTAATGCATTTCTTTTGGTTGTATTTCTTTGTTTACAAGGATTGTAGTGATATTTCATAACCAAATGTCCATGTTTTCCATAGATTAAACATTCCTTTGGGACATTGGAGTGTTTGTTTTCTCTCAAATCATTTTTTCTTTTGGGAAATTTGATTTGAGACTTTTGAAAACATTGTGCTTGTATTTCAAACATTCTAACTTATTTTTTATTGTTTTATTAAAGTTTATTTGTCTGTTATGATTTCTTGAAGATCCCGTCTTAGTTTGTTCCTTGACAAGCTCCACATTCTGTGGGCTAGAAGTTCCCACTACAGTTAGTTCACCCTTAGGGTAAAAAGGAGTATACCCTTTCAGAGTCTCAAAAGTAGACTCATAATCGCTATCAGAATATGAAAAATTAAAAGCATTGTGAGCTTCTTCTATTGGCTCAGGATCACTTAAAAACTTAAGCTTTATGTCACTAACAAGTTCTGGAACAGGAGAATATTCTACCGGTGGAGCAACATAGATGTACCCAATTCCATGTCCTAATTTGTCATTGATTTGACTGTCTAAAATCTTTTGAAGGGAAGAAATTGCACCCTTAGATTTTTCAACATGAACTTTGGCTTCAGCAAGCTCAGATCTTGCAATAGTGAGTTTTCTTAAAAGATCATCAACCTGAGTTTCAAAGTTAGTTTTGACATGTTTAAGGCTAGAGATTTTCTTTTGAAGGTTTTCCACCTTTTCTTTGTAAATTCTTTCGGTTTTTCTAAATTCAGATTTGTGATCTTCATAGTTTTCAATTGTCTCAACAAGAGTTTAGTTGTGATCTCTATAGCTTAACACCATTTTGATGCCATTTTCAGAACATAAAGATGCACTTACTTGTTTAGGGAGATCTAACACATGTGCCATAAAAGCATGATTTATAGGTGCAGATTCTTCAGATTGAAAGCTCCAATCATATTCTTCTCTTGTCAGATATTGCTTCTGACTTATAGTAATGGAAGTAGTGGGATTGTTTTCCTTATTAGCAGGAGCATCTCTTGAACTTCCTTGGCCTCCAGATCTTTGAGGTTGACTTCCATATGTTCATTTTACATATCTACACTCCCTAGCAAAGTGTCCCAATTTTTTACAGTTGTGACACCTTAGCTTCCTTTTATCCAGACCAATTCTCCCATTCGTTGTAGTGTTGGGATAAGGTCTTCCATTTCTATAGTAGAACTTCTCAGCTTTGTGAGCTATTATAGCCATTTGATATTGTAGATCCAAATCTTCCAGGTCATCTTGATGAAAGTACTTCAAGTCTCCTCGAATGAATTCAGGACCATTGGTAATGAATGCTTCATTTCTAGGTAGCTCAGAATTAGAGGAAGAAGAATTTCCATCAATAGGAAAAGTGACAGTGTAGTCGATAGTTAAAACCGATGGTACAAAGAATGTGATACTTTGTGTAGAAGCATGTTTTTGTAACTATAGATTAAATTCTATGTATCGGTGTACGTGGCTAGTACGCAGGAGGGTGTTCCTGAGTACTTAGCCTGCACACCAGTTTGGTCCTGCGTACTTAGTAAGCCTTGCGTACTTGTTAAGTACGCATGGCCAAACCTTGCGTACTTAGACAAGTACGCAGGTAATGTTCCTTCCCCTATAAATATAAGACATGTCTTCATTTGTAGGTGGAACTCTGGAACTAGGTTGAGAGGTGTCCGGGTCGGGACGAGCTCTCCCGACCCCTGGACCGTGAGCTTAGATGAGAGATGTGTGCTCCTTCGGTATGTAGTCTGTAATACGGGATGACTTCTATGTTATGGATTACGTGTCGTATCATTATCTTTAGTCTTTGTTCGTGTTTTCTCTGTCTCATTTATTGGTTCCCACACAAATCACAGAACATGTCCGTGTATATCCGCTGCGCGACGAGGCTCGAGGGACCTACACTTTAATTTGATACCTCGGCGTCTTTCTTGTTATTCATCATTTTGTTGTCTTGACTCATATCTAGTTCATAAGTCTTCAACAAGCCATGCAATTCAACCAGATCAAGATTCCTTAATTCATAAGAGCTCCTGATGGAGATGGTGTACATTCTCCATTGAGCAGGAAGTGATCTTAGAAAGTTTTCAAGCACCTCATCTATGTCATATTCTCTGCCTTTTATTCTCAATTCATTGAGAATCTTGGTAAGTCTATCATATTGCTGTGACATAGTTTCTCCCTCAATAAGAGCAAACATCTCATATTCTTGAATGAGGGTCTTCCTCATGTAAGCTTTCCCATTATCAGTTCCTTCAAAATTAGTTTGAAGTGCTTCCCAGAGTTCTTTAGCACTTTTACAATCAAGAAAACCCTGATAGATGGCATTTAGGATTGCCATTGCAATAGCACTCTTTGCTTTAAAATATCTTTCTATAAGTTTCTAGTCTTCATCTGAATATTTGGAGACTTCCTTAAGGACTGGAACAGGATTGTTGTCCACAACGGTGGTCATGGGAACATGTGGTCCTTCTAGGACATATCTCAAGAGATTGAAATCATAGAATCCAAGGAATTCCTTCATTCTGACTTTCCACATATTGAAATCATTAACAAGCAGTTTTGGAGGCTTGTTGATGGTTCCGGTTTCATAATCCATTTTAGATCTTGACATAATTCAAAGATCTGAGAGAAAATAGAATGGATTGATACGAGTTTTAGAACCACAAGATAAGAACGCTAGTTTTCAGATTATAGTTCTTGAACTAGAGCTCTAATACCATTTGTCAGGATTGACTATAGATGGTTTTACTTCGTAAGGACATACGGAAAAAATCCAAACAGATAACAATTGATAGACAAATATGAATATGAAACAGAATACAGTGCTATCAATCACTCGTATATTGCTTGTGAAAACCGATAATGATTACATAATAAACGACTACTATTTATACAAGGATGATAGTAACAGATTGCAAGATATTCTCCACAATCATAGCACTAGCCAAACAAAACAGAGTATCCTAAAATCACATAATAGACTGTTACAAAACATGGGAATCAGTCAAAGATATGTTTCCGTAAACTAAGCACTTGTTTACTTTTGTATCTTTGACTCTTAAGCACTTCGGTATCTAATATCGGTAGCTTTATATCTTAGGCACCATCTGAACTTTGGTATCTCCATACATCGGTAGCTTTAGATCTCCGGCACCATCTGAACTTCGGTATCTCCATACATCAGTAGCAATCTGTCTTTTAGTTATAACCCAACAGTAACTTCCAGATATGCTTCCGTATGTAGGACATAGTCATCCTTTCTTAAAGGCACATCCTCAGAGCTAATCATCGGAGATATCAATCAAGGAGTACAAACCAGAAGCAGCTCTACAAATATATGTCTATATGTTGTGATTCTTTCTCAAATTTAAGCAACTAGATATTAAGAAGCTTTGTTAGACTATAGTTAGGTACAAGCTATGCATGATGAGCTCTTTCAATTCAAACGCCAAGATGTTTGGACTCTCTGCAAACTACAACCTAGTAAGAGCGCCACTGACACAAGGTGTGTAAAGGTACAACCTCAATCATTTGGAACTAATGAATACAACCACCGATGAAGAGCTTGCGACTAAGTAGGAAAGTTGTCACTGATGAAGACTTGACAATGCTCGGGCAAGAAAGTACTGCTGAGAGCGTGCCGCTACTGGTCTTCTTGCCACCAGTTAGGGTATATCACTAATGCAAACTTATGACCTTAGCAAATATGCCACTTATGAAGAAATCAAAATCCACCACCTATAAGCTAGTTAAGATAAAAGATAATCAAGGATGAAGATTTTGAAATTTGAATAAAGCTTAGATTAATTATTTTCCTTGTTAATAGAATAAAAGTTAGGGATTATGGAGCCACCAATGAGGGTATATCACTAAATGTAAAGCTTTATCCTATATTCTTAGCATCTTTTGAAAACCCTAAATTTTCCATCAAGTAATTCTCACCCTTAGAACATAATTATTATGTTTAATGGTGGATGATCGAAGTTATTTATTATAATAACAATAATAATTATAATACTAATAGTAATAATACATTTGTATCCTGAATGGTGATATCGTGTTTTTTTTTGTTTCACCATCAAAAACATTCATCTCTATTTTATCAAACACCTATCTCAATATAATCAAAAGCACGGTTACAAACATGTTCATTTATAATTTATTATACCTCTTCAATACAATCACAAAGGGTGATTCTGTCTTGAAAAGGGCATGAGAAGTGGTGATCACAGTTTCCACAATTGGTATCAGAGGCTGATTCTGAGTCAATAGAATTAACAGTTGATTAGGATGCTCGTGTTTATTTATTCGGTACAAGTAGATATTAAAGAAAAGGAGTTAATTGGTAGGTCATTCAATATTTAGGGGCCGCTCAAATCATAAAAGGAAGTTGAAGAATTCAAGATGAAGAGAAGAGAGATATGGTTAAGTTCCTTTAACCGATTCAGTAGTCCCATCAGTTTCTTTTAGTTGGTGCCAAAATATATTTGAAAAATAAAAATCCGAAGAAAGATGACGGCATGTGCGGGTTAATTGGGCTAGCGTATTCTGGAAGATTTTAAAGTTTGTTCAAAGATTGTGACAGGTGGAATTCGTATTTTGGAAGTCAATGAGGGAATTTGTCAAGGATCATGTTGGTAATATTTTATAAGTGGCGGAATTCATGAACAAGACCACCCATGTAACCAACCAGACTATTGAATTCATTAATTTGTGATTCACATGGAATTGATGGCAGTAACGTTATGTATTGTTCAAATAAATTGGATTCATGTTGTTGACATGTACACTTGAGTTGAGATAAATAGAATGAAAATTAGAGAGGACCAAAGAATGTTTAATTAGAGAGTTTAAACTAAATTCATATTTTTATTCCTCATCATTCATTTTCAAATCAAATACAATTTATAGGCTTACAACTCTATATCCCACGTTGTGCATGGTGACGTGCATGAACATGGGTGAATGGCATGATGGACTATATGTGGCACGTGTTAGTCGTTAAGAAACATTATGGTGGTAAGGTGTCTTATCTTTATCGTAAATATTAATGATTCAAATCATGTAAATAACAGTTATTGGTGGTTAATTAGAGTATATTAGAAACCGTTATAAAAAAACTAAATTGGATTCATCTGCTTCTCATATTCAGTTTTAAATTAAAAAACAAAATTAAAAGTGGGTGAGAAAAAGATTTGAAGTCGGTGGTTTGTTTATTAAACAGTGGCGGTGGAATCCAAAATTAATTCAAGCAACAATAATTTAAAGGTCCACGTATTACGTATAGATGAATTTTAAGTTGCGAAATTTGGGACTTTGGTTAGTAATTGTACGAAAAGAAAAAGGGGAACAGAGGGTTCAATTGATTCTGTTTATTTTTGGATCAATTACCAATTCAGGGGAGATTTACATGTGATTTTTTTTTCTTTTTTAACAGCAAAGGTCTGGACATACGGATCATCCTGACAAACGAATCACTCTTCCGCCCGAAAACCGAAGCGAGGTGACCCGACCCCACACCATTCAGGAGGAAACCCACACATGGAAAAACCTCATTGTGCAACAGAGAAGATTTTTGTCCCAAGTGAGACTCGATGTAACACCCCCAAATTTATTCACAAAATAATTAAGGATGCAACGATTGGTAACATTACACAACAGTGAAAGCTAAAGTAATGATTTCTAAGGTGTTGAACACCATTCCAAATACCAAAATAAGCTAGTACATTATCCTAAAACCATATTGGTTAAATCCGTCTTGAGGTTTGACCGTCATGCTTCTTCGGCTTTTACGGTTTAATCCAAATGGCTACCCTATTCCAACCATGCCATAGCTATGTGTTACCTGAAAATCATACTTAAAAATGTCAACACAAAGTTTGGTGAGTTCACAGGTTTGATCGTTGTAATGAAAAGTAGTTTTCCTTGAAAACATTGATAAATGTGTACATGGGCGTAATATGAAAGCGTTTTCCTCGAAAACATGTGATAACTTCATAGTTATAAAATAAGTAGTTTTCTCAATAAAAACATGTGATGACTTCATAGTCATAAAACTAGTGTTTTTCCCAATGAAATCATATTAATGAATTTATGACCATGTCAAGTCCTTTTCAGAGAAATTGTTAAAGAAAAGAACGATAACCAAACAAATAGCAGTTTCATGTGTATATGATAAACAAAACAAGGCAATCATATCAAGTTTGACCTATCAAGTTGACCCATCATAACTAGCTAGGTATACGAAGTTTATTTTTTATGGTACGTTAATATTTTTTTAAAATATAGTCGTATCAAACCTTGTTTAGACCGTTTAAACATTCGTTTAAGTACTATTTAGCGTCATATCAACTAGAGATATATGCACACACACACACACACGTACGTTTATACAAAATACTTAGATTTTAAAATCATTCCAATAGTATTTATTTTGTATAAACCGTTTCATACCACAAGTATCATACGTATTCTTGTATACGTTCATATAGATCTAAACGAAGCACTTCATGTATAAATTTTATACAAAATATATTTGTTATTCAAATAATCTCAAATCAAGTATATTCATATTAAGCTATAACCATCAACGATTTTTGTGTTACAAATGTCCTATAAATATTTATACGCCCACAAGTAATATTTTATAATTGTACATATTGTTCGTTGATCGTATTCAATATTCTCGTTTATTAACAATTGTATATTTAGCCCAAAGGAGTTTCTCTATATTAAATATACGTGTTTTATGGTCTGTTAATATTAATCATTAAGTTAATATTTATTTTTATCGCTAATAAGTCGTTTTGGGCTCAACGCAAATAACCGTACATGCGTTAAACTTTTACATAACTAAATATAATTGTTTTAGCGCGCGTTTTATACCTTCCATATGTCTCGTTTATGCGCCGACACGTTCTAACGCTTACGATTCACGCATTGATCACGTTTGACTGAGTTTGACCATGGCTCAGGATGTCGTCATCTGTAACATTTCTGATTTTTCCATATAATGGTTCTAGTGCAATAAGCAATGTTTCAAATTCCAATTCTAGTGCTATACACTGTATTATCCTTACGCGCATTATAAATCAAGAAATTTCATTTTTGATACATAAACACACTTATGCAACTAAAACAAATACCACATTTCAAAGTTGGGTCTTGAAAAGATGTATATATGTACATATACAAATTACAATGAAATGGGGTGAAACCCCCCCCCCCCCCCCTCTTAAACATTGAACCTAATAATTTAACTCTCAACATGAACCTTCACTCTTGGCATTGAACCTTTCAAACCTAAAATTTTGACTTTATTTAATCCCGTTTGACTTTTGAAAGTCAAACAAGCCAAGATCTTGCAAATTCATGAAATTATTCAATCAAACCCAACTGTATTGGACCGCATTGTGTTCTGGATCGATTGTCAACTTCACCCCGGCCCAAACAGCACACCAAATCGATCAAATGAGCAGATAATTCAAATATGAAACGGTTTGACTTTGCATAGTCAAAACCGTGTTCAATTCGACCCCAAATCAAGGATTTTGAGCGTAACCAATCCCGAAAATCACGCCCTGATTGTTGCGCATGAATCCAGACCTTAGTTGCGACTCAATTCATCGCAAATCAAACGAATTAATTCAGAAATAAGTTCCGTAACTATTTATGTCAATGCCAAAACAAATTCGACGAATCCTCATATTATGTTCTTGAATTGAACACCCACACACCTATAACGCACCTCTCAGAAACTATCCCACTAGCCAATTCCACCGAAGACGCAACAGGCGACGTCGTAGTTCAACCCGTCGCGCCGCGGCTACGTTTCTAGTCGGGAATCACCAATTCGAACTCAATTACTGTAAATCCTTGCACCTTCAGTGTCCCTTTTATCCATGGGATGAAAGCCCTATGTTTATTGGGGCTTATAGCACCGATTTAATCAAGAACCAATTCTAGGGTTCTTGAAATATACGGTTTAATCGAATCCCATTCTAAACCCAATCATAATTCAATTAATTCATACCATCAGATTCGAAATCCTTTACTATCTGAAAGCCCCATGAATCCAAACAATTTTACTATAAAAATCAATCGATTTGATTTCAAGTTCGTACCTAGGGTTTCGGATCTTAAACATGAAATTAAACGGTTCCAAACTTGTCGATTAAGCAATTAAAACTCACCACATATTCTAAATGGGACGTCTAACAAAACCCCCAAGTTTTCCTCATCAATCGAATTCGAGGGTTTTGGGCTGGGATTCGATCGTTAGTATGAATGGGAGGGAAACCGCAACGACTTGATTATTAAAACAATTTGGGATTGGTTTCCCTTGCAAACTCCTATCCGGATCAGTGGTTAAAGCATTCGACTGTTGGGGAGGAGACCAGGGTTCGATCCACATCCCCTGTTTTTCCGTTTTAAGGCATTTTATCACATTATTTTAATGTAAAAACTAATACCTATGTTATTATATTATTATATTAAGGTATTAAATGTATCTTAGCCTGGGAAACCACCCGTACACTCGGGTTTTAGTTATAACCTATATTTATTATTAATTCCCACTTATAAGATAATATAATTGTATTCGCTCCCACCATGAATCTAATTTAAAAATAATAAATATATCTATATATTATTTTTATTATGCTATAAACATTTTTGTAACACTCTAAACTTATAAATGGTATAAATGGCTATATTAATTACACATAAATGGTTATTTTAATTATTCCTTCAAATATATATATATATATATATATATATAATAAAATATATTATTTACTTAGACCATTACTAATGGTGCAACCGTTCGAATATAACTATTTTAGATAATTATCTTAATAAGAATCATTCGACACGAAACGCGTTCATCCTAAATATTTTGTTAAGTAAATCTTTAAAATCCCGTGAGTACGTTCGCCTACTCCGCAGCCATTAGAGCGTTTGAGGACGTTCATCATTCCGTTCGTCGTCACAAATCCCAATACATATATATATATATATATATATATATATATCCCTAATTATTATTATTATTATAATTCTAGGACATTGGTAAGCTGTTTCGGGCTAACACGTGAGGTTCAAATCTCATTTTCGAGTAAATCTACTTACGTGAATCAGGTGAGTTACATAGCCCCTCTTTTACTCTATTTTACAAACTTTTGGGGTGGAACATGCGTTCTATTTACTATGTTTGCAAATACACACAATATACAATTCCACCCTACATTCATGTGTTACAATTTTGTGCTTTGTGCTTGAGTACTAGGTGTGTAGACCAACTATATGCTATTCACGTACAATCATTAACTATTCAGCCGACGGTAAACAGTGATAGATCTATTGAGTCTGACAAACCCACCCAGGTAGGGTGACTGTTACTGCCAACACGTTTTTGTTTTGCATGCTAGTTACAAAGGTTTGATTGTATACTTAGGTCACACGATGGTATCTCTCCATAAATGCCTTAATTGCCATGTTTGTATGAATTGTATGCACACAACACTATATTCTATTACATGACACGAAAACCTATGTATTCTCACCAACTTTCTAGTTGACTTTGTTTTAACCATGTTTCAGGTACTAATGTTTGAGGTGCTTCAAGTCTTGCTACACTTAGGATTTGGCCTAGTATTAATTTGAACAATTTATCTTTTGTAATCTACTTTGTTGAGTTATTGGATTGAATGTTGGTGTTACTTGAATTGAAATGAAATGTGATTGATAATTATTCAAACGTTAGTAAAACCATGAGCTGTGAACAATCTACGTGTCCCGCCCCGACGTATTCCGCCGTCGGTTGGGGTGTGACAGATTGGTATCAGAGCCTTGGTTATAGGGATTTAGGTTATTAGACACCATTGACCTAGACTATAACTTTAGGACACCCAACAATGCCATGCTACATGTTTTATGTGATACGTGCTATTTGCTATATGTCACATGTTTAATATTTTTTTTATGTGTTAGTTTATTTGATACTTAACTTATTAAACTTCATGACTTATTAGGTAAACTCAAATAATAAATTAAATAACCAATATCCATACCCATACCCTAAACCACACATCCTTCTTGCCTGCTCCATATCATCATCATCATAGCTTGTGGAATCGTATTCCTAGACTTTAGTCTATTAAAATAAATTTTTTTTTCTCTCCATTAAGGCTTTTAGGCTTTGTTAATTATTAAAGGACATGTGCAATCTGGAAGGGTGACACCTGTATTCCGGGTTTTCTGTATAGGAAAGCATTTCATATAAATCCCAATCAACCGAGGGATCCGTATGCTTTCCTGGGAATTCCCGGGATGAGTGTTTACTTATAGGCTAAAGCACGTCTCCTTGGTAATTATATGAGTCTAATTAACCTTAATATGTCATAGTATTCGAGTGATTATGTCACTATTTGAGTACAATCCGAACTATGAAATACTTATGTTTTTATCACCCTTCTATGTAATTCAAGAATTCTTACAACTCTCATTGTGTTATTTAAATCTGTAGAATGCCTCCACGTCGTGTCAACAACAACAATAGCAACAACAATAGCAATGATCTTGCTGCTCTGCTCACCCAGCTTGTGACTCAACTTACCCAAGCCAATAACAACAACAATAATGGGCACACCAGTGGTAGTGCAAATGGTGGAGGTGGTGGTGGTGCCAACCCGCCACAATGTACCTTCAAACACTTCAACTCCTGCAATCCCCTCAAATTTTATGGCACCGAAGGAGCCACGGGACTCCTTCAATGGTTCGAGAGTATTGAGGGCACCTTCCTCAATAGTGACTGTCCGGACAATCTGCGTGTCCGCCATGCCACCAGTGTCTTCCAGAAACGGGCACTAACCTGATGGAATGGGGAGAAGAGAACCAGGGGAGTGGATGTAGCAATGGCTCTGCCATGGGATGAGCTAAAGAGGATCATGACCGAGGAATTCTGTCCTCGGAACGAAATGAAAAAGTTGGAAGCAGAATTTTGGGATCTTACCCAAGATAGTGGTGAGAGCTTAGCATACACCAACCGTTTGCACGAACTGAGCATGCTGGTACCGCACATGGCCACACCCTTGTCTAGGTGAATTGATAAGTACATTGGTGGATTGCCTAGACAAATCCAAGACACTGTTTTGGGGAGAAATCCCGCTAATCTGGAGGATGCGATTCGCCTAGCTGCTACTTTGACCGACAACCATGTTAAAGCGGGTACTCTTACCCGAAAGGGTGCCAAGAAAGTCCAAGACACCACAACCCCTCCTGCTCATGTCAAAGAAGTCCAAACCGAACCTTACCGAAACACTAGAAAGAGAAAGGTGAAGAATTATGCGGTGGTCACTCCGGCCACTCCGGTTAATCAAGTTGCACCTATGGCTCAACACCCAGCCAAGAAACCTTATGGGGGCACCTACCCACTCTACAACAACTGCAACTATCATCACCCCCAAACTATCCCATGTCGCCTTTGCAACCATTGTGGGAAACTTGGCCATACGGCCAATATTTGCCGATCTAGGGCACTTGGTACCCAAGCCAACCCAGCTAATCAACCAAGAGCTAATCAAGTGATTCCAGTCAACGCAAATGGACGGGCTTGCTTCGAATGTGGCGACCCGACTCACTTCCGGAACCAATGTCCGAAACTTGTGAATGCTAATCAAGCCGGAGCTCGTGGGCGTGCTTTCAACATCAACGCCAATGAAGCTCAAGCCAACGATCATGTGGTTAACGGTACGTTCCTTGTAAATAAGCAATTTGCATCCATACTAATTGATACCGGAGCCGATAAGAGTTTTGTGTCACTTAACTTCGAACCCTTACTTGCAAAAACACGATCCAAACTAGAAAGAACCTTCACCGTGGAAGTAGCGGATGGAAATTCCATCACTATTGACTCCATTATTCTTGACTACTCCCTAGAACTCAATGGTCACACATTCCCAGTCAACCTTATACCAATGCCACTAGGAAGTTTTGACGTCATCATCGGCATGGATTGGTTGTCTAAAAACCATGCCGAAGTCATGTGCTTTGAAAAATACATCCGAGTACCTCTTCCATCGGGAGACATATTGAAAGTCTTTAGCGAGAAACCTTGCAAGGGACTCAAACTGATGTCATGCATAACTGCCCAGAAATACATTCGAAAGAAGTGCATGGTTTTCCTAGCCCATGTGATTCAAAATGAAGACAAGAAGAAAAGTGTACAAGATATTCCCATCATTCGGGAGTTTCCCGAAGTCTTCCCCGATGACTTGCCCGGTCTTCCACCTGTTCGGCAAGTAAAGTTTCGCATCGATCTTGTACCCGGAGCAAACCCAGTGGCTAAAACTCCATACCGACTTGCACCTTCCGAGATGCAAGAACTTGCAAGTCAACTTCAAGAACTCGCCGACAAAGGATTCATACGCCCAAGTCATTCACCGTGGGGTGCACCAGTTCTATTTGTTAAAAAGAAGGACGGTTCATTCCGCATGTGTATTGACTACCGAGAACTCAACAAGCTTACAATCAAAAACCGCTACCCTTTACCTAGGATTGATGATCTCTTCGATCAGCTCCAAGGTTCTACTTGTTTCTCGAAGATTGATCTTCGATCTGGCTATCACCAACTACGTGTACGAGAGGAAGATATTCCCAAGACCGCCTTCCGAACAAGATATGGTCACTACGAGTTCATGGTTATGCCTTTTGGGTTAACCAATGCACCTGCTGTTTTTATGGATCTCATGAACAGCGTATGCAAACCATACCTTGACAAGTTCGTGATTGTTTTCATCGACGACATCTTGATCTATTCCAAGAATGAGGAAGAGCATGAGCAACACCTTAGACTGATCTTAGACCTCCTGAAGACGGAACAATTATACGCCAAGTTCTCAAAATGTGAATTTTGGCTAAAGGAGGTTCAATTTTTGGGTCACGTTGTTAATAAAAAGGGAATTCATGTTGACCCCGCCAAAATCGAAGCTGTTAAGAATTGGAGTGCTCCTAAAACCCCTACCGAGGTTCGTTCGTTTCTTGGTTTAGCGGGTTATTACCGAAGATTCATTTCTAATTTCTCCAAGATTGCTGTTCCCCTCACCGCCTTGACGCATAAAGGTAAACCTTATGTATGGGGGTCAAAGCAAGAAGAAGACTTCCAAACTCTTAAGCAGAAATTGTGCAATGCTCCCATCTTGACTCTTCCTGAAGGAAATGATGATCTAGTCGTCTACTGTGATGCCTCTAACGTAGGTCTTGGTTGTGTTCTCATGCAACGAGGCAAGGTAATCGCTTATGCATCGAGACAACTTAAGATCCACGAGAAGAACTATACGACGCACGATCTGGAGTTGGGTGCGGTCATATTTGCTTTGAAGATTTGGAGACATTATCTCTATGACACAAAATGTGTGGTATTCACCGACCACAAAAGCCTCCAACACATCTTCAACCAAAAAGATCTCAACATGAGACAACGACGTTGGGTTGAACTCCTTAGTGATTATGATTGCGAGATTCGTTATCATCCCGGTAAGGCAAACGTTGTAGCCGATGCACTGAGTCGTAAAGAACATGTCATGCTTCAAAGTGTCAAGATTCACTCCGATATCCAAACCCGTATTCTAGCAGCTCAGCACATCTCGGTTACCGAGGGCAATATGTATGAGGAAATGTCTTGTGGTGCTGAATTCCAATTGGAGACTAAAAACAATGGCTTACTTTATTTCTTGGATCGTATCTGGGTTCCCAATCGCAATGATCTTCGGGCATTCCTCATGACTGAGGCACACAAGTCTCGGTATTCTGTTCATCCCGGTGCGGATAAAATGTATCACAATCTTCGACCACAATATTGGTGGCCTGGTATGAAGAAAGACATTACACTCTATGTTGCAAAATGTCTAACATGCTCTAAAGTCAAAGCCGAACATCAACGTCCTTCCGGTTTACTTGAACAACCGGAAATCCCCGTGTGGAAATGGGAGAATCTAGCCATGGATTTCATTACTAAACTTCCCCGCACTTCAAGCGGCTATGATAGCATTTGGGTAATCATTGACCGTCTCACTAAATCCGCACACTTCTTGCCCATCCGTGAAGACTATCGGGTTGAGAAATTGGCCCGAATCTACATTGACGAGATTGTGAGCCGTCACGGTGTTCCCTTGAACATAATATCTGATAGAGATGCTCGTTTCACTTCCAGGTTTTGGCAATCTCTACAAAAGGCACTTGGCACACGATTGGATTTAAGCATGGCCTACCATCCACAAACTGATGGTCAGACCGAGCGAACAATTCAAACCCTTGAAGACATGCTGAGAGCCTGTGTCATAGACTTTGGTGGTAATTGGGATTCACATTTGACACTTATTGAATTCTCCTATAATAACAGCTACCACACCAGCATCAACATGTCCCCATTTGAAGCTCTTTATGGTCGCAAATGTCGTTCTCCTATCTGTTGGAACGAGATTGGTGAAGCACAAATCACCGGTCCCGAGTTAATTCAAGAAACAACCGACAAAATCCTTCAAATCCGTGACAATATCCGAGTAGCGAGAAGTCGACAAAAGAGCTATGCCGACAAGAGACGAAAACCCTTGGAATTCCAAGTGGGTGACCTTGTGCTTCTAAAGGTATCCCCTTGGAAGGGTGTGATTCGCTTTGGGAAGAAAGGAAAACTAGCACCTCGTTATGTAGGCCCGTTCGAAATCCTTGAAAGAATTGGGAAAGTGGCTTACAAAGTCGACCTACCTCCGGAACTCAACAATGTCCATCCAACTTTCCATGTGTCCAACTTGAAGAAATGCCTTGCTGACGAGAATCTTCACATACCCCTCGACGATGTGCGCGTTGATGAAACGATGCACTTCGTTGAGAAACCGGTAGAGATCATGGACCGTGAGATCAAACAACTCAAGCGAAGCCGAATTCCTATAGTCAAAGTCCGTTGGGATTCTAAACGTGGTCCTGATTTCACTTGGGAACGTGAGGACCAAATGAAGCTCAAGTATCCTCACCTTTTCACCAATTCAGCAGCCTCAACTAGTTGAATTTCGGGACGAAATCCCCTCAACATGGGGAGACTGTAACATTTCTGATTTTTCCATGTAATGGTTCTAGTGCAATAAGCAATGTTTCAAATTCCAATTCTAGTGCTATACACTGTATTATCCTTACGCGCATTATAAATCAAGAAATTTCATTTTTGATACATAAACACACTTATGCAACTAAAACAAATACCACATTTCAAAGTTGGGTCTTGAAAAGATGTATATATATACATATACAAATTACAATGAAATGGGGTGAAACCCCCCCCCCCCCCCTCTTAAACATTGAACCTAATAATTTAACTCTCAACATGAACCTTCACTCTTGGCATTGAACCTTTCAAACCTAAAATTTTGACTTTATTTAATCCCGTTTGACTTTTGAAAGTCAAACAAGCCAAGATCTTGCAAATTCATGAAATTATTCAATCAAACCCAACTGTATTGGACCGCATTGTGTTCTGGATCGATTGTCAACTTCACCCCGGCCCAAACAGCACACCAAATCGATCAAATGAGGGGATAATTCAAATATGAAACGGTTTGACTTTGCATAGTCAAAACCATGTTCAATTCGACCCCAAATCAAGGATTTTGAGCGTAACCAATCCCGAAAATCACGCCCTGATTGTTGCGCATGAATCCAGACCTTAGTTGCGACTCAATTCATCGCAAATCAAACGAATTAATTCAGAAATAAGTTCCGTAACTATTTATGTCAATGCCAAAACAAATTCGACGAATCCTCGTATTATGTTCTTGAATTGAACACCCACACACCTATAACGCACCTCTCAGAAACTATCCCACTCGCCAATTCCAACGAAGACGCAACAGGCGACGTCGTAGTTCAACCCGTCGCGCCGCGGCTACGTTTCTAGTCGGGAATCACCAATTCGAACTCAATTACGGTAAATCCTTGCACCTTCAGTGTCCCTTTTATCCATGGGGTGAAAGCCCTATGTTTATTGGGGCTTATAGCACCGATTCAATCAATAACCAATTCTAGGGTTCTTGAAATATACGGTTTAATCGAATCCCATTCTAAACCCAATCATAATTCAATTAATTCATTCCATCAGATTCGAAATCCTTTACTATCTGAAAGCCCCATGAATCCAAACAATTTTACTATAAAAATCAATCGATTTGATTTCAAGTTCGTACCTAGGGTTTCGGATCTTAAACATGAATTTAAACGGTTCCAAACTTGTCGATTAAGCAATTAAAACTCACCACATATTCTAAATGGGACGTCTAACAAAACCCCCATGTTTTCCTCATCAATCGAATTCGAGGGTTTTGGGCTGGGATTCGATCGTTAGTATGAATGGGAGGGAAACCGCAACGACTTGATTATTAAAACAATTTGGGATTGGTTTCCCTTGCAAACTCCTATCCGGATCAGTGGTTAAAGCATTCGACTGTTGGGGAGGAGACCAGGGTTCGATCCTCATCCCCTGTTTTTCCGTTTTAAGGCATTTTGTCACATTATTTTAATGTAAAAACTAATACCTATGTTATTATATTATTATATTAAGGTATTAAATGTATCTTAGCCTGGGAAACCACCCGTACACTCGGGTTTTGGTTATAACCTATATTTATTATTAATTCCCACTTATAAGATAATATAATTGTATTCGCTCCCACCATGAATCTAATTTAAAAATAATAAATATATCTATATATTATTTTTATTATGCTATAAACATTTTTGTAACACTCTAAACTTATAAATGGTATAAATGGCTATATTAATTACACATAAATGGTTATTTTAATTATTCCTTCAAATATATATATATATATATATATAATAAAATATATTATTTACTTAGACCATTATTAATGGTGCAACCGTTCGAATATAACTATTTTAGATAATTATCTTAATAAGAATCATTCGACACGAAACGCGTTCATCCTAAATATTTTGTTAAGTAAATCTTTAAAATCCCGTGAGTACGTTCGCCTACTCCGCAGCCATTAGAGCGTTTGAGGACGTTCATCATTCCGTTCGTCGTCACAAATCCCAATACATATATATATATATATATATATATATATCCCTAATTATTATTATTATATTTCTAGGACATTGGTAAGCTGTTTCGGGCTAACACGTGAGGTTCAAATCTCATTTTCGAGTAAATCTACTTACGCGAATCAGGTGAGTTACATAGCCCCTCTTTTACTCTATTTTACAAACTTTTGGGGTGGAACATGCGTTCTATTTACTATGTTTGCAAATACACACAATATACAATTCCACCCTACATTCATGTGTTACAATTTTGTGCTTTGTGCTTGAGTACTAGGTGTGTAGACCAACTATATGCTATTCATGTACAATCATTAACTATTTAGCCGACGGTAAACAGTGATAGATCTATTGAGTCTGACAAACCCACCCAGGTAGGGTGACTGTTACTGCCAACACGCTTTTGTTTTGCATGCTAGTTACAAAGGTTTGATTGTATACTTAGGTCACACGATGGTATCTCTCCATAAATGCCTTAATTGCCATGTTTGTATGAATTGTATGCACACAACACTATATTCTATTACATGACACGAAAACCTATGTATTCTCACCAACTTTCTAGTTGACTTTGTTTTAACCATGTTTCAGGTACTAATGTTTGAGGTGCTTCAAGTCTTGCTACACTTAGGATTTGGCCTAGTATTAATTTGAACAATTTATCTTTTGTAATCTACTTTGTTGAGTTATTGGATTGAATGTTGGTGTTACTTGAATTGAAATGAAATGTGATTGATAATCATTCAAACGTTAGTAAAACCATGAGCTGTGAACAATCTACGTGTCCCGCCCCGACGTATTCCGCCGTCGGTTGGGGTGTGACATCATCAGTCCAAAAACACGTACCCAACACCCAAGAATGAAAACAAACCTCACCAGTCATAGATAGGGACGTTTTAAAACCCCACGGGATGAGATCTTGTCGGTTGAAACTCGTCGGAGTCGCTGGAACCCTAATATCGTTGACGGTTTGCACTAGAGATACGGATCTATGTAGAACCTAACATGAACTCGTCGACTCCCCAAAACTTGTTGCCTGCGAGTTGGGATGGTTAGATCTGGTCATATAGAGGGAAGGTCTAGTGGGTTTGTTTCTTACTAGGTTCAATGGAAGCTCGTCGAAAACCTGCGTGGACGTCGGAGCTTGACAGGAAAAACTAGGATGGCCGGAAAGACTGGTTTTGTAACCCTAGACGTCGCTGCACTCTAAATTTCATCCCCATGGATCAGATGACCTTTGCGAGTTTCGTACTACCGCCGCCTCCGTCCTGCGCCTTCTCCACCACCGTCGTCGGTCCTTTCTACGGCGGAACCCTAGTTGCCACCTTCGTCATCTCTTAACTGTCGTGTGGGTCCACCGAAACCCTAGATCGTAGTCGGAACAGAGTTCCAAGCCCCTTACCATCACCGTACACCATCGAAACTAACCTGTCGCCTTTCTTTCTTTCTGGAGACGCGCCGGGGTGGTTGGTTGCCGCTGAGCGCCGCCTGTTGGAGGGCCGCTCCGCCCCCCCCTAACTGGCTCTCTCTCACCCCTTCATGTGTGTGTGTTTGATCTAAATGAGGGAAAGATGGAGATAAAGTTATTATATAGTTAGGGTTTCTAGTGGGTGAAAGGGTAGATGAATACCGCGTGTCAAACATTAATTGACAGTGTAACGTCGCGAAATCCGATTCCCAATAATTATTTCCCCATCATAATAAATAATAGAACTAAAATAAATATTTCAAATATTTATTTCGTGGTAATTTATCTGAGTCGGTACGGTTAATGACACGTGACGAACCTCTAATATATTTAACGTTTCGTGTTGCATTGATGTTATTATTATTTTTAAAATAATGTTATAATAAGTATTTTATAATACTTGTTACACTAATTTGCGTATCAGTGATATTTACTGTATTAAAGTGGCATGTTCACGTGTCTAACGTAGTTGAACGTTTACGTCACGCACTTCGAATTTAAATTTTCTGAATAGCCTTCCCAGATGTATATTAATAATTCGTTGTCTAAGTAACTGTTCTGCTGAATTTCTGGTAATCAACCGACGTCTGACGCGTTATACGTTTAAAATTTACTGAGTCGCATACTTCTATTGTTTCGTAAGTTCTTAGAATTGTGTAACAAGTTGTTAAACGGAAATCGAGTTACTAGTTTGATATCCGATTATGAAATTTGGGCCCCTAACGGGCTTGAATTTCCTATAGGGCCTTATTGGGCCTAGTTGGTTTCAGCCCAACAATTAGGTTTTAGCTACTGGAATTTTGCTGGTGTCACACTCGAAACCCTGAACTCTCATTTGTAAAGTCATAGGGCTACCACTCAACCAAAAGGCTCGTTGATATTACTAAAAACATTTTTATAAGATATATTGAAGATCGCTTTTTATAAACTACATGAAAAATGTAAATACATTAAAAATCGATTTAATAAAAAAACGTTTTTTTATAAATTACATCAAAAATGTTTTTATAAAATATATTAAAAAACTTTTTTATTAAATTAAAAAAATGTTTTCCATAAAATGTCTCATCAAGATTGAAGATTTAGCATCAACTACAAGAAGAGTGGCAATATGAATCATAAAAAACGGCGGCTACCGTTATTAGATAATACTTCATAGCAAAACGATCTAGATTCCAACAACAAGTTCCGTATTCAACACTATATGTTGAACCCTTATTAGTCATGTCACTTGGAGTGGGATCGAAGAATTGAATGCTTAAATTTATGGGAAACTACAATTGGCATGCAAAAACGAAGCCTAATAGTTTTTTCCACGGCATGATTATCATCAAACAAACAAATTCAAATTAACATAGTGTTGCTACAACGAATAAGCTAAGTATACTCGAGGCTGCAACAAATATGACAGGAGAGGGTTCGAACGTTCCTCGGATGCCAACTTCCGAACCTTCTACACCTGGCTGCTAAGATGAAGGAACACGTTACAATGGGTCCGAGACCGGGGTCTTGGAACCACCCTCCGACGCTCAACATTAGAGTTTATCAAAGATGAATAAGTATAAATAACATGTAAATATTTATGGATATATAAGATTATGTAAATGTATAAGCGCATAAGGAGTAGAGAGTATAAATGGCGGTGGTTGAGATCCGACGGGCTAGCTGCAAGCAGCTGTAGTGGTACCTCGGCAGCATGAAGCTGCTTCTTTGGCAGTCGGGTGCTGTAGAAGCTCAAGAGCTCCTTACAGCAGATTAGAGTTTGAGGGAGAGAGTTAGATGCTCTAGTCTTGGCCAGGCAAATGAGATGGTTGTGAAGAGGGGAATGGCCCCCTATTTATAGGGCTGGAGTCATGGTTACCGAATGTTTCCCACATGAAGTGTCAGAATTCCTTCATTCATGTTAATGATTGCTCTAGCGGTAGCTAAAAATCGGCGACCCAAAATCAAGGGTACAGAATAGTCGGGCCCCATTTCTAAAGACCATAAAGTCAGTAGGGAAAACAAACTTGCCGAATTTTACTAGTAAGTCCTCAGTGACTCCTATAGGTGATTTGACAGTACCATCCGCAAGTTCGGTAGTAGCATTAACAAGTCGCGGATTCCCAATTTTTAATCGTTGAAACATGTTATATGGCATTACGTTCACACTTGCTCCCAAATCAAAGAGCGCGAAAGTTATCGCCAGTGGTCCGATAGAACATGGTAAAGAAAACTTTCCATGATCTGAAAGTTTATTTGGAAGGCATCTTTCATTGACAGCGACACATTGATTAGTCTTTTTAATTGCTTCTTCCATGTTTCTTTTGTTAGTGAGGAAGTCCTTCAGAAAACGTCCGTACTTAGGCATTTGTTGTATGGTATCCAGGAAGGGGAAGGTTGACAGGAATTTGGCTTAAAAGCTCTATGAATTTCTCATATTGTTCGTTAGTCCTTTGCTTTACTAGCTTTCCTCAGTATGGTATGTGAGATTTGAAATCACTTTTTTTCTGAACGTTTGGAGGAGTATTGAAGTGTTGCAAAGCACACCTCGATTTCCTTTGTATTTCGTAGCGTTTTAGTATGGTTTTAATTTCATTTTCAGTCAATTATAGTTGGTACTTAGTATTGTGTTATCTTGTAGGTAATTGGGAGTGTTTGGAGCTTAAGCGATCAATAATTGGAAAGGCACGAGCACACGAGGCAACAACGTAAAAACGGAAAAACTTTCTGTCAAGGTAGCTCCCTCGAGGTACGCGAGGCTTGGGGCCAAATTTGGAGAGGTACGCGAGGACCATGCTTCCAGGAAAAGTTCCGCGACCGTTTGTCTTTAGTGGTACGCGAGGGGCTGGCCAATTGGGCTTCGTGGTACACGAAAACCCCAGCTACGGGCTTTTTAGCCTAATTTCATGGTTTAAATAATTAGAACCCATTCTATGGTTAATTGTCAAGTTCCAGCCGTCAGAGTAGTGTCTAGAGGCAATTTTGAGAGGAAACGAAGCATCTTGAGCCAAAGATTGAAGCTTTATTGATCGGGTTGGTTGTATCGTACTCGTTCGGTTTATGGTTTTCAATCTCTTGTTTCAAATTGGTCTATCTTACATCATGATTCTGAATATTGAACTTTGTTTACTGTTTTTGATGATGATTGTTGGCTAAACTCTTTAGCTACCTAGGTTTTGATGATTACTTTGTGATGTTTGGATCTTTTATTGGTTTTTGGTTACTTATTGATGGATTAATGCTATTGTAATGAATCTTTTGATAACTGATTGATGTTTATGCATGCTTAGATCAGATTTGTAATTGCTTTCAAATTCCATATGTTACCTGATGAATGTCTTTCAGTTAGGGTTTCGTATAAGATCATTGACTCTGTGTTATGATTAGTTTATGGTTTTTGAATTCACATTCCATAGGAATAGGAATCGTTTATCTGTTTGATCCTACTGTTCTACCTATCTAGATAGCTGAAAGGTGATAGATAGTCGGATTGTCTTTGGTATTAGGTGTCCAGGTGTAAAGACTCTGAAAGGAGGTTTCCCCTAGGGATCTTAGTATTCTCTGTTATCCCATGCCATTCGATTGTTCTTAGATAACCCCTTGCATTCCTTGAATGTATTGAGACAGTGAGACTGAATGGTAATCTATCTTTTAAAGTACTTTAGTAATGTTGGAGAGACTGAAAGGTGATCCACCTAACCAGTGAGCGTCACACACCCCTTAGATTTTCCTTCTAGGTTACACCTTGAGAATGATTAGGGATCATATATGTAGTTGAGGGTGTAGTATTCATAGATCCTGGTTCCATCATTAGTATCCTTAACCGAGAGAAATTTGAGATTCACAAGTAGGATTCTTAACCTGGGTAGTGCTTTTCCCATTCTTTAGTTCGTCTAATGACTATGCTTGATAGTTGGTTTTCGTTAGTTAGATCTTGTTAGTTTGTTAGATTTAGAATAACAACACAAACCCCCACATTTAAATCAGTTTAGTTAGTTGAGTCAGAGTCTAGATTAGTTCTCCCTAGTGTCTCGTGGGTTCGATATCCGGACTTCCATTAGGTTGTACTACGATTGATAGGTTCACTTACCTGTCATTGTGGTCTAGTTTATAGGATTTCTAGAGTATTACTAAAGTGTCTAGGTTAGGTTTTTATTCAGTTTTTATAGACCATTCCAAGATACTGTGGAAGGGGAAGTCCTACCAAGATCCTAGAACGCCGTTCATCTTAAAGCGTACTTTATGTAAGTCGAAATGAAAATTTTGACTCAAACTGGTATGATCATTATCCCTACTTATTTTAATCTTCGGTGTGTTTTCTATCCCATATTTATTTCAGCTTTATTATTTTTTGTAAGGGCCCAAACCCGGGAGCCCTCACTTGTTGGATTTACTCATTCACAAACAGTTCTTAAACTTGACTATCAAATAACGCAGCGGAAAATTTCATTTCAAACATAACATAACATTGTTCAACGTGCGGAAGCGTAACATTGTCTTCAACATAAAACATAACTTAAATAAAACATAATGGAATGCCAGACTTCATTATCAGCCGGGTAACTCCTCTCGCTAGCCAAGCATCACCATCCATCGCCCGTACCTGTCCTTAAACTGAATGTGCATACTAAAAGTCAGCTACAATGGTGAGTTCTAGCTTTTTATAAAACATTAAACATAAACATTTTCCAAAAACATAACATTCATTTATTTAACAAAAGTGTACGTGCAATAACATAACATAGTAAAAACATCGTAACATAGCATCATAACACAAGTCAACATGAACCGAATCTGTGCTTCTCGTAACCGTCAATTCCATACATCGTATTCTGACGGAAGAAACTAAGGCTCGTTACCTCTAGGCCATCCGTTAACCGGGTCTCCTAAGGCTAGTTACCTTAAAGTAGACCAAGCATCGTCTCCTGAGGCTAGTTACCTCAAGGCAGAACATACATCATCTCCTGAGGCTAGTTACCTCAAGGCAGACCAAACATCGTTTTAGGCACTGTTCCCTAGTGGGGAATAATGCCTCCCGTTAAGGGATCCCGGTAATCCCATAGGGGACCGTCGTCACCCTTTACTCAACTAGTTATACAACCGTTAGCCAGCCACATAGGCCCCCGTAAGGGTAAGGCCAATACATACATACATACTCTAGCTCCCGTTGGAACTCATGGCAGATTCGTTTATTGTCATGACTTTCATGAAATCCTTTACCTTGTTTTAGTTAAACATTCGTATGTTTTATTAAATAACATTTCATCCGTAAATATTTTGTAAACTTTATTTGGCAAAACACTTCATTAACTCGTTTCATCTTCCCCTTTCAGAAGCATCGTTTCGTAAACAATTCATTAACATATTTCAACTTCCCCTTTCAGAAGCATCGTTTCGTAATCATTTCATTAACACCTTTTCACTTCCCCCTTTGGAAGCATCGTTCATAAACCTCGTTTTGTATACATCATTTCAAAAACCTCGTTTTGTAAACATCATTTCATAAACCTCGTTTTGTAAACATCATTTCATAAACCTCATTTTATAAACATCATTTCATAAACCTCGTTCTGTATGTATGCACACCGGCCCAAAACGTTATTAAAACATTTAAAAGAGGGCTCTAGAACTCACCTGATAAGCTAGTCTCGTTGTCCTAATCGAAGGCCCAACAACGTCACGTATGATCTGGATTGAGTAGTTACATACACATCTGACCTAATCTCGACTCTAACGGTTTAATCATAATGAATTAGGTGAACATACTTACTTTACTAACCAAATATTTATCCCCATAGTCCTGATGCATGCGCACTTAGCAAGTGTGACGGACCTTGCTCTTGCATACTGACTTTTCATATGTAAAAACGTTACCTTTTCTCCCAAAACCCGAAATTCCCAAAGTTATCAAAAACTCAGATCTAGGCGAAACCGTTACCTGTATCGAGCTTCTGATTCGGAGGTTATCTTCACGAGCACTGGAGAATCCTTCCCTTGCAATCTTGAGTCGATTCTTCACTTTCTCTCTCTACGATTTCTCTCTCTAAAACTTGCAAATGAGAGAAAGGGTGTGTGTGTAGGGGTATTAATGGGAGAGGCCAGGCCCATTTGCTACCAACATTGGCCCATCCCTGGCCCGCGTGTCTTTGTTCGTTTATTCCGTTCGTCCCGCTTTAGACCCGTTACTATTTTTATTGTTGTTTTATTTTTGGGATGTTACAAGTCATAGGTCAAATAGTTGAGGGTACGACTCCCTCATTTTCGTCTCCGTTTCCCAAGTAGATTCTGATCCATTTCGGTGCTTCCATGGGACTTTAACCAATTGAATAACCTTATTACGTAAACGCTTCTCCTTTCTGTCTAAGATGGCCACGGGTTCTTCGATGTAGTTAAGGTTGTTGTCGACCTCGATGTCAGTAAGTGGTATGTGAGCCAATTCATCCGCCAAACACTTTCGCAAGTGTGATACATGGAAGGTAGGATGAATCCCACTTAACTCATCAGGAAACTCTAACCGATAAGCGACTTCTCCAACCCGTGCCATTATCCTGAATGGTCCGACATACCTCGGACTTAACTTTCCTCTCTTTCTGAATCGTATGATTCCCTTCCAAGGCGACACTTTCAACATTACTTTGTCCCCAACATCAAACTCAATAGGCCTTCGTCGTTTATCCGCGTAGGATTTCTGACGATCTTGTGCGGCCTTCATTCGTGCCTTGATTTGATCAAACCTTTCCGACGTTTCTCGTACGACTTCAAGGCCTCCTAATTCCTTCTGTCCAATCTCACCCCAACAAACTGGGGTCCTGCATCTTCTCCCATACAACATTTCGTAAGGCGGCATGCCTATTGTCGTGTGATGACTGTTGTTGTAGGAGAATTTGGCTAACGGCATATGACTGTCTCAACTGCCACTGAAGTCAATAATAAATGCGCAGAGTATGTCCTCCAATGTTTGAATGGTCCTTTCGGACTTACCATCCATTTGCGGGTGGTATGCCGTGCTGATATTAAGTCTCGTACCCATCGCCTCGTGAAATCGCTTCTAGAACCTCGATGTGAATCGTGTGTCCCGGTCAGATACAATTGTCAAAGCCATCCCATGCCGCGCCACTACTTCATTAATAAATACTTTCACTAACCATTCCGACGAGAACGTCTCGCGAATAGGTAGGAAATGAGCACTCTTCGTTAAACGGTCCACAATTACACAGATGGTGTCATGACCTTTCGCTGTGCGAGGTAGCTTGGTTAAGAAGTCCATTTTAATGTGTTCCTATTTCCATTCTGGTATATCAAGAGGTTGAATCTTTCCATACGGTTTCTGGTGTTCGGCCTTTACTTGTGAGCAAATCAGACACTTGCTTACGTATTTCGTAACCTCATATTTCATCCTAGGCCACCAGTATTCCTTCCTCAGATCTTGGTACATTTTGTTGGTACCAGGATGGATAGAGTAACGAGAGTTATGAGCCTCATCCAAGATTTTGGTTCTAAGACCGCCACCCATAGGTATCTATATCCGGCCGAAACGTGTCCTAACACCAAGGGTGTTATATTCCAACTTATCCTGTTGGCCAACCATCCTTTCCTTCTTTATGTTTCCCTCTTTAAGTGCTTCATCTTGAGCCTTTTTAATTTCTCTCATCACATCCGATGTTACCACCAACTTGCAACCTTTCACTCTAATAGGAGTAGGCACATCATTTCGGCTTTGAGCGTCAGCCACCACGTTTTCCTTTCCAGGATGGTATATGATTTCACAGTCATAGTCTTTCAAAAGTTCCAGGCATTGTCTCTGCCTCATATTAAGCTCCATTTGTTCAAAGAAGTACTTCAAACTTTTGTGGTCAGAGTAAATAGTAAACTTCACCCCGTAAAGGTAGTGCCTCCAGATTTTCAATGCGAATACGACAGCAGCAAGTTCCAAATCATGAGTCGGATAATTGATTTCATGAACCTTCAACTATCGTGATGCATACGCGATCACTCTCCCGCGTTGCATCAGCACACACCCCAATCCCTGACCCGAAGCGTCAGAGTATACCACCAAGTATTCATTGCCCTCGGGAAGGGCCAAGACTGGAGCTTGGATAAGCTTCTCCTTCAATTCCTTAAAAGCCTCATCCTGGGTCGAACCCCATTCGTATTTTACCTCCTTCCGAGTCAACTTTGTCAACGGCGAAGCTATTTTTGAAAAATCCTGGATGAATCTCCGATAGTAGCCCACCAGCCCCAAGAAACTGCGAACCTATGTTGGAGTCTTAGGAATATCCCAGTCTCTTACTGTCATTATCTTTGCTCGATCAACTATAATGTCATTTGGGTTAATGACGTGACCTAGGAATTGTACTTCCCTAAGCCAGAACGCGCATTTGGAGAACTTAGCATACAACTTTTCCTTCTTTAGAGCCTCTAACACCTCCTTTAAGTGACATGCGTGATCACTCTCATTCTTGGAGTAGATGAGGATATCATCGATGAACACGATTACCGATCGGTCCAGCATCGGTCGACACACCCTATTCATCAAATCTATGAACGTTGCGGGGGCGTTCCTCAATCCGAAGGACATTACGCGGAACTCGAAATGTCCATAGCGCGTGCGAAACGCGGTTTTTGGTATGTCTTCTTCCCTTACCTTCAATTGATGGTACCCAGATCGAAGGTTGATCTTTGAGAACCAACTGGCGCCCTGCAATTGATCGAACAGGTCGTCGATCCTCGGTAGGGGGTACTTGTTCTTCACGGTACATTTGTTCAACTCGCGATAATCAATACACATTCTCATCGAACCATCCATTTTCTTTACAAACAACACCGGAGCATCCCACGGCGAGATGCTCGGTTGGATAAATCCTTTCTCAAGTAACTCATCTAGTTGTGCCATTAGCTCTTTCATCTCCACTGGTGCTAGTCGATATGGAACCTTAGCTATGGCTGGGCATCTGGTACTAAGTCAATTCGGAATGCAATTTCTGTCGGGTGGTATCCCAGACAAGTCCTCTGGAAACACCTTCGGGTACTCGCGTACCACGGGTACATCATCTAGTTCCTTCATTTCCTGACACTTGTCAATCACGTACACCAGATAAGCCTCGCTTCCGCGCCTCAGGTAATTTGATGCCTTAATCATTGAGATGACATTAGGCATCGGGGCGTCACGATCTCCAAAAACCTCGACTTCACTACCATCCGGGGCCTTGAGTCGGATTATCTTCCGTTTACATATAATTTATGCTTCATTGGCAGTTAGCTAATCCATTCCCAAACCTACATCAAACCCACCCAAAACCATAACGAATAGCCTCGACTTTGCTACCATCTATGGCCTTCTATTTTTATCGTGGAATTGTCAACTACATCAGTAACTCTCGCAGTTCTACCCTCAGCGGTTTCTACGCTAAAGGCCCTTTCTAGCTTACTTACAGTGTACTTCACTCGTTTACAAAAGGTTACATATATAAAACTCTTACTAGCACACGAATCAAATAGCACAGATACAAAAGTGTTGTCAAGGATGAACGTACCTGATGCCACGTCGGGGTCCACCCTGGCCTGCTCTTGCGTCAGCGCGTATGCACGAGTCTTTGCTCGGGGTCTCTCCTCTTTCTTTTTCAGGGCCTTTCCCTTTTCCAGCTTCACCCATTCTTGGCTTAGTGCATTCCTGGCTCATGTGTCCGTTACCCCCATAGTTATAGCATTTGATACCGTTCGGGCATTCCCGGGAGTAGTGCCCGGTCTTGCCACACTTGAAACATATGCTCCTTCCCGCACGTCTTACACACAATCAACTCTCCCACCCGAGCTCTCTTATCATGAGCCCTAGACGTATTCCCACCTGCTCGTTTGTTCTAGAAGCTCGACTTACTTTTGGGCTCTTGGATGGCGACCATGTTTAAGGCCAGGTCATCAAACACCACGCCACTCAGTTATACTACTGAATCGTAGATGGTAGGAGCGTTTCCTTTAACATTGGTGCGGACCTTGTCCGGAAATCCCTGAATGTAGCAGGTAATTTTCCTTTCCTCTGTAGTGACAAGGTGTGGCACCAGACGTGCCAATTCATTAAACCGACTTGTGTACTGCCGGTGCGTCATGCTCCTGGCCCTCAAACCCAGAAATTCCCTCTCTACCTTCTTAATCTCGTTCCTCGGGCAGAAATTATTGATTACTAGAGTTTTCAAGTCATTCCACATCATCGAGTCAACAACCTCGTCCCCCTTAGCCTAACGTACACCATCCCACCGGTGGGATGCTTCCTCCCTCAAGGAGTTAGCAGCAAACTTCACAACTTGACTTGCTCGGTATTCGCTCAGACGAATGGCAGCCTCCATATGAATCACCCAATCAAATGTAGCCACCTCGTCCTTCTTTCAAGTGAGAACGGTGGATCACATGCCTTGAAGGACTTATAGTCGCAACCGCGAGCAGGCGGTGCGATAACTGCCTCAATGATCGGGGTATCAATTGTCGTGTTGGACCCACCCACCTCATTAGTCTTCTTCAATGCTTCTGCGAGCAGATCTGGCATGGTAGCCTTCATCAGCTTAGTAAACTCGCGTGCTAGGGCCGCCTTCACTTCCGGTTCAAAAGTGAAGTGTTGTTCTTCCACGGGAGTCCGTTCAGTTCCATGCATGCTGATTTCCAGCTCCGTATGGACATTTCCTTCTTCACTGTACTCCTGACAAGCAGGAGTCCTATTACAACCACCGGTATGACCACTGGTACGACCCCCACCACGCCTTCCGCTCTTTCGTCCCGCCATTTCCTTCTATAAGACAAGGAATCCAATGTCTTCACGGTAGATAACAAATAGAATTCAACAAGTACTATAAGATGTTAATATACACTGGCCATCTGCAATTAACCATTACACTACCTTTTGATTTATATTTTACCACCTTTGTGATTCCATCAGAACACAAGTCCTTACCTAACACTTTCTAAGGCATACTATATATGTAAATATATACTACCTTCATACCTGATGTTGTGGCTCAAGTTACCCGTACTTGCATCCGCTTTCGGTCCCATTCACACTATAAGTTCAGACACAGGGAGTGTCCGAATCTCTCAAACTATTGCTCTGATACCAACTTGTAAGGCCCCAAACCCAGGAGGCCTCACTTGTTGGATTTACTCATTCACAAAAAGTTCTTAAACTTGACTATCAAATAACGCAATGGAAAATTTCATTTCAAACATAACATAAAATTGTTCAACGTGCGGAACCGTAACATTGTCTTAAACACAAACAAAACATAACGGGATGTCAGACTTCATAATCAGCCGGGTAACTCTTCTCGCTTGCCAAGCATCACCATCCATCGCCCGTACCTGTCCTTAACCTGAATGTGCATACTAAAAGTCAGCTACGCTGGTGAGTTCTAGCTTTTTATAAAACATTAACCATAAACATTTTCCAAAAACATAACATTCATTTATTTAAAAAAAGTGTACGTAAAGCATGCAATAACTTAACATCGTAAAAACATCATAACATATCATCATAACACATGTCAAGATGAACCGAATCTGCTCCTTCTCGTAACCGTCAATTCCATACATCGTATTCTGACGAAAGAACCTAAGGCTCGTTACCTCTAGGCCATCCGTCAACCGGGTCTCCTAAGGCTAGTTACCTTAAAACAGACCAAACATCGTCTCCTGAGGCTAGTTACCTCAAGGCATACCAAACATCGTCTCCTGAGGCTAGTTACCTCAAGGTAGAAAAAACATCGTTTTAGGCCCTGTTCCCTCACGGGGAATAATGCCTCCCGTTAAGGGATCCCGGTAATCCCATAGGGGACCGTCATCACCCTTTACTCAACCAGTTATACAACCGTTAGCCAGCCACGTAGGCCCCCCGTAAGGGTAAGGCCAATGCATACATACATACCCTAGCTCCCGTAGGAACTCGTGGCAGATTTGTTCATTGTCTTGACTTTCATGAAATCCTTTACCTTGTTTTAGTTAAATATTAAATAACATTTCATCCATAAATCTTTTGTATACTTTATTTGGTAAAACACTTCATTAACTCGTTTCATCTTCCCCTTTCAGAAGCATCGTTTCGTAAATAATTCATTAACATATTTCAACTTCCCTTTTCAGATGCATCGTTTCGCAATCATTTAATTAACACCTTTTAACTTCCCCTTTCGGAAGCATCGTTCATAAACCTCGTTTTGTAAACATCATTTCATAAACCTCATTTTGTAAACATAATTTCATAAACCTCGTTTTGTAAACATCATTTCATAAACCTCGTTTTGTAAACATCATTTCATAAACCTCGTTCTGTATGTATGCACACCAGCCCAAAACATTATTAAAACATTTAAAAGAGAGCTCGAGAACTCACCTGATAAGTTAGTCTCGTTGTCCTAATTGAAGGCCCAATAACGTCACGTATGATCTTGATTGAGTAGTTACATACACCTCAGAGCTAATCCCGACTCTAACGGTTAAATCATAATGAATTAGGCGAACATACTGACTTTACTAAACAGCTATTTAACCCCACAGTCCTGATGCTTGCGCACTTAGAAAGTGTGCAGGACCTTGCTCTTGCGTACTTAACAAGTATGCAGGGCCTTGTTCATGCGTACTTAACAAATATGAAAGGACTTGTTCTTACGTACTTAACAAATTCCCAAGGCCTTGTTCTTGCATACTTAACAAGTACGCAAGGCCTTGTTCTTGCGTACTTAATAAGTACGCAAGGCCTGCGGACAGTCTTCTTCCCCAAAAACCCTAAGTTCTTGCATGCGAATCTGATTACATCAAGATCCCAACTTTCTACGTTCAAAACGTTCGTTTTTCCTTCTAGATGCTAGATCTATGTTTATTTTCAAGTTTCATACGTAAAAACGTTACCTTTTCTCCCAAAACCCGAAAACCCCAAAGTTACCAAAAACTCAGATCTTGGCGAAACCTTTACCTGTATCGAGCTTCTGATTCGGAGGTTATCTTCACGAGCACTGGAGAATCCTTCCAATGCAATCTCGAGTCGATCTTTCTCTTTCTCTCTCTACGGTTTCTCTCTCTAAAACTTGCAAATGAGAGAAAGGGTGTGTGTGTAGGGGTATTTATGGGAGAGGCCTCCTACCCAAGGCCCATTCGGGACCAACCTTGGCCCATCCCCGGCCCACGTCTCTTTGTTCGTTTATTCCGTTCGTCCCGCTTTAGACCCGTTACTATTTTTATTGTCGTTTTATTTTTGGGATGTTACATTTTTTCCATCTATAAATTACTGACTTAGGCATCGAAGGGGTGTTAGCCTAGCTAAGACCCACCTTCACTAAGGTTTAAGTGTTTTGCAGATTAAATTCCCAATGATCCTGATCAAAAGATAGAGACTTCCCATTTCTCTAAGTCTAAGGTATTCTAAAATGCCTTCAAAGGTTTAAAGGCTTTCACCTTTCTGTGAGATTGGGTTTAAACACTCCGCCTGGTCGCACGATATCCAAGTAGAGTTCAAGTTGGTGCGACCAGTCCATGTAACAGTGGCTGATAATTTCATCACTATTGGTTATATGTTAGACCTCACGAATATAATATACACAGGGGACAGCTAAAAGCTATCATTCTTTGAGTCTGTTTGGACTCCCTTTCATTATATGGTATGTGTATCTACCCATCTTGATTCTCAATGAAGGTATGTATTCAAGATTACTTATTAATTTTCAATTAAAGGTAAATTCAAAATTCTGGATGACTAAGTCGTGATGTGTTTGTAACTAGTATTCTTTCCAAACTATTTATCAGAAATGAACTATATTTTTCTAAGTCTGATAAAAACCTAAGATGTTATTTATGAATAATGGTTAAGGATCCAGTATCCTGAAAGTTTACCTAAACTTATTTTTCAACGTACCAAGGCTTAATTTCCTAAGAATCCTAATTTTCTAAGAAACATACCAAACACATGACAATCATGGCATATAGTCAAAATATTTAAAGTGCAGGGAATTAGTGACCCGGGCTTCATCCAAAAACGGGCCCATCCACCCGGTTCATAAGATGTCTATCAAATTGTCTATCCCATACAGGGATCCCCAAGGCAAAGAAAATTAAATTGTTCAAAACCACAAGCATCAAAGTTAAGAATACATCAACCACTGAAATTGCAAACACAGGACTCAGGCCTTCTCTTTATCACCATCACCGTCCTGTCCCATCACATCCTCAGCCACCTTCAAAGAGCCCTCAGCCTTAGCCACCTGGTTGTCTGCTTCCGTATCCTACACCGATTCACCTCCTAGCTCCGCCACAACCCTTTTCCACTCTTGAACATCCCAGTTTGCCCGGCCAAAGTCCCTATCATCAGCCTCTTTAGCCATCTTTATCCTGGTTTGGAATATAGAGATTGCAGCTGATGTTTTGGCATGTTCATGGGATTCCTCGAGATCCTGAGCATGTTTGGCATAGGCATCCTCCAGTTCTGCCTTCATCTTGCTGAGCTCTTGGGTCGCGTCTGCTAATTTTTTATTTTTAGCTGTAGCTATCATTTGCAGGTCGCTCACCTTTTTCCTGGACTCTTCAGCTTCTTTCCTAAGAGACTCATAGCGTTTGGTCATTTGCTCCAAGGCCTGTCATAGGAAAATATATTATGGTCTCTCAAAATACAGGTTCAGGATCCGAGATATTAAAAATTTCTTATCAAGTGACCAAAGGCATGAAGCTTTTTGTGGGCATCAGCGTAGCTAAGGTTCTCAAAGATAGTTGCATCAGCGACATCAGAAGGCTTTATTTTCTTGCTAACAGTAAAGCTTGGAGCGAGGAGTTGAGGATTATGGCTTAGGAGCATCACGCTTTAGAGTTTCGAGGGCAGGCTGGCTCATTTCTTTCTTGATAGCTTTGCCCTTGGAAACCATGCTATCAGTGCCGTTAAGAGTGTATCTAGAGCTAGACCTGCGGATACCTATTTCAGGATAATGGGTTAGATTCCTATATATATGTTTAACTAACATATAAATGAAACTTTATATTTTCTTATCAGACAAAGCGAATTGGGAACTACACTTCGGTATTCCTGCAAAGAGTCGGGATAATTAAGAATCATGCAAGTGCTAGTAGGGGAAAGATTATTCTTACTTGAAGACGTGCTGGGTTCGAAATACTGAATATTGAAACTAGCTTCACTAATAGCATACTTATGACGGAAGGTTCTCTCAGCAGAAGTAATTTAAAATTTTAATAGCTGTAAATGGTGATAACAGCTGTCAAATTTTGGGGACAATTGTTAGGGGTCGATTTTATGATCCAGATTCCAGGATCCTGAGTATAGTTTGATCCGAAATCCTGAATGTTAAAGTTACAAATGGTTATTTATCCTCTATCTCGATTTATATACGCAGGTAAAACGTGTTGACTCATTCATCCATGAAGAATCGGTCAAGTAGTTAAAGAAAACGTGTAGAACATGCGGGAGAAGCTCTATAACGGTCATATGTGAGGACCTAGTTTGACCGGGATTCTCGGATAGTTAGCTAGGATCATTTTTTGTATTTATTAAGCAGCTGATCGAATAGGAAAGACACATCAATTCACATTCACAACACACAACACACTCGCAAACACCTCTGTAACACTTAGATTCGATCATTCACTGCCGCATTTGTACTTTTTTCATCGATTTATACAAGAACAGGAGGCAAGTGACTTTCAGTCAATTCCCGAGGTATTATACCGGCAGTCCTTAGCGATTAAGGGCTTTCCTCGTACATCGTCGTGTCAAGCTTTACTTTTCTAATTTTAAATTTTCATTTTTTTCAAGCACACTACCTCACAAACTAAGTTTGGTTACAAAATTAATTTATATAATTTTTACCCAAAACAACAATTATATACATATAGACTGAATTACAGATAAACCAAAGACTAGTGCAGTATCCAAAGTGTCTGTCACAAAATATGCTTCTACAACTTGTCTTGCGAGAGTGATTCGGTGCAGGAAATACGGGACGAAGAGGAAATTAAGAAGGAGCAACTGAAAGTGCAGGAGATCGTGAGCACCCAATGGCACCTTTTAAATAAGGCTGAGCAATTTCACCTCCTCGATGAATATGGAAGGCTTACAGATGAACTCACGAGTTTAAGGATAGCAAGAGAAAAATTTGTGTATGAACCGGAGACCTTAACGAAAGAGGTGCAAATCACGAGTCTACAAAGCTCCGCACAAGACCCACCTTTGGTTCATACACCACGAAGTTGTGGACCAGAGCCCATCAAGGATGACTTTTTTAATGATGATGAGATAGAGATAGAAGAGTTCTCGGATGACAATGCGGGTGGTGGTGCAGGTAAGTATTCGAAACCTGGTTTAATTGAGTATAATTATGATAGTCTTGAAATTCCGGGTGACCGAGTCTTCGAATGCACTTAATACTTTACGCTTGTTCTTTGAGAATAATGTGATGTAGGATATAAAATGTGAAGACGAGTGTTTTGAAGAGGGACTAGCTGGGTTGTTTGAGATAGAAGATGATAGTGAGGTTCAGCCTGGCGAGCCATTATATGAATCTGAGGATGGGGTGATAGAAGGTGAGCATGCTCCATCCTGGGAGGAGGAGTTTAGTGACGAATTGGTAGACCTGTCGACCCCTAGTGAAGAAGAGTTTGACCCACTTGGCGATCTAAAGTTCCTTGAAGATCTACTATATCATGAGCCAAGTGTGGGGATCTATAGATTGATATATTTCTCGGGTTAGAACCCGAGTGTAGAGTAAGTATAAAACTTTATTTTGAGTCGTGTCGAGTCAGTTGAGTATTTTGGTTTTTATCGAGTCTGTTTAATGTTGTTTTGGGGTTTGCTGTGAGTTTACTTTTACAGGATTGGATTTGAATTGTTCGTACTCAATCTCCATTCGAACAAGGATAATCCGAGCTTGATATACATATAAAGGGAACCCAGCAAAGTGTATGTGCAGCCGCGAATGAAATGCTATACGGTTGCACAAGTGGAAGAGCAATGCTGGGCAAAAAGATTGCTACATTACCAGCTAAGTCTTTTCCAATTTATTTTTTTATAATTTATTTTATTTTATTTTGGGTATTTCTTTTTGTTTTCCGTTGTTTCTCGGTTCACAATGGCGACAATGTGTGTTTCAAGTGTGGGGATGGGAGACTGCATCTATCTTAATTGTTTAGGTTATTTTTATTTTTAATAATATACATAAATATAAGAAAAATTAAAAACAATTCACAAAATGTCCTTTGAATTAAAGTTTTTGCGACAAAATGGTAGATGATACGTATAACTGGAAATGTTTGTTGAGTTTAAATGAAAAAAAAATAATAGAAAGCGCGTATAATTTGTGATGTTTTGGTAGACCCAGCCTACTTGAAAGCTTAAATATCCTGTGAGTGTAATTTGGGTAATTAATTGATTAATTCAGGATATCTTGTGCGTTCTCATCTTAGGGGAAACGGTAAAACTTAAACTGTCAACATAGGGTGATAGGTACCACGTTAAGCTAAAATTTATATGTTTTTGAAATTACTTGGCATGCCACTCTCTTTTTATGAGAATAAATCCGAGAATTGGTGGCGCCCGCATTCCATAAAATCCATATGCATGAGCTAAATTAAATTAGAAATCTAAGTTTCGCCTACGTGTCACACGTCGGGTTCCAGCCTGATTGAAACCCCACTAGGTTAGATTCTTAAGTTCTTTATTGTTAGAACTGCAGCCTATGTGACATACGTCGAGTTATAGCTTGGTTGAACACCACTAGGTAAGGTTTGATCATATTATTAATAAATGCTCATTTCATTCATCCATTCCTCCATAATTCACCTTAATTTTGAAAACAAATAAATTCTTATTTATAGTGGTGGGAAATCTATATGGTTTAACCCGGGCCTAAACATGACCTTGAGATGGGATTAGGTTTAGTTGTGACTTTTAAGTGTGAGACCCATAGATAGATTGATATGCTTTGTAATGTGATAATAGAACACAATCGGGGGCTTGATAAGTTGGTGTTTGGGTTTAGTCGGATAGAAATATCAACTGTTGCTATTTTAACGCGTGATTATATTTGTGCTAATTAATTTATAAGATTGTTAAAGCATGTCTTCCAGTTGTGATTCCATTGCAGAGTCTTTTTCGAGAATGAAAAAGGTTAAGTGTGGGGATGTTTGATGTGTTGCAAAGAACACCTCGATTTTCTTTGTATTTCATAGTGTTTTAGTATAGTTTTAGTGTCATTTTCAGTCAATTATAGTTGGTACTTAGTATTGTGTTGTATTGTAGGTAATTAGGAGTGTTTGGAGCTGAAATAATCAAGACCTGGGAAGGCACGAGCACACGAGGCAACAATGTAAGAAAGGAAAAACTTTCTGTTAAGATAGATCGCTCGAGGTACTTGAGGTTTGGGGACCAATTTGGAGAGGTACGCGAGGATCGTGCTTCCAGGAAAAGTTCTGCGACTGTTTTGTCTTTAGCGGTATGCGAGGGGCTGGCCAATTGGGCTTCGCGGTACACGAAAAACCCCAGTTATGGGCTTTTTAGACTAATTTCAAGGTTTAAAAGATTAGAACCCATTCTAGGGTTAATTGTCAAGTTCCAGCCGTCAGAGCAGTGTCTAGAGGCAATTTTGAGAGGAAAGGAAGCATCTTGAGCCAAAGATTGAAGCTTTATTGATCGGGTTGGTTGTATCGTACTCGTTCGGTTTATGGTTTTCAATCTCTTGCTTCAAATTGGTCTATCTTACATCATGATTCTGAATATTGAACTTTGTTTACTGTTTTTGATGATGATTGTTGGCTTGACTATTTAGCTACCTAGGCTTTTATGATTACTTTGTGAAGTTTGGATCTTTTATTGTTTTTTGGTTACTTATTGATGGCTTAATGCTATTGTAATGAATCTTTTGATACTTGATTGATGTTTATGCATGCTTAGATCAAATTTGTAATTGGTTTCAAATTCCATATGTTACCTGTTGAATGTCTTTCAGTTAGGGTTTCGTATTAGATCATTGACTCTGTGTTATAATTAGTTTATGGTTTGTTGAATTCACATTCCATAGGAATAGGAATCGTTTATCTGTTTGATCATAGTGTTATGCCAATCTAGATAGATGAAAGGTGATAGATAGTCGGGTTGTCTTTGGTATTAGGTGTCAAGGTGTAAAGACTCTGAAAGGAGGTTTCCCCTAGGGTTCTTAGTATTCTCTGTTATCCCGTGTCAATTCGATTGTTCTTAGATTACCCCTTGCATTCCTTAAATATATTGAGACAGTGAGACTGAAAGGTAATCTGTCTTTTAGAGTACTTTAGTATTGTTGGAGAGACTGAAAGGTGATCCAACTAACCAGTTAGCGTCACACACCCCTTAGGTTTTCCTTCTAGGTCACACCTTGAGAATGATCAGGGATCATGTAGGTATTCTAAGGGTGTAGTATTCATAGATCCTGGTTCCATCATTAGTTTCCTTAACCGAGTGAAATTCGAGATTCACAAGTAGGATTCTTAACCTGGGTAGTGCTTTTTCCATTCTTTAGTTCGTCTAATTACTTTGTTTGATAGTTGGTTTTCGTTAGTTAGATCTTGTTAGTTTGTTAGATTTTGAATCACAACACAAAACCTCCCATTGAAATCAGTTTAGTTAGTTGAGTAAGAGTGTAGATTAGTTGTCACTAGTGTCTCGTGGGTTCGATATCCGGACTTCCATTAGGTTGTACTACGATGGATAGGTTCACTTGCCTGTCATTATGGTCTAGTTTATAGGATTTCTAGAGTATTACTAGAGTGTCTAGGTTAGGTTTTTATTAGTTTTTATAAACCATTCCAAGCACATCAAGTATCTACTAGAGAAGGTTGTGGAATTACCTTTGGTGGTGATTCTTGAGCAGTTGATTTTATGACAGGCGGACGAAGTGGTACTCCAGTGAATATTTCTCTCCTTGGTGTTTGAACTTCTTCTTCTGGTAATGGATGTTCTAGATAAACCTTGGTATTTCTAAGAGTGATAGCACTTACATTTGCTTTCGGGTTAGGTTCGTTGTTTCTTGTAAGACATCATGGTTGCCTTTCGGATAGAAGTTTTGCAATCTGTCGTAGTTGTATCTCAATGGACTGAAGAGTTGCTTTCTGTGTCCTAAACTCAGCTTCGTGAATACTAAATTTCTCCTCATATTTTTTGTGACGGGAGTCCGCTAGAAGGGCTTGACTTTCAGTTATAGACATCAACTTAGTTACCGCGTCCTCCAAGGTTAACCCATTACTTGGCTTGTTAGTTCCCTGAAATAGTTGACGAGGCTGGTAGTTTTGAGATTGTCTTTGCTGAAACTGTTGTTGTTGTCCGAAGCCCGATTGTACTTGGTTGTTGTTATCCTTCCAACTGAAATTTGGGTGATTACTTCATCCAGGATTGTAGGTGTTACTATAGGGGTTGCTCTGCGTGCGATTTGTTCAGCTAAAGTCAACCTGCTCAGCATCGACAGTGATACTTTTTACTTCTTTGGTGGTTTTAGTGGTTGCTTTGCCCTTGGTAATTTGGCTTAGTTGTGTGCTGAGGGCATCTACTTAAGAAGAAAGTGAAGTGACAGCATCGACGGAGTGAACTCCTTGCCTGGCACCCCTATTACTCCTTGGATTGTACCATTGGTAGCTGTTCATAGCGATTTCCTCAATTAGGTTGTAATCTTCTTGTGGCCTCTTGTTTCCAAAAATACCACCTGCAGTAGCGTCGAGTGTTTACAGAGGTTGATTGTGCAACCCATTGTAGAATGATGATACTTGTAACCAAACTTCTAGCCCATGGTGAGGGCATTTCCGCAACATGCCCTTAAAACGTTCTCATGCCTCATATAGTGATTCACCATCTTCCTGGGTGAAAGTGGTGATATCATTTCTTAGTTTAGCAGTTTTTTGCTGGCGGGAAGTATTTCAACAGGAATTTCTAAGCAAGATCATCCCATGTAGTGATTGACCCGGTAGGAAGAGAGTTTAGCCATGTCTTAGCCCGTTTCCTTAAGGAAAAGGGAAACATTCGGAGGCAAATTGCGTCATTCAGTTTGAAAGTGTCACAAATTTTGAGGAAATTCGCAATGTGGGCATGATGATCTTCATCGGGTAATCCATGGAAAATGCATGATGATCGGATCATGTGAATGACATGCGATTTGATCTCAAAGTTGTTAGCGTCAACTGCTGGCCTTGTGATACTAGACCCAAAGCTTCAAGTGACGGTCTTACAAACTCGGGAATAGTGCATTTTCTACGGCCATTTTTCTACCACGGTTTTCTCGTATTCGGAGGTAAAATAATCTTTTGGGTTCTATTAAAGGTTGATATAAACTAGTAGTGGAGCTATGGATCATACACTACCTGCAATAAAACGTAACAAAAAAACAGATGGAAAATGATAAGGCTAATCCGTTAACTCGAAATTTTCTTGAAATCACCGTGTCCCCGGCAACGGCGCCAAAAACTTGATGTTCGCGTGTGTGGTATATAGATAAAATATATATAAATATATATTTCTTTTTTGAAATGGTTTCACGAGACCAGGTTTTAAATTTATAAAATGATAATTACTTTAAAATTAAAAACACACACAATAAGCAAGTGTACCTATCGCAGCGTAATATAGTTTATGTAAGAACCAAATATTGAACCAATGGACACGGTCGAGTTTCAATACTCAACTTTTGTTATCGTTTAGCCGGTTTAATTAGTGAGTGAGTTTTGTGTGCTTGTGAAGCAGAAAAGTAAATGACAGAAAAGTAAATGACACTAAAGTAAATAACAGAAAAGTAAAACGTGCGTGAAGTGTGTAACAGAAATATAAATAGCAGAATAGTAAATAGCAGGAAAGTAATATCTCGAAAATTTTCAGGTCACGAAAAGTATTGCTTTGGGCTTCGAATCCGCTTGGTATATAATATTATAAACATGTGAATGGTACACCGCTAGAGCCTCATTCTCACAATATTTGATTCACGAATTGTAATCTTGTATTTCAAAATAGTAATGATTCCTAGCTAGGGACAACGTTACCTTCAACTCTTTGAATGCTGTTGTGACAATCCGGACTTTTTTAGTTAGTTCCGTTAGTAACTCCGTTAAATATTCAGTTAATTCCTAACCCAGTTAATCCAATATTAAACTCCAAGGACTGATCCTGTCAATATTTAATCTTAAACTGCAAGGCCTAGTTGTGTAATAACCCTAAATTCAAGTTATTGACTCAGTAAAGTCAAAATCAATGGAAATTGATTTATGTTGACTTTAAAAATCAAACTCAGCATATCCTTTTATCCAAATTCGATTCCAAACATCGATTCTTCCGATTTGGTAACTGATAATGCATGATTAAACAATTAACGTTCATCATTAGGACTTAAAACACCATCATTGTCGAAATTAAACACAATAATGGGAATTAAAATGGGAACTGTCGACCTCACCTATTCTACTTTCCAATTCGCAATTATTCGATCATTATTCTCTGAAATTGAACACTCTCACACCTTAATCGCATCAAGCCGAAACTGTTTCATACACCAATTCGTTCGGAAAGAGAACCTATGTTGCCGGAGATCAAATCACGCAAATTCGGCACCCATATTAGTCGAACTCAACCAATTCAACATCAATTATGGTAACAAACCACATTCTTAGCTTCGTTTTTATCCATAGATTGTAAGCCCCATGATAATTGAGGCTTAAAACATCGATACGACCAAGAACCAATTCTAGGGTTCTTAACGTATACGGTTTAATCAATCATCACCATATACTCTATTTAAATGCAATTAAAACTTACCACTAGCTTCGAAATACCATGTGTGATGATAACCCTATGTTAATGGCAGCAAACAACATCGAATAGAAAAAAATCCATAAACTAGGGTTCATGTATAAAACGTTTTGGGGCTTTTTATCTTAAACACAATCTGAATCAAATTAAATCATATCGTTGGATTCGAAATGTCCTGTTTAGTAAAAGCCCTATGTTTTCGTTAAGTTTTAACTTCGAATTCGATCAATTTGATTTTGGGTTCATGAACTAGGGTTTCGGTTTTTAAAAATAGAATTAACGAATCTAAATACGACGTTTTTGAAATTAAACTTAACCACAGGTTCGCTATAACCCGAGTAACAAAACCCCTATACCACCTTGCTCGACCGTGGTCGAGATCGTGGGTTTTGGGACTGATTATTGGTTCGGATCACGCAAAGGAGAAGAACACAGTAACTTGGTATGTTAAAACGAATCGAATCCAGGTCTTGTTGCGAATACCCTAGCGGGTGGACTGGTTAAGACTGAGTGTTGGTGTGGGGGACAACCAGGTTCGAACCTCACCAACAACTTTTATTTTTGTTGCCTCTTTTTGAGTATTATTTTAAAACAAAATCATTTTCTATATTATTATATTAATATATTAATATTTTTCAGCCTCGGAAACCACCCGTACGCTCGGATTTATTTTATAACCCATTTTTAATATTATTTCACACTTGTATAATAATGTGTTTATATTATTATTTAACCTATAACCCTGAACAAAATAATATATTCATATTATTCTCAAACCTTAATTCAAATTAAAAGTAATATATTTATATATTATCTTCGCCACATTGTGTAACGTTTCAAGCAAATAAATAACGTATTTATTTATATTATTATCCATGTTATTATGATCAGGATACAATAATAGTTTTACTGTTTTGTCACAAAATTTAATTATCGTGTTATATCTCTAAGTTTAAAATAATATAATAATTTATATTATCTTCCTAGACCATTATTAAATGACGAAAACACACAAACATATTTTATTAAATATTGTTATTTGTAATTAGAAACGTTCGACACGAAACGCGTGTATTTTAATTATTAATATTAAGAAATCCTCATTCCCGTAGACACGATCGTCTACTCGTTAGTCCCACATATACTTTAGGGCATTCAAATCTTCCTTGTCGTCGTCACAAATTCCCATATGTCCCTAACTTATGTGTTTATAATTCTAGGGCATACGTAAGTCATGCAGGCTAACACTTGAGGTTCTAAATCTCATACTTGTGTGATATTGCCTACAACGCAACGCAGGTGAGTTTCACGACCCCTTTTTACTTGTTTTACTATTGGGGGAGAAACATGTTTACACACAAACATATTTTACTTGTTTTCCTGTTGAGGAGAAACAAACATGAACACCAACTATCATACTTTTACTTGTTTTCCTCGTGGGGGAGAACAGGTACGCAGACAAACATTATGTTACATGTTTTTCCCGTTGGGGGAGAAAACATGACACAACTATTTTAGATTATTGTAATTCATATGTTATTACTATTGAGACTAAGCGTGACACACTATCACAGAAAGTCCTCATCATACATCGAACCGTTAATATGGATCTTAGCGAGGTAATGTTTAGTAGTACTACTGGGTTTGACAAGCCCCACCCGCGTTAGTTGCGCTAACTCGATTGGAGGTCAAACGGGTGAAATGTTAGCCTACTCACATTTGTCAGAGTTGATAGACCTGGCAGGAGGCATACAAACACAAACAGTCAGCTTCGGTTGCGAGCGCTTTAGTAAGACATGAATATAGGCTAGCTACCTATAGATATGCATAGTGAATGTACATAATCTGGCAAACACTCTATTATTGTAAACTTGAAACCTGTGAACTCACCAACCTCGTGTTGACACTTTTTCTTACATGTTTCTCAGGTCGCTTTGGCATAGGTTGCGCACTTAGGACATGCATGGAGTCCTACTGTCATATTATTCATTTCAAATATTTTAAACAGTTTATTTAATTACATTAATTGACGCTCGTTACGTGTAATTATTTTTGACTTTATTTTAACGTTTACGCTTCCGCATTAACTCTGAACTTTTATGTTATGACATTTCAAGTCCCATATAGTGTCGTTTGATGTAACTAATGACTGAGATCCTGGTGTGTCACCTTCCAAACGGTAAAACTCCGTTAGTGAAATTTGGGGGTGTGACAGATTGGTATCAGAGCCATTGGTTATAGAGAACTAGGATCGCATACTAGACTATAACCTCACACATTAGTTACACGGCACAGACACTTATACCTGATACATATAGCACCTACACATACATTGCAGTGTAGGCATGTTAATACCATCCGTATCACCCTCAGTTGGCAAGAGACACATCATTTGCATTGCATCATCATTCCCAGTGGCGACACTCGGGGGATCACCAGAGCAACATCTACTCCCGTCCGAGGGCAGCGAGACGGAGCCTTCGGAGGAGTCACTTACATCACCATCACCCGTTGGGTATGGTGGACTTTCTCAGGTCCATGCTATGGACGACACTCAGCACTAACGCATATCTCTTTGGGAATTGGGATCATCGGAGGCGATTCCCTACTGTAACCACTAGCAACAATACGCCGACTGAAGGCAGACTGTTACACGCATTATTACAGAATCTATTGACAAGTAGATGTCATCACTTTCCCGAGCCATGGGCTCGCTTCCTTGGTCAATATTCTGTTGAGAATAAATTGACCACAAAGTTGAGAACGCATTGCTCATTGCATACTCAAACCATATCCTAACTCAGTTGGAAGGACGACTACTTTGCCTCTTCTAGTAAGACATTCATGAACTAGTTTCGCTCATCGAAGCCACACTTCATGTACATATTTGTTTCATGTGCATATTCCCATCTACAATCCGCTGGATTAGACTCTCGTATTATGTTCCAACTCGAGTGAATACTCCGATCAAACGATTACCAACTACTCATCCTGATATGAGTCCTAGTCGATCAACTTGTGGTTGATGACTAAGCCTCTCGATTACTTATCATATCTGACAGCACTCTGCACTCGGCAATACAAATTAAGGGACATTTTGACACAGGATAGGGAGAAGCAAGGGTGAGCATGCAAAGCAAATTATCATTACGGGTGCACACGTAATAATAATTTGAGGTGCATGTAAATCTTGGTGAAACCTAGTGTGTGGATAAATGGTCCTAATCAGTGAGCTACAAACTTAAACTTCCACTATCAGTAGAAGTTCTTGTAACTCGCTCAACGACTAGTTGGTATCATTAAACATGTTCAACAGTTGATAGACGCGACTATCAGATTGAAGAGATTTACACTGAGCTATCATCAATGGAATCCATCATTTTATCTCACTCATGTAAGAGTCCTAGTGAAATTAAGACTCTCATCCAAACGTAACCATAGAAACCATCTTTATTGAAACTCTAGTAGAACCTCATGGTAAACTCATCGACTCCAACTAGGTAAGCAAAATATGAGGAATTCTTTCTAAGCTAACACGTTATTCCTTACACTCCAAAAATGAATTCCATTTGACCCTACTACCTTACCTTGTGACTAATCCTTGGTCTAATTTGATTCATACCCCAGCATATCCAGTTATTCCAATGACATTGGAAAACGGGTATTTAATCTAACTGACCATTAGTTGAACGCGATTACTTAAACGGATATCCTATCCCTTATACTACTAGAATCTATACTTCATGGAAGTTTTCTTCCTTGCATGTGAACCTTTTCTCTTAGCCTTTGCGTTGACCGATGCTTACCTTATAAGCACAGGTCTCACTAGAAGTCTCAGCATGATTTCACAAACTTCATGATGGTGCGGTCGTACTCAAACTCTATCAGAATTTAGGTATAGGATGTAAACTCGGATTAGCTAGTCATAAGCTTGACATTGACCCCATGTCAGTTACACTTAGCAGTTTTGACATGATTGTCGGTATGGATTGGTTATCTGAGGACTAGCCGAAATCATTTATCGTGACAAAATCATTCGCATTCCTTTCCTGAGTGGAGGAACCCTTCTGTCCAAGGCGAAAGGATTGGTGCTGTCGTAGGCATCGTATCCTTCATGAAAGCACATAAGTGCTTACGTAGGGCATACTGCTATTCTGGCTCTTGTCACGGGGCAATCATCCGAAGAAAAGAAGATTGATGACATTCCGATCATTCGTAACTTCCCGGAAGTAATTCCTGAATACCTGCCTGGTTTTTCACCTCACCGTCAAGTTGAATTACAAATCGATCTAGCACCCGGAGCGGCACCGATTGCTCGGGCACCTTATAGGTTAGCACCTAGTGAATTACAAGAGTTGTCCACTCAGTTACAGGATTTGTTAGATAAAGATTTCATTCGACCTAGCTCATCACCGTGGGGAGCTCCGGTACTATTTGTCAAGAAGAAGGACGAAACTTTCCGTATGTGTATTGACTACCGAGAGCTGAATAAAGTCACAATCAAGAATCGCTACCCTTTACCTCGCATAAATGACCTCTTTGATCAACTCCAAGGATCAAGTTTCTATTCCAAAATAGATCTTAGGTCCGGCTACCATCAGTTAAGAGTCCGAGAAGAGGATATCTCTAAGACTGCACTCAGAACAAAATACGGCCATTACGAGTTTATGGTCATGCCTTTCGGATTAACCAACGCACCTGCGGTATTCATGGACCTCATGAACCGTGTGTGTAAGCCTTATATTGACCAATTCGTTATCATTTTCATCGACGACATCCTCATTTATTCCAAGAACAAGGAAGAACATGAGGAACATCTACGCCTAATTTTGGAATCACTTAAGCGAGAGCAACTGTATGCTAAGTTTTTCAAGTGTGAATTCTGGATTCGGGAAGTTCATTTTCTAGGACATGTGGTCAATGAGAAAGGAATACATGTCGACCCATCAAAGATAGAAGCCATCAAGAATTGGGCAGCACCGACGACTCCGACTGAGGTGTGACAATTTCTGGGATTGGCTGGATATTATCGTCGATTCATCGAAGGATTTTCCAAAATTGCTCAACCCCTCACTGCTTTAACTTAAAAGGGTAAAGCCTATAATTGGGGCGATAACCAAGAGTCAGCATTCCAACATCTTAAACAGAAACTCTGCAGTGCACCTATTCTAGCTCTTTCGGAAGGAACCGGTGATTTTGTGGTGTATTGTGATGCATCTATGCAACGAGAAAAGGTGATTGCATACGCTTCACGTCAACTAAAGATTCATGAGAAAAACTACACCGCTCATGATTTAGAGTTGGGAGCCGTAGTCTTCGCTCTTAAGATATGGAGACATTACTTGTACGGTACCAAATGCACCATCTACACCGATCACAAGAGTCTTCAGCACATTTTCGAACAGAAAGAGTTGGGTCGAACTCTTAAACGATTATGACTGTGCGATCCGATACCACCCGGGCAAAGCTAACGTTGTAGCTGATGCCCTGAGTAGAAAGGAAACGAAACCCAAACGAGTTCGAGCATTACAGCTCACTATTCACCCCGGTTTACCAGACAAAATCCGTAGTGCTCAACTCGAAGCCCTAAAAGAAGAAAATTTACCGCTGGAAAGTACACACGGTCTAGAAGCACAACCTGAAGTTAAATCTGACGGTATTCGCTACTTTGCCGAGCGAATATGGGTTCCAGTATTTGGAAAACTAAGGGAACTAGTTATGGATAAGTCTCATAAATCTCGTTACTTGATACATCCAGGTTCTGACAAAATGTACCATGGTCTAAAAGTGCTATATTGGTGGCCGAAGATGAAGGCCGATATAGCCACCTATGTTAGTAAATGTCTGACTTGCGCGAAGGTCAAAGTTGAATATCAAAAACCATCCGGTCTTCTGCAACAAACAGAAATCCCTATGTGGAAATGGGAACAAATATCCATAGACTTCATCACCAAATTACCACGAACCCCTACCGGATGTGATACCATATGGGTAATCGTTGATCAATTAACAAAGTCCGCTCACTTCTTAGCAATCAAAGAGACCGACAAAATGGATAAACTTACTCGTACTTACTTAAAAGAAATAGTCTCTCGGCACAGGGTGCCAATCTCTATTATTTCGGATCGTGATGCACGATTCACTTCTCATTTCTGGCAGTCGTTACATAAGGCCTTAAGCACTCGTCTAGATATGAGCACAGCATACCATCCTCAAACTGATGGCCAAACGGAACGTACAATCCAAACTCTAGAGGACACGCTACGAGCTTGTGTGATTGATTTCGGTAACACTTGGGAGTCTCACCTACCGTTGGTGGAGTTCTCCTACAACAACAGCTATCACAATAGCATCATGGCAGCTCCATTTGAAGCACTGTATGGACGGAATTGTCGTTCTCCTATTTGTTGGACTGAGGTTGGGGATAGCCAACAGGTCCTGAACTTGTATTTGAAACTTCTGAAAAGATTGTTCAAATTAGAAACCGTATGGCGGCAGCTCGTGATCGTCAAAAGAGCTACGCCGACAAGCGTCGTAAACCTTTAGAGTTTCAAATAGGTGACATGGTCTTACTCAAAGTCTCACCTTGGAAAGGTGCCATTCGTTTCGGGAAACGAGGCAAACTGAATCCTCGTTATGTTGGACCATTCAAGATAATGAAGAGAATCGGACCAGTAGCGTATCAACTGGACCTACCTGAAGGACTTAGTGGTGTACACAACGTCTTTCACATCTCAAATTTAAAGAAATGTCTGGCAGACGAATCACTCGCAGTTCCTCTTGAGGAACTACACGTTGATGAACAGTTACGATTCATCGAAGAACCTGTGGAAATTATGGATAGGGAAGTTAAAACGTTAAAGCACAGTAAAATCCCTATTGTCAGAGTTCGTTGGAACTCGAAACGCGGACCGGAATTCACGTGGGAGCGTGAGGATCAGATGATGCGCAAATATCCTAATCTGCTTAAGCACTCCGTGTCAAATTCTTAAGGTACTATTTAATTTTCGGGACGAAAATTCTTTCAACTAGGGGATGATGTGATATCCCGGAAAAAAAAAATTTTAGTATTTAATTTTCGGGACGAAAATTCTTTCAACTAGGGGATGATGTGATATCCCGAAAAAAAAATTAGTATTTAATTTTCGGGACAAAAATTCTTTCATGTAAACTTGAAACCTGTGAACTCACCAACCTCGTGTTGACACTTTTTCTTACAAGTTTCTCAGGTCGCTTTGGCACAGGTTGCGCACTTAGGACATGCATGGAGTCCTACTGTCATATTATTCATTTCAAATATTTTAAACAGTTTATTTAATTACATTAATTGACGCTCGTTACGTGTAAATATTTTTTACTTTATTTTAACGTTTACGCTTCCGCATTAACTCTGAACTTTTATGTTATGACATTTCAAGTCCCATATAGTTTCGTTTGATGTAACTAATGACTGAGATCCTGGTGTGTCACCTTCCAAACGGTAAAACTCCGTTAGTGAAATTTGGGGGTGTGACAGCTATCTCCAAGTTGGTTTAGGACATCGAACTTAAATGCGTAATTATTATTGTTAAAAAGGTTATTAGACTTTGTTCACCGGGAGGCGGTGCAACAATGGGACCATGTATAAAGACGTACCGTTCCCAACATGAGTTCACCAATTCTTGGTCTCATAACAAGTTCGTATAAAGACGTACGACCTTATTAATATTGACCAAGTCTTGGTTTATCAATCTCTACTTGTATAAAGACGTACAAATATTAAAAGAAGTTTGATTAAAAAGGTTTTATGGTCTTACACTTTGAAATCAAGAATACTCATAAGTATAAAGACGGATTTAGGCAATAATAAAAAGCCCACCTAGAAGGTGGTTTTAAGAGCGAATAATTAAAGACATAACTATACCACTAGATTAATACGTCAAACATTAACATACACCAAACTTCATCTTCACCCTAGTAATATAAAGAGTTTAGCCACGAATGGCTAAAGTAACTAGCGTAATACTGAGTTTCGTAGGCTACCCTATTGCAGAACAAGGAGCAGGAGACTCTCTACTCTATACTTTCTACTCTAAGCTACGAAATACTCTCTCTGGATAGTGTGTTTGTTGATCTTGACGTGTGTCTAACCAAGAACCCACGCCATCTATTTATATGCTTCAAAATGTGCATTGCACGGCCGTGCATTGGGTTGCACGGTCGTGCAAAGGCCTCGCGAATCAAAACGGGTACAGAGGACAGTGTACTGGGCCTTGGGGAGCAAGATTAGGTTTGCACGGTCGTGCATGGCATTGGACGACCGTGCAATGCCTTCTCAGCTCCCTAGCTTTGTCTTTTAGCTGCTTGTTGATTAAAAAAATTAAAAAAAAGGTCAAAGCTTGGGAATGATCCTTCTAGAAGCTTGATTTCTTGGTGTTTTTTATTGGTTTTAGATTTGTTTGTCTTTAAGACACCGAATAACCTGCAATTATAAATTATAAACGTTTTAAATATCAATTGCAAGGTTATTATTCATTTAGTATCATAATATGAGGATTATTATGAATACAAACATGTATAAATGATGACTAAACCCTAAAAGTTAAACCCCACCCCCTAAAACCCTCACACCCACCCCCACCTCCCAAAATCTAACCCCCCCCCCCCAAAAAAAAAAAACCTAAACGCCGCGTCGGTTCCAACGTCATCAAAATGAGTTCATTCGGAATTCATTTGGGTCGGTTTTCGCGAGCTTTCTCACGAAAAAAGAGTTTTCTCATAATTCTTCCCCTATATATATATAATAGCACGTATCAATCACTCATGTTTAAGTTTGCATATGCTAAACATACACAAATCTAATCCCCGGACATCAATCATTTTCAACACGTTATGCACATATGACCATTTTTTTCTCTTGGAAGCAAAATAACTAAAATTTAAATGCATGATGACTGAAAATTAAACTAAAGTTCAAACAAATAAACCAAATTGTCTCAAACATACTGGAAATGCAAGGATAAACCACATACGAAATGAAAAGATACGTGGACCTGATCAAACAATATTAGAGAGCATTTTGATTACAGGTGGCCACGACGAGTCCTAAACACTGATTCATACATGCTTGTTGTCAAAGACGAGGTTTCGAATGCATCCTGAGGTTGTCCACTTCTACTAGAGCCGTCACATGCACTAGAAGAGCTAGAGGGTAGAGCCGTCACATACCCTGGAGGTTGCAAATCTGCATTCACAGGTCAGGTAGGATAATCCACTGTTATATATGTCTCCTGAAACGGTAACCCGGACCGATAATCCTCGTAGTGGCGAACCTGCTCAGAATGACTATAACTTTTATGATAATATTTCTCTTGTTGGTAAATCCTACATCTAGTAATCTCCTCTTGCTCACGCCTCCATTTTTAGCTACCTCAAGCCTTAATCTCTCTTCTTGATACCTCTTTGTAGGGGTGTTCAAAAAAATCCGAATCCGAAACCGAATTATCCGAAAGTCCGAATCCGAATTATCCGAAAATTCGGATAGCCGAAATTTCGGATAACCGAATTTTCGGATTCGGATTCGGATTCGGATTCGGATAGTGATTTTGGGATATTTCGGATAGTTCGGATATCCGAATATCCGAAATATTATATTTATAAATTTTTTTTAATTGTTTTTATTATTTAAAAATAAGAAAATTTGAATCAAAACCCGATATATTATATTTATATATTTTTATATGTATATTTTCTAATGTTTTTTAAGGTTTTTAATTGTTTTTGTAATTTAAAAATATTATTTTTATATATTTTTTTATTTTTTTTTATATTTTCGGATATCCGTTTCACTATCCGAATCCGCATCCGAATTTTCGGATATCCGAAATTCGGATATCCGAAATTTCGGATTCGGATTCGGATAGTGAAATCCACTATTCGAAATTTTCGGATATCAGAAATTCGGATATCCGAATTTTCGGATATCCGACTTTGAACACCCCTACCTCTTTGTTTCCTTTTCCCATATGGGTTTATCAGAAGGCGATCAACTTCCCCAAGTAGGAGGTCGGGCAGTGTACTTCCATTCTTTTCGTCCTCTTTCATACCTATGATATTCCCTATCCTCTTGCGCATCCTCATTTCATCATCTTCTTCATTTCCACCATCTTCATCATCATTCTCTTCATTAACTTCTTCTTCTTCATCATCATCCTTATTTACATCTATTAGATTTGATGAGTTCTCTTCATTATGCGAGAGATGTGAAATGGAGTATGGTTACTAGTGAATGATCTGTTTAGTTTCGCCCCTAGCTTAATTTCGCTAGTTTTTTAGCTTAGTTTCACTAGTAGTTTCACTAGTCCTTTCTTTTTTCTATTATATAAACAATTTTGTAATCACTATTTGAGTTATCAATCAAATTAAAAATTTCCCCCAATTATTCTCTCTTATTTCAAACTTCATTCTCTCTATCACAACATGGTATCAGAGCATATTTGCTCGATTCTGTGATGCTTTTTTATATCGTGTTTTTAGTGTAATAAATATATATTCTATTTAGAGTTACACAAAATCAGGTTTTAAATTTACAAATTAAAATGATAAAACTTCAACTAACACACACACAATGGGCAAGTGTACCTATCGCAGCGTAGTATAGTCTGGGTAAGAATCAAGTATCGAACCATGGACACGGTTCCCGTACTCAACCCTTGGTATTGTTTGACTAGGATAATAAGTTGAAAAATGGGTTTTGTTTAAAAAAAGTAAAAATGATAAGAAATGTAATTAGAAACATTATCTCGTTTAAAATGTTACTCTAGTTGTTATCACTTATTAATTAACATTGTATTTAAAGTAAGGTTGGTAATATTTACTTGTACTAACCCTTTCGATGGGGGAGCTAGTATTTCGTAACGGAATAGTGGATACGGTCGGTCAACTGTTCCTAATGAATTTCGGGACCCTAAACGGGGTATCAAGTCCGCCGGCTATCCCATGATTCATTATTCGGACTAAGATTATCCTATGCCTGACGTACGTCATGTCTTGTAACTTCTTCGGGTAAGTCGGAATTCACAACTTCCTCCAATGGTACTTTATGAACGCTCGGACCTAACCAATTATATTCTTAAAATAGTTGTTTTTACTTTTAAATTCAATTTAAATAAATAAAACTTTCATTCTCAAGATCAAGCGCCATGGCCCCAGGTAAGAGTCCTCTGCAAGCTAATACAAGAAAAGTAAGGAAATACCGACACGTTTCATAAAATAATCGTTGAATACCCAAACCTCCAATCAACGCATAATATTAAATCTATACTAACCGGACCCTTGGTAGCACCAAGATTCGTATATAGACCGTAAAACTCGAATAAGCTTCCCAAACAAGAAGTCTTCCTTAAGTAACTTACAAGATTTAAGATTATTAAGTTGGTTTAAAGATCACTTATTTTTGTCTTTTTAAGATAAATTAAAAGAAAGACTTTAAGAACATAACATACTAAAAATACTTCGTTAATTAATTAAAGCTCAACCAACCCGAGCAACGAAAGAGGAATAGCCACGAATGACCATACAAGTGACTCCACTAACCCTTAGACTATGTGTGGAAGTGTTCTAATACCAAGGGAGAGTGGGTATAGGTTGCCTCTTGTTTACTCGAATGAGAAGAAACATTTCGTATTACATAACATTAGAAAAGGAAAATAAACAAAGAAAAGCTAAAATGGACCAAAACGAAGAGAGTTTCGGCTCATAGCAGAGCACTAAGGCTTTCACACCTCTCAATCTTGGACACCGTAATGCTTGGAATGAGCTTGCTATTTATAGGCTGAGAGTTGGGCAATGCACGATCGTGCATTGGATTGCACGGGCATGCAAAGTACCCATTTCTAGCACGTGAGGGAATCTGACAGGTTTTGGGAGTACATGGCCACTTTTCACCATTTTCACGGCCGTTCATTGGGATGCATGGCCGTTCATCCTCCAATTTTGACAAGTGCTTGATTTTGACTTACTGGTTTGACTCCTTGGGTGCACGAACATCCGATTGGCTTCCGGATGCTGATTTTCCCTTGATTCTGAGTGATTTCTTCATGTTTTTACAAACCAAGGGTAATTATCCTATTGTAACACAATTAAATAGATTAAGTATCAATTCATATCATTTTGTCTATAAATGTGATTAATATGGGGATAATTGTGCATGTAAAATATGTATAAATGATGGCACATCACTTTTCTTTTCTTCAGCATTCATTGACGTTCTTTTCGTCACTTTTTCTCATTTTCATGTATTTTGGTTATTTTTTCTCTTTTTCTCATCGTTTTCATCGTGAAATCGATCTCTTTTCTTTGGGGGTTTTACTCATTCCTATCGGAGGAATTCTTTCTTTTCAATTTGTTTCGCTCGTTTTGTCGATTTCTGGACTTCAAACTTCGCGTTTGGGGTGTTTGTTACAGATCAGGCGAAACTGTTCTTGACCAGGAGAAACTATCTTTGTTTCACTCCTATCAGTTTCGCTTCTTCCTCTTTTTCTGTCAGTTTTGCTTCTCTAAGCGAAACTAGTGTTCTCTTTGTTTCTTTCTTCGTTCTCGTGTTCATGCAGGATACTTCTGATCCTCCTGTCACCTTGGATATGGATGCCTCTAATCCTTTGTTCTTACACTCCTCTGATCATCCAAGTCTTTTACTTGTTTCCAAAACCTTTGACGGTTCTGCTCTCGGCTATTGGAAACGTGCTATGTCTTTTGCTTTATCCGCGAAGAACAAAATTAGGTTCGTTGATGGCACTATTGTTAGGCTTCTTACGTTTCCCGATCTTGGCTTTTGGAAGAGGTGTAATGACATAGTTATTTCTTGGATTCTAAACACTCTTTCTCGAGATATTAGTGAGAGTGTTTTATATGTTGAGACTGCTCGTCAACTTTGGGACGACTTAACTGGCCGGTATGGCCAAAGTAATGGGGCAAAATATTATCAGTTGTAGAAGAGTCTTTCTAATATTTCTCAGGCAAATGATGGTATTGCAACTTACTTCACTGAGATTAAATCTATTTGAGATGAGCTTAATGCCCTTGATCCTATTCCTCCTTGCATATGGGGCAATTCCAGACTGATGGCTAAACGTGAGGCAGCTCAACGTTTAATGCAATTTCTCATGGGTCATAACTCATGCTATGAGATGATCCGGGGGAATATTATTATGATGAAGCTTCTTTCCTCTATCAACCAAGCTTATGTTTTTCTTATTCAAGATGAGAAATAGAGGGAGCTTCATTCCTCTACTCAGTTATCCCTCAGAATGCTTCCATGAATGCCGATGTGCAGATGCCAAAGGATTCTGGTCCTCGGAAGGGTATTGTTTGTAGTCACTGTGAAAAGATGAGGCATGATGTTAGTAAATGCTATCGTCTCATTCGGTTTCCCAAAGATTTCAAATTTACTAAACCCAAGATTGCTGCAAATGTTGCTTCTGATTCTGCTGCTACTATTTCTCTCTCTGGTTCACCTTCTGGTATATCTACATAACAGTAAAAGACTTTTTTGCAACTTCTTTAGAATAATTCTGGAATTCAAAGTGGTGTTCCTAATGTTCAACCCCTTAGCTTTGCAAATTTTGTAGGTATTATTGCTTGTAATTCGACTACGGTCGATACTAATTGGATCATTGATTCCGGTGCAAGTAATCATATTTGCTTTGACTTTAATTTGCTTTCTAACGTTCAATTGCTTAACTTGCCTGTTCATGTTCTTCTTCTAAACGGGCATGTCTTAACTGTTACGCAAGTCGGAATAGTTAATCTCACAAAGTCTTTTTCTATCTCCAAAGTCTTCCTTATGCTTCAATTCAAACATAACATTTTATATGTTCCCAAACTTTGTAGGGATACGAAAGGTCTTGTTCAGTTTTTTGAAACTTCTTGTTTCTTGCAGGCCCCTTCAATGAGTAGTCCGTTGGTTTTGAGAGATCTCCTCAATGGACTTTATCTTTTGCATCATAATATACAGTTGATTCTTTTTCTCACTGTAATTATGTTTTTTCGTTAAAAATTTAGCATCATCGTCTTGAGCATTTGTCATTGTCCAAACTTAAGCAATTGAATGTTTTTACGGGTGCACATGATTGTTCTATTGATGATTTTTCTGTTTTTCCTAAAGCTAGGCAGCATAAACTCCCTTTTTGCTTCTAGCAATAGAACTAGTACTCAAATGTTTGATGTTATTCATATTGATACTTGGGGCCCGTATCGTTCTACTACATATGATGGTTGTAAATATTTTTTCACAATTGTTGATGATTTTACTAAAACTACCTGGACTCATCTTTTGACCACAAAGGCAATAACTTTACTATCCTTCAAGGATTCATTGAGATGGTTGGGACTCAATACAATACAAAAGTCAAGAGTGTTCGTTCTGACAATGCTTATGAACTTTGTTTGGATGTTCATCATATCGAGTATTTTAAACAGAAAGTCATTCTTCATCAAACTATTTGTCCTCAACAGAATGGGGTGGTCGAACGGAAACATAAACATCTTCTTGAAACTGCTCGAGCTCTTATGTTTCAGTTGTTATACATTCTAGGGTGATTGTGTTCTTACTGCTACTCACTTGATTAATTTTTTCCCCACACGGGTCCTGCAGGGCAAATCACCTTCTGAGATGCTTTTTGGTAAAGCTCCATCATACACTCATCTTCGTACTTTTGGATGTTTGTGTTATGCTTCTACCCATACACCCGGTAGAGAAAAATTTCAGCCTCGGGCTCAAGCTTGTATTTTTATTGGCTATTCTTTAGGAAAGAAAATTTACACGCTTTATAAACTTGACACTCAGCAAGTTCTTGTTTCTCGGGGTGTAACTTTTCTTAAGCACATTTTCCCTTCCTTACACTCTTCCAATCCTTCATCTTTGTTTCCTTCTTTTAGTGATTTGTTTGAGGAGTCAGATCCAGCTGTTGTTCCTTCATCTTCTTCAGTTGTTCCTGAAGTTGATTCCTCTCCTCTTGTTTCTCATGTTCCTTTTCCTCCTGTTTGTCATGTTCCTCCTCCTCCTCCTCCTCCTCTATAACTCAGGAGATCTTCTCGTTCTTCTATTCCTCTTTCTCACTTGCAGGATTACGATTATAATTCTGCTTCTATTGATTCTTCTTTCTTTCATACTTTGTCGAGTGCTTGCCAAGCTTCTTCATTTGTTAATCTTGCTGATCTTTCTCTTGATTCTCAGCAGCTTCTTCTAATAAACCTTGACTCTGTTAAGGAACCTTCTTTTTATCATGAGGCTGCTCAGCATCCTACTTGGCAAGAGGCTTTGTCAATGGAATTTACTGCCTTAGAAAGTAATTAAACTTGGGAGGTCATGCATTTACCTAGGGTAAGAAGGCTATTAAATGCAAGTGGGTGTGTAAAGTCAAGTATAATGAAGATGGAACAGTTGAATTCTTCAAAGCCCATTTGGTTGTTCGTGGTGATACTCACAAAGCTAATATTGATTACAATGAAACTTTCTCCCATGTCGTCAAAATTACTACTATTCGTAGTCTTATTGCTGTTGAACCCAAACGACATTGGGGTTTATATCAATTGGATATGAATAATGCTTTTTTACATAGGGATCTTGATGAAGACATTTATATGACTCCTCCTCTTCCTGGCATGCCATTATCCTCTCTTGATCATGTTCTTAAACTCAAAAAATATCTTTATGGTTTGAAGCAGGCTTCTCGGCAGTGGTATGTCAAGCTTTCAAATGCGCTTAAAACCGAAGGGTATATGCGTTCTCCAAGTGATTATTCTTTATTTTCAAAGCCCATGGGAGAGTCTGTTGTTCATGTGGTTGTTTATGTGGATGGCATTCTTCTCACAAGTAATAATGAACAGGAGATGTCGGCTTTAAAGGCTTTCTTACATTCCATATTTCAGATCAAAGATCTTGGCAGCCTTAACTTGTATAGGGAATTGAAGTTCTCAAGTCTGCTTCTGGTCTTATTATGACTCAACGTAAGTTTGCAAAGGATCTGTTGAACGAGTTTACAATGGATGACGTTTCTTCTATTTCCTCCCTTTTGCCTTTTCATTTACAACTCAAGCTCAATGAGGGCCAGGTTCTTGATGATCCTTTGGCCTATTGTCGGCTTGTTGGCAAGCTCAACTATCTCACTCACACTCAGCTTGATCTTGCTTTTGCGATTCAGTTTCTTAGTCAGTTCATGAGCGATCCGCGTATTCCTCATTGGGATGCAATGTGGCATACTCTTCGTTATGTCAAGGGCGTTTGTTCTCAAGGCTTATTTTTTAATCACAATTTTAATATCTCTTTATGTGCTTATTGTGATTCTGATTGGGTGGATTGCCCTAATATTAGGCGAAATGTGAGTGGTTATTTCATTTCTCTTGGGGGAAGTCCTATTTCTTGGAAGTCCAAGAAACATGCTACTATTTCTTATAGCTCTACTGAAGCTGAGTATCGTTCTCTTCGTCGGGTTACATAGGAACTTGCTTGGTTAACTCGTTTGTTTGTGGAATTCCAGCTTCCCTACCTCACTTTAGTTCCTTTGAACTGTGATAGTCAGGCGGCCATTCACATCGCAAAAAATCTTGTTTTCCATGAACGCACTAAGCATATTGAATTGGATTGTCATTTTGTTTGTGAGAAGCTTCAAGCTGGTTTAATTATGCTTTCTCATATGCGTACTTCGGATCAACTTACAGATTTATTCACCAAAAGTCTTGCTGGTCAACCTCATTCGGCTATCATTCCATGTTGGGGTTGTATACACATCCAACTTGAGGGGGGTATTAGGCGAAACTACCTTAGTTTCGCTAGTTTGTTAGCTTAGTTTTGCTAGTCCTTTCTTGTTTCTAGTATATAAACAATTTTATAATCATTATTTGAGTTATCAATCAAATTCAAAATTTCTCCCAATTATTCTCTCTTATTTCCATCTTTATTCTTTCTATCACAACATGGTCTAGCATTACAGAAATCACACATGCATCCATTAAGAGGCAAGATAATGACGTGCAATGTGGAATAACTTTCTTATCACTACTTTCACGTGCCTCCCATACATTCATTAACACCAACTATTGGAAGGATAAAGTTGGATCACCTGTACATAATGCATGTAGCACCTTCACGTCATAGTTTCTAACCATTGACTTGTCACTAGTTCGGGGTATAATATTCCAAGTCACAATGGATAGAATCAATTTGTGGAAATGCAAATAACTCCGAGAGCATGCCTACACATAGTGGACCTTCTGCTTATCCTCACTAATAATCTTCAAATCAGGTGGGTACTCCTATGGTCTAACCGGATCTTGTTTGAGAACAATATGTCCAAGTAACGACATAAAAAACTACTGCTACTAAGGTAAGATCCAAATGGTTACACCATGAGCAACGAATGCTAAGATTGTTTAAGGAGTTAAATAATCTAAACACAATTATTGGCATAGCGAAATAAATTGAGATATTTAAATGTTTGTAATTGGATTATAAGTAATAAAAATAATTAAGTTGATTAATTATCATGTGTTGATCCTAAATACTCACACGATAAGCAACGACATTTGTTATTGATGAGTTTGGACAGGTCTTGCGCGAAAGATCATTGTTGCATTAATTATGCGTGGAATAATTAATATTATTATTTGTTATTGGTGAAATAATAAACAAAATATACTAGAAAGGTTAAAGTGTAATTATTTATATTAGTGTAATATAAATAATGAAATTAAATATATATGTGGATGAGATCAAAATATGTATATTATATTTATTGCTTGAAATTCAAAAATAATATTATATATTATTTAAATTTCAAAATAAATAAATAAATATATTCCATATTTATCTATTTGGAATACGTCATATTCCACGGAATATGCTAAAGAATACCAATTGGAAAGCCTTATAAATAGGAATTAAATCTGATTTAAGCCGAAATTAAATATTTTAGGGATTACAATTTGAATCACAAACCGTAGCCACCAACACTAGTTGCACCGCCGCCACACGTTTTGCATGTAGTTTTGGTGATTCTTTTGTTGACGATTTCGAGCAATGCAAAATGAGGCTGGGCCCTATGTTTTACGTGTATTTTTGGTGATTCTTTTGTGGATATCGCTAGTCAAGTCTTCGATCATCATCAACAAGATCAAAGGTAAGCATATTTAAAGTGTTTTAATTATATTCTCTTCATCTCTGTTTCTACTATTCTTACAACTGCATCACTGGTGCGGTTTTTCAGTCCCGATTTGATTAAGACTTCCGCTACGTTTTGGCTTTGATAAAATTATAGAAAAAAACCTATATGGGAAATCACAACAGTGGTATTAGAGCCCTTTTGCAAGATTTTAGAAACCTGACCGGTTTAAAGTTGTTAAAGCGGGTATAGTTTTGATCTTTAATCAGAAGTTTATTTTAATTGCAACTTATGTGTGTATATATATATATATATATATATATATATGGATCGTATAGGATGAAAACCCCTCTAAGTTGTGAAAACGTAGAAAACTCTCCAAAGAACGGATTTTTACCCCTCTAACTTTTTATATAAAAAAAAAATCAAAAAAGCGCCGACCATATGTTTTTATAAAAAAAAATTTATAAAGATTCTTCGTAGTTGTTTTACATATGTAACATGTTGTTGTTACATATGTAACATGTGGTGTTACTTAAGTAACATGATTTTTTTACACAAAAAACGGAGATTTTTGTTCATTTAAAAAAAAACTGCTCGGCGTTTTTTGCATTTTATTTTATGAAAATATTATAAAAGTTGCTTAGAATGATTTTTAATTTATTTTAAAAAAACAAGTAAAAACACGTTTTTTTGAGAAGTTTTCAATATTTTTACAACTCAAGTGGGTTTTTAAAATATCTCGTCCCTATATATATATATATATATATATATATAGTATAGAGTTCCACTAGAAAAGGAAAAAAATGTAGCAAGTGTAGGAAGGATTTTGAGCCCTTAATCTTGGAGATGTAGGGTTTCTAAGAAAGCCACGTAAAAAGGAAGAGATTTTAAGTCTTGAATAGTATAATAGTAATTGCTTACAAGAGAGAGAAATAACATACACATGCAAGTCACATGCATTTTTCACCCTCGTTTTTTAAACGTTTATATCTTTTTTATACGTCATTATTTTTTTTTTAAATATACCATAAAATCAAGCGTTTTTTTTTCTTTAAAACGAGTATGGTCTTGCTATATTTAAAAAAAATAAAAAATCGTTGAACTGGGTTTGTATGTTTTTAACTGCGTTTTCATGACGTTTTTTCAAAACGTTTTTCATGTCGTTTTTTCAAGACTTTTTACACTGTGTTTTTTCATGACGTTTTTTTCATAGCTTTTTTTCTAGACTTTTTCATAACGTTTTTTAAGATGTTTTTTCATTGCGTTTTTTCATGGTGTTTTTTATGACTTTTTCACTGCATTTTTTCATGATGTTTTTTTCATGGTGTCTTTTTCTTGGCGTTTTTTCAAAACTTTTTTATGATTTTTTTTACTGCGTTTTTTATGGCGTTTTTTTTATGACTTCTTTCACTGCGTTTTTAATGAACGTTTTTCACTGCGTTTTTTCATGACGTTTTTTTCATGGAGTCTTTTTCATAGAGTTTTCTGGTGTTTTTAATAACCGATCGTGCGGAAAACAAAAAAACACATGTGAAACTAGGCGTGTTATGGTGTTTTTAAACTGGACAACTTTATGATGTGTTTTGAACTGTGATTGTGCAGAAAACAGAAAATACGTTTTATGGTGTTTTTAAACTGGGCAACTTTATGATGTGTTTTGAACTGTGCAAGCTCTTTTTCATGGAGTTTTCTGGTGTTTTTTTTATCACCGATCGTGCGGAAAAACAGAAAAAACGTATGTGAAACTTGACGTGTTATGGTGTTTATAAACTGGGCAACTTTATGGTAGTTTTTTGAAATGTGATTGGATAGAGAACAGAAAATACGTTTTATGGTGTTTTTTTTATGCAATTACCATTATAGTTTTAGGTGTTTTTTTATGGTGTATTATGGTGTTTTTAAACTGGGCAACTTTATGGTGTGTTTTGAACTGTGATTGTGCAGAAAACAGAAAATGCGTTTTTCAGATTCTCCAAAACCTCCGAGGAATCGTCATCTTTGGTGCCCGGCTCTATGAATGCGAGAGTTGCAGAAGCTCGTACGCGATCAAGCAGAAAACAGAAAACGCATTTCTGGACGTCATTACCATAATGGTTTTAGGTGTTTTATTTGGGTGATTTCACTGGAAAACTCATTTTCATGAGAAAACCAAAAAAACTTCTCATTAAAGGTGTTGCATATATGTAGTACACCCAAAAGCCTAACCCCCACCCAAAAACCTAAACCCCCCACCCCACCCCCACCCAAAAACCTAAACCCCCCACCCCACCCCCACCCAAAAACCTAAACCCACCCCCTACCTACCCCCCCCACCAAAACCTAAACCTCCCACCCCCCTCCCCCCCAAAACCTAAACCCCCCACACCCCCCAAAACCTAACCTAAAAGCTAAACTAAACCCAAAAACCACCCTTAAAAGCTAACTATGCTACACATATGTAGCAAAACGCTGAACTTATTTTATTTATTTATTTTTTGAAAGAGGACGGCGTGGGGAACAAGGTCTCCGAAGCGGTTTTTTAGTTTTTGATTTATATTTTGAGTTATGATTTTTTATTATTTTTTTTACCTTTAATAAATAGTTTTTTGGTTTTCTCATGAACAATGAGTTTTTTTATGATCCTTCCCCTATATATATATATATATAAATTGATTGATGGGTACCAGATTTCATAAACTGAAAATAACCTGAAATTGACATAATTTAAAATACTTACAATAAGCTGGTAACGAAAGCTGATAGTGAAAATGGAGATATGCCCGGCGGATGCGTATGATAATATTTGCAGTAAAAGGACTTTTTTTTATATTGACGGATAAGATATGAAGATCGATCAAGGATTATAATGTTAGAGCTGGGCTGAAGTGGGTAGGAAAATTTAGTGTGCCATAGAGAGGATTGAAAAATTTCTTATTATTGATATTAAGATATTTTTCGGTGTAATTACAACTGAGACTAATGCCTTCTTTTATAGGCATGGCAAACAAAAGACAACAAAAAAGAAAAACGTAATAATGTGCACTATCTTAAAGCAAAAAAGAAAAATAAACGGATACAAATTAAAGATGAGAACGACAAAAACTCTTTATGAACAATTATTGTATCATGCTGTAAAGCTGTCGGGAATCTGCTTTTCCTGTGTAATCACCTGTCTTCTTTCAATAATTGGACTTCTACGTCATGGCTTACGTTTTAGAAGTCCCTGTGTGTACTGTCGATTGATGTTGGTGATCCTGGAACTGTTTCTTCACTTTCATCGTCTAGATAAAAAATATGATCTATTTCTAAAGTATCGCCTTCGCCTACGAATGGCAAAAGAATTCTCCAATTTAGATCTGAGTAAATCTGTATATAATGGCCTTCTCTTAATAATCTGAATCTTTCCTAAGAAAAATGACCAGGTATCTTAGGAGTTTGTTGATGTTTTTTGATAAATGATTCAAATGCCTGTATATGGGTATCTCTTTCTGTTAACCAAGTAATATTGACAAAATCTGGGTTTGGGTTAACAGCAATATTTTGTAGTTGGTTTTTGTAAGCAAAATTCACAGCATTTCTAGTAAGAAATCACAGCGAAGTAAAAAGAGGAAAGGCAAGAATAGTATACAATTATAAACGTCTAAACGATAATACAGAGGATAATGGTTATAACATCCCTAATAAAGATAGTTTACTAAATCTAATACAAAAAAAGACAATCTTCTCAAAATTCGATTTAAAATCAGGATATAATCAATTACATTTAGAAGAAAGTTTTAAACCATGGACAACATTTACATGTTCAGAGGGACAATATGAATGGAATGTCCTTAGCTTTGGACTAAAAAATGCTCCATCCATTTTTCAAAGATTTATGGATAATATATTATTAAAATATGAATTTTGCTTAGTATACATTGATGACATTTTAGTTGCAAGTGAAACAGTACAAGACCATGAGCAACATCTAAAACAGATATTTGAAGAAATAGAAAAGCATGGTATAGTAATTTCAAAAAGAAAAATAGAACTCTTCAAAAGAAAAATATATTTTCTTGGTTTAGAGCTAGGAAACGGTAAAATAGAATTACAGTCACACATTTCTACAAAAAATTTAAATTTTTCAGAAAAATTTGAAAATTTAAAACAAATACAAGCCTTTTTGGGACTAGTAAATTATGCTAGAAAATTTATCCCAAATCTATCAAAATTAGTAGGTCCATTATACAGTAAAACTACAAAAAATGGGCAAAGATATTTTAACACAGAAGATATTAAATTAGTTCAAAATGTTAAAAATGCTATAAAAACTATTGGTCCATTAGAATTACCACTAGTTACAGATTATATTATTGTTGAAACAGATGGATGTAAAGAAGGATGGGGAGCTGTCCTTCTCTGTAAACCAACTAAATATAGCCCCAAAACAGAAGAAAAAATTTGTGCATACTCCGGTGGAAATTTTCAAAAAAAAACAACTGGACAAACATAGACTTTGAAATCCAAGCATTAATCAATGCTTTAGACAAATTCAAAACACAATCAGAACAGATTGTGAAGCAATTGTAAAATTTATAAAAAATGACCAAAGTAAAAAGGTAAACAGAATAAGGTGGGTCAATTTACAAAATACTATACAAGGCCATGGTTATCATATAAATTTTGAACATATCAAAGGAAAAAATAATGGGATAGCCGATATGTTGTCCCGAAACATTAACAAGATATTTCTTCCAGATGGAAAAGAAAGATAAAGGGAAAGCAAAGATTATACAGCCTAGAAGAACTATTTCTCCGATAAATATATCATCTGAAGAAGAACAGACATAAAAGATTTTAAGCCAAGCTATAAAGGCTTACAGAGTACAAAGTTTGTCACACCCCCAATTTCAACTAACGGAGTTTTACCGTTTTGGGACGTGACACACCAGGATCTTAGACATCAGTTACATCGAACGACACTATATGGGACATAAGTGTAATATAATAAAATTTCAGAGTTTAAATGCGGAAGCGTAAAAAAAATAAATGCACAAAATACACGCGCCCCAAAAAGAAAGTCCAAACGTCCAAGTCCAAACAATAATAAAAAGAAAACAATCAAAGTAGCAAGACATCAATAAATCAGAAGCATCCCATGCATGATCCTAGTTGTGCACCTGTGTCGTAACTTAGCGACCTGAGAAAACATGTAAATAAAAATTTCAACACGAGGTTGGTGAGTTCACAGGTTTCAATATATAAATAAACGTTTACCAGATTTATTGTACAATCAACATATATATACCAATTAGTAGCTAACCCATGTTCATGTTTGCTATTACGCTCGCAACCGTAAACTGACTGTTTGTATTGCCTCCCACCAGGTCTATCAACCACGGTGCACGTTTAGGTCAATATTGCACCCGTTCGATATCCAATCGAGTTAGCGCGACTAACGCGGGTGAGGTTTGTCAAACCCAGTAGTACTACCCAACATACCTCCCAACGTACCTCGCTATATTCATATTTAAACGGTTCGATGTGAGGACTTTCATGATAGAGTTTACGCATAGTCATAACAAGTGATATAAAATGAAGTACAAAAATCAAAAAGAGTTTGCATCATGTTTTCTCCCCCAGTTTAAAAGAAGTAAAAAGGGGCCGTGAATACTCACCTAAGCTTGAGTAGAGATTTGAATCACACCAGAGAAAAGTTGGAACCACGAGTGTAAGTCTCAGACGACTTACGTATGCCTTAAAATTATAAACACATAAATTAGGGACAAGTTGGGATTTGTGACGACGACACGGAAGATTGGACGCCCTAACGCATTCTAGGGATTTAAGAATAGACGAACGTGTCTACGGAATTATATATATATATATATATATACATATCATAATAATTAAAGTAAATGTGTTACGCGTCGAACGTTAATAACGAATAATAAATAAATAAATAAGTTCGTACGTTCGAGTCGTTTACAAAAGTTAGGAAAATAATATAATTTAATATATTATTTTAGATTCGTAAGATTAATAATTAATCATTGGCAAAAATAATAAATATGTTATTTTTATTCGAGCAAATAACGTAGGTAAATAATATAACAACTTATATTATTAAATAGTTTAAAACGTCGCACGAGATATTTAATCAAAGTGGAATAATATAAATATATTATTTAGAAATAGGAGTCACGAGTTAAAAATAATATTAATATATTATTTCATACGAAGTCGGGGTTGACATTAGTATAAATATATTATTTCAAAAGTGGAATTATTACCAATTATAAGTTATAAAATCAAACCCGAGCCTACGGGTTGTTTTCGGAGTTAAAACACTTTAATATAACATTATATTAATATAACAATTTATTTGGTAATTAAAATAATAATAGAAATCTGTTTTTAAAAATAAATGTGGGTGGAGAGACTCGAACCCGGGTCTCTCCCCCAATAGCACACACACTTAACCAGTCCCACCCGCTAGGGTTATCGCAACAGAACCCGGGTCTGAATGGTTTTATCACTTAAGTCCGGTGGGTTCCCTCCCCACATACACATACGATTGAGACTAGTACCGAATCCATCAATTTCGTTAATGATCGATCACAATAGCAAAGGGGTTTTGATCATCGGGTATAGGCGAGACTGTACGAGTGATAAATTGCAAAATTATTAGGTTTAAAATCGTTAAATTATGAAAAGGAGGGCCGAACCCTAGCCCAAGAACACGAGATTAATCTAATCGAATTCGGTATTGATTTGGATTGAAATCATAGGGCTTTTATTAAACGAGAGGTTGCGAATCTGATCATGAAGTTTAATTTGATTAATACAGTGTCTAATATCAAAAGCCCCAAATCGAATTCGCAAGAACCCTAGGTTAGTGATCTCAAACAATTTGATGTTATAAGTTTGAATTAGCATAGGGCTTTTGATTAGTAAGAAATTCCTAAACTAATGGCATGATTTAATTGAATTGAAAACAAGTCTAGAATCAAAAGCCCCAAATCCGTTTACGAACAAACCCTAGAATCAAGATCATATTCAATTCGATAATGTAAGCCCTTAAAAGTATAGGGCTTTCGATCTAGACGTCCAGGCGAGTCTGTAGACATGATCAATTTCAGTATTAATTATCGAATTGATAGTGTTCAATTAAACAGAATGCGTATGAACCCTAAGTTCTTGATTTCGATCGAATTGATATTGTAAGCCATAGGTTTCATAGGGCTTTTCATCAGGAAGTATAAACGAAGGTGAGGGTGTGTTGAATTACCAGAAACAGTTGCGAATCGACCGAGATCGACTAGGACGGCTTTGACTTCACGCACGGTTGTTCTCTTGCGGCTCCGGCTTCGATTTCCGTGGAATTGATGTACGCAGAAGCTTTAGTTTGATGTGACTTGTGTGAGTGTATGCTCAATTTGTGAAAACAATATAAGCATTCGTCGATTTGTATCAAAGGGGCGACGGTTTCGACTTGAACACCCATTATTGGGTTTAATTTGATATAATACGAGAATTAAAGGTTCCGTGATGATCGTGAATGGCATTTAAGTCTGTTTCAGTTACGAATTCTAATCGAATTCGGCTAATATTCACGGATTCAAGCTTCAAGAACAACGGTTTGACTTTGAAAGTCAAACGAAATTGGAATTGAATCAATTACAGAATTGGTCCCTCTGATTTCTCATATTGAGTTTAGAAATTTGGCAGAATAAGTCCCTGGAGTTTGGATTGGGTTATATAAGTTAAGGTTTAATCGGATTTAGTTAACGGGGTTAAGTTTTTCTATAGGGTTTTTAACGGAATTGTTAACGGAGTTAACCGGAAAAGTCGGGTTGTCACATCATCCCCTAGTTGAAAGAATTTTCGTCCCGGAAATTTAAGTAAATAAAAAAAAAATTTCGGATGTCACATCATCCCTTAGTTGAAAGAATTTTCGTCCCGAAAATTAGAATAGTACCTTAAGAATTTGAAGTGGAGTGCTTGAACAGATTAGGATATTTGCGCATCATCTGATCCTCGTGTTCCCACGTGAATTCCGGTTCGCGTTTCGAGTTCCAACGGATTCTAACAATAGGGATTTTACTGCGCTTTAACGTTTTGACTTCCCTATCCATAATTTCGACAGGTTCTTCGATGAAACGCAACTGTTCATCAATATATAGTTCCTTAAGAGGAACTGTGAGCGATTCGTCTGCTAGACATTTCTTCAAGTTTGAGACGTGAAAGACGTTGTGTACACCACTAAGTCTTTCGGGTAAGTCCAGTTGATACGCCACTGGTCCGATTCTCTTTAAAATCTTGAATGGTCCAACATAACGAGGATTTAGCTTACCTCGCTTGCCAAAACGAATGACACCCTTCCAAGGTGAGACTTTTAACAAGACCATATCCCCTACTTGAAATTCTAATGGTTTACGACGCTTGTCGGCATAGCTCTTTTGACGATCACGAGCAGCTGCCATACGGCTTCTAATCTGGACGATTTTCTCAGAAGTTTCGAGTATGAGTTCAGGACCTGTAAGTTGACTATCCCCAACTTCGGCCCAACAGATAAGAGAACGGCATTTCCGTCCATACAGTGCTTCAAATGGAGTTGCCTTGATGCTAGTGTGATAACTGTTGTTGTAGGAGAACTCCACCAACGGTAGGTGAGACTCCCAAGTGTTACCGAAATCAATCACACAAGCTCGTAGCATGTCTTCCAGAGTTTGAATAGTACGTTCTGTTTGACCATCGGTTTGAGGATGGTAAGCTGTGCTCATATCTAGACGCGTGCCTAAAGCTTTATGTAATGACTGCCAGAAACGAGAGGTGAATCGTGCATCACGATCCGAAATGATAGAGATTGGCACCCCGTACCGAGATACTACTTCTTTTAAGTAAATACGAGCAAGCTTTTCCATCTTATCGGTTTCCTTGATGGCTAAGAAATGTGCGGATTTTGTTAAACGATCAACGATTACCCAAATGGTATCGCATCCGGTAGGAGTTCGTGGCAATTTTGTGATGAAGTCCATGGATATTTGTTCCCATTTCCACATGGGAATCTCTGGTTGCTGGAGGAGACCGGAAGCTTTTTGATATTCAACTTTGACCTTTGCGCAAGTCAGGCACTTGCTCACATAAGTAGCTATATCGGCTTTCATCTTTGGCCACCAATACAGTACCTTTAAATCATGGTACATCTTGTCCGAGCCTGGATGAATAGAGTAACGAGACTTATGAGACTCATCCATGACTAGTTCCCTTATATCCCCGAACACGGGAATCCATATTCGTTCAGCAAAGTAGCGAATACCATCTGATTTGACATCAAGCTGTGCTTCCATACCGCGCGTACCTTCTAGCGGTAGATTTTCCTCCTTTAAGGCTTCGAGTTGAGCACTACGGATTTTGTCAGGTAATCCAGGATGGATAGTAAGCTGTAACGCTCGAACTCGCTTGGGCTTGGTTTCCTTTCGACTTAGAGCATCAGCCACAACATTAGCTTTACCCGGATGGTATCGGATCGCACAGTCATAATCATTTAAGAGCTCGACCCAACGGCGCTGTCTCATGTTCAGCTCTTTCTGCTCGAAGATATGCTGAAGACTCTTGTGATCGGTGTAGATGGTGCACTTGGTACCGTACAAGTAGTGTCTCCATATCTTAAGTGCGAAAACTACGGCTCCCAATTCTAGGACATGAGTGGTGTAGTTTTTCTCGTGAATTTTTAACTGACGTGATGCTTATGCGATTACTTTCTCCCACTGCATCAAAACACAACCTAAACCTTGGATAGACGCATCACAATATACTACGAAGTCGTCCGTTCCTTCCGGAAGGGCTAGTATAGGTGCACTGTAAAGTTTCTGTTTAAGGAGTTGAAATGCTGACTCTTGTTTATCACTCCAGATATAGGCTTTACCCTTTTGAGTCAAAGCAGTAAGGGGTTGTGCGATCTTAGAAAATCCTTCGATGAAACGACGGTAATAACCAGCCAATCCCAGAAATTGTCGCACCTCAGTTGGAGTTGATGGTGCTGCCCAATTCTTGATGGCTTCTATCTTCGATGGATCGACATGTATCCCTTTCTCGTTAACTACATGCCCTAAGAATTGAACTTCCCGAATCCAAAATTCACACTTGGAAAACTTGGCATAAAGCTGTTCATTCTTAAGCAGTTCTAGAATCAATCGAAGATGTTCTTCATGTTCTTCTTCATTTTTGGAGTAGATTAAAATGTCGTAGATGAAAACGATAACAAACTGATCAAGATAAGGTTTACACACACGGTTCATGAGGTCCATGAATACCGCAGGTGCGTTGGTTAATCTGAAAGGCATAACCATAAACTCATAGTGGCCGTACCTTGTCCTGAAAGCAGTCTTAGAGATATCCTCATCTCGGACTCTCAGCTGATGGTAACCAGATCTAAGATCTATTTTGGAATAGAAACTTAACCCTTGGAGTTGATCGAAGAGGTCATCAATACGCGGCAGGGGATAACGATTTTTGATTGTTATCTTGTTCAATTCCCGGTAATCAATGCACAAACGAAAAGTACCGTCCTTCTTTTTAACAAACAGGACTGGAGCTCCCCATGGTGATGAGCTAGGTCGAATGAAGCCTTTATCTAACAACTCCTGTAACTGAGTAGATATTTCTTGCAAGTCACTAGGTGCTAATCGATAAGGTGCCCGAGCGATCGGCGCTGCTCCAGGTGCTAAATCGATTTGAAATTCCACTTGACGGTGCGGTGGTAAGCCAGGTAAATCTTTAAGAAATACTTCCAGAAATTCTCGTACAATTGGGATATCTTCAATCTTCTTCTCTTCGGATGGCTGCTCGGCAACGAGAGCTAAGATAGCGGTATGTCCTTTCCGAAGGCATTTTTGTGCTTTCATGAAGGATATGATACCCATGACAGTACCAACCCTTTCGCCCTGAACTGGAAGAATTTCTCCACTTGGGAGGGGTATGCTGTCACACCCCAACCGTGCATCTTAACCACGGGTGCGACTTAATTGACAAAAGAACATAATGGAATAAAGACATTTACTATTAAAGTTTTATAATATTAAAAAAAAATCCCAATTACATAAGTTTCGAATTAAACCAAACAGATAACATGTTCAAAAGACAAGCAACTTAAAATAAGATTCTTCATTTGATATCTAGGCAAATCCTATGTGATATTGACTTGACCTATCACGAGCTTAATCACCTGAAACATGTACGAAAAACAAGTGTCAACTAAAAATAGTTGGTGAGAAATCACAGGTTTAATAAAAGTATAAGTTTGGCAAAGGTGACAATTCATATTCCAAGATCATCATATAGCACGTAATAAAACAAACACATGATTAGCAAATCCAACCTAAAATGATGAGTAACGAATAAGTTGTACAACTCTCAAGTTGCACTGATAACGAATAAGATGTCCAACCAAAAGTTGTCCATAAAGTATATGCGGTTTCCATCCTATGGCCCATATCTGTACTACCGTTGGCTTGAAAGTTTCAAGTTAAGGATTTGCAAGTTTAACGTTTATCATGTTGTGTTCATTTACTCACATACATATATGATTCGCTTGTTTTAGAATTGTTTGAAAACGTGTTTTAATGCGTGCCAACGCGTACATGTTTCCTTCAAAACGATTTGAATAAAGTGGGGCTATGATGTCTCACCTTGAAAGCTAGACGAGATAAGAAACTTGAACGAATAGACGAGATGAATCATGGACCAGACCCTAAACAAATAAATAAACCATTTTTAGGGTAGGTTCGATGGTTACGAGTGTTAGATAGGCGGTTCGGGTCATAAGATTAAGAATTAGTTGCAAAAATAGAGTTTTAGTTGATTTTTAGATTTGGACAGCAAAGTAGCTGAACAGAAACGGGATTGTTAAAAATAACAAACAACGTCTAAAAATTATGAAATTTTACAGGGAATTATTTAAGTTGTCCCGAAGAAGTTTCGTTTAGAAAGTTTTTCCATTGGAGACTCGGATCATAGCCAAAATAGTCCAACAAGACAGAAAGTACTGAAAAAGGTTTCTGTCCCGTTTTGGCTACTACGGAGTCATACTTTTGAATTAGAGAACGATCCAATTATGGTTGGAAAGGAAATTTGACGAACTACGTCGTGGAAATTGAGTTTGCTCAGTTTAGATTAATTATGGTCAAGTTACGCACAGTTAAATTCAGCACAGTTTCTGTCCAAAATCAGTGGTTGCACTTAAGTGGTCCGTTTAGGGTTTTAAGATTACCGAACGCGCAAATAAAAATTAGACGAATGTTATTATGTTATTATAATACATAATATAATCAGATTAGGTTAGCCAAAATGTCCCGCATCACCGGTCTAGTCATGATATTCACAGAAGCGTTTTGGAGAATCACAGAATGCAATCGGCATAGCCGACACGAGCAAGCGGATTCTATATTTAATTAGCGTGTGAGTTCATATAAGTGATAATATAGAATAAATAACATGTTTTAAGTTAGAAAGAACATACTAAAGCATCGGCAGAGCCACTTTTGCAATAGTTGTCTTGAGGATTCGCAGAATGCGACGGCATAGCCGCCATTGCAAACGGGATCCTTTGTTTGTTAGTTGGTGATGTTAGCTTGATTTATTAGTTTGATTAAGATTATTAGAGGGTTTTTAGGGCTGAGGTTTCACATGATCAAGTGGTCATGGATAGAAAATAGAAAAAGATTGAGGGGATGAAGAAAGAATAAAATAAAAAGACGGTATTCAACTTCGGAGGGTTACTTACTTGTTTGATCTTCAAACTCTTGGAATCCTCTAAGGGATTTTCGAAATCTTCAAGGTTGGGAAGGGATTTCACAACTTAGGAGGGGTTGGGAGTGTTTGAGGGAGAATTAGCAAAGAAAACAAGATCCTAAGCCTCCTATTTATACTAATGGTTGAAGGGGTGTAAATATGGAATGTCTTGGAAAGCAATTCAGGGTTTTAGGGCCCTAAAATCTGTGAGATTTTCCTCAATGGGGCTGGGTTTTTTGTGATTTCTTGCTTGGGCTAGGTCCAAGAGTAGGTGGGTTGGGTCCTAGCTTGATCCGGTTGAGTGCTCGCATTCGAAAATTGCGAATTGGCAAATGTTTTCAACATTAAAGTTGATTGTCATAACAAAAAGAGTATGTTTAGCTAAAAAAATTTAAGTTATAGTTATGTTATTCGCGTATAGTATTTGGCGATCGGTGGGCGAGAAAACGGACTTTTTGATCGTTTTTCGAATTTCAGGATTTATTTAAGGAAAGTTTTGCAAACAAACTTTGTTTTAATTAAAGAAATGAATATTTTAAACATTTAAAACATAAATTAATGTCATTTTAAACGATTTGTCGGTCGTGGACGGTACGTAGTTAACGACGGTTTAAAAGGCGAACGATCGCACAAAAGTACTAACTAGTACTTTTAAGCATCAATTCACATTGAATGGGTTGTAAGAACATGTTTGAGATGTATGGGGGTGGTTCATGTGTATTTAATGTGTCATAAAGATCAATTAAGTCTACGTGCGATCCATGAATCAATCACAGATAAGTATAAGTCTTTGAAATCAAGCATACACGTAATGTTTCACATGTGAACTAGTATTGTAATAACGTCTGAATAGGACTTCAAGTAAAATGAAATGTCATGCGGATTTTCATTGATAAGTCTAGAATGAGTACAAGTAGTGAAAATCAGAAGTGTCACAGTCTCCCCTAGTTAAAAGAATTTCTTCCCCGAAATTCAACTAGTAGAGGCTGTAGGGTCTAGAAAGAGATGAGGGTACTTATGTTTCATTTGGTCTTCACGTTCCCAGGTGAACTCAGGACCATGCTTGGCTTCCCAACGAACTTTCACGATAGGGATGCGGCTACGCTTGAGTTGCTTGACTTCACGGTCCATGATTTCAACGGGCTTTTCGACGAAATGCATAGAGTTGTCGATACGAACATCATCCGGAGGAACTTGAAGTGTGTCATCAGCAAGGCACCTTTTAAGGTTTGATACATGAAAAACGTCATGAACGTTACAAAGTTCGGCTGGTAGCTTGAGTCTATAGGCTACTGGGCCAATCCTTTCAAGAATTTCGAATGGCCCAACGAACCTAGGGGCTAGCTTTCCCTTCTTCCCAAATCGAACAACACCTTTCCAGGGGGAAACCTTGAGTAAGACTCTATCACCGACTTGAAATTCAAGGGGCTTCCTACGGTTGTCAGCATAACTCTTTTGACGATCGCGAGAGGCCTTGAGTCTTTCTTTAATTTGAAGTATCTTGTTGGTGGTTTCTTGAATGAGTTCGGGACCGGTGATTTGAGCGTCTCCGATCTCGGTCCAACTCACCGGAGATCGACACTTCCTACCATATAGAGCCTTGAAAGGGGCGCACTTGATGCTCGTATGGTAACTATTATTGTAAGAGAATTCGATGAGTGGCAAGTGTTGATCCCAACTTCCTCCAAAGTCAATCACACAAGAACGGAGCATGTCTTCCAAGGTCTGTATGGTCCTTTCACTTTGACCATCAGTCTGGGGATGGTAAGCCGTGCTAAGGTTCAAACGAGTTCCCAAAGCTTTCTGTAAAGATTTCCAGAATCGGGAGGTAAAACGACTCTCACGGTCGGAGATAATGGATAGAGGGACACCGTGACGTGTCACGACCTCATTGATATAGAGTCTGGAAAGCTTCTCCATTTTGTAGTCCTCTCGGATTGGGAGAAAATGAGCGGATTTGGTTAAGCGGTCAACAATGACCCAGATGGAGTCATGACCACTAGAGGTTCGAGGAAGATTAGTGATGAAGTCCATGGAAATTTGCTCCCATTTCCATTGTGGGATTTCGGGTTGTTGGAGAAGACCAGATGGTTTCTGGTGCTCAGCTTTAACTTTAGAGCAAGTAAGACACTTCCCTACATAGAGGGCGATGTCTTTCTTCATTCCTGGCCACCAATAAAACTCTTTCAAGTCGTGATACATCTTATCAGCACCGGGATGAACAGAATAACGGGATTTATGTGCTTCATCAAGGATAAGGGTTCGGAGCTCACTTGAGTCGGGGATCCAAATTCGACCCATGAAGTAAAGGAGATCATTGGGTTTGGGTTCCAAGTGCTTTTCGACACCACAATCCAAATCCTTCTTCAACTCATCATTTGTAACAACTTGTTTTTGAGCTAGGAGGATCTTATCTTTGAGACTGGTTTGGACCAACATTCCCATGGCTCGCACACGGGTGGGTTTGATTCGGTCCTTACGGCTAAGGGCGTCAGCCACCACATTAGCTTTCCCCGGGTGGTAACGAATTTCGCAATCGTAGTCACTAAGTAATTCAACCCAACGTCGTTGCCTCATGTTGAGTTCTTTCTGGTTCAGAATATGTTGAAGGCTCTTGTGATCAGTAAAAACCACACATTTAGTGCCGTAGAGATAATGTCTCTAGATTTTCAAAGCAAAGACCACCGCACCCAACTCAAGGTCATGAGTGGTGTAGTTCTTTTCGTGAACCTTGAGTTGTGTGGATGCATAGGCTATGACCTTGTCTCGTTGCATCAACACGCAACCAAGACCTTGGTTTGAGGCATCACTGTATACAACGAAATCATCATTGCCATCGGGAAGACTTAGAATAGGGGAGTTGCACAATTTCTGCTTAAGAGTTTGGAACGCATCTTCTTGCTTTTGTTCCCAGACGAAAGGCTTATTTTTCTGAGTTAATGTAGTGAGAGGCAGGGCAATCTTTGAAAAGTTCGGGATGAATCATCGATAATAACCCACCAAACCCAGAAACTGTGACACTCGACATTTCAGGTCAATATCCGTACATGTATTAAACAATTTTACATTATAATTATTCTTGTGATTTACTTAAATTCACAAACAAGGACATGAAGGACTAACAAAAACCGAGCATTGTCTCAGTTCACATTTGGTAATTCTAGGAGTTACTGGTTCACGTGTCATAGGAACCGAATTTATTTACCCCCTTTAAAACTCTAATAGATGTTAATACCATTAATAAATTAGTGGTAAAAACAAATTGTTTGATTTATTTTGACCCAAACCACCCACCCTTGACTATTCGGCCGAAATGCAGAGAAAACCATTCCCCCCATTCTCACGTCCCATTTTACCATATTTTCAGATATAACCCATACCCTTTCACTCAAAACTCTCACAAACCTTTTATCTCTCTCATTTTCGTACGAAAATCTTCTCATTTCTCTTCAAAATCGAAGCCAAGTTTTAAGGTAAAAATCCACCACAATCCAGTGTTTTAAGAAGATTTCAAGTGTTTCTAAAGAAAGTTCAACAGAAGATTCGAGACCATTCTCTGTTTTCTCTCATCATCTTCATCACTGTTTTTAAGGTAAAAACTCGATATTTTTCATATTATGTTCTTTAAAACCGTAACTAAACTTACATCTTATTTAAACGCAAGAAAGATAACAAGAAGAGTGTGTCGAATTCAAGTTTAAAACATCAAAATGTGCCGGACTGATTTTGTCAAAACAGAAGTCCAGTAATCGAAACTAGGAGTTTCGATACCTGTTTCTCAATCGAAACTAGGAGTTTCGATACATGTTGCTCAATCGAAACTAGGAGTTTCGATACCTGTTTCTCAATCAAAACTAGGAGTTTCGATACATGTTGCTCAATCGAAACTAGGAGTTTCGATACCTGTTTCTCAATCGAAACTAGGAGTTTCGATACATGTTGCTCAATCGAAACTAGGAGTTTCGATACCTGTTTCTCAATCGAAACTAGGAGTTTCGATACATGTTGGTCAATCGAAACTAGGAGTTTCGATACCTGTTTCTCAATCGAAACTAGGAGTTTCGATACATGTTGCTCAATCGAAACTAGGAGTTTCGATACCTGTTGGTCAATCGAAACTAGGAGTTTCGATACCTTTTACTCAATCGAAACTAGGTTGTTTCGACTCCTGACCACTCCATCGAAACTAAGTAGTTTCGACACACATATGCCCAATCGAAACTAAGAAGTTTCGACACCTGTACAACAGTCCCAGTTGGGCAGTAACTCAAAACTATTTTATAACAAACATGTGTTGAAAAACTAAAACGATATTTAAACAAACATAATCAGATTTACAAGGTCGGTGAACAATTTACAATTAAGACGTTGGTCTTAACAACAATTTACCCTTGGTATCTAGGGTACAAACAGTCAAGGTTGACTACAACAAATATTATTACAAGTATATACACAAACACAAGGTGAGTTTCACGGCCCCTTTCTTTTTACTGTTTTCAAATATTTGGGGGAGAAACATACTTACAACTATTTTATGGGATAACAAGAGAATAAGACACGACTTTTATGTTTACATGGGATGAGAACAACACAATGGAGGCCGCGAAAGTCCCCTGGAACAACATAGTAACCATTAACTGTAGCCTAGGGTCCTATGAATAGTACTATGGAGAGTGACGTCTCCCGGTCATGGTTAGTCGCGCTAACCACAATCTGGAGGATTTATGGCCGCATAGAACTGAATAACGAAATTAGGGGCGTGTACACATGTCAAGGTTTGGTTACGCCCCATGTATGAACATATTATTTGTATTCCTAGCTAGTTTACAAATGGGTCAACAATTCTTATTCTGTTTATCACATATAACTGAAACTATTTACGAACAATTGAATTTTACAAAGAACTATTTGATTAAACCTGTGAACTCACCAACCTCGTGTTGACGATTTTAAGTATGTTTTTCAGGTAACTGAACGTGATTTCAAGGTTAGCAATGTAGATTACATGCATGCACGATGGATACTACTCAAGGAGGATTTCCCTTGTATAACTCATTGAGTTGAGTCATATTTGTGAAATCTTAACTTTTTGTAAACTCAGATTATGTTTTGTAATGTAAAACATTAAACTTGTTAATGTATCCATTTATCATGTATGTGTTTGCGGTAATCATATGCTTTGGAAACCATGAACGTTGCGCCTCGCGTTTCCGCCTTGGCGGGGTGTGACAGAACTGGTATCAGAGCCATTGATTATAGTGAACTAGGAATCTAAATTGGAACCTAGTCTATAATCTAAATGACTCACTAAAACGTTTTCATTGCATAAGCATTGCATGACCAGTCATTTTGTCATATGGATATTGTAGTCACAAGCATGTCGTCACATTCACATTCTGATCCCGTCTCTGACACTGAATCAAATGAGGAATTTTCCGCCTCACATCCCAAAAATCGAGTACAAACCCGTAGCTCCACACCACCTAATGTCGCCTTGGGAAAACCGCCTATCGTCTACCGAAAGAAAAGCGGAGGACCAGTGAAGGTACAAAGCGCTAGAAAGAAGTTTCGACTTCCGCACAAGAGGACTCTAGCAGCCCGTGACCCGAAGGACTTAGAGACTGATGAAGAGCCATCAAGGAAACGACCCTGTTACCACCCGACTGTGGGAACTATCCGTTGGATGCCACGTACTCTGGCCCGATGGAGGGAGATGGAGAGCATCCCATCTACCTTTGAAATTGGAGAGTCTTCTAACTCCCCAACACCCCTACCTCACACTGGGGAAGCCATAGAGCTCACTGTGCCTACCTTGGTAGCTCGCGTTCATACCCATGAGGAGCGTCTTGATGATCTCCTAGATGACATCCGGGCACAGGGGGATGCAGCCACGTGACTTCGTCAAGGACTCGGATCTAGAGTTCAGACTCTAAATGACCGCACCCGAAACATACAGGATGCCACTAACTATCTGGAGTTGAGAGCCGACATGGACTGGCAGTTCACTGTCACGGTCCGAGACATGGTGGAGGCGCTGGAAGAAAGGACGTTGGCTGCAGAGTTTGTGGCGAGAGCTAGCTTTGTCATGGCGGGACTTGCCATGATGATTGGATTGTACTCTCACTTCTTCTTTTAAACCTATTACGGGCGGGTTGTGCCCGTAGTACATTAAGTAGTTTAAAACTTTAGTACTGATGAGGTCATGTGAACCCATCTCTTTTGTATCCTTGTCTTTTGGAACAATGTACTATGAATGTTTTGACTATGTATGTAATGGTTTATGTTGTGATAATGGTTTGTTTAAGAAGAAGGAGACCGAGGAAGGAATGTCTGGGGAAAAGAGGAAATGGTCTGGAAAACCAATTAACCAAAACAAGAATCAAATTTACAAGAGACCTGAAACTACGAAAGCCTTTGTCGCCAACACTGTGGGACAAAATGTATATCTTGGAACATTACCGAGGTGTGACAAGTGTGGATATCATCACAGCGAAAAGTGTATCCAATGTGGGAAGTGTAAAAAGTATGGGCACCTGGCCCATAACTGTAGGAGCAATACGAACCCTAACAAGATAAATCAAGTAGCAGGAAAAGTCAACCCAGGAACAGAAAGGATGAATCAAGGATGCTTTGAGTGTGGAGATCCAAAGCACTTCAGAAAAGACTGTCCAAAGTTGAAGAACCGAAACGACAATCAGGCCCGTGGAAGAGCATTTGTGATGGGAGCTGGTGACGCACGACAAGATCCAAACATTGTCACTGGTACGTTCCCGATAAATAATCACTATGCCTCTATACTTTTCGATACGGGTGCTGATTTGAGTTTTGTGTCAAATGACTTTAAGTCCCTACTCGGTATTAAGCCCAGCAAACTAGAACAAAAGTATACAATTGAATTAGCGAACGGAAAATTAATTAATACCGGAGAGGTCATTCAAGGTTGTACCTTATATCTTAAAAATCACACATTTAGTATAGATCTGTTACCTGTTGACTTAGGAAGCTTTGACGTTGTTATTGGCATGGATTGGTTGTCAAAGAATCATGCAGAGATTGTTTGTTTTGAGAAGATTGTCCAAATTCCACTCCCAAACGGAGAAGTTCTTTCGATTCAAGGTGAGAAGAGTGGAGTAGCGTTAAGGATGATAAACTGCATGAAAACTCGTAAGTACCTACGCAAAGGCTATTGCGTATTCCTGACTCACGTCGTCGAGAAGAAACCCGAGGAACGTCGACTTGAGGATATACCAATCGTTAAGGAATATCCTGAAGTTTTTCCTAAAGACTTACCTGGATTACCACCACCGAGGCAAGTCGAATTCCGAATCGATTTGGTACCAGGATTCGCACCGATTGCCCGATCACCATATCGATTATCACCTTCTGAAATGCAAGAATTATCAAATCAACTACAAGAGTTGCTTGATAAAGGTTTCATAAGACCGAGTTTCTCACCTTGGGGAGCTCCGGTCCTATTTGTAAAGAAAAAGGATGGAACCTTTAGGATGTGTATTGATTACCGAGAATTAAACAAGCTTACAATCAAAAACCGATACCCACTTCCTCGAATAGATGATTTGTTCGATCAACTACAAGGTTCTAGCTTCTACTCTAAGATCGACCTACGTTCGGGATATCACCAATTAAGAATCCAAGAAGAAGATGTACCAAAGACAGCATTTAGGACTCGATATGGCCACTACGAATTCCTAGTTATGCCATTTGGTTTGACAAACGCACCAGCTGTCTTCATGGATCTCATGAACCGCGTGTGCAAGCCGTACTTGGATAAATTCGTGATTGTATTCATCGATGACATATTAATATATTCACGAACTAAGGAGGATCATGAACATCATCTTAAATTAATCTTACAACTACTCAGAAACGAGAAACTTTACGCTAAATTCTCTAAGTGTGAGTTTTGGATCCGAGAAGTGCATTTCCTTGGTCATGTCATCAACAAGGAAGGAATTCACGTTGATCCATCTAAAATTGAAGCGATCAAAAACTGGGAAGCACCAAAGACTCCGACAGAAGTGCGTCAATTTTTGGGTTTGGCTGGCTATTACAGACGATTCATCGAGAATTTTTCAAAAATAGCCTTGCCTTTAACCACATTAACCCAGAAAGAAAAGAAGTATGATTGGAGTGACAAACAAGAGTCAGCTTTTCAATTACTGAAGCAGAAGTTGTGTAGTGCACCAATCTTATCCCTTCCTGAGGGAATCGACAACTTTGTTGTATACTGCGATGCATCACACCAAGGACTTGGTTGTGTGTTAATGCAAAGAGAAAAAGTCATCGCATATGCCTCACGACAACTAAAAGTGCACGAAAAGAATTATACGACCCACGACTTGGAATTGGGTGCAGTTGTGTTTGCGCTCAAAATTTGGAGACATTACCTTTACGGTACAAGATGTACTATCTTTACTGATCACAAGAGTCTTCAACATATCTTCGATCAAAAGGAACTTAACATGAGACAACGTCGTTGGGTAGAACTACTAAACGATTATGATTGTGATATCAAGTACCATCCCGGGAAAGCCAATGTTGTAGCGGACGCTTTAAGTCGCAAAGAACGAGTTAAAACTCTTCGTGTTCGTGCCCTAGAATTGACAATTCACACGAATCTTACTACTCAAATTCGGATGGCACAACAAGAGGCAATCAAAGAAGAAAACATTCAGAATGAAGCTTTACGAGGAATGATAAAGCAATTGGAGTCTAAGTCAGATGACACTTTATACTTCATGAATAGAATTTGGGTGACCCGTTTTGGTAACTTACGGGAGTTAGTTATGGACGAAGCCCACAAGTCCAGGTACTCCATTCACCCAGGTTCAGATAAAATGTATAAGGATCTAAAAGAACTATATTGGTGGCCCAATATGAAAGGAGATATTGCCACATATGTCAGTAAATGCTTAACGTGTTCAAAAGTAAAAGCCGAACATCAGAAACCGTCTGGTTTGTTACAACAACCTGAAATTCCCCAATGGAAATGGGAACAGATTTCTATGGATTTCATCACGAAATTACCCAGGACGTCTAGTGGTTATGATACCATATGGGTAATTGTCGACCGATTAACGAAATCTGCTCACTTTCTGCCAATGAAGGAAACTGACAAGACAGAGAAACTTACAAGACTCAATGTTAAAGAAATTGTGGCAAGACACGGAGTGCCAATTTCTATTATCTCCGATAGAGACAGCAGATTCGTGTCTAGGATCTGGAAATCATTACAAGAAGCAATGGGCACACGTCTTGACATGAGCACGGCATATCACCCACAAACAGATGGTCAAAGCGAAAGGACCATTCAGACATTAGAAGATATGCTCCGTGCATGTGTAATTGATTTCGGAGGAAATTGGGATACTCATTTACCATTAGCTGAGTTTTCCTATAATAACAGCTACCATACGAGCATTAAAGCAGCACCGTTTGAAGCTTTATATGGTCGTAAATGCCGCTCACCGCTATATTGGGCGGAAGTTGGTGAAAAACATTTGACAGGCCCTGAGATTGTCCAGGAAACCACTGATAAGATCTTCAAAATTAAGGACCGTCTAAAAGCGGCCAGGGATAGACAAAAGAGCTACGCTGATAACAGACGAAAACCATTAGAATTTCAAATTGGTGACCGAGTAATGTTAAAAGTCTCACCATGGAAAGGCGTTGCAAGGTTTGGTAACCGTGGTAAGCTCAATCCTAGATACGTTGGACCATTTGAAATACTGGCTAGGGTTGGCCCTGTGGCCTACAAACTCAAGCTACCATAGGAACTAAGCAACGTACACAATACATTTCATGTGTCAAATCTCAAAAAGTGTCTATCAGATGAGACTTTGATCATACCGCCTGATGAAATTCACATTGACGATAAACTTCATTTCATCGAGCAACCAATTGAGATATCAGATTGGAAGGTTCAAAAGCTGAGACGTAGTCGGATCAAACTGGTTAAAGTACGTTGGAACTCAAAACGTGGTCCTGAGTATACATGGGAACGAGAGGACCAAATGAAAACAAAATACCCATCCTTGTTTAAGGATACACCAGTTCAAGATGACACGAATTGAATTTCGGGACGAAATTCTTTTAACAAGGGGAGAATGTGACACTCGACATTTCAGGTCAATATCCGTACATGTATTAAACAATTTTACATTATAATTATTCTTGTGATTTACTTAAATTCACAAACAAGGACATGAAGGACTAACAAAAACCGAGCATTGTCTCAGTTCACATTTGGTAATTCTAGGAGTTACTGGTTCACGTGTCATAGGAACCGAATTTATTTACCCCCTTTAAAACTCTAATAGATGTTAATACCATTAATAAATTAGTGGTAAAAACAAATTGTTTGATTTATTTTGACCCAAACCACCCACCCTTGACTATTCGGCCGAAATGCAGAGAAAACCATTCCCCCCATTCTCACGTCCCATTTTACCATATTTTCAGATATAACCCATACCCTTTCACTCAAAACTCTCACAAACCTTTTATCTCTCTCATTTTCGTACGAAAATCTTCTCATTTCTCTTCAAAATCGAAGCCAAGTTTTAAGGTAAAAATCCACCACAATCCAGTGTTTTAAGAAGATTTCAAGTGTTTCTAAAGAAAGTTCAACAGAAGATTCGAGACCATTCTCTGTTTTCTCTCATCATCTTCATCACTGTTTTTAAGGTAAAAACTCGATATTTTTCATATTATGTTCTTTAAAACCGTAACTAAACTTACATCTTATTTAAACGCAAGAAAGATAACAAGAAGAGTGTGTCGAATTCAAGTTTAAAACATCAAAATGTGCCGGACTGATTTTGTCAAAACAGAAGTCCAGTAATCGAAACTAGGAGTTTCGATACCTGTTTCTCAATCGAAACTAGGAGTTTCGATACATGTTGCTCAATCGAAACTAGGAGTTTCGATACCTGTTTCTCAATCGAAACTAGGAGTTTCGATACATGTTGCTCAATCGAAACTAGGAGTTTCGATACCTGTTTCTCAATCGAAACTAGGAGTTTCGATACATGTTGCTCAATCGAAACTAGGAGTTTCGATACCTGTTTCTCAATCGAAACTAGGAGTTTCGATACATGTTGGTCAATCGAAACTAGGAGTTTCGATACCTGTTTCTCAATCGAAACTAGGAGTTTCGATACATGTTGCTCAATCGAAACTAGGAGTTTCGATACCTGTTGGTCAATCGAAACTAGGAGTTTCGATACCTTTTACTCAATCGAAACTAGGTTGTTTCGACTCCTGACCACTCCATCGAAACTAAGTAGTTTCGACACACATATGCCCAATCGAAACTAAGAAGTTTCGACACCTGTACAACAGTCCCAGTTGGGCAGTAACTCAAAACTATTTTATAACAAACATGTGTTGAAAAACTAAAACGATATTTAAACAAACATAATCAGATTTACAAGGTCGGTGAACAATTTACAATTAAGACGTTGGTCTTAACAACAATTTACCCTTGGTATCTAGGGTACAAACAGTCAAGGTTGACTACAACAAATATTATTACAAGTATATACACAAACACAAGGTGAGTTTCACGGCCCCTTTCTTTTTACTGTTTTCAAATATTTGGGGGAGAAACATACTTACAACTATTTTATGGGATAACAAGAGAATAAGACACGACTTTTATGTTTACATGGGATGAGAACAACACAATGGAGGCCGCGAAAGTCCCCTGGAACAACATAGTAACCATTAACTGTAGCCTAGGGTCCTATGAATAGTACTATGGAGAGTGACGTCTCCCGGTCATGGTTAGTCGCGCTAACCACAATCTGGAGGATTTATGGCCGCATAGAACTGAATAACGAAATTAGGGGCGTGTACACATGTCAAGGTTTGGTTACGCCCCATGTATGAACATATTATTTGTATTCCTAGCTAGTTTACAAATGGGTCAACAATTCTTATTCTGTTTATCACATATAACTGAAACTATTTACGAACAATTGAATTTTACAAAGAACTATTTGATTAAACCTGTGAACTCACCAACCTCGTGTTGACGATTTTAAGTATGTTTTTCAGGTAACTGAACGTGATTTCAAGGTTAGCAATGTAGATTACATGCATGCACGATGGATACTACTCAAGGAGGATTTCCCTTGTATAACTCATTGAGTTGAGTCATATTTGTGAAATCTTAACTTTTTGTAAACTCAGATTATGTTTTGTAATGTAAAACATTAAACTTGTTAATGTATCCATTTATCATGTATGTGTTTGCGGTAATCATATGCTTTGGAAACCATGAACGTTGCGCCTCGCGTTTCCGCCTTGGCGGGGTGTGACAGAAACGAACGGATCTCAGAGGGTGTGGATGGTGTACTCCAATTCTTGATAGCGGTGACTTTGGCTGGATCGACGTGTATACCCTGGTTGTTGATCACGTGACCCAAGAAATGAATTTCTCTAAGCCAGAATTCACACTTGGAGAATTTAGCATAAAGTTGTTCCTTCTTCAAGAGTTCCAAAATCAGCTTAAGGTGGGTTGTATGATCCTCTTGGGTTCGGGAGTAGATCAACATGTCATCGATGAAGACAATGACAAATTGATCTAGGTAGGGTTTGCAGACACGGTTCATGAGGTCCATGAACATCGCGGGCGCATTGGTTAACCCAAAAGGCATAACCATGAACTCGTAGTGTCCATAACGAGTTCTAAAAGCAGTTTTGGGAATGTCCTCTTCATGGACTCGGAGTTGATGATACCCAGATCGGAGGTCAATCTTCGAGAAACAAGTTGCTCCTTGCAGTTGATCGAAAAGGTCATCGATCCTAGGTAGCAGGTAACGATTCTTGATGGTATGCTTGTTTAGTTCACGGTAGTCGATGCACATGCGGAAGGACCCATCCTTCTTCTTGACAAAGAGACCCGGAGCTCCCCAAGGTGAGAAGCTCGATCTAATGAATCCCTTGTCCAGCAGCTCTTGCAGTTGGCTAGATAGTTCTTGCATCTCAGAAGGGGCTAGGCGGTACGAAGATTTGGCAATGGGGTTAGCTCCCGGTAAAAGATCAATCCGAAATTCAACTTGTCGAGTTGGGGGGAGTCCATGCAAGTCATCAGGGAATACTTCCGGAAAATCTCGGATGATCGGTATATCTTGTAATTTCTTTTCTTCAGATTTCTCGACCACATGTGCCAAGAAAGCATAGTATCGCTTCCTTAAATATCTACGTGCCTTCATGCAGGAGATGAATTTCAAACCTTTGCAAGGTTTCTCTCCAAAGATTTTCAAGGTCTCACCGGATGGTAGAGGGATACGAATGAGTTTCTCCGAACAGTTGATTTCCGCATGATTGTGGGATAGCCAATCCATTCCCACGATGATATCAAAACTCCCAAGAGTGATGGGAATCAGGTCGATAGAGAATGTGTGATCGTTGAGAGTTAGAGCACAACCTCGGACAACGGAATGCACTACAGTTAGTTTGGCATCAGCTATTTCTATAGTATAAGAAGGTTCAAGAGCGGTACGACAAGTTTTAAGTAAAGGTTCAAATTCTAAGGAGACAAAGCTTTTATCCGCTCCGGTATCAAATAAGATAGAGGCATAACGATTATTGATGAGAAACGTACCAGTAACCACGTCATTGTAATTTGTGGCCTCGGTTGCTCCTATGGCAAAAGTGCGAGCACGTGCACCTCGGTTATTGTTGTTGAGCTTCGGGCATTGGTTTTTGTAGTGATCAGGAGCACCACATTCATAACAGGCCCTACCATTGATGATGGCAGGAGTGGCAGTTTGGGTAGTAGCAGCCTTTTCAGCTACGCGACAATCGTTAGCAAAATGACCAAGCCTTCCACATTTAGTGCACGAACGACATTGAACAGTAGTAGGGTGATGGTATTGACACCTTGCACACAGCGGGTGAGGTCCACTATATGGCTTCCTGCCAGGTGCAGGTCTAGGTGCTACATGGGCAACAGGAACAGCTGGGGTAACCATGGCAAAGCTTTTAGAGGTCTTTTGCTTCTTGTGGCGATACTCAGGCTTTTTCGCCACTTCCTCCTTAACTCTCTTGCCACCTTTCCTGAATAGAACTCCAGACTTAACTAGATCGTCCGTTAAGGACGCAGATAAACGAATAGCAGCTTCAAGTGTTGTTGGGCTACTACCCATGACAGTACCCCGAATTTGAGGCGGAAGGCCTCCAATATAACGATCAATCATTCGGGTCAAGGGTGTAACCAGATGAGGGACTAGGATGCAGAGTTCATGAAAGCGTGTGGTGTACGCCTCACTCTCCCCACTATCCTGGGTAAGGTCCCACAGCTCAATCTCCAACTCCTTCATCTCATTGCTAGGACAGAACTCCTCGATCATAATTTCCTTGAGCTTATCCCAATTCATAGCAAGAGCTCCTTCCCTACCCCGAATTTTCTTTTCAGCATTCCACCAAGTCAGTGCCCTCCTTTGGAAGGCACTTGAAGCATATTTTACCTTAAGTTCATCGGGGCAGTCACTCATCTCAAATGTGTTCTCCATGCCTTCAAACCATTGCAATAGCCCTGTCGCACCTTCACATCCAAGGTACTTGTGTGGGTTACAAGAGTTGAAGTGCTTGAAAGTACAAACACTCCCACTAGATCCTCCGGTGGAGTTGTTGATTTGTGTGACAATAGTGGGTAAGACCACTGCAAGTTGTTGAGTGAGCAGGGTGGCTATGGCGGTGGTTTCGGGGGAGGCTTCACTGGTGTTAGCCATGGTGTTATCAGGATCACGACGAGGAGGCATTCTACGAAAAAGAAATCATAAGTCGGTAGTTAGGATAGACATTCAAGAATTAAAAGTGATAATATTTATAAATAAAATCACTCATTCATTAATATTAATGTCTTACAAGATAAATAAAACATATATTTAAAACATATATGTTGAATTACAAATGAAATATAAAGACAAAACTGACTAGTCAAAATTCAAGATTCGGATGAATGATACTAGTGAGACGTGTTTTAGCCTATAAGTGAGCACTCACTCCAAGGGTCCCCAGGTAAGTGCGACTCGTAACGAACGTGCCTCACTTTCCTTTGACAAGACCCCTAGTGTACAGGCTCTCACCCTTCCAGATTACACGTGTCTCTAGTATCACTATCCAAGCCTTTGATTTTGATGAGAACATTATGGATTGGGCCTTGCCCAAGAGTTGGATTCAGCTTCACAAGTCAGCTTTCTTTTCTTGAACGGGAGTTGGGCCTCAGAAGTGGTTCCAACATGGCTCTCTTGGTCTTCGGATTCCGAATCACTTGATATGTTGATTACTTCAGGCTTCGGTGCAGGGCGGCTTGTCGCATCGGAGATTAACTCGGGCTTGACATTATGTTTCGAGGGTAGCAGGCTTCCAGAGAAAGATGATCGTGGTGAGATTAGCCTACTCCAACTAATTGGGCTTTGGGACCCATCATCGGAAATAAGGCTTGAATTGCTAGAGATGTCAGCAGAGTACGACGACATACTAAAGATAAGAGAGTTAGTGGATTAGAATCACATAAGCATATAAGTTTCAAAGGGGAGCTTAGGTTATAGTCTAGGTCAAATGGTTGCCTAATTCTCTATAACCACGGCTCTGATACCAATCTGTCACACCCCAACCGTGCATCTTAACCACGGGTGCGACTTAATTGACAAAAGAACATAATGGAATAAAGAAATTTACTATTAAAGTTTCATAATATTAAAAAAAAAATCCCAATTACATAAGTTTCGAATTAAACCAAACAGATAACATGTTCAAAAGACAAGCAACTTAAAATAAGATTCTTCAATTGATATCTAGGCAAATCCAATGTGATATTGACTTGACCTATCACGAGCTTAATCACCTGAAACATGTACGAAAAACAAGTGTCAACTAAAAATAGTTGGTGAGAAATCACAGGTTTAATAAAAGTATAAGTTTGACAAAGGTGACAATTCATATTCCAAGATCATCATATAGCACGTAATAAAACAAACACATGATTAGCAAATCCAACCTAAAATGATGAGTGACGAATAAGTGCTACAACTCGCAAGTTGCACTGATAATGAATAAGATGTCCAACCAAAAGTTGTCCATAAAGTATATGCGGTTTCCATCCTATGGACCATATTTGTACTACCGTTGGCTTGAAAGTTTCAAGTTAAGGATTTGCAAGTTTAACGTTTATCATGTTGTGTTCATTTACTCACATACATATATGATTCGCTTGTTTTAGAATTGTTTGAAAACGTGTTTTAATGCGTGCCAACGCGTACATGTTTCCCCCAAAACGATTTGAATAAAGTGGGGCTATAAAGTCTCACCTTGAAAGCTAGACTAGATAAGAAACTTGAACGAATAGACGAGATGAATCACGGACCAGACCCTAAACAAATAAATAAACCAGTTTTAGGGTAGGTTCGATGGTTACGAGTGTTAGATAGGCGGTTCGGGTCATAAGATTAAGAATTAGTTGCAAAAATAGAGTTTTAGTTGATTTTTAGATTTGGACAGCAAAGTAGCTGAACAGAAACAGGATTGTTAAAAATATCAAACGACGTATAAAAATTATGAAATTTTATAGGGAATTAGCTCAAGTCGTCCCGAAGAAGTTTCGTTTAGAAAGTTTTTCCATTTGAGACTCGAATCATAGCCAAAATAGTCCAACAAGACAGAAAGTACTGAAAAAGGTTTCTATCCCGTTTTGGCTACTACGGAGTCATACTTTTGAATTATAAAATGATACAATTATGGTTGGAAAGGAAATTCGACGAACTACATCTTGGAAATTGAGTTTTCTCAGTTTAGATTAATTATGGTCAAGTTACGCTCAGTTAAATTCAGCACAGTTTCTGTCCAAAATCAGTGGTTGCACTTATGTGGTCCGTTTAGGGTTTTAAGATTACCGAACGCGCAAATAAAACTTATACGAATGTTATTATGTTATTATAATACATAATATAATCAGATTAGGTTAGCCAAAACATCCCGTGTCACCAGTCTAGCCATGATATTCACAGAATGCAATCGGCATAGCCGACACGAGCAAGCGGATTCTATATTTAATTAGCGTGTGAGTTCATATAAGTAAAATATAGAATAAATAACATGTTTTAAGTTAGCAAGAACATACTAAAGCATCGGCAAAGCCACTTTTGCAATAGTTGTCTTGAGGATTCGCAGAATGCGACGGCATAGCCGCCATTGCAAACGGGATCCTTTGTTTGTTAGTTGGTGATGTTAGCTTGATTTATTAGTTTGATTAAGATTATTAGAGGGTTTTTAGGGCTTAGGTTTCACATGATCAAGTGATCATGGATAGAAAATAGAAAAAGATTGAGGGGATGAAGAAAGAATAAAATAAAAAGACGGTATTCAACTTCGGAGGGTTACTTACTTGTTTGATCTTCAAACTCTTGGAATCCTCTATGGGATTTTCGAAATATTCAAGGTTGGGAAGGGATTTCACAACTTAGGAGGGGTTGGGTGTGTTTGAGGGAGAATTAGCAAAGAAAACAAGATCCTAAGCCTCCTATTTATACTAATGGTTGAAGGGGTGTAAATATGGAATGTCTTGGAAAGCAATTTAGGGTTTTAGGGCCCTCAAATCTGTGAGATTTTCCTCAATGGGGCTGGGTTTTTTTGTGATTTCTTGCTTGGGCTAGGTCCAAGAGTAGGTGGGTTGGGTCCTAGCTTGATCCGGCTGAGTGCTCGCATTCGAAAATTGCGATTTTAAGCATTTCTAAGCGAAATTGGCAAATGTTTTCAACATTAAAGTTGATTGTCAAAACAAAAAGAGTATGTTTAGCTAAAAACATTTAAGTTAAAGTTACGTTATTCGTGTATAGTAGTTGGCGATCGGTGGGTGAGAAAACGGACTTTTTGATCGTGTTTCGAATTTCAGGATTTATTTAAGGAAAGTTTTGCAAACAAACTTTGTTTTAATTAAAGAAATGAATATTTTAAACTTTTAAAACATAAATTAATGTCATGTTAAATGATTTGTCGGTCGTGGACGGTACGTAGTTAACGACGGTTTAAAAGGCGAACGATCGCACGAAAGTACTAACTAGTACTTTTAAGCATCAATTCACATTGAATGGGTTGTAAGAACATGTTTGAGATGTATGGGGGTGGTTCATGTGTATTTAATGTGTCATAAAGATCAATTAAGTCTACGTGCGATCCATGAATCAATCACAGATAAGTATAAGTCTTTGAAATCAAGCATAAACGTAATGTTTCACATGTGAACTAGTATTGTAACAACGTCTGAATAGGATTTCAAGTAAAATGAAATGTCATGTTGATTTTCATTGATAAGTCTAGAATGAGTACAAGTAGTGAAAATCAGAAGTGTCACATATGCGAACGATTTTCTCATGACAAAAGATTTCCGCTTGGTTTTTAGACAACCAATCCATGCCGACGATTACATCAAAACTACCAAGTGTGACCGGCATAAGGTCGATATCAAGAATATGGTTAGCTAGATCAAACTTACAACCCTTAAGAATGTGGGTTGCTTCAATTATTTGGCCGTCAGCTATCTCTATTACATACTTAGCTTCTAACAGAGTTGGAGTTCCTTTTATCATATCACTAAGTTTCTTAGATATAAAACTCCTATCAGCACCAGTGTCAAAAAGGACAGAAGCAAAGTAATTATTTAAGAGAAACTTACCGGTGACCACGTTATGATCGTAGCGAGCTTCTCCAGATCCTAATACAAAAGCTCTTCCTTTCGCCCCATTCCCTCCATTACCATCGTTATTACCGTTATTCCCACCATTGTTGTTCTGATTGGGGTTGTTACTGTTGTTGCCTTGGTTATTACCGTTACCACTACCACTACCATTACCATTTCCACCCCTATTCAACTGAGGACAATTCCTTTGAATGTGCCCCTCCTTGCCGCACTGAAAACATCCTCCGGTAAATTCCTGTGATTGAAATGGTTGCTTGTTCGGGAGTGCAACCCTACAGTCCTTCACAACATGGCCCATCTTACCACACCACTGGCAACGTTGTTGGTCACAAGTGCTCGTGTGGTGATAGCCACATTTGTTGCACTTGGGGTACCTCCCAGCATATTCCCCCTGATTCGGACCTGATGAGGTCGTTTGATTAAAGTTTCTAGCAGGCTCAAACTTTCGCTGCTGTTGGTGCTGAGGTTGGTTGGGTTGGGATCCCTTAGGGTTGGAATGGGAGTTGGAGTGATGGTCGAACTTGCGCTTATTGCTGTCGGTGGATTTAGAAGCTGAACCCCTTGGAGGTAAAGTTCCTTGCGTCACCGCCTGATCGGTCAACTTGTGAGCAAGCCTGATGGTCTGTTAGATGGTGGTAGGGTTGGATGAGGTCACCATGCTTTGAATCTGAGGTACCAAACCTCCAATGTATAGTTCAATCCGTTTGTAATCCGGAGTCACCATGTGTGGGCACATGGTAGCAAGCTCATGGGAGCGGGTAGTAAAAAATTCAATCTCGGAACCCTCCATTTTGAGGTTCCAAAATTCCCCTTCCAACTTTTGGATCTCAACACGAGGACAGTATTCCTCCTTCATCATCACTTTAAATTCCTCCCACGGAAGTCCATTTGCCATAGCTAAGCCCAACATCTGGACTTGAGCGTTCCACCAGGTGAGAGCCGGGCCCTCCAAAGTTCCAGCAGCAAACTTGACTTGATTGGCCACTGGGCAGTTACACATGGCAATCACTGAATCTACTTTGTCGAACAACTGGAGTAGTCCGACAGCTCCTTCAGTCCCGCTAAACGAGTGAGGCTTGCAGTCCATGAATGTCTTGAACGTGCATGCTGGTTGTTGATTTTGCTGATTTTGCTGGCCTGCAGTATTCTGTGCTGCTAAAGCCTCAGCTACACTGTCATTGATTAGTGCCGCCAGCTCTGCCGCTGTCATGTTGATGGTACCTCGTCCACCAGCACGACCTCCACGTCCTCTTCCTGACATGATTCTTCACATTCACAAATACAAAACAATGAGAAATATATCGCATATTAAACATTATTTATGTACAAGTAAAGTCGATACAACATCTAATATTTTGAAAATTAAATAAATTGTAAGGCTACAAAATAAATAACTCAGACATTAAACTTCTCATGCTTTTATTGAATGGGAACAACCTTACCCATCTAGGTTTGAAAAGGAAAATAACATAAGCAAAACATAAATAAAAGGAAGATAGAATAGAAGATCCTCAACATCCTCGTCATCAGAAGAGACGTATGACTGTGCATCATCGATCTCCACCGGTTCCTCCTCAGCTGGCTCCCCCTCTAAGGGCTCCTCCTCGAAGGGTTCCTCTTCAAAGGGCTCCTCCTCAAAGGGCTCCTCTTCATCATCAGATACTGGAATGTCTTCCGGGAATAGGGCCGCTTGCAGTTGGGCCTCCAAGTGAGTCACCCTCTCCTGGAGTCCTTCATTGGCATGGTTTGCTACTTGGAGCTGGGCTTCCAGGTTAGCCACTCTCTCTAAAGTTTCTCCTGTGTCCTGTTCCGAGGTGTCCGCCCTCGTCTCTAAATGTGCAACACGATCCACCAAAATGTTATGGACCTGATCAGTTAGTGCTAACTTAGCAGTCAAGAGTTCAATTCCCGCCTTGTTTTCCTCCACTAGTGATTCCCGTTTCAGAATGCCGGGTATCTCATCGGTAGATTCCTTCATCTCCTTTAATTCCTTAGTTATGATAAATACAAAGGATGCAAAAGCTTGCTCCATGGTGCATGGCAAGCTTGGCAAGGTAGCGGATGAGGAAGTAGAACCAAAGTAAGGCGATGGAACATTTCCTAGTTCGATCCACATTTGGATCATCTTTGGATACGCACTCCAATTAATTGTCGGGCTCCTTGCTCGTGCATTGCTCGGCTCACCCTGTTCCACTGAGTTGTCACTAGAACTAGTCCGACGCCTTTTGGGCTCCGGGGACGATAAGATAGATCCCTTAGGTGATGGTGGCAGAGTTGACGACATAATCCTGTAATATAGTACATAAGTGCCAACCATACAAACGCTTATGACATGTAACTAATGTGTGAGGTTATTGTCTAGTATGCAATCCTAGTTCTCTATAACTAATGGCTCTGATACCAATCTGTCACACCCCCAATTTCAACTAACGGAGTTTTACCGTTTTGGGACGTGACACACCAGGATCTCAGACATCAGTTACATCAAACGACACTATATGGGACATAAGTGTAATATAATCAAAGTTCAGAGTTTAAATGAGGAAGCGTAAAGAAAATAAATGCGCAAAATACACGCGCCCCAAAAAGAAAGTCCAAACGTCCAAGTCCAAACAATAATAAAAAGAAAACAATCAAAGTAGCAAGACATCAATAAATCAGAAGCATCCCATGCATGATCCTAGTTGTGCACCTGTTTCTTAACTTAGCGACCTGAGAAAACATGTAAGTAAAAATGTCAACACGAGGTTGGTGAGTTCACAAGTTTCAATATATAAATAAACGTTTACCAGATTTATTGTACAATCAACATATATATACCAATGAGTAGCTAACCCATGTTCATGTTTGCTATTACGCTCGCAACCGTAAACTGACTGTTTGTATTGCCTCCCACCAGGTATATCAACCACGATGCACGTTTAGGTCAATATTGCACCCGTTCGATATCCAATCGAGTTAGCGCGACTAACGCGGGTGACGTTTGTCAAACCCAGTAGTACTACCCAACATACCTCGCTATATTCATATTTAAACGGTTCGATGTGAGGACTTTCATGATAGAGTTTACGCATAGTCATAACATGTGATATAAAATGAAGTACAAAAATCAAAAAGAGTTTGCGTCATGTTTTCTCCCCCAGTTTAAAAACAGTAAAAAGGGGCCGTGAATACTCACCTGAGCTTGAGTAGAGATTTGAATCACACAAGAGAAAAGTTGGAACGACGAGTGTAAGTCTCAGACGACTTACGTATGCCATAAAATTATAAAGACATAAATTAGGGACAAGTTGGGATTTGTGACGACGACACGGAAGATTGGACGCCCTAACGCATTCTAGGGATTTAAGAGTAGACGAACGTGTCTACGGAATCATATATATATATATATATATATATACATATCATAATAATTAAGGTAAATGCGTTACGCGTCGAACGTTAATAACGAATAATAAATAAATAAATAAGTTCGTACGTTCGAGTCGTTTACAAAAGTTAGGAAAATAATATAATTTAATATATTATTTTAGATTCATAAGATTAATAATTAATCATTGGCAAAAATAACAAATATGTTATTTTTATTCGAGCAAATAACGTAGGTAAATAATATAACAACTTATATTATTAAATAGTTTAAAACGTCGCACGAGATATTTAATTAAAGTGGAATAATATAAATATATATTATTTAGAAATAGGAGTCACGAGTTAAAAATAATATTAATATATTATTTCATACGAAGTCGGGGTTGACATTAGTATAAATATATTATTTTAAAAGTGGAATTATTACCAATTATAAGTTATAAAATCAAACCCGAGCCTACGGGTTGTTTTCCGGGTTAAAACACTTTAATATAACATTATATTAATATAACAATTTATTTGGTAATTAAAATAATAATAGAAATCGGTTTTTAAAAATAAATGTGGGTGGAGAGACTCGAACCCGGGTCTCTCCCCCAATAGCACACACACTTAACCAGTCCCACCTGCTAGGGTTATCGCAACAGAACCCGGGTCTGATTGGTTTTATCACTTAAGTCCGGTGGGTTCCCTCCCCACATACACATACGATTGAGACTAGTCCCGAATCAATCAATTTCGTTAATGATCGATCACAATAGCAAAGGGGTTTTGATCATCGGGTATAGGCGAGTCTGTACGAGTGATAAATTGCAAAATTATTAGGTTTAAAATCGTTAAATTATGAAAAGGAGGGCCGAACCCTAGCCCAAGAACACGAGATTAATCTAATCGAATTCGGTATTGATTTGGATTGAAATCATAGGGCTTTTATTAAACGAGAGGTTGCGAATCTGATCATGAAGTTTAATTGGATTAATACAATGTCTAATATCAAAAGCCCCAAATCGAATTCGCAAGAACCCTAGGTTAGTGATCTCAAACAATTTGATGTTATAAGTTTGAATTAGCATAGGGCTTTTGATTAGTAAGAAATTCCTAAACTAATGGCATGATTTAATTGAATTGAAAACAAGTCTAGAATCAAAAGCCCCAAATCCGTTTACGAACAAACCCTAGAATCAATATCATATTCAATTCGATAATGTAAGCCCTTAAAAGTATAGGGCTTTCGATCTAGACGTCCAGGCGAGTCTGTAGACATGATCAATTTCAGTATTAATTATCGAATTGATAGGGTTCAATTAAACAGAATGCGTATGAACCCTAAGTTCTTGATTTTGATCGAATTGATATTGTAAGCCCTAGGTTTCATAGGGCTTTTCATCAAGAAGTATAAACGAAGGTGAGGGTGTGTTGAATTACCAGAAACAGTTGCGAATCGACCGAGATCGACTAGGACGTCTCCGACTTCGCGCACGGTTGTTCTCTTGCGGCTCCGGCTTCGATTTCCGTGGAATTGATGTACGCAGAAGCTTTAGTTTGATGCGACTTGTGTGAGTGTATGCTCAATTTGTGAAAACAATATAAGCATTCGTCGATTTGTATCAAAGGGGCGACGGTTTCGACTTGAACACCCATTATTGGGTTTAATTTGATATAATACGAGAATTAAAGGTTCCATGATGATCGTGAATGGCATTTAAGTCTGTTTCAGTTACGAATTCTAATCGAATTCGGCTAATATTCACGGATTCAAGCTTCAAGAACAACGGTTTGACTTTGAAAGTCAAACGAAATTGGAATTGAATCAATTATAGAATAGGTCCCTCTGATTTCTCATATTGAGTTTAGAAATTTGGCGAAATAAGTCCCTGGAGTTTGGATTGGGTTATATAAGTTAAGGTTTAATCGGATTTAGTTAACAGGGTTAAGTTTTTCTATAGGGTTTTTAACGGAATTGTTAACGGAGTTAACCGGAAAAGTCGGGTTGTCACAAAGTTCTAGAAAGCTACCAGCATTAATCACTGTGTTAGACACTGTCCTACGATATTACAACCTAGTAAACAGCCAAGGTCCTGTTAATCAGAGACCAAAAAATATACACACTAAACAAAGGGCTGATACACATTTTATAGAAAGTTCAGTCATTACATTTGGAAATTACGGTTTACAACAATGTAATGACCCCAATACAAAGTTTCGTCCAATTGTTGGAATGAAGCTGACAGATAAGCAACAATACTTATTAGATAACCTTTGGCATATTCAAACCATGCCACAGACTTCGACATTCAAAGTACATGTTTTAAATGCATTAAGCATTTACTTTCATGGGCAAAGCTCAAAAATCCCCGAAAAACAACAATCAATGTTTACTCACTACATCGTTTTTTGAGGAACAAAGATTGGTATCTTCAATAAATGGGAGACAGTTGCAAAATTTATACAATGTCCAATTCCCATTTACAGAGGTTTTTACAATTTCGCTGAAGCTTTAAAAACAGCCGGGGAACATTTTGGCACAAATAGTTTCTATAATGAGCCAGAAGAAGTTCAATCATTTTCTGAAATAACAAAAACTAATCATGAACAAATAATCAAAGCTCAGGAAGAAGTAATTGTAAAGCTTCAGGAACAGTTGATGAAAAAGGGACAATATACACATCCTATACAAGCCCATATTGAAAACAGCCTCATAAAACAAAAAGTGGCTATACTCGAGGCAAAGAATAAACAGTATATGCACAGGCTCGAGAAAACAGAAAAAACAGTTCCTCAAAATAAAAGCTATGAAGTGTTCAGAATAAGAATGCTTGATATACCATGGAAACAATGCTTACAGCCAGTTATTGACATATTCCCAGAATTCGAACAAATTATTTCACAAAAAAGTTTGTTCATAATTTCCAATAATTTTATACAATTTACAACAAAAAATTATTGATCTTGCGTTTCAAGACACACCCAATGCAGGAGAACAAACTCCTAAGATACCTGGTCATTTTCCTTGGGAAAGATTAAGATTATTAGGAGAACGCCATTATATACAGATTTACTCAGATCTAAATTGGAGAATGCTTTTGCCATTCATAGGCGAAGGCGATACTTTAGAAATAGATCATATTGTTGATCTAGACGAAGAAAGTGAAGAAACAGTTCCAGGATCACCAACATCAATCGACAGTACACACAGGGACTTCTAAAACGTAAGCCATGACGTAGAAGTCCAATTATTGAAAGAAGACAGGTGATTACACAGGAAAAGCAGCCGACAGCTTTACAGCACGATACAATAATTGTTCACAAAAAGTTTTTGTCGTTCCCATCTTTAATTTTTATCCGTTTATTTTTCTTTTTTGCTTTAAGATAGTGCGCATTATTGCGCTTTTCTTTTTTGTTGTCTTTTGTTTGCCATGCCTATAAAAGAAGGCATTAGTCTCAGTTGTAATTACACCAAAAAATATCAATAATAAGAAATTTTTCAATCCTCTCTATGGCATACTAAATTTTCCTACCCTCTTCAGCACAACTCTAACACTATAATCCTTAATCGATCTTCATATCTTATCCCTAAATATCCAAAAAAAGTCTTTTTATTGCAAATATTATCATACGCATCCGCCGTGCATATCTCCATTTTCACTACCAGCTTTCGTTACCAGCTTATTGTAAGTATTTTAAATTACTTCAATTTCAGGTTATTTTCAGTTTATGAAATCTGGTACCCATCAATCAATTGGTATCACAGCAAAGGCTTTTCTAAATTCTAAAAGACAAAGACATGTCCATACAAGGCAGCTGTGTATGCTTAAGTCCTATTTTAATGAAAACCCTCTTTGGTGAAGAATAGGGAAAAAAATTTTCTTTGATATAAATTCAGATAAGTTATCATAATTCCTGACTTTTATGTTAATATGCTAAATTGTTAAATTAGTTTATGATTATCAATATTGGGATATGAGAAAATATTAAAAGGATTAATAAATGTGAAGAGTGAAGCTAAAGAGGCGGATTTCTCCAATCATATATCCTCTAAACTCTAATTCAATACCTAAAAAACTCGATTTCTTAAATCTAGAATTCTCTGAAAAAGTGAACAAACCAATCAATACAAATAACTATAATTTAATTTGTAGAATCAAAAAAGATTACGAGCATAGTTTACATACATATAATATACATCTAAACGCCTTAACAGATCTAATAATCAACTTAGGAATAAATCTACAAAAAGAATCTATTTTTAACAGACAAGTGTTTGATAAAATACTAACTAAAATAAATAATAAAACAGAAGAATATATAAAATATATAGAAAATCTAGATTACATCAAAGATCAAAACAACCAAATCCTTAAAGAATTAAAAGAAATGAGAAAGAATAACTCAGAAAAGCAAGATTTAAATAACGACATAAACAAAGTTACTGAAGCTATAAACAAGTTAAGTTTAGAAGATATAAAAATACAACCAAAACCTTATAAACATTGGCAACCAAGAAAATGATAAATAGAAATTTCTTAGGACAAGGAAGAATACTGCAAGAAGCAAGAAATTCTACAAGCAATATACAAGATACTATAACATCCGACACTTTTTTAAACAAAATAGTTAGAAGAGGCTCAGGATCTACTAGCACAACACCCACAGTACAGTTAGAAGAAGAAATAGATCTCAATAGAAACATAAATATATACAATCAACATCAACTTGATATTCTAAACCCAAAAATATTATACCAAACATGAATCCTAAACATCAATATAACATTAATACGAAGCAGTAGAGAAGAAAGCTTAAGGGTTATAGACAAAACAGTAACAGTAGACTTAATTTCACAAGAAACTATACATAAAATTAAGCAATCTGGTAAAAACTTTGTTCATACAGGATTAATAGTCACAGGAATAAAAGTTTTAGGAAGAAAAAATTTAGGAACAAAATTATTAGCCTTAATATTAGATAAAAGTTGGAAAACAGAATTAAAAAAAGACTATAATATCAGGAATGGAAGTTGACCTTAGTCAAAATACAGCTCTATTCTATTGTACACCAGGAATCTTAAAAGACATTAGAGATCTACAAAACCTAAAAATAGCATTACAAACCAAAGGTTATGAAAATTCTAAAGGAAATAACATAGTTATAAGTATAGGAATGCTAAGAAAAGCTAGTAACAGATCAGTCATGAAATATAAAGTAAATATAGAAGGAATTGTACAAACAATAGCATCAAAATCTGTACAAATGATAGACCAAGTAACAATAAATCCTGAAGAACTGGCAGGATTAGAATGGGATATAAATGAATTACAGGAAAATGAAAACGCAGTCTTAGTACCAAAAAAGAGTCTTATATATGAAGGAGCAGATGGATTACAAAGTATAAGATTCATAGATTTTGAACAGAAAAATAATATAAATGAATAACATAATGAAACCACTAGAGAAAATAATTTTATGAATTTAGAAGAAGATAGTGACAAAGAACCCATCTACGATACAAAAGATGAAGAAGATGAAGAAATAAATACAGAATTCTTACGTTTCGAAGAAGAAGAACTAGATTACAGTATAATAGATTATTTAGACGATTTTGAAGAGGACAAACTAACAGCTTTTAAAATAGAAGAAACAAATAAAACTATAGAACAAATTCTAGACAGAAAATTTACCGAATTAAATATACAGGAAGAAGTAGATGATATGATAATAGATTGTATAACAGAATTAGGATTAACTTATGAAGAAAGTTACAAAAAACTACAAAATTATTATAATCTACCACTAGTCGAAGACATTTTACAAGGAAAAACTATGTTAACAAAATTCTATAAACAAGAACAATCTTTTATGGATCAAGATATGAAAAATCCATTAAAAAGAATAAGATGGAATCAAACAAGTGGTGAATCTTCATATGAAACATCAGGAAGAGAACCATGGTTTCCCCTACCATAAATTACCAAGAAGAATCAAATTTCAAAGGAAAAGGTAGTAGATTACCAATAGGACACATACACAGTGAGGTTATGTTGCTACTTGAACAACAAAAACCACAACTATGGATAGATGAAATTTTAACATGGGAACAAAATATAGTTAGAATGTGGGAAACAAACAAAAAGGATAGTATGGACATGTTCGCTTACTTAGAAACCACATTAGGACCTATAGCTCTTAGCCTTTGGCAAAGCAAAAAAACACAAGACCCAGAAAGTATAAATGCATTAAAAGCATTAGGAGATAACCCATATAACTTCACATCCCAAATTATAACTCTTATTCTAGGAGTAGATCCAGCAAAGAATAATTGCCTAATACAAGATACAGCCATTAGAAACTTAGAACAAATAAGTATCGCAGATATGAAATATATAAATGAATTCACATTAGACTTCACAAGGCTCCTATCACAAACAAGACAAGCAATGGAAGACAATTTATGTGACATTTTCTTTATAAAATTACCAGGAGATTTAGGAAGAAGAATACATGAATCAAGGAAATCAACATATGGTACACAACTAGGTCTAGGAATAGGACCTAGAATAACTTATACATTCGGGATATTAGAAGATAAGCGCAAAGAAGTAGCCCTACAAGAACAGCTTAAACGAAATGCTTATGCATTTTGCAAAACAACAATTTACACTCCCAAGCTTATGGATTTTATGATAAAAAGAAAAAATTAAGAAAAAGTACAACTTATAATAAAAATTATAAGTATAAGTCCAATTACAAAAATAAATACGTACGAAAACCACAAACGAGAAAATGCAAATGTTTTATTTGCGGCGATGAGAACCATTTAGGCAATAGATGCCCAAATAAAAATAAAAACACAGAAAGATCAAACTTAATAAAACAATTAGATGACTATGAAATAGAAATTAAAAAAACAGATGATTCTGGAAACGAGTCCGTTTACAGTATTTATAGTGAAGACGACAAGCCAATAACAAAAGTCACATATACCTATATGAATACAGAAGAATGTATACACAACTGGATAAGTCAAAAAAGAAACAACCATATAAAATGTTACAACTGTGGATATTATTCAAGCATAGAAAAAATATTACAATGTAACAAATGTTTTAACGAAATTTGTTGTATATGTCTCAAAAAATTATACAATGAAAACATAGAAGAAGTAATAAAAACTAATGCAAGTAGTAGTACAACAAAATTAGAAGATAAAATTGAAAAACTAGACTTAATAATAGAATTACATGATCTTAAGATAAAAAATATGGAAAACAAAATACAAGAATTAGAAGATCATATCCAAAGGAAAAAGGAAGTTTAGCAAGAAATAGTACAAATGTCAACAGAAGAAAATGAGCTAGTATTTGTACAAACACAAGGATCAATGAACATGATAAATATACAGTGTAGATTATGGTTAGACCATAATAAATTCATAGATTTAACAGCATTAGTAGATACGGGAGCCACTAAAAGCTTGATATCACATAGTATAGCTCCAATAGAATACCATAAAAAATTAACATATAAGCTAGTAAGCAGAACAATTGAAGATAGATTAATCTCAATTAAACATTATCTAGAACCAGTAGGAATACAGTTCTTAGACTTTTCAAAAAACTATAGTATAAAATATGAAATACCACAAATTAACATAAATCCTCAACATATAAAATCTAAAGACTTCGTTCTAGGATTAAACTTTTTGCTGGGATTAAACGGAGCAATTACATTAATAAAAAACTTCATAACACTCAACAAGCATATATATACATTCCCGACAATCAGATATAATAAAACAACAGAAGTCATAGAAAAACAAGGAAAAAAAGGAAGCCTAGAATTCTTAAAACAAAATCATAACAAACAAAGTTTAATAGAAAATGAAAGCATAAGGCTACTAACAAAATTTTTAAGTCATGAACTTGAAAAGGGTAAAGATATAACAAAAAGTATAAATCATCCTATAATTCTACATTTAGAAAAGATAGGGTTAATAGGAGAAGATATAACAAAGTCAAGGGTAAATCATAGGTGTAAATTTAAACTTAAAAACCCTGACATAACAATCAGAACAGCTAATGTAGAATATAGTCCATTAGATAAACAATAATTTAGACAACAAATATTGGAAATGATAAACCAAAAATTAATAAGAAAATCAGAAAGTTCGCAAAGATCAGCAGCGTTTCTAGTAAGAAATCACAACGAAGTAAAAAGTGGAAAGGCAAGAATAGTATACAATTATAAACGTCTAAACGATAATACATAGGATGATGGTTATAACATCCCTAATAAAGATAGTTTACTAAATCTAATACAAAAAATGACAATCTTCTCAAAATTCGATTTAAAATCAGGATATAACCAATTACAGTTAAAAGAAAGTTTTAAACCATGGTCAAACTTTACATTTTCAGAGGGACAATATGAATGGAATGTCCTTAGCTTTGGACTAAAAAATGCTCCATCCATTTTTCAAAGATTTGGTCAGCCAAAACAAATGAAAAAAATTATGCGTACTCCCGTGGAAATTTTCAAAACAAAAACAACTGGACAAGCATAGACTTTGAAATCCAAGCATTAATCAATGCTTTAGACAAATTCGTGCACACTCTCAATGTGTTCCGCTTACGCATTTCTTTCCTCTTCATGTCTTTGAGTCAATGGAGGTCTACCGACTCGGCCAGTACAACCGCCTCGGCGTCCTATTCTTCCTCCACCAGCCATAGTTCCTAGTTTCCTGATAGTTATAATGGGAATACATCAATGCCATTCCTTCAGATCATAGTTTTAGAACAGTACAAGCAAGGTAAAATTTTAATTACTGTGACCGGTTTGTGATTACTAATTTACATTGCTTTTCGGGTTCAAAACTCTTCAAATCGGTTGTGACATTGACATCTATTTGTTCTAAGTTAAGGTATCTATTCTTATCCAAGTGCATTAAATTTAGTAGTTACTTTCCGTGCCGGCGTTGGCGTTGGATACCCATACTGACATCCGTGCGTTCGTCCCATATTCAGCTTGAGTCCAGACATTTAGGGATGTCTGAATCTCTCAAACTATTGCTCTGATACCAACTTGTAAGGCCCCTTTTCCCGAGTAACCTCACTTGTTGGATTTACTCATAAACATAGTCATAATACTGAATTTAATTAAAAACATTCAAGAGTAGTGAAAGCAAACATCATTCGAATATATAACATAACAGCGGAAGTCTTAACAATTAAAAATATAACATTGTCTTAACATATATAAAAAGTGGGATGTCAGTCGTTTGTCGGGTAACCATCATGCCTTCGCACGACCCTTCCTTTCTGTACCTGAAATGTATACTAAAATTCAGCTAATGCTGGTGAGTTCTAGTTTAAAGCGATTAGGTATGAACATTATTTCTTTAAAAGTATGCATAAGTATATAAATATATATATATATATATATAATATATATATATATATATATATATATATATATATATATATATATATAAATACACATTAACATATCAATGACCTTCATTTGTTGTTCATTTGCGAGTACATAAATACGTATTCATAACTTTTGCTTTTCTTTCATCATTCTTATGTGATTACATAGATATGCATTCACCTTTACTTTCCTTAAACTTTCAGTGGTCATACACATAAGGGTGATCAACCCGTCTTTTATTGCGTATGTCACAAAGACATACGCCCTTAAGCTACCGTCGTAGCCCTTTTACTCGTCCGGTCCTAGAAACCGTCCGCCTTAAAACCGTCCGGCCAACCCTCGGCCGTCCGTCTTAACCGTCCTACCGTCGTAGTCCGTCATATTCGCCCGTCTGTCCTAAGGCATCCGTTTCCCACTTAAACTAATTATACAGCCGTGCATCGATTTAGGGACTTACTCCACCGTAGTGGCCATTATTTAGTCTACCTTTCTAGACTTTCCTTTATGACTGCATAATAGTCAAGTGGTCTTCCGTCTATCGTAGTAGTCGTTAGCTTCGTTTCCATCCATAACGTATACATACATTCATAACATGTAATATATAAAACTATAAAGCAAGATTTCATTCATTTATGTTATGCCATTCTTTTATTCATTCTTTGTAAACATACGTGTCATTCTTTGTTCAAAATTCATATTCATATATATATATATATACATATATTTATATCACGTACGATCACGTTGGCATTCATAGAATTTATTCATTTAGTGTATACACTTCAGCCCCAAAACATTTAAAATGATTTGCACATAACATAGAAGGGGGCACATAGAACTCACCTGATGAGCTAGTCTCGTCCTGTCCTAACAGCGGTCCAATGAGTGCCGCACACGATCTGGATTGGTTAATTACACATATATCAGATCTAATCCCGACTCTAACGGTTAAACCATTCTGAATTAGGCGACTATACTGACTTTACTAACCGGTCTGTTACCTGCGCACTTAGCAAGTGCGCAGGGCCTTGTTCTTGCGTACTTAATAAGTGCGTATACTTCGTTTCATGTGTACTTGTTAAGTACGCAGGACCTTCTTCTTGCGTATTTGATAAGTACGTAGAACATTCTTCTTACGTACTTGATAAGTACGTAGGATCTGCTTCATGCGTACTTGATAAGTACGCATGACCTGCTTCCCCGCAAAAACCCTAACTTTCGCATGCGGATCTGATTGTGCCAATCTTACAACTTTCTTTGTTCAAAACGTGCGGTTTTCATTCTAGATGTTAGTCCTAAGCTTATTTTCAAGTTTTATCCGTAAAAACGTCACTTATTTAGCTAAAACCCGAAAACCCCCAAATTAAACAAAAACTCAGTTTAGGGTCGAATCGTTACCTGGATTGGGATTCGGATTCAGTGGTTTTGCTCACGAGCTCAGCAGTAACGTGCTCCTTCAACTTTCTCTCTCTAGGCCCGAGCTCTCCTTTCTCTCTCTAACTTTGCAAATGGTGGAAGTTTACAAGTTTGAGGCTCTCTTGGCCCTTATATACCTGGGCTTCCCTCGGCCCGTTGGAGCCGAGCCCAAGCCCATCCATTTTCCTTTCATTTTTGACGTTTAAATCTCGATCGCGTTATTTTATTTTATTTTATTTTTCTATTTTTGGGATGTTACAAGTCTACCCTCCTTAAAGAGGTTTCGTCCTCGAAACTGCTTATACGTTAAACAATTGAGGGTATAGTCCCCTCATCTCGTCTTCTTTTTCCCATGTCGCTTCTGACCATTTTTTGTGCTTCCATTGTACTTTAACTAGATGAATCGACTTACTTCGTAGTCGTTTCTCAGCTCGGTCTAGAATGGCTATTGGTTCCTCCACATAATTTAGACTGTTATGCACTTCGATCTCGTCGTAAGGTATGTGAGCCGTGTCGTCAGCTAGGCACTTGTGTAAATGCGACACGTGGAACGGGTAGGTCGAGTCTGTAAGCAACTTGACCCACTCTCGCTAAAATCTTGAAAGGTCCGACAAACCTTGGACTTAGTTTGCCACGTTTTCTGAATCAGATGATTCCTTTCCATGGTGATACCTTTAACAGTACCATGTCCCTTACTTGAAACTCTAAATCCCGCCTTCTCTTATCCGCGTATGATTTATGTCTGTCTTTTGCGGCTTTCATTCGAGCCTTGATTTGATCAAATTTCTCGGAAGTAGCTTTGACCACTTCGAGACTTGCAAAATCCTTTTGTCTAATTTCCCCCCAACAAACCGGGGTCCTACATTTCCTCCCATACACCATTTCAAATGGCGGCATGCCAATAGTTGAGTGATAGTTGTTGTTATATGAAAATTCTACCAATGGTAGACGTCTGTCCTAGCTCCTACCGAAGTCAATGATACAGACCCAGAGCATGTCCTCCAAGGTCTGAATGGTCCTTTCAGATTGACCATCGGTTTGAGGGTGGTAAGCAGTGCTGATGTTCAGTCTAGTGCCCATCGCTTCAATGAATTTCTTCCAAAACCTTGACGTGAATCTAGTATCCATGTCGGACACAATCGACAGCGGCATACCATGTCTGCTCACAATTTCATTGATAAATATTTCTGCTAGCTTTTCAGACAAAGAAGTCTCACGTATTGGCAAGAAATGAGCACTCTTTGTCAAGCGGTCGACAATCACCCAAATGGTATCATTGCCTTTAGCTGTTCGCGGTAGCTTGGTAATGAAGCCCATCGTGATCTCCTCCCACTTCCATTTCGGTATTGGTAGAGGTTGCATTTTACCGCATGGCTTCTGGTGTTCGGCCTTAACTAGGGAACACGTTAGGCACTTGTTCACGAACTCGGTCACATCATTCTTCATGCCGGGCCACCAGTACTCTTTCTTCAAGTCTTGATACATTTTGTTTATCCCGGGGTGGATAGAATAGCGGGACTTATGGGCCTCATTGAGTATTTTGGCTCTAAGCTCGCCAACCTTAGGTATTCACATCCGGCCAAACCTAGTTCGTACACCGTATGCATTTGCATCCAAATTCCCCTGTTGTCCATCTATTCTTTCCCGTTTTATATTTCTTTCTAATAGTGCTTCATCTTGTGCCTTTGATATTTCACTCATCAAATCTGGCGTTATAATTAGCTGACATGCTTTGATCCGTATAGGTTTCGATTCTTCCTTTCTACTTAAAGCATCAGCCACCACATTGGCCTTGCCTGGATGGTACAATATCTCACAGTCATAGTCTTTCAGTAGGTCTAACCGCCTCCTTTGTCTCATGTTTAATTCCTTTTGTTCGAAAAAGTACTTCAGGCTCTTGTGATAAGAGTAAATGGTGCATTTCACTCCATACAGATAGTCCCTCCATATTTTTAATGGAAAAACTACTGCTGGTAACTCCAGATCGTGAGTTGGGTAGTTAACCTCGTGAATCTTTAGTTGTCGCGAGGCGTAAGCAATTACCTTTCCTCGTTGCATAAGTACGCATCCTAAACCTTGACCCGAAGCGTCAGAGTAGACTACCAAGTCTTCATTTCTCTCAGGTAGTGTCAAGACTGGAGCTTGGGTTAATCGTGTCTTAAGTTACTCAAACGCGTTGTTTTGGGCTGGACCCCATTCATATTTTACTTCCTTCCCTGTCAGTTTAGTTAGTGGTGAGGCTATCCTCGAGAAATCTTGAATGAACCTCCGATAGTAGCCTGTCAATCCCAGAAAACTTCGTATCTCTGTTGGTGTCTTTGGGACGTTCCATTCCTTTACTGTCTCGATCTTTGCAGGATCTACCATGATGCCGTTTGGGTTTATCACATGACCTAGGAATTGGACTTTCCTAAGCCATAACGCGCATTTGGAGAATTTTGCGTACAACTTTTCCTTCTTTAGCACCTCCAAAACCTCTCTTAGGTGACAGTGGTGATCACCCTCGTTTTTTAATAAACTAGAATGTCGTCTATAAAAACTATCACTGATCGATCTAACATTGGTCGACATACCCTATTCATCAAATCCATGAACGCTGCTGGTGCGTTAGTTAATCCGAAGGACATCACGAGAAACTCATAATGCCCGTAACGCGTGCGAAACACGGTCTTTGGTGCATCTTCTTCTCTTACTTTCAACTGATGGTAACCCGATCTAAGATCGATCTTTGAGAACAAACTCGCACCTTGCAGTTGATCAAAAAGGTCGTCTATTCTAGGCAGAGGATATTTGTTCTTTACTGTCCTCTTATTCAGTTCGCGGTAGTCAATGCACATGCGCATGCTGCCGTCCTTCTTCTTTACAAATAGTACCGGAGCGCCCCATGGTGAAATGCTCGGTTTAATAAATCATTTTTTCTGTTAATTCCTATAGTTGAGAGATCAACTCTTTCATTTCTGACGGAGCCAATCGGTAGGGGGCTTTGGCGACGGGCTCAGTTCTTGGCAGTAAGTCAATCTGAAATTCTATTTCCCGATCGGGTGGCAACCCAGGTAGATCCTCAGGGAATACTTCCGGAAAGTTGCACACCACGGGTACATTCTTGAGTTCTTTCGTTTTCATTCTATCGTCAATAACATACGCCAGATAGGCTTCGCAACCGCGCCTCATGTAACTTTCGGCCTTGATCATCGAAATGACGTCTGGAATCGTGCAATTCCAATCCCCGTAAACTGTAATTGGACTGCCGCTAGGAGCTTTGAGGTGTATCCTCTTACGTTTACATATGATTTGAGCTTCGTTGGCAGCTAGCCGATCCATACCCAATACTATATCGAATCCTCCTAAGGTGAGAAGGAATAATCTAGAAGGAAACTTATGGCCCACTATTTCTATGATGCAATCCCTTGTTACTTGGAATACTGCCGAATTTTTACCAACGGCAGTTTGTACGCTAAAGGCCTTTACTATGGTGTTGATAGTGCAATCTAGTTTACGACTAAATGCATTTGATATAAAGTTTTTGTAGCACCAGAGTCAAATAGAATAGCAGCATGTTCATCATTAACCAGAAACATACCTGACACAACATCAGGGTTTCCTCTTGCTTCCTCCTCAGTTAAGGCATAGGCCCGAGTTCTTGCCTTTAGTTGTTCCTGTTCCCTCTCTTTTCCTGAACCAGATCGCCCGGCCTTCCTATAGTTCCTTTTCAGATGTCCAAATAATCCACATACCTGACACTTGACGTCTTTCACGCATTCTCGGGAGAAGTGCCCCGACTTCCCGCACTTATAACATGTGGTGGTGCCGATTCGGCACTCGCCAAGATGTTACCTTCCACATTTCCTGCAAGTTTCATATTCATCTGACCTTGGTTTCTTAATTGCAGTTGCTACATTCCCTTTTCCGGTGCCTCTAGACTGGTTCTCCCACTTTCTCTTTTGTGTCTCATGTGCCGGGTCCTCATTGGCATAATCATCGTAGACGATTCAGCTCAGATTCACTACCGACTCGAAGGTCGAGGGTAGATTAGCTTTCACATGAACACAGACCTTTTGAGGTAGGCCCTTCACATAGTACTTGATCAGTCGCTCTTCAGTCTCTACCAGGTGGGGTACCAGTTGAGCGAGCTTATTGAACCTAGAAGTATACTGGCGGTGCGTCTTGCTGCCCGCCTTGAAATTTAGGAATTCATTTTCCACTCGATCAATTTCGTTATGGGGACATAACTTTTGGATTATCAGCTTCTTCAGGTCTTCCCATGTCATTTTGGCAAGAGCTTTTGGCGAATTTGTCCTCTGAATGTTCCTCCACCAACTTAGTGCTTCATTGGTGAAATAATGAGCAACATACTTAACAGCCTGGTCCAGTCGACACTCGCTGATGTTGATTACTGCGTTCATCCTCTCAATCCATTCGAACGTAGCCACTGAATCCTTGTTCCCATGAAACTTGGGTGGGTCTCCGTCCTTGAAACCTTTGTAAGTACACCCACGATTGCTTGATCCCACCTTTACTTCATCCCCATCACTGTCATACACTTTCTATTCATGATCTCCTTCATCCTCCTCTCTACTTTTCTTTAGTGCCTCAGATAGTAGATCAGGCAATACTTTCTTCAGAGTGAGTACAACTTCGCGTGCAATAGCATCCCTGACCTCGGGTTCCAACTGTAGAGACCCTTGATTATCGTCCCCAGTTGGGGACACATTAGTATCATGCACACTCTCAGTGTGTTTCGCGTGCGCATTCCTTTCCTCTTCATGTCTTTGATTCAATGGAGGTCTACCGACTCGGCCAGTATGACCGCCTCGGCGTCCTATTCTTCCTCCACCAGCCATAGTTCCTAGTTTCATGATAGTTATAATGGGAATACATCAATGCCATTCCTTCAGATCATAGTTTTATAACAGTACGAGCAAGGTAAATTTTTAATTGCAGTGACCGGTTTGTGATTACTAATTTACATTGCTTTTCGGGTTCAAAACTCTTCAAATCGGTTGTTAATTGACATCTATTTGTTCTAAGTTAAGGTATCTATTCTTATCCAAGTGCATTAACTTTAGTACTTACTTACCGTGTTGGCGTTGGCTACCCATACTGACATTCGTGCGTTGGTCCCATAATCAGCTTGAGTCCAGACATTTAGGGATGTCTGAATCTATCAAACTATTGCTCTGATACCAACTTGTAAGGCCCCTTTTCCTGGGTAACCTCACTTGTTAGATTTACTCATAAACATAGTCATAATACTGAATTTAATTAAAAACATTCAAGAGTAGTGAAAGCAAACATCCTTCGAATACATAACATAACAGCGGAAGTCTTAACAATTAAAAACATAACATTGTCTTAACATATATAAAAAGTGGGATGTCAGTCGTTTGCCGGGTAACCATCACGCCTTCGCACGACCCTTCCTTTATGTACCTTAAATGTATACTAAAAGTCAGCTAATGCTGGTGAGTTCTAGTTTAAAACGATTAGGTATGAACATTATTTCTTTAAAAGTATGCATAAATATATAAATATATATATATATATATATATATATATATAAATACACATTAACATATCATTGACCTTCATTTGTCGTTCATGTGCGAGTACATAAATACGTATTCATAACTTTTGCTTTTCTTTCATCATTCTTATGTGATTACATAGATATGCATTCACCTTTACTTTCCTTAAACTTTCATTTGTCATACACATAAGGGTGATCAACCCGTCTTTTACTACGTATGTCATAAAGACATACGCCCTTAAGCTACCGTCGTAGCCCTTTTACTCGTCCGGTCCTTGAAACCGTCTGCCTTAAAACCGTCCTGCCAACCTTCGGCCGTTCGTCTTAACTGTCCTACCGTCGTAGTCCGTCATATTCGCCCGTCTGCCCTAAGTCATCCGTTTCCCACTTGAACTATTTATATAGCCGTGCATCGATTTAGGGACTTACTCCACCGTAGTGGCCATTATTTAGTCTACCTTTTCTAGACTTTCCTTTCTGACTGCATAATAGTCAAATGGTCGTCCGTCTACCGTAGTGGTTGTTAGCTTCGTTTCCGTCCATAACGTATACATACATTCATAACATGCAATATATATAATTATAAAGCAAGATTTCATTCATTTACGTTATGCCATTCTTTTATTCATTCTTTGTAAACATACGTTTCATTTTTTGTTCATAATTCATTTTCATATATATATAAATATATATATTTTTATATCACGTATGATCACGTTGGCATTCATAGATTTTATTCATTTAGTGTATACACTTCAGCCCCAAAACATTTAAAATGATTTGCACATAACATAGAAGGGGGCACATAGAACTCACCTGATAAGCTAGTCTCGTCCTGTCCTAACAGCGGTCCAATGAGTGCCACACATGATCTGGATTGGTTAATTACACATACATTAGACCTAATCCCCACTCTAACGGTTAAACCATTCTGAATTAGGCGACTATACTGGCTTTACTAACCGGTCTATTGCCTGCGCACTTAGCAAGTGCGAAGGGCCTTGTTCTTGCGTACTTAATAAGTGTGCATACTTCGTTTAATGCGTACTTGATAAGTACGCCTGACCTTCTTCTTACGTACTTGATAAGTACGCAGAACATTCTTCTTGGATACTTGATAAGTACGCAGGATCTGCTTCATGCGTACTTGATAAGTATGCATGACTTGCTTCCCAACATTCGCATGCGGATCTGATTGTGCCAATCTTACAACTTTCTTTGATTAAAACGTGCGGTTTTCATTCTAGATGTTAGTCCTAAGCTTACTTTCAAGTTTTATCCGTAAAAACGTCACCTATTTAGCTAAAACCCCGAAAACCCCAAAATTAAACAAAAACTCAGTTTAGGGTCGAATCGTTACCTGGATTGGGATTCGGATTCGGTGGTTTTGCTCACGAGCTCAGCAGTAACGTGCTCCTTCAATTCCGGGTCGATACGCCAACTTTCTCTCTCTAGGCCCGAGCTCTCCTTTCTCTCTCTAACTTTGAAAATGGTGGAAGTTTGCAAGTTTGAGGCTCTCTTGGCACTTATATACCTGGGCTTCCCTCGGCCCGTTGGAGCCGAGCCCAAGCCCATCAATTTTCCTCTCATTTTTGTCGATTAAATCTCGATCGCGTTATTTTTTTTCTATTTTTGGGATGTTACAATTTATTCCTAAGTTGATTATTAGATCTGTTAAGACGTTTAGATGTATATTATTTGTATGTAAACTATGCTCGTAATCTTTTTTGATTCTACAGATTAAATTATCGTTATTTGTGTTGATTGGTTTGTTCACTTTTTCAGAGAATTCTAGATTTAAGAAATCGAGTTTTTTAGGTATTGAATTAGAGTTTAGAGGATCTATGATTAAAGAAATCCGCCTCTTTAGCTTCACTCTTCACACTTATTAATTCTTTTAATATTTTCTCATATCCGAATATTGATAATCATAAACTAATTTAACAATTTAGCATATTAACATAAAAGTCATGAATTCTGAAAACTTATCTGAATTTATATCAAAGCAAAATTTTTTCCCTATTCTTCACCAAAGAGGGTTTACATTAAAATAGGACTTAAGCATACACAGCTGCCTTGTATGGACCTGTCTTTGTCTTTTAGAATTTAGAAAAGCATTTACTCTGATACCAATTGATTGATGGGTACCAGATTTCATAAACTAAAAATAACCTGAAATTGACATAATTTAAAATACTTACAATAAGCTGGTAACGAAAGCTGGTAATGAAAATGGAGATATGCACGGCGGATGCGTATGATAATATTTGCAGTAAAAGGACTTTTTTTAATATTGAGGGATAAGATATGAAGATCGATAAAGGATTATAGTGTTAGAGCTGGGCTGAAGAGGGTAGGAATATTTAGTGTGCCATAGGGAGGATTGAAAAATTTCTTATTATTGATATTTTTCGGTGTAATTACAACTGAGACTAATGCCTTCTCTTATAGGCATGGCAAACAAAAGACAACAAAAAAGAAAAGCGCAATATCTTAAAGCAAAAAAGAAAAATAAACGGATACAAATTAAAGATGAGAACGACAAAAACTCTTTATGAACAATTATTGTATCGTGCTGTAAAGCTGTCGGGAATCTGCTTTTCCTGTGTAATCACATGTCTTCTTTCAATAATTTGACTTCTACGTCATGGCTTACGTTTTAGAAGTCCATGCGTGTACTGTCGATTGATGTTGGTGATCCTGGAACTGTTTCTTCACTTTCTTCATCTAGATCAACAATGTGATCTATTTCTAAAGTACCGCCTTCGCCTACGAATGGCAAAAGCATTCTCCAATTTAGATCTGAGTAAATCTGTATATATGGCCTTCTCCTAATAATCTGAATCTTTTCCAAGGAAAATGACCGGGTATCTTAGGAGTTTGTTGATGCTTTTTGATAAATGATTCAAAGGCATGTATATGAGTACCTCTTTCTGTTAACCATGTAATATTGGAAAAATCTGGGTTTGGGTTAACAGCAATATTTTGTAGGTTTTTGTAAGCAAAATTCGCAAAAATGTTTAGAGTATTTATTCTGTGGTCTTCGAAGATTCTTTTTCTAGCTAGTCTGTATGTGTTTGAGGATGCAAAGGGGAATGATGCAAAAAATTTGCAACCGATTGTAGGGATTTTTGAATGAGAAGCTATGTTGCCTATGACCATTGTGAATTTTTCTCCTAGTCTATCAAGGATATTTTCGGTTTTGTTGTTTAGTCTGAAATCAAGAAAATCAATCATACCATGATGGTAAAATTGAACGATTTGGTCATCAAACATTTGTGTAGGGTAACTAATCTGTAGAAGAAGAAGTCCCGTTCCTTCTCCTTCGTCATATGTCCTTTCTACTTCGTCATATGTCCTTTCTACTATTCTTACTCTTGCGTTGGGTGTGTCTTGAAACGCAAGATCAATAATTTGTTGTTGTAAATTGTATAAAATTATTGGAAATTCTGAACAGACTTTTTTGTGAAATAATTTGTTCGAATTCTGGGAATCTGTCAATAACTGGCTGTAAGCATTGTTTCCATGGTATGTCAAGCATTCTTATTCTGAACGCTTCATAGCTTCTATTTTGAGGAACTGTTTTTTCTGTTTTCTCGAGCCTGTGTATATACTGTTTATTCTTTGCCTCGAGTATAGCCACTTTTTTGTTTTATGAGGCTTTTTTCAATATGGGGTTGTATAGGATGTGTATCTTGTCCATATTTCATCAGTTGTTCCTGTAGCTTTACAATTACTTCTTCCTAAGCTTTGATTATTTGTTCAGGATTAGTCTTTGTTATTTCAGAAAATGTTTGAACTTCTTCTAGCTCAATATAGAAACTATTTGTGCCAAAATGTTCCCAGGTTGTTTTTAAAGCTTCAGCGAAATTGTAAAAACCTTTGTAAATGGGATTTGGACATTGTATAAATTTTGCAACTGTCTCCCATTTATTGAAGATACCAATCTTTGTTCCTTGAAAAACGATGTAGTGAGTAAACTTTGATTGTTGTTTTTCGGGGATTTTTGAGCTTTGCTCGTGAAAGTAAATGCTTAATGCATTTAAAACCTGTACTTTGAATGTCGAAGCCTGTGGCATGGTTTGAATATGCCAAAGGTTATCTAATAAGCATTGCTGCTTATCTGTCAGCTTCATTCCAACAATTGGACGAAACTTTGTATTGGGGTCATTACATTGTTGTAAACCGTAATTTCCAAATGCAATGACTGAACTTTCTGTAAAATGTGTATCAGCCCTTTGTTTAGTGTGTATATTTTTTGGTCTCTGATTAACAGGACCTTGGCTGTTTACTGGGTTGTAATATCGTAGGACAGTGTCTAACCCAGTGATTAATGCTGGTAGCTTTCTAGAACTTTGTAATCTGTCAGCCTATATAGCTTGGCTTAAATGCTTTTCTGTCTGTTATTCTTCAGATGATATACTCATCGGAGAAATAGTTCTTCTAGGCTGTATAATCTTTGCTTTCCCTTTATCTTTCTTTTCCATCTGGAAGAAATATCTTGTTAATGGTTCGGGACAACATATCGGCTATCCCATTATTTTTTCCTTTGATATGTTCAAAATTTATATGATAACCATGACCTTGTATATTATTTTGTAAATTGACCCACATTGTTCTGTTTACCTTTTTACTTTGGTCATTTTTTATAAATTTTACAATTGCTTCACAATCTGTTCTGACTGTGAACTCATTATGTAAATAAATTTTGAATTTGTCTAAAGCATTGATTAATGCTTGGATTTCAAAGTCTATGCTTATCCAGTTGTTTTTGTTTTGAAAATTTCCACCGGAGTACGCACAATTTTTTTTCTTCTGTTTTGGGGCTATATTTAGTTGGTTTACAGAGAAGGACAGCTCCCCATCATTCTTTACAGTATTTTACAGTATAATAGATTATCTAGACGATTTTGAAGAGGATAAATTAATAGCTTTTAAAATATAAGAAACAAATAAAACTATAGAACAAATTATAGACAGAAAATTTACCGAATTAAATATACAAGAAAAAGTAGATGATATGATAATAGATTGTATAACAGAATTAGGATTAACTTATGAAGAAAGTTACAAAGAACTATAAAATTATTATAATCTACCACTAGTCGAAGACATTTACAAGGAAAAACTATGTTAAAAGAATTCTATAAACAAGAACAATCTTTTATGGATCAAGATATGAAAAATCCATTAAAAAGAATAAGATGGAATCAAACAAGTGGTGAATCTTCATATGAAACATCAGAAAGAGAACCATGGTTTCCCCCTACCATAAATTACCAAGAAGAATCAAATTTCAAAGGAAAAGGTAGTAGATTACCAATAGAACACATACACAGTGGGGTTATGTTGCTACTTGAACAACAAAAACCACAACTATGGATAGATGAAATTTTAACATGGGAACAAAATACAGTTAGAATGTGGGAAACAAACAAAAAGGATAGTATGGACATGTTCGCTTACTTAGAAACCACATTAGGACCTATAGCTCTAGGCATTTGGCAAAGCAAAAAACACAAGACCCAGAAAGTATAAATGCATTAAAAGACTTAGGAGATAACCCATATAACTTCACATCCCAAATTAGGACTCTTATTCTAGGGGTAGATCCAGCAAAGAATAATAGCCTAATACAAGATACAGCCATTAGAAACTTAGAACAATTAAGTGTCGCAGATATGAAATATATAAATGAATTCACATTAGACTTCACAAGGCTCCTATCACAAACATGACAAGCAATGGAAGACAATTTATGTGACAAATTCTTTATAAAATTACAAGGAGATTTAGGAATAATTATACATGAATCATGGAAATCAACATATGGTACACAACTAGGTCTAGGAATGGGACCTAGAATAACTTATACATTCGGGATATTTGAAGATAAGTGTAAAGAAGTAGCCCTACAAGAACAGCTTAAACAAAATGCTTATGCATTTTGCAAAACAGCAATTTACACTCCCAAGCTTATGGATTTTATGGTAAAGAGAAAAAATTAAGAGAAAGTACAACTTATAATAAAAATTATAAGTATAAGTCCAATTACAAAAATAAATACGTATGAAAACCACAAACGAGTAAATGCAAATGTTTCATTTGCGGGGATGAGAACCATTTAGCCAATAGATGCCCAAATAAAAAAAACACAGAAAGATCAAACTTAATAGAACAATTAAATGACTATGAAATAGAAATTATAAAAACAGAGGATTCTGGAAACGAGTCCGTTTACAGTATTTATAGTGAAGACGACAAGCCAATAACAAAAGTCGCATATACCTATATGAATACAGAAGAATGTATACACAACTGGATAAGTCAACAAGGAAAAAACCATATAAAATGTTACAACTGTGGATATTATCCAAGCATAGAAAAAAGATTACAATGTAACAAATGTTTTAACGAAATTTGTTGTATATGTCTCAAAAAATTATACAATGAAAACATAGAAGAAGTAATAAAAATTAATGCAAGTAGTAGTACAACAAAATTAGAAGACAAAATTGAAAAACTAGACTTAATAATAGAATTACATGATCTTAAGATAAAAAATATGCAAAACAGAATACAAGAATTAGAAGATCATATCCAAAGGAAAAAGGAAGTTCAGCAAGAAATAGTTCAAATGTCAGCAGAAGAAAATGAGCTAGTATTTGTACAAACACAAGGATCAATGAAGATGATAATATACAGTGTATATTATGGTTAGACCATAATAAATTCATAGATTTAACAGCATTAGTAGATACAGGAGCCACTAAAAGCTTGATATCACATAGTATAGATCCAATAGAATACCACAAAAAATTAACATATAAGCTAGTAAGCAGAACAATTGAAGATAGATTAATCTCAATTACACATTATTTAGAATCAGTAGGAATACAGTTCTTAGACTTTTCAAATAACTATAGTATAAAATATGAAATACCACAAATTAACATAAACCCTCAACATATAAAATCTAAAGACTTCGTTCTAGGATTAAACTTTTTGCTGGGATTAAACGGAGCAATTACATTAACAAAAAACTTCATAACACTCAGCAAGCATATATATACATTCCCGACAATCAGATATAATAATACAACAGAAGTCATACAAAAACAAGGAAAAAATGGAAGCCTAGAATTCTTAAAACAAAATCATAACAAACAAAGTTTAATAGAAAATGAAAGAATAAGGTTACTAACAGAATTTTTAAGTTATGAACTTGAAAACGGTAAAGATATAACAAAAAGTATAAATCATCCTATAATTCTACATTTAGAAAAGATAGGGTTAATAGGAGAAGATATAACAAAGTCAATGGTAAATCATAGGTGCAAATTTAAACTTAAAAACCCTGACATAACAATCAGAACAACAAATATAGAATACAGTCCATTAGATAAACAAGAATTTAGACAACAAATATTGGAAATGATAAACCACAAATTAATAAGAAAATCAGAAAGTTCGCATAGATCAGCAGCGTTTCTAGTAAGAAATCATAGCGAAGTAAAAAGAGGAAAGAAAAGAATAGTATATAATTATAAACGTCTAAACGATAATACAGAGGATGATGGTTATAACATCCCTAATAAAGATAGTTTACTAAATCTAATACAAAAAAAGAAAGTCTTCTTAAAATTCGATTTAAAATCAGGATATAACCAATTACAGTTAGAAGAAAGTTTTAAACCATGGACAATCTTTACATGTTCAGAGGGACAATATGAATGGAATGTCCTTAGCTTTGGACTAAAAAACGCTCCATCCATTTTTCAAAGATTTATGGATAATATATTCTTAAAATATGAATTTTGCTTAGTATACATTGATGACATTTTAGTTGCAAGTGAAACAGTACAAGAGCATGAGCAACATCTAAAACAGATATTTGAAGAATAGAAAAATGTAACTCTTCAAAATGGTATAGTAATTTCAAAAAGAAAAATGTAACTCTTCAAAAGAAAAATATTTTTTCTTGGTTTAGAGCTAGAAAATGGTAAAATAGAATTACAGTCACACATTTCTACAAAAAATTTAGATTTTCTAGAAAAAATTGAAAATTTAAAACAAATACAAGCCTTTTTGGGACTACTAAATTAGGCTAGAAAAATTATCCCAAATCTATCAAAATTAGTAGGTACATTATACAGTAAAACCATAAAAAATGGGCAAATATATTTTAACACAGGGGATATTAAATTATTTCAAAAGGTTAAAATTGCTATAAAAACTATTGGTCCATTAGAATTACCACTAGTTACAGATTATATTATTGTTGAAACATATGGATGTAAAGAAGGATAGGGAGCTGTCCTTCTCTGAAAACCAACTAAATATAGCCCCAAAACAGAAGAAAAAATTTGTGCGTACTCCGGTGGAAATTTTCAAAACAAAAACAACTGGACAAGCATAGACATTGAAATCCAAGCATTAATCAATGCTTTAGACAAATTCAAAATTTATTTAAATAATGAGTTCACAGTCAGAACAGATTATAAAGCAATTGTAAAATTTATAAAAAATGACCAAAGTAAAAAAGGTAAACAGAACAAGGTGGGTCAATTTACAAAATACTATACAAGGTCATGGTTATCATATAAATTTTGAACATGTAGGTCCCCGGGTGTCTCGGATCGTTACATGTGGGTGTGTGACTCGTCGGACCAGATGCGGAATACCCGTGACTAGGTGGAGAATCAAACAACACAAAGTAAACCGACAAAGAATTCACTTTAAAGTTCCTTCTATTATAAACTTGAACGGTTACAGAGAGAAATTACTGAGTGCAAATGTCGGCGTACTTATCTTCTGTCAACCTATTCTATTTATACAAGACCTGATCTCTGCGCACTTAACAAAGGCGCGGGGCAAATTGTTCATGCGTACTTAGCAAGTACGCAGAGTATACTTGCGTACTTGCTAAGTACGCAGGAACTAATTCATGCGTACATGCTATGTGCGCAAAACAATTAGAGAAATATATCAACAATAACATGCATTAGAACTTACAACTCGATAACTAATACATACAGATATTACAATACAAAGACAAAACATACAAAACAAGTACAATAAACTAAGACACTATCCAGAGTGTTTGTCACACAAAAGTGCTTCAACAAACTCCCCCTTGACAACAGCTCTGGATTGTCTTCGGTCTTCACTGCTCCCCAGCTTTAGCTTCCATCTTCTTCTTGTAGTCAAGGCAGAACTTGATCACCTTGTCATATTTAGAAGCAAGGAACTTTGTCCACTCATCCGTGTACATGCAGTACTTGTCAGCTAGTGCCTCTAGATCTTTCACAGAGAAGTTTATGAAGCAGACTTCATCAAACACTCTGATCAGTTCCCTTGGCACTAAGCTTCCACTTTCGGACCAAACCTTTATAATTACCACTGCCTCGCCCGTTTAAGGATCTACGTACCAGTACCATATGTTACCTAGGATATCCTGAGTTAACTTGCTCAGGAGAATCTTGTTTTCACATAGCACTGGCTTGTATACCAGTTTCTTTAAACTTTTCTTAGTCACAAGATGTCTAGCGTTCTTGTCCTTGACTCGCTTAGACACTTGAGGCTTAAATGTTTTGAATTTCCCAAATCTTACCTCACGTTGTAGAACCTGCCATAAACCCATCGCTACTTCGTTATTTGAGTGACCCAGCAGCTCTCGGTTTACTAGGTTCATGAGGTCGTATCTTGGTAAGGAGTTGAAAGCTTCGCTGGTTGGTTTCAAGTATTGAACCCCCCAACTCTCTTGATTGCAAATACCTTATTATCCTCATCGAACCTCACAGCTAAGATCATCCTTGTCGCTCCGTGTTTGTCAATGATTGAAGTCTTTTGCCATACCGGAGCAAGATCCTTTGATGAACTTTCAGGCATATGTTTATCTTTCTTTGCCTCTGGATCCACAGGTGTAGGGTCGGCAGGGGAGGCTTCAGTCGACGCCTCAACAGTCCTAGCAGGCTCGACTGAACCTGTGTTAAGATGAGATTCAAAGGATGGAACTTCGAAGATCTCTCCATCTTCAAACTCATACTCTCCTTCCCCGTCGCCCTTGGGAACTTCTATCACCACATCATCATCTTCCTCATCCCAATCATCACCAGAGTCGATCTCTCCTTCTTCAAGATTGCAGAGAGCCTCGATCTGTGCTTCGTTGGAATAGTCTGGCTCTAAGAATAAGATCGCATTATCCGACATGTCGTCAGATAGATCTTTCAAAATGTCAGCTAAAGACTTTCCTTTATTTCCACCTGAAGCATCACCACCTTCCTGGTGAGTCGACTCCCCCTCAGCCATTGGAACAGCAGAAATGGGCACTATCGCCAAAGCTTGTTGCTCACTTCCACTAGGACTAACTTCAGGATCCTTGTCTTTGTCCTCATCCTTTGTTAAATCAACCAGATGACAAGCCTCATCACCGGTAGATTTTGATGTCTTCTCCTTCTCTTTTTCACTCTCCCCCTTAGCAGCAAGCTTCTTAGTCAGTCCAGCTACTAACTTGGCCATCATTTCATGTTCTTTCCGCTGCATGTCAAAACGTACCTCTAAGGACGTTCTGTGTCCCAGAATCATATTGTTCGTTTTGATCAGTAATTCGTTCTGGGCCATCATATTTGCAGGTCTCTCTTTAGTACCAGTCCTCTGGCTTCTTAGAATAGTAACTTCGTCCACCAATGAATTTATCTGAGCCTGTTGAGCCTCAGATTCTTCCCTTGATTTCTGAACTGTTTCAAGTAGACCAGCGACTTGTGTTTCCAAAGTGTCAATCCTGGCATCATTTGGATCAGGATTCGTGGACGTAGAGGCTTCAGCATTGTGGAGGGGAGATGAGAAGATCGTATCAAAGTCAAAACCCTGGGAAAAGTCTCCAAAGTTGTAGGGTTGACTGATAGGTTCAATGGTGGTAGTAGGGATTGTGGATGGGATGGTGGTTGTCGGAGTGGTGGAAGGAGTGATGGTGACTGACTCGGTAAGAATCGAAGTAGTCACCACCACTTAGACAGATGGTACAGGGAGGGACACTATCACAGGAACCTCCTCTATGATAGCAGTGAAAACCACATCAGGTGTAACCTGTGTCCTCCTCTGCTGTCGCCGGTACAGCTGTTGTGAAGGTGGGGTAGAAGCGAAATCAGTACTCGCGCCGATACATGTACTTGCCTCTGAGCACTGACCTCTACCTCATGAAGGATAGCTTGTTGCGGCCTATCCCCCCATTGCTTATTAATATTTTCTCTCCTACGTCTTTGTATAGCAGTGTCTGAATCAGAATCGGGTTCGTATTCACTGCTAGTCGATTGTCGCTTTCTCTTAGAAGATGACTCGGGAAGGGTCACCTTCGTCAGTCTTCTTGGGTGTGCCCGTGATGGTGCATCATCAGAATCAGATGAGCCAGACTCTGTATCTTTGGAGTTGGATTCTTCAGCACCAACACTACCCGCTTCGTGGTCTCCTCCTTCAGATAATTCATCCTCACTCTCAACTTCCTCATCTTCTTGTTGCTCATCAGAATGTTCACTGAGTTCTGGCTCAGACTCATGACTATACCATCTCCAATCAGCTGGTGCCACATACGCTTCATTAATCAGGTGGCCAAAGAGTGGGGTGTATTCAGGGGTAGGTTCTACACTGCCTGGCTTTAGAAATTATGCAAACACTCTCTTGTCCACCCGTTTGACTTGCAGTATCTCCTCAATAGCAGGAAAATTTGGCAACACATCATTGATCAGTAGTTCCACAAATCTTGGGTATAACAGGAATCTAAACCTCTCAGCCATATTGATCTGATCAGTTAAGGCCTTGAAGATGTATCTTGAGAAGTTATAACCCCTGTTGAGAGACAAACCAACCAAGGCTGCTGCAAGATCATGTCCCATAGCATCCTTCCCCGCCTTCCTGGAAGAAATGCACATGATCATTACGTGGGCAAAGTACCTCCACTGATCCAGCACACACATCTACTTATAGGAAGAGTAATCTCGTACACCGACGTATCCCATACGCTGCCTCCAACACCCATCCACAAAATAATCAGGATAGGCAGTTGGGTTGGTGGCGAGATCCCGGAACTGTAAGACCCTTTGAATTGTGTCCTTAGAAAAAGCAATATCATGACCCGCCACAGTAGCCCGAATGACATTAGGGGTTACCGTGCAGTCATGATCATCTGTATCCCAGAACTGCTCCAGGTACGGTCTTGAGACTATTGGATCTGCTGATATAGCATAGCTGATCTTTGAACGATTCAAGAAATCAAATATCTCTCTGTATTGTAGTGCAGCACCCTTCCATTCCGGTTCTGTAAGTGCAAGGAGATTGAACTCACTAGTAAAGGCACGAGCCATCACTGCAAAAACAAACAATAAACATAATAAGAACAAGAAGATTCATGGGAATTGAATACACATGACCAAATATAGTACATTCACACTGAACTGAAAACCAGACTTAGAAAATTTCAGAAAAATCCTTCCTGCGTAGTTGTCATGTACGCAGGGTTTAGGTCTTGCGTACTTAGCAAGTATGCATGACTAATGTCTTGCGTACTTGTTAAGTACGCATGACTTAACACTTAGACAAATTTTGAAAATCCAAAATCAGAAGCTTGTGAATATGAAGTTGAATATGGTTGCCATTACGTCGAAAACAATGTTTACGACCAATGTAACCTATTTCAACCCTAATAAAGTACCATAAGATGGTCATTTTGACCTAAGTGTGAACCAACGGAAACCTTCGGTTCAAACACGAGATCAAAACCAAAATCAAGACAAGTTAAGGGCGATTTCTTGAAGATTGAGGTTCGATTAATGCATTTAACCATGTTTTAGGTCACAATTTAAGTCAATAACAACCAAACATGGTGCAAAAAACATCATTAAACCCTAGTTCTTGAGGGCAAGAAATCAGTCCCAAACAGGCGATTTATCGGATGAAATTCCTTAAGATTCTCACCAAATGTTGTTTATCCGTAGATGAAACAATGATCGGGACGAAAAAGCTCTTTGGAACACACTAAATTTTTGAGGAAAAATGGGCAGAGGGTATTCAACAGTGGTTCTAAGTTTGAATGAGAAAGTGATGAAAAAACTCTAACACCTGTTTAAATACCCCGACACATTAGGTCTTGCGCACTTGATAATTGCGCAGGAAGTAACTCCTGCGTACTTAGCAAGTACGCATGACTTATGTCTTGCGCACTTGCTAAGTACGCAAGGTTTAACTCTTGCGCACTTAACAAGTACGCAGAAACCAGTGTTCACTCAAAATTTCAACTCAAATTATGAAGAAGTCAAATCAATTAACGAACAAGATAAGGACATTCAATCAAGAGGATTCAAAGTTAATTCAAGAAGGTTAAACACAAATATTTTTGGTTTTTTCAGATTAAAATTGAACTGTACACAAACTTAGAATCTTTTTGATCTTTTCTAGATAGAAATATACAAGTATATATAAACACACTTTTTTTGCTCAAAGACACGAGTAGCGGATCATATCAGGCTAAACTTTAGCAAAAACGATACAAGATAAACGTCAAAGAATATGGGATCATGTCATGGATTACAAGTTATTCATACATAATAAGGACAAAAACAAGTAATTCAAGTTGGCAATATTATGATATTTGAAACCATAAGCATCTTTCTATCACATTCTTGTGTGTTAAGGTATTAATTTTAGGATATACAACGTGTACCCCACTGATATGCTACAAAAATGTAACTTGCACTATCTCAAGGCATCTAAGATTTTCCCAAAGATTTTCCTATCTCCAGAATGAAGTTACATCGTTTAGCACAGAAAAATCAAGCAGAATCCATAAGGATTATCAAGAATCATAAGATTCAGAATCGAGTGATTCGAATGTCTTGGTTTGATTGGATTTTCTTCTATGAATATCATATGATGATTCAGGTTAATAGATATGGAGTTTGAGGATTTAGGTAAGGTGATCCAACTTTTATCTGGATTTGATTTCAATGAATCAGGTATGATTCAAGGGTGAATACATGTTCAACGGTTGATGTAAAGACATGTCTTGATTCAATCTCTCATTACATACTTGTGAGTATGGGCAGTGAGATGAACCTCAGTACTTGTGCTAAAGACATAACCCGAAACTGGTCTCTTAAGAAAATATTTGCTAAAATCTTACATCCTTTATCTGATAATGATATTTTTGTATTCTTTTACACACGCACACATGTATACATGGGTTCAAATCGCAGTTGTAGTCTAGATTTAGTTTCCACACTACTAATGATTCAAAGACGCCTATAGCCTACTGACAATTCAAATTACATGTAAATAAGCAGATTAAAAACATAACAATTTAAACAATCAAGTAAGTATGACGCAATCATTTCCCATATGAGCAGTCTATGGCGTTTAGATCATTTCTGATGTACTATCATTTCCTCTTTTCTCAAGATTACTTTGAAATTTTCTCCATTTTCTATTTTGTTTGAATTTTTGTAAAATATTTGAAAATTAAAAGAACTATACAGAAATCTTTAAAAGAAATAAAATTTAACTTTCATGAATTGAATTGATTTAACAAAAACAAGTTTTCACTCTGGATTGAACATTCCTATCAAGTCGACAAAATGCTCAAAACGGGATCGATCAAATGCCTTAGTGAAAAGGTCAGCAAAGTTGTCATCTGTGTGAACCTTTACAAGTTCAATGAGATGCTTTTCAGCACAATCATGGAAGAAATGATGGCGAATTTCAATATGTTTAGTTTTGGAATGTTTCACAGGGTGTTGTTTGTGATGGATATGGTGGCATTGTTGTCAATGAACATAGGAGTTCCAGTGAAGTTCAAGCCGTAGTCTCTCAATTGCTGCTGAATCCACAATATCTGAGAACAACCGCTAGCTGCAGCAATGTATTCTGCTTCACATGTTGAGACAGAAACCGTTGACTGCTTCTTACACTACCAGGAAACCAGTCTATCTCCCAAGAATTGACATCCACCAGAAGTTGACTTTCTATCAAGGTTACAACTGCCATAGTCTGAATCAGTGTAGGCTTTGAAGTCAAATGACTGCTGCTTGGAGTACCAAAGACCCAATCGGGGTTTCCCTTTCAAGTATTTGAAAATCCTCTTTACAGCTATCATATGAGACTCCTTCGGTTGTGACTGAAACCTTGAGCACAAGCATACGGCAAACATTATGTCGGGCCTTGAAGCTGTGAGATACATAAGAGATCCGATCATCCCACGATACAATTTGCAATCCACATCCTTTCCATCTTTTTCAGGATGCAAACCATGATTGACGGGATAGGTGTGCCATAAGTACTATTATCATTCATCTTGTATTTTGACAAGATGTCCGGCACATACCTGGTTTGATGCTGTGACATCCGGCAATTCCAGGTTAACTCCGTTAACACAAACCTCGTTAGTTCAAACATTATTCATTGCAAACTCAGTTATTCCAGTTAGTCACACGTACATTGCATTTAATTAGGTTAATTAAATGTGTTAATTAATTCACACACAACGGCTATCCGTAGAATTACCGGATCGCAGTCGACTCTAACCCAGAACGTTGGTGATTAATCAAGATTAATATTACAAAAATTTAATAATTTATATTTAATATTAATTATATGAGTTTTATGTGATTACGTGACTTTACGTGAACTACGTGAATATTCTGGTTATCGTGCATGTTTATCGAATGTTAATCGTATGTAGTATTTTTATAAAAGTTAGAGTTTTTATAAAAAATAATAATTGATAGTTTTAATTATTATTAAGTGTTAGTTTAATAATAATAGCCTATGGGCCTTAATTGAACCCGAAGCCCAACTTAAAAACCCATTAGCGCATGTATTATATAAAAAACTTTAAAAAAAAACACACATAAACCCTACCCCCACCCCCTTGCCGTCGCGACTCCCACCCCTCACCCTCCATTCGGCCGAGAGCTTCAAGCAACCATAGGACCTTTGATCGAGCTTCAATCGTGAAACCGGAAGTGGATACGTGCTAGTCTAGGCATTCCTAACGTTCCTACGTAAGTCGTTTTATTAAAATCCGTCGTTATTTCATTATTATTTTTGAGATCGAAACCCAAGATTATCCAAACTTAATGATTTCGAAATATGTTAATGAATTGGTTAATTGTTTGATATTGTTGTATCGTATTGATGAATTATTGGACATATATGAAACCCTAGTTGTTATACGACGTGTAAATTGAGTTTGTTGATTATGTGACGTATAGGAATCCCATGCTAGATGTGAATTATGGTTATTATAGTTTAATGTAATGGACGACTTACTAAAAAGGAAAACTTTGTTAAAAAGTATTTTTGAATTGGAAGGTTTCTAGGTGTGTATGATGTTATTAATTGACTCTAGTATGTTAGTATGGTTGTATTAATGATTGTTAAAGTGTTATTGAATGCAAATAGATTAAATGAATCATAGGTTACCAAAAGTGGAAACTTTTGTAAATTGGAACTTGTTGTCTAGACTTAATGAGGTGTGTTATGGTAATCTATTATGTATTAGCATATGTAGATAGACATGGGATGATGATACGAACGTGTTATAGATAATGTGATCCATTTGAAAGCAAACATGAGTTTATATATTTTCAAAAAAAAATAATAAGTTAATGTAACGTGTATTGTTTGTCACACCCCAACCGACGGCGGAAACATCGGGGCGTGAAGCGTGCAGACTGTTCATTGCTCAAGGTTTACTAAAGTTTAAATAATTGATAATCGTTTTCATTGCAATCAAACAAGTTCAACAAAACATAGATTCAATCCACCAAACAATAATGAAAATTACATCAAAATATAACTGGTTCAACTAAAACTAGGTCCAAATCCTATGTGTAGCATATCTTGATCACTTCAAACATTGGTACCTGAAACATGGTTAAAATGAGAGGGTCAACTACAAGAGTTGGTGAGAAAACATAGGTTTTGTTGTGTGATAGCAAAAACGTATTGTGTGTATACAGTTCATACAAAACATGTCAATAAAGGCGTTTATGGAGAGGAACCATCGTGTGACCTGTGTATTCAATCAAACCTTTGTAACTGAAATCAAATCGTGTTGTCAGCAACAGTCACCCTACCTGGGTGGGTTTGTCAGACTCAATAGTACTATCACTGTATACTGTCGGCTAATAGTTAATGATTGTGAATAGCGTATATAGTCTACACACCTAGCACTCAAGCATAAAGCACAGAATTGCATACATGTATGTAAGATGGAAACTGTATTCGTGTATAATTGAAAACATAGTAATTGAACGCATGTTCCACCCCAAAAAGTTTTGTAAATAGAGTAAAAGAGGGGCTATGTAACTCACTTGTTATGCAGAGTGTAGGTCACACAAGCAAGTATGTAATGGTGGTGTGTTGTGGATTCGCTAGATTCGACCTAATAAATAAACGTATAATCTTGTGTTATTGTTTGTGTTAGATTATATCGAAAGTGAATTTGGTTGATGGTACGATTAGGGTTCGTTTTATGGTATATTATTCATTTAAAAATAGGTTTAAATAAATAATTTTCGTTTAAGGCCAAGTGTGAGATATATAAGTATTTATATAAAAATAACTATAGGAATTGTTATTTAATATAGCTTATCGAGTTCAATAAGGAGAAAATAAAAATAAAGATTCTGTTTTTAAGGAGCACGACCGCGCTCGTGAAAGGCACGACCGCGCTCTTGTCCGGGCATGACCGTGGTGTCTGAGGCGCGCCCGTGGTCGAGTCAGAAGGCTTCAAAAGGGTCTGTCCGTAGAGCACGACCGTGCTCGTGTCCGGCACGACCGCGTCTAGGGTTGGTTTAGGTCAGGACTTTGTTTGCTCGGCAAACACGACCAGGCCATGACTCGGGCACGACTGTGCTAGGTCAGGCACGACCGCGCTCCATGATGAGCGCGACCGTGTCTGGTCTTGTCCAGAACACAATTCGCTTAATCCTTGTAATAAAATCGTTTGATATTACAGGGCTTTCGTTCAATGGATGTTTGCGAACCCAACCCTACTAATTAATTGCGTTTATAACACATCCATTGTGCAGTTTGATTAAATCGTTTTTATTTCAAAACCAAGTTTTAAAATCTGATTATTTGTGTAATGTAGCAACGAATTAGTTTAGGGCTTTTGATCAGGGTGAAGAGACGAACCAATTGGACTACTACTAACCTGTTTAGAATGGGGCAACGAGTGACGTCGGCTTCGAGGAAGAAATCGTGGTTCTCGAGGATCGGCAGAGGAATAGCGGTGATGATCAGACGATTTTTGGGTTGAGATAGGTTTATGGAAGTCGTACGAAGTTATTATAATAGTTTAATTCGTTTGATTCTATCATAATTACACGATTCGATTAAAAATGGAAAGTCCGGGTAAAATTGCAAGGATTCGTTCGATTGGATGTGTATTGGGCCGTGTCTAGGTCTTAATTTACCGAATATCGACTTCTGTATACACCGCGGTTTCTAAAACGCGTCTCAATTCTATTTTTGGACAAGATTTGAGTCGGTTTGACTTTTCAGAAGTCAAACTGCGTCGGAGGCGCGACCGTGCCTCATAGTGAGCACGATCGTGGTTGAAACTATAAGCGCGGCCGTGCTTATGCTAAGCGCGACCGTGCTTGTGTAGATTTTTTTGGAAATTTCAAGAATAGTCCTTGTATCTTTGTAGTCTTAGCGTCGCTTTGAGTTTTAGTCGAATTTGATCCTCGAGTTTAGTGAGATGACGAAGGTTTGTTTCAGCTATTATTGCAACATAATCAATCGTATATAAGTACTTATAGCATAGTTATTGTACAAGAATTGAAATTGAATACTTGTGCATTGCATCAAAAACGGTTACATGGAAAAATCAGAAATGTTACAGTCTCCCCATGTTGAGGGGATTTTGTCCCGAAATTCAACTGGTTGAGGCTGCTGCATTAGTGAAGAGGTGTGGTGACGGATGACAGGGTTCGGGTCCGATACTCAAGATTAGAACTTGTCATCATGTCGGGCATAGAGGGTGGTAGTGGATTTAGTTTGAGAAGGTTTAAGGAGAAGACTATCAAGAATACTCTAGCCTTTTAAAGATAACATTGCATTACTTGAAATGGGAACGATGGAGATTTGATGATTAGTGTTTGTTTGTGATGTGGTCTAATGTGCTCAAGAATTGTTAATGGCTAAGAGATTTCACAAACATTAGTCAATGTCAGAATCTCATAAAACTTCTCGTGATACAAACAACGCTACTACTTACAATATGACAGGAACACTTATGTATAGGAAGTACCAGCGGCGTATCCACCATGCCCTTGTCACATCACATTAGTCTCGTTGTCATATATCATGATAGGTTTTTGGTCATAACACACGACGAAATTTCACTATGCTTTCCCTGCGCTGATTTGTATAATTCCGTGTGCACCCGTAATTATTCAAATCATCGTATGGTCCGTATAGATCGTTTCGTTGTGTGCGGGTAAGGGGCACAATTTTCACTATGATCACTTCTATTGATTACACATAAAAGTCGCTACCAAGTAACTATGTCCCTAATCAGGTCAGTTTGCAACTAAAGACTAGTAAAGTAGTAACACTTAGAGTTTCTTAGTTTGCTCGTGTTTGAACAAGAATACGTCAAACCCCAAGTCGTTTCAATGTATTATGGTCTTCAACTTTGGAGTACAAAGTGCATGACCATGTCTTGTGTATGATGTAATCAATCTATTGCAAATATTGTAAGCAATTTTGTTTCGAGTATATAGTAAACACACAAGTCTCATGTATGATCTAGTGCCACGTAGTTTGTAATCAAATAGGTCTCATATATAGCGTAAATAATTTAGCGTCTTGTATTTTGTAAATCAATAAGCTCTAAGGTGTAATGTAAACAACATAGTATCATGTGTATTGTAGGAAATGGATCTCATGTATAGTGTTAGCAACTTAGCATCATGTATTTTGTATAATGTACACCATTTAGTATAAAGTGCTTTGTAACAAAATGAGTTTCATGTATAGTGTGGTCAATCTAGAACTATGTATCAATGACGCAATCACGTATATTGCAAACAATTTAAGTTTCGTGTATCATGTGCTCAAACCAGTAGTATGTGTATTGCAATTAAACCTGTTTCGTGCATTACGTGATTAATCGAGCAAATTGTGATTTGTAGGCAAACTAGTTTCATGTATTATGTAATTTGTGTAGTATTGGATATATTGAGAATAATTGAGTTTTATGTACCATAAGATTGCATTGAATATATTGTGAACGTGAGTATTGAACTTCGCGGGTGATGTGTACTGACGGGTTTTGTATACGATTTAGTGTTGCGGAGAAGTGTGTTATTGTCGTTCTTGTAAGATGTGGTAGTTAGGTTCTAGCCCCTTTAAATATCGTTGAGGTTTGTGGGGATGTTTAACATCTACGCGGTACGGATCGTCTCTTGAAGCGGCAAGTGGAAAGTAACGAGGGGTTCTGAAAACACTCAGAGGAATGTGTTTACAAATAATTGATCTTTGTTTGAAAATAGGAAATTGTAAATTGTTCTTGGTTATAGATGTATAAAGTAATGAAACTATTGAGTTAAATAACCTAAATGAATAGACCATTTACAGGAAAAATCTTTAAATTTAAAAAAAAAATTTCAATTATTATGAAGGGATTATTTTAAGATGACTTATTGGCTAAACAAGTAGTCGTATATTAATTTAGCCAATGTTTAAAAATAATTACTGTAATGAGGAAAATCATGCTTGTATCAATTTGAAGTAATATTTCCATAAAATAGGTTGTATTAATTTTTCCTTGTAAAGCGAAAATGTTTATGGGAAATTTATGTTTCTGATATTTTTAAAATTTCGATAAACGTTTGGTTTTGAAAATAACGAGGTTGTTTAAATCCAATATGATGATTTGGTTACGAAGAAGATGAAATCGTATTGAATGATGAAGGTGATACTTGAGGGATCTTAATGAAAATATTATGGATGAACAATGAATAATAACTTTAGAATTTGGAAAAATATAAAATTTATTAAATGCTGAAATGGTAGACATTATTCAAAAACATAAGGAAAAGTTTTCAAGTTGGAAATTTAGAGACAATAAATAGAAATTTCTGCTAACGCCTCTGGTAGTTTCCCAGTAGAAGGGAGATAATCACCAAGACGAGCACCGCTATGGTCATTCGGGTAGTTGATCTGGCCTCGGCCCTAGCTGTTTCCGTGCGATTCTCAAGCATTTCTCTTTCGAGGATGGAAATTAACTCCTTTTGGTGCCCTAATTGATTCACTAGGCTATCCATTCTTTGTCCTTGCAAGTCGTGTATTACTTCGTGCTCCATCCTTTGCCTCTCAAACTCGGAGGTCCTCACATATCGGTGAATGTCGCTGATTGGGATTCCCATAGCACTAATGGGTGCCATGGTATGCCTTTTCCAAGGGTTAGGATGATACGGGTCGGGCATCAGATACGGGTCTCTTAATGGGGGTGATCCAGGTGTTCGAAGTCTTGGGCCGGTGTTCCTAGTCCAATCTGCACTTACATCAACTCTTGGTCTAGCAGCTGGAGGTGTTGGTGACCGATATACGGGTGTCCCGATGTCTTCTTCCCAATCAGATTGTACTCTGGGGCGGTATACAGGGGAGGAAGGAGTGTAGGAGTCCATATCTAGCAGAGAAACAATGAAAAGGTTGTAAGTGATAGTGAAATATCGAGTGTTAGATGTAGGGGATCTCATAGGTTTAGAGTTTGACTAGTCATAACACCGAGTCTCCACAATAGTATTTTAGAAACACACTTGACCTATAAGCATGCATCCCTGAGGAGCATTCCCAGGAAAGGGGGGTGGGTCACTAAAACACACTTAAGTGCCCTGTCTTTCCTTAGCCAGAATCCCCCATGGGCCTACACACTCTTCCAGCCATCATGTATTAATAGTACTATTGTTGGGCTCATGGTCATGATGAGAATTATTATGGACTGGGCCTTGTGGCCCGAATGTAAGGTTTATGCATTCAGTGGACTTCTTCTTCCTGAAAGATAGATGGGCTTCTTAGTTTATTATTGGTGGGCCTTAGGCTCAATAGTTTAGATTTAGATCACAAGGGTGGTGGCATTATATGTGTGAATTTAAGGGTGTATGAAAACTTTGGTGTGTGTGTTTGTGTGTTTAAAACTTAGGATAACACTTTAATGAAACACATAGGTAGTATGTAGATAGTAATGAATGTAAGCACAAGGGTTATCAAGTAGTGTGATACATAAACTATCATGTATTGTAGCATGTATTGAAATTACTTAGGGTAACATGTAAAAATATCCAAACAAAAACTGATATTCCTAGTTTGGATTGTACTCAAATAGTGACATAATCACTTGAATACTATGACACATTAAGGTTAATTAAACTTATATAACTCTCAAGGAGACGTGCTTTAGCCTATAAGTAACACTCATCCCGGGAATTCCCAGGAAAGCATATGGGTCCCTCGGTTGATTGGGATTTATACGAAATGCTTTCCTAGACAGAAAACCTGGAATACAGGTGTCACCCTTCCAGATTGCACGTGTCTTCTAATGATTAACAAAGTTTAAAACCTTAACGAAGAAATAATTAAATTTTATAGATTTAACTCCATGAAGATTCCACATGCTATGATGATAATGATAAAGAAGTAGACAAGAAGGTTATGAGGTTTAGGGTAAGGGTAGGGACGTTATTTTATCTAATTTACTGTTTAGATATAGTCTAGTAAGTTATGAATTCTAACAATTTAGGTACCATGATAAAATAAAATATGGTAAGCATGTAACACATAGCATGTAACACATAGCATGTAGCATATCATATATTCATAGAGTATGGTAAATAATGGGTGTCCTAAGGTTATAGTCTAGGTCAAGGTGTCTAATAACCTAAATCCCTATAACCAAGGCTCTGATACCAATCTGTCACACCCCAACCGACGGCGGAAACATCGGGGCGTGAAGCGTGCAGACTGTTCATTGCTCATGGTTTACTAAAGTTTAAATAATTGATAATCGTTTTCATTGCAATCAAACAAGTTCAACAAAACATAGATTCAATCCACCAAACAATAATGAAAATTACATCAAAATATAACTGGTTCAATTAAAACTAGGTCCAAATCCTATGTGTAGCATATCTTGATCACTTCAAACATTGGTACCTGAAACATGGTTAAAATGAGAGGGTCAACTACAAGAGTTGGTGAGAAAACATAGGTTTTGTTGTGTGATAGCAAAAACGTATTGTGTGTATACAGTTCATACAAAACATGTCAATAAAGGCGTTTATGGAGAGGAACCATCGTGTGACCTGTGTATTCAATCAAACCTTTGTAACTGAAATCAAATCGTGTTGTCAGCAACAGTCACCCTACATGGGTGGGTTTGTCAGACTCAATAGTACTGTCACTGTATACTGTCGGCTAATAGTTAATGATTGTGAATAGCGTATATAGTCTACACACCTAGCACTCAAGCATAAAGCACAGAATTGCATACATGTATGTAAGATGGAAACTGTATTCGTGTATAATTGAAAACATAGTAATTGAACGCATGTTCCACCCCAAAAAGTTTTGTAAATAGAGTAAAAGAGGGGCTATGTAACTCACTTGTTATGCAGAGTGTAGGTCACACAAGCAAGTATGTAATGGCGGTGTGTTGTGGATTCGCTAGATTCGACCTAATAAATAAACGTATAATCTTGTGTTATTGTTTGTGTTAGATTATATCGAAAGTGAATTTGGTTGATGGTACGATTAGGGTTCGTTTTATGGTATATTATTCATTTAAAAATAGGTTTAAATAAATAATTTTCGTTTAAGGCCAAGTGTGAGATATATAAGTATTTATATAAAAATAACTATAGGAATTGTTATTTAATATAGCTTATCGAGTTCAATAAGGAGAAAATAAAAATAAAGATTCTGTTTTTAAGGAGCACGACCGCGCTCGTGAAAGGCACGACCGCGCTCTTGTCCGGGCATGACCGTGGTGTTTGAGGCCCGCCTGTGGTCGAGTCAGAAGGCTTCAAAAGGGTCTGTCCGTAGAGCACGACCGTGCTCGTGTCCGGCACGACCGCGTCTAGGGTTGGTTTAGGTCAGGACTTTGTTTGCTCAGCAAACACGACCAGGCCATGACTCGGGCACGACTGTGCTAGGTCAGGCACGACCGCGCTCCATGATGAGCGCGACCGTGTCTGGTCTTGTCCAGAACACAATTCGCTTAATCCTTGTAATAAAATCGTTTGATATTACAGGGCTTTCGTTCAATGGATGTTTGCGAACCCAACCCTACTAATTAATTGCGTTTATAACACATCCATTGTGCAGTTTGATTAAATCGTTTTTATTTCAAAACCAAGTTTTAAAATCTGATTATTTGTGTAATGTAGCAACGAATTAGTTTAGGGCTTTTGATCAGGGTGAAGAGACGAACCAATTGGACTACTACTAACCTGTTTAGAATGGGGCAACGAGTGACGTCGGCTTCGAAGAAGAAATCGTGGTTCTCGAGGATCGGCAGAGGAATAGCGATGATGATCAGACGATTTTTGGGTTGAGATAGGTTTATGGAAGTCGTACGAAGTTATTATAATAGTTTAATTCGTTTGATTCTATCATAATTACACGATTCGATTAAAAATGGAAAGTCCGGGTAAAATTGCAAGGATTCGTTCGATTGGATGTGTATTGGGCCGTGTCTAGGTCTTAATTTACCGAATATCGACTTCTGTATACACCGCGGTTTCTAAAACGCGTCTCAATTCTATTTTTGGACAAGATTTGAGTCGGTTTGACTTTTCAGAAGTCAAACTGCGTCGGAGGCGCGACCGTGCCTCATAGTGAGCACGATCGTGGTTGAAACTATAAGCGCGACCGTGCTTATGCTAAGCGCGACCGTGCTTGTGTAGATTTTTTTGGAAATTTCAAGAATAGTCCTTGTATCTTTGTAGTCTTAGCGTCGCTTTGAGTTTTAGTCGAATTTGATCGTCGAGTTTAGTGAGATGACGAAGGTTTGTTTCAGCTATTATTGCAACATAATCAATCGTATATAAGTACTTATAGCATAGTTATTGTACAAGAATTGAAATTGAATACTTGTGCATTGCATCAAAAACGGTTACATGGAAAAATCAGAAATGTTACATTGTTGACGTAGTTTGCCATGCTAAATTAGTTATGACTTAGGTAGCATGAAACGTGAATTATTTGTGTGCTAATCGTGTTGTTATACAAGTCAAACATTTAATCACTAAACGGGTCACCAACGGGTCGTTGAGTCAAATTTGGTCAAACTGGGTCAAACTTAGTCAAACTAAAAAATATTTTCTAAACCCTTAAAACAATGAGATTGTTTGGATACTTATGGTTCCTATCGCCTTGCACAAACACACACTTATAAACCGGTGTTTATAGGTGGCAGTTAGTCGTCGAGCATTCTAAGTTCGCTTTCTTTCGCACGCACTCTAAGGTGAGTTTCACGGCCCCTTTTTCTTATGGTTTAAACTTGGGGGAGAAAACATGGGTACAAACATTTAGATCTTACATTTCATTTATATCACTTGTTGTACTAAGCGTAAACATATCATGCAAGTCCTTACATATCGAACCGTTTAATATATGGGATAGCGAGGTAATCTTAAGTAGTACTACTGGGCATTGACAAGCCCCACCCGCGTTAGTCGCGCTAACACGACAGGTAGTCCAACGGGTGTAATATTGACCTAAACATTTACCATTGATCATTATAGTCATGGTAGGAGGCAGTTCAAACATAAACAATCAGCTTCGGTGTCGAAACGCTTTAGTAACATGTAACTAGGTTAGCTACCTATGATATAAATTGTAAATTGTTTTATCTAGTAAACTTTACTTACATTTGAAACCTGTGAACTCACCAACCTAGTGTTGACACGTTTTAGCATGTTTTCTCAGGTCATTAAGGTACAAGCATAAGCTAAGGCATGCATTCGAAATCCATCATTTTCAAACTCAAGAACTATTTATTTTATTTATTGTTGGATTATTTATTTTTTGAGCGACTGTTTTGGCGCATGCTTTTCATTTAACTTTTCGCTTCCGCAGTCTTACATTAAATCAATGTTTTCATTACTAGTGTTGCATCGTGACTATGAGCAATACTAGTGTTTTTATTAAACTCATATAGAGTCGTTCAACGTAACTAATGACTGAGATCCTGGTATGTCACGCTCCTAACGGTAAAACTCCGTTAGTGGATTTTGGAGGTGTGACAGATTGGTATCAGAGCCATTGGTTATAGAGAACTAGAAAATGCATACTAGACTATAACCACGCACATGCATTAATTACACAGCACTTACACTCATACATGGCACTCACTCATCCCGTTACAGGAAATGTTGACACCGCCTAATTCACTCGCATCCCTAGTCGTTCAGGAGCACGATGTTCCTACCGTACCTTTGCCAGAGCCGAGGAGATGTCGACTCAACCCGATCAACACCACTATAGGGTATGATGAGCCTATTCATGTGTGTGTCAGAGGCAACACGCAGGACTGGGATTGGTATCCCGATAGGATCAAGAACTGGATCTGCGAGGAGGAAGTCCCACCTCCACTCACTGCTGACATTGCTTCTTCTTCATCATCTTCTGTGCGAGCTTTGCCACCATTGCAGTACCCCTTTGAGTAGGTGTTAGCTGCCTTTGTAGCTAGGATGGACCGGGAGATCCGGAACATGAGAGATGCAGCAGGGGAGATTTCTGGTATATTAGAGCGATAGATTCTGATGAATCAGAAAATTAACAAACTGACTTCAGATTTAGCAGTCACTGATAAAGTCCATGAGAATTTGGCAAATGGTTGTGTGGATATGGAAGACCGGCTGAACACTGCAGAGTGGAACTTAGATATACTCCACACCAGGATTGAGCAAGTGGAGGCACGACTTGCAGCGGTTGAAGCAGCAGGAGTTGCACCAGAGGATGCACCTACAGGAGACCAGGATGAGGACGATGATGCATCATCCGATGTTACATCAGCTGGAAGTGGCATTTGATTTTCTATCTTCATTACTTATTTATGTCTTTCCTTTTGAACGTAGATGGGCAGGGTTGTTCCCATCCAACAGATGTTTCTAGAATTTTGATGTTTGGTTGAATTTAGTTGTAATCGTTACAATTTATTTTATCAAGTATTACTATTATTGAAATGTTAGATGTTGTGGTTTGAATTTCTTTGTTTACTGGTACTTGTATGATGATAAAAATGCGATGTATTTTTTTTCTCATTATTGTATGTTGTGAATGTAAAGATAATGTCTGGAAGAGGAAATGGACGTGGTGGACGCGCCGGAGGACCACACCGGTGGTCGTGGAAACATTAACATGACTGCAGCCGAGCTCGCGGCACTCATAAATGTTAGGACATAGTTTGTAATGACAAAAGCTTGTAATAGTTAGATCTTATGTCTTTATGTTTTTATAAAAGTCACTAAGTGTTTATTCAAGTTTACCTAGAGACGAACTTGTTAAGTTCGCCTGGTCTAACAGAGGCGAACTTAATAAGTTCGCTTAAGTCTATATGAGGCGAACATGTTAAGTTCGCTTAGTATGTTATAGGCGAACTTAATAAGTTCGCCTATATTAGGTCAGACGGCTATTTATATGTGTTTACAGAGTCAGTCGTAGAAGAAGCAGAGAATATACAGAACAAGTCTAATTGAGTCTGTAAACACCATTGTGATTTGGAATACAATTGAGAATGTTATTTACTTGATTGTCTACATTGTCTTTTGTGCGTATAAACGTTGATTCGTTGGATTCCACACTTCGAGTTAACGTCACGTCTTATCACGAGAATATACAGAACAAGTCTGATTGAGTCTGTAAACACCATTTTGATTTGGAATACAATTGAGAATATTTTTTACTTGATTGTCTACATTGTCTACATTGTCTTTTGTGCGTATTAAGTTTGCTTCTCATTAAGTTCGCTTGGGTGTCTCAGATGCGAACTTATTATCTTCTCCTAAGGGTAAAGGGAGTTCAACACTTGGAAATTTTTCAAGAAAATGGAAAATATGGTTCAAGTCACGAATATGTTCAATTATGACAATGAGATCGGTACATCTCAAAAACCTTCGAAGTTGTTGAATCTAGCTGATTATTCTAATTGGAAAGATCGGTTCGACCAGTTTGTATCTTTTACCGATACCAGTTTGTGGATTCCGATTTTGGAAGGTTATACGTATCCTTCTTATTCGTGGATGGGACAGGATGATGTTCCAAAGCCGGTGTCAGCATTAACTACTGAAGAGAAGTTGCTATTTGACAGGGAAAAGAAAGCGATGGCTAGTATTTCGATGTCTCTTTCGAAGGAAATATATCACAGTTTCAAACAGTTCAAGTCTTCTCAACAACTGTGGGAAGCATTACAGAAAAGGTGTGAAGGAAGTTTCGATGTGAAGAAGAGTAGAAAGGAGCTACTAAAGAAGCAGTTCTTAGTCTTTAAACATTTTCAAAACGAATCCTTGGATGATCTTGCTACAAGATTCTATCATCTTCTTAGTGAACTGGCAAGTGCGTCTGTGGTGTATGAGACTGAGGAAATCAATGATAAATTCTTGGAGGCTTTACCATCAAAATTTGATGTGTATACGGTTTTAATCAAAGAGAATATTAAGTACAAAACCATGTCTCTTGAAGAAGTTCTAGGGAAGATTCAGTCGCATGACATGAATATGAAGAAGAAAGAGACTAACTTGGAGCATATCCAGGATCCCTCAATGTATTTTGCCAAATCTACTGGTAAAACTGGTACTAGAGTGGCATTTTTTTCTGGCGATGCTCAAGATTCTTCAAATGATTAGTGTTCTGGAGTTCCGATTCATTCTGGTCATTCAATCCATTTTGGATTTTCTGCGACTACAGCTTCTACTTCATCTGGATCTCATTTGAATCAGAAGGTTGCTGATGATTATCTTGCTATATTTTCCTCATTCATGGCATCATATGAGAATTTTATTGGAGGTAAAATACATGATCCTGAGGTTATAGAAGAAGATTTCAGACAGATTGACCCTGTTGATCTGAAAGAAATGAATATCCAATGGAATATGGCCATGTTGATGCGTCAAGCTAAAGATTTCTTGAAGAAAACTGGCCGAAAATATATTGGCTCAAATGGTCGATCTCGCATGGGTTTTGATAAAAGCAAAGTTCGGTGTTACAACTGTCAAGAATATGGTCACTTTGCTAAGGAATGTGTGAAGCCAAAGGTCGAGTTTCATTCTCTAAAGAAGCAGCCTAATTTTCAGCATAATAGGAATCAGTCACATGGTTCATGTGGTAATACAATCATGCATCTACTTCATCGGCATTGGTTACTCAGAACGACGAAAACTATGACTAGGGCATTCATCTGGAAGACTTGGTGGGTGCTGTGAGTCAGGATTTTGTAGCAGAAATTCATTCTGAAAAAACAGAGGAGTCGACCGATGATGAAAGTTCTAGTGATGATTCTTGTGATGGTGACAGTGTTCCAAGCGTTGATGAAGAAATAGAACAAGTGCATAATATTGATTCTGATGCTACATCAGGTGATGCTGAGGAGGATATTGTTCTTACTCAAAATGCTACTGATGGTGCTGATTCAGAAAATATTCCCATTGCCAAAGTATTCATGGCAGACATGTCTGATCCGTCTAAGGTAAAAGACTCTGTTTGTCATATTTACTGTTCTAAATGTATTACTGTTAATGATAAACTGCAAAAGGTCATGGATGATAACACAAATTTGATTTGTAATATGAAATCGATGCATTCAGTTAACCAGAAACTGAAAGATAATGATAAATTGTGCATCGATAGAATTGAGTCTTTGAAAAAGAGACTTAAATTCTCTTGGGCTAAAATACAAAGAGCAGGGTTATCATCTAGATATGGCTTATGATGAGATAGAAAAACGTAATGAAGTTGTTGCTCAAAAGAATAAAGAAATATCTGATAAAGAGTCTGAAGTGATCAAACTTCATAGAAAGATGGAAAAATTGGAAAATTCTTCGGTTGTTTTGGATTATTTTAACTCCAATGCTGATCCTACTAAGCGTGTTGCTGGAATTGGATTTATTCCTCCACCGTTCAGTGCAAATTATGTGGTGGAACCTGAAATCATACATGAAGAGGATATAGATCCAAAGACTGTGTTAAAGGTGAATCCGGTAACTAGGGAGGATATGGTGTATGAGTCTAATTCTGAAGATGAGGTGTTCGATGAAAAGAAGGTCGAGGGAATTCCAAAAGAGGTAAAAATTGATGACCCAACAGTTGTTAAATCTGTTACCCGGGATAGATGAATTCTGACAGAACCTGAAGAGGCGAAAGTTGGTACATCTAAGCTTTCTCCGATTTTACAGTCAAGTGGTTTTGTCACGGCTGGTTATCAAAAAGTGTATTCTTCAAAGGTGCTAACATAGGCTTATGTTCCAAAGAAGCCGATAAACTGTTCTGGACATTCCTCTGAAGCTTATTCCTCTGATGGATCCTCAAATTCAAAGAAAACTCTTTATTTCAGAACTTATCAAGAAAGAAGAGTGTGTTTTTATTGCAATGAGGCAGGTCACATTCTGATCAATTGTCCTTACAAGAACCAGGGTAAAATGAAGACTGTTCCTTCACAACCGAAAGTATAGAAGATTCTGAAAATAAAAGATGAGGGAAAGTCATCTTCTAGCATGGAGAAAAATATGCCTGGTCGATCTTTTGTTAAATCCTCTGGATTTAAACAACAGGATAAATTGAATTCTAAATCTTTTGTATGCAAAGAGAAACTTGAGATTCCTAATGTTGGAATTTCAAAAGATTCTCAGCAGGAAGTTAAATTGTCTAGACCTCAAAGGAGAAGACGAAACAGAAAATTGAAGAAAATTTTGAAAACATCTGAATCTGACAATAATATATCAAATAATGTTTTTCAAAATAATAAAAATGGATCTTCTTTGAAAAGTCTGATTGTCAAACTTCTGTTCCAAAAGTGAATGATAAGATTGATTGTAAATTACAAGAAGTTGTTTATTTTGATCAAACTGGACGACCCAAGACCACGATGGCTTGGGTTCCTATTTCTAACTGATTCTCATTGTTTATGTAAGGACAACCAAGGAGGACTATCAACAATACATGGTATGTGGATAGTGGTTGCTCTCGATATATGACAGGGAATGTTAGATTGCTTGAGGATGTTAAACAAATTGATGGAGGTTATGTCGCTTTTGCGGGTAATAAAGGCGGGTACATAACTGGACAGGGTACGTTAAAGAATGACAAAGTCAAATTTGAGAAGGTGAATTATGTTGAGCAGCTGGAACACAATCTTTTAAGTGTATCACAAGTTTGTGACAAGAAGTTTTCGTTCTATTTCAACGATGCTGGATGCTATATTTTAAAACCGGGCTTTGTGATTCCTGATGAATGGATTCTCATGAAGGCTCCGAGGAGAAATGACACGTATGTCCTTGACATGAGTGTCGCCACTACAACGGATTCAATTCCTACTTGTTTACTCTCCAAGGCGTCATAATCTGATTCAATATTGTGGCACAGGAAGCTAGCTCACATTAACTATAGGAAGATGAACTACATTGTTAGGAATGATCTGGTTCTTGGTATTCCGAAGATGAAATTCTCAGTTCCTGATGACTGTATTCCTTGCAAGAAGGGGAAGCAAAGAAAGAAATCTCACAAATCTAAATCGACGAATTCTATTGTAACTCCTTTGGAGTTGCTGCATATGGATTTGTTCAGTCCTATCAGTATCAGGAGCATTGGTGGAAAATCGTACTGCTTGGTAGTAACTGATGATTACTCTAGATTTTCATGGGTTAAGTTTCTTTCCTCTAAAGCTGAAACCACTGAGTTGGTACGATACTTAATCCTGGGTTTGGAGAATTTATTCAATCTAAAAGTTAGAAGAATCAGGAGTGACAATGGCAGCGAATTTAAGAATAGCAAAATGGGCTTATTCTGTCTACAAAAAGGAATTCATCATGAATTCAGTGCGCCATATGTTCCTCAACAAAACGGTGTCGCTGAACGAAAGAATAGGACTTTGGTCGAAACGACTCGCACGATGCTTGCGGATTCTAAGCTTCCAGACACCTTTTGGGCTGAAGCTGTGAATACTGCGTGTCACGTTTTGAACAGGGTCTTGACCGTCAAGCGACATAACAAGACTTGCTATGAATTGCTGAATAATCGAAAGCCGAATCTGGATTATTTACTACCTTTTGGTAATCCTTGCACCTTATTGAAAGTTCGAGATGTCCCAACAAAATTCAGTGCGAAGGCTGTTAAAGGGATTTTTCTGGGGTATGTGGCTAATTCGACAACCAAGAGGGTTTATAACAAAGAGACGCGCCAAGTTGAAGAATAGTTCCATATTGACTGTTCAAATTGGTCTTTACCACAAATGGCGATTGGTCCGGATTGGGCATTTGATTATGAAAACTTTTTTCAAGTCTTTTCATTTACCTTCTGATATTTCTGCTGACGATGCTGCTGTTCTTTATGATTCTTGTCAGGATGCACAACACAATGGATTTCTACCAAATGCAGTTCCAAATTCATCGATTCCATCTACTTCTGCTCCTGATCCTATTGTTTCTTCTTGTTCAGGTCCACAAGATTCAGAAAGTGAGGAGGATAATGCTATTTTTCAAGATTCTTCTGCTGATCCGTTGTTGGGTGATGATCCATTACCTTCGACACAGGCTCAGGGGGAGATTCCTACAAATTTAGACTCGGAAATTCCTATTAATCAAGATTATTCTTATCAATCTGAATCTACTCAAGTTGAAGTGTTGCCAGTTCCTGAGGTTGCATCCATCAAGGAACTCAAAAATCATCTAGTGACAAATATAATTAGAAATTTACAGGATGGAGTGAAAACACATTCTCTTGTTGACAATACTTGTTTGTATACCTGTATTAAAGATTCTGGTGTTCTTGATGATTGCTCACATTCATGCTTTATTTCGCAGGTTGAACCTAAAAATGTTGAGATGGCTTTAAATGACAACAATTGGATAGAAGCTATGCAAGAAGAACTTGCTCAATTTGGCAAACTTAAGGTTTGGAATCTTGTTGATCTTCTGAAGGGTGCGTATCCGATAGGAAAAAAATGGGTGTTTAAATGTAAGAAAGACGATCGAGGCGTCGTGGTACGCAAGAAGGCAAGATTAGTTGTCCAGGGCTTCAATCAACAAGAAGGAATTGATTACACCGAGGTTTATGCGCCTGTTACGAGGCTTGAAGCTATAAGGCTGTTTCTAGCTTTTGCTTCTTTTAAAGGTTTTAAGGTGTTTCAATTAGACGTAAAAAGTGCGTTTTTATATGGAAAGGTCAAGGAGGAAGTCTATGTGTGTCAGCCACCGGGGTTTGAAGATCCACTGAATCCGAATATGGTTTTCAAGCTTGATAAGGCCCTCTATGGTCTTCATCAGGCTCCTCGTGCATGGTATGAAACATTATCCACACATCTTTTGGCAAATGACTTTGTTCGTGGAAAGATAGACTCGACCTTATTCATAAAGAAATCAGGGGGAGATTACCTACTGGTGCAGATTTATGTGGACGATATTATTTTTGGCTCAACAAACGAAGGGTTATGCAAAGATTTTGAGGGTGTTATGAAGTCGAAATTTGAAATGTCAGCTATGGGAGAGTTATCATTTTTCTTAGGTTTGCAAGTAAATCAAAAGGAAGATGGTTTCTTTATTCATCAGTCCAAGTATGTCAAAGACATCTTGAGCCGGTTCAAGATGGAGGACTGTACCCCATATGATACTCCAATTCATGTCAATCATAAGTTGAATTCTGACCCGGATGGAAAAGATGTGGATTGTCGACTTTACAGAGCTATGATTGCATCCCTCATGTACTTAACCGCTTCAAGGCCGGATATAATGTTCGCCGTGTGCATCTGTTCCAGATTCCAGGCAAAGCCAAAAGAATCTCACTTAATTGCTGTGAAAAGAATCTTTCGATATTTGAAAGGAAAACAACGTTTGGGGCTATGGTATCCTCATGGTTCTAACTTTGATTTCAATGCTTATACTGATTCTGATTTTGGTGGTTGTTGTTTGGACAGGAAATCTACAACAGGTGGTTGCCAGTTCTTAGGTAATCGACTTGTGTCCTGGCAATGCAAAAAGCAAACCACAGTCTCGATTTCTACATGCGAAGCAGAATATATCGCTGCTGCGAGTTGTTGTTCACAGATCCTGTGGATACAACAGCAATTGAGAGATTACGGTTTGAATTTCACAGGAACCCCTATGCTTATTTATAATAATGCTACTATGTCCATAACTAATAATCCTGTTAAACATAGTAAAACTAAGCACATCGAGATTCGATATCATTTTATTCGTGATTGTGCAGAGAAAAGGTTGATTGAGCTGGTCAAGGTACACACTGATGATAATTTTGCTGATTTGTTTGCCACGACATTTGATCGTACCAGGTTTGAATTCCTAATTAAAATGATTGGTATGATCAATCCCGAATAAAAGCTTTTCAAAATCAGAATTTCATGGAAAATTTTTTTTCTTTTATTGCTTTATTACATTTCTGCATTTACATTTCAGTCAAAAAGTTTTTAATTTATAAAAAGTCAAAAAAAATTAAAAAATATAAAATTTGACATCATTTGAGGTTAGAGAAGAAATGATAGTACATCAGTGATTAGTTCATTTCACACGACCTTAGTAGACCTTTGATATATGATTGATTAAACTGATTTGATTTGATCTAAATTTCAAAGTCTGCATAAATGAGAAATGATAGTGTTGTGAATGCTCTAATCTTGATAATTTGTTTTCAAATTTGTGTATGAGTTTTGAAACTTAAATTGTTAATAGACTAAAAGCGTTTTGAAATCAATAGTAGTGTGAAAATTAAATATGATATGAATACATTTGTGATTTGAATCCATTATATGCATGTGTGTGTGTGTAAAAGATCATTATCAGATAAAGAATATATGGTTTTAAAGAATTTCATGAGATCAATATCGAATTATATCTTTAGCACAAATTTATTTCAGTTCACTTCACTGCCCATGCCCCGAAAAACATGCAAGGTGTTGTTGAACTAAGATATGCTTTCAAAATCTGTTGAAACATATATTCACCCTTGGATCAGTTAGATACATTATCTAGTCTGACTCCATTGAATTTTATCCAGATAATAGTTGGATCCTCATACCTGAATCTGTTGATTCTCACTATTCAGCCAGTTCATTAGAATCTTCTGATTCTGAATCATCATGATTCTTATATCCTTTGGGATCTGCTTCTATGCTTGTGCTAAATGAGATAATTTCATCTTGGAAATTGATCTAATCTTAACATAAACTGTATATGTCTTAAAGATAATGCAATTTATATTTATGTTTGGCATATATGTGGGGTACACGATGTTTTTCATCTAAATGGTACTAAATCACATGAATTTGGAGAATAAACGCTTATAGTTTCAAATCTTATAATATTGACAAATTTAAGAATTCATGCTTTATATTTCAAATTCGGTATAAATAAAAGAGCATTTTATAACCTAATCTTATTTACTTTGAAATTTATCGCGTATCATTTCAAATATTATTCAAATTGAATGAGTTTCAAAATGAAAAAGATGCAAAGTGCACAAAACTTAGTTGGATGGTTTCATATTATAGGTTACCCTTTATTATTGCTAAAATATGTGATGAATTAATTGGATACTGATATGATCTTCTTGCTCATGATGTTTATTCAAAAATATGTGATTTCAGTTTATTCAGATAAAAATCCAAAAATATGTGTTTCCGTTTGTACAGATAAAATCCAAAAATATGTGATTCCGTTTGTATAGATAAAACTCAAAAAGATTTTGATTTTTATTTTCCATGAAAATTCTAAACTTTTATTAAAATTGTTCGGGATTGGATCAGATACATGATGCTGACGAAAGTTCAAGACTTGAAAGGTTGAAGTTGGTAAAATTTTGTTCAAGGCAAAAGTGAATAGATATTATGTTCGCCTGTGTACATTGAAGCGAACTTAATATGTTCGCCCAAGAACAGTGAAGCGAACTTAATCTGTTTGCCTGTGGATGGTGAAGCGAACTTAGCATGTTCGTCGAAGGCTTGTTAAGCGAACTTAACAAGTTCGCCTAAATAAGCGAACTTAATGTGTATAAGGCTCTTGGCCAAGCGAACTTATTCAGTCATCATCTTCATTGTTCCAAGCGAACTTATCTGAATTTTCTTCGAAATTTTTAATCTGTGTTGTTAGGGTTGTTTGTTGATTCCATTATATTCAAAATTGAATTGCGATCCTTTCCAAGGTAATTTTGTTGAATTTCATCCGTTCAGTTTACTTCGCGAGTTTGACAGAATTGTTTTTGACTGGAAATATAAAATTGATCATTCTAATTGGTTGCTAAGTGATAATCGACCGATGTACATTGCTTATTTCATGATTTTAACTCGATTTGCCGATTTTTGAAATTCCGTGTTTGGTATTTGAATCGTCACAAGTTCAGGCGAACTTGTTCCAAGCGAACTTGGTCGAAGCGAACTTGATGTTCGCCTCTTGCAACACTAAGCGAACTTATTAAGTTCGCCTAGGGGTCAGAGGGTATTTGGACTTGTGATTTTTGAGTGTTAGAAAAGAAAAAAAAAATTTGTTAAAATTTTTTTTTGTTGTTTATATTTTTTTAATTGTTTGTGTTTGTTATTTTTACTAATGTGTTTGTTGTCCGAATGTTTTCAGATGGCTCGACGTGTCGAATATAAGCATAACCAGGTGGCATTGTTAGATCCTAACATGTCCGAGGCTGTAAATTTTCAAGGAATAATCGGATTTCTGAACCGTTCGCGTCTCCATACTGCTTTATCTGCTGATCCGTACATCAGTCTGGTATACGTACAGCAATTTTGGGATACAGTTCATCAGGATACGGACGTAGAACCTCATGTTCTTCGTGCAACTGTCAATAATACTAAAATTGCCATATCTGAAGAGACAATTCGTGCTGCTCTTTCTTTGGGTGGTAATGCTGAAGACCCATTGTCATATCCGGGCACTCTTATTATGGGTTGTTTTCAAAGAATGGGTTATCGTGGGAGACAGAATGATACACAAGCACGTAAAGGTGGCTTAGTCGGTGAATGGAGATACTTCATGCATGTGATTATTCAGTGCATCTCTCCTCGTAAAGCTGGAACCGATGGCTTAAAGATGGCTCTTCAAACTGCAATGGTGGCTTTAATGTTGAATAAGCGATTCAATTTTGCACTTTACTTCTATCAGGAGATGGTCATGCAAATTAATCCTGCTGAAGGTCAAGGATTTTTGATGTATCCTCGCTTTATTCAAATGATTCTAAATCATCTTATTCCGGATCTTCCACAACATCCTATAAGTTTAACTTTGACTCCTATGTCAAAGCGTATTTTTACTGATTGCACGAAGGTGAAACAGCAGAATGCCGCATTGATACCGGTTAATACTCCTTTGTTTGGTCACTTAATCAATCCTGATTATGTTGCACCACCTAATGACAACTGGTTTCATCCTGATGAAATTGCTCAAGTTCAAGGCTTAAATGTTCCACAACAACAACAAGAAGTTCCAGTTCAACAAGCTCAAGTTCCCGTACAACCACAAATTCCTATTCCTGAACAAGTTCCAATTCCACAAACTGAGATTGAAATACCTATTCATGAACCTGTTCAAGAGGAGGTCGTTCATGCACATGAACAAGATCTAGGAATGAACATGGATGATTTCGTTGATGATGCTGTGAACTCGCCCATTCATGAAGCTGAAGGGAATGTGGTGACTGATGATGAATCAAGTTCAAGCTCAAATGAGACGATATTATCTGTTTCTGAAGGCACTGACTCTGATGAATATAGGGATTTTTCCTCAGATCATTATGAGCGGTTAGCTGCTATTGTAGGATCGTAAGATTACAAGGTGATTCTATTCTAGTTGATATTGGCGGAAACAATAGCAACCAACAAAGTAAACAAGTAAACAGCAAGAATACTGATAAATGCACTGTTGTATTAAACTTCTGAGATTACAAGTTTACAAGTAAAACACTATCAAGAAGCACTATGAAGGCACACAAAATCACACTTACAATTGAAGTGTTTACACAGTATTTATACTAACTTAGAATCAAGACAGACCCTTGATACTAAGGATCAGATCAAACACAGACCGTTGATCTTTTACACAAAAGCTAATAATACACGTTAAAGCTAAACTAGCTAACTTTATTGAAGCGTTTACTTTATTCATCATTGTTTGCATGCTCGGGGAAGAGCATTGTCGTCCATCATTGGTTGCACCATTGAGGTTCCTTCTGCTTTGAGTGTGTCAGTTGCTTTTGCAGAAAGTTGTCAGTGACGCTTGGCATGGGTAGTCAGCTGCAACGATTTGTCTTCAAGGAACATAGCTATCAGTAGCAAGAATGAGAATAATGCTGCTGATAAGCCTAGCAGCAGCATTTGTACTTAGAATAATTTGGTAGCAATCAGTCTTTGGTTCTACAAACTCCCCCTAGACTGATGCAACCAAAATTCTTCTAATCACTTTGCTGCTGAAGCTTTTGCATGTGGCTGACTTTCCTTTCAACCTCATAGCCTCTTGGATCCTTGCTGGGATTGTTCAGTGGAAGTTCAGACAGATTCTTGATGTCTTTGTGTAGCATTTTGTAGATTGCTTTGCTTGAACATCTCATCTGCTGCTTCTTTACATCAATCAGAGTGAACTCATCCAAATCAGCATTGTAGGACCAAGATACAAATGGAGAGTGGGACTTGAGTGGTTTGATATCCATGACCACATCTTTGCTAGGGTTGAAGTAATGTCTGATTGCTAGCATAAGATGTTTCCCACTCTCATTTGCAGGCTCATGAGCTTCACCCAGCTCCAAAATTCTTCTTAGGTCTGAATCTGGTAGTTGCAGAACCTCATCAATAGACCTGTATGTAGATCTTCTTCTTTCAGTTCTCCCCCTGAAGATCTCAAACCTTTGATCCTGTGGATTGTAGACCCATTCAACTATGTCTCTTGAGTCATCAGGTTCAGATGAGGATTTGGATTTCTTCAGAGGAGGCTGTTGATGAGTGGGAGCTGGGTGGGATGATTTGGACTTGTTGGGTGGAGGAGTGGAAGGTTTGGGGAGGAGAGTGGAAGGATGATGGACTGAGGAAGAGGTAGGTGAGGGAGAAGGCTTGGGTTTCTTTGTCTTTGGTTTTTCTTCTTCTTTGATAAGTACCCTTTTCTTGGAGCCCTTCTTCCCTAGTCTTTCTTCCTCATCCTTTTTAACTTTGAAGTAGAGGGCTTGCAGGTTCATGAAGGACATGGGACCTAACCTTTTTCCACTTTCTCCCCTTCCCTTATGGAAGTCAATCATGACCTTCCTTTCTTCATGGGTTCTTTTATTCAGTGCAATGGTCTTCTTGGACTGTAGCTTGGCTTTTTCTTCTTCTTCAGCCTTTTTCTTGCTAGCCAATTGACCCTGCTGACCCATGAAGGCTCTGTAAATCTCTTTGTTTGAAAGTTTCTCAAGGTAGTCTGCATCCTCACCTTGAGAGATCAGAGCTTCAGTCCACTCCTCCCTTAATTCTTTTGCTAATTTAGAATCAGTGATTCTAAACTTAGCGTCTTCCTTCCTCTTCTTTTCATTCTCTTCTTCTTCTTCCTTTGCAAACTTTTCCTGCAGCTGTGTGGAAAGTTGTTCATCTTCCTCAACTTGAGACCCTGCATGGATTTTAACTTTCATCTCATCCAACTGTTTGGCATACAGCTGGATTGTCTGTTGTCTTAGGAGTATGGCTGTCATTCTTTCTTGATGCCTTTGTTTATGAGCCATCTCTTCAGCCATCTCTTCTTCTTCTTCTCTTTTCCTTCTTCTTTCTTCTTTCTCCTTCTTTTCTTTTCGCAACCTCTCTTCATCCTCTTCTGTCATAATTCCCTTCCCTTTATTAACATTGGATGCCTCTGCTCTGGCTTCACTGATCACAGCAACAGCTGATTGTTGTGCTGTTGGGATCTCTGCCTCGGCTTCATTGGCAAGTTGAGGAATTGACGAGGGACGGTCACTGTCTTCATTAAGTTGATACTCAGGACCTTCTATTTCCCTCAATTGATCCCTAAGTGAATGTTACCTTTCTGATTTTCATGTTTTTCCTGTGTATTTTATGCCGTGCAATAAAAGATTTCAACCTTACATTTATTGTTCATATACACTTACAAGCATACACGCGTTCATTATAATACAATATTAACGAAAACAATCTTACAAACCTCGAGGACCAAACTTGACCTAAACTTGACCAAAACTCAAAACAACATCAATATTACAAAACTACAAGGACTAGTCTTGAATCTTCCAAAAACCAACACAAGCACGGTCGCGCCTAGTCCTAGGCACGGTCGCGCTTGTGTCATGACCACGGTCGTGCTTATCATTAAGCACGGTCGCGCCTCGTTTACAGTTTGACTCCGTAAAAGTCAAACCGACACAAATCTTTTCCAAACATAGGTTTCAAACGAGTTTAGAAATCGCGGGACTTGTAGAAGAAGCTATTCGACGAATTGAGACTAAAACACGACCAAATACACGTCTGATCGACCGAATCCTCGCGACTTCGACCAAACCTTCCTTTTTAAATCAAATCTCATAATTAAGACAGGATCAGACGAATCAAACCATTATAATACCTTCACACGATTTCTATAAACCTATCGCAACCCTAAAATCATCGGAACAACACCTCTAATACTCTGTCGATCAAGAAAAAGCCGCGAGTCTTCCTCGTAGCCGTCTGCAATTGTTGCCCAATCAAACCAAGGTAAGTAATAGTTCAATTGCTTCGTTTCTTCATTCCAAACGAAAGCCCTAAATCAATTCGGTGGAGTAATACACGGTTAAACCAATTGAATATAAGTTTTTAGTATTAAATGGTTTTAATCGAACTACAAGTTAAACGCATTATAAATCTAATTAAATAATGTGATTGGATTCGCAATCATCATACCAATGAAAACCCTAAGTTTCTAATCTGTTTTATTACAAGAATCAGGCGAATTGCTTCTGGAATTGACCAGACACGGTCGCGCTGTCCTACGAGCGCGGTCGTGCCTGACCAAGCACAGTCGTGCCCCGTAAGAGGCCCGGTCGTGTTTACCGATCAAACCAAGTCCTGACCTAGTCAAAACCCTAGGCGCGGTCGTGCCGGATGCGGACGCGGTCGTGTCTCAGGACCAGACTCTTGTTTTGACTTCTGACCAACCACGGGCGCATTACCGACCAAGCGCGGTCGCGTACGTGCCGGGCGCGGTCGTGCCATATACAAGCACGGTCGTGCTCATCCCTTAAACAGAATCTTTATTTTTATTTTTATTCTGTTAATTTGATAAATAAATAACAGTTTAAATAATTATTTTTAAGACAAACCCTACACGTTTAAGAATGACAAATTCACTTCCGTCATTAAATAACGCAAATCAATAACACATATACATTGTTCATTAGGTCGAACTTAGCAATCTACAACACACCGCTGTTTTCCATTTGCTTGTGCAACCTACACGCTACATAACACGTGAGTTACATAGCCCCTCTTTTACTCTATTTTACAAACGTTTTGGGGTGGAACATGCGTTCTATTTACATGTTTTCAATTATACACATATACAGTTCCATCCTATGCATGTTTACAGTTTTGCGCTTTGTGCTTGAGTACATTTTGTAGACCAATTATTATGCTCTTCATGTACAATCATTAACTAACAGCCGACAGTAAACAGTGGTAGATCTATTGAGTCTGACAAACCCACCCAGGTAGGGTGACTGTTACTGACAACACAAATTTTGAGTGCAAGTTACAAAGGTTTGATTGTATAGGTCACACGATGTTTTTCTCTCCATAAATGCCTTAATTGTCATGATTGTATTGAACTGTATGCACACAACACGTATTTTGCTATTACACGATTAATCCTATGTTTTCTCACCAACTCTTGTAGTTGACCCTCTCATTTAACCATGTTTCAGGTACCAATGTTTGAAGTGATCAAGATATGCTACACATAGGATTTTGACCTAGTTTTAATTGAACCAGTTATATTTTGATGTAATTTTCATTATTGTTTGGTGGATTGAATCTATGTTTTGTTGAACTTGTTTGATTGCAATGAAAACGATTATTAATTATTTAAACTTTAGTAAACCATGAGCAATGAACAGTCTGCACGCTTCACGCCCCGATGTTTCCGCCGTCGGTTGGGGTGTGACAGATTGGTATCAGAGCCTTGGTTATAGGGAATTAGGTTATTAGACACCTTTGACCTAGACTATAACTTTAGGATACCCACTTATGCCATGCTTCATGATTTACATGATATGTGCTACATGCTATATGATATATGCTACATGTTTTATATGTATATATGAATAACAACTTAAATAAACAATATCCCTACCCATATCCTAAACCACATATCCTTCATGCCTGCTTCCATGTCATCATCAACATAACCTGAATCATATTCTTAGACTTGGGTCTATAAAATTTTCTTTTACACCCGTTAAGGTTTTTAGACTTTGCTTAATTGTTAAAGGACACGTGCAATCTGGAAGAGTGACACCTGTATTCTGGGTTTTCTGTCTAGGAAAGCATTTCGTATAAATCCCAACCAACCGAGGGACCCGTATGCTTTCCTGGGAATTCCCGGGATGAGTGTTTACTTATAGGCTAAAGCACGTCTCCTTGATAATTATCTGAGTTTGAATTAACCTTAATATGTCATAGTACTCGAGTGATTATGTCACTATTTGAGTACAATCCAAACTATGAACTACTTGCATCTATTTATTCTTCTATTTAATCCAAGAAAATCTCACAACTCTTATTGTGTCTAAATCTGTAGAATGCCTCCCCGTCGTGATAACAGCAAAAACAGCAATAACACTGACCTGGCTGCTTTACTCACACAGCTGGTGAACCAAATTACCCAAGCCAACAACAACAATAATGGCCATGCCAGTGGAAGTGCTGCTACTGGAGGTGGTGGTGGTGCCAACCCGCCACAATGCACCTTCAAACACTTCAACTCCTGTAATCCCCTCAAATTCTATGGCAGCGAAGGAGCCACGGGACTCCTTCAATGGTTCGAAAGCATTGAGAGCAGTTTTCTAAATAGCGATTGTCCTGACAACCTCCGTACTCGTCATGCTACTAGTGTCTTTCAAAAAAGGGCGCTTACTTGGTGGAATGGTGAGAAAAGGACTAGGGGAGTGGATGTAGCAGTGGCACTACCGTGGGATGAGTTGAAGAGGATCATGACTGAGGAATTCTGTCCTCGAAATGAGATGAAAAAGCTAGAAGTGGAATTTTGGGATCTTGCTCAAGATAGTGGTGAAAGCTTAGCATACACCACCCGTTTTCACGAGCTGAGTCTACTTGTGCCACACATGGTTACACCTCTGTCTAGGTGTATTGAAAAGTACATTGGTGGTCTACCTAGACAAATTCAAGATACTGTGGTAGGAGGAAATCCTGCTACTCTGGAGGATGCTATCCGCTTGTCAGCCACACTTACTGACAATCATGTTAAAGCGGGTACACTTACAAGAAAGGGTGCCAAGAAAGTTTCTGAAACAACAACACCTCCCGCTCATGTCAAAGAAGTCCAAACTGAACCATACCGCAATACTAGGAAGAGAAAGGTCAAGAACTGTGCTGTAATCACTCCGGCTGCTCCAGTAAATCAAGTTGCACCCATGGCTCAAAACCCAGCAAAGAAGCCCTATGGGGGCAGCTACCCACTTTGCAACACCTGCAACTACCATCACCCTCCAAACATACCTTGTCGCCTTTGCAACCACTGCGGGAAACATAGCCACACAGCCAATATTTGTCGAGCCAAGGCACTTGCCAACCAAACCAACCCAGCAAATCAAGCCAATCATCAAGCAACTAACCAAGCCATCCCCGCCATTGCAAATGGACGTGCTTGCTTCAAATGTGGTGACCCGAACCACTTCCGTAACCAGTGCCCAAGACTGATCAATGTTAACCAAGGCGGAGCTCGTGGGCGTGCTTTCAACATCAACGCCAATGAGGCTCAGGCCAACACTGATGTGGTTAACGGTACGTTCCTTATGAATAATCATTATGCTTCTATACTATTTGATACCGGAGCCGATAAAAGTTTTGTGTCACTAGACTTCGAACCGTTACTTGCAAAAACCCGGTCTAAACTAGAGAAAACCTTTACCGTTGAGGTAGCCGATGGTAACACCGTTACAATTGACACCATCATTTATGATTGCTCCCTAGAACTAAATAAACACACCTTTCCAATCAACCTCATACCAATGCCATTAGGAAGTTTTGACGTCATCATAGGTATGGATTGGTTGTCGAAGCACCACGCCGAAGTCATGTGCTTTGAAAAATGCATCCGTATACCACTCCCATCCGGCGAAACGTTGACGGTCCTTGGTGAGAAACCTTGCAAAGGACTCAAACTAATGTCATGCATTACCGTCCAAAAGTACATACGAAAGAAGTACATGGTTTTCCTAGCCCATGTTATCCAAAAAGAAATCAAAAAGAGGAGTGTACAAGACATCCCCATCGTTCGGGATTTTCCCGAAGTCTTTCCTGATGACTTGCCCGGTCTTCCACCTGTTCGGCAAGTGGAATTTCGCATCGATCTTGTACCTAGAGCAAACCCGGTGGCTAAAGCTCCATACCGGCTTGCACCTTCCGAGATGCAAGAACTTGCAAGTCAACTTCAAGAACTCTCCGACAAAGGTTTCATACGGCCGAGTCATTCACCGTGGGGTGCACCAGTCTTGTTTGTTAAAAAGAAGGATGGTTCATTTCGCATGTGTATTGACTATCGAGAACTCAACAAGCTTACAATCAAAAACCGCTACCCTTTACCTAGGATTGACGACCTCTTCGATCAACTCCAAGGTTCTACCTACTTCTCGAAGATTGATCTTCGATCTGGTTATCATCAACTCCGTGTGCAAGAGGAGGATATTCCCAAGACTGCCTTCCGAACGAGATATGGTCACTACGAGTTCATGGTTATGCCTTTTGGGCTAACCAATGCACCTGCTGTCTTCATGGACCTCATGAATCGCATGTGCAAACCATACCTTGATAAATTTGTTATCGTGTTCATTGATGACATCTTGATCTATTCAAGAACTAAGGAAGATCATGAACAACACCTTAGTTTGATTTTGGATCTCTTGAAAACCGAACAGCTATACGCCAAGTTCTCCAAATGTGAATTTTGGCTAAAAGAGGTTCAATTCTTGGGTCACGTTGTCAATGAAAAGGGAATTCATGTTGACCCCGCCAAAATTGAAGCTGTTAAGAATTGGAAAGCTCCTAAAACCCCTACCGAAGTTCGTTCGTTTCTCGGCTTAGCAGGTTACTATCGAAGGTTCATCTCTAATTTCTCCAAGATCGCTGTTCCCCTCACTGCCTTAACCCAAAAAGGTAAACCCTATGAGTGGGGACCGAAACAAGAAGAAGCCTTTCAAATTCTCAAGCGAAAGTTGTGCAATGCTCCTATCCTCACCCTTCCTGAAGGTGAAGATGATCTAGTTGTTTACTGTGATGCTTCAAACCAAGGTCTTGGTTGCGTTCTCATGCAACGAGGCAAGGTGATCGCTTATGCATCAAGACAACTCAAAATCCATGAGAAGAATTATACGACGCATGATCTGGAGTTGGGTGCTGTCATATTTGCGTTGAAGATTTGGAGACATTATCTCTATGGCACGAAATGTGTGGTGTTCACCGACCACAAAAGCCTCCAACATATCTTCAACCAAAAGGAACTCAACATGAGACAACGACGTTGGGTTGAACTCCTCAACGATTACGATTGCGAGATTCGTTATCATCCCGGCAAGGCTAATGTTGTAGCCGATGCACTAAGCCGCAAGGAACATGTCATGCTTCAAAGTGTCAAGATCCATTCCGATATTCAAGTTCGTATTCTAGAAGCTCAACATGTCTCGGTTACCGAGGGCAATATGTATGAGGAAATGTCTTGTGGTGCTGAATTCCAATTAGAGACTAAGACCAATGGCTTGCTTTATTTTCTAAATCGTCTTTGGGTTCCCGATCGTAACGATCTCCGAGCATTCATCATGACCGAAGCACACAAGTCTCGATATTCTATCCATCCTGGTGCGGATAAAATGTACCAAAATCTTCGTCCACAATATTGGTGGCCCGGTATGAAGAAAGACATTGCTTTGTTTGTAGCAAAATGTCTCACATGTTCTAAAGTCAAAGCTGAGCATCAACGTCCTTCTGGGTTACTTGAACAACCGGAAATCCCCGTGTGGAAATGGGAGAATCTAGCTATGGATTTCATCACTAAACTCCCTCGCACTTCGAGCGGTTATGACAGCATCTGGGTGATCATTGACCGTCTCACTAAGTCCGCACACTTCTTGCCTATCCGTGAAGACTATAAGGTCGAGAAATTGGCTCAAATTTATATTGACGAGATCGTGAGTCGTCACGGTGTTCCTTTGAACATAATCTCCGATAGAGATGCTCGTTTCACTTCTCGGTTTTGGCAATCTCTCCAAAAGGCACTTGGTACATGATTGGATTTGAGCACGGCCTACCATCCCCAAACTGATGGTCAGACCGAGCGAACAATCCAAACCCTGGAAGACATGCTGAGAGCCTGTGTCATCGACTTTGGTGGTAATTGGGATTCACATTTGACACTTATCGAATTTTCCTACAACAATAGTTACCACACCAGCATCGACATGGCTCCGTTTGAAGCTCTCTATGGTCGTAAGTGTCGTTCTCCCATCTGTTGGAACGAGATTGGTGAAGCACAAATCACCGGTCCCGAGTTAATTCAAGAAACCTCCGACAAGATTATCCAAATCCATGACAACATTCGAGTTGCGAGGAGTCGGCAAAAGAGCTATGCCGACAAACGACGCAAACCCTTGGAATTCCAAGTTGGTGATCTTGTACTTCTAAAGGTGTCTCCTTGGAAGGGGGTGATCCGTTTTGGGAAGAAAGGCAAGCTAGCACCTCGCTTTGTGGGTCCATTCAAGATCCTTGAAAGGATTGGGAAAGTGGCTTACAAGCTCGAGTTACCTCCATCACTTGGCAGCATACATCCTACATTTCATGTGTCCAACCTCAAGAAGTGTCTTGCTGATGAAAACCTTCATATACCTCTTGACGATGTGCGCATTGATGAAACGATGCACTTCGTTGAAAAAACTAGTCGAGATTATGGATCGCGAGATAAAACAACTCAAGCGCAGCCGTATTCCTATTGTCAAGATTCGTTGGGAATCTAAACAAGGACCCGAGTTTACTTGGGAACGAGAAGACCAAATGAAGCTCAAGTACCCACATCTTTTTGCTGAAGCAGTAGCCTCAACCAGTTGAATTTCGGGACGAAATTCCCTCAACATGGGGATACTGTAACCTTTTTGATTTTCATGTTTTTCCTGTGTATTTTATGCCGTGCAATAAAAGATTTCAACCTTACATTTATTGTTCATATACACTTACAAGCATACACGCGTTCATTATAATACAATATTAACGAAAACAATCTTACAAACCTCGAGGACCAAACTTGACCTAAACTTGACCAAAACTCAAAACAACATCAATATTACAAAACTACAAGGACTAGTCTTGAATCTTCCAAAAACCAACACAAGCACGGTCGCGCCTAGTCCTAGGCACGGTCGCGCTTGTGTCATGACCACGGTCGTGCTTATCATTAAGCACGGTCGCGCCTCGTTTACAGTTTGACTCCGTAAAAGTCAAACCGACACAAATCTTTTCCAAACATAGGTTTCAAACGAGTTTAGAAATCGCGGGACTTGTAGAAGAAGCTATTCGACGAATTGAGACTAAAACACGACCAAATACACGACTGATCGACCGAATCCTCGCGACTTCGACCAAACCTTCCTTTTTAAATCAAATCTCATAATTAAGACAGGATCAGACGAATCAAACCATTATAATACCTTCGCACGATTTCTATAAACCTATCGCAACCCTAAAATCATCGGAACAACACCTCTAATACTCTGTCGATCAAGAAAAAGCCGCGAGTCTTCCTCGTAGCCGTCTGCAATTGTTGCCCAATCAAACCAAGGTAAGTAATAGTTCAATTGCTTCGTTTCTTCATTCCAAACGAAAGCCCTAAATCAATTCGGTGGAGTAATACACGGTTAAACCAATTGAATATAAGTTTTTAGTATTAAATGGTTTTAATCGAACTACAAGTTAAACGCATTATAAATCTAATTAAATAATGTGATTGGATTCGCAATCATCATACCAATGAAAACCCTAAGTTTCTAATCTGTTTTATTACAAGAATCAGGCGAATTGCTTCTGGAATTGACCAGACACGGTCGCGCTGTCCTACGAGCGCGGTCGTGCCTGACCAAGCACAGTCGTGCCCCGTAAGAGGCCCGGTCGTGTTTACCGATCAAACCAAGTCCTGACCTAGTCAAAACCCTAGGCGCGGTCGTGCTGGATGCGGACGCGGTCGTGTCTCAGGACCAGACTCTTGTTTTGACTTCTGACCAACCACGGGCGCATTACCGACCAAGCGCGGTCGCGTACATGCCGGGCGCGGTCGTGCCATATACAAGCACGGTCGTGCTCATCCCTTAAACAGAATCTTTATTTTTATTTTTATTCTGTTAATTTGATAAATAAATAACAGTTTAAATAATTATTTTTAAGACAAACCCTACACGTTTAAGAATGACAAATTCACTTCCGTCATTAAATAACGCAAATCAATAACACATATACATTGTTCATTAGGTCGAACTTAGCAATCTACAACACACCGCTGTTTTCCATTTGCTTGTGCAACCTACACGCTACATAACACGTGAGTTACATAGCCCCTCTTTTACTCTATTTTACAAACGTTTTGGGGTGGAACATGCGTTCTATTTACATGTTTTCAATTATACACATATACAGTTCCATCCTATGCATGTTTACAGTTTTGCGCTTTGTGCTTGAGTACATTTTGTAGACCAATTATTATGCTCTTCATGTACAATCATTAACTAACAGCCGACAGTAAACAGTGGTAGATCTATTGAGTCTGACAAACCCACCCAGGTAGGGTGACTGTTACTGACAACACAAATTTTGAGTGCAAGTTACAAAGGTTTGATTATATAGGTCACACGATGTTTTTCTCTCCATAAATGCCTTAATTGTCATGATTGTATTGAACTGTATGCAAACAACACGTATTTTGCTATTACACGATTAATCCTATGTTTTCTCACCAACTCTTGTAGTTGACCCTATCATTTAACCATGTTTCAGGTACCAATGTTTGAAGTGATCAAGATATGCTACACATAGGATTTTGACCTAGTTTTAATTGAACCAGTTATATTTTGATGTAATTTTCATTATTGTTTGGTGGATTGAATCTATGTTTTGTTGAACTTGTTTGATTGCAATGAAAACGATTATTAATTATTTAAACTTTAGTAAACCATGAGCAATGAACAGTCTGCACGCTTCACGCCCCGATGTTTCCGCCGTCGGTTGGGGTGTGACAGTGAAGATCTTGTGCCAGATGCTACAGATGTGGCTTCAACTTGTGGAGTATCTGAGTTGGAGTCAATATCAGAAGTTGACACAGACTCTTCCTGAGGAATCAGTCCTTCTTCTTCAAGATGGGCTTTGATGGTGACCATCATTGCCTGGCTCTCCAATGAGTTAATATTGCAGATGTTGGCTCTGAGCTGAAAAATCTTGAATAGGAAGTCTGAGGGCAGCTGAAGGATGTTCCTGGTGTTGATGATGAGAGAGGAGCCGTTGCTGAGCAGAAGAGTGTGATCAAGGGACTTAGTGCTCACCCAACCTAGCACATCCAAGTCCTTGACCAGGAAGGCATACAGGAATCTTCGAAGGCCCAGAACTTCTTCTTCAGTGAGAAGACTGCTCCTTGTTATTTCAAGATTGCTAGGAATCAGTCTCCTTTCTGCGGTCGCCGAGGATTCAGGATAATCTACCCGATATGCTGCTTGTAGGAGTATTTGGAGCCTGGGTAGATTATCCTCCATCAGGTCATAGAACCTGCCAATGGCAAGTTCTGCTGAGAGATCTGCTGAGTTGTTAATGCAGTTTGATAAGTATAGCTGTAGGACTTGGAGGGCATTGAGAGAGTTCCAGTTCAGCTCTTTTACTCCGCTGAACTCCCATCCAATCCAAAACCTCTCAGCTGATCCATCATACCCCCAAGCTAGAATGGAGTCAAATTCTAGCTTCTTTGATGATCTGAATAGTTGGGGGGTAGAGGATTGACTAATGATGGCTGCTGCTTCAGGAAGGATGCTGAATGATGTATTTGTTTGTTCTGTGTCTTCAGCATCATTCAACATTTCATCAGCAGCCCTGACGAACAACTTCCAGTCTTCAGATGTCCCTTCTTCTTCGTTATCTGAGACTGGCAAGTCATGAATTTGTACAAAAGCCGGCTTGAATAGTGAACTTTGAAGTACAACCTGCTCTTGAATCCAGTCGTCAAGACTGTCTGTATCTTCTTCCATAGAGACCATCTCCCCCTTTTTGGTTGCATCAGTAGATAGGTAAGCATCAGTTTGGGTGCCTACTGATACAAGAGAGGGAGTGGCTAAAGTTGGGCATTGATGGGCTTCATGCATAGAGACTTGGTGTCTTAGTTTGGACACTTCAGCCTCTAGCATAGCCACCCTGGCCGTCAATTCCAAGTTATGAAGTTTCAGTCTGTCCTCATCCACAGTTGTGGAATCCTTGGACCCAGATGGGGCCGTAGGCCGAGCCTCAGCATCCCCATCACCCGTGGTTTCTTGGCGCCTGGGATTCCTCTCAGTGAGGGGAGTTTCCAAGGAAACACCCTCACCATGAGTTGTCGTGGTTGAGGTCTTAAAGATGTTGTCACTGTCCTCCTGGTCATTTGATGGACCAGCAGTAGTTACAGCCTCTTCCACATCCACTCTTTCATTACTCCTAGAGTGGACCTTCAAGGGTGAAGAACTTGGGTTGGGTGTTTCGGAAGCAAGACCAATCAGTACCTCCTTGATAGTGGTAGTTGGAGAAGGTACATCACTTTGGTCAGGTTCCTCAACACTTAAGTCCAAAGAAGATGGGAATGGCTCAAAGGGCTGTTCTATGGATCCGGGAAGTGTTCCTAATCCTAATAGAGAGACTTCCGAAGGAGTCTCCCTAACAGTGTGGCTTTCCCTTATGATATTCTCACTAGAATGTTGTGATTCTGAGTGAGGGATGTTGGCTTGGGTTTGGGCCTTGGAGGCAAGAGAAGAAGGAGTTCTCTTGCCCCTCTTCCTTGTATACTTGGCTGCAACCGGGGCCCTGTGTTCCGGTTGAGCAATCAAACTGTGGGTGAGTAAAGTATGTGCGTGTACATTCTCAGTAGATTGCACAGGGGTTCGATCAAGGGAAGCAGCAGTTTGAGTTTGTGGCAGTGAGGTGGAGGGTGTGGGATCAGTATCAGCTGGGTTTGCTGAACTGTCACCCTGGGCACTTTGCGTGTTCAACATTGTTGTAGGATCGTAAGATTACAAGGTGATTCTATTCTAGTTGATATTGGCGGAAACAATAACAACCAACAAGGTAAACAAGTAAACAGCAAGAATACTGATAAATGCACTGTTGTATTAAACTTCTGAGATTACAAGTTTACAAGTAAAACACTATCAAGAAGCACTATGAAAGCACAGCAAGCACACTTACAATGAAGTGTTTACACAGTATTTATAGTAACTTAGAATCAAGACAGACCCTTGATTCTAAGGATCAGATCTAACACAAGCCGTTGATCTTGTTTATTAATCTAAATTACACGCAAAGGCTAATCTAGATAACTTTACTGAAATGTCTTCTTAGGCATCATTGTTTGCATGCTTGGAGACGCGCGTCATTGTCCTTTATTGGTTGCACCAGTGAGGTTCCTTCTACTTGGAGTGTGGCAATTGCTTTTGCAGACAGGTGTCAGAGAAGCTTCACATGGATAGTCAGCTGCAATGTTTGGTCTTCAGAGAATAGAGCTATCAGCAGCAACTTGTGTTGAATGCTGCTGATAAGACTATCAGTAGCAACAAGTGTTGGATGCTGCTGATAAGCCTATCAGCAGCAACAAGTGTTGGATGCTGCTGATAAGCCTATCAGCAGCAACAAGTGATGAATGCTGCTGATAAGCCTATCAGCAGTAACAAGTGTTGAATGCTGCTGATAAGCCTATCACCAGCCATATGTGATGAATGTTGCTGATAAGCCTATCAGCAGCATTTGTACTTAGAATAATTTGGTAGCAATCAGTTTTTGGTTCTACAAACTCCCCCTAGACTGATGCAACCAAAATTCTTCTAATCACTTTGCTGCTGAAGCTTTTGCATGTGGCTGACTATCTTTTCAACCTCATAGCCTTTTGGATCCTTGCTGGGATTGTTCAGTGGAAGTTCAGACAGAGTCTTGATGTCTTTGTGTGGCATTTTGTAGATTGCTTTTCTTGAACATCTCATCTGCTGCTTCTTTACATCAATCAGAGTGAACTCATCCAGATCAGCATTGTAGGACCAAGATACAAATGGAGAGTGGGACTTGAGTGGCTTGATGTTAATGATCACATCTTTGCTAGGGTTGAAGTAGTGTTTGATTGCTAGCACAAGACGTTTCCCACTCTCATTTGCAGGCTCATGAGCTTCACCCAGCTCCAAAATTCTTCGTAGGTCTGAATCTGGTAATTGCAGAACCTCATCAACAGACATGTATGTAGATCTTCTTCTTTCAGTTCTCCCCCTGAAGATCTCAAACCTTTGACCCTGTGGATTGTAGACCCATTCAACTATGTCTCTTGAGTCTTCAGGTTCAGATGAGGGTTTGGATTTCTTCAAGGGAGGCTGTTGATGAGTGGGAGCTGGGTGGGATGATTTGGACTTGTTGGGTGGAGGAGTGGAAGGTTTGGGGAGGAGAGTGGAAGGATGACGGACTGAGGAAGAGGTAGGTGAGAGAGAAGGCTTGGGTTTCTTTGTCTTTGGTTTTTCTTCTTCTTTGATAAGTACCCTTTTCTTGGATCCCTTCTTCCCTAGTCTTTCTTCCTCATCCTTTTTAACTTTGAAGTAGAGGGCTTGCAGGTTCATGAAATTCATAGGACCTAGCCTCTTTCCACTATCTCCTCTAGCCTTAAGGAAGTCAATCATGACCTTCCTCTCTTCATGGGTCCGTTTATTGAAGGCAATGGTTTTCTTAGACTGTAGCTTGGCTTTTTCTTCTTCTTCAGCCTTTTTCTTTTTAGCCAATTGACCCTGCTGACCCATGAAGGCTCTGTAGACTTCTTTAGTTGATAGTTTCTCAAGGTAGTCTGCATCCTCACCTTGAGAGACTAGAGTCTTTATCCACTCCTCCCTCATTTCTTTAGCTAGTTCAGAATCGGTTATTCTGAACTTAGCTTCTTCTTTCTTCTTCTCCAACTCTTCCTCTTCTCTATTGAATTGTTCCTGCAGTTGAAGAGCAAGAGCTGCATCTTCTTCAATCCGGTCAACTGCAGGAATCTTCCTTTTTAGTTCATCCAGCTGTTTAGCATACAGCTGGATGGTTTGTTCTCTTAGAAGAATGGCTGTTTTTCTTTCTTGAACCTTTCTCAGGTCAGCCATCTCCTCTTCTTCTCTTCTTCTTCTTTTCTCTTCCCTCTCCCTTTTCTCTTTTAGCAACCTCTCTTCATCTTCATCAGTCATGATTCCCTTTCCTTTGTTTATATTGGATGCCTCTGCTTCAGCTTCACTGATCACAACAGTAGATGATGATGCTGCTATTAGGATCTCTGCCTCAGCTTCATTGGCAATTTGAGAAATTGATAAGGGACGGTCGCTGTCTCCATCAAGTTGATAATTAGGACCTTCTATTTCCCTCAGTTGATCCCTAATTGAAGATCTTACGCCATAAGCTGCAGATGTGATATCAACTTATGGAGTATCTGAGTTGGAGTCAGTATCAGAAGTTGACACTGTCTCTTTCGGAGGAATCAGTCCTTCCTTTTCAAGATGGGCTTTGATGATGACCATCATTGCCTGGCTCTCTAGTGAGTTAATGTTGCAGATGTTGGCTCGGAGCTGAAAGATCTTGAATAGGAAGTCTGAGGGCAGATGAAGGATGTTCCTGGTATTGATGATGAGAGAGGAGCCATTGTTGAGCAGAAGTATGTGGTCAAGGGACTTAGTGCTCACCCAACCTAGCACGTCCAAGTCCTTGACCAGGAAGGCATACAGGAATCTTCGAAGGCCCAGAACTTCTTCTTTAGTGAGAAGACTGCTCCTTGTTATTTCAAGATTGCTAGGAGCCAGTCTCCTTTCTGCGGCCGTCGAGGATTCAGGATAAGCTACCTGATGTGCTGCTTGTAGGAATCTTTGGAACCTGGGTAGATTATCCTCCATCAGGTCATGGAACCTGCCAATGGCAAGTTCTGCTGAGAGATCTGTTGAGGTGTTGATGCAATTAGTTAAATGCAGATGTAGGACTTGGAGGGCATTGAGAGAGTTCCAGTTCAGCTCTTCTACTCCGCTGAACTCCCATCCAATCCTAAACCTCTCAGATGATCCATCATACCCCCAAGCTAGAATGGAGTCAAATTCTAGCTTCTTTGATGATCTTAATAGTTGGGGGGTTGAGGATTGACCAATAATGGTTGTTGCTTCAGGAAGGATGCTGAATGATGTATTTGTTTGTTCTGTGTCTTCAACATCATTCAGCATTTCATCGACAGCCCTGACGACCAACTTCCAGTCTTCAGATGTCTCTTCGTCTTCATTATTTGGGACTGGCAAGTCATGAATTTGGACAAAGGCTGGCTTGAATAGTGAGCTTTGAAGTACAACCTGCTCTTGAATCCAGTCGTCAAGACTGTCTTTATCTTCTTCCATAGAGACCATCTCCCCCTTTTTGGTTGCATCAGTAGACAGGTAGGCATCAGTTTGGGTGCCTACTGATACAAGAGAGGGAGTGGCTAAAGTTGGGCATTGATGGGCTTCATGCATAGAGACTTGGTGTCTTAGTTTGGACACTTCAGCCTCTAGCATAGCCACCCTGGCCGTCAATTCCAAGTTATGAAGTTTCAGTCTGTCCTCATCCACAGTTGTGGAATCCTTGGACCTAGATGGGGCCGTAGGCCGAGCCTCAGCATCCCCATCACCCGTGGTTTCTTGGCGCCTGGGATTCCTCTCAGTGAAGGGAGTTTCCAAGGAAACACCCTCACCATGAGTTGCCGTGGTTGAGGTCTTAAAGATGTTGTCACTGTCCTCCTGGTCAGTTGATGGACCAGCAGTAGTGACAGCCTCGTCCACATCCACTCCATCATAACTCCCAGAGTAGACCTTCAAGGGTGAAGAACTTGGGTTGGGTGTTTCGGAAGCAAGACCAATCAGTACCTCCTTGATAGTGGTAGTGGGAGAAGGTACATCGCTTTGGTCAGGTTCCTCAACACTTATGTTCAAAGAAGATAGGAATGGCTCAAAGGGCTGTTCTATGGATCCGGGAAGTGATCCTAATCCTAATAGAGAGACTTCCGAAGGAGTCTCCCTAACAATGTGGCTTTCCCTTATGATATTCTCACTAGAATGTTGTGATTCTGAGTGAGGGATGTTGGCTTGGGTTTGGGCCATGGAGGCAAGAGAAGAAGGAGTTCTCTTGCCCCTCTTCCTTGTATATTTGGCTGCAACCGGGGCCCTATGTTCCGGTTGAGCAATTAAACTGGGGTGAGTAATGTATGTGCCTGTGCATCCTCAGTAGAATGCACAGGGGTTCGATCAAGGGAAACAGTAGTTAGAGTTTGTTGTAGTGAGGTGGAGGGTGTGGGATCAGTATCAGCTGGGTTTGCTGAACTGTCACCCTGGGCACATTGCGTGTTCAACATTGTAGACAACAATGGAACATCGGCCCCTGAGAACTTTGATGAAACTGTTCTCATGCTTTGAAAAATGTTGTTCTTATGTCCTAGCATTATGTAGATTCTTGCGGGTTTTGAAAGTTCTTGGTGCTCAATGTTGAACACTTCCTGCAAGAATCTTGGGTACATGAAGAACTGTTATTTCACCCCTTCTTGAAGGTTGTATCTCAAACCTTCAAGAATGAGGTGAGAAAAATTGAAACCCTCCCCAGTTATCATACCGTGAATTGTCGACGCAAGTCCGGAGCTGAGTTGGTTCCAGCCATTTCTCTTCTGGGATATGCATTGGAGAAGAGTGTGGCAGAGATACTTCCATTTGGGACCCATGAGTGCCTTCTCTATTGTATACTCTGTTTGATACCCAGTGTACTCTATGGATACAAAGGTCCTCATGTATACGTCTCTTTGGTATGAGATGGCGTCCCCTTCATCCTGAAGCTTGAGGTGTTGGCGGAGCTTCGCTTCAGTGATAATCATCTCCTTGCCGTCTACTGTGCCTCTGATTTGAGGAGTGCCCTGGTCAGTAGAGTACACGGCTGTGCTCCAAAATTCTTCCATGTGGGAAGTGTAGATGGTTGGGTTGACTGTTAGGGCATGGTGGATTTTGGACCGACAAAGGAAGTCGATCATATCATCGAAACCTTAGGATTTCTTGCCATTTATTAGGCATGCAGTGAGGTTGTGATATGGGGAAAACTTGTCGTTTGGGTTGTTTATGTCTGTGCCTGCCATTGTTATGGATTTGGAGGGAAGAGAGAAGGGTGTTTGAATGGTGGTTAATTATGGAGGGCTTTGAGTGCTGTGGGGACGGGAGAGAAAGTGATGGGAGATTAGGGTTTGAAATTGAATATGAAGAGGTTGTGGGAACGTTTGAAATTGTAATATAACGGCAGACGAAGAAAAAGCAACTTTACTTGTACAGTACAACCTGTTTCACTTTTCATTGTTACAGCTGTAAAACACTCAAGCAGTCATGGTAAAGACTGAGAGTAGTTTTTACCGCGGGTAAAAGTTAATGTAGACTTGTTTTACCCATCAGCAGCAAACTTGGTTGCTACCGATGGTGAGCTATCCGCTGCAAACTTGGTTGCTGCGGATAGTGAAGTCTTTCAGCAGCAGATTTGGGTGCTGCTAACTGTTGTATTCATTCCGCAGCAAAGAGGTTGCTGCTGATGGCCTTAAAGCTATCTGCAGGAAACTTGTTCCTGCTGATAACTTAAGGCAGTCAGAGGCAAATCCTTTGCTGCAGAGGATCAGACCTGTCAGTAGCCAAAAAGGATGCTGCTGACTTATAACTTTTATTTACAACATTTAGACAGGCATATTTACAACAGTATATAGATGCATTCAGCTTAACCGATGATGATGCTTGGTGTTTTCTTTACCTTCCATTGTTGAGTTGGTGGTTTTCCAGCTTTCTTTGTCTTTTCAGCAGCAGACGTTGTATCTGATGATTTTACTTGAGCAGCTGCAGACTTTGTTGCTGTTGAACGCTTTGCCTTGGATCTTGCCTTATCAGCAGTGGACACTTTTGCTGCTGATAGCTTTGCCTTATCAGCAGCAGATTTTGCTGCGGACTTAGTTAGCTTATCAGCAGCAGATTTGGTTGTTGCTGAAAGCTTCTGCTTCGTTTTCTTGGGCTTAAATGGACTAACAGCCGATGTATGTTGATCCTTCTTTACCCTTTGTCTTTGAGGGGCTTGATGAACAATCTGGTTGAAAGGGTTAAACTTACAATTTTCAGCAAAGTGGTTTGATTCACCGCAAATGATGCAAGTTTGTTGAGATTTAGGCAGCTTCACTCTTGGGGGTGATAAAGATTCCCTGAACTTAGTTGCTTTGACATCGTAGTTTCTTACCTTCTTGTTTTTGTTAGTATTTTCAAAGGCATGCTGCTTTGAATTTCTTTGGTATTTCAGGTAATGAAAGAAGGTGCTGGCAGTATGGTTATATCTGCCACACACAAAGCATGATTTTGCCAGTTTGTCCTTTTGAAAGTACACATAGTCTTTTCTCTTGAACAAGTCTTTGAAGTTCCAGGGGTGAGCTTTGTTGTGCTCAAAAGTGGCTTATTCTAATGTCTTTTGAACATATGAAACTTTCTCTCCAGGTGTATGACATATGTCAAACACCTACCTTGGTTGGATTGATTTGGAAAGAGGCTTTGAGTTGGTGGAGGTGGAAGACTGTCCCTTTTCAATAGTTAGCTTTCTTCCATCTGGAGGATAGCTAATTCTGATTTGTTTGAATGGTTTAGGAACTGGTATTGAAGGGATAATAAGGACTTCATCTTTAGTGACTATCACTTGAGGTGCAGGAGGAGATGAGTCATTACTTGTTTCAGTGGAGTCTGAGCAAGTTGACTCAGACTCTGATGAAGTAGTGCATTCTTGCACAGGGGTTTCTTTGACAACAGGGTCAAGATTTCGGTTGGCCATGTCAAGATTTGCTAGATTGAAGCTTGGTTCATGGATGGCAACGTAATCAGCAGAAGGTGCGACGGTTCTATACTGGTCAGCATGATATCCCAACCCAGCAGGAGGTGCGACGGTTCTATACTGGTCAGCATGATATCCCAACCCAGCTTTTTGGATGCAAATTCATATTTTTCCACATGGACCTTTTGGTCTGCCAATTCAGCCCTTGCAGCTTTCAACTTAACCAGAATATCATCAATTTGAGTTTCAAGGTGTGTTTGTTCATGTTTTAATGATGAAATTTCTTTCTTTAAACAATCATTCTTTTCCTTGTAACTATTTTCAATCTTTTTAAATTCAGATTTCATTTGGTGAAATTCTTCATTTTGATCTATGAGCTTCTGGTTATGTTTCCTATATCCAAGGACCTTATCAATGCACTCTTGAGTACATAGATTTTCATATACCTTTGGTGGTACCTCTGATGTGTCTGAAGTTAGAGAGGATACCTCTAATGTGTCTGCCATGAGAGCTTGATTGTTGGCAAAAAGATCCTTAGGCTGGAAGCTCCAGTCAAAGTCAGTAGTTCCAACCGCTGCACAGGCTGCAGTTTGTGCTGCAGGACTGACATGTTGCTGTTGTTGGTGTCTTGGCTGAGCTTGGTGTGCTTGTCTGGTAGGATAGTAGTCGCTTGAACTAGGACCTGAGTGGTCAGAGTGAAGCGCGGGAGAGGTGGTGGAAGAGGCTGATTGATGGCTTGAGCTTCTTTCTTTGGCTTGAATTATTTCTAATTCATAGGCTTTTACATACAAAAGAACTCGGTCATCTGCAGAGTCTTCAGATTCTCAGTTCTTCTTATTGACACTGTGTAAAGTGTCCAGCAACTAGGAAGAGATCTGATGAACCTTTTGAGAATGTCTTCATTCTCCAGTTTCACCTTAGAGCACTGCAGCTCTCCTACCAAGTAAGTGTACCTGTTATACACACTGGTTAGTGACTCACCTTCATTGCAGACAAAGTTTTCGTATTGCTGCTTCAGGATGTCTTCAAGCCCGTTGCTTTGTGCCATTTTGTTTTGTGTGACTTGATCAAGAATAGAGTTTTGAATAGAATCAGAAAGTGATTAAACAAATGTTAGTTTGTTTAATCTTGAGCCAAAGCTCTGATACCACTTGTAGGATCGTAAGATTACAAGGTGATTCTATTCTAGTTGATATTGGCGGAAACAATAGCAACCAACAAAGTAAACAAGTAAACAGCAAGAATACTGATAAATGCACTGTTGTATTAGACTTCTGAGATTACAAGTTTACAAGTAAAACACTATCAAGAAGCACTATGAAGGCACACAAAAGCACACTTACAATTGAAGTGTTTACACAGTATTTATACTAACTTAGAATCAAGACAGACCCTTGATTCTAAGGATCAGATCAAACACAGACCGTTGATCTTTTACACAAAAGCTAATAATGCACGTTAAAGCTAAACTAGCAAACTTTATTGAAGCGTTTACTTTATTCATCATTGTTTGCATGCTCGGGGAAGAGCATCGTCGTCCATCATTGGTTACACCATTGAGGTTCCTTCTGCTTTGAGTATGTCAGTTGCTTTTGCAGAAAGTTGTCAGTGACGCTTGGCATGGATAGTCAGCTGCAACGATTTGTCTTCAAGGAACATAGCTATCAGTAGCAAGAATGAGAATAATGCTGCTGATAAGCCTATCAGCAGCATTTGTACTTAGAATAATTTGGTAGCAATCAGTCTTTGGTTCTACAGCTATTCCACTGGCTAATGCTGGAAAACGCATTAAATCTCAAGCCAGACGACCAAGAAGAAAGTCTGTTCGGGATCCTCCTTCCGGATCAGTACTTGGAAAACGATCCTTGGTTGATGAAAGTACTGATTCTGATAGTGACTTCAATCCAGATCCAAAGACTCAAAGGTTAATGTCTGCTTCTATAGCTGCTGCTCAATCGTCGCAGGGAGTAGAGGATGCTAATTTTGTTGCTTCCTTGATTATTACTCCTCCAAGATCTAAAGATACATCTTCGGTTATAACTCCTGTTCCTCCAGTTATTACTCCTACTGCAAGTCCTTCAGTTCCATAATCATCAGCTGGTCCGTCAAAGCCTTCTGATTCTAAAAGGATTACTATCCTTGAATCTCAAGTGCTTACACTTCAAGCTCAGGTGGATACTCTTGTGTCTACTGATTCACAACGGCAGCTGGTGATTCAGACTCAAGCTCAACAGATAGCTGACATGCAAGCATTGGTGTCTAAACTCGTTCAGCATCTTGATGCTCAGGGGGAGTTGAGGATACATGATACATGTCACACAGAGTCTATTCAAAGATGTGATGATGAAGACAATGATCCTGCTGGAAATGTTGAGGGTGATCGACAATACACTGACGCTAATCCTATATCAAAGGTTCAGGGGGAGTCGACATCACAATCACTTGAAGGAAACAAAGATACCTCTGGTGCTAATGAAGAAGAAATTCTAATATTGGAGTTCTATGCAGATTCTGAAGAAGAAGAAGCTGAAAAGATAGCATGTCTTGATGACATTGATGAGTTATTTAGTGACAAAGAAGATGATGTGTCAGATAATGAAATAGAAGAAGGAGAGATAGTGGAGATAGAGATAGAGAAAGGTCAAGAGAAAGTGACTTATGAAGGATGTGATGGTTTTAATGTCCCTTATAACTTCATCCAAGATGATGTTATTCCTGAGTTCACTTATGAAGGAATAACAGATTCTATGGACTCTATTGAAGACGTCTCACTGCCTGAAGATACTGCTGATTCAAAGACGGATACTGATGATGAGAATATTCAATCCAAGAAAGATATTGAAGTTGATACTACTCACACTGAGTCTCCAAAGGTTAATGAAGAACCTGTGATGTACAGAAATACATGGATGACAAGAGAACAGTGGAGAGAAGTTGTAAACAGTTGGATGAAGGTGCTACCCAAGTGTCCAGCACAACCTGCTCAGAAAGAGAAATATGTGAATAACGAGCGGTGTGTAGGAAGGATCATAAGTTGGTTCTATGATGGTGATACAAAATTATTTGCAATTAAAAGATCTGACGGTGTTCAGTACTTAAAGCCGAGGATCAAGTATTTCAATACCTTGCCAAGGTGTGAAATGAATGGTCTAGCTTCAAAGCCTCTTATTAATAGATCGAAGAATGGTTCGGCTGATGTGATAGCCAACTTGATCAAGAGAGAAGGTAATTTAGGAAAGTATGAACGGCTGAAACCACTAAAAGGAAAGAGAGTGAAGAACACAGATCAAAAGACTGGGAAGGTGACCTGGAAGTACAAGTATAAACAAGTTCGTGATGTACAAAAGATACCATTGAAGACGATTCCTCAAGATTTCCTTGGGAATATGAAATGGTGGTATGTCGATGTTAATACTGGTGAAGCAAGGATTGAAGATAAAGACAATAAGGTCATTGTGTGTTTCTATGACGCAATGAATCTTATCAATTTTTCAAAGAAATATCAGAGGACATTGAAAAAGAATTAGATAATGTTCACTGATGAATGGAAAGAACAAGGATTACAGTACAAAAGAGTTTTGGAGATATGCAGAAGATATGGAGTGCATGCCGGCAGCAGACTACCGGATAACTGGAAAAGCTCATCACGAAGACCGAAGACTGAAGATCAAGCTATTGTCAAGGGGGAGTCTGTTAGGACATAGTTTGTAATGACAAAAGCTTGTAATAGTTAGATCTTATGTCTTTATGTTTTTGTAAAAGTCACTAAGTGTTTATTCAAGTTTACCTAGAGGCGAACTTGTTAAGTTCGCCTGGTCTAACAGAGGCGAACTTAATAAGTTTGCTTAAGTCTATATGAGGCGAACTTGTTAAGTTCGCTTAGTATGTTAGAGGCGAACTTAATAAGTTCGCCTATATCAGGTCAGACGGCTACATATATGTGTTTACAGAGTCAGTCGTAGAAGAAGCAGAGAATATACAGAACAAGTCTGATTGAGTCTGTAAACACCATTGTGATTTGGAATACAATTGAGAATGTTATTTACTTGATTGTCTACATTGTCTTTTGTGCGTATAAACGTTGATTCGTTGGATTCCGCACTTCGAGTTAACGTCATGTCTTATCACGAGATCGATCCGTAGAAGCGCCATGAGGACCTACAATAAACGAGCGTGTGGCTGAAGCGGTAGTAGCTAGTCAAGCCGCTGTTAATACTGGAGGTAAAGCAATATATTATCGACTCTAGTGAGTCACCATTCATCCTAAACTCAAATTTGAATATGGTATTCTTAAAGCGCATTCTTGTTTACAATTCAGGTCATCAAAACCATCAGCAGGTTTGTACTTTTAAAGCTTACATGGATTGCAAGCCTCACTCGTTCAGTGGAGCCGAAGGGGCAGTTGGCTTACTCCGCTGGATGGAGAAATCTGAATCCGCCTTTGCGATGTGCAATTGCCCGCCGAAAAATCAGGTGAAGTATGAATCTGGCACACTTGAGGGTCCGGCCCTTACTTGGTGGAACTCCCAGGTGCAAATGCTAACTCTTGAGATGGCAAATGCATTGCCATGGGATGAATTTAAGACTATGCTGCGGGAGGAGTATTGTCCCAGCGATGAAGTGTAGAAACTTGAGGGCGAGTTCTGGAACCTCAAGATGGAAGGATCTGAGATTGAAGCCTACACTACTCGTTCGCATGAACTGGAGAACTTGTGTCCGCAAATGGTAACACCTCCCTATAAGAGGATTGAGAAATTCATTGATGGTTTGCTTCCGCAAATTCAGAGCATGGTGACATCTTCTAATCCTACTACAATCCAGCAAGCAATCAGGTTGGCTCATAGGCTAACCGATCAGGCAGTCGCTCAGGGCACCCTACCCCCTAGAGGTGCGTTATCAAAGACAACTGACAACAAGCGGAAGTTTGACAGTTCATTCATCAAAACCTTCCAGTCAAACCCACCTTCTCAGCAACAGCAACAACAGCAACACCGTAAGCTTGAACCGTCAAAGAACAACAATCAGTCTACCTCTTCTCAACAGAATCAGGATTCATATGTTGGCAAGTACCCGAAGTGCAACAAATGTAACTTCCATCATCATGGAGCGTATGATCGGTACCATTGCCACCGGTGTGGAAAGATGGGTCATTTATCCAAAGACTGTAGAGTAAATCTGCAGAACAAACAGACACCACCTAGAGACGCACCCAAAGGCTGTTTTGAGTGTGGTAAAGAAGGGCATTTCAAGAAAAATTGCCCGCAGTTGAGGAGAAACGGAAACGAGAATGGAAATGGCAACAATCATCAGGGCGGTAATGGAAATGGTAATAACCACCAGGGTGGAAATGGTAATAACAACGGAAATGGTGTAAAGGGCCGAGCATTTGTGATTGGATCGGGAGAAGCTCGGAATGATCGGAACGTGGTTAACGGTATGTTTCTCTTAAACGATCATTTTGCTTCTGTACTTTTTGATACTGGCGCCGATAGAAGTTTTATATCTAGAGAACTTAGCAGTCAGTTAGAAATAAACCCAACTTTACTAGAGCATCATTATACCGTAGAGATAGCAGACGGTAAAGTAATCAAGGCAACCCACATCCTCAAGGGATGTAAGTTAGAACTCTCTAACCACAAACTCGACATCGATCTCATGCCAGTTACACTTGGCAGTTTTGACATAATTGTGGGCATGGATTGGTTGTCTAAAAACCAAGCTGAGATCATCTGTAGTGAGAAGATCGTTCGTATACCCCTTCCTAGTGGAGAGATCCTATCCGTTCAGGGTGAAAGAAATGGTGCAGTCGTGGGCATCATATCTTTCATGAAGGCTCAGAAGTGTCTGCGTAAGGGTCATACCGTGATATTAGCCCTTGTCGTTGACAAGTCTACCGAGGAGAAGAAGTTAGAAGATATCCCGATCGTTCGTGAATTCCCAGAAGTATTTCCTGAATACCTACCTGGTCTTCCACCTCATCGTCAAGTCGAATTCCAGATCGACCTAACACCCGGAGCAGCGCCTATTGCTCGGGCACCCTATAGACTGGCACCAAGCGAGTTGCAGGAGCTATCCACACAAATGTAAGAGTTGTTAGATAAAGGCTTTATCCGACCTAGCTCATCGCCTTGGGGAGCTCCAGTCCTATTTGTCAAAAAGAAAGATGGAACTTTCCTCATGTGCATTGATTACCGAGAGTTAAACAAGGTAACAGTCAAGAACCGCTACCCACTACCCTGCATTGACGATTTATTCGACCAACTTCAAGGGTCAAGTTTCTACTCAAAAATCGATTTAAGATCTGGTTATCATCAGCTAAGAGTGCGAGATGAGGATGTATCCAAGACTGCATCAGAACCCGGTACGGCCATTTCGAGTTTTTGGTCATGCCATTTGGATTAACCAACGCACCCGCGGTGTTCATGGACCTCAAGAACCATGTGTGTAAACCTTACCTGGACCAGTTCGTCATTGTTTTTATTGACGATATCCTCATATACTCTAAGAGTCAGGAAGAGCATGAGGAGCATCTGCGTTTGATCCTGGAGCTACTGAAACAGGAGCAGCTGTACGCTAAGTTTTCCAAATGCGATTTTTGGATTCGCGAGGTTCAATTTCTAGGACATGTGATCAATGAGAGAGGAATACATATCGACCCAGCCAAAGTGAAAGCTATCAAGAATTGGGCAGCACCATCAACTCCAACCGAAGTTCGGCAATTTCTAGGATTGGTCGGATACTACCGTCGCTTTATCGAGGGATTCTCAAAGATTGCCCAACCTCTCACCACCTTAACCCAAAAAGATAAACCCTATAATTGGAGCGAGACTCAAGAATCAGCATTCCAGCTACTGAAGTAGAAACTATGTAGCGCACCCATCCTGTCTCTACCAGAGGGAACAACTGACTTCATGGTGTATTGTGATGCCTCCATCCAAGTTCTCGGTTGTGTATTGATGCAACGCGACAAGGTTATCGCATACGCTTCTCGACAGTTAAAAATCCACGAAAGGAACTACACGACTCACGATTTGGAGTTAGGAGCCGTGGTGTTTGCACTCAAGATATGGAGACATTACTTGTACGGTACCAAGTGCACCATCTACACCGATCACAAGAGTCTTCAGCATATTTTTGAGCAGAAAGAGTTGAACATGCGTCAACGTCGTTGGATCGAGTTATTAAACGATTATGATTATGCAATCAAGTACCATCCGAGCAAAGCTAATGTGGTAGCCGATGCCCTAAGCAGAAAAGAAACCAAACCCCGATGAGTTAGAGCATTACAACTCACTATTCATACAGGATTACTAGAACAAATCCGCAATGCCCAACTTGAAGCCTTAAAAGAGGAGAAATTATCATTGGAATCCACTCGTGGTATGGAGAAACAACTTGAGGTTAAAGCATATGGTATTCGCTACTTAGCGGAATGAATATGGATACCAGTATATGGAAACCTAAGAGATCTAGTCATGGATGAAGCTCACAAATCCCGATACTCTATCCATCCGGGATTCGACAAGATGTATCACGATCTCAAAGTTTTGTATTGGTGGCCGAACATGAAAGCCGACATAGCCACCTACATGAGCAAGTGTCTAACTTGTTTAAAAGTCAAGGTGGAGTACCAAAAGCCATCCGGATTACTTCAACAACTGAAAATCCCGATGTGGAAATGGGAACAGATTTCTATGGATTTTATAACCAAATTACCCCGAACCCCTATTGGATGTGACACAATCTGGGTGATAGTGGATCGCCTAACCAAATCTGCACATTTTCATGCTATCAAAGAGACAGACAAAATGGAAAAGTTAACTCGCCTCTATCTTAAAGAAGTAGTATCCCGTCATGGAGTGCCAATCTCCATCATTTCTGATAGAGACGCCCGATTCACCTCACGTTTCTCGCAATCATTTCAGAAAGCTCTAGGCACGCGCCTGGATATGAGCACAACGTACCATCCTCAAACTGATGGCCAGAGTGAGCGTACCATTCAAACCCTAGAAGACATGTTAAGGGCTTGTGTGATTGATTTTAGTAACAGTTGGGAGACTCACTTGCCTTTAGTGGAATTCTCTTACAATAACAGCTATCATACTAGCATCAAAGCAGCGCCATTCGAAGCCTTGTACGGGCGAAAGTGTCGATCACCGATTTGTTGGGCTAAAGTTGGAGATAGCCAACTTACGGGTCCTGAACTTATTCACGAAACCTCAGAGAAAATCGTGCAAAATCTGAAACCGTATGGCGGCAGCTCGTGACCGTCAAAAGAGTTATGCAGACAAGCGCAGAAAACCGCTAGAATTCCAAGTGGGCGACAAAGTATTATTAAAGGTCTCACCGTGGAAAGGTGTGATTCGTTTTGGAAAATAAGGAAAGTTAAACTCGCGTTACGTTGGACCATTCGAGATAGAGAAAAGAATCGGTCCAGTAGCATATCAATTAAACCTACCAGATACACTCAATGGAGTGCACAATGTCTTTCATGTCTCAAACCTAAATAAGTGCCTATCAGATGAGACACTTGTAGTTCCACTCGAGGAGTTGGAAATTGATGAACAGCTACGTTTTATTGAGAAACCAGTCGAAATCATGGACCGAGAGGTCAAAACCCTCAAGCGAAGTAAGATACCTATTGTCAGAGTTCGCTGGAACTCGAAGCGTGGACCGGAGTTCACGTGGGAACGCGAGGATCAAATGATGAAAAAGTATCCTCACCTCTTCAAACAGTCAATGGCAATCACGAAAGGTACTAACTAAATTTCGAGACGAAATTTATTTCAACAAGGGGATGATGTGACAAACCTAAACTTTTTTGTTTCAGACGTTACCGACTTCGTTTAATTTTTGGGATGAAAATTCTTTCAATAAAGGGATGATGTGACATCCGGCAATTCCAGGTTAACTCCGTTAACACAAACCTCGTTAGTTCAAACATTATTCATTGCAAACTAAGTTATTCCAGTTAGTCACACGTGCATTGCATTTAATTATGTTAATTAAATGTGTTAATTAATTCACACACAACGGCTATCCGTAGAATTACCGGATCGCACTCGAGTCAAACCCAGAACGTTGGTGATTAATCAAGATTAATATAACAAACATTTAATAATTTATATTTAATATAAATTATATGAGTTTTATATGATTACGTGACTTTATGTGAACTATGTGAATATTCTGGTTATCGTGCATGTTTATCGAATGTTAATCGTATGTAGTGTTTTTATAAAAGTTAGAGTTTTTATAAAAAATAATAATTGATAGTTTTAATTATTATTAAGTGTTAGTTTAATAATAATAGCCTATGGGCCTTAATTGAACCCGAAGCCCAACTTAAAAACCCATTAGCGCATGTATTATATAAAGAACTTAAAAAAAATAAATAAACATAAACCCTACCCCCACCCCCTTGCTGTCACGACTCCCTCCCCTCACCCTCCATTCTGCCGAGAGCTTCAAGCAACCATTGGACCTTCGATCGACCTTCAATCGTGAAACCGAAAGTGGATACGTGCTAGTCTAGGCATTCCTAACGTTCCTACGTAAGTCGTTTTATTAAGATCCGTCATTATTATTTTTGAGATCGAAACCCTAGATTATCCAAATTTAATGATTTCGAAATATTTTAATGAATTGGTTAATTGTTTGATATTGTTGTATCGTATTGATGAATTATTGGACATATATGAAACCCTAGTTGTTATACGGCGTGTAAATTGAGTTTGTTGATTATGTGACATATAAGAATCCCATGCTAGACATGAATTATGGTTATTATAGTTGTAATTATATTAGTTGAATGATCTAGGATTGAATAGACGTGTTAAATGGTGTAAACAAAGCGTGTAATGGACGACTTACTAAAAAGGGAAACTTTGTTAAAAAGTATTTTTGAATGGGAAGGTTTCTAGGTGTGTATGATGTTATTAATTGACTCTAGTATGTTAGTATGGTTGTATTAATGATTGTTAAAGTGTTATTAAAAGCAAATAGATTAAATAAATCATAGGTTACCAAAAGTGGAAACTTTTGTAAATTGGAACTTGTTGTCTAGACTTAATGAGGTGTGTTAAGGTAATCTATTATGTATTAGCATGTGTAGATAGACATGGGATGATGATACGAATGTGTTATAGATAATGTGAGTCATTTGAAAGCAAACATGAGTTTATATATTTTCAAAAAAAATAATAATAAGTTAATGTAACGTGTATTGTTGACGTAGTTTGCCATGCTAAATTAGTTATGACTTAGGTAGCATGAAACGTGAATTATTTGTGTGCTAAGCGTGATGTTATACAAGTCAAACATTTAATCACCAAACGGGTCACCAACGGGTCGTCGAGTCAAATTTGGTCAAACTTGGTCAAACTTAGTCAAACTAATAAATATTTTCTAAACCCTTAAAACAATGAGATTGTTTGGATACTTAGGGTTCCTATCGCCTTGCACAAACACACTCTTATAAACCGGTATTTATAGGTGGCAGTTAGTCGTCAAGCGTTCTAAGTTCGCTTTCTTTCGCAGGCACTCTAAGGTGAGTTTCACGGCCCCTTTTTCTTATGGTTTAAACTTGGGGAGAAAACATGGGTACAAACATTTAGATCTTACATTTCATTTATATCACTTGTTGTACTAAGCGCAAACATTTCATGCAAGTCCTTACATATCGAACCGTTTAATATATGGGATAACAAGGTAATCTTGAGTAGTACTACTGGGAATTGACAAGCCCCACCCGTGTTAGTCGCGCTAACACGACAGGTAGTCGAACGGGTGTAATATTGACCTAAACATTTATCATTGATCATGATAGTCATGGTAGGAGGCAGTTCAAACATAAACAGTCAGCTTCGGTGTCGAAACGCTTTAGTAACATGTAACTAGGTTAGCTACCTATGATATAAATTGTAAATTGTTTTTTCTAGTAAACTTTACTTACATTTGAAACATGTGAACTCACCAACCTAGTGTTGACACATTTTAGCATGTTTTCTCAGATCATTAAGGTACAAGCACAAGCTAAGGCATGCATGCATTCGAAATCCATCATTTTCAAACTCAAGAACTATCTATTTTATTTATTGTTGGATTATTTATTTTTGGCGCGACTGTTTTGGCGCATGCTTTTCATTTAACTTTTCGCTTCCGCAGTCTTACATTAAATCAGTGTTTTCATTACTAGTGTTGCATCGTGACTATGAGCAATACTAGTGTTTTTATTAAACTCATATAGAGTCGTTCAACGTAACTAATGACTGAGAACCTGGTATGTCACGCTCCTAACGGTAAAACTCTGTTAGTTGATTTTAGGGGTGTGACAGATGCAGATAAATGCCATCCTCTCTTTGACTGACTTGCAGACCCAGGAAGAACGACAATTCACCTATGTTACTCATCTCAAATTTGGACTTCATCACCTGTTCGAATTCCCTACACATCTCTTCATTTGTAGACCCAAAGATAATGTCATCGACATACACTTGTACAAGAAGAATATCACCTCCTGCTTTCCGTATGAGGAGGGTCGAGTCAATCTGTCCACGGTCGAAACCATTAGACAGTAGATGTTTAGATAATGTCTCATACCATGCCCTAGGCGCTTGATGAAGACCATAAAGTGGTTTGTCAAGCTTATACACTTTATTGATATTATGCGGATCTTCAAAGCCAGGAGGTTGAGTGACATAGACCTCTTCATGAACCTTTCCATACCGGAAAGCACTCTTCACATCAAGTTGATAGACCTTGAAGCCAACATTTGAGGCATAAGCCAGAAACAGTCGAATGGCCTCAAGTCTAGCAACTGGGGTATATACTTCTGTGTAATCCAAGCCCTCTTGTTGATAAAAACACTAAACAACCAACCTTGCTTTGTTCTTCACTACAACATGACGATCATCCGTCTTGCATTTGAACACCCATCTGGTGCCAATTGGTTGTACGCCCCTTGGCAAGTCAACCAAATCCCAGACATGCAACTTTTGGAATTGAGACAGTTCTTCTTGCATTGCCTCAATCCAGCAGTTGTCAGCGAGAGCCTCTTTCACATTCTTTGGCTCTAACTGGGACACTAATGCAGCATGCAGACATATTTCCATGACACCACTGTCAAGTATCTCAGAGTAAATACTAGTGTTCTCAGCAATGGTTCGATGACGAGTTTGAACACCGGCATGAGGATCACCAATAATGTTGTCAATTGGATAATTCTTATGCACTCTCATCTCTGGTACATTTGGTTCCTGAATTTATGAATCGAGGTTCGTGCTTAACTCCCCCATATCCTGTGTTCCAGTAGAAGAAGATTCAATGTTGATTGGATCAGCTGGAGCTTCATTTCCTACACGAGTGTTAGGATTAGCTTGAGTGTCATTTCCGTCAACATGAACATCTTCACTGTTATCACCGTCATGAGTTCCAAATGCAGATGCAGCATAGGAATCAGGAATTACAATCAGTACAGTAGCACGAGTTGAGAAACTGGAGTCATCACCGCCACCAAATAATTCATATACATTTACGGCATCATTTGCAGACAAATCTGGAAGATTGAAAGATTTGAATAGCGCATCATAATCAAAACCCCAAGCTAGACCAGTTGGTTCTGGTGGAATGCTATATTTACTACAATCCACTTCAAACCATTCCTCGATAGTACGAGTTCCTATATTGTACACTCTCTTGCAAGGTGAGTTGGCAACATATCTTAAGAAGATGCCTTCCACCGCTTTTGCATGAAACTTAGACTTTCGGTCTTTGTATTGTAGCAATAAGGAACAGGGACTCTACCAAAAGGAACTAGATAGTCAAGATTGGGAGGTAGATTGTTGATAAACTCATAACAAGTCTTGTTGTGCCTCTTCACAACCAGAACTCTATTCAAGACGTGACAAGCTGTATTAATTGCTTCTGCCTAGAAAGTGACAGGAAGCTTAGCATGTGATAGCATTGTCCTTGCAGTCTCAATAAAGGTTCTGTTCTTCCGTTCTGCGACTCCATTCTGCTGAGGTGTGTACGGGGCACTAAATTCGTGAATTCAGTTCCGTTGTCACACCTTATTCTTCTAACCTTCAACTTGCAAAGAGATTCCAAGCTCAGGATCAGGTATTGAAGAATGTCAGCAGTTTTGTCCTTTGTACCTAAAAAATGCACCCAAGAAAAACGTGAGAAATCATCAGTTACAACCAGACACAATGACTTACCTCCAATACTCCTGATACTTATGGGGCCAAACAGATCCATATGTAATAGCTCCAAAGGGGTATCGATGGAGATTTGGAGCTTGGGCTTGTGAGACTTCCGTTGCTGTTTGCCCTTTTTTACAATGCATACAGTCATCTGCAATGGTAAATCTTAGCTTAGGAACACCGGTTACCAAACCGTTTCAGACAAGATGATTCATTTTTCGATAAGAAATGTGTCCGAGTTTCCTATGCCACAAGATAGAGTGAAGCTCTGTCGCTTTGGTAAGCAAACAAGTAGCAACTGATGAGGTGGTTGTTACCACGCTCATATCAATCTGATAGGTGTCGTTTTTCCTTGGCGCTCTCATCAGAATCCAGTCTTTAGGAACCTCAAATCCAGGTGTGAGTATCAAGCATTCAGTCTTGTCAAACATCACTAAGTACTCCTTGTCGCACATCTGGGAGACACTCAACAAGTTATGCTTCAGCTGCTCGCAGTAGTTGACGTTGTCAAAGCTGACACAACCATTTGAAACCATTCCTTGACACATGATACTACAGCCTTTCTCTCCATCAAAGGCCACATAGCCGCCTTTGAATGGTTTCACATCTTGAAGCAAGGCCATGTTACATGTCATGTGTCGGGAGCATCCACTATCTACATACCAACGATTAGAGATAGTACCCTTCAGATGTCCCTGCACGAGTCACAAAAAGAATCAATTAGATTTGGAGACCCAAGCCATAGTGGTCTCGGGTCGTCCGTCTTTCTTAAAATAAACAACCTCAATTAACTCACAGTCGTGACTGTAAAAAATGTATGAATCTTTAGAAGGTTTGGGATCAGGAGATTGAGAACATTTGGATTTATTATTACAGGACCTCTTCTTTTTCTTAACTGGAACAGTAGACTTAGATTCAACAGCAGTAGAGGAACTAGTGGAAGCTTCACCTGATTGAATTTCAGCCAACTGTTCTAGCTTTCTCAATCTCTTGTTCCTTCTTCTCCTCTGTGGCTTAGAGAGTTTCACCACAGGTTTCACACTAGTTTGTGCACTACCAGAGGTAGATGCACTAGGTTTAGCAGGTAGGTTTCCCCTTTTTGAAATAGATGGTTTAGCCTCAGATGTGATCTTTGGCTTTACCATAGGTTTTACTGGTGGTTTCACCACATTTTCTTTTGGACTTTTGGAATGCTTCACTAGTGGTGACTTAGGGATAACAGCCGGTTGTGAAACAATTGGCCGTTTCCCTTTGTTCTTAGCAGGACAGTTCACAAGGATGTGACCAACCATACCATAGTGAAAGCAAGTTCTCTTTTCTTTGTAAGTCCTCCTATAAGGCTCATTAGATCTGGCATTAGATGACTCAGCATGATGAGCATGAGAAGTTGTTTGGTGAACAGTAGTTTGACCCGATGAAAATTGGTTTTTGGGAGTATAAATTTTTTGCAAAATTTCTTGATAACCAAGCCCAAAATGAGCTGAAAAAGATTCTTTCTTAACTTGATTAATGTTTTCATATCCCTCATAAAGCATTACTTTCAATTTCTCATTTGATTCAATGATATCGGGTTCAGTCAAAATACAATTATCACTATCAGTGATAATGTTTTTCTTAACTTTCTGTTCACCTAGCAACTCCTCAGAGACTACTTCTTCAGGGCAGGTGTTCTCAGACCCATCATTAGAAGCAGTAAAGAACTCTTCATTTGATGCAGAGTCAGCCTTACTTGAGGAATTATCCTTGTTAGAGGAATCATCCTGACTTGAGGACTCATCAAGGCAAGACAAATCAATGTCAATTAAGTTGTTGACAAATTTCTCGCTAACTGGTGGAGGAATGGCATTAGTACCCAGCCCTAAGCCATTCACTTGCCTCACTACAGACTCATAGTGTTCCACCATAAAACGAGAATTTTTCAACTTCTCAATATTACCTTTCAACTGCAAGATCTCATTTTGCAGCTTGTTGATCTCATTGTTCCTTTTCTCTAACCCCTTGTATGCAACATCGAAATGAAACTGTTGATCGCTGATTTTAAGTGAATAATCACGTTTTTCTTTCTTTAAAGTTTCAATTGAATCTTTGTAACATTTTTCGTTTTCCTTGTAGCTTAACGCTGCAATACGAAGGGGTTCGACTTTGTCTTGAAGCTTAGAGTTTTCAACCTTTAAGCTTAGACATTTGGAACAAGAAATGACAGCAAAAGGATTAGAATCTACCTCATTCGATGAACATGATGCCTCTCCAATAGCCATGAGGGCAACTACAGTTGTAGACTCTACTTGATCAGCCATAGAAGCTTCCCGTTCCTCTACTTACATCATTTCCATAATCTCAGCCATGAGACCAACCTGTGTTTGTGCAATAAGGGCATCCTCCAAATAAACACCCCAATCAAAGCTTTCATCCTGTTGAGCCACCAATGCATTGGACGTTCCACCCTGACTTTGATTACGGTTGTTAGAGTTGTACCCTTGGTTGTTTCCTTGGTTGCTTCCCTGGCTTGGTCTTGTGAATCCAGAGGCAGGTGCTTTGTCCTTCTGACATTCACGAGCAAAGTGTCCAAAGTTCATACACTTGTAGCACTTGGCCTTGGATTTGTCAAAACCAACCTTGGCAATAGAATGCCCACCAATGAACTTTCAGCTAGTTCTGTTCAGGAAACGCTTTGGCCTCCTCAAGATCATGGCCATATTCCATTGAATATCCATATCCTCCATATCATCCGGATCCACCTGATTAATGTCTTCTTCGATGGTTTCAGGATCCGTTAGCTTACCGCCAATGAAGTTCTCCTAAGCAAGCATGCATGATGAGAATAAAGCCAAATGATCTTCAGCTATCTTGGCTATTGCTGATTGGTTAGCTGAAGATGTGGGAGAAGGATTTCTTGAGGAGTTCTGGTGATGAGATCCAGAACTATATCCAGATGCTGCATAGCACGCATGACCACCACAAGCCTTTAAAGTTTCTTCCTCATGAGAGTTTCTTGAGAAAAGGGAAATTCCAGAGCCCGATGACTTGGTTGTAGAAGACGTCCCATAATACTTAAAAGGGTCTTGTATTTGAGGTCAACCTGAACTCTCCTTTCTTTTTAGGTTCATGTCTTGTGCTTGAACCTTTCCAATTGCCTCATCAATTGTCATCTCATAAAACTTAGAATTCTCTCTCATCAAGGTAGTATACATCTCAAATTTGGGTGGCAAAGCATCCAGAAAATTTTCAACTAATTCTTCATTTGGATAGATGAGGTCAAAAGCTTTCAACTCAGTCTACAGATGATAGAATCGAGATATGAGCTCATCTATGGATTCGTTCTCCAGATATTTGAAGCACTCATACTGCTTCCTGAGAAGATCCCTTTTACTCTTCTTGATGTCATTGTTACCCTCGAATCCCTTCTGTAACGCCTTCCAGAGATCCTTGGAGTTATCGTATCCTCTGAAGCTGTGGAATAACTCCTTGGTCAAGGCCATAGTGAAAGATCCGTGTGCCTTCTTCTCTCTATCATAAACTTTCTTTTCTTCTTCATCAAGTTTAGAGATAGGCTTGGGAACTTCATCATCAAGGTAAGTGTATGTGGGATGCTTATAGCCCTCTAGAATGGGTATCCACAACGAAGAATCGGTATAAGAAATATAATGTTCAAAGTGTGCTTTCCAGTTTGAATAATCATTAACATTAAGCAGCTTTGGGGGTTTCTGTGGGGTTCCGATCTCGTTGTCATAGTTTAGAAGGTTACCGAGGTTCTGAAGATTTGACATGGTGAACACTTAGTCAAATTTCAGAAAAGTCAAAGAAACTTGCGCACTTGTCTCCTGCCTTGCGCACTTAACAAACCTAGTCTTGCGTATTTAGAATTTGATCTTGCGTACTTGATAAGTACGCATGAGTAAATGATAAGTACGCAGTAGATCAATTAAGTACGCAGCAAATATGGTCTTGCGTACTTGATAAGTACGCAGCAAGACTGTACTTGTTGCCAAATAAGGTAAGTACGCAGATCACTTTTTCACCAACTCTCACCAACTTTTTCCGGTCACTGGAAATCACCGGAGATGGCAAAAATTGAAAAATTGACCAAACAAAATGAGCCAAAGGGTCAGAAACTCGTTTCTAACTAACCTTTGATGCTCAAAACACTCAAATACACAACAAAAGTCGGTTTTTGAGTGATTTTTGCTTCTAAAATAGTGCTCAAAAGCTACCCCTATTTTATCACAAAAATCAACAAAAACACCCACTTTTGCTTGCAAAAACTCTGTAGGAGGTGTAGAAGATGCTCCTAACACACTCACAACACTCGAAATCAAGAGCTAAGCTCTGATACCACTTGTAGGTCCTCCGGTGTCTCGGATCGCTACGTGTGGGTGTGTGACTAGTCGGACCGGGTGCGGAATACCCGTGACTAGGTGGAGAATCAAACAACACAAAGTAAATCGACAAAGAAATCACTTTAAAGTTCCTTCTATTATAAACTTGAACGGTTACAGAGAGAACATACTGAGTGCAAATGTCTGCGTACTTATCTTCTGTCAACCTATTCTATTTATACAAGACCTGATCTCTAACAAGTGCGCAGGGTAAATTGTTCATGCGTACTTAGCAAGTACGCAGAGTATTCTTGCGTACTTGCTAAGTACGCAGGAACTAATTTCTTCACACATGCTAAGTGCGCAAAACACTTAGAGAAATATTACAACAATAACATGCATTAGAAATTACAACTCGATAACTAATAAATACAGACATTACAATACAAAGACAAAACATACAAGACAAGTACAATAAACTAAGACACTATCCAGAGTGTTTGTCACACAAAAGTGCTTCAACAGAACATATCAAAGAAAAAATAATGGGATAGCCGATATGTTGTCCCGAAACATTAACAAGATATTTCTTCCATATGGAAAAGAAAGATAAAGGGAAAGAAAAGATTATACAGCCTGGAAGAACTATTTCTCCGATGAGTATATCATCTGAAGAAGAACAGACAGAAAAGCTTTTAAGCCAAGCTATAAAGGCTGACAGAGTACAAAGTTCTAGAAAGCTACCACCATCAATCACTGGGTTAGACATTGTCCTATGCTATTACAACCTAGTAAACAGCCAAGGTCCTGTTAATCAAAGACTAAAAAATAAACACATTAAACAAAGGGCTGATACACATTTTACAGAAAGTTCAGTCATTACATTTGGAAATTACGGTTTACAACAATGTAATGACCCCAATACAAAGTTTCGTCCAATTGTTGGAATGAAGCTGACAGATAAGCAGCAATGCTTATTAGATAACCTTTGGCATATTCAAACCATTCCACAGGCTTCGACATTCAAAGTACAGGTTTTAAATGCATTAAGCATTTACTTTCATGAGCAAAGCTCAAAAATCCCCGAAAAACAACAATCAAAGTTTACTCACTATATCGTTTTTCGAGGAACAAAGATTGGTATCTTCAATAAATGGGAGACAGTTGCAAAATTTATACAATGTCCAAATCCCATTTACAAAGGTTTATACAATTTCGCTGAAGCTTTAAAAACAGCCAGGGAACATTTTGGCACAAACAGTTTCTATATTGAGCCAGAAGAAGTTCAAACATTTTCTTAAATAACAAAGACTAATCCTAAACAAATAATCAAAGCTCAGGAAGAAGTAATTGTAAAGCTTCGGGAATAGCTGATGAAAAAGATACACATCCTATACAAGCCCATATTGAAAACAACCTCATAAAACAAAAAAGTGGCTATACTCGAGGCAAAGAATAAACAGTACATACACAGGATCGAGAAAACAGAAAAAACAGTTCCTCAAAATAGAAGCTATGTAGCGTTCAGAATAAGAATGCTTGATATACCATGGAAACAATGCTTACAGCCAGTTATTGACAGATTTCCAGAATTCGAACAAATTATTTCACAAAAAGTCTGTTAGAATTTTCAATAATTTTATTCAATTTACAATAACAAATTATTGATCTTGCGTTTCAAGACACACCCAACGCAGGAGTAAGAATAGTAGAAAGGACAGATGACGAAGGAGAAGGAACGGGACTTCTTCTACAGATTAGTTACCCTACACAAATGTCTGATGACCAAATCATTCAATTTTACCATCATGGTATGATTGATTTTCTTGAATTCAGACTAAACAGCAAGACCAAAATCTCCTTGATAGACTAGGAGAAAAATTCACAATGGTCATAGGCAACATAGCTTCTCATTCAAAAATCCCTACAGTCGGTTGCAAAATTTTTGCATCATTCCCCTTTGCATCCTCAAACACATACAGACCAGCTAAAAAAAGAATCTGCGTAGACCACAGAATAAATACTCAAAACATTTTTGCGAATTTTGCTTACAAAAACCAACTACAAAATATTGTTGTTAACCCAAACCCAGATTTTGCCAATATTACATGGTTAACAGAAAGAGATACTCATACAGGCCCTTGAATCATTTATCAAAAAGCATCAACAAACTCCTAAGATACCCGGTCATTTTCCTTGGGAAAGATTCAGATTATTAGGAGAAGGCCATATATACAGATTCACTCAGATCTAAATTGGAGAATGATTTTGCCATTCTAAATTGACAAATACAATAATTGTTCATAAAGAGTTTTTGTCGTTCTCATCTTTAATTTGTATCCGTTTATTTTTCTTTTTTGCTTTAAGGTAGTGCGCATTATTGCGCTTTTCTTTTTTGTTGTCTTTTGTTTGTCATGCCTATAAAAGAAGGCATTAGTATCAGTTGTAATTACACCGAAAAATATCAATAATAAGAAATTTTTTAATCCTCTCTATGGCACACTAAATTTTCCTACCCTCTTCAGCCCAGCTCTAACACTATAATCCTTGATCGATCTTCATATCGTATCCCTCAATATAAAAAAAAAGTCCTTTTACTGCAAATATTATCATACGCATCCGTCGTGCATATCTCCATTTTCACTACCAGCTTTCATTACCAGCTTATTGTAAGTATTTTAAATTATGTCAATTTCAGGTTATTTTCAGTTTATGAAATCTGGTACCCATCAATCAATTGGTATCAGGGCAAAGGCTTTTCTAAATTCTAAAAGACAAAGACAGGTCCATACAAGGCAGCTGTGTATGCTTAAGTCCTATTTTAATGGAAACCCTCTTTGGTGAAGAATAGGGGAAAAAAATTCTTTGATATAAATTCAGATAAGTTATCAAAATTCATGACTTTTATGTGAATATGTTAAATTGTTAAATTAGTTTATGATTATCAATATTGGGATATGAGAAAATATTAAAAGCATTAATAAGTGTGAAGAGTGAAGCTAAAGAGGCGGATTTCTCCAATCATAGATCCTCTAAACTCTAATTCAATACCTAAAAAACTCGATTTCTTAAATCTAGAATTCTCTGAAAAAGTGAACAAACCAATCAACACAAATAACTATAATTTAATCTGTAGAATCAAAAAAGATTACGAGCATAGTTTACATACAGATAATATACATCTAAATGCCTTAACAGATCTAATAATTAACTTAGGAATAAATCTACAAAAAGAATCTATTTTTAACAGACAAGTGTTTGATAAAATACAGACTAAAATAAATAATAAAACAAAAGAATATAAAAAATATATAGAAAATCTAGATTACATCAAAGATCAAAACAACCAAATCCTTAAAGAATTAAAAGAAATTAGAAAGAATAACTCATAAAAGCAAGATTTAAATAACGACATAAACAAAGTTACTAAAGCTATAAACAAGTTAACTTTAGAAGATATAAAAATACAACCAAAACCTTATAAACATTGACAACCAAGAAAATGATAAATAGAAATTTCTTAGGACAAGGAAGAATACTGCAAGAAGCAAGAAATTCTACAAGCAATATACAAGATACTATAACATCCGACACTTTTTTAAATAGAATAGTTAGAAGAGGCTCGGGATCTACTAGCACAACACCCACAGTACAGTTAGAAGAAGAAATAGATCTCAATAAAAAACATAAATCTATACAATCAACATCAACTTGATATTCTAAACCTAAAAATATTATACCAAACAGGAATCCTAAACATCAATACAACATTAATACAAAGCAGTAGAGAAGAAAGTGTAGAAACAAAGACTGATGACTACAAAATTCTCTAAGTACAAATGTTGCTTACCTCAGAGATTGCTGCTGACCAACAAACTGCTGCGGATAAGCTTATCTGCAGCGGATACTTGTTCTTTTGCTGAAGAACAAATCTGCTGCGGATAGGCCTTATCTGCTGAAGACTAAAGTTGCAGCTGAGAGGCATATGCTGCTGATCACCAAAGTTGCAGCTGATAGGCATATGCTGCTGATCACCAAAGTTGCAGCTGATAGGCATATGTTGCTGATCACCAAAGTTGCAGCTGATAACCATATCCACTGAAGATCAAACGTTGCAGCTGACTGTTCTTGATAAAGCAACCATTACCACTGACAACTTTCTGCTGCTACACTGACACACTCCACGCAGAAAGAATGTCATTGGTACAAAACAATAAAAGAAAACAACGCTCTTCTCCAAGCATGCAAGCAATGATGCCTTAGAAGACGTTTGAATAAAGTTAACTAGCATAGTTATTATTTTTTTCTGTACATGTAGAATAGCTTCAATGCAAGATCAACGGTCTGTGTTAGATCTGATCCTTAGAATCAAGGGTCTGTCTTGATTCTATGTTACTATATAAGTAGTACTTAGAGTCATTGTATCTTAGTGCTTTTCTTAAAGTTTTTCTCTGTAATCTTGTAACCATTGAAGCTTAATACAAATTGCATTTATCAGTACTTCTTGTGTTTACTTGTTTACTTTGATTAAGTTGTGATTGTTTCCACCAATCTCAACTGGAATAGAACCATCTTGTATTTACCGATCCTACAAGTGGTATCAGAGCTTTGGCTCACAGATTAAACAAACTCACACTTGTTTAATCATTCTTCGGTTCTATTCTAAACTATCTCTTTGTTAAAGTCTCTCACTATCACAAATCAAAATGGCTCAAAACAATGGATTTGAAGATATTGGAAGCATCAACAGACCACCAAGACTGGTGTCTGGGGAAGATTACGATATGTGGAAGAACATAATGGAAAGCTTCTTCTGCTATCAGGAATATGGGATGTGGAAATCCATTAAAGATGGACCATACATACCCATGGTGTCCTCTGCTGATTCCGGAGGTGCACTGGTTCCCAAAGAATGTCACACCCCCAATTTCAACTAACGCAGTTTTACCGTTTGGAAGGTGACACACCAGGATCTCAGTCATTAGTTACATCAAACGATACTATATGCATGTCATAACATAAAGGTTCAGAGTTAATGCGGAAGCGTAAACGTTGATATAAAATTTAAAGTAGTTACACGCAACAAGCGTCAATCAATATAATTAGGTAAAATGTTTATCATGTTTGAAATGAATGGAATGACAGTAGGACTCCATGCATGTCCTAATTGTGCAACCTGTGCCATAGCTTAGCGTCCTGAGAAAACATGTAAGAAAAGTGTCAACACAAGGTTGGTGAGTTCACAGGTTTCAGTATAGTAATCAAGCATTTACCAGATTAATGTACAATCAACATATATATACCAATGAGTAGCTAACCCATGTTCATGTTTGCTATTACGCTCGCAACCGTAAACTGACTGTTTGTATTGCCTCCCACCAGGTCTATCAACCATGGTGCACGTTTAGGTCAATATTGCACCCGTTCGATATACAATCGAGTTAGCGCGACTAACGCGGGTGAGGTTTGTCAAACCCAGTAGTACTACCCAACATACCTCGCTATATTCATATTTAAACGGTTCGATGTGAGGACTTTCATGATAGAGTTTACGCATAGTCATAACAATTGATATAAAATGAAGTACAAAAATCAAAAGAGTTGTATCATGTTTTCTCCCCCAGTTTAAAAGCAGTAAAAAGGGGCCGTGAAAACTCACCTGCGTTGCGTAGTAGGTAGTATCACACAAGTATGAGATTTATAACCTCAAGTGATAGCCTGCATGGCTTACCTATGCCCTAGAATCATAAACATATAAGTTAGGAACACATTGGGATTTGTGACGACGACACGGAATGTTAGAACGTCTTAACGTATTCTAAGGATCAATGAGTAGACGAACGTGTCTACGGGAATATAGGGTTTCTTAATATAATTATTAAGATAAATACGGTTTGCGTCGAAGGTTTCTTAATTACGAATATAATAATAATTAAATATATCCGTGCGTTTGTACCATTAAAAATAATGGCCAGGAAAATAATATAACTAATATATTATTTTTAGAGAAATAACATGATTATTTAAAATGTGTGACAAAAATAATAAAACTATTATTTTTATTCAAGGATATTAAACGTGGGTAAATAATATAAATAATTATATTATTTATTAGTTTAAAATGTTACACGAAGTTTATAAACGAAGTGAAAATAATATCTAAATATATATTATTTTTAATTGGAGTCAAAGGTTGAAAATAATATAAGTATATTATTTTATAAATGGGTAAAAATAGTAATTTATGAGTTACAAATCAAACCCGAGCCTACGGCGATTTACGAGGCTAAAACACCTTAATATATTGCTATAATAATATTTGGATTGAATTTATATTAAAAATATTACCAGAAAATGATTTAAAAAGAAAAGGGTGTGGAGAGGCTCGAACCCGGGTCTCTCCCACACCAGCACACACTCTTAACCAGTCCCACCCGCTAGGGTAATCGCACAAGAACCTGGTTTCATTTGGTTTTAATCAATACGTCCGGTGCATTCCCCTCCCCATCCATGCACGATCGAATCCATCCCCAAATCCAACAATTTTGACCGCGATTTAGCAATATTGATTAGGGGTTTAATTGATCGAGTCATGGCGAGTCTGTGTGTGTGTTTGATTGCAAGACTAACGAGTTTAAGATCATTAGATTACAGGAATTAGGGCCGAAACCCTAGTTCAAGAACACAAGATTGAATCGGTATGATCTGATATTAGATGTTATTGAAATTATAGGGCTTTTAACAAGAATGGGATTGCGAATCTAAACATGTAATTTAATCTGATTAAGATTGAGTTTGAGTTAGGGTCCGATTAAACTGAAAATGTGATGAACCCTAGATTCGATCCGGTTTCAATTTGATGATATAAATCCTGAATTTCATAGGGCTTTTAATGGGTAGGTGAAGGCGAATCTAACTATACCCATTGATCTTATTGAGGTCGAGTCTGGAACCGATTTCGATTAGACCATATTTGGGATAACCCTAGAATTGGTTTGCGTTTAAATCGGTGTTGTAAGCCCCGATTAGTAGAGGGCTTTCCATTAACAGATCAATACGAGTGTGAGGGTGTGGTTAGATACCTGACTTGAGTTCAAAATAACAGAGTTCGACTGAATGGGTTTCCGACTTCGAGTGACTTGATCTCCGGTGGCTTCCATCGCTTATCCGGTGAAATTGGATGGTGTTACAGGTTCAGTGGGGTGCGAAATAGGTGTGCAGAGTGTTTGATTGCAAAGATGATAGCCCTATTGATCGAATTTGATGATACCAAATGAGGGTGTCGACGGTTATACAATTATTGTTCGTTAATTGGTTTAATTCGACTAATAATGATGATTAAATCAATGGTTATAGTCGTTAATGACACAAACGTGTGAATCAGTTACCAATTCAAACAGAAAACGATCACATTGCTTATTTTTGGATTAATGCCACGATTTTGACTCTCAAAAGTCAACCGAATCAACTTTGGCTCAATCACAGAATCAGTCCCTGTGGTTTCTTGTTTTAAGTTTTGGAAATTGGCAGAATGAGTCCTTGTGGTTAGAATTGAGTTAAAAATCACAGTTTGACTTTTAAAAGTCAACTGCAGCAAAACCAATTGATTTTGACTTTTCAGGTCAACAGATTTGGTCTTGCATATTTACATGACTAGTCCCTATAGTTTAAGATTAACTATTGGCAGGAATGATCCCTAAGGTTCAAGATTGAGTTAACCGGGTTACCAGATAGCTGGATTTGGATTAACGGGTCTAACGGAAAATTGACGGATGTCACATCATCTCCTAGTTGAAAGAATTTTCGTCCCGAAAATTAAAATAATAACATTAAAAAAATTTCTGGGGTGTCACAAAGAACCCTCCAAGTACTCTGATGAAGGCATCAAGAAGATGGAGGTAGACTTCAAAGCCTTGGGAGCCATCCAGGCGTGCTTACCAAATGAAGTTTTTCATAACTTCAAAGGTTACAAAACTGCAAAGGACCTATGGGAGGCTCTTGAGAAGATGTTTGCTGGGTCAGAGGAAGTCAAAGAAAACAGAAGAGACATCCTGAAGCAACAGTATGAAAACTTCGTCCGGAAGGAAGGTGAGTCTCTACTATTTTATATAACAGATTTACCTATCTTGTAGGTGAGCTACAGTGCTCAAAGGTGAAGCTGGAGAATGAAGATATTCTCAAGAAGTTCATCAGGTTTCTACCAAGCTGCTGGACACTTTACACAGTGTCCATCAGAAGAAATGAGAATCTAAAGACTCTCCAGATGACTGAGCTCTTTGGAATGCTAAAAACCTATGAGCTAGAGATGATTCAGGCAAAAGAAAGAAGCTCAACCTACCAAACAACCTCAACATCCACCACCACCTCCTCTGCCATCCATTCTGACCACTCAGGTTCTAGTTCAAGCAGCTATTATCCTCCCATCATCACTCATCCACAAAATCCAACCTCTCAAACAAACACATCTCCATTTCTCCTAGAAGCCCCTCCTCAAACCTCAACCTCTGCTGCTTTTGTCACTGAAAACTCAAGCAACCTGTCCTTTATCAAGGAGGATCTGGAATGCTTCCATCCAGATGACTTAGAAGAAAAGGACATACAGCACTCGTATGCCATGCTATCTATAAGAGAAAAAAGGTTCTACTCTAGAACCGGAAGACCCATTCCAAGTAACAACTCCAACACCAGAGTTGGCTTGGATAAAAGCAAACTTAGATGTTACAACTGTAACCAACTGGGTCATTTTCTAGAGAATGCAAGGCACCTAGGGCAAACCCAGCAGCTCCTCAACCAAGACAAGCTCACCAAGCCCAACCAAGACAACAACAGCAACAAGCTACTCCTCCAGCTCAAACTGCAGCTTGTGCAGCCACTGGAACATCTGACTTTGACTGGAGCTTCCAGTATGAAGATCTGCCTACAAACAACCAAGCTCTTATGGCAGACACAACTGAGATACCGCCTCAGGTATATGATCATCTCTATCCCAAGCTTTTATTGATAAGGTGTTAGGCTACAGAAAGCATAATCAAAACCTTATAGATCAAAATGAAGAGTTTCATCAAATGAAATCTGAATTCACAAAAGTAGAAAACTGTTATAAAGAAAAAAATTAACGGCCTAAAGAAAGAGATTTCATCACTAAAACATGAACAAACCAATCTTGAAACTCAGATTGATGATCTACTGGCCAGATTAAAAGCTACCAGAGCAGAATTGCTAGAACAGAAAGTTCATGTTGATAAATATGAATTTGCATCCAAAAAGCTGCAAAGACTTTTGGTTGCTCAAATTCATGAAAAGGTAAAAACTGGTCTGGGGTATCATGCTGAACAATATCAAGCCGTTGCACCTCTTGCTGACTACGTTGCCATCCATGAACCAAGCTTCAATCTCTCAAATCTTGAAAAGGCCAACCGAGATCTTGATCCTTCAAGACATGAACCACTGGTGCAAGAATACACTACCTCGTCAGAATCTTAGTCAACTTGCTCAGAGTCCACTAAAAATGAGGAGGTCTCATCACCAGTACAAGTACCAGAACCGCCTGTTCTTAAAATCATCCAAACAAGTACTCCTGTCTCTTTACCAGCTGCTCCGGTTCCAATGCCTTTCAACCAAATCAAAATTAGCTATCCTCCAGAAGGAAGAAAGCCAAATGTTGAAAAGGGGCAGTCTTCAACCTCATATCCTCTAAGAAAGGTGTTTGACATATGTCATGCGCCTAGAGAAAGAGTTCCATATGTTCAAAAGACATTGGAAGAAGCCACTTTTGAGCACAACAAAGCTTAACCATGGAACTTTAAAGACCTATTCAAAAGAAAGGACTATATTCACCTTTCAAGGGACAAACTGGCCAAATCATGCTTTGTCTGTGGAAAATACAATCACACTGCCAGCACGTGCTTCTACTACCTTCACCAGCAAAGAAACCTCAAGCAACATGCTTTTGAGAAGAAAAATAAGAACAAACAGGTAAGAAGGTTTGAAGCCAAGACAACTCAATTCAGAAACTCTCTTTCTCAACCAAGGAAGCAGTTATCAAAACCTCAACAAACTTGCATCATCTGTGGTGAATCAGACCACTTTGCTGCAAATTGTAAGTTTAACCCTTTCAACCAGATCCTTCTTCAAGCCCCTCATAAACAAAAGCCGACCAGCAAAAGAACTTTTACAGAGAAGCCCTATGTCTACAAGGTAAAGAAGGATCAGCAGGCATCGGTTGTTGATCCATCAGCAGCCAGCAAAAATGTTGGTAATCAAGTGAAGCCCAAGAAAACAAAGGACAAGCCTTCATCAGCAACCAAATCCGCTGCAAGATCAAACAAGTCCCAAATGGAATCTTCATCAGCCAATCTAAATATGTCAAGAGCATTCTGGAAAGATTCAAGATGACTGACTGCTCTGCTGCTCGAACCCCTATGCAAGTACACCACCAGCTGACTCCAGACAAAGATGGTTAAGACACTGATCAACATCAGTACCGTGCAATGATAGGGTCTCTCATGTATCTCACTGCCTCAAGGCCAGATATCATGTTTGCAGTATGTCTCTGTGCAAGATTTCAAGCAGATCCAAAGATTTCACATCTTCAAGCCGTCAAGAGAATCTTTAGATACCTAAAGGGAGCCCCAAGACTTGGGCTATGGTACTCTAAAATTGACAAGTTTAATCTGTATGCATACACTGACAGTGATTATGGGGGATGTAACTTGGATAAAAAGTCCACTTCAGGGGGATGTCAGTTTCTAGGAGGAAGACTTATTTCATGGCAGTGCAAGAAGCAAACATGTGTTTCAACTTCTACAGCAGAAGCAGAATACATTGCAGCTTCAAGTTGCTGTGCACAAGTCATCTGGATACAAAATCAAATGCTGGACTATGGGATGACTTTCATGGCAACTCCCATTCACATCGAAAACATGAGTGCTATATCAATCACAAAATTTTCGGTGCAGCACTCCAAGACAAAGCACATTGACATCAGGTATCATTTCATAAGAGATCAAGCTGAGAAAAAAAGAATTATTTTAACAAAAGTTCATATCAATGAGCAATATGCTGATTTGTTTACAAAACCTTTTGATGAAGCTAGATTTAGATATTTAGTTGAATCTATTGGCATGATGAACTTTGATTAAAATATGTCTCTAAAAATTTGTTTTTGTAAATATGTTTGTCTTCTGTTATAAATAAAAGTTGCAAATCAGCGGCATCCATTTTTGCTGCTGACATGTTTAATAATCAGCAGCAAAGATTTTGCCACTGACTGCTTTAAGTTATCAGCAGGAACAAGTTTCCTGCGGATAGCTTTAAGTCAGTCAGCAGCAACACCCTTGCTGCGGATCATTGCATCCATCAGCAGCAACAGAGTTTGATGCTGACAGACTTAACTATCCGCTGCAACCATGCTTGCAGCGGATAGGCTTAATCATCCGCAGTAACCAAGTTTGCTGCTGATGGGTAAAAAATTAAGTCCACATTAACTTTTACCCGCTGTAAAAATTCCTTTCAGTCTTTACCATGACTGCAATAATGCATTACAGATGTAACAGTAAAAAGTGAATATGGTTGTACTGTACAAGTCATTCTACTTTTCCCTCCTCTGTCGTTATAAGAACAAATCAAATTTCTTCACCACCCCTTCACATTCAATTTCGCCCTAACTCCCATCACTTTCCCTAAATCCCCCACAACATTCAAAGCCTTTCATTCCAAATCACTCTTCAAAACCTTCCTCTTTCCCTCCAAAATCCAACAAAAATGGCAGACATCAACAATCATGATGATAAGTTCTCCCCCTATCACAACCTTACAGCATACTTAACAAAAGGGAAGAAATCCGAAGGTTTCGATGACATGATCGACTTTCTCTGTCGATCAAAAATACACCATGCATTCATCGTCAACCCTACCATATATATTCCTCATATGGAGGATTTTTGGAATATCACTCTACCGAACAGGGGATTCCCCAAATTAAAGCCAAGGCAGACGGCAAGTACATCACCATCTCTGAAGCCACTCTCTGCAAACATCTTCAGCTTCAAGATGAAGGGGCAGCCATCTCATACTCAAAGGAAGAATACATAGGGTACACTGGAAATCAAAATGAGTACACAATCGATAAGGCACTGATGGGCCCTCCATGGAAGTATCTCTGCCACACTCTTCTACAATGCATATCTCAGAAGAGAAGTGGATGGCATCAAGTGATCTCTGCACTTGCCTCTGCTGTTCACGGTATGATTACTGACCAGGGATTCAACTTTGCACATCTCATCTTTGATGGTTTGAGTTATAACCTTCAAAAGGGTGCAAAGCAACAATTTTTTATGTACCCCAGATTCTTGCTGGAGGTTTTCAACCAGGAACTAAAAAATCTCTCAAAACCTGCAAGAATCTACATCATGCAAGAATCTACATCATGCTGGGTCATAAAAATAATATTTTTCAATGTATGAGAACTGTTTCCAAAAAGTTCTCGGGGGTCAATGTTCCATTGTTATCTACAATGGTGAACATACAAAGTACTCAGGGTGACAGTTCAACAATCCCAGCTGATACTGATCCCACACCCTCCACCTCACATCCTGAACAACAAGTTGCTTCCATTGCTCGAACCCCTGTGCAAAATACTAAGGATACACAGGTACAAAAATCACTTACACCTCTTTTGGATGTTATCGTTCAACTGAAACAAAGGGCCCCAGTTGCAACAACATACACAAGAAAGAGGAGCAAGAAGACTCCTTCTCTTCTTGTTTCAAAGGCCCAATCCCAACCTCAAAACCCTCATTCAGAATCCCAAAATTCTGGTGAGAATATCAAAAGGGATAGCCACAACATTAGACATATTTCCTTGGAAGCCTCTCTATTAGGTTCAGGCTCACATCCCGGATCCATAGAACAAATTTCTGAGCCATTCCATTTTTCTTCTCTGAACTTAAGTGCAGAGGCACCTTGTCAAGATGATATATCTTCTCCAACAACTACTATCTCGGAGGTATTGATTGACTTGGCTGCTGGTGCACCCAACCCAGGTTCATCACCCAAGAAGGTTCACTCTGGTAGTATTGATAGAGTGAATATGGAAAGGGCTATCATTACTCCTGGTACATCAACTGCCCAGGAGGACAGTGATAGCATAGCTAAGACCCTAACCATGGCAACTCACAGTGAGGATGTTTCCTGTGAAACTCTCTTCACTAAGAGGAATCCCAGGCGCCAAGAAAACCAGGGTGATGGGGATGCAGAGGCTAGGCCTAAGGCCCCATCTACCTCCAAGGATTCCACAACTGTGGATGAGGTCAGACTGAAACTTCATAATTTGGAATTGACGGCCAGGGTGGCTATGCTAGAGGCTGAAGTGTCCAAACTAAGGCACCAAGTCTCTATGCATGAAGCCTATCAATGCCCATCTGTGACTACTCCCTCCCTTATATCAGTGGGCACTCAAACAGATAACACTTTATGCACTGATGCAACCAAAAAGGGGGAGGTAATTACCAAGGAAGATGATGCGGACAACCTAGAATAATGGATACAAGAGCAGACTATGTTTCAAAGTTCGCTATACAAACCTGCTTTTGTTCAAATCCATGACTTGCCAGACTCAGTTGATGAAGAGGAAGATATCACTAAGGATTGGAAACTAGTTGTTTGAGCTGTTGATGAGTTGTTGCAAGATGAAACTCCCTGTGAAGACACGCCTCCATCTTTCAGCATACTTCCTGAAGCTGCAGCCATAATAAGTCAAATATCTACCCCCCCAATTCACATTGTCTTCAAACAAGCTAGAGTTTTACTCTATTCTAGCTTAGGGGTATGATGGCATAGCTGAGTGATTCTGGATTGGATGGGAGTTTAGTGGAGTAGAAGATCTAAACTGGAACACTCTCAATGCCCTACAGGTTCTTAATCTGTATCTGATAAGATGTGTCAACACTTCATCAGATCTCTCAGCAGAACTTACAATCAGCAGGTTCTATGACTTAATGGAGGATAATTTTCCCCGGTTTGAAAGACTACTAGCAGAAGAAAATAGGGTGGCTTATCCTGAATCTTCATCAACAGCAGAACAAAGACTGGCTCCAAGAAGACTTAACCTAATCAGGAGCAGTGCTTTAACCGAAGAAGAAATTATCTGTTGGCGAAGATTTCTGTACAACATAATGGTCAGGGACTTGGAAGTGCTAGGATGTGTAACATTTATGATTTTCTTGTATTGGTTTTTAGTACAATGAAACAACACTCCAATTTCTTTTTTAGCACAATTCATTATGCTATCTATGCAAGCATTATAACCCAAGGTTCCATGCAATACAATCTCAAAATTTTACTTGCACACACACTTTAAATTAAGTTAGAGGGGTTTATCACACTTTATTCTATAGATATATATATATATACACGTAATCATTAAAACAAATTGGCCTTGAACTTTTTAGCATTGGAACTTTGTAATTGGACTCCTACACCTCAACTTGGACCTTTGCACTACAATTTGAACCCTAACCACCTAAACATTGACCTTATTCCATGTTCTTGACTCATTTTGACTTTCAGAAAGTCAAACAGGCCAAATCATGCAATCCAACGCCCTACTCGATCAATTTCCACTGATACGGACTTTCCTTGTTTACCAATTCAAGTACCGACCAGCCCAATCCAACTAAACACGCGGCCAAATCAAAAATTCAAACAGTTTGACTCCCCTAAAAGCCAAACTGGCCGACTCTTTACAGATTCAAGGAAGGCATAGATAGAATTCCTCATGTGTTGGACTCCTCATGGTTACACAATGATAATAGACCCAAATCCTGGCCCAATCCTCAACCCAATCGAATCCTTGAGCGGCAAATTTTGAATTCGAACAGGGTTGACTCTAGGGAGTCAAACCCGTATCAATTTAACATCAATTTGTGCTATCAACGATTTCTAACTCCGCAAATCACGCGCAAATGATTTTCGGCATGAATGTAGACCCTAATCGCGATTCAATTCATCCCCAATCAAGTTATTACGCATAATCCCTCATTAACAGCCATCATATGCAAGGCTCAACCGAATTAGCCATTTAAGATAATAGAGAACGAATTAAATCCCTCACACACATTCGTATACTCACACACAAACTCTCCGAACCCAGAATCACATCCCATATCACGTCGAATCCTCGATCGGACACCAAGAACAGCGGGCGTTTTGACTCATCCGTCTGCACTCTCCACTCAATCAAAACAAGTAAGTTTCTTACCTTTCGATTCGTTTCTGGATGCTTATCAAAATCCCCTTATCAATTCGCAAGAACAGAATCGCATTGAACTAATTCAAAATCTAGGGTTCATGCTATACAAAATTGGGGCTCGATCCTTGTTTTTCTGTATAACTAAACGGGTTACTATATGACCAGCGAACCCACCTGGTCCAACCGGTTAAGTTACTACGTCGTTGGATCGGGTGGCGTGGGTTCGAAACCCACAGACCACGCATCCGACTCCCTTTTTGCGCCTTCGCCCTGACCGGACCCGACCCTTTTTATCGTTCCTGTTAAAACCATGCGAACAAGATTTGCATATGGGTTGTACCCCTGGTCCGGTGGTAAACCGTTGGTGCCACACAGAATCCACCCGGGTTCGCACCGGGTGGCACTCTTTTTATTTAAAACCATTTTTAAATCATTATTAATTTTTTATTTTATAAACCTAACATTATTTAGATCCGACTAAAACAACAATTTGCAATTTTTAACATGAAACAACTATTTTTATAATACAATTATAAACAAATTCCTTTTGTTATATATTAGGGTTTAAACCCTATAAACAAATATATTTTTTCGTTACACATTAATATACATATACTTGTATTTTCATGTTTTAAAAGAACACACCGTTATAAATAAATAAAATAAATTTATTTATTTAAATCAATTTCCTTTTTACATTAATAAATCTATTTAGGGTTGAAATCATATTCAGTACAAATTCTTATATATATATATACACTAATAAGTATTTACACTACATTTTGACACGGCTTCATAAATAAATAAATAAAATAAATTATTTATTTAAATTATAATCCACAATAAAAAAATTAAATGTTAGATTTTATACCAAAAAATATATATATTATATACACAACATTATATTTACAAATCTTTAAACATAAATAAATAAAGTAGAAATTATTTATTTAAATTATACTTAACATAATTCACGCTATTTTTATAACTAAATGAATAAATAACAACTATTTAATTTTATTTAGTTATTCAAACCAAGACCCTAACTTCAATTATTTTAAACTAGTCATTTCAAACTTTCATTTTATAAAAAAATTAATTATTAAATTAAAATTAATATAAAACACCCGATACATGTTTATAACTAAAAGACTAGGTTACATATTTTATAAATAAATAAGGTAAAAATTATTTATTTAAGAATTATTTAACTTATACTTAATTAACCCTAATACCTACAGTATTTTTATAACTAAGTAAATAAATAATAATTTTGTAAATTATTTATTTAGTTATTCAAACTCAAACCTTGATCAGAATATTCTAAAATATCCATTTCAAACCTTTCATTTTATGCAATACATTTCGAGAACAAACCACTAACCTTATACACATGTTCAATTCAACCCTAGACTTAGACATAGACTATTGTGGCACACTATTAATTCAATATACCTTCCAATCTAGGTTAACGTTGTGCATTACAAGGATCACATTACTATCTAGTCTCTCGCGTTAGCTACGCCTTTTGAATCAGGTGAGTATTACATAGCCCCTTTACTCTTTACACTTTTTGGGGTGAATCATGAATTTTATACAAACAATGGCTTACATTTACACAAACTACACAAACACAAATCCTCTTTACATTCATGTGTGCAAATTTGAGCTTTATGTTTGAGTGCTAGGTGTGTTAACTTTTGTGTGAAATTTATGTGCAATCATTAACTATTTAAGCCGACGGTTAACAATGATAGATCTATTGAGTTTGACAAACCCACCCAGATTGGGGTGATTGTTACCGACAACACAATTTGCATGCTAGTTACAAAGGTTTGATTGTACTTTAGTTACACAATAGCTGCTCCCCATAAATGCCTTATTTTATCATGACATGTAAGGATTTGTTTATTCATATTTATACACTATCTATGTACAAACCTGTGTATGCTCACCAACTTTTTAGTTGACTTTATTTTATTCATGTTTCAGGTACTAATGTGTGAGTTTGATCAAGACATGCTACACTTAAGTTTGGACTTAGTTAATTTAAATTCAAAGAACAATTTGTACTTTCATTTATGTACTTGTTGAATTATGCTATTTTTGTTTGAATGGAAATGAATTTAATGATTAATATATTACAAGTTAGTCAACCTTGAGCTCATGAACAGTCTACATGTTCTGCCCCGACGTTTCCGCCGTCGGTTGCGGTCTGACAGATTGGTATCAGAGCCTTGGTTATAGGGAATTAGGTTATTAGACACTCTTGACCTAGACTATAACCTTAGGACACCCATACTATGCCATGCTACTACATGTACATGATTATTTCTTATGTGAATATTTTTACATGTTATACTATATAATTACATCATATGATACAATACTTAATAGTCTATGGGTCACATTACCTTCCAACTTGTGTCTCCTATTCGTTGCTACCTATTTGATTTATTTAAAGTGCTATCCTAAGTTTCCACACACACTCATACACACTTAGTTCTTCATGCACCCTTAAACTCACACATATGATGCCATCACCTCTTGTGAACAAAGACTTAAACTATTGGGCCTAATACCCATTAATATTAAACTAAGAAGCCCACTTACCCTCCAAGAAGAAGAAGCACACTATAATATATAAACCTCACTTTCAGGCCTCAAGTCCAAATCCACAACAATTCTCATCATAACCATGAGCCCAACAATAGTGCTATTAATACATGATGGCTGGAAGAGTGTGTAGGCCCATGAGGGATTCTGGCCAAGGAAAGACAGGGTACTTAAGGGTGTCCTAGTGACCCACCCCTCTTTCCTGGGAATTCTCCTCAGGGATATATTGCTTATAGGTCAAGTGTATTTCTAAAATACTATTGTGAAGGCTCGGTGTTATGACTAGTCAAACTCTAAACTTATGAGAACTCCTATGTCTAACATTCCATATTTCATTATCACTTATAACCTTTTATTGTTTTCTGCTAGAAATGGACTCCTACTCTCCTCCCTCCCTGGTATACCGTCCCGGAGAAGAGTCTGATTGGGAAGAAGACATCGGGACACCCGTGCATCGGTCACCAACACCCCTAGCTGCTAGACCAAGGTTTGATGTAAGGGCAGATTGGATTAGGAACACCGGCCCAAGACTTCGAAAATCTGGATCACCCGCACCTAGGAACCCGTATCAGACACCCCATCTCCACAATCAGTTACCACCCCCACTAAGAAACCCATATCTAATGCCCGACCCGTACCATCCTAACCCTTGGGTAAGGCATACCACGACTCCCACTAGTGTTATGGGAATTCCAACCAATGACATTCACCCATATGTAAGGACCTCAGAATTTGAGAGGCAAAGGATGGAGCAGAGGGTAATGCACGATTTGCAAGGACAAAGAATGGATAGCCTAGCAAACCAATTAGGGTACCAAAAGGAGTTAATCTCCCTCCTCGAAAAAGAAATACTTGAGCATCACACGGAGACAGCTAAAGCTGAAGCCAGATCGGCTACCCTAGCGGTACTCGTCTTGGGGATTATTCTCCTTCTAGTGGAAAGCTACAAGAGACGTTAACAAAATTATTTTTCCATTATTTTTTTGTCTTTAAATTTTCAGTTTGAGAAACCATTTCCCTATGTTTTGAGTAATGTTTAATATTTCAGCATTTAATCAATTTTATATATTCTAACTCTAAAATTACTATTCATTGATTTGACCTGTTGATTGTGAATTACACCCATCATATTTTCATCAAAATTTCTCAAGTATCACCTTCTTCATTCAATACGATTTAGTACACTACCGACAATCTTCATCATAAACAAATCACCCTAATATTTGATTTAAACAACCTCGTTATTTTGTTCAAACAAAACGTTTATCAAACTTTTAGATAGTATCAGAAATATGAATTTCTTATAAACATTTTTATCTTGTGAGAAAACTCAATACAACCTGTTTTATAGAAGCATCATTTCAAATTGATAAATAAGTATGATTTTCCTCATTAAAGTAATTATTTCTAAAACCTGGCTAAATTGATGTACAACTACTTGATTAGCCAATAATTTCTCTTAAAAATATTCTCCTTATAATAATTGAAAATTTTAAAAAGTTTTTTTTCCTATAAACTGTCTATTTATTTAAATTATGTAACTCAATGGTTTCACTACTTTATATATCTACAACCAAGAACAATTTACCACTTTCTATTTTCAAACAAAGATCAGTATTTGTAAACACATTTCCCTGAATGTTTTCAGAACCTCCTCGTTATCTTTCACTTACCACTTCAAGAGACGACCCATTTCGCGCAAACGATTAACCATCCCTACAAACCTCAACGAGATTTAAAGAGATAGAACATAACTACCACATCCTACATGAACATAAACCAACACGCTGCTCCGTAACACCTGATCACATGCAAAACTCGTTAGTATATGTCACACAAAATTCAATAACTTACGTATGCACGTTCACAAGATACACATCACGATCACATAATACATGAAACTAGTTTATTTGCAAATCACAATTTACTAGATTGATCACATAACATATGAAACCAGTTTATTTGCAATATACATGATACATAACAATTGTTTGCATGGTATAAAATACTAGATTGACTACATTGAACATGAAACTTATTGAGCTACAAAATACGTGATGCTAAGTTGTCAACACCATACATGAACTTCATTTCCTACAATACACATGACACTATGTTGTTTATATTACACATGAGAGCTTATTGATTTACAAAATACATGATGCTAAGTTTTTAACACCATACATGAAATTCATTTCTTACAATACACATGATACTATGTTGTTTACATTACACATGAGAGCTTATTGATTTACAAAATACACGATGCTAAATTGTTCACATTACACATGAAACCTATTTGATTACAAGCTACATGACACTAGATCATACATAAAACTTGGATGTTACATTATACACGAAACTAAATTACTTACAATTGTTGCAATTAATTGATTTCATTATACACAAGGCATGGTCATACGCTTTGTTCACCAAATTTGAAAACCATAACTCATTGAAGCTACTCGGCGTTTGACGTATTCTTGTTCAAACATGAGTAAACTATGGAACTTTAAGTTATACTACCTTATTAATCTTTAGTTGTTAACTAGCCTGCCTACTTAAGCACATAGTTACTTCTTAGCAACTCATATGTGAAAACAATAGACACGAGCTAAGTGAATTTGTGCCCTTTTTGACCAACACACAACAGAAGGATCTATACGGACCATGCGGTGATTTGAGTAATTATGGGTGCACACGTAATTATAAAAATCAACGCATGGAAAACATAGTGAATTTTATCGTGTGTTATGACCTAAAACCTATCGTGATATATAACAACGAAACTAATGTGATATGGCAAGGGCATGGTGGATACGCCGATGGTACTTCCTATATATAAGTGCTCTATCATATTATCAGAAGTAGCTTTGTTCGTGTCATGTGAAGTTTTGACCTAGACCAATGTTTGTGAACTCTCTTATCCACTGACAATTCTTAAGCATATTAGTCTACCTCTTAAACAAAATCACGATCGCCAAGTTTTCATCAAATCCATTCCAAGTGACGCATTTCACCTTTAGATTCTTCGAAAGATTCCCCCTTAATTCTCCTGAAACTAAATCCATTAATATCATTTGAACCTAACTTGAGTGTCAGACCCAAATCTTGTTATCTATCACACTCCTCAAAACCTACCATCAACGCACACTGAGAATCCAAACCCTCATTTTTCCTGATTCAGTAGTATCCACTAGTTGAATTTCGGGACGAAATCCCCTCAACATGGGGATACTGTAACATTTCTGATTTTCTTGTATTGGTTTTTAGTACAATGAAACAACACTCCAATTTCTGTTTTAGCACAATTCATTATGCTATCTATGCAAGCATTATAACCCAAGGTTCCATGCAATACAATCTCAAAATTTTACTTGCACACACACTTTAAATTAAGTTAGAGGGGTTTATCACACTTTATTCTATAGATATATATATATATATACACGTAATCATTAAAACAAATTGGACTTGAACTTTTTAGCATTGGAACTTTGCAATTGGACTCCTACACCTCAACTTGGACCTTTGCACTACAATTTGAACCCTAACCACCTAAACTTTGACCCTATTCCATGTTCTTGACCCATTTTGACTTTCAGAAAGTCAAACAGGCCAAATCATGCAATCCAACGCCCTACTCGATCAATTTCCACTGATACGGACTTTCCTTGTTTACCAATTCAAGTACCGACTGGTTCCAAGCCTAAATACCAGCCCAATCCAACTAAACACGCGGCCAAATCAAAAATTCAAACAGTTTGACTCCCCTAAAAGTCAAACTGGCCGACTCTTTACAGATTCAAGGCAGGCATAGATCGAATTCCTCATGTGTTGGACTCCTCATGGTTACACAATGGTAACAGACCCAAATCCTGGCCCAATCCTCAACCCAATCGAATCCTTGAGCGGCAAATTTTGAATTCGAACAGGGTTGACTATAGGGAGTCAAACCCGTATCAATTTAACATCAATTTGTGCTATTAACGAATTCTAACTCCGCAAATCACGCGCAAATGATTTCCAGCATGAATGTAGACCCTAATCGCGATTCAATTCATCCCCAATCAAGCTATTACGCGTAATCCGTCCTTAACAGCCGTCATATTCAAGGCTCAACCAAATTAGCCATTTAAGATAATAGAGAACGAACTAAATCCCTCACACACATTCGCATACTCACACACAAAATCTCCGAACCCAGAATCACATCCCATATCACGTCGAATCCTCGATCGGACACCAAGAACAGCGGGCGTTTTGACTCATCCGTCTGCACTCTCCACTCAATCAAAACAAGTAAGTTTCGTACCTTTCGATTCGTTTCTGGATGCTTATCAAAAGCCCCTTATCAATTCGCAAGAACAGAATCACATTGAACTAATTTAAAATCTAGGGTTCATGCTATATGAAATTGGGGCTCGATCCTTGTTTTTCTGTATAATTAAACGGGTTACTATATGACCAGCGAACCCACCTGGTCCAACCGGTTAAGTTACTACGTTGTTGGATCGGGTGGCGTGGGTTCGAAACCCACAGACCACGCATCCGGCTCCCTTTTTGCGACTTCCCCCTGACCGGACCCGGCCCTCCTTATCGTTCCTGTTAAAACCATGCGAACCAAGATTTGCATATGGGTTGTACCCCTGGTCCGGTGGTAAACCGTTGGTGCCACACAGAATCCACCAGGGTTCGAACAGGTTGGCACTCTTTTTATTTAAAACCATTTTTAAATCATTATTAATTTATTATTTTATAAACCTAACATTATTTAGATCCGACTAAAAGAACAATTTGCAATTTTTAACACGAAACAACTATTTTTATAATACAATTATAAACAAATTCCTTTTGTTATATATTAGGGTTTAAACCCTATAAACAAATATATTTTTTCGTTACACATTAATATACATATACTTGAATTTTCATGTTTTAAATGAACACACCGTTATAAATAAATAAAATAAATTTATTTATTTAAATCAATTTCCTTTTTACATTAGTAACTCCATTTAGGGTTGAAATCATATTCAGTACAAATTCTTATATATATATATATATATATATATATACTAATAAGTATTTACACTACATTTTGACACGCCTTCAAAAATAAATAAATAAAATAAATTATTTATTTAAATTATAATCCACAATAAAAAAATTAAATGTTAGATTTTATACAAAAAAAATATATATATTATATACACAACTTTATATTTACAAATCTTTAAACATAAATAAATAAAGTAGAAATTATTTATTTAATTTATACTTAACATAATTCACGCTATTTTGATAACTAAATGAATAAATAACAACTATTTAATTTTATTTAGTTATTCAAAACAAGACCCTAACTTCAATTATTTTAAACTAGTCATTTCAAACTTTTATTTTATAAAAAAAATTAATTATTAAATAATAATTAAAATAAATCACCCGATACATGTTTATAACTAAAAGACTAGGTTACATATTTTATAAATAAATAAGGTAAAAATTATTTATTTAATTTATATTTAAGAATTATTTAAGTTATACTTAATTAACCCTAATACCTACAGTATTTTTATAACTAAGTAAATAAATAATAATTTTGTAAATTATTTATTTAGTTATTCAAACTCAAACCTTGATGAGAATATTCTAAAAATATCCATTTCAAACCTTTCATTTTATGCAATACCTTTCGAGAACAAACCACTAACCTTATACACACGTCCAACTCAACCCTAGACTTAGACATAGACTATAGTGGCACATTATTAATTCAATATACCTTCTAATCTAGGTTAACGTTGTGCATTACAAGGATCACATTACTATCTAGTCTCTCGCGTTAGCTATGCCTTTTGAATCAGGTGAGTATTACATAGCCCCTTTACTCTTTTACACTTTTTGGGTGAATCATGAATTTTATACAAACAATGGCTTACATTTACACAAACTACACAAACATAAATCCTCTTTACATTCATGTGTGTAAATTTGAGCTTTATGTTTGAGTGCTAGGTGTGTTAACTTTTGTGTGCAATTTATGTGCAATCATTAACTATTTAAGCCGACGGTTAACAATGGTAGATCTATTGAGTCTGACAAACCCATCCAGATTGGGGTGATTGTTACCGACAACACAATTTGCATGCTAGTTACAAAAATGTCTTATTTTATCATGACATGTAAGGATTTGTTTATTCATATTTATACACTATCTATGTACAAACCTGTGTATGCTCACCAACTTTTTAGTTGACCTTATTTTATTCATGTTTCAGGTACTAATGTGTGAGTTTGATCAAGACATGCTACACTTAAGTTTGGACTTAGTTAATTTAAATTCAAAGAACAATTTGTACTTTCATTTATGTACTTGTTGAATTATGCTATTTTTGTTTGAATGGAAATGAATTTAATGATTAATATACTACAAGTTAGTCAACCTTGAGCTCATGAACAGTCTACATGTCCCGCCCCGACGTTTCCGTCGTCGGTTGGGGTGTGACAGGATGGGTGAGCACTAATTCCTCTGACTTCACCTTCTTCCTAAGCAATGGATCTTCTCTCTCAATCAACATCAAAGAGATCCTACTCCTTCCTTCAGACTTCCCGCACAAGGTCTTTGAGCTTAGATCACTCATCTGCAACATCAACTCCTTAGAAAGTCAAGAAATGATCAAACTCATCAAAGCTTCTCTTTATAAGGAGGAATCGCATGCTATGAATGTCTCTGACTCAGATTCATCCCTGTCCTCCTCACCAACTGTTATACTGAGTGCAGCTATAGAGTCAAGAAGACTTGCTGCTCAGAATGTCAAAGAGGCATTTTAAGCTCTACATGGGGGTGAATGGGAAAAAGAAGAGAGTGAAGCAGTCTCTTCCTCTGTGTCTATTCCTCAAACTGCCAATGAAGCTGAAGCTGAGATCCCAACAGCATCTACTACATCTACTGTTGTGGTCAATGAAGCTTAAGCAGAGGCATCCAGAAAAGACAAGGGAAAGGGACTCATGACTAAATAAGATGAAGAGAGTATAATGAAGGAGAAGAAAGAAAAAGAGGAAAGAAGAAGAAGAAGAAGAAGAGGAGATGGCTAAATTACGAAAAGCCCAAGACAGAAAAACAGCCATTCTACTCAGAGAACAACAGATCCAGCTGTATGCGAAACAGTTGGATGATCTGAAAGTCAAAATTCGTGCAGTCTATCAAATTCAAGAAGATGAAGCTCTTGCTCTTCAACTGCAAGAACAATTTAATAGAGAAGAAGAAGAAAGAGAAAAGAAGAAGAATGAAGAGGCCAAGTTCAGAATAACTAATTCTGAACTAGCCAAAGAAATAAGAGAGGAGTGGATAAAGGCTCTGCTTTCTCAAGGTGAGGATGCAGACTACCTTGAGAAACTATCAAATAAAGAAATCTACAGAGCCTTCATGGGTCAGCAGATTCAATTGGCAAACAAGAAAAGGGTTGAAGAAGAAGAAAAAGCCAAACAAAAATCCAAGAAGACCATTGCCTTTAACAGAAGACCCCATGAAGAAAGGAAGGTCATGATTGACTTCCTAAAGGCTAGAGGAGAAAGTGGAAAAAGGCTGGGTCCCATGAACTTCATGAACCTGCAAGCCCTTTACCTAAGAGTCAAAAAGGAAGAGGAAGAAAGATTGGGGAAGACATGCTCCAAGAAAAGGGTAATCACTCCAGCTGATGACAGAGAATCAAAGAAACCCAAGCCTACTTCATCATCCTCCCCTTCTTTTATCCAACAACCTCCCACTTTCCCTCTTACACCTCCCTCCTCTCAACCTAAAAAGTCCAAATCCTCTCACCCAGCTCCTACTCATCAACAACCTCCCAAGAAGAAAAGCAAACCTACTACCAAACCAGAAGACTCAAGAGAAATTGTCAACTGGTTCTACAGCACTAAAGATCAAAGGTTTGAAGTCTTTAGGGGAAGAACAGAAGAAAGAAGATCAATTTATACATCTGTTGATGAGGTATTGCAGTTTCCAGATTCTGATCTAAGAAGAATGATGGAGCTGGGTGAAGCCAATGAGCCTGAGAATGAAGGTGGGAGACATCTATTGCTGGTAATCAAACATTACTTCAACCCCAGCAAAGATGAGATCATTGATTTCAAACCTCTCCAATCCCACTCTCCATTCATTAGCTGGTCCTACAATGCTGAAAAGGATGAATTCACACTGACAAATGTTAAAGGACAGAATATGAGGTGTTCAAGCAAAGCTATCTTCAAAATGGCAAGCAAAGACATCAAGACTCTATCTGAGCTTCCTCTTAACAATTCCAGCAAGGACCAGAGAGGATATACGGTTGAAAGAATAGTCAGCAACATGCAAAACCTTAAGCAACAAAAGCAGTAAGAGAGTTTTGGTAGCATCAGTATAGGGGGAGTTTGTAGAAATAAAGACTGATGGCTACAAAATTCTCTAAGTACAAATGCTGCTTATCTCAGAGATTGCTGCTGACCAACAAACTGCTGCGGATAAGCTTATCTGCAGCGGATACTTGTTCTTCTGCTGAAGAACAAATCTGCTGCGGATAGGCCTTATCTGCTGAAGACCAAAGTTGCAGCTGAGAGGCATATGCTGCTGATCACCAAAGTTGCAGCTAATAGGCATATGCTGCTGATCACCAAAGTTGCAGCTGATAGGCATATGCTGCTGATCACCAAAGTTGCAGCTGATAGCCATCTCCACTGAAGATCAAACGTTGCATCTGACTGTTCTTGATAAAGCAACCATTACCACTAACAACTTTTTGTTGCTACACTGACACACTCCACGCAGAAAGAATGTCATTGGTACAACACAATAAAAGACAACAACGCTCTTCTCCAAGCATGCAAGCAATGATTCCTTAGAAGACGTTTGAATAAAGTTAACTAGCATAGTTATTATTTTTGTCTGTACATGTAGAATAGCTTCAATACAAGATCAACGGTCTCTGTTAGATCTGATCCTTAGAATCAAGGGTCTGTCTTGATTCTAAGTTACTATATAAGTATTACTTAGAGTCATTGTATCTTAGTGCTTTTCTTAGAGTTTTTCTCTATAATATTGTAACCATTGAAGCTTAATACAAATTACATTTATCAGTACTTCTTGTGTTTACTTGTTTACTTTGATTAAGTTGTGATTGTTTCCGCCAATCTCAACTGGAATAGAACCATCTTGTATTTACCGATCCTATAGAAATCTTAAGGGTTATAGACAAAACAGTAACAGTAGACTTGATTTCACAAGAAACTATACATAAAATTAAGCAATCTGGTAAAAAGCTTTGTTCATACAGGATTAATAGTATAGGAATAAAAGCTTTAGGAAGAAAAAATTTAGGAACAAAATTATTAGCCTTAATATTAGATAAAAGTTGGAAAACAGAATTAAAAAAGGCTATAATATCAGGAATGGAGGTTGACCTTAGTCAAAATACAGCTCTATTCTACTGTACACCAGGAATCTTAAAAGACATTAGAGATCTACAAAACATAAAAATAGCATTACAAACCAAAGTTATGAAAATTATGAAGGAAATAACATAGTTATAAGTATAGGAATGCTAGGAAAATCTAGAAACATATCAGGCATGAAGTATAAAATAAATATAGAAGGAATTGTACAAACAATAGCGTCAAAATCTATACAAATGATAGACCTAGTAACGATAAATCCTGAAGAACTAGCAGGATTAGAATGGGATATAAATGAATTACAGGAAAATGAAAACGCAGTCTTAGTACCAAAAAAGAGTCTTATATATGAAGGAGCAGATGGATTACAAATTATAAGATTCGTAGATTTTGAACAGAAAAATAATATAAATGAAGAATATAATGAAACCACTACAGAAAATAATTTTATGAATTTAGAAGAAGATAGTGACAAAGGTCCCATCTATGATACAGAAGATGAAGAAAATGAAGAAATAAATACAGAATTCTTACGTTTCGAAGAAGAAGAATCAGATTACAGTATAATAGATTATTTAGACGATTTTGAAGAGGATAAATTAACAGCTTTTAAAATAGAAGAAACAAATAAAACTATAGAACAAATTATAGACAGAAAATTTACCGAATTAAATATACAGGAAGAAGTAGATGATATGATAATAGATTGTATAACAGAATTAGGATTAACTTATGAAGAAAGTTACAAAAAAACTACAAAATTATTATAATCTACCACTAGTCAAAGACATTTTACAAGGAAAAACTATGTTAACAGAATTCTATAAACAAGAACAATCTTTTATGGATCAAGATATGAAAAATCCATTAAAAAGAATAAGATGGAATCAAACAAGTGGTGAATCTTCATATGAAACATCAGGAAGAGAACCATGGTTTCCCCCTACCATAAATTACCAAGAAGAATCAAATTTCAAAGGAAAATGTAGTAGATTACCAATAGGACACATACACAGTGGGGTTATGTTGCTACTTGAACAACAAAAACCACAACTATGGATAGATGAAATTAGGAATCTTATTCTAGGAGTAGATCCAGCAAATAATAATACCCTAATTTGGGATGTGAACTTATATGGGTTATCTCTTAAGGCTTTTAATGCATTTATACTTTTTGGGTCTTGTGTTTTATTGCTTTGCCAAATGCCTAGAGCTATAGGTCCTAATGTGGTTTCTAAGTAAGCGAACATGTCCATACTATCCTTTTTGTTTGTTTCCCACATATACACAGGCTCGAGAAAACAGAAAAAACAGTTCCTCAAAATAGAAGCTATGAAGCGTTCAGAATAAGAATGCTTGATATACCATGGAAACAATGCGTACAGCCAGTTATTGACAGATTCTCAGAATTCGAACATATTATTTCACAAAAATTCTGTTCAAAATTTCCAATAATTTTATACATTTTACAACAACAAATTATTGATCTTGCATTTCAAGACACACCCAACACGGGAGTAAGAATAGTAGAAAGAATAGTAGAAAGGACAGATGACGAAGGAGAAGGAACGGGACTTCTTCTTCTATAGATTAGATACCCTGCACAAATGTCTGATGACCAAATCGTTCAATTTTACCATCATGGTATGATTGATTTTCTTGAATTCATACTAAACAGCAAGACCGAAAATCTCCTTGATAGACTAGGAGAAAAATTCACAATGGTCATAGGCAACATAGCTTCTCATTCAAAAATCCCTATAGTCGGTTGCAAAATTTTTGCATCATTCCCCTTTGCATCCTCAAACACATACAGACCAGCTAGAAAAAGAATCTTCGTAGACCACAGAATAAATACTCAAAACATTTTTCCGAATTTTGCCTACAAAAACCAACTACAAAATATTGTTGTTAACCCAAACCCAGATTTTGCCAATATTACATGGTTAACAGAAAGAGATACTCATATATAGGCCTTTGCATCATTTATCAAAAAGCATAAACAAACTCCTAAGATACCCGGTCATTTTCCTTAGGAAAGATTCAGATTATTAGTAGAAGGCCATTATATACAGATTTACTCAGATCTAAATTGGAGAATGCTTTTGCCATTCGTAGACAAAGGCGATACTTTAGAAATAGATCATATTTTTGATCTAGAAGAAGAAAGTGAAGAAACTGTTCCAGAATCACCAACATCAATCGACAGTACACACAGGGACTTCTAAAACGTAAGCCATGACGTAGAAGTCCAATTATTGAAAGAAGACATGTGATTACACAGGAAAAGCAGATTCCCAACAGCTTTACAAACCGATACAATAATTGTTCATATATACCAATTGATAGATGGGTACCAGATTTCATAAACTGAAACTGACATAATTTAAAATACTTACAATAAGCTGGAAGTGAATATGGAGATATGCATGGTGTATGCGTATGTTAATATTTGCAGTAAAAGGACCTTTTTTATATTGAGGGATAAGATATGAAGATTGATCAAGGATTATAGTGTTAGAGCTGGGCTGAAGACGGTAGGAAAATTTAGTGTGTCATAGAGAGGATTGAAAAATATCTTATTATTGATATTTTTCGATGTAATTACAACTGAGACTAATGCCTTCTTTTATAGGCATGGCAAACAAAAGACAACAAAAAAGAAAAGCTCAATAATGCGCACTATCTTAAAGCAAAAAAGAAAAATAAACGGATACAAATTAAAGATGAGAAGGACAAAAACTCTTTATGAACAATTATTGTATTGTGCTGTAAAGCTGTTGGGAATCTGCTTTTCCTGTGTAATCACCTGTCTTGTTTCAATAATTGGACTTCTACGTCATGGCTTACGTTTTAGAAGTCCCTGTGTGTACTGTCGATTGATGTTGGTGATCCTGGAACTGTTTCTTCACTTTCTTCGTCGAGATCAACAATATGATCTATTTCTAAAGTATCGCCTTCGCCTACGAATGGTAAAAGCATTCTCCAATTTAGATCTGAGTAAATCTGTATATAATGGCCTTCTCCTAATAATCTGAATCTTTCTTAAGGAAAATGACTGGGTATCTTTGGAGTTTGTTGATGCTTTTTGATAAATGATTCAAAGGCCTGTATATGAGTATATCTTTATGTTAACCATGTAATATTGGCAAAATCTGGGTTTGGGTTAACAGCAATATTTTGTAGTTGGTTTTTGTAGCAAAATTCGCAAAAATGTTTTGAGTATTTATTCTGTGGTCAACGAAGATTCTTTTTCTAGCTGGTCTGTATGTGTTTGAGGATGCAAAGGGGAATGATGCAAAAGTTTTGCAACCGACTGTAGGGATTTTTTAATGAGAAGCTATGTTGCCTATGACCATTGTGAATTTTTCTCCTAGTCTATCAAGGAGATTTTCGGTCTTTCTGTTTAGTCCGAATTCAAGAAAATCAATCATACCATGATGGTAAAATTTAACGAATTGGTCATCAGACATTTGTGTAGGATAACAAATCTGTAGAAGAAGAAGTCCCGTTCCTTCTCCTTCGTCATCTGTCCTTTCTACTAATCTTACTCCTGCGTTGGGTGTGTCTTGAAACGCAAGATCAATAATTTGTTGTTGTAAATTGTATAAAATTATTGGAAATTATGAACATACTTTTTGTGAAATAATTTGTTCGAATTCTGGGAATCTATCAATAACTAGCTGTAAGCATTGTTTTCATGGTATGTCAAGCATTCTTATTCTGAATGCTTCATAGCTTCTATTATGAGGAACTGTTTTTTCTGTTTTCTCAAGCCTGTGTATATACTATTTATTCTTTGCCTCGAGTATAGCCATTTTTTTGTTTTATGAGGCTGTTTTCAATATGGGCTTGTATAGGATGTGTATCTTGTCCCTTTTTCATCAGCTGTTCCTAAAGCTTTACAATTACTTCTTCCTGAGCTTTGATTATTTGTTCATGATTAGTCTTTGTTATTTAAGAAAATGTTTGAACTTCTTCTGGCTCAATATAGAAACTATTTTTGCCAAAATGTTCCCTGGCTGTTTTTAAAGCTTCAGCGAAATTGTAAAAACCTTTATAAATGGGATTTGGACATTGTATAAATTTTGCAACTGTCTCCCATTTATTGAAGATGCCAATCTTTGTTCCTCGAAAAACAATGTAGTGAGTAAACTTTGATTGTTGTTTTTCTGGGATTTTTGAGCTTTTCTCATGAAAGTAAATGCTTAATGCATTTAAAACATGTACTTTGAATGTCGAAGCCTGTGGCATGGTTTGAATAAGCCAAAGCTTATCTAATAAGCATTGTTGCTTATCTGTCAGCTTCATTCCACCAATTGGACGAAACTTTGTATTGGGGTCATTACATTGTTGTAAACCGTAATTTCCAAATGTAATGACTGAACATTCTGTAAAATGTGTACCAGAACTTTGTTTAGTGTGTATATTTTTTGGTCTCTGATTAACCGGACCTTGGCTGTTTACTGGGTTGTAATATCGTAGGACAGTGTCTAACCCAGTGATTGATGGTGGTAGCTTTCTAGAACTTTGTACTCTGTCAGCCTTTATAGCTTGGCTTAAAAGCTTTTATGTTTGTTCTTCTTCAGATGATATACTCATCGGAGAAATAGTTCTTCTAGGCTGTATGTAAGGCCCCTTTCCCGGGTGACCTCACTTGTTGGATTTACTCATAAACATAGTCATAAATACTGAACTTAAATTTAAAACATTCATCATTCAATTACATTACATAACAGCGGAAGTCTTAACAATTAAAAACACAACATTGTCTTAACAAACAAAAGTGGGATGTCAGTCTTGTGCCGGGTAACCTTCACGCCATCGCACGACCTTTTCTTCCTTTACCTGAAATGTATACTAAAAGTCAGCTAACGCTGGTGAGTTCTAGTTTAATGCAATTTACTGTAAACATTCTTTTCTTTATAGGTATAAGTATGCATTACTGTATAATCATTCATATAAATACGTATTCATAAACTTTTGCCTTTCTTTCATCTTTCTTTTCTGTATTTCCTTTTCTGTATTTTTGGTGATTTCATACATAAATATATATATATACATTCACCCTTTTTCTTTTCTTTATTTACATTCATGGGTCATACTCTGTAAGGGTGATCAACCCGTCATTTGTTTACGAATGTCACGAAGACAATCGCCGTGGTCCATCGTCATGGCCCACCTATACTTACAACCGTCCGGCAACAAGTGCCGTCCGTCATTTTATTCTTACAACCGTCCGGCAACCTTTGTCCGTCCGTCATGACTTACAACCGTCCTACCGTCGTAGGCCGTAATTCGCCCGTCTACCCGAAGGTATCCGTTTCCCATGCGACTATTATTTATACAACCGTTCTACTATAATATGCCAATTGCTTCGACCGTCCTTTAATGGCATTCGTACGTCCTAGCTGATGAAGGAACGCACTTGTCCCGGTTGTAAAATAGTCACATGGTCGTCCGTCTACCGAAGTAGCCGTTATCATCGAAGCGTCCATAACATTTTCTGTACTTTGCAAGCAATATATACATGGATATAAAGCAAGATTTCATTCTTATATGTTATGACATTCATTCATTTCATTCTTTGCAAGCAATATATACATGGATATAAAGCAGGATTTCATTCTTTCATTTTGTGTTATACTTTCGTTCATTCTTTATAATCATGCCTTTCATTCTTTATTCATAATTTCTCTTTCGTGTATAGGTATATATATATATACTTGTATAACACATATGATCACATTAACATTCATAAACTTTATTCACTTAGTGTATACACTTCAGCCCCAAAACATTTGAAAACATTTGCACATAACATAAAAAGGGGCACATAGAACTCACCTGATAAGCGGGTCCCTGAAGTATAATAGCTGGTTTCGTAATGTCACTAAGGTCACCCACAATCTGTATAATAAAGTCATTCATATAAGGTAGGGTTCCTAAATGACACTAGACATTACTATTCTTGAACTCAGTAGTTCGGGAGGTGGGTCGCATCGAAACTATGGTAGTTTCGAGCTATGGTCTTACACTCGAAACTAGGTAGTTTCGAGTCATGAGATCCTATCGAAACTATGGTAGTTTCGAGTCATTAACTTATGAAAAATCTTAGTTTAGGTTCAAGGTGACACTCGAAACTAGGTAGTTTCGAGTCCTGAGTTCCTATCGAAACTATGGTAGTTTTGAGTCATTGGCTGCTATCGAAACTAGATAGTTTCGAGTCAAACATGACTATCGAAACTAGAGTAGTTTCGACGGGTCTGTATGTATCGAAACTATAGTTTCGAGTCATGGGTCTGCATCTTCCCTGACCAGAACCTTGCTCCAGCCAACTTATTTCCAATCGATTAAACCTTGAGCATTTTACGTTAAACACCTTCCTTTATCGTTCTTGAGTTCAAATACGTGATTTGTTTCAAGTTTCGTATGCAAAAATCGTATCTTTATTTGATTTAAACCCGAGACATGCAAAGACTCATAATCAGAGGCGATGCTTACCTCAACAGGCCCGATTTCTGTTGCTATGCGTTGAAATGGTGGAGTCGGATGATTCCCGAGCCCTTGAGTCTTCTCCTTGCGGTTTTCTTCACAAGCCGATCGCTCTCTCTCTCTCTCTCTAGTGTTCTTGCGCAGGAAGATGAAATGAGAGGGGTTTGGGTTGAAGCTGCTGTTTTGTAATGGGGTTTCCCCCTTTTCTTTTCGGCCCATGGGCCGAAATTTTGGCCAAGCCCACTTTATTTCCCTTTTCTATTTGTCTTGTCATTATTTGGGATGTTACAAGTCTACCCTCCTTAATGAGGTTTCGTCCTCGAAACCTGTTACACGTTAAACAACTGGGGATACAGTTCCTTCATCTCGTCTTCTTTCTCCCAAGTAGCCTCGGACCCCTTTCTGTGTTTCCATTGTATTTTGACTAAAGGAATCGACTTATTGCGTAATCGTTTCTCAGCTCGGTCAAGAATGGCTATTGGTTCCTCTACATAATTTAGACTGTTATCCACTTCGATCTCGTCGTAAGGTATGTGAGCTGTGTCGTCAGCTAGGCACTTGCGTAAGTGCGACACGTGAAACGTAGGGTGTATTCCACTAAGCTCGACGGGTAGGTCGAGTCTGTAAGCAACTTGACCCACTCTTGCTACAATCTTGAAAGGTCCGACAAACCTTGGACTTAGTTTGCCACGCTTTCTGAACCGAATGATTCCTTTCCACGGTGATACTTTCAATAGTACCATGTCCCCTACTTGAAACTCTAAATCCCTCCTTCTCTTATCCGCGTATGATTTCTGTCTGTCTTTTGCGGCTTTCATACGAGCCTTGATTTGATCAAATTTCTCAGAAGTAGCTTTGACCACTTCGAGACTTGCAAAATCCTTCTGTCCAATTTCCCCCCAACAAACCGGGGTCCTACATTTCCTCCCATACAACATTTCAAATGGCGGCATGCCAATAGTCGAGTGATAGCTGTTGTTATATGAAAATTCTGCCAATGGTAGATGGCTGTCCCAACTCCCACCGAAGTCAATGATACAGGCCCGGAGCATGTCCTCCAAGGTCTGAATGGTCCTTTCCGATTGTCCATCGGTTTGGGGGTGGTAAGCGGTGCTGATGTTCAGTCTAGTGCCCATTGCTTCATTGAATTTCTTCCAAAACCTTGACGTGAATCTAGTATCCCTGTCAGACACAATCGACAGCGGCATACCATGTCTGCTCACAATTTCCTTGATAAATACTTCTGCTAGTTTTTCAGAAGAAGAAGTTTCTCGTATTGGCAAGAAGTGAGCACTCTTTGTCAAGCGGTCGACGATCACCCAAATGGTATCATTGCCTTTAGCTGTTCGCGGTAGCTTGGTAATGAAGTCCATTGTGATCTCTTCCCACTTCCATTCCGGTATTGGTAAAGGTTGCATTTTACCGCATGGTTTCTGGTGCTCGGCCTTAACTAGAGAACACGTTAGGCACTTGCTCACGTATTCTGTCACATCATTCTTCATGCCAGGCCACCAGTATTCTTTCTTCAAGTCTTGATACATTTTGTTTGTCCCGGGGTGGATAGAATAGCGAGACTTATGGGCCTCATCGAGTATTTTGGCTCTAAGCTCGCCAATCTTAGGTATCCACATCCGGCCAAACCTAGTTCGTACACCGTATACATTTGCATCCAAATTCCCTTGTTGTCCTACTATTCTTTCCCGTTTAATATTTCTTTCTAATAGTGTTTCATCTTGTGCTTTTGATATTTCACCCATTAAGTCTGGCGTTATAATTAACTGACATGCTTTGATCCGGATAGGTGCCGATTCTTCCTTTCTACTTAAAGCGTCAGCCACTACGTTTGCCTTGCCTGGATGGTACAATATCTCACAGTCATAGTCTTTCAGTAGCTCTAACCATCTTCTTTGCCTCATGTTTAGTTCCTTTTGTTCGAAAAAGTATTTCAAGCTTTTGTGATCGGAGTAGATGGTGCGTTTAACTCCATACAAGTAGTGTCTCCATATTTTCAACGCGAAAACTACTGCTGCTAATTCTAGATCATGTGTTGGGTAGTTAACTTCATGAACCTTTAGTTGCCGCGATGCATAAGCAATTACCTTTCCTCGTTGCATGAGTACGCACCCTAAACCTTGCCCTGAAGCGTCAGAGTAGACTACTAAGTCTTCATTTCCTTCAGGTAGTGTTAATACTGGAGCTTGAGTTAATCGTGTCTTAAGTTCCTCAAACGCGTTGTTTTGGGTTGGACCCCATTCATACTTTACTTCCTTCCGTGTCAGTTTGGTTAGCGGCGAGGCAATTCTTGAGAAATCTTGGATAAACCTTCGATAGTAGCCTGCCAACCCTAGAAAGCTTCGTATCTCTGTTGGTGTCTTTGGGATGTTCCATTCCTTTACTGTCTCGATCTTTGCAGGATCCACCATGATGCCGTTTGGGTTTATTACATGACCTAGGAATTGGACATCCCTAAGCCAGAACGCGCATTTGGAGAATTTTGCGTACAACTTTTCCTGCTTTAGCACCTCCAATACTTCTCTTAGGTGACAGTGGTGATCACCTTCATTCTTTGAATATATGAGGATGTCATCTATAAAAACTATTACTGATCGATCCAACATGGGTCGGCATACTCTGTTCATTAAATCCATAAATGCTGCTGGTGCGTTGGTTAGTCCGAAGGACATCACAAGAAATTCATAATGCCCGTAACGTGTACGAAACGCAGTTTTCGGTACATCCTTCTCTCTTACTTTCAATTGATGGTAACCCGACCTGAGATCAATCTTTGAGAACCAACTCGCGCCTTGCAGTTGATCAAAAAGGTCGTCTATTCTAGGCAGTGGGTATTTGTTCTTTACTGTTCTCTTGTTCAATTCGCGGTAGTCGATACACATGCGCATACTGCCGTCCTTCTTCTTTACAAATAGCACCGGAGCGCCCCATGGTGAGATGCTCGGCCTAATAAATCCTTTCTCGGTTAGTTCCTCTAGTTGGGACATCAATTCCTTCATTTCTGACGGAGCCAATCGGTAGGGGGCTTTGGCAACGGGCTCAGCTCCTGGCAGTAAATCAATCTGAAATTCTATTTCCCGATCGGGTGGCAACCCAGGTAGATCCTCAGGGAATACTTCCGGAAAATTGCACACCACGGGTACATTCTTGAGTTCTTTCGTTTTCACTCTATCATCTATAACATATGCCAGATAAGCTTCGCAGCCGCGCCTCATGTAACTTTCGGCCTTAATCATCGAGATGACGTTCGGCATTGTGCAATTCCAATCCCCATAAACCGTAATTGGACTGCCGCTAGGACCTTTGAGGTGTATCCTCTTACGTTTACATATGATTTGAGCTTCGTTGGCAGCTAGCCAATCCATACCCAATACTATATCGAATCCTCCTAAGGTGAGAAGGAATAATCTAGAAGGAAATTTATGACCCTCTATTTCTATTATGCAATCCTCTGTTACTTGGAATACTGCCGAATTTTTACCAACGGCAGTTTGTACACTAAAGGCCTTTACTACTGTGTTGATAGTGCAATTCAGTTTTCGACTAAAGGCATTTGATATAAAGCTTTTACTAGCACCCGAGTCAAATAATATAGCCGCACGTTCATCATTAACTAGGAACGTACCTGACACAACATCAGGATTTCCCCTTGCTTCCTCCTCAGTCAGGGCGTAAGCTCGAGTCCTAGTCTTTGGTTGTTCCTGTTCCTTTTCTTTTCCCGAACCAGATTGTCTGGCTTTTCTGCAATCCTTAGCCAGGTGACCAAACAGTCCACATACTTGGCATTTAGTGTCTCTCAAGCAGTCACGAGAGTAGTGCCCCGCCTTCCCACACCTGTAACATGTGGTGGAGCCGACCCGGCACTCGCCAAAATGTTGCCTTCCGCATTTCTTGCAGGTTTCATATTTGTCCGACCTTGGTTTCTTATTTTCAGTTATTACGTTCCCTCTTCCGGTGCCTCTAGACGGGTTCTCCCACTTTCTCTTTTGGGTTTCTGTTGGTGGGTCCTCATTGGCATAATCGTCGTAGACGATTCCGCTCAGATTCACTACCGACTCGAAGGTCGAGGGTAGGTTGGCTTTCACGTGGACACGGACCCTTTGAGGTAGGCCCTTCACATAATACTTGATCATTCGCTCTTCTGTCTCCACCAGGTGGGGTACCAGCTGTGCCAACTCATTGAATCTAGAAGTATACTGGCGGTGTGTCTTGTTGCCAGCTTTAAGGTTTAGGAATTCATTTTCCACTCGATCAATTTCGTTCTGGGGACAGAACTTTTGAATTACCAGCTTTTTCAGTTCTTCCCATGTCATTCTTGCAAGAGCGTTTGGGGACTTTGTCCTCTGAATGTTCCTCCACCAACCTAAGGCTTCGTTGGTGAAAGAATGAGCAACATATTTAACAGCCTGGTCTGGTCGACACTCGCTGATGTTGATTACAGCACTCATCCTCTCAATCCATTCAAGCGTTGCCACTGAATCTTTGCTCCCATCGAACTTGGGTGGGTCTCCGTCCTTGAAACCTTTGTAAGTGCACCCACGATTGCTCGATTCAATCTTTATTTCATCCCCATCACTGTCATATACTTTCTCTTCATTGTCTCCTTCATCCTCCTCCTTACTTTTCTTTATTGCCTCGGATAGTAGATCAGGCAATACCTTTTTCAAAGTGAGCACAACTTCACGGGCAATAGCATCCCTGACTTCAGGTTCCAACTGTATAGGCCCTGGACTGTCGTTCATAATTGGGGTCACTTCTGTTTCGTGCACACTTTCGGTGTGCTCTGCGTGCACACTCTCTTCTTCTTCAAATCTTGGGTTCAACGGAGGTCTACCTCGTCGGCCAGTGCGACCGCCTCGAGGTCCTGTTCTTCCTCCACCAGCCATAGTTCTTAATTTCCTGATAGTTAAAAAGGGAATACATCAATGTCATTTCTTCAGATCATAGTTTGGAACAGTACGAGCAAGGTAAATTCTTAATTACAGTGACCGGTTTGTGATTACTAATTTACATTGCTTTTCGGGTTCGAAACTCTTCAAATCAGTCGTGGCATTAACATCTATTTGTTCTAAGTTAAGGTATCTATTCCTATGCAAGAGTATTAACTTTATAACTTACTTACCGTGCTAGCGTTGGCGTTGGTTACCCATACTGACATCCGTGCGTTGGTCCCATAATCAGTTTGAGTCTAGACATTTAGGGATGTCTAAATCTCTCAAACTATTGCTCTGATACCAACTTGTAAGGCCCCTTTCCCGGGTGACCTCACTTGTTGGATTTACTCATAAACATAGTCATAAATACTGAACTTAAATTTAAAACATTCATCATTCAATTACATTACATAACAGCGGAAGTCTTAACAATTAAAAACACAACATTGTCTTAACAAACAAAAGTGGGATGTCAGTCTTGTGCCGGGTAACCTTCACGCCATCGCACGACCTTTTCTTCCTTTACCTGAAATGTATACTAAAAGTCAGCTAACGCTGGTGAGTTCTAGTTTAATGCAATTTACTGTAAACATTCTTTTCTTTATAGGTATAAGTATGCATTACTGTATAATCATTCATATAAATACGTATTCATAAACTTTTGCCTTTCTTTCATCTTTCTTTTCTGTATTTCCTTTTCTGTATTTTTGGTGATTTCATACATAAATATATATATATACATTCACCCTTTTTCTTTTCTTTATTTACATTCATGGGTCATACTCTGTAAGGGTGATCAACCCGTCATTTGTTTACGAATGTCACGAAGACAATCGCCGTGGTCCATCGTCATGGCCCACCTATACTTACAACCGTCCGGCAACAAGTGCCGTCCGTCATTTTATTCTTACAACCGTCCGGCAACCTTTGTCCGTCCGTCATGACTTACAACCGTCCTACCGTCGTAGGCCGTAATTCGCCCGTCTACCCGAAGGTATCCGTTTCCCATGCGACTATTATTTATACAACCGTTCTACTATAATATGCCAATTGCTTCGACCGTCCTTTAATGGCATTCGTACGTCCTAGCTGATGAAGGAACGCACTTGTCCCGGTTGTAAAATAGTCACATGGTCGTCCGTCTACCGAAGTAGCCGTTATCATCGAAGCGTCCATAACATTTTCTGTACTTTGCAAGCAATATATACATGGATATAAAGCAAGATTTCATTCTTATATGTTATGACATTCATTCATTTCATTCTTTGCAAGCAATATATACATGGATATAAAGCAGGATTTCATTCTTTCATTTTGTGTTATACTTTCGTTCATTCTTTATAATCATGCCTTTCATTCTTTATTCATAATTTCTCTTTCGTGTATAGGTATATATATATATACTTGTATAACACATATGATCACATTAACATTCATAAACTTTATTCACTTAGTGTATACACTTCAGCCCCAAAACATTTGAAAACATTTGCACATAACATAAAAAGGGGCACATAGAACTCACCTGATAAGCGGGTCCCTGAAGTATAATAGCTGGTTTCGTAATGTCACTAAGGTCACCCACAATCTGTATAATAAAGTCATTCATATAAGGTAGGGTTCCTAAATGACACTAGACATTACTATTCTTGAACTCAGTAGTTCGGGAGGTGGGTCGCATCGAAACTATGGTAGTTTCGAGCTATGGTCTTACACTCGAAACTAGGTAGTTTCGAGTCATGAGATCCTATCGAAACTATGGTAGTTTCGAGTCATTAACTTATGAAAAATCTTAGTTTAGGTTCAAGGTGACACTCGAAACTAGGTAGTTTCGAGTCCTGAGTTCCTATCGAAACTATGGTAGTTTCGAGTCATTGGCTGCTATCGAAACTAGATAGTTTCGAGTCAAACATGACTATCGAAACTAGAGTAGTTTCGACGGGTCTGTATGTATCGAAACTATAGTTTCGAGTCATGGGTCTGCATCTTCCCTGACCAGAACCTTGCTCCAGCCAACTTATTTCCAATCGATTAAACCTTGAGCATTTTACGTTAAACACCTTCCTTTATCGTTCTTGAGTTCAAATACGTGATTTGTTTCAAGTTTCGTATGCAAAAATCGTATCTTTATTTGATTTAAACCCGAGACATGCAAAGACTCATAATCAGAGGCGATGCTTACCTCAACAGGCCCGATTTCTGTTGCTATGCGTTGAAATGGTGGAGTCGGATGATTCCCGAGCCCTTGAGTCTTCTCCTTGCGGTTTTCTTCACAAGCCGATCGCTCTCTCTCTCTCTCTAGTGTTCTTGCGCAGGAAGATGAAATGAGAGGGGTTTGGGTTGAAGCTGCTGTTTTGTAATGGGGTTTCCCCCTTTTCTTTTCGGCCCATGGGCCGAAATTTTGGCCAAGCCCACTTTATTTCCCTTTTCTATTTGTCTTGTCATTATTTGGGATGTTACACTGTATAATCTTTGCTTTCCCTTTATCTTTCTTTTCAATCTGGAAGAAATATCTTGTTAATGTTTCGGGACAACATATCGGCTATCCCATTATTTTTTCCTTTGATATGTTTAAAATTTATATGATAACCATGACCTTGTATAGTATTTTGTAAATTGACCCACCTTGTTCTCTTTACCTTTTTACTTTGGTCATTTTTTATAAATTTACAATTGCTTCACAATCTGTTCTGACTGTGAACTCATTATGTAAATAAATTTTGAATTTGTCTAAAGCATTGATTAATGCTTGGATTTCAAAGTCTATGCTTGTCCAGTTGTTTTTGTTTTGAAAATTTCCACTGGAGTATGCACAAATTTTTTCTTCTGTTTTGGGGCTATATTTAGTTGGTTTATAGAGAAGGACAGCTCCGCATCCTTCTTTATATCCATCTGTTTCAACAATAATATAATCTGTAATTAGTGGGAATTCTAATAGACCAATAGTTTTTATAGCATTTTTAACATTTTGAACTAATTTAATACCCTCTGTGTTAAAATATCTTTGCCCATTTTTTGTGGTTTTACTGTATAATAGACCTACTAATTTTGATAGATTTGGGATAATTTTTCTAGTATAATTTACTAGTCCCAAAAAGGCTTGTATTTGTTTTAAATTTTTAAATTTTTCTGGAAAACATAAAATTTTTGTAGAAATGTGTTACTGTAATTATATTTTACCATTTCCTAGCTCTAAACCAAGAAAATATATTTTTCTTTTGAAGAGTTCCATTTTTCTTTTTAAAATTACTATACCATGCTTTTCTATTTCTTCAAATATCTGTTTTAGATGTTGCTCATGCCCTAGTACTGTTTCACTTGCAACTAAAATGTCATCAATTATACTAAGCAAAATTCATATTTTAAGAATATATTATCCATAAATCTTTGAAAAATGGATGGAGCGTTTTTTAGTCCAAAGCTAAGGACATTCCATTCATATTGTCCCTCTGAACATGTAAAGGTTGTCCATGTTTTAAAACTTTCTTCTAACTATAATTGGTTATATCCTGATTTTAAATCGAATTTTGAGAAGACTTTCTTTTTTTGTATTAGATTTAGTAAACTATCTTTATTAGGGATGTTATAACCATCATCCTCTGTATTGTCGTTTAGACGTTTATAATTGTATATTATTCTTGCATTTCCTCTTTTTACTTCGCTGTGATTTCTTACTAGAAACGCTGCTGATCTATGCGAACTTTCTGATTTTCTTATTAATTTTTGGTTTATCATTTTCAATATTTGTTGTCTAAATTCTTGTTTATCTAATGGACTGTATTCTATATTAGCTGTTCTGATTGTTATGTCAGGGTTTTTAAATTTAAATTTGCACCTATGATTTACCCTTGACTTTGTTATATCTTCTCCTATTAACCCTATCTTTTCTAAATGTAGAATTATAGGATGATTTATACTTTTTGTTATATCTTTACCCTTTTCAAGTTCATGACTTAAAAATTATGTTAGTAACCTTATGCTTTCATTTTCTATTAAACTTTGTTTGTAATGATTTTGTTTTAAGAATTCTAGGCTTCCATTTTTTCCTTGTTTTTGTATGACTTCTGTTGTATTATTATATCTGATTGTCGGGAATGTATATATATGCTTGCTGAGTGTTATGAAGTTTTTTGTTAATGTAATTGCTCCATTTAATCCCAGCAAAAAGTTTAATCCTAGAGCGAAGTCTTTAGATTTTATATGTTGAGAGTTTATGTTAATTTGTGGTATTTCATATTTTATACTATAGTTTTTTGAAAAGTCTAAGAACTGTATTCCTACTGGTTCTAGATAATGTGTAATTGAGATTAATCTATCTTCAATTGTTCTGCTTACTAGCTTATATGTTAATTTTTTATGGTATTCTATTGGAGCTATACTATGTGATATCAAGCTTTTAGTAGCTCCCGTATCTACTAATGCTGTTAAATCTATGAATTTATTATGGTCTAACTATAATCTACACTGTATATTTATCATGTTCATTGATCATTGTGTTTGTACAAATACTAGCTCATTTTCTTCTGTTGACATTTGTACTATTTCTTGCTGAACTTCCTTTTTCCTTTGGATTCTGTTTTCCATATTTTTTATCTTAAGATCATGTAATTCTATTATTAAGTCTAGTTTTTCTATTTTGTCTTCTAATTTTGTTGTACTACTACTTGCATTAATTTTTATTACTTCTTCTATGTTTTCATTGTATAATTTTTTGAGACATATACAACAAATTTCGTTAAAATATTTGTTACATTGTAATCTTTTTTCTATGCTTGGATAATATCCACAGTTGTAACATTTTATATGGTTGTTTCCTTTTTGACTTATCCAGTTGTGTATACATTCTTTTGTATTCATATAGGAATATGTGACTTTTGTTATTGGCTTGTTGTCTTCACTATAAATACTGTAAACGGACTCGTTTCCATAATCATCTGTTTTTATAATTTCTATTTCATAGTCATTTAATTGTTCTATTAAGTTTGATCTTTCTGTGTTTTTATTTTTATTTGGGCATCTATTGGCTAAATGGTTCTCATCGCCGCAAATAAAACATTTGCATTTTCTGGTTTGTGGTTTTCGTACGTATTTATTTTTGTAATTGGACTTGTACTTATAATTTTTATTATAAGTTATACTTTTTCTTAATTTTTTTCTTTTTATCATAAAATCCATAAGCTTGGGGAGTGTAAATTACTGTTTTGCAAAATGCATAAGCATTTCGTTTAAGCTGTTCTTGTAGGGCTACTTCTTTACACATATCTTCTAATATCTCGAATGTATAAGTTATTCTAGGTCCTATTCCTAGACCTAGTTGTGTACCATATGTATACTTCTTCCTAAATCTTCTAGTAATTTTATAAAGAATTTGTCACATAAATTGTCTTCCATTGCTTGTCCTGTTTGTGATAGGAGCCTTGTGAAGTCTAATGTGAATTCATTTATATATTTCATATCTGCGATACTTAATTGTTCTAAGTTTCTAATGGCTGTATCTTGTATTAGGCTATTATTATTTGCTGGATCTACTCCTAGAATAAGAGTCCTAATTTGGGATGTGAAGTTATATGGGTCATCTCCTAAGGCTTTTAATGCATTTATACTTTCTGGGTCTTCTGTTTTTTTGCTTTGCCAAATGCCTAGAGCTATAGGTTCTAATGTGGTTTCTAAGTAAGCGAACATGTCCATACTATCCTTTTTGTTTGTTTCCCACATTCTAACTGTATTTTGTTCCCATGTTAAAATTTCATCTATCCATAGTTGTGGTTTTTGTTGTTCAAGTAGCAACATAACCCCACTGTGTATGTGTCCTATTGGTAATCTACTACATTTTCCTTTGAAATTTGATTCTTCTTGGTAATTTATGGTAGGGGAAACCATGGTTCTCTTCCTGATGTTTCATATGAACATTCACCACATGTTTGATTACATCTTATTCTTTTTAACGGATTTTTCATATCTTGATCCATAAAAGATTGTTCTTGTTTATAGAATTATGTTAACATAGTTTTTCCTTGTAAAATGTCTTCGACTAGTTGTAGATTATAATAATTTTATAGTTTTTTGTAACTTTCTTCATAAGTTAATCCTAATTCTGTTATACAATCTATTATCATATCATCTACTTCTTCCTGTATATTTAATTCGGTAAATTTTCTGTCTATAATTTGTTCTATAGTTTTATTTGTTTCTTCTATTTTAAAAGCTGTTAATTTATCCTCTTCAAAATCGTCTAAATAATCTATTATACTGTAATTTGCTTCTTCTTCTTCGAAACGTAAGAATTCTGTATTTATTTCTTCATCTTCTTCATCTTCTGTATCGTAGATGGGACCTTTGTCACTATCTTCTTCTAAGTTCATAAAATTATTTTCTGTAGTGGTTTCATTATTTTCAGCATATATATTATTTTTCTGTTCAAAATCTACGAATCTTATACTTTGTAATCTATCTGCTCCTTCATATATAAGACTTTTTTTTGGTACTAAGACAGCGTTTTCATTTTCCTGTAATTCATTTATATCACATTCTAATCCTGCCAGTTCTTCAGGATTTATTGTTACTGGGTCTATCATTTGTATAGATTTTGATGCTATTGTTTGTACAATTCCTTCTATATTTACTTTATACTTCATGCATGATCTGTTACTAGCTTTTCCTAGCATTCCTATACTTATAACTATGTTATTTCCTTCATAATTTTCATAACCTTCGGTTTGTAATGCTATTTTTAGGTTTTGTAGATCTCTAATGTCTTTTAAGATTCCTGGTGTACAGTAGAATAGAGCTGTATTTTGACTAAGGTCAACTTCCATTCCTGATATTATAGCCTTTTTTTAATTTTGTTTTCCAACTTTTATCTAATATTAAGGCTAATAATTTTGTTTCTAAATTTTTTCTTCCTAAAGCTTTTATTCCTATGACTATTAATCCTGTATGAACAAAGTTTTTACTAGATTGCTTAATTTTTTGTATAGTTTCTTGTGAAATTAAGTCTACTGTTACTGTTTTGTCTATAACCCTTAAGCTTTCTTCTCTACTGCTTCGTATTAATGTTGTATTGATGTTTAGGATTCCTGTTTGGTATAATATTTTTGGGTTTAGAATATCAAGTTGATGTTGATTGTATAGATTTATGTTTCTGTTGAGATCTATTTCTTCTTCTAACTGTACTGTGGGTGTTGTGCTAGTAGATTCTGAGCCTCTTCTAACTATTTTGTTTAAAAAAGTGTCGGATGTTATATTATCTTGTATATTGCTTGTAGAATTTCTTGCTTCTTGCAGTATTCTTCCTTGTCCTAAGAAATTTCTATTTATCATTTTCTTGGTTGCCAATGTTTATAAGGTTTTGGTTGTTTTGGTTGTATTTTTATATCTTCTAAACTTAACTTGTTTATAGCTTCAGTAACTTTGTTTATGTCGTTATTTAAATCTTGCTTTTATGAGTTATTCTTTCTAATTTCTTTTAATTCTTTAAGGATTTGGTTGTTTTGATCTTTGATGTAATCTAGATTTTCTATATATTTTTTATATTCTTCTGTTTTATTATTTATTTTAGTCTGTATTTTATCAAACACTTGTCTATTAAAAATAAATTCTTTTTATAGATTTATTCCTAAGTTGATTATTAGATCTGTTAAGGCATTTAGATGTATATTATCTGTATGTAAACTATGCTCGTAATCTTTTTTGATTCTACAGATTAAATTATAGTTATTTGTGTTGATTGGTTTGTTCACTTTTTCAGAGAATTCTAGATTTAAGAAATCGAGTTTTTTAGGTATTGAATTAGAGTTTAGAGGATCTATGATTGGAGAAATCCGTTTCTTTAGCTTCACTCTTCACACTTATTAATCCTTTTAATATTTTCTCATATCCTAATATTGATAATCATAAACTAATTTAACAATTTAGCATATTAACATAAAAGTCATGAATTCTGATAACTTATCTGAACTTATATCAAAGCAAAAATTTTTCCGTATTCTTCACCAAATAGGGTTTCCATTAAAATAGGACTTAAGCATACACATCTGCCTTGTATGGACCTGTCTTTGTCTTTTATAATTTAGAAAAAGCCTTTGCTCTGATACCAATTGATTGATGGGTACCAGATTTCATAAACTGAAAATAACCTGAAATTGACATAATTTAAAATACTTACAATAAGCTGGTAACGAAAGCTGGTAGTGAAAATGGAGATATACACGGCGGATGCGTACCAGATATACATTCCCGACAATCTGATATAATAATACAACAGAAGTCATACAAAAACAAGGAAAAAATAATGGGATAGCCGATATGTTGTCCTGAAACATTAACAGGATATTTCTTCCAGGTGGAAAAGAAAGATAAAGGGAAAGCAAAGATTATACAGCCTAGAAGAACTATTTCTTCGATGAGTATGTCACACCCCAACCGACGGCGGATTATACGTCGGGGCGGACGCGGTTGTTCAATAGCACAAGGTTGACTATTAAAGTTTCAATATTTCATTAATAAATAGATTCAAAGGTTCAATACAAAGGGAATAACAAGTATACAACGTTTAATTGATAAGTAGTCTAGGTCCAAAGCATCTTATGTGATCACAAACAAGTCTCATGATGTAGAACCTGAAACATGTGAAAGAATCTGTCAACTACAACATAGTTGGTGAGATACAAAGGTTTTGACACAGTTTAACAAGTATTTGAGAAGAATTACAATTCACTATGATATATGCATTCTATAATGTAAGTATGAGAAACAAGTATCTTAAACATTGTGCACTTCAACCCTCCAACCAAGTTTAGGCATAACCCGCAGGTTACCCTTATAAGTCTCAAGTTTAAAGTTTAATTCAGTAACAATCACCAAGGGCTCCCCCCCCCCCCCGAAGGGGTTAATCAATCAAGGTGGATTGGTCAAATACAATAGATCTATCATTGTTACCACAGGCTTGATCAAAGTTAATGATTGTGCTAGTTTTAAGTTTAATCTAAGCATACAAGTCTCAAGTTTAACATAAGAATAAGCATCTAGTCATAGTTGTACAAGAATTGTATAAGTTTAAAGTTTTGAACATGTTTCACCCCAAAAGTATAGAAAGGAAAAGGGGCTAAGTATACTCACATGGATTGATGAAGAGTATCCGATAAGAGTAGGTTTGCAAGACTTTGAGGGAGAATATCCTCACAATAAGCCTAAGAATATGAGTCTAAGTTTCAAGTTTATTTCTATAAGTCTAAGACAACGATTTGGGATTTCAAGATTGACTAGGGTTCCAAATAGGAGACGAGAATGATTTTGGGTTTGCAAAGTTTAGATTGAAGTTTCAAATACAAGGCTTGAATATCCAGTTTAATTAGTTCATAATAATTATTACCCATAATAATTATTTAAAAGGCTTTATAATTATCTATTACACAAGTTAAGTAATATTAATAAAATAGTTTTTCTAAATACTTAGGAGTAAATAATTTAAGTGCAAATAATTATCTATAAATATAATTATTTTAATTAACCCATATAAATCATTTAAGATTTATTTAAGTATTTAAGTGTTAAACGTTTATTTTACAATTTAACTTGTAAATGAATATTGTTTATAAGTTCAAATACGAAATTATAAGTTTATAAAAGGTTAAATAGAATTTCTTGTAAAGTTTACATCTTAATTAAAAGTGTAAAAATATTTAGAGTTTAAAAGAAACTATAAGTTTAATAAGTATTAGAGTATAAGTTTACAAGTATTTTAAATGAAGCTTTTGTTTAAAATTATAAGTTACCTTATAAAACATCCTAAAAATGAATAAAGTATGTTTATTTTCTATGTTTTAAAATAACTAAATAAATAAATAGTCAAACTTTAAACGAATCAAATACAAGTTTTTATAAATTTGTTTTGATTTCAATAGGAAAGTTTAATAATTAACTCAAGTTTTTTTTAAAACCAAATAAGTTGTATTATTTCAGAAAATAAATACAACCTAAAGTTTATGAGTTTATACAAATTTTATAAGGTGTTACAAGTATTTTTAATAAAATCTATTTTTAAGGATTAATTAATATAAGTTTGATGAAGTTTTCAATAAATTAAAAACGTTTCAGAATATAGGAGTGTAAACAAAAATCGATTCTAAGTTTATACAAGTACAACAACATTTATAAAAATTACTGAAAATGTAAAAACTGCTTGAAAGTGGTTAAAAAAATAAAAGAGTAAAAACTCGGGTTACCGGGTTCGAACTCGGGTCTCTACCCGGTTCACTTGTACACACAAACACTCTACCATCCCGCCTACGAGCTCGTTGTGTTTACATACGGAACAGACATTTGGTAAACATCATCCCGAATTACCCCCAATCTCTTAAGAACCCTAGAATGTGAATCCCTTAAATACGATGTGATCAACCCTCTGTTAATGAAACTTAACAGAGGGCTATTGATCCTTAGCTGAAATCGAAGAGGAAGAGCATTCGAAATACCTTATATGGTGTCGGAATGGGAGAGAACGATCCGGGGTTCCAAGTCGGCCGTCGCGGGTCCGAATTCAAGAATGCAGGTTCGTTTTCGACGAATTGAGGGCTTAGTGAGTATTGTGTGTGGTGTCGTCAAGCTGTGGCAACGGTTATTTATACCCAAATTCGCCATTAAATGGAGGATTAGGTGGGGAGTTTACGGATAGGTTAAAGCAGATCGAATCCGGCTTCACGCGTGATTACCGTTGAAATGTCGAGTTAATGTGTCTTGGGTTACGGTCGCACGCGGGAGGCGAGTCTCGAGGTTCAACGAATTTGGACAAAAATGCGATTTCGATGAAAAAGGGTGAAAAACCGGTCCTTGTGGGAATCGAACTCGCGACCGAATTCGATTCTGGGAGTTTGGCCTTTGTGCAAAACAGGCCCTGAAGTTTCTAGTTTTGTCATTTTATGTTTAAAAGTTAAGTTTTAGTTTAAAACAAGTTTCAGAAATGACAGTTTTGGTCCCTGTACTTTTATAAAAGTAATTATGTTTTATTTTTATAAAATCTAACTATGTTTCTATAAGTTTTATACCTTTATTATTTTATAATTTTATAAAATAATTTCTAAGATTTATGATTTTCAAGTTTAAGTATTTTATGAAATAAGTTTATAAATTATTTATATAATTATAAACTCGCAAAGAATTTAAATGGTATTTTATTTATAAAACACACACATATAAGTATGATTGTTTTTCCTTAAATCCATATTAATTAATTTAATATTTCAAGAAAATAGTTTTAATAAGAATTTAAGTTTTTAACGTGTAGAAGTTTAGGAAAAGTTACGTCGTAAAAATCTCGGATATTACAGAGTATATCATCTGAAGAAGAACAGACAGAAAAGCTTTTAAGCCAAGCTATAATGGCTGACAGAGTACAAAGTTCTAGAAAGCTACCAGCATCAATCACTGGGTTAGACACTGTCCTACGATATTACAACCCAGTAAACAGCCAAGGTCCTGTTAATCAGAGACCAAAAAATATACACACTAAACAAAGGGCTGATACACATTTTATAGAAAGTTTAGTCATTACATTTGGAAATTACGGTTTACAACAATGTAATGACCCCAATACAAAGTTTTGTCCAATTGTTGGAATGAAGCTGACAGATAAGCAGCAATGCTTATTAGATAACCTTTGGCATAATCAAACCATACCACAGGCTTCGACATTCAAAGTAAACGTTTTAAATGCATTAAGCATTTACTTTCATGAGCAAAGCTCAAAAATTCCTGAAAAACAACAATCAAAGTTTACTCACTATATCGTTTTTCGAGGAACAAAGATTGGTATCTTCAATAAATGGGAGACAGTTGCAAAATTTATACAATGTCCAAATCCCATTTACAAAGGTTTTTACAATTTCGATGAAGCTTTAAAAACAGCCAGGGAACATTTTGGCACAAATAGTTTCGATATTGAGACAGAAGAAGTTCAAACATTTTCTGAAATAACAAAGACTAATCGTGAACAAATAATCAAAGCTCAGGAAGAAGTAATTGTAAAGCTTCAGGAACAGCTGATGAAAAAGATACACATCCTATACAAGCCCATATTGAAAACAGCCTCATAAAACAAAAAGTGGCTATACTCGAGGCAAAGAATAAACAGTATATACACAGGCTCGAGAAAACAGAAAAAAAAAGTTCCTCAAAATAGAAGCTATGAAGCGTTCAGAATAACAATGCTTGATATACCATGGAAACAATGCTTACAGCCAGTTATTGACAGATTCCCAGAATTCGAATAAATTATTTCACAAAAAAGTATGTTCAGAATTTCCAATAATTTTATACAATTTACAACAACAAATTATTGATCTTGCGTTTCAAGACACACCCAACGCAGGAGTAAGAATAGTAGAAAGGACAGATGACGAAGGAAAAGGAAACGGGACTTCTTCTTCTACAGATTAGTTACCCTACACAAATGTATGATGACCAAATCGTTCAATTTTACCATCATGGTATGATTGATTTTCTTGAATTCAGACTAAACAGCAAGACCGAAAATCTCCTTGATAGACTAGGAGAAAAATTCACAATGGTCATAGGCAACATAGCTTCTCATTCAAAAATCCCTACAGTCGGTTGCAAAATTTTTGCATCATTCCCATTTGCATCCTCAAACACATACATACCAGCTAGAAAAAGAATCTTTGTAGACCACAGAATAAATACTCAAAACATTTTTGCGAATTTTGCTTACAAAAACCAACTACAAAATATTGTTGTTAACCCAAACCAAGATTTTGCCAATATTACATGGTTAACAGAAAGAGATACTCATATACAGGACTTTGAATCATTTATCAAAAAGCATCAACAAACTCCTAAGATACCCGGTCATTTTCCTTAGGAAAGATTCAGATTATTAGGAGAAGGCCATTATATACAGATTTACTCAGATCTAAATTGGAGAATGCTTTTGTCATTCGTAGGCGAAGGCGATACTTTAGAAATAGATCATATTGTTGATCTAGTCGAAGAAAGTGAAGAAACAGTTCCAGGATCACCAACATCAATCGACAGTACACACAGGGACTTCTAAAACGTAAGCCATGACGTAGAAGTCCAATTATTGAAAGAAGACAGGTGATTACACAGGAAAAGCAGATTCCCAACAGCTTTACATCACGATACAGTAATTGTTCATAAAAAGTTTTTGTCGTTCTCATCTTTAATTTGTATCAATTTATTTTTCTTTTTTGCTTTAAGATAGTGCGCATTATTGCGCTTTTATTTTTTGTTGTCTTTTGTTTGCCATGCCTATAAAAGAAGGCATTAGTCTCAGTTGTAATTACACCGAAAAATATCAATAATAAGAAATTTTTCAATCCTCTCTATGGCACACTAAGTTTTCCTACCCTCTTCAGCCCAACTCTAACATTATAATCCTTGATCGATCTTCATATCTTATCCCTCAATATAAAAAAAAGTCCTTTTACTGCAAATATTATCATACGCATCCGCCGTGCATATCTCCATTTTCACTACCAGCTTTCGTTACCAGCTTATTGTAAGTATTTTAAATTATGTCAATTTCAGGTTATTTTCAGTTTATGAAATCTGGTACCCATCAATCAATATATGGGAAGGATCATAAGAAAACTCATTGTTAATGAGAAAACCAAAAAACTATTTATTAAAGGTAAAAAAAATAATAAAAAACCATAACTCAAAATACAAATCAAAAACTAAAAACTAAAAACCGCTTCGGAGGCCTTTTCCCCACGTCGTCCACTTCCAAAAAAAAATAAAAAAAATAAAAATATATAAATAAATCAGCGCCCTACTACATATGTGTAGTAGGGTTAGCTTTTGAGTTTAGTTTTTTGGGTTTAGTTTAGCTTTTAGGTTAGGTTTTTAGAGGAGGGTGGGGGTGGGTGGGGGGTTTAGGTTTTTGGGGGGGTGGGTGGGGTGGGTTTAGGTTTTTGGGTGGGGGTGGGGTGGGGGGTTTAGGTTTTTGGGTGGGGGTTAGGTTTTTGGGTTTACTACACATATGCAGCACCTTTAATGAGGAGTTTTTTTGTTTTCTCATGAAAATGAGTTTTCTAGTGAACTCATCCATATATATATATATAGAGAGAGAGAGAGAGAGGGAGGTTCAAATAATAAGTGGTTTTTCTCGCTAATAAACCTAAGAAATGACAAAAACCTTAAGAAACGATATCAAACGAACTCCGATTGAGCTCATTTCAGCGGCATTGGAACCGTCCCGTCGAACTCTACCATATTAAGTTTTAGGGTTTATCTTTTAATGTAAGGCCCCTTTCCCGGGTAGCCTCACTTGTTGGATTTACTCATAAACATAGTCATAAAATACTGAATTTATATTAAAAACATTCGTCATCCAATTACATAATCATAACAGCGGAAGTCTTTACAATTAAAAACATAACATTGTTCGAAGACATATAAAACAAAAGAGGGATGTCAGTCTCGTGCCGGGTAACCTCCACGCCATCGCACATACCTCATCTTCCTTTACCTGAAATGTATACTAAAAGTCAGCTAACGCTGGTGAGTTCTAGTTTAATGCAATTAGGTATAAACATTATTTTCTTTATAAGTATGCATAATTATATATATATATACTTATATAAGTACACATTGACTTGAATTGCTTCTCATTTATCATTCTTCGCAAATACATGTAGATATGTATTCACATCATTGGTCTCATTTATTTTCATAACTTTTGCTTCTCTTTCTTCTTTATTTTGTGATTACATATATATATGCATTCACCTTTTCTTTTCTTTTCTTTACATTCATGGGTAATACTCTTAAGGGTGATCAACCCGTCTTTTGGTTGCGAAGGTCACAAAGACAATCGCCGCGGTCCATCGTCATGGCCCACCTATACTTACAACCGTCCAGCAACAAGTGCCGTACATCATTTTATTCTTACAACCGTCCAGCAACCTTTGTCCGTCCGTCATGACTTACAGCCCTCCTACCGTCGTAGGGCGTAATTCGCCCGTCTACCCGAAGGTATCCGTTTCCCATGCGACTATTATTTATACAACCGTTCTACTATAAGATGCCAATTTTTCTTAGACCGTCCGTTAATAACTTTAGTACATCCTAGCTGATGAAGGAACGCACTTGTGGCATTCGTACGTCCTAGCTGATGAAGGAACGCAATTGTCCCGGTTGTACGATAGTCACGTGGTCGTCCGTCTACCGAAGTAGCCGTTATCATCGAAGCGTCCATAACGTTTTCTTATACTTGGCAAGCAATATATACATGGATATAAAGCAAGATTTCTTCTTTACACGTTATGTCATACTTTCGTTCATTCTTTAAAAATCATACGTTTCATTCTTTATTCATAATTCAATTTCGTGTAAAGATATATATATATATATATATATATATATATATATATATATATATTTGTATACCACGTATGATCACATTGACATTCATAACTATTATTCATTTAGTGTATACATTTCAGCCCCAAAACATTTAATAAGGTTTGCACATAACATAGAAAGGGGGCACATAGAACTCACCTGATGAGTAGTTTCTGAAATACACTAAGCTGGCTACTGAGCGTCACTAATGTCACTCACGATCTGTATAATAAAGTCATACTCGTAAGGTAGTGCTCCTAGATGACATTAGACATTACTATGCTTGAACTTAGTAGTTTCGATGGATTTGCTTCTGTCGAAACTTGATAGTTTCGATAGGTTGCTTCTGTCGAAACTTGGTAGTTTCGATAGGTTGCTTCTGTCGAAACTTGGTAGTTTCGATAGGTTGCTTCTGTCGAAACTTGGTAGTTTCGATAAGTAACTTAGGTGTAATCTTAGCTTCGGATCGTGGGCTTATATCGAAACTATGGTAGTTTCGATGGGTATGCATATATCAAAACTGAGTAGTTTCGATGGGTCTGCACATATCGAAACTACTGCACATATCGAAACTAAGTAGTTTCGATGGGTCTGCACGTTTCGATGGGTCTGCACATATCGAAACTTCTGCACATATCGAAACTAAGTAGTTTCGATGGGTCTGCACACATCGAAACTAAGTAGTTTCGATGGGTCTGCACATCGTCTTCCCCAAAAATCCGAAGTTTCTGCATGCGAATCTGATCGTGCCAATATCTCGATTTTTATTAGATCAAAACGTTCGGTTTTCATTCTAGATGCTATACCTAAGCTCATTTTAAAGTTTCATCCACAAAATCGTCATCTATTGGGCTAAAACCGAAAATCCCAAAAATCATAAAAACTCAGATTATGATCGAACGCTTACCTGGATTGGATTTCTGATTCGAAGAAGATGGTCACGAGCACAGCAGCAACGTTCTCCTGAATTCCCGAGTTGTTCCGTCACTTTCTCTCTCTAGACCTGAGCTCTCTTCTCTTCTCTCTCTCTAGAACTGAGATTGGTGGAAAATGAGAAGTTTGGGCAGCCCTTGCCCTTATATACGTGGGCTTCCTTCGGCGCCCGTTGGAGCCGAGCCCAAGCCCATCCATTTTTCTTTCGTCATTTGAAAATTATAATTTCGATCGTGTCATTATTTATTTATTACCAGTTTTGGGATGTTACAAGTCTACCCCCCTTAAAGAGGTTTCGTCCTCGAAACTGCTTATACGTTAAATAATTGAGGGTATAGTCCCCTCATCTCGTCTTCATTTTCCCACGTAGCTTCTGACCCTTTTATGTGCTTCCATTGTATTTTGACTAGAGGAATCGACTTATTGCGTAGTCATTTTTCAGCTCGGTCAAGAATGGCTATCGGTTCCTCTACATAATTTAGACTGTTATCCACTTCGATCTCGTCGTAAGGTATGTGAGCTGTGTCGTCAGCTAGGCACTTGCATAAGTGCGACACGTGAAACGTAGGGTGTATTCCACTAAGCTCAACGGGTAGGTCGAGTCTGTAAGCAACTTGACCCACTCTTGCTAGAATCTTGAAAGGTCCGACAAACCTTGGGCTTAGTTTGCCACGCTTTCTGAATCAGATGATTCCTTTCCATGGTGATACCTTTAACATTACCATGTCCCCTACTTGAAACTCTAAATCCCTTCTTCTCTTATCCGCGTATGATTTCTGTCTGTCTTTTGCAGCTTTCATTCGAGCTTTGATTTGATCAAATTTCTCAGAAGTAGCTTTGACCACTTCGAGACTTGCAAAATCCTTCTGTCCAATTTCCCCCCAACAAACTGGGGTCCTACATCTCCTTCCATACAACATTTCAAATGGCGGCATGCCAATAGTCGAGTGATAGCTGTTGTTATATGAAAATTCTGCCAATGGTAAATGGCTGTCCCAGCTCCCACCGAAGTCAATGGTACAGGCTCGGAGCATGTCCTCCAAGGTCTGAATGGTCCTTTCAGATTGGCCATCGGTTTGAGGGTGGCAAGCGGTGCTGATGTTTAGTCTAGTGCCCATCGATTCACTGAATTTCTTCCAAAACCTTGACGTGAATCTAGTATCCCTGTTGGACACAATCGACAGCGGCATACCATGTCTGCTCACAATTTCCTTGATAAATATTTCTGCTAGCTTTTCAGAAGAAGAAGTTTCTCGTATTGGCAGGAAGTGAGCACTCTTTGTCAAGCGGTCGACGATCACCCAAATGGTATCATTGCCTTTAGCTGTTCGCGGTAGCTTGGTAATGAAGTCCATCGTGATTTCCTCCCACTTCCATTCCGGTATTGGTAGAGGTTGCATTTTACCGCATGGTTTCTGGTGCTCGGCCTTAACTAGAGAACACGTTAGGCACTTGCTCACGTATTGTGTCACATCATTCTTCATGCCAGGCCACCAGTATTCTTTCTTCAAGTCTTGGTACATTTTGTTTGTCCCGGGGTGGATAGAATAGCGAGACTTATGGGCCTCATCAAGTATTTTGGCTCTAAGCTCGCCAATCTTAGGTATCTACATTCGGCCAAACCTAGTTCGTACACCGTATGCATTTGCATCCAAGTTCCCTTGTTGTCCTACTATTCTTTCCCGTTTCACATTTCTTTCTAACAGTGCTTCATCTTGTGCTTTTGCTATTTCACCCATCAAATCTGGTGTTATAATCAGCTGACACGCTTTGATCCGGATAGGTGTCGATTCTTCCTTTCTACTTAAAGCGTCAGCCACTACGTTTGCCTTGCCTGGATGGTACAATATTTCACAGTCATAGTCTTTCAGTAGCTCTAACCACCTTCTTTGCCTCATGTTTAGTTCCTTTTGTTCGAAGAAATATTTCAAGCTTTTGTGATCGGAGTAGATGGTGCATTTAACTCCATACAAGTAGTGCCTCCATATTTTCAACGCGAAAACTACTGCTGCTAACTCTAAATCGTGTGTTGGATAATTAACCTCGTGAATCTTTAGTTGTCGCGATGCGTAGCAATTACCTTTCCTCGTTGCATAAGTACGCACCCCAAACCCTGCCCTGAAGCGTCAGAATAGACTACCAAGTCTTCATTTCCCTCAGGTAGAGTTAAGACTGGAGCTTGGGTTAATCGTGCCTTAAGTTCTTCAAACGCGTTGTTTTGGGTTTGACCCCATTCATACTTCACTTCCTTCCGTGTCAACTTAGTAAGTGGCAAGGCTATTCTTGAAAAATCTTCAATGAATCTTCGATAGTAGCCTGCCAATCCCAGAAAACTTCGTATCTCTGTTGGTGTCTTTGGAACGTTCCATTCCTTTACTGTCTCGATCTTTGCAGGATCTACCATGATGCCGTTTGAGTTTATCACATGACCTAGGAATTGAACTTCCCTAAGCCAGAATGCGCATTTGGAGAATTTCGCGTACAACTTCTCCTGCTTTAACACCTCCAGAACCTCTCTTAGGTGACAGTGGTGATCACCCTCATTTTTCGAATATACCAGTATGTCATCTATAAAAACTATCACTGATCGATCTAACATTGGTCGACACACTCTATTCATCAAATCCATGAACGCTGCTGGTGCGTTAGTTAATCCGAAGGACATCACGAGAAACTCATAATGCCCATAACGCGTGCGAAACGCGGTCTTTGGTACGTCTTCCTCTCTTACTTTCAACTGATGGTAACCCGACCTAAGATCGATCTTTGAGAACCAACTCGCACCTTGCAGTTGATCAAAAAGGTCATCTATTCTAGGTAGTGGGTATTTGTTCTTTACTGTCCTCTTGTTCAGTTCACGGTAGTCAATGCACATGCGCATGCTGCCGTCTTTCTTCTTTACAAATAGTACCGGAGCGCCCCATGGTGAAATGCTCGGTCTAATAAATCCTTTTTCTGTTAATTCTTGTAGTTGAGACATCAATTCTTTCATTTCTGACGGAGCCAATCGGTAGGGGGCTTTGGCAACGGGCTCAGCTCCTGGCAGTAAGTCAATCTGAAATTCTATTTCCCGATCGGGTAGCAACCCAGGTAGATCCTCAGGGAATACTTCCGGAAAATTGCACACCACGGGTACGTTCTCAAGTTCTTTCGTTTTCATTCTATCGTCAATAACATATGCCAGATAAGCTTCGCAACCGCGCCTCATGTAACTTTCGGCCTTAATCATCGAGATGATGTTCGGCATTATGCAATTCCAATCCCCATGAACCGTAATTGGACATCCGCTAGGAGCTTTGAGGTGTATCCTCTTACGTTTACATATGATTTGAGCTTCGTTGGCAGCTAACCAATCCATACCCAATACTATATCGAATCCTCCTAAGGTGAGAAGGAATAATCTAGAAGGAAACTTGTGACCCTCTATTTCTATTATGCAATCCTCTGTTACTTGGAATACTGCCGAATTTTTACCAACGACAGTTTGTACACTAAAGGCCTTTACTACTGTGTTGATAGTGCAATTCAGTTTACGACTAAATGCATTTGATATAAAGCTTTTACTAGCACCCGAGTCAAATAATATAGCCGCATGTTCATCATTAACTAGGAACGTACCTGACACGACATCAGGATTTCCCCTTGCTTCTTCCTCAGTTAAAGCATAGGCTCGATTCCTAGTCTTCGGTTGTTCCTGTTCCTTTTCTTTTCCCGAACCAGATTGTCTAGTTTTTCTGCAATCCCTAGTCAGGTGACCAAACAGTCCACATCCTTGGCATTTAGTGTCTCTTAAGCAGTCACGAGAATAGTACCCCGCCTTCCCACACCTGTAACATGTGGTGGAGCCGACCCGGCACTCGCCAAAATGTTGCCTACCACATTTCTTGCAGGTTTCATATTTATCCGACTTTGGTTTCTTATTTTCAGTAGTTACGTTCCCTCTTTCGGTACCTCTAGACGGGTTCTCCCACTTTCTCTTTTGTGTCTCAGGTGCCGGGTCCTCATTGGCCTAGTCGTCGTAGACGATTCCACTCAGATTCACTACCGACTCGAAGGTCGAGGGTAGGTTAGCTTTTACATGAACACGGACCCGTTGTGGCAACCCCTTAACATAGTACTTGATCAAACGGTCTTCAGTTTCTACCAGGTGGGGTACTAGTTGAGCTAGCTCATTGAATCTCGAAGTATACTGGCGGTGCGTCTTGTTTCCAGCCTTAAGGTTTAGGAATTCATTTTCCACTCGATCAATTTCGTTCTGTGGGCAGAACTTTTGGATGATCAGCTTCTTCAAGTCGTCCCATGTCATTCTGTTTATAGCATTTGGTGACTTAGTTCTCTGAATATTCCTCCACCAACTTAGTGCTTCGTTGGTGAAAGAATGAGCAACGTATTTAACAGCCTGGTCTGGTTGACACTCGCTGATGTTGATTACAGCATTCATCCTCTCAATCCATTCAAGCGTTGCCACTGAATCCTTGCTCCCATCGAACTTGGGTGGGTCTCCGTCCTTAAAGCCTTTGTAAGTACACCCACGGTTGCTCGATCCTATCTTTCTTTCATCCCCATCACTATCATATACTTTCTCTTCATTGTCTCCTTCATCCTCCTCTTTACTTTTTTTATTGCCTCGGATAGTAGATCAGGCAATACCTTCTTCAAAGTGAGCACAACTTCACGGGCAATAGCATCCCTGACTTCAGGTTCCAACTGTATAGGCCCTGGACTATCGTCCCTAATTGGGGCCACTTCTGTTTCGTGCACACTTTCGGTGTGCTCTGCGTGCACACTCTCTTCTTCTTCAATTCTTCGGTTCAATGGAGGTCTACCTCGTCGGCCAGTGCGACCGCCACGAGGTCCTGTTCTTCCTCCACCATCCATAGTTCCTAGTTTCCTGATAGTTATAAAGGGAATACATCAATGTCATTTCTTCAGATCGTAGTTTCAAACAGTACGAGCAAGTTAAATTCTTAATTACAGTGACCGGTTTGTGATTACTAATTTACATTGCTTTTCGGGTTCAAAACTCTTCAAATCAGTCATGGCATTAACAACTATTTGTTCTAAGTTATGGTATCTATTCTTATGCAAGAGCATTAACTTTATTACTTACTTACCGTGCTGGGGTTGGCGTTGGTTACCCATACTGACATCCGTGCGTTGGTCCCATAATCAGTTTGAGTCCAGACATTTAGGGATGTCTGAATCTCTCAAACTATTGCTCTGATACCAACTTGTAAGGCCCCTTTCCCGGGTAGCCTCACTTGTTGGATTTACTCATAAACATAGTCATAAAATACTGAATTTATATTAAAAACATTCGTCATCCAATTACATAATCATAACAGCGGAAGTCTTTACAATTAAAAACATAACATTGTTCGAAGACATATAAAACAAGAGGGATGTCAGTCTCGTGCCGGGTAACCTCCACGCCATCGCACATACCTCATCTTCCTTTACCTGAAATGTATACTAAAAGTCAGCTAACGCTGGTGAGTTCTAGTTTATAGCAATTAGGTATAAACATTCTTTTCTTTATAAGTATGCATAATTATATATATATACTTATATAAGTACACATTGACTTGAATTGCTTCTCATTTATCAGTCTTCGCAAATACATGTAGATATATATTCACATCATTGGTCTCATTTATTTTCATAACTTTTGCTTCTCTTTCTTCTTTATTTTGTGATTACATATATATATGCATTCACCTTTTCTTTTCTTTACATTCATGGGTAATACTCTTAAGGGTGATCAACCCGTCTTTTGGTTGCGAAGGTCACAAAGACAATCGCCGCGGTCCATCGTCATGGCCCACCTATACTTACAACCGTCCGGCAACAAGTGCCGTCCGTCATTTTATTCTTACAACCGTCCGACAACCTTTGTCCGTCCGTCATGACTTACAACCCTCCTACCGTCGTAGGCCGTAATTCGCCCGTCTACCCGAAGGTATCCGTTTCCCATGCGACTATTATTTATACAACCGTTCTACTATAAGATGCCAATTTTTCTTAGACCGTCCGTTAATAACTTTAGTACGTCCTAGCTGATGAAGGAACGCACTTGTGGCATTCGTACGTCCTAGCTGATGAAGGAACGCACTTGTCCCGGTTGTACGATAGTCATGTGGTCGTCCGTCTACCGAAGTAGCCGTTATCATCGAAGCGTCCATAACGTTTTCTTATACTTGGCAAGCAATATATACATGGATATAAAGCAAGATTTCTTCTTTACACGTTATGTCATACTTTCGTTCATTCTTTAAAAATCATACGTTTCATTCTTTATTCATAATTCTATTTCGTGTGAAGATATATATATATATATATATTTGTATACCACGTATGATCACATTGACATTCATAACTGTTATTCATTTAGTGTATACATTTCAGCCCCCAAAACATTTAATAAGGTTTGCACATAACATAGAAAGGGGGCACATAGAACTCACCTGATGAGTAGTTTCTGAAATACACTAAGCTGGCAACTGAGCGTCACTAATGTGACTCACGATCTGTATAATAAAGTCATACTCGTAAGGTAGTGCTCCTAGATGACATTAGACATTACTATGCTTGAACTTAGTAGTTTCGATGGATTTGCTTCTGTCGAAACTTAATAGTTTCGATAGGTTGCTTCTGTCGAAACTTGGTAGTTTCGATAGGTTGCTTTTGTCGAAACTTGGTAGTTTCGATAAGTAACTTAGGTGTAATCTTAGCTTCGGATCGTGGGCTTATATCGAAACTATGGTAGTTTCGATGGGTATGCATATATCGAAACTGAGTAGTTTCGATGGGTCTGCACATATCGAAACTAAGTAGTTTCGATGGGTCTGCACACATCGAAACTAAGTAGTTTCGATGGGTCTGCACATATCGAAACTACTGCACATATCAAAACTAAGTAGTTTCGATGTTTCGATGGGGGGGGGGGGTTTGTCTAAAATCCTAAGAGAAAGGCGATTAAATTACTATCAATTAACTAAATTACCTAAGACACGAAGGTGATTTTGGGTTTTACTTCAGATGACGATGGGTAACTACATAGACTGGAATCCTGGGATACTTCAAGCTATACTTTTAACGGATGCAAGTTAATAAGGAACCGGGATCATAAATTTCTAACTTCTTGAGACACCGAACAGGACTCCCGACCCTTTTCGGGAAGACACCTAAGGAACTCTGAAGGCTGCTGAAAACACCGGTTGATCTAGACTTCCTCTCGGTTATCTAAATGTTTATGTAAAGTACCCTAATGTGACCTACTCCCTCTCGGGTTGTAAACCTAGGATGACTTGGGTTCTTGATTCGACTCGATAGACAAATATTAGCAAGGCAACTACGACAGACTTCTCTCAAAGACCACCCTAGCAATTTACCAATTTAGACCTATCAATAATCTCGCACCTCTCGGCTATTAAGATTAGTATAACACCTAGACCTATTCAATTATCAAATATAGCTTCTAAGGTATTTTGGCCAATTAACCCAACAAATCACAACGCAAGTTAATGATCTAGCATGACCCTATTACGCGAAAGACATTCACCAAAGATCATACGAAGCAATATATAACAATTAGAATAATTCTAAGCATGCATATTCAACGAATCAATAATCAAGTTTGCTACTTTATCATGAAATCCAAAATTAACAAGCATCCAATATAAAAATCACAACTTTAGCATCCCATTCATCATAATCTAGGTAGTTTATCTAATTTAGCTACTCATCATTATCCAAATCAAAGACGCAATTTCAACAAAGTGGGAAAACATGGTAAAAATTAAGAAAACAAAGAATTGATAAACCCGGATAGCCAAACCACGAGCTTGATCGATCCTAGGACTCCAACCTTCAACCGTTTCTCCTTCTTGCTTGAAATTGCTCCAAAATCTCTCCAAAATTCGTCCTAGTGTAACATCCTAAAAATAATAAAACGAATAAATATAGCGAGACCGGTGATTTAGTTGGAATATTTAAACAAAAAGGGAGCAGGCCTGGGCCCGGCTTCAATGGGCCGAGGGAAGCCCATGCACATAAGAGGCAAGGCAGCCCTCTTCCCTGCTCATTTCCCCAACTCACGCAGCTTTTAGAGAGAGAAAGGAGAGCTCGGGTCTAGAGAGAGAAAGTGACGGATCAACTCGGGAATTCAGGAAAACGTTGCTGCTGTTCTCGTGATCATATCCTCTGAATCAGAAATCCAATCCAGGTAACGATTCGATCACATTATGAATTTTTGTTCGTTTTGGGAGTTTTTAGGGTTTTGGCTAAAAGATAACGATTTTTGCGGATGAAACTTGAAAGTGAACTTAGGTATAGCATCTAGAATGAAAAACGAACGTTTTGATCAAAGAAAATCTAGATATCGACATGATTAGATTCGCATGCAGAACATTCGGATTTTTGGGGAAGGCGATAAGTGCAGACCCATCGAAACTACTTAGTTTCGATATGTGCAGACCCATCGAAACTACTTAGTTTCGATATGTGCAGACCTGTCGAAACTACCCTGTTTCGATATATACAGGCCCAATCGAAACTACCCTAGTTTCGATATGAGCCCCCGATCCGAAGCTAAGATAATACATAAGTTACTCATCGAAACTACCTATCGAAACTATCTATCGAAACTATCTATCGAAACTACCTATCGAAACTACCAAGTTTCGATATAAGCTAATCAATCGAAACTACTATGTTCAAGCATAATAATGTCTAGTGTCATCTAGGAGCACCATCTTATGTGTATGACTTTATTATACAGATCGTGAGTGACATTAGTGAAGCCCAGTAGCCAGCTTAGTGTATTACAGAAACTACTCATCAGGTGAGTTCTATGTGCCCCCTTCTATGTTATGTGCAAATGTTTTCAAATGTTTTGGGGCTGAGATGTATACACTAAGTGAATAAATGTTATGAATGTCAATGTGATCATATGTGTTATACAAGTATATATATATATATATACCTATACATGAAAGAGAAATTATGAATAAAGAATGAAAAGCATGGTTATAAAGAATGAATGAAAGTATAACACAATATGAAAGAATGAAATCCTGCTTTATATCCATGTATATATTGCTTGCAAAGAATGAAATGAATGAATGGCATAACATGTGAGAATGAAATCCTGCTTTATATCCATGTATATATTGCTTGCCAAGTACAAAAAATGTTATGGACGCTTCGATGATAACGGCTACTTCGGTAGACGGACGACCATGTGATTATTTTACAACCGGGACAAGTGCGTTCCTTCATCAGCTAGGACGTACGAATGCCATTAATGGACGGTCGAAGAAATTGGCATGTTATAGTAGAACGGTTGTATAAATAATAGTCGCATGGGAAACGGATACCTTCGGGTAGACGGGCGAATTACGGCCTACGACGGTAGGACGGTTGTAAGTCATGACGGACGGACAAAGGTTGCCGGACGGTTGTAAGAATAAAATGACGGACGGCACTTGTTGCCGGACGGTTGTAAGTATAGGTGGGCCATGACGATGGACCACGGCGATTGTCTTTGTGACATTCGTAAGCAAAAATGACGGGTTGATCACCCTTATATAGTATGACTCATGAAAGTAAAGAAAGAAAGAAAAGAAAGAAAAGGGTGAATGCATATATATATATATATATGAAATCACAAAGATACAGAAAAGAAAGATGAAAGAAAGACAAAAGTTCTGAATACGTATTTATATGAATGACTATACAGTAATGCATACTTATAAAGTAAAAAAAGAATGTTTATATCAAATCGCATTAAACTAGAACTCACCAGCGTTAGCTGACTTTTAGTATACATTTCAGGTAAAGGAAGATAAGGTCGTGCGATGGCGTGGAGGTTACCCGGCACGAGACTGACATCCCTCTTTTGTTTTATATGTCTTCGAACAATGTTATGTTTTTAATTGTAAAGACTTCCGCTGTTATGATTATGTAATTGGATGACGAATGTTTTTATTATAAATTCATTATTTTATGACTATGTTTATGAGTAAATCCAACAAGTGAGGTTACCCGGGAAAGGGGCCTTACAAGTTGGTATCAGAGCAATAGTTTGAGAGATTTAGACATCCCTAAATGTCTAGACTCAAACTGATTATGGGACCAACGCACGGATGTCAGTATGGGTAACCAACGCCAACGCTAGCACGGTAAGTAAGTCATAAAGTTAATGCTCTTGCATAGGAATAGATACCTTAACTTAGAACAAATAGATGTTGATGCCACGACTGATTTGAAGAGTTTCGAACCCGAAAAGCAATGTAAATTAGTAATCACAAACCGGTCACTGTAATTAAGAATTTACCTTGCTCGTACTGTTCCAAACTATGATCTGAAGAAATGACATTGATGTATTCCCTTTATGACTATCAGGAAAATTAAGAAATTATGGCTGGTGGAGGAAGAACTGGACGACGAGGCGGTCGCACTGGCCGAGTAGGTAGACCTCCGTTGAACCGAAGAATTGAAGAAGAAGAGAGTGTGCACGCAGAGCACACCGAAAGTGTGCACGAAACAGAAGTGACCCCAATTAGGAACGACAGTCCAGGGCCTATACAGTTGGAACCTGAAGTCAGGGATGCTATTGCCCGTGAAGTTGTGCTCACTTTGAAGAAGGTATTGCCTAATCTACTATCCGAGGCAATAAAGAAAAGCAAAGAGGAGGATGAAGGAGACAATGAAGAGAAAGTATATGATAGTGATGGGGATGAAATAGAGATAGGATCGAGCAATCGTGGGTGCACTTACAAAGGTTTCAAGGACGGAGACCCACCCAAGTTCGATGGGAGCAAAGATTCAGTGGCAACGCTTGAATGGATTGAGAGGATGAGTGCTGTAATCAACATCAGCGAGTGTAGACCAGACCAGGCTGTTAAATATGTTGCTCATTCTTTCACCAACGAGGCCCTAGGCTGGTGGAGGAACATCCAGAGGACAAAGTCCCCAAACGCTCTTGCAAGAATGACATGGGAAGAACTGAAAAAGCTTGTAATTCAAAAGTTCTGTCCCCAGAACGAAATTGATCGAGTGGAAAATGAATTCCTAAACCTTAAAGCTGGCAATAAGACACACCGCCAGTATACTTCTAGATTCAATGAGTTGGCACAGCTGGTACCCCACCTGGTGGAGACAGAAGAGCGAATGATCAAGTATTATGTGAAGGGCCTACCTCAAAGGGTCCGTGTCCACGTGAAAGCCAACCTACCCTCGACCTTCGAGTCGGTAGTGAATCAGAGTGGAATCGTCTACGACGATTATGCCAATGAGGACCCACCAACAGAAACCCAAAAGAGAAAGTGGGAGAACCCGTCCAGAGGCACCGGAAGAGGGAACGTAATAACTGAAAATAAGAAACCAAGGTCGGACAAATATGAAACCTGCAAGAAATGTGGAAGGCAACATTTTGGCGAGTGCCGGGTCGGCTCCACCACATGTTAAAGGTGTGGGAAGGCGGGGCACTACTCTCGTGACTGCTTGAGAGACACTAAATGCCAAGTATGTGGACTGTTTGGTCACCTGACTAAGGATTGCAGAAAAGCCAGACAATCTGGTTCGGGAAAAGAAAAGGAACAGGAACAACCAAAGACTAGGACTCGAGCATACGCCCTGACTGAGGAGGAAGCAAGGGGAAATCCTGATGTTGTGTCAGGTAGGTTCCTAGTTAATGATGAACATGCGGCTATATTATTTGACTCGGGTGCTAGTAAAAGCTTTATATCAAATGCCTTTAGTCGAAAACTGAATTGCACTATCAACACAGTAGTAAAGGCCTTTAGTGTACAAACTGCCGTTGGTAAAAATTCGGCAGTATTCCAAGTAACAGAGGATTGCATAATAGAAATAGAGGGTCATAAATTTCCTTCTAGATTATTCCTTCTCACCTTAGGAGGATTCGATATAGTATTGGGTATGGATTGGCTAGCTGCCAACGAAGCTCAAATCATATGTAAACGTAAGAGGATACACCTCAAAGGTCCTAGCGGCAGTCCAATTACGGTTTATGGGGATTGGAATTGCACAATGCCGAACGTCATCTCGATGATAAAGGCCGAAAGTTACATGAGGCGCGGCTGCGAAGCTTATCTGGCATATGTTATAGATGATAGAATGAAAACGAAAGAACTCAAGAATGTACCCGTGGTGTGCAATTTTCCGGAAGTATTCCCCGAGGATCTACCTGGGTTGCCACCCGATCGGGAAATAGAATTTCAGATTGATTTACTGCCAGGAGCTGAGCCCGTTGCCAAAGCCCCCTACCGATTGGCTCCGTCAGAAATGAAGGAATTGATGTCCCAACTAGAGGAACTAACCGAGAAAGGATTTATTAGGCCGAGCATCTCACCATGGGGCGCTCCGGTACTATTTGTAAAGAAGAAGGACGGCAGTATGCGCATGTGCATCGACTACCGCGAATTGAACAAGAGAACAGTAAAGAACAAATACCCACTACCTAGAATAGACGACCTTTTTGATCAACTGCAAGGTGCGAGTTGGTTATCAAAGATCGATCTTAGGTCGGGTTACCATCAGTTGAAAGTAAGAGAAGAAGACGTTCCAAAGACCGCATTTCGCACGCGTTATGGGCATTATGAGTTTCTCGTGATGTCCTTCGGATTGACCAACGCACCAGCAGCGTTCATGGATTTGATGAATAGAGTATGTCGACCAATGTTGGATCGATTGGTGATAGTCTTTATAGATGACATACTGGTGTATTCAAAAAGCGAGGGTGATCACCACTGTCACCTAAGAGAGGTTCTGGAGGTGCTAAAGCAGGAAAAGTTGTACGCAAAATTCTCCAAATGCGCGTTCTGGCTTAGGGAAGTCCAATTCCTAGGTCATGTAATAAACCCAAACGGCATCATGGTAGATCCTGCAAAGATCGAGACAGTAAAGGAATGGAACATCCCAAAGACACCAACAGAGATACGAAGTTTTCTGGGATTGGCAGGCTACTATCGAAGGTTCATTCAAGATTTCTCAAGGATAGCCTCGCCACTAACTAAACTGACACGGAAGGAAGTGAAATATGAATGGGGTCAAACCCAAAACAACGCGTTTGAGGAACTTAAGGCACGATTAACCCAAGCTCCAGTCTTAACACTACCGGAAGGAAATGAAGACTTAGTAGTCTACTCTGACGCTTCAGGGCAGGGTTTAGGGTGCGTACTCATGCAACGAGGAAAGGTAATTGCTTATGCATCGCGGCAACTAAAGGTTCATGAAGTTAACTACCCAACACACGATCTAGAATTAGCAGCAGTAGTTTTCGCGTTGAAAATATGGAGACACTACCTGTATGGAGTTAAATACACCATCTACTCCGATCACAAAAGCTTGAAATACTTTTTCGAACAAAAGGAACTAAACATGAGGCAAAGAAAATGGTTAGAGCTACTGAAAGACTATGACTGTGAGATATTGTACCATCCAGGCAAGGCAAACGTAGTGGCTGACGCTTTAAGTAGAAAGGAAGAATCGGCACCTATCCGGATCAAAGCGTGTCAGTTGATTATAACGCTAGACTTAATGGGTGAAATATCAAAGGCACAAGATGAAGCATTGTTAGAAAGAAATGTGAAACGGGAAAGAATAGTAGGACAACAAGGGAACTTAGATGCGAATGCATACGGAGTACGAACTAGGTTTGGCCGGATGTGGATACCTAAGATTGGGGAGCTTAGAGCCAAAATACTCGATGAGGCCCATAAGTCTCGCTATTCTATCCACTCCGGGACAAACAAAATGTATCAAGACTTAAAGAAAGAATACTGGTGGCCTGGCATGAAGAATGATGTGACAGAATACGTGAGCAAGTGCCTAACGTGTTCTCTAATTAAGGCCGAGCACCAGAAACCATGCGGTAAAATGCAACCTTTACCAATACCGGAATGGAAGTGGGAAGAGATCACAATGGACTTCATTACCAAGCTACCGCGAACAGCTAAAGGCAATGATACCATTTGGGTGATCGTCGACCGCTTGACAAAGAGTGCTCACTTCTTGCCAATACGAGAAACTTCTTCTTCTGAAAAGCTAGAAGAAGTATTTATCAAGGAAATTGTGAGCAGACATGGTATGCCGCTGTCGATTGTGTCTGACAGGGATACTAGATTCACGTCAAGGTTATGGAAGAAATTCAACGAAGCAATGGGCACTAGACTGAACATCAGCACCGCTTACCACCCCCAAACCGATGGACAATCGGAAAGGACCATTCAGACCTTGGAGGACATGCTCCGGGCCTGTATCATTGACTTTGGTGGGAGTTGGGACAGCCATCTACCATTGGCAGAATTTTCATATAACAACAGCTATCACTCGACTATTGGCATGCCGCCATTTGAAATGTTGTATGGGAGGAAATGTAGGACCCCGGTTTGTTGGGGGGAAATTGGACAGAAGGATTTTGCAAGTCTTGAAGTGGTCAAAGCTACTTCTGAGAAATTTGATCAAATCAAGGCTCGAATGAAAGCCGCAAAAGACAGACAGAAATCATACGCGGATAAGAGAAGGAGGGATTTAGAGTTTCAAGTAGGGGACATGGTACTGTTGAAAGTATCACCGTGGAAAGGAATCATTCGGTTCAGAAAGCGTGGCAAACTAAGTCCAAGGTTTGTCGGACCTTTCAAGATTTTAGCAAGAGTGGGTCAAGTTGCTTACAGACTCGATCTACCCGTCGAGCTTAGTGGAATACACCCTACGTTCCACGTGTCGCACTTACGCAAGTGCCTAGCTGACGACACAGCTCACATACCTTACGACGAGATAGAAGTGGATAACAGTCTAAATTATGTAGAGGAACCAATAGCCATTCTTGACCGAGCTGAGAAACGACTACGCAATAAGTCGATACCGTTAGTCAAGATACAATGGAAGCACAGAAAAGGGTCAGAAGCTACGTGGGAAAAAGAAGACGAGATGAAGGGACTATACCCTCAATTGTTTAACGTATGAACAGTTTCGAGGACGAAACCTCTTTAAGGAGGGTAGACTTGTAACATCCTAAAAATAATAAAACGAATAAATATAGCGAGACCGGTGATTTAGTTGGAATATTTAAACAAAAAGGGAGCAGGCCTGGGCCCGGCTTCAATGGGCCGAGGGAAGCCCATGCACATAAGAGGCAAGGCAGCCCTCTTCCCTGCTCATTTCCCCAACTCACGCAGCTTTTAGAGAGAGAAAGGAGAGCTCGGGTCTAGAGAGAGAAAGTGACGGATCAACTCGGGAATTCAGGAGAACGTTGCTGCTGTTCTCGTGATCAAATCCTCTGAATCAGAAATCCAATCCAGGTAACGATTCGATCACATTATGAATTTTTGTTCGTTTTGGGATTTTCGGGTTTTGGCTAAAAGATAACGATTTTTGCGGATGAAACTTGAAAGTGAACTTAGGTATAGCATCTAGAATGAAAAACGAACGTTTTGATCAAAGAAAATCTAGATATCGACATGATCAGATTCGCATGCAGAACATTCGGATTTTTGGGGAAGGCGATAAGTGCAGACCCATTGAAACTACTTAGTTTCGATATGTGCAGACCCATCGAAACTACTTAGTTTCGATATGTGCAGACCTATCGAAACTACCCAGTTTCGATATATGCAGGCCCAATCGAAACTACCCTAGTTTCGATATGAGCCCCCGATCCGAAGCTAAGATAATACATAAGTTACTCATCGAAACTACCTATCGAAACTATCTATCGAAACTATCTATCAAAACTACCTATCGAAACTACCAATTTTCGACAGAAACTACCTATCGAAACTACCAAGTTTCGATATAAGCTAATCAATCGAAACTACTATGTTCAAGCATAGTAATGTCTAGTGTCATCTAGGAGCACCATCTTATGTGTATGACTTTATTATACAGATCGTGAGTTACATTAGTGAAGCCCAGTAGCCAGCTTAGTGTATTACAGAAACTACTCATCAGGTGAGTTCTATGTGCCCCCTTCTATGTTATGTGCAAATGTTTTCAAATGTTTTGGGGCTGAGATGTATACACTAAGTGAATAAATGTTATGAATGTCAATGTGATCATATGGTTATACAAGTATATATATATATATATATATACCTATACATGAAAGAGAAATTATGAATAAAGAATGAAAAGCATGGTTATAAAGAATGAATGAAAGTATAACACAATATGAAAGAATGAAATCTTGCTTTATATCCATGTATATATTGCTTGCAAAGAATGAAATGAATGAATGGCATAACATGTGAGAATGAAATCCTGCTTTATATCCATGTATATATTGTTTGCCAAGTACAGAAAATGTTATGGACGCTTCGATGATAACGGCTACTTCGGTAGACGGACGACCATGTGATTATTTTACAACCGGGACAAGTGCGTTCCTTCATCAGCTAGGACGTACGAATGCCATTAATGGACGGTCGAAGAAATTGACATGTTATAGTAGAACGGTTGTATAAATAATAGTCGCATGGGAAACGGATACCTTCGGGTAGACGGGCGAATTACGGCCTACGACGGTAGGACGGTTGTAGGTCATGACGGACGGACAAAGGTTGCCGGACGGTTGTAAGAATAAAATAACGGACGGCACTTGTTGCCGGACGGTTGTAAGTATAGGTGGGCCATGACGATGGACCACGGCGATTGTCTTTGTGACATTCGTAAGCAAAAATGACGGGTTGATCACCCTTATATAGTATGACCCATGAAAGTAAAGAAAGAAAGAAAAGAAAGAAAAGGGTGAATGCATATATATATATATATATATGAAATCACAAAGATACAGAAAAGAAAGATGAAAGAAAGACAAAAGTTCTGAATACGTATTTATATGAATGACTATACAGTAATGCATACTTATAAAGTAAAGAAAAGAATGTTTATATCAAATCGCATTAAACTAGAACTCACCAGCGTTAGCTGACTTTTAGTATACATTTCAGGTAAAGGAAGATAAGGTCGTGCGATGGCGTGGAGGTTACCCGGCATGAGACTGACATCCCTCTTTTGTTTTATATGTCTTCGAACAATGTTATGTTTTTAATTGTAAAGACTTCCGCTGTTATGATTATGTAATTGGATGACGAATGTTTTTATTAAAAATTCAGTATTTTATGACTATGTTTATGAGTAAATCCAACAAGTGAGGTTACCCGAGAAAGGGGAATTACACCTAGATTCTTCAAAATCGGCTAGGTTTTACAAGAATATGATTGAGATGTATTTATACCCCAATCTAGCATCAACCCACCTGAAAGTCGAAACATTCTGTGGAAAATAGGCTTTCGCCACCCGTGGAGCCCATTGGCTTCCATTCTCGCGGGTGGCGAGGAGTTAATTTCTGTGTGTTGTGATGCAACTCCCTCGCGGCCCGCGAGGGACAACTCCTGACCTTCTCGCGGGTGGCGAGAAGGTGTTTCTTCTCGAATTTCATGCTTTTAATTGACTCTTGACCTCCCGATAAGTTCCGATACTCGGTTTTGCATATTTTTGACTCGTTTTCTGCCCATTTCAGTAACAACTATCACTCGAGACCTGGTAAACACAAATGGATCAGCAGTAACATATTCTAATTAAAAACTAAAAGAAAACAAAACAAAATCACTCAAACTGAACACGATAAATGGGTGTATTTTGCAATACATCAAATTTCCCCACACTTAACCTTTTTTCGTCCCTGAAAAAGAATTATGTATACGGAATCATAGTCAGGTAGAAACTTGGTTCTCAAAAACTCAGTTATTTTAATTAAAGCTTAGTGACGTTTTAGCTGCGATTGCAAATATATTATTTTCTTAAACCCAAATCCGGTATCCAATTTCCTTATCATGTTTATTTAATTTAAGTTCAACCAGATTATCTAGGGTCTCACGCATCGAAAGCTATAGTTTCATCTAACCCCACCTCAAGCTTATGGAACAAAAGGAACAACCAATTGATTATTTCCTAACCGTCTTATGCTTTAAAAATCAAAAGAATTAATATCAAAATTTTTATTTTTTTTTATTTTTTTATTTCATAGAAATCACGAGCACACAATATTCATACCTAACCCAGAGGTTGTTTCAATCAGAGTCACCATCCCCAAGAGCGACAACGTGAGCGTCGGTAATCATATCATTTTATTTTAACTTATCCTAGCGGGAATTTCAATCAGAGTCACCATCCCCAAGAGTGATTCCATAGGCATCGTTATTTTATATGCTCTTTTATTCATTTTTTTTTCTCGATAAATATTCTAAGATTTTAAAACTTATAACGGCATTCCTTATACTATTTGTGGCGGTATCGACTTCCCTACTTCTCCTAGATGATAACCCACAAATATCCCAACATTAGATATATTTAAGCTCAAAGGAAACTTCTCTACTGGTCGGGCCTACCCACATATCCCAAACTAGACACGCTTTCACTTTATTTATAATCTCATATTCAAAAACCAAGTAAAAACCCGACTTTACTATCATTTTCCGTGCTTTTAATTGCAAACTTCTAAACAGAGACATTTTCCAATTATATATATATATATGTATATATATATATATATATATATATTATCAATGAAAAATTAAATGTCCCATCTCCACACTTAAATGTTGCATTGTCCCTAAAGCAGGAACGGAAAGAAATGAAAATACAAGATATACGACTAGAAAAGACTTAGCTGGTAATAATGCAAGACTGTCAACGTGCCGGTCAATTTCCACTAGTGCCCTCCATACCGAACATGCCCAGCCAACAATCCTCATTTATCACACACGAACGGAAGCGGCAACATCACAACAACCTAAACATAATCAAAATACTCGCAGAGAAATCCATTCAGTTTGTTCAAGCCAAACACAAACCAACCCACCCAATGTATCAATGTATTAAAACATCACAAACCATAGAAATTGGAAACATCATAAACGAAAAATAAATAGAAAGGACACGATAACAGCTGCATAATCCCCATACTATTCTTCGTCCTCTTCACTCTCAGCCTCAAAAATTGGAAACTCTGGTGGTGAGCGGTCGGCACCATACTGACCTGAGCTGCCCGGTTTTCCATAAGAACCATACTGACCATAACCACTGTACTGCTGACCACTCGACCCCTGAGGCGCGAAAAAACTAGGGACATTCATATTCATGTTTCCCATCATATACCTCAATGCCTCCTCCTGACGTTGCTGCCCAGTAGAAAGCAGCGTCCTGATCTCATTATGGCCAGTGGTCACCAACCCATGTAAGTCCCTAAACCCAAGCTCCATCCTATCATACATCGAATCCAATGTGAGGGGTCCGGTCGTGGCTGTTGGAGAGGATACTGTGGTGCTAGCCTCTCAGACCGATGCAATGGTCTCTGATAACGGGTCGGTATCCCGGACTGCATAGCTGCTGCAGCCTCAGATAATGCAGAAGGTTGACCCTGTGGCCCTGCTCGAATCGGTAACAAACTAGGCGGTTCATGCATACTGAGAATCCCTGCATAAGGTAATTCTCTAACCCCCATCATAACTGTAACCGACCCATCTTTCAAATACCTCGCCTCATATTTGTCAAACACCCCAAGACTTTCAGCAATTCTAGTCACATAAGGCCCCATGTAGACACCAGCATCCGGACCACCCCTCCAGGTCCTTTTCATGGACCATGCGATAATACTTGACACATTTGCAGGCCTCTGCTCCACCATACATAGCAAACAAAACAGATCAACCTGGTTGATCTTATTCTCCCCCGAGCCTCTGCCAATAAGTGTCGCTGTCAAGATCTTATGAATATACCTGTAGATCGGATCGATAATTTCTGAATTCAACATACTCCCTGAGAAGGGAGCATTTGAGATAGTACCCCAAAACCTAACCAGATCATTCCTCACCAAGCTGTAATCATGCTGCTTCGTAAAGACACCCCTCACACTAGTGATAAACTCCGGTGTTTGAACCTCTGTCTGTGTATATAACTGAGTAGCCACTGCAAATTGGGGCATGGTCATCTCGTACACCTGTCTACCCAGAGAAAACGAGACCGCATCATGTTGCTCAAAATTTCCCTGCTTGTACCTGAAAGTAGCATGGAACTCTAAAGTTAACTCCTCATATTGTGGAGCCATACAACACAATGCAGCCCTGAACTTATCACCCAGCAACGCCTCGATCCTATCTCTTTGGCCAATGTTATCTAGAAGCGTCCAAATCAATCGTCCTAAATTGTAGTAGATCTGTATCAATCAAAGTATCCAATTTCCGCGATTCCTGAGTTCCCAAATCAAATTTGTAAGGCCCCCATAACCGGGAGGCCTCACTTGTTGGATTTACTCAATCACGAACAGTTCTTAAACATGAATATTAAATAACGCAGCGGAAAATTTCATTCAAACATAACGTCATCATTGTTCATACATGCGGAAGCGTAACATTGTTTAAAACATAAATGCATCATAACTAAACATAACGGGATGCGAGTCTTCATAGTCAGTTGGGTAACTCCTCTCGCTAGCCAAGCATCACCGTCCATCCTCATAACCTGCCTTAACCTGAATGTGCACACTAAAAAGTCAGCTACGCTGGTGAGTTCTAGTTTTAACATAAAACCTTAACTTCAAATAATTTGCCAAAAACGTAACTTCATACTTCATTTAATAAAAAGTGTACGTAAAATAATGCAATAACAAAACATAACACTTCATAAACATAAGTCAACGAACATATCGAATCTGCGCCTTCTCGTAACCGTCAAATCCAAACGTCACATACTGGCTGAATAACCTAAAGATCACCACCACTAGGCCCATCAATCACCGTACTGTCCTTCGGGTGAGGAACTCCTAGGGCCCGATACTTAGGTTATTCAACACTACTTCAAGCACGGCATCACAAGGATGACACGTACCAAACTTCAAGCATTGTGCCCCATAGGGCACAAGTACCAAACTTCAAGCACGACTACCCCGTAAGGTAAATCGTACCAAACTTCAAGGATCACGATAATCCCCTTGGCGACAGTCATCGCCCCAGTTGTACAACAGTTGGCCAGCCACAAAGGCCCCTAAAAGGTAAAGGCCCATAACATACTTCCCATCCCTTAACCTTCATTCCCTAAGGAATATTGGCTGATTCGTTCGTTTGTGAGTTTCATAAACCTTCGCTTCTTTTACTTCAAAAACTTCAGTTAAAGCATTCGTACGTTTTATTAAAAACATTCATTCATTAAACACTTCATAAACTTCCTTTGGCAAAATATTTCATAAACACTTCCTTCAAAACCTTTCCTTCTAAAACATCGTTCATAAACATCATTTTATAAAACGTTACATACAACCTTCATAAACATCGTTTTATAAAATCGTTACATCGTTACGTATGCACACCAGCCCAAAAACATTATTAAAACATTTAAAAGATGGCTTCTAGAACTCACCTGATACTCTAATATGGGTTGTCCTAAACGAAGGTCCAACAACGTCACTTTCGATCTGAATTGATTAGTTAAATACACGTCAGACCAATCTCGACTCTAACGGTTTAACCATTCAAACGTACTGACTTCACTTAACCAGTTCTGATGTCTGCGCACTTGGCAAGTGCGCAGACCCTGCTGCCTGCGCACTTAGCAAGTGCGCAGACCCTGCTGCCTGCGCACTTATCAAGTGCGCAGGTCCTTCCTCCTGCGCACTTAGCAAGTGCGCAGGTCCCTCCTCCTGCGCACTTAGCAAGTGCGCACGACCTGTTCTTCACGAAAAACCCTAACTTTCGCATTCGGGTCTGATCATGTCAAGATCCCGAACCTGTTGCATTCAAAACGTTCGTTTTCCATTAAGGAACTCAAATCCATGATTATCTTTCAGTTTCATCCGTTCAAACCTTACCTTTTCACCCAAAACCCGAAAAACCCAAAAACGAACTAAAACTCAAATTTAGGCCGGATTGTTACCTGAATCGAGTTTCTGATCCGGAGGTTCTTCTCACGAGTTATGGAGTAACACTTTGCTGAAGTCTCGGGTCGATCCGCCAACTTTCTCTCTCTACAGTTTCTCTCTCTAAAAGTTGCAAATGAGAGAAAAGGGGTGGCATAGGCTATTTATAGCCCGCTGACCCATCCGACCCGACTCGTCATGCCTCGTTCGTTTATTCCGTTATTACAACTGTCGTTTTATTTTTGGGATGTTACAAGTCTACCCCCCTTACAATAGGTTTCGTCCCCGAAACCTATCATAAGTCAAATAGATGAGGGTACGACTCCCTCATTTCCTTCTCCGTTTCCCAAGTGGCTTCCGATCCCTTTCGACGTTTCCACTGGACTTTAACCAATTGGATAATCTTATTACGCAAACGCTTCTCCTTCTTGTCTAAGATGGCCACAGGTTCTTCGATGTAGTTAAGGCTGTTGTCGACCTCGATGTCAGTAAGTGGTACGTGAGCCGATTCATCCGCCAAACACTTTCGCAAGTGTGATACATGGAAGGTAGGATGAATCCCACTTAATTCATCAGGAAACTCTAACCGATAAGCGACTTCACCAACCCGTGCCATTATCCTGAATGGTCCGACAAACCTCGGACTTAACTTTCCTCTCTTCCTGAATCGTATGATTCCCTTCCAGGGCGACACTTTCAACATGACTCTGTCCCCAACATCAAACTCAATAGGCCTTCGTCGTTTATCCGCGTAGGATTTCTGACGATCTTGAGCGGCCTTCATTCTTGCTTTGATTTGATCAAACCTTTCCGATGTTTCTCTTACGACTTCAAGACTTCCTAATTCCTTCTACCCAATCTCACCCCAACAAATCGGGGTCCTACATCTTCTCCCGTACAACATTTCGTAAGGCGGCATGCCTATCGTCATGTGATGACTATTTTTGTAGGAGAATTCGGCTAACGGCAGATGACTGTCCCAACTGCCGCCAAAATCGATAATACAAGCGCGAAGCATATCCTCCAAGGTCTGAATAGTCCTTTCGGACTGACCATCCGTTTGTGGGTGGTATGCTGTGCTGATATTAAGCCTCGTACCCATCGCCTCGTGAAATCTTTTCCAGAACCTCGATGTGAATCGTGTGTCCCGGTCAGATACGATCGTCAAAGGCATCCCATGCCGTGCTACTACTTCGTTAATAAATACTTCCGCTAACCTTTCCGACGAGAACGTCTCGCGAATAGGTAGGAAATGAGCACTCTTCGTTAAACTGTCCACAATTACCCAAATGGTGTCATGACCTTTAGCTGTGCGAGGTAGCTTGGTTATGAAGTCCATGGTAATGTGTTCCCACTTCCATTCCGGTATATCAAGTGGTTGAATCTTTCCATACGGTTTCTAGTGCTCGGCTTTTACTTGCGAGCAAGTCAAGCACTTGCTTACATACTTCGTCACATCACGTTTCATTCCAGGCCACCAGTATTCCTTCCTCAGATCTTGATACATTTTATTGGTACCGGGATGGATAGAGTAACGAGACTTATGAGCCTCATCCAAGATCTTGGTTCTAAGCTCGCCACCCATAGGTATCCATACCCGTCCAAAACATGTCCTAACACCAAGGGTGTTATATTCCAACTTGTCCTGTTAGCCAACCATCCTTTCCTTCTTCATGTTCTCCTCCTTAAGCGCCTCATCTTGAGCCTTTTCAATTTCTCTCATCACATTCGATGTTACAACCAACTGGCAAGCTTTCACTCTAATAGGAGTAGGTACATCCTTTCGGCTTAGAGCGTCAGCCACCACGTTTGCCTTTCCAGGTTGGTATATTATGTCACAGTCATAGTCTTTCAATAGTTCCAACCATCGCCTCTGCCTCATATTAAGTTCCTTCTGTTCGAAGAAGTACTTCAAACTTTTGTGGTCGGAGTAAATAGTGAACTTCACCCCGTAAAGGTAGTGCCTCCAAATTTTCAATGCGAATACGACAGCAGCAAGTTCCAAATCGTGAGTCGGATAATTAGCTTCGTGAATCTTCAACTGCCGCGACGCATACGCGATCACTCTCCCGCTTTGCATCAACACGCATCCCAATCCCTGACCCGAAGCGTCAGAGTATACCACTAGGTCTTCATTGCCCTCGGGAAGGGCCAAGACTGGTGCTTGGGTTAGCCTCTTCTTCAATTCCTTAAATGCCTCATCCTGGGTCGAACCCCATTCGTACTTTACCTCCTTCCGAGTCAACTTCGTCAACGGCGAAGCTATTTTCGAGAAATCCTGGATGAATCTCCGATAGTAGCCCGCCAATCCCAAGAAACTACGGATTTCAGTTGGCGTCTTAGGAATATTCCATTCTTTTACCGTCACTATCTTTGCTGGGTCAACCATAATGTCGTTCGGGTTGATGACGAGACCTAGGAATTGAACTTCTCTAAGCCAGAACGCGCATTTGGAGAACTTAGCATATAACTTTTCCTTCTTCAGAGCTTCCAATACTTCCTTCAAGTGACACGCGTGATCACCCTCATTCTTGGTGTAGATGAGGATATCATCGATGAACACGATTACCAATCGATACAGCATTAGTCGACAAACTCTATTCATCAAATCCATGAACGCTGCGGGGGCGTTCGTCAACCCAAAAAGACATTACGCAGAACTCGAAATGTCCATAACGCGTGCGAAATGCAGTTTTCTGTATGTCTTCTTCCCTCACCTTCAATTGATGGTACCCGGACCGAAGGTCAATTTTTGAGAACCAACTTGCGCCTTGCAATTGATCGAACAGGTCGTCGATCCTTGGTAACGGGTACTTGTTCTTCACGGTACGTTTGTTCAACTCGCGATAATCAATACACATTCTCATCGAACCGTCTTTCTTCTTCATAAACAACACCGGAGCACCCCACGGCGAGATGCTCGGTTGGATAAACCCCTTTCTCAAGTAACTCGTCTAGTTGTGCCATTAACTCTTTCATCTCCACTGGTGCTAGTCGGTATGGAGCCTTAGCCACGGGCTGGGCATCTGGTACTAAGTCGATTCGAAATTCGATCTCTCTGTCGGGTGGTATCCCAGGCAAATCCTCTGGAAACACCTCCGGGTACTCGCGTACCACGGGTACATCGTCCAGTTCCTTCACTTCCTTACACTCGTCAATCACGTACACCAGATAAGCCTCGCATCCGCGCCTCAAGTAATCTGCTTCCTTAATCATCGAGATGACATTTGGCATCTGGGCGTCACGATCTCCAAAAACCTCAACTTTGCTACCGTCCGGAGCCTTGAGTCGGATTATCTTCCGTTTAAATATAATTTGTGCTTCATTGGCAGTTAACCAGTCCATTCCTAACACAACATCGAATCCACCCAAAACCATGACAAACAACCTGACGAGAAATCTATGGCCTTCTATTTTTATCGTGGAATTGTCAACTACATCGGCCACCCTCGCAGTTCTACCCTCAGCGGTTTCTACGCTAAATGCCCTTTCTAGTTTACTGACAGTGTACTTCACTCGTTTACAAAAAGTCGCAGATATAAAACTCTTACTTGCACCCGAATCAAATAACACAGAAACAAAAGTGTTGTCAAGGATGAACGTACCTGACGCCACATCGGGGTCCGCTCTGGCCTGTTCCTGCGTCAACGCATAGGCGCGAGTCTTTGCTCGGGGTCTCTCTTCTTTCTTCTCCGGGCCTTTCTCTTTCCCGGCTTGACCCATTCTGGGCTTGGTGCATTCCCGGCTCATATGACCACCTTCCCCACAGTAGTAGCATTTGAAACCTTGCGGGCATTCACGGGAATAGTGTCCGGTTTTTCCGAATTTAAAGCATAGATTAGACCCTAACCGACATTCGCCCGTATGTCTTACCCCACATCTTCCACAGACTGTCGCCTCGCCTACCCTGGCCTGCTTGTCCCGAGCCCCAAACAACTTCCCACCCGATCGTTTAGCGGGAAAGATCAGCTTCTTCTTGGGCTCTTCAATGGCAACGACGTTCAGCGCCAGGTCATCAAATACCACGCCACTCAGTTCTACTACCGAATCATAGGTAGTAGGGGAGTTTGACTTAACATAGGTGCGGACCTGGTCCGGCAGTCCTTGTATATAGCAGGCAATCTTTCTCTCTTCAGTAGTGACAAGGTGTGGCACCAGACGTGCCAGTTCATTAAATCGGGTTGTGTATTGCCGGTGCGTCATGCTCCCGCCCTTCAAACCCAGAAATTCCCTCTCTACCTTTTCAATCTCGTTCCTCGGGCAGAAATTCTTGATCACCAAAGTTTTCAAGTCAGCCCATATCATCGCATCCACAACCTCGCTCCCTTTAGCCTGACGCACACCTTCCCACCAATGGGATGCTTCTTCCCTTAAGGAGTTGGCAGCAAATTTCACCACTTGATCCGCTCGACATTCGCTGAGATGGATGGCAGCCTCCATACGGATTATCCAGTCAAACGTAGCTACCGCGTCTTTCTTTCCTGTCAGGACTGGCGGGTCACATGCCTTGAAGGAATTATAGTCGCATCCGCGAGTAGGCGGTGCGTTGATTGCCTTAGTGTTCGGGGTATCAACCGTCGGGTTAGACCCACCTTCCCCATTGACCTGCTTCAATGCTTCTGCCAACAGACCTGGCAGAGAAGTCTTCATCAATTCTGTGAACTCTCGAGCTATAGCTGCTCTCACTTCTGGTTCAAAAGTGAAAGGTTGTTCTTCTACCAGTGTCTGTTCAGTTCCATGCACACTGACCGCCGGTTCAGTGTGAACACTTCCTTCTTCACTATTCTCTTGGCGCGCAGGGATCCTGCCACGCCCACCATTCCGACCGTCGGTACGGCCACCACGCCTTCCGTTTCCTCTCATCGCCATTTCGTTCTATAAGACAAGAAAACTAATGTCATCACGCTAGTTAACGAATAAAATTCAATAAGCACTGTAAGATGTTAATATACACTGGCCATCTGCAATTAACCATTACACTACCTTTCGATTTCTATTTGACCACCTTTGTGATTCCATCAGAACACAAGTCCTTCCCTAACCCTTCCTAAGGCATACTACATACACATACTCTACTTTTCATACCTGATGCTGTGGCTCGAGTTACCCGTACTGGCATCCGCTTTCGGTCCCATTCACAGTTTAAGTTCAGACATTAGGAGTGTCCGAATCTCTCAAACTATTGCTCTGATACCAACTTGTAAGGCCCCATAACCGGGAGGCCTCACTTGTTGGATTTACTCATTCACGAACAGTTCTTAAACATGAATATTAAATAACGCAGCGGAAAATTTCATTCTAACATAACGTCATCATTGTTCATACATGCGGAAGCGTAACATTGTTTAAAACATAAATGCATCATAACTAAACATAACGGGATGCGAGTCTTCATAGTCAGTCGGGTAACTCCTCTCGCTAGCCAAGCATCACCGTCCATCCTCATAACCTGCCTTAACCTGAATGTGCACACTAAAAAGTCAGCTACGCTGGTGAGTTCTAGTTTTAACATAAAACCTTAACTTCAAATAATTTGCCAAAAACATAACTTCATACTTCATTTAATAAAAAGCGTACGTAAAATAATGCAATAACAAAACATAACACTTCATAAACATAAGTCAACGAACATATCGAATATGCGCCTTCTCGTAACCGTCAAATCCAAACGTCACATACTGGCTGAATAACCTAAAGATCACCACCACTAGGCCCATCAATCACCGTACTGTCCTTCGGGTGAGGAACTCCTAGGGCCCGATACTTAGGTTATTTAACACTACTTCAAGCACGGCATCACAAGGATGACACGTACCAAACTTCAAGCATTGTGCCCCATAGGGCACAAGTACCAAACTTCAAGCACGACTACCCCGTAAGGTAAATCGTACCAAACTTCAAGGATCACGATAATCCCCTTGGCGACCGTCATCGCCCCAGTTGTACAACAGTTGGCCAGCCACAAAGGCCCCTAAAAGGTAAAGGCCCATAACATACTTCCCATCCCTTAACCTTCATTCCCTAAGGAATATTGGCTGATTCGTTCGTTTGTGAGTTTCATAAACCTTCGCTTCTTTTACTTCAAAAACTTCAGTTAAAGCATTCGTACGTTTTATTAAAAACATTCATTCATTAAACAATTCATAAACTTCCTTTGGCAAAATATTTCATAAACACTTCCTTCATAACCTTTCCTTCTAAAACATCGTTCATAAACATCATTTTATAAAACGTTACATACAACCTTCATAAACATCGTTTTATAAAATCGTTACATCGTTACGTATGCACACCAGCCCAAAAACATTATTAAAACATTTAAAAGAAGGCTTCTAGAACTCACCTGATACGCTAATATGGGTTGTCCTAAACGAAGGTCCAACAACGTCACTTCCGATCTGAATTGATTAGTTAAATACACATCAGACCAATCCCGACTCTAACGGTTTAACCATTCTAATGTACTGACTTCACTTAACCAGTTCTGATGTCTGCGCACTTGGCAAGTGCGCAGACCCTGCTGCCTACGCACTTATCAAGTGCGCAGGTCCTTCCTCCTGCGTACTTAGCAAGTGCGCAGGTCCCTCCTCCTGCGCACTTAGCAAGTGCGCACGACCTGTTCTTCGCGAAAAACCCTAACTTTCGCATTCGGGTCTGATCATGTCAAGATCCCGAACCTGTTGCATTCAAAACGTTCGTTTTCCATTAAGGAACTCAAATCCATGATTATCTTTCAGTTTCATCCGTTCAAACCTTAACTTTTCACCCAAAACCCGAAAAACCCAAAAACAAACTAAAACTCGGATTGAAGTCGGATTGTTACCTGAATCGAGTTTCTGATCCGGAGGTTCTTCTCACGAGTTATGGAGTAACACTTTGCTGAAGTCTTGGGTCGATCCGCCAACTTTCTCTCTCTACGGTTTCTCTCTCTAAAAGTTGCAAATGAGAGAAAAGGGGTGGCATAGGCTATTTATAGCCCCCTGACCCATCTGACCCGACTCGTCATGCCTCGTTCGTTTATTCCGTTATTACAACTGTCGTTTTATTTTTGGGATGTTACAAAATTGCAGAATCAGGTGTTCTCGAAGCCTCGTGACTCTACAGTTAGGGATACGTTCTCTGGTATGATACTTGATCATCCTTTGACCCAGATTTGGATTATAGTACTGCTCAGCCGCATCCCCTCGCGGGCGCGGTGGTGGGCCTCTTCGCTTCCTTCCTGATCTGCTTGACGAACCTTCACCTGACATATTCGCACATGAATAATCAAACAAAGAAAAGAAAAGCAGAAAGTCAGTATTCACAAACTATTTTTTTTATTTTTTTTATTTTTTTATATATATATATATTTTTTATAAATAATCAACCGTATAGCATTTCATTCGCGGTTGTACCTGAAAACCTGAAGTTACAAACACTTTGGGCGATAATTTACAAGAACTAATTATAAGTTTAGACCAAACTCGCCCGAATGGAGATTGAGTACGGGCGAGTAGCCTTTAACTTGTCAAAACATAAAATTACCCAAAAACTAACCCGAAACAAAAAACAAAAAAAAAACGACTCACTAACAAGACTCAATGTACATAACCTCCCTCAGCACTTTAATTGTCCCCAATTAAACCTAAGTGCCACAACAAACTGACATTGAATACAGAGCTTAAGTTATCCCGAACCAAACCACCTCAATTTCCGAACGTTCCCAAACCAAGCCACCGGCACAGACACAACCAAAACAGCCCCGGACTTACCCATCTGCACTGCATTTATCATCAAAGACCCAAACTAACTAAACGACACGATGAAGAACCGACACCTAAACATGCAAAACTACCCACTACCGATCAAAACTCGAAGACTAAAAGATTACAAAATTACAAAATACAAGAAAACATACCTGGAGAGCGAGTTAATCAGTAAGAAAACTAAGAAAAAAGAGTTACATCCAGAACCCCGTGAAAATATATGCTGGCGAGTGAACAAATGAGTAGTTTCTGGTGGGTTTCAGGTGTAGGATGATATGATAGGTGTAAGAGGGTCAAAAATGGTGAATGGGGTGTAAAAATGGTGGATTTGTGGTGGTTTGGTGGTGGAGGCTGTATGGTATTTTAGGTTTGTAAGAGAAAAGTGACTGCAGGTTTGGGGAAGAGAGGTTTTGTTCTGAAGAGGAAGGGGTCTCGCGGCCCGCGGCGAGTTTGGGGATGTGTCTCGCGGGTGGCTAGGAGCCTCGCGGCCAGCGACGTCAATATTCAATCCCTCGCGGGTGGCGAGGGGCCTATTTCAACAGAAAGTTTCGAGATGTTGCAAGCTCCATGCCTTAGAAAAAATTATAAGTTTTCCAAACCTCCCAAAAACCCATTCCAAATAAAATCTAACACTGAGACTTACCTGGAAATTCATTTTCCTGTCGATCGTTGCTCCCCAACGGTGATGTTTTCCTGCACAAGACTCAAAAACACAAGACACAAACATAAAAACTACGAAAAATTACAAACTTTACACTTGAGCTTTCACTCAAGACTCTATACTTGGGCGTTGTTAGGAGGTAGTTCGAGAGGAGTTTCCTCCACTTCGGTAAGATCTATGGGTCCTGTAATATCTGTACTTTTCCGTTTACAATTTCCGGCCATTTGGCATTTATTGTAAACCCTAATTATCCATATTTAATAATATGTGAAAATTCTTAAATGAATTGCTTAAACTATGTGGCTAAAAACCATACTCAAACTATGTTTTAGGGCTAATATTCATGGTATTTGAATAAAGTCCCTAAACTATATAAAATAAATCTCATAAATTATCTAAGTGTAAAAAAAAAAAAAAAAATTATACTTATTTAATTTGAAAAAAAAAATCCTAATGTGTTTTATTTAAATTAAAACACAAATTATATAAATTAAAATGACTTTTATAAATTTTTATGAATTTTTAAGAAATAATAAGATTTATTCCTAAATAAATCAAATAAATAAAGTTTAATTAAATAAATATTTTTAAAATAAAGTTCTATAAAAATATGTCATTTTATATCATTTTTATAGAAATAAACAATTCTTTTATAATTTAAATTTAATTTATACATTTAAATATCAAAATATATCAAATTTATTAACTAAAAACCCTATTTAACCTAACTAACTTAGTTTTTGGTTAAAACTTAACTACAAGGGCTAAACTGCCTTTCCTCAAACTTATTTTCAAGTTTAAGTTGACCGGAGTCAACTTAACAAACCTCAGGGACCAAAGTTGTATTTTTCTGTTTTAAAACCCACCCAAAAGGGGTCGTGGGTTCGAAACAAGGGGAACCCGGTTTTGAGTTCTGAATATTCGAAAACGCGTTTTGAGATGATAAGAGCAAAGATTCGTAACTGAAATCCCATTACAACTCATAAACGAGCATGATGAACTCGTTTAATTCGGAATTTTAACTCGTAACAGTAGAAAACGGCTAAAAACTTTAAACCGTCTTAAACCGTAATCAAAACTCGTTAATTCGCGAATTTATTTGTCGAATTGAGGTTGTACAAACCTCGACGACACCTAATGCGTCCATTTGAAACAAATCACAACTCCTAACACTCTCTAATTCTCTCTCTCGGAATCTCAGTTCAGACGAACTGAACAACGAGTCCAGAACTTCGATCAGTTGATCATTCCAGGTAATTCAATACGTCATTAGGCTCGGAATTGAACGTATAACAAAAGCCCTATGGTTAATTGAGTTCCTATTATACGGATTCATCGAATTCGAACAAACTCAGATTAGGGTTCTTGTGTTTCAAACGGATTTGGGATTTTATTTCGAAAACGTCGTTAAAAGGAACCTCTCTCCGTTTGTTTACGAGTTAGTCACTTGGCCGAGATGGCCGGGTGCGCGTATTACGAACGAGAGGTCACGGGTTCGAGTCCGGCTAAGGCCCTCACCCGTGAGCCTTTTTTTTGCTTAAACGAACACAAACCGGATCCAAGATCCGGGTTAAATATAACCCAATTCAACTTATTACCAGGTTAGCCACTTGGCCCAACGGTCAGGTGCACTGCTGCTAAGCCAAGTAGCCCAGGTTCGATCCGCCTTGTGGCCGGTTCGCCCACTTTTCAACATTTTCCTATTTTTGATTTTTCTTTTTATTAAATCTTTAATCTTTAAAAATTCATAACTTTTTATTTACAACTCGAAAATGTACAAATAAATAGTCCAAATTTTTTTGTAATAAAATTCTCTACTGTTTTATAAAATAAAAACAGAAAACTTTCTGAGTTTATAAAATTAATTATTTAAAAGTCTAAATTTAAAGCTTGGACTATTTATTTAAAATTAGTAAATCTATTCCAAAAATTATACAAAAATTACAGAAACTTAATCTATATATTTTTAACAAAATATTAAGTTTCTGGAACTTTTAGACATTTTTACTAATTTTTACTAATTTTGTTTTGTAATTAAATCAATGGAATTATTGATTTAATTAAACTAAAAATAAGTAAATTTTATAAAAATTTACTTATTAACAGAAAATATTTATAAAATTTATAATTTAAATTATATTTATATTCTTACTATCTTTTTGACATATTTAGTTAATTAAACACATTTATTAACTAAATTACTAAATAAGTAATTAATTAAATAATCACTTAAAATATTTTATAAAATCTGAAATTATATTTAAATTACTAAACATAATAATTTAGTAATTTAAATACTTGCACACCTTAAACTATAACCAAATTACTTTTCAAACCTTAAACTTTCCAAAATCCTAATTTCCCAAATTCGAGAACACGAACAAACCTTAGCTTATTCCTTTAAACTAAATGACTAAACTACAACTATAATAGGTTAATTGTGACCTACTTTGGATTATATCTTTGGATCAAACTTAGCTCAGAAACTACTTACAAACCATGTGAGTTTTCATGCCCCTCTTTATACATTTTATCACTTTTGGGGTGAAACATGTTCCTATATAATTACACTTACACTATTGACAAATCTCACAACTTGAAACAAATTCCCTTATGTTAGACTTGTTTAATTGCATTATGTGGCTTATTTGTTGATTACACTAGTTCATATTATTAACTGTTTCGACAGCCTATGAATGGAATTAGTGGTACCATGTGGGTTAGCTACCCCATGCATTTATTTGATCTAGGATGCATGTAATGAATTCTGAAACTGAAAAACTGTTAACTATATGTTGGACAATCTGAATTGGATAAATCTTAAAAGGAAGGTTTAATTTGGACTGTGTGTATATACAATAAGACTATAATGTATTACTTGTCTTAGCATGGAATTTGTACTTTATCTAAACTACTATATCTATATCTACCATGATTGCTCACCAACAATTCATTTTGTTGATAACTCTTATTTTAAACATGTTTCAGGTGCACCAAGTTCAAGCAACGCTTGATTTATGTTCAACACTTAGGCTTGGACTTAGAAATTTGAAATCTGATTTTATCTTGTTTGGAACTATGTTTTGTCTTGTTTATTTGAACTATTTGTAGCCTTTGAGGCACTTTTAATATTATTGAATAAAATTATGAAATTTTAATAGTTCCAAGTGCTACGAGCAATCTGGTCACAATTCGGGTCATACTCCGACGTGTTCCGCCGCCCGGTTGGGGTGTGACAGGTCCCCCTACATAGTGTTTCAAACGATGGCCATTTACTTTCCATGTATTCCCATCGGCTTCATCTAACAACTCAATCGTCCCGTATGGAAAAACCTCCTTGACCACATATGGTCCCGACCACTTGGACTTTAACTTCCCCCCAAACAACTTCAACCGGGAGTTATAAACAAGTACCTTATCCCCCTTTCTAAACTCCCTCACTCTCTTAAGCCTCCTATCGTGAAATGCCTTAGTTTTCTCCTTAATATTCCATGAACGTTCTTATGCCGCACCCCTAAGCTCCTCTAACTCATGAATTTGGAAAAATCGTTTTCGAGCGGCTTCGGTTAAGTCTAGGTTCACGGTCTTGAGAGCCCAAAGCGCACGATGTTCCAATTCTACGGGTAGGTGACATGCTTTTCAATAAACGACCATAAACGGGGTGGTTCCTAAGGGTGTTTTGTGTGCGGTTCGGAACGCCCATAAAGCATCATCTAGCTTCTCGGACCAATCTTTCCTATTTTTCCCTACGGTTTTCTCTAGGATTCGCTTCACTCCTCGATTGGCATTCTCAACTTGACCGCTTGTTTGGGGGTGATATGCGGTGGACAAACGATGAGTGACCTCGTAGCGTGCTAACACTTTTTCCATCACGGCGTTGCAAAAATGAGCGCCACGGTCACTTATGAGAGTTCTTGGTGTACCAAAACGAGTGAATAACTTCTTTAGGAATCTCACCACCACTCGGCCATCATTTGTGGGAAGAGCTTGAGCCTCTACCCACTTTGAAACATAGTCAATCGCCACGAGGATGTACCGATTCCCACTAGAGATGGGGAATGGTCCCATGAAGTCAATGCCCCAAACGTCGAATATTTCAAGGATCTGGATTGGATTTTGAGGCATCTCGTTCTTGGATGAGATATTGCCGGTACGTTGGCACGCATCACATCTCCTAACAAACTCTAAGGCGTCATTAACTACCGAAGGCTAATAAAACCCACAATCAAACACCTTTTGGGCGGTGGTGTGAGGACCATGGTGACCTCCCGTTAAACCCTTATGAACATGCCTAAGGATTTCATTACCTTCCTCCTTCGTCACACACCTCCTAAGAATCCTATCTCCTCCTATCCTAAAAAGAAAAGGGTGATCCCAAATGTACCTTCTAGCATCCCTAAAAAATTTCTTCCTCTGTTGGGTTGTCATACCCTTCAACACAACTCCATTCGCTAGGTAATTTGCCAAATCAGAGATCCATGGCATACCTTCCTTCTCCGCTGCCACAAACTCAACCGACTCGTGAGGGAATTTATCACCTATCGCCTCCTCACGAATCTCCTCTCTCTTCGGGTCCTCCAACCGTGACAAATGGTCGGCCGTAACATTCTCCGCTCCTCTCTTATCCTTAATTTCTATATCGAACTCGGAGAGCAATAGGATCCACCGTATGAGACGTGGCTTAGCATCTTTCTTTTGGAAGAGAAAACACAAAGCAGAATGATCAGTGAAAACGGTGGTTTTCGAAAGCACGAGGTATGAACGAAATTTATCGAATGCGAATACTACGGCTAGGAGCTCTTTCTCTGTGGTGGTATAGTTTTCTTGAGCATCATTTAGAGTTTTGCTCGCGTAGTAGATGGGGTGGAAGTGCTTATCCCGTCTTTGCCCCAAAACTGCACCAACTGCGTAGTCACTCGCATCACACATGAGCTCAAAAGGTAAGCTCCAGTCGGGTGATATAAGAATGGGGGCACTGATTAACTTTTCTTTCAAAAAATCAAAGGCTTTGAGACACTCCTTATCAAAGACAAACGGGGCATCCTTCTCGAGGAGTCGGGTCATGGGCCGAGTAATTTTTGAAAAATCCTTGATAAAACGCCTATAAAAGCCCGCATGACCGAGAAAACTACGGATCGACCTAACACTCGTCGGTGGGGGTAACCTGCTGATTGTATCTATTTTGGCTCTATCCACCTCTATGCCATCTCGTGAGATCTTATGGCCTAACACTATCCCTTCCGTCACCATGAAGTGACATTTCTCCCAATTCAACATCAATTTCGTCTCCGTACACCGCTTCAACATCTTCCCCAAATTAATCAAACACTGGTCAAAGGAGCCTCCGTAAACCGAGAAGTCATCCATGAAAACTTCCATGGAAGTCTCAATCATATCCTGGAATATAGCGACCATACAACACTGGAAGGTAGCCGGAGCGTTACATAACCCGAATGGCATGCGGCGGTACGCATATGTGCCATAAGGGCATGTAAATGTCGTCTTATCCTGATCCTCCGGTGCGATGGGAATCTGGAAGTATCCCGAAAATCCGTCGAGAAAACAGTAAAACTGTTGACCCGCCAGACGCTCCAACATCTAATCGATGAACGGTAGAGAGAAATGGTCTTTCCGGGTGGCGTCGTTTAATTTTCGGTAATCAATGCACACACGCCAACCGGTGACCGTACGCGAACGGATTAGCTCATTATTCTCATTCATGACCACTGTCATCCCCCCTTTCTTCGGGACAACTTGGGTCGGGCTCACCCATGGGGAATCAGAAATTGGGTAAATCACCCCGACATCTATCAACTTCAAAACCTCCTTCTTCACTACCTCTTGCATGTTTGGATTGAGACGCCTTTGAGGTTGCACCACCGGCTTATATTCATCCTCCATAAGAATCCGGTGAGTACAATAGGCGGGGCTTATGCCCTTAATATCCGAAAGGCTCCATGCAATTGCCTCTTTGTGCAACTTCAGCACCTCTAACAACCTCAACTTCTCCTCCTCCATCAACTTAGAGGAGATAATAACGGGAAGACTCGAACCCTCTCCTAAATAAGCATACTCTAGGTGTGAAGGCAAAACCTTTAGTTCTAAAGGGGTTGGTATCTCTAAAGGAGCTCTCTCACTCTCATTCCTAACCTCACTAAGCTCCATCACCTCGGGAAACCACAGGGTTTCCTCCTCTTCTTCTTCACTCTCCTACAATTCATCAAGCACTCCCCCTCCCAACAAATCGACTCCACTGATATACTCGAGACATTGGCCCACGCCCGACATGAATGAATTCAAGAAATAGACGGAGTGGCATGGGCGCTCTAAAATCACTAGAATCGTTTGGGTGTTGCATGGATCTAGCTACCTCAAATGTGACCTTCTCGTCACCAACGCAGAGTGAAATTTTTCCATCATAAACATCGATGAGTGCCTTTGCGGTGCGCAAAAATGGACGGCCTAGAATGATAGGAACTCCCTCATCAGCTTCCATATCAAGAATGACAAAATCGATCGGGAAGACAAACTTATCGACCTTAACAAGTAAATTTTCAATGATACCACGAGGGTATTTGACGGAACGATCGGCTAGGGATAAAGTCATGCGAGTGGGTGAAAGTTCACCTAGGTCTAGCTTCTCATAGAGGGAAAACGGCATCAGGTTGATGCTAGCACCTAGGTCGGCTAAAGCTCTACATTGGGTATCACTACCGAATAGGCATGGAATGGTGAAGATACCCGGATCCGTCAGTTTTTCTGGTAATTTGTTCAAAACAACCGCGAAACAACCTCCGGTCAATGGAATGTTTGAGAGCTCCCTCAATCGATCCTTTCTTTTAAGAAGGTCCTTCAAAAACTTGTCATATTTGGGCATGCATTGGAGAGCCTCAATGAACGGGAGATTAATTTTTAGTTGTTTGAACATGTCGAGAAAATGCCCGTATTCCTTGGCATATTTCTGTTGCTTAAGGCGGGCAGGATACGGGACTCGTGAAAGATCTATAACTGGTGAAGGCCTAGACTCTATCGGTCTCTTCTCAACGCTCCTCTCCACTTGGGGCTCGATGGTGTGTGCGGTAATTGCTGGGTCTAGCCTAGATTGCACTTTACCGGGAGCCTTCAACTCAATTTCCTTATCAACTGGCTCCTCCTCCTCTATCTCTTGCCCTTCTCTCACTTTCGGTTCACCTAAAATTCTTCCGCTACGAGTGGTGATGGCTTTCGCATGAGCATTCGGATTAAGTTGAGTGCCACCCGGAAATTGACCGGGTAACCTCTCCTTAAGTTTTCTAGCCATGTCACCAACGGACCTTTGAAGGTCAAGGAAAGCGGACTGCTGATTTTTAAGAAGAATATCGTGTTCAGAAAGAGTTTTCTTGGTGACCTGATCCTTAACAACTAACTGTGACAGGAGTTCCTCAATTCTATCTAAACCCTTGTTTGAACCCTGACCACTAGATGATCCCTGACCAACTGAACCTCTATTACCATTACCCTGTCCCCGGTTGTTAAACTGATTTCCAAACTGACCCTGTCCACCTGAACTCCCAGAACTGAACTGACCTTGACCCCGATTAAAATTAGATTGGAAACCAGGGGGGTTACCGAAAGAACGCCAATTTGAATTATTATTACGCCAGTTCGAATTATAGTTATTATTATTAAAAGCATTTAATGGACCTCTCGACTGATCGGCTACGAAATCGACTTGTTCCTCACTCATCAACGGGCAATGTAAAGTGCTATGACCTCCCCTACAGAACTCACATTTGTCTACCTTGGCTTTTATCTCTTTCATCTCACGGTGCAAGTTCTCTAGAGCAGCAGCAACACTAGTATCCAGTGTGACCTGGTGAACACCTTTGGTAGATGAGGTTGCACTAGTGATAGGAGTGGTATTCCTATTTGCTGACCGCTGCTCAGACTCAGATTGGGCAAAACTCTCAAACATATCTAGGCATTCGGTTACTGATTTCTTACCCATGAGGTGTCCTCCCGCTGAAGTATCGAAACGAGCTTTCGTGTCATAATTGAGACCATTATAGAATTTCTCTACAAGGGCCCAATCAGAGAGACCATGCTGGGAGCATCGAGCAAGTAGGTTTTGGAAACGCTCCCAAGCAAGGTAATAGGACTCATCGGGTTCCATGCGGAACGAGTGAATCTGATCACGGAGGCGAGATGCCTTAGCGGGTGGGAAATACTTCTTGAGAAATCCATCCCTAAGGGTGGCCCAAGTAGTGTATGTGCCTGCGAGTTGAGAATCGAGCCAAGTGGCAGCTCGATCGGCTAGAGTGAATGGGAAAAGTTGGAGAAAGATGGCATCATTGGTGGCTCCTTGTAGCTGGAACGTACCTAAAATGTGAGTGAGGCGGGCGATATGTGCAGGTGAGTCCTCATCATCATGACCGTGAAATTGACACGTGTTAGAGATGGCGGTCATGATGTACGAGGGGATTTGCCACGAATTTTCATTGGCGATGGGTGGAATAGTGATGGGTGAGTTTAGACCAGTGAATCCTAGGGTGGATTGTTGGTGAACAGTCTGACGGTCGGCCATTTGGTCGACTCAGAAAAGTGGTGGGCTGGATGGTGGTGAAGAAAAAATACTAACCTCCAGCGCGATATCCGTTAGTGGGAAGTTGTTCTCTTTCTTTGGCTTAGGTAGCGGCCCCTTTGAGCGCGTATGCATAAACTTGGTTCTCAAAAACTGCAAAACTAACACAAGGAAACATGTGAGAAGACTCTATTATTATACTAATTTTTTTTTTTTTACGAAAGATAACTAAAAAGACACGACTGATTAGATACCTACGACTCAAAATATTACACAAGTAGTACGTATTTATTATGCAGTCTGATCAAAGCTAATGAACGCAATCGCCAAGAGTTCCCCGGTAATGGCGCCAAAAACTTGATGTTCTAAACGTAGTTATTAAATTATTAACTAAATTAACCTATTCTAGAAACTAAGTTATACTCTAGACTCTCTAAAACTCGACTAAACTACTAACCGGCAAGTGAACCGATCGACTCTAGTACAGCTAAATAAGTCCGGAAATCGAACCCACGAAACTCTATTTATTACGTAAATTAGACTCACTTAAACAGACTGACTGGCACGACTAATTGTTTTTACATTTTTTTTGGGGGGGGGGGGTTTGTCTAAAATCCTAAGAGAAAGGCGATTAAATTACTATCAATTAACTAAATTACCTAAGACACGAAGGTGATTTTGGGTTTTACTTCAGATGACGATGGGTAACTACATAGACTGGAATCCTGGGATACTTCAAGCTATACTTTTAACGGATGCAAGTTAATAAGGAACCGGGATCATAAATTTCTAACTTCTTGAGACACCGAACAGGACTCCCGACCCTTTTCGGGAAGACACCTAAGGAACTCTGAAGGCTGCTGAAAACACCGGTTGATCTAGACTTCCTCTCGGTTATCTAAATGTTTATGTAAAGTACCCTAATGTGACCTACTCCCTCTCGGGTTGTAAACCTAGGATGACTTGGGTTCTTGATTCGACTCGATAGACAAATATTAGCAAGGCAACTACGACAGACTTCTCTCAAAGACCACCCTAGCAATTTACCAATTTAGACCTATCAATAATCTCGCACCTCTCGGCTATTAAGATTAGTATAACACCTAGACCTATTCAATTATCAAATATAGCTTCTAAGGTATTTTGGCCAATTAACCCAACAAATCACAACGCAAGTTAATGATCTAGCATGACCCTATTACGCGAAAGACATTCACCAAAGATCATACGAAGCAATATATAACAATTAGAATAATTCTAAGCATGCATATTCAACGAATCAATAATCAAGTTTGCTACTTTATCATGAAATCCAAAATTAACAAGCATCCAATATAAAAATCACAACTTTAGCATCCCATTCATCATAATCTAGGTAGTTTATCTAATTTAGCTACTCATCATTATCCAAATCAAAGACGCAATTTCAACAAAGTGGGAAAACATGGTAAAAATTAAGAAAACAAAGAATTGATAAACCCGGTGTCACACCCCGACCGACGGCGGAAAACGTCGGGGCGTGAAGCTGTGCAGACTGTTCATAGCTCATGGTTGCTAAAGTTTGAATAATTTAAACATTCATTTTCATTACACGTAGAAAGTTCATACCATACAAGAACCAAATGTAGCGATTACAAAATATAAATAGCTTAGATTAATTGCTAGGTCCAAATCCTATATGTAGCAGCTTGTAATACTTCAAACATTGTCACCTGAAACATGGTTAAAAACAAAGTCAACTAAAAAGTTGGTGAGAATACATAGGTTTTCGTGTCATGTAATAGAATATAGTGTTGTGTGTATACAATTCATACAAACATGGCAATTAAGGCATTTATGGAGAGATACCATCGTGTGACCTGGTAGTACAATCAAACATTTGTAACTAGCATGCAAAACAAACGCGTGTTGGCAGTAACAGTCACCCTACCTGGGTGGGTTTGTCAGACTCAATAGATCTATCACTGTTTACTGTAGGCTATAAAATAGTTAATGATTGCACGTGAATAGCAAACTGCGTGTTGGTCTACACACCTAGTACTCAAGCACAAAGCTCAAAATTGTAACACATGATTGTAGGGTGGAATTGTATATTGTGTAGTTTGTAAACATAGTAAATAGAACGCATGTTCCACCCCAAAAGTTTGTAAATAGAGTAAAAGAGGGGCTATGTAACTCACTTGTGTTGGGGCGTGTAGTTTGCACAGATCAACAAAAATACCAAGCGTGTTGTAGGTCGCTACGTTTGACCTATTGAATGAGGGTATAACGCGTGTCACTGTTTGTGTTATTTTGTGTCCAAAGTGGGTTCGTTGGTGGTTTGTGTGTTTAGGGTTGGTTTTGGAATAATAAATTAGTAGCGATATATATATATATATTTATTTAAATAAAATTTAATTAAACGATATTTGTTTAAATCAATATATATATATATTTGTATAAATAAAAATGATTATATAAATTCACTATTTCATCGGTTTTGAAACTATCGGGAATTAATCGTTTTAAATTTCTAAATCAGCGATTTGGTATATAAATGATTCCCGGGTTTTGGGATTTTATAACTTAAATTTTTATAAACAAGTTTTGAAATGTTTAAATAAAAACATATTAAATTAAGTTTGAAAATAATAAAATTAAAGTTTCTGGTCAAGGAGCACGACCGTGCTCAAGTAGGGCACGACCGCGCTCGTTGCCGGGCGTGACCGTGGTGGTCTGAGCGCGCCCGTGGTCGAGTCAGAAGTCACTACAGAGGGTCTGGACATAGAGCACGACCGTGCTCGTATCTGGCACGACCGCGTCTAGTGTTTGTTTTTGGTCAAGACTTGTTTGATCGGTAAGCATGACCGGGCCACACCTGGGGCACGACTGTGCTTGGTCAGGCACGACCGCGCTCAGGGATGAGCGCGACCGTGTCGGGCCTTTTTCAGACACAATTCGATCGATTCTTATATTAATAGCTTCTATATTTATAGGGCTTTCACTTAGTGGATGATTACGAATGTTTCTACATAGTTTAATTGTATTTATATCATGTCTAGAGTGTAGTTCGAGTAAAATTTATGTTTCGGCTTTTTGGTTCCAAATCGGATCGATTTGAGTGTTTCTACAACTAATTGACATAGGGCTTTCGTAGTAGAGGTAGATACAAAGCTGAAGACGTGTTACTTACTTGTTGAAAGTGGGCAATTGAATGCGGTCGGCTACGGGTCGAGCGGCTTCGTTTCTTGGCGATCAATCGGACGACAGAGGTGTTGTGAGCGTCGAGTGAGAGTTCTGAGAGATTGAGTGGGTGTATATGAGAGTGTAGGAAACGTGCAACTGACTCTATATCGACGAATTTGAGAGGCTCGGTTGTGGTGTGAATGGGATTAATTAATTGTGCAAATTGGACGACAATTGATGCGTGTTTTAGACGAATTTTAGTCGAGTATGGTCTGATGCGCGAAGACCGGCTTTTCTTTATTTTAATTTTCGCGAATTCAGAAGGTATGGTATGGTTTGACTTTCTGCAGTCAAGTGGGTTCATCAGCGCGACCGTGCCTACTTTAGGCGCGACCGTGCTTAGGTCTGCAGGCGCGACCGTGCCTAGTCCTAGGCGCGACCGTGCTTGCCTAGTTTTGTAGTTTTTGAGTTTTGTCAGTTTTGGTCCTCGGGGCTTGTGAGATAATTGCGTTTTTGTTTAATTTATTGTAATAGAATAGTTTGTATATGTAACTGCATCGTAGTTTGTTTGTACACGAATCGAAACTGAAATGTGTTTGTTTATTGAAATCAAACGATTACATGATGAAAATCAGAAATGTTACAGTCTCCCCTTGTTGAGGGGATTTCGTCCCGAAATTCAACTAGTTGAGGCTGCAGAATTGGTGAATAGGTGAGGATACTTGAGTTTCATTTGGTCTTCACGTTCCCAAGTAAACTCAGGACCACGTTTAGAATCCCAACGGACTTTGACTATAGGAATGCGGCTGCGTTTGAGTTGCTTGATCTCACGGTCCATGATTTCCACCGGTTTCTCGACAAAGTGCATCGTTTCATCAATGCGCACGTCGTCAAGAGGTATGTGGAGGTTCTCATCAGCAAGACATTTCTTCAGGTTGGACACGTGGAAGGTTGGATGAACATTGTTGAGTGCTGGAGGTAGCTCAAGTTTGTAAGCCACTTTCCCGATTCTTTCAAGGATCTTGAACGGGCCTACGTAACGAGGTGCTAGTTGTCCTTTCTTTCCAAAGCGGATCACACCCTTCCAAGGGGATACTTTGAGAAGCACAAGGTCACCCACTTGGAATTCCAAGGGTTTTCGTCGCTTGTCGGCATAGCTCTTTTGTCGACTTCTCGCTACTCGGATGTTGTCACGGATTTGAAGGATTTTGTCGGATGTTTCCTGAATTAACTCGGGACCGGTGATTTGTGCTTCACCAATCTCGTTCCAACAGATAGGAGAACGGCATTTGCGACCATAAAGAGCTTCGAATGGAGCCATGCTGATGCTGGTGTGGTAGCTGTTATTGTAGGAGAATTCAATAAGTGCTAGATATGAATCCCAATTGCCACCAAAGTCTATGACACAGGCTCTCAGCATGTCTTCGAGGGTTTGGATTGTTCGTTCAGTCTGGCCATCAGTTTGGGGATGGTAGGCTGTGCTTAAATCCAATCGTGTGCCAAGTGCCTTTTGCAGAGATTGCCAAAATCTGGAAGTGAAACGAGCATCTCTGTCGGAGATTATGTTCAAAGGTATACCGTGTCGACTCACAATTTCGTTAATATAGATTCGGGCCAATTTCTCAACCCGATAGTCTTCACGGATGGGCAGGAAGTGTGCGGACTTTGTGAGACGGTCAATGATTACCCAAATGCTATCATAGCCGTTTGAAGTACGGGGGAGTTTAGTAATGAAGTCCATGGCTAGATTTTCCCATTTCCACACGGGGATTTCCGGTTGTTCAAGTAAACCGGAAGGACGTTGATGTTCGGCTTTGACTTTAGAGCAGGTTAGGCATTTTGCAACATAGAGTGCAATGTCTTTCTTCATACCAGGCCACCAATATTGTGGTCGAAGATTGTGATACATTTTATCCGCACCGGGATGGATAGAATACCGAGACTTGTGTGCTTCAGTCATGAGGAATTCCCGGAGATCATTGCGGTTGGGAACCCAAATACGATCCAAGAAATAAAGCAAGCCATTGTTTTTAGTCTCTAGTTGGAATTCAGCACCACACGACATTTCCTCATACATATTGCCCTCGGTAATCGAGACGTGTTGAGCTGCTAGAATACGGGTTTGAATGTCGGAATGAATCTTGACACTTTGGAGCATGACGCGTTCTTTACGGCTCAGCGCATCGGCTACAACATTAGCCTTACCGGGATGATAACGAATCTCGCAATCGTAGTCATTGAGTAGTTCAACCCAACGTCGTTGCCTCATGTTGAGTTCTTTTTGATTGAAGATGTGTTGGAGGCTTTTGTGGTCGGTAAATACCACACATTTCGTGCCATATAGATAATGTCTCCAAATCTTCAAGGCAAATATGACTGCACCTAGCTCCAGATCGTGCGTCGTATAGTTCTTTTCATGGATCTTGAGTTGCCTTGATGCATAAGCGATTACCTTGCCTCGTTGCATGAGAACACAACCAAGGCCTAGGTTAGAGGCATCGCAGTAGACGACTAGATCATCGTTTCCTTCTGGAAGAGTCAGAATAGGAGCATCACATAACTTCTGTTTAAGAGTTTGGAAAGCTTCTTCTTGTTTTGGCCCCCATTCATAAGGTTTACCTTTATGTGTCAAGGCGGTGAGGGGAACAGCAATCTTGGAGAAATTAGAAATGAACCTTCGGTAATAACCCGCTAAACCAAGAAACGAACAAACCTCGGTAGGGGTTTGAGGAGCACTCCAATTCTTGACAGCTTCGATCTTGGCAGGGTCGACATGTATTCCCTTTTTATTGACAACATGACCCAAAAATTGAACCTCCTTTAGCCAAAATTCACATTTGGAGAACTTGGCGTATAATTGTTCGGTTCTCAGGAGATCCAAAACCAGTCTAAGGTGCTGTTCATGTTCTTCCTCAGTCTTGGAATAGATCAAGATGTCATCGATGAAAACGATCACGAATTTGTCAAGGTATGGTTTGCACATGCGGTTCATGAGGTCCATAAAGACAGCAGGTGCATTGGTCAACCCAAAAGGCATAACCGTGAACTCGTAATGACCATATCTTGTTCGGAAGGCGGTCTTTGGAATATCTTCTTCTCGGACACGCAGTTGGTGATAACCAGATCGAAGATCAATCTTCGAGAAACAAGTAGAACCTTGGAGTTGATCGAAGAGGTCGTCAATCCTAGGTAACGGGTAGCGGTTTTTGATTGTAAGCTTGTTGAGCTCTCGATAGTCAATACACATGCGGAATGAACCATCCTTCTTTTTAACAAACAAGACTGGTGCACCCCACGGTGAATGACTTGGCCGTATGAAACCTTTGTCAGCGAGTTCTTGAAGTTGACTTGCAAGTTCTTGCAATTCGGAAGGTGCAAGCCGGTATGGAGCTTTAGCCACAGGGTTTGCTCCGGGTATAAGATCGATTTGAAGCTTTACTTCCCGAATAGGTGGAAGTCCGGGTAAGTCATCGGGAAAGACTTCGGGAAACTCCCGAATGATGGGAATATCTTCTATTCTTCTCTCCTTGTCTTCTTTTTGAATCACATGAGCTAGGAAAACCATGCACTTCTTTCGAATGTATTTCTGGGCAGTTATGCATGACATTAGTTTGAGTCCTTTGCAAGGTTTCTCGCCAAATACTTTCAATATGTCTCCCGATGGAAGAGGTACTCGGATGTACTTTTCAAAGCACATGACCTCGGCATGGTTTTTAGATAACCAATCCATGCCGATGATGACGTCAAAGCTTCCCAATGGCATTGGTATAAGGTTGACTGGAAACGTGTGACCATTGAGTTCTAGTGAGCAGTCATGAATGATGGAGTCAATAGTGATGGAGTTTCCATCCGCTACTTCAACGGTGAAGGTTTTCTCGAGTTTGGATCGTGTTTTTGCAAGTAAAGGTTCAAAGTTAAGTGACACAAAACTCTTATCGGCTCCGGTATCAAATAGTATAGATGAGAATGATACAAAAGTGTTGTGAGAATTTATAAAAATCCGTTGAAATTTAGGATAGGAGGAATAATAACACATTTATTTCATAGTTCGGATTGTTTTCAAGTAATCACATTTCTACTTGAACACAATGACATATTAAGGTTAATTAGACTTATATAATTTTCAAGGAGACGTGCTTTAGCCTATAGGTAAACACTCATCCCGAGAATTCCCAGGAAAGCATACGGATCCCTCGGTTGATTGGGATTTATATGAAATGCTTTCCTAGACAGAAAACCCAGAATACAGGTGTCACCCTTCCAGATTGCACGTGTCCTCTAATAATTAACAGAGTCTAAAACCTTAACGGGTATGAAAAATATTTTTGATAGGCATAGGTCCACGAGTATGAGTTTTTCCACAAGTTATGGCGATGATGACATAGAAGCAGTTAAGGAGGATATGCGGCTTAGGATACGGGTATGGATACGATTTATTTTATTATTTACGTATGCTTATTAAGTCTTGTAGTCTAAACAATTTAAGTATCAAATAACTAACACATAAGGCATGTGACATATAGCAAATAGCACGTATCACATAAAACATGTAGCTTGGCAATGTTGGGTGTCCTAAAGTTATAGTCTAGGTCAATGGTGTCTAATAACCTAATTCCCTATAACCAAGGCTCTGATACCAATCTGTCACACCCCGACCGACGGCGGAAAACGTCGGGGCGTGAAGCTGTGCAGACTGTTCATAGCTCATGGTTGCTAAAGTTTGAATAATTTAAACATTCATTTTCATTACACGTAGCAAGTTCATACCATACAAGAACCAAATGTAGCGATTACAAAATATAAATAGTTTAGATTAATTGCTAGGTCCAAATCCTATATGTAGCAGCTTGTAATACTTCAAACATTGTCACCTGAAACATGGTTAAAAACAAAGTCAACTAAAAAGTTGGTGAGAATACATAGGTTTTCGTGTTATGTAATAGAATATAGTGTTGTGTGTATACAATTCATACAAACATGGCAATTAAGGCATTTATGGAGAGATACCATCGTGTGACCTGGTAGTACAATCAAACCTTTGTAACTAGCATGCAAAACAAACGCGTGTTGGCAGTAACAGTCACCCTACCTGGGTGGGTTTGTCAGACTCAATAGATCTATCACTGTTTACTGTAGGCTATAAAATAGTTAATGATTGCACGTGAATAGCAAACTGCGTGTTGGTCTACACACCTAGTACTCAAGCACAAAGCTCAAAATTGTAACACATGATTGTAGGGTGGAATTGTATATTGTGTAGTTTGTAAACATAGTAAATAGAACGCATGTTCCACCCCAAAAGTTTGTAAATAGAGTAAAAGAGGGGCTATGTAACTCACTTGTGTTGGGGCGTGTAGTTTGCACAGATCAACAAAAATACCAAGCGTGTTGTAGGTCGCTACGTTTGACCTATTGAATGAGGGTATAACGCGTGTCACTGTTTGTGTTATTTTGTGTCCAAAGTGGGTTCGTTGGTGGTTTGTGTGTTTAGGGTTGGTTTTGGAATAATAAATTAGTAGCGATATATATATATATATATTTTTAAATAAAATTTAATTAAACGATATTTGTTTAAATCAATATATATATATATATTTGTATAAATAAAAATGATTATATAAATTCACTATTTCATCGGTTTTGAAACTATCGGGAATTAATCGTTTTAAATTTCTAAATCAGCGATTTGGTATATAAATGATTCCCGGGTTTTGGGATTTTATAACTTAAATTTTTATAAACAAGTTTTGAAATGTTTAAATAAAAACATATTAAATTAAGTTTGAAAATAATAAAATTAAAGTTTCTGGTCAAGGAGCACGACCGTGCTCAAGTAGGGCACGACCGCGCTCGTTGCCGGGCGTGACCGTGGTGGTCTGAGCGCGCCCGTGGTCGAGTCAGAAGTCACTACAGAGGGTCTGGACATAGAGCACGACCGTGCTCGTATCTGGCACGACCGCGTCTAGTGTTTGTTTTTGGTCAAGACTTGTTTGCTCGGTAAGCACGACCGGGCCACACCTGGGGCACGACTGTGCTTGGTCAGGCACGACCGCGCTCAGGGATGAGCGCGACCGTGTCGGGCCTTTTTCAGACACAATTCGATCGATTCTTATATTAATAGCTTCTATATTCTTAGGGCTTTCACTTAGTGGATGATTACGAATGTTTCTACATAGTTTAATTGTATTTATATCATGTCTAGAGTGTAGTTCGAGTAAAATTTATGTTTCGGCTTTTTGGTTCAAAATCGGATCGATTTGAGTGTTTCTACAACGAATTGACATAGGGCTTTCGTAGTAGAGGTAGATACAAAGCTGAAGACGTGTTACTTACTTGTTGAAAGTGGGCAATTGAATGCGGTCGGCTACGGGTCGAGCGGCTTCGTTTCTTGGCGATCAATCGGACGACAGAGGTGTTGTGAGCGTCGAGTGAGAGTTCTGAGAGATTGAGTGGGTGTATATGAGAGTGTAGGAAACGTGCAACTGACTCTATATCGACGAATTTGAGAGGCTCGGTTGTGGTGTGAATGGGATTAATTAATTGTGCAAATTGGACGACAATTGATGCGTGTTTTAGACGAATTTCAGTCGAGTATGGTCTGACGCGCGAAGACCGGCTTTTCTTTATTTTAATTTTCGCGAATTCAGAAGGTATGGTATGGTTTGACTTTCTGCAGTCAAGTGGGTTCATCAGCGCGACCGTGCCTACTTTAGGCGCGACCGTGCTTAGGTCTGCAGGCGCAACCGTGCCTAGTCCTAGGCGCGACCGTGCTTGCCTAGTTTTGTAGTTTTTGAGTTTTGTCAGTTTTGGTCCTCGGGGCTTGTGAGATAATTGCGTTTTTGTTTAATTTATTGTAATAGAATAGTTTGTATATGTAACTGCATCGTAGTTTGTTTGTACACGAATCGAAACTGAAATGTGTTTGTTTATTGAAATCAAACGATTACATGATGAAAATCAGAAATGTTACACCCGGATAGCCAAACCACGAGCTTGATCGATCCTAGGACTCCAACCTTCAACCGTTTCTCCTTCTTGCTTGAAATTGCTCCAAAATCTCTCCAAAATTCGTCCTAGATTCTTCAAAATCAGCTAGGTTTTACAAGAATATGATTGAGATGTATTTATACCCCAATCTAGCATCAACCCACCTGAAAGTCGAAACATTCTGTGGAAAATAGGCTTTCGCCACCCGCGGAGCCCATTGGCTTCCATTCTCGCGGGTGGTGAGGAGTTAATTTCTGTGTGTTGTGATGCAACTCCCTCGCGGCCCGCGAGGGACAACTCCTGACCTTCTCGCGGGTGGTGAGAAGGTGTTTCTTCTCGAATTTCATGCTTTTAATTGACTCTTGACCTCCCGATCTCTTCCGGTACTCGGTTTTGCATATTTTTGACTCGTTTTCTGCCCATTTCAGCAACAACTATCACTCGAGACCTAGTAAACACAAATGGATCAGCAGTAACATATTCTAACTAAAAACTAAAAGAAAACTAAACAAAACCACTCAAACTGAACACGATAAATGGGTGTATTTTGCAATACATCAGTTTCCATGAGTTTTCTCAACTCAAATGGGTTTTCAATCTAACCTTCACCTATATATATATAGGGGACGTATCAAATGAAACCCCTGAGTTGTTGTGCAAACCCTTAAACCCATTTCTAGCCACAAATTCAATTTTCTTTATATATGTTTATTTTTAATCCTAGAAGGGCAATTGTGTCATTTGTTTTTCATAAAACCCTAAATCTATGCCCTTTTATTTCTGCAAACAAGCAATTCATCCAAACAATTTTTCTTTTCTCTCTTCCATTTTTCTTCGTCATCCCAAGATGAAGCACCATATCGGAGACCATGGAGACGCCTGAAAATCCAACACATCTGCCGGGAAGACCTTCAACTCGATGTCAATCTCCGGTCGGTGAATCAAAACAAGGAAGCAGCCAAGCAACTCTGGAACCAGATCTGAAACGTTCGGTTCCATCAGATCTGTTAACAACCCAACTCTCAGATCTCGTTTCTGTTGTTCTCGAGCATGGTACACGGTAGGATCAAGACGCCATAGCCCTTTGCCACACGGTAAGGTCTCGTTTCTGTTTTCCTTTTTCAAGGCGAGTCCGATTTCATCAAACACCGTAATAACGGAGACGTTTTAGCGATTGATGATAAGTTTTTGGGTGTTGAATTTGATACATCGATGGACGATAAGTTTTTTAGTGTAATTGAATTGTCATATTTTAGTAAATAAAGATGATTTAAACAAAAAAAATTGTTCTGTATTCAATCTGTTAGACAAATTTTTTTTGGTGTAGACAATTTTTTTTTGTCTATAAGTATAGATATTCACGTTTATATCAGTTAAACAAAACAAAAAATATTTTCTGTTAAACAAAAATTTTATCCTATGGTCTTAATCGAATTTGTTAAAAAAATATATATATTTTATCCTATAGTTTTAATCGACTTTTATGCTATAGTTTTAATCGAATCCGTTAAATATATATATATATATATATATATATATATATATATATATATATATATATATATAGGGTAAGTATATGAAGAAAACCCATTGAGTTGAAAAAATTATGAAAACTCTCTATTAACGTATGTAACAGCTAAAAATAAAAAAAAATTTAGATAGATTCTATATTTAATTTTATAACCTTTGGCAAAAAAAAAGCGCCGAGTGGTTTTTTTATAAAATCGCTGAACATTGTTACGTATGTAAAACGTGAATTTTTGTTATTTTTTCATGTGTTACATATGTTACTGCTGACGTCATGCTGACCAATATTTAAAAAAAACGTTAATTTCAGTTATTTTTAAAAAAAAAAGTATTCGACGGTTTTTTGTTTTTTTGTGATGAAAATAGTAATAAAAAAGGCTAAAAAAAATAAATTACATTGAGTTTCTATGAGTTTTCTCAACTCAAATGAGTTTCCAGTATATCCTTATCCTTTGGGGGGGGGGGGGTGGGATGGGTTTAGGTTTTAGTATGAGGGTTAGACTTTTGGGTGTACTACACATATGCAGCGCCTTTAATGAGGAGTTTTTTGGTTTTCTCATGCAAATGAGTTTTCTAGTAAACTCACCCCTATATATATATATATATATATATATGGGACGTATCAAATGAAAACCCTGAGTTGTGAAAACCCATAAACTCAATATGGTCCGCATATTCAATTTTGAATATTTTATTTTGTGGTTAAGATTTAATCTGGATTTTTCTTTTTTCTTTTTCTTTTTAAAATTCTTAAAGTATATCCAAAAGGATAAATTAGTAATTTACATCTTAATTTAATAAAAGAACTATCTCTCTCTATATTTCTCTCTCCAAATTCAGGTGTTTTTAGATAGTTTTCACAAATTAGTCAAAAACATCTGTAAAATCAATATACACAAATCAACTAAAAATTCTACGTCCAAATACCCTAATATTTTTACAAATCAGAAAAAAAAACATATACACAAATAAAAAAAATTACATCCAAATACACAAATATCTTAACAAATAAACACGTGTAAATTCAGTTTACATATGGGTAAATACTCTATTACACTTTTGTAATTTCAGTTTACACATATGTACATTTAAATTACACATGTGTAAAAGAATCAAATAAACATGTAAAACTAAATACACATGTCTAGAAATAAAAACTTACTGTAGTCAAACTAAAAAGTTAAAGCTCAAAATGAATCCACATTGCTAACAAGGAATTCGGTCTGAGTTGGAGCCACTCCCCCCGGTTACATAGCACTTGTTGGAATTGCATTTATTACACACCGCATCCTTCTTGGGCCCCTGTTTCTTGCCAAAATTTAATTTATGTTAAAAACGGTAAAAATGAAGATTGTATTTAACTAAGAAACTGTTACTAATCAAATATTATACCTTGACCCCAAGACGTTAAGTTCACATAAATGAGATCTGCTTAATCGATGGAATGAACCCAAAAATCAATGGAATTGAAGGAATAAACCCAAAAACATAAAACCCAAAAATCGGTTTACACTTGTGAAAAATTGGTTTACACTTTTGTAAAATCGGTTTACACATGTGTAAATTCGATTTACACTTGTGTAAATTCAAATAACCAATTCATTAGTAAATCAAAAACAAGATATCACAAATCAGATTAGAACTCACATCATTTTATATCACATAGAGAATATTTTACTCACATATAAGATAATCATAACAAACAGATGTTTTCAAAATAATTACTTGGATTGGCTTTGATATTTTGGTATTTATCACAGGCCACATCTATCCTCTACCACTGATGTAAAAATAGAAGATGCAACATTTCCATTGGATTTCAATAGCTTTTTCACTAAATACTGAACCTACAAAAAATACGATAAATAAAGTAAAATACTTTTTACAAAATAAAAAAGATTACAAAGACATGGAAATGAAAAAGCTAAAACCAAGAACATGTTATACTTTTTTTATCATTTTCTTATTTCAGAAAACATATCATATAAATAATATCCCAAGAACAACAAATTCGATTAAAACTGTAGGATAAATTTTTTGTTTAACAAAACATATTTTTTGTTTTGTTTAACAGATCTAAACGTGAATATCTATACTTATAGACAAAAAGAAATTTGTCTACACTAAAAATTTTTTGTCTAACAGATTGAATACAGAACAAATTTTTTTGTTTAAATCATCTTTATTTACTAAAATATGACAAATCAATTACACCAAAAAACTTATCGTCCATCGATGTATCAAATTCAACACCCAAAAATTAGCATCAATCGCTAAAACGACTCCGTTATTAGGGTGTTTGACGAAATCAGACTCACCTTCAAAAAGGAAAACAGAAACGAGATCATACCGTGTGGCAAAGGGCTATGGCTTCTTAATCCTACTGTGTAACATGCTCGAGAACAACATTAATGAGATCTGAGAGTTGGGTTATTAACAGATCTGAAGGAACCGAACGTTTCAGATCTGGTTTCCAGAGCTGCTTGGCTGCTTCCCTGTTTTGATTCACCGACCGGAGATTGATAGCGAGTTGAAGATCTTCGCGGCAGAAAGAGATTTCGGACAGAAAGAGATTTCGGACAGATATTTTCGAACAAAACAGTTCTCGGACAAAAGTTTTTGAACGAAAAGCCATTAAAAGAAAATAGTTCTAAACACCAAAGTTTTCGGTCGAAATATATTTCGACCGAAAAAGATTTCGGACATAGGAGTTTTCGGATGAGATATGTAGGTTATAACATTGTTCCATTCGTGACACATGAAACAGATATAATAGCATCCCACCTAGCTTGAAGTTTCAGTGCTAAGGGAGATAGACACAGTAGAAGTCTGGTGAGTTCTTATTGCCCTTTTTTTCATAATGGTTTTGGGCTTGCATGCATACTGGTAGAAAGATTTTAATGGCAAAGTATTTATTTTATAAAAGGTTATTTTTATAAGATGAAAGAGGAAAGCAGTATTTTGTAAAAATGTTATTTTATATAAAAAGAAAGAGAAAGGCATAGCTTTTTATAAGAAGGTCATTTTTATAAAAAGAAAGGTAAAGTGTTAAAGAGAATAGTACTATCTTTGAAATATAATTTCAAGAAAGTAAAGAATGGTAAAGAAGCTGCATCTCGGTGCAGCTTGACAGTAACAGTGACAGATGCCATATTATATGCTTATGTGTTAATATGTATTATTTATCTACGTGGTATGTGTTTGAATGACATTATATTATGTGACGTAGTATAAGTGCATAATAGTTGCATAGTAGTTGCAAAGTAAAAAGACATGCAGGCAAGCAAAGTAGAAGTCTCACACTTCGGTGTAAGCGAGAAAGTCTCATCCTGAGGTGTGAGCAGACAAAGAAGTCTTCACTTCGGTGTAAGCGAGAAAGTCCCACCCTGAGGTGTGGGCACATCAAAGTAAAATTCTTACCATGAGGTGCAAGCGAGCAAAGGGATCTTGCCTTCGGGCGAAGATCCACATGTGATAGTTAAAATGTTATGGTCACTTGTCATGTACGAGTGAAACGTAAAGATGCAAAGAGTAAAGGAGGACACCTTAACCGGTTTCCTCAAAGCTAAAGTTTTTAACGTAACAGTTTTATAATTGTAACGTAGAAAAGTTTTTAAAGTAAAGTTAAAGTGTTTTAAAGATAGAGAAAGAAAAGCTTATTTATCTTTATAAAGCTAAGCTACATAAAAGAAAGTTTTCAGATTAAAGTAAAGACAGAACTCACCAGCGTTAGCTGACTTTTAGTATGCATGACAGGTAGTAAAGGTAAAGCAAAAGTGAAACGCCCCAAAACCGGGTACGTCTCATTGTTGGCACAAAACATAACAAACATAGTTCTTAAACCGGAAATCAGAATCTATTACAGCGGAAGTTTTTAAATTAAAACATTCATCAAACAATAAAGTAATTCATTGTCTAAAACATAAATTACCCGATGTCCATGCTATCCAGCCCTCACGGCTCCTTTACTTTGCCTTTGCTTTACCTTTACTACATGTCATGCATAATAAAAGTCAGCTAACGCTGGTGAGTTCTTTCTTTACTTTAAACTATAAAACTTTCTTTTTTGTAGCTTAGTTTTTTAAAAATAAAATATAAGCTTTACTTTCACTTTCTTTGAAAACACTTTAACTTTACTTTAAAACTTTGCAACGTGACAATTATAAAACTGTTACATTATATCTTTCGTTAAAACTTTACTTTTGAGGTAACCGGTTAAGGTGTCCTCCTTTACTCTTTGCCACTTTACATTTCACTCGTACAAGACAAGTGACTATAACATACTTTTACTTTCACACATGAATCATTGCCCAAGGGCAGGATCCCTTTGCTCGCTTACACCTCAGGGTAAGACTTTTGCTTTTTTGTGCCCACACCTCAGGGTGGGACTTTCTCGCTTATACCGAAGTGAAGACTCCTTTGCCTGCTAACACCTCAGGGTGAGACTTTCCCTTTTACACCGAAGTGAAGAATCCTTTGCCTGCTCACACCGAAGTGTGAGACTTCAACTTTGCTTGCCTGCAAGACTTTTTACTTTGCAACTACTATGCACTTATACTAGGTCACATAATATAATGCCATTCAAACACATAACATATAGACAAATAACAAATATTAACACATAAGCATACAATATGGCATCTGTCACTGTCACTGTCAAGCTGCACCGAGATGCAGCTTCTTTACCATTCTTTACTTTGCATTACTTTCTTGAAATTACATTTCAAAGATAGTACTATTCTCTTTAACACTTTAACTTTCTTTTTATAAAAGTAACCTTTTATAAAATACTATACTTTGTCTTTCATTTTATAAAAATATATAATTCTTATAAAATATTCTTTAACTTTGAAAACTATCTCTTTAACAGTATGCATGACAGCCTAAAACCGTTAAGGAAAAAGGGCAATAAGAACTCACCTGACTTCTACTGGTTCTATCTCACTTAGTAAAGAAACTTTGAGCTAGGTGGAATGTTACAAATCTGTCAAGGGTCACGAATGAAACAGGGTTATAACCTATAGGTTTCATTTGAAAAACTTTCTGTTCGAAATCTTATTCGATCGAAATATTTTTTGATCGAAATCTTTCTTGATCAAAATCTCTTTTCGACCGAAAACTAACCTGTTAAATATCTTTTAATCATTGACTATTTCGTTCGAAAACAATTTTCCGAAATCTTTTCTGTCCAAAATACATGTCGATCGAAATGTCTTGTTGGAAATACCTTTCGATCGAAATGTCCTGTCCGAAATCTATGGTGTCTGCAAATATTTTCCGATCAAAAAGTTCTGTCCGACTTACTTTTCGGACGTTTCGAAGTTTTCGGACCATTCATAGAGTTTTCGGACTATTCTAGCGTTCTTGGCTGATTTCGTCGTTTTTGATCCAAGACTCGATCTTTTCACGTCCAAAACTTGTGTTTAGCTTCCATGAAGCTAAATACATGCTTTCTAGTCCAATTCCATCGTAAAAATCCCAACTTTTTATAAAAACCCACTTTGAAACCCTAAAACTCATTTTCAATACAGAAATCGGATCTGAGGTCGAGTTGTCACCTGTTATGGCTTGATTCCTTCTTCTTTGGTCTTCTGTAACGTGTAGCAACGATCTCAGGCTCAAACAAGGAGATCAACAGGTGAGCTATAAAACTTTCTCTCTCTACTTTTTCTCTCTAGATTAGTTGGTAAAGATGATGAATGTGGGGAGAAGAAAGGGTGGCTAGGGTTTTACCCCTCCCCTTCCCCCTTTTGCGCCACTTGCTCACGACCTAAGGCCCGATCCGCTCGAGCCCACTTATACTTTCATTCTTTCATTATTTCGTAAGCGTCGTTTATTCTTTATCGTAAATTTCGGGATGTTACAAGTCTACTCCTCTTACAAAAGGTTTCGTCCTCGAAACCTGCTATAAGTTAAACAGGTGCGGGTACCACTCTTTCATTTCTGCTTCGGTTTACCAAGTAGCTTCTGATCCTTTACGAAGCTTCCATTGTATCTTGACTAACTGAATTACTTTATTTCGTAACCGCTTCTCTTTCTTGTCTAGTATGGCGAATGGTTCCTCGACGTAATTAAGGCTATTATCTACCTCGATGTCGTTAAGTGGCACGTGTGCAGATTCATCAGCCAGGTACTTGCGCAAGTGCGACACGTGGAAGGTTGGGTGAATTCCACTCAACTCATCAGGCAATTCTAACTGGTAAGCAACTTCACCAATCCGCGCCTTTATCTTGAAAGGTCCGATGTACCTTGGACTTAACTTCTCTCTCTTTCTGAATCGTATAATCCCCTTCCAGGGGATACCTTCAATAGTACTTGATCCCCGACATTGAATTAGATCGGTGTTCGCCTCTTATCCGCGTAGGACTTTTGACGGTCCTGTGCTGCTTTCATTCTGGACTTAATCTGGTCAAACTTCTCAGAGGTTGCTGTGACTACCTCTAAACTTCCCAGCTCTTTCTGTCCTATCTCACCCCAACTGACCGGGGTTCTACATTTCCTACCATATAACATCTTATAAGGCGGCATACCAATAGTGGTGTGGTAGTTGTTGTAGGAGAATTCTGCCAACGGTAGGTGGCTATCCCAACTTCCACCGAAGTCTATAATGCATGCGCGGAGCATATCCTCCAACGTATGGATGGTCCTTTCCGATTGACCATCCGTCTGTGGGTGATAAGCCGTGCTGATGTTCAACTTTGTACCCATTGACTCATGAAATCTTTTCTAGAATCTCGATGTAAATCGTGAGTCCCGGTCAGATACAATCGATATTGGCATGCCATGACGAGACACAATCTCATTGATAAACACTTCTACCGGCTTCTCCGATGAATAGGTTTCACGGATCGGTAAGAAGTGTGCACTCTTTGTCAAACGATCCACTATAACCCAAATCGTGTCATGGCCTTTATCTTTGCGGGGCAGCTTTGTAAAAAAGTCCATGGTGATACGCTCCCACTTCCATTCGGGTATTTCCAGAGGCTGGATTTTCCCATATGGTTTCTGATGCTCTGCTTTAACTTGTACGCAAGTCAGACACTCGCTTACGTATCCGGCCACATCATTCTTCATGTTAGGCCACCAATACACTTTCTTCAAATCCTGGTACATTATCGTGGTTCCTGGGTGGATGGAATATCGAGACTTATGGGCCTCGTCGAGTACTTTGGCCCAAATCTCTCCATCCTTCGGTACCCACATGCGACCACATTTGGTCCTCACTCCATGAGTGTTTATTTGTAACTTCATCTGTTGACCAACCATTCTTTCTTTCTTTAGGTTCTCTTCCTTTTGTGCTTCTGTCTGTGCTTTTCCTAGCTCTACCATAAAATCTGGCGTTATCACCAACTGGTACGCTTTCACCCTAATAGGAGAATGAGTCTCCTTATGACTTAGGGCATCAACGACCATATTCGCCTTTCCCGGGTGGTATAGGATCTCACAATCATAGTCATTCAGCAATTCTAACCACCACCTTTGTCGCATATTCAGGTCTTTCTGCTCAAAGAAATGCTTCAAGCTCTTGTGATCCGAATAAATTGTGCATTTTACCCCGTAAAGGTAATGCCTCCAAATCTTTAGCGCGAAGACAACTTTCGCGAGCTCCAAATCGTGAGTCGGGTAGTTAACTTCGTGAATCTTTAGCTGCCGTGATGCATACGTGATCACCTTTCCCCTCTGCATCAAAACACACCCTAACCCTGTCCCGAAGCATCAGAATATACCACAAGGTCCTCGTTACCGTCGGGTAATGCTAACACTGGGGCTTGGGTCAACTTCTTCTTTAACTCTTCAAATGCTTTAGACTGGGCCTAACCCCATTCGTACTTTACTATCTTACGTGTCAACCTTGTCAGTGGCGAGGCTATTCTCGAGAAGTCCTTAATGAACCTTTGATAGTAACCTGTCAATCCCATAAAACTCCAAATCTCGGTTTATGTCTTCGGGATTTCCCATTCTTGTACCTCCTCTATCTTAGCCGGGTCAACCATAATGTCGTCTACGTTAATAATATGACCTAAGAATTGGACTTCCTTAAGCCAGAACGCGCATTCGGAGAACTTGGCATACAAATTTTCTTTCTGTAGCGTCTCTAGTACTTCTCGAAGATGAAAAGAATGGTCACCTTCACTCTTCAAATAAACAAGTATGTCGTCTATGAATAATATCACTGACCTGTCCAGCATCGGTCTACACACTTGGTTCATCATACTCATGAATGCTGATGGAGCATTGGTCAAACCGAATGACATCATGCGTAATTCGTAATGCCCATACCGCGTGCAAAACGATGTCTTAGGTATGTCCTCTTCCCTTACCTTTAACTGATGATATCCCGACCGCAGATCGATCTTGGAGAACCATCTGGCGCCTTGTAGTTGGTCTAACAGATCATCGATCCTTGGTAGCAGATATTTGTTCTTTACTGTACCTTTGTTCAACTCTCTGTAGTCGATGCACATTCTCATGGCACCATCTTTCTTCTTTACAAACAGAACCGGAGCACCCCTTGGAGAAATGCTCGGCCTGATAAAACCTCTATCCAAAAGTTCTTCCAACTTTATCATTAGCTCTTTCATCTCCAAAGGAGCAAGTCGGTACGGTGCTTTAGCCATGGGCTGGGCACCTGGCACTAAGTCTATCTGGAACTCTGTCTCCCGGTCAGGTGGTAACCCAGGTAACTCCTCAGGAAACACCTCTGAAAAATTACGTACCACTGGTATGTCTTTCAACTCTTTCACTTTTAAATCATTGTCTTGTAGGCCTCGCATCCGCGCCCTATATACTTCTCTACCTTTATCATCGATACGACGTTCGTTAATGAACCGTCACGATCCCCGTAAACCAAAACTTTGCTACTATCTGGAGCTTTGAGCTGAACTATCTTTTGTTTACATACAATCCGGGCTTCGTTGGCAGCCAACCAATCCATACCCAAAACTATATCAAACCCTCCCAAGGTCATAACATATAACCTAACTGGGAATCTATGGCCATGTATTTTTATCGTGCAATTATCTGCCAATTCATTTACTACCCTGGTCTTGCCCACTGCAGTTTCCACATTAAAAGCATGTTCTACTTTAGTAACTTTGCATTTCATTCTTCTACACATAGAGGATGATATAAAACTCCTACTGGCACCCAAATCAAATAGTACAGATACAAAGGTATGATAAAGGATGAACGTACCTGACACCACATCTGGATCGCCCCTAGCTTCTTCTTGTGTCAATGCATACGCTCGGGTCCTTGCCTTTGACTTATCAGCCTCTTTTCCTTTCTCTGTGCCAGCAGCTTTAGGCTTACGACAGTCCTTGGCCAGATGGCCAGGGATTCCACAGTTGTAGCATGACGGTGCACCAGGACACTCTCGAGAGTAATGCCTCGTCTTTCCACATAGGTAACAAATGTTCAGACCCATACGACACTCCCCGGAGTGCTTTCGCCCACACTTAGCACAGTCAGTTCCATCCTCAATCCTTAGCTTCTTCGTCTCCGGTCCCGCCTGTAGGTCCCCGGGTGTCTCGGATTGTTACGTGTGGGTGTGTGACTAGTCTGACCGGGTGCGGAATGCCCATGACTAGGTGGAGAATCAAGTAACTTAAAGTAAACCGTCAGCGAAAACACTTTCAAAGTTCGTCTATTATAAAACTTGTAGGTTACAGAGATGTTACAAATGAGTGCATACATAACTTCTGTCACCACAACCTATTTATACTAGACTTGATCTCTGCACACTTAACAAGTGCGCAGGGCAAATTGTTCCTACGTACTTAACAAGTACGCAGAGTATTCTTGCGTACTTGCTAAATACGCATGAAGTAATTCCTGCGCACATGCTAAGTGCGCAAAATACTTAGAGAAAACAAACGACTAGTACATACATTAGTAATTACAACTCGATAACTAATACGTACAGACACTAACATACAAAGACTAATACATACAAGACAAGTACAAAAGCTAAGACAATATCCAGAGTGTTTATCACACAAAAGTGCTTCAACAAACTCCCCCTTGACAACAGCTCTGGATCGTCTTCGGTCTTCACAGCTCCCCAGCTTTAGCTTCCATCTTCTTCTTGTAATCAAGGCAGAACTTGATCACCTTGTCGTATTTAGAAGCAAGGAACTTTGTCCACTCGTCCGTGTACATGTAGTACTTGTCAGCTAGCGCCTCCAGATCTTTCACAGAAAAGTTTATGAAGCAGACTTCATCAAAGACTCTGATCAGTTCCCTTAGCACTAAGCTTCCACTCTTGGACCACACCTTTCCAATCACCACTGCCTCGTATGATTTAGGATCTACCAGTACCATATGTTACCGAGGATATCCTGAGATAACTTGCTCAGGGGAATCTTGGTTTCACACAGCACTGGCTTGTATACCAGTTTCTTTAAGATTTTATGAGTCACGGGATGTCTAACATTCTTGTCCCTGGCTCGCTTGGGCACTTGAGGCTTAAACATTTCAAACTTTCCAGATCTTACCTCTCGCTGTAGAACCTGCCACAGACCCATCGCTACTGCATGATTTGAGTGACCCAGCAGCTCTCGGTTTGCTAGGTTCACGAGGTCGTATCTTGGCAAGGAGTTGAAAGCTTTGCTGGTTGGTTTCAAGTATTGAACCCCCCCCCAGCTCGCTTGATTGCAAACAACTTCTTATCCTCCTCTAACCTCACAGCTAAGATCATCCCTGTCGCTCCATGTTTGTCTATGATTGATGTCTTTTTCCAGACAGGAGCCGAATCCTTTGATGAACTTGCAGGTATATGTTGGTCTTTCTGTGCCTCTGCATCCATATGTGTAGGGTCGGCAGGGGAGGCTTCAGTTGACGCCTCAACAGTGCTAGCAGGCTCGACTAAACTTGTGTCTAGATGAGTTTCAAAGGATGGAACTTTGAAAATCTCTCCATCTTCAAACTCACACTCTCCTTCCCTGTCGCCCTTGGGAACTTCAATTACAACATTGTAGATGCATGATATGTCCCTAATCCCTTGTAATATGTATTTCATCTATGTTTAATGTAACTATTTGATATATTAATGAAATTACATGTTTATCCTTAATGTTTACTCATATATAACGACTGTGTATTAAACGATCTGATAAATATCGATAACGTTGATCAATCGTGCTATTGAAAGGCCCATTCGCACGAATGGATCATGAGAATGATCCATTCGCGCGAATAGATCATGAGAATTATTCATTCGCTAGAATAAGTCATGAGAATGATTCAATCGTACGAATGGACCATTCTGATGATTCATTCTTACGAATGAACCATTCTGTTAATTCATTCGCACGAATGAGTCCATTCACATGGCTCATTCGTACGAATGGCCTCTGCACTATATATAGAACTTTCACTTCAAGGAAAAAAACAGAGACTAACCAGAGCAGAAAAAGGCTAACTAGAGCAGAACCAGACTAAGCAACAGAACACACACAAACTCTTTGCACCTGCATTGTCGAATCTCTGTCCGTTGAGAGTTTCCAGGTCTTGTATCCAACTTCTCTACACCAAAGGGTCGATAGAAACCTTCGTTTCGACATCTAATCCGCTTGTTTCTCACGACCCGATCCGTGTCATAGATTGGATTCCCAATCAAATTGGATTCCGCACGATTTGGTTCTGTTAATGTGTTGAATCATTGGATCAAGGTAGATCCCAATCCAACAAAGTGGTATCAGAGCCATTGTGCTCTAGATTCAACATAGAAAATCTAATCTTGCTTTTTCTAGCTTCTTGAATGTTATAAAGATCACTTGATCGCTGTTTAGCCACGTTCAAAACTTCTTATTATTGCTTCTGAGTGATCTGATCGTTTCAGTTTCCAGATCTGATAAAAGGCTCAATCATTGGTGCTTTTTGGTGCAAAAAAGTCAAACGTACGAATGGCTACTATGATGAACTTCATTCGCACGAATGGCTCCTACCATTCGCACGAATAGATCAAGTCTCCTGCTCATTCGTTCAAGCTTCCAATCGTACGAATAGAAAATTCCATTCGCGCGAATAGACCCATTCGCACAAATCTCTTCTGAATTTTTTAGTGTCGAAAAACTTCGTTTTTTACCATGTCGGACTTAGCCTTTGTTGCCAGTCAGAACAGCAAAATCCAAAACTTGTTGTTAATCGATAATGAAGCTGGAAATGCTAACAAGGCTCCAAAACTCATGACAATGGACGGATATCATCACTGGAAAAAAAGGTTTGAGATACACATTAATGGAGTTGATACAAACTTATGGATGATGATAGAGAATGGATATCACAAAGTGATGAGTGAGGATGGAAATCCTGTTTTGCCTTCCCTTTTAAGCGAACAACAAAGTAAAGATTATGACTTAGAAAAGAAGGCATATGCTATCCTATCTCAGGCCATATCAAGAGAAATATTTCATCAATTCAAGCAGTTTACATCTTCAAAATCTCTGTGGGATGCCTTAGAACAACGTCACGAAGGAAATGCTTCGTTGAAAGCTATCAATGCTAAGGCCATTAAGAAGGAATTTGATAATTTCATGTATATTGGGAATGAGTCCTTAGATGATCTAATTGAGAGATTCTATCACTTGGTGAGTGAATTGCATGCCCATGAGATCAAAACAACGAAAGAAGAAAAGGTTCAATGCATGGCAGATGCGCTACCACCAAAATGGGATTCATTCTTGATGGTTCTCAAACAGAACAATACTCTTGGAACCATTGACATCAATGAATTTCTTCAGAAATTGAGAGAACAAGAGGTGTTGAATAAGTGGAAGTTAAAGAGAGGCGTACAATCTCAGGATCCTTCATTGTACTATTCTACATCAACTCAACAAAATGTTCCTTTGCAGACTGCGTTTGTATCAAACATGTCAAATGTTTCAGCCAGCCAGTCTTCAACAGCTCATGCTTCAGTTTCATCAAGCTCGGCTCCACAGCAGGGAAATACTGCTAGTACTCCTCCACCAAGCCCCATTAAATTGCAAACAGACAACTTCGACAAGGTTACTATCGAAGTGGACAAGGAACACATGGCACTGTTGTCTACCGTTATCAATTCATATGATAGTCTTGTTGCTGGACAGGTTGGAAACAGTCATCTGACAGTAGAAGACTATGCTCAGATTGATAAGGATGAAATGGATCGAATTGATATAATGTGGGCTCTTGCAAGTGCAGTCAGAAGAGCGAGAGATTATGTAAAAAGGACAGGAAAAACTCTCGAAGGGAACAAAGACACTACTTATGGTTTTGATCTGTCTGCTGTTGTTTGTTTTAACTGTGGTGAGAAAGGGCATTTTGCTAGGCAATGTGAAAAGCCTAAACAGACTGGAAACCGCAACCCTTTCAACAACCGTCAAAGCCAAACGAAGCCACAAACTCAAAATACAGAAACAAACCTTGTTCCAGTTACTCTTGCACAAGATAAGGGCACTTCAAGTGGAACAAAAGCTATGGTTGTTCAAACAGATGAGACTGTTGATTGGTCTTTTAAATTTGGAGCTGATGGCAGTTCAGGGGATAGAGCGCTTACATGGCAAAGGCTGTAGAAATCAATGAAGAATCAGATTCTGATGCTGAGAGAGAGATTGCTTTAGAAAGTTCATCAGCTGAAGACGACACATCTTCAAACAGTTCTGGCTTCACAGCTGAGAATGAAGATAAATCATCTGTCGTCTCTTCAAGTCAATCGACAGCTGATGTGGATGATAACAATTCCTCTTCTGAATCTACCTGTAGCTGTGCTTTTATGGTAAAAACATCCACAGGCATTCAGGTAAATTCTGAAAGTTTTGAAAGTGAGTCTGAATCTCAACCGTGTTTAATTTGTGATGAACTTAAAAAGAAAGTTGAGGCACTTAAAAGTCACAACACAGACTTAATTGCTGATTTAACTGATTGTCTTGAAGCAAACCGTGTTTTAAAGGGAAACGAACTTGCCTTCAAAAACAAAATTGATCTTTTAAACAGGCAAGTTCATGAATTAGAAATCTGTGTTCTCAACAAACAAAATGCCATCACCTTTTATTTAAACACGATTGATGAAACAAAGAAAAAGTTGGCGCTTGTCGAATGTGATTATGAAACTTTAAATCAAAAGCTGAAAAGTTATTCAAATGCTTCTTACATTCTTGATTACATGATTTCACAGCGTCCAGGAAAGAAAAATGTTGGGTTTGGGTATAACAATTGTCCTCCACCGGTGTTGAATACTATGGTAAACACAACGGATGATAACCCAATCACTGACTTTAAGGTCAAAACGCCACTTGTCGTTGATCCAACCGAAAAAAAAAATTCTCAACCAAAGGTTAACGATAATGGTGCTTCGACCTCGGAGTCCCAGTGTGTTGATGGAATGGTAGAAGAGTGGGATGAAGACGACGATGAGTGCCCTACTCGTGGTTTGGGACACAAAAACTCGTCTGCTCCACAGAATGACAGCATTGGTATTTCAAAATCCGCTTCTAAAAATGTTTTTAAAATTAAACAGACCAATCGCCATCCATCTTATCCCACTACTTCTGATCAGAAGAGTCAAGTAACCAAAGCCTCAATCAAAAAGGTTATTTTTGTTAAAGCTGGAGAGTCTGTTCAATCAAACAAGTCACTCTCTTCAGCTGAACAAAAAGAAGCTAAGGCTGGTGGTTCAAAAACTCACCAAAGTGAAAATCAATACAGATCTCCGAGGTTGGTTGAGCGGAGATACTTTTTTGAGTGTGGTACAAAAGGACACGTTGTTGTCAACTGTCCTTATCTTCAGAAGCCAAGTAAAAGAGTTAACCATTTTCCAGAAAATAAACAAAAGTTTTTAAAGTCAAAATATAACTCTTTTACCCAACAACAAGTGCATCAAAAGAAAGTTAAACAAAAGATGCATGACTTGTTGGTCTCTGATTCGAGTTCCACACCTGTACAAATCGTTAACCAATCCACTGTTTACCACAAACAGTCGTTGCACAAACAACATGTGTGGAAAGCAAAATCAGATGATGCTTCTGACGACTGTACTTCAAAGTCAAGTGGTTGTTCCAAAAGTCCACAAGGACAGTGGATGGATTGTACTGTTGTAGATGAGACTGGGAAACCCAAGACCGTAAAGGCTTGGGTTCCTAACCTAAACTAATTACTTTCCTTCGTGTGCAGGTTGTCCTTTACAATCCTATTAGCAATAATTGGATTATTGATAGTGGGGCATCCAGGCACATAACTGGGAACTTAGCTCTCCTTTTCGACGTCAGAAATATCAAAGGGGGCTATGTTTCATTTGCAGGCGATAAAGGTGGTTTTATCTCAGCTTAGGGAACACTATCTAATGGAGCGGTCAGCTTTGAGAAGGTCAACTTTGTCAAACAGTTGGATAACAACTTGCTTTCTGTTTCTCAAATCTGTGATACAGAGTTCAAGGTTCTTTTTGATGACAAGCACTGTTATATCTTGAAAAACGAGTTTATGATTCCAGAAGACATGGTGATTATGTCTGCTCCAAAAGTGAATGATCTTTATATTCTTGACATGTCACAAGCATCATCCTCAGTGTCCACAGCATCATGTTTTGTTTCAAAAGCCACTGAGAAGGATTCTACTTTATGGCACAAAAGAATGGGACATCTCAGTCTCAGAAAAATAAATCATTTGGTGCACAAAAATCTTGTTAAAGGAGTCACTGTGAAAAGTTTTCATCTTCCTGACTTGTGTGTTTCTTGCAAGAAAGGCAAACAAACCAAGAAATCTCATAAACCCAAATCTCAACATTCCATCACTATACCACTAGAGCTCTTACACATGGACTTGTTTGGTCCTATCAACCAGAAGAGCATTGCTGGAGACTTATATTGTTTGGTTGTGACGGATGAGTATTCGAGATATTCTTGGGTGATGTTCTTGAAAGAAAAATTTGAAACTTTTGAATATGTGGAGATTCTGATTACCAAATTGGAGTCTCTGTATAAGTTAAAGGTTAGGAGGATCCGTTCGGACAATGGTACTGAATTTAAAAATCACCTTATGGAAACTTTTTGTCAAAAACTTGGTATTCACCATGAATTCAGTGCGCCATATGTTCCACAAATGAACGTTGTTGCTGAGAGGAAGAATCGGACCTTGATAGAAACGGCAAGGACTATGCTCGCTGACTCAAACTTACCCGTGCAGTTCTGGAATGAAGCTATTGCTAATGCGTGTTACACGCTCAACCGGGTTCTAGTTGTCAAGCGTCACGATAAAACTTGCTTTGAATTGTTGCATCGACGGAAACCGAACTTATAGTATCTTGAACCGTTCGACGCTCCATGTACCATGTTGAAAAAAGATGCTCATGGCAAGTTTAACGAGAAAGTAGAGGAAGGTTACTTCTTAGGGTACAGCACTCCCAATAAAAGAGTTTACAACAAAGCTTCTGGGAATGTAGAAGAATGGTACCATGTTGATGTTCAAAAGTACAACTCTCCTGCTGCTGGAAAAGGTCTTCCTTGGATGTTTGATTATGAAGAACGTTTTGCCTCGTTTAATCTTCCTCCAGAATGTTCAGATGAGGAGATTGTTGTTCAAATGATGTATGATGCTCAAAACGAACCTGATGAACATGTGCAACCTACTCCCTCATCATCTGACATTCCTGAGTCCTCCAATAACACACAAGTCACACAGGATGATGACTCTTCTTCTTCTTCAGAGTATGAGGATTCTCGACAAGAAATAGACCAGCTGATTGAAGATCCTTCCCATGATGTTGTACCATTGAGTGATGATGTTTCACATTCTGTGGCAACTGAACAGAGTATCACAAACCTTGATCAAACTGTTGAGGTTCCTGTTCATCCTGTGGGTAGGATTGATAGAATTCATCCTCAACAGAACATTATTGGTGATCCCACATCTGGTGTCAAAACTAGGGGTCAGATCAATTCTGGAGTCTACTCAGAAATCATGGAATCTGGTGTGGTCAACGATTGTGCGCATTCATGTTTCGTCTCGCAAATCGAACCACGGTCTATAACAGATGCTTTAAAACAAGAATCTTGGGTAAATGCAATGCAGGAAGAACTACTCCAATTTCAGAAGCTCAGAGTTTGGAAGTTAGCTGATTTACCAAAAGGAGCTAAGAAGATTGGTACTCGATGGGTTCTTCGTTGCAAAAGGGATGATCAAGGAATAGTCATAAGAAATAAGGCTCGTTTGGTCGTTCAGGGATTTAGGCAAATTGAAGGTATAGATTACAATGAAGTGTTTGCACCGGTTGCTCGTCTAGAAGCAATTCGAATTTTTCTTGCTTATGCATCCTACAAAAGGTTCAAAGTATATCAAATGGATGTAAAGAGTGCATTCCTTCATGGAGAAATCAGTGAAGTCGTATACGTCAGTCAACCTCCCGGGTTTGAAGATCCTATGCATCGTGACCGTGTCTATAAATTGGACAAGGCACTGTACGGATTGCACCAAGCTCCGCGAGCGTGGTACGAGACACTTTCCACCCATCTTCTAAACAATGGATTTAGAAGAGGTGTCATCGACTGCACGTTGTTTATTCGAGAAAAGGGTGGAGAACTTTTAATGGTACATGTATACGTGGATGACATTATTTTCGGATCGACGAATGATGTTCTGTGCAAAGAATTTGAAAAAGTTATGCAGGACATGTTCGAGATGAGTTCCATGGGAGAGATGAAGTTCTTTCTAGGGCTACAAGTAGATCAATCTGAGACAGGGATTTTCCTTCATCAAACCAATTATGTTGGAGACATACTGAGCCGATTCAGTATGACTGATGCCAAACCTACTGGTACTCCATTGGCGATCAATCACGGGATTTCGCCTGATGACAAGGGGGAGTATATTGATGTTACTCTCTATCGATCCATGATCGAATCTCTCATGTATCTCACGGCATCTCGACCAGACATCATGTTCGCCACGTGTCTCTGTGCCCGATATCAGTCAAAACCAAAAGTCTCCCACTTAATTGCTGTCAAAAGGATTTTTCGTTATCTGAAGGGTACTCCTGATCTTGGATTATGGTACTCTAATGATGATAACTTTGAGCTTACTGCATATAGTGATTCTGATTATGGTTGTTGCAAAACAGACTTCAAGTCTACATCTGCAGGGTGTCAGTTCTTTGGAAACCGTCTCGTGACATGGCAATGCAAAAAGCAGACTTCAGTGGCTACATCTACATGTGAAGCTGAATACATCGCTGCTGCCAGTTGTTGTTCTCAGATTATTTGGATTCAACAGCAACTTCGGGACTACGGTTTGCAATTCTCTAACACTCCTATTTATGTAGATAATTCTGCTGCCATAGCTATCACTAAGAATCCGGTTCAGCATTCAAAAACCAAACACATCGGTATAAAATATCACTTCATTCGTGATTGTTTTGAAAAGAAACTTATTGATGTGGTTCAAATTAACACTGATTTCCAAAAGGCCGACCTCTATACAAAAGCCTTTGACAAACCAAGATTTTTATTCTTGTTAGAGGTAAATGGCATGAAAAAGAAGGATGACGTTGTTCCGGACCAAGAGTTGAGTCAATAATCATTTTTATCAATTACGTTCCTGTATATATTTTCTTTCTTGCGTTTATTAAAAATCTCAAAAACTCAAAAAGATTTTTCATTTTAAATTTTAGGGGGAGAAAATGTCAGTAAGAAAATGATCTCTCGCTGAGAAAAATGATAGTACACAGACGCTAGTTATCTGAGACTCCAAAAAGATTTTCTATTTGTGTACAGTTATTTGTGTACAGTTTGTTAAAAAAAAAATTCACAGGGAGACTCCAAAAAGATTTTCTCGTTAGAATTGGAGTTGTCACCGCCACTTGGACAGATTTCACAGGGAGGGTCACTATCATAGGAACCTCCTATGTGATAGCAGTGGTAGCCACATCAGGTGTTACACGTGGCCTTCTCCGCTGTCACCTATAAAGATGTTGTGAAGGTGAGGTAGAAGTGGAATCAGTACTCGCAGCCGTTACACTTGCTTGCCTCGGAGCACTGACTTCTACCTCACGAAGGATAGCTAGGTGTGGCCTATCCCCCCGATGCTTGTTTATACTTTCTCTTCTGCATCTCTTTATAGCAGCGTCCGAATCAGAATCGGGCTCATATTCACTGCTAGTCTCTTGTCTCTTTCTCTTGGAAGATGACTCGGGAAGGGTCACCTTCGTCAATGTCCTTGGGTGTGCCTGGGATGGTGCATCATCAGAATCAGATGAATCTGACTCGGTCGTTTCTGAGTCTGAATCTTCAGCACCCCCACTTCCCTGTTCTTCGTCTCCTTCGTCTTCAGACATATCATCTTCAGATTCAACTTCCTCTTGCTCCTGTTGTTCATCACTGTGTTCACTGAGTTCAGGCTCAGACTCTGTACTATACCATCTGAAGTCAGCAGGGGCCACATATGCTTCATTAATTGGGTGGCCAAAGAGAGCAATGTGCCCAGGGGTAGGTTCTACACTGCCTGGCTTTAGAAATTGTGCAAACACTCTCTTGTCCACCTGTTTGACTTGAAGTCTCTCTCCAATCTGAGGTAGATTGGGTACATCATCATTAATCAACAACTGCATGAACCGTGAGTATAATAGAAATCTAAACCTCTCAGCAGCATTGATCTGATCGGTGATAGACTTGTAGATATACTTTGAAAAGTTGTATCCCTTGTTAAGAGAGAGGCCAACCATTGCAGCTGCCAAGTCATGCCCCATGGCATCTATTCCCGCATTCCTAGCAGACATGCACATGATGATGACGTGCGTGAAGTAACGCCACTGATCAAGTACCCACATCTTCATATACGAGGAGTAGTCCATGGTGCCAGCATACCCCATCCTATGTCTCCAACATCCATCATCGAAGTAGTCAGGGTAAGTTACCGGATTAGTTGATAAGTCCCAAACGGTAGTACTCGTCTGATGGTGTCTTCAGAAATAGCAATATCATGACCTGCTACAGTAGCCCTAATGACGTTTGGGGTTACTTTACAGTCGTGATCAGCAGTTCCCATAATTGCTCCAGATATGGTCTTGAGACAATAGGATCAACATAGATAGCATAGAAGATCTTCGAGTGGTTTAGGAAATCGACTATTTCCCTATATTCAAGTGCAGCACCCTTCCACTCGGGTTGTGTTAGAGCAAGCAGATTGAATTCGCATGTAAATGCATGAGCCATCACTGCAAAAACATACAATGAACACAATAAGAACAAGAATAATCATTGGAAATGAACAAACACGACACGGTATAACACATTCACAAGGAAGCACATTCCAGACTTAGGAATTTTTCCACTTTGCACTTCCTGCGTACTTAACAAGTACATAGGGTTTATACATTGCGTACTTAGTAAGTACGCAAGAGATATTTCTTGCGTACTTGCCAAGTGCGCAAGGTCTAACACTTGTGCAAATAGCAGACATTCCAAAATAGTGCTCAAGAGCTACCCTTACTTTATCAAAAAAATCAACAAAAACACACACTTTTGCTTGCCAAAACTCTATAGGATGTGTAGAAGATGCTCCTATCACACTCACAACACTCAAAATCAAGAGCTAAGCTCTGATACCACTTGTAGGTCCCCGGGTGTCTCGGATCGTCACGTGTGGGTGTGTGACTAGTCTGACCGGGTGCGGAATACCCGTGACTAGGTGGAGAATCAAGTAACACAAAGTAAACCGATAGCGAAAACACTTTCAAACTTCGTCTATTATAAAACTTATAGGTTATAGAGATGTTACAAATGAGTGTGTATATAACTTCTGTCACCACAACCTATTTATACTAGACCTGATCTCTGCGCACTTAACAAGTGCGCAGGGCAAATTGTTCCTGCGTACTTAACAAGTATGCAGAGTATTCTTGCATACTTGCTAAGTACGCAGGAAGTAATTCCTGCGCACATGCTAAGTGCGCAAAACACTTAGAGAAAACAGACGACTAATACATACATTAGTAATTACAACTCGATAACTAATACGTACAGACACTAACATACAAATACTTATACATACAAGACAAGTACAAAAGCTAAGACAATATCCAGAGTGTTTGTCACACAAAAGTGCTTCAACACCGCCCACTCCTTTGCTGGCCGCTTAACGGCATTAGTCACTTTCTTCTCAGTGGGTAGCGGATCCGCGGATTCGAAGTCATCATAAACTATGCCAGCAAGTGATACCACGGATTCGAAGCTTGTAGGAGCATTTTCTTTAACGTGCACACGGACCCTTTGTGGTAGTCCCTTGATGTAATACTTGATCCTCTTTTCCTTAGTGTCCACCAGATATGGAACCAACTTAGCCAACTCTTGGTATTCTGAGGTGTACTGGCGATGAGTCATACTGCCAGCACAGAGCCCCAGAAATTCTCTCTCAACTCTGTCAATTTCGTTCTGCGGGCAGAACTTAGTGATCAGTAGCTTTTTCATGTCATCCCATTTCATCTTTTTCATTTCAGCAGAAGACTTGATTCTTTCAATCGATCTCCACCAACTTAATGCCTCATTAGTGAATGAGTGAGCGGCAAACTTGACCGCTTGGCCATCACGGCACTCACTAATGTTGATCACCCCGTTCATCCTCTCTATCCACTCAAAAGTGGCAACGGCATCTTTCCGTCCATCATACTTCGGCGGGTCACACCCCCGAAAGGACTTATAGTTGCAACCCCGAGTTGCCATTTCATAATCAGAATCGTCACTATCAGTGACTTCAGTTCTCTTGCTGTTTTCCTCTTTCTTCTCTTTCTTCCCTATATCAAACTCTTTAAGGGCCTCGCCCAGTGCTTCCGGTAGAACTTTCTTCAAGATTGAAGTAACCTCTGCCGTGATAGCTTCCTTCACAATCGGTTCCAACTCAAGCGCCTCGTTATGGGCATCGTCATGAACCGACTCATGGTTCCCACTGTCATTATGCCCCACGTGCACCGATTCAGTCTCGTTGCGGGAGTGTTCACTTTCCTCATGACGGTTTCGGTTACCTGGCGGTCGGCCTCGACGACCAGTACGACCCCCAGTGCGACCACCTCTCTTTGCTCTAGCCATTAGTTTCTACTGTGAACAATAGCTGGTGTTATCATGATAGGTAATAATTTAGAACACCTCGAGTAATGTAAATTACTAATTACAGAGACCGATATGAAATTACTAATTTACTTTACTACTCGGGTTCTGAACATTTCCTTTCAGAGAAACATTTGCATCCAAGTCCAAAGTTTCTACTATAAGGCACGTACTATCTACTGTCTACTATCTGTGCTAAGGCATGTACTACGTACTATTTATGCTAAAGCATTTACTTTCTACTATCTGTGCTAAGGCATTATTGTCTATGTTCTATGTAAGGACATTGACTACCTTCTGTCTACTATCGTTCCATGGACGGGCTGCTCTGACTGACATTCATTTCCTTTCTTTTCTTTGTCCCATTCTTAGTTTAAGTTCAGACATTATCGCAAATGTCTGAATCTCTCAAACTATGGCTCTGATACCAACTTGAAACGCCCCAAAACCGGGTACGTCTCATAGTTGGCACAAAACATAACAAACATAGTTCTTAAACCGGAAATCAGAATCTATTACAGCGAAAGTCTTTAAATTAAAACATTCATCAAACAATAAAGTAATTCATTGTCTAAAACATAAACTATCGGAATAGGAAATGTCAGTCTTCAGAGCGGCGACCCGGTGTCCATGCTATCCAGCCCTCATGGCTCCTTTACTTTGCCTTTGCTTTACCTTTACTACCTGTCCTGCATACTAAAAGTCAGCTAACGCTGGTGAGTTCTTTCTATACTTTAAACTATAAAACTTTCTTTTTGGTAGCTTAGTTTTATAAAAATAAAATATAAGCTTTACTTTCACTTTCTTTGAAAACAATTTAACTTACTTTAAAACTTTGCAACGTGACAATTATAAAACTGTTACCTTATATCTTTCGTTAAAACTTTACTTTTGAGGTAACCTGTTAAGGTGTCCTCCTTTACTCTTTGCCACTTTACATTTCACTCGTACAAAACAAGTGACTATAACATACTTTAACTTTCACACATGAATCATTGCCCAAGGGTAGGATCCCTTTGCTCACTTACAACTCAGGGTAAGACTTTTACTTTGCTGTGCCCACACCGCAGGGTGGGACTTTCTCGCTTATACCGAAGTGAAGACTCCTTTGCCTGCTCACACCTCATGGTGAGACTTTCTCGCTTACACAGAAGTGAAGACTCCTTTGCTGGCTCACACCGAAGTGTGAGACTTCTACTTTGCTTTCCTGCAGGACTTTTTACTTTGCAACTACAATGCAACTACTATGCACTTATACTACGTCACATAATATAATGCCATTCAAACACATAACACATAGACAAATAACACATATTAACACATAAGCATATAATATGGCATATGTCACTATCACTGTCACTGTCAAGCTGCATCGAAATGCAGCTTCTTTACTATTTTTTACTTTGCTTTACTTTCTTGAAATTACATTTCAAAGATAGTACTCTTATCTTTAACACTTTAACTTTCTTTTTATAAAAGTAACCTTTTATAAAATACTATACTTTGTCTTTCATTTTATAAAAATATATAATTCTTATAAAATATTCTTTAACTTTGAAAACTATCTCTTTAACAGTATGCATGCCAGCCCAAAACCGTTAAGGAAAAAGGGCAATAAGAACTCACCTGAGTTCTACTAGTTCTATCTCACTTAGCAAGGAAACTTTGAGCTAGGTGGAATGTTACAAATCTGTCAAGGATCACGAATGAAACAAGGTTATAACCTATAGGTAACTTTCCGTCCGAAATCTTATTCGATCGAAATCTTTCTTGATCGAAATCTCTTTTCGACCGAAAACTAACATGTTAAATATCTTTTAAGCATTGACTATTTCATTAAAAAACAATTGTCCGAAATCTTTTCTGTCCGAAATCTTTTCTGTCGATCGAAATGTCTTGTTCGAAATACCTTTCGATCGAAATGTGATGTCCGAAATCTATGGTGTCCGCAAATATTATCCGATCGAAAAGTTCTGTCCGACATACTTTTCAGACGTTTCGAAGTTTTCGGACTATTCATAGAGTTTTCGGATGATTCAAGCGTTCTTGGCTGATTTCGTCGTTTTTGATCCAAGACTCGATCTTTTTACGTCCAAAACTTGTGTTTAGCTTCCATGAAGCTAAATACATGCTTTCTAGTCCAATTCCATCGTAAAAATCCCAACTTTTTTATAAAAACCCACTTTGAAACCCTAAAACCCATTTTCAATACAGAAATCGGATCTGAGGTCGAGTTATTACTTGTTATGGCTTGATTCCTTCTTCTTTGGTCTTCTTTAACGTGTAGCAACGATCTCGGGCTCAAACGAGGAGATCAACGGGTGAGCTATGAAACTTTCTCTCTCTAGATTAGTTGGTGAAGTTGATGAATGTGGGGGAGAAGAGAGGGTGGTTAGGGTTTTACTCCTCCCCTTCCCCCTTTTGTGCCACTTGCTCACGATCCGCTCGAGCCCACTTAAATTTCGGGATGTTACAAAAAGTAAAGTAAATGAGTCGTGAGGGCTGGATAGCATGGAAATCGGGTCGCCGCTCTGAAGTCTGACATTTCCTTTTCCGATAGTTTATGTTTTAGACAATGAATTACATTATTGTTTGATTAATTTTTTAATTTAAAGATTTCCGCTGTAATAGATTCTGATTTATGGTTTAAAAACTATGTTTGAATGTTTTGGTGCCAACTATGAGATGTACCCGGGATGGGGCGCTTCATGACGAAGGAAAATGGCAGAGAGAAAAGAAAAATTGTTTGGATGAATTGCTTGTTTGTAGAGATAAAAGAGCATAGATTTAAGGTTTTATAAAAGACAAATGACACAATTGCCTTTCAAGGATTAAAAATAAACATAAATAAAGAAAATTGAATTTGTGGCTAAAAGTGGGTTTAAGGGTTTTTCATAACAACTCAGTGTTTTCATTTGATATGTCCCTATATATATATATATATAATTTATAATGTATACTAATAAATAAAAGTTATAGAAGGACACGTGTCACTTCCTTGTGCTTCATCACATTTGTTTTTCCGCTTCTCTCTCCTAATAAATGCGCCTCTATCTTATTAAATAATAATGATATTATAAATATATTATTAAAAAACATCAAATATATTAAAAAAGAATATATAATAGAAAATCAAAATATAACTAATTAAAAAAAATACTAATTTGTTATATATATACGTATTTCCACTTGATATGTCTCGAGACGATCATAATATTCTGACAAGTTATGACATATTTACAACTCTATAAGTTTTATCTTTTTTAATATACAATCTCGTGTAATACACGAGATTTCAACCTAGTATATAATAAATAAAAATAAATGTGGACGCGTGTCCTTCAACCAAGGGCATCTGAATTTTGCTTTTCCCGCCTAAACCTCCGTCCTATTTCATTTTACACGCGGATCGTTGTGGGTCATACCCGGAAATTCAGGTTATAACCAGTCTAACGCTTTGGGTAACCCTAATTGTGATCTTTCTTCTTCGCCGCTTCAATTTGCATACCCTTCGGTCTGAGATCCGTACTCGCGACAATCACCCTCGCTATTGTTCATCGTCGATAATCCATCGCAACAGGTATGTGTTTCTTGATTTTCGTTTTCTGATTTTTGACTAATCGTGTTTTGATTTTATGATTTTTGATTTCTAACTCTGATTTTTCTTCTTCACCGCTTCCCTTTGCAAAATAATCGAAGTATGTAAGCAATACTCGCAACAACCCTATTTTTCATCATCCCTACTGTTCATCAAGGCAAAAGCTTCAGGAAATCCATGTCAAAAGGTTAGTTTTTTTTAATTTCATTTTGATTCTGAAAGATTTTGATGAGATTGATTCATGTGTTCAATTACAGGTTATCAATATTTCTTCTGCCTTTAGCACATTGATATAAAGTGATAGTTGAAGTTGGAAATCTTACTGTTTAGATGATTGTTTACGTTATGCAAATCTTCAATTTTTGGGGTTATTTTGATTGATTAGTTTTACTGTTTGAATATATTGGTATAGCTTTTGAAGAAATAAAGTAATCAAATGGGCTCCCGGTATTAATAACTTTCTCCGTGTGCTTGGTATCTTGATTGATTTGTTAATGTTAATAATGCAGATATGTCAAGTTGTCAGTCAACATGGTTTACTCAACACCCAAACCACATTCCGCCAAATCACATCATTGTTAATTAATTGGATTATTTTTTGGCTCTCATTCTTAGAAAATCTATATTTGTAGCGCATGGTTTGAAACTGAATTATCCATAATTTTAACTATCTTAAGTTAATGTTTTGGCAACACGGACGAGATGGGTCTGGTTCAGGTCAAACGGGTCATTTTAAAAAAGTGTTAATTTGGCTCGGGTCTAAACGGATTCTGACCAAAATGGGTTCGCCTTGAAATGGGTCGTTTTACTTGTATATGTATTGATGGGCCTGTATAAATTAGTCTTTGGCCAATAATAATGAATGCTGCTTTTTTTTAGTTCATCAGATTCAACGTTTGGGATGAACATGTATAAAGGTCTTACCATGCTCAGCTGATTGCTGCTCGCTGCTTTTGGAAGGGAAACATTGCTTAAATCTGAATCTCAAGCAATGCGGGAATGTATCTGCTCGTCACTGGATTGTAAGTCTATTCTTTATTCTTGCTTTTGAGGACAATATCTTATAGAAATTCAGTTAATTCTCATTTGAACTTTTTAAAATATTAGATGTTGTTTGCAGTCCAATTTAAACTTTTATATAATTAGAGATTTTGCAAAACCTGCAACTGTTTATAACTATTGTTGAAGCCTAGATGTGTCCAAGATTTCCTTTTTTTCTACATAATTATAGATTTTAGAGCTATAATTAGAGGCGTCTATTTTGATTTTTTGAGCCATTTACTTATAGTGTGATATGGGCTTGACATAGGACAGAGTTTGAGCAGCCTGCAGTTTCTGATCATCTGTCACTCTAACAGGAACGATTGAACGAAGAGGGTGATTTTGGTTCAAGTTTTGATGTACCACTGGTTTTTTCATATTTTTCTTTGCCTCAATACATTTCATGATTATGTATCTGTATTTTTAGCTGTTCGTATTTGTTTAATGTTTGATCCAGATATCTTGTACTTAAACAGACAACGAGTACAAGCTATAGAAGAGCTAGATGTAATGAAAAAAGAACAAAAATATTTACTAATTTTAAAGTTAGCTAAAACTGATACATGTTATAGGGGTCAAACATTTTAACTGTTTAATCTATATGACTTTAACCCGTTTTGTGACTACCGTTTATTTTTTAAGCATTCATGATTTATCATTTATGTCTTTGTTTTGAAGTTTATAATGACTCTAATTTACATCCAAAATTGTTGAATATGTAGTTGGTAATTGGCAATGAGTATAGAATTTACTAATTCGTTTTGTTGTACAAACGTTGATTTGTTTTATTTTATTGTTATTTCTTATTGTCATACGTATTCAACCAATGTAATGCACTATTTATTAGTATAAAGGTTTGGAAATTCTAGATTTATGAATTATGTATACATTTTTTTTATTTTTGAACCGTGTAATACAAGAGTATCAAACCTAGTATATATATATATAAATGGTTGAGTTTATGAGAAAACTCACTTTCATAAGAAAACAAAAAAACTTCTCATTAATGACATTTTTGTAATTATACTATTATTATATATTCTCAAAAACCTAACTCTTCCATACACCAGAAAAACCTAAACCCCCCACTCCTAATCCTCGAAAACCTAAACCATCCTCACCCACCCCCACCCTCCTAAACCCTTCACCCACCCCCTCTATAAGATCTTTGTCCATTTAAAAAAAAAATCGCTCAGCGTTTTTTTTAGTTTTTTTTTTGACGAAAATCTTATAAAAGTTGCTTAGAATGATTTTCAATTTAAAAAAAAAACATGTAAAAACGCATTTTTTGAAAAATTTTCAATGTTTTTACAACTAATGTGCGTTTTCAAAATATCTCTTCCATATATATATAAATGTATATAGATATATATAAATTAAAAACTTGTTACTAATTACTTGTTGTAAAGTGGGCCTAATAAGTAAAAAAAAAACAATTTTGGGAGGCCCCCACTCAATCTCATTGAAATTACATGTTTTAGAGGGAGAACTATTTTCTAGTACTCGAAAAGGGTACCCGAACTTTGTTGTGGTGTGCCAGCCATAATTAGATGTCTAGCTATGCCATGCTTCTTACAAATCTGTTTAAACTCATGGTTACAAAACTCTAAACCATTATCAGTTCTAACCTTCTTTACCTTTTACTCAGTATGATTATCCACCATTGTTCTACATCCCTTGAACTTTCCAAATTCCTCGTTCTTATGCTTAAGACTGTATACCCAAACTCTTCTAGAACAGTAATCAATCAAAGATAAGTAATAACTGCACCTCTTAAAGATTGAACCTTAGCAGGGCCCTTCAAATTAGCATGGATAAAATCCAATATGCCTTTAATGGTATAACTGCTTATGCCAAACTTCACTCTATGTGATTTTCCAAAAACACAATGTTCACAGAAACCCCATCACATTCACACTTATTCAACTTATGTAAACCTTGAGAACTTATGTGGCCTAGTCTCTCATGCCATATCTTAGTTGTAGCTACAGTATTAACTTTTGCAACTGCAGCTAATGACCCAGGAACAACATCCCATCTAAAATATATATCTAATTAAGACAATCATAGTACCCTTGGCTACCCTGGCTTTCTCATCCCTTAAACTAACATGAAAACCATCTTTCTCGAAGGTTCATAATAAGAATCTAGTTTCTTTTTTAAATCAGGAATGTACCTCACATGTTTAAAGTCAATGGCAATACCATTCTTCAACTTGAAAAACACTGACCAAATCCCTTGAATCTTACATGGCTTGTCATCTCCCAACTGTACCACACTTTGTTCTTGCATACTGTCACACCCGAACCTATGGCGGAATACATCGGGGCGGGACATGGAGACTGTTTATAAGCACATGATCAACTAAAGTTTCATATATCAATTAATTTAAAATCCATGACACTTGTCAAATCAAAATATACCATGAAACAAAATACATCAACAAAGTTTATCTGTTTATTTAACTAGGTCCTCAATTCTTATGTGTAGCATCTTGAAACATGAACTCAAAGATTTGCACCTGAAACATGATAAAAACGAGGTCAACTAAAAATAGTTGGTGAGTATACATATGTTTTGACACCACGAATAGTTTTCAAGTGTTTTATACAATTTATATGACACATGGTATATTAGGCATTTATGGAGAACCTATAGTTTGTGACTGAAGGGCATAACACTCAATGTTATCCTAATGGAGGGCATAACAACAAATGTTATCCTAATGTAATGTCGGTCAATGTTACCGTTGGCTTGTAAAGAGTTAATGAATGCACGAGTATGTCATGTATATGTAGTCTTAACTAATAGCATTCAAGCATAAAGCACAAATAACACATATGATCATATTGTAGAATTGTATCTTTGTAAATGTAAATAGTTTTCATTGAACAATCATGTTTTACCCAAAAATGTGCAAAAATGTAAAATGGGCTATATAAAACTCACAAGTATTAGTTGTGTAGGTAACACGAGTAATAGGTAGCACAGACAATAGGTAGCACAAGTGATTTGCAAATCACAAAGTTAACCTATAATTGAATTGTATGAATGAAATCAATGACATACACAAATGACTAGGGCAAAGCCTAAAGTACAAAGGGACTGAGTAAAAGTTTAGTTGGTTGAATGTGGGGACTTGTTGGTGTACAACGAGTGTTTATGTAATCGTGTGTAAAGGATGTGCATAAAATAAGTAGGGTGGTGTTTGTTTTTGAGTAAAAGATTAATAGCAAAATGTTTAAATCAAAGTATGTAATTTTGTTTATGAATAAAGAAATAACAAGTTATTCAAGTTTTATACAAATCTATTTAGTTTTTAAATAGATTATGTTATAGTTTTTAAATAAATTATGTAATTAAATAAATAAAATCTTTTTATCTATTTATTTATTATTATGAAAAAGGTTAAAAAAAAGGGAGTGTATAATAATCTAAATATATGTTAATATATTTAGGAATTTATGTTGTAAATATTTAATATACTTAAACCCTAATTAGATATATATTTTTTTAGGGTAAAAATGATTTTATATAGATATCAAAATGATTGGTTAAAACTTTGCAAAGTAACAACGGGTTTATAAAAAAAATCTTATCACAATTTATAAATTAAGTAAATATTTTAAATGTTTTGTATCAAAAATAACCATTTTATTTAAATTATGTTTTAGAATGATTTTTATGTTTTAATAAAGGTTTTAAAACAATCTAATTGTAAAAGTATTTGTTTCTCCTTAAAAGTGCTAATTAATATACCAAATCAAACATAGAAGTTATAGGTTTTATAAAATTCTTTTTATAAAATAATTTGAGTGTAAAAAAAATATTTAAAAAGAATTGCATTCCACCCGGCTTGAACCCGGGTGGTTTTTGTGAGACCACAGTGCCCTACCGCTGGACCCAAGGGTCCTTTGATGACTAAACTCAGTTAAAAAAGGTTTTAAGTCGTGAATCAGAGGGGCCGGGTTTAGGTTTCAGCAGATAAACAAAAAGGTGCTTTGTATGGGTTTCGAACCCACACCACCTGGTTCGGCGATGCAGTGGCTTACCGGCCGAACCAGGTGGTTTCTCTAGTCATATACAGAAACCACTTATATGTATGCGATTTATGAATCAAGATCAAATCCCCAATTCAGATTCATGCACGAACGAACAAGAACCCTAATCAAAATCGGTCCCGATACAACTTTTCATTGTAAATTGGTAGAGGGCTAATGGTATGTATCTGATTACGAATCTAAAGACATAATTCTTACTTGATTTGGTGAAGTGATGATTGAGAATGGATGGAACGAAGCCTCGACTGTTCTTGATGTTTGATAGCGAACCAGAGATAAAATTAGAAGGGTGTGAGGGTTTAGAGAGTTTCCAAAAGACCTTGCGAAGGTCTGGGATTGATTCTTACAATTCGATTTCGTTATAAAAGCTCCATTTGATTCGGGTTTGACAGAAGCGGTTACAGGATTGCTATTCAATTCAATTTATTCAATTCGCAATGAATTGAGTCATGATTTGGGTCTGTAATCATGCGAGTGTCGTCTGCGCGTGATTTGCGGCCGTTAGACGCGTTAAATCCCTTGATTTGAGGATGATTTTGGCTCGGATTGACTTAGGAAAGTCAAACATGTTTCAAATTCGAATTAATCCACGAAAAAGGCTAAATTGAAATGTTAGATGTGTTTAGGAGTGGACTATAATCGATTAAGCATAAAAGGAAGGTCAATAACCGTCGGATTTGTTCGGGATTGTATTGAATTGTAAGGATATTGGACTGTTTGACCTTTGAAAGTCAACATGGGTCAGAATCCATGAATGGGGTCGAATTTGAGGTCAAAGTGTTCAAATTCAAGGGGGGGGGGGGTTAAAGTTGGGAGTCCATATGATCAAAAGGTTCAAACTAATTTGTTTAAATTGTATATAATTATGTGTAACTTGATTATTCTTTTATACACTTTATAAAACTAATACAAATTTAAAATAGTGTATTTAAAAATGTTGAATAATTATATATTTGCCTAAGGCTAACAAATATTATTATGTGGTTTAATTATTAGGTTTAAATATGTAAATATTTTTGCATACATACATTTATAAATAATTATACATATATATATATATATATATATATATATATGAATGATAAGAGTTTACATGTTTCATCTTAATGTATAAGGTTATTATAGTAAAAAGGTTTACCCATATGCCTGTGTATATATGTATATCTATAAACATATTTACATGTATATTAGAGAAATAATATGTGATGCAAGGTTCGAAAAGAATTGAATTGATATATGTGTAAAAATAATAAGTAATGTGACATGATGGGTTTGAACAAGTACATGACTTCATGTGTTCATTATTGGACATAATAAAATGAATAAAAGAAAAATTATGGTCAGAAAAATTATGGATATTACAGTATCTCCAAGTTGAGGGAATTTCGTCCCGAAATTGGACTAGTGAAGGCTATTGAATGAGGAAAGAGGTGAGTTTGGATTCTCAACGAGTTTTGATTGTCAGTTTGAGGAGTATAACTGATGACAAGGTTCTGGTCTGATACTCACGGTCAGATCAGGTCATCAGGTCAGGCATAGATGGTGGTAGTGGGTTTAGTTCCAAGGAAATTAAGGAGAAACTGTCGAAGAATAATTTTGGGTTCCAAAGAATGAAATGCATCAGGAGGACGATGAGAACTTGATGGTCAAAGCTTAATTTAGGATGTAGCCTAACAAGTTCAATAAATATCACTGGACAAGAGATTTCACAAAATATTGGTCAAGGTCAAAATAACATAAAGCTTCACGTGACACGAACAACGCTACTGCTGATAATATGTCAGGAACACTTATATATAGGAAGCAGCAGCGGCGTATCCACCATGTCCTTATCATATCTCATTAGTTTCGTTATTATAAATGACAATAGTTTTTATGTCATAACACACGACATAATTCTCTATGTTTTCCATGTGCTGATTTTTATAATTACGTGTGTACCCGTAATTACTCAAATCGTCGTATGGTCCGTATAGATTATCCCATTATGTGTGGGTCAAGAAAAGACACAAAATTTCTTAGTTCTTATTTATTGTTTTCACGTACGAGTTGCTAATAAATAAATGTGTCCCTAAATAGAAAGATCAAGTAGAAAACTAAAGGGTAATAATGTGGCATAACTTAGAGTTCTATAGTTTCCTCGTGTTTGAACAATAATACGTCAAACCCCGAGTAGTTTTAAAGTTTTGCAGCTTCCTCGTGTTTGAACAAGAATACGTCAAACCCCGAGTAGCTTTATTGTTTTACAGCTTTCAACTTTAATAGATAAAGTGAATGATCATGCCTTGTGTACAATGTGATCAATCATTTGCAACAATTGTAATCAATTTAGTTCTGTGTACAATGTAAACACTCAAGTTTCATGTATGATCTAGTGTTATGTACATTGTAAGCAAATATGTTTCATGTATAATGTGTGTAGTTTTGTATCATGTATATAGTAAACAAATGAGTTTCATGTATAATGTGAACAATTTAGTATTATGTATTTTGTAAACAAATAAGTTTTCATGTATAATGTAAACAATTTAGTATCATGTGTATCGTGAACAACTAAGTTTCATGTACTATGTGACCAATTTGCTATCATGTATATTGCAACAACTAAGTTTCATGTGATCAATCTAGTATTATGTATATGGTGAACATTCATATGTAAGTTATGTAATCTCATTAGTGATGTAAACTATTGATTTTTTGTAGGTGATCGAGTGTTGCGGACACGCGTGTTGTTCGGTGTTCATGTATAATGTGGGTAGTCGGGTTTTAACTTTTTAAATCTTGTTGAGGTTTATATGGATGGTTAACGCCTATGCGAAATGATTCATCTCTTTGAGGTGCAAGCTAACGAGAAGGTTTTGTAGATATTCTGAGTAATGTGCTTACGAATAACTGATTTGTGCTCTTTTTTTGTAAATAAATAAGTAATTTTAATTTTTTCTTGTTTGTAAATAAATAAAATGGTGAAAATAATGAGTTGAATAACTAAATAAATGGATAATTATATGAAAACCTTTTTATTTAATTTTAATTATTATGAAGGGAATATTTCAAGAGAAAATAGTAGCTAAATAACTTAAGCCAAGATTTATAATGGCTAAACAAGTAATTGTAATTTAGTTTAGCTAAGGTTTAATAATAACTAGTTTAACGATGTAAAAGTCATACTTATTTATTAAGATGATTTTTTTGTAAAACTAGTTGTATTAAATTTCCTTTTGAGGTAAAAAGGTTTATTGACAATTTATATCCCAATCATATCTACAAACTTAGGGTTTGATAAACGCTTTGTTTGAACAAAAATAACGATGTTGTTTAAATTAGATAATAAGATGATTAGTTTATGAAGATGGCTTTAGGTAAGTATACTAAATTGCAATGAATGAAAAAGGTGATATTTGGTGGATCCTGATGAAAATATGATGGATGTATTTTACACTCGTAGTATCAAATCAATGGCATTTGAGTTGTAATATAAAACTTATCATTAAATGCTGAAATGTTGAATATTTATTCCAAACATAAGGTAGTGATTCTCGAACTGAAATTTAAAGATAAGAAATAGTAAACTCCAGCTAATGTCTCAGGTAGCTTTCCACTAGGAAGTAGATGAGCACCAAGACGAACATCGCTATGGTTACTCGGATAGCAAACCGGGCTTATACTCTAGCTGCTTCTATGCGTGCGTCAAATATCTCCCGGTCTCCCTCCGTCATGTCAATGTGAGTACCTAGATTTGTAATCAGGTACTCCTGGTACCGTACTTGACCCAAGAGGTTGTCTATTCTCTGACCTAGCAGGTCATGCCTTATTCCGTGCTCCATCCCTTGCCTCATAAACTATGCGGTCCTCACATATTGGTGAGTGGCATCAGCTGAGACTCCTATAGCACTGGTGGGTGTCAGGGTCTGCCTTGCTCTTGGGTTTGGGTGATATGGGTAGGGTGCTAAGTAAGGGTCTCTCAACGGGGGTGGTAGTTGGTTGTGTAGGTGAGGTGCTTGATAAGGATTTCTTGAAGGGGGTGGTTCAGATGCTCGGAGCCTCAGGCCGGTGTCCCTAAACAAATATGCTCTTATGTCAGACATGGATCTAGCAGCCGGGGGTGTTGGTGACTGACGATCTGGTGATGTATTCTTCCTGTTCAGACTCTGCTCCGGATAATATACCAGGGAGGGAGGGAGGAGAGTAGGAGTACATGTCGACCAGAAAAATGGAAAAGATTGTAAGCGGTAATAAAATACTACATGTTAAATATAGGAGTTTTCATGAGTTCAGAGTTTGACTAATAATAACACCGAGTCTTCACAATAGTATGAGACGTAACACTTGGACTATAAGTAGTGTATCCATGAAGAGAATTCCCAGGAAAGAGGGGTGGGTCACAAGGAACACACTTAAGTACCCGGTCTTTCCTTAGCCAGAATCCCACATATGTCTACACTCACTCTTCCAGCAATCATGTACAAATAACACTATTGTTTGGGCTCATCGTCATGATGAGAATCATTATGGACTGGGCTTTGAGGCCTAAGGGTGAGGTTTATTTACTCCAGTAGGTCCCCTCTTCTAGGAGGGTAAGTGGGTTTCTTAGTTTCTTTATTAATGGGCATTAGGCCCAAGGGTTTAAGTTTTGTTCACAAAAGATGATAATGTCATAGTGTGTAAGAATGAGGGTTTATTAAGACCTAGGTATGAATAAGTGTGTGGTAAGACTTAGGATAACATTTAATGGGATCAAATAGGTAGCATGTAGTTTAATAAATAGGGCATCAAATAGATTATCACATAGAGTAGTGAACATGTAGCACATAGCAGGTAGCAAATACCATATAATCATAGAGCATGGCATAAAATGGGTGTCCTAAGGTTATAGTCTAGGTCAAAAGGTGTCTAATAACCTAATACCCTATAACCATGGCTCTGATACCAATCTGTCACACCCCAACTGTAGGATCGTGAAAGTACAAGATGGTTATGTTCTTAGTTGAAATTGGCGGAAACAATAGCAACTACACTAGTATAATCGAGTAAACAGAAAGAATACTAATAAGAAAACTGTTGTATTAAGCTTTTGTGAATAAACGATTACAAATGAAAACTCTATCAAGAAGCACACTTACAATGAAGTGTTAACACAGTATTTATACTAACTTAGAATCAAGACAGTCCCTTGATTCTAAGGATCGGATCTAACACAGACCGTTGAACTTTTGTACAAAGCTAATAATATAAGTTTTGTCTAAACTAGCTAACTTTATTGAAGCGTCTTCTTTATGCATCATTACTTGCATGCTTGGAGAAGAGCATTGTTGTCCGACATTGGTTGCACCATTGAGTTTCCTTATGCTTTGATTGTGTCAGTAGCTTTTGCAGAAAGTTGTCAGTGACGCTTGGCATGGATAGCCAGCTGCAACGATTTATCTTCAAGGCACAATGCTGTCAGCAGTAAGGATGAGGATCAGCATCAAGACTGCTGTTGATAAGCCTATCAGCAACAACAAGTGTTGAATGCTGCTGATAAGCCTATCAGCAGCATCAGGTGTTGAACGCTGCTGATAAGCCTATCAACAGCAACAAGTGTTGAATGCTGCTGATAAGCCTATCGACAACATTTGTACTTAGAAGAATTTCATTGCAATCAGTTTTTGCTTCTACAAACTCCCCCTAGACTGATGCTACCAAAATTCTTCTAATCTCTTTGTTGCTGAAGCTTTTGCATGTGGCAGACTATCCTTGCAACCTCATAGCCTCTTGGATCCTTGCTGGGATTGTTCAGTGGAAGCTCAGACAGAGTCTTGATGTCTTTACTTGGCATTTTGAAAATTGTCCTACTTGAACATCTCATCTGCTGCTTTTTAACATCAGTTAAGGTGAACTCATCCAGATCAGCATTGTAGGACTAACTTACAAATGGAGAGTGGGACTGAAGTGGTTTGATATCTATGATCACATCTTTGATAGGGTTGAAATGGTGTTTGATTGCTAGCATAAGATGTTTCCCACCCTCATTTGCAGGCTCATGAGATTCACCCATCTCCAGAATTCTACTGAGATCAGAATCTGGTAATTGTAGAACTTCATCAACAGATTTGTAAACAGATCTCTTTCTTTCAGTTCTCCCCCAAAAGATTTCAATCCACTGATCCTGTGAACTGTAGAACCAATCAACTATATCTCTGGAGTCTTCTGGTTTAGGTGTGGGTTTGGATTTCTTCAGGAGAGGCTGTTGATGAGAGGGAGCTGGGTGAGATGGTTTGGACTTTTTGGGTGGAGGAGAGGAAGGTTTGGGGATATTTGTGGAAGGTTTTTGAATAGTGGAAGTAGTGTCTAGGGCAGAAGTATTTTGTTTCTTGACTGGTCTCTTGTCTTCCTTTTCTGTGACCCTTGTCTTGAAGACTTTCTTTCCTAGTCTTTCTTCTTCTTCCTTCTTGACTTGTCTGTACAAGGCTTGTAGGTTCATGAATGTCATAGGACCTAGCCTCCTTCCACTTTCCCCCTTGCCTTTAGGAAGTCAGTCATGACCTTCCTTTCTTCATGGGTTCTCTGGTTCAGTGCAATGGCCTTCTTGGATTTTTGATGAGCCTTTTCTTCCTCTTCAGCTCTCTTTTTCTTTGCCAATTGCCCCTGCTGACCCATGACGGCTCAATAGATCTCTTTGTTGGAAAGTTTTTCAAGGTAGTCAGTATCCTCATCTTGAGATCAGAGCTTCAATCCACTCCTCCCTCATTTCTTTTGCTAATTTAGAATCAGAGATTCTGAATTTAACATCTTCCTTCCTTTTCTTTTCTTCTTCCTCCTCTTCTTCCGTGTTTAGTTGTTCCTGCAGCTGTCTAGCAAGTTCTTCATCTTCGTCAACTTGAGACACTACATGTAGTTTGATTTTCATCTCATCCAGCTGTTTGGCATACTACTAGATAAGTTGTTCTATGAGGAGCATGGCTGTTTTTCTTTCTTGAGCCTTTTTTAGGTCAGCCATCTCCTCTTCTTCTCTCTTCCTTCTTATTTCTTCCTTCTCTCTCTCCTCTCTGAGCAACCTCTCATCTTCTTTGGTCATGATTCCCTTCCCTTTGTTTACACTGGATGCCTCTGCTTTGGCTTCACTGATCACAACAGCAGATGATTGTGCTGCTGTTGGGATCTCAGCCTCAGCTTCATTGGCAAGTTGAGAGGTTGATAAGGGAAGGTCATTAGCTTCATCTGATTTGCACTCAGGACCTGTAAGTTCTATCAGCATTTCTTGGACAGTGGATCTTGATTCATATGCTGCAGCAAGGATGTCTACTCGAGGGGAAGCTGAGTCAGAATCAGTGTCAGAATTTGACACATATACTGCCTCCGCAATCCTTCCTTCTTGTTCAAGATGGGCTCTGTCAGTAGCTATCATTGCCTGGCTTTCGAGGGAGTTGACATTGCAGATATTTGCCCGGAGTTGAAAGATCTTGTAAAGAAAGTCTGTAGGCAGTAGCAGGATGTTCCTGGTGTTGATGGTGAGAGAGGAGCCGTTGCTTAGTAGTAAGGTGTGGTCAAGAGACTTAGTGCTTACCCATCCTAGCACATCTAAGTCCTTGACAATGGAGTTGTACAGAAATCTTCTTAAGCACAGAACTTCTTCTTCAGTGAGAAGACCGCTCCTTATTATTTCAAGTCTTCTTTCTGCCAATGCTAAAGATTCAGGATAGGCTACCCTTTTTGCTGCTTGTATTTGTCTTTCAAACTTGGGTAGATTATCCTCCATCAAGTCATAGAACCTGCCAATAGCAAGTTCTGCTGAGAGGTCCGTAGAGTTGTTGATGCATTGTAGATGGTATAGGTGAAGGACTTGGATGCTGTTGAGAAAGTCCCAGTTTAGCTCTTCTACTCCGCTAAACTCCCAACCAATCCAGAACCTCTCAGACTTTCCATCATACCCCCAAGCTAGTATTGTGTCAAACTCTAGCTGTGTTGAAGTCAGTGGAAATTAGGGGGTAGTGGATTGACTTATGATGGCTGCTGCTTCAGGGATGATGCTGAAAGATGTACATGTTTGTTCTTTGTCTTCAACATCAGTCAGCATCTCATCAACAGCCCTGACGACTAACTTCCAGTCTTCAGAAGTCTCTTCTTCTTCATCATCTGAAGCTGGCAAGTCATGAACCTGTACAAAAGCTGGCTTGAATAGTGTACTTTGAAATGCAGCCTGCTCTTGAATCCAGTCGTCAAGACTGTCTGAGTCTTCTTCCATTGTGACTATCTCCCCCTTTTTGGTTGCATCAGTGGACAGATAAGCATCAGTTTGGGTGCCCACTGAGACAAGGGAGGGAGAAGCCATGGAGGGGCATTGATGGGCTTCATGCAGAAGGATCTGGTGTTTTAGTTTTGACACCTCAGCCTCAAGCATAGCCACCCTGGCCGTCAATTCCTGATTTTTAAGTTGCATACTGTCCTCATCCATATTTGTGGAATCCTTGGACCCATATGGGGCTGTAGGCCTAGCCTCAGCATCCCCATCACCCATGGTTTCTTGGCGCCTGGGATTCCTCTCAGTGAGGGGAGTTTCCAAGGAAACATCCTCACTGTGAGTTGCCGTGGTTGAGGTCTTAGCGATGTTGTCACTGTCCTCCTGGTCATTTGATGGACCAATAGTAGTGACAGCCTCTTCCACATCCACTCTGTCATAACTCCTAAAGTGGACCTTCAGGGGAAAAGAACTTCGGTTGGGTGTGCTGGAAGCAAGATCAATCAATACCTTCGAGATAGTGGCAGTTGGAGAAGGTACATCATCTTGATCAGGTTCCTCAACACTTAAGTTCAGAAGAGAGAGGAATGGCTCAAGGGGCTGTTCTATGGATCCGGGAAGTGATCCAGATCCTAATAGAGAGATATCCGAAGGAGTCTCCCTAACAATGTGGCTGTCCCTTATGATATTCTCACCAGAATGTTGTGATTCTGAGTGAGGGCTGTTAGGTTGGGTTAGGGCCTTGGAGACAAGAAGAGAAGGAGTCTTCTTGCTCCTTTTTCTGGTGTATGTCGTTGCAACTGGGGCCCTTTGTTCCAGTTGAACGATAACATCCAAAATACATGTAAGTGATTTTTGTACATGTGAATTCTTAGTAGTATGCATAGGGGTTCGAATGGTGGAAGCAGATTGTTGTTCAGGATGTGATGTGGAGGGTGTGGGATCAGTATCAACTGGGATTGCTGAACTGTCACCCGAGGTACTTTGTATGTTCAGCATTGTAGATAACAATGGAACATTGACCCTTGAGAACTTTTTGGAAACAGTTCTCATACTTTGAAAAATATTATTTTTATGTCCCAACATGATGTAGATTCTTGTAGTTTTTGAAAGTTCTTTTAGTTCCTGGTTGAAAACCTCCTGCAAGAATCTTGGGTACATAAAGAATTGTTGCTTTGCACCCTCTTGATGTTTATATCTCAAACCCTCAAAGATGAGGTGTGCAAAGTTGAAACCTAGGCCTGTAATCATACCATGGAAAGCAGAGGCAAGTGCGGAGCTCACTTGATGCCATCCACTTCTCTTCTGAGATATGCATTGGAGAAGAGTGTTGCAGAGATACTTCCATGGAGGGCCCATCAGCGCCTTCTCGATTGTATACTCATTTTGATTTCCAGTGTACCCTATGGATACAAAGGTCATCATGTACTCGTCCTTTGAGTATGAGATGGCTGCTCCCTCATCCTGAAGCTTAAGATGTTTTCGGAGGGAAGCTTCAGAGATGATGATGTCCTTGCCATCTACCTTGGCTTTAATTTGGGGAATCCCCTGTTCGGTAGAGTAGACGGCGGTTTTCCAGAAATCCTCCATATGAGGGATATATATGGTAGGGTTGGTTGAAAGTAGGATCGTGAAAGTACAAGATGGTTCTGTTATTAGTTGAAATTGGCGGAAACAATAGCAACTACACAAGTATAATCGAGTAAACAGAAATAATACTAATAAGAACACTGTTGTATTAAGCTTTTGTGAATAAACGATTACAAATGAAAACTCTATCAAGAAGCACACTTACAATGAAGTGTTAACACAGTATTTATACTAACTTAGAATCAAGACAGACCCTTGATTCTAAGGATCAGATCTAACACAGACCGTTGATCTTTTGTACAAAGCTAATAATACAAGTTTAGTCTAAACTAGCTAACTTTATTGAAGCGTCTTCTTTTTGCATCATTACTTGCATGCATGGAGAAGAGCATTGTTGTCCGTCATTGGTTGCACCATTGAGGTTCCTTCTGCTTTGAGTGTGTCAGTAGCTTTTGCAGAAAGTTGTCAGTAACGCTTGGCATGGATAGTCAGCTGTAACGATTTATCTTCAAGACCCAAGGCTGTCAGCAGCAAGGATGAGGATCAACATCAAGACTGCTGTTGAACGCTGCTGATAAGCCTATCAACAACATTTGTACTTAGAAGAATTTTGTTGCAATCAGTCTTTGGTTCTACACCAACCGATGGCGGAATACGTCGGGGCGGGACATGTAGACTGTTCATAAGCACATTATCATCTAAAGTTTCATATATCAATTAATTTAAATTCCATGACACTTGTCAAATCAAAACATACCATGAAACAAAATACATCAACAAAGTTTATCTGTTTATTTAACTAGGTCTTTAATTCCTATGTGTAGCATCTTGAAACATGAACTCAAAGATTTGCACCTGAAACATGATAAAAACAAGGTAAACTAAAAATAGTTGGTGAGTATACATAGGTTTTGACACCACGAATAGTTTTCAAGTGTTTTATACAATTCATATGACACATGGTATATTAGGCATTTATGGAGAACCTATAGATAAGCTAGTGCATAATCAAACCTTGTGACTGAAGGGCATAACACTCAGTGTTATCCTAATGTAAGGCATAACAACAAATGTTATCCTAATGTAATGTCGGTAACAATCACCCTACCTGGGTGGGTTTGTCAGACACAATAGATCTATCGATGATATTGTTAGCTTGAAAAGAGTTAATCATTGCACGAGTATGTCATGTATATGTAATCTTAACTAATAGCATTCAAGCATAAAGCACAAATAACACATATGATCATATTGTAGAATTGTATGTTTGTAAATGTAAATAGTTTTCATTGAACAATCATGTTTCACCCTAAAATTTGCAAAAATGTAAAAGGGGCTATGTAAAACTCACATGTATTATATGTGTAGGTAACGCGAGCAATAGGTAGCACAGGCAATAGGCAGCACAAGTGATTTGCAAATCACGAAGTAAACCTATAATTGAATTGTATGAACCAAATAAATGACATGCGCAAATGACTAGGGCAAAGCCTAAAGTACAAAGGGATTGAGTAAAAGTTTGGTTGGTTGAATGTGGGGACTTGTTGGTATACAACGAGTGTTTATGTAATCGTGTGTAAAGGATGTGCATAAAATAAGTAGGGTGGTGTTTGTTTTTGAGTAAAAGATTAATAGCAAAATGTTTAAATCTAAGTATGTAATTTTGTTTATGAATAAAGAAATAACAAGTGATTCAAGTTTTATACAAATCTATTTAGTTTTTAAATAGATTATGTAATAGTTTTTAAATAAATTATGTAATTAAATAAATAAAATCTTTTTATCTATTTATTTATTATTATGAAAAAGGTAAAAAAAGGAGTGTATAATAATTTAAATATATGTTAATATATTTAGGAATTTATGTTGTAATTATTTAATATATTTAAACTCTAATTAGATATATATTTTTTTAGGGTAAAAATGATTTTATAAACATATCAAAATGATTGGTTGAAACTTTACAAAGTAACAATGGGTTTATAAAAAAAAATCTTATCACAATTTATAAATTAAGTAAGGATTTTAAATGTTTTTTTAAAAACTAACCATTTTATTTAAATTATGTTTTAGAATGATTTTTATGTTTTAATTACGGTTTTAAAACAATCTAATTGTAAAAATATTTGTTTATCCTTAAAAGTTGCTAATTAATGTACCAAATCAAACATAGAAGTTATAGGTTTTATAAAATTATTTTTATAAAATAATTTGAGTGTAAAAAAAATGTTTAAAAAGAATTGCAATCCACCCGGCTCGAACCCAGGTGGTTTTTGTGAAACCATAGAACCTACCGCTGGACCCAAGGGTCCTTTGATGACTGAACTCAGTTTAAAAAGGTTTTAAGTCGTGAATTAGAGGGGACCGGGTTTAGGTTTCAACAGATAAACAAATGGTGATTTGTATGGGTTTCGAACCCACGCCACCTGGTTCGGTGAACTGGCTTACGGGCCGGACCAGGTGGTTTCTCTGGTCATATACAGAAACCACTTATATGTATGCGATTTATGAATCAAGATTAAATCCCCAATTCATATTCGTGCACGAACGAACAAGAACCCTAATCAAAATCGGTCCTGATACAACTTGTCATTGTAAATTGGTAGAGGGCTAATGGTATGTATCTGATTACGAATCTAAAGACATAATTCTTACTTGATTTGGTGAAGTGATGATTGAGAATGGCTGGAATGAAGCCTCGGCTGTTCTTGATGTTTGATAGAGGACCATAGATAAAATGTGAAGGGTGTGAGGGTTTAGAGAGTTTGCAAAAGATCTTGCGAAGGTCTGGGAGTGATTCTTACAATTCAATTTTGTTATAAAAGCTCCATTTGATTCGGTTTTGACAGAAGCGGTTACAGGATTGCTACTCAGTTCAATTTGTTCAATTCGCAATGAATTGAGTCTGTAATCATGCGAGTGTCGTCTGCGCGTGATTTGCGGCCGTTAGACGCCTTAAATCCCTTGAATTGAGGATGATTTTGGCTCGGATTGACTCAGGAAAGTCAAACATGTTTCAAATTCGAATTATTTCATGAAAAAGGCTGAATTGAAATGTTAGATGTGTTTAGGAGTGGACTATAATCGATTAAGCATAAAAGGAAGGTCCATAATAGTCGAATTTGTTCGGGATTGCATTGAATTGCAAGGATATTGGACTGTTTGACTTTTGAAAGTCAACATGGGTCAAAATCCATGAATGGGGTCGAAATTGAGGTCAAAGTGTTCAAATTTAAGTGTTCAAGTTGGGAGTCCATATGATCAAAAGGTTCAAACTAATTTTTTTAAATTGTAAATAATTATATGTAATGTAACGAACCAAAATCCGGGTTTTGTTATAAATAATTAAATATTCTAATAAATATTATGGTGAAAATAATATTTTAGAAATAAGTTGAAACAAGTGGGTTTCAAGTTAGTAATGAGGTTATATTAGTTTTTAACTAATTATGGAATTAAATGGGTGAAATGAAAGTTGAGGGGATAAGGGTGTAAAATGGCAAAAATCTGCCATATTGACTAGTGAAAGTCAAAATTAGTCTCATTTAGGTGTTGGGTTGTTTTTGAGCAAAGGAGAAAACGAGATTAAAGCCTAAATCGTGCATTTGAGGCTTGTTTTGTGAAGTTTTTGGCTCACACATCACCTTCCTAAGATCAAGTAAGTGATAATCTTCCATTTGATTTCACCATTTATGAGTTCATAGATGGGTTTTGTAGAAATCCGGAAATTTTGAATGCATGTGGTTAATTGGTGTTAGATTGTTGATAATCTAGCAAAACTAAACGTAAAGAATGGTGATTAGCATCCTAGAACCCTTTGATTTTGATTATGAGAAGTTAGGGTTAATATGGGAAAAATTGGGGGTTTTTGGATTATGATGATAAGATGATGAATTAATGATGATTAAGTGTTTATATGATGTTAGACACTTGAACAAACACTAAATTAACCTAATGATAAAAATTGAATGAAAATTTAGTGTTAAGGTAAGGATAATGAAACTCAAGTAGGTGAGTTTGAGGCGAAAGAGGGTGTTTGGATATAAGTATAACTCAAACGGGTCAATTTGGGTTGGAAATAGGAAATTGGGTTACGAACCCAACTAAAATGTGATTTTGGTGTCTGATGGATTACTAAACTAGATGAATGTGTTTAGGTAATCAAATTGCAAAACGTGAAGTGGAATCGGGACCTTCAAATCCACAAGGTAAGTGCTTTTGCACTTACTTAGTAATTGATGATAAATGGTGTTATATGAAATGTTGTATGCTTAATGTGTTAAGTTGCATAATGTGTTATGTGGTATGCATATGTATAAAGGTGTACGAATAAGTGAATTAATGTAGTTATAGTTTTAATACTATAATGGATAAGTGGTGTAGGATCGGTGAATACAAGATGGTTTGATTCTAGTTGAGATTGGCGGAAACAGTCACAACTAAGCAAAGTAAACAAGTAAACAAGAAGAATACTGGTAAATGCAATTTGCATTAAGCTTCGAAGATTACAAGATTACAAAGAAAACTCTTAAGCAAAAGCACTTCTTTACAATGATTCTCAGTACTGCTTATATAGTAACTTAGAATCAAGACATACCCTTGATTCTAAGGATCAGATATAACACAAGCCGCTGATCTTGTATTGAAGCTATTCTACATATAAAGACAATAACAACTATACTAGTTAACTTTACTCAAACGTCTTCTTAGGCATCATTGCTCGCATGCTTGGAGAAGAGCTTTGTGGTTCTTTATTGTCTGCACCAGTGACATTCTTTCTGCGTGGAGTGTGTCAGTGTTGCAGCAGAAAGTTGTCAGTGGTAATGGTTGCTTTATCGAATCCAGTCAGCTGCAACGTTTGATCTTCAGTGGAAATGGCTATCAGCTACAAAGTTGGAGATCAGCAGTAAGACAAAACTGTCCACAGCTGCTGATCATATGCCTATCAGCAGCAACTTTGGTCTTCAGCAGATAAGGCTTATCCGCAGCGGATTTATTCTTCAGCAGAAGAACAAGTATCCGCTGCAGATAAGCTTATCCACAGCAGCTTGTTGGTCAGCAGCAAACTCTAAGGTAAGCAGCATTTGTACTTAGAAAGATTTGTAGCCATCAGTCTTTATTTATACAAACTCCCCCTTGTTGATCCAAAGAAATTTAGCTCACCCATTGAACTCATTTCAAACGTAGATTTGAACCAGTAAGATTTCTCCCCCTTCATCTTTGATAAACAAGGTCTGGTCAATGGCACCTCTTCTGAAGTTGTTGTTTAGTAGATATCTCGACAAAGTTTCATACCAGGCTCTTGGGGCTTGATGTAAGCCATATAGAGATTTGTCTAGTTGGAACACTTGGTTAGGATGTGTAGGATCTACAAAGCCTGGAGACTGTTTGACATATACTTCTTCACCAATCTTCCCATACAGAAAGGCACTCTTGACATCCATTTGATAGACCATGAAATTCTTGGATACAGCATATGCCAGGAAGATTCGGATGGCCTCCATCCTAGCAACAGGAGCAAATACTTCATCATAGTCAATTCCCTCTTCCTGAGTGTATCCTTGAGCTACAAGTCTGGCTTTGTTCTTGACTACAATTCCTCTCTCATCTTGCTTGTTCCTGAATGCCCATCTTGTGCCAATGGCAGATTGACCAGGTGGAAGATCAACCAGTTTCCAGACATCCTGTCTCTTAAATTGCAGCAACTCTTCCTTCATTGCCTCAATCTAACTGCTGTGTTTCAGAGCTTCATCTATTTTGTTGGGTTCCACCTGAGATAGAAAACATGAAAACAAACATATATTGGCCTCATGAGATTTGCTTCTTGTTAGAACTCCTTGGTGAACTTGGCCAATAATATTTTCCAGAGGATGTTCCTTGTTGATCCTCTGTGCTGGTACCACCTCCAACTGTATCCCATTCTCAAGATTGCTTTGATTTTGATCAGGGATATCTTCATTCATGGTGGGAGAGTCTTCAATATCAACAGCTACATCAGTGTTATCAGCAATAGTATTTGCAGCATCGACAACATTTACCGAAGAGTCTTCACCCAAATTTTCATTTTCAGACAGGCTGCTGCTGGTGACATTGGAGAGTCTTGTTTCGGCTTCACTTGTTCAATGGCTTCCATAACATATGGAGGATCAATGGATGGTCTTTTTAGACTGATAGAAGATTTAGGAAAATTCAGTCTGTAGTCAGTGGAGAAAGTGGAAGCAGGTGCTTGTGAAGAGAAAGACTCCATATTGGAGAAGATGAGAGGCTCAAATATTTGGGAGAAGGAGTCTATGTCAAAGAGCCAGTTTGGGCCTTTTCCATGTTCACAGACAATGTGTTCTCTACATTCCACATTGGCTGATTCTTCCACAATTCTTGTTCTTGAGTTGAATACTCTGTAGGCTTTGGATTGAGAGGAATAGCCCATAAAATATCCTTCATCAGATTTGGCACCAAACTTAGGAAGAACCCCGTGTGTGATCAGAATTGTGCATGGACATCCAAAAGGTTTTAGGAATCCAATGTAGGGAACTCTTTGGAACTATAGTTCATAAGGTGTCTTGTTGAGAGGCTTGAGTATGACAACTCTATTTTGCACATAGCAGGCTGTGCTTACTGCTTTTGCCCAGAATGTGAGAGGCAGTTTTGAGTCAGCCAACATAGATCTGGATGACTCAATTAGAGTTCTGTTTCTCCTTTCAGCCACTCCATTTTGTTGAGGAGTTCTTGGAGCACTGCATTGTCTTTCTATCCCCTTGCTCTCACATAAACAGTTCAAAGTGTGGTTCTTGAACTCTGTGCCCTGATCACACCTTATGATCATTACCCTCTGATTGCTTTGATTCTCTACCCTAATAATGTAGGATTTTAGAATGTCAACCGTTTCATCTTTAGTTTTCAAGAAGTATACCCATAAGAATCTACTGTAGTCATCAGTTATCACCAGGAAGTATGACTTCTTACCCATTGACATAATATTTGTATGCCCAAAGAGATCCATATGCAACAGCTGTAGTGGAGTGTCATTTGTATTCAAAGTCTTGGGCTTGTGAGAACTCTTATGTTGCTTCCCCTTCAAACAAGCAATGCAGTGATCTTCTGGCTGGAATTCTTTGTCAGGAAGCCCTCTGACAAGATTATCCTTCACCAATTTGTTGATAGTTTTGATGTTAACGTGGCTTAGTCTCCTGTGCGAGAGAGCTGATTCATCAACTGAGGCTTTTGATAGAAAACAGGATACACTGCCAGATGGACTGACCTCATTCATGTTAAGCACATAAATATTTTCTTTTCTCTGAGCAGTTAATAAAATCTTTTCTGAGGAGGTTTGGAAAAGCCAAGAGATAGTACAAAGCATTCTTTGTCTGTGAAGAGCATCCAATGCTTTTGATCACAGACCTGGGAAACACTCATGACATTGAAGTCCAATTCTTTGACATAATTTACCTTATCAACACTCATTCTTTCATTTGACACAGTTCCTTGTCCAGTAATAGGTCCTCCTTTTGAGTCACTTCCAAAGGCAAAATATCCTCCATTGAAATGTCTGAAGTTAGAGAGGATGGATCTGTTGCCTGTCATGTGCCTGGAACAACCACTGTCTACCACCCAGGTGTTATTCTTGTGACCTGACTGTCCCTGCACATGAGAGAGATCTAGTTAGTGGGAGGAATCTAATATCTTGCATCCTTGAAGAAAAGGGTTCTTGGAATATCAGATTCAGCATGTGTGCATTCAACAGAGCCAATGATGATTCTTGGAGGGATAGAAGCTGGGATCTTGGCTTTCCATTGCTGAGGAGATGGTTTTCCAGTTATCTTTACTCTGTCAGCAGCTGATGTTGCTTTGGCTGCTGATGGATTTGCTTTATCAGCAGCTGATTTTGCTGCTGATGACTTTAGCTTATTAGCAGCCGATTTTGTAGCTGCTGAGGACTTCGGCTTACCAATAGTAGATTTTGTTGCTGCTGATGGTTTTGCTTGAGCAGCAGCAGACTTGGTTGCTGCCGAAGGCTTGTCCTTTAGTTTCTTGGGCTTGGCTTGATTAACAACATTTTTGCTGGCTGCTGATGGTTCAACAACCAATGTATGCTTATCCTTCTTTTCCTTGTTGACGGAGGTCTTCTCTGTAGAAGTTCTCATGCTGATGGGCTTTTGTTTAGGAGGGGCTTGATGAAGGATCTGGTTGAATGGATTAATATTATAATTTGCAGCAAAGTGGTCTGATTCACCACAGATGATGCAAGATTGTTGAAGCTTTGGCAGCTGCTTCCTTGGTGGGGAAAGAGAGTTTCTGAAATGAGTTGTCTTGGCCTCAAAACTCCTTACCTTTCTGTTCTTGTTTGTCTTCTCAAAAGGATGTTGTTTGAGGTTTCTTTGCTGCTGAAGGTAGTAGAAGCAAGTGCTGGCAGTGTGGTTTTATTTGCCACAGACAAAGCATGATTTTGCTAGTTTGTCCCTTGAAAGGTAAATATAGTTCTTTCTTTTGAACAAGTCTTTGAAGTTCCAGGGGTGAGCTTTGTTGTGCTCAAAGGTAGCTTCTTCCAATGTCTTTTGAACATATGGAACTCTTTCTCCAAGCGCATGACATATGTCAAACACCTTTCTTTGAGGCTTTGAGTTGGTGGAGGTTGAAGACTGTCCCTTTTCAACAGTTAGCTTTCTTCCTTCTAGAGGATAGCTGATTTTGATTTGGTTGAAAGGCATAGGAACCAGAACAGCTGGTAAAGGGATAGGAGCACTTGTTTGAATGACTTCAAGAACAGGCGGTGCTGGTACTTGTACTGGTGATGAGGCCTCCTCAGTTTTAGTGGACTCTGAGCAAGTTGACTCAGACTCAGACTCTGACGAGGTAGTGTATTCTTGCACCAATGGTTCATGCCTTGAAGGATCAAGATCTCGGTTGGCCTTTTCAAGATTTGAGAGATTGAAGCTTGGTTCGTGGATGGCAACGTAGTCAGCAGGAACGACTTGGTATTGTTCAGCATGATACCCCAGACCAGTTTTTACCTTGTCATGAATTTAAGCATCCAAAAGTCTTTGCATTTTTTTCGATGCAAATTCATATTTGTCAACATGAACTTTATGTTCTGCCAATTCTGCTATGGTAGATTTTAATCTAGACAGTAGATCATCAATCTGAGTTTCAAGATTGGTTTGTTCATGTTTTAGTAATGAAATCTCTTTCTTTAGGCAGTTAATTTTTTCTTTATTACTGTTTTCGACTTTGGTGAATTCAGATTTCATTTGGTGAAACTCTTCATTTTGATCTATAAGGTTTGATTATGCTTTCTGTAGCCTAACACCTTATCAATACAAGCTTGGGAAGAAAGATGTTCATATACCTGAGGCGGTATCTCAGTTGTGTCTGCCATAAGAGCTTGGTTCTTAGCAGGCAGATCTTCATACTGGAAGCTCCAGTCAAAGTCAGAAGTTCCAACAGCTGCACAAGCTGCGGTTTGAGCAGGAGTAGTAGCTTGTTGCTGTTGTTGTCTTGGTTGGGCTTGGTGAGCCTGTCTTGATTGAGGAGTTGCTGGGTTTGCCCTAGGTGCCTTGCATTCTCTAGCAAAATGACCCAGTTGGTTACAGTTGTAACATCTTAATTTGCTTTTATCCAAGCGAACTCTGGTGTTGGAGTTGTTACTTGGAATGGGTCTTCCGGTTCTAGAGTAGAACCTTTTTGCTCTTATAGAGAGCATGGCATACGAGTGCTGTATGTCCATTTCTTCTAAGTAATCTGGATGGAAGCATTCCAGATCCTCCTTGATAAAAAACATGTTGCTTGAGTTTTCAGAAACAAAAGCAGCAGAGATTAAGGTTTGAGGAGGAGCTTCTAGGAGAAATGGTGATGTGTTTGTTTGAGAGGTTGGAGTTTGGGGATGAGTGACGACGGGAGGATAATAGTTGCTTGAACTAGGACCTGAGTGGTCAGAGTGGAGGCAGAAGAGGTGGTGGTGGATGTTGAGGCTGTTTGGTTTCCTTTGCCTGAATCATCACAAGCTCATAGGTTTTTAGCATTCCGAAGAGCTCAGTCATCTGGAGAGTCTTCAGATTCTCAGTTCTTCTGATGGACACTGTGTAGAGTGTCCAGCAACTCGGTAGAGACCTGATGAAGTTCTTGAGAATATCTTCATTCTCCAGCTTCACCTCTGAGCACTGCAGTTCACCTACAAGATAGGTATATCTGTTATATAAAACAGTTAGAGACTCACCTTCCTTCCAGACGAAGTTTTCATATTGCTGCTTCAGGATGTCTCTTCTGTTTTCTTTGACTTCTTCTGAACCAGCAAACATCTTCTCAAGAGCCTCCCATAGCTCCTTTGCAGTTTTATAACCACTGAAGTTATGAAAAACTTCATTTGGTAAGCACATCTGGATGGTTCCCAAGGCTTTGAAATCTACCTCCATTTTCTTGATGTCTTCATCAGAGTACTTGGAGGATTCTTTGGGAACCAGTGTACCTCCGGAATCAGCTGAGGCCACCATGGGTATGTATGGTCCATTTTTAATGGATTTCCACATCCCATATTCTTGATAGCAGAAGAAGCTTTCCATTATGTTCTTCCACATATCATAGTCTTCTCTAGACACCAGTCTTGGTGGTCTGGAGATGCTTCCAATATCTTCAAATCCATTGTTTTGTGCCATTTTGTTTTGATTTGTGATAATGAGAGACTTTAGCAAAGAGGTAGTTTAGAATAGAACCGGAGAATGATTAAACAAGTGTGAGTTTGTTTAATCTGTGAGCCAAAGCTCTGATACCACTTGTAGGATCGGTGAATACAAGATGGTTCTATTCTAGTTGAGATTGGCGGAAACAATCACAACTAAGCAAAGTAAACAAGTAAACAAGAAGAATACTGATAAATGCAATTTGTATTAAGTTGCGAAGATTACAAGATTACAGAGAAAACTCTTCAGCAAAAGCACTTCTTTACAATGACTCTCAGTACAGCTTATATAGTAACTTAGAATCAAGACAGACCCTTGATTCTAAGGATCAGATCTAACATAAGCCGTTGATTTTGTATTGAAGCTATTGTACATATAAAGACAATAACAACTATACTAGTTAACTTTACTCAAACGTCTTCTTAGGCATCATTGCTTGCATGCTTGGAGAAGAGCGTTGTGGTTCTTTATTGTCTGCACCAGTGACATTCTTTCTGCGTGGAGTGTGTCAGTGTTGCAGCAGAAAGTTATCAGTGGTAATGGTTGCTTTATCGAAGCCAGTCAGCTGCAACGTTTGATCTTCAGTGGAAATGGCTATCAGCAGCAAAGTTGGAGATCAACAGTACGACACAACTGTCCACAGCTGCTGATGATACGCCTATCTGCAGCAACTTTGGTCTTCAGCAGATAAGGTTTATCCGCAGCGGATTTATTCTTCAGCAGAAGAACAAGTATCCGCTGCAGATAAGCTTATCCGCAGCAGCTTGTTGGTCAGCAACAAACTCTGAGGTAAGCAGCATTTGTACTTAGAAAGTTTTATAGCCATCAGTCTTTATTTCTACATGTGGATATGGAGTTATGGTCTAAGTACCATAATGGATATTGGGAATATGAAGTTACGATCTAAGAATCATAATGGAAAAGTGGTGATGAAGTTATGGCCTATGTGCCGTAGTAGAAATGGAAATGTGTTAATCATGAATATAAAATGAAAAGAATGAAACTTATAAGTAATATGCAAGTGACATGTAGCCTATTGACAAATTGGGTGGAAACGGGTCAAATGGGTGAAACAAGAAGAATTTTACTTGTTTGTTATGTTTTATCTTCATTAATAATGGTGATTATTTGTGGTGGCATGTAGGAAAAGATTCAGGATAGTCAAGGTCAAGTCTATGGCGAATGTTGGATTCTCGTATGCATTTTTTGGTGATTTCGGGTGTAGTTAGAAGTCCATCTAATGGATGTAAACGAATACTTGAAATTGTAGTTTTTGATGCAAAAGTATGTTATTTTGAATATTAGAACCCATATTTAAGTGATGGGAAAATTTTATGGCAAAATGGGTTAAAGATGGAAAAATTGGTTAAGTGTTAAAAACTGCACAGGTCTGGAAACTTTATGTGAAAAAGTGATATTCGCGCCACGCGAAAAACCAGAGTCTGGTCTTCGCGACACGCAAAAGACCTGGTTTCCCGGACCTGCCTTTTTTGGACTCCATCGCGACACGCGAAGGGATGGTTCATGATTTTCGCGACAATAGAAATTATAAAAAAAAATATTTACTTCGGACGAATGCTTCCGCGTGATTTAATGATTTAATAATCAGTGTTTGAAATTAGAGTGTTACAACTTGGTATCAGAGCAATGGTTTGAGGGATTTGGTGTGCGAGGCACCAAACTCAAACCGGAAGCTCTTGATATAGGGGAATGATACGAGAATTCAAGAAGGACTTGACCGAGACTCGGAGCTTTCAGAAGTGAGAGGTTAGTAATGTTATGATTAATGTTGTTTCATATGTGTATATGTATATGTATGTATGAATGACAAACTAATTGTGTGTGTCGAAACTTGTCTTGTGATTTGTTGTATGAATATGATAATTACAATTGGGCATATTGTATTATTAAACATGTCTGACCAATGTGATTAATAAGACAATATGTGCAAGGGTCCTTATGAAAACCATTTAACAACGAACATTTGCAAGGATTAGGTGAAGGTGATTATATGTATATGTAGGTATATAGGAAGATATATATATATATATAAATATATAAATATATATAATACATATAAGGGTAAATGTAAGATGGTTACCTAAGGTATTGATAGTATAAGGGTATTAAGGTGTTTTATTCTATATTCTCAGCTAAGAGATGACAGATGCGAATGAAGAGCTGTTGGATCCAAGAATCCATGAAGCGAAAAAAGAAGAAGTGGCCAAGGCTTTTGAGCAAGCCACATCATTGTTGATGGAAGAAATGAGAGGGGCTATTAAACTCTCTCTCGAAGAGGTATCGAAAGAGAAGGAGAAGGAACCACAAGGTTGTATTCTTAAGGAGTTTATGGTGATCAAGCCCAAGGAATATAATGGGCAAGTGGACCCGATCCTTAGCCATAGGTGGGTGGTGGATATGGAATCGAATTTTGAGACGACAAAGTGCAAACCCGAGGATAGTGTAATGTTTAGCGTGCCATTGTTAATGGGGAGGGAAAAAGAGTGGTTGTTGAATCTCCAAAAGGAGAGGGGGGAATTGGGGGTGACCTCCATGTCTTGGGAGGAATTTAAGGCGGCTTTTCTGAAAATACCATTGCCCACAAGCTGCAGTTGACAGGATGACTGAGGAGTTCCTCCTCATGAGGCAAACGACTGAGTCAATAGATGAATTGGCAGGGGCGTATTTTGATCGCGCCAAGTTCTGTCCGGACGTGGTGTCGACTGAGAAGGTGAAGATTGACAGATTTTATGCTATGTTGACTGTGGAGTTCAGAGATAGCATATCTCCATCCTCTTTTACCACACTTGTAGATTTGATAAACAGGTGTCGGGAAAGGGAGGTGGAGTTGAGGAGGCAAGAAGCAAGATGTGAAAAGAGAAAGCGTGAAATTGTGGAACAAGTTGTGAAGAAGATACAGGGCGGGAGCTCTAGCAAGAAGCTGTTTTCATGTTTTCTCCACGGGGATGCAAGGTTTGTGGAAAGGAGCACTCTGGGGAGTGTAGGAAGGGTACGTCAAATTGTTATAAATGTGGGAAGCCAGGACATATGGCTAATCAATGTCCAAGCCAAATCCGTATATGCTACAATTGTTACAAGCCCGGGCAGATTGCCCCGAGCTGAAGCAAGGTGGAAGTGAAAGGAAGGTTGAAATACCAAAGCCAAAGGGTAGAGCTTTCCACATCAAGACGGAAGAGGCGAAGAATAACCCGGAGATGGTGTCAGGTATATTCAAGATTAACTCTTTACCTGCACTAGTTCTATTTGATTCGGGGGCTAGTCGTTCATTTGTGTCCTTGAAATTTGTTAAGCATTCTTCTTTTCTAAGTAGCAAGTTAGATGAACCCTTAGAAATCGAGGCGGAAAATTATAAGAGTTTCCTAGTGTTTGATATTTATAGGGATTGCAAGTTAAGGGCGGGGGTGAAACGTTCCTTATTGATTTAATTCCTATGACCTTGGGGGATTTTGATGTTATTGTGGGGATGGATTGGTTGTCGAACAAACCGAATATTTTATGTGGACCTAGGGCGATACAACTCGATTCCCCGTCGGGTGAGTCCATTTACATAGAAGGTGAAAAGAAAGGTTAGGTAAGCTTGTATTCTTATGTGAAGGCAACAAAGTACATGGCGCGTGGGTGCAAGGCGTACATGGCTTGTGTTACAGATGTGATCGAGAAAGCGAAAGAAATTCGCGATGTTCCGGTTGTGAATCAGTTTGAGGATGTGTTTCTAGATGAATTACCGGGGGTTCCTCCGATGAGGGAGGTAGAGTTTGGAATTGACTTGATACCGGGTGCTAAGCCGGTTGCCAAAGCACCTTATAGGTTGGAACCGCCGGAAATGAAAGAGCTAATGGAGCAATTACAGGAACTACTTGATAAAGGTTTCATACCCCCAAGCATCTCGCCTTGGGGTGCACCCGTTCTCTTCGTTAAAAAGAAGGATGGAAGCATGAGGATGTGTATGGATTATCGAGAATTTAACAAGTTGACGGTGAAGAATCGGTACCCGTTACCCCGGATTGACGACCTCTTTGACCAATTGCAAGGGGCGTTATGGTTCTCTAAAATTGATTTGAAGTCCAGGTATCATCAATTGAAAGTGAAAGAAGACGACATTCCTAAGACGACTTTCCGCACTCGTTACAGTCACTATGAGTTTACGGTTATGCCTTTCGGTTTAACCAACGTGCCCGCGGTTTTCATGGATCTTATGAACCGGGTGTGTAGACTGTTCGGTCATTGTGTTTATTGACGATCTTCTCATTTATTCAAGGAGCGAAGGTGATCATGCCTTTCATCAATGTGAAATCCTTGAAGTTTTGCAAAAGGAGAAGCATTATGCAAAATTTTCCAAATGCGCCTTTTGGTTGCGCGAAATTCAATTTTTGGGTCATGTGATTAACGAGAAAGGAATTACAATCGACCCATCGAAAATCATGGCGGTAAAAGATTGATCATTGCCGAAAATGCCTTCGGAGATTTGAAGTTTGTTGGGGTTGGCAGGTTATTATCGGCGGTTTATTGAAAGCTTCTCTCGGATTGCTTTGCCGATGACGAAGTTGACGCGTAAAGAGACTAAGTTTGTTTGGGGTTCCGAGCAAGAATCCGCCTTTCAAGTCTTGAAGGAAAAGTTGACTAAGGCACTATTCTATCCTTGCCGGACGGGACCGAAGATTTTGTTGTGTATTCAGATGCCTCGCATTCGGGGTTGGGGTGTGTATTGATGCAAAGGGGGAAAGTAATTGCTTACGCGTCTAGGCAATTGAAGACTCACGAGGTGAACTACCCTACTAACGATTTAGAACTTGCGGTCGTGGTTTTCGCATTCGAAATTTGGAGGCATTATTTATATGGGGCTAAGTGTACGATCTACACGGATCACAAAAGCTTCAAGTATTGCTTTGACCAAAAGGACCTCAACATGAGGCAAAGACGGTGGCTTGAATTGGTTAAGGACTATGACTGTGAGATACTCTATCATCCGGGTAAAGCGAATGTAGTGGCGGATGCACTGAGTCAGAAGACGAGTCATGCGCCTATCAAGGTGAAGTTATTTAAGATGAAAATTTCATCATCTCTTATTGATGAAATTCGAGAGGCACAAGTGTTAGCACTTGGTGGGGATTTGAAGAAAGAACGGATGGTTGCATATGTTGACAAACTTGGGGAAAATAGTTCGGGGTTAAAGACATGTTTTGATAGGATTTGGATTCCTAGGTTGTCAAGCATTTTGATAACTATTTTAGATAAAGCGCATAAATCCAAGTATTCTATCCATCCGGGGGCCACAAAGATGTTTTATGACTTGAGGTGTCATTTTTGGTGGTCGGGTATGAGGCGTGATATTGTTAAGTATGTGGAAAGATGTCTCACATGCTTAAGGGTAAAAACGGAGCATCAAAAGCCGTATAGAAAGCTTCAACCGCTTGAAATACCGCTTTAGAAATGGGAGAATATAACCATGGATCTAATCACTAAACTACCTAAACACGAAAGAGTTATGATACGATATGGGTAGTAGTAGATCGGTTGACAAAGAGTGCACATTTCCTTCCTATAAAGGAAACGTATTCGTCGGATAGATTGGCGGAAATCTATGAGAAGGAAATAGTGTCACGTCATGGTGTACCGGTGTCGATTATATCGGATCATCACATGAGATTTACTTCTCGTTTTTGGAAGAAATTCCATGAGGATATGGGGACTAGATTGAATCTTAGCACCGCTTATCATCCACAAACGGATGGTCAAAGCGAGCGAACGATTCAAAAGCTCGAGGATATGTTACAAGCGTGTGCTTTGTATTTTGGGGGTAATTGGGACGAGCATTTACCGTTGGCGGAATTTTCTTACAACAATAGCTCCATTATAATATTGGTATGCCGCCTTTTAAGGCGTTGTATGGGAGGAAATGTCGAACACCCGTGTGTTGGGGTGAAATTGGTCAATGGGAACTTGGTTGCAAAGAGGTGGTCAGGGAAACTATTAGTAGTATTGACCAAATAAGGGCACGCTTAAAGGCGGCCCAAGATCGCCAAAAATCCTATGCGGATAATAGGAAGCGGGCGATTGAGTTTCAAGTGGGAGACTTTGTGCTTTTGAAAGTCTCTCCTTGGAAAGGGGTGATACGATTTTGGAAACGGGGGAAGTTAAGCCCACGTTTCATCGGATCGTTTAAGGTGATAGCAAGGGTGGGTGCGGTAGCTTATCGTTTAGAACTACCGGAGGGACTAAGTAGACTTCATAACAGGTTTCATGTGTCCCATTTGCGAAAATGTCTAGCGAACGAGTCTACTTTTGTTCCATTGGATGATATTGAGATTGATGAAAAGTTGAATTATTTTGAGGAACCGGTGGCAATCTTGGATAGAAAAGTGAAGCGTTTACGCAATAAAGAGATTAGCCAAGTTTTGGTGAGATGGAAACATAGAAAGGGAGCGGAAATGACTTGGGAAACTTAGGAAGAGATGCTCAAATATTATCCGAACCTCTTTGTGTAAAGTCGGGGTTCGGGGACGAAACCCAAATAAGGGGAGGTGATTTGTAACGAACCAAAATCCGGGTTTTGTTATAAATAATTAAATATTCTAATAAATATTATGGTGAAAATAATATTTTAAAAATAAGTTGAAACAAGTTGGTTTTCAAGTTAGTAATGCGGTTATATTAGTTTTTAACTAATTATGGAATGAAATGGGTGAAATGAAAGTTGAGGGGCTAAAGGTGTAAAATGGCAAAAATCTACCATATTGACTAGTGAAAGTCAAAATTAGTCTCATTTGGGTGTTGGGTCGTTCTTGAGTAAAGGAGAAAAAGGAGAAAACGAGATTGAAGCCTAAATCGTGCATTTGAGGCTTGATTTGTGAAGGTTTTGGCTCACACATCACCTTCCTAACATCAAGTAAGTGATAATCTTCCATTTGATTTCACCATTTATGAGTTCATAGATTTTGTAGAAATCCGGAAATTTTGAAAGCATGTGGTTATTTGGTGTTAGATTGTTGATAATTTAGCTAAACTAAAGGTAAAGAATGGTGATTAGCATCCTAGAACCCTTTGATTTTGATTATGAGAAGTTAGGGTTCATATGGGAAAATTAGGGATTTTTGGATTATGATGATAAGATGATGAATTAATGATGATTAAGAGTTTATATGATGTTAGGCACTTGAGCAAACACCAAATTAACCTAATGATAAAAATTGAATGAAAATTTAGTGTTAAGGTAAGGATAATGAAACTCAAGTAGGTGAGTTTGGGGTGAAAGAGGGTGTTTGGATATAAGTATAACTCAAACAGGTCAGTTTGGGTTGGAAATAGGAATGTGGGTTGTGAACCCAATTAAAATGTGATTTTGGTGTATGATGGATTACTAAACTAGATGAATGTGTTTAGGTAATCAAATTGCAAAACGTGAAGTGGAATCAGGACCTTGATGTTCGTCTTCGTATTAAAGAGGCCAATAGGTTGGCTCTTAAGGTGAGTCAGGTGTAAATTTCGGCTAAGGCTGACATGGTCGAATATGGTCAATCCTCTAAAGGCAACAAAGGCTTCCAAAAGGGGAAAAACAAGGAAAAGGTCGTGAACCTTGGTCCCAAAAATGGGGGTATGAAGAAGAAGCAAGGTCCTTTCAAAGGTAAGTGTGGTGAAAATGGTCACATAGCCGGAAATTCCAAGGCACCAAAGCACGAGAGAGCACATTTGGTTGAGGATGAAGACATGCCTCTTGTAGCAATGATCACCGAGGCATCGGTTATAATCGCGAAGGTCAATATTGCGGGTGACAAACCACAAGGGTGGTACGTTGATACCGGAGCTACCCGTCACGTTTGTAGTGATAAAAATCTCTTTAATACATTTAAGGAGGTGAAGGGTGATCCTAAGCTCTACATGAGGAATCAAGCAAACGCCGACATTTAGGGTGAAGGGAATGTGATCTTAAAGATGACTTCGGGAAAAGAACTCACCTTGAACAACACTTTGTATGTTCCCGAGATTCAAAAGAATCTTGTTTTGGGATGGTTGCTCAAGAAGTTTGGTTTTAAACATTGTATTGAATCCGATAAGCACGTGTTGACCAAGAAAGGAATGTTTGTTGGCAAAGGGCATGCCCTTAATGCCATGTTTAAATTAAGTGTAATAGTTGTGAGAAACGATATGAATGACAAGGCTAGTACTTCTACTTATATGCTTGAGTTGTCTAATTCTGTTGATTGGCATTCGCGTCTTGGTCATGTAAATTTTCAAACTATTAAATGCTTAATTAATTTGAATAGCATTCTGAAATTCCACATTAATTTAAATGCAAAATGCACTGATCTCAATATTTCCCGGAACATTTATGAGTATTGACCGGAATTACCGGAAACCCAAGTGATAGAAATAAATTAAGAAATTCTGACTTTTAGAGGGTAGCGGACAGCTACCTAGTGGTTAACGGTCCACTACAATCACCATGAATATGACCACCGAAGGGTTGGCATAACCCTGGACGCCAAGCTAACGGTTCGCTATGGGAAAGAGATGGCAGGCGGAGCACCAACATTAATGCTAACAGTCGCTACGACGGTCCCTAGGGACCCTCTGCATCAGACACGTGTCCTGAACACGCGTAGGGCATGCGTCAGCCCTAATGACGCGTGGTCGGTGGCGAACAGAAGTTTCTAAACTTAAGACTAGTTGGATCCACCAATCAATGAAGTGGAGCAGATAGAACAGAATTTTCTAAACTTAAGACTGGTTGGATCGACCCACCAAGATTATATGACAAAGATGCTAGAATATGCATGACTAGTGCCACATCAGGCCACTCCGTAATCAAATCTCATAAAGAGATATAACTATGGATTGGTCAGTGAGATTCACGATATGGTAAAGATTTCAAAGTCGGATTCCATTGATGATGCCATGGATTTACGTGCTTAATTGATAGACGGTATGGTCCGAACAATGGAAGAAAATAAAAAGAAGGAAACCTTCAGCCGAGGGAAGGTAGACTACAAAAAGACTAATCAGGGCTCTAGTACAAAGGAAAGACGGTCTAGCCTTCTCGAGTGCAAAATATGATGGAAAAGGCATCCAGGGAAATGCCAACTCTTTACCACATGCCCCGATTGTAAGTGCATGGGCTATCACAACAATCACTATCCATGAAATAAACTAGTCACATGCTACAACTGTGGTGAGACTGGGCACTACAAGAGTGAGTGCACAAAACTAAGAGCTATTGGTGGCTCAGGTACCAAGCCTGCCTAAAAATATTGCTAAAGCGTTTCACTTAAACGCCAAAGAAGCTTCCAATATGACCGATGTCATATACGGTACTTTTCTTGTCAATAACGCTTATGCTAATGTCCTTTTTTACTCTGGGCAACCCATAGTTTTATAGACCATAAGTTTTGTAAACTAGTTATAATAAGCTCTTAGCTAAGCTAGACAAAACTTATCAAGTTGAAACCGCGAACGGAGACCTGATCCAAGTCTCCGAATCCCTGAATGACTGTTCAATCACGCTATATGGACACGTCATGCCCATACAACTCTTGCCAATGGAATTGGCCGGCTTCGATATATTCCTTGGAATGGATTAGTAAGCAACTAACCAAGCACATATCCTTTGCGACTCAAAGGCCATTGAATTGCGAACGCCTTCAGGCGAATTGGTGACAATTATAGGAGACAAGTCAACTAACTCAGTCGGTTTGATCTCTATAATAAAAGCGACGAAGTTTCTACGGAAAGGATGCCTCGCTTATCTTATATCCGTAACCACCTACAATACCGAGCGGGAACTGAAGGATATACCAATCGTCTCCAAATATCTTGATGTTTTTTCCTGAAGATTTGCCTGGAACACCGCTTGATCAGGAGGTGGAGTTTCAAATAAATCTAGTACCGAGCACGACTCCAATGCCCAAAGCTCCATACAGATTAGCTCCTACCGACATGGCTGAATTAAAGAAGCAACTCGATGAGTTATTGGAAAAAAGGATTTATAAGACCAAGTTCCTCGCCATGGGGAGCTCCAGTACTTTTTTTTGAAGAAGAAGGACAGATCGATGAGGATGTGTATAGATTAACGGGAATTAAACAAGGTTACGATCAAGAACCTACATCCACTTCAAAGAGTCGACGATCTGTTTGATCAGCTCCAAGGAGCAAGATGTTTTTCTAAGATACACCTACGATCAGGCTATCATCAGTTAAAAGTCCAAGAAGATGATGTATCTAAAACTGCGTTCAGGACTAGATACTGTCATTTTGAGTTCACGGTTATGCTATTCGGACTAACAAATGCTCCCGCAACATTTATGGACATGATGAATCGAATATGTAAACCTTACTTGGATAAACTCATAATTGTATTCATAAATGATATACTTATTTACTCCAATAGTAAGGAAGCTCATGCTGACAATTTGAGGACAATACTTGAACTGTTAAGGAACGAGAAACTCTACTCCAAATTCATGAAGTGAATTCTGGTTATCAAAAGTGCAATTTCTCAGTCACCTTATCAACGAGAAAGGAATCCAGGTAGACCCAGCAAAGATTGAAGCTATATCTAACTATGAAGTCCCAAAAAGCCAACCAAAGTGAGAAGTTTTCTCGGTTTGGCGGGATAGTACCGAAGATTCGTTAAGGACTTCTCACGGAACAAAGTCATGGCTTATGCGTCTCGATAACTTAAGACTCATGAGAACAACTATACGACTCATGACCCAGGGTTGGGTGCCATAATCTTCGCGATGAAATTATGGAGACACTACCTTATGGAGTCAAATTCACGGTTTTCATAGACCATAAGAGTCTAAAATATGTCTTCAGCCAGAAGGAGCTGAACATGAGACAAAGACGATGGATGGAAGTCTTGGGCGACCATGACTGTGAAATATGCTATCACGAAGGCAAGGCTAATGTCGTAGCCGACGCCTTAAGTCGGAAAGAATATGAGAAACCAAAGCGAGTACGTGCCCTCAGACTTGACCTTAAAGTCAGTCTTATCTCTCAAATCAAGGAGGCACAGAAATTAGCCATGGAAGAGGCAAACCTTGATCTGGAGGGAATGAAAGGGATGATTGAACAACTCGTCAAAGGAAATAACGATATCCTTAGAATGAATAAACGAATCTAGGTTCCAATCTTTGGAAACCTCCGAGAAGAGATTCTCGAGGAAGCCCATAAATCTAAGTACACAATGCACCCGGGTGGTGATAAGATGTACAAGAATTTAAAACCAGATTATTGGTGGATCGGCATGAAAAGGCACATAGCTGAATATGTAGCTAGATGCCTAACATGTTCGATGGTTAAAGCCGAACACCAAAAGCCATTTGGGTTGTTACAACAACTTCACTTACCTGTATGGACATGGGAAATGATTACCATGGATTTTATGAGCAAAATTCCCCGGACCAGTCAAGGGAATGACACTATATGGGTGATCGTTAACCGTTTAAACAAATCCGCACACTTCCTACCGATGAAAGAAACTTTCAGTATGGACAAGTTGGCACAACCATACTTAAACAAAATAGTATCCTTACACGGAGTACCACTATCCATTGTGTAAGATAGAGACAACCGATTCACGTCTCGATTCTGACAGAGCTTTTAAAAAGCTCTTGATACTCGATTTAACCTAAGCACTTCATACCATCCTCAAACGGATGGACCACTATGCCAAAAGTGACCTACAACCACACTTTTTTAAAAAACGCACTGCCACACTTTCGATTAAATGTGTGGCTAAAGGTCATTAATCACATTTCAAAACCATCTATCCTACTTTTGGCCATACATTTTATTTATTCATGTGACCAATGTATAACAATTCAAAACCTTTAGCTGCACTTTAAGAAAAAACTGTGACATTTAGTAGCCACACTATAAAAGTATGGCCAAATGTGATCTACGACCACAATATTTGTTTGTTTTTTTGTTACATGTGACCAAACACGCATCTATTAGCCACACTTTACCAAAAAAATGTGACATTTGGTAGCCACATTGGAAAAGTGTGGCCAAATGTGATCTACGGCCACAGTATTTGTTTCATGTGACCAAAAACACATCTATTAGCCACACTTTAAGAAAAAACTGTGACATTTAGTAGCCATACTAGTAAAGTGTGGCCAAATGTGACCAACTGTTATTGTATTTGTTGGATTTGTTATTCAGGTGACCAAAAACACATCTATTTGCCACACATTAAAACAAAATGTGACATCTTCTAGCCACTCTCGAATATTGTGGCCAAATGTGACAAACTGCCATAGTATATTTTTAGGGATGTGGTTAAGAGCTAATAGATATGACCACTTATTTTAGCTTGTGTGACCAAAGAGTGGTGTTTTGTAATTAGTAAATGAAACAAAAGCAGTGGCTAAATGTGACGAACCGCTATTGGTTTTGTTTGATGATGTGGCTAAAATCTAATACAAAGATATATACATAACTGAGTTTTTTAGCCACATGTGTTTAAATAGTTATAACTATAAGCATTTTATGGTCATGGTTACAAGTTATTTTGTGTGGCTAAAAGTAATCAATGGATACAGTTAATAGTGCGTGTGGCCTAGTAATTATGGTCTTTCCACTTCCTACCGCCAAATTCAATTTGTCAGAGGATATGATCGACCGGGCGCACCCTCCTGTAAATACCAATTAACCAAATTAGGTTTTCATTCAACCAAAAAACCTCCGTCGCACTTCTTTAGAAACAAAAAAAAGATCAAAATGGCGCCGGAATGGAGGGTACGAGCAACCGGTGGTGCAACACCACACTGCCAGGGTATAGTATTCTTAAAGTTGTGATGTTTTAAGGTAAAATGTGTAACCTAAAGTTGAAATTTCAGGTAATTCGAGGCCCTTCACGCTAAAGATCCACCACAAGGGCCATTTTAGAGCCACTCCAGCCGGCGAGCAGGAATACGCCGGCGACGTTGAGAGCTTTGTTGACAACGTCAACATTGATCTCTTCTCGTACAAAGAGCTTGACCATATGGTTAAAGCTCTAGGGTACACGATGGTTGGGTATTTCTCCACCTTTTTCAGGATCCCATACCTGTCATTGGAATATGCTGTTGAAGTGTACAGTGACAATGATATGAGGGTTGTATCCTTTCACATGCTACTGGACTCTTCCTCTACCTTGTGAGGGAGCGAAAATCCACCTTTAACTTTGATGCTCTGTTTTGGCAGATGAGGATACCAGGCGAGTACAGTGAAGGACATACTCCATGGTCCACATCCTCATATGAGGAGGATGAGGATTTGTTATATGATACTAGGTCATAGTGATCTAGTGTTAAATTTATGTCTATAATTATGTATTTTTTTGTAAAAAATATGTTTATATATAATATATCAGTTTTTTGTTATCTCGTTGATGCATGTGATCATTGTTTTGTTATTGAGTGTGTATTTGGTTGATGCAATGCGATGTAGTTTCTTATTAGGAAACTACAGTTAAATAAAGCTAGCTACAATTGCATACCATTTGACCATATACTGACCATTTACCATATGCTGACCAATATTTGACCATTTGCTATTGGTCTATAATTGTAGAAATTGCATACCATTTAACCATATACTGATAATAGTAACCAATTGCTTAGATAAATCAAACTAATATAAATCAAACCAAAGACATAGCAGTTGCACAGTTGACTATATCTTGAAATCCAAAGACATAACAGTTGACCAATTGACAATATATTGACCATTTACCAGATACTGACCAATATTTGACCATTTTTTGTTGGTCTACAATTGCATACCATCTCACCATATATTGATAACAGTTGAGCATTTGACCATTTTAATTTCAAATAGACACAACTGCTGGTTTTGGAGAACAACCTCACCAACAGTTTCCCTCACCCAGTCTTCTATAAATCAAACTAATATAAATCAAACCAAAGACATAGAAGTTGCACATTTGACCATATCCTAAAATCCAAAGACATAACAGCTGATCAGTTGACCATTTACCATACACTGACCAATATTTGACCATTTTCCATTGGTCTATAATTGCATACCATTTCACAATATATTGATAACAGTTGACCGTATACTGACCATTTGTAATTGGTCTACAATTGCTTCAATTGATAACAGTTGACCATTTGACTATTTTAATTTCAAATAGACACAACTACTAGTTTTGGAGAACAACCTCACTAGCAGTTTCCCTCACCAGGTCTTCTATAAATCAAACTAATATAAATCAAACAAAGATATAGCAGTTGCACAGTTGACCATATATTGAAATGCAAAGACATAACAGTTGACCATGTGACCATATAATGACCATTTACCATCTATTAACCAATATTTGAGCATTTGCAAAGAAAATTAAATTATACATATATATAAAAAAACACCGGTTCTTGTACTTATCAGTTATGATCTAGCTAGGTCCAGCCACTTGTTCATCACCATAGTTTCATACACGATGATCTTCACATCTGCAGCAACTTGATCAGGAGGTGGTTATTTTTCATTTTTTAGTCCTGTAAGTATGATCTAGCTGCAGTTGAGATTTGGTCTGCAGTGGGAGGCTCAGTTGGATTCAACGAGGTTCTTATTGGTAGAGCTTCATCATCATAGACCGGCTTCGGTGGCACCTTTTCACGAAACTTCTATCTAAGATCTTCCAAACTCTTGTAGGTTTAAAAAGTTTTTCTTTCATTCCAATTTCTAATTGTAGCAGGTTGACCCGTCTTTGCTTCTATCAATTCTTCCTTCATTCTCTTCATTTTGAGTGTCTTATCAACACTAGTAGTTGTTCTACATGCTTTCCAATTTGGTGGTGTTTGTGCACTAGAAGGGTGTTCCATCATTTTACTAATCCTCGTGATTTCCCCTTCTAAAGCTTCTATGGTCCAGTCTATATACTGACCTCTTTTTACAGTGTACTTCTTGTTCTGCATGATCCAATCAATATGATCTTTTTTTAATGTTGCATGTAGATTGGAATCTGTGACTGATGTAGTGCAAAGCACACATCTTTATTCCTATTGTTTCATGCGTTTTTACTTACTTTTACCTTCTTTTGAGTCGTTTTTGTATACTATTGAGTCTTTGTCTTGTTTATAGGTGCTCGTAAAGATTACAAGTGAAAACCAGAAGAAACCGAGCAAGAAAGTGAAGCCAAAAGTAAAAAGTCAAAAAAGTTGAAATTTTGAGTTCTCGCGGTACGCGAGAGAGAAAGAGGGATGCCTCGCGGTATATGAGGAAATCTAGATGCGCGCCCGACTAAATTTTCCCTCGCGGTACGCGAGGGAACATGCCCAACCTATCGCGGTACGCGAGAGGCTGGTAAATCCGTAAAAAGCTCTAAATTCGAATTAAATAGAATTTGATTGCCATTAGGTTAGGAGTTTGAATTATTGTCGTCCAGAGAAAAGCATAGGGAGATTTTGGGAGCTAGAAGAGGAATTCAAGTGCAAGATCGAAGCTTTCGGATTCCGGGTTCGTTGTAATAGCTTATTCGGTTTTCAAGATTCAATCTTTGTGTTTGTTTTCTGAGATTGAAACCATGTTTGTGTTCTTTTACTTCTGTTTAGATGTTTTGAACATGATCCTAGGCTAGATCTTTAGTACTGCCTATGTCGTTAGATGAATACTTTGTAAAGTTACGATTTTTATTGGTTTGGATTCAATTAATGGATTAATGATTTTGTAAAAGGTTTCTTGATATTAATTGTGATGAATATGCATGCTTAGATCTGATGTATGTTTGATTTCAACTTCGTATGCTAATTGTGGATGTCTTCCACCTTGATTTGCGTATCTAGGTCATAGACTTTAGGGTTTGTGATTGTTTGTGTGGTTTGCTAGACATAGTGATCCATAGGAGTTGTGATTGAGAGTCGTTAGATCTGAATGTGTATCCTATCTCAATACCCCGAAGTTGGTATTAGGTGTCTAGTGATTGTCGCTATTCCGAATCGTAGTTGTTATCTTGAGATTACCCCGTGCATTTTCGATGTATTATGGAAAGTGAGACTGAAAGGTGATCTATCTTTCGGGTACTTTATCATTGTTGGAGAGACCGAAAGGTAATCCACTATCTGGTGAATTATTACACCTTTAGGTTCTTTAGTTGGTGACACCCTAGGAGTGATAAGGGATCCACTAGGTAGTCTAAAGTTGTTTCCTTAGAAACCCAGATCCATCTTAGTTCCAAAATCGGTAAAAGTTGTGCTTTGTAAGTAGGATTCCGACCTAGGTAGTATACTTCCCATCATCTGATACTTTCCTTAGTTCTTGATCTTGATAGTTTGTGTCGATTTAGTTTGATGTGTTCTTAGTTAATATTTAGTGTAGTTAAACCCCCCATTCATCGATCTTTAGTCCGAGTCAGAGTCTAGTATTAGTATTCAGTGTCTGTAGGGTTCGATAACTCTGTTTACCATTAAGTTGTGCTACACTCGATAGGTACACTTGCCTGTCAGTGCGATTTAGTTCATAGGTACTCCATTTATTACTTAGGAGTCTAGTTAGATTTTTATTCATTAGTTTTATACACCGTCTGGGTGACATCAAGTTTTTGGTGCCGTTGCCGGGGATACTTGGCAATAGCAATATTAGCTTTGACTAGTTCTTTTAGTGATTTTTGGTTTGTTTTGTTTTTGAGTCTTAATTGTGTGTCTTTGTACTTTATGCTACTTGTGTGTCCTATCTGTGTGTCTAATATAGGATCGAGTCTTTCTGTTTTGAGTCTTTATTTGATTTTATTTTATTCTTGTGTCAGTTTATGCACCACACTCGTTCGCAGGGATCACCACCATATTCAACTTACGTAGAGCCCGAACAAGAGCTGCACGAGCGTACCCGTGACTTCCGGAAGCGTTTGAAAGCATTCTGCAGCAACAAGGTACGTGCTACTAGCCATATTCCAATTTCTAACATGGGCGACGCCGACCCACCAGCGAGACGTACAATACACCAGAGGGCCAGTGACGGGGTCATCGGGGCAAGATCTTCGATCACACACCCGCTAGTCTGAACACCAATAAAAGGCAGATCTCATCACATGTCATGAGCACGATCACTCAGGGCACTCAATTTCATGGCCTTAAGGATGAGGATGCGCTAGAAAATCTGTGCAGCTTCGCACGGATATGTGATACTTTCAATTTAAAGGGTGTGTCTAAGGACGCTATCTACTTGTATCTTTTCCCATTTCGCTCTCTGGGTGTGAATCTACTTGGCTTGACACCCTCCCAGATAACTCCATCACCACCTGGGAGGATCTTCAAGCCAAGTTCTTCAAGAAGTACTATCCACCTTCCAGGCCCGCTCGCCTTCGAGATCAAATCCATTCCTTTCGGATGGATCCTGACGAGCGTTATCACATGGCCTGGGAGAGGTTCAACACGCAATTGAGTCAATGTCCCCAGCACGGTCTATCCGACTGGGCGATAGTGGAGAAGTTCTACAATGGTCTCACCTTCGAGGAGCAGCAAATGTTCAACACAACTGCGGGAGGCCATATCATGGATAAGCTCTAGCCAGACGAGTGTGAGGAGATGTTCAAGAGCTTCGCTTTAGCGGAACAACAACAACCATCTACTAGGACTTCCATTCTTAGGGCTAGAGCATCCGCCTCTTCTCCTAGAGGTGTGAATCAGGTCACTCTTGATACTAGTGTGGCTGCTGCACTAGCAGCTATGCCTAACGAGATTAAGGTGTTGAAGATTAAGGTGTGAGGTGTGCAGGGGAGGACACGACACCAGAGATTGCCCCGTTAATCATCAGGAGCAGGTGAGTTTTGCTGAAAACCAGAACCAGAACTGACGGTACAACAACTATAATAATTCTTATGGTTCGGGATGGAGATCTGGAAACAACCCACCTGGGTTTAATGGTCGCCAGCATCAGTATGGAGGAGCGAAAGCAGGAGCCAGTTGGGAAGCAGTGTCACGACAAGGAAGATTGAGGAGATGATAGAGAATCAAACACATTGCTTGCCCACTTAGTCCAGCAAGATAGGGACGCTAAGCAAAGACTGGATGCCCACGACACTTTATTGAAGAATCATCAGTCGGCATTTTAGGATTTGCAGCGCACGGTAGGAGACATCGCGAAGAGCTTGAAGGCCAGACTTTAAGAAAAAAACTGTGACATTTAGTAGCCACACTATAAAAGTGTGGCCAAATCTAATCTACGGCCACAGTATTTGTTTGTTTTTTGATACATGTGACCAAACACGCATCTATTAGCCACACTTTACCAAAAAAATGTGACATTTGGTAGACACACTGGAAAAGTGTGGCCAAATGTGATCGACGGCCACGTTATTTGTTTCATGTGACCAAAAACACATCTATTAGCCACACTTTAAGAAAAAACTGTGACATTTAGTAGCCACACTAGTAAAGTGTGGCCAAATGTGACCAACTGTTATTGTATTTGTTTGATTTGTTATTCAGGTGACCAAAAACACATCTATTTGCCACACATTAAAACAAAATGTGACATCTACTAGCCACTCTCGAATATTGTGGCCAAATGTGATGAACTGCCATAGTATATTTTTAGTGATATGGCTAAGAGCTGATAGATATGGCCACTTATTTTAGCTTGTGTGACCAAAGAGTAGTGTTTTGCAATTAGTAAATGAAACAAAAGCAGTGGCTAAATGTGACGAACTGCTATTGTTTTTGTTTGATGATGTGGCTAAAAGCTAATACAAAGATATATATATATATATATAGAGATATATATAATAGTGTTTATTAGTCACGTGTGTTTAAATAGTTATAACTATAAGCATTTTATGGTCAGGGTTACAAGTTATTTTGTGTGGCTAAAAGTAATCAATGGATACAGTTAATAGTGCGTGTGGCCAAGTAATTATGGTCTTTCCACTTCCTACCGCCAAATTCAATTTGTTAGAGGATATGATCGACCGGGCGCACCCTCCTGTAAATACCAATTCACCAAATTAGGTTTTCATTCAACCAAAAAAACTCCGTCGCACTATTTTAGAAACAAAAAAAATGATCAAAATGGCACAGGAATGGAGGGTACGAGCAACCGGTGGTGCAACACCACACTACCAGGGTATAGTATTTTTAAAGTTGCAATTTTTTAAGGTAAAATGTGTAACCTAAAGTTGAAATTTCAGGTAATCCGAGGCCCTTCACGCTGAAGATCCACCACAAGCACCATTTTAGAGCCACTCCAGCCTGCGAGCAGGAATACGCCGGCGGCGTTGAGAGCTTTGTTGACTACGTCAACATTGATCTCTTCTCGTACAAAGAGATTGACCATATGGTTAAAGCTCTAGGGTACACGATGATTGGGTATTTATCCACCTTTTTCAGGATCCCATACCTATCATTGGAGTATGCTGTTGAAGTGTACAGTGACAATGATATGAGGGCTGTAGCCTTTCACGGGATGGATGCTACTGAACTCTCCCTCTACCTTGTGAGGGAGCGAGAATCCACTTTCACCTTTGATGCTCTGATTTGGCAGATGAGGATACCAGGCGAGTACAGTGAAGGACATACTCCATGGTCCACATCCTCATCTGAGGAGGATGAGGATTTATTATATGATACTAGGTCATAGTGATCTAGTGTTGAATTTATGTCTATAATTATGTATTTTTTTGTAAAAATATGGTTATATATAATATATCAGCTTTTTGTTATCTGGTTGATGCATGTGATCGCTGTTTTGTTATTGATTGTATTGATTGTGTATTTGGTTGATGCATTGCGATGTAGTTTCTCATTTGGAAACTACAGTTAAATAAAGCTAGCTACAATTGCATACCATTTGACCATATACTGACCATTTGACCATATACTGACCATTTGACCATTTACCATATGCTGACCAATATTTGACCATTTGCAATTGGTCTATAATTGCAACAATTGCATACCATTTGACCATATACTGATAACAGTTAACTAATTGCAAAGATAAATCAAACTAATATAAATCAAACGAAAGACATAGCAGTTGCACAGTTGACTATATCTTGAAATCCAAAGACATAACAGTTAACCAATTGACAATATATTGACCATTTACCATATACTGGCCAATATTTGACTATTTCCAGTTGGTCTACAATTGCATACCATTGCACCATATATTGATAACAATTGAGCATTTGACTATTTTAATTTCAAATAGACACAACTGCTGTTTTTGGAGAACAACGTCACCAGTAGTTTCCCTCACCCGGTCTTTTATAAATAAAACTAATATAAATCAAACCAAAGACATAGAAGTTGCACATTTGACCCTATCCTAAAATCCAAAGACATAACAGTTGATCAGTTGACCATATATTGACCATTTACCGTACACTGACCAATATTTGACCATTTGCCATTGGTCTATAATTGCATACCATTTCACAATATATTGATAACAATTGACCATATACTGACCATTTGTAATTGGTCTACAATTGCTTCAATTGATAACAGTTGACCATTTGACTATTTTAATTTCAAATAGACACAACTGCTAGTTTTGGAGAACAACCTCACCAGCAGTTTCCCTCACCAGGTCTTCTATAAATCAAACTAATATAAATCAAACAAAGATATAGCAGTTGCACAGTTGACCATATATTGAAATGCGAAGACATAACAGTTGACCATGTGACCATATAATGACCATTTACCATCTATTAACCAATATTTGACCATTTGCAAAGAAAATTAAATTGTACATATATATAAAAAAACACCGGTTCTTGTATATATCAGTTATGATCTAGCTAGATCCAGCCACTTGTTCATCACCATAGTTTCATACACGATGATCTTCACATCTGCAGCAACTTGATCAGGAGGTGGTTATTTTTGGTTTTTAGTCCTGTAAAGTATGATCTAGCTGCAGTTGAGATTTGGTCTGCAGTGGGAGGCTCAGTTGGATTCAACGAGGTTCTTATTGGTAGAGCTTCATCATCGTAGACCGGCTTCGGTGGCACGTTTTCACGAAACTTCTATCTGAGATCTTCCAAACTCTTGTAGGTTTAAAAAGTTTTTCTTTCATTCCAATTTCTAATTGTAGCAGGTTGACCCGTCTTTGCTTCTATCAATTCTTCCTTCATTCTCTTCATTTTGAGTGTCTTATCAAGACTAGTAGTTGTTCTACATGCTTTCCAATTTGGTGGTGTTTGTGCACTAGAAGGGTGTTCCATCATTTAACTAATCCTCGTGATTTCCCCTTGTAAAGCTTTTATGGTCTAGTCTATATACTGACCTCTTTTTGCAGTGTACTTCTTGTTCTGCATGATCCAATCAATATGATCTTTTTTAATGTTGCACGTAGATTGGAATCTGTGACTGATGTAGTGCAAAGCACACATCTTTATTCCTATTGTTTCATGCGTTTTTACTTACTTTTACCTTTTTTTAGTTGTTTTTGTATACTATTGAGTATTTGTCTTGTTTACAGAAGAAACCGAGCAAGAAAGTGAAGCCCAAAGTAAAAAGTTAAAAAGTTAAAATTTCGAGTTCTCGCGGTACGTGAGAGAGAAAGAGGGATGCCTCGCGGTATATGAGGAAATCCAGATGCACACCCGACTAAATTGTCCCACACGGTATGCGAGGGAACATGCCCAACCTCTCGTGGTACGCAAGAGGCCGGTAAATCCGTAAAAAGCCCTAAATTCAAATTAAATAGAATTTGATTGCCATTAGGTTAGGAGTTCGAATTATTGCCGTCCAGAGAAAAGCATAGGGAGATTTTGGGAGCTAGAAAAGGAATTCAAGTGCAAGATCGAAGCTTTCGGATTCCGGGTTCGTTGTAATAGCTTATTCGGTTTTCAAGATTCAATCTTTGTGTTTGTTTTCTGAGATTGAAACCATGTTTGTGTTCTTTTACTTCTGTTTGGATGTTTTGAACATGATCCTAGGCTAGATCTTTAGTACTGCCTAGGTCATTAGATGAATACTTCGTAAAGTTGCGATTTTTACTGGTTTGGATTCAATTAATGGATTAATGATTTTGTAAAAGGTTTCTTGATATTAATTGTGATTAATATGCATGCTTAGATCTGATATATGTTTGATTTCAACTACGTATGCTAATTGTGGATGTCTTCTAGCTTGATTTGCGTATCTAGGTCATAGACTTTAGGGCTTGTGATTGTTTGTGTGGTTTGCTAGACATAGTGATCCATAGGAGTTGTGATTGAGAGTCATTAGATCTGAATGTGTATCCTATCTCAATACCCGAGAGGTGAGAGAGTGTCGTTTAGTCTTCTTTATTAGGAATCCGAGTGTCAGCTGTCTGAGAGGAAGTTGGTATTAGGTGTCTAGTGTAGAACCAAAGACGGATTGCTTCTAAATTATTCTAAGTACAAATGCTGCTGATAGGCTTATCAGTAGCATTCAACACATGTTGCTGCTGATAGGCTTATCAGCAGCATTCAACACATGTTGCTGCTGATAGGCTTATCAGCAGCATTCAACACTTGTTGCTGCTGATAGGCTTATCAGCAGCATCATTCTCATTCTTGCTGCTGATAGCTGTGTTCCTTGAAGACAAATCATTGCAGTTGACTATCCATACCAAGCGTCACTGACAACCTTCTGTAAAAGCGACTGACACACTCAAAGCAGAAGGAACCTCAATGGTGCAACCAATGACGGACGACAATGCTATTCTCCAGACATGCAAGCAATTATGCATAAAGAAGACGCTTCAATAAAGTTAACTAGATAAAGACAAAACGTATAATAGTTAGCTATTTTCATCAGATCAACGATCTGTGTTAGATCTGATACTTAGAATCAAGGGTCTGTCCTGATTCTAAGTTAGTATAAATACTGTGTAAACACTTCATTGTAAGTGTGCTTCTTCACTGAGTTTTCATTTGTAATCGTTTATTCACAATGCTTAATACAACATTGTTCTTATTAGTATTCATTCTGTTTACTCGATTATACTTGTGTAGTTGTTATTGTTTCCGCCAATCTCAACTAAGAACAGAACCATGTTGTACTTTCACGATCCTACAAGTGGTATAAGAGCTTTGGATCAGATTAAACAAACTAACACTTGTTTAATCACTTCTGGTTATATTCTAAACTCTCTCTCTCTTTGATCAAGTCACCCAAAATCATAAAACAAAAATGGCACAAAGCAATGGTTTTGAAGACATCGGCAGCATCAACCGACCACCAAGATTGGTGTCTGGAGAAGACTACGACATGTGGAAAAATCGCATGGAAAGTTTTTTCTGCTATCAGGAGTACGGAATGTGGGAATCCATGGACCCTACATTCCCATGGTGGCATCTGCTGACTCTGGAGGACCATCAGTTCCAAAGATCCCTCCAAGTACTCGGAAGAGGATATAAAAAAGATGGAGGTGGACTTCAAGGCACTAGGAGCTATCCAAATGTGCCTTCCAAATGAAGTTTTTCATAACTTCAGAAGTTACAAAACCGCCAAAGAGCTCTGGGAGGCTCTTGAGAAGATGTTTTCTGGCTCAGAAGAAGTCAAAGAAAACAGAAGGGACATCCTGAATCAGCAGTACGAAAACTTCGTCTGGAAGGAAGGTGAGTCCCTAACGGTTTTATATAACAGATTTACTTATCTTGTAGGTGAGCTGCAGTACTCAAAGGTGAAACTGGAGAATGAGGATATTCTCAAAAAGTTCATCAGGTCTTTACCTAGCTGCTGGACACTCTACACGGTGTCCATTAGAAGAACTGAGAATCTGAAGACTCTCCAAATGACTGAGCTCTTCGGTATGCTGAAGACTTATGAGCTAGAGATGATTCAGGCAAAAGAACGATGCTCAAGCTACCAAACAGCTTCAACATCCACCACCACCTCTTCTGCTTTTCACTCTGAGCACTCAGGTCCTAGTACTAGCAACTACTATCCTCCCATAGTCACACATCCTCAAACCCCTACCTCTAAAACAAGCACATCACCATTTCTTCTTAAAGCTCCTTCTCAAGCCTCAACCTCCGCTGCTTTTGTTTCTGAAAACTCAAGCAACATGTACTTTATCAAGGAGGATCTTGAGTGCTTCCATCCAGATGATCTAGAAGAAATGGATATACAGCACTCCTATGCCATGCTCTCTATAAGAGCAAAAAGGTTCTACTCTAGAATCGGAAGACCCATTCCAAGCAACAGCTCCAACACCAGAGTTGGCTTAGATAAAAGTAAATTGAGATGTTACAACTGTAACCAACTGGGTCATTTTGCTAGAGAATGCAAGGCACCTAGGGCAAACCCTGTTGAGGATCGAACAAGACAAAGACAACCTAGCCAACCTAGACAACAGCAACAAGCTACTCCTCCAGCTCAAACTGCAGCTTATGCATCTGTTGGAACTTCTGACTTTGACTGGAGCTTTCAGTATGAAGATCTGCCTACCAACAACCAAGCCCTTATGGCAGATACAACTGAAATACCGCCTCAGGTATATGAACATCTATGTTCCCAAGCCTGTATTGATAAGGTTTTAGGCTACAGAAAGCATAATCAAAACCTCATAGATCAAAATGAAGAGTTTCATCAAATGAAATCTGAATTCAAAAAGGTCAAAGATAGTTACAAAGAAAAAATTAACTGCCTAAAGAAAGAGATTTCATCATTAAGACATGAACAAACCAATCTTGAAACTCAAATTGATGATCTACTGGCCAGATTAAAAGTTACCAGAGCAGAATTGGCAGAACAAAAAGTTCATGTCGACAAATATGAATTTGCATCCAAAAAGCCGCAAAGATTGTTGGATGCTCAAATTCATGAAAAAGTAAAAACTGGTCTAGGGTATCATGCTGAACAATATCAAGCTGTTGCACCTCCTGCTGACTACGTTGCCATCCATGAACCAAGCTTCAATCTTGCAAATCTTGATATAGCCAACAAAAATCTTGATCCTTCTAAGGATGAACCTTTGGTACAAGAATGCACTACCTCATCAGAGTCTGATTCAACTTGCTCAGACTCCACTGAAACAAGTGAAGCTTTATATCTGGTACAAGAATCCACTACTTCATCTCCCTTTGCCCCTAAAGTCATTCTGACTAAAGATGAAGTTCCCATTATCCATTCAGCACCAGTACCAGCCATTTCAGTACCAGTTCCTACACCATTCAAACCAAAATTTGCTATCATCCAAAAGGTAGGAAGCTAAATACTGAAAAGGGCCAGTCCTCATCTTCAGTCCAGCCAAGGAAGGTGTTTGACATATGTCATGCGCCTGGAGAAAGGGTTCCATATGTTCAAAAGACATTGGAAGAAGCTACTTTTGAGCACAACAAAGCTCACCCTTGGAATTTCAAAGACCTTTCCAAAAGAAAGAATTATGTGTATCTTTCAAGGGATAAACTGGCAAAATCATGTTTGGTCTGTGGAAAATATAACCACACTGCCAGCACCTTCTTCTACTACCTTCAGCAGCAAAGAAACCTCAAGCAACATGCTTTTGAGAAGACAAAGAAGAACAAACAGGTAAGAAGTTTTGAAGCTAAGACAACTCAATTCAGAAAATATCTTTCTCCACCAAGGGAACAGTTGTCAAAACCTCAACAATCTTGCATCATCTGTGGAGAATCAGACCACTTAGCTGCAAATTGTAAGTCTAATGCTTTCAATCAGATTCTTCTTCCAACCCCAGTTATACAAAAGCCTATCAATAAGGTGAAGAAGGATAAGCATACATCTGTTTCTAAGCCATCAGCAGCCAAAATAACTGATGTTGATTGAGTAAAGCCCAAGCAACCAAAAAGAAAGCCTTCAGCAGCAACAAATTCTGTAGCTGCTCAAGTAAAACCATCAGCAGCAACAAAATCTGCTGCTGATAAGCCAAAATCCTCAGATACAACGTCTGCTGCTGAAAAGACAAAGAGAGCTGGAAAACCACCAACTCAACAATGGAAGGTAAAGAAACCACCAAGCATCATCATCGGTTCAGTTGAGTGCGTCTATCCTTTGTTGTAAATATGTCTGTCTTAAGTTGTAAATAAAAGTTATAACTCAGCAGCATCCTTTTTGGCTGCTGACAGGTCTGATCTTCAACAGCAAATAATTTGCCCCTGACTGCTTTAACTTATCAGAAGGAACAAGTTTCCTGCGGATAGCTTGCCGATCATTGCATCTATCAGCAGCAATTAAGTTTACTGCTGAAAAACTTAACCTTTCGTAGCAACCAAAGTTGCAGCGGACATGCTTATTCATCCACAGCAACCAAGTTTGCTGCTGAAGGGTAAACTTAAGTTCAAATTAACCTTTACCCGCTATAAAATATATTAACGTCAGTCTTTACCATGACTGCCTCGGTGTATTACAGCTGTAACAATAAAAAGTAAATAAGGTTGTACTGTATAAGTCATTTTGCTTTTTCTCTCCTCTGCCGTTATAAGAACAAATCAAATTTTCTTTACCACCTTTTCACATTCAATTCAACCCTAAGTCCCCACCACATTCAAAGCTCTCCATATTCTCCATATTCTCCATATTCTCAAGTCTCCACCATACTCAAACCATCCCTCCAAAATCAAACGGCTATGGCAGATATCAACAACCCAGATGACAAGTTTTCCCCATACCATAACCTAACAGCATACCTCACCAAAGGAAAGAAATCCGAAGGATTTGATGATATGATCGATTTCTTATGTCGATCAAAGATCCAATTTGCACTCACCACCAACCATACCATATATATCCCTCATATGGAGGATTTCTGGAGTACCGCCGTCTACTCTACCGAACAGGGGATTCCCCAAATCAAAGCCAAAGTAGACGGCAAGGACATCACCATCTTGGAAGCCACACTCAGAAAACATCTTAAGCTTCAAGATGAGGGAGCAGCGATCTCATACTCGAAGGACGAATATATGAGGACCTTTGTCTCCATTGGATACACTGGAAATCAGTCCGAGTATACGATCGAGAAGGCGCTGATGGGCCCTCCATGGAAGTATCTCTGCCACACTCTTCTCCAATGCATATCTAAGAAGAGGAGTGGATGGCATCAGGTGAGCTATGTACTTGCCTCCGCCTTCCATGGTATGGTCACTAACCAAGGCTTCAACTTTGCACACCTCATCTTTGAGGGTTTGAGATATAACCTTCAAGAGGGTGGAAAGCAGCAATTCTTTATGTACCCAAGATTCTTGCAGGAAGTTTTCAATCAAGAACTAAAAGAAATTTCAAAACCTGCAAGAATCTACATCATATTGGGTCATAAAAATAACATTTTTCAAAGCATGAGGACTGTTTCCAAAAAGTTCTCGGGGGTCAATGATCCATTGTTATCTACAATGCTGAACATCCAAAGAACCCCGGGTGATAGTTCAACAATCCCAGCAGATACTGATCCCTCACCCTCCACCTCACATCCTGAGCAACAATCTGCTTCTACCATTCGAACCCCTTTGTATACTACTACGGATGCACAGGCACAAAAATTACTTACACCTCTTTTGGATGTTATCGTTCAACCAGAACACAGGGCCCCGGTTGCAACGACATATACTAGGAAAAGGGGCAAGAGAACTCCTTCTTCTCTTGCCTCCAAGGCCCAAACCCAACCTAACAGCCCTCACTCAGAATCACAACATTCTGGTGAGAATATCATAAGGGAAAGCCACATTATTATGGAGACTTCTTTGGATGTCTCTCTATTAGGATCAGGATCACTTCCCGGATCTGTAGAACAGCCCCCTGAGCCCTTCCTTTCTCTTCTGAACTTAAGTGCTGAGGAACCTGATCAAGATGAGGTACCTTCTCCAACTACCACTATCTCGGAGGTACTGATTGATCTTGCTTCCAACACACCCAACCTAAGTTCTTCTACCCTGAAGGACCACTCTAGGAGTTATGAAAGAGTGGATGTGGAAGAGGCTGTCACTACTACTGGTCCATCAAATGACTAGGAGGACAGTGACAACATTGCTAAGACCTCAACCACGGCAACTCACAGTGAGGATGCTTCCTTGGAAACTCCCCTCACTGAGAGGAATCCCAGGCGCCAATAAAGCATGGGTGATGGGGATGAAGAGGCTAGGCCTAAGGCCCCATCTGGATCCAAGGATTCCACAACTGTGGATGAGGACAGACTGAAACTTCATAACCTGGAATTGACAGCCAGGGTGGCTATGCTAGAGGCTGAAGTGTCCAAACTAAGACATGAAGTCTCTATGCATGAAGCCCATCAATGCCTATCTGTACCTTCTCCCTCTCTTGTATCAATGGGCACCCAAACTGATGCTTATTTGTCCACTGATGCAACCAAAAAGGGGGAGATGGTCCCAATGGAGGAAGACACAGACAGTCTTGACGACTGGATTCAAGAGCAGGCTGTTTTTCAAAGTACACTTTTCAAGCCAGCTTTTGTACAGGTCCATGACTTGCCAGCTTCAGATAACGAAGAAGAAGAAACAACTGAAGACTGGAAGTTAGTCGTCAGGGCTGTTGATGAGGTGCTGAATGAAGCTGAAGACTAAGAACAAAAATATACAGCTTTCAGCATCCTCCTTGTAGTAGCAGCCATCATAAGTCAATCCATTACCCCCCAACTCTTTCAAACTTCACAGAAGCTAGAATTTGACTCCATTCTAGCTTGGGGGTATGATGGATCAGCGGAGAGATTTTGGATTGGATGGGAGTTTAGTGGAGTAGAAGAGCTAAACTGGAACTCTCTCAATGCCCTCCAAGTCCTATAACTGTATTTAACTAACTGCATCAACACTTCATCAGATCTCTCAGCAGAACTTGCCATTGGCAGGTTCTATGACTTGATGGAGGATAATCTACCCATCTTCGAAAGACTCATACAAACAGCAAAACGGGTAGCTTATCCTGAATCTTCGGCAGCAGCAGAAAGAAGACTGATTCCTAGAAGACTTGAAATTATAAGGAGCAGTCTTCTCACTAAAGAAGAAGTTTGCTACTTAAGAAAATTTCTGTACTCCTTCATTGTCAAAGACTTAGATGTGCTGGGATGGATAAGCACTAAGTCTCTTGACCACACCTTCTTACTGAGCAACGGCTCCTCTCTCACCATCAACACCAGGAACATCCTGTCACTTCCTACAGACTTTCTCTACAAGATCTTTCAACTCAGGGCAAATATCTGCAATGTCAACTCCCTTGAAAGTCAGGCAATGATAGCTACTATCAGAGCCTATCTTGAACAAGAAGGAAGAATTACTGAGGAAGTATATGCGTCAAACTCTGACACTGATACTGACTCAGCTTCCCCTCGAGTAGACATCTTTGCTGCAGCATATGAGCCAAGATCAACTATCAAAGAAATGCTGAAAGAATTCACAGGTCCTGAGTGCAAATCGGATGAAGCCAATGACCTTCCCTTGTTCACCTCTCAACTTGCCAATGAAGCTGAGGCTGAGATCCCAGTAGCAGCACCATCATCTGCTATTGTGGTCAGTGAAGCCGAAGCAGAGGCATCCAATATAAACAAGGGAAAGGGAACTATGACAGATGAAGATGAAGAGAGATTGCTAAAAGAGAAAAGAGAGAGGGAAGATAAGAGAAGAAGAAGAGGAGATGGCTGACATTAAAAAGGCTCAAGAAAGAAAAACAGCCATTCTCCTCAGAGAACAAACCTGAAAAGAAAGATTCCTGCAGTTGACCAGATTGAAGAAGATGCAGCTCTTGCTCTTCAACTGCAGGAACAATTTAACAGAGAAGAGGAAGAATTGAAGAAAAAGAAGAAGAAAGAAGAAGCTAAGTTCAGAATAACCGATTCTGAACTAGCCAAAGAAATGAGGGAGGAGTGGGTAAAGGCTCCAGTTTCTCAAGGTGAGGATGTAGACTACCTTGAGAAACTATCAAATAAAGAAGTCTACAGAGCCTTCATAGGTCAGCAAGGTCAATTGGCAAAGAAGAAACAGGCTGAAGAAGAAGAAAAAGCCAAACAAAAGTCCAAAAAGACCATTGCCTTTAATAAACGGACCCATGAAGAAAGGAAGGTCATGATTGACTTCCTTAAGACTAGAGGAGAGAATGGAAAGAAGCTAGGTCCCATGAACTTCATGAACCTACAAGCCCTCTACTTCAAAGTCAAGAAGGATGAGGAAGAAAGATTGGGGAAGAAGGGCTCCAAGAAAAGGGTACCTATTCAGGAAGAAGAAGAAACAAAAGCAAAGAAACCCAAGCCTTCTTCCTCACCTACCTCTTCCTCAGTCCAACAACCTTCCACTCTCCTCCCTAAACCTTCCACTCCTCCACCCAAAAAGTCCAAACCATTCCACCCAGCTCCCACTCATCAACAGCCTCCCTTGAAGAAATCCAAACCCACACCTAAACCAGAAGACTTAAGAGACATATTTGATTGGGTCTATAATCCACAGGATCAAAGATTTGAGATCTTCAAGGGGAGAACTGAAAGAAGAAGATCTATCCATAGATCTGTTGATGAAGTTCTGCAATTGCCAGATTCAGATCTTGGCAGAATTTTGGAGCTGAGTAAAGCTCATGAGCCTGCAAATAAGGATGGGAAACTTCTTGTTCTAGCCATCAAACACTACTTCAACCCTAGCAAAGATGTGATCATTGACATCAAACCACTAAAGTCCCACTCTCCATTTGTAAGTTGGTCCTATAATGCTGATTTGGACAAGTTTACTTTAACTGATGTGAGGAAGCAGAAGATGAAATGTTCAAGCAAAACTATCTACAAAATGCCACATAAAGACATCAAGACTCTGTCTGCACTTCCACTGAACAATCCCAGCAAGGATCCAAGAAGCTATGAAGTTGAAAGGATAGTCAGCCACATGCAAAAGCTTCAGCAACAAAGTGATTAGAAGAATTTTGGTCGCATCAGTCTAGGGGGAGTTTGTAGAACCAAAGACTGATTGCTTCTAAATTATTCTAAGTACAAATGCTGCTGATAGGCTTATCAACAGCACTCAACACATGTTGCTGCTGATAGGCTTATCAACAGCATTCAACACATGTTGCTGCTGATAGGCTTATCAGCAGCATTCAACACATGTTGCTGCTGATAGGCTTATCAGCAGCATTCAACACTTGTTGCTGCTGATAGGCTTATCAGCAGCATCATTCTCCTTCTTGCTGCTGATAGCTGTGCTCCTTGAAGACAAATCGTTGCAGCTGACTATCCATGCCAAGCGTCACTGACAACCTTCTGTAAAAGAGACTGAAACACTCAAAGCAGAAGGAACCTCAATGGTGAAACCAATGACGGATGACAATGCTCTTCTCCAGACATGCAAGCAATTATGCATAAAGAAGACGCTTCAATAAAGTTAACTAGATATAGACAAAACGTGTAATAGTTAGCTATTTTCATTAGATCAACGGTCTGTGTTAGATCTGATACTTAGAATCAAGGGTCTGTCCTGATTCTAAGTTAGTATAAATACTGTGTAAACACTTCATTGTAAGTGTGCTTCTTCACTGAGTTTTCATTTGTAATCGTTTATTCACAAAGCTTAATACAAACAGTGTTCTTATTAGTATTCATTCTGTTTACTAGATTATACTTGTGTAGATGTTATTGTTTCCGCCAATCTCAACTAAGAATAGAACCATCTTGTACTTTCACGATCCTACATCTAGTGATTGTCGCTATTCCGAATCGTAGTTGTTATATTAAGATTACCCCGTGCATCTTCGATGTATTATGGATAGTGAGACTGAAAGGTGATCTGTCTTTCTGGTACTTTATCATTGTTGGAGAGACCGAAAGGTAATCCACTATGTGGTGATTTTTTACACCTTTAGGTTCCTTAGTTGGTGACACCCTGGGAGTGATTAGGGATCCACTAGGTAATCTCTAGATGTTTCCTTAGAAAGCCAGATCCAACTTAGTTCTAGAACCGGTAGAAGTTGTGCTTTGTAAGTAGGATTCCGACCTAGGTAGTATTCTTCCCATCATCTGATATTTTCCTAAGTTCTTGATCTTGATAGTTTGAGTCGATTTAGTTTGTTGCATTCTTAGTTAATCTTTAGTGTAGTCAAACACCCCAATCATCGATCTTTAGTCCGAGTCAGAGTCTAGTATTAGTATTCAGTGTCTCTAGGGTTCGGTAACTCGGTTTACCATTAAGTTGTGCTACACTCGATAGGTACACTTGCGTGTCAGTACGGTTTAGTTCATAGGTACTCCATTTATTACTTAGGAGTCTAGTTAGATTTTTATTCTTTAGTTTTATAGACCGTCTAGGTGACATCAAGTTTTTGGTGCCGTTGTCGGGGACACTTGGCAATAGCAATATTACCTTTGACTAGTTCTTTTAGTGATTTTTGGTTTGTGTTGTTTTTGAGTCTTAATTGTGTGTCTTTGTACTTTCTGCTACTTGTGTGTCCTATCTGTGTGTCTAATATAGGATCGAGTCTTTCTGTTTTGAGTCTTTATTTTATTTTATTTTATTCTTGTGTCAGTTTATGCACCACACTCGTTCACAGGGATCACCACCATATTCAACTTACGAACAGCCCGAACAAGAGCTGCACGAGCGCACCCCGTGCCTTCCAGTAGTGTTTGAAAGCATTCTGCAGCAATGAGGTACGTGCTACTAGTCATATTCCAATTTCTAACAAGGGCGACGCTGACACCAGAGGGCCAGTGAAGGGGTCACCGGGGAGAGATCTTCGATCACACGCCCCGCTATTCTGAACACCAATAAAAAACAGATCCCATCACATGTCATGAGCACGATCACTCATGCCACTCAATTTATGGCCTTGAGGATGACGATGCACTCGGACATCTGTGCCGCTTCGCGCGGATATGTGATACTTTCAATATCGCAGGTGTGTCTAAGGACGCTATCTACTTGCGTCTTTTCCCATTTTCGCTCTCTGGGTATGCATCTACTTGGCTTGACACCCTCCCAGACAACTCTATCACCACCTGGGAGGATCTTCAAGCCAATTTTTTTCAAGAAGTACTATCCACCTTCCAGGCCGCTCACCTTCGAGATCAAATCCATATGTAGTTGGTAATTGGCAATGTGTAGAATTTACTAATTCGTTTTGTGTACAAACGTTGATTTTATTTTATTTTATTGTTATTTCTCATTGTCATACGTATTCAACCAATGTAATGAACTATTTATTAGTATAAAGGTTTGGAAATTCTAGATTTATGAATTATGTATACATTTTTTTCATTTTTTTTTTGTTTTTGACCCGTGTAATACACGAGTACCTAACCTAGTATATATATATATATATATATATATATATATATATATATAGGGTTGAGTTTATGAGAAAACTCACTTTCATGAGAAAATAAAAAAACTTCTCATTAATGACATTTTTGTAATTATACTATTATTATATATTCTCAAAAACCTAACCCGCCCATACACCCGAAAAACCTAAACCCCCCATCCCCAACCCTCGAAAACCTAACCCCCCACAAAAGAAAATCTAAACCCCTACCTACCCACCCCCAAAAACCTAACCCCCCACCCTTATCTTAAAAAATCTAACATAAAAGCTAAACTAAACCGTAAAGTTAAACCGACTATTTTTTCGTATTTTTTTATGAAACAAGGCAAACGAGAGAAACAGTTTGGTTTTTTTAGTTTTTTTTTATTAATTTTTTATATGTTTCTCTATTTTTTATGGATTTTTTTTTGCCTTACAAAAATGAGTTTTTAGGTTTTCTCCCCAACAATGAGTTTTTTCATGATACTTCACCTATATATATGTAGTCAAAAAAATAGTCGGTTTAGTTTTATGGTTTAGTTTTTGGGTTTAGTTTAGCTTTTAGGTTAGATTTTGGAGGTAAGGGTGGGTAGAGGGTTTAGTTTTTTTTTTTTTTGAGGGGGGTGGGTTAGGTTTTTAGGGGTGGGGGTTTAGGTTTTTTAAGGGGGATGGTTTTAGGCTTTTGGAGGGGAGGGGTGGGGGTTAGGTTTTTGGAGGGGTGGGTGGGGGGGAGGGGTTTAGGAGGGTGGGGTGGGGTGGATGAGGGGGGTTTAGGTTTCGGAGGTTTAGTTTTTGGGTTGTATGGAAGGGTTAGGGTTTTTTAAAATATATAATGATAGTATAATTACAAAAGTGTTATTAATGAGAAGGTTTTTGGTTTCTCATGAAATCGAGTTTTCTCATGAACTCAACCTATATATATATAGGGAATTAATATGATGAAGACTCCTCAAGTTGTGAAAACATAGAAAACTCTCCAAAAAACGGATTTTTACAGGTTTTTTTTTTTGGAAAAACTTTTATATGTAATTTCAAAACTTTTTATAAAAAAAAATAAAAAAAGCGTCGACTAGATGTTTTTATAATTTTTTTTTAAACTCTGCCCAGTTGTTTTATATATGTAACATGTTGTTTTTACATATGTAACATTTTAAGTAACACGATTTTTTTACACAAAAAACGGGGATCTTTGTCCATTTAAAAAAAATCGCTCGACGTTTTTTTTATTTTTTTTGACAAAAATCTTATAAAAGCTGCTTAGAATGATTTTCAATTTAAAAAAAACATGTAAAAACACGTTTTTTTGGAAAATTTTTAATGTTTTTATAACTAATGTGGGTTTTCAAAATATCTCTTCCCTATATATATAAATGTATATAGATATATATAAATTAAAAACTTGTTACTAATTACTTGTTGTAGAGTGGGCCTAATAAGTCAAAAAAAAAAAACAATTTTGGGAGGCCCCCCACTCAATCTCATTGAAATTACATGTTCTAGAGGGAGAGCTATTTTCTAGTACTCGAAAAGGGTAACCGAACTTTGTTGTGGTGTGCCAGCCACAGTTAGATGTCTAGCTATGCCATGCTTCTTACAAATCTGTTTAAACTCATGGTTACAAAACTCTAAACCACTATCAGTTCTAACCTTCTTTACCTTAAACATTCCAAATGCCTCGTTCTTATGCTTAAGACTGTATACCCAAACTCTTCTAGAACAGTAATCAATCAAAGATAAGTAATAACTAGAACCTCTTAAAGATTGAACCTTAGCAGGGCCCTACAAATCAGCATGGATAAAATCCAAGATGCCTTTTATGGTATATCTGCTTATGCCAAACTTCACTCTATGTGATTTTCCAAAAACAAAATGTTCAAAGAAACCCCATCACATTCATTCATGTTTCCAAGTGTTTGACACTTATTCAACTTATGTAAACCTTGAGAACTTATGTGGCCTAGTCTCTCATGCCATATCTTAGTTGTAGCTACAGTATTAACTTCTTCAACTGTAGCTAATGACCCAGGAACAACATCCCATCTAAAATATAGTTATTTTTTCCGTTCATAGATCTAATTAAGAAAATCATAGTACCCTTGGCCACCCTGGCTTTCTTATCCCTTAAACTAACATGAAAACCATCTTTCTCGAAGGTTCATAATGAGAATCTAGTTTCTTTTTTAAATCAGGAATGTAACTCACATGTTTAAATTCAATGGCAATACCATTCTTCAACTTGAAAAACACTGACCAAATCACTTTAATCTTACATGGCCTGTCATCTCCCAACTGTACCACACTTTGTTGTTGCATACTGTCACACCCAAACCGACGGCGTAATACGTCGGGGCGGGACATGGAGACTGTTTATAAGCACATGATCAACTAAAGTTTCATATATAAATTAATTTAAAATCCATGACACTTGTCAAATCAAAACATACTATGAAACAAAATACGTCAACAAAGTTTATCTGTTTATTTAATTAGGTCCTCAATTCATAGCATCTTGAAACATGAACTCAAAGATTTGCACCTGAAACATGATAAAAACGAGGTCAACTAAAAATGGTTGGTGAGTATACATAGGTTTTGACACCACGAATAGTTTTCAAGTTTTTTATACAATTCATATGACACATGGTATATTAGGCATTTATGGAGAACCTATAGTTAAGCTAGTGCATAATAAAACCTTGTGACTGAAGGGCATAACACTCAATGTTATCCTAATGGAGGGCATAACAACAAATGTTATCCTAATGTAATGTCGGTAACAATCACCCTACCTGGGTGGGTTTGTCAGACACAATAGATTTATCAATGTTACCGTTGGCTTGTAAAGAGTTAATGAATGCACGAGTATGTCATGTATATGTAGTCTTAACTAATAGCATTCAAGCATAAAGCACAAATAACATATATGATCATATTGTAGAATTGTATGTTTGTAAATGTAAATAGTTTTCATTGAACAATCATGTTTTACCAAAAAATGTGCAAAAATGTAAAAGGGGCTATGTAAAATCACATGTATTAGTTGTGTAGGTAACATGAGTAATAGGTAGCACAGGCAATAGGTAGCACAAGTGATTTTCAAATCAAAAGTTAACCTATATCTGATTTGTATGAACGAAATCATTGACATGCACAAATGAGTAGGACAAAGCCTAAAGTACAAAGGGATTGAGTAAAAGTTTGGTTGGTTGAATGTGGGGACTTGTTGGTGTACAACGGGTGTTTATGTAATCGTGTGTAAAGGATGTGCATAAAATAAGTAGGGTGGTGTTTGTTTTTGAGTAAAAGATTAATAGCAAAATGTTTAAATCAAAGTATGTAATTTTGTTTATGAATAAAGAAATAACAAAATATTCAAGTTTTATACAAATCTATTTGGTTTTTAAATAGATTATGTTATAGTTTTTAAATAAATTATGTAATTAAATAAATAAAATCTTTTTATCTATTTATTTATTATTATGAAAAAGATTAAAAAAAGGGAGTGTATAATAATCTAAATATATGTTAATATATTTTGAAATTTATGTTGTAAATATTTAATATATTTAAACCCTAATTAGATATATATATTTTTTAGGGTAAAAATGATTTTAAAAAGATATCAAAATGATTGGTTAAAACTTTGCAAAGCAATAATGGGTTTATAAAAAAAAATCTTATCACAATTTATAAATTAAGTAAATATTTTAAATGTTTTGTATCAAAAATAACAATTTTATTTAAATTATGTTTTAGAATGATTTTTATGTTTTAAAACAATCTAATTGTAAAAGTATTTGTTTCTCCTTAAAAGTGCTAATTAATATACCAAATCAAATATAGAAGTTATAGGTTTTATAAAATTATTTTTATAAAATAATTTGAGTGTAAAGAAAAATATTCAAAAAGAATTGCATTCCACCCGGCTCGAACCCGGGTGGTTTTTGTGAGACTAAACTAAGTTAAAAAAGGTTTTAAGTCATGAATCAGAGGGGCCGGGTTTAGGTTTCAGCAAATAAACAAAAAGGTGCTTTGTATGGGTTTCGAACCCATGCCACCTGGTTCGGCGGTGCAGTGGCTTACCGGCCGGACCAGGTGGTTTCGCTGGTCATATACAGAAACCACTTATATGTATGCGATTTATGAATCAATATCAAATCCCCAATTCAGATTCGTGCACGAACGAACAAGAACCTAATCAAAATTGGTCCTGATACAACCTATCATTGTAAATTGGTAGAGGGCTAATGGTATGTATCTGATTACGAATCTAAAGACATAATTCTTACTTGATTTGGTGAAGTGATGATTGAGAATGGCTGGAATGAAGCCTCGACTGTTCTTGATGTTTGATAGAGAACCAGAGATAAAATGTGAAGGGCGTGATGGTTTAGAGAGTTTGCAAAAGACCTTGCGAAGGTCTGGGAGTGATTCTTACAATTCGATTTCATTATAAAAGCTACATTTGATTCGGGTTTGATAGAAGCAGTTACAGGATTGCTATTCAATTTATTCAATTGGCAATGAATTGAGTCATGATTTGGGTCTGTAATCATGATAGTGTCGTCTGCGCGTGATTTGCGGCCGTTAGACGCGTTAAATCCGTTGATTTGAGGATGATTTTGGCTAGGATTGACTCAGGAAAGTCAAACATGTTTCAAATTCGAATTAATCCGCAAAAAAAGGTTGAATTGAAATGTTAGATGTGTTTAGGAGTGAACTATAATCGATTAAGCATAAAAGGAAGGTCAATAACAGTCGGATTTGTTCGGGATTGTATTGAATTGCAAGGATATTGGACTGTTTGACCTTTGAAAGTCAACATGGGTCAAAATCCATGAATGGGGTCGAATTTGAGGTCAAAGTGTTCAAATTCAAGGGTGGGGGTTCAAGTTGGGAGTCCATATGATCAAAAGGTTCAAACTAATTTGTTTAAATTGTAAATAATTATGTGTAACTTGATTTTTCTTTTATAAAATTTATAAAACTAATACAAATTTAAAATGGTGTATTAAAAAATGTTGAATAATTATATATTTGCCTAAGGCTAACAAATATTATTATGTGGTTTAATTATTAGGTTTGAATATGTAAATATTTTTGCATACATACATTTATAAATAATTATACATACGTATATATATGTATGATAAGAGTTTACATGTTTCATCTTAATGTATAAGGTTATTATAGTAAAAAGGTTTACCTGATTGTCAATTTGAGGAGTATAACTGATGACAAGGTTCTGGTCTGATACTCACGGTCAGATCAGGTCATCAGGTCAGGCATAGATGGTGGTAGTGGGTTTAGTTCCAAGGAAATTAAGGAGAAACTGTCAAAGAATATTTTTGGGTTCCAAAGAATGAAATGCATCATGAGGACGATGAGAACTTGATGATCAAAGCTTAATTTAGGACGTAGCCTAACAAGTTCAAGAAATATCACTAGACAAGAGATTTCACAAAATATTGGTCAAGGTCAAAATAACATAAAGCTTCACATGACACGAACAACGCGACTGCTGATAATATGACATGAACACTTAAATATAGGAAGTACCAGCGGCGTATCCACCATGTCCTTATCATATCTCATTAGTTTTGTTATTTTATATGACGATAGTTTTTATGTCATAACACACGACATAATTCGCTATGTTTTCCATGTGCTGATTTTTATAATTATGTGTGCACCAGTAATTACTCAAATCGTCGTATGGTCCGTATAGATTATCCCATTATGTGTGGGTCAAGAAAAGACATAAAATTTCTTAATTCTTATCTATTGTTTTCACGTACGAGTTGCTAATAAATAACTGTGTCCCTAAATAGAAAGATCAAGCAGAAAACTAAAGAGTAATAATGTGGCATAACTTAGAGTTCTATAGTTTCCTCGTGTTTGAACAAGAATACGTCAAACCCCGAGTAGTTTTAAAGTTTTGCAGCTTCCTCGTGTTTGAACAAGAATACGTCAAACCCCGAGTAGCTTTATTGTTTTGCGGCTTTCAACTTTAACGGATAAAGTGAATGATCATGCCTTGTGTATAATGTGATCAATCATTTGCAACAATTGTAATCAATTTAGTTCTGTGTACAATGTAAACACTCAAGTTTCATGTATGATCTAGTGTTATGTACATTGTAAGCAAATAGGTTTCATGTATAATGTGTGTAGTTTAGTATCATGTATATAGTAAACAAATGAGTTTCATGTATAATGTGAACAATTTAGTATTATGTATTTTGTAAACAAATAATTTTTCATGTATAATATAAACAATTTAGTATCATGTGTATCGTGAACAACTAAGTTTCATGTACTATGTGACCAATCTGGTATCATGTATATTACAACAACTAAGTTTCATGTGATCAATCTAGTATTATGTATATGGTGAACGTTCATATGTAAGTTATGTAATCTCATTAGTGACGTAAACTATCGAATTTTTGTTGGTGATCGAGTGTTGTGGACACGCGTGTTGTTTGGTGTTAATGTATAATGTGGGTAGTCGAATTTTAACTTTTTAAATATTGTTGATGTTTATATGGATGGTTAACGCCTATGTGAAATGATTCATCTATTTGAAGTGGCAATTAGTACACTCATACATTACCGGAGGTGCAAGCTAACGAGAAGGTTTTGTAGATATTCTGAGTAATGTGCTTACGAATAAATGATTTGTGCTCTTTTTTTGTAAATAAATAAGTAATTTTAATTTTTTCTTGTTTGTAAATAAATAAAATGATGAAAATAATGAGTTGAATAACTAAATAAATGTATAATTATATGAAAACCTTTTAATTTAATTTTAATTATTATGAAGGGACTGTTTCAAGAGAAAATAGTAGCTAAATAACTTAAGCCAAGATTTATAATGGCTAAACAAGTAATTGTAATTTAATTTAGCTAAGGTTTAATAATAACTAGTTTAACGATGTAAAAGTCATACTTATTTATTAAGATGATTTTTTGTAAAACGAGTTGTATTAAATTTCCTTTTGAGGTAAAAAGGTTTATTGACAATTTATATCCCAATCATATCTACAAACTTAGGGTTTGATAAACGCTTTGTTTGAACAAAAATAAAGATGTTGTTTAAATCAGATAATAAGATGATTAGTTTACGAAGAAGGCTTTAGGTAAGTATACTAAATTGCAATGAATGAAAAAGATGATATTTGGTGGATCCTGATGTAAATATGATGGATGTATTTTACACTCGTAGTGTCAAATCAATGTCATTTGAGTTGTAATATAAAACTTATCATTAAATGCTGAAATGTTGAATATTTATTCCAAACATAAGGAAGTGATTCTCGAACTAAAATTTAAAGATAAGAAATAGAAAACTCCAGCTAACGTCTCAGGTAGCTTTCCACTAGGAAGCAGATGAGCACCAAGACGAACATCGCTATGGTTACTCGGATAGCAAACCGGGATTATACTCTAGCTTATTCTATGCGTGCGTCAAATATCTCCCGGTCTCCCTCCATCATGTCAATGTTAGTACCTAGATTTGCAATCAGGTACTCCTGGTACCGTACTTGACCCGAGAGGTTGTCCATTCTTTGACCTAGCATGCCTTATTCCGTGCTCCATCCCTTGCCTCATAAACTATGTGGTCCTCACATATTGGTGAGTGGCATCAGCTGAGACTCCTATAGCACTGGTGGGTGTCAGGGTCTGCCTTGCTCTTGGGTTTGGGTGGTATGGGTAGGGTGCTGAGTAAGGGTCTCTCAGCGGGGGTGGTAGTTGGTTGTGTAGGTGAGGTGCTTGATAAGGATTTCTTGAAGGGGGTGGTTCAGATGCTCGGAGCCTCAGGCCGGTGTCCCTAAATAAATCTGCTCTTATGTCGGACATGGATATAGCAGCCGGGGGTGTTGGTGACTGATGGCCTGGTGATGTCTTCTTCCTATTCAGACTCTGCTTCGGGATAGTATACAGGGAAGGGAGGAGAGTAGGAGTACATGTCGAGTAGAAAAGGGAAAAGATTGTAAGCGGTAATAAAATACTAAATGTTAAATATAGGAGTTTTCATGAGTTCAGAGTTTGACTAATAATAACACCGAGTCTTCATAATAGTATGAGACGCAACACTTGGCCTATAAGTAGTGTATCCATGAAGAGAATTCCCAGGAAAGAGGGGTGGGTCACAAGGAACAAACTTAAGTACCCGGTCTTTCCTTAGCTAGAATCCCACATGTGTCTACACTCACTTTTCCAGCCATCATGTACAAATAACACTATTGTTTGGGCTCATGTCATGATGAGAATCATTATGGACTTGTCTTTGAGGCCCAAGGGTGAGGTTTATTTACTCCAGTAGGTCCCCTCTTCTAGGATGGCAAGTGGGTTTCTTAGTTTCTTTATTAATGGGCATTAGGCCCAAGGGTTTAAGTTTTGTTCACAAAAGATGATGGTGACATGGTGCGTAAGAATGAGGGTCTATTAAGACTTAGGCACGAATAAGTGTGTGGTAAGACTTAGGATAACATTTAATAGGATCAAATAGGTAGTATGTAGTTTAATAAATAGGGCATCAAATAGATTATCACATAGATTAGTGAACATGTAGCACATAACAGGTAGCAAATACCATATATTCATAGAGCAAGGCATAAAATGGGTGTCCTAAGGTTATAGTCTAGGTCAAAAGGTGTCTAATAACCTAATACTCTATAACCATGGCTCTGATACCAATCTGTTACACCCCAACCGACGGTGGAATACTCCGAGACGGGACATGGAGACTGTTTATAAGCACATTATCAACTAAAGTTTCATATATCAATTAATTTAAATTCCATGACACTTGTCAAATCAAAACATACCATGAAACAAAATACACCAACAAAGTTTATTTGTTTATTTAACTAGGTCCTTAATTCCTATGTGTAGCATCTTGAAACATGAAATCAAAGATTTGCACCTGAAACATGATAAAAAGAAGGTCAACTAAAAATAGTTGGTGAGTATACATAGGTTTTGACACCATGAATAGTTTTCAAGTGTTTTATACAATTCATTTGACACATGGTATATTAGGCATTTATGGAGAACCTATAGTTAAGCTAGTGCATAATCAAACCTTGTGACTGAAGGGCATAACACTCAATGTTATCCTAATGTAGGGCATAACAACAAATGTTATCCTAATGTAATGTCGGTAACAATCACCCTACCTGGGTGGGTTTGTCAGACATAATAGATCTATCAATGATACTGTTGGCTTGTAAAGAGTTAATTATTGCACGAGTATTTCATGTAAATGTAGTCTTAACTAATAGCATTCAAGCATAAAGCAAAAATAACACACATGATCATATTGTAGAATTGTAAGTTTGTAAATGTAAATAGTTTTCATTGAACAATCATGTTTCACCCTAAAACTTGCAAAAATGTAAAAGGGGCTATGTAAAAGTCACATGTATTAGATGTGTAGGTAACATGAGCAATAGGTAGCACATGCAATTAGTACCACAAGTGATTTGCAAATCACAAAGTTAACCTATAATTGAATTGTATGAGCGAAATAAATGACATGCACAAATGACTAGGGCAAAGCCTAAAGTACAAAGGGATTGAGTAAAAGTTTGGTTGGTTGAATGTGGTAACTTGTTGGTATACAACGGGTGTTATTGTAATCGTGTGTAAAGGATATGCATAAAATAAGTAGGGTGGTGTTTGTTTTTGAGTAAAAGATTAATAGCAAAATGTTTAAATCAAAGTATGTAATTTTATTTATGAATAAAGAAATAACAAGTGATTCAAGTTTTATACAAATCTATTTAGTTTTTATGTAGATTATGTAAAAAATTTTAAATAAATTATGTAATTAAATAAATAAAATCTTTTTATCTATTTATTTATTATTATAAAAAAGGTTAAAAAAAGAGTGTGTAATATTCTAAATATATGTTAATATATTTAGGAATTTATGTTGTAAATATTTAATATATTTAAACCCTAATTAGATATATATTTTTAGGGTAAAAATGATTTTATAAAGATATCAAAATGATTGGTTGAAACTTTGCAAAGTAACAATGGGTTTATAAAAAAATCTTATCACAATTTATAAATTAGGTAAGTTTTTTTTAAAAATAACCATTTTATTTAAATTATGTTTTATAATGATTTTTATGTTTTAATTAAGGTTTTAAAACAATCTAATTGTAAAAATATTTGTTTCTCCTTAAAAGTTGCTAATTAAATTACCAAATCAAACATAGAAGTTTAAAAAGAATTGCATTCCACCCGGCCGGAACCCAGGTGGTTTTTGTGAGACCACATTGCCCTACCGCTGGACCCAAGGGTCCTTTGATGACTGAACTCAGTTCAAAAAGGTTTTAAGTCGTGAATTAGAGGGGACCGGGTTTAGGTTTCAGCAGATAAACAAAAAGGTGATTTGTATGGGTTTCGAACCCACGCTACCTTGTTCGGCGGTGCCGTGGCTTACCGGCTGGACCAGGTGGTTTCTCTGGTCATATACAGAAACCACTTATATGTATGCGATTTATGAATCAATATCAAATCCCCAATTCAGATTCGTGCACGAACGAGCAAGAACCTAATCAAAATTGGTCCTGATACAACCTATCATTGTAAATTGGTATAGGGCTAATGGTATGTATCTGATTACGAATCTAAAGACATAATTCTTACTTGATTTGTTGAAGTGATGATTGAGAATGGCTGGAATGAAGCCTCGACTGTTCTTGATGTTTGATAGAGAACCAGAGATAAAATGTGAAGGGTGTGAGGGTTTACAGACTTTGCAAAAGACCTTGCGAAGGTCTGGGAGTGATTCTTACAATTCGATTTCGTTATAAAAGCTCCATTTGATTCGGGTTTGACAGAAGCGGTTACAGGATTGCTACTCAATTCAATTTGTTCAATTCACAATGAATTGAGTCATGATTTGGGTATGTAATCATGCGAGTGTCGTCTGCGCGTGATTTGCTGCCGTTAGACGAGTTAAATCCCTTGATTTGAGGATGATTTTGGCTCAGATTGACTCAGGAAAGTCAAACATGTTCCAAATTCGAATTAATCCGCGAAAAAGGCTGAATTGAAATGTTAGATGTGTTTAGGAGTGGACTATAATCGATTAAGCATAAAAAGAAGGTCCATAATAGTCGGATTTGCTCAGGATTGTATTGAATTGCAAGGATATTGCACTGTTTGACCTTTGAAAGTCAGCATGGGTCAAAATCCATGAATGGGGTCGAAATTGAGGTCAAAGTGTTCAAATTTAAGGGTTCAAGTTGGGAATCCATATGATCAAATGGTTCAAACTAATTTTTTTAAAATGTAAATAATTATATAAAATGTAACAAACCAAAATCCGTGTTTTGTTATAAATAATCAAATATTCTAAAAAATATTATGGTGAAAATAATATTTTAAAAATAAGTTGAAACAAGTGGGTTTCAAGTTAGTAATGGGGTTATATTAGTTTTTAACTAATTATGGAATGAAATAGGTGAAATGGAAGTTGAGGGGATAAAGGTATAAAATGGAAAAAATCTGCCATATTGACTAGTGAAAGTCAAAATTAGTCTCATTTGGGTGTTGGGTCGGTCTTGAACGAAGGAGAAAAAGTAGAAATCGAGATTAAAGCCTAAATCATGCATTTGAGGCTTGTTTTGTGAAATTTTTGGCTCACACATCACCTTCCTAACATCAAGTAAGTGATAATCTTCCATTTGATTTCACCATTTATGAGTTCATAGATGGGTTTTGTAGAAATCCAGAAATTTTGAATGCATGTGATTAATTGTATTAGATTGTTGATAATCTAGCAAAACTAAACGTAAAGAATGGTGATTAGCATCCTAGAACCCTTTTATTTTGATTATGAGAAGTTAGGGTTAATATGGCAAAAATTGGGGGTTTTTGGATTATGATGATAAGATGATGAATTAATTATGATTAAGTGTTTATATGATGTTAGACACTTGAACAAACACCGAATTAACCTAATGATAAAAATGGAATGAAAATCTAGTGTTAAGGTAAGGATAATGAAACTCAAGTAGGTGAGTTTGGGGTGAAAGAGGGTGTTTGGATATAAGTATAACTCAAACGTGTCAATTCATGTTGTATGATTAATGTGTTAAGTTGTATAATGTGTTATGTGGTATGAATGTGTATAGGGGTGTACGAATAAGTGAATGAATGTAGTTATAGTTTTAATACTATAATGGATATGCGGATATGGAGTTATGGTCTATGTACCATAATTGATATGTTGAATATGAAGTTATGATCTAAGAATCATAATGGAAAAGTGGTGATGAAGTTATGGCCTATGTGCCATAGTGGAAATGGAAATGTGTTACTCATGAATATAAAATGAAAAGAATGAAACTTGTAGGTAATATGTAAGTGACATGTAGCCTATTGACAAATTGGGTGGAAACAGGTCAAATGGGTGAATGGGTGAAACAAGAAGAATTTTACTTGTTTGTTATGTTTTATCTTCATTACTAATGGTGATTATTTGTGGTGGCATGTAGGAAAAGATTCAGGATAGTCAAGGTCAAGTCTATGGCGAATGTTGGATTCTCGTATGCACTTTTTGGTGATTTCGGGTGTAATTAGAAGTCCATCTAATGGATGTAAATGAATACTTGAAATTGTAGTTTTTGATGCAAAAGTACGTAATTTTGAATATTAGAACCCACATTTAAGTGTTAGGAAAATTTTATGGCAAAAGGGGTTAAAGATGGAAAAATTGGTTAAGTGTTAAAAACTGCACAGGTCTGGAAACTTTATGTGAAAAAGTGATCTTCTTGCCACGCGAAAAACCAGAGTCTGGTCTTCGCGAAACGCGAAAGACCTGGTTTCCCGGACCTACTTTTTTTGGACTCCCTCACGACACGCGAAGGGAGGGTTCATGATTTTTGCGACACGCGAAAATATAAAAAAAAATATATTTACTTCGGATGAATGCTTCCGCGTGATTTAATGATTTAATAATCAGTGTTTGAAATTAGAGTGTTACAACTTGGTATCAGAGCAATGGTTTGAGGGATTTGGTGTGCGAGGCACCAAACTCAAACCGGAAGCTCTTGATATGGGGGAATGATACGAGAATCCAAGAAGGACTTGACCAAGACTCGGAGCTTTCGAAAGTGAGAGGTTAGTAATGTTATGATTAATGTTGTTTCATATGTCTATATGTATATGTATGTATGAATGACAAAGTGAATGTGTGTGCCAAAACTTGTCTTGTGATTTGTTGTATGAATATGATAATTATAATTGGGCATATTGTATTATTAAACATGTCTGGCCAATGTGATTAATAAGACAATATGTACAAGGGTCCTTATGATAATATTTTAACAATGAACATTTGCAAGGATTAGGTGAAGGTGATTATATATATATATGTATGTATATAGGAAGATATATATATATATATATATACTTAATACATATAAGGGTAAATGTAAGATGGTGACCTAAGGTATTGATAGTATAAGGGTATTAAGGTGTTTTATTCTATATTCTCAGCTAAGAGATGACAGATGCGAATGAAGAGCTGTTGGATCCAAGAATCCATGAAGCGATAAAGGAAGAAGTGGCCAAGGCTTTTGAGCAAGCCACATCATTGTTGATGGAAGAAATGAGAGGCGCTATTAAACTCTCTCTCGAAGATGTATCGAAAGAGAAGGAGAAGGAACCACAAGGTTGTACTCTTAAGGAGTTTATGGTGATCAAGCCCAAGGAGTATAATGGGCAAGTGGACCCGATCCTTAGCCATAGGTGGGTGGTGGATATGGAATATAATTTTGAGACGACAAAGTTCAAAACTGAGGACAGGGTAATGTTTAGCGTGCCATTGTTAACGGGGAGGGCAAAAGAGTGGTTGTTGAATCTCCAAAAGGAGAGGGGGGAATTGGGGGTGACCTCCATGTATTGGGAGGAGTTTATGGCGGCTTTTCTAAAAATACCATTGCCCACAAGCCGCAGTTGACAAGATGACTGAGGAGTTCCTTCTCATGAGGCTAACGACTGAGTCAATAGATGAATTGGCAAGGGCTTTCTTTGATCGCGCCAAGTTCTGTCCGGACGTGGTGTAGACCGAGAAGGCGAAGATTGACAGATTTTATGCTATGTTGATTGTGGAGTTCAGAGATAGCATATCTCCATCCTCTTTTACCACACTTGTAGATTTGATAAACAGGTGTCGGGAAAGGGAGGTGGAGTTGAGGAGGCAATAAGCAAGAGGTGAAAAGACAAAGCGTGAAATTGTGGAACAAGTTGTGAAGAAGATAAAGGGTGGGAGCCCTAGCAAGAAGCCGTTTTCAAGTTTTCTCCACGGGGATGCAAGGTTTGTGGAAAGGAGCACCTTGGGGAGTGTAGGAAGGGTACGTCAAATTGTTATAAATGTGGGAAGCCAGGACATATGGCTAATCAATGTCCAAGCCAAATCCGATATGCTACAATTGTTACAAGCCCGGGCACAATAGGCAGATTGTCCCGAGCTGAAGCAAGGTGGAAGTGAAAGGAATGTTGAAATACCAAAGCCAAAGGGTAGAGCTTTCCACATTTCGACGGAAGAGGCGAAGAATAACTCGAAGATGGTGTCAGGTATATTCAAGATTAACTCTTTACCTGCACTAGTTCTATTTGATTCGGGGGCTAGTCGTTCGTTTGTGTCCTTGAAATTTGTTAAGCATTCTTGTTTTCTAAGTAGCAAGTTAGATGAACCCTTAGAAATCGAGGCGGCAAATGATAAGAGTTTCCTAGTGTTTGATATTTATAGGGATTGCAAGTTAAGGGCGGGGGTGAAAGATTCCTTATTGATTTATTCCTATGACCATGGGGATTTTGATGTTATTGTGGGGATGGATTGGTTGTCGAACAAACCGAATATTTTATGTGGACCTAGGGCGATACAACTCGATTCCCCGTCGGGTGAGTCCATTTACATAGAAGGTGAAAATAAAGGTAAGGTAAGATTGTATTCTTATGTGAAGGCAACAAAGTACATGGCGCGTGGGTGCAAGGCGTACATGGCTTGTGTTGCGGATGTGATTGAGAAAGCGTAAGATATTCGTGATGTTCCGGTTGTGAATCATTTTGAGGATGTGTTTCCAGATGAATTACCGGGGGTTCCTCCGAAGAGGGAGGTAGAGTTTGGGATTGACTTGATACCGGGTGCTAAGCCGGTTGCCAAAGCCCCTTATAGGTTAGCACCGCCGAAAATGAAAGAGCTAATGGAGCAATTACTGGAACTACTTGATAAAGGTTTCATACGCCCTAGCATCTCGCCTTGGGGTGCACCCGTTCTCTTCGTTAAAAAGAAGAATGGAAGCATGAGGATGTGTATGGATTATCGGTAATTGAACAAGTTAACGGTGAAGAATCGGTACCCGTTACCCCGGATTGACGACCTCTTTGACCAATTGCAAGGGGCGTTATGGTTCTCTAAAATTGATTTGAAGTCCAGGTATCATCAGTTGAAAGTGAAAGAAGACGGCATTCCTAAGACGACTTTCCGCACTCGTTACGGTCACTATGAGTTTACGGTTATGCCTTTCGGTTTAACCAATGCGCCCGCGGTTTTCATGGATCTTATGAACTAGGTGTGTAGACCGTTCGGTCATTGTGTTTATTGACGATCTTCTCATTTATTCAAGGAGCGAAGGTGATCATGCCTTTCATATACGTGAAATCCTTGAGGTTTTGCAAAAGGAGAAGCTTTATGCTAAATTTTCCAAATGCGGCTTTTGGTTGCGCGAAATTCAATTCTTGGGTCATGTGATTAACGAGAAAGGAATTACAATTGACCCATCCAAAATCGTGGCGGTAAAATATTGGTCATCGCCGAAAACGTCTTCGGAGATTAGAAGTTTGTTGGGGTTGGCGGGTTATTATCGGCTATTTATTGAAAGCTTCTCTCGGATTGCTTTGCCGATGAAGAAGTTGACGCGTAAAGAGACTAAGTTTGTTTAGGGTTCCGAGCAAGAATCCGCCTTTCAACTCTTGAAGGAAAAGTTGACTAAGGCACCTATTCTATCCTTGCCGAACGGGACCGAAGATTTTGTTGTGTATTCGGATGCCTTGAATTCGGGGTTGGGGTGTGTATTGATGCAAAGGGGGAAAGTAATTGCTTACGCGTCTAGGCAATTGAAGACTCACAAGGTGAACTAACCTACTCACGATTTAGAGCTTGCGGCCGTGGTTTTCGCACTCAAAATTTAGAGGCATTATTTATATGGGGCTAAGTGTACGATCTACACGGATCACAAAAGCCTCAATTATTTCTTTGACCAAAAGGACCTTAACATGAGGCAAAGACGGTGGCTTGAATTGGTCAATGACTATGACTGTGAGATACTCTATCATCCGGGTAAAGCGAATGTAGTGGCGGATGCACTTAGTTAGAAGACAAGTCATGCGCCTATCAAGGTGAAGTCATTCAAGATGACAATTTCATCATCTCTTATTGATGAATTCTGGAGGCACAAGTGTTAGCACTTGGTGGGGATTTGAAGAAAGAACGGATGGTTGCATATGTTGACAAGCTTGGGGAAAATAGTTCGGGGTTAAAGACATGTTTTGATAGGATTTGGATTCCTAGTTTGTCAAGCATTTTGACAACAATTTTAGATGAAGCGCATAAATCCAAGTACTCTATCCATCCGGGGGCCACAAAGATGTTTTATGACTTGAGGTGTCATTTTTGGTGGCCGTGTATGAGGCGTGATATTGTTAAGTATGTGGAAAGATGTGTCACATGCTTAAGGGTAAAAACATAGAATCAAAATCCGTATGGAAAGCTTCAACCGCTTGAAATACCGCTTTAGAAATGGGAGAATATAACCATGGATCTAATCACTAAACTACCTAAGACACGAAAGAGTTATGATGCGATATGGGTAGTAGTAGATTGGTTGACAAAGAGTGCGCATTTCCTTCCTATAAAGGAAACGTATTCGTCGGATAGATTGGCGAAAATCTATGAGAAGGAAATAGTGTCACGTTATGGTATACCGAATATCGGATCGTGATACGAGATTTATTTCTCGTTTTTGGAAGAAATTCCATGAGGATATGGGGACTACATTGAATCTTAGCACCGCTTATCATCCACAAACGGATGGTCAAAGCGAGCGAACGATTTAAACGCTCGAGGATATGTTACGAGCGTGTGCTTTGGATTTTGGGGGTAATTGGGACGACCATTTACCGTTGACGGAATTGTCTTACAACAATAGCTACCATTCTAACATTGGTATGCCACCTTTTGAGGCGTTGTATGGGAAGAAATGTCGAACACCTGTGTGTTGGGGTGAAATTGGTCAACTGGAACTTGGTTGCAAAGAGGTGGTCAAGGAAACTATTAGTAGTATTGACCAAATAAGGGCACGCTTAAAGGCGGCCCAAGATCGCCAAAAATCCTATGCAGATAATAGGAAGCGGGCGATTGAGTTTCAAGTGGGAGACTTTGTGCTTTTGAAAGTCTCTCCTTGGAAAGGGGTGATACGATTTAGGAAACGAGGGAAGTTAAGCCCACGTTTCATCAGGTCGTTTAAGGTGATAGCAAGGGTGGTTGTGGTAGCTTATTGTTTGGAGCTACCGGAGGGACTAAGTAGACTTCATAACACGTTTCAGGTGTCCCATTTGCGAAAATGTCTAGCGGACGAGTCTACTTTTGTTCAATTGGATGATATTGAGATTGATGAAAAGTTGAATTATGTTGAGGAACCGGTGGCAATATTGGATAGAAAAGTGAAGCGTTTACGTAATAAAGGGAGATGCTTAAATATTATCCGAACCTCTTTGTGTAAAGTCGGGTTTTAGGGACGAAACCCAAATAAGGGGAGGTGATTTTTAACGAACCAAAATCCGGGTTTCGTTATAAATAATTAAATATTTTAATAAATATTATGGTGAAAATAATATTTTAAAAATAAGTTGAAACAAGTGGGTTTCGAGTTAGTAATGCGGTTATATTAGTTTTTAACTAATTATGGAATGAAATGGGTGAAATGGAAGTTGAGGGGCTAAAGTTGTAAAATGGCAAAAATCTGCCATATTGACTAGTGAAAGTCAAAATTAGTCTCATTTGGGTGTTGGGTCGTTCTTGAGCAAAGGAGAAAAAGGAGAAAACGAGATTGAAGTCTAAATTGTGCATTTGAGGCTTGTTTTGTGAAGGTTTTAGCTCACACATCACCTTCCTAACATCAAGTAAGTGATAATCTTCCATTTGATTTCACCATTTATGAGTTCATAGATGGGTTTTGTAGAAATCCAAAAATTTTGAATGCATGTGGTTAATTGGTGTTAGATTGTTGATAATCTAGCTAAACTAAAGGTAAAGAATGGTGATTATCATCCTAGAACCCTATGATTTTGATTATGAGAAGTTAGGGTTCATATGGGAAAAATTGAGGGTTTTTGGATTATGATGATAAGATGATGAATTAATGATGATTAAGTGTTTATATGACGTTAGGCACTTGAACAAACACCAAATTAACCTAATGATATAAATTGAATGAAAATTTAGTGTAAAGGTAAGGATAATGAAACTTAAGTAGGTGAGTTTGGGGTGAAAGAGGGTGTTTGGATATAAGTATAACTCAAACGGGTCAGTTTGGGTTGGAAATAGGAAATTGGGTTGTGAACCTAATTAAAATTTGATTTTGGTGTATGATGGATTACTAAACTAGATGAATGTGTTTAGGTAATAAAATTGCAAAACATTAAGTGGAATCGGGACCTTCAAATATGCAATGTTGTATGCTTAATGTGTTAAGTTGCATAATGTGTTATGTGGTATGAATGTGTATAGAGGTGTACAAATAAGTGATTGAATGTAGTTATAGTTTTAATACTATAATGGATATATGGATATGGAGTTATGGTCTAAGTACCATAATGGATATGTGGAATATGAAGTTATGATCTAAGAATCATAATGGAAAAGTGGTGATGATGTTATGGCCTATGTGCCATAGTGGAAATGGAAATGTGTTAATCATGAATATAAAATGAAAAGAATGAAACTTGTAGGTAATATGCAAGTGACATGTAGCCTATTGACAAATTGGGTGGAAACGAGTCAAATGGGTGAATGGGTGAAACAAGAAGAATTTTACTTGTTTGTTATGTTTTATCTTCATTACTAATGGTGATTATTTGTGGTGGCATGTAGGAAAAGCTTTGGGATAGTCAAGGTCAAGTCTATGGCGAATGTTGGATTCTCAAGTCAAGGTAATGAAGAACTCTTATTTATGACATCTTCATTCCTTTAGCATATTTTCCTTGTATTCAAATACTAGAGAATTCTACGAGCTTGTGTAGATTGTTGGAGTTTTGGGTGAAAATTTTGTTTTTTCACTAAATTACAAAAATGAGTTTTTGCCAACTTTGGATAGAAATAAATATATGTAACTGAGGTTAATATTTTTATTTCTTTCTAGGTTTGTGTTCTCTTACGCGAGACCTTCGCTAGGAAACAAACCGCGTCCAAAACAGAGCTAAGTTAATGAGATATCGATGCTCAAAGTTGGGTATTTAGAGCTTAAATAATTCAGATTTTCTTGAGTAGAAAATTGGAAAAAAATTGGAAAACTTGTCCTACATAGGTGGGATGAGAAACCTTTAAGTGGTTTATAAGGTGAAACACTCTATTAGGATTGTTACCTTATAAGGGATGACTTGTGAACCAGGAGGGTACGAAGCACCAACGCCCCCTCGCCCCGGAACGGACACGGGCTTAGCACGAGGGCGATGGGCATTTTGATGGTGCATTTTGCACATCGCCGCTTGAGAGCCGCCTTAGTATATTTGACTAACAACGAGTGGTCTGGGTTGAGTACTCGTGCACAAAGGGGGTAACGTCGTGCGTCATCCAGGCTCCGTGCCCGACATCCCGACTAGCCTCCACATGGCAACTTGGGTGGGTGACCCAGTGGGTGCACTCTAGGTCCACGTATCCGGTTCTGGCGGATAGATTCTGACGTGTTCAGATCAGGCGCTGGCAGACTGGGTGCTCGTTCTGGTACGACGTTTTGGAGTGTCCGCGTCCCACAGCAGCAGCAGCGTGTTCTGGCGGGTCCGTGTACCACTGCAGCGTTCTGGCGCGTTATGTCGGCTGAACAGATCCTAGCTCCACAGAGTTAAGAATTTGGCAGTTTCGAATCAAAATTCAAAAACTAAATAAAGAGTATTGAAGTCATTTAATTCTCTTTATTTTCGTTTTTAATTTTCTTTAGCTGTTACGATTATTTTCCTGTATAAATACCACGACATGATTGGTATTTCAAGACATTGAATTGACACTTAACAAAATAGAAAAACACAGTAAGAAACTCTCTTCCTCTTCTCTTTCTATTTTCAAGGTACTCTTTCTGGTTTAGATTCCTCCCCGGGTATGCACACAACTTCGGCCGTTGTACCCTGAGAAACATTGGAGTTCGCTTGGGAGACTCGGAATTTGTTTTAAGGGACCCGTGTTAAAAATGAAGCCTCGGTCACGAAATTCATTTTCGTTTACGGTTTTGTACTTTTCTTTTATTACAAGTGTAAAAGTATTGTAATTTACTGCTTTCTTTATTTCTTGTATTGTAATTGGAATCTATACAAGTGTTAGCCTTTTATATTTTTGGCGAACGGTTACTACAATCTTAAAACAAATTTTCAAAACAACCGTTCATTTTGTTTTAAAAAATATTTGGACTTAAACCTTCTGTAGGTTTATCTTTTATCTAAAAAATTGTTTTATTCTTTGATTCTTAGGACCTTCTGTAGGTTTCACCTTTTGTTTAGAAAGTGATTTTGTGTTTTAGACCTTCTGTGGGTTTTATTATTGTTTTTCAAAAGTGGTTCTTTATTGTTTTCTTTTGACTTAATCTTCTGCAGGTTTATTTTAAAAAGAAAGTAGCTTCTTTTTTTTACTTAAACCTTCTGTAGGTTTTTTATCTAACTTTTTGTGTTCAAGTTTTAGAAAATGGCTACACCAAGCGCTACTTGTACGGTGCTACCATTAGCTGGTAACCAAATCGCAACAACGGTTGCGAACCATGCGGAGAAAACCCCGAAAGTTTTCGGGATTGCACTTCAAGAGGTGGCAACATAAAATGTTTTTCTACTTGACCACCTTGAACCTAGCAAGGTTCTTGACTGACTCCCCTCCCAAACCCGCTGAGGGTGAGGCCGACGCTCAACATGTGAGAGCCGTTGATCTTGGAAACATTCTGAGTTCATGTCCCCAACTATGTGTTGAATGGCCTTGTGGATGCTAACGTGTATTGCAAGATAACGACCGCCAAAGAATTATGGGAGTCGTTAGAACGCAAGTACAAAACGGAGGATGCCGGAACAAAGAAATGTGTGGTCGCCCGTTTCTTGGACTATAAAATGGTTGATGAGAAAACTATGATTTGCCAAGTCCAAGAGTTACATGTTATACTTAGTGACATTCACGCCGAGGGGATGGTCCTTAGTGAGACCTTCCAAGTCGCTTCAATGGTCGAAAAATTACCTCCTACTTGGGGGATTTTAAAAACTCCCTAAAACATAAACGAAAGGAAATGGCCATTGAAGACCTTGAGGTGCGTCTTCGTATTGAAGAGGACAATAGGTTGGTTCTTAAGGTGAGTCAAGTGTAAATTTTGGCTAAGGCTGACATGGTCGAATATGGTTAATCCTCTAAAGGCAACAAAGGCTTCAAAAAGGGGAAAGACAAGGAAAAGGTCGTGCATCTTGGTCCCAAAAATGGGGGCTTGAAGAAGAAAGGTCCGTTCAAAGGTAAGTGTGGTGAAAATGGTCACATAGCCGGAAATTGCAAGGCACCAAAGCGCGTGAAAGCACATTTGGTTGAGGATGAAGACATGCCTCTTGTAGCAATGATCACCGAGGCTCGGTTATAATCGCGAAGGTCAATATTGCGGGTGACAAACCACAAGGGTGGTACGTTCATACCGGAGCTACCCATCACGTTTGTAGTGACAAAAATCTCTTTAATACATTTAAGGAGGTGAAGGGTGATCCTAAGCTCTACATGAGGAATCAAGCAACCGCCGACATTTAGGGTGAAGGGAATGTGATCTTAAAGATGACTTCGGGAAAAGAACCCACCTTGAGCAACACTTTGTATGTTCCCGAGATTCAAAAGAATCTTGTTTTGGGATGGTTGCTTAAGAAGTTTTGTTTTAAACATTGTATTGAATCCAATAAGCTCGTGTTGACCAAGAAAGGAATGTTTGTTGGCAAATGGCATGCCCTTAATGCCATGTTTAAATTAAGTGTAATAGTTGTGAGAAACGATATGAATGACAAGGCTAGTACTTCTACTTATATGCTTGAGTTGTCTAATTCTGTTGATTGGCATGCGCGTCTTGGTCATGTAAATTTTCAAACTATTAAATGCTTAATTAATTTAAATAGCATTCTAAAATTCCATATTGATTTAAATGCAAAATGAACTGATCTCAATATTGCCCGGAACATTTATAAGTATTGACCGGAATTACCGGAAACCCAAGTGATAGAAATAAATTAAGAAATTCTGACTTTTAGAGGGTAGCGGACCGCTACCTAGAGGTTAACGGTCAGCTATAATCACCATGAATGTGACCACCAAAGGGTTGGCAGAGCCCTAGACTCCAAGCTAATGGTTCGCTACGGGAGAGAGATGGCAGGCGGAGCACCAGCATCAATGCTAACAGTCGCTACGTCGGTCCCTAGGGACCCTCTGCATCAGACACATGTCCTGAACACGCGTAGGGCATGCATAAGACCTAATGACGAGTGGTCGGTGGCGAACATAAGTTTCTAAACTTAAGACTGGTTGGATCCACCAATCAATGAAGTGGAGCAGATAGAACAAAAGTTTCTAAACTTAAGGCTGGTTGGATCAACCCACCAAGATTATATGACAAAGATGCTATAATATGCATGACTAGTGCCGCATCAGGCCACTCCAGAATCAAATCTCATAAAGAGATATAACTATGGATATGGTAAAGATTTCAAAGTCGGATTCCATTGATGATGCCATGGATGTAGGTGCTCAATTGACGGACGGTATGGTTTGAACCATGGAAGATAATAAAAAGAAGGAAACCTTCAGCCATGAGAAGGTAGACTACAAAAAGACTAATCAGTGCTCTAATACAAAGGAAAGACGGTCTACCTTGTGAGGGAGCGAGAATCCACCTTCACCTTTGATGCTCTGTTTTGGCAGATGAGGATACCGGGCGAGTACAGTGAAGGACATACTCCATGGTCCACATCCTCATATGAGGAGGATGAGGATTTGTTATATGATACTAGGTCATAGTGATCTAGTGTTGAATTTATGTCTATAATTCTGTATTTTTTTGTAAAAAATATGTTTATATATAATATATCAGTTTTTTGTTATCTCGTTGATGCATGTGATCATTGTTTTGTTATTGATTGTATTGATTGTGTATTTGGTTGATGCAATGCGATGTAGTTTCTCATTAGGAAACTACAGTTAAATAAAGCTAGCTACAATTGCATACCATTTGACCATATACTGACCATTTGACCATTTACCATATGCTGACCAATATTTGACCATTTGCTATTGGTCTATAATTGTAGAAATTGCATACCATTTAACCATATACTGATAATAGTAACCAATAGCAAAGATAAATCAAACTAATATACATCAAACCAAAGACATAGCAGTTGCACAGTTGACTATATCTTGAAATCCAAAGACATAACAGTTGACCAATTGACAATATATTGACCATTTACCATATATTGACCAATATTTGACCATTTGCAGTTGGTCTACAATTGCATACCATCTCACCATATATTGATAACAGTTGAGCATTTAACCATTTTAATTTCAAAAAGACACAACTGCTAGTTTTGGAGAACAACCTCACCAGCAGTTTCCCTCACCCGGTCTTCTATAAATCAAATTAATATAAATCAAACCAAAGACATAGAAGTTGCACAGTTGACCATATCCTAAAATCCAAAGACATAACAGTTGATCAGTTGACCATATATTGACCATTTACCATACACTGACCAATATTTGACCATTTGCAATTGGTCTACAATTGTATACCATTTCACAATATATTGATAACAGTTGACCATATACTGCCCATTTTTAATTGGTCTACAATTACATCAATTGATTACAGTTGATCATTTGACTATTTTAATTTCAAATAGACATAACTGCTAGTTTTGGAGAACAACCTCACCAGCAGTTCCCCTCACCAGGTCTTCTATAAATCAAACAAATATAAATCAAACAAAGACATAGCAGTTGCACAGTTGACCATATACTGAAATTCAAAGACATAACAATTGACCATGTGACCATATAATGACCATTTACCAACTACTGACCAATATTTGACCATTTGCAAAGATAATTAAATTGTACATATATATAAAAAAACACCAGTTCTTGTACATATTAGTTATGATCTAGCTAGGTCCAGCCACTTGTCCATCATCATAGATTCATATATGATGATCTTCACATCTGCAGCAACTTGATCAGGAGGTGGTTATTTTTCGTTTTTAGTCCTGTAAGTATGATCTAGTTGCAGCTGAGATTTGGTCTGCAGTGAGAGGCTCAGTTGAATTCAACGAGGTTCTTATTGTAGAGCTTTATCATCGTAGACCGGCTTGGGTGGCACCTTTTCAGGAAACTTCTTTTTGCGATCTTCCAAACTCTTGTAGGTTTAAACTTTTTTTTCTTTCATTCCAATTTTTAATTGTAGCAGGTTGACCCGTCTTTGCTTCTATCAATGCATCCTTCATTCTCTTCATTTTGAGTGTCTTATCAACACTAGTAGTTGTTCTACATGCTTTCCAATTTGGTGGTATTTGTGCACTAGAAGGGTGTTCCATCATTTTACAAATCCTTGTGATTTCCCCTTCTAAAGCTTCTATGGTCCAGTCTATATACTGACCTCTTTTTTTAATGTTACACCTAGATTGGAATCTGTGACTGATGTAGTGCAAATCACACATCTTTATTCCTATTGTTTCATGCGTTTATACTTACTTTTACCTTTTTTTGAGTCGTTTTTGTATACTATTGAGTCTTCGTCTTGTTTATAGGTGCTCGTAAAGATTACAAGTGAAAACCAGAAGAAACCGAGCAAGAAAGTGAAGCCCAAAGTAAAAAGTCAAAAAAGTTGAAATTTTGAGTTCTCGCGGTATGCGGTATATGAGGAAATCCAGAGGCGCGCCCGACTAAATTTTCCCTCGCGGTACGCTAGGGAACATGCCCAACCTATCGCGGTACGCGAGAGGCTGGTAAATCCGCAAAAAGCTCTAAATTCGAATTAAATAGAATTTGATTGCCATTAGGTTAGGAGTTCGAATTATTGTCGTCCAAAGAAAAGCATCGGGCGATTTTGGGAGCTAGAAGAGGAATTCAAATGCAAGATCGAAGCTTTCGGATTCCGGGTTCGTTGTAATAGCTTATTCGGTTTTCAAGATTCAATCTTTATGTTTGTTTTCAGAGATTGAAACCACGTTTGTGTTCTTTTACTTCTGTTTGGATATTTTGAACATGATCCTAGGCTAGATCTTCAGTACTGCCTAGGTCATTTGATGAATACTTCGTAAAGTTACGATTTTTATTGGTTTGGATTCAATTAATGGATTAATGATTTTGTAAAGGGTTTCTTGATATTAATTGTGATGAATATGCATGCTTAGATCTGATGTATGTTTGATTTCAACTCCGTATGCTAATTGTGGATGTCTTCCAGCTTGATTTGCGTATCTAGGTTATAGACTTTAGGGTTTGTGATTGTTTGTGTGGTTTGCTAGACATAGTGATCCATAGGAGTTGTGATTGGGAGTCATTAGATCTGAATGTGTATCCTATCTCAATACTAGGAAGTTGGTATTAGGTGTCTAGTGATTGTCGCAATTCCGAATCATAGTTGTTATCTTGAGATTACCCCGTGCATCTTCGATGTATTATGGACAGTGAGACTGAAAGGTGATCTGTCTTTCGGGTACTTTATCATTTTTGGAGAGACCGAAAGGTAATCCACTATCTGGTGAATTATTACACCTTTAGGTTCTTTAGTTGGTGACACCCTAGGAGTGATTAGGGATCCACTAGGTAGTCTAGAGTTGTTTCCTTAGAAACCCAGATCCATCTTAGTTCCAAAATCGATAGAAGTTGTGCTTTGTAAGTAGGATTTCGACCTTGGTAGCATACTTCCCATCATCTGATATTTTCCTTAGTTCTAGATCTTGATAGTTTGAGTCGATTTAGTTTGCTGCGTTCTTAGTTAATATTTAGTGTAGTCAAACCCCCCAATCATCGATCTTTAGTCCGAGTCAGAGTCTAGTATTAGTATTTAGTGACTGTAGGGTTCGATAACTCGGTTTACCATTAAGCTGTGCTACACTCGATAGGTATACTTGCCTGTCAGTGCGGTTTAGTTCATAAGTACTGCATTTATTACTTAGGAGTCTAGTTAGATTTTTATTCATTAGTTTTATAGACCGTCTGGGATACATCAAGTTTTTGGTGCCGTTGCAGGGGACACTTGGCAATAGCAATATTAGCTTTGACTAGTTCTTTTAGTGATTTTTGGTTTGTTTTGTTTTTGAGTCTTAATTGTGTGTCTTTGTACTTTATGCTACTTGTGTGTCCTATCTGTGTGTCTAATATAGGATCGAGTCTTTCTGTTTTGAGTCTTTATTTTATTTTAATTTATTTTATTCTTGTGTCAGTTTATGCACCACACTCGTTCGCAGGGATCACCACCATATTCAACTTACGTAGAGCCCGAACAAGAGCTGCACGAGCGTACCCGTGACTTCCGGAAGCATTTGAAAGCATTCTGCAGCAGCAAGGTACGTTCTACTAGCCATATTCCAATTTCTAACATGGGCGACGCTGACCCACCAGCGAGACGTACAGTACACCAGAGGGCCAGTGACGGGGTCATCGGGGCAAGATCTTCGATCACACGCCCCGCTAGTCTGAACACCAATAAAAGGCAAATCTCGTCACATGTCATGAGCACGATCACTCATGCCACTCAATTTCATGGCCTTGAGGATGAGGATGCGCTAGAAAATCTTTGCAGCTTCGCGCGGATATGTGATACTTTCAATATCAAGGGTGTGTCTAAGGACGCTATCTACTTGTGTCTTTTCCCATTTTCGCTCTCTGGGTGTGCATCTACTTGGCTTAACACCCTCCCAGATAACTCTATCACCACATGGGAGGATCTTCAAGCCAAGTTCTTCAAGAAGTACTATCCACCTTCCAGGCCCGCTCGCCTTCGAGATCAAATCCATTCCTTTTGGATGGATCCTGACGAGCCTTATCACATGGCCTGGGAGAGGTTCAACACGCTGTTGAGCCGATGTCCCCAGCACGGTCTTTCTGACTGGGCGATAGTGGAGAAGTTCTACAATGGTCTCACCTTCGAGGAGCAGCAAATGTTCAACACAACTACGGGAGGCCATATCATGGATAAGCTCGAGCCAGACGAGTGTGAGGAGATGTTCGAGAGCTTTGCTTTGGCGGAACAACAACAGCCATCTACTAGGACTTCCATTCTTAGGGCTAGAGCATCCGCCTCTTCTCCTAGATGTGTGCATCAGGTCACTCCTGATACTAGCGTGGTTGCTGCACTCGCAGCTATGCCTAACGAGATTAAGGAGCTGAAGATTAAGGTGTGAGGTGTGCAGGGGAGGACACGAAACCAGAGATTGCCCCGTTAATCATCAGAAGCAGGTGAGTTTTGCTGGAAACCAGAACCAGAACCGACGGTACAAAAACTATAATAATTCTTATGGTTCGGGATGGAGATCTGGAAACAACCCACCTGGGTTTAATGGTCGCCAACATCAGTATGGAGGAGCGGAAGTAGGAGCGAGTTGGGAAGTAGTGTCACGACAAGGAAGATTGAGGAGATGATAGAGAATCAAACACATTGCTTGCCCACTTAGTCCAGCAAGAAAGGGACGCTAAGCAAAGACTGGATGCCCACGACACTTTATTGAAGGCTCATCAGTCGGCATTTTAGGATTTGCAGCGTACGGTAGGAGACATTGCGAAGAGCTTGAAGGCCAGACAAGGAGGTCCATCTTCAGTTCCCAATGCTTCAGTGATGGCTGTGCCAGTCATGAGTCATATAGAGGAGGAAAGAGTAGAAGAGGAAGCCTCCCATGGTGCTGACTATGGCATCCCTTCGGTAGAAGAGGTGAAGAAGGTAGATTGGAGGGCTCACTTTGCTGAGATAGATGCCAAGATGATAGAAAAGCAGATGGTAGAGGAGCCACTGGTAGAAGAAGAAGAGTCGGTGGACGAGGAGACAGAGATGGAGAAGCTTGCCGAGAAGGCAAAGGAGAAGAAGAGTGGGGTGAGATTAAGACCCCCGAGATTGACTTGAGTCGTGTTCCCTACCCAGCGCGCTTGCTTCCATATAAGAATGCTAGGGAATACGGTACCTTCCTTGATATGTTTAAACAACTCAAAGTCAATTTTCCATTTATAGAGGTCCTCCAGCACATATCTTCTTTCCAACAAGAAGAAACTAGAGGAGGTCTCTAAAGTCTCACTTAGTGAGCAATGTTCTGCGGTGGTTCAGAACAAACTGCCAGAGAAAATGGGCGATTCGGGTTGTTTCACGATCCCGTGTCTTCTTGGAGGTTTGCCTCTAAACCACATGTTGCTGGACCTAGGTGCTAGCATCAATCTGATGCCATATTCAGTCTATAAGCATCTAGACCTAGGTGCACCGCAGCCGACGCGGATGAGCATTTCCTTGGCTGACCATTCAGTCAAGTATCCACAGGGAATTGTGGAGAATTTTCTAGTCAAAGTAGGCAAATTTGTCTTCCCCGTGGATTTCGTCATTCTAGATATGGAAATGGATGATAGAGTCCCATTCATCCTAGGACGCCCGTTCCTACGTACCGCCAAAGAAATGATCGATGTCTATGATGGGAAACTCACACTTCATATTAGGGATGAGTCGATCACATTCGATGCTATGAAACCTGTGAAGAGGTCTACTTAGCAGAGCGATTCAGTTTGCATGATTGATGCACTCATATGTGACCATCGGGATTTTGATCCAAAGAGAGAAGTAGGTGAGCCCGCCCCTAACTTAGGAGAGATATCTGATTGGGCGTTGGAGTTGGAGAAGTTGTTAGATGAGCTGGATGAATATGGAGATGAGGTGCCTGGTGATCTGCTGGAGATGATGACAGAGTTTGATGATATCATAGGCAAAACCTCAAGTGTGGGGAAGCTGGTGGTGAGTGTAGAGGATCCTGAAGAGCCGAGAGAGAGGTTAGAGGTCACACTGTTAATGATATCTCACATTGAGCCTTTGACCTTTACTATTGTTCGTGCTGAGGGGAGAGAAGCCAAGTCATCCCCTAAATATAGGCCGCCCCATAAGAAACTCCCAGGAGTTGAGTGAGTCTTGTGATCTAGAGAGAGTGAAAACCCCAAGTGTGGGGATGTTTAGGGGTCACAGTTTGCTGAAGTACTTGAACCAGGTGATCTTTGGACCTGGTAGATTTAAGCTGTGGTGGAAAGACTGGATTTCTGCATATGATATACATTTAAAGTTTGATAGGAGTAGGAGTTTACTGATGTGGAGGACCGGGAGACCGTGCAGGATGAAAGCGGTTCTTGTTAGGATCAAGGAAAAGCCTCTTGATAGGTTTGTTTGAGTCGCGGGCAAGTGCCCGGGATGTAGAGTTTGTGTGCATTCCTTGGTTTGAGTCCCTGTCATTTTCTGTGTTTTTCAGTATGTGTGTTTTGTTTTGCAGGAATTTACGCTTGATTCGGTGAGGAAAATCGTCGGGAACGAAGTTCCAGGTATTTTTATATTTGTCTTTATGCTTGGGGTAGTTTTTTAGTGAGTTTGGGGAGAAAAAGTTTGAGGGGTCAAAAATTTTCTAAGTACAAAAACCCTCTTAACTTTCTGTCACCAAGGCTCTCTCTTGGTACGCGAGACTTTTCCCCTTGTTCCTCGCGGTACGCGGCGGATAGAAATAAGGGCAGGCGTAATTTTTTCCTCCTCACGGTACGCGAGGAGGGCAGCCTGGTTTTTTGCGGTACGCGGGGCAGCCCTGGTTTCACCCTTCTTCCTTGTATTCCCATGGTTTCCCACACCATTCATCATTCATCATCTTCCACCATCATTCATCACCATTATCCATCATATTCGCCATTTACCACCACATATCACCCGACCAACATTACCATGGGAAGCTTGAAACCGTTCGATCCGTTGATCTACCTTGTTGTGGCATTCATGTCTATGTGTTTGCCACCCATTGAGTACGTTTCTCTGCATGCTATCTGTCTTGAGTCTTTAATTTTTTAGTGAGTCAGTCGAGTCTTTATTTTATTTGAGTCAGTTTAATGTTGCGGGTTTGTTGTGAGGTTTATTTTGCAGGTTTATTTTGCAGGTTTTATCATTCTGCCCGTACACAATCTCCATTCGGGTTGGGTCTATCATCACGTATATGAAGTTTGTAAAGGCAGCCTAACAGTAAATTGTACAACCGTGACCGAAATGCTATACAGTGCACAAAAGGAGTAACGAAGCTAGAATACATTCGAGAGCATATATCATTACCAGCTAAGTCGCTTCCTGTTTTATTTTTGCATTTTTATTTTTTTGGTTGTGTTTTGCTTTACATTGAGGACAATGTGTCTTTCAAGTCCGGGGGTGTGATTGTCTAGTTTGTCTTGTTTATAAAAATTCAAAAATACAAAAAAATTAAAAAAAATTGAAAAATGTCCTTGGAAATAACTGCTTACACTTGGAAAATGATAGTACAACTAGATCTATTTGTGAGTTAAATGATTTAAATGATATAAAACGTGTCTAATTAGTGATGTTTTGGTTGACCCAGCCAGCTTGAATAGATTAAATAGCCTGTTTGTGTTGTTTAGGAATTAATTAATGTAAAATCATGATATCTTGTGGGTATTCATCTTAGGGGATCGGTAATACTGAAACTGTCAACATAGGGTGATAGGTACCACGTTAAGATAAAATTTAGAGGTTTTTGAATTGTATGGCACACAATTCTCTTTTTATGAGAATAAATATGAGTTTGGTGGCGCCCGCATCCATAAATTCCATAATTCATGAGCTTAGTTGTTAGAATACTGAATTTTGCTTATGTGTTACCCTCCGGGATGGCCACTTGGAGAAAACACCCCTAAGTGATACTTATGTGCTTTATTGAATATAACTTAGTCTATTTGTTACCTTCCGGGATAGTGACTTGGTTGAAACGCCTCTAGATGAAGTTTAATTTGCTTATTAATGCTCATTATTAGTCATTCATTCATGATATCATTTAATTTCTAAAAACCTGTAAATCTTAATTTAACGTGGTGGGTGAAATCTATATGGTTTAAACTGTGCCTAGAGATGACCGTGAGATGTGATTAGGTAGAGTTGTAACTGTTAAGTGTGAGTCATATAGATTGATATATTTGGTAAATTGGAATTAGAACACATAACCGGGGCTTGAAAGTTGGTGCTTGGGTTTAATCGGACAGAAATACTGATTATTGTTTTTTAACGCGTGAGTATGTTGTGCTAATTGGTAATTTAGTTTGTTGAGTTAGATCTGAGTTATGATTCCATAGCAACTTTTTCGAGGACGAAAAAAGGTTAAGTGTGGGGGTGTTTGATGTACTACAAAGCACACATCTTTATTCCTATTGTTTCGTGCGTTTTTACTTAGTTTTATCTTTGTTTTGAGTCGTTTTTGTATACTATTGAGTCTTTGTCTTGTTTATAGGTGCTCGTGAAGATTACAAGTGAAAACCAGAAGAAACCGAGTAAGAAAGTGAAGCCCAAAGTAAAAAGTCAAAAAAGTTGAAATTTCGAGTTCTCGCGGTACGCGAGAGAGAAAGAGGGATGCCTCGCGGTACGCGAGGAAATCCAGATGCGCACCCGACTAAATTGTTACTCGCGGTATGCTGCCCAACCTCTCGCGGTACGCGAGAGGCCCGTAAATCCGCAAAAAGCCCTAAATTTGAAAAAATAGAATATGATTGCCATCAGGTTAGGAGTTCGAATTATTGTTGTCCAGAGAAGAGCATATGGCGATTTTGGGAGCTAGAAGAGGAATTCAAGTGCAAGATTCAATCTTTTTGTTTGTTTTCTGAGATTGAAACCATGTTTGTGTTGTTTTACTTTTGTTTGGAAGTTTTGAACATGATCCTAGGCTAGATCATTAGTACTGCCTGGGTCATTAGATGAATACTTCGTAAAGTTACGATTTTTATTGGATTGGATTCAATTAATGGATTAATGATTTTGTAAAGGGTTTCTTGATATTAATTGTGATGAATATGCATGCTTAGATCTGATGTATGTTTGATTTCAATTCCGTAGCTAATTGTGGATGTCTTCCAGCTTGATTTACGTATCTAAGTCATAGACTTTAGGGTTTGTGATTGTTTGTGTGGTTTGCTAGACATAGTGATCCATAGGAGTTGTGATTGAGAGTCATTAGATCTGAATGTGTATCCTGTCCCAATACCCGAGAGGTGAGAGACTGTCGTTTAGTCTTCGTCATTAGGAATCCGAGTGTCAGCTGTCTGAGAGCAAGTTGGTATTAGGTGTCTAGTGATTGTTGCTATTCCGAATCGTATTTGTTATCTTGAGATTACCCCATGCATCTTTGATATATTGTGGACAGTGAGACTGAAAGGTGATATGTCTTTCGGGTACTTTATCATTGTTGCAGAGACCGAAAGGTAATCCACTATCTGGTGATTTATTACACCTTTAGGTTCCTTAGTTGGAGACACCCTAAGAGTGATTAGGGATCCACTAGGTAGTCTAGAGTTGTTTCGTTAGAAACCCATATCCATCTTAGTTCCAGAACCGGTAGAAGTTATGCTTTGCATGTAGGATTCCGCTCTAGGTAGTATTTTTCCCATCATCTGTGTAGGATCGTAAGATTACAAGGTGATTATATTCTAGTTGATATTGGCGGAAACAATAGCAACCAACAAAGTAAACAAGTAAACAGCAAGAATACTGATAAATGCACTATTGTATTAGACTTCTGAGATTACAAGATTACAAGTGAAACTCTATCAAGGCACACTGTGTTTGAAGTGTTTACAAGATATATATATATAGTAACTTAGAATCAAGACAGACCCTTGATTCTAAGGATCAGATCTAACACAAGCCGTTGATCTTGTTTATTAATCTAAATTACACGTAAAGGCTAATCTAGTTAACTTTACTGAAACGTCTTCTTAGGCATCATTGTTTGCATGCTTGGAGAAGAGCGTCATTGTCCTTTATTAGTTGCACCAGTGAGGTTCCTTCTGCTTGGAGTGTGGCAGTTGCTTTTGCAGAAAGGTGTCAGAGGCGCTTCGCATGGATAGTCAGCTGCAACGTTTGTAGCAATAGTTTCTGGAGTGGGCCTTTTAACTCCAGTTGTTTGTGGCGGTGTAGATTTTGGGTTTACTGCTGGACCCGTTGGTTCAGATTTGTTTAAGGCTTCAGTTGCATGTTCAGGAGCAGGCCTTTTGACTCCAGGTTCAACATGTTTCTTTACAACTTCTATTCTTGCAGATATTGCATGAATCTTTGTTCCTGTACCTAAAGTATTTGATGAATCTTGATTACCTTTTTCAACTTGTTCTTCAATTCTCAGTCTGACAACTGCTGCGGATTTTGCCTCTCTATTTTTTCTTAACCTTTCCTTTTCTTTTGCAGCTTCTTGTGCTTTCTCTGCTTCAGAGTAGGCTGCTTTCTTGTCTTGTTTCTTTTGGTTTTGTGCATCATCATCTAGGAATTTAGGAGGAGGTGGTGTAACACCAATTAATTGTTCGAACTGTTTTCTAATTACACTTACATATGCATGTGTGTCCTTGTATCTTGCATCAACATAATTTCTCATAGCCTCCATGTGTAATTTCAGAGAATTATCCAATGCCATCTGATTCTCTTTTAGGAGTGGCTGGAAGGCATTCTATATGATTGGAGTCAATTCCTTAGGAGTTGGAAGCTTGATTTGGGAAATCACTTTGTTTATTGAAGACTGAAACTCTTTCTTGATGGAGTCTAACAAAGTTGTGTTTTCTTGACTTGGAGTTTCAGTAGAAGGCTTCTTGGTAAGCGTTTCTTTAATTGTTGAGCAACAAGCCTCTACATTAGACATTCTCTCATCAATTCCCTAGATCTTAATCCATCACCTAATTTAATAGGATCAGCGGGATTCCTACTTGAAGTGATTGTATCTGTCCCTGTGACATGAACATTTTCAATGTCAATGGGTGCAGATGCCCCTTTGTATTGGTCATGGGAACTTCCAACTGTTGTAGAGTGAATTATTATGGACTCAACAGTTGTTGCCCTTAAAGGAGTCTTAGCTATGTAACTACTGTCCAGATGTGAAACAGTTGTTTCTACAACTGTAGTAGTTGCTCCACTTGAGAAATCCTCATGAGATGTACCCTCAGTGATTGCATCAATCAACATATGTAAGGGTGAAGTTTATGGGGTGGTGAGTAGTGAAAAGAGTCAATAGTAGTACTGGGAGATGGACTTTGAGTATGATGCTCAAGTAATACATCAACTCTAGATTTGGTTTTGGATTTGGATTTTATCTTCCTTAGGATTTCTGCTATGGGTTCCAAATCAAGGATGGGTTCTTCCCTTTGGTTAGCAGGAGCAGTAGGCTCATTTTGTTGTGCTGACTCATCCTTATCAACCAAAATTTGTTTTGTTGATTCCATCCTTGTAAAAGTTTTTTTTTCAAGAGATTTGATGGTAACCAATTTACCCCTTTTGTAAATGTTTTCAGGCAATTCCTTTTGAATATATGCCATAACAAGTATAGGGTACATCAAAAATTTTCTTTGTGAAGTAGTGTTAGAACACATGTCTTTAAAAATTATTTTTGAAACTTTGAAGCTTTTCCCTGTTAAAATGGCATAAGCCACATGTTGAGTATTTAATGGAATTTCATTCCATGTACCACTCTTCCCTGAAAAACATAACATAAGAGTATGAAAAAGAAATTTTAAACTTTCAGAACACATACCCTTATCCAAAGTTGTTGAGGTTATTTGACCAAGATAACCTCTCTCAATGAATTCAATATGCATGAACTATTTTGTAAATTGGTCAACACCGTCAGCATCACCAAGCTCTAGGCTTGTTGTGAGGGTCTCAGGAGTTATTGTAACTGGTTTTGAACCAATGTCTGACATAATCGAAATGATGTTGTGTTTTTCGTCTTTGATAACCTTGACATTTTTCCAAAACTATTCAAGAATAGTCAAATAGATAGGTGGGTTAACCGTAAGAGCTTTGATATAAGGGGAATCGATTATCAAATCAATCATTTGGTGATATTGTAGATGATCCCCCGATTTTGTGAGATATGGACGCATGTTGTGAGTAGGTCGAATGGACATGATCTCGAGTAGGTAAGAGAAGAATCGAAGGAATTTTAAACTTCAGTCGAGTGTGGGAAAAGCTTTAGAATGATATGAATGGGGTTTAATATAGTTTTTGAATAGCCTGAAATCTAGGGTTAAAAAGCTGGACGAAACACAACTGCTGGATAATGTTTTTACATCCACCAATTTGAAATTTTCAGAAGTTTTTAAAGAAAGAGAGCAGCTGTTTGAAATACCAGCTGTTTTATTTTACATCCGCTCCATCAACAATATTATCCGCGCCATGCTATCCCAATCTCATATGCCTTTACATTTTTATACTTGGTTTTTGAACCATTCAACAATAATAATAACATAACAAACAAAAAAATTTAACAATAAAAAAATTTAGTGCGCAAAACAATAACATAACAAAATTATAACGTGTCAAATTTTTCTGCACAAAACATAGTTTGAGCCTTCCCTTGTAACAAACAACATATTCTTTTTCTTGACAAATATGAATTTGTAATTTATGCCTAGTGCCGAATACAAACCGCACCTAAACACACCAACATGGGCCCACCCCTGCAGACTATACCTACTCCGGCCTTGAACATGCTCCACCTTAACCTTCAAAGTCCTTGTTGTGGAAATGGGAGGAATTCTGACCTGCATCTCTTGCAACGAATCCAAACCAACCTTTTCTGCAAAATCCTCTAGAAATTGCTACATAAAAATTAAGAGATAACAATTTAAAAACGACCATAACTAATAGTAATAAATAGGTATTGGAAACTTATAATTACAAATTGCATAAACTATGTAAGCCTAATACTTACAAGTTTTAGCGCAAGGCGGTCAACAAATGAAAACTTTCCCTCATCATGATCATCATCATTATCAACATCAACATCAACAAAAACAACATAAACATCATCATCATCACCATCACCGTCACCATCTACCACAGCATCATCATCATCCCCATCATCACCATCTTCATCAGCATCAGCATCATCATCATCATCACCATCTTCATCAACATCATAATCATCATCATCATCACCACCACCATCACCATCACCATCTTCCTCAGCATCATCATCATGCCCATCATCACCATCTTCACCATCACCATCTTCCCCAGCATCATCTTCTGCAGAAAAATTTGGGCTTTACCGCTTGCATTGTAAACCTCAATGTGGAACGCATGAGTATCAACCAAGTTGAACATCACAACACAACCCACATCTACACCAAGGTATTTTGCCATCTTCTACCATCCAGTGGTAAAGGATAAGAAGTGACTTTTCTTTTGGATCTCCAACTCCCATGACTTACACCAACCATTGGTTACAACGATTGGACCCACCGAAAAAGTTGTTGTTCAGATGAAGGTGCTCGTAACACAAAAACAAGACTTGAAGGGTTGAAGAGGTTGCAATTAATGTGTGTGTGTATATATATATATAGCTACATAGTTCAAATAAGAAAACTTGTTGACATTAATACCTAAAAAGATGAAACTGAATTTCTAATATTCAACAAGAAGCCTGGATTAGCATAGAACGGAAAAGCTGAGGTAAATAAAGAAAGACATGTGAACGGGCGTACGTTAAAAAAAATGCAAATTGCATTCAAAACCTTTAGCAATAAGCACACTAGCAGATTATATCTGAAACAATGAAAGAAAAGAACCTATACTTTAACATAAAAAACAAAATCTTTATAATTACCTAAACCATCATGTCTCAAATTCTTTCTTGGTCTCCCTCTTGCTTTCCCCTTCTCTAGGACGTACTGAGTGGGTGGATATGTAGAAGCATATTTTGGTAACTATAGATAAAATTCTATGTATCGGTGTACTTAGCTAGTACGCAGGAGGGTGTTCGTGCGTGCTTAGCTTGTACACCATATTGGTCATGCGTACTTAACCAAGTACGCATGGCATTTTCCCTGCATACTTAGCTAAGTACGCAGGAATAGTTCATGCCCCCTATAAATAGAAGGTGTTGTCTTTATTTGTAGGTGAAACTTGGGACTGAATGTGAGAGAGGTTCTGGCCGGATTAGCTCTCCCGACCCTCGTGGACCGTTAGCGTAAACGAGAGATGTGTACTCCTTCGGTATGTAGTCTGTAACATGGGATGACTTCTTTTTTAATGGATTATGTATCGTTTCTGTGTTGATTCTCTTGTTTATATATACTTTTGGCTTTCTCTGTCATCTCCTTTGTTCCCACATGAACCACGAACAGATCTGTATATTTCTGCGCTGCAACGAGGCTCCTGGAACCTACAACTGGTATCAGAGCGTCGGTGTTCATTGATTTGTGTTCCAGATTCGAGTTTTGGGGTTTTAAATAGATCTGACTTCATACGGGTCGCTACTTTTTTTTACCAAGATCCTAAATGTCGTCTTCTTTATCTCTTCATTTGGTGTTTGGAAGGCTAGGGGTTTGTTAGAAGATGATTTCTAAGCTTTTGGAAGCATCAATTTTTCAGATGCAACACTTTTTTAAACATTCTCCTCCAGATCTGTCAACTGAGCTGGTCTGCTATTTTGTAAGTACGCAAGACCAGATGGCTGCATACTTACTAAGTACGCATGATATTAGGCATGCGTAGTTGTAAGTACGAAAGAGCATCAGGTCTGCGAACTTGATAAGTACGCATGTACACTTGCCTTTGCAAACTTACTAAGTACGCATGAACATCTATCCCTGCGTATTTGCTAAGTATGCAAGAGCAATTGAGCATGCTTCCACGTGGATTTTGTCATTCTGGATATGGCGGTAGATGATAGAGTCCCACTCATCCTCAGGCACCCTTTCCTGCACACCGCCAAGGCATTGATCGATGTCCTTGACGGGAAGCTCACACTTCGTGTGGGGGATGAGTTTGTTACTTTCGATGCAATGAAACATGTGAAGGGGCGTGCTGAGCAAAGAAATTTAGTTTGCATGATTAATGCCTTCATATGGACTCTGATCCATGATAGATAGATGTTGGTGAGCCCGCCCCTGAGGTAGGAGAGTTGTCAGGGTAGGCGTTAGATCTAGAGGAGTTGCTGAACGAGCCACATGAGCTCGGTGATGATGCCTGATGATCTGCTAGAGATGATGGCAGAGTTGGATGACATCATAGGCAAAACCCCAAGTGTGGGGATGGTCGAGAAGGTTGAGGATCCCGAAGATCCGGGTGAGAGTACAGAGGCCACACTCTTAGAAATACCTATTCCTGAACTTTTACCCATTACTGTTGTTCGTTCTGAGGGGATAGAAACTGAGTCGACCCCTAAGTCCAGGCCGCCCCGTAAGAAAATCCGAGTTTTGAGAGGTGACCATGAGTTTAGGATAGTGCAAACCCCAAGTGTAGGGACGTTTAGGGATGAGAAATTGTCGGGATACATGATTCAGGCTATCTTTGGACCTGGTAAATATAATTGTTGGTGGAAGGATGTGAGAGAGAGCAATCGTGTTTGTGTAAAGCTTGTTAGTAATTATGTGCTGAAGAGTGGAGGAAGGCCGCGTCGAATGGAGGCAGTCCCGGTTAGGATCAAGGAGAAGCCTCCTGATTAGGCTTAGGTGTTCGTCAGGCCAGTGCCCGGGTGTACAACTTGTATAGTATTTGGTTTTATTTTTGTGTCATTTTGGTGTTTTTCGGTTTGCGTGTCTTGTTTGTGTCATGTTTTGCGGGGAGTAGCATCTGATTCAGTGAGGAAAATCATCATGAACGGAGTATCAGGTATGTGTGCACTTGAATTTATCATAGGAACAGGTTTTGAGAAGAAATTTGGGAAGAAAGTTTTACGGGGTGAAAATTTTTCTAAGTATGGAATCCCTCAAAACTTTCTGTCATCACACCCTCCCCGCGGTACACAAAGATCAGGCACACATCCCTCGCGGTACACGAGGGACAAATATTGTGGCCGACTTAAATCTTGCCTCATCACGGTACGCGAGTAGTGCTGCCCTGCTTTTCGTGGTACGCGAAGCCCTCTAGTTCATGCCCATTTCCTTTGTTTTCCATGGTTTCCCATTCCCGTTATCATTGACCAGTCATTATCTACCATCATCACCTACCATAATATCCATTGTACCGCTCATTCACTACTTTATCACTATCCATTACCATCATTCATATCCACCTACTTTCACCACCGTGGGAAACCTAAGGACCTTTATGGCTGATATTCATGTCTATGTGTTTGTCAATCCATCGGGTATGTGTATTTTAACTTGAATCATATCAAGTCAGTAGAGTCTTTTATTTTAATTTGAGTCTGTAATATGTGTCAGTTTAATGTTGTGGGTGTGCTGTGAGTTTAATTTTGCACGTATTGATGACTTCGCCCGTACTCAATATCCGTTCGGGCGGGGTTGATGATTATTTTATATTTTTGTAAAGACAACCCAACAGAGTCTGTGCAGCCGCGAAGGAAATGCTATACGGTTGCACAAGTGGAAGAACAAAGCTGGACACAATCTTGGATACATTACCAGCTAAGTCTTCCTAGTTTATTTTTGTATCTTTTATTTGACGTTGTTTCTCAGTTCACATTGGGGACAATGTGCGTTTCAAGTGTGGGGATGGGAGACTGTGTCGTTCTTAGGTTTAGTGTCAGTCTAGGTTGTTTTCTTTAAAAAAATACAAAAAAAATTAATATTTTGAAAAAATGTCCTTGGAATTAAAAGTTTTTGCATAATAAATGAAAAATGATAGTAGAACTGGAATCTGCTTGTTGAGTTTTAAGTGAAATAAATGATAGAAAACGCGTCTAATTTGTGATGTTTTGCTAGACCCAGCCAACTTGAAATCTTAAATATCCTGTAAGTGTTAAATTAGAATAAATAAAGGAATTAAATCATGATATCTTGTGGGTCATCATCTTAAGGTAAACGGTAATACTGAAACTGTCAAAATAGGGTGATAGGTACGACGTTAAGTTAAAATATAGACGTTTTTGAAATCTTTTGGCACGCCACTCTCTTTTTGTGAAAATAAATCCGAGATTCGGTGGCGCCCACAATCTATAATTCCATATTCATGAGCTTATTTAATTAGAAATCTAAGTTTCACCTACGTGCCATACGTCAGGTTCCAGCCTGATTCAAACACCACTATGTTAGATTCTTATGTGCTTAACTGATAAAACTGTAGTCTATGTGTTACATTCCGGGATAGCGACTTGGTTGAAACGCCTCTGGACAAGGTTCGTTTGTTTAATTTTTTAAAGCTCATTCATTTTTATCCATTCATTCATTAATCACCTTAATTTCTATAACATGTAAATTTTAGTTTATCGTGGTGGGAAATCTATACAGTTTAACCCCGGCCTAGACATGACCTTGAGACAGGATTACGTAGAGCTGTAGCTTTTGAGTTTGAGACCCATAGATAGATTGATGTGCTTGGTAATGTGAAATTAGAACACAAACGGGGGCTTGATAGTTGGTGGTTGGGTTTAATCGGATAGAAATACCTATTATTGTTTTTTAACGTGTGAGTATATTTGTGCTAATAAGATAATAAGATTGTTAAGCTTGTTTCCCGTTATGATTCCATTGCATACTTTTCGAGGACGAAAAAGGTTAAGTGTGGGGATGTTTGATGTAGTGTAAAGCACACATCCTTTATTCCATTGTATTCGTGCATTTTAGTTACTTTTATATCCGTTACTTTTATATTCGTTTTGAGTCATTTTTGGTTGTATTTGAGTCTATGTTGTGTATTCAGGTGTTCGTGTGGAATATGAAGTTAAATCATGAAGAAATCGAGCACGAGAAGAAGTCCAAGAGAAAGATTGAAAAAAGCTGGAATTTCAGAGCCTCGCGGTACGCGAGGATGAAGAAGGGAAGTCTCGCGGTACGCGAGAGACTTGGATTTAGGTCTCGACTGTTTTGGCCTTCGCGGTACGCGAAGGGCCCTGTAGATTGCCTCGCGATACGCGAGAGACATAAAAATCCGCAAAAAGCCCTAATCGATGAATTAAATAGAATTTGAAGGCCATTATTCAAGGAGTTCGAGTTTCAGCCATATGGAGAAGGTTCTTAGGCAATTTTGGGGTTGGAGAAGACAATTGAAGTGCAAGTTTGAAGCTCTCGATTCTGGGTTTGTTAGTTTTAGGTTATTCGTTTTCAAGTTGTGATCTTTATTTTTTATTAGTTTGTTTTAGACCATGTTTGGATCAAATACTTATGTGTTTTTGGTTTTGAATATGATTCTAGGCTAAACATTATATACTGCCTAGGTAACTGATGATAACTTGTTAAAGTTTTGATCTTTTGTCAGTTTTTGGATTCTAATGTTGGTTTGATGATTTTGTAAAGATCTTAGTTCAATAATTATGATGATTATACATGCTTTGAATCTGATTTATAATTGATTACAATTCCATATGCTGCTTTTGAATGTCTTTTAGTTTGAGTAGTATATCTAGGTCATAGACTGTGTGTTTGTGATTGTTTAATGGTTTGCTAGACGTAGTATTCCATAGGAAAGGTGGTTGAGAGTAGATTAGATTTGAGTGTTCTTCCAATCTCGATACCTGAAAGGTGAGAGGTTGTCGGTTAGTCCTCATTGTTAGAATTTTGAGTGTAAACTGTCTGAAAGGAGGTTTCCCTTAGGTTTCTGGTATTGTTGCTAGTCCGAGTCATAGTGTTTTGATCTGAGATTACACTGTGCATTCCTTGAATGTATTGTGGATAGTGAGACCGGGAGGTGATCTGTCTTTTGGGTACTTTATTGTCATTGGAGAGACTGAAAGGTGATCTAGCATCTGGTGAGCGTTGTACATCTTTAGAGTTTCTTTGTTGGTGACACCCTGAGATATATTAGGGATCCGCTAGGTTGTCTAGAGTTGTTATCCTTAGAAAACTAGTCTATCATAGCTTCCATAACCGGTAGAAGTCCGAGCCTTGCAAGTAGGATTCTAACCTAGGTAGTGTTTTCTCATTCTTGATATTTCCCGAGTCTTTGCATGATTGTTAGAGTCAAAGTCTAGTTTAGTTATAGTAGTATCTCTAGGGTTTAATCATTAGTTTATAGAAAACCCCAAAACCAAATATTGTTAGTTCGAGTCAAAGTCTAGTTTAGTTATAGTAGTATCTCTAGGGTTTGATATCCGGTTTACCATTAAGCTCTGCTACACTCGATAGGTTCACTTGCATGTTAGTGCGGTCTAGTTCATAGGTTTTCCAGAGTATTACTTAGGAGTCTAGATTAAGTTTTTATAGACCGTCCGAGCGACATCAGTCTTCAAGCCAGATGTGTCCAACTCTATCCTGTTTCTACATGAGTCCACTAAATCCCTGAAGATGTTCATTTCCAATTTCCCCTTTCAATGTAAGATTCTTCTGACTAGACCAGAAATAAGGGAACGTTTCCTATCAAGTCGGCATATGATAAAGGTTCCATATTCAACTAATAATCCAATGGATATCCAGTTTCATCATGAAAACATTAGACCGAATCTAACACCAATTCATGCTCAGCAGTGATCATCCTGTATCCAAAGTACAACATTCTTTTAGATCCTCATTCCTAGTTCACATCTCCTAATCTGTATACATTCACCACGGTGAAGTTCTATAACTAGGTTGTCTATCTGGATTCCGCCCAGATCCCAAATGAGAAATCCCATCATAATTAAATCACATCAAATCTTGAATACATGCTTGACCAATGAGCTCAAAAATATAGTTTACAAAGAAATCTTCGATAAAAAATCTCAGTTGAGATAAAGGTTTCTCCATGTTACGTTAAAGAGGTTTATATATAGGAAGTACCATCAGCGTATCCACCACTCCTTTAACGTCCCATGAATACTCCTTAGCCTTTATCCCCCTCATTTCTCTGTAAACTATTACCATCTTTATCACCGCTTCACCCAATTCCTCAAAACCTCGACTAGTAAAATCTAGGATTTTATTCCCTTTATTTCTTTGCAAAGATCCAAAACAGTAAATCAATGGGTTCAAGTTGTTCCAGTATTCATCCCCTGTTATAGAAGTATCCCAGATACTCATAGCCCACATTTTCAGGTTTGAATACCTAAACAATATGATTCTTTTTCCAAAGACCCAAAGCAGCAACATCTTCACAAATAAATGAGACCTTTAGTCAATGACGACCCAATTGGTCAAATTGATTCAGCATTCATTCCCTATTAAAGAAGTATCCCAGATACTCGTAGCCTACATTTCAGGTTTGAACACCTAGGCGATATGAGAATTGATATCATCCAACAAAAATCTCGTCCCTGTTTTGCCATGCCACATCAAATACAAATTTCAGTCCCGAAAAACCAAAATTACTATGTTCTAAAAAATGGCCCGAAACAAGCGTACAAATGACCCGTCAAAATTTTGGCCAAGAAAAGTTTTCCCGCCAAAAAACGACCAGTGCAGACCATGCGTATATACAGGTCCGCAAGCCCAATTACCCATGCGTACTTAATAAGTACACATGACAATTACACATGCGTACTTAGTGTACAGACCTTGCGTACTTAGTAAGTTCGCATAGAAAATGCTCTTGCATACTTAGTAAGTACGCAGTACCTGTTCCAGCGTACTTACGCAATAGCATAACAGCGGACTTGTCTGATCTTGAGGAGAATGTTCAAAACTAGTTGGATCTGTGAAATTGATGCTTCCAAAAGCTTAGAAATCATCTTCTAACAAACCCCTAGCCTTCCAAACACCAAATGAAGCGATAACAAAGACGAATTTTAGGATCTTGGTCTGAAAAAGTAGCGACCTTCATAAGAACTCATATCTGTTCAAAACCCTAAAACTCGAATTTGGAACACAAATCAACGAACACCGAGGCTCTTATACCAGTTATAGGTCCCAGGAGCCTCGTTGCATAGCGGAAATATAGATTTGTTCGTGATTCGTGTGGGAACAAAGGAGATGACATAGAAAACCAAAACCATATATAAACAAGAGAATCAACACATAAATGATATGTAATACATAACAAAGAAGTCATCCCGTCATTACAGACTACATACCGAAGGAGTACACATCTCTCGTTTACACTCATGGTCCACGGGTAGGAGAGCTCATCCCACCCGGAAAACTCTCAACCTTGTTTCACATTCCACCTACAAATGAAGACAACACCTTCTATTTATAGGGCAGGAACCATTCCTGAGAACTTGGCTAAGTATGCAAAACCAATATGGTGTACAAGCTAAGTACGCAGGAACACCCCCCTGTGTACTAGCTAAGTACACCGATACATAGAATTTTATCTATAATTACTAAAACAAGCATCTACTGTGCCAAACCGTCATCCTCCACTATCAAACCGTTCTCCTGGCAAACCTCCCTCCGGCACAAGAAGTCCCAAGTTGGGCAGAGGGTATGAAACCGACCATGGTGCGGCAATTTTTTTATTTATTTAATGTTTTAAGTAGGTTTATTATAAAGTTAATTTTATAAAAATTCCGTAAAGTTTAATTAGTTTTTTATTTAAATATATTATAGAGTCCGTAAATTATTACCCTGACTTAAGCATGGTGTACAATATGTAAAGCATGTCATCTTTCAATACACGTGCCAAAAAAAACCTACTTCACACACATTTTCAATACACGTGTCTTCCTTCACACACATTTTCAATACACGTGTCTTCCTTCACACACATCTTTTCCCTCTTTTAAACCCAGAAAGTGAATTAGGTTTCAAATTTCCCCAAAAATCACATGGCGGTATCTTAAACAAAAAAACATCGCTAAAATATTCAGAATTCATTTTGTTAATCAGTACCAAAACTTGTAACCCGAAACCCTAACCCAAATCCACACATCTTCTCCCTCACAACTTCCACCTCTGTCCTCTTACACTACACTCGAGCTTTACTTTTCTCCAAAACCCTAACCCAAATCCACTCGATTTCAAACCATAACCCTAACCTAAACGAACTCCGGAGAAAGGAAACACAAACTCCGGCAAGGAGTCCTTGGGAAACTCACGGTAATCAGGTATGAGTCAACATCTCATATAATCTCAATATATATATTATGTTAACACAATAAGCATTTTTTCTTGTCGGATTCAGGTTTCTAGCATGAATATAATGCTTTTAATTATAAAAGCATTTTTACAGTTTGGTAACTTAAACTTAAGTTAATGTGGTCCCCCTGAATCTTGTTGTAGACCACTAAGTGTATATATGTAGGAAGAAACATAGTATATCCTATAAAGATAGATATTTGTTTATTTGTACAAAAATAGGGATTTATAAAAGATTACAAGTTTTTTTTATCTATTTTATAAATAATTTTTGCTTTCTGTTGAGCTTAGAGATCAGGAGAAATAAAAAACAATATTATTACATTAAAAATAGATTAAAAATGCTACATTTAGACTTGTAAATTTCAGAATCTTGACTTGCATACAGATAGAGAATGCATTGTTTATAGGAAAAAGAATTTAGACATAAAATGGACAAGTTAATTCATAACCAAATTAGTGACAGTTTTTTGTGGTTGGACTGTTATTATAGAACTTAATATGCCATCTATTCACTGCATTAAGATAGTAAATTGGCTAATGAAACATAATACCAACCCAAATAAAAGCCTGTTAGGGGTGGAAGAAAGATACATAAACCGAGAGACAAAGAGTAACTCAATACAATAAGCATGTTTAGATGTTAGGCTAAGAAAGATACATAAAGTAATTTTAGATGATATATATAGCTCATATCATCACAATAGTAAGTAACTCAATACAATAAGCATCACACCTAGCTATATTAGCATAATATATATATATATATATATATATATATATGTTTCCAATCTCTAATACTAACAATATCTATTATATATTGCATGTCATATACGAGCTGGAATGAATATGCTTGGTCACCTTCTTCGGAGATTTAGAAGACAAGAGTGCGGTATAAGTCCAATGGTGGAGCACACAAGAAAAGTATCATGATGAAAGTACATTTGTGATCATCACCTGGGACGAGGAGGATATACTTATCTAAGAGATAAACTGGTAACTTCATTCTCTAATTCATGTGTGTTTTTCTCTGTGTATAATGATTTTTCAGTTGTATATCTTATGTGTGTGTGTCTACTTCTTTCTGTTGTATATATTACGAGGTACATAAAATGATTTTATTGTTGAGGAAAGCAAGGAAAGATAAAAAGGGAGAATACAAGAATGCTAATGTCAAAGTCATTTCAGATAAATTAGTAAGTTTTTCTTAAAACTGTTGGAAATTATGTTAAAGTCAAATCATTGTCAAACTTAGTTAATTAATAGAGTTGGAGTGGTGAGATAAGGCTGAAGGGTAAAATTGTCATTAGCCAGGATTAGTGTTTAGAAAGTTAAAACCGATAACTCATAGTGACATCTAATTAGGCTAACAAACTTGATTATATCTATACATTAATGAGAACTATTGGTGACATCACCCAGATAGTGACATCTAAGTATGTTGTTTCTCAGTAGATAGCAAACAACTGGAATTGACACAACTGCTGGTTTTGGGGGACCTGCTGGTGAACAACATCAACAGTAGTTCTTGCAACCAGCAGTTGTAGCCAGATGTTCTATGATTGGAGGGAATCACCAATTTGCACTTTGTAGAGTCAAAGTCCTATTCTTTTGTAAAGTGTTGGTCAACGACTGGACTTTTGGCAATCAGAATCAGCAGTTCTTTTCAGGATCCAACAATTTACTAAAATACATGTTTACTTTGTTAAAAAAACATCTCACTACATATCTTTTGACATTTATTTTTGCATATCGACAGTGAACCTTTATTCGGGCTAAAACGGTGTCTAGTGCTACCACCTCAAAAGTATTTTACATTTTCATTCCTATTATCATTTTCCATAACCTAATTAATTGAATTGTAGGTTAATTATGAAACCACAAGTCCAACATAAGGGAAATTGATTTGCTTATAGTCATTCTGCCAGACAACAACGGCTCTCTTTATAGTATTAAGTTTTGACACACTGGTTTTGCTTATTATCAGTATACTTCAATCTTTTGTATAAATCTGTTCCAATTTAGTGACATATTATATAATTTATAATATTATATTTTTTATGCATATTGCATAAAAAATACATGTTCATTGAATTTTGACTTTAACCTGATTTCATGTAAGATTTTTTTAAATTTGACCCGACAGACATAATACAACCAGATATGACCCAATTAAAGTAAGCAAATGTTTCCCCTAATTGTGACACATTTTATTAATGGTCTGTTGTTTATATCTGTTCAGGTGACCTGTGAGACTGGTCTCGGGATTGCTTATCAATGTATAACAAAACATGTATTTAGGATGAGCAAACAGTACCTAGATGATTGCTATAGAGCATCTTTTGATCAAGTTATAAAGATGGCAGTATTTTTACTAGTAGAATTGGCCAAAATACTGAAAGAGCAAGAAGAAGAAAACCAACAGCCAAGAAATAGTTTTAGTATTTAGGTTAAAAACTTATGTAAACATTTTGGTTTATTATTCTTAATATAATTTGCTTTTTCGGTTTTCTCATGCATGTTTACTTCAGTTTTCAATTATTTTATCCAAAAAATAAAAATAAAATGGCTAATTACACAAAAATAGCCACATAGAACCCCAGTAAATGTGTGTGATCAAAGGTTAGACAATAGCCACACTTAAAATTACAAAATTTTGTGTGGCTATAAATAACCATTAGCCACACCTTATAAAGTTACTTTGTTTTATGTTTATGTGACGGAATGACAGCAAACGTCGTGGAAAAAAAACTATATGTGACCAAAGTTAAGACAATAGCCACACTTAAAATTACAAAATTTCCTGTGGCTATAAATGACCATTAGCCACACCACAATAACTTTGTTTTTTTGCTTATGTGACGGAATGATACCAAACGTCATGGGAAAAAAAATATGTGTGTGACCAAAGGATAGACAATAGCCACACTTATAATTACAAACTTTGTGTGGCTATAAATAACTATTAGCCACACCATAGTCACTTTGTTTTTTGTTAGTGTGACCGAATGATAGCAAACATCATGGGAAAAAACAATTATGTGTGACCAAAGGTTAAACAATAACCACACTTAAAATTACAAACTTGCGTGTGGCTATAAATAACCATTAGCCACACCATAGTCACTTTGTTTTTTGTTTGTGTGACTGAATGATAGCAAACGTCATGGGAAAAAAATAATTATATGTGACCAAAGGTTAGACAATAGCCACACTTAAAATTAAAATAATTTTTTGTGTGTCAAGTAAAAGATTTTAGCCACTGTTACAATAAATCATGTGCCTATATAATATAAACAGTCACACTTATAGTAAATTCATGTGGCCGTTGTTACTATTTAGAAACACTTACCGGGACAAAATGATTGATCACAACAACCCTTTTGCCACAGTTTTATTAAATAAGTGTGGCTAATACAAACTTTTTAGTAAATTTATGTGGCTGTTGCGACCCGTTAGCCACACTGAAAGTAAAGTCATGTGGCTGTTGCTACCCTTTAGCCACACTTAATGGAGTGAATGCTTGATTTCATTAAGAAATGTTGATACCCTTTAGCCACACTTTTAAGCTGCTACGGCCACTAAAACGCGTGTGTGGCCATATGATACCTACGTTGACTCGAGCTTTGGTCACACTTGAGCTAGAAAAAAAAAGTGTGGTGAAAGGCCTACGGTAACACGTTTTTTGTGTAGTCGTAGGCCCTTTTTGACGCAGTGGACAGAGTGAAAGGACAATTCAAACCTTGGAGGATATGCTCCGAGCGTGTGTTATAGACCTAGGAGGAAGCTGGGATGACCACTTACCTCTGATGGAATTCTCCTACAATAATAGTTACCACACGAGTATACAAGCTGCACCATTTGAAGCCTTGTATGGCAGAAATTGCAGAACTCCTGTATGTTGGTCAGAACTATGAGAGAATCACTTATCTGGACCTGAGATAGTCCAGGAGACGTGATCACGAATAAGATATTACAAATCAGGGAAAGGTTGAAAACAACACGTGATCACCAGAAAAGTTATGTAAATAGATGGCGAAAGCCGTTAAAATTTAACGTGGGGAACAATGTCCTACTCAAGGTATCACCTTGGAAAGGTGTGGTATGATTCAGACAGAAAAGGAAGTTAAGCCCTAGGTTCGTTGGACCATTTACGATCTTGGAACGAATCGTACCAGCTGCATATCGATTAGAATTGCCACATGAAATGAATGGAGTACATGATGTGTTCCATGTATCCATCCTGTGTAAATGTATAGCGGATGAAACTTTAGCTATGCCACTACAAGATGAAGTTGTGAACGACATGCTTAAGTTTGTGGAACAACCGTTACAAATTGAGGACCGGCAGGAAAAGAAATTGAAACGGAAAAGACTTGTGTTGGTCAAAGTAAAATGGGATTCCAGACGTGGATTTAAGTACACATGGGAACCAGAATTGGAAATGAAAAAGAAATACTCGCACTTATTCAAGTGATAATCTCGAGGACAAGATTTCAAAAAAGTTGGGGATGATGTAACACCTACCAAAATACGGTCTCAAATTGCCCGAAACATTTATAAGTATTGACGGGAATTATCGGAAACCCAAGTGATAGAAATAAATTAAGAAATTCTGACTTTTAAAGGGTAGCGGACCGCTACCTAGAGGTTAACGGTCCGCTACAATCACCATGAATCTGACCACCGAAGGGGTGGCGGACCACTAGACGCCAAGCTAATGATTCACTACGGGAAAGAGATGGCAGGAGGACCGCCAACATCAATGCTAATTGTTCGCTACGCAGGTCCTTAGGGACCCTCTACATTAGAAACGTGTCCTGGACACGCGTAGGGCATGTGCTAGCCCTAATGACGCGTGGTCGGTGGAGAACCACCACGGCATGACCACACGGTCCGCTACGGACGTGTGGCGCGTCTGCTTTGTATGGCTGCCACATAGCACTCATGCGGATGAAAGGAGGCGGTAGCGGACCGCCTGAGAGCGGGCTAGCAGCCGCTACGGGTGGAATTCTAGCCTATAAATAGAGGGATTAAGGTGCCCATTTTCCACACAACTCACAAGCTCTCTCTCGAATTCTCTCTGCCCTCGAGCTTTTCCAAAGCCCTCCAGCCGTCCAGACGCCCAAGCCACCTCTTCCGGTTCGACCAAATTTCGCTTATTTACCAGACGCAAACATTTAAGAGACGACACAACCCGAGTGACGTGTAGAAGTGCTAGTCCAGGTGCTTGAACCGTAAGAGCTAATTATAAGAGCCGTTTAGCTTTAAGTTATTTATCAACCATTCGAACTTCCAACCAAGATGAATACTCGTCCACATTGTGAACAAGAGTTTGTCAAAACGATTTGTAAGACGTGATTGTGCTATAGGCACCTTTACACAAAAAGTTCAAAACTACTTATGTTTTACTAAAAAAGGAAAAACACGATAATTAAATATTTACTCATACTAATCCCAGAATTAGGGGTTGGGTTCAATCCCTGGGGATGTGATTAGCCAATAAGTGTACCTAAAGTTTGATCAAATATTTATACGCGCTCTGGATTCAGTTGGGCCGGGCGGGGTTGTCTTGTATATTGGGTGATTGCGTAAAACGCAGATGTGCCAATTAGGCCACGTAGCCCCTGCGTACTTGTCCAATGTATACAAACGGATGAAAAGGAAAAAAGTGATGTGTTCATTAGAATCCAGTAAAGATGAAATGTTTAACTGTTTTATTAAACTGTTTTGCCATGATTATGAAAATTATTTGAGGTCATGAAGTATTCACCAGCGTATAGCTAACGTTCCTTTTTAAATGTTTTCAGGAAAAGAATGAAATGACTTCATACCGGGACCGGCTATGGCGTAAGTCCCGAGGACAGTTTTGTTTGCACAGCCGGGTCAGGCCACACACCTAGACCCGATGTAAGCCGAAAAGATATTATCACATGTTTGTGTTTTGCATAGAAAGAACCCGAAGAATAAAACAAGGCTAGGGGGTCAGGATGATTATGATTCCCTAGGCAGAATTCCTCCTTGTAAACCATACTGACTTTGTGTCAGAGTTGTGATTTGAAATCAAATGTATAAACAATCGGGTGTTCATGCCCAAATATTAAAATAAAGATAATATTTTTTCTACACGACGAGATTTCAATATTTACAAAACCAACCCTCGAGGTTGACATAACGCGATCCATTTTCAAACGTTATTTCGCTGCACAAAAACAAACTCTGAAATCAAAGTAGGTACCAAAGGTGCCAACTGAAGTCACAGCCCGACAACGTCCCTTTGGTGCCCGAGGCGGGGTGTGACATGCACTACGTATGTAGAATCCAAATTTACTATAAAAATCTCCATAAATAGGTTGTAAAAACAACAGAACCCCTTGATATAATTCACACTGATGTGTGTGATTTAAAAGCGGTACCCACAAGAGGTGGAAATAAGTTTTTCATCACATTTATTTATTATAGCACAAGATATTGCTATATATACTTACTTAAGAGTAAGGATGAAGCAATAAACAAGTTCGACTTGTACAAAAATTAGGTTGTGTCAAATCACAAGAAAATCAAGGTTGTGAGAAGTGTTAAGGGAGGTGAATATGTCTCACCTTTTGCTTCTCTATGTGCATAAAATGGAATTATCCATCAATGTAGCGCCCTTGTTCTCCACAACAAAATGGCGTTTCGAAACGAAAGAACCATACATTGAAGGAAATAATGAACGCCATGTTGATTAGTTCCGCGATGAGCACAGACATGTGGGGGAAGCCATTCTAGCGGCTACCTATCTTTAAAATAAGATACCTCACAAGAAAAGGGATGAAACCCCTTACAAGTTATGGATGGGAAGAAAACCATCATACAAATACTTGAAAGTGTGGGGGTGCCTAGCCAAGGTAAATATACCGCCTTTAAAGGCGCAAAGGATTGGACCTAAAACTGTAGATTACCTATTTATTGGTTTTGGTCATAACAGTAGTGCATATCGGTTTCTTGAACAGGAGTCTAAGAACCCCAACATACACAAGAACACTATCATAAAAGCAAACAGTGCTTCATGGATTGAAAACGTGTTTCCTTGTAAACGACAAGAACACGCAAGCTCATCAACATCGGTTGAAGATGAGGTTCATGATAAGACATATGAACGACACGAGGCGGAAGAAGATGAACCGAGAAGAAGCAAACGAAAAAGGATTGAAAAATGTTTTAGACCGGACTTCATGACTTACATGCTTGAGGGTGAGTGCAATACCTACCGTCATGCGGACACGTGATCTTATGCCTTTATGTAGATGATATGCTTATCATTGGAAGCGATGATAAGATGACCAAAGCTACTAAAGACATGTTGAAAGCAAGGTTTGACATGAAAGACTTGGTCTTGCAGATGTAATTCTTGGAGTAAATGTTACTAAAACCCAAAATGGACTTGTGTTAAATCAATCTCACTATGTCAACAAGATTCTTGAAAAGTTCAATTTGGATGACACTAGTATAGCTAAGACTCCGGTTGATACTACCGCACATCTAAATAAAAATAGAGGTGAGGCTGTTGCTCAATTAGAGTATTCAAGAATCAATGGTAGTCTAATGTAGCTTATGACGTGTACTAGACCCGATTTAGCTTATGTCGAGAGTCGACTAAGCCGATTTACTAGCAATCCAAGTCATGTACATTGGAAAAGTATAACAAGGGTGCTAAGGTACTTGAGATACATAAAATATTATGGACTACTTTATAACCATGATCCAGCTATGACCGAAGGATACAGTGATGGTAACTGGATATTGAATATAAAAGACTCTAGATCAACAAGTGGATATTTGTTCACTTTGGGAGGTGCTGCTATAGCTTGGAAATCGTCTAAGCAAATTATCATAGCAAGATCCACGATGGAATCTGAGTTCATTGCCTTAGATAAATCCAGAGAAGAGGCGGAATGGTTATGGTAATTTATGGAAGATATTCCAAGATGGCCAAAGCCTTTGTCGGCTATTTGCATACATTGTGACATTCAAGCATTAATTGGTAGAGCTCAAAGCTCAATGTACAATGGAAAATCAAGGCACATTCGACGTAGACATAATACGGTATGACAACTACTCTTAACGGGGTTTTCACGATTGACTGTGTGAAGTCAAAAGATAACATTGCGGACCACTTACAAAAGGCTTAAGCATAGAGTTAGTTATGAAGTCGTCAATTGGAATGGGACTAAAGCCCATGGATTAGGGAATGTAAAGGAAAACCTAAACCTAACCTATGTGACTGGAGATACTAAGATCTAGGTTCAATAGGACAACCTAATTACATGAACTACGGTCACTGTGGGGGTGTATCCCAAAAACACATAAACGGGAGATATATACTTCCTAATCCATTCCTATAAGTGACATGGTTTGAGGATAAGCATAATGAATGGTTAGATATTTATGGTAATCACCATAACCTAATGCTTTTAATGATTTATAGAAAATCACCTATGTGAAGAGAGAAGTGTGGTTGTTTCAAATGGAATTGTGGGGATGCATAATTCCTAGAGCTCTCACGAAATGAGGCGAGTGATCCATGACCATAACGGACACAACTATGTGGGGTTGACTAGACCATGGAGATTATTGTGTGAAGTATATGGCAGTCTACATAAATGGTGGTTGGTTCAAGGACTTCACGTCTACCAAACCATTTGGAGACTAAGTATGCATCATAACGAAGGGTTCAAAGCTAACAACTACCTATCCAGCAATATCAACCATTGAAATTGTATTTTGATATTGAGAGAGTACAGATCGATCTCCATTCATGTGGGGGATTGTTGGAGTTTTGGGTGAAAAATGTGTTTTTTCACTAAGTTACAAAAAAGACTTTTTGCCAACTTTGGACAGAAATAAATATATGTAACTAAGGTTAATATTATTATTTCTTTCTAGTTTTTCATTCTCTTACGTGAGACCTTCGCTAGTAAAAAAACCACGTCCAAAACGGAGCTAAGTTAAATGAGATATCGAAGCTCAAAGTTGGTTATTTAGAGCTGAACTAATTCAGCTTTTCTTGAGTAGAAAAGTGGGGAAAAACGGAAAACTTGTCCCACATAGGTGGGATGAGAAACCTTTAAGTGGTTTATAAGGTGGAACACTCCATTAGGATTTTTTCCTTAAAAAGATGACACTCATTGGAAACCAGGAGGGTGCAACGCGCTCTCGGCCAGGAATGGGCACGGGCTCGGGACGAGGATGAGGGAGATGGGCGTAATGTGGCATTTTGATGACGCACTTTGCACTTCGCACGCTCGCATCGCCACTTGAGACCCGCCTTACTATTTTTGACCAGTTTCGGTCGTTGTACCCTGGGAAACATTCAAGTTCTCTTGGGAGACTCGTAATTTGTTTTAAGGGACCCATGTTAAACACGAAGCCTCGGTCATGAAATTCATTTTCGTTTACTGTTTTGTACTTTTCTTTTATTTCAAGTGTAAAAGTATTGTAATTTACTTCTTTCTTTATTTCTTGTATTATAATTGAAATCTATACAAGTGCTAGTCTTTTATATTTTTGGCGAACGGTTCCTACATAGATTATATCTTAACATTATAAACCCTTAAAAAGCGTGTTTCCTTCCATTTACCCCTCCCATCTATCCTTTCCGTCGTCACCCCTGCCGCCGTCAATGGACACCCTCCTGCCGTCCATCCCTTCCGTCGTCTACCAAAGTTTTAAAAAGCATAGATTTCTATTAGAAGCAGGCCGAAAAACCGCCGACGTCGTTAAAGACGGTGGAAAAATAACCCGGCGTCTATAAACAGCCGACGCCGTTAAAAGTGATAGAAAAATGCAACCCGACATGTATAAACCACCAACGCCGTTAAAGACGAAGAAGTGTTGAAGCACGTTTGTGTGATAGAAACTCTGGATGTTATCTTAGCTTTTGTACTTGTCTTTATGTATTTGTATTTAAGTATATGTATGTATTGATTATCGAGTTGTAATCACATTTGTATGTACTTAGCCTTGTCTGTTTCTGTTAAGTGTTGGGCGCACTTAGTAAGTGCGCAAGATGTATATCCTGCGTACATAGCAAGTACGCAAGAACAAAGTCTGCGTACTTGCTAAGTACGCAGGAACAATAGTCCTACGCACTTGATAAGTACGCATGAAACAAGTCTAGTATATATAGCCAGTTAGTGACAGAATTATGTACGCACTCATTCTCTCCGTAACCGGCTGTGATTATCAATAGATGAAGTTTGAAAGTATCTTGTGTCTTTGTTGTCGGTTTACTTTGTGTTGTTTGATACTCCACCCGGTTCAACTAGGAACACACTTGCATGTGACCATACGAGACACCCGAGGGGCCTACAAGTGGTATCAGAGCATTTGCTCTTGATTTCTAGTGTTGTGAGTGTGTTAGGAGCATTTTCGACACAATCTACAGCCTTTCTACAAGGAAAAGTGACCGATTTTCGTGATAAAGTAGAGGTAGCTCTTGAGCGCTATTTTAAAAGCAAAAACCCTTCAAAATCTGACTTTTTTCTTGTTTGTTTGAGTGTTTTGATCTTCAAGGGTTTGTTAGAAACAAGTTTCTAACCTTTTGGCTTGATCAATTTGTTCATATCTTCAAAATTTGAAGATTTGAGTTATTTCCGACGATCGAAAAAAGTTGGTGGAGCAGGTGGATAAAGCATTCTGCGTACTTACCCTTTTTGGCAAAAAGGACCGTCTTCGTGCGTACTTACTAAGTACGCAAGAGGAAATCTCAAGTGCGCAAGACCCATTTCTTAAGTGCGCAAGGCCATTCTTAAGTGTGCAAGTTGTGTTGACTTTTTGAGTTTTTGACCAAGTTTTACACTATGACAAATCTTCAGAATCTTGGTAACCTTCTTAATTATGATAAGAGATAGGTACTCCGCAAAAACCGCCAAAGCTACTGAATGTTAATGATTATTCGAATTGGAAAGCACTCTTTGAGCATTATATTTCATACACTGATTCCTCTTTGTGGATACCTATACTTGAGGGTTATAAGCATCCGACTTATACATATCTTGATGAGATTGTTCCCAAGCCTATATCTAAGCTAGATGAAGAAGAAAAGAAAGTTTATGATAGGGAAAAGAAGGCACATAGATCTATCACAATGGCCCAAACTAGAGAGCTTTTTCACAGCTTCAGAGGATATGATCATTCAAAAGATCTCTAGAAGGCATTGCAGAAAAAATTTGAGGGGAACAGTGACATCAAGAATAGCAAAAGAGATCTCCTAAGAAAGCAATATGAGTGCTTCAGATACCTAGAGAATGAATCTATAGATGAACTTATATCTAGATTCTATCATCTGCAAACTGAGTTAAAAGCTTTTGAGCTAAAGTATCCTGATGAGGAATTAGTTGAAATTTTTTTGGATGCGTTACCACCAAAGTTTGAGATGTATACCACTCTGCTGAGAGAGAACCCTAAGTTCTATGAGATGACGATTGAAGAAGCAATTGGAAAGGTTCAAGCACACGATATGAACCTAAAAAGAAAAGAAAGCTCAGGGAGACCTCAAATCCAAGACCCTTTAACGTATTATGGGACGTCTTCCACAGCTAATTCATCGGGTTCAGGAATCGCCTTATTCTCAGGGAATTCTCATGAAGAAGATAACTCGAATGTTTGTGGTGGTCATACATGCTTTACAGCATCTGGATCTGGTTCTCACCACCAACAATCCTCAAGAAATCCTACCTCCACATCTTCAGCTAACCAGACTGCTATAGCCAAGATAGCTGAAGATCAGGTTTCATTATTTTCATCGTGTATGCTTGCCTATGAGAACTTCATTGGTGGCAAGCTTACGGATCCTAAAACCGTTGAAGAAGATTTTACTCAGGTGGATCCAGATGACATGGAGGACATGGATATTCAATGGAATATGGCCTTGATCTTGAGAAGGGCCAAACGTTTCTTGAATAGAACGGGCAGGAAGTTCATTGGTGGGCATTCAAATGCCAAGGTAGGCTTTGATAAATCCATAGCCAAGTGCTACAAGTGTCAGAACTTTGGACACTTTGCTCGTGAATGTCAGAAGGATAAAGCACCTGCTTCAGGATTCACTAGACTAAGCCAGGGAAACAACCAAGGAAATGGTCAAGGGTACAACAATTCTAACAACCGTAATCAAGGTCAAGGTGAAACATCCAATGCTTTGGTAGCTCAACAGGACGAAAGCTTTGATTGGGGTGTTCATTTGGAGGATGCCATTATTGCTCAAACACAAGTTGGTCTCGTGGCTAAGATCGTTGAGATGATGGAAGCAGAAGAGAAGGAAGCTTCTGTAACTGACTAAAGGGAGTCTACAACTGCATTTGCCCTCATGGCTATTGGGGAGGCATCAAACTCGTCAACTTTGGTAGACTCTAACTCTTTTGTTGTTATTTCAGGTTCCAAATGTCTTGGCTCGAAAGAAGAAAATACTAAGCTTCAGGACAAGCTCGAACCCCTTCGTATTGCAGCTTTAAGCTACAAAGAAAATGAAAAACGTTACAAAGATTCAATTGAAACTTTAAAGAAAGAAAAACTTGATTTTTCACTTAAAATCAGTGAACAACAGTTTCATTTGGATGTTGCGTACAAGGGGTTGGAAAAGAGAAATAATGAAATTACCAAACTGCAGAATGAGGTTTTGCAGTTGAATGGTAAAATTGAGAAATTGAAGAATTCTCGCTTTGTGGTGGAACATTATGAATCAGTAGTGACACAAGTGAATGGCTTAGGGTTGGGTACTAATGCCATTCCTCCACCAGTAAGTGGGAAATTTGTCAACGGCTTAATTGATATTGACTTGTCATGCCTTGATGAATCCTCAAGTCAGGATGATTCCTCTAACAAGGAAGATTCCTCAAGTAAGGCTGACTCTGCATCTGATCAGGAGTTCTTCACGGATGAAGGCTCTGAGAACACCATCCCTGATGGTGCTGTCTCAGAGGAGCTGATTGATGAACACAAAGTTGTGAAAAAAATTATCACTGATCGTGATAGTTGTATTTTGACTGAACCTGATACCATTGAAAAAAATGAAAAACTAAAAGTAATGCTTTATGGGGGATATAAGAATATTAACCAATTTAAGAAAGAAACCTTTGCAAATCATTATGGGCTTGGGTATAAAGCAAATTTGGAAAAATATTACACTCCCAAAAATGAATCAACATCAGGTCCATCAAAAACCACTACTCATGTTCATCAAGCAACTCTTCCTACTCATCATGCTGAGTCATCAAATGCTAGATCTAACGAGCCCTACAGGAGACATAATAAGGAAAAGCGTGTTTGCTTTCACTGTGGTATGGTTGGTCACATCCTTGTGAACTGCCCTGCTAAGAACAAAGGGAAATGACCAATTATTTCACAACCGACTGTTATCTCTAAGTCACCACCAGTGAAGCAACCCATGAATCCCAAATCAAATGTGGTGACCAGTGAAACCTATGGTGAAGCCAAATACCACATCTGAGGCTAAGCCATCTGTTCCAAAAAGAGAAAAGCAACCTGTTAAATCCTGTGTGTCTACCTCTGGTAGTGCACCAACTGGTGAGAGGCCCGTGGTTAAACTTTCTAAGCCACAGAGGAGAAGAAGGAACAAGGGATTGAAAAAGCTAGACTAGCTGGTTAAAATTCAATCAGGTGAAGCTTCTACTAGTTTACCTGGTGCTTCTGAATGCAAGCCGACTGTTCCAGTAAACCAAAAGAAAAAGTCCTGGAACAAGAAAACCAAAAGTTCTCAATCTTCTAATCCCAAATCTCCAAAGGATTCACCAATTTTTGATAGTCATGACTATGAATTAATTGAAGTAGTTTATTTTGAGAAAGACGGATGACCCAAGAACACCATGGCTTGGGTCTCCAAATCTAATTAATTTCTTGTGTCACGTGCAGGGACATCTGAAGGGAACTATCTCTAATCGTTAGTATGTATATAGTGGATGCTCCCGGCACATGACAGGCACCATGGCTCTGCTTCAAGATGTAAAACCATTCAGAGGCAGCTATGTGGCCTTTGCTGGCAAGAAGGGCGGTAGTATTACTTGTCAAGGCATAGTTTCGAATGGATGTGTAAGCTTCGACAACGTCAACTACTGTGAGCAGCTAAAGCATAACCTGTTGAGTGTTTCTCAGATGTGTGATAAGGAGTACTCAGTCATGTTTGACAAGTCTGAATGCATGATTCTCAAACCTGGGTTTGAGGTTCCTGAAGACTGGATTTTGATGTGTGCACCAAGAACGAATGATACCTATCAGCTCGACATGAGCGTGGAGAAAACCACATCTTTAGTTGCTACTTGTTTGCTTACCAAAGCGACAGAGCTTGACTCAATCTTGTGGCATAGGAAACTCGGACATATTTCTTATAGAAAAATTAATCATCTTGTCCAAAACGGTTTAGTTACCGGGGTTCCTAAGATGAGATTCTCCGTTACAGATGACTGTATGCCTTGTAAAAAGGGCAAACAGCAACAGAAATCTCACAAGCCCAAGCTCCAAAACTTCATCGATACCCCCTTTGGAGCTATTACATACGGATCTGTTTGGGCCCATAATCAGGAGTATTGGAGGGAAGTCATACTGTCTAGTTGTAACTGATGATTTCTCACGTTTTTCTTGGGTGCATTTTTTAGGTACCAAGGATGAGACTGCTGATATTCTTCAATACCTGATCTTGAGCTTGGAATCTTTATGCAAGTTGAAGGTTAGAAGAATAAGGAGTGAAAACGGAACTGAGTTCAAGAATAATTTGATGGAGCTTTTCTGTCTCAAGAATGGCATTCGCCATGAATTTAGTGCCCCGTACACACCTCAGCTGAAAGGAGTTGCAGAAAGGAAGAATAAAACTTTGATCGAGACTGCAAGGATAATGCTGTCAGATGCAAAGCTTCCTGTCACTTTCTGGGCAGAAGCAGTCAACACAGCGTGTCACGTCTTTAACAGAGTCCTGGTTGTTAAGAGGCACAATAAAACTTGTTATGAGCTGATCAACAATCGACCTCCAAATCTTGATTACCTAGTTCCTTTTGGTAGTCCCTGCTATTTATTGTTACAGTACAAAGACCGCAAGTATAAGTTTCATGCAAAAGTGGTGGAAGGCATCTTCTTAGGATATGTTGCCAATTCGCCATGCAAAAGAGTGTACAACATTGAGAGTAGGTATGTAGAGGAATAGTTCGAAGTGGGCTGCAGTAAACACAACATTCCACCAGAACCAACTGTTCCTGCTTGGGGATTTGATTATGATGCTCTGTTCAAGTCTTTTAATCTTCCTGATTTAGTTGCCGATGATGTCAAAAATGTGTACGATTTTGTTAATGGCGGTGATGACTCCAACTTCTCGACCCGTGCCACCATACCTATTGTAACTCCCGATTCCAATGCTGCTTCTTCATCTGGAACTCAAGAAAGTGATGACATTGAAGTTGTTCATATTGATGCAAATGACGCTTAAGCTGATCCTAACAATCGCGTAGGAAATGAAGCTCCAGCTGATCCAATCAACATTGAATCTTCTTCTTCTAGAACACGGGATATGGGGGAGTTGAGCACGAATCTAGATTCAAACATCGAGGAACCGCAAGTACAAGAGACGAGAGTGCATCGGAATCATCCAATTGAGAACATTATTGGTGATCCTGATGTCGGTGTTCAAACGCGTCATAGAACCATTACTGAGAACACTAGTCTGTATACTGAGATACTTGACACATGGGTCATGGAAACGTGTCTGCATGTTGCTTTCGTATCCTAATTGGAGCCGAAGAATGTGAAAGAGGCTCTCGCTGACAACTGCTGGATAGAGGCGATGCAAGATGAATTGTCTCAATTCTAAAAGTTGCACGTGTGGGATCTGGTTTACCTTCCGAAGGGTATGCATCCGATTGGAACCAGATGGGTGTTTAAATGCAAGACAGACGATAGACATGTTGTAGTGAAGAACAAATCAAGGTTGGTTGTTCAGGGTTTTTATCAGCAAGAGGGCCTTGATTACATAGAGGTGTATGCCCCAGTTGCTATACTTGAGGCCATTCGACTGTTTCTGGCTTATGCCTCCTTTGTCGACTTCAAAGTCTATTAACTTGATGTGAAGAGTGCTTTTCTATATGGGAAAGTTCATGAAGATGTCTATGTCACTCAACCACCCGATTTTGAATATCCGCATAATATCAATAAAGTGTATAAGCTCGATAAAGCACTTTATGGTCTTCATCAAGCACCTCGGGCATGGCATGAGACTTTATCAAAACATCTACTGTCCAATGGTTTCGACCGCGGACAAATTGACTCGACTCTCTTCATTAGGAAAGCTGGAGGTGATATTCTTCTTGTACAAGTCTATGTCGACGACATTATCTTTGGGTCTACAAATGAAGGGATGTCTAGGGAATTCAAACAGGTGATGAAGTCCAAGATTGAAATGAGCAACATGGGTGAATTGTCGTTCTTCCTGGGTCTGCAAGTCAATCAAAGAGAGGATGGCATTTATCTACATCAAACTAAGTATGTGCAGGACATCTTGTCAAAATACAAGATGAATGATAGCAGTACTTATGGCACACCTATCCCAGTCAATCATGGTCCGCATCTAGACAAAGATGGAAAGGATGTGGATTGCAAATTGTATCGTGGGATGATCGGATCTCTTATGTATCTCACAGCTTCAAGGCCCAACGTAATATTTTTTGTATGCTTGTGCTCAAGGTTTCAGTCACAACCAAAGGAGTCTCACATGATAGCTGTTAAGAGGATCTTCAGATACTTGAAGGGGAAACCCCGATTGGGTCTTTGGTACTCGAAGCAGCAGTCATTCGACTTCAAATCCTATACCGATTCTGATTATGGCGATTGTAACCTTGATAGAAAATCAACCTCAGGTGGATGTCAATTCTTGGGAGACAGGCTGGTCTCCTGGCAGTGTAAGAAGTAGTCAACGGTTTCTGTCTCAACATGTGAAGCAGAGTACATTGCTGCCGCGAGTTGTTGTTCTCAGATATTGTGGATCCATCAGCAATTTAGAGATTATGGCTTGAACTACACTGGAACTCCTATGTTCATTGACAACAATGCCACGATGTCTATCACGAACAACCCGGTGAAACATTCCAAAACTAACCATATTGAGATTTGCCATCATTTCATCCGTGACTGTGCTAAAAAGCATTTGGTTGAACTTGTCAAAGTTCACACGGATGACAACTTTGCTGACCTTTTCACTAAGGCGTTTGATTGGACCTGCTTTGAATATCTTGTCAACGTGATAGGAATGTTCAATCCGAGTGAAAATGTTTGTTTTCTAAATCAATTCAATTCATGGAAGTTAAATTTTATTTCTTTTAAATGATTTCTGAATAGTTCTTTTTTAATTTTCAAATATTTTACAAAAATCCAAACAAAATAGAAAAAGAAGAAAATTTCAGATTCATTTGAAGAAAAGAGGAAATGATAGTACATTAGTAAATGATCTAAACGTCTTAGGCTGCACATATGGGAAATGATTGTGTCATGATTACTTGAAAGTTTAAGTTGTTTCAGTTTTAATTTGAATATTTGCAAGTAATTTGAATTGTCAATAGGCTATAAGCATTCTTGAATCATTAGTAGTGTGGAAGATAAATCTAGACTACAACTATGACTTGAACCCATGTATGCATGTGTGTGTGTGTGTAAAAGAATACAAAAAGATCATTATCAGATATTGGATGTAAGATTTTGGCAAATATTTTTCTTATGAGACCAGTTTCGGGTTATGTCTTTAGCAAAATTTTTCGGTTCACTTCACTGCCCATACTCACAAGTATGAAATAGGAAGTTGGGCCAAGATATGCCTTGACATCAACCGTTAAGCATATATTCACCCTTGAATCATACCTGATTCATTGAAATCAAATCCAGATAAAAGTTGGATCCCCTTATCTAAATCCTCAGACTCCATATCTATTAACCTGAATCATCATATGATATTCACAGAAGAAAAACCAATCAAACTAAGATAAATGAATCACTCAATTCTGAATCTTATGATTCTTGATAATCCATATGGATTCTGCTTGATTTTTTCTATGCTAAACGATGTAACTTCATTCTAGAGATTTGAAAATCTTTGGGAAAATTTTAGATGCCTTGAGATAGTGCAATTTACATTTCTGTAGCATAACTGTGGGGTACACATTGTATATCTTATAATTAATATTTTAACACACAAGAACGTGATACAAAGATGCTTATAGTTTCAAATCTTATAATATTGACAACTTGATTTAACTTGCTTGTATTGCATATTACGTATGAATAAGTAGTAATCCATGACATGATCTCATATTCTCTGATGTTTATTATGTATAATTTTTGCTTACAATAGCCTGATATGATCCTCTGCTCATGACTCTGACAAAAAAATAGCTTATATGTATTTCGTTATTCAGAAAAGATCAAAAATATTTTAAGTTCGTGTACAGTTCAATTATTATCAAAAATGCCAAAAAGATTTTAAGTACAGTTTATCAAAAGTTAAGAAAAACCAAAAATATTTGTGTTTAACTTCCTTGAATTGTTTTTGAAACCTCTTGATTGAATGTTTTTATCAGGTTCGTTATTTGACTTGACTGTCTTCATAATTTGAGTTGAAATTGGATTTCACAAGGGTTTCTGCGTACTTGTTATGTAATTAAACCTTACGTACTTGTAAGTACGCAAGACTTAAACCTTGCGTACTTGCTAAGTACGCAAGAGTTAAGTCTTGCGCACTTGTTAAGTACGCAAGACCAGAGTGTGTGGGTATATTTAGTGGACTTAGAAAATTTCTCAGACTTTATCTCATTTCAAACCACTTCTATTCCCTCGTATTTCCTCAAAAATTTGTGTGATTCCAAACGATTTTTTCGTCCCGTTCATTGTTTCATCTTCACTTAACAATCTTTCGGTGAGAATCTTAGCGGATTTCATCACCAAATCATCATGTTTCGGACCGATTCTTGACCGTTCTTGGACCTAGGGATGGATGTCAAATTTAAGACAAGTTTTGGACGTTCTTTACTGCAATTAAGACCTAAATCTTGTTTATAAACTTAAATCGAACCCTAATTACTCAACTATCGTCCTTAACATCGTTTGATTTTGTCTCTGGCCCTGGACTGACCGTCGGTTGAGGTCAGGTTAGGTTTAGATCAAAATTGACCTGGTTTTAGCCCGATTTTGGCGTTGGACTTGGTCCCATGAGTTCTAAATGCATTTTTCGAAGTTGTGGTAACCTTGAACAACATCAAATTCGTCCATTTGGAAAAGTCTGCTTTTCGTTCAAGTGTTAGACCTTGCGCACATAGTAAGTACGCAAGACATAACTCTTGCGTACTTACTAAGTACGAAAGGTATAAACCCTGCGTACTTGCTAAGTACGCAGGAAGGCAAATTGCAATTTTTTCTAAGTCTGGAAAATTATTTCTTGTAAATGTGCTATACCATGTCTTTTTTATTCAATTCCAGTGACTATTCTTGTTCTTATTGTGTTCATTGTATGTTTTTGCAGTGATGGCTCGTGCATTTACCAGCGAATTCAATATGCTAGCTCTAACACAACCCGAGTGGAAGGGTGCTGCACTTGAATACAGGGAGATAGTCGATTTCCTGAACCGCTCGAAGATCAGCTATGCTATCTCTGCAGATCCTATCATATCAAGACCGTACATGGATCAATTCTGGGCACCAGCAGATCATGATTGTAAAATAACCCCGAACGTCATTAGGGCTACTATAGCAGGTCAACAGAAAGCCATATCCGAAGACACCATTAGGAGAGTGTTACAGTTCCGGGATCTTGCAACTGACCCAATTACCTATCCTAATTACTTTGTCGATGGTTGTTGGAGGAAGAGAATGGGATACGTCGGTGCAACGGATTATGCTTCATACAAGAATATGTGGGTACTCGGTCTATGGCGCTACTTTGCCTACATCATGATCATGTGCATCTATTCAAGGAAAGCAGGCATGGATGCCATGGGTCATCACTTAGCGGCTGCAATGGTGGGTTTATCTCTCAACAAGGGCTATAATTTCTCTAACTAAGTATACAAGGACATAACTGACTAGATCTATACAGCAGAGAAGTTTAGATTCATGCCGTATCCAAGATTTATCCAGATGCTAATCAATGATGCGTTGCCAAATCTACCGGCAATTGGGGAAAGATTACAAGTTAAGCGAGTGGACAAGAGAGTATTTGCTCAATTCTTAAAGACAGGCAGTGTAGAACCTACCCCTGTGCATACTCCTCTCTTCGGACACTTAATCAACGAAGCATATGTGGCCCCAGATGGTTTCAGATGGTATAATCCCGAGTCGGAGCCTGAACTCAGTGAAAACTCTAACGAGCAAAAAGAGGAGGAAGTTGAAGGTGATGTTGAATCTGAAAATGAAGGAGACGAAGAAGAAAGAAGTGCTGGTGCTGAAGAATGTGACTCTGAAGCTAAAAAATCTGATTCATCTGATGATGCACCAGACCAATCACACCCGAGAAGAACGACAGCGGTGACCCTTCCCGGGTCGTCTTCTAAGAGAAAGAGACAAGATAGTACAAGCAGTGAGTATGAACCCGAATCTGATTCAGATGATGCTATACAAAGACAAAGAAGAGAAAGTACTAACAAGCGTCGGGGGGATAGGCCATTTGCGGCTATCCCTAGAGAAGTAGAAGCTAGTGTTGCACGGCAATAAGTGACTGAGGCCGTGAGCACTGCTTCAACCTCTACGTCAACTTCCACTCAGCTATATCAAAGGACGGGGAGGCGACCACGTGTAACAAGTCAAGCAGCTGCCGCTACTATCTCAGAGGAGGTGCCTGAGATAGTATCCCTACCAATTGAGACTATCCATCAACTGATAGTGATGACTCCAATTCAGACTGAGAATGTCACTATCACACCAACCACCATTGAAACCACCACAATCACAACCACCATCCCAACCTCCATCCCCACAACCACCCTTGAACCCATCAGTCAACCCTACAACTATGGGGACTTTACCCAGGGGTTTGACTTTGATGCGATCTTCTCATCTGCACCTCATACTGCTGAAGCCTCTACTTCCAGGGATCCTGATCCCCATGATGTGAGGATAACCACTTTGAAAACATAGGTTGTTGGTCTTCTTGAAACTGTTCGGAAATAAAGGGAAGAGTGTGAGGCTCAACAGGCTCAGATAAATTCTTTGGTGGACGAAGTTACTATTCTACGATGCCAGAGGACTGGGGGCTGAAGAAAGGCTTAAGAATGTGATGGCCTAGAATAAACTCATGATCAAGACAAGCAATATGATTCTGGGACACAGGATGTCTTTTGATCTACGGTTTGATATGCAGCGAAAAGAACATGAAATGATGGTCTAGTTAGTAGCTGACCTGACCAAGAAGCTTGCTGCTCAGGGGAGAGAGAGAAAGAGAAGGAAAATGAGAAGCCATCTAAAGCTACCGGTGAGGAGGCTTGTCATCTGGTTGATCTAACCAAGGATGATGACAAAGACAAGGATCCTGAAGTCGGTCCTAGTGGAAGTGAGCAACAAGCTTTGGCGATAGTGCCCATTTCTGCTGTTAGAATGGCTGAGGGGGAGTCGACTCACCAGGAAGGCGATGATGCTTCTGATAGTGGAGGTGATAAAAGAAAGTCTGCGGCTGAGGTGCTATACGACCTATCTGATGAGGTCATTCCATTGATTGAGCCAGACTATTCCAAAGAAGCTCATATCGATGCTCTTAGCAATCTGGAGGAAGGAGAGATCGAGTCTGATGATGAATGAGATGTGGATGATGAAGAAGTAGTGGTGGAGTTTCCCAAAGGAGACGGTGAAGGAGTATATGAGCTTGAGGATGGAGAGATCTTTGAAGCTCCAGCCTTTGAAGCTACTGCTAACACAGGTTCAGTCGAGCCTAAATTTGTTGCTGAGGCTAGTGGTGCAGCAACCTCGACTGAAGCCTCTCCCACCGATCCTCAACTTGTTGATCCCGAAGCGTGGAAAAACATATATCCGCAAGGATGGTTTACTAAGGATCAAGCTCCAGTCTGGCAAAAGACATCTATCATAGACAAACACGGAGCTAATGGAATGATCATGTCCGTCAAGTTTGACGACGACAAGAAGTTGTTCGCTATTAAACGAGCTGGTGGGGTTCAATACTTGAAACCTACCAGTGAAGCGTTCAGCTCCCTGCCGAAGTACGATCTGGTGAACCTCGCAAACCGTGAGCTGATGTGTGACACTAGTCATGTATCAGCAATGGGTTTGTGGAGAACACTACAGAAAGAGGGAAGATTGGGGAACTTTGAGATGTTTAAGCCTTAGATTCCCAAGAGAGTCCGGGACAAGAACTTCAGACATCCCGTGACTAACAGAAGCCTAAAGAAACTGGTGTACAACCCAGTGCGATGTGAAACCAGGATTCCCCTGAGCAAGTTATCTCAGGATATCCTTAGTAACATGTGGTACTGGTACGTGGACCCAAAGACGGGCGAGGCAGTGGTGATGGGAAAGAATAGGTCCGAAAGTGGAAGCTTGGTGCCAAAGGAACTGATCAGAGTCTTTGACGAAATCACTTTCATTAATTTCTCTATGAAAGATCTGACGGCCCTAAATGACAAATTCTACGTCCACACGGACGAATGGACAAAGCTTCAAGCATCAAGATACAACAAGTTGGTCAAGTTCTGCCTTGACTACAAGCTGAAGATGGAAGCTAAAGCTAGTGGAGTTTGAAGACCGAAGACAATCAAGAGCTGTTGTCAATAGGGAGTTTGTTGAAGCACGTTTGTGTGACAGACACTCTAGATGTTGTCTTAGATTTTGTACTTGTCTTTATGTATTTGTATTTGTATTTAAGTATCTGTATGTATTGATTATCGAGTTGTAATCATATTTGTATGTACTTAGTCTTGTATCTTTCTGTTAAGTGTTGTGCGCACTTAGTAAGTGCGCAGGATGTATATCCTACGTACTTAGCAAGTACGCAAGAACAAAGTCTGCGTACTTGCTAAGTACGCAGGAACAATAGTCCTGCGCACTTGCTAAGTACGCATGAAACAGGTCTAGTATATATAGCCAGTTAGTGACAGAATTATGTACGCACTCATTCTCTATGTAACCGGCTGTGATTATCAATAGACGAAGTTTGAAAGTATCTTGTGTCTTTGTTGTCGGTTTACTTTGTGTTGTTTGATACTCCACTTAGTCACGGGCATTCCACACCCGGTTCGACCAGGAACACACTTGCATGTGACGATCCGAGACACCCGAGGGACCTACAAGAAGCGACGCGTCGGTTCAACAACAAGGTTCCGACGTCTATAAATAGGACCGCCGGTTACTCCTCTTCTTCCCCTGCGATGGTCGCTAACCCCAATTTCACAAACGCTAATCGGTATTAAAGTCAAGGTCGGTTCCCCAAGAAGAAATCCAGAAACCTAGCATCAAATCCAAAGAACAAACTAGACCCTACGAATTTGTTGCAAACACCGTCACAATCGCAAAGTTGTGATGTTGCGATTAATAGAACGATCAAAATTGGAAACACGTATGTGATAGCCAAAAATCAATGGACGATGTGGTACTTCTGATGGTGGCATTTATGCGACGAATCAACCATTGTCGGTGGTGGTGTTCTTCAGATAGAGGGTGTCTAGAGAGAGGAAGATGATAGCAGTGGTGTGGGTTAGTTACAGTAAATAAGGAGGAAGATGACATCATGTCTAGAATAATCATTTTTCTAAATAGGTAGCTTTTAATCAGGGATTTTTAAGGATATTTTCTATTATTAAATAGGTAGCTTTTCATTAATGAAATAATTAGTTTAAATGGCTAATTGCATTCCACTTGAAATTGAAATTTCTTTTTATTATTCATATACCAAGTTATAAAATTTTGTATCTTTATATTTATATTTTATTAATTTTTGTAGAAAAAAATAAAACAAAATCAATATCTAAAACTTTCAAAAATTAATTGAGTTGTTTAAGAAATTTAATAAAATTCATGTGAACAATTTGTTTAAAATTTCATAAACATGTATGGGTTTGTTGTTTGCTATAATGTTTGTTTCGGCCGCAACACGTTGAGGCACAAATACTACACCGTTTATTTGGCATGGAGTTTAGCGTGGCTTTTCCATCGCCTACACCACCGTTTTCTTCCATCAACAACCACCGCAAGAACCGTTGCAACCTTTCTCCTTTAACGCCATTAAATGCGACGAAAAACCGTTTATTTGGCTTGGAGTTTAGCGTGGCTTTTCCGTCACCTACACACATTTGTCTTCTGTCAACAACCACCGCAACAACCGTTGCAACCTTTCTCTACTCATCGCAACCTTTTTCAATTTCAACAACTGTTGAAATTGAATGACAGCGTTTGTTGATGGATAGTCGTCCGAGGGGCCGAGGAGGGTACCACAACGAGTGGTGGAGGTTCGTGAACATTGAAGAATCTGAAAACATCCACACAGATAACCCCAAATCACGAGATGAAGATGAACTTCGTGCTGCGAAGGCGCTTACGGAGAAAATCCCTAGAGGATTCCAAGAGTTGAAGATCAAACAAGTAACCCTCCGAAGTTCAATACCGTCTTTTAATTCATTCTTTCTTCATCCCCTCAATCTTTTTTCTATTTTCTATCCATGATCACTTGATCATGTGAAACCTCAGCCCTAAAAACCCTCTAAGAATTTTAACTAAATCAAGAAATCAAGCTAACATCACTAACAATCAAACAAAGGATCTCGTTTGCAATGGCGGCTATGCCGTCGCATTCTGTGAATCCTCAAGACAACTATTACAAAAGTGGCTCTGCCGATGCTTTGAAGATGGACTTGCTGCGGCAAAGGCCGGTGGTGGCTGTGTGGCTGTGTGCCTTTGTGGCTGTGTGTGGCGAAAGAGAAATGGTTACAGGCTAGGATTCAAAATAGGAGAATTAGAAAAAATGGGTATTTGATATGAGAGAGAGAGCATAAGAATTTTTTTTGTGGAGGTTTATCAAAATGGGAATTAAATACTGTCCATTAGTGTAAAACAAGACTCAAAGTTTTAATTATTATTCAGTATTTTTAAAATTTATTGTATGTTATTTCACTTTCATATTATATAATTTAAATTTATATACTTTCCTATTAATGCATGAGCATCTTATATAACATTTTATCAAAATAAATTATATGATAAAATATATTTTTGCAGTATGTATAAATCCACTACTAAAACACTAACTATGACCATTGATTTGTAGCCTGTTATATAAATTTGTTACTACATTGATTTGCAATATTTATATAATGTAATTATGACCATTATAATATACTAATATTTAAGCATCGTAAGAATTATATTATAAATTCTCTATCATTTGTGTTTTAAAAGTAATAAATCTATTTAGCATAATATTTATACTATCTTAAAAAGTTGAATCTATAAACAAGAGAAGGAATGAAATATTAATAATCTCTGCTTTTAAACTGTTTGTTTTTAAAATTCATAAATATGTGAGTTGATTGTTTGCTATAGAGTTTGTTCCGGCCGCAACTCGCCGGGGTACAAATATTTGTTCAAGCAATTGACCATTAAATTAGTGAAACTTGTTTTCGTGACATAAAAGGTAGGGATTTTTTTTTGTAACGGCAAACAAACATTCCCGGAAAATGTACTCCTAAAAATTCACCTATTGTCCATTTTATGGGACTTGAACCATAAAAATTTGTTGGGGATAAAATCGCTTAAATTTTTTTTTTAAGTTACTTGGTTATAATAACAATATATATATCTGTGTTTTCTTATTTTAGTGAACTGTAAACTTCATCTCTCAAGTATTGCTTAATCTTCATGTGTGGCACAAAAGTCTTATTTCTTAAGATCTAAAAAAACATTATTTGACTTGGTCCCTCTTTTTGGTCAGTCAAACTGAAGTGATTGTCACACCATGAAATTTACGTACATGATCTTAGCTAAGTCCGAAGTACAATATTGACAAAAATAGGGGGAAGAAAATGCGAAAAATTGAGTGATTAAGGGGCCATTATTATTTATTAGCCTCCCAACTACTACGACCACATGAAACTTTCCAAGTGTCATTTCATTTTGGGGTTTGAAAGGGGTTTAGAATTAATGAATGAGAAGAGTAGAAGATTGTATTGATGGGATCGGTCAATAATGAGAAAAATGAGAAAATTGCAAATGGGTATACTCTGTTTAGGTTATGATTATCTTTAAATTATTTGGTTGTATTATAAATATTATGTTTTATGACTGGGTAAAAGAGTTTTTGATGATTATTAGTATTTGATGAACTTTTGAGTTCTATCGTGTTGTTCTCTTACACTTGTGATCCGATTTGTTCACCCTAGCCGGTCCTGCATCAATAGGCTTATCGGTAGTCACCGTCAAATGATTTAATTTTAATAACAACAAATAAAAGCCTAATTACATGAATAAGGAACTGAAAAGGCAAAAATATATCTCTCATCAAATACAGAAACATAAATATGCTCTGATAGGGCGATAATACGCATTTGACGAACCGAAAAAATTAATTACAAAAGGAACATGTATTAATGAAATAGAAATCTCATGTTTTGTCCCGCAAGGATCAAAATCGGAAGATGAAGGTGGTACAAGAATGGTTGGCTACTCACCACGCTACCACCAAAAAAAGTCAAAATCATTTCTTGAGATTAACAGGGTGTTTGGCATTCCTTTTCATATCTACTTAACTTATTAATTTATTGACTTATTAACTTTTCTAAAAACTAATAAGTTAAAGCTTGTTTTGGGCACTGCCATCACCAAGAAACACCATTTCTGAAGATTTTGGGTGGATCGGTATCTATGGTGAGGGGGGGGGGGGGGGGGTTAAAGAGTGATTATTTTCTTTTATTTCCTTAAGTTAACTCGGGAACACAAATTGGATCGTATCGATGAAAAACTTTGGAAGAGGTGGCTTTCAAAGAGGGATTTAGGTGGATCTGTGTCTATGGAGAGAGAGAGAACAACTTCCAGATCTTGAATTAGGAGATGAAAGGTACAAAGCCCAAATTACTTATTTGTCTCTAATCTCATGTTAACCACAAATTTAGAATCTGGAATATTTAATATTAAATAAATAGATATGGTGAAGTTATTTGGTTAATACAATAAAAGTCAGTTAACATTTGAAAAAATTCTATATATAAATAAAATTGGTTGAATTCATGAGAAAACTCATTTTCGTGAGAAAACTCGCGAAAACCGACCCAAATGAACTCCGATTGAGCTCATTACAGCGACGTTAGAACCGGCTCGTCAAACTTGATCTAAAGCCTAAAGCTAAACCCTAAACCCACCCCCCAAAAACCTAACCCCCCACCCCTCAAAAACCTAAATCCCCCACCTCACCCCCAAAAACCTAAATGCTGAGCTGGTTCCAACGCCGTCAAAATGAGTTCATTCGGAGTTCGTTTGAGTCGGTTTTCTCAAGTTTTCTCACGAACAAAGAGTTTTCTTATGATCATTCCCCTATATATATAGGGGACGGTTCCACTAAAAAGTGGTTTTTCGCTAAGAAATACTAAGAAGTGGGTCAAACGAACTCCGATTGAGCTCATTACAACGGCGTTGGAGTCGTCTCATCGAACCCTAACTCGGACCTAAAAACCTAAACCCCTCTCCACCCGCACCCCCAAAAACCTAAACCCCCCTCCAACCCTACCTCGAAAAGCCTAAAACCGCCACTGCCACCCCCACCCCCCAAAAACCTAAACCCCCCACCCCACCCCCACCCCCCCCCCCCAAAAAAAACCTAAACCCTCCCCCAAAAACCTAAACCCCCCACCCCCACCCCCAAAAAAACCTAAACCATAAAATCTAAACCCTAAAAGCTAAACCCTAAGTATAAACCATAAGGCTAAAACCCTAAAATTCAAACGTAAAATCTAATCCTTAAAAGCTAAACCCTAAAAGCTAAGATGGTAGAGTTCAACGAGACGGTTCCAACGCCGCTAAAATTAGCTCAATCGGAGTTCGTTTGATATCGTTTCTTAAGGTTTTTATCATTTCTTAGATTTTTTAGCGAAAAAACTACTTTTTATTTGATACTCCCCCATGTATATATATGTATATACATATTAATTTAATTATAACGTCATCCGGTTGTTAAATCCGGTCCGACCAGTGAACCTTTGAGACGTCTTGTTCGCTGTCCCGTCCAGTTCGGTTATGAAAACATTGCATAAAAGGACTGCATGTAATCCCAACTTCCGGTATCGATCTTCTATTCAAATGCATAATCTTCCATTTTATTTATATTTAAATAGTTGTATTTTCTTTAACCACTTATAACTTGATGCACTTCATTAGCGTTATAAAAATTCTTAACAACATAAAAGTTATAATTATTATTAAACAAACCTTTCATATGTACGATATTCTGATTGTGTTGTTTTGGTGTTTTAAAAAAGGCAAGGATGATAACTGATAAATTGAGCAAAGACTAATGGGGAGTCAACGAGTCAAATCTTTATAATTTATCTTCATCAAAATTATCCTTTTTTTCTTTAAACTTTGGATTATAATAAGTTGAGACGTGTTATGTGGGGGTAAAATGAGAAGCATAGGAAATTTCCAAAGCTATTGGCGTTTGAAAGGGGTTAAGGATGAATGGAGACAAGAACCAATAAATCAATGTCTTGAATGGCTTAGTCAATATAGAAAAAATTACCAAAGTTCACCCTATCAATGTGAAAGATTATTAGATGTTTTCGTCCCCTCCTTCATAGATGTAGAAATTAGAAACACTTATGTATATAATATAATGCAATATTAATGTAGTTCTGTTGGAATTTGCAATGATTCTCGTCTTCATTTTCGTGTCTGTACTTCTTTTTTGTCTACCTGACCTTCATTCTGCTACAACCAACAACATATCTATTCCTATCTGCCCAGAAAGCTTCAATTGCCCAGCTTTGCCCCCATTCAAATACCCGTTTTTTAATGTCACTGACACGCGATGTGGGTTGATCTGGGTTAACTGTACTTCCATAGGTGGGGAGATTCAATTTGAAGGACGGTCATATGAGATTGTTAACAAGTTTGCTGATCATAATTCTGATACTCTACTCATCCTGAACAGAACATTTGAGCAGCTTGTTAATAACAAAAGCTGCGAGGCGCTTATGAATAATTTGACTTCTCCAAGTCCAAGCCCTCTTTTGTATTCAATTTCAATAGCCTCCAACATCACTCTCTTCAAATGCGTAAAAAATATCACTTCTACTCAACAAACAGATGCTTATTTTCACCCACATGACTACAATCGCTACTACGCATGCAATGATTACAATTTCTACTATAACTACTTGAACGGAACAGTTCCAAGTGACCTCCCACGTACATGTCAAGTAGTGCAGCTGCCTGCAATATTGCCAAATCAACCTGGACTTGATGTAACCAACATATTTTCTCTCCTTTCTTATTTTCCCTCTATTTTATTTAAAATGTCACCTTCCTGTGACGACTGTTACAAAAATGGAAACCGATGCGAGACTATAAAAGGACTTGCTAATTGTTCATACGTTATAAAGGGTATTTACAACTTCTTTTTCACTCTTCGATCTTCCCTAGATTTTTTCCTTGTCCTATAATATATACTTTTGTCGTCTCCTTGCTGCAGAAAACCCAACCAGAGAACCAACAACCACTTTTATGTATCCGGGTAACTTGCGCCTAACATCCTATGTGTTGTTATTGGATATATAAGTGCATACACAAGAGTTCTTGAAATTATTTCTTTGTCATAATCACATAAACGATATTTTATTATTTGGTTGCTGCAGAAAAGCAAGGCAGAGGATGGACATGGATTAAGATACTTCGTAATAAGCCTCTTCGAAACTATGCGCTATATATATATGTATACATGTGTCTGAATGTGTTTCATTTTCTTGTTCTAGTTATAGCTGCATCAGTCTTAATCCTCGCGCTGTCTTTTGCCATCTTCATAATCTGGCGGTGCTGTAAGGGCAACCCTTTTTCCTATGTCTCATCAAAGAACAAATCTCCAGAGCTTGAAGACATAAGTCTCTCCTGTGGCGTCTCTGTTTTCTCCTTCAAGGAGCTTGAAGACGCCACCCAAAATTTCGACCCTTCTCGTGAACTAGGGGATGGAGGTTTCGGGGCTGTTTATTATGGTGAGAACTTGATTGTTTAAATAATAATGTCACTGATTGTTCAATTTCATTTGAAATCTCCCCGCCTGACCTTTCAATCTTTCTGAACAAGGTAAACTCCAAGACGGGCGAGAAGTTGCAGTGAAGAAACTTCATGAGCACAACTACAAGCGAGTCCAACAATTCTTTAATGAGGTTGAAATCCTCACCAAATTAAGGCACCCAAACCTGGTCGTGCTCTACGGTTTCACTTGTAGAGAAAACCATGAACTTCTCCTTGTTTATGAGTATGTACCCAACCGTACTGTTGCAGATCACCTACATGGGGAACAAGCAAATCCAACCCTGCTAACATGGCCAATACGGTTGAGCATTGCCATTGAAACGGCCAATGCACTAGTGTACCTTCATTCCTCTGAAATCATGCACCGAGATGTAAAGACTAATAACATTCTTCTTGATCACAATTTCTGTGTCAAAGTAGCAGATTTTGGTCTCTCACGGCTCATACCCAATAATGTCACTCATGTGTCCACTGCTCCTCAGGGAACTCCAGGATACTTGGATCCGCAATATCACCAACGCTATCAACTAACAGAGAAGAGTGACGTTTACAGCTTTGGTGTAGTATTGATTGAGCTGATATCATCAATGGTGGCTGTCGATTTGAATCGGTCTCAAGACAAGATTAGTTTGGCGAACCTTGCTTTAAACAGGATCCAAAGTGGTGCAATTGAAGAACTAATTGACCCGGTTTTAGGATCTGATACGAATCCTGAAATCATGAGCATGATCACATCAGTAGCAGAACTGGCTTTTCGGTGTTTACAGTATGAATCAGAGATGAGGCCTACAATGAATGAGGTGCTGGATGTATTAATGGATATTCAAGCCCTGGGAGGAACGGAAGTTTATGACAGTACCAGACACGTTCAAACCGTGAATGTGCCTTTGTCAGAAACCAATGATACAGTGGTTTTGCTGAAAGATTACCGGCCCTCTCCGGTCTCTGTCACTAGTGAATGGCAAAGTAATAATAGCACATCAACTACGCTAAGCAGTAATGGACATACATTATCAATGAAGAATATTATCAATACATAACAGAACCATGGTATCAAAGGATGCAAAAAGTATTATCATAAGATGGAAAACCAACGAGCTAAAGTACAAGGAATCTCCTAAAGTTTATGATATTTGGTTTGTTACATGTTGGATGTAACATATTCCCACATTCGTAAAAAAGAGAATATATATATATAAGCTGGGGAACTACTCCATTTATTGTAAATGATATTAGAGTGAACCTTATATGGACTAATGACATAATTTTGTGAGATTTGAGCCTGGTAAAAATCTTAATATTAAGTAAGTTAAGTCAAATTTTACTCCAGATTACTTTTCAACTATTTTCAATATTTTTAAAAGAAGACAATAAGAAGTACAAACATTTCAAAACTATAGTAAATTATGAAATCGAACTTTCTTTGTTTCAACTTATTTACTTGTCCTGAGTGGTTACTTCCGAGAGGATCCGATTTCGGATGGAGCTGTAAAACAAAAGGAACATTGTTAGCTTTGTCACAGGGAGGGGTTCCCTTGTGACCCGACTCTGGCATGAGAACCAGTGACTACATACTTGGAATAAGTTTTCGAAGTGCGTGTATATTGAGGAGATTTTTCATTACCTGGTTTGGAGAATTCTTGTGGGTATTTATACCCTCTGGACGATAGCGCCGCCGAGTCATGACTTATGCGTCCCACCTCTGCCAGGAGTTCGTTACATCAGATATTCATTGGTGTGACGCTTGTCACGTTAATGCACTGCGTTCCGTCCTATCGTTTCAGTAACCGACTGTGATGGTGCGACCTATTACCTACCTGGGTCCCGGAGCAAGTGCTGAGTTACGGCCGTCCGGTGTACTGATATAATAATTAATATGGATCCGTTACGTCCCATAAGATTTATTCTGTTACGGAGTATGTGGGGTTGAACCCCTTCAGTTTCTAAGAAAGGCAAGAATAATAATTGATAAATTGAGCAACGACCAATTAGGAATCTACGTGTCAAGTCTTGTTAGTTTGTCTTCATCATAAAGGATATTTTGATGATCAAAATTGACGTTTTTGGCATTTTCATGCAACTTGTTTTAAGACTTCATTTTCATACATAACGCAAATTAATAACATTTGCAAATTCTATTCACCTTGTGCTGCAAAAGTTTTTAGTAAATTTAATAAAATGGCCTCTAAAGTCCACTGGTGACTTTTTCTTAAAGTTTGGATTATGACAATTTGAGACGTGTTAGATGGGAGACAATGGGAACCACTTAATACTTTTCAAGTGTGTCCTATTGGCATTTCAAAGGGGTTAATAATGAATGGAGGACAAGAATCAATATATCAAAGTCTTGAATGTCTTAGTCAATATGGAAAAAAATAGTCAAAGTGATGGAATTTCTACTTTACTTGCCAGAGAAATGGGGCAAGAATTTGTCAATGTGAAAGCTTATTAAATGTTATCTAAGATTTATGAAATTATGGAGTCTCAAGAATGCAGGTGATAAGTTGGGTAGTTCTCTAATCTCTTTTGTTGGAATTTGAAATGATTCTTGACCTGTTTTCCGTATCAGTTCTTCTCTCTTGTCTAATCTCCTTCACTCTGCTACAGACCGAAACAGTTCTATACCTATCTGCCCAGTAAGCTTCAGTTGCCCTGGTTTGGCACCGTTCAAGTACCCATTTTTCAATGTCACTGACACGCGATGTGGGTTGATCAAAGTCAGTTCTTCAAAAAATGGAGAAATTAAATTTGGAGGACAGTCATATGAGATTGTTAGCAAGTTACATTATGATAATAGTTCTGATATTTAACTCATCCGGAACAGAACATTTGAGCAGCTTGTGAATAATAAAAGCTATATTTTACTCATCCGGAACAGAACATTTGAGCAGCTTGTGAATAATAAAAGCTGCGAGGCGCTTATGAATAATTTAAATTTTCCAAGTCCAAGCCCTCTTTTGTACTCAACTTCATTAGTTTCCTTCATCACTGTCTTCAAATGCACCAAAAATCTCACTTATTTTGAGGAACATAAATACAATAGCTACAATGGATGCAAAGATCATAGTTTCTACTATAACTACTTGAATGGAACAGTTCCAAGTGATCTCCCACATACATGTCAAGTAGTGCAGCTACCTATGAAAGTGCCAAATAATGTAGGACTTGATGAAATCAAAATATTTTCTCTCCTCTCCTCTTTCACCTCTATTTTATTTACAGTATCACCTTCCTGTGTCAACTGTAACAAAACATGCCGTCAGTGAGAGATTAGAAATGGTCATGTTGGGTGTGGGTGTTCAGACGTCATAAAGGGTATTTACTGCTTCTTTTATTTTTCTATCTTCATTTTTTCGTTACACCAGAATGCTATGTCTAACATAGTCGTAGGTCTTTTTTTCTCGCCCAATGATATATACTTTTTTTTCGTTTAGTTACTGCAGAGAAACAAGGCAGAGAACCGACACCAATTCCGTATCAGAGTAATTTCCATCTTGGATCCTATGAATACACCAGAGTTGATGCTTCTAATGTAGTCTTGAAATTATTTCTTCTCTATATCATACAACTAATCTTCTATAATTTGGTTACTGCAGAAAAACAAGGCAGAGAACGGACGATTACAATTTTGGGTAATATGCATCTTCGATCCTATGCGTTATTATAGTTATATGTACTAAATGTGTTGCATTTTCTTGTTCTAGTTATCGCTGGATCAGCGTTAATCCTCTTGCTTTCTACTTCTGTCATCTTCATAATCTGGCGTCACTGTAAGAGCAACCCCTTTTCCTATGTCTCATCAAAGAACAAATCTCCAAACTTTGTGGCATCTGTGTTTTCTCCTATAAGGAGCTTGAAAATGCCACCCATAATTTCGACCCTTATCATGAACTAGGGGATGGAGGTTTTGGAGCTGTTTATTATGGTAAGAACTATCAGTCACCAATCACTATTAAACAGATACTTTGAATTTAAAGCTTCTAATATAGAAGTCATATATTCATATATTTATGAAGAGAAAGACCAAGTAGAAGTAAGTAGGCAACCTTATAATATAGATCACTCTCCTCCCAAATTGAAGTGTCTCTTACCATTTACTAATTATTTCAAACAAAAATGTCATTGATTGTTCATGCTCACTTGAAAACTCCCAACTTGATCTTTCCATCTTTCTGAAAAAGGTAAACTCAAAGACGGGCGAGAAGTTGCAATGAAGAAACTTCATGAGCACAACTACAATCGAGTCCAACAATTCAGAAACGAAGTTGAAATCCTCACCAACTTAAGGCACTCAAATCTTGTTGTCCTCTATGGTTGCACCTCTAGAGAAAGCCGTGAACTTCTCCTTTTTTTATGAATACGTACCCGACGGCACAGTAGCAGATCACCTCCATGGAAAAAAAGCAAATCCAAACTTGCTTACATGGCCAATACGGATGAACATTGCTATTGAAACAGCCAGCGCGCTAGTGTACTTTCATGCTTCTGAAATCATACATCGAGATGTAAAGACTAATAACATTCTTCTTGATAACAATTTATGTGTCAAAGTAGCAGATTTTGGTCTCTCAAGGCTCGTACCGAATAATGTCACTCATGTGTCAACAGCTCCTCAGGGAACCCCAGGATACGTTGATCCACAATATCACCAACGATATCAACTAACAGAGAAGAGTGACGTTTACAGCTTTTATTATTCACGGCTTTCTCTAGAGGTAATGGAGATAGATTATCAATGAAGAATGCTATCAATACATAACAAAATATTTGGGGAACAAGCATGGTATTTAAGCCTACTTTTGTTTAGAAAATCATGAAAGTACCGTTGTAAATATACTCTTTTACTCGCATGTCATACTTTCTTTGCATTAATGTAAAGATAGGTAAATCCACTGTTGCATCTCATCTTTCGCCTCATAACATAAGAAAAGGTGAACTCTACACTATAAAGTAAAGAAACCTTTTATCTGAAAATGGTCATAATGTGCCACAATTGTTATAGAATTCTCCACCGCAACGCAATCTTCGACTTTCTACTGCAACACCAATCTAGAAACAACAAAAACGAAGCATTTTTTATTGAGGATAAAGATATATATTTTACAGACATAATTAACTAAAGATTAAATTACGGTTTAGTCCCTGTGGTTTGGTCAAAATAACATTTTTAGTCCAAACGTTTTAATTTGACCTTTTCAGTCCGTTAGTTTCATTTTTGTCTTAATTAAAGCGAGGCCATTAACGCTATCCATTTTTTTCTGTTAAGTTTGTGTTAAAAGACCATAATGTCCTGTTAGTAAAAATTAAAAAATATATATAAATACTACAATCTTTCTCCTCCTTTCTCTTAAATCCCTAAGAACACCTTTGCCATTTCTCCCTTTTTCTTTTACACCAAATTGGTGATTTCCGACGGATTGAATCGAGGAAAGAAAGGGTTTCGAATTTCCGAAAGAGGTGTTGAAGACTGTCAACCCAAATTTAGTTCCTGGTTCGATCAGACGGTTCCTTCACACCAGCGCCGCTGAGGTGTATGGCGAAACAGAGGAAGCTGTGAAGATGTTGCAGAAGCATTTGAGGTCATTTTACACAAAGGTGAATTTGGTCATGTTTACACAAAGGAACTAAAAAAGAAAGAGGTTGCTTCTGCAGCATCTTCACGTCATCTTACAACAAAGGAACTAAAAGAGGAAATTTATTCATTCTTTTCAAAATAACACAGATTTAACTTTACAGTTTACACACAATCACAAATCCAAGAGACAAAATCTATTCATTCTCCCGCATAACAAAAGATTTCCATATTCATAAAAATAAGCTAAATACAAGTTTATACTACTATATACCCAACACCTAAATATGGATTAAAGAAACCAAATCAACCTAAAGAAGAAGAAGTAAGAGTTGTAGCACTTAGCATGCTATTAATCAAACTATTTCACTATAGGAACTAAAAACCATTACCAAAATAGGGAATTGAGGAAATAACCAATTCATTACAACAAAAGAATGGTCTTCTTCTACTTCTTCTTTATCTCGTTTCGAACAGAAGAATCAGATGGGGGACTTGATTGAATTGTTTATGGAAGATTACCACGTTGGATATGGGTGTGATACAAGATCGACCATTAGCACTCTCCTCTTTCTTCTTTTTTTATTGACCGTTAACGCTCTTCTCTTTCTATGTTTTTTTTATCTTCCCTGTTCCATTTGGTGAAGAATCGCAGGTGTTGGTACGACTCCTTTGGTTGATTTGTACCTGAACAAGCTACAAAAGTTTATGCAAAAAAGGTGAAAACTTTATGAAGAATTGGGGTTTTTTTTATTCCGTCCCAAATCAATGAAGAAAAGATATAGACCCCAAATTTATGAAGATGATGAAGTAACCCTTGCACGACTTGATTTCACCGGCGATCATTCTAGGTGAGAGAGATGAAGCAAGTGATGCGGCGGGGCTGCGGCATGATTACAAGGGAGAGAGATGATCTAGATGACAGGGGTGGAGGTTATTATACTCTTTAGTAAAAATGCATATCGGTTCCAAAATACTTTTTTCAGTAAATTACTATTTGACTATCGTGCATTTTAACTAGTTGAGTCATTTATGTTAAAATCGTCGCTCTGAACCACGACGTTTCATTTTTGCATCTGTTTGAGTCCAAATGGCTAACTATGTTAGATTTTCTGTTATTTTTTTTTTAAAAAGACTAAAATACCCTAATTACTCAAATGGTTAAAAATAATTTTCGTCTTATTTTATTCATTTCCCCTCTTCAAGAACACCACCTACAACACACATGTGTGTGAATGAGAGAGAGAGAGATCGGGAGAGTGCGGGGGAGCCGCCAGCCATTTCCGGCGGGCTCCACCTCCGGCGTCGTCTCCGGAAAACTTCCTTCCACCAACCTGCCCTTGCACCTCCCCTTCTCATCAAACTTTCAACCTCAGCCACAATCCCTAGAGCCACCTTCTACAGCCAAGGCAGGGCTTACGCGACCATAGCTGGGCAGATCGGCCCCTGACGGCGGAAATCGGGTCTCGTGGTGACGTGATTCAAGGGCTACGTGTCCAAGAACAGTAGCGACAACGCAATTCAGACCAAAAACCCTTCTCCGGCGAGATCTGGCGGCGGCGCTAGGCATTGCGGAGACATTCAGAGGGGCTAGGTCGTAAGAGATGGCGAGATCAAATCTCCAGCGGCCTTCGATCACTAGCTCTTCTTCACTTGAACAAAATCTTCACAAGTTTTGGAGGAAGTCTGAATTAGAACCCCAAGATGTTCTTGAATTGTTACTAGGTTTTGAATCTAATGTTGGGAAATTGGGAATTGATGCCAAAAAGGTTGCATATTTTTGGGGATTTTCAGGTGGGCTATTGCTAGAACCAATATAGGTGGGGGCTTTAAGCATTTTGATCAATCTTTTAAGATTATGATAGGGTTGTTGGTTTAGGTCGGGTTGTACAAAGATGCTGAATGGGGAAAAAAAATTCATGTGTGTGTTCATATGCTTGATAAAAATGGTTTCTCTCTCTAGGGTTTGAGTGGAATGAAAAGGGAGATTAAACAAGTGGTTGGAAACGAGGTGGTGGGGGTGGTGGGGGTGGTGGTGGTGGTGGGGGTGGTGGAGAAGAAGAAGAGAGGGTAGAATATATAATGTTTTTTTTAACCATTTGAGTCCGAATGGTATTTTGGTCATTTCATAAAAAGTAAATGTTAAATCTAACGACGTTAGCCATTTGGACTCAAACAGATGCAAAAATAAAATGTCAGGGTTTAGAGCGACGATTTTAAACATAAGGGACTCAACTAGTTAAAATTGATAAACGTCAGGGACTCAAATAATAATTTACTTTACTTTTTTTATTACAAAATGTAGGCCCGGGGAGCCTTGTCGCGCAGCAGATATACACGGACATGTTCTGTGATTTGTGTGGGAACAAAGAAAACGAAGCAGAGAAAACACGAACAAAGACAATAGATAATGAAACGACACGTAATCCATAACATAGAAGTCATCCCGTATTACAGACTACATACCGAAGGAGCACACATCTCTCATCTAAGTTCACGGTCCAGGGGTCGGGAGAGATCGTCCCGACCCAGACACCTCTCAACCTTGTTCCAGAAGTTCCACCTACAAATGAAGACAAGTCTTCTATTTATAGAGGAAGGAACATTACCTGCGTACTTGACAAGTAGGCAAGGCAAAAGCCTTGCGTACTTACTAAGTACGCATGGTTTGGTCATGCGTACTTGACAAGTACGCAAGGCAAAAGCCTTGAGTACTTACTAAGTACGCAGGACCAAACTGGTGTGCAGGCTAAGTACTCAGGAACACCCTCCTGTGTACTAGCCATGTACACCGATACATAGAATTTAATCTATAGTTACAAAACATGCTTCTACAAACTCCCTCTTAAATATAGCATCAAATTCTATCTATCTCTAACACTGATATACATCAGTTTACAAAGAATGTCCTAACAGACTCCTCTAAACTAATGACATCAAGTGTCTTCTGGTGAGACTTGATCTTCTGGCATTCAACTTGAGATCTTCAAATCTTCAAACTTCAATCTTCAGTTGCCGAGTGATACACACGACTCCCTCAAACTGTAGCTTTCATTGTAGACCAAACCAAGTGCTTCAATAAGAACCAACTAACCGAACACAACTCATTGTAGTTCAACCTCTCAGCAGTAGCAACCTCCACCCTGACTTAGAATTCTGAGTCTGACAATGTCTTCCTAAACAGGTAACAATAGTATACTAAGACAACTCCAAATCAGTTAGCATATGATATAGAGTTTGAATTTCCAATAACATGCATCAAACTAATCAACTCCCATAGGAATTCCAGTAAGATAAACTTAAGTCTTCAACCAGATGTGTCCAACTCTATCCTGCATCTTCACGAGTCAACCAAATTCCCGAAGATGTTCATTTCCAATATCCCCTTTCAGTTTAAGCTCCATCTGACTAGACCAGAAACAAGGGTATGTTTCCTATCCCATCGGCCAATGATAAAAGGTTCCATCTTCAACTAATAATCCAACGAATATCCAGCTTCATATTGAAAACACACGATAGAATCAAACACGAAAAATATAGTTTACACGAGAAATCATAGTTGAGATCCATGTTACGTCAAAGAGATATATATAGGAAGTACCAACGGCTTTTCCACTACCTCTTTAATGTCTCATGAATACTAGATTTTATTCCCCGCATTTCTCTGTAAACTATGACCAGCTTCATTATCACGTCACTCAAATCCTCAAAAAGCACAACTAGCCAACTCTAGGATTTTATTCTTTTATTCCTTTGCAAAGATCCAAAACAGCAAATCTTTGGGTTCAAGTTGTTCCAGTATTCATCCCCTATTAAAGAAGTATCCCGGATACTCGTAGCCTACATATTCGTGTTTGAATACCTAAACAAGATGATTCTTTTTCCAAAAGACCTAAAGCAGCCACATCTTGACAAATAGAACGAGACCTTTAGCCGATGACGACCCAATTGCTCCCATTAGTTCAGCATTCATACCCTATTAAATAAGTATCCCGGATACTCGTAGCCTACATTTTCAGGTATGGACCCTTAAACAATGTATGACAAGTGGTATCATCCAACAAAAATCCCGTCCGTGTTTCGCCAAGCCTACAAATTCTGGTCCAGAAAAACCAAAATTACTATCTTCTAAAAAATGGCCCGAAACACGCGTACAAATGATCCCTAAAAATTTTGGCCAAGAAAAGTTTTCCCGCCAAATTTTTTTTTTTTGAATCCCAGAAGCTGGTTCATGCGTACTTAGTAAATACGCACATAAAGGGTGCTCATGCGTATTTAGTAAATACGCAAAGCCAAGTGCTCATGCGTATTTGATAAGTTCGCAAAGACAACCATGCGTACATGATAAGTACGCAGAGTCAAATACTCATGCGTACTTAACAAGTACGCAGGACAACTTCTCTTGCATACTTAGTAAATACGCAGGACAAAACCCATGCGTACTTAGTAAGTACGCAGAAAAGCTGAATTTGCGTACTTATAAAAAAGTAACAGCGTTCTTGACGGATCTTGAGGAGAATGCTCGAAAAGTGATGGATCTGAGAAATTAATGCTTCCAAAAGCTTAAAAAACATCATCTAACAAACCCTTAGCCTTCCAAACACCAAATGAAGTGATAACAAACTCGATTTTAAGGATTTTAGGTCAAAAGGTATGAACTGCTCCAAACCCTAAAAAATCAAATCTTGAACACAAATCAACGAACACCGATGCTCTGATACCAATTGTAGGTCCCGGGAGCCTCATCGCGCAGCGGATATACACGGACCTGTTTTGTGATTTATGTGGGAACAAAGAAAACGAAGTAGAGAAAACACGAACAAAGACAATAGATAATGAAACGACACGTAATCCATAACATAGAAGTCATCTCGTATTATAGACTACATACCGAAAGAGCACACATCTCTCATCTAAGCTCACGGTCCAGGGATCGGGAGAGCACGTCCCGACCCGGACACCTCTCAACCTTGTTCCAGAAGTTTCACCTACAAATGAAGATAAGTCTTCTATTTATAGAGGAAGGAACATTACCTGCGTACTTGACAAGTACGCAAGGCAAAAGCCTTGCGTACTTACTAAGTACGCATGGTTTGGTCATGCGTACTTGACAAGTACGCAAGGCAAAAGCCTTGCGTACTTACTAAGTATGCAGGACCAAACTGGTGTGCAGGCTAAGTACTCATGAACACCCTCCTGCGTACTAGCCACGTACACCGATACATAGAATTTAATCTATAGTTACAAAACATGCTTCTACACAAAAAAGTACGAAAATGCCCTTATAGTGTATCCCCATTTTCCTCTTCACCTGTACCACCTCGTTCTCTAAACCTTATCTCTCATCTCTAATTCTCTCCCGTACCACTTCACTTGCACAGCCATCGGCGCTTTCAAGGGCTTCAAGACTAAGGGGGTATACCCTTGTGAAATCTCCCGTGGGAATGAGGTGGCCGACGTGGGGCCTTGGAACATCTCGCCCTCTACGCTTCATCCACGCTCGTGAAAAGGAGCCGTGGAAAATTCAACGAGTGTGGAAGGGTTGTGTGCAACGGCTACAATGCCGTTTGGAAGGGTCCAACGACTACCTTCTTTTAATTAATTTTTTTTTAATTTATTTTCTATATAAATATCAACATTTTTTTTACAAAATAACACACACTCAACCAAATTCAAACCATTTCATTATTTCCATTCGATCTCAAACCTTTTCTTCAATTTAACTCATTCTCAAATGGATACGCTAGATTCACCCCCTTCGGAATCAGAAGGTTTAGCCACAATTATTTTCGAGACAGTTGCTACTGCTATCATTGAAATACTAAAAGACGATGTCAAGAGCACGAACAGGCCAACCTAGACACGAAGAGCCACTTTGAATAGAGACTGTGAAGCCGCTCACGATCGTTTGGTTCGCGAGTACTTTATCGATCCCCCACTTTATAACCATGACACATTTCGAACTCGTTTTCGAATGACTAAACGATTATTTTTACGAATTGTTAATGATTTGGAATAGAAAATGCATTTTTCAAATTGGGGTGGGATGCTAGAGGTAGAAGAGGTTTCACTCCTATTCTAAAGTGTACCGCCATTATGCGTCAATTTGCATATGGATCCGCCACCGACGAATTAGTTGATTATATAAAGATTTCCAAACGGCACGGGTTTGTTTATATAAATATTATAAAGGTGTTATTAACATCTACGGGCCAAAAACTTTACGCAAGCCGGCCGCAAACGACAAATGGCATGGATTTGTTTATATAAATATTGTAAAGGTGTTATTAACATCTACGGGCCAAAATATTTACGCAAGTCGGCCGCAAACGACATTCAACAACTATATAATTGGCATGAGGAGGTGCATGGCCTTCCTATAATTCTTGGTAGCCTAGATTGTACGCACTGGAGAGGAGTAATTGCCTAAATGCATGGAGCGGACAATACATGAGAGGTGACCATCCCGCCCCAACAATTATGCTCGAGGCGGTGGCATCACACGATCTATGGTTTTGGTATGCTTTCTTTGGAGTTTCAGGTTCAAACAACGAAGTAAATGTAACACCCCAATTTTTATGAATATAATATTAGAGGGACTAATGTTGTAACTAGGTGAAAATATAAGGCATTGAAGAGATCAAAGTTTAAGGACCAAAAATGTAAAAAACCCCTAAATTATTTCTGAAAAATGTATTGATTGTTCATGCTCACTTGAAAACTCCCAACTTGATCTTTCCATATTTCTGAAAAAAGGTAAACTCAACTTGATCTTTCCATATTACTGAAAAAGGTGAACTCAAAGACGGGCGAGAAGTTGCAGTGAAGAAACTTCATGAGCACAACTATAGTCGAGTCCAACAATTCAGAAACAAAGTTGAAATCCTCACCAACTTAAGGCACTCAAATCTTGTTGTTCTCTATTGTTGCACCTCTAGAGAAAGCCGTGAGCTTCTCCTTATTTATGAATACGTACCCAACGGCACAGTAGCAGATCACCTCCATGGAGAAAAAAGCAAATCCAAACTTTCTTACATGGCCAATACAGATGAACATTGCTATTGAAACCGCCAGCACGCTGGTGTACCTTCATGCTTCTGAAATCATACATCGAGATGTAAAGACTAATAACATTCTTCTTGATAACCATTTATGTGTCAAAGTAGCAGATTTTGGTCTCTCAAGGCTCGTACCGAATAATGTCACTCATGTGTCAACAGCTCCTCAGGGAACCCCAGGATACGTCGATCCACAATATCACCAACGATATCAACTAACAGAGAAGAGTGACGTTTACAGCTTTGATGTAGTCTTGATTGAACTAATATCATCAATGGTGGTTGTCAATTTAAACAGGTCTAAAGACGAGATTAGGTTGGCTAACCTGGTTTTAAAGAGAATCTAAAGATGCGCAATTGATCAATTAATTGACCCGGTTTTAGGATCTGATACAAATCCTAAAATCAAGAACATGATCATATCAGTAGCAGAATTTTCCTTTCGGTGTTTACAGTATGAATCAGAGATGCGGCCTACACTGAATAAGGTGTTGGATGTGTTGATGGATATTCATGCCATGGGAGGAGTAGACGCTTATGACAATACCAGAGACTTCCAAACCGTGAATGTGATGCAGTGGTTTTGTTGAAAGATTTCCGGCCCTCTCAAGTCTCCGTCGCTAGTGAATGGCTAAGAACTAGCAGTGCATCAGCTACGCTAAGCAGTAATGGAGATAGATTATCAATGAAGAATGTTATCAATACATAACAAAATCTTTGGGGAACAAGCATGGTATTTAAGCCTACTTTTGTTTAATAAATCATGAAAGTAACCGTTGCAAATCTACTCTTTTACTCGCATGTCATACTTTCTTTGCATTAATGTAAAGATAGGTAAATCCACTGTTGCATCTCATCTTTCGCCTCATAACATAAGAAAAGGTGAACTCTACACTATAAAGTAAAGAAACCTTTTACCTGAAAACGGTCATAATGTGCCACAATTGTTATAGAGTTCTTCACAGCACCAGAATCTTCGACTTTCTATTACACCACCAATCTATAAAACAACAAAAACGAAGCATATTTTCTTGAGGATAAAGATATATGTTTTACAGACATAATTAACTAAAGAGTAAATTATGGTTTAGTCCATGTGGTTTGGCCAAAATAACATTTTTACTCCAAACGTTTTAATTTGAATTTTTCAGTCCGTTAGTTTCATTTTTGTCTCAATTAATGCGAGACCATTAACGCTATCCATTTTTTCTGTTAAGTTTGTGTTTAAAGACCATAATGTCCTGTTAGTAAAATTAAAAAATATATATAAATACTACAATCTTTCTCCTCCTTTCTCTTAAAACCCTAAGAACACCTTTGCCATTTCTCCCTTTTTCTTTTGCACCAAATTGGTGATTTTCGACGGATTGAATCGAGGAAAGAAAGGGTTTTGAATTTTCGAAAGCGGTGTTGAAGATTGTCAACCCAAATTTAGTTCCTGGTTCGATCAGACGGTTCCTTCACATCAGCGCCGATGAGTTGTATGGCGAAACAGACGAAGGTGCTGTGAAGATGTTGTGGAAGCATTTGAGGTCATTTTACACAAAGGTGAATGTTGAAGCATCTTTTGGTGAAAGGCACTTTGGATAATGCTGAAGCGTTTGTTTTTCTACAATTCAGTCTTTATGTATTTGTATGTATTTGTGTTTGTCTTGTTGTTGATCGAGTTGTAATTTACTTTTGTCTGAACTGTATTATTTGACGTTTGTGTTTGTAAGTTGTATGTTTATTGGGTACTAAACAAATGCACATGGAAAGTCTTCCAGCGTATTTTTCAAGTACACAATTGGTCATGCGTACTTAGGTAAGTACGCATGAAGGTTGTTCATGCGTACTTACAAGTACGCATGACCAGGGTCTACAAATAGGCAAGTCTGTTTCACATTTCACAAGAGTTGTAATCACACACACAAGTACGCACGGGCTATCATTGTATCAGTCCAAAAGTCATTTCAAGTGTCTGTACTTGTGATTGTAAACAGTTGCAATAATAGACTGAGTATTTTGAGTACGAGTACTTGTTATTATCATGTTTACATTTGTCATCTTACATTGTTCCACCTAGTCACGAGGATTCCACACTCGTATTGACTAGGCTACACCCACACACACACGATCACGATCTGACTCAAACAAACACAACCCCAGGACCTACAAGTGGTATCAGAGCTTTTGCTCTTGTTTCCGAGTGTTGTGAGTGTGTTAGGAACACTTTTCGACAATGTTGTTCTGATTACACATCTATTGAATCTACATTGGTGATTTTCAGAACCTTGTTCATATACTTGTTCATCTTAGAAAAATCCCTACATCCGCCTTTGTGTTGTTGTTTTTTGGATGATTCATTCATCAATAGCTGATTAGAATCAATAATCTGATTCATTGAATATACCACATTGTTCATACACAACAACCGGTTCAGATCACTATTTGATCAGACAAGTGGATGCACTTGTTCAAAAAGTGACTCTGCATTGCGTACTTATTATTCCAGTGTACTTATTCTTCTCATGCGTACTTAGACAAATACCCAAGGCAAAACTTGTGCGTGGTTGATTTGTTCATGCGCACTTATAAGTACGCACCCTCATTTTTGTTCATGCGTAGTTAACAAATACGCAAGACTAGATTCAAATATGCTAATTGGTTTAAATTTTTGAGTTTTTGACTAAGTCTTACAAAATGGCAAATCTCCAGAACATCAGTAGCATGTTAAATTATGACAATGAAATACGTACTCCACTAAAACCACCAAAGTTACTAAACGTGAATGACTATTCCAACTGGTAAGCACGTTTTGAAGAGTACGTTTCATACACAGATTCAAACATGTGGATACCCATTCTTGAGGGGTATAAACATCCGACACATGAATTTATTGGTGAAATCCAACCTAAACCAATTTCTAGGCTTTTAGAAGAAGAAAAGAAGGCCTATGACCTAGAAAAGAAGGCACATGGTTCTTTAACCATGGCACTTACATGAGACTTATTTCACAGCTTCAGAGGTTATGACACTTCACAAGATCTTTCGAAAGCGTTAAAGAAACGGTTTGTGGGTAACAGTGATGTCAAGAACAGCAAGAGAGAATTGTTGAGGAAACAATATGAATGTTTTAGATACTTGGAGAATGAATCCATTGACGAACTTATCTCCAGATTCTATCATCTAAAGACTTAACTAAATTCTTATGAATTGAAATATCCCGATGATGAACTTGTGGAAAAGTTTCTTGATTCTTTACCACAAAAACTTGACATGCACACAACATTACTATGTGAAAATCCTAAGTTCTATGAGATGACTATTGACGAAGCAATAGGAAAGGTTCAAGCACATGGCATGAACTTAAGAAAGAAAGAGACCACTAGCAGACCTCTAATTCAAGAACAGTCAATGTACTTTGGAACTTCTTCCACATTAAAAACATCTGGCTCAGGGATTGCTCTATTCTCTGGGAATACTACTGAAGATGAGGAGAATTCTAAGGGTTGTGGTAGTTCTACATGTTTTGTGGCATTAGGGTCTGGTTCATATCATCAACATTCTTCAAAAAGTATTTCGTCTACTCACCAAAGTGCTATTTCCAAGATTGCTGAAGATCATGTTGCGCTATTTTCTTCCTGCATGCTTGCCTACGAGAACCTCATATGAGGAAAGTTTACCGATCCTGAAACAATTGAAGAAGTTTTCAACCAAGTAGATCCAGATGACATGGAGGATATGGATATTCAATGGAATATGGCTATGATCTTGAGAAGGGCGAAGCGTTTTTTAAACAGAACCGAGAGGAAATTCATTGGTGGACATTCGAATGCTAAGATCGGGTTTGATAAATCAAAAGCCAAATGTTACAAATGTATGAACTATGGCATTTTGCAAGAGAATGTAAAAAATATAAGGCACCAGCCTTAGGTTTCACTCGACCAAGTCCAGGAAGCAACCAGAATTTCAACAACCAGAACAGCCGCAGTCAAAATCAAGGGGTATCGTCAAATGCACTGGTAGTACAACAGGATGATAGCTTTTACTAGGGAGTTCATCTGGAAGATGCCATAATCTCACAAACTCAGATCGGGTTGATGGCAGAAATCATTGAAATGATGAAAGCTGAAGGAAGGGAAGCAACCGCCGCTGACCAACAAGAATCTGCACTCGCTCTTATGGCAATCGGAGAACCGTCCAGTTCTTCAACTGAGATAGATTCTAATTCTTTTATTGTTGTTTCTTGTGCAAACTGTTTAAACTTAAAAGGCGAAAATGATTGAATTCATGATCAAAACCTCTACGTAGAGCAGCTCTAAACTATAAAGAAAATGAAAAACGTTTGAACGATTCTATTGAAAATCTAGAAAAGACAAACAAAATTTTTCAATTAAAATCAGCGAACAACAATTTAATTAAGATGTTGCCAACAAAGGGTTAGAGAAAAAGAATGTCGAAATAGCCAAACTACAGAATGAGATTCTGAAGTTAAGTGGCAAAATTGAGAAGATGAAAAACTCTCGTTTTGTGGTGGAACACTACGAGTTTGTCGTACGACAAGTGAATGGCAAAGGTTTAGGTACTAATGCCATTCCTCCACCTGTTAATGGCAAGTTTGTCAATGGGCCAGTCGACATTGATTTGTCATTTTTAGATGAGTCTTCTGGTAAGGCTAATTCATCCTCTGATGAAGAATTTTATTCTGATGAATGTTCTGAGGACAACAAAGTCGAGGGTGTTATCTTAGAGGAGTTTCTTGATGAACCCAAAATTAACAAAAAAATTGTCACCAACCATGACAATTGCATTTTAACTGAGCCAGATTTGATTGAAACAAATGATAAATTGAAAATGATGCTTTATGGGGGTTTCAAAACCATAAAGCAAGTAAATAAGGAAACATTTTCTAACAAATTGGGAAAGAATTTTCAAGAAAACATGGATAAACATTATACTCCCAAAACTCAATCAACCTTAGGTCAGAAACAACCTACTGTTCATCAAACCAATCCTATTACTCATCAGGATAAACCATCAACATCTAAAATCATACAGCCATACAAGAGAGTTTTTAAGGAAAGAAGGACTTGCTTTCACTGTGATACATTCGGTCACATTCTTGTGAACTATCCAAATAAGAATCAGGAGAAATGGCCAGTTGTTCCACAACAGGCTAAATTCCCTAAAACACCATCAGTGAAGCAACCTAAGAAACCAATTTCAAAATTTGTGAAACCACCAGCCAAGCACATGGTTAAGCCAAAACCCATGGCTACACCATCTGCTGTGAAACGGAATAAGAAACTTGTTGTTCCTGGTGTATCTACCTCTGGTAGTACACAATCTGGTGAGAAGCCTGTGGTAAAACTCTCAAGGCCACAGAGGAGGAGACAGAATAAGAGATTGAGAAAACTTGAACAACGGCTAGTTGGTTGTCAACCGGGTGAAGTCCCTACTCGTTCACCTGTGGTTAACAATAGCAATCCAATTGTTCAAGAAAAATAAGTCTAGAGAAAGAAACTCATTACTTCTCAATTTTTTGATTCTGACTCTTCAAAAGAGTCACAGATATTGTACCGTCATGATTGCGAGTTAATAGAAGTCGTTTATTTTGAGAAAAATGGATGACCCAAGACCACAATGGCTTACGTCTCCAAATCTAATTAATTCCTTTTGACTCGTGCAGGGACATCCGTAGGGACCTATTACAAACCGTTGGTATGTTGATAATGGATGCTCCCGGCACATGTCAGGCAACATGGCACTGCTTCAAGATGTTAAATCATTCAGAGGGGGCTATGTGGCCTTTGCAGGAGAGAAAGGGGGAAGTATCACCGACCAAGGCGTAATATCAAATGGTTGTATTAGTTTTGACAATGTTAACTACTGTGAACAACTCAAGCATAATCTTCTAAGCGTATCACAAATGTGTGTTAAAGAGTACTCTGTCTGAATGTTTGATTCTCAAACCAGGCTTTGAGATTCCTGAGGAATGGATTCTGATGCGAGCTCCGAGAATGAACGATACATATCAGATTGATATGAGTGTGGCAAAAACCACAACATCAGTTGCTACTTGTTTAATTTCTAAAGCAACAGACTATGACTCAATCTTGTGGCATAGGAAACTTGGACACATTTCTTTTAGAAAAATGAATTACCTTGTCCAACACGGTTTAATAACCGGGGTTCCTATGTTAAGATTTTCAGTTGCAGATGACTGTATGCCTTGTAAAAAGGGCAAACAGCAACGAAAATCTCACAAGCCCAAGACCTAAAACTCAATTGATACCCCTTTAGAGCTATTACACATGGATTTATTTGGCCCCATAAGTATGAAGAGTATTGGTGGAAAGTCATTATGTCTAGTTATTACTGATGATTACTCACGTTTTTCTTGGGTTCATTTTCTAGGTACTAAGGATGAAACGGCTGAGATTCTTCAAAGTCTTATTCTAAGCTTGGAAAACTTATGCAAATTGAAAGTGAGAAGGATCATAAGTGATAACGGCACAAAGTTCAAGAATAATATAATGGAGCTTTTCTATATAAAGAAGGGCATTCATCATGAGTTTAGCGCGACGTATACACCTCAGCAAAATGGAGTGGAAGAACGGAAGAACAGAACTCTAATAGAAACTGTATGGACTATGCTGGCTGATGCCAAACTCCCAATTACTTTTTGGGCTGAAGCGGTAAATACAGCATGTCATACTTTGAACAGAGTTCTTGTGGTAAAACGTCACAACAAAACTTGTTATGAGTTAATCAACAACCGACCACCAAATCTGGACTACTTAATTCCTTTTGGTAGTCCATGCTCCTTGTTGTTACAATCCAAAGATCGTAAATCTAAATTTCATGAGAAAGCAACGGAAGGAATCTTTCTTGGATATGTTGCCAATTCTCCTTGCAAGAGGGTTTACAACAAGGAAACACACTCAGTAGAAGAATGGTTTGAGGTGGATTGCAGTAAACATAGCATTCCACCATAACCAACAGGTCCAGCATGGGGTTTTGATTATGACGCTCTTTTCAAGTCTTTCAATATTCCGGATTTATCTGCTGGAGATGCTGCTAGATTGTATGAACATTGTAGTGGCAGTGATCACTCCACATTCTCAACTAGGTCCACGGTACCTATTCCTACCGCTGATTCTAATGCTTCATCTGCATCGGGAACTCTTGATGGTAACACTAAAGAATACTCAACTGATCCTGAAAATTCGGGGGGAGATGAAGCTCAAATTGATCCTATTAATATTTCTTCTTCAGATACTCATGATGTGGAGGAAATTAGTACGAATCTTGATTCAGTTATCTAGGAACAGGATATACCAGAAACACGGGTGCATCGGAATCATCCAATAGACAACATCATTGGTGATGCTGGAGTTCAAGCAAGGAGTCGAACAATTACAAAGAATACTAGTCTGTACGCTAAGATACTTGATAAAGGTATCATGGAGAAATGCTTGCATATCGCCTTTGTATCCTAGATGGAGCCTAAGAATGCAAAAGAGGCTCTAACAGACAATTGTTGGATTGAGGCAATGCAAGATGAATTGTCACAATTCTGTAAGTTACATGTATGGGATCTGGTTGATTTGCCAAGATGAGTACACCCTATTGGTACTAGATGGGTGTTTAAATGCAAAATCGACGATCGGCATGTTGTGATAAAAAACAAAGTTGTACAAGGGTTTTATCTGTAGGTCCACATGACTCATCTCAGATCGATCTCGTGACAGGACGCCTCGATAACACGGAGTGCGGAATCCTACCTCAGGTAAATTGACTGCTAGAAGTTTATAGAAACAGCAGGTAAATAAACTTTCTCTTTTTATATCATCAAACACATAGAAGTTTCTCTTTTTATATCATCAAACACATAGAAGTTTATAGTTCAACTCTCTGCTCTCACTTGTCTGTTCGTACTAAACAGATTCTGTAAACTCTCTATTTATAGAGACACGTTCTGGTTAAGTTCGCTTCAAAGATGCTTAGGCGAACTTAACAAGTTCGCCTCTAATATAAGTTCGCCTCTAGCAGAACTTGTTCTAATACTTAGACAAAATCTAAACAATTACATAAAAACATAAACACAATAGGACCTAAACTATTACAAAGCTTTTGTCATACAATCTATGTCCTAACAGACTCCCCCTTGACAATAGCTTGTTCTTCTGTCTTCAGTTTTTATGACGAGCTCTTCCAGTTATCTGGTAATCTGCTTCCTGCATACACTCCATATCTCTAATATATCTCCAACACTCTTTTATACTAAAATCCTTGTTCTCTCCATTTATCAGTAAACATAATCTCATTCTTTCTTAACGTCCTCTAATCTTTCTTTGAGAAATTAATAAGATTCATTGCATCATAGACACTAACGATGACCTTATTGTCTTTATCATCAATCCTAGCTTCACCGGTATTCACATCTACATACCACCATTTCATATTCCCCAGAAAATCTTGTGGTATTTTCTTCAATGGTATCTTCTGTACATCACGTACTAGCTTGAACATATACTTCCAAGTCACAATCTCAGTCTTTTGATCTACAATCTTCACTCTTTTTCCTTTATGTGGCTTTAATCTTTCATACTTCCTTGATCCACCTTCTCTTTTAATCAGGTTAGCAATCACATCAGCTATTCCACACTTTGATCTATTAATCGGTGATTTCGTAGCTAGACCATTCATTTCACACCTTGGTAAGGTATTGAAATACTTGATCCTCAGCTTTAAATATTGAACACCATCAGATCTTTTAAGAGCAAACAACTTCGTGTCATCATCATAAAACCAATTGATGATTCTTCCAATACACCTCTCTTTATTCACATATCTTTCTTTCTGAGTAGGTTGTATAGGTGACTTTGGTAGTACTTTCATCCAACTGTTAACTACTTTACTCCACTGTTCTCTAGTCATTCCTGTATTTCTATACATCATAGGTTCTTCATTCAGCTTAGAAGACAGAATATGAGTAGTATTAACATCAGAATCTATCTTGGATTGAGCAGTATCATCAGGTGTAGTGATATCTTCAACAAAGTCCATAGAATCTATTACTCCATCATAAGAAAACTCAGGAATAACATCATCTTGGATGAAGTTATATGGAACATTCAAACCATCACTTCCTTCATATGTAACTTTATCTTTACTCTTTTCTATCTCAATTTCTACAATCTCTCCTTCTTCAACTTCATTATCCATCACATCCTCTTCAATATCATCAAACAATTCGTCAATATCATCCAGACATTCTAATTTCTCACCTTTTTCTTCTTCAGAATCTTGAAAGAATTCCAATAATAATATTTCTTCATTCACTCCAGAATCATTCTTGGTTCCTTCAATATTTCCTAATGTAGACTCCCCCTGAACTCTTGATATAGGATTCACGTCAGCGTATTGACAATCACCCTCAACATTACCACTAGGATCATTGTCATCATCATTCTTTCTTTGAACAGAATCAGCATGACAAGTATCATGTATTCTTAACTCCCCCTGAGCTTCAAGACGCTCAACAAGTTTGGACACCAGTAACTGCATGTCAGCAATCTGTGTAGCTTGAGCTTGAATGACCAATTGTCTCTGAGTATCAGTAGACACAAGAGTATCTACTTGAGTCTGCAAAGCTAGAACCTGTGATTCAAGGAAGGTAATTCTTTTAGAATCAGACGGCTTTGAAGGACAAGCATTAGATGTGTGTGGAACATGTGGAGAAAGCACCGGAGAAGGATGTTTAGAAGTAGGAGGTGTAATCAGTAAGGAAGCAACAAAAGTAGCGTCCTCAACACCTTGAGATGAATGAGCAGCAGCAATAGAAGCAGACATAAGCTTCAGAGCTTTTGAAACTGGAATAACATCACTATCCAAGTCAGAACTCTCATCAATTAAAGTTCTCTTGCCAAGTACTGATCCAGAAGGAGGATTCCGAACAGACTTACGCCTCGGTTTTCTGGCTTTAGATTTAATATGTTTCCCCGCATTAGCCAATGGTAACGTAGCCAACCTCTCATAATGATCTGAGCTAAAATCACTAGACGAATCAGAATCAGTAGCTTCAGAATTAGGTAAGATAGTATCACCGGAACTCGTATCGACAACATTTCCTTCAGCTTCATGAATAGGTGAGTTCATAGCTTCATGATCAAAATCATCCATATTTATACCCAAATCTTGTTCATTATCTTGAGCAATCTCTTCTTGAACTAGTTCATTAACAGGAATGTGAACCTGTTCTTGTGGAATAGGAACTTCTTGTTGTTGTTGAATAGGAACTTGTTGTTGTTGTTGTTAAACTTGAACTTGTTGCGGTTGTTGTTGTTGTTGAATATGAACTTGTTGTTGTTGTTGAACTTGAACTTGTTGTGGTTGTTGTTGTACTTGATTCTGGACTTGGCCTTGAACTAACTCCTCAGGATGAAACCAATTATCATTTGGTGGCTCAACAAAATCAGGATTGATTAAGTGACCAAACAAAGGAGTTGAAACAGGAATTAGAGCAGCATTTTGTTGTTTAACCTTAGTACAATCAGTAAAGATTCTTTTTGACATAGGAGTCAAGGTCAAACGGATTGGATGCTGAGGTAAATCCGGAATTAAATGGTTCATAATCATTTGCACGAACCTAGGGTACATAAGAAACCCTTGACCTTCTAGAGGATTGATTTACATGACCAACTCACGGTAGATATATAAAGCAAAGTTAAACCGTTTGTTTAGGGTCAATGCAACCATTGCAGCTTGTATTGCACTCTTCAAACCATCAGTACCAGCCTTTCTTAGAGACAAACATTGTATGATGACGTGCATAAAATACCTCCATTCTCCAACTAAACCTCCTTTTCTTGCTTGAGTATCATTGCGTCTGCCTCTGTAACCCATCCTCTGAAAACACACCATAATCAGTGTTCCAGGATAAGACATAGGATCGTCAACAGCACCTCCCAATGCCAAAGCAGCACGAATAGTTTCTACTGAAATAGCTACCTCCGTATTATTCACTGTAGCACGAAGTACGTGAGGTTCAACATCTGTATTTTGATGTACGGTATCCCAGAATTGTTGTGTAGGATCGTGAAAGTACAAGATGGTTCTGTTCTTAGTTGAAATTGGTGGAAACAATAGCAACTACACAAGTATAATCGAGTAAACAGAAAGAATACTAATAAGAACACTGTTGTATTAAGCTTTTGTGAATAAACGATCACAAATGAAAACTCAATCAAAAAGCACACATACAATGAAGTGTTTACAAAGTATTTATACTAACTTAGAATCAAGACAGACCCTTGATTCTAAGGATCAGATCTAACACAGACCGTTGATCTTTTGTATAAAGCTAACTATTACAAGTTTAGTCTAACTAGCTAACTTTATTGACGCGTCTTCTTTATGCATCATTACTTGCATGCTTGGAGAAGAGCATTGTTTTCCGTCATTGGTTGTACCATTGAGGTTCCTTCTGCTTTGAGTATGTCAGTAGCTTTTGCAGAAAGTTGTCAGTGACGCTTGGCATGGATAGTCAGCTGCAACGATTTATCTTCAAGGCACAAGGTTGTCAGCATCAAAGATGAGGATCAGCAGCAAGATGTGACCATCCAAAGCTGCTGATGATTTGCCTATCAGTAGCATCAAGTGTTGATGCTGATAAGAAGCCTATCCGCAGCAACTCTGGACTTCAGCAGATAAGGCTAATAGCTACAAAATTCTCTAAGTACAAATGTTGCTGATCTCAAAGTTTGCTGCTGACCAACAAACTGCTGCGGACAAGCTTATCTACAGCGGATACTTGCTCTTCTGCTGAAGAACAAATCTGATGTGGATAGCCTTATCTGCTGAAGACCAGAGTTGCTGCAGATAGGCTTCTCAGCAGCATCAACACTTGATGCTGCTGATAGGCAAATCATCAGCAGCTTTGGATGGTCACATCTTGCTGCTGATCATCATCCTTGCTGCTGACAGCCCTGTGCCTTGAAGATAAATCGTTGCAGCTGACTATCCATGCCAGGCGTCACTGACAACTTTCTGCAAAAGCCACTGACACACTCAAAGCAGAAGGAACCTCAATGGCACAACCAATAACGGACAACAATGCTCTTCTCCAAGCATGCAAGTAATGATGCATAAAGAAGATGCTTCAATAAAGTTAACTAGTTTTAGACTAAACGTGTAATAGTTAGCTATATACAAAATATCAACGGTCTGTGTTAGATCTGATCCTTAGAATCAAGGGTCTGTCTTGATTCTAAGTGAGTATAAATACTGTGTAAACACTTCATTGTATGTGTGCTTTTTGATTGAGTTTTCATTTGTAATCGTTTATTTGCAAAAGCTTAATACAATAGTGTTCTTATAAGTATTCTTTCTGTTTACTTGATTATACTTGTGTAGTTGTTATTGTTTCCACCAATTTCAACTAAGAACAGAACCATCTTGTACTTTCACGATCCTACAAGTGGTATCAGAGCTTTGGCTCAGATTAAACAAACTCACACTTGTTTAATCACTTCTGGTTCTATTCTAAACTCTCTCTTTCATCAAGTCACCCAAAAACACAAAAACAAAGATGGCATAGAGCAATGGCTTTGAAGACATCGGCAGCATCAACCGACCACCAAGATTGGTATCTGGGGAAGACTACGACATGTGGAAGAATCGCATGGAAATCTTTTTCTGTTATCAGGAGTACGGAATGTGGAAATCCATCAGGGATGGACCCTACACTCCCATGGTGGCCTCTGCTGACTCTGGAGGACCACTAGTTCCGAAGGAGCCCTCCAAGTACTCAGAAGAGGACATAAAGAAGATGGAGGTGGACTTCAAGGCACTAGGAGCTATCCAAAATGTGCCTTCCAAATGAAGTTTTTCATAACTTCAGAAGTTACATAACTGCTAAAGAGCTCTGGGAGGCTCTTGAGAAGATGTTTGCTGGCTCAGAGGAAGTCAAAGAAAACAGAAGGGACGTCCTGAAACAGCAATACAAAAACTTCGTATGGAAGGAAGGTGAGTCACTAACCGTTTTGTATAACAGGTACACGTACCTGGTGGGAGAACTGCAGTGCTCCAAAGTAAAGTTAGAGAATGAAGACATTCTCAAAAAGTTTATCAGATCTCTCCCAAGCTGCTGGACACTATATACAGTGTCTATAAGAAGAACGGAGAATTTAAAAACTCTCCAGATGACAGAGCTCTTTGTCATGCTAAAAACATATGAATTAGAAATGACTCAAGCCAAGGAAAGGAGCTCCAATCATCAATCAGCCTCTTCTTCCTCCACCATTTCATCTGCGCTTCACTCCGACCACTCAGTTCCTAGTTCCAGCAACTACTATCCTCCCATTGTCACCCATCCACAAACTCCAACCTCTCAAACAAACACCTCACCATTTCTCCTAGAAGCTCCTCCTCAAACATCAACCTCTGCTGCTTTTGTTTCTAAAAACTCAAGAAACATGTCCTTTATCAAGGAGGATCTGGAATGCTTTCATCCAGATGAATTAGAAGAAATGGACATACAGCACTCGTATGCCATGCTCTCTATAAGAGCAAAAAGGATCTACTCTAGAACTGGAAGACCCATTTCAAGTAACAAGTCCAACACTAGAGTTGGCTTGGATAAAAGCAAACTAAGATGTTACAACTGTAACCTATTGGGTCACTTTGCTAGAGAATGCAAGGCACCAAGAACAAATCCAACTACCCCTCAGTCAAGACAAGCTCACCAAGCCCAACCCAGACAACAACAACAACAAGCTATTCCTCCAGTTCAAACTGCACCCTGTGCAACTGTTGGAACTTCTGATTTCGACTTGAGCATCCAGTATGAAGAGCTGCCTGTCAACAATCAAGCTCTTATGGCAGACACTACAGAGATACCACCTCAGGTATTTGAACATCTTTTCTCTCAAGCATGTATTGATAAAGTTTTGGGTTATAGAAAGCATAACCAAAACCTTATAGATCAAAATGAAGAGTTTCATCAGATGAAGTCTGAGTTCAAAAAGGTTGAAAATACTTATAAAGAAAAGATTAACTGCCTTAAGAAAGAGATTTCATTATTAAAACATGAACAAACTAATCTTGAAACTCAGATTGATGATCTACTGGTCAAACTAAAAGCTACCAGAGCTGAACTGGCAGAACAGAAAGTTCATGTTGAAAAATATGAATTTTCCTCCAAAAAGTTACAAAGACTTTTAGATATTCAAGTCCATGAGAAGGTAAAGACTGGACTTGGGTATAAAAATGATCAGTAGAAATATGTTCCTCCTCCTGCTGACTATATTGCCATTCACGAACCAAGCTTCAATGTTGCAAATCTTGACACTGCAAACCGAAACCTTGATCCTTCAACGGATGAACCTTTCGTCAAAGACTGCACTACCTCATCGGAATCTGAGTCAACCTACTCAGACTATGATGAAACCAGTACATCCCCATCTATAGCTGTTCTGAATAGAGTTGAAGTTCCTGCTGTTATTCCAGCTATTCCAGCCCCTGTCCCATTCAAACATATCAAGATCAGCTATCCTCCAGATGGAAGAAAGCTAAACATTGAAAAAGGAGAGACATCAGGACCCACAAACCCCAAGCCTCAGTCAAAGCCGATCACAAAGAGGAAGGTGTTTGATATATGTCATACGCCTGAAGAAAAAGTTCCATATGTTTAAAAGACCCTAGAAGAAGCCACTTTTGAACATAACAAAGCTCATCCATGGAACTTCAAGGATCTGTTCCAAAGAAAGGACTATGTCTACCTTTCAAGAGACAAACTGGCAAGATCATGCTTTGTGTGTGGCAGATATAACCACACTGCCAGCACCTGCTTTCATTACCTGGAATATCAAAGAAATTCAAAGCAGCATGCCTTTGAAAAGACTAACAAAAACAAGAAGGTAAGAAGCTACGAGGTCAAGGCAACTAAGTTCAGGGAGTCTCTATCTCCCCCCAAGAGTGAAGCTGCCTAAATCTCAACAAACTTGCATCATTTGTGGTGAATCAGACCACTTTGCTGCAAATTGTAAATTTAACCCCTTCAACCAGATCCTTCATCAAGCCCCTCAAAGAAAAAAGGTAAAGAAGGATCAGCACACATTGGCTGTTAAACCATCAGCAGCCAGAAAAATTGTTGGTCATCAAGGGAAGCCCAAGAAAACAAAGCAAAAGCTTTCAGCAGCAACCAAATCTGCTGCTGATAAGCTAAAATCCCCCGCAGCAAAATCTTCTGCTGATAAGGCAAAGCCATCAGCAGCAAGAGTGTCCACTACTGATAAGTCAAAATCCAAGGCAAAGCCTTCAACAGCAAAGAATGTTGCCACTTCAGCAAAGCTATCAGCAGCAGGATCTACTGTTGACAAGCCAGAAACATCAGTAGCAAAATTCGCTGCTGACAATGTGAGGAAAACTAGAAAATCACCAACAAAGCAATGGAAAGCCAAACCATCTCCAAGCATTATCATTGGTTCTATTGACTGCAAACATACTGAAAAGGATAAACTAACAACCATCTTTTTCAAATCTGCAGATTCTTGGGTTCCTCTTACTAATTAGAAATCTATCATGTGCAGGGACAGCCAGGTCACAAGAATAACACCTGGGTGGTAGACAGTGGTTGTTTCAGGTACATGACAGGCAACAGATCCATCCTCTTCAACTTCAAACATTTCAATGGAGGACATGTTGCCTTTGGAAGTGACTCAAAGGGAGGATCCATTACTGGACAAGGAACTGTGTCCAATGAAAGAATGAGCATTGATAAGGTCAACTATGTCAAAGAATTGGACTTCTATCTCATGAGTGTTTCCCAGGTCTGTGACCAAAAGCATTGGATGCTCTTCACAGACAAAGAATGTTTTGTATTGTCTCCAGGCTTATCCACACCTCCTCTAGAAAGCATTTTATTAACTGCTCAGAGAAAAGAAAATCTCTATGTACTGGACATGAATGAAGTCACTCCATCTGGGAGTGTTTCCTACTTTTTATCAAAGGCCTCAGTTGATGAATCAGCTCTCTGGCACAGGAGATTAAGCCATGTTAATATCAAAACTATTAACAAATTGGTGAAGAATAATCTTGTCAGAGGAATTCCTGACAAAGAATTTCAGCTGGAAGACCACTGCATTTCATGCTTAAAGGGGAAGCAACACAAGAGCTCTCACAAGCCCAAGACCTTGAATACAAATGACACTCCACTGCAACTGCTGCATATGGATCTCTTTGGTCCTACAAATGTCATGTCAATGGGCAAGAAGTCATACTGTCTGGTGATAACTGATGACTACACCAGATTCTCATGGGTATACTTCTTGAGAACTAAAGATGAAACTGCTGAGATTATCAAATCCTACATTCTCAGGGTAGAGAATCAAAGCAATCAAAAGGTGAAGATCATAAGGTGCGATCAGGGCACAGAGTTCAAAAACCACACCTTGAACTGTTTCTGTGAAAGCAAGGGGATAGAAAGACAATACAGTGCTCCAAGAACTCCTCAACAAAATGGTGTTGCTGAAAGAAGAAACAGAACTCTTATTGAGTCAGCAAGATCTATGTTGGCTGACTCAAAACTGCCACTTACATTCTGGGCAGAAGCAGTTAGCACAGCCTGTTATGTGCAAAATAGAGTTCTAATTGTCAAACCCCTCAATAAGACACCCTATGAACTTTGGTTTCAAAAAATTCCCTACATTGGGTTTCTAAAACCTTTTGGGTGTCCATGCACCATTCTCATCACACATGGGTTTCTTCCTAAGTTTGGTGCCAAATCTGATGAAGGATATTTCGTAGGCTATTCCTCTCAATCAAAGGCCTATAGAGTATTCAATTCAAGAACAAGAATTGTGGAAGAATCAGCAAATGTGGAATGCAGAGAACACATTGTCTGTGAGCAGGGAAAAGGTCCAAAATGGCTCTTTGACATAGACTCCTTCTCCCAAATATTTGAGCCTCTCACCTTCTCAAATATGGAGTCTACGTCTACACAAACACCTGCCTCCACTTCATCCACTAACTACAGACTGGATTTTCCCAAATCTTCTATCAGTCTGAGAAGACCATTAATTGATCATCCATCAGTTGTGGAAGCAATTGAAGCAAGTGAAGCCGGAACAAGACTGTCTAATGTAACCAGCAACAGTCTGTCTGAAACTGAAAATCTAATTGAAGATTCCTCGGTAAATGTTGTAGTTGCTGATGATGCTATCACTGAAAATATGGATGTAGCTAATGATGTTGAAGACTCTTCCACCATGAATGAAGACACCCCTGATCAAAATCAAAGCAATTTGGAGAAAGGGATACAGCTGGAGGTTGTACCAGCTCAGAGGATCCACAAAGAACATCCTCATGAAAATATTATTGGCCAAGTCCACCAAGGAGTTCTCACAAGAAGCGAATCTCACGAGGCAAATGTATGCTTGTTTTCATGTTTCCTATCTCAGGTGGAACCCAAGAAGATAGATGAAGCACTCAAACACAGCAGCTGGATTAAGGCAATGCAGGAAGAATTGCTGCAATTCAAGAGGCAGGATGTCTGGAAACTTGCTGATCTTCCACCAGGTAAATATGCTATTGGCACACGATGGGTTTTCAGGAACAAGTAAGACGAGAGAGGCATTGTAGTCAAGAACAAAGCCAGACTTGTAGCTCAAGGCTACACTCAGGAAGAAGGAATTGACTATGATGAAGTCTTTGCTCCTGTTGTCAGGATGGAGGCCATCAGAATCTTCCTGGCATATGCTGCATCCAAGAATTTCACTGTCTATCAAATGGACGTAAAAAGTGCCTTTCTGTATGGGAAGATTGGTGAGGAAGTATAGGTCAAATAGCCTCCAGGCTTTATAGATCGTACACATCCTACTCAAGTGTTCAAACTAGACAAAACTCTGTATGGCCTACATCAGGCACCAAGAGCCTGGTATGAAACTTTGTTAGGATATCTACTAAGCAACAACTTCAGACGAGGTGCCATTGACCAGACCTTGTTTATCAAAGATGAAGGGGGAGAAATCTTACTAGTTCAAATTTATGTTTATGACATCATCTTTGGATCAACAAGGAAACAACTGTGCAAAGACTTTGAGATTCTGATGCACTCAAAGTTTGAAATGAGTTCAATGGGTGAACTAAATTTCTTCTTGGGCCTACAAGTCAAACAGGTCCCAAATGGAATCTTCATCAGCCAATCCAAATATGTAAAGAGCATTTTGGAAAGATTCAAAATGGCTGACAGCTCTGCTGCAAGAACTCCTATGAAAGTGCATCATCAGCTGACTCCTGATAAAGATGGCCAAGACACTGATCAACATCAGTACGTGCAATGATAGGGTCTCTCATATATCTCACTGCCTCAAGGCCAGATATCATGTTTGCAGTATGTCTCTGTGCAAGATTTCAAGCAGCTCCAAAAGTTTCACATCTTCAAGCCGTCAAGAGAATCTTTAGATACCTAAAGGGCGCCTCAAGACTTGGGCTATGGTACTCTAAAAATGACATGTTTAATCTGTATGCATACACTGACAGTGACTATGGGGGATGCAACTTGGACAAAAAGTCCACTTCAGAGGGATGTCAGTTTCTGGGAGGGAGACTGATTTCATGGCAGTGCAAGAAGCAAACATGTGTTTCAACTTCTACAGCTGAAGCAGAATACATTGCAGCTTCTAGTTGCTGTGCACAAGTCATCTGGATACAAAATCAAATGCTGGATTACGGGATGACTTTCATGGCAACTCCAATTCACATTGACAACATGAGTGCTATATCAATCACAAACAATCCGGTGCAGCACTCCAAGACAAAGCACATTGACATCAGGTATCATTTCATAAGAGATTAAGCTGAGAAAAAGAGAATTATTTTAACCAAAGTTCATACGAATGAGTAATATGCTGATTTGTTTACAAAACCTTTTGATGAAGCTAGATTTAAATATTTAGTTAAATCCATTGGTATGATGAACTTTGATTAAAATCTATCTTTAAAAATTCTATTTTTAAAATGTGTTTTGTCTTATGTTAAAAATAAAAGTTATAAGTCAGTAGCATTTTTTGTCCTTCAACTGCTGACAGGTTTAATCTTCAGCAGCAAAAGATTTGCAACTGACTGCCTGAAGTTATCAGCAGGAACAGGTTTCCTGCGGATATCCTTAAGACTGTCAGCAGCAACATCCTTGCTGCGGACCATTAAATCCGTCAGCAGCAGATGAGTTAACTGCTGACAGGTTTAATCTTCAGCAGCAAAAGATTTGCAACTGACTGTTTTAAGTTGTCAGCAGGAACAGGTTTTCTGCGGATTTCTTTAAGACTGTCAGCAGCAACATCCTTGCTGCGGATTATTAAATCCATTAGCAGCAGATGGGTTGCTGCTGACAGACTTAACCTTCCGCAGCAACCAAGTTTGCAGCGGACAGGCTTATTCATCCACAGCAACCAGGTTTGCTGCTGATGGGTAAATTTAAGTCCAAATTAACTTTTACCCACTGTAAAAATTAACGTCAGTCTTTACCATGACTGCATCGATGTATTACAGTTGTAACAGTAAAAGGTGAATTCGGTTGTACTGTACAAGTCATTTTGCTTTTTCCCTCCTCTGCCGTTATAAGAACAAATCAAATTTCCTTACCACCTCTTCACCTTCAATTTCACCCTAAACCCACATCACTTTCTCTTAAGTCCCCACAAAAATCAAAGCCCTTCATCCTTAAAACATTAAAAGCCTTTCATATTCTAAACCTTCCCTCCAAATCATACAACAATGGCAGACATCAATAACCCTGACGATAAGTTCTCCCCATACCATAACCTTACAGCATACCTAACCAAGGGAAAGAAATCCGAAGGATTCAATGATATGATCGACTTCTTATGTCGATCAAAGATCCACTTTGCCCTCACAACCAACCCTACCATATATATCCCTCATATGGAGGATTTCTGGAGTACCGCCGTCTACTCTACCGAAAAGCGGATTCCCCAAATCAAAGCCAAGGTAGACGGCAAGGGCATCACCATCTCGGAAGCCACACTCAGAAAACATTTTAAGCTTCAGGATGAGGGAGCAGCCATCTCATACTCGAAGGACGAATACATGAAGACCTTTGTATCCATTGGATACACTGGAAATCAGACCGAGTATACGATCGAGAAGGCGCTGATGGGCCCTCCATGGAAGTATCTCTGCCACACTCTTCTCCAATGCATATCTCAGAAGAGGAGTGGATGGCATCAGGTGAGCTCCGCACTTGCCTCAGCTTTCCATGGTATGGTCACTGACCTAGGCTTCAACTTTGCACACCTCATCTTTGAGGGTTTGAGATATAACCTTCAAGAGGGTGCAAAGCAACAATTTTTTATGTACCCAAGATTCTTGCAGGAGGTTTTCAATCAAGAACTAAAAGAACTCTCAAAACCTGCAAGAATCTACATCATGCTGGGACATAAAAATAATATTTTTCAAAGCATGAGAACTGTTTCCAAAAAGTTCTCAGGGGTCAATGTTCCATTGTTATCTTCAATGCTGAACATACAAAGTACCCTGGGTGACAGTTCAGCAATACCAGCTGATACTGATCCCACACCCTCCACCTCACATCCTGAACAACAATCTGCTTCCACCATTCGAACCCCTGTGCATACTACTAAAGATTCACAGGTAAAAAAATTACTTACACCTCTTTTGGATGTTATCGTTCAACCGGAACACAGGGCCCCGGTTGCAACGACATATACCAAAAAAAGGGGCAAGAGAACTCCTTCTTCTCTTGCCTCCAAGGCCCAAACCCAACCTAACAGCCCTCACTCAGAATCACAACATTCTGGTGAGAATATCATAAGGGACAGCCACATTTTTTGGGAGACTCCATCGGATGTCTCTCTATTAGGATCAAGATCACTTCCCGGATCCATAGAATAGCCCCCTTAGCCAATCCTCTCTCTTCTGAACTTAAGTGTTGAGTAACCTGATCAAGATGATGTACCTTCTCCAACTACCACTATCTCGGAGGTACTGATTGATCTTGCTTCCAACACACCCAACCCATGTTCTTCTACCCTGAAGGTCCACTCTAGGAGTTATGAAAGAGTGGATGTGGAAGAGGCTGTCACTACTGCTGGTCCATCAAATGACCAGGAGGACAGTGACAACATCGCTAAGACCTCGACCACGACAACTCACAATGAGGATGCTTCCTTGGAAACTTCCGTCACTGAGAGGAATCCCAGGCGCCAAGAAACCATGGGTGATGGGGATGCAGAGGCCAGGCCTAAGGCCCCATCTAGATCCAAGGATTCCACAACTGTGGATGAGGATAGACAGAAACTTCATAACTTGGAATTGACGGCCAGGGTGGCTATGCTAGAGGCTGAAGTGTCCAAACTAAGATACCAAGTCTCTATGCATGAAGCCCATCAATGCCCAACTGTACCTACTCCCTCTCTTGTATCAGTGGGCACCCAAACTGATGCTTATTCGTCCGCTGATGCAACCAAAAAGGGGGAGATGGTCCCAATGGAGGAAGACACAGAAAGTCTTGACGACTGGATTCAAGAGCACGCTGAATTTCAAAGCACACTTTTCAAGACAGCTTTTGTACAGGTCCATGACTTGCCAGCTTCAGATGACGAAGAAGAAGAGACATCTGAAGACTGGAAGTTAGTCGTCAGGGCTGTTGATGAGCTGTTGACTGATGCTGAAGACATAGAACAAACATATAGATCTGTCAGCATCATCCCTGAAGCAGCAGCCATCATAAGTCAATCCACTGCCCCCTAATTTACACTGACTTCAATACAGCTAGAGTTTGTCACAATACTAGCTTGGGGGTATGATGGAAAGTCTGAGAGGTTCTGGATTGGATGGGAGTTTGGCAGAGTAGAAGAGCTAAAATGGGACTATCTCAACAGCATCCAAGTCCTTCACCTATACCATCTACAATGCATTAACAACTCACAGGACCTCTCAGCAGAACTTGCTATTGGCAGGTTCTATGACTTGATGGAGGAAAATCTACCCAACTTTGAAAGACAAATACAACCAGCAAAAAGGGTAGCCTATCCTGAATCTTCAACAGCAGCAGAAAGAAGACTGACTCCTAGAAGACTTGAAATAATAAGGAGCAGTCTTCTCACTGAAGAAGAAGTTCTGTGCTAGAGAAGATTCCTGTACAATAGAATGGTCAGGGATGTCGAAGTGCAAGGATGGATAAGCACTGAGTCCCATGACTTCACCTTCTTCCTGAGCAATGTATCTTCTCTAACAATCAACATCAAGGAGATATTGCTCCTACCCTCAGCCTTCCTGCATAAGGTCTTTGAGCTCAGATCACTCATCTTCAATGTCAACTCCTTAGAAAGTCAAGAAATGATCAAGATCATCAAGGCTTCTTTGTATAAGGAGGAATCTGGATCTGACTCAGACCTATCCTTTCTCTCTTCTCCAACAGTCAGACTGAACACAGAAGAAGAATCAAAAAGAAGAGAAGAGGAAAAGATGAAAGAGGCATGGAAGGATGTGACAGGTATGGAATGGGAAGAAGATGAAGTAAGTTCCCCTCCCTTATCCATTCCCCAAATTGCCAATGAAGCTGAGGCTGAGATTCCAACAGCAGCACAATCATCTGATGTTGTGATCAGTGAAGCCGAAGCAGAGGCATCCAACAAAGATATGGGAAAGGGAATTATGACCAAAGAAGATGAAGAGAGGTTGCTAAGAGAGAAGAAAGAGAAGGAAGAAAGAAGAAGAAGAAGAAGAAGAAGAAGAAGAAGAGAAGAAGAGGATATGGCTAAAACAAAGAACAACAAATCCAGCTATATGCAAAACAGCTGAATGAGCTCAAAGTAAAGATTCCTGCAGTTTATCAAATTGAAGAAGATGAAGCTCTTGCTCTTCAACTGCAGGAACAATTCGACAAAGAAGAAGAAGAGATAGAGAAGAAGAATAAGGAAGTGGCTAAGTTCAGAATAACAGATTCTGAATTAGCCAAAGAAATGAGAGAGGAGTGGGTAAAGGCTTTAGTTTCTCAAGGTGAGGATGCAGACTACCTTGAGAAACTATCAAATAAAGAAATCTACAGAGCCTTCATGGGTCAACAGGGTCAATTGGCAAAGAATAAGAAGGCTGGAGAAGAAGAAAAAGCCAAACAAAAGTCCAAAAATACAATTGCCCTAAATCAAAGACCCCATGAAGAAAGGAAGATCATGATTGACTTCCTTAAGGCTAGAGGAGAGAGTGGAAAGAGGCTAGGTCCCATGAATTTCATGAACCTGCAAGCCCTCTATTTTAAAGTCAAGAAGGATGAGGAAGAAAGATTGGAGAAGAAAGGATGCAAGAAAAGGGGAATCATTCAAGAAGAAAGGAAAACAAAGAAACCCAAGCCTTCTCTCTCACCCAACACTTCTTCAATCCAACAACCTTCCACTCTCCACCCTAGACCTCCCTCCTCTCCTCCCTCAAAGTCCAAATCCTCACACCCAGCTCCCACTCATCAACAACCTCCCAAAAAGAAGAACAAACCCACTTCCAAACCAGAAGACTCAAGAGAAATAATCAGATGGTCATACAGCCCTCAAGACCAATGGTTTGAAGTGTTCAAGGGGAGGACAGAAGCAAAAAGATCAATTTATACATCAGTTGATGAGGTACTACAGTTTCCAGATTCTGATCTAAGAAGAATGATGGAGCTGGGTGAAGCCAATGAGCCTGAGAATGAAGGTGGGAGACATCTATTGCTGGTAATCAAACATTACTTCAACCCCAGCAAAGATGAAATCATTGATGTCAAACCTCTCCAATCCCACTCTCCATTCATCAGCTGGTCCTACAATGCTGACAAGAATGAATTCACACTGACAGATTTTAAAGGACAGAAGATGAGGTGTTCAAGCAAGGCTATCTTCAAAATGGTAAGCAAAGACATCAAGACTCTATCTGAGCTTCCTCTTAACAATCCCAGCATGGACCAGAGAGGATATGAGGTTGAAAGGATAGTCAGCAACGTGCAAAAGCTTCAGCAACAAAAGCAGTAAGAGAGTTTTGGTAGCATCAGTCTAGGGGGAGTTTGTAGAAATAAAGACTGATGGCTACAAAATTCTCTAAGTACAAATGCTGCTGATCTCAAAGTTTGCTGCTGACCAACAAACTGCAGTGGATACTTGCTCTTCTGCTGAAGAACAAATCTGCTGCGGATAGCCTTATCTGCTGAAGACCAGAGTTGCTGCGGATAGGTTTCTCAGCAGCATCTTTCTCAGCAGCATCAACACTTGATGCTGCTGATAGGCAAATCATCAGCAGCTTTGGATGGTCACATCTTGCTGCTGATCATCATCCTTGCTGCTGACAGCCCTGTGCCTTGAAGATAAATCGTTGCAGCTGACTATCCATGCCAAGCGTCACTGAAAACTTTCTGCAAAAGCCACTGACACACTCAAAGCAGAAGGAACCTCAATGGCATAACCAATGACGGACAACAATGCTCTTCTCCAAGCATGCAAGTAATAATGCATAAAGAAGACGCTTCAATAAAGTTAACTAGTTTTAGACTAAACGTGTAATAGTTAGCTATATACAAAAGATCAACGGTCTGTGTTAGATCTGATCCTTAGAATCAAGGGTCTGTCTTGATTCTAAGTGAGTATAAATACTGTGTAAACACTTCATTGTATATGTGCTTTTTGATTTAGTTTTCATTTGTAATCGTTTATTTGCAAAAGCTTAATACAACAGCGTTCTTATAAGTATTCTTTCTGTTTACTCGATTATACTTGTATAGTTGTTATTGTTTCCGCCAATTTCAAATAAGAACATAACCATCTTGTACTTTCACGATCCTACAGGTTTGTTTTTCTTTTTAGGAGGTTGTTGATGAGTAGGAGCTGGGTGTGAGGATTTAGACTTTGAGGGAGGAGAGGAGGGAGGTCTAGGATGGAGAGTGAAAGGTTGTTGGATTGAGGAAGTGTTGGGTGAGAGAGAAGGCTTGGGTATCTTTGTTTTCCTTTCTTCTTTTTGAATGATTACCCTTTTCTTGAAGCCTTTCTTCTCCAATCTTTCTTCCTCATTCATGGGACCTAGCCTCTTTCCACTCTCTCCTCTAGCCTTAAGGAAGTCAATCATGATCTTCCTTTCTTCATGGGTTCTTTGATTAAAGGCAATGGTCTTTTTGGAATTTTGTTTGGCTTTTTCTTCTTCTTCAGCCTTTTTCTTCTTTGCCAATTGACCCTGCTGACCCATGAAGGCTTTATAGATTTCTTTATTGGATAGTTTCTCAAGGTAGTCTACATCCTCACCTTGAGAAATCAGAGCCTTTACCCACTCCTCTCTCATTTCTTTGGCTAGTTCAGAATCAGTTATTCTAAACTTAGCCTATTTCTTCTTCTTCTTTTGAATTTCTTCTTCTTCTTTATCAAATTGTTCCTGCAGTTGAAGGGCAAGAGCTTCATCTTCTTCAATTTGATAAACTACAGGAATCTTTACTTTCATATCATCCAGCTGTTTTGCATACAGCTGGATTTGTTGTTCTCCGAGGAGAATGGCTATGAGTCTATCTTGAGTTTTCTTTATTTCATCCATCTCCTCTTCTTCTCTTCTTCTTCTTCTTCTTCTTCTTTCTTCCTTCCCTTTCTTCTCTCTTAGCAACCTCTCTTCATCTTCTTTCGTCATAATTCCCTTTCCCTTATCTTTGTTGGATGCCTCTGCTTCGGCTTCACTGATCACAACAGCAGATGATGGTGCTGCTGTTGGAATCTTAGCCTCAGCTTCATTGGCATTTTGGGGAATGGATAAGGGAGGGGAACTTACTTCATATTCTTCCCATTCCATACCTGTCACATCCTTTCATGCCTCTTTCATCTTTTCCTCTTCTCTTCTTTTTGATTCTTCCTCTGTGTTCTGTCTGACTGTTGGAGAAGAGAGAAAGGATAGGTCTGAGTCAGATCCAGATTCCTCCTTATAAAGAGAAGCCTTGATGATTTTGATCATTTCTTGACTTTCTAAGGAGTTGACATTGAAGATGAGTGATCTGAGCTCAAAGACCTTGTGCAGGAAGGCTGAAGGTAGGAGCAAGATCTCCTTGATGTTGATTGTTAGAGAAGATCCATTGCTCAGGAAGAAAGTGAATTCATGGGAGTCAGTGCTTATCCATCCTTGCACTTCGACATCCCTGACCATTCTATTGTACAAGAATCTTCTCCAGCGCAGAACTTCTTCTTCAGTGAGAAGACTGCTCCTTATTATTTCCAGTCTTCTAGGAGTCAGTCTTCTTTCTGCTGCTGTTGAAGATTCAGGATAGGCTACCCTTTTTGCTGCTTGTATTTGTCTTTCAAAGTTGGGTAGATTATCCTCCATCAAGTCATAGAACCTGCCAATAGCAAGTTCTGCTGAGATGTCCGTAGAGTTGTTAATACATTGTAGATGGTATAGGTGAAGGACTTGGATGCTGTTGAGAAAGTCCCAGTTTAGCTCTTCTACTCCGCCAAACTCCCAACCAATCCAGAACGTCTCATACTTTCCATCATACCCCCAAGCTAGTATTGTGTCAAACTCTAGCTGTGTTGAAGTCAGTGTAAATTAGGGGGCAATGGATTGACTTATGATGGCTGCTGCTTCAGTTATGATGCTGAAAGATGCATATGTTTGTTCTATGTCTTCAGCATCAGTCAGCATCTCATCAACAACCCTGACGACTAATTTCCAGTCTTCAGATGTCTCTTCTTCTTCGTCATCTGAAGCTGGCAAGTCATGAACCTGTACAAAAGCTGGCTTGAATAGTGTGCTTTGAAATACAGCCTGCTCTTGAATCCAGTCGTCAAGACTGTCTGAGTCTTCCTCCATTGGTACCATCTCCCCCTTTTTGGTTGCATCAGTGGACAAATAAGCATCAGTTTGGGTGCCCACTGATACACAAGAGGGAGTAGGCACAGTTGGGCATTGATGGGCTTCATGCATAGAGACTTGGTGTCTTAGTTGGGACACTTCAGCCTCTAGCATAGCCACCCTAGCCATCAATTCCAAGTTATGAAGTTTCAGTCTGTCCTCATCCACAGTTGTGGAATCCTTGGATCGAGATGGGGCCTTAGGCCTGGCCTCTTCATCCCTATCACCCAGGGTTTCTTGGCGGCTGGGATTCCTCTCAGTGACGGAAGTTTCCAAGGAAGCATCCTCATTGTGAGTTGTCGTGGTTGAGGTCTTAGCGATGTTGTCACTGTCCTCCTGGTCATTTGATGGACCAGCAGTAGAGACAGCCTCTTCCACATCCACTCTTTCATAACTCCTAGAGTGGACCTTCAGGGTAGAAGAACTTGGGTTGGGTGTGTTGGAAGCAAGATCAATCAGTACCTCCGAGATAGTGGTAGTTGGAGAAGGTACATCATCTTGATCAGGTTACTCAACACTTAAGTTCAGAAGAGAGAGGATTGGCTCAGGGGGCTGTTCTATGGATCCGGGAAGTGATCTTGATCCTAATAGAGAGGCTTCCAAAGAAGTCTCTCTAGTGTTGTGGCTATCCCTTTTGATATTCTCACCAGAATGTTATGATTCTGAGTGAGGGCTGTTAGGTTGGGTTTGGGCCTTGGAGGCAAGAGAAGAAGGAGTTCTCTTGCCCCTTTTCTTGGTATATGTCGTTGCAACCGGGGCCCTGTGTTCTGGTTGAACGATAACATCCAAAAGAGGTGTAAGTAATTTTTGTACCTGTGAATCCTTAGTAGTATGCACAAAGGTTCGAATGGTGGAAGCAGATTGTTGTTCAGGATGTGAGGTGGAGGGTGTGGGATCAGTATCAGCTGGGATTGCTGAACTGTCACCCAGGGTACTTTGTATGTTCAGCATTGAAGATAACAATGGAACATTGACCCCTGAGAACTTTTTGGAAACGGTTCTCATGCTTTGAAAAATATTATTTTTATGTCCCAGCATGATGTAGATTCTTGCAGGTTTTGAGAGTTCTTTTAGTTCTTGATTGAAAACCTCCTGCAAGAATCTTGGGTACATAAAAAATTGTTGCTTTGCACCCTCTTGAAGGTTATATCTCAAACCCTCAAAGATGAGGTGTGCAAAGTTGAAGACTAGGTCAGTGACCATACCATGGAAAGCTGAGGCAAGTGCGGAGCTCACCTGATGCCATCCACTCCTCTTCTGAGATATGCATTGGAGAAGAGTGTGGCAGAGATACTTCCATGGAGGGCCCATCAGCGCCTTCTCGATCGTATACTCGGTCTGATTTCCAGTGTATCCAATGGATACAAAGGTCTTCATGTATTCGTCCTTCGAGTATGAGATGGCTGCTCCCTCATCCTGAAGCTTAAGATGTTTTCTCAGTGTGGCTTCCGAGATGGTGATGTCCTTACCGTCTACCTTGGCTTTGATTTGGGGAATCCCCTGTTTAGTAGAGTAGACGGCGATACTCCAGAAATCCTCCATATGAGGGATATATATGGTAGGGTTGGTTGTGAGGTCAAAATGGATATTTGATCGACATAAAAAGTCGATCATATCATTGAATCCTTCGGATTTCTTTCCCTTGGTTAGGTATGCTGTAAGGTTATGGTATGGGGAGAACTTATCGTCAGGGTTATTGATGTCTGCCATTGTTGTATGATTTGGAGGGAAGGTTTAGAATATGAAAGGCATTGAATGTTTTAAGGATGAAAGGCTTTGAATGTGGTGGGGACTTGAGTGAAAGTGATGTGGGTTTAGGGTGAAATTGAAGGTGAAGAGGTGGTAAGGAAATTTGATTTGTTCTTATAACGGCAGAGGAGGGAAAAAGCAAAATGACTTGTACAGTACAACCTAATTCACCTTTTACTGTTACAGCTGTAATACATCGAGGCAGTCATGGTAAAGACTGACGTTAATTTTTACAGCGGGTAAAAGTTCATTTGGACTTAATTCTACCCATCAGCAGCAAACTTGGTTGCTGTGGATGAATAAGCCTGTCCGCTGCAAACTTGGTTGCTGCGGAAGGTTAAGTCTGTCAGCAGCAAACCCATCTGCTGCTGATGGGTTTAATAATCCGCAACAAGGATGTTGCTGCTGACAGACTTAAAGAAATCCGCAGGAAACCTGTTCCTGCTGATAACTTAACGTAGTTAGATGCAAATCTTTTGCTGCTGAAGATTAAACCTGTCAGCAGTTAACTCATCTGCTGCTGACGGATTCAATAATCCGCAGCAAGGATGTTGCTGCTGACAGACTTAAAGAAATCCGCACGAAACATGTTCCTGCTGATAACTTAAAGTAGTCAGCTGCAAATCTTTTGCTGCTGAAGATTAAACCTGTCAGCAGCTGAAGGATTAAAATGTTGTTGACTTATAACTTTTATTTACAACATAAGACAAAACACATTTTAAAATAGAATTTTAGAGATATATTTTAATCAAAGTTCATCATACCAATGGATTCAACTAAATATCTAAATCTAGCTTCATCAAAATGTTTTGTAAACAAATTAGCATATTGCTCATTCGTATGAACTTTGGTTAAAATAATCCTCTTTTTCTCAGCTTGATCTCTTATGAAATGATACCTGATGTCAATGTGCTTTGTCTTGGAGTGCTGCACTGGATTGTTTGTGATTGATATAACACTCATGTTGTCAATGTGAATTGGAGTTGCCATGAAAGTCATCCCGTAATCCAGCATTTGATTTTGTATCCAGATGACTTGTGCACAGCAACTTGAAGCTGCAATGTATTCTGCTTCAGCTGTAGAAGTTGAAACACATGTTTGCTTCTTGCACTGCCATGAGATTAGTCTTCCTCCTAGAAACTGACATCCCCCTGAAGTGGACTTTTTGTCCATGTTGCATCCCCCGTAGCCACTGTCAGTGTATGCATACAGATTAAGCATGTCATTTTTAGAGTACCATAGCCCAAGTCTTGATGCACCCTTTAGGTATCTAAAGATTCTCTTGACGGCTTGAAGATGTGAAACTTTTGGAGCTGCTTGAAATCTTGCATAGAGACATACTGCAAACATGATATATGGCCTTGAGGCAGTGAGGTACATGAGAGACCCTATCATTACACGGTACTGATGTTGATCACTGTCTTGGCCATCTTTGTCTGGAGTTAGCTGATGATGCACTTGCATAGGGGTTCTTGCGGCAGAGCAGTCAGCCATTTTGAATCTTTCCAAAATTCTCTTTACATATTTGGATTGGCTGATGAAGATTCCATTTGGGACATGTTTGACTTGTAGGCCCAAGATAAAATTTAGTTCACCCATTGAACTCATTTCAAACTTTGAGTGCATCAGAATCTCAAAGTCTTTGCAAAACTATTTCCTTGTTGATCCAAAGATGATGTCATCAACATAGATTTGAACTAGTAAGATTTCTCCCCTTCATCTTTGATAAACAAGGTTTGGTCAATGGAACCTCTTCTGAAGTTGTTGCTTAGTAGATATCCTGACAAGGTTTCATACCAGGCTCTTGGTGCCTGATGTAGGCCATACAGAGCTTTATCTAGTTTGAACACTTGAGTAGGATGTGCAGGATCTATAAAGCCTGGAGGTTGTTTGACGTATACTTCCTCACCGATCTTCTCATACATAAAGGAACTATTTACGTCCATTTGATAGACAGTGAAATTCTTGGATGCAGCATATGCCATGAAGATTCTGATGGCCTCCAGCCTGGCAACAGGAGCAAAGACTTCATCATAGTCAATTCCTTCTTCCTGAGTGTAGCCTTGAGCTACAAGTCTGGCTTTGTTCTTGATTACAATGCCTCTCTCGTCTTGCTTGTTCTTGAAAACCCATCGTGTGCCAATAGCATATTTACCTGGTGGAAGATCAACAAGTTTCCAGACATCCTGCCTCTTGAATTGCAGCAGTTCTTCCTGCATTGCCTCAATCCAGCTACTGTGTTTGAATGCTTCATCTATATTTTTAGGTTCCACCTGAGATAGGAAACATGAAAACAAGCATACATTGGCCTCGTGAGATTTGCTTCTTATGAGAACTCCTTGGTGGACTTGGCCAATAATATTTTCATAAGGATGTTCTTTATGGATCCTCTATGCTGGTACCACCTCCAGCTGTATCCCTTGCTCCAGATTGCTTTGATTTTGATCAGGAGTCTCTTCATTCATGATGGAAGAGTCTTCAACATCATTAGCCACATCAATATTTTCGGCAATAGCATCATCAGCATCTACAGCATTTACCGAAGAGTCTTCATTTAGATTTTCAGTTTCAGACAGGCTGCTGCTGGTTACATTAGACAGTCTTGTGCCGGCTTCACTTGCTTCAATTGCTTCCACAACTGATGGAGGGTCAATTGATGGTCTTTTCAAACTTATAGAAGATTTGGGAAACTCCAGTCTGTAGTCAGTGGAGGCTGGTGTTTGTGTAGACGTAGACTCCATATTTGAGAAGGTGAGAGGCTCAAATATTTGGGAGAAGGAGTCTATGTCAAAGAGCCAGTTTGGACCTTTTCCCTGCTCACAGACTATGTATTCTCTACATTCCACATTGCTGATTCTTCCACAATTCTTGTTCTTGAATTGAATACTCTATATGCCTTTGATTGAGAGGAATAGCCCACAAAATATCCTTCATCAGATTTGGTTGGGAGTTTGTGGATGGGTGACAATGGGAGGATAGTAGTTGCTCGAACTAGGACCTGAGTGGTCGGAGTGAAGCGCAGATGAGATGGTGGAAGAAGAAGAGGCTGATTGATGATTGGAGCTCCTTTCCTTGGCTTGAATCATTTCTAATTCATATGTTTTCAGCATGCCAAAGAGCTCAGTCATCTGGAGAGTTTTTAAATTCTCTGTTCTTCTTATAGACACTGTATATAGTGTCCAGCAGCTTGGGAGAGATCTGATAAAATTTTTGAGAATATCTTCATTCTCTAGCTTTACTTTGGAGCAGAGAATAAACGATTACAAATGAAAACTCAATCAAAAAGCACACATACAATGAAGTGTTTACAAAGTATTTATACTAACTTAGAATCAAGACAGACCCTTGATTCTAAGGATCAGATCTAACACAGACCGTTGATCTTTTGTATATAGCTAACTATTACAAGTTTAGTCTAACTAGCTAACTTTATTGAAGCGTCTTCTTTATGCATCATTACTTGCATGCTTGGAGAAGAGCATTGTTGTCCGTCATTGGTTGTACCATTGAGGTTCCTTCTGCTTTGAGTATGTCAGTAGCTTTTGCAGAAAGTTGTTAGTGACGCTTGGCATGGATAGTCAGCTGCAATGATTTATCTTCAAGGCACAAGGCTGTCAGCAGCAAAGATGAGGATCAGCAGCAAGATGTGACCATCCAAAGCTGCTGATGATTTGCCTATCAGCAGCATCAAGTGTTGATGCTACTGAGAAGCCTATCCGCAGCAACTCTGGACTTCAGCAGATAAGGCTATCCGCAGCAGATTTGTTCTTCAGCAGCAAACTCTGAGATCAGCAGCATTTGTACTTAGAGAATTTTGTAGCCATCAGTCTTTATTTCTACATGTTTAATATACGGTAAACTGATGTACGTATTAGCAGATAAGGCCACATGCAAACGTGAACGATTCAGAAAGTTGATAATTCCTTGAAAATTAACATCTTCAGACATATTTGGATCTAACAACGCCACTTGATTATGTTTGTACTCAACACGACGAGCCATCTGTAAATGTATTGGACAAAAACACACATTGGTCATCAAACATACAAAAAGAAAAAAAATAAAAACAAATTATAAAAAATTTCAACACAAAAAAAATTACAAGTCCAAAACACTACTGAGCCCTTAGGAGAACTTAATAAGTTTGCATCAAAGCCAAACAAGCGAACATGATAAGTCCGCTTAACCAACAAAACTCCAGTAAGTTTGCCTACTGATTAAGTTCGCCTACTAAGTTCGCTTAAACTGAGAGAAGCGAAGTTAATAAGTTCGCTTGCTAAGTTCGCCTGCAACAACTTTCAGCAAGTTCGCTTACTGCAGCTAAAACAAACTCAGCAAAAACTTTAACCCAAACACGAACAAACATCACCAAAAATCATCATTTCTCACATATTAGAAGGAATTTAAAGAAATTGGAACATAGGATTTAGTATTTTATGAATTAGAACACTTCTATCGGATTAATTTCACCAAAATCCACCTCAAATCCATGAATTCAGCAGTAAAATCAGTTTCAAGAACTTGAAAACTCCATGGATACAAAAACTTCAAAAATGATCAATTTCTTGTCAAATTGTACACAAAAACGTCTCTAATCACCAAGAATCAAACACAAATCACGAGCAAAAGCTCTGATACCACTTGTAGGTCCACATGACTCATCTTAGATCGATCTCGTGACAGGACGTCTCGATAACACGGAGTGCGGAAATCTACCGTATTAACGTTCGTATACTAATTGACAATACAAACAGCAGGTAAATAAACTTTCCCTTTTTATATCATCAAACACATAGAAGTTTACAGTTCAACTCTCTGCTCTCACTTGTCTGTTCGTACTAAACAGATTCTATAAACTCTCTATTTATAGAGACACGTTCTGTAATAGGCGAACTTAACAAGTTCGCTTCAAAGATGCGCCTCTAATAGACTAGGCGAACTTATCAAGTTCGCCTCTAGCAGAACTTGTTCTAATACTTAGACAAAATCTAAACAATTACATAAAAACATAAAGACAATAAGACCTAAACTATTACAAAGCTTTTGTCATACAATCTATATCAACAAGAGGGCCTGGATTACACCGAGGTGTATGCCCAGTTGCTAGAATTGAAGCAATCAGATTGTTCTTGGCTTATGCCTCATACGTTGGCTTCAAGGTCTATCAACTTGACGTGAAGAGTGCTTTGCTATAGGGTAAAGTTCATGAAGAAGTCTATTTCACTCAACCACCTGGATTTGAAGATCCACAGTTCCCTAATAAAGTGTATAAGTTGGATAAAGCACTTTATGGTCTTCATCAAGCACCAAGGGCATGGTATGAGACGTTATCCAAGCATCTACTATCTAACGCTTTTGATCATGGACAGATATATTCGACTCTCTTCATAAGGAAAGTAGAAGGCGATATTCTTTTGGTACAAGTATATGTGGACGATATCATTTTTGGGTTAACAAATGAAGAAATGTGTAGAGAATTTGAAGCGGTAATGAAGTCTAAGTTTGAGATGAGCAATATGGGTGAACTATCATTTTTCTTTGGATTGCAAGTCAATCAGAGGGAAGATGGCATTTACCTACATCAGACTAAGTATGTACACAATATCTTGGAAAAGTACAAGATGAATTACTGTTCTACTTATTGCACACCGATCCAAGTCAACCACAAGCTAAGTCCAGACAAGGACGGCAAGGACATAGATTGTAAATTATATCGTGGGATGATTGGTTCTCTAATGTACTTAACAGCATCAAGACCTGACATTATGTTTGCTATATGCTTGTGTTCAAGGTTTCAATCACAGCTGAGGGAATCACATTTGATTGCTGTGAAAAGGATATTCAGGTATCTAAAAGGGAAACCCCAATTAAGTCTTTGGTATCCCAAGCATCGATCATTTGATTTCAAATCTTACACCGATTCAGACTACGGTGGTTGTAACCTCGACAGGAAATCAACTTCTGGTAGATGTCAATTTCTAGGAGATAGGCTTGTCTCCTGGCAGTGTAAGAAGCAATCGATGGTTTCTATATCAACTTGTTGTAGGTCCACATGACTCATCTTAGATCGATCTCGGGACATGACGTATAGTGAACGCGAAGTGCGGAATCCTACCATGTTAACGCTTTGTATAACAATCGAAAATCGAAACAGCGGTAAATAAACTTTCTCTTTTATATCACCAAACACAGAGTTTACAGATTCTCAGAATTACACTCGTTCAAAGTCCCTCTGCTGCTACTCGTATTCTACACTGAAACTGTAAACTCGTATATATAGACAGAAACCTGCTATAGGCGAACTTAACAAGTTCACTTCAAAGATGCTATAGGCTAGGCGAACTTAACAAGTTCGCTCCTAAAGATGCTTCTAAGAACTTATACAGAATTTTATCAACAGTTACAAAACATGTCCTAACAGACTCCCCTTTAACTGTTGCTAACAATTCTATCAATTACAAGTCAAAGACTCTAAGACTAAGACATAATATCTTCAAGCTCATTGTCACCAGAATATGCTCCAACAGACTCCCCCTTGACAACAGCTTCAGAAGATTGTCATCAGTCTTCATATATCATCAAAAACACTGTAGTCTTCGTCTTATTCATCTGCACTTTCTCTTTCTATCTAGAAGAAAACTTGGGAGAAGGACGCCTTGTCAACTTCTGTCTGTAATATTCAGTTTATGCAAAGTAGAACAACCAAGAATAACCAACAATTAAGATTTTCATGGAAGCTGGAAAAATAAAATCTTTTTGGTTTTTCAAACAAAAGAAACACAAAATCTTTTTGGTTTTTCTCTATATAAACTGAAATGTAAAATACAAAATCACATCTTTTTGGTCGAACATCACGAGTAAGAAGATCATATCAGTATATATGAGATATCAATCACACATCTTGGATATAAAATCCATATAATATCAAATGGTCTCCTATGTCATTCTTTCAATCCTTGACCAATCAAACCAATATCTTTCAAGATTATCATACTCTATCTTTTCAAGACTTTCATATTACATGTTATGATACACGATAAACATTCAAAGAACATAGGATCAGGCTATGACACACAAATTCAAATTGTCAATATTATAAGATTTGAAACTAAAGCATCTCATTCCCACTTTCTTGTGAGTTAAGGTACCATTTAAGTATGAAATACAACGTGTACCACACTAGTATGCCAACAGAAAGTAAATGCACTATCTTCAAGACATATGAGATTTTACTAAAGATTCTCCGAATTTCCAGAATGAGGAGACATCACTTATCACGTGAATAGCAGAATCCAAATTGGATTGTATAGGAATCAATGAGATTTAGAATCGAATGATTCAATGTTTTGGATTATATATGTGGAATCATAAGATTCAGGTACGTGAATCCAACTGTTATGTGGATTATGAATTCAATGGAGTCAGTAAAGATGATTTATCAATATGATCAAAGGGCTAGTATATGTTTGACAGATGTTGTCAAGTACATATCTTGATTATACTTCAAATTGCATGCTTTTCGGGACATGGGCACTGAAGTAAATCGAATGAATAGTGCTAAGGATATAACCCGGGACATGGGCACTGAAGCAAATCGAATGAATAGATTCAGCTAGTTCCTTATCTTTCTCAACAAGATCATTATTTCTTTTCTCAATTTCTGCAAAGGACATATCCAGGTGATATGCCTGCTCTTTGATCTTCAAAGTCAGAGAACTAATATCCCTCTTCAATGATTCTATTCTTTCAATACACACATTCTCATTATCCTTTAATTTCTGGTTTACCGTGTGCATGGATTTCATATCACAAATGTGGTTTACGTTGTCATCCATAACCCTCATCATTTTATCCTTCACTGAAACACAGTTAGAACAAATCGTTTTAGAGTTAGAAACTACCTCAGGTTTTACTTCTGAAGAAGATGCACAGGAGCCAAGAATACGTCATCATCAGCTTCACCCTTTTGATCAACAATGACAGACTCCGCATCAATTTCTGATACACTCAGATCATCTTCAACTGTATGAAAGCTTTCTTCAGTCATCATATCACTCTCAGTAGATTGAGTACTTTCACAAGAACGAATACTCGCACTATCAGTTAAATCTGCAGAAGAATCACTTTGAGAATCACCATTCTTCTCCAATACATCATTGATCAATACCACAAACGCTTGAGTAGTAGCTTCACCCTTTTTCTTCAATGCTTCCCATAGATCTCTTGAAGTTGGACACTTCCCGAGACTATGAATGATTTCTTTTGGTAAAGACATCGTTAAAGTTTCACACGTTTTCATCTCTCGATCAAATTTCTGCTTTTCTACTTTAGTAAGAGTTGTCACTGGTTTAGGAACATCACTAAATTCCAGAAAGTTAAAAGTAGGATGCACATATCCTTCTATTATTGGTCTCCAAAAATTTTCATCATTTTCTAATACGAACTGTTCGAACCGGACTTTCCAGCTACGGTAATCTGATATGCACAAAAGCTTCGGTGGCATAGTTTCAATCTCATTATCATCACATGAAATTGACATTTTGAAATTTTTGCGAAAATATCCCGAAAAAAATTTCCCGCCAAAATACTCTTTTTAAGAAATTTCAAAAATTCAAAATTTTAAAAATGATTCAAAACAACCATATAAGCGAACTTTTTTTTTAAGAACACTAGCGAACTAGATAAGTTCGCCTAATACTACCTAAGCAAACTTAATAAGTTCACCTGAACTTCACTGAGCGAACTTGACCCCAAACGAATTTGATATCAAGCGAACTTAATAAGTTCGCTTAAATAAAAAAATCCAAAAAATTTAGTAAGTTCGCCTAGAAAATTAAGTTCGCCTGAATTGGGAGAAGCGAACTTGACAAGTTCGCTTGCTAAGTTCTCCTACACACAGATTCAGCAAGTTCGCTTGCTTCAACAGAATCAAACTCAGGAAGAACTCAACCCAAAAATACGAACAAAAATTCACCAAAAATCTTCATATCTCAAAGATTTGAAGGAATTAGACAAAATTGGACCATAGGATTACGTATTTTATCAATTAGAACATTTCTATCGAATGAATTTCTTCAAAATCCACTTCAAAATCACCAAATCAGCAGCAAAATAAGATTCAAGAACTTGAAAAACTCCATGGAAATGAAAAATCGAAAAGGTGATCAATTTCTTGTCAATTTGCACACAAAACCGTCTCAAATCACCAAGAATCACGAGCATAGGCTCTGATACCACTTGTAGGTCCACATGGCTCTTCTACAGATCATTCTCGTGATAAGACGTATCGTTAACGCGGACTGCGGAATCTTACTGAATCAACGATTGCATACGAAATAGATAATAGAAACAATCAAGTAAATAACATTCACTTTGTATTCCAATAATCACAGAGTTTATAGACTTGATTCATTCACTTCTTTATATCTCTAAAAAGACAGACACTGTAAACTCTATTTATAGACACATGATCAGCATTAGGCGAACTTAACAAGTTCGCCTCTAACAGACTAGGCGAACTTGTTAAACAAGTTCGCCTCTGATAGACCACGCGAACTTGACAAGTTCGCCTCTAGCATAACTTGTATAAACACTTAGAAAACATTTAATACAAAAACATAAAGACATTTAGATCTAAACTATTACAAAGCTTTTGTCATACAATCTATGTCCTAACAGACTCCCCCTTGACAATAGCTTGATCTTCAGTCTTCAGTTTTTATGATGAGCTCTTCCAGTTATCCGGTAATCTGCTGCATGCATGCACTCCATATCTTCTACAAATCTCCAAAAGTCTCTTATACTGCAATCATTGTTCTCTCCATTCATCAGTGAACATGATCTCATTCTTTCTCAACGTCCTCTGATCTTTCTTTGAAAAGTTAATAAGATTCATTGCATCATAGAAACTCACAATAACCTTATTATCTTTATCATCAATCCTTGCTTCACCAGTATTAACATCTACATACCACCATTTCATATTCCCAAGAAAATCTTGTGGAATCTTCTTCAATGGTATCTTCTTTACAGCACGTATTGGTTTGAACTTGTACTTCCAGGTCACTATCCTAGTCTTTTGATCTATGATCTTCGCTCTTTTTCCTTTCTGAGGCTTTAGCCTTTCATACTTCCTTGAACCACATTCTTTCTTTATCAAATTGGCAATCACATTAGCTAATCCACAATTTGATCTATTAATCAATGGTTTAGTAACTAGACCATTCATTTCACACCTTGGCAAGGTATTGAAATACTTGATCCTAGGCTTTAAGTACTGATAACCATCAGATCTTTTAAGAGCAAACAACTTTGTGTAATTATCATAAAACCAACTTATGATTCTTCCAATACACCTCTCCTTATTCACATATCTTTCTTTCTGAGCAGGTTGTACTTGTGACTTGGGTATCACCTTCATCCAGCTTTTCACAACTTCTCTCCACTGTTCTCTAGTCATTCCTGTATTTCTATACATCACAGGTTCTTCATTCAGCTTAGGAGACACAGTGTGAGTAGCATTAGTATCAGCATCTATATTGGATTGAACATTTTCATCATCAGTATCAATCTTGGATTGAGCAGTATCCTCAGACATAGTGATATCTTCAATAGAGTCCATAGAATCTGTTACTCCTTCATAAGAGAATTCATGAATAACATCATCTTGGATGAAGTTATAAGGGACATTCAGACCATCACAGCCTTCATAAGTAACTTTATCTTTATTCTTCTCTATCTCTATCTCCACTATCTCTCCTTCTTCAACTTCATTATCAGACAAGTCATCTTCAATGTCATTGAATAATTCATCAATATCATCCAGACATTCTATCTTCTCAGCTTCTTCCTCTTCAGAGTCTTCAAAGAATTCCAATAATAGAATTTCTTCATTAACTCCAGAGTCATCCTTGTTTCCTTCAATCGTTTGTGATGTCGACTCTCCCTGAACTCTTGATATAGGATTAATGTCAGCAGCGTATTGACGATAACTCTCAACATTACTAGTATGATCATTGTCTTCATCATCCTTTCGTTGAATAGACTCAGTATGACATGTATCATGTATCCTCAACTCCCCTGAGCGTCAAGACGCGTAACAAGTTTGGACACCAATAATTGCATGTCGGCAATCTGTGTAGCTTGAGTCTGAATAACCAGCTGTCTCTGAGCATCAGTAGACACAAGAGTATCCACCTGATTCTGTAAAGCAAGCACTTGTGATTCAAGGAAAGTAATCCTATCAGAATCAGAAGGCTTTGAAGGACCAGCCGAAGATTGAGGAACAGACGGAATAGGAGTAATCACAGGAGGAACAGGAGTAATCACAGGAGATGGATTCTTAGATCTCGGAGGTGTAATCAATAAGGAAGCAACAAAGTTAGCATCCTCAACACCTTGTGAAGAATGAGCAGCAGCAATAGAAGCAGACATAAGCTTCTAAGCCTTTGGATCCGGATTAAAATCACTATCTGAATCAGAACTCTCATCAACTAATGTTCTCTAACCAAGTACTGATCCGGAATGAGGATCCCGAACAGTAACTGTTGATAAAATTCTATCAATTACAAGTCAAAGACTCTAAGACTAAGACATAATATCTTCAAGCTCGTTGTCACCAGAATATGCTCCAACACTTGTGAAGCCGAATACATTGCTGCTGCAAGCTGTTGTTCTAAAATCTTATGGATCCAGCAACAACTCAGAGACTATGGCTTGAATTACATAGGAACTCCAATGTTCACCGACAATAATGCTACCATGTCTATCATGAATAACCCGGTGAAACATTCCAAAACTAAGCATATTGAAATACGTCACCACTTTATCCGTGATTGTGCTGAAAAACGCTTAGTTGAACTTGTGAAAGTTCACACGGATAACAATTTTGCCGACCTTTTCACAAAAGCCTTTGATCGTTCTAGATTTGACCATCTCGTCAACATGATAGGAATGTTCAATCCTGAGTGAAAAACATTTTTCAAAACAAACATATTTCTTGGAAGTTAAAATTATTTTCTTTTAAATTTTACTTTCTGTTTAGTTTATTTCTGTTAAAAAAATTATCAAGAAAAACCCAATCAAAATATAAAACTATAAAAAAAATCTCAAAGTCATTTGAAGTTAAGAGGAAATGATAGTAAATCATTAAGTGATCTAAATTTCTTAGACTGCATAATTAGGAAATGATTGCATCATGACTACTTAAACTGTTTATAAATTATCATTTAATTTGAATTGTAAGTAGGCTAGAAGCATTCATTAAATCATTAATAGTGTGAAAATCTAAATATCTCTACTGCAACTGTGATTTGAACCCATGTTATGTTGTGTGCGTGTGTAAAAGATGAATTAAAAGTTCATTATCAGAAATAGAATGTAAGATTTTGGCTAGTATTATCTTTTGAGACCAGTTTCAGGTTATGTCTTTAGCATAATTTATCGGTACACTTCACTTCCCATACTCACAAGTATGCAATGAGAAGTTGTCCCAAGATATGTGTTGACAACAACCGTTAAGCATATACTATCCCCTTGGATCACATCTGTTCCATTGAAGATATCTAGATAATAGTTGGATCCCCTTACCCGAATCTTCGGATTCCATATCTATTAGCCTGAATCATTACAAATAATCACTGAAAAATAAACCTCACAAACCAAGACAAATGAATCAATTGATTCTGAATCTTATGATTCTTGATAATCCTTATGGTTTCTGCTTGATTTTTCTGTACTAAACGATGTAACTTCAACCTGGAGATTCTGATAGTACTTGGGAAAATCTTAGATGTCGTGAGATAATGCATTTACTTTCTGCAAACATAACCGTGGGGTACACATTGTGGAACTTTAAATGGTACCTTAACTCACATGAATTTGATCCTAGAATGCTTATAGTTTCAACTCTTATAATATTGACAACTTAAATTAACTTGATGCATATTTCAAATTTTTTATAAGTAAGTATGTCATGATATGATCCCAATTTCTTTGAAATTTATCTTGTATCACTTTTGCTATGTGTTTTAGCCTGATATGATCCTCAGCTCATAACTTAACCAAAAAGAAGTTCACTGTAAGTATTCTGTTTGTCTAAATCAGGTGTATATATCATCAGAAAAATCAACAAAAGGATTTTCGGAGGTGTTTTAGCTTTAAACTTTGCAAAAGACAAAAAGATTTTATGCAAAACTCTTTCAAATTTGTAGAAAAACCAAAAATATTTTATAAACTTCTAGAAACATCTTTATTACACTTAGAATTGAACGTATCTATCAAGTTCGTCTCCAAATACTTCATAAAAATGTTTGAGTTCAAATTTAAGCAGGTTATAAGTCATGCGTACTTAAGCATGTACGCATAGCTTAAACCATGCGTACTTATTAAGTACACATGACTTAACTCATGCGTACTTGTCAAGTACGCATGGTAATGTTCATACGTACTTGCTTATGTATGCAGGGTCTGTAGAGCGGGGTATATATAATGGCAACGAGCATTTATTCCTCATTTGAACACTCTACTCCTCAGACCTCAGCATCCGCTCATATACTCTAAAATCATTGTGCTACAAAACCATTTTCATCCACATATTCAGTAATAGAATCATCTCTAGATCATTTGGTGAGAAACTCAACCAATTCCAACCATTAAATCTTCCAAAATTGAACCAAATATGTTGTTCTTTAGACTAGGGTTGATGACAAAATTTTGGTATCATTAACTTGATTGCATGTGAAATTGAGTACCAAACCATGTTTTTAATCATCAATCTAAGTCCTTTGACACTAAATTCATCACTTTAATTTTCTGATTTTGATTTTCTTTTATCTTGGTTGGAGCCGTAGATGGCGTCGGCCACTGTAAAATCAAACGGAGGTCGGCTGTTGTTGATAGTGATGCTAAAACGAGTCACATTGTCTTCCAATGACATTTTTGACACCCTTTGGACAAGATTCGTAGACCATAAACCCTGATTTGATGATTTCGGACTTGAACAGAAATTGCACTTAAAATAGACATACGTACTTACAAGTACGCATGAGGAATTTTTTTCATGGGTACTTGATAAATACGCATGGCAATGTTTGGTTGTGCGTACTTATACAAGTACACATGAGGTAGAAACTTTAAAAAACAAATTTAAGTCTTAAAATCTCATTAAGTGTCTACTATAGCTTAACTATTACAGGTATATTACTTTGATCTTTAAACTGTTCTAATCTTGTTTTATTGTGTCTTTTACATGTATGGCAAGATGAGCTTACACTGATGAGTTCAACATGATGGCTCTCACCGATCCAGAATGGAAAGGTGTGGCTGTGAACTACCAAGAGATAGTTACTTTTCTGAATCGATCCAGGATCGCCTATGCTATCTTAGAAAATCCAATTGTCTCCCGTCCTTATATTGAACAGTTCTGGGACACAGCAAAACTAGATTGCAGACCAACTCCAAATGTAATTAGATCTACGGTGGCTAATCAACGGATGGCTATTTCTGAAGACACAATCCGTCAAATTCTACAATTCCATGACCAAGCAACAGATCCTACTAACTATCACGAGTATGTTATTGATGGATGCTAGAGGCAGCGGATGGGTTACGTTGGGAGGATAGACTACCCATCATACAAGAAAGGATGGTTGCTAGATCAGTGGAGATATTTTGCCCACATCATGATTATGTGCATTTCTGCACGCAAAGCTAGGAAGGATGCAATGGGACACGATCTTGCATCAACAATGGTTATCCCTGAAAAGAGGTTACAATTTTTCCCGATACATATACAAGTCTATGCTGGAACAATTAGACGCAGCTAAAAGATTTAGGTTTCTCTTGTATCCACAATTTTTCTAGTTACTCATCAATCACTTTTTGCCAAATCTTCCACAAATCGGACAACGGTTACAAGTTAAACGAGTAGACAAGAGAGTATGTGTTCAATTTATGAAGGCTGGAAGCGAAGAACCCATTCCTGTTCACACACTACTGTTTGGGCACTTAATCGATGAAGCATATATTGCCCCTGCTGATGATAGATGGTATAGTATTAATTTTGAACCAGAAGCTAGTGACAATTCAGGTGAAGAGGAGGTTGAACACCAAGGTGATGGTGATTCGAGTAATGATGATTCTGATGATGATGAGAGTGATGGTGATAATAGTGATAGTGCGGAGGTAACGAACTCTGAAAGAAATATATCCGACTCATCAAATTCTGATGATGCACCCGATCAGGCACATCCACGTAGGAATGTTCAAGATTCCCTTCCTAAATCATCTTCCAAACGTCGACGAAAGGATAGTTCTAATAGTGAATTTCAACTTGATGATGAAACTTCCGAGAGTGAGGCTGAAGAGGCGCATATGGTAGAACGAAGAAAGAAATTCAGATCAGATCGCCCATGGAATGTTGTCATGGAGCAAATCAATGCCCGTATTCAAGCCCAAAGGAATCTGAAACAACCAACACAATTGTATAGCAGTCGTAAACGACAGAAAATTACACATGTGATTGTTCCTACCAAGACTCGGCCATTATAGGTAGGATTACAGTTGAGATTGGGATTGAAATAGTAGGAAGAGAGACGGGTAAGACTCGGCCATTCTTGGGCCATTTAGTCAATGAGAAGGGTATTCACGTGGATCTCGCAAAAGTTGAAGCACTGAAGAACTGGCAAGCTCCAAAAACCCCTACGGAAGTCCGCTCGTTTCTTGGCTTGGCGGGCTATTATCGACGCTTCATATCGAACTTTTCAAAGATCACGATGCCACTCACAGCCTTAACACATAAAGGCAAACCATACAAGTGGGGACCAAAACAAGAAGAAGCGTTTCAAACTCTCAAAACAGAAATTATGTGTTGCTCCTATTTTGACTCTTCTTGAAGGAAACAATGACTTTGACGTCGACTGTGACGCTTCTAACTTAGGCCTTGGTTGTGTTCTTATGCAACGACGTAAACTGATTGCTTATGCGTCTCGACAACTCAAAATCCATGAGAAGAATTATACGACACATGACCTCGAATTGGGTGCGGTCGTATTTGCTCTCAAAATTTGGAGACACTTCTTATATGGTACTAAGTGTGTGGTTTACACCGACCATAAGAGTCTTCAACACATCTTCAATCAAAAGAACTCAACATGAGGCAAAGGCGTTGGGTTGAATGTCACACCCCAACCGACGGCGGAAACGTCAGGGCGGGACATGTAGACTATTCATGAGCACAAGGTTGACTAGATTTCAATATTTTAATCATCAAATTTAACTTCAAATAATTCAACACAACCAAATTCAAACAAGTACATAAACGAAATACATAATAGTCTTTATTTAAATTTAACTAAGTCCAAAGCCTATTTGTAGCATGCCTTGATCAAACTCACTCATTAGCACCTGAAACATGAATAAAATAAAGTCAACTAAAAAGTTGGTAAGCATACACAGGTTTGTATATAGATAGCATATAGATTATGAATAAACAAATCCTTACATAACATGATAAAATAAGGCATTTATGGAGAGCAGCTATTGTGTAACCAAGTACAATCAAACCTTTGTAACTAGCATGCAAAATTGTGTTGTCGGTAATAATCATCCCAATCTGGGTGGGTTTATCAGACTCAATATACCTATCATTGTTAACCGTCAGCTTGAATAGTTAATGATTGCACATCAATTGCACACAAAAGTTAGCACACCTAGCACTCAGGCATAAAGCTCAAATTGCACACATGAATGTAAAGAGGATTTGTATTTGTGTAGTTTGTGTAAATGTAAGCAATAGTTTGTATAGTGTTCATGTTCCACACCAAAAAGTGTAAAAGAGTAAAAGGGCTATGTAATACTCACCTGATTCAAAAGGCGTAGCTAACACGAGAGACTAGATAGTAATATGATCTTTGTAATGCACAACGTTAACCTAGATTGGAATGTATATTGAATTAATAGTGTGCACAATAGTCTATGTCTAAGTCTAGGGTTGAATTGGACGTGTGTATAAAATTAGTGGTTTGTTTTTGAAAGGTATTGCATAAAATAAAAGTTTGAAATGGATATTTTTAGAACACTTTGATCAAAGTTTGAGTTTGAATAACCAAACAAATAAATTACAAAATTATTATTTATTTACTTAGTTATAAAAGTAATGTAGGTACTAGGGGTAATTAACTATAACTTAAATAAATAATTCTTAAATATAAATTAAATAAATAATTTTTACCTTATTTATTTTATTTTTAAAATATGTAACTTAGTCTATTAGTTATAAAAATGTATCGGGTGTTTTATATTAATTATAATTTAATAATTAATATTTTTTACCCTATTTGTTTATTTAAAAAGGTGTGTAAATACTGAGTGGTGTAAATAATATTTATGTGTAGAGTTTAATGATAAATATACTTTTAATTTTGAATGTTATAATAAATAAATTTTATTTATTTATATATTATTTAGGAATAAGTATTTGATCGTTTTAAATAAAGTTAATATTTTATAAATTTTATAAAATCAATTGTTTTTATTTGGAAATTAATTTAAATATTTAGATTTTTGTTTTAAAATTTTAATATATAAGTTTAACAACTAAATTTGAAATAAAACTAAATTTATATTGAAAATTAATAAATCTGGTTTTATTCTGTTATAAATATTGCAAGGTTTATAAAAATATTTTTTTATAAAGTTTTTGGAGTTTTAAAACTGTTTTTAAAAAAATAAACAGGCCACCCGGTTCGAACCCGGGTGGTTCCTGTGTGGGTAGTTCGTTTGTACCGCTGGACCAGTGGAGCTAATCGTGTACAAGTCCGGTCCGGTTGGATATTAACACGAAGGGGAAAGGAAGTCGGCCTTGATGTTCAGGACATGTGCAAAAAGGCCGGCTAGATACGGACCGTGGGTTTCGAACCCACACCGCCTAGTTCAGGTCCGAGTGTCTTAACCGGCTGAACTTGGTGGTTCGCTGGTCTTGTTAGTAAACCGAAAATTAAAATATGAAAAGTAATCCTAGTCAAATCCAAAATCCTCGCATAAGAAGATCAAGAACCTTAATTTGGTTTTCATTCTACGGGTTCTGCCTCTTCGAATTTGTATGGGCCTTTTGACGGGGTTCGGATACGAATGTAATGACACCATTTTTACCTGATTTGGTTAGCGGCCGAGGGAGATCGACAGGAACCCGATGGCGGCGATGCGTGGTGCTCGATCCGCGGCTAGGTGTGGAATGTAGATTTAAACAGGGTCGGGAGAGTTTGTGTTGAGTGTTGCGAGTGTGTATGTGTGTTTAATTTGTTCAATTTGCATATAATTGTGTCGTTTGCTTACGAATTTAATGTCGACAGCTGCGAGCTTCAATGACGCGTGAATTCGACGATTTTTTAAACGAATTGGGTCGCATTGAGGTACTAGGTACATTCGAGATTGACTGGTGCGTGATTTGTGGGATTGATTAAGCATCAATTACACGAATTGATTAGAGATTGACACGGGTTTGACTATGCAAAGTCAAACTCTTTTGAATTTGAATTGGCCGCGTAATCGGTTGGATTGGCTTGATGTTTGGGCCGGGACTGGATCGATTTCTGCTTGTGAATTCACGAGGAGTCCAACTCAACAAGGAATCGGTCGATGGCAGCCTTGGATTAACAAGGTTTGGGCTACTTTGACTTTTGAAAGTCAATGGGGTTCAAGAAAGTCAAAATTAATGTTTTAAAAGTCAAAATTTAGTGTGTGGGGTTAAATTTTAGGATTAGAGCTTTCTTGGTGCCTTTTCTAGTCAGAGTTCCTGCTTTCACATGATTGTCGGTTAAGGTAGCAGATAATCGAATAGCATCTTCGAGTGTTACGGGATTTGTTCCTAAGACAGTATCCTGAATCTGCCTAGGTAATCCACCAATGTACTTCTCAATGCAGCGGGATAAGGGTGTGACCATATGGGGCACAAGGAGACTCAGTTCATGAAACCGGTTTGTATAAGCCAGACTTTCACCACTGTCTTGGGTAAGATCCCAAAACTCAGCTTCCAGCTTCCTCACCTCATTCCGAGGACAGAACTCTTCGGTCATTAGTCTCTTAACCTCATCCCATGGTAAGGCCATGGTTGCCTCCATACCTCTAGTTCTCTTTTCCCCATTCCACCACGTGAGTGCCCGTTTTTTAAAGACACTTGTGGCATGACGAACACGAAGGTTATCAGGGCAGTCACTATTGAGGAAGGTGCCCTCAATACTTTCGAACCATTGAAGGAGTCCCGTAGCCCCTTCGGTACCATAGAACTTAAGAGGATTACACGAATTGAAGTGCTTAAAGGTACATTGCGGTGGGTTGGCACCACCACCACCATTAGTTCCCTGGGTACCACTAATGGCTCCATTAGCTTGGGTGAGTTGAGTTACAAGTTGTGCAAGGATAGCAGCAATGTCGGTGTTGTTGTTGGTCACGGTAGCACGACGGGGAGGCATTCTACAGATTTGCACAAGACAAGAAAGGATGTAAGAACTTATGAAAGTTATTTGGATTTAAAAGGATAAGATAGCAAATACAATAGTTAATCATACTTTGGATTGTACTCAAATAGTGATAAAATCACTTGAATACTATGACACATTAAGGTTAATTAAACTCATATAATTTTCAAGGAGACATGCTTTAGCCTATAAGTAAACACTCATCCCGAGAATTCCCAGGAAAGCATACGGGTCCCTCGGTTGATTGGGATTTATACGAAATGCTTTCCTAGACAGAAAACCCAGAATACATGTGTCACCCTTCCAGATTGCACGTGTCCTCTAATAATTAACAAAGTTTAAAACCTTAACGAAGAAATAAAGAAATTTTATATATTTAGATCCATGGAGTTTCCACATTCTAAGAAAGTGATGATAGAGAAATAGGTAATAAGGTTATGAGGCTTTAGGGTATCGGTAGGGATATTGTTCATTTAATTTATTATTTAAGTATAGTCTATTAAGTCATGAATTTTAACAAGTAAGGCATCAAAAATGTGATAATAACTAATCATAGTAAGCATGTAACACATAGCATGTAGCACATATCACATAATCATGAAGCATGGCATAAGTGGGTGTCCTAAAGTTATATTCTAGGTCAAGGGTGTCTAATAACCTAGTTCCCTATAACCAAGGCTCTGATACCAATATGTCACACCCCAACCGACGGCGAAAACGTCGGGGCGGGACATGTAGACTGTTCATGAGCACAAGGTTGACTAGATTTCAATATTTTAATCATCAAATTTAACTTCAAATAATTCAACACAACCAAATTCAAACAAGCACATAAACGAAATACATAATAGTCTTAATTTAAATTTAACTAAGTCCAAAGCCTATGTGTAGCATGCCTTGATCAAACTCACTCATTAGCACCTGAAACATGAATAAAATAAAGTCAACTAAAAAGTTGGTGAGCATACACAGGTTTGTATATATATAGCATATAGATTATGAATAAACAAATCCTTACATAACATGATAAAATAAGGCATTTATTGAGAGCAGCTATTGTGTAACTAAGTACAATCAAACCTTTGTAACTAGCATGCAAAATTGTGTTGTCGGTAACAATCACCCCAATCTGGGTGGGTTTGTCAGACTCAATAGATCTATCATTGTTAACCGTCGGCTTGAATAGTTAATGATTGCACATCAATTGCACACAAAAGTTAGCACACCTACCACTCAGGCATAAAGCTCAAATTGCACACATGAATGTAAAGAGGATTTGTATTTGTGTAGTTTGTGTAAATGTAAGCAATAGTTTGTATTGTGTTCATGTTTCACCCCAAAAAGTGTAAAAGAGTAAAAGGGGCTATGTAATACTCACCTGATTCAAAAGGCGTAGCTAACACGAGAGACTAGATAGTAATATGATCCTTGTAATACACAACGTTAACCTAGATTGGAATGTATATTGAATTAATAGTGTGCACAATAGTCTATGTTTAAGTCTAGGGTTGAATTAGACGTGTGTATAAAGTTAGTGGTTTGTCTTTGAAAGGTATTGCATAAAATGAAAGGTTTGAAATGGATATTTTTAGAACATTTTGATCAAAGTTTGAGTTTGAATAACCAAATAAATAAATTATAAAATTATTATTTATTTACTTAGTTATAAAAGTAATGTAGGTATTAGGGGTAATTAAGTATAACTTAAATAAGAAATTCTTAAATATAAATTAAATTAATAATTTTTACCTTATTTATTTATTTATAAAATATGTAACTTAGTCTTTTAGTTATAAAAATGTATCGGGTGTTTTATATTAATTATAATTTAATAATTAATTTTTTTACCCTATTTATTTATTTAAAAAGGTGTGTAAATACTGAGTGGTGTAAATAATATTTATGTGTAGAGTTTAATGATAAATATACTTTTAATTTTGAAGGTTATAATAAATAAATTTTATTTATTTATTTATTATTTAGGAATAAGTATTTGATAGTTTTAAATAAAGTTAATATTTTATAAATTTAATAAAATCAATTGTTTTTATTTGGAAATTAATTTAAATATTAAGATTTTTGTTTCAAAAATTTAATATATAAGTTTAACAACTAAATTTGAAATAAAACTGAATTTATATTGAAAATTAATAAATCTGATTTTATTCTGTTATAAATATTGCAAGGTTTATAAAAATATTTTTTTTATAAAGTTTTTGGAGTTTTAAAACTGTTTTTAAAAAAATAAATAGGCCACCCGGTTCGAACCCAGGTGGTTCCTGTGTGGGTAGTTCGTTTGTACCGCTGGACCAGTGGAGCTAATCGTGTACAAGTCCGGTCCGGTTGGATATTAACACGAAGGGGAAAGGAAGTCGGCCTTGATGTTCAGGACATGTGCAAAAAGGCCGGCCGGATACGAGCTGTGGGTTTCGAACCCACACAGCCTAGTTCAGGTCCGAGTGTCTTAACCGGCTGAACTAGGTGGTTCGCTGGTCTTGTTAGTAAACCGAAAATTAAAATATGAAAAGTAATCCTAGTCAAATCCCCAAATCCGATTCGCATAAGTAGATCAAGAACCCTAATTTGGTTTTCATTCTACGGGTTCTGCCTCTGCGAATTTGTATGGGGCTTTTGACAGGGGTTCGGATACGAATGTAATGACACCATTTTTACCTGATTTGGTTAGCGGGCGAGGGAGATCGACAGGAACCCGAGGGCGGCGATGCGTGGTGCTCGATCGGCGGCTAGGTGTGGAATGTAGATTCAAACAGGGTCGGGAGAGTTTGTGTTGAGTGTTGCGAGTGTGTATGTGTGTTTAATTTGTTCAATTTGCATATAAATGTGTCGTTTGCTTATGGGTTTAATGTCGACAGCTACGAGCTTCAATTACACGTGAATTCGACAGCTTTTGAAACGAATTGGGTTTCATTGAGGTAATAGGTACATTCGAGATTGATCGGTGCGTGATTTCTGGGATTGATTAAGCATCAATTACACGAATTGATTAGAGATTGACACGGGTTTGACTATGCAAAGTCAAACTCTTTTGAATTTGAATTGGCCGCGTAATCAGTTGGATTGGCTTGATGTTTGGGCCGGGACTAGATCGATTTCTGCTTGTGAATTCACGAGGAGTCCAACTCAATAAGGAATCGGTCGATGGCAGCCTTGGATTAACAAGGTTTGGGATGCTTTGACTTTTGAAAGTCAATGGGGTTCAAGAAAGTCAAAATTAATGTTTTAAAAGTCAAATTTTAGTGTGTGGGGTTAAATTTTAGGGTTCAAATGGTTTGGGGTCCAAGCAAACGAGTAATTCCTTGTTAATTGGATAAAAGTATATATGTGAGTATGTATTTGTTGGATATTTACATAGATATATCCATATATATATATAGGATTTTAATAATGTATACTCGTGCAAGACTCGTGAATTTGCATTGGAACCTTACGAATAGAATAAACCAATGTACTAGATTTTAGAATTGAAATGTGTTACATTGAATTGAAAGTAAAGATAGTAAAATCAGAAATGTTACATTGAACTTCTAAACGACTACGACTGTGATATTCGTTACCATCCTACTAAGGCGAATGTCGTAGCCGATGCTCTTAGTCGTAGAGAATCTATCAAGATCCACAGCATTCGAATCCAAAATGACATTCAAACTCGCATCTTTGAGGCACAACATCTTTTAGTCACTGAAGGAAACATGTACAGTGAAATGATATGTGGTGCTGAACTCCAACTTGAGAGCAAACCCAATAGTCTACTTTACTTCCTAAATCGTATCTGGATTCCAGACCGTGACAATCTTCATACCTTTATCATGAACGAGGCTCACAAGACTCGTTATTCTATACATCCGGTGCAGATAAAATGTATAAGGACCTTGGTACTCAATATTGGTGGCCTGGTATGAAGAAGGACATTGCCCTATATGTGTCCAAGTGCCTTACTTGTTTGAAAGTTAAGGCCGAGCACCAGCGTCCGTCCGGTTTACTTGAACAACCTGAGATACCCATGTGGAAATGGGAGTGTATTGCTATGGATTTTATAACCAAGTTCCCGCATACGTCTCGTGCTCACGATAGTATTTGGGTGATCATTGATCGTTTGACTAAATCTGCTCACTTTCTACCGATTCGTGAGGACTATCGAGTCTGGAAATTGGCTCGAACCTATATTGATGAAATAGTTAGTCGTCATGGTCATGGTGTACCTCTTAACATTATTTCTGATCGTGATGGACGATTCATTTCTCGTTTTTGGCAATCCTTGCAATCAGCTTTGGGTACTCAGCTGAATCTTAGTACGGCTTACCATCCGCAAACTGATGGTCAATCCGAACGAACGATTGAAACCCTTGAGGATATGCTTAGAGCCTGTGTCATTGACTTTAAGGGAAATTGGGATTTACATCTACCTTTAGTCGAGTTCTCGTATAACAACAGCTATCATACGAGCATTGACATGGCTCCTTTCGAAGCACTTTATGGTCGGAAGTGTCGTTCTCCTATGTGTTGGTCTGAGATTGGTGAAGCACAAATCACTGGTCCCGAACTTATTCAAGAGACTTCCGACAAAATCATGTTAATCCGTAACAACCTTAAAGTAGCAAGGAGTCGGCAAAAGAGCTATGCTGACAAACGTCGAAAACCCTTGGAATTTCAAGTTGGCGATCTGGTTCTTCTCAAGGTATCCCCTTGGAAAGGCGTGGTTCATTTTAGAAAGAAGGGAAAGATTGCACCAAGGTTTGTAGGACCTTTTAAAGTCATTGAACGGATTGGGAAGGTAGCCTACAAATTGGATTTACCTGAAGGACTCAACAACGTACATCCAACATTTCATGTCTCGAACCTGAAGAAATGCTTGGCCGACGAGAATCTTCACATACCGCTTTACGAAGTTCACATTGATGAGACAATTCATTTCGTGGAGAAACCCGTGGAGAAACCCATGGAGATCATGGATCGGGAAGTTAAGCAACTCAAACGAAGTCGGATCCCAATCGCTAAGGTTCGGTGGGAATCCAAACGTGGTCCAGAATTCAATTGGGAATGTGAGGATAAAATGAAGGCTAAATACCCACATCTCTTTCCTGGACCCTCCTCCTAACCAATTTCGGGACGAAATTTTCTCAAGTATGAGAGACTATAACCTCCAGTAATTTTCGGCCTTTATTTTTACTATTCTGGCACTGTATTTTCATTATTCCATGATTTGTACCATCCTATTTTAATGAAAGTCATCATAATTATCCATCTAATATACATACATAAATACTTTGTGTACCATTGTTTGATTCTAAAAATAACAAATATTTATATAAGGGATTATATAAATAATTGTATAACGTTCAAGGAATTAAATACATATATATGTTAAGTTATTACTAAGCCTATATATATATATATACATATATATATATATATATATGTACAAACTTGTAAAAACTAAATTATAAATTCTATAAATAAAATTAGGGGTTATAAAAGTTATATTATTTGATTTCAAAGAAAATGACTTTTATAAAACTATTTCTATTTTGCAAATTATAGTTTTTAGTTTATAAAATTTAAATGTAATATAAAGATTTATTAGATTTTATAAAAAAATTGTAAAATTTAATAATTCTATGTTTTATAAAAGTTCAGGGTTGTTTGTGTATATTCTGAAACTTTAAATCCACTTAAAACCCAAGTTTGTGCATAAAATAATAACTATTGAAACTCCAGGGACTAAACTGTAAATTCCGGGTAAACCTCTCCCCTTTTCCCGATCACGAGTTCGAATCCCACGATCACCGGTTTTGAGACCTTTGCACACGAACTCAGTATCAACCCGTTTTCGTGCAAAACAGTTAATGGTAATACGTTTAGGACAACTAATCGATTCGTCCCTCAGGTTTAATTTGGAATTCAAGAACTAATCAAGGTGTAACTCGTAACCGAATTATCCTTGAATGGCATTTAAGCATTCGATCCGATTCAATCCAAATTGAGTATCAATTGACGTCCATAGTCATCAGCGAGAATCACTACAAACTCCCCACACCCTTAATTTCATTGCAATTCGTCCCTCGAACACCCTCTTTAGCCAAATAACATGAAGTTGTGTATCCCCGTCGTTCTCCTTCATTGCTCAACCATTTTAGGTAAATTCTATACCATTTGATCGTTTCGATGCAAGGGATGAAAGCCCATGGTTCAGGTTTCAATCGCTTGAGTAATCGAGTCAATTTGGGAACCTAGGGTTACGGGTTTCAATTGGGGACGAAGGTGGATTGGGTTTGCATGTTAAAAACTAAATGGTTCTGATTCTAAGCAAGGCAACAGCCCTGGTCCAGTGGTCTAAGGCGTGTGACCCGGCCTCCGGCGCGGGTTTGAGGCTGGTGGGAGCCGGTTTTGAATATGAGCCCCTCTTTTTATCATTTTAAACACACAAAATTTATGTTTTAAATTCTGATTAAATTTTTATAAATCAAATAAATAAATTTTGTAATTTTTATAAAAACAGAAAATATAAACTAATGTTTTATCTATTTTATTTTCTTAAAAACATATTATAAAATATTATAAATCCTAAATAAACAATATAAATGATTTATTTAAATAAATCTAAATATGTTATTTTATTTATTGAAAAACACTGTTGTAAAACAAATTTTAAAACTATAGAAATACTCAAATAATTATTATAAATAATTATTTCGACAAAGAATAATTGTTTAAAACATTTTAAAACTATAGAAATACTCAAATAATTATTATACAAGTATAACTTATTTCATTTAACACTTATATTTATTTAATATCTCTTTTACAAATCATTTAACTAAAAGAGATTATTTAAACAGTTTAATTAATTATATTATCTACATAAAATAATTGTTTAAACCTTTTTATATTCCATAATTTATTTATTAAATTATTTTAGAATAATTATATAAATAAATTTAAATTTATTATTATTATAAATACTATATAATTAATTAGAGGTTCTAATTAATTCTAATTAGTATTACCTAATCATTATTATACATAAACATATATATTTTTTCCTTCGAACTTGTACAAATCACATATTCAATCCCAAGTCCTATGAAACTCTAAAACCAAAAATTCCTTATTTCCATTAGACGTGCATTGAGTTTAGAGTACAATTATCCGTGTAGGGTGATTGTGAGGAATCCTCACGAAGCCTATCAATCATTAACAATTCATACCATTACTAGTTTCACTACAAGTGAGTTTCCTAGCCCCTTTTACATACTTTTGTTTACAAATACTCAGGGTGTAACATGTCTACATTACTTTACACACACAATTCAATTACCTATGTTCTTATGCAAAGTTCATATGCTTTATGTCTTAAACTACTTGGTGATACATGTGTTCATGTTTAGTACAATAATTAACTTGTGTGGCAAGCCTAAGGTAGTACCTTTTATGATCATTTATATGAGAATCCGATTCATTACTTAACATAAATCTTGGTGGGTTTGTGTATACATTTTGGTACTTCATGCAGTGTGGGGGGATTGTGCATACATATTTACATGGCTTGATTGTACCCTTTGTAACCTCGTATGTTTTCACATTTATGCCTTATACTAGCTTTGAACATATTGAATTGTAAAACATATACAACTTTGTTTGGTGTCAAAACCTATGTTAGTCACCAACTACTTGTAGTTGACATTTACTACATGTTTCAGGTGCATCTGTTTGAGGATCATGCTTGATCACATAAGGCTTTAAACCTAGCATTAATAAGATTAAATTTTGATTACGTTATGAACAATATATTTTCTATTTTCTTTGTAACAAATATTTTTAATATGATGAATAATTATTGAAACGCATTTAATAGATGATCATGTGCTTATTAACAACCGCGTCAGCCCCGACGTATAATACGCCGTCGGCCGGGGTGTGACAGTGACCATCCCACCCCAACAATTATGCTCGAGGCGGTGACATCACACGATCTATGGTTTTGTTATGCTTTCTTTAGAGTTTCGGGTTCAAACAACGACATAAATGTCCTTAATCAGTTTCCAATATTCAACACCATGATAAACGGAACCGCACTTGACACGTCTTTTGTGCTTAGAGGAACAATATATAAGTACGGCTATTACGCGTCTATTTTTGTCAAATCGTTTACGTGTCCGGAAAATGATATTAGAAAAAAGTTCTAAAAAAACAAGCATCAACTAGAAAGGATATTGAACGAGCATTTGGTGTACTCAGACAAAGAGTTCATATAGTCAAAAACACGACACACGCATGGAAGCTCGATAAAATACAGCCTGTCATGTACACTTGTATCATCCTACATAACATGATCCTAGAGGATGAAGGCCATGCGATTTGCGAGTTCAAAGAATATGAATTTGAAGCGACAATCGGATTAGAGGAAGTTAGTACTGCCCAACAAAGTGTTAATGAATGGTATATACGCAACCGCGAAATACACAACAATCTTCGACATGATTTCGTGCAACATCTTGTCTCACTTCACCCGTAACCGGAAAATGATCAAGTCTAGTTTATTTAGTTGAATTTTTAATTATTAATGTATTTTTATCATTTTCTTTAGTTATTAGTCTATTTTTATTATTTACTTTTTTTAATTATTAAGGTATTTTTATTATTTTGTGTAGTTATTAATCTATTTTCATTATTTACTTTTGAGTAAATTACTATTTGAGTACTTCACATTTTTTTCATTTTAAACTAGGTTATGTATCCGTGTATTACACGGGCTGTACGTAATAAGTATATAAACAAAAAAATATTACAGAACATTTTATTTTTTATTAAATAAGGAAAAAGTAACATTACATTATAAATAAAAAATAAGGAAAACGTTAATTTTGAACGTTTGGTATTGAACACACAGACTTGATTTTCTGCTGTTCATATATAATTTTCTAATTTTTCACCTCTCTAGCGTCACTATAATCCATGTTGTTATAATAATCTGTACACCCAATAAAATTAAACACGACGTAAAAAATTATAATAAAAAAGTATTAAACATGTATGATGATGTAGCCCTTTTACAATAAAACTTAGATTATACAGTGTATAGTAATAATAATTTGAAAAGATTATATCTTAACTCCGTATCAAAAAATGGAAGAGACTATGCAAAACATAAAAAAGCTCAATCATAAGAATCTGGCTTTGGCCTAGTGGTTAAGGCAATGAAGACTCAACCTGCCCACGCAGGTTCGAGTCCGAGCCACCCCGGGTTTTAGTCCGGAGTGCGTTTCGCTAGCGGGTCTTGGCCCGTGTAGCGGCGCAACTGTTGTCAAGTGGCAGCAAGCTCCATGGTTTCCCGGTGATAGCCTATGCCCCTCGTACTGAACACGCGGGTCCAGTTCAGACAACGTAGTGGTCAGGTTGTGGGGTACGGGTCTCCGATTTGAAGATGTAACTGTCACGTAAAAAATGAAAGTTACCTATAAAAAAAAAATAAGAATCTATCCTATCTAATAAATCAAAATAATAATTGCCACGTGTCATCTTGTGAGACCATCTAACCGATTATTTTCCCGCCCATACTTTCTCCACTAATTTACACGCGGATCCTACCCATGTTATTTCCACGCGGATCCTAAGTTAGGAACCCTAACTTCATTTCTTGGTTTCACGATTTCCATCGCCCCAAACCTCAATCAGCCGCTATCGCCGACAAAGAATCTCCTCTTCAGCCGGAAATTTATCGCCGACTCCTCTTCAGCCGCTACCTCTATCGCCGACTCTCCTCTTCAGCCAGCCGAAAATGTTCGATTGTGGTAGATAGTTGATTTCTTTGATTGGATTGTGGTATTTAACACTCAATTGTGACAGCTAGTTAATTTATTGTATTGATTGTGGTATCAACGCTCAATTGTGGCTCGATCGTGGTATCTAACACTCAATTGTGGTATCAGAGAGAGTGAATATCAGCACAAGTGAAGTTGAAGAAGAAGATCATCATGGTGTTTAGGTTTAATATATAATTATATATCACAACTTATGATGGTTAGTGTTGCATATTAGCAGAAACAAAATCAAGAGCTTGCAAGGGAGCTAAGGTTGAGGCCTAGGCAAGTTGAAGTTTGGTTTAAGAACAGAAGAGCCAGGTATATATATACATCCATCACTTAATTATCATTTTGAAAAAAATCCGATTTTTTTATGGTTTTGTATATCATATTGTTTAAAAAAAATCTTGAAAAGCTCCAATATTTACCAAATTTTTTTTTTAAACTATAACTGCATCTGTGAAAATGTCTTTTTTTAATGGGTTTTTGCATTTGTGTACAAATCTGAACCAATTCCATGTAACTGAGAGACTAACAAATGCAAGAAGTTGAATCTTTTTGTTTACTGATTCAATAACCTTTCGGGTATGATAAGAGTTTATGATTAACGCAACCAAAATATGTTTTGTTTTGGTTTAGTTCTTGCTGGATTGAAGGAGAAATTTGCATAGGCTATGAGGAGAGATGATGTAAAGCGGTAGTTTTGACTGGTAATTAACTTGAATCCAACCTTTAGTTTTCATTGAATTAGAATGTTTTATGATTTAGTATGTGTTTGGTAATCTTTGAATCTACTTCTCCCTTTCTAATTAAATTGATTGGTTTTCCTATCTAGGTAAATATTGTTTGTTTACATAGGCAAAAGATCTTGAAGTATAAGTGTTGAACTTTTAAATAAGGGCAAATAAATTTGGGGGACAAGCATGTTAGTTATTAAACAAGGAATTAACTGAGCAAATTACTAATGGAATTTTTAACTAATTTCGACTTTTGTGTTTCGGTACGATGATTTTGACTATTTTATGTTCATGAACTGTTTGGAGTTTTGTGAATTGTTAGTGATTGTTATTCGACTTTGATTGAATTTTAGAAGTTGTAAGGCGATTGAGGATTCAGACGGATATGAAAGAAGACGGGATGGCTGTGGGTAGTGTGCGGATGAACCTTATAAAAACTTTATTGGTATAATTCTACTTATGTTTTCCCTTTTATGTATATGCGTGTGGATGAACTTTATAAAAACACATGTAGAATGTCAACCTGCACAATTTTTGTTCTCATTTTGTAGTAGTTTGTTAGTTAGTTATGATTCAAAAACATTACTGTTTTGATTATAATTTAAATCCTGGAGATGTTAATAGTATAAAAAAGTAATATAAATCTTGGAACAAAACGTTTTAGTAGGTTGTATGCATTCAAAATAGACTTGTGGTGACTTGCAACCCATTCCCCTTTTATCTATAATTTGACTCTTTTCCTTAAAACACAACTCAAAGCAAACCTTTTATAAGTAAACGGGTTGAGACCGCCACCTCTGATGTTAGTTATTTATTCTCACATGTAAACATTTTTAGCATTTCATTGCCAGCCAAAATCGGCCCAAGTCAACTCGTGTAACTCGGCTTATTCAAGGTTATGGACACATATTCATTTAAGTTAAACTTTGAATCATGGCCATCTGGTTCAGCACCTTCTGCTCCCGAGGAGGGTAGAGGAAAAGTAGCAGGTGATTTTTTTTCATTTTTATATGAAATGTTGTTGAAAGATTTTCAAATAGTGTAGGAATTATCGTGTGTTTTTATGTTATTAGATCTATTGAAGCAACATAGTGTTAGCCTCAAAGGGCTTGCAAAAAGTTCTATAGCTACTGAGCATATCCCACCTTTGCTTGAAGAAAATGGAAAGATCGAGGTTTTATCACGGATAGTTTATGTTGTGCTCATTTTTTTTTTGGTATACAAGATTTTATTTATTCTTTTTGTGCGCATTTAGGTGTGGCGGATTAATTGCAGTGCTAAAACACCAGTACCAAAGGAGGACATTGGTAAATTTTACACCTACCATTCTTATGAAAAGAAAGAAGATTACTACCTGTGCTATTGGATTGACAAATATAGCGTAAAGGTACTACCCGCTACATTAGATTATTATTAATATTATTATTATTATTTTTGTATTTTAGTTTTAATCCATGTGTGTGATCTATCTTTGAGATAACATGAGATATCTTGCAACTTTAGATGGACCAAAACATGGCTGCTCGGCTAGCTACAACAATGTTCAAGACATTGAAAGAAGATTTGTTCAGGACCTTCAGGTGGTGTATTTATTATATTATTCTCAGACAACAATGTTCAACTCACTGAAAGGAAGAGATGTTCAGGTGGTGTATTTATTATATCATCGTACGTAATAAAAACACTTTGGTTATTAAATTTTTGTACACATTATATAACTATATAATTTCTATTATACATATTATTGTAATTTTTTTACATATTATTATACTTCATTTTTCTATTATACAACCCCGTGTAATACACGGGTCTATAACCTAGTTACATAATAAAAAGCAAAAATCAAAATAAATTTGGTCAGTTTATTTTAAAATTTAAAATTTTTGTCAGTATATAAATTTAAAATTTTTGTCACTTATTGCGTATCGTATTAAATCAAAATAAATTTTGTGTATTGTAATTAAAATTTAATTACATACCAAAATTAATAGGATATTGAATTCATGCAATTTACATAAATTATTCTTTATTTAAATTTTATGCTTTATGATTAACGACCTAATTGTATAAATTAGTAAACATACTAAAATAAATTTAATAATTAGTCGGGAAAACACCTATTTAGATGGCCTGAATGAGTGTCAAGTGTCCAAATTATTTTTATTTGTTAGAGTAGTAAGATAGTTGAGTTCCTTATGTTTCAAAACCTTGTTTTGCACCCTGACTTTTCATTTTCTTAACCATTTGAGTTCAGATGGTTGACACCGTTAGATTTAGTTGTTAACTTTTTTGTGAAATTACCAAAACACCGTTAGGGACTCAAATAGTTAAAAATAACTTTATATTTGTTATTATATATAGTGGCTGTATCGGTTGTAAACCCTGATTTTTGTGAAAATCCTTAAACTCAATGTAGACCACACATTCATTTTTTAGTATTTTAATATGTGGTTGTAATTAATTATACATTTTTAATATATTTATTAAAAAAAACTTGTGACTTACATTAAATTGGGGGGTAAAACGGTAATTGCAATTTTTTTCTTTTTTCATTTTACAAATAATAAATATTTTCATACTCTCTCTCTCTCTCTATATATATATATATATATATATATATATATATATATATATATATATATACTCAGATCAATTACAAGAACATGATTTTTAAAGAACCTCCGTGTAAATTCAGTTTACACATATATACAAATCAGAAAATTACATTCAAATACATAAATATTTTTACAAAATAAACATATACACAAATTAGAAAAAAAGAATTTTACATTCAAATACACAAATATCTTTACAAATAAATACATTGTGTATAATAAAAAAAACACATGGGTAAATTCTATTACGCATCAGAACAAGAACAATTGACGAACAACTAAATAACATACTTTTTACACATGTGTAAAGAACTCCAAAATAGAGATAAAGAATCTAATACACGGTTTAGGGTTCTTTACACAATATACACTTGTGTAAAAATCAAATACACAGTTTACACAATTGTGTAAAAAATCAAATACACAAGCAAAAACTTTTTACACAGTTTAAAATAACCCTAAAACAGAGATAGAAATGTAAAAAAATAGTTTACATACATATACAAAAGCAAAAACTTTTTACACACGTGTAAATTCAGTTTACACATGTGTAAAAACCATATATACAAAAAGAAGGTAGAACCCGTAATCAAATGTTGTTTAAAAGAACAATATATTTCGAATGAAAACATATATACAAAAATGACAATGATTCTACTTAAAATAATATAAAAAACATAAAATATTTGTAAAAGATTTGTACAAAAAATTTCTAAGCAGTTCTTGCAAGTAAAAAACAAGACACATTGATGTTCTTGGATACCTGGCGATTTTCGATATGACCTTCTTGGATCTCTTGTTGGACCAAAAAAATTACAAATGCATCAAGTACTCGTACATATGCAAGAAAAGTTGTACTACATTATCTTGTAACACCCTCTCCGACCCTGGAGAGGCAGCGCCGGTGTGATCTTCCCAGTGTTTTCGGAGTAAACTTGTGGTATTTGGTCACCAGAACAAGCTGAACTTAGATGGGTACTCACCGGCACCCTACTAATTTCACCGGAATTGTAGGAATTCAACACCAAAAGGCAACCGTATAAAGATTTGGATATTTAAAAAAAGGCGGCTGAGATTCTCACACCGGGTTCGTCTACTCCTCCATCACACCTGCAACTGAGATTCTCACACCTGGTTCGTCTACTCCTCCATCACACCTGCAACTGAGACTTATTGAGACCTACTGACCATCGTAGCAACCCCAACCTCATTTCCCTTCCCCGTTGCACCACAAAAATATAAAATCGGTAGGTTTTTTTTGTATGTGTGATTTACGGCAGAATAGAGAGAAAGAGAAGATGAGATGGAGAATAGATAGTTGCACGGGGAAAAGAGTGAGAGAGGCCAGATCTAGGGTTAAAGGGAGGGGCAAAATGTCACAATTACCCCTCTATATTAAAAAGTAAAATAGAAAAACAAGAAAATTAATATGTGGCTAAGATTGGGTTTTTGGGTTTTTCCAATAATGGAGGGTTAGCATTTGATACATCTCCTATAGGAGACATATCAAATGAAAACCCTGAGTTGTTGTAAAAACCCTTAAACTCTTTCTGGTCCACTCATTTTATTTTTTGATTTTCTGGTTTATTTTTATTCAAGAGGGTATTTATGTCATTTGAGTATCTCTAAAACCCTCAATCTAATCTCACTCTCTTCAAAATCACGTTCTTGTCCCTCTCTCTACAATTTTTCTCTGTTCTTCTACCTCTCTCTACATCTATTCTTTCTCTCTTTTCTCATATTTGAGAGTGAAATCGAAGAACAAGAACTCGTGTTTTGGAGATGAGTGAAGTCGAAGAACAAGAAATCGATCGAAGAATAAGAACATGAACTAGTTCATCCTGTCTCTCTCTCTACATGACGGCTCTTAGATCTTGGTTTTTTTTAGATCTCGTTTCTTCATATTAATCAGATCTGTTTTTTTTCGATCTACAGAGGGTTTCAATCAGATCTGGGTTTTCATCATATTCACCAGATCTTGGTTCGATGGGGTTTTGATCTTGGTTTGATGGGGTTTTGATCATGTTTGTGGGTGACTCACTGAGTTATAATACATAGATCTCACTAAGTTGCATGATTCACTCATGGGTGCCTAATGCTAAGTATACACTAGTCAAGACCTAGAAGTGTTCTTACTGATCTTACGTTTCAGGTTAGTTTTCATTTTCTTTATTTTTTTATTTTAATTATTTTTTGAATTTTAAATTATTTTTAGTGTACTACAACTGATGCAGAAGGGACAAATAACAATAGCGTAAGATCTTGAAATCAGAAAGAGACATTCGCTTTTGCAATGAAACTATGAAAGTCGTGCACCAATTCCGATTTACAGCAATCATTGATCAAAATATCTTTTATATATTTAAAAATGCATTTCCTAATGTTTTAATTATATAATAATTAAAATTTATCAAATAAAACAAAACAAAATAGAAGATATATAAAACAAAATAGAAGAAAATGAAGCTTTGAAACCAGTAGAGAAATAAGTGGCCGTGAATGAAAACAAAGTTGGTAGTGATTCTGAAGATGTGAGTGTACAAAGTCCAGTTGTTTCTGATGATGATTTTGAGGTACGTGTAGTTTATATTTAGATTTCTAGTAATTCATGTTGATAATTGATTATTCTGTGGTTTTATTAAGTAAATAAGAATAATTGAATGTACCATTTATAAGGTTTTGTGTTGAAATCGTTCACTTCAAATCAGTTTTTTTAAATCTTATTCGATTTATAGATTTACACAAGTGTATATTCGATTTACACATGCGTATATTCGATTTACACATGCGTATATTCGATTTACACAAGGTAAGTTACACATGTTTATATTCGATTTACACACATCTCCTATTGTTTCTGATTTACACAAAATTGTAGATTCCAACATTTCAATGTACATAGTGGACCTGTAACATTGCCATTCACATTCGTAGCATGTTCTGTTATCATATAGTGGATATGTAACTTTAATTGTGATTCATTTGAAACTTACAAGAATCATATAGAAATTTTTTAGCTATGTAAGCTTTAGACAAGTGGCAGGAAACCAATGTTTATGGAAAAGTATTTGGTTGAGACTCAAAAACTTGGGGTTATGAGGGTTGACAAGCAGATCTGGGTTAACAAGTACATGGGTTCAAGAAGGTGTAAAATACAGGATTTTACACATATGTATTTGACTTATTTAGACACGTGTAAACTGAATTAACACATGTGTAAACTGAATTTACACATGTGTATTTGATTTTGTTTAGTTGAATGTAATTTTTTTTCTTCTGAATTCTGTATACTTTTTGTTATTGTAAAGATATTTGTGAATTTTGGATGTAGTATTTTTTTGCTCATTTGCGTTTTTTTTGTTCTTTTAATGAATATATATATATATAGAGAGAGAGAGAGAAAGAAAGAAAGAGAAAGAGAGAGAAAATAGTGATTTTATTAAATCAAAGTTGTAATTTTACTTATTTAGGGGTATTTTAAGAATTTAAAAACGAAAAAAAAAATCCATATTAAATGGTACCCACAAATTAAAATATACAAATTAAATGTATGGTCTAGAATGAGTTTAAGAGTTTTCACAACAACTCAGGTTTTACAACCGATATATATATATATATATATATATATATATATATATATATATATATATATATATATATATATATATATAAAAGAGATGTATCAAATGCTAACCCCCCATTATTGGGAAACCCAAAAACCCAATCTTAGCCTACATATTAATTTTCTTGTTTTTCTATTTTACCTTTTAATATAGAGGGATAATTGTGACATTTTGCCCCTCCCTTTAACCATAGATCTGACCTCTCTCCCTCTTTTCCCCGTGCAACTATCTATTCTCCATCTCATCTTCTCTTTCTCTCTATTCTGCCGTAAATCACACATACAAAAAAAACCCAGCGATTTTATATTTCTGTGGTGCAACATTGATTTAATAAAATTACAACTATATCCAAAAGAACCCAAAAAACACAAATGAGCAAAAAAATACTGCATCTAAAATTCACAAATATCTTTACAATAACAAAAAGTATACAAAATTCAGAAGAAAAAAAATTACATTCAACTAAACAAAATCAAATACACATGTGTAAATTCAGTTTACACATGTGTTAATTCAGTTTACACGTGTGTAAATAAGTCAAATACATATGTGTAAAATCCTGCATTTTACACCTTCTTGAACCCATGTGCTTCTTAACCCAGATCTGCTTGTCAACCCTCATAACCCCAAGTTTTTGAGTCTCCACCAAATACTTTTCCAGAAACATTGGTTTACTACCACTTGGCTAAAGATTACATAGCTAGAAAATTTCTATATGATTCTTGTAAGTTTCAAATGAATCACAATTAGTGTTACAGATCCACTATATGATAACAAAACATGCTACGAATGTGAATGGCAATGTTACAGGTCCACTATGTACATTGAAATGTTGGAATCTACAATTTTGTGTAAATCAGAGACAATAGGAGATGTGTGTAAATCGAATATAAACATGTGTAACTTACCTTGTGTAAATCGAACATACACATGAGGAGATCGAATATGCGCATGTGTAAATCGAATATACGCATGTGTAAATCGAATATACGCATGTGTAAATCGAATATACACATGTGTAAATCTATAAATCGAATAAGATTTAAAAAAACTGATTTGAAGTGAACGATTTCAACACAAAACCTTATAAATGGTACATTCAATTATTCTTATTTACTTAATAAAACCACAGAATAATCAATTATCAACATGAATTGCTAGAAATCTAAATATAAACTACACGTACCTCAAAATCATCATCAGAAACAACTGGACTTTGTACACTCACATCTTCAGAATCACTACCAACTTTGTTTTCATTCACGGCCACTTATTTCTCTACTGGTTTCAAAGCTTCATTTTCTTCTATTTTGTTTTATACATCTTCTATTTTGTTTTGTTTTATTTGATAAATTTTAATTATTATATAATTAAAACATTAGGAAATGCATTTTTAAATATATAAAAGATATTTTGATCAATGATTGCTGTAAATCGGAATTGGTGCACGACTTTCATAGTTTCATTGCAAAAGCGAATGTCTCTTTCTGATTTCAAGATCTTACGCTATTGTTATTTGTCCCTTCTGCATCAGTTGTAGTACACTATAAATAATTTAAAAATTAAAAAATAATTAAAATAAAAAAATAAAGAAAATGAAAACTAACCTGAAACGTAAGATCAGTAAGAACACTTCTAGGTCTTGACTAGTGTATACTTAGCATTAGGCACCCATGAGTGAATCATGCAACTTAGTGAGATCTATGTATTATAGCTCAGTGAGTCACCCACAAACATGATCAAAACCCCATCAAGCCAAGATCAAAACCCTATCGAACCAAGATCTGATGAATATGAAGAAAACCCAGATCTGATCGAAACCCTCTGTAGATCGAAAAAAAAACAGATCTGATTAAGATGAAGAAACGAGATCTAAAAAAACCCAGATCTGTGAGCCGTCATGTAGAGAGAGAGAAACAGGATGAACTAGTTCATGTTCTTATTCTTCGATCGATTTCTTGTTCTTCGACTTCACTCATCTCCAAAACACGAGTTCTTGTTCTTCAATTTCACTCTCAAATATGAGAAAAGAGAGAAAGAATAGATGTAGAGAGAGGTAGAAGAACAGAGAAAAAATGTAGAGAGAGGGAGAAGAACATGATTTTGAAGAGAGTGAGATTAGATTGAGGGTTTTAGAGATACTCAAATGACATAAATACCATCTTGAATAAAAATAAACCAGAAAATCAAAAAATAAAATGAGTGGACCAGAAAGAGTTTAAGGGTTTTTACAACAAATCAGGGTTTTAATTTGATACGTCCCCTATATATATATATATATATATATATATGTAGGGGACGTATCAAATGAAAACCCTGAGTTGTTGTGAAAATCCAAAAACTCATTATGGACCACATGTTATTTTTTTTTAATTTTAAGGGCATTCTGGTAATTTTACTTTTACCCTATATATTCCATCTTCTCTCTCTTTACCCTACCAGCTCTCACTTTCTCACTAAAAAAAAGCACCTCTCTCTCTCAAATGTTGAAATTCCAGATCCAATAATAACCACCATCACCTCTCACCAGCGCCACCAAAACCGTCGGGACAGATCTGAAGAGAGAGACACGAGATGGCGTTGTGATTTTAGAGAGAGGGATCTCGAAGATGAAGATAAAATCTGAAAATTTGGATAGGAGATCTGAAAAAACGCAACTCGTTAGAAGCGTGAATCGTCGCCGCCTTCTTCATCTTCTCTGCTCAGATGAAACACAAATATCCCACCAAAACTAAACCACTTTTGCTCTCTAGATCTGTTGTTACGAAACCCTAGTTTTTTTTTTCATTACTTAGTCTGTTTCTTTGGTTTTTGGTAGCGATCTTGTGCAAAGAAAAGGAGGCTGGTCGTTGAGGGAGTCTTGGCCCCAAAGTTCCAGGTAACACACCCTAGCCAACCCATGGTGGACATTGTGAAAGGGGTTTAATTTTTTTGATAGATCTGTAGAAAAATAAAATAGGTTTTGTATGGAAAAAATCAGAAACCCAAACGGTTTTATAATTGATGTTGCCGACAACATTTCCCATAGTTTCTCTTCTTGCTTGTCCTTTTTATTGTAAAGTAAAGAGTAAATTATATACACTTCCAAATCTATTAAAAAAACCTAGTGGTTGAGATAATGATTTTCAAAAAAAAAAAAATTTAAAACATGTGGTTGAATTTGTTTTTTATGCATATGTAGAAAAATAAATTTACTAACTTCCGGCTTTTTGTTGAATTTCAGAATTTGTATGGCTTCGAAGATGATTCACAGGCAACCGGTCTTTTTTATTCTATATTTTCTTTTATTGGTGGTGTTTTTAGGATCTACTCAGTTTTGTATAAACCAATATTTTGTAAACAACAATTTGAGGTTGTGTGATTTGTGTCCAGATCTACTCAGCTTGTTAAAGTTTGAATTTTTGGGAATTACTTTTTTTAAGTATTTGAATTGGGTTCTGGGGTTATTACAGATGTGTAAACTGAATTAATACAAGTGTAAATTGAATTTACACACGTGTATGTGTTTGAATTTACACAAGTGTAAACAGGTCTGGAGAGAGTTAAATCATGTTTTAGGGTTCTTTTACACATAATGATTTTTCTCTATATTTAATTGGTTGAATGTTGATAGATCTAAAAGATTGAGTTGCATATTTGAAGAAGGAGGAGTTTGTGAACATGAGGTTCTGTTTTAAACATGCTTATTTTATTATTACACATGTGTATTTGATTTTTACACATGTATATATGTTATTTTATTGCATGTTTAATAGATTTTAATAAAGATAATTACACATGCATATTTGATTTTACACATGTGTACTTAAGGTTCTTCTACATAGTGTAATTATGTAGATTTTAAGGGGTTTTTTTTTTCTGATTTATAAAAATATTTAAGTATTTGAATGTAATTTTGGTTTTCTTATTTGTGTATATGATTTTTTATCCATGTTTATTTGAGTTTATAGTTATTTATACATGTGTAAACAACATGTTCTTGAACTTTTTTATGATTTGAGTTCTGAGAGAGAGAGAGAGAGAGAGAGAGAGAGAGAGAGAGAGAGAGAGAGAGAGAGAGAGAGAGAGAGAGAAAGTGCGCTTTTGTAAATTACTGATTACCTTTTTGGGTATTTTAAAATGGAAAAAAAATAAAAAGCTAGTTTTAATGACAACCACAAATTAAAATATACAAAATTAAATGTGTGGTTCAGAATGAGTTTTCGGGTTTTCACAACAACTCAGGGTTTTCATTTGATACGTCCCCTATATATATATTGTTTTTTTATTATTATTTGTCAACTACCCCCAACCCTCGTTGTGTCCCCCAAAACAATTCCAACATCCTAAATCAAACCTTTACTACTTGACCTCGTTTCATCCATGGCTCCGAAAGAGGGTTCCACCGGTGCCCGAAAACCCACCGGTAACGTCCTTCGTGTCAGAACCAAAGAGCCGCATTTTAGAGGGGTCAGAAAGAGGTCGTGGGGCCGGTAGGAAGCGGAGATCCATGATCCCGGCAAGAAAACACATGTCTGGTTGGAGACTTTTAACATGGCGGAGGAGGCGGCTAAAGCTTACAACGCGGCGGTGCGTGAGTTTCGTGGTGCTAAAGCCAATACTAAAACCATTTGCTAATTATATCGATTTAAATATATTTCACGTATGAATTTTTTGGATTTTGAATGTATTACATCATCTTTACTGCTACTATACATAATTCACCATCTTTACTTCTCTGCATGAATTTCATAAGAAAAAAGACAATATTTGATTTGTGGCGGTGAATAGTTGATATAATCTTTGATGCTCTTGTGTATTGGTAAAAAAAAAGCAGAGATTTAAAGTACATGTCATGATCTTATTTAGACTATGAGTTTTATAATGATGGTTTGGGAGTAGGTTATTTTGATGTTGATTGCCTATTTCATTTTTATTATCATATCTTTCCTTTTTCGTCTACTTTGAAAACATAAAAACATCTTCCAAAAGAAACACACACTATAGGGCATATTATATTTTGTATATGTAGTAGCAATAAAAAATATAAAGCATATTGAAATTCAAACACTTCATATGTGAAATTCAGGTAAATTATTACAAGGGAATTAAAAAGATGTATGTGTAATAATAGTGAAAAAATAGATTTCACATGTGAAATTTTCATAAATAGTTATAGGAAAAGTAAAGATGGTGATATATGAGTTGTAGAAGTAAAAAGATTATAGTACGTTGCAAATTCAAACATTGATGGAAGTAAAGATGATCATGTATGTGTTGTAGCAATAAAGAATATGGGGTACATTGAAAACTCAAACATTTTACATGGGAAACCCATGCAAGTCGCTACACGGGAAGTACATATGTAGAAGCTGTAAAAATGATGGAGTACATTAAAAGTTCAAATTCAAACATTTTACATGTGAACTTCATGCAAATCCCTATAAGGGAAGTAAAGATGGTGATGTATATGTAAAAACAATAAATAAGATGAGTAAATGGTGATCTTGCAAATCCCATAAGGGAAGTAAAGATGGCCACTACAAGAAATTGAGGTGTTTACCCACACATAGTTTACTTACATATGTAAATGTGTGGGTAAATACCTACAAAAGTTTGTATATGCGTGTGTAATTATTGATGATATCTTTTTAAAATAGCTAACACTTAATATATGTTGGTAATACGTTTTAGCCACACTTGGCGTTGGTGGGAAAACTTTCCCCCAAAATTGGCGATCAAATAAAAATTAAATTACTCACACATGTGGCAAATTTTCGTTATGTATAGGTACAATATCTACACATATGTAAAAAACCAAAATATGTGTGGGTAATTGATTATGTTTTACTAACACATAATATTTGTAAATAAATATGTAGATAAATTAAGTAAATAAATTTTTATTACATATTTTTTTAAATGACGTGGCATAATAAATACCTACACATATTTAAAAATGTACAATATGTATAGATAATGGATACATATTACATACACAAAATATGTTAATTAAAATGTATAGATAAAAATAATGACATGTAAATAAATATTTAAAACAAAAATAAAATAAATTGAAAGAGAGAGGAACACTACAAAAAAGCTATCATCTGTGATTAAAGTATCAGGGACTGATATATCAGATTCAAATACATAGTATCGAGAACTGATTTATCAGTTGCTGATGATAGCGGGGACTATTTTTTAAGGCATTCATGTCAGAGACTGATAATTAGTCATTGATATTTTGGCACCATATTTTAGACTAAATTTTAGTCACATATATGTCTGTACCATATAATATTTTGGAGGGAAACGTATTGGATGTTGATGAACATTTAGGACCATTGATGGTTGCTTAAGAGCGTGTTGATGATCAATTAGCATTAATATTGATTGATTATGATCAAATAGGGGCAATAAAGAAAATTAGCACAAATTAGTGTTAGTTAGGATCTGTTAGGGACCATTAGGGTTAATTAAGGTCAATATTCGTTAGCTAATGGTGTTTGTCACACCCCGTCTAGGGCGGAAACACGGGGCGTAACGATTCATGGTGTTCATAGCCTTTGATTACAACAAACGTCTTCTAGATGCATTCATAATCAAATGTTTAAGACATCACAGAAATCACAAATTATTTTAAGACATTACATGCAAAAGTACCGCACTTATAACCAAAGTGTACGAATTTTTAAACATCAAGTTTGTCGGCTATGACCTAGATGCTCCTGGGTTATAACAGGAAAACTTCAAAAGGTAGTCTACGTGCATGCATGCAATCAGTTCCATGACATCTAGTTACCTGAGAAAACAAGCTTAAAAAGTCAACATAAAGTTGGTAAGTTCACAGATTTAGTTGAATAGTTTTTCGTTGGACCATAATATTTCTAGTTGTGTATTGTTCACCCGAACAATGTTGTTCCACTATCATTAATTAAGACAACAGTGTAAGTGTTGAAGCACTTTCTTGTGACAAACATTATGGATAGATAGAGTCTTAGTTTTGTACTTTCATGTATGTATTTGTCTTTGTTTGTAAGTGTCTGTACGTATTTAATCGAGTTGTATTTACTTTTACATATTGCTTGTTGCAAATTTCTCTAAGTGTTTTGCGCACTTGATATTGCGCAGGAATTAGTTCCTGCGTACTTAGCAAGTACGCAAGAATACCTTTGCGTACTTGCTAAGTACGCATGAGCAAATAGCCCTGCGCACTTGCTAAGTGCGCAAGCATCAGGTCGTGTATAAATAGGAATGGTTGACAGTAGATAAGTATGCAGTCATAGTAGCAAATACGCAGAATTTGTAATCTCAGTATTTCTTTCTGTAACCTTCAAGTGTTTATAATAGACGAAAGTTTAAAGTGATCATCTTGTCGGTTTACTTTGTGTTGTAAGACTCTCCACCTAGTCACGGGTATTCCGCACCCGGTCTAACTAGTAGACCCACTTGCATGTGACGATCCGCCACACCCGAGGGACCTACAAGTGGTATCAGAGCTTTGCTCTTGATTTCGAGTGTTGTGAGTGAGTTCGGAGAGTTTTCTACAGAGTTTTACAAGCAAAAGGAGGTGTTTTTGTTGATTTTTGTGATAAAATAGGGGTAGCTCTTAAGCACTATTTTAAAAGCAAAAATCACTCAAAAACCGACTTTTGTTGTGTATTTTGAGCATCAAAGGTTGGTTAGAAACAGGTTTCTGACCCTTTGGCTCATTTTGATTGTTCATCCGTCCGATTTTTGCCATCTCCGGTGTGTTTCCAGTGACCGGAATATTTTGGTGAGAGTTGGTAAAAAGGTGTTCTGCGTACTTACCATATCTGGCAAAAAGTACAGTCTTGCTGCGTACTTACTAAATACGCAAGACTAATTTCTTGCGTACTTACTAAATACGAAAGACTAATCTTGTGCGTACTTAAGTTATATCCTGTGTACTTATCATTTACTCATGCGTACTTATCAAGTACGCAAGAGCAAATCTGAAATACGCAAGACCATTCCTCTAAGTGCGCAAGGCCAATATCAAGTGCGCAAGTGTCTCTGATTTTTCTGAAATTTGACTAAGTGTTCACCATGTTGAATCTTCAGAACCTTTTAAACTATGACAATGAGATCGGTACTCCTCAGAAACCGCCAAAGCTGCTAAATGTAAATGATTATTCTAACTGGAAGGCACGCTTTGAGCATTACATTTCTTACACCGATTCTTCGTTATGGATACCAATCCTAGAGGGATATAAGCATCCCACACACATCTATCTTGATGAAGTCATGCCCAAGCCTATCTCTAAACTTGAGGAAGAAGAAAAGAAAGTTTATGATAGAGAGAAGAAGGCTCTTGGTTCTATCACTATGGCATTAACTCGGGAGTTGTTCCACAGCTTCAGAGGTTATGAAAACTCTAAGGATCTTTGGAAGGCACTACAGAAAAGATTCGAGGGGAATAGTGATATCAAGAAGAGTAAACGGGATCTACTCAGGAAGCAGTATGAATGCTTCAGATTTTTGGAGAATGAGTCTTTAGATGACCTCATCTCTAGATTCTATCATCTGCAGACAGAATTGAAAGCTTTTGAGCTCAAGTATCCCGATGAAGAGTTGGTGGAAAAGTTTCTGGATGCTTTGCCACCCAGGTTTGAAATGTACACAACCCTGAGGATAGAGAATCCAAAATTCTATGAAATGACAGTGGAGGAGGCAATTGGAAAGGTTCAAGCTCATAACATGATCCTTAGAAAGAAGGAGAGCTCAGGAAGATCTCAGATACAAGACCCTTCTATGTATCATGGGACGTCTTCTACAACCAAATCTTCGGGCTCTGGAATTGCCCTTTTCTCTGGAAACTCTACTGAAGAAGACCACACAAATGGTTGTGGTGGTCATGCATGCTATGCATCTGGATCAGGGTCTGGATCTCATCAACAACATACCTCAAGAAATCCTCCGACTACAACTTCAGCTAACCAATCAGCTATAGCCAAAATAGCTGAAGATCATGTAGCACTATTTTCATCTTGTATGCTGGCCTACGAGAACTTCATAGGTGGCAAGCTTACAGATCCTGAGACAATTGAAGAAGATTTTATTCAAGTGGATCCTGATGACATGGAGGACATGGATATTCAATGGAATATGGCCATGATACTGAGGAGAGCCAAGCGTTTCCTGAACAGAACATGAAGAAAGTTCATTGGCGGGCATTCTAATGCCAAGGTTGGTTTTGACAAATCCATGGCCAAATGCTATAAGTGTCTAAACTTTGGACACTTTGCTCGTGAATGTCAGAAAGACAGAGCACCGGCTTCGGGTTTCACCAGACCTAGCCAAGGAAACAGCCATGGCTACAACAACACAAACAACCACAATCAAAGCCACGGTGGTTCGTCCAATGCACTGGTAGCTCAACAGGACGACAACTTTGATTGGGGTGTTCATCTGGAAGATGCCATCATTGCACAAACTTAGGTTGGTCTCATGGCTGAGATCATGGAGTTGATGGAAGCTGAGAAAAAGGAAGCTGAGGAGAAGGAAGCTAAAGAAAAGGAAGCTTCTGTAGCTGATCAAGAGGAATCTACTACTGCTCTCATATCATTGCACAAACTTAGGTTGGTTTCATGGCTGAGATCATGGAGTTGATGGAAGCTGAGAAAAAGGAAGCTGAGGAGAAGGAAGCTGAAGAAAAAGAAAGCTGTTGCTCTCATGGCTATTGGAGAGGCAACTAGTTCATCAACTGAGGTAGATTCTAACCCTTTTTCTGTTATTTCTTGTTCTAAATGTCTAGGCTTAAAAATTGAAAATTCTAAGCTTCAAGACAAGGTCGAACCCCTTCGCGTTGCAGCTCTAAGTTATAAAGAAAAAGAAAAACGTTTTAAAGATTCAATTGAAACGTTGAAAAAGGAAAAACGTGAGTATTCACTAAAAATGAGCGATCAACAGCTTCACTTGGATATTGCATACAGGGGGTTGGAGAAAAGGAACAATGAAATTAACAAGCTGCAAAATGAAATCTTGCAGTTGAAATGTTCTAATGAGAAGTTGAAAAACTCTCGTTTTGTGGTGGAACACTACGAATCTGTAGTGAGGCAAATGAATGGCTTAGGGCTGGGTACTAATGCCATTCGTCCACCAGTTAGCGGGAAGTTTTTCAACAACTTAGTAGACATTGATCTAACTTGTCTTGATGAGTCCTCAGGAAAGGATGATTCCTCTAAAAGGGATGATTCCTCAAGTAAGGCCAACTCCGCATCTGATGAGGAGTTCTTTACTGCTTCTGATGATAGGTCGGTTAACACTTTCCCTAAAGCAGTAGTATCTGAGGAGTTGTTATCTAAACAGAAAGTCAAGAAAAACATTATCACTAATAGTGATAACTGTATTTTAACTGAACCCGATATCATTGAATCTAATGATAAATTAAAGGTAATGCTTTATGGGGGGTATAAAAATCTTAATCAAGTAAAGAAAGAGGCTTTTTCAGCTCACTATGGGCTTAGTTACAAAGAAAATTTGCAAAAATACTATACTCCCAAGAACCAATATGTATCGGGTTAGACTCCTGTTCACAAACCAACTCCTCCTGCTCATAATGTTGAGTTATCTAAGGCCAGATCTAATGAGCCTTACAAAAGGACTTATACAGACAAGAGGACTTGCTTTCACTGTGGCTTGGTTGATCATATTCTTGTGAACTGTCCTTCAAAGAACCAAGGGAAACGGCCTATTTTTTCACTACCGGCTGTCATCCCTAAGTCACCATAAGTGAACCATCCCAAAAGTCCAAAAGCAAATGTGGTGAAACCACCAGTAAAACCGATGGTAAAGCCAAAGATAATCTCTGAGGCTAAACCATTTGTTTCAAGGAAGGGAAAGCAACCCGCTACACCTTGTGTATCTACCTCTGGTAGTATACCTACTGGTGAGAAATCTGTGGTGAAACTCTCAAAGCCACAGAGAAGGAGAAGGAATAAGAGGTTGAGAAAGCTAGAGCAGCTGACTTCAGTTCAATCAGGTGAAGCTTCCATTAGTTCACCTGCTGTTGTTGAACATAAGTCTACTGTTCTAGTTAAGAAACAGAAGAGATCCTGGAACAACAAAAATAAAAATTCTCAATCTCCTAGTCCTAATTCTTCTAAAGATTCATCCATTTTGAACAGTCACGACTGTAAGTTAAAAGAGGTTGTTTATTTTGAAAAGGATGGACTACCCAAGACCACTATGGCTTGGGTCTCCAAAACTAACTAATTCTTTTTGTGACTCGTGCAGGGACGTCCGAAGGGTAATATCTCTAACCGCTGGTATGTAGATAGTGGATGCTCCCGACACATGACAGGAAACATGGCCTTGCTTCAAGACGTAAAACCATTCAGAGGCGGCTATGTGGCCTTTGCTGGAGAGAAAGGCGGTAGTATCACGTGTCAAGGCGTGGTATCAAATGGTTGTGTTAGTTTTGACAATGTCAAATTTTGTGAGCAGCTAAAGCATAACCTGCTGAGTGTCTCCCAAATGTGCGAAAAGGAGTACTCGGTGATGTTTGACAAGAATGAATGCTTGATTCTCAAGCCTGGTTTTGAAGTTCCTGAAGACTGGATTCTGATGAGAGCGCTAAGGAAAAACGACACCTATCAGATTGATATGAGCGTGGCAACAACCACCTCATCAGTTGCTACCTGTTTGCTTACCAAAGCGACAGAACTTGACTTTATCTTGTGGCATAGGAAACTCGGACATATTTCTTATCGTAAAATGAACCATCTTGTCCGAAACGGCTTAGTAACCGGTGTTCCTAAGCTGAGATTTACCGTTGCAGATGACTGTATGCCTTGTAAAAAGGGCAAACAGCAGCGGAAGTCTCACAAGCCCAAGCTCCAAAACTCCATTGATACCCATTTGGAGCTATTACACATGGATCTGTTTAGCCCCATAAGTATCAGGAGTATTGGAGGTAAGTCGTTCTGTCTGGTTGTAACTGATGATTTCTCACGTTTTTCTTGGATGCATTTTTTAGGTACGAAGGACGAAACTACTGACATTCTTCAATACCTGATCCTGAGCTTGGAATCTCTTTGCAAGCTGAAGGTTAGAAGAATAAGGAGTGACAACGGAATTGAGTTCAAGAATAATTTGATGGAACTTTTCTGTCTCAAGAAGGGGATCCGTCACGAATTCAGCGCCCCGTACACACCTCAGCAGAATGGAGTTGTAGAACGGAAGAACAGAACATTGATTGAGACTGCAAGGACTATGCTGTCGGATTCAAAGCTTCCTGTCACTTTCTGGGCAGAAGCCGTCAATACAGCTTGTCACGTCTTAAACAGAGTTCTGGTTGTGAAGAGGCACAACAAGACTTGTTACGAGTTGATCAACAATCGAACTCCCAATCTTGATTACCTAATTCCTTTGGTAGTCCATGTTCCTTGTTGCTACAATACAAAGACCGCCAGTCTAAGTTTCATGCAAAAGCGGTGGAAGGCATCTTCTTAGGATACGTTGCCAACTCGCCATGCAAGAGAGTGTACAATATAGGAACTCGTACTGTCGAGGAATGGTTTGAAGTGGTTTGCAGTAAACACAGCATTCCACCATAACCAACAGGTCCAGCTTGGGGTTTTGATTATGATGCGCTATTCAAGTCATTCAATCTTCTTGATCTATCTGCAGTTGACGCCGCAAATGTTTATGAATTATTTGGTGGAGGCGATGACTCCAGTTTCTCTACTCGTGCTACTGTACCGATTGTAACTCCTGATTCTACTGCTGCATCTGCATCTGGAACTCTTAATGGTGATAACAGTGAAGATGTTCATGTTGATGGAGATGACGCTCAAGCTAATCCTAACACAACTGTAGGAAATGAAGCTCCAGCTGATCCAATTAACATTGAATCTTCTTCTTCTGGAACACAGGAAATGGGGGAGTTAAGCACGAATCTCGATTTAGAAATTCAGGAATCGAATGTACCAGAGACGAGAGTGCATAAGAATCATCCAATCGACAACATTATTGGTGATCCTCATGCCGGTGTTCAGACTCGTCATCGAACCATTACAGAGAACACTAGTCTGTACTCGGAGATACTTGACACTGGTGTCATGGAAACATATCTGCATGCTGCATTCGTGTCCCAGTTAGAGCCGAAGAATGTGAAGGAGACTCTTGTGGAAAACTGCTGGATTGAGGCGATGCAAGATGAATTGTCTCAATTCCAAAAGTTGCACGTGTGGGATTTGGTTGACTTGCCAAAAGGCTTTCAGCCAATTGGAACCAGATGGGTGTTCAAATGCAAGACGGATGATCGTCATGTGGTTGTGAAGAACAAAGCAAGACTGGTTGTTCAGGGTTTTTATCAACAAGAGGGCTTGGATTACACGAAAGTATATGCCCCAGTTGCTAGAATTGAGGCCATTCAACTGTTTCTGGCTTATGCCTCATATGTTGGCTTCAAGGTCTATCAACTTGATGTGAAGAGTGCTTTCCTATATGGAAAAGTACATGAAGAGGTCTATGTCACTCAACCTCCGGCTTTGAAGATCCGCATAATATCAATAAAGTGTACAAGCTCGACAAAGCACTTTATGGTCTTCATCAAGCACCACGGGAATGGTATGAGACATTATCTAAGCATCTACTGTCTAATGGTTTCGACCGTGGACAGATTGACTCGACCCTCTTCATACGGAAAGCAGGAGGTGACATTCTTCTTGTACAAGTCTACGTCGACGACATTATTTTTGGATCTACAAATGAAGGGATGTGTAGGGAATTCGAACAGGTGATGAAGTCCAAGTTTGAAATGAGTAACATGGGTGAATTGTCGTTCTTCCTAGGTCTGCAAGTCAATCAAAAAGAGGATGGCATTTATCTACATCAAACAAAGTATGTGCAGGACATCTTGTCAAAATACAAGATGAATGATAGCAGTACTTATGGCACACCTATCCCAGTCAATCATGGTCTGCATCCTGACAAAGATGGAAAGGATGTGGATTGTAGATTGTACCGTGGGACGATCGGATCACTTATGTATCTCACAGCTTCAAGAACCGATATAATGTTTGCTGTGTGCTTGTGCTCAAGGTTTCAGTCACAACCGAAGGAGTCCCATATGATAGCTGTGAAGAGGATTTTCAGATACTTGAAAGGAAAACCCCAATTGGGTCTTTGGTACTCTAAGAAGCAGTCATTTGACTTCAAAGCCTACACTGATTCAGACTATGGCGGTTGTAACCTTGATAGAAAGTCAACTTCTGGTGGATGTCAATTCTTAGGAGACAGACTGGTTTCCTGGCAGTGTAAGAAGCAGTCAACGGTTTCTGTCTCAACGTGTGAAGCAGAATACATTGCTGCGACGAGCGGTTCTTCTCAGATATTGTGGATTCAGCAGCAATTGAGAGACTATGGCTTAAACTTCACTGGAACTCCTTTATTCATTGACAACAATGCCACCATGTCCATCACAAATAACCCGGTGAAACATTCCAAAACTAAACATATAGAAATTCGCCATCATTTCATCCGTGATTGTGCTGAAAAGCATTTAATTGAACTTGTTAAAGTTTACACGGATGACAATCTTGCTGACCTTTTCACAAAGGCATTTGATCGATCCCGTTTTGAGCATCTTGTCAACTTGATGGGAATGTTCAATCCCGAGTGAAAACTTGTTTTTCTTAAATCAATTCAATTCGTGAAAGTTAAAATTTATTTTCTTTTAAGTTTTCTTTATAGTTCTTTTAACTTTCAAAAACATTTTACAAAATCAAAAACAAAATAGAAAATGGAGAAAATTTCAAAGTTAACTTGAGAAAATAGGAAATGATAGTACATCATAAATGATCTAAACGTCATAGACTGCTCATATGGGAAATGATTGCGTCATGCTTACTTAATTGTTTAAATTATTACGTTTTTAATCTGTTTATTTACAAGTAATTTGAATTGTCAGTAGGCTGTATGCGTCTTTGAATCACTAGTAGTGTGGAAACTAAATCTAAAGTACAACTTTGATTTGAACCCATGTTTGCTAGTGTGTGTGCGTAAAAGAATAGAAAAGATCATTATCAGATAAAGGATGTTAGATTTTGGCAATAATTTTCTTTTGAGATCAGTTTCGGGTTATGTCGTTAGCACAATTAATGCGGTTCATGTCACTGCCCATACTCACAAGTATGCAAGGAGAGATTGAATCAAGACATGTCTCTACATCAACCGTTGAGCATGTATTCACCCTTGAATCATTCCTGATTCATTGAAATCAAATCCAGATAAAAGCTGGATTCTCTTACCTTATTCAAACACCATATTCATTATCCTGAATCATCATACCGATATTCAATGAATTAATCAAATGAAACCAAGACAAATGAATCACTCGATTCTGAATCTTATGATTCCTGATAATCCTTATGGATTCTGCTTGATTTTTCCTGTGCTAATTGATGTAGCTTCATTCTGAAAATTTAGAAAATAATTGAGAAAATCTTAGATGCCTTGAGATAGTGCAATTTACATTGCTGTAGTATATCAGTGGGGTACATGTTGTATATCTTATAATTAATACCTTAATACACAAGAATGTGATACAAAGATGCTTATAGTTTCAAATTTTATAATATTGTCAATTTGAATTACTTGTTTATGTGCTTATTACGTATGAATAAATAGTAATCCATGACATGATCCCATATTCTTTGATGTTTATATTGTATCGTTTTTGCTATAAGTTAGTCTGATATGATCCTCTGCTCGTGTCTTTGATAAAAAATAGTTTGTGTAAATACGTGTATATGTCTATCTAGAAAAGATCAAAAAGATTTTAAGTTTGTGTATAGTTCAATCTTAATCAGAAAAATCAAAAATATTTGTGTTTAACCTTCCTGAATTGATTGTGAATCCTCTTGATTGAATGTTGTTTATCTTGTTCGTTATTTGACTTGAAAAACCTTCATAATTTGAGTTGAAAGTTTGCGCACTTAAGGGTTTCTGCGTACTTGACAAGTGCGCATGAAGTAAGCCCTGCGTACTTAGTAAGTACGCAAGACCATTATGTGTTGGGTATATATACAGGAGTTAGAAAATTTTTCAGTTTTTTATCACATTCAAACTCAAACGACTGTTCAATTCCCTCCGCAAATTTTCCTCAAAAATCCGAGTGTTCCAAACCGTTTTTTCGTCCCATCTCTAGTATCATCATCTTCTTACATTCATTTGGTGAGAATCTAGATCCAATCCGTCCACAAAATCATTTTTTTGAACAGATTGAGACGTTAAAAATTTTAGGGTTTAATCAGTTGATTTTAGACAAATTTTAGGGCATTTTAGTAACAATTTATGACTAAAACTTGTTAAGAATCATCAGTCGATCCCTTAATCACTCGATTTCATCCTTGATTTTTCCCTTTGACCCTCGATTGACCGTAGGTTCATTTGGGTGGTCGATTAGGTCAAAATTGAACTAGTGTAGCAGGTATTTGATGTGAATGTTGGTCCCATAGGCTAGAATCATGCACTCCGACGTAGTGGTGACCTAATACACATCAAATCTTGAAGATATGTTGATTTCTGTGATTTCTGGAAATTTGAACAAGTGCGTTTCCTGCTCACTTAACAAGTACGCAGGAAGCAATTCATGCGTACTTGTTAAGTACGCAAGAGGAAATTTCTGCGTACTTGCTAAGTACGTAGGACCAACACTTGGGAAAAAATTCTAAGTCTGGAAATTCAGTTCAAAGAGTAACTGCTATACTAAGTCATGTTTATTCAATTCCAATGAAACTTGTTGTTCTGATTATGTTTTCTATGTGTTTTTGCAGATTATGGCTCGTGCGTTTACGAATGAGTTCAATCTTCTAGCTCATACTCAACCTGAACGAAAGGGTGCAGCTCTGCAGTACCGAGAGATAGTTGATTTCTTGAACCGTTCAAGAATTAGCTATGCTATTTCAGCTGACCCTATAGTTTCAAGACCTTATCTTGAGCAATTTTGGGAGACCGCGGAGCATGATTGCACAGTAACCCCCAATGTTATAAGGGCTACCATTGCAGGTCATGATATCGCCTTTTCTGAAGATACTATTAGATGGGTCTTGCAATTCAGAGATCTCTCCACCGACCCAACAGCCTATCCTGACTACTTTGTGGATGGTTGTTGGAGGCAACGAATGGGGTATGTTGGTGCAAGAGACTACGCTTCTTACAAGAAAATGTGGGTGCTTGATCAATGGAGATATTTTGCCCACATCATGATCATGTGCATCTCCTCAAGAAAAGCTGGAAAGGATGCAATGGGTCATGACCTTGCTGCTGCCATTGTTGGCTTATCTCTCAATAAGGGATACAACTTCTCACGATACATATTCAAAGCCATCAATGATCATATTAACACAGCTGAGAGGTTCAGGTTCTTATTATACCAAGGTTTGTGCAACTTCTGATTGACGATGCGTTGCCAAACCTACCTGCAACTGGGGAGAGATTGCAAGTTAAAAGAGTGGACAAAAGAGTGTTTGCACAGTTTTTAAAGCCAGGCAGTGTAGAACCTACCCCTGAGCATACAACACTTTTTGGCCACCTAATAAACGAAGCAATGTGGCACCGGCTGACTAGAGATGGTATAGTCACGATTCGGAGCTAGAGTTGAGTGAACATTCAGATGAACAACAACAACAACAAGAGAAGGAAGTTGAAAGTGTAGATGGATTGCCGGAAAATAGAGACGAAGAAGAAGGTCATGATGGTGCTGAGGGATCCGACTCGGAAGAGACAGAGTCTGATTCTTCTGATTCCGATGATGCACCATCGCAGGTTCACCCGAGGAGAACGACGAAAGTAACCCTACCTGAGTCATCCTCAAAGAGAAAGGGACAAGCTTCAAGCAGCGAATATGAGCCAGATTTTGACTCTGACGCTGCTATACAGAGACAGAGGCGTGAAAGTGTAAACAAGAACAGAGGGGATAGGCAGCAACCTGGTATTCCCAGTGAGGTGGAGGTTACTACTCTGCAGCAAGTATAAGTTCCAGCTGCAAGTACTGATTCAGCCTCTACCCCACCTTCACAGCAATTATACCGGAGACAGAGGAGGAGGCCACAGGTACAACTTGAGGTGGCAGTCACTTCAATCCCAGAGGTGGTTCCTGTGATAGTGACCCTTCCTGTCACATCTGTCCAGGTGGCGGTGGTTACTCCAATTCTCACGGAGTCAGTCACCATCACCCCTTCCATAACACCTACAACCGTCATCACATCCTGAATCCCAACAACCACCATTGAACCGATAAGTCAACCCTTTAACTACGGAGAATTTACTCAAGGGTTTGACTTTGATACTATCTTCTCCTCCCTAATTCACAATGCTGAAGCATCTACCTCCAGACATCCTGATCCTAGTGAAGAAAGGATAGTAATTCTGGAAACCCAAGTTGCTGGTCTGTTGAAAACTATTCAGAAGTCAAAGGAGGAATCTGATGCTCAACAAGCACAGATTAATTCGTTGGTGGACGAAGTTAGAATTCTACGAAGCTAGAGAACGGGGACAGACGAGAGGCTGAAGAACATAATGGCCCAGAACGAGCTGCTGACCAAGACAAACAACTTAATTCTAGGACACATGTCGTCTCTCGAGCTTCGATTTTATATGTAGCAGAAAGAGCATGAAATGATGGTCAAACTAATTGCTGATCTGACCAAGAAGCTTGATGCTCAAGGGGAGAAATATAAAGAGAAAGATAAGGAGAAGGAGAAAGATAAGGAGAAGGAGAAAGAAAAGACAACTACTGGTGATGAGGCTTGTCATCCTGTGGATTTGACAAAGGATGACGACAAAGACAAGGATCCTGAAGTCGGTCCTAGTGGGAGTGAGCACCAAGCTTTGGCAACCGTGCCCATTTATGCTACTCCAGTGGCTGAGGGGGAGTCTACTCATCAAGAGGGTAGATATACTTCTGGTGGTAGTGGTGACAAAGGAAAGTCAGCGGCTGATGTGCTTAAGGATCTATCTGACGATGAGATCTTATACTTAGAGCCTGACTATTCCAAGGAAGCACAGATCGATGCTCTCTACAACCTAGAAGAAGGAGAGATCGACTCTGGTGATGATTAGGATGAAGATGATGAGGATGTAGTGATAGAAGTTCCCAAGGGCGACGTGGAAGGAGAGTATGAGTTAGAAGATGGAGAGATCTTTGAAGTTCCATCCTTCGAAGCTCAGCTCGACACAGGTTCAGTCGAGCATGCTAGTAATGTTGAAGCCTCGACTGAAGCCTCCCCAGTTGACCCTACACCTGTGGATCCGGAGGCACCGAAAGAAAAATATATGCCTTCTACTTCATCTAAGGGTCCAGCTCCTGTTTGGCAGAAGACGTCTATCATAGACAAACAAGGGGCAACAGGGATGATCTTGGCTGTAAGGTTTGAGGAGGATAAGCAGTTGTTCGCAATCAAAAGATCTGGGGGGGGGGGGTTCAATACTTGACACCAACCAGTGAAGCGTTCAACTCCTTACCCAAATACGACCTTGTGAACCTAGCAAACCGAGAGCTGCTGGGTCATTCTAATCACGCAGTGGCGATGGGTTTGTGGCAGGTTCTGCAGCGGGAAGCAAGATCTGGGAAGTTCAAAGTGTTAAAGCCTCAAGTGCCCAAGAGAGTCAAGGATAAGAAAGCTAGACATCCTTTGACTAAGAAATACTTAAAGAAATTGGTATACAAGCCAGTGCTATATGAAACCAAGATTCCCCTGAGCAAGTTATCTAAGGATATTCTTGGTGACATGTGGTACTGGTACGTAGATCCAAAAATGGGCGAGGCAGTGATTATGGGAAAGGTTTGGTCAGACAGCGGAAGCTCAGTGCCGAAGGAACTAATCAGAGTATTTGATGAAGTCTGCTTCTATAACTTCTCTGTGAAAGATCTAGAGGCACTGTCGGACAAATATTGCATACATACTGACGAGTGGACGGAATTCCTTGCTTCTAAATATAACAAGGTGATCAAGTTCTGCCTTGACTATAAGAAGAAGATGGAAGCTAAAGATGCATAGCTGTGAAGACTGAAGACCGAAGACTGAAGACTAAAGATCGAAGATGATCCAGAGCTGTTGTCAAGGGGAGTTTGTTGAAGCACTTTCCTGTGACAAACACTCTGGATAGATAGACTCTTAGTTTTGTACTTTCATGTATGTATTTGTCTTTGTTTGTAAGTGTCTGTATGTATTAGTAATCGAGTTGTGTTTACTTTTACATATTGCTTGTTGCAAATTTCTCTAAGTGTTTTGCGCAGGAATTAGTTCCTGTGTACTTAGCAAGTACGCAAGAATACCTTTGCGTACTTGCTAAGTACACATGAGAAAATTGCCCTGCGCACTTGCTAAGTGCGCAGGCATCAGGTCGTGTATAAATAGGAATGGTTGACAGTAGATAAGTACGAAGTCATAGTAGCAAATACGTAGAATTTGTAATCTCAGTATTTCTCTCTGTAACCTTCAAGTGTTTATAATAGACGAAAGTTTAAAGTGATCATCTTGTCGGTTTACTTTGTGTTGTAAGACTCTCCACCTAGTCACGGGTATTCCGCACCCGGTCCGACTAGTAGACCCACTTGCATGTGACGATCCGTCACACCCGAGGGACCTACAATAAGTATATTATTATTATCATGAGCTCCCGTGACCGAAACTCGATGTTGTAGTTGTGCCCCTTACCCAATGTTCTTAACGCTAAACATTGTATAGTTGATGAAAATTATGCACTCGCTTTGACCTCCAATGAAGGTTCGAGCGACTAACCACGGGTGAGGGTGTCAACCCAAATAGATCTATTCATACTTTCCACGTTTATATCAAAACTAACGGTTACAAAATAAATGAGGACTTTGATGAGTTAAACGAGTTGACTCATGTAACAATGTCGGTACTTGTGTCCAGTTTCGAGTTGAGCAAGTTTTCTCCCCCGTTGGTTTAAAAATCAATTTAAAACCAGTAAAAGTGGGGCCGTGTTGACTCACCGTAGCTAACAGGGTGGTGACTGATGATGTAAGTAGCAAGTCCAAATAGGTTCCGACCTATCCATGCCCTAAATTAATTAAGACACCTTATAGCTTATGTAGTTGTTAAAGTGTGGGTTAGTCACATGACTAATATCCCGAAGTCTTGACCCTTGCCTTGTAATAATTTTCAAGGGTCCGACTCGACCGTCATTCGTAATATAACTTGTCGTTAAAGTAGTTAAATTTATTAAAATCTCTTTAATAAATATTATAACTTAGACTTTATTTGTCCAAATCTTGTTTTCGGTTTAAGTCATTACTCATGATTAATAAATGTATAATATATATATTTATTCAAAATAGGTGTATTTGAAGTGTCATAAAATAATTATTATATTATTTTATTTTCTAAACTTATTTTTAGTTGTCTCAACAATTTATATATATATATATATATATATAGATATAAATATAGATATACAACTACTAATTTTTACAAAATTAATATATATATTACTACATGGAACAATTTATATAAAATTATAATTATTATTTGTTGTTAATAAATTATATGTGTTATAAAAATGAGTTTAATGATTAATAAAATAAATTAACCATTGTATTAGAATAAAAATGAAATAGGGTTTATAATTTATACTTTTTAACCTTCACCTTTTTATATTATAAACACGCCTTTTATACGTTATTTAAAATACGAACCGAGTATAACCGTTTAATAAATATATCACCAATCAAGTTAACGATAATAAAATTAGGTCTAGTGCTCACGTAAAAAGTCGAGAGAGAAGGTTGCGAAGTTAACGCGAGACCCGGTTGTACCGCCTGTCATCTCGCAACGCTTAGTTATCTCCCGAGATCGCTTGCAACTTCCGTAAAGTCAAGAGTCGAAGTCCACAAGTTCGAATTCAAGAACCCGCACAAGGTGGTGGATGTGCTCGGGCCTGTTGTGAAACGAAGGGAGGAAGGTGGGGTTGGTGTTGGCGGTGAATGGTGGTGTGGGTGGTGCTGTGGCTGTTCTCGGGAACCGAAGAGAGGGAGAGGAGGTGGTGATAGTTGGCGGGTGTTGCCGAGGAAGGGAGGAGGAGTGGTGTGAAGGTGGTTATTGGTCAAGGAGGTGGAAGGAGTGGTGGTATACGGTGGATGGTGGTGGTGATGTTGTTGATCGTCGAAGGCCGAAGGGGAAAGGGGAATGGGGTCTGGTAGTATAGGCCGAGAGAGAGCAAGAGAGCAAATGAGGTGAGGGTGGTTTGAGGTGTGTGTTGGGTGCTTGTATGCATGGGTTTGTATAGCCTCATGGGGTGGTATTAACCCTTAGTCCTTGTGTCTCCATGAGACAACCTTGTCTCTCAAGGACATGGTGTTGTGGAAACATGCAACAAGAGGTGTGCCCCTTTGTGGACTTCTAGTTCGGCCGAGAAGGAGGGTAGCGAGGGGGGTAGGGTGTGTGGTGTGGTGTGGTGCGTTACCCGCTCGTTCCAAGTTCGGTATTATACCCACGTGTCGGTTTTTCATTCGTCGTTACATGGTGGGATGACTCATGTATTTATATAAAAAAGTGTATAAGTTTAGTAGTTTTGGACATAATGCGTCACATGTTTAGAATTTATTTCCACATGGGTAGGTATTCTCTACTAATATAATAAAGAGAATGTTTCGAGAGTTTTATTTTTATTTAAAGTTTATCACCAACCCGATACGTGTTCGATGTGTCTCGGAAATCTTGAATATTTCCTTTATAGTTGTATAGTGGGTGGACTCTATTAGACCTGGTTAGACCAAATTAATTAATAATTAGTCTAATGTGCACCGTCTTGTGTAATTATATTTAAATAATTGTTCGGTAAAATTACCAGTTGTCACATTCTACCAAAGTTAGAAGAATTTCGTCCTGAAATTAAGTTGGTGTCATCTTCAGTTGATGTCTTGTTGAACAACTGGGGATACTTAAGTCTCATTTGATCTTCGCGTTCCCAAGTGAATTTTGGTCCTCGCTTAGAGTTCCATCCGACCTTCACTATGGGGATGCGAATTTGTTTCAGTTTCTTGATTTCCCGATCCATGATCTCTACTAGTTGTTCCACAAAGTGGAGTTTATCGTCGATTTGAATCTCCTTAAGTGGTATAACAAGGGTTTCGTCTGAAAAACACTTCTTTAGATTCGACACGTGGAATGTGTCGTGTATACCACTAAGTTCTTGAGGCAGTTTAAGTTTGTAAGCCACTGGACCTATTCTTGCTAGGATTTAAAAAGGTCCGATGTATCGGGGATTGAGTTTACCTCGTTTCCCGAATCTAACGACTCCTTTCCAAGGCGAGACTTTTAACAACACGTTATCTCCCACCTGGAATTCCATGGGTTTGCGTCTTATGTCAGCATAACTCTTTTGACGATCCCTGTGTGCTTTGATTCTTTCTCTGATCTTAAACGTCTTGTCTATTGTTTCTTGAATGATTTCAGGGCCAGTGAGTTGACTGTCACCAACCTCTGCCCAGCACAATGGTGATCGGCACTTTCGACCATACAGTGCTTCAAAAGGTGCCGCTTGGATACTGGTGTGATAGCTGTTGTTGTAAGAAAACTCAGCTAAGGGTAGGTGAGTATCCCAATTCTTTCCGAATTCTATGGCACATGCCCTGAGCATGTCTTCTAGGGTTTGGATGGTTCTTTCACTTTGACCATCCGTCTACGGATGATAGGCGGTGCTCATGTCTAAGCGTTTACCCAATGCTTTCTGTAACGATTGCCATAATCTTGAAGTGAAACGACTATCTCTATCTGAGATGATAGAGATTGGCACTCCGCGCCTTGAGACAACTTCCTTCAGATAGATTCTTGTCAATCTTTCCATCTTATCCGTTTCTTTGATTGGTAGGTGATACGTGCTATTTTATATATATATTTCATGCGTATTAAACCCTTGTTTTAGACATTTTATTAGTAAATTCAGGTGAACCGTTGCTTAATTAATTTATATTTGAATTTTGTAGATGTTGAATGAAAACGAGCTCAAACGAAGAATTTGGAGAGACTAAAGTTGAGCATTGGAGAATTGGAACGATTACAACAACTTTGTGTCAAATAAATGATTAATGGGCTAAATTTAAATTAAATGAGTTACATTAGAATTTAATTGTGTTGAGTAGGCTAGGTTATTAAATAAATTGGGTTAAGTGGGCTAGGTTATAAAATAATAAAATTACAATATATATATATATATATATATATATATATATATTCGGAATGGGGTGGAATTGAAAAGTGGATTTTGGACTACAGTTGTGGGTCTCGTCGAACAGAAGGAGAAAAAAAGTAAGCACCTCTAGTATTCAATAGAAATCTCGATCAAGAATTGGAAAAGAATCAAGCTAGCAGATGAACATTAATTGATGCTAGCTGAATTAATTTAAGCTAGCAGACAGCTTAATTATTTTTTGTTTTACGATGAATGTTTATAATGTCTTTTTGGATTATGTTGGTTTGATGTGCATGCGTATTTAGATCTGATTTATGATTAATTATTGTTCCATATGTGTCTTTGTGAATGTCTTTCATGTATAGATACATATTAGGTTGCTTAATGTGTGTTTGTGACTAGTTTATGGTTTTTGATCGATCGAATCCATAGGAACGATAGTTGAGAGTTTAGAGGGTTTAAGTATTCTACTTACTTCAATATCTGAGAGGTGCGAAGTAGTTGGGTTGTCTTTGGTATTAGGTTTTTAGGTGTAAAGGCTCTGAGAGGAGGTTTCCCTAGAATCCCTAGTGTTATTTGCTATCCCGTATCTTATCGAGAATTTACAGGTTACTCCTTGCACTCTAGGGTGTATTGAGATAGGGAGACTGAGAGGTAAACTATCTTGTGAGTACTTAAGTATTGTGGAAATAGCTGATTGGTGATCCACTAACCAGTGCACTTTACACTCCCTTTAGGATTTCCTTTTAGGTCACACCCGGAGAACGATCATGAATCCACTAGGATGTCTAAGGGTGTAGTATTTTAAGATCCTGATTCCATCAGAGTTTCCATTACCATGAGAGAGTCGTGATTCACATTTAGGATTCTAAACATGGGTAGTGTTTCCCAATTCTTGACTTCATCTTAGTGTCTTAAGCGTGGTGTGGAAGTTAGTTGTCTTAGTTTGTAAGACACCGACCCGAGCATCCTACAGTTGATTCTCATATTAGGTTATTATCTTAAAAATGTATAAGTTATCCATCAAACTAAAACGGAAGTCTTTGTAAAAACGTTACTTATCATTGTTATTAAATTTACTTCATGAATGCCTGCACACCAATCCGAGTAGCACTGCTCCGAAGCCAAGATACGCCGACCCCAACGCTCACCTTCAACACAATCTAACGTATATATAAAGTCAGCTACGCTGAGTGAGTTCTAATAGTTTAAATTTAATTAAAAGCCAACTCGTCACAAAAGTTACTTAAACTCTTCTCAGGACCCTCCGGTCCTTATCAAATAGTTTTATAATTTATTATCATAGAGGTAAACCCTGTTATAATATGATATCCTAAAAGACTCGCCACCCAGACTCATCCCACAATCATAACCTCCTAAACTTTACCAACATAGATCAATCTTACTACCCTGGTTACTCATAACCTACCACCCGTGTTTAACCGAAAACCTGGTTAATACCACATTTCCCTAGAGACCGACTTACTCAGCCTTGACCAAGGCTTTCACAGTTTAACTGACACGACAGTTATAAACACCACATCAATATCCCGACACAACGGCCAATCACACTCAACTTACCTGATTAGTATTATCCACACATCACATCAACAATATCTCATGCAGAATAAATATAACTTAACACTTGTATGCAATTTAACACATATATATCTATGCACACAAACACATACCTAATCAATGCACCTTCGTCAGGGTCACCCTTGTCAGGGCGTACAACACACCCCGAGCTTATCATTAACCTATTGAATATTGTCACCTTAGGTGACTTCCCGAAGGACTTCGTCCTTCACAAGCCCGTTTCTGTGTCATAGAGACAACGATGCAAACCCAATACTCGCTGTGCCACAACGAGACCGACACAAAAATGCAACATAAATATGAACACATAACATCACACTCCACATTTATATGACTTAATAACTACGCCTGCATCCCGCACATAACACTAGAATAACGTATCATACTCGTAGTCATAAGCATTTAGCTTATATCCCGACTGACCATGACTACCTCTTAACACAACACCTGTTAATAACCCTTATCTCTAGCTCACCTAATCGTTTAGACACCCCGTAGAGCCTTTGACTCGTTAATAATTATTTTTGTTCATAAACGTGTCTTGTTTAACCCCAAACATCTCAACTTGTTTAATATAACCAACATCTCTTGTAAGTATATACGATAGCCTCGAAAACAGCAAAACGTTTAAAAGAGTTGGGGATTAGAAACTCACAGATACGAAGATCCCACTTCTTGCACTGCAGTGGTCTCCTAGCACGAAACCCGAACCTTTCAACGTATGATCACATAGTTAGAGTGCATCCTAAACATATGTCACTTACGTGCAAATATAAATACTTTCGTTCATCGTCTCGCTTGCACACCTCTTCACTCATACAAGCACCTTAGCTTCACATTCACGAGAATCGGGTTATCCTGGACCCGTTTATAACCCGCATGCATGCACGTTTATGTGCCATGCAAAGCCTTAGTGTCGCAGGTCACACGTTCATGAACCGAGACCCCCATGCACACCCAAAACCCAACATGCAAACCCTATGTTCGCAACACCCCATTCGGGTGTAACCCGACCCCATGCTATCCCCCGTTCACCACCGTTCACCACCACCATCGAATATCACTACAAACGCGTCACCACGGGTTTCACCCTCCCCTCCGCACACCACCATCATCTCCCTTGTCTAGCAAACCCTAATCGACTTCTTCACCGCTACCATTGCCACGGGGCTCTACCCTAGTTCAATCTCCACGCCGGGAACACCACACTCAACCATCTCCCCCGGTCACCACCGTGGTCCCCTTCTTCCTCGTCGGGCAGTCCCAAAAGGAACACCTTCTTTCCCGCCTTGCTTCCGGCTGCAGACCACTATCTTCACCACTTTGCCCTGCCGTAGCCGAACTCTCGTACCTCTCCGCCTTGCGCCGCTGTACTCCTTCTCAGCCGTTGTCATACGCTACCAGTACCTCGACCGGCCATCACACTCACCGTGCCTTACCCCAATTCTCTCCTCCGATTACCAAGAACAAGATCTAAATGCAAAAACCCAAATCGGGTCTCTTGCCAACACACATGATTACAAACATAAAAACGTAATTAGAAAGAACGGAGACTACCTTGACCGATTACGTAACCTCCTGCCCATAACCACCACCGTCGATCGCCCCTCTCGCCGATCACCCCTCTCGCCGAATGGCCTAGGGTTTGTTCATATGTTGGTATATAAACTTCTATGATTTACATCCGGGTCCCCGGGCTTCCTTTTTGGTGAATTTATCCGAACCCCTCTTATTTCGGCTAACCGGGTCTCACTAACTTCCATGAATAGGGTTTCACGTGCCACTTTCTCCAGTTCACATCCTTTAAAATGATTAGGCATTACCCATTGACTCGCCCCGTTAGTTAACGAGTTTTCAGGATGTTACAAGTCTACCCCCTTAAAAGAGGATTCGTCCTCGAATCCTGTGTCGGTACAAACCAACACCACCCATCCTTCTGATTTTACCAATGCATCCAAAATCCTTTGGTGTCATCCATTCACTGTACACATCAACGCGGTCACTTGACTCTACATCTCGATCACCATTCTTGGTGTTCAAAGAAGTCCTTCCCATTGCTCGCCTTCAACTTTGGTTCTGATAGGTTCACCTACCCATTCCCTCTTTACTTGCTCTTCCAAATTTTTCTCAAACGGCACGACACCGTCAGTTGCCTACTCACTTATCCGGATGATCTCGTCAACCCGACGGTCATCTCCCCAATTTAATGCTTCTTGCATTTCCCGAACAGGAACACTCGTCGCTCCTCCATATTGAGGTCGTCATATCTCTTTCCTTATACCCTGATTGCCATCTTCTGATGATTTCTCAAACTCTGGAACCACTGCCTTGCTCATAAAACGTTCTATGTTTGTCCTTCTCTGATGATTTCCAGGAGCTTGTGTAAAACTCCTCCCGCCTCTGTACTCCCATTGTGTTTCTTCCCAGATACTTCCTCGCAATGCTATCATGCGCTTCATGCACCCATTGAGTAAGCTCTTACCCTCCACACTAGAGTTATTTTCATTAGCTCTCGATGTTTTCTCAAAAGTCTCTCACATTTCAAACACATATTCAACACCTTAGCCTCCACCGGCTCCACAGAAACTCGCCTTCAGGCTAGTCATATTTCTAACAACATATACCTTACCCTTCTAGTCACTTGTGTGAAATCCTGTACTGATCCTTCCTTTGCTCCAGTTTCCTCGTTATCACTCTATCTCATTCCTCAAGTATGAATATGAATTTCATCATATCACAAGCCTCCTTCACCCCTTGTCTCTTTCAAGGGAAAACATTCCCACTCCTCGTGTATCTTGCCTTGATAGAATTCTTCATATAGGACATATCCCATGGAAACCCTATCGTCACTTCGTCCTATTCGTGCTGAAGTCTTCAACGTCACCACCTCGATCGTGTCGCAACTATCTCCGATCAAGTGTCATACCCGCCCCGGGCAGCCCCGAGACGTTACCGGGCTGCGATGTCAGTTGGCACCTTCGGTACCTACTTTGATTTTAGAGTTTGTTATTGTGCAGCGGAATAACGTTTGAAAATGGATCGTTTCAACTCAACCTCAAGGGTTGGTTTTGTAAATAAAGAAATCTCGTTGTGTAGACAAAAGATTATATTTATTTAAATAACTGGGTATGAAAACCCGATCGTTTGTACATTTGATTTCAAATCAAAACTTTGACTCAAAGTCAGTTTGTTTACAAGGAGGTAATCTGCCTAAGAAAAACGTAGTCCTTCGGTCACCTTAACCTTGTTTACTTTGCAGGTTCTTTTCGTGCAATGCACGACCTGTAATAACATATTTTCAGGTTGCACAGGGTCTAGGTGTGTGGCCTGACCCGGCTGCGCAACAAAACTATCTTCGGGACCCAGGCCGTATCCTGTCCAGGTACGAAGAGGTCAATTCATTACTTTCCTGAAAACATTTAAAAATGAACGTCAGCTACATGCTGGTGAATATTTTATGACCTCAAATCATTTTCATAAACATGGCAAAATAGTTTAATTAAACAGTTAAATATTTCATCATTGGAGGATTCTATTGATCATATCACTTCCTTGGATTTCATCCAATTGTATACATTGGACAAGCACTCGGGGCCACGCGGCTAGACCGGCACAACTGCATTTTACGCATCACCCGACATACAAGCCAACCCCGCCGGACCTAACTGGATCCGGAGCGAGTATAAATATTTGTTCAAACTTTACGTACACTTATTGGGTATCAACATTCCCTAGGGGTAGAACCTCTAATTTTGGGATTAGTATGAGTAAATATTTAATTATCGTGTTTTGCTCTTTTTGTAAACGTAAATCGTTTTGATCTTTTGCGTGAAGGTGCCGACAACACCGACACATCTTATTTGCGTGATGATAGCATACATCCCAAGCACGTCTTACAAATTGTTTTTGTAAAAGCTCGCTCTCAGCATGAGAACGAGTATTTTTGTTAAAGACGAGTATTCACCTTTAGTTTGAATTCGAAGATCGAAGGATAATAATTTTAGTGCTAAGTAGCTGTTAGAGTTGACTCCTAGGGCTCTAGTACCTTAACTTGCACTTCTATGTGTTCCTCGGGTTTCTTCGGCTGTAAACTCCCGAGTCCGGTTGATTAGCGAAAGCCAGTCAAACTCGGAGGAGCGACTCGAGAGTTGGGACGGCTGGAGGGCTCGGGAATCTCTTGGGAGCAGAGGAGATTTGAGAGTGTGTGTTGTCTTGGTGTGGAAAATGCGAACCTTGAGCTCTTTATTTATAGGCTGATAACGGCCTCATGTCGGACAAATATCCAGGGGATAACGGTCCGATATGCCTCCATTGTCCCGCACGCGCGCCACATGGTAGCCATGCAATTCCGGAGTGCCACCCGTCCATGTCGGACCGAGTAGGCAAGCCATGTCGTTCCGATATCTGTCCACACGTCCGACAAGCTGACGCATGCCCTACATGTGTCTCGACACGTGTCTTGTGAAGAGGGTTCCTAGGGGTTTGCACTTCGGAACGTTTTCTAGAACATGTCGGTCCAACATCTAACTTATTCCCATATCGGACCGATATCAAACTCATGTCGGTCTGATATCTTCTAACTTTCAGAATTTCTGATTTATTTTTCTGATTCTTGGGCTTCCGTTAACTCCCGTTATTTGTTATAAGTTCCGAGCATAATTTCATATCAGAATTTTGGCAGGTGTTACATCATCCCCAACTTTTTTGAAATCTCGTCCTCGAGATTACTTACTAAATAAGTGTGGGTATTTATTTTTCATTTCAGATTCTAGTTCCCACGTGTACTCAGGTCCACGTCTGGAATTCCATTTCACCTTGACCAACACGAGTTTCTTTAGCTTCAATTTCTTTTCCTGCCAGTCCTCAATTTGTAACGGTTGTTCCACAAACTTAAGCCTTTCATCCACTACTACATATTGTAATGGCATGTCTAAGGTTTCATCTGCTAAGCATTTACGCAGGTTGGAGACATGGAACACATCGTGTACTCCACTCATCTCTATCGGCAATTTCAACCGATATGCCATAGGTCCGATTCGTTCTAGGTTTTTAAATGGCCCAACAAACCTAGGGTTTAACTTCTCTTTCTTTCAGAATCGTACCACACCTTTCCAAGGTGATATTTTAAGTATAACATTGTCTCCAACGTTAAATTCTAACGGCTTTCGCCTTTTGTCGGCATAACTTTTCTAGCGATCACGAGCCGTTTTTAATCTTTCCCTGATTTGTAAAATATTATCAGTGGTTTCCTGGACTATCTCAGGTCCTGATAACTGGTTTTCTCCTACTTCGGCTCAACACACAGGAGTTTTGCATTTTTTGACATACAAGGCATCAAATGGTGCAGCTTGTATACTTGTGTGGTAGCTGTTATTGTAAGAGAATTCCATTAGAGGTAAGTGGTCGTCCCAACTTCCTCCTAGGTCAATAACACATGCTCGGAGCATATCCTTCAAGGTTTGGATTGTCCTCTCGCTCTGTCCATCCGTTTGAGGATGGTATGTAGTGCTAAGGTTTAAACGAGTTCCGAGAGCTTTTTGGAAGCTCTTCCAGAATCGAGACGTGAATCGACTGTCTCTATCTGATATGACAGATAACGGCACTCTGTTTAAAGATACTATCTTGTTAACGTATAATTGTGCCAATTTATCCATACTAAAACTTTCCTTCATTGGTATGAAATGTGCGGATTTGGTTAAATGATCAACGATAACCCATATTGTGTCATTTCCTTGACTGGTTCGGGGAAGTTTAGTGATGAAATCCATGGTGATCATTTCCCATTTCCATACTGGAAACTCCAGTTGTTGTAATAGCCCAGATGGCTTTTGGTGTTCGGCTTTAACCTTGGAACAGGTTAGACATTTGGCTACATACTCGGCTCTGTGCTTTTTCATGCCGATCCACCAGTATTCTGGTTTCAGATTTTTGTACATCTTATCACCACCGGGGTGCATTGTGTACTTGGACTTATGGGCTTCCTCGAGAATTTCTCCTTGGAGATTTCCATAGACCGGAACCCATATTCGTTTATTCATTCTAAGGATGTCGTCATTTCCTTTGACGAGTTGTTTGATCCTTCCTATCATTCTTTCGTTTGTGAGTTTGCCTCTTTCATGGCTGATATTTGTGCTTCTTTAATCTGAGAAATAAGACTGACTTGCAGGTCGAGTCTTAGGGCATGTACTTGCTTTGGTTTTTCATGTTCTTTTCGACTCAAGGCGTCATCTACTATGTTAGCCTTGCCCTCATGATAACATATCTCACAGTCATAGTCGCTTAGGACTTCCATCCATCGTCTTTGCCTCATGTTTAGCTCTTTCTGGCTGAAGACATACTTTAGACTCTTGTGATCTGTGAAAATCATGAATTTGACTCTATAGAGATAGTGTCTCCATAATTTCAGTGCGAAGATTATGGCACCTAACTCCAGGTCATGAGTCGTTTAGTTCTTTCATGAGTCTTAAGTTGTAGAGATGCATAAGCGATGACTTTGTTTTCTTGCATCAATACACATCCTAAACCAGTGTGTGATGCATCGCAGAAGACTACAAAACCTTCGTTGCCTTCGGACAGCGATAGAATTGGTGCTTTAGTGAGTTTCTTCTTCAGCGTTTTAAATGCTTCGTCCTACTTTGGACCTCATTCATATTTGATTGCCTTTCGGGTTAGTGCAGTTAAAGGAACGACGATCCTTGAGAAGTCTTTAATAAATCTTCGGTAATATCCTGCCAATCCGAGGAAACTTCTCACTTCGATTGGCGTTTTTGGGACTTCCCAATTGGATATAGCCTCAATATTAACTGGATCTACTTGAATTCCTTTCTCATCTATGACGTGACCAAGAAATTGTACCTTTGAAAACCAAAATTCACACTTCGAGAACTTGGCGTAAAGTACTTTGTTTCTCAATAGTTCAAGTATCGTCCTTATATTTTTGGCATGATCTTCCTCACTTTTGGAGTAGATAAGTATATCTTCTATGAACATGATTACAAATTTATCCAAGTAGGGTTTACAGATTCGGTTCATCATATCCATGAAAGATGCGGGAGCATTCGTAAGTCCGAACGGCATAACCGTGAACTCAAAGTGACCATATCTGGTTCTGAAAGCAGTTTTAGACATGTCATCTTCTTGAACTTTCAATTGATGATAGCCTGATCGCAGGTCTATTTTGGAAAAGCATCTTGCTCCTTGGAGCTGATCAAACAAATTGTTGATTATGGGAATATATCAGGGTATTCGGAGACGATCGGTACATCCTTTAGTTCTCGCTCGGTATTGTAGGTGGTTACGCATATGAGATAAGCAAGGCATCCCTTTCGTAGATACTTTGTTGCTTTTATCATAGATATGAAACCAACAGGGTTGGTTGATTCGTCTCCTTAATCGTCACTACATCTCCTGAAGGTGTGCGTAATTCAATGGCTTTTGAGTCACAAAGGATATGGGCCTGGTTTGTTGCTAACCAATCCATTCCAAGGACTATATCGAAGCCAACCAAATCCATTGGTAAGAGTTGTACGGGTATGAAGTGTCCAAATAACGTAATTGAACAACCATTCAAAGATTTGGAGACTTGGATCAGGTCTCCGTTCGCGGTTTCGACTTGGTAAGTTTTGTCTAGCTAAGCTAAGGGCTTATTAACTAGTTTACAGAACTTATGATCAATAAAACTTTGGGTTGCCCCAAAGTCAAAAAGCACCTTAGCGTAAGCATTATTGACAAGAAAAGTACCGTAGATGACATCATTCATTTTATCGGCCTCTTTAGCATTCAAATGGAACGCTCGGGCGTTTTTCTTGGCTTCGGCGATAGGTTTGGTACCTGGGCCATCGATAACTTTTAGTTTCAGGCATTCGATCTTGTAGTGCCCGATCTCACTACAGTTGAAGCATGTGATACCCCTCCTTCGTGGGTAGTGGTCCATGTGATGACCAGTGGTTTTTACAATCAGGGCATGTTGTTGGGGTATATTGTTGACATTTCACCTGATGCTTCTTTTTAGAGACTTTGCATATGGGAGAACTGGATTGTCCTTGTTTTTGGGAAAAGGGTCGATTGTTTCTTTTATGGTCAGGTTTGGTTATTTCCTTCTTTTTGTTTTCTTCCAATGTTCGGATCATTTCGTCCATTAATTGGGCACCTAGATCCATGGCATCATCAATGGTTTTTGGATTTGAGACCTTTACCATATCTCAGATTTCACTGACCAGTCCATAGATATATCTCTTGATGAGATTTGATTCAGGTGAAGCTAGATGTGGCACTAGCCGTGCATATTCTAGCAGTTTGGTCGTGTAATCTTGATGGTTAGAGCCAACCATTCTTAGGTTCAGGAATTTTTGTTCTATTTCGTCTATTTCATTGATAGGACAAAATTTTCTCTTGACTCGGTCTTTGAATGAGTCCCAACTCATCTCATATGCCCTTTTTCTTCCTTTGGTAGATACCAGGGCGTTCCACCATTCCAGTGCGAAGTTCTTGAAGAGGTTAGAGGCATAGAGGACCTTGTCTTCCTCGGCACATTTACTTATGTCAAAGACTGATTCTGTTTTCTCTATCCATCGAAGTGTTTCTACTCCGCCTTCCTTTCCAAGGAAGTCATAGGGTTTAGAAGCTTGAAAAGTCTTGTATGAGCAACCCATGTGTCTGCTCTTTTTGTGACGCGGTTTGTAACTATCCGCAGAACTGTCATTTGAAGAGTAGTGTTCCTCATTTTGGGTTCTCTTGGTTTTGGAACTTTGATGGGTATGAGTTTTTGAATGTTCCCTTCTCACAAAAATAGTGTAATTTGATTCGTTATGCTCAGAGTTATGAAGCGTATGCTCCTTTTCTTTTCCTTTATTTTTGGCCTTGGCTTTTGGCAGCCTGAGCCTTTTCAAATGGCTCTAGCATTGATGGAATTGCATCCTCAATTACTTTGTTTATCATTTTCTGCATTTCTGCAGCTTGGGCCTCTTTTTCTAAGGCCTCTCCAGCTTGTTTCTTTCGACTACGCGTATGTGTGGATGGTCCAGTTCTTATTGACATCTAAAGACATAATATTCATTAGAATTTGAAGATCTTTTTGATAAGGAAAATACAAGATTTTTATTATTTTCAAACTTCAAAATACAATACGGTAATTGAAAATAACATAGATAAGACATATTTTAACGACCCCTAGCTCTAATCAGCGCTTGTTGTAGAGCAGCGATCTTTGCGTCTTTTTCAGCTTCAATCCTTTCTAATTCAGCTATGCGAGCTTGCATTGCTGCAATCCTTTCTTCTCCCGGGGTTTCCTCGATAGTTCGGGGAGTATGGATTGGAGTAGAATTGGTGGAATGGTAAAATCCATAGTGTCTGTTGGAGTCAGCCCTTTCCTCACCTTCCAATGTGTAGTGGTGTTCATACGGGATTTCGTGTGGTTTCTCTTGGTAGCTATAATTGTTTACGTAGGTTTGGTTATAGCTTTCGAGTGTTGGAGAGGCGTAATAGCTCATTGGGGTTTCATAAAAATATTTGGATGTTTCTATTTCCCCTAGATTTTGAAAGGTTCCACTAGTGTATTCGGATTTTGTTCCAGAATAGGATTCGGTTGAGTTTGTATTTCGTTCGCTATTTCCAGGTGGTGCGTACTTACGAATGAAGTTAGGTCCTTTTCCCTTCCCTGCCATTCTAGGAAAACGAAAGGAAAATAAATACTTTTATTAATAGGATAAAACGATTACAAGATTTTATTTGGGTTACATAAAATTATAAAAATGATAGTAGGACGCCTATTTCTTGACCACACTCTTGGCATCCTTCATCAAGCTTTTCCCTTGAAACCAAATTCTTTTGGCGAAGGACTTATGCTCCTTGTCCTTTTGGGCTAACTTCTTTTTGGCCTTTGATAGATCCTTCTCGGTCTCTATCAATACCTCCTTAGACAAGATAAGCTCTTTCTTGACTTGATCGGTTTCGCGAAGCGACCGATCGAGACACTCTATTGGAGATCCTGGTGTGGATGCCGGATATCCGAATTTTGGTGGAGGGTCTCTTAGTCCTAAGACTATGTCGTTGTAGACATTATCGTAGGCGGGAGTAGGTTTATGTTTCAAGGTAGCTCGTGGGCTAAAGTCCTTAGGTATAGTGTTAGGATCGTCAAATGTGGCCTCAAATTTAACCATAAGACCGTATTCATCCTGGATATAGGGATCCATGAACTGTGGAAGATTTGCATAATCGATGTACGATCCAAAACTTCCGGAGTAGGCTCTTATGCATAATCGATGTGTTAGCGTAATTTCCATCAGTGTTTGAATTATTACTCATGTATGGACCCGATATGATAGGATAGTTGAGGTAATCAGCAAACGGTTCATAACTGGATGATTGTGGTGAATAGACTTCCACCGGAGGTAGAGGAAGGAATCCTTCGGATTCGGAACTTTCGTAGTTCTCCAGATTTTTATAGATTTCCTCTAAACTAGCTCCTGTGATGGAAAGCTTCTCAATAGGTTCTTTTGCCCTCATTTGAGGTTTAGTGGCCTTCTTGTTAGACCCTGCCTCATGTTGGCTAGTGGGAGGGGGATACATAGGTGGTGGAGGTGTTTGAGGTGGAGAATAGTTTGGTGGAGAAGGTACTGGGTAATGTGGTGCTGTACATCTCCAGTTACTAAAGTCAGAGCCACCCATTTGGCTCAGGTGATCTGGTTCGTATTCCTCCTTTATTGGAGCCTTTGGCAGAGTATGATACCATGAGAGGTTTCCTACTTCCATGGGTGCGTATGTATTTGCCATTGATTCTTGTTTAACCGTAACATTAGGGTTATAGTAGCTATGGTATCCTTGTCCTCCTGACATAATACTACCTGCATGTTTTGACACTATCAGCTTAAAGGCAAGTGTCTACCTACTTTTGCTTAGTAGGCAAGTCATTGCTTAATCTGGTCAGAGCTTAGATACTAATCCCAAGTATCTAATAGGCTAAAACCTCAGGCTATGATACCAACCCATGTCACACCCCGCCCCGGGCACCCCCGAGACGTTACGGGCTGCGAAGTCAATTGGCACCTGCGGTACCTGCTTTGATTTTAGAGTTTGTTTTTGTGCAGCGGAACAACGTTTGAAAATGGATTGTTTCAACCCAACCTCAAGGGTTGGTTTTGTAAATATAGAAATCTCGTCTTGTAGACAAAAGATTATATTTATTTAAATAACTGGGTATGAAAACCTGATCGTTTGCACATTTGATTTCAAATCAAAACTCTGACTCAAACTCAGTAGGTTTACAAGGAGGTAATCTGCCTAAGGAAAACGTAGTCCTTCGGTCTCCTTAACCTTGTTTACTCTTCAGGTTCTTTCTGTGCAATGCACGACCTGTAATAACATATTTTCGGGTTGCACCGGGTCTAGGTGTGTGGCCTGACTCGGCTATACAACAAAACTGTCATCGGGACCAGGCTGTAGCCGGTCCCGGTACGAAGAGGTCAATTTATTCCTTTCCTGAAAACATTTGAAAATGAACGTCAGCTACATGCTCGTGAATATTTTATGAACTCAAATCATTTCCATAAACATGGCAAAACAGTTTAATTAAACAGTTATACATTTCTTCATTGGAGGATTCTAATGATCATATCACTTCCTTAGATTTAATCTAATTGTATACATTGGACAAGCACTCGGGGCCACGTGGCCAGACTGGCACAACTGCATTTTACGCATCACCCGACATACAAGCCAACCTCGCCCAGCCTAACTGGATCCTGAGCGAGTATAAATATTTGATCAAACTTTACGTACACTTGTTAGGTATCAACATTCCCTAGGGGTAGAACTCCTAATTCTGGGCTCTAGCACCTTAACTTGCACTTCTATGTGTTCCTCGGGTTTCTTCGGCTCTAAACGCTCGAGTCCGGTTGATAAGCGAAAGCCGGTCAAACTCAGAGGAGCGGTTCAGGAGTCGGGAAGGATGGAGGGCTTGGGAATGGCTTTGGAGCAGAGGAGATTCGAGAGTGTGTGTTGTGTTGGTGTGGGGGAAATGAGAACCTTGAGCTATCTATTTATAGGCTGATAACGGCCTCATGTCGGACCGTTATCCAGGGGATATCGGTCCGATATTCCTCCATTGTCCCGCATGCGCGCCACGTCGTAGCCATGCAATTCCGGAGTGCCACCCGTCCATGTCGGACCGAGTAGGCAAGCCATGTCGGTCCGATATCTGTCCACGCGTCTGACATGCTGACGCATGCCCTACACGTGTCTCGACACGTGTCTGGTGCAGAGGGTTCCTAGGGGTTTACACTTCGAACCATTTTCTAGACCATGTCGGTCCGACATCTAACTTCTTCCCATATCGGACTGATATCAAACTCATGTCGGTCCGATATCTTCTAACTTTCAGAATTTCTAATTTATTTTTCCGATTCTTGGGCTCCCGTTAACTCCTGTTATTTCTTATAGGTTCCGGGCAGAATTTGAGATCAGAATTTTGGCAGGTGTTATATCAAGCGTCCACATAACGCTCCCATCATCATCTCTTACAGCCTCACCCATCGGCTCGTGCTCCGAATTCATGAAATATAAGCATAGGCATCTCATAAGAGCAACTTGCCAATCGTCTAGAAAATGTCGAAACTCCTCGCATCATCTCGATATATCTACGTCGAGGAAACGTCAAGATCAAAATACTATACTCGAGCTTACCAACCACCCGTCATATGCACGAACAAGAGTGTACTACAAGGATATACATAACTACAGAACACACAATGTTCTACATACGTACTAACCCAACCTTCTAACTCACACAAAGTGCACACATAACTAGCTAGACCTGAGCAAATCTATGTGTACCCAATACGACCTCGTTATTTATAGACACACAAACCCGTGAACCCCACCTTCTATCCATCTCAACGGTAGCCCATGCCACACATCATCACTTACTCACACAGAGTTCACATGGTCATACCCCATACGGGTCGTACCAGTGGTTCAGGACGACACACTACTCATCCTAGAAAAAAGTCATCACTCTACACATTCATACACATATTTTTTTTATCATAATTTCCCATAGGAGCTCCTCCTGAACATTTATACCTACTAAAAATGTATAATCATATCTCCCCATAGGACCCCGTCCTGAATACTCACACAAGGTGTAATACACCCATTGTATTTCAAACATCACATAGACATTAGCACATAGGTGACACTATCTTAAGACCGTAGTTACAGACAAATTCAAAAATCATGTCTATATGAGTCTACCCACACATTCTAGTCAACCCTGCTGTAGTACCACAACAAAGTCTACATTTAATACGGACTCACGTCATTTAGAATGCAATCACACAATCATCCCATACCGCACATATTCCACTGCTGTAAACATAATCATACGCCGTCACAAACACCATTATTATTAATTATGTTCAAATCACCATGCGGTAAGACTCACAAAAAATGTCAACATCAAATGATTAATATTTGAAATGAGCCTCGCCACACGTAAACGTCTAATCATTCATAACATCAAATTACCCCAAAATATCTCGTGACAACAGCTACACTAACTAATAATCAAGCAATTGAGCATCCCAAACATTGCCCGCCAAATTACCACTAGACCACATCAGGTGCATCTGTTGTGTCCTACTCTAGTTTATCCTCATCACATTCCGGGTCATCCACTAGTTCCTCATGAAACAGAGCTCTCTTAATTGCTGCAAGTGGTCGATCTCTCAACCATGCAGGTCCACATCCTGGAGGGAAACTCACGTACAGCTGGCACTGCTCTCCTTCCCCATACTGTCTTTCCAATCACAGCTCCACGTGGTAAGTCGCCGACCAAAGCTCTAGGCACACTTGGCATGAGAAGCGCCAACACTACTCCCATTTCACTAGCAGTTTCATTCGCCGCAGTCGTCGTCTTGACTGGTCGTTCTGCATTCCTCCTAGCAAGAGCTCCACGCCCGACCGATCTTATACGCTTTATCTTAGCCATCTAATCCTACTCAAGATAGAACGTTGGAGTGATTACTATGGGCACAAATTCAGAATACGAGGGTAATCATAGACTGCCAAATCACGGTGATCAAATGCAATTTGTTGGTCCACATTACTACTCGGATTCTAAACCTTTCCCATCATACTCACACTAACCTTCTACCTTTCACACACACCGGATGCACATGCATCCCACATAACTCACATAGCACCACACAATAATCAATTAAATCATCCTATTAATCACAATTGCACACCACACATGGTTACACACAAAATCACTAAGCCATGACGACACCCCAAACTATTTCACATAGTTACAATTAATGCTACTCCACATTACTCAACTCATAACATTATCTCACTAAATCACACCACACAACTCCACGTAGTGTTGCACTACACAATTAACATTCTAACAATTAATGCATAACTCAAAAGGCGTACCTCTTGGCTCGCGGTTACTCGTGGTGGCATTCGTTTCACCCTCGTCATTTTCTGTTTATGTTAAGGTATTTTATTTTATAAAAACACCAATTTTCTCTTTAAACCATGGCTCTGATACCAACTTGTAAGACCCCGACCTGGCATCCTACAGTTGGTTGTCATAACTGGTTATTGTCTTAAAAATGTATAAGTTATCCATCAAACTACAACGGAAGTCTTTCTAAAAACGTTACTTATTATTGTCATTAAATATACCTCATGAATGCCTGGACACCAATCCGAGTAGCACCGCTCCCAAGCCAAGATACACTGACCCCAAAGCTCACCTGCAACACAATATAACGTACACACAAAGTCATCTACGTTGAGTGAGTTCAAAAATTTTAAATTTAATTAATAGCCAACTCATCACAAAAGTTACTTAAACTCTTCTCGGGACCCTCCGGTCCTTATCAAATAGTTTTATAATATATTGTCATAGAGGTAACCCCTATTATAATATGATATCCCAAAAGACTCGCCACCCAGACTCATCCCATAATCATAACCTGTTAAACTTCACTGACATAGATCAATCTTACTATCCTGGTTACTCATAACCTACCACCCATGTTAACCCGAAAACCTGGTTGATACCATATTTCCCTAGACACTCACTTACTCAGCCTTGACCAAGGCTCACACAATTTAACTGACACGATAGTTATAAACACCACATCAATATCCCGACATAACGGCCAATCACACTCAACTTACCTGATTAGTATTATCCACACATCACATCAACAATATCTCACGCAGAATAAATATAACTTAACACTTGTATGCAATTTAACACATATATATCTATGCACACAAACACATACCTAATCAATGCACCCTCATCAGGGTCACCCTTGTCAGGGCGTACAACACAATCGAGCTCATCATTAACCTGATGAATATTGTCACCTTAGGTGACTTCCCAAAATACTTCGTCCTTCACAATCCCGTTTGCTGTGTCATAGAGACAACGATGCAAACCCAATACCCGCCGTGCCACAACGAGACCGACACAAAAACGCAACATAAATATGAACACATAACGTCACACTCCACATTTATATGAATTAATAACTACACCTGCATCCCGCACATAACACTAGAATAACATATCATACTCGTAATCATAAGCATTTAGCTTATATCCCGACTCACCATGACTACCCCTTAACACAACACCTAATAATAACTCTTATCTCTAGCTCACCTAATCATTTAGACACCCTGTAGACCCTTTGAGTCGTTAATAAATATTTTAGTTCATAAACATGTCTTGTTTAACCTAAAACATCTCAACTTGTTTAATATAACCAACATCTCTTGTAAGTATGTACGATAGCCTCGAAAATAGTAAAACGTTTAAAAGAGTAGGGGATTAGAAATTCACAGACACGAAGATCCGACTTCTTGCACTGCAGTGGTCTCCTAGCATGAAATACGAACCTGTCAACGTTTGATCAGATAGTTAGAGTGCGTCCTAAACATGTGTTACTTACGTGCAAATATAAATACTCCCGATCATCGTCTCGCTTGAGCACCTCTTCACTCATACAAGCTCCTTAGCTTCACATTCATGAGCATCGGGTTATCCTGGAGCCGTTTAGAACCCGCATGCATGCACGTTTATGTGCCATTTAAAGCCTTAGTCTCGTAGGTCACACGTTCATGAACTGAGAACCCATGCACATCCAAAACCCAACATGCAATCCCTATAGTCATAACACCCCATTCGGGTGTAACCCGACCCCATGCAATCCCCTGTTCACCACCGTGAACCACCACCATCGAGTATCACTACCACATGTCACCACAGTTTTCACCCTCCCCTCCGCGCACCACCATCGTCTTCCTCGTCTAGCAAACCCTAATCGGACTCTTCACCACTACCACCGCCATGGGGCTCCAATCTCCAAGCCAGGAACACCACACTCAACCTTCTCCATCGGTCACCACTGTGGTCCCCTTCTTCCTCATCAGGCAGTCCCAAACGGACCACCTTCTTCCCCGCCTTGCTTCCGGCTGCACACCACCAGCTTCACCACCTTGCCCTGCCGTGGCCGAGCAACACTCTCGTACCTCTCCGCCTTGAACCGCTGTACTCCTTCTCGGCCACTGTCATACGCTACCACCACCTTGACCGGCCATCACACTCGTCGTTCCTTACCCCAGTTCTCTCCTCCGATTACCAAGAACAAGAACTAAACCCAAAAACCCAAATCCGGTTCCTTGCCAACACAGAGGTACATAAACATAAAAACATAATTAGAGAGAACGGATATTACCTTGACCGAATACGTAACCTCCTGCCCCGTAACCACCACCGTCGATCGCCCCTCTCGCCAGTTTTCCTCCCTTCTTTCTTGTGGCATCCATGAAGAACAAGCCTAGGCCGAATGGCCTAGGGTTTGTTCATAAGTTGGTATATAAACTTCTATGATTTACATCTGGGTCCTCGGGCTTCCTTTTTTTCTGAATTGATACCAACCCCTCTTATTTCGGCTAACTGGGTCTCACTAACTTCCATGAATAGGGTTTCAAGTGACACTTTCTCCAGTTCACATCCTTTAAAACGACTAGGCTTTACCCATTGACTTGACCCGTTAGTTAACGAGTTTTCAGGATGTTACATAGTTCTTTTTAGTTCATTAGATTAAGAATCACAACACAAATCCCCTATATAAATTAGTTAGTTAGTGGATTCAGAGTCTAGTTAGTTGTCACTAGTGTCTCATGGGTTCAATATCTGGACTTCCATTAGGCTTTACTGCACTCGATAGGTACACTTGCCTGTCATTGTGGTCTAGTATTTAGGAGAGTCTAGAGTTTAACTAGAGTGTCTAGGTTAGGTTAAATTAGGTAAATTTTATAGACAATACCAAGCACATCAAGTTTTTGGCGCCTTTGCCAGGGACACTTAGGTGATAGCGTATCTAACTTTGATTGAACTTAACTGATCAATTGGTCTTATTTGTGTTTTGAGTCGCAGTGAATCTAGTCAGTCCGTGTCTTTTGTTTGCTTTTTCATTTGTTTATTTGTGAGTCTAAGTCGTGTCTTAGGTTTCGAGTCTATTACTTTCTCTTTTGTGTTTAGTTATTTTTCGTACTTTATTATTAGTTTTTTTTATTCATTTTAATTTCTTTTTGTGTTCTTTGTTTTTCCATGTTTCTAGTTTAGTTTCGCCTTATTTTATTTTATTTTGTTATATCTCACCTGCTTCTTTGAGAAAATTGTATAGACAACAGTTTATTCTGTCATGGGAGGAGGAGTTTGGTGATGAAATAGTAGACTTGCCGACTCCTAGTGAAGAAGAGTTTGACCCCTTTGGTGATTTAAAGCTTCTTGAAGATCTACTATATCAAGAGCCAAGTGGGGAGATCGAGAGTGAGCCTTGCGAGGAGATCCATGAGATAGTAAGTGAATCGGCTCTTACGACATTACACCTCGAGTTTGAAAAACCAAAACACGGACCGTACTTAATCTCCATTCGGGACGTGTTGAGGTTTGAGAAATTGTCTAAAGAAGTAGGAGAGAGGATACGGGGACTCAGGGATGATAGTGTCCTAAAGAGTTTATCATACCCGCCTCACTTCACCGTGTCATTATACAGGGATGACCACCTCCTGGATTACATGCATATCATACAGTTTGGTCCGGGGAAATTCAAGAGTTGGTGGGTCGAGTTGAATTCATATTTTTGGGCCTATGAGAGTTTTGCAATTGGTTTCTTTCCAACCAATTGTAAGAGGAGAGTTTTGAGGATAACTGATAGGAAGAGGATAAAGGAGAAGCCTCCTGATTTAGGTTGTGGTTTTGAGTCCGGCTGAAGACTCGGCTATAAAGTTAGCGCTTCCGGGAGGCAACCCGATGGTGAGTGATGTGTTGCAAAACACATGTCATTTATCCTATTCTATTTGTGCATTTTTAGATAGTTTTGTATTATGTTTACCTATTTTAGGTTTATATTGATTCTATGCTATGTTTACAGGTGCTCATGAGAAATCAAGAGTTATATCATGAAGAGATCAAGCACAAGAGGAAGTCCAAGAAAAAGAAATCAAAATGTTGAAATTTTGGATCTTCGTCGTACGCAAAGATGGAGAGGACAGATTTTGTGGTACGTGAGAAACTCAGATTTGGGCCCCGACTAATTTGGACTTCGCGGTATGCGAAAGGCCATGAATATTGCTTCGCGGTACGTGAAGACCCTAAATTCCGTGGAAAAAAAGCCGTAATCGAATATTTAAAGATTTGGATTGCCATTGTTTGAGAGTTGGAATGTTAGCCGTCTGAGCAGAGGGAATAGGCGATTTCCAGAGTAGAGAAGCGATTGGAAGCTTAAGATTGAAGCTTTGGACATCGGGTTTGTTAGACATTAATCGATTGGTTTATGTTTTTGATTCTCGTGTGTTTGATTGCTTTGATTGAGACTATTTTCATGAGTTTTACTTCTGGTTTTATGTTTCTGATCATGGTTCTTGGCTAGACTATAGTAGCTATCTAGGTTTTGATGAATGTTTGATTTAATATTGGATTTCGTTTGGTTTATGTTTACTGTTGATGGATTTATGATAAAGTAAAGAACTTGATTTCAATTGGTATGATGTTTATGCGTATTTAGCACTGGTTTGAAATTAGTTTGTGTTTCACATGTGTTTTGTTGAATGTCTTTTAGTTATAGATGCATGTTAGGTTGCTTACATTGTTTGTAACTAGTTTGTGGATTATTGATATCATTGTCCATAGAAACGCAGATTGAAAGTATCTTAGGGTTAGGTATTCTTCCTATCTTAATAGCTGAGAGGTGAGAGTTAGTCGGGTATTCCTTGGTGTCAAGGTTTTAGGTCAATTGCTCTGAAAGGAGGTTTTTCTAGGGTTTCTTAGCATCATTGATATTCAGTGTCATACCGAGAGTTTTCAGGTTACCCTGTATGTCTTAGGGTGTATTAAGATATTGAGACTGAGAGGTAATATATCTTTAGGGTACTTTAGCATTGTTGGAGAATATGAAAGGTAATCCAACCAACCGGTGAGTTTGCACGTCCCTTAGGGTTTCCTATTAGGTCACACCCGGAGAATGATCTGGGATCCTTAGGTTATCTTATGGTTTCGTATTCTAAGATCCCGGTTCCATCATAGTTTCAATAACCGAGAGAGTCCACGTTTAGCAAACAGGGTTCTTACCTTGGTAGTGTTCACTCTACTCTTGATTTCACCCGAGTGTTCTGTCTGATAGTTAGCTGTCGATCGTGAGTTCCTAGTTCTTTTGATTTCAGTTAGTTTAATCCTAGTTCATAGAATTCCCCCAACCAAATAATCTTAGTTCTAGTCAGAGTTTAGTTTAGTTATACAAAGTGTATTTAGGGTTCGATATCCGGTTTACCATTAAGCTTAACTGCATTTGATAGGTACACTTGCCTATCAGTGCTGTCTAGTTCATAGGTTTTCCAGAGTATTACTAGAGTGTCTAGGTTAGGTTTTTATATAGTTTTTATAGACCGTCTGGATGACATGAAGTTTTTGGCGCCGTTGTCGGGGACACTTGGCAATAGAAAAATTAACTTCGATTAGTTCTTATTTGGTTATTTGTTTATTTTTCTTTTGTTTTTTAGTTTAGTAGTTTGTGTCTTTTCTTCTTAGGTCTTAATTGTGTGCTTTGCCTTATCTACTTTTTATTTGTGTGTCTTCATCTTAGGTTGAGTCTTTTCTGTGTTTAGTTATTCATCTTTTGTTTTGTGTTCTTTCAGTTTATGCAACATACTCGTTCGCAGGGATCACCCCTATTTACTGCTTATTCAGAGCGCGGGTGAGAGCTTCACGAGCGCAGCCGCAGCCTTCGTGAGCGTTCGAAAATCTTGTGCGAGAAACATGTACGTAGTCCTAACCCTATTCCATTTCCTAACATGTGCAACACCAGCAAGACGTACCGTTCACCAGAGAGCCAGTGATGGGGTCACTAGGGACAGATCTTTGATGGAGAAGAGAGAGAGGACGCACCGGTGGAGGAGTAAGAACTGGTGGATGAAGAGATAGTGATGGAGAAGCATGCTGAGAAAGCAGAGGAGAAGAAGAGTGAAGGGGAAGAGAAGAAGATCCCCGAAGTTGACCTGAGCCGTGTTCCTTACCCAACCCGTCTTATGCCTCATAAGTTTGCTAAGGAATACGGTCATTTCCTAAATCTGTTGAAACAACTTAAGGTCAATCTTCCATTCATCCAGGTCCTCCAGCATATGGCCAAATATGCTAAATTCTTGAAAGATCTTCTATCTAACAAGAGGAAGTTGGATGAATTCTCGAAAGTTTCACTGGAATGAGAGATGTTCTGCGGTGGTCCAGAACAAGCTGTCACAGAAATTGGCAGATCCGGGTCATTTCACGATCCCGTGTCTGTTCGACGGTTTGACTGTGAACTATGCGTTAGCGTATCTAGGTGCTAGCATCAATCTGATGCCATATTCGATATATAAGTAGCTGGACCTTGGAGATCTGAAGCCGACGCACATGAGCATATAAGGTTAAATGCTGGAATCATTGGGCTTTCAAAGAGTAGGTGATGGCGAATTTGTCCGTATAGTTTAATTGAGTTTAGATTGATTCTAGGGTGCTGTTCGATCAAATCCGAATGAATATGAACCCTAGAATTTGTTTGTGTTAATTTCGATAATGTAAGCCCCAATTAACATAGGGATTTTAATCTATGAATGAAAACGAAGATGTGGACATGTTTAATTACCTCTAACGATATCGAATTGATGGAGTTCGAGCAAAAGCAGGTTTGCCTTCGAGTGGCTTGTTCTCCGGCGGCTCTGTTTCTTTCTCCGGTGAAATCGAATGATGTTACAGGTTCCGTTGAACTCGTTTGAGGTGTGCAGGTGGTTAATTACAGAATGAAAAGAGGGTTGGTGCGAATCCGAGTGTAATCGTTGGGGGCTTTGACGGTTATGACTTAAAGTCCATAATTGGAATTAATTCGGGTTAATTGGTAGCGATGAATGGTTAGAAATGGCCTAATGATGTCTGAAACAATTAATGTCGTGTTATGGCTGCGAATTCAAAGTTTTGAGGCATTACTGATTGAGTTTGCGTCTTGACTAAGCATGAGGCGCGATCGTGCCTGGAATTAGGCACGACCATGCTTGGGCACTTGGCGCGACCGTGCTCATGCACTGGCGCGACCGTGTCTACTTGAGTTTTGATTAAATACAGAAATAATCCTTGTAGTTTGGTGTTTGAGTTTGAGGAATGACAGAATTATTCCCTCGGGTTTGTGATTGGATAACTTGGACTAACTGGTCTAATTGTATTTGTGCGAGATAACAGAACTTGAGTTAACGGAGTTATCTCTAAATAGCCGGATGTCACATCATACATATATATATATATATTTTTGTAAGGCTAAAAGATAAATTTGTATGAATGAAATTCTGAGTTTTATACACTTTTGTAATTATAGTTAATGTGACACAATGAAATTAACCAGAATTGAAGTTGAAATGTTGTTATTGCACAAAACAAAGCATAAAAAATTCATGGATGTTACAGTATCCCCTAGTTGAGTGAATTTCTTCCCGAAATTCAACTAGTTGAAGCTACTGTCTCAGGAAAAGATATGGGTACATAAGCTTCATTTGACCCTCTCGTTCCCAAGTAAACTCGAGACAACGTCTAGAATCCCAACGAACTTTAACTGTTGGTTTGGGGAGTATGATTGATAATAAGGTTTAGGTATGATACTCAAAGTCAGGCATGAATGATGATTGTGAATTTAGTTTTGAAATGAACTTAAGGAGAAAATCTGTCGAATAATAATTTGGATCCTAAAGGTGAAATGCATTACTTGGAATGGATTTGATGGGAATTTGATGATTAGGGTTTGTTTTAGATTATAGTCTAATATGCTCAAGAATTGCTAGTGGATAAGGGATTTCACAAACATTGGTCTAGGTCAAAACTTCACGTGACACAAACAACGCTACTTCGGATAATGTGACAGAGCACTTATATATAGGAAGTACCATCGGCGTATCCACCATGCCCTTGTCGTATCACATTAGTTTCGTTGCTATATATCACGATAGGTTTTAGATCATTACACACGACATAATTTACTATGTTTTCCCATGCACTGATTTTCATAATTACGTGTGCACCCGTAATTACTCGAATCGTCGCATGGTCCGTATAGATCGTTCTATTGTGTGTAGGTCAAGGGAGGTCACAAAATTTCCTTAGTTCGTATCTATTGTTTTCACGTATGTGTTTCTAATGGATAACTGTTTCCCTAGATAGTAAGGTCAATCAGGAAAGCTAAGGAGTAAAAATGTAGTATATCCTAAAGTTCCATGGCTTACTCGTGTTTGAACAAGAATACATCAAACCCCGAGTAGTTTCAAAATGAAGAATACGTCAAACCCCGAGTAGCTTCAAAGTGTTATAGCTTTCAATTTTAGTGAATAAAGTGTTTGATCATGCCTAGCGTAAAATGTGATCAGTCAATTGTAACAATTGTAAAAAATTTAGTCTCATGTATAATGTAAACACTCAAGCTTCATGTATGGTCTAGTGTTATGCACCTTGTAAACAAATAGGTTCCATGTATAATGTGAACACTCAAGCTTCATGTATGGTCTAGTGTTATGCACCTTGTAAACAAATAGGTTCCATATATAATGTGAATAGTGTAGTACCATGTATATATTAACCAATGGGTCTTATGTATGAGGTGAACAATTTAATATTTATGTATTTGTAAGCAACCAAGTTTTCGTGTATAATGTAAACAACTGAATATCATGTGTATCGTGAACAACTAAATTTCATGTATCATGTGATCAATCTTATATTATTATTATTGTGATCAACTTAGTTTCGTGTATCATGTAATCAATCTTATATTATGTATATTATGATCAACTAAGTTTCGTGTATCATGTAATCAATCTTGTATCATGTATGTGGTAAACAATTGAGTTTCATGCGTATTGTGGACGTTCAGGTGTAAGCTATTGAATCTTATGAGTAACGTAAACTATCGAATTTTGTAGATGGTCGAGTGTTGCGAACAAGCGTGTTTATGTATAATGTGGGTAGTTGGGTTTTCAATCTTCTTTGGGGTTTATATGGATGGTTTGTGCCTACGCGGAATGATTTATCTCTTGAAGTGGTAAGTACACTCATACATTACCGAAGGTGCAAGATAACGAGGAGGTTCTGAAAATATTATGAGTAATGTGCTTACGAATAACTGATTTTGTTTTTAAATAATTAAATAATTGTAATTTATTCTTGTTTGTAGATAGATAAGATGGTGAAACTAATGAATTGAATAATCTAAATAATGGATAATTTTTAGGAAAACCCCTTTTTTTTAAATTTTAATTATCATAACGGGAATGTTTCCAAGAAAAAAAAATATAATAGCTAGATTATTTTATAATTAAACCAAGGTTTGATAATAATAAAATTTTACAAAACAGAAGTCATGATTTATTTAGATAATGTTTTATAAAACGAGTCGTGCTTAAATTTTCTTTCGAAGTAAAAAGATCCGTTGAAAATTTTTTATATTCCAAATAATATTTATAAACTAAGGGCTTGATAGATGCTTTGGTTGAACAAAACAACGGTGTTGTTGAAATAATTAGTTTGTAAGGGGGACTTAGGTACGCGTACTAATTTGTAATGAATGAGATGACGATGTTTGGGTGACCTTGATGAAAATATGACGGTAATATTGAATCAATGGATAATGGCATTAAAGTTGTAAAATAAAACTTAGCATAAATGATAAAATGTCAAAAGCTTAATCCAAGCATAAGGTAGCGGTTTCAAACGAAAATTTAAAGGCAAAACTAGAACAATCCAGCTAGCGTCTCAAATAGCTCTCAATGAGGAAACATATGAGCCCCAAGACGAACATTGCTATGGTCACTCGAATAGCAAACTGGGCCTCAGCTCTTGCTGCTTCTATGCGTGCAATAAGTATCTCCTTGTCTTCTTACAGGCTTGCAATTTTTTCCTCCTGGCACCACACTTGATTTCATCGGCTGTCAATCCTTTGTCCTAGCAGATCATGTCTTATTCCGTGCTCCATCCCTTGTCTCACAAACTCTATGGTTCTCACATATTGGTGGATGGCATCAAATGGGACTCCCATAGCACTAGTGGGTGCCATGGTTTGCCTTACCCTTGGGTCAGGGTGATATGGGTCGGGTGCTAGGTAGGGGTCTCTCATAAGGGGTGGTAACTGGTTGTGTATATGGGTTTCCTGATACGGGTTTCTTGATGGAGGTGATCCAGATGCTCGAAGTCTCGGTCCAGTGTTCCTGATCCAATCTGCCCTTATGTCAAAACTTGACCTTGCAGCTGAGGGTGTTGGTGACGGATAGCCTGGTGATCCATTGTTTTCTTCTTGTTCGGACTCTGCTCTGGGATAGTATACTAGGGAGGGAGGAGAGTAGGAGTCCATGTCTAGCAGAAAAGAAGGGAAGTGGTATATAGAAATATACTAAGTGTTAAATATGGGAGCTTTCAGATTTTGACTAGTCGAGTCTTCACAATGATATTTTAGAACTAACATTTCAGCTATAAGTAGTGTATCCATGGAGAGAATTCCCAGGAAAGAGGGGTGGGTCATAAAGGACACGCTTAAGTACCCGATCCTTCCTTAGCCAGAATCTCTCATGGTCTACACACAATCTTCCAGCCATCATGTACTAATAACACTATCGTTTGTGCTCATGGTCATGATAAGAATCATTATGGATCGGGCTTTGAGGCCCAAAGGTGAGGTTTACTCTAGCAGGCTTCCTCTTCTTGGAGGGTAAGTGGGCTCCTTAGTTTCTTATTAATGGGCATTAGGCCCAATTGGTTGGGTTTTGTTAATAAAAGATGATGGTGTCATAGTGTGTAAGGATTAGGGTGTATAAAGACTTTAGGTATGGATAAGTGTATGGGAAAACTTAGGATAACACTTAATGGAATCAAATAGGTAGCATGTATATAGCAATTTTATTAGCACATGAGTATCAAGTAGTGTAGTACATAGGCTATCATGTATTGTATCATGCGATGTAATACCTAGGATTTCATATAAGATAATCATACAAAGTATTAAACATGTAGCATTTAGTAATGTGGAAAATACCATGTAACATAGAGCATGGCATAAGATGGGTGTCCTAAGGTTATAGTCTAGGTCATGTGTGTCTAATAACCTAATTCCCTATAACCAAGGGCTCTGATACCAATCTGTCACACCCCAACCGACGGCGGAATACGTCGGGGCGGACGTGTAGACTGTTCAAAAGCACATGATCGTACTAAAGTTGCATATTTCATTAAATCCAAATTCATAACTAATGATTCACCAAAACAAAGACAAACAGAGAACACAGTGTCTCAAACAAAATTTAATTTATTATCTAGGTCTAGCAACTTCCCACGTGAGGACTCTTGAATATAACTCTCAATTATTGGCACCTGAAACATGATGAAAACAGAGTCAACTAAAAATTGGGTGAGCATACATAGGTTTTAGCACAACAAGTGTTATCAAAATTCATATGATACATGGATTAATAAGGCAATTATGGAGAATCACTATTGTTTAAACTGGGCGCATAATCAAACCTTGTGACTGATAGGCATAACACGCAGGTTATCCTCAAGTGTTTTCGGTAACAATCACCCTAACTGGGTGGGTTGGTCAGACACAATAGATCTATCATGGTATACCGTCGGCTTGTACAGAGTTAATGATTGCACTTGCACTATACACAAAAAGTATGTAAATGTTGTTTGCACAAATAGTGTTCAAGCATAAGGCACAAATTGCACACATGATCATAATGTTTGAATTGTAATAATTACAAATAGTTTGAATGTAATCTTGTCTCACCCCAAATATGTAAAAGTGAAAAAATGGGCTATGTAAATTCACTTGTATAGATGGTGCAGCTAGCACGAACAATAGGTAGTAAAAGTGATTCTTGTAAATCACAAAGTTAACCTAGAGTGAGAATGTATGATCTTGAATTAATAGTGTGTACGGAGTCTATGTCTGATCAAATGTTCATCGGTTTGATATGTGTGGATTGGTACAAGGGTTGTGTCATTTAATGTGACAGGATGTAAGTCGACAATAGTTTGATATGTAAATTTGTAAGTTCAAAGTATATATGAAAAATAATATTTGTCTTTAGGGTTTATGTTTAATTAATTTAAATAAATAAATTCATTTAGGGTTTAAATAAATAAATCTATCTCATTTATTCATTTAATAATGATGTGCCAAGAAATATGGTAAATATTTATTAGTATATAAATAGTTTGTATAGGTTTTGAATAAAATAATTATATAAACTTTTTATTTAGAATTTTTAGTTTTATATCCGCTAGGAAAGATCAAATAAATGGTTTAAAAATCCCAAGTTGATAGTTGGGTTTATAAACAATTTCCGTGTCTTGGGGTTTTATAAAATAATTTTTATAAAGAAATTTGGGCTTAAACAAAATATATTAAAAGAGATTTTTTTTTAAAACAAAACTAATCAGGGGACACATGACCGTGCCAGGGTATGGGCACGACCGTGCTTAGGAATGGGACGCGACCGTGCCTAGCCAGGAGGCACAATCATGCCTGGGCACGAGGCACGACCGTGCTAATCGATTAGCACGACCCGTGTTTGAAGTTTTCTAGGAAACGAATTCGTTAAATCTTACAAGGTTAAATGCTGGAATCATGGGGCTTTCAAAGAGTAGGCGATGGCGAATTTGTCCACATAGTTTAATTGAATTTAGATTGATTCTAGGGTGCTTTCGATCAAACCCAAATGAATATGAACCCTAGAATTTGTTTGTGTTAATTTCGATAATGTAAGCCCCAATTAACATAGGGCTTTTATTCTATGAATGAAAACGAAGTTGTGGACATGTTTAATTACCTCTAACGATATCGAATTGATGGAGTTCGAACAAAAGCAGGTTTGCCTTCGAGTGTCTTGTTCTCCGGCGGCTCTGTTTCCTTCTCTGGTGAAATCGAATGATGTTACAGGTTCCATGGAACTCGTTTGAGGTGTGCAGAGGGTTAATTGCAGAATGAAAAGAGGGTTGGTGTGAATTCGAGTGTAATCGTTAGGGGCTTCAACGGTTATGACTTAAAGTCCATAATTGGAATTAATTCTGGTTAATTGGCAGCGATGAATGGTTAGAAACGGCCTAATGATGTCCGAAACAATCAATGTCGAGTTATGGCTGCGAATTCGAACGTTTTGAGGCGTTACGGATTGAGTTTGCTTCTTGACTGTGCATGAGGCGCGACCGTGCCTGGAATTAGGCACGACCGTGACCGTGCTCGTGCACTGGCGCGACCGTGTCTACTTGAGTTTTGATTAAATATAGAAATAATCCTTGTAGTTTGGTGTTTGAGTTTGAGGAATGGCAGAATTAGTCCCTAGGGTTTGTGATTGGATAACTTGGACTAACTGGGCTAATTGTGTTTGTGCGAGATAACAGAACTTGAGTTAACGGAGTTATCTCTAAGTAGACGGATGTCACATCATACATATATATATTTTTGTTAAGGCTAAAAGATAAATTTGTATGAATGAAATTCTGAGTTTAATACCCTTTTGTAATTATGGTTAATGTGACACAATGAAATTAACCAGAATTGAAGTTGAAATGTTGTTATTGCACAACACAAAGCATAATAAAATCATGGATGTTACAGTATGTCTTAGGGTGTATTGATATATTGAGACTGAGAGGTAAGATATCTTTCGGGTACTTTAGCATTGTTGGAGAGACTGAGAGGTAATCCGACCAACTGGTGAGTTTACACGTCCCTTAAGGTTTCCTATTAGGTCACACCCGGAGAATGATCTGGGATCCTTAGGTTATCTTATGGTTTCGTATTCTAAGATCCCGGTTCCATCATAGTTTCAATAACCGAGAGAGTCCACGTTTAGAAAACAAGATTCTTACCTAGGTAGTGTTTTCTCTACTCTTGATTTCACCCGTGTCTTCTGTTTGATAGTTAGTTTTCGATCATGATTTCTTAGTTCTTTTGATTTCATTTAGTTTAATCCTAGTTCATAGAATTCCCCCCAACCAAATAATCTTAGTTCTAGTCAGTGTTTAGTTTAGTTATACATAGTGTCTTTAGGGTTCGATATCCGATTTACCGTTAAGCTTAACTACATTTGATATGTACACTTTCCTGTCAGTGCGGTCTAGTTCATAGGTTTTCCAGGTTATTACTAGAGTATCTAGGTTAGGTTTTTATATAGTTTTTATAGACCGTCTGGATGACATCAGTGAGTTTTTATTTTCTTTTGTTTTCTATTATGTTTGCTTTGTGCGTAGGTTTTCATTTCCAGCTCTGTGAGGTTGTTGATTGTGAGGATTGCTTGTTCGAGTTCGCGTCGTATTATGGTGGATTAGTTGCTACATCCGTAGGGGCGTTCGGTTTTATCCCTTTAACTTTTATGCATTTGCATTTTTTACTTTACATTGTTTTCAAGTGCACTTTGAGGGCAATGTGTTGTTTAAGTGTGGGGATGGGAACGTGATTGATATACACTTTATGGATGTTTACCCCTTTCTTTAGACACATTAGAGACAATGTTTATTTCAAGTGTGAGGATGTTAGCACGAGAAAATTAAAAAAAATTGAGAAAATTGAAAATTTTGAAAAAATAAATAAAGAGTTGTTTTTGCAAGTCCAGATGTAACATATTTTTTGAGTTCTAATGCACACAAAAGACCGGGTTTTATTCAATGTAAATCGAAAAATAAAGGCGGATCAGGTGCGGGTTTGCTTTTCATTGACACGGTGTTCTTTATGTTTTGGGATTAAGTAGGCCCAAAAGAGTCGTTTTTCATGTAATAAAATTGTTTGGAATGCCTAGGATAGTGTAGCAAGCCAAATAGTGATAATTGTGGATGGCATATATTGGAAAACCGATTCCACATGTTTTCAGTGAGTTTTTTTAGCCTTTCTAATTTCATATATATTCATTGTTTCTTTTGTTGAGTGTATACCTACATGTTATGTTTTGTTAGAACTTGAACATTTTGATGTATTTTGAGACCCTAGGCAGAGATGATACACATAAATGATAGAGGCATTAGGATTTAGCACATTTGTTAACCTTTTTCTTTTGTTTTCCTTACCCAAACATTATCCCTTTGTGAACCCAGTTTGAGCCTTATTCCCTTTCATTTGATTAAACCATATAACATCTTCAACCTTTTAGCCGTTTTATTTTTAAACCCGTGTTATTAATCCGGTTCGAGTTAGTGTCTTTGTTTGTGTTAGTAATTAATTGTTAGTGTCGGCATTATATCCTATGTTATAAAAAAAGTAGCTGAATTTATGAAATTAGTGTGAAAAAATGAAAAAAAAAACTATATATGAAAAAAAAATGAAAAAAATGAGAAAAAGATGCTGGAAAAAAAATGAAAATGTAGAGAAAAAGAAAAAAAAATATATGCAAAAGAATAAGTGTGAGGATCAAACATCCTCAAAAGTTCAAATGTTTAGTTTAGTTTGTGTTTATTTGTTTGTTCCTAACCTAGCAAGTCCGGATTATGATCACTTTAGCCACATTTTATTCCCTTTATCCATACACTTAACCCTAGCCTTATATTACAACGCTTTAAAGTCCTTTTCATCTGTGTGTTCGTCTTATGCATTTGGGTCGATATTTTATTGATGTTCAAGCTTATGACATAAATGTTTCATTGTTAGGTTTTGAGAGTATAGATATGTGACATCCGGCATTTTCAGGTTAACTCCGTTAACACAAACATTGTTATCTCAAACATTTATTTATTCAAACTCAGTTATCTCGAACATTCACTCATGCATTACATTTAATTATGATTAGTTAGATGTGTCAGTTCGCACAAACACGTAGAATTACCGGACACGAGTCTAACCCGAAACGTTGGTGAACTAATAAAAATAATTGCGAACAATTATTTTAATATAGATTATGTGAAATTATGTGTTTAGTGATTTTTCTATGAATTTTGTAGACTTTCGTGAAATCGCGTAGGTTTACGCGTATCGTTGTGTTGTTACTGCTTTAGTATTTTTTTATAAAGAGATTTTATAAAAAACATTTATTTAAAACAATTTTATCTAGTGGATTAATTAAATGATTAGTAAAACCCATTTAAATTAGTCCATGGGCTATCAAAACCCAATTTTAAACCCATGCATGCTTTTATATATAAAATTTTATAAAAAAATAAGCCTTAATCCCTCCCTCACCCTCTAGCCGTCGCGAACCCTCTCCCCTTCCCCTCCATTGCTGAGACCAAGAAGCAAGCAAAACACCCCCTCTCCAAGCTTCAATCTTGCAATTAAACGCATAATCGGACTCCCATAGGCATTCCTAACACTACTACGTAAGTTGTTTAATCCGATTTCGTTACTTTTTTATTACAAGAATTTTGATTGAAACCCTAGTTCATCAAAACATGAGTTTTTACAATAAAGTTGTTAACTTTAACATTATTTTACATTTATTTGATGAATATGTTGTTATTTGGTAAACCCTAGTTTCGTATGGTTCATAACTTGTTAAAAGAAGGAACTTTTTGATTATGTGATGTTTTAGGATTGCATGCTAGATGTGTTTGATGCTTATTATGGTTATAATCATGCTAGTTAGGTTGTATGCAATTGATTTGGTGCGTTGAATCCCATGAACAAAGCTAGAAATCATAACTTGCTTATAAAGGAAACTTTTTTGTGAATTCTTTCTTGCATACTAGACATGATTAGGATGATATGATGATGTTTATGTGTTACTTGATTCATGTATAAGTGATTTGTGAGATTAGATTTTTAATACCTAGCTCGGTTTTGCAAACTTTCTAAAAGAGGAAACTTTAATTGTCAAAAGTGTTCATAGCTTGCTATTTAGACATATATAATATGGTTTAATGATAGCTACATGTTAGTTAGGATATAATAACATGTTGTAACGTGTTAGATATCTCAGAACACGCATGATATTCATAACTTACTATACTTGGAAACTTTAATTGAAGTATGATCGTGCATTGTGTAGACATAACTTGCCATACTAAGATAGTTATGAGTTGTGTAGCATGAAACTTGAATTCCGTGTGTACTATGTTTTAGTATTCAAATCAAACATTAAATCACTAAACGGATCACCAACGGGTCGTCGGGTCGAACTTGAGTCAAACTTGTAAATCTTTTCTAAACACTTAAACAATGATATTGTTTGGATACTAAGGGTTCATATTAACCTACACGAACACACACTTATAGACCTATGGTTTTAGGTGGTAGTTAGAGGTCCAACTGTTTTTACTTTGCTTTCATCTCCACGCATACTAAGGTGGGTTTCACTACCCCTCTCTTTTACTTACTTTCCTTTTTGGGGGAGAAAGGATGCTCAGAAACATTTTGGATCTTGTATTATTGTATTATCGCTTGCTTACTAAAGTGAAAACATACCACATAAGTCCTTACATTCTCGAACCGTTTGTATTGGAACATAGCGAGGTAATTTGAGTAGTACTACTGGGTTTTGACAAGCCCCACCCGCGTTAGTTGCGCTAACACGACTCGAGGTCGAACGGGTGTAATATTAACCTAAACATTTGCCATTGTTCGGTAGACATGGTGGAAGGAAAACAAACACAAACAGTCAGCTTCGGTTTCAAACACGTGTAGTAGCATGACATAAACTAGCTATCTATCAGTATACATTATTTACACTATCTAGCAAACATCAAATTGTTATTTACTTACAACTTAGTGAACTCACCAACCTTTGTGTTGACACTTCTTAGCATGTTTTTCTTAGGTCGCTAAGGTATTGAGCACGAGCATAGGACATGCATGGAGTCCCATCATTTTCAAACACTGAACTTATTTTATTTATTTAAACTGCATGGTTTGGTCGCCTTGTTTTGCGCATTTGATTTTACTTACATTGGATTTTATTTACGCTTCCGCAACATTTTCAAACTTAAAGATTGTTGTCTCGTGACTATGAACAATAATGGTATTTTATTTAAATTCATATAGAGTCGTTCCGTGTAACTAATGACTGAGATCCTTGTGTGTCACGCGCCTCGTGGTAAAACCTCGCAGGTGGATTTTGAGGGTGTGACAAGATATACACTAGCACATCTTTTGCTAGTCACAGATACAAACCGAGTGGAGAGTACCATTGTGAGGGTATCATCCATGCATGATTAGATCTTGAAAGTAGGTGAAACTTGAATAGGTATGCCCATGTTTTTCAAAATATAGTACCACCTTGACTTGTTGGGTCGTAAATCTATTGAACGTGTAAATCTTGGGGAATTAACTGTGTGCTTGGATTTTGTAGCCCGTGTTTGATTTTGCTTTATGTGACCGTGTTTGTTTAATTAAATTGTTGGATGTGTTTCATAAGGCTTTGCTTAGAGATAAGAAAATTATAAGTGTGAGGATGTTTGATACGCGCTATTATATATATATATATATATATATATATATATTTCATATTAAACCCTTGTTTTAGAAATTTTATTCGTAAATTCAGGTGAACCGTTGCTTAATTAATTTATATTTGAATTTTGTAGGTGTTGAATGAAAACGAGCTCAAACGAAGAATTTGGAGAGACTAAAGTTGGGCATTGGAGAATTGGAGCGATTACAACAACTTTGTGTCAAATAAAGGATTAATGGGCTAAATTTAAATTAAATGAGCTACATTAGAATTTAATTGGGTTGAGTAGGCTAGCTTATTAAATAAATTGGGTTTAGTGGGCTAGATTATAAAATAATAAAAAATATATATAATCGGAATGAGGTGGAATTGAAAAGTGGATTTTGGACGGTAGTTATTGGTCTACTCGAACAAAAGGAGAAACAGGAAAAAAAAAGTAAGCACCTCTAGTTAGAGGTGCACAAACCGGTTTTTTTTCGGAACCGGATCCGGTTCCGATCCGGACCGGTTCCGTCAACGTTGGTCAAGAACCGGATCCATTAGAACCGGTTCCGGATCGGATCCGGTTCCGGGTGTGGAGACTTGAAACCTATTGGGACCGGATCAGATATTTAGAACCGGACCGGATAAAAAACCGCTTCCACCGGATCCGGAAATTTTTTTTTTTTTAAATTAACAAAGATACACTATAAAATACATGTTTTATTTATTTTGTAGATTTTTTAAAGTTATTTAACAATAGTTCGTACAAAAAAAATACAAAAAACATAATTGAATCACAAAGCATTAATTATTTATTATGTTTTCAATATTCTTCGTCGTAGTCTTTGTAATATCGGTTTTCATTCTTCTTCGCTTGAGATACGTTGGGCTTCATCGTAAGCTTGTTCTTCGTCCGAAAGTGGAGTTGCCGCCCCATGTTCTACTTCGAATTCATGTATTTCTTGTTCAACGTCAAGCTCGCCTTCTAGTTTTGCAACATGTTGTACACGTTCGGCGGCATCCAAATGGTCCTTCAAGCAAATACACATCTCCATAGATTCTGGTGTAAGCCTCGTTCTTCGAATAGATAAAACCCTGCCACTAAGAGAAAAAGCGGATTCCGAAGCTACCGTGGAAGCTTGGACGGTTAGTAGGTCACGGGCCATTGCGGCTAGAACGGGATATTGGGATTCCCTTCCTTGCCACCAACTCAAGATATCAAAGTTTTTCAAACTCTTCGGATCAAAGTTTTTTTTTTAACCCCAACGGCTAGAACCGGTTCAGAACCGGTTCCAAAATGTCCGAAAAAACCGGTTCCAAAATATCTGATTTTTATCCGATTTTTATCCGGTCCGTCAAAAAACCCAGAACCGGTCCCGGAACCGGCGGTTCTCAAAATATCAAGACCGGTTCTAAAAAAACCGGTTCTAGCCGGATCCGGTTTCGGATAATCCATCGGATCGGTTCCGGTTCCGGTTCTTTTGTGCACCTCTACCTCTAGTATTCAATAGAAATCTCAATCAAGAATTGGAAAAGAAAAAGCAAGCAAACATTAATTGAAGCCAACAGACAGCTGAATTAATTTAAGCTAGCAACCGGCTTAATTATTTTCTGTTTTACGATAAACGTTTATAATGACTTTTTGGATTCTGTTTTTCTCATGATTGGCTAAACTTGTTATAACTATCTAGGGGCGATGAATAATTGGGTTTGATTGACTTTCTTTTGGTTTTGGTTACTATTTGATGGATTAACATTTGAGTAAAGAATCTGTTTACAATTGGTTTGATATGCATCCCTATTTAGATATGATTTATGATTAAGTATTGTAATATATGTGTCTTTGTGAATGTATTTCATGTATAGATACATATTAGGTTGCTTATTGTGTGTTTGTGACTAGTTTAAGGTTTTTGATCGATCGAATCCATAGGAACGATAGTTGAGAGTTTAGAGGGTTTAAGTATTCTATTTACTTCAATAGTTGAGAGGTGTGAAGTAGTCGGGTTGTCTTTGGTATTAGGTTTTTAGGTGTAAAGGCTCTAAGAGGAGGTTTCCCTATAATCCCTAGTGTTATTTGCTATCCCGTGTCTTATCGAGAATTTACATGTTACTCCTTGCACTCTAGGGTGTATTGAGATAGGGAGACTGAGAGGTAAACTATCTTGTGAGTACTTAAGTATTGTGGAAATACCTGAGAGGTGATCCACTAACTAGTGCACTTTACACTCCCTTTAGGATTTCCTTTTAGTTCACACCCAGAGAACGATCAGGGATCCAATAGGTTGGCTGAGGGTGTAGTATTTTAAGATCCTGATTCCATCAGAATTTCCATTACCAAGAGAGCGTCGTGATTCACGTTTAGGATTCTAAACCTCCGTAGTGTTTCCCAATTCTTGACTTCATCTTAGTGTCTTACGCGTCATGTGGAAGTTAGTTGTCTTAGTTATTTTTAGTTCATTAGATTAAGAATCACAACACAAAACCCCCAATATAAATTAGTCAGTTAGTGGAGTCAGATTCTAGTTAGTTGTCACTAGTGTCTCGTGGGTTCGATATCCGGACTTCCATTAGGCTTTGCGGCACTTGATAGGTACACTTGCATGTCATTGTGGTCTAGTTTTTAGGAGAGTCTAGAGTTTAACTAGTGTGTCTAGGTTAGGAAAATTTTATAGATCATACCAAGCAGATCAGTAGAAAGTGTGAAGATTTTGTCAATCGGTCGACAATGACCCAAATTGTAACATCCATGACTTTCCGGCTATATTTGATTTTAACTATTTCAATAATAACGCACATTTAAATCATGTATATTGTTCAAGCACATTATGTCCCATAAATCTTTTTTTTATATTTCTATTTTAAACCTTACGTTACATATAAATTTCTAAAACACATGTTTGCGTATCTATATATATGTTTATTTATTTATAAATATATGTATGCAAATATATTCATGTATCATATTTTATTAATTAAACCTCATAAGAATAATTGTTTAGCAAATATATAACTAACATCTTAGATTTTGAATAGAGTTAGTTGTATAAAGTTTAAAAAGGGAAAGATTATGGTTTTATAGTTTTTATACAAAAAAATCAATTTATAAATATATATATATACATATATATATATAAAATTTCTAGTTAAATAAATTAGTTTGAACCCCATTTATTACATTTGAACCCTCTCTCATTGTTTTGAACCATCCATAACCCTTGCATTTTAACCCTTTCACATAAAATCAATCCTATTTAATAACTTGAATCTTTAACTATCCCTTTTGACTTTTTAAAGTCAAACAGAAACTAATTTCTTACGAATTAGCCTTGGATTCAATCAAACCCGAATGCAATGGACCTGCCTTATATACTTGGAGGATTCCCGATCAGTTTTCCATTCCTTTTAACACACAAATTTAACTAATTTTGCGGCCGAATTCGAATTCAAACAAGTTTGACTCGTATGAGTCAAACCAAGCTAAATCAGGAAAGAATCCATGAATTCAAAACGCGTTTTTGACAGCAAATCATGCGTGGGTTAATTGTGCATGAACCCAGACCATAAACATGACTCAATGCACTCCCAATCAATCGAATTGACGCGTAATTTATTCGACAACTATCACATTCAAACTCTTAATTGAATCGTGCATTTACAATGGAATTGGAAGAATCAATGTAGCCACACACCTACGCAATCACCATTACAAACTCTCTGAACCTCTAATCGCGTCTCATTTCATCTCTCCGGCCCGGTCGAGCATCAAGAAATTCGTCCCTGTCTCTCTAGTCGTCAACTCTCGATACTTCATCTCATCGAGTAAGTCCTGTACCTTTGGCTTTGTAATCCTATGGTGATCAATAGCCATTTGTCAATTTTATACGACAGAGGGCATCGAGCGCAATTGCGTTGAAGATCGAAGCTTGTTCATACGGGATTCAATTAGGAATTTGTTTTCGTTTTAATTTGCTTATTTAGCTTTCTGGGTTTCATACATAATCAGCGAAACCACCTAGCCCAGCCAGTTAAGTCATTGCACCCTGGACTAGGTGGTGTGGGTTCGAAACCCACATCCAACGAGTCTTTTTGCGCGTTTCCTGATACCAGAACCCGACCCCTTGCCCCTTTTGTTTAACATTCAGTAGAAACGTTTACGTGTCAAGGATCAGTCCCTGGTCCACCGGTAACACGCTAGACCCACACAGAAACCACCCGGGTTCGAACCGGGTGGTCTGCATATATTTTTAAACCGATTTTTAAAGCTTCAAAAATTTTATAAAAATTATTTTATGAAACCTCACAATATTTCTAATAGAATAAAACCAGATTCATTAATTTTCAATATAAATCCATTTTTGTTTTGAAATTATGATTTGAATTGTATATTAAAGGTTTAAAACAATTTTTTTTTAAATATTTAGATTAATTTCCAAATAAGGACATTGTTTTTATAAAAGTTGATAAAATATTAACTCATTTAAAGTAAACTAGTATTTATTTTAAAGATGATAAATAAATAAAAGTTTATTTATTATAATACACAAATAAAAATTTCTTTTCTAAATATAAATATATATTTACATTCTACAAATTTTAACATATTTTTCACAAATAAATAAATAAAAATTATTTATTTATTTAATTTATTTAAATAAATAAAATTATTTATTTATTTTATTTATTTAAATTAAACACTATCCACATAAGTAGGATTTCTTTTTCTAAACATATATTTACGTTCTATATATTTTAATATATTTTTCACAAATAAATAAATAAAATTATATATTTATTTAAATCCAACCCTACGTCAATGACTATTAAGTTATTGTTTAATTATCACAACTTTAGTAAACCATGAGCTTATTAACGGTCTACATGTCCCGTCGTCGGTTGGGGTGTGACAGATTGGTATCAGAGCCTTGGTTATAGGGAATTAGGTTATTTGACACTCTCGACCTAGACTATAACCTTAGGACACCCATACTATACCATGCTATTACATGTTACATGATTACTTCTTATGTGAATATTTTACAAGTTATACTAAGTAATTACCCTACATGGTACAGTTGCTTAATAGTCTATGTGTCACACTACCTATAACTTTTATGCTTATATTCATTGCTATCTACATGCTACTTATGTGTTTCATTAAGTGCTATCCTAAGCTTAAAACACACGTACACACCAAATTATTCATACATCTTTGAACTCACATACATAATACCACCACCTCTTGTGATCTAAATCTAAACTATTGGGCCTAATGCCCATTAATAATAAACAAGAAGCCTATTTACCCTCCAAGAAGAATAAGCCCACTACAATAAATAAACCTCACTTTTGGGCCTCAAAGCCCAGTCCACAACAATTCTCATCATGACCATGAGTCCAACAATAGTGTTATTAATACATGATGGCTGGAAGAGTGTGTAGGCCCGTGAGGGATTCTGGCTAAGGAAAGATAGGGTACTTAAGTGTGTCTTAGTGACCCACCCCTCTTTCCTGGGAATTCTCCTCAAGGATGCATTGCTTATAGGTCAAGTATATTTCTAAAATACTATTGTGAAGGTTCGGTGTTATGACTAGTCAAACTCTAAACTTAAGAGAACTCCCATGTCTAACGCTCAATATTTCATCATCACTTACAACCTTTTTATTGTTTTCTGCTAGACATGGACTCCTACTCTCCTTCCTCCCCGGTTTACCGTCCTGGAGCAGAATCTGATTGGGAAGAAGACATCGGGACACCCGTGTATCGGTCACCAACACCACCAGCTGCTAGGACAAGGTTTGATGTAAGGGCAGCTTGGATTAGGGACACCGGCCCAAGACTTTGAACATCTGGATCACCCGGACCCAGGAACCCGTATCAGACACCCCATCTCCACAATCAGTTACCACCCCCACTAAGAGACCCACATCTAATGCCTGACCCATACCATCCTAACCCTTGGGTAAGGCATACCATGGCACCCACTAATGCTATGGGAATTCCAATCAATGACATTCACCAATATGTGAGGACCGCAGAATTTGAGAGGCAAAGGATGGAGCACGAGGTAATGCACGACTTGCAAGGACAAAGAATGGATAGCCTAGCAAACCAATTAGGGTACCAAAAGGAATTAATCTCCATCCTTGAAAAAGAAATACTGGAGCAGCGCACGGAGACAGCTAGAGCTGAAGCCAGATCGGCTACCCGAGTGACCATAGTGGTGCTCGTCTTGGGAATTATTCTCCTCCTAGTGGAAAGCTACAAGAGACGTTAAAAAAATTATTTTTCCATTATTTATTGTCTTTAAATTTTCAGTTTGAATGTCATTTCCCTATGTTTTGAGTAATGTTTAACATTTCAGCATTTATCCAATTTTATATATTTCAACTCTAAAGTTATTATCCATTGATTTGACACGTTGAATGTGAATTTCATCCATCATATTTTCATCAAAAAAAAAATTTCTCAAGTGTCACATTCTTCATTCAATACGATTTAGTTCACTACCGACACTTTTCACCGTAAACAAATCATCCTATTATTTGATTTAAACAATCTCGTTATTTTGTTTAAACAAAACGTTTATCAAACTTTTAGATAGTATCAGAAATATGAGTTTTCTATAAACATTTTCATCTTGTGAGAAAACTCAATACAACCTGTTTTATAAAAGCATCATTTCAAATTGATAAATAAGTACGATTTTCCTCATTAAAGTAATTATTTCTAAAACCTGGCTAAATTGATGTACAACTACTTGATTAGCCAATAATTTCTCTTAAAAATATTCTCCTTATAATAATTGAAAATTTAAAAAGTTTTTCCTATAAACTGTCTATTTATATAAATTATGTAACTCAATGGTTTCACTACTTTATATATCTACAACCAAGAACAGTTTACCACTTTCTATTTTCAAACAAAGATCAGTATTTGTAAACACATTTCCCTGAATGTTTTCAGAACCTCCTCGTTATCTCTCACTTACCACTTCAAGAGACGACTCATTTCACGTAAACGATTAACCATCCCTACAAACCTCAACAAGATTTAAAGAGCTGGAACCTAACTACCACATCCTACACGAACATAAACCAACACGCTGCTCCGCAACATCTGATCACATGCAAAACTCGTTAGTATATGTCATACAAAATTCAATAACTTACGTATGCACGTTCACAAGATACACATCACGATCACATAATACATGAAACTAGTTTATTTGCAAATCACAATTTACTAGAATGATCACATAACACATGAAACCAATTTATTTGCAATATACATGATACATGACAATTGTTTGCTTGGTACAAAATACTAAATTGACTACATTGAACATGAAACTTATTGAGCTACAAAATACATGATACTAAGTTGTCGACACCATACATGAACTCATTTCCTACAATACACATGACACTATGTTGTTTGCCTTACACACGAGAGCTTATTACATGATGCTAAGTTGTTCACGCTACACATGAAACCTATTTGATTACAAGCTACGTGACACTAGATCATACATGAGACTTGTGTGTTTACATTATACACGAAACTAAGTTGCTTGAAATTGTTACAAATGATTGAGCACATTATACACAAAGAATGGTCATACACTTTGTTCCCCAAACTTGAAAGCCATAACACATTGAAGCTACTCGAGGTTTGACGTATTCTTGTTCAAACACGAGAAAACTAAGAAACTTTAAGTTATACTACCTTATTACTCTTAAGTTGCTAACTTACTTGCTTAAGGACATAGATACTTTTTAGCAACTTTTATGTGAAAAAAATAGACATGAACTAAGTGAATTTGTGCCCTTTTGACCCACACACAAAGGAAGGATCTATACGGACCATGCGATGATTCGAGTAATTACGGGTGCACACGTAATTATAAAAAATCAGTGCATGGAAACATAGTGAATTCTATCGTGTGTTGAGACCTAAAACCTATCGTGATATAAAGCAACAAAACTAATGTGATATGACAAGGGCATGGTGGATACGCCGATGGTACTTCCTATATATAAGTGCCCTGTCATATTATCAGAAGTAGCATTGTTCGTGTCGCGTGAAGTTTGACCTAGACAAATGATTGTGAACTATCTTATCCACTGACAACTCCTGAACATATTATATTACATCTTAAACAAGTTTTGCTAATCAATCCTCATCATCCTCATTTCAAGTGATACTTTCCATTTTCTTTGATTCCATATTCTGTTTAAACAACTTTCTCCAAACCAAATCCACCAACACCATCCTTGTCTGAGGTGATGACCTGAGCTGAATTGAGAATCCAACCTGAATCTTTTTATTAGTTATACTCCTCAAACCGAAAATCAAAACTTGGGGAGAATCCAAACTCACCTTTTTCCTAACTCAGTAACATCCACAAGATCAATTTCGGGACGAAATCCCCTCAACATTGAGATACTGTAACATCCATGACTTTCCGGCTATATTTGATTTTAACTATTTCAATAATAACGCACATTTAAATCATGTATATTGTTCAAGCACATTATGTCCCATAAATCTTTTTTTTATATTTTTATTTTAAACCTTGCGTTACATATAAATTTCTAAAACACATGTTTGCGTATCTATATATATGTTTATTTATTTATAAATATATGTATGCAAATATATTCATGTATCAGATTTTATTAATTAAACCTCATAAGAATAATTGTTTAGCAAATATATAACTAACATCTTAGATTTTGAATAGAGTTAGTTGTATAAAGTTTTAAAAGGGAAAGATTATGGTTTTATAGTTTTTATACAAAAAAATCAATTTATAAATATATATATATATACATATATATATATATATACATATATATATATATATATAATTTCAAGTTAAATAAACTAGTTTGAACCCCATTTATTACATTTGAACCCTCTCTCATTGTTTTGAACCATCCATAACCCTTGCATTTTAACCCTTTCACATAAAATCAATCCTATTTAATAACTTGAATCTTTAACCATCCCCTTTGACTTTTTAAAGTCAAACAGAAACTAATTTCTTACGAATTAGCCTTTGATTCAATCAAACCCGAATGCAATGTGTTAAAGCACTTTCATGTGACAAACACTCTGGATAGATAGAGTCTTAGTCTTAGGTTGTTTTGTCTTGTTTGTAATTGTCTTTGTATGTAAGAGTCTTTATGTATTAGTTTATCGAGTTGTATTTACTTTTACATATCGAATGTTGCAAAATTGTCCAAGTGTTTTGCGCACTTGTAAGTGCGCAGGAGAAAGCTCCTGCGTACTTGGCAAGTACGCAAGAGTAACTTTGCGTACTTGCTAAGTACTCAAGAGAATTTTGCCCTGCGCACTTGCTAAGTACGCAGGCATCAGGTCCTGTATAAATAGAATAGGTTGACAGAAGTTAAGTACGCAGGCTTTAGTGCAAATACGCAGATTGTAATCTCAGTGCTTTTCTCTATAACCTTCAAGTGTTTATAATACAAAGAACGTTTAAAGTGTTTTTCTCTTGTCGGTTTACTTTGTTTAGCTAGACTCTCCGCGTAGTCACGGGCATTCTGCACCCGGTCCGACTAGTAGACCCACTTGCATTTGATGATCCGCCACACCCGAGGGACCTACAAGTGGTATCAGAGCTCTTGCTCCTGATTTCAAGTGTTGTGAGTGAGTTTGGAGAGTTTTTACGAGCAAAAAGAGGTATTTTTGTTGATTTTTGTGATAAAATAAGGGTAGCTCTTGATCACTATTTTAGAAGAAAAAATCACTAAAAAACTGATTTTTGTTGTGTATTTGAGTGTTTTGAGCATCAAAGGTTGGTTAGAAACAACTTTCTGACCCTTTGGCTCATTTGCATTGATCATCAGATGAATTTTTACCATCTCCGGCGAGTTTCAGGTGACCAAAAAAGTTTGGTGAAAGTTGCTGAAAAGGTATCCTGCGTACTTACCATTTCTGGCAAAAAGTACAGTTTTGTGCGTACTTACTAAATACGCAAGACTTATCTCCTGCGTACTTATAAGTGCGCAAGACTGAACTTGTGCGAACTTAAGTTATATCCTGCGTGCTTACATTTAATCCTGCGTACTTACAAGTACGCAAGAGGAAATCTAAATACGCAAGACCATTTCTCAAGTGCGCAAGGCCAAAAATCAAGTGTGCAACTGTGTCTGATTTTTCTGAAATTTGATTGAGTGTTCACTATGTCGAATCTTCAGAATCTTGGAAACATGTTGAATTATGATAATGAGATCGGTACACCATAGAAACCACCAAAGTTGCTGAACGTGAATGATTATTCTAATTGGAAAGCACGTTTTGAGCACTATATTTCGTATACCGACTCATCGCTATGGATACCAATCCTTGAGGGATATAAGCATCCCACACACATCTATCTTGATGAAACCATGCCCAAACCTATATCTAAGCTTTCTGACGAAGAAAAGAAAGCTTATGATCGTGAAAAGAAGGCACTTGGTTCGATCACTATGGAATTAACTCGGGAATTGTTCCACAGTTTCTGAGGGTATGACAATTCTAAGGATCTCTGGAAAGCTTTACAGAAGAGATTCGAAGGAAATAGTGACATCAAGAAAAGTAAGCAGGATCTTCTCAGGAAGCAGTATGAGTGCTTCAGATTTTTTGAGAACGAATCTTTAGATGACCTCATCTCTAGGTTCTATCATTTACAGACTGAGTTGAAGGCTTTTGAACTCAGGTATCCAGATGAAGAGATGGTGGAAAAGTTTTTGGATGCTTTACCACCCAAATTTGAGATGTACACAACCCTGATGAGGGAAAATCCTAAATTCTATGAGTTGACAGTTGAGGAGGCAATAGGAAAGGTTCAAGCTCATGACATGAACCTAAGAAGAAAGAAGAGCTCAGGAAGACCCCAGATACAAGACCCTTCTATGTATCATGGGACGACTTCTACATCCAAGTCATCGGGCTCTGGAATTGCCCTCTTCACTGGAAATCCTACTGAAGAAGACCACTCAACTGGGTGTGGTGGTAATGCTTGCTATGCTTCAGGATCAGGGTTGGGGTCTCATCATCAAAATACCTCAAGAAATCCTCCTGCTACGTCTTCAGCTAACCAATCAGCTATAGCCAGAATAGCTGAAGATCATGTAGCACTATTCTCATCTTGTATGCTTGCGTATGAGAATTTCATAGGTGGCAAGCTTACTGATCCAGAGACGATTGAAGAAGATTTTAATCAAGTGGATCCTGATGACATGGAGGACATGGATATTCAATGGAATATGGCCATGCTATTGAGGAGAGCCAAGCGTTTCCTGAACAGAACAGGAAAAAAGTTTATTGGCGGGCATCCTAATGCCAAGGTCGGGTTTGACAAATCCAAGGCCAAATGCTACAAGTGTCTGAACTATGGACACTTTGCTCGTGAGTGTCAGAAAGACAGAGCACCTGCCTCTGGATTTACCCGACCCAGCCAAGGAAACAGCCATGGCCACAACAATCCAAACCACCACAATCAAAGCCAAGGTGGAACGTCCAATGCACTGGTAGCCCAACAGGATGACAGCTTTGACTGGGGTGTTCATCTTGAGGATGCCATCATCGCACAAACCCAGGTTGATCTCATGGCTGAGATCATGGAGATGATGGAAGCAGAGAAAAGGGAAGCTTCTATGGCTGACCTAGAAGAATCTACAACTGCTGCTACAGAGAAGGTGAAGGAAGCTAAAGATATGGAAGCTCCTGTAGCTGATGAAGAAGAAGCGACGACTGCTATTGCTCTCATGGCCATTGGAGAAGCAACAAGTTCATCTTCTGAGGTAGATTCTAACCCTTTCTCTGTTATTTCATGTTCTAAATGTCTAGGGCTAAAACTTAAAAATTCTAGGCTCCAAGAAAATCGAACCCCTAAGTATGGCAGCTCTAAACTACAAAGAAAATGAAAAACGTTTTAAAGATTCTATTGACACGTTGAAAAAAGAAAAGTGTGAATATTCTTTAAAAATAAGTGATCAACAGCTTCACTTAGATGTTGCATACAGGGGGTTAGAAAAACAAAACAATGAAATCAACAAACTGCAAATTGAGATCTTGCAGTTAAAATGCACTAATGAGAAGTTGAAAAACTCTCTGTAGAACCAAAGACTGATTGCTACCAAATTATTCTAAGTACAAATGTTGCTGATAGGCTTATCAGTGGCATTCAACACATGTTGCTGCTGATAGGCTTATCAGCAGCATTCAACACTTGTTGCTGCTGATAGGTTTATCAGCAACGTTCAACACAAGTTGCTGCTGATAGGCTTATCAGCAGCATTATTCTCATCTCTGCTGCTGATAGCTTTATTCTCTGAAGACCAAACGTTGCAGCTGACTATCCATGCGAAGCGCCTCTGACACCTTTCTGCAAAAGCAACTGCCACACTCCAAGCAGAAGGAACCTCACTGGTGCAACCAATAAAGGACAATGACGCTCTTCTCCAAGCATGCAAACAATGATGCCTAAGAAGACGTTTCAGTAAAGTTATCTAGATTAGCCTTTGCGTGTAATTTAGATTAATAAACAAGATCAACGGCTTGTGTTAGATCTGATCCTTAGAATCAAGGGTCTATCTTGATTCTAAGTTACTATATATATCTTGTAAACACTTCAAACAAAGAGTGCTTGCTAGTGCTTGTGTGTCTTGATAGTGTTTTACTTATAAACTTGTAATCTCAGAAGTCTAATACAACAGTGCATTTATCAGTATTCTTGCTGTTTACTTGTTTACTTTGTTGGTTGCTATTGTTTCCGCCAATATCAACTAGAACAGAATCACCTTGTAATCTTACGATCCTACAAGTGGTATCAGAGCTTTGGCTCAAGATTAAACAAACTAACACTTGTTTAATCACTTTCTGATTCTATTCTAAACTCTATTCTTGATCAAGTCACATCAAAACAAAAATGGCACAAAGCAACGGGCTTGAAGACATCCTGAAGCAGCAATACGAAAACTTTGTCTGCAATGAAGGTGAGTCACTAACCAGTGTGTATAACAGGTACACTTACTTGGTAGGAGAGCTGGAGTGCTCCAAGGTGAAACTGGAGAATGAAGACATTCTCAAAAGGTTCATCAGATCTCTTCCTAGTTGCTGGACACTTTACACAGTGTCAATAAGAAGAACTGAGAATCTGAAGACTCTGCAGATGACCGAGCTCTTTTGTATGCTAAAAGCCTATGAATTAGAAATAATTCAAGCCAAAGAAAGAAGCTCAAGCCATCAATCAACCTCTTCCACCACCTCTCCCGCGCTTCACTCTGACCACTCAGGTCCTAGTTCAAGCGACTACTATCCTACCAGACAAGAACACCAAGCTCAGCCAAGACACCAACAACAGCAACATGTCAATCCTCCAGCACAAACTGCAGCCTGTGCAAATGCTGGAACTACTGACTTTGACTGGAGCTTCCAGCCTGAGGATCTTTCTGCCAACAATCAAGCTCTCATGGCAGACACATTAGAGGTATCCTCTCTAACTTCAGACACATCAGAGGTACCACCAAAGGTATATGAAAATCTATGTACTCAAGAGTGCATTGATAAGGTCCTTGGATATAGGAAACATAACCAGAAGCTCATAGATCAAAATGAAGAATTTCACCAAATGAAATCTGAATTTAAAAAGGTTGAAAATAGTTACAAAGAAAAGAATGATTGTTTAAAGAAAGAAATTTCATCATTAAAACATGAACAAACAAACCTTGAAACTCAAATTGATGATATTCTGGTTAAGTTGAAAGCTGCAAGGGCTGAATTGGCAGACCAAAAGGTCCATGTGGAAAAATATGAATTTGCATTCAAAAAGCTGCAAAGACTTTTGGATGTTCAAATCCATGAAAATGTAAAAACTGGGTTGGGATATCATGCTGACCAGTATAAAATCGTCGCACCTCCTGCTGATTACGTTGCCATCCATGAACCAAGCTTCAATCTAGCAAATCTTGACATGGCCAACCGAAATCTTGACCTTGCTGTCAAAGAAACCCCTGTGCAAGAATGCACTACTTCATCAGAGACTGAGTCAACTTGCTCAGACTCCACTGAAACAAGTAATGCCTCATCTCCTCCTGCCCCTCAAGTGATAGTCACTAAAGATGAAGTCCCTATTATCCCTTCAATACCAGTTCCTAAACCCTTCAAACAAATCAGAATTAGCTATCCTCCAGAAGGAAGAAAGCTAACTATTGAAAATGGACAGTCTTCCACCTCCACCAACTCAAAGCCTCCTTCCAATTCAGTCCAGCCAAGGAAGGTGTTTGACACATGTCATGCGCCTGAAGAAAGTGTTCCATATGTTCAAAAAACATTGGAAGAAGCTACTTTTGAGCGCAACAAAGCTCACCCTTGGAATTTCAAAGACCTCTTCAAAAGAAAGGATTATGTGCATCTTTCAAAGGATAAACTGGCAAAATCATGTTTTGTCTGTGGGAAATATAACCACACTGCCAGCACCTGCTTCTACTACCTACAGCAGCAAAGAAACCTCAAGCAACATGCTTTTGAGAAGACAAAGAAAAACAAACAGGTAAGAAGCTTTGATGCTAAGACAACTCAATTCAGAAAATCTCTCTCTCCACCAAGGGAGCAGTTATCAAAGCCTCAAAAATCTTGCATCATCTGTGGAGAATCAGACCACTTTGCTGCAAACTGTAAGTTTAACCCTTTCAACCAGACTCTTCATCAAGCCCCTCAAAGACAAAGGGTAAAGAAGAATCAACATACATCGGTTGTTAGTCCAGTTAAGCCCAAGAAAACGGAGCAGAAGCCTTCAGCAGCAACCAAATATGCTGCTGATAAGCTAACAAAGTCCGCAGCAAAAGTGCCCACTGCTGATAAGGCAAGATCCAAGGGAAAGCCTTCAGCAGCAACAAAGTCTGCTGCTGCTCAAGCAAAGCCTTTAGCAGCAACACAGTCTGCTGCTGCTCAATCAAAACCATCAGCAGCAACACCAGCTGCTGCAGCTATGCCAAAGTCATCAGCATTCACGCCAGCTGCTCATAGGTAAAAGAAAACTGGAAAACCTATACCTCAGCAATGGAAGGTGAAGATACCACCAATCATCATCATTGGTTTAGTTGAATGTGCACATGCTGACACTAATAATCCAAGAACCCTTTTCTGCAAGGACGCAAGCTCTTGGATTTCTCCCACTAACTGAATCTATTGGTTGTACTGTACAAGTAAAGTTGCTTTTTCTTCGTCTGCCGTTATATCACAATCTCAAACGTTCCCACAACCTCTTCATATTCAATTTCAAACCTATCTCCCATCACTTTCTCTCCCGTCCCCACAGCATTCAAAGCCCTAAATAATTAACCACCATTCAAACACCCTTCTTGGTATCAGAGCCTCTTTGATATAGACTCCTTCACCCAGATATTTGAGCCTCTCATATTCTCAAATGTGGAGATTTCTTCTTCAAAATCAAACACCCTTCTCTCTTCCCTCCAAATCCATAACAATGGCAGGCGCAGACATAAACAACCCCAATGACAAGTTTTCCCCATATCACAACCTCACTGCATGCCTAATAAAGGGCAAGAAATCCGAAGGTTTTGATGATATGATCGACTTCCTTTGTCGGTCCAAAATCCACCATGCCCTAACAGTCAATCCAACCATCTATACTTCCCACATGGAAGAGTTTTGGAGCTCAGCCGTGTATTCTACTGACCAGGGCACTCCCCAAATCAGTGGCACAGTAGACGGCAAGGAGATGATTATCACTGAAGCAAAGCTCCGCCAACACCTCAAGCTTCAAGATGAAGGGGACGCCATCTCTTACCCCAGAGACGTATACATGAGGACCTTTGTATCCATAGGGTACACTGGGAATCAAACAGAGTACACGATAGAGAAGGAACTCATGGGTCCAAAATGGAAGTATCTCTGCCACACTCTTCTCCAATGCATATCCCAGAACAGAAGCGGCTGGAACCAACTTAGCTCTGGACTTGCGTCGGCAATTCACGATATGATAACTGGGGCAGGTTTCAATTTTTCCCACCTCATTCTTGAAGGTTTGAGATACAACCTTCAAGAAGGGGTGAAATCACAGTTCTTCATGTACCCAAGATTCTTGCAGGAAGTGTTCAACATTGAGCACCAAGATCTTTCAAAAACTGCAAGAATCTACGTCATGCTGGGACATAAGAACAACATTTTTCAAAGCATGAGAACAGTTTCATCAAAGTTCTCAGGGGCCGATGTTCCATTGTTATCTACAATGTTGAACACGTAAAGTGCCCAGGGTGACAGTTCAGCAAACCCAGCTAATACTGATCCCACACCCTCCACCTCACTGCCACAAACTCAAACCGCTGCTTCCCTTGATCGAACCCCTGTGCATTCTACTGAGGATGTACAGGCACATACTTTACTCACCCACACTTTGATTGCTCAACCGGAACACAGGGCCCCGGTTGCAGCCAAATATACAAGGAAGAGGGGCAAGAGAACTCCTTCTTCTCTTGCCTCCAAGGCCCAAACCCAAGCCAACATCCCTCACTCAGAATCACAACATTCTAGTGAGAATATCATAAGGGAAAGCCACACTGTTAGGGAGACTCCTTCGGAAGTCTCTCTATTAGGATTAGGATCACTTCCCGGATCCATAGAACAGCCCTTTGAGCCATTCCTATCTTCTTTGGACTTAAGTGTTGAGGAACCTAACCAAAGTGATGTACCTTCTCCAACTACCACTATCAAGGAGGTACTGATTGGTCTTGCTTCCGAAACACCCAACCCAAGTTCTTCACCCTTGAAGGTCCACTCTAGGAGTAATGAAAGAGTGGATGTGGAAGAGGCTGTCACTACTGCTGGTCCATCAAATGACTAGGAGGACAGTGACAACATCTTTAAGACCTCAACCACGGCAACTCATGGTGAGGGTGTTTCCTTGGATACTCCCCTCACTGAGAGGAATCCCAGGCGCCAAGAAACCACGGGTGATGGGGATGCTGAGGCTCGGCCTACGGCCCCATTTGGGTCCAAGGATTCCACAACTGTGGATGAGGACAGACTGAAACTTCATAACTTGGAATTGACGGCCAGGGTGGCTATGCTAGAGGCTGAAGTGTCCAAACTAAGACACCAAGTCTCTATGCATGAAGCCCATCAATGCCCAACTTTATCCACCCCCTCTCTTGTATCAGAAGGCACCCAAACTGATGCTTACCTGTCTACTGATGCAACCAAAAAGGGGGAGATTGTCTCTATGGAAGAAGATACAGACAGTCTTGACGACTGGATTCAAGAGCAGGTTGTACTTCAAAGTTCACTATTCAAGCCGACTTTTGTACAAATTCATGACTTGCCAGCCTCAGATAACGAAGAAGAAGAGACATCTGAAGACTGGAAGTTGGTCGTCAGGGCTGTCGATGAAATGCTGAATGGTACTGAAGACACAGAACAAACAAATACACCATTCAGCATCATCCCTGAAGCAGCAGCCATCATTGGTCAATCCTCAACCCCCCAACTATTCAGATCATCAAAGAAGCTAGAATTTGACTCCATTCTAGCTTGGGGGTATGATGGATCAGCTGAGAGGTTTTGGATTGGATGGGAGTTCAGCGGAGTAGAAGAGCTGAACTGGAACTCTCTCAATGCCCTCCAAGTCCTACAGCTATACTTAACAAACTGCATCAATAACTCAGCAGATCTCTCAGCAGAACTTGCCATTGGCAGGTTCCATGACTTGATGGAGGATAATCTACCCCTCTTCGAAAGACTAATTCAAAAAGCAAATCGGGTAGCTTATCCTGAATCCTCGGCGGCCGCAGAAAGGAGACTGACTCCTAGCAATCTTGAAATAACAAGGAGCAGTCTTCTAACTGAAGAAGAAGTTCTGGGCCTTCGAAGATTCCTGTATGCCTTCCTGGTCAAGGACTTGGACGTGCCAGGTTGGGTGAGCACTAAGTCCCTTGATCACACTCTTCTGCTCAGCAACGGCTCCTCTCTCATCATCAACACCAGGAACATCCTTCGGCTACCCTCAGACTTCCTATTCAAGATTTTTCAGCTCACAGCCAACATCTGCAATATTAACTCATTGGAGAGCCAGGCAATGATGGTCACCATCAAGGCCCATCTTGAAGAAGAAGGACTGATTCCTCAGGAAGAGTCTGTGTCAACTTCTGATGCTGACTCCAACTCAGATACTCCACAAGTTGAAGCCACATCTGTAGCATCTGGCACAAGATCTTCACTTAGGGATTAACTGAGGGAAATAGAAGGTCCTGAGTATCAACTTGATGAAGAAAGTGACCGTCCCTCGTCAATTCCTCAACTTGCCAATGAAGCTGAGGCAGAGATCCCAATAGCAGCATCATCATCTGCTGTTGTGATCAGTGAAGCTGAAGCAGAGGCATCCAATGTAAACAAAGGAAAGGGAATCATGACTGATGAAGATGAAGAGAGGTTGCTAAAAGAGAAAAGAGAGAGGGAAGAGAAAAGAAGAAGAAGAGAAGAAAAGGAGATGGCTGACATGAAAAAGGCTCAAGAAAGAAAAACAGCCATTCTCCTAAGAGAACAAACCATCCAGTTGTATGCTAAACAACTGGATGAACTGAAAAGAAAGATTCCTGCAGTTGACCGGATTGAAGAAGATGCAGCTCTTGCTCTTCAACTGCAGGAACAATTCAATAGAGAAGAGGAAGAATTGGAGAAGAAGAAGAAAGAAGGTCTGTCTTGATTCTAAGTTACTATATATATCTTGTAAACACTTCAAACAAAGAGTGCTTACTAGTGCTTGTGTGTCTTGATAGTGCTTCTTGATAGTGTTTTACTTATAAACTTGTAATCTCAGAAGTCTAATACAACAGTGCATTTATTAGTATTCTTGCTGTTTACTTTGTTGGTTGCTATTGTTTCCGCCAATATCAACTAGAACAGAATCACCTTGTAATCTTACGATCCTACACTCTCGCTTTGTGGTGGAACACTACGAGTCTGTGGTGAGACAACTGAATGGGTTAGGTTTGGGTACTAATGCCATTCCTCCACCAGTGAGCGGGAAGTTTGTCAATAGCTTAATAGACATTGATCTCACTTGTCTAGATGAGTCCTCTGATAAGGATGATTCCCCTAAAAAGGATGAATCCTCAAGTAACGCTAACTCCACATCTAGTGAGGAATTTGTTACTGCTTCTGAAGACGGGTCGGTTAACTCTTGCCCTGAAGGAGTAGTATCTGAGGAGTTGTTGACTGAAAAAAAGGTAAAGAAAAACGTTATCACTAATGGTGATAATTGCATTTTAACTGAACCATATATCATTGAAACAAATGATAATCTAAAGGTAATGCTTTATGGGGGTTATAAAAGTCTTAACCAAGCAAAGAAAGAGGATTTTTCAGCTCATTATGGGCTTGGGTATAAAGAAAATTTAGAAAATTATTATACTCCAAAAAACCAAACTGTTAAGGTTCAGACTAATGTTCATAAACCAACTCCTCCTTCTCATAATGCTGAGTTATCTAAGGCCAGATCTAATGAGCCTTACAAGAGAACTTATGTAGACAAGAGGAACTGCTTTCACTGTGGCTTGGTTGGTCACATTTTTGTGAACTGTCCTTAGAAGAACGAAGGGAAACGGCCTGTTGTTTCACAACCAGCTGTTATCCCCAGGTCGCCACCAGTGAAACCATCTCCCAAACATCCAAAGCAAAATGTGGTGAAACCACCAGTCAAACCGATGGTAAAGCCTAAGATCAAATCTGAAGCTAAACCATCTGTTCCAAGAAAGGTAACGCAACCTGCTGTACCTCGTGTATCTACCTCTGGTAGTACACGTACTGGTGAGAAACCTGTGGTAAAACTCTCTAAGCCACAGAGGAGGAGATGGAACAAGTGGTTGAGAAAGCTAGAACAGCTGACTCCAGGTCAATCAGGTGAAGCTTCCACAAGTTCACCTGCTGTAGTTGAACCAAAGTCTCCTGTTCCGGTTAAGAAACAGAAGAGATCCTGGACTGCAAAATCCAAAACTTCTCAATCTCCTAGTTCTATTTCTTCTAAAGATTCATCAATTTTGAACAGTCATCATGACTGTGAGTTAAAGGAAGTAGTTTATTTTGAAAAGGATGGACGACCCAAGACCACAAAGGCTTGGGTCTCCAAATCTAACTAATTCTTTTGTTACTGGTGTAGGGACGTCCGAAGGGTACTATCTCTAACCGCTGGTATGTAGATAGTGGATGTTCCAGGCACATGACAGGAAACATGGCTCTGCTTCAAGATGTTAAACCATTCAGAGGCGGCTATGTGGCCTTTGCCGGAGAAAAAGGCGGCAGCATCACGTGTCAAGGAGTGGTTTCGAACGGTTGTGTCAGCTTTGACAATGTCAACTTCTGCGAGCAGCTGAAGCATAACCTGTTGAGTGTCTCCCAAATGTGTGATAAGGAGTACTCGGTGTCGTTTGACAAGTCAGAATGCCTGATTCTCAAACCCGGTTTTGAAGTTCCCGAAGAATGGATCCTGATGAGAGCGCCAAGAACAAACGACACCTATCAGATCGATATGAGTGTGGCAACAACCACCTCATCAGTTCCTACCTGTTTGCTTACTAAAGCGACAAAGCTCGACTCCATCTTGTGGCATAGGAAACTCGGACATATTTCGTATCGTAAAATGAATCATCTTGTCCGAAACAGTTTGGTAACCGGGGTTCCTAAACTGAGATTTACCGTTGCAGATGACTGTATGCCTTGTAAAAAGGGCAAACAGCAGCGGAAGTCTCACAAGCCCAAGCTCCAAAACTCTATTGATACCCCTTTGGAGCTATTACACATGGATCTGTTTGGCCCCATAAGTATCAGGAGTATTGGAGGTAAGTCGTTCTGTCTAGTAGTAACTGATGATTTCTCACGTTTTTCTTGGGTGCATTTTTTAGGTACTAAAGACGAGACTGCTGATATTCTTCAATACTTGATCCTGAGCTTGGAATATCTTTGCAAGCTGAAAGTTAGAAGATTAAGGAGTGACAACGGAACTGAGTTCAAGAATAAATTGATGGAGCTTTTCTGTCTAAAGAAAGGGATCCGTCACGAATTCAGCGCTCCGTACACGCCTCAGCAGAACGGAGTTGCTGAACGAAAGAACAGAACACGGATTGAGACTGCAAGGACTATGCTGTTGGATGCAAAGCTTCCTGTCACTTTCTAGGCAGAAGTCGTTAATACAGCTTGTCACGTCTTAAACAGAGTTCTGGTTGTGAAAAGGCACAACAAGACTTGTTACGAGTTGATCAAATAATCAACTTCCCAATCTTGATTACCTAGTTCCTTTTGGTAGTCCTTGTTCCTTGTTGACAGTGAAAGTGATAACAGTGAAGATGTTCTTGTCGTTGGAGATGACGCTCCAGTTAATCCTAACACAACTATAGGAAATGAAGCTCCAGATGATCCAATTAACATTGAATCTTTTTCCTCTGGAACACAGGAAATGGGGGAGTTAAGCACGAATATAGATCTAGAAATTCAGGAACCGATTGTACCGGAGACGAGAGTGCATAGGAATCATCCAATCGACAACATTATTGGTGATCCTTATGCCGGTGTTCAGACTCGTCATCGAACCATCACTGAGAACACCAGTCTTTACACAGAGATACTTGACACTGGTGTCATGGAAACATGTATGCATGCTGCATTCGTGTTCCAGTTAGAGCCGAAGAATGTGAAGGAGGCTCTCACTGACAACTGCTGGATTGAGGCGATGCAAGATGAATTGTCTCAATTCCAAAAGTTGCACGGGTGGGATTTGGTTGACTTGCCAAAAGGCTTTCAGCTAATTGGAACCAGATGGGTGTTCAAATGCAAGACGGATGATCGTCATGTAGTTGTGAAGAACAAAGCAAGATTGGTTGTTCAGGGTTTTTATCAGCAAGAGGGCTTGGATTACACGGAAGTATATGCCCTAGTTGCTAGAATTGAAGCCATTCGACTATTCCTGGCTTATGCCACATATGTCGGCTTCAAGGTCTATCAACTTGATGTGAAGAGTGCTTTCCTTTATGGTAAAGTTCATGAAGAGGTCTATGTCACTCAACCTCCCGGTTTTGAAGATCCGCATAATATCAATAAAGTGTATAAGCTCGACAAAGCACTTTATGGTCTTCATCAAGCACCGCGGGCATGGTATGAGACATTATCTAAGCATTTACTGTCTAATGATTTCGACCGTGGACAGATTGACTCGACTCTCTTCATTAGGAAAGCATTAGGTGACATTCTTCTTGTACAAGTATACGTCGACGACATTATCTTTGGATCTACCAATGAAGGGATGTGTAGGGAATTCGAGCAGGTGATGAAGTCCAAGTTTGAAATGAGTAATATGGGTGAATTGTCGTTCTTCCTGGGTCTGCAAGTCAGTCAAAGAGAGGATGGCATTTATCTACATCAAACTAAGTATGTGCAGGACATCTTGTCAAAATACAAGATGAATGATAGCAGTACTTATGGCACACCTATCCCAGTCAATCATGGTCTGCATCCTGACAAAGATGGAAAGGATGTAGATAGCAGACTGTACCGTGGGATGATCGGATCAGTTATGTATCTCATAGCTTCAAGACCCGATATAATGTTTGCTGTGTGCTTATGCTCAAGGTTTCAGTCTCAACCGAAGGAGTCACATATGATAGCCGTGAAGAGAATTTTCAGATACCTGAAAGGGAAACCCCGATTAGGTCTTTGGTACTCTAAGCAGCAGTCATTCGACTTCAAAGCCTACACTGATTCAGATTATGGCGGTTGTAACCTTGACAGAAAGTCAACTTCTGGTGGTTGTCAATTCTTAGGAGACAGACTGGTCTCCTAGCAATGTAAGAAGCAGTCAACGGTTTCTGTCTCAACATGTGAAGCAGAATACATTGCTGCAGCGAGCGGTTGTTCTCAGATACTGTGGATTCAGCAGCAGTTGAGAGACTACGGCTTAAACTTCACTGGAACTCCTCTATTCATTGACAACAATGCCACCATGTCCATCACAAATAACCCGGTGAAACATTCCAAAACTAAACATATAGAGATTCGCCATCATTTCATCAGTGATTGTGCTGAAAAGCATTTAATTGAACTTGTAAAAGTTCACACGGATGACAATCTTGCTGACTTTTTCATAAAGGCATTTGATCGATCCCGTTTTGAGCATCTTGTCAACTTGATAGGAATGTTTAATCCTGAGTGAAAATTAATTTTTCTTAAATAAATTCAATTTATGGAAGTTAAATTTTATTTCTTTTAAATTTTCTATATAGTTCTTTTAAGTTTCAAAATATTTTACAAAAACAAAATAGAAAATGGAGAAAATTTCAAAGTTAACTTGAGGAAAGAAGAAATGATAGTACATCAGAAATGATCTAAACGTCACAGACTGCTCATATGGGAAATGATTGCGTCATGCTTACTTAATTGTTTAACTTATTATTTTTTTAATCTGCTTATTTATAAGTAATTTAAATTGTCAGTAGGCTGTATGCGTCTTTGAATCACTAGTAGTGTGGAAACTAAATCTAAACTACAACTGTGATTTGAACCCATGTTTGCAAGTGTGTGTGCGTAAAAGAATTGAAAAGATTATTATTAGATAAAGGATGTTAGAATTTGGCAATAATTTTCTTTTGAGGTCAGTTTCGGGTTATGTCGTTAGCACAATTAATGCGGTTCATCTCACTGCCCATACTCACAAGTATGCAAGGAGAGATTGAATCAAGACATGTCTCTACATTAACCGTTGAGCATGTATTCACCCTTGAATCACACCTGATTCGTTGAAATCAAATCCAGATAAAAGTTGGATCCCCTTACCTTAAAACTCAAACACCATATATATTATCCTGAATCATCATACCGATATTCAATGAAGAAAATCAAATGAAACCAAGACAAATGAATCACTCGATTCTGAATCTTATGATTCCTGATAATCCTTATGGATTCTGCTTAATTTTTCCTGTGCTAATAGATGTAACCTCATTCTGAAAATTTAGAAAATCATTGGGAAAATCTTAGATGTCGTGAGATAATGCAATTTACATTAGTATAGCATATCAGTGGGGTACACTTTGTATATCTTATAAATAATACCTTAATACACAAGAATGTGATACAAAGATGCTTATAGTTTCAAATCTTATAATATTGTCAACTTGAATTACTTGTTTATGCGCTTATTACGTATGAATAAATAGTAATCCATGACATGATCCCATATTCTTTGATGTTTATATTGTATCGTTTTTGCTAAAGGATAGCCTGATATGATCCTTTGCTCGTGCCTTTGATCAAAAATAGTTTGTGAGAATACTTGTATATTTTTATTAGAAAAGATCAAAAAGATTTTAAGTTTATGCATAGTTCAATTTTATTCGGAAAAGCCAAAAATATTTGTGTTTAACCTTCGTGAATTGTATTTGAATCCTCTTGATTGAATATTTTTAACTTGTTCGTTATTTGACTTGAAAAACTTCATAAATTTGTGTTGAAAGTTTGCGCACTTAAGGGTTTGTGCGTACTTGTAAGTGCGCATGAGGTAAGCCATGCGTACTTAACAAGTACGCAAGAGTTAAGTCTTGCGCACTTGTAAGTACGCAATAGTTAAAGCTTGCGCACTTGTAAGTACGCACGAGCTAAAACGTGCGCACTTATTAAGTACGCACGGACTTTTAGTGTTGAATATATAAAGAGGACTTAGAAATTTTCAGGGTTTTTCACCACATTCAAACAGATTTTCCCTCTGCAAACTTACTCAAAAATTCAAGTGTTCCAATCTGATTTTTTGTCCCACTACACGTTTCATCACTTCATTACATCGATTTGGTGAGATATTAGGCATAATCCATCCCCGAATTCGTGACAGTGGACCGATTCTTGACTAAGAAAATCTAGGTTCAAACTGTGATTTTTAGGGCAATTTGAGGGTTGTTTGGGTAACCTATTATCATTAAAACATGAATAGATCACATAATCGACCCTTAATCGTCCTTTTTAGTCTTCGATTTTGACCTTATGCATGAAGTTGAACCGACAGTGGTTCGGTCGAACATTTTTAGGTCAAAATTGGTCATGTATAGTAGTATTTGGTGTTGTTGTTGGTCCCATAGGTTAGAATCATTGATTCCGACCTAGTGGTGACCCAATACACACCAATTTTTGCACATTGGTTGAATTTCAAACTTCTGAATTTTTCCACCAAGTACGTTTCCTACGTACTTAACAAGTACGCAAGAAGCACTTCATGCGTACTTGTTAAGTACGCAAGAGGAAACTCCTGCGTACTTGCTAAGTACGCAGGACCAACACTTGACAAAAATTCCTAAGTCTGAAATTCAGTTCAAAGAGTAACTGCTATACTGAGTCATGTTTATCCGTTTCCAATGATACGTGTTGTTCTTATTATGTTTTCTGTATGTTTTTGCAGATCATGGCTCGGGCATTTACTAACGAATTCAACCTGTTAGCTAACACTGAACCTGAGTGGAAGGGTGCAGCATTGCAGTACAGAGACATAGTTGATTTCTTGAACCGCTTAAGAATCAGCTACGCCATTTCTGCTGACACGACAGACCCTACCTCGAGCAGTTTTGGGAGACTGCAGAGCACGACTGCACGGTAACCCCCAACGTTATCAGGGCTACCGTTGCTGGTCATGCTATTGATTTCTCTGAAGATACTTTACGAAGGGTCCTTCAATTCAGAGACCTCGCGACCGACCCGACAGCCTATCCAGACTACTTTGTGGACGGCTATTGGAGACAAAGAACGGGCTATGTCGGTGCAAGGGACTATGCTTCATACAAAAAGATGTGGGTGTTAGACCAATGGAAATATTTCGCCCACGTCATGATCATGTGCATCTCATCAAGGAAAGCTGGGAAAGATGCCATGGGTCATGACCTTGCAGCAGCCATGGTCGGCCTTTCTCTCAACAAGGGCTACAACTTCTCCCGCTACATCTTTAAGGCCATCAATGACCAGATCAACACAGCGGAGAGGTTTCGGTTCTTGTTATACCCTCGGTTTGTGCAACTTCTGATTAATGACGCGTTGCCAAACCTTCCTACCATAGTGGAGAGACTGCAACTAAAGAGGGTGGACAAAAGAGTATTCGCCCAATTCCTAAAGCCAGGCAGTGTAGATCCTACCCCTGTGCATACAGAACTCTTTGGCCACCTCATCAATGAAGCGTATGTGGCCCCAGGTGACTGGAGATGGTACAGTCCCGAATAGGAGCCAGAATTGAGTGAACACTCTGACGAACAACAGGAACAACAACAGGAGGAAATGGACAGTGATGATGGATCGTCTGATGATGGAGACGACGAAGAAGGAAATGAGGGTGCTGAGGGATCCGACTCGGAAGCGAGTGGGTCAGATTCTTCCGATTCCGATGATGCACCGTCACAGGTACACCCACGGAGAATGGCTAAGGTAACCCTACCTGAGTCGTCCTCCAAGAGAAAGCGACAGTCCTCTAGCAGCGAATATGAGCCAGACTCTGACTCTGACGCTGCTATACAAGACAAAGAAAGGAAAGCATTCACAAGAATAGGGGCGATAGGCAACTGCCTTCTATCCCCACTGTGGTGGAGGCTCAGCAGCATGTACAAGTATCAGCTGCTAGTCCGGATTCAGCCTCCACCCCACCTTCACAGCAGCTTTAGCGTAGGAGGAGGAGGCCGCAGGTACAAAGTGAAGTGGCCGTCACTACAATCACAAAAGTGATTCCTGTGATAGTGACCCTCCCTACTACAACTACTCAGGTGGCGGTGACTACTCCAGTTCTCACGGAGTTAGTCACCATCACCCCTACCATTACCCCAACAACTCTCGTCACATCTTCCATCCCAACTACCACCATTGAGCCTCTCAGTCAACCCTTCAATTATGGAGATTTCACGCAAGGGTTTGACTTTCACACCATATTCTCCTCCCCTATTCACACTGCCGAGGCATCCTTATCCAGACATCCTGTTCCGAATGATGCTAGGATAGATGTTCTGGAAACCCAAGTTGCTGGATTACTGAAGACTATTCAGAAATCGAAGGAGGAGTCTGATGCTCAACAAGCACAGATCAATTCTTTGGTAGATGAAGTTACAATCCTTCGTAGCCAGAGAACAGGGACTAAGGAATGTCTGAAAAACGTCGTGGCCCAGAATGAACTCCTAATCAAGACAAATGAAATGCTTCTGGGTCATGGGTCGTCCTTGGAGCTCAGGTTTGACGCTCAAAGGAAGGAGCATGAGCTGATGGTCAAGCTGATTACTGATCTGACTAAGAAGCTTGATGCTCAGGGGGAGAAGGACAAAGAGAAAGAGAAAGAGAAGGAAAAGAGGACTACTGGTGATGAGGCGTGTCATCCGGTCGACTTGACTAAGGATGACGACAAGGACAAGGATCCCAAAGCCAGTCCTAGTGGAGGTGAGCACCAAGCTTTAGCAATCATGCCCATCTCTGCTGTTCCAATGGGTCAGGGGGAGTTGACTCATCAAGATGGTGGTGATACCTCTGGTGGTGGTGGTGGGAAAGGAAAGTCAGTGGCTGAAGTACTTAAGGACTTATCTGACGATGAGATCCTATATCTAGAGCCTGACTATTACAATGAAGCACAGATCGATGCTATCTTCAATCTAGAAGAAGGAGAGATCGACTCTGGTGACGATTGGGATGATGATGACGAAGATGTTGTGATCGAAATTCCCAAGGGTGACGGGGAAGGAGAGTACGAGCTAGAAGATGGAGAGATGTTTGAATTTCCATCCTTCGACGCTCCGCTCAACACAGGTTCAGTCGAGCAGGCCAGTAATGTAGAAGCCTCGACTGAAGCCTCCCCAGTTGACCCTGAACCTGTGGACCCAGAGGCACCGAAAGAAACAAACATGCCTTCTACTTTATCAAAGGGTCCAGCTCCTGTGTGGCAAAAGACGTCTATAATAGACAAACACGGAGCAATAGGGATGATCTTGGCTGTAAGGTTCGAGGAGGACAAGCAGCTGTTCTCTATCAAAAGATCTTGCGGGGTTCAATACTTGAAACCCACCAGTGAAGCGTTCAGCTCCTTGCCCAAATACAACCTTGTGAACCTAGCAAACCAAGAGCTGCTGGGTCATTCCAATCATGCAGTGGCGATGGATTTGTGGGTGGTTCTGCAGCGAGAAGCAAGATCGGGGAAATTCGAAATGTTCAAGCCTCAAGTGCCCAAGAGAGTTAAGGATAAGCACGCTGTACATCCTGTGACTAAGAAGCACTTAAAGAAATTGGTATACAAACCAGTGCGATGTGAAACTAAGATTCCCTTGAGCAAGTTATCTCAGGATATTCTTGGCGACATGTCCAAAGACGGGCGAGGCTATGATCATGGGTAAAGGACGTTCAGAGAGTGGGAACCTAGTGCCAAAGGAGCTAATCAGAATATTTGATGAAGTCTGCTTCATCAACTTTTTTGTGAAAGATCTGGAGGTACTAGCAGAACACTTTTGCATCTACACGGATGAGTGGACAAAGCTCCTTGCTTCTAAATACGACAATGTGATCAAGCGCTAATTACAAGAAGAAGATGGTAGCTAAAGATCAAGCGCTGTGAAGACTAAAGATGTGAAGCCCGAAGACTTAAGATTATGCAGAGCTGTTGTCAAGGGGGAGTTTGTTGAAGCATTTTCCTGTGACAAACACTCTGGATAGATAGAGTCTTAGTCTTAGGTTGTTTTGTCTTATTTGTAATTGTCTTTGTATGTAAGAGTCTTTATGTATTAGTTTATCGAGTTGTATTTACTTTTACATATTGAATGTTGTAAAATTCTCCAAGTGTTTTCCGCACTTGTAAGTGCGCAGGAGAAAGCTCCTGCGTACTTGGCAAGTACGCAAGAGTAACTTTGCGTACTTGCTAAGTACGCAAGAGCATTTTTCCCTGCGCACTTGCTAAGTACGCATGCATCAGGTCCTGTATAAATAGAATAGGTTGACAGAAGTTAAGTACGCAGGCTTTAGTGCAAATACGCAGATTGTAATCTCAGTGCTTTTCTCTGTAACCTTCAAGTGTTTATAATACAAAGAACGTTTAAAGTGTTTTTCTCTTGTCGGTTTACTTTGTTTAGCTAGACTCTCCGCCTAGTCATGGGCATTCCCCACCCGGTCCGACTAGTAGACCCACTTGCATGTGACGATCCGCCACACCCGAGGGACCTACACAATGGACCTGCCTTATATACTTGGAGGATTCCCGATCAGTTTTCCAGTCCCTTTAACACACCAATTTAATTAATTTTGCGGCCGAATTCGAATTCAAACAAGTTTGACTCGTATGAGTCAAACCAAGCTAAATCAGGAAAGAATCCATGAATTCAAAACGCGTTTTTGACAGCAAATCATGCGTGGGTTAATTGTGCATGAACCCAGAACCCAGACCATAAACATGACTCAATGCACTCCCAATTAATCGAATTGACGCGTAATTTACTCGACAGATATCACATTCAAACTCTTAATTGAATTGTGCATTTACAATGGAATTGGACGAATCAATGTAGCCACACACCTGCGCAATCACCATTACAAACTCTCTGAACCTCTAATCGCGTCTCATTTCATCTCTCCGGCCCGGTCGAGCATCAAGAAATTCGTCCCTGTCTCTCTAGTCGTCAACCCTCGATACTTCATCTCATCGAGTAAGTCCTGTACCTTTGGCTTTTTAATCCTATGGTGATCAATAGCCCTCTGTCAGTTTTATACGACAGAAGGCATCGAGCGCAATTGCGTTGAAGATCGAAGCTTGTTCATACGGGATTCAATTAGGGATTTGTTTTCGTTTTAATTTGCTTATTTAGCTTTCTGGGTTTCATACATAACCAGCGAAACCACCTTGCCCAGCCCGGTTAAGTCATTGCACCGCTGGACTAGGTGATGTGGGTTCGAAACCCACATCCAACGAGTCTTTTTGCGCGTTTCCTGATACCAGAACCCGACCCCTTGCCCCTTTTGTTTAACATTCAGTAGAAACGTTTACGTGTCAAGGATCAGTCCCTGGTCCAACGGTAACACGCTAGACCCACACAGAAACCACCCGGGTTCGAACCAGGTAGTCTGCATATATTTTTAAACCGATTTTTAAAGCTTCAAAAATTTTGTAAAAATTATTTTATAAAACCTCACAATATTTCTAACAGAATAAAACCAAATTCATTAATTTTCAATATAAATTCATTTTTGTTTTGAAATTATGATTTGAATTGCATATTAAAGGTTTAAAACAAATTTTTTTTTAAAAATATTTAGATTAATTTCCAAATAAGCCCATTGTTTTTATAAAAGTTGATAAAATATTAACTCATTTAAAGCAAACTCGTACTTATTTTAAAGATGATAAATAAATAAAAATTTATTTATTATAATACACAAATAAAAATTTCTTTTCTAAATATAAATATATATTTACATTCTACAAATTTTAACATATTTTTCACAAATAAATAAATAAAAATTATTTATTTATTTAATTTATTTAAATAAATAAAATTATTTATTTAAATTAAACACTATCCACATAAGTATGATTTCTTTTTCTAAACATATATTTATGTTCTATATATTTTAACATATTTTTCACAAATAAATAAATAAAATTATTTATTTATTTAATTTATTTAAATCCAACCCTACGTCAATGACTATTAAGTTCATACATATATACCTTGAACTCATAATATACATTAAATTCTTATACAAGCATAACATGCCCTACAGGGAATAACACAAACTTTTTGTACAAATCCACATACATCAAAACCCGTTGAACCCTAGACTTAGACATAGACTTTTGTACACGCTATTAACTCAACATATATTACACACTAGGTTAACATGGTGCGTTACAAGGATCGTTTTGCTACCTAGTCTTGCCTGCTAGCTACACCCTTGAATCAAGTGAGTTTACATAGCCCTTTTTACATTTTTACATACTTTGGGGTGAAACATTATTACATTCAAACACTTTCTATTACACACGTACAATTCTACAATATGATTATATGTGTTTATTTGTGCTTTATGCTTGAATGCTAATTGTTAAGGCTACATATACATGATATACACCTGCAAACATAAATACATTACTTCAGGCTAACATGTGTTGTTAGGCCCTACATTAGGATAACATGTGTTGTTATGCCCTACATTAGGATAACATGTGTTGTTATGCCCTACATTTACATCAGGATAACATGTGTTGTTATGCCCTACATTAGGATAACATGTGTTGTTATGCCCTTCAATTACAAAGTTTCATTTGTGCATCTAGCTTAACTTAGATTCTCCATAAATGCTTTATAAACCATGCATCATATGAATTGTACACAAAACATTTGAACTTTACTTGTGGTGTCAAAACCTATGTATGCTCACCAACTATTTATAGTTGACCCTCTCATTTTGTCATGTTTCAAGTACAGTGTTTGAGTTAAGATTTCAAGTCGCTTCACTTAGGATTGAGGACTTAGTTTTAAATTTAATAAAGTTATTCATGTATTTTTATTCTTGTAAGAGTTGTACTTGATTACTTGAGCTATGAAATGAAAGTTATTGTTTAATTATCACAACTTTAGTAAACCATGAGCTTATGAACAGTCTACATGTCCCGCCCCGACGTTTCCGCCGTCGGTTGGGTGTGACACAAATGGTATGATAACCACTTGATGTTTTGTGCAATTTCGTGAAGAAATCCATAGAGATTCTCTCCCATTTCCATTGTGGTATCTCCGGTTGTTGCAGGAGTCCTGATGGCTTTTGGTATTTTGCTTTAACTTTGGAACAAGTCAAGCATTTACTTTCATAGGTGGCAAAGTCTGCCTTCATGTTGGGCCACCAGTACAACCCCTTGAGATCCTTATACATCTTGTCGGATCCGGGGTGGATCGAATACTTGGATTTGTGTGCCTCGTGTAATACTAAATGCCGTAGGTTTCCAAAACGTGGTACCTAAATTCGATTCATGAAGTAATGGGCTTCATCGGATTTAGTCTCTATCTGTTGATCCATACCACGTAGGGATTCATGTTTCAGGTTTTCTTCCTTGAGTGCTTCCTATTGGGCATTGCGTAATTGAGCGGTGAGACTCGAATGAATCGTCATTCCCAATGCTCATACTCGAAGAGTCTTGGTTCTTTCTTTCCTGCTTAAAGCATCTGCTATGACATTTGCTTTACCAGGGTGGTATCGAATGTCACAATCGAAGTCATTCAGTAACTCTACCAATCTTCGTTGTCTCATGTTCAATTCCTTTTGATTGAAGATGTGCTGGAGGCTCTTAGGATCGGTAAAAATGGTGCATTTTGTACCATAGAGGTAATGCCTCCATATTTTTAGAGCAAAAACAACTGCTCCTAATTCTAGGTCGTGGGTAGTGTAGTTCTTCTCATGTATTTTGAGTTATCGGGATGCGTAGGTGATGAATTTCTCCTTTTGAATCAAGACACAACCAAGTCCTTGGTATGATGCGTCGCAGTATACTATAAAGTCATATGTTCCTTCCGGAAGAGATATGATAGGTGCACCACACAATTTCTGTTTCAATAAATGGAATGCAGCTTCTTGTTTATTGTTCTAGTCGAACTTCTTTTCTTTTTGAGTCAAGGTCGTCAAAGGCTGGGCTATTTTGGAAAAGTTCTCGGTAAAGCGTCTATAATAGCCAGCTAGACCTAAGAATTGTCGCACCTCGGTTGGAGTTCTTGGTGCTTCCTAATTCTTGATGGCTTCAATCATAGATTGGTCCACATGTATGCACTTGTCATTGATCACGTGACCGAGGAAATGCACTTCTCGAATCCAGAATTCGCATTTCGAGAACTTGGCATACAGTTTCTCGTTTCTGAGCAGTTCTAAGACAAGCTTTAAGTGATGTTCATGTTCCTCTTTGCTTTGTGAGTATATCAAAATGTCATCGATGAACACAATCACGAACTTATCCAAATAAGGTTTGGAGAACCTATTCATGTGATTCATGAATACTGCTGGTGCGTTGGTTAAACCAAAAGGCATGACTAGGAACTCGTAATGGTCGTAACGAGTCCTAAATGCATTTTTGGGGATGTCTTCCTCTTGGATTCTCAGTTGATGGTATCCTGACCGTAAGTCAATCTTAGAATAGAAACTAGAACCTTGCAACTGATCGAACAAGTCATATATCCTTGGAAGTGGATACCGATTCCTTACCGTTAATTTGTTTAATTCTTGATAATTGATACACATCCTAAAAGTTCCATCTTTCTTCTTTACGAACAAAACCGGAGCTTCCTATGGCGAGAAACTCGGTCTGATAATCCCTTTATCCAATAATTATTGTAACTGATTGGATAGGTCTTACATTTCATATGGTGCAAGTCGGTATGGTGATCGTGCAATCGGTGCGGTTCCGGGTACCAGATCGATGCGAAACTCAACTTTTCTTGTTGGTGGAAGTCCAGGCAAGTCTTCGGGTAAGACTTCCGGGTAGTCTCGTACGATCGGTATGTCAGCGAGTTGTTTCTCCTTTTGCTTCTTTTCTGCCACGTGAGCTAGAATTGCATGATATCCCTTTCTCAAGTACTTCTGGCACTTCATGCATGTAACCATTCTTAAGATGGCTCCGCTCTTTTCTCCCTGAATAGTCAGGGTTTCACCGTCTAGGAGTGGAATGCGAACTATCTTCTCGTGACAGACAATCTCCACATGAGTCTTGGATAACCAATCCTTGCCAATGACACTATCGAAACTTTTGAGTTTCACAGGCATCTTGTCTAAGCTAAATGTATGATCGCCCAGGTTTAAAGAGCATCCATTGATTATATCTCCCGTTTTGATCAATTTACCGTCGACTAATTCTATCATATAAGACTCATCTAGTGCAGTGGGTGGTATACCAAGTAAAGGACTAAAATCGATGGAGACAAAACTTCTATCGGCACCCGTATCAAATAGTATGGAAGCATAGTGATGATTAATAAGGAACGTACCATAACAACGTTAGGATCTTGACGAGAATGCCCAGCTCCAATCACAAATGCTCTATCACGGGCTTGGTTGTTACCGTCGTTCCTCAGGTTTGGGCAGTCCTTCTTAAAGTGTCCAGTAACGCCACACTCAAAACAAGCTCGATTTGCCCCGAAGTTGACTGCTTGTTCATGGCCTTTAAAGTATTTAGCTGTGTGGCCTAGTTTCTTGCATTTGGTACAAGTAAAACTTTCACAAGTACCCAGGTGATGGAGACCGCATTTGTTGCACTTGGGCTGCTTCCCTACATACTGATTTTTCTCAGTTGCTGCTGCGACATAAACTTTCATGGTTTTAGGCTTCTTGGGAGTCTGATGTCTAGAGTTTTTTCCATCCCATTTCCTTTTTCCACTGAAACTCTTTCATATTTTCCATACATCATATACCTGTTAGACTTAATTATAGCTAATTAAGGTCATTTCATAAATAGCAAAGTCCATTCATAACATTTCATGAATCGGTAATTCGGTAAATTACCGGGTCACACGCAGTATAACCGGCACACATGAACGTTGGTGATAATTAATATTTATCTTCTAATAAATATTTCAAAATGTTAAAACACTATTTTAGAACTTAAATATATACGTATGTTAATTTATATCTAATGTGTTAGAATTCACACATCTTTTTGGCACAAAACTTTACTCATTTCACGATCAATTCTTGGTTCTCTCCACGTTTAGACACTTTTTTGCTTCATTTCCAGTTTTGTAGGTTTTTGTGAAGCTGAGTAAACAAACATGGGAATTCCAGGATAAAGATGAAGTTTTTAGGGTTTCTGAGGTAGAGGCACGGTTGTGCCCCCTACTTGGCACGGCCGCGCCAAGCCAGGAAACCCTAGGCACGGTCGCGCCCCGTACCTGGCACGACCGTGCCAAGGCACTTTCTCGAGCACAACCGTGCTCCAACACCCCCACGGCCGCGTGTAATCTTGTGAGTCTGACATCCGTACCACACCGACGCTTGAAGGACAAGAAGGAATTCTGAGTGGGTGGTCGTGTGTTGCTTTTCAACTCTAGGTTGCGATTGTTTCCCGGGAAGTTGAAGTCCCGATGGACGAGTCCCTACACGGTTAGGGAGGTGTTTCTTTATGGGACCGTCGAGATTGAGCATGAAGATGAGAGGATCTTCAAGGGCAACGGTCATCGTCTCAAACCATACATTGACGGAGCAGTTGACCCGGCATTGGAGGTAGTGGCCCTCCACCCCATGGACTAATTAATTCGGGGACTTGAGTCTAGCTAACGACTCGTTAATAAACTTAGCCTGTTTCGGTATCATCTTTGGTGGCATTTCCTAGATTTTATTTCAATCTTTATTTTCCTGATTTTATTTTCTATTTTTTTCTAGGATTTTACCATTTATTTTTGAGTTTAGGTTATCGAGATGTGTTTTGGATCGAGCGGATTTGGGATAGTGATTGGGATGTCTTGGGTATGTCTTCTGAATTTTTAGAAATTTTAGTTTGGAAGAATCACAGTCAGGTTTGTTTCAAGCTCCATAAAAATCAGGGTCTTCTGTCTGCTAGGCAAGAGACACGGTCGTGCCTCTAAATGGGGGCGGTAGTGCCTCTAACCCTAGGCGCGGTCGTGGCTATGCACCTAGCATGGCCGTTCCTCAGTATTTGGGGGCGGTTTAAATTAGTTTTCAAAGGTAGATGTCTCTTTTCCCCCCAAACACGCCACGAGCAGACAAACAACCCCACACTTGCAATTTTCTTCCCTGTGATTTCGCTTTCGGATTCCTTGTGTCCGCTCCTTCAATTTCAGGTACGTCCCCCACAATCCCATTCTCTTCGTCTTTTGTTTAGGATTAAGATCATCATCAATTTGTGTGCAAATTTCTAGGGTTTTATAGATTTTCTTGTTTTGAACTTCGTTTTAGTTGTAAATAAGTAGAACTTGTTAGTTTTAACTTCCTGGGATGGTACCTTGTAAAAGCCCTTTCATAAACAAGTTGGAAATGGTGAAGTTTGAAATCTGAAAAACCCTAAAATGGGTTGAGCACGATTGCACTCATGACTAGGCACGGTCGTGCTCGGCTTTTGATATCCCAGGAGAGCTTGGTTTGGTTAAGTACGGTCGTACCTCTGATGAGCGCGGCCGTGCCAATTGGATTTTGACCAGGCGCGGTCATGCCTCGCACCTGGCGCGACCGTGTTGTTGAGTACTTGTGCCCATGGTCGGCCACAATGCAACCGTGGGCTGGACAATTGGCCTATGCGCGGTCGTGCCCCTTCCCAAGCGTGACATTGCCCCTTCATAACATAGGTCAGAAATCTTTATAACTTCATCTAGCATCTTCATACCCATTTATGATTTCATTTTTTGTCTTGGAGATGGCAGGCAACAGAGACCACCCATACCTCGAGTTTGACCTCGATGAGCATGAGTACAAGGCTCGTCTGGATGTGTTGTGGCCTCGTCAAGGCCGGATTTTGGCCGCTCGTCGTTTAGAGTCGGCTGCTATCGACGCCATCGGTCAGCGGGACCGATGGAACGATCTTGTCACCGCCCCTGGCGCCGTTTATTCTGACTCCATAACATACAGTATGTTGAGCTCGTGATGGAGTTTCTCTACTTATGAGTTCAATTATCCGTGTGACGATTTGGCGAGACCCGAAACCATCAGGTTCAGGTTAGGCGGGTAGTGGCGAGTGATGTTCGTTGCCAGGTTCGGGAGACTATTAGGTTTATACACGAGGCACGAGATCCCGACTGCTTTGTTTGCCGAGGGTATCACCGAGTTCCTGAAAGAGGAGGATAAAGATCAGTTCTGGCACGAGTTTGGATTTGGGATGTATGATCCGATTTTAACCAAGGCTGCATCGTTGGGATGTATGATCCATTACCCCGTGTGCTGCATCGTTGCATCAACTATTCCATTTCTGGTAGAGGTCAGGGGGAGACTGTGGTCAATCTGAGAGAGTTGTTCTACCTTTATTGCCTTGTACGCCCACGCAATTGTAATCTTGCGCACTGTATTGTGGTTACTTGGTTAACAGTTCAGGGCACGAGGCAACCAACGCCATCTGTGGAGGTCACTTTGTGATGAATCTTGCGATGCACTTTCAGCTGTTGACGGACGAGCTTGTTGGAGACTTGACCCCGGTGGCCGAGACCGTCGTGATGACCGTGCAGACTCTTAGAAACATGCACGTGGCTCATCGCGCACCGAGAGGAGTGAGATTAGTTGATAGATGGGGTAGAGTGCGGGACCCAGACCGTCCGAGTCCCGATCCAGATCTTGTACAAGCCGAGGCCGAGGCCGTCGCTGCCGCCCATCAGAGGGGTACGTCGACCCACATCACGGGCACGAGTATCATGAGCCCGACCAGCCGCGTCCTCCGCCTCCTCCGCCACCACCACCTCCGGTTACCGTCACCCACAACCTGTTCATGTGCTACTGGGACTGGCAGTTCAAGGTCCAGTGCGCCGCTGCTGCTGCTGGTGGGACAGCGTACGTGGTTCCCCTCCCATTCTTCATGTTGCCACAGCCACCGCCTTTACCACCGCAGCATCAGCCACCACCTTCACCACCGCAGCATCAGCCACCACCATCACCACCACCAGCAGCAGGCGAGGGAGGTGGGGCCGCCGGCATCGACCTCGAGGGCATGCAGTGGGAGTAGTACCTCCCATTACCTTTTGGTATCATTTTTGTGAGTTGTACTTGCTTCATGTTGTACAAACTCTTGTATCGCGCTTTGACGTTTATGTTGTTCTTTATTTTGTTGTACTTTGTTTCCATTGTTCTTTTTGTAAATATTTATCTTTACCTTTCATGCTTATATTTTTGGCTTGATGTTACTGATCCTATTTGATGTGGTTAGTCTTGATTAGATCTTGGAATTGTGGAGCTGCATGGAACATCATTTTTGTGGGTAGGCTTTTTGCGTTTGGCCGAGATCGACACGAGGGAAGGTTCAGTTCTCCCTTCACACTCCATTGCATTGCATTCCATTTTGCTTTGCATGTTTTTGTATACATTGAGGCAATGTATGTTTCTAAAGTGTGGGGTTAAGTGTTTATTCTTCACTTTACATTATTTTTTTGTTGTACATTGAGGGAAATGTACGATTCTAAGTGTAGGTGGGAATTTATTCACGCGATGTTTGTCCTTTTGAGCATTTTATCACTTCAGTTTTTGCAAAATCTTCCTTCATAATTTTTATTGGCATTAATCAATTTTATAAAAATTTAAAAAACACAAAAATATAATAAAATTTAACCGTTTAGCATTCAAAATTTTTAGTAAACATTAGAGGTTTGATTTTTCGAAAGCAATCGAGATAGAAATTCCATCATGTCAAACCCAATTTTTTGTGATAACCATGAGTTTTAATGGGCTAAACGAATGAATTGCATGTAACCTTTTGCTTACACCAATTCCTTCCGTTTCCGTGAGTTTATTTTTGATCCTTGAAAGCTTTAGAAATTGTTTGCTCTCGTTTTTGTGGATTTGAGTGTGCCGGATATTTCATGCTTATTAGAACTTGCTTTTGATATACATTTCGAAATCATGAACATAAATATTGCATAAAAATGATTGAGGCATTAGGATAAACCACTTTGTGAGGCTTTTATTTTTTGTTTTCCCTCACCCGAACACATCCACTAGTTAGCCACGTTGAGCCTATCCCATGTTTTTTCTTATATTACCCACATTTACACCACCACATAGCCATATTAGCCTTTTTATTATTTTTCTACCCGTGTTAGAAATCCGGTTGGCTAATGTTTTAACTTTTTAGTTTTTATTATCATTGTAATTTTTATTTCTTGAGAAGTTTTAGCTAAGAAAAGATGCAAATTGAATTAGTTTCCTTCAAAAGAAAAGAAAAGAAATAGTCATAGATTAAAAAAAAAACCAAAATTAGGTGAAATATAGCCGATTAGAGCAATTTTGTGAGCACAAATGAAAAGAACCCTATTGTTAGCTCTTATCTATAGAAACATATTCTTTAGTTATTTATAGTTGAAAGTTGTAATAGCTTTTAAGTTAGCATAGCCGCCGGATTTTTAGCCATTTTGCCACTTTGAAATTCTATTTCCCTACCCCTAACCATTGCCAAGTTACAACCCGTTCAATGTCCTCTTGATTTTTGCTTTGTTTCATGTTAGTTGGTAGAGATTTGATCTTTTAGCAAGCTTATGATTTATGCATGTTCATTGTCTTGGCATTTGATTGTTCTATACATACATCATTACTTGTATGATCATATATATACCCGAGTGTGTGTGAACATTGTGAGAAGCATAAAGTTGCATGCTAATGATTTCCTAGGCTTATTCATTTGCTCATTCGGTTGTTACTTCATTGGGCTCCTTGGGTTTCATTTAGTCAACTTTGCATTTCTTGAAAAACTTGTCAAACCTTTATAAGTTTATTAATGCTTACGGTTTTCTGAATTGATCCTTAGTGCCATTGGAAGTTTTGTTTTATTTTGATTTTTGCTTGAGGAAAAGCAATGTTCAAGTGTGGGGTTGTTTGATGTGTTAGAATTTACACATCTTTTTGGCACAAAACTTCAGTCATTTCACGATCAATTCTTGGTTATTTCCAAATTTTAGACACTGATTTGCTTCATTTCCAGTTTTGATGGTTTTTGTGAAGCGGAGTGAACAAACATGGGAATTCCAGGATAAAGATGAAGTTTTTAGGGTTTCTGAGGTAGAGGCACACTCGCGCCCCCTACTTGACACGACCGCGCCAAGCCAGGAAAAACCTAGGCATGGTCGCGCCCCGTACCTGGCGCGACCGCGCCAAGGCACTTCCTCGAGCACAACCGTGCTCCAACACCCCCACGGCCACGTGTAATCTTGTGAGTCTGACATCCGTACTTCCTCGTTCAATGGGACCCAATAGAAGCTCCGGATCGGTCAACCCTCTACACCACGACCGTGCTAGTTCCCTGTCACGGTCGCGCCCCAATGCCAGGCACGGTAGTGCCTTCCTTCCTAGCGTGGTCGCGCCTCCCCAATTCTATGAATACAAGAGCCATTCTCTCATTCAGGCATTGAGCAACCAGAGCAAAACCCCATTGTTTGAGCTCCGAACCAGCCTTTTTTCAGCCACATTTCAAGCATCTTGGAGATATTACAACATCAAGAAGATCACCATACATCAACAACAACATCTAAGCATGTAGGAGTGGTTTGATTCTTGTTTTCATAGCATGTTTCTTACTATTTTTCCTTGCTTATTTGTCATTCTTGTGCTCGTGATGAGCTAAAATTCTTGTTCAATTTAGTTTAGATGAAGTTTAGAATCGTTTGACAACATTCATGGATTATTGGCAATTATTATGTTAATGTTATGACAACCGTATGATGATTCTTCGATGAAATTATGTATTCAAGTATTTTGAGTTGTCTACAAGACTTGTATTTGTGTATGCCATATCATGTTGGAAAACTTATGATTTATGCTTGTATTCATGGATTGGTATATGTATTTATTCTAGTTTGTGGCATTTGACTAGGAATGGTAAATGAAGTCTTGTTTATGATTTATTATTCTTGTATGTGTATCCTTATGCTTATGTTTGGAAAGAAAAAGTGCTTGTTATGGTGATTCATGCTTAGTTTTAGTATTATCAATGATTTGTTGACACAGTCTCCTAATTTATATGAACTTTATATGAACATTGTATGTTGAAGAAATGCATGTGATTGTCTAATTAAATCAATTTGAGGTGGGTAGTGTGTTTTTCATATTATCTTTCCAACTAGTTGTTGGATTGGTGTATCTTAACCGGGAGCTAGTTCAATTTTTATAAACATTGACATGATTATAACACGTTAAATGAGTTGGCAACTTACACAAACAAACCACTTTCCATGAAAGCCTTGTAAACCCCATTTCCTTCTTCTTTTTCGGCTAACATGACATACACACACTATTTAACTTTTCCCACTAACCAAGCTTTCCATATTTGAGTATGTGATTTATACATGCACCACACTCCAACCCTTGACCCTTAACCCATTCCAAGTTTCCAACCTCAAACCCTCTTCTTCTTTTTTTATCCCTTTGACTGAAAATTTAAACACCCATAAGTCTCAATGACATTTGTTTGCTTCCAACGATCCACCATTTTATAAGACTCTCATCTCACATAAACATATCACACAACAAATTTGCAAAACTTATACCTTTCTCCCACTCTCCCATGTTTACGGCCACACCAAGCCTGTAGGTCCTCATGGCACTTCTACAGATCATTCTCGTGATAAGTCGTCTCGTTAACTCGAAGTGCGGAATCCAAAGAATCAACGATTGCATACACAAAAGACAATAGAGACAATGAAGTAAATAAACTTCACACTTCTATTCCAATTCTCAATAGAGTTTACAGACTCAATCGTTCAACTCTATTCTATTTGATTCTTTGTTCTTTTAAAACTGACTCTGTAAACATCTATATATAGACTACTGACCTGCATTAGGCGAACTTAACAAGTTCGCCTCTAACAGACTAAGCGAACTTAACAAGTTCGCCTCAGATAGACTTAAGAGAACTTAACAAGTTCGCCTTTGTTAGACTAGGCGAATTTAGCAACTTGCATAAAAAAACTTAGAACAATAATACATTACAAAAACATAAAGACATTAGATCTAAACTATTACAAAGATTTTGTCATTACAAACTATGTCCTAACAGACTCCCCCTTGACAATAGCTTGATCTTCAGTCTTCTGTCTTCATGATGAGCTCTTCCAATTATCCGGCAATCTGCTTCCTGCATGCACTCCATATCTTCTACATATTTCCAACACTCGCTTGTACTGCAATCCTTGTTCTTTCCATTCATCAGTGAACATGATTTCATTTTTTCTCAGTGTTCTCTGATCTTTCTTTGAAAAATTGATAAGATTCATTGCATCATAGAAACATACAATGACCTTATTATCTTTGTCTTCAATCCTTGCTTCACCAGTATTAACATCGACATACCACCATTTCATATTCCCAAGGAAATCTTGAGGAATCTTCTTCAATGGTATCCTGTGTACAACACGTACTGGTTTGAATTTGTACTTCCAGGTCACTTTCCCAGTCTTTTGATCTATGTTCTTCACTATCTTTCCTTTTTGAGGCTTTAGCCTTTCATACTTCCCCGAACCACCTTCTCTCTTGATCAGATTTGCTATCACATCAGCTAATCCAAACTTAGATCTATTAATAAATGGCTTTGAAGCTAGACCATTCATTTCACACCTTGGCAAGGTATTGAAATACTTGATCCTCGGCTTTAAGTACTAAACACCATCAGATCTTTTAATAGCAAATAGTTTTATGTCATTATCATAAAACCAGCTTATGATTCTTCCTACACACCTCTCTTTATTCACATAGTTTTCTTTCTGAGCAGGTTGTGCTTGAGACTTGGGTAGCACCTTCATCCAACTATTCACTACTTCTCTCCACTATTCTCTGGTCATACCTGTATTTCTGTACATCACAGGTTCTTCATTCATCTTTGGAGACTCAGTGTGAGTAGTATTAGCTTCAGCATCTGTATTGGATTGAATGTTTTCATCATCAATATCAATCTTAGAATCAGCAGTATCTTCAGGCAGTGTGATGTCTTCAAATGAGTCCATAGAATCTGTTGCTCCTTCATAATTAAACTCAGGAAAAACATCATCTTGGATGAAGTTATAAGGGACATTAAGACCATCACAGCCTTCATAAATTACTTTATCTTGACTTTTCTCTATCTCTATCTCCACTATCTCTCCTTCTTCTATTTCAGTATCTGACACATCATCTTCTATGTCATTGAATAATTCATCTATGTCATCAAGACATGCTATCTTTTCAGCTTCTTCCTCCTCAGACTCAGCAAAGAACTCCAATAAGAAGATTTCTTCATCATTAACTCCAGAAGTATCTTTGTTTCCATCAACTGATTGTGATGTCGACTCCCCCTGAACTTTAGAAATAGGATTAACGTCAGCGTATTGATGATCACCCTCAATATTACCAGAAGGATCATTGTCTTCATCATCATGTCGTTGAATAGACTCAGTATGACATGCATCACGTATCCTTAACTCCCCCTGAGCTTCAAGACGCTCAACAAGCTTGGATACTAATGCCTGCATAGCAGCAATCTGCGTAGCTTGAGTCTGAATCACCAGCTGTCGTTGAGTATCAGTAGATACAAGAGTATCCACCTGGGTTTGTAAAGCAAGCACTTGCGATTCAAGGAAAGTAATCCTTTCAGAATCAGAAGGCTTAGAAGGACCAGCTGAAGATTGAGGAACGGAAGTACTGGGAGTAGGAATCACCACAGGAGGAACAAGAGTGAGAACAGGAGATGGATCTTTAGAATGTGGAGGTGTGACAATTAAGGAAGCAACAAAAGTAGCATCCTCCACACCTTGTGAAGATTGAGCAGCAGCAATTGAAGCAGCCATAAGCTTTTGAGCTTTAGGATCCGGATTAAAATCACTATCCGAACTCTCATCCACTAATGTTCTTTTACCAAGTACTGATCCGGAAGGAGGATCCCGAACAGACTTACGTCGTTGTCTTTTGGCTGTAGATTTAAGGCGTTTACCAGCATTAGCCAAAGGTATACGAGCCAACCTTTCATAATGATCTGAAAAGAAATCTCTAGACTCATCAGAATCTGTATCTTCAGAAATAGGTAAGATTGTATCACTTGAGCTAGAACTCGACTCATTCTCTGTCACCACATTCACTTCAGCTTCATGAATGGGCGAGTTCACAGCGTCATCAACAAAATCATCCATATTCATTCCTAGATCTTGTTCATGTTCATGAACGACCTCTTCTAGAACAGGTTCATTAACAGGTATATCAACCTGAGCTTGTGGTATTGGAACTTGTTCTTGAATAGGAATTTGTTATTGTTGAACATTCTGACCTTGCCCTTGAGCTAACTCATCAGGATGAAACCAGTTGTCATTTGGTGGTTCAACATAATCAGGATTGATTAAGTGACCAAACAATGGAGCATTAACAGGAATCAATATTTGATTCTGTTGTTTCACTTTAGTGCAATCCGTAAAGATACGCTTGGACATCGGTGTCAAAGTTAATCTAATCGGATGTTGTGGGAGATCAAGAAGAATATGATTCAGAATCATCTGGATAAATCTAGGATACATAAAAAATCTTTGACCTTCAGCAGGTGTGATTTGCATAACCATCTCCCGATAGATCTATCATGCAAAATTGAAGCACTTGTTCAACGTCAAAGCTACCATTGCAGCTTGAAGAGCAGTCTTTAAGCCATCAGTACCAGCTTTACGAGGAGAGAGACATTGAATAATCACATGCATGAAGTATCTCCATTCACCTTTACGTGCCTGTGTATCATTTGGGCGTCCACGGTAACCCATCCTCTGAAAACAGCCGATGATCAAAGGATTAGGATATGATATAGGATCTTCAGCAGCACCACCTAATGCAAGAGCAGCACGAATAGTGTCTTAAGATATAGCAATCTCCGTATTGTTGACTGTGGCACGGAGAACATGAGGTTCTACGTCAGTATCTGAATGAATTGTGTCCCAAAACTGTTGAATATACACCAGACTGATGTATGGATCGGCAGATAATGCGACATGTAGTCGTGAGCGATTCAGAAATCCTATAATCCCTTGAAAGTTTATGGCCTCTGACATGTTAGGATCTAACAATGCCACCTGGTTATGCTTGTATTCGACACGACGAGCCATCTGAAAAATTATTTGGACAACAAACACATATTAGAAAAATATCAAAACATAAACAATACGAAAAACAAATTTGAAATAAAAACAAAACAAACAAACAAACAATCTAAAAAAATTTTAAAAAAAATTTCAAAAACACAAAATTTTACAAGTCCAAAAATCTTCTGACCCCTAGGCGAACTTAATAAGTTCGCTTAGTGTTTCAAGAGGCGAACTTATTAAGTTCGCCTAGACAAGTTCGCTTGAACAAGTTCGTCTGAACTGTCTGTCGTTTCAAATTAAATATCAGAAATCAAAAATCTTTCAATCTGTGGTGAAATCATGAAATAATCATTGTAAACCAATCGACTAGCACTAATAAGTCATTATCAATGAACAATTTCAAGATTTAAGTCTGGATAATCATCGATTTTAGGGCACACAGTCACGGAATGAAAACAGAACAAAAACTCACATTTCTCACAATGGAACGGACAAAAATCGATGAAATTACCTTAGTTATGTTCGCAAATTGATTTCGATTCAGAATGTATCAATTAACAACTCAACAACCACTGAATTTGAAATTTCGTAAAAAGTTTGAACAAACCGGACAAGTTCGCTTTAACTGTGGAGACGATGAAGTGAATAAGTTCGCCTGGATAAACCCATATACAGATTAAGTTCGCTTATTTAGGCGAACTTGTTAAGTTCGCTTAACAAGCCCTAGGCGAACATACTAAGTTCGCTTCACCAATTTCAAGCGAACATATTAAGTTCGCTTCTCCAGATTTAGGCGAACTTAATGCCTTCAACTTTTCCCTTGAACAACTTTTTACCTACTTTAAATCCGTCACTTCTTGAAGTTCCGTCAGCAGCATGTATTTGATCCAATCCCGAACAATTTAATAAAAGATTAAAATTTTCATGGAAAATAAAAAACAAAATCTTTTTGAATTTTATCTATACAAACAGAATCACATATTTTTGGAATTTTATCTGTACAAACGGAAACACATATTTTTGAATTTTTATCTGTATAAACTGAAATCACATATTTTTGAATGAACATCATGAGTAAGAAGATCATATTAGTATCCGAGTAGTTCATCACACATTTTAGCAATAACCAAGGGTAACCTATGATATGAAACAATCCAACTCATCTTGTACTCTATGTATCTTTTTCAGTATTTGTAAATCATTCAATTTGAATAATATTTGAAATGATACGCGATATATTTCAAAGTAAATAAGATCAAGTTATGAAATGCTCAATTATTCATACCAAATTTGTAATATAAAGCATGAATTCTTAAATTTGTCAATATTATATTATTTGAAACTATAAGCGTTTATTCTCCAAATTCATGTGATTTAGTACCATTTAGATGAAAAACATCGTGTACCCCACACATATGCCAAACAGAAATATAATTTGCACTATCTTCAAGACATATACAGTTTATTTTAAGATTACATCAATTTCCAAGATGAAATTATCTCTATTAGCACAAGAATAGAAGCAGATCCCAAAGGATATAAGAATCATGATGATTCTGAATCAGAAGATTCTAATGAATTGGCTGTATAATGTGAATCAACAGATTCAAGTATAAGGATCCAACTATTATCTGGACACGTTTCAATGGAGTCAGACTAGATGATGTATCTAACTGATCCAAGGGCAAATATATGTTTCAACAGATTTTGAAAGCATATCTTAGTTCAACAAAACATTGCATGTTTTTCGGGGCATGGGCAGTAATGTGAACTGAAATAGATTTGTGTTAAAGATATAATTCAATATTGGTCTCATGAAATTCTTTAAAACCATATATTCTTTATCTGATAATGATCTTTTACACACACACCCAGACATATAATGGATTCAAATCATAGATGTAATCATATCATATTTAATTTTCACACTACTATTAGTTTCAAAACATTTTTAGTCTATTGACAATTCAAGTTTCAAAACTCATTCACAAATTTGAAAAGAGATTATCAAGATTAGAACATTCACAACACTATCATTTCTCATTTATGCAGACTTTGAAATTTAGATCAAATCAACTCAGTTTAATCAATCATCTATCAAAGGTCTACTAAGGTCGTGTGAAATGAACTAATCACTGATGTACTATCATTTCTTCTCTAACTTCAAATGATGTCAAATTTTATATTTTTCAATTTGTTTTGACTTTTTATAAATTAAGAACTTTTGACTGAAAATTTAAAATGCAGAAATGTAATAAAGCAATAAAAGAAATTAAAAACAAAATTTTCCACGAAAATATGATTTTGAAAAACTTTTATTCGGGATTGATCATACCTATCATTTTGATTAGAAATTCAAACCTGGTACGATCAAATGCCTTGGTAAACAAATCAGCAAAATTATCATCAGTGTGAACCTTTACCAGCTCAATCAACCTTTTCTCTGCACAATCACGAATAAAATGATATCTAATCTCAATGTGCTTTGTTTTACTGTGCTTAACAGGATTATTAGTTATAGACATTGTAGCATTATTATCAATAAGCATAGGGGTTCCTGTGAAATTCAAACCGTAATCTCTTAATTGCTGTTGTATCCACAGGATCTGTGAACAACAACTTGCAGCATCGATGTATTCTGCTTCGCATGTAGAAATGGAGACTGTGGTTTGCTTTTTGCATTACCAAGAAACAAGTCGATTACCCAAGAACTGACAACCAGCTGTTGTAGATTTCCTGTCCAAACAACAACCACCAAAATCAGAATCAGTATAAGCATTAAAATCAAAGTTAGAACCATGTGGATACCATAGTCCCAATCTTTGTTTTCCTTTCAAATAACGAAAGATTCTTTTTACAGCTATTAAATGAGATTCTTTTGGTTTTTCCTGGAATTTGGAACAGATGCACACAGCGAACATTATATCTGACCTTGAAGCGGTTAAGTACATGAGAGATCCAATCATTGCTCTGTAAAGTCGACAATCCACATCTTTTCCATCCGGGTCAGAATTCAACTTATGATTGATCGGAATCGGAGTATCATATGGGGTACAGTCATCCATCTTGAACCGGCTCAAGATGTCTTTGACATACTTGGACTGATGAATAAAGAAACCATCTTCCTTTTGATTTACTTGTAAACCTAAGAAAAACGATAACTCTCCCATAACAGACATTTCAAACTTCGACTTCATTACACTCTCAAAATCTTTGCATAACCCTTCATTTGTTGAGCCAAAAATAATATCGTCCACATATATCTGCACCAGTAGGTAATCTCCCCCTGATTTCTTTATGAATAAGGTCGAGTCAATCTTGCCACGAACAAAATCATTTGCCAAAAGATGTGTAGACAATGTTTCATACCACACTCGAGGAGCCTGATGAAGACCATAGAGGGCCTTATCAAGATTGAAAACCCTATTCGGATTAAGTGGATCTTCAAACCCCGTCGGCTGGCAAACATAAACTTCCTCCTTGACCTTACCATATAAAAACGCACTTTTCACATCCAATTAAAACACCTTAAAACCTTTATAAGAAGCAAAAGCTAGAAACAGCCGTATAGCTTCAAGCCTCGCAACAGGCGCATAAACCTCGGTGTAATCAATTCCCTCTTGTTGATTGAAGCCCTGGACAACTAATCTTGCCTTGTTTCTTACCACGACACCTCGATCGTCTTTCTTACATTTAAACACCCATTTAGTACCAATCGGATATACACCCTTCGAAAGATCTACAAGATTCCAAACCTTAAGTTTGTCAAACTGAGCAAGTTCTTCCTGCATAGCCTCTATCCAATTGTTATCATTTAAAGCCATTTCAACATTTTTGGGTTCGACCTGAGAAATAAAACATGAATGTGAGCAATCATCAAGAACACCATAATCTTTAATACATGTATACAAACAAGTATTGCCTACAAGAGAACGTGTTTTCACTCCATCCTGCAAATTTTCTGATTATATTTTTCACTAGATGATCTTTGAGTTCCTTGATGGAAGTGACCTCAGGAACCTGTAACACTTCAACACGAGTTGTATCAGATTGATAAGATAAATCATGATTAATTGGAATTTCCGAGTCTAAATTTGTAGGAATCTCCCTCGAATCCTGTGTCGAAGGTAATGGATCGTCACCCAACAAAGGATCAGCAGAAGAATATTGAAAAATAACATTGTCTTCCTCACTCTCTGAATCTTGTGGTCCCGAACAAGAAGCAACATTAGGATCAGGAGCAGAAGTAGATGGAACCGATGAATTTGGAACTGTATTTGGTAGAAAGCCATTGTGTTGTGCATCCTGACATGACTCATAGAGAACAGCAGCTTCAACAGGAGAAATATCATAAGGTAAATGAAAATACTTGAATAAGGATTCATAATCAAATGCCCAATCTGGTCCAATCGCCATTTGAGGTAAAGACCGATTTGAACAATCAATATGGAACCATTCTTCAACTTGGCGTGTCTCTTTGTTAAAAACCCTCTTGGTAGTCGAATTGGCAACATACCCCAGAAAAATCCCTTCAATAACCTTAGCACTGAATTTTGTTGGGACATCACGAACTTTCAACAAGGTGCAAGGATTACCAAAAGGTAGTAAATAATCCAGATTCGGCTTTCGATTATTCAGCAACTCGTAACAAGTCTTGTTGTGTCGCTTGACGGTCAAGACCCTGTTCAAAACGTGACACGCAGTATTCACAGCTACAGCCCAAAAAGTAACTGGAAGCTTAGAATCTGCAAGCATCGTGCGTGCCGTTTCAACCAACGTCCTGTCTTTCGTTTAGCAACACCGTTTTGTTGAGGAACATATCGCGCACTGAATTCATGATGAATTCCCTTTTGTAGACAGAATAAACCCATCTTGTTATTCTTAAACTCGATGCCATTGTCACTCCTAATTCTTTTGACCTTCAGATTGAACAAATTCTCCAAACCCAGGATTAAGTATTGTACCAACTCAGTTGTTTCAGCTTTAGATGAAAGAAACTTAACCCATGAAAATCTAGAGAAATCATCTGTTACTACCAAATAATATGATTTTCCACCAATGCTCCTGATACTAATCGGACCGAACAAATCCATATGCAGCAGCTCCAAAGGAGTTACGATAGAATTCTTCGATTTAGATTTGTGTGATTTTTTCCGTTGTTTCCCCTTCTTGCAAGGAATACAATCATCAGGAACTGAGAATTTCATCTTCGGAATACCAAGAACCAGATCATTCTTAATAATATAGTTCATTTTTCGATAGTTGATGTGAGCTAGCTTCCTGTGCCACAAAATAGAATCTGATTCTGACGCCTTGGAGAGTAAACATGTAGGAATTGAATCCGTTGTAGTAGCGACACTCATGTCAAGGACATACGTGTCATTTCTCCTCGGGGCCTTCATGAGAATCCATTTATCAGGAATAACAAAACCAAGTTTCAAGATATAACACTCAGCATCATTGAAATGGAACGAAAACTTCTTGTCACAAACTTGTGATACACTCAAAAGATTGTGTTCCAGCTGCTCCACATAATTCACCTTCTCAAATTTGACTTTATCATTCTTTAAAGTTCCATGTCCAGTTATGTACCCGCCTTTATTCCCCGCAAAAGCGACATAACCTCCATCAATATTTTTAACATCTTCAAGCAATCTGATATTCCCTGTCATATGTCGAGAGCAACCACTATTCACATACCATGTATTGTTGATAGTCCTCCTTTGTTGTCCCTACATAAACAACGAAAATCAGTTAGTAATAGGAACCCAAGCCATTGTGGTCTTGGGTCGTCCAGATTGATCAAAATAAACAACTTCTAGTAACTCACAATCAATGTTATCATTAACTTTTGAAATTGAAGTTTTACCAACAAACTTTTTCAAATGAGACTTATTTTGATTATTTTGAAAAACATTATTTGATATATTATTCTCAGATTCAGATGTTTCCAAAATTTTCTTTAATTTTCTGTTTCATCTTCTCCTTTGTGGTCTAGACAATTTTACTTCAGATTAAGAATCTTTTGAAATTCTAACATGAGGAATCTCAAGTTTCTCTTGACACACAAATGATTTAGAGTTCAATTTATCCTGCAGTTTAAATCCAGAGGATTTAACAAAAGATCGACAGGACATATTTGGTCCAAACTAAATGATGACTTTCCCTCATCTGTTCTTTTCAGAATCTTCACTACTTTTGGTTGTGAAGGAACAATCTTCAATTTGCCCTTGTTCTTATAAGGAAAATTGACTAGAATGTGACCAGCTTCGTTGCAATGAAAACAAACTCTTCTCTCTTTAAAAGTTCTAAAGTAAGAAGAATTCTTTGAGTTTGAGGAGCCATCAGATGTAAAAGCTTCAGAAGATTGTCCAGAACATTTTACTGTCTTCTTTGGAACATAAACCTGTGTAGGCACCTTTGATGAATGCACCTTTTGATGACCAGCAGCGACAAACCCACTTGACTGTAAAATTGGGGAAAGCTTAGGTGTAACGATTTTCACCTTATCAGGTTCAATCAGAATGCATCTATCACAAGTAACAGTTTTTACAACTGTTGGTTCATCAAGTTTCACCTCTTTCGGAATACCTTCGACCTTCTTATCATCAAATTCCTCATCCTCAGAATCAGATTCATACACCATATCCTCACCAGTTACCGGGTTCACTTTCAATATTGTTTTTAGATCTATTTCCTCTTCATGTATGATTTCAGGTTCAACCACATAATTTGCATTAAATGGTGGAGGAACAAATCCAATCCCATCAACCCGTTTAGTAGGATCAGCATTTGAATTAAAATAATCCAAAACAACATAATAATTTGTAAAATTTTCCAACTTTCTGTGAAGTTTGATCAACTCAGACTTTTTGTCAGAAATTTCTTTATTCTTTTGAGCAACAACTTTAGTTCGTTTTTCTATTTCAGCATAAGCCATATCCAGATGATAAGCTTGTTCTTTATATTTCAACCCCAGAGAATTTAAGTCTCTTTTCAAAGACTCAATTCTATCAATGCACAAATTATCGTTATCTTTCAGTTTCTGATTAATAGAATGCATCGATTTCATATCAAAAATCAAGTTTGTGTTATCATCCATGACCTTTTGCAATTTATCTTTAACAGTAATGCAGTTAGAACAGTAAATATGACAAACAGAGTCTTTTACCTTTGACGGATCAGACATGTCTGCCATGAAAACTTTGGCAATGGGAATATTCTCTGAATCAGCACCATCCGAAGCATTTTGTGTTAGAACAATATCATCTTCAGCAACACCTGATGCAACATCAGAATCAATATTCTGCTCTTGTTCTATCTCTTCATTAACAATCTGCACACTTTCACCATCACTCGAACCATCACTTGAACTCTCACTCGAACTATCATCATCAGCCACCTCTTCTGATTTTTCAGAATGAATTTATGCTACAAAGGCTTGACTGTTCATGAGCACAAGGTTGACTAAATTGCATATATTAAACATCAATTTCCATTGCAAGTAATCCAAATACAACCACATCCAAGATAGAACAAAATTGAAATACATAGAGTTCTTTTATTTAAATTAACTAAGTCCAAGCCTATATGTAGCACGTCTTAAACAATCTCACACATTAGAACCTGAAACATGAATAAAATAAAGTAACTAAAAAGTTGGTGAGTATAACACAGGTTTGCATATATATAGCATATAATTTGTAAACCAAATCCTTTACATAACATGATTAATAAGGCATTTATGGGGAGCAGCTATTGTGTAACCAAGTGCAACCAAACCTTTGTAACTAGCATGCAAATTGTGTTGTCGGTATCAATCACCTCAACCAGGTGGGTTTGTCAGACTCAATAGATCTATCATTGAAAACCGTCGGCTTGAATAGTTAATGATTGCACATAAGTGTTCACAAAAGTTAGCACAACTAGCACTCGGGCATAAAGCTCAAATTTGCACACATGAATGTAAATAGAATTTGTACTTGTGTTGTTTGTGTAAATGTAAACATGTAATTTGAATAATGTTCATGTTTCACCCCAAAAGTGTAAAAAAAGTAAAAGGGGCTATGAAATACTCACTTGGTTCAAGGTGTAGCTAAACACGGGAGACTAGGTTGTAATTTGATCCTTGTAACTCACCACGTTAACCTAATGTATAATGTATATTTGAATTATTAGAGGGTACAATAGTTTATGTCTAAGTCTAAGATTGAATCGGTTATGTGTGACAAGTGTTGGAGTGGTAAGTATTAGTGGTTCGCACTAGAATGAAATGTTTCATAAAATGAGAGGGTTTAAATAAATAGTTTTAAAATAATTAAACTAAGTTTTGAGTTCGAATAACTAAATAAATTAAATAATTATTATTACCTAATAATTTAGTTATATAAAAATTAGTTGTATGATTTATCTTATTTAAATAAATAGTTTATCTACTTATTTATAAAGATATGTAAAGAAAATAATATTTATTTATAAAGGTATGTAAAAATGATATTTATTTATAAAGGTGTGTAAAAACAGTAAAGTATATTTATCTTTGAAATAACTAACCTTTATTTATTTATTTTCCCTTTAAAAATAAGTCTTGATTGTTTTAAATAGATTAAATCTTTTATAACTTTTATAGAAATTAAACTGTTTTTCATTTAGAAATTTATTTAAATATTTTAAGTTTTGATTTAAAAGGTTTAATATGTAATTTAACACTTTAATTTGGATTAAATCAAATTTTATATCGAAAATTACGAATTCTGCTTTTATTCTGTCATAATTGTTACAAGGTTTATAAAAATATTTTTTATAAAATTATTGGAGTTTTAAAAATGGCATTAAAAAAATAAACAAGCCACAGGGACTCGAACCCGGGTCTGGGCTGAGGGTGCCGGACGAACCAGCCGCTGGACCAGGAGATGATTCTTGTGATTTTATTAGTTCAGAAGTTATTTAATCCGTGGTTTGGTTGGGACTGGGTTTGGTCCATAATTCACGCGCAAAAAGTGAACAGGCCGGTAGCGGGCCGTGGGTTTCGAACCCACGCCACCTGGTTCGGCGGCGCAGTGACTTGCCGGCCGGACCAGGTGGTTTCACAGAAATAATACGGAAACAAATTTGTTAAAACATAAAATTAAAATCGATCCTGAATTCAAAATCGAGAATACCCGCTTATGAACCCTAGTTTCAATTCGGTAGCGATACCATCTGTCATCACGAATTGACAGAGGGCTATCGATGGCTATTCGATTACGAATCGAAAGACACAATTCTTACTTGAAATGGTTAGGGCACGAATGCTGACGGCTACGAGTTTGGTGCGGCTGTTCTTGATGATCGACAGTCGTCTAGAGATGAAATGTAGGTTCGACAGAGGTTGGGAGAGTTTGTGTGGACGTATATGAAGGTGAATGAATGGATTAATTTGATTGGTTTTGCGTGTAATAGCCAATTCGGTTTCGATTTAGTCCGCAGCGGTTTCGGTGACTGATTTCGCGTAATTCCATTGAATTGGGAATGAATTGGGTCTGATAATAGTCCAGGTTCACTCGAGGTTGACTGGGGAAAGATTTCAGGGATTGAATACACGTTAATTTCACAATTTGATCGGATAATAATACAGGTTTGACTAAATTTTGTCAAATCTCTTTTGAATTTGAAATGGCCGCGTATTTGGTCAGTTTGGGTTGATGTCTGGGCCGAGACTGGATCGATTCGTGATTGGGAATTCATGAGGAGTCCAATTCGAAGGGAAATCCGACAATTGATGAGTGAATTGTCACGGTTTTTGGCCTCTTTGACTTTTGAAAGTCAAACTGTCAAGGAAAGTCAAAATTGGAGTGTGGGATTTCAAATTTAGGGTTTAATTGATCAACCATGAAATTTCTTGTTAATGGAATAAATGTATCTATACGTATAATTATTTGATTGAAAATTTATGTAAATGTATACCCGTAAAAAGGTTTGCGGATTTGTGTTTAAGATTTAATACTTGGAACTTACAGCTTAAAAATCAGTGTACTAGAATCGGAAATTAAACGAGTTACATTAATTCCAAACAAGTAGGAAAATCAGAAATGTTACAGTATCCCCACGTTTAGGGAATTTCGTCCCGAAATTTAGCTAGTTGAGGCTACTGAGTCAGCAAAGAGGTGAGGGTACTTGAGCTTCATTTGGTCCTCACGTTCCCAAGTACACTCAGGACCACGCTTAGATTCCCAACGAACTTTGACAATAGGAATACGACTTCGCTTGAGTTGCTTGACCTCACGATCCATGATTTCTACCGGTTTCTCAAAAAAGTGCATCGTTTCATCAATGCGCACGGCATCAAGCGGTATATGGAGGTTCTCATCAGCGAGACATTTCTTCAGATTAAATACATGAAATGTAGGATGCACATTGCCAAGGGATGGAGGTAACTCGAGTTTGTAGGCCACTTTCCCAATCCTTTCAAGGATTTTAAATGGACCCACGTAGCGAGGTGCTAATTTGCCTTTCTTTCCAAAATGGATCACGCCCTTCCATGGAGACACCTTTAGAAGAACAAGGTCACCGACTTGGAATTCCAAGGGTTTTCGATGTTTGTCGGCATAACTCTTTTGCCGACTCCTCGCTACTCGAATATTGTCACGGATTTGGATGATCTTATCGGATGTTTCTTGAATTAGCTCGGGACCGGTGATTTGTGCTTCACCAATCTCGTTCCAACAGATAGGAGAACGGCACTTGCGACGATAAAGAGCTTCGAATGGAGCCATGTTGATACTTGTGTGGTAGCTATTATTGTAAGAGAACTCGATTAAGGATAAATGTGAATCCCAATTGCCACCAAAATCAATTACACAAGCTCTAAGCATATCTTCAAGAGTTTGGATTGCTCGCTCGGTCTGACCATCAGTTTGGGGATGGTAGGCCGTGTTCAAATCCAATCGTGTACCAAGAGCAGTTTGGAGAGATTGCCAAAAACGTGAGGTGAACCGAGCATCTCTATCGAAGATTATGTTTAAGGGAACACCGTGACGGCTCACAATTTCATCAATGTAAATTCGGGCTAGTTTCTCGACCCGATAGTCTTCACGGATGGGTAAGAAATGAGCAGATTTGGTGAGACGATCAATGATCACCCAAATGCTATCATAACCACTCGAGGTGCGAGGGAGTTTGGTAATAAAATCCATGGCTAAGTTCTCCCATTTCCACACGGGAATTTCCGGTTGTTCAACTAATCCAGAAGGACGTTGGTGTTCGGCTTTGACTTTGGAACACGTTAGACATTTGGCAACATAGCGAGCAATGTCTTTCTTCATACCAGGCCACCAATATTGCTGGCGAAGGTCTTGGTACATTTTATCCGCACCAGGATGAATAGAATAACGAGTCTTGTGTGCCTCGTTCATAAGAAATGTACGGAGGTCATTGTGATCGGGAATCCAAATACGGTTTAAGTAGTAAAGTAAGCCATTGGGTTTTGATTCGAGCAGAAGTTCAACACCACAAGACATTTCTTCGTACATGTTACCCTCGGTGACTGAGATGTGTTGAGCTTCTAAAATGCGGATTTGAATGTCGGTTTGGATTCGGGCACAATGAAGCATAACATGGTCCTTTCGACTCAAAGCGTCGGCTACAACATTCGCTTTGCCTGGATGGTAATGAATTTCGCAGTCATAGTCGTTAAGGAGTTCAACCCAACGTCGTTGCCTCATATTGAGTTCCTTTTGATTGAAGATATGCTGGAGACTTTTGTGGTCGGTGAACACCACACATTTTGTGCCCTAGAGGTAATGTCTCCAAATCTTCAATGCGAATACGACCGCACCCAACTCGAGATCGTGCGTCGTATAATTCTTCTCATGAATCTTAAGTTGCCTTGATGCATAAGCGATCACCTTGCCTCGTTGCATGAGAACACAACCAAGACCTTGGTTGGGGGCATCACAGTAAACAACTAGATCATCATTCCCATCAGGGAGAGTCAAAATAGGAGCATTGCATAACTTTTGCTTGAGGGTTTGGAAAGCTTCTTCTTATTTTGGTCCCCATTCATAAGGTTTACCCTTGTGTGTCAAAGCAGTGAGGGGGACAACAATTTTAGAGAAGTTTGAGATGAAATGACGATAATATCCCGCAAGACCAAGGAATGAACGAACTTCAGTGGGGGTCTTAGGGGTATTCCAATTCTTAACAGCTTCGATCTTAGCAGGGTCAACATGAATACCCTTTTCATTGACAATATGACCAAGAAATTGAACTTCTTTTAACTAAAATTCACATTTGGAGAATTTGGCATATAGTTGTTCTTTCTTCAAGAGATCCAAAACCAATCTAAGATGTTGCTAATGATCGGCTTTAGTCTTGGAATAGATTAAGATGTCATCGATGAAAACGACCACGAACTTATCAAGGTACGGTTTGCACACACGATTCATGAGTTCCATGAAAACTGCGGGTGCATTGGTTAGTCCAAAAGGCATAACCATGAACTCGTAATGACCATACCTTGTTCGGAAGGCAGTCTTTGGAATATCGTCTTCTTGCACACGGAGTTGGTGATAACCAGATCGAAGATCAATCTTCGAGAAACAAGTAGAGCCTTGAAGTTGGTCAAAGAGGTCATCAATTCTAGGCAATGGATAACGGTTCTTGATGGTAAGCTTGTTGAGTTCTCGGTAGTCAATACACATGCGGAATGATCCATCCTTCTTTTTGACGAATAAGATGGGTGCACCCCACGGTGAATGACTTGGACGAATGAATCCCTTGTCGGAGAGCTCTTGAAGTTGACTTGCAAGTTCTTGCATTTCAGAAGGTGCAAGACGGTATGGAGCTCTAGCCACGGGGTTAGCTCCGGCCACAAGATCAATGCGAAATTCTACTTGTCGAACGGGTGGAAGACCGGATAAATCTTCGGGGAACACTTCGGGAAAATCTCGGATAATGGGAATGTCTTGAATACTCTTCTTTTTGACATCTTTTTGAACGATGTGGGCCAAAAAGGCCACGTACTTCTTTCGTAAGTACTTTTGAGCGGTAGTGCATGACATTAATTTAAGCCATTTGCAAGGCTTTTCACCAAAGACTCTTAGTGTCTCTCCCGATGGTAGAGGTATTCGAATACACTTCTCGAAACAGATGACTTCGGCATGATGATTTGATAGCCAATCCATGCCTATGATGATATCAAAACTTCCTAATGGCATTGGTAAAAGATTGATTGGGAATGTATGTTCATTAAGTTCTAGAGAACAGTCATAGATAATAGACTCGATTGTAAGTGAATCACCATTTGCTATTTCGACAGTGAAGGTTTTCTCTAATTGAGATCGTGTCTTGGCAAGTAAAGGTTCAAAGTTAAGTGACACAAAACTCTTATCGGCACTGGTATCAAATAAAATGGAGGCATATTGACTATTTACAAGGAACGTACCATTGACCACGTCATTGTTGGCTTGAGCTTCATTGGCGTTTATGTTGAAAGCACGCCCACGAGCTCCACCTTGTCTAGCATTGGCAAATCTTGGGCATTGATCACGGAAATGGTTCGCCCATTTGCAATAGCGGGTACACCTTGATTAGTCCCTTGCGGGTTGGTTCGGTTTGGTGGGTTGACTTGGCCCGCAAGAGCTTTGGCCCTACAAACATTAACCGTATGGATGTACCTCCCACAATGAGTACAAAGGCGACATGGGATGCTTTGGGGATGATGATAGTTGCAGGTGGCACAAAGTGGGTAGACCCCAACATATGGCTTTTTGGCCGGTGCTTGAACCATGGGTGCAACTTCATTAACATGAATAGTAGGAGTGACCACAGCAAAATTTCTAGTCTTCCTCTTCCTATTATGTCGGGAGGGTTCAGTTGTGACCTCTTTGTTGTGGGTGGGAGGAGTTGCGGTGTCGAAAACTTTCTTTGCGCCCTTTTTAGTAAGAGTCCCCGCCTTCACATGATTATCAGTTAAGGTAGCGGACAAACGGATAGCATCCTCAAGTGTTGCGGGATTCCTTCCTAGGACAGTATCTTGAATTTGCCTAGGTAGTCCCCCAATATACTTTTCAATGCAGCGGGACAAAGGTGTGACCATGTGGGGCACGAGGAGACTCAACTCATGGAACCGAGTTGTATAAGCTAAATTTTCTCCACTGTCTTGGGCAAGATCCCAAAACTCAGCTTCAAGTTTCTTCACTTCATTTCAGGGACAGAATTCCTCGGCCATTAGCCTTTTAACCTCATCCCAAGGTAAGGTCATTGCTACATCCACACCTCTATTCCTTTTCTCCCCATTCCACCACGTGAGTGCCCGTTTTTGTAGGACACTTGTGGCATGACGAACACGAAGGTTGTCGGGGCAGTCACTATTTAGAAAGGTATTCTCAATGCTTTCGAACCATTGAAGGAGTCCCGTAGCTCCTTCGGTACCATAGAACTTGAGAGGGTTACACGAGTTGAAATGCTTGAAGGTGCATTGAGTTGGGTTCATACCACCATTTCCACCATTTCCACCATGGTTGCCATTGGTGGCACCATTAGCTTGAGTGAGTTGTGTCACGAGTTGTGCAAGAATAGCAGCAATGTCGGTATTGGTGTTGACCATGGAAGCACGACGGGGAGGCATTCTACAGATTTTCACAAGACAAGAAAAGATGTAAGAACTTATGAATGTTACATGGATTTAAAAGGATGAGATAACAAATTAAAATAGTAAATCATAGTTTGGATTGTACTCAAATAGTGATATAATCACTTGAATACTATGACACATTAAGGTTAATTAAAGTCATATAATTTTCAAGGAGACATGCTTTAGCCTATAAGTAAACACTCATCCCGGGTATTCCCAGGAAAGCATACGGGTCCCTCGGTTGATTGGGATTTATGCGAAATGCTTTCCTAGACAGAAAACCCAGAATACAGGTGTCACCCTTCCAGATTGCACGTGTCCTCAAATAATTAATAAAGTTTAAAAACCTTAACGAGGAAATAAAGAAATTTTGTAGGTTTAGCTTCATGAAGTTTCCACATGCTAAGAAAGATATAGATAGAGAAGGAGATAAGAATATTATGAGGTTTTAGGATATAGGAAGGGATATTGTTTATTTAATTATTATTTAAGGATATCCTAATAAGTCACGAATTTTTAACAAGTAATGCATCAAAATGAAATAATAACTAATCATAGTAAGCATGTAGCACATAGCATGTAGCACATAATCATATAAACATGAAGCATAGCATAAGTGGGTGTCCTAAAGTTATAGTCTAGGTCAAGGGTGTCTAATAACCTAATTCCCTATAACCAAGACTCTGATACCAATCTGTCACACCCCGACCGATGGCGGAATCATCGGGGCGGGACATGTAGACTGTTCATGAGCACAAGGTTGACTAAATTGCATATATTAAACATCAATTTCCATTGCAAGTAATCCAAATACAACCACATCCAAGATAGAACAAAATTGAAATACATAGAGTTCTTTTATTTAAATTAACTAAGTCCAAGCCTATATGTAGCACGTCTTGAACAATCTCACACATTAGAACCTGAAACATGAATAAAATAAAGTCAACTAAAAAGTTGGTGAGTATAACACAGGTTTGTATATAGATAGCATATAATTTGTAAACCAAATCCTTTACATAACATGATAAATAAGGCATTTATAGGGAGTACCTATTGTGTAACCAAGTACAACCAAACCTTTGTAACTAGCATGCAAATTGTGTAGTCGGTATCAATCACCTCAACCAGGTGGGTTTGTCAGACTCAATAGATCTATCATTGAAAACCATCGGCTTGAATAGTTAATGATTGCACATAAGTGTTCACAAAAGTTAGCACAACTAGCACTCGGGCATAAAGCTCAAATTTGCACACATGAATGTAAATAGAATTTGTACTTGTGTTGTTTGTGTAAATGTAAACATGTAATTTGAATAATGTTCATGTTTCACCCCAAAAGTGTAAAAAAAGTAAAAGGGGCTATGCAATACTCACTTGGTTCAAGGTGTAGCTAAACACGGGAGACTAGGTTGTAATTTGATCCTTGTAACTCACCACGTTAACCTAATATATAATGTATATTTGAATTATTAGAGGGTACAATAGTTTATGTCTAAGTCTAGGATTGAATCGATTATGTGTGACAAGTGTTGGAGTGGTAAGTATTAGTGGTTCGCACTAGAATGAAATGTTTCATAAAATGAGAGGGTTTAAATAAATAGTTTTAAAATAATTAAACCAAGTTTTGAGTTCGAATAACTAAATAAATTAAATAATTATTATTACCTAATAATTTAGTTATATAAAATTAGTTGTATGATTTATCTTATTTAAATAAATAGTTTATCTATTTATTTACAAAGATATGTAAAGAAAATGATATTTATTTATAAAGGTATGTAAAAATGATATTTATTTATAAAGGTGTGTAAAACAATAAAGTATATTTATCTTTGAAATAACTAACCTTTATTTATTTATTTTCCCTTTAAAAATAAGTCTTGATTGTTTTAAATGGATTAAATCTTTTATAACTTTTATAGAAATTAAACTGTTTTTCATTTAGAAATTTATTTAAATATTTTAAGTTTTGATTTAAAAGGTTTAATATGTAATTTAACACTTTAATTTGGATTAAATCAAATTTTATATCGAAAATTAAGAATTCTGCTTTTATTCTGTCATAATTGTTATAAGGTTTATAAAAATATTTTTTATAAAATTATTGGAGTTTTAAAAATGGCATTAAAAAAATAAACAAGCCACAGGGACACGAACCCGGGTCTGGGCTGAGGGTGCCGGACGAACCAGCCGCTGGACCAGGAGATGATTCTTGTGATTTTATTAGTTCAGAAATTATTTAATCCGTGGTTTGGTTGGGATTGGGTTTGGTCCATAATTCATGCGCAAAAACTGAACAGGCCGGTCGCGGGCCGTGGGTTTCGAACCCACGCCACCTGGTTCGGCGGCGCAGTGACTTTCTGGCCGGACCAGGTGGTTTCGCTGAAATAATACGGAAACAAATTGGTTAAAACATAAAATTAAAATCGATCCTGAATTCAAAATCGAGAATACCCGCTTATGAACCCTAGTTTCAATTCGGTAGCGATACCCTCTGTCATCACCAATTGACAGAGGGTTATCGATGGCTATTTGATTACGAATCGAAAGACACAATTCTTACTTGAAATGGTTACGGCACGAATGCTGACGGCTACGAGTTTGGTGCGGCTGTTCTTGATGATCGACAGTCGTCCAGAGATGAAATGTAGGTTCGGCAGAGGTTGGGAGAGTTTATGTTGACGTATACGAAGGTGAATGAATGGATTAATTTGATTGGTTTTGCGTGTAATAGCGAATTCGGTTTCGATTTAGTTCGCAGCGGTTTCGGTGACTGATTTCGCGTAATTCCATTGAATTGGGAATGAATTGGGTCTGATAATAGTCCAGGTTCACTCGAGTTTGATTGGGGAAAGATTTCAGGGATTGAATACGCGTTAATTTCACAATTTGATCGGATAATAATACGGGTTTGACTAAATTTTGTCAAATCTCTTTTGAATTTGAAATGGCCGCGTATTTGGTCAGTTTGGGTTGATGTCTGGGCCAAGACTGGATCGATTCGTGATTGGGAATTCATGAGGAGTCCAATTCGAAGGGAAATCCGACAATTGATGAGTGAATTGTCACGGTTTTTGGCCTCTTTGACTTTTGAAAGTCAAACTATCAAGGAAAGTCAAAATTGGAGTGTGGGGTTTCAAATTTAGGGTTTAATTGATCAACCGTGAAATTTCTTGTTAATGGAATAAATGTATCTATACGTATAATTATTTGATTGAAAATTTATGTAAATATATACCCGTAAAAAGGTTTGCGGATTTGTGTTTAAGATTTAATACTTTGAACTTACAGCTTAAAAATCAGTGTACTAGAATCGGAAATTAAACGAGTTACATTAATTCCAAACAAGTAGGAAAATCAGAAATGTTACATTCTAGAGTCAAACCGAACAAGTCTTAGTCTCAAATCAAGGAATGCAAGTGAAATAAATCCCGTAAATCACACCCTAACCAACCTCTCACGTACTCAGTACCATATCCTGACCCAATTCATTACCAAATGGGCGAATTTACGCGTGATGGTTGTTCATAGCTGTCATGCGCGAACTTCTAATCAAACCAATCCATTAGGATGAAATAAAACAAATTAAATCAGTCTCACACCTTCGCATACCACCATACGAACACTCTGAAGCCCAAATCGCATGCCATTTCACTCCTAGACTCCGATCAAGCACTAAGAACAGCGGATCTAAACGCGTAGTCGTCAGTCTCTGTTACTCGATCAAATCAAGTAAGATTTACCTCGTTCAATTCATTTTTGTTCTTACTTAGAAAGCCTTATCAAATTACAGAAATCGAGTATATCAAATTCAATTTTGTTGATTCTGCGAACCAGCTCATACGGTTCTAAAAAGGGGATTTCTGATTCTATTCGTTTATGGTATTTAAGCTATCAGGCTCATACAATACCAGCGAATCCACTCGGTTCAATTGGTTAAGTCATTTCACCAGTAGACCGAGTGGTGTGGGTTCGAAACCCCCCAGGCCGACTTTTTTTTACACGAAACCTCATGCCAGACCCGGCTCCACCCCAACCCTCTGTTAAGACAATTCAGATCGGCCCTGTATCACATGTGATGTGCCTGGTCCAGTGGTAATACATGTGTCCTCAACAGGAACCACCCGGGTTCGAACCGGGTGGCCTGCATTTAATTTTTAGAAACCGTTTTTTATGCTTTAAAAATTATATAATATCATTTTTATAAATCCGACATTATTAAGATCAGAATAAAACAATAGTTTACAATTTTAACATAAAACATCTATTTTACACATTTATATCGTTTAAAAAAAACTCATTTTATTCATTTAAAAATATATTTTTAACGAAGTGGTTATTACACACTAACATTTTATAAAAAAACTTTATAAAGATAAATTTCTATTAATTTTATTTATTAGAGTTAAAACTTATGTATCAAATATAATTTTATAAAATATATAATTTTTCATATTTCTTAAAAAGAACACACCTATTTTAAATGATGAATAAATAAATGAATTTATTTATTATTTATATAATTAACATTTACAACCCACTTAGTGTTAAATTGTATTTAACTTTAGTTTTTATAAACTAATGTATAATTACCATAATTGGACACATTTTCATAACTAGATAAATAAATAAAAATAAACTTATTTATTTAATTTAAATTTGAAACAAACATAATTCCACACTATTTTTTTTAATAAATAAATAAATGGAATTTATTTATTTAATTTATTTAAACATTCAAAGTAAATCCTAAATCGTTTATTTTAAAATTATTCATTACAACTTTCATTTTATAAAACGTTTATTCAAGTACAAACCACAACCACCTACACGTTCCGTTATATAATGCAACACAAACCCTTTGCACACACTTTCATTACAACCCTAGACTTGACTTTAGACTATTATACATGTTATTAATATAGATTCATATATATTACACTCTAGGTTAACATTGTAAGTTACAAGGAACACCTTGCTACCTAGACACTTGTACTAGCAACATCTTTGATACATGTGAGTATTACATAGCCCCTTTTACTCTTTTACACTTTTTGGGGTGAAACATGAACTCTATACACACAATTGCTTACATTTACACAAACTACACAAACACAAATCCTCTTTACATTCATGTATACAAAATTTGAGCTTTATGTTTGAGTGCTAGGTGTGTTAACTGTTTATGTGCAAGTTATGTGCAATCATTAACTGTTCAAGCCGACGGTTAACAATGATAGATCTATTGAGTTTGACAAACCCACCCAGATTGGGGTGATTGTTACCGACAACACAATTTGCATGCTAGTTACAAAGGTTTGATTGTACTTTAGTTACACAATAGTTGCTCCCCATAAATGCCTTATTTTATCATGTTATGTAAGGATTTGATTTATTCACATTCATATATACTACCTATGTACAAACCTGTGTATGCTCACCAACTTTTTAGTTGACCTTATTTTATTCATGTTTCAGGTGCTAATGTTTGATCAAGGCTTGCTACACATAGGCTTTGGACTTAGTTAATCTTAAATGAAGAACCATTTGTATTTCAATTATGTACTTTTGAACTTGGTTGTGTTTGAAATAAAATTTGATGATTAATATATTAAAATCTAGTCAACCTTGTGCTCATGAACAGTCTACATGTCCCGCCCCGACGTTTCCGCCGTCGGTTGGGGTGTGACTGGTTGGTATCAGAGCCTTGGTTTTAGGGAATTAGGTTATTAGACACTCTTGACCTAGACTATAACCTTAGGACACCCATACCATGCCATGCTACTACATGCTACATGATTATTTCTTATGTGAATATTTTTACATGTTATACTATATAATTACATCATATGATACAATACTTAATAGTCTATGTGTCACATTACCTTCCAACTTTTATCTCCTATTCGTTGCTACCTATTTGACTTATTTAAAGTGCTATACTAAGTTTCCACACACACTCATACACACTTAGTTCTTCATGCACCCTTAAACTCACACATATAATGTCACCACCTCTTGTGATCTAAATCTAAACTATTGGGCCTAAAGCCCATTAATAATAAACTAGAAGCCCGCTTACCCTCCAAGAAGGCCCAGTCCACAACAATTCTCATCATGACCATGAGCCCAACAATAGTGTTATTAATACATGATGGCTGGAAGAGTGTGTAGGCCCATGAGGGATTCGGGCTAAGGAAAGATAGGGTACTTAAGTGTGTCCTAGTGACCCACCCCTCTTTCCTGGGAATCCTCCTCAGGGATGCATTGCTTATAGGTCAATTGTATTTCTAAAATACTGTTATGAAAGCTCGGTGTTATGACTAGTCAAACTTTAAACCTATGAGAACTCCTATATTTAACACTCAATATTTTATTATCACTTACAACCTTTTCATTGTTTCCTACTAGACATGGACTTCTACTTTCCTTCCTCCCCGGTATACCGTCCCGGAGAAGAGTCTAATTGGGAAGAAGACATCGGGACACCCGTGCATCGGTCACCAACACCCCCAGCTGCTAGACCAAGGTTTGATGTAAGGGCAGATTGGATTAGGAACACCGGACTAAGACTTTGAACATCTGGATCACCCGCACCCAGGAACCCGTATCAGACACCACATCTCCACAATCAGTTACCACCCCCACTAAGAGACCCATATCTAATGCCCGACCCGTACCATCCTAACCCTTGGGTAAGGCATACCATGGCACCCACTAGTGTTATGGGAATTCCGATCAATGACATTCACCAATATGTGAGGACCGCAGAGTTTGAGAGGCAAAGGATGGAGCATTAGGTAATGCACAACTTGCAAGGACAAAGAATGGATAGCCTAGCAAACCAATTAGGGTACCAAAAGGAATTAATCTCCATCCTCGAAAAAGAAATACTAGAGCATCGCACGTAGACAACTAAAGCTGAAGCCAAGTCGGCTACCCGAGTGACCATAGCAGTGCTCGTCTTTGGAATTATCTTCCTTCTAGTGGAAAGCTACAAGAGACGTTAACAAAAATTATTTTTCCATTATTTATTGTCTTTAAATTTTCAGTTTGAGAACTATTTCCCTATGTTTTGAGTAATGTTTAACATTTCAGGACTTAATCAATTTTATATATTTCAACTCTAAAGTTATTATTCATTGATTTGACCGTTGAATGTGAATCACACCCATCATATTTTCATCAAAATTTCTCAAGTATCACCTTCTTCATTCAATAGGATTTAGTTCACTACCGACAATCTTCATCGTAAACAAATCATCCTATTATTTGATTTAAACAACCTCGTTATTTTGTTCAAACAAAACGTTTATCAAACTTTTCAATAGTATCAGAAATATGGGTTTTCTATAAACATTTTCATCTTGTGAGAAAACGCAATACAACCTGTTTTATAAAAGCATCGTTCAAATTGATAAATAAGTATGATTTTCCTCATTAAAGTAATTATTTCTAAAACTTGGCAAAATTGATGTACAACTACTTGATTAGCCAATAATTTCTCTTAAAAATATTCTCCTTATAATAATTGAAAATTTAAAAAGTTTTTCCTATAAACTGTCTATTTATTTAAATTATGTAACTCAATGGTTTCACTACTTTATATATCTACAACCAAGAACAATTTACCACTTTCTATTTTCAAACAAAGATCAGTATTTGTAAACACATTTCCCTTAATGTTTTCAGAACCTCCTCGTTATCTTTCACTTACCACTTCAAGAGACGACCCATTTCGCGTAAACGATTAACCATCCCTACAAACCTCAACGGGATTTAAAGAGCTAGAACCTAACTACCACATCCTACACGAACATAAACCAACACGCTGCTCCGCAACACCCGATCACATGCAAAACTCGTTAATATATGTCTACGTATGCATGTTCACAAGATAGACATCACGATCACATAATACATGAAACTAGTTTATTTGCAAATCACAATTTACTAGATTGATCACATAACACATGAAACCAGTTTATTTGCAATATACGTGATACATAACAATTGTTTGCTTGGTACAAAATACTAGATTGACTACATTGAACATGAAACTTATTGAGCTACAAAATACATGATGCTAAGTTTTCAACACCATACATGAACTTCATTTCCTACAATACACATGACACTATGTTGTTTACATTACACATGAGAGCTTATTGATTTACAAAATACATGATGCTAAGTTGTTCACGCTACACATGAAACCTATTTGATTACAAGCTACGTGACACTAGATCATACATGAGACTTGTGTGTTTACATTATACGCGAAAATAAGTTGCTTGCAATTATTACAAATGATTGAGTACATTATACACAAAGAATGGTCATACCCTTTGTTCACCAAACTTGGAAACCATAACACATTGAAACTACTCGGGGTTTGACGTATTCTTGTTCAAACACGAGTAAACTAAGAAACTCTAAGTTATACTACCTTATTACTCCTTAGTTGCTAACTGACCTGCCTACATGAGGATATAGTTACTTTTTAGCAACTCTTATTTGAAAACAGTAGACATGAACTGAGTGAAATTGTGCCCTCTTGACCGCACACAATGGAAGGATCTATACGGACCATGCGATGATTTGTATAATTGCGGGTGCACACGGAAATTATAAATATCAGCGCATGAAAAACATAGTGAATTTTTTCGTGTGTTGTGACCTAAAACTTATCACGATACGTAACAACGAAACTGATGTCATATGACAAGGACTTGGTGGATACGCCGATGGTACTTCCTATACATAAGTGCCCTATCGTATTATCAAAAGTAGCGTTGTTAGTATCGCGTGAAGTTTTGACCTGGACCAAATGCTTATGAAATCGCTTATCCACTAATAACACCTGAGCATATTAGATCCCATCTTAAACAAACCCTAATTATCAAAGTTCCCATCAAACCTCCCCCCCCCCTCTCTATTCCCAGTAACGCACATCATTTTCAAATTTATTTCGACATATATCTCCTTGACTCTCCTGAAACTAGAAACCACTAATATCATTCATACTTAACATGATTTGTAGGCCTAAACCTCGTTATCAGATGGAATACTCAAATCGACAATCAAAACTCTAAACTCACTTTCTCCCTGTTGTAGTAGTCCTCAACAGTTAAATTTCGGGACGAAATTCCCTTAACATGGGGAGACTGTAACATCCAAGGTGTTCCAATACTATTTTAACTTGTCTATTTTACTTAATTATCCATTGTTAATGATACTCCATTTGAATTTCGTACTTTCCCCACTCAACGAGTCACATTTCAATCCAAAGTTTAAAACGTTTACCTTACATATAATTTCCCATTCATATGTATAAATCATATATGTAGGGCTATTTATAAAGATTAGGCATGCCAATACAGTTATACATTACAAATTTATTAATTTAATCCAAATAATATTGGTTTAGTTTTACACAGGAAATATATATATATATATATATATATATATATATATATATATATATATATATATATATATTCAAACAAATTAAATGTAACTGAAATTAGTTTGAGCCCCTTGGCACAATTGAACCCCCTCCTATTGTCTTGGACTCACAAGGTTGAATCCCCACCCTTGCATTTGACCCTAATCAAGTCGAATTAAACCTATTTAAGAGTTGGAACCCTAGAACCCGTCCCATTTGACTTCCTTACGTCAACAACCATGATTTTATGCAATTCAAATGCAAAATCAACCCAATCCGGAATCAAGGGACCTCCCATAGATACCAAGACAATCTTCGACGGTTTCTAAACCAAGTTAACGCGTCAATTTAATTCCTGTGCGACTATGTTCGAAATTTAAACGGATTCGTCAATTTTGACTTTCTAGAGTCAAACTGAACAAGTCTTAGTCTCAAATCAGGGAATGCGAGTGAAATAAATCCCGTAAATCACGCCCTAACCAACCTCTCACGTACTCAGTACCATATCCCGACCGAATTCATTACCAAATCTACGAATTTACGCGTGATGGTTGTTCATAGTTGTCATGCGCAAACTTCTAATCAAACCAGTCCATTAGGATGAAATAAAACAAATTAAATCAGTCTCACACCTTCGCATACCACCATACGAACACTCTGAAGCCCAAATCGCATGCCATTTCACTCCTAGACTCCGATCAAGCACTAAGAACAGCGGATCTAAACGCGTAGTCGTCAGTCTCTGTTACTCGACCAAATCAAGTAAGATTTACCTCATTCAATTCATTTTTGTTCTTACTTAGAAAGCCCCTTATCAAATTACAGAAATCGAGTATATCGAATTCAATTTTGTTGATTCTGCGAACCAGCTCATACGGTTCTAAAAAGGGGATTTCCGATTCTATTCGTTTATGGTATTTAATCTATCAGGCTCATACAATACCAGCGAATCCACTCGGTTCAACTGGTTAAGTCATTTCACCAGTAGACCGAGTGGTGTGGGTTCGAAACCCCCCAGGCCGACTTTTTTTTACACGAAACCTCATGCCAGACCCGGCTCCACCCCAACCCTCTGTTAAGACAATTCAGATCGGCCCTGTATCACATGTGATGTGCCTGGTCCAGTGGTAATACATGTGTCCTCAACAGGAACCACCCGGGTTCGAACCGAGTGGCCTGCATTTAATTTTTAGAAACCGTTTTTGATGCTTTAAAAATTATATAAAATCATTTTTATAAATCCGACATTATTTAGATCAGAATAAAACAATAGTTTACAATTTTAACATAAAACATCTATTTTACACATTTATATCGTTTAAAAAAAACTCATTTTATTCATTTAAAATTATATTTTTAACGAAGTAGTTATTACACACTAACATTTTATAAAACAACTTTATAAAGATAAATTTCTATTAATTTTATTTATTAGAGTTAAAACTTATGTATCAAATATAATTTTATAAAATATATAATTTTTCATATTTCTTAAAAAGAACACACCTATTTTAAATGATGAATAAATAAATGAATTTATTTATTATTTATATAATTAACATTTACAACCCACTTAGTGTTAAATTGTATTTAACTTTAGTTTTTATAAACTAATGTATAATTACCATAATTGGACACATTTTCATAACTAGATAAATAAATAAAAATAAACTTATTTATTTAATTTAAATTTGAAACAAACATAATTCCACACTATTTTTTTTAATAAATAAATAAATGGAATTTATTTATTTAATTTATTTAAACATTCAAAGTAAATCCTAAATCGTTTATTTTAAAATTATTCATTACAACTTTCATTTTATAAAACGTTTATTCAAGTACAAACCACAACCACCTACACGTTCCGTTATATAATGCAACACAAACCCTTTGCACACACTTTCATTACAACCCTAGACTTGACTTTAGACTATTATACATGTTATTAATATAGATTCATATATATTACACTCTAGGTTAACATTGTAAGTTACAAGGAACACCTTGCTACCTAGACACTTGTACTAGCAACATCTTTGATACATGTGAGTATTACATAGCCCCTTTTACTCTTTTACACTTTTTGGGGTGAAACATGAACTCTATACATACAATTGCTTACATTTACTCAAACTACACAAACACAAATCCTCTTTACATTCATGTATACAAAATTTGAGCTTTATGTTTGAGTGCTAGGTGTGTTAACTGTTTATGTGCAAGTTATGTGCAATCATTAACTGTTCAAGCCGACGGTTAACAATGATAGATCTATTGAGTCTGACAAACCCACCCAGATTGGGGTGAATGTTACCGACAACACAATTTGCATGCTAGTTACAAAGGTTTGATTATACTTTAGTTACACAATAGTTGCTCCCCATAAATGCCTTATTTTATCATGTTATGTAAGGATTTGATTTATTCACATTCATATATACTACCTATGTACAAACCTGTGTATGCTCACCAACTTTTTAGTTGATCTTATTTTATTCATGTTTCAGGTGCTAATGTTTGATCAAGGCTTGCTACACATAGGCTTTGGACTTAGTTAATCTTAAATGAAGAACCATTTGTATTTCAATTATGTACTTTTGAACTTGGTTGAGTTTGATTTGTTTGAAATAAAATTTGATGATTAATATATTGAAATCTAGTGAACCTTGTGCTCATGAACAGCCCCGACGTTTCCGCCGTCGGTTGGGGTGTGACAATTATTCTGAAAATTATTCTGCTTCTTTTGATAATCAAACTCAACATTTTGCTTCACACACTCTTTAGCAAAGTGACCATACTCTTGACAGTTATAACAACGCACTTTGGTTTTATCAAATCCCTTGCGTGATCGACTATTTGATCCAATATACTTTCTGCCAGTTTTCTTCAAGAAATCCTTTGCTTGACGCATCAACATGGCCATATTACATTGGATGTTCATTTCTTCCAGATCAACAGGGTTAATCTGTCTGAAATCTTCTTCAATAACCTCAGGATCATGAATTTTCCCTCCAATAAAATTCTCATATGAAGCCATGAATGAGGAAAACATAGCTAGATAATCATCAGCAACGTTTTGATTTATATGAGATCCAGAAGATGTAGAAGTTGTTGTTGCAGAAAAACCAGAATGACTAGAATGAATAGGAACTCCAGAACACTGATCATTAGAAGAATCTTGAGCATCGCCAGAAAAGAATGCAACTCATGTACCAGGTTTACCAATAGTTTTGGCAAAATACGTTGAAGGATCCTGGATATGCTCTATGTTAGTCTCCTTCTTCTTCATATTCAGGTCATGCGATTGAATCTTCCCAAGAACTTCTTCAAGAGACATGGTTTTGTACTTGATATTTTCTTTGATCAAAACCGTATACACATCAAATTTTGATGGTAATGCCTCCAAGAACTTATCATTAATTTCTTCAGTTTCATACACCACAGAAGCACTCGACAGTTCACTGAGCAGATGATAGAATCTGGTAGCAAGATCATCCAAGGATTCATTTTGAAAATGTTTGAAGACCAAGAATTGCTTCTTCAGTAGCTCTTTTCTACTCTTCTTTACATGCCTTCACATCTTTTTTGTAAAGCTTCCCACAGTTGTTGAGAAGACTTGGATTGTTTGAAACTGTGATATATTTTCTTCGGAAGAGACATCGAAATACTTGCCATCGCTTTCTTTTCTCTATCAAACAGCAATTTTTCTTCATTTGTTAATGCTGACACCGGTTTTGGAACATTATCCTATCCCATCCATGAATAAGTCGGATGCATATAACCTTCTAAAATAGGAATCTAGAGACTTGTGTCAGTAAAAGATACGAACTGATCAAATCTATATTTCCAATTGGAATAATCAGCAAGATTCAACAGCTTCGGTGGTTTTTAAGATGTACCAATCTCATTATCATAATTGAACATATTCGTTACTTGAACCATATTTGCCATTTTGCTGAAAAATTTCACAAGTGTTGAACACTCACTACCCTTAGGCGAAGATAATAAGTTCGCTTTTGTGATACCCAAGCGAACTTAATATGAAGCGAACTTAATAAGTTCGCTTAAACCAGAAAACTGAAAATCCGATTAAGTTCGCCTAAAAATAAGTTCGCTTAAATTGTGAGAAGCGAACTTGACAAGTTCGCCTGCACATGAAATCAGTAAGTTCGCTTGCTTCAGCAGATCCAAACTCAAGAACAGTTCAAACAGAGACCGCGAACCAGGAATCACCAAAAAACTTCATAATTCACTGATTTGAAGGAATTAATCAAAATTGAACCGTAGGATTGTGTAATTTCTCAATTAGAACCTTTCTATCGGATCAATTTCTTCATAATCATCTTCAAAAAAACACCAAATCAGAACCAAAATAAGCTTGAAAACTCCATGAAAATGAAAATATCAAAGTTGATGGATTTCTTGTCAATTTGCATACAAAATCATCTAAAATCAATAAGAATCACGAGTAATAGCTCTGATACCACTTGTAGGTCCTCATAGAACTTCTACAGATCGTTCTCGTGATAAGACGTGTCGTTAACTCGAAGTGCGGAATCCAACGAATCAACGATTGCATACATAAAAGACAATAGAGACAATCAAGTAAATAAACTTCACACTTGTATTCCAATTCTCAATAGAGTTTACAAACTCAATCGTTCAACTCTGTTCTATTCGATTCTCTGTTCTTTTAAAACTGACTCTGTAAACATCTATATATAGACTACTGACCTGCATTAGGAGAACTTAACAAGTTCGCCTCAGATAGACTTAAGCGAACTTAAAAAGTTCGCCTCTGTTAGACTAGGCGAACTTAACAAGTTCGCCTCTAGCAACTTGCATAAAAACACTTAGAACATTAATACATTACAAAAACATAAATACATTAGATCTAAACTATTACAAAGCTTTTCTTATTACAAACTATGTCCTAACAAAGCCACACCCAATCCCTATTTATAGTCAAGCATCTAAGTGTGTTCAAACCCCTTTTTAGTGAAGGTCAAGTGCTCAAGTGGTGATTCCAAACAAACCTACTCCATTCCATTCATCTTGTCTTGATTGCTTCTAGTGAGAAAATCCCATACTCATTTATATTTTGTTCTTATTTTAAGCTTTCTTTTACATACAAGTGTTATGTACCAAACTTCACCTACAAAAATCTATTTTATCAAACATGGAGTTTCTAGATAATGACTACATGAGACTTGTTTTTGTGTAAAAATACTAATGATAAATTTATGGATTCATGAACAAAAATAAAGTGTATATTCTAAATATGCATCAAGTGGGTTTACCTTGTCCATAGAAATCTTGTTGTGTTTAACATGTGATATTATGAATATTAGTTCTTTACAAGTTTATATTTTCTTAGTTAAGTTATGTCAAAATTATGTAAGTTAAATTATTACTAGTTGGTTGTTAGTATTTTAATAGTTCATAAGATTACTGTTATGTTTTCTATTTGGAAATGTATATATATTAAGATTTATGTTTGTATAAAAAGATGATGGAAAAACTTATTTATGTTAAAGTCCATCTATTTTAAATATATAAGTATTTGGAAAGAAAGACTAGATCTTAAAATATATAGATGTCTTTATAAATATATACTTGTATATATTTTGGTAGTGAAAATAAAAACCGATAGTTTATTTTGATGTTATATTCCTAAAAGTTATATCTTATAGAAAATAATATAAATATTATTTTTACCTAAAAACATGGCGCATTTCAAAAACATTGCTTTAAATAAATAAATAATATATTTATTTACCGTTCGTATCGAGTTACGACTCGGGTCTAGTCAAACTTTATTTTGAAACCCAAAATCTATGTTGACACCAAATTATAGTAGACATGGACACACTTGATCGAGAATATGAATTATATTTATTTCATATAAATAAATATTTTTTGGGTTACAAATACATATCACCAATGGGTCGTCGAGTCAAAACGTTTTAAACCAAAACTTACACACATAACATAACGAGTTAGGTGAAACTGTTACATGACCAACTTGGATGTAGAATCATTGCTTAGACCTTAAGGTGTTTTATATATTCTAGGGCACGCATACGTCGGTTTACGCACAAACTTTTGCTACTTACAGTACTCACGCATCAGGTGAGTCTCACATCCCCATTTTACTTATTTTCCTTTTGTGGGAGATTACATGCATACTTACTGTTTTCATTGGACACAATTTCACTTACATGATTTCACATATTACATAAGCGGTTTCATATCGTATTAAGTCCTCTCAAACTGGACTGTTAGTTTCGTTTCTAAGGGAGGTAATCATGGATTGATCTATATGGGTTTGACAACCCCCACCTGAGTTACTCGCTCTAACTTTGACTGGAGGTCAAACCGGGTGCATCATTGACGTAATCACCCCATGCATACGATAGGCATGGTCGAAGCATTACATTAGATTACTATTACAGTCTAGCTTCGGTTTCGGTGTCTTATGGTAATATTGTAGCATTGTCTGTACAACAATCAAATCATTGAAAGTTTTATGGTCTATTACAATGATTTACTTTTACATTTAAACCTGTGAACTCACCAACATTATTGTTTACTCGTTTAAGCATGTTTTCTCAGATCGTTAAGCTCGTACGGGATTAGGTTGCACATCATGCATGAAGTCTTTTGTTGTTCCCATGACAATGAACTTTTGAATGTCTTTTGTTTAGCATTGTATTTTCAAAACAATTTATTTTCCTTCCGCATTAACTCTGTAAAACAATGTTGTATTTTGAAATGACTTGGAATGCATAATTTTCAAAACCATATAGTGGTCGTTCTATGTAATTAGGGACGATGATCCATGACCGTCGCGCCCCGCGGGAAACAGCCGTGGTTGGGGTGTGACAGATTGGTATCAGAGACATTGGTTATAGCGAACTAAGTTACATTTAGTGGGCTTAGACTATAACCATAGTCTCATTACATTTACATTACCTCATACACACACTGCATACTTATGTTACATAGTATTTCTAATATTGCCTTGTCGCAGATATGTCCTTAGTAGATCCCATCTGTTGAAGCACTTTCCTGTGACAAACACTCTGGATAGATAGAGTCTTAGTCTTAGGTTGTTTTGTCTTGTTTGTAATTGTCTTTGTATGTAAGAGTCTTTATGTATTAGTTTATCGAGTTGTATTTACTTTTACATATTGAATGTTGCAAAATTCTCTAAGTGTTTTGCGCACTTGTAAGTGCGCAGGAGAAAGCTCCTGCGTACTTGGCAAGTACGCAAGAGTAACTTTGCGTACTTGCTAAGTACGCAAGAGCATTTTTCCATGCGCACTTCCCAAGTGCGTAGGTATCAGGTCTTGTATAAATAGGATAGGTTGACAGAAGTTAAGTACGCAGACATAGACGCAGGCATTATAGCGAATACGCAGATTGTAACCTAAGTGCTTTTCTCTGTAACCTTCAAGTGTTTATAATACAAAGAACGTTTAAAGTGTTTTCTCTTGTTGGTTTACTTTGTTTAGTTTAACTCTCCGCCTAGTCACGGGTATTCCGCACCCGGTCCGACTAGTAAACCAACTTGCATGTGACGATCCACCACACCCGAGGGACCTACAAGTGGTATCAGAGCATTGTTGCTGATTTCGAGTGTTGTGAGTGAGTTTGGAGAGTTTCTACTGAATTTTTACAAGCAAAAAGAGGTATTTTTGTTGATTTTTGTGATAAAATAGGGGTAGCTCTTGAGCACTATTTTAGAAGCAAAAATCACTCAAAAACTGATTTTTGTTGTGTATTTGAGTGTTTTGAGCATCAAAGGTTGGTTAGAAACAAGCTTCTGACCCTTTAGCTCATTTGCATTGATCATCAGTTCAATTTTTACCATCTCCGGCGACTTTCAGGTGACCGGAATAGTTAGGTGAAAGTTGCTGAAAAGGTATCCTGCGTACTTACCATTTCTGGCAAAAAGTACAGTTTTGTGCGTACTTACTAAATACGCAAGACTTATCTCCTGCGTACTTACAAGTACGCAAGACTGATCTTGTGCGAACTTAAGTTATATCGTGCGTACTTATTATTTACTCCTACGTACGCAAGAGAAAATCTAAATACGCAAGACCATTTCTCAAGTGCGCAAGGCCAAAAATCAAGTGCGCAACTGTGTCTGATTTTTCTGAAATTTGACTAAGTGTTCACTATGTCAAATCTTTAGAAGTTGGGAAACCTGTTAAATTATGATAATGAGATCGATACACCGCAGAAACCACCAAAGTTGCTGAACATGAACGATTATTCTAATTGGAAAACATGTTTCGAGCACTACATTTCTTATACCGACTCACCACTACGGATACCAATCCTTGAGGGCTATAAGCATCCCACACACATCTATCTTGATGAAACCATGCCCAAACCTATCTCTAAGCTTTCTGACGAAGAAAAGAAAGCTTATGATCGTGAAAAGAAGGCACTTGGTTCGATCACTATGGCATTAACTCGGGAATTGTTCCACAATTTCCGAGGTTATGACAATTCCAAGGATCTTTGGAAAGCTTTATAGAAAAGTTTCGAAGGAAATAGTGACATCAAGAAGAGTAAGAAGGATCTTCTCAGGAAGCAGTATGAGTGTTTCAGAGTTTTAGAGAACGAATCTTTAGATGACCTCATCTCTAGATTCTATCATTTACAGACTGAGTTGAAGGCTTTTGAACTCAGGTATCTAGATGAAGAGATGGTGGAAAAGTTTTTAGATGCTTTACCACCCAAATTTGAGATGTACACAACCCTGATGAGGGAAAATCCTAAATTCTATGAGCTGACAGTACAGGAGGCAATATGAAAGGTTCAAGCTCATGACATGAACCTAAGAAGAAAGGAGAGCTCAGGAAGACCCCAGATACAAGACCCTTCTATGTATCATGGGACGACTTCTACATCCAAGTCATCGGGCTCTAGAATTGCCCTCTTCACTGGAAATCCTACTGAAGAAGACCACTCAACTGGGTGTGGTGGTCATGCATGCTATGCTTCAGGATCAGGGTTGGGATCTCATCATCAACATACCTCAAGAAATCCTCCTGCTACATCTTTAGCTAACCAATCAGCTATAGCCAGAATAGCTGAAGATCATGTAGCACTATTCTCATCTTGTATGCTTGCGTATGAGAATTTAATAGGTGGCAAGCTTACTGATCTAGAGACGATTGAAGAAGATTTTAATCAAGTGGATCCTGATGACATGGAGGACATGTATATTCAATGGAATATGGCCATGCTATTGAGGAGAGCCAAGCGTTTCCTGAACAGAACAGGAAGAAAGTTTATTGGCGGGCATCCTAATGCCAAGGTCGGGTTTGACAAATCTAAGGCCAAATGCTACAAGTGTCTGAACTATGGACACTTTGCTCGTGAGTGTCAGAAAGACAGAGCACCTGCCTATGGTTTTACCCGACCCAGCCAAGGAAACAGCCATGGCCACAACAACTCAAACCACCACAATCAAAGCCAAGCTGGAACGTCCAATGCACTGGTAGCCCAACAGGACGAAAGCTTTGATTGGGGTGTTCATCTTGAGGATGCCATCATCGCACAAACACAGGTTGGTCTCATGGCTGAGATCATGGAGATGATGGAAGCGGAGAAAAGGGAAGCTTCTATGGCTGACCTAGAAGAGTCTACTGCTGCTACAGAGGAAGCTAAAGAAAAGGAAGCTTCTGTAGCTGAGAATGAGGAATTGACTACTGCTGTTGCTCACATGGCCATTGGAGAAGCAACAAGTTCATCTTCTGAGGTAGATTCTAATCCTTTCTCTGTTATTTCATGTTCTAAATGTCTAGGGCTTAAACTTGAAAATTCTAGGCTCCAAGACAAAATCAAACCCCTAAGTATGGCAGCTCTAAACTATAAAGAAAATGAAAAATGTTTTAAAGATTCTATTGAAACGTTGAAAAAAGAAAAATATGAATATTCTTTAAAAATAAGTGATCAACAGCTTCACTTAGATGTTGCATACAGGGGGTTGGAAAAACGAAACAATGAAATCAACAAACTGCAAAATGAGATCTTGCAGTTAAAATGTGCTAATGAGAAGTTGAAAAACTCTCGCTTTGTGGTGGAACACTACGAATCTGTAGTGAGACAACTGAATGGGTTAGGTTTGGGTACTAATGCCATTCCTCCACCAGTGAGCGGGAAGTTTGTGAATAGCTTAATAGACATTGATCTCACTTGTCTAGATGAGTCCTCTGATAAGGATGATTCCCCTAAAAAGGATGAATACTCAAGTAAGGCTAACTCCACATCTAGTGAGGAGTTCGTTACTGCTTCTGAAGACGGGTCGGTTAACTCTTGCCCTGAAGGAGTAGTATCTGAGGAGTTGTTGACTGAATAGAAAGTAAAGAAAAACGTTATCACTAATAGTGATAATTGCATTTTAACTTAACCCGATATCATTGAAACAAATGATAATCTAAAGGTAATGCTTTATGGGGGTTATAAAAGTCTTAACCAAGCAAAGAAAGAAGCTTTTTCAGCTCATTATAGGCTTGGTTATAAAGAAAATTTGGAAAAATATTATACTCCCAAAAACCAAACTGGAAAGGTTCAGACTCCTGTTCATAAACCGACTCCTCCTGCTCATAATGCTGAGTTATCTAAGGACAGATCTAAGGACAGATCTAATGAGCCTTACAAGAGAACTTATGTAGACAAGAGGAACTGTTTTCATTGTGGCTTGGTTGGTCACATTCTTGTGAACTGTCCTTCGAAGAACCAAGGGAAACGGCATGTTGTTTCACAACCAGCTGTTATCCCCAGGTCGCCATCAGTGAAAACTCCCAAACATCCAAAGCAAAATGTGGTGAAACCACCAGTCAAACCGATGGTAAAGCCTAAGATCAAATATGAAGCTAAACCATCTGTTTCAAGAAAGGTAACGCAACCGGCTGTACCTTGTGTACCTACCTCCAGTGGTACATGTACTGGTGAGAAACCTGTGGCGAGACTTTCTAAGCCACAGAGAAGAAGAAGAAACAAGAGGTTGAGAAAGCTTGAACAGCTGACTTCAGTTCAATCAGGTGAAGCTTCCACAAGTTCACCTGCTGTAGTTGAACCAAAGTCTCCTATTCCGGTTAAGAAACAGAAGAGATCCTGGACTGCAAAATCCAAAACTTCTCAATCTCCTAGTTCTATTTCTTCTAAAGATTCATCAATTTTGAACAGTCATCATGACTGTGAGTTAAAGGAAGTAGTTTATTTTGAAAAGGATGGACGACCCAAGACCACAATGGCTTGGGTCTCCAAATCTAACTAATTCTTTTGTGACTCGTGCAGGGACGTCCGAAGGGTACTATCTCTAACCGCTGGTATGTAGATAGTGGATGCTCCCGGCACATGATAGGAAACATGGCCCTGCTTCAAGATGTTAAACCATTCAGAGGCGGCTATGTGGCCTTTTCCGGAGAAAAAGGCGGCAGCATCACGTGTCAAGGCGTGGTTTCGAACGGTTGTGTCAGCTTTGACAATGTCAACTTTTGCGAGCAGCTGAAGCATAACCTGTTGAGTGTCTCCCAAATATGTGATAAGGAGTACTCGGTGATGTTTGACAAGTCAGAATGCCTGATTCTCAAACCTGGTTTTGAAGTTCCCGAAGACTGGATTCTGATGAGAGCGCCAAGAACAAACGACACCTATCAGATCGATATGAGCGTGGCAACAACCACCTCAACAGTTGCTACTTGTTTGCTTACAAAAGCGACAGAGCTTGACTCCATCTTGTGGCATAGGAAACTAGGACATATTTCGTATCATAAAATGAATCATCTTGTCCGAAACGGTTTGGTAACCGGGGTTCCTAAGCTGAGATTTACCGTTGTAGATGACTGTCCAGAAATGAAGAAATTCAGAACATTTCAAAAACCACAAAAAGCCAAAGTTTTACACCAAAATCAAGAGTAAAGAAGGCTCTGATACCAAATTGTAGGTCCTGATGATAGGGTTCGTGTGCTATGATGATTCTAGTCAATATCTGATAAACAAATCAGCTATAGATAAGCTGTTATTGATGAAATCAAGAGAAAAGCTAGAAAATGAGCATGAAAAATAAGAACAGAAACTCTCAAATCTCATTATGATTCCACAAGGATGATTACAATAAGCTCATGGAATGATTACAACGTTCTACCACCGCCATCCACCATGTGTGAGCTCCCCCGTGGTGGTGTAACAAACAAAAACCAAAAAAACGCTCTCTGACTAGCTAAACTAATGAAAAATACAGAGAAACATGTGAAGAAGAAGGTCCCTAAGCTATGAAAACGGTGAGGTATATATAGGAACCTAAGAGAATCGGCGTAACCGACCTAGCGTAACCGACCTAGCGACTCTCTGAGAGTCAGCTGAAGTCAGTCTAGCGACTCTCAGAGAGTCGGCTGAAGATAATCTAGCGACACTCTAAGAGTCGGCTGAAACCAGCCAAGCGACTCTTGACACTCAGAACCATTTTCGTATGCGAACCAAAACTTCTCATGATCGCTTTAGCTGATTAACATCATTCTCAAACTAGACCCAACACTTTGTGAAAAGCACTGACAACAAGAGGAAATGGGATAATAACCATGGCAAGACCTTTGTACCCCTAGTCTAGAAGAGACAAGAAACAGTTATGGCCTTTACTGTAGGCCCAACTAAGAAGAAACCAAGAGGTGGGTATACCGGGAACCTACCTACGTGTAACAAGTGTGGTTTTCACCACGTGGGTACATGTGAAGACTCTAAGTGCCAGAAATGCAATAGGTTCGGCCATGCAACTAAAAATTGTTGAATAACTGAGCCAGTCGCCAACCCAGGGGCCAACCGTGGTTGCTTCGAATGCGGGAGCACTTCACACTTCTGCAAGGATTGCCCAAAACTGAAAAATCATGGGGGCAATAATGCGCGCGGTGGAGCCTTTGTGATAGGAGCAGGAAAAGCCCGTCAAGATCCGAATATTGTTACAGGTACGTTTCTCATTAACGATCACTACGCTTCTATTTTGTTCGATACGGGTGCTGATAAGAGTTTTGTGTCTAGCGAATTTAGTCCATTACTCGGTATTAAACCAATCATGCTGACTAGTAAGTATACCATAGAGTTAGCCGATGGTAAGCTAATTGAAACCGATAAAGTAATTCAAGGGTGTACTTTGAATTTAGCGGATCACCCTTTATCATAGATGTACTGCCTATAACGCTTGGAAGTTTTGACATCGTCATCGGGATGGATTGGTTGTCAAAGAATCGAGCTGAAATTGTTTGTGTTGAAAAGATTGTTCGTATTCCGCTTCCGAATGGGGAAACACATTCGATACAAGGAGAAAGGAGCGGTACTATGCTAAGGATCATTACTAGTATGAAGGCCCGGAAGTGCTTACGAAAGGACTATCAAGCAATCTTAGCACACGTAACATAAAAGCCAGCGGAGGAGAGAAAACTCAAGGATATACCGATCGTTCGAGACTACCCTGAAGTATTTCCCGAAGACTTGCCCGAACTTCCACCTCCGAGACAAGTCGAGTTTCGAATCGATCTGGTACCCGGAGCCACACCAATAGCGCGATCACCATACCGGCTAGCGCCATCAGAAATGCAAGAATTGTCTAACCAACTACAGGAGTTGATAGACAAAGGATTCATAAGACCGAGTTTCTCGCCTTGGGGAGCCCCGGTCTTGTTTGTCAAGAAGAAGGATGGATCCTCCCAAATGTGCATCGATTACCGGGAATTAAACAAGCTGGCTATTAAGAACCGGTATCTACTTCCGAGGACCGATGACTTGTTCGACCAACTTCAAGGATCCAGTTGTTATTCGAAGATCGACTTACGTTCAGGATACCATCAGTTATGAATTCAAGAGGAGGATGTTCCTAAGACCGCATTTCGGACTCGTTATGGTCACTATGAGTTCATGGACATGTCGTTTGGGTTAACCAATGCACCAGTTGTATTCATAGACCTCATGAATAGAGTGTGCAAGCCCTACCTGGATAAATTCGTGATTGTTTTCATCGATGACATTTTGATATACTCACAAACTCAAGAAGAACATGAGCAACATTTGACACTAATCTGGGAATTACTGAAGAACGAGAAGTTGTAAGCTAAATTCTCGAAATGTGATTTTTGGATTCGAGAAGTGCAATTTCTTGGGCATGTGGTCAACGCGAAGGGTATACATGTTGACCCATCCAAGATTGAAGCGATAAAGAATTGGGAAGCACCAAATACTCTGACCGAGGTGCGACAATTCCTAGGTCTGGCAGGCTATTACAGACTGTTTATCAAAAATTTCTCCAAGATAACCCAGCCAATGACGACCTTAACCCAGAAAGATAAAAAGTTCGATTGGTGCGAAAAGCAAGATGCAAATTTTCAGCTGTTGAAACAGAAACTTTGTTGCGCTCCGATCTTGTCCCTTCTAGAAGAAACAGACGGATTTGTGGTATACCGTGACGAATCACACCAAGGTCTTGGTTGCGTATTGATGCAAACGACAAGGATATTGCATACGCGTCCCGACAGCTCAAAGTTCAGGAGAAAAACTACACCCCCTATGACTTAGAACTGGTAGCCATAGTTTTTGCACTCAAGATCTGGAGGCATTACCTGTACGGTACTAGATATACTATTTTCACTGACCACAAGATTCTCCAGCACATCTTTGACCAGAAAGAGTTAAACATGAGGCAACATAGATGGGTCGGTTACTTAACGACTACGAGTGTGAGATTCCCTATCATCCCAGTAAAGCAAACGTCGTAGCTGATGCCTTGAGTAGAAAGGAACGAACCAAAACTCTATGAGTGCGAGCATTGGGGATGACAATTCACACGAGTTTAACCACTCAAATTTGCGATGCTCAGTTAGAAGCACTTAAGGAGCGAAACCTGAAAGATGAGTCCTTACGGGGTATGGATAAGCAATTTGAGATCAAATCCGATGAAACCTGTTACTTCATGGATCAGATTTTTGGGTACCAAGCTTTGGGAGCTTGAGGGATTTAGTAATGGACGAAGCACACAAGTCCAAGTACTCGATTCACCCAGGCTCTAACAAGTTGTATCAGGATCTCAAGGAACTTTACTGGTGGCCCAACATGAAAGCTGTCATCGCCACCTACGTTAGTAAGTGTCTAACATGTTCAAAAGTTAAGACTGAATATCAAAAACCGTCAGGGCTATTACAACAACCAGAGATTCCACAATGGAAATAGGAGCAGATTTCCATGGATTTCATCACAAAGTTACCCAAGGCATCCGGTGGTTTTGATATGATTCGGGTAATTGTAGACCGGCTGACAAAGTTTGCACACTTTTTGCCGATTAAGGAAACTGATAAAATGGAAAGGTTGACCAGAATTTATCTTAAGGAGGTTGTCTCGAGACATGGAGTGTAGTCTCCATCATTTCAGATCGAGATTGCCGATTCACCTCTGGGTTCTGGCAATCTCTACAGAATGCATTGGGTACGAGATTGGATATGAGTACCGTGTATCACCCCCAAATGAATGGTCAAAGTGAAAGGACTATTCAGACTTTGGACGATATGCTAGAGCTTATGTGATTGATTTCGGGAACAAATGGGATACTCATCTACCATTGGTTGAGTTCTCCTACAACAACATTTATCACACTAGCATCAAAGCCGCACCTTTTGAAGCACTTTATGGAGAAAAGTGTTGATCACCTCTATGCTGGACAGAAGTTGGGGATAGCCAGCTTACTAGGCCAGAGATCATTCACGAAACAACAGAAAAGATCGTCCAGATTCGGGACAAATTGAAGGTTGCGTGTGATCGTTATAAGAGTTACGCTGACGTGAGACGTAAACCGTTGGAATTCCAGGTTGGAGATAAGGTTTTACTCAAAGTGTCACCCTGGAAAGGAGTTATTCTCTAAGGAAAGCGTGGTAAGCTAAACCCTAGATACATTGGACCTTTTGAGGTCCTGGCAAGCATTGGTCCCGTATCTTACAAGCTCAAACTGCCACAAGAACTCAGTGGTGTTCACGCCACTTTCCACGTGTCAAATCTGAAGAAGTGTTTATTAGACGAGACACAGGTCACACCACGTGAGAAAATCTGGGTTGATGATCGACTCCATTTCATCGAAGAACCAGTTGAGATCATGGACCGGGAGGTCAAGAGAGTGAAACAGAGTCGCATTCCCATAGTAAAGGTTAGGTGGAACTCTAGACGAGGACCAGAGTTTACTTAGGAACGCGAGGACCAAATGAAGCACAAGTACCCGCAGTTTTTCGAAACTGCACCAGTCACAGACGATACTAGTTGAATTTCAGGACAAATTTCTTTTTAACATGAGGAGTATGTGACAACCGGCAAATTCAGGTCGATATCCGTCCCCGTCTCTGTCATAATTTCCATACATCATATACGTGTTAGACTTAATTATAGCTAATTAAGATCATTTCATAAATAGCAAAGTCCATTCATAACATTTCACGCATCGTTAATTCGGTAAATTACCGGGTCACACGCAATATAACCGGCACACACGAACGTTGGTGATAATTATTACTTATCTTCTAATAAATATTTCGAGATGTTACAACACTATTTTAGAACATAAATATGTGCGTGTGTTTACTTATATCAACTTAGTACTTTAACGTGCACACTTACCGTTTCACCGGTGTATTTTATTTTAACGCGTTATTCCGCAATATTTAAGTATTAAACATATGTGTTTGCATGTTAGTAAACCCCTAAATAGATAATGTATAATTTTTGTTGAGCTCTATTTTAATAAAATTTCTATTTTATATCACGTCCGATTTATACCCGCTACCGTAGTAATAGCCAATTATTTAACTTTAACTTAGGGATCCAAATACATTAACTTAGTAAATTAAGTTTACCGATTTTTATTTTTGCTTTTCTCCTGTTTGACACCATCCGAAGACTACAAGCACCTATCCATTTTGTTTGAAGATTTCTACCTTTTGGATAAGTCACTTTTAAATGAGTTGCCAACTTACACACACAAACCACTTTCCATGAAAGCCTCGTAAACCCCATTTCCTTCTTCTTTTTTGCCAACATGACATACACACACTATTTAACTTTTCCCAATAACCAAGCTTTCCATATTTGAGTATGTGCTTTATACATGCACCACACTCCAACCCTTAACCCATTCCAAGTTTCCAACCTCAAACCCTCACTACAAAACAAAATACCATTTAGTGGCATACGAAAAGTACCACAAAAAACCCAAAAAGTGTCACTAAAGACCCCTTTAGAAATGGGTGGCACACAAAAAAAGTGTCACTAGAAGCGTTGCCACTAAAGCCTTTTAGTGACACTTTTTTGGTCTGTCACAACAAACTTTTAAGCTTTTAGTGGCACTTTTTTTTGCCACTATTAAAAAAAGACTTTTATGGCACAAATTTTATGTCGGTAAAAACTATATCTAGTGAAATATCTATACTACTTTTAGTGGAACATAATTTTTGCCACAAAAATCACATAAAATTAAATGCCAATATAGACGTTTATCATATTAGTTTTGATTAATTAAAATCATTATTTATTTACAATATAAAATAAAAATAAAACTGTAAAATGTAGAAATCATAATATCATTACTTCAATTAAAAGTTCAACCATCTTCCAAACATATTCCGAATGTATGCAAACAAATGTCTACTAAGTGTAAGTCTAAATATCAAACATATAAAAGACAAAACTAACAAATGTTTGAATAAAAACTAGAAACTTCATTATGTTCATGAACCTGTTTCATAATTTTCATGGGAGTAATATGATCTTCATGTTAACTATTTTTTACAATGATACTATCAGTTACCTACTAAAAAATTAAAGACCTTTTAATATGAAAACAATGACACTATTTAAAATGCAAATAATTAAATATTGTCCACTACATATGTGAAAAGTGGGAACATAAAAGTAATTACCATTATTATTTTGGCTTCTTGAAGATGACGCTTGGTTAACTGATAAAGAGTTGTTAGTGATCGAAGAAACAATACCAGGGACCTAAACATATTAATGAAAACAAATGTTATTACATAGATACATAATCATAAAAGAACAAATACTAGTTCATGCATGTAAGTACCTGTAAATTCATATTGCCAAGAACCGTAGACAAGTTTGCCAAGAACCGTAGACAAGTTTGCATCAGAGATATGTTCTTGGATGATGTTCAACATAACACTAACAACATTCTTTAGCTCGTGAATAGTTTGTGAATCCGTCGAAGAATTACCATTACTTTTTGAGGTCGGCATCCTTCCAACTAATCGAACATACCCTCTTTTCTCTGGGCCTTTGACTTTTGAGTATTCATCATTTGTAAAATCATCTACATCTTCGGGTGTGCTTGTAGAGTCACTTGAAATAGCTTTTAATGAAGCATAAATACATAATAATAGAGGTAATCTTAAAATAATTAAACACACACATGATTAGACCTAGCAAAACGGGCGGGTCAGGTTGGGTAGGAACATTTAAAATACATAAAAATACATTACCACAACTTTCGTAGCTTTATCATCGACAATACTTCCATCTTGATGAGCGAGTTGTTATATACATTTCTCCTCGTGTCGGGTATACACCATTATTCTTTGTTGCCTATATTTTATGTTTGAAGGTTAGTAAGGGAAATAAAAACCAAAAAATACAATAACTTATGTCAAAATGGCTAGAATAATACCATTTCATGAGCAAGTCAAGCAAACGATTTTGTCCCAATTACATTAGGCTCCTTCAACTTTGAGCGGCTCGATCTTTTCACAGCACACGTACTCTATGGTAAATGGTAAATTAATACATGATAGGACTTCTCTTATCTAGTTCCATAATTATACATATATACATATTGTATAAGAAATCAAAGTTACATATCATTGTTACCTGGAATTCCGGATTGAACCAACGAGTAACAAGTTCTTTAAATTGAGTTGGATTCACCTTATTATCATTGTTAGTTTGTTGTGCCACAATCATCAATAGTAAGGCTTGGATCATATCCGCGTGCCTTTAATAAACCTTTCCATGCTCTCCATTTTTTTCCCATGTTATGCAAGATCCATTTTTTAATCTCACTTGTTTCAGCCGGATGAATACTAAACTTGGACTACAAATCAAAATTATATATATTAGCATATACCTCTTACCTTAATGAGTGGATACATATCAAGCTTGATAAAAGACATACCTTTATGAGTGAATACATATCTTCTTTCTTTTGCATGGGAACCTTTCTGCAGTCAGAATATTCTATTTATACATGATCGGCCATCCTCACAAGTGTCCCAATGTACTGAACAAGTTCATTACCTCCATCCCCTACTTGCTTTCCAAACTTGTTAAATGTGACAACTATTCTTTGGGTACTATTCATTTTCCATGTTTCAGCTTTTTGGGTATAACCCCTAACCTTTTTCGAAGCACCTAAACAAGTTTCGGTAAAATAAAACAGCAAGTAAAGAAAAGAGGAAACAGAAACAGATAAACATTCATGAATGCAGCAAACCACGTATTGAATGAAACAAACCACATCATTTTGGGTTAAAAACACTAAAAAAAATTATTTTCTATTAAAATACTATAGGAATTCTTACAATAACTAGTTTAAAGTTAGAGGTGAAGCTGTAAGTGTGTTTTTTACGTGTGTTAGCATAAGAAATGCTACAATAACTATCAGCTTCAAGTTAATAACTAAAAGTAGTTATCTTTAGTTATCTATTGCATTTATTTCTGACAGTGTTGAGAATCTTGCAGGGTATCTAGCAACTGATAATAAACCAAACATAGATATCTTGCACAGTTAAAAAATTAATATTCCATTCTGCATAGAGATATTTGGAAAAAGGTGTGTTAAATTCTAATTATACACTAAACATACAATCTAATCGGTAGCCAAACAGCAAATTACATATTTTTAGCCTTTAAATTGCTTTTATATCCTAATACAGGAAAACATATCTTTTTCAAATAAAAGTACAGTTTTGCTAACTTGATTTATTGAATAAATTCATAAATATAACTGCTTCAACCTTTAGCAAATATCTTTGACAACTCTAGCCTTAAAACAAAAAATAACAAAATGTATCTCACACCTCTAATTGATAAATCTAAGCCCTAGACAACAAGAATGAACAAATTTCTACAAAACGTACAGAATCTAGCATAAAAAACGGTAACAACTAGACGATAAATTACATAATTACTATGACTAAATGAATAATAAGAGTTCAATAGCATAGATCCACATAAGATAAATTACTATGGGAAGAAGTAATGTGACTAAACTATATATTTTACAACATAAATGTGCCAGATTGCAGTTTTAGAATTACAGTACCTTGTTCGGACTGACATTCTTGAGAATTTGATTGACCACCTTGCATTTCACTGATATAATGATCTTGAGTTTCAGAAGCCTCATGGTCCTCAACATGGTCCTCACATGATCAATGAAGTCAGTAGAAGTGATACGTAAACTCTTGCGCTTACCCATATTGTCTATTCCAAAAACATGCAATACAAATATCAATATTTACCACAAAATATTAAACTAATATGCAACTCACGTGTCCCAAATATAATACATACACATATATAGTAGATAAAACATCAATATTTACCACATAGTATTAAAATAATATAAAAGAAACTACATCAAGGTTTACCACATAATACTAATGAGTAATCAAAAAAGAATTGAGTCATTATCGTTTTCTTCAACATCTGCTTCATGTTCCATATCTGGTGTAATGTCTATGCCATCTTCACCATCATCCCTAATCCTATGCAAGTTAGGCACATCAAATGTGCAATCATTCGAATAAGGACCGACTTGATCATCAATACTTCCCATGTCAAATACATCTCTTACTTTTACATATCTGACGACCTCCCAATCTTTATGCTTCGGGATCTGTGACATAGAACGCCTTATCAACTTGTGATGCCAATATAAATGGATCATCAGTTAAATTAGCCCCTGTATGTGCCTTGTATGAGAAATTCACCAATGTTACACCATTATCTAGCTTGCATCCCCTATTGATGTCAACCCAATCACATTTGAATAAAAATACCCGTATTTGACCTGAGTAGTTTAACTCAATAATTTCATTCAGTTTACCATAGTAGTTAATCACGCCATGAACAGGCCTTCTGTCTCAACTACTAGCATAATTTGCACCTTCTACAGTAACAAAGACACCGCTGTTTTAGGTTCTTAGTGAGTTCTCTAGATTTTTTTTGTGAAAACGGTAACCCTTAACAAGGTATCCAGAGTATCGTTTCACACTTCTAAGTGGACCACGAGCAAGCCATTTTAGATCTGCAGTTACTTCATCACCTTGCTCTTCCATACGTGCAATCCACAACATAGTTGATAAGAGTCATTACACTAAGATCCTAAATAACAAACTATAGCATATTCGATATTTATTTCGAATTACCCTTCTATTGAACAAATCAGTAAACTCTTGCCCATGAATCTTGTTCATTTCATAATCTGGTAGCCAACGAGAACGATATTGTCCCTTAACTATCCGTTTGTGTTCCCTAAACAGAAAACTCATATTACTATTTTTTTGTGATAGATGAGTAAAGAGCAAGGGTATCTAATAACATAAGAAAAATAGATCATCTTACTCTCGAAAAGGTGTAACCGACTCAACATTGAATAATACATAACGATGTGCTTTTGTGAGAGACTTCTCATCAATGTCTGAATTTGATGATTTCCTTCTTTTGTGAATAGATACCCCCAAATGCAATTTACGACCTATTGCCCGACCGGGGCAGAGATTGTTGGATTCGTCAATGAGATTTTGGTGACCCTCATCATCATTCCTAATTGCTCTAGTGAAGACCGTTTCTACATTTGATAGATATCTACAGCAAAATGTTATACTTTCTTCAGCTATATAACCTTCAGCAATTGATCCTTCAGGATGAGCTCTATTATGAACGTATGACTTAAGTTTTAGAAGGTCCCTATTCGTGTCACAGTTACAAGTCACCCATCATTTAGAAAGTTAAAAATTGTAGATAATAACGAATAAGATTTATACAAAAGTTATTTACCATTCAATAGGGTACATCCCCCGAAACGCAACAGGACCTCCAAACTTAACCTCTCTAGTTAAATGGATCACCAAGTGCACCATTACAGTAAAAAATGATGGAGGAAATATGTAGGTCTCGGGAGCCTCGTCGCGCAGCGGAAATTACACGATCTGTTCTGCGATTTGTGTGAGAACAAAGAAACTAGACAGAGAAACACGAACAAAGACAAAAGATAATGAAACGAAACGTAATCCATAACAAAGAAGTCATCCCGTATTACAGACTACATACCGAAGGAACACACATCTCTCATCTAAGCTCACGGTCCAGGGGTTAGGAGAGCTCTTCCCGACCCGGATAAACCTAGTTCCAGAATTCCACCTACAAATGAAGACAAGTCTTCTATTTATAGGGGCAGGAACACTTCCTGCGTACTTGACAAGTACGCAAGGCAAAAGCCTTGCGTACTTGACAAGTACGCAAGGCAAAAGCCTTGCGTACTTACTAAGTACGCATGGTTTGGTCATACGTACTTGACAAGTACGCAAGGCAAAAGCCTTGCGTACTTACTAAGTACGCAGGACCAAACTGGTGTGCGGGCTAAGTACTCAGGAACACCCTCCTACGTACTAGCCACGTACACCGATACATAGAATTTAATCTATAGTTACAAAACATGTTTCTACAAAATATCTTCTCTAGTTTACATAAAGTGAGAGAAACTTTAGACTCAAGAAAATGTAGATCAACTTCAGATAAATCCTTGTAGCAAATGGTCCTAAAAAAAAGCATAACTCGATTATAACGCCTACATTTTTTTTTTAAACAGATAAGTAAGCATGACGCAATCATTTCCCATATGAGCAGTCTATGAAGTTTAGATCATTTCTGATGTACTATCATTTCCTCTTTTCTCAAGTTAACTTTGAAATTTTCTCCATTTTCTATATATATATTTTTTTTGATTTTTGTAAAATATTTTAAAACTAAAAGAACTATACAGAAAATTTAAAAGAATTGAAAATTTAACTTCCATGAATTGAAATGATTTAAGAAAACCTAGTTTTCACTCAGGATTGAACATTCCTATCAAGTTGACAAGATGCTCAAAACGGGATCGATCAAATGCCTTTATGAAAAGGTCAGCAAGATTGTCATCCGTGTGAACTTTTACAAGTTCAATTAAATGCTTTTCAGCACAATCACGGATGAAATGATGGCGAATCTCTATATGTTTAGTTTTGGAATGTTTCACCGGGTTATTTGTGATGGACATGGTGGCATTGTTGTCAATGAATAGAGGAGTTCCAGTGAAGTTTAAGCCGTAGTCTCTCAACTGCTGTTGAATCCACAGTATCTGAGAACAACCGCTCGCTGCAGCAATGTATTCTGCTTCACAAGTTGAGACAGAAACCGTTGACTGCTTCTTGCACTGCCAGGAGACCAGCCTGTCTCCTAAGAATTGACATCCACCAGAAGTTGACTTTCTGTCAAGGTTACAACCGCCATAATCTGAATCAGTGTAGGCTTTGAAGTCGAATGACTGCTGCTTAGAGTACCAAAGACCTAATCGGGGTTTCCCTTTCAGATATCTGAAAATTCTCTTCACAGCTATCATATGTGACTCCTTTGGTTGAGACTGAAACCTTGAGCACAAACATACAGCAAACATTATATCGGGTCTTGAAGCTGTGAGATACATAAGTGATCCGATCATCCCACGGTACAACCTGTTGTCCACATCCTTTCCATCTCTGTCGGGATGCAAACCATGATTGACTGGGATTGGTGTGCCATAAGTAGTGCTATCACTCATCTTGTATTTTGACAAGATGTCCTGCATGTACTTAGTTTGATGTAGATAAATACCATTCTCTCTTTGACTGACTTGCAGACCTAGAAAGAATGACAGTTCACCAATACATAGAATTTAATCTATAGTTACAAAACATGATTCTACAAAATATCTTCTCTAGTTTACATAAAGTGAGAGAAACTTTAGACTCAAGAAAATGTAGATCAACTTCAGATAAATCTTTGTAGCAAATGGTCCTAAAAAAAGCGCATAACTCGATTATAACCGAGCTTACATGGTCTGGCAAAGTTCCATGTAATTCAACTGGAAAATACTCTTGCATTAACATGTGAAAATCATAACTTTTCATCCCAATTAGTTTGCACTCATTTAATTGTACACATCGAGAGATATTGGATGAAAATTCATTTGGAGGCTTGATTAACTTGAGGGTTTTTAAAAAATCAGTCTTTACACCCCGACTCATTTGATAGCAAGCTTTTGGCATGAAAGTGATATTACTTCTAGGTCGCTTCTTTGGATTCAATTCCTTTCTTATACCCATTTGTTGTAAGTCAAGTCTTATTTTATAGTTATCTTTTGACTTTCCTTCTTGTCCTAGCAAAATCCCTACTATGTTGTCACAAACATTCTTTTCAATGTGCATCACATCAAGACTGTGGCGAAATAGCAAATGCTCCTAATATGGCAACATAAAAAAAATAATTTTCTTTTTCCATGGACCACCAACAACATTGTCAAAAAGAAATTCCATGTCACCTAATTTTTGAGAACCTCCTCTCCAGAAGGAGGAATAGGAGCAACTCTTAATTCCTGACGTCCAACAAAGGATCTAATGTCTGAACGCCAATGATGGTCAGATGGAAGCCACCTCCTATGACACATACAGGACATTAGTTAGCCATTTAGAATCGGTACCAAAACCACATATAGGACATGCAAATTCTCCTTTAATACTCCAGCCAGACAGATTGGCATAACCTGGAAAGTATTATATGGTAGAAATAATAGAAGCCTTCAACCAGAAGTATTGTTTCATTGAGGCATCAAATGTATTCACTCCATCCTCCCATAACTCCTTCAACTCTTTTATCAGAGGTTGCATATACACGTCTATCTTGTTTCTAGGACTTTTAGGACCTGGGATGATTAAAGAAAGAATAAAATTTGGTTGCTTCATAACCAACTATGGTGGCAAGTTGTATGGAATAAGAAAAACTGGCCAAATACTGTGTGCCACATTCATTGTCCTAAATGGGTTGAAGCCGTCAGTTGCAAGATCTAGACGAACATTACGAGGATCACAAGAAAATTCAGGAAACTTTTCATCAAAATCTTTCCAAACTAATGCATCTGCTGGATGCCGCATTTTTCCATCTTTCACACGCTCTATATGATGCCACTTCATAAGGTTAGACGAATTTGATGACATAAACAATCTTTGAAGTCTAGGCTTTAAAGGAAACCACCTTAACACTTTTGAAGCCTTCTTCTTAGGAGGACTCACTTCGTGTTCTTGATTAGCTTCATGAACTTATCATCTAGATGATCCACAAAAAGAACAAACTTCATCATTCTCCTTGTCATCCCAAAACAACATGCAACCATTAGGACATGAATGGATTTTTTCATATCCTAATCCAAAGTTGGCCATGATTTTCTTCACTTGTTGTGTTGTTTTATGTAACAAATTTCCTTCGGGTAACAAATCCTTTAGAAACTCTAACAACGTAGAGAAAGATTTGTTACTCCATCCATTGAGACACTTTAAATGGTACAAATGCACCACACATGATAATTTGTTGTATTTGCAATTCGGGTAGACCTTTTCTTCAGCTTCCTTGACAAGGTCATCAAATTTGTTTCTTCTATTGTTCGTCTCTTGACTATTATTCAAAACATTCTCATGTATCTCCACTCCATTTCCACCTTTTGTTTCAAAAATATCATTCAACATTTCATGCATTTAATGGTGAAATATCTCTTCTTCCTCATTAAAGGTTGTGCTCGTCGATGCCCATGATAGACCCATTTCAAGTATTCTAGCCGAAACCCTGAACATATAATGTGATCTAGAACAATTTGTCTACTCTGATATTTCATGTTTAGACAATTCATACATGGACACTTTATCGTCCTCCCATTGACACATGCTCACTCAAATGCAAAATTCAAGAAGGTTTGCACTCCATTAGAAAAGTTTGACTTGACATTGGTGCAAGATACATCCAAGATCTATCCATGACTATTCATAATGAAAAATAACAAACTTAGTAACTATTATTCAAGCATTGTAAGTGGTACTACATACAAGGGTTTTATAACTATTTAAATGAACTTATAATCTCAAATTGAAGCATCTGTATTAATAAGGTCAAGTCCACATATAGTTAACATCTAATACATGTCTCACATGTCCACAACTAAAAACAAATAAGTGACTGGAAAACTATGATTACATATACATAGTTAATATAGGCATAACTAGTAGTGTATTTCAATAGTCAAATGAATGTATTAAGTATACTAACTATGTATATGTTGGTTTATTTTAAATCAGAATCTTAAGAATTTTTCAAACAAAATTTCCAGACACAAATATTGATCATATATGACTAGGGAAAGAGAATTACCTCAAAGGTTGAACAGAAGTTAAGGTTGGGGTACGCACAAGCTCGAACCTAAATCAACTGTTAAAAACCATATATGAGATGCTTCAAGCATATACTTTCCTTATGTACCTAACTAAAAAAACTGATTATTATGTCTACAATACACAAGAATCAGATAATCGATTTCCAAACGCAGATCTAAAGTTTGTAGTTTTCTTCATTTGCTAGAATTTTCATAAAAAAACATCTTAATTAACACAATGACATTTAATAATATTTTTCACAATCATGAAATTTGGGCCTGACAAATTAAAGCCTACCACTTCTGTTCAACTTTTGGTTAATAAGCATTATGCTATATTGTTAGATAAAGATAGAGAATCCTAAAAAGTTGATAAATTTTTGAATTGTTATTAAAAACATATTAGTAATAATGTTTTTATATGTCAACAGGATCAGAACTGGAGTTTGTTTAACGATTTGGATTTGATTATGATGTTGTTGAGTAATTTTCCATATGGTATAATGAGATGGCAAATTAAGAGTTTTGTATTAGTAACTAATAAGAAATTGGTCTTGATTAGTTCTAAACTTATACCATGTTTATTACAAGTAATTCCCACCTTTCCATTTTAAATATCCACATCAATTCCACTAGTTTTTTTTTTGCTGTGAAGACTAGGACTGTGCAAAAAAATAGGTTATGAACCTGAAGAACCGACAGAACCAGAAAATCCTAACCGCCAGAACTGATTATTATGCATCAGGTTCGGTTTTCGATTCCTATGATGACCCTTAATCAGAGTCGGTTCAGTTCCAGAACTGAATGTCTATTTTAAAAACAGGAAGACACGATTATAACATTAAGCTAGTTATTTTAGGACCCTTTAAACAAATAAACGTTGTTCAAAAATATTAGATCATTAACCGATTTTGCACATCTTAAACAAGTTCTGCATCCTAAACATAAGATGTTTAAATAGGCAATCACAAACACCCCTCTAATAAATGCTTTTCACATACCAATCTACCTTTTCGGGTTATTTCACACGAAAATAATGTAAAAAAAATTAAAAAAATAACAAGATATATTCTAAGCATAAAGTAGTTAATCTTATGAAACTGGAATGGGAACATTCAAGCGCTCTAATCTACAATCAGAATTTCATCCATGTTTTAGATACATTTTCACAAAATTAACAAACCAATTGGCAGAATCTCATGTAAAATATATCAAAAACCCTAAAAGAAGCACATAAAATCTACAACCCGGCCTCTTCTTCTTTTTTATCTCTTTGACAAAAAATTTAAACACCCACAAGTCCCAATGACTTTTGTTTGCTACCAATGATCCACCATTTTATATGACTCTCTTCTCAGATGAACTTATCACACAACAAATTTGCAAAACTTATACCTTTCTCCCACTCTCCCTTGTTTACGGCCACACCAAGCCACACCCAATCTCCATTTCTAGTCAAGCATCTAAGTGTGTTCAAGCCCCTTTTTAGTGAAGGTCAAGTGCTCAAGTGGTGATTCCAAACAACCTACTCCATTCCATTCATCTTGTCTTGATTGCTTCTAGTGAGAAAATCCCCTACTCATTTAAATTTTGTTCTTGTTTTAAGCTTTCTTTTACATACAAGTGTTATGTACTAAACTTCACCTACAAAAATCTATTTTATTAAACATAGAGTTTCTAGAAAATGACTACATGAGACTTGTGTTTGTGTAAAAATAGAAATAATAATTTTATGGATTCATGAACAAAAATAAAGTGTATATTCTAAATATACATCAAGTGGGTTTACCTTGTCCATAGAAATTTTGTAATGTTTAACATGTGATATTATGAATATTAGTTCCTTACAAGTTTATATTTTCTTGGTTAAGTTATGTCAAAATTGTGAAAGTTAAATTATTACTAGTCGGTTGTTCATAAGATTATTGTTATGTTTTCTATTTGGAAATGTATATATATATTAACATTTATGTTTATATAAAAAAGATGATAGAAAAACTTATTTATGTTAAAGTCCATCTATTTTAAATATATAAGTATTTGGAAAGAAAGACTAGATCTTAAATTTTATATATGTCTTTATAAATATATACTTGTATATATTTTGGTAGTGAAAATGAAAACTGATAGTTTATTTTGATGTTATATTCCTAAAAGTTATATTTTGTAGAAAATAATATAAATATTATTTTTTATCTAAAACCATGGCGCATTTCGAAAACATTACTTTAAATAAATAAATAATATATTTATTTACCGTTCGCATCGAGTTACGACTCGGGTCGAGTCAAACTTTATTTTGAAACCCAAAATCTATGTTGACACCAAATTATAGAAGACATGGACACACTTGATCGAGAATATGAATTATATTTATTTTATATAAATAAATGTTTTTTTGAGTAACAAATACATATCACCAACGGGTCATCGAGTCAAAACGTTTTAAACCAAAACTTACACACATAATATAACATAACGAGTTGGGTGAAACTGTTATATGACCAACAAGGATGTAGAATCATTACTTAGACCTTAAGGTGTCTTATATATTCTAGGGCACGCATAGGTCGGTTTACACATGGACTTTTGCTACTTACACGTTTACGGTACTCACGCATCAGGTGAGTCTAACGGCCCCATTTTTACTTATTTTCCTTTTGGAGAAGATTACATTCATACTTAATGTTTTCATTGGACACAATTTCACTTACATGATTTCACATATTACATAAGCAGTTTCATATTGTCACACCCCCAAAATCCACTAACGGAGTTTTACCGCGAGGCATGTGACAAACCAGGATCTCAGTCATTAGTCATATAAAACGACACTATATGAGTTTAATAAAAACCATTAATATTCAGAGTAAATGCGGAAGCGATAAATAAAGTATTTAATGCGCAAAACAAACGTGCCCAAAAGTCAAGTTTAATAATATCAGGTAGATATTTTAATGTTTAAAATGTGTTTGCAATAACTAAAAGGACTCCAATGCATGTCCTAATTGTGCACCCGTGCCTTAGCGACCTTAGTAAACATGTAAGAAAATGTGTTAACACTAGGTTGGTGACTGCACAGGTTTCAGTTCATATTAATGTTTGCCATATTATATACATTCAATATATATATATATGTATATATATATACACATATATATATATATATATATCAATAGGTAGCTAACCTATGTTCATGTTACTAAAGCGTTCGCAACCGAAGCTGACTGTTTGTTGTGTTTGATGCCTTCCACCATGTCTATCAACAGTGATGACATGTTTAGGTGAATATTACACCTGTTCGACCTCCAGTCGAGTTAGTGCGACTAACGCGGGTGGGGTTTGTCAAACCCAGTAGTACTACTCAAGATTACCTCTCTAAGTTCATATTAAACGGTTCGATGTGTAAGGACTTTCATGATAGAGTGTTACGCTTAGCTTTAACAAGTGATAATATAAGAATTATAGTAATCATATGTTTGCGTCATGTTTTCTCCCCCTAATTTAAAACAGTAAATGTGGCCGTGAAACTCACCTGAGTGTGTAGAGTGTAGTAATTAGCACCTTACAAGGATGTAACAAAACCACAAATAGTTTGCAATCGGACAGTCTACGAATGCCCTAGAATATGTTTACGATTGTTAGGAACACGTAGGAATTTTTTGACGACGATACGGAAAGGTCGGGTGTCTCAAATATGCTTATGATTAATCGACTAGGAAATCATGACATCGGAATTAGTAAAATCCCTAGTTTAGTAGCTAGTATGAAAATGTCACCAAAAAGTATAACCACTAGGAACATAATTGTGAAATTATAACATGATATTTTATATATACATATATATATATATATATATATATACATATATACATATATATATATATATACATATATATATATATATAATGTTTTTGGAAAATCTTGAGATAATAATAATCGTGGGTTTTTGTGAATTAAACAATTGTTTAAGTGATAATATAAATAATTATATTATTTTTAAAATGAAAATAACATTTAAAATGAATTTGAAGTGCAATCCCGAGCACACGGGCATTTTCCGGTGTGAAAACGTGATAATATAACATTATAATAATATAGGAAATTATTTTTGTAGGATCGTAAGATTACAAGGTGATTCTATTCTAGTTGATATTGGTGGAAACAATAGCAACCAATAAAGTAAACAAGTAAACAGCAAGAATACTGATAAATGCACTGTTGTATTAGACTTCTGAGATTACAAGATTACAAGTAAAACTCTATCAAGAAGCACAACAAGCACACTTACAATTGAAGTGTTTACACAGTATTTATACTAACTTAGAATCAAGACAAACCCTTCATTCTAAGGATCAGATCTAACACAAGCCGTTGATCTTATTTATTAATCTAAATTACACGTAAAGGCTAATCTAGTTAACTTTACTGAAACGTCATCTTAGGCATCATTGTTTGCATGCTTGGAGAAGAGCGTCATTGTCCTTTATTGGTTGCACCGGTGAGGTTCCTTCTGCTTGGAGTGTGGCAGTTGCTTTTGCAGAAAGGTGTCAGAGGCGCTTCGCATGGATAGTCAGCTGCAACGTTTGGTCTTCAGAGAATAAGGCTATCAGCAGCAGAGATGAGGACCAGCAGCAAGATTGATCTATCCGCAGCTACTGAGGATATGCCTATCAGCAGCAACATGTGTTGAATGCTGCTGATAAGCCTATCCGCAGCTACTTTGGTCTTCAGCAACAGACAAAGTATCAGCAGCTGTTTTGGTCAGCACCAATCTTGTGTTGTCCGCAGCAGTTGTACTTAGAACAATTTTGTAGCAATCAGTCTTTGGTTCTACAAACTCCCCCTAGACTGATGCTACCAAAATTCTTCTAGTCCCTCTGTTGCTGAAGCTTTTTCATGTGGTCGACTATCCTTGCTACTTCATACCCTCGAGGATCCTTGCTGGGGTTATCAAGAGGAAGTCCAGACAGAGTCTTGATGTCCTTACTTGGCATTTTGAAGATTGCCTTGCTTGAACATCTCATCTGGTGACCCTTGACATTTGTGATGGTGAACTCATTCTTCTCAGCATTGTAGGACCATCGTGCAAATGGATAGTGGGATTGTAGAGGTCTAACATCTAAGACTGCATCTTTGCTGGGGTTGAAGTGATGTTTGATCACCAGCACAAGATGTTTCCCGCCATCATTTGCAGGTATGATTTCTTCACCCAGCTCCATGATTCTCTTGAGATCTGAATTTGGAAGTTGTAGAACCTCATCAACAGACTTGTAAATCGACCTTCTTCGTTCAGTTCTCCCCCTGAATACTTCAAACCACTGATCTTGGGTACTGTAAAACCATTGGACTATTTCTCTGGAGTCTTCAGGTTTGGATATGGGTTTGGATTTCTTCAAGAGTGGCTGTTGATGAGAAGGAGCTGGGTGGGATGTTTTGAACTTTTTGGGTTGAGGAGAGGAAGGCTTGGGGATGTTTGTGGATGGTGTTTGGAAAGTGGAAGTAGTTTCTGGTGCAGAGGTACTTTGTTTCTTGACTGGTCTCTTTCCCAGTCTTTCTTCCTCTTCCTTTTTCACTTTTATATATAGGGCTTATAGGTTCATGAAGGACATGGGACCTAACCTTTTTCCACTTTCTCCCCTTACCTTAAGGAAGTCAATCATCACCTTCCTTTCTTCATGGGTCCTTTGGTTAAGGGCAATGGCTTTCTTTGACTTTTGTCGAGCTTTCTCTTTTTCTTCATCTTTCTTTTTCTTTGCCAATTCCCCCTGCTGACCCATGAAGGCTCTGTAGATCTCTTTGTTTGAAAGTTTTTCAATGTAGTCTACATCCTCACCTTGAGAGATCAGAGCTTCAGTCCACTCCTCCCTTAATTCTTTTGCTAATTTAGAATCAGTGATTCTAAACTTAGCATCTTCCTTCCTCTTCTTTTCATTCTCCTCTTCTACTTCCTTTGCAAACTGTTGCTGCAGCTGTCTGGCAAGTTGTTCATCTTCCTCAACTTGAGACCCTACATGGATTTTAACTTTCATCTCATCCAGCTGTTTGGCATACAGCTGGATTGTCTGTTATCTTAGGAGTATGGCTGTCTTTCTTTCTTGATGCCTTTGTTTATGAGCCATCTCTTCTTCTTCTCTTTTCCTTCTTCTTTCTTCTTTCTCCTTCTTTTCTTTTCGCAACCTCTCTTCATCCTCTTCTGTCATAATGCCCTTCCCTTTATTAACATTGGATGCCTCTGCTCTGGCTTCACTGATCACAGAAACAGCTGATTGTTGTGCTGTTGGGATCTCTGCCTCGGCTTCATTGGCAAGTTGAGAAATTGACAAGGGACGGTCACTGTCTTCATCAAGTTGGTACTCAGGACCTTCTATTTCTCTCAGTTGATCCCTAAGTGAAGATCTTGTGCCAGATGCTACAGATGTGGCTTCAACTTGTGGAGTATATGAGTTGGAGTCAGTATCAGAAGTTGACACAGACTCTTCCTGAGGAATCAGTCCTTCTTCTTCAAGATGGGCTTTGATGGTGACTATCATTGCCTGGCTCTCTAATGAGTTAATATTGCAGATGTTGGCTCTGAGCTGAAAGATCTTGAATAGGAAGTCTGAGGGAAGCTGGAGGATGTTCCTTGTTTTGATGGTGAGAGAGGTGCCATTGCTTAGAAGGAAGGTATGATCAAGGCACTTATTGCTGTAGGATCGTAAGATTACAAGGTGATTCTATTCTAGTTGATATTGGCGGAAACAATAACAACCAACAAAGTAAACAAGTAAACAGCAAGAATACTGATAAATGCACTGTTGTATTAAACTTCTGAGATTACAAGTTTACAAGTAAAACACTATCAAGAAGCACTATGAAAGCACAAAAGCACTATTAAGTATAAGCACAAGCACACTCTTTTTTGAAGTGTTTACAGGATATATATATAGTAACTTAGAATCAAGACAGACCCTTGATTCTAAGGATCAGATCTAACACAAGCCGTTGATCTTGTTTATTAATCTAAATTACACGCAAAGGCTAATCTAGATAACTTTACTGAAACGTCTTCTTAGGCATCAATGTTTGCATGCTTGGAGACGCGCGTTATTGTCCTTTATTGGGTGCACCACTGAGGTTCCTTCTGCTTGAAGTGTGGCAGTTTCTTTTGCAGAAAGGTGTCAGAGGCGCTTCACATGGATAGTCAGCTGCAACGTTTGGTCTTCAGTGAATAAGGCTATCAGCAGCAGAGATGGGAATAATGCTGCTGATAAGCCTATCAGCAGCAACTTGTGTTGAATGCTGCTGATAAGCCTATCAGCAGCAACTTGTGATGAATGCTGCTGATAAGCCTATCAGCAGCAACATGTGTTGAATGCTGCTGATAAGCCTATCAGCAGCAACATGTGTTGAATGCTGCTGATAAGCCTATCAGCAGCATTTGTACTTAGAATAATTTGGTAGCAATCAGTCTTTGGTTCTACAAACTCCCCCTAGACTGATGCAACCAAAATTCTTCTAATTACTTTGTTGCTGAAGCTTTTGCATGTGGCTGACTATCCTTTCAACCCCATAGCCTCTTGGATCCTTGCTGGGATTGTTCAGTGGAAGTTCAGACAGAGTCTTGATGTCTTTGTGTGGCATTTTGTAGATTGCTTTGCTTGAACATCTCATCTGCTGCTTCTTTATATCAATCAGAGTGAACTCATCCAAATCAGCATTGTAGGACCAAGATACAAATGGAGAGTGGGACTTGAGTGGTTTGATATTCATGACCACATCTTTGCTAGGGTTGAAGTAGTGTCTGATTGCAAGCATAAGATGTTTCCCACTCTCATTTGTAGGCTCATGAGCTTCACCCAGCTCCAAAATTCTTCTTAGGTCTGAATCTGGTAGTTGCAGAACTTCATCAACAGACCTGTATGTAGATCTTCTTCTTTCAGTTCTCCCCCTAAAGATCTCAAACCTTTGATCCTGTGGATTGTAGACCCATTCAACTATGTTTCTTGAGTCTTCAGGTTCAGATGGGGATTTGGATTTCTTCAAGGGAGGCTGTTGATGAGTGGGAGCTGGGTGGGGTGATTTGGACTTGTTGGGTGGAGGAGTGGAAGGTTTGGGGAGGAGAGTGGAAGGATGATGGACTGAGGAAGAGGTAGGTGAGGGAGAAGGCTTGGGTTTCTTTGTCTTTGGTTTTTCTTCTTCTTTGATAAGTACCCTTTTCTTGGAGCCCTTCTTCCCTAGTCTTTCTTCCTCATCCTTTTTAACTTTGAAGTAGAGGGCTTGCAGGTTCATGAAATTCATGGGACCTAGCCTCTTCCACTATCTCCTCTGGCCTTAAGGAAGTCAATCATGACCTTCCTTTCTTCATGGGTCCTTTTATTAAAGGCAATGGTCTTCTTGGACTGTAGCTTGGCTTTCTCTTCTTCTTCAGCCTTTTTCGTTCTAGCCAATTGACCCTGCTGACCCATGAAGGCTCTGTAAATCTCTTTGGCTGAAAGTTTCTCAAGGTAGTCTGCATCCTCACCTTGAGAGACTAGAGTCTTTACCCACTCCTCCCTCATTTCTTTAGCTAGTTCAGAATCGGTTATCCTGAACTTAGCTTCTTCTTTCTTCTTCTTCTCCAATTCTTCTTCTTCTTTATTGAATTGTTCCTGCAGTTGAAGAGCAAGAGCTGCATCTTCTTCAATCCGGTCAACTGCAGGAATCTTTCTTTTTAGTTCATCCAGCTGTTTAGCATACAGCTGGATGGTTTGTTCTCTTAGGAGAATGGCTGTTTTTCTTTCTTGAGCCTTTTTCAGGTCAGCCATCTCCTCTTCTTCTCTTTTTCTTCTTTTCTCTTCTGTCTCTCTTTTCTCTTTTTGCAACCTCTCTTCATCTTCATCAGTCATGATTCCCTTTCCTTTGTTTACATTGGATGCCTCTGCTTCAGCTTCACTGACCATAACAGCAGATGATGATGCTGCTATTGGGATCTCTGCCTCAGATTCATTGGCAAGTTGAGGGATTGACAAGGGATGATCACTTTCTTCATCAAGTTGATACTCAGGACCTTCTATTTCCCTCAGTTGATCCCTAAGAGAAGATCTTGTGCCAGATGCTGCAGATGTGGCTTTAACTTGTGGAGTATCTGAGTTGGAGTCAGCATCAGAGGTTGACATAGACTCTTCCTGAGGAATCAGTCCTTCTTCTTCAAGATGGGCTCTGACAGTAGCTATCATTGCCTGGCTTTCAAGAGAGTTGACATTGCAGATGTTTGCCCTGAGTTGAAAAATCTTGAATAGGAAGTCTGAGGGCAGCTGAAGGATGTTCCTGGTGTTGATGATGAGAGAGGTGCCGTTGCTGAGCAGAAAAGTGTGGTCAAGGGACTTAGTGCTCACCCAACCTAGCACGTCCAAGTCCTTGACCAGGAAGGCATACAGGAATCTTTGAAGGCCCAGAACTTCTTCTTCAGGGAGAAGACTGCTCCTTGTTATTTCAAGATTGCTAGGAGTCAGTCTCCTTTCTGCGGCCGCCGAGGATGCAGAATAAGCTACCCGATGTGCTGCTTGTAGGAATCTTTGGAACCTAGGTAGATTATCCTCCATCAGGTCATGGAACCTGCCAATGGCAAGTTCTGCTGAGAGATCTGTTGAGGTGTTGATGCAGTCAGTTAAATGCAGATGTAAGACTTGGAGGGCATTGAGAGAGTTCCAGTTCAGCTCTTCTACACCGCTGAACTCCCATCCAATCCAAAACCTCTCAGATGATCCATCATACCCCCAAGCTAGAATGGAGTCAAATTCTAGCTTCTTTGATGATCTGAGTAGTTGGGGGGTTGAGGATTGACCAATGATGGCTGCTGCTTCAGGAAGGATGCTGAATGATGTATTTGTTTGTTCTGTGTCTTCAACATCATTCAGCATTTCATCGACAGCCATGACGACCAACTTCCAGTCTTTAGATGTCTCTTCGTCTTCATTATCTGGGACTGGCAAGTCATGAATTTGGACAAAGGCTGGCTTGAATAGTGAGCTTTGAAGTACAACCAGCTCTTGAATCCAATCGTCAAGACTGTCTTTATCTTCTTCCATTGAGACCATCTCCCCCTTTTTAGTTGCATCAGTAGACATGTAGGCATCAGTATGGGTGCCTACTGATACAAGAGAGGGAGTGGCTAAAGTTGGGCATTGATGGGCTTCATGCATAGAGACTTGGTGTCTTAGTTTAGACACCTCAGCCTCTAGCATAGCCACCCTGGCCGTCAATTCCAAGTTATGAAGTTTAAGTCTTTCCTCATCCACAGTTGTGGAATCCTTGGACCCAGATGGGGCCGTAGGCCTAGCCTCAGCATCCCCATCACCCGCGGTTTCTTGGCGCCTGGGATTCCTCTCAGTGAGGGGAGTTTCCAAGGAAACACCCTCACCATGAGTTGCCGTGGTTGAGGTCTTAAAGATGTTGTCACTGTCCTCCTGGTCAGTTGATGGACCAGTAGTAGTGACAGCCTCGTTCACATCCACTCTTTCAATACTACGAGAGTGGACCTTCAAGGGTGAAGAACTTGGGTTGGGTGTTTCGGAAGCAAGACCAATCAGTACCTCCTTGATAGTGGTAGTGAGAGAAGGTACATCACTTTGGTCAGGATCCTCAACACTTAAGTTCAAAGAAGATAGGAATGGCTCAAAGGGCTGTTCTATGGATCCGGGAAGTGATCCTAATCCAAATAGAGAGACTTCCGAAGGAGTCTCCCTAACAGTGTGGCTTTCCCTTATGATATTCTCACTAGAATGTTGTGATTCTGAGTGAGGGATGTTGGCTTGGGTTTGGGCCTTGGAGGCAAGAGAAGAAGGAGTTCTCTTGCCCCTCTTCCTTGTATATTTGGCTGCAACCGGGGCCCTGTGTTCCGGTTGAGCAATTAAACTGGGGGTGAGTAGATTATGTGCCTGTACATCCTCAGTAGAATGCACAGGGGTTCGATCAAAGGAAGCAGTAGTTTGAGTTTGTGGCAGTGAGGTGGAGGGTGTGGGATCAGTCTCAGCTGGGTTTGCTGAACTGTCACCCTGGCCACTTTGTACGTTCAACATTGTAGACAACAATGGAACATCGGCCCCTGAGAAATTTGATGAAACTGTTCTCATGCTTTGAAAAATATTGTTCTTATGTCCCAGAATTGAGTAGATTCTTGCAGTTTTTGAAAGATCTTGGTGTTCAATGTTGAACACTTCTTGCAAGAATCTTGGGTACATGAAGAACTGAGATTTCACCCCTTCTTGAAGGTTGTATCTCAAACCTTCAAGAATGAGGTGAGAAAAATTGAAACCCGCCCCAGTTATCATACCGTGAATTGCCGACGCAAGTCCGGAGCTGAGTTGGTTCCAGCCACTTCTGTTCTGGGATATGCATTGGAGAAGAGTGTGGCAGAGATACTTCCATTTGGGACCCATGAGTGCCTTCTCTATCGTATACTCTGTTTGATTCCCAGTGTACCCTATGGATACAAAGGTCCTCATGTATACGTCTCTTGGGTAAGAGGTGGCGTCCCCTTCATCTTGAAGCTTGAGGTGTTGGCGGAGCTTTGCTTCAGTGATGATTATCTCTTTGCCGTCTACTGTTCCTTTGATTTGGGGAGTGCCCTGTTCAGTAGAATACACGGCTGAGCTCCAAAAATCTTCCATGTGGGAAGTGTAGATGGTTGGGTTGGCTGTTAGGGCATGGAGGATTTTGGACCGACAAAGGAAGTCGATCATATCGTTGAAACCATCAGATTTCTTGCCCTTTATTAGGCATGCAGTGAGGTTGTGATGTGGGGAAAACTTGTCATTGGGATTGTTAATGTCTGTGCCTGCCATTGTTGTGGATTTGGAGGGAAGAGAGAAGGGTGTTTGAATGGTGGTTAATTATTTAGGGCTTTGAATGCTGTGGGGACGGGAGAGAAAGTGATGGGTTTAGGGTTTGAAATTGAATATGAAGAGGCTGTGGGAACGTTTGAACGTGTGATATAACGGCAGACGAAGAAAAAGCAACCTTACTTGTACAGTACAACCTGTTTCACTTTTCATTGTTACAGCTGTAAAACACTCGAGCAGTCATGGTAAAGACTGAGAGTAGTTTTTACCGCAGGTAAAAGTTAATGTAGACTTGTTTTACCCATCAGCAGCAAACTTGGTTGCTGCTGATGGTGTGTTATCCGCTGCAAACTTGGTTGCTGCGGATAGTTAAGTCTTTCAGCAGCAGATTTGGTAGCTGCTGACTGTTGTATTCATTCCGCAGCAAAAAGGTTGCTGCTGACCGCCTTAAAGCTATCCGCAGGAAACTTGTTCCTGTTGATAACTTAAAGCGATCAGTGGCGAATGTTTTGCTGCTGAAGAGTAAAACTGTCAGCAGTGAAAAAGGTGCTGCTGACTAACCTTTTATTAAGAACAAAAAACATAGACATATTTACAAGGAAAGATAAAAAATTTGAGACATGTCTTATTCAAAGTTCATCATGCCAATTGATTCAACTAGATATCGAAATCTTGCTTCATCAAAAGGTTTAGTGAACAAATCAGCATATTGCTCATTTGTGTGAACCTTGGATAGGACAATTCTCTTTTTCTCAGCTTGATCCCTGATAAAGTGATACCTGATGTCGATGTGCTTAGTCTTGGAGTGCTGCACTGGATTATTCGTGATAGAGATTGCACTCATGTTGTCAATGTGAATTGGAGTCTGCATGAAGGTCATTCCATAGTCAAGCATTTGATTTTGGATCCAGATGACCTGTGCACAGCAGCTTGAAGCTGCAATGTATTCTGCTTCAGCTGTTGAAGTAGAGACACATGTTTGCTTTTTGCATTGCCATGAGATGAGCCTTCCTCCAAGAAATTGACATCCCCCAGATGTGGACTTTTTGTCCAAGTTACAACCCCCATAATCACTGTCAGTGTACGCATAGAGATTTACATTTCCATTCTTTGGATACCATAGCCCAAGTTTTGGAGCTCAATTTAGGTATCTAAGGATCCTTTTGGCAGCTTGAAGATGAGACACTTTTGGAGCTGCTTGAAATCTTGCGCAGAGACAAACTGCAAACATGATATCTGGTCTTGAGGCAGTGAGATACATGAGAGAACCTATCATTGCTCTGTACTGATGTTGATCAGTGTCTTGTCCTTCTTTATCCGGAGATAATTGATGGTGCAGTTGCATAGGAGTTTTTGCAGCAGAGCAGTCAGCCATTTTGAACCTCTCCAAGATGCTTTTGACATACTTGGATTGACTGATGAAGATTCCATTTGGTACCTGTTTGACTTGAAGTCCTAAAAAGAAATTTAGTTCACCCATTGAACTCATTTCAAATTTGGAATGCATCAGAACTTCAAAGTCTTTGCAGAGCTTCTTTCTTGTAGATCCAAAGATAATGTCATCAACATAAATTTGGACCAACAAAATTTCTCCCCCTTCATCTTTGATGAAAAGTGTCTGATCAATGGCCCCCCTTCTAAAGTTGTTGCTAAGTAGATATCCAGATAAGGTTTCATACCAGGCTCTTGGGGCTTGGTGTAAGCCATAGAGAGCTTTGTCCAGTTTTAAGACCTTATTTGGATGTGCAGGATCCACAAAGCCTGGAGGCTGTTTGACATAGACCTCTTCACCAATCTTTCCATACAAGAAGGCACTCTTCACATCCATTTGATAGATCATAAAGTTTTTGGATGCAGCATATGCCAGAAAGATTATGATGGCTTCCAGACGGGCCACAGGAGTAAAGACTTCATCATAGTCAATGCCTTCTTCTTGAGTGTAGCCTTGAGCTACCAGTCTGGCTTTGTTCTTGACCACGATGCCCCTTTCATCTTGCTTGTTTCTGAAGACCCATCTTGTTCCAATGGCTGTTTGACCAGGTGGAAGATCAACAAGCTTCCAAACATCTTGTCTTTTGAATTGCAGCAACTCTTCCTGCATTGCTTCAATCCAGCTGTTGTGCTTGAGAGCTTCATCAATCTTCTTGGGTTCCACCTGAGATAGAAAACAAGAGAACAAACAAATGTTGGCTTCATGAGACTTACTTCTTGTCTGGATACCTGTGTGGACTTGGCTAATGATGTTTTCCAAAGGATGCTCTTTGTTTATTCTTTGTGCTGGTATCACATCCAGCCGTATTCCCTCTTCAAGATTACTTTGGTTTAGATCAGGATTGTCTTCAGTTGTGAGGAGTGGAGCTTGGAGGTTCTGATCATTGAGTTCCACATTGTCAGCAGTATTAGCATCAGAGGCCTCTTCAGCATGGATTGAGGAGGCTTCATTAAAAATTTCTTGGTTAGAGAGATTGCTGCTTGTGGTGTTGGAAGTACTGGCTTCACCTGTACCGGCTTCAATAGCTTCTGCCACTGATGGAGGATCAATGGATGGCCTTTTCATCCTGATGTAGGGACTGGGAAAATCCAGTCTGTAGTCAGTAGAGGAGGTTGAGGCAGAAGATGTTGATTTTGAAGAACAACACTCCATATTTGAGAAAATGAGAGGCTCAAATATCTGGGTGAAGGAGTCTATATTAAAGAGCCAGTTAGGACCTTTGCCTTGTTCACCGACAACATGTTCCCTGCATTCCACATTAGTAGATTCTTCCACAATCCGAGTCCTAGAATTGAACACTCGGTAGGCCTTTGATTGAGAGGAGTAACCCACAAAGTAGCCTTCATCAGACTTTGCACCGAATTTAGGAAGAACTCCATGTGTGATGAGGATGATACATGGACATCCAAAGGGCTTCAGGAAGACAATGTAGGGAACTCTTTTGAGCCATAGTTCATAGGGTGTTTTCTGGAGAGGCTTAACAATAAGGACTCTATTCTGCACATAACAAGCTGTGCTTACTGCTTCTGCCCAGAAAGTAAGGGGCAGCTTTGAGTCTGCCAGCATAGATCTTGCTGATTCAATCAGAGTCCTATTTCTTCTTTCAGCAACCCCATTTTGTTGAGGGGTTCTTGGAGCACTGTATTGCCTTTCAATGCCCTTGCTCTCACAGAAACTGTTCAAGGTGTGATTTTTGAACTATGTTCCCTGATCACACCTTATGATCTTTACCTTCAGATTGCTTTGATTCTCTACCCTAAGAATATAGGATTTGAGAATCTCAGCAGTTTCATCTTTTGTTCTTAGGAAGAATACCCATGAGAATCTGGAGAAGTCATCAGTTATCACCAGACAGTAGGGCTTTTTGCCCATTGACATGACATTCGTACGACCAAAGAGATCCATATGCAGTAGCTGGAGAGGGGTGTCATTTGTGTTCAATGTCTTGGGCTTGTGGGAACTTTTGTGTTGTTTTCCCTTCAAGCAGGCAATGCAATGATCGTCTAGCTGGAATTCTTTGTCAGGAAGCCCTCTGACAAGATTGTCCTTCACTAATTTATTGATTGTTTTGATGTTAACATGGCTTAACCTTCTGTGCCAAAGAGCGGATTCATCAACTGATGCCTTTGACAGAAAACATGAAACACTACCGGATGGAGTGGCTTCATTCATGTCAAGCACATATAAGTTGTCCTTTCTACGAGCAGTTAGGAGAATCTTCTCTGGAGGGGGTTTAGATAGACCAGGAGCTAACACAAAACATTCTTTGTTAGTGAAGTGCATCCAATGCTTTTGATCACATACTTGGGAAACACTCATGAGATTGAAGTCAAGTTCTTTAACATAGTTGACTCTTTCAATACTCATCCTTTCATTGGACATAGTTCCTTGTCCAGTGATAGATCCACCTTTTGAGTCACTCCCAAAGGCAACATATCCTCCATTGAAATGTCTGAAGTTAGAGAGGATGGACCTGTTGCCTGTCATGTGCCTGGAACAGCCGCTATCTACCACCCAAGTATTGTGTTTGTTGCCTGGCTGTCCCTGCACATAGAAGATATCTAATTAGTGGGAGGATCATTGTAGCATGCAGCATTGTAGAAGATCATTGCTAATTTGCCATTTTCAGCATGCTTGCAGTCAATGGAACCAATAGTTATGCTTGGAGATTGTTTGGCCTTCCATTGCTGTGTTGGTGGTTTTCTAGCTTTCTTTGCATTGTCGGTAGAAGATGTTGTTGCTGACAATTTTGGCTTATCCGCAGCTGATTTTGCTGCTGAGGGCTTTGCTGGAGCAGTAGCAGTTTTTGCTTTGTCAGCAGCAGATACTTTTGCTGCTGATGCCGCTGTTTTTGATTTTGCTTTGTCAGCAGCAGAGACTTTTGCTGCTGGAGTCTTTGCCTTTTGTTTCCTGGACTTTACTCTATCAGCAGCGATTTTGTTTGCTGCTGATGGGTTGAGCACAGATGAACGATTTGCAACTTGGTTAAAAGGGTTGAACTTGCATGTTGCAGCAAAGTGGTTTGATTCCCCACATATGATGCAAGTTTGTTGAGGTTTCTGCATCTTCACTCTTTGAGGGGATAGAGATTCTCTGAACTTTGTTGCCTTGGCATCATAGCTTCTCACTTGTTTGTTTCTGTTTGTTTTCTCAAAGGCATGCTGCTTTGAGTTTCTTTGGTGTTCACGGTAGTGAAAGCAGGTGCTGGCAGTGTGATTGTATTTGCCACACACAAAGCATGATACTGCTATCTTGTCCCTGTGAGAGTCCACATAGTTCTTATTTTGAAACAAATCTTTGAAGTTCCAGGGATGAGCTTTGTTATGTTCAAAGGTGGCTTCTTCTAGTGTCCTTTGAACATATAGACCTTTTTCTCCAGGTGTATGAGAAATATCAAACGCTTTTGACTTTGACTGAGATTTGGGGTTGGTGAAACCTGATGTCTCTCCCTTTTCAATGATTAGCTTTCTTCCACCTGGAGGATAGCTAATCTTGATTTGTTTGAATGGGATGGGAGCTGGAATGGTTGGAGTAACAACAGGACAACCGGCTTCAGAGAAAGGAGCAGATGGGACTTCACTAGTTTCACAGTGGTCTGAGCAGGTTGACTCAGATTCTGAAGAGGTGGAGCAGTCTTCCATAAAACATGCATCCATTGAAGGATCAAGGTTTCGGTTTGCCATGTCAAGGTTTGCAGTATTGAAGCTTGGTTGGTGAATGGCAACATAATCAGCAGGAGGAGGAACTGTCTGGTACTCGTCACTATGATATCCAAGTCAAGTTTTTTCCCTTTCATGGACTTGAATATCTAACAATCTTTGTAACTTTTTAGATGAAAATTCATATTTTTCAACATGAACTTTCTGTTCAGCCAGTTCAGCTCTGGTAGCTTTAAGTTTTACTAATAGATCATCAATCTGAGTTTCTAGATTGGTTTGTTCATGTTTTAATGAAGAAATCTCTTTCTTAAGGCAGTTAATTTTTTCTTTGTAAGTATCTTCGACCTTTTTGAATTCAGACTTCATTTGATGAAACTCTTCATTTTGATCTATCAGATTTTGGTTATGCTTTCTATAACCTAAAACTTTGTCAATGCAAGCTTGAGAGCAAAGATGTTCAAATACCTGAGGTGGTATCTCTGCATTGTCTGCCATAAGTGCTTGGTTGGAGGCAGGAACATCTTCATATTGAAAACTCCAGTCAAAGTCTGAAGTTCCAACATTTGCACATGCTGCAGTCTGTGCTGGAGTAGTTCCTTGCTGCTACTGCTGCTGCCTGGGCTGACCTTGGTAACCTTGTCTTTGATGGCTGGCACCCTGATTGGCTTTAGGTGCCTTGCACTCCCTAGCAAAGTGACCCATTTGGTTACAGTTGTAACATCGGATCTTGCTTTTATCAAGCCCAACTCTGGTGTTTGAGTTGTTGCTTGGAACTGATCTCCCGGTTCTAGAATAAAACCTTTTTGCTCTGAGGGAGAGCATGGCATATGAGTGCTGAATATCCATTTCTTCAAGATCATCTGGATGAAAGCATTCCAGATCCTCCTTTATGAAGTACATGCTGCTTGAGTTGTCAGAGACAAAAGCAGTAGAGGTTGGCTGTTGAGGAGGTGCCTCAAGAAGAAATGGTGATGAGTTGGATTGTGAAGCAGTTGGTGTTTGAGGATGAGTAACTATGGGAGGATAGTAGTTGCTTGCACTAGGACCAGAATGATCAGAGTGAAGCGCTGAGGTGGTGGTAGAGGAAGTGGTAGCTGATTGATAACTGGAGCTCCTTTCTTTAGCTTGAATCATTTCTAATTCATAGGTTTTGAGCATGCCAAAGAGCTCAGTCATCTGAAGAGTCTTCAGATTCTCTGTTCTTCTGATGGACACTGTATATAATGTCCAACAACTAGGAAGAGATCTTATGAACTTCTTGAGAATGTCTTCATTCTCCAGCTTTACCTTGGAGCACTGCAGTTCTCCAACCAGGTACGTGTACCTGTTATATAAAACTGTTACTGACTCACCTTCCTTCCAGACGAAGTTTTTATACCGTTGCTTGAGAATGTCACGTCTGTTCTCTTTGACCTCCTCAGATCCAGCAAACATCTTTTCCAAGGCTCCCCATAACTCCTTTGCAGTTTTGTGAGCCTTGAAGTTGTGAAAAACTTCATTTGGAAGGCACATTTAGATAGCTCCTAATGCCTTGAAGTCCACCTCCATTTTCTTTATGTCTTCTTCAGATTACTTGGAGGGTTCCTTCGGAACTAGTGGTCCTCCGGAGTCAGCAGAGGCCACCATGGGAACATAAGGTCCATCCCTTATGGATTTCCACATTCCGTATTCATGGTAGCAGAAGAAGCTTTCCATACGGTTCTTCCACATATCATAGTCCTCCCCAGACACCAACCTCGGTGGTCGGTTGATACTGCCGATGTCTTCAGATCCATGACTTTGTGCCATTTTGTTTTGTGTGACTTGATCAAGAGTAGAGTTTTGAATAGAATCAGAAAGTGATTAAACAAATGTTAGTTTGTTTAATCTTGAGCCAAAGCTCTGATACCACTTGTAGGATCGTAAGATTACAAGGTAATTCTATTCTAGTTGATATTGGCGGAAACAATAACAACCAACAAAGTAAACAAGTAAACAGCAAGAATACTGATAAATGCACTGTTGTATTAAACTTCTGAGATTACAAGTTTACAAGTAAAACACTATCAAGAAGCACTATGAAAGCACAAAAGCACTATTAAGTATAAGCACAAGCACGCTCTTTTTTGAAGTGTTTACAGGATATATATATAGTAACTTAGAATCAAGACAGACCCTTGATTCTAAGGATCAGATCTAACACAAGCCGTTGATCTTGTTTATTAATCTAAATTACACGCAAAGGCTAATCTAGATAACTTTACTGAAACGTCTTCTTAGGCATCATTGTTTGCATGCTTGGAGACGCGCGTTGTTGTTCTTTATTGGTTGCACCACTGAGGTTCCTTCTGCTTGGAGTGTGGCAGTTGCTTTTTCTGAAAGGTATCAGAGGCGCTTCACATGGATAGTCAGCTGCAACGTTTGGTCTTCAGTGAATAAGGCTATCAGCAGCAGAGATGGGAATAATGCTGCTGATAAGCCTATCAGCAGCAACTTGTGTTGAATGCTGTTGATAAGCCTATCAGCAGCAACTTGTGATGAATGCTGCTGATAAGCCTATCAGCAGCAACATGTGTTGAATGCTTCTGATAAGCCTATCAGCAGCAACTTGTGATGAATGCTGCTGATAAGCCTATCAGCAGCAACATGTGTTGAATGCTGCTGATAAGCCTATCAGCAGCATTTGTACTTAGAATAATTTGATAGAAATCAGTCTTTGGTTCTACAATTGCTTATCCATCCTAGCACATCTAAGTCCTTGACCATTAGTTTGTACAGGAGTCTTTTCAGGCTTAGAACTTCTTCTTCATTGAGAAGACTGCTCCTTGTGATTTGGAGATTGTTGGGAGACAGTCTTCTTTCTGCAGCTGCCGAAGATTCAGGATAAGCTACCCGTTTTGCTGTTTGTATTAGTCTTTGGAAGTGGGGTAGATTATCCTCCATCAAGTCATGGAACCTGCCAATGGCAAGTTCAGCTGAGAGATCTGATGAAGTGTTGATGCAGTTAGTTAAATGCAGTTGTAGGACTTGGAGGGCATTGAGAGAGTTCCAGTTTAGCTCTTTTACACCACTAAACTCCCATCCAATCCAAAATCTTTCAGTTGATCCATCATACCCCCAAGCTAGAATGGAGTCAAATTCTAACTTCTGTGTTGTTTGAAGGAGTTGGGGGGTTATGGATTGACTTATGATGGCTGCAACTTCTGGGATGATGCTGAAGGATGTAGATGTTTCGTCTTGGTTGTTTTCATCCATCAGCACCTCATCTATAGCTCTGACAACTAGCTTCCAGTCTTCAGTAGATTCTTCTTGATTGTCATCTGAGACTGGCAAGTCATGAACTTGGACAAAAGCTGGTCTGAATAGAGTACTTTGGAAGGCAGCCTGCTCTTGAATCCAGTTGTCGAGACTTTCAGTGTCTTCTTCCATAGGGACTTTCTCCCCCATTTTGGTTGCATCAGTGAACAAATAGGCATTTGTTTGAGTGCCCACTGAGACAAGAGAGGGAGAAGTCGTGGAGGGGCATTGATGGGCTTCATGCATCAAGGCTTGGTGTCGTAGTTTGGACACTTCAGCCTCAAGCATAGCCACCCTGGCCGTCAATTCCAAATTGTTTAGTTTCAGACTGTCCTCATCCACAGTTGTGGAATCCTTGGACCCAGATGGGGCCGTAGGCCAAGCCTCAGCATCCCCATCACCCGTGGTTTCTTGGCGCCTGGGATTCCTCTCAGTGAGGGGAGTTTCCAAGGAAACACACTCACCATGAGTTGCCGTGGTTGAGGTCTTAAAGATGTTGTCACTGTCCCCCTGGTCATTTGATGGACCAGCAGTAGTGACAGCCTCTTCCACATCCACTCTTTTATTACTCCTAGAGTGGACCTTCAAGGGCGAAGAACTTGGGTTGGGTGATTCAAAAGCAAGACCAATCAGTACCTCCTTGATAGTGGTAGTTGGAGAAGGTACATCACTTTGGTCAGGTTCCTCAACACTTAAGTCCAAAGAAGATAGGAATGGCTCAAAGGGCTGTTCTATGGATCCGGGAAGTGATCGTAATCCTAATAGAGAGACTTCCGAATGAGTCTCCCTAACAGTGTGGCTTTCCCTTATGATATTCTCACTAGAATGTTGTGATTCTGAGTGAGGGATGTTGGCTTGGGTTTGGGCCGTGGAGGCAAGAGAAGAAGGAGTTCTCTTGCCCCTCTTCCTTGTATATTTGGCTGCAACCGGGGCCTGTGTTCCGGTTGAGCAATCAAGCTGTGGGTTAGTAAATTATGTGCCTGTACATCCGCAGTAGAATGCACAGGGGTTCGATCAAGGGAAGCAACAGTTTGAGTTTGTGGCAGTGAGGTGGAGGGTGTGGGATCAGTATCAGCTGGGTTTGCTGAACTGTCACCCTGGGCCCTTTGCATGTTCAACATTGTAGACAACAATGGAACATCGGCCCCTGAGAACTTTGATGAAACCGTTCTCATGCTTTGAAAAATGTTGTTCTTATGTCCCGGCATTATGTAGATTCTTGCAGTTTTTGAAAGATCATGGTGCTCAATGTTGAACACTTCCTGCAAGAATCTTGGGTACATGAAGAACTGTGATTTCACCCCTTCTTGAAGGTTATATCTCAAACCTTCAAGAATGAGGTCGAAAAAATTGAAACCCGCCCCAGTTATCATACCGTGAATTGCCGACGCAAGTCCGGAGCTAAGTTGGTTCCATCCACTCCTCTTCTGGGATATGCATTGGAAAAGAGTGTGGTAGAGATACTTCCATTTGGGACCCATGAGTGCCTTCTCTGTCGTATAATCTATTTGATTCCCAGCGTACCCGATGGATACAAAGGTCCTCATGTATACGTCTCTTGGGTAAGAGATGGCGTCCCCTTCATCCTGAAGCTTGAGGTGTTGGCGGAGCTTTGCTTCAGTGATATTCATCTCCTTGCTGTCTACTGTGCCTCTGATTTGGGGAGTGCCCTGGTCAGTAGAATACACGGCTGAGCTCCAAAACTCTTCCATGTGGGAAGTATAGATGGTTGGGTTGACTGTTAAGGCATGGAGGATTTTGGACCGACAAAGGAAGTCGATCATATCATCGAAACCTTCGGATTTCTTGCCCTTTATTAGGTATGCAGTGAGGTTGTGATATGGGGAAAACTTGTCGTTGGGGTTGTTTATGTCTGCGCCTGCCATTGTTATGGATTTGGAGGGATTATGGAGGGCTTTAAATGCTGTGGGGACGGGAGAGAAAGTGATGGGAGATAGGTTTGAAATTGAATATGAAGAGGTTGTGGGAACGTTTGAGATTGTGATATAACGGCAGACGAAGAAAAAGCAACTTTACTTGTACAGTACAACCTGTTTCACTTTTCATTGTTACAGCTGTAAAACACTCGAGCAGTCATGGTAAAGACTGAGAGTAGTTTTTACCTCGGGTAAAAGTTAATGTAGACTTGTTTTACCCATCAGCAGCAAACTTGGTTGCTGCCGATGGTGAGCTATCCGCTGCAAACTTGGTTGCTGCGGATAGTGAAGTCTTTCAGCAGCAGATTTGGGTGCTGCTGACTGTTGTATTAATTCCGCAGCAAAAAGGTTGCTGCTGACCGCCTTAAGGCTGTCCGCATGAAACTTGTTCCTGCTGATAACTTAAAGCGATCAGTGGCAAAGGCTTTGCTGCTGAAGAGTAAATCTGTCAGTAGTGAAAAAAATGATGCTGACTATAACCTTTTATTAAGAACAAAAACATAGACATATTTACAAGGAAAGATAAAAAATTAGAGACATGTCTTGTTCAAAGTTCATCATGCCAATTGATTCAACTAGATATCGAAATCTTGCTTCATCAAAAGGTTTAGTGAACAAATCAGCATATTGCTCATTTGTGTGAACCTTGGATAGGACAATTCTCTTTTTCTCAGCTTGATCCCTGATAAAGTGATACCTGATGTCGATGTGCCTAGTCTTGGAATGCTGCACTGGATTATTTGTGATAGAGATAACACTCATGTTGTCAATGTGAATTGGAGTCTGCATGAAGGTCATTCCATAGTCAAGCATTTGATTTTGGATCTAGATGACCTGTGCACAGCAGCTTGAAGCTGCAATGTATTCTGCTTCAGCTGTTGAAGTAGAGACACATGTTTGCTTTTTGCATTTCCATGAGATGAGCCTTCCTCCAAGAAATTGACATCCCCCAGATGTGGACTTTTTGTCCAAGTTACAACCCCCATAGTCACTGTCAGTGTAGGCATAGAGATTGACATTTCCATTCTTTGGATACCATAGCCCAAGTTTTGGAGCTCCCTTTAGGTATCTAAGGATCCTTTTGACAGCTTGAAGATGAGACACTTTAGGAGCTACTTGAAATCTTGCGCAGAGACAAACTGCAAACATGATAACTGGTCTTGAGGCAGTGAGATACATGAGAGACCCTATCATTGCTCGGTACTGATGTTGATCAGTGTCTTGTCCTTCTTTATCCGGAGATAATTGATGGTGCACTTGCATAGGAGTTCTTGCAGCAGAGCAGTCAGCCATTTTGAACCTCTCCAAGATGCTTTTGACATACTTGGATTGACTTATGAAGATTCCATTTGGTACCTGTTTGACTTGATGTCCTAAAAAAAAATTTAGTTCACCCATTGAACTCATTTCAACTTTGGAATGCATCAGAACTTCAAAGTCTTTGCAGAGCTTCTTTCTTGTCGATCCAAAGATAATGTCATCAACATAAATCTAGACCAACAAAATTTCTCCCCCTTCATCTTTGATGAAAAGTGTCTGATCAATGGCCCCCCTTCTGAAGTTGTTGCTAAGTAGATATCCAGATAAAGTTTCATACCAGGCTCTTGGGGATTGGTGTAAGCCATAGAGAGCTTTGTCCAGTTTTAATACCTTATTTGGATGTGCAGGATCCACAAAGCCTGGAGGCTGTTTGACATAGACCTCTTCACCAATCTTGCCACACAAAAAGGCACTCTTCACATCCATTTGATAGACCATAAAGTTTTTGGATGCTGCATATGCTAGAAAGATTCTGATGGCTTCCAGACGGGCAACAAAAGCAAAGACTTCATCATAGTCAATGCCTTCTTCTTGAGTGTAACCTTGAGCTACCAGTCTGGCTTTGTTCTTGACCACGATGCCCCTTTCATCTTGCTTGTTTCTGAAGACCCATCTTGTTCCAATGGCTGTTTGACCAGGTGGAAGATCAACAAGCTTCCAAACATCTTGTCTTTTGAATTGCAACAGTTCTTCCTGCATTGCTTCAATCCAGCTGTTGTGCTTGAGAGCTTCATCAATTTTCTTGGGTTCCACCTGAGATAGAAAGCAAGAGAACAAACAAATGTTGGCTTCATGAGACTTACTTCTTGTCTGGATACCTGTGTAGACTTGGCCAATGATGTTTTCCAAAGGATGCTCTTTGTTTATTCTCTGTGCTGGTATCACATCCAGCCGTATTCCCTCTTCAAGATTACTTTGGTTTAGATCAGGATTGTCTTCAGTTGTGAGGAGAGGAGCTTGGAGGTTCTGATCATTGTGTTCCACATTGTCAGCAGTATTAGCATCCGAGGCCTCTTTAGCATGGATTGAGGAGGCTTCATTAAAGATTTCTTGGTCAGAGAGGTTGCTGCTTGTGGTGTTGGAAGTACCGGCTTCACCTGTTCTGGCTTCAATAGCTTCTGCCACTGATGGAGGATCAATGGATGGCCTTTTCATCCTGATGTAGGGACTGGGAAAATCCAGTCTGTAGTCAGAAGAGGAGGTTGAGGCAGAAGATGTTGATTTTGAAGAAGAAAGCTCCATATTTGAGAATATGAGAGGCTCAAATATCTGGGTGAAGGAGTCTATATCAAAGAGCCAGTTAGGACATTTGCCTTGTTCACAGACAACGTGTTCCCTGCATTCCACATTAGCAGATTCTTCCACAATCCGAGTCCTAGAATTGAACACTCGGTAGGCCTTTGATTGAGAGGAGTAACCCACAAAGTAGCCTTCATCAGACTTTGCACCGAATTTAGGAAGAACTCCATGTGTGATGAGGATGATACATGGACATCCAAAGGGCTTCAGGAAGACAATGTAGGGAACTCTTTTGAGCCATAGTTCATAGGGTGTTTTCTGGAGAGGCTTAACAATAAGGACTCTATTCTGCACATAACAAGCTGTGCTTACTGCTTCTGCCCAGAAAGTAAGGGGCAGCTTTGAGTCTGCCAGCATAGATCTTGCTGATTCAATCAGAGTCCTATTTCTTCTTTCAGCAACCCCATTTTGTTGAGGGGTTCTTGGAGCACTGTATTGCCTTTCAATGCCCTTGCTCTCAAAGAAACTGTTCAAGGTGTGATTTTTGAACTCTGTTCCCTGATCACACCTTATGATCTTTACCTTCAGATTGCTTTGATTCTCTACCCTAAGAATATAGGATTTGAGAATCTCAGCAGTTTCATCTTTTGTTCTTAGGAAGAATACCCATGAGAATCTGGAGAAGTCATCAGTTATCACCGGACAGTAGGGCTTTTTGCCCATTGACATGACATTCGTAGGACCAAAGAGATCCATATGCTGTAGCTGGAGAGGGGTGTCATTTGTGTTCAATGTCTTGGGCTTGTGGGAACTCTTGTGTTGTTTTCCCTTCAAGCAGGCAATGCAGTGATCGTCTAGCTGGAATTCTTTGTCAGGAAGCCCTCTGACAAGATTGTCCTTCACTAATTTATTGATTGTTTTGATGTTAACATGGCTTAACCTCCTGTGCCAGAGAGCGGATTCATCAACTGATGCCTTTGACAGAAAACATGAAACACTACCAGATGGAGTGACTTCATTCATGTCAAGCACATATAAGTTGTCCTTTCTTTGAGCAGTTAGGAGAATCTTCTCTGGAGGGGGTTTAGATAGGCCAGGAGCTAACACGAAACATTCTTTGTCAGTGAAGAGCATCCAATGCTTTTGATCACATACTTGGGAAACACTCATGAGATTGAAGTCAAGTTCTTTAACATAGTTGACTCTTTCAATACTCATCCTTTCATTGGACACAGTTCCTTGTCTAGTGATAGATCCACCCTTTGAGTCACTCCAAAAGGCAACATATCCTCCATTGAAATGTTTGAAGTTAGAGAGGATGGACCTGTTGCCTGTCATGTGCCTGGAACAGCCGCTATCTACCACCCAAGTATTGTGTTTATTGCATGGCTGTCCCTGCACATGGGAGATATCTAATTAGTGGGAGGAAATTTGTAGCATGCAGCATTGTAGAAAATCGTTGCTAATTTTCCATTGTCAGCATGCTTGCAGTCAATGGAACCAATAGTTATGCTTGGAGATTGTTTGGCCTTCCATTGCTGTGTTGGTGGTTTTCTAGCTTTCTTTACATTGTCGGCAGAAGATGTTGTTGCTGACAAATTCTGGCTTATCCGCAGCCGATTTTGTTGCTGAAGGCTTTGCTGGAGCAGTAGCAGTTTTTGCTGCTGGAAGCTTTATTTTGGATTTTTCTTTGTCAGCAGCAGATACTTTTGCTGCTGATGCCGTTGTTTTTTATTTTGCTTTGTCAGCAGCAGAGACTTTTGCTGCTGAAGGCTTTGCCTTTGGTTTCCTGGACTTTACTCTATCAGCAGCGATTTGGTTTACTGCTGATGGGTTAAACACAGATGAACGATTTGCAATCTGGTTAAAAGGGTTGAACTTGCATGTTGCACCAAAGTGGTTTGATTCCCCACATATGATGGAAGTTTGTTGATATTTCTGCATCTTCACTCTTTGAGGGGATAGAGATTCTCTGAACTTTGTTGCCTTTGCATCATAGCTTCTCACCTGTTTGTTTCTATTTGTTTTCTCAAAGGCATGCTGCTTTGAGTTTCTTTGGTGTTCACGGTAGTGAAAGCAGGTGCTGGCAGTGTGATTGTATTTGCCACACACAAAGCAGGATAGTGCTATCTTGTCCCTGTGAAAGTGCACATAGTCCTTTCTTTGAGACAAATCTTTGAAGTTCCAGGGATGAGCTTTGTTATGTTCAAAAGTGGCTTCTTCTAGTGTCTTTTGAACATATGGACCTTTTTCTCCAGGTGCATGAAAAATATCAAACACCTTTCTTGGTTGGATTGATTTGGAAGGAGGCTTTGAGTTGGTGGAGGTGGAAGACTGTCCCTTTTCAATAGTTAGCTTTCTTCCTTCTGGAGGATAGCTAATTCTGATTTGTTTGAAGGGTATGGGAGCTGGAATAACTGGAGTAACAACAGGACATTCAGTTTTGTTCAGAACAGCTTCAGAGATAGGAGCAGATGGGACTGCACTAGTTTCACAGTGGTCTGAGCAGGTTGACTCAGGTTCTGAAGAGGTGGAGCAGTCTTCCACAAAACATGCATCCATTGAAGGATCAAGGTTTCGGTTTGCCGTGTCAAGATTTGCAGTATTGAAGCTTGGTTCGTGAATGGCAACATAGTCAGCAGGAGGAGGAACTGTCTTGTACTGGTCATTATGATATCCAAGTCCAATTTTTACCTTTTCATGGACTTGAATATCTAACAATCTTTGTAACTTTTTAGATGAAAATTCATATTTTTCAACATGAACTTTCTGTTCAGCCAGTTCAGCTCTAGCTTTAAGTTTTACTAATAGATCATCAATCTGAGTTTCAAGATTGGTTTGTTCATGTTTTAATGAAGAAATCTCTTTCTTAAGGCAGTTAATCTTTTCTTTGTAAGTATTTTCGACCTTTTTGAATTCAGACTTCATTTGATGAAACTCTTCATTTTGATCTATCAGATTTTGGTTATGCTTTCTATAACCTAAAACTTTGTCAATGCAAGCTTGAGAGCAAAGATGTTCAAATACCTGAGGTGGTATCTCTGCATTGTCTGCCATAAGTGCTTGGTGGAGGCAGGAACATCTTCATATTGAAAACTCTAGTCAAAGTCTGTAGTTCCAACATTTGCACAGGCTGCAGTTTGTGCTGGAGGAGTTCCTTGCTGCTGCTGCTGTTGCCTGGGCTGACCTTGGTAAGCTTGTCTTTGATGGCTGGCACCCTGATTGGCTTTAGGTGCCTTGCACTCCCTAGCAAAGTGACCCATTTGGTTACAGTTGTAACATCGGATCTTGCTTTTATCAAGCCCAACTCTGGTGTTTGAGTTGTTGCCTGGAACTGATCTCCCGATTCTAGAATAAAACCTTTTTGCTCTGAGGGAGAGCATGACATATGAGTGCTGAATATCCATTTCTTCAAGATCATCTGGATGAAAGCATTCCAGATCCTCCTTTATGAAGTGCATGCTGCTTGAGTTGTCAGAGACAAAAGCAGTAGAGGTTGGCTGTTGAGGAGGTGCCTCAAGAAGAAATGGTGATGAGTTGGATTGTGAAGCAGTTGGTGTTTGAGGATGAGTAACAATGGGAGGATAGTAGTTGCTTGCACTAGGACCGGAATGATCAGAGTGAAGCGCTGAGGTGGTGGTGGAGGAAGTGGTAGCTGATTGATAACTGGAGCTCCTTTCTTTAGCTTGAATCATTTCTAATTCATAGGTTTTGAGCATGCCAAAGAGCTCAGTCATCTGAAGAGTCTTCAGATTCTCTGTTCTTCTGATGGACACTGTATATAATGTCCAACAACTAGGAAGAGATCTTATGAACTTCTTGAGAATGTCTTCATTCTCCAGCTTTACCTTGGAGCACTGCAGTTCTCCAACCAGGTACGTGTACCTGTTATATAAAATTGTTAGTGACTCACCTTCCTTCCAGACGAATTTTTCATACTGTTGCTTGAGAATGTCACGTCTGTTCTCCTTGACCTCCTCAGATCCAGCAAACATCTTTTCCAAGGCTTCCCATAACTCCTTTGCAGTTTTGTAAACCCTGAAGTTGTGAAAAACTTCATTTGGAAGGCACATTTGGATAGCTCCTAATGCCTTGAAGTCCACCTCCATTTTCTTTATGTCTTCTTCAGAATACTTGGAGGGTTCCTTCGGAACTAGTGGTCCTCCGGAGTCAGCAGAGGCCACCATGGGAACATAAGGTCCATCCCTTATGGATTTCCACATTCCGTATTCTTGGTAGCAGAAGAAGCTTTCCATACGGTTCTTCCACATATCATAGTCCTCCCTAGACACCAACCTCGGTGGTCGGTTGATACTGCCGATGTTTTCAGATCCATTACTTTGTGCCATTTTGTTTTGTGTGACTTGATCAAGAATAGAGTTTTGAATAGAATCAGAAAGTGATTAAACAAATGTTAGTTTGTTTAATCTTGAGCCAAAGCTCTGATACCACTTGTAGGATCGTAAGATTACTAGGTGATTCTATTCTAGTTGATATTGGCGGAAACAATAGCAACCAACAAAGTAAACAAGTAAACAGCAAGAATACTGATAAATGCACTGTTGTATTAGACTTCTGAGATTACAAGATTACAAGTAAAACTCTATCAAGAAGCACAAAAAGCACACTTACAATTGAAGTGTTTACACAATATTTATACTAACTTAGAATCAAGACAGACCCTTGATTCTAAGTATCAGATCTAACACAAGCCGTTGATCTTGTTTATTAATCTAAATTACACGTAAAGGCTAATCTAGTTAACTTTAATGAAACGTCTTCTTAGGCATCATTGTTTGCGTGCTTGGAGAAGAGCGTCATTGTCCTTTATTGGTTGCACCAGTGAGGTTCCTTCTGCTTAGAGTGTGGCAGTTGCTTTTGCAGAAAGGTGTCAGGGGCGTTTCGCATGGATAGTCAGCTGCAACGTTTGGTCTTCAGAGAATAAGGCTATCAGCAGCAGAGATGAGGACCAGCAGCAAGATTGATCTATCCGCAGCTGCTGAGGATATGCCTATCAGTAGCAACATGTGTTGAATGCTGCTGATAAGCCTATCCGCAGCTACTTTGGTCTTCAGCAGTAGACAAAGTATCAGTAGCTGTTTTGGTCAGCAGCAATCTTGTGTTGTCCGCAGCAATTGTACTTAGAACAATTTTGTAGCAATCAGTCTTTGGTTCTACAATTTTTATATAAATAATTGTTTGAAACTGCTCTAAAAAAATGTAGGTTCGAACCCGGGTCTCACCCACAATAACCCAAGGCTCTAACCAGTCCCGCTCGGTTTGTTTTTAACACAGAAAGTTCCGTGTTCTTCCCCCTACGCGAGCCAATCCAAAACCAGTCCCAAGGGTATGGGGTTTTGTTAATTGATGTATTTCGAATCTATTGACGAGTTTAATTGCAAAAATATCGAGTTTAAGATCGTTGATTCCTGTTTGAAAACACCAAAAACCGAAGGTTTGAACATGGAGTCGATTTGATTAAATATGATAATATAAGTAGTTGGATTCATAGGGCTTTTAACAAGTGATGGATTGCGAATCTAAACATGTAATTTAATTGGATTGAGGTTGTGTCTAGGGAAGAGTTCGATCAAACCTGAATACGTGATGAACCCTGGAATCTGTTCGTGTTTGATTCGATGATATAAGCCCTGAATAGGTTAGGGCTTTCATTCTAGAGATTGAAACGAGTATAAGAGTGGGTTTGTTTACCTCAATTTGTATCGAATTGATGGAATTCAACTAAAACTCAATCGCGGCCTCGACGGGTTGCTCTCCGGCGCCTCCGGCTGCTTCTCCGATCAAATTGGAATGTGCAAAAGCTCGACAAAGGTTCGAATAACGTGTGCAGAGTGATTGGGTTCAAATTTGATAGACCAATTGATCGAATTGATGAGTCTTAGTAATGGGTTCGACGGTTTCGAGTTTAATGAGCATTATTACGATTAATTCTTAATCATTATAAATCAAAACGCTTGGAAGCTGATAGGATATGTTTGAGATCATCAATGCTACGAGTATTGGTTACGAATTTGAACAATTTGGAGTTATGGGTTTGAGTTTTGACTTAGAACACCACTGTTTGACTTTTAAAAGTCAACAAATCAGGTTTCGAGAATTGACAGAATCAGTCCCTGCAATTTCTTTGTATATGTTTAAGATTATGACAGAATTAGTCCTTGGATTTTGTAATTGTGTTAACTGAGTTGTGAGATAAGTCTCGTTTTAAATTTCCTCATGTGTTGGATCATGAAAACTCTCGTTTTAAATTTCAATGCTTTAATTTGGATAATTGTAAGACTTATCTTTATTTTGTTAAACCTTTTCGATATTTCAAATAAATGTGTTTTGTTATTATCATTGGGCTCCAACTTATGTGACTACCATGCTTACGTCTCGGTTCCGCTGCGAATTATCGTTTTCGGGGTGTGACAGTGTAGCTTCAGTTTCGATAGGCTTATGGTAATATGTAGCATTGTCTGTACAACAATCAAATCATTGAAAGTTTTGTGGTCCATTACAACGATTTACTTTTACATTTAAACCTGTGAACTCACCAACATTATTGTTGACTTGTTCAAGCATATTTTCTAAGGTCGTTAAGCTCGCACGGGATTAGGTAGCACATCATGCATGAAGTATTTTGTTGTTCCCATGACAATGAAATTTTGAATGTCTTTTGTTTGGCATTGTATTTTCAAAACAATTTATTTTCCTTCCGCATTAACTCTGTAAAACAATGTTGTATTTTGGAATGACTTGGAATACATAATTTTCAAAACCATATAGAGGTCGTTCTATGTAATCAGTGACGACGATCCATGACCGTCGCGCCCCGCGGGAGACCGCTGTGTTTGGGGTGTGACATTCTCAAGCCAACGCATGAGACCAATTGCTCCTTCAGACCCATTGAAATAGCGAGGTTTGCAATTAATAAAGTCCTTATAGGTGCAACCGCTTAGAGCATTGTTGTTTCCTGAATTGATAGGGTTATCAAGTTAGGATAATAATCATAAACAATGACCTCTAAGCCTTGGTATTTTGTTACTGTTTATATTACCCAAGGTAGCTCTAGATCCAACTTCGGTCCCGTGGGTACCGCTACCGATGTTGGTATTCCTAGCTCCACTGTTATCTTCGTCAGTTCCATTGTTGCCACTCTCTGGGTTTTCTGATCTGCCTCCGGATCCAGTGTTCCAGTTTGCTTCGTTCTGTGCTAGTGCTGAATGTAACACTTGCCACGAAAATGTCCAAGATTTGACGAAGGTACAAACCACAAGGACTATAAGTGTAAATATCCTATAGATCAAGGTTCAAAACGTAGAAAACATTAAAATTCAATGGTAACGGACCGTCACGGACAGTAACGGTCCGTTACGAGCTGAGCACACAAACACTGATGACGCGCCACATGTCCGGTGACTAATGAATGAATTATGACTCGTGGAAACTCTATAACGGTCTGTCACGCCTGGTAACGGTCCGTCACAGCCATAAAAGCACCACGTATCACTACGTAACGGACTGTCACGTCTGGTAATAGTCCGTCACACCGCAAACTGACCAGAGGGTGACACGTGTATTATGACTCGCGAACCCTAATCTGGTGACGGACCGTCACCACCCGTAACGGTCTGTCACGGTCTCAGGAATTGCCCTATAAATAGTTGGACGCGTTCATCCGTTTTCTTCATCCCACAATCAATTATATCTTCACAAATCCTATCTAGATACGTTCTAGCTCGTTCCTGGAGATCCCCGAAGCTTCTGGTTTGACTCCCGCTTATTGTAGTGCCCGGTTTAAGAAGAAACGCTAGTAGAGGTGTTGAAACACTAGAGAAGCCAAGTTAAGAAGAAAGTCTATAAGCTTTCACTTAGAGGCTCATTGCTATAAAACCAAGGTGAATACTTTATCTCTCTAAAAACTTGTGTCAAACATTTTATTTAAAAAAATGGCCAAATAAAGGTTAAGGGAATAATGCTCAACGTTCTTCTACGAACAAAGCATTCAGGACATGGTATGCGTAAAACTTGCAAGGGAAACACGGGTCTTGGGTGAAATTCCTGGATTGCGGTTGGTGCTTGTCTTATAACAACTTCGAAGGCAAACATGTCCCTCGTTATAAGACATGACGCCAATGTATACTGTGGTGCGATTGAACAGGACGGGCATGCTGAATGTGTGGATTGAACATAAAGTTGTGATTATGAACTAATGCTTGTTTGTGAAAAAATGATTTTAATGTCAAGATAATTGTATTCACCGGCGTTTACGCTGACGTTTTATTTTTAAAAATGTTTTTCAGGAAATGAAAAAATATGAAAGAAAAAGGAGATGGGCAAATGTAAAATCTGGCCCAAGAAAAGTGAAAAGGATAAATTATACGTAGGATTCTCAGGCCTCGTATAAAGGAAATCCTGAAGAAAAGAAAATAGGAGATATGACTGCGGGATTGATCAACCCTGGATAGTACTATTTTTGGTGGCTGTAAATGTATTTGATTTCAAACTCTGTTTTGTAATCAAAATGAAAAGGGTATTTAAATCCCTGTGTTTATAAAGTAAATACAAGACTTTTGTTTTCCAACTGAGTTTTGATATTTACAAATACAACCCTTGATGTTGAAAGAATGTTGAAACGATCCTTTTAAAAAAGACTTCCGCTGTATTTATAAAAATTCTGAAATCAAAGTGTCATGTGATACCAATCGGGCTCGCACACGTCCGGGGGGTGCCTGAGGTGGGATGTGACAGGTTGGTATCAGAGCCACATGTTTTAGCGATTAGATACTTGGATCTAGTATCTAAGCTCCAACCATGAAATTGCTTACTTTAATATAAGAAAACAAGGTAACCTTCTGACCGGTATGTAGTTATCTGATAAACGGAAGGTTCTGTCTAAGGAAAGAGCAGTGTATAAATCTATCCTAGACCCATCGCTCTTACCTGGGAACATAAGTGTTGGAGGTACTACTCTGGAAAGATAACCATCCTTGTAGAACTTTAGTTAAGATAAGGATACTGGCCTTAGTATCTAAGTCTTGACCAAAATAAGATAAGTACTAATAAATTTAGACTGCAGATGTCTGGAGATAATTCTGTACCCTTTTATTATGATCCCAATCGTCTAATCAAACAAGAGTCACCTGAGTATCATCCTTTAGGATCTCGAGTGAACCCTTTTTCTTTGACCTACTATAACGACGATCCGTTCGCCATTTTCCCTAATAACAACTCTCCTGAATACCACCCTCAATCTTATAACTCTTCTAGCCAATGGATGAATGTTGGATCTGATTTAAGCAATTGGAATACTAGTACAACTGAATCTAGTCATACTCAGTTGACCACATCAGCAAAAGAGGATCCATCTGAGGAATCCCATCAATATGAACCTGCTTATGAAAACCCTGAAGATTATTCATTCAATAAACATGTTTTAAATAGTTCCGACTATCAATCTTATAATTCTGAAACTCCTGTTTTATACGATCCCTGTATGTTTCCTGAACCTCCATAAGATGACCCTTTCAAAGAATATTTCCAAGCTCCTCCGGATTACCAAAATGATTATAATGATATTATGGTAGGACTCCGTAAGCGCCCACCTAAATATGGTTATACGGAAAGTATGCCCTCTTCTCCTATTGAATGTTTAGACCGTTCATTGCGCCAAACAGACGAAGTAACAAGAAAGAAGATAATGGAGAAAGCATGAACCAAATTCTATGGAAAACAAGTCTACTGGTATAGAGAGGACTTGATGACTCTTAGAAAGAACTTATGAAAGATTAGAATCGTTTTTGTTGTATTTTGTAATATATTTCTATAATAATAAAATATCGTTTTGTTTATTTTACAGAATGATCGGAAAAGGCAAGGGTCCTAGCTTTATTCGTAAATTTGCTCCAGCTAATTATCACGAACGAAAAACAAATGAAACAACTATAGAAAATAATGAGGAAACTGAAAGTTCAACTTTCAGAATACTTGGAGAAATAGAAAACCCTAGTGTTCCCTATAATCCGTTTATTAGTTTTCATTCTACTCCTACCGTAGGAAGCTATAATATCACTCCTATATATTCACAAAATTTTCATGAGGGATATGCCGATATGCCTTGTGAGAATAATCGTGAAAAAGAAGAACGTGCTGACTCTAATATACCTTACGTTCTGTACTATGAAACGATTCCCATCCCTACTCCTCATATAAATGAGAATGCATCGGGAAGAGAAAGGGAATAAAAGCTACTAAGAAGAATAGAAGAATTGGAACGAGAGAAAGCTGAAGTTGAAGCTCGGAATGCAAGCTCTTGAAGAAAAGAATTTTAGAAATTTTTAGGAACAAAGATTTCTATATGTATTGTAATATATTTCTATTAATAAAAAGATTTTGTCTTGATTTCAATCCTTTTTATTTTATAGAATGTCGAAAAATACTGGACCTTTTCAAAACATGAGAGAAAAGAGGAAACAAGTAGCGATTGAAAACGCTGCTGAAAATCCTAATTCTCGTATGGATCTTCAGAAAATGATCACGGAAGGAATCTAAGATTCTCTTCCAATGATCTTTACTGAGTTGGAAAAGAGACAAGCCGATAGGCTATCTGTTCAGCCAACAAATCAAAAATCTGTCAATTCTCAACCTTTAACTCAGCATACCCGAACTATCACTCAGTCCTAGCCAGTTACTCTGAAACCCGAAGGTTCTTCCACTCATAAAACCAACAAAAGACTGGAAAAGAAGGATATTACCATAACTCTTCTGAAGATGAGAGTATGGGTAATAACTATGGTCATGTAGAAAAGAAGAGGAAGATGGTTCGATGTACATATAAAATGTTTCAAGACTGTAAACACTATAATTTCTCTGGAAGGGAAGGAGGAATTGTCACATTGAGGTGGATAGAGAAAACCGAATCTGTACTGGCTATCAGCAAGTGTGCTGAGAAAGACAAGGTTCTATATGCTTCTAATATGTTTAAAGATCAAGCTCTAGAATGGTGGAACAACATTGTTGACGCCAAAAGAAGAGATGCAGCCTATGCAATGGGCTGGAGTGCTTTCAAGGCAAGAGTAGAAAAGAAATATGTTCTCAAGAATGAAAGGGAACAGATCGAAGGAAAATTTTTAAGCCTAAAGATGATTAGAACAAATCATTAAGAATATTCAACTAAACTCTTCGAGTATGCTCGGATAGTTCCATATCTTGCTACCCCTGAAGCAAATCTGATAAAGCCTAATATTTGGGGATTAACAGGAAAATTCGCGACACGCTCAAAGTCGCAAATTGTGAAAATCTTGATGATGCTATGGATCTAGGAGGATGACTAACCAGCAGTTTGATTAGAAACCAGGAGGAGGGAAAGAAGAAAAAGGAATCTGGGCAAGGCCCAAGTGGATCAAGGAAATTAGATTTTATTCCCCGAAACAACAACCCTTCCATTCCGGAATGTCCCAAGTGAAGAAAGAGACACTAAGGACAATGTCGTGCTGGACTTTTCTCCAACTTTTGCAAGATGTCTGGTCACAAAATAGAGAATTGTTTCAAGAAGAAGCAAATTACTTGTTTTGAATGTGGTGAAACTGGCCACATCAAAACTTATTGTCCCAAATTAAAGAAACCCAATGGGATAGGTCCCAAACATGCAGATGGAGTAAAGAAGAATGCGCGAGCATTCGTTCTCAATACCCATGAAGCAGCAGGTATGCCCAATGTCATTACGGGTACATTTCTTGTCAATGATATTTATGCTTAAGTTTTATTTGACTCTGGCGCAAACCAAATTTTTATAGATCATAGATTCTGTAGACTGTTAAATAAAACTCTAGCTAAATTAGACAGGAAATACATGGTAGAGACTGCCAACGGTGACCTAGTACAAATCTCTGAAATCTTGAACGATTGTAATATCACACTATCACGACATGTTATTCATGCACAACTGTTGCCAATGACTTTGGCAGGTTTTGACATTGTCTTAGGAATGGATTGGTTAGCCTCTAACCAAGCCCGTATCCTGTATAATAAGAAATCCATAGAACTTCATTCGCCACAAGGCAATATCATCACTATAAATGGTGATAAATTATCCAACTATGTTGGAATAATTTCCATGTTAAGAGCCACAAAATAATTACGCAAAGGGTGCTTAGCATACCTCATATCTGTAACTACCGACACAAAAAAGAATATTGAAGATGTGCCGGTTGTGGCTGAATTTCCTGATGTTTTTCCCGATGAACTACCTGGAATTCCGCCTAAAAAAGAAGTGGAGTTTAGAATTAATCTAGTACCTGGTACGACACCAATTGCCAATGTCCCATACAGATTAGCTCCAACTGAAATGGTAGAATTAAAGAAACAGTTGGATGAATTTCTCAAAAAAGGATTCATAAGACCAAGCTCATCGCCTTGGAGAGCTCCGGTCTTGTTCGTTAAGAAGAAAGACGGTTCAATGCGTATGTGCATTGATTATCGTGAGCTGAATAAAGTCACGACTAAGAACCGTTATCCACTCCCCATAATTGACGATCTCTTCGATCAAATCCAGGGAGCCCGATGCTTTTCAAAGATCGATCTTCGTTCAAGCTATCATCAATTAAAAGTCCAGGAAGAACCAAAACTTCCTTCAGAACTCGGTATGGTCATTATGAGTTCACGGTAATGCCGTTTTGACTTACTAATGCACTAGCATCTTTTATGTATATGATGAATCGAGTTTACAAACCTTACTTGGATAAATTCGGTATCATATTCATTGACGATATCCTTATCTATTCCAAGAGTAAGGAAGATCATGCTAATCATTTGAAAATTTTCCTTGAACTCTTGAGAAACGAAAAGCTATACGCTAAGTTCTCAAAATACGAGTTTTGTTTATCAGAAGTTCAATTCCTTGGACATGTCATTAACACTGATGGCATCCAAGTTGACCCGGTTAAAATTGAGGCTATATCCAAATGGGAAATCCCGAAGTCTCCAACAGAAGTCCGTAGTTTCCTCGGATTAGCTGGTTACTATCGGAGATTTATCCAAAATTTCTCTCGAATTGTTGTACCATTAACTTCTCTGACTCGAAAGTCAGTTAAGTATGAATGGGGTCATAAACAATTTAAATCTTTTGATACTTTGAAACAGAAACTGACACAAGCACCCACACTAGCCTTGCCAGATGGAAAAGAAGGCTTTTCAGTATACTGTGATGCTCCACACACCGACTTTGGTTGTGTGTTAATGCAAGGAGCACAATTATTGCTTATGCCTCTCGACAATTAAAAACTCATGAAACGAATTATATGACTCATGATTTAGAATTAGGCGTCATAATCTTCGCATTGAAATTATGGAGGCACTATCTATATGGAATCAAATTCATCGTGTTCATTGATCATAAAAGCTTAAAGTATATATTCAGTTAGAAAGAACTGAATATGAGGCAAAGGCGTTGGATGGAAGTCCTGAATGATTACGATTGCGAAATCTGTTATCATGAAGGAAAAGCTAATGTTGTGGCTGACGCCTTAAGTAGAAAAGAACACGAGAAACCTAAACGAGTTCGTTCTTTAAGACTCGATCTCCAAATCGATCTTATCACTCGTATTAAAGAATCTCAGAAACTTGCTTTGTAAGAACCCAACCTTGAGAAGGAAGGATTGGGAGGAATGATCAATCAATTGGTCAAGGGTAATGATGGAATTCTTAGAATGAATAAGAGAATTTGGGTTGCTATCTATGGAAACGTACGTGACGAAATTCTTGAAGAAGCCCACAAATCTAAGTACACCATGCATCCTGGAAGCGATAAAATTTACAAAAACCTAAAAGCCAATTACTGGTGGATATGAATGAAGTAACATATGGCTATCTATGTTGCAAAGTGGTTAACGTGTTCCAAAGTAAAAGCTGAACACCAAAAGCCTTCTGGATTATTACAGCAACTTGAAATTCCCGTATGGAAATGGGAAATGATAACTACGGATTTCATTACTAAACTTCCCCGAACCAGTCGTAGGAACGATACAATTTGGGTTATTGTTGACAGACTTACTAAGTCTGCTCATTTTCTCCCCATGAAAGAAACGTTCAGTATGGATAAGTTGGTACATCTATACGTTAAAGAAATCATGTCATTACACGGTGTGCCACTATCTATCGTGTCATATAGAGACAGTAGATTTACTTCTTGATTCTGGAAAAGTTTCCAAAAAGCTCTAGGTACAAAATTGAATCTTAACACTGCCTACCATCCTCAAATGGACGGGCAGAGTGAAAGAACTATTCAAACACTTGAAGATATGTTAAGGTCTTGTGTTATCGATCTTGGAGAAAGCTGGGATGACCACTTACCTCTAATGGAATTCTCCTACAATAATAGCTATCATACGATTATACATGCCGCTCCTTTTGAAACCTTATACGGTCGTAAATGTCGAACTCCGATCTGTTGGTCTGAAATAGGAGAAAATCAGTTATCCGGACCTGAAATAGTCCTGGAAAAGACTGAGAAAGTTATTCAAATAAAAGAATGGTTGAATTCGGCTCGTGATCATCAGAAGTGTTATGCTGATAAAAGACGAAAGCCATTAGAATTCAAAATCGGTGATAACGTTCTGTTGAAAGTTTCACCATGGAAAGGCGTGGTAAGATTTGGAAAGAAAGGAAAATTAAGTCCTAGATTCGTAGGACCGTTCATAATCTTGAAAAGAGTTAGGCCTATGGCCTATCAACTCGAATTACCAGAAGAAATGAATGGAGTACACGATGTATTCCATGTGTCAAATCTACGCAAGTGTTTGGCAGATGAATCTCTGGTAATGTCCCTACAAGATGTAGAGGTAGATGAGAAATTAAGATTTGTGGAACAACCCTTGCAAATCGAGGGCAGACAAGAAAAGAAATTGAGAAGAAAGAAATTGATGATCTTGAAAGTGAAATGGAACTCCAGACGTGGCCCTGAGTATACATGGGAACTCGAGTCAGAAATGAAAAATAAATATCCTCACTTGTTCAAGTAATCTCGAGGACGAGATTAAAACAAGGTAGGGAGGATGTAACACCTGCCACGAAAATGTCCAATATTTGACTAAGGTACAAACCACAAGGACTATAAGTGTAAATAACCTATAGATCAAGGTTCAAAAACTAGAAAACATAAAAATTCAACGATAACGGACAGTCACGGACGGTAACGGTCGTTTACGAGCTGAGCATGCAAACACTGATGACGCGCCACCTGTCCGGTGACTAATGAATGAATTCTGACGCGTGGAAACCCTATAACGGACTGTCACGCCTAGTAACGGTCCGTCACAGCCATAAAAGCACAAGGGTACCCCACGTATCACTCTGTAGAGGACCGTCATGCCTGGTAACGGTCTGTCACACCGCAAACTGACCAGAGGGTGACACGTGTCTGATGACTCGCGAACCCTAATCTGGTGACGGACCGTCACCACCCGCAACGGTCCATCACGGTCTCAGGAACTACCCTATAAATAGTTGGACGACTTCATTCATTTTCTTCATCCCACAATCAATTCTATCTTCACAAATCCATTCTGGAGACGTTCTAGCTTGTTCCCGACGATCCCCGAAGCTTTCGGCTCGACTCCCGCTTGTTGTAGTGCCCAGTTAAAGAAGAAACTTTATCTCTCTGAAACACTAGAGAAACCAAGTTAAGAAGATAGTCTATAAGCTTTCGACTTAGAGGATCATTCCTATAAAACCAAGGTGAATACTTTATCTCTCTGAAAATGTAAGGTTCGGATTCCTGAGGATCTTCAATCAACGGATTCAACGACGTGTTGAACCTGGTGGACACAAACTCGACACGTGACTTGTAGGTACAAACAATAATGATGAGACACCAATGATTTTCAAACGATTCGTTTATTGATTAATCACTGAAAAACAATACAAATGTCGCTCAACAACTCGTCTAACTCTCTGACTGTCTCAGACGTCCAACTTGTCTAACCTGAATACTGTTACAAGATAAGCTATTTATAACCAAGAAAAAAGTATTCGGTGGGCCTGGGTCGGGATCGCATACGTCAAGTATGCGGCCGCATACTTCAAGTATGCTGCCGGGACCACATACTTCAATTATGCTGCAGGGAACCGCATACTTCAAGTATGCTGCTGGCTCTGAAGTATGCTGCTGGATGAAGTATGGTGCTGCATGAACTATGATGCTGCATGAAGTATGCTACTGGATGAAGTATGCTGCTGCATGAAGTATGTTGTTGCACGAAGTATGATGCTTCATGAAGTATGTTGGTGCATGAACTATGCTGCTGGATGAAGTATGCTGCTGCATGAACTATGCTGCTGGACGAAGTATGTTTTTGGACTCTTTCTTGCTTCTTCTAATCTTCTCCTTTCAAACTTCTTAACAACTTGGTGATTATTTGATGCGTCAGCCTATTATATTTTTGGGCCTTACAATCTCCCCCTAGGCTAATGCACTCAAAGCAGTCTTAATATTTCAAAAACGATTGAATGATCACCACCTCCTGCAATAACTTCTTTGCTAGAGCCATTCCCAAAACCTTCACGAACGACATTGCGGTTGTTGGGGGCTGTTGTTTTGTTCACTTGCTCTTATTCTTTTCTTCGGAGTTCCATCCGCAAAAATATCATAATCAGCATCATTAAAATCATCATTATGTTGAGTGTAGAAGCATGTTTTTGTAACTATAGATTAAATTCTATGTATCGGTGTACTAGGCTAGTACGCAGGAGGGTGTTCCTACGTACTTAGCTTGTTCACCAGTTGGTCCTACGTACTTAGCTAAGTACGCAGGTAGTGTTCCTGCCCCTATAAATAGAAGACATGTCTTCCTTTGTAGGTGAAACTCTAGAACTAGGTTGAGAGTGTTCGGGTCAGGACGAGCTCTCCCGACCCCTGGACCGTGAGCTTAGATGAGAGATGTGTGCTCATTCGGTATGTAATCTGTAATACGGGATGACTTCTATGTTATGGATTACGTATCGTTTCATTATCTTTTGTTTATGTTTTTGTTTCTCTGTCTCGTTTCTTGGTTCCCACACAAGTCACAGAACAGGTCCGTGTTATCTCCACTGCGCGACGAGGCTCCCGGGACCTACATTGAGAATAGTTGTTAGGAGGAGGATTCCCAATAGCCTTTCTCTTTTGTAATATCGCTTTATGATGTTTGTTGATCTGTACTTTCTCTCTGTCACTTTCGGTTTCTGAAGAGTCAACATCTTCTTCTTGGAAGATATTGTGCTTTTCGACAGTGATGACACTTGGTGCAACAGTGTTGATCTGTTCTTCATCATCCCTTGGATAAGGAATGTTATCTTGTTGCTCCTAAAAGTTCACTCAAATACAAATATGCGTAAAATGCAAGTATGCTCAAACTTATAAAATTATGAAACTTTTCAACTTTCCTATAAAATCTCATTTATTTATAAAACCTCTTTTTCACGATTATTGAATCAAACAAGAACGGTCAATTTTTAAGGAAAAACAGAATAAACACAAAAGTAAGACAAAAACAAAAATAAAATGACTCAAACTAAGTTAAAAATATAAAATCTTTTTGTTCTTTTGGCAACATATGACATGTACTGAAACACATTATTTTTTAGACAACATAAGACACAAGACAAAAAACAAAATCTTTTTGGTATTTTTTTTTTAATTTCCTCCCCCAAAACTTTTGATTTTGTTCAACTAATAAACAAAAAAAAAATTATATCCTAAGAAAGAAAAAATAAACAAAAACAATATTTTTGGTGACCGAACATGTGACTCGTTAATCGAATCAGAACAATTTGAAACACTGTACCAGAAAATCAAGTCTGGTCAGATCAAAGGATTTTGTAAAAACATCTTAAACATAAATGTCATCCTCAAAGCAAAGACTACCATTAGTGACCGTACCTTTCATGCTGATCTTACGTCATTTATCTCATGAAAAGGAAACGTAATCTCCATCAAAGTGTTTGATATCATGTAGTAGAGAGATGTCCCGCATTATGTGCCTCGAACAACGACTATCAATGTACCATAGGTTGTTGACAGTCCTCCTTGGCTGTTCCTGCATGATTCAAGCAAGTAAGTTAGACATAAGTACCCAAGCCATAGTGGTCCTAGGTACGCCCAAAGCATCAATGTAAGATACCTCCTGTAAGCACATATCCTTATCGTTCTCTAACACTGGTGATTCAACTACTTTTGATTTAGTTTTCCAAATTGGTGTAGGTTTAACAACCTTTTTGATTGCTTGAGGAGTACCAACTTTAGGTTTTTCTTCCTGTTTAGGTTTTTTACATTGCTTGTTTTCACGAAAAACCTTTTGTTTGTTCTTAGCAGCATTCCAATCACCATCAGAAGGCTTAACTTTGGGATGCTTATTCTTCATCGTCTTAAGTTTTTCAACCTTCATTGGCTTAGAATAATACTTTTCCCTTGGTGTGGCCCTCTGATTTTGCAAATAATAGGGCTCATAAGGACGATGTATGCAATTTCTTGCAATGTGACCAGCTTTGCCACAAGTATAGCATGTCCATTTCCTAGTATAAGGAGCATATCCCGATCTGTCGAACCATGATGATGACCGTTGAGGAGAACCTGTGAAGTAACCTGTATTTTCACAGCTCCTAGAAAACCTTCTATCAAACACTTGGTCATCATATCTATCATAATTTCTGCGATTTGATCTAAAACAATTCCTTTCAGAATTTTTTAACATTTTGGTAAACCGTTGAGGCAATTGTTTAGAATTTGACTGACTTGTATATGGTTTGCTACTTTCTCTATTAAAGGAACAATTTTTATTTTTGACAAACTGATGATTTTTACCATTGGCAATTTGTTTTTCTTCCCTTTCTAAAGTACCACTTTTAACAAATGTGGATGTAAAACTCCCTTTCAACTTATCCCCTTTTGAAAGAGTACCATTTTGAAAACAAGACAATTTGTTTTTAAATGACGCAAACTTAGACTTAAAAACACGACCATCCTCCTCATCATCATCACTCCCACAATCCTCCACTATGCCCTCTACTAATCATGTTGCTGCATAAGACTTAGACGGGTTAGTAACGTTCACATGTTCTACCGTGGGATCTGGTATACGGCCTATACCATATTCCATCTCAACATCTTCATGGAAAACTTGGCATTGAAGTAAAATTGCCATTGAAAGGATGTTCAACTGCTTGATAACCAATTCATGGATTCCCTTTCTTTCTTACTTGAGAATCTATCATGTCATAAACTACTAATAGAGAATGTTCAATTTTCTCGATTGTTAGTTTAGTGTTTGCCAATTGAGTCACATCATCATTTAATTTTAAGCTAAGGTCGTCTATCCATTTTAATGCATCACGATAAAGACATTCCTTATTGCTAAAATCCATTTCAAGTTTTGAAAAATCATTTATGCTTGCTTCAATTGTATCTTTGAAAACCTTTTCTAATCGTTTATGTTCTGAATTGGAATATCTAAGCTTTGTTATATCTTGATTTAATATATCGTTATCATGTTTGTAACGATTGACTTTCTCAATACAAATAGCAGAGCAAAGATCTTTGATTACCTCAGTGTCGGTAACCTCACCCATGAAGGCATGATGTTGTTTCACTTCCAAATCTTGAACTATCTCACTCCTGTCTTGTTGGCTCACAAGTTCCTTTGATTCACATGAAGTAGATGTACTTGCTCCAGCAATTTCAGAAACATCCATTGAACTCATATGATTAACGTGACACTGTTTATCATCCATATCATAAGAGTACAAAATAGAAATCAGCTCACTCAAGGATGTTTGATACATATCCTTGGTTCTCTTGGTAGTGGTGCAATTGAAGTTCCATGTTATTGGTAAAGAGTTGAGTAGCCTTCTATTGATTTCTCCCTTTGTCAACTCTATTTCAGCACTCTTCATCTCCGTCATCAATTGCATGAATCTATTTATTTGTGCTTCCAAATTTTCACCCAGAACATGATTGAACATATTAAACTTTTGCTTAAGTATATCCTTTCTACTTTCTCCCATGTCGTGAGTTCACGTAACAAAAAGTATTCGCACCCGATGACAAGTACTTTGAAAAATCGCAAACTTTTAAAAACCACGAACTTTCAAAACCGCAAACTTCCAAAAACGTAAACTTTGAAAACCGCAAACTTTGAAAACCACAAACTTTGAAAACCGCAAACTTTCAAGACCGTATACTTCAAGAAATTATACTTAAAGACCGTATACTTCAATACCGCAAACATTGAATACCGTATACTTCAATTACCGCAAACTTGAGTGACCGCAAACTTTAGTAACCGCAAACTTGAGTGACCGCAAACTTGAGTAACCACAAGCTTGAGTGACCGCAAACTTCCAGATGAAGAAATTGACTGAAAACTTTGATTTTCAAGCCGAAAAATCAACTAATCAACTGTAAACTTCAACAAATGAGACAGAAACAAGGTCCAAGATCTGTCATTCTGTCCAGAAACTCTTCCAAACACAAATATGTTCAAATAAAAGTAAAATCAGTAACTTTGATACCTCATGAGTCATAGAAATCCGTTGCAAGCTTCACCGAATAAGCGCTAAGGCTCTGATACCAATTGTAAGGTTCGGATTCCTGAGGATCTTCAATCAACGGATTCAACGACGTGTTGAACCTGGCGGAAACAAACTCGACATGTGACTTGTAGGTACAAACAATAATGACGAGACACCAATGATTGTCAAACGATTCGTATATTGATTAATCACTGAAAAACAATACAAATATCGCTCAACAACTCGTCTAACTCTCTGACTATCTCAGACGTCCAACTTGTCTAACCTGAATACTGTTACAAGATAAGCTATTTATAACCAAGACAAAAGTATTTGGTGGGCCTGGGCCTAAGGCTCTGATACCAATTGTAAGGTCTGGATTCCTGAGGATCTTCAATCAACGGATTCAACGACGTGTTGAACCTAGAGGAAACAAACTCGACACGTGACTTGTAGGTACAAACAATAAAGATGAGACACCAATGATTGTCAAACGATTCGTATATCGATTAATCATTGAAAAACATTACAAATGTCGCTCAACAACTCGTCTAACTTTCTGACTATCTCAGACGTCCAACTTGTCTAACCTGAATAATGTTACAAGATAAGCAATTTATAACAAAGACAAAAGTATTCGGTGGGCTTAGGCCGGGACCACATACTTTTGTCTTGGTTATAAATAGGTTATCTTGTAACAGTATTCAGGTTAGACAAGTTGGACGACTGAGACAGTCAGAGAGTGAACGAGTCAGAGGGTTAGACGAGTTGTTTAACTATGTTGTATTGATTTTTCAGTGTTTAATCACTATATGAATCATTTGATATTTGATTGTGTGTAGTCCTCTTTGATTATACCTACAAATCACGTGTCGAGCCTTTTTTCGCCAGGTTCAACACGTCGTTGAATCCGTTGATTGAAGATCCTCACGAATCCGGACCTTACAGAAAACTTGTGCCAAACATTTTATTTACGAAAATGGCCAAATAAAGGTTAAGGGAATAATGCTCAACGTTCTTCTATGAACAAAGCTTTCAGGCCATAGGTATGCGTAAAACTTGCAAGGGATACACGGGTCTAGGGTGAAATTCTCGGATTACGGCTCGTGCTTGTCTTATAACAACTTCGGAGGCAAACCTGTCCGTTGTTATAAGACATGACGCCAGTGTATACTGTGGTCCGATTGCACATGACGGGCCTGCTGAATGTGTAGATTGAACATAAAGTTGTGATTATGAACTAATGCTTGTTTGTGCCAAAATGTTTTTAATGTCAAGATAATTGTATTCACCGGTGTTTGCGCTGGCGTTTTATTTTCAAAAATGTTTTTCAGGAAATGAATAAATATGAAAGAAAAAGGAGATGGGTAGACATAAGATCTGACCCAAGAAAAGTGAAAATGATAACTTATACGTAGGATTCTCAGGCCTCTAAAGGAAATCCTGAAGAAAAGAAAAAAGGAGATAGGACTGGGGGATTGATCAACCCTGGATAGTACTATTTTCGGTGGCTGTAAATGTATTTGATTTCAATCTCTGTTTTGTAATCAAAATGAAAAGGGTATTTAAATCCTTGTGTTTATAAAGTAAATACAAGACTTTTGTCTTCCAAATGAGTTTTGATATTTACAAATACAACCCTTGAGGTTGAAAGAATGTTGAAACGATCCCTTTGAAAAAGACTTCCGCTGTATTTATAAAAATTTTGAAATCAAAGTGTCATGTGATACCAATCAGCTCGCACATATCGAAGGGGGGCCATGAGGCGTGGTGTGACACTACGGCTACTTGTTGAGCTATCATTTGTGATATCTCTGCAGCCTTCATGGGTTGTGTTGTCTTTGTGCTTAAAGTGTTCTATCAGGTGTTACGTCGGGGTCTTCCTTTGGGCGCCGTGTTTTCCTTTCTAGTATGTATGACAAGAAAAGAAAATAAGACAATCTGCATAAAATAATTGTCATCACATGAACAAGGAAATGTAAACAACCACAACAATCATAACACAAGAAACATACACAGTACATAGATGGATTCAAACTTGTTACATAGTTTTAGATAATACAAAATGGATAATGGTACAAAGCCGTGTCAATACAAGTTTCGAATCCTAATCTAGGTGAGCACAAACCGCGCATATAGGCCCGCTAGTAAAGCGTGAGAATAGACCTGACTAAGCAGTAGCGGTAGCCAGAATAGTACATACGGCGGAAAGGGCTCGTGTCTGCTGCAGCTCCTCACGTAGGGTAGCTGTCTTCTGCTATGCTACCGTCACGTGGAGTTTAACAACAACGAGACTTTCCTGGAGGTCGAAGATCCTCTTGTCAGCATCGATTCCCCACTCCTCGATGCAAGTAATCACCGCGATGTTGTCATCCACGTGGTTATGGCGTGTGCTCACATCGAGTATGGCCCTGGCCTCACGGTACTGGACCAGGTCCAGTAGGGCCATCAGTCTCTGCAGCTCGTCTAGTCCCTCTACATGGACCTGCAGGTGCTCGACATCCTCCTGGAGACCGTCTAGTTGACTGTCGAGGATGGTCAACTCCATAGGCTGGCAAGTGACAAGTAGGGGAGTGGGAATGTGGAAAGACTCTCCCACCTCATAAGTGGAGGGAGTTCCCTCATCTTCCACCCACCTCATCAAGGTGGGGGATACCCATCCCCATCTCCTGCATGAGGATCTCAGCCTCTTCGGTACAGGGGAAGCCCGGGTAGGGGAAGTGGATCTAGCCCTCTTGGGCTCAGACTCGGGGATGGTGGTGGTAGGAGAAGCTGGCCTCTTGCGAGGCGCAAGGACCTTCTTCCCCGGAGTAATACGGATACGGGTCCCTCCCATATGGGTACATACGTAGGAAGGTGTGGTGGTAGGGCGGATAGTCCCTACAAAAGCTGGAATCTCTTCGGGAATAGGGGCTACAGGCTCAACCGGTGCTGGCTTAGTATCCATCTCCTAAACCGCGGGAGTCTCCTCGGGCTCCTCAACTGGATCCTCTTCAGGATCCTTAATCATCGCATCCTCCATGGAGCTGTGAGGTGTATGGGGGTGCTGCAGAGGAGTCCATAGACGAGACCGGTGAAGCTGACTCGGAGGGTGGCTCCTCATCTGAGTCTGAAACGTATATCCAACCTTTGTGTGACATAGTTGTTACAATTCAATGTTAGTACAAATCATACAAGTTGTGCAATGTTCGTGTCCTGTTTCTATGGCTATAGTATAGGCTCACTAATGCAACCTAGTTCGCTATAACCAATGGCTCTGATAGCAATCTATCACACTCGCCTAGGGCGGAAACACGGGGCATAATGATTCATGGTGTTCATAGTGTTTGATTACAACAAACGACTTCTAGATGCATTCATAATCAAAGGTTTCAGACATTACAGAAATCATAAATTGTTTTAAGACATTACATGCAAAAGTACCTCACTTATAACCAAAGTGTACGACTTTTTAAACATTATGTTTGTCGGCTATAGCCTACATGCTCCTCGGTTATAATAGGAAAACTTCAAAAGGTAGTCTACGTGCATGCATGCCCTCGGTTCCATGACATCTAGTTACCTGAGAAAACAAGCATAAAAAGTCAACATAAAGTTTGTGAGTTCAAAGTTTTAGTTGAATAGTTTTTCGTTGGACCACAAATTTCTAGTTATGTATTGTTCACCCGAACAATGTTGTACCACTATCATTAATTAAAACAATAGTGTAAGTTTATTATTATAACCATATGTTCCCATAACCAAAACTTGACGTTGTAGTTGTGCCCCTAACCTAATGTCCATAACGCTAAACATTGTACAGTTGATGAAAATTATGCACCCGTTTTGACCTCCAATCAAGGTTAGAGCGACTAACCATGGGTGGGGGTGTCAACCCAAATAGATTTATTCATGCTTTCTACGTTTATATCATAACTAACAGTTACAGAATAAAAGGGGACTTTGATGCGTTAAACGAGTCGACTCATGTAACAATGTAGGTACTTGTGTCCAGTTTCTAGTTGAGCAAGTTTTTTCGCCCGTTGGTTTAAAAATTAATTTAAAACAAGTAAAAGTGGGGCAGTGAAGACTCACCGTAGCTAACAGGGTGGTGAGTGATGATGTAAGTAGCAAGTCCAAATAGGTTTCGACCTATCCGTGCCCTAAATTAATTAAGACACCTTAGAGCGTATGTAGTTGTCACACGACCAATATCCCGAAGTCTTGACCCTTTCCTTGTAATAATTTACAAGGTTCCGACTCGACAGCCATTGGTGATATAACTTGTCGTTAAAGTAGTTATATTTATTAAAATCTATTTAATAAATATTATAACTTAGACTTTACTTGTCCAAATCTTGTTTTCAGTTTAAGTCATTACTCATGATTAATAAATGTATAATATATATATATATATATTTATTCAAAATAGGTGTATTTAAAGTGTCATAAAATAATTATTAAATTATTTTATTTTTCAAACTTATTTGTAGTTGTCTCAACAATTTATATATATACATATATATAAATATAAATATATATATATATATAAATATATAATTACTAATTTTTATAAAACTAATATATATTACTACATAGAATAATTTATATAAAATTCCTTTTTGCATGCAATTGCAAGTATTACCTCCTTTATATTTATAATAATTATAATAAAATTATAATTATTATTTGTTGTTAATAAATTATATGTGTTATAAAAATAAGTTTAATGATTCATAAAATAAATTAACCATTGTATTCGAATAATAATGAAATACGGTTTGTAATTTATACTTTTTAACCTCCACCTTTTTATATTATAACCTCGCCATTTATACCTTATTTAAAATACGAACCGAGTATAACCGTTTTATAAATATATCACTAATCAAGTTAATGATAACAAAATTTGGTCAAGCGCTCACGTAAAAAGTCGAGAGAGAAGGTGGCAGAGTTAACGCGAGACTCGGTTGTACCGCTTGTCGTCCTGCAATGCTTAGTTATCACCTGAGATCGCTTGCAACTTCCGTGATGTCAAGACTCGGAGTCCACAAGTTCAAATTTGAGAACCCGCACAAGGTGGTGGAGGTGCTCGGGGCTGTTGTGAAACGGAGGGAGGAAGGTGGGGTTGGCGTTAGCGGTGAATGGTGGTGAGGGTGGTGTTGTGGCCGTTGTCGGGAACCGAAGAGAGGGAGAGGAGGTGGTGTTGGTGGTTTTTGGGTGTTGCCGAGGGAGGGAGGAGGAGTGGTGTGAAGGTGGTTATCGGTCAAGGAGGTGGAAGGAGTGGTGGTATACAGTGGATGGTGGTGGTGATGTTGTTGATTGATGTGTTGCAAAGCACACATGCATTTCTACCCTATTTCGTGTCATTTTCGCATAGTTGTAGAGTCGTTTCGAGTAATTTATAGTTAGTATTGAGTTAAGTCTTGTTTTTTAGGTATTCGGGGAGTAATTGGGGCTTAAACGATCAAGAACCGTGAAGAAAAAATCACACGAGAACCCGTGAGCTTCAAGATTATATCACCATTGGGGCTTAAACGATGATGTAAGTAGCAAGTCCAAATAGGTTCCGACCTATCCGTGCCCTAAATTAATTAAGACACCTTAGAGCCTATGTAGTTGTCACACGACCAATATCCCGAAGTCTTGACCCTTTCCTTGTAATAATTTACAAGGGTCCGACTCGACCGCCGTTGGTGATATAACTTGTCGTTAAAGTAGTTATATTTATTAAAATCTCTTTTGTGTGATCGTATCTTCACAGTTCTTGATCGTTCAAGATTTCATTTGGTGAAATTCTTCATTTTGATCTATGAGATTCTGGTTATGTTTCCTATATCCAAGAACCTTATCAATACAAGCTTGAGTACACAGATTTTCATATACCTGAGGTGGTACCTCTGATGTGTCTGCTATGAGAGCTTGATTGTTGGCAGGAATATCCTCATACTGGAAGCTCCAGTCAAAGTCAGCAGTTCCAACAGCTGCACAGGCTGCAGTTTGTGCAGGTGGAGTGGCATATTGCTGTCTTGGTTGAGCTTGGTGAGCTTGCCTGGTATGAGTAGCAACTGGGTTTGCCTTTGGTGCCTTGCATTCCGTAGCAAAATGACCAAGTTGGTTATAGTTGTAACACTTCAGTTTGCTTTTGTCCAAGCCAACCCTGGTGTTAGAGTTGTTGATTAGAACGGGTCTTCCTGTTCTTGAGTAGAACCTTTTTGCTCTTAGAGAGAGCATGACATAGGAGTGCTGTATATCCATTTCTTCTAGATCATCTGGATGAAAAAATTCCAGATCTTCCTTGATAAAGGACATATTGCTTGAGTTTTCAAAAATAAAAGCAGCAGAGGTTGATGTTTGAAGTGGGGCTTCAAGAAGAAATGGTGAGTTGTTTGATTGAGAGGTTGGAGTTTGGGGATGAGTGACAATGGGAGGATAATAGTTGCTTGAACTAGGACCTGAGTGGTTGGAGTGGAGGGCAGAAGAGGTGGTGGTGGAAGTTGAGGCTGTTTGGTAGCTTGAGCTTCTTTCCTTGGCCTGAATCATTTCTAATTCATAGGTTTTTAGCATAACGAAAAGCTCAGTCATCTGAAGAGTCTTCAGATTTTCAGTTCTTCTGATGGACACTGTGTGGAGTGTCTAGCAACTGGGTAGAGACCTGATGAAATTCTTGAGAATATCTTCATTATCCAGCTTCACTTTTGAGCACTTCAGCTCACCTACAAGATAAGTATATCTGTTAAATAAAACAGTTAGAGACTCACCTTCCTTCCAGACGAAGTTTTCATATTGCTGCTTCAGGATGTCTCTTCTGTTTTCTTTTACTTCCTCTGAACCAGCAAACATCTTCTCAAGAGCCTCCCATAGCTCCTTTGCAGTTTTGTATCCTCTGATGTTGTGAAAAACTTCATTTGGTAAGCACATCTGAATGGCTCCCAAGGCCTTGAAATCTACCTCCATTTTCTTGATGTCTTTATTAGAGTATTTGGAGGATTGTTTGGGAACCAGAGTACCTCCGGAATCAGCAGAGGCCACCATGGGTATGTATGGTCCATCCTCTATGGATTTCCACATCCCATATTCTTGATAGCAGAAGAAGCTTTCCGTTCTCTTCTTCCACATATCATAGTCTTCTCCAGACACTAGTCTTGGTGGTCTGCAGATGCTTGCAGTGTCTTCAACTCCACTGTTTTGTGCCATTTTTTATTGGTGATACTGGTTGACTTTAGAAAAGAGATAGTTTTGAATAGAACAGGAGAATGATTAAACAACTGTAAGTTTGTTTAATTAGTGAGCCAAAGCTCTGATACCACTTGTAGGATCGGTGAATACAAGATGGTTCTATTCTAGTTGAGATTGGCTGAAACAATCACAACTAAGCAATGTAAACAAGTAAACACGAAGAATACTGATAAATGCAATTTGTATTAAGCTTCAAGATTACAGAGAAAACTCTTAAGAAAAAATCACACTAATACAATGACTCTAAGTACTACTTATATAGTAACTTAGAATCAAGACAGACCCTTGATTCTAAGGATCAGATCTAACACAAGCCGTTGATCTTGTATTGAAGCTATTCTACATGTAACGACATTAACAACTACAAAAGTTATCTTTACTCAAACGTCTTCTTAGGCATCATTGTTTGAGACCTTGGAAGGAGAGCGTCGTTGTCTTTTATTGTCTTGCACCATTGACATTTTTTCTGCGTGGAGTGTGTCAGTGGTGCAGCAGAAAGTTGTCAGTGGTAATGGTTGCTTTATCGAAGCCAGTCAGCTACAACGTTTGATCTTCAGTGGGAATGACTATCAGCAGCAATGTTGTTGATCAGCAGCAAGACACAACTGTCCACAGCTGCTGATGATATGCTTATCAGCAGTAACTTGTTTGATTAGCAGCAAGACATAACTGTCCACAGCTGCTGATGATATGCCTATCATCAACAAATTTGGTCTTCAGCAGATAAGGCTATCCGCAGCAGATTTGTTCTTCAGCAGAAGAACAAGTATCCGCTGCAGATAAGCTTATCCACAACAGTTTGTACTTAGAGAATTTTGTAGCCATCGGTATTTATTTCTACAAACTCCCCCTAGACTGATGCTACCAAAACTCTCTTACTGCTTTTGCTGCTGAAGCTTTTCCATGTTGCAGACTATCCTTTCTACCTCATAGCCTCTTGGGTCCTGGCTGGGAATATTTAGAGGAAGCTCAGATAGAGTATTTATGTCTTTGCTTGGCATTTTGAAGATGGCCTTGCTTGAACATATCATCTTCTGTCCTTTAACATCAATCAGGATAAACTCGTTGGTATCAGCCTTGAAGGACTAACTGGTGAATGGAGAATGGGTTTGAAGAGGTTTAGAATCAATGATTACATCTTTACTAGGGTTGAAGTGATGTTTGATGACTAGCAAAAGATGTCTCCCACCTTCATTCTCTGTCTTATGGGCTTCACCCAACTCCATCATTTTTCTGAGATCTGAGTCTGGGAGTTGCAGTACCCCATGAACAGACTTATAGACTGATCTTTTTAGTTCTTCCTTTCCCCTGAAAACTTCAAACCATTTATCTTGACTGTTATAGAACCAGGCAATTATTTCTCTTGAGTCTTCTAGTGTAATGGTAGGTTTGGTTTTCTTCTTGGAAGGCTGCTGTTGAGGAGGAGCTGGGTGGAAGGATTTGGACTTTGTGGGTGGAGAGGAGGGATGTCTAGGATTGAGAGTGGAAGGTTTTTGAATAAAGGAAGTGGTGGATGAGGGAGAAGGCTTGGGTTTCTTTTGTTTCCTTTCATCTTCTTGATTAATCATTCTCTTCTTTGAGCCTTTCTTCCCCAGTCTTTCTTCCTCTTCCTTCTTGACTTTAAGGTAAAGGGATTGCAGGTTCATGAAACTCATGGGACCCAGCCTTTTTCCACTCCCTCCTCTAGCCTTTAGGAAGTCAATCATGACCTTCCTTTCTTCATGGGTTCTTCTGTTAAAGGCAATGGTCTTCTTGGATTTCTGTTTGGCTTTTTCTTCTTCTCCAGCCCTTTTCTTAGTTGCCAATTTACTTTGCTGACCCATGAAGGCTATGTAGATTTCTTTATTTGATAGTTTCTCAAGGTGTTCTGCATCCTCACCTTGAGAAATCAGAGCCTCTATCCACTCCTCTCTCATTTCTTTGGCTAGATCAGAATCAGTTATTCTGAACTTAGCCTCTTCCTTTTTCTTCTTCTCTCTTTCTTCTTCTTCTTTATTGAATTGTTCCTGCAGTTGAAGAGCTAGAGCTTCATCTTCTTGAATTTGAGAAGATGCATGAATCTTGACTTTCAGATCATGTAGCTGCTTAGCATAGAGGAGGATTTGTTGTTGTAGAACCAAAGACTGATTGCAACGATATTCTTCAAAGTACAAATGCTGCTGATAGGCTTATCAGCAGCGTTCAACACTTGTTGCTGCTGATAGGCTTATCAGCAGCGTTCAACACTTGTTGCTGCTGATAGGCTTATCAGCAGCGTTCAACAGATTAGTCTTGATGCTGATCCTCATCCTTGCTGCTGACAGCCTTGTGCCTTGAAGATAAATCGTTGCAGCTGACTATCCATGCCAAGCGTGACTGACAACTTTCTACAAAAGCTACTGACACACTCAAAGCAGAAGGAACCTCAATGGTGCAAGTAATGATGCATAAAGAAGACGCTTCAATAAAGTTAGCTAGTTTAGACTAAACTTGTATTATTAGCTTTGTACAAAAAATCAACGGTCTGTGTTAGATCTGATCCTTAGAATCAAGGGTCTGTCTTGATTCTAAGTTAGTATAAATACTGTGTAAACACTTCATTGTAAGTGTGCTTCTTGATAGAGTTTTCATTTGTAATCGTTTAATACAAAAGCTTAATACAACAGTGTTCTTATTAGTATTCTTTCTATTTACTCGATTATACTTGTGTAGTTACTATTGTTTCCGCCAATTTCAACTAAGAACAGAACCATCTTGTACTTTCACGGCTACAAGTGGTATCAGAGCTTTGGCTCAGATTAAACAAACTCACACTTGTTTAATCACTTCTGGTTCTATTCTAAACTTTCTCTTTGATCAAGTCACCCAAAATCACAAACACAAAGATGACACAGAGCAATGGATTTGAAGACATCGACAGCATCAACTGACCACCAAGGTTGGTATCTGGGGAAGACTACGACATGTGGAAGAATCGCATGGAAAGCTTCTTCTGTTATCAGGAGTACGGAATGTGAAAATCCATCATGGATGGACCCTACACTCCCATGGTGACCTCTGCTAATTCTGGAGGACCACTAGTCCCGAAGGAGCCCTCCAAGTACTCAGAAGAGGACATAAAGAAGATAGAGGTGGACTTCAAGACACTAGGAGCTATCCAAATGTGCCTTCCAAATGATGTTTTTCATAACTTCAGATTTACAAAACTGCTAAGGAGCTCTGGGAGGTTCTTGAGAAGATGTTTGCTAGCTCAGAGGAAGTCAAAGAAAACAGAAGGGACATCCTGAAGCAGCAGTACGAAAACTTTGTCTGGAAGGAAGGTGAGTCACTAACCGTTTTGTATAACAGGTACACCTACCTGGTGGGAGAACTGCAGTGCTCCAAAGTAAAGCTAGAGAATGAAGATATTCTCAAAAAGTTTATCAGATATCTCCCGAGCTACTGGACACTATATACAGTGTCTATAAGAAGAACGGAGAATTTAAAAACTCTCCAGATGACAGAGCTCTTTGGCATGCTGAAAACATATGAATTAGAAATGATTCAAGCCAAGGAAAGGAGCTCCAATCATCAATCAGCCACTACTTCCTCCACCATCTCATCTGCGCTTCACTCTGATCACTCCGGTCCTAGTGCAAGCAATTACTACCCCCCCATCGTCACTCATCCTCAAACACCAACTGCTTCACAATCCAACTCATCACTACTTCTTCTTGAAGCCCCTCCTCAACAGTCAACCTCTACGGCTTTTGTCTCTGACAACTCAAGCAACATGTACTTCATAAAAGAGGATCTGGAATGCTTTCATCCAGATGATCTTGAAGAAATGGATATTCAGCACTCATATGCCATGCTCTCCCTCAGAGCAAAAAGGTTCTTTTCTAGAACCGGGAGATCTGTTCCAAGCAACAACTTAAACACCAGAGTGGGGTTGGATAAAAGCAAGATCCGGTGTTACAACTGTTACCAATTGGGTCACTTTGCTAGGGAGTGCAAGGTGCCAAAAGCCAATCCGAGTGTCAGCCATCAAAGACAAGGCTACCAAGGTAAGCCCAGGCAACAGCAACAGCAACAGCAACAGCAAGGAACTCCTCCAGCTCAAACCGCAGCTTGTGCAAATGTTGGAACTTCAGACTTTGACTGGAGTTTTCAATATGAAGATGTTCCTACCACCAACCAAGCTCTTATGGCAGACACTACAGAGATACCACCTCAGGTATTTGAACATCTTTGCTCTCAAGCTTGTATTGATAAAGTTTCAGGTTATAGAAAGCATAACCAAAACCTTATAGATCAAAATGAAAAGTTTCATCAGATGAAATCTGAGTTCAAAAAGGTTGAAAATACTTATAAAGAAAAGATTAACTGCCTTAAGAAAGAGATTTCATTATTAAAACACGAACAAACTAATCTTGAAACTCAGATTGATGATCTACTGGTCAAACTAAAAGCTACCAGAGCTGAACTGGTAGAACAGAAAGTTCATGTTGAAAAATATAAATTTTCCTCCAAAAAGTTACAAAGACTTTTAGATATTCAAGTCCATGAGAAGGTAAAGACTGGACTTGGGTATAACAATGATCAGTACAAATATGTTCCTCCTCCTGCTGACTATATTGCCATTCACGAACCAAGCTTCAATGTTGCAAATCTTGACACTGCAAACCGAAATCTTGATCCTTCAACGGATGAACCTTTCGTCGAAGACTGCACTACCTCATCGAAATCTGAGTCAACCTGCTCAGACCATGATAAAACCAGTGCAGCCCCATCTGAAGCTGTTCTGAATAGGGCTGAAGTTCCCGCTGTTATTCCAGATATTCCAGCCCCCTGTCTCATTCATACAGATCAAGATTAGCTATCCTTCAGATGGAAGAAAGCTAAACATTGAAAAGGGAGAGACATCAGGATCCACTAACCCCAAGCCTCAGTCAAAGCCGATCACAAAGAGGAAGGTGTTTGATATATGTCATACGCCTGGAGAAAAAGTTTCATATGTTCAAAAGACCGTAGAAGAAGCCACTTTTGAACATAACAAAGCTCATCCATGGAACTTCAAGGATTTGTTCGAAAGAAAGGACTATGTCTACCTTTCAAGAGACAAACTGGCCAGATCATGCTTTGTGTGTGGTAGATATAATCACACTGCCAGCACTTGCTTTCATTACCTGGAATACCAAAGAAATTCAAAGAAGCATGTCTTTGAAAAGACTAACAGAAACAAGAAGGTAAGAAGCTACGAGGCCAAAGCAACTAGGTTCATGGAGTCTCTATCTCCCCCAAGAGTGAAGGTGTCAAGAGCTCAACAAACCTGTATCATTTGTGGTGAAACCAACCACTTTGCTGCCAAATACAGATTTAATCCCTTCAACCAGATTGCAAACTGCTCATCTAGATTTACACCATCAGCAGTAAACAAAACAGTTGCTGATCTTGAAAAGTCTGGAAAAACAAAAGTTAAGCCTTCAGCAGCAAAAATGTCTACTGCGTATAAAGCAAAATCAAAGGGAAAGCCATCAGCAGCAAGAGTGGCCACTGCAGAAAAGGCAAAATCCAAGGCAAAGCCTTCAGCAGCCAAAAATGCTGCCACTCCAGCAAAGCCATCAGCAGCAGAATCTACTATTGGTAATCCAGAAACATCAGTAGCAAAATCCGTTGCTGACAATGTGAGGAAAACTAGAAAATCACCAACACAGCAATGGAAAGCCAAACCATCTCCAAGCATTATCATTGGTTCCATTGACTGCAAACATACTGAAAAGGATAAACTAACAACAATCTTTTTCAAGTCTGCAGAATCTTGGGTTCCTCCCACTAATTAGATATCTATCATGTGCAGGGACAACCAGGTCACAAGAATAACACCTGGGTTGTAGACAGTGGTTGTTCCAGGCACATGACAAGCAACAGATCCATCCTCTACAACTTCAGACACTTCAATGGAGGATATGTTGCCTTTGGAAGTGACTCAAAGGGAGGATCCATTACTGGACAAGGAACTGTGTCCAACGAAAGAATGAGCATTGATAGGGTCAACAATATCAAAGAATTGGACTTCAATCTCATGAGTGTTTCCCAGGTCTGTGACCGAAAACATTGGATGCTTTTCACAGATAAAGAATGCTTCGTACTGTCTCCAGGCTTATCCATACCTCCTTTAGAAAAGATTTTATTAACTGCTCAGAGAAAAGAGAATCTCTATGTACTGGACATGAATGAAGTCACTCCATCTGGGAGTGTTTCCTGTTTTCTGTCAAAAGCCTCAGTTGATGAATCAGCTCTCTGGCACCGAAGATTAAGTCATGTTAATATCAAAACTATTAACAAACTGGTAAAGGACAATCTTGTCAGAGGGCTTCCTGACAAAGAGTTCCAGCTAGAAGACCACTGCATTGCTTGCTTAAAGGGGAAGCAACACAAGAGTTCTCACAAGCCCAAGACCTTGAATACAAATGACACTCCACTACAATTGCTGCATATGGATCTCTTCGGTCCTACAAATGTCATGTCAATGGGAAAAAAGTCATACTGTCTGGTAATAACTGATGACTACACCAAATTCTCATGGGTATACTTCTTGAGAACTAAAGATGAAACTGCTGAAATTCTCAAATCCTACATTCTGAGGGTAGAAAATCAAAGCAATCAAAAGGTGAAGATCATAAGGTGTGATCAGGGCACAGAGTTCAAAAACTACACTTTGAACTGTTTCTGTGAAAGCAAGGGGATAGAAAGACAATACAGTGCTCCAAGAACTCCTCAACAAAATGGAGTTCCTGAAAGGAGAAACAGAACTCTAATTGAGTCAGCAAGATCTATGTTGGCTGACTCAAAACTGCCTCTCACATTCTGGGCAGAAGCAGTTAGCACAGTCTGCTATGTGCAAAATAGAGTTCTAATTGTCAAACCCCTCAACAAGACACCTTATGAACTTTGGTTTCAAAGAGTTCCCTACATTGGGTTTCTAAAGCCTTTTGGATGTCCATGCACCATTCTTATCACACATAGGGTTCTTCCTAAGTTTGGTGCCAAATCTGATGAAGGATATTTTGTGGGATATTCATCTCAATCAAAGGCCTACAGAGTATTCAATTCAAGAACAAGAATTGTGGAAGAATCAGCAAATGTGGAATGTAGAGAACACATCGTCTGTGAGCAGGGAAAAGGCCCAAACTAGCTCTTTGACATAGACTCCTTCTCCCAAATATTTGAGCCTCTCATCTTCTCAAATATGGAGTCTACCTCTACACAAACACCTACCTCCACTTAATCAATTGACTACAGACTAAACTTTCTCAAATCTTCTATCAGACTGAGAAGACCATCCATTGATCCTCCATCAGTTGTGGAAGCAATTAAAGCAAGTAAAGCCGGAACAAGACTCTCCAATGTCACCAACAGCAGCCTTTCTGACAATGAAAATTTAGATGAAAACTTTTCAGTAAATGCTGTAGATGCTATTGCTGATAATATTGATGTAGCTGCTGATGTTGAAGACTCTTCCATCATGAATGAAGAGACCCCTGATCAAAATCAATGCAATCTGGAGTAAGGGATACAGCTGGAAGTAGTACCAGCACAGGAGATCCACAAAGAACATCCTCAAGAAAATATCATTAGCCAAATTCACCAAGGAGTTATCACAAGAAGCAAATCTCACGAGGCCAATATATGCTTGTTTTCATGTTTTCTATCTCATGTGGAACCCAAGAAAATAGATGAAGCACTCAAACACAACAGCTGGATTGAGGCAATGCAGGAAGAATTGCTGCAATTCAAGAGGCAGGATGTCTGGAAACTTGTTGATCTTCCACCAGGTCAATATGCTATTGGCACACGATGGGTTTTTAGGAACAAGCAAGATGAGAGAGGCATTGTAGTAAAAAACAATGCCAGACTTGTAGCTCAAGGCTACACTCAGGAAGAAGGAATTGACTATGATGAAGTCTTTGCTCCTGTTTCCAGGCTGGAGGCCATCAGAATCTTCCTGGCATATGCTGCATCCAAGAATTTCACTGTCTATCAAATGGATGTAAAGAGTGTCTTACTGTATGGAAAGATTGGTGAGGAAGTGTACGTCAAATAGCCTCCAAGATTTGTAGATCCTGCACATCCTACTCAAGTGTTTAAAGTAGACAAAGCTTTGTATGGCTTACATCAAGCACCAAGAGCCTGGTATGAAACTCTGTCAGGATATCTACTAAGCAACAACTTCAGAAGGGGTGCTATTGGCCAGACCTTGTTTATCAAAGATGAAGGAGGGAGAAATCTTGCTAGTTCAAATCTATGTTGATGATATCATCTTTGGATCAACAAGGAAAAAGCTGTGCAAAGACTTTGAAATTATGATGCACTCAAAGTTTGACATGAGTTCAATGGGTGAACTAAATTTCTTCTTGGGTCTACAAGTCAAACAAGTCCCAAATGGAATCTTCATCAGCCAATCCAAATATATAAAGAGCATTTTAGAAAGATTCAAGATGGCTGACTGCTCTGCTGCAAGAACCCCTATGCAAGTGCACCATCAGCTGACACCAGACAAAGATGGCCAAGACACTGATCAACATCAGTACCGTGCAATGATAGGGTCTCTCATGTATCTCACTGCCCCAAGGCTAGATATCATGTTTGAAGTATGTCTCTGTGTAAGATTTCAAGCAGCTCCAAAGGTTTCACATCTTCAAGCTTTCAAGAGAATTATTAGATACCTAAAAAGAGCCCCAAGACTTGGGCTTTGGTACTCTAAAAATGACAAGTTCAATCTGTATGCATACATTGACAGTATTATAGGGGATGCAACTTAAACAAAAAGTCCACATCAGGGGGATGTCAGTTTCTGGGAGGAAGACTGATTTCATGGCAGTGCAAGAAGCAAACATGTGTTTCAACTTCTACATCTAAAGCAGAATACATTGTAGCTTCAAGTTGCTGTGCACAAGTCATCGGGATACAAAATCAAATGTTGTATTATGGGATGACTTTCATGGCAACTCCAATTCACATTGACAACATGAGTGCTATATCAATCACAAACAATCCAGTGCAGCACTCCAATACAAAGCACATTGACATCAGGTATCATTTAATAAGAGATCAAGCTGAGAAAAAGAGGATTATTTTAACCAAAGTGCATACAAATGAGCAATATGCTGATTTGTTTACAAAACCTTTTGATGAAGCTAGATTCAAATATTTAGTTAAATCAATTGGTATGATGAACTTTAATTAAAATCTATCTCTAAATTTCTGTGTTTAAAAATATGTTTTTGTCTCTTGTTGTAAATAAAAGTTATAAGTCAGCAGCATTTTTGTCCTTCATCTGTTGACAGGTTTAATCCTCAGCAGCAAAGGATTTGCCACTGACTGCTTTAAGCTATCAGCAGGAACAGGTTTCCTGCGGATAGCTTTAAGGCAGTTAGCAGCAACATCCTTGTTGCAGATCATTGAATCCATCAGCAACAATTGAGTTTGCTGCTGACAGACTTAACCTTCCGCAGCAACCAAGCTTGCAACGGACAGGCTTATTCATCCACAGCAACCAAGTTTGCTGCTGATGAGTAAATTTAAGTCCAAATTAACTTTTACCCTCTGTAAAAATTAACGTCAGTCTTTACCATGACTGCCTCGGTGTATTACAGCTGTAACAGTAAAAGGTGAATAAGGTTGTACTGTACAGATCATTTTGCTTTTTCCCTTCTCTGCCGTTATAAGAACAAATTAAATCTCTTTATCACCTCTTCACATTCAATTTCACCCTAAACCCACATCACTTTCTCTCAAGTCCCCACCACATTCAAAGCCTTCCATCCTTAAAACATTCAAAGCCTTCCATATTCTTAAACCTTCAAACCTTCCCTCCAAAATCAAACAACAATGGCAGACATCAATAATCCTGACGACAAGTTCTCCCCGTACCACAACCTTACAGCATACTTAACCAAGGGAAAGAAATCTGAAGGATTAGATAATATGATCGACTTCCTATGCCGATCAAAGATCCATTTTTCCCTCACAACCAACCCTACCATATATATCCCTCATATGGAGGATTTCTGGAATACTGCCATCTACTCTACCGAAGAAGGGATTCCCCAAATAAAAGCCAAGGTAGACGGCAAGGACATCATCATCTCTGAAGCTACCCTCCGAAAACATCTTAAGCTTCAAGATGAGGGAGCAGCCATCTCATACTCAAAGGACGAGTACATGAGGACCTTTGTATCCATAGGGTACACTGGAAATCAAAATGAGTATACAATAGAGAAGGCGCTGATGGGCCCTCCATGGAAGTATCTCTGCCACACTCTTCTCCAATGCATATCTCAGAAGAGAAGTGGATGGCATCAAGTGAGCTCCACACTTGCCTCCGCCTTCCATGGTTTGATTACTAGCCTAGGTTTCAACTTTGCACACATCATCTTTGAGGGTTTGAGATATACCATTCAAGAGGGTGCAAAGCAACAATTTTTTATGTACCCAAGATTCTTGCAGGAGGTTTTCAACCAAGAACTAAAAGAACTTTCAAAACCCGCAAGAATCTACATCATGTTGGGACATAAAAATAATATTTTTCAAAGTATGAGAACTGTTTCCAAAAAGTTCTCAAGGGTGTTCCAATGTTATCAACAATGCTGAACATACAAAGTACCCCGGGTGACAGTTCTGCAATCCCAGCTGTTACTGATCCCACACCCTCCACATCACATCCTGAACAACAATCTGCTTCCACCATTCGAACCCCTGTGCATAGTACTCAGGATGCACAGGTACAAAAATCACATACACCTGTTTTGGATGTTATCGTTCAACTGGAACAAAGGGCCCCAGTTGCAACGACATATACCAGAAAAAGGGGCAAGAAAACTTCTTCTTCTCATACCTCCAAGGCCCAAACCCAACCTAACAGCCCTCACTCAGAATCATAACATTCTGGTGAGAATATCATAAGGGACAGCCACATTGTTAGGGAGACTCCTTCGGATGTCTCTCTATTAGGATCAGGATCACTTCCCGGATCCATAGAACAGCCCCTTGAGCCACTCCTCTCTCTTCTGAACGTAAGTGTTGAGGAACCTGATCAAGATGATGTACCTTCTCCAACTGCCACTATCTCGGAGGTACTGATTGATTTTGCTTCCAACACACCCAACCCAAGTTCTACTCCCCTGAAGGTCCACTCTAGGAGTTATGAAAAAGTGGATGTGGAAGAGGCTGTTACTACTGCTGGTCCATCAAATGACCAGGAGGACAGTGACAACATCGCTAAGACCTCAACCACGGCAACTCACAGTGAGGATGTTTCCTTGGAAACTCCCCTCACTGAGAGGAATCCCAGGCGCCAAGAAACCATGGGTATTGGGGATACTAAGGCTAGGCCTATAGCCCCATTTGGGTCCAAGAATTCAACAAATATGGATGAGGACAGTATGCAACTTAAAAATCAGTAATTGACGGCCAGGGTGGTGATGCTTGAGGCTGAGGTGTCAAAACTACTGTAGGTCCAGATTTCACTTGAAATCACAGATTTGATCGATTACACACACACACAGGCGGAAACTGTGTGTATGGTGGTGAAACAGATGATAGAAATAGTATTGGTGAAGATAACCGGCTAACCACACTATGAATCAACACGCCAATGGTATGAAAATGTAAGAACACAGTGCATAAACAACTGCAAATTGTATTGATTCAAGAACAATGTGAAAGAGAAGGTTCAGGGTTACAGCCGCTACTCACACCCTAAACATTCTCAAACTAGGCTATTTATAGTAGTGACAGGTATCGAAACTATGTTCAATCAAAACTACTAGTTTCGATTGACCATTTACAAGTGATACACAGATTGTCGAAACTACCATTTATCAAAACTACTAGTTTCGATTGAACAAACTCAATCGAAACTAAGTAGTTTCGATGGCCCAGACTTAGCTAATAAAGCGGTAAATTACAGAAAACTGAAATTACACTTAATGAAATGACATAAAGTAAACTAGTCTAAAACTGTTTAAACATACAATAAATGACAACAGCTTATATATAAGATATGACTCTACAATCTCCCCCTAAGCTGTTGCATTACTGTCTTCAGCTCTTCATCAAGCAGCTGGTCCTTCAGTTGTCCTTAGTATAAAAGGTTTAACATGGAGAGATACAACCCGTTGGTAGGCCTTAGCATCAGCTTCATCTTCATCACTGTATGCCTGAATGTGATTCTGAAAAAGTATCTCCAGATCTTCAGGCTGAAATTTCAACAGCTCCATAGGCTCAAAGATAGTGATGTCTTCCTTGACCTCACACTCTATTACTGCACTGCCAATGATTAGGTCATAGTACCATTTTCTGAAAGTTTGCAGCTGGACATGTACAGATTTTGGAATGGTGATGGTCTTGTGAGTTTGGGCAGGCTTGTACCTCAAGAACACATATGGCTTGTTAGTCTTAGGATGAAACCTAGTCTTTGAGATTTTCATTTGAGTTTTCCTAGGCTTCATTCTCTTGAAATCATTATTGACTTGAGAATGCAGAAATTTCTCAAAGTCATAAGCCATCATGACCTTCCCAGGGTTTTGAAAGGGAAGTTTGGCTAAATCCCTAAGGTCATAGAAAGGAAGGGTTTGGAAGTCAGTCATATTTTTAAAGTGCTGAACTCCCCCTCTATATCTTCTTATAATAAAGAGCTTCCTTTCAGCATCACACTTCCAGCCAATTGGAGGCCTCTTTAGTTCCTGATGCTCTTCTATCCATTCATATGTTTTAGGAGTTTCCTCCTAAATTATTTTCTTAGACCAAGACTATCTTGAAATTGGAGGTTCAGGAGCAACAGAGGGTGGATCTTGTGCTGGACTTGAATCAGAGACTGTAGTGACTGTCTTGATAAGATTAACTTGAACATCTTCTTCGCCTTTTTCTTCATCAGACAGGGTTTGAATTTCCTCTCCTTCCTCTATGAAGTATCTGGTTCTCTCAGTTTCTTTTTCTTCGGTGGACAAAATTTCTGGATAAAGATCACTATACCCATAGTTTTCAATTTCATCTAAAAGGGCATTCAGCTCGTCATCAGATGGGATGTCTTCTTCATCCAGAATCACGGTCTCTATTTCAGTGGTAGTCCCTTTCCCTTTCTTCCTTGCATCTCTTCTCTCACTTGCTGAGGGAAGGATTGGTTCTTGTTCTTCAACCTTGACTTCAACTGCCTCTTTTGTCTTCTCAGCATGGCCAGTAAAGATAGTGAGAGAAGACTCCGGATTAGTGACAATGACAGGAGATGAGGGTTCAACCACAGATGTAGTCTCCCCCTGAGCTGCTGAAGTGGTTGGTTGTTATTGCACAGGTTTTACCATTGAGGCTTTGAGCTGTTCCATAACATTAGCTAAAGCCTTGATTTCTTCTTTTTGCTTTGAGATTAGTTTCTATTGTGTTTCAAGTTGAGTTTGTTGAACCTCAATCTGGGAATGTAAACCCCCAACTTCCAGCTTCAGGTCTTTAACCTCTTCCTGGACATCATGCAAGTTAGTTTTTAAGCCTTCAATTTCTTCATCTTTCTTTTGAATCTTCTTCTGCATTTTCTTCAGCTCAAGGCTTAAAGTTTTAACTCTTGGTACAGGAGAAGTTGAATCATGAGGTGGTGATGTAGGAGTAGTATGGATGGGTGATTGTTGTGGAGATGGTAGTGGAGTGGGTTGTGGAGTAGGTTGTGGAGATGGTAGTGGAGTGGGTTGTGGAGTAGGTTGTGGAGATGGTTCTGGAGTTGGTTGTGGAGTAGATAATAGAGAATCTGACGAGGATGATAGCTCTTCTAATCCAGTTTTGATTTTCTTTGCCCTAGGCTCTTCTTCCTCAAAATCGAAACCTGACTCAACTTGCCGTTTGGAGGAAGATGCAAGATGCTTTGTTCTATCATCCGAGTCAGACTTGTAGTAGTCAGATCCATAAATTCCTGCATCCAGAGTTCCACTTGATTCTGCAACTTCCTCCTCAGCTTCATGCATGCCAGCTTCAACATTAACTGCTGGCTCTTGAATTATCTGTATTTGTTCAACAAAAGGAGCCTCTATCACAGGCTCAATGATGGGTTGTTCTTGTTCTTGAACATTAGGGACGTTTATCTCAAACTCAGCTTCATCAATAGGTGGATTACCTTGATCTTGCTCAACTTCCATTTCTTCTTCTTCAGATGATAAGTTCTCTTCTTCTAGATCAGGGTCAATATCAGGAATAAATTCTTTTTCTTCACCAATAATATGACCAAACAGGGGAACGTCAGCTATAGCCCTGTTGGTTCTCTTGTTGGTACTTCTCATATAGCTGAGAGTCTTGGCAATCATATGGTCAAACACAAAGGTGTTCCCACCTTGTTGCAGCTCAGGATGAAGATGATTGATGATAATTTGTAAAAATCTTGGATATGCCAGAAATTTCTCCTTCACGGCTCCTGTCAGGTTGTCCTTTAACTGTCTGAAGATGAAGCTAGAAAAATTGTAATCTCTTCCCTTGACTAACCCCAAAATTGCTGAGCCCAGAGTGTTGTTTCCTGAATCAAAACCTCCTTTTCTGATTGATAGGCAGTGAATAAACACGTGCACTATGTATCTCCAGTGGCTTGGTAAGGAGTTCTTGATTATCTGACCACGTTTTAATTCATCTGGATGACCCAATCTTCTGAAGCATTCTTAACATAGAAGATTGGAAATTCAATTGGTGCATCTGGACTGTCATTAAACTGCAGCACCTCTCTAACTGTAGCTTCAAAAAATAAGACCTCTTGGCCAAGCACAGTTGCTCTGATGTGCTCCACATTTTCAACTGTGATGATCTCTGCAGTTTCCCAAAATTCTCTTATAGATGTCTCAAACACCGGCAGGTTGTTGCTGATGGCAAAGCTGATGTTGGAGTTTGCCAGAAAGTTTAAGACACGAGTGAACTCTGCAGCTTTTGGATCATTGGCATTAAGGAATGCACAGACATTGTGTCTTTTTACAAATAAGAGATCCATACCTGTAAAATTCATCAGTTTTGCACAATAAGTAAAGTTTATGAATATACTTAATCGAAACAAGGTATATCAACACTTAGAAAAATTTTGAAGTCCTAACTGTCGAAACAACTAGTTTCGATTTGAGATAAACTTGGTCAAATTAACAAACAGCTTTATCGAAACAAGTAGTTTCGATAGAGGCTATAAGCTTTGATCAACACTTAGATTTTTTTTTAAATCAACACTGTCGAAACAACTAGTTTCGATGGAGATGAACTTATCGAAACTATCTAGTTTCGATCAGAGATACTGGGGCAAGTTTGGGTGTCGAAACTAGTAGTTTCGATTGAAAACCTTTTGAGAAATTTTTGAAGGTGTTGAACCCCTTTATCGAAACTACATGGTTTTGAAACCCAAACCCCTCTGATTCATTATACTCAGACTAATATAAACAATTTTAAAGAAGGGTTTAGAGTGGCCTGTAAGTGACGGAACTTCATCTTACCGAATGTGAGACGTTATCTACAAGAATACACATTAATCGTGAGTTCAACGATGATAGAGATGTATGCAAACACGGATAATCTCAAAAACGACTGTTATTATGAAGATTTAGTCGAACAAATTTTAAACTTTGAAATCCTAGGTTTGCCGATTTGCAAAAATCATCCAAATGAAGTAGTGAGACGATACCTGATGATGAAGACGATGGTGACAACGGGGAAATCAGGTGATTAATGCTGATATCTTGCAACTCAGGCCGATGGTTTGAGAGACTTTGCGAAAGACAGAGAAGACAAAGAGGGTTTGAAAAAGACGAGTGAATATCAGTATGAAGGGAGGGATTGCTTATGAAGGCTTTTAATTTTCGTGAGACAAAAGACAAAAATGCCCCTGTCGAAACAACTAGTTTCGATAAGACAAACTAGTTTCGATATGAACAACTAGTTTCGATAGTTCAAAGTAGTTTCGATATGCACAAAGTAGTTTCGATATGTCAAAGTAGTTTCGACAGTTCAAAGTAGTTTCGATATGTACAACTAGTTTCGATAGTTCAAAGTAGTTTCGATATGTACAACTAGTTTCGATAGTTCAAATTGCAGAAACAAGACTAACATATAGAAATGAAATTATTCACAAGATATTTACATTTATCTTCTTGAAAAAGATCCAACATGAGATCAGATCTGGTCAGTCTCTTGAAACACTTCCTTTTTCAATTCACTGCTGTGAGTCCCTGAAGATAGCTGATATTTGTGCAAAGTAAACCCGAACATTTGTTTGTACTAAGATTTCATGTGATTAGAAGGTACCATTTAAGCAATATACAAGGTGTACCCCACATATTAAAATAAAATGATTTTGAAAACCTATCAATCCTCAAGAAGTACCCATCTTCATCCTATCATCTCTTTCTGATTAACCAAGGTACCGTTTTAGTAATGTCAAAGTACCACCAAAATAAAATAAGATATCCAAGTGGATTTAGAAAATTAAAATAAAATATATCCAAGTAGATATTAAAAAGGTACGAACATTCTAGATCTTTGCGTAAGCAAAACAGAAGAAGTCGTAAAATTATCCAAGCGGATAGAAAAATGTTGAACACCCGAGATCTTTGCGTAATCAAAACAGACAGGGTCAAATCATCCAAGTGGATGGGAAAAGGATGAGCACCTGAGATCTTTGCGTAAGCAAAACATACGGGGTCATCGGTGGTAAATATCATTATTTTGACGGTCACTTTGCGTATGAATAGGAATCCAATATGTAAGCCTGTATCTGATTGAATTGGTTTTCTTAGATATAAAAATGGGTTAGATGTTTCAATAATGGGTTCAAACACACAAGTATGATATAAATATATTAGGTTTTCACACTACTTACAAGTTTTAACCATATGTCGGGCCTACCAACTATACCTCAGTAAACACCATCGCTTTTGGTCTATTCCATGTTCAAGATATGAGATCAGACACTATCATTTCTCAAAGGTCAGATTCAATTTTTTCTACAATTCAAAACCACTTGAAGATTATATACACAGCAATTCTTTTCAATATTAAAATATTATACTTCTCTCCCAAAAGATTTGCGTGGATACTGTACATAAAAATAAAATCTTTTTGGAATTTTCTTAGATATTTAATCAAAATTTAGAAAATAAACTACTATTCACACAATTTACTGAAAGTTAATCATTCCAAGCATCTCTACTAGTTGAGCAAATCTGGTAGAGTCAAAAGCCTTTGTGAAGATGTCTGCTGTTTGTTTATTAGTTTTTACTTCAACAATTTTAATGTGCTTCTTTTCCACACAGTCACGGATAAAGTGATGTTTGATTTCAATGTGTTTTGTTTTGGAATGCTGAACGGGGTTTTTGGTGATATGGGGGACAGCAGTGTTGTCAAACAGAATGGGAGTCTCATGGAATGTGATCCCATAGTCAAGCATCTGATGGTGTATCCATCTGACTTGGGAACAACAGAGGGCTGCGGCAATGTATTCGGCTTCCGCGGTGGATTGGGAAACGGTGGATTGTTTCTTACATTGCCATGAGACAAGGCGGTTGCAAAGGAATTGACAACCTCCAGAAGTGGATTTTCGATCTAAGTTGCAACCCCCGTAGTCTGAATCTGAATAAGCCACAAGATCAAACAAGTCAGTTTTAGGATACCACAGACCCAATTTTGGCTTATACTTTAAATATCTTAAAATACGTTTGACAGTAGATAAATGAGAGAGTTTAGGATTAGCCTGAAAACGTGCACACAAGCACACTGCAAACATGATGTCGGGTCTGCTGGCCATGAGATACATGAGAGATCCTATCATAGAGCGATAGAGATGCTGATCAACGCTTTAACCATCCACATCAGGAGTCAAACAATGAAGAACTTCCACAGGAGTTTTTACTGGATGGGAATCAGCCATTTTGAACTTAGTCAAGATTTCTTTTACGTATTTTTCTTGATGGATAAGGATTCCTGACTCAGACTGATCAACTTGTAGTCCCAAAAAGAACTTCATTTCCCCCATGGAGCTCATTTCAAACTTAGATCGCATCACTTCTTCAAATTCTTTGCAGAGACGGGGATTTGTATATCCAAAAATGATATCATCCACATAAATTTACACTGTGATTGTATCCGATTCATCCTTCCGTTTGAACAAAGTTTGGTCAATTGCTCCTCGTGTGAAACCATTCTCAAGCAGATGCTTTGATAAAGTTTCATACCACGCATGAGGTGCTTGGTGAAGACCGTACAATGCTTTATCTAACTTGTAAACACGGTCTAGAAAATTAGGATCAATGAAACCCGACGGTTGCTTGACATAAACTTCCTCTTGAACTTTGCCATATAAAAATGCGCTTTTGACATCCATTTGATGAACGGTGAAGTCCATGTAGGCTGCATAGGCAAGAAACATTCGGATGGCTTCCAAGCGAGCCACTGGTGCAAAGACTTCCTCATAGTCAATCCCTTCTTCTTGATAAAAACCTTGAACCACCAGACGAGCTTTATTTCGAATCACAATGCCGCCTTTATCCTTTTTGTTGCGAGAAACCCAACGAGTGCCGATTGGAACTTTGTTCTTGGGAAGATCTACCAAATTCCACACATGCAGCTTTGAGAATTGCTGTAGCTCTTCCTGCATTGCTTCCACCCAGCTGTTTTCTAGTAGAGCTGCTTTGATGTTCTTTGGTTCAGCTTGAGAAATGAAGCAAGAAAACATGCTGTTTTCAAATGCTTCACAGGCACTTCGGGTACTAACACCCATATTGAGTGGTCCAATGATGTTATTGGTGGGATGAATCTTGTGAATTCGTAGTTGAGGAATTTCGTCTTCTTCCACGACTTCTTCCAAATTGGTAAGATTTTCAGCAGGAGGATCGGCAATATCATTAATAGGATTTTCAGCAGGTGATTGTGGTGCAACATCTACTATTGGAATGGAGTTGTCTTCAACAGTTTCACTTGTTGCACCAGAACCGGAAGACTCCATATCAGATTCAGCATTAGCAACCACAGGAATTTCAACCTGAGCAGATGAGGAAGAGCCTTGATCAGTTATGTTCCCTAGATTATTCACAGAGAAGTACGGATTAGCATGAGTTGATTCAATAGATAAATCAGGCAGATTAAATGACTTAAAAACTGAATCGACGTCAAAGAGCCAATTGGGACCGTCTCCTGCGTCCGTATGATTGTTTTCATGCCAATTGATATCAATGGACTCCATCACTATCCTTTTCTTCTTATGGTAGACACAAAAAGCACGTTGATTGGATGAGTAACCAACAAAATAACATTCATCAGCTTTGGCTTCAAACTTGTTGAGTTAATCTGAAGTGTTCAGCATTGTGCACACACACCCAAATTTTCTGAAGAAATCAATAACTGGCTTGCGCTTGTACATGATCTCATAAGGTGTCTTGTTGCAACTTTTAGTGATAAAAACCCGATTTTGCACAAAACATGCAGTGTTGACCGCCTCAGCCCAGAAAGTTACGGGAAGCTTAGAGTCAACAATCATAGTTCGTGCAGCTTCAATTAAAGTGCGGTTTCTTCTTTCAGCTACACCGTTTTGTTAAGGAGTACGAGGTGCACTAAATTGTCGAGAAATTCCTTTGCTTTCATAGAAGGAATCAAGAGTTGCATTTTTGAATTATGTTCCATGATCGCTGCGGATAGTCTTCACACTTAGATTGAAGAGGTTCTCAATTTGAAGCAGATAGGTTTTTAAAATTTCTGGCGTCTCATCTTTCTTGGCTAAGAAAAACACCCAAGTGAATCGAGAAAAATCATCTGTTACCACCAGACAGTATGAATTTCGTCCAAGACTCATGACACTCACTGGACCAAAAAGATCCATGTGAAGCAATTGGAGAGGAGAGTCAATGGAATTGGTGGTTTTAGGCTTATGTGAAGATTTGTGCCGTTTTCCCTTAGAACATGAGATACAGTGTTCCATAGGAGTGAAATCTTTGAGAGGTAATCCAGTGACTAGGTTGCCTCGAACCAGTCGGTTCATTGTTTTGAAATTGACATGTCCCAACCTTTTATGCCACAGGAAAGATTCATCTTCGGAAGCCTTTGAGAGAAAACACGATTCAATGCCCGATGGGTTGTTCATATCCAAGCTATATGTGTTGTATCTTCTGGGAGCACGCATGAGAATATGTTCTTCCGGAATCACCACTTCCGGCTTCAAGATAAGACATTATTTTGAATTGAATAAAGCACAAAAGTTCTTGTCACAAATCTGTGAAACACTCATTAGATTGTATTTCAACTAAGGAACAAAGTTGACAAATTCCAGACTATTTACTCCATTTGATACTGTTCCTTGTCCTTCAATCTTTCTTCCTCTTGGGTTTCCAGCAAAAGCAACATACTCTCCATCAATTTGATGATAATCTTGCAGCAAGTTAAAGTGCCCAGTCATATGTCTTGAACATCCACTATCTACATGCCAGATGTTATCGCCGGTTCTTCTTGATTGACCGTATACACAACGAACCATTTATACGTTTTGACCAAAATTGTTTCAATCAAGAGATCTTAGTGTGAGGATATGACATCTCATTGGAATCAGAATTACAACCATCCTTTGAAGAAGCACGGTCATCGAATAGAACATTATTTTTAATTTTCCACGTTCGTTTTAAATAATTTTTAGCATTTTTAATTCTTTTACGCCTAGATTTCCTACTGTGAGAAGACTTAGGCAACACGTATGAATTTAATGAACTTTTGGAAGGCGATTCTTCATTAGAATTTGTGGTTGTCAATTTACAACTTTTTGAAACATGGTTTGAGGCACCACAACTAAAACAAACGTTTTCACAAGATATCTTAGCCTGATAATAGTCATCACAAGATGAAGATGATTATGATGTTGAGGAGTCTGAACATGAGACGGTTCTCTCATCAATAACTTTGTCTTGAAGACGATGTGCTTCCTTTAATCTGAAAAAATCCATGTTGCTCATGGTTTCACGTGGTACATCATTCACAATAATTCCTGCACTTTTAAACTTGGTAACACATGGCATAACATTCAAAGATTTAGGAACAAAAGGCAAAGCATCTTTAAATTTAGAAACATCACATCCCAAACCCGTATGCTCAGCAGGCATAGAATCAAAATACAAGTTTTTAACGTGTTCACAAATATTTGGTTTTGACACGGACATATTATTACATTCATCCGACTCAAGTTCTTTTAAAATAGTTCTCTTATTGGTACTCTCATCACAATCATCTTCGGAATTTTCACAATTAAATTCTGCACAAGAAGCAAAACTGTCAGAATCAGAGAACGTAATATAATCATCAGGAGATAATGTGCAAAAAAAAGGTGTGGGAACATGTGGAGTTGGCATATCAGCAAATCTCCCTGATTTAGAATAAGGAGGTGGATGAGAGTTATACCCAAGACCTTCTGTGCCTTTTCTATTAAATTGTTTATCAATTATTCCAAACAGAATTTTCTGATCTATATCCATGTGGTCAACCTGTAATTTGGCTTTTTCTGCCTTTTGGACTCTTTCAGTTAAAATCGTATTGTTAATAGTTTGAGTATTGAGTTGCACAATTAAAGAATGATTTTCACCAGATATGTCATGAATTTTCTTTAAGTAAAGTTTCTCATTTTTGGCAACAGGGTCATACATCACCTTAATGTGATTTCGTTCATCAATCAAGGCTTGATTGATGAATCTGTATTTTTGATTTTCATTTAAGCAAGATCTGGAATTACAAAGTTTGGAGATAACCTCAGCAGGCACAGCAGTGAGATCCTCAGCAGGTTCAATCATGACACACTTACCCGTGTCTTCCACATCAGCCATCAAGGCTTTATCAGCAGCTTCCTCGACTTGTTCTCCCCAATGATAGTGTCCATCAGCTTGACACACAAGAGCTGTGGAACTGGAAGATGTGTTTGTCTTTGAAGGATTGGCAGCTTGTTTTCCAGAGGAAATCTTCTTTTCTTGCTGATCCTTAGAGGACGGCTCCTTGCAGTTTCTGGCAAAGTGACCCAGCTGATCACAATTGTAGCATCTCACCTTCTTGATATCAAACCCAAGTGTCTTTCCCTGCTTGAATCTGTCTATGCCAGTCCTTTTGATGAACTCTTAAGGTCAACATGGCCATGCACCAATCAATGTCCATTTTCTCCAAATCATCAGGATTAATCTGCTCCAAGTCATCAGGTTGAAAGCTAACCGGTGTTAGATTTTCAGAAATCAGTGCATCATAGCACGACATGAAAGCAGTCATGATTGGGACATAATCATCAGGAATCATGCTGACAGTCTTTTGAGGAGCAGAGGAGCTGGTAGAATTAATTGCAGCAGCTGAAGGAGGGACATCAGTCTGAAAGTATGGGCTACCGGATGAGCTTGATCCAGCAATAAGAGTTGTGTTTCCAGACTGATTTGACGGAGTGACTGCTCCCTTCTTAATTTCAATTTCATAAGATTCAAGATTGCTATAGACTTCCTGTTGAGACAGAGCACTCAGATTCTCAGTCTTTTTGATCATGATTCGATACATATTCCATTCCTCAGGAAGAGAATCTAGGAGTTTCTTGTTTAGATCAAGAGTAGGGTACTCAACTCCCATTACTTTCAACCTTGATACAAAACTTGAGAAACGGTTGATCAAATCAGATATTGATTCTCCCCTTACACTGCTGAACATCGCATATTGTTTCTTGATCAGATCTCTTTTGCTTTCCCTGACATCCTCACATCCCTCATATCTTGTGCACAATGCAACCCATAAGTCTTTGGCAGTTGTGTACTCAGCAAAGATGTTGAAAATATCCATAGTAAGAGCCATGGAAATAGTCCCGTAAGCCTTGTTATCTCGGGCAATCAAGGCAAGATCTTTCTCATCATACTCAGATACTAACTTAGGACGTTGAACATCAGCAGTGGTAGTTACGGGCTTGTGGGGACCATCGGTGATAGAACTCAACAAAGTATAATCGTGAAATTGAAAGAAAAGCTTCATCTTCTTAGTCCAATCATCAAATTCTCTTGTGGACACAAGAGCAGGTGGTCTATTTCCCCCAGAATGTTCTGTTGAACTTGAAGTAGCCATAATATTAGGAATCGAAACTAAAACAGTAACTAGTTTCGATTGAACAACTTTTATCGAAACAACTAGTTTCGATAGGACAACTTATATCGAAACAACTAGTTTCGATAGGACAACTTTTATCGAAACAACTAGTTTCGATAGGATAACTTATATCGAAACAACTAGTTTCGATAGGACAACTTTTATCGAAACAACTAGTTTCGATAGGACAACTTTTATCGAAACAACTAGTTTCGATACTGAAAATTTTACAGGCAAGTTTCGATAACCAAAGTTTCTATAGAGATAAGACAAAAATCTAGTTTCGACAGTACCTTCTCCCGATAAAATGTAGACAAGAAGTTTCGATGATCAACAGAAATCAGAAACTGTCCCTAGTAGTTTCGATGCCTTCTTCTCCTAGCTCAGAAATACTCCATTGATGACAAGCTCCAGAAATCAATAGTCCAGAAATGACAAATCAATCCAGCGAAAACCTTCGGCTAACCCTCCTGATCACTAATCCAACCTCCGATTCTGAAAAGACGAGCAAAAACCATTGGAAATCGATGAAACAGCAGCCGTCAATCAATAAACAGTACTTTCGAGAATAGATGTGCAAAAAACCCAAAATAAGCTTCGAATACCCTCAGTAAACACCTAGAATCGATCAATAAACCTGGTAACACTCAAAAACACTAGAGCATAAAGCTCTGATACCAATTATAGGTCCAGATTTCACTTGAAATCACTGATTTGATCGATTACACACACACAAGCGGAAACTGTGTGTATGGTGGTGAAACAGATGATAGAAACAGTATTGGTGAAGATAACCGGCTAACTACACTATGAATCAACACGCGAATGGTATGAAAATGTAAGAACACAGTGCATAAACAAATGTAAATTGTATTGATTCAAGAACAATGTGAAAGAGAAGGTTCAGGGTTACAGCCGCTACTCACACCCTAAACATTCTCAAACTAGGCTATTTATAGTAGTGACAGGTATCGAAACTATGTTCAATCAAAACTACTAGTTTTGATTAACCATTTACAAGTGATACACAGACTGTCGAAACTACCATCTATCGAAACTACTAGTTTCGATTGAACAAACTCAATCGAAACTAAGTAGTTTCGATGGCCCAGACTTAGCTAATAAAGCGGTAAATTACAGAAAACTATAATTACACTTAATGAAATGACATAAAGTAAACTAGTCTAAAACTGTTTAAACATACAATAAATGACAATAGCTTATATATAAGATATGACTCTACAACTACAACACAAGATCCTTCTGCATGAAGCCCATCAATGCCCCTTCTTGGCTTCTCCCTCCCGTGTCTCAGTGGGCACCCAAACTGATGCTTATCTGTCCACTGATGCAACCAAAAAGGGGGAGATAGTCCCAATGGAAGAAGACTCAGACAGTCTTGATGACTGGATTCAAGAGCGGGCTGCATTTCAAAGTACACTATTCAACCCAGCTTTTGTACTGGTTCATGACTTGCCAGCTTCAGATGACGAAGAAGAAGAGACTTCTGAAGACTGGAAGTTAGTCATCAGGGCTGTTGATGAGGTGCTGACTGATGTTGAAGACAAAGAACAAACATATACATCTTTCAGCATCATCCCTGAAGCAGCAGCCATCATAAGTCAATCCACTGCCCCCCAATTTCCATTGACTTCAACACAGCTAGAGTTTGACACAATACTAGCTTGGGGGTATGATGGAAAGTCTGAGAGGTTCTGGATTGGTTGAGAGTTTAGCGGAGTAGAAGAGCTAAACTGGGACTTTCTCAACAGCATCCAAGTCCTTCACCTATACCATCTACAATGCATCAACAACTCTACGGACCTCTCAGCAGAACTTGTTATTGGCAGGTTCTATGACTTGATGGAGGATAATCTACCTAAGTTCGAAAGACAAATACAAGCAGCAAAAAAGGTAGCCTATCCTAAATCTTCAGCAGCAGCAGAAAGAAGACTGACTCCTAGAAGACTTGAAATAATAAGGAGCAATCTTCTCACTGAAGAAGAAGTTCTGTGCTTAAGAAGATTTCTGTACAAATCCATTATCAAGGACTTAGATGTGCTAGGATGGGTAAGCACTAAGTCTCTTGACCACACCTTTCTACTAAGCAATGGCTCCTCTCTCACCATCAACACCAGGAACATCCTGCTACTGCCTACAGACTTTCTTTACAAGATCTTTCAACTCAGGGAAAATATCTGCAATGTCAACTCCCTCAAAAGCCAGGAAATGATAGCTACTGTTAGAGCCCATCTTGAACAAGAAGGAAGAATGTGAAGTCAAAAGACCCAGTGCTTGACCATCCTAGCACTTCCAAGTCTCTGACCACTGTGTTGTCGAGAAATCTTCTCCAACGTAGAACTTCTTCTTTTGTTAAAGCACTGCTCCTGATCAAAGCAATTCTTGGAGCCAGTCTTTGTTCTGATGTTGTTGAAAATTATGCATGGTGTTTAGGATATGTCACCCTGTTTGCTTCTTCTGGGAGCCTTTCAAACCAGGGAAGATTATCCTCCATCAAGACGTAGAACCTGTCGATTACAAGTTTTGTTGAGAGATCTGTAGAGTTGTTGGTGCAGCTTAATAGGTACAGTTCAAGCACTTGGAGTGGATTTAGTGCATTACAGTTCAGCTCTTCTACCCCACTTAACTCCTTTTCGATCCAGAATCTCTCAGTTGAACCATCCTACCCCCAAGCTAGTATAGAGTCAAATTCTAGCTTATTTGAAGACAGTGTGAATTGAGGGGCAATGGTCTGTCTTGATATGGATGCAGTAGTGGGAAGTATGCTGAATGATGAAGGTGTGTCTTCATTTTGACTTTCATTCTTTAACACCTCATCAACAGCTCGGGCAACTAACTTCCAATCCTCAGTGATATCTTCTTCTTCATCTACTGAGTATGGCAAGTCATGAACTTGAACAAAAGCAGGTCTGAATAGAGAACTTTGAAAGGCTGTCTTCTCTTGTATCCACTCATCGAGGCTGTCAACATCGTCTTCCACAGCAACTATCTCCCCCTTTTTGGTTGCATCAATGCATAAAGTCTGGTCAGTTTGAGCGCCCACTGAGACAAGGGAGGGAGTAGTCACTGGAGGGCATTGATGGGCTTCATGCATAGAGACTTTGTGCCTTATTTTTGACACTTCGGCCTCTAGCATTTCCACCCTTGACGTCAATTCCAAGTTATGAAGTTTCACTCTATCCTCATCCACAGTTGTGGAATCCTTGGATCCAGATGGGGCCTTAGGCCTATCCTCTGCATCCCCATCACCCTGGTTTTCTTGGAAATCGGGATTCCTCTCAGTGAAGAGTGTTTCAAAAGAAACATCCTCACTGTGAGTTTCTGTGGTTAGGGTCTTAATGATCTTATCACTGTCCTCCTGATCATTTGATGCACCAGGAGTAGTGACAGCCCTTTCCACATTCACTCTATCAGTACTCCCAAAGTGAACCTTCTTCGGTGAAGAACTTGGGTTAGGTGCACTAGCATCCAAGTCAATCAATACCTCTGAGATAGTGGTTGTTGGAGAAGGTATATCATCTTGACAAGGTGCCTCTGCACTTAAGTTCAGAGAAGAAAGATAATGGAATGGCTCAGTGGGTTGTTCTATGGATCCGGGATGTGATCCTGTTCCTAATAGAGAAGCTTCCAAGGAAGTCTCTCTAATGATGTGGATAACCCTTTTGATATTCTCATCAGAATTTTGGGATTCTGAATGAGGGCTTTTAGGTTGGGATTGGTCCTTTGAGACAAGAAGAGAAGGAGTCTTCTTGCTCCTTTTTCTAGTATATTTTGCTGCAACCGGGGCCCTTTGTACCAGTTGAACGATAACATCAAAAACAGGTGTAAGTAAGTTATGTGCCAGTGCATCCTTAGTAGTTTGCACAGGGGTTCGAACAGTGGAAGAAGATTGTTGTTCAGGATGTGAAGAGGAGGGTGTGGGATCAGTATCAGCTGGGATTGTGGAACTGTCACCCTGGGTACTTTGTATGTTCATCATTGTAGATAACAGTGGAACATTGACCCCTGAGAACTTTTTGGAAACAGTTCTCATACTTTGAAAACTGTTATTTTTATGACCCAGCATAAGATAGATTTTTGCAGGTTTTGAAAGCTCTTTTAATTCATTGTTAAAAACCTCCTGCAAGAACCTTGGGTACATATAAAATTGTTGCTTTGCACCCTCTTGAAGGTTGTATCTTAAACCTACAAAGATGAGATGTGCAAAGTTGAATCCTTGGCCAGTAACCATACCGTGAACAGAAGAGGCAAGTGCAGAGCTCACTTGATGCCATCCACTTCTCTTCTGAGATATGCATTGTAGAAGAGTGTGGCATAGATACTTCCATGAGGGGCCCATCAGTGCCTTCTATATTGTGTACTCATTCTGATTTCCAGTGTACCCTATGGATACAAAGGTCCTCATATAGACTTCTTTTGAGTATAAAATGGCGGCCCCCTCGTCTTGAAGCTTGAGGTGTTTTCAGATAGTAGCTTCAGAGATGGTGATTTATTTGCCATCTACCTGGGCTTTGATTTGGGGTATCCCCTGTTCGGTAGAGAAGACGGCAAATTTCCAGAAATCCTCCATGTGAGGAATGTAAATGGGTGGTTTGACGGTTAGGGCAAAATATTTCTTTGATCGACAAAGAAAATCGATCATATCATCGAACCCCTTGGACTTCTTCCCTTTTATTAAGTATGTTGTGAGGTTGTGGTATGGAGAAAACTTATCATCGGGACGGTTTATGTCTATCTCTGCCATTTGTTTGGGTTGGGAGGGAAGGATGAAGGTTTTGAAAGGTGGTTAAGTATGGAAGGCTTTGAATGCTTATGGAGGATTGAGAGAAAATGATGAGGGTTAGGTTGAAATTGAATGTGAAGAGGTTATGGAGAAATTCATTTAAGTTATAATGACAGAGGAGGGAAAAAGCAAACTTACTTGTACAGTACAACCTCATTCACCTTTTACTGTTACAGTTGTAATAGACTATAGCAGTCATGGTAAAGACTGAAGGTAATTTTTACAACGGGTAAAAGTTAATTTTGACTTATTTTTACCCATCAGCAGGAAAATTGATTACTGCAGATTGGTTAAGCATGTCCGCTACAAGCTTGGTTGCGGCGGATGGTTAAGTCTGTCAGCAGCAAACTCAATTGCTGCTGATGGATGTAATGATCTACAGCAAGGATGTTGCTGCTGACAGCCTTAAAGCTATCCGCTAGAAACTTGTTCCTGATGATAACTTAAAGCAGTCAGTGGCAAAATATTTGCTACTGATGGATGTACTAATATGCAGTAAGGATGTTGCTGCTGATAGCCTTAAAGCTATCCGCAGGAAACTTGTTCCTGCTGATAACTTAAAGCAGTCAGTGGCAAAATCTTTGTTGCTGATGATTAAACCCGTCAACAGCAAGAAATGGATGTTGCTGACTTATAACTTTTATTTATAACAAAAAGACAAACACATTTACAAAAACAAGATTTTAGAGACATATTTTAATCAAAGTTCATCATACCAATAGATTCAACTAAATATCTAAATCTAGCTTCATCAAAAGGTTTTGTAAACAAATCAGCATATTGCTCATTGGTATGAACTTTGGTTAAAATAATTCTCTTTTTCTCAGCTTGATCTCTTATGAAGTGATACCTGATGTCAATGTGTTGTGTCTTGGAGTACTGCACCGGATTGTTTGTGATTGATATAGCACTCATGTTTTCAATGTTAATTGGAGTTGCCATGAAAGTCATCCCATAATCCAGCATTTGATTTTGTATCCAGATGACTTGTGCACAGCAACGTGAAGCTGCAATGTATTCTGCTTCTGCTGTAGAAGTTGAAACACATGTTTGCTTCTTGCACTGCCATGAAATCAGTCTCCCTCCTAGAAACTGACATCCCCCTGATGTGGACTTTTTGTCCAAGTTACATCCCCCATAATCACTGTCAGTGTATGCATACAGATTGAACTTATCATTTTTGCAATCAACGGAATCAATGATGATTCTTGGAGGAATTTTGACTTTCCAATGCTGAATTGGTGGTTTTACAGCTCTCTTTGCTTTGTCAGCAGCTGATGTTGGTTTGGCTGCTGACAAATTTGCTTGATCAGCAGCAGATTTTGCTACTGAGGACTTTGGCTTATCAGCAGCAGATTTTGTTGCTGCTGATTGTTTTACTTGAGCAGCAGCAGACTTAGTTGCTGCTGAAGGCTTGTCCTTTAGTTTCTTAGGCTGTACTTGATCATCAGCATTTTTGTTGGCTGCTGATGGTTTAATAACATATGTATGCCCATCCTTCTTTACCTTGTTACCAGATGGTTTCTCTATAGAAGTTCTTTTGTTGATAGGCTTTTGGTTAATCTGGTTAAAGGGATTAAATTTACAATTTGCAGCAAAGTGGTCTGATTCACCACAGATGATGCAAGATTGTTGAGGTTTTGGTAGCTTCTTCCTTGGTGGGGAGGGGGAGTTTCTAAAATGAGTTACCTTGGCTTCAAAGCTTCTTACCTTTTTGTTCTTGTTCGTCTTTTCAAAAGCAAGTTGCTTGAGGTTTCTTTGTTGCTGAAGGTAGTAGAAGCAGGTGCTGGAAGTGTGATTGTATTTCCCACACACAAAGCATGATTTTTCTATTTTGTCCATCTGAAAGTACACATAGTCCTTTCTTTTGAACAAGTCTTTGAAATTCCAGGGGTGAGATCTGTTGTGCTCAAAGGTGGCTTCTTCCAATGTATTTTGAACACATGGAGCCCTCTCTCCAGGTGCATGACATATGTCAAACACCTTCCTTTGTTGGGATTTTGATTGAGGCTTTGAGTTGGTGGAGGTTGAAGACTGTCCCTTTTCAACAGTTAGCTTTCTTCCTTCCGGAGGATAGCTGATTCTGATTTGTTTGGTTGGTTGAGATACTAGTACCGTTTTTGAAGGGATGAAAGGGCTTGGATTGTTGGCTTTAAAAGCTTCACAGGTAGGAGGTGGAGAAGCTTTATTGGTTTCAGTGGAGTCTGAGCATGTTGACTCAGACTCGGATGAAGTAGTGCATTCTTGCATAGGGGTTTCTTGGACAACAGGTTAAGATTTCGGTTGGCCATGTCAAGGTTGGAAAGATTGAAACTTGGTTCATGGATAGCTACATAGTTAGCGGGTAGAGGAACAACATTGTAGGGTTGTTCAGCTTGAAATTTAAGACCAGCAGTTACCTTTTCATGAATTTGAGCATCCAAAAGTCTTTGTAGCTTTTTGGATGCAAATTCATATTTTTTCACATGGACCTTTTGGTCTGCTAATTCGGCCCTTGTAGCTTTTAACTTAACGAGAAGGTCATCAATTTGAGTTTCAAGGTTTGTTTGTTCATGTTTTAATGATGAAACTTATTTCTTTAAATAATCAATATTTTCCTTGTGACTGTTTTCAACCTTTTTAAATTCAGATTTCATTTGGTGAAATTCTTCATTTTGATCTATGAGATTCTGGTTATGTTTCCTGTATCGAAGAACCTTATCAATACAAGCTTGAGTACACAGATTTTCATATACCTGAGGTGGTACCTCTGATGTGTCTGCCATGAGAGCTTAATTGTTGGCAGGAATATCCTTATACTGGAAGCTCCAGTCAAAGTCAGCAGTTCCAATAGCTGCACAGGCTGTAGTTTGTGCAGGTGGAGTGGCCTGTTGTTCTCTTGGTTGAGCTTGGTGAGCTTGCCTGGTATGAGCAGCAGCTGGGTTTGCCTTTGGTGCCTTGCATTCCCAAGCAAAATGACCAAGTTGGTTACAGTTGTAACACTTCAGTTTGCTTTTGTCCAAGCCAACCCTGGTGTTAGAGTTGTTGATTGGAACGGGTCTTCCTGTTATTGAGTAGAACCTTTTTGCTCTTAGAGAGAGCATGGCATCAGAGTGCTGTATATCCATTTCTTCTAGATCATCTGGATGAAAACATTCTTGATAAAGGACATATTGCTTGAGTTTTCAGAGACAAAAGCAGCAGAGGTTGATGTTTGAGGTGGGGCTTCAAGAAGAAATGGTGAGTTGTTTGATTGAGAGGTTGGAGTTTGGGGATGAGTGACAATGGGAGGATAATAGTTGCTTAAACTAGGACCTGAGTGGTTGGAGTGGAGGGCAGAAGAGGTGGTGGTGGAAGTTGAGGCTGTTTGGTAGCTTGATCTTCTTTCCTTGGCCTGAATCATTTCTAATTCATAGGTTTTTAGCATACCGAAAAGCTCAGTCATCTGAAGAGTCTTCAGATTTTCAGTTCTTCTGATCGACACTTTGTAGAGTGTCAAGCAACTGGGTAGAGACCTGATGAACTTCTTGAGAATATCTTCATTCTCCAGCTTCACTTTTGAGCATTGCAACTCACCTACATGATAAGTATATCTGTTAAATAAAACAGTTAGAGACTCACCTTCCTCCAGACGAAGTTTTTATATTGCTGCTTTAGGATGTCTCTTCTGTTTTCTTTGAAGCTATTCTACATGTAACGACAATAACAACTACAAAAGTTATCTTTACTTAAACGTCTTCTTAGGCATCATTGCTTGAGACCTTGGAAGGAGAGCGTCGTTGTCTTTTATTGTCTTCCACCATTGACATTCTTTCTACATGGAGTGTGTCAGTGGTGCAGCAGAAAGTTGTCAGTGGTAATGGTTGCTTTATCGATGCCAGTCAGCTGCAACGTTTGATCTTCAGTGGGAATGGCTATCAGCAGCAATGTTATTGATCAGCAGCAAGACACAACTATCCACAGCTGCTGATGATATGCTTATCAGCAGTAACTTGTTTGATCAGCAGCAAGACATAACTATCCACTGCTGCTGATGATATGCCTATCAGCAACAACTTTGGTCTTCAGCAGATAAGGCTATTCACAGCAGATTTGTTCTTCAGCAGAAGAACAAGTATCCGCTGCAGATAAGCTTATCCGCAGGAGTTTGTACTTAGAGAATTTTGTAGCCATTATTCTTTATTTCTACAGTGGTTATCGGTCAAGGAGGTGGAAGAAGTGGAGGTATACGGTGGATGGTGGTGGTGATGTTGTTGGTTGATGTGTTGCAAAGCACACATGCATTTCTACCGTATTTCATGTCGTTTTCGTATAGTTTTAGGGTTGTTTCGAGTCATTTATAGTTAGTATTGAGTTTAGTCTTGTTTTGTAGGTATTCGGGGAGTAATTGGGGCTTAAACAATCAAGAACTGTGAAGAAATGATCACACGAGAACCCGTGATGAGGAACGGAAAAAGTCAGGAAATAGTCCAACCTTAAAAGAGGCATATCTCATGCTAGAAAATTAGTTACGGGGCCCATTTTATATCGATTTGGGGTAGCTCGACTAGAGGAGTTTGGCTCACGGAACTGAGAGATATGGTCAAGGGCCCTTGCGGTATGCGAGGGACCTCAGTAATACGAAAATTAACCTAATTTCAAGGGTTTAAAAGTTTAGAACTCTCCCATTCTTAATCCAGTAGATTCTCAGCCGTTTCTGGAACAAAAAGAGGCGATTTTGAGAGAGGAAGAAGCAACGAGACGCTAAAGTTCGGATCTTTATTAATCGGGTTGGTTAATTCTCGTTCGTAGGGTTCCGATCTTTGTTCTTAATTACTTTGATTTAACTTGAATGACGTGTATGGCTTTTGAGAATTTTTTTTCAGAGTTTAAACATGTATCTTGGCTAGACTTTAGTTACTCTCTAGGTATTTTATGAATGTTTGATTAATTCGTGAATTTCTTTTGTTTATGCTGGATTTTGATGGGTTGATGTTAAAGTAAAGATTCCAATTTCACTTAGTATGATGTTTATGCATGTTTAATTCTAATTTACAATTGATGTGTGTCTCATATGTGTTTGGTTGAATGTCATTCAAATACTAGATGCATGTTAGGTTACCTACTTTGTGTTTGTAACTAGTTATGGCTAATTGTTATCATCGTCCATAGAAACGCAAGTTAAGAATGTCTTAGAATTGAATGTTCTTGTCACACCCTAACCGACGGCGGAATACGTCGGGGCGGGACAAGGTTGACTAAATTGTAATATATTAAATTCATTTCAATTCAAACAAACATAAACCAATTCCAAAGTACATAAATGAAATACAAATTATTCTTGAATTAAAATTAACTAAGTCCCAAAACCTATGTGTGGCAAGCCTTGATCAAAATCAGACATTAGTACCTGAAACATGAATAAAATAAGGTCAACTAAAAAGTTGGTGAGCATACACAGGTTTGTACATAGATAGTATATTGATGTAAATAAACAAATTCTTACATAACATGATAAAATAAGTCATTTATGGGGAGCCACTATTGTGTAACAAAAAGTACAATCAAACCATTGTAACTAGCATGAAAATTGTGTTGTCGGTAACAATCACCCCAATCTGGGTGGGTTTGTCAGACTCAATAGATATATCAATGTTAACCGTCGGCTTGAATAGTTAGTGATTGCACATGAATTGCACACAAACAGTTAAAACACCTAGTACTCAAACATAAAGCTCAAATTTGCACACATGAATCTAAAGTGGATTTGTATTTGTGTAGTTTGTGTAAATGTAAATCATTGTATGTATAGTGTTCATGTTTCACTCCAAAAATGTAAAAGTGTGAAAAGGGGCAGTGTAATACTCACCTGAATCAAAGGTGTAGCTAGCACGAGAGACTAGGTAGCAAAGTGATCATTGCAATCTCACAACGTTAACCTAATGTGTAATGTATATGGTTCTAGATTAATAATGTGTACAATAGTCTATGCCCAAGTCTATGATTGAAATGGGAGTGTATACAAAGGGTTGGAGTTTGTAGGTGTTAGTGGTTTGTACTTGAAATATGGGGGGTTGTGAAATTGGAATGAATAGTCTTAGAATAATTGGATTAGGGTTTGGGTTCGAATAACTAAATAAATCAAATAATTGTTATTATTTATTTAGTTAGAAAAATAGTATAGAAATTATATTTATTTAAATATAATTTAAACAAATAACTTTTTTATTTATTTATAAAAATATATGAATATATTTTTGTATATAAGAGTTAAAACAATTCAAAACTCTAAGCGTATTTGTAATTGTAAATAATAAATAAATTCATTCACTTATTTATTATTTATAAAGGGTATAAAATATGGTTTAACTTTATAACTTTTATTTCTAGGAAAGTATTTTATTTATATAATAGCTTGTCACAATATTTATAAAATTAGAAAATTAATCTCTTTGTTTAATTATTTTAAAAAAAATAATTAAAATGAAATTTTAACTACTAAATTCGTAATAAAAATGAGTTTATGTTAAAAACTGTAAACTTTTGTCTCATTCTGCTCAAAATAATGTAGGGTTTATAAAAATAATTTTTATAAAAAATTTGGGGCTTTAAAAACAGTTTAAAAAAAATAAACAACCCATAGGGACTCGAACCCGGGTCTGCGTGGTGTGGGTTGAATGAAGAAACCACTGGACCAGGAGGCGGGTTTCGTTACTGGATTGGTTCATCGTGGGTTTAAACCCACGATTTAAGAGAGTCGGGTTTGGTTTTAAAGAGGGCTAAAAAAGGTCAGGTCGGTCGCGCGGGTCGTGGGTTTAGAACCCACACCACCAGGTGGTTCGCTGATCATAACAGGAACAAAAAAAATTAAATAGGTTAACTTGAATTATTCATTTTCCACAAATCAGACTTCGAGTAAAACGGCTAAGAACCCTAATTCAAATTGATTTCAATGGATTATGTTTACTTGATTTGATAGGGGGCTAACGATCAGGACTCAATTACGAACCTAATGATCTAAAACTTACTCGTTAAGATTCGGCAACGAGTGCAGACGGCTACACGATTTCCCCGACTGTTCTTGGTGCTTGATTTGGATTCAGACGCGTAATGAGGTGCGACTAGAGGTTCAGAGAGGTTGTAATAGACTAGGCGAAGGAAAACGTATGATTTAATTCGTTTAATTTTAACTTAATTGCTTGATTTGATCCGGATTTGACGATGACAGCTAACGGGGATTGATTACGCGTTAATTCGCTCGATTTAGGATGAATCGAGTCGTATTCAGGTCTGAATACATTCGAGGGACGATTGAGCGTGATTTGCGGGACTGACTACTCATTGATTTACATGGATTGAGGGTGAGTTACTACGGGTTTGACTAATCGAGTCAAACTCGTTCGAATTTAAATTCTACCACGCATGCGAATGAATCGGGCTGGTAATTGGGTCAGGATAGGGCCGATTAACGATTGTCCAATTCGTGGGAAGCCCTCGAGTTCGTTTTGATCAAGGATTGGAGTTGGATCTTGTGGATTTGGCCCTAAAGTCAAACAGATCAATTTTCTTTGAAATTGGGTTTAATTCATTTGATTTCTTTGACTTTTAAGTGTCTAAGCATTTGTAACTAAGGGTCCAAGATCAAAAGTGGTTCAATGCTTGAAGGTTCAATTGTTTAGGGTTCAAAATCATTATGTACAAAATTGTATAAATGTGGGTTTAAAGTTGTATGATATATGCATACACATGTTTGTATATACATATGGTTTTACTAACGTGTCCAAGTGTAAAACTTGTGAGTTATAATGAAACCTTGGTCTTAAATGCTTGCATGAATGAATTAAAAACATTACACTGGAATTCGGATTTAAAACATGTTTTATTGAACTGAAAGTAAAGACGAGAAAATCATAAATGTTACAGTTCTTTCTGCTTCAATAGCTAAAAGGTGCGAAGTTGTCGGGTATTACTTGGTGTTAGGGTTTTCTTTGGTGAACTGCTCTGAAAGTAGGGTTCCTAGGGTTTTTAGCATCATTGATATTCTGTGTCATATTGAGAGTTGTAAGGTTACCCCGTGTGTCTTAGGGCATATAGAGATATTGAGACTGAGAGGTAATTTATCTGTAGGGTACTTTAGCATTGTTGGAAATAGCTAAGAGGTGATCCAATAATCGGTGAGTGTGCACGTCCCTTAGGGTTTCCACTAGGTCACACCTGGAGAATGATATGGGATCCTTAGGTTATCATGGGGTTTCGTATTCGAAGATCCCGGTTCCATCATAACCATCATAGTCGACAGAAGTTCATGTTTGTCATGCAGGATTAATTACTTAGATAGTGCTTTCTCCTTTATTGATTTCATCCGTTGATTCTGATAGTTGGTGTCGTTAGTTTCTGCATTCATTAATTAATTAGTAGTGTAGTAAACCCCCCAAACCAATTCAATCTTTAGTCCGAGTCAGAGTCTAGTTTTGTTTTCGTAGTGTCTCTAGGGTTCAATACTCGGTTTACCGTTAAGCTGTGCTACACTCGATAGGTACACTTGCCTGTCAGTGCAGTTTAGTTCATAGGTACTCCTTTTATTACCTAGAAGTTTAGGCTAGGTTTTATAGTTATTTTATAGACCGTCTGTGCGACATCAAGTTTTTGGCGCCGTTGCCGGGGACACTTGGCAATAGCAATATTAACTCTAACTAGTTCTTTGTTTGATTTTTAGTTTAATTGAGTCTTTTTATTTCTTTTGAGTCTTGTTAGTGTGCTTGTCTTCTGTGCTACTTGTGTGTCTAACTTAGAGTCGAGTCTTTTTGTCCTTGAATCTTTATTTTATTTTCCTTTTATCTTGTGTCAGATTATGCACAGTACTCGTTCGCAGGTATCACCATCATTCTCAACTTCTTCAGAGCCCGAACGAGAGCTTCATGAGCGCACCCGCGACTTTCGGGAGCATTTGAAAGCGTTGTGCACCATCCAGGTACGTCCTACTAGCCCCATTCCATTCCTAATATGGGCGACGCTAACCCACCAGCGAGAGGTACTGTGCAACAGAGAGCCATTGCTGGGGTCACATGTGCTAGATCTTCGATCACAAGCCCTGCCAGTCCAATTACCAATACATGGCAGATCCTATCACATGTCATGAGTACAATCACTCCTGCCACCCAATCCATGGCCTCGAGGATGAGGATGCACCCAGACACGTGTCCCGCTTCGCGCGTATATGTGATACCTTTAACATCACGGGTGTATCTAAGGACCCAATCCACTTGCGTCTCTACGCATTCTCCCTCTCTGGGTATGCATCAACTTGGCTCGACACTCTCCTAGATAACTCGATCACCACAAGGGATGATCTCGAAGACAAGTTCTTCAAAAAGTACTATCCACCTTCCAGGGTCGTTCACCTTAGGGATCAAATCCACTCCTTTCTGATGGATCCCGACGAGCCCTATCACATGGCCTGGGAGCGGTTCAACGTGTTTTTGAGCCGATGTCCCCAGCACGGCATGTCGGACTCGGCAATAGTGAAGAAGTTTTCCAATGGTCTCACCTTCGAGAAGCAGCAAATGTTCAATACAGTTGCGGGAGGCCATATCATGGATAAGCTCGGGCCATCTGAGTGTGAGGATATGTTCGAGAGCTTTGCTCTCGCGGAACAGCAGCATCCACGTTTTGTTAGGAATTCCATTCCTACTGCTAGGGCACCCGCCTCTACTCCTAGAGGTGTGCATCAGGTCACTCCTGATACTAGCGTGGCTGCTGTACTCGCAACAATGGCTAACGAGATAAAGGAGCTGAAGCTCAGTTCTCTAAGGTGTGAGGTGTGCAGGGGAGGCCACGACACCAGAGATTGCCCCGTCAATAATCAGGAGTAGGTGAGCTCTGCGGATAACCAGAACCGATGGTACAACAACTACAATTCTCTTGGTTCAGGATGGAGATCTGGAGGGAACCTACCTGGGTTTAATGCCTGCCCTTATCAGCATGGAGGAGGAGAAGCAAGAGCTAGCTCGGGAAGCAGTGTCAACACGAGGAAGATTAAAGAGTTGATTGAGAATCAGACACAGATGCTTGCCCACTTGGTTCAGCAGGACAGAGACGATCGGTAGAGACTGGATAGCCACGACACCCTATTGAAGAATCAGCAGTTGACATTCCAGGATTTGAAGCGCACGGTAGGAGACATCGCGAGGAGCTCAAAGAAGAGGCAAAGTGAAGCATCTGTGGCCTATAAGAGTTCTAACGCTTAAGTGATGGCCATGTCAGTTAGGAGTGAGGAGGAGAAAAAGATTGTAGAGGATGGCTCCCACTTCATTGAGCATGACATCCCTTTAGTAGAGGAGGTGAAGAAGATTGATTGGAGAGCTCGGTTTGCTGAGATCGATGCTAGGATGTTAGAGGAGCCCGAGTTGAATGTTGTGTCGACTAGGAGCAGAAGGGCAGACGAGAAGGAGAGCCCACCGGTAGTAGAAGAAGAAGAGTCGGTGGATGAGGAGAGTGTAGTAGAGAAGCCTGCCGAGAGGGCCGAGGAAAAGAAGAAGGGGGTGGAGATGATGTCCCCCGAGATTGACTTGAGTCGTGTTCCCTGTCCAGCATGCTTACTGCCATATAAACATGCTAGGGGACACGGTACCTTCCTTGATATGTTCAGACAACTCAAGGTCAATCTCCCGCTAATAGAGACCCTCCAACATATGCCTAAGTATGGCAAATTCCTTAAGGATCATCTTTCCAACAAGAAGAAATTAGAGGAAGTCTCTAAAGTCTCACATAGTGAGCAATCCTCTGTGGTGGTGCAGAACAAGCTGCCCGAGAAATTAGGAGATTCAGGTCGTTTCACTATCCCATGTCTCCTAGGCCGTTTCCCCTTGCACCACGCGTTAGCTGACCTAGGTGCTAGCATCAACCTGATGCCATATTCTGTCTACAAGCAGCTAGACCTAGGTGAACCGCAGCCTACGCGTATGAGCATTTCCTTAGCTGACCGCTCAGTCAAGTATCCACGGGGAATTATGGAGAATCTTTTAGTTAAAGTAGGCAAGTTTTATTCCCCGTGGATTTTGTTATTCTAGATATGGAAGTGGATGATAGAGTACCACTCATCCTAGGAGGCCCGTTCCTACGTACCGCCAAGGCAATGATTGATGTCTTTGACGTGAAGCTCACACTTTGTGTGGGGGATGAGTCAACTACCTTCAATGCAACACAGTCCATGAAGGATGTTGTCGACCATAGCCATTTTGTGTGCATGCTTGATGCCTTCATGGACTACCAGCAGGACTTTGATCCAAAGATAGAAGTTGGTGAACCTGCCCCTAATTTAGGAGAAATATCTGAATGGGCGTTGGAGATGGAGAAGTTGTTAGATGAACCGGATAAGTACGACGATAAGGTGCCTGATGATCTGCTGGAGATGATGGTAGAATTTGATGAGATCATAGGCAAAACCCCAAGTGTGGGGAAGTTGGTGGAGGTTGTAGAGGATCCCGATGATCCTGGTGAAGGTTTAGAGGTCCCATTTATAGAAAATCTTATTCCTGAACCGTTACCCATCACCATTGTACTTTCTGGGGGGAGAGTTGCTGAGCTGACCCCTAGTTCTGACTACCCTAGGTATAGGCCGCCTTGTAAGAGAACTTGAGAGTTAATCGATTTAGGTAACCTAGACATAGTGCAAACCCCATGTGTCGGGACGTGGAGGGGAGATAATTTGCTTGGTTATTTGGTGCATATCATTTTCGGGCCAGGTAGGATAAGATGTGGTAGAAGGACCTGAGTGATAGAGGTCCACTGTTTGACAGGAGTATTTGTTTGCTAGAGATGTGGAGGACCGGGAGACCGCAAAGGATGAAGGCGGTATCGGTTAGGATCAAGGAGAAGCCTCCTGATAGGCTTGCTGGAATCTCGGGCAAGTGCCCGAGATGTAGAGTTTGTGTGCATTATTTTGTCTTAGTCCGTGTCTTTTTTCTATGTTTTTCGGTTTGTGTGTTTTGTCTGTGTCAGTTTTACAGGGATTGGCACTCGATTCGGTGAGGAAAATCATCAGGAATGAAGTTTCAGGTATGTTTTACATTGATTTTTATTGTTGGAACAAGTTTTACTGAAAGTTGGGTGAGAAAGATTTTGAAAGGGTAAAAAATATTCTAAGTATAAAAATTGAAATTTTTTCTTAAATTTCTGTCACCATGGCCTTCTCGCGGTACGCGAGAGGGGGAAGATATTCCCTCGCGGTACGCGAGGGAATGCTGGTCTTGGCCGATTTGATTTCCAACTCCTCGCGGTACGTGAGTAGTCACCCCTTCCCTTTCGCGGTACGCGGGGGAGCCCTGGGTTCACCCACCTTCCTTGTTTTCCCATGGTTTCCCATACCGCTCACCCTCATCGACTCTACCACCATCCCTCACCATTTACCATCCATTACCATTAACCACCATTCACATACCATCATATCATCTACCACATCATCCATTACCATCATCCATCATATCACTCACCATCCACCATTACCATGGGAAACTTGAAACCGTTTTGATCCGATGATTCACCTTGCTGTGGCGTTCATGTCTATGTGTTTGCCACCCATCAGGTACGTTTCCCTGCTTCTATCTAGAGTCTTAGTGAGTCATTTTGAGTCAGTCGAGTCTTTAATTTTAATTTGTGTCAGTTTGATGATGCAGGTTTACATCATTTCGTCCGTACTCAATCTCCATTCGGACATAATTGATCCTGATATCTTATAAAGGCAACCCAACAAAGATGTGCAACCGCGACCGAAATGCTATACATTACCAGCTAAGTCGCTTCCTGTTTATTTTTGCTTTTTTTTTAATTTTTAGTTGTGTCTTTCTTCACATTGAGGACAATGTGTCTTTCAAGTGTGGGGATGTGAGTGTTTAAGTCTAAGTTTGTGTCTTTATAAAAAATTCAAAGAAAAAGTAATAAAAATAAATAAATAAATAAATAAAAAATGAAAATTTTGAAAAAAATGTCCTTTGAAATCAAAAGTTTTGCATAATAAATGAAAAAAGATAGTACAACTGGATCTACTTGTTGAGTTTAAATGATATAAATAATAGAAAACGCGTCTAATTAGTGATGTTTTGGTCGCCCCAGCCAGCTTGAATAGCTTAAATAGCCTGTGAGTATTACTTAGGATTAATCACGTAATTAAATCATGAAATCTTGTGGGTACTCATCTTAGGGTGTCGGTAATACTAAAACTGCCAAAATAGGTTGATATGTACCACGTTAAGTTAAAATTTAAAGGTTTTTGAGAATTTTGGCACACCATTCTTTTTTTATGAGAATAAATCCGAGTTTCGTGGCGCCTGCATCCATAAATTCGATAATTAAGAATACTGAGTCTTACTTATGTGTTTCCCTCTGGGATGGCGACTTGGAGGATACACCTCTAAGTGAGATTTATGTGCTTTACTGATAGAATCTAGTCTATGTGTTAGCTTCCGGAATAGTGACTTGGTTGAGACACCTCTAGACGAAAGTTCTTTTGCTCAAAATTATGCTCATTTCCATCCAGTCATTCATACTTCATTGATTTCTAAAACCTTTAAATCTTAGTTTAACGTGGTGGGAAAATCTATATGGTTTAATCCATGCCTAGAAATAACCGTGAGACGGGATTAGGTAGAGCTGTAGCTTCTAAGTGTGAGTCACATAGATTGAATGATATCTGTATAAATTGGAATTAGAACACATTACGGGGGCCAGATAGTTGGTGCTTGGGTTTAATCGGACATAAATACTGATTATTGCTTTTTAACGCGTAAGTATATTTGTGCTAATTGGTAAAGGATGTTTATTAAGTTAGATCTTAGTTATGATTCCATTGCAAACTTTTTCGAGGACGAAAAAAGGTTAAGTGTGGGGATGTTTGATGTGTTGCAAAGCACACATGCGTTTCTGCCCTTTTTCGTGTCTTTCTTATATAGTTTTAGAGTTGTTTCGAGTCATTTATAGTTAGTATTGAGTTAAGTCTTGTTTTGTAGGTATTCGGGGAGTAATTAGAGCTTAAACGATCAAGAACTGTGAAGAAACGAGCACACGAGAACCCGAGATGAGGAACGGAAAAAGTCGGGAAAGAGTCCAACCTTGAAAGAGGCATATATCGGGCAAGAAAATTAGTTACGGGGACCATTTTAAATCAATTTGGGGTAGCTCGAAGAGAGGAGTTCAAAATTCCAGCTTATTTTGCCCACGGTACGCGATAGATATGGTCAAGGTCGCAGTACGCGCGGGACCCTAGGAATACGAAAATTAACCTAATTTCAAGGGTTTAAAAGTTTAGAACTCTCCCATTCTTAATGCAGTCGATTCCCGGCCATTTCTAGACCAAAAAGTGGCGATTTTGAGAGAGGAAGAAGCAACGAGACGCTAAAGTTCGGATCTTTATCACTCGGGTTGGTTAATTCTTGTTCGTAGGGTTCCGATCTTTGTTCTTAATTACTTTGGTTTAACTTGAATAATGTGTATGGCTTTTGAGATTTGTTTTCAGAGTTTAAACATGTATCTTGGCTAGACTTTAGTAACTATCTAGGTATTTGATGAATGTTTGATTAATTCGTGCATTTGTTTCGGTTTATGTTGGATTTTGATGGGTTGATGTTAAAGTAAAGAATCCGATTTCACTTTATGCATGTTTAATTCTAATTTACAATTGATGTGTGTCTCATATGTGTTTGGTTGAATGTCATTCAAATACTAGATGCATGTTAGGATACCTACTTTATGTTTGTAACTAGTTATGGATAATTGTTATCATCGTCCATAGAAATGCAAGTTAAGAATGTCTTAGAATTGTATGTTCTTCCTGCTTCAATAGCTGAATAGTGCGAAGTTGTTGGGTATTCCTTGGTGTTAGGGCTTTCTTAGGTAAACTGCTCTGAAAGGAGGGTTCCTGGGGTTTTTAGCATCATTGATATTATGTGTCATACTAAGAGTTGTCAGGTTACCCCGTGTGTCTTAGGGCATATAGAGATATTTAGACTGAGAGGTAATTTATCTGTAGGGTACTTTAGCATTGTTGGAAATAGTTGAGAGGTGATCCAATAACCGGTGAGTTTACACGTCCCTAAGGGTTTCCACTAGGACACACTTGGAGAATGATCTGGGATCCTTAGGTTATCATGGGGTTTCGTATTCGAAGATCCCGGTTCCATCATAACCATCATAGTCGAGAGAAGTTCATGTTTGTCATGTAGGATTCATTACTTAGATAGTGCTTTCTCCTTTATTGATTACATCTATTGAGTCTGCCTGATAGTTTGTGTCGGTAGTTTCTGCATTCATTAGTTAATTAGTAGTGTAGTAAACCCCCCAAACCAATTCAAACTTTAGTCCGAGTCAGAGTCTACTTTTGTTTTCGTAGTGTCTCTAGGGTTCGATACTCGGTTTACCGTTAAGCTGTGCTACACTCGATAGGTACACTTGCCTGTAAGTGCGGTTTAGTTCATAGTTACTCCTTTTATTACTTAGGAGTCTAGGTTAGGTTTTATATTTATTTTATAGACCGTCTGGACGACATCATTGATCGTCGAAGGCCGAAGGGGAAATGGGAAGGGGGTCTGGTAGTATAGGTCTAGAGAGAGCAAGAGAGTAAAGGAGGTGAGGGTGGTTTGAGGTGTGTGTTGGGTGCTTGTATGCATGGGTTTATATAGCCTTATCGGGGGGGGGGGGGGTATTAACCCTTAGTCCTTGTGTCTCCATGAGACAACCTTATCTCCGAAGGACATGGTGTTGTGGAAACATGCAACAAGAGGTGTGCCCCTTTGTGGGCTTCTAGTTTTTCGAGAAGGATGGTGGCAAGGGGGGGTAGGGGGTAGGGGTGTGGTTTGGTGTGGTGCGTTACCCGCTTGTTCCAAGTCCGGTATTATACCCGCGTGTCGGTTTTTTATTCGTCGTTACGTGTCGGGATAAGTTGGGTATTTATATAAACAAAAGTGTATAGGTTTAGTAGTTTTGGACATAATGCGTCACATGTTTAGAATTTACTTCCATATGGATAGGTATTCTCTTCTATTAAAATAAAGAGAATGCTTCGAGAGTTTTATTTTTATTTAAAGTTTATCACCAACGTGATACGAAGTTCGATGTGTCTCGGAAATCCCTAATATTTCCATTATAGTTGTATAGTGGGTGGACTATACTAGACATGGTTAGACCAAATTAATTAATAATTAGTCTAACGTGCACCGTTTTGTATAATTATATTTAAATAATTGTTCGGTAAAATTACAAGTTGTCACAGTGTTTAGGGTTAATCAGGGGCCAATTTTAGGTCCCGTTACAGTCAAACACGGATCTCACAAGACGAACGTGTAGTCAATCGATCACTAGTGCGGAATCCTAGTGAGACGATGATCGTGTAGATGCAAGTAATCACAGATCAAACAACAATAGTAAATACAAAGGCTTTTCTATTGCATAGGTAAAACGTTTGATACAATAAGATCTGTTCAGCAAAACGTATATAGAAAATCAAACAAGCTACCTATTTATAGAAAACCAAACATATCAAGAGAAACTAGTCAGTTTCGCTACAGTCAAAACTACTAGTGTAGCTAGCTAGTTTTGCCCTAGAGAAACTACCTAGTATCGCTAAAACAATACAAGAGAAACTAGACAAAAATGATTACAAACTTGTAGGATCGATGTTTTACAAGATGGTTCTGTTTATTTGAGATTGGCGGAAACAATCACAACTATGCAAAGTAATAAGAAACAGTGAAGGAACTAATAAATGCAAATTGTATTGATCTTCAAAGTTTACAAATTACAGAGAAAACTCTAAGGAAACATCATGTACAATGAAGAAAAACAATACATATAAAGGAACTTGTAATCAAGACAGACCCTTGATTCTAAGGATCAGATCAAACACAAGTCATTGATTTCGAACTGATGAGAAGCTACACTACTATTGGTTTACAACAAAGAGATAATTAGCAAAAAGACAAATCCAGTGAAAAGACTTCAACAATGAAAAGACAACAGCAAAACAAAGGTATTCTTAGTAATCATTACAGGATAGAGCAAGATAGAAGGATTGTCTTTTGTCATCTGTACCAATAGCATTCCTTCTGCTGATAGGTGTGTCAGTGTTGCAGAAAAGGGTGTCCGTAGACAAGTCAAAGCTACTGATGATTTGCCTATCAGCAGCATCAATGTTTGATGCTGCTGAGAAGCCTATTAGCAACAACTATGGACTTCATCAGATAAAGCTATCCGCGGCATAGTAGTTCATCAGCAGCATAACTTAGCTATCTACAACATATACCTTATCCACAGTGACGTCATTAGTTATCAAAATTGTTGAGTCCGCAGCAGATATACTTAGAGAATTTTATAGCCATCAGTCCTTATCTTTACAAACTCCCCCTAAACTAATGCTACCAAAACTCTCTTACTACCTTTGTTCCTGTAGCTTTCGCATGTGCAAGACAATCCTTGTAGTCTCATAGCCTCTTGGATCCTTGCTGGGATTGTGAAAGGGGATTTCAGACAAAGATTTGATGTCCCTTCTTGGCATGCTGAAGATGGCTTTGCTGGAACATCTCATCTTGTTTCCTTCGACATCAACCAGTGTGTATTCATCTTTGTCAGCATTGTAGGTCCATTTGACAAGAGGAAAGTGGGATTGGAGTGGTTTTACATTAATAACAACATCTCTGCTAGGATTGAAGTGATGTTTGATTACTAGCAGAAGATGCCTCCCACTTTCATTATCAGGCTCATGAGATTCACCCAGCTCCAAAATTTTCTTTAGATCATAATCTGGAAGCTACATCACTTCATCAATAGACTTGTAGACAGATCTCTTCTTTTCTACCTCTTATCTGAACACTTCAAACCATTAATCTAGATCACTGTAAACCATTGCACAATCATACTTGAATCTTCATATATGGTAGGAGGTTTGACTTTCTTTTTGAGAGGCTATTGATGAGAAGGATCTGGGTGGAAGGATTTGGACTTTTGGGAGTGGATGAGGGAAGTCTAGGAGGTTGAGTAGGAATTTGTTAGACAGATGGAGAAGAGACTAAGGGAATAGTTTTGGGCTTCTTTGATGTTCTCTCTTCTGTAGAGGTATCTACCCTTTTCAAAGGATTTGCCTTCTTCAATCTTTCCTCTTCTTCCCTTTTTACTTATCTGTAGAGAGCTTGCAGAATTATGAACTTCATAGGACCTGGTCTCTTCACACTCTCACCTCTTGCCTTTAGGAAGTCAATCATTACTTCCCTTTCTTCATGGGTTTTTTTATTAAGGGCAATGGCTCTCCTAGATTTCTGTCTTGCCTTTTCTTCTTCTTCGGCTCTTTTCTTCTTTGCCAGTTCTCCTGGTGGACCCATAAAGGCCCTGCAAATTTCTTTATTTGATAGTTTCTCAAGGTAGTCTGCATCCTCACCTTGAGAAATCAGAACTGCTATCCACTCCTCCCTCATCTCCGTTGCAAGTTCAGAGTCAGTAATTTTAAACTTGGCTTCTTCAACCTTCTGTCTCTCTCTTTCTTCATCTTCTTTATTTAGTTTTTCCTACTGCTGGAGAGCTAGAGCTTCATCTTCTTCTATTTGAGAAGCTGCAGGAACCTGAACTTTCTTTGTATCTAGAGATCTTGCATGCATTTGGATTTGTTGTTCTCTGAATAGCATGCCAGCTTTTCTATCCTGATCTCTTTTAAGTTGTGCCATCTCTTCTTCTTTTCTCTCCCTTCTTCTTCTTTCCACTTCTCTCTTTTCTTCTTCAATCCTCTTCTCTTCTTCTTCTGTCATGATTCCCTTCCGCTTGTTTCTGTTGGATGCTCTGCTGCTGCTTCATAGACCACAATAGCAGATGAGGAGGTTGCTACTGGAGTCTCAACATAAGCTTCATTGGCAATTTGTAGAGTTGACAGGAGAGGAGCATTTTCTTCTACTTCTTCTTCATCAACATTCATAGACTTCCATTCCTTCATGATATTCAGTTCAGTGGTCTATGCAGATAATGTTTAAGTATTAAGCACATCCTTTGGAGAGGAAGAAGGTGACCCAGACGATTCAGATGATGACTCCACTCGAATTCATCCACCATTCATAAGGAAAAACTCAATAAGTTCAATCATTTTACGACTTCTGGATGAGTCAAAGGCAAAAATCTGTGATCTTAGCTCCCAAACTTTAACAAGAAAGTAAGGATTTAGCATTAATATTTCTTGGATGTTGTTGATTTCATAGGATGATCCATTACACAAGAAGAATTTTATTCATGAGGGATCAGTGTTGGACCATCCATAGACTTCAAGATCTCTTACTACCTCATTGTACAGATGACTCCTTAAGCACAAAACTTGATCTTCAGTTAGGACCCTGCTTCTTATCAATCACAGTCTTTGACTTCTTCTTTCTTATGCTGCTCTTGAGGACTCTGCTTCTTCATCGTCAAGGTTGGGGTAAGCCATCTTCTTAGTTTCTTCAAGAAACGTCTCAAATCTAGGCATGTTGTCTTCACATATATCATGAAAGCGTTCAATTGCAAGCCTGGCAGAGAGATTCATAGAGGTATTGATGCATTTAGTCAGGTGCATGGCCCATATGTCAAATAGGCTTAAATTGTCCCAATTGTGTTCTTGAATTCCAGCAAACTCCCATCCAATCCAAAACCTTTCAGATAGGCCATCATACCCCCATGCTAGGATTGTGGCAAGCTCCAGATTGTTTACTATTAAGGGGAACTCGGGGGGCTAGGACTCTCCTGGAGATGTTAGTAGCAGATTCAGGTATTTGGACTTCTAGGAATGCTTCTTCTTCTTCCCTTTCTATCTCCCTCTCCTCGTGAAATACTTCCTCTACATTCCTGGTAACTATTCTCCATTCTTCCGAGACCTCTTCATCTTCATCTCTGGGATCTTCCCATTCAATCTCCTGAACTTGAATAAAAGAGGGCTTGAAGATTGTACGTTGAAATTCCTCTTGTTGTTTGAACCATTCTTCCAAGCTATCATCATCATCATCTTGAAGTCTTTCCTCCCTTTTTTTGGTTGCATCTGTAAGCAAAGTTGAATCAGTATGAGTGCATACTGATATAAGGGAGGTAGAAGCAAAACTGGTACATTTATGGGACTCATGTATAGAAGCTTGGTGCCTTAATTTAGACACTTCAGCCTCCAGCAGAGCAACCCTAGCCATCAATTCCAAGTTTTGAAGTTTCAGTCTGTCCTCATCCACGGATGTGGAATCCTTGGAACTGGATGGGGATTTAGGCCTAGCCTCTGCATCCCCATCACCCTAGTTTTCTTGGCTCCTGGGATTCCTCTTAGTGAAGAATGTTTCAAACAAAACATTCTCACTGTGAGTTTCCATGGTTGGGGTCTTAATGATGTTATCATTGTCCTCCTAGTCAATTGATGGACCAGAAGTAGTGATAGCCCCTTCCACATTCATTCTATCAATACTCCCAGAGTGAACCTTCTTGGGTGATGAACTTAAGGCTGGGTACATTGGCAGCCAAGTCAATCAGTATCTCCTTTATAGTTGCATTTGGAGATGGTACATCATCTTGACTAGGTGCCTCTGCACTTAAGTTCAAAGAAGAAAAAAGTATAGGCTCATTGGGAATTTCTACAGACCCGGGATGTGGTGATCCTTCCAAGGAAGTTTCCCTAGTCATGTGGGTATCCCATTTGATATTCTCACCAGAATGTTGTGATTTTGGATGAGAGCTTTTAGGTTTGGATTGGGCCTTTGAGACAAGAATAGAAGGATTCTTCTTTCTCTTCTTTCTTTTCTTGGTATAACTTGCCATAACCGGGGTCCTTTGTTCCAGTTGGGCTTGAAGAGTGGGGGTGAGTATTTGTTGTACCTGTGCACCCTCACGAGGTTGCACAGGGGTTCGATAAAGGGAAACAATTGTTGTATGTTCAGGCTATGAGGTGGAGGGTGTGGGATCAGTATCAGATGGGACTGCTGAACTGTCATCCTGGGTACTTTGTATGTTCATCATTGTAGGTAACAATGGAACATTGACCCCTGAGAACTTTTCTGAAACTGTTCTCATGATTTTAAAAATGTTATTTTTATGTCCCCCTATCGTGTAGATTCTTGCAGTTTGGAATGATCTTTTAGTTCATTGTTAAAAACTTGCTGTAAGAACCTAGGGTACATATAAAAAGCTTGTTTTGCCCCTTCCTGAACGTAGAATCTCAAACCTTCAAAAATCAAAAGAGAAAAATTAAATCCTTGGGCAGTGATCATACCATGAACTACAGATGCCAGTCCAGAGTTAAGTTGATGCCATCCACTCCACTTTTGAGATATGCATTAAAGAAGAGTGTGACACAGGTACTTCCAGGGAGGACCTAGTATAGCTTTTTCAAATGTGTATTCTTGTTTATTTCCAGTGTACCCTATGGATACAAAGGTCCTCATGTATTCATCTTTGGTGTAGGAGTTGGGAGCACCTTCATCTTGAAGCTTGAGATGTTTTCTGAGAGTTGCTTCAGAGTCGATAATGTCTTTACCATTTACCTTGGCTTTGATTTGGGGAATCCCCTGTTCAGTGGAGTAGGAGGCGGAGTTCCAGAAATCTTCCATGTGAGAGATGTAGATTGGGTTGACGGTTAGAGCAAAGTGTATTTTTGATTGACACAGGAAGTCGATCATTTCATCAAAAGCCTCTGATTTCTTCCATTTTACCAGATATGCTGTGAGATTGTGGTATGTTGAAAATTAATCATTAGGGTTGTTAATGTCAATGTTTGCCATTGTGATGAAGTTTGGAGGGAAATATGAAGCTTTTGAAAGTTGGTTATGAATGCAGGGAGCTTTGAATGCTTGAATGCGGGAGAAACGATGGAGGGTTAGGTCATAATTGAATGTGAGGAGGTGAAGGAGGGAATTTGATTTTGTTATAATGGCAAAGGTTGAGGGGTTTGGGCAACGGTCACTTGTACCGTACAGAAAGATGAAGCGTAGGTGTGTCATCTACGGTGATGCTTTACTTTTTACTGTGTTACATCTGTAACACACTGTAGCAGTCATGGTAAAGACTAGCAATGACTCTTTACAGCAGGTAAAAGTTAATTTGAACCATGTTTACCCATCCGCGGCAAACTTGGTTGCTGTTGATGGTTATGATGGTCCAAAACAAAGGTGTTGCTACTGATTGCCTTAAAGCTATCCATAGCCAAAGTGTTCCTGTGGATGTCCTAAAGTAATCAGCAGCAACATTGTTTGCTGCTGACAGATGAAGTTATCAACAATGACTTAAACATATTTTTTGAATTTTCAGAAGAATTCTATTAACAGCAAAAGAAAGACAAACACATATATAAAAAAAATTAAGGAGGATTTTAATCAAAGTTCATCATTCCAATGGACTCTACTAGATATCTAAATCTAGCTTCATCAAAGGCTTTGGTGAACAAGTCAGCATATTGCTCATTGGTATGAACTTTTGTTAAAATGATTCTCCTTTTCTCAGCTTGATCTCTAATGAAATGATACCTGATGTCAATGTGTTCTGTCTTTGAGTGTTGCACGGGATTGTTGGTGATTGAGATAGCACTCTTGTTGTCAATATGAATGGGAGTTGCCATGAATTTCAGTCCATAGTCTAGCATCTGATTTTAAATCCAAATCACTTGAGCACAGCAACTTGAAGCTGCAATGTATTCAGCTTCTGCTGTTGATGTTGACACACATGTCTACTTCTTACATTGCCAAGAGATAAGTCTTCCTACCAGAAATTGACATCCTCCTGATGTGGATTTCTTGTCCAAGTTGCAGCCTCCATAATCACTGTCATTGTATGCATACATATTGAATTTGTTATTTTTGGAATACCAAAGCCCCAGTCTTGGAGCTCTCCCTTTAGGTACCTAAAAATTCTCTTGACAGCTTGGAAATGAGAAGTCTTTGGAGCTGCTTGAAATCTTGCACATAGACATACTTCAAACATGATATCTGGTCTGGAAGCAGTCAGACACATGAGTGATCCAATCATTGCCCTGTACTGATGCTGATCGGTGTCTTAACCATTTTTGTCTGGGGACAGTTGATGGTGCACTTGAATTGGAGTTCTTGAAGAAGAGCAATCAGCCAGCTTGAATCTTTCCAAAATGCTTTTGACATATTTGGATTGGCTGATGAAGATTCCATTTGGAGCATGTTTGACTTGGAGACCCAAAAAGAAATTTAGTTCACCTATTGAACTCAATTCAAACTTTGCGTGCATTAGGATCTCAAAGTCTTTGCATAGGTTCTTCTTTCTTGATCCAAAGATGATGTCATCAACATAGATTTATACCATTAGAATTTATCCCCCTTCATCTTTGATAAACAAAGTCTGATCAATGGCACCTCTTCTGAAGTTGTTACTGAGTAGATATCCGGACAAGGTTTTATACCAGGCTCTTGGGGCTTGATATAGCCCATACAGAGATTTATCTAATTTGAATACTTTGTTAGGATGTGAGGGATCTACAAATCCTGGAGGCTATCTGACATATACTTCCTCACCAATCTTCCCAAATAGAAAAGCACTCTTGACATCCATCTGATAAACAGTAAAGCTTTTGGATGCAGCATATGCTAGGAAGATTCTGATTGCCTCCAGTCTGGTAACCGGTGCAAAGACTTCATTATAATCAATTCCCTTTTCCTGAGTGTAACCTTGAGCTACAAGTCTGGCTTTGTTCTTGATCACAATTCCTCTCTCATCTTGTTTTTTTCTGAAGACCCACCATGTGCCTATAGCAGTTTGTCCAGGTGGCAGATCAACTAGTGTCTACACTTCTTGTCTCCTGAATTGCAGAAGCTCTTCCTGCATTGCTTCAATCCAGCTGGTGTGCTGCAGTGCTTCATCTATCTTCTTTGGTTTAACTTGAGACAGAAAACAGGAGTACAGACAGATATTGGCTTCATGTGACTTTCTTCTTGTCTGAACATCTTGTTCAACTAAACCAATGACATTCTCTAGGGGATGTGTTCTATTAATTCTTTGGGCTGGAACAGCATCCATCTGGATTTCTTAGTCAAGATTGCTTTGGTTTTGATCAGGAAGCTTTTCATTTTCAAGAGGGTTGTTTGTAGAATTGTCTGCAACTGCGACAGCATCTTCAAGTGAGTTGTCAGCAGCATCAGATGCAATACCCTCATCATGATCTTCATTGTCAGAGAGACTGTTGCTGGTGACATTTGAGTTGCTTGTTCTGGCTTCACTGGCTTCAATAGCATCAACAACATATGGAGGATCAATGGATTGTCTTTTGTTTCTTATAGATGGACCATTGAAGCCTAATCTGTAGTCATCAATTGATGAAGTGGTTGGGTTGTGTGTGGATGAAGAATCCATATTTGAGAAGATAAGAGGCTCAAATATTTGAGAGAAGGAATCTATATCAAACAGCCAGTCTTGCCCTTTTCCCTTTTCACATGGAACGTGTTCCCTACATTCCACATTTGCTGATTCTTCAACTATTCTAGTTCTAGAGTTGAATACTCTGTAGGCTTTGGATTGAGAGGAATATCCCACAAAATATCCTTCATCGTATTTGGCACCAAACTTTGGAAGAACACCATTGGTGAAAAGAATAGTACATGGGCATCCAAATGGTTTTAGGAAGCCAATGCAGGGAACTCTATTGAACCACAATTCATAAGGTGTTTTGTTGAGAGGCTTGACAATAAGAACTCTATTTTGTACATAACAAGCTGTACTAACTGCCTCAGCCCATAATGTGAGAGGAAGCTTTGAGTCAGCCAACATGGATCTGGTAGATCCAATTAGAGTTTTATTTCTTCTTTCAGCAACCCCATTTTGTTGGGGGGTTCTTGGAGCACTGTATTGTCTCTGAATGCCTTTGTTCTCACAAAAACAGTCCAAGGTTTGATTCTTGAACTCTGTCCCTTGATCACACCTTATTGTCTTACCTTTCTAATTGCTTTGATTCTCAACCCTAAGAATGAAGGATTTCAGAATCTCAGCAGTTTCATCTTTTGTTCTCATGAAGTATACCCAAGAGAATCTGGTATAGTTATCAGTTATCACCAGACAGTATGACTTCTTGCCCATAGACATAACATTTGTAGGAACAAAAAGATCCATATGCAGCAGCTGTAGTGGAGTGTCACTTGAATTTAGTGTCTTGGGCTTGTGAGAGCTCTTGTGTTGTTTCCCCTTCAGACATGCTATGCAATGATCTTCAAGTTGGAATTCTTTATCAGGTAGTCCATTGAATATATTTCCTTTAACCAACTTGTTGATGGTTTTGACATTAACATGGCTTAATCTCCTATGCCGTAGAGCAGATTCATCAACTGATGCCTTAGACAGAAAATAAGATACACTACCAGATGGAGTGACCTTGTTGATATCAAGCACATATAGATTTTCCTTTCTTTGTGCAGTTAACAAGATCTTCTTAGGATGAGGTTTGCTCAGTCTAGAGGATAACACAAAACATTCTTCATCTGTGAACAACATCCGGTCAGATTTGTGATACACTCATGAGGTTAAGCTTCAATTCCTTCATATAATTCACCCTTTCAATGCTCATCCTTTCATTAGACACAGTTCCTTGTCTGGTGATAGAGCCACCCTTTGAATTACTCCCAAAGGCAACATATCCTCCATAAAATTTTCTGAAGTTTGAGAGGATGGACCTGTTGCCTGTCATGTGTCTGGAACAACCACTATCTACAACCCAAATGTTATCTTTGTTACCTGGTTGTTTCAGCACATGAGAGAGTTCTAGTTAGAAAGGGGGACCCAAGAGCTTGCAGATTTGGGTGGGATTTTTGACTTAAGACTAAAATAATCAGCATGCTGGCATTCAATTGATCCAATGATGATACTCTGAGATGATGAGGATTTGGATTTTACTTGCCATTGTTGAATCACCATTGCAGTTCTTTTAACGTTCTCAGCAGCAGATGTGGCTTTAGTTGCTGATAGTTCTGTCTGATTTTTTATATTCCTAGGTTTAGACTGATCAGCAGTAAACTTGGTTACTACTGATGGTTTTAACTAATCAGCAGCTGATTTAGTTGCTGTTGAAGGCTTTGAATTGTTCTTTATCTGCTTTGGCTTCACATGATCAGCAGTATTCCTGGTTGCTGCTGATGGTTTAGCTGGTTCAACAATTATTGACTTCTACTTCTTTACTTTCCTATTAAAAATAGGTTTTTCTATGGGGGTTCTTCTATAGACAGGTTTTTTGTCTATCAGAGATGATTTTGACTGTTGATGCTGAGAATGATGATTGAGAGAATTGGTTGAATGGTTTAAACTCACAATTTGCAGCAAAGTGGCCTGATTCACCACAAATGATGCAAGATTGTTTAGCTTTTGGTGGTTTTACAGTAGCAATCTGTCTTGGTGGAGAAATAGACTCTCTGAACTGAGTTGATCTTGCTTCATAGCTTCTTACCTCTTTGTTTTTGTTTGTTTTCTCAAAATCTTGTTGCTTGAGATTTCTTTGCTGCTAAAGGTAGTAGAAACATGTGCTTTCTGTATGGTTGTATTTGCCACAAACAAAGCATGATTTTGCAGTCTTATCCCTTTGAAGATACACATAGTCCTTTCTTTTAAATAAATCTTTGAAGTTCCAGGGATGATTTTTGTTGTGTTCAAGGTGGCTTCTTCCAGTGTCTTCTGAACATAAGTCATTCTTTCTACAGGTGAATGACAGATGTCAAACACTCTCTTTGCAGGAATGGAGGCTGAGGATGTTGAGGATTGTCCCTTTTCAATGATCCGTTTTCTGCCTTGAGGAGGGTAGTTGATTTTGATTTGTTTGGTGGGTTGTGTGACTAGTGTGGATGGAATGAAAGGAATTGGAAAGTTTGTTTGGATCACTTTCCCAGTTTTGGTGGTTTTCATAATTACTTCATTTGTGGGAAGTAAATGGGCATCACAGTTTTTAGAGGAGTCTAAGCATGTGGAATCAGACTCAATGGAGGTACTGCATTCTTGCACAACAATGTCTTCCTTGGAAGTATCAAGGTTTCGGTTTGCATGGTCAAGATTGTTTAGGTTGAAGTTGGGTTCATGAATTGTTACATAATCAGTGGGTGGTGATACAGATTTGTACTATTCAGTTTAGTACCCAATACCAAGAGTTACTTTTTCATGGATTTGAGCATCCAATAGTCTTTGCAGCTTTTTGGATGCAAACTTATATTTTTCAACATGAACCTTTTGATCTGCCATATCAGCTCTTGTAGCTTTTAACTTAACCAATAGATCATCAATCTGAGTTTCAAGATTTGTTTGTTCATGTTTTAATGAGGAAATTTCTTTCTTTAGACGGTTAATCTTTTCTTTATAACTGTTTTCAACCTTTTTGAACTCAGATTTCATTTGATGAAACTCTTCATTTTGATGTATAAGATTTTGGTTTTGCTTTCTATATCCCAAAACTTTATCAATGCAAGCTTGAGAGCAAAGATGTTCATATACCTAAGGTGGGATCTCTGTGGTGTCTGCCATGAGTGTTTGGTTGTTGGTAGATATTTCTTCACACTGAAAGCTCTAGTCAAAGTCAGTTGTTCCAACTTGTTGAGTTGCACAAGCAGCAGTTTGAGTAGGTTGAGTGTTTTGACCTGTTTGACCTTGATGAGTCTGTCTTTGTTGTGCAGCAGCTGGGTTTGCCTTTGGTGCTTTACATTCTTTGGAAAAATGACCAAGTTGATTACAGTTGTAGCATCTTAACTTTCTCTTGTCCAAGCCAACTCTGGTGTTTGGACTGTTACTTGGGATAGGTCTCCCAGTTCTGGAGTAGAACCCTTTTGCTCTAAGAGATAACATAGCATAAGAATGTTGTATGTCCATTTCTTCTAAGTCATCTGGATGAAAATACTCCAAATCTTCTTTGATAAAAGACATGTTGCTTAGGGTATCAGAAATAAAGGCAGCGGGGTCTGGATTCTGAGGAGGAGCTTCAAGAAGGAATGGAGAGTTGTTTGCTAGTGAGGTGGGTGTGTGAGGATGTGTGACAATGGGATGATAGTAGCTACTTGAGCTTGGTAGTGTATGGTAACAGTGTAATGCAGAGGCTGTGGTGGATGATGAGGGTGTAGAATAACCTGATTTTTTCTCTCTAGCTTGAATCATTTCCAGCTCATATGTTTTTAACATACCAAACAGCTCAGTCATTGTGAGAGTCTTCAAGTTTTCAGTTCTTCTAATCATTTCCAGCTCATATGTTCTGATGAACTTTTTAAAAATATCTTCATTCTCTAGCTTGACCTTAGAGCACTGCAGCTCACCCACAAGATAAGTGTACATGTTATACAGGATTGTAAGGGACTCACCATCCTTGTATACGAAATTTTCATTTTGTTGCTTCAGAATGTCTCTCTGTTTTTCTTCACCTCTTTAGATCCAGCAAACATCTTCTCAAGAGCTTCCCATAGCTCTTTTGTAGTCTTGTGTTCTCTGAAGTTATGAAACACTTCATTTGGCAGGCACATCTGTATAGCTCCTAGAGCTTTAAAGTCTACCTCCATCTTCTTAATATCTTCCTTTGAATATTTTGAAACTTCTTTGGGAACAGATGGACCTCCAGAATCAGCAGAGGCCACCATAGGCACATAAGGACCATCAATTTTGGATTTCCACATTCCATATTCTTGATAACAGAAGAAGCTATCCATTATGTTCTTCCACAAGTCATAATCTTCCCCAGACACCAGCCTTTTGATTTCCACATACTTTGGATGGATGATGTGCAGCAAAGAGTTAATAATAACAGAACCAAAGAGTGATTAACAAATGTGAGTTTGCTTAATCTAAGAGCCAAGCTCTGATACCACTTGTAGGATCGATGTTTTACAAGATGGTTCTGTTTAGTTGAGATTGGCGGAAACAATCACAACTATGCAAAGTAATAAGAAACAGTGAAGGAACTGATAAATGCAAATTGTATTGATCTTCAAAGTTTACTAATTACAGAGAAAACTCTAAGGAAGCATCATGTACAATGAAGAAAAACAATACATATAAAGGAACTTAGAATCAAGACAGACCCTTGATTCTAAGGATCAGATCAAACACAAGCCGTTGATCTTGAACTGATGAGAAGCTACACTACTATTGGTTTACAACATAGAGACAATTAGCAAAAAGACAACGGAAGCTACACTACTATTGGTTCATACCATGCATGCATGTCTAAGACCATGCGAACCCTAATCCCACGAGAACACATGTGCCCGAACCGGGTTCCATACATGCAAGCATGTCCTGCATGGCAAAACCCTAGCCACATGAAACGTGTGGACTAGCATCGGGTTCTCATGCATGCACGCCATGCAACACCCCCATGTCTTCGCCATGCCACCCCGCATGACTCGCACCTAGACTCCTCCGTCTCTCACCGCCACAGCCATACACCTTCTCCTCACCACCACCATGCTGACCGCCAAGTACCACTACTCTTCTCGACTCCTCCATGGCCATCCTTCTTTAACACCTTTCCCGGCCGTCGGTTGTCCCCTGCTCCCCACTGCCTACCTGGTCGGAAAGCCCCGTCACGCGCCACCATCGCTACACTTCTCCCCGGCTGCCTATTACCTCCGTATCAACATCACAGCCCGCCAGTTACACCGTCGTCGGCTTCACCATTTTTTTTTTCTTCATCGTCGGACACCACCCCATGGTTTCACCACCGCGTCCCTTTCTCCGGACCTCATCCCCATCTTCATCTTCCCCCTCCGACCACCACATTCGAGTCCCAGAAACCCTAACCGATTTTGATGTAAATAAACGAAAAGGAAAGGGAATTGAATAAGAATGAAGGTTACCTGCTTGATTTCGGGTCTCACTATCGTAGTCCGCGGTTACACACTACCCAGAACCACCACCGTCCTCCTCCCGTCTTCTCCTCTCTCGATGATGTCGTTTACCGCAAGCCTTGGCCGAATGGCCTAGGGTTTGCGCAACTATTGCATTTTAAACCTCCTAATATTTCGTATCGGGTCCCTCCTAAATCATTTAACACACTTCCATCACGAACCCGGTCCTCGTACTTTGAGAATCTGAAATTTTACTTGCAAACCGCATAGTCCTTACCATTAGAAAGAGGTTCGGTCCACCTGTTAACCCGATTCGTTAGTTAACGAATCTTCAGGATGTTACAAGTCTATCCCCCTTACAAGAGGATTCGTCCTCGAATCCTACGTCGGTACCACCAACCCAACATATCCTTCCGTTCTTGAACGTACGCCAAATCTAATTGACGACAAGCATTCTCCTCTGTTCTTACCGAATCTAGTACTTTGCCTTACAACTCCACCACCACCCTTGGTGTTCAACGAGGCCTGCTCAGTTGCCCGCTCTCAACTTTGGGGCTTGTAGTTTTCACCTACACATTCCTTTGTGTCTCATTTTTCCAAACCTATCTCAATAGCACGATACTGATTTTTAAACATAACCCACTTAGTATCCTTTCGTTAGCAACACCATCGGCCTTTTATTGTTAGATGCCCCTTAGTACCATGCTCCTTGCATTCGATGCATCTCCATAAACACTTGTCAGCACATTTGTCGTCGTCTCTAGCATAGTCTTCTAATCTCTTCATCCCAACGATCATCCTCCCGAGTAGGATCTTGTCCTTCAGAATAGAATCATTCTTTACTTCTCTGCAGTGAAGTCATTAACTACTCTCCTCATGCCTTGATTGCCATTCGGTGATGACTTCTCAAACTCAAGCCCACTGCCCTACCCATGAGGGTATTACTTTTGCCCCTCTCTGATGATTTCCTAGAGCTTGTGCAAAGCTATACTTGTCTACTCAAAATTTCTCTACCATAGTATCCCTTTACCTCATTATCACGCGCTCAGTACGCCCCTTAAGTATGCACATACACCCAACACTAGGATCATCTTCATCAGCTCTCGATGTTCCTCAAAAGCTCACTTACCACCTTTATGTCTGTTACAACAGCCAAACACTTGTTTCACTTGAATGCTCCACAGGAGCTCCCTTTAAGCTAGTCTTGAATTTACAAGAGTAGGCATCTCCTTCCCAGTCACTTTTGTGTGATCCTGCACTTACCCCTCCCAAGTTTCACCTTCCTCTATGTCGCTCTACCATTACCATGCGATCACCGATCGTGTCACATTCATCAAGTACGAACACGAAGTCCGTCTTATCACAAGCCTCAGCCACCACTTGCCTCGTTCAGAGTAATCATTTCCGCTCCTCTTGTTCCTCACACTGACTGAATCCTTCATTTGGAATGTGTTCCATGAAGACTCTTTCGTCACCTTGTTATCTACGTGCTGAAATCTTCATCGTCATCACCTTTACCTCATCAAAACATTTCGGGTAAAGCGTCCACGCAAACGCTTTCATCATCTACTCTCACAGCTCCACCCATTGGCTTCGTGCTCCGCATTCCCCAGATATAAGCATAGGCATCTCATAAGAGCACCTCACCGATCGTATGGAAAGACGTCAAAACTTCTCGCATCACCCCGATGTATCAACATCGAGAAAATTGTCAAGGTAGAAATACTATATTTGATCACACAAACCTCCCGTCCTATGCACGACTAAGCGTGTACTACAAAGACACACACTGATACACATAACTACAGAACACACATTGTTCTACACATGTACTAGTAACCCCAAACTCTAAACACACATCACATGCACATACACAACTGCTAGATCTGAGTAAATCTACGTACATACAATATGACCTCGTCGTTTACTGACACATGAGCTCCTGAACCTTACCTCTTACTCACTACAATGGTAGCACCTGCCACACGTCATCATATACACATATAGAGTTTACTCGGTTGTACCTATACAGGTCGTACCCGTACTTCAAGACGACACACTACTCAGTCTAGACACAAAACATCACTTTAAACATCTATACACACAAGATATAAAATATCTTACTTCCCCATAGGATCTCGTCCTGAACATGTATACCTAGACATAAGGTATGTAACTATAATTTCCCACAGAACCTCGTCCTGAACAACTACACCAGGTGCAACACACCCCTTACACTTCAAACATCACCTAAACATAACACATAGGTGACACTATCTTAAGATCGTAAACACACAAAAACAATCACAACTCAGGTCTACTCATACCTTCTAATCAACCAAGTTCTAGCATCACATCAAAGATTATGTTTAATATGAACTCACGTTGTTCAAAAGGTAATCACATAATCACACATAACTGACACTGCACCATCAATAGCAAGTTATCACACATGCATCTATTATTAACTAATTTTTAAACCATCCCATGGTAAGATTCACTGTCAAGGTTAAAATCAAGCAATTGAAAAATCAAGAACACATATTTCGTCTCAAAAGTGCATGACGGCCATTACTCAAAATGCTCTAGTCCTCTCGTGGTAACCACCACTGCTCTAGTCCCTGAACAAGTCAAAGTTATCCCCCACTTGCTCCTCGTCATCGGATTCCTCCAACCATCCATTTCCTGGTCTCGAGGGCTGACTTCTGACTACGAATGCATTTCTTCCTCTCCAACCAACTCTCCTGTAAAAGGAGCTACTGAGTCCACCTCTCATAGTTGCCCTAGTAGTGCTGGGAGCATTAGGCGCCGGAAGCGCCAAGATCACTTCCTGTGCTGGTAGCTCCTGCTCATCCTCAGCCGCCGGTGGAACCACCGTCAAAGGAACAGGTGCTATAACTCGTCTCCCTCCAAAGATAACCATGCGAACGGCAGCCAAACGTCTAGCCCGCCGCTCTGTCAACCTCCTTATACGGGCTCCCCGCCTAACCCATCTAGTCCGAATCGCCATGGCCATCAGTACCTGCACAAGATAGAACGTTGGAGTGATTACTATGGGCGTCAAATTCAGAATATGAGAGTAATCATAGACTGCCAAATCACGGTGATCAAATGCAATTTGGTGGTCCACATTACTGCTCGGATTCTAAACCTTCCCCATCATATTCACACTAGCTTTCTATCTTTCATACACCCTGAATGCACATGCATCCTACACAAATCACATAGCACCATACAATAATCTAGCAAGTCATCATCTTTATCACAATTTCACACCATCCAAAGTTAGACACAAAATTACTAAATCATATCGACACACCAAACTGTCTCACATAGTTACAATTAATGTTACTCCGCATTACTCAACTCACCTCATAGTCTCATTTAATCACACCACACAACTTCACGTAGTTCTACATACCACTATAGCACATAGCACACATCATGATCCCACACGGAACCATAAATCACTTACTCACATCAATTACTTCACCTAGTGTACCCCTACACCAATGATAAATAATAATTACTGCTCAACTTAAAAGACGTACCTCTTGGCTCGCGGTTACTCGTGGTGGCATTCGTTTCACCCTCGTCCCATTTTCTGTTTAAGTTAAGGCATTTTATTTGTTTAAAAACACTAGTTTTCTCTTAAACCACGGCTCTAATACCAACTTGTAAGGCACCAAACCGGGCACCCTACAGTTGGTTCTCATAACGGATTGTTCCCTTGAAAATACTCATTCTTGATATATTAAACTACAGCGGAAGTCTTTCTAAAAACTTTAATTACTATTTAATGTCATTCGTTTACCTTACGAATGCTTGCAAACCAACCCGAGTAGCACCGTTCCCAAGCCAAAATACATCAACGCAACGCTTACCTTCAAAACAATCTATCGCACACACAAAGTCAGCTACGCTAAGTGAGTTCTAATAGTTTAGTTTAATTAAAAGTCAACTCGTCTCAAAAGTTATTTAAACTTTACTCAGGACCCACAGTCCTTACAAATTAGATCCACAATTTATTAACCATTAGTTAACCCTTGTTATCACCCGATATCCCATTATAACTCATTTCCCATGAATCCTCACGTAATGATAATAATCCCGCAATCTCATCGACATAGGTCGAACCTACTACACTAATAACTCATGCTCATGTACACATATTAACTCGACACTTTGTTAACACAACAAATCCCTAACATCAACTTACTCAGCCTTAACCAAGGCTCTAAATCAACTGACATAACAGTCATAAACACTACATAACAATCCTGACGCAACAGTCAGTCTAACTCTACTCACCATATTAATATTATCTCATGCACAATAAACATAACTCAATGCTTGTATGCAATTTAACACAAATATATAAACACACAAACACATACCTCATTGTTGCACCCTCGTCAGGGTTACTGACACACCCCGAGCTCATCACTGTCCTTTTGGACATCGTCACCTTTGGTGACCTCCCGAAGGACAAGTCCTCTACAATCCCGTTTTCCGTGTCACAATGACAACAATGCAAATACAATACCCGCCGTGTCACAAGGACAACGACATAATACACACAACACGTGTATAATCACATAATAATATATTCTACATACATGATTCATTAACTGCACCTACACTTCAGACATAGCACTAGGATAAGATATCCTACACGTATTCATAAAAGTTTAGCTTATATCCTGACTCACCCCAACTAACTCGTAACACAATACACTACTAATATAGCAACACACGTACAAATACTATATCTCATTATTTAAGCATATACCACGTACATGCACACCCTGTGACACTTCCTAGTCGTGCACGTACGACCCGTTTACTACAATTCCCACTCACCCCTGTTAGGTCACTATACGACACGTGACCCTATCCCCACCTGTAACCCGCACGTCCTATGGACACACAATCCCTTAGCCCCACATTTAACTATTTAACTTTATAACTCATCGGGTTAAACCCAAAAGCTGGGTATACATTTAATGTAATAAAACATGTCTCAAAAGTATGCACGATAGCCCCAAAATGTTAAAAAAACATTTAAAAGAGGGGGATTAGAAACTCACCGAATATGTCATGTTTCTGTCCTTACTCTACAACTCGTCCTCTTGCTCGAAGCCGGAACCTGTCAATGCATGATCCCATGATTAGACATGTTCAAATCTTATGCTGAATAACGTATTCATAAAATAGGGCTCATACATTTTGTCTCATCTGCTCATCATCACGTCTCCATGAAACCCTAATTCTCCACGTCTTACGAACCCAGTCGCCCTTGACCCGTTTAGAAATTTGTATACCCGGACTTGGTTCATACCATGCATGCACGTCTAAGACCATACGAACCCCAATCCCACGAGAACACGCGTACCGGATTCCATACACGCAAGCATGTCCTGCATGGCAAAACCCTAGCCACATGAAACATGTGGACTAGCGTCGGGTTCTCATGCAATGCACGCCATGCAACACCCCCACGTCTTCGCCATGCCACCCCGCATGACTCGCACCTAGACTCCTCCGTCTCTCACCGACACAGTCATACACCTTCACCTCACCACCACCTTGCTAACCGTCGAGCATCACTACTCTTCTCGACTCCTCCATTGTCATCCTTCTTTAACACCTTTCTCGGTCGTCGGCTGTCCCTCGGTTCCCCGCTGCCTACCTGGCCGGACAGCCCCGTCACGCGCCACCATCGCTACACTTCTCCCCGACCACCTATTACCTCCTTATCACCATCACAGCCCGCCAGTAGCACTGCCGTCGGCTTCACGGTTTTGTTTTTCTTCATCGTTGGACACCACCCCATGGTTTCACCACCGCGTCCCTTTCTCTGGACCTCATCCCCATCTTCGTCTTCCCCCTCCGACCACCACGTTCGCGTCCCCAAAACCCTAACGTGTCTTGATGTAAATAAACGAAAAGGAAAAGGAATTGAATGACAATGAAGGTTACCTGCTTGATTTTGGGCTCATGTCGTAGTCCGCGGTTCCACACTACCCGGAACCACCACCGTCCTCCTCCCTTCTTCTCCTCTCTCGATGATTCCGTCTGCCGCAAGCCTAGGCCGAATGGCCTAGGGTTTGCGAAACCATTGCATTTTAAACCTCCTAATATTTCGTCTCGGGTCCCTCCTAAATCATTTAACTCACTTCCATCACGAACCCATGCAAAACGGCTAATCGGGTCCTCCTACTTTGAGAACCCGAGATTTTACTTGCAAACCGCATAGCCCTTACCATTAGAAAGAGGTTCAGTCCACCTATTAACCCGATTCGTTAGTTAACGAATCTTCGGGATGTTACAGTTAATTAGGGTTAATAAAGGTCAATGGGGGTAAAAATTAATCAATAATGGTAAGCTAGTTACGACCACCTAGTTTTAATTAGGGGCAATTATGGTCACTTAGTTTAATGTGGAGACATTTAGGACCAATAAAGGTCAATATTGGTCCTTATTGGTAACCTATTTAAATCAATTAGGGGAAATTATTGACAATTAGAGTTAATTAAGTTCAATTAAGATCAAATCTGTCAAAAAATACCAATTACGATTATTTAGGGGCAATTAGAGACAAAATGAGTAATTTATGACAATTAGGTTATTTAGGGTAAATTAGTTTCAATATTAGTAAATTAGGATACAAGAGGTCAATCGTGGCTCGAGCTCGTTTAGGCTCACGAGCCGGCTCGAACTCGATATGTGAAGCTCCGACTCGAGCTTGTTTATTAAACGAGCTAGAGTATGAGCTCGTTTAGATAAAATTCGAGCTTTTAGCGAGTCGATCCTAAGTAGCTCTCAAGTTGGCTTGAATCATTTACACCCTAACTAGTGTGAATAATGATCAAGGATGATCAACGAGATTCAATATTTGGTAATTAGTTTTAGATATTTTATAAAAGGGGGTAAATTTGCAGAATCGTAACCAAGTTTTAAAAGTGTTGCAATTAGGTTACTCAATTTTAAAAAGTGTTGCAATTCAGTCACTCAACTTTCATGTTTTATTTAAATTATAGGTTTTAATATGTTTTTTTTGCATTTTTTTTTGTTTCAATTAAAAATTTGTTTTTTTTTATGCTGATATGGTATGGTAACGTGGATTTTAGGTTATTTTTTTATTTTTTAATATAATTAACTTGTTTTTTTAGTTTTGTTTTAATAAAATTACATATATTGGAAATCCCGACCCACACATCTTCTCCTCCATTTCTTTCTTGACACATTTCGTTTTTCGATGATTGATTGATTTGAAGGTTTAGTGACCCAATTTGGGAAACAAATGCATGAGTTAACTAATTGGAACACTTTTGAAACTTGATTACTATTCTGTGACATTTTCCCTTTATAAAACAGTTTGTTTACTTATAATTGTATTTAAATAATTTCCTAAATATATTTAGATCAAGTTTATACTCTATTACCCAAAATAGGACATTGCTTTTGAATTCAAAATGTTTTTTTCTGATTTAAATTTACAGGCACTGACCATTTATAAAATTATTTTTTGAAAATTAACATTTATATATAAACTAGTAATCTAACCCGGTGCGTTGCGGCCGCTACGCGCTGCGACACGTTAAGCAACAAACTATAAACGGCTTCGAATTTTATAATAAAACAGAGGAAAGTTCAACCGTTAAACAAATCAAAGTATTAAAAAAGCAAAAAAAAAAAAAGGGACACCAAACCACTTTTAAGCCTTTAAAAAAAACTTTGAAACCGTTAAATAAACCAAAGTCTTTCAAGGGCCACTCGCGTTGAGGCGCATTAACTCGCACACAACGTCACGTTAAAACACGCAATGCATCGCAAAAACTAATTTAGTAACCTTTTTTTTAACTTAAGACTTTAATTTAGCAAAGTTAAATTAACTAACTTTTCAATAATAAATAAATTGTTAAATTTATAAAAAGGAAACAAATAAACAACAATATTCATGAACTATAAGTGATATACAACTCTTAAATTGATATTGCCAAATTCTAGGTTTGGATGTCTCGGGTTCAATTCCCACAAGAGTAAACAAATTCGTTGTTCTAAAAAACTTCGGGTGAAGGGGACGCCCTTGGTCATAGGTACCACGGGTACACCTCCGCCGACTGTTCGGGTAGGCATGCGGGTATATGTACCCGAGTGAAGGCTACGTTTCGTTGGTGAAGATTTGATACTTTAATAAATTGTAATTGTATAAACAACATGATTTCGGCTTATCCACTTAAAAAAATTTGATTTAAAGACAAATTATTATTCAAACACTGGAACGCTTACTGCATGTTTATTAAATAATTTTATTTGTGGTGAAATTTAGGAAATAATTAGTTTAAGAATATAAAATTTATTTTTATTAAAAAAACTTTTTTATCTTTATAAAACTTTATTTGGGGTGAAGTTGTTTTTATTAATTTTATTTGTTTTAATTTTAATAAATAGTTAATTTTAAAAAAATAAACTTTTTAAGGTATTAGGGTTGTGCCCCCAACACCTTATGATATTAGGGTAGTATTTAGATAAAAGTGATGTGACACATTTATTGAGTATTTTTGTTATGGTATTTTTTTGATGAGGGTTGTGTCTCTTCAGCCTTATAAATAACAATGCCATACAGAAAACTTGTTGCAAGTATCTAAAACTTTTGTATAAAGTATAAACTTCTATAAATATCCCAAAATTGATGCCTTAAAGAAGATGGTGATCAATTAACAAGACTTGGGCTGCTAAATACTATAAATCGATTGGGCTTGAGGAAACTGGTTGGCCGAGAACATGCTGCTGGGCTTCAGAATTTGTAGGGAAAACCGGCAACTGACTTAGGAAGTCAGCCTATCCTATAAAACAAATTAAGTTCTTGGAAATTGTTACAGAGGTTACCCGTCCGCGACTGATTTACGGTGGGATGAGAATCTTGGCCGCGGTGCTCCTCTCGCACGCCTTTCCATCATCTTTCCGGTATAAGCACCAGAAGGAACTGTTCGTCGCCGCCGAGGGCATGTACACCGGTCAGTTCGTGTTTTGTAGAAAGAAGCCCAATTTGATGGTAGGTAATGTGCTTCCTCTCAGATCTATCCCCGAATGAGTTGTTGTGTGCAACGTTGAGCATCATGTCGGTGACCGTGGTTCATTGGCTAGGGCTCTTACGCCATCGTTATCAGTCACAATTTGATAACGGTATCAATAAGTTTATTTTCAAAGAAGTGCAGAGATTTGTGAGAAATCTGAGGTGTAAGTGACGAACCCTAGATTCTCATTTTGGGGGTTTTCACTTTTGGGTTCATTGAAGTAAAGAAGAAGCATATCCTAACCATTTTAAGGAGTAAAGATCAACTAAATCATCCTCACCGCTGCACTGTCGTCTAAAATCAGCGCCGCCGCACCGCGATTATCGCCACCGCTGCGAGTCCGATTCAAGAATAGGAGGAGACCTGCGGTCTAAAACCCTAGTTCTACTGACGGTGGTACCAAGGTGGAATAGGAAGGAGTACCCAAACTTGGGCGCAATTGGGTTAGTTCGTTCCAATTCTTTATTTCTATCCGTTTTACCTTCTTGTTACACGAATTGCATGCTTAGGCATTCTTGGTCTGGGTTAGGAGGACCAGCAATTGTTCTTGATTCACAGGGAGAGACATACCCTGTTTTTTTGTTTTGACTGTTTTGACTGTTGCATATACGTGTTACATCTGTTTGATTAATGAGCAATTTGTCTATTCTATTTGCTTAACTGTGGTTAAAATAAAAATAAATATTCTATTTGCTTAACTGTGGTTAAAATAAAAATAAATACATCTTGTGTATTATTTCAAACATTGACGGTAGGTGGAATAATGTCTCCTTGAGATCATGTTCAGGGGAGAGGGGTGCATCTTGTGCTAACCATAAGGGGTATAGGTTACGTTTGGCATCTTGGAATGTAGGAAGCCTAACTAGTAAGTTGTTAGAGTTAGTAGACGTGCTTAGAAAACATAGGATTCAGGTAGTTTGCCTTTAGGAGACTAGGTGGAAGGGTTAAAGGGGGGGTGAGTGTAATGGCTACAAACTGTTGCATTCTGGTTGCGATGGAACAAAAAATGGGGTGGGTTTTCTAGTTGCTAAAGAACTGCACGGTAATGTGGTGGAAGTGAAAAGATATAATGATAGGATCATGGTGTTGAGAGTAGTACTTGGTGAGGAAGTTGTGGCAATTGTTAGCGCTTATGCACCACGTGTAGGTCTAGGAGACCAAGAAAGGAGGGATTTATGGGGTAGTTTAGACGGAGTAATGAGGTCATTACCTAGACAGGAGAAAATATGCTTAGGAGGTGATTTTAATGGTCACGTTGGTAAGGAGAGTGATGGTTTTCCGATGGTTCATGGAGGTTTTGGTTATGGTGTTAGAAACGATAATGGTAGGGAGCTTCTTGACTTTACGCTTGCGCATGATATTGGTATTATAAACACGTTCTTTATAAAGAGGGAATCACATTTGATTACTTTTAGTAGCGGGGGGCGCAACACGCAGATTGACTATTTCCTGATGAGACAAGGGGATCGCAATTGGTGGAAGGATTGCAAGGTAATTCCAGGAGAGTCAGTAGCGACCCAACATCGTCTGTTGGTGGCCGATTTTACCTTGAGAAAAAGGGTGGCGGAGAGGAGAAGAAAAAATAAACCAAGGATCAGATGGGGGAATTTGAAGGACGAAAACATCAATTTGTTTAAAGATAAAGTCATGGCGATGAACACAAATACTAAGGATGGCGACACAAACCAGATGTGGGTAGCTATGGCAACCACTGTTACGCAGGCAGCAAAGGAAACCCTCGGAGTCACATTGGGAGCAACAAGAGGACATCAGGAGTCTTGGTGGTGGAATGAGGAGGTGCGGAGCAAGATAAAGGACAAGCAACAACGCTTTAAAGAGATGTTGCAGTGCAGTAATGGAGAGGAGATAATGACACTACGGGAGAACTATAGACAGGCAAAGAGGGAAGCCAAAAAGGCAGTGAGTGAGGCAAAGAATTTTGCCTATGAAACGATGTATAGAAAACTAGACACTAAGGAAGGGGAGCATCATATGTTTAAGATTGCCAAAAATAGGGAGCGTAGGAGACAAGATCTTGGGGTCGTGAAGTTTATCAAGGAAGATGATGGAAGAGTTTTGGTAAAGGGACGAGACATCAAGCTGAGATGGCAAAACTATTTCTACACCCTTTTCAACAGTTGTAGACCAAGTCTGGCCATAACGGAGAATCCCACTACTCAATCCAGTCAACGAAATAATTGTTATTGTCGAAATATCACACAGGAAGAAGTGAGGAGTGCTCTTAAGAAGATGGGAAGAGTTAAGGCAGTCGGTCCAGACAACATACCCGTTGAAGCGTGGAAGTGTATGGGAGAGGAAGGCGTTCAGTGGTTGACAAGACTGTTCAACAATATCTTCAAAACCGGGAAGATGTCAGATCAGTGGAGGCGTAGTGTCTTAGTACCCCTATATAAAAACAAAGGAGATGCTCAATATTGTGCTAACTACAGGGGGATTAAGCTCCTATGTCATACAATGAAATTATGGGAAAGAGTTATAGATACAAGGATTAGACGACAAACCCAGGTTACAGCAAACCAATTTGGGTTCATGCCAGGCCGGTCCACTACGGAGGCGAAACACATTTTAAGAAGATTAATGGAAAAGTACAGAGAGAAGAAACATGATTTACATATGGTGTTCATCGATCTTGAAAAGGCGTACGATAGTGTGCCTAGAAGATTGATCTGGGAAAGTCTGGAGGGAAGAGGGATCCCTAGTAAATATATTGAGGCAATTAGGGATATGTATCATGAGGCTAAGACATGCGTCCGAGCACCCGTGGGGGATACAGACTTTTTTCCGGTGGAAGTGGGAGTTCACCAGGGGTCGGCACTAAGCCCCTTTCTCTTTGCAGTAGTTTTGGATGAGTTGTCAAAGTCGATTCAAGATGCAATTCCATGGTGCATGCTTTTTGCTGATGATATCGTGTTGATTGCAGAAAGTAAAGAGACATTGAACAACAGACTAGAGGAATGGAGAACAGTCTTAGAGCACAAAGGTTTGAAGATAAGCCGATCTAAAACCGAGTACCTTCACTGCAACTTTAGTGGTGCAAACGTCGACGAGGAGACCCATATTTCTATTGAAGGTGGGGTTGTCCCTAAGACACTGAAGTTCAAGTATCTAGGATCTGTCATCCAGAGTAACGGGGACATCGACAATGATGTAGTCCATCGGGTGCAGGCTGGTTGGTGTAAATGGAGAGCGGCCTCAGGTGTTTTGTGCGACAAGAGGTTCCCAATAGGGTTAAAGGGTAAATTTTATAGGGTAGCAGTTCGCCCAGCGATGCTATATGAAACCGAGTGTTGGGCCATCAAGAAGACACAAGCTCGAAAAATGGATGTAGCTGAGATGAGGATGTTGAGGTGGATGTGTGGACACACAAGAAAGGACCGAATAAGAAATGAAGTTGTTCGGAAGAGATTGGGAGTCACATGTATCTCAGATAAGACAAGAGAAGGAAGATTGAGATGGTTTGGACATGTCAAGAGGAGACAGAGCACAGATCCAGTGAGAACGGTGGAAACTCTCGTTGTAGAGGGGAAAAGGAGCAGGGGGAGACCGAAATTAACGTGGGATGAGAGGATTAGGCTTGATTTGTTAGATTTACACCTCTCAGAAGACATGATCAATGATAGGATTTCATGGAGACGTCGTATTAGGGTTTTAGGATGAGTGACCCGTTGTGTGGGAGAGTAGAGTTGTTTAGCAAAGATTTTGCGTATGTCTTGTTTCTTGTAGGTGTGTTGTGTTTCTTGTGACTAATATACTCTAGTCATACACTGCTAATTGTTAGATTACTGTTAGATTTATTTTACTTTATTACTCATTAATTTTATTTATATTTTTATCTTTTTCTTTCCCATGGAGTCGGGGGTCTATACGGGAGCAGCCTCTCTATCCCTTGGGATAGGGGTAAGGTTTGCCCTCATCACACCCTCCCCAGACCCTACTAATAGCGTTAGCTATGTGTGGGATTATACTGGGTACGTTTGGTTTGGTTTAGTTTGGTGTCAATAAGTATATTTTTTCTTATTTAAACCATAATTTTCACGCAGTTGCCATTATTTACATTTTGTTATACGCATTTGTTGACCGTGGGTATTCAAAGACCAAAAGAAAATATGGAGATGACTAGAAGAAATTAGAGAGAAATAATGGAGCAATTTTCTTCGATATCATGCATAAAAAAACTCATGGCCTCTTTAAAGGCTTACAAACAAAGTTAACGGAAATAAGGACATGGACGTAATGGATGAAACCACCCAAACTCAAAGAAAAAAGAATTTATAAATTATGTGATTGTTTTATAGTGGTTAGCACGGTTATCAAATAAAAAGTGGGACGTATCGATTGTAAACCCTGAATTGTTGTGAAAAATTTTAAACTCAGTATGAACCATACATTCATTTATTAGTATTTTAATATGTGGCTATAATTAATTCTGTATTTTTAATATATTTAATATAAAAACTTTTGACTTAGATTAAATAGTGGGGGTTAAAAGGTAATCTCACTTTTATTTTCTTCTTTTTTGTTTAAATATACTAATAAAAAAATCACTCACTCACTCACTCTCTCTTTCATATCCACCATCAGAAATTTAACATTAAGAACAACTTCAACAACATTTTTTTACACATGTGTAAAAAACTCTGTGTACATTCAGTTTACAACATAAACACAAGAACGATTGAAGAAACGTCATTTTTAAACATGTGTAAAATCTATATACACAAATCAGCAAAAAAATCTAAATCCAAATAACTAAATATCTTTACAAATAAGGAAAAAAAATACACAAATCAAAAAAAAAAAATTTACATCCAATTACACAAATATATTTACAAAATAAAAAAATACACATAATTACACTGTGTAAAATCAAATACATATGGGAAAAAACTCTTCTACACATGTATAAATTCAATTTACACATGGTAAAGAATCAAAGACACATGTGTAAAATCAAAATATACATGTGTAAAAATCAAAAATTTACTTGTGTATCAAACCATGTCCATCTTGAACCTAGATCCTTTAAAGTCCTGACTTTTACACCGTCTTGAACACAGATCTTCTTCTCATACTTCGATCCCTCATGTGCTAGTCTACACCATCTAAACATCAAAGGCATCATAAAAACACTATTTTGAGATAAGATATATGTAAGAAGATATTACTAATGTGTAACGATTGTTTAGATCTGATTCAACATAAACACATGAATAAACAACTTTTTACACATGTGTACATTCGGTTTACATCTAGAACTTGAAAAAAATCACATCTGCTTGAACTTCAAAACTTGCAAGTATTTACACTGAACATCAAATTAAGCATTTTTATAAACATTGAAAATATATACACATAAATAAAAATAAAATCCAAAAAAATCCCAATCGAGAACAAAAAATTAAGAAAAAGCCGGCTCTTACCAAGTGAAACACATATGTTTCTTGAAAACCCAAATGACAAATTGAGTTCATGATTTCTTTTTCTTTTGTTTAAGGGGGACTGAATCCTGCTATTCAGCCTTCTGCTAGAATGCAAATTATCCAAACACCCAAAATTCAAATCCATAATCTCTGTTCAAAATTAAATCAAAAAGTTATAAGAACAAATTCATAATCTATGCCATCACACTTTTAAACAAAAAAGGGGGAAAATTTGAAAAAAAAAAATATACTGAGAAAATTAGAAAAAAAACACCATTAGTTACCCCTTCTATGTATGTAGTTATCATGTTCTTTATTTCACTTTTAACCAAAAAAAAGGCAAAATTTTGAACAAACAGGAGTTTGTAAGTAATCTCATATGATTTTAAACCCAACCTGAAACTTTTAAAAAGAATTGTTTTGATTCAAAATCAGTGAGTGGGTTTTTAACATTCTTGAATGTTATCATATCCTTAGTTAAATAAATATTTGAATGATCTAAAATTAAGAAAACCAACTTAAGACCCAAAAAACCATGAACAACAAAATCAAAAACCCAAAAAAGAAACTAAAAAAAGCATATCAATTCCGAGTTAGATCTGAGTTTATTTCTCCGCATAGGCTTAACAACGATCTCTGGATTTATTTCTCCGCACAGGAACTTAACGACGAGTTAGAACTGAGTTCATTTCTCCGCAAAGTAACCAATAGCGGCTGGGACTCTGACTGTAAAATGGAAAAAGGATCTCTGGTGGAGATTCCGTCGTGGATGACGGTGAAGATGATCCATACGAAGAGGCTGAAGACGCCGATGATGATTCTGATTTGGACAATGAACTAGTATCTTCATCCCAAATCTGAGTTGAAAAGAGAGAGTGAGTGGATAAAGGTAGAGAGAGACGAATGTCGGTTGGATGAAATTTAGGGTTTTTAGATATACACAAATGACCCAAATACCCTTGTAGGATTAAAAGAAAACTAGAAATAAAATAAATAGAATGTGTGGACCATATTGAGTTTTAAGGTTTTTACGACAAATGAGGGTTTACAAAGATACATCTCATATTATATATATATATATATATATATATATATGTATATATGTATATATATATATGTATATATATATATGTATATATATATATGTATATATATATATGTATATATACTAGTAAAATGCCCGCACGCGTTGCGACGCGCTAAACTCAGGAAATAATGTTAAGTCTGTTACATGTGTTTGATCAATAACCAGCAATATTATAGATATAGTATAAATAAATTAATGTTATTCATACAAATTAATCTGCAAACGGAATCAAACAAATTGATCTGCAAATTACCAATTGAAACAACGAATGGAGATTTAAAAAACAAAATCGAACCTTTACTTTCGAATCAGCCATCGCAGGAGTGATGCGACGGCCTTTGTTTGTCGACAACAACTGCCGCCGCTACTAAACCTTTCGGTCGTTCCATTACTACAGACCAATATTTTGCTGCTAGGCTTTAAACAAAAACGCCTACCGCCAGTTGCACGGCCACCGCCGAGCCACCTCTTCGCCCACTCTCTCTTCTCCTGTTTACCTTCTCTCGCCTTCCGTTTCTCTCTCTAATTGTTTGCTCTCATATACCCGATGGTAAGAGACGTTTTCGTCATTCTTTTTCTGCCAGCGTGCCCTTGTAACCAAGTGTCAAAAAAGGAAGCAAAGAACTTTCCGATAGGTGAGGTAGCGAATTACGTTTATAGAAGACTCGTTGAGCAGCAGTTCCACCAGTGGATTAGGTGTTACCATTGGCATAGGCGAGGACAAAGATGAGGGGATGGTCGCGGATTTCTGATAGAAGATTGAAAAGAGATTAAGATATATTGAGAGAAAGGATGTTAGAGACATGGGGAGGTTAATTACATCTGGAGTTCATCCCATCTCACAGCCACACCAACAACTACTCAAGCTGCAACACTTCCTGTTACTCCAGTTCATCCCATGTCACAGTCTTTTGCATTTGGTGTAATGCGCCGGAATAAATGAGTACTCATACGCCACAGAGGGCGCCTAGCCATAAAAACTTGACGGGATCAAGTTCTTATTCTTCCTTCAGTGAAGAATCTTACTCTATTGTTGCCGCAAAGGGAATCATTCCCCGAAGGCGGGTGGGGGTCATGATATGAGCTCAAGGAATATCTTATATGATTACGACTACGAGAAATATTACACGCCGGCGAAGAAAATGCGCGCCAACAATGGCGGTGATGGAATTAAAAATCATTGAGGTTATATGAATATGAATTTACTATATGGCATCGAAACGATGAGGGGATGGTCGGGGATTTCTGATAGAAGATTGAAAAGAGATTAAGCTTGAATAACACTCCCGTGGTGGCACGGATGAAGCAACGATGAGTGATGTCGGTTTGAACAGCCCACCGATAGGTGATGTAATTGAACAAGGGGTTAAAACATTGCTCGATGATCGAATTAGGGATCCATCATTGCTTAGGCCTCAAAGGGTGTCGTGCCGGTAAGGAGTAGCGGAGTGGCGGTGTGGCATGATGGCTCTCCGCAGAAAGCAGCCGCCCGGCCAGAATCTCAAGAGAAAAGGTAGCGCGGGGCTTCAAGGTGCCACACCTGGTTTTAATACGCAACGGCGGGTTTATAGTGCCCAAGACGTGTGGCCTCAGAATTTCTCCATCGGGCTTCGTGTTGCTACCGCGGGCGCCAAACCTATATGGCGTTTGACTACCATCACAACCAGCCAACAATCCTGAGATGCTCAGCAATACAAATACATCCCGCTAGGAAGAAATACATCGATGTAGTCACCCGCTCACGGCGTGGATTAGCGCGCAAAAATAAACAAAACCCCCGCCAACATAATGGTTTTCCGGTGGATAAGAGCGTGCCAAGGAGATATTTCGGCGGAGGGTGACGGAGAGGCGACGCCTGACCGATTTCATCCGGCGGGGATGCCATGATAATTTTACTGAATTCCTCATTAATATGCAAAAGGGAATCACGTATGTAGCTCATAGGGGCCTAGATCTGAATTTTGGGTGAGAAAACATCCAATATGGGATCTACAGGTGTACGGATCTGGAAGCCCAGATCCAAGGTTACATAACCCCTCTCAAGATGCCCAAGATCTGAATGTTTTTAGTGAGAAAATGAGATGTGAAATCGAAAGATCCAGATCTGAAATCATGTAAAAAACCAAACAAACGCAGATCTGATCGTTGATATGGAGAAAACGAGATGTGTTATCACCGGTCCCACGGATGGCGCCATTGAAGAAGCAAATTCCGGCCAGAGTGGATTTGGGGTAGATGCTTCAACAAGAAAGAGAAGCCAGCCACAACTCTGATCGATGGTGGAGTTGGGTGATTCCTATCAGATCTGCAGCCACTGGAAAACGCTCGTTAGATGGCCCGGTAGCCGTGGCTCCGATGACACTCCGACGCTTAAGTCAGTTGGGGCCTCATAAAAGTGTGTGTAGAAAGAGTGTAAGCTAAAGAGAGAGAGTAACATCTTCCTTTCGGAGGTGACCCTTCTATTTATAGATAGAGCAAGACGTAACCCTAATGGGCCTTCCCTACGGGCCTGCTAGGCTTGGGCTAAACTCTAGGGTGTCCATTTAAGAAGGTACATCACAAGCATCATGTAGTACAACCAAAGGTTTCAGTCCACATATCAACTGATGTTTTAATCCACGTATTCATACGTGCTTTCTTCTTCTTCTCACGTTGTCAGTGAAATGATGCTTCGTCTTCTTCTTTCCCAACCTCAAAGACATCGCTGTGAAGCCGGCGTCGCCTTCCTCGTCCGTCGGTTTTGATTTAACGACGCTGTGTTTTGTGCCGGTTGTCCAATTCCACGTTAGGGTTTCTAAACGCCATACATTCTTCCTGCTCTCTCGCTTTCAACCCTGCATTTTGTGTTGTCCGGATTCCGGCATCCAGCCCAGCCCAGCCCCTTTGGAAATAGCAGCAGTGCTAAATTTCGTCGGAGCTTTTATACGTCTCTCTGCCGCCGGTGCTATCACCGCCTCCTTCGCCAGTCGACAAGAACGTTATTGTGATAAAGAAAAAAGGAACGTAACTCTATCTATCGCTCGACATCTTCATGATTATTTTGGACTCTGGGAATTTGTAGATTGAGTAATGAATGCTTATTTCGATTTCAAGTTTTGTGTTACTTATTCTTACCAATTGAAACTTAAATACCATGCTACATGTCTTGGATTAGCTAAATAGAAGCCTTAGGTTAAATTTCTGTACTTTTGTAGCATCCTGATCAATTTATTCACCAGAAGAAGAAAAAAATGGCATTTATGATAAAAATGTCTGTTTGCTTTCACTCATAAAAAGGTCATATGTTTTTAGCATCCTTGACGTTTGCTTAGTGGTCGTTCACTGTTTTTTGTTTAGTATTCTGTGCATTACAAGATTCAATATTGTAACTTTGGTTGTTCCTTTTTTCAGTGTGATGACTTGCCCAAGAAAGGGTGAACTACAAGGCCTATTGAATTTAAGGTTTGCACTTTATTCCTTTTAGATATTTTGCTCCATGTACTTTACCTAATAGTGATCTTCATCCGTTTTTAACATGTGGCCGCTAACAACTTTTTTTAGATTCAAAATAGACTGCGGAACAGCTGTGCGCCTATGGTCTGTTTAACTGTGAAATTAATGATGATCTGGACTGCTGCGTACCTTGCAATCAGGCGGAATGATCTTATAGAGATAATGTTGTAGATTAAGTTAAGTTCTTATTATTATTATTTTTAGAACCATCACTATTACCAAAACAATACTTGATGTAGTTATTACTTATACTATGATATTACCTGAACAAGGTGTGAAGGTCTCTCTTTATTCCAAAACAGTATCTGGTACCACAAGTTCAAATTATGATGTTCTGCACTTGACTTGTACAGGAAAGCTCCAGCTACAATTTGATACGATTGATAAACTTTGTAACAAGTAAGCATATGCTATTCATATACTTATAATCAGAGAACCATATTAGCTGCATACGATATGCAAAGAAGTGATGAAAACATTGCTTGCTATCAAATGCCTTCTTTAATAAGCTTTAAACACCACTGGTGATGTGGGGTATGACATGTGGTTTACATCACTTTATTTCTTGACAATCTTGGAAATAAAAAATAATAATTGATTACAAGTGCTAATAAATACTTATTATTCTTGATGATGATAATTTACTTTCTCATAGCCTCATTACATACTGTTTTACAATGGTGACAGTCTAGATACTCTGCTTGCCAAATCTCACTGTTTTTATTCTTTAAGATATGTGGTTTTGTGTAGGTCCAAAATATCGGCTTTGGCTTCTTTATAATCAGGGAACAAAATTAGTACTCGAAGGCACGCAAGGGAACTGAAATTGTAACATGAAAGTAGAGAAAAATGCGATGTGCTTTTAAAGCATGCAGAGGAAGTCCTCAAAGCCATAGCAGATGTTGAAGATTCAAAAGAGGTTTGTTTAATCCTTTATGGGGTAAATAGTAAAATCACATTTGGTGTTTGTAATTAAAGCAAACACGGTAACTATTAAAACTTTTGTCAATAAGAAAAGTCGTTAAATAGGGTACAACATCAACCTATACATGTTTTTATTAAACACGTGTAAACTTGCATTAACTGCAATTTGAATTTTTATTTTCTACATTGTGGATTAGGTTTTCTAGGACATCAATCTCCAACTGTATACTTTTGGAATGGTATATATTGTACATCAACCTTGAAATGGTTTTCAAATTGGTTACAATTAATTGGTTATGTTGGTGTCAATTGATTTGTATATGTTGAACTTAACTATCGGGTCATGTGGTTTTCAAGTTGGTTACTATTAATTGGTGATATTAGTGTCCGTTGATTTATATATGTTATTGTCAATTCCCTGTTGTTTTGATGATTGGTATGTCAATTTTTTTACCTTACATAAGAATAAGAACAGTTCTCATTATAAACGCAAAACCCGCAGCGAAGCGCCGGAAGTATTAACTAGTTTAATTTTAAATGAGAAGGGTATAAAAATAATATCAATTATATCAGTTGGGATTCGTGCAAAGGTTTTAAAACAATTTTGAAACACGCCGTAGAAGAAAACCACGAACCGAACTAGGCCAAAACCCTAGATCGCCCACCAGGAGTACAGATTCAAACCAAATCATCAATAACACAATCGTAAGGGATGTAGGGTTATACCTTTCACGAATGGGAGACGGTAACCAAATCAGAACACCACGTGACTACAACCCGGTTACTAGCTCTAGTTGTTGGGGGGTTTCGTGCAAGGGTTTCAAAACTCTAGGCCAAACCCTAGATCGCCCCATCAAGAGTACAGATTCAAACAAAATATTTAATAACAACCATAGGGGGTTTAGGGTTATACCTTTCACCACTAGGAGATGACAACCAAGTTGTTGCACCACGTGACAACAATCCGGTCGCTAGATCCGGCTTCACGAACTAAACCCGCAACTTCTAATCACTAGTACAAAACCCGAATGTCTATCTGTCGTTGTCTCCAAAGCCCAGAATCTAAAACGAATCTCTATTCATTTATCCCCTATCTCATAGTGTCACCACGTACAAAAAATTAATGGTTATAATCACACCCAACGATACCAATGGTACACGGCGGCTCTTGGCAATTCACAGGGACTACCCGGCTAACGGGTCTCCCAGTAGCGGGTAAAAAGCGACATAAGAAGAAGATGGTGGCCGGCTGAAGACGACGGCTACAACGGCTTAATCTTTGTGATTATCTAATAATCACAAATAACCAACTCTTTAGTTATCTAATATATAACTCCTTATATATATATTTATAATACAATTAACTAACTTTAAAATAAAATTTAAATACATATATTATATATATATAATATATATATATATATAACATAATTAATCCGTAATTCCAAATCACAAGACAAGTTAATTTAGTCGTTTATAATTCCAAATTACAATCTCTCCTTTGCCACTGACTATCCCGGATAATTTAGATAATTATTTCATAAATAATCATCTTGCCTTTCGGTATAATTCGTGTAAGGCTTGTTTAATTCCTTAAGCGACCTTTCTGATATATTGTTGTTTGTGGTGTAACTCTCTGGATCTTATCTCAGTGGTCGTGTTGTCAAATGTCGTTAATCGGGCATGTAAGTCCAACAGACTCCCACTTACATGAGTCTCGAAAATTTTCTACACAGATAGTGGTGTACATCTAGCTACATCTCACTGCCCCCACTAAGATACGATGTTTTAGGAAACCATCTACTATTCTCGAGCAATCTAAGTATCCTTACTTAACTATTCATAATAGTTATGATAATATGTAAATTATCTTTTCTTTAATGGACATATATCGAACATGAGACATGGATCAAATCATCATTCTCATACAGTGTTCCATTATTCTCCTCGATCTAGAATCAAAGTGATCTATCAAACTCTTAGTTTGGGCATGGCCATGCACATATATTAGTTTGAATCAACGAGGGCGCCATAGATATCTCCCACTTACTTGTGTAAGGGAACAGAATTCCATCTTTACTACATACAACTATCACTAAAATTCAGATATGTTCCCAACTATAATCTGTATTACTTTCTAGTCAAAGCACATTGTTAGATTATGTCAAAGAGCAATCTTCGATTGAATCAAGTTCTAGTATGTATCTCAGGTCAGAGGACACAGTAACAATATCATTTTCAAATTTACTTATGACTATGATCTATGAAGTAGCTTGAAGCAAGTTACTTCCAATATTCATTCTCTAATGAATATCTGTGAATTTGGTCTCCAACTCTTTCGACTTTCATTTTAAGTGAACAAACCAACTGATTCACAATCGTCTTGATTTGATTTTATTCCCATAAAACCAATCGACTACAAAAATTTAGAATAAACTTTATTCATGGATCTTAAATGTAGAAAAAGCTCGAACTCAGTGACACGATGAGGTTGATATTAACCATTAATATCCAAGTCATTCGAATGAAACTGTTACCGTTCAAAGAAAAACTCCAAATACTAGTGGATCTACTTTCTTGTTTGGCTATCCAGAACAAACATGCATCTTAGCATTTAAGTCTTTCATTAACGAGTATGTCAAACTAAGATCCAATCTTCATTATTTATTATATCTCTAAGTCTCATGATCCCATTAATGTAACTTTCATAGAAACCCTTTAGAACTCTTTCCATCATTTAGAAGTTACCTGAACTCCTTCAGAATAACGCCTTCTAATGTTTCCATATTACAACATCTCATGTTGCAACATAGTTACGATTAGAATTGTTCCTTTGTAACTTAGGTAAACCCATGGTGTAGAAATCATTCTCAATGATTGCCTTTTGGTGTTATATCTTAACATTTAAAATGTGTAATTTTGACTACTAGGATATCATAACCTTTATGATCTATTCCTCAGCTCAAGAATTCTTTCTTGATGTCAAAATATTAATCATAACTCTTTGTGGTGTCCACCAAACAATGCTTCTCAAGCATTCCCAATGATTCCGATATACTCTTTAATTTTCATCATATGAAAATCTTGACATAATTTCTTATCTCTCAAATGAATCCCAAATGAACTCTTTCATTTTTCATCTTGTTTCAATAATATTGGGCTAGAGAAAATATAAGTAATTTATCTCTAACACTTTATCCAACAAAGCTTTTCGATAGCCTTGCTTATGTCAATAGATTGTTTAAGGTTCTTATGTTAGAATTTTGTTCCCAGGTGTCCCATATATGGTCACAATCTAATAGGTTTTAAATCCACCACTTAAGATACTTTATCTTTTAGTGCTTTGTTAAACTCGTAAAACTAGAAGTGTATTTCTCTACACTCTTGATTTATAAAAATTCTCATCTTGCGTTGGTATTCTTGTGTATCTGTATACACTCCACATAAAATGATAATGTGTCTTCACACGTTATCCTTGGTATAGATACATGCTCCAACTAGCCTTTGCATATATCACATAGAATCTTGTCATGAAGTGATCTCATCAATCTGGGACTTACCCATTAGACATGTTTCTAATTTAGACTTTATACTGTTCTTGAAGCTACCTTATCCATTAGGTACTTCATACAAACATTCCTATATCCGTGATACATGTTTAATTAGCCAGTTTCTCAGCCGATTTAAAGCTTGTAGTTTGTTTCTTTGCCAATAAACTCGAAATAAAATTCCTTTGTTATCAACTATTGATAATTTACTAAGCTTTCAGTATGATTAATCCATGTGTTGTTTTCAAAACAATTTCTACCTTCATGAATCATGTTCATAGTGCAGTCTGATCAAGTCTCACTTGTTCTGATATGGATTCTACGTCTAAGTAATCATGAAATGATATCCTTCACAAACTTTCTCTGATCAACTGTAGATGACTTGCTAGGATTACTTCCTGTATTTCATCTAGAAAGATCTCTATCTTTCGGGATATGATTTCATATGTCTATATGGGTTATGTATTTGAATATTCCAATTATTAGGATATTGCTTATTGTCCAAAAGCCAGGTATATATTTGTCAGGGATACCTTTATTGTAAGACCCCAAACCCAAGAGGCCTCACGCATTGGATTTACTCATAAACAATCAGTTATTAAACTTGAATATCAAATAACGTAGCGGAAAACTTCATTCAAAGATGACATAACATATCCATAAACATAAAACATAAACATTGTCTCATAATTTTCATAAGATAAACATAACGGGATGCCAGATCTCTTGATCGACCGGGTAACTCTTCTCGCTTGGGAAGCATCCATGACACTTCATTACCTAAGCTTAACCTAAATGCGCATACTAAGAGTCAGCTACGCTGGTAAGTTCTAGCCTTTACATAAAACGTTAACTTCAAATATTTGCCAAAACATAACATTCATACTTCAATAATAAAAGTGTACGTAAACATGCAATAATATAATGGGAAAACATAAGTCAACATATACATCGAATATGCGCCTTCTCTTAACAGTCAATTCCATTCATTACATACTGGTAGTGTAACCTAAGGCTCGTTACCTCTAGGACACAACTACTCACTAGGTCACCTAAGACTCGTTACCTCTAGGAAGACCAAACATATCGAGGATCACGTTCACCTTATGAATGACCCTCGTCATTCCCTGTCATGACGAACCAATTGTATAACAGTTGGCCAGCCACAAAGACCCCTACAAAGGTATTGCCCATACGTAACATACATAACATACATCACTTCGATTGCCAAAGGAACCATGGCAGATTCGTTCATTTTGTGACTTTCATAAACCTTTACTTCAATTACATCATACTTCAATAAAGCATTCGTACATTTATTAAACAATATTTCATTCGTAAACACCTCGTAAACTTCTTTGGCAAAACATTTCGTAAACACATTTCAAAACATCACTTTTAAAACATCTTTCGTAAACATCGTATCGTAAAACATCATTTCCTTATGTAAGCACATCAGCCCAAAACATCATTAAAGCATTTAAAAGAGGGCTCTAGAACTCACTTGAAATAAGTTGTATGATGTCAGGCCTAAGCACGGTCCGGAGTCTCTACGTATCTTTTAATCATGTACATATTACACCTAAGGGGCTTAGCTTCGTCCCCTCGGTATATGTTTATTGTATGTATTAGTACTACGGGAACTTTGTGTACACGCGGAAACCTAAGTACTCGCATGCACTAGCCGTGTACTCCTGCCGTGAACTAGCTCCTGAGAACTAAACTATCCTTGAGCCCATTCCCGAGAACCAAATGTCGTGACCTAGGCTCACGAGTTCATGAAGCCGAGTACCATTAGCCGTGTACTTGGAAGCCGAGTACTTATGACCGAGTACTAGGAACCATCATTAGGCTTCTCATGAACCTGAGAACTTAAGACCGAGTACTTGAGCTGATTACTATGAGCCGAGTACTTGATTCAAAAACCCTAGTTTGCATGAATCTAGATCTGGTCCATTTTAAGTGTAAAGGTCCAAACTTCTTACATTCAAATTGCTTGTTTAACCCCTATGACATCAAATCTATGTGCTTTATCCCATTACATACGTAAAAACATAATCTTTTTGGATTAAAACCTTAATACTCCCTTATCCCGAAAGAAAGGAGAAAGATGTAGTTTTTAGGTTTGCTTTGTACCTGAAACTTGTGTATCTTTCTCTGCTTACAATCCTCCTACAGTCCTTGTTAGCTTGGATGCACGAAAGAACTCCAAATCATCCCCTTCTTCTTCGTTTCTACCCAGCCAAGAACTAGGCCTCAAGTCTCTCAAGTTTGCATGGATTGGGAAAGGTGGAATGAGGTTGGTTATTATGGATGGTGACTAGGGTTTTTAAGAGGGGAAAGGTTTCCATCTTTGGAAAGTATGCTAACTGCCCCCCCCCCCCTCAACTTCAAGCCCTCAACTTCAAGGATTTCAACAAACCTCCTTATTTATTTCATTTATAACTTTTAGGATGTTACAAGTCTACCCGCCTTACAAGAGGTTTTGTCCTCGAAACCTGCCATAAGTCAAATAGTAGAGGGTATGACTCCTTCATTTCTGTCTCTGTCTCCCAAGTGGTTTCCGATCCTTTTCAGTGCTTCCATTGTACCTTAACCATTTGGAAAACTATAATACGTAAACGCTTCTCCCCACGGTCTAATGGCCACGGGTTCTTCGATATAGTTAAGGCTGTTGTCGACCTCGATGTCAGTAAGTGGTACGTGAGCTGATTCATTAGCCAAACACTTTCGCAAGTGTGACACGTGAAACGCTTGGTGAATCCCACTTAACTAATCAAGCAACTCCAACCGATAAGCGACTTCCCTAACCCGTGATAAGATTCTAAACGGTCCGACAAACCTCGCACTTAACTTCCCTCTTTTCCTGAATCGTATGATTCCTTTCCAGGGCGACACTTTTAACATTACTCTGTCCACAACATTAAATTCAATAGGCCTTCGCCTTTTATCCACGTAGGATTTCTTGCGATTTTGAGCGGCCCTCATTCGCGTTTTGATCTGATCAAACATTTCCGATGTCTCTTTGACAACTTCAAGACTTCCCAATTCCTTCTGCCCTATTTCACCCCAATAAACCGGGGTCCTGCATCTTCTCCCATACAATATTTCATAAGGCGGCATACTTATCATCGCGTGGTAGCTGTTGTTGTAGGAGAATTCGGCAAATGGTAGGTGACTGTCCAAACTACCACCGAAATCTATAATGCAAGCACGGAGCATGTCCTCTAACATTTGGATAGTCCTTTCAGACTGACCATCCGTTTGTGGGTGATATGTCGTGCTGATATTTAACCTTGTACCGATCGTTTCATGAAATCTTTTTCTAGAACCTCGATGTGAATCGTGTGTCACAGTCCGATACAATCGACAATGGCACTCCATCCCGTGCTACAATTTCTGTGATATATACTTCAGCCAATATTTTCGATGAGAATGTCTCTCGAATCGGTAGGAAATGAGCACTCTTCGTTAATCGGACCGCAATTACCCAAATGGTGTCATGACCTTTAGCTGTACGGGGTAGCTTGGTTATGAACTCCATGGTAATGTGTTCCCACTTCCATTCTGGTATCTCTAGAGGTTGAATCTATCCGTACAGTTTCTAGTGTTCGGCCTTTACCTAGGAGCAAGTCAGGCACTTACCGTACTTTGTCACATCGGTTTTCATACCAGGCCACTAGTATTCTTTTCATTCTTTTCCTCAGGTCTTGGTACATTTTAGTGGCACCGGGATGGATAGAGTAGCGGGACTTATGAGCCTCATCATGGATTTTGGTTCTAAGTTCGCCACCCATATGTATCCATACCCGTCCAAAACATGTCCTTACACCAAGGGTGTTAGATTCCATGTTTTCTTGTTGACCTACCATCATTTCCTTCTTAATATTCTCTCCTTTAAGCGCTTCAATTTGAGCCTTCTCAATTTTCGTCATAACATTCGGTGTTACCACCAACTAGCAAGCCTTCACTCTAATAGGAGTTGACATATCCTTCCAGCTTAGAGCGTCGGCCACCACATTTGCCTTTCCGGGATGGTATAGGATCTCACAATCATAGTCTTTCAAAAGTTCTTACCATCGCCTCTACCTCATATTCAGTTCCTTCTGTTCGAAGAAGTACTTCAAACTTTTGTGATCAAAATATATGGTGAACTTAACTCTGTAGAGGTAGTGCCTCTATATTTTTAATGCAAATACAACGGCGGCAAGTTCCAAGTCATGGGTCGGGTAACTGACTTCATGAACCTTTAATTGTCATGACGCGTACGCAATCACCCTCCCACGTTGCATCAATACACACCCTAATCCCTGACCAGAAGCGTCATAGTAAACTACCAAGTCTTCACTGCCCTTTTGTAGGGCCAAGACTGGAGCTTGGGTTAGCTTTTTCATTAGTTCCCTAAAAGCCTTTTCCTGGGGTTGGACCCTATTCGTACTTTACCTCCTTCCGTGTTAACTTTGTCAAGGGAGAAGCTATTTTTGAGAATTCCTGAATGAACCTCTGATAGTAGCCAGCCAATCCCAAGAAACTTCGGATTTCAGTTGGCGTATTTGGACTGTCCCAATCACTTACCGTTTCTATCTTCGTTGGATCAACCATAATGACGTTCGGGTTAATGACGTGACCTAGGAATTGGACTTCTCTAAACTAGAGCGCGCATTTGAAGAACATAGCGTATAACTTTTCTTTCTTCGGGGCCTCCAATACTTCCTTCAAGTGACACGCATGATCGTCCCCGCTTTTAGAGTAGATAAGGATATCACCAATTAACACTATTACCGATCGGTCCAACATTGGTCGGCACACCCTGTTCAACAAATCCATGAACGCCGCCAGGGCGTTCATCAATCCGAAAGACATCACGCGAAACTCGTAATTCCCGTATCGCGTGCGAAACGCGGTTTTTGGTATGTGATCCTCCTTTACCTTTAACTGATGGCATCCTGACCGAAGGTCGATTTTAGATAACCAACTTGCGCCTTGAGGCTAGTTAAACAAATCTTCAATCCTCGACAGAGGGTACTTGTTCTTCACAGTACGCTTATTCAATTCCCTGTAGTCAATACACATTCTCAGAGAACCATCCTTCTTCTTCACAAACAGCACGGGGGCATCCTAAGGTGAGATGCTCGGTTTGACAAAACCTTTATCAAGTAGTTCTTCCGATTGCGTCATCAGATCTTTCATGTCCAATGGTGCTAGTCGATATGGCGCCTTGACCACGGGCTGGGCACCTGGTATCAAATCAATCTGGAAATCAATCTCCCGGTCGGGCGGCACCTCAGGCAAGTCCTCTGGAAACACCTCCGGATACTCGCGCACCACGGGCACATCGTTCAGTTCCTTTACTTCCTTATAGCTGTCAATCACATATGCCAGGTAGGCCTCCCATCCGTGCCTCATATACTTTTCCGCCTTAATCATTGAGATCACGTTTGTCATCGGGATGTCACGATCCCCGTAAACCCCGACTTCGCTACCATCCGGAGCCTTGAACCGAATTATCTTTCGCTTACATACAATTTGTGATTCGTTGGCAGTTAGCCAATCCATACCCAGTACTACGTCAAACCCACCCTAGACCATAACAAATAGTTTAACAGGGAATCTATGGACTTCTATCTTTATTGTGCAATTGCCAACCACTTCTATTAGTTTCGTGGTTTTGCCCTCAACGGTTTCTACATTAAAGGCACGTTCTACCTTACTGACTGTGTATTTAACTTGCTTACAGAAAGTAGCTAATATAAAGCTTCTACTGGCACCCGAATCAAATAATACGGAAACTAATGTGTTGTCATGTATGAACGTACCTGACACTATATCGGGGTTTCCTCTGGCTTCCTCTTGTGTCAGTGCATAAGCTCTAGCCCTTGTTCGAGGTCTTTCATCTTTCTTCTCCGTACTCTTCCTTTCCTAGTTTCACCCATTCTCGGTTTTGGGCATCCTTTACTCAACTTAGCACAAAGATGGCCAACTTTCCTCTCATGGTCCTCTTTAATCTCTTATGTTTGAAATCATACAAACTGCAATATAAAAAAGACAATTATCGTTACAAAAATGTTTTTACAGCTTACCTTAATAATCACAGGGAAGCTAATATCATCAGCTAGCCTAATGCCTTCTTTAGTGCTCTAACAAGACGATGAAAATGCATCACTGAAAAGTATTGGCATTAAAATATTTATAATGATAATCCATGTAAATGAACTAAACTACCTGTAATAGCTCTTCATGGTATCTCGGGCAGTTGATTTGTCTTCCATAACACGAATGCTGTCAGTCTACAAAGAGATACATTAAACAATCTACTACAAAGAGAGACATTAAACAATCTAGATATACCGCAAAATTAAGATAATCGACATATGTAAGAGAAACTATAAAGTACCTCATTGGTTAAATTTTAGTGTAAGGATGATTAATGAGTAGAAGCCATAACTATTAACTAATAAGTGTTATCAGTGTAAAACTATTTTAAAACTAAGGAATAAGGATGGATAGAGAAGCTAGCATATGGGATTATATATCCTTTTTTTTTTACTTGTTTTAACTTGTTAATGCCTCAACTAGATGATCATAATGCCTCCCCCAACACTATCTTACTCATATTTCATAAAATTTAAAGCTTGAAAAACATATATTAAGAAAAATAATAATCCTTTATCATCATCTATTAGTCTCCTTGCCAACCAGAACATATGTGATAGACTGCTTACATTTGGCCCATTGAAAGTTAATCCCATACTCTTTGCACATCACAACAAAAAATAGTAATCTCAGCAAGGAAACCATAACCAGGATAATGAACATCCATGACTGATGGCAGCAGATCAGAGATGGCTCAGTGGCATGTGTCGTCACACGGGGCATGTAATTTTGATGGTTTTCGAGAGGTATAAGATTTTTAAAATTTATATATATATATATATATAGGGGAGGGTTATTCTACAAATTCAAAAAAGTGTAAAAAGTCGTTTAAAAACCCCACCACCACCCCCCAAAAGCCTAAAACCCTCACCCCCCAAAACCTAACCCCCACCCTACCCCGAAAAACCTAAAACCCCCACCCCCAAAAACCTAAATCCTAACAAAAAAACCTTAAGAAGCCGAAAAAGTCGTCTAAAAACATCACTACCACCCCCCAAAAGGCTAAACCTCCAACCCAACCCCCCCAAAAACCTACCCCCACCCCACCCCACCCCCAAAAACCTACCCCCACCCCACCCCCAAAAACCTACCCCCACCCCACCCCCAAAAACCTAACCCCCCCCCCCCCTCCCCAAAAGCCTAAATACTAAAAGCTAAACCCTAAGGCTAAACCCCTAAGACTAAACCCTAAGACAAAAAATAAAACCCTATTATCCAAACCCTAAAAGCTAAGATCATAGAGTTCGATGAGACGGTTCCAATGCCGCTAAAATGAGTGAAATCGGAGTTCGTATGAGCCGGTTATGAGCGTTTTAAACCACTTTTTACACTTTTTTTAACTTTGTAGCGAAACCTCACACTATATATATATATATAGGGGAAGGATCAAGAGAAAACCACAAAGTTAGGCGAAAACCGAGAAAACCACTAAAAAATGTGTAATACTATGGGTTACGTATACGTAACCGCAATTTTTTTGAATTTTTTTGTTTTATGTTTACGTATACGTAACACTATGAGTTACGTATACGTAAGTCAATATTTAAATGATTTTTTGGTAAAAATTTATAATATTACATTGATACTCTTATAAAAAAATAAAAATAAAATAAAAAATAAATATTATTATATTATTGGTTAAAATTGGTTTTTTTAGTGGTTTTCTCGGTTTTCGCCTGACTATTGGTTTTCTCTGGAACCCACCCCTATAAATATATATATATATATATATATATATATATATATATATATATATATATATATTTATATAGGGGTGGGTTCCAGAGAAAACCAATAGTCAGGCGAAAACCGAGAAAACCACTAAAAAAACCAATTTTAACCAATAATATAATAATATTTATTTTTTATTTTTTTTATTTTTATTTTTATTTTTATTTTTTTATAAGAGTATCAATGTAATATTACAAATTTTTACCAAAAAATCATTTAAATATTGGCTTACGTATACGTAACCCGTAGTGTTATGTATATGTAAACAAAAAAAAATTCAAAACAATTGCGGTTACGTATACATAACCCATAGTATTACACATTATTTTAGTTGTCTAACTTTGTGGTTTTCTCTTGATCCCTCCCTATATATATATATATATATATATATATATACGTAATTCATAGTATTACACATTATTTTAGTTGCCTAACTTTGTGGTTTTCTCTTGATCCCTCCCTATATATATATATATATATATATATATATATATATATATATATATATATATATATATATATATATAAGGGAAACTATAGAATGAAAACTCACATTAGTAAAGAAAACCATGAAAACCTATCATGTGGCCCATATTTTGCCCCATATGCCTTTTACGATGAATTTTGTCTTTAAGCAATAAGGGCATAATAATCATTTACTTTTTTGTCCCATCTTCTCGTGACATTGACTTGATCACTCTCTTTCTCTATTTTATTTTCAAAATCAACACAAAGTTTCAGATCCATTTTTTGACTTTCTTATCTTTTTCTCTCTAAACTTTTTAGATCTGAGTTCCACCTTTACAAAATCGTAGTCCCCCCATGCGTGTAGGAGAGTCGATTGTTGTAGCCGTTGTCGCCGCCATACCAGAGAATTTGTTGTCGCCGCCATACCGGAGAATCTAAATTCAAGACCCGTTGTTGCCGCCATCACGATTCAAGTAGTTCTTCATCCATCGGAGAAGCCAGTCAGAGAATTTGATGAAGACCCCTGTAGTTCCTCGTCGATGGCTTGCGTGAGCCGACGTCAATTCGTTTTTTGAGATATGGGGCTGAAAAAGTTCTTGGTCGTAATTGGTGAGTACTTTTTTTTGTTAATCTTCTTGAATCCAATTAATGGCTTGCTTGAACAAACAAATGTTTTCTTTTGGATTGTGGATCAGAAGTACATGTTAGGATGGGACAAAATGTGATCAAAAGCTCCAAATGGAATTTTTTGATGAGTTTTTCTTTCTCGGTTAGATTTTTTTTTAAATCTGTATACATTAATTTGACAATTATTGAAAATTATTTACATCAAATAGAGGTTAAAATAATTATTTTCGTGATTATGATACATTTTGTTTTATACTTTGTAATAATGGTTAACAATTTGTTTGATTTTGGATTTGGGTTTTTCATAAAGCTCATTTAAAAAGGTTCGAAAAAATATCGATCGAAATTGACTTTTTGTAAATATTGTTGTTGTGTTGGTACTCCTCCATATCTCGGTTGTAGTGGCACACCAAAAAACTGATTGCATAAAGATAAAACTTTAAGGAACTGTGATTAGCTTTGATTAACATTGATCTGGGCTATGTCAGCTATTCATACAGATATAAATCCAAATCTCTTTTGTTAGCTACATATGTAACATTTGTTAGCTACATATGTGACAATCCTAGTTACATATGTAACATTTTGCTAGTTACATATGTAACATTTTGCTAGTTACATAATGTTAACAGATCTTCTCGCAGAGTTGAACTAATCGTCCAAAATCACAACCTAATCGTCCAATTCAGAACTGAATCGCACAAATCAGAACCCATGAGATGAGAGATAAAAGAGAAGAAACGAAGGCACAATTGTAATGGATTGTATATATGATTTTTTTATGTTTAAAGAGGTAACTACCAAATGTTTCATATGTAACATTTTTTATAGTTATATATGTAACGTTTGCTAGTTACATAATGTAAATATTCTAATGTTCAAGCGATAAACCGTTACTGATTATATATATTGACTTTTTTTTGTTAGCTACATATGTAACATTTGCTATCTACATATTTAATATTTTTGCGAGTTCCTATCTAATATATGTAACACCACATCGGTTAGGTTTTGAATATGAAAAAAAAATCTCATCTTAACAGATTTTAAAAAAATTTGAAATTTGAAAAAAAAAATAAACCTTGTTTTTATAAAATTTAAATTTCATTTTTTTATACAAAAAAGATCAATTATGATTTATTATTTTTTTAATTGAAATTAAAAATTATTAATAGTATTTAAAAAAAAGGAGAGAGATTATTGATATGATTGTTTGACTTTTTAAAAAACTAGAAAAGGTGGTTGAATGAGATAAAATGTCTATATTACCCTTCTTGTTATTAAATTAAATGGTTATTGAAAAAGATTTTAGTTTTTTAATTACTTTTAATATCAATCACACAAACCAAAAGAACAAATGAAATATGTGGTGTAAAATGAGTTTTTATGGTTTTCTCTACTAGGGTGGGTTTTAAAAACATCTATCCCCTATATATATATATAGGGGTGAGTTCACTAGAAAACTCATTTTCATGATAAAATCAAAAAACTTCTTATTAAAGGTGCTGCATATGTGTAGTACACCCAAAAACCTAACCACCACCTAAAAACCTAAACTCACCCTCCAAAAACCTAAAAGCTAAACTAAAACCAAAAGTTAACCCTACTACATATATGTAGTAGGGCGCTGATTTATTTTTTGGAAAGAGGACGACGTGGGGAACAAGGTCTCCGAAGCGGTTTTTTAGTTTTTGATTTATATTTTGAGTTATGATTTTTTTATTATTTTTTTTACCTTTAATAAATACTTTTTTGGTTTTCTCATGAACAATAAGTTTTTTTATGATTATTCCCCTATATATATATATATATAGGGTGGGGTTCAAATGCTAACCAATATTTATGTGATAACCATGATAACCACTCTTAAACATAGTGTTACGTATACGTACCAAATAATGTTACACATACGTAAACATTGTGTGTGACGTATATGTTAGGCCCGTTGATTTTACCCGTACCCGGTTAACCCGACCCGAATAACCTTCACCCGAACCGATTAAACCCGTACCCGAATAACCCGTAACCGATTAACCCGAAAACCATTTAAACCGATTGTTATTCGGGTCGGGTTTCGGTTAGACTTTCAAACATCAAAAACCCGAATAACCCGAACCGATTAACCCGAATAAACCGAACATTTATAAACATGGTTTATAAATTACAATCTTATTATTATATCACTAAATTAATAGATCATTATTACGGAATTGTTCTTACCTTTCTATTTACAAATTATAATCTTATTACTATGGCCGAACATTTAATTTTTCATGAAGTTGAAGAAACAATGATACCAACATAGGTTCGCATAATCTAATACTTATTCATTAATATATTTCTTAATATTTTTTTATCTAGTATACCTTTGATTGATTATTGTTAGACTAGGACAAAACACTTTTTATTTGAAACTTTAATCTCTTGGAAATATGCTTATTTTTGTTTCACATACGCCTTTATTTTATGTTTATAAACTTGATTCATTTATTTTTTTCAACAATGTGTCCCTACCCGAAACCCGACCCGATTAAACCGAAAACCGAATAACCCGAACCCGATCTACCCGAATGTTATTCGGATCGGTTATCGGATAAATTTTCACACACGAAAAAACCGATTAACCCGAACCGATCTACCCGAAACCCGATTAAATTACCCGAACAACACCCCTAGTATATGTAACATTATTTGGTACGTATATGTAAGACTCATCATTTCTGTATTTATGTTCGAGATATATGTTCATGACATTTAAATACTCTTTTAAGAATTAAAAGAAAAAATAATTTATAAATTATGTGATTGTTTGATAGTGGTTAGCACGGCTATCACGTAAAAAGTTTGTTAGTATTTGAACTCTTCCCTATATATATATTATAAAAAAATTATATTATATATTATATATATATTTTGATGGATTTCGTGAGACTTTTCTCTACAATTGCGTCGGGCATTTGAAATCTCGGAGACGTCTCTGCAGCAAATAGAACATCGGGCATGAGCAAGTACCTTGCCAGAAAAAAGAAAATTAAAAACCATGATATAAATGTCATTTTGTACCGGTATATAAGGTTTCCAACTAATTTATAACAAACATGAAATAAATTAAAATTTCCGATAATTTTAAGGGATGAAGATAGGTCTACTTACGATTGACTAGTAGAAGCTTCCCCTATGCAAACTAATTTATTAGCCAGTTTCACTTGAGGCACATCCTTATGTATAGCAGAGTACACTGCAACACATGGGATCCCTAGTTCATGAGCGGTTCGGAAAGTAACACCAAGTGTTAATGAGCTGGTGGTGGAGAGATAAGGGAGAGACCTGATATTTCTTATGACCCAGGTTCGATCCCTGCCCTCCCCATTAGTTTATGCGCCATGCAAATGAGGCCTAGCTCTTATGCTGATGCACCTGGGTTTTACCCAAGCCGATCCAGGGTTCGAGCCTCGGCTCTCCCTCAAGCCTGGAAGGGGCCGTATTGGGTGAGATTTTTCCTTGGATGCTCTTCAACTCTGACGCCATGTGGGCCCGGCTAAGACAACATATTGGCCGGAGTTGGACGAGGCTCTCCCATGTGACGGGGGTGTGCGACGTCACAACATTCAATGTTCTCCGTTAAAAAAAAAGTAACATCAAGTGATCCCTCACGTTTCCCTGAGCTATGAGCCTTTTTAGAAGCCTGACCTCTTTGCTTAGGAAAGGTCACGTTTTTTTCTCAATGAGAAGCATCACAGTATAGCATAATTAAAGAAGGCAACTTAACTACACTGTTTTTCTTTTATGATTAAAAAAAGATCTCTATCTTATTTAACGAAGCGTACGAATGGATAGAAGCGCGTCGCGTGTTCCTTTTAATTTTTAGTGGGAGGGATATTTTTTGTCATTCTACCAGTTATTACGTATGCGTAATAAACCTCAGATTTGCATTATTACGTATGCGTAATAAACGTCATACAAATCAACATGGATGATTATGTATACGTATTAAACCTCAGACTTGCGTTATTACGTATGCGTAATAAACCTCATACAAATCAACATGAGTAATTACGTATACGTATTAAACCTCAGACTTGCGTTATTACGTTTGCGTAATAAACCTCATAAAAATACTTGCTTTATTATGTGTGTGTAATAAACCTCATAGAAATTGCATTATTACATATGCGTAATAAACATCAGACTTGCGTTATTACGTATGCGTAATAAACTTCATACAAATCAGCGTGCGTGATTACGTATACGCAATAAACATCAGACTTGCGTTATTACGTATGCGTAATGAATCTCATCCAAATCAACAACCGTGATCGTACAAATAAGGGTGAACATGATTACATACTTGAATTTGATATGCCAAATAACGGTGAAAGTGATTTAAGGGTTTGATATATACGCTTTTATCACATAAGGATGAAGATGATTTCACGTCGTCGACGGCGTTTTTTACAAAGATTGGCTTTGACGCATGTTCATAGAAATTGACTTTAATACCATTTTTTTACTCGGACGCTTGTTTATTGTTTTCTAGATAACTACGTTTATGCCACCGCGTGATTTAAAGCCCTAGATCATATCAAATCACCTGTTGGGGAGACTTCGTATGTTAAGGGCCCTTTGTACGATAAACGGTCTCTCCCTCCCTCCCTCCTTATATATATATATATATATATAGGGGAAGGATCAAGAGAAAACCACAAAATTAGGCGAAAACCAAGAAAACCACTAAAACAATGTGTAATATTATGGGTTACGTATACGTAACCGCAATTTTTTTGAATTTTTTTGTTTTCAGTTTACGTATACGTAACACTATGGGTTACATATACGTAAGCCAATATTTAAATGATTTTTTGGTAAAAATTTGTAATATTACATTGATACTCTTATAAAAAAATAAAAATAAAATAAAATAAAAAATAAATATTATTATATTATTAGTTAAAATTGATTTTTTTAGTGGTTTTCTCGGTTTTCGCCTAACTATTGGTTTTCTCTAGAACCCACCCCTATATATATATATATATATAATTTATAAGATCTTGACAAAACTACTTAAAATAAAACTTTAAAAAATCATAGTTATAGTATAAGATTAAAAACATTTAAAAATTTTAGACCATAGGATATTTTACAAGTACAGGGTATCATTATAAGATGAGGTTAGTAAAGGTCAGACCATAAAAAGCTTTTGCGCCCATTCTGGCATTAGCAGCTACAAGGTCCCCAAGAATTCAACCACCACCTTATAATTCTACTCTGTTCTTAACCTGTCTAAATTCTATTTTAAAAATATTTTCAATTTTATACTTTTTTTTAGTTTTCAAGTTATCATGGCATATCAACACTTAAAGACTTAGCCTCTGTAAGAGGCAATCATGAAATAAGAAATTAAATAAATTTAAAATTTTTACCAGTAATTCTGGGGCGTTTCACCAAGCTTCTAACTCCAAACTTCAAATATTATTTAAGAAATGTGTACAAGAGAGAGAGAGTAGTGGAGATGTTCTCCGGGATGATTCTTGTACAATACATAAGAGTCCCCTTATATAGGCGGGAAAAAGGAAAAGACAAACATACAATGGTCCCTTCATGGGACCTATAAGACAAATTTGTCAAAAAGAGAACAGTAATATAGCAATTATTTTGCTAGCTTTTCTAAAAGTAAATAGTGTCTGGCCATTATTATGCCAGAATGCATGATTTTGTCGTCCACTCCACCTATTATTGGAGTCTACTTTTGTAAGAATGTGATGTGGGGCCTATTGTGGTCCCTTGCCTTTGAGTTTTCATGAAGATTCTTCTGGGATGAAAGCTTGCTTGTATTCTGCAAGGACGTTGTTGATATAATCTTCATCTATAGGATCAGTATCCCATCCTTCTTTAAGGATTGAGTCTTCGTCTTCTTCAGTTTGAGAAGATGTAGACATTGTTGAAGGAGATGCTCCTTCTTTTCTTCCTTCATTTCTAAGATTCTTCATCATGTCTTTCTTCATTTCTGAAAGATAGAAATCCATGATTTCTTTATTGCTGATATTATCAGTACCTTTGAGAGTTTGGATTCTTCTGACAATGTGTCTGAAGGGACTAGGAGCTTCCTTATGAGGATTGCTGTTTTGTTGATTCGTATAGTCAGCAATAGTCTTTTTTTTATTTTTTCGATAGTATCGAAACTTTCTATGACACCATCAATGTTTTTTAGGGTCATCTTTTTCCAGAATTTTGTGAAAAAGGTTCTTTGAATGCAAAAAATATTTTGGTCATCATAATCGACCTCTAGTGACCATTTCCATATCCATGGGATACTAAATTCAATATAAAAATGTGAAGCAGGCGTATTCTTAATAAAATTATCATCCTGCTGAGCCTCTATTATAACTGGAGAGACTTCCACCCATTGAGTATAAAGGGTCTTAAATAAATCAGGGAGAATTTTCACTGAAGGGCCAAATGATTGCCACCATTTATAAAACCAGACTAGAATATCCTGTCCGTAAACATGAGAACATATTTTTATAAACCACGAATGCTTTTGTTTCGGATTCTCATATAAAAATGTTTTATAAAAAGCATTTTTATAGTCCCAATAGTTATAACGAATTGGGGCTTTGGTTTGGGGATGTATAAGCTCCCTTTCCTTTAATGGAGAAGTTCCCCATGTTTCTACAGATATAATCTGCTTCACCACTATTTTACTGAAGTTATAGACATCAGGTTGACCAGTATGATAGTGTTCTATTTCGCAACTCTCTTTTTTCAGAATTTGCTCATAGAAGTATCTGGGCTTATAAGCCTCCATAGGGTAGAACCCTGTGTCCATGTATCTGTTTATTAACAGCCATGGATTATCTTTCCATTTTATGTCCTTATTTTCTAGAAGAAGTATGACTTCTTTATGTGGACTTTGAACCCAGTTTGTGATATCATCTTCTGTTTCATTAGAAACAGTTCTAGCATATGATGCTGATGATCCCGAATCTTTATTAGATTCTTCTTTTGAGGCTTTATAGGCCAAGAATTCCTTATAAAGGATATTATCGGGCTTTGAAGAAGATCCCGATGATGAAGCTATGTTTTCGGCTATGAGCCTTTGACTTCTAATTTGGGATATAACCCTTGGATGAGGATTGTATCCTCCTCTACCTCTGTGGGAAGAAGATCTTCCTCTGCCTCTTTTTCCTTGCTCCCAAGGAATCATATCTGAAAAAGTCATCCACATGAGATAATTTTCTTTCTTTGTTCTAATAAACAAATTTTAAATCTACAAGAAGAAATATGAAGATTAATATCTTCAATCATTTTTCTTTTAGTTTGTGAAGTTAAAAAATTGTTTTCAAGAATGTCTTCTTTTGCTACTTCTTGATTATTAATCCGAAGAGTGAGTTCTTCTATCGTCTCCTGAATTTCTAGGAGAGTTCTTTTAATCGGTCCTCTAGAATGAGACATTATTCCAAATATTCTCTGGTAAGAAAATCAGGGAGACTATTATCACTACCCTTTTTATAAATAATTTCAAAATCAAAAGGGGCTAAATGAGATTGCCATCTAGCAAACATCTGTTTTGAAACATCATGTTTAAAATCTTTAGCAAACATAAATTTTGCTGCTTGACAATCTGTTTTTATAATAAATTTTTGATTGTATAAATCATCTTGAAATTTTAAAACACATTTTACTATTGCTAGAATTTCTTTTGCAATAGTAGCATAGTTCTTCTGGCTATTATTCCATTTTCCTGAATGGAATCTTACTAGACTTTCTTGTTTATTTATTGGTGAAATTTGTTTCAGGATTCCACCATAGCCTATATCAGAGGCATCTGTTTCAATAATTTTTTTCCCAATATGGGTTGGTTATCATTAAGCAATGAAGATTTTTAACCTTTTGCTTAATCTTTCTAATGGCCTTAGTATGATTTTCTGTCCAAGGCTGAGGATTCTTTTTTAATCTATCATAAAGAATAGCAGTATCTTAAGCTAGATTTTTATAATAGGGGAGAATATAATTTAAACTTCCTAAAAATCTTTGAAGTTGAGTTTTATCATATATTTCATCTGGGAATTTAGACCCAAATTCTATGCTTCTGTTGATAGGAATTGTGTTTCCTGTTTCAATATTATGACCTAAAAACCTTATTTTGGTTTGGAAAAGCACCATTTTTGGTCTGGAAATGACTAAACCATTTTTTATGATTATATTCTTGAATATCTCAAGATGTTTAAAATGAGTTTCAATATCTTTAGAAAATACAAGGATATCATCTATATAGACTATTATGAAGTCGCTGAAGGGGATGAAAATATCATTCATAATATTTTGAAATTCTGAGGGGCATTTTTCAACCCAAAATGCATGACATTCCATTCATAATGGCCAGTAGGTACTACAAAAGCAGTTTTATACCTATCTTTTTCCTTTATCTGAATTTGCCAATATCCAGATTTTAGGTCAAATTTTGAAAATATTATAGCACTATATAATTTGTCTAATAAATCTTTTTATTAGGTATAGGATACCTAATCCATTTTAGATTCTTATTAAGAGGTTTGTAGTTTATAACTAATCTAGGGATACCTCTTTCTTTCTCAGAATGTTTATTAACATAAAAGGCAGTACAAGACCAAGGGGATTTTGATCTTCTGATCAGGTTTTTGTCAATAAGAGATTTGATCTCTTGTTTGCATAATTCCATATATTCAGAATTCATTTGACAATGTCTAGCCTTAGTAGTAATTCTACTATCATTAAAATCATCTTCATAAGGAAGAGAAACAATATGTTTCTTTCTATCCCAAAAAGCGTTTGGGTGATCATTACATATTTGTAATGTGAACTGATTATTAATCATTTTGATCTTATCCTGGAGTTTAGGATTATTTATCCGGTCTTGGACCTTTAAAGAAAATGTTTCTTTTAGTAAAAAATCAATTTGATTTATTTTTGCTTGTAAAAGAGATTCTTTTATATTATTCAAAGTCCTAGAAAAAGGATTTGTAATAAATGAAAAATATATTTCTTTATTTTGAAAAACTCCAGTTATTCCTTTATTATCAATATTTTTTAAAGGAAATATTTTATTTAGAAAAGGAGTTCCAAGTATAACTTGACTAGTAAGATTCTTTACTAGAATAAAACTAGTAGGAATACAGGTTTCATTATGACAAATATGAGCCTGTGGTATTTTATATTCAATTTTTTATTTTTCTCCTCCTGTAGAACTTAAGTTATGGGAGGTTTTATGAAAATATCGAGTTGGAATAATTCCTTCCTGGATACAGTTTAGATCAGCACCACTATCAACTAATGCTGTGACAGTTATAAAAAAGTTATCTTATATGAGAAGTTTTATTCTAATATTCCATTTTTGTGTAGTTATAATATCTACAATACTTTCTAAAAATCCTCCTTGAGGGATTTCTTCGGAGGTTTTATTTTGAGGAATCTCGAGTTTAAAAATTCTTTCTTCTAGACTCCTATTATCCTTTTGAAGAATTTTGATATCATATTTTAAATTATCAATTTCAAATTTTAAATCATGTATATTAACAGGTCTAGAAGTTTGATTTCTATGAGCTAGTTGCCTTTTTAATTCAACTAGAGAAAAATGTTTTAAATCCTGTTGAGGATCATTTGAGGAAGAAGCTTCCTCATTCCTTTGTTGGTTTAAGTATTCAGAAATCAATTTATCTTTTATTTGAGGATCAGTTATAACTTTTAAAAGATCTAAAATTTCGTTGCTTAAAACATTTATTTTCATATTTTGGAATTGAGAAATAATTTGATAAAGTTCTTCTTCTGGCATTTCAGAAGTGTTTTTGCAGCAATCTTTTTTACAGTTTGCTGGACAATAATCTTCCTCTGATTCAGATGAATCAAAACTTTCATATTTTAAAACATTTAATTTTTCTTCTTCAGAAGAAGATTGTTCAAAATCAGTTTCTTCAAAACTGTCATGTAATAAGACTTCATTAATCTTATCTCTTAATTCTTTATCTTCAATTTTGTTAAGTTTCTTTCGAACCCAACAAGTTTTTACCTTGTGACCTAATTTGCCACATTTTCTGCACTTTATAATTTTTTTAATTTCATTAGGAAATTCTTCTCTTTCCTTATATTTTTTCTTTTTATAAGGTTTTTCTTTTTTCCTATATTTCTTCCTCTTATAATGCTTTTTAGGGGAAGAATTTTCTTTCCTGGTTTCTATAGACCTATCAGGTTTATTTTCTATGCCAAATTGGCCACAGAAATCTCCTAATTATTTTATTTCATTTAAAGAATGCTTCTTAATCTGTTGATTAAGTTTTATCTCATTGCATAGGCTTATTCCTTCTTGAACACAGATGCCTATGAGTTTTCCATAAGTATAACTGTCATAATTTATGACACCATTTACTCTTAATTTGCCTTTTATTCTTTCAGCAAATAAATGAGGAAGGCCATCTATAAACTTTGATTTTCAATGAGAACTATTAGCCTCGGGGAGTTCCATGACTCTATATAGGAATGTATCTTTATACCATCTAAAAGATGTCAAAGTTCTACATCTTAAATTCTGGAGAAGAGTTTTGATATTTTCAGAATCCTCAGACCATCTTCCAGTAAAATGTTCTATGATATTAACAATTAGGGTATAAACAGCATTACTTTCGGTGTTGCTGGTACTAGCCCCTTCTTCTTGTTTAATGCTATCAAGGATTTTATTCTTATCCGGTTGGGATAAATAATTGTCCCACCAACCTTTAAGTTGGCCAGTAAATCCTGATACTATCATGTTAGCTATGGTTTTTACTGAGTTATTATTATTTTTACAAATTGTACTATACATAAGCATTCTATGGACAGTATTATAAATTTATCCTTCTGATTGACCATCTATGTTCCATTCATAGATCATTTTACCACTATAAGAGTTATTTACTATATCCTCTTGTTCTTCTATCAGAACATCTTGTGGGGTAGGTCTAGGATAATAATATTTTCTCTGAGTAGGCTTATCTGCCCACTTAGAAAGTTTGGAAATTTGATCTCTAATTTCCTCTTGGTAATTTTCCTCAGAGAATTCTGTTAGAGTACTTATTTTAAGACTCTTTAGAGCATTCATTGTCTCATCTAAAGTTGCTATTAGACTATCATTAGATTTTAATTTAAAATCTGTGACTTCCAGAGGAAGTTGTATACTAGGAGTAGCAATCTTTTCTTAAAGAGAAACTGGCTTGGCAGATATATTTTTCTCTTTCAAGTGGGATATTATCCTATCCATCTTAGCAGATAAATCCTGGATTTGTTCTCCTAGGGTTATTAAATATAAATTTGTATAATTTTGCTATTTAATCAAATCATTTAGATGGGAAATTGTGACAGGTAAGATATCCCCTTTTAATAATTCTTGGAAGGTTTGATAATATCTTACTTCATTATCCTTTTCGATTTTAAAAGATTGAGTAGGAGGAAAAACATTAGAAATTATTTTTTCTCCTTTAATAATGAACTCTCTTTCAATAACAGAAATAATACTTTCCATATATTTTTCTATAAACCAAAGAATAAATGGTATAATCTCATTTTTTATAATTAAATCCTTATAGTATTCTTCCTTAAAAAATTTTGTCTCGGTTTTTTTAAAATTATTAAAAAACCAATTTCTAAATAATTCCCATTTGGGTAATTGAAATTCTTTATTAATTTCTTTTCTAACCGGAGATCCCGGATTAAAATCAATTTTTCTTTAAAATCCATTAAACAAAATTGACTTCTGATTCGGTTAATTCCGGATCAACTTGGACTCCATGAACTCCTGTGACTATATTGTCAACATTTAAATTTAATCTATTAAATGTTTCAGTAGCAGGGAAAGTTTCCCTAACTCTTGAAGTTGAAGCTCTAGAAGGGCTTCTAACAGTATATCCCAGAGGAGATATATGTTGTCGAGAGGTCAAAGACCTAGAAGATAGAGATCTAGGTATAGAAGAAGTATTTCTAATCTGTTCAAATTGGATTTGAACATTTCCTTCTTTAGATTGTATAATTTCTAAAGGGTTATTATCAACATATTGTTGAGATGTTGTTGCCTTATCAAGGATCCAATTTTCTGGAAAGTTAATCTCTTCCCATTTTATTTTTCTTCTGGTAGTTATATTAGACTTACCAAAATTAGTTTCTATTACTATTGTTTCATTTAATGGTTTATCGACCATTCTACACTGGGGATTTAAAGTGTATAAATGTTTATAATATATTCTATAACAGATACAGATAACCTCTGAACCTGGAGCATAGTTATAACCATGAGTTTTAACGTTTAAAGTTAAAGCGTCTGATATATTAATATCTGATAAAGATAATTGTAAATTTGGATAAACATTAAAATAGACTGGTCCATGAGCCAGACTAGTTTGGACAATCCCTATTAGAGATTGTTTCCGGTCAAGATTTCTAGCATCTTTTAGAGCTGCTACAAAGCTTTCTGGAAGACCTTCTAAGGTCAAAGGTTTGAATGCTATTTGCACTAAACCTATATGAATGAATTTATAATCCTTCTTATATTTATTTAAGTCTTTATTTGACAATAGTTTAATTACCATGTCTTCTTTATTTAAAGAAAATGTTTCTTCAGTTATTTTTACAATTTGTTTTAATCCTAATTTTTCAAAAGTTCTTAATTTATAAATTAGTTTATGTTTCATTTTTGGAATAGTCCATTTATTTAATAAATCAAGATTGTGAGGAATTTCATATTCCTCTTCAATACTGTTTTTAACAGTATCGTTGCTCTTCAGAATATTCATTCTCGAATGAATATAAGTAAGTGTTGATTTGCACAGTAGCACTTGGCTCTGATACCTATATATATATATATATATATATATATATATATATATATATATATATATATATATATATATATATATTGATCTTGGTTTCTGAAAAGAACTATTTTTTGTTACATTTCTCCACAACTTGAAGCCAATTAGCAACTCTAGACATGCGAGAAACCAGCGAATTTTCATGGTAGGAGAAAGGCAAATATGCTTCATTACCAATTACCTAATTAATTTATAACAGCTTTATATTTGTTAATTAGTTTATAATAATTAACAAGTTTATATTTATAAAATTTAAAGTTTTAAATTAATATTTTTGGGTGTCGTTTTGATTAAAAAAAATTAATGGGGGTCGGTATTAAAAATTCATGGGGGTCACTTGCAATTAGATCGTATATATAACAAATAAACAAAATTTTTCATAGGGGTCGGCCAACCCCCATCCACCCTATATAGGTCCGCCATTGACCCTGGCTGCATTTTTGAATTTTTTGGCAAAGTTTCATGTCAACTCCCACCTCAATAAGCTTAATTTTCAAAACGTTTACTTTTAATACCGAAGAAGTCTAATGTGATTTTGGTCTTCCATATGTCACCAATATCCAACGAATAATGCATCATCCTAGGAATTTTAGATGTCAAATGAAAATATCCCCATTCTCACTAGATGGAATGAGTAGCTAGGAAAAACTAATATCAATATTGGCTACGGTCCATCCATTTAGATTAGAACATCAGTAAACAAATCTGATCAATAAATCATATAATTAGCCATCCAAACTTGACCCTATAGAAATAGAAACCACAGAATTTTGGAGTTCCTTCGCGCATTTGAAAAATGGATAATGATGAATAGTAGAAGAGTCCGAAAACTAAAGTCTTGATGGTTTGTTCAACAAGGAGAAAATTGCACCATTTACAAGACTTTTGTGTTTTTTGGCCTTCAAGTTGGGGAAGGCCCTCAGTCTTTAGCCCAACTGTTTAGCAGAATTCCACATATATACACATTCATGTATTTAATGAGTTCTAAAAAACTCAGGTGATAAACCTTTTCTCTTGATACTTGAAATGATTCTCATCTTTTTTGCTTCTGTGATTCTCTACCTTCTACCTCCCCTTCACTCTGCTACATATGATAACATGTCTATGCCTATCTGCCCGGACACTTTCAGCTGCCCAGCTTTTGGCCCCTTTAATTATCCTTTTTATGAAGCCACCAACAAAGGGTGTGGGTTGATCGCGGTTAACTGTACTTTGAATCATGAGAAAATTCAACTTGGAGAAGAATCATATGAGATTGTAGTCAGGCTTGATGCTGGTCCTTCAGTTTTGATACATAACAGAACTTTTCAAAACCTTGTAGTAACAGAAAGCTGTGAGGCACTTATGGATAATTTCACTTCTCCAACTCCTGATTTGTATTCCATTTCAATCCAACCCCTCGTTACTATCTTCAAATGCACGAATGATCCTGAGATTCATGCCTATTTTAACAAGCCCGACTACAGTATCTATAACAGATGCACAACTCATATGTTCTACTATAAGCGTCCCATTAGCAATGCATCGGCTCCAAGTGATCTTCCACGTAGATGTGAAGTTATACAGCTGCCCGGAATGGCGTATCAGCTTGGCATCCAACAATCTAACTACACCAACATATTTTCTCCACTCATTTCTGGCTTCTCTGTTTCTTTTCCGCTGTCACCTTCCTGTGATGACTGTCACAACAAAGGCGGCCAGTGTCATACTCGCGAAGGAAGTTTTCAGTGTTTATATGCCAAAAATGGTATTTACTTCTCGACTACATAATAGGCTTACTACTACACAGTTTCAATGCATGTGACATTCACATACACATGTATATAAAACACAGCTCTACTGCTTTACATAGGAAACAATCACTACAAAAAAAGCTATTTAGTAGCACACATTTTTAATGACATTTAGGTTTTGTGCCACTAATTTAGGCTTTTAGTGGCACTTTACGTATGCCACTAAAACTCCAACAGTTTGCAGCGACATATTGAAAAAGTGTCACTAAAAGGCTTTAGTGTTAACGCTTCCAGTGACACTTTTTTTTGTGTGCCGCTCATTCCTACCCCTTTTGAACAATAGGCTATGTAGCACTTTTGATACTTAAATTTAAAATAATCAATATAAATCTGAACATGAAAATAATTTAATTTTACTTTGACCTCAAGAGTAGAAGAGTGTTAATGATTAAATAACCAAATCATCCATTCAGTTACGCATATCACCAACTAACTGTATTTAATCAATAAATACAAATCAAAACTCCAATTTCATGTAAACTATTCTGCATTCAACAAAAGAATCACTTATGACCAAACGAATTTTAGGTTTTGTTGAACACAAATCAAATCTTAACAACTGAAAATTAAGAGATGAGAAAATTAAATAAAAAAAACAAAGTAACAAACTCTTCAACAAGTATCACAGTGAGTCAACCAACAACCGTGTGTGTGGTGGAACTAAAGATAAACTTAGTCGTATACCAAAAAAAAAGGAAGCCCAACACAGGCCGGGGATTTGAACCCAATACTTCTAGGTTATAAAGCAAAGGGTAAACCACTACACCAATTGTTGAACTTTGTATAGAGGTTCATACTATAATTTATTTAGTGGTTCATCCCAGTTTTTTTACATACCGTTCTATAAAAATTTTAAAACTCGGGGGGTTCCGGTAAACCCCCGGACTATGTAGGTCCGCCCCTGCCTGCTAACAAACGACAACCAGTGGTGGTTGTGGCCGACCCACGTAAATTTTTACCGGCGTCACAATGTTTTATTCTTTGAAGTGACGTGTCACCAAAATTTCAATACTATACACTTTAGAATCAAAAGTATATACAAATCATGATAAACTAAGATTCAGCCTATGCTAAAAATATAATACCACTTCAAAATCCAACAAGCCATGTTATTTTTTAAATTAGATTTATTAAACCACGCAACGTTATTTGTTTTTATTGTTCAATTAATTTTTTTATAACGGAGCCCTTTATAATTTTTGGTTTATTGGATATATATCGTCGTACATTTAGCTTAATAATATATAAAGGTTTGAAAGTCTTAATTTTTTTACTACTCAATATTTATGAGATTCAATTCCTTTTATTTTTATTATAATCGTTATTAATATAAAAATAATTAAACTATACTATTGTAGTTTACAAATAAAAAAAATATATATAATACTTATAAAAAATTTCTTCGTTAAAAATATATTTATAAAAATTATATATATTTAGGAGGATTAGAGCCAAAAAAAAGTAACGGTATTATGAAAAATTATAGTAGTGGTGCGTGGGTGTGCATACACACATATAAGGAGTATTTAATGAGAAAATCATATAGTTATGTCAAAACCAATTCTAACAAATCACATGAGAATAATATTTTTTATTCTATTTTATTTCTAATGGTATCAAAGTAATATCACATTTACTAAGAAAATTAATTTACGTATTGTGTTACTTATACGTAATACTATATGTTACATATATCTAACACAATACGTAAAATAATTTTTGGTAAATTATGTAATATTGTATTGACGGCAATCAAGAAGGAAATTGATGAACAAACAACACGAATTTGATGATCTTTCTAATTGATTTCTGGAATTTGTTAATACACTTGCATATAATCGACCAACAACATACATATGGTTTTGTGGGTGTTTTATAACCCTAAATACAACAAACGTGTTGTTTAGATCGACACAACCGTTTGACTTTGACATATTTACACACCAACACATTGAGTCCCAATAAATACATATCAGACACTAAACATACTTTCTAGTATTTAAAAACTTGACCCAAACTATCAATTTGATTTAATACTTTCAATATTCTCCCTTAAACTAAATATAGTTTAACGAGGGTCTTCATGCTTGAATTGTGCTTACAGTAGTGTTGGTTAATCATCATAGATGAGATTGGATTCTTGCTGCTTGTCTTTCTCCTTGTCCTTCCAATTGATGCATTTGTTTGCGAAATGACCAAGTTCACCACATTCGTAGCACATGAACTTGCTTTTATCTTTAAATCCTCGACCCATACCTTTCTCATAACCACCTTCTTTGTTGAAGTTTCTTCCACGTCCTCTACCGCGACCTTGACTGCTTGAACTTGCCATTAGAAGTTTAGTTTGATTGTTTGCCTCCGGTTCATCTTGATCTTTAATACGTTCTCCAAAGGCTGTTATTCTTCCAACGGCTTCTTCAAATGACATCGTGTCGAGTTCTGAATATTGCTCAATAGTTGTCACGATTGGTAGAAATTTCTTTTGAACCGAGTTAAGCAATTTCCTTACAAGTACCTTGTCCTTCAAAGTACTACCTGGACTTTTGAACTTAGCTTTTATATTGCTTAACTTTCCTGCAAAGTCACTTGCTGATTCATTCGTATTCATCCTTGAAACCTCTAGTTCACTCCTCAAAGTTTGTAAACGTGCTTTCTAGACTAGGTCTGCTCCAAGGTATTTGACTTTGATTGAGTCCCAAACTTCCCTTATAGTCGAGTACTATACAACTTGCATTAATACACCTTGAGGAAATGTTTGGAAGATCATTGCCTTAGTTGTGTTTTCCTTCTTCTCATCTACTGCTTCCTTTGCATTGACCACTACCCAAAGACCATAGTCCTTCAAGATTGTTTCCAGCAACAATGCCCAAGTAGTATAATTTGCTTCATCTAATTTGGGATATTGAAGTGACACATTTCCTTGCTCACGAACTGATGTGTTGCTTGATGCATTTTATATTTTCTTATCGTCTGCCATGCTTGATTGTTTTCTTGCCTTTTTTCTTCTTACCTATCTTGCAGTTCTTGCTAACTTACTTGTAAATTTCACTTGCTAACTTGCTTCTGATCAAATGATCAGTTTCTTGCTTCTTTGATCAAAAGATTAAAACTTCTTGCTTGATTCTGGCCAACTTGCTAACCGGTCTTTCTTGCTTCTGACCCACTTGCTAATCAGATTCTTGCTCGCTCCTAAACCACTTGCTAATCAGGTTCTGACCTACTTGCTAATCAGATTCTTTCTTGCTCCTGGCCCACTTGCTAATCAAGTTCCGACCTCCTTGTTGATCAGATTCTTGCTTAGCCGGTCATACTTGCTTTAACCAAAAATTTTGGTCCATATTTTCTATTTGAATCACAATGATTCTGACTTGCTATTTGAACCTAAAAGGTTCGGGAGTTGCTATGAATCTTAAAGATTCAGTTTTTGACTTACTTTGAATCACTAGGATTCGGTTTAACTTGCTATGAACCGCAAGGGTTCGGTTTTTGACTTGCTATATGAACCATTGGTTCGGACTTGCTATGAACCACACGGTTTTCTTTTACTTTGTTTAATCAACTAAGGGGTTCTAACTTGCTACAACCAGGAATTCTACTTGCTATTTTCAAAATTAGAAGTTTATGTAATAAAATTGAAAGAAAACTTATCTAAATGATGATTCCTTCTTTCAATTTTAGGTTTCTGTCTTGCAAAGAAAACGTGGCCTACAAGACTTTCTGATTGTATAGGGACTGCTCCTTTCAAAACTGTTATGTGAACAAAGAAATCGTATCCCTAGCCCTTTTGTTCACTGCTTTTGATTGACCACAGGCTTCAACTTGGTTTGAATTCTGCCTTCCTTGAACCCACTACTGTCAGAAAAAGGTTAGTTGCCTCTGTCTTCCAAGCGTAAATCCCAAACAATGCCAAAAGTCAAACAACACCAAAAAAGTCAAAATTGATGTTCCTCTTTCTTCTTGTGTTCGCCAACCAAGTACAGAAAAATTTTGATTTCTATTTCCTTTGAGAAACAAATCGACTTGCAATTCTAACCCCAATCAAAGAAACGTTGCGTCGCTTCCCAAATAGTATACGTGAACAAAACCGTATTTCGATTCTTGCTTCCTTCTTCTCCGATCGATTGCAGGGAACAACAATGGCGTTCTTTTTTTTCTTTCAGATTGATCGAAAATTGATCGACTGATTTGTACAGGGACTAGTCGTCGCCTTCTAATTCTTCTAATTGGATTGATTTACATGGACAACTTGATGCCTTGCTTTTCAAATGACCAACGATTTTTTGGTCTCTGGCACAAAACAAAACGATTTTGATGGGATAAAAAACGTACACGATTTCAAACTTTCTTCTCCCTGATCGATTAATTCTCAATAAAGACGCTACCTCCCAATGTGATTTCAGTCGTCGCCCTACTTGCTTTTTGCCTTGGATCGATTAACTTGGTGATCTGATACCACTGATGGCAATCTAGAACGAAATTGATGAACAAACAACACGGATTTTATGATCTTGCTAATTCATTTCTGGAATTTGTTCATACACTTGGATATAATCGACCAACAATATACATATGGTTTTGTGGGTGTTTTATAACCCTAATTACAACAGACGCGTAGTTTAGAATGACACAACCGTTTGACTTTGACATATTTACACACTAACCCTTTGACTCCTTATAAATACATATCAAACACTTAACATACTTTCTAGTATTTACAACTTTGACCAAAACTAGCAATTTTGTTTACTACTTTCAATATATATTGATACCCTTAAAAATAAATTAAAATAATAAATCATTAATAATTTATTTTATTGGCTGGTGGTAGCTTTCAAAGTTTTCGCATAATTCGGTAGTTTTCACACACACCTTTTGAGTGTTGTCTTATAAACTTCTTCCATCGAAATGATCTTTTTTATTAGCTTATTAGTTTTATTTAATATTATTTTGCGTTTGTATGTTTATAACACTAAATACATAATATTATAGTATAATTCAAAAAATATAGCAATTTTCTAAAATCGTTTATAGTTTAAAATATTTGATTTGTATTCCAATGTGGTAAACCCTTTTAATAGAAATAAGTTACAGAGAAAACCTAGAAACACTAATGGGCCTAACCAAGACATATTCACATAAATATAAATACAAAAACAATATTCAATATTATCCTGTAGTTTGAGTGGAAGCAAGGCAACTCTCAAATTGGATCTGAACTTCTCGAACGATTGGTGATAAAGACCTTTGGTGAATATATTTGAATTCTGTAATGATGATGGAATGTGTAGCACTCGAATATTATCAATATGAACTTTCTCCCGAACAAAGTGGATATTGATTTCAACATGTTTCGTACGTTGATACATTGTCACAAAATACCACGGTGGCTTTTGGTAAAGGAACGTGCCACTAAAGTAAGAAGTTGCATAACCATGAAGCTTCAGCGACATCGTTAGCCAACCAACGGTATTCAGCCTCTACACATGAACGGGAGACAACTGGTTTCCTATTGGATGACTAGGAGATGATATTATACCCTAGGAACACGCAACAGCCTGATGTGGAGCGTCTAGAAACTGGACACCCGCCCTAGTCGACATCTGAATAGGCAGTCAACGTGTGATTCGGACACGGGGTAATGCGGAGATCATATGTACCCTGTAAATTGGTAATAACAAGTCTCATGAATGCCATGTGTGGTTCTCTAGGGGCATGCATGAAGAGACACTTCTACTGAACTACATAAGATATATATGGTCTGGTGAATGTGAGAAACTGAATAGCGCCTTCTAAACTGCGATATAAGGTTCCATTTAAAAGTGGGATCCGTCGGTAGCACTAAGTTTAGACGAAAGATCGACTGGAGTAGTGCACGACTTGTAGGTAGACATGGCAGCTCGATGTATAATATCACGAGCATAGTTAGACTTAGATAAGATAAAACCTTGCATGTCATGTGTAGCCATGATGCCCAAAAAAATGATGTAATGACCTTAGATCGGTCATAGCAAACTCTCATGAGAGCATGGAGATGATACGTTTGAGAAAACTATCTTCAGAAGATGTGAAAATCATGTCATCCATGTAAAGAAGAAAGTATGTTGTATGGCCGTGTTGCGATACACAAACAAGGATGTATCACAAACACTGTTGTGAAAACCATGAGAGCTAATGTAATTAGCAAATCGATTGTACCACACCCGAGGGGCTTGCTTAAGTCCATATAAAGATTTTCTTAACCAACAAACGAGTTTAGCATAAGTGTGATAAAAAAACTTGGGCGGCTACTGCATATAGACCGTTTCATGAAGGTCAACCTGTAGAAAAGCATACTTGACCTCTAATTGATGAATGGGCCAAGAACGAGAAATATAAATAGCCAATAGCTAACACATTGTTGCCGGTTTTACCACCGTATTAAAGGTCTCTATACAATCGATGCCCACCGTATGAGATTTTACATTAACCACTAGACGCGCCTTATACCGTTCCAAAGAGCCGTAATATTTAAACTTATGTCAGAATAACTACATACACTTGATAACTGGTATGTGTGATGGACGTGGAACAAGTTCCCATGTTTCATTTTAGTGTAAAGCACAAAATTCAGTTTTCATAGCATGTAACCAATTAGGATATGTTAGGGCTTTCTCATAGGAAAGTAGGAACATGAGAAATGGTGGTGGTGTGAAGGTTTAGTTTATGCACGGGTTTATGGATACCGTTTTTGGCACGGGTAGTCATATGGTGTTGGTTTGGTGGGGCAGGTGTGTGATCGCGTGTCGAAGGCTAATAAAAAATATAGTTAAAAAACTTATCCTTAGCTACTTTAGACTATAGTATGGAAAGTAAGGTTGTTGAATCCACAGGGAATTCGTGGAGAATGCTATTCACTTATTACTTGGTAACTACGCAGAAAAACTAACTTAAACTTTGAAGGTTGATTAGGAAATGGATGCAAAAGTAACAAACTTTAATCAAGTAGAAAGTGATTAAGAGAAAAGGGATTGCTCTCGGGTTTAGATTACAAACGTTAGTGACAGACTTAGTAGATACTTGTTGAGTTTCACATAGACATGAATTATATGACACCGATAATTGATAAATAGACAAAAACCTAGAAATTTGACTGTGCTGATTTATGATTAGAAGACCAAATAATTGACACAAGATGAGTCCCTAGTTAGTTATCTACAAATTTTAGAACATAAGACTTAATGAATTCAACGGCTTACGATTAGAAAATCGAATAGCTGATGAAAACACCAAATCCCAAGAACCAAATCGTTTAATCAATAAAGGAAAACAATAGAATGCAATTAACCGAACGATTGAATCAAAACTCTAATCCAACAAAGTATAAACCCAGAAAAAGCACCAAACAAAAGTAAACCTACATCGGGGAACAGCCACGAGTGATTTAGCTACGCATAAACATCATTGTACCTTCAAAACTTGTTTCCGTGTTACAAAACCTCAAGCAATTGATTAGAAGTCTTGAGAACCCTAGAATTCGTCCAAAACAGGTCTAGGGGCAAGAAGACACGAACCCTAGAGCTAAAGATTGAATTTATATGAAAAAATCTTGAAACCACTACTTTTTCTCAAGCGGGCGTTGGCAACGCTGAGCCCAGCGTTAGCGACGCCCTTAAAAATCTCCCGACGCCAGCTTCACTGATCAACACTGACACCAACGCCATCCATCTTTTTCCAGCGTAGGCAACGCCGGGTCGGGCGTTGCCAAAGCCAAGACCAAAATCTTGGTTTTTCCTTCTTTTCTTCTCTTTCTTAGTTGCCTTTTTGTTGTACCTCTCTTTTTACCTCAGATCTCCACTTCTAGCATCATAATTCTCATTCTCCTCATATTTCCTGCAAATGACAAACATACACGCAATCATTGTATTTGGCGCACGAGGATGATCAATTATGCATGATTAGATACGTTTAAACACAAACAAACAACCCATCATCAGTGTGGTTAAGGGTATGGTTTTAGTGGTGGATGGGGCGACCGTAGTTAGTGGTGATGGGAGTGTAGGGACGTCGGTAGTCGGTGGGGCCGCCTTGGTTTGTGGAAATGGTGGTGTAGGGATCGGCGGTGTTAGTTGTGGAACCGCATTGAAGGTGTATAACAGTGGAAGGAGGTAGGTAGGCCATCGTCCAAGAACTAGTAAGATGGTATGGAAATTGGTTCATTAAACGGAAAGGTGTTCTCGTCAAAGATAATGTTATGAGATTATTAACTCTGCTTGCTGTGAGATCTAAATATCGGTGTCCCTGATAGTTTGGTAGATATGTGTGCAATTCGTAACATAAATTAATTAGGGAATTCCTTGCACAAGTTCAATTTTAATGATAATCACTAACAACCAAACTACACACGTATAGGCAATGCACCTATCGCATGTGGTATAGCATATAATTGGTACCAAATTTCAATTCGAGAACTGGATGTCTCTTGATACCAATCTGTCACGCCCTCAAATTCCACCTGCAGGGTTATACCGCGAGGCGCGTGACAAACCAGGATCATTGTCATTAGTTATATTGAACGACCACTATATGAGTTTAAAATACCAAAGTTGCTCATTGACATGAGAAAATACTGTTAAGTTTGAAAGTAATGCGGAAGCGTAAAATAAAAGCAAGTTCAAGAATGACCGATGCGCAAAACAAGGCGCCTAAAACCAAAGAAGTTAAAGTAAGAAAAACGTGTTTAAACTGTTTAATGACAACCGTGCAAACTCCGATGCGTCCTATTCATGACGTGTACCTTAGCGACCTGATAAAGACATGCTTAAAGTGTCAACATAAGGTTGGTTAGTTCACAGGTTTGTAAATAAATAAATGTTTGAGGTTTGCAAGATAATTTAAACAAAGTATATCTATAGATATCTAGTCTATGTTCATGCTACTATAAGTGTTTTGCAAACGAAGCTGACTGTTTGGTTTGTTTGCCTTCCGCCATGTCTACCAAAACAATGGCTATGTGTTTAGGTAAATATTGCACCCGTTCGACCTCTATTTGAGTTTGCACGACTAACGCGGGTAGGGTTTGTCAAACCCAGTAGTACTACTCAAGATTACCTCGCTATATTCCTGTACTAACGGTTCGAGATGTAAGGACTTTCATGGTAATGTTTGCACTTTAGTACGCAAATGATTTAACAATAATACAGAATCCAAAAATGTTTGTGTGCATGCTTTCTCCCCCAAAAAGGAAGTAAGTAAAATAGAGGGGCCGTGAAACTCACCTTAGAGTGCATGCTAAAATTACAAGTAATAAACAGGTGACCCGCTAACGGCTACCTATATTACATAAGTCTATGAGTGTGTGTTCGTGTTGGTCCATAAGACCCTTTGCATCCAAACAATCCCATTGTTTATGTGTTTTGAAAAGAGTTAGCTAGTTTGACTCAAGTTTGACCCGACGACCCGTTGGTGACTCAAAGTATAAATTAATGTTCAATTAGTATAATACTATCATATTATACAAATAAGATCATGAAGGTAACACTTAACAACAATTCCTTATTGTTCTAGCATGTTAGCACAGTTACCACATTTAGTAAGTTTCCATATTTAGAAGGTATGATCAAGACTCACGTTTTCTGGAAACTATCTTTACCAACATGTTCAAGAGACCAAGCTAACACGTCCTAGATCATCATATCACATACTATGTGTCTAGAACTCAACATGTAGTTCATAATCTCAATTAAAGTTTCCTTTTAAAGTAAGTTAAGAACACAACTGCAAATTCAGTGATTTAAAGTTCCTAACATGTTTCTATGTTCACCATAACATATAAGAAATCATCACATTGCACCAAACATGTCTAGAATTCACATCCCAAATTGATAAACCCAAAAAATTATGCGTGATTTCTACAATGTAACACTTCAAAACATGTTATTATGTCCTAACTAACATAAAACTATCATTAAACTACAACATGCATGTCCAAATTGCAAACCATTGACGTTCATGACAATTAAAGTTTCTACTTTTAGAAACCTTAAGAAACCGAACTAGATATATGAAATTCAATTCACCAAAACACATTATCACGAATCAACTAATGTATTAACATCATCATATCAAATCAATCACGTCTAACATGCGATCTAGATAATCAATAAAGTTACTAATAATAGTAACCCTCGGTTTTCATGCAACTAGGGTTTTTCCAACTACATCAAATCCATGCAAATATCATAACAACACATAATTAATGTTAAAGTTAACACCTTTATTGATGAAAATCATTATTTGGATGAACTAGGGTTTTACATAACTTAAAAATCGCAATAAAGTATAAGAATGGATTAAAATCTTACTTGTGATGTGTTAATGGTGATGCTTGGCACTTGGATTGATCAAGAACACAACCAATTGCAATAGAGAAACTCGATTTGGAAGTGGATTAGTGATGATGGTGGTCGACGATTTCAAAGAGGGGGGGGGGTTCGGCCAAGAGAAGGGGTAATTGGATTAGGGTTGGGTAAAATTTTATAAATAGTGGGATCCATGGACTAAGGATGGATTAAAATATGGGTTTAGGGGATCCATGGGTTATCTAAATGATCCATTAATTAATTCAATTTTAATATCATGATTTCTAATAATTATTTTTATAAAACCCTTTTTATAAAAACTACTAAAGCATTTAAAATCACATTGTTAAACGTAAACATACGTGGTTTCACGAAAGTTCATGAAATAGGCATACAATCACAAAACACATAATTTCACGTAAATTATATTAAATATAATTGTTCGGAATATTATTTTGATTTTTCACCAACATTCGGGGACAGACTCGTGTGATTCGGAAATTCTCTAAATTATCATTACGTGAGTGTTTGTGCAATAACTGACACATTTAATTAACCCTAATCAAGTGTAATGCATAAATAAATGATTGAGATAATGGAGTTTGTGTTAACGGTATTAAACTGAAAATGCCGGGTGTCACACAACCCTTCATCAATATCTAGTCTAAGAAAGAGATGTGATTTTAACTAACCAATGTTGTGAACAAGACTCAAAGCAGTTCGAATTGAAGAAGCTTTTAAAAAATCAGATTAAGAAGATAACTATTTAGACTCGACTCAATTATGGGAAAGATGGACATGTTGATTTGTTGTGAAAACTGTTTTTTTATGTTTCCATAATGATCTAGACAGATAAGCGCCTTTGCGATTTACAACCTGTGATTAGATTATTAGATAAAACCCTATCAAGTTTATAGACCTTTTATTATCATCTACTCCCTAGGTAGTTCACTAATTATACCAATATTATATTTGATTAGTCTTTTACCAGTTAAGGTGTCAAGCCCTAAGTTAAGTGTAGTTTTATACCCTAAATATAGAACAAGTTGGAGTTAACATGCATAACTTCATAGAAAGATCCAACAAGACCACACAAATCAGATCTAAGATCCATAACAAAGAGTCAACACACAAATCATAAGTTCATGACTACAAACTGTACTAAAATCACACAATTATAACAAAGCAAACCCAAAAATCAATCCAAAAACAATATCATCTCATCAAAACAGCTATAAAGAGTCTAGCCAACCATAGTACTAGTAAACAAACAAAAAACAGAAATGAACATGACTAGAAAACAGTAGGAAACTAAAGCAAGTAGTACACTGAACCGACTAGCTTCGTATGATTAGTCTTTCAATGGCTTCCTCGAACAACATTGAATCAAGATTCTAGTATTGTCTAATTGATGCGACTAGGTGAAGAAGTTTGTTTAGGACGGATTCGAGTAGCTTCTTTACCAAGGTTGCATCGTCAATGGTGGATCCCAAACTAGTAAACTTGGACACCAAGCCACTTACTTTATCCACGAAGTCAATGATGGTCTCGTTTTATTTCTTATGTAAAGCTTCCAACTTCCAAGTAGTTTCTTAAGGATTGGAGACACGCATTCTGTACTCGATCATCCCCATAAAATCTTAATTTTTCAGTGAATCCCAAATTAGAATATGAATGCTCATGTCATCTTGTTCTTCTTCTCCTCCACAACCGTCTCGATCGCGGGTGCGATGGCTTCCTAGATTGTCGGGCATCCATAATCACTTCCATCTCAATCGCCGAGCTTGTATAGTTGTTTGGCTTTAAAGATGGACAGTGAAACAGCACACCACCTGATTCTTTTTGTTGCTCTAGGAGTGTTGATGATTGATATCTTGTTGAATCGAAAGAACTTAGGCATAAAAGTTTTCCAAGACTCTGTAAAGTCATGTACAGAAGGTTATGATCTTCTTGGTTTTGGCTGCCAATTTTGGTTAATAACATGGCCACGATCTTGTGGTCTTGTCTTCCAGTTTTAATTAATCAGAAGTCTTGATGATGATCGAGTTTGATACCAAATGATTGTTGTTAGATGAATATCTAAGAAAAACAAGGAAATAATGAACACGAGATTTTTGGATCTCAACTTGAATTACCGACTAATTTCTTGTTTTATAAACTAAAGAATAAATTGATTACAAAGACCCTCTATTTATACTAGTTTAAAGATATCCTAATCATTCTCTAAAACTATTTAAAATAAAAATAATAGATAAATTATGAATACTAATCCTAACCAACTCCAAATCTTCTACTATTTGTTTGAAATCTGAATTATCCCCAACAAAAAGCACGTTTCTGAAATGATATTGAAATGGTTTTGCTTTTGTAGATGCAGGAAGAAAATCAGGAAGAAAACTGTCACGACTGGTTCTAGCTTTGGGTAATTTATCCTCAACATATTTTTTTATCACCACCCACTACTTCACTTTCAAGAATAAACTTATTGTTGAACTTATATGTATTGGCAGTTGCAGTTATTGGTGTAGGCTCTGTAACAATATTAATTGTTATAATCTTATACTTAAAAAGGAAAAATGGAAGTAGAGAAAAGGCGAAGTACAATGCCAATGTTGAATTGTTTCTAAGGAATCATGAATTCTTAGCTCCAAAAAGGTACTCTTATTCACAAGTTGAGAAGATGACAAACTCATTTACGGTCAAACTTGGCCAAGGTGGCTTTGGTGCTGTGTATAAAGGGGTGCTAAAGAATCAAAACCTAGTAGCAGTGAAGGTTTTAAGTGAAGTAAGAGGTGATGGGGAAGATTTCATTAATGAAGTTGCAAGTGTTGGCAGGACTTCCCATGTTAATATTGTAAGTTTACTGGGATTTTGTTTGGAGGGTCATCAAAGAGCTTTGATCTATGAATTCATGCCTAACGGTTCCCTTGAGAGGTTCATATACAATCGTGGTTCATCGAGTAGTAGCCAACTTGGGTGGGAAAAGTTGCACCAGATTGCAATTGGGATTGCTCGAGGTCTAGAATACTTGCATAGGGGTTGTAGCACGCGGATATTACATTTTGACATAAAACCACATAATATTCTATTAGATGATGATTTTTGTCCTAAGATATGTGATTTTGGGTTGGCTAAGTTATTCCGTGAGAAAGAAAGCAAGATATCTATGTCCCATATGAGAGGAACACCAGGTTATATTGCTCCTGAACTATTTTCTAGGAATTTTGGAGAGGTTTCTCACAAATCAGATGTTTATAGTTATGGAATGATGATTCTAGAAATGGTTGGAGGGAGAAAAAATATCGATGTTGGAGTTGGTCATACAAGTGAGATATACTTTCCTCATTGGATATATAAGAAAATTGAATTACATGAAGAACAACTTGGACTCCACGGGATTGCGAGTGATGAAGAAAATAGGATTGCAAGGAAGATGATTATTGTAGGCTTGTGGTGCATACAAACTAATCCCTTGAGCCGGCCTAGAATCGCTAAAGTTTTGGAAATGTTAGAAGGGGACTTAGGGTCTTTGGAAATCCCTCCAAAACCTTATATATCTTCTCCCTCAAGATCCCCTGGTTCTCCCTCTACAAATTCATTGCATCGTTATTGTTCTTCTACTGACAGTTTGTAATCTTTTGTCGTTTAACTTTTGCTATGTTCATTAATTACTAAGGACTATTGATCGGATGTGTGCATAAACAAAGCTCATACATCAATTCTGTTATGTAGCGCAACTATTTACCTACAATGATTAGTTACTTGTATGATAAGCAAGCTTAGTACGCAGATATCCAAGTACAATGGTATATTGAATGACTAGCAACTAGGAGAATGTGTTGCATGAAAATTACTTTTGAACGGTGGGACTTGCTACCTGAGTTTCAAAGATTGTGTGACAAATGCATATTTAAAATTTTTGTAATGGATAAGTATTCTTTTAATATTTTATTAGATAAGTCTTAGTGTTATTCTATAAAATGGAATTAGTATTAGCATTATAAGTTTTTTTTTGAACGGCAACACATAGATATTTTAGGATAATTGGGTTTACTCGGGGCAACACCAAGAACATACAGGGCAGCCCACCCCAGGAGGAACCTCTCAACTGGGTAAACCCCTTGACCTCACCACATACCCCTTTTTTGCTTTGGTCAGTATTCGAACCCAAGACCTGCACTATGGGAAATCTTGAGGCTAACATTGCACCAAATGACCAACTGTATTAGCATTCTAAGTACATTAGAATTCTTAGTGGGGACTTATATTTGTTTGTGTTGCCAGATTTGCACAAAATCCGTGCACAAAATCCGCTCGTACCTCGTCTACCTACAACTTTCAATATAATTAGTCTGCATGTAAAGAAAAATCATGTAATCCATATTTTGGTTGCAATATATCTAAGAAATCCATCTATGAGCATAAAATGTGTATCTGATATGTAGAATAGTGGAAACTTATAGGGTTTATAATCTCTTCATATTCTTATAATCTTGCGGGAACTAGAGAGAGATTTTCTTACTAAATCATACTTTCATTCTATTCAAAGTCATGGATTGCATCCTATTTATAGGGAGTGAAAGGGTATGTACCCCTTCATGATGATGAAAGGATACGATGGTTCGGTGTGGTACACTAGTAACTGGCGGAACCTTAGGTTATATTGCAATAATGCATATTAATAGTAAGCTTAGGTTAAATCATAAATTAATTATAACATTCCCCCTCCCTTAATTTTGATTTATTCTTTCATACTTTATAGTAGTGTTGGACCATCTTCATAAATGAGGTGGGATTCTTGTTTATTCACTTTCTTATTGTTGTCTTTTCATTTTGTGCATTCATTTACGAAATGACCATAGTTGCCACATTCGAAACATCTGAATCTGCTTTTGTCTTTGTTTTCTTGACTCATATTTCTTCCATGGACTTTTTTTTTCTTTGCTAAAGCCTCTTCCATGTTCTTTGTTAAAGTTTCTTTCATGACTTCTAACATGGCCTTGATCTCCACGTCCTTTTCTTTTGTCCCATTTTTAGGATGATTATTTGAACTTGCCATTAAGAGTTTTTTTTTGGATAATATTCTTCCTATTGCTTCTTCAAATGGTATTTTTCTCAACTTCTAAATATTGCTCGATAATTGCTATGATCGGTAGGAACTTCTTTGGTACTAAGTTGAGCAACTTTCTCCCAATTATTTTATCTTTCAAGGTAGTATCAAGACTTTTAAACTTGTCTCTTATACTACCCAACTTTCCTGCAAAGTTATTCAAAGTTTCGTTTTCTTTCATCTGTAAGGCTTCTAACTCGCTCCTCAAAGTTTGTAGGTGTACCTTTTGAACCATATCTGCTCCTAGATATCGAACTTTGATTGATTTTCATACTTACTTTGCATCCGAGTATTGTGCAACTTGCATTAAAACATTTTTTGGTAATGTTTGGAAGATCATTGCTTTAGTTGTATTTTTCTTCTTTTCATCTATTTCTTCTTCACCATCAATTGTTTCCAAAAGACCATAAGCATATAAGATTGTTTTCATTAACAATGTCAAAGTAGTGTAATTTGTCTCGGTCAATTTGGGACATTGAAGTGATACATTCCCTTGCTCACAAGTTGATGTCGATGTAATTCCTAGCTTCTTTCTTGTCTTCCTTGCCAGTCATTCTTTCTTGCTTTACCTTGTTGGATTTTTTCTTTCCTATCTTGCCTTCAAACTTGCTTTATTCTTTCTTTATTGTTCTTGCTAATCAAAATGATTTCTAAATTTCTTGCTCTTGCTAATGGATTCAAAGATGAATCGTCTTGCTTTCTTACATCTTGCTTGTCCTTTTGATTGCGCCACATAGATTTTGATCAAACTACACCGATTGTGTACCTTACTTTGCCACACAAGTCTGCTTTTTTGTCACACAAGTCCTGATTACGCCACACATGTTTTACTTGTTTGCCACACAGGTCTTACTCACCACACAGGTCTTACTCGCCACTCAGATCTTGATTTTGCCTCACATGTCTTACTCACTACACATGTCTTATTTGCTTGTGTACCACACAGGTTTCGCTTTGTACCGCACAAGTTTTAATTGTCGCGTAGGTCTTACTTTGCTTTCTTGCTACTTGTTATGCGAATCGATGAGATTCTTTTGATTTGCTATGTGAACCAGACTGGCTCAGTTTTCTTGGTACTTTCTTTGTAAACCACACACGTTTGGTTGACTTCCAATCTTTCTTATGTTAGAATTATTTAAAAATTTGATTTTTTTTTCTCAAATACCATAAACAGATTTTGAAGTAGTTTTAAACAAAAAAGTGTTTAACTTTAAACAAAATATATTTAATATAAATAAAAACGATTTTTATTTTAAATTGTTTTGTTCCTTTTCGGAAATACAAAAATTTTAAAACCTTGAAAAGTGAAATCGGATTTTGACTGTCTTTTGAGTGTACATTTGATAAAGCGGTGTGGGACAGGAATTCCTTCGATTGGATTTCCTGGTTTTGATTCCAACACGAAAATCATTTGATGTTCTTTCGATTGTTTTGGTTTAAACGAAATATCTGGTACCAATTATAGGATGGAAAGGATCAAGAGATGGGATAGATAGATTGACAGAATTTGTTCTATTAAAAAACACAGAGATACATTATTCTATATTTTCTTTGACATTGAAAGTCACAAATTGATTTTTATTAAATTAGTTTAAACAAAACTGGGTGATGGGTCTCCGACTTGTCGGAGATATGAGTGTCACTCAACGAATGAAAGTCGCCGTTCAAAAAAAAAAAGTTGGCTATACCATGCTCCGCGCCGGGTGTCTGGCTGATCGTTAATAAAATTTAAACAAAAACGTAGACGCAACGGTAAAAATAATGTTAATAAAAAAACATAAAACTAAATAATAAAAACGGGAAAAAATATATATTACCGGTTCGGGTCGTCGAAAATCATAAAAGCGAATAATAAGACCGGTTCCGATAATACCAATACCGGTAATGATGTTATTCGCTCATAATAGGTTCAGCTCGTAATGATACCACAACGGTGACAATAATCGCTATAGCTACGATACCAAAAGAAAAACTTGATTTTGAATACAACCGTTTTCAAAAAAAATTATATCAGAACGTTGACAAAAAAAACTAAAAACAGCCGTGCACTCCGTTTTTTGAAAAAAAGTTAACGAAAGAAAGCTATTAAAGGAAAACGAAATTATTAGAAAATTAAACGTGTTAAAAGCGTATATTACATATAGTATAAGGATGAAAATAAAAATATATAAAAAAAACAATGTACGTGTCACAATTTGCACAGATATTCTACTGTTCAACAAACCTTTTCTTTAATCTTATTTATATATTTATAACTAGGATAGAATATCGTTTATTACACATGTTGAATAAATGTAATGTTATATAATTAGTAATAAAAAATTTATGTATTTAAAAATTCGTGTATTACACGGGTTAAATAAACTCGTGTATTACATAGGGTGAATAAAATATAATCTAATTTGTTAACACATACAATCGTCAAAATATGTTTTTAAAAAATGTAACTTAACGTGACAATTATAAATTCAGTTAAGTTAATTTTTAAATTTTTTTTTCAACTAAGTATTAATTTTCTTTATGTAATTGATAAATGTTAATTTATATTAAATTTTTACTGGTTAATAATATAATAACTATCCATAATTAAATACTAAGTATTCAAAAATTAGATTTATATTAAATATTTAAGATTATAGTATTTTAATATCATTATTTAATCGAAGAGAGAGACGAAAAAAAATATTAAGTATGCACCAGAAAGTGACTAGTGTACCATATGATTTTTATTTATTAGTATAAAAAATGTGTCTAACTTTAGAACAAATTATTTAAATAAAACATATTTTTTGTTTCAAAACAAAATTCTTTTTCTTTTGTTTTTTTCGAAAAGCAGGGGACAAGAACAAAAGTTCAGTCACTGGGGCAGAATCCTAAGTACCTTAATGACTCAGTACAATTAAGGAGTGATACCTTATTTTTACCAAAATACAACCCTAAGTATCGTAAGTAATGGGGGTACTACCCTAAACCTTTTTTTTTCATTTTTTAAATTAATTCTTTATTAAAACTAACTAAAAAAATATACAATAAATAAAAAAACTTCATTAATGTAAAAAAATGTACATAACAATAAATAAAAAAAATGCAAGAAATAAAAAAATTTCATTAATTAAAAAAAAGTTACATAACAATAAATAAAAAAAAATATCGATTTATAAATTGAAGTTACACACAGACATGGGTGTCTTTGCTACGTAATTTATCATAGGGCAATTACATATATCCCTTTATAAACGTCATAAATTACATATATAGCCAAACTAAAATTTAATTTACATATATTACCTTTCTAAAAGTTAAAAATATCAAATATATCCATTTTGATTTAGTTTATTAAAAACAAATTTGATAATGACTATTTTACCCTTTTTTTAACTAAAACTTAAACAAAATTGACCAAAATCGATAACCTGCTTTGAAACAAAATTGAAGAAAACACACAAAATTGTTTCGAAATTAAAAACCAAAATTGTTGAAGAAAACACACACCTGCTTTGAAACCAAAATTAAATACCAAAACAATAACCTACTGTTTGAAATACCAAAATTGTTTGGTAATAAAAAACCGAAAATGTGAATTGACAAAAATCAATCCTCCAGAATAATGAAATACAATTGATGGAATCTGAACCAAAATTGATAACGTGAACAAAATCGACAACGAACTTGGATGTTGGAGTTCGAGGTGCACAAAACGGTTTTTTAACCCGAACCGGTTCAAAACCGAACCGAACCGGTTTGGTCAACAAAAAGTCAAAACCGGTTTGAGTTCAAACCGGACCGGTTTGAAACCGGTTTGAGATGGTCCGTTGACCGGTTTAAAAAACGGTTTGAAACCAGTTTTTAATCGGTTCGGTTCGGGTTAAACCGGTTTCAAACCGGTTTAAATGTATAGGTTTCAAACCGGCGGTTTGAACCAGTTTGAAACCGGTTTGGTATAAACCGGTTCACGACCGGTTCGGTTTTCGGTTTGAAACCGGTTTGGTTTTTCAAACCGGTTTTTTTTGTGCGTCTCTAGTTGGAGTCGCATGCGAGAATCAAAGGATGTTGGAATGGATCAGAAAAGATGCCGGTAATGCTTGCAACTAGATGTCGAAAGCGAGAAACTTGATGTCAGAAGCGAGCAGTAGAGTTAGGATCAATGTAATAAGAATAGTAGTTATTTCTTGTAAGGTTAAAAAGATAATTTAAAAAAAAAAGGATATATGTAATTGAAGTTTTGGGTTAGTTATATATGTAATTAGTGTTTAAAATAAGGGGATATATATGTATTCTTCCTTTTATAAAGTTGTTAATAACCCAAAAATTAAAAAAACTTATTACGTATTTTAGATAGAGATGGGGCCGGTGTTAGGCAATCAATCGGGTAGAGGTAGCCGAGTGAAGTAGCCGCAGGGGGTACCTGAGACCTATGCATCGATGTACCTGATTAACCCGAGATACCCGCATGGGTTACCCGAGTACGCCCCCAACTCCCCAAAAATCATTGCAAAACAAATTTTTTACTCTGATTTGGACCGTGGCACCGATTCATTTTCTTCAACGGACTTACGGTTTTGGTTCCAACAATGATGGTTCGAATCATTCAAACGATTCTAGTCTTTCTTCTGATGCAATTTTGATTAAGGAAAAATGATTTCGTTGTGGTTTTTCTGGTTTTGATCTTCTCGCCATAGGAAGGATGTCGCCGCCAATGTTCTTCGAAATTTTTCATAGGAAAACTAAAACTGATTGTTCCGATTTAATCGATGATTAAATATGATGTTCTTTGAAGATATCAAATGAAAATTCGAATCTTTCTTAATGTTGATTGCGAATTTCAGGTTCTAATATGATTAAGGATTGCGAATGTAAAACAGGGATGAAACAGGGGTTGCAATTTTTCCTTTTACAGGGATGGAACGATGAAGATGGTTCTGATACCAATTATTGGGTTTATAGTCTCTTCATATTCTTATAATCTTGCAGGAATTCGAAAGAGAGTTTCATACTAAATCATACTTTCATTCTATTAAAATATCAGGGATTACATCCTATTTATAGGGAGTGAAAGGGTATGTACCCCTTCAAAAAAAAAATTAGACTTTGTGACTATAAGGGATACCGACAATAACAAGTCAAGGCAATCAACATATAAAAGGAATGTATAGCCTAAATATTGTATTCAAACCTATTAGTTGCTTCACCTAAATTAAGAGCTTCTCCTTTCTTGTTGTATATTGCCTATATTAAGGCATGTTCATCTCGGTAATAATATTCATTCAAGCAATCATATAATCTATTCCTATATGGTATCCGAGCCTTCTTGCTCCTCTGAGCCTTCACGATCCAAATACCTATTTCATTTTTTCTTCTCCCATCAATATGAGCAGCACCATTGTTTCAATCACCACACTTCCCCACTTTCCAATACAACTCACGGCCAACAACTTCCCAGTCTGGCGCAAACAAGTTTTATCCACCCTGGTCGGTCTTGATCTTGACCAGTATGTCAATGGCCGAACTGAACCACCACCCAAAGTTCTCGATGGCAAACCCAAGCCTGCCTATCGTCTTTGGTTCTGACAGGACCAGATTCTTCTCGGAGCTCTTCTTAGAGGTTACTGCGATACTATTCAACATATTGTATCCTTAGCCGCAACATCCCATCAACTGTTTAAACGCTTGACAGAAAGCTATGAGAGCGTTTCTAGATCCCGCCTCATCTCTCTCAAATCAAAACTAGCCAGAAACAATAAAGATGAGAGACCAGTTGCAGAATTCCTCAATAAGATGAAGGCTATTGCCGAGGAATTGGCGTTGGCCCAAAGTCTGGTCGACGATTAAGACCTAATCGTCCACATACTCACTCCATTGGGTGACGATTAGAAACACATCACAACTGCCTTTAAAGTTCGAGAGACACCGCTGACTTTCTCTAATTTGTTCGACAAACTAGTCAACTATGAACGATCTTTGTAGGAGACACAATCGGCACCCCTAATTGCCACCGTCAACAACACTCGGTGGCAAGGAAACAAAACTTATTCACGATCCGGTTACGAGGCCCGAAATCAATACATGCCTAACAATTTTGGGCCAAGGTACAACAAAACTCATGGTCAAAACAGTGGGCTGTCTAGAAACTTGCGTGGTAATCGTAACAATATTTTTTGTAAATATTGCAATATTCCAGGTCATGACACTAAAGATTGCAGGAAGTTAGCACAATTTTTAAAGAACAACAATATGACCATCTCGTCGGCACCACCTTCAAGCCCGCTGCTAAACTCCTCGTCGGCAATCTCATCATTACCCACACCACAATGGATGTTTATGTCACACCCTGGTTTTAGGACACCCCGGGCATGTGACAAGATTGACACCTCCAATCAATTTTATTCTTATCCATTCGGATAGATCATAATATTTTTAGCGAAAAACTTTTGGATCGACATTTTATAAATTCTCCACCAAAGGGTTGGTATTGAACAATTCCAATTTCTTGTAAATAAGTAATATTTTATTTGAACGGGAATTTAAATATCCCAGTGTTTTCAAAACATGGTTCAAAAACCATTATATGATCCCCTGCGACCAATATGTATATATAGAGCCACAAGGTAGGTATATATGCCTTACAGACTATCCTTTCGACACCTATCCTTGTAATAGAAATTACAGAGCTATCTCTCGTGCCTAGGGAGTCGAATTCCTTCGACACATAACCCTCTCAAAAACATATTTACATTTATAAAGAAGACTGTCCCACAGGATGAGTCTTTAAAGACAATTCATTGGTGACCTGAAAACATTTAAAAATAAAATGTCAGCGCAAACGTTGGTGATTTATAGAGACACGGAAGTATTTCGGCATGAACAATATTAAAGCCTTTAATCATGATATACACATAGGCAATACTACACACCAGCAGACAGTAAGACCCTAACTAATTTGAGAGTACATCCATAGAATACACAGTTAATCTCCCCTCCGTAATGTGATTGCTAGGGCCACTTCCCCATACAGACTTACTACGGCGGGAGACCCTCCCTCCGTCTTACATAACATACAGATTCGGTGCCAGCCCCTTTATGGGAATTTCACCCATAAAGCATGTATCCCTTGATTAAGTTTTACGTATACTTATGACCTGGTGCATTTCTAATAGTATGCCCTTCACCCATTAAAGTATTTAATGCCTGCTTTGCCATTTTTGCAAAAGTAATTGATTTCAATGTTTTGAAAGCGGATAAACGTAATCACCATAATTGATAGAGTAACGGCTAGGTTAATGGCTTTCTAAGACGTGGTGCTATATCTCTATCTCCTTAAGTCAGTTCCTAAGCGTTTGCTCGTTCTTCGCAGTTTTTCGTTCACCTAAGGCGTCAAAGCGAATACCGGAGGTTTCTGGGAGTGCGATATGTATTTTTGAAGTGGGATAGGAATTCTAAAATTGAAATCACATTTGTGATTGTGTGTGAAATGATCTGGCCAAGCCCTCAATTTATAGGCAATTCCCAAGTCCGTGACGGACCGTTATGGGGTGACGGTCTATGACAATCCGGACTTTTAGGTTAACGACGTTATTTAAATCCAGTTAAATCTTAACCTATTTAACCTCATCACAAACTCCAGGACTATTTCTGTCATTATTTAACCTAAAACTACAAGGACCAAAGTTGTAATTACCCTAAACCTATTATGTTGACCTTGCTAAGTCAAAATTTAGTGTTTATGTCCTGTTTGACTTTTAAAAGTCAAACATGTGTGTTCTTGAGCCAAATTCGAGTTCCATAACCGAAATTCATCCAAGCTTGTAACTGTCATGCGCGATAAAGTCATTAACGTCCATCATTTGAGCATTAAACATTGTTATTAAATCAAATTAATCTCAATTAAGGGCATTAAACCCATAACCGTCGAGTTCATCCCTATTGCGCACAAATTCGTCCATCTCGATCATTATCCTCACAAATTGTACGCCTTCACACCTTGATCGCATCCATCAGAAGCTGTTGCACACACCAATTCGTTCGGAGACGCGGTTAGAGTAGCCGGAGACCAAGCTCGCGCAAGCCGGAGTCCATTTTAGTCAAACTCCACCAATCTGACATCAGTTCTGGTAATAGATTACATCTCTAGTTTCTTTTCAATCTCTAAATCAAAGGCCCTATGATTAATTGGGCTTACAATATCAAATTTGTCATGAACTGGTTTCTAGGGTTCATACAAATTCGGTTTGATAGAACCTTGATCCAAGCACGATCTCAATTCAATCAAATTAGATGGATGGGTTCGCAATCAGTTACACTTTGATAACCCTATGCTAATTTGATCATATGACATCGAATTGACCATGATCCGGAATCTAGGGTTTGCTCATAATATGTTTTGGGGGTTTTGATCTTAGATGCAATCTCAATGCAATTAAACTACAGGGGTAGTTTTGCAACACTCTTATCAGTAAAAGCCCCATGAATCCATCCACTGTTATTATCTAAATTGATCAAATCGATTCCAAGTCCTAATTCTAGGGTTTCGGCTTTCTTAAACCAGATCTAACGATCCAAAACTAGTTGATTTTGAAATTAAAATCACACACCGGTTCGCTTTTGACTAACTAAAAAAACCCCTAATTCATCTTGCTCGATCCTGGTCGAAATTGTGGGATTTGGGACGGGTTCGAACATGTATGCGTTTGGGGAGGGAAGCTCATTGGAGCTTTGGGATAAAACCATATGATCCGGATTCGTATGCGATTTCCCTAGCGGGTGTAATGGTTAAGTTTGTGTGCTGTTGGGGGAGAGACCCGGGTTCGAGCCTCTCCACCCACTGTTATTTTTTAAAAATCGATTTTGTTATTTTTTTGAATATAAAAACATTCCCCATATTATTATATTATTATATTAATATGTTTTGAACCCGTAAACCACCCTTGGACTCGGTTTTGAAATTATAACTATTATTTAATATATTTCCATTTTTAAAATAATATATATTTATATTATTTTCAAACCGGCACTTCAAATAAAATGATATATTTATATTATTTTCAACCCCGTAACTCATTAAAAATAATATATATATTTATATTATTTTTTCCACATTTATAAACATTGTGAAACGTTTCAAACTTATAAAATAATATAATTTGTTATATTATTTACCTACGTTTTTATCCTTGATTAAAATTTATATATATATATATATATTATTTTTTCCACAAAAATGATTATTCTATTAATCCTATGAAATTAAAAATAATATATTAACATATATTATTCTTAAGCGATTATTATATGCACAAACGTACGAATATATTTATTGATATTATTCGGAATTAGAAACGTTCGACACGAAATACTTATCTTAATTATATTTAGAAACCTATAATCCCGTAGATACGTTCGTCTACTCGTTGATCTTACGAATATTCTAGAACGTTCAAACTTCCGTGACGTCGTCACAAAGTCCCATATGACCCTAACTTATGTGTTTATAATTCTAGGGCATACGTAAGCCATGCAGGCTAACACTTGAGGTTCCAAATTTCTAACTTGTGTGATACTACCTACAACGCAATGCAGGTGAGTTTCACGGCCCCTTTTTACTCGTTTTCCTGTTGGGGGACAAACATGTACACAAACCAACATACTTTTACTTGTTTTCCCGTGGGGGAGAAACAGGTACGTAAACAAACAACATTTTACATGTTTTTCCCGTTGGGGGAGAAAACATGACACAAACTATTTTGATTATGGTACTTCACATGATATCACTGTTGGGGCTAAGCGTATTGCAACTATCATTTAAAGTCCTCACACTCACATCGTACTGTTAAAATGGATCTTAGCGTGGTAATGTTTAGTAGTACTACCGGTGCTTGACAAGCCCCACCCATGTTAGTCGCGCTAACTCGATTGGAGGTCGAACGGGTGAAATATTAGCCTAATCACATTAGTCAGAGTTGATAAACATGGCTGGAGGCAAACAAACAAACACATCTCAGCTTCGGTTACGAACGCTTTAGCAAAACAGAAACGTAGGTTAGATACCTATAGATATGCATATCGAATGTACATAATCTGGCAAATACTCTCTTATTGCAAACTTGAAACCTGTGAACTCACCAACCTCGTGTTGACACTTTTCGTACATGTTTTCTTAGGTCGCTAAGGTACATGTTGCACAACTAGGACATGCATGGAGTCCTACTATCACGTCACTCATATGCAAACCGTTAAATCAATTCTCTTACTTTTATTAAACTAAACTTTGGCGCGTTGTTTTGCGCATTTACTTTCTTGTTTAAACGCTTCCGCATTAACTCTGAACTTTTATGTTTTGACATTTTAAGTCCCATATAGTGTCGTTTGATGTAAATGATGCTTGAGATCCTGGTGTGTCACATCCCTAACGGTAAAACTTCGTTAGTGGAATTTAGGGGTGTAACAGATTGGTATCAGAGACATTGATTATAGATAACTAGGATTGCATACAAGACTATAACCCACACACATTAGTTACACGATACAGACACTCATACATGCTACACGTAGCATCTACACATACATTGCATTGCAGGCATGGTGACATCATCTATATCACCCTCTGCTGACGAGGGGCAAGTCATTCGTATTACATCATCATTCCCAGTGGCGACACTCGGGGAATCATCAGAACAACATCCACTCCCGTCCGAGGGCAACAAGACGGAGCCTTCAGAGGAGTCACTTACACCACCATCATCTGCACCCTTGTTACACCACCAGAGCCGAGGAAGACACCGACGTGAGCCTATCAATGACACAATCAGAAATGGTGGGCCTTCTCAAGTCCATGTTATGGATGACACTCAGCACTAGCATGTGTCTCTTTGGGATTTGGGATCGTCGGAGGCGAGTCCCTATTGTACCCACAAGCAACAATACGCCATGTGAAGGCTGACTGTTGCACGCATCATTGCAGAATCCATTGACACATAGTTTTCATCACTTTCCTGAGCCATGGACTCGCGTCATTAGTCGATATGCTGTTGAGAATAGATTGACCACAAGGTTGATAACGCCTTGCTCATTGTATACTCAAACCCTATCCCGACTCAGTTGGAAGGACGGCTACTTTGCATCTTCCAGTAACACATATCTATGAACTAGTTTCACTCCTCGAAGCCACATTTCATGTACATGTTTGTTTCATGTGCATGATTCCATCTACAATCTGTTGGATTGGACTCTCGTATTATGTTCCAACTCGAGTGAATATTCGGAGCAAACGATTTCCGACTACTCATCCTAATATAAGTCCTAGTTGATCAACTTATGGTTGATGGCTAAGCCTTTAGATGACTTATCATATCTAACAACACTCTGTACTCGACAGTACAAACTAAAGGATATTTTGACACGGGACAGGGAGAACTAGGGTGAGCATGCAAAGCAAATTATCATTACGGGTGCACACGTAATAGTAATTTGAGGTGCATGTAAGTCCGGGTGAAACCTAGTGTGTGGATAAATGGTCCTAATCTGTGAATTACAGACTTAAGCTTCCAATGTCAGTAGACGTTCTTGTAAACCCGCTCAACGACTAATTAGTATCGTTAAACCTGTTCAACAGTTGATAGACGCGACTATCAGGTTGAAGAGACTTACAGACACCCTGAGCTATCATCAATGGAACCCATTATTTTATGTCACTATTGTAAGAGCCTTAGTGAACTTAAGACTCTCATCCAAACATGATCACAGAAACCAACTCGATTGAAACTCTGGTAGAACCTCATGACAAAGCCCATCGACTCCAAGTATGTAAGCGGGATTGGAAGAATTCCTTCCTACTAACACGTTATTCCTTACACTCCAACAATATATTCCATTTGACCCTAATGCGTTATCCGGTGACTAATCCTCAGATTAATTTGATTTATACCCCAGGATATCCAACTCTGTAAACGGGCTTCTTCCTTCAAAAAAATGATCCAGTTGTTCTAATGACATTAGAAAACGGGGATTTAATCTAACCAACCATCGATTGAACGCGACTACTTAAACATACACCCTATCTCTTATGTTACTGAAATCTGTATCTCATTAAATTTCTTCTCCTACATGTGAACCTCTTCCCTTAGCCTTAGCATTGACCGACGCTTACCTTATAAGCACGGGTCTCACTAGAAGTCTCAGCATGACTTCACAGATTTCTTACTGGTACGGTCGTACTCCGACTCTATTAGAAACTAAATACACTATAGGGATAATAGACGGTCAAATAATCGAAACAACTCACAATCTTAAGGAGTGTAAACTGAGATTGTCTAGTCATAAGTTTGACATTGACCTCATGCCAGTCACACTTGGCATTTTCGACGTAATTGTCGATATAGATTGGTTATCCAAGAACTGAGCCGAAATCATTTGTCGTGACGAAATTGTTCGCCTTCCTCTCCTGGGTGGAGAAACCCTCTCTGTCCAAGACGAAAGGAGTGGTGCTGTTATGGGCATCATATCTTTAATGAAAGTGCAGAAGTGTCTACGTAAGGGTCATACTGCCATATTGACTCTCGTGGCTGAGCATCCATCTAAAGAAAAGAGGATTGAAGACATACCGATTGTTTGATATTATCCGGAAGTATTTCCCGAAGACTTGCCTGGTCTTCCATCTCATTGTCAACTTGAGTTCCAAATTGATCTAGCACCCGGAGCAGCGCCTATTGCTCGGGCACCCTACAGACTTGCACCCAGTGAATTGCAAGAACTATCTACACAACTACAAGAGTTGTTAGATAAATGTTTCATTCGACCTAGCTCATCGCCATGGGGAGCTCTAGTCTTATTTGTCAAGAAGAAGGACGGGACTTTCCGCATGTGCATCGACTATCGTGAGCTAAACAAAGTGACGATCAAGAACCATTATTCTCTACCCCGCATCGACGATCTTTTTGATCAACTTCAAGGATCATGTTTATATTCCAAGATAGATCTTAGATCCGGTTGCCATCAATTAAGAGTCCGAGAGGAGGACATCTCAAAGACGGCATTCAGGACTAGGTATGGTCACTACGAATTCATGGTCATGCCAATCGGACTGACCAACGCACCCGCGATGTTCATGGATCTCATGAACCGTGTGTGTAAACCGTACCTCAACCAGTTCGTCATCGGTTTCATTGATGACATGCTTATCTATTCCAAGAATACGGATGAACATGAGGAACACCTTCGTTTGATTCTGGAATTACTGAAACAAGAAGAACTGTTTGCAAAACTTTCCAAGTATGAATTCTGGATTCGTGTAGTGCAATTCTTAGGACATGTTGTCAACGAGAGTGGAATACATGTCGATCCATCTAAAATAGAAGCAATCAAGAATTGGGCAGCACCGACAATGCCAACTGAGGTGCGACAATTCCTGGGATTGGCTGGATATTACCGTCGTTTCATTGAAAGATTCTCCAAGATTGCACAACCCCTCACTGCTCTAACTCAAAAGAGTAAACCTTATAACTGGGGTGATACCTAGGAAATAACATTCCAACTTCTGAAGCAGAAACTCTACAGAGCACCAATCCTATCTCTTCCAGAGGGAATGTATGATTTTGTGGTGTGTTGTGACGCATCAATTCAAGGTCTTGGTTGTGTACAAATGCAACGCGAGAAGGTCATCGCTTACGCTTCTCGTCAACTGAAAATACATGAGAAAAACTACACAACTCATGACTTAGAGTTGGGAGCCGTAGTAATTGCACTAGAGATATGGAGACATTACTTGTACGGTACCAAATGCACTATCTACACCTACCACAAGAGTCTTCAGCATATCTTTGAATAGAAAGAGTTGAACATGCGACAGCTCCGTTGGGTCGAACTCTTAAATGACTATGACTGTGCAATCAGATACCATCCAGGGAAGGATAATGTGGTAGCCGATGCCCTAAGCCATAAGAACACCAAACCCAAACGAGTTCGAGCATTACAGCTTACTATTCACACCGGATTACCTAACAAAATCCAAAGTGCTCAACTCGAAGCCCTTAAAGAGGAAAACCTATCGTTGGAAGCCGCACACGGTATGGGCAGAGCGAATATGGGTTCTAGTGTATGGAAACTTAAGGGGACTGGTTATGGACAAAGCTCACAAATCCCGATACTCTATTCATCCAGGTTCTGACAAGAAGTATCATGACCTAAAGGTGCTATATTGGTGGCCAAAGATGAAGGCTGATATAGCCACCTACGTGAACAAGTGCCTGACTTGCGCCAAAAGCCTTTTAGCTTACTTCAACAACCAGAGATTCCTATGTGGAAATGGGAGCAAGTCTCTATGGATTTTATCACCAAATTTCCCCGAACTCCGTGCGGATACGACAACATCTGGGTAATTGTCGGTCGCTTGACAAAATCTTCTCACTTCTTAGCCATCAAAGCAACTGACAAGATGGAGAAACTTACTCGTCTTTACTTGAAAGAAGTAGTTTCTCGGCACGGAGTGCCAATTTCTATCATTTCGGACCGAGACGCTCAATTCACATCACATTTCTGGCAATCTCTATAAAAAGCTTTAGGTACGCGTCAAGACATGAGTACAACGTATCATCCTCAAATTGATGGTCAAACGGAACGTACCATTCAAACCTTAGAGGACATGCTACGAGCTTGTGTGATCGATTTCGATAACACTTAGGAGTCTCACTTACCTTTAGTGGAGTTCTCCTACAACAGTAGTTATCACACTAGTATCAAGGCAACACCATTCGAGGCATTGTACGGACGTAAATGCCGATCTCCGATCTGTTGGGCTGAAGTTGGGGATAACCAACTTACAGGTCCCGAACTTGTATTCGAAACCTCTGAAAAGATCGTTCAAATTCAAAACCGTATGGCGGCAGCTCGTGATCGTCAAAAGAGCTACGCCGATAAGCGTCGTAAACCGTTAGAGTTTCAAGTAGGCGACATGGTTCTTCTGAAAGTCTCACCTTGAAAAGGTGTAATTCGCTTCGGGAAATGAGGCAAACTGAATCCTCGTTATGTTGGACCATTCAAAATAGTGAAGAGAATTGGCCCAATAGCGTATCAACTGGACTTAACTAAAGGACTTGGTGGTGTACACGATGTCTTTCATGTCTCGAACTTGAAGAAATGTCTAGCACACGAGACACTCGCCGTTGTTGTGGAGGAACTACACATCGAGAAACAATTGTGTTTCATTGAAAAACCGGTAGAAATCATGGATTAGGATGTCAAAATGCTCAAACGCAGTAAAATCCCTATTGTCAGAGTTCGTTGGAACTTGAAACGCAGACCGGAATTCACTTGGGAGGGCGATGATCAGATGATGCGTAAGTATCCTCATCTGTTCCAGCAATCCCCGTCAAATTCTTAAGGTACTATTCTAATTCTTTCAATTAGGGGATGGTGTGACACCTCAAAAATTTTATTTATTTATTTTAATTTTCGGGACAAAAATTCTTTCAACTAGGGGATGATGTGACAATCCGGACTTTTAGGTTAACGACGTTATTTAAATCCAGTTAAATCTTAACTTATTTAACCTCATCACAAACTCCAGGGACTATTTCTGTCATTATTTAACCTAAAAATACAAGGACCAAAGTTGTAATTACCCTAAACCTATTCTGTTGACCTTGCTAAGTCAAAATTTAGTGTTTATGTCCTGTTTGACTTTTAAAAGTCAAACCTGTGTGTTCTTGAGCCAAATTCGAGTTCCATAACCGAAATTCATCCAAGCTTGTAATTGTCATGCGCGATAATGTCATTAACGTCCATCATTTGAGCATTAAACATTGTTATTAAATCAAATTAATCTCAATTATGGGCATTAAACCCATAACCGTCGAGTTCATCCCTATTGCGCACAAATTCGTCCATCTCGATCATTATCCTCACAAATTGTACGCCTGCACACCTTGATCGCATCCATCAGAAGCTGTTGTACACACCAATTTGTTCGGAGACGCGATTAGAGTAGCCGGAGACCAAGCTCGCGCAAGCCGAAGTCCATTTCAGTCGAACTCCACCAATCCGACATCAATTCTGGTAATTGATTACATCTCTAGTTTTGTTTCAATCTCTAAATCAAAAGCCCTATGATTAATTGGGCTTACAATATCGAATTTTTCATGAACTAGTTTCTAGGGTTCATACAAATTCGGTTTGATCGAACCTAGATCCAAGCACAATCTTAATTCAATCAAATTAGATGGATGGGTTTGCAATCAGTTACACTTTGATAACCCTATGCTAATTTGATCATGTGACGTCGAATTGACCATGATCCGGAATCTAGGGTTTGTTCATAATACGTTTTGGGGGTTTTGATCTTAGACGTAATCTCAATGCAATTAAACTACAGGGGTAGTTTCGCAACACACTAATCAGTAAAAGCCCCATGGATCCATCCACTGTTATTATCCAAATTGATCAAATCGATTCCAAGTCCTAATTCTAGGGTTTCGGCTTTCTTAAACCAGATCTAACGATCCAAAACTAGTTAATTTTGAAATTAAAATCACACAACTGTTCGCTTTTGACTAACTAACAAAACCCTTAATTCATCTTGCTCGATCGTGATCGAAATTGTGGGATTTGGGACTGGTTCAAACAAGTATGCGTTTGGGGAGGGAAGCTCATTGGAGCTTTGGGATAAAACCATCCCGATCCGGATTCGTATGCGATTACCCTAGCGGGTGTAATGGTTAAGTTTGTGTGCTGTTGGGTGAGAGACCCGAGTTCGAGCCTCTCCACCCACTGTTATTTTTTAAAAATCGATTTTGTAATTTTTTTGAATATAAAAACATTCCCCATATTATTATATTATTATATTATCATGTTTTGAACTCGTAAACCACCCGTGGATTCGGTTTTGAAATTATAACCATTATTTAATATATTTCCATTTTTAAAATAATATATATTTATAATATTTTCTAACCACCACTTCAAATAAAATGATATATTTATAATATTTTCAACCCCATAACTCAATTAAAAATAATATATATCTATTTATATTATTTTTGCAACATTTGTAAACATTGTGAAACGTTTCAAACTTATAAAATAATATAATTTGTTATATTATTTACCCACGTTTTTATCCTTGATTAAAAATAATATATATATATATATATATATATATATTATTTTTGCCACAAAAATGATTATTCTATTAATCCTATGAAATTAAAAATAATATATTAACATATATTATTTCCTTTAAGCCATTATTATATGCACAAACGTACGAATATATTTATTGATATTATTCAGAATTAGAAACGTTCGACACGAAATACTTATCTTAATTATATTTAGAAACCTATAATCCCGTAGATACGTTCGTCTCTTTGTTGGTCCTACGAATATTCTAGAACGTTCAAACTTCCGTGACGTCGTCAAAAAGTCCCATATGACCCTAACTTATGTGTTTATAATGCTAGGGCATACGTAAGCCGTGCAGGCTAACACTTGGGGTTCCAAATCTCTTACTTGTGTGATACTACCTACAACACAACGCAGGTGAGTTTCACGGCCCCTATTTAGTCATTTTCCTGTTGGGGGACAAACATGTACACAAACCATCGTACTTTTACTTGTTTTCCCGTGGGAGAGAAACAGGTACGCAAACAAACATCATTTTACATGTTTTTCCTGTTAGGGGAGAAAACATGGCGCAAACTATTTTTTATTATGGTACTTGACATGATATCACTGTTGGGGCTAAGCGTACTGCACCTATCATTGAAAGTCCTCACATTTAAATCGTACCGTTAATATGGATCTTAGCGTGGTAATTTTAGTAGTACTAATGGTGCTTGACAAGTCCCACTCGCGTTAGTCGCGCTAAATCGATTGGAGGTCGAACGGGTGAATCATTAGCCTAATCACATTAGTCAGAGTTGATAGACCTGGCTGGAGGCAAACAAACAAACACATGTTAGCTTCAGTTACGAACGCTTTAGAAAAACAGAAACGTAGGTTAGCTACCTATAGATATGCATATTGAATGTACATAATTTGGCAAATACTCTCTTATTGCAAACTTGAAACCTGTGAACTCACCAACCTCGTGTTGACACTTTTCGTACATGTTTTCTCAGTTCGCTAAGGCACAGGTTGCACAACTAGGACATGCATGGTGTCCTACTATCACGTCACTCATATGCAAACCGTTAAATCAATTCTCTTACTTTTATTAAACCAAACTTTGGCGCGTTATTTTGCGCATTTACTTTCTTGTTTAAACGCTTCTGCATTATCTCTAAACTTTTATGTTATGACATTTTAAGTCCCATATAGTGTCGTTTTATGTAACTGATGTCTGAGATCCTAGTGTGTCACATCCCTAACGGTAAAACTCCGTTAGTGGAATTTGGGGGTGTGACACGGTTCGTCACCGCAGACCCATGACGGACCATTATGGCCGGTGACGGTCCGTAACTGCTCTAGGTTTTGCGAGTCAGCATCCATGTGTCAGCCTTTGGTTGAATTGTGGCGTAACGGACCGTTACTGGGGGTGACGGTCCGTTATAGGGTAACACGCTTCAAATCGCCATCATGAGTCACCAGGACACGTGTCCTCACCCTGGTCAATTCCTTCCTCAGGTCGTAAAAGACCTTTACCATGGGTGATGGTCCGTCACCGACTCAAAACTTGTCTTTTTTGACTTTTTAATCCTTGAACTTTGGGATAATTGCATAGTTAGTCCCTGGAGTTTATTTCTTGACAAAATTGGATCATTTTCTTGACTGGTGTTGCATCCTCCCCACCTTTGTTTAAATATCATCCTCGAGATTTTACCAAACATGTGCTGATATTTCTTTCTTATTTCTGATTCCAGTTCCCTAGTATATTTAGGACCACGCCTGGAGTTCCATTTGACCTTGACCAAAACCAGTCTTTTCTTTTTCAAATTTTTGACTTGACGGTCTTCTATTTGTAAGGGTTGTTCTACAAATTTTAGCTTTTCGTTTATCTCTACATCTTGTAGAGGCATTACCAGGGATTCATCGGCTAAACATTTACGGAGATTGGACACATGGAAAACATCTTGTTCTCCATTCATTTTGTCTTGTAATTCTAGCTGATAGGCGACATGTCCAACTCTTTTTAGTATCTTGAATGGTTCCACAAAACGTGGACTTTGCTTTCCTTTCTTTCCGAATAGTACCACACCTTTCCAGGGTGATACTTTTAATAACACCTTGTCGCCTATATTAAATTCTAAACGCTTTCTCCGTTTTTCGGTATAGCTTTTTGTCTGTCTCGTGCTACCTTTAATTTTTCTCGAATTTGTAATATTTTTTCAGTTGTTTCCTGAACTATCTCAGTTGATTTTCTCCAACTTCCGCCCAGTAGAAAGGTGTTCTACACCTTCTACCATATAAGGCTTCGAACAGTGCAACCTGAATACTAGTATGATAACTATTAATATAAGAAAACTCCATCAAAGGTAAGTGGTCATCCAAATTTCCTCCGAGATACATCACACAGGCTCGAAGCATATCTTCTAGATTTTGAATCGTCCTTTCGCTTTGCCTATCCGTTTGAGGATAATAAGTAGTGATAAGGTTCAATCGAGTTCCAATAACTTTCTAGAAGCTTTGCCAGAATTGAGACATAAAACGGCTCTCTCTATCTGACACTATGGATAATGGCATGCCATGCAATGATACAATTTCATTTATATACAATTGTGTTAATTTATCCATGCTGAAGGTTTCCTTCATAGGTAGGAAATGAGCAGATTTTGTTAATCTGTCTATGATAACCCAAATGGTATCATTTCCTCGACTGGTTCTAGGAAGGTTTGTAATGAAGTCGATGGTTATCATTTCCCATTTCCAAACAGGTAATTCAAGTTGTTCCAATAAGCCAGATGGCTTTTGATGTACTGCCTTAACCTGAGAACAAGTCAAACATTTTGTAACATACACAACAATGTGTTTCTTCATTCCTGTCCACCAATAGTTAGCTCTTAAATTCTTATACATCTTGTCACTCCCTGTGTGCATGGTATATTTTGATTTATGAGCTTCTTTGAGAATTCTTTCTCGTAGGTCTCAAGTAGCAAGCACCCATTAGTATATTTTGATTTTCAACACCTTAACCTACATCCTATGGCATTCCAGCTATTCTCAGAGCTCTTAGTTTAAGTTTAGATACAATCCTTCCTATTAGTATCTAAATCCCTTAAACTGCGGCTCTGATACCAACTTGTCACACCCGTAATACAGGACAGTTATCTAACCAGAGTAGTACCTCCAACAGATATATTCCCACGAAAGAACGACGGGTCTAGGAGAGATTTATACACCGCTCTTTCCTTAGATAGAATATTCCGTTTATCAAATAACTACATACTGGTTAGAAGGTTGCCTTCTAGTTACTGTGACGTTGATACCAAAAACACGCAACGGAAGACTTAAAATCATAACTATTATATTTCATATATATTAATGTTTTACAATAAGTACTTCCTGGTAAATACAACATATTGTTCCTAGCAGAAACACATATAACATTGGCCTTATAGTTCACAAAGAACATGCCGTCTACTTAGGACTTACGGTCACCCAAAGACCTACCCTTATTCATCCCTATCTCAAAACATATGTACATCTTCTGGAATGCCAACTACAAGTTAGTGGTCACCTGTGCTAAAAAAAATTTGAAAACATTTCGATCAACACAAGGCTAGTGAGTTCATAAACAAAATCGTATTTTTCACAACTTGTATCCTCGATACAAGAATACCCCAAGACCTCAGCTTTACTCGGGTCTGGGTCTAATAATCATCCCTCCCAATCCATCACCCAGTAAGCTCAGCTTTACTTAGGTTCTGAGTCTACAACACACACATATATATATATATACAGGTAACTCCCTGGCTTCCGGATACAGGTCCGACCAAATACAAGAAGATCAGTCTCGCCCGTTAGTCCCCCCCAATCATGGCCACAATAAGTACATATTCATGAGATATATATATATATATATATATATATATATACGGATGGTATTGGGATCTCATATAAAAATCATTTACAAAACATTTTATAGAGAACAGTTCAGACGAACTCACCTTAAGCAGAACCTCCTTATGAGTAATACAATAATCAACACCTCGACAGAACCCTAGATTATATCCGATATTATCATAATCAATATCCCTATATTAGGTTTACACAAAGGAACCTCGGGGTGTTCAGAATCTTTACCTCGGTACTATATACGGCAGTTTGCGGACGTTTTTCTAGAAATCGGACTCTCGTACGTGAACCACGGCTTGGGATCAGAACACTAGGGTTTGTGTGTGTATTTTATGGTGTGTTGAGTGTGAGAAAAGTGTTGGGATCGACCATCTATTTATAGGGTGAGAACGAACTCATGTCGGACCGACATCTAGGACCATCTTGGTCTGAATTCCTTTATGACACCCATATCGGACCGACATACAGGTGTATTTCGGTCCGAAATCCTTTATGGCGGCTTATTTGACGTAGCGCCCACATATCGGACCGACATATAAAATCATATCGGTCCGACTTAGGGCTGAGTCATCAGACACGCATATGATAACGTGTCATTCTCTCATGATTTCCTTCCTCTTCACATGTCGTTCCAACATCGACCAAATTTCAAAACTCTTCATTTTTAACCCTTGATCTTTGGTATATTTGTAATTCAACCCTTGGACTTCAATTCCTGACATCTTTAGCCTTTATATTACTTGGTAATTATATGAGTGTTACAGTAAGTATATCTATGTATCCTTTATGTTTAGGGCATTGTTGAACATGAGACATGGATGAAAGTTATTTCTCATATGTTGTTCAACTATTCTTGTTCTCCTCTCAAATTCAAAGTGGTCTAAACAAACTACTCTTAGTTTGAGCGTGGCCATCCGTTTTATACCAGTTCAAATTAAGGATCTCCTGATGAAAGGAGAACATAATTCCTTTGGTCACGTACAACTCACACTTAACTTCAGATTTATTGCCAATCATACCCCTATTACTGCCTTTCACGGAACAACGTTTGGTATGGTCAAAGAACAAACTATAGTTAAAGTTAGTTCAAATATGTGCCTTGGTTCGAAGGATCGACAGATCTTACAATGTTCAAAACTTCTCAGGACCTTGATCTATGAAGATAGTTTTGAAACGAATTACGTCCAATATTAATTCTCTAATGAATATATGTGAATATGATCTCCGACTACAAGGACTTTCATTCAAAATGAACCAATCATCTGTTGGATATATGATGTCCGACTGTCAATTAAGTCAACGTTACTAACGAGGTACGATTCAAAGAGTTACACTTTGGGCAACGAGTAAATATATAATATTTAATTGTTAAATATTATTCACGAAAGACGGATTTATTATTCGGCGGATTAATATTTAGAGAAATATTTATCGGTGATTGAATTAATTAATTATTTAGTGAAATAATTATTTACAGGGAACAAATGTTTAAGATGTTAAACATTTAAAGAATGCATTTTTACTGATTATTTATAATTAGTAAAATACAGGATTTAATAGTTAATAGTTAATTATTACATGGGTATTAACTGTTAATACCTCAGGGGCCCGGTCTGTAAATAGAGTGGTTATAAATATAACCCTAACTAATAACCCTAACACTGATTCTTAGCCACCAAGGGTTTTCGAAAACCCTCCTCCCTTTCTCAGTTTTGGTCGATACCACCACCATCGCCTTACGCCGCCGTGAAGCCGGCCACCACTGCTACGAGCCACCATCGTTGTCGAACGCCACCGACGTGACTAGTTCCCCTCTGCACAACTCGTGTGACATTTTGTTGTAGTTTTTTGTGTACATGTCATCTAGCGTGACTCTAGTTGATCTGAGGTGTTCTGATTTGGTTACCGTCGAAGGTATAAGCGTTGAACACTCTTTGGTTGAGTTTTATTTATATTGTTTATACACGTGTAATCGGATCATTGTCTGGAATCCATATCTGATCTGATATTGTACTCTAAATGCTTCCGCTAAAATATATCTGATTTATTTAGTTAAAAGAGTTTAAATATTATTTGTTTTAAAAGTTAAAACTGGTATAATGATTCCCAACAGTGGTATCAGAGCCACCTATCCACGCGTTTAGATATATTATTTTTATTAAAGCGATCTATTGTTTTATTTGTCAAAACTTTTGTTTGACAAAAGATCGAGCCTTATTCATTTGTTGTGATTGTGCTGATCAAATCGAGCACTATAGACATGTGGTTATGTTGTTTGTGTTGGTTGATTTTTCTTTGTATTTGTATGGGTTATTTGAAACTCGTTGTAATAGTTAGGTTTATTTTATTCATTTATTTTTAGTATATTTGTAAATAAATATTGTAATCCTAAAGAGACGAAGACTTGAAGACCAAGGCAGAAAATGACAGGATTAAAGATGGAGATCTTGGACTAAGTGGGAGATAGCAGATTTGTTGATTTTGTTATCTCTTAGACCAGTCTGGTTTTCGTTTGATGGCTCGAACGAAACCGGACAATTTTTCCTAGTTGCTCGGTTCCTGTGTTTTATTTATTTTTGTGGTGGTGATATAATTATTTATGATAATAATTAAACCGTAAAATTTTTATAAATTTTTTTACACAATTTAAAAACGACGAGAAAGTTAAATTGTTTATTTTTCTCGAAAAGGTTATTAAATAAAATGGGTGTTTTATTTAAAAGTAAAGCAAGTTTTAAATTTAATAGTTTTATTTAAACAATTTTAAATTAATTAAAAGAGTTGATATAGTTCGCGATAAACGACCAATTTAGGTTAAATAAGATATTTAAAATTGGATCGTGTCGAGCGTTGAAAGGCTTTTCACGAACTAAATTAGTAAAAATGGTTTAATAAAATTGCACGACTTGAATCATGCTTCTCGTCGTACAAAATATTTTTGACCCTAAACGGTAATTTTAAAACTTTAAAGAAATCCTAATATAAAATCGATATTTCTACGTCACCCTAAATTGTAACACTTCAACTGATCTATCCGAACCCCGATGTTAGTGAATTACACTTCATCCGGCCCTACGGTTTTGGTTGAAGGTAGAACCGTGTTTCCTAAGTTACTTAGGTCGGGTCTACAGTTACAATTGAAGGACACATATCACTAAGTCATTTAAGTGGGCGTAGTTGAGGGAAACATATCCAAGCTTGACAATACTTGTCATGCCCCTCAAACCAAAAATTGTATAGTTGATACAATTGGTAATCGTTACCTACCTACCTACCTACCTAGCTATGCCAGTGGAGAGTGCTAAGCTATTCACTGAGACATGGTGAACCGAGATCTCATTCCTAATTATATTATTTTTCAATTGGGTCATAAATTTTAATTAGGACGTTATGCATGAAAATACTAAAACTTTATTTTGAATTTTGTAGATGTTTAACGAAACTAATCCTAACTCCTCATTCTCCCTAAAGTCAATCCTTGAGAAGGATAAGATTGACAACTCCAACTTTATGGACTGGTTCCGAAACCTGAAGATTGTCATCAGGGCTAAGAACAAAATTTATGTTCTCAAGGAACCAATCCTAGAAGAACCATTTGCTGCTACGGGCCTGGCCTGTAAGACCTGGGATAAGCATGTTGATGACTCTATCAATGTCTCTTGCTTGATGCTGACATCTATGATACCAGAGCTTTAGAAGAATCTGGTGGACATGCAAGCGTACGACATGATTAGGCAACTTCAGGAAATGTTCCAGCAGCAGGCCCGTCATCAACGCTTTGAGGTGAGGAGATCACTGATAAGCTGTCGTATGCAGCCAAGCACGGGTCGTGCCTCACTAGGCACGCCCCCGTGCTCAGCCAGAAAAAGGACAAAACGACATTTGTCCCCCGACCAGGTATAACACAGGGTCGTGCCCCACAAGGCACGCCCCCGTGTCCAGTACCCATGCAATATGTTCACGACAAAAGTGAAATGGGTACGACATGGTCCCAACACGGGGCCGTACTCCACTGAGCATGGGTCGTGCCCCACTTTCCAGACAGTATAAATAGAGCATGCCTTGGTCATTTTGGGAGGTTGGTTTTCTGGGGAGAAAATACACACTTTTGGCATTCGGGAACCTGGGTTTTGGGGCTGTTTTGAGGCTTAAGAAGGTCGATTCACAATCAAGGAGTTGTTTTAACACCACCATATCATTCCACCTTGAAGCTTTGGTTATATCCTTTGGTCTTATTATTATTTGCATTCATTCTTATCATTCGGTTGTGTTGTGTAAGCTCATTATGAGCTAAGCATATTTAATCATCCTAGTTTGATGAAGCTTTGTTAATCATGTTAAACTTATGAATTTGGCAAGTATTATTTTAATGTTATGATAATTTTATATTAATCTGTTGATGGGCATGCATGCTTGAATGTTTATGGCATAGTTATAGGGTTATAAATGTGAAATCATATCATGTTGGAAAACTTATGAAATTAGCATTTATTCATGATTTTATATCTTCATGTTTAATTTCATGACTAAGTATTAGGAATGATCTTTGAAATCTTAACTAGTGAAATAAATATTAGAGCATGCATCCCGTTTAATCATGTTTGGAAAAGCTACGATAACATTATGAAACTTCTTTGACAAAAATTGTGTTAATTAAAGTATTGATAACTCGAGCTTAATATTTGCATGAATTTATCTTAGAACTTTATAAGTTAAGAGATTATATAAATTTTATCTAATTAAACTAGCTTTAAGTGAATATTGTGTAAATTGCTCACTAGTATATTTCTTAACAGTTATGGAGTTAGTCACCTTGAAAGGAATCTAATTCGACCGCTTAACCGAACATTAACATAATTGTAAAATCGCCATTCATTTGTCTCACATTATTAGTAAAGTGGATTCCAAGGTAGGATGATAATTGTCTCAAATTGTTATTTCAATCAAACTTAATTTTAGTGATTAAGTCATCCTTTGTTATTATTTAAGTCAAATTTCCAAAAACAAAACAAACAACTATTTTCATATCAATCGGTTCCATTAATTATTTGGATTAAGTAGTAAAACTGGGTTCATGGATTGATACTCGGTTCTTATCGATTCTATATTACCACCCTACATGTACACTTGCCTTTGTGTGTGTAGTCTAGTTTAGGTGAAAACCATTTTTACAACTTATATTTGTGTGAAAATCTTAATTAAAATATTTATATAGTTCACGCACATCATGTTTTTGACGCCGTTGGCGGGGACACGGTTATTAACAAACAATCAAAACTTTTAATGCGTCAATTGTAGATATTAGTAAATATTTTCATTCATCTTTATTTTATACCATTTCATTCCTTTAAAGAATATATTTATTCTTAGGTAATGTATGTCCACCACACCTGACCCTGAGCTTGTTTCACCATTTTCGGAACCCGAACGACATTTTCTTCACAAACTACGAGAACGGACATGAACGATAGCTGAGGCGATCGCAGTCTAGAGGTTTGAGGATACACAACCTAAAGATAACATGACAGACCAAGAAGAGGAAACGAACATGACGTACTACGCCAAACCGTCCCTCAATGGTTATGAGTCTAGTGTAGCCCAACCAGCAATTGCAGCTATCAATTTCGAAATAAAATCAAGCATCATTCATTTGGTGGAGACTTCTGCTCAATTAAACGGTTTACCAGATGAGGATCCCAATGCTCATATCGCGCGTTTTTACTTTTAAGATCCATAATTGTTCGGATGACGCTGTTAGACTTAGGCTCTTTCCATTCTCACTTCATGGCCGAGCCATGGACTTGCTAGATGCACTGCCGGCCAGAACCATCACGACATGGGCTGATATGGCCGAGCAGTTTCTGTTAAAATACTTTCCACCTGATAAAACTGCCAAGTTATGATCAAGCATCACGGGTTTTTTTTAGAGTCATTGCACGCAGCTTGGGAGAGGTACAAAGGCCTCCTTAGAAGACTCCCACATCACGGGCTCGATCCTTGGCTTCAATGCCAAACTTTCTATGAATCTATCTTGGTAGCATACAAACAAGCCGTCGACCAATGCGCTGCAAGAAATTTCGGGGGAGCCACCCAACCGAGGCATTCCAAGCACTGTAGAAGGCCGCTACCAAGAGTTTTGCTTATAATCCTCTATGAGCTAAACCAACCCAGAACGGTATACATCACATTGATTCCGACACTTTAGTTGCAGCTCAGTTAAATGCGCTTACAAAAAATTTTGAACAAATGTAGACTGAACTTAAGAAAGCGCAGCTTCAATGTGACACATGTGGAAAACCACACAAACACAAGCGAGTGTCAGCAAGCCATGGTAGTAGAAGAGGTTGATTAGATAGGAGGGCAAAAAAATTCAGACGGAAACAATTATAACTCAAATTGGAGAAATAACTCGAACTATAGGGAGGGGAACAATAATCAACAACCCAGGGGTTCAACAGACGACCACCAATCAAACAACATAATGCAATTTTTCAACCCAAGCAGCAATTTCAAGGTCCAAGTAGAAGCAACTAGACTAGTGGGGAATCAAGCGTGGAAAATTTGTCACAACAACTTCTAGCTAGCACATAAACTTTTAAAAAACTGGCCGAACAACAAAATCAGAGAAACGAAGAGCGTTTCCAGAAGTATGAAGAAGAAATGAGAAGTCAAAAAGCATCTATGCAAACCATTGAAAATCAAGTAGGGCAAATGGCACAGCTGCTCTCTGAAAGGCAACAAGGAAGCCTTTCGAGTAACACTGTGACCAACCCTAATGCACATGTGAAAGCTATCACTCTGAGAAGTGGTAGAACTACTGAGGAAAAAGCAGCATCTGCATCACAGCCAGATGTTGAAGAAGAAGATTCCCCCATCAGGATACGTGAGAAGCAAGTTCTGGCAAATAAAAGACAACCTAAAGAGGTGACACGGACATACGTCCCACCAATCCCATATCCAGGACGCCTAAAGAAGGATATGATGGAAGAACAATATGGGAAGTTTTTGGGACTGTTCAAACAGTTGCATGTAAACCTACCATTTGTAGAAGCTCTTGCTCAAATGCCGAATTATGCAAAATTCCTAAAGGGAGTCTTAACTAACAAAAAGAAGCTGGAAGAGTTGTCACATGTGATATTAAATGAGTAATGCTCAACCGTCCTGCAAAACAAGCTGCCCATAAAGATGACAGACCCAAGAAGTTTCACCATCCCTTGTCTAATAGGAAATCTACCTGTTAGCAATGCCTTAGCCAACTTAGAAGCCAACATAAATCTAATGCCATATGCAGTCTTTGAAAAATTGGAATTAGGAGAGCCTAAACCAACTCGTATTAGCATCCAGCTAGCCGACCATTCAATAAAATACCCCACATGCATAGTTGAAAACTTGTTGGATATGATTGATAAGTTCGTCTTTCCTGTTGACTTCGTGATCTTAGATATGGAAGATAATAAAAATGTTCCACTCATTCTAGGACGACCATTCTTAGCCACAGCTAAAGCTCTTATTGACATTTGCACGGGCAAGCACATTAAGGGTAGATAGTAAGGAGATAACATTTGACATCGGACGATCAATGAAGCATCCACAGCACCATGACGATTCACTCTACTTCAACGGTATTTGTTATTCCATTGTGAGTTGTCATCTAAGAGAGACTAGAGAGGCAGAGGACTGTGATACACAATTGATCAAAGAGACACCCTTTGAAACCAACTTCGTGCAAGAGGAGATAACACAATTGGAAAGCCAAGAAACTTCCATCGGTCTCGAAGTTTGTGAAATCATCAACTGAGATTCAGAACCCAAGGCAAAAACCTTCTACCGAGGATCCACCTGTTCTAGACCTGAAAGAACTTCCGTCGCATCTGGAGTATGCTTTCCTAAAAGAGAAATCTCAACTTCCTGTCATCATCTCGTCTAGTTTGACGAATGACGAGAAAGCTAAACTACTCGATGTTCTCAAAGCACATAAAAAAGCAATAGCCTAGAAGATAATGAATATTAAAAGGATAAATCCATCATTTTGTACGCATAAAATTCTGATGGAAGATGATTTCCGGCTAGTCATTCAACATCAAAGGTGGCTAAACCCCAGCATGTAGGAAGTCGTAAAGAAAGAAGACATAAAACTGCTCGACGCCGGGTTAATTTACCCAATCTCTTATTCACCATGGGTAAGCCCCGTGCAGGTAGTCCGAAAGAAAGGAGGTATGACACTCATGACGAATGAGAAGAACAAGTTAATTCCCACTCGTACCATGACCGGATGGAGAGTCTACATTGACTATCATAAATTAAACGATGCCTCAAGGAAGGAAAATTTCCCGTTGCCCTTTTTTGATCAAATGCTTGAAAGGTTATCCGGAAGGATGTTCTACTGCTTCCTTGACGGCTTCTCCGGATACTTTCAGATCCCCATCCCTCCTGAAGACCAGGTGAAGACAACATTCACCTATCCTTACGGAACATTTACTTACTGACGTATGCCTTTCGGACTGTGCAATACTTCCGCTACATTTCAAAGATGCATGGTAGCCATTTTCCATGATATGATCGAAGATTCTATAGAAGTATTCATGGATGACTTTTCCATCTTTGGTGACTCCTTCGAACATTGTCTGAGTAACTTGGAGAAAATGTTGCCTAGATGTGAAGACGCCAACCTGGTTCTAAATTGGGAGAAATATCACTTGATGGTGACAAAAGGAATAGTGTTAGGGCACAACATTTCACAAGAAGAGCTTGAAGTTGATCGATCTAAAATAGATACCATATCAAAACTTCCTGTAACACTCAAAAATTCAAATTGATTTAAACTTTTTAAATACGACGCGGAAGCGATCCCAATTACAACATTTAACTTATCCACATGTTTTAGTTTTACAAAGAATAATTTAACTACATAATTTTTCACAATGGTAGTTTAATCAAAAGTTAACACCCACAAGTTATCCACAACTTGTAACGACTCCAAATAATTTGTAAAAATCAAAAACCAACTTTGAGAATCCAATATCCACCTTAGGCGAGACCCGAGATCACTCCGGATCTTTCCTACATTCAAAGCAACAATTTGAATATGGTTAGTAAAGATAAGTAGCCCTAGGGACCTCTCCACAAGTCCCATAATGACTACTATGTCGGTAGACTCCCCACTCATGGGTAAAACCCAAAAAAAGTCATTTCTAAGAATAAAAATTTCTGACATGGTTGTGTTCAGAATGAATACAACCGTGTTCAGATGAACACAACCTTGTTCCCTCTCAGCATAAGGAGGTTTCTAACATGGTTGTGTTCAGATGAACACAACCATGTTCCCTGAACATAACCGTATTCAGATGAACACATCTGTGTTCCCCTTTAACACCAGAAAAAGCAAGGTTGCTGACATGGTTGTGTTGAACACATCTGTGTTCCCCTTCAACACCAGGAAAATCAAGGTTGTTGACATGGTGACAACACCTTCCATTATCACCATTTCTACAAATTCTTGCATATAACAAGTATGTAACATATATTTACTTGATTTCTAACCATACAATGTCTACCACATTAACTAGCATTAATTTTTTAGTTTATTCACCCCATTACAAGAACCACTACTCATTTACCGTTTCAACCCATTCCAACCCGTTTATATCTTTGTGCAATACCACACCAATATAACATGTATAACAACACATACGAGTTTACCCCCACCCATTTATCACCTCTTAGTTGGCTTACAATGCCGCGGTGCGAGAACCACAACTCGTCTTACCCGTTTTTGGAGTATTTAACTCCAAGTCGACCCTTTGAAGTATTCCACACTTCTTATTTGGTTTACGACTCCTCGATGTGAGTACCACAACTCGTCTTACCCGTACTTGGAGTATTTGACTCCAAGTCCACCCTTTGAAGTATTCCACACTTCTTATTTGGTTTACGACCCCTCGGTGCATGATGTGCCATAATTTATACATGTTTTGCATATATAATAATCCCCATGTTATGGTACTAATTGAATAATAACCTTGCAATTGATACTTAAAAGTTCATATTTTATAATTACAGGTTATTCGGTGTCTTGATATAAACAAAGCTAAAACCAATAAAAAACACCAAGAAATCAAGCTTCTAAAAGGATCATTCTCGAGCTTTGACCCCCAAGAAGTCAAAATTGGTCAACAACAAGTCAACCAACAACTAAAATAAAAAGTAGGGAACAGGAAGGGCAATGCACGGTCGTGCATTGCATTGCACGGCCGTGCAAACCCTTACTTGCTTCCCAAGGACTCAGTACACTGCCATATGTACCCTGTTTGATACCCAAGGTGTTTGTACGCCCGTGAAAACAAATGCACGGCCGTGCATTGCTCGCTTTGCGGCCTATAAATAGATGGCTTGGGTTCTTGGTTCTATAAACCTCACCACACCTCAAGAAGCTATCTAGAAGAGAGAAAGTCGTAGATTAGAGTAGAGAGTAGAGAGTACAGAGGCTCCTCCTCTTTGTCCACAATAGGGGAGCCTACGAAACTCAGCGTTACGCTAGTTAATATTGTCATTCGTGGCTATACTCTCTGTATTGCTAGGGTGAAGATGAAGTTTGGTGTACGTTAATGTTTGACGTATTAATCTAGTGGTATGTTTATGTCTTTAATTATTCGCTCTTAAAACCATCTTCTAGGTGGGCTTTTTATTATTATCTAAATCCGTCTTTACACTTGTGAGTGTTCTTGATTTTAAAGTGTAAGACAGTAAAACCTTTTTAATCAAACTCCTCTTGATGCTTGTACGTATTTATACAAGTGGATTTAGATAAGCCAAGTCTAATCACCTTTTTAATAATAATAACTAAGCATTTAAGTTCGATGTCCTAAACCAACATGGAGATAGCATTCAAAGAGTTGAGGGTAACGTTCTCCCTATCTGGAAATCATTACCATTTTATTTTTAAAGATTATAATTTGTGAACCAAATGTTGTGAGAATAAGGCTCTAGCGGTGTACCATTCACACGTTTGTATTAGTCATACCAACGGATTAGTCAACTTAACATTATCATATACTAAGCGGATTCGAAGCCCAAAGCAATACTCTTTGTGACCAGATCATTTTAGAGATATTTACTTTTCTGCTATTTACATTTATGCTACACACTTCATTAACGTTTTTACTTTTCTGTCATTTAGTTTACCATCATTTACTTTTCTGTCATTTACTGTTCTGTTTCACAAGCACACAACACCCACTCACTAATTAAATCGGCTAAACGATAACAAACGTTGAGTATTGGAACTCGACCGTGTCCATTGGTTTGATACTTGGTTCTTACCTAAACAATATTACGCTGCAATAGGTACACTTGCCTATTATGTGTGTTTTAAGTTTTAAGTAATTATCATTTTATGTTATAAATTTAAAACCTAATCTCGTGAAACCATATTTAATTATATAATTAAACTAATATCACACGCAGCTATCAGTGCGAGTACCACAACTCGTCTTACCCGTACCTGGAGTATTTGACAGTCCACCATTTGAAGTATTCCACACTTCTATACACCATTTCACCAAATTGTCACATTTTGTTTGACTATATACCACATAAGTCAATTACACCAAATTGACTACGTTTACATATTAGTTTGACTATTTACCATATAAGTCAAATTACACCAATTTCACCCGATTTACATATTCGTTTAACTATTTACCACATAAGTCAAATTACACCTAATTCAACATAATAGTTTGACCTTATACCACTAAAGTCAAATTACACCAATTTCACCATTATCCACAATGGTTTGAGTTATACCACATTAACTCAATTTTATATCAATTTCAGCATTATCCACAATGGTTTGACTTATACCATATTAAGTCAATTGAATCCAATTCTACCACATACTACATTCAAGTTGACTCTTGACCACATTGAGTCTTTTATTCCAATTAACCACATTAGTTAATATAGTTTGGCTAAATACCACTTAAGCCAATTTACACACATTATCACACATCAATGGTTTAGTTTAACTAAATTTCCACTTAGGGTCAAACATACAAGTTCTACCATAGCCATTAAACATTGACTTTATACCATGAAAGTCAAACATATTAACAAGATGTAAATAGCATACCACATAAACTACTTACACATAGACTACTTATCTAATACTAAGTAAGTGCAAAGCACTTACCTTTGCCAATAAAGGTTCCAATCGGTCTTCAAAGCTAACATATTTAACGCCTTGATCACCTAAACATTGCACATGTTTTAGTAATCTAAATTACCCTTATACATACATTAATTGGAGTTTAACACCCACCCAAGATCTTATGATCTTAACTATCATCTAACTTGGTTTATTTAGCTTTACACAAGCTTTTAACCTTCCTAATCAAAATCAACCCATTTTGACCCGTTAAGTTTTCACCAAATTTCCACAATTTCATCCAATTTGTGAATCACCAAATCAATTGGGTTTTCTACATGAAAATGTGTTTATATTACACCATAAACACTTAACAACAATCAATTCACCAATTAAACATCCCAATTGAAAAAGCCCCAATTTGGGTCTCAAGAACCCTAATTTTCAAAACTTCCAATCTGGTGAATTCAACATGAATTGATTACTCCTGTAGCTTTAGTAATGCTAGATTAACAACCCTAACTAACATTTGATTCACCCCTGCCCTCAATTTATGTCCATTAGGGTTCATCAACACAAACCCTTTTCAAGAACATGAAATTAAATGGAGGAAATGAGATAGAGATGATTCTTACTTGTAAAGATGAAGGTGTTGTGCAATCCATCCCTTCAACCCAAACATGCAAGCTTCAAATATGAGTTTTATTGATCAAAACCCTTTCTCCCCTCTTTCTCCATGAAGAACTGATAAATACACACACATAAGTGTGTGTTTTTGCCAGACTTTCTCAATTAACACAATTGAGATTGAGTTAATTACATAACAGCCCCCTTTACTTGCAATATAAAATCCTTGGCACCAAAACTAGTTAATTCCACCTTTTAAAAGGCACCCCAACTTTCTTTTTATTTATAAACACCCCCTATAATATAATAAACCTATCATAGGATAAACCCGAAAGTTGGTTCGTTACACTTTCGCCTCCCACTTTTGTGAAATCTATAAGGATTTTCCTTAGTCATGTCGGTTTCTACTGACGATTTATCAAAGACTTTTCAAAAATAACCCGACCAATGACGCAACTCGTTGAAAAGGATGCCAACTTTGTATTCTATAACGAATGTCTCAAATCATTTGAGTTGCTAAAAGAGAAGCTTGTCAATGCCCCCATCATGCAGCCCTCGATTGGACATTGTCGTTTGAATTAATGTGTGATGCAAGCAATTTCGTGATAGGAGCTGTTTTAGGCCAGATAAAGGAAAAGCACTTTCATCCGATCTATTACGCAAGCAAGACATTGAACGATGCACAAGAACATTACACAACCACTAAGAAAGAGCTTCTAGATGTGGTTTTTGCATTTGATAAATTTCGTTCATATCTGGTTCTCTCTAAAACCATCGTGCACACAGATCATGCAGCCCTTTGCTATTTGTTCAACAAACAAGATGCAAAGCCTAGACTGATACGATGGACACTCTTGTTACAAGAATTTTATATCGAGATATGTGACAAAAGAGGAGCGGAGAATGTTGCAGCGGACCACCTCTCACGTCTTGAGCGCCCAACTTCAGTGGAATGAGTGATGGTAGACATTAATGATAACTTCCCTCACGAGTTACTTTTGTACATAGAGACTATGATTGAGGACCATCCTTGGTTCGTAGATTTTGCAAGCAGAATCATACTGAAATGAATGACGTACTAACAGAAGAAGAAATTCTTTGCTGACGTTAAGACTACTTTTGGGAACACCCTTATCTGTTCAGGGTTAGAGTCGACCAACTCATCCATAGATGTGTGTATGGAGAGGAAGCACACAAAGTCTTAAAGCACTACCATGAAGCCCCGACCGGTGGTCACCATGGAGCAACTTTAACCGCTAAGAAAGTATTCGATTCCAGATTCTTTTGGCCTAACACCTTTAAGGATGCTCACGCCATAGTATCTTCATGTGATGCTTGTCAAAGGGAAAACAACATCTCTACGAGAAATGAGATGCCCCAAAGGCCCATTCAAGTCTGGGAGTTCTTTGATGTTTGGGGAATTGATTTCACGGGACCATTTCCAGTGTCCTTTAGAAACCAATATATCCTACTCGCAGTCGATTACGTTTCAAAGTGGGCTGAAGCCCAGGCTTTACCCACTAATGACGCTAGGACGGTGGTCAAATTCCTAATGAAATTGGTTTCTCGCTTTGGTGCCCTAAATAACTAATTAGTGATAGAGGGACACACTTCTGTAACGCACAACTAGAGAAAGCATTAGCTCGTTATGGCGTTCACCATCGATTTGCCACACCATACCACCCACAAACAAGTGGGAAAGTTGAAGTTACAAATGGAGGCATTAAAAGAATACCCGAGAAAATGGTTGGTCATAATCGAAAGGATTGGTCCGAGAAACTCGATGATACATTATGGGCTTTTCATACAGCCTATAAAACTCCGATCGGAACCAATCCATTCAAGCTAGTGTACGGGAAAGCATGTCATCTTCCCGTGGAACTTGAACATAAAGCATACTCGGCTTTAAAGACCAATAATCTTGATCTAACACAAGTCGGAAGAAACATATTCATTTTAATCAGCGAGCTTGAGGAATTGCGATGCCAAGCTTATGAGAACACAAGGCTTTATAAAGATAGAATGAAGAGGTTGCACAACTCCCGTTTGAGAGAACAAAAACATTTCCAAGCAGGGGACCATGTTCTGGTGTACAATTCTCGCCTTCGTGTATTCCCTAGAAAACATAAGTCTTGATGGTCAGGACCATATACTGTGAAAGAAGTTTTTCCATATGGAGAAGTTTTTCCATATGGAGAAGTTTTTCCATATGGGGCAATTGAGATCGAACATGCTAATGGTAGGAGTTTCAAGGTCAACGGTCATCGATTGAAGCTCTACGTTCAAGAATCAACATAAATAATCTCGGAGGTTATCAACCTCCACCCCATAAGCAACTGAATGTGGGGAAGGGTCTAGCCAAAGACCCATAACCAAAACATGGCACCTTGTGAATATCTTTTCCTTTAATTTTCTTTTAAAATTTGAAGTCCAGTATACAAGGCACGGCCCGTGCTTGCCTAAGCATGCCCCCGTGCCTGCTCAAAATCTCGACCATGATCTCCGTCGATTTCGTACTTGCTACAATTTTGAGATTACGTAATTAACATGTCAGCATGGGCCGTGCCTCACCAGGCATGCCCCCGTGTTCCTCCCTCTGTTATCACTATAAATTGCATGCAAGTTCTTAGTTAATCCATAACTGAGATGAGGTTGTCTTGTAGGTCCCTTCTTGAGAGTGACTGATCTCTAGACTCGCGGTACGACACAGTGATAACGTGCGGAATCCATTGATCAACGTGCAACGTGTAGGCCAATCAACAACACGGTGTAAATAAACCTATTTGCATTTCCACCACAAATTTGTGTTTACAAGTTCTCTCTGTTTTTCTATTCTATGTTTTGGACTTCTGGATTATGAACTCAGACATGTAAACCTATTTTTAGGGAAACCACAAAACACCACAGGCGAACTTAGCAAGTTTTCCTAGAACCTCCTTAGGCGAACTTAGCAAGTTCGCCCCTCAAGTTCGCCTAAACATTCCCTCTGACGAACTTGACAGGTTCGCTAACTTACAACATAGAATTTCAACGATAGTTACAAAACATGCTCTAACAAACTCCCTCTTAACTGTTGCTAACAATTATATCACATTACAAGTCAAAGGCTCTAAGACTAAGACATAGAATCTTCAAGCTCGTTGTCACCAGAATAAGCTCCAACAGACTCCCCCTTGATAACAGCTTCTGAAGATTGTCATCAGTCTTCAATATCATCAAATTGTAGTCTTGTTCATCTACACACTCTCTCTTTCTATCTAGAAGAAAACTTGGGAGAATGACCCCTTGTCAACTTTGGTCTGCAAAATTTTCAGTTATGGCAAAGAAGAACAATCAAGTATAACCAACAAGTAAAATTCCATGGAAGTTGGAAAAATAAAATGTTTTTGGTTTTCCAAACATAAGAAACACAAAATCTTTTTGGTTTTTCTCTGTACAAATTGAAATGAAATGAACAGTGAAACTGTAAATCACATATTTTTGTTGAACATCATGAGCAAGAAGATCAGATCAGTATATGATATATCAATCACACATCTTGGATATAAAATACGTATATCATCAAATGGTATCCTATGTCATTCATTCATACCTTGATCAATTATGCTAATATCCTTTCAAGATTATCATATTTCATGTAATGATACACGATAAACATTCAAAGAAAACTAGATCAGGCTATGACACACAAATTCAGATTGTCAATATTATAATATTTGAAACTAAAAGCATCTCATTCCCACTTTCTTGTGAGTTAATGTACCATTTAAGTATGAAATACAACGTGTACCCCAGAAATATGCCAACAGAAATGTAAATTGAATTATCTTCAAGACATACGAGACTTTGTGCAAGAGAATATATATATCAATCACCAGGATGAAATTACATCAATTAGCACAGGAAAAGAAGCAGATCCCGAAGGATATAAAGAATCAGAATGATTCATATTGCTTGGTTTGGATGAATTATCAAGATTCATATCAACAGAAAGATTGTACCGATGGAATTCTTCAATATATGAATGATCAAGTAATCAATTGATTCAATGAAACAGGGTAGCGTGATCCAACTGTTATCTGGATGTATTCAATGGAATCAAGATAAATGATCCAAGGGCTAGCATATGTTATAACTGTAGGTCCTGAGCAGACCTGAAAGAACAGATCTGTGGAGAAATTCTTCAAACAGTCCGGATCGAGAGGCGGAATCTCTGGATCCGGTATCACTCTCGAATCAGAAATAGTAGAGACGGGTGTGGGAATCACATATACAACAGAAACATATGAAAGTGAAAAAGAACAGCTAATTGAAAGCATAAAAACGTATGATTCTTTGATTGATATGAAAATTAAAAGCTCGATCATACACTAACAATTAGTCTCACCCCAGGGTGAGCTCCCCCTGGGGTGGTGATTCCCTCTACAGACACACGCTCACTCCTAGGGCATAATCTGCTATATATAGGAGGCCAAGCACATGCGCCTTGTTTTCCAAGCCACCGCCCAATGGGCCTGAAATACAGGTATCGAAACTACCTAGTTTTGATTGAACAAATGTTCAACCGAAACTAGTAGTTTCGATTGAACAAAAGTTCAACCGAAACTAGTAGTTTCGATACTGTAATTTCGATTGACAGCATCAGTCTCAAAATTATACCCAACAATAACAAATGTCGTCAGAAACATATCTTAGTATAACTTCACATTGCATGTTTTTCGGGGCATGGGCAGTGAAGTGAACCAAAAAATTGTGCTAATCAATATAATTTGATACGGGTCTCATGAAATTCTTAAAGCCTCATATTCTCTATCTGATAATGATCTTTTAACACACACCCGACATACCATGGGTTCAAATCACAGTTGTAACATATGCAATTATGTTTTCACACTACTGATAGTTCAAATATGCTTTTAGCCTATTGACAAGCTAAATTATATGCATACACAACACTATAATTTCCTATTTTAGCAGTCACTGATGTTTTGATCAAAACATATATAGTTAAGATAAATCAAATAAACATAAAGCACCAACAGTTAATATAAGGTCATGTGTGACTGATAATCTACTGATATACTATCATTTCTTCTATAACCTCAAATGATGTTAATTTTTAGATTTTTCAATTTGTTTGGATTTTCAAAACTTTGTGAAAGAAAAATAAAACTTCCATGAAAGTGGTTTTGAAATTTTTTTTACTTGGTTACTGAGGATTTAGCATTTCAATCAATCAAAAACTCAAACTAGTGTAATCGAATACCTTTGACCTTGTCACGACACAATATTGTACTCCCCATGTCGTGTAGACTCCCCCTCAACTCGTGAAATGGTTGCATTAATGACTTTATGCTCACCATCGTCACCATACATTTCAGGTTGTCTTTTGGACTTGGTCAAACTCTTTCCAAAACAAACATTTTGTGGGACATTATCTCCCCCTGAGCATCAAGTCATTGAATCCATGATAGATTTACCAGTTATCTAAACAACTCTTTGCTCCTGCAGATGCCATTCCTTGTCATGTGCTATGAAAAACCACTATTAACAACCCAAATGGTACTAATATCCCTCTTGGTTAATCCTTCACATCAAACAAGAAACATTAATTTGACAATGAGACCCAAGCCATGGTGGTCCTGGGTCGTCCATCTATATCAAAATAAATGACTTCACGCAATTCATAGTCGAATCTCTAATCATTTTTTGGTGATTGCTCCGACGAATCCGAAACAGATACTTTAGATTTCCAAACACTCTTCCGTTCATTAAGTTCTTTCTTCTTAAAAAGTGAAGTGTTTGAACATTCTGGTTCATTTGAAACATGTTTAGATTGTGAAACCTCTTGATGTTCTAAAAGTTTTCTCAATCTTCTGTTTCTCCTCCGTCGCTGAGGTTTAGAGAGCCTAACCTTAGATTATGAATTACCCTTTGGAACAACACTCAGTTTAACTGCATTTGGTTTAACATGAGCAGGTTTTACCACATATTTTACTTCAGGCTTCATCTTCTCACGAATGCCATGTCGCTTTCCCTTATTCTTGTAAAGATAATTAATTAGAATATGACCCACTTCATTACAATGAAAGCACACATGCCTTTCCTTGAACTGCCTCATATATGGAACTCTCCTTAAACTTGTAGAACTCCTAGATGTATAACCCCAGGATGAATGATAAAAAATAATCTCTTGCTTCTTTGGAACATAAGAACTTTTTGAATTTACAACAGGCTTAACCACTGGTTGAATATTTTCTGGGATGACATGCTTCTTACCTTCAATCTTATATGGACAATTTATCTTAATATGACCAATCTCATTGCAATGGAAACAAGTACGTCTCTCTTTATATTGTTGAACATAAGGAACATTCCTTGAACTATTCTGACTCCCAGATGACTCACCAGCATAAAATCCTGATTGCTTTTGACAAAAGGAACCCCCAGAAGTTTGAGTATGAGCAGACTCAGATTTATCCAAATTAACTTTCTTTTTTATAAAGTCCAGTGTGGTCTTGTTTGAATTTTTTTGGAATTTCTGCATTGATATCTCCAAATTTGATAAAAACATGTTGACCAAAAACTGGTTTTGACTGCTAAGGCTCATCAGGTTCTGTCAAAATGCATCAATCACGTGTAACTTGCTTCACCACTTTTTCTTCTTCAATCTTTAGGAATACCCTCAACTTTAGCTTCATCAAAGCATTCATCATCACTATCATCCTCACACACCATGTCCTCACCAGTAACTGGATTCACCTTGAGGATGGTTTTTGGTTTCAACTCTTCTTCAGTCACTGTCTCAATGCTATGAGTTGCGTAATTACCATTAAACGGAGGAAAGAAACCAACTCCCCCAACAACTTTATAATCATGCTGTGGACAATAACCAACTCCTCCAACTACTTTCTCACCACTAGCTTTCTCATTATAATATTCCAATAGAAAACTGGAATTCTTATAACCCTCAAGCTTTCTCATCAATTTGGTGACTTCACTCTGTGACTGGGCAAGTTCATTTAATTTCTTTTCATACTCTGATTATGCAACATCATTGTGAAAAGCTTGTTCATTTACTTTTGATTGTAAAACTTTGTTATCATCTTTCAATGATTCAATTCTTGTATTTAAAAGCTTCTCATTTTCTTTCAAAGTTTGATTAGTTAAGTAGCTTGCCTTCAAGTCACAGATGAGGTTAGTATTATCATCAAACAATCTCAGGATTTTTAAATCAGAATCAATGCATTTAGAACATGGAACAGAAACAACCTCATTAGCCTGTTTAGAATCAGCCATGAATCCACTGGCTTCAGCAAACATCTTAGAAACTTTCTCTGTCACCTTTCCTGCAGCTACATTATCATTCATCAATTCTTCACTAGTCACTTTTGCATTCACATTCTGACATGTAGACTCTTTACTTTCCGTAACAATCTACTTCTCTAATTCTTCTTTAATCAAGGCCACGAATGCTTGAGTAGTAACTTCTTCATTAAGTACAACCTTGACACTGTCTTCATCACTTTTGTCACTAACTTCATTCACATCACTTTCTTCATAAGAATGAACTGTACCAATCAAGTCCGCTAAAGACATATCGGTTAATTTCTCATTTTTCTTGATGAGCACTGAGTACTTCTCAAACTTAGATGGAAGAGCATCCAACAACATCTCATTCACCGGAGTATTAGTGTAAGAAACATCACATTTTACCAACTCTCGCAAAAGGTGGTTGTATCTGGTATCGATATCATCAACAGTTTCATTATTCAAATACTTAAAAAACATGAATTGTTTCTTCAGCAAATCTCTTCTACTCTTCAAAAAATTCGTCATCTCGAGAATTTTGTGAAAGTGTCCAAGAAAAAATTTCCCTCCAAAAATATATGGATTTTGGTGAACGAAAATTCCAAAATCACAATCTTCTCAAAAACAGCTCGAAACACTCAAATAAAGATCCTCTCAAAAAATTTCAAGAAATTTTTTTCCGCCAAAAAACATCAATTTTTTATTATTATTATTTTTAAAATACTGCACTGAGTTCGCCTACTAACAGAATCAGCAAGTTCGCCTAAACGCTGAAATTTCAAGAACACAAACACGAACCAACTCTACTGAAAATCATGATTTTTGATGTATATGATCGAATATGACAAATCTGAACCGTAGGAATGATTAGAAACTGATTAGGAACAATCATATCAGATTAATTTCTAAAAATCAATCCAAAATCAATCCAATTTGATCAAAATTTCTCCATTTTTATCAAGAACATGAAAAAGATGAAAAAATCTGCAAAATCAATGATCTTTGATGTTGATTGTACACGAAAACACCACGAATCTGCTGTTAAATGAGAGCAAAAGCTCTGATACCAATTTTAGGTCCCTTCTTGGGCGTGACGGATCTCTAGACTCGCGTTACGACACGGTGATAACGTGCGGAATTCATTGATCAACGTTTAACGTGTTAGCCAATCAACAACACAGTGTAAATAAACCTCTTTGTATTTCCACCACAAATCTGAGTTACAAGTTTTCTCTGTTTTTCTATTCTCTATTCTGGACTTCTAGTTTCTGAACTCAGACATGTAAACCAATTTATAGGGAAACCACAAAGCACCACAGTTCGCCTAGAACCTCCTTAGGCGAACTTAGCAAGTTCGCCCCTCAAGTTCGCCTAAACATTCCCCCAGGAGAACTTGACAGGTTCGCTAACTTACAACATAGAATTTCAGCGACAGTTACAAAACGTGCTCTAACATGTGTTCTAAAGGAAGTACTTCTGAATGGGTTTCAACGAAGAAGACTAGGACTGAGGTTAAGGAGCCGACAACTGTTAGGACATGTTTTGTAACTGTTGATAAAATTCTGTGTAAGTTCTGCTAGAGGCGAACTTAACAAGTTCGCCTAGCCTATCAGAGGCGAACTAATTAAGTTCGCCTAGCCTATCAGAGGCGAACTTATAAGTTCGCCTAAGCATCTTTTAGGCTAACTTGTTAAGTTCGCCTGGTGCAGAACAGTAGTTTATAAATACAGAACAGAGTCTGTTAGACAATAGACGAGAGACTAAGAGAAATTCTGTAATCTTGTAAACTGATATCTTGGTGGAATACAAAGAGTTTATTTACACCGTTGTTGTTGATTGAGTTACACGAGCACGTTGATCATGGATTCCGCACGTTATCACCGTGTAGTACCGCGAGTCTAGAGATCCGTCACGCACCGAATTTGGGACCTACAAGTGGTATCAAAGCTTTTGCTCTTGATTAGCAGAAGATTCGTGGTGTTTTCGTGTCCAATCAACATCAAATTTCAGAGATTTTGAAGATTTTCATCTTTTTTGTGTTCTTGATAAAAATGGAGAATTTTTAATCATTTTGGATTGATTTTGGATTCTTTTGATGAAATTGATCCGATAGAAGTGTTCCTAATCAGTTCCTACACATTCCTACGGTTCAATTTAATCAAATTCCATCAATTCAGCAAAAAATCATGATTTTCGGAATTTTTGGTTCGTGTTTGGGTTGAACAGCTGAACCAGGCGAACTTAAAATTCTGTTGTAGGCGAACTTAGTAGGCTAACTTAATAAGTTCGCTTGGTGAAGATCATGCGAACTTAACAAGTTCGCTTCTCAGTGAAGTTCAAGCGAACTTATTAAGTTCGCTTGTACAGTATCAGGCGAACTTATCTGTTTGCTAGTGTTCTTAAAAAAAAAAGTATGGTCGTTTTGAATCATTTTTGAAATTTTGAATTTTTGAAATTTTTTAAAAAGAGTAATTTGGCGGGAAAATTTTTTCCGGATATTTTCGCAAAAAATTTCAAAATGTCAATTTCATGTGATGATAATGAGATTGGAACTATGCCACCGAGACTTTTGTGCATATCAGATTTTCGTAGCTGGAAAGTCCGGTTCGAACAGTTCGTATCAGAAAATGATGAAAACTTTTGGACATCCATATTTGAAGGATATGTGCATCCTACTTATGACTATATGGGATATTATGATGTTCCTAAACCAGTGATAGCTCTTACTAAAGTAGAAAAGCAGAAGTTTGATCGGGAGATGAAGACGCGTGAAACTTTAACGATGGCTTTACCAAAAGAAATCATTCATAGTCTCGGGAAGTGTCCTACTTCAAGAGATCTATGGGAAGCATTGAAGAAAAAGGGTGAAGCAACTTCTCAAGCGTTTGTGGTCTTGATCAAAGAAGTATTAGAGAAGCAGAGTTATTCTCAAAGTGATTCTTCTGCCGATTTAACTGATAGTGAGAGTATTCGTTCTGGTGAAAGTACTCAATCTACTGAGACTGATGTGATGAGTGAAGAAAGTTTTCAGACAGTTGAAGATGATTTAAGTGAATCAGAAATTGATACAGAGCCTGTCATTGTTGATAAGAAGGGTGAAGCTAATGATGACATATTCATGGCTCCTGCTGCATCTTCTTCAGAAGCAAAACCTGATGTAGTTTCTAACTCTGAGACGTTTTGTTCTAACTGTATTTCAGTGAAGGATAAAATGATGAGAGTTATGGATGACAACGTAAACCTCATTTGTGATATGAAATCCATGCACACGGTAAACCAGAAATTAAAAGATAATGAGAATGTGTGTATTGACAGAATAGAATCCTTGAAGAGGGATATAAGTTCTCTGACTTTGAAGATCAAAGAGCATGCATATCACTTGGATATGTCCTTTGCAGAAATTGAGAAACGAAATAATGATCTTGTTGAGAAAGATAAGGAAGTAGCTGAATCTAAAGCAGAAGTGATCAGATTACATAGAAAGTTAGAAAGCTTTGGAAATTCATCATTCTTATTAGAACATTATCATAATAATATTGAAGAGGGGAAGAGAACTAGTGGTATTGGTTATGTTCCTCCACCATTCAACGGAAATTATTCTGTTACACCTGAGATTATAAACGTTGAGGATTTAGATCCTAAGACTGTGTTGAAGATGAATCCAGTCACATGTGAAGATATGGTGTACTCTGATGAGAGTGATGATGAATATTTTGATAAAGCTAATGTAGAGGGGATACTGAAAGCTGTTAAGAAAGAAGACTCAAAGGTTGATTCTAATTAATCTGGAAATTATACATTTGGAAGTTCTTCAAATTCAAGGAGAGTTCCATATGTCAGAGATTATAAAGACAGGCGTACATGTTTTCATTGTAATGAGATAGGACACATTGTGGTGAACTGTCCTTACAAAAATAAAGGGAAGAAACATGTATTTCCTGAGAAGATGAAGCCTGAATCAAAACATGTTGAGAAAAAGTTTGTTCAGTCTCAAACTAAAAAAGAAGTTCATGTAGGAGAATCTTCTTCAAGTGCATCTTATCGTGTGAAGATTCCTTATATGAGAGAATATCGTGAGATGAGATCTTGCTTTTCTTGTGGTCTTGTTGGTCATATTCGGATTGCTTGTCCTCACAACGCCAAAGGTAACTGACATGTTACTTAAGGAAAGGTAAGAACTCATGGTAAGCCTTATGTTAACCCAAATGTGGTTAAACCTCGTGATATACCAAAGGGTAATTCAAAATATGAGGTTAGGCTTTCTAGACCTCAAAGACGGAGGAGAAACAGAAGATTGAGAAAACTTTTAGAACAACAAGAGTTTTCACAATCAAATCAATTTTCAAATGAAAGAAAATGTTCAAACACTTCACATTTTAAGCAAAAAGAACTTAATGAGCAGAAGTATGTTTGGAAATCTAAAGTTTCTGTTTCTGACTCGTCGGAGCAATCACCGAAAATCGATGAGAGATTCGATTGTGAAAGGAGTGAGGTTTATTATTTTGATACAGATGGACGACCCATGACTACCATGGCTTGGGTCCCAATTTCAAATTAATGTTTCTTGTTAGATGTGCAGGATTTACCAAGAGGGACTATTAATACCATTTTGGTTGTTGATAGTGGTTCTTCTTAGCACATGACAGGGAATGACATCTGCATGAGTAAAGAGTTGTTGATAACTGAAAAATCTATTTGATTCAATGACTTGATGCTCAAGGGGGAGAATATGTCACACACAATGTTTTGGAAAGAGTATTACAAAGTCCAAATGATAACCTGAAACTTAGGATGGCGATGGTGAGCATAAAGCCGTTGATGCAACCATTTGACTAGTTGAGGGGAATCTACAGGACATGGGGAGTACAGAACTGTGTTGGTGACAAAGGCAAAGGCATTCAATTACAGGATTACATCGGTTTGAGTTTTTAATTGATTGAATTGCTTAATCCTGAGTAACCAAGTAAAATGTTTTTCTTAAAATGTTTTCATGGAAGATTTTATTTTCGTTTATTTTACTTTCTTTGAAAAAGATTTATTTTCGTTTATTTTACTTTCTTTGAAAAAGATTTTGAAAAATCCAAACAAATTGAAAAAGATAAAATCGACATTACTTGAAGTTAAAGAAGAGATGATAGTACATCAGTAGATGTTCTTTCACACATGACCTTAGATTGACTGGTTGGTGCTTTATGTTAATATATCTGAATTATATTTTTTGATCTAAACTTCAGAGACTGCATAAATAGGAAATGATAGTGTTGTGTATGCATATAATTTGAATTGTCAGTAGACTAAAAGCGTCACTGAACCTTTAGTAGTGTGAAAACATAATTGCATATGTTACAACTGTGATTTTAACCCATTTTATGCCTGGGTGTGTGGGTTAAAAGATCACTATCAGATAAAGAATATTAGCTTTTAATAAAGAGTGTCCTATGAGATCAGTTTCGGGTTTTGTCCTTAGCACTATTCATTCGATTTGCTTCAGTGCCCATGTCCCGAAAAGCATGCAATTTGAAGTATAATCAAGATATGTACTTGACAACATCTGTAAAACATATACTAGCCCTTGGATCATATTGATAAATCATCTTTACTGATTCCATTGAATTCATAATCCAGATAACAGTTGGATCCACGTACCTGAATCTTATGATTCTACATATATAAGCCAAGACATTGAATCATTCGATTCTGAATCTCATTGATTCCTATACAATCCAATTTGGATTCTGCTATTCATGTGCCAAGTGATGTCTCCTCATTCTGGAAATTCGGATAATCTTTAGTAAAATCTCATATGTCTTGAAGATAGTGCATTTACTTTCTGTTGGCATACTAGTGGGGTACATGTTGTATTTCATACTTAAATGGTACCTTAACTCACAAGAAAGTGGGAATGAGATGCTTTAGTTTCAAATCTTATAATATTAACAATTTGAATTTGTGTGTCATAGCGTGATCCTATTTTCTTTGAATGTTTATCGCGTATCATAATATGCAATATGATAGTCTTGAAAAGATAGAGTGTGATAATCTTGAAAGATATTGGTTAAATTGGTTAAGGCTTGAAAGAAGGACATAGGATACCATTTGATATTATATGGATTTTATATCCAAGATGTGTGATTGATATCTCATATATACTGATATGATCTTCTTACTCGTGATGTTCAATCAAAAAGATGTGATTTTGTATTTTACATTTTTGTTTGTAGAAAGAAAAACCAAAAAGATTTTATTTTTCCAGCTTCCATGAAAATGTTAATTGTTGGTTATTCTTGGTTGTTCTCCTTTGTATAAATGAATATTGCAGACAGAAGTTGACAAGAGGTCCTTCTCCCAAGTTTTCTTCTAGATAGAGAGAAAGTGCAGATGAACAAGACGAAGACTACAATGTGTTTGATGATATTTGAAGACGGATGACAATCGTCTAAAGCTGTTGTTAAGGGGGAGTCTGTTGGAGCATATTCTGGTGACAACGAGCTTGAAGATATTATGTCTTAGTCTTAGAGTCTTTGACTTGTAATTGATAGAATTGTTAGCAACAGTTAAAGGGGAGTCTGTTAGGACATGTTTTGTAACTGTTGATAAAATTCTGTGTAAGTTCTGCTAGAGGCGAACTTTATCAGAGGCGAACTTATTAAGTTCACTTAGCCTATCAGAGGCGAACTTAATAAGTTCGCCTAAGCATCTTTTAGGCTAACTTGTTAAGTTCGCCTGGTGCAGAACAGTAGTTTATAAATACAGAACAGAGTCTGTTAGACAATAGACGAGAGACTGAGAGAAATTCTGTAATATTGTAAACTGATATCTTGGTGTAATACAAAGAGTTTATTTACAACTTTGTTGTTGATTGAGTTACACGAGCACGTTGATCATGGATTCCGCACGTTTTCACCGTGTCATACCGCGAGTCTACAGATCCGTCACGCACCGAATTTGGGACCTACAAGTGGTATCAGAGCTTTTGCTCGTGATTCTTGTTGATTCTAGACGATTTTATATGCAAATTGACATCAAATTCATCATTTTTGAGTTTTTCATTTCAATGGAGTTTTGAAGACTGATTTTGATCTGATTTGGTGTTTTTGAAGAGGATTATGATGAAATTGATCCGATAGAAAGCTTCTAATTGACAAATTACACAATCCTACGGTCCAATTTTGTTTAATTCCTTCAATTCAGTGATTAATGATGATTTTTGAATGTTCTTGGTTCACGAGTTTGGGATGAAGAAGTTCTTGATCAAGATTCTGTTTCGGCAAGCGAACTTGCTGATTTCTTGTGCAGGCGAACTTAGCAGCAGGAGAACTTGTGAAGTTCGCTTCTCACAGGGTTAAGCGAACTTATTTTAGGCGAACTTAATCAGATTGTTGAATTCTGATTTAAGCGAACTTATTAAGTTCGCTTCTCATTAAGTTGGCTTGGGTGACTTAGCAGGCGAACTTATTATCTTCGCCTAAGGGTAAAGGAAGTTCAACACTTGGAAAAATTTTCAGAAAAAAAAAATGGCAAATATGGTTCAAGTCACGAATATGTTCAATTATGACAATGAGATCGGTACATCTCAAAAACCTTCGAAGTTGTTGAATCTAGCTGATTATTCTAATTGGAAAGATCGGTTTGACCAGTTCGTATCTTTTACCGATACTAGTTTGTGGATTCCGATTTTGGAAGGATATACGCATCCGACTTATTCTTGGATGGGACAGGACAATGTTCCAAAGTCGGTATCAGCGTTAACTACTGAAGAGAAGTTGTTATTTGATAGAGAAAAGAAAGCGATGGCTAGTATTTCGATGTCTCTTCCAAAGGAAATATATCACAGTTTTAAACAGTTCAAGTCTTCTCAACAACTGTGGGAAGCATTACAGAAAAGGTGTGAAGGAAGTTTGGATGTGAAGAAGAGTAGAAAGGAGTTACTAAAGAAGAAGTTCCTGGTCTTTAAACATTCTCAAAATGAATCCTTGGATGATCTTGCTACAAGATTCTATCATCTTCTTAGTGAACTGGCTAGTGCGTTTGTGGTATATGAGACTGAGGAAATCAATGATAAATTCTTGGAGGCTTTACCATCAAAATTTGATGTGTATACGGTTTTAATCAAAGAGAATATTAAGTACAAAACCATGTCTCTTGAAGAAGTTCTAGGGAAGATTCAGTCGTATGACATGAATATGAAGAAGAAAGAGACTAATATGGAGCATATCCAGGATCCCTCAATGTATTTTGCCAAATCTACTGGTAAATCTGGTACTAGTGTGGCATTCTTTTCTGGTGATGCTCAAGAGTCTTCAAATGATCAGTGTTCTGGAGTTCCAATTTATTCTGGTCATTCAAGCCATTCTGGATTTTCTGCGACTACAGCTTCAACATCATCTGGATCTCATTTGAATCAGAAAGTTGCTGATGATTATCTTGCTATGTTCTCATCTTTCATGGCATCATATGAGAATTTTATTGGAGGGAAAATACATGATCCTGAGGTTATAGAAGAAGATTTTAGACAGATTGACCCTGTTGATTTGGAAGAAATGAATATCCAATGGAATATGGCTATGTTGATGCGCCAAGCTAAAGATTTCTTAAAGAAAACTGGCAGAAAATATATTGGTTCAAATAGTCGATCTCGTATGGGTTTTGATAAGAGCAAAGTTCGTTGTTACAACTGCCAAGAGTATGGTCACTTTGCTAAGGAGTGTGTGAAGCTAAAGGTAGAATTTGATTCTCAAAAGAAGCATAATAATTTTCAAAACAATCAGCCTAACTTTCAGCATAATAGGAATCAATCACATGGTTCTTCTGGTAATACAAATCATGCATCTGCATCATCAGCTTTGGTTGCTCAAAACGACAAAAAATATGATTGGGGCATTCATCTGGAAGACTTGGTGGGTGCTGTGAGTCAGGATTTTGTTACAGAAATTCATTCTGAAAAACCAGAGGAGTCGACCGATGATGAAAGTTCTAGTGATGATTCTTGTGATGGTGACAGTGTTCCAAGCGTTGATGATGAGATAGAACAAGGGCAGAATATTGATTCTGATGCTGTATCAGGGGTTGCTAAGGAGGAAATTGTTCTTACAGAAAATGCTTCAGTTGTTGATGATTCAGAGAATATACCCATTGCCAAAGTATTCATGGCAGACATGTTTGATCCGTCTAAGGTAAAAGACACTGTTTGTCATATCTACTGTTCTAACTGCATTTCTGTTAAAGATAAACTGCAAAAGGTCATGGATGATAACACAAACTTGATTTGTGACATGAAATCAATGCATTCAGTTAATCAGAAACTGAAAGATAATGATAAGCTGTGCATTGATAGAATTGAGTCTTTGAAAAGAGACTTAAATTCTCTTGGGCTAAAATACAAAGAGCAGGGTTATCATCTAGATATGGCTTATGCTGAAATAGAAAAACGTAATGAAGTTGTTGCCCAAAAGAATAAAGAAATATCTGACAAAGAGTCTGAGGTGATCAAACTTCATCGAAAGATGGAACAATTTGAAAGTTCTTCAGTTGTTTTGGATTATTTTAACTCAAATGCTGATCCTACTAAGCGTGTTGCTGGTATTAGATTTATTTCTCCACCATTATGTGGTGGAACCTGAAATTATAAATGAAGAGGAGATAGATCCAAAAACTGTGTTAAAGGTGAATCCGGTAACTGGGGAGGATATGGTGTATGAGTATGATTCTGAAGATGAGGTGTTTAATGAGAAGAAGGTCGAGGGAATTCCAAAAGAAGTGAAAATTGATGACCCAACAGTTGTTAAAACTGTTACCCGGGATAGATGCATTATGACTGAACCCGAAGAGATGAAAGTTGTTCCAACTAAACTTTCTCCAATCTTACAGTCAAGTGGGTTTGTTGCGGCTGGTTATCAAAAAGTGAATTCTTCAAAGGTGCCAACACAAACTTATGTTCCAAAGAAGCAGATAAATTGTTCTGGACATTCCTCTGAAGCTTATTCTTCTGATGGATCCTCAAATTCAAAGAAAACTCCTTATTTCAGAACTTACCAAGAAAGAAGAGTGTGTTTTCATTGCAATGAGGCTGGTAACATTCTGATCAATTGTCCTTACAAGAACCAGGGTAAAATGAAGACTGTTCCTTCACAATCGAAAGTGGTGAAGATTCTGAAAAGAAAAGATGAGGGAAAGTCATCTTGTAGTTGGGAGAAAAAGTTGTCTGGTCGATCTTTTGTTAAATCCTCTGGATTTAAACAACAAGATAAATTGAATGCTAAATCTTTTGTATGCAAAGAGAAGCTTGAGATTCCTAATGTTGGAATTTCAACAGATTCTCATCAGGAAGTTAAACTGTCTAGACCTCAAAGGAGAAGAAGAAACAGAAAATTAAAGAAAATTTTGGAAACATCTGAATCTGACAATAATATATCAAATAATGTTTTTCAAAATCATAAAAATGTATCTTCTTTGAAAAAGTCTGATTGTCAAACTTCTGTTCCAAAAGTGAATGATAAGATTGATTGTAAATTACAAGAAGTTGTTTATTTTGATCAATCTTGACGACTCAAGACCACGATGGCTTGGGTTCCTATTTCTAACTGATTCTCATTATTTATGTAGGGACAACCAAGGAGGACTATCAACAATACATGGTATGTGGATAGTGGTTGCTCTCGACATATGACAGGGAATGTTAGATTGCTTGAGGATGTTAAACAAATTGATGGTGGTTATGTCGCTTTTGCGGGCAATAAAGGCGGGTACATAACTGGACAGGGAACGTTAAAGAATGACAAAGTCAAATTTGAAAAGGTGAATTATGTTGAGCAGCTGGAACACAATCTTTTAAGCGTATCACAAGTCTGTGACAAGCAGTTTTCGTTCCATTTCAACGATACGGAATGCTATATTCTGAAACCGGGCTTCGTGATTCCTGATGAATGGATTCTCATGAAGGCTCTAAGGAGAAATGACACATATGTCCTTGACATGAGTGTCGCCACTACAACGGATTCAATTCCAACATGTTTACTCTCCAAGGCGTCGGAATCTGATTCAATATTGTGGCACAGGAAGCTAGCTCACATTAACTTTAGGAAGATGAACTACATTGTTAGGAATGATCTTGTTCTTGGTATTCCGAAGATGAAATTTTCAGTTCCTGATGATTGTATTCCTTGCAAGATGGGGAAGCAAAGAAGGAAATCTCACAAATCTAAATCGACGAATTCTATCGTAACTCCTTTGGAGTTGCTGCATATGGATTTGTTCGGTCCTATCAGTATCATGAGCATCGGTGGGAAATCGTATTGCTTGGTAGTAACTGATGATTACTCCAGATTTTCATGGGTTAAGTTTCTTTCCTCTAAAGCTGAAACCACTGAGTTGGTACAATACTTAATCCTGGGTTTGGAGAATTTATTCAATCTGAAAGTCAGAAGAATCAGGAGTGACAATGGCAGCGAATTTAAGAATAGCAAAATGGGATTATTCTGTCTACAAAAAGGAATTCATCATGAATTCAGTGCGCCATATGTTCCTCAACAAAACGGTGTCGCTGAACGAAAGAACAGGACGTTGGTCGAAACAGCTCGCACGATGCTTGCAAATTCTAAGCTTCCAGTCACCTTTTGGGCTGAAGCTGTGAATACTGCATGTCATGTTTTGAACAGGGTCTTGACCTTCAAGCGACATAAAAAGACTTGCTACGAATTGCTGAATAATCGAAAGCCAAATCTGGATTTTTTACTACCTTTTGGTAATCCTTGCACCCTATTGAAAGTTTGAGATGTCCCAACAAAGTTCAGTGTGAAGGCTATTGAAGGGATTTTTCTGGGGTATGTGGCTAATTCGACAACCAAGAGGGTTTATAACAAAGAGACGCGCCAAGTTGAAGAATGGTTCCATATTGACTGTTCAAATCGGTCTTTACCACAAATGGCGATTGGTCCAGATTGGGCATTTGATTTTGAAAACTTATTCAAATCTTTTCATTTACCTTCTGATATTTCTGATAAAGAGGCTGCTGTTCTTTATGATTCATGTCAGGATGCACAGCACAATGGATTTCTACCAAATGAAGTTCCAAATTCACCGATTCCATCTACTTCTGCTCCCGATCCTAATGTTGCTTCTTGTTCAGGTCCACAAGATTCAGAGAGTGAGGAGGATAATGCTATTTTTCAAGATTCTTCTGCTGATCCGTTGTTGGGTGATGATCCATTACCTTCAACACAGGCTCAGGGGGAGATTCCTATAATTTTAGACTCGGAAATTCCAATTAATCAAGATTATTCTTATCAATATGAATCTACTCAAGTTGACGTGTTGCCTGTTCCTGAGGTTGCATCCATCAAGGAACTCAAAGATCATCCGGTGATGAATATAATTGGAAATTTACAGGATGGAGTGAAAACACGTTCTCTTGTTGACAATACTTGTTTGTATACTTGCATTAAAGATTCTGGTGTTCTTGATGATTGCTCACATTCACGCTTTATTTCGCAGGTTGAACCCAAGAATGTTGAGATGGATTTAAATGACAATAATTGGATAGAAGCTATGCAGGAAGAACTTGCTCAATTTGACAAACTTAAGGTTTGGAATCTTGTTGATCTTCCGAAGGGTGCGTATCCGATAGGAACAAAATGGGTGTTTAAATGTAAGAAAGACGATAGAGGTGTCGTGGTACGCAACAAGGCAAGATTAGTTGTCCAGGGCTTCAATCAACAGGAAGGAATTGATTACACCGAGGTTTATGCGCCGGTTGCGAGGCTCGAAGCTTTAAGGCTGTTTCTAGCTTTTGCTTCCTTTAAAGGTTTTAAGGTGTTTCAATTAGACGTCAAAAGTGCGTTTTTATATGGAAAGGTCAAGGAGGAAGTCTATGTGTGTCAGCCGCCGGGGTTTGAAGATCCACTGAATCTGAATATGGTTTTCAAGCTTGACAAGGCTCTCTATGGTCTTCATCAGGCTCCTCGTGCGTGGTATGAGACTTTATCCACACATCTTTTGGCGAATAAATTTGTTCGTGGAAAGATAGACTCGACCTTATTCATAAAGAAATCAGGGGGAGATTACCTACTGGTCCAGATTTATGTGGATGATATTATTTTTGGCTCGACAAATGAAGGGTTATGCAAAGACTTTGAGGGTGTTATGAAGTCGAAATTTGAAATGTCTGCTATGGGAGAGTTATCGTTTTTCTTAGGTTTACAAGTAAATCAAAAGGAAGATGGTTTGTTTATTCATCAGTCCAAGTATGTCAAAGACATCTTGAGCCGGTTCAAGATGGAGGACTGTACCCCATATGATACTCCAATTCCGGTCAATCATAAGTTGAATTCTGACCCGGAAGGAAAAGATGTGGATTGTCGACTTTACAGAGCTATGATTGGATCCCTCATGTACTTAACCGCTTCAAGGCCGGATATAATGTTCGCCGTGTGTATCTGTTCCAGATATCAGGCAAAGCCAAAAGAATCTCACTTAATTGCTGTGAAAAGAATCTTTCGGTATTTAAAAGGAAAACAACATTTAGGGCTATGGTATCCTCATGGTTCTAACTTTGATTTCAATGCTTATACTGATTCTGATTTTGGTGGTTGTTGTCTGGACAGGAAATCTACAACATGTGGTTGCCAGTTCTTAGGTAATCGACTTGTATCCTGGCAATGCAAAAAGCAAACCACAGTCTCGATTTCAACATGCGAAGCAGAATACATCGCTGCTGCAAGTTGTTGTTCACAGATCCTGTGGATACAACAGCAATTGAGAGATTACGGTTTGAATTTCACAGGAACCCCAATGCTTATTGATAATAAAGCTACTATGTCCATAACGAATAATCCTGTTAAACATAGTAAAACTAAGCACATTGAAATTCGATATCATTTTATACGTGATTGTGCAGAGAAAAGGTTCATTGAGCTGGTCAAGGTACACACTGAAGATAATTTTGCTGATTTGTTTACCAAAGCATTTGATCGTACCAGGTTTGAATTTCTAATTAAAATGACTGGTATGATCAATCCCGAATAAAATCTTTTCAAAATCAGAATTTCATGAAAATTTTGTTTTTTTAAGTTCTTTTATTGATTTATTACATTTCTGCATTTACATTTTCAGTCAAAAAGTGTAATTTATAAAAAGTCAAAACAAATTGAAAAATATAAAATTTGACATCATTTGAGGTTAGAGAAGAAATGATAGTACATCAGTGATTAGTTCATTTCACACGACCTTAGTAGACCTTGATATATGATTGATTAAAATAAGTTGATTTGATCAAAATTTCAATGTCTGCATAAATAAGAAATGATAGTGTTGTGAATGCTCTATTCTTGATAATTTGTTTTAAAATTTGTGTATAAAATTTGAAACTTGAATTGTCAATAGGCTAAAAGCGTTTTGAAACTAATTGTAGTGTGAAAATTAAATATAATATGATTACATCTGTGATTTAAATCCATTATATGCCTGGGTGTGTGTGTAAAAGATCATTATCAGATAAAGAATATATGGTTATAAAGAATTTCATGAGACCAATATCGAATTATATATTTAGCACAAATCTATTTCAGTTCACTTCACTGCCCATGCCCCGAAAAACATGATAGGTGTTGTTGAACTAAGATATGCTTTCAAAATCTGTTGAAACATATATTCGCCCTTGGATCAGTTAGATACATCATCTAGTCTGACTCCATTAAATTTCATCCAGATAATAGTTGGATCCTCATACCTGAATCTGTTGATTCTCATTATTCAGCCAATCCATTAGAATCTTCTGATTCTGAATCATCATGATTCTTATATCCTTTGGGATCTAATTCTATTCTTGTGCTAAAAGAGATAATTTCATCTTGGAAATTGATCTAATCTTACCATTTACTGTATATGTCTTGAAGATAGTGCAATTTATATTTCTGTTTGGCATATATGTGGGGTACACGATGTTTTTCATTTAAATGGTACTAAATCACATGAATTTGGAGAATCAACGCTTATAGTTTCAAATAATATAATATTGACAAATTTAATAATTCATGCTTTATATTTCAAATTCGGTATAAATAAAAGAGTATTTTATAACCTGATCTTATTTACTTTGAAATTTATCGTGTATCATTTCAAATATTATTCAAATTGAATGAGTTTCAAAATGAAAAAGATGCGAAGTACATGAAACTGAGTTGGATGGTTTCATACTATAGGTTACCCTTTGTTATTGCTAAAATGTGTGATGAATTGATCAGATACTGATATGATCTTCTTACTAATGATGTTAATTCAAAAATATGTGTTTCTGTTTGTACAGATAAAATCCAAAAATATGTGTTTCCGTTTGTATAGATAAAACTCAAAAAGATTTTTATTTTTATTTTCCATGAAAATTCTAAACTTTTATTAAAATTGTTCGGGATTGGATCGGATACGTGTTGCTGACGGAAGTTCAAGATTTGACAGGTTGAAGTTGATAAAATTTTTGTTCAAGGCAAAAAGGTTGAAAAGCTATTAAGTTCGCATGTGTACAGTGAAGCGAACTTAACAAGTTCGCTTAAAAACAGTGAAGCGAACTTAATCTGATTATCTGGGGTGAAGCGAACTTATCTTGTTCACCGAAGGCTTGTTAAGCGAACTTAACAAGTTCGCCTAATTAAGCGAACTTAATGTGTTTAAGGTTCTAGATCAAGCGAACTTATCAAAAATCGTCTTCTTCATTTTAGGCGAACTTAACTGAGATTTTTCAAAATTTTAATCTGTTGTTGTTGGTGTTGTTTACCGGTTTTATCCAATTCCAAATTGAATTGCGAACTCAACCAAGGTAATTTCATCGAATTTCATCCGTTAAAATGTGTGTATTCGGTTGATTTGTATCTCGGTTTAATAGCGATTTAAAACCACTGAGTTTGACCTAATTTTTGTGTTGAAATTTCAAATTGACCATTCATTAGTGTTTGCTAAGTATATTCGACGGGTTGACAATGCTTATTTCACAATTTTAACTCGATTTGCTCAATTGATTAATTTTCTGATGTCTGTATTTGAAGCGTCACAAGTTTCAGGCGAACTTGTTCCAAGCGAACTTGTTTGAAGCGAACTTAAGTTCGCCTCTTGCACTACTAAGCGAACTTATTAAGTTCGCCTAGGGGTCAGTGAAGATTTGGACTTGTAATTTTTTTTTTTGTTACAATTTTTTTTGTTTTAAATTTTTTTTAAATTTTGTTTTGTTTTGTTGTTTGTTCGTGTTTGTTATTTTTGCTAATATGTTTGTTGTCCAACTTTTTCAGATGGCTCGACGTGTCGAATATAAACATAATCAAGTGGCATTATTAGATCCTAACATGTCCGAGGCTGTGAATTTTCAAGGCATTATAGGATTTTTGAACAGATCACGTCTTCATGTTGCTTTATCTGCTGATCCTTACATAAGTCTCGTGTACATACAGCAATTTTGGGACACAGTACATCAAGATACGGACGTTGAACCTCATGTTCTTCGTGCCGCTGTTAATAATACCGAGATTGCCATTTCTGAAGAAACGATTCGTGCTGCTCTTGATTTGGGTGGAAATCCTGAAGATCCATTATCTTATCCAGGCACTCTTATTATGGGTTGTTTTCAACGAATGGGATATCATGGGAAACAGAATGATACCCAAGCACGTAAAGGTGGATTAGTCGGTGAATGGAGATATTTCATGCATGTGATTATTCAATGCATCTCTCCTCGCAAAACTGGTACCGATGGATTGAAGATGGCTCTTCAAACTGCTATGGTGGCTTTAACGTTGAATAAGCGATTCAATTTTCCACTTTACTTCTATCGAGAGATGGTCATGCAGATTAATCCAGCTGAAGGTCAAGGATTCTTGATGTATCCTCGCTTTATTCAAATGATTCTCAATCATCTTATTCTGGATCTTCCACAACATCCTATAAGATTAACTTTGACTCCGATGTCAAAGCGTATCTTTACCGACTGCACGAAGGTGAAACAGCAGAATGCTGCATTGATTCCAGTCAATACTCCTTTATTTGGTCACTTAGTCAATCCTGATTATGTTGCACCACCTAATGACAATTGGTTTCATCCTGATGAAATTGCTCAAGCTCAAGGCTTCAATGTTCAACAACAACAACATCAACAACCACAACAACCAGCACAACAACAAGTTCTACAACAACAGATACCGGTTCCACAAGTACAAGTTCCCGCACAACCACAAATTCCTATTCCTGAACAAGTTCCAATTCCACAAGCTGAGGTTGAAATACCTATTCATGAACCTGTTCAATAGGAGGTAGTTCATGATGATTTAGGAATGAACATGGATGATTTTGTTGATGACGCTGTGAACTCGCCTATTCCAGAAGCTGAAGGGAATGTGGTGACAGATGATGAATCTAGTTCCAGCTCAAGTGAGACGATCTTACCTGTTAATGAAAGCACCAATTCTGATGAATCTAGGGATTTTTCCTCAGGTCATTATGAACGGTTGGCTACAATTCCACTGGCTAATGCTGGAAAACGCATTAAATCTCAAGCCAGACGACCAAGAAGAAAGTCTGTTCGGGATCCTCCTTCCGGTTCAGTACTTGGAAAACGATCCTTGGTTGATGAGAGTACTGAGTCGGATAGTGACTTTAATCCAGATCCTAAGACTCAAAAGTTAATGTCTGCTTCCATAGCTGCTGCACAATCTTCTCAGGGAGTCGAGGATGCTAATTTTGTTGCTTCATTGATAATTACTCCTCCAAGACCTAAGGATCCATCTCCGGTGATTTCTCCTGTTCCTCCAGTCATTCCTACTACTTCAAGTCCTTCTATTCCACAATCGTCAGCTGGTCCGTCAAAGCCTTCTGATTCTGAAAGGATTACTCTCCTTGAATCTCAAGTGCTTTTTCTACAAACTCTGGTAAACACTCTTGTGTCTACTGATTCACAACGACAGCTGGTGATTCAGACTCAAGCTCAACAGATTGCTGACATGCATCCATTAGTATCCAAACTCGTTCAGCGTCTTGACGCTCAGGGGGAGTTGAGGATACCTGATACTTGTCACACAGAGTCTATTCAAAGACGTGATGATGAAGACAATGATCCTGCTGGAAATATTGAGGGTGATCGTCAATACACTGATGCTAATCCCATATCTAGGGTTCAGGGGGAGTCGACATCATAATCACTTGAAGGAAACAAAGACAAATATGCTTCTGGTACTAATGAAGAAGAAATTCTGTTATTGGAGTTCTTTCAAGATTCAGAAGAAGAGGAAGCTGAAAAGATTGCATGTCTTGATGACATTGATGATTTATTCAATGACATGGAAGATGATATGTCGGATAATGAGATAGAAGAAGGAGAAATAGTAGAGATTGAGATAGAGAAAGATAAAGATAGTGTTACTTATGAAGGCTGTGATGGTCTTAAAGTGCCGTATAACTTCATCCAGGATGATGTTATTCCTGAATTCACTTATGATGGAGTAACAGATTCTATGGACTTTGTTGAAGACAGAACACTGCCTGAAGACACTGCTGATTCAAAGATAGATACTGATGATGAGACTGTTCAATCCAATAAAGATGCTGAAACTGAAACTACTCACACTGAGTCTCCGAAGGTTAATGTAGAACCTGTGATGTACAGAGATACAGGGATGGCAAGAGAACAGTGGAACCTGAAATTATAAATGAAGAGGAGATAGATCCAAAAACTGTGTTAAAGGTGAATCCGGTAACTGGGGAGGATATGGTGTATGAGTACGATTCTGAAGATGAGGTGTTTGATGAGAAGAAGGTCGAGGGAATTCCAAAAGAAGTGAAAATTGATGACCCAACAGTTGTTAAAACTGTTACCCAGGATAGATGCATTATGACTGAACCCGAAGAGATGAAAGTTGTTCCAACTAAACTTTCTCCAATCTTACAGTCAAGTGGGTTTGTTGCGGCTGGTTATCAAAAATTGAATTCTTTAAAGGTGCCAACACAAACTTATGTTCCAAAGAAGCAGATAAATTGTTCTGGACATTCCTCTGAAGCTTATTCTTCTGATGGATCCTCAAATTCAAAGAAAACTCCTTATTTCAGAACTTACCAAGAAAGAAGAGTGTGTTTTCATTGCAATGAGGCTGGTAACATTCTGATCAATTGTCCTTACAAGAACCAGGGTAAAATGAAGACTGTTCCTTCACAATCGAAAGTGGTGAAGATTCTGAAAAGAAAAGATGAGGGAAAGTCGTCTTGTAGTTTGGAGAAAAAGTTGTCTGGTCGATCTTTTGTTAAATCCTCTGGATTTAAACAACATGATAAATTGAATGCTAAATCTTTTGTATGCAAAGAGAAGCTTGAGATTCCTAATGTTGGAATTTCAACAGATTCTCATCAGGAAGTTAAACTGTCTAGACCTCAAAGGAGAAGAAGAAACAGAAAATTAAAGAAAATTTTGGAAACATCTGAATCTGACAATAATATATCAAATAATGTTTTTCAAAATCATAAAAATGTATCTTCTTTGAAAAAGTCTGATTGTCAAACTTCTGTTCCAAAAGTGAATGATAAGATTGATTGTAAATTACAAGAAGTTGTTTATTTTGATCAATCTTGACGACTCAAGACCACGATGGCTTGGGTTCCTATTTCTAACTGATTCTCGTTATTTATGTAGGGACAACCAAGGAGGACTATCAACAATACATGGTATGTGGATAGTGGTTGCTCTCGACATATGACAGGGAATGTTAGATTGCTTGAGGATGTTAAACAAATTGATGGTGGTTATGTCGCTTTTGCGGGCAATAAAGGCGGGTACATAACTGGACAGGGAACGTTAAAGAATGACAAAGTCAAATTTGAGAAGGTGAATTATGTTGAGCAGCTGGAACACAATCTTTTAAGCGTATCACAAGTCTGTGACAAGCAGTTTTCGTTCCATTTCAACGATACTGAATGCTATATTCTGAAACCGGGCTTCGTGATTCCTGATGAATGGATTCTCATGAAGGCTCCAAGGAGAAATGACACATATGTCCTTGACATGAGTGTCGCCACTACAACGGATTCAATTCCAACATGTTTACTCTCCAAGGCGTCGGAATCTGATTCAATATCGTGGCACAGGAAGCTAGCTCACATTAACTTTAGGAAGATGAACTACATTGTTAGGAATGATCTTGTTCTTGGTATTTCGAAGATGAAATTTTCAGTTCCTGATGATTGTATTCCTTGCAAGATGGGGAAGCAAAGAAGGAAATCTCACAAATCTAAATCGACGAATTCTATCGTAACTCCTTTGGAGTTGCTGCATATGGATTTGTTCGGTCCTATCAGTATCAGGAGCATCGGTGGGAAATCATATTGCTTGGTAGTAACTGATGATTACTCCAGATTTTCATGGGTTAAGTTTCTTTCCTCTAAAGCTGAAACCACTGAGTTGGTACAATACTTAATCCTGGGTTTGGAGAATTTATTCAATCTGAAAGTCAGAAGAATCAGGAGTGACAATGGCAGCGAATTTAAGAATAGCAAAATGGGATTATTCTGTCTACAAAAAGGAATTCATCATGAATTCAGTGCGCCATATGTTCCTCAACAAAACGGTGTCGCTGAACGAAAGAACAGGACGTTGGTCGAAACAGCTCGCACGATGCTTGCAAATTCTAAGCTTCCAGTCACCTTTTGGGCTGAAGCTGTGAATACTGCATGTCATGTTTTGAACAGGGTCTTGACCTTCAAGCGACATAAAAAGACTTGCTACGAATTGCTGAATAATCGAAAGCCAAATCTGGATTTTTTACTACCTTTTGGTAATCCTTGCACCCTATTGAAAGTTCGAGATGTCCCAACAAAGTTCAGTGTGAAGGCTATTGAAGGGATTTTTCTGGGGTATGTGGCTAATTCGACAACCAAGAGGGTTTATAACAAAGAGACGCGCCAAGTTGAAGAATGGTTCCATATTGACTGTTCAAATCGGTCTTTACCACAAATGGCGATTGGTCCAGATTGGGCATTTGATTTTGAAAACTTATTCAAATCTTTTCATTTACCTTCTGATATTTCTGATAAAGAGGCTGCTGTTCTTTATGATTCATGTCAGGATGCACAGCACAATGGATTTCTACCAAATGAAGTTCCAAATTCATCGATTCCATCTACTTCTGCTCCCGATCCTAATGTTGCTTCTTGTTCAGGTCCACAAGATTCAGAGAGTGAGGAGGATAATGCTATTTTTCAAGATTCTTCTGCTGATCCGTTGTTGGGTGATGATCCATTACCTTCAACACAGGCTCAGGGGGAGATTCCTACAATTTTAGACTCGGAAATTCCAATTAATCAAGATTATTCTTATCAATATGAATCTACTCAAGTTGACGTGTTACCTGTTCCTGAGGTTGCATCCATCAAGGAACTCAAAGATCATCCAGTGATGAATATAATTGGAAATTTACAGGATGGAGTGAAAACACGTTCTCTTGTTGACAATACTTGTTTGTATACTTGCATTAAAGATTCTGGTGTTCTTGATGATTGCTCACATTCACGCTTTATTTCGCAGGTTGAACCCAAGAATGTTGAGATGGATTTAAATGACAATAATTGGATAGAAGCTATGCAGGAAGAACTTGCTCAATTTGACAAACTTAAGGTTTGGAATCTTGTTGATCTTCCGAAGGGTGCGTATCCGATAGGAACAAAATGGGTGTTTAAATGTAAGAAAGACGATAGAGGTGTCGTGGTACGCAACAAGGCAAGATTAGTTGTCCAGGGCTTCAATCAACAGGAAGGAATTGATTACACCGAGGTTTATGCGCCGGTTGCGAGGCTCGAAGCTTTAAGGCTGTTTCTAGCTTTTGCTTCCTTTAAAGGTTTTAAGGTGTTTCAATTAGACGTCAAAAGTGCGTTTTTATATGGAAAGGTCAAGGAGGAAGTCTATGTGTGTCAGCCGCCGGGGTTTGAAGATCCACTGAATCTGAATATGGTTTTCAAGCTTGACAAGGCTCTCTATGGTCTTCATCAGGCTCCTCGTGCGTGGTATGAGACTTTATCCACACATCTTTTGGCGAATAAATTTTTTCGTGGAAAGATAGACTCGACCTTATTCATAAAGAAATCAGGGGGAGATTACCTACTGGTCCAGATTTATGTGGATGATATTATTTTTGGCTCGACAAATGAAGGGTTATGCAAAGACTTTGAGGGTGTTATGAAGTCGAAATTTGAAATGTCTGCTATGGGAGAGTTATCGTTTTTCTTAGGTTTACAAGTAAATCAAAAGGAAGATGGTTTGTTTATTCATCAGTCCAAGTATGTCAAAGACATCTTGAGCCGGTTCAAGATGGAGGACTGTACCCCATATGATACTCCAATTCCGGTCAATCATAAGTTGAATTCTGACCCGGAAGGAAAAGATGTGGATTGTCGACTTTACAGAGCTATGATTGGATCCCTCATGTACTTAACCGCTTCAAGGCCGGATATAATGTTCGCCGTGTGTATCTGTTCCAGATATCAGGTAAAGCCAAAAGAATCTCACTTAATTGCTGTGAAAAGAATCTTTCGGTATTTAAAAGGAAAACAACATTTAGGGCTATGGTATCCTCATGGTTCTAACTTTGATTTCAATGCTTATACTGATTCTGAGTTTGGTGGTTGTTGTCTGGACAGGAAATCTACAACATGTGGTTGCCAGTTCTTAGGTAATCGACTTGTATCCTGGCAATGCAAAAAGCAAACCACAGTCTCGATTTCAACATGCGAAGCAGAATACATCGCTGCTGCAAGTTGTTGTTCACAGATCCTGTGGATACAACAGCAATTGAGAGATTACGGTTTGAATTTCACAGGAACCCCTATGCTTATTGATAATAAAGCTACTATGTCCATAACGAATAATCCTGTTAAACATAGTAAAACTAAGCACATTGAAATTCGATATCATTTTATACGTGATTGTGCAGAGAAAAGGTTCATTGAGCTGGTCAAGGTACACACTGAAGATAATTTTGCTGATTTGTTTACCAAAGCATTTGATCGTACCAGGTTTGAATTTCTAATTAAAATGACTGGTATGATCAATCCCGAATAAAATCTTTTCAAAATCAGAATTTCATGAAAATTTTGTTTTTTTAAGTTCTTTTATTGATTTATTACATTTCTGCATTTACATTTTCAGTCAAAAAGTGTAATTTATAAAAAGTCAAAACAAATTGAAAAATATAAAATTTGACATCATTTGAGGTTAGAGAAGAAATGATAGTACATCAGTGATTAGTTCATTTCACACGACCTTAGTAGACCTTGATATATGATTGATTAAAATAAGTTGATTTGATCAAAATTTCAATGTCTGCATAAATAAGAAATGATAGTGTTGTGAATGCTCTATTCTTGATAATTTGTTTTAAAATTTGTGTATAAAATTTGAAACTTGAATTGTCAATAGGCTAAAAGCGTTTTGAAACTAATTGTAGTGTGAAAATTAAATATAATATGATTACATCTGTGATTTAAATCCATTATATGCCTGGGTGTGTGTGTAAAAGATCATTATCAGATAAAGAATATATGGTTATAAAGAATTTCATGAGACCAATATCGAATTATATCTTTAGCACAAATCTATTTCAGTTCACTTCACTGCCCATGCCCCGAAAAACATGATAGGTGTTGTTGAACTAAGATATGCTTTCAAAATCTGTTGAAACATATATTCGCCCTTGGATCAGTTAGATACATCATCTAGTCTGACTCCATTAAATTTCATCCAGATAATAGTTGGATCCTCATACCTGAATCTGTTGATTCTCATTATTCAGCCAATCCATTAGAATCTTCTGATTCTGAATCATCATGATTCTTATATCCTTTGGGATCTAATTCTATTCTTGTGCTAAAAGAGATAATTTCATCTTGGAAATTGATCTAATCTTACCATTAACTGTATATGTCTTGAAGATAGTGCAATTTATATTTCTGTTTGGCATATATGTGGGGTACACGATGTTTTTCATTTAAATGGTACTAAATCACATGAATTTGGAGAATCAACGCTTATAGTTTCAAATAATATAATATTGACAAATTTAATAATTCATGCTTTATATTTCAAATTCGGTATAAATAAAAGAGTATTTTATAACCTGATCTTATTTACTTTGAAATTTATCGTGTATCATTTCAAATATTATTCAAATTGAATGAGTTTCAAAATGAAAAAGATGCGAAGTACATGAAACTGAGTTGGATGGTTTCATACTATAGGTTACCCTTTGTTATTGCTAAAATGTGTGATGAATTGATCAGATACTGATATGATCTTCTTACTAATGATGTTAATTCAAAAATATGTGTTTCTGTTTGTACAGATAAAATCCAAAAATATGTGTTTCCGTTTGTATAGATAAAACTCAAAAAGATTTTTATTTTTATTTTCCATGAAAATTCTAAACTTTTATTAAAATTGTTCGGGATTGGATCGGATACGTGTTGCTGACGGAAGTTCAAGATTTGACAGGTTGAAGTTGATAAAATTTTTGTTCAAGGCAAAAAGGTTGAAAAGCTATTAAGTTCGCATGTGTACAGTGAAGCGAACTTAACAAGTTCGCTTAAAAACAGTGAAGCGAACTTAATCTGATTATCTGGGGTGAAGCGAACTTATCTTGTTCACCGAAGGCTTGTTAAGCGAACTTAACAAGTTCGCCTAATTAAGCGAACTTAATGTGTTTAAGGTTCTAGATCAAGCGAACTTATCAAAAATCGTCTTCTTCATTTTAGGCGAACTTAACTGAGATTTTTCAAAATTTTAATCTGTTGTTGTTGGTGTTGTTTACCGGTTTTATCCAATTCCAAATTGAATTGCGAACTCAACCAAGGTAATTTCATCGAATTTCATCCGTTAAAATGTGTGTATTCGGTTGATTTGTATCTCGGTTTAATAGCGATTTAAAACCACTGAGTTTGACCTAATTTTTGTGTTGAAATTTCAAATTGACCATTCATTAGTGTTTGCTAAGTATATTCGACGGGTTGACAATGCTTATTTCACAATTTTAACTCGATTTGCTCAATTGATTAATTTTCTGATGTCTGTATTTGAAGCGTCACAAGTTTCGGACGAACTTGTTCCAAGCGAACTTGTTTGAAGCGAACTTAAGTTCGCTTCTTGCACTACTAAGCGAACTTATTAAGTTCGCCTAGGGGTCAGTGAAGATTTGGACTTGTAATTTTTTTTTTTGTTACAATTTTTTTTGTTTTAAATTTTTTTTAAATTTTGTTTTGTTTTGTTGTTTGTTCGTGTTTGTTATTTTTGCTAATATGTTTGTTGTCCAACTTTTTCAGATGGCTCGACGTGTCGAATATAAACATAATCAAGTGGCATTATTAGATCCTAACATGTCCGAGGCTGTGAATTTTCAAGGCATTATAGGATTTTTGAACAGATCACGTCTTCATGTTGCTTTATCTGCTGATCCTTACATAAGTCTCGTGTACATACAGCAATTTTGGGACACAGTACATCAAGATACGGACGTTGAACCTCATGTTCTTCGTGCCGCTGTTAATAATACCGAGATTGCCATTTATGAAGAAACGATTCGTGCTGCTCTTGATTTGGGTGGAAATCCTGAAGATCCATTATCTTATCCAGGCACTCTTATTATGGGTTGTTTTCAACGAATGGGATATCATGGGAAACAGAATGATACCCAAGCACGTAAAGGTGGATTAGTCGGTGAATGGAGATATTTCATGCATGTGATTATTCAATGCATCTCTCCTCGCAAAACTGGTACCGATGGATTGAAGATGGCTCTTCAAACTGCTATGGTGGCTTTAACGTTGAATAAGCGATTCAATTTTCCACTTTACTTCTATCGAGAGATGGTCATGCAGATTAATCCAGCTGAAGGTCAAGGATTCTTGATGTATCCTCGCTTTATTCAAATGATTCTCAATCATCTTATTCCGGATCTTCCACAACATCCTATAAGATTAACTTTGACTCCGATGTCAAAGCGTATCTTTACCGACTGCACGAAGGTGAAACAGCAGAATGCTGCATTGATTCCAGTCAATACTCCTTTATTTGGTCACTTAATCAATCATGATTATGTTGCACCACCTAATGACAACTGGTTTCATCCTGATGAAATTGCTCAAGCTCAAGGCTTCAATGTTCAACAACAACAACATCAACAACCACAACAACCAGCACAACAACAAGTTCCACAACAACAGATACCGGTTCCACAAGTACAAGTTCCCGCACAACCATAAATTCCTATTCCTGAACAAGTTCCAATTCCACAAGCTGAGGTTGAAATACCTATTCATGAACCTGTTCAATAGGAGGTAGTTCATGATGATTTAGGAATGAACATGGATGATTTTGTTGATGACGCTGTGAACTCGCCCATTCCAGAAGCTGAAGGGAATGTGGTGACAGATGATGAATCTAGTTCCAGCTCAAGTGAGACGATCTTACCTGTTAATGAAAGCACCAATTCTGATGAATCTAGGGATTTTTCCTCAGGTCATTATGAACGGTTGGCTACAATTCCACTGGCTAATTCTGGAAAACGCATTAAATCTCAAGCCAGACGACTAAGAAGAAAGTCTGTTCGGGATCCTCCTTCCGGTTCAGTACTTGGAAAACGATCCTTGGTTGATGAGAGTACTGAGTCGGATAGTGACTTTAATCCAGATCCTAAGACTCAAAAATTAATGTCTGCTTCCATAGCTGCTGCACAATCTTCTCAGGGAGTCGAGGATGCTAATTTTGTTGCTTCATTGATAATTACTCCTCCAAGATCTAAGGATCCATCTCCGGTGATTTCTCCTGTTCCTCCAGTCATTCCTACTACTTCAAATCCTTCTATTCCACAATCGTCAGCTGGTCCGTCAAAGCCTCCTGATTCTGAAAGGATTACTCTCCTTGAATCTCAAGTGCTTTTTCTACAAACTCAGGTAAACACTCTTGTGTCTACTGATTCACAACGACAGCTGGTGATTCAGACTCAAGCTCAACAGATTGCTGACATGCAAGCATTAGTATCCAAACTCGTTCAGCGTCTTGACGCTCAGGGGGAGTTGAGGATACCTGATACTTGTCACACAGATTCTATTCAAAGACGTGATGATGAAGACAATGATCCTGCTGGAAATATTGAGGGTGATCGTCAATACACTGATGCTAATCCCATATCTAGGGTTCAGGGGGAGTCGACATCACAATCACTTGAAGGAAACAAAGACAAATATGCTTCTGGTACTAATGAAGAAGAAATTCTGTTATTGGAGTTCTTTCAAGATTCAGAAGAAGAGGAAGCTGAAAAGATTGCATGTCTTGATGACATTGATGATTTATTCAATGACATGGAAGATGATATGTCGGATAATGAGATAGAAGAAGGAGAAATAGTAGAGATTGAGATAGAGAAAGATAAAGATAGTGTTACTTATGAAGGCTGTGATGGTCTTAAAGTGCCGTATAACTTCATCCAGGATGATATTATTCCTGAATTCACTTATGATGGAGTAACAGATTCTATGGACTTTGTTGAAGACATCACACTGCCTGAAGACACTGCTGATTCAAAGATAGATACTGATGATGAGACTGTTCAATCCAATAAAGATGCTGAAACTGAAACTACTCACACTGAGTCTCAGAAGGTTAATGTAGAACCTGTGATGTACAGAGATACAGGGATGGCAAGAGAACAGTGGAGAGAAGTTGTAAACAGTTGGATGAAGGTGCTACCCAAGTCTCCAGCACAACTTGCTCAGAAAGAGAAATATGTGAATAAAGAGCAGTGTGTAGAAAGGATCATAAGTTGGTTTTATGATGATGAATCAAAATTATTTGTAATTAAACGATCTGATGGTGTTCAATACATAAAGCCGAGGATCAAATATTTCAATACCTTGCCAAGGTGTGAAATAAATGGTTTAGCTTCAAAGCCACTCATTAATAGATCAAAGAATGGTTTGGCTGATGTAATAGCAAATTTGATCAAGAAAGAAGGTAGTTCAGGAAAGTATGATCGGCTGAAACCACAAAAGGGAAAGAGAGTGAAGAACACAGATCCAAAGACTGGGAAAGTGACCTGGAGATACAAGTATAAACCAGTGCGTGCTATTCACAAGATACCATTAAAGAAGATTCCTCCAGACTTTTGTGACGTTTCGGATTTTCGTTCTCGTACTTGTATTAGAACTATCATGTAATCATTCTCTATTTTAATAAAGTGTAGGAATTTTATTTGGTTTTTATACAAATAGGTATTTTATATTATAAATTTAAATTAATTAGAATTTTATATTTTTTTTAAAACTAATATAAAAATTTATATAAAAATCTACAATTAAAAAGTTGCATATCTAATAAAATAACATATTTTAATAAGATTTATAACTTTTATAAAAATTATTATTTATAAAAATAATAATAATATAAGTTTATAAAAACTTATAAATTAATTTGATTTAAAAGAAATTAAATTAATTTAGTTAAATAAAAGTTCAAGGGTTGTTTCGTAATTAAACAAACAAAAAGGGTTTAAAACTAAATTTGTTTGAAGGGCTGTTTCTGGTCAAGTTAAACTGCAGGGACCCATCCGTAATTATTTTAAGGTTTATTTCGTATTAAACCAAACTCCAGGGACTAAAACTGTCAAAACGAAAATCGTTTATCCGGTCACCCCTTCCAAAGGTCCGGCGGGTAAAAGATTTTCCGGCGACACCCGACCAGCCTGTTTCTCTGCACCTCAACACCCGATAAAGCTTTCTCTGGCTTCGTCTCTCCCACGCGAACAAGACCCCTCGACAAATTTGTTCCCCCAACATAAGAATCGACCAATCCTGTTGGTGGCCGAGATACCCATGTCCAAATTCGTGCCCGACAGGCCACCTCCACGCCTGTTGGATGTCGGGTTAGAGTCTCCTCGTCCAGACTAATGTCGGGACGTGTCCAATTGCACTTTTGAGCATAAGAATCAGGCTCGGCTATAAATAGCCATTGTCGGCCCTGCACGAACTCGTTACCATCCTTCCGCACACTCTCACTCCAAATTGAGAATTCCATCACTTTCGTCGTCCCTGAAAGAAGCTGTGACCAAGGATTCAGAAGCTAATTCCATCTAAAAGTTCGATTCCAGCTTTGGACTTTTTCGGACAAAAGACTTCTGCCGGCCAGGCCTGCTTCGACTTGGTTCGAGTCTCAAATCGATTCCCCTGTCCTCTACTTATCCCTGGTAAACTTTTCGGATCAAAATCGAGGCATTCGCGCGACAGTTTCCGGGCAAACCCAAGTCCTCGGACATGGATTGCCGGTTGCCGAGGACCAGCGACCAATTCTGGATATGTGTATATCACTTAAACGACACACACATAACCAGCGATGGGCAGTAGCCCGGCTGGTTATGCGTGTGTGTGTTTGTGTCACAGGTCGCGGGTTCGATCCGGGTGGCCTACGGCCCAACCCATTTTTTTTCTATTTTATGTTTTAAAAATATAATTTAGTTTATTTAATTATCCCACCATATTTTAATACCATATGTACACAATGAAAACCAATACGAGTCGGTTAACTCGTTCGTTTATTTTGAAACCGGTTAAACGATCTTTTAATCCATAAACTATCCTATTTTTATAAATCTTGTAATATCATTTAAATACATTTTTATATATGAAATATCTCATACTCTTATAAATCTTGTAATATTTTATAAACTTATTTAAATACATTTTTATATATAAAATGTCCTATATTTTTATAACTCTTGTAACATTTTTATAAACCTAATAAAATACATTTAATATATAAAATGTCTCATCTTTTTATATAAACCTAGCAATATTTTCAATAAACTTGTTTAAATAAATTTTAAATATCAACATAATTAGTCAAATAAAGACTTTTCTTTTATTTATTATTTTTTATAAATACATTAAATATACTAATACTTGTTTAAAACAAAATACATATATATCCTTTTAAGTTAAAGTTTTACAAAAACCATTATCATTCTATTTCCATACTTTATACAAATAAATATTTAGGAAAATCATATTAAAGCCTATATACATTTAAATACAAATACACACCTATACGCATACAATAATACCCATTTATCTACATAGGGTATCAACTTGCTTAGGCTTCCGCATACTTATCACCTACACGTGTGGAAAAAATACCCGCTTGCAAGGTGAGGTACATAGCCCCTATTTTACATTTTTATACGTTTTGGGGTGAAACATTATACATGCTACTCACATTGTTTATACGTGTTATACATGAGACTATATGTTTATTCTTTGGATGTACATACATTTAAACACAAGACAACCAACTGTAATATTGATAGATCTATTGTGCCTGACCAGCCCACCCGGTTAGGGTGTTTATTACTGCATACTCGGATATAACCGCGTGTTATATTCAAACATATCGGATATAGTGGGTAACTATATTCAAACATACCGGACTTAGCTGTTGTGCTCTGTTCAAGCGCGTCAAACTCGGTTTGAATTGTGATTAAATAAATGTTACATCATATACTATGTTTAACAAGATAAACAATGAGTTGCAAAACGATTTACACTACTATTTACCGGGATTACTAAACCTATGTACTCACCAACTTTTTAGTTGACACTTGATTTAAATAATGTTTCACGTTTGGATATATGACTATTTGCTGAAGATTTCTCCACTTAAGGAACTATGGACCTAGTTAAATAAATCAATGTTTTGAACTAGACTAGGTTATTTGAAATGTTTTGTATTTGGATCTTGTTGTCTTTAAATTTAAGTAATGAATTATGAAACCTTTTAGTTATCATGTGCTTTTGAACAATCATTCTAATGTCCGCCTCGATGATTCCACCATCGGTCGGGGTGTGACAGATTGGTATCAGAGCCATGGTTATAGGGAATTAGGTTATTAGACACGGTGACCTAGACTATAACCTTAGGACTCCCTTTTATGTGTTATGTGCTAAATGATTATTTGCTATATGAATTATTTGTAGTTAGGTATTATTTGAATTTTCCCGAATTTGGTACATGAGACTTATACACATACAAGACTTTGATACATGATACATACTTTACATACACATTTGGCAAACAAACTTATGCAAACAAATACACTACCCATCCCTATTCATACTCTTTCCTAATCCGTATTAATTGCAACAATTCCTACACGTTTTATGCTCATAGACTCTCAAAATCTTGAAAATCTCGTCAATAACTTAATTTCTTGAGACCAGTAAAGGACACGTGCAATCTGGAAGGGTGACACCTGTACATTGGGTTTTCTGTCTAGGAAAGCATTTCATATAAATCCAAATAAACGGACCCGTATGCTTTCCTGGGAATTCCTGAAGTGAGTGTTTACCTATAGGCTAAAGCATGTCTCTTTGAAAGTTTCGGGAAATTAATTAACGTTGATAAGTCAATGTATTCGCAAGGATACAATCCGAACTTAAACTTAAAATTTGGGGACATTATAGCAAGATAGGAAGAACTAGACAAACATGCAAAACAAATCAGTATTACGGGTGCACACGTAATAACGATTTGTAATGCATGCAAGTCCCGGCAATTCCTATTATGCAAATAATGATCTATAACATCATGTCCTACCCGGAAAAGATGACTTAGTTTCCCCTATCAACTTAGAATAAATACACATGCACCGGCACGCGTCATGATAAATCTCGTATTTCTGCTTACATTATTTCCCGCTATAACTCATATTTATCCGTCTTATCTAAAATATCATTGTCTTTTCTTATGGTGTTAGAATGCCTTCTCGACGTGCAAACTCTAGAACTTCCAACCCGGATCTTTCTACTCTCCTTGCCCAGCTAGTAGGGCAAATGACCCAAGCAAATAACAACAGTGACGGGTCTCACAACATCCAAGGGAACGGTGGTACCAACCCGCCTCATTGCACGTTTAAGCACTTTAACTCGTGCAATCATACTAAATTCTTCGGAACAGAAGGTGCTACCGGCCTACTTCAATGGTTTGAAAGCATGGAAAGCACATTCCTAAACAGCGACTGTCCCGATAATCTTCGGGTTCGTTATGCCACAAGTGTACTCCAAAAGAGAGCCCTCACCTGGTGGAACGGTGAGAAACGCACTCGTAGTTTTGAGGTTGCTACATCCTTATCATGGGATGATCTGAAGAAGGCCATGACTGATGAATTCTGTCCTCGGAATGAAATGAGGAAGCTCGAGGCTGAATTTTGGGATCTTGCCTAAGACAACGGGGATAATCTGGCTTACACCACCCGGTTTCAAGAGCTAAGTTTGCTGGTGCCTCACATGATCACTCCCCTTGCTCGGGGAATTGAAAAATACATAGGCGGCCTGCCTATGCAAATTCAAGATGCTGTGCCAGGAAGCAATCCTCCTACTCTTGAAGCTGCTATCCGTCTATCTGCTACACTATCCGACAACCATGTCAAAGCCGGAACCTTAACAAGAAAGGGTTCCAAGAAGGTTGTGTCTACTCTTGCAGCCATCAAAGATGTGAAACCCGAGTCTTCTAACCGCAACAAGAAACGTAAGGGTCGAAACTTTGCAGTCGTAACTCCCGCTGTACCTGCTATTCAAGCGGCCTCTTTGGGTCAAAACCCGAAGACTTATATGGGCCCGAATCCCTAATGTCAGACCTGTAAGTACCATCATCCTGCCAATCTACCATGCCGATTGTGCTCAAGCTGCGGGCGATATGGACATGTGGTCACTACTTGCCGTACCCGTCCTCCCGTCCATCAAGCTGCTCCAGCCAACCATCCCGTCTAGCCGGCACCTCCCAATGGCCGGGCATGTTACGAATGTGGAGATCCAAACCATTTCCGTGACCGATGCCCGAAACTTCATCATCAAGGTGGTCCTCAAGGACGAGCGTTTAACAAAAACGCTAATGAGGCTCAAGCAAACAATGACGTGATAAACGGTACGTTTCTCATAAATAATCATTATGCATCCGTTTTATTTGATACCGGTGCCGATAGGAGTTTTGTATCTCTTACCTTTGAATCTCGACTTGCTAAACAAAGAACGAAACTTGACAATTCTTATTCCGTGAAGATAGCAAACGGAAAAGCTATTACTATAAATTCTGTTATCCGCGACTGCAATCTCGAGCTTAATAATCACAAATTCTCTGTTGATCTCCTTCCAATGCAATTGGGAAGCTTCGATAGTATAATTAGCATGGACTGGCTATCCAAGCACCATGCCGAAGTTATTTGCTACGAAAAGTGCATTACCTCTCTCTTCGGGCGACAAGTTAGTTATGTTCGGTGAAAAACCATGCCGTGGTCTTCAAATCATGTCTTGCACATTGGCCCAAAAGTACTTGCGGAAAAAGTACGTTGCCTTCTTGGCCCACATAGTTGACACGAAAGACAAGGGTAAGAAATTGCAAGACATTCCAATCATTCGAGATTTTCCCGAGGTATTCCCCGAAGATTTACCTGGTCTTCCTCCCCTTAGGCAAGTGGAGTTTCGTATCGACCTTGTGCCCGGGGCAACTCCCGTGGCAAAAGCCCCCTACCGTCTTGCACCTTCCGAGATGCAAGAGCTTGTAAGTCAATTACAAGAACTCTCATCCAAAGGATTCATCCGCCCGAGCCATTCACCTTGGGGTGCTCCCGTGCTGTTTGTAAAGAAAAAGGATGGATCATTTCGAATGTGCATTGATTATCGTGAACTCAACAAACTTACAATTAAGAACCGATATCCTTTACCCCGTATCGACGATCTTTTCGATCAGTTTCAAGGTTCAACATGTTTCTCCAAGATTGACCTTCGTTCCGGGTACCATCAACTTCGTGTTCTCGATAAAGACAATCCAAAGACTGCCTTTCGGACTAGGTACGGTCACTACGAGTTCATGGTCATGCCATTCGGTTTGACTAATGCACCTGCGGTCTTCATGGACCTCATGAACCGTGTATGCAAACCTTATTTGGACAAGTTCATGATCGTTTTCATTGACTACATTCTCATCTATTCTAAAACGAAAGCGGAACATGAACAACATCTTCGTTTAATTCTAGAGCTCTTAAAGAAAGAACAACTATACGCCAAGTTCTCCAAGTGTGAATTCTGGCTAAAAGAGGTTCAATTTTTGGGACACATAGTCAACGATAAGGGAATTCATGTGGATCCGGCAAAGATCGAAGCGGTAAAGAATTGGAGTACTCCTAAGACTCCCACCGAGATTCGTTCATTTCTTGGACTAGCAGGTTACTACCGTTGTTTCATTTCAAATTTCTCCATGATTGCGGTCCCGCTCACTGCCTTGACTCACAAAGGTAAGCACTACGAGTGGGGACCCAAACAAGAAGAAGCTTTCCAAACTCTAAAGCACAAGCTCTGCAATGCTCCTATTCTAACCCTTCCTAGTGGTAATGACGACTTTGTCGTTTATTGTGATGCATCCAACCAAGCTCTTGGTTGTGTCCTTATGCAACGTGGCCAAGTAATTGCATATGCATCACGTCAACTCAAAATTCATGAGAAGAACTATACGACCCATGATCTCAAGCTTGGTGCTGTCGTTTTCGCCTTGAAAATTTGGAGACACTATTTATATGGTACCAAATGCGTGGTTTTCACCGACCACAAAAGTCTCCAACATATTTTCAATCAAAAAGAGCTTAATATGAGGCAACGTCGATGGGTCGAACTTCTTAACGACTACGACTGCGAGATTCGCTACCACCCCGGCAAAGCAAATGTTGTAGCCGATGCTTTGAGTCGTAAAGAACGTATCATGCTTCATAGTGTTCGTATTCATAATGATATCCAAGCCCGTATTCTCAAGGCACAACACACCTCGGTTACCGAGGGAAACATGTATCAAGAGATGGCATGTGGCGTAGAACTCCTACTAGAAACCAAGGCCAACGGTCTATTGTATTACTTGGACCGTATCTGGGTTCCCGATCGCGACGATCTTCGTATATTTTTGATGAACGAGTCCCACAAAACTCGTTATTCGGTACATCCCGGAGCTGATAAGATGTACATGGGTCTCCATCAGCAATATTGGTGGCCCGGCATGAAAAAGGATATTGCCCTCTTTGTGGCAAAATGCCTAACTTGTTCTAAAGTAAAGTCCGAACACCAAAAGCCTTCCGGGCTCCTCGAACAACCTGAAATACCCGTATGGAAGTGGGAGAACCTTGCCATGGATTTCATCACCAAACTCCCACGCACTTCTAGTGGGCACGATAGTATCTGGGTTATTATCGACCGACTTACAAAGTCTGCTCATTTCTTACCTATTCGTGAGGACTATCGAGTCGAGAAATTGGCTCGGATCTACATTGATGAGATCGTAAGTCGTCAAGGAATCCCTTTGAACATCATCTCCGATCGTGATTCGCGTTTTACTTCCCGATTTTGGCAATCATTACAGTCAGCACTCGGTACTCGTTTGGATTTAAGTACGGCTTACCGTCCTCAAACGGATGGACAAACCGAGCGAACAATCCAAACTCTTGAGGATATGCTTAGAGCTTGTGTCATTGACTTTGGTGGCAATTGGGATTCTCACCTACCACTGATTGAATTTTCCTACAACAACAGCTACCACACAAGTATTAACATGGCACCGTTTGAGGCTCTTTATGGACGGAAATGTCGTTCACCGATTTGTTGGAACGAAATTGGTGAAGCACAAATCACCGGTCCCGAGCTTATCCAAGAGACCTCCGATAAAGTCTCTCTTATCCGTGACCACATTCGGGTAGCAAGGAGTCGGCAAAAGAGCTATGCCGATAGACGACGAAAACCCTTGGAATTTCAAGTTGGAGATATGGTTCTTCTAAAGGTATCACCTTGGAAAGGCGTAGTCCGATTTGGAAAGAAGGGAAAACTTGCACCTCGATATGTGGGTCCATTCAAGATACTCGAGAGGGTAGGAAAAGTGGCCTACAAACTCGAACTTCTTTCGGAACTCAGCAACGTTCATCCAACCTTTCATGTATCAAATTTGAAAAAGTGTTTAGCCGATGAGAATCTCCACATCCCTCTTGACGAAGTGCGCATTGACGAGAAAATGCACTTTGTTGAGAAACCCGTGGAAATCATGGACCGAGAAGTCAAGAAACTCAAGCGTAGCCGCATCCCTATTGTCAAGGTCCGTTGGGAGTCTAAACGTGGACCCGAGTTCAATTAGGAACGTGAAGACCAAATGAAGACCAAGTATCCACACCTCTTTTCGTAGCCTCCATTAGTTGAATTTAGGGGCGAAATTCCTCTAACTTGGGGAGACTGTGACGTTTCGGATTTTCGTTCTCGTACTTGTATTAGAACTATCATGTAATCATTCTCTCTTTTAATAAAGTGTAGGAATTTTTATTTGGTTTTTATACAAATAGGTATTTTATATTATAAATTTAAATTAATTAGAATTTTATAATTTTTTTTAAAACTAATATAAAAATTTATATAAAAATCTACAATTAAAAAGTTGCATATCTAATAAAATAACATATTTTAATAAGATTTATAACTTTTATAAAAATTATTATTTATAAAAATAATAATAATATAAGTTTATAAAAACTTATAAATTAATTTGATTTAAAAGAAATTAAATTAATTTAGTTAAATAAAAGTTCAAGGGTTGTTTTGTAATTAAACAAACAAAAAGGGTTTAAAACTAAATTTGTTTGAAGGGCTGTTTCTGGTCAAGTTAAACTGCAGGGACCCATCCGTAATTATTTTAAGGTTTATTTCGTATTAAACCAAACTCCAGGGACTAAAACTGTCAAAAAAAAATTGTTTATCCGGTCACCCCTTCCAAAGGTCCGGCGGGTAAAAGATTTTCCGGCGACACCCGACCAGCCTGTTTCTCTGCACCTCAACACCCGATAAAGCTTTCTCTGGCTTCGTCTCTCCCACGCGAACAAGACCCCTCGACAAATTTGTTCCCCCAACCTAAGAATCGACCAATCCTGTTGGTGGCCGAGATACCCATGTCCAAATTCGTGCCCGACAGGCCACCTCCACGCCTGTTGGATGTCGGGTTAGTTTTTCCTCGTCCAGACTAATGTCGGGACGTGTCCAATTGCACGTTTGAGCATAAGAATCAGGCTCGGCTATAAATAGCCATTGTCGGCCCTGCACGAACTCGTTACCATCCTTCCGCACACTCTCACTCCAAATTGAGAATTCCATCACTTTTGTCATCCCTGAAAGAAGCTGTGACCAAGGATTCAGAAGCTAATTCCATCTAAAAGTTCGATTCCAGCTTGGGACTTTTTCGGACAAAAGACTTCTGCCGGCCAGGCCTGCTTCGACTTGGTTTGAGTCTCAAATCGATTCCCCTGTCCTCTACATATCCCTGGTAAACTTTTCGGATCAAAATCGAGGCATTCGCGCGACAGTTTCCGGGCAAACCCAAGTCCTCGGACATGGTTTGCCGGTTGCCGAGGACCAGCGACCAATTCTGGATATGTGTATATCAATTAAACGACACACACATAACCAGCGATGGGCAGTAGCCCGGCTGGTTATGCGTGTGTGTGTTTGTGTCACAGGTCGCGGGTTCGATCCTGGTGGCCTACGGCCCAACCCATTTTTTTTTCTATTTTCTGTTTTAAAAATATAATTTAGTTTATTTAATTATCCCACCATATTTTAATACCATATGTACACAATGAAAACCAATACGAGTCAGTTAACTCGTTCGTTTATTTTGAAACCGGTTAAACGATCTTTTAATCCATAAACTATCCTATTTTTATAAATCTTGTAATATCATTTAAATACATTTTTATATATGAAATATCTCATACTCTTATAAATCTTGTAATATTTTATAAACTTATTTAAATACATTTTTATATATAAAATGTCCTATATTTTTATAACTCTTGTAACATTTTTATAAACCTAATAAAATACATTTAATATATAAAATGTCTCATCTTTTTATATAAACCTAGCAATATTTTCAATAAACTTGTTTAAATAAATTTTAAATATCAACATAATTAGTCAAATAAAGACTTTTCTTTTATTTGTTATTTTATATAAATACGTTAAATATAATAATACTTGTTTAAAACAAAATACGTATATATCCTTATAAGTTAAAGTTTTACAAAAACCATTATCATTCTATTTTCATACTTTATACAAATAAATATTTAAGAAAATCATATTAAAGCCTATATACATTTAAATACAAATACACACCTATACGCATACAATAATACCCATTTATCTACATAGGGTATCAACATGCTTAGGCTTCCGCATACTTATCACCTACACGCGTGGAAAAAATACCCGCTTGCTAGGTGAGTTACATAACCCCTATTTTACATTTTTATACGTTTTGGGGTGAAACATTATACATGCTACTCACATTGTTTATACGTGTTATACATGAGACTATATGCTTATTCTTTGGATGTACATACATTTAAACACAAGACAACCAACTGTAATATTGATAGATCTATTATGCCTGACCAGCCCACCTGGTTAGGGTGTTTATTACTGCATACTCGGATATAACCGCGTGTTATATTCAAACATATCGGATATAGTGGGTAACTATATTCAAACATACCGGACTTAGCTGTTGTGCTCTGTTCAAGCGCGTCAAACTCGGTTTGAATTGTGATTAAATAAATGTTACATCATATACTATGTTTAACAAGATAAACAATGAGTTGCAAAACGATTTACACTACTATTTACCGGGATTACTAAACCTATGTACTCACCAACTTTTTAGTTGACACTTGATTTAAATAATGTTTCAGGTTTGGATATATGACTATTTGCTGAAGATTTCTCCACTTCAGGAACTATGGACCTAGTTAAATAAATCAATGTTTTGAACTAGACTAGGTTATTTGAAATGTATTGTATTTGGATCTTGTTGTCTTTAAATTTAAGTAATGAATTATGAAACCTTTTAGTTATCATGTGCTTTTAAACAATCATTCTAATGTCCGCCTCGATGATTCCGCCATCGGTCGGGGTGTGACAACTTTCTTGGGAATATGAAATGGTGGTATGTTGATGTTAATACTGGTGAAGCAAGGATTGAAGATAAAGATAATAAGGTCCATGTGTGTTTCTATGACGCAATGAATCTTATTAATTTTTCAAAGAAAGATCAGAGGACGTTGCGAAAGAATGAGATCATGTACACTGATGTTTGGAGAGAACAAGGTCTACAGTACAAAAGAGTTTTGGAGATATGCAGAAGATATGGAGTGCATCCTGGCAGCAGACTACTGGATAACTGGAAGAGTTCAAGATAAAGACTGAAGACTGAAGATCAAGCTATTGTCAAGGGGGAGTCTGTTAGGACATAGTCTGTAATGACAAAAGCTTGTAATAGTTATATTTTATGTCTTTATGTTTTTGTTATGTAAATGTCAAAAGTCACTAAGTATTTTACAAGTATAGCCTAGAGGCGAACTTGTTAAGTTCGCCTGGTCTATCAAAGGCGAACTTAATAAGTTCGCTTAGGTCTAACTGAGGCGAACTTGTTAAGTTCGCTTAAACTGTTAGAGGCGAACTTAATAAGTTCGCTTATATCAGGTCAGTTGGTTATATATATGTGTGTTTAAAGAGCCAGTTAAAAAAAACCAGAGAGATCAGATCAGAGAAGTCCGATTGAGTCTGTAAACATCATTGTGACTTGAAATACGAATTGAGAAGGTTATTTACTTGCTTGTGTGAATTGTCTTTTATGCGTATAAACATTGACTTGTTAGATTCCGCACTCCGAGTAAATGTCACGTCTTATCACGAGATCGATCCGTAGACACGCCATGGAGACCTACAACAACCACCGAGCTGGTTTTCAAACAATCAAGAAACTCACCGAGATGAACCTGCTGGCCGAAAGGTGTCTTTTGCAGCTTGCTGAACAAGCGGAGATGATGAAAGAAGAGCTCGTGGTCATCATTCTCCAACTCATGAAGCTTAGCAACCGCACCTCCCACTACCCGATTCCCGTGCTCCCGCACGAGATGTTCAGAAGTTTTATGTAATATCTTAGGGTAGGAAGGTTGTAGAATATAACCTTCTTTTGCTCCATGAGGTTCTCGGCTTGTAATCTCCTTTCAATCAATGAAATCTTCACATGTTTGTTCTTGATCGTCTACTTAATTCTATAACGGTTTAAACTCACTTGTGTTACGATAAAATAATTGGTGAAATTGGAAACCCTTGTGGCATTACCAAAGAAAACGGGTAAATCACACTAAAAAAAACAAAAAAAATATATTTAATTTTAAAAAGTAGGTCGAACACGGGGCCTTGCCAGACAGTTGCAACAGCTTTTTACCCCCTTTTTCATGCATCCACGTATTCATCTTTATCATGCATTTACACTTATCACATCTTGTAACTTGGGTGATTATCCTCCCACAGTAGTACCTCCAACAGAGATGTTCACAGGAAAGAATGACTGGTCCAGGAGTGATTTATACACCACTATTTCCTTAGACAAAACATTCTATTTGTCAGATAATGTAACATTTCTGATTTTCAACGTAATACATTTCAAACCCAATTCTAGTACACTGACTTGTTCTATTTATACCAACAATTAAATACTATGTTCCAATGCAAAACCCGCAAATTTTACACGGGTATATCCTATTAAAATCCTAAATAAGTTTATACTTGTATAAATCTATCAAACTGAAAATTTCAAGGACTGATTTTATAAATTAACAAGACTAATAGGCACGGTCGCGCCTCGTTCGGGCACGGTCGCGCGCCTTGATTTGGAACGGTCGCGCCCGGTGCCTTGGCACGGTCGCTCGTATAGGCACAGTCGCGCCTCGCGTCAGTTGAAACGTAAATGCAGTTTTTAAACGCAGAATCGTTTGAATTTGTAACCGATATACGCATCATTACCATTAGCGAAAACAATAAATCGAATAATCACCACAATTACATCCAATAACTCCAAGAAATTCGATTCGTCTCAAAAACCGAAATTCTTTCAATTGAAACCACAATTCGTCTATCCTGAATTGAAATCCTCCCAAGCAAACACTCCATCGAACCCCTCTGAAACTCCCGAAAACCTTGAAGCAGTCGGAATTGCAGCAGAAGACGCCGGAAGCCAAACCCGTCGCCGCCGGAACCCGCCTTTACCGTACGCTATCGATTCATCGTCTTTTCGGGTAATTGAAACCTCATACATTTTCGTTTTAGTCTATAGATCAAAATCCCCAACCTAATTTGGGCTTACAATAGCTAATTTAACACGAACCCGAATCTAGGGTTCATTCTAAAATGGGTTAATCGAATACTACTTTGGAGATGTTTTAAATACAATTAACCTATAGAAAAAGACTCGTAATAACCTAATGGGTGAAAGCCCTATGATTTCCAACATTAACATCATAAGATTTAAGCAATTCGTTTCTGTTTTGGAACAGACACGGTCACGTTGATCTCCTAGTGCGGTCGTGCCTCATGAAGACACGGTCGTGCCAATCCAAGCGCGGTCGTGCCTCAAACACTCAGACCCGGTCGTGCCCCTTGGCTAGACTTGGTCATGCCTCAAAACCCTAGACACGGTCGTGCCAGGCCCAGACACGGTCGTGCCTAGTGAACATCTTAGTTATGTCTCCTGTTTGATCAACACGGTAGCACCCTGACTAGCACGGTCGCGCCCGTGGCCCTAGCACGATCGTGCCTTGTCCCAAGCACGGTCGTGTGTGTGAGAAAATCTTGAAAAAATACTAAAATTTATATTTTAAAAATCAATAAGCATTCCAAATGAATTTTTAAATAAAAATAATTGATTTTATAAATATTTATATTAACCTTATTTAAAAAGATTAAATGTCGATTTCTAAAATAAATAGAAGTTATACATTTAAATCTACAAAATTATATTTACACATATTTATAAAAATAGATTAACAAATGTTAATTATTAAATTATAATTAATATAAAACACCCGATACATTTTTATAACTAAGAGACTAGGTTACATATTTTATAAATAAATAAGGTAAAAATTATTTATTTAATTTATAATTTTATTATTTAAGTTATACTTAATTACCCCTAATACCTATATTATTTTTATAACTAAGTAAATAAATAATAATTTTGTAATTTATTTATCTAGTTATTCAAACCCAAACTTTGACCAAAATGTTCTAAAAATATCCATTTCAAACCTTTCATTTTATGCAATACCTTCCAAGAACAAACCACTAACTTTATACACACGTCCAATTCAACCCTAGACTTAGACATAGACTATTGTGCACACTATTAAGTCAACATACATTCCAATCTAGGTTAACGTTATGCATTACAAGGATCATATTACTATCTAGTCTCTCGTATTAGCTACGCCTTTTGAATCAAGTGAGTATTACATAGCCCCTTTTACTCTTTTACACTTTTTGGGGTGGAACATGAACACTATACAAACTATTGCTTACATTTACATAAACTACACAAATACAAATCCTCTTTACATTCATGTGTGCAATTTGAGCTTTATGCCTGAGTGCTAGTTGTGCTAATTTTTGTGTGCAATTTATGTGCAATCATTAACTATTCAAGCCGACGGTAAACAATAATAGATCTATTGAGTCTGACAAACCCACCCAGATTGGGGTTATTGTTACCGACAACATAATTTTTGCATGCTAGTTACAAAGGTTTGATTGTACTTGGTTACACAATAGTTGCTCTCCATAAATGCCTTATTTTATCATGCTATGTAAGGATTTGTTTATTCATAATCTTTATGCTATCTATATACAAACCTGTGTATGCTCACCAACTTTATAGTTGACCTTATTTTATTCATGTTTCAGGTACTAATGTGTGATTTTGATCAAGACTTGCTACACTTAATTTTTGGACCTAGATAATTTCAAATAAAGGATTATGGAATTCATTTCATGTACTTGGTTTGATTTGGTTTTATCTTGAATACTTGAAATGAATTTGAATGATTAATATAATTCAATTTAGTCAACCTTGTGCTCATGAACAGTCTACATGTCCCGCCCCGACGTTTCCGCCGTCGGTTGGGGTGTGACAGATAACTACATATTGGTTGGAAGATCGCCCGTTTGTTTATTATATTTTCATTACTCTCTTTTAGTATATACCCCTAAACATTCATAATGGTTTCAATACGAAGTATCAAAGAGATTTATATATAGGAAGTACCAGCGGCGTATCCACCACCCCTTGGATACGTCATGGCTACTCCATTATTCCCGTTTCGTGTTTAAACTAATTCCTTATTACCCCGTACCCTTGTCTTACACATAACACATATCTTTTAGTCACATAATTCACATAATTATGTCTATGGTACGGGTCCAGTGTACTTACATTATACTTCGATAGTTCCTAAGTTCGTTCCTTGCTTTAAACGCTTTCTTGAACTCGAACCGCACTCTCAGCGTACTGCACTCATACTGAAACACACTGCACCGGGTCCTTTGCTCCTTCTCAAATCTGTGTGTGTGTATGGAGGGTGATTTGTGTTTGTGATGTTTTCATTTTGAACGGCAATGTCATTTATTTATAGGCTGTTCCCTTGGTCCATGACGGCCGTTACCAACGGTGACGTGTTTTTGTAACTGTAGAAAAAATTCTATGTGTATATGTGGCAAACATGCTAAGTTCGCCTAAGGGAATGTTTGGGCAAACTTAACTAGCAAACTTGGTAAGTTCGCCTATAGAATTATGGGCGAACTTGACAAGTTCGCCTCTAGACTCAGCTTGCCTATAAATAGGACATTATGTGTTCATTTGTAAGTAAGCATGCTAGAGTGTTAGCACACAGAGATGGAGCGAGTCTCTATGAGAAGTGAGTCACCACTCATAGGTAGAGCTCATCTAGGAGTTGGAATTAGAGCTTAAACGTAGAGATGTACACTTCTTCGGTATTGTATTCGTATGACGAGTTTGTTATTGAATATATACATCGTTTCTGTGTTTCATCTATCTTCTATGTTCGTGTGTTTGTTTGATTCGCTTCATGCTTCCGTGTCATATGAGGAATCATCGAGTAATTTTAGAGTAATTCATTGTGATCGTGGAGTTTCTACTTGTTAGGAGACGCCACCGGGACTTTCAATTGGTATCAGAGCTACGGCTCAGAACCGGAAGGACTAATCGTCTATTCGGTTCACAATTACTCGTGATTCGGTGTTTAATTCCGCATAATTATCATTGAGACGTTAAAAGAATGATTTTTACTAGTGGAATTCTTCATATTCATGGTATTTTATGAGTTTGATGATTCTAGAGGTTGTAGAGCTAGAAGATTTGAAGTTTTTACCGCCAAACTAAGAAGATTTAATGATTTTTGCTGAAATAGCCCGTTCAGGTGAACTTGTTGTCCGATGGCAGTTACAGGAGAACTTCTAAAGTTCGCTAGAAGATGTTGTGGCAAACTTGTTAAGTTCGCTAGAGTTTGTTCGCAAGTGAACTTGTTAAGTTCGTTGACACTATTTAAGCGAACTTGTTGAGGGAGTTAAAAAAATAATAATAAATTTGGCGGGAAAACTTTTCTTGTTCAAAATTTTGAGGGAACATTTATATACTTGTTTTGAGCCATTTTTGAGATGATGGTAATTTTGGTTATTTTCGGGACCGAAATCCCAATTTTATGTGGCTCGGCGAAACAAGGAGAGATTTTTGTGTTCGATGATGACTTTTGGATAAAGAATCTTATTGTGTAGGTATTCAAACCTGAAAACGTGGGCTACGAGTATCTGGGATACTTCTTTATTAGGGGATGAATACGGAAATAGTTTGAACAAATGGGTTGTTACCAACTAAAGGTCTCGGATTTGATTGTGAGGATGTATTGTTTGGGATTTTGCAAAGAAAAGAGGGAGATAAAACTTTAAAGAAATATTATGTTTCTTTGCAAAACGGTTCAAGTGATCAAGATCGTCTAAATGATTCGACAAGATTTGGTTTTGGTTTGATTTCTTATTTGGGATTTGGGCTGAATCTAGATAAACAACCTATTGAGTTGTTGAATAAACGACTAGTAGGAGGTGTTAACCAGGAATGAAAATCAGATTGAAGATTGTTGGATTCACGATGATTAATATCGAATGTTTGTGTGAGACTTGGTCAAGTACGTTTGAAATGAAGCTGGTTATCTGTTGTTAACTAGTTGAAGATGGAACCTTTATTATGTGCCGATTAAATTGGAAACATCCTTCTGTTTGTGGTTTAATGCGGAGATGCTTGTGTCATGAAAGGGAGATCTGATATGAAAGACTTCAGGTTATCGGTTGAGTGGATAAAGTACGAGACAAAGTCAAACACTTCCGGTGAAGATGAAGATCAAAGAAAAGAGTGGGTTTGCACACTATATTGTAGTTTCAGTTTGTTTTCAAGCTGGGATTCTTGTCTTTGTGGAAGTTGATTAGTTTGATGCTGATTGTTGGAAATTCAGAATCTCTATCTTATGCCGGTTGGTTTACAGATGTCTAAGCAGTATGGGCTAGATTCTTGAATCAATGCTGAGGTGGTTACTGTCACACCCCAACCAACGGCGGAATATGTCGGGGCGGGACATATTGACTGTTCATAAGCACATGATAAAACTAACGTTTCATATATTAATTAAATCCAAATTTCCATAACACTTGTTCAAACAAAACATGTGAAAACATACAAAAGAAACAAAGTTAACCTACAATGTTCAATCTATTATTTAACTATGTCCTCAATCCTATGTGAAGCAACTTGTACATGATCTCAAATGTTAGCACCTGAAACATGATGAAAACAAGGTCAACTAAAAATAGTTGGTGAGCATACATAGGTTTTGACACCTCAATTAGTTTCAAATGTTATATGCAATTAATATGAAACATGGTTTAATAAGACAATTATAGAGAACCACTATAGTTAAAACTGGGGCATACAATCAAACATTGTGACTGCACTCAATGTTATCCCAAATGTAATATCGGCAACAATCACCCTACCTAGGTGGGTTTGTTAGACACAATAGATCTATCATTGTTATCGTCGGCTTGTACATAGTTAATGATTGCACTTGCACTATGCACACATGTATGTAATTGTAGTTTAAACTCATAGTGTTCAAGCATAAGGAAAAAATTGCACACATGTTTAAAATGTAGGATTGTATAAATTGCAAATAGTTTTAATGAAATCATGTTCCACCACAAAAGTATAAAAATGTAAAAGAGGCTATGTAAACTCACCTTGCGATGAGTAGCTCGAATGTCACACAAGTAATTTGTTGTTGCACAAATATTCCAAGCTAATCACAAGATTAACATATGTTTGATGGAATGTGTATCAATAAGTTGTTCAAATGGATAAGGGAATCCTAATGCGAGAAAGGATTGATGTGTGTTTCCTCATTTTATTAATCAAATGATTATGTGAGTTTCAAATTATATTTATGTGAATAATTGTATTTGAATTTGAATAATTGGACGTATAAATAAGAGGTTTTCCCTTGTTTAAAATTAAATAAGTGACTAATGTCATTTTGTTTGTAAGTAAGTAATTAAATAACTAAATAAATAGTTTTCTCTTATTTGTAAATTAATAATTAAATAAATGAATAAATATGTAAATAATTAATGAGTAAATAAATAAATAAAAGAGTAGTTGAATAACTAACTAAATAACTAAATGAATAAATAAATAAATCCTTTTATTTATTTTAATTTGGATTCCATGAAAATTAGGTGTAAAATAATGTCCTAATTAATAAATAATCAAATCATAATTAAAAGTATGGAATTTGATTTTAAATGGAATAAATAAATTATATAAAGAGGTTGTATAAATCTTTACAATGTACAAGAGTTTATAAAAAAAAGATCATATTTATATCCCAACTATAAATTTATGAACCATGGGCTTTTAAATAATAATTTGTTAAAGAGATTGTTTTAAATAAATTTAGGTTTATTAGATTTAAATAAAATTGTTCTCTTGAAAGTTTAACATTTTAATTCGTTAAAATAAGTCTGAGTATTCCATTGTTTATAAAATGATTTTTATAAAGAGCACATGAGTTTATATGCATATTTGTATATAAATATGCGTATATGTGAGTGTATAAAGGAAAGCAAAAATTAAAAAGAAATGGGTAGAGGCCGGGTCGAACCCGTGACGTCTGCCTAAAAGAGGAAAGACATTAACCGCTGAACTGGGCATCATGCCTTGTTCAGAATGAGGTTCATTAATTTAAAAACTATCATTCCCACACCCTAATCTTCCCTAATTCGTGAAATTTGTAACCCTAGCCACCCAAATGTTCCGGTTACGAAATCGATCGACACCCCAAACCATGGGGCGTTCACCTAGGAGATTATGAGGAGCTAAGGGATGTACGAATTACCTGGAATGGCCACGCGACGAAGGTGAACGAGTGAGGTGCGCGTGTTCGAGTTTGTCGGCCGTGAATCGTGTTCCAGAGGTGGATTGTTGCAGGTTTGAGGGCACAGGCAGTAAAAGGGAGGTGTCGCGAGTGATTGAGTTTCGTTATTATAGTCCAATTCCAACATAAACATATGATTTGATTCGAAATTGTTCGAAACGGTTACGGGGAAGGATTAGGAGTTAATACTTTTGATTTCTAATAAATTGAATCATGATTTGCATTTGAAATCGATCGTATAACGTGTACGAACGACTAGGGTGTGTTATTCCTCATGAGTTTGTGGATTTGAAACGGATTTATGAGCTTGTTGACTTTCAGAAGTCAAATTCGGGGGAGGGTTCAATTTCATGGTAAAAGTCCAATTTGAGATGTGAGGGTTCAAATTTGTGTTCATGGGGGTTCATTGGCATTGTATGGGGTTCAAAATAAATTTGCCTAGTTTTTAAATCATTTTAATTGTTTATAAAAAATGTTTTTTTTATAATTTTTATAAACTCTAATTTGATTATAAATAAAGGAGTAAATTTTATTTTTTATAAAATTACCAAATGGTTTATTTAACAAAAACAAATGTATATATATTTACATATATATTCTTAAATAGATATATGTATATATTTAAAAAGATGTAAATACATGATTTAAGTTCATAAGTTTTATTTTTATAAAATTAAAGTTGTATGTTTGATTTATTCAATATAACCAAATGAATATATATATATATATATATATATATGTTTACACATATATATACAATTAAATATATATATATATATAAATTTATTATAACAAAATGTTTACTTATATATATAAATATACTTACATGTGTTAATAAAGAAATAATATGTAATGCAAGGTCGAAAATTTTAATTGATTAATGTTAAAAATGATAATTGATGTGACATGTTATGTTGGTCAAGCACGGGGTTTAAATGTAATGTTATTATTGTATAAAATACACTAAAATAAGGTCAAAAAATCATGGATGTTACAGCTACTGTTGAGAGGATTGACTACAATGAAAGGTGTTGGATTTCTCGGTTTTCATGAGGAGGCCAAACAAAATTGTTCTACAACAGATGCATCAGTTTAGAGGGAGTCTTTTTCCTCAAGATTGAAGCATTGCCGGTTGAAGTTCAAAGTGCAATTCCGAAGATTAAGTCTTACCGAGTGAAGTGAAGACCCAGGATCATCAGTCTAGGGGGAGTCTGTTGGGACACAGTTTGTGACTGATGATTTATCTGTATTTGTTTAGAATTGTTTGCAATAGTTAAGAGGGAGTCTCTTAGAGCATGTTTTTGTAACTGTAGCAAAAATTCTAAGTGTATATGTAGCGAACATGTTAAGTTCGCCTAAGGGAATGTTTAGGCGAACGTAACTAGCGAACTTGGTAAGTTTGCCTGTAGAATTACAGGCGAACTTGACAAGTACGCAAGTAGACTTAGCTTGCCAATAAATAGGTCATTATGTGTTCATTTGTAAATAAGCATGCTAGAGTGTTAGCACACAAAGAGGTAGTGAGTCTCTGTAAGAAGTGCGTCACCACTCCTAGGTAGAGCTCACCTATGAGTTGGAATTGGAGGTTAAACGTATGACGAGTTCGTTATTGAATTCATATGACGAGTTCGTTATTGAATATATACATCGTTTATGTGTTTCATCTATCTTCTAAGTTCGTGTGTTTGTTTGATTCACTTCATGCTTCCATCTCATACGAGGAATCATCGAGTAATTCGTTGTGATCGTGGAGTTTCTACTTGTTAGAAGACACCACAGGGACTTTCATTTACCCCTTATCACGGTCCGTCATAGGGTTTACACGCGTCACTTCGTCATGATGAGTCACAGGACACGTGTCATTCCTGTAAGGCCCATTTTCCCGGGGATCCTCACTCATTGAATTTACTCATAAACATAGTCATCGAATGCCGAACTTAAGATAAAACGTCAAAGTAGTGGAAGCATACATCATTCAATTACATAACATATCAGCGGAAGTCTTAACATTAAACATAAACTTAAGAAAATGGGATGTTAGTTGTGCCGAGTAGCCATCACGCCTTAGCACGCCCTAGCACGCCCCTTCTTCTTGCTACCTGAAGTGCATACTAAAAGTCAGCTAACGCTGGTGAGTTCTAGTTTAAAAGCAATCAGATATTAACATTATCTCATAATATACATATATATATATATATACATATGCACCTTCTTAACTTTACTTCTTTCTTATAACATTCATAATGAGTACGTATATAGATACATACATGCTTATTTCTTGGTGCACATTCATTGGTCATACACATATGGGTGATCAGCCCGTCATTTGCTTACGTAAGTCACAAAGACAAACGTTCTCGAACTACCACCGTAGCCCATTTACTTAACCGTCCGGCACTAGAAACCATCCGTCATATCCTTAAACCGTCCGCCAAACCTTCGACCGTCAATCTTTACCGTCCTACCGTCGTAGTCTGTCATATTCGCCCGTCTTCCCTAAGGCGTCCGTTTCCCACTTGAACTAATTATACAGCCGTGCTTCAATTAAGGGACTTACTCCACCGTAGTGGCCTTAGTTTGGTCTACCTTTCTAAACTTTCATTTATGGACGCATAATAGTCTAGTGGTCGTCCGTCTATCGAAGTAGCCGTTATCATCCTTTCCGTCCATAACGTTCATTCATACTTAGCAAGCAATATATACATTGATATAATGCAAGATTTCATTCTTACACGTTATGTCATACTTTTCATACTTGGCAAGCAATATATACTTGGATATAAAGCAAGATTTCTTTCTTTTGCATTATGTCATGGTTTCATTTCTTTATTTATAAACATACTTGTTATACTTATATCCCACATGTATTATCATATAACACATAACATAACATTCATTCATATCATGTATACACTTCAGTCCCAAAATCATTTATAATCATTTGCACGTAACAAATAGGGTGCACATAGAACTCACCTGACTCTTACGGGATTTATCTCACTTAGCAAGGGGACATTGAGCTAGGTGGGATGCTAAAAGATGTGTTAGGGACACGAATGGAAAAAGTTATAACCTATATGTTTCATCCGAAATCTTTCTGCTCGAAATCTTATTTGATCGAAATCTTTTTCGGCCGAAATCTTTCTTGGTCAAAATCATTTTCGATCGAAAACTATCCGGTTAAAATATCTTTTACTAAGTGACTTTTTCGTCCGAAAAATCCCATCCGAGAATTATCTCATTCGAAATCACGTCGTCCGAAAATAGTTTTCGGATTATTCATCTGACTTTTCGGACGATTCACCAGATCTAGATCAAATTCTTCGTTTTTGAACCAAGCTTCAATCTTTTTACGTCCAAAACTTGTATCTAGCTTCCATGAAGCTAAATACATACTTTTTAGAGCAATTTAAATGTAAAAATCCCATCCTTATGTGAAAAACCCATATAATCCCTAAAACCCATTTCTTAACTAAACGCTTAGATTCGTGAATGGTGGTTACCTGTTTTCGTTTCCTATTCGTTGCTAAACATTCCTGAGATGGAGAGTGATGATTCCCGAGCTTTTGAGCCGTTTCCTTTGCTTTCTCCTCTAGGCCCAATTCTCTCTCACTCTAGCAATCTTACGAAAATAGTGGAAGTGAGGGGAGGTTGCGGTGATGTAGCTGATTTGAGGGGCCTCCCTCCTTTGCTCACGGTCCATGGGCCTGCCCTAGGCCAAGCCCGTATGTTTCTTTTTCACCTCGCATTATTAGTCTCGACTGCTAAGTCGTTCATTCGAGTTTATTTAATTTAGGGATGTTACAAGTCTACCCTCCTTATAGGGGTTTCGTGCTCGAAACTCTTTACTAGTTAAACAACTACGGATAGAGTTCCTTCATTTCGTTCTCTTTCTCCCACGTTGCTTCTAAACTTTTCTATGTTTCCTTTGTACTTTGACTAAAGGAATTGACTTATTGCATAGTCGTTTTTCGGCTCGGTCAAGAATAGTTATTGGTTCCTCTACATAGTTTAAACTATTATCCACTTCGATTTTGTCGTAGGGTTTGTGAGCAGTGTCGTCAGCAAGGCACTTGCGTAAGTGTGACACGTGGAATGTAGGGTGAATTCCACTTAACTCATCAGGTAGGTCTAGTCTATAAGCAACCAGACCAACTTTTGCTAAGATTTTGAAAGGTCCGACAAACCTTGGACTTGGTTTACCACGTTTTCTGAATCGGATAATTCTTTTCTAGGGAGACACTTTCAGCAGTACCATGTCCCCTACCTGAAATTCTAAATCTCTTCTGCTCTTGTCCGCATATGATTTTTGTCTGTCTTTTGTGGCTTTCATGCATGCTTTTATCTGGTCGAATTTCTCAGAAGTAGCTTCGACCACTTTAAGACTTGCAAACTCTTTCTCTCCAATTTCCCCCCCAATAGACCGGGGTTCTACATCTTCTTCCATTCATCATCTCAAATGGCAGCATACCGATGGTTGAGTGATAGCTGTTATTATATGAAAATTCTGCCAAAGGCAAGTGGCTATCCCAGCTCCCACCGAAATCAATGATACAGGCCCGGCTCATGTCTTCCAAGGTCTAAATGGTCCTTTCCGATTGATCATCGGTTTGAGGGCGGTAAGCGATGCTGATATTCAGTCTAGTGCCTATTGCTTCATTGAATTTTTTCCAAAATCTTGACGTGAACCGACTGTCCCTATCGGACACGATCGACACTGGCATACCATGCCTACTTACAATTTCGTTGATGAACAACTCTGCTAGCTTCTCTGACGAAGAAGCCTCACGTATTGGTAAGAATTGAGCGCTTTTCGTCAAGCGGTCGACGATCACCCAAATGGTATCATTGCCTTTAGCTGTTTGCGGTAGCTTGGTAATGAAGTCAATTGTAATCTCCTCCCACTTCCATTTTGGTATCGGCAAAGGTTGCATTTTACCGCAAGGTTTTTGGTGCTCGGCCTTGACTAGTGAGCAAGTTAGGCATTTACTCACATATTCCGTTACACCATTCTTCTTGCAAGGCCACCAATATTCTTTCTTCAATTCTTGATACATTTTGTTCATTCCGGGGTGGATAGAGTAGCGAGACTTATGGGCTTCATCAAGGATTTTGGCCCTAAGTTCACCAATCTTAGGTATCCACATCCGGCCAAAACGGGTTCGTACACCGTACGCATTGGTCTCCAGATTACTCTGTTGTCCCGCTATTCTTTCTCATTTCACATTCCTTTTTAATAGTGCTTCATCTTGTGCCTTTGCTATTTCATTCATCAGATTTGGGGTTATAAGCAACTGACATGGTTTGATCCGGATAGGCGTCGACTCTCCCTTTCTGCTTAAGGCGTCAACCACAACATTCACCTTGCCTGGATGGTACAATATCGCACAATCATAATCTTTTAGAAGTTCCAACCACCTTCTTTGTCTCATCTTTAATTCCTTTTGTTCAAAAAAGTACTTCAGGCTCTTGTGATCGGAGTAAATGGTGCATTTAACCCCGTACAAATAGTGTCTCCATATTTTTAACGTGAAAACCACCGCTGCCAATTCCAGATCATGAGTCGGGTAGTTAACCTCGTGAACCTTTAACTATCGTGAGGCATAGGCAATCACTTTTACTCGTTCCATAAGTACACAACCCAAACCCTGACCCGAAGCGTCAGAGTAGATTACAAAGTCTTCATTTCCCTCTGGTAAGGTTAAGACCAGAGCTTGGGTCAATCGTGTCTTTAGTTCATCAAACACATTGTTTTGGGCTGGACCGCATTCATACTTAACTTCCATACGCGTTAGCTTCGTTAATGGCGAGGCTACTCTCCAGAAATCCTAAATGAATCTCCTATAGTAACCTGCCAAACCTAGAAAACTGCGTATCTCTGTTGGTGTCTTTGGGACATTCCATTCTTTTACTGTTTCTATCTATGTAGGATCTACCATAATGCCATTCAAGTTTATGACATGACCAAGGAATTAGACTTCCCTAAGCCAGAATACGCATTTGGAGAATTTTGCGTACAACTTCTCCTGCTTTAGAATCTCTAAAACTTCTCTTAGGTCACAGTGCTGGTCACCTTCATTCTTTTAATAGATGAGAATATCATCTATGAAAACTATCACTGACCTATCCAACATTGGTCGACACACTCTGTTTATTAAATCCATAAACGCTGCAGGTGCGTTGGTTAGTCCGAAGTAAATTACGAGGAATTCATAATGCCCATAACTCGTATGAAACGTGGTTTTCGGTATCCTTACATTCAATTGATGGTAACCCGACCTGAGATCGATCTTTGAGAACCAACTCACGCCTTGTAGTTGATCAAAAAGATCGTCTATTATAGGCAGTGGATATTTGTTCTTTTCTGTTCGTTTGTTCAATTCATGGTAGTCGATGCACATGCGCATGCTTCCATCTTTATTTTTTACAAATAATAGCGGAGCGCCCCATGGTGAGATGCTCGGTTTGATAAATCCTTTTTCTGTCAATTCTTCAAGTTGGGACATTAATACTTTCATTTCTAACGGAGCCAATCGGTAGGGTGCTTTGGCAACGGGCTGAGCCCCTAGCAGTAAGTCAATTTGAAATTCTATTTCCTGATCGGGTGGCAAGCCAGGTAGGTCCTCTTGGAACACTTCTGGGAAGTTGCACACCACGGGTACGTCTTCGAGTTCTTTCGTTTTCATTCTATCGTCAATAACATACGCCAGATAAGCTTCGCAACCGCGCCTCATATAACTTTCGGCCTTGATCATCGAGATGACATTCGGCATTATGCAATTCCGATCACCATAAACCGTAATCGGACTGCCGTCATTGGCTTTGAGATGTATCATCTTTCGCTTACATACGATTTGTGCTTCGTTGGCAGCTAACCAATCCATGCCCAACACTATGTCAAATCCTCCTAAGGTTAGAAGGTACAATTTAGAAGGAAACTTATTGCCCTCTATTTCTATCATGCAATCGTCAGTCATTCGGATGACTACTGATTTTCTACCAACATAAGTTTCTACGATAAAGGCCATTATGAGCTTTTGCTTGCACCAGAGTCAAATAAAATAGCTACATGTTCATCACTAACTAGGAACGTACCTGACACGACATCAGGGTTTCCTCTGGCTTCCTCCTCAGTTAGGGCATAAGCCCGAGTCCTAGCCTCCGGCTGCTCCTTTTCCCTTTCTTTTTCCTTTCCCGAACCAGATTGTCCGGTTTTCCTACAATCCTTGGTCAGGTGGCCAAACAGCCCACATCCTTAGCACTTGATGTCCCTCAGGAAATCTTTGGAGTGGTGCCCTGCCCTCCCGCACTTATAGCACATTATGGAGCAAGCTCTGCACTCACTTCGGTGTTGCCTTCCGCACTTCGTGCATGTTTCATACTCGTCGGTACTTGGCTTCTTAACTTCGGTTGCAACGGTTCCCTTTCTATTTCCTTTAGACGGGTTCTCCGATATCCTTTTTGGTGCTTCCGTCACCGGGTCCTCATTTTCATAATCATCATAGACGATTCCAGATAGATTTACTACCGACTCGAAGGTCGAGGGCACACAGACCCTTTGAGGCAGGCCCTTGACATAGTACTTGATCAATCGCTCTTGAGTTTCTACCAGATGTGGTACCAGTTGAGCCAGTTCATTGAATCTGGAAGTGTACTGATGATGAGTCTTGTTGCCAGCCTTAAAGTTTAGGAATTCATTTCCCACTCAATCAATCTCGTTCTGGGGACAGAACTTTTAGATTATTAGCTTTTTTAGATCTTCCTAAGTCATCCTCCGAAGAGCGTTTGACGACTAAGTCCTTTGAATGCTTCTCCACCAACTCAGTGCTTCGTTGGTGAAAGAGTGAGCAACATTCTTAACAGCCTGGTCGGGTCGACATTCGCTTACGTTGACTACAACGTTCATTCTCTCAATCCATTCAAACGTAGCCACCGAATTCTTGTTTCCATCAAACTTGGGTGGGTCACCGTCTTTGAATCCCTTGTAGGTACACCCTCGGGTGTTCAGTCCCACAATCACCTCATCCCCATCACTATCATACACCTTCTCCTCAGGGTTCTTTTCCTCCTCTTCATTGCTCTTCTTAAGTGCCTCAGATAACAGATCAGGCAATACATCCTTTAGAGTTAGTACAACCCCGCGGGCAATAGCATCTCTAACTTCGGGTTCCAGTTATAGGGAACCTTCATTGTCATTAGCCAGCGGGGTTACATTTGTTTCAAGCACGCTTTCAGTGTGTTCCTCGTGCATGCTCTCCTCACGTTCCACATGCACACTTTCTTCATCATTACGTCTTCGGTTCAAAGGTGGTCTACCGACTCGGCAAGTACGACCGCCTCGGCATCAAGTTCTTCCTCTGCCAGCCATAGTATTCTAGATTTCCTGATAAGTAAAAAGGGAATACACCAATGTCATTCTTTCAGATCATAGTTTAGAACAGTACGAGCAAGGTAAATTCTTAATTAAAGTGACTGATTTGTGATTAATAATTTGCTTTGCTTTTCGAGTTCAAAACTCTTCTCATTAGTGGTGACATTGACATCTATGTGTTCTAAGTTAAGGTATCTATTCCTATCTATAGTTATTAAATTTACCGCTTACTTACTGTGCTGGCGTTGGCGTTGGCTTACTCATACTTGCATCCGTGCGTTGGTCCCATTATCAGCCTTGCCATTTAGGGATGTCTGAATTTCTCAAACTATTGCTCTGATACCAACTTGTAAGGCACCTTTTTCCCGAGGGTCCTCACTCGTTGGATTTACTTATAAACATAGTTATCGAATGTCGAACTTAAATTAAAACGTCAAAGTAGCGGAAGCATACATCATTCAATTACATAACATAGCAGCGGAAGTGTTAACATTAAACATAAACATTGTCTTAACATAAACTTAAGAAAATGGGATGACAGTTGTGCCGAGTATCCATCACCGTGACCCCCGACAAATTCGAGTTAACTTCGTTAACCCAAATCCTATTATCTTATAATCCAGTTAGAATCCAAAAGGACCAATTCTGCCATTATCTCAAACACTTATGCATGAACTACAGGGACTGATTGTGCAAATAACCAAAACTCAATTTGTTGACTTTTCAAAGTTAAAAATTGTGTATGTTTGATTGATATGTGCTATTTTATATATATATTTTCTTTAATTTTGACATCCATTTTTAAGCTTTTTATTAATAAATTCACGTGAACCGATAGTTAATTAATTTATACATGAATTTTGTAGATATTAAATGAAAACGAGCTCAAATGAATAGTTTGGAGAGGCTAAAGTTGGACAAGGAGAATTGGAGCGATTACAACAATTTTGGGTCAAATAAATAATTAATGGGCTAAATTTGAATTAGCAGGGTTATATTAGAATTTATTTGGGTTGAGTAGGCTAGGTTATAAAATAATAAAAGAAAAAATATATATAGATGCTCGCAAGAATTGGACGAAAAAAAGAGGGTCATACGACAATTAGGTCACCACAATTGAGAATTAGAATTGTGTTTTTGGGCACAACTATCGAGGTCAGAAGCTTGGAACGTCAGAATTGGCGGCTGTCTTTGTGGGTTTGTCATCGAACAAAGAAAAAGCAATAGAAGTGGTGGCGGCTTGTTTGTAGAGGTGGAATAGAAAAGAAAATAAAACAAAAGGTTTCATCGTGAGTTGGAATAGAGAAGGAAGCACGTCAACATTTATTGAAGCTAGAGACTAAGCATCTAGCTTAAAACATTCGTCATTTATCAGTTTGATTTTATTTTTTTCATTATAAATTCAGTTTTTTGAACTAGTTTACTTTGTTTTGTTCTTGAGTATTATGAGTAGCTAATCTTGTTTGCTACCTACATTATGATGATTATTGACACGATTTGGATGTTTTCCGATTTTTAATTATTTGTATTACGAATGTTATTATCAAGGTTACTATTTTATTGATTATGAATACGTATGAATGCTGAGTTTTTAATAATCTTGCATGACCTTGTTCCGCTTGTCATCTTGTTCGTTTCCTTTGTGTGTTTCGAGTAAGGTTTCGAGTTATGGGTCATTTACTTGATGTTTTTGGTCTAAACGATTCAATTGGTCGTAGAAGGAGTTGTGTGGGTCTTTAAAAATCAGTGTTTTACCAACCTTGAGTCTGAGAGGAGATAGGTTGTCGGGTTGACTTCTGGTTTTGGTGATTTGGCTGGCTGTTGCATGAGAGTGAGTTGTCCAGGTTATCTTTATCACTTGCAATTCCGTGTCATAGTCGGTATTTTAGTGTTTACTCCTTGCCCTTAGGTCTGTCTAGGATAGCCTCCGGGTATAGTAGCGACTGAGACTGAGAGGTGAAGCCATTTTCAGGTACTTGGTGTTCTAGGGAGTGGTGAGTCTGAGAGGAGATCCACTTTCTTACCGGTGAGCTTATCTTGACCCTTAGGATAGTTGGGGTGTGTAGATTAGTCTAAGAGGAGATCCTGCGTGTCTTAGCGACTCCCGAGTTAGTCTATCTTTAGAGTCGGTGTCGTATGGTTAGTTGTTCCCGGAAGCATTTAAACTAGTCAATAGGATTCCTGATTTACATAGTGTTTATCTCATATTTGATCTTCGCTCGTGTCTTAGTTCGTTTGGTCTTTTTAGTTTCTCATCTTTGTCTATTTCTTTCTAGTGTTTTGTTGGTTTATATGTCAGTTTGTTTATTTATTTCTCTCCTATTTGTTTTCGTTTAATTATATGTTTTAAAAAATAATAAAAATAAAATCATCACTTGTTTTCCATCGGTTAGGAGTCGATAAAGGTCTAGTATGACAGCATATGGGTGATCAACCTTTCTAGACTTTCATTTCTGGCAGCATAATAGTTTAGTGGTCGTCCATCTACCAAAGTAGCCGTTATCATCGTTTCCGTCTGTAACATTCATTCATACTTAGCAAGCAATATATACATGGATATAAAGCAAGATTTCATTGTTACACGATACTTTTCATACTTGGCAAGCAATATATACATGGATACAAAGCAAGATTTCTTTCTTATACGTTATGCCATGCTTTCATTTCTTTATTTATAAACATACTTGTTATACTTATATTCCGCATGTATTTTCATATAACACATAACATAACATTCATTCATATCATGTATACACTTCAGCCCCAAAATCTTTTAAAATCATTTGCACGTAACACATAGGGGGCACATACAACTCACCTGACTCTTATGGGATTTATCTCACTTAGCAAGGGGACTCCGAGCTAGGTGGGATGCTAAAAGATCTATCAGGGACATGAATGGAACAAAGTTATAACCTATATGTTTCATCCGAAATCTTTCTGCTCAAAATCTTATTCATTTCGGTCGAAATCTTTCTTGGTCAAAATCTTTTTTGATCGAAAACTATCTGGTTAAAATATCTTTTACTAAGTGACTTTTTCGTCTGAAAACTCCCGTCCGAGAATTATCTCGTTCTAAATCATTTGTCCAAAATCATGCCGTCCGAAAATACTTTTGGACGAAAAAAGTTTTCGGATCATTCATCCGACTTTTCGGACGATTCATCTGATCTAGATCAAATTATTCGTTTTTGATGCAAGCTAAATACATACTTTTTAGAGAAATTCTAACGTAAAAATTCCATCCTTATGTGAAAAACCAATATAAAACCTAAAACCCATTTCTTAACTAAAAGCTTATATTCGAGCATGGTGGTTACATGTTTTCATTTCCTCTTCGTTGCTAAATGTTCTAGATATGGAGAGTGATGATTCCCAAGCTTTTGAGCCGTTTCCTTTGCTTTCTCTCTCAAGACCCGGTTCTCTCTCACTCTAGCAATCTTGCGAAAATGGTGGATGTAAGGGGAGGCTGTGGTGATGTACCTGATGTAGCTAATTTGAGGGGCCTCCCTCCTTTGCTCACGGTCCATGGGTCGGCCCTAGGCCAAGCCCGTATGTTTCTTTTTCACCTCGCATTATTAGTCTCGACCCCTAACTCGTTTATTCGAGTTTATTTAATTTAGGGATGTTACAATTCCCTGATTAAACCCTTGCTCAGCCCGTAACGGACCGTTACCATCTCGTGACGGTCCGTCATGGCTTGTAACAGACCGTTACCGTCCATGACGATCCGTTATGGCTTGAAATTCCAATTTTTTATTTTTGACCCTGAACTTTATATCTTTTGTCGTTCTTGTTTCTCGAGCCTTGGAATTTGGAATGTTATCACCCACCCCCGTTTTCTCTCGGTTCCTGCCGCTAAACGATCCCAATCCACCAATTTCATCAAGATTTCTCTTGATTTATCAACGAAGGTATGTTTAGATTGTTCCACTGTTTATATCTAGTGTTTTTATTTAAATTTTGGGGTGATTCTTGGCTCCCACCGAATTTTACCCCTCTTTGAGCCGTTTTTTGTTTAGATCCATAGTTTCTAGTGTTTTAATTCTTAGATTTGCAAGTTAGTTTTCAATTTCCGGGTTTGATTTGGGTTTTTCACCCGGTTTGACCCATTTGTTTGAAACTTTGTTCTTTGATATAGGTTTGTTGTTGTTTGGTAAAGAGACCCAGAAATTCCGAAACTAACAGTCAAGGGTTTGCGTATACGGACAAGTGCACGGGTTCGAATCTTAGAATCTGCTCTTTTTCAGTGCAGCATGGACCTTGGCCCCACCAGGCACGCCCCCGTGCTCGACCCATCAAGTCCCCCGTGTTTAGATCAGCACACCCCTATGCTTAAAGTCCAACACGGCCCCTGCTCCTTTAGGCTCGCCCCCGTGCTCAGCCTTTTGTCAGGTTTCTCCTTTTGTTCTATTTCATGTGATTCTATGACCTAACTTATTATTTACCATCTCAGGATCATGGAACACCCATATCTCAAATTCAGATCACGAAACGAGGGTTGGTGTCGTGACCGGTTACACATACTCGTGAATCGTCAAGAAGAGTCGCATCTAATAGTTTGTTACACTACCTTGAACACCGTAGGGCAGAGGGGGCGCTTCAACAACCTCATCACCGCCCGTGGTGGAGTGTTTTTGAAAATGATTGTGACTCCGTGTTGGAGCTCACACTCGAGTTCATGGCAACATTCCGGTTTAAGCAAGTTGCACTCGACTTGTGGGACGAAACTGTTGTCTCCTTCCGTTTAGGGGTGTGTGGCGAGAAACATCGGTTGCCAAATTTAGGGTTGACTTGGGAATTTACACCGAAGAAGAAATCGAGGAGCACGAATGGACGACTGCACTACATACCTTTGCCGATGAACAGGGTACCGAGTTCTGGAACGACGTCGGTACTAGTGGATACAACGCTAGCAGAACCAAAAGCAGCAAGCTTAAAGATCCTCTGGCTCGTTACATTCATCTTCTTCTCAGCCATTCAGCCACCCAGCGCAGTCAAAGCGAGGGGGTGGTCAATCTCTGAGATCTTTTTGTACTTTACTGTTTGGTCCATGAGTAATCGTTCAACATAGCCTATCTATTTTGTCGTCTCTTCGACGCCAACTCCGTAACTGGCGTGCAGACCCCAATGTTTGGGGGTAGTTGGATCGTACAAATGTATGAAAACTATGGAATCCCGATTGGCGGTACTCTCAGAGTTTCCCCAGGATTGCTAAATCTAAACATTTGTGAAAGCATGCATGGTTGCCCGACTTCACGATGGGAGGGTGCGTTTTCAAGACTCAGCCGATCAGATTTGGGATCCCGAGGATCGAACCAGAGTAATCATGGATCTTGAAATCCATAACTCATCACATCACCAGCATCATCACTTTGACCCAGGAGCTTCTTCATCCAACGCCTCCGAACTCCCATCCATGACGGACCTCTACGAGGCCATCTAGACTACCCGTACCTATGCCCGCCGTTCCTTTGAGATCTGTAAAGCTACTTCAGGGTAGGTCGATTACTTGTCAGATAGGGTTGATCTAATTGGGGTGGATGTCACCTACATTAGGCGCCGGATGAACATGAACTGGGTAATGAAGACCCCGACCAGTGAGGGGTGGTGGGTAAATATCCCATCAATGCAGCATTTTTGACACAGTCGGTTCAGTGCTTTTCGGCTATATATTTTTAATTTCAGTACTCTAGGCACTGGCTGTTCCGTGCCATTTCAAACAATTTCCTTTTTTACTTATAGGATTTTATTTTCTAAACTCGTGGTTTGATATTATTGTTTGTTATCACCTGAATCATGCATTTCAGGCCGCCGGGAGCATCGATCACACGCTTTGGATACATTGGCACTCATGGGGGTTTTCAGTTCCCTTTCCTCCATTTACGCTTTATAATTTCTTTTTACATTGAGGACAACGTAAGCCTCAAGTGTAGGGAAAGGGGGTTTCACCATTTCAATCACTTGAACTTTGGTCACATAAATGCGTTTTAAGTAAAACACTCCACTTTTAAAATTTTTGGAGCATCAACATTCAAAAAGCTTGCAAATTATTGATAAACTTAAAAAACAAATGCATTTCATAAAACACTCGTTTTAAGCAAACCATCGAGTAAATTGAAATAAAAATATCTGAAAGCATAGTTAGTAAAAAGAAAGGAAACACATGCAAAGATTTGACACTTTTACCTGTAATCCATCTGTTTCTGTGAGCATATTTTTGAGCCCTTACAGCTTTGCTTTACCACACTATGCTTTTGTTATTGTCAGATTGCTGAGGGTGCCATATGTTTCGTGTAAATTAGAAATTGTTTTGGGTATACGTTTCAAAACCACGAAAAGGAAGTGATTGCATGAAAATGATTTAGGCACTAGGAAAACCGCCTTGTTAGCCTTTTCCTTCATTTTTACCTAAACATATCCCTTAGTTAACCCCGTCGAGCCTTATCCCATTTCATTTTGTCAACCACCCTTACTACCATCGTTTTTGCTAAAGTCACAACCTATTGGCATATTTATATATTTGAAAAAAAATCATTGGTCTTTTACCGGTTAGACCTAAAAGAGCAGGATGCATTCTTTTGATTTCAAATTTGCTTTCATGCCTTCATTTTGCAAAGCCGGGACTTCCTCCGGAAATTCGTGAACACATCTTTGTTTTGACATGCAGAATAAGAAAGAGATGGCGACAAAAGGAACAAAATCCACCCTTTTGTGGAACTTCAAAAAACGCCATAAAGAGAAGGGCAAAAAGATATGAACGATGCCCGAATTGTGGAAATTGGTCTCATGTTGGAAAATGTAGTAAAAACCAAACAACCTCCCAGCATGAGTATACAGAGTTGATCAAATTGGGTGCTATTAGGCTCAAAGCCGAACGATCTTTCAGGAAAGATATCTATGTATATCTCAAAGTCAAAGAGGAATCGAGGTTTCTTAGGATGAGATTAGTTCTTGACAATTTGACCATAAACGAGTCCTCGAGTTAGTTATACCCCTTCTAGCCCGACTATTTTGGAGGGATTTCCTTTTAGTTTCCTTTACTTTTGAGTTAATCAAATAAGCCAAGGTCGTTATTTCTAGTAATTAGCCACTTTCCCCAATAACCCATTGATGTAGTGCAAAGCACACATCTTTATTCCGTAGTATTTGTGTGTTTTTAGATAGTTTTGTATTCGTTTTGAGTTGTTTTAGTTTTGTATTGGGTATTTGTTGTATTTTCAAGAGCTCGTGTGGATAACAAGTCAAATCATGAAGAAAACGAGCAAGAGAAGAAACCTAGGGATCAAAAGTCAAAAAAAGTTGGAAAACCAGTCCCTCGCAGTACGCGAGGGAGGAGAAGACATGCCTCGCGGTACGCGAGGACTTCTAAAACCGGGAGAGACCAATTTGTCCCTCGCGGTACGTGAGGGGATGGCCACAATCTCTCGCGGTATGCGAGAGACCCGTAAATACGTAAAAAACCCAAATTGATGAATTAAAAGATTGGGATTGCAATTAGGTCAGGAGTTCAAGTTTTAGCCGTCAAGAGAAGAGTCTAGGGCGATTTTGGGAGTTTGAAGAGCAATCGGAGTGCAAGATTTAAGCTTTCGGATCCAGGTTCGTTAGTATTAGCATATTCGATTTGCAAGTTTTAATCTTTTGTCTTTGAATTGTTAATTTGAACCATGTTTCTGTCTTTTACTTCTGTTATGGATGTTTTAAGCATGATCTTTGGCTAGATCTTTGATACTGCCCGGGTATATGATGAATACTTGATAAAGTATTGATTTTTATCGGTTTTTGGTTATTTTGAATGGATTAATGATTTTGTAAACGATCTTGGTTTGATAATTATGATGTATGTGCATGATTTATTCTGATAGAATATTGATTATAATCCTGCATGTGTTCTTGTTGAATGTCTTTCAGTTATAGGTGCATGTTTAGGTTGCTTGCTTCATTGTTAGTAACCGTGATGGTAATGCTAGACGTAGTAATCCATAGGGAGAGTAATTGGTTTTGATTTAGAGTAAGTGTTCTTCCTATCTTGATACCCGAAATGTGAGAGATTTTCGGTTAGTCTTCGTATTAGGATTCTGAGTGAAATATGTCTGAGAGGAAGTTTCCCTTAGGTTCTAGTATCCGTTGCTATTCTGTGTCGTAGTGTTTGTTCTGAGATTACCCCGTGCATCTTAGATGTATTGTGGACAGTGAGACTGAAAGGTGATCTGTCTTCTGGGTACATTATCATTGTTGGAGAGACTGAAAGGTAATCCGACCATCTGGTGAGTTTAGTACATTTTTAGGTTCCTTAGTTGGTGACACACTGAGAATGATTTGGGATCCACTAGGTTGTCTAGAGTTGTTATCCTTAGAAACCCATATCCATCATAGTTTCCATAACCGGTAAAAGTTGAGCCTTGCAAGTAGGATTCCGACCTTGGTAGTGTTCTTCTCATTCCTGGTATTTCCCTGAGTCCTTTGTATGGATCGTTAGATTCGTTCTTAGTTTTCTGCATTCCTTAGTTTAATCAGAAGTGTAGAAACCCCCCAACCAAATAATCTTTAGTCCGAGTCAAAGTCTAGTTCAGCTATAGTAGTGTCTCTAGGGTTCGATATTCTGGTTTACCATTAACCTGTGAGTATGGTTTAGTTCATAGGTACTCCATTTATTGCTTAGGAGTCTAGGTTAGGTTTAGTTAGTGTTTTTAATAGACCGTCTGGGCAACATCAAGTGCCGGGGATAATTGGCAATAGCAACATTAGCTTTGACTAGTTCTTTGTGTGATTTTTGGTTTATATTTCTTTCTTTCTTTTATTTTGAGTCTTAATTTTGTCCTTTGTCCTATCTGCTACTTGTGTGTCTAATTTTGGTTCGAGTGTTTGTGTGTTTTGAGTCTTTCTTATTTTTCTTTGTGTCTTTCAGTTTATGCAACGTACTCTTTCGCAGGGATCGCCACGAAGAGCCCAAACAAGAGCTACACCAGTGCACCCACGACTTCCGGGAGAGTTTGAAAATGTTGTGCGAAAACCAGGTACCTCCTAGTAGCCTAGTTCTTTTTCCTAACATGGGCGACGTTGACCCAGTGATGGGGTCCTCAAGGCAAGATCTTCAATCGCCCGCCCCGCCATTCCTAATGCCAATATCTGGCAGGTCCCATCTGTCACACCCTCAAATTCAACCTACATGATTCTACTGCGAGGCACAAACAAGGATCGTAGTTATCGGCCATGTTGAACGGCCACTATATGAATTTAAAAATATTGAGTTTACACATTCAACATGAGTAAAACGCGGTTTCATAGTTTAAGTTGCGGAAGCATACATTAACATAAAATTCAAAAGTATACACGCAATAAAGAGCCAATTAATGTAAATGATGTATAATAAAACATTGTTCATTTGTTGATAAAACCAATACGACTCCATGATGCATCCTAGTCGTGATGTGTACCATAGTGAGCTGAGAAAACATGCTTAAAGTGTCAACACAAGGTTGGTGAGTTCTCATGTTTGAAAATAAATAAACTGTTTGAGTGTTAGCAGGATCCACATACATAAGTCACACCTATTGTTAGCAAGGCAATGTACAAGTTACTCTAAGCGTTCGCAACCGATGCTGACTGTTTGTTGTTTGTGTGCCTTCCACCATTGCTAACATCAACAATGGTCAAATGTTTAGGCCAATTTACACCCATTCGACCTCAAGTCGAGCTAGCGCGACTAGGCCGGGTGGGGTTTGTCAGACCCAGTAGTACTACTCAAATTTCATCGCTATACACCATATACTAACGGTTCGAGAATGTAAGGACTTAGTATGTTATGTTTGCGCTTAAGTAAACAATTGGTAATGAAATATTACGTGATCCGTGTTTGTTTGTGTGCGTGTCTCTCCCCCAACAGGAAAACAAGTAAAAGGGGCCGTGAAACTCACCTTAGAACGCGTGCTAGACTGCAAGTGTTGTACCGGTGGCCCGCTAAAGGCTACCTATCATGTATAAGTCTATAAGTGTGTGTTCGTGTTGGTTCATAAAACCCATTGTATCCAAACAATCCAAATTGTTTATAGGTTTTGAAAAGATTAACACGTTTGACTAGTTTGCCCAAGTTTGACTTTTGTTGACCAAGTTGACCCGACGACCCGTTGGTGACTCGTATGGTGACTTAATGTTTGTTTAGTATACTAATAAACATAATATACAAGTAGTTCATGTTCCACGATACGTATACGATTCACAAACTTCCTAACATGGCAAGCTATGAACATTCCATATATTTCCATCAACCAAGTTACTATTATTAGAAATGTATGAACATGGGGTTCAATTTTCACAAGTTAATCTTCAACAACACGTTTGCATGGTCCTAATATGTTTATATAATCATACTAAAGCATAATAGATCACCACATCATATAATTCAAGTCTTGAAATTAAGTTCCCAATGTCACACCCCCAATTTCAACTAACGGAGTATTACCGTTTGGGAAGTGACAAACCAGGATCTCAGACACTAGTTACATTGAACGACTCTACATGGGACTCAAAATGAAAACATCTTTTAAATCAGAGTATCAGTGCAGAAGCGTAAAGAAAGTAAATGCGTAAAATACACGCGCCCAAAACCAAAGTCCAAAAGTCTCAAAAGTCCAAACCAAACAACCAAACAAAGTACAATATAATAATTCAACCAAACATAAATAGACACAAAAGCAAAGCAGTTGAATCCCATGCATGCCCTAACGTGCACCTGTGTCTTAGCTTAGCGTCCTGAGAAAACATGTAAGAAAAAGTGTCAACACGAGGTTGGTGAGTTCACAGGTTTCAATATATAAATAAACGTTTACCAGATTTATTCTACAATCAACATATATACCAAATGAGTAGCTAACCCATGTTCATGTTTGCTATTACGCTCGCAACCGTAAACTGACTGTTTGTATTTCCTCCCACCAGGTCTATCAACCACGGTGCACGTTTAGGTCAATATTGCACCCGTTCGATATCCAATCGTGTTAGCGCGACTAACGCGGGTGAGGTTTGTCAAACCCAGTAGTACTACCCAACATACCTCGCTATATTCATATTTAAACGGTTCGATGTGAGGACTTTCATGATAGAGTTTACGCATAGTCATAACAACTGATATAAAATGAAGTACAAAAATCAAAAAGAGTTTGTATCATGTTTTCTCTCCAAGTTTAAAAGCAGTAAAAAGGGGCCGTGAAAACTCACCTGCTTGGCGTTGAAGGTAGTTCACACTAGAAGTAAGTTTGGAACCACGAGTGTAAGTCTCAAATGACTTACGAATTTCCTAAAATTATAAATATATAAATTAGGTATGATAATGGGAATTGTGACTGTGACACGGAAAGAACGTCTTAAAGAACCGCTCTAACAAACGAGAGTGGACGAACGTGTCCACGGGTTTAGGAATTACTTTACGCGACGAATGCCATAAATAATAATAATATATATACGAGTGGTTAATATAACTAATTATTATTTAGTTTCGATTGGTTCATGGTGTTATAAAAATGACTTGAAATAATATATATATATATATTATTTAATAATACGGGTCACAATTTGAAAATAATATAACATATTATTTTACACGCGTTTACGGTTTAAAAATAATATAAATATATTATTTTTACTTATTAATAATAAAAATGTACAATTTATAAAAATGATTATAATTTATAAAAATAAACAAAATATTTAAATCCCGAGCCTATGGGTTGTTTTCCGGTTTAAAACCCATTTATACAATGATACAATAATAGAAGATTTGATTTTTATTAATTTAATATTCCAGAAAAATTGTTTAAAAAGAATGTGGGAGCCCGGTCTCGAACCCGGGTCTCCTCCCTATTAGCATCATGACTTAACCCAGACCGGGTCGGTTTTAATCATGTGTTACCGAGAGCCCCCCTTTTCCTAAATCGAACCGTGATCGAACCCAATCCCAAAAACCCTCGAATTCGATTTCGATTGACACCAAAGACATAGGGGTTTTGTTTATCGAGTATATACGAATCTGTAGGTAAAATTAATTGCAAAAACATCACGTTTTGAATCGTTTAATTACAGATTAAAAAGCCGAAACTCTAGAATGTGAACCCAAAATCAATTCGATCAAATCTGATAATGTTAAGTATTGAAATCATAGGGCTTTCTCTATATAAAGGATTTCGAATCTATTGATATAAATTAATTGCATTGAGAACGTGTCTAGATTAGGATTTGATTAAATCGGTTTGTGATGAACCCTAGGTTCTCGATTTTTATAAATTCGATGTTCAAAGATTAAATTAGCCTATGGGTTTTAATAAACAAAGGGTTTTGAACATGACAGTGTGATTGAATTTGATGGAGGTTGAGTTTAGGGTCGAAAGCCCCAAATCGTATATGAACGAACCCTAGATTACTGTTCTTGTTAAGACCGATGTTGTAAGCCTTATGTGACATAGGGCTTTCCATTAGGAAGTAAAAAAACGAAGGTGTAGATGTAAATCTTTACCAGAATCGAGTTGCAATTGATGGAGATTGAGCAAAATAGGTCCGACGGTGACTTGATCGTTCTCCGGCAACACATGCTGTGACTCCGGCCAAGCTTGTGTGTGTAAAAGTTTCTCTGAGACTCGTACGACGTGTGCAGGGTTTCAATTACGAGGAAAGTAAATGAATTGATGCGCATTTGACAGAAGTCGAAGAAGGTATCGACGGTTATGAGTTGAATACTCATAATTGAGTTTAATTCAATTAAAGCCGGTGTTTAACACCTCAATGATTATCGAAACTGTTAAAGTCGCTTGTATCAGTTACAAGTTTAAACTGATTTCGGTTATAAAATACGAATTTGGATTAAATTTGAATCAAATTTGCAAGGTTTGACTTTTTAAAAGTCAATCAAGAACAAGAACTTCCAAGTTTTGACTTTCAGAGTCAACTTAAATGAAATTGAGTAAAATACATTTTAATCCCTGTAGTTTGAATTCGGATATTGATAGGATTAGTCCTTGGGGTTAGATTTTCTTAACGGGGTTAAGTTTTTAATAAGAAACTTAACGGAATGGTTAACGGGGTTAGGTTTCTAACAGCAAGTTAACGGAATTTACTAACTGAGTTAACCCGAAAAGTTGGGTTGTCACATCATCCTCTAGTTAAAAGAATTTTCGTCCCGAAAATTAAAATAAAATAAAATTTTTTTTCCCGAATACCACATTATCCCCTAGTTATAAGAATTTTCGTCCCGAAAATTAAAATAATACCTTAAGAATTTGACGTGGAGTGCTTGAACAGATTAGGATATTTGCACATCATCTGATCCTCACGCTCCCACATGAATTCCGGTCCGCGTTTCGAGTTCCAACGGAATCTAACAATAGGGATTTTACTGTGCTTTAACGATTTGACTTCCCTATCCATGATTTCTACGGGTTCTTCGATGAAACGCAGCTGTTCATCAATGTGTAGTTCCTCAAGAGGGACCGCGAGAGATTCGTCAGCTAGACATTTCTTTAAATTTGAGATGTGAAAGACGTTGTGTACTCCACTCAGTCTTTCAGGTAAGTCCAGTTGATACGCTACTGGTCCGATTCTCTTTATTATTTTGAAAGGTCCAACATAACGAGGATTCAGTTTGCCTCGTTTCCCGAAACGAATGACGCCCTTCCAAGGTGAGACTTTTAATAAGACCATATCTCCTACTTGAAATTCTAACGGTTTACGACGTTTATCGGCATAGCTCTTTTGACGGTCACGAGCTGCTGCCATACGATTTCGAATCTGAACGATCTTTTCGGAAGTTTCAAGTACGAGTTCCGGACCTGTCAGTTGACTATCCCCAACCTCGGCCCAACAAATAGGAGAACGGCATTTCCGTCCATAAAGTGCTTCAAATGGAGCTGCCTTGATGCTAGTGTGATAACTGTTGTTGTAGGAGAACTCCACCAATGGTAGGTGAGACTCCCAAGTGTTACCGAAATCGATCACACAGCATGTCCTCCAGAGTTTGGATAGTACGTTCTGTTTGACCATCGGTTTGAGGATGGTAAGCTGTGCTCATATCTAGACGCGTGCCTAAGGCCTTATGTAACGACTGCCAGAAACGAGAAGTGAATCGTGCATCACGATCCGAAATAATGGAGATTGGCACTCCGTGCCGAGAGACTACTTCTTTCAAGTATATTCGAGTGAGTTTATCCATTTTGTCGGTTTCTTTGATTGCTAGAAAGTGAGCAGATTTTGTTAGTCGATCAACAATTACCCATATAGTATCACATCCGGTAGGGGTTCGGGGTAATTTGGTGATGAAGTCCATGGATATTTGTTCCCATTTCCACATGGGAATTTCTGGTTGCTGCAGGAGACCGGACGGTTTTTGATAATCAACTTTGACCTTCGCGCAGGTCAGACACTTACTAACATAAGTGGCTATATCGGCCTTCATCTTCGGCCACCAATATAGTACTTTTAGATCATGGTACATTTTATCGGAACCCGGATGAATGGAGTAACGAGATTTATGAGCTTCATCCATGATTAGTTCCCTTAACTTTCCGAACACTGGAATCCATATTCGTTCGACAAAGTAACGAATTCCGTCAGATTTTACTTCAAGTTGTGCTTCCATGCCGCGAGTACCTTCTAACGGTAGGTTATCTTCTTTCAAGGCTTCAAGTTGAGCACTACGGATTCTGTCAGGCAATCCAGGGTGAATAGTAAGTTGTAATGCTCTAACTCGTTTGGGTTTTGTTTCCTTTCGACATAGTGCATCAGCCACAACGTTAGCTTTACCCGGATGATACCGGATCGCACAGTCGTAATCATTTAAAAGTTCAACCCAACGACGTTGTCGCATGTTTAACTCCTTCTGCTCGAAGATATGCTGAAGACTCTTGTGATCGGTATAGATGGTGCATTTGGTACCGTACAAGTAATGTCTCCATATCTTAAGTGCGAAGACGACGGATCCCAACTCTAAGTCATGAGTGGTGTAGTTTTTCTCGTGAACCTTTAATTGACGTGACGCGTATGCGATTACCTTTTCGCGTTGCATTAAGACACAACCCAGACCTTGGATAGATGCATCACAATACACCACAAAATCATCGGTTCCTTCCGGAAGAGCTAAAATAGGTGCACTGTAAAGTTTCTGTTTGAGGTGCTGGAAAGCTGATTCTTGGTTATCGCCCCAATTATAGGCTTTTCCTTTTTGAGTTAGGGCGGTGAGAGGTTGTGCAATCTTTGAAAATCCTTCGATAAAACAACGGTAATATCCAGCCAATCCCAGAAATTGTCGCACCTCAGTCGGAGTCGTCGGTGCTGCCCAATTCTTGATGGCTTCTATTTTGGACGGGTTGATATGTATCCCTTTTTCATTTACTACATGCCCTAGAAACTGAACTTCTCGAATCCAAAATTCATACTTGGAAAACTTAGCATACTGTTGTTCTCACTTAAGTAGTTCTAAAATTAGGCGTAGATGTTCCTCATGTTCCTCCTTGTTCTTGGAATAGATGAGGATGTCGTCGATGAAAACGATAACGAACTGGTCAAGGTAAGGCTTACACACACGGTTCATGAGGTCCATGAATACCGCAGGTGCGTTGGTTAAACCGAAAGGCATGACCATAAATTCGTAATGGCCGTACCTCGTTCTAAATGCAGTCTTAGAGATATCTCCTTCTCGGACTCTTAACTGATGATAGCCGGACCTAAGGTCTATTTTGGAATAGAAACTTGATCCTTGGAGTTGGTCAAAAAGGTCATCAATACGAGGTAAAGGGTAGCGGTTCTTGATTGTGACTTTATTCAGTTCCCGGTAATCAATACACATACGGAACGTACCGTCCTTCTTTTTGACAAATAATACAGGAGCTCCCCACGGTGATGAACTAGGTCGGATGAAACCTTTATCCAATAAGTCTTGCAATTGAGTGGACAGTTCCTGCAATTGACTGGGTGCTAATCGATAAGGTGCCCGAGCAATCGGTGCTGCTCCGGGTGCTAGGTCAATTTGAAATTCAACCTGACGGTGTGGTGGCAAACCGGGCAGATCCTCGGGAAATACTTCCAAAAATTCACGCACAATGGGAATATCTTCGATCTTCTTCTCTTCTGACGGCTGTTCAGCAACGAGGGCCAAAATGGCCGTATGCCCCTTTCGAAGACATTTTTGTGCTTTCATGAAGGATATAATACCCATGAAAACACCAACTCTTTCGCCTTGGATGGAAAGGGTTTCTCCATTCGAGAGAGGTATACGTACAATCTTCTCACGACAGATAATTTCGGCTTGGTTTTTAGATAGCCAATCCATGCCGACGATTACATCAAAACTACCAAGTATGACCGGCATAAGGTCGATATCAAATGTATGTGTAGCTAGCTCAAGTTTACATCCTTTAAGTATGTGAGTTGCCTCAGTTATTTGACCGTCAGCTATCTCTATTGTATACTTATCTTCTAATAGGGATGAAGTTCCTTTTATCATATTACTAAATTTCTTAGATATAAAACTTCTATCAGCACCGGTGTCAAAAAGGACAGAAGCAAAGAAATTATTTAAGAGAAATTTACCGGTGACTACGTTATGATCGTAGCGAGCTTCTCCGGATCCCAGTACAAAAGCTCTTCCTTTCGGCCCATTTCCTCCATTACCACCGTTATTACCGTTATTCCCACCATTGTTGTTCTGATTAGGGTTGTTACCATTGTTGCCCTGGTTATTACCGTTACCACTACCACTGCCATTACCATTTCCACCCTTTTTCAACTGAGGACAATTCCTTTGAATGTGCCCCTCTTTGCCGCACTGAAAACATCCCCTCATGAATCCCTATGATTGAAATGGTTGTTTGTTCGGTAGTGCAACCTACAGTCCTTCATAGCGTGGCCCATTTTACCACACCGCTGGCAACGTTGTCAGTCACAAGTGCCCGTGTGGTGATAGCCACATTTGTTGCACTTGGGGTACCTCCCAGCATATTCTCCCTGATTCGGACCTAATGAGGTCGTTTGATTAAAGTTTCTAGCAAGCTCAAAGTTTCGCTGTTGTTGGTGCTGAGGTTGATTGGGTTGGGATCCTTTAGAACTAGAGTGGGAGTGTGGGTGGGAGTGATGGTCAAACTTGCGCTTATTTTTCTCGGTGGGTTTAGAAATTGAACCTCTTGGAGGTAAAGTTCCCTGTGTCACTGCCTGATCGGTCAATTTGTGAGCAAGTCTGATGGTCTGTTGGATGGTGGTAGGGTTGGATGAGGTCACCATACTTTGAATATGAGGTACCAAACCTCCAATGTATAGTTCAATCAGTTTGTAATCCGGAGTCACCATGTGTGGGCACATGGTAGCAAGTTCGTGCGAACGGGTGGTGTAGAGTTCAATTTTTGAACCCTCCATCTTAAGGTTCCAGAACTCTCCTTCTAGCTTTTGAATTTCATCTCGTGGGCAGTATTCCTCCTTCATCATTGCTTTAAATTCCTCCCACGGGAGTCCATTTGCCATTGCTAGTCCCAACATTTGCACTTGGGCATTCCACCATGTTAGGGCCGGGCCTTCTAAAGTTTCAGCAGCAAATTTCACTTGGTTAGCCACGGGGCAGTTGCACATGGCTATTACTGATTCAACCTTCTCAAACCAGCGAAGTAATCCAATGGCCCCTTCAGCTCCACTAAAGGTGTGGGGCTTGCAGTCCATGAATGCCTTGAAAGTGCAGGCTGGCTGTTGATTTTGCTGGCCTAGATTTTAGAAATACAAATTGAATTGGAATTATAGAGTTTAGAAAGATGTTCTTAGGAGAAGGATTGACACTATTAGTCAATAGTTAAAGCATTTACCTGCAGCATTCTGTGCTGCTAGGGCCTCTGCCACACTATTATTTATCAAAGCTGCTAGCTCTGCTGCCGTCATGTTAATGGTACCACGACCACCGGCACGGCCTCCTCGTCCTCTCCCAGACATGTTTCTTCACAATCACAAATGAAAAACAATGAGAAATATATCGCATATTAAACATTATTCAGGTACGAGTAAGAGGTACAACATCTAATATTTTGAAAATTAAATAAATTGTAAGGCTACAAAATAAATAACTCAAATATTAAACTTCTCATGCTTTTATTGGATGGGAACAAGCTTACCCATCTAAGTTTGAAAAGAGAAATAACATAAGCAAAAACAAACATGAAAAGGAAGATAGATTAGGAAGATCCTCAAACATCCTCGTCATCAGAAGAGACGTATGACTGTGCATCATCAATCTCCACTGGCTCTTCCTTAGCTGGTTCCCCCTCTAAGGGCTCCTCCTCGAAGGGCTCCTCTTCAAAGGGCTCCTCCTCAAAGGGTTCTTCCTCATCGTCAGATACTGGAATGTCTTCCGGGTGTAGGGCCGCTTGCAGTTGGGCTTCCAAGTGAGCCACCCTCTCTTGAAGGCCTTCAGCAGTGTGGTTTGCCACATGTAGCTGAGCTTCCATAGCAGCTAATCTCGCCATAACTCCTTGCATATCATCATCCATAGTGTCAGCCCTCGTCTTTAGGTGTGCCACACGATCCACTAAAAGGTTGTGGACATGGTCCGTTGTAGCTAATTCGGTAGTCAAATGTTATATTCCTACCTTATTCTTCTCTACTTGAGGTCCATTCTCCAGAAGTCTAGGTATCTCCTCGGTGGCATCTTGTACAAAACTTAATTCCTTTAACATATAAGACACGAATGATGCGAAAGCTTGTTCCATGGTGCATGGTAAGCTAGGCAGTGTAGATGATGAAGATGTGGATCCAAAGTACGATGATGGAACATCTCCCATTTCGATCCACCTTTGGATCATATGTGGGTACATATCCCAATTGAGAGCATAATCCAATGCTCGTGCGTTGCTCGGTTCGCCTTGGTCAATTGAGGTAGTCCGGCGCCTTTTGGGCTCCGGGGATGAGAGTACAGGTGCCTTATGCCCTGATGCGTTAGGTGATGGAGGTGGAGTTGACGACATGTTCCTGTAACAATATGTATAAGTTCCAAACATCCAAATGACATGTAACTAATGTGTGAGGCAATAATCTAGTATGCAATCCTAGTTCTCTATAACCAATGGCTCTGATACCAATCTGTCACACCCCCAATTTCAACTAACGGAGTATTACCGTTTGGGAAGTGACAAACCAGGATCTCAGACACTAGTTACATTGAACGACTCTACATGGGACTCAAAATGAAAACATCTTTTAAATCAGAGTATCAATGCGGAAGCGTAAAGAAAGTAAATGCGCAAAATACACGCGCCCAAAACCAAAGTCCAAAAGTCTCAAAAGTCCAAACCAAACAACCAAACAAAGTACAATATAATAATTCAACCAAACATAAATAGACACAAAGCAAAGCAGTTGAATCCCATGCATGCCCTAACGTGCACCTGTGTCTTAGCTTAGCGTCCTGAGAAAACATGTAAGAAAAAGTGTCAACACGATGTTGGTGAGTTCACAGGTTTTAATATATAAATAAACGTTTACCAGATTTATTGTACAATCAACATATATACCAAATGAGTAGCTAACCCATGTTCATGTTTGCTATTACGCTCGCAACCGTAAACTGACTGTTTGTATTGCCTCCCACCAGGTCTATCAACCACGGTGCACGTTTAGGTCAATATTGCACCCGTTCGATATCCAATCGTGTTAGCGCGACTAACGCGGGTGAGGTTTGTCAAACCCAGTAGTACTACCCAACATACCTCGCTATATTCATATTTAAACGGTTCGATGTGAGGACTTTCATGATAGAGTTTACGCATAGTCATAACAACTGATATAAAATGAAGTACAAAAATCAAAAAGAGTTTGTATCATGTTTTCTCCCCCAGTTTAAAAGCAGTAAAAAGGGGCCGTGAAAACTCACCTGCTTGGCGTTGAAGGTAGTTCACACTAGAAGTAAGTTTGGAACCACGAGTGTAAGTCTCAAATGACTTACGAATTTCCTAAAATTATAAATATATAAATTAGGTATGATAATGGGAATTCTGACTGTGACACGGAAAGAACGTCTTAAAGAACCGCTCTAACAAACGAGAGTGGACGAACGTGTCCACGGGTTTAGGAATTACTTTACGCGACGAATGACATAAATAATAATAATATATATACGAGTGGTTAATATAACTAATTATTATTTAGTCTCGATTGGTTCATGGTGTTATAAAAATGACTTGAAATAATATATATATATATATATATATATATTATTTAATAATACGGGTCACAATTTGAAAATAATATAACATATTATTTTACACGCGTTTACGGTTTAAAAATAATATAAATATATTATTTTTACTTATTAATAATAAAAATGTACAATTTATAAAAATGATTATAATTTATAAAAATAAACAAAATATTTAAATCCCGAGCCTATGGGTTGTTTTCCGGTTTAAAACCCATTTATACAATGATACAATAATAAAAGATTTGATTTTTATTAATTTAATATTCCAGAAAAATTGTTTAAAAAGAATGTGGGAGCCCGGTCTCGAACCCGGGTCTCCTCCCTATTAGCATCATGACTTAACCATCTCGGCCGCTAGGCTATCGCGACATAACCCAGACCGGGTCGGTTTTAATCATGTGTTACCGAGAGCCCCCCCTTTTCCTAAATCGAACCGCGATCGAACCCAATCCCAAAAACCCTCGAATTCGATTTCGATTGACACTAAAGACATAGGGGTTTTGTTTATCGAGTATATACGAATCTGTAGGTAAAATTAATTGCAAAAACATCACGTTTTGAATCGTTTAATTACAGATTAAAAAGCCGAAACTCTAGAATGTGAACCCAAAATCAATTCGATCAAATCTGATAATGTTAGGTATTGAAATCATAGGGCTTTCTCTATATAAAGGATTACGAATCTATTGATATAAATTAATTGCATTGAGAACGTGTCTAGATTAGGATTTGATTAAATCGGTTTGTGATGAACCCTAGGTTCTGGATTTTTATAAATTCGATGTTCAAAGATTAAATTAGCCTAGGGGTTTTAATAAACAAAGGGTTTCAAACATGACAGTGTGATTGAATTTGATGGAGGTTGAGTTTAGGGTCGAAAGCCCCAAATCGTATATGAACGAACCCTAGATTACTGTTCTTGTTAAGACCGATGTTGTAATCCCTAATTGACATAGGGCTTTCCATTAGGAAGTAAAAAAACGAAGGTGTAGATGTAAATCTTTACCAGAATCGAGTTGCAATTGATGGAGATTGAGCAAAATAGGTCCGACAGTGACTTGATCGTTCTCCGGCAACACCTGCTGTGACTCCGGCCAAGCTTGTGTGTGTAAAAGTTTCTCTGAGACTCTTACGACGTGTGCAGGGGTTCAATTACGAGGAAAGTAAATGAATTGATGCGCATTTGACAGAAGTCGAAGAAGGTATCGACGGTTATGAGTTGAATACTCATAATTGAGTTTAATTCAATTAAAGCCGGTGTTTAACACCTCAATGATTATCGAAACTGTTAAAGTCGCTTGTATCAATTACAAGTTTAAACTGATTTCGGTTATAAAATACGAATTTGGATTAAATTTGAATCAAATTTGCAAGGTTTGACTTTTTAAAAGTCAATCAAAAACAAGAACTTCCAAGTTTTGACTTTCAGAGTCAACTTAAATGAAATTGAGTGAAATACAATTTAATCCCTGTAGTTTGAATTCGGATATTGATAGGATTAGTCCTTGGGGTTAGATTTGCTTAACGTGGTTAAGTTTTTAATAAGAAACTTAACGGAATGGTTAACGGGGTTAGGTTTCTAACAGCAAGTTAACGGAATTTACTAACTGAGTTAACCCGAAAAGTCGGGTTGTCACATTATCCCCTAGTTAAAAGAATTTTCGTCCCGAAAATTAAAATAAAATAAATTTTTTTTTCCCGAATACCAAATCATCCCTTAGTTAAAAGAATTTTCGTCCCGAAAATTAAAATTATACCTTAAGAATTTGACGTGGAGTGCTTGAACAGATTAGGATATTTGCACATCATCTGATCCTAAGTAAGTCCGGATATCGAACCCAAAGGACCTCTACAGAAAACACTAACTAGAAACTGAAAGACTTATCCATACAAAATTGCTTAAATAAAATAATAATAAAGAAGGGGGGTTTGCTAATAAAAACTAAGAATAACTTAAAAGAAGGACTAAAGAGAAGACTACGAATGCAAACGAAAGTTGAAACGAGAACCAGACGGAGAAAGAACACTACCTAGGCTCGAATCCTACACATGCTTGACAAAGGTTCTATCGATAAGGGAACTGACGTGATACCGGGATCTTAAAATACTAAACTCAAAGGAAACCTAGAGCACCCTCGACCCTTCTCAAGGATTGTCAACCAAGAAACCTAAAAGCCGTTAAACCACCGGTTGGATGGATTTCCCTCACAGGTCCTCCAATTTACTCAAGAAGTATCCGCTAGACACTCTACCTCACAGCGCGAAGGTCTCAATACACCTAAGTGCAAGGGATAACTAGGATTTTCCTATTGGATTCGGTAAACACAGATATGAGACAAACTAGCAAGATCTTCTCACAAAGCCTCTAAACTAGCAATCTAACACCCTAGACAAACCGACAATCTCTCACCTCACAGCCATCGAGATTGGTTGTACATCTAAACTATCTATATCAAGAAGATTACCCTATGGTGAACTCGTACGCAGTTAACCACCCACTAATCAAAGACACACAGTAATTGATCTAGCATGCACCTATTACATGAAAGACATTCACCAAGGCACACGAGGAGTAAATCATCAATCCATAAACAATCATAGACACACATAAAACATCCAATAATCCAAACCAAGTTTGTTACATCATGAGTTCATCACATGCAAATCATCCAAAACCGGATAAAACCTAATGTCAATCATATGTATTCATCAACACCTAGGTAGTTCTAAGAGTTTAGCCACTAAACATGACAAAAACCATAGTTAGCATCAATTCGAAGCTCAAAAGAAACATGGGAATTGAAGATAAACATGGAAAAACACAACCGAATGATTAACCCCTGATGGAATGCGATCCTGATGCCTTTAATCTTCAACCCGAGCCTCTAAAGCTCTTAAATCAACCATTTTTCGTCTCTCCTTTTCGCCTGCAGCCGCTCCTTGATTCTATGTCTCCTCTCTAGGGTTTCTAATTTTTGGGGTTTTAAAACAATTTCTGCGAAAAACCACCCGTCGCGTAGCGCGACGGGATCTTGCACACTCCTCGCGTAGCGCGAGGGCCCCAAAAAAGACAAAACAGTCGGGCAATCATTAAAAGGGCAATTCTGACATTTTTCAATCCTCGAGTAGCGTGAGGGACTTCCAATACCTGTCGCGCTACGCGACAGGGGTAAAAATCCAGAAACTATCTTCTTTCTTATCCACAGCCCTCTCGCACGAACCGAAAACTCGTTCTTCTTCGTTTTCAATCATATCCGCTTCCTTTGTGACCTAACAACCATAAGATATAGAAATATTAAGTACAAGCAGTTATAGAAGAAAACCGAAGCAAAACAAACACAAAGTGAGAATAAAATTGACAGTAAAATGCATGTATTTTGCAATACATCACATCCCCACACTTAACTCTTTTTCGTCCCTGAAAAAGATTAGAATAAAGAGATCAAAGATTAACGAGCTCGAATTAAATCATTTCATATCAACAAGGGGAAATACCGACATAGAAACCGTGATTGCTGGTATACTGATCCAATTTAAATCTAGGAAACTAAACAAGCCACAAATATTTTATATATTTACCTAATTAACCGTGACCCACATCCTCTCGGCACTAAGACACTTACCTTCGGGCTTGGCAAGGATTAGCTATGAAAAGCTATTTTAACGAATTAACTCGTGAAAATAAAATACTCTTATGTTTTTTTCATCAGAACACTTGCAATAATTTACAGCTGACCCAAATTTATTTTTTATTATTTTTATTTTATTATTTTTTTTTATTTTTTTTTAATTTTTTTAATTTTTTTTGACAAGCTTATAGCTTTTTGGGCATCTTTTAATTGTGATCAGCAGCGTGAACCCGTTATGCGTCTATAGCAACAGGGCGACGCGCTCCTTTCCCAGGTCTCTGCCGTCGCAGAACAGAGGAAAAGGGGAAAATAAACTAGAGATTCTACAGACACAAGATTCGAGCAAATCATGACTTTACCTACCGCACGCTACTGATTGGAATTACACTATCGGCCTAAAGGAATGTAGAAACCACAAGTTAATATTATTCTTAATTAAATTTTTCAAGGGCTTGCTAGCTAACTAGACCTACCAACACATCACAAGTTTGCTATGATTTCCTTCCCACAAGTTTCAATTAAATGATAATCAACCAACTGCTAAATTATTTTTCTCATAGATTCACAATCAATTCAGGAACATTTTCAATTTTTTTTTAAACTAAACGACAGTGTCCCATCCCCACACTTAAACTTTGCATTGTCCTCAATGCAGGAATGGAAACACGACTCAAAAACAAAAACATGGAAAAGAAAAAGAAAATGGAAAAGACTTAGCTGGTATTTTAGCGGGTCAATATGCTCCAAACATGCAGCAGCTCCCAAAGCCTTGTTGAGGATTCAGCATCCCCACACTTCGCTCTCGTTGTGTTCTCGCTGCTAATTTTTTTTTTCTTTTTTTCTTTCGCGTAGCGCGACGGGGGACGAGCAAAGCGTCGTGTAGCGCAAGGGGTGGAATTTGACAGAAAGTTTCGAAATTTTCCAACACTTAGTCAAATTTCTCACCCCTTATTTCCCAAACCTTCCAACCACCATTTACAAAAAACAAACATACCTGGGGACCCGCATTCTGCTGCTAAAAGCTCTTCCAAAAATCAATTATAATCCCTGCATGCAAACATCAAAACACAAAACACAAAACCGAAAAATAAACAACTAAACAACTAACACAACCTAAACCACTCTACAAACTCAACACTTGGGGATTCCACCCAAGACACTCACAAACCACACTATGTGGGAGGATCAATGGAGAATTCCTCCCATTCGCTCGAAAACGAGCCACTTTCACCTGCCTCCCACATCTCACCACCTACAGCCTTCATCATCACCTCCGGCTTTTTCATAACATCCCCACACTTGGGGTTATCAACACTATCACCACTCCCTCCTAGGTTAATAGATTTGGCAACCACAAAAGTGACCGTCTCGTCACCGACCCTAAGTGTGAGCTTTCCGTCAAAAACATCGATGACGGCCTTGGCGGTGCGAAGGAACGGACGTCCTAAGATGATGGAAACAGTGGTGTCCGCCTCCATATCCATAACCACAAAGTCCACAGGGAAAACAAATTTATCAACTTTCACAAGCACGTTTTCCAAAATTCCCCGTGGACATTTTATCGACCGGTCCGCTAGGGAGAGTGTCATGCGCGTTGGAGCTAGTTCACCGAGTGCTAGCTTCTCATAGAGAGAATAAGGCATCAGATTGATGCTAACACCGGAATTCGCTAACGCGTGACTACGAACATCGCCACCAAACAAACATGGGATTGTGAAAATACCCGGGTCTGTCAGTTTCTCCGGTAGCGTGTTTGTTATCATTACAGAACACTCCCTACTTAAAGGAACGTCATTCAACTTACCCAACCGGTCCTTCCCCTTCAAAAGATCTTTCAAAAACTTAGCGTATTTAGGCATACGCTGAAGGGCGTCAATGAATGGGAGATTGATCTTCAGTTGTTTAAACATATCAAGAAAATGCCCGTATTCCTTAGCATGCTTTTGATTAGCAAGACGCTCAGGATAAGGAATACGGGCTAGATCAATCTCGTGGGTGGGCCTAACATCAACCGGCTTCATTTCAACAGACTTACCAACTAGAGACTCACTGTTTGGTGCGGTACTTGCTGGGACTAGTCTCGAATGCACCCTCCCAGGAGTCTCTCTCTCTACCTCATCATCAACCGGTTCTTTCTCAACCTCCACCGGTGAACTCAAAAGCTCTCCACCTCTACCACTACGGGTGGTGACCGCATTCACGTGGGCGTTTGGGTTGGGTTGGGTACCACTCGGAAACTGGCCTTCCGGCCTTTTATCCAAACGCTTAGCAATGTCACCAACCGTACGCTGCAAATCTAGGAAAGCGGACTGCTGGTTCTTAAGAAGGATGTCATGCTCATGAAGGATTTTCTTAGTCGATGCATCCTTTGCCACTAACTGCGTCAGCAGTTCCTCAATCCTACCTAGGTTACTGGCACCGCCTCCAACCGAGGTACTCCCAGAATTACTACCCGAAGACTGACCACCCTGCCCCTGGTTCTGAGGAAAATTGGAATGGAAACCAGGGGGATTACCGGAAGACCTGAAGCTGGGATTTTGATGATTTCCCCAATTGGGGTTATAAGAATTCCCGTATCGGTTTTGACCTCCCACATAACCAACTTGCTCTTGATTCAGCACAGGTCACTCAACAGTAGCATGATCGCCACGACATAACTCACATCGCGCCACCCTCATCTTCAGCTCCTTCACATCTTTCGCCAGAGCCTCAAGCGCAGCAGCTACACTAGTGTCCACATTGACGTGGTGAACACCCCTCGAAGATGAGGAGGTACTAGTGCTAGGACTTGAATTCCTAGTAACAGACCGCTGCTCGTATTCCGCCTGGGCGAAACTCTCAAACATATCATTGCATTCGGCCACATTCCTTTTACCCATAAGGTGGCCTCCTGCAGAAGTATCAAAGCGCGCACGAGTCTCATAAGGGAGCCCGTTGTAGAATTTCTCTACAAGGGCCCAGTCAAACAGACCATGTTGGGAGCAACGACTGAACAGATTTTGGAACCGCTCCCAGGACATATAATAGGGCTCATCGGGCGGCATTCTAAAAGAATGAATCTCATCGCCCAACCGGGCAGCCTTCGCGGGTGGAAAATATTTATTTAGAAAAGCATCGCGTAGGCCGGCCCAAGTGGTGAATGTGCCCGGAGGGTGCGAGTCGAGCCAAGTGGCGGCTCTTCCCGCAAGGGAGAATGGAAAAAGATGGAGAAAAATCGCATCATCTGTGGCACCTTGAAGATTAAAAGTACCACAGATGCGGGTCAAGCGGGCGATGTGAATGGGAGCATCCTCATCATCACGACCATTGAATTGGCAATTATTAATTGCGGTCATGATGTATGAGGGTATTTGCCAAGAATTTTCATTGGTTATGTTTGGCACAGTAATGGGGTTATTAATCCCCGTGAATCCCGCAGTAGACTGCTGATGAACAGTGCGACGGTTCGCCATGTTGGGATGAAAAGGTGGTGGGCTAGATGGAGTGGATGAATTAGATAAGGGGGAAGAAACAGAACTGGGGGAACTGGTGGAAGAAGAAGGAGAAGATAAAGAAACACTTACCTCGCTGTGGGATGCCTCTGAGTATTCACTGGAGTCACTTTGCGAATACAAAGAAATAGCAGGCGGCGGTCCTTTCGAGCGCAAGTGGGGCATAAACTGCACAGAAAAATAAGAAGATAAAGTGAGAAAACAAATAATAAAATAAAGTAAGAAAGATATTTATAAAGAAATAAAAACAAGAACAAATAAACTCAAATAAAAAAAAAGATAAGTAATTCAGAACTAATCAGCGCAATCGACTCAGAGGTCCCCGGCAACGGCGCCAAAAACATGATGTGCACAAAGTAGTTTGAATTAAATGACTCAAAACAAGCTAAATAAAACACTAAGTAATACTCTAGACTCTCTAAACAACTAAACTACCGACAGGCAAGTGAACCTATCGAATGTAGTAAAGCCTAAGTAAGTCCGGATATCGAACCCAAAGGACCTCTACAGAAAACACTAACTAGAAACTGAAAGACTTATCCATACAAAATTGCTTGAATAAAAAAATAATAAAGAAGGGGGGGTTTGCTAATAAAAACAAAGAATAACTTAAAAGAAGGACTAAAGAGAAGACTACGAATGCAAACGAAAGTTGAAACGAGAACCAGACGGAGAAAGAACACTACCTAGGCTCGAATCCTACACATGCTTGACAAAGGTTCTATCGATAAGGGAACTGACGTGATACCGGGATCTTAAAATACTAAACTCAAAGGAAACCTAGAGCACCCTCGACCCTTCTCAAGGATTGTCAACCAAGAAACCTAAAAGCCGTTAAACCACCGGTTGGATGGATTTCCCTCACAGGTCCTCCAATTTACTCAAGAAGTATCCGCTAGACACTCTACCTCACAGCGCGAAGGTCTCAATACACCTAAGTGCAAGGGATAACTAGGATTTTCCTATTGGATTCGGTAAACACAGATATGAGACAAACTAGCAAGATCTTCTCACAAAGCCTCTAAACTAGCAATCTAACACCCTAGACAAACCGACAATCTCTCACCTCATAGCCATCGAGATTGGTTGCACATCTAAACTATCTATATCAAGAAGATTACCCTATGGTGAACTCGTACGCAGTTAACCACCCACTAATCAAAGACACACAGTAATTGATCTAGCATGCACCTATTACATGAAAGACATTCACCAAGGCACACGAGGAGTAAATCATCAATCCATAAACAATCATAGACACACATAAAACATCCAATAATCCAAACCAAGTTTGTTACATCATGAGTTCATCACATGCAAATCATCCAAAACCGGATAAAACCTAATGTCAATCATATGTATTCATCAACACCTAGGTAGTTCTAAGAGTTTAGCCACTAAACATGACAAAAACCATAGTTAGCATCAATTCGAAGCTCAAAAGAAACATGGGAATTGAAGATAAACAAGGAAAAACACAACCGAATGATTAACCCCTGATGGAATGCGATCCTGATGCCTTTAATCTTCAACCCGAGCCTCTAAAGCTCTGAAATCAACCCTTTTTCGTCTCTCCTTTTCGCCTGCATCCGCTCCTTGATTCTGTGTCTCCTCTCTAGGGTTTCTAATTTTTAGGGTTTTAAAACAATTTCTGCGAAAAAGCACCTGTCGCGTAGCGCGACGGGATCTTGCACACTCCTCGCGTAGCGCGAGGGCCCCAGAAAAGACAAAACAGTCGGGCAATCATTAAAAGGGCAATTCTGACAATTTTCAATCCTCGCGTAGCGCGAGGGACTTCTAATACCTGTCGCGCTACACGACAGGGGTAAAAATCCAGAAACTATCTTCTTTCTTATCCACAGCCCTCTCGCACGAACCGAAAACTCGTTCTTCTTCGTTTTTAATCATATCCGCTTCCTTTGTGACCTAACAACCATAAGATATAGAAATATTAAGTACAAGCAGTTATAGAAGAAAACCAAAGCAAAACAAACACAAAGTGGGAATAAAATTGACAGTAAAATGCATGTATTTTGCAATACATCATTAAGTATTGAAATCATAGGGCTTTCGCTATATAAAGGATTTCGAATCTATTGATATAAATTAATTGCATTGAGAACGTGTCAAGATTTGGATTTGATTAAATCGGTTTGTGATGAACCCTAGGTTCTGGATTTTTATAAATTCGATGTTCAAAGATTAAATTAGCCTAGGGGTTTTAATAAACAAAGGGTTTCGAACATGACAGTGTGATTGAATTTGATGGAGGTTGAGTTTAGGGTCGAAAGCCCCAAATCGTATATGAACGAACCCTAGATTACTGTTCTTGTTAAGACCGATGTTGTAAGCCCTAATTGACATAGGGCTTTCCGTTAGGAAGTAAAAAAACGAAGGTGTAGATGTAAATCTTTACCAGAATCGAGTTGCAATTGATGGAGATTGAGCAAAATAGGTCCGACGGTGACTTGATCGTTCTCCGGCAACACCTGCTGTGACTCCGGCCAAGCTTGTGTGTGTAAAAGTTTCTCTGAGACTCGTACGACGTGTGCAGGGGTTCAATTACGAGGAAAGTAAACGAATTGATGCGCATTTGACAGAAGTCGAAGAAGGTATCGACGGTTATGAGTTGAATACTCATAATTGAGTTTAATTCAATTAAAGCCGGTGTTTAACACCTCAATGATTATCGAAACTGTTAAAGTCGCTTGTATCAATTACAAGTTTAAACTGATTTCTGTTATAAAATACGAATTTGGATTAAATTTGAATCAAATTTGCAAGGTTTGACTTTTTAAAAGTCAATCAAGAACAAGAACTTCCAAGTTTTGACTTTCAGAGTCAACTTAAATGAAATTGAGTGAAATACAATTTAATCCCTGTAGTTTGAATTCGGATATTGATAGGATTAGTCCTTTGGGTTAGATTTGCTTAACGGGGTTAAGTTTTTAATAAGAAACTTAACGGAATGGTTAACGGGGTTAGGTTTCTAACAGCAAGTTAACGGAATTTACTAACTGAGTTAACCCGAAAAGTTGGGTTGTCACAACCAAAACCTAAAAGTTTCCACCTTTTAGTAAGCTATGAACAATCTACGTGATTTCAACAAAACAACACTTTAGAATACTTTAATACATTCCATTTAGCATATTAGCATCATCCCACATCATAATTCACGTATAAGACTCATATATATACGAAAACCTTTAAATAAAGTTTCCTCTTTAAGAAACACTACAATTTCTAGCTTCGTTAATGAGATTCTACGCATCACAACACTTCCATACAACCTAATTAGTATGTTCACAATCATATTAATCATCAAATACGTCTAGTATGCGATCCTACAACATCACATAATCAACAAAGTTTCCATTCTAGGCAAGTTATGAACAATAAGAACCAGGGTTTCATCATTAACAATAAAATTATCGAATAGATGTAATAACATCAAATGATTAACAAAGTCACCAACTTTATTACTAAAATTCTTGTTTGGATGAACTAGGGTTTCATCATAAATCTTGAGATCATAAAACAAGGAAATCGGATGGAAAATCTTACGTAGATGTGTTAGCAATGCCTAGAATTGATCAAATACGCGTCAGATTGCAAGAATCAAGATCAAGTGGGTGGTGTATTGGGGTGATGTTTGGTCGACGGTTTCAAGGGGGTTTGGGATCGTGATGGATTATGGGTTAAACAAAACCCATGACATAAAACTAAGGTTACAATTTATAGTCTTATAATGTGACCTAAAGGAAATGAAGAGACTAAGCAAATAATGACTAAACTAATTATTACATTTAGTGTCATAAAATCTAGGAGTAAAAGTTTGTAAGTTATAGATATGAAGAGACTCTTATTAAAACCCTTCACTATTATTTTTATAAAACTCTAACATTTATAAAAATAACAAGCACAATTAATTTATGATAAGCATACGTTATTTCATGAAACTTCACATAATTCACATAAAAGTCACATAACATGTAAATTCACATAATTTACATTAATATAATTATTCCCAATTATTTTTATTAGTTCACCAACGTTCCAGGTTAGACTCGTCTGTGATCTAGTAATTCTCCGAGTTACCGCTACTTGAGTGTTTGTGCAATAACTGACACCTTTAATTAATCCTAATTAAATGCATGTATGAATGACTAATTGAGATAACAGAGTTTGTATAAACAAATGTTTGAGATAACGGTGTTTATGTTAATTGAGTTATCCTGAAAATGTCGAGTGTCACATCATCCCCTTGTTGGAAGAATTTGCATCCCGAAAATTAAGTAAAGTCGCTAGTTGTTTGAAACAAAAAGTTTGGGTTGTCACACCATCACATGTCATGAGTAAGGTAACTCATTCTACTCAGTACCATGGGCTCGAGGATGAGGATGCCCTGGACATCTGTCCCGCTTCGTGCGCATATGTGATACCCTTAAAATCACGGGTGTATCTAAGGACGCAATCTACTTGCGCATATGAGAAGTTTGCCTAGAAGGCAGAGGAGAAGAAGAATGGGGGTGAGATAAAAGCCCCTGAGATTGAATTGAGCTGTGTTCCCTACCTAGCGCGCTTGCAGCATCATAAGTATGCTAGGGAATACGGTCACTTCCTTAATATCTTTAAACAACTCAAGGTCAATCTCCCGTTCATAGAGGTCCTCCAGGATATGCCTAAGTATGGCAAGTTCTTAAAAGACCTTCTTTCCAACAAGAAGAAGCTAGAGGAGGTCTCTAAAGTCTCACTTAGTGAGTGATGTTCTGCGATGGTTCAGAACCAACTGCCAGAAAAAATGGTAGATCTGGGTCACTTCACGATCCCGTGTCTGCATGGCGGTTTGCCCTTGAACCACGCGTTGGCCGACCTTGGTGCTAGCATCAATATGATGCCTTATTCCATATAAAAGCAGCTGGACCTAGGAGAACCGATGCCGACGCACATGAGCATATTCTTGGCTAACCGTTCAGTCAAGTATCCACGGGGAATAGTGGAGAATCTTTTAGTGAAAGTTGACAAATTCGTCTTCCCCGTGGATTTTATCATTCTCGACATGGATGAGGATGATAGAGTCTCGCTCATCCTAGGACGTCCGTTGCTACTTACCACCAAGGCATTGATCGATGTTTTTGATGAGAAACTCACACTTAGTGTGGGGGATGAGAAGATCACATTCGATGCTGCAAAGTCCATGAAGGAGGCTGGTGAGCAGAGCCACTCTATGTGCATAATTGATGCCTTCATGGACTATCATCGGGACTCTGATCCAGAGGTTGAAGTTGGTGAGCCCGCCCCTGACTTAGGGATTTTATTTGATTGGGCGGTAGAACTAGGGGAGTTGTTGGATGCACCGGACGATTACGGTGATGATGTGCCTGATGATCTGGTAGAGATGATGGAAGAGTTAGAGGGAATCATAGGCAAAACCCCAAGTGTGGGGAATTTAGAGAAGTTAGAGGATCATGGTGATCTGGTGGAGAGTGTAGATGAACCGGAAGATCCTGGTAAGAGCTTAGAGGTCGTAACCATAGAAAATCCTATTCCTAAGCCTATACCCATTTCTGTTCTTCGTGCTGAGGGAAGAGAGATTGAGTAACCCCCTAGGTCTAGGCCGCCCCATAAGAGAACCCGAGCGTTGAGTGATTCATGTGATCTAAGGGGTAGTGCAAACCCCAAGTGTGTGGATATTTACGGGTGACAGCTTGTTGGGATATTTGAATCGGCTTATATTCGGACCGAGTAGATTTAAGTTGTGGTGGAAGGATCTAATCGATAAATGTATTAAAGGTTCAATGCTTGTTAGTGATTTAGTGCTGAAGAGAGCTGGAAAGCCGCGTCATATGATTGCGGTTCCGTTTAGGATTAAGGAGAAGCCTCCTGATAGGCTTGTTTGAGTCTCGGGCAAGTGCTCAGGATGTATAGTTTGTATAGTCCTTCATTTAAGTCTGTGTCATTTTTTATGTTTTTCGGTATGTGTGCTTTGTTTGTGTGTATCTTACAGGGATTCGCGCTTGATTCGGTGAGGAAAATCATTAGGAACGAAGTTCCAGGTCTGTTTACATTGGTTTTTATCATTGGAACGGTTTTTAAAGGTTTTGGGTGAAGAAAGTTTGAGGGGTGAAAAGTTGGCTAAGTATAGAAAACCCTCTTAACTTTCTGTTAACATTGTTTCCTTGTGGTACGCGAAGATTAGGACAGGACCTTTCGTGGTACGCGAAGGCCTAAAATAATGGTCGGTCTAATTTTTGACTCCTCGCGGTACGCGAGGAGTGCCCCCTCATTTCTCGCGGTACGAGGGGCAACACTGAGACATCCCTTATTCCCTTGTTTCCCATGGTTTCTTACACCATTCACCGACCACCATCACCACCATCATCTAACACCACTAACATACCACCATCCACCACCATTATCATCCATATCATATCATTCACCACCTACCTACCATGGGAGACTTTAAGAACCATTCGTGACTGATGTTTAACCTTTTTTTTGACTTACATATCTATGTGTTTGACACTCATCGAGTATGTCTCCCTGCTATCTATCTAGAGTCTTAGTGAGTCAGTCAAGTCTTTTATATTATTTTGAGTCTGTAACTTGAGTTAGTTTGATGTTGCGGGTATGTTTGAGTTCTATTGTGCAGGTTTTGATCGCTCTGTTCGTACTCAATCTCCATTCGGACGGAGTCGATCTTGATATGATCCTTATCTTGTAAAGGCAACCCGACGATCATTTGTATAACCGCGACCGAAATGCTATGCGGTGCACAAGAGGACGAACGAAGCTGGATGCATTCATGCTACATTACCAGCTAAGTCGATTCTTGTTTATTTTTATATTTGTATTTTTAGTTGTATCTCAGTTCTCATTAGGGACAATGTTTGTTTCAAGTGTGGGGATGGGAGGCGTCGTAGAGTCTAGGTTGTTTTCGTTTATAAAAATTTAAAAATACAAAAAATTGAAAAAAATTGAGAAATGTCCTTTGAAATCAAAAGTTTTTGCATAAAAAATGGAAAATGATAGTATAACTAGATCTGCTTGTTGGGTTTTAAATGAATAAATAATTGAAAACGTGTTTAATTAGTGATATTTTGGTAGACCCAGCCGACTAGTAGAGCTTGAATAGCCTGTTTGTGTTGTTTCGGAATTAATTAAATTAAATCATGATATCTTGTGAGTATTCATCTTAGGGTAATCAGTAATACTGAAACTGTCAACATAAGGTGATAGGTACCACGTTAAGTTAAAATTTAGAGGTTTTTGAAATTTCTTGGCACACCACTCTCTTTTTATGAGAATAAATCCGTGTTTTGGTGGCGGCCCCATCCATATTCCATATACTTGAGCTTATTTGATTAGAAATCTAAGTTTCGCCTACATGTCACACATCAGATTCCAACCTGATTGAAACACCACTGGGTTGATTCTTATGTGCTTAATTGTTTATAACTGTAGTCTATGTGCTACCATCCGGGATAGTGACTTGGTTGAAACGCCTCTAGACGAAAGTTAATTTGCTTAATAATGCTCATTTTCATCCATTCATTCATTGATCATCTTGGTTTCTAAAACCTGTAAATTTTAATTTAACGTGGTGGGTGAAAACTATATGGTTTAATCCGTGCCTAGATATAACCGTGAGACGTGATTAGGTAGAGCTGTAACTTTTAATTATGAGTCACATAGATTGATTGATATGCTTGGTAATATGAGTTAGAACACTAAACAGGGGCTTGAAAGTTGGTGCTTGGGTTTAATCGGATAGAAATACTGATTATTGTTTTTTAACGCGTGAGTATATTTGTACTAATTGAATAATTGAGTTGTTAAGCTATGTCCAGTTATGATTGTTGGGATATCGTGCCCCAGTTTTAACATTTAAAACAAAGCTTATAAAATCAGATTTACAAAGGTGCAAGCATAAATAATAGCACACGATAATAAAGATCCGATGTTCTTCAGACAGTGATCCCATTACACAGCGTTTAGACAATAAAATTAATAAAACACAACCATAGGGTGTTTAGGATTTATACCTTTGACGAACAACCGGTTTGTAACACTCGGGTACAAGGAATGTCACGCTAGATGACAACTAACAAGCTCGTCACACGAACCCGCCACACGAAAACCTTTAAACGAGAACCCGGTTCTCTTTCCCTTTTTTCGGTTCGGCTCGCGATAAAGACAAGGGACATAGCGGCGGCCCACGGCTGCGATGGTGGCGGCGAGTGGTGGTCGACGGTGGCTGGTCGCGTGGCAGTGGGGTGGCCGGCTAAGGTTGACAACGCAAAAGGGGGGGGGGGCTTCTCCTTTTGCGCAAAAACCCTTGGTGGCTAGAACTAGTATTAGGGTTTAAGCATAATGATATATTTATAGTAAATCTAATACACTTAAAACCCTGAACAATCAACCTTTAATTATTAACTGATTAACACTTAATCAGTTCTAGTCCTTTTATTTATAATTACACTAATCATAAATAAAACATTGCGCAAACCGATCACTTTATATTTAACTGTTAAATACAAAATCCCGACTATATATATATATATATCACTAATATATTCATATAACCTCATTCCGTCTATTGTTATATTTAATTATTCTAAATAATTTAACATAAAGCAATTAATAAATATTTCTATAAATATTTAATCCATTGAATTCAAAATTCTAGTTTCATGTAATAATGTTTAACAATTAAACGATATAATTTGTTCTTTGCCCAAAGTGTAACTCTTCGAATCGTACCTTGATAGCAACATTGATATTAATGATGATCGAGATCTAATATCCAACAATCTTCCACTTTGATGATTCATTGATTAATCGGGTCAACGTAGACTGTGGTGGACGCCTAACTGCATCTCACTGCCCCTTACAAGGTATAACGTATTTACAATCATCAACTAATTCCTCGTGTTCAAGTAACCTTTACTTAACCAAGTACAATTGCCATGGTAAACATATCTATGTGTCCTTTCTGTTTTAGGTCATCCGTTGAACGCGAGACATGGATACAAGTCACTTCTCATATGTGGTTCAACTATTCTTGTTCTCGTTCTCTAATTCAAAATTGGTCTAAACAAACTACTCTTTAGTTTGTGTGTGGCCACGTGATTTAACCAGTTTGAATCAACGAGGGCGCTAGAATATCCAGATCCTAATCAAGGGATAACAGAATTCCTTTGGCCATGTACAACTCCCACTTAACTTTAGATTACTCCTGATCGTATCCTTATTACTGCCTGTTAAGGTACATCGCTAGATAAGATCAAAGAACAAACTTTAGTCAGAGTTAGTTCTAGTGCGTGCCTCGGGTCGAAGGATCAGTAGATCTTACCATATTCAAAACTTCTCAAGACTTGATCCATGAAGATATTTTGAAATGAGTGACGTTCAATAATCATTCTCTAATGATTATCTATGAATATGACGTCCAACTGTTTGAACTTTCATTCCTAATGAACCAATCATCCAATTCACAGTAGTCTTTCGTTCAGATTGATTCCCATGAATCTGATCGACTACGAACATTTAGAATATAATATAATATTCAAGGATTTCTAAAACATAAAAAATATCGAATCATAGAAAACATCTATTTATAATGCATTCAACCTTTGAATCAATATAAAACACTAATTTTTTTATATATTGTTCGAAAGCACCGAATACTAACAAATCAAACTCAAGTCTAGCATGTCTAACACCTATCAGCATGCTCCTCATATACTGATTGAGGTATAGGTTTAGCGAATGGGCCAGCTAGATATTGATTTGTGTGAATTTTGTTTTATCATGATGTCTCTAAGTTTCATGATCCCATTAATGAAACTTAAAAGTGGAAAATCCTCTTTCGGAACCCCTTTCTGAACTATTGGAAGTTATCTGAACCCTTTTCAGAATACTATCGTCTAATGTTTCCAAGTCACAACATCTTCTGTTTGTGTAATTGTTATTGATGCAACTCTTTTATCAGATAACCCTGATGTATCGTGTAATCATCCTTAATAGTCGTTTCATGGTGTTTATATCTTAACCTTTTAAGATCATAGTGTTTGACTGATAAGTTGTCATAATTAATTATTATCTTGTTTCAAAAACCCTTCTTGATAGTCAAACCTATTACTCATGGTATCTTATCCAATAAGATAGTATTTATCTCATCATAACACTTTATGATTATCACCATGTTGTGTTTCTCAAGCATAATCCTTTTGTCATAATTAAATTTCAAAGTTCTTTCATCATATGAGGATATTAACATAACTCATTATCTTTTAGATGAAACTACATGAACCTATTCACTTTCATCATATCCCAATTATTAGGGTTTAAAGATAATGCTAACAGCAAATGTTAACGGTTTGTCTTTATTGATTTTTCGAACAAAACATTTAAGACAACTTTATCAATGTCAATAGATTGCGGTGATTCTTACTTTGGAATCCTTCCTTTATATATCATATATACAGATGCAATCAATGATAGCTTTGAAATTATTCTCTAAAGATACTCTATCTTTCAATGATATCTTTAAACTCGTAATTTTAGCAATGTATCACTATACATTCTATGATAACACTTACCGTCCCCTTCTGTGGTGTTTCCATGTATCTCTTATACATTCATCTTGATAATGTGTATTTACACATTTCTTTGTTATAGGTACTTACTCCCACTGGCCTCTGCATCTATCATGTTGAATCTTCTTTGAATTGATCTTTATCAAATTAATGATTCAACAGTCTCAGACATATTCAGACATTATACTCCTTTTAAAGCCACTTTATTACAAGAACATTCTAGTATTCATAATACATGTTCATTTTAACTAGTTTGTTCAACTATTCAAAACTTGTAATCTGTTTCCTTTTAAGGAAACTCGAAATCTAATTCCTATATGTTAGGCTTCTAGTATGAACGATTCATTTGTTGTTTCCAAAACAACTTTTACATCTTGATGAATCTCATTCATGTGTAATCTGATCAAATCTTTATTTGTCATAATATGGATTGTGTGTCTGGATCATCACCAGGTGATTTTACTAAAGAGTCTTATTCTTTCATCACATGATCTCTTATGTCTATTGTAAAAGATCACATCTTTTGTTTATGATAAACTTTCATATATTCATTAAGGATCTCATCCTTGTCTTTATATGGATTTTATGCTCATGCAATTGAATAATACTATTTATTCAGAACATTAAACAACAATTGTTCATTGTTTAAGAACGAGGTATATTTCAGTCATGAACATCTTCAATCTCATGATTAAGTATGAAGGCTTATTAAGGCGGTACACGAAACTCTTTCGTATAGGAGTTCATAACGTCCTATCCTTAATTTTTCATTAGATATATCACATATGAATTGTCATACTTGTTCCATATGAACCTTTTGGTTCAAGGCTATTGATTTAGACTATGTCAATTTTGGGTAGCTGTTTTCATACGACTAACCATTTAGTCTTGAAGTATGATAACTTTTATCACTCCTTTTATATATCTTATCTTATAAGATCACTATGTAGAGAAATTCTATTGAATCCATTTCAGTTAAACGTAAACATTATATCTCATATATCTTTTACATGATTCAATTAATTTGATTCATGGTATCTATTAGATCTGATCTAATGAAGTATCTAATGGACTTGAATAACATGTCTCACATGTCTTTTAATATTTCATGTCAAATAGATGGCATTGAATTCTCAATTCATAGTTAGGCAATGATTATAATGCATAAACGATTTAAATAAGTCATACTTAAACAATCAAGCAATATTCAAAAGAAAGTAAATACGGAATTTAAATTTGTTCTAGACAAAAATAAAATAACATCATCAAATGGTGTAATCAACAACTGCGTCCGTCTTCCTTTTCTTCTTCCGTTCCTTCTTTTCTTTCATCTCTGCAAAAAGAAAGTTTGCATATTGTAAAAGTCTAGCTTTTAAGTGATAAAGAAACAATGGAAAAGTTGCCTAGATACCTGGAGTATATGCATTAAAGCATTCTCTAGCAACAACAGCTTCAGGCATTTCTCTCACACGACATCTGCTTTTACAGAGGTGTGTCTTGGTCTTACCAATAACTTTGCCCTTATCCCCGGTCTTGACAGTGTCATCCGGTACCTCTTTGATTGTGAAGGACATGTGAAGGTCATCATTGAATATAGCTCGAATGATATTATCACTAGGGTAAACCCCGGTCCTCTCAAGCTGGTCCATAAAGCATGTCATATGCAAAGCATCCTCGGGTTCTACCTTGGCGTACCAAGAGATGAAATCCCTAACCTCGTCGTAACGACTGAGTAGACGCTTTTCCCATTTATAGTGGTCAAATACGTCATCAATAGTAATACCTATGACCAGGTGATCATCTATGGGAATGCATGCTTTTTCGAGGTCCGCCACTTTCTTTCTCATGATCATAGCTAATTTTATAAAATATTATAACTAAAACTATTTTACATTCAAAATTTGGTTTATTTATGAGATTTGTAAAGTTTGAAACGAAAATCACTTTATACATATATTTATATAAATATTCATAATTTAAATGAACAATTGAACCCTCAACATGAACCCCCACCTTTAATTTTGAACCCTTTCACCCCATTCAAGGCATGTTAGGCCTGTTTTGACTTTTAGAAGTCAAACAACCCAAAACCTTGCAATTCAATGTTGTGGTCGATCGAATCTGGTTATTATGGACTTCCCGCGCGTGCATAATCGATCCTAGACCATCCCCAGGACCAATTAAAGTTCAATTTGATCAAACCTGTGGCTAAATTCAAAATTCAAACAGTTTGACCTTCCTAAGTCAATTCGCGATCAATTCATTGCCAAATCTGGAAATTTAAGCGCGTTTAGCACCCGCAAATCACGCCTTGATTGATCCTGAGTGAATTCAATACCAAAGCATGACCCGATTCATCATAATTTCATCCGACAGTTGTCACCTTCAAGCCTTTAATCGAATCGTGCTTTAAGGATGGAATTGAACGAATTAACTCACCCCACACCTTCACATACTCTCACACAAACTCTCTGAACTCCCAATCGATTAGCATATCACCTCTGACCTCTGATCGAGTGCCAAGAACACCAGACCTATGCCTCTAGCCGTCAGCCTTTAATACCTAACCAAATCAGGTGAGGTTTATCTCATTTGATTCATTTTCGTTCATACATAGAAAGCCCCTTATCAATTTACCGAAATCGAGTATATCAAATTCAATTTCTGTTAATTTCGTGATCCAATTCATACGGTTTTAAATAGGGGATCGTTTATTGTATTTAAATTATCGGGTTCATACATTACTAGCAAAACCACTTGGTCCGACTGGTTAAGTTATTGCCCCATCGGACCAAGTGGCGTGGGTTCGAAACCCAAATATCCAGCTTGTTTTTACGCGTTCCTTTAAACCCAGACCGGCCCCCTTATGTTTATGTGTTAAATAAAATTCGAACAGGTTCTGTATGAGGGATGCACCCCTGATCCAGCGGTTAACGCGTGATTCTTCCACCGGGCAGACCCGGGTTCGATTCCGGGCGAGCCCATTTATTTTTAAACCTCGTTTATAATACCATTCTTATGGTACAAAAATTATTCTATGAAACCTAATACTATTTAGAAATACATTAATAAACAAATTTTCAATAAGAACTAATATTTTTATAATTTAAATGATTTGGAAACCACATTTACAATATAAATAAATTATGTTGATTAAATTCATTAGTTTTAATTAAAAGCTTTTATGTTACCTATTTCTAGGTTTTGAAAAAAAAATACACCATCAAATTTTATAAAATCAATTCCTAATACTTTAGAATTTAAACCCTATTTAAGTAAACATAATTTTTCCTAGATATATATTTATATATTTTATTTATTTAGATTACAATTATAATATCACACTACTTTTAACGACTCACTATTTTAAATAAATAAATAAAATGATTCATTTATTTAAAGTATTAAAAACTAAAACCCCAAGACAAGTAATATTTTTTCTTTGAAATTTATATATATACTTTGAAACTTACATTTTTATATCAAAATTTTATTTAATACAAATGTCAACTTACATACATCTTTTTACATTAAATGGCAACACTTTTTGTACAAATCCCTATACTCAAAACCCGTTGAAACCCTAAACCTTGCCTTAGACTTTGTGCATGTTATTAATTCAAGTTCATACATTACACTCTAGGTTAACTTTGTGATTTGCAAAAGAATCACTTTTGCTACCTTTTTGTTCGTGCTATCTACACCATTAATACAACTGAGTTTTACATAGCCTCTTTTTTACATTTTGCACATTTTGAGGTGAAACAGGATTACACTTAGAAAAGTCTTTGTATTTACAACTATACAATTCAATAATATGATGCTATGTGTTATTTGTGCTTTATGATTGAATACTATGAATTAAGACTACATATATAATATGACATAAGTTATACATGTTTTGCACGCATAATTATCCCCGAAATCATCATAATTAGAGATAATATGATAATAGTTGATGCATAATCCACTCATTTGTGTTTCGATAGGATAATGGATCCGGATTTACAAAAACATGAAGAAAACACTCAAAATCAAGATAAAATAAGCATTCGGGGGCCAATTGAACAAAACCGGACACAGAAGGTCAAAGATGGAAGTCCAAAAGTCATCAGGGACCAAACTAGGGCATTTCACGGTTGTGCATTGCCTTGCACGGCCGTGCAAACCCTAATTTGGGTCCCCGTCCTCTCCTGTACTGCCAGATTCAGCACGTGAAAGAAATGGGTCCTTTGCACGCCCGTGCATTGCCAAAATCTTTGCCTATAAATATCAAGCTCATTCTAGTGTTTTAGGTGTCCATTACCAAGAGGTGTGAAGGCCTTAGTGCTCTGCTAAGAGGTGGAACTCTCTCGGTTTGGGTCCGTTTTAGTTTTTCTTTGTTTATTTTATATTTCTAAGTCTTTTTACACGAAACGATTCTTCTTGCTCGAGCAAGCAAGAGACAACCTATACCCACTCTCCCCTGGTGTTGGAATACTTCCACACATTATCTAAGGGTTAGTGGAGTCACTTGTATGGTCATTTATGGCTGGTTCTCCTGTGTTGCTCGAGTTGGTTGAACTTTAATTAATTAATGAAGTATTTTTAGTATGTTATGTTTTTAAAGTCTTTACTCTGAGTTATCTTAAAAATACAAGAATAAGTGATCTTTAAACCAATCTAATATTCTTAAATCTTGTGAGTTACTTAAGCAAGACTTATTGTTTGGGAAGCTTATTCGATGTTTGTACGGTCTATATACAAATCTTGGTGCTAGCATGGCCAGTTAGTATAGATTTAATATTATGGGTTGATTGGAGGTTTGGGTATTCAGCAGGCCATTTGAGCCCTAAAAAGACCGAGCGGTTTGTGTCGGTAATTCTTTACGTCTCTCGTATCGGATTGCAGAGGACTTCTAGTGGGAGCCCTGGGGTTTGATCTTGAGAATGAAAGTCCTATTTATTTAAAATAATATTATAAGTAAAAACAACTATTTAAGAACATGTTTTTTTAGGTCCGAGCGTTCATAAATTCTCCCCTGGTGTTGGAATACTTCCACACATTATCTAAGGGTTAGTGGAGTCACTTGTATGGTCATTTATGGCTAGTTCTCCTGTGTTGCTCGAGTTGGTTGAACTTTAATTAATTAATGAAGTATTTTTAGTATGTTATGTTTTTAAAGTCTTTACTCTGAGTTATCTTAAAAATACAAGAATAAGTGATCTTTAAACCAATCTAATAATCTTAAATCTTGTGAGTTACTTAAGCAAGACTTATTGTTTGGGAAGCTTATTCGATGTTTGTACGGTCTATATACAAATCTTGGTGCTAGCATGGCCAGTTAGTATAGATTTAATATTATGGGTTGATTGGAGGTTTGGGTATTCAGCAGGCCGTTTGAGCCCTAAAATGACCGAGCGGTTTGTGTCGGTAATTCTTTACGTCTCTCGTATCGGATTGCAGAGGACTTCTAGCTGGAGCCCTGGGGTTTTATCTTGAGAATGAAAGTCCTATTTATTTAAAATAATATTATAAGTAAAAACAACTATTTAAGAACATATATTTTTTAGGTCCGAGCGTTCATAAAGTAGCTCTGTAGGGAGTTGCGCATTACAACTTTAGTCAGCAGCAGATAAGGCATATCAATTGCAGTTTTGGTCAGTAGCGGATAAAGCCTATCAGCTGCAAATTTGTCAATCCGCCGCAATCGTTGAGATCAGCAACATTTGTATTTAGAGAATTTTGTAGCCATCAGTCTTTATTTCTACAAACTCCCCCTAGACTGATGCTACCAAAACTCTCTTACTGCTTTTGTTGCTGAAGCTTTTGCATGTGGCTGACAATTCTTTCAACCTCATATCCTCTCTGGTCCTTGCTGGGATTGTTAAGAGGAAGCTCAGATAGAGTCTTGATGTCTTTGCTGGCCATTCTGAAGATAGCTTTGCTTGAACACCTCATCTTCTGTCCTTTAACATCTGTCAATGTGAACTCATCTTTTTCAGCATTGTACGACCAGCTGATGAATGGAGAGTGGGCTTGGAGAGGTTTGACATCAAGGATTTCATCTCTTCTGGGGTTGAAGTGATGTTTGATTGCCAGCAGTAGATGTCTCCCACCTTCATTCATGGGCACATTGACTTCACCCAGCTCCATCATTCTTCTTAGATCAGAATCTGGAAGCTGTAGTACCTCATCAACAGATGTATAAATTGATCTTTTAACTTCTGTCCTCCCCCTGAAAACTTCAAACCATTGGTCTTGCGAGCTGTATGACCATCTGATTATTTCTCTTGAGTCTTCTGGTTTGGAAGTAGGCTTGTTTTTCTTTTTGGGAGGTTGTTGATGAGTAGGAGCTGGGTGTGAGGATTTGGACTTTGAGGGTGGAGTGGAGGGAGGTCTAGGATGAAGAGTGGAAGGTTGTTGGATTGAGGAAGTGTTGGGTGATGGAGAAGGCTTGGGTTTCTTTGTTTTTCTTTCTTCTTCTTGAATGATTACCCTTTTCTTGGAGCCTTTGTTTTCCAGTCTTTCTTCCTCATCCTTATTGGCTTTAAGGTAGAGGGCTTGCAGGTTCATGAAGTTCATGGGACCCAGCCTCTTTCCACTTTCTCCTCTAGCCTTAAGGAAGTCAATCATGATCTTTCTTTCTTCATGGGATCTTCGGTTAAAGGCAATGGCCTTCTTGGAATTTTGTTTGGCTTTTTCTTCTTCTTCAGCCTTTTACTTGTTTGCCAATTGACCCTGCTGACCCATGAAGGCTCTGTAGATTTCTTTATTTGATAGTTTCTCAAGGTAGTCTACATCCTCACCTTGAGAAACCAAAGCCTTTACCCATTCCTCTCTTATTTCTTTGGCTAGTTCAGAATCAGTTATTATGAACTTAGCCTCTTTCTTCTTCTTTTTCTTCTGTATCTCTTCTTCTTCTTCTTTATTGAATTGTTCCTGCAGTTGAAGAGCAAGAGCTTCATCTTCTTCAATTTGATGAACTGCAGGAATTTTTACTTTCAGATCATCCAGCTATTTTGCATACAGCTGAATCTGTTGTTCTCTGAGGAGAATGACTTTGATTCTGTCTTGAGCTTTCTTTAGTTCAGCCATCTCCACTTCTTCACTTCTTCTTCTTCTATCCTCCTTTTCTTTCTTCTCCTACTCAATTCTTTCTTCATCTTCTTTGGTCATTAGTCCTTTTCCCTTATCTTTGTTGGATGCCTCTGCTTCAGCTTCATGGACCACAACAGTAGGTGTAGTAGATGCTGTTGGGATCTCAGCTTCAGCTTCATTGGCATGTTAGGGAATGGACAAGGGAAGGGAACTTTCTTCAACTTCTTTCCATTCCGTACCTGTCACTTCTTTCCATGCTTCTTTCATCTTTTTCTCGTCTCTTCTCTTTGATTCTTCTTCTTCTGTGTTCAGTCTAACTGTTGGAGAAGAGAGAAAGGATAGGTCTGAGTCAGATCCAGATTCCTCCTTATAAAGAGAAGCCTTTATGATTTTAATCATTTTTTGAATTTCTAAGGAGTTGACATTGAAGATGAGTGATCTGAGCTCAAAGACTTTGTGCAGGAAAGCTGAAGGTAGGAGCAAGATCTCTTTGATGTTGGTTAAGAGAGAAGATCCATTGCTCAGGAAGAATGTGTAGTCATGGGAGTCAGTGCTTATCCATCCTTGCACTTCTACATCCCTGACCATTATGTTGTACATGAATCTTCTCCAGCAGATAACCTCTTCTTCAGTTAAAGCACTGCTCCTGATTATGTCAAGTCTTCTCGGAGCCAGTCTTTGTTCTGTTGCTGATGAAGATTCAGGATAAGCCGCCCTGTTTGCTTCTTTTAGTAGTCTTTCAAACCAGGACATGTTATCCTCCATTAAGTCATAGAACCTGCTGATTGTAAGTTCTGCTGAGAGATCTGATGAAGTGTTGATGCATTCTGTCAGATACAGATTGAGAACTTGGAGCGCATTAAGAGAGTTCCAGATTAGCTCTTCTACTCCGCTAAACTCCCATCCAATCCAGAATCTCTCATATATTCAATCATACCCCCAAGCTAGAATGGAGTCAAATTCTAGCTTCTTTGAAATTAAGAAGAGTTGGGGGGTAGATGAATGACTTATTATGGCTGCAGCTTCAGGAAGAATGCTGAACGATGGAAGTGTGTCTTCATGGAGAGTTTCTTCTTGTAGCACCTCATCAACAGCTCGGACGACTAACTTCCAATCCTCAGTGACATCTTCCTCTTCATCTACTGAGTCTGGCAAGTCATGGATTTGAACAAACGCAGGTTTGTGTAAGGAACTTTGAAACACAATCTGCTCTTGTATCCTATCTTCGAGGCTGTCAGTATCATCTTCCTTAGTAACCACCTCCCCCTTTTTGGTTGCATCAGTGAAAAGGGATATATCTATTTGAGTTCCCACTGATACAAGAGAGGGAGTAGGCACAGTTGGGCATTGATGGGCTTCATGCATAGAGACTTGGTGTCTTAGTTTTGACACTTCAGCCTCTAGCATTGCCACCCTGGCCGTCAATTCCAAGTTATGAAGTTTCAGTCTGTCCTCATCCACAGTTGTGGAATCCTTGGAGCTAGATGGGGCTTAGGCCTAGCCTCTGCATCCCCATCACCGTGGTTTTCTTGACGCCTGAGATTCCTCTCAGTGAAGAGTGTTTCACAGGAAACATCCTCACTGTGAGTTGCCGTGGTTAGGGTCTTAGCTATGTTATCACTGTCCTCCTGGGCAATTGATGTACCAGGAGTAGTGATAGCCCTTTCCACATTCACTCTATCAATACTACCAGAGTGAACCTTCTTGGGTGTTGAGCCTGGGTTGGGTGCACCAGCAGCCAAGTCAATCAATACCTCCGATATAGTGGTTGTTGGAGAAGGTATATCATCTTGACCAGGTGCCTCTGCACTTAGGTTCAGAGAAGAAAAATAATGGAATGGCTCAGGGGGTTGCTCTATGGATCCGGGATGTGATCCTGATCCTAATAGAGAGGCTTCCAAGGAAGTCTCTCTAGTGTTGTGGCTATCCCTTTTGGTATTCTCATCAGAATGTTAGGATTCTGAATGAGGGCTTAGAGGTTGGGTTTGGGCCTTTGAGACAAAAAGAGAAGGAGTCTTCTTGCTCCTTTTTCTGGTGTGTATGTCATTGCAACTGGGGCCCTTTGTTCCAGTTGAACGATAACATCCAAAACAGATATAAGTGGTTTTTTTACATGTGCATCCTTAGTAGTATGCACAGGGGTTCGAATGGTGGAAGCAGATTGTTATTCAGGATATGGTGTGGATGGTGTGGGATCAGTATTGGCTGGGATTGCTGAACTGTCACCCGGGGTACTTTGTATGTTCAGCATTGTAGATAACAATGGAACATTAACCCCTGAGAACGTTTTGGAAACAGTTCTCATACTTTGAAAAATATTATTTTTATGTCCCAACATGATGTAGATTCTTGCAGGTTTTGAGAGTTCTTTTAGTTCCTGGTTGAAAACCTCCTGCAAGAATCTTGGGTACATAAAAAATTGTTGCTTTGCACCTTCTTGAAGGTTATATCTCAAACCCTCAAGGACGAGGTGTGCAAAGTTGAAACCTAGGCCAGTAATCATACCATGGAAAGCAGAGGCAAGTGCGGAGCTCACTTGATGCCATCCACTTCTCTTCTGAGATATGCATTGGAGAAGAGTGTGGCAGAGATACTTCCATGGAGGGCCCATCAGTGCCTTCTCGATTGTACTCGTCCTTTGAGTATGAGACGGCTGCTCCCTCATCCTGAAGCTTAAGATGTTTTCGGAGGGTAGCTTCAGAGATGATGATTTCCTTGCTATCTACTTTAGCTTTTATTTAGGGAATCCCCTGTTCGATAGAGTAGATGGCGGTATTCCAGAAATCCTCCATATGAGGGATATATATGGTGGGGTTGGTTGTGAGGGAAAAATGGATCTTTAATTGGCATAGAAAGTTGATCATATCATCGAATCCTTCGGATTTCTTTCCCTTGGTTAAGTATGTTGTAAGGTTGTGGTACGGGGAGAACTTATCATCAAGGTTATTGATGTCTGCCATTATAAGTTTTATTTCGGAGGGAAGGTTTGAAGGTTTTAAGGATGGAAGGCTTTGAATGTTTTGGGGACTTGAGAGAAAGTGATGTGGGTTTAGGGTGAAATTGAATGTGAAGAGGTGGTAAGGAAATTTGATTTGTTCTTATAACGGCAGAGGAGGGAAAAAGCAAAATGACTTGTACAGTACAACCTTATTCACTTTTTACTGTTACAGCTGTAACACACCGAGGCAGTCATGGTGAAGACTAACGTTAATTTTTACAGCGGGTAAAAGTTAATTTGGACTTAAATTTACCCATCAGCAGCAAACTTGGTTGCTGTGGATAAATAAGCATGTCCGCTGCAAGCTTGGTTGCTACGGAAGGTTAAGTCTGTCAGAAGCAAACTCAATTGCTGCTGATGGATTCAATGATCTGCAGCAAGGATGTTGCTGCTGACAGCCTTAAAGCTATCCGCAGGAAACCTGTTCCTGCTGATAACTTAAAGCAGTCAGTGGCAAATCCTTTGCTGCTGAAGATTAAACCTGTCAGCAGCTGAAGGACAAAAATGCTGCTGACTCATAACTTTTATTTACAACAAAAGACAAAAACACATTTTAAAACAGAATTTTAGAGATAGATTTTAATCAAAGTTCATCATACCAATGGATTCAACTAAATATCTGAATCTAGCTTCATCAAAAGGTTTTGTAAACAAATCAGCATATTGCTCATTTGTACGAACTTTGGTTAAAATAATCCTCTTTTTCTCAGCTTGATCTCTTATGAAATGATACCTGATGTCAATGTGCTTTGTCTTGGAGTGCTGCACCGGATTGTTTGTGATTGATATAGCACTCATGTTGTCAATGTGAATTGGAGTTGCCATGAAAGTCATCCCATAATCCAGCATTTGATTTTGTATCCAGATGACTTGTGCACAGCAACGTGAAGCTGCAATGTATTCTACTTCAGCTGTAGAAGTTGAAACACATGTTTGCTTTTTGTCCAAGTTGCATCCCCCATAATCACTGTCAGTGTATGCATACATATTGAACTTTTCATTTTTAGAGTACTAAAACCCAAGTCTTTGGGCTCCCTTTAGGTATCTAATAATTCTCTTGACAGCTTGAAGATGTGAAACCTTTGGAGCTGCTTGAAATCTTGCACAGAGACTTACTGCAAACATGATATCTGGCCTTGAGGCAGTGAGATACATGAGAGACCCTATCATTGCACGGTACTGATGTTGATCAGTGTCTTGGCCATCTTTGTCTGGAGTCAGCTGATGGTGCACTTGCATAGGGGTTCTTGCAGCAGAGTAGTCAGCCGTCTTGAATCTTTCCAAAATGCTGTTTACATATTCGGATTGGCTGATGAAGATTCCATTTGGGACTTGTTTGACTTGTAGACCCAAGAAGAAATTTAGTTCACCCATTGAACTCATTTCAAACTTTGAGTGCATCAGAATCTCAAAGTCTTTGCACAACTTTTTCCTTGTTGATCCAAAGATGATATCATCAACATAGATTTGAACTAGTAAGATTTGTCCCCCTTCATCTTTGATAAACAAGGTCTGGTCAATAGCACCCCTTCTGAAGTTGTTGCTCAGTAGATATCCTGACAAAGTTTCATACCAGGCTCTTGGTTCTTGATGTAAGTCGTATAGAGCTTTGTATAGTTTAAACACTTGAGTAGGATGTGCAGGATCTACAAATCCTGGAGGCTGTTTGACGTATACTTCCTTACCAATCTTTCCATACAGAAAGGCACTATTTACATCCATTTGATAGACAGTGAAATTCTTGGATGTAGCTTATTCTAGGAAGATTCTGATGGCCTCCAGCTTGGCAACAGGAGCAAAGACTTCATCATAGTCAATTCCTTCTTCCTGAGTATAGCCTTGAGCTACAAGTCTGGCTTTGTTCTTGACTACAATGCCTCTCTCTTCTTGCTTGTTCCTGAAAACCCATCGTGTGCCAATAGCAAATTGACCTGGTGGAAGATCAACAAGTTTCCACACATCCTGCCTCTTGAATTACAGTAACTCTTCCTGCATTGCCTCAATCCAGCTGCTGTGTTTGAGTGCTTCATCTATCTTCTTGGGTTCCACCTGAGATAGAAAACATGAAAACAAGCATATATTGGCCTCGTGAGATTTGCTTCTTGTGAGAACTCCTTGGTGGACTTGGACAATAATATTTTCTTGAGGATGTTCTTTGTGGATCCTCTATGCTGGTACCACCTCCAGCTGTATCCCTTGCCCCAAATTGCTTTGATTTTGATCAGGGGTCTCTTCATTCATGGTGGAAGAGTCTTCCACATCAGCAGCCACATCAATATTTTCAGCAATAGCATCTACAACATTTACCGAAGAGTCTTCATCTAAATTTTCAGTTTCAGACAGGCAGCTGCTGGTGACATTGGAGAGTCTTGTTCCGGCTTCACTTGCTTCAATTGCTTCCACAACTGATGGAGGATCAATGGATGGTCTTCTCAGACGGATAGAAGGTTTAGGAAAATCCAGTCTGTAGTCAGTGGATGAAGTGGAGGCAGGTGTTTGTGTAGAGTTAGACTCCATATTTGAGAAGGTGAGAGGCTCAAATATTTGGGAGAAGGAGTCTATGTCAAAGAGCCAGTTTGGGCCTTTTCCCTGCTCACAGACGATGTGTTCTATACATTCCACATTTGCTGATTCTTCCACAATTCTTGTTCTTGAATTGAATACTCAGTAGGCCTTTGATTGAGAGGAATAGCCCACAAAATATCCTTCATCAGATTTGGCACCAAACTTAGGAAGAACCCCATGTGTGATGAGAATGGTGCATGGACATCCAAAAGGCTTTAGAAACCCAATGTAGGGAACTCTTTGAAACCAAAGTTCATAAGGTGTCTTGTTGAGGGGCTTGACGATAAGAACTCTATTTTGCACATAGCCGGCTGTGCTAACTGCTTCTGCCTAGAATGTGAGAGGCAGTTTTGAGTCAGTAAACATAGACTTTGCTGACTCAATTAGAGTTCTGTTTCTCCTTTCAGCAACTCCATTTTGTTGAGGAGTTCTTGGAGCATTGTATTGTCTTTCTATCCCCTTGCTTTCACAGAAATAGTTCAAAGTGTGGTTCTTGAACTCTGTGCCCTGATCACACCTTATGATTTTCACCCTTTGATTGCTTTGATTCTCTACCCTAAGAATGTAGGATTTGAGAATTTCAGCAGTTTCATCTTTAGTTCTCAAGAAGTATACCCATGAGAATATGGTGAAGTCATCAATTATCACCAGACAGTATGACTTCTTGCCCATTGACATGACATTTGTAGGACCAAAGAGATCCATATGCAGCAGCTGCAGTGGAGTGTCATGTGTATTCAAGGTCTTGGGCTTGTGGGAACTCTTGTGTTGCTTCCCCTTTAAACAAGCAATGCAGTGGTCTTCTAGCTGGAATTCTTTGTCAGGAAGCCCTCTAACAAGATTGTCCTTCACCAGTTTGTTAATAGTTTGATATTAACATGACTTAATCTCCTGTGCTAGAGAGCTGATTCAATAACATAGGCTTTTGACAGAAAACAGGAAACACTACCAGATGGAGTGACTACATTCATGTCCAGTACATAGAGATTTTCTTTTCTCTGAGCAGTTAATAAAATCTTTTCTGGAGGAGGTATGGATAAGCCTGGAGACAGTACGAAGCATTCTTTATATGTGAAGAGCATCCAATGCTTTTGGTCACAGACCGGGGAAACAATCATGAGATTGAAGTCCAATTCTTTGACATAGTTGACCTTATCAATGCTCATTCTTTCGTTGGACACAGTTCCTTGTCCAGTAATGGATCCTCCCTTTGAGTCACTTCCAAAGGCAACATATCCTCCATTGAAGTGTCTGAAGTTGGAGAGGATGGATCTGTTGCCTGTCATGTTCCTGGAACAACCACTGTCTACCACACAGATGTTATTCTTGTGACCTGGCTGTCCCTGCACATGATAGAGATCTAGTTAGTGGGAAGAGTCCAAGAGCTTGTATCCTTGAAGAAAAGGGTTCTTGGAATGTTAGATTCATCATGTGTGCATTCAACAGAGCCAATGATGATTCTTGGAGTGATAGAAACTGAGATCTTTTCTTTCCATTGTTGAGGAGATGGTCTGTCAGTTCTCTTTTCTCTGTCAGCAGCTGATTTTGCTTTGGCTGCTGATGAATGTTGTTTAACAGCGTTAGACTTTGCTGCTGGGGAATTTAGCTTATCAGTAGCAAGTTTTGTTGCTGCTGATGGCTTTGGCTTCTCAGTAGCAGATTTTGTTGCTGCTGATTTAAGCTTATCAGCAGCAGATGTTGTTGCTGCTGATGGTTTTGCTTGAGCAGCAGTAGATTTGGTTGCTGCTGAAGGCTTGTCTTTCGGTTGCTTGTGCTTCACTTGATTACCAACACTTTTTCTGGCTGCTGATGGTTTAACAACCGATGTATGCTGATCCTTCTTTACCTTTTGTCTTTGAGTGGCATGGTGAAGGATCTGGTTGAAAGGGTTAAATTGACAATTTGCAGCAAAGTGGTCTGATTCACCACAGATGATGCAAGTTTGTTGAGATTTTGACAACTGCTCCCTTGGTGGAGAAAGAGAGTTTCTGAATTGAGTTGTCTTTGCTTCAAACCTTCTTACCTGTTTGTTCTTCTTTGTCTTCTCAAAAGCATGTTGCTTGAGGTTTCTTTGCTGCTGAAGGTAGTTGAAGCAGGTGCTGGTAGTGTGGTTATATTTTCCACAGACAAAGCATGATTTTGCTAGTTTGTCCTTGAAAGATAAACATAATCCTTTCTTTTGAAAAGTTCTTTGAAGTTCCAAGGGTGAGCTTTGTTGTGCTCACAAGTAGCTTCTTCCAATGTCTTTTGAACACATAGAACACTTTCTCCATGCGTATGGCATATGTCAAACACCTCTCTTTGAGGTTGAAGACTGCCCCTTTTCAACATTTAGCTTTCTTCCTTCTGGAGGATAGCTAATTTTGATTTGGTTGAAAGGTATAGGAACCAGAGCAGCTGGTAAAGTAACAGGAGTACTTGTTTGAATGACTTCGAGAACAGGCGGTTCTGGTACTTGTACTAGTGATGAGATCTCCTCGGTTTTAGTGGACTCTGAGCAAATTGACTCAGATTCTGATGAGGTAGTGTATTCTTGTACCAGTGGTTCATATATTGAACGATCAAGATCTCGGTTGGCCTTTTCAAGATTTGAGAGATTGAAGCTTGGTTCATGGATGGCAACGTAGTCAGCAGGAGGTGCAACGGCTTGGTATTGTTCACCATGATACCCCATACAAGTTTTTACCTTTTCATGAATTTGAGCACCTAAAAGTCTTTGCAGCTTTTTAGATGCAAATTCATATTTATCAACATGAACTTTTTGTTCTGCCAATTCTGCTCTGATAGCTTTTAATCTAGCCAGTAGATCATCAATCTGAGTTTCAAGATTGCTTTGTTCATGCTTTAGTAAAGAAATCTCTTTCTTTAGGCAGTTAATTTTTTCTTTATAACTGTTTTCTACCTTTATGAATTCAGATTTCATTTGATGAAACTCTTCATTTTGATATATAAGGTTTTGATTATGCTTTATGTAGCCTAACACCTTATCAATACAAGCTTGGGAACAGAGATGTTCATATACCTGAGGCGGTATTTCAGTTGTGTCTGCTATAAGATCTTGGTTGTTGGCAGGTAGATCTTCATACTTGAAGCTAAAGTCGAAGTCAGAAGTTCCAACAGTTGCACAGGCTGCAGTTTGAACTGGAGGAGTGGGTTGTTGCCGTTGTTGTCTGGGTTGGGCTTGGTGAGCTTGTCTTGATTGAAGAGTAGCTGGATTTGCCCTTGGTGCCTTGCATTCTCTAGCAAAGTGACCCAGTTGGTTACAGTTGTAACATCCTAGTTTGCTTTTATCCAATCCAACTATGGTGTTGGAGTTGTTGCTTGGAATGGGTCTTTCGGTTCTAGAGTAGAACCTTTTTGCTCTTATGGAGAGCATGGCATATGAGTGCTGTATATCCATTTCTTCTAAGTCATCTAGATGGAAGCATTCCAGATCCTCCTTGATGAAGGACATGTTGCTTGAGTTTCCAGAAACAAAAGCAGCAGAGGCTAAGGTTTGAGGAGCTTCTAGGAGAAATGGTGAGGTGTTTGTTTGAGAGGTTGGAGTTTGTGGATGGGTGACAATGGGAGGATAGTAGTTGCTAGAACTAGGAGCTGAGTGGTCAGAGTGGAGGGCAGAGGTGGTGGTGGATGTTGAGGCATTTTGATAGCTTGAGCTTCGTTCTTTTGCCTGAATCATCTCTAGCTCATAGGTTTTCAGCTTACCGAAAAGCTTAGTCATTTGGAGAGTCTTCAGGTTCCCAGTTCTTCTAATGGACACTTTGTAGAGTGTCCATCAGCTAGGTAAAGACCTGATGAACTTTTTGAGAATATCTTCATTCTCCAGCTTCACTTTTGAGCACTGCAACTCACCTACAAGATAAGTAAATCTGTTATATAAAACAGTTAGGGACTCACCTTCCTTCCAGACGAAGTTTTCGTACTACTGCTTCAGGATGTCCCTTCTGTTTTCTTTGACTTCCTCTGAGCCAGCAAACATCTTCTCAAGAGCCTCCCATAGCTCCTTACCAGTTTTGTAACCTCTGAAGTTATGAAAAACTTCATTTTGGTAAGCACATCTGGATGGCTCCCAGGGCTTTGAAGTCTACCTCCATTTTCTTGATGTCTTCATCAGAGTACTTGGAGGGTTCTTTGGGAACCAGTGCACCTCCAGAATCAGCAGAGGACACCATGGGTATGTATGGTCCATCTTTAATGGATTTCCACATCCCATATTCCTGATAGCAGAAGAAGCTTTCCATTTTGTTCTTCCACATATCGTAATCTTCCCAAGACACCAGTCTTGGTGGTCTGTTTATGCTTCCAATATCTTCAAATCCATTGTTTTGAGCCATTTTGATTTTTAGATAATGAGTGACTTTAGCAAAGAGATAGGTAAGAATAGAACCAGAGAGTGATTAAACAAATGTGAGTTTGTTTAATCTATGAGCCAAAGCTCTAATACCACTTGTATGATCGGTAAATACAAGATGGTTCTATTCTAATTGAGATTGGAGGAAACAAGCACAACTTAAGCAAAGTAAACAAGTAGACAAGAAGAATACTGATAAATGCAATTTGTATTAAGCTTCAAGTGTTACAAGATTACAGAGAAAACTCTTATGCAAAAGTATTTTTACAATGAATCTAAGTACTACCTATATAGTAACTTAGAATCAAGACAGACCCTTGATTCTAAGGATCAGATCTAACACAGACCGTTGATCTTGTATTGAAGCTATTCTACATATACAGACAATAATAATAACTACAAAGGTTAACTTTATTCAAACGTCTTCTTTGCATCATTGCTTGAATACTCAAAAGGAGAGCGTCGTTGTCTTTTATTGTCTTGTGCCAATGACATTCTTTCTGCGTGGAGTGTGTTAGTGTAACAACAGAAGTTGTCAGTGGTATTGGTTGCTTTATCAAGAACAGTCAGCTGCAACGTTTGATCTTTAGTGAGAAGGCTATCAGCTGCAACTTTGGTCAGCAACAGATAAGGCCTATCAGCTGCAACTTTGATCAGCAGCAGATAAGGCATATCAGCTGCAGTTTTGGTCAGCAGCGGATAAAGCCTATCAGCTGCAACTTTGTCGATCCGCAGCAATCTTTGAGATCAGCAGCATTTGTACTTAGAGAATTTTGTAGCCATCAGTCTTTATTTCTATAGGGTACTTTGCACGCCCGTGCATTGCCAAAATATTTTCATATAAATAGCAAGCTCTATCTAGTGTTTTAGGTGTCCATTACCAAGAGGTGTGAATGCCTTAGTGCTCTGCTAAGAGGTGGAACTCTCTCGGTTTTGGTCCGTTTGAGCTTTTCTTTGTTTATATTATATTTCAAAGTCTTTTTACACGAAACGATTCTTCTTGCTCGAGCAAGCAAGAGACAACCTATACCCACTCTCCCCTGGTGTTGGAATACTTCCACACATTATCTAATGGTTAGTGGAGTCACTTGTATGGTCATTTATGGCTAGTTCTCTTATGCTGCTCGAGTTGGTTGAACTTTAATAAATTAATGAAGAATTTTTAGTATGTTATGTTTTTAAAGTCTTTACTCTGAGTGATCTTAAAAAGACAAGAATAAGTGATCTTTAAACCAATCTAATAATCTTAAATCTTGTGAGTTACTTAAGCAAGACTTATTGTTTGGGAAGTTTATTCGATGTTTGTACGGTCTATATACAAATCTTGGTGCTAGCATAGCCAATTAGTATAGATTTAATATTATGGGTTGATTGGAGGTTTGGGTATTCAGCAGGCCGTTTGAGCCCTAAAAAGACCGAGCGGTTTGTGTCGGTAATTCTTTACGTCTCTCGTATCGGATTGCAGAGGACTTCTAGCGGGAGCCCTGGGGTTTGGTCTTGAGAATGAAAGTCCTATTTATTTAAAATAATATTATAAGTAAAGACAACTATTTAAGAACATTATTTGTTAGGTCCGATCGTTCATAAAGTAGCTCTGTAGGGAGTTGCGCATTACGACTTTCCAAAGGTAGTTACAAGACATGACGTACGTCAGTGTTTGGATAATATTAGTCCGAATAATAAATTGTAAGATACCAACGGACTTGAGACCCCGTTTAGGGTCCGTTATATTCATTAAGGAACAGCTGGCCAACCGTATCCACTGTTCCGTTACAAAATACTAACTCCCCTATCGAAAGGGTTAGTACTAGTAACTATGACCAACCTTACTTTAAATATATAATTAATTAACAAGGGATAACAACTATAGTAGTACCTTAAACAAGATAATACTTCTAATTACATTTCTTATCTTTTTATTTTGCTTTTAAAACAAAACCCATTTTCCAACTTATTATCTTAGTCAGACAATAGCGTGGGTTGAGTACGGGATCCGTGTCCATGGTTCGATACTTGGTTCTTACCCATATTTTACTACGCTGCGATATGTACACTTGTCTATTGTGTGTGTATTTAGTTGAAGTAATTATCATTTTTGTAGGATTGTGAAATTACAAGATGGTTGTATTCTTAGTTGAAATTGGCGGAAACAATAACAACTACACAAATGTAATCGAACAGACAGAAAGAATACTAGTAAGATCACTGTTGTATTAAGCTTAGTGAATAAACGATTACAAATGAAAACTCTGTAAAGAAGCACACTTACAATGACGTGTTTACACAGTATTTATACTAACTTAGTATCAAGACAGACCCTTGATTCTAAGGATCAGATCGACACAGACCGTTGATCTTTTATACAAAAGCTAGTTTTACACGTTAAAGCTAAACTAGCTAACTTTATTGAAGCGTCTTCTTTATGCATCATTGCTTGCATGTCTCGAGAAGAGCATTGCTGGGTTTTATTGGTTGTGCCATTGAGGTACCTTCTGCTTTGAGTGTGTCAGTTGCTTTTACAGAAGGTTGTCAGTGACGCTTGGCATGGATAGTCAGCTGCAACGATTTGTCTTCAAGGAACATAGCTATCAACAGCAAGAATGAGAATGATGCTGCTGATAAGCCTATCAGCAGCAACATTGGTCTTCAGCAGATAAGGCTATCCGCAGCAGATTTGTTCTTCAGCAGGAGAACAGGTATCCGTAGCAGATAAGCTTGTCCGCAACATTTTGTTGGTCAGCAGCAAACTCTAAGATCAGCTGCATTTGTACTTGAAGAATTTTGTAGTCATCAGTCTTTGTTTCTACAAACTCCCCCTAGACTGATGCTACCAAAATTCTCTTACTGTCTTTGTTGCTGAAGCCTTTGCATGTTTCTGACTTTCCTTTCGACCTTATATCCTCGATAGGGACCATCTCCCCCTTTTTGGGTGCATCAGTGGATGAATAAGCATCAGTTTGGGTGCCTATTAATACAAGGAAGAGAGAAGATAAAGTTTGGAATTTATGAGCTTCATGCATAGAGACTTGGTGTCTTAATTTGGACACTTCAGCCTCTAGCATGACCATCCTGGCCATCAATATCAAGATATGAAGTTACAGTTTGTCCTCATCCACAGCTGTGGAATCCTTGGATCCAGATGGGGTATTAGGCCTGGCCTCTTCATCCCCATCACCAATGGTTTCTTGGCACCTGGGATTCCTCTCAGTGAAGGGAGTTTCCAAGGAAACATCCTCACTGTGAGTTGCCATGGTTGAGGTCTTAACAATGTTGCCACTGTCCTCCTGGTCATTTGATGGACCAGCAGTAGTGACAGCCTCTTCCACATCTACTCTTTCATGGCTCCTAGAGAGGACCTTCAGGGTAAACGAACTTGGGTTGGGTGTGTTGGAAGCAAGGTCAATCAGTACCTCCGAGATAGTAGTAGTTGGGGAAGGTACATCATTTTGATCAGGTTCCTCAACACTTAAGTTCAAAAGAAAGAGGAGAGGCAAAGGGGGCTATTCTATGGATCCGGGAAGTGATCCTGATCCTAATAGAGAGACATCCAAAGGAGTCCCCCTAATAATGTGGCTGTCCCTTATGATATTCTCACCAGAATGTTGTGATTCTGAGTGAGGGCTGTTAGGTTGGGTTTGGGCCTCTGAGGCAAAAGAAGAAGGAGATTCCTTGCCCCTTTTCCTAGTCGTCGCAATCGAGGCCCTGTATTCCGGTTGAACGATAACATACAAAAGAGGTGAAGTGATTTTTGTACCTGTGCATCCTTAGTGGTATGCACAGGGGTTCGAATGGTAGAAGCAGACTGTTGTTCAAGTTGTGAGGTGGAGGGTGTGTGATCAGTATCAGCTGGGATTGCTGAACTGTCACCCGGGGTACTTTGTATGTTCGGCATTGTAGAGAACAATGGAGCATTGACCCCTGAGTACCTTTTTGGAAACAACTTCATCTTATCACTCCGAATCGGCGAAAATGCAGATCTTCGTGAAAACCCTAACTGGTAAGACGGTCACGTTTGAGATCGAATCCTTTGATACAATCGAAAACGTGACGGAAAAGATTCAGGACAAGGAAGGCATCCCGTCAGACCAACAACGTCTAATCTTCGCCAGAAAACAGCTCGAGGACGGCAGAGCCTTAGCCGATTACAACATCCAGAAGGACTCAACTCTCCACCTTGTCCTTCTTCTATGTTGTGGCAAGAGCGGAGCTTACGTGATGCCATTTGCTTTTCTTCTGAGATATGCATTGGAGAAGAGTGTGACAGAGATACTTCCATGGAGGGCCTATCAGCGCCTTCTCTACTGTATACCCATTTTGATTTCCAGTGTACCCGATTGATTTCCAGAGATACTTCCATTGAGGGAAGGTTTGAAGGTTGGTGGATGAGGGCTGGTTGGGACTTATGAGAAAGTGATGCTGGTGGGTGGAGGTTGGTGGGGACTTCCATGATAAAGTGATGTTGGTTTGTGGAGGAAGGTGAAGAGGTGGTAAGGAAATTTGATTTTGTTTTTATAAGGGCAGAGATGAGAAAAAGCAAAATGACTTGTACCGTACAACCTTATTTACCTTTTATTGTTACAGTTGTAATGCACCGAGGCAGTCATGGTAAAGACTGACGTTGATTTCTTTTACAGCGGGTAAAGGTTAATTTAGACTTAAATTTACCCATCAGCGGCAAACTTGGTTGCTGTGGATGAAAAGCCTGTCCGCTGCAAGCTTGGTTGCTGCGGAAGGTTAAGTCTGTCAGCAGCAAACTCTATTGCTGCTGATGGATTCAGTGATCTGCAGCAAGGATGTTGCTACTGATGGCTTTAAAGCTATCTGCAGGAAACTTGTTCCTACTGATAACTTAAGGCAGTCAGTGGCAAATCCGTTGCTTCTGATGATTAAACCTGGCAGCCGCAAAAAAAATGCTGCTGACTTGTAGCTTTTATTTACAACATAAGACAGACATATTTACAACAAAGGATAGACGCACTTGTAGGATCGTGAAATTACAAGATGGTTCTATTCTTAGTTGAGATTGGCGGAAACAATATCAACTACACAGTTACAATCGAGTAAACAGAAAGAATACTGATAAGAACACTGTTGTATTAAGCTTTGTGAATAAACGATTACAAATGAAAACTCTGTCAAGAAGCACACTTACAATGAAGTGTTTACACAGTATTTATACTAACTTAGAATCAAGATAGACCCTTGATTCTAAGGATCAGATCAAACACAGACCGTTGATCTTTTACACAAAAGCTAATAATACATGTTAAAGCTAAACTAGCTAACTTTATTGAAGCGTTTACTTTATTCATCATTGTTTGCATGCTCGGGGAAGAGCATTGTCGTCCATCATTGGTTGCACCATTGAGGTTCCTTCTGCTTTGAGTGTGTCAGTTGCTTTTGCCGAAAGTTGTCAGTGACGCTTGGCGTGGATAGTCAGCTGCAACGATTTGTCTTCAAGGAACATAGCTATCAGCAGCAAGAATAAGAATAATGTTGCTGATAAGCCTATCAGCAGCAACATGTGTTGAACGCTGCTGATAAACCTATCAGCAGCAACAAGTGTTGAATGCTGCTGATAAGCCTATCAGCAGCAACATGTGCTGAATGCTGCTGATAAGCCTATCAGCAGCCATATGTGTTGAATGCTGCTGATAAGCCTATCAGCAGCATTTGTACTTAGAATAATTTGGTAGCAATCAGTCTTTGGTTCGACAAACTCCCCCTAGACTGATGCAACCAAAATTCTTCTAATTACTTTGTTGCTGAAGCTTTTGCATGTGGCTGACTATCCTTTCAACCTCATAGCCTCTTGGATCCTTGCTGGGATTGTTCAGTGGAAGTGCAGACAGAGTCTTGATGTCTTTATTTGGCATTTTGTAGATTGTTTTGCTTGAACATCTCATCTTCTGCTGTCTTACATCAGTTAAAGTGAACTCATCCAAATCAGCATTATAGGACCAACTTACAAATGGAGAGTGGGACTTGAGTGGTTTGATGTCAATGATCACATCTTTGCTAGGGTTGAAGTTGTGTTTGATTGCTAGCCCAAGAATTTTCCCACTCTCATTTGCAGGCTCATGAGCTTCACCTAGCTCCAGAATTCTGCCAAGATCTGAATCTGGCAATTGCATAATTTCATCAACAGATCTGTAGTTAGATCTTCTTCTTTCAGTTCTCCCCCTGAAGATCTCAAACCTTTTATCCTGTGGATTATAGACCCAATCAACTATGTCTCTTGAGTCTTCTGGTTTAGGTGTGGGTTTGGATTTCTTCAAGGGAGGCTGTTGATGAGTGGGGGCTGGGTGAGATGGTTTGGACTTTTTGGGTGGAGGAGTGGATGGTTTGGGGAGGAGAGTGGAAGGTTGTTGGATTGAGGAAGAGGTAGGTGAGGGAGAAGGCTTGGGTTTCTTTTCTTTTGTTTCTCCTTCTTCCTGAATAGGTACCCTTTTCTTGGAGCCCTTCTTGCCCACTCTTTCTTCCTCATTCTTTTTTACTTTAAAGTAGAGGGCTTGCAGATTCATGAAGTTCATAGGACCTAGCCTCTTTCCATTCTCTCCTCTAGCCTTAAGGAAGTCAATCATGACCTTCCTTTCTTCATGGGTCCGTTTATTAAAGGCAATGGTCTTTTTGGACTGTTGTTTGGCTTTTTCTTCTTCTTCAGCCTGTTTCTTCTTTGCCAACTGACCTTGCTGACCCATGAAGGCTCAGTAGACTTCTTTAATTGATAGTTTCTTAAGGTAGTCTGCATCCTCACCTTGAGAGACTAGAGTCTTTACCCACTCCTCCCTCATTTCTTTAGCTAGTTCAGAATCGGTTATTCTGAACTTAGCTTCTTCTTTCTTCTTCTTCTCCAATTCTTCCTCTTCTCTATTGAACTGTTCCTGTAGTTGAAGAGCAAGAGCTGCATCTTCTTCAATCCGGTCAACTGCAGGAATCTTTCTTTTCAGTTCATCCAGCTGTCTAGCATACAGCTGGATGGTTTGTTCTCTTAGGAGAATGGCTGTTTTTCTTTCTTGAGCCTTTTTCATGTCAGCCATCTCCTCTTCTTCTCTTCTTCTTCTTCTTTTCTCTTCCCTCTCTCTTTTTTCTTTTAGCAACCTCTCTTCATCTTCATCTGTCATGATTCCCTTTCCTTTGTTTACATTGGATGCCTCTACTTCAACTTCACTGACCACAACAGTAGATTATGATGCTGCTATTAGGATCTCTGCCTCGGCTTCATTGGCAATTTGGGATGTGAACATGGGAAGGTCATTGGCCTCGTTCGATTTGCACTCACGACTTGTGACTTCTTTCAGCATTTCTTTGATAGTTGATCTTGACCCATATGCTGCAGTGCAGATGTCTACTCGAGGGGAAGCTGAGTCAGTGTCAGTGTCAGAGTTTGACACATATACTGCCTCAGTAATTCTTCCTACTTGTTCAAGTTTGGCTCTGACAGTAGCTATCATTTCCTGGCTTTCAAGTGAGTTGACATTGCAGATGTTTGCCCTGAGTTGAAAGATCTTGTAGAGAAAATCTGTAGGAAGAGACAAGATGTTCCTGGTGTTGATGGTGAGAGAGGATCCGTTGCTTAGTAAGAAGGTGTGGTCAAGAGACTTAGTGCTTGTCCATCCCAGCACATCTAAGTCTTTGAAAATGAAGGAGTACAGAAATCTTCTTAAGCAGCAAATTTCTTCGTTAGTGAGAAGACTGCTCCTTATAATGTCAAGTCTTCTAAGATTCAGTCTTCTTTCTGCTGCTGCCGAAGATTCAGGATAAGCTACCCGTTTTGCTGTTTGTATTAGTCTTTGGAAGTGGGGTAGATTATCCTCCATCAAGTCATGGAACCTGCCAATGGCAAGTTCAGCTGAGAGATCTGATGAAGTGTTGATGCAGTTAGTTAAATGCAGTTGTAGGACTTGGAGGGCATTGAGAGAGTTCCAGTTTAGCTCTTTTACACCACTAAACTCCCATCCAATCCAAAATCTCTCAGCTGATCCATCATACCCCCAAGCTAGAATGGAGTCAAATTCTAACTTCTGTGTTGTTTGAAGGAGTTGGGGGGTTATGAATTGACTTATGATGGCTGCTGCTTCAGGAAGGATGCTGAATGATATATTTGTTTGTTCTGTGTCTACAGCATTTCATCAACAGCCCTGACGACCAACTTCCAGTCTTCAGATGTCTCTTCTGCTTCATTATCTGAGACTGGCAAGTCATGAATTTGTACAAAAGCCGGCTTGAATAGTGAGCTTTGAATTTCAACCTGCTCTTGAATCCAGTCGTCAAGACTGTCTGTGTCTTCCTCCATAGAGACCATCTCCCCCTTTTTGGTTGCATCAGTAGATAGGTAAGCATCAGTTTGGGTGCCTACTGATACAAGATAGGGAGTGGCTAAAGTTGGGCATTGATGAGCTTCATGCATAGAGATTTGGTGTCTTAGTTTGGACACTTCAGCCTCTAGCATAGCCACCCTGGCCGTCAATTCCAAATTGTTTAGTTTCAGACTGTCCTCATCCACAGTTGTGGAATCCTTGGACCCAGATGGGGCCTTAGGCCTAGCCTCTTCATCCCCATCACCCATGGTTTCTTGGCGCCTGGGATTCCTCTCAATGAGGGGAGTTTTCAAGGAAACATCCTTAATGTGAGTTGCCGTGGTTGAGGGCTTAACAATGTTGTCACTGTCCTCCTGGTCATTTGATGGACCAGCAGTAGTGACAGCCTCTTCCACATCCACTCTTTCATAACTCCGAGAGTGGACCTTCAAGGGTGAAGAACTTGGGTTGGGTGTTTCGGAAGCAAGACCAATCAGTACCTCTTTGATAGTGGTAGTTGGAGAAGGTACATCACTTTGGTCAGGTTCCTCAACACTTAAGTCCAAAGAAGATAGGAATGGCTCAAAGGGCTGTTCTATGGATCCTGGAAGTGATCCTAATCCTAATAGAGAGACTTCCGAAGGAGTCTCCCTAACAGTGTGGCTTTCCCTTATGATATTCTCACTAGAATGTTGTGATTCTGAGTGAGGGATGTTGGCTTGGGTTTAGGCCTTGGAGGCAAGAGAAGAAGGAGTTCTCTTGCCCCTCTTCCTTGTATATTTGGCTGCAACCGGGGCCCTGTGTTCCGGTTGAGCAATCAAACTGTGGGTGAGTAAAGTATGTGCATGTACATCCTCAGTAGAATGCACAGGGGTTCGATCAAGGGAAGCAGCAGTTTGAGTTTGTGGCAGTGAGGTGGAGGGTGTGGGATCAGTATCAGCTGGGTTTGCTGAACTGTCACCCTGGGCACTTTGCGTGTTCAACATTGTAGACAACAATGGAACATCGGCCCCTGAGAACTTTGATGAAACTGTTCTCATGCTTTGAAAAATGTAGTTCTTATGTCCCGGCATTATGTAGATTCTTGCAGTTTTTGAAAGATCTTGGTGCTCAATGTTGAACACTTCCTGCAAGAATCTTGGGTACATGAAGAACTGTGATTTCACCCCTTCTTGAAGGTTGTATCTCAAACCTTCAAGAATGAGGTGGGAAAAATTGAAACCCGCCCCAGTTATCATACCGTGAATTGCCGACGCAAGTCCGGAGCTAAGTTGGTTCCAGCCACTCCTCTTCTGGGATATGCATTGGAAAAGAGTGTGGCAGAGATACTTCCATTTGGGACCCATGAGTGCCTTCTCTATCGTATACTATGTTTGATTCCCAGTGTACCCTATGGATACAAAGGTCCTCATGTATACGTCTCTTGGGTAAGAGATGGCGTCCCCTTCATCCTGAAGCTTGAGGTGTTGGCGGAGCTTTGCTTCAGTGATAGTCATCTCCTTGCCGTCTACTGTGCCTCTGATTTGGGGAGTGCCCTGGTCAGTAGAATACACGGCTGAGTTCCAAAACTCTTCCATGTGGGAAGTATAGATGGTTGGGTTGACTGTTAAGGCATGGTGGATTTTGGACCGACAAAGGAAGTCGATCATATCATCGAAACCTTCGGATTTCTTGCTCTTTATTAGGTATGCAGTGAGGTTGTGATATGGGGAAAACTTGTCGTTAGGGTTTTTTATGTCTGCGCCTGCCATTGTTATGGATTTGGAGGGAAGAGAGAAGGGTGTTTGAATGGTGGTTAATTATGGAGGGCTTTGAATGCTGTGGGGACGGGAGAGAAAGTGATGGGAGATAGGTTTGAAATTGAATATGAAGAGGTTGTGGGAATGTTTGAGATTGTGATATAACGGCAGACGAAGAAAAAGCAACTTTACTTGTACAGTACAACCTGTTTCACTTTTCATTGTTACAGCTGTAAAGCACTCGAGCAGTCATGGTAAAGACTGAGAGTAGTTTTTACCTCGGGTAAAAGTTAATGTAGACTTGTTTTACCCATTAGCAGCAAACTTGGTTGCTGCCGATGAGTAAGCCTGTCCGCAGCAAACTTGGTTGCTGCGGATAGTGAAGTCTTTCAGCAGCAAACTTAATTGTTACTGATAGATGCAATGATCTGCAGTAGGGATGTTACTGCTGATTGCCTTAAAGCTATCCGCAAGAAACTTGTTCTTGCTGATAACTTAAGGTAGTCAGTGGCAAATCCTCTGCTGCTGAATATTAAAACTGTCAGCAGCTGAAAAGCAAAAGTGCTGCTGACTTATTACTTTTATTTACAACATAAGACAGACATATTTACATCAAAGGATAGATACACTCAACTGAACCGATGATGATGCTTGGTGGTTTCTTTGCCTTCCATTGTTGAGTTGGTGGTTTTCCAGCTTTCTTTGTCTTTTCAGCAGCAGACGTTGTTTCTGATGATTTTACTTGAGCAGCTGCAGACTTTGTTGCTGTTGAAGGCTTTCCCTTTGATCTTGCCTTATCAGCAGTGAACACTTTTGCTGTTGATAGCTTTGCCCTATCAGCAGCAGATTTTGCTGCGGACTTTGTTAGCTTATCAGCAGATTTGGTTGCTGCTGAAAGCTTCTGCTCCATTTTCTTGGGCTTAACTGGACTAACAACCAATGTATTTTGATCCTTCTTTACCCTTTGTCTTTGAGGGGCTTGATGAAGAATCTGGTTGAAAGGGTTAAACTTACAGTTTGCTGCAAAGTGGTCTGATTCTCCACAGATGATGCAATATTTTTGAGGCATTGACAACTGCTCCCTTGGTGGAGAAAGAGATTTTCTGAATTGAGTTGTCTTAGCTTCAAAGCTTCTTACCTGTTTGTTCTTCTTTGTCTTCTCAAAAGCATGTTGCTTGAGGTTTCTTTGCTGCTGTAGGTAGTAGAAGCAGGTGCTGGCAGTGTGGTTATATTTCCCACAGACAAAACATGATTTTGCCAGTTTATCCTTTGAAAGATGCACATAATCCTTTCTTTTGAAAAGGTCTTTGAAATTCTAAGGGTGAGCTTTGTTGTGCTCTAAAGTAGCTTCTTCCAATGTTTTTTGAACATATGGAACCCTTTTTTCAGGCGCATGACATGTGTCAAACACTTTCCTTGGCTGGACTGAGGATGAGGACTGGCCCTTTTCAGTATTTAGCTTCCTACCTTCTTGAGGATAGCTGATTTTTATTTGTTTGAATGGTGTAGGAACTGGTACTGAAATGGCTGGTACTTGTGCTGAATGAACTTCATCTTTAGTCAGAGTAACTTGAGGGGCAGGAGGAGATGAAGCTTCACTGGTTTCAGTGGAGTCTGAGCAAGTTGACTCAGACTCTGATGAAGTAGTGCATTCTTTCACAGGGGTTTCTTTGACAACAGGGTCAAGATTTCGGTTGGCCATGTCAAGATTTGCTAGATTGAAGCTTGATTCGTGAATGGCAACATAGTCAGCAGGAGGAGGAACTGTCTTGTACTGGTCATTATGATATCCAAGTCCAGTTTTTACCTTTTCATGGACTTGAATATCTAACAATCTTTGTACCTTTTTAGATGAAAATTCATATTTTTCAACATGAACTTTCTGTTCAGCCAGTTCAGCTCTGGTAGCTTTCAGTTTGACCAGTAGATCATCAATCTGAGTTTCCAGATTAGTTTGTTCGTGTTTTAGTGATGAAATCTCTTTCTTAAGGCAGTTAACCTTTTCTTTAAAGGTATTTTCAACCTTTTTGAACTCAGATTTCATCTGATGAAACTCTTCATTTTGATCTATGAGGTTTTGGTTGTGCTTTCTATAACCCAAAACTTTATCAATACAGGCTTGAGAGCAAAGATGTTCAAATACCTGAGGTGGTATCTCTGTAGTGTCTGCCATTAGAGCTTGATTGTTGATGGGAAGTTCTTCATATTGAACGCTCCAGTCGAACTCTCCAGAAGGGGTGAGGATAGGAGGATAGTGGTTACTTGAACTGGAAACCGAGTGCTCAGAATGGAGGGCAGAGGAGGTGGTGGTGGATGTTGAGGCTGTTTGGTAGCTTGAGCTTCTTTCTTTTGCCTGAATCATCTCTAGCTCATAGGTTTTTAGCATATTGAAGAGCTCGGTCATCTGCAGAGTCTTCAGATTCTCAGTTCTTCTTATTGACACTGTGTAAAGTGTCCAACAACTAGGAAGAGATCTGATGAACCTTTTGAGAATGTCTTCATTCTCCAGCTTCACCTTAGAGCATTGCAGCTCTCCTACCAAGTATGTGTACCTGTTATACACACTGGTTAGTGACTCACCTTCATTGCAGACAAAGTTTTCGTATTGCTGCTTCAGGATGTCTTCAAGCCCGTTGCTTTGTGCCATTTTTGTTCTTGGTGACTTTTTGAAGGAGAGAGAGTTTAGAATAGAACCAGAAGTGATTAAATAAGTGTTAGTTTGTTTAATCTTGAGCCAAAGCTTTGATACCACTTGTAGGATCGTGAAATTACAAGATGGTTCTATTCTTAGTTGAGATTGGCGGAAACAATATCAACTACACAGTTACAATCGAGTAAACAGAAAGAATACTGATAAGAACACTGTTATATTAAGCTTTGTGAATAAACGATTACAAATGAAAACTCTGTCAAGAAGCACACTTACAATGAAGTGTTTACACAGTATTTATACTAACTTAAAATCAAGACAGACCCTTGATTCTAAGGATCAGATCAAACACAGACCGTTGATCTTTTACACAAAAGCTAATAATACACGTTAAAGCTAAACTAGCTAACTTTATTGAAGCGTTTACTTTATTCATCATTGTTTGCATGCTCGGGGAAGAGCATTGTCGTCCATCATTGGTTGCACCATTGAGGTTCCTTCTGCTTTGAGTGTGTCAGTTGCTTTTGCAGAAATTTGTCAGTGACGCTTGGCATGGATAGTCATCTGCAACGATTTGTCTTCAAGGAACATAGCTATCAGCAGCAAGAATGAGAATAATGCTGCTGATAAGCCTATCAGCAGCAACATGTGTTGAATGTTGCTGATAAACCTATCAGCAGCAACAAGTGTTGAATGCTGCTGATAAACCTATCAGTAGCAACAAGTGTTGAATGCTGCTGATAAGCCTATCAGTAGCAACATGTGCTGAATGCTGCTGATAAGCCTATCAGCAGCCATATGTGTTGAATGTACTTAGAATAATTTGGTAGCAATCAGTCTTTGGTTCTACAACACTCAACTGAACCGATGATGATGCTTGGTGGTTTCTTTACCTTCCATTGTTGAGTTGGTGCTTTTCCGGCTTTCTTTGTCTTTTCAACAGCAGACGTTGTTTCTGAGGATTTAGGCTTATCAGCAGCAGATTTTGTTGCTACTGATGGTTTTACTTTAGCAGCTGCAGACTTTGTTGAAGCTGAAGGCTTTCCTTTTGGTTGCTTGGGCTGTACTCGATCAACATCAGTTATTTTGGCTGCTGATGGCTTAGAAACAGCGGTATGCTTATCCTTCTTCACCTTATGTTTTTGAGGAGCTTGATGAAGGATCTGGTTGAATTGGTTAAACTTACAGTTTGCAGCAAAGTGGTCTGATTCTCCACAAATGATGCAAGTTAGTTGATATCTAGGCAGCTTCATTTTTTAGAGAGATAGAGACTTTTTGAACTTTGTTGCTTTGTCTTCGTAGCTTCTTACCTTCTTATTTTTGTTAGTATTTTCAAAGGCATGCTGCTTTGAATGTCTTTGATATTCTAGGTAATGAAAGCAGGTGCTGGCCGTGTGGTTATATCTGCCACACACAAAGCATGATTTTGCCAGTTTGTCTTTTGAAAGGTAGACATAGTCCTTTCTTTGGAACAGAACGGTGAAGTTCCATGGATGAGCTTTGTTATGTTCAAAGGTGGCTTCTTCTAAGGTCCTTTGAACATATGGAACGTTTTCTTCAGGCTTACGACATACATCAGATACCTTTCTCTTTGTGATTGGCATGAACTGAGGCTTGGGGTTTGTGGGTTCTGATGTCTGTCCCTTTTCTAGCTTTCTTCCATCTGGAGGATAGGTGATCTTGATCTGTTTGAATGGTACAGGGGCTATAACAGCTGGAAGAACAGCAGGAACTGCAACTCTATTCAGAACTGCTTCAGGTGGGACTGCACTGGTTTCATCATGGTCTGAGTGAGTTGACTCAGATTTCGATGAGGTAGTGCAGTCTTTGATGAGAGGTTCATTCGTTGAAGGATCAAGGTTTCGGTTTGCAGTGTTAAGATTTTCAACATTGAAGCTTGGTTCGTATATGGCAATATAGTCAGCAGGAGGAGGAACAACATTGTACTGATCATTGTTATACCCCAAGTCCAGTTTTTACCTTCTCATGGACTTGAATATCTAAAAGTCTTTGTAACTTTTTGGAGGAAAATTCATATTTTTCAACATGAACTTTCTGTTCCGCCAGTTCAGCTCTGGTAGCTTTTAGTTTGACCAGTAGATCATCAATTTGAGTTTCAAGATTGGTTTGTTCGTGTTTTAGTGATGAAATCTCTTTCTTAAGGCAGTTAATTTTTTTCTTTATAAGTATTTTCAACCTTTTTGAACTCAGATTTCATCTGATGAAACTCTTCATTTTTGATCTATAAGGTTTTGGTTGTGCTTTCTATAACCCAACACTTTATCAATACAGGCTTGAGAGCAAAGATGTTCAAATACCTGAGGTGGTATCTCTGTAGTGTCTGCCATTAGAGCTTGATTGCTGACTGGCAGTTCTTCATATTGAAAGCTCCAGTCGAACTCAGAAGTTCCAACAGTTGCACAGGCTGCAGTTTGAACTGGAGGAGTAGCTTGCTGCTGTTGTCTGGGTTGGGCTTGGTGAGCTTGTCTTGACTGAGAAGTGACTGGATTTGCTCTTGGTGCCTTGCATTCTCTAGCAAAGTGACCCAGTAGGTTACAGTTGTAACATCTGAGTTTGCTTTTATCCAAGCCAACTCTGGTGTTGGAGTTGTTACTTGGAATGGGTCTTCTGGTTCTAGAGTAGAACCTCTTTGCTCTTATAGAGAGCATGGCATATGAGTGTTGTATGTCCATTTCTTCTAAATCATCTGGATGAAAGCATTCCAGATCCTCCTTGATAAAGGACATATTGTTTGAGCTTTAAGAAACAAAAGCAGCAGGGGTTGATGTTTGAGGAGGAGCTTCTAGGAGAAATGGTGAGCTGTTTGTTTGAGAGCTTGGAGTTTGAGGCTGGGTGATGATGGGAGGATAGTAGTTACTTGAACTAGGACCCCGAGTGTTCAGAATGGAGTGCAGATGAGGTGGTGGTGGATGTTGAGGCTGTTTGGTAGCTTGAGCTTCTTTCTTTTGCCTGAATCATCTCTAGCTCATAGGTTTATAACATTCCAAAGAGCTCAGTCATCTGGAGAGTCTTCAGATTCTCCGTTCTTCTGATTGACACTGTGTAAAGTGTCCAGCAGCTTGGTAGAGACCTGATGAACTTCTGGAGAATATCTTCATTCTCTAGGTTCACCTTTGAGCACTGCAGCTCCCGTACATGATAGGTAAATCTGTTGTATAGAACAGTTAGAGACTCACCTTCTTTCCAGACGAAGTTTTCATACTGCTGCTTCAGGATGTCTCTTATGTTCTCTTTGACTTCCTCCGAGCCAATGAACATTTTCTCAAGAGCTTCCCAGAGCTCTTTGGCAGTTTTGTAGCTTCAGAAGTTATGAAAAACTTCATTTGGAAGGCACATTTGGATAGCTCCTAGTGCCTTGAAGTCTACCTCCATCTTTTTTATATCCTTTTCTGAGTACTTGGAGGGATCCTTTGGAACTGATGGTCCTCCAGAGTCAGCAGATGCCACCATGGGAATGTAGGGTCCATCCCTGATGGATTTCCATATTCCGTACACCTGATAGCAGAAATCGTAGTCTTCTCCTGACACCAATCTTGGTGGTCGGTTGATGCTTCCGATGTCTTCAAAAACATTGCTTTGTGCCATTTTTGTTTCGTGGTTTTGGGTGACTTGGTAAAACAAAAGAGTTTAGAATAGAACCAGAAGTGATTAAACAAGTGTTAGTTTGTTTAATCTGAGCCAAAGCTCTGATACCACTTGTAGGATCGTGAAATTACAAGATGGTTGTATTCTTAGTTGAAATTGGCGGAAACAATAACAACTACACAAATGTAATCGAACAGACAGAAAGAATACTAGTAAGATCACTGTTGTATTAAGCTTAGTGAATAAACGATTACAAATGAAAACTCTGTAAAGAAGCACACTTACAATGAAGTGTTTACACAGTATTTATACTAACTTATAATCAAGACAGACCATTGATTCTAAGGATCAGATCGAACACAGACCGTTGATCTTTTATACAAAAGCTAGTTTTACACGTTAAAGCTAAACTAGCTAACTTTATTGAAGCGTCTTCTTTATGCATCATTACTTGTACGTCTGGAGAAGAGCATTGCTGGGTTTTATAGGTTGTGCCATTGAGGTACCTTCTGCTTTGAGTGTGTCAGTTGCTTTTGCAGAAGGTTGTCAGTGACGCTTGGCATGGATAGTCAGCTGCAACGATTTGTCTTCAAGGAACATAGCTATCAGCAGCAAGAATGAGAATGATGCTGCTGATAAGCCTATCAGCAGCAACATTGGTCTTCAGCAGATAAGGCTATCCGCAGCAGATTTGTTCTTCAGCAGGAGAACAGGTATCCGCAGCAGATAAACTTGTCCGCAACATTTTATTGGTCTGCAGCAAACTCTGAGATCAGCTGCATTTGTACTTGAAGAATTTTGTAGTCATCAGTCTTTGTTTCTACAATTTTAATTTATAAATTTAAAACCAGATTTTGTGTAGCTCCAAATAGAATATATATTTATTACTAAAACTACGCCATCAAGTTTTTGGTGTCGTTGCCAAGGATATATATATATATACTTATACTTTTATCCACATATAAAAAACACTTCAAGTTTTTGGCGCCGCTGCCGGGGACACGGTAATTCTACGAAAAATCTAAGTCGTTGGACTGACTATTTATTTTTATTTTACTTTTGTTTTATTTCTACTTTATTTTTCATTTTGATTTTATCTTCATCTTTATTTTATTTATTTTTTATTTCTACTTTATTTTTCCTTTTATTTTTATTTTTCTTATTATTTTTGTTTTGGTACTTGTGCTAGCTAATCTATCTTTGAAGAAATTTTCAAGGATCGCAACACAGGAATTATTGCTAAGAAAAATGAACGGATACAAGTGCCGCCATTCGAAAGCATTTTAAGAATATGCGTAATACTTTTGAACGGTTTTACGTGTTTAGATTTTAGATTCCTCCTTATCGCCGATGATTACAAGCTCGATACTTTGAAATTGGATATCAAGAAACAAGATAAGTTTTCTAACGTGAAATCGAGATTTTAATGGTGACAATCTCCTCTGACCAATTTATTTTAATATTTTTTTTAAATTAGTACTTTAATAAATTAAAATAAATTTTTAATTAGTACTATTTTTAGTAAAAAAAAAGTCCAATTGGTCAAATAGAGGTGATGCACGGCCGTGCAACCCAATGCACGACCATGCATTGGGCTTCGTGCGCGTCTGGTGTTAAAATTGCAGAAAAATCACTTTTCTCACAAAATCCCAACTCCAAAAACTCTTGGAACTCTCCGAAATCAACCAAAAACGCTCGATTTCTCACGGTTTCTCTTGATTTTTGCTTCCAATCTCTTCCCCGAGGTATGTAAAGTTGTCCATTTTCAATTTTAATGTGAATTATGCTTCAAATGTGGCTAATCTTGTTCAAATGAGCCTAGGGTTTTGTTTTGAACTTTGGTTTGAATATGAACTCAATACTTGATCTAGATGCATATTTGACTAGGCAGGATCATAATGTAACTCATTTTAGCCTTGTTTTCGTAGGACTTGTTTGATTTGTATGAACGAGTTTATGAATTTTGACTTAGAGTTCTTGAACTTGGAATTACAAATTGAAGCATGAATCTTGTTTGAATGTGTTTAGGTTTTAACATAATTAGTGGGAAATTGTTGATTAGTTGAATTATGTCAAGAATTTTGGCGGGTTTCACTTTTCAAAAGTCAACACTTTGACCATCTATTTTGATAGTCAAATTACACCGTAGGATTTTGCGCCTTGCTCGATTAATTATAATTGACCATTTAAGGACTCGAGAAACATAATCGTGCCATAACCATGCCCGAATTTGTGTTTCCCTTGAGTGGTCCAAAAATTATATACATATATATTTTCTCTAAAAACATGATTCATATCTGTAACATCCCAAAAATAGTAAATAAATAAATAAATAACGCGATCGAGATTTAATCGTCAAAAATGAAACGAAACTGGATGGGCTCGGGCTCGGCTCCAACGGGCCGAGGGAAACCCATCTATATAAGGGCCAAGAAAGCCTCAACTCTCTCATTTGAAACATCTAGAGAGAGAAAGGAGAACTCAGGCCTAGAGAGAGAAAGTTGACGGATTGACCCGGAATTGAAGGAGCACGTTACTGCTGAGCTCGTGAGCAAAACCTCCAAATCAGAATCAGAATCCAGGTAACGATTTGACCTTAAACTGAGTTTTTGTTCGTTTTGGGGTTTTTTGGGTTTTAGCTAAATAGGTGACGTTTTTACGGATGAAACTTGAAATAAGCTTAGGATTAACATCTAGAATGAAAACCGCACGTTTTGAACAAAGAAAGTTGTAAGATTGGCACGATCAGATCCGCATGCGAAAGTTATCAAGTACGCAAGAAGCAGATCCTGCGTACTTATCAAGTATGCAAGAAGAATGTTCTACGTACTTATCAAGTACGCAAGAACAAGGCCCTGCGCACTTGCTAAGTGCGCAGGCATCAGACCAGTTAGTAAAGTCATATAGTCGCCTAATTCAGAATGGTTTAACCGTTAGAGTCGGGATTAGGTCTGATGTATGTGTAATTAACCAATCTAGATCGTGTGTGGCACTCATTGGACCGCGGTTAGGACACGCCGAGACTAGATTATCAGGTGAGTTCTATGTGCCCCCTTCTATGTTATGTGCAAATCATTTTAAATGTTTTGGGGCTAAAGTGTATACACTAAATGAATAAATGCTATGAATGCCAATGTGATCATATGTGATATACAAATATATATTTATATATATATATATGAAAATCAATTATGAACAAAGAATGAAACGTATGTTTACAAAGAATGAATGAAAGAATGGCATAACATAAATAAATGAAATATTGCTTTATAATTATATATATTGCATGTTATGAATGTATGTATACGTTATTGACGGAAACGAAGCTAACGGCTACTATGGTAGACGGACGACCACTTGACTATTATGCAGCCAAAAAGGAAAGTCTAGAAAGGTAGACTAAATAATGGCCACTACGGTGGAGTAAGTCTCTAAATCGATGCACGACTTAGTTCAAGTGGGAAACGGATGTATTAGGGCAGACGGGCGAATATGACGGACTACGACGGTAGGACAGTTAAGACAGACGGCCGAAGGTTGGCGGCACGGTTTTAAGGCGGACGGTTTCTAGGACCGGACGAGTAAAAGGTCTACGATGGTAGCTTAAGGGCGTATGTCTTTGTGACATACGCAGTAAAAGACGGGTTGATCACCCTTAAGTGTATGACCAATGAATGTCAAGGAAAGTAAAGGTGAATGTATATCTATGTAATCACATAAGAATGATGAAAGAAAAGCAAAAGTTATGAATACGTATTTATGTACTCGCACATGAATGACAAAAGAAGAAGGACAATGATATGTTAATGTGTATTTGTATATATTTATATATTTATGCATACTTTTAAAGAAATAATGATTATACCTAATCGCTTTAAACTAGAACTCACCATAGTTAGCTGACTTTTAGTATACATTTCAGGTAAAGAAAGGAAGGGTCGTGCGAAGGCATGATGGTTACACGGCAATCGACTGACATTCCACTCGTAATTGTTAAGAAAATGTTATGTTGTTAATTGTTAAGACTTTCGCTGTTATGTTATGTCATGTATTCGAAGGATGTTTGCTTTCGCTACTCTTAAAGTTTTTAATTAAATTCAGTATTATGACTATGTTTATGAGTAAATCCAACAAGTGAGTTTACCCGGGAAAAGGGCCTTACAATATAAGGTTTTTGGCTCCAATATGCATCGTAATGTTCATCATATCAAGTTTTTGGCGCTATTAGAATATATATGTTGGGTTATTCTTATTCTTATGTACTAACTCCTTTAAATGGTGATTATGTAGGTCATGGTTGAGTCTTCCCGACAAGCGGGGCGAAAGAAAAGAAACACCCGATCAGGTTCTAGGCTGGGCTCATCCTCATCTGCCCACATGAGTGGCTCACCACAAATCCCACCATCTCCTCCACCGCCTTTTCACCCGCAACCCATGCTAGAAGGGCCACATGATTTGCACCCGTGGTTTATCTTTGACCCCGATGATGCCATCGAGGTCCATGCCTACCAAATCCTGCCTACATTACTGAGACAAACCTTCGGGTCACACAAAACCATTTGCTACCTAACCTTGGAGGATATAAATCTCTTAGATAGTGCAGTTCCCCTGATCACATAACCATGGCAGAGATTCTTTGCTACCAGAGAAACAACCTACTATGAACTCACTCTTGAGTTCCTAGCATCCTTCCAATTCGATAGGCCAGTGGTAAGTATGGAAATGCATGATTGTGTGTGCTTCAGGATGGCTAGGCATTGGTATGAAATGTCACTGGCATAGTTTGGGGGTAAAAATGGGATTATATAGGCACAGGGAGATTACAGAGCCGATATTTACTGACAGTAAAGTGGAGTTCATTGAGGGAGAAGCATCAGTATTTTGGCATAGGATCGGATCCGGACCTTTTGACCTGCACAGTCAAAAGAGCACCAAGATCAGACATCCCCTCCACCGTTATCTGCACCGATGCATTGTCCTTTCCATCGGGGGAAGAAAGGATAGCACGGGGGTTGTGAGCGTTAGAGATCTCCTTCACTTACACTGCTTGATTGATAGGATTCCTTGTAACTTTGCTTACAGCTTGGCCAAGTTCTTTATCAGAGCTTCTGGCTACTATTCCAACAGCCACGCATTTGTTGGACCATACATTACTCACCTTGCTTCCTACCTAGGAGTCTTGTCTCCTGTGAACCTCGGTATACTTACAGAAATGGACACACCCATTCTACCTGTTGACACCCAAGTATTGATCAACATGCATATGATGATGAAGTTCAATGGGGTGTACCGATTAGTAGGCCATCGGGGAAATATTTGGACTTGTGTAGTTGAAAAATCATAGGACAAGGGAGCACGTATGGGACAACTGGGGCATCAAGGCCTATGTATGTACCACACTACCGCTGACCCAACAATGTTAGACTTAATGATCTGTATGGGTTAGCAGGGTCAGACGATGGACGGCATGTGGTAGAATTTTCACGATCATCTACAGGACCCGTATGCTCACCAACCAGATCAGCAACCTCCTGGCCCATACCAGCAGTGGCCTCGCCCGCCATATCAGTAGCAGCTCTCTCTTCCTTTTGTTTATATAGTTTGTGTTCTTGACCTTTGACGTTGGTTGACTAGACACGATACCATTTTTACCGATTACAGGAGTAACCGTTGACATGGTGGCACTGCCACCAACCTTATTCGGCCGCTTTATTAAGTAAATATTAGTTTAACTTTTTCCTTTTAGTACTTACTTTATGTGTTGAGCATTGCATAGCATTACAGGTGATACAGATTTTGGTTCATGCCCGGAAATTCGATCTTGGCATTGATGAGAATAGACTACACGTATGGAAATTACGTCTCATCAGGGGAGTATTAGTTCACCACACTCTTATTATTCATGACACATATCATATTGCATACATTCATATTGTCAGAAACAAAGTGTGGGGTGTGTCACACCTCCAAATTCCACTAACAGAGTTTTACCGTTTGACGTGTGACAAACAAGGATCTCAGTTATTAGTTACATCAAACGACACTATATGGGACTTAAAATGTCATAACATAAAAGTTCAGAGTTAAATGCGGAATCGTAAACGTTAGAATGAAATCAAAATTAATTACACGCAACAATTGTCAATTAATGAAAATAAGTAACACTGTTTAAAATGTTTGAAATGAATGATATGACAGTAGGACTCCATGCATGTCCTAACTGTGCAACCTGTGCTAAAGCGACCTGAGAAACATGTAAAAAAAAGTGTCAACACGAGGTTGGTGAGTTCACAGGTTTGTATGTAAATAAACTGTTTGAGTGTTGGTGGATCCACATACGTAAGTCACACCTATTGCTAGCTAGACAATGTACAAGTTACATTAAGCGCTCACAACCAAAGCTGACTATTTGTTTGTTTGTTTGCCTCCAGCCAGGTCTATCAACTCTGACTAATATGTTTAGGACAATCTACACCCGTTCGACCTCCAATCGTGCTAGCGCGACTAGCCCGGGTGCGGTTTGTCAAACCCAGTAGGACTACCAAAATTACCTCGCTAATTCCATATTAACGGTTTGATGTGTGTGAGGACTTTCATGATAGTGTGTTACGCTTAGCCTCAACAGTGATATCATATGAATTACAATAACCCAAAATAGTTTGCGTCATGTTTTCTCCCCCAACGGGAAAAACATGTAAAACGATGTTTATTTGCGTACCTTGTTAGATCGTGAAAGTACAAGATGATTCTGTTCTTAGTTGAAATTGGCAGAAACAATAGCAACTACACAAGTATAATCGAGTAAACAGAAAGAATACTAATAAGAACATTGTTGTATTAAGCTTTTGTGAGTAAATGATTAGAAATGAAAACTCTATCAAGAAGCACACTTACAATGAAGTGTTTACATAGTATTTATACTAACTTAGAATCAAGACAGACCCTTGATTCTAAGGATCAGATCTAACACAGACCGTTGATCTTTTGTACAAAGCTAATAATACAAGTTTAGTCTAAACTAGCTAACTTTATTGAAGCGTCTTCTTTATGCATCATTACTTTCATGCTTGGAGAAGAGCATTGTTGTCCGTCATTGGTCGCACCATTTAGTTTCCTTCTGCTTTAAGTGTGTCAGTAGCTTTTGCAGAAAGTTGTCAGTGACGCTTGGCATGGATAGTCAGCTGCAACGATTTATCTTCAAGGCACAAGGCTGTCAGCAGCAAGGATGTGGATCAGCATCAAGACTGATCTGTTGAACGCTGCTGATAATCCTATCAGCAGCAACAAGTGTTGAACGCTGCTGATAAGCCTATCAGCAGCAACAAGTGTTGAACGCTGCTAATTAGCCTATCAGCAGCAACAAGTGTTGAACGCTGCTGATAAGCATATCAGCAGCATTTATACTTAGAAGAATTTTGTTTCAATCAGTCTTTGGTTCTACAAACTCCCCCTAGACTGATGCTACCAAAATTCTTCTAATCACTTTGTTGCTGAAGCTTTTGCATGTGGCAGACTATCCTTGCAACCTCATAGCCTCTTGGATCCTTGTTGGGATTGTTCAGTGGAAGCTCAGACATAGTCTTGATGTCTTTACTTGGCATTTTGCAAATTGTCTTGCTTGAACATCTCATCTGCTGCTTCTTAACATCAGTTAAGGTGAACTCATCCAGATCAACATTGTAGGACCAACTTACAAATGGAGAGTGGGACTGGAGTGGTTTGATATCTATGATCACATCTTTGCTAGGGTTGAAATGGTGTTTGATTGATAGCATAAGACGTTTCCCACCCTCATTTGCAGGCTCATGAGCTTCACCCATCTCCAGAATTCTACTGAGATCTGAATCTGGTAAGTGTAGAACTTCATCAACAGATTTGTAAACAGATCTCCGTCTTTCAGTTCTCCCCCTGAAGATTTCAAACCACTGATCCTGTGAACTGTAGAACCAATCAACAATATCTCTGGAGTCTTCTGGTTTAGGTTTGGGTTTGGATTTCTTCAGGAGAGGCTGTTGATGAGAGGGAGCTGGGTGAGATGGTTTGGACTTTTTGGGTGGAGGAGAGGAAGGTTTGGGGATATTTATGGAAGGTTTTTGGATAGTGGAAGTAGTGTCTGGGGCAGAAGTCTTTTGTTTCTTGACTGGTCTCTTGTCTTCCTTTTCTGTGACCCTTGTCTTGAAGACTTTCTTTCCTAGTCTTTCTTATTCTTCCTTCTTGACTTGTCTATACAAGGCTTGTAGGTTCATGAATGTCATGGGACCTAGCCTCCTTCCACTTCCCCCTTGCCTTTAGGAAGTCAGTCATGACCTTCCTTTCTTCATAGGTTCTCTGGTTAAGTGCAATGGCCTTCTTGGATATTTGACGAGCCTTTTCTTCCTCTTCAGCTCTCTTCTTCTTTGCCAATGGCCCCTGCTGACCCATGATGGCTCTATAGATCTCTTTGTTTGAAAGTTTTTCAAGGTAGTCAGCATCCTCACCATGAGAGATCAGAGCTTCAATCCACTCCTCCCTCATTTATTTTGCTAATTTAGAATCAGAGATTCTGAATTTAGCATCTTCCTTCCTTTTCTTTTCTTCCTCCTCCTCTTCTTCCTTGTTTAGTTATTCCTGCAGCTGTCTAGCAAGTTCTTCATCTTTGTCAACTTGAGACACTGCATGGAGTTTGACTTTCATCTCATCCAGCTGTTTGGCATACTGCTGGATAAGTTGTTCTCTGAGGAGCATGACTGTTTTTCTTTCTTGAGCCCTTTTCAGGTCAGCCATCTCCTCTTCTTCTCTCTTCCTTCTTATTTCTTCCTTCTCTCTCTTCTCTCTGAGCAACCTATCTTCATCTTCTTTGGTCATAATTCCCTTCCCTTTGTTTACACGATGCCTCTGCTTTGGCTTCACTGATCACAACAGCAGATGATTGTGCTGCTGTTGGGATCTCAGCCTCAGCTTCTTTGGCAGGTTGAGAAGTTGATAAGGGAAGGTCATTAGCCTCATCTGATTTGCACTCAGGAGTTGTAAATTCTATCAGCATTTCTTAGACAGTGGATCTTGATTCATATGCTGCAGCAAAGATGTCTACTCGAGGGGAAGCTGAGTCAGAATCAGTGTCAGAATTTGACACATATACTGCCTCAGCAATCCTTCCTTCTTGTTCAAGATGGGCTCTGACAGTAGCTATCATTTCTTGGCTTTCGAGGGAGTTGACATTGCAGATATTTGCCCTGAGTTGAAAGATCTTGTAAAGAAAGTCTGTAGGCAGTAGCAGGATGTTCCTGGTGTTGATGGTGAGAGAGGAGTCGTTGCTTAGTAGTAAGGTGTTGTCAAGAGACTTAGTGCTTACCCTTCCTAGCACATCTAAGTCCTTGACAATGGAGTTGTATAGAAATCTTCTTAAGCACAGAACTTCTTCTTCAGTGAGAAGACTGCTCCTTATTATTTCAAGTCTTCTAGGAGTCAGTCTTCTTTCTGCTGCTGCTGAAGATTCAGGATAGGCTACCCTTTTTGCTGCAAGTATTTGCCTTTCGAACTTGGATAGATTATCCTCCATCAAGTCATAGAACCTGCCAATAGCAAGTTCTGCTGAGAGGTCCGTAGAGTTGTTGATGCATTGTAGATGGTATAGGTGAAGGACTTGGATGCTGTTGAGAAAGTCCCAGTTTAGCTCTTCTACTCCGCTAAACTCCCAACCAATCCAGAACCTCTCAGACTTTCCATCATACCCCCAAGCTAGTATTGTGTCAAACTCTAGCTGTGTTGAAGTCAGTGGAAATTGGGGGGCAGCGGATTGACTTATGATGGTTGCTGCTTCAGGGATGATGCTGAAAGATGTATATGTTTGTTCTTTGTCTTCAACATCAGTCAGCACCTCATCAACAGCCCTGACGACTAACTTCCAGTCTTTAGAAGTCTCTTCTTCTTCGTCATCTGAAGCTGGCAAGTCATGAACCTGTACAAAAGCTGGCTTAAATAGTGTACTTTGAAATGCAGCCTGCTCTTGAATCCAGAGTCTTCTTCCATTGGGACTATCTCCCCCTTTTTGGTTGCATCAGTAGACAGATAAGCATCAGTTTGGGTGCCCACTAAGACAAGGGAGGAAGAAGCCATGGAGGGGCATTGATGGGCTTCATGCAGAAGGATCTGGTGTTGTAGTTTTGACACCTCAGCCTCAAGCATAGCCACCCTGGCCGTCAATTCCTGATTTTTAAGTTGCATACTGTCCTCATCCATATTTGTGGAATCCTTGGACCCAGATGGGGCTGTAGGCCTAACCTCAGTATCCCCATCACCCATTGTTTCTTGGCGCCTGGGATTCCTCTCGGTGAGGGGAGTTTCCAAGGAAACATCCTCACTGTGAGTTGCCGTGGTTGAGGTCTTAGCGATGTTGTCATTGTCCTCCTGGTCATTTGATGGACTAGCAATAGTGACAGCCTCTTTCACATCCACTCTGTCATAACTCCTAGAGTGGACCTTCAGGGGAGTAGAACTTGGGTTGGGTGTGTTGGAAGCAAGATCAATCAGTACCTCCGAGATAGTGGCAGTTGGAGAAGGTACATCATTGTAGAACCAAAGACTGATTGCTACCAAATTATTCTAAGTACAAATGCTGCTGATAGGCTTATCAGCAGCATTCAACACTTGTTGCTGCTGATAGGCTTATCAGCAGCATTCAACACTTGTTGCTGCTGATAGGTTTATCAGCAGCGTTCAACACAAGTTGCTGCTGATAGGCTTATCAGCAGCATTATTCTCATCTCTGCTGCTGATAGCTTTATTCTCTGAAGACCAAACGTTGCAGTTGACTATCCATGTGAAGCGCCTCTGACACCTTTCTGCAAAAGCAACTGCCACACTCCAAGCAGAAGGAACGTCAATGGTGCAACCAATAAAGGAAAATAACGCGCTTCTCCAAGCATGCAAACAATGATGCCAAAGAAGACGTTTCAATAAAGTTAACTAGATTAGCCTTTGCGTGTAATTTAGTTTAATAAACAAGATCAACGGCTTGTGTTAGATCTGATCCTTAGAATCAAGGGTCTGTCTTGATTCTAAGTTACTATATATATCCTGTAAACACTTCAAACAAAGTGTGCCTGACTAGTGCTTGTGCTTGTGTGCCTTGATAGTGCTTCTTGATAGTGTTTTACTTGTAAACTTGTAATCTCAGAAGTCTAATACAACAGTGCCTTGATAGTGCTTCTTGATAGTGTTTTACTTGTAAACTTGTAATCTCAGAAGTCTAATACAACAGTGCATTTATCAGTATTCTTGCTGTTTAGTTGTTTACTTTGTTGGTTGTTATTGTTTCCGCCAATATCAACTAGAACAGAATCACCTTGTAATATTACGATCCTACAAGTGGTATCAGAGCTTTGGCTCAAGATTAAACAAACTAACATTTGTTTAATCACTTTCTGGTTCTATTCAAAACTCTATTCTTGATCATGTCACACAAAACAAAATGGCACAAAGCAACGAGCTTGAAAACATCCTGAAGCAGCAATACGAAAACTTTGTCTGCAATGAAGGTGAGTTACTAACCAGTGTGTATAACAGGTACACTTACTTGGTAGGAGAGCTGCAGTGCTCTAAGGTGAAACTGGAGAATGAAGACATTCTCAAAAGGTTCATCAGATCTCTTCCTAGTTGCTGGACACTTTACACAGTGTCAATAAGAAGAACTGAGAATCTGAAGACTTTGCAGATGACCGAGCTCTTTTGTATGCTAAAAGCCTATGAATTAGAAATAATTCAAGCCAAAGAAAGAAGCTCAAGCCATCAATCAGCCTCTTCCACCACCTCTCCCGCGCTTCACTCTGACCTCTCAGGTCCTAGTTCAAGCGACTACTATCCTACCAGACAAGCACACTCAGCCAAGACACAAACAACAGCAATATGTGAATCCTCCAGCACAAACTTCAGCCTGTGCAAATGTTGAAACTACTGACTTTGACTGGAGCTTCCAGCCTGAGGATCTTTCTGCCAACAATCAAGCTCTCATGGCAGACACATTAGAGGTATCCTCTCTAACTTCAGACACATCAGAGGTACCACCAAAGGTATATGAAAATCTATGTACTCAAGAGTGCATTGATAAGGTCCTTGGATATAGGAAACATAACCAGAAGCTCATAGATCAAAATGAAGAATTTCACCAAATGAAATCTGAATTTAAAAAGGTTGAAAATAGTTACAAGGAAAAGAATGATTGTTTAAAGAAAGAAATTTCATCATTAAAACATGAACAAACAAACCTTGAAACTCAAATTGATGATATTCTGGTTAAGTTGAAAGCTGCAAGGGCTGAATTGGCAGACCAAAAGGTCCATGTGGAAAAATATGAATTTGCATCCAAAAAGCTGCAAAGACTTTTGGATGTTCAAATCCATGAAAATGTAAAAACTGGGCTGGGATATCATGCTGACCAGTATAAAACTGTCGCACCTCCTGCTGATTACGTTGCCATCCATGAACCAAGCTTCAACCTAGCAAATCTTGACATGGCCAACCGAAATCTTGACCCTGCTGTCAAAGAAACCCCTGTGCAAGAATGCACTACTTCATCAGAGACTGAGTCAACTTGCTCAGACTCCATTTAAACAAGTAATGCCTCATCTCCTCCTGCCCCTCAAGTGATAGTCACTAAAGATGAAGTCCCTATTATCCCTTTAATACCAGTTCCTAAACCCTTCAAACAAATCAGAATTAGCTATCCTCCAGAAGGAAGAAAGCTAACTATTGAAAAGGGACAGTCTTCCACCTCCACCAACTCAAAGCCTTCTTCCAATTCTGTCCAACCAAGGAAGGTGTTTGACACATATCATGCGCCTGAAGAAAGGGTTCCATATGTTCAAAAAACATTGGAAGAAGCTACTTTTGAGCACAACAAAGCTCACCCTTGGAATTTCAAAGACCTTTTCAAAAGAAAGGATTATGTGCATCTTTCAAAGGATAAAATGGCAAAGTCATGTTTTGTCTGTGGGAAATATAATCACACTGCCAGCACCTGCTTCTACTACCTACAATAGCAAAGAAACCTCAAGCAACATGCTTTTGAGAAGACAAAGAAGAACAAACAGGTAAGAAGCTTTGAAGCTAAGACAACTCAATTCAGAAAATCTCTTTCTCCACCAAGGGAGCAGTTGTCAAAGCCTCAAAAATCTTGCATCATCTGTGGAAAATCAGACCACTTTGCTGCAAACTGTAAGTTTAACCCTTTCAACCAGATCCTTCATCAAGCTCCTCAAAGACAAAGGGTAAAGAAAGATCAGCATACACCGGTTGTTAGTCCAGTTCAGCCCAAGAAAACAAAGCAGAAGCCTTCAGCAGCAACCAAGTCTGCTGCTGATAAGCTAAAATCCTCCGCAGTAAAATCTGCTGCTGATAAGGCAAAGACATCAGCAGCAAGAGTGCCCACTGCTGATAAAGCAAAATCCAAGGCAAAGCCTACAGTAATAAAGAATGCTGACACTTCAACAACGCTGTCAGCAGCAGGATCTACTGTCAACAAGCCAGAAACATCAGTAGCAAAATCTGCTGCTGGTAGTGTGAGGAAAACTAGAAAAACAACAGTAATGCAATGGAAAGCCAAATCATCAGATACAACGTCTGCTGATGAAAAGACAAAGAAAGCTGGAAAACCACCAACTCAACAATGGAAGGTAAAAAAAACACCAAGCATCATCATCGGTTAAACTGAATGCATCTATCCTTTGATGTAAGTATGTCTGTCTTATGTTGTAAATAAAAATAATAAGTCAGCAGCACTTTTGCTTTTCAGCTGCTGACAGGTTTAAAGCTTCAGCAGCAAAGTCTTTGCAACTAATCGCTTTAAGTTATCAGCAGGAACAAGTTTCCTGTGGACAGCTTTAAGGCGGTCAGCAGCAACCTCTTTGCTGCAGAATGAATACAACAGTCAGCAGCACCCAAGTCTGCTGCTGAAAGACTTCACTATCCGCAGCAACCAAGTTTGCAGCGGATAGCTCACCATCGGCAGCAACCAAGTTTGCTGCTGATGGGTAAAACAAGTCTACATTAATTTTTACCCGAGGTAAAAACTACTCTCAGTCTTTACCATGACTGCTCGAGTGCTTTACAGCTGTAAACAGGTTGTACTGTACAAGTAAAGTTGCTTTTTCTTCGTCTGCCGTTATCACAATCTCAATCCTTCCCACAACCTCTTCATATTCAATTTCAAACCTATCTCCCATCACTTTCTCTCCCGTCCCCACAGCAATCAAAGCCCTAAATAATTAACCACCATTCAAACACCCTTCTCTCTTCCCTCCAAATCCATAACAATGGCAGGCGCAGACATAAACAACCCAAACGACAAGTTTTCCCCATATCACAACCTCACTGCATGCCTAATAAAGGGCAAGAAATCCGAAGGATTCGATGATATGATCGACTTCCTTTGTCGGTCCAAAATCCACCATGTCCTAACAGTCAACCCAACCATCTATACTTCCCACATGGAAGATTTTTGGAGCTCAGCCGTGTATTCTACTGACCAGGGCACTCCCCAAATCAGTGGCACAGTAGACGGCAAGGAGATGATTATCACTGAAGCAAAGCTCCGCCAACACCTCAAGCTTCAAGATGAAGGGGACGCCATCTCTTACCCCAGAGACGTATACATGAGGACCTTTGTATCCATAGGGTACACTGGGAATCAAACAGAGTATACGATAGAGAAGGTACTCATGGGTCCCAAATGGAAGTATCTCTGCCACACTCTTCTCCAATGCATATCCCAGAAGAGGAGTGGCTGGAACCAACTTAGCTCCGGACTTGCGTCGGCAATTCACGGTATGATAACTGGGGCGGGTTTCAATATTTCCCACCTCATTCTTGAAGGTTTGAGATAAAACCTTAAAGAAGGGGTGAAATCTCAGTTCTTTATGTACCCAAGATTCTTGCAGGAAGTGTTCAACATTGAGCACCAAGATCTTTCAAAAACTGCAAGAATCTATGTCATGCTGGGACATAAGAACAACATTTTTCAAAGCATGAGAACAGTTTCATCAAAGTTCTCAGGGGCCGATGTTCCATTGTTATCTACAATGTTGAACACGTAAAGTGCCCAGGGTGACAGTTCAGCAAACCCAGCTGATACTGATCCCACACCCTCCACCTCACTGCCACAAACTCAAACCGCTGTTTCCCTTGATTGAACCCCTGTGCATTCTACTGAGGATGTACATGCACATAATTTTCTCACCCACAGTTTGATTGCTCAACCGGAACACAGGGCCCCCGTTGCAGCCAAATATACAAGGAAAAAGGGGCAAGAGAACTCCTTCTTCTCTTGCCTCCAAGGCCCAAACCCAAGCCAACATCCCTCACTCAGAATCACAACATTCTAGTGAGAATATCATAAGGGAAAGCCACACTGTTAGGGAGACTCCTTCGAAAGTCTCTCTATTAGGATTAGGATCACTTCCCGGATCCGTAGAACAGCCCCCTGAGCACTCCCTTTCTCTTCTGAACTTAAGTGTTGAGGAACCTGATCAAGATGATGTACCTTCTCCAACTACCATTATCTCGGAGGTACTGATTGATCTTGCTTCCAACACACCCAACCCAAGTTCATCTACCCTGAAGGTCCACTCTTGGAGTTATGAAAGAGTGGATGTGGAAGAGGCTGTCACTACTGCTGGTCCATTAAATGACCAGGAGGTCAGTGACAACATCTTTAAGACCTCAACCACGGCAACTCATGGTGAGGGTGTTTCCTTGGAAACTCCCCTCACTGAGAGGAATCCCAGGCGCCAAGAAACCACGGGTGATGGGGATGAAGAGGCTAGGCCTAAGGCCCCATCTGGGTCCAAGGATTCCACAACTATGGATGAGGATAGACTGAAACTTCATAACTTGGAATTGACGGCCAGGGTGGCTATGCTAGAGGCTGAAGTGTCCAAGCTAAGACACCAAGTCTCTATGCATGAAGCCCATCAATGCCCAACTTTACCCACTCCCTCTCTTGTATCAGTAGGCACCCAAATTGATGCTTACCTGTCTACTGATGCAACCAAAAAGGGGGAGATGGTCTCTATGGAAGAAGATACAGACAGTCTTGACGACTAGATTCAAGAGCAGGTTCTACTTCAAAGCTCACTATTCAAGCCAGCCTTTGTCCAAGTTCATGACTTGCCAGTCCCAGATAACGAAGACGAAGAGAAATCTGAAGACTGGAAGTTGGTCGTCAGGGCTGTCGATGAAATGCTGAATGGTACTGAAGACACAGAACAAACAAATACACCATTCAGCATCCTTCCTGAAGCAGCAGCCATCATTGGTCAATCCTCAACCCCCCAACTATTCAGATCATCAAAGAAGCTAGAATTTGACTCCATTCTAGCTTGGGGGTATGATGGATCAGCTGAGAGGTTTTGGATTGGATGGGAGTTCAGCGGAGTAGAAGAGCTGAACTGGAACTCTCTCAATGCCATCCAAGTCCTACAGCTATACTTATCAAACTACATCAACAACTCAGAAGAACTTGCCATTAGCAGGTTCTATGACCTGATGGAGGATAATCTACCCAGGTTCCAAAGATTCCTACAAGCAGCACATCGGGTAGCTTATCCTGAATCCTCGGCGGCCGCAGAAAGGAGACTGACTCCTAGCAATCTTGAAATAACAAGGAGCGGTCTTCTCACTGAAGAAGAAGTTCTGGGCCTTCAAAGATTCATGTATGCCTTCCTGGTCAAGGACTTGGACGTGCTAGGTTGGGTGAGCACTAAGTCCCTTGACCACACTCTTCTGCTTAGCAACGGCTCCTCTCTCATCATCAACACCAGGAACATCCTTCAGCTGCCCTCAGACTTCATATTCAAGATTTTTCAGCTCAGAGCCAACATCTGCAATATTAACTCATTGGAAAGCTAGGCAATGATGGTCACCATCAAAGCCCATCTTGAAGAAGACGGACTGATTCCTCAGGAAGAGTCTGTGTCAACTTCTGATGCTGACTCCAACTCAGATACTCCACAAGTTGAAGCCACATCTGTAGCATCTGGCACAAGATCTTCTCTTAGGGATCAACTGAGGGAACTAGAAGGCCCTGAGTATCAACTTGATGAAGAAAGTGACCGTCGCCTGTCAATCCCTCAACTTGCCCATGAAGCTAAGGCAGAGATCCCAATAGCAGCATCATCATCTACTGTTGTGATCAGTGAAGCTGAAGCAGAGGCATCCAATGTAAACAAAGGAAAGGGAATCATGACTGATGAAGATGAAGAGAGGTTGCTAAAAGAGAAAAGAGAGAGGGAAGAGAAAAGAAGAAGAAGAAGAAGAGAAGAAGAGGAGATGGCTGACATGAAAAAGGCTCAAGAAAGAAAAAAAGCCATTCTCCTAAGAGAACAAACCATCCAGCTGTATGCTAAACAGCTGGATGAACTGAAAAGAATGATTCCTGCAGTTGACCGGATTGAAGAAGATGCAGCTCTTGCTCTTCAACTGCAGGAACAATTCAATAGAGAAGAGGAAGAATTAGAGAAGAAGAAGAAAGAAGAAGCTAAGTTCAGAATAACCGATTCTGAACTAGCTAAAGAAATGAGGGAGGAGTGGGTAAAGACTCTAGTCTCTCAAGGTGAGGATGCAGACTACCTTGAGAAACTTTCAACCAAAGAGATTTACAGAGCCTTCATGGGTCAGCAGGGTCAATTGGCTAAGAAGAAAAAGGCTGAAGAAGAAGAAAAAGCCAAACAACAGTCCAAAAAGACCATTGCCTTTAATAAAAGGACCCATGAAGAAAGGAAGGTCATGATTGACTTCCTTAAGGCTAGACAAGATAGTGGAAAGAGGCTAGGTCCCATGAATTTCTTGAACCTGCAAGCCCTCTACTTCAAAGTTAAAAAGGATGAGGAAGAAAGACTAGGGAAGAAGGGCTCCAAGAAAAGGGTACTTATCAAAGAAGAAGAAAAACCAAAGACAAAGAAACCCAAGCCTTCTCCCTCACCTACCTCTTCCTCAGTCCATCATCCTTCCACTCTCCTCCCCAAACCTTCCACTCCTTCACCCAACAAATCCAAATCATCCAACCCAGCTCCCACTCATCAACAGCCTCCCTTGAAGAAATCCAAATCCTCATCTGAACCTGAAGACTCAAGAAACATAGTTGAATGGGTCTACAATCCACAGGATCAAAGGTTTGAGATCTTCAGGGGGAGAACTGAAAGAAGAAGATCTACATACAGGTCTGTTGATGAGGTTCTGCAACTACCAGATTCAGACCTAAGAAGAATTTTGGAGCTGGGTGAAGCTCATGAGCCTGCAAATGAGAGAGGGAAACATCTTATGCTAGCAATCAGACATTACTTCAACCCTAGCAAAGATGTGGTCATAGATATCAAACCACTCAAGTCCCACTCTCCATTTGTATCTTGGTCCTACAATGCTGTTTTGGATGAGTTCACTCTGATTGATGTAAAGAAGCAGCAGATGAGATGTTCAAGCAAAGCAATCTACAAAATGCCACACAAAGACATCAAGACTCTGTCTGAACTTCCACTGAACAATCCCAGCAAGGATCCAAGAGGCTATGAGGTTGAAAGGATAGTCAGCCACATGCAAAAGCTTCAGCAGCAAAGTGATTAGAAGAATTTTGGTTGCATCAGTCTAGGGGGAGTTTGTAGAACCAAAGACTGATTGCTACCAAATTATTCTAAGTACAAATGCTGCTGATAGGCTTATCAGCAGCATTCAACACTTGTTGCTGCTGATAGGCTTATCAGCAGCATTCAACACTTGTTGCTGCTGATAGGTTTATCAGCAGCGTTCAACACAAGTTGCTGCTGATAGGCTTATCAGCAGCATTATTCTCATCTCTGCTGCTGATAGCTTTATTCTCTGAAGACCAAACGTTGCAGCTGACTATCCATGTGAAGCGCCTCTGACACCTTTCTACAAAAGCAACTGCCACACTCCAAGCAGAAGGAACCTCAATGGTGCAACCAATAAAGGAAAATAACGCGCTTCTCCAAGCATGCAAACAATGATGCCAAAGAAGACGTTTCAATAAAGTTAACTAGATTAGCCTTTGCGTGTAATTTAGTTTAATAAACAAGATCAACGGCTTGTGTTAGATCTGATCCTTAGAATCAAGGGTCTGTCTTGATTCTAAGTTACTATATATATCCTGTAAACACTTCAAACAAAGTGTGCCTGACTAGTGCTTGTGCTTGTGTGCCTTGATAGTGCTTCTTGATAGTGTTTTACTTGTAAACTTGTAATCTCAGAAGTCTAATACAACAGTGCCTTGATAGTGCTTCTTGATAGTGTTTTACTTGTAAACTTGTATTCTCAGAAGTCTAATACAACAGTGCATTTATCAGTATTCTTGCTGTTTACTTGTTTACTTTGTTGGTTGTTATTGTTTCCGCCAATATCAACTAGAACAGAATCACCTTGTAATCTTACGATCCTACAATCATCTTGATCAGGTTCCTTAACACTTAAGTTCAGAAGAGAGAGGAGTGGCTCAAGGGTCTTTTCTATGGATCCGGGAAGTGATCCTAATCCTAATAGAGAGACATCTGAAGGAGTCTCCCTAACAATGTGGCTGTCCCTTATGATATTCTCACCAGAATGTTGTGAATCTGAGTGAGGGCTTTTAGGTTGGTTTTGGGCCTTTGAGGCAAGACAAGAAGGAGTTCTCTTGCCCCTTTTTCTGGTATACTTGGCTGCAACCGGGGCCCTGTGTTCCGGTTGAGCAATCAAACTGGGTGTTAGAAGTGTATATGCCTGTGCATCTTCAGTAGAATGCACAGGGATTCGATCAAGGGAAGCAGTTGTTTGTGATTCCAGAAGTGAGGTGGAGGGTGTGGGATCAGTACCAGCTGGGTTTGCTGAACTATCACCCTGGGTGCTTTGCATGTTCATCATTGTAGATAACAATGGAACATTGACCCCTGAGAACCTTTTGGAAACAGTTCTCATGCTTTGAAAAATGTTATTTTTATGTCCCAACATGATGTAGATTCTTGTAGGTTTTGAAAGTTCTTTTAGTTCCTGGTTGAAAACCTCCTGCAAGAATCTTAGGTACATAAAAATTTGTTGCTTTGCACCCTCTTGGAGGTTATATCTCAAACCCTCAAAGATGAGGTGTGCAAAGTTAAAACCTAGGCCAGTAATCATACCATGGAAAGCAGAGGCAAGTGCGGAGCTCACTTGATGCTATCCACTTCTCTTCTGAGATATGCATTGGAGAAGAGAGTGGCAGAGATACTTCCATGGAGGGCCCATCAGCGCCTTCTCTATTGTATACTCATTTTGATTTCCAGTGTACCCTATGGATACAAAGGTCCTCATGTACTCGTCCTTTGAGTACGAGATGGCTGCTCCCTCATCTTGAAGCTTAAGATGTTTTCGGAGTGTGGCTTCCGAGATGGTGATGTCCTTGCCATCTACCTTGGCTTTAATTTGGGGAATCCCCTGTTCGGTAGAGTAGAGGGTGGTTTTCCAGAAATCCTCCATATGAGGGATATATATGGTAGGGTTGGTTGTGAGGGCAAAATGGATCTTTGATCGGCTTAGGAAGTCGATCATATTATCAAATCCTTCGGATTTCTTTCCCTTGGTTAAGTATGCTGTAAGGTTATGGTACGGGGAGAACTTATCGTAAGGGTTATTGTTGTCTGCCATTGTTGTTTGATTTTGGAGGGAAGGTTTGAAGGTTAAGAGTGTGGAAGGCTTTGAATGTTTTGTGGATGGAAGGCTTTGAATGTGGTGGGGACTTTAGAGAAGGTGATGTGGGTTTAGGGTGAAATTGAATGTGAAGAGGCGGTAAGGAAATTTGATTTGTTCTTATAACGGCAGAGGAGGGAAAAAGAAAAATGAATTGTATAGTACAACCTTATTCTCTTTTTACAGTTACAGCTATAATACACCGAGGCAGTCATGGTAAAGACTGACGTTAATTTTTATAGCGGGTAAAAGTTAATTTTGACTTAAATTTACCCATCAGCAGCAAACTTGGTTGCTCTGGATGAATAAGTCTGCCCGCTGCAAGCTTGGTTGCTACGGAAGGTTAAGTCTGTCAGCAGCAAACTCAATTGATGCTGATGGATTCAATGATCTGCAGCAAGGATGTTGCTGCTGACAATCTTAAAGCTATCCGCAGGAAACCTGTTCCTGCTGATAACTTAAAGCAATCAGTGGCAAATCCTTTGCTGCTGAAGATTAAACCTGTCAGCAGTTGAAGGACAAAAGTGCTGCTGACTTATAACTTTTATTTACAACAAAAGACAAAAACACATTTTTAAAACATAATTTTAGAGATAGATTTTAATCAAAGTTCATTATAGCAATGGATTCAACTAAATATCTGAATCTAGCTTCGTCAAAAGGTTTTGTAAACAAATCAGCATATTGCTCATTTGTATGAACTTTGGGTAAAATAATCCTCTTTTTCTCAGCTTGATCTATTATGAAATAATACCTGATGTCAATGTGCTTTGTCTTGGAGTGCTGCATCGAATTTTTTGTGATTGATATAGCACTCATGTTGTCAATGTGAATTGGAGTTTCCATGAAAGTCATCCCGTAATCCAGCATTTGATTTTGTATCCAGATGACTTGTGCACAGCAACTTGAAGCTGCAATGTATTCTGCTTTAGCTGTAGAAGTTGAAACACATGTTTGCTTTTTGTCCAAGTTGCATCCCCCATAATCACTGTCAGTGTATGCATACATATTGAACTTGTCATTTTTAGAGTACTAAAACCCAAGTCTTTGGGCTCCCTTTAGGTATCTAATAATTCTCTTGACAACTTGAAGATGTGAAACCTTTGGAGCTGCTTGAAATCTTGCATAGAGACATATTGCAAACATAATATCTGGCCTTGAGGCAGTGAGATACATGAGAAACCCTATCATTGCACGGTACTGATGTTGATCAGTGTCTTGGCCATCTTTGTCTGGAGTCAGCTGATGGTGCACTTGCATAGGGGTTCTTGCAGCAGAGCAGTCAACCATCTTAATTCTTTCCAAAATGCTTTTTACATATTTGGATTGGCTGATGAAGATTCCAGTTGGGACTTGTTTGACTTGTAGACCCAAGAAGAAATTTAGTTCACCCATTGAACTCATTTCAAACTTTGAGTGCATCAGAATCTCAAAGTCTTTGCATAGGTTTTTCTTTGTTGATCCAAAGATGATATCATCAACATAGATTTGAACTAGTAAGATTTCTCCCCCTTCATATTTGATGAATAAGGTCTGGTCAATAGCACCCCTTCTGAAGTTGTTGCTTAGTAGATATCCTGACAAAGTTTCATACCAGGCCCTTGGTGCTTGATGTAAGCCACACAGAGCTTTGCCTAGTTTAAACACTTGAGTAGGATGTGTAGGATCTACAAATCCTGGAGGCTGTTTGACGTATACTTCCTCACCAATCTTTCCATACAGAAAGGCACTCTTTACATCCATTTGATAGACAATGAAATTCTTTGATGCAGCATATGCCAGGAAGATTCTGATGGCCTCCAGCCTGGAAACAAGAGAAAATACTTCATCATAGTCAATTCCTTCTTCCTGAGTGTAGCCTTGAGCGACAAGTCTGGCTTTGTTCTTGACTACAATACCTCTCTCATCTTGCTTGTTCCTGAAAACCCATCGTGTGCCAATAGCATATTTACCTAGTGGAAGATCAACAAGTTTCAAGACATCCTGCCTCCTGAATTACAGCAATTCTTCCTGCATTGCCTCAATCCAGCTGTTGTGTTTGAGTGCTTCATCTATCTTCTTGGGTTCCACCTGAGATAGAAAACATGAAAACAAGCATATATTGGCCTCGTGAGATTTGCTTCTTGTGAGAACTCCTTGGTGGACTTGGCCAATAATATTTTCATGAGGATGTTCTTTGTGGATCCTCTGTGCTGGTACCACCTCCAGCTGTATCCCTTGCTCCAGATTACTTTGATTTTGATCAGGGGTCTCTTCATTAATGGTGGAAGAGTCTTCAACATCATTAGCCACATCAATATTTTCAGCAATAGCATCAGCAGCATCTACAGCATTTACCAAAGAGTCTTCATTTAGATTTTCAGTTTCAGACAGGCTGCTGCTGGTGACATTGGAGAGTCTTGTTCCGGCTTCACTTGCTTCAATTGCGTCCATAACTGATGGAGGATCAATCAATGGTCTTCTCAGACAGATAGAAGATTTGGGAAAATCCAGTCTGTAATCAGTGGAGGCAGGTGTTTGTGTAGACGTAGACTCCATATTTTAGAAGGTGAGAGGCTCAAATATTTGGGAGAAGGAGTCTATGTCAAAGAGCCAGTTTGGGCCTTTTCCCTGCTCACAGACGATGTGTTCTATACATTCCACATTTGCTGATTCTTCCACAATTCTTGTTCTTGAATTGAATACTCTGTAGGCCTTTGACTGAGAGGAATAGCCCACAAAATATCCTTCATCAGATTTGGCACCAAACTTAGGAAGAACCCCATGTGTGATGAGAATGGTGCATGGACACCCAAAAGGCTTTAGAAACCCAATGTAGGGAACTCTTTGAAACCAAAGTTCATAAGGTGTCTTGTTGAGGGGTTTGACAATGAGAACTCTATTTTGCACATAGCAGGTTGTGCTAACTGCTTCTGCCCAGAATGTGAGAGGCAGTTTTGAGTCAGCCAACATAGATCTTGCTGACTCAATTAGAGTTCTGTTTCTCCTTTCAGCAACTCCATTTTGTTGAGGAGTTCTTAGAGCACTGTATTGTCTTTCTATCCCCTTGCTTTCACAGAAACAGTTCAAAGTGTGGTTTTTGAACTCTGTGCCCTGATCACACCTTATGATCTTCACCTTTTGATTGCCTTGGTTTTCTACCCTCCAAATGTAGGATTTGAGAATTTCAGCAGTTTCATCTTTAGTTCTCAAGAAGTATACCCATGAGAATCTGGTGTAGTCATCAGTTATCACCAGACAATATGACTTTTTTCCCATTGACATGACATTTGTAGGACCGAAGAGATCCATATGCAGCAGTTGTAGTGGAGTGTCATTTGTATTCAAGGTCTTGGGCTTGTGAGAACTCTTATGTTGCTTCCCCTTTAAGCAAGCAATGCATTGGTCTTCTAGCTGGAATTCTTTGTCAGGAAGCCCTCTAACAAGATTATCCTTCACCAGTTTGTTACTAGTTTTGATATTAACATGACTTAATCTCCTGTGCCAGATAGCTGATTCATCAACTGAGGCTTTTGATAGAAAACAGTAAACACTCCCAGATGGAGTGACTTCATTCATGTCCAGTACATAGAGATTTTCTTTTCTCTGAGCAGTTAATAAAATCTTTTCTCGAGGAGGTATGGGTAAGCCTGGAGACAGTACAAAGCATTCTTTATCCGTGAAGAGCATCCAATGCTTTTTGTCACAGACCTGAGAAACACTCATGAGATTGAAGTCCAATTCTTTGACATAGTTGACCTTATCAAAGCTCATTCTTTCGTTGGACACAGTTCCTTTTCCAGTAATGGATCCTCCCTTTGAGTCAATTCCAAAGGCAACATATCCTCCATTGAAGTGTCTGAAGTTGGAGAGGATGGATCTGTTGCATGTCATGTGCCTGGAACAACCACTGTCTACCACCCAGGTGTTATTCTTGTGACATGGTTGTCCCTGCACATGATATATATCTAATTAATGGGAGGAACCCAAGATTCTGCAGACTTGAAAAAGATGGTTGTTAGTTTATCCTTTTCCTTATGTTAGAAGTCATTGGAACCAATGATAATGCTTGGAGATGGTTTGGCTTTCCATTGCTGTGTTGGTGATTTTCTAGTTTTCCTCACATTGTCAGCAGCGGATTTTGCTACTGATGTTTCTGGCTTATAAACAGTAGATTCTGCTGCTGATGGCTTTGCTGGAGTGGCAGCATTTTTGGCTGCTGAAGGCTTTGTCTTGGACTTTTCCTTATCAGAAGTGGACACTCTTGCTGCTGGTGGCTTTGCCTTTGATTTCCCTTTACACGCCGTAGACATTTTTGCTGCTGAAGGTTTAACTTTTGTTTTTTCCTGACTTTTCAAGATCAGTAGCTATTTTGTTTACTGTTGATGGTGTAAATCTAGATGAGCAGTTTGCAATCTGGTTGAAGGGATTAAATCTGCATTTGCTAGCAAAGTGGTTGGTCTCACCACAAATGATACAGGTTTGTTGAGGTCTTGACACCTTCACTCTTGGGGGAGATAGAGACTCCCTGAACTTAGTTGCTTTGGCCTCGTAGCTTCTTACATTCTTGTTTCTGTTAGTCTTTTCAAAGACATGCTGCATTGAATTTCTTTGGTATTCCAGGTAATGAAAGCAAGTGCTGGCAGTGTGATTATATCTGCCACACACAAAGCATGATTTAGCCTGTTTGTCTCTTGAAAGGTAGACATAGTCCTTTCTTTGGAACAGATCCTTGAATTTCCATGGATGAGCTTTGTTATGTTCAAAATTGGCTTCTTCTAGGGTCTTTTGAACATATGGAACTTTTTCTCCAGGCGTATGACATATATCAAACACCTTCCTCTTTGTGATCGGCTTTGACTGAGGCTTGGGGTTAGTGGATCCTGATGTCTCTCCCTTTTCAATGTTTAGCTTTCTTCCATCTGGAGGATAGCTAATCTTGATATGTTTGAATGGGACAGGGGCTGGAATAGATGGAATAACAGCAGGAACTTTAGCTCTATTCAGAACAGCTTCAGATGGGGCTGCACTGGTTTCATCATGGTCTGAGCAGGTTGACTCAGATTCCGAAGAGGTAGTGAAGTCTTCGATGAAAGGTTCATCCGTTGAAGGATCAATATTTCGGTTTGCAGTGTCAAGATTTGCAACATTGAAGCTTGGTTCGTGAATGGCAATATAGTCAGCAGGAGGAGGAACAGATTTGTATTGATCATTGTTATACCCAAGTCAAGTCTTTACCTTCTCATGGACTTGAATATCTAAAAGTCTTTGTAACTTTTTGGAGGAAAATTCATATTTTTCAACATGAACTTTCTGTTCTGCAAGTTCCACTCTGGTAGCTTTTTGTTTGACCGGTAGATCATCATTCTGAGTTTCAAGATTAGTTTGTTCGTGTTTTAACAATGAAATCTCTTTCTTAAGGCAGTTAATCTTTTCTTTATAAGTATTTTCAACCTTTTTGAACTCAGATTACATCTGATGAAACTCTTCATTTTGATATATAAGGTTTTGGTTATGCTTTCTATAACCTAAAACTTTATCAATACAAGCTTGAGAGCAAAGATGTTCAAATACCTGAGGTGGTATCTCTACAGTGTCTGCCATAAGAGCTTGGTTGGTGGTAGGAACATCTTCATATTGAAAACTCCAGTCAAAGTCTGAAGTTCCAACATTTGCACAAGCTGCAGTTTGAGCTGGAAGAGTTCCTTGCTGTTGCCTGGGCTGACCTTGGTAGCCTTGTCTTTGATGGCTGACACCCGGATTGGCTTTTGGGACCTTGCACTCCCTAGCAAAGTGACCCAATTGGTTACAGTTGTAACACCAGATATTGCTTTTATCCAACCCCACTCTGGTGTTTGAATTTTTGCTTGGAACAGATCTCCCGGTTCTAGAATAGAACGTTTTTGTTCCAAGGGAGAGCATGGCATATGAGTGCTGAATATCCATTTCTTCAAGATCATCTGGATGAAAGCATTCTAGATCCTCTTTTATGAAGTACATGCTACTTGGGTTGTCAGAGACAAAAGCAGTAGAGGTTGACTGTTGAGGAGGGGCAATAAGAGGAAGTGGTGATGAGTTGGATTGTGAAGCAGTTGGTGTTTGAGGATGAGTGACGATGGGGAGATAGTAATTGCTTGCACTAGGACCGGAGTGATCAGAGTGAAGCGCAGATGAGATGGTGGAGGAAGTAGAGGCTGATTGATGATTGGATCTCCTTTCCTTGGCTTGAATCATTTCTAATTCAAATGTTTTCATCATGCCAAAGAGCTCTGTCATATTGAGAGTTTTTAAATTCTCCGTTCTTCTTATAGACACTGTATATAGTGTCCAGCAGCTCGGGAGAGATCTGATAAACTTTTTGAGAATTTCTTCATTCTCTAGCTTTACTTTGGAGCACTGCAGTTCTCCCACCAGGTATGTGTACCTATTATACAGAACGTTTAGTGACTCACCTTCCTTCCAGACGAAGTTTTCGTACTGCTGCTTCAGGATGTCCCTTCTGTTTTCTTTGACTTCCTTTGAGCCAGCAAACATCTTCTCAAGAGCCTCCCAGAGCTCTTTAGCAGTTTTGTAACTTCTGAAGTTATGAAAAACTTCATTTGGAAGGCACATTTGGATAGCTCCTAGTGCCTTGAAGTCCACCTCCATCTTCTTTATGTCCTCTTCTGAGTACTTGGAGGGCTCCTTCGGGACTAGTGGTCCTCCAGAATCAGCAGAGGCCACCATGGGAATGTAGGGTCCATCCCTGATGGATTTCCACATTCCGTACTCTTGATAACAGAAGAAGCTTTCCATGTGATTCTTCCATATGTCGTAGTCTTCCTTAGATACTAACCTTGGTAGTCGGTTGATGCTGCCGATGTCTTCAAATCCATTGCTCTCCGCCATCTTTATTTTGTGATTTTGGGTGACTTGATCAAAGAGAAAGTTTAGAATAGAACCAGAAGTGATTAAACAAGTGTGAGTTTGTTTAATCTGAGCCAAAGCTCTTATACTACTTGTTAGATCGTGAAAGTACAAGATGGTTCTGTTCTTAGTTGAAATTGGCAGAAACAATAGCAACTACACAAGTATTATCGAGTAAACAGAAAGAATACTAATAAGAACACTGTTGTATTAAGCTTTTGTGAATAAACGATTACAAATGAAAACTCTATCAAGAAGCACACTTACAATGAAGTGTTTACACAGTATTTATACTAACTTAGAATCAAGACAGACCCTTGATTATAAGGATTAGGTCTAACACAGACCGTTGATCTTTTGTACAAAGCTAATAATACAGGTTTAGTCTAAACTAGCTAACTTTATTGAAGCGTCTTCTTTATGCATCATTACTTGCATGCTTTGAGAAGAGCATTGTTTTCCATCATTGGTTGCACCACTAAGGTTCCTTCTGCTTTGAGTGTGTCAGTAGCTTTTGCAGAAAGTTATCAGTGACGCTTGGCATGGATAGTCAGCTGCAACGATTTATCTTCAAGGCACAAGGCTGTCAGCAGCAAGGATGAGGTTCAGCATCAAGACTGATCTGTTGAACGCTGCTGATAAGCCTATCAGCAGCAACAAGTGTTGAACGCTGTTGATAAGCCTATCAGCAGCAACAAGTGTTGAACGCTGCCGATAAGCCTATCATCAGCAACAGGTGTTGAACGCTGCAGATAAGCCTATCAGCAGCATTTGTACTTAGAAGAATTTTGTTGCAATCAGTCTTTGGTTCTACATACCTGTTTCTCCCCCATGGGAAAACAAGTAAAAGTATGATGTTTTGTGTGCATGTTTCTCCCCCAACAGGAAAACGAGTAAAAAGGGGCCGTGAAACTCACCTGAGTTGTGTACGAGTAGATAGCCATTAGCACCACACAAGGATGCAATAGAAACCAAAATTGGTGTGCCTGAGTACGGTCTACAAATGCCCTAGAATTACAAGCAATGTAGTTAGGGATACAATGGGATTTGTGACAACGACACGGAAGATTAGAACGTCTTAAAACATTCTAAGGACCAATGAGTAGACGAACGTGTCTACGGGAATATAGGTTTCTTAATATAATAATTAAGATAACACGTTACGTGCCGAACGTTAATACCGAACAATATTAATTAATAATTAAATATATTCGCGCATTTGTACCATTAAAATAATGGACAGGAAAATAATATAGTTAATATATTATTTTTAAGGAAATACATGATCATTTAAAATGTATAACAAAATAATAAAGCCATTATTTATATCCGGATGATAACCACGTGGATAATAATATAAATAAATATATTATTTTTAGTTTGAAACGTTTCGTGAAGTTTATCACCGAGGTGAAGATAATATATATAAACATATATTATTTTTAATTAGAGTCACGGGATGAAAATAATATAGATATATTATTTTAAAAGTGGGGAATTATATTAAAAGGATTTATAAAATCAAACCCGAGCCTACGGATGATTTACGGAGTTAAAACACATTAATATATTATTATAATAATATAGGGCATTGGTTTTATATTAAAATAATAACTAAAAATTAGTTTAAAAAGAAATGGGGGTGGAGGGACTCGAACCCGGGTCTCCTCCCCCAAAGCCAAACGTCCTAACCACTCATGCCCGCTAGGGAATCGCAAACAAACCCGTTTCTGTTTGGTTAAATCATAAAACTCAAAAGGATCTCCTCCCCATATGAACTAACAATCGAATCCCGCCCAGAATCCATGAATTTTGAAAACGAATTGAAACAGAAGCATATGGGTTTTGATTACAAGGCAAAAACGAATCTGATTACGAGTTCAATTAGGAAAACATCAATTATTGAGTCGATAAATCGTGGATTGGATGGCCGAACCCTAGTTCAAGAACTCAAAATCAAATTGACGGATTTTGGTAATAAAAGTTGTTATAACCATAGGGCTTTTACTAATTAAGGTGTTGCGAAACTGCTGGTGTAGTTTAATTTCATTTAAATCAAGTGTAGATAGGAGTTCGATTAGGCCAAAATACGTATGAACCTTTGATACGGTTCGGGTTAAATTTTGTGATATAAGCCCTGTATTTCATCGGGCTTTCAATTAACAGGTGAAACCAAAACTAAAGGTGTAAGAATTTACCAGAATAGGACTCAAATTGATGGTATACGAGTAAATGGGGTTTTTGACTTACGTGAGCATGGTCTCCGGCAACTCTGTTGCGACTCCGGCCAAACTAATGTGTGCAAAAGTTTTAGAAAGGTTCGTTCAACGTGTGCAGATGTTCAATTTCAAAATGAATGATCGAATTGATATGCCTATGATGATGGTCGACGGTTACAGTTTCTACAATCATAATGGGATTAAATTCGAGCTTCATGACAGTGATTAAGGCTATAATAGTGGTCGTTAATGGTGTTAAATTGAATTACCGTTACAATTTCAAACATAATCTGGTTGTTGGTCACGAATTTAGATCAAAGGAAGCTACGGGTTTGACTAAAAAGTCAATAGAACATTTTTCAATCCAATTTGACTTCAAAGAGTCAAAGGAGTGGGTTTGGTTAATCACAACTTTGGTCCTTGTAGTTTCAGTTTTTAATAAAGGCAGAATCAGTCCCTAAGGTTTGAGATGAGTTAAGAACAAGTTAGTTTGACTATCAAAAGTCAACAGGAACATCATATTCGAATTTTGACCTTAAAAGTCAATAGAGTTAGAGTTTGGACTAATGGCATAACTAGTCCCTACAGTTTTAGCTTAATATATGACAGAATTAGTCCCTGAAGTTAGAGGTAGAGTTAACTAAGTTAGGATTTAACTAGAATTGTTTAACGGAGTTAACCCTAAATAGCCGGATGTAACAGGGTGGAACCCCGTTGATATATTGGCTGCCAAATTTTGTCCTAAGTATTACCAGTGCATGACTAATAACTACCCAATCTATTGAGTTAAAAGTTATATAGAAGTAATAAAAACATTTTCAAAAATAATCTTAAAACAAAAGTCTTAAAAATCATTTTGCATAAACGGGTTTATAAAAACAGCAATTAGAAATACCGTTGAAGTGAATCAAGGAACAAATAGGGAAGATTAGGAAGCACAACAGAAAGAAAGAAATAAGTTTATGCACATTTTTACTTTATTACCCTTTACCTTCCGTTTTCATGTGAGAAATTTGAACCTATTCGAGCATTATCACGAATACATCAAGTTTTTGACGCCATTTCACATGATCATTTCATTTAATAGAGTGAATGCTAATTATTGCTTTGCATGTTAGAACTTGTGTAAAATATAAATTTCAAAATCACGGACTAAAAGAATGCATAAAAATGATTGAGGCACTAGGATTAACCCCTTTTCTTTAGCCTTTTCTTTTCCTTTACCTAACCTAAACATTATCCTCTAGTTAGCCCCTTTGAGCCTAAACCTTTCGTTTCTAAACCCACGTATCAAAACCATTAAACTAGAAAAATTAGCCTTTTATCTTTTAACCACTTTTAGTTAAAAATCGACTTGGCTATGATTTAAAGAATGATTATCCTCCAAAAGTTTATAGATCCATCCTATGTTCGAAGAAAGAAACTAATGAAAAGAAGAATTATTATGTAAAGAAGAATTATTGTGATAAGAAAAAGGGGCAACCAAAAAGGAATTCATAATCGCCCAAGAAAGTGAAGAAATCTCATCAAAAGAGAATCAAACTGAACAATTCATGGAAAATGATAGCAATGAATATTTCAAAGATAAGAAGAAGTTGACATTCTTGAAGGAAGGGATTTGGTCTTGACGATCTGACCTTAAAAGAGTCCTTAGATTAGTCACAATGTCTAATCTAAGTTGGATGAAGGAATCAATTACCTTCTTATCATTAAGCCAAGTCAGATTTTTAACATTTAGCCACTTTTTCCAAATACTTCCTACCCTTATCCCTAAGCCAATCATTACAACCATTTATAAAGCCCTCTTGATTTATGCACACATATTTTATGTCAATTGATGGAGATTTGATTTCTATACAAGCCTATGATTATACAAGCATTAATTATAGCATTGAGTGTTCTCCTTAGCATACTATATCGATATATTTAACCCGAGTGTTGAGTGAACATTTGTGAGACTGTAATTTTGTGCATAATCATAGTTCCATCAAGTATGTTGGGCTTGTTACCCTATTGTGGAGAAACACTCGAAAGGTATAACCACCAAATCATTGTTTTTAAGAGGGCCATTCAGCCATTTGGGACAACAGCTTTGGATTAACATTTAATCAATATCGTACTTCTACGGGTATAATCATGCATGAGTTTGCGTGAGGACAAGCAAATTTTAAGTGTGGGGTATTATGATATGACATAAATTACACATGTTTTACACGCATAATTATCCCCGAAATCTTCACAATTAGAGATATTATGATAATAATTGATGCCTAATCCAGTCATTTGTGTTCTGATAAGATAATTGACCCAAATTTACAAAAAAATGAAGAAAACACTCAAAATCAAGGTAAAATCAGCATTCAGGGGCTAATTGAACGAAACCGGACGAAGAAGGTCAAAGATGGGAGTCCAAAAGTCAACAGGGACCAAACTAGGGCATTGAACGGTCATGCATTGCCTTGCACGACATTGCAAACCATAATTTGGGTCCCTATCCTCTCCTGTATTGCCTGATTCCGCACGTGAAAGAAATGGGTACTTTGCATGCCCGTGCAATCCAATGCACGGCCGTGCATTGCCAAAAACTTTGCCTATAAATAGCAAGCTCATTCTAGTGTTTTAGGTGTCCATTACCAAGAGGTGTGAAGGCCTTAGTGCTCTGCTAAGAGCCGGAACTCTCTCTGTTTTTGTCCGTTTTAGCTTTTCTTTGTTTATTTTCTATTTCTAAGTCTTGTAACACGAAACGATTCTTCTTTTTTGAGAAAGCAAGAGACAACCAATACCCACTCTCCCTTGGTGTTGGAATACTTCCACACATTATCTAAGGGTTAGTGGAGTCCCTTGTATGGTCATTTATGGCTAGTTCTCTTGTGTTGCTCAAGTTGGTTGAACGGTAAATAATTAATGAAGTATTTTTAGTATGTTATGTTTTTAAATTCTTTACTATGAGTTATCTTAAAAAGAAAAGAATAAGTGATCTTTAAACCGATCTAATAATCTTAAATCTTGTGAGTTACTTAAGCAAGACTTCTTGTTTGGGATGCTTATTTGATGTTTGTACGGTCTATATACAAATCTTGGTGCTAGCATGGCCAGTTAGTATAGATTTAATATTATGGGTTGATTGGAGGTTTGGGTATTCAGCAGACCGTTTGAGACAGACCGGGCGGTTTGTGTCGGTAATTCTTTACTTCTATCGTATCGGCATGCATAGGATTTCTAACGGGAGCCCTAGGGTTTGGTCTTGAGAATGAAAGTATTAATTATTTAAAAAAATATTATAAGTAAAGACAACTATTTAAGAACATAATTTGTTAGATCCGAGCGTTCATAAAGTAGCTCTAGAGGGAGTTGCGCATTCCGACTTTCCAAAGGTAGTTACAAGACTTGACGTACGTCAGTCATTGGATAATCTTAGTCCGAATAATGAATTGTAAGATACCGACGGACTTGAGACCCCGTTTAGGGTCCGTTATATTGATTAAGGAACAGCTGGCCGACCGTATCCACTGTTCCGTTACAAAATACTAACTCCCCTATCGAAAGGGTTAGTACTAGTAACTATGACAAACCTTACTTTAAATATATCATTAATTAACAAGGAATAACAACTAGAGTAAAACCTTAAACAATATAATACTTCTAATTACATTTCTTATCTTTTTATTTTCCTTTTAAAACAAAACCCATTTTCCAACTTATTATCCTAGTCAGACAATAGCGAGGTTTGAGTACGGGATCCGTGTCCATGGTTCGATACTTGGTTCTTACCCATACTTTACTACGATGCGATAGGTACACTTGCCTATTGTGTGTGTATTTTGTTGAAGTAATTATCATTTTAATTTATAAATTCAAAACCTGATTTTGTGTTGCTCCAAATAGAATATATTTATTACTAAAACTACGCCATCAAGTTTTTGGTGTCGTTGCCAAGGATATATATATATTTGAAATTTTATCTACATATAAAACACACATCAATATACATGACATACTCGTGCAATCATTAACTCTGTACAAGCCAACAGTAACATTGATAGATCTATTGTGTCTGACAAATCCACCCGGGTAGGGTGATTGTTACCGACATTACGTTAGGGTAACCTGTGTGTTATGTCTCAATCATAAGGTTTGATTGTGCACCTAGTTTAACTATAGATTCTCCATAAATGCCTTATATACCATGTATCATATGAGTTGTATAAAACATTTGAACTTTATTTGCGATGTCAAAACCTATGTACACTCACCAAGTTTTTAGTTGACCTCGTTTTTATCATGTTTCAGGTACGAATGTTTGAGTTTGATCAAGTTGCTTTCACTTAAGTTTGAGGACCTAGAATTCTAATTTTAAATGAATTTGTTTATGTAATTTCCATTATTGTATTGTGGATTTGATGTTTTGGATTATGAAATGAAATTTGATTGCTTAATTATTTCAACTTTAGTAAACCATGAGCTTATGAACAGTCTACATGTCCCGCCCCGACGTTTCCGCCGTCGGTTGGGGTGTGACAGATTGGTATCAGAGCCTTGGTTATAGGGAATTACGTTATTAGACACCTTTAACCTAGACTATAACATTAGGACAACCATGTTATGCCATGCTCTTTGTTATATGATATTTACCACATTATTAGGTGCTACATGTTTACTACCTTGTGTGATTATCTTACATGTTATTCTAAGTATTACATCGCATAATACAATACATGATAGTTTATGTGCTACTGTACTTGATAACTCACATGCTTATACATAATGCTATCTATGTAATATCTTCTTTACGACACTGTTTGATTTCATTTAACCTATTTGATCCCATTAAATGCTACCCTAAGTCTTACCACACACTTAATCATACCTAAGTCTTTATACACACTCATTCTTACACACTATGTCACCATCATCTTTTGTGAACAAGACTCAAACCATTGGGCCTAATGCCCATTAATAAGAAACTAAGGAGCCCACTTATCCTCCAAGAAGAGGAAGCCTGATGGAGTAAATAAACATCACCTTTGGGCCTCAAAGCCCATTCCATAATGATTCTCATCATGACCATGAACCCAAACGATAGTGTTGTTAGTACATGATGGCTGGAAGAGTGTATGTAGACCCATGAGAGATTCTGGCTAAGGAAAGACCAGGTACTTAAGGGTGTCCCTTGTGACCCACCCCTCTTTCCTGTGAATTCTCTTCATGGGTACACTACTTATAGGGTAAGTGTTAATCCCAAAATACTATTGTGAAGACTCGGTGTCATGACTAGTCATACTGTAAATTCATGAAAACCCCTATATTTAACACTTAGTATATTTTTTTATACCGCTTACAATCTTTTCCAGTTTTTTGCTTGACATGGACTCGTACTCTCCTCCCTCCATGGTATACTATCTCGGAGCAGAGTCTGAATAGAAAGAAAACATTGGATCACCAGATTATCGGTCATCAACACCCCCAGCTGCTAGATCAATGTTTGACATAAGGGCAGATTGGATCAGGAACACTGGACCGAGACTTCGAGCATCTGGATCACCTCCATCAAGAAACCGGTACCAGGCACCCCATCTACACAACCAGTTACCATCCCTTGTGAGAGACCCCTACCTAGCACCCGACCCATATCACCCTGACCCAAGGTCAAGGCAAACCATGGCACCCACTAGTGTTATGGGAGTCCCATTTGATGCCATCCACCAATATGTGAGAACCTCAGAGTTTGTGAGACAAGGGATGGTGCACGGGATAAGACACGACCTGCTAGGTCAGAGACTAGACAGCCTAGTGGATCCAGTGTGGTGCGAGGAGGAGAAAATTGCAAGCCTGGAATAAGACAAGGAAATACTTGAGGAACGCACGGAAGCAACTAGAGTTGAGGCTAGATTTGCTGTCCGAGTAACCATAGGGATGTTCGTCTTGGTGCTTATCTCCTTCCTAGTGGAAAGCTACCTAAGACGTTAGCAGGAGTTTTCTATTTCTTGTCTTTAAATTTCAGTTTGAAAACCACCACCTTATGTTTGGATTAAGCTTTCGACATTTTATCATTTAATGCTAAGTTTTATATTACAATTTTAATGCCATCACTCGTTGATTTAATATTACCGTCATATTTTCATCAAGATCACCCAAACATCATCTTCTCATTTATTGCAAATTAGTACGCGTACCTAAGCCTCCGTTGCAAACTAATCATTTTATTTATTTAAACAACATCACTCTTTTGCTCAAGCAAAGCATCTATCAAGCCCTTAGTTTATTAATATTATTTGGAATATATATTTTCAACAAACCTTTTTACTTTGTAAGAAAATTTAATACGACTCGTTTTGTAAAACATTATCTAAATAAATTATGACTTTGGTTTCGTTAAATTTAATTATTATCAAACCTTGGCTTAATTACTAAATAATTTAGCCATTATTTTTCTTTTGAAACATTCTCTTTATGATAATTAAAAATTAATAAAAAGGTTTTCCTATAAATTATCAATTTATTTAGATTATTCAACTCATTATTTTCACCATTTTATTAACTTACAAACAAAAATAAATTACAATTACTTATTTATTTCCAAACAAAGAGCACAAATCCGTTATTCGTAAGCACATTACTCTGAGTATCTACAAAACCTTCTCGTTATCTTGCACCTTCGGAAATGTATGTGTGTACTGCCACTTCTAAGAGATGAATCATTTCACATGTGCGTCAACCATCCATATAAACCCCAACAAGATTAAAAATTTAAAACCCAACTATCCACATTATACATGAACACGCTTGTCCGCAACACTCGTCCACCTACAAAATTCGATAGTGTACGTTACTCATGAGATTCAATAAACTTACTTATGAACGTTCACAATATACATAATACCAAATTGATCACATGATACATAATACATGAAGCTTAGTTGTTCACAATATACATAATACCAGATTGATCACATGATACATAATACATGAAGCTTAGTTGTTCACAATATACATAATACCAGATTGATCACACGATACATAATACATGAAGCTTAGTTGTTCACAATATACATAATACCAGATTGATCACATGAAACATAATACATGAAGCTTAGTTATTCACAATATACATGATAGAAGATCGATAACATGATACATGAAACTTGATTTGTATGTAATATACATGATACTAGATTGGTCACATAGTACATGAAACTTAGTTGTTCGTGATACACATGATAATAAATTGTTCACATTATACATGAAGCTCATTTGTTTACTATATACATGATACTAAACTACTCACATTATACATGAACCCGTTTGCTTACAATGTACATAACACTAGATCATACATGAAACTTGAGTGTGTACATTATACACGAAACTAAATTATTCACAATTGTTGGAATTGATTGATCACATTATACACAAGGCATGATCATTCACTTTATCCATGAAAGTTAAAAGCTGCAAAACTTTAAAACTACTCAGGGTTTGACGTATTCTTGTTCAAACACGAGGAAGCTGCAAAGCTTTAAAACCACTCGGGTTTGACGTATTCTTGTTCAAACACGAGTAAACTATGGAATCTAAGTTATGCCAGCTTATTACTCTTTAGATACTAATTGACCTTACTATCTAGGGACAGTTAGTTATTAGCAACTTATACGTGAAAACAATAGATATGAACTAAGTAAAAATTTGTGCCCTCTCTTGACCCGCACACAACGGAAGGATCTATACGGACCATGCGACGATTCGAGTAAGTACGGGTGCATACGTAATTATAAAAATCAGCGCATGAAAAACATAGTAAATTCTGTCGTGTGTTATGACATAAAACCTATGCGATATATAGTGATGAAACTAATGCGATATGATAAGGACATGGTGGATACGCCGCTGCTACTTCCTATATATAAGTGTTCCTGTAATATTGTCAGAAGTAGCGTTGTTCGTTTCATGTGAAGTTTTGTGTTATTTTGACCTTGACCAACGTTTGAGAAATCTCCTGTCTAGTGACCTTTCCTTAACAAAATATACTACATCCTAAACAAATTTTAACCATCAAGTCCTCATCGTTTCCATCCCACCTCAAACCTAAACCTTATCATCAGTTATACCCCTCAAACCGACAATCAATGCTCGTTAAGCACCCAAACACACCTTTTTGTTGATTCAGTAGCCTCAACTAGTTGAATTTCGGGACGAAATTCCCTTAACATGGGGATACTGTAACATTCTGGATTTTTCATGTATTTGTTTTGGTACAATAAACAACATTTCAATCCTGATCCTGCTGCAATACCCTTTATTATCTATGCAAACATTATAATCCAAATTTTTCATTCAATACAAGCTCTAATAAATTTTTTTTATACACACACATCTCTAATTCAAAGGATTTTACATTCTTACAATTTATTCTATATATATATATATATAGATGAAACTTAATTTTATAAAATATTATAACTAAAACTTTTTTTACATTCCAAATTTTGTTTATTTATAAGATTTGTAAAGTTTTAAACGAAAATCACATTATACATATATTTATATAAATATTCATAATTTAAATGAACAATTGAACCCTCAACATGAACCCCCACCTTTAATTTTGAACCCTTTCACCCTATTTTGACCCCATTCAAGGCATGTTATACCTATTTTGACTTTTAAAAGTCAAACAACCTAAAACCTTGCAATTAACTGATGTTGTCGATCGAATCTGGTTGTTATAGACTTCCCGTGCATGCATAATCGATCCTAGACCATCCACAGGCCCAATTAAAGTTCAATTTGATCAAACCCGCAGCTAAATTAAAAATTCAAACAGTTTGACCTTCCTAAGTCAAACCACGATCAATTCATTGCCAAATATGGAAATTTAAGCACGTTTAGCACCCGCAAATCACGCCCTGATTGATCGCGAGTGAATTAAGTCCCAAAGCATGACCCGATTCATCGTAATCAAGCGAATCAACGCGTAATTTCGTCCGACAGCCGTCACCTTGAAGCCTTTAATCAAATCTTTCTTTAAGGATGGAATTGAACGAATTAACTCACCCCACACCTTCGCATACTCACACACAAACTCTCTGAACTCCCAATTGATTCGCATATCACCTCTGACCTCTGATCGAGTGCCAAGAACACCAGACCTGTGCCTCTAGCCGTCAGCCTTTAATACCCAACCAAATCAGGTGAGGTTTATCTCATTCGATTCATTTTCGTTCGTACATAGAAAGCCCCTTATCAATTTACAGAAATCGAGTATATCAAATTCAATTTCTGTTAATTTCGTGATCCAGTTCATACTATTTTAAATAGGGGATTTCGATTTAGTTCGTTTATTGTATTTAAATTATCGGGTTCATACATTACCAACAAAACCACTTGGTCCGACTGGTTAAGTTATTGCCCCATCAGACCAAGTGGCGTGGGTTCAAAACCCACATATCCGGCTTGTTTTTACGCGTTCCTTTAAACCCAGACCGGCCCCCTTATGTTTATGTGTTAAATAAAATTCGAACAGGTTCTGTATGAGGGATGCACCCCTGATCCAGCAGTTAACGCGTGATTCTTGCACCGGGCAGACCCGGGTTCGATTCCGGGCGAGCCCATTTATTTTTACACCTCGTTTATAATACCATCCTTATGGTACAAAAACTATTCTATGAAACCTAATACTATTTAGAAATACATTAATAAACAAATTTTCAATAAGAACTAATATTTTTACAATTTAAATGATTTGGAAACCACATTTATAATATAAATAAATTATGTTTATTAAAGTCATTAGTTTTAATTAAAAGCTTTTATCTTACCTATTTCTAGGTTTTGTAAAAAAATACACCATCAAATTTTATAAAATCAATTCCTAATACTTTAGAATTTAAACCCTATTCAAATAAACATAATTTTTCCTAGATATATATTTATATATTTCATTTATTTAGATTACAATTATAATATCACACTACTTTTAAATACTCGCTATTTTAAATAAATAAATAAAGGGATTCATTTATTTAAAGTATTAAAAACTAAAACTCCAAGACAAGTAATATTTTTTCTTTGAAATTTATATATATACTTTGAAACTTACATTTTTATATCAAACTTTTATTTAATACAAATATCAACTTACATACATCTTTTTACATTAAATGGCAACACTTTTTGTATAAATCCCTATACTCAAAACCCGTTGAAACCCTAAACCTTGCCTTACACTCTAGGTTAACTTTGTGATTTGCAAAAGAATCACTTTTGCTACCTTTTCCTCGTGCTATCTACACCATTAATACAACTGAGTTTAACATAGCCCCTTTTTATATTTTGCACATTTTTGGGTGAAACATGATTACTCTTAGAAAACTCTTTGCATTTACAACTATACAATTCAATAATATGATGCTATGTGTTATTTGTGCTTTATGCTTCAATGCTATAAGTTAATACTACATATACATGACATACTCATGCAATCATTACTCTGTACAAGCCAACGGTAACATTGAGAGATCTATTGTGTCTGAAAAACCCACCCGGGTAGGGTGATTGTTACCGACATTACATTAGGGTAACCTGCGTGTTATGCCTCAGTCACAAGGTTTGATTATGCACCTAGTTTAACTATAGATTCTCCATAAATGCCTTATATACAATGTATCGTATAAATTGTATAAAACATGTGAACTTTATTTGTAGTGTCAAAACCTATGTACGCTCACCAACTTTTTAGTTGACCACGTTTTTATCATGTTTCAGGTACGAATTTTTGAGTTTGATTAAGTTGCTTTCACTTAAGTTTGAGGACCTAGAATTCTAATTTAAATGAATTTGTTTATGTAAATTCCATTACTTTATTGTGGATTTGATGTTTTGGATTATGAAATGAAATTTGAATGTTTAATTATTTCAACTTTAGTAAACCATGAGATTATGAACAGTCTACATGTCCCGCCCTGACGTTTCCGCCGTCGGTTGGGGTGTGACACAACGTCTCTAATGTGTGACATTAAATAGTGAGAAGGATCCTTGTTGTAGTCTTGATGGAATTTCTCTTTCAAGTTACGGATCATGTCATAAGCAGACAACATCTAGAGTGATTCTTTAATCTCAGGGTCAACAGATTCTAGCATAAGGTCTAATATAGCATGGGTATCATCCTTAAGTTTGTTCCAAGCATTTAGAACGAACTCGCTAGCATCCTTAGGTGGCTTTTTAGGTAAAGGGAATTTAAGAATATGTAATTTCTTGTTATATTTGAGGACGTTATTCAGATTGTAGTACCAGGTCAAGAAATTCGTTCCATCGAGTGTAACGTTTAGGATGTTGTTAAGGCGCTCTAGGATAACTACATCAGCAGATTTACACATATACAAAAACTCAAATAAGGTTTAGTATTTTCATGCTTGAATATCCTAATATAAACTAATGACCCAAAGGCAAAAATATATATAATTAGGAATGAGATCCCGGTTCACCATGTCTCAGTGAATGGCTGAGCACTCTCCACTGGTATACCTAGGTAGGTATGAAAATACCAATCGTGTCGACTACCCAATTCTCGGTTTGAGGGGCATGACAAGAAAGGTCTAGCTTTGGATACCTTTCCCTCAACTACGCCCACTTAAACGACTTAAGTGATATTTGTCCTATAATTGTGACCGTATACCCAGCCTAAGTGACTCAATAATCGCGATTCTACCTTCAACTAAAATCGTAGGGCCGGATGCAGGGTAATTCACTAACACTGACGTTTCAGATAGATTAGTTGAAGTGTCATAATTTAGGGTGTCGCAGAAATATCGATTTTGATTGGGATTTCTTTTATGTTTTCAATTACCGGTTAAGGGTCAAAAACATATTGGACAACGAGGAGCATGAACCAAGTCGTGCAAAATTTTAGTAAACCAATTTTACAAATTATAAATTCGTGAAACGATTTCAACACTGGACACGATCCAATTTTAAATACCTTATTTTTAAACTAAATTGGTCGTTAGTCGCGAATTTAATTTTAAACTAATTAACCTTTAATTAATTTAAATATGTTTTTAAATAAAACAATTAAATTTAAAAACCCGTTTTAATCATTTAAATAAAAAACTACTATTATATAATTACCTTTCCGAGAAATTTTTAAACCTTTTAATATTTTCCTCGTTTTATAAGATTGTGTTAAATGTTTTATAAAATATTTGTAGTGTAAATTATTATCCTAAATAATTGAAGCAACCACAAAAAAATGAAATGACCATCGAGCCATTAGTAAGTTTGTTTGGTTTCGTTCGAGCCATCAAACGAGTAACCGAACCGATGTAAGGGACAACAAATAAAATATAAACTTGTCGCCTCCCACTTAGTCCAAGATCTACAAATCATGTCTTTGTCAATCTTCTGTCTTCAAGTCTTCGTCATGTTAGGTTTACAATATTTTATACTTTTACAATAAAAAAAATAAAAGGAGCCTAACTATTACATCCGGGTTTCAAATAACACAAAAAAGAATATAAAACAACTATGACAAACAAAAATCACGGGTCACTAGGGCTCGATGTAGCAAACACAATCACAGCCAAAACGGTAAAGGTTCGATCTTTTGTTAACCAAAAGTGTTAACAAATAAAACGAAGATCGAAAAACAAATAAATATGTCTAAACGCCCGTAAAGGTGGCTCTGATACCACTGTTGGGATTTTATGCACCAGTTTTATCATTTAAAACAAAACTTATAAAATCAGATTTACAAAGGCGGAAGCGTAAATAATAGCACACGATAATAAAGATCTGATGTTTATCCGACAGTGATCCGATACACAGCGTTTAGACAATAAAATATATGAAACACAACCATAGGGTGTTTAGGATTTATAACTTTGACGAACAACTGGTTTATAACACTCGAGTACAAAGAACATCACACTTTATGACAACTAACTAGCTCGTCACACGAACCCGTCACACGAAAACCTTTAAATGAGAACCCGGTTCTCTTTCCCTTTCTCCGGTTCGGCTCGCGAGAAAGACAAGGAACACAGCGGCGGCCCACAACTGTGATGGCGGCGGCGAGTGGTGGTTGACGGTCGCTGGTCGCGGTGGCAGTGGGGTGGCCGGCTGAGGTCAATGACGTAAAAGGGGGGTCGGCTTCTCCTTCTTGCGCAAAAACCCTTGGTGGCTAAAACTAGTATCAGGGTTTAAGGAAGATGATATATTTATAGTAACTCTAATTATACTTAAAACCCTAAACAATCAACCTTTAATTATTAACTGATTAACACTTAATCAGTTCTAGTCCTTTTATTTATAATTACACTAATCATAAATAAAAACTTGCGCAAACCGATCACTTTATATTTAACTGTTAAATATAAAATCGCGACTAAATATATATATCACTAACATATGCATATAACCTCATTCCGTCTATAGTTATATTTAATTATTCTAAATAATTAAACATAAAGCAATTAATAAATATTTCTATAAATATTTAATCAATTGAATTCTAAATTCTAGTTTCGTGTAATAACGTTTAATAATTAAACGATATAATTTGTTCTTTGCCCAAAGTGTAACCCTTCGGATTGAACCTTGATAGCAACATTGATATTAATGATGATCGGACATCTAATATCCAACAATGATTCCATTGCAGACTTTTTCGAGGACGAAAAAAGGTTAAGTGTGGGGATGTTTTATTTAGTGCAAAGCACACATCTTTATTCCTTTGTATTTGTGCGATAGTTTGTATTCATTTTGAGTCGTTTTAATTTCGTATTGAGTCTTTGTTGTATTTTCAGGAGCTCGTGTGGATAACAAGTCAAATCATGAAGAAAACGAGCAAGAGAAGTAACCCGGGGATCAAAATTCAAAAAATGTTGGAAAATAGTCCCTCGTGGTACGTGAGGAATGAGAAGATATACCTCGTGGTACGTGAGGACTTCCTAAACCGGGCGCGACTAATTTGTCCATAGCGGTACGCGAGGGGCTTGCCACAATCTCTCGCGGTACGCGAGAGACCTGTAAATACGCAAAAAAGCCAAAATTGATGAATTAAAAGATTGGGATTTCAATTAGGTCAGGATTTCTAGTTTTAGCCGTCAAGAGAAGAGTCTAGGGCGATTTTGGGAGATTGGAGAGCAATAGGAGTGCAAGATTCAAGCTTCCGGATCCGGGTTCGTTAGTATTAGCGTATTCGATTTCCAAGTTTCAATCTTTTGTCTTTGAATTGTTAAATTGAACCATGATTCTGTCATTTACTTCTGTTATGGATGTTTTAAGCATGATCTTTGGCTAGATCTTTGATACTGCCTGGGTCTATGATGAATACTTGATAAAGTATTGATTTTTATCGAGTTTTGGTTATTTTGAATGGATTAATGATTTTTTTGTAAACGATCTTGGTTTGATAATTATGATGTATGTGCTTGCTTTATTCTGATTGAATATTGATTATAATCCCGCATATGTTCTTGTTGAATGTCTTTCAGTTAGAGACGCATGTTTTAGTTGCTTGCTTCATTGTTGGTAACTGTGATGGTATTGCTAGACGTGGTAATCCATAGGGAGAGTAATTGGATTTGATTTAGAGTGAGTGTTCTTCCTATCTCGATACCCGAAAGGTGAGAGGTTGTCGGTTAGTCTTTGTATTAGGATTCTAAGTTAAACATGTATGAGAGGAAGTTTCCCTTAGGTTCTAGTATCTGTTTCTATTCCGTGTCAACATGTTTTTTCTAAGATTACCCCGTGCATCTTATATGTATTGTGGACAGTGAGACTGAAAGGTGATATGTCTTCTGGGTACATTATCATTGTTGGAGAGACTGAAAGTTAATCCGACCATCTAGTGAGTTTAGTTCATTTTTAGGTTCCTTAGTTGGTGAGACCCTGAGAGTGATTAGGGATCCACTTGGTTGTCTAGAGTTGTTTTCCTTAGAAACCCAGATCCATCATAGTTTCCATAACCGGTAAAAGTTGAGCCTTGAAAGTAGGATTCCGACCTAGGTAGTGTTCTTTCCATTCCTGGTATTTCCCTGAGTCCTTTGTCTGGATAGTTAGATTCGTTCTTAGTTTTCTGCATTCCTTAGTTTAATCAGTAGTGTAGAAACCCCCCAACCAAATCATCTTAAGTCCGAGTCAAAGTCTAGTTTAGCTATAGTAGTGTCTCTAGGGTTCGATATTCCGGTTTACCATTAAGCTGTGCTACACTCGATAGGTACACTTGCCTGTCAATGCGGTTTAGTTCATAGGTACTCCATTTATTACTTAGGAGTCTAGGTTAGGTTTAGTTAGTGTTTTTAATAGAGCGTCTGGGTGACATCACCCATACCCTTACCCTAAGCCAAGTTACAACCCAATCAAAGACCTTTTGATTAATGCAAACATTCCCTATATTTGGCAGATATTTGATCCCTTAACAAGAATATGAGTTCAAACGTCTCATTTTTTGAATCTAGTGTTCTATACATACATCATTACATATATGATTACTTATAATTAACCGAGTGTGTGTGAACATTGTGAGTAGTGTTAAGTCTTACATGTCCAAAACTTCATACATCAAAACCATTTCCTATTAGGATATCACTTCATAAGCTCATATTTGCTCGTTGATATTTGGTTACTTGTGTTCCTTCTTAAAAGAAGGAAAATCATTTCTTAACCTTTAATTTATTTAAGCTTGTTGTTTGTATTACCATTTGGAGAGTTTTATTCAAATTTATTTCATGAGGAAAAATATATTTAACATCATTTGGATCCTGATTATTGTCAATTACTTTACACAATGATTAAACTTGTTGCTCATTTAGCTCAAATTGTATTCTCAGGAAATATCTGGCATAGAACGAGCAAATGAGCCGAAAAACGAAGTAAAGTGAAGAATTGGACAACTCAGTAGGCAAAGCATGGGCCGTGCCTCACCACGCACGCCCCCGTGCTCCACTCCAGTAGAAAAGACAAAAGATTAGCAGCCAAGCACGGGTCGTGCCTCACTAGGCACGCCCCCATGCTCAACCAGAAAAGGACAAAAAGGACATTTGTCCCCCGACCAGGTATAACATGGGGCACACCCCCGTGTCCAGCGCGACAAAAGTTAAACGGGTACGGAGTGGTCCCAAAACGGGGTCATGCTCCACTGAGCACGGACCGTGCCCCACTGAGCACAGGACGTACCCCACTGAGCACAGGACGTGCCCCACTTCCTAGACAGTATAAATAGAGCATGTCTTGGACATTTTGGGAGGTTGGTTTTCTTGGGAGAAATTACATACTTTTGGTTTTCTTAAGAAGGTCCATTCACAATCAAGGAGTAGTTTTAATACAACCATATCATTCCACCTTGAAGCTTTGGTTATATCCTTTGGTCTTATTATGATTTGCATGTATTATTATCATTTGGTTGTATTGTATAAGCTCATTATGAGCTAAACATCTTTAATCATCCTAGTTCGATGAAGCTTTGTTAATCATGTTAAACTTATGAATTTGGCAAGTATTATGTTAATGTTATGATAATTTTATATTAATCTCCAGATGGACATTCATGCTTGAAAGTTTATGGAATAGTTATAGGTTTATAAATGTGAAATCATATCATGTTGGAAAACTTATGAAATTAGCATTTATTCAAGATTTTATTTCTTCATGTTTAATTTCATGGCTAAGTATTAGGAATGATCTTTGAAATCTTAACTAGTGAAATAAATATTAGAGCATGCATCCCGTTCAATCATGTTTGGAAAAACTACGATAATGTTATGAAACTTCTTTGACAAAGTTTGTGTTAATTAAAGTATTGATGACTCGAGCTTAATATTTGCATGAATTTATCTTAGAGCTTTATAAGTTAAGAGATTATATAAATTTTATCTAATTAAACTAGCTTTAAGTGGATATTGTGTAAATTGCTCACTAGTATATTTCTTAACAGTTATAGAGTTAGTCACATTGACCGAAATCTAATTCGATCGCTTAACCGAACATTAACATAATTGTAAAATTGTCATTCATTTGTCTCACATGATTACTAAAGTGGATTCCAAGCTAGGATGATAATCCTCTCAAATTGTTATTTCAATCAAACTTAATTTTAGTGATTAAGTCATCCATTGTTATTATTTAAGTCAAATTTCCAAAAACAAAACAAACAACTATTTTCATATCACTTGGTTCCATTAATTATTTGGATTAAGTAGTAAAGTTGTGCCCATGGATTGATACTCGGTTTTTATCGATTCTATATTACCACCCGACAGGTACACTTGCCTTTGTCTAGGTAGTCTAGTTTAGGTGAAAATCGTTTTTAAAACTCATATTTGTGTGAAAATCTTAATTAAATAATTTATATAGTTCACACACATTAGATGTCTCTAAGTTTCATGATCCCATTAATGAAACTTATAAGGAAAAACCCCTTGGAACTCTTTCCAACTTTTAGAAGCTATCTAAACTCTTTCAAAATATTGTATTCTAATGTTTCCAAAATACAACATCTCATGTTGTGTAGCGGTTGCTAATGGAACTCTTTCATTTGTAACATCAATATTCTTTATAGTGTATTTGATCATTCTCAAGGATTGCCCTTTTGGTGTTCATATCTTAAATCTTAAGATAACAACGTTTGACTGATAAGTTGTCATAACTTCTATGATCTTGTTCCAAGAACTCTTCTTTTTAGTCTTTCATCATAACTCTTTATGACGTTCACCATTTTATGCTTCTCAAGAATTTCCTTTTATTCTAATATACTTGATTTCAAAATTCTTTCATCATATGAAAGCGTTGACGTAGCTAATTATCTTTTTAGATGAAACCAAATGAACTCTTTCATTATCATCTTGTCCTAATCTAACATAGGATTGGAGATAATGTTAGTAATTTATCTTTATTAACTTGTCACATGAAGCATTGAGACAATCTTACTAATGCCAATGGATTGCTATGATTCTTACTCTAGAATCTCCCCTCATATATCTCATGTATAGTTGTAATCAACAAAAGTTTAAAATCCACCTTTTAAGATACTTTATCTTTTAAGTGGTATGTTAAACTCAAAATTTTAGCAGTTTATCACTATACACTCTATGATGAAACATTTATCTTCCCCTTTTGTGTTATTCAGTGTATCTCTATACACTCCTCATGAAAATGTGTCTCCACACATTTCCTTTGGTGTAGGTACTCGCTTCCACTAGCCTTTGCATCTATCATTTTGAATGTTCCTTGAGTTGATCTCATCAATCTAATGATTCAGTAGTCTCAGACATATTCATACTTTCATAATTTCTTTGAAGCTACTTTATTACAAAAATATTCTTGTATTCACAATACATGTTTATTTTGATTAGTTTATTCAACTGTTCAAAACTTGTGATTTGTTTCCTGTCCAATGAACTTGGATTGAAATTCTTTGTTATCAACTGTTGATAATGCATTAAGCTTCTAGTATGAATAATCCATATATTGTTTCTGAAACAATTTCTACTTATTCATGAATCACATTCATATTGTAGTTTGATCAAATCTCATTTGTCCCATTATGGATTACGCGTCTAAGTCATTATGAAATGATGTGCTAAAGAATCTCATTCTTTCCATTACATGATTTCATATGTTTGTCCTAATAGATCTTATCTCTTGTTTATGATTTCATAATTTCATATACCCTTAAAGATCTCATCTTTGCGTATATGAATTCATATGTTCATACATTTTGAATGTATCTTTTATTCAGAACTTAAGCAACATTTGCTTGTTGTTCAAGAACTAGGTGCATACTTGGTCATAAGTAGTTTCAATCTTACTCTTAAGATTCTTAAAGCATTAATGACCTATTAAGGTAACACACGAAACTCTTTCATATAGGAGTTCATAACATCCTATCCTTATTTCTTCTTAGGACTCTTCCTAATTTCATATCTCATATGGTACATTGTACCTGTTTAGGATGAACCTTTTGGTTCTAAGCTAGTGTTTGTAATTAAGTTATGTCAATTTTCGGACAGCTGATTTCTTATGACTAATTGTTTAGACATAATCTAGTGGATCAATGTTTAACTATTTAGTCGTAAAGAGACGATAAATTTTATCACCCTTTATATCTTATCTCATAAGATTGTTTCTAGATTAGTTATTGAAAACCTTTTCAGTTATTTAAATTGATTAAGTCATGTGTGAAACACTATATCTCATATAACGTTTTATAAGACTTAGTCAATTAATTTTGTTTTATAGTTATTCATGGTATCTATTAGATCCGATCTAATGTTTTATCTACTCGACTTGAGTGACATGTCTCATATGTATCAAGCCTCATGTCTTTTAGTTGTTTTGAATTCTCAATTCAAATAAGACAACAACATGTTACATAAAATGATTTGGCAATGACAAGTCTAACTTATATAAAATAATCATTTGTTTATGCAAATACGAAAAAAGAAAATAAAGTCGGAAGTTATTTTGTTTTGAACAAAATAAATGTAACATCATCTCATGGTGTTTCTTTGAAACTTGAGTTAAATGAATCTTCACTGCAAAGTGATCTTCAAGTCTCACCCGTCTTCCTTTTTTTCTCGTTTCTCTCATTTTCTTTCATCTTTGCAAAAACAAGTTTGCATCTATTTAAAAGTCTAACTTTTAAATGATAAAGAGATAGGGAACTATTGCCAGGTTACTTGAAGTAAAGGCCTTAAAACCATTTTCTAGCTTCAGCCGCCTCAGGCATCTCTCTACCATGACATCTTAGTTTAGAGATATGCATCTTGGTCTCACCAATAGCTTTGCTCCTGTCCCTAGTCTCGACTGTATTTTCTTGTACCTCTTTGCTTATGATGGACATGTGAAGACCATCATTAAATATTCCTCTAACAATGTCGTCACTAGGGTATATCCCAGTCCGCTCAAGCTTGTAGATAAAGCATCTCATGCTCCATGCATCTTGGGATTCATTATTGCATACCAAGAGATGAAACCCCTTACCTCATCATAACGAATCGGTTGGAGCATCTTACTTTTATAGTTGTCACACACGTCATCAACAAATATGTCAGTGACTAAGTGATCATCTAAAGGAATGTATGCTTTCTAGAGGTCTTCCACTTTGTTCTTCATGATCATAGCACATGTAGGATTCTTCATTGCAACTCTCTTAATGTATTCCTCTAAAGAGGAAAAAGGATCCTTGTTGTACTCTTGATGGTATCTCTCCTTCAAGTTATGGATCATGTCATAAGCAGTCCGGGGCAGAAGCACAGATCTAATCCATGGGTAGATAGATGCCAACATTAGGTCTGATACAACTCTCGTATCATCCATGAATTTGTTACAAGCTTCTAGAAAAAATTTGATGGCATACCCAGAAGGCTGCTTAGGCAATGGAAACTTAAGAACGTGTAATTTCTTATTGGCCTTGAGGACTTTCTTCAAGTTGTATTAGCAATCCAAGAAGTTCGCTCCATCAAGTTTAACTCTCAGCATATCGGTAATAGGCTCTAGCACAGTCTTGTTATAAGTTTGAGACATCTACAAAATTAAAAAAGTTTTAGTATTTTCATGCTTAATGTCATAATTAAATTTATGACCCAATTGCAAAAATATATAATTAGAAGTGAGATTCCAGTTCACCATAGCACAGTGATGGCTGAGCACTCTCCACTAGCACGTAGGTAGGTAACGATTACCAATTGTGTCAACTACGTAATTCTCAGTTTGAGGGGCATGACGAGTATTGTCAAGCTTGCATAGGTTTCCTTACACTATGCTCACTTAAACGACTTAAGTGATATTTGTCATTCAATTGTCATCGTAGTGCCAGCCTAAGTAACTCAGGAATCGCATTTGTACCTTCAACCAAAACTGTAGGGCCGGATGTTGGGTAATTCACTAACAATGATGGTTCGGATAGATCAGTTGAAGTGTTACAATTTAGGGTGGTGTAGAAATATCGATTTTAACTTGGGTTTTGCTTTAATATTTTAAAATTTTCACTGACGCAGTGAAGCAAGATCTAAGTTGTGCAATTTTAGTAAACCGATTTTACTAATTAGTTAGTGAAACGCCTTTCAACACTCGACATGATCCAATTTTAAATAACTTATTTAATCAAAATTGGTCGTTAATCGCGAACTATATTGTATACTAATCAACTCTTTAATTGTGACAACTGGTAATTTTAGTACATATTTATTTAAATATAATTACACAAAACATTGCATATTAGACTAATTTTAATCAATTAGGTCTAACCCGATGCAGTAGAGTCAAACCACTACACAACTGCACATGAAATTTCAGAGATTTCCGAGATACCTCGAACCACAAATTGCGTTGATGATAAACAAAAAATAAAAATTTAAAAATCTTGAAACATTTCTCTTTATTTCTAATAGTAGAGAATACCGACCCGGAAGAAAATAAAATCTAAAAATACGACATGGACACGTATTTTATCCGAACTACTAAAATTATATTATTTTTTTAACCCGACTCATTCCCAACACATTACAACAAATGGAAAAGATGGCACGTGGGTAATATACCGGACTAGGATCGAGCGGGTAACACTCCACACCACACACCTACACAAACCCCCCCTTCCTTCTCCCTCGCCGCCGAACACCCCTTAGGGGAGACACCCACTTGATTCACCTCTTGTGTTGTCTCAGCCACCACTTTGTTGCTTGTTGAGCCAACATGATGTTTGTGTGGAGACAAAGATGTCTCAAGGAGAATACTAAACCTAATGGATGATAACCTAATATTGAGACTATATAAACAAGCATCCATGCAACCCGCAAACCACACCATAACTCAATCTCTCTTCTCTCCCTCTCTCGGCTAAGCCTCACCCGACCACCCCCTTGTCCCTTCTCGGTTCCACGACAACACCATATCACCATCATTATCCACTATAAACGTCCACCTTACCTCCTCCCTAATCCATAAACCACCACCCTTCGCCACCTCCCTTCTCCCTCTCGGCATTATAACCGACATCACCACCACCCTTTCCCGCCACCCAACTCGCAACCACAGCAGCCCCACACCACCTCCGCAGTCACCGCCGTACGCCGCCACCTTCACCCGTCACAGCCCCGAGACCACTCCACCACCTTTACAGGTTTTGCGGGACAAGAACTAAGCTCCACCATCTCTTACGGGTCTTCGGTTCTCACCTACGGACACCGGGTTATGGTTACACGAAGTATACGGGTTATTTCGGGAGCGAACCGGGTGATACGGAAGGTCAAGAGGAGAAACCGAACCTCGCATAAACTTCGTCACCTTCCCTCGACTATTTACGTGACAATTCAACTATTTTATTTTAACGTAAAATTAGTTAGTGATATAATAAGTTATAACCGGAGTTCGTATTTTAAATAACGGGTTTTTAACATATAAAAGACGTTTTTTAAATTATAAAGGATAAAAACCCTAAAGTGTTATTTTAGCTTAATGATTATTATTAATCATTATATTTAAAGATATAACATTTAATAACATAAATAAATAATAATTTATTTTATTATAATTATTAATACAAGAAAATAATGGGTGTAATATTTTATAAAATAATGTTACATAAATATATTAAGTAAAACTTTTAATTAGGAAAAGATAACATATATAATAATATTAATAAATTTGTCCATTATTATTATTACAAGGGAAAAATAGACATGGAAAATTGTATGATTTATTTTATAAAAATTTACACACATCTATATGTTACATATATATTAATTTTTGTAGAAATTAATAATAGAATGTTTATATGTATGCACATGTATAAATAATTGAAATGAGTTTAGAGAAATAAAGTAATATAATAATTACTTTATAACATTTGTGCATCTAATTTGTAATAAATATATATTATATATTTATTATCTTAAGGAATAACTTAAACCAGAAACGAGATATGAACAACTAAGAGAGCAAGTCATAATATTTATTGAAAGGATTTAATAAATATAACTACTTGAACAACAAATTATCTCACAAACGGCGATCGGGTCGGACCCTCATAGACTATTACAAGGAAAGGGCCAAGACTTCGGGTTATTGGTCATGTGACCAACCCACCTCATGAATAACCACTTAGACCTTAAGGTGTCTTAATTAGTTTAGGCACGGGTAGGTCGGATACTTGTTGGACTTACTACATACAACATTAGTCACCACCTCGTTAGTTACGGTGAGTCTTCACGGCCCCACTTTTACTTGTTTTAATATGATGTTTAAACATACGGGGGAGAAAACTTGCTCAACTTGACAACTAGACATAAGTACTTACATTGTTACATGAGTCAACTCGTTTAACGCATCAAAGTCCCCTCTTATTTCTTTAACCGTTAGTTATGATATAAACATGGAAAGCATTAATAGATCTATTTGTGTTGACACCCCCACCCGTGGTTAGTCTCGCAAACCTTGACGGGAGGTCAAAGCGGCTGCATAATTTTCATCAACTATTACAATGTTTAGCGTTAACAACATCGGGTTAGGGGCGCAACTACAACGTCGAGTTCGGTTACGGGAGCTCATGGTAATAATAATAGACTTACACTATTGTTTTAATTAATGATAGTGGTACATCATTGTTTAGGTGAACAATACACAACTAGAAATCTTGTGGTCCAACATCAAACATTTCAAATAAACATGTGAACTCACCAACTTTATGTTAACTTTTTAAGATTGTTTTCTCAGGTAACTAAAACATGAAGGAAAGGGCATGCATGCACGTAGAACCACTTTTGGAGTTTCCTGGTTATAACCTAGGAGCATCTAGGTCATAGCTAACAAACTTGTTAATTGAAAATCCGTTCACTTGGTTAAGTGCGGTATTTTGGCATGTATTTTCTTAAAACAATTTAAGATTTTGTGTAATGACTTAAACCTTTGATTATGAATGCATTAGAACTCGTTTGTTGTAATAAATGGCTATGAACACCATGGATCTCCATGCCCCGTGTTTCCACCCTAAGCGGGGTGTGACAGATTGGTATCAGAGCCTTGGTTATAGCGAACTAGGTTGGATTAGTGAGCCAAGACTATAGCCCTAGAAACATGACAAGAACTTCTTCATTGCACAACTTATATGTTTGTACTAACATTAAATTGTCACAGCTATGCCTCACAGCGGATGGACATCCGTATCGGACTCCGACGAGGAGCCGGCTTCACCGATTTCGTCTGTGGATTCATCCGCGGCATGCCCTACACCCCACAACCCTGTTGAGGAGGCCATGATAGAGGATACAAAGATGGCGCCTAAGGAGGTCCCTGATCTTACTGAGACTGACACCCCGGTAGCACCAGCTGAGCCTGTGAGCCCTGCTCCCGAGGAGATACCAGCTACCGCGGGGACCATCCTCCCTGCTGCCACATCTGCCTATGTCTGCACCCATCTGGGAGGTGCCTGCTTCCGCATTACTCCGCGGAAGAAGGTCCTTTCACCTCACAAGAGGCCAGCTTCACCTACTCCCACCATCCCCGAGCCCGAGCCCAAGCCCAAGATGGCTAGATCAAATTCCCCCACCCCGACTGCCCTGGTACCGATGAGGCTGAGATCCTCATGCCATAGATGGGGATGGGTTAGCCCCCACCCTTCCTACCCATCACCGGTGCCCCCACATATGAGGTGGGAGAGCCCTCTGGTGCCCCCATTTTCCTACCCCTCACTGGTCAGCCTATGGAGCTGACTGTCCCTCTCATCGTGGCACGAAGTGTCCACCATGACGATCGACTTGACGACCTTCAGGATGATGTCAAGCTTCTACAGGACCACGCTCAGAGACTAGAGGAGCTCTAGAGGTTGATAGGCTGACTAGACCTCGTCTAGTATCATTAGGCTAAGGTCGTGCTCAATGTGAGCACACGCCTTGACCTCGTAGAGGATAACCTTGCGGTTATCACTGGCGTTGAGGAGTGGACGGTCGAAGGTGATGACAAGATCTCAGAGCTGCAGAAGAGCCTAGCTGCGGTTACACTCCGCGTAACAGCAGCGAAGGAGACAGCAGCCCTAAGGGAGGAGATGCAGCAGACCCGAGTCCTCGTCACCATTTGTGCCATTCTGGCTACCGCTGCTGCCAGTCAGGTCTATTCTCTCGCTTTGCTAGCGGACCTATGTGAGCGGGTTGTGCTCACCTAGACTAGGATTTGAAACTTGTATTGATAGGGCTTTGTACCCTTGTCCATTTTGTACTTTTGACAATTATGTAACAAGTTTAAGTACATCTATATATGTTATGCATGTTTATGGTGTTTGTGATTATTGTGGTTGTTTACATTTCCAGCTCATGTGATGACAATTATTGTATTTATATTGTCTTATATTTGTTTTCTTGTCATTTATACTAGAAAGAAAAACATGGCACCTAGAGGAGGAACCCGACGTAACACCTGACAGAACACCGAAAATGCAGAGACGACACAATCTCTAAGTAAGCACACAGATACAATGACTCTAAGTACTACTTATATAGTAACTTAGAATCAAGACAGACCCTTGATTCTAAGGATCAGATCTAACACAGACCGTAAATCTTGTATTGAAGCTATTTTACATGTACAGACAATAATAATAACTATGCTAGTTAACTTTATTCAAACGTCTTCTAAGGCATCATTGTTTGCATGCTTGGAGAAGAGCGTTGTTGTCTTTTATTGTCTTGTACCAATGACATTCTTTCTGCGTGGAGTGTGTCAGAGTAGCATCAGAAAGTTGTCAGTGGTAATGGTTGCTTTATCAAGAACAGTCAGCTGCAACGTTTGATCTTCAGTGGAGATGGCTATCAGCTGCAGCTTTGGAGATCAGCAGCATATGCCTATCAGCTGCAACTTTGGTCTTCAGCAACATATGCCCATCAGCTGCAACTTTAGTCTTCAACAGATAAGGCTCTCCGCAGCAGATTTGTTCTTCAGCAGAAGAACAAGTATCCGCTGCAGATAAGCTTATCCGCGGCAGTTTGTTGGTTAACAGCAATCTCTGAGGTATGCAGCATTTGTACTTAGAGAATTTTGTAGCCATCAGTCTTTATTTCTATAAACTCCCCCTAGACTGATGCTACCAAAACTCTCTTACTGCTTTTGTTGCTGAAGCTTTTGCATGTTGCTGACTATTCTTTCAACCTCCTATCCTCTCTGGTCCTTGCTGGGATTGTTAAGAGGAAGCTCAGATAGAGTCTTGATGTCTTTGCTTGCCATTTTGAAGATAGCCTTTCTTGAACACCTCATCTTCTGTCCTTTAACATCTGTCAGTGTGAATTCATCCTTTTCAGCATTGTAGGACCAGCTGATAAATGGAGAGTGGGATTGGAGAGGTTTGACATCAATGATTTCATCTTTGATGGGGTTGAAGTAATATTTGATTACCAGCAATAGATGTCTCCCACCTTCATTCTCAGGCTCATTGGCTAAACCCAGCTCTATCATTCTTCTTAGATCAGAATCTGGAAGCTGCAATACCTCATCAACAGATGTATAGATTGATCTTCTTTCTTCTGTTCTTCCCCTGAAGACTTCAAACCTTTGATCTTTAGTGCTGTAGAACTAGTTGAAAATTTCTCTTGAGTCTCCTGGTTTGGTAGTAGGTTTGCTCTTCTTCTTGGGAGGTTGTTGATGAGAAAGAGCTGGGTGAGAGGATTTGGACTTTTTGGGATGAGAGGAGGAAGGTCTAAGAGGGAAAGTGGAAGGTTGTTGGACAGAGGAAGGGGAGGATGAGGAAGTAGGCTTGGGTTTCTTTGATTTTCTGTCATCAGCTGGAGTGATTACCCTTTTCTTGGAGCTTGTATTCCCCAATCGCTCTTCCTCTTCCTTTTTGACTCTAAGGTAAAGGGTTTGCAGGTTCATGAAATTCATGGGACCCAGCCTTTTTCCACTCTCTCCTCTAACCTTTAGCAAGTCAATCATGACCTTCCTTTCTTCATGGGATCTTCTGTTAAAGGCAATGGTCTTCTCGAATTTTTGTTTGGCTTTTTCTTCTTCTTCAGCCCTTTTCTTGTTTGCCAATTGACCATGCTGACCCATGAAGGCTCTGTAGATTTCTTTATTTGATTGTTTATCAAGGTAGTCTGCATCCTCACCTTGAGAAACCAGAGCCTTTATCCACTCCTCTCTCATTTCTTTGGCTAGTTCAGAATCAGTTATTTTGAACTTGGCCTCTTCCTTCTTCTTCTTCTCTCTTTCTTCTTCTTCTTTGTTAAATTGTTCCTGCAGTTGAAGAGCAAGAGCTTCATCTTCTTGAATTTGATAGACTGTAGGAATTTTGACTTTCAGATCATCCAGCTGTTTGGCATACAGCTGGATCTGTTGTTCTCTGAGGAGAATGGCTGTTTTTCTATCTTGGGCTTTTCGTAATTCAGCCATCTCCTCTTCATCTCTTCTTCTTCTTCTTTCCTCTTTTTCTTTCTCCTACTTCATTATCCTCTCTTCATCTTCTTTATTCATGAGTCCCTTCCCCTTGTCTTTTCTGGATGCCTCTACTTCAGCTTCATTGACCACAACAGCAGATGTAGTAGATGCCGTTGGGATCTCAACTTCAGCTTCATTGGTAGTTTGGGTAATGGACATGGGAAGGACATTTTCTTCATTTTCTTCCCATTCCATACCTGTTACTTCTGTCCAACAATCCTTCACCTTTTCCTTTTCTCTTTTCTTGGATTCTTCTTCTGTGTTCATTTTGAATGTTGGTGAAGAAAGGAAGGATAGATGTGAGTCAGAGTCATTCATTGCAGGTGATTCCTCCTTATTAAGAGAAGCCTTAATGAGTTTGATCATTTCTTGACTTTTTAAGGAGTTGATGTTGCAGATGAGTGTTCGGAGCTCAAAGACCTTGTGTAGGAAGTCAGAAGGTAGGAGTAGGATCTCTTTGATGTTGATTGAGAAAGAATATCCATTGCTTAGGAAGAAGGTGAAGTCATAGGACTCAGTGCTCACCCATCCTAGCACTTCCATGTCCCTGACCATTATGTTGTATAGGAATCTTCTCCAGCAGAAAACCTCTTCTTTAGTTAAAGCACTGCTCCTGATTAAGTCGAGTCTTCTTGGAGCCAGTCTTTGTTCTGCTTATGATGAAGATTCAGGATAAGCCACCCTATTTGCTTCTTTTAGTAGTCTTTCAAACCAGGGCAAATTATCCTCCATTAAGTTATAGAACCTGCTGATTGCAAGTTCTGTTGAGAGATCTGATGAAGTGTTGACACATCTTGTCAGATACAGATTAAGAACCTGGAGGGAATTAAGAGTGTTCCAGTTTAGCTCTTCTACTCCACTAAACTCCCATCCAATCCAGAATCTCTCAGCTATGCCATCATACCCCCAAGCTAGAATGGAGTCGAATTCTAGCTTGTTTGAAGACAATGTAAATTGGGGGGTAGATGTTTGACATATTATGGCTGCAGCTTCAGGAAGTATGCTGAAAGATGGAGGTGTGTCTTCATAGGAAGTTTCATCTTGCAACACCTCATCAACAGCTCGAACAACTAGCTTCCAATCCTTAGTGATATCTTCCTCTTCATCAACTGAGTCTGGCAAGTCATGGATTTGAACAAAAGCAGGTTTGTATAATGAACTTTGAAACACAGTCTGCTCTTGTATCCATTCTTCTAGGCTGTCCGCATCATCTTCCTTGGTAATTATCTCCCCCTTTTTGGTTGCATCAGTGCATAAAGTTATATCTGTTTGAGTGCCCACTGATATAAGGGAGGGAGTAGTCACAGATGGGCATTGATGGGCTTCATGCATAGAGACTTGGTGCCTTAGTTTGGACACTTCAGCCTCTAGCATAGCCACCCTGGCTGTCAATTCCAAATTATGAAGTTTTAGTCTGTCCTCATCCACAGTTGTGGAATCCATGGAGCTAGATGGGGCCTTAGGCCTAGCCTCTGCATCCCCATCACCCTGGTTTTCTTAGCGCCTGGGATTCCTCTCAGTGAAGAGTGTTTCAAAGGAAACATCTTCACTGTGAGTTGCCGTGGTTAGGGTTTAGCTATGTTGTCACAGTCCCCCGGGGCAGTTGATGTACCTGAAGTAGTGACAGCCCTTTCCACATTCACTCTATCAGAACCACCAGAGTGAACCTTCTTGGGTGATGAACTTGGGTTGAGTGCATCAGCAGCCAGGTCAATCAATACCTCCGAGATAGTAGTTGTTAGAGAAGGTATATCATCTTGACAAGGTGCCTCTGCACTTAAGTTCAGAGAAGAAAAATGGAATGGCTCAGAAAGTTGTTCTATGGATCCGGGATGTGATCCTGATCCTAATAGAGAGGCTTCCAAGGAAATATCTTTAATGTTGTGGCTATCCCTTTTGATATTCTCACCAGAATTTTGGGATTCTGAATGAGGGCTTTGAGGCTGGGATTGGGCCTTTGAAACAAGAAGAGAAGGAGTCTTCTTGCTCTTCTTTCCTGTGTATGTTGTTGCAACTGGGGCCCTATGTTCCAGTTGAACGATAACATCCAAAAGAGGTGTAAGTGATTTTTTTACCTGTGCATCCTTAGTAGTTTGAACAGGGGTTCGAGCAATGGAAGCAGCTTGTTGTTCAGGATGTGAGATGGAGGGTGTGGGATCAGTATCAGCTGGGATTGTTGAACTGTCACCCTGGGTACTTTGTATGTTCACCATTGTAGATAACAATGGAACATTGACCCCCGAGCACTTTTTGGAAACAGTTCTCATACTTTGAAAAATATTATTTTTATGACCCAACATGATGTAGATTCTTGCAGGTTTTGAGAGATCTTTTAGTTCCTGGTTGAAAACCTCCTGCAAGAATATGGGATACATAAAAAATTGTTGTTTTGCACCCTCGTGAAGGTTATATCTCAAACCTTCAAAGATGAGGTGTGCAAAGTTGAATCCCTGGTCAGTAATCATACCGTGAATAGCAGAGGCAAGTGCAGAGCTCACTTGATGCCATCCACTTCTCTTCTGAGATATGCATTGTAGAAGAGTGTGGCAGAGATACTTCCATGGAGGGCCCATCAGTGCCTTGTCGATTGTGTACTCATTTTGATTTTCAGTATACCCAATGGATACAAAGGTCCTCATGTATTGTTCCTTTTGAGTATGAGATGGCTGCCCCTTCATCTTGAAGCTGAAGATGTTTTCGGAGAGTAGCTTCAGAGATGATGAAGTCATTGCCGTCTATCTTGGCTTTTATTTGGGGAATCCCCCGTTCGGTAGAGTAGACGGCGGTATTCCAAAAATCCTCCATATGAGGAATGTATATGGTAGGGTTGACGGTGAGTGCATGGTGTATTTTTGATCGACAGAGAAAGTCGATCATGTCATCGAAACCGTTGGATTTCTTCCCTTTTGTTAAGTATGCCATATGGTTGTGATACGGGGGAGAACTTATCATTAGGATTGTTGATGTCTGCCATTTTTGTTGGATTTTGGAGGGAAAGAGGAAGGATTTTGAAGGGTGGTTATGAATGGAAGGATTTGAATGTTGTGGGGCCTTGAGGGAAAGTGATGGGAGTTAGGGCGAAATTGAATGTGAAGGGGTGGTGAAGAAATTTGATTTGTGCTTATAACGGCAGAGGAGGGAAAAGCAGAATGACTTGTAAGTACAACCTTATTCACTTTTTACTGTTACAGCTGTAATACACTATAGCAGTCATGGTAAAGACATAAAGGAATTTTTTTTTAATTTTTTTTATAGCAGGTAAAGGTTAATTTAGATTTATTTTTACCCATCAGCAGCAAACTTGGTTACTACAGCTGATTAAGCCTATCCGCTGCAAGCTTGGTTGCAGCGGTTAGTTAAGTCTGTCAGCAGCAAACTCTATTGCTGCTGATGGATGCAATGATCCGCAGCAAGGGAGTTGCTGCTGACTGCCTTAAAGCTATCCGCAGGAAACTTGTTCCTGCTGATAACATAAAGCAGTCAGTGGCAACATCTTTGCTGTTGATTATTAAGCCTGTCAGTAGCAAAAATGGATGCTGCTGACTTGCAACTTTTATTTATAACAAAAGACAAACATATTTAAAAAGACAAATTTTGGAGACATATTTTAATCAAAGTTCATGATACCAATAGATTCAACTAAATATCTAAATCTAGCTTCATCAAACGGTTTTGTAAACAAATCAGCATATTGTTCATTGGTATGAACTTTGGTTAAAATAATTCTCTTTTTCTCAGCTTGATCTCTTATGAAATGATACCTGATGTCAATGTGCTTTGTCTTGGAGTGCTGCACCGGATTGTTTGCGATTCATACTTCACTGATGTTGTCAATATTAATGGGAGTTGCCATGAAAGTCATCCCATAATCCATCATTTGATTTTGTATCCAGATGACTTGTGCACAGCAACTTGAAGCTGCAATGTATTCTGCTTCTGCTGTAGAGGTTGAAACACATGTTTGCTTCTTTTACTGCCATGAAATAAGTCTTCCTCCCAGAAACTGACGTCCCCTTGAAGTGGACTTTTTGTCCAAGTTACATCCTCCATAATCACTGTCAGTGTATGCATACAGATTAAACTTATCATTTTTAGAGTACCATAGCCCAAGTCTTGGGGCTCCCTTTTGGTATCTAAAAATTCTCTTGACGGTTTGAAGATGTGAAATCTTTGGAGCTGCTTGAAATCTTGCACATAGACATACTGCAAACATGATATCTGGCCTTGAGGCAGTGAGATACATGAGAGACCCTATCATTGCACGATACTGCTGTTGATCAGTGTCTTGACCATCTTTGTCAGGAGTCAGCTGATGGTGTACTTGCACAGGGGTTCGAGCAGCAGAGCAGTCAGTCATCTTGAATCTTTCCAGAATGTTCTTGACATATTTAGATTGGCTGATGAAGATTCCATTTGGGACTTGTTTGACTTGAAGACCTAGAAAAAAATTTAGCTCACCCATTGAGCTCATTTCAAACTTTAAGTGCATAATTATCTCGAAATCTTTACACAACTTCTTCCTTGTTGATCCAAAGATGATATCATCTACGTAGATTTGAACCAGTAAGATTTCTCCCCCTTCATCTTTGATAAAAAAGGTCTGGTCAATGGCACCTCTTCTAAAGTTGTTTCTTAGCAGATATCCGGACAAAGTTTCATACCAGGCTCTTGGCGCTTGATGTAAGCCATATAGAGCTTTGTCTAGTTTGAACACTTGGTTAGGATGTGCAAGATCTACAAAGCCTGGAGGCTGCTTGACATATACTTCTTCACCAATCTTCCCATACAGAAAGGCACTTTTGACATCCATTTGATATACCATGAAATTCTTGGATGCAGCATATGCCAGGAAGATTCTGATGGCCTCCAGTCTGGCAATAGGAGCAAAGACCTCATCATAGTCAATTCCCTCTTCCTGAGTGTAGCCTTGAGCTACAAGTCTGGCTTTGTTCTTGACGACAATGCCTCTCTCATCTTGCTTGTTCCTTAATACCCATCTTGTGCCAATAGCATATTGACCAGGTGGAAGATCAACAAGCTTCCATACCTCCTGTCATTTAAATTACAACAACTCTTCATGCATTGCCTCAATCCAGCTGCTGTGTTGCAGAGCTTCATCTATCTTCTTGGGTTCCACCTGAGATAGAAAACATGAAAATAAACATATATTGGCCTCATGAGATTTGCTTCTGGTTATAACTCCTTGGTGAACTTGGCCAATTATATTATCCATAGGATGTTCCTTGTTGATCCTTTGAGCTGGTACCACCTCCAGCTGTATCCCTCGTTCAAGATTGCTTTGATTTTGATCAGGGATTTCTTCATTCATGGTTGAAGATTCTTCAAGATCAACAGCTACATCGGTGTTATCAGCATTAGTGTTTGCAGCATCTACAACATTTACCGAAGAGTCTGCATTAAAATTTTCATTTTCAGACAGGCTGCTACTGGTGACATTTGAGAGTGTGGTTCTGGTTGCACTTGCTTCAATGGCTTCCATAACATATGGAGGATCAATGGATGGTCTTCTCAGACTGATAGAGGATTTTGGAAAATCCAGTCTGTAGTCAGAGGAGGTGGAAGCGGGTGCTTAAGAGGAGGAAGACTCCATATTTGAGAAGGTGAGAGGCTCAAATATTTGGGTGAAGGAGTCTATGTCAAAAAGCCAGTTTGGGCCTTTTCCCTGTTCACAGACAATGTGTTCTCTACATTCCACATTGGTTGATTCTTCCACAATTCTTGTTCTTGGGTTGAAAACTCTGTAGGCCTTGGATTGAGAGGAATAGCCCATAAAATATCCTTCATTAGATTTGGAACCAAACTTAGGAAGAACCCCATGTGTAATTAGAATTGTGCATGGACATCCAAAAGGTTTTAGAAATCCAATGTATGGAACTCTTTGGAACCATAGTTCATAAGGTGTCTTGTTGAGAGGCTTGACTATGAGAACTCTATTTTACACATAGCAGGCTGTGCTTACTGCTTCTGCCCAAAATGTGAGAGGCAGTTTTGAGTCAGCCAACATAGATCTTGCTGACTCAATTAGAGTTCTGTTTCTTCTTTCAGCAACTCCATTTTGTTGAGGAGTTCTTGGAGCACTTTATTGCCTTTTGATTCCCTTGCTCGCACAGAAACGGTTCAAAGTGTGGTTCTTGAACTCTGTGCCCTGATCACACCTTATTATCTTCACCTTCTGATTGCTTTGATTCTCTACCCTAAGAATGTAGGATTTGAGAATTTCAGCAGTTTCATCTTTAGTTCTTAAGAAGTATACCCATGAGAATCTGGTGTAGTCATCAGTTATCACCAGGCAGTATGACTTCTTACCCATTGACATAATGTTTGTAGGACCAAAGAGATCCATATGCAGCAGCTGTAGCGGAGTATCATTTGTATTCAAGGTCTTGGGCTTGTGAGAACTCTTGTGTTGCTTTCCCTTCAGACAAGCAATGCAATGATCTTCTAGCTGGAATTCTTTATCAGGAAGCCCTCTGACAAGATTGTCCTTCACCAATTTGTTGATGGTTTTGATGTTAACGTGGCTTAGTCTCCTGTGCCAGAGAGCTGATTCATCAACTGAGGCTTTTGACAGAAAACAGGATACTCTTCCAGATGGAGTGACCTCATTCATGTCAAGCACATAAAGATTTTATTTTCTCTGAGCAGTTAATAAAATCTTCTCTGTAGGAGGTTTGGATAAACCAGGAGATAGCACAAAGCATTCTTTGTCTGTGAAGAGCATCCAATGCTTTTGATCACATACCTGGGAAACACTCATGAGATTGAAGTTCAATTCTTTGACATAATTTACTTTATCAATAATCATTCTTTCATTGGACACAGTCCCTTGTCCAGTAATAGATTCTCCTTTTCAGTCACTCCCAATGGCAACATATCCTCCATTGAAGTGTCTGAAGTTGGAGATGAAGGATCTGTTGCCTGTCATGTGCCTAGAACAACCACTGTCTACCACCCAAGTGTTATTCATATGACCTGGCTGCCCCTGCACATGAGAGAGATCTAGTTAGTGGGAGGAAACCAAGAGCTTGCATCCTTGAAGAAAAGGGTTCTTGGAATATCAGATTCAGCATGTGTGCATTCAACAGAGCCGATGATGATTCTTGAAGGAATAGAAGTTGGGATCTTGGCTTTCCATTGCTGAGGAGATGGTTTTCTAGTTTTCTTTGCTCTGTCAGCAGCTGAATTTGCTTTGGCTGCTGATGGATTTGCTTTATCAGCAGTAGATTTTGCTGCTGAGGACTTTAGTTTATCAGCAGCAGATTTTGTTGCTGCTGATGGCTTCGGCTTATCAGCAGCAGATTTTGCTGCTGATGATTTTGCTTAGGCAGTAGCAGATTTGGTTGCTGCTGAAGGCTTGTCCTTTGTTTTCTTGGGCTTCACTTGATTACCAACATTTTTGTTGGCTGCTGGTGGATCAACAACCGATGCCTGCTGATCCTTCTTTACCTTGTTGACATAGGGCTTCTCTGTAGAAGTTCTTTTGCTAGTTGGCTTTTATTTATGAGGGGCTTAATGAAGGATCTGGTTGAAGGGGTTAAAATTACAATTTGCAGCAAAGTGGTCTGATTCACCACAAATGATGCAAGTTTGTTGAGGTTTTGACAACTGCTCCCTTGGTGGAGAAAGAGAGTTTCTGAATTGAGTTGTCTTGGCTTCAAACCTTCTTACTTGTTTGTTCTTCTTTGTCTTCTCAAAAGCATGTTGCTTGAGGTTTCTTTGCTGTTGAAGGTAGTAGAAGAAGGTGCTGGCAGTGTGGTTGTATTTTCCATAGACAAAGCATGATTTGGCCAGTTTGTCCCTTGAAAGGTGAACATAGTCCTTTCTTTTGAATAGTTCTTTAAAGTTCCATGGTTAAGCTTTGTTGTGCTCAAAGGTGGCTTCTTCCAATGTCTTTTGAACATATGGAACTCTTTCTCCAGGCGCATGACATATGTCAAACACGTTTCTTTGAGTCTTTAAGGTTGAAGACTGCCCCTTTTCAACATTTAGCTTTCTTCCTTCTGGAGGATAGCTAATTTTGATTTGGTTGAAAAGCATAGGAACCGGAGCAGCTGGTAAAGGAACATGAGTACTTGTTTGAATGACTTCAAGAACAGACGGTTCTGCTACTTGTACTGGTGATGAGACCTCCTCAGTTTTAGTGGACTTTGAGCAAGTTGACTCAGATTCTGACGAGGTAGTGTATTCTTGCACCAGTGGTTCATGTCTTGAAGGATCAAGATATCGGTTGGCCTTTTCAAGATTTTAGAGATTGAAGCTTGGTTCATGGATGGAAACGTAGTCAGCAGGAGGTGCAACGGCTTGATATTGTTCATCATGATACCCCAGACCAGTTTTTACCTTTTCATGAATTTAAGCATCCAAAAGTCTTTGCAGCTTTTTGGATGCAAATTCATATTTGTCAACATGAACTTTATGTTCTGCCAATTCTGCTCTGGTAGCTTTTAATCTGGGCAGTAAATCATCAATCTGAGTTTCAAGATTGGTTTGTTCATGTTTTAGTGATGAAATCTCTTTCTCTAAGCAGTTAATTTTTTCTTTATAACCGTTTTCTACTTTTGTGAATTCAGATTTCATTTGATGAAACTCTTCATTTTGATCTATAGGGTTTTGATTATGCTTTCTGTAGTCTAACACCTTATCAATACAAGCTTGGGAACAGAGATGTTCATATACCTGAGGCGGTATCTCAGTTGTGTCTGCCATAAGAGCTTGGTTGTTAGCAGGCAGATCTTCATATTGGAAGCTCCAGTCAAAGTCAGATGTTCCAACAGCTGCACAAGCTGCAGTTTCAGCTGGAGGAGTAGCTTGTTGCTGTTGTTGTCTTGGTTGGGCTTGGTGAGCTTGTCTTGGTTGAGGAGCTGCTGGGTTTGCCCTAGGTGCCTTGCATTCTCTAGCAAAATGACCCAGTTGGTTACAGTTGTAACATCTTAGTTTGGTTTTATCCAAGCCAACTCTGGTGTTGGAGTTGTTACTTAGTATGGGTCTTCCGGTTCTAGAGTAGAACCTTTTTGCTCTTATATATAACATGGCATACGAGTGATGTATGTCCATTTCTTCTAAGTCATCTGGATGGAAGCATGCAAGATCCACCTTGATAAAGGACATGTTGCTTGAGTTTATAGAAAAAAAAGCAGCCGAGGTTGAGGTTTGAGGAAGGGCTTCTAGGATAAATGGAGATGTGTTTGTTTAAGAGGTTGGATTTTGAGGATGAGTGATGATGGGAGGATAATAGTTGCTTGAACTAGGACCTGAGTGGTCAGAATGGAGGGCAGAGGTGGTGGTGGTGGATGTTGAGGCTGTTTGGTAGCTTCTTGACAATATCTTCATTCTCCAGCTTCACCTTTGAGCACTGCAGCTCACCTACAAGATAGGTAAATCTGTTGTATAAAACAGTTAGAGACTCACCTTCCTTCCAGACGAAGTTTTCATACTGCTGCTTCAGGATGTCTCTTCTGTTTTCTTTGACTTCCTCTGACCCAGAGAACATCTTCTCAAGAGCCTCCCATAGCTCCTTTGCAGTTTTGTAACCTTTGAAGTTATGAAAAACTTCATTTGGTAAGCACATCTGGATGGCTCCCAAGGCTTTGAAGTCTACCTCCATTTTCTTGATGTCTTCATCTGAGTACTTGGAGGGTTCTTTGGGAACCAGTGCACCTCCGGAATCAGCAGAGGACACCATGGGTGTGTATGGTCCATCTTTAATGGATTTCCACATCCCATATTCCTAATAGCAGAAGAAGCTTTCCATTCTGTTCTTCCACATATCGTAGTCTTCCCCAGACACCAGTCTTGGTGGTCTGTTGATGCTTCCAATATCTTCAAATCCATTGTTTTAAGCCATTTTGATTTGTGATAGTGAGAGACTTTAACAAAGAGATAGTTTAGAATAGAACTGAAGAATGATTAAACAAGTGTGAGTTTGTTTAATCTATGAGCCAAAGCTCTGATACCACTTGTAGGATCGGTAAATACAATACGGTTCTATTCCAATTGAGATTGGCGAAAACAATCACAACTTAATCAAAGTAAACAAGTAAACACAAGAAGTACTAATAAATGCAATTTGTATTAAGCTTCAATGGTTACAAGATTACAGAGAAATCTCTAAGTAAGCACACAGATACAACAACTCTAAGTACTACTTATATAGTAACTTAGAATCAAGACAGACCCTTGATTCTAAGGATCAGATCTAACACAGACCGTTGATCTTGTATTGAAGCTATTTTACATGTACAGACAATAATAATAACTATGCTAGTTAACTTTATTCAAACGTCTTCTAAGGCATCATTGTTTGCATGCTTGGAGAAGAGCATTGTTGTCTTTTATTGTCTTGTACCAATGACATTCTTTCTGCATGGAGTGTGTCAGAGTAGCAGCAGAAAGTTGTCAGTGGTAATGGTTGCTTTATCAAGAACAGTCAGCTGCAACGTTTGATCTTCAGTGGAGATGGCTATCAGCTGCAGCTTTGGAGATCAGCAGCATATGCCTATCAGCTACAACTTTGGTATTTAGCAGCATATGCCCATCAGCTGCAACTTTTGTCTTCAGCAGATAAGGCCTATCCACAGCAGACTTGTTCTTCAACAGAAGAACAAGTATCCGTTGCAGATAAGCTTATCCGCGACAGTTTGTTGGTCAGCAGCAATCTCTGAGGTAAGCAGCATTTGTACTTAGAGAATTTTGTAGCCATGAGTCTTTATTTCTACACTAAGTTCAAACATTGGGCATGGATGCGGCTTACCAGATGTCACGGGATGACTTCAAGCATATGGTGAAACATGAATAGTACCCCCGGAATGAAGTTCAAAAATTGGAGAATGAATTCTGTAATTTGGCCATGGCTAGAGCTGAAGTGGCGACCTACACCACTAGGTTTCATGAACTAGCCCGACTAGTTCCACACATGGTTACACCTAAAATTAAAAGGATTGAGAGGTACATTTGGGGCCTTGCACCCCAGATTCAGAGTATGGTGAGTTCGTCTAAACTGACCACCATTGAAAGTGCATTAAGGTTGGCACACAATTTGACTGATCAAGTTATTTCTTCTAGAGTACTGATAAAGAAAGGTTCCGTTTCTACTGAGAAGAGTTTCAGTGGGAAAAGGAAATGGGATGGAAAGAACTCTTGGCATCAGACTCCTAAGAAGCCTGAGACCGTGAAAGCTTATGTAGCAGCACCTACCGAGAGGAATCAGTATGCAGGGAAGCAGCCCAAGTGCAGCAAATGCGCTCTCCATCACCTGGGTACTTGTGAAAGTTTTACTTGTACCAAAGGCAAGAAACCGGGCCACACAGCCAGATACTGTAATGCCCCTAAACAAACAGTCAAGATTAGAGAAAATCGAGCTTGTTATGAGTGTGCCAATACTTTGCACTTTAAGAAGGACTGCCCAAATATGAGGAACCAAGGAAACAACCCAGCCTATGGTAGAGCATTTGTGATTGGAGCTGGAGACGCCCTTCAAGATCCCAACATTGTTACGGGTACGTTCCTTGTTAACAATCACTATGCTTCCATATTATTTGATACGGGTGCCGATAGAAGTTTTGTCTCTATCGACTTTAGTCCTTTACTTGGTATGGCACCCATTTCACTAGATGAGTCTTACATGGTAGAATTAGTCGACGATAAACTAATCGAAACAAGAGAGATAATAAAGGGATGCTCTCTAGACATGGGAGACCATACGTTCAGCTTAGACGTAATGCCTGTGAGACTTGGAAGCTTCAACATTGTCATCGGAATGGATTGGCTATCCAAGTACTATGCGAGAATTTTCTATCACGAGAACATAGTTTGCATCCCACTCCTAGACAGTGAGACTTTGACCACTCAGGGAGAAAAGAGCGGATCCGTCTTAAGAATTATCACATGCATGAAGGCCCGAAAGTACTTGAGAAAAGGGTATCATGCTATTCTAGCTCACGTGGCAGAAAAGAAACCGAAGGAGAAATAACTCACCGACATACCAATCGTACGAGACTACCCAGAAGTCTTCCCCGAAGACTTGCTAGGACTTCCGTGTCACACCCCAACCAACGACGGAATATGTCAGGCGGTACATAGAGACTGTTCATAAGCACATGATCAAACTAAAGTTTCATATATCATTTAATCCAAATTCCATAACATTTTTTCAAACAAAACATAGTCAAACATACAAGAAATAAAGTACTCCAACAAGGTTCAATTGTTTAATTAACTAGGTCCTCAATTCCTATGTGTAGCATCTTGAATATGATTCTCAAATGTTAGCACCTGAAACATGATGAAAACAAGGTCAACTAAAAATAGTTGGTGAGCATGCATAAGTTATGACACCACAAGTAATATTAAGAGTTGTGTATAATTCACTTGAAACATGGTTTAATAATGCAATTATAGAGAATCACTATAGTTAAAATTGGGCCGTACAATCAAAACTTGTGACTGCATACTATGTTATCCCAAATGTAATGTCGGCAACAATCACCCTACCTGGGTGGGTTTGTCAGAGACAATAGATCCATCATTGTTACCGTCGGCTTGTACAAAGTTAATGATTGCACTTGCGCTATGCACACATGTACGTAATTGTAGTTTAAACTCATAGTGTTCAAGCATAAGGCACAAATTGCACACATGCTGAAAATGGAGAATTGTATATTGCAAATAGTTTCAATGAAATCATGTTCCACCCTAAAAGTATAAAAATGTAAAGGGGGCTATGTAAACTCACCTTGTAATATGTAGTTTGGAAATCACACGACCAAGTTGTTGCACAAGTGTTTAGATAACCACAAGGTTAACCTATGATTTAATGGTATAATTGTATCAATGATGGATTCAATTAATTAAAAGGAGTCCTAGGGTAAAGGGATGGATGTGGGAGGTCCTTGAATAAGTAGGAAGATGTTTGATTGAGTTTCAAAAGATACTTAAAAGGTATAAGTGTATAAATGGTTTCGATTGTTTTGTAAACATTTAGATAAGTGTATATAACGAATAATTAATTCGTGTTCTTTTTTTTATAAATAAACAAGAATTTAAATAAATAATTTACTCTTCTTTGAAAGTTCATAAATAAATACATTAGTGAATGAATAATAATTTACTATATATAAATAAATAAAATCTACTATTTATTTGGTTATAATTTTTGTGAAAATACGTATATAAGTCGTTGATCAAATAAATGATCGAGTCATAATGTAAAATATGATTTTGTTCCAACGATTGTATAAATTAAGTAAATGAGTTTAAATAATAAATCAATTAGTCAAAAATTAAAATATAAAAAATATTTTGTTATGGTAATTTTATAAATTAATTAGGGTTTTTATTAGGTTTTTATTCTAATAAAGAGTTTCCTAAAAAATATTATCAAAGTAAATTCATAAAATTGCTTAATGTGTTAGAAGGTTTAAAAAATAATTTTTATAGATCAAATACGTGCTCAAAAATGGTTTTAAAAATTAAAAGGGATAATGGGACTCGAACCCGGGTGGGTTCGGTATTTACCAAAAGAACAAACCACTGGACCAGTGGCCCAGTAGTTGTCATAGGGTTAGTTCGAAATGTGTTAAACAAGTATGGTAATGAATCCGGGTTCAAGGATGTGCAAAAAGGGGAAAAAGGTGCGGGCTGGATTCGAACCCATGACCTTGTCCCTACAATTCATGCTTCTTAACCGGTGGACCTAGGCATATGCCTTGGTCAAGAACCGGGTGCAAAGTCATAAAAGCAATAAGCCAAACTCCCTTCTTCCCCAAATGAGTAACCCGAACCCTAGCCACCCAAATTGATCCGTTTAGGCCTCCGATCGAACTCAAAATCATAGGGCTTTCACTCCTAGGATCAAAACGAAACTAAGGGTGTAAGAATTACCTAAAATGGTTATGAATCGAAGGAGAACGACAGGGAGATGGGTTCGGCGATTCTTGAACTCGACAGGGCAATTGCGATGAAATGCGAGGTGGACAAAGGTGTAGAAAGTTTGTGGTAAATGTTGCGAAGGTGTGGAACCAAATTTTATAGGCCAGTTTCTCATATAACTCACGAATTGATGTGAGACTTGATTTGGGACGGTTACGAGTCGTTTGGACTCAAATCCATTGAATTTTGTTGTAATTAGCTCGTTATGGGCGATTAGAACAGTCGCATGATGGTTTATACATGATTCAATGGAGTTAAATATCCGAATTGGAGGGATTGGGATCGGATTTGTTGAAGAAATCGTCCCTATTAACTTTTCAGAGTCAAACTAGACGAAATTGGGGTTCAAGATCAAAGGGGGTTCAACTTGAGGGTTCAATGTGTCGAGGGGGTTCATTTGCTTGAAGGGGGGGGGGGGGCTTCAAACCAAGTTCATTTGTTGTAATTATATATATATATATATATATATATATAAATTGATTTCCTTTATAAAAACTAAATACAAAAAGTGATTTATTTAAAAATGTCAAATATTTATTGGTTTAAAATTAAACATGTATTTTTATGGGTTTAATTTAATAATTTCAATTATATAAATATATTTGGATATATACATTTATAAATATATATATATATATATATATATATATATAATATACATATAAAAGAGTGGAAATACAAGATTATAGGTTTATAAATTTTATTTGTTATTGTAACAAGGTAAAAATGTGTATATGTACCTATATCATTTATATATTTATGATATAACTTCGTAGTTATTGCACATGAAATAATAAGTTTTGTGACACAATGTGTTGAATGTAAAATGAAATTGAAATTGTCATTAATGCACAGGATACGGTACTAGAAAATCATGAATGTTATAGTATCCCCTAGTTTAGGGAATTTCGTCCTGAAATTTAACTAGTTGAAGCTACTGAATCAAGAAAAATGTATTGGTACTTGAGCTTCATTTGATCCTCACGTTCCCAAATAAACTCCAGGCCACGTTTAGATTCCCAACGGACTTTGACAATAGGAATACGGCTTCGCTTGAGTTGCTTTTTCTCAAGATCCATAATCACCATGGGCTTTTCATCAAAGTGCATTGTGTCATCGATGTGCACTTCGTCAAGAGGAATGTGAATATTCTCATCAGCTAAACATTTCTTTAGGTTGGATACGTGATATGTAGGATGCACATTGCCAAGTGCAGGCGGTAACTCGAGTTTGTAAGCCACCTTCCCAATCTTTTCAAGGATCTTGAATGGACCTACAAAGCGAGGTGCTAGCTTAGCCTTTTTTTCCCAAAATGAACCATGCCCTTCCATGTAGACACCTTTAGAAGTACAATGTCACACCCGTAACACAGGACAGTCGTCTAACCAGAGTAGTACCTCCAACAGATATGTTCTCAGGAAAGAACGACGGGTCTAGAAAAGATTTATACACCGCTCTTTCCTTTAGACAGAACATTTCGTTTGTTAGTTAACTACATACCGGCCACAAGGTCGCCTTCTAGTTACTGTGTCGTTGATACCAAAAACACACAACGGAAGCTAAGCCGTAAAACTTTCTCTACTCAGCATGCCTCCAACCATCACATTTTTTCTGACCAACCAGGCGGCTATCCACATCTATTAGTTACCTGGAATGCCCCTAATAGATCCACCTGCAACATCTTTAAAAGTAACTGGGTCAACATAAGTTGGTGAGTTCATAAACCTTTACCACAAATGGTTGTTATATAATCATCAGCATTCCCACATCCCACCCCATGCCACATTGCATGTGAGATTTTTGGTATATATATAATTGCCAACCTTTCTACGACCGGTCCTCCCACACAAGTATAAACAGAATAAACTATTCCACCTTACGGGTCCTCCCACACCCGTAAAATAAAATAATCCACCCATAGGTTCCATCCCACAACAGAACTTATAAAGTACTTATTACGCATTATATATACATGGAATAGGGTGAATTTTTCTTATAACAGCTGTGTAACAATACACATTAAGTTCAGAGGAACTCACCTGGGCAGTATTTCAGCATATTGTATCGATAATATGTCAAATATTTCAGACGGCACCTAGTTTGCTAATATTTCTTAATTAAGATCTATAATGAACTTAACATTATATAATCAAAGCTTAATGGTAAGTAACCAAAGTACCAAAACCTTACCTCGGAACTATCTATGGCGATTTGAAGGCGTAAGGCTAGAAATCGGACTTCTAAACGTGTATCGGAACTCTGGCACGGATCCCTAGGAAAAATGTGTGTGTTTGAGTGTGTTTTTGTGGGTGAATATGGTGTCTAGAGCTCTGGCCATCGAATTCTATTTATCGGTCAAATTTGGACTCACGTCGGACCGACATGTAGGACCATATCGGTCTGACATCCCCTATGGCGGCTTATTCGGCTTGGTGCCCACATGTCCGACCGTTATAAAAACCATATCGGTCCGACTTCCACATATCGGACCGACATCCAAAAGAATATAGGTCTGACTTCCAACTGAGTCAGTAGACACGCTTCAAAACTTAGGGTTGAGTCATAGGACACGTGTCGTCACCTGGTTCAGTCCTTCCTCTACACATGTTAGACCGACATGGCCTGATATATCGGACCGACATGGCCTGAGATATCGGTCCGAAATCTGCTCCATTTTTAGATTTTTCACTTGTAGTCCTCCATCTTTGGAGAACTTATAGCTCAACCCTCGAACTTTATATTTTAATACTTTTGACCCTTATATATTTTACTTAATTACCATTTTAGTCCCTCTAGTATTCTTTACCTGAAAATTGGGGTGTTACAAATCTCCCCTCCTTTAGGAAATTTCGTTCTAGAAATTTAGGATGATCATACTTACAACTAAGGGCATGATTCTTTTTAGTCCCTGTTTTAATTTATTTTGTAGGAGACGTACCTATTCCTCTCTTTCCTTCCTTCCTCCTAAAATGAATATTCTTCCTCTGGATCCACCACCTGTCTTTGCTAGAGGTGTTTTTGGACAATTACTCTTAAAATTCCCTAATTCGTTACAATTATGACATCTGATACTTGGGAAATTTCTTATGAAGTGTCCCACTTATTGGCAGTTGTGGCAGGTAATTCAGTGTACACCTCTTCCCGAATTACCTTGTTCTCTTCTTGGGATTTTGTTATCGGTGGTTTCGTGGGTTGTCTTTTCCAAGCTCCTCTTGTTGGCTACCTCCTGAGATTCTATCTCATCATACATTACGGCACTAAGTTGTACTGCTGAATCTATAATTATGGGTAAAATAGTCTTCACTAAGGTTCGAACTTTAGGGGTAGTCCCTGTACATAGCGCTTAATCCTCCTAGATTCAGGAGTCACTAGATGTGGCACCAGCTTGTCCATTTCATTGAATTTGGTTGTATACTCCTGGTGAGTCATGGTTCTTGCTTCGAACCATAGAAACTCAGCTTCAATCTTTTCCACAGCATTTGTGAACAGTATCTCTTCATAATCAAAGACTTGAGATCCTCCCAAGTCATCCTATCAGTCACAGCTTCTACCTTTGTCTGCTCGATTGATTCCCACCAGTCAAGGGCTTCTTCTTCAAAAGAATGCGCGACAATTTCACAACTTGATCTTCCCTACATTGGCTCATCTTAATTACTGCTTCCATAGACGTGATATATTGCAATGCCATAATGGCATCCTTCTTTCCATTGAAAGGCTTGTGATGACAGTCACTGAAGTTCTTATAGTTGTATCCTTTTCCATGAACTCGTGTGCTTTGATTCGTCATTCCTACTGTCTCATGAGTTCGGGTGGTTCCTATATTGTTTCCTACCGGAGTAGTATGAAGGGTGTCTTCTGTTGGGGAATGGCACCACTTGCTCCTTCGTTTCGGTTGCCCAGACTGTTGTGATTTTCTCTTTTCCTAAGAGCATCGTCAAGGATTCCAGGTAAACTATTTTGGATCACTCGGGTGACCTCAGATGCCACCGCTCCCTTGAATTAAGTTTCAGTCATAATGACTTCTTCCACTGGTTGCTTGGGTTCAACATTCGTATTTACATTCTCATTTGGATCAGGGTTTGTGTTTGTCGTATCGCGGTTACGAGACCTAGTATTGGGCATCCTACCCCTACCTCTTCCTCGTCCTCTACCACGTCCTGCCATTTGTACCCACACACAGATGTATAACATCAGAATTCGTATAACTAGTAATAATCCAGAAAATCAGAAATTAAAGACATTTGGCCAATAATGCATTTAATTATCTGTTTCCTTGATATTACCCGCTAAATTCATACTGAGAGTCAACATCTCAACCTATGGCATTTCTTTTGGCATTCTAGCTATCTTATAGAATCCTAGTTTAAGTCTAGATACTAATCTCCTACTAGTATCTAAATCCCTTAAACTTATGCTCGGATACCAACTTGTCACACCCGTAACACAGGACAGTCGTCTAACCAGAGTAGTACCTCCAATAGATATGTTCCCATGAAAGAACAACTGGCCTAGAAGATATTTATACACCGCTCTTTCCTTTAGACAGAACATTCCGTTTGTCAGATAACTACATACCGGCCATAAAGTCGCCTTCTAGTTAATGTGACGTTGATACCCAAAACACACAGTGGAATCTAAGCCGTAAAACATTATGTATTCATAACTAAATTGTTTTACGTCATAAACCAAACCTCTATTACAAACTAACCAAATGATAAACGTTAAAATCTCCATCAGACATCCCTACTCAACATGCCTCCAACCATCACAATTTTCTGACCAACCAGACGACTATCCACATCTATTAGCTACCTGGAATTCCCCTAATAGATCCACCTACAACATCTTTAAAAGTAACTGGGTCAAAATAAGTTGGTGATTTCATGAACCTTTACCACAAATGGTTGTTATTTAATCATCAGCATTCCCACATCCCACCCCATGCCACATTGCATGTGAGCTTTTTGGTATATATATAATTGGAAACCTTTCTACGACCGGTCCTCCCACACCAGTATAAACAGAACAAACTATTCCACCTTACGGGTCCTCCCACACCCGTAAAATGAGATAATCCACCCATAGGTTCCATCCCACAAGAGAACGTATAAAGTACTTATTACGCATTATATATACATGGAATATGGTGACTATTTCGAATAACAACTGTGTAATAATACATATTAAGTTCAGAGGAACTCACATGGGTAGTATTTCAGCTTATTGTATCGATAATACGTCAAATATCTCGGACGGCACCTCGACTGCTAATATTTCTTAATTAAGATCAATAATTAACTTAACGTTATATAATTAAAGCTTAATGGTAAGTAACCAAAGTAACAGAACCTTACCAGGGAACTATCTATGGCTATTTGAAGGCGTAAGGCTAGAAATCGGACTTCTAAACTGTCACACCCCGACCGATGGCGGAATCATCGGGGCGGGACATGTAAGACTGTTCATAGCACAAGGTTGACTAAATTGAAATATATTAAAGCCAAATTTCCATTTCACATAATCCAAGTACAAACCAAAATCCAAACAAAGAACAGTAAACAATTCATAAACTTCTTGATTTAATATTACTAAGTCCAAATCCTATGTTGAGCATGTCTTGAATCATTCTCACATATTAGGGCCTGAAACATGAATAAAATAAAGTCAACTAAAAAGTTGGTGAGTATAACACAGTTGTATATAGATAGCATATAGTTGAAAACAAATCCTTTACAAGACATTAAAAATACGGCATTTATGGGGAGCTGCTATTGTGTAATCAAGTACAATCAAACCTTAGTAACTAGTATGCAAATTGTGTTGTCGGTATCAATCACCTCCACTTGGGTGGGTTTGTCAGACTCAATAGATCTATCATTGAAAACCGTCGGCTTGTATAGTTAATGATTGCACATAGTTTTCACAAAGACTAGCACAACTAGCACTCGGGCACAAAGCTCAAATTTTGCACACATGTATGTATGTAGGATATTGCACTTGTGTTGTTTGTATAAATGTAGTTGTGAAATGTGTAATGTGTATAAAGTTCATGTTCCACCACAAAAGTGTAAAAGAGTAAAAGGGGTTGTGAATACTCACTTGATATGAAGATGAAGCTAACAAGGAAATATAGATAGCAAATATGATCCTTGGAATGCACAATTTAACCTATCGAGTAATGTGTATAGTATCAAATAGATGTACAAAGTTTAAGTTTAAAAATGGACGTTTGAATTTGTGTATAAAACTATTGATTTGTATAAAATATATAGAGTTTGAAGTAAAATATGTTTGAAATAATTTGATTAGGTTTGAATTGAATAAATAAATATATAATTATAGTTTATGAAATAATATTAATTGTAATTAAGTATAAGTAAATAAATGATTTTGATTTAAAATGTAAATTAAATAACTAATCATTATTCATAAATTTTGTAACTTAATTATTTAAAACCTCATTTTAAATAAATATAAATTTAATTTTTATAAACTTTTCAATAAATTATATTTATGCCAAGATTAAACTTTTAATCCATTTTTAAATACAGAACACATATTTTTATAAGATCTGAAACATTTACTGATTAAAATATAAAAATTATAATTCTGATAAAAATTATGAGTCTAGCACGACCGTGCCTCGGAAGGGCACGATCGTGCTCAAGCCACGGGCGCGACCGCGCTAGTCGGGGCGCGACCGGGTTGATCAACAAGAGCACAATCTAGACAAGACAACAGGCACGACCGTGCCTTGACCAGGCACGATCGTGTCTATGATCTTTAGACACAACAGAGACTAGCCCAGAGGGCATGACAAAGTCTGGACAGGAGGACACGACCACGCTGCTAATCGGCACGACCGCGCTAAATGACGCACGGCCGCGCTAGATGATTAGCGCGACCGTGTCTTTTCCAAATCAGACACGAATTGACAGATTCTTGTATTTATAACGATGGAATTGTTAGGGCTTTTGATTAATGGGTTATTACGAGTCTAATAATATAAATTAATTGTATAGAAATCGTGTTTAAGAGTGGAATCGATTAAATCCTTTTTTTATCAATATGAGAATTCTGGTTCAGGACGATTCTTATGATGGAAGCCCCAATTAACAGAGGGCTTTTGATACAGATATTGAAATGAATAAATTAGAGGATTCAATTAACCTGAATAGAAGCGAATCGATAGATGATGGTCAAGAGGAAGCTCCGGCGTCGACGGCTTGGGTTCCGGCGATCTTTGCTGCAACTCCGGTCAATGCAGATAGTCCAGGAGTTTCAGGGATGACTGAGAATCGAGACTTTACTGCTGGATTTGAGAGGATTCGGTTTGAAATACGAATTCTAGTTCTTGGAAAGCTTGAGAGAGAATTTTCTTTGAGTTTCACGAATTTTGATTAATTGGATGAAAGGAGAATAATTGGCAGTATTATTTTTGAAAGCATAATGTAATTCGGTTACGGATTCGAGCAATCGGGCGATTAAAGTTGCAGTTACGATTCAGCTGTTTCGCAGGCGCGACCGTTCCAAAAATAGGCGCGACCGTGCCTAAGCACCGGGCGCGATCGTTCCAAAGCAGGTCGCGCGACCGTGCTTATACGAAGCACGACCGTGTCTAATTTGGGTTTCTTGACATTTTTCAACTTTAGTCCTTGACTTTTCAGATTTGATAAGTTTGTATAAAATAGTTTCTTGTATAGCGTTTAAATGTATATAACCGAGTAATACTTGCGAATTTGTATAGAATTATTGTATTAAATTTACGGCAAGAAAATAATGAGACATTGCACGAGTATAGAACTTGAAATTGCATTACATTGAATTGAAATAGGAATACTAAAATCAGAAATGTTACAGTCTCCCTATGTTGAGAGAATTTCGTCCCGAAATTTAGCTAGAGGAAACCACATTATTAGTAAAAAGATGAGGGTACTTGAGCTTCATTTGGTCTTCTCGTTCCCAAGTGAACTCAGGACCACGCTTAGATTCCCAACGAACTTTAACGATAGGAATGCGACTTCGCTTGAGCTGCTTGACTTCACGATCCATAATTTCTACCGGTTTCTCAACGAAGTGCATCGTTTCATCAATGCGCACGTCGTCGAGCGGTATATGGAGATTTTCATCGGCGAGACACTTCTTTAGATTAGATATATGAAATGTAGGATGCACATTGCCAAGAGATGGAGGTAACTCGAGCTTGTAAGCCACTTTCCCAATCCTTTCAAGGATCTTGAATGGACCAACATAACGAGGTGCTAACTTGCCTTTCTTTCCAAAACGGATCACACCCTTCCATGGAGATACCTTAAGAAGAACAAGATCACCGACTTGGAATTCCAAGGGTTTTCGACGTTTGTCGGCATAACTCTTTTGCCGACTCCTCGCTACTCGAATATCGTCATGGATTTGAATAATCTTGTCGGAAGTTTCTTGAATTAACTTAGGACCGGTGATTTGTGCTTCACCAATCTCTTTCCAACAGATCGGAGAACGACACTTGCGACCATAGAGAGCTTCGAATGGAGCCATGTTGATACTTGTGTGGTAGCTATTGTTGTAAGAAAACTCAATAAGGGATAAATGTGAATCCCAATTGCCACCAAAATCGATTACACAAGCTCTAAGCATGTCTTCAAGAGTTTGGATTGTTCGCTCGGTTTAACCATCAGTTTGCGGATGGTAAGCCGTGCTCAAATCCAATCGAGTACCAATAGCCTTTTGGAGAGATTGCCAAAATCGAGAAGTGAACCGAGCGTCTCTATCGGATATTATGTTCAAGGGAACACCATGACGGCTCACGATTTCATCAATGTAAATTCGGGCTAATTTCTCCACTTTGAAGTCTTCACGAATAGGCAAGAAGTGGGCAGATTTGGTGAGTCGATCAATGATCACCCAAATACTATCATAACCACTCGAGGTGCGAGGGAGCTTGGTAATGAAATCCATAGCTAAATTCTCCCATTTCCACACGGGAATTTCTGGTTGTTCGAGTAAACCAGAAGGACGTTGATGTTCGGCTTTGACTTTGGAGCAAGTTAAGCATTTGGCCACATAAAGAGCAATGTCTTTCTTCATACCGGGCCACCAATAAAGTTGGCGAAGATCTTGGTACATTTTATCCGCACCAGGATGAATAGAATAACGAGTCTTATGAGCCTCGTTCATGAGAATTGCACGGAGATCATCGCGATCGGGAATCCAAATACGGTTCAAGTAATATAGTAAGCCATTGGGTTTTGATTCAAGAAGAAGTTCAACACCACACGACATTTCCTCATACATGTTACCCTCGGTTACCGAGACGTGTTGAGCTTCTAAAATACGGGTTTGAATATTGGATTGAATACGGGCACAATGAAGCATAACATGGTCCTTTCGACTCAAGGCATCGGCTACAACATTCGCTTTGCCGGGATGGTAACGAATCTCGCAGTCGTAGTCGTTAAGGAGTTCGACCCAACGTCGTTGCCTCATATTGAGCTCTTTTTGGTTGAAGATATGTTGAAGACTTTTATGGTCGGTGAATACCACACACTTCGTGCCATATAGGTAATGTCTCCAAATCTTTAACGCGAATACGACCGCACCCAACTTGAGATCGTGCGTCGTATAATTCTTTTCATGAATTTTGAGTTGCCTTGATGCATAAGCGATTACTTTTCCTCGTTGCATGAGGACACAACCAAGACCTTGGTTAGACGCATCACAATAGACAACTAAATCATCATTTCCATCGGGGAGAGTCAAAATGGGAGCATTGCACAACTTATGCTTAAGAGTTTGGAAAGCTTCTTCTTGTTTCGGTCCCCACTCATAAGTTTTACCCTTATGGGTCAAAGCGGTAAGAGGGACAGCAATCTTTGAGAAGTTTGAGATGAAACGACGATAATAACCCGCAAGACCAAGAAATGAACGAACTTCGGTAGGAGTCTTCGGGGCATTCCAATTCTTAACCGTTTCAATCTTAGCAGGATCAACATGAATACCCTTGTCGTTGACGATGTGACCAAGAAATTGAACTTCTTTTAACCAAAATTCACATTTGGAGAACTTGGCATATAGTTGTTCTTTCTTTAAAAGGTCCAAAACCAATCTAAGGTGTTCTTCATGGTCGGCTTTAGTCTTGGAATAGATTAAGATATCGTCAATGAAAACGATCACGAATTTATCAAGGTACGGTTTGCACACACGGTTCATGAGATCCATGAAAACTGCGGGTGCATTGGTTAACCCGAAAGGCATAACCTTGAACTCGTAATGACCATACCTTGTTCGAAAAGCAGTCTTAGGAATGTCATCTTCTTGAACACGGAGCTGATGATAACCGGATCGAAGATCAATCTTCGAGAAGCAAGTAGAACCTTGAAGTTGATCAAAGAGATCATCGATTCTAGGCAAAGGATAACGATTCTTGATAGTAAGCTTATTGAGTTCGCGGTAGTCAATACACATGCGAAATGATCCATCCTTCTTCTTAACAAATAAGACGGGTGCACCCCACGGTGAATGACTCGGGCGAATGAAACCTTTGTCGGAGAGTTCTTGAAGTTGACTTGCGAGCTCTTGCATTTCGGAAGGTGCAAGACGATAAGGAGCTCTAGCAACGGTGTTAGCTCCGGGCATAAGATCAATACGGAATTCTACTTGACGAACAGGAGGAAGACCGGATAAATCTTTAGGAAACACTTCGGGAAAATCCCTAATGATAGGAATGTCTTGAATACTCTTCTTCTTGACGTCCTTTTGAACAATATGAGCTAGGAAGGCGATGTACTTCTTTCGTAAGTACTTTTGAGCGGTAGTACAAGACATCAATTTAAGACCCTTGCAAGGCTTTTCACCAAAAACCCTTAAGGTTTCTCCCGATGGTAGCGGAATTCGAATACACTTTTCAAAGCAAATGACTTCGGCATGATGATTTGATAGCCAATCCATACCTATGATAATATCAAAGCTTCCTAGTGGCATTGGAACAAAGTTGATTGGGAATGCATGATCATTAAGTTCTAAAGAGCAATCATAGATAATAGACTCAATTGTAAGGGAGTCACCATTTGCTATTTCAACGGTGAAGGTTTTCTCTAATTGGGATCGTGTCTTTGCAAGTAAAGGCTCAAAATTTAGTGACACAAAACTTTTATCGGCACCGGTATCGAACAAAATGGAGGCATATTGACTATTAACAAGGAACGTACCATTAACCACGTCGTTGTTGGCTTGAGCTTCGTTGGCGTTTATGTTGAACGCACGCCCACGAGCTCCATCTTGTCTAGCATTTGCAAGTCTTGGACATAGATTACGAAAATGGTTCGGGTCACCACACTCATAGCAAGCACGCCTATTAGCAATGGCGGGAGCACCTTGATTAGCCACTCGCGGGTTGGGTTGGTTCGGTGGATTGACTTGACCCTCAAAAGCTTTGGCCCTACAAATATTGATAGTGTGACCATATATCCCACAATGAGTGCAAAGGCGACATGGGATATTTTGAGGATGATGAAAATTGCAGGTGGCACAAAGAGGATAAATCCCAACATATGGCTTTTTAGCCGGTGCTTGAACTACGGGTGCAGCTTGGTTGACGGGAACAGCAGGAGTAACCACAGCAAAGTTTCTAACTTTCCTCTTTTTGTTATTGCGAGAGGATTCAGTTGTGGCTTCTTTGTTGTGGGCAGGAGGGGTTACGGTTTCAGCAAGTTTCTTAGAACCCTTTTTGGTAAGAGTTCCAGCTTTAACATGATTATCAGTTAAGGTAGCAGACTGGCGGATGGCATCCTCCAAAGTAGCAGGATTTCTACCTAAGACAGTATCTTGAATTTGTCTTGGTAGTCCACCAATATACTTTTTGATACAACGGGCTAAAGGAGTGACCATGTGGGGCACAAGAAGACTCAACTCATGGAACCGAGTTGTATATGCTAAGTTTTCCCCACTATCTTGGGCAAGATCCCAAAATTCGGCCTCTAACTTCTTCACTTCATTTCTAGGACAAAATTCCTCGGTCATAAGCCTTTTGACCTCATCCCAAGGTAAGGCCATAGCTACATCAACACCCCTATTCCTTTTCTCCCCATTCCACCAAGTAAGTGCCCGCTTTTGGAGGACACTTGTGGCATGACGAACGCGGAGGTTGTCGGGACAGTCACTATTAAGAAAGGTATTCTCAATACTTTCAAACCATTGAAGGAGTCCAGTAGCTCCTTCGGTTCCATAAAACTTTAGGGGATTGCAAGAATTGAAGTGCTTGAAGGTGCATTGAGATGGATTGTTTCCACCATTACCACCATTATTACCACTATTGCTTCCATTTCCACCATTGCCATTTGTGGCACCATTGGCTTGGGTGAGTTGTGTCACCAATTGGGTAAGAATAGCAGCAATGTCGGAGTTGGCGTTGGCGGCGGGAGCACGACGAGGAGGCATTCTACAGATTTTCACAAGACAAGAAAGATTGTAAGAACTTATGAGAATTGCTAGGATTTAATAGAATGAGAAAACCAAATAAAAGATAGATATTCATAGTTTGGATTGTACTCAAAAGTGGTAAAATCACTTGAATACTAAGGCACATTAAGGTTAATTTAAACTTATATAATTTTCAAGGAGACATGCTTTAGCCTATAGGTAAACACTCATCTCGGGAATTCCCAGGAAAGCATACGGGTCCCTCGGTTGATTGGGATTTATGCGAAATGCTTTCCTAGACAGAAAACCCAAAATACAGGTGTCACCCTTCCAGATTGCACGTGTCCTCAAATAATTTAACAAGTTTAAAAACCTTAACGAAGAAATAAAAATTTTTAAAGATTTTTTTTTTTTTTTATTTTTTTATTTTTGCTTAAAGAATTTTCCACATGCTTAGAAAGAATAAAGATAGAAGAGAAGGTAGAAATATCATGGGATTTTAGGATATAGGAAAGGTATTATTTAAGAAGATCCTAATAAGTCATGAATTTCATCAAGTAAGGCATCAAATATAATAATAATTTATCATGGTAAGCATGTAGCACATAGCATGTAACACATAGCACAAAATCATGAAATATAGCATAAATGGGTGTCCTAAAGTTATAGTCTAGGTCAAGATGTCTAATAACCTAAATCCCTATAACCAAGGCTTTGATACCAATCTGTCACACCCCGACCGATGGCGGAATCATCGGGGCGGGACATGTAAGACTGTTCATAGAACAAGGTTGACTAAATTGAAATATATTAAAGCCAAATTTCCATTTCACATAATCCAAGTACAAACCAAAATCCAAACAAAGAACAGTAAACAATTCATAAACTTCTTGATTTAATATTACTAAGTCCAAATCCTATGTTGAGCACGTCTTGAATCATTCTCACATATTAGGGCCTGAAACATGAATAAAATAAAGTCAACTAAAAAGTTGGTGAGTATAACACAGTTGTATATAGATAGCATATAGTTGAAAACAAATCCTTTACAAGACATGAAAAATAAGGCATTTATGGGGAGCTGCTATTGTGTAATCAAGTACAATCAAACCTTAGTAACTAGTATGCAAATTGTGTTGTCGGTATCAATCACCTCCACTTGGGTGGGTTTGTCAGAGTCAATAGATCTATCATTGAAAACCGTCGGCTTGTATAGTTAATGATTGCACATAGTTTTCACAAAGACTAGCACAACTAGCACTCGGGCACAAAGCTCAAATTTTGCACACATGTATGTATGTAGGATATTGCACTTGTGTTGTTTGTATAAATGTAGTTGTGAAATGTGTAATGTGTATAAAGTTCATGTTCCACCCCAAAAGTGTAAAAGAGTAAAAGGGGTTGTGAATACTCACTTGATATGAAGATGAAGCTAACAAGGAAATATAGATAGCAAATATGATCCTTGGAATGCACAATTTAACCTATCGAGTAATGTGTATAGTATCAAATAGATGTACAAAGTTTAAGTTTAAAAATGGACGTTTGAATTTGTGTATAAAACTATTGATTTGTATAAAATATATAGAGTTTGAAGTAAAATATGTTTGAAATAATTTGATTAGGTTTGAATTGAATAAATAAATATATAATTATAGTTTATGAAATAATATTAATTGTAATTAAGTATAAATAAATAAATGATTTTGATTTAAAATGTAAATTAAATAACTAATCATTATTCATAAATTTTGTAACTTAATTATTTAAAACCTCATTTTAAATAAATATAAATTTAATTTTTATAAACTTTTCAATAAATTATATTTATGCCAAGATTAAACTTTTAATCCATTTTTAAATACAGAACACATATTTTTATAAGATCTGAAACATTTACTGATTAAAATATAAAAATTATAATTCTGATAAAAATTATGAGTCTAGCACGACCGTGCCTCGGAAGGGCACGATCGTGCTCAAGCCACGGGCGCGACCGCGCTAGTCGGGGCGCGACCGGGTTGATCAACATGAGCACAATCTAGACAAGACAAGAGGCACGACCGTGCCTTGACCAGGCACGATCGTGTCTATGATCTTTAGACACAACAGAGACTAGCCCAGAGGGCATGACAAAGTCTGGACAGGAGGACACGACCGCGCTGCTAATCGGCACGACCGCGCTAAATGAGGCACGGCCGCGCTAGATGATTAGCGCGACCGTGTCTTTTCCAAATCAGACACGAATTGACAGATTCTTGTATTTATAACGATGGAATTGTTAGGGCTTTTGATTAATGGGTTATTACGAGTCTAATAATATAAATTAATTGTATGGAAATCGTGTTTAAGAGTGGAATCGATTAAATCCTTTTTTTATCAATATGAGAATTCTGGTTCAGGACGATTCTTATGATGGAAGCCCCAATTAACAGAGGGCTTTTGATACAGATATTGAAATGAATAAATTAGAGGATTCAATTAACCTGAATAGAAGCGAATCGATAGATGATGGTCAAGAGGAAGCTCCGGCGTCGACGGCTTGGGTTCCGGCGATCTTTGCTGCAACTCCGGTCAATGCAGATAGTCCAGGAGTTTCAGGGATGACTGAGAATCGAGACTTTACTGCTGGATTTGAGAGGATTCGGTTTGAAATACGAATTCTAGTTCTTGGATAGCTTGAGAGAGAATTTTCTTTGAGTTTCACGAATTTTGATTAATTGGATGAAAGGAGAATAATTGGCCGTATTATTTTTGAAAGCATAACGTAATTCGGTTACGGATTCGAGCCATCGGGCGATTAAAGTTGCAGTTACGATTCAGCTATTTCGCAGGCGCGACCGTGCCTAAGCACCAGGCGCGATCGTTCCAAAGCAGGTCGCGCGACCGTGCCAAAGCACTTGGCGCGACCGTGCTTATACGAAGCACGACCGTGTCTAATTTGGGTTTCTTGACATTTTTCAACTTTAGTCCTTGACTTTTCAGATTTGATAAGTTTGTATAAAATAGTTTTCTTGTATAGTGTTTAAATGTATATAACCGAGTAATACTTGCGAATTTGTATAGAATTATTGTATTAAATTTACGGCGAGAAAATAATGAGACATTGCACGAGTATAGAACTTGAAATTGCATTACATTGAATTGAAATAGGAATACTAAAATCAGAAATGTTACATAAACGCGTATCGGCACTCTTGCACGGATCCCTAGGCTAAATGTGTGTGTTTGAGTGTGTTTTTGTGTGTGAATATGGTGTTTAGAGCTCTGGCCATCGAATTTTATTTATAGGGAAAATTTGGACTCACGTCGGACCGACATGTAGGACCATATCGGTCCGGCATACCTTATTGCGGCTTATTCGCCTTGGTGCCCACACGTCGGACCGTTATACAAACCATATCGGACCGACATCCAAAAGCATATTGGTCCGACTTCCAAATGAGTCAGTAGACACGCGTCAAAAATTAGGGCTGAGTCACATGACACGTGCCGTCACCTGGTTCAGTCCTTCCTCTACACATGTCGGACCGACATGGCCTGAGATATCGGTCTGACATCTGCTCCATTTTCATATTTTTCACTTTTAGTCCTCCAACTTTGGAAAACTTATAGCTCAACCCTCGAACTTTATGTTTTAATACTTTTGACCCTTATATATTTTACTTAATTACCATTTTAGTACATCTAGTATTCTATACCTGAAAATTAGTGTGTTACATACAAGGTCACCGATTTGAAATTACAAGGGTTTTCGTCGTTTATCGGCATAGCTCTTTTTTCGACTCCTCGCTATTCGAATATTGTCACGGATTTGAATGATCTTGTCAGATGTTTCTTGTATCAACTCGGGACCCGTGATTTTTTTTCACCAATCTCGTTCCAACAGATAGGTGAACGGCATTTGCGACCATAAAGAGCTTCAAAGGAGCCATGTTGATGCTCGTATGGTAGTTATTTGTAGGATCGTGAGAATACAAGATGGTTCTGTTCTTAGTTGAGGTTGGCGGAAACAAAATCAACTACACAATTTATAATCAAGTAAACACAAAGAATACTGATAAACACTGTTGTATTAAGCTTTTGTGAATGCAAAGATTACAAGTGAGAAACTCAATGAATAAGTATGACAAGCACTACAAGCACACTTACAATGAAGTGGCAACTCAGTATTTATAGTAACTTAGAATCAAGACAGACCCTTGATTCTAAGGATCAGATCGAACACAAGCCGTTGATCTTGTTTATTAATTTACATTACACGTAAAGTCTAATCTAGTTAACTTTACTGAAACATTTTCTTTATTCATGATTGTTTGCATGCTTGGAGAAGTGTATTGTTGTCCGTCATTGGTTGACCATAGCGGTTCCTTCTGCTTTGAGTCTGTCAGTTGCTTTTGCAGAAAGGTGTCAGAGACGCTTGGCCTGGATAGTCAGCTGCAACATTTGGTTTTCAGTGAATAGAGCTGTCAGCTGCAAAGAGTGAAGGTTGCTGCTGGTAAGCCTATCAGCAGCGAACATGGATGACCGCTGCTGATAAGCCTATCAGCAGCAACTTGTGTTGAATGTTGCTGATAAGCCTATCAGCAGCAACTTGTGCTGAATGCGGCTGATAAGCCTATCAGCAGCATTTGTACTTAGAATAATTTTGTAACAATCAGTCTTTGGTTCTACAAACTCCCCCTAGACTGATGCTACCAAAATTCTTCTAGTCCCTTTGTTGCTGAAGCTTTTGCATATGGCTGACTATTCTTTCCACCTCATAGCCTCTTTGATCCTTGCTGGGATTATTCAATGGAAGTTCAGACAGAGTCTTGATGTCTTTGTGTGGCATTTTGTAGATAGCTTTGCTTGAACATCTCATCTGCTGCTTCTTTACATAAATCAAAGTGAATTCATCCAAATCAGCATTATAGGACCATGATACAAATGGAGAGTGAGACTTGAGTGGTTTGATATTCATGACCACATCTTTGCTAGGATTGAAGTAGTGTCTGATAGCTAGCATAAGATGTTTCCCACTCTCATTTGTAGGCTTATGAGCTTCACCCAGCTCTAAAATTCTTTGAAGATCGGAATCAGGTAATTGCAGAACCTCATCAACAGACCTGTAAGTGGATCTTCTTCTCTCAGTTCTCCCCCTGAAGATCTCAAACACTTGATCTTGTGAATTGTAGAACCAGTTAACTATATTTCTTGAGTCTTCTGGTTTAGGAGTGGGTTTGGGTATCTTCAAGGGAGGCTGTTGATGAGTGGGAGCTGGGTGGGATGACTTGGACTTTTTGGGTGGAGGAGTGGAAGGCTTGGGGATGTTTGTGGATGGTGTTTGGAGAGAGGAAGTAGTTTCTGGTGCAGAGGTTCTTTGTTTCTTGACTGGTCTCTTTTCCAGTCTTTCTTCCTCTTCCTTTTTCACTGTTGTATACAGGGCTTGTAGGTTCATGAAGGACATGGGACCTAACCTTTTTCCACTTTCTCCCCTTGCCTTAAGGAAGTCAGTCATCTTCTTCCTTTCTTCATGGGTCCTTAGATTAAGGGCAATGGCTTTCTTTGACTTCTGTTGAACTTTTTCTTTCTCTTCATCTTTCTTTTTCCTTGCCAATTCCCCCTGCTGACCCATGAAGGCTCTATAGATCTCTTTGTTTGACAGTTTTTCAAGGTAGTCTGCATCCTCACCTTGAGAGATCAGAGCTTCAGTCCACTCCTCCCTTAATTCTTTTGCTAATTTAGAATCAGTGATTCTAAACTTAGCATCTTCCTTCCTTTTCTTTTTAGCTTCTTCTTCTTCTTCTTTTGCAAACTGTTCCTGCAGCTGTCTAGCAAGTTGTTCATCTTCCTCAACTTGAGACACTGCATGGACTTTTACCTTCATTTCATCCAGCTGTTTGGCATACAGCTGGATTGTCTGTTGTCTGAGAAGTATGGTTGCCTTTCTATCTTCATGCCTTTGTTTTTTAGCCATCTCTTCAGCCAACTCTTCTTCTTCTCTTTTCCTTCTTCTCTCTTCTTTCTCTTTCTTTTCCTTTTGCAACCTCTCTTCATCCTCTTTTGTCATGATGCCCTTCCCTTTATTAACATTGGATGCTTCTGCTCTGGCTTCACTGATCACAGAAACAGCTGATTGTTGTGCTGTTGGGATCTCTGCCTCGGCTTCATTGGCATGTTGAGAGGTAGATAAGGGAAGGTCTTCGGTTTGGCACTCAGGATCTGTAAGTTCTAGCTGCCTTTCTCTCACAGAGGATCTTGCTTCATAAGCTGCAGCGCAGATGTTAACTGGAGGGGAATCTGAGTTGGAGTCAGTGTCAGAGGATGACACATCTTCTTCCTCATCAATCCTTCCTTCCTTCTCAAGGTGAGCTTTGATAATTGCTATCATCGCCTGGCTTTCAAGGGAGTTGACATTGCAGATGTTGGCTTTTAGTAGATAGATCTTGTGGAGAAAATTTGTTGGTAGCTGAAGGATGTTCCCGGTGTTGATGATGAGAGCAGAACCGTTGCTTAGGAAGAAAGCGTGGTCAAGGAGCCTAGTCCTTACCCATCCTAGCACGTCCGAGTCCTTGACCAGGAAGGCATACAGAAATCTTTGAAGGCCCAGAACTCCTTCTTCAGTGAGAAGACTTCTCCTTGTTATTGCAAGATTGTTGGGAGACAGTCTTCTTTCTGCGGCCGACGAAGATTCAGGATAAGCTACCCGTCTTGCTGTTTGTAGGAGTCTTCTGAACTTGGGTAGATTATACTCCATCAGGTCATAGAACCTGCCAATGGCAAGTTCTGCTGAGAGATCCGTTGATGAGTTGATGCAGTCAGATAGATATAGTTGTAGGACTTGGAGGGCATTGAGTGAGTTCCAGTTCAGCTCTTCTACTCCGCTGAACTCCCATCCAGTCCAGAACCTCTCAGCTGATCCATCATACCCCCAAGCTAGAATAGAGTCAAACTCTAGCTTCTTTGAAGATTTGGGGGGTAGAGGATTGACCTATGATGGCTGCTGCTTCAGGGATGATGCTGACCAATGTAGATGTTTGATCTTTGCCTTCAACATCAGTCAGCACTTCATCCACAGCCCTGACAACCAACTTCCAGTCTTCAGAGATCTCTTCTTCTTCATCTTCTGATACTGGCAAGTCGTAGACCTGTACAAAAGCTGGCCTGTAAAGTGAGCTTTGGAAGGCAGCCTGCTCCTGTATCCAGTCGTCAAGACTGTCTGTATCATCTTCCATAGAAACCATCTCCCCCTTTTTGGTTGCATCAGCAGACAGGTAAGCATCAGTTTGGGTGCCTACTGATACAAGAGAGGGAGAGGCTAAAGTTGGGCATTTATGGGCTTCATGCATAGCGACTTGGTGTCTTAGTTTGGACATTTCAGCCTCTAGCATAGCCACCCTGGCCGTCATTTCCATGTTATGAAGTTTCAGTCTGTCCTCATCCACATTTGTGGAATCCTTGGACCCAGATGGGGCCGTAGGCCTAGCCTCAGCATCCCCATCACCCGTGGTTTCCTGGCGCCTAGGATTCCTCTCAATGAAGGGAGTTTCCAAGGAAACACCCTCACCGTGAGTTGCCGTGGTTGAGGTCTTAAAGATGTTGTCACTATCCTCCTGGTCTGTTGATGGACCAGCAGTAGTGACATCCTCATCCACATCCACTCTTTCAATACTCCCAGAGTGGACCTTCAAGGGTGAGGAACTTGGGTTGGGTGTTTCGGAAGCAAGACCAATCAGTACCCCCTTGATAGTGGTAGTTGGAGAAGGTACACCACTTTGGTCAGGTTCCTCTACACTTAAGTTCAAAGAAGAGAGGAATGGCTCGAAGGGCTGTTCTATGGATCCGGGAAGTGATCCTAATCCTAATAGAGAGACTTTCGAAGGAGTCTCCCTAGCAATGTGGCTTTCCCTTATGATATTCTCACTAGAATGTTGTGATTCTGAGTGAGGGATGTTGGCTTGGGTTTGGGCCTTGGAGGCAAGAGAAGAAGGAGTTCTCTTGCCCCTCTTCCTTGTATACTTGGCTGCAACCGGGGCCCTGTGTTCCAGTTGAGCAATCAAACTGGGGGTGAGTAATGTATGTGCCTGTGAATCCTCAGTAGAATGCACAGGGGTTCGATCAAGGGAAACAGTAGTTTGAGTTTGTGGCAGTGAGGAGGAGGGTGTGGGATCAGTATCAGCTGGGTTTGCTGAACTGTCACCCTGGGCACTTTGCGTGTTCAACATTGTAGACAACAATGGAACATCGGCCCCTGAGAACTTTGATGAAACTGTTCTCATGCTTTGAAAAATGTTGTTCTTGTGTCCCAAAATTGAGTAGATTCTTGCAGATTTTGAAAGATCTTGGTGCTCAATGTTGAACATTTCCTGCAAGAATCTTGGGTACATAAAGAACTGAGATTTCACCCCTTCTTGAAGGATGTATCTCAAACCTTCAAAAATGAGGTGGGAAAAATTAAAACCTGCTCCAGTTATCATACCGTGAATTGCCGACGCAAGTCCGGAGCTTAGTTGGTTCCAGCCACTCCTCTTTTGAGATATGCATTGGAGAAGAGTGTGGCAGAGATACTTCCATTTGGGACCCATGAGTGCCTTCTCTATCGTATACTCTGTTTGATTCCCAGTGTACCCTATGGATACAAAGGTCCTCATGTATACGTCTCTTGGGTAAGAGAGGGCGCCCCTTCATCCTGAAGCTTGAGGTGTTGGCGGAGCTTTGCTTCAGTGATGATCATTTCCTTACCGTCTACTGTGCCTCTGATTTGAGGAGTGCCCTGTTCAGTAGAATACACGGCTGAGCTCCAAAAATCTTCCATGTGTGAAGTATATATGGTTGGGTTGACGGTTAGGGCATGGTAAATTTTGGACCAACAGAGGAAGTCGATCATACCGTCGAAACCCTCGAACTTCTTGCCTTTTATTAGGTATGCAGTGAGGTTGTGGTATGGAGCAAACTTGTCATTTGGGTTGATTATGTCTGCGCCTGCCATTGTTATGGATTTGGAGGGAAAAGAGAAGGGTGTTTGAATGGTGGTTGATTATGGAGGGCTTTGAATGCTGTGGGGTCGGGAGAGAAAGTGATGGAAGGTTAGGGTTTGAAATTGAAAATGAAGAGGTGGTGGGAACGTTTGAGATAGTGATATAACGGCAGACGAAGAAAAAGCAACTTCACTTGTACAGTACAACCTGTTTCACTTTTCATTGTTACAGCTGTAATACACCAAGGCAGTCATGGAAGGGACTGACGGTAAATTTTACAGCGGGTAAAAGTTAATTTAGACTTATGTTTACCCATCAGCAGCAAACTTGGTTGCTGCTGAAAGATAAGAGTATCCGCAGCAAAATTGGTTGTAGCTGATGGATAAGCCTATCCGCTGCAAACTTGGTTGCTGCGGAAAGATAAGTCTGTCAGCAGCAGATTTTGCTGCTGAAAGGTTTAAAGATCTGCAGCAAAGGAATTGCTGCTAAAAGCCTTAAAGCTATCCGCAGGAAACATGTACCTGCTGATAACTTAAAGCTATCAGTGGCAAAACTTTTGCTGCTGATGCTTTTACCTATCAACAGCTGAAGGACAAAAATGCTGCTGACCCATAACTTTTATTTACAACAAAGGACAAAAAGACATATTTTAAGGAGAAACTTGAGATGGATTTTAATCAAAGTTCATCATACCAATTGATTCAACTAAATATCTGAATCTAGCTTCATCAAAAGGTTTTGTAAACAGATCAGCATATTGCTCATTTGTATGAACTTTGGTTAAAATAATTCTCTTTTTCTCAGCTTGATCTCTTATGAAATGGTACCTGATGTCGATGTGCTTTGTCTTTGAGTGCTGCACCGGATTGTTTGTGATAGAGATAGCACTCATGTTGTCAATGTGAATTGGAGTCTGCATGAAGGTCATTCCATAGTCAAGCATTTGATTTTGGATCCAGATAACCTGTGCACAGCAGCTTGAAGCTGCAATGTATTCTGCTTCAGCTGTTGAAGTAGAAACACATGTTTGTTTTTTGCATTGCCATGAGATGAGCCTTCCTCCAAGAAATTGACATCCCCCAGATGTGGACTTTTTGTCCAAGTTACAACCCCCTTAGTCACTGTCAGTGTAGGCATAGAGATTGACATTTTCATTCTTTGGATATCATAGCCCAAGTTTTGGAGCTCCCTTTAGGTATCGAAGAACCCTTTTGACAGCTAGAAGATGAGACACTTTTGGAGCTGCTTGAAATCTTGCGCAGAGACAAACTGCAAACATGATATCTGGTCTTGAGGCAGTGAGGTACATGAAAGACCCTATCATTGCTCGGTACTGATGTTGATCAGTGTCTTGTCCTTCTTTATCCGGATATAATTGATGGTGCACTTGCATAGGAGTTCTTGCAGCAGAGCAGTCAGTCATTTTGAACCTCTCCAAGATGCTTTTGACATACTTGGATTGACTTATGAAGATTCCAGTTGGTACCTGTTTGACTTGAAGTCCTAAAAATAAATTTAGTTCACCCATTGAACTCATTTCAAATTTGGAATGCATCAGAACTTCAAAGTCTTTGCAGAGCTTCTTTCTTGTAGATCCAAAGATAATGTCATCAACATAAATCTGGACCAACAAAATTTCGCCCCCTTCATCTTTGATGAAAAGCGTCTGATCAATGGCCCCCCTTCTGAAGTTGTTGCTAAGTAGATATCCAGATAAAGTTTCATACCAGGCTCTTGGGGCTTGGTGTAAGCCATAGAGAGCTTTGTCCAGTTTTAAGACCTTATTTGGATGTGCAGGATCTACAAAGCCTGGAGGCTGTTTGACATAGACCTCTTCATCAATCGTGCCATACAGAAAGGCACTCTTCACATCCATTTGATAGACCATAAAGTTTTTGGATGCTGCATAAGCTAGAAAAATTCTAATGGCTTCCAGACGGGCAACAGGAGCAAAAACTTCATCATAGTCAATGCCTTCTTCTTGAGTGTAACCTTGAGCTACCAGTCTGGCTTTGTTCTTGACTACGATGCCCCTCTCATCTTGCTTGTTTCTGAAGACCCATCTTGTTCCAATGGCTGTTTGACCAGGTGGAAGATCAACAAGCTTCCAAACATCTTGTCTTTTGAATTGCAGCAATTCTTCCTGCAATGCTTCGATCCAGCTGTTGTGCTTGAGAGCTTCATCAATCCTTTTGGGTTCCACCTGTGATAGAAAGCAAGAGAACAAACAAATGTTGGCTTCATGAGACTTACTTCTTGTCTGGATGCCTGTGTGGACTTGGCCAATGATGTTTTCCAGAGGATGCTCTTTGTTTATTCTCCGTGCAGGTATCACATCCAGCCGTATTCCCTCTTCAAGATTACTGTGGTTTAGATCAGTATTGTCTTCAGGAGCTTGGAGGATCTGATCATTGTGTTCCACATAGTCAGCAGCATTAGCATCAGAGGCCTCTTCAGCATGAATTGAGGAGGCTTCATTTAGGATTTCATTGTCAGAGAGATTGCTGCTTGTGGTGTTGGATGTACCGGCTTCACCTGCACTGGCTTCAATAGCTTCTGCCACTGATGGAGGATCAATGGATGGCCTTTTCATCCTGATGTAGGGACTGGGAAACTCCAGTCTGTAGTCAGAAGAAGACGTTGAGGTAGAAGGAGTTGAGTTTGAAGAAGGAGGCTCCATATTTGAGAATATGAGGGGCTCAAATATCTGGGTGAAGGAGTCTATATCAAAAAGCCAGTTAGGACCTTTGCCTTGTTCACAGACAACGTGTTCCCTGCATTCCACATTAGCAGATTCTTCCACAATCCGAGTCCTAGAATTGAACACTCGGTAGGCCTTCGATTGAGAGGAGTAACCCACAAAGTAACCTTCATCAGACTTTGCACCGAATTTAGGAAGAACTCCATGTGTGATGAGGATGGTACATGGACATTCAAAGGGCTTCAGGAAGCCAATGTAGGGAACTCTTTTGAGCCAGAGTTCATAGGGAGTTTTCTGGAGAGGCTTAACAATAAGGACTATATTCTGCACATAACAAGATGTGCTTACTGCTTCTGCCCAGAAAGTATGGGGCAGCTTTGAGTCAGCCAGCATAGATCTTGCTGATTCAATCAGAGTCCTGTTTCTTCTTTCAACAACCCCATTTTGTTGAGGAGTTCTTGGAGCACTGTACTGCCTTTCAATGCCCTTGCTCTCACAGAAACTGTTCAAAGTGTGATTTTTGAACTCTGTTCCCTGATCACACCTTATGATCTTTACCTTCAGATTGCTTTGATTCTCTACCCTGAGAATATAGGATTTGAGAATCTCAGCAGTTTCATCTTTTGTTCTTAGGAAGAATACCCAAGAGAATCTGGAGAAGTCATCAGTGATCACCAGACAGTAGGACTTTTTGCCCATTGACATGACATTTGTAGGACCAAAGAGATCCATATGTAGTAGCTGGAGAGGAGTGTCATTTGTGTTCAATGTCTTGGGCTTATGGGAACTCTTGTGTTGTTTTCCCTTCAAGCAGGCAATGCAGTGATCGTCTAGCTGGAATTCTTTGTCAGGAAGCCCTCTGACAAGATTGTCTTTCACTAATTTATTGATTGTTTTGATGTTAACATGGCTTAACCTCCTGTGCCAGAGAGCGGATTCATCAACTGATGCCTTTGACAGAAAACATGAAACACTACCAGATGGAGTGACTTCATTCATGTCAAGCACATATAAGTTGTCCTTTCTTTGAGCAGTTAGGAGAATCTTCTCTGGCGGGGGTTTAGATAGGCCAGGAGCTAACACAAAGCATTCTTTGTCAGTGAAGAGCATCCAATGCTTTTGATCACATACTTGGGAAACACTCATGAGATTGAAGTCAAGTTCTTTAACATAGTTGACTCTTTCAATGCTCATCCTCTCATTGGACACAGTGCCTTGTCCAGTGATAGATCCACCTTTTGAGTCACTCCCAAAGGCAACATATCCTCCATTGAAATGTCTGAAGTTGGAGAGGATGGATCTGTTGCCTGTCATGTGCCTGGAACAGCCGCTATCTACCCCCCAGGTGTTATTCTTGTTACCTGGCTGTCCCTGCACATGAAAGAGATTTAGTTAGTGGGAGTGGTCCAAGAGCTCTCCTTTTTGAATAAAAGAGTTCTTGGACTTTCTGATTCATCATGCGTGCATTCAACAGCACCGATGATGATTTGCTGACAGGAGCAGAGATTTTGGCTTTCCATTGCTTAAGAAGTGGTTTTCCAGTTCTCTTTTCTTTATCGGCTACGGATTTGGCTTTGGCAGCTGATGAATTTGCTCTATCAGCAGCTGGTTTTCCTGCTTGAGGTTTTGGCTTGTCAGCAGTGGCAGGTTTTGCTGCTGATGGATTCAGCTTATCAGCTGCAGATGTTGCTGCTGATGGCCTTGGCCTTTCAGCAGCAGATTTTGCTTTTGCTGCTGAAGGCTTAGTTGGAGCAGCAGCAGATTTAGTTTTTGCTGCTGACTGCTTTGTTTGAGCAGCAGCAGATTTGGTGGCTGCTGAAGGCTTTGCCTTTTGATGCTGCTTGTGTTTTTCTGCAGTTTCAACTCTTCTACTGGCTGCAGATGGCCTATCAACTGAAGTATGCTGATCCTTCTTTTGTTTATGCGCTGATTGAAAAAGGATCTGGTTGAAGGGGTTAAACTGACATTTTGCAGCAAAGTGGTTTGATTCCCCACATATGATGCAGGACTGCTGAACTTTGGGCTGCTGCTTCCTTGGTGGAGAAGAAGAGTTTCTGAACTGAGTTTTCTTGGTCGTAACTCTTCTAACCTGTTGCTGATTCTTCTGATTTGGCATGAACTGAGGCTTGGAGTTTGTGGATCCTGATGTCTGTCCCTTTTAAATGTTTAGCTTTCTTCCACCTGGAGGATAGCTGATCCTGATCTGTTTGAATGGTACAGGGGCTGGAACAGCTGGGAGAACAGTAGGGACTGGGACTCTATTCAGAACAGCTTCAGATGAGGCTGTACTTGTTTCATCATGGTCTGAGAAGGTTAACTCAGATTCTGATGAGGTAGTGCAGTCTTTAACAAGGGGTTCATCCATTGGAGGATCAAGATTTCTGTTTGCAGTGTCGAGTTTTGCAACATCGAAGCTTGGTTCATAGATGGCAACATAGTCAGCTGGATGAGGAACAGTATTGTACTGTTCCTTGCCATATCCAAGTCCTCTAAGCTTTACCTTTTCATGGACTTGAATATCTAGAAGTCTCTGTAGCTTTTTAGAAGAAAATTCATATTTTTCAACATGAACTTTCTGTTCTGCCAGATCAGCTCTGGTGGATTTAAGTTTTACTAATAGATCATCAATCTGAGTTTTAAGATTGGTTTGTTCATGTTTTAGAGATGAAATCTCTTTCTTAAGGCATTCAATTTTTTCTTTGAGAGTGATTTCAACCTTTTTGAACTCAGATTTCATTTGAAGAAACTCTTCATTTTGATCTATAAGGTTTTGGTTATGTTTTCTATAACCTAAAACTTTATCAATGCAGGCTTGAGAGCATAGATGTTCAAATACCTGAGGAGGTATCTCTGCAGTGTCTGCCATAAGTGCTTGGTTGGAGACAGGAACATCTTCATATTGAAAACTCCAGTCGAATTCTGCAGTTCCAACATTTGCACAGGCTGCAGTTTGTGCTGGGGGAGTTTGTTGCTGCTGCCGTTGTCTGGGCTGACTTTGGTAGGCTTGTCTTTGATGGCCGGCACCCTGATTGGCTTTAGGTGCCTTGCACTCCCTAGCAAAGTGACCCATTTGGTTACAGTTGTAACAATGGATCTTGCTTTTATCAAGCCCAACTCTGCTGTTTGAGTTGTTGCTTGGAAATGATCTTCCGGTTCTAGAATAGAACCTTTTTGCTCTGAGGGAGAGCATGGCGTATGAGTGCTGAATATCCATTTCTTCAAGATCATCTGGATGAAAGCATTCCAGGTCCTCTTTTATGAAGTACATGCTGCTTGAGTTGTCAGAGACAAAAGCAGTAGAGGTTGGCTGTTGAGGAGGTGCCTCAAGAAGAAATGGTGATGAGTTAGATTGTGAAGCGGTTGGGGTCTGAGGGTGAGTAACAATGGGAGGATAGTAGCTGCTTGCACTAGGACCGGAATGATCAGAGTGAAGCGCTGAGGAGGTAGTGGAGGAAGTGGTAGCTGATTGATAACTGGAGCTCCTTTCTTTAGCTTGAATCATTTCTAATTCATAGGTTTTGAGCATGCCTAAGAGCTCAGTCATCTGAAGAGTCTTCAGATTCTCTGTTCTTCAGATGGACACAGTGTATAATGTCCAACAACTAGGAAGAGATCTTATGAACTTCTTGATAATGTCTTCATTCTCCAGCTTTACATTGGAGCACTGCAGTTAACCTACAAGATAGGTAAATCTGTTATATAAAATAGTTAAGGACTCACCTTCCCTCCAGACGAAGTTCTCATACTGCTGCTTCAGTATGTCCCTTCTGTTCTCTTTGACTTCTTCAGAGCCAGCAAACATCTTCTCCAGCGCCTCCCAGAGCTCCTTGGCAGTTTTGTAACTTCTGAAGTTGTGAAAAACTTCATTTGGAAGGCACATTTGGATGGCTCCTAGTGCCTTGAAGTCCACCTCCATTTTCTTGATGTCCTCTTCAGAGTACTTGGAGGTTTCCTTCGGGACTTGTAGCCCTCCATCATCAGCAGAGGCCACCATGGGAATATATGGACCCTCCTTGATGGATCTCCACATTCCGTATTCCTGGTAACAGAAGAAGCTTTCCATGCGATTTTTCCACATGTCATAGTCTTCTCCAGATACCAACCTTGGTGGTCGGTTGATGCTGCCAATATCTTCAAAGCCATTGCTCTGTGCCATTTTTGTTTTGATTTTGGGTGACTTGATCAAAGAGAGAGTTTAGAATAGAACCAGAGATGATTAGACAAATGTTAGTTTGTTTAATCTGAGCCAAAGCTCTGATACCACTTATAGGATCGTGAGAATACAAGATGGTTCTGTTCTTAGTTGAGGTTGGCGGAAACAAAATCAACTACACAATTTATAATCAAGTAAACACAAAGAATACTGATAAACACTGTTGTATTAAGCTTTTGTGAATGCAAAGATTACAAGTGAGAAACTCAATGAATAAGTATGACAAGCACTACAAGCACACTTACAATGAAGTGGCAACTCAGTATTTATAGTAACTTAGAATCAAGACAGACCCTTGATTCTAAGGATCAGATCGAACACAAGCCGTTGATCATGTTTATTAATTTACATTACACGTAAAGGCTAATCTAGTTAACTTTACTGAAACGTTTTCTTTATTCATGATTGTTTGCATGCTTGGAGAAGTGTATTGTTGTCCGTCATTGGTTGACCATAGCGGTTCCTTCTGCTTTGAGTCTGTCAGTTGCTTTTGCAGAAAGGTGTCAGAGACGCTTGGCCTGGATAGTCAGCTGCAACGTTTGGTTTTCAGTGAATAGAGCTGTCAGCTGCAAAGAGTGAAGGTTGCTGCTGGTAAGCCTATCAGCAGCGAACATGGATGACCGCTGCTGATAAGCCTATCAGCAGCAACTTGTGCTGAATGCTGCTGATAAGCCTATCAGCAGCAACTTGTGCTGAATGCTGCTGATAAGCCTATCAGCAGCATTTGTACTTAGAATAATTTTGTAACAATCAGTCTTTGGTTCTACACTTCTCCAAGCATGCAAACAATCATGAATAAAGAAAAAGAAAAAAAAAGGGGGAGATGGTTTCTATGGAAGATGATACAGACAGTCTTGACGACTGGATACAGGAGCAGGCTGCTTTCCAAAGCTCACTTTACAGGACAGCTTTTGTATAGGTCTACGACTTGCCAGTATCAGAAGATGAAGAAGAAGAGATCTCTGAAGACTGGAAGTTGGTTGTCAGGGCTGTGGATGAAGTGCTGACTGATGTTGAAGGCAAAGATCAAACATCTACATTGGTCAGCATCATCCCTGAAGCAGCAGCCATCATAGGTCAATCCTCTACCCCCCAAATCTTCAAAGAAGCTAGAGTTTGACTCTATTCTAGCTTGGGGGTATGATGGATCAGCTAAGAGGTTCTGGACTGGATGGGAGTTCAGCGGAGTAGAAGAGCTGAACTGGAACTCACTCAATGCCCTCCAAGTCCTACAACTATATCTATCTGACTGCATCAACTCTTCAACGGATCTCTCAGCAGAACTTGCCATTGGCAGGTTCTATGACCTGATGGAGGATAATCTACCCAAGTTCAGAAGACTCCTACAAACAGCAAGACGGGTAGCTTATCCTGAATCTTCGTCGGCCGCAGAAAGAAGACTGTCTCCCAACAATCTTGAATTAACAAGGATCAGTCTTCTCACTGAAGAAGGAGTTCTGGGCCTTCAAAGATTTCTGTATGCCTTCCTGGTCAAGGACTCGGACGTGCTAGGATGGGTAAGCACTAGGCTCCTTGACCACGCTTTCTTCCTAAGCAACGGTTCTGCTCTCATCATCAACACCGGGAACATCCTTCAGCTACCAACAAATTTTCTCCACAAGATCTATCTACTAAAAGCCAACATCTGCAATGTCAACTCCCTTGAAAGCCAGGCGATGATAGCAATTATCAAAGCTCACCTTGAGAAGGAAGGAAGGATTGATGAGGAAGAAGATGTGTCATCCTCTGACACTGACTCCAACTCAGATTCCCCTCCAGTTAACATCTGCGCTGCAGCTTATGAAGCAAGATCCTCTGTGAGAGAAAGGCAGCTAGAACTTACAGATCCTGAGTGCCAAACTGAAGACCTTCCCTTATCTACCTCTCAACATGCCAATGAAGCCGAGGCAGAGATCCCAACCGCACAACAATCAGCTGTTTCTGTGATCAGTGAAGCCAGAGCAGAAGCATCCAATGTTAATAAAGGGAAGGGCATCATGACAAAAGAGGATGAAGAGAGGTTGCAAAAGGAAAAGAAAGAGAAAGAAGAGAGAAGAAGGAAAAGAGAAGAAGAAGAGTTGGCTGAAGAGATGGCTAAAAAACAAAGGCATGAAGATAGAAAGGCAGCCATACTTCTCAGACAACAGACAATCCAGCTGTATGCCAAACAGCTGGATGAAATGAAGGTAAAAGTCCATGAAGTGTCTCAAGTTGAGGAAGATGAACAACTTGCTAGACAGCTACAGGAACAGTTTGCAAAAGAAGAAGAAGAAGAAGCTAAAAAGAAAAGGAAGGAAGATGCTAAGTTTAGAATCACTGATTCTAAATTAGCAAAAGAATTAAGGGAGGAGTGGACTGAAGCTCTGATCTCTCAAGGTGAGGATGCAGACTACCTTGAAAAACTGTCAAACAAAGAGATCTATAGAGCCTTCATGGGTCAGCAGAGGGAATTGGCAAGGAAAAAGAAAGATGAAGAGAAAGAAAAAGCTCAACAGAAGTCAAAGAAAGCCATTGCCCTTAATCTAAGGACCCATGAAGAAAGGAAGAAGATGACTGACTACCTTAAGGCAAGGGGAGAAAGTGGAAAAAGGTTAGGTCCCATGTCCTTCATGAACCTACAAGCCCTGTATACAACAGTGAAAAAGGAAGAGGAAGAAAGACTGGAAAAGAGACCAGTCAAGAAACAAAGAACCTCTGCACCAGAAACTACTTCCTCTCTCCAAACACCATCCACAAACATCCCCAAGCCTTCCACTCCTCCACCCAAAAAGTCCAAGTCATCCCACCCAGCTCCCACTCATCAACAGCCTCCCTTGAAGATACCCAAACCCACTCCTAAACCAAAAGACTCAAGAAATATAGTTAACTGGTTCTACAATTCACAAGATCAAGTGTTTGAGATCTTCAGGGGGAGAACTGAGAGAAGAAGATCCACTTACAGGTCTGTTGATGAGGTTCTGCAATTACCTGATTCCGATCTTCAAAGAATTTTAGAGCTGGGTGAAGCTCATAAGCCTACAAATGAGAGTGGAAAACATCTTATGCTAGCTATCAGACACTACTTCAATCCTAGCAAAGATATGGTCATGAATATCAAACCACTCAAGTCTCACTCTCCATTTGTATCTTGGTCCTATAATGCTGATTTGGATGAATTCACTTTGATTGATGTAAAGAAGCAGCAGATGAGATGTTCAAGCAAAGCTATCTACAAAATGCCACACAAAGACATCAAGACTCTGTCTGAACTTCCATTGAATAATCCCAGCAAGGATCAAAGAGGCTATGAGGTGGAAAGAATAGTCAGCCATATGCAAAAGCTTCAACAACAAAGGGACTAGAAGAATTTTGGTAGCATCAGTCTAGGGGGAGTTTGTAGAACCAAAGACTGATTGTTACAAAATTATTCTAAGTACAAATGTTGCTGATAGGCTTATCAGCAGCATTCAGCACAAGTTGCTGCTGATAGGCTTATCAGCAGCATTCAGCACAAGTTGCTGCTGATAGGCTTATCAGCAGCGGTCATCCATGTTCGCTGCTGATAGGCTTACCAGCAGCAACCTTCACTCTTTGCAGCTGACAGCTCTATTCACTGAAAACCAAACGTTGCAGCTGACTATCCAGGCCAAGCGTCTCTGAAACCTTTCTGCAAAAGCAACTGACAGACTCAAAGCAGAAGGAACCGCTATGGTCAACCAATGACGGACAACAATACACTTCTCCAAGCATGCAAACAATCATGAATAAAGAAAATGTTTCAGTAAAGTTAACTAGATTAGCCTTTACGTGTAATGTAAATTAATAAACAAGATCAACGGCTTGTGTTCGATCTGATCCTTAGAATCAAGGGTCTGTCTTGATTCTAAGTTACTATAAATACTGAGTTGCCACTTCATTGTAAGTGTGCTTGTAGTGCTTGTCATACTTATTCATTGAGTTTCTCACTTGTAATCTTTGCATTCACAAAAGCTTAATAGAACAGTGTTTATCAGTATTCTTTGTGTTTACTTGATTATAAATTGTGTAGTTGATTTTGTTTCCGCCAACCTCAACTAAGAACAGAACCATCTTGTATTCTCACGATCCTACACTATTATTGTAAGAGAAGTCAATCAATGATAGATGAGAATCCCAGTTGCCACCAAGGTCAATGACAAATGCTCTGAGCATATCCTCGAGAGTTTGGATTGTTCGTTCGTTTAACCATCAGCTTGAGGATGGTAAGTCATACTTAAGTCCAATCGTGTACTAAGGGAAATCTGAATGGATTGCCAGAATCAGGAGGTGAATCGGGCATCTCGAACATAAATTATGTTTAAAGGAACATCGTAACGACTCGCAATTTCGTCAATGTAAATTCGAGCTAATTTATCAACTCGGTAGTCTTCACGGATTGGCAGGAAGTGAGCTGATTTGATGAGACGGTCAATGATCACCCATATACTATCATGGCCACTTGAGGTGCGAGAGAGTTTGGTGATGAAATCCATGGCTAGGTTCTCCCATTTCCACATGAGGATTTACGGTTGTTCAAGTAAACCGGAAGGACGTTGATGCTCGGCTTTGACTTTTTAACATGTAAGACATTTTGCTACATAAAGGGCAATGTCTTTCTTCATCCCAGGCCACCAATATTGTAGGTGAATATCTTTGTACATTTTATCCGCTCCGGGATGTTTGGAATAACAAGTTTTGTGTGCCTCGTTCATAAGAAATGTACGAAGATCGTCACGATCGGGAACCCAGATACGATCCAAGTAATAAAGTAAGCCATGGGGTTTGATTTCCAATTGAAGTTCAACTCCACATGACATTTCATCGTACGTGTTACCCTCAGTGACCGAGACATGTTGAGCTTCAAGAATACGGACTTGAATGTCGGTTTTAATTTTGACACTATGAAGCATAACGTGCTCTTTATGACTTAATGCATCGGCTACAACATTCACTTTGCCAGGATGGTAACAGATCTCGCAATCATTGTCGTTAATAAGTTCAACACAACGTCGTTGCCTCATGTTAAGTTCCTTTAGATTGAAGATATGTTTGAGACTCTTGAGGTCGGTAAACACCACACATTTGGTGCCATAAAGGTAATGTCTCCAAATCTTCAACGCGAAGATGACCGCACCCAACTCAAGATCGTGCGTCGTATAATTCTTCTCATGAATCTTAAGTTGTCTTGATGCATAAGCGATCACTTTGCCTCGTTGCATAATAACGTAACCAAGACCTTGGTTTGATGCATCACAGTAGACAACACGATCATCATTTCCATCATGGAGAGTCAGAATAGGAGCATTGCACAACTTTTGCTTGAGGGTTTGAAAGGCTTCTTCCTGCTTTGGTCCCCACCCATAAGGTTTACCCTTATGTATCAAAGCGACGAGAGGGACAACAATCGTGGAAAAGTTGGAGATGAATCGACTGTAATAACCTGCTAGACCAATGAATGAACGAACCTCGGTAGGAGTTTTTAGCGTACTCCAATTCTTTACGGCTTCAATCTTAGTAGGATCCATATGAATTCCCTTCTCGTTGACAATATAACCCAAGAATTGCACTTCATTCAACCAAAATTCACACTTGGTGAATTTGGCATATAGTTGTTCTTTCTTAAAAAGGTCTAAAATCAATCTAAGATGTTGCTCATGATCCGCCTTAGTCTAGGAGTAGATCAAGATGTCGTCAAGGAAGATGATTACGAATTTATCTAATTAGGGTTTTCACACACGCTTCATGAGGTCCATGAAAACCGCGGGTGCATTGGTTAACCCAAAAGGCATAACCATAAATTTGTAGTTACCATAAATTTGTAGTTACCATATCTCGTACGAAAGGTAGTTTTTGGAATATCTTCTTCATGCACACGAAGTTGATGATAACCGGATCTAAGATCAATCTTTGAGAAGCAAGCCGAACCTTGAAGTTGGTCAAATATATCGTCAATCCTCGGCAACGGATATTGATTTTTGATGGTAAGTTTGTTAAGTTCGCGATAGTCAATACACATCCGGAATGAACCATCCTTCTTTTTGACGAACAGGACAGGTGCACCCCATGATGAATGACTTGGACGAATGAAACCTTTATCAGAAAGGTCTTGGAGTTGACTTGCATGTTCTTGCATTTCTGAAGGTGCAAGTCGGTATGGAGCTTTGGCTATGGGAGTAGCTCCGGGTAAGAGGTCGATACGAAACTTCATTTGTCGAATGGGCGGCATACCGGATAGATCTTCGGGAAACACCTCGGGAAAATCTCGAATGATAGGAATATCTTGAATCTTCTTCCCTTTGTCCTTCTTTTCAATAACATGAGCTAAGAAGGCTACGTACTTCTTTCGTAAGTACTTTTGGGCCATTAGGCAGGACATGAGTTTGAGTCCACTACAAGGCTTTTCACAAAAGATTCGTAATGTGTCGCATGATGGAAGAGGAATTCGAATGCACTTCTCAAAGAAAACGCCTTCGGTATGGTGGTTGGATAACCAATCCATACCGATGAAGATATCGAAGCTTCCCAGTTGCATCGGTATAAGGTACAAGAAAATTGTGTTCGTTAAGCTCAAGAGAACAATCACGGATAATAGAGTCAATAGTGATGGGATTTCCATCTGCTACCTCAACAGTAAATGTTTTCTCTAACTTAGTTCTTGTTTTTGCATGTAAGGGCTCAAATTTATGTGATACAAAACTCCTATCGGCACCGGTATCAAATAAAATGTAAGCATATTGGTTATTGATGAGAAACGTACCGTTAACAACATCGTTGTTAGCTTGGGCTTGATTGGCGTTTATGTTGAAAGCTCGCCCATGAGCACCGCCTTGATTTTCATTAGCCAGTCTTGGGCAATGGTTTCGGAAGTGGTTTGGATCTCCACACTCATAGCAAGCACGCCCATTAGCAATAGCCGGTGCAACTTGGTCGGCAACTTGTTGGTTGGCTCGGTTTCCCTGGTTGATTTGATTACCGAGAGGCCTAGATCGGCAAGTGCTAGCCATATGGCCATACCTTCCACAACTTGCACAAAGGAGGCACGACGTAGTTGGGAAATGGTGGTACTTGTAGGTGTTTCATTGGGGATTGATGCCCACATATGGTTGTTTGTTCGAATTCTGGGCTCTGGGGGCAACTTGGTTGACGGGTGCAGCAGGGGTAACGATGGCAAAGTTCCTAGCCTTACGCTTCTTGTTGTTGAAAGAAGGTTCGAGCTTGTCCACTTTGGTCATTTCAGATGGAGTTGCCTTGTCATTGGTTTTCTTTGTACCATTTCTTTTCAATGTGCCCGCCTTCACATGATTGTCAATTAACGTGGCGGCTAGGCGTATAGCGTCTTCAAGAATGGCAAACCGCCTATGTACTTCTCAATGCCACGAGATAGTGGTGTGACCATGTGTGGCACAAGGAGACTCAAATCATGGAACGAGTTGTGTAGACCAGGTTTTCACCACTGTCTTAGGTAAGATCCCAAAATTTAGCTTCTAGTTTCTTCATCTCATTCCTAGGACAAAACTCCTCATTCATTAGCCTCTTCACATAATTCCATGGAAAGGCCATTGCCACATCAACAACTCGAGCTCGTTTTTCACCGTTCCACCAAGTGAGCGCCCGTTTTTGAAAGACGCTCGTAGCATAACGGACTCAGAGATTTTCAGGGCAATCACTATTGAGGAGGCTAGTAGCTCCCTCGGTACCATAGAACTTGATGGGGTTGCAGGAATTGAAGTGCTTGAAGGTACATTGGGGTGGGTTGGCGCCACCACCACCACCATTGTTGTTAGTTCTACCACTATTATTACCACCATTGTTGTTCGTGTTTGCTTGAGTGAGTTGATTCACAAGCTGGGTAAGGAGGGTAGCAAGATCGTTGTTGTTGGTATCATTAGCACGACGGGGAGACATGCTACAGAAGAAACAACACAAGGAAAAAGGATAAGAATTATGAGAACTTTGGGTTTTGATAAGGATAAAACAGACATATGTCACATTATGTAACATACAAAATAATCATATTTGGTTCGCACTAATTTGGTAACATAACCATTTGAATACTATGATATATCAAGGTTATTTAAATCCATATAATTTTCAAGAAGGCATGCTTTAGCCTATAAGTAAACACTCATCCCGGGAATTCCCAGGAAAGCATACGGATCCTTCGGTTGATTTGGATTTATATGAAATGCTTTCTAAGACAGAAAACCCAGAATACAGGTGTCACCTTTCTAGATTGCACATGTTCTTTGATAATTAACAGAATTTAAAACCTTGACGGGGTTTAAGAATTTTTAATAGACTCGTGTCTATGAATATGACGTTCCACATGCGAAAATGATGATGGCATGGCAACGGAAAGAAGAATGAGAGGCTTAGAGTAGGAGTAGTAGTATTATCTTAGGGTAGGAAGTAATGAGTCAAGTAGTCTAACAAACAAAGAAATGATGATGGCATGGCAACGGAAAGAAGAATGAGAGGCTTAGGGTAGGAGGTTTAGTATTATCTTAGGGTAGGAGTATTAGTATTATCTTAGGCTTAGAGTAGGAGTATTAGTATCATCATGATCGAACTAAAGTTTCATACATCATTTAATCCAAATTCCATAACATTTGTTCAAAGAAAATATAGTCAAACATACAAGAAATAAAGTACTCCGACAAGGTTCAATTGTTTAATTAACTAGGTCCTCTGTTCCTATGTGTAGCATCTTGAATGTGATTCTCAAATGTTAGCACCTGAAACATGATGAAAACAAGGTCAACTAAAAATAGTTGGTGAGCATGCATAGGTTATGACACCATAAGTAATATCAAGAGTTGTGTGAAATTCAATTGAAACATGGTTTAATAAGGCAATTATGCAGAACCACTATAAAAAAAACTGTAACGTACAATCAAACCTTGTGACTGCACTCATTGTTATCCCAAATGTAATGTCGGCAACAAACACCCCACCTGAGTGGGTTTGTCAGACACAATAGATCTATCATTGTTACCGTCATCTTGTACAGAGTTAATGATTGCACTTGCCCTATGCACACATGTATGTATTTGTAGTTTAAACTCATAGTGTTCAAGCATAAGGCACAATATGCACACATGTTCAAAATGTAGAATTGTATAAATTGCAAATAGTTTCAATGAAATCATGTTCCACCCCAAAATTATAAAAATGTAAAAGGCGTTATGTAAACTCACCTTGTAATTTGTAGCTTGGAAATCACACGACCAAGTTATTGCACAAGTGTTAAGCTAACCACAAGGTTAACATATGATTTAATGGTATAATTTTATCAATGATGGATTCAATTGATTAAAAGGAGTCCTAGGGTAAAGGGATGGATGTGGGAGATCCTTGATTTTGTAGGAAGATGTTTGTTTGAGTTTCGAAAGATACTTAAAAGGTATAAGTGTATAAATGGTTTTGTTTGTTTTGTAAACATTTAGATAAGTGTATATAACGAATAATTAATTGGTGTTCTTTGTTTATAAATAAACAAGAATTTAAATAAATAATTTACTCTTGTTTGAAAGTTAATAAATAAATACATAATAATAATTTACTATATATAAATAAATAAAATCTACTATTTATTTGGTTATATTTTTTATGAAAATACGTATATGAGTCGTTGATCAAATAAATGATCGAGTCATATTATAAAATATGATTTTGTTCTAACGATCGTATAAATTAAATAAATGAGTTTAAATAATAAATCAATTAGTCAATAATTAAAATATAAAAATTATTTTATTAAGGTAATTTTATAAATTAATTAGGGTTTTTAGTAGGTTTTTATTCAAATAAAAAGTTTCCTTAAAAATATTATCAAAGTAAATTCATAAAATTGCTTTATGTTAGAAGGTATATAAAAATAATTTTTATAGATGAAATAGGTGCTCAAAAATGGTTTTAAACATGAAAAGGGATAGTGGGACTCGAACCCGGGTGGGTTCGGTATTGACCAAAGGAACAAACCACTGGAATAGTGGCGCAGTAGATGTCATTGGGTTAGTTCGAAATGTGTTAAACAAGTATGGTAAGGAATCCGGGTTCAGGGGTGTGCAAAAAGGGGAAAAGGTGCGGGGCTGGATTCGAACCCGTGACCTTGTCCCTACGAGTCATGCGTCTTTACCGGTGGACCTGGGCATATACCTTGGTCAAGAACCGGGTGCGAAGTCTTAAAATCAATAAGCCAAACTCCCTTCGTTCCCAAATGCGTAGCCCGAACCCTAGCCACCCAAATTGATCCGATTAGGCCTCAGATCAAACTCGGAATCATAGGGCTTTCGCTCCTACGATCAAAACGAAACTAACGGTGCAAGAATTACCTGAAATGGTTATGAATCGAAGGAGAATGATAGGAGAGAAGGGTTTGGCGATTCTTGAACTCAACAGGGCAATTACGATGAAATGCGAGGTGAACGAGGGTGTAGAAAGTTTGTGGTAAGTGTTGCGAAGGTGTGGAACCAGATTTTATAGGCCAGTTTGTAATATAACTCCCGAATTGATGTGAGACTTGATTTGGGACGGTTACGAGTGGTTTGGGCTCAAATCTTAGTTATGGGCGATTAGAACAGTCGCACGATGGATTATACTTGATTGAATGGAGTTAAACATCCGAATAGGAGGGAGTGGGATCTGATTTGATGAAGAAATCGTCCCTGATGACTTTTCAGAGTCAAACCAGATGAAATTGGGGTTCAAGATTAAACGGGGTTCAATTTAAGGGTTCAATGTGTCCAAGGGGTTCATTTGCTTAGGGGGGGGGGGGGGGGTTCAAACCAAGTTTATTTGTTGTAATTATAAATATATAAATTGATTTTATTTTTAAAATTTATAAAAACTATTACAACAAGTGATTCATTTAAAAATGTCAAATATTTATTTGTTTAAAATTAAACAAGTATTTTTATGGGTTTTATTTAATAATTTCAAGTATATAAATATATTTGGATATATACATTTATAAATAAATTCACATATATATATATATATATATATATATATATATATGTAATATACTTATAAATGATTGGAAATACATGATTATAGGTTTATAGATTTTATTTGTTATTGTAACAAGGTAAAAATGTGTATATGTACCTATATCATTTATATATTTATGATATAACTCCGTAGTTATTGCACATGAAATAATAAGTGTTGTGACACAATGTTTTGAATGTAAAATGAAATTGAAATTGTCATTATTGCACCGGATAAGGTACTAGAAAATCATGAATGTTACAGTAACTACGGAGAATACCCAGAAGTCTTCCACGAAGACTTGCCAGGACTTCCGCCATAAAGACAAGTTGAGTTTCGTATCAGTCTGGTATCTGGAGCAGCACCGATTGCACGCTCACCGTACCGACTTGCACCGTCCGAATAAAGGGTTTATCCGACCGAGTTTCTCACCATGAGGAGCTCCGGTCTTAAACAAATTAACAGTAAAGAATCGTAATCCACTTTCGAGGATAGATGACTTGTTCGGTCAAATGCAAGGTTCTAGCTTCTATTCTAAGATCGACTTGCGATTAGGATATCATCAGCTGAGAATCCAAGAAGAAGACATCCCCAAGACTGCGTTTAGGACTCTTTACGGCCACTACGACTAGTTATGCCTTTTGGTTTAACCAACGCACCAGCAGTATTCATGGACCTCATGAATAGAGTCTACAAACCTTATTTGGATAAGTTCGTGATTGTATTCATCGATAACATTTTAATATAATCACGAAGCAAAGAGGAACATGAACATAACTTGAAGCTTTTCTTAGAATTGCTCAGAAACGAGAAACTTTATGCCAAGTTATCGAAATGCGAATTCTGGATTCGAGAAGTGCATTTCCTCTGTCACATGATCAATGACAAGGGCATAAATGTGGATCCATCTAAGATTGAAGCCATCAAGAACTGGGAAGCACCATAGACTCCAACCGAGGTGCGATAATTCTTAGGTCTAGCTGGCTATTATAGACATTTTATCAAAAACTTCTCCAAAATAGCCCAGCCATTAACGACCTTAACTCAGAAAGAAAAGAAGTTCGACTGGTGCAACAAACAAGAAGCAGCGTTCCAATTATTGAAACAGAAATTATGTTGTGCACCTATCCTATCACTTGTAGAAGGAACGGATGACTTCATACTATACTACGATGCATCACACCAAGTACTTGGTTGTGTCTTGATGCAAAAGGAGAAAGTTATCGCATATGCATCCCGTCAACTCAAGGTACATGAGAAGAACTACACTACCCATGACCTAGAGTAAGGAGCAGTCGTCTTTGCTCTTAAAATCTGGAGGCATTACCTCTATGGTACAAAATGCACCATTTTTGCCTATCATAAGAGCCTCCAGCACATCTTCAATCAGAAAGAATTGAACATGAGACAACGAAGATGGGTGGAGTTACTGAACGACTACGACTGTGACATTCTTTACCAACCTGGTAAAGCAAACGTCGTAGCTGATGCATTAAGCACGAAAGAAAGAACTAAAACTCTTCGAGTGCGAGCATTGAGAATGACGATTCATACGAGCCTTACCGCTCAACTACGCAATGCCCAATGAGAAGCACTCAAGGAAGAAAACCTGAAAAGCGAATCCCTATGAGGTATGGATCAACAGCTAGAAACCAAATTTGATGAAGCATGTTACTTCATGAACCGGATTTGGGTACCACATTTTGGAAACATACGGGATTTGGTGTTAGACGAAGCACACAAATCTAATTACTCGATTCACCCAGGATCCGACAAGATGTATAAGGACCTCAAGGAGTTGTACTAGTGGCCCAACATGAAGGCAGAAATTGCCACCTATGTAAGCAAGTGCCTAACTTGTTCCAAAGTTAAGGCAGAATACCAAAAGACATCAGGACTCCTGCAACAACGTGAGATACCACAATGGAAATGGGAGCAAATCTCTATGAATTTCATCACGAAACTGCCCAAAACATCTAGTGGTTATGACACTATTTGGGTAATTGTCGACCGATTGACAAAATCTGCACACTTCCTACCAATCAAACAAATAGATAAGATGGAGAGATTGACGTGAATCTATCTAAAGGAAGTTGTCTCAAGGCACAGAGTGCCAATCTCTATCATCTCGGATAGGGATAGTCGTTTCACCTCGAGATTTTGGCAATCACTTCAGAAAGAATTGGGTACACGCTTAGACATTAGAACCGCCTATCACCCACATACGGATGGTCAAAGTGAGAGAACATCCAAACCCTTAAGGATATGCTTACGGCATCTGCCATAGACTTCAGAAAGAATTGGGATACTCACCTGCCCTTAGCTGAGTTTTTTTTACAACGACAGCTATCACACTAGTATCCAAGCCACACCATTTGAAGCACTTTATGGACAAAAGTGTTGATCACCTTTGTGCTGGGCAGAGGTTGGCAACAGCCAACTCACTCAACCTGAAATCATCCAAGAAACAATTCACAAGATCTTTAATATCAAAGAAAGAATCAAAGCGGCTAGGGATCGTCAAAAAAGCTATGCTGACATAAGACGTAAGCCCATGGAATTCCAAGTGGGAGACAACGTACTATTGAAAGTCTCGCCTTGGAAAGGAGTCGTTAGATTCGGAAAACGAGGTAAACTCAATCCCTGATACATCGGACCTTTTAAGATCCTAGCAAGAGTAGGCCCAGTGGCTTACAAACTCAAACTGCCCCAAGAACTCAGTGGTGTACACGACACGTTCCACGTGTCAAATCTAAAGAAGTGTATGTTAGACGAAATCCTTGTTATACCACTTGAGAAGATTCAGATCGACGATAAACTCCATTTTGTGGAATAACTAGTTGAGATCATAGATCGAGAAATTAAGAAACTAAAATGGAGTAGCACCCTTATAGTGAAGGTCAGATGGAACTCTAAGCGAGGACCAGAAATCACTTGGGAATGCGAAGATCAAATTAGACTCAAGTATCCCCAGTTGTTCAACGATACATCAACTACAGAAAATACCAACTTAATTTCGGGACGAAATTCTTCTAACTGGGGGAGGATGTGACAAGTGGTAATTTTACCACATAATTATTTAAATATAATAACACAAAACTATGCATATTAGACTAATTTTAATTAATTTGGTCTAACCCGGTCCAGTAGAGTCCAACCACTACATAACTACACATGAAATATTAGAGATTTCCGAGATACCTCGAACCCCAAATCGCATTAATGATAAACTAAAAAAATTTTTAAATATCTCAAAACATTTCTCTTTATTTCTAATAGTAAAGAATACACACCCGGATGAAAATAAAATCTAAACATACGACACTGACACGAATTTATCCGAACTACTAAAGTTATATTATTTTTTTAACCCGACTCATTCCGACACGTTACAACAAATGGAAAAGATGGCACGCGGGTATTATACCGGACTATGATCGAGCGGGTTACACACTACACACCCTACCCTACTCCCCCCTCCTTCTCCTTCACGGCCGAACACCCCTTAGGGGAGACACCCTCTTGATTCACTTCTTGTGTTGTCTTAGCCACCACTTTGTTGCTTTTTGAGCCAACATGATGTTTGTGTGGAGACAAAGATATCTCAAGGGAACACTAAACCTAATGGATAATAACCTAATATTGAGACTATATAAACAAGCATCCATGCAACCCACAAACCACACCACAACTCAATCTCTTTTCTCTCCCTCTCTCAGCTAAGCCTCACCTGACCACCCCCTTGCCCCCTTCTCGGTTCCACGACAACACCATATCACCATCGTCATCCACTATAAACCACCACCTTACCACCTCCCTAATCCATAAACCACCACCCTTTTCCACTCCCTTCTCCCTCTCGGCATTATACCCAACATCACCACAACCCTCTCCTGGCACCAGACTCGCAACCACATCAGCCCCACACCACCTTCGCCGTCACCGCCGTACGCCGCCACCTCCACCCATCACAGCCTGGAGACCATTCCACCACCTTTACGGGTTTTGCGGGATAAGCCTCCACCATCTCTTACGGGTCTTTGGTTCTCACCTACGAACACCTGGTTACGGTTACACGAAGTATACGGGTTATTTCGAGAGCCAACCGGGTGATACGGAACGTCAAGTGGAGAAACCGGACCTCGCGTAAACTCCGTCACCTTCCCTCGACTATTTACGTGAGCATTCAACTATTTTATTTTAACGTAAAAATTAGTTGTTGAAATAATAAGTTATAACCGGAGTTCGTATTTTAAATAACGAGTTTTTAACATATAAAAGACGGATTTTTAATTATAAAGGATAAAAACCCTAAAGTGTTATTTTAGCTTAATGATTATTATTAATCATTATATTTTAAGGTATAATATTTAATAACGTAATGTATTTTATTATAATTATTAATACAAGAAAATAATGGGTGTAATATTTTATAAATCATTTTATAGAATAAAGTTACATAAATATATTAAGTAAAACTTTTAATTAGGAAAAGATAACATAAATAATAAATAATAATAATAATAATAATAAATTTGTTTCATTATTATTATTACAAGGGAAAATTGGACATAGAAAATTGTATGATTTATTTTATAAAAATTTGCACACATCTATAAGTTACATATATATTATTTTTTTTTAGAAATTAATAATGGAATGTTTATATGTATGCACATGTATAAATAATTTAAATGAGTTTAGAAAAATAAAGTAATATAATAATTACTTTATAAAATTTGTGCATCTATTTTATAATAAATATATATTATATATTTATTATCATAAGTAATAACTTAAACCGGAAATGAGATATGGACAACTAAGAGACCAAGTCATAATATTTATTGAAAGGGTTTAATAAATATAACTACATGAACAACAAATTATATCACCAACGTCGATCGTGTCGGACCCTTGTAGACTATTACAAGGCAAGGGTCAAGACTTCGGGTAATTGGTCGTGTGACCAACCCACCTCTAGAATAACTATTTAGACCTTAAGGTGTCTTAATTAATTTAGGGCACGGATATGTCGGATACTTGTTGGACTTACTACATACAACATCTCTCACCACCTCGTACGTTATGATGAGTCTTCACGGCCCCACTTTTACTTCTTTTAAATTGATTTTTAAACATACGGGGGAGAAAACTTGCTCAACTTGACAATTGGACACAAGTATCTACATTGTTACATGAGTCAACTCGTTTAACACATCAAAGTCCCCTCTTATTTCTGTAACCGTTAGTTATGATATAAACGTGGAAAGTATGAATAGGTCTATTTGGGTTAACACCCACTTCCGTGGTTAGTCGCGCTAACCTTGACTGGAGGTCAAAGCGGGTGCATAATTTTCATCAACTATTACAATGTTTAGCCTTATGAACATTGGGTTAGGGGCACAACTACAACGTCGAGTTCGGATACGGGAGCTCATGGTAATAATAATATACTTACACTATTGTTTTAATTAATGATAGTGGTACATCATTGTTCGGGTGAACAATACACACCTAGAAATTTTGTGGTCCAACATCAAACACTTCAACTAAACATGTGAACTCACCAACTCTATGTTGACTTTTTAAGCTTGTTTTCTCAGGTAACTGATATGCCTTAAATTATACATGTTTTTCATGCATAATAATCCCCATATTATGGTACTAATTGATTAATAACCTTGCAATTTATACTTAAAACGTTTACATTTTATAATTGCAAGTTATTCGGTGTTCTAAATATAAATTAAGATGAAACCAGTAAAAAACACAAAGAAATCAAGTATTTTGGAAGATCATTCCCGAGCTTTGATCCCCAAGAAGTCAAAATTGGTCAAAGAAAGTCAACAGACTGTTGAAAGATAAAGAAGGAGAGCAGGAACGGGGATGCACGGCCGTGCATCCCATTGTACGGCCGTGCATCCCATTGTATGGCCGTGCAATGCCAAACTTGCTCCCCAAGGCTCTAGTACATTGTCACTTGTACCCTGTTTGTTTCCCGAGGTGTATTCACGTCCATGCAATCCAATGCACGACCGTGCATTGCTCATTTTGAGGCCTATAAATAGAGGGCTTTAGTTCTTGGTTTCACACACCACAACACACCTCAAGAACAAGCAACACACTATCCAGAGAGAGAGTAGCTGGTATTTAGAGTAGAGTAGAGAGTTGAGAGGCTCCTCCTCTTTGTTCCGCAATAGGGGAGCCTACGAAACTCAACGTTACGTTAGTTAGTATGGCCATTCGTGGCTAAACTCTTTGTATTGCTAGGGTGAAGATGAAGTTTGGTGCATGTTAATGTTTGATGTATTAATCTAGTGGTATGTGTATGTTTTTAATTATTCGCTCTTAAAACCACCATTCGGTGGGTTTTTATTATTGTATAAATCCGTCTTTATATTTGTGAGTGTTCTTGATTTTAAAGTGTAAGACCGTAAAACCTTTTTAATCAAACTTCCATTGAAGCTTGTACGTCTTTATACGAGTAGAGATTGATAAGCCAAGGTTTGGTCAGCATTATTAAGGTCGTACCTCTTTATACGAACTTATTATGCAACCAAGAATTGGTGAACTTATGTTGGGAACGGTACGTCTTTATACTCGGTCCCATTGTTACACCGCCTCCCGGTGAGCAAAGTATAATAACCTATTTACCAATAATATTAGGCATTTAAGTTCGATGTCTCAAACTAACCTGGATATAACACCAAAGGGTTGAGGGTAAATGTTGTCCCTAGCGGAAGACTTTACTATTTTAATTTAAAGATTTTAATTTGTGAATCAAATGTCGTGAGGACGAGGCTCTAGCGTTGACCCAGGTCACAAGTTTGTAGTGGTCATATTACTGGATTCGTCAACTTAACATTATCACGTACCAAGCGGATTCAAAGCCCAAAGCAATACTCTTCCTGACCTAATCAATTCTGAGATATTTACGTTTCTGCTATTTACTATTCTGTTCATTACATTTCTGTTACACACATCACACACGTTTTTACTTTTCTGTTATTTATTTTACCGTCATTTAGTTTTCTTTCATTTACTTATCTGTTTCACAAGCACAAAAAACTCACTCACTAATTAATCCGGCTAAACAATAACAAAAATTGAGTATTGGAACTCGACCGTGTACATTGGTTCGATACTTGGTTCTTACATAAACTATATTACGCTGCAATAGGTACACTTTCCTACTGTGTGTTTTAAGTTAAAGTATTTATCATTTTATAAATTTAAAACCTGATCTCGTGAAACCATCTCAAAAATATATTAATTATATTTTTACTTATTACATGTGCACATCAAGTTTTTTGGCGTCGCTGTCGGGGACACGGTGATTTCAAGAAAATTCGAGTTAACGGATTAGCCTTGTCATTTTCCATCTGTTTTTCTGTTATGTTTTGTTGCATGTAGTGTATGATCCATAGCTCCACTACTGCTTTATATCAATCTTTAGCACAGCCCGAAAGATTCTCTCACCGCTGAATACGAGAAAACCGTACTAGAAGAATGGCCGTAGAAAACCGCATTATTTTTTATTTCGCAAGACCGTCACTAGAGGCTTTGAGGTCTAGTATCACAAGGCCAATGGTTGATGCTAACAACTTTGAGATCAAGTCTCATGTTATCTACATGATCCAGTCATCATGCACTTTTCATGTGTTGGAACCAGAGAAACCGTTGTATTCTTGATAATCTATAGGGGCTTAGATGTAACTTTTGTATAGTTAGGTTTTTGGGTCAAGAGTCGCTAGCGAGTCGCTATGTTGGTTGTCGGCCGACTGTTGACAGTCTGCAATCTTCACGGCGACTCTTGCTATGTTTCTATAAATAGCAACCCAAAAACCTAATTAAAGGTTCTTAGATTCACCCGTTGTTACTATAGTTAATTTGGGAAGGTAGGAGGTTGTAGTTGTTATCCTTATTATGTAGGAGCTTATTGTGTAATCGTATCATTGTTTATCTAATAGAATTGTGTCTTTGATGTTCTTATCTGTTATTGCTCTTCATCTTGTGTTTCTTATGATCATCAACAAATTAGCTCGTTTATAGTTATTCTGTTGATTGTTTCCTGTTTAGAATCATTCTAGCATAGGGACCATATTGTCTGGACCTACAATTTGGTATCAGAGCCTTCTGTGCTCTTGATTTTAGTGATTTTTATGAGTTTTTGGGGGTTTTCAGTGAATTCTGAATTTCTTTGATCTCTGGCTTGATCTGTATCAAGTTCAAAAATTGATTGTGAAAATCACTCAGAAATTTGTTTGTGAAGAGTTTGGTAGATCTAATTGTCATTTTGGTTTAGAACTGAGCATCTAGTGATTGATTCGGTATTGTTTTGTGAAGAAGAGTATGTTGATGTTCTTGAGCCGATTGTCCAGGGTCGACTCTCTTGTCTGAGCCGACTGTCACTTGATCCGGCCGATTGTTCGGGCAGATTGTCTGTTCATCTAGCGATTGCCTCAGTAAACGCAAGTTTACGACTCACTTATGTGAGGTAGCGACTCTACTGAGCCGACACTTCGAGTGGGCTTTCCAAACACCTTGTGGTGGTGCCGTCTGTTTCTTGTCTTCATCCGACTCTTCGAGCCGACTGTCTTGATTGTTCTGAGCCGACTATCTGGGCCGACTCTTGGATTTTCTCATTTTCTGAACTTGTTTGTGATTTCTTTGATTCAAGATGTCTGTTACTTCTATTACCCAAGCTGATTTGGAGACCGGCTCCATGTCTAGACCTCCTAAACTTCTATCTACCGATGATTTCCCTAACTGTAAGAACCGCATGAAGGCGTACTTTTATATGACTGACTTCGGTCAGTGGGTCTCGACCACCAATGGTCCACACTGTCCTATGACCACTGGAGCTAATGGTGTTGTAGCTCAAACTGATCCCGCTACTTATACCAAAAATGACAAACTTCTAATCCTAAGAGATTATAAAGCCTTTGGTGCCATCAATATGGCTCTTCCAGCTGACATCATGAACATGTTTGAGGAATACAAGACCGCTCAAACGTTATGGCAGGCACTGTGTGATTTCTATGAAGGGAATTCTAACTTGAAAGAAGGGAAGAAAGACATGCTCCAGAAACAATATGATACCTTCGTGAGTATTAAAGGAGAAGGTTTGTCTAGGCACATCTCAAGGTTCATGGAAATTTCAAGCAAATTGAAGCAAGCCGGGGTTGTCATTAAAAATTATGATCTGATTAAGAAGCTACTAGACTCTTTACCCCAGGAATGGAGCATACAATGTATGTTGATCAAAAGGCAATATGTGAATGAAGCCTCTACCCTATTTGATAAATAAACACCCTAAAGTCCTTTAAAATGGACATTAAAAAGCGAAAAATGAATCAATCAAGTTACACCAAAACCATGGCACCAACCAATGCTGCTTTTGTTGCTCCAACTTCATCAAACATTGCTCCTACCCAACTGTAACTATTCATGCTATGACGACTGTTCCCGTCACCAATCAACAGAATCAACCAAGAAATGAATCAAAGGGTAATGGTACCTCTGCTCCAAATCCATCAAGTGAACACATGGCGTTGTTTGGACTGTTTGTCAACAGTCATCAAGCTCTAACCTTAGGTGAAATGAAGGCTGGGGTGATTGAAGATGTTTTGCAAGTTGATCTAGATGATATGGAAGAAGTTGATCTACAATGGCAAATGGCTATGATAACTCTTAGGGCTAAGAGATTTATGGATAGAACGGTAAGAAGCGTCTTGGAGGAAAGTCTGCAGGGTTTGACAAGTTGAAACTAAGATGTTACAACTGTAAGAAACTAGAGCACTTCAAGAGGGAATGTCCCCATCCTATCACCGACTCTCTACCTCTACCTACCATTGTTGAAATTACCGATGGCTAAGAATAGACTGAGAATGAAAAAGAACCAGTAAATGCCTTGGTAGTAAACGACTTTGACTGGAGCAATGAAATTGAAGAAGCTAAGGTTGAGGTGTGCAAGGCTCTTATGGCAAATACTCCTTCTACACATTTTGTGGTTCATGGAATGGAAGCAAGTCTGGTTGAAAAGGAGAAGAACGAGGTGCTGAGAAGAATTATCATCAACACTGACTCTACTGGTCCTGCTGCTTTCCGTAGACAATTTGCTATTTAGGGGACAGAGAGTCAGGTTATTGACACTGAAGGAAGCATGACAGAGAATGCCAACATCAAGATCACGAATGCAGTGAAGATGAATGGTGAGAAGAAGGATACTTGTCCCAGTTCCAGCTCAACGGATCGAGTTAACTCTCCGGAGAGTGTAGGTGATGGACCTCAAACCAACGGTGATGGAAGCTCTAATCAAGGATGCATCTGTAGAAAAACCGCTGCTGAGCTGAGTCCACCTAAGGTAAAATCTCGTCTCTGTTCCTCTAACTGTGTTGACATGATTGCTCACTATCAAACATTAAATCAACTCATTATTCGTGAGAAAGATGATGCTCTTGCTATCCTCAATCAAATCAAGAAGAGCGAGGTTACTCTCAATGTCAGTTTTAACCAGGCTAATCAAGAAATCCAAACCCTGAAAGAGTTTGTTTATAGAAAAGAATTTTTGATCACAGATTTAACTGAAAAACTAACACCTTCAAGAAATGAATCTGATAAATTGCAAATAATTATAGACAAATGGAAGGTTAGCAAAAAGGCACAAGATACTATGTTGGATTGTTAGAACACTTCCGGTTTTGTGAAAAAAGGGGTAGGATATTTGGATTCGAATGACTTTGAGAGGAAGTTGTTTCACCCTCCCACCCATGGTCATTATGACCCTATTCCGTCTCCATATCCTAAAAATGATCTTGAAAAATTATTTGTTTCTGCGAAAAATGTAAATACTGCAGGTTTAGAACAACAGGATGAGGAAGTTAGGGATGATTGTGGTGCTGGATTGGGTCACACATAATGCAACCAGGAATCTGTTTTATCTTCATTTTTGAATTTAAATTACCAGAATCCAGAGTCATGTAATTCGAGCTCTGCTGACAGCAGTAGTGGATCATGTTGTAGGATAATTAACTCTAATTATGATTGTAATGAACACAATAGCTGTAATGACTTTATTTCTATGAATGATGTTTGTTTTAATGATTCAATTGATAATGTAACAAGAAATCAGTTTGAAAGGTTTATGACAAAATAAATTCCAGTATTCACCCCAGTATCAACATGTCAAAATGATAGTCAAAGTGACTCAGACTATTTGTCTACAAGAAAGTGCATATGATTCGGACAGATCTATCGAAACATCCGCAGAATCATACAATTCATCTGATGAAGAAGCAAGTCAAATGACAAATGTTGATAAAGAATCTGACCAAGAATCATCAATCACACATGTTGAAGGCAAAAGCAAAAAGCAAATCAAAGTGCCTTTTCAGCAGCAATCATCCTCATTATCTTACCAACCGCCACATAAAAGAAAAAATTTTAAGCATGTTAATTGTTTTAGTTGTGGGAAGGGCGGTCACACTGCTAGGAAATGCAGTAGTGCATCTTATCATAATAATTGGGTCAAACTGGAATGACCTAAAATTCATAATGTGGGAAATTTTACACATACACCAACAAAATTACAATCTTTTTTATCATAAAATTGACAAAATTCGTCAGAATGTAAATCATTTTCTAAAGGGAACATGTTGGTAGAGAACCAGAACTGATAGAATTGCTAAAATTGATGTTCCACCCGAGTTGAGAAAGACTTGGGTTCCTATTTCTCAATAAATTGTCTTATGTGTGACAGTGTTTTCCCAGGAGGACTATTGATAATGCATGGCATGATTGATAGTGAGTGCTCTCGTCACATAACTGGGCTAAAAGATCTGGTCACTGACTTCAGAATTATCAATGGGGGTTACGTTGCCTTTGCGGGTGATGAAAAAGGTGGAAAGATTACCGAACAGGGAACTGTATGCAATTGAAATCTCACACTGTAAAAAGTGAATCTTGTTCCAGAACTCTGCTATAATCTATAGAGTATATTCAAGTCCTTTCAGTGAACACCAATGATCAGAAAGTTGATATCTTTACAAAATCCTTTGATAAATCCAAGTTTCTTGATCTCGTGCAGAAATTGGGTTTGTTGAACTTTGAGTAACATCTTCCATCCCTCATGTATTGTATATACCTTTGTTCGTATTTTCTTTCAAAAATCCAAAAATATTTTCTTGACCAAAATGAGTTGATGATCGAACTGCAAAAATATTTTATCTTTTATTTAGAAAAATCTATTTAAAGAGATTGTCTATAAATGAAATTTTCAGGGGAAAGTGTCTGTGAATAGAATAGAATAGAAAAGAATAGAACAGAAAAAGAAAATTGTTTGAAAAAGATGTGTTTCTTGGTTGTTTTCGCATAACTGTTACTATGGAAAATGATAGTTACACTGACATACTTGTTCAACGTTTAGGATCAAAAGGGGGAAGTGGTTATACTGAAGGACATGTTGGTAGGCTCAGGATTCAAACATATAGACTGCAACTCAGTGACAAAGATAATAACTACTAAAAAGTGTATACCCATCTTGTTCAGGTCTGGTCATAACCAAAGTCCCGTCACAAAGGGGTTACGAGTTCTTATCATACTATATACTTATTCCAAAGAAAAAGCAAAAAGACACGCAATGACGTGCATTAGGGAAATAAAAGACATGCAATGACGTGCAAATCCAAGCAAAAGACACCAATGATGTGCATCCTAGTACTGAATTTGTCAATCTTGAGCAGAAGACAAGCAAGGTCAATGTCGTGCATTAGGAACTTAAATCTCAAAAGATACACAATGTAAGTGTGTACATATATATAGTATATATTTTTGTTTTTAGGTTCGTGTGACTGCGAAGGGATTTTCTTAACAAAAATATGGCTTGTAAGACCGACGTGCAAGTAAGTCCAGCTTATTTCTTAAATCAGGGCATATAAGTCTGTCGTTCTTTGTCCCTTATGCAAAATCCTTTTAAAGATACCATAGACGGTTCACGGACCCGTTCTAGTTATGCTCGTTTAGCTATTTTAGGATTTTCGATGATCAACGTCTCTGATTATGCGTTGGCATAAACCTGAAGCTCTCATCATCATACTCAAAAGACCATGAGGATGGGTAGGTTATACCTGACAAGTGTGGGGAACACTGATTTCATCTTAATCTTACCAGAACATGATAATCGTTCAATAGTTGTATGTGAAAAGTATGGTGCATAGGTTTCAAAGGACAGATATACTAACAGTCGTTCGTAGGCCATGGACATCCAAATTTCAATAAGAAAAGGTTGTTGTGACAAGTTATGTCGGTATGATTCCACGAGACCAGGTTTGCTTGTTCTATGTCCTCACTTATTGTTTTGAATCATTTGTATCTCGTTTTGGCATCAATGCTTGCTCTATAAAATTATTGGTGCGTATATATACTTGTACAAAGCCTTTTGAGTCCACATTTCAAAGATCAAACTTGAGAATCGATTCGTTTTGGTCAATTGTTCTATTTTTTTCTGTCCCAAGCGACTCTGTCGGCCCCCAATTTTTTTTTACTGTATATATATGTTTGAAATGAGGGATTTTTCTATCGCCTTTTGAGACCCTAGCTTTCACTAGTCTTCTCTGACGATTTTCGCACTATTCCGATCAAACACCGTATTTTTTGATCTGAGGTTTATTGAGTGATTCTTTCACTTCATTAAGGTAACTTTATGATTCTCCACTTGCCTATTAACATTGTTTGCCTGATTAGATTGTAGATACTGATTCAAAATGGGCACTTTGATCCATCTATGATCTAAGAATATGTTGACGGTTCATATTCCATTAAGCCGATTGTCTGGTAAAGAAGATAACAAGAATCGACTATAGGGAAGCCGACTCTCTCCTCACCATCATCATTATGTAAAAATTCATTTGAACGCAAGTTCAAAATCGTGCCCGATTGTTGGTGTTGGCCGATTCTCCGGATTTTGACCTAAGGGATTGCCGACTGTGTCCCTTTTGAGCCGACTGTCATCGAGTTCTTTCAACTGATTCTCTTTTAGTCAGGGCAGGATCTTGCCCCTGATCTAGTCGATTCTCTGCCTTATGACCAATTTCCTGGCCGACACTCTCATGATCAAGGAAAAATTTTATCCCTGACCCTGTCGACACTTTGCCTTTAATCAAAATCTTCATCAATTCCATCTTCGGTCGACTCTCATCGGGAAACTCATCCTTATAGACGATTCTTTGGCCGACACTCTCTTTTGTTATATATTTAAATTTGTAGTTGAATTACTCATTTTGGTTTCTATTTTTGTTAGAGAATATGGACGACGATCATCTTGCAAGTGATAATCGTCACAACATGGCAATATCGTTTCCTGAATCAGTTCCTGGGGAATTTAATGATGTTGTCAGATAGATTCTTCAAAGTAAAATTACTTATGCAATCACTTGGAAAGAAGAAGTCTACAGAGATCTGATCGAAGAATTCTGGATCAATGCTGAGTATAAAGTCCACTATGTCACAAAGAAGCCTCATGTGAGATCCATTGTTCAAGGGACGGAGGTATTGATTTATGAGAGTACTGTTAGAAATGCGTTACAACTAGATGATGATAGATAGGACCTAAGACTTATCAACGAATATGAGACAAGATACAGATTCGTGCAAGAGTTAGGGTATGAGGGACCGTTCAGAAAGAACGAAATTCAAAAGAGATTTTTATCTAAAGATTGGAAGCTCATTATGTACATTTTTATACACTCTCTTTCCCACAGAAAAGGTGGTTATGATGCATTGAATGTATATTGGTGTGGAATTATGCTAAAGATTTGCAGTGAAGCAAAATTCAATCTCTCGTATCATTTATTCACCAAGATAATCAACCGAGCAAAAGAAAGCAAGTGGCTACTTTATCCTCGATTCATACAAATGATCCTTAATTATCTTCTGAAAGATCTACCACCATGTGGTCATCCCATGACCTTTGCAAATGTTGAATCTCGTATCTACACTGATCTATTAAGTGTATACGAGAAGTTTTCTAGGAAATGGACTCCCATGTTCAATAATATGTATCAGGAAGAACGTTAACGACGATTAAAGCCGCTCTTAAAGCCGTTAAAGAAAAGAAAACAGAGAAAGCAAATATTGCTTAACAGAAGGAAAGGTTGAGAAAAGGAAGGAACCATCAATCAATGATGACGAGATTGCTCGGAAAAGAAAAGTAAAGGAAAGGCAATTGACCTAGATGCCAGGAAGAAAAAGAAGCAAAGATCTGGAGGTGACAGTGAAGGATTCATGAAATCAGGAAGAGACAGTTATGTTCGTTAGCAAAGGAGTCCGCCAAGACTAAATACTCCTCCACCCCACAGTATTACTGATGGAGACATTGAGGCAGATCGCTTAGCCCGCGCCACTCTGGAAGCCGAAGGACTTCCTCCGTCCAGGCAGACAGAAGGCACGTCAGGAACAAGACTTTCTCCTTCTCCACAAACAACATCTACCCCTCTTATCGACACTCCTAAAAGAATGAAATCCATGGCCAAAAGGAAGTCTAGGCAAATTGGAAATCCAGTTCCTCCTCCTATCAAAGAACCTTTAGATCCAGAATTGGTTAAAAATGTTGGGATTTAGGCTTCTCAGTTACTTAGATGGATGAAAGGACAGATTGAAGCATCAAAGAGCAGAGAAGATGATAGAGATTGTGAGATTGAGGATTTAAAAACCACCATCGAGATATTGAATTTTCAGCTTGATAATCAAATTTCTCTAAACTAGAAGATTCAAGCAAATATGAATGATATGAGCAAAGTACTATTGACGTTGAAGAGAGGAAGTCGTAGTCTGACCTCGAAAGTGAATAGGCTACGAGAACACTTGAATGAAGATCCACTTATCTATGATGAAATCTTTGACTCATCCATTTTCAAAGATGCGGTTATCTTTGACTTGGATCAAGATGAAAAGGAGGAAAAGAAACATGATGATCCAACGGATCCGGAACCAAGCACAGAAATACCAAAGAACAAGAATAATGAGGATGATGAAGGACATGGTGGTACTGGTTTGGGAACAAGTGGAACAAGCTCAAATGCTCTTGTTACCCAATCAGGAGGTAAAGAAGGCAATATGGAAGGAAATGAAACCTTTGATATTCATGTATCTGAAGAAGACAAGGAGGATGTTGTGAATGAAGACATAGAAGATATTCCAGAAGAATTTATTGAAGAAGGCAAAGGAGAAAAGATTTGTTATGAAACTGCTTTTGGAGAGTCCATCAACCTTGACGAAGATGAACCAATCGACAAGTCTGAATGGTTCAAAACTCCCAAACCTATCCCATGCCCCCTCCAACAAAATATTGACATTCTTCGTAAAGCATCAGAAGGAAAGATTATTTCATGGGCATATGACGGTCTAAAGCATACATTTGTTGTCAAAAGAAGATTGCGAGAGATACAGTACTTTCAAAATGTGCATGATCTTCAATCCTTACCAACTTGAGATATTTATGCTTTAGAGAAGCTAAGTATGATCAATCATGGAAATCATTCAGAAGGCAACAATGTTGAACAGATGATTATTTATGAATGTCACAAAAGGTTTCCCATTTTCACACCTCAGCAGCCTAAGAAGAAAAGGTTAAAGAAAGAGATAGATCCAGTAACAAACCACCTTAAGATCATCACTTATGTTCAACCAACCAAGGTAGTTAATAGGATTCTGATTCCTCCATAATGAGTGACTTGTCTTCATCACTTCATCAAATGGTATTATGATAATCACACAGGAGAAACAATACTATGTAGAGACAGGACTCCTTTAAATGACATTCGTATACTTGATCCAATGGACATGTTCTCTTTCTCAATTCCTGATCTTGAGGTGCTTTTCAAAAACAAAATCAGAAGGGATGCAGGTCATGCAACCAAAGAAGAAGCAACATTATTTGCTCGTGCTTCCACCCGAGCTTTGGATTTAAAGAAGAAAATGGTTGAACTAAAAGCCAGCATCGAAGCCCAAGAAAAGGATGATCAGCCCAAGGATTCTGAAGAGGGGAGGCCCAAGGAGCATTAAAGAATCACGAGTGCAACAGTTTCGGATGAAATTGTTGGAACCAGAGAAACCGTTGTATTCCTGATAATCAATAGGGGATTAGATGTAACTTTTGTATAGTTAGGTTTTTGGGTCAAGAGTCGCTAGCGACTCTTGAAAAGTCGCTACGTCAGTTGTCGGCTGACTGTTGACAGTTGGCAATCTTCGTGGCGACTCTTGCTATGTTTCTATAAATAGCAACCCAAAAACCTAATTAAAGGGGCTTGGATTCACCCGTTGTTACTATAGTTAATTTGAGAAGGTAGGAGGTTGTAGTTGTTATCCTTATTATCTAGGAGCTTATTGTGTAATCGTATCATTATGTATCTAATAGAATTGTGTCTTTGATGTTCTTATCTGTTATTTCTCTTCATCTTGTGTTTCTTATGATCATCAACAAATTAGCTCGTCTATGGCTATTCTGTTGATTGTTTCTTGTTTAGAATCATTCTAGCACAGGGACCCTATCGTCTGGACCTACATCATGGATTACCCGATGAAGATCCACATGCCCACATTGCAAATTTCCTCAAAATTTTTGACACTTTCAAACTAAACGGAGTTTCGAATGACGCAATTCACCTCCGAATGTTTCCCTTTTCCTTAAGGGAACGAGCAAAGGCATGGCTAAACTCTCTTCCTACCGGGTCAATCACTACATGGGATGATCTAGGGCAGAATTTCTCGTAGAAATACTTCCCACCAGCAAAAACTCCTAAATTGAGGAATGATATTACCACATTCACCTAAGAAGATGGTGAATCACTAAATGAGGTGTGGGAACTTTTTAAGGACAATTTAAGGAAACGCCCTCACCATGGGCTAGAAGTTTGGCTACAAGTATTATCATTCTACAATGGGTTGCACAATCAAGTTCGTCAGACACTCGACGCTATTGCACATGGTATTTTTGGAAACAAGAGGCCACAAGAAGCTTACAACCTAATTGAGGAAATAGCTATGAAAAACTATCAATGGTACAATCCAAGGAGTAACAGCGGAGCCAGGCAAGGTGTTCACTCTATCGATACTGTCACTTCACTTTCTGCTCAAGTTGACGCTCTTACCACTCCACTCAATCAACTTAGCAAGGGAAAAACTGCCATTACTAAGCAAGTTGACTTTATCAGAACAAACCGCCCGCAGAACAACCCCTACAGCAACACTAATAATCCTGGATGGAGGAATCATTCGAATTTCAGCTGGAAGGAAATAACAATCAAGGACAATATGGCTTTGGACAACAACACTAGTTTCAGCAAAGACAACTTCAAAACTATCAACCTCGTCAACAACTTCAAGGAACTAAGAAGCCAAGTAATGGGTTAAGCATGGAGGGCACAGTAACTAAGTTAATCTCTACAACTGAAAGTCAAGCCCTTCTAGCGGATTCCCGTCAGAAACAATATGAGGAAAAGTTTAGTCTACACGAAGCTGAGTTTAGGACGCAGAAAGAAACTCTTTAATCCATTGAGAAGAAATTAGGACAAATTGCAAAACATCTATCCGAAAGACAACCAGAATATCTCTCGAGTAATACTAAAACCAATCCAAAAGAAAATGTAAGTGCTATCACTCTTAGAAATAGCAAGGTTTACCTAGAACCACGAATGCTAGAAGAAGAGGTTCAATCACCAAGTAGAAAAATGTTCACCGGAGTACCGCTTCGTCCGCATATCGCAGAAACAACTACTCAAGGATCACAATCAAATGTAATCCCACATCCTGCTCTAGTGGATACTCCTCCAAAAGTTTCGACGAAAAGAGCGTTCCATTCTCACATACCATACCCAGGAAGGTTAGCAAAGTAGAAGAATGACGAAAAATATGAGAAATTCATCAAGCTGTTAAGTCAAATCCATTTCAATCTTCTCCTCCTAGATATAATAAAACAAATCTTAAGTATGGACGTTTCTTGAAGGATTTCCTTACAAACAAGAGAAACATGGAAGAGGTAGTAAAGAGGACCAATCATTGCATCGCTCTTATTCAAAGATGCCTTCCAAAGAAACTTTCAGATCCTGGAAAGTTCTCTCTACCATGTTCTATCAGACCACTGCCGATAACCTTCGTACTTGCTGATCTAGGAGCAAGTGTGAACGTAATGCCATATAACATGTTCCAAAGACTAAAAATTAGAAAATCGCAGCCTGTTAATGCAACTATCGAACTCGCGGATGGATCGATTAAATCACCTATAGGAGTCATTGAGAACTTACTAGTAAAAGTCGGCAAGCTTGCCTTCCCTGTCGAATTCATGGTTTTAGAAATGGGACCCGGCTATTCCGTACCTTTGATTTTGGGTCGTCCATTTCTAGCTACCGCCAGAGATGTCATTGACATGAATGAAGGAATTTTGACACTTCGTGTTGGAAAACAATCAGTAACCTACAACATCGGAGGAAATGAGTGCTTGTCCAATGATCCCTTTGAAATTGCACAATTCATCGATACTAATCTAGATTACCAGCTGAAGAAAACCAAAGAATTCAAGAAAGGAAAGAAATTGGATCTCGGCAAGAATTTTGACAACACTAACTGGATCGATGAATACTTTGATAAGCTACGAAAACTTAAGGACTTGAATGAAGGAACAGGAGACACGGGGGAATTTGACGGCCCCCACCTAAAGAAATACTGATGAAGCATGTACGGGTCTTGCCAACGACCCTTAAATAAACATGGCGCTTTCGGGAGGCAACCTGATGATAAATAAATTGAGAATTTGGTGCATACGGTAGAATACATAAATCTCAGGTTTGTCTTACTAATTTAAGTTTCTCGTACTTCCGCCTTTAGGTATGCCTTCTCGATATTAGGACTTTGTAGTTTTTATCTTTCGTTTTATATTCCGTTTTATGTTTTTCTTTGAGTGCTTGATAGTTTTTATTGGTGAAGGATGATTCTTAAGCTTCTGTGGGAATCGACCACACGCATGACAATGACATCTCATCAGGGGAGTATCAGTTTCATCACACTATTATTATTCATGACACATATCATATTGCATACATTCATATTGTCAGAAAGTAAGTGTGGGGTGGAACCCCGTTGATAAATTGGCTGCCTAATTTTGTCCTAAGTATTACAACTGCATGATTAACAACTACCCAATCCATTGAATTAAATATATATACAAGTAATAAAAACATTTTCAAAAATAATCTTAAAGCAAGCGTCTTAAAAAGCATTTGGCATAATTGGAATAATAAAAACAGCAATTTGGAAACCGTTGAAGTGAATCATGGTAACAAATAGGGAAGATTAGTAAGCACAACTGAAAGAAAGAAATAAGTTTATGCACAATTTTACTTTATTATCCCTTACCCTCCATTTCATGTGAGAATTTGAGCCTATTCGAGCATTATCACACAAACACATCAAGTTTTTTACGTCGTTGATTCACATATTTCACATGCTCGTTTGGTTTGATAGAGTGTTTGCTAATTATTGCTTTGCATGTTAGAACTTGAGTAAAATATACATTTCAAGATGATGAACTAAAAGAATGCATAAAAATGATTGAGGCATTAGGATTAACCCATTTTCTTTAGCCTTTTCTTTTTCATTTACCTACCCTAAACATTACCCCTTCATTAGCCCCTTTGAGACTAAACCTTTTCGTTTTTAAACCCACATTTCAAACCCATAAACCGAAAAAATTAGCCTTTTTATTTTTACCCCTTTTGGTTGAAAATCGACTTGGCTGTGATTTAAAGAGTAATCATCTGCTAGACGTTTATGGATCCATCTTATGTTCAAAGAATGAAAATTTTAGATCATTAAAAGAGTCCTTAGATTGGCTGTGATTTAAAGAGCAATGAATATTTCAAAGACAAGAAGAAGTTGACGTTCTTGAAGAAGGGATTTGGTCTTGACGACCTGACCTTAAAAGAGTCCTTAGATTAGTCACAATGTCTAATCTATGTTGAATAAAGAGATTTTTTAGCTTTTAGATCATTAAGGCAAGTTAAATTTTTGACAATTTGCCACTTTTCCCAAATACTTCCTACCCTATCCCTAAGCCAATCATTACAACCCTTACAAAGCCCTCTTGATTTATGAACATATTTTATGTCAGTTGGTGGAGTTTTGATTTCTATACAAGCCTATGATTATGCAAACATTAATTGTAGCATTGAGTGTTCTTTTTCACATACTATATCCATATATTTAACTCGAATGTTAAGTGAACATTTGTGAGAATGTAACTTTGTACATAGTCATACTTCCATCAAGTATGTTGGGCTTGCTACCCTCTTGTGGAGAAACACTCGAAAGGTATAACCACCAAATCATTGTTTTTAGGAGGGCCATTCAACCATTTGGGACGAAATCTTTAGATTAACAATTTATCAATATTTTACTTCTATGGGTATAATCATGCATGAGTTTACTTGAGGACATGTAAAGTTGACGTGTGGGGTGTTATGATATGACGTAAATTATACACATTTCGCATGCATAATTATCCCTAAATTCATCACAATTCGAGATAATATGCTAATAATTGATACTTAATCCATCCATTTGTAATAGGATAGTTGACTTAGATGTGCAAAAACATGAAGAAATCACTAAAAATCAAGGAGAAATCAGCATTCGGGAGTCAATTGAAAGAAACCGGACGCAGAAGGTATAAGCTGGAATTCAAAAAGTGAACGGCAAGCAAAATAGGGCAATGAATGGTCGTGCATTGCCTTAAACGGCCGTGTAAATCCCCATTTAGCCCCCCGTACTCCTTAAAGCTGTAAGATTCCACACGTGAAAGAAAAGGGTAATTTGCACGCCCGTGAAATCCAATGCACGGCCGTGCATTGCCAAAATCTAAACCTATAAATAGCAAGCTCATTCTAGTGTTTTAGGTGTCCAAGACCAAGAGTTGGGAAGGCCTTAGAGCTCTGGTAAAAGCCGAAACTCTCTCGGTTTTGCTCCGTTTAGCTTTTCTTTGTTTATTTTCTCTTTACCAAACCAAACCAAACCAAACGTACCCAGTATAATCCCACACATAGCTAACGCTATTAGTAGGGTCTGGGGAGGGTGTGATGAGGGCAAACCTTACCCCTATCCCAAGGGATAGAGAGGCTGCTCCCGTTTAGACCCCCGGCTCCATGGGAAAGAAAAAGATAAAAATATAAATAAAATTAATGAGTAATAAAGTAAAATAAATCTAACAGTAATCTAACAATTAGCAGTGTATGACTAGAGTATATTAGTCACAAGAAACACAACACACCTACAAGAAACAAGACATACACAAAATCTTTACTAAACAACTCTACTCTCCCACACAACGGGTCACTCATCCTAAAACCCTAATACGACGTCTCCATGAAATCCTATAATTGATCATGTCCTCTGAGAGGTGTAAATCTAGCAAATCAAGCCTAATCCTCTCATCCCACGTTAATTTCGGTCTCCCCCTGCTCCTTTTCCCCTCTACAACGAGAGTTTCCACCGTTCTCACTGGATCTGTGCTCTGTCTCCTCTTGACATGTCCAAACCATCTCAATCTTCCTTCTCTTATCTTATCTGAGATACATGTGACTCCCAATCTCTTCCGTACAACTTCATTTCTTATTCGGTCCTTTCTTGTGTGTCCACACATCCACCTCAACATCCTCATCTCAGCTACATCCATTTTTCGAGCCTGTGTCTTCTTGATGGCCCAACAATCGGTTCCATATAGCATCGCTGGGCGAACTGCTACCCTATAAAATTTACCCTTTAACCCTATTGGGAACCTCTTGTCGCACAAAACACCTGAGGCCGCTCTCCATTTACACCAACCAGCATGCACCCGATGGACTACATCATTGTCGATGTCCCCGTTACTCTGTATGACAGATCCTAGATACTTGAACTTCAGTGTCTTAGGGACAACCCCACCTTCAATAGAAATCTGGGTCTCCTCGTCGACGTTTGCACCACTAAAGTTGCAGTGAAGGTACTCGGTTTTAGATCGGCTTATCTTCAAACCTTTGTGCTCTAAGACTGTTCTCCATTCCTCTAGTCTGTTGTTCAATGTCTCTTTACTTTCTGCAATCAACACGATATCATCAGGAAAAAGCATGCACCATGGAATTGCATCTTGAATCGACTTTGACAACTCATCCAAAACTACTGCAAAGAGAAAGGGGCTTAGTGCCGACCCCTGGTGAACTCCCACTTCCACCGGAAAAAAGTCTGTATCCCCCACGGGAGCTCGGACGCATGTCTTAGCCTCATGATACATATCCCTAATTGCCTCAATATATTTACTAGGGATCCCTCTTCCCTCCAGACTTTCCCAGATCAATCTTCTAGGCACACTATCGTACGCCTTTTCAAGATCGATGAACACCATATGTAAATCATGTTTCTTCTCTCTGTACTTTTCCATTAATCTTCTTAAAATGTGTATCGCCTCCGTAGTGGACCGGCCTGGCATGAACCCAAATTGGTTTGCTGTAACCTGGGTTTGTCGTCTAATCCTTGTATCTATAACTCTTTCCCATAATTTCATTGTATGACATAGGAGCTTAATCCCCCTGTAGTTAGCACAACATTGAGCATCTCCTTTGTTTTTATATAGGGGTACTAAGACACTACGCCTCCACTGATCTGGCATCTTCCCGGTTTTGAAGATATTGTTGAACAGTCTTGTCAACCACTGAACGCCTTCCTCTCCCATACACTTCCACGCTTCAATGGGTATGTTGTCTGGACCGACTGCCTTAGCTCTTCCCATCTTCTTAAGAGCACTCCTCACTTCTTCCTGTGTGATATTTCGACAATAACAATTATTTCGTTGACTGGATTGAGTAGTGGTATTCTCCGTTATGGCTAGACTTAGCCTACAACTGTTGAAAAGGGTGTAGAAATAGTTTTGCCATCTCAGCTTGATGTCTCGTCCCTTTACCAAAACTCTTCCATCATCTTCCTTGATAAACTTCACGACCCCAAGATCTTGTCTCCTACGCTCCCTATTTTTGGCAATCTTAAACATATGATGCTCCCCTTCCTTGGTGTCTAGTTTTCTATACATCGTTTCATAGGCAAAATTCTTTGCCTCACTCACTGCCTTTTTAGCTTCCCTCTTTGCCTGTCTATAGTTCTCCCGTAGTGTCATTATCTCCTCTCCATTACTGCACTGCAACATCTCTTTAAAGCGTTGTTGCTTGTCCTTTATCTTGCTCCGCACCTCCTCATTCCACCACCAAGACTCCTGATGTCCTCTTGTTGCTCCCAATGTCCTCTTGTTTATTTTCTCTTTAAAGTCTTGTAATATGAAATGAGTCTTCCCGTTCGAGTAAAATAAGAGGCAACCTATACCTACTCTCCCTTGGTGTTGGAATACTTCCACACATTATCTAAGGATTAGTGGAGTCACTTGTATGGTCATTCATGGCTAGTTCTCTTGCGTTGCTCGGGTTAGTTGAACTTTAATTAATTAATGAAGTATTTTTAGTATGTTATGCTTTTAAAGTCTTTACTAAGATTTATCTTGAAAAGACAAGAATAAGTGATCTTTAAACCAATCTAATAATCTTAATTCTTGTGAGTTACTTAAGCAAGACTTCTTTTTTGGGAAGCTTATTAAAGTTTGTACGGTTTATATACAAATCTTGGTGCCAGTAACTATGGCCGACCGTATCCACTGTTCCGTTACGAAATACTAACTCCCCTATCGTAAGGGTTTGTAATAGTAACTATGACCAACCTTACTTTAAATATAATTAATTAAACAAGGGATAACAACTAGAGTAACATCTTAAACGAGGTAACATTTCCAATTACGTTTCTTATCCTTTTTTTCCTTTAAACAAAACACCCCTTTTTCAACTTATGATCCTAGTCAGACAACAGCGAGGGTTTAGTAAGGAATCCGTGTCCATGGTTCGATATTTGGTTCTTACCCAGACTATGCTACGCTGCGACAGGTACACTTGGCTATTGTGTGTGTGTTTAGTTGAAGTATTTATCATTTTAATTTATAAATTTAAAACCTGATTTTGTGTAACTCTAAATAGAATATATTTATACACTAAAAACACGCTATAAATTTTTTGGCGCCGTTGCTGGGGACACAGTGATTTCAAGAAAGATTCAAGTTAATGGATTAGCCTTTTTAACCATAACATTTATTTTTATGGTTTGTTTTGATTGTTCTTTACAACAAATTTCATGAATTAAAACTACGAGAGTTGTTATGGAGGATACCAAGACGACTATGAGAACCACTATTCGAAGATTTGGTGTGAGGTCTGTGGGGAAGCCCACTACACTCAAGATTGTTATCACTAACAAGGGTATTCCACAGATTTTCACCAACTCTACTGGCAACCATATGAGGAAACCACACCGCCCCAAGAAATTCAACGCTCAGCTCCAGATTCGTCAATTGGAAGAAATCGAGGTTCAACTCCTAAAGAGCTATCCAACTTAACAACAAAATGATCCCTTCAAAGTCCAAGAATTGAATGTCATAGCTCCAACATCTCCAGTAGGGATAAGTGACTCTAAGGAGCAAGAACCTTCCATCTTCACAAGCATGGATCAATCGGAAGTGAGACCGAATGATTCAGAGGAAAAGGTTTGTGCAACTTTACAATCACTTCTTGACTTCTCTGAGAGGCTGGAAGCTAAACAATCAAAGGAGTCAGAAGAACGAAGCTCTAAAGAAGAATTAGTGGAAATTCTCAATATGGAGGCACAAGAAGTATGTATGGAACAGTCTCGTGTTCTTGTCACTTTAGAGACAACGTCATATGAAGAACCGGATTGTGAGACCAACATCCAGGATGATGTGATCATCAACAAATAAATGACAATGGTGGCACCTCTTCCTTGCAAAAGTGATAGCTGGCCTCTGACCAAGCATATCAGTGAATCATTCCATGAATCACATATGCCATAGGATAGGGCGCATCACTCTAAGGACCACTTCTCATGGAAGAAGCAACGTTCATTCAATGAAAATTACGTGACAAATTTATCATACTGGGGTGACCGTCTCCTTCACTACATGGGTTTCTTGAAGTTTGGTCCAGGAAAATTCAAATGGTGGTGGCGTGATTTAATTACACTATTTTCTTTAGGGGCTCTTCTATAGAGCATTCTAAATTTGGCAAGTTTACAAAAATTTTCAAAATTTCAAATCAATCCATTCAAACTAAAATTAAAACTATAAAAAGACTTTGGAAGCACATAAATCAATAATTCAACCGTTTTAGCACAAAAATGTTGAAGGTAACTAAAATAGAAAATTGGGGAAAATCTTTGATTTCTGAAATTGGTCCACTTAGTGGGGAAATTGGCTTGAACCACTGGGACAAACTACCTATGGTGTTTTCCACATGATCCGGCACGTCGAAACCTTTTCGTCCCCTGGTCGGGGGCTCTCAAACTCCAAACGTACCTCAAGTTATGGCCGTTTCACGTTTGAACACTTTTCACCCTGTTTTTCTCTATTTAGCTGGTCCAGGATGGACTCCACTAATTCCTGGATCAGCTTATTATCATTGTACGCATGGTTATTAAATGGGTTGCATGAACCTCTCCATATTACAAGCCACCCATTTAATAGATTATTCCACCACTTGCACTAAATTGGAAATTCACGAAGCACGTACGGGTCAGGCCAACGACCCTTAAATAAACATGGCGCTTCCAGGAGTCAACCCAATGATCATGAATAAATTGAGAAGTTAGTGCATACGGTAAAAAGCATGGATCTCAGGTTTGGTTTCCCAAACTTAAGTATCTAATACTTCAGCCCCCATGTATGCCTTCTCGATACTAGTACCATAGTAGCTTAACTACTACCTTTTATTTTCCTTGTCTGCTTTTATGTTTTCCTTTGTGTGTCAGGTAGAATAACATCACCAGATAGTCTCTCTACTTCTTTGAGGAGTTACACTCCACCTCTACAACCTGAGAAGTCGACAACCACATCAAATTTCTGATAAATTCGATGAAGTCTTTGAAGCAAAGTGTTGACAAGCAGCTAATTGGCACAGCCTGACCACAGCAATAAGTTTTGGCCTTAGGTTATACACTGAATTAACTAGGGGAGTATCAGTTTCTTTTCCCTTAAAACTTCATGCATTTAAATTCCTGTATAGCATTCCGTTACATGCATTTGTACATTGAGGGCAATGCACAGTTTTAAGTATGTGGTAGGGAATTGGAGATTCAGGACTACTTGTAACCTCAAAGCAGTAAAACTAAACTTGTGATTTTCTACCCATTTGACTAAAACATTACTAAAAACCTACTTTTCGTAAAACCAAAAAAGTTTCAAAAATTTTAAGCCTAAAACCTCTTTGAGTTCGTACCTAAAATGAAGACATGGCAAGTAGAAACAAATGGATATTATGCATAACAATTCACTAAACCCTATTCCATCTATTTCCATTTGAGAATAATCTGAGCCTTTTCACGATCATTATTATCATTATTTTTCGCATATTCTATCGTTTGGTATATTGAGTGTTTTTCGATCGAACTCTACACATAATTAAAACTTGTATGACTTATACATATCAAGATCATGAACTAGTAGAAGTATGAATATGATTGAGGCACCTAGGACTTTTTACCCTTATGTATTATCCTTAAACCCAAAATCCCAAAAATATTTCTTCCTATATAGCCCTTTGAGTCTTAGCCTTTTCTTTTCTACTACCCACATTTATCACCAAACCAGCTTTTCGTAAACACATGTTATTGACTAACTGTATTCAAGACACAGAACTATTAGATTATCTTGTGTTGTTATTTCAAGTTTACAACCATTAAGGCAATTTGGAAAGAATCTGTTTCACTCAAAAGAATTAGAATATACAAGAAGAAAGTGGATGTATTAGGAAGAAACAGCCGAAAGATCTACAAAGAAGATATGAAAAATTTATTTCAAGGAAATTGAGGAAAAAGAATTATTAAAAAATTAGTCTTGATGATAAGAAAAGAAAAGAAAAAAAATAGAAAAATGAAAAGAAAAAAGAAAGAGAGAAGTTGGTCTTTTATAGGTTAGACCTTAAAGAGCTGGACATGCATTCTTTTGATTTCAATTTGCTTTCCTATATTCATTTCGCAAAGCCTGAATTACCACCCAAACTCCGAGAGAAAGTTTTCAAAGCAACAAGTGATGTAAGAAAACGGTGGTGCAAGCAAGAACAATTGCCACCATTCTGCGGCTTGTCTAAAAGTGCTGCCAAAAGAATAGCCAAAAGATACTACAAATGTGTGAAGTATGGCAAATGGAGCCACAATGGAAAGCGTAGCAAGAATCAAACATATTCCCAACATGAGTGTATGCATCTGGTCAAAGTAGGAGTTGTTAGGCTTCAAGCTGAAAGAACCATACGAAAAGGCAGTAATGTGTACTACGTAGTGAGGGAAGAGTTGAGAAAGATAAGAGATCTTGGTATTAGCAATCTGACCATAAACGAGCCCTCAGATTAGTTATACCCTCATGATCTGAGTACTGTAGATGGACCCACTAGTATTTTCCATCTTAAGCCATGAAGCTTCCACGATAGCTGCAGCCCTTCAAAACCCTTTTAAATCCCTAAAAATCCAAAAACATTTTCCCTTTATTTTTCTTTTAGCCACATTACAACTCTTTTAAAGTCCTCTTGATTCATGCATGCTACTTAGTTAGTTGGTGGAGACTTGATTTGCATACAAGCTTATGACCATTGTATAATTCGATTCGATCTTGAGTGTTCCACTTAACTTACATTATCCACATACATGTAACACTAGAGTTGAGCGAACATTGTGAGGAGTGATAGATTATGAATAATTGAAGTTTTAGTAGGCTTGTCATGAATACCACCACCCTAAAATAAAAAAAGCCAAAAATAGAATAAAGCGACTCATGAGATATCCCGGAGTTTCATCTACTTGCAGCTCTCTTACCTTTTGTAAAGTTTTTAGTTATGGATCTGATCATGCATGAGTTGCTTGAGAACAAGCAAAGTTTAAGTGTGGGTATTATGATATGCCCTAAATTATACATGTTTTGCATGCATAATAATCCACATATTATGCTACTAATTGATTAATAACCTTGCAATTGATACTTAAAACGTTTATTTTTCATAATTGTAGATTATTCGGTGTTCTAAATATAAATTAAGATGAAACGAGTAAAAAAACACCAAGAAATCAAGTCTTTTGGAAGATCATTCCCGAACTTTGACCCCCAAGAAGTCAAAATTGGTCAACAAAAGTCAACAGGCAGCTAAAAGATAAAGCAGGAGAGCAGGAAGGGGGATGCACGGCCGTGCATCCCATTGCACGGTCGTGCCATGCCCAACTTCTCCCCAAGGCTCTAGTACACTGTCACTTGTACCCTGTTTGATTCCCGAGGTGTTTGCACGCCCGTGCAATCCAATGCACGGCCGTGCATTACTCATTTTGAGGCCTATAAATAGAGGGCTTGAGTTCTTGGTTTCACACACCTCAAGAACAAGCAACACACTATCCAGAGAGAGAGTAGCTCGTATTTAGAGTAGAGTAAAGAGTTGAGAGGCTCCTCCTCTTTGTTTCGCAATAGGGGAGCCAACGAAACTCAGCGTTACGCTAGTTAGTATGGCCATTCGTGGCTAAACTCTTTGTATTGCTAGGGTGAATGAATGTTAATGATTGACGTATTAATCTAGTGGTATGTTTATGTTTTTAATTATTCGCTCTTAAAACCACCATTCGGTGGGCTTTTATTATTGTCTAAATCCGTCTTTATATTTGAGAGCGTTCTTGATTTTAAAGTGTAAGACCGTAAAACTTTTTTAATCAAACTTCCTTTGAATCTTGTACGTCTTTATACGAGCAGTGATTGATAAACTTGATCGTGTCCGAGATATTTACTTTTCTGCTATTTACTATTCTGTTCGTTACATTTCTATTAAACACATCACGCACGTTTTTACTTTTCTGTTATTTACTTTACCGTCATTTACTTTTATGTCATTTACTTATCTGCTTCACAAGCACACAAAACTCACTCACTAATTAATCCAACTAAACGATAACAAAAGTTGAGTATTGGAACTCGACTGTGTCCATTGGTTTGATACTCGGTTCTTACCTAAACAATATTATGCTGCGATAGGTACACTTGCCTATTGTGTGTGTTTTAAGTTAAAGTCATTATCATTTTATAAATTTAAAATCTGATCTCGTGAAACCATCTCAAAAATATATTTATTATATTTTTACTTATTACACGTGCACATCAGTAACTAAAACATGGAGGAAAGGGCATGCATGCACTTAGAACCACTTTTGGCGTTTTCTCGTTATATCCTAGAAGCATCCAGGTCATAGCTAACAAACTTGTTAATTGAAAATCCGTTCACTTGGTTAAGTGCGGTATTTTGGCATGTATTGTCTTAAAACAATTTATGATTTTGTGTAATGACTTAAACCTTTGATTATGAATGCATTAGAAGTCGTTTGTTGTAATCAAAGGCTATGAACACCATGGATCACCACGCCCGTGTTTCCACCCTAGGCGGGGTGTGACATTAATTAATTTAAAATGGTTTGAAATAAAACTATTAAATTTAAAACATGGTTTACTTTTAAATAAAAACACTTTTATTTAATAACCTTTCCGAGAAATCTTTTTAACAATTTAAATATCTCTTCGTTTTAAGATGGTGTTAAAAGTTTTATAAAATAGTTGCGGTTTAATTATTATCCTAAATAATGTCACAACCACAAAAATAAATAAAAAATATAAACCTAGCAAATAGTAAATATTGTCCGGTTTCGTTTGAGCCATCAAATGAAAACCGGACTGGACTAAGGGATAACAAAAATAAATAAATAATCTTGCTATCTCCCAATTAGTCCAAGATCTCTATCTTTAATCTTGTTTGCGCCTGCCTTGGTCTTCGAGCCTTCGTCTCATTAGGTTTACAATTTATTTACAAATACAATAAAACTAAATAAACCTAACTATTACAACGGGTTCCAAATAACCCATAAAAATTACAAAGATAAACCAACCAAAACATACAAACATAACCACGGGTCACTAGTGCTTGATTTATAAAACACAACCAAACCAAACCATAAAGGCACGATCCTTTTGTCAAAAAAAGTTTTGATAAATAAAACATAAGATCGAAAATTAAATAATAATATGTTTAAACTCACGTAAAGGTGACTATGATACCACTGTTGGGAATCGTGCACCAGTTTAAATTTTAAAACAATTAGTTTACAAAACAGATTTGCATAGCGGAAGCAGTTTAGAGGCACATGATTACTAAAGTTCCAAACTTTATCCGACAGTGATCCGATTGCACGAACAATTAGACAATAAATATATAAATCCAATCATAGCGGGTATTAGGAATTATACCTTTGACGAAAACCCGAAAGTTTCACACTTTGGTATAACGGGCATCTCGCTAGTGACAGCTTCATGAACAACCACGTTAGCAAGTCTCGTCTCACGAGATGTAGTGTAAAACCGGTTCCGTAGCAACTCGGTTCACGGCTCCAAAGCAACGCTCGGAGAAGGCGACGAGGAGGCGGCGACACGTGGTGGCGGCTGCGGCAAAAGGCAGCGGTGGTGGTGGTTCTCGGCTGTCGGTCGGCGTGAGTAGAGGGGGAGGGCCGACCAGTTTGTTTTCTTGCACAAAGGTAAAGGTGGCCAAGAACTAGGATTAGGGTTTGATATAAGTTTATATTTATAACATTTATAATTTCGAACTACACCCTAGGGTATCCAACTGTTAATCCCCTTGAAATTATTGATCAATTACATTTATTCCTCATGTTTTCTAATTACAAATAACTAGTACATCTCAATCTTTTAATGTTTAACTCTTAAACGTTTAAACCCTTTCCATTTAATTATTTCTATAAATAATTAATCCCCGATTCAACGATTAATTATTTCTCTAAATAATTAATATCCGAATCCACGATTTAATTATTTCTCTAAATATTTATCCACCGATTATTTAATCCGTGTTTCGTGAACTATAATGTTTACGACTAAACATTATTAATTTCTCGTTGCCCAAAGTGTACCTCTTTGGATCATACCTCGATAGCAACTTTGATATTATTGATGATCGGACATCCAATATCCAACAAAAACGTGTATCCCTTGATCATGTTTTATGTATACTTATGACCTCGTGCATTTCAAATAGTATGCCCTTCACCCATTAAAGTATTTAATGCCTACTTTGCCATTTTTGCAAAGGTAATTGATTTCAAAGTTTTGAAAGCAGATAAACGTAATCACCTTAATCGATAGAGTAACGGATAGGTTGGTGGCTTTCTAAGACGTGGTACTACATGTCTAGCCCCTTAAGTCAGTTCCTAAGTGTTTGCTCGTTCTTCGCAGCTTCTCGTTCAACGTAAGGAGTCAAAGAGTATACCGGAGGTTTCTCGGGAGTGCAGAGTGGGATAGGAATTCTGGAATTGAAATCACATTTTTTATTGTGTGTTAAATGATCTGGCCGAGCCCTCAATTTATAGGCAATTCCCGAGCCCGTGATGGACCGTTTTAAGGGGTGACGGTCCGTCAACGCTGAACCCATGATGGACGACGGACCGTCACCCCTTGGTGAAGGTCCTTCACTGATCTAGGTTTGCGAGTCAGCATCCACATGTCAGCCGCTGGTTGAATTGCGGTGTAACGGACCATTACCGGGGGTGACGGTCTATTATAGGGTTACATGCGTCAAATCGCCATCATGTGTCACCAGGACACGTGTCATCAGTCAGTCAATTCCTTCCTCGGGCCGTAACGAACCGTTACCATGGGTGACGGTCCGTCACCGACTCAAATTTTGTCTTCTTTGACCTTTTAATCCTTGAACTTTGGCATAATTCCACAATTAGTCCCTGGAGTTTATTTCTTGACAAAAATGGATCATTTTCTTGACTGGTGTTATAGTTTGACAATGGGGTATCCCACCATGTTACATCCGATCGATCATCTTTACACACCCTATTAGAATATGGCGGGCCGGATGAGATCGTGTTAGGAAATGGGAAAGGCCTCTCAATTTCTCACATCGGTCATACATCTCTTCCCACTCCCTCTTGTTCATTAAACTTACAAAGTATTTTCCTTGTTCCTCAGTTGCGTAATAATCTCGTTTACGTTTCAAAACTCTGCAAATCTAACAAAGTCTCCATTGAATTTTTTCCTTTTCATTTATTTGTTAAATATCTCCGCACGAGAGCGCTTCTAATGAAGGGAGTGAACGTTAATGATGTCTATTATGCAGCAACCAAGTCACTCCGACATCTCTCTCAAATTAATTCCACCACCGAGTCAACTATGTTATGGCATCACAAGCTTGGACATCCGTTGATCAAAGTCCTCAAACTCTTACTAAAAAAATTAGGACTTGATTATAATAAAAATGTCTTGTTTCATTGTAATAATTGCTCAATAAATAAAAGTCACAAAATTCATTTCGGTGAAAATTCATTTAAAGTGTCTAAACCTTTAGAACTTGATTACTCGGATGTTTGGGGGTCCCGTCCAAACCTCCAATGATGGCTATACTTACTATGTCATCTTTGTTGACTTTTATTCCAAGTATACATGGGTATATCCAATGAAACGAAAATCGGACATCTCCACCTTATTCCCACAATTTAAATTGTTGGTTGAAAAATTCTTTAACTGTCTTTAATTGTTGGTTATATCCACCTTTTTTCTGATAATGGGGGCGAATATATCGGACTTATTCCTTACATCCAAGAAAATGGAATCTCCAACTTTACCACTCCTCCGCACACCACGGAACAAAATAGCGTTGTTGAAAGACACGATAGACATATAGCTGAAACCGGTTTATCTCTTCTAAATCATGCCAACTTACCACTCGCCTTTTGGACCCATGCTTTCTTAACGGCGGTCCATCTCATCAATTGTCTTCCCACAAAAACTCTAGATTTCAAATCACTTGATGACCGGTTATATAACACCACACCAACTTACACAAAATTAAAACCATTTGGTTGCTTGTGTTTTCCATGGTTGCGTCCTTATGCCTCATCCATGCTACACCCTCGCTCTATCAATTGTATCTTTCTTGGCTACTCATCTTCCAAATCTGCTTACAAATGCTATGGTACCGTCTTTCATCGGCTCTATCATTCCCGTCACGTTTAATTTGTGGAAGAAAATTTTCCATTCAAAACATAACACATCTCCAACATTCCTCTTCCCACACCCAAGTCGTTCATCTCAAAACCAACCGGCCAACCACACTTCCCACCCCAGAATATCACGCCCTCCAACACACAAGCTTCAACCTCTCCTACCCATGCACACGTAAATCACACCCCAATCCCTCATCCCATGCCCCACCAACCGATACCCACTTCACCAAATACATCACCTTCATCAAATACTCCACCAAATACGTCCCCAAATACAGCCTCCACTTCCATCAAAACCTCTGATTCACCTTCACCTAGTAATTTCTCCCAACATATGGGATCTGTCCATTCTTCAACACACTCCTCTCCAACCCCAACCACCATCGATTCCTTAAACAACAACTCACCACCTACTACCTCAATTCCATCCTCATCCACCACGAGGCCTCCACGAATAAGAAAAACAAATGCAAAATACTTCAATTCAAACCTTGTCAACACCACCACTCTTCACCCATTACCACCCACCCTTGAATCTACCACCCACACTCGAGCTTCCAAAGATCCTCAGTGGCAAAATGACATGGATTCGGAGTTTAACACTCGAATCTAAAATCAAACATGGGAACTTGTACCCTCCGGCTCTCAAACACCGATTGGTTGTAAATGCGTGTTTCACGTTAAACGCAATCCCGATGGCTCTATTGCAAAATACAAGGCCCGTCTTGTGGAAAAATGTTTTCTACAACAATACGGGAAAGATTATTTTGATACGTTCAGCCCTGTAACAAAACCTATCACCATCCGCACCATTCTTTCGGTGGCCCTTTCAAAAAATTGGCCGCTACGTCAACTTAACGTTAACAATGCCTTTCTACATGGTACTCTTCATGAGGATGTCTTTATGACCCAACAACTGGGTTATGTTAAACCTCAATTCCTTCACCACATTTGCAAGCTCAAAAAGTCCTTATACGGCCTAAAACAGGCGCCTTGAGCTCACTACCTTTCTTCTTTAATTTGGATTCCAAAAATCATTATCTGATGCATCTCTTTTCATTTACCAAAGATAAGATGTCACTTGTTATTTTATGGTCTACGTTGATGATATCGTTGTCACGAGAAATAATTAACATTTCCTAGACCACTTTATCAAGGCTTTAAGCAACAAATCTTTCGTCAAGGATCTTGGTATGCTTCACCACTTCCTAGGTGTTCAAGTTATTCCGACACCAACAGGTCTCTTCTTGTCTCTTCATAGAGACATCGAAGACATCCTTAACCAATTTCACATGGATGGTGCTACATATGTCACCACCCCTCTCAGTGCCACTAATCCTTCAATACCTAGCCTTTGCTCGCCCAGACATTTCCTTTGCAATCAATAAACTCTTTCAATTCATGCATGCTACTCGACAAGCTCACTTGCAAGCCCTTAAACAAGTTTTTCGTTACCTTAAAAGAACGGTCCATCATGGCCACTTTCTTAACCGTAACTCTCCACTCACTCTCTCGGCTTCAAATATTCTAACTAGGGTGGTGTTAATGATGTCGGTCGGTCAACTACAGCTTATATCCTTTACCTTGGTACCAACATTGTCTCATGGAAGTCTACACGACAAAAGTAGGTCTCTTGTTCCTCTACGGAGGCCGAGTACAAGGCCTTGGCCAATGCCTCGGCAGAACTCACGTGGACTAAGGACCTACTTAAAGAACTCAGCATTCCTACAAACCACACACCTACCTTATTTTGTGATAATATATGTTCCACTTATCTATGTGTTATTCATGTCTACCACTCACCCATGAAGCACATTGCTCTTGACTATCACTTTGTAAAACAACAAATTACAGCTGGTCTTCACATCAGCTCACAGAACCAACTTGCTGACATGCTCATCAAACCGTTAACAAGAAGTCCGTTTCTTCGTAATAGATCCAAGATTGGTGTATCTGACGGATACTCCATCTTGCGGGGGCGTATAAGGGATACCAACAATAACAAGTTAAGGCAATCAACATATAAAAGGAATGTATAGCCTAAATATTGTATTCAAACCTATTAGTTGCTTTACCTAAATTAAGAGCCTATATTGCTCCTATAAACACTCTCCTTCCTTGTTGTATTTTGCATATATTAAGGCACGTTCATCTCTGTAATAATATTCATTCAAGCAATCATATCAACTATTCCTATAGAGACTAGTTACTCTCTAGCATGTATGCATACTTAAAAAAGTTCTTGACTTCAATTCAGTGCTAGAATCTTCAACCTTTTCAGAAGAAATTGCAAAGAAAATGATTTTCAAAAGAGTCTAAAATGATTTTGTGTCATAGGAGCCATGAAAAACCCATAAGGGCATTATAAAGCGGAAAATAGGAAGCTTATTACTTCCTTAGAGATTAGATGGTGGTAGTGGAGCCCAAAGGGTGCGACGCACCCCACGCATGGCTAAGGGGTCAAATCGGATCGAGTTGGTTCGTAAGATTGTATGATTCAGACTCATGGTTTAATTAGGTTCAGATGGCTAAGGGGTCAGGTCACAAAAAGGTGCGCGTAAGGGCTGGCTTGAACGGTTCAGAAGCAAACTGTCACACTGATTCAATCTGGTATGAAATAGCGAACATACGTGATGATTGGTCAGTCTAGAACAACGAAGGATCGAAATGGTTGGTGATGCGTGACTGGATCAACACGGTTGTGATAAACGGTCATGTTGGTTCATGAATAAAGACATAGGTTCATATATAACGCAATGTTTTACATTGTTTCACATATAACACAATGTTTTACATTGTTCAATATATAACACAATGATTCACATGTAAAACATGCAGAAAGGTGGGTGCGATGCTTCATAAAAAGGTGTCTTCTTGCTTATAATAATGTATGTCCTCAAACCCGGGAGGCCTCACGCGTTGGATTTAGTCATAAACAAAAAGTTTTTAAACTTGAATATCAATAACGCAGCGGAAACTTTTCATACAAAAATCGTAAATATGTCCAACATTGTAAAACAAAAACATTGCCTTAACATAACTGTACAGATAAATCAAAACATAACGGGATGCCAGTCTTCATGATCAGCCGGTTAACCCCTCTCGCTTGCCAAGCATCCACGTCCAACATCCATACATGTACTTAACCTGAATGTGCATACTAAAAGTCAGCTACGCTTGTGAGTTCTAGCTTTACATAAAACATTAACTTCAACTATTTTCCAAAACATAACATTCAAACATCATTAATAAAAGCATACGTAAAACATGCAATAACATTTGGGAAAAACATAAGTCAACAAATACATCGAATATGCGCCTTCTCGTAACCATCAATTCCATACATACATACAGGCGGAGAACCTAAGGCTCGTTACCTCTAGGAAGACCAAAACATAACAAACTTCAAGCACGTCGTCCCAAACAATAGCTCGTACCAAACTTCAAGGATCACGGTAATCCTTACGGTGACCATCATCACCCCCAGTTGTACAACAGTTGGCCAGCCACAAAGGCCCCTATATAGGAATTGCCCATACATAACATACATATCATACATAACATACATAACTTCGATTCCCGAAGGAATCATGGCAGATTCGTATATTTTGTGACTTTCATAAAGCATTCACTTCTTTTACATCAACATTAGTTAAAGCATTCATACGTTTTATTAAATAAAATTTCATTCATAACCACTTTGTAAACCATTCGTAAACTTCTTTGGCAAAACATTTCGTAATTACATTTCAAAACTTCACTTTTTAAATGTCTTTCATAATCATCATATCATAAAACATCGTTTTGTAAACATCATTTCGTAAACAATGTTTCGTATGTAAGCAAACCAGCCCAAAACATCATTAAAACATTTAAAAGAGGGCTTTAGAACTCACATGATCAGGTATCTCAAACTTACTATCTCAACTCTACTGATGACGCTAGAAATCAGAATCGATAGTCAAAATGTCAGTTCTAAACTTCATTCTGGTCTGAGCGAAAATAGGGTAGTTTCGCTCCTACGTTCTTAGCAAAGCTATGGTACTTTCGCTTCCATACTTATAGTGAAACTAAGCATCAGACGAAACTACCATCAAATAAAACTACCTTCAAACGAAACTAGGCAAGTTTCGCTTCCAATACCCTAGCGAAACTATTCAGTTTCACTACATGACTAGTTTCGCCTGCAAGCTAGTTTCGCTTGGTCGTCTACCTCAGCAGAAAACTAGGGTTTTCTGCATGGAGGACGGCCAAGATCTGATCTCATCAAGATGACAACTTTTTACGTTCAAAACTTATGTGTGTTACACTCTTGATGCTAGATCTAGGGTTAGTTTAGAATTTCATAAGTAAAAACGTCACTTTTTTATCAAAATCTTCTAAAACCCACGAAACATAAAAAATCAGATTCAAGGATGATCTTACCTCCAACGACATGATTTTTCTTCCCTTGCCGTGTAGAGTCGATTGCCAACAACCCTTGAGCTTCTTGATGTCAAAACCTGACTTTCTCTCTCTACGGGTTCTCTCTCTAAAAGTGGGTGTTTGGGTGCAAAGTGAGGGAAACAAGGCTGAGGTTAGGGACTTAAGCCCACCCATTCTTCCCCTAGTTTCACCCCTCAAACTCCCTCGGCCCATTGCGCGGCCTGTGAGTCCCTTTCGTTTGTTTCTTTTATTTCGTCTAAAAATCACATTTATTATTTGTCGTTAATTTTGGGATGTTACAAGTCTACGCCCCTTACAATAGGTGTCATCCACGAAACCTGTCATAAGTCAAACAACTGAGGGTACAACTCCCTCATATGCGTCTCTGTCTCCCAACATAGGGTACGACTCCCTCACATGCGTCTATGTCTCCCAAGATGGCCATGGGTTCTTCGATATGGTTAAGGTTGTTGTCGACCTCGATGTCAGTAAGTGGTATGTGAGCCGATTCATCCGCTAAACACTTTTGCAAGTGTGACACATGGAAAGTAGGAAGAATCCCATTCAACTTATCATGTAACTCAAACCGATAGGCAACTTCCTAACCCGTGCTAATATTCGAAACGGTCCGACGAACCTCAGACTTAACTTTCCTCTCTTTAGGAATCGTATGATTCCTTTCCAGGGCGACACTTTCAACATTACTCTGTCCCCAACATTAAATTCAATAGGCCTTCATCGTTTATCCACACAGGATTTCTGGCGATCTTGTGCGGCCTTCTTCGGGCCTTGATCTGATCAAACCTTTCTAATGTACCTTTGACAACTTCAAGACTTCCCAGTTCTTTCTGACCTATCTCACCCCAAAAACCTCATCGCTATAGAAACAAGGTTTTAGTAAAATCGAAATCTTTGAAATCTCACTAGCTCATCCAGATATCTTCTCGGTCGTGCTAGAGTTGATTATAAATCTGCACACGTTTTTCTTTGTATCTTGGGAGGCAATTCCCCATCAAACTTTTGCATGTTAGTAGCAAAACTGCTTTAAGGAAAGAGAAGATTCGCCTTGAAGTAACAAGTAGTAGAATCGGAAACTGGAAACAACAGAAATAGAAGAACAACTCTTTTGTTTTCCTCTTATAGCAAGTATATGTATTTCTTATGTGTGCGGAATAAGATAGTCAAGTGTGTGTTGTTTTTATGCAACACTTGCAATACTTAACAAAAATATGGCAGAGGAAGCCAGGAGAGATATCAGAGAGGCCTTACCCCCAACCCCCAACATCAAATTAACTATCTCTTACCAAATATAGTGGCAAGGACGGTTGGTAGCGCCATAATCTTATTTCAATGCAATCACCATTCTCATAAGATACTTGAAAGACACGTGATGATGTCCACATCACTAAAATTCACAAAGTCCATTGGCTCATTTTTTTTTCTAATCATCGTGTGACATTTTTACCGAACTTAACTTTAGTTAGTAGTAGTGCTAATCAATCTCAAGATTAAACAAACGTACTAAGCCATTTGAAAACAATATTTATTGTTTGAGTTGACGTAATCCATATATGTGGGATGCCCAAGACATGTTATTAACTAGGGAAGATAGAAAACATTGGCAATAAAGTAGTCATGAAGAAATCGAGCGTAAATTTGAAGAGTCAAAAGCCAACTCTAAAGCGGCAACATATAAGCACGTTCCAAGACATTTGAGTTGGGATGATAGTATGGTTTACCTATTCATGGAGGGTCCTTATGGGACGAACGTTGTGACCAATAGCCATAAGCATTTTACGTGACTCTCAAACATAAATTCTTTTATCTAGATTCTCAATTTTGACTTTAAAGACCGTCCCCTACATTTTCTCATTTTATTTGATTTCGTTTTAAACGTATATCATGTGAAGTCCAGGATTTCCCTTAATCACTGTTGAAAACAATCGGATCAAAGAAAACATGAACACTCGGATTTTGGAGACATCTTCTCAAACTCTTTCAACTCGACACACATAAATGAATTATGTAACCCTATATTTATAAAAACATTAGACCAATCCTAACATAATGTGAATACTAATAAACCAACTAAACAAACAAACCCGATAAACATAAATTCAAACTAAATAAAACCTATTACTTAAGAGATATCATTTCTTATTAGATCATTTATAATTAGTATTAGTTGAAGCTAGTTTGTGTAAATATGGTACTTGTATATATCCCTCTCTTGCAAACTTAATCTTTACAACAATCAATACAATTATCAAAATTACACATTCTTGGTATTAGAACCAAGCACCGCTAGCACCGGTCACCGCCGCACGCCGCCACAGCCGGCCATCGTCGCCGCCACACGTCAATCTCCAGCATAGCGTTCGCTGCATAATGAGCCTTCTTTTTCGCTTGTTTACCTTCCCTCGACGATATCTAGCCACAAAATGGTTCACAATCAACCGTTTTGTCAACTTTCTAATATCCAGAAGCTCAGCCGCCACAAAACCCTAGAAAAAGCGAGTTTTCGTTCATAATGCGCACTAGAAATCACAAGTTTTCATTCATACAGCGACACTATGCTAGTGTCACGTATTCCTTACTGTCGCCACCAGTTTTGCTTAGTGTCGCCAATAGCTTGAGTTGATTGCCCATCAAGTTGATACTGAGGATGGGCGTGCCTAGCTAGAGCGAGATACAACTGCTTTTTTATTGGAGAAGAAGGAATTTAAAGCCCATGAGGAAAAAATGAAGTCTTCTATGGCCCAACTTGTGAAACTTAACCAGGAGTTCTAGCGTTCCTTCGATGATGTTTGCGTTGATAGGTGATGGTTGATTGAGGAGGGATTGCACTATGTTGTCCGCAACCTTTTGGCCAGTAAAGAATTTCTTATCCCTTTGGGATCCATCCAGGAAGCTGCTATTGCTTATGGTGAATATAAGAGTTTGCGCCTTGGTTATCGTTATGCTATCAAAAAGGTGCCTCTTTCTTCTTCTTACCGTCCTGAAGCCAAAAATCAGCTTGTCTCGGCCGTTCATCCTTTCCTTACCTGGATGCCCTAGCTGCTTGTGGCACTAAGCGCCTGTCTATTTTTCGGGACGTTCAGCCCGAGGTGCCTATTAAAAAGAATTTGCTTGGGGCTGGGAGTGGTCAAAATCTGCAGACCCTAACGAGCCCGGGTGTTTTCTTACTTCATCCCTCCGCTGTAAGCCAGGTAGGGAGGTCCCCTGCCCCGGTCCCACTGTTTGATGCAGGTATTAAAAGTCATGGGAAAGCTAAAGTGGGTGTTGAAGGTTCTGCTGGTGCAGCTAGGTTTGAGAAGGATGCTGGTGATCAACTTGAAGCTGGTAGTGATAACATGTCTCAGGATCCTTGAAGTGATTCTTAAAGAACTTATTTTGGGGCCCTGCGTGGCCTGTTTGTTTGTTTATGACATGACTCCGTTGACTTGTGTGTGTGGTGAACAAATGTCACACCCCAACCGACGGCTGAAACGTCGGGGCGTGACATGGAGACTGTTCATGAGCACATGTTTGACTAAGTTATAATATATTAAATCATCACATTTAAATTCAAACCAAACAAATATCCAACAAAGTACATGAATTTCAAAATACATAACAAGTTCCTTTATTATATAGGTCCAAAACTTAAGTGTAGTAAACTTTATCAATCACAAACATTCGTACCTGAAACATGGTAAAAACAATGTCAACTAAAAAGTTGGTGAGCATACATAAGTTTTGACTCTAAATAGTATCATTGTGTTGTGTGCATACAATCCATACAAATCATAGTTAAAAAGGCAAATATGGAGAGTTACTATTGTGAAACCAAATTGTACAATCAAACCTTTGTAACTAGCATGCAAAAACCAAATTGTGTTATCAGTAACAATCACCCTACCTGGGTGGGTTTGTCAGACTCAATAGATCTATCATTGTTAACCGTCGACTTGTATAGTTAATGATTGCACATGTAAATTGCACACAAAGTAGTTTACACACCTAGTACTCAAACATAAGGCTCAAATTTGTACACATGAATGTAGGGTGGAATTGTATTGTGTAATTTGTAACATTGTATACTTGAAACTCATGTTCCACCCCAAAAATGTAAATAATGTAAAAATGGGCTATGTAAACTCACTTGTATAGATGGTGTAGCTAGCACGAACAATAGGTAGTAAAAGTGATTCTTGTAAATCACAAAGTTAACCTAGAGTGAGAATGTATGATCCTGAATTAATAATGTGTACGGAGTCTATGTTATGATCAATTGTTCATCGGTTTGATATGTGTGGATTTGTACAAGGGTTGTGTTATTTTATTTGACACGATGTAAGTCAAGAAAAGTTTGATATGTAAATTTGTAAGTTCAAAGTATATATGAAAAATAATATTTGTCTTTAGGATTTATGTTTAATTAATTTAAATAAATAAATTCATTTGGGGTTTACATAAATAAATCTATCTCATTTATTCATTTAATAATAATGTGCCAAGAAATGTAAATATTTATTAGTATATAAGTAGTTTGTATAGGTTTTGAATAAAAAAATTATATAAACTTTTTATTTATAATTTTTAGTTTTATATCCGCTAGGAATGATCAAATAAATGGTTTAAAATTCCCAAGTTAATAGTTGGGTTTATAAAACAATTTCCGTGCCTTGGGGTTTTATAAAAAAATTTGGGTTTATACAAAATATATTAAAATTGATATTTTCTTTTAAAAAAGAAAACTGATCAGGGGACACACGACCGTACCAGGGTATGGGCACGATCGTGCTTAGGCATGGGACGCGACCATGCCTAGCCAGGAGGCACAATCATGCCTGGGCACCAGGCACGGCCGTGCTAATCGATTAGCATGACCGTGTCTGAACTTTTCCATAAAAGAAATTGGTTAAATCTTATAAGGTTAAATGCTGGAATCATGAGGCTTTCAAAGAGTAGGTGATGGCGAATTTGTCCATATAGTTTAATTGAATTTAGATTGATTCTAGGGTGTTGTTCGATCAAACCCGAATGAATATGAACCCTAGGCTTCGTTTGTGTTAATTTCGATAATGTAAGCCCCAATACACATAGGGCCTTTAATCTATGAATGAAAACGAAGCTGTGGACATGTTTAATTACCACTAACGATATCGAATTGATGGAGTTCGAGCAAAAGCAAGTTTGCTTCGAGTGGCTTGTTCTCCAAGTGTAACTCGTTTGAGGTGTGTAGATGGTTAATTGCATAATGAAAAGAGGGTTGGTGCGAATTCGAGTGTATTCATTGGGGGCTTCGACGGTTATGACTTAAAATCCATAATTGGAATTAATTCGGGTTATTTGGCAGCGATGAATGGTTAGAAATGGCCTAATGATGTCCGAAACAATAAATGTCGAGTTATGGCTGCGAATTCGAACGTTTTGAGGCGTTACAAATTGAGTTTACGTCTTGACTGTGCATGAGGAGCGACCGTGCCTGGAATTAGGCACGACCGTCCTTGGACACTTGGCGCGACCGTGCTCGTGCACTGGCGCGAACGTGTCTACTTGAGTTTTGATTAAATACAGAAATAATCCTTGTAGTTTGGTTTTTGAGTTTGAGGAATGGCAGAATTAGTCCCTAGGGTTTGTGATTGGATAACTTGGACTAACTGGGCTAATTGTGTTTGTGCGAGATAACAGAACTTGAGTTAACGGAGTTATCTCTAAATAGTCGGATGTCACATCATACATATATATATATATATATATATATATATATATATATATATATATATATATTTTTGTAAGGCTAAAAGATAAATTTGTATGAATGAAATTCTTAGTTTAATACACTTTTGTAATTATGGTTAATGTGACACAATGAAATTAACCAGAATTGAAGTTGAAATGTTGTTATTGCACAAAACAAAGCATAAAAAAATCATGGATGTTACATTATCCCCTAGTTGATGGAATTTCGTCCCGAAATTCAACTAGTTGAAGCTACTGTCTCAAGAAAAGATTTGGGTACTTAAGCTTAATTTGGTCCTCTCGTTCCCAAGTAAACTCGGGACCGCGTCTAGAATCCCAACGAACTTTGACTGTTGGTTTGGGGAGTCCGATTGATAATAAGGTTTAGGTATGATACTCAAGGTCAGGCATGAATGATGAATGTGAATTTAGTTTTGAAATGAACTTAAAGAGAAAATATGTCGAATAATAATTTGGATCCTAAAGGTGAAATGCATTACTTGGAATGGATTTGATGGGAATTTGATGATTAGGGTTTGTTTTATATTCTAGTCTAATATGCTCAAGAATTGTTAGCGGATAAGGGATTTCACAAACATTGGTCTAGGTCAAAACTTCACGTGACACAAACAACGCTACTTCTTATAATGTGACAGAGCACTTATATATAGGAAGTACCATCGGCGTATCCACCATGCCCTTGTCATATCACATTAGTTCCGTTGCTATATATCACGATAAGTTTTAGATCATTACACACGACAGAATTTACTATGTTTTCCCATGCGCTGATTTTCATAATTACGTGTGCACCCGTAATTACTCGAATCGTCGCATGGTCCGTATAGATCGTTCTATTGTGTGTAGGTCAAGGGAGGTCACAAAATTTCCTTAGTTCGTATCTATTGTTTTCACATATGTGTTGCTAATGGATAATTGTGTCCCTAGATAGTAAGGTCAATCAGGAAAGCTAAGGAGTAAAAATGTAGTATATCCTAAAGTTCCATGGCTTACTCGTGTTTGAACAAGAATACGTCAAACCCCAAGTAGTTTCAAAATGTTATAGCTTCCTCGTGTTTGAACAAGAATATGTCAAACCCCGAGTAGCTCCAAAGTGTTATAGCTTTCAACTTTAGTGAATAAAGTGTATGATTATGCCTAGTGTAAAATGTGATCAGTCAATTGTAACAATTGTAAACAATTTAGTCCTATGTATAATGTAAGCACTCAAGCTTCATGTATGGTCTAGTGTTATGCACCTTGTAAACAAATAGGTTCCATGTATAATGTGAACACTCAAGCTTCATGTATGGTCTAGTGTTATGCACCTTGTAAACAAATAGGTTCCATATATAATGTGAATAGTGTAGTACCATGTATATAGTAACCAATGGGTCTTATGTATGAGGTGAACAATTTAATATTTATGTATTTGTAAGCAACCAAGTTTTCATGTATAATGTAAGCAGCTAAATATCATGTGTATCGTGAACAACTAAATTTCATGTATCATGTGATCAATCTTATAATATGTATATTGTGATCAACTAAGTTTCGTGTATCATGTAATCAATCTTATATTATGTATATTGTGATCAACTAAGTTTCGTGTATCATGTAATCAATCTTGTATCATGTATGTTGTAAACATCTGAGTTTCATGCGTATTGTGGACGTTCAGGTGTAAGCTATTGAATCTTATGAGTAACGTAAACTATCAAATTCTGTAGATGGTCGAGTGTTGCGGACAAGCGTGTTCATGTATAATGTGGGTAGTTGGGTTTTCAATTTTCTTTGGGTGTTTATATGGATGGTTTGTGCCTACGCGGAATGATTTATCTCTTGAAGTGGTAAATACACTCATACATTACCGAAGGTGCAAGATAACGAGGAGGTTCTGAAAATATTTTGAGTAATATTCTTACGAATAACTGATTTTGTTTGTAAATAAATAAGTAATTGTAATTTATTCTTGTTTGTAGATAGATAAGATGGTGAAACTAATGAATTGAATAATCTAAATAAATGGATAATTTTTAGGAAAACCCCTTTTTTATTAAATTTCAATTATCATAACGGGAATGTTTCCAAGCAAAAAATATAATGGCTAGATTATTTTATAATTAAGACAAGGTTTGATAATAATAAAATTTTACAAAACAGAAGTCATGATTTATTTAGATAATGTTTTATAAAACGAGTCGTGCTTAAATTTTCTTTCGAAGTAAAAAGATCTGTTGAAAAATTTTTATATTCCAAATAATATTTATAAACTAAGGGCTTGATAGATGCTTTGCTTGAACAAAATAACGGTGTTGTTGAAATAATTGAAATGATTAGTTTGTAAGGGGGACTTAGGTACGCATACTAATTTGTAATGAATGAGATGGCGATGTTTGGGTGGCCTTGATGAAAATACGACGGTAATATTGAATCAATGGATAATGGCATTAAAGTTGTAAAATAAAACTTAGCATAAATGATAAAATGTCAAAAGCTTAATCCAAGCATAAGGTAGCGGTTTCAAACGGAAATTTAAAGGCAAAAGTAGAACAATCCAGCTAGCGTCTCAGATAGCTCTCAATCAGGAAACAGATGAGCACCAAGACGAACATTGCTATGGTCACTCGAATAGCAAACTTGTGCAATAAGTATCTCTATGTCTTCTTTCATGCTTGCAATTTTTTCCTCCTGGAACCACACTTGATTTCCTAGGCTGTCAATCCTTTGTCCTAGCAGATCATGTCTTATTCCGTGCTCCATCCATTGTCTCACAAACTCTGAGGTTCTCACGTATTGGTGGATGGCATCAAATGGGACTCTCATTGCACTAGTGGGTGACATGGTTTGCCTTGCCCTTGGGTCAGGGCGATATGGGTCGGGTGCTAGGTAGGGGTCTCTCATAGGGGGTGGTAACTGGTTGTGTAGATGGGGTGCCTGATACGGGTTTCTTGATGGAGGTGATTCAGATGCTCAAAGTCTCGGTGCAATGTTCCTGATCCAATCTGCCCTTATGTCAAAACTTTGCCTAGCAGCTGAGGGTGTCGGTGACCGATAGCCTAGTGATCCATTGTTTTCTTCTTGTTCGGACTCTGCTCCGGGATAGTATATCGGGGAGGGAGGAGACTAGGAGTCCATGTCTAGCAGAAAAGAAGGGAAAAGATTGTAAGTGGTATATAGAAATATACAAAGTGTTAAATATGGGAGCTTTAAGAGTTTGACTAGTCACGACACCGAGTCTTCACAATAATATTTTAGAAGTAACATTTGATCTATAAGTACCCGGTCCTTCCTTAGCCAGAATCTCTCATGGTCTACACACACTCCTCCAGCCATCATTTACTAATAACACTATCGTTTGGGCTCATGGTCATGATGAGAATCATTATGGATCGGGCTTTCTCAAAGGTGAGGTTTATTTACTCCAGCAGGCTTCCTCTTCTTAGAGGGTAAGTGGGCTCCTTAGTTTCTTATTAATGGGCATTAGGCCCAATGGGTTGGGTTTTGTTAACAAAAGATGATGGTGTCATAGTGTGTAAGGATGAGGGTGTATAAAGACTTTAGGTATGGATAAGTGTATGGGAAAACATAGGATACCACTTAATGGAATCAAATAGGTAGCATGTATATAGCAATTTTATTACACATGAGTATCAAGTAGTGTACTACATAGGCTATCATGTATTGTATCATGCGGTGTAATACCTAGGATATCATGTAAGATAATCATACAAAGTATTAAACATGTAGCATTTAGTAATGTGGCAAATACCATGTAACATAAAACATGTCATAAGATGGGTATCCTAAGGTTATAGTCTAGGTCATGTGTTTCTAATAAGCTAATTCCCTATAACCAAGGCTCTGATACAAATCTATCACACCCCAACCGACGGCGTAAACGTCGGGGCGGGACATGGAGACTGTTCATGAGCACATGGTTGACTAAGTTATAATATATTAAATCATCACATTTAAATTCAAACCAAACAAATATCCAACAAAGTACATGAATTTCAAAATACATAACAAGTTCCTTTATTATATAGGTCCAAAACTTAAGTGTAGTAAACTTTATCAATCACAAACATTCGTACCTGAAACATGGTAAAAACAATGTCAACTAAAAAGTTGGTGAGCATACATAAGTTTTGACTCTAAATAGTATCATTGTGTTGTGTGCATACAATCCATACAAATCATAGTTAAAAAGGCAAATATGGAGAGTTACTATTGTGAAACCAAATTGTACAATCAAACCTTTGTAACTAGCATGCAAAAACCAAATTGTGTTATCAGTAACAATCACCCTACCTGGGTGGGTTTGTCAGACTCAATAGATCTATCATTGTTAACCGTCGACTTGTATAGTTAATGATTGCACATGTAAATTGCACACAAAGTAGTTTACACACCTAGTACTCAAACATAAGGCTCAAATTTGTACACATGAATGTAGGGTGGAATTGTATTGTGTAATTTGTAACATTGTATACTTGAAACTCATGTTGCACCCCAAAAATGTAAATAATGTAAAAAGGGGCTATGTAAACTCACTTGTATAGATGGTGTAGCTAGCACTAACAATAGGTAGTAAAACTGATTCTTGTAAATCACAAAGTTAACCTAGAGTGAGAATGTATGATCTTGAATTAATAATGTGTACGGAGTCTATGATATGATCAAATGTTCATCGGTTTGATATGTGTGGATTTGTACAAGGGTTGGGTCATTTTATGTAACAGGATGTAAGTCGAGAAAAGTTTGATATATAAATTTGTAAGTTCAAAGTATAAATAAATCTATCTCATTTATTTATTTAATAATAATGTGCCAAGTAATATTGTAAATATTTATTAGTAAATAAATACTTTGTATAGGTTTTGAATAAAATAATTATATAAACTTTTTATTTATAATTTTTAGTTTTATATCTGCTAGGAAGTATCAAATAAATGGTTTAAAATTCCCAAGTTGATAGTTGGGTTTATAAAACAATTTCCTTGCCGTGGAGTTTTATAAAATAATTTTTATAAAGAAATTTAGGTTTAAACAAAATATATTAAAATGATTTTTTTTAAAAAGAAAACTGATCAGGGGACACACGACCGTGCCAGGGTATGGGCACGACCGTTCTTAGGCATGGGACGCGACCGTGCCTAGCCAGGAGGCACAATCATGCCTGCGCACCAGGCACGACCGTGTTAATCGATTATCACGACCGTGTCTGAACTTTTCCAGAAAATGAATTGGTTAAATCTTATAAGGTTAAATGTTGGAATCATGAAGCTTTCAAAGAGTAGGTGATGGAGAATTTGTCCATATAGTTTAATTAAATTTAGATTGATTCTAGGGTGCTGTTCAATCAAACCCGAATGAATATGAACCCTAGAATTCGTTTGTGTTAATTTCGATAATGTAATCCCCAATTAACATAGGGCTTTTAATCTATGAATGAAAACGAAGTTGTGGACATGTTTAATTTCCTCTAACGATATCGAATTGATGAAGTTCGAGCAAAAGCAGGTTAGCCTTCAAGTGGCGTGTTCTCCGGAGGCTCTGTTTCCTTCTCCGGTGAAATCGAATGATGTTACAGGTTCCGTGGAACTCGTTTGAGGTGTGAAGATGGTTAATTGCAGAATGAAAAGAGGGTTGTTACGAATTCGAATGTAATCGTTGGGGGCTTCGACGGTTATGAGTTAAAGTCTATAATTGGAATTAGTTTGAGTTATTTGGCAGCGATGAATGGTTAGAAATGGCCTACTAAAGTCCGAAACAATAAATATAGAGTTATGGCTGCGAATTCGAACGTTTTGAGGTGTTACGAATTTAGTTTACGTCTTGACTGTTCATGAGGAGCGACCGTGCCTGGAATTAGGCACGACCGTGTTTGGGCACTTGGCGCGACCGTGCTCGTGCACTGGCGCGACCGTGTCTACTTTAGTTTTGATTAAATACAGAAATAATCCTTGTAATTTGGTGTTTGAGTTTGAGGAATGGAAGAATTAGTCCCTGGGGTTTGTGATTGGATAAATTGGACTAACTGGGCTAATTATGTTTGTGCGAGATAACATAACTTGAGTTAACGGAGTTATCTCTAAATAGTCGGATGTCACATCATACATATATATATATATTGTAGGATCGTAAGATTACAAGGTGATTCTATTCTAGTTGATATTGGCGGAAACAATAACAACCAACAAAGTAAACAAGTAAACAGCAAGAATACTGATAAATGCATTGTTGTATTAAACTTCTGAGATTACAAGTTTACAAGTAAAACACTGTCAAGAAGCACAATCAAAAAAGCACTATTAAGTATAAGCACAAGCACACTTTGTTTGAAGTGTTTACAAGATATATATAGTAACTTAGAATCAAGACAGACCCTTGATTCTAAGGATCAGATCTAACACAAGCCGTTGATCTTGTTTATTAATCTAAATTACACGCAAAGGCTAATCTAGATAACTTTACTGAAACGTCTTCTTAGGCATCATTGTTTGCATGCTTGGAGACGCGCGTTATTGTCCTTCATTGGTTGCACCACTGAGGTTCCTTCTGCTTGGAGTGTGGCAGTTGCTTTTGCAGAAAGGTGTCAGAGGCGCTTCACATGGATAGTCAGCTGCAACGTTTGGTCTTCAGTGAATAAAGCTATCAGCAGCAGAGATGAGAATAATGCTGCTGATAAACCTATCAGCAGCAACTTGTGTTGAATGCTGCTGATAAGCCTATCAGCAGCAACAAGTGTTGAATGCTGCTGATAAGCCTATCAGCAGCAACTTGTGATGAATGCTGCTGATAAGCCTATCAGCAGCAACATGTGTTGAATGCTGCTGATAAGCCTATCAGCAGCATTTGTACTTAGAATAATTTGGTAGCAATCAGTCTTTGGTTCTACAAACTCCCCCTAGACTGATGCAACCAAAATTCTTCTAATTACTTTGCTGTTGAAGCTTTTGCATGTGGCTGACTATCCTTTCAACCTCATAGCCTCTTGGATCCTTGCTGGGATTGTTCAGTGGAAGTTCAGACAGAGTCTTGATGTCTTTGTGTGGCATTTTGTAGATTGCTTTGCTTGAACATCTCATCTGCTGCTTCTTTACATCAATCAGAATGAACTCATCCAGATCAGCATTGTAGGACCAAGATACAAATGGAGAGTGGGACTTGAGTGGTTTGATATTCACGACCACATCTTTGCTAGGGTTGAAGTAGTGTCTGATTGCTAGCATAAGATGTTTCCCACTGTCATTTGTAGGCTCATGAGCTTCACCCAGCTCCAAAATTCTTCTTAGGTCTGAATCTGGTAGTTGCAGAACTTCATTAATAGACCTGTATGTAGATCTTCTTCTTTCAGTTCTCCCCCTGAAGATCTCAAACCTTTGATCCTGTGGATTGTAGACCCATTCAACTATGTTTCTTGAGTCTTCAGGTTCAGATGGGGATTTGGATTTCTTCAAGGGGGGCTGTTGATGAGAGGGAGCTGGGTGGGGTGATTTGGACTTGTTGGGTGGAGGAGTGGAAGGTTTGGGGAGGAGAGTGGAAGGATGATGGACTGAGGAAGAGGTAGGTGAGGGAGAAGGCTTGGGTTTCTTTGTCTTTGGTTTTTCTTCTTCTTTGATAAGTACCCTTTTCTTGGGGCCCTTCTTCCCTAGTCTTTCTTCCTCATCCTTTTTAACTTTGAAGTAGAGGGCTTGCAGGTTCATGAAATTCATGGGACCTAGCCTCTTTCCACTATCTCCTCTGGCCTTAAGGAAGTCAATCATGACCTTCCTTTCTTCATGGGTCCTTTTATTAAAGGCAATGGTCTTCTTGGACTGTAGCTTGGCTTTCTCTTCTTCTTCAGCCTTTTTCTTTCTAGCCAATTGACCCTGCTGACCCATGAAGGCTCTGTAAATCTCTTTGGTTGAAAGTTTCTCAAGGTAGTCTGCATTCTCACCTTGAGAGACTAGAGTCTTTACCCACTCCTCCCTCATTTCTTTAGCTAGTTCAGAATCGGTTATCCTGAACTTAGCTTCTTCTTTCTTCTTCTTCTCCAATTCTTCTTCTTCTTTATTGAATTGTTCCTGCAGTTGAAGAGCAAGAGCTGAATCTTCTTCAATCCGGTCAACTGCAGGAATCTTTCTTTTTAGTTCATCCAGCTGTTTAGCGTACAGCTGGATGGTTTGTTCTCTTAGGAGAATGGCTGTTTTTCTTTCTTGAGCCTTTTTCAGGTCAGCCATCTCCTCTTCTTCTCTTTTTCTTCTTTTCTCTTCTGTCTTTCTTTTCTCTTTTTGCAACCTCTCTTCATCTTCATCAGTCATGATTCCCTTTCCTTTGTTTACATTGGATGCCTCTGCTTCAGCTTCATTGACCACAACAGCAGATGATGATGCTACTATTGGGATCTTTGCCTCAGCTTCATTGGCAAGTTGAGGGATTGACAAGGGATGATCACTTTCTTCATCTAGTTGATACTCAAGACCTTCTATTTCCCTCAGTTGATCCCTAAGAGAAGATCTTGTGCCAGATGCTGCAGATGTGGCTTTAACTTGTGGAGTATCTGAGTTGGAGTCAGCATCAGAGGTTGACATAGACTCTTCCTGAGGAATCAGTCCTTCTTCTTCAAGATGGGCTCTGACAGTAGCTATCATTGCCTGGCTTTCAAGAGAGTTGACATTGCAGATGTTTGCCCTGAGCTGAAAAATCTTGAATAGGAAGTCTGAGGGCAGCTGAAGGATGTTCCTGGTGTTGATGATGAGAGAGGTGCCGTTGCTGAGCAGAAAAGTGTGGTCAAGGGACTTAGTGCTCACCCAACCTAGCACGTCCAAGTCCTTGACCAGGAAGGCATACAGGAATCTTTGAAGGCCCAGAACTTCTTCTTCAGGGAGAAGACTGCTCCTTGTTATTTCGAGATTGCTAGGAGTCAGTCTCCTTTCTGCGGCCGCCGAGGATTCAGGATAAGCTACCCGATGTGCTGCTTGTAGGAATCTTTGGAACCTGGGTAGATTATCCTCCATCAGGTCATGGAACCTGCCAATGGCAAGTTCTGCTGAGAGATCTGTTGAGGTGTTGATGCAGTTAGTTAAATGCAGATGTAGGACTTGGAGGGCATTGAGAGAGTTCCAGTTCAGCTCCTCTACTCCGCTGAACTCCCATCCAATCCAAAACCTCTCAGATGATCCATCATACCCCCAAGCTAGAATGGAGTCAAATTCTAGCTTCTTTGATGATCTGAATAGTTGGGGGGTTGAGGATTGACCAATGATGGCTGCTGCTTCAGGAAGGAGGCTGAATGATGTATTTGATTGTTCTGTGTCTTCAACATCATTCAGCATTTCATCGATAGCCCTGACGACCAACTTCCAGTCTTCAGATGTCTCTTCGTCTTCATTATTTGGGACTGGCAAGTCATGAATTTGGACAAAGGCTGGCTTGAAAAGTGAGCTTTGAAGTACAACCTGCTCTTGAATCCAGTCGTCAAGACTGTCTTTATCTTCTTCCATTGAGACCATCTCCCCCTTTTTGGTTGCATCAGTAGACAGGTAGGCATCAGTTTGGGTGCCTACTGATACAAGAGAGGGAGTGGCTAAAGATGGGCATTGATGGGCTTCATGCATAGAGACTTGGTGTCTTAGTTTGGACACTTCAGCCTCTAGCATAGCCACCCTGGCCGTCAATTCCAAGTTATGAAGTTTCAGTCTGTCCTCATCCACAGTTGTGGAATCCTTGGACCCAGATGGGGCCGTAGGCCGAGCCTCAGCATCCCTATCACCCGTGGTTTCTTGGCGCCTGGGATTCCTCTCAGTGAGGGGAGTTTCCAAGGAAACACCCTCACCAAGAGTTGCCGTGGTTGAGGTCTTAAAGATGTTGTCACTGTCCTCCTGGTCATTTGATGGACCAGTAGTAGTGACAGCCTCTTCCACATCCACTCCTTCATTACTCCTGGAGTGGACCTTCAAGGGTGAAGAACTTGGGTTGGGTGTTTCGGAAGCAAGACCAATCAGTACCTTCGAGATAGTGGTAGTTGGAGAAGGTACATCATCTTGATCAGGTTCCTCAACACTTAAGTTCAGAAGAGAAAGGAAGGGCTCAGGGGGCTGTTCTATGGATCCGGGAAGTGATCCTAATCCTAATAGAGAGACTTCCGAAGGAGTCTCCCTAACAGTGTGGCTTTCCCTTATGATATTCTCACTAGAATGTTGTGATTCTGAGTGAGGGATGTTGGCTTGGGTTTGGGCCTTGGAGGCAAGAGAAGAAGGAGTTCTCTTCCCCCTTTTCCTTGTATACTTGGCTGCAACCGGGGCCCTGTGTTCCGATTAAGCAATCAAACTGTGGGTGAGTAATGTATGTGCCTGTGCATCCTCAGTAGAATGCACAGGGGTTCGATCAAGGGAAACAGTAGTTTGAGTTTGTGGCAGTGAGGTGGAGGGTGTGGGATCAGTATCAGCTGGGTTTGCTGAACTGTCACCCTGGGCACTTTGCGTGTTCAACATTGTAGACAACAATGGAACATCGGCCCCTGAGAACTTTGATGAAATTGTTCTCATGCTTTGAAAAATATTGTTCTTATGTCCCAGAATTGAGTAGATTCTTGCAGTTTTTGAAAGATCTTGGTGTTCAATATTGAACACTTCTTGCAAGAATCTTGGGTACATGAAGAACTGAGATTTCACCCCTTCTTAAAGGTTGTATCTCAAACCTTCAAGAATGAGGTGGGAAAAATTGAAACCCACCCCAGATATCATACCGTGAATTGCCGACGCAAGTCCGGAGCTGAGTTGGTTCCAGCCACTTCTCTTCTGGGATATGCATTGGAGAAGAGTGTGGCAGAGATACTTCCATTTGGGACCCATGAGTGCCTTCTCTATCGTATACTCTGTTTGATTCCCAGTGTACCCTATGGATACAAAGGTCCTCATGTATACGTCTCTTGGGTAAGAGGTGGCGTCCCCTTCATCTTGAAGCTTGATGTGTTGGCGGAGCTTTGCTTCAGTGATGATTATCTCTTTGCCGTCTACTGTTCCTTTGATTTGGGGAGTGCCCTGTTCAGTAGAATACACGGCTGAGCTCCAGAAATCTTCCATGTGGGAAGTGTAGATGGTTGGGTTGACTGTTAGGGCATGGAGGATTTTGGACCGACAAAGGAAGTCGATCATATCGTTGAAACCATCAGATTTCTTGCCCTTTATTAGGCATGCCGTAAGGTTGTGATATGGGGAAAACTTGTCGTTGGGGTTGTTTATGTCTGCACCTGCCATTATAATGGATTTGGAGGGAAGAGAGAAGGGTGTTTGAATGGAGGGATTAATTATGGAGGGCTTTGAATGTTGTGGGGATGGGAGAGAAAGTGATGGGTTTAGGGTTTGAAATTGAATATGAAGAGGTTGTGGGAACGTTTGAAATTGTGATATAACGGCAGACGAAGAAAAAGCAACCTTACTTGTACAGTACAACCTGTTTCACTTTTCATTGTTACAGCTGTAAAGCACTCGAGCAGTCATGGTAAAGACTGAGAGTAGTTTTTACCGCAGGTAAAAGTTAATGTAGACTTGTTTTACCCATCAGCAGCAAACTTGGTTGCTGCGGATAGTTAAGTCTTTCAGCAGCAGATTTGGTAGCTGCTGACTGTTGTATTCTTTCCGCAGCAAAAAGGTTGCTGCTGACCGCCTTAAAGCTATCCGCAGGAAACTTGTTCCTGCTGATAACTTAAAGCGATCAGTGGCAAATGTTTTGCTGCTGAAGAGTAAAACTGTCAGCAGTGAAAAAGGTGCTGCTGACTAACCTTTTATTAAGAACAAAAACATAGACATATTTACAGGGAAAGATAGAAAATTTGAGACATGTCTTATTCAAAGTTCATCATGCCAATTGATTCAACTAGATATCGAAATCTTGCTTCATCAAAAGGTTTAGTGAACAAATCAGCATATTGCTCATTTGTGTGAACCTTGGATAGGACAATTCTCTTTTTCTCAGCTTGATCCCTGATAAAGTGATACCTGATGTCGATGTGCTTAGTCTTGGAGTGCTGCACTGGATTATTCGTGATAGAGATTACACTCATGTTGTCAATGTGAATTGGATTCTGCATGAAGGTCATTCCATAGTCAAGCATTTGATTTTGGATCCAGATGACCTGTGCACAGCAGCTTGAAGCTGCAATGTATTATGCTTCAGCTGTTGAAGTAGAGACACATTTTTGCTTTTTGCATTGCCATGAGATGAGCCTTCCTCCAAGAAATTGACATCCCCCAGATGTGGACTTTTTGTCCAAGTTACAACCCCCATAGTCACTGTCAGTGTAGGCATAGAGATTTACATTTCCATTCTTTAGATACCATAGACCAAGATTTGGAGCTCCCTTGAGGTATCTAAGGATCCTTTTGATAGCTTGAAGATGAGACACTTTTGGAGCTGCTTGAAATCTTGCGCAGAGACAAATTGCAAACATGATATCTGGTCTTGAGGCAGTGAGATACATGAGAGAACCTATCATTGCTCTGTACTGATGTTGATCAGTGTCTTGTCCTTCTTTATCCGGAGATAATTGATGGTGCACTTGCATAGGAGTTCTTGCAGCAGAGCAGTCAGCCATTTTGAACCTCTCCAAGATGCTTTTGACATACTTGGATTGACTTATGAAGATTCCATTTGGTACCTGTTTCACTTGAAGTCCTAAAAAGAAATTTAGTTCACCCATTGAACTCATTTCAAATTTGGAATGCATCAGAACTTCAAAGTCTTTGCAGAGCTTCTTTCTTGTAGATCCAAAGATAATGTCATCAACATAAATTTGGACCAACAAAATTTCTCCCCCTTCATCTTTGATGAAGAGTGTCTGATCAATGGCCCCCCTTCTGAAGTTGTTGCTAAGTAGATATCCAGATAAGGTTTCATACCAGGCTCTTGGGGCTTGGTGTAAGCCATAGAGAGCTTTGTCCAGTTTTAAGTCCTTATTTGGATGTGCAGGATCCACAAAGCCTGGAGGCTGTTTGACATAGACCTCTTCACCAATCTTTCCATACAAGAAGGCACTCTTCACATCCATTTGATAGATCATAAAGTTTTTGGATGCAGCATATGCCAGAAAGATTCTGATGGCTTCCAGACGTGCCACAGGAGCAAAGACTTCATCATAGTCAATGCCTTCTTCTTGAGTGTAGCCTTGAACTACCAGTCTGGCTTTGTTCTTGACCACGATGCCCCTTTCATCTTGCTTGTTTCTGAAGACCCATCTTGTTCCAATGGCTGTGTTGACCAGGTGGAAGATCAACAAGCTTCCAAACATCTTGTCTTTTGAATTGCAGCAACTCCTCCTGCATTGCTTCAATCCAGCTGTTGTGCTTGAGAGCTTCATCAATCTTCTTAGGTTCCACCTGAGATAGAAAACAAGAGAACAAACAAATGTTGGCTTCATGAGACTTACTTCTTGTCTGGATACCTGTGTGGACTTGGCCAATGATGTTTTCCAGAGGATGCTCTTTGTTTATTCTCTGTGCTGGTATCACATCCAGCCGTATTCCCTCTTCAAGATTACTTTGGTTTAGATCAGGATTGTCTTCAGTGGTGAGGAGAGGAGCTTGGAGGTTCTGATCATTGAGTTCCACATTGTCAGCAGTATTAGCATCAGAGGCCTCTTCAGCATGGATTGAGGAGGCTTCATTAAAAATTTCTTGGTCAGAGAGATTGCTGCTTGTGGTGTTGGAAGTACTGGCTTCACCTGTACCAGCTTCAATAGCTTCTGCCATTGATGGAGGATCAATGGATGGCCTTTTCATCCTGATGTAGGGACTGGGAAAATCCATTATGTAGTCAGTAGAGGAGGTTGAGGCAGAAGATGTTGATTTTGAAGAAGAACACTCCATATTTGAGAAAATGAGAGGCTCAAATATCTGGGTGAAGGAGTCTATATCAAAGAGCCAGTTAGGACCTTTGCCTTGTTCACAGACAACATGTTCCCTGCATTCCACATTAGCAGATTCTTCCACAATCCGAGTCCTAGAATTGAACACTCGGTAGGCCTTTGATTGAAAGGAGTAACCCACAAAGTAGCCTTCATCAGACTTTGCACCGAATTTAGGAAGAACTCCATGTGTGATGAGGATGGTACATGGACATCCAAAGGGCTTCAGGAAGCCAATGTAGGGAACTCTTTTGAGCCATAGTTCATAGGGTGTTTTCTGGAGAGGCTTAACAATAAGGACTCTATTCTGCACATAACAAGCTGTGCTTACTGCTTCTGCCCAGAAAGTAAGGGGCAGCTTTGAGTCAGCCAGCATAGATCTTGCTGATTCAATCAGAGTCCTATTTCTTCTTTCAGCAACCCTATTTTGTTGAGGGGTTCTTGGAGCACTATATTGCCTTTCAATGCCTTTGCTCTCACAGAAACTGTTCAAGGTGTGATTTTTGAACTCTGTTCCCTGATCACACCTTATGATCTTTACCTTCAGATTGCTTTGATTCTCTACCCTAAGAATATAGGATTTGAGAATCTCAGCAGTTTCATCTTTTATTTTTAGGAAGAATACCCATGAGAATCTGGAGAAGTCATCAGTTATCACCAGACAGTAGGACTTTTTGCCCATTGACATGACATTCGTAGGACCAAAGAGATCCATATGCAGTAGCTGGAGAGGGGTGTCATTTGTGTTCAATGTCTTGGGCTTGTGGGAACTTTTGTGTTGTTTTCCCTTCAAGCAGGCAATGCAGTGATCGTCTAGCTGGAATTCTTTGTCAGGAAGCCCTCTGACTAGATTGTCCTTCACTAATTTATTGATTTTTTTTATGCTAACATGGCTTAACCTCCTGTGCCAAAGAGCGGATTCATCAACTGATGCCTTTGACAGAAAACATGAAACACTACCGGATGTAGTGGCTTCATTCATGTCAAGCACATATAAGTTGTCCTTTCTACGAGCAGTTAGGAGAATCTTCTCTGGAGGGGGTTTAGATAGACCAGGAGCTAACACAAAATATTCTTTGTCAGTGAAGAGCATCCAATGCTTTTGATCACACACTTGGGAAACACTCATGAGATTGAAGTCAAGTTCTTTAACATAGTTGACTCTTTCAATACTCATCCTTTCGTTGGACACAGTTCCTTGTCCAGTGATAGATCCACCTTTTGAGTCACTCCCAAAGGTAACATATCCTCCATTGAAATGTCTGAAGTTAGAGAGGATGGACCTGTTGCCTGTCATGTGCCTGGAACAGCCGCTATCTACCACCCAAGTATTGTGTTTGTTGCCTGGCTGTCCCTGCACATGGAAGATATCTAATTAGTAGGAGGATCATTGTAGCATTCAGCATTGTAGAAGATCGTTGCTAATTTTCCATTGTCAGCATGCTTGCAGTCAATAGAACCAATAGTTATGCTTGGAGATTGTTTGGCCTTCCATTGCTGTGTTGGTGGTTTTCTAGCTTTCTTTGCATTGTCGGCAGAAGATGTTGTTGCTGACAATTTTGACTTATCCGCAGCTGATTTTGCTGCTGAGGGCTTTGCTGGAGCAGTAGCAGTTTTTGCTTTGTCAGCCGCAGATACTTTTGCTGCTGATGCCGTTGTTTTTGATTTTGCTTTGTCAGCAGCAGAGACTTTTGCTGCTGAAGGCTTTGCCTTTTGTTTCCTGGACTTTACTCTATCAGCAGCGATTTTGTTTGCTGCTGATGGGTCGAGCACAGATGAACGATTTGCAACTTGGTTAAAAGGGTTGAACTTGCATGTTGCAGCAAAGTGGTTTGATTCCCCACATATGATGCAAGTTTGTTGAGGTTTCTGCATCTTCACTCTTTGAGGGGATAGAGATTCTCTGAACTTTGTTGCCTTGGCATCATAGCTTCTCACCTGTTTGTTTTCTCAAAGGCATGCTGCTTTGAGTTTCTTTGGTGTTCACGGTAGTGAAAGCAAGTGCAGGCAGTGTGATTGTATTTGCCACACACAAAGCATGATACTGTTATCTTGTCCCTGTGAGAGTCCACATAGTTCTTATTTTGAAACAAATCTTTGAAGTTCCAGGGATGAACTTTGTTATGTTCAAAGGTGGCTTCTTCTAGTATCCTTTGAACATATGGACCTTTTTCTCCAGGTGTATGAGAAATATCAAACACTTTTGACTTTGACTGAGATTTGGGGTTTGTGAAACCAGATGTCTCTCCCTTTTCAATGATTAGATTTCTTCCACCTGGAGGATAGCTAATCTTGATTTGTTTGAATGGGATGGGAGCTGGAATGGTTGGAATGACAACAGGACAACCGGCTTCAGAGAAAGGAGCAGATGGAACTTCACTAGTTTCACAGTGGTCTGAGCAGGTTGACTCAGATTCTGAAGAGGTGGAGCAGTCTTCCACAAAACATGCATCCATTGAAGGATCAAGGTTTTGGTTTGCCATGTCAAGGTTTACAGTATTGAAGCTTGGTTGGTGAATGGCAACATAATCAGCAGGAGGAGGAACTGTCTGGTACTCGTCACTATGGTATCCAAGTCCAGTTTTTACCCTTTCATGGACTTGAATATCTAACAATCTTTGTAACTTTTTAGATGAAAATTCATATTTTTCAACATGAACTTTCTGTTCAGCCAGTTCAGCTCTGGTAGCTTTAAGTTTTACTAATAGATCATCAATCTGAGTTTCTAGATTGGTTTGTTCATGTTTTAATGAAGAAATCTCTTTCTTAAGACAGTTAATTTTTTCTTTGTAAGTATCTTCGACCTTTTTGAATTCAGACTTCATTTGATGAAACTCTTCATTTTGATCTATTAGATTTTGGTTATGCTTTCTATAACCTAAAACTTTGTCAATGCAAGCTTGAGAGCAAAGATGTTCAAATACCTGAGGTGGTATCTCTGCATTGTCTGCCATAAGTGCTTGGTTGGGGGCAGGAACATCTTCATATTGAAAACTCCAGTCAAAGTCTGAAGTTCCAACATTTGCACAGGCTGCAGTCTGTGCTGGAGTAGTTCCTTGCTGCTGCTGCTGGTGCTGCCTTGGCTGACCTTGGTAACCTTGTCTTTGATGGCTGGCACCCTGATTGGCTTTAGGTGCCTTGCACTCCCTAGCAAAGTGACCCATTTGGTTACAGTTGTAACATCGGATCTTGCTTTTATCAAGCCCAACTCTGGTGTTTGAGTTGTTGCTTGGAACTGATCTCCCGGTTCTAGAATAAAACCTTTTTGCTCTGAGGGAGAGCATGGCATATGAGTGCTCAATATCAATTTCTTCAAGATCATCTGGATGAAAGCATTCCAGATCCTCCTTTATGAAGTACATGCTGCTTGAGTTGTCAGAGACAAAAGTAGTAGAGGTTGGCTGTTGAGGAGGTGCCTCAAGAAGAAATGGTGATGAGTTGGATTGTGAAGCAGTTGGTGTTTGAGGATGAGTATCTATGGGAGGATAGTAATTGCTTGCACTAGGACCAGAATGATCAGAGTGAAGCGCTGAGGTGGTGGTAGAGGAAGTGGTAGCTGATTGATAACTGGAGCTCCTTTCTTTAGCTTGAATCATTTCTAATTCATAGGTTTTGAGCATGCCAAAGAGCTCAGTCATCTGAAGAGTCTTCAGATTCTCTGTTCTTCTGATGGACAATGTATATAATGTCCAACAACTAGGAAGAGATCTTATTAACTTCTTGAGAATGTCTTCATTCTCCAGCTGTACCTTGGAGCACTGCAGTCCTCCAACCAGGTACGTGTACCTGTTATATAAAATTGTTAGTGACTCACCTTCCTTCCAGACAAAGTTTTCATACTGCTGCTTGAGAATGTCACGTCTGTTCTCTTTGACCTCCTCAGATCCAGCAAACATCTTTTCCAAGGCTCCCCATAACTCCTTTGCAGTTTTGTGAGCCTTGAAGTTGTGAAAAACTTCATTTGGAAGGCACATTTGGATAACTCCTAATGCCTTGAAGTCCACCTCCATTTTCTTTATGTCTTCTTCAGAATACTTGGAGGGTTCCTTCGGAACTAGTGGTCCTCCGGAGTCAGCAGAGGCCACCATGGGAACATAAGGTCCATCCCTTATGGATTTCCACATTCCGTATTCATGGTAGCAGAAGAAGCTTTCCATACGGTTCTTCCACATATCATAGTCCTCCCCAGACACCAACCTCGGTGGTCGGTTGATACTGCCGATGTCTTCAGATCCATGACTTTGTGCCATTTTGTTTTGTGTGACTTGATCAAGAGTAGAGTTTTGAATAGAATCAGAAAGTGATTAAACAAATGTTAGTTTGTTTAATCTTGAGCCAAAGCTCTGATACCACTTGTAGGATCGTAAGATTACAAGGTGATTCTATTCTAGTTGATATTGGCGGAAACAATAACAACCAACAAAGTAAACAAGTAAACAGCAAGAATACTGATAAATGCACTGTTGTATTAAACTTCTGAGATTACAAGTTTACAAGTAAAACACTGTCAAGAAGCACAAGCACAAAAGCACTATTAAGTATAAGCACAAGCACACTTTGTTTGAAGTGTTTATAAGATATATATAGTAACTTAGAATCAAGACAAACCCTTGATTCTAAGGATCAGATCTAACACAATCCGTTGATCTTGTTTATTAATCTAAATTACACGCAAAGGCTAATCTAGATAACTTTACTGAAACGTCTTCTTAGGCATCATTGTTTGCATGCTTGGAGACGCGCGTTATTTTCCTTCATTGGTTGCACCACTGAGGTTCCTTCTGCTTGGAGTGTGGCAGTTGCTTTTGCAGAAAGGTGTCAGAGGCGCTTCACATGGATAGTCAGCTGCAACGTTTGGTCTTCAGTGAATAAAGCTATCAGCAGCAGAGATGAGAATAATGCTGCTGATAAGCTTATCATCAGCAACTTGTGTTGAATGCTGCTGATAAGCCTATCAGCAGCAACAAGTTTTGAATGCTGCTGATAAGCCTATCAACAGCAACTTGTGATGAATGCTGCTGATAAGCCTATCAGCAGCAACATGTGTTGAATGCTGCTGATAAGCCTATCAGCAGCATTTGTACTTAGAATAATTTGGTAGCAATCAGTCTTTGGTTCTACATATATATATATATATATATATATATATATATATATTGTAAGGCTAAAAGATAAATTTGTATGAATGAAATTATGAGTTTAATACACTTTTGTAATTATGGTTAATGTGACACAATGAAATTAACCAGAATTGAAGTTGAAATGTTGTTATTGCACAAAACAAAGCATAAGAAAATCATGGATGTTACAACAATGTTTTCTTATATTTTGATGTGTTATGTTTGTAGGAATGGTATTCCTAAACTTTTATGAATGTACCTAATATGTATTAGGGTTTTTGGGATTTCTTGTTATTATGATTGTATATATTGCGCAATATTGTGTGCATGGGTAGGTCAGCGCCGGACCCCATGGAGCTGTATTGTATTAGGTGCTCAATATTTACATGGGAAGGACAAGGCCGGAACCCATGGAGCAATATTGTATTTGGTGCTCAACCTTTACATGGGAAGGACAAGGTCGAAACCCATGGAGCTATATTGTATTATGTGCTCAACCTTTGCATGGGAAGGACAAGGCCGGAACCCATGGAGCTATTTGGTACCTTATTTGTATGTGTAGCCTTTTTTGCTTTTGCTTTGGTCAAGTATGCCATTTTTTTTCAAAATAAAGACTGCTTCTTGTATTCATCACTTGCTAATTGTGTTACATAACCTATCGTCTTACAAGGACAAAAGATTGATGTATGAAAATTTCTTAGTGTTACTACCAATCTGTCAAAAGATGTAACTTTTTTCCCTGACTGCAGTCTTTCCCTTTGATCTTCTTCAAGTGTGGATCCTGCGTAGGTTGACCACGTTCCAGCACTGGCTTCCCATCCATATGGTTCAGCTTGTATGATCCTCCTTTGTGGCTTTCTTTGATTTGATAAGGACCCTCCCACCTTGGGCCCATCTTTCCCGTATCCTGCTGTCGACTTGCCTCATTCTTTCTAAGGACAAGGTTACCCGGGTGAAATGACTCTGGCTTCACTCGGGCATTGTAGTATTTTTCCATCTGAAGTTTATACCGGGCTTCTTTGAGGTATGCTTCTTCTCTCTGTTCCTCCAACAAATTCAGATTTACAGAGAGCTCAGGGTCATTGTTTGCTTCCTTGAATATGCTCCTCCTTGTGGACATGACTCTGATTTCTGCTGGGATCATGATCTCTGACCCGAAGGTGAGGCTGAAAGTTGTTTTGCCATTGCTAGTCTTCTCCGTTGTTCTTATGGCCCATAGAACGCTAGGTAGTTCTTCCAGCCAGTTCCGTCCGCATCTTTCCAACCTTGTCTGCAAGCCTTCCACAATGCTTCTGTTGATACGTTCTACTTGGCCATTTTCCTGTGGATGAGCTACCGACGTAAAGATTTGTTTTATGTGGAAACTTTTACACCATCCTTTAAATGGTTCGTCGGCAAACTGTTTCCTGTTGTCCATTACCAATTCTTCCGGTAGCCCCAACCGGTAAATTATGTTTTCCTAAAAAAATTTGACCACTTGTTTCCCGGTAATAGAGGCTAGAGGTTTCACCTCTGGCCACTTTGTAAAGTAATCAACTGCTACTAAAAGCAATTTTACCTTCCACGTTCCTTCCGGAAACGGCCCTACGATATCCATGCCCCATTTGAAAAACGGCCATGCGGAGTTGATGGTTACAAGGTTGTGCCTTGGGACATGCGTCACTGGTGCATGGAGTTGGCAAGCTTCGCATTTTTTTATTTCTTCCAATGTATCTTTGTGCATTGTGGGCCAATAATACCCTAGGTTCATAATCTTTGACACAACTGTTCTTGGCCCGGCATGCGTTCCGCATGCTCCCATATGGATTTCTCTGATGATATAATTGCTCTGAATCGGCCCTACACACAGCAAGAGTGGGGACAAATAGGATTTTTTAAATAGCTGCCCCTCCACCATTGTGTATTGTCATGCCTTTAATATCAGCCGTCGGGCGTCGGATTCATCTTTTGGAAGGACCCCGGTTGTTTAGTAGTCTTTGATAGGGGTCATCCATGTTTCCCATTCTTCTTCCACTATGTCCTCGACATCCTTGGATGCGACTGAACTGCTCTCCTGCACTTCTACCAGAACCTCTTTTGTCAGGTGTGCAAAAGTGAGTGATGCTAATTTACTTAAAGCATCTGCCCGCTTGTTTTACGTCCTTGAAACTTGCATTACTGTGCATTTGCTAAAGCCCTTCATTAGTTGTTTGGCTTGTTCCTTGTATTGTTGCATTGATGGATCTCTTGCTGCGTATTCCCCGTTTATCTGATTTGCCACCAACAAGGAGTCTACATGGGCCTTTAAGTATCTTGCCCCAAACTTCTTTTCCATTCGTAGCCCTGCTAGGGATGCTTCGAATTCGGCTTCATTGTTTGTGCTGGGGAAGTTTAGGCGTAGCGTGTATGTGATCTCTTTTCCTTCTTGGTCGATGAGGATGAGGCCTGCTCCTGATCCCTCATCGCTGGAGGCTCCGTCCGTGTATAATATCCATTTCCCAGTAAGGTTGTTTTCCTTGGGAATGGAGACATCTTGGATTTGTTTTTCTTCATTTGGTTCTTCAATGATGAAATTAGCCAGGGCTTGTCCTTTGATTGCTGTTCGGGGAGCATATGTGATCCCGTGCTCCCCCTGGGCTATTGCCCATTTTGCCAATCTTCCGGAGGATTCTGGTTTTGTTTGTACTTCTTTAAGTGGGTGGTTAGTAAGGATTTGCATAGGGTGTGCTTGGAAGTATCTCCTTAGTTGCTTTGCTGCATGTACCACTACTAGGGCTGACCGTTCTAGCTGGGAATATCTTGTCTCTGCTTCTTTCAATGCTCGGCTTACAAAATAGATGGGCAATTGGTGCCCCTTCCAGTCGGCGATCAACACGGTGCTGATTTCTTCTTTTCCGGCTGCAATGTATAAAAAAAGTTGTTCTCCTTTTTGAGGAGCTACCATGGCTGGTATCCCGGTGTTGTAAATTTTCATGTTTTGAAAGGCTTCTTCTTCTTTCGTGTCCCATTGGAAATCTGCTTTTTTTGAGAAATCTTTTAACGTTTTAAAGAATGGTAATGAGCGTTCTGCTGATTTTGATAAAAATCGATGGAGAGCAGCCAACTTACCGTTTAGACTCTGGACCTCTTTTCTGTTTCTTGGGGACCTCATGTCTCTTATTTCCTTGACTTTGTCGGGGTTTTCCCGTATCTCCTGCTTATTAACCACGTGCCCTAGGAAGTTGCCTTCTTCGAAACCAAACGAGCATTTCCCGGGATTGAGCTTCATATTGATCTTTCACAAATTTTTGAATGTTTGCTCCACATCTCTGATCATGGCATCTTCGTTCTGGCTTTTGATGACCAGGTCATCCATGTACGCCTCCATGTTTTTACGAAGTTGGTCTTTGAACGCTTTGTCAATCAATTTTTAATAAGTGGCTCCTACATTCTTTAAACCAAACGGCATTTTTTTGTAACAGAAAATACCTTTAGTGGTGTGGAAGGCGGTCTTTTCCTCATCAGCCATGCTCATTTTTATTTGATGGTAGCCTTTATACGCGTCAAGAAAACATTTAAGACTTAAACCTGCTAGTGAGTCAACTTTCAGGTCGATTTCGGGGAGAGGATAGCAGTCCTTGGGGCATGCTTTGTTTAGGTCTTTAAAATCGAAGCATATTCTTGAGCTTCCATCCGATTTTTTCACCATTACCGGATTGGCCAACCATGTGTGATACTTCACTTCTCTTAGGATGTCTGTTGATACTAAGTTGTTTACAACCCCTATGACTGCCTGACTTCTTTCTAGGGCGAGGCTCCGCTTATTTTGGACAACTGGTGTCTGGGTGGTGCTGATGTTAAGAGAGTGTTCAGCCATTCTTCTAGGGACCCCGTTCATGTCCGCTGGGACCAAGCAAACACGTCTTTGCTCTTTCGTAAGACTTCTACCAACTCCTCTTTCCTTGATCTGACAGGTTGGGCCCGATGTTTATCTTTTGTTCCGGGTATATGATGTTGATGCTTATTTTCCCTTCGTTGAGCCCTTCTTCCGTTAGCCTTATCAGAAGGGCCTCCGGAGAGGGATAGATAGAGCATGTTCCTATTTTTGTTGGGAATTTCATTATAGCATGAGTTGTGGATACGATGGCTTCGAACGAGCTTATCCCCGGTTTCCCAATAATGACATTATACCGCGATGGCGATCGTATTACTATGAACAACATCTCTTCTGTCCGCTGATATCTTCCTTTTCCCAGGGATACGGCTAACCTGATTTCTCCCACCGGGCATACTCTTTCCCCTGAGAATCCAACCAATGGCGTGGTGGAAAGGGACAGTTTCTTCCATGTTTCTTCATCCAACTGAAGTAAACACTGCTCATACATAATTTTCGATGCGCTTCCTCCATCGAGGTAGACTCGCCTCACCTCCTGTCCCTCTATGTTAGCTTGTATTATCATGGGGGACCATGCTGACTTGCCCGGGGCTATTAGAGGGAATGTGATTTCCACCTTTGACAGGTTCTCGGCCTTTCCTTTATTTTGCTGCTTGGGTCGCCCTGGACTGGCTACCATGAGTATCTCCTTTCTTTTTCCCCGTTCTTTTTCTTGTCTTTCCTCTGGTTTCTTGTTTTTGATGTCTTTGATTAAGTGTGCTAGCTCCCCTGATTGTACCGCAGCCTTGATTCTTTTCTTTATTTGGAAACAATCATTGGTATAATGGCCCACGTCTCCGTGAAACTCACAATACTTGTGTGTCATTTTTGCATCTGGTGGTTTGTTGCCGACCTTAGGTGGGCAAAAATTAAACTTAGCCTCCTCTATCGCTAAGATTTCTTTTGGGGTTTTGATGAGTGCAGTGAACAGTGTGGGTCTTGCCCTGTGTTCCTCTCGATTCCTCGGACGGCTGTACGGATATTCGGTTTTTTCGTATGGACGACGGGATTCATGAAAGTGACTTGTTGGTCTCCTTTTTACGAATGGTTGGAAACGTTGCTGATTCCTGCTTGTTTGTGGGGAGCTTTTCCATGTGAGGTTCTTTGTCTTCCGTCCCCCCTCCAATACATGTGTTGCTTCTTTCCCTCTTAAGAAGGCTTATGCCTTCTCCTACGTTTCTTCCATGGTTTTTGGGATGTTACCGGTTAAGTTCTTTTATCAGCTGGCGTGCCCGCACTCCGTGTATGAATCTCGAGATTCTCATTTGCTCTGTGGCCTCGCTTATTCTTAAACCTTTCGGCTTGTATCTCTCCATAAAAGACCTTAAGTTTTCATCTTCTCTCTGTTTTATACTATGGAGGACTACAGGGTTGTGTATCTTTTTTGCTGCATAAACTTAGTTAGGAAACTTCTACTTATATCTTCCAAGTTATCTATGCTTCCGCTTGGTAGGCTATTGAACCACAAGCGGACGGGACCTGATAGCGTTTGCACGAACATGTGGCACCAGACGGGCATGGACCATTGCTCTACTTTCGTCACGCCAAAGAAGAGTTCTAAGTGATCATGTGGGTCTCCGAGGCCGTCATATGTCTTGACATTTAACGGCATCTTTGTCTTTGTAGGGAGTTTGAAATCTGTAATCCGGGGGGTAAATTTAGTGTGTGCGTTTGGTACGTATGGCCTTGAAAGATCATCTTCCTCCCCTATGCGGGGTATCGGGTGAGTGTAGGTGGCTACGAGTTGGGTTATCATTGGAGCAGACGAGTAATACGGGTAGTAGCTTGGGGGAAGGATATTGTGACTGCTCTACATCTATATCCCCCCTAGGGTATGGAGTACCCCTTGGGGTTGGAATGGAGCAAACCCCGGGGCCTGGGTGTCCATCAATTGGCATGTGACTTGCCAAGGGTATTTTTGAAAACTCACTCCTCCGGGGAAAGGCAGACCCCGGGGAGAGAATCAAATTGTCTTGGGTCCGTCCACGGTAAGGAGTGGAGGAAAGGATTATACATGTTTTCAAACCCTGGGGCTGGGTTGCTGACTGTCATGTTCATGAGTGACATTACTGGGAGACTAACAGGTATTTCTCCTGCCTCTGTTGTGATTACCACGTTCTCTCCTTGAGGGGAGGTTGGAGTCAGAGTGACGCTTGGCTCTTCCTCGTACTCTAGGCGAGCCCTGACTCCTTGTAGTCTTGCCTCCTCGGCATACTCGTTCATGAGTTCCTGGAGGCGAGGGAAGTTTTCCCTTATCCCCTCAGGTGTCTACTCAATCATGTTCGAGATTTCCTCAGGACCGTCTGGAGTCTTGGCTGGGCGACCTTGGGGAGAATGCTCTTCCGTCATGGCGATCGGGTGCAACAAAGAGAAATAACTAAGTTTTGGAAAAAAGATTCTTCGTTGGTGTTGAGACACAACTTCGAGATCGTTTGAAGCGAAGCATGCCCCACGGTGGGCGCTACTTGTTGCTACATCGATGAGAACAGCCCAAGGTAGCTCCGCCCTGCTGAGACAAAACAAACCGTTAGGCTCACCGTAGGAGATGATCTCCTGCAATCCACCTCTAGCATGAGAATCAGTAAAAAGTTCCGAGTATAAAGTGAAGGGAAGGGTAAACGAAATAGGCCAAGACTAGATGATTTACCTTGGAGTGTAGATCCTTTATTTATACTATGATTCAAGGTGTTCACGTGACTTGGGGGGTTCTATTTTTGTGGTTTGGCAGGTACCTGATCCTTTGGTCACTGTCTCGTGTTTGAGAGATTCTCCTTAAAGGGTATAAGTTGTTGACACTAGTCTGCTACCATGCTTTTGTCTTGATCGTTGACTTCCCCTGTTTCCCTGCATGGGTAGGGGGAAGGTACTGTTCCTTTCTTGTTTACTCTGACCTTTCTTTCTTTATACTTTGTTTGGATTATATTATTTATTGCTAGAAAACTAGTCTTTCGTTGAGCCTTGGCAACCTTCTTTAGGCTGGGGCCGGACCGTTGTTGGGCTTTGGGCTTTGTTTTTACTGGGCCGCATACTTTATTATTGGGTTATTAGTTTTATTATTGGACTACTCCCGTCATCACTGCGGCGAGATGATTATTCATTCAAGATTACCCAATTCAACTTCTTTCTTAAACACAAAAGAATAAACTTCCTGATTTTCTGGTCTTGGTTCACGTGCACAATTGCTATTTAATTTCTTCTTTGCTCCTTGGTCTTTAGCGTAGCAACCAAGCGTCCAAGAGGCTGCTGCCTCTAGTGAATCGTGCCCTAAGCACCACCTCCTAATTCTGCCGTGAATAATCCCTTGCATCCCTTTTTTATTCTCCAAATTCTGCCGTGACTGATCCGTTGACAAGCACGGTACAGCCGCCAGATGCGTGGAATGAGGCTTGAAGGGATTGTATGTCGGTCATTAAACATTGAAATTGAGCATTGAATCTTTTGAGTGTTTCTTGAGTTTCTTGCTGGAATTGTTCATTGTTTTTCTTATTGGGAGTTTTCATTGGATCAAGACCACTCTGATACCACTGATATGGGTCCAACGGACAATCGAATGGCCAAGAAATTAGAGAGAAGCCTGTGAGAAATTAAAAAGGAATGTTTGAGACAATTTTCTAAATATCCATTATCAAACTTCACGTTCCTTTTTAATGAATACAGGGAAAACAAACTAGAATAATTCAACAACTACAACCACTAGCTTGGCAAGAGTGGTTTAGATTCTAGTCTCACTTGAGACATAAAGTAAATTTAGGTTGTATTGGAGTAGAATAAGATTAGCCGTTCAAAAAAATTATAATAATTCAACAACTAATTCCTAAAAAGTTGATACGTGAGAAATAGCCCGAATAGGGGGATCCCCACAATTCTCTTTATTTCCCACCAAATGCATAAATAAATAAAACAAACAAAATCTATACTTTATAATAAATAAAGGTTTTAATGAAACACTTGTCATTGTTCTATACATCATCATTATTTTTTTCTCGCTCCTCTCTGCTATTAATTATACAAAAAAAAATTTAATTGTTTTTTTATAATTTTTTGTTTCCCGTCTCTCTCTCCTATTTAAATGATAATGATTTCTATAGTTATTTCTATAAAAAAAATTTAAATAGGTTTGTTCATAAAATATTTTTATAAATTAAACATTTCTTTAATTCTTTTTATAAAACATTTTAAAAAAATAAGTATATAACGTTTCTAGAATTTGTATTAAAAAACTATATAATATGTCATAAATATGCAATATGTAAATCTTTGTTACTAACATTGCATTTATTCAAACCCGTGTAATTAGAAGTGCGCAAAAAAATCGGAACCGAACTCGCCCAAATACCCGGAACCGGTTCTTGAGATATCCGATTTGTGCACCTCTCGTGTAATACAACGGGTTTGTAACCTGGTAAGACAATAAAAGAAACCTATTGCTTGACCCAGTTGCTTTGCTTTCACTTGGTTAAACACTGCTGCATGAAGGCTTCGACCCATAACACCTACATTCCAAACTAGATGGCCCAGTTAATCATTGTTGCAGCCCAACAAAAAGTCCATTACGCCATCATCCATATGAAACTTCTAGCTCAATTAGTAATTAATATTACATCACAAACCCACGTAAAATCTGTTAGCCTAATTGTTCTGATCCAATTTAGTTAAAGTTAATGAGTCAAAGTGTAAATAGTTGAAACTGTATGTTTGAGCCAAATATGTATTTGTGTTAAGTTAGAAGGGTTAAAAGTGTCAATTTTGGTTTGTTGAAACTGTAAATACAGTTGTTGTAAGGATCGACACATCCTTTTAGTTTTAGGGTTAAAAACCCAAAATGTGTCTGTAATTTGATAATACGATCATTGCAATTGATTTTAAGTGCTGTCAAAATATTGTTCTTGATTCAATTCGATCCAAAGGGCCTACATATAGTCATCATTTCACGAAAAAATCTCATGTAAATACTTTGTTTTCACGATTTGTCAAATTTCTTTCAAAAGTATAAATATTTGGTTCACCGGGTACGTTTTTCTGTCCTTTTGTCTATATGTGAAACTTTTCGAGAATTTGAACTACAAAACGAGTCAAGTTTGTACATTCAAAAACAATTCTAACGATTCGTGAAATGATATGTAGCCGCTAATAGTTATCGTAATTTCTATAAGTATAAATGTAGAAACCTGTTTCATATGAACATCAAGATATACATACTAAACATATTTATGATTATCTTAAATTAAATATCATAAATACTAAAATATGATAAGAATTTTAGTGATTTAAACAAACTTGAAAAAAAAAACTATTTTAATTCATAATACAGGCTTTTTGTTTGTAAAAAGTATAGAAGATAGAAACTCAATAATCAGCCAAAAGGGACAAAAGAGAAAGTTAGGAATATGTGCTAAAAGTGGTTACTAGTACTAATAAAAAATAAATATTGTTACTCAATGATTTAATATTTAATTTCATTTTGTCAACGTGACACGCAACTTTAATGGTCTTGTCTGCAACTTAAACGCAAATTAATTCCACGCTTCTTTCCATGCGCATTTCGAATATGTATAATATTGAAATGTGGCATCACTTGCAAAAGTAATACGGACTCATGTTATTTATTTATCTCAGTTTTGTTATATTTAAAAAAAAAAATATTTTAAACACTAATGATCTATAAAATCCAAATACTGTTTAATCTCATTATGTACTTCTTAGTATATATTTTTGGACCAACCAGTAAAAAAAGTATGTATGTGTCTTTTTATCCGAGTGTTTGAATGATACTATATATTTCGAATGATGACACCAAAGAAAAGTCATTGTTTTTTATCTGAGTGTTAGAGTGATGCTATATATTGTAAAAGTCTAACCTAAAAAATTTTATTTAATAGTCCCCTTTGAAGTTTACTAAACCTTAAATAGAAGTGTTGGTCGGCAATGGGAGATGACCACGTACACTTCTCAACTATAAGTTTTCTATTTAATTTATTACAAATTAATGTGTGGTGGTTCAAGACTCTACCTTTCTCCTTGGGTTTACTCTATTGGCGCTGGTTCTATCCTAAGTTCTGCCTGGTTTTTATTTTTTAAATTGTTTTTTTCTTTCTTTTCCTTTTAGATTTCTTTTCATTAGTAAAATTTTTTAATATACTTTTTTCAACCTATGGTTTGTACATTTCTTATACGTAATTAGGTACATTAGTGTGCTTTAGTATCGAAAAAAGATCCGTCTAAAATCTGTACGTTTCTTTTTTGTCATTAGGTATGTTAGTGTTGATATCAAAAACATTTATTTTTTATGCTTAACCACGTTAATGTAAACCGCTTTAGCCGTATAAGATCCGATTCCCACCCCGTATCTATGTTTAGACGTAACTTTTTTTTTCGAAAACGAGGTGGATCAGATATAGAACGTTTTCGTGCTTATTTTTATGGACATTTCTAATTGGCCTTCGTTTCGACGTAAATTTTTACCGGAAACGAGTCGGGTTATATTTTCATTTGCTCTACGTTTCAACGTAATTTTTTTTCGTAAACGAGTAGGGTCAAATATAATACGTCTTTATTCGACAATATATATTCGAGTTAGTGTGCATGTGAACGCGGCGCGAGTAAAATTCCTAGTAAAAAACAAAAGACATTGCAAATTAAACCTTTTATATTGATTTTATCGGTTGGAACGATAATTGCTTAGAGGTGTGTTTTTCTTTGTTAGCTTGTGAAGTTGGATTTATATAATTGATCAATGAAAATTATATTAACTATTATTGTATTTGTTACGTAGAAAAAAGATTACTTCAAATGTTCCAAACGAAGATATAATAAGTCGATTCAAAAATTAATACTCACAAAATGAAGAGAACTAGAAACTCAACAGGGAGAATGGTTAGGGAGAATCACTACTTTACATTGATAGATTATCGAATTACACCATTGATTAACTCGCAATATCTCTCAAGTACAAGAGTTTTCTTTCTATTTCGTGCATGACTCCTTTGGTATGAAGTCATGGGTATTTATAAGCTATGAGGGAATATTTGCACTCTCAAGATCTGACATCTACTCTCCTATTGGTGGAAAGCCTTCATACATGCTTCATGCCATAGCCACATCATCATTCTGGGCCCGCTCTTGCAATCGTGTTCTTTCTAGATGCTTAGTCGGGTTAGGATCGTGTGTTGCAAGACTATCATACATCTTCAAGTCCCCCTAGTCAGGTTTACATGATTTATTGAACCGGACTAAAATCTGATAGATCCGTGAGGGAACCGGGTTCACATGGCTTGTGTAACAAAACCGGGTCTTTTGCTTATGGCGGCTCTTTTCTCTTTCTTCATTGAATGCCCAACATTTAATGCGGCGTGTTGGTTGTACCCGTGTTTGTTTTTCCCCTACACGTTTTAAAAGAGTTTTGAAACCCTTGCATGAAACCCCAACAGTTGCCACCAATTTCTTTAGAGGAGTCAGTTTGATGTGTCGCACGTCTGATGGCATATCTGTCAGGCTTTTGAAGCGACACCCCTAGGTCTTTTTTCCCGCCTATTTTTATCTATAAATAGAAGTGATTCCTCCCTTTCCATTTTTACCTTCTTCTTGGCTTCTGATTCTTCATCCTTCTTGCAACTTTTTCACCACTTTTTCTACCGTCATTTCTTTATCGTCTTTGAAGATGTCGACTGCCAAAGGTGCTGATAACGTTAACGTTACTCTTGTTTCTATTAACTTTGAGAGTTTGAACCATCAGTATGGTATTCCGAAATGATATGGAACCGGAATACCCTGCCCGGGGGAAGACTGCTGCAGATCCTCTAAAGGGTAAAATCTCCCTATATGTCGATTTCTTTTATGAATGTAACTTCTTGGTGCCCATGACTCACTTCAATGTGGATCTCCTTCGGTACTACGGTTTGCACGTGTCTCGGGTGCACCCCATAGGCATGTGCATAATTCGTCATTTTGAGTTTTGTTGCATTGCGTTGAAGTAGGAACCATTGGTATAAGTTTTTCATAACTTCTATAAAATGTACATGAAGGGTAGCTGGTTTTCTTTTGCTAAACGTTCGAATGTCCCTGCTCACGCTAGAGAGGTTCCTACCAGGTTCCGGGGTTGGAAAGAGCGGTTCTTGATGTTAGGGTAGCCGTCAACAGTTCTTCATTACGACGCCGTAGGTCTTCTGGGCGTTCTTCTAAAGTTGGTTCTACCGGAGCTGTTGGGATGACTGTTTGTTGACTCTGTCCTGACGGGAGTGGTGGTGGTGTTTCAATTTCAATTTCTTCAATCCCGTCTTCGGATTCATCATAATGATGTAACCTCTCCATCGTAGGTATGGGAAGTGAGTTACCGCTGCAGCTTATTCGACCGCATATGGCGCCAATGGAGAGAACTAGAAACTCAATAGGGAGAATGGTTAAGGAGAATCACTACTTTCCATTGATCGATTATTGAACTACACCATTGATGAACTCCCAAAAGCTCTCAAGTACAACAGTTTTCTCTCTATTTCATGCACGACCCCTTTTATATGAGGTCATGGGTATTTATAAGATATGTGTAAGGCCCCAAACCGGGCACCCTACAGTTGGGTCTCATCACTGGGTATTCTCTTTAAAAACCCTTAACTTATTATAAAAACAATAAGCGGAAGTCTTCTTTTAAAATAATTTTATCTTTAAACTCGTTATCCATCTTAACCTTACCTTACGAATGTGTGCACACCAATCCGAGTAGCACCGCTCCCAAGCCAAGACGCAAAACAATCTAACGTACATACAAATTCAGCCACGCTGAGTGAGTTCTAATAGTTTATTTTAAGTAAAAACCATCTCCTCGCAAATATCATTTATATAAACGCAGGACATCCCAGTACTTTATAAAACGGCTTGTCGTTTATTAACATATAGGTAACTCATCTTACCGACCCATCCCCATAAGGGTCCACCCAAGAGTTTGAACCATCAGTATGGTATTCCAAAATACCTTTGAAGAGGATTCCTCAAGATGTTTTGAGTGAATTAAAGTGGTGGTATGTGAATGTCATTACAGGTGAGGCAGTAGTTGAAGACATGAATGGTAGAGTTCTAATGAGATTCATTGATGCTATGAATATTATTAATTTCTCTAAATTTGATCAAAAGATGCTAAAGCGTAGATAAATTATGTACACAAACGAACGAAGAGAACAAGCAATGCAGTACAAGAGGGTTCTGTATGTGTGTATTAAACATGGAGTGTGTGCAGGAAGTGAGCTACCGGAGACATGGAAGAGCAAGACATGAAGAAAAAGATCAAGTTGTTGTCAAGGGGGAGTTTGTTGGAAAAGTGTTTGTGACAACCAGCTTTGTAGTAGAATAGGTCTTTATATTTTGTAATGTAATGTTTTCTATGTAATTGTTAAGTTTTTGTAACAGGCGAACTTAACAATTTCGCCTAATGTATTTGTGGTGAACTTATAACTAAATTTGGCGAACTTGCTAAGTTCGCCTGTAGCAGATATGTGTTACCTATAAATAGTGCTTAGTCTTGTCATTTGTAACAGTTAGTGATCTTGTAAGCACATTTATCTGAGTAATACAAGGAGCTTTCAGTGAATCTTGTCTTGTGTGTTTATCTTGTGTTCTTATCCGTACGAGACGCGTTTATTCATTAGGATTCCGCACTACGAGTATTCATTGTGTGTTATACGTCTGAGATCGATCCGTAGACCTGCTGGGACCTACAAATGGTATCAAAGCTAATGCTCTTGATTAGAGATCATCGTGTGACACCGTTTCGTTCTGATTTACATCAAAAGATTGAGATTTTTGAAGCTTTGTGTATTGCTGGGTTATTTTAAAAGTTTTTGATAATGGAGAGGCTGATTTGATCAACTGAGGAGGTGTTTTTTGTTGAAATTGATCCGTTAGAAGTGTTCTAATTCATGTTTTGAAGAATCCTACGGATTGAATTTGCTTAATTCTTACAAAATTGCAAGATAAGTTGATTTTCAGTCTAGTTCTAGTGTTTGGGTGATAGAACAATCTTCCTTGTTCTTCAGTGGAAACAGACGAACTTGTACAGGCAGTTACAAGCGAACTTGATCCAGCGAACTTGTTAAGTTCGCCTTAGCCAAATCAGGCGAACTTGACCAGCGAACTTATTAAGTTCGCTTAGACTTTGTAAGGAGAATTTACCTAAGTTCTCCTAAGGCAGAACTTGTTCAGAAAGTTTCTAAGTGTTGAATTTTTCAAGATTTCAAATATGTCGAGTTCAAATCATTCTAGTGTGAATAATATGACTCATTTGTTGAACTATGATAATGGAACTGGTACTCCAACCAAACCACCAAAACTGATGAATTTGAAAGATTATTCTAACTAGAAAAGTCGGTTTGAGAACTACGTTAACATCAGTGATACAAGCATGTGGATTCCAATCAGTGAAGGATACAAACATCCTGTATATACTTATATGGGAGTTACAGATACACCAAAACATGTTTCAGCTCTTACTACTGAAGAAAAACTTTTGTATGATCAAGAAAAGAAAGCACTTGCTACTTTATCCATGTGTTTGCCTTTAGATATATACCACACTTTCAAAAAGTTTACTACTTCGCGTGATCTTTTGGAAGGGTTAGCCAAGAGATGTGAAGGGAGTACAGACATAAAAAAGAGCAGAAGAGAATTGATAAAGAAACAGTTTAGTGTGTTCAAGCATTTTGATGGAGAAACCATTGATGAATTGATGTCAAGATACTATCATTTGTTAAGTGAAATGTTGAACAATGATATTGGATACAAGAACAGAAACGTACTTGAAAATTTTCTGGATGCATTACCAGCACACTTTGAGATGTATACCATTGTTATCAAAGAACAGTCAGGGTTTGATGAGTTGAGTCTTGAAGATCTTATGGGAAAGATTCAATCATATGATTTGAATAAGCAAAAGAAAGATACAGTTTATCAGGATCCAAGCATTTATTTTGGTAAGGGTACTTCTACATAGAAATCTGGAGTTGCACTATTTTCTGGGGATATTTCTGATAGTCTAAAAGAAAGTTCTTGTAATGAAGGTTCATGTTTTGTTGCTTCAAGTTCTGGATGTTCTCAAAATTCCAAGTGTGATAATCACTCGTGTTATCAAAAAGATGTCTCCTAAAGCTGCAGATGATATGATGGCTATGATTGCTTAATTTATAACATCACATGAAAACTTTATCGGTGGCAAAATCACTGATCCTGATATGATTGAGGAAGATTTTAAACAATTGGATAAAGATGTTTTGAAAGAAATGAATATACAATGGAATATGGCTTTATGGATGCGGCAAGGAAAGGAACATTTGAAGAAGAATGGAAAGAAGTTCATTGGGGCATCTAGCAAAACAAAGATGGGTTTAGACAAGTCAAAAGTAAAATGCTACAATTGTCAGGAGTTTGGGCACTTTGCAAGGGAATGCAACAAACCAAAAGTTCATAATCAAAATTCTTCAAGTAACCAGAACAATCAAAATAAGCAGAATACTTCCATAGCTTTGATGTCTCAACATGATGAAAATTATGACAGGGGTATTCATTTGGATGATATTATTGGTCATGTCAATCAAGCAGTTATTGTTGAAGTTCATTCTGAGGATGTTACTGATAGTAGTTCTTCTGATGATGACTCAACTGATTCTGAAAGTATTGATGAAGTTGAAGAACGTATTATTCAGAGTTATAAATCTAAGTTTTCAACTGAAGAATTACTTGATTATAAAGCTAATGGGAAGGTGACTGAGAAGATTGCTAAAATGTTGTCTGAAGCAAATGCATTCATGGCAGATTCTAAAAAGGTACAAAAGGTTGTTTCTTGTTCTAAATGCATTGAATCTGATTTAAAAATTACCAGATTGTGTGATGACAATACAAATCTGATCTGTGATATGAAGGCAATTCACACATCAAACCAAACTTTAGAAGAAAATGAAAAGCTTTTGAACATTAGAATTGAATCTTTAAAAGGGGATATTAGAACTTTACAAATTAAAGTAAATGATCAAGCATTTCATCTTGATGTAGCATATTCTGAATATGAAAAGAAAATTAATGAACTTGCCCAATCACAGACAGAGGTAACCAAATTGATGAGAAAGCTTGAGGGTTATAAAAATTCTAGTTTTTTTGTTGGAATATTATGATAAATCTACAAGTGAAAATGTGGTGGGAGGTATAGGTTATTGTCCTTCTTTTGATGATAAGGAAATTGGTGGGGGAGTTGGTTATTGTCCTCCGTTCATTGGTAACTATACTTCTCGTAGCATTGAGACAGTGATAGAAGAAGATCTAGAGCCAAAAACAGTCCTCAAGGTGAATCCTGTTATAAGAGAGGATATGGTTTATGATGACTCTAGTGATGAAGAAAGTTTTGATTCAGAAAAAGTTGAAGGCATTGTGAAAGTATGCAAAGTTGATGAACCTGACATGGTTAAGAAAGTAACCAGAGACAAATGTATTTTAACTAAACCAGATGAAGGTGTTGAACAACCAAAATCTAAAAATGTGAACCCTTTTGTGAGCATTGGTTTTGATTCTCAAGAAACTAAGATAATTGAGAAAACTTCAACTCTTGATTTTATTAAAAAATAAAGTTTATTCAATAAAATCCAAGGTTGTTCAAACAACTAACACTGACGTTCAATGTGAATCATCAAGTTCAAAGGGAAGTCAGAATGAAAGGTATGTCAGGGTATACAAAGAACGACGTGTTTGCTTTCATTGTGGAGTTGTTGGTCATATTCTGAGAGATTGTCCCGATAAGAATAAGGGAAAGTGTTTAGAAGATCCCAGGATGGGAAGTCCTTTCGTTGAACCACCAACAAGACCGGTAAAGAAACCTGTGATAGCCAAACATGTTGATGTCAAGTTTGTGAAGAAATATGCTTCTAAATATGAAGTTTCAGTTCTTGAAAAACCAAAGGATGAGAAGATTGAATCTTCTGGAATTAAGAAAAGTGGTTCCTCAGTTGTTATTGAGCAAGAGAAGGTCAAATTGTCTAGACCTCAACGTAGAAGAAGAAACAAGAGATTAAAGAAGCTTTTAGAACAATCGGGTGTAAAAGAATTTGGTGAATCTTCTGAAGTATCAACACAAAAAGAAACTGCTAAGGTTCAACCACCAAAGAAATCTAAGAAACAGGTTTTTGATTCTGAAAAACAGTCTCCTAAAATAGAGGAGAGATTTGATTGTGTCTTAAAAGAGATTGTTTATTTCGATGAGTTGGGCCGACCCAAGACCACTATGTCTTGGGTCTCCATTACTAACTGATTTTTAATGTCTGTGTGCAGGGGACTCCAAGGAGGACTGTTGGCAACCACTGGTATGTTGATAGTAGATGTTCTCGACACATGATAGGAAACATTAACTTATTGGAGAATGTGAAAGAAATACAAGGTGGATATGTAGCCTTTGCGAGGAAGAAAGGCGGCAACATTTCTAGTCTAGGAACAGTTTCCAATGGAAGATTGAGCTTTGATAAGGTCAACTATGTGGAGTAGCTCGAACATAATCTTTTATCTGTTTCACAAGTTTGTGATAAAGATTTCTCATTTCACTTTAATAACTCAGATTGTTTGGTGTTGAAGCCTGGTTTTGAGATACATGAAGAATGGATCCTCATGAGAGCTCCGCGAAAGAATGATACGTATATGATCGATATGAGCACGAAGACGACATCTTCTTCTGTGCCAACTTGTCTTCTATCGGAAGCTTCTGAGTCCGAGTCAACTTTGTGGCACCGGAAAATGGCTCATATAAATTTTAGAAAAATGAATTTCTTAGTGAAGAACGGGCTAGTTTCTGGTATCCCATCAATGACATTTCAAGTGAACGAAGACTGTATTCCATGCAAGAAGGGGAAGCAGCACATGAAATCTCACAAATCCAAGTTGACTAATTCTATTGTGACTCCTCTAGAGTTGTTGCATATGGATTTATTCGGACCTAATAGTGTCAAGAGTGAAGGTGGAAAATCATACTATTTGGTAGTGACTGATGATTATTCAAGATTCTCGTGGGTGAAATTTCTGGTTTCGAATGATGAGACGTCTGATATTCTTAAGTTCCTAATTGTCGGGCTTCAAAGTTTGTTCAAACTGAAAGTCAGGAGAATTCGTAGTGATAATGGAACAGAATTCAAGAATGAAAATATGGGTTTATTTTGTTTACAAAAAGGCATTCATCATGCATCCAGTGCTCCTTATGTTACTCAACAGAATGGTGTGGCTGAACGGAAGAATAGAACGCTGATTGAGACGGCTCACACAATGTTATCTGACTCGAAGTTGCCCGTGACTTTCTGGGCAGAGACAGTAAACACAGCTTGTCATGTTCTTAATCGTGTTTTAACTGTGAATAAACACAACAAAACATGCTATGAATTGTTGAATAACCGGAAGCCTAACTTGGTACCTATTGCCTTTTGGAAACCCGTGCACTTTATTGAAGACTAGTGACATTCAAACCAAATTTAGTGAGAAGGCAATTGCAGGAATTTTCGTGGGATATGTTGCAAATTCTCACAACAAGCGAGTTTTTAATAAAGAAACCAGACAGATTGAGGAATGGTTTCATGTTGATTGTGACAATCGTTCTGTTCCTCAAGACGCCTAAGGACCAATATGGGCTTTTGATTTTGATGCTTTGTTCAGATCGTTTAATGTTCATCCTAAGATGTCCCATGTCGAAGCAGATCTTTTATATCAATCATGCTGTAACTATGATTCAATTGTCGATCCACGATCAGTTGTTCCTATTGTGGTTCCTTCTCCGGTTGACCCAAATGGAGCTTCGTCCTCAGGTACACCACAAGACAGTGACAGTGAGAATGATGAAACTGTGTTTCAGGAATCTTCTAATGATTTCCAGAACATAGTTGATGATTCGTCTACACTGGCACAGTCTGAGGGGGAGATACTTTCTAATCTTGATGCTGTGATTCAAACTTCTAATATTCCTCAAACTCGTGTACATAAACATCATCCGACTGATAACATTATTGGTGATTTGAATGCAGGTGTTCAAACGAGACATCGTTCACTTGCTGAAAATTCTTGTTTATATGCACAGCTTGTGGATACAGGTATTATGGAGACATGTTTGAATGCTTGTTTTATTTCCCAAACAGAGCCAAAGAATGTGGCTGAGGCGCTTGATGAAGATTGTTGGATCGAGGCTTTGCAAGAGGAGCTGGCTCAATTTAAAAAATTACATGTTTGGGATTTGGTTGACTTACTGAAAGGCTCAAGATCAATTGGAACAAAATGGGTGTTTAAGTGCAAATGTGATGATCGAGGTGTCGTGGTACGTAATAAGGCAAGGCTTGTTGTTCAAGGATTTAACCAACAAGAAGGTATTAACTATACGGAATTTTATGCTCCGGTTGCTAGGATGGAAGCTATACAGTTATTTCTTGCTTACGCATCGTTCAAGTGATTCAAGGTATTCCAATTAGATGTGAAAAGTGCTTTTCTGTATGGAAAGGTGAAGGAAGAAGTTTATGTAAAACACCTCCTGGTTTTGAAGATCACAAGTTTCCAGACAAAGTGTTTAACCTTGATAAGGTGTTATATAGTCTTCATCAGGCCCCTCGCGCTTGGTATGAAACTTTGTCAGTACACTTACTAGAGAAATTGATAATATTCATAGCATCAAAGAATCTCATTAGAACTTTACCATTCATGTCTTCAACTACTGCCTCACCGGTAATGACATCCACATACCACCACTTTAATTCACTCAAAACATCTTAAGGAATCCTCTTCAATAGTATTTTGGAAACAGTTTTAATAGGCTTAAATTTACATCTCCATATATTCTTCTTAGAAACTGTATCTGTTTCCTTAAATCTTTTTCCCTTCTGTGGTTTCAGTCTTTCATACTTCCCTGATCCTCCTTCTATTCTTATTAGTTTGGCAATTGACTCAGCTATTCCATTTCCTGGGGGATTAATCAAGGGCTTGGTTGATAGCCCATTGATTTCACACCTTAGTAAAGAATTAAAATACTTCAATATTGGCTTCAGATACTGAACACCGTCCTTTTTATGGCAAAAAGCTTGAATTCATCATCATAAAACCAACTAATAATTCTTCCAACACATTTAACCTTGTTGACATATCTTTCTTTTTGAATTGGAACTAATGGAGAAACTGGTAAAACCTTTTTCCAATTCTTTACCATTTCTAACCATTTAGTTTTCGTCATGCCAGTATCTTTATATAACTCTTGATCTTCAGAATTATCTGCAGTAGTATCAGAACTAGGCTTGAAAATTTCATGATCTGATTCTTCTGACTCTGCAATTCCTTCAGAAATTTCATCAGGTATTACATTATCATGAATTAAATCCATATCAACATTCATTCCATCATAGCCTTCATAACTAATCTTATTTGTGTCTCTTTCAACTTCAAGTTCTACTATCTCTCCTTCCTCAACCTCAGACCCATCATCAACAACCATCTCTTCATCTTCCATAAAATTATCAAGATCCATCAAACATTCTAACTTGTCAGCTTCATCTATATTGGAATCTTCAAAAATGGATTCATCTAACATATCAGCATCAGCTTGAACACCAAACTTTTCTTTAAGAATATTATATTTAGCTTCAACAATCTTATCAGACTCCCCCTGAGCTAATGAGGTCATGGTAGCATCAACGTTTTGACGCTCTTCTGAACCACCACCAACATCTGGTTCATCATCATTATCTTTATTTGCTTTAGTAGTATGACAAGCATCATCTTCAACAATAACAACCTTCTCCCCCTGAGCATCAATACGCTCTATCATCTGAGATAACAAGATTTGCATTTTTGCAATCTGTCCATTTTGAGTATTAATAGCTTGATGATGTTGAGATTCACTTGCTTTAAGCACATCCACTTGAGCTTGCAAACTTGTTACTTGACTTTGTAAAGAACTGACAAGAGATTCTAATGCCTGAATTTTTCCATCCCTAGAATCAGAAGTAGTAGAAGGACCTGCTTCAGCATTATTCTGGGACACATCAGGAGTTCTCTGTGGAGTAGTAGACTTTGATGGAACTGGACTAATAATCAAAGAGTCCACAAAGTCCATATCAACTTGTGCAACATTAATAGCCGAAGCCATCAATTTAGGAACTTTAGGAGCTTGAGGAGCAAAATCGGAATCTGACGATTCGTCTTGTAACGTTCTCTTTCCAAGAACTGCACCGGGAGGAGGACCCCTGACCGTCTTGCGTCTAGGTAAATGCATCTTTTTCTTACCTAGAGACTTCTTCCTCTTAGATACCATCTTAGTCGGAAGAGATTCTTTCTGAGGAACCTTCTACAATTGATCATAATGGTCAGGACTGAAATCTGGTGATACAGCTCCTATATGAGCATTATCATCTTCATCAGTTTCAGTAGCACTAGAATCAGTACTAGAACTAGAACTTGAACTAGTAGTTGTATCTTCAGCTTGAATTTGTTCAGCCTGAGGTGGAGAGGGTATAATAACATTTTTTTCGTTATTAACATTCTCCTCCTGATGTACTTCTTCATTCACAATCACATTCTCATTATTTCCAGCATTATCATTATCATTACCATCATTGTTATCATTATTATCAGCATCATTATCACCATCAACTTCATCATCACCTTCAACTTCATCTTCTACATTGTCATCTTGATTTTCATCAGGTGGTAGTTCTAAAGCAGGATCATCATGAATCCAATTGTTATTTGGAGGAGCAACATAACCAGGATTGATTACGTGCCCAAACAATGGAGTAAGCACATGAATTAAAGCAGGATTTTGTTGTTTAATATTCATACAATCCGTGAAGATTCTTTTTTTCATAGGAGTTAGACTCAACCTTGGGTTCAAAGGTGGTAAATTAGGAATGAGATTATTGAGTATAACTTGCAGGAATCTAGGGTACATTAGAAAACCCTGACCCGGAGGTGGAGTAATATGTGCTATCAACTCCCGATAGATATATAGAGCAAAGTTGAATGGTCTATTCAATGTCAGAGCTACCATAGCTGCCTGTAATGAAGTCTTCAATCCATCCGTACCAGCTTTCCTAGGAGATAGACACTGAATCATAACATGCATAAAATACCTCCATTGTCCCACAAGACCCCCTTTCCTTGCTTGAAAGTCATTTTGTCTTCCAGCGTATCCCATTCTTTGAAAACAACCCATTATTAAAGGATTAGACAAACTAATAGGGTCATTATTTGCACCTCCCAAAGCCAAAGTTGTTCTAATGGTCTGTATCGAGATTGCTATATCTTGTTATTTACAGTAGCCCTTATCACATGAGGTTCAACATCCGTGTCTTATTGGGCTGTCTCCCAAAACTGTTGAATGTAAAGTTAATATGAGGATTAGCTAACAAAGCTACATTTAGCCGTGACCGGTTTAGAAAATTTATAATTTCTTGATAATTTGCTGCTTCTGCCATTTCCGAATCAAGTAAAGCCACCTGATTATGTTTATATTCAACCCGACGATCCATGACCTGTTGAAAAAAAAATTTATGATTAGACATTTTGCAATTTTTAAAACAATTAAAACAACAACAAAAATAAACTGCAAAAGAAACAAAAAAATTTAAAAAAACACAACAAAAAATTTCCAAGTCTGAAGTCCTTAATCCCTGAGACGAACTTAATAAGTTCGCTTAGAGTTACAAGAGGTGAACTTATTAAGTTCGTCTGAACAAGTTCGCTCAAACAGGTGAACAGTTATAGAAATCCAACTTGACGAATTTGATGGTATAATCTCAAATCCAAGACACTCAGCAGATCGCCAACATGAGATATAGGCATAGAAACAATCAATTTCAGATAAAGCATCAATACACAAGCACATCACACCGAAAGACAGTCCGACAACCCCTCGATAAAAAGTCAGTGATTCTGAATGAATCCATGGATGAAATGATGAATTGTTACCTTGATTTGAGTCGCAACATAGTTTTGAATGAAATTCTGGAACAAAAGATTATGATATCAAACAAGAATTTGAAATCTGAAAAGTTCGCCTAAACCCTTACAAAGTCGCTCGATAAGTTCGCTAGAGAAAGAGATTAGGTAATGAAGAACAAGTTCGCTAAAACCATTAAATACTCCTCAGATTAAGTTCATCAATACAAGCGAACTTAATAAGTTCACCACCCCAGGCGAACATATTAAGCGAACAAGCTAAGTTCACCTAATCCATACTTAACCAAAATTTTGAAAATTTTCACTTTTCAACTGTACCACTTGATCCAAACAATCTTCAACCTGTTCAGCAATATAATCCAAAAAAAAAGAAATTTTCATGGAAGACATAAATAAAATATTTTTGATATTTTCTGATAAAGACTAACTAGAACAAATAAAAGATATATTTTTGAATTTTTCAAACTTTTTGTTAAAACACACTAAAATCTTTTTTGTATTTTTCAAAGTGAAATAAAGCAGTAAACAAAGAAAATAAAATCTTTTTGGATTTTGCCTGTACATACTGAATCATATATTTTTGTTCGAACACTGCGAGTAAGAAGATCATATCAGTATCTTGATAAATCACCCACACATTCTGGATCTAAAATCCCTAGCAGATCTAAGGGTGACCTATGGCATTCTGTGTATATACAGATCTCAGTTCAGTAAATAAGCAAGCAACATTGTGCAATATAACATGATATCTCAGCAATGAAATTCTCAGAACCAACACAATTTTATCATTCACAAACTATCAAACTTTTTGAAAGTCATGAAATGATACCCGATAAACTTCAAAGTAAACAAGATCAGATCATGACATGCTAACTTATTCATACCGAATTTTCAATACACTACATGTCAATTCAAGTTGTCAGCATTATAAGATTTGAAACCAAAAGCGTTTTTATCCCACTTTCTTGTGAGTTAGTACCATTTATATGAAAACAACGTGTACCCCACATATATGCCAACAGAAAGTAAATTTGCACTATCTTCAAGACATATAAGACTTTGTGCAAAAGAATATGTATGTCAACCTCCAGGATGAAATTACATCAATTAACACAGGAAAATAAGCAGTTCCCGAAGGATATAAAGAATCATAAAGATTCAGATTCAAGTGATTCATATAGATTGGCTTGGCTTTGATGATTATCAATAATATCATGTAACAGATGAAAGATTGAATAAAGAATCGATTGATTCAATAATTCAGGGTAATGTGGTCTAACTATTATCTGGATCTCTTTAATGAATCAGGATAATCAAGTGATTTTGATTCAAGGGCAAGTATACGCTTGACAGATATTATCAAGACATATCTTAGTTCAACAACACATTGCGTGTTTTTCGGGGCATGGGCAGTGAAGTGAACTGAAAAATTATGCTAATGACATAATCCGATACTAGTCTCATGAAAATCTTAAAGTCTCATATTCTATATCTGATAATGATCTTTTAACATACACACCCGGCATAATATGGGTTCAAATCACAATTGTGACAAAGATCATTATGTTTTCACACTACTAATGGTCTAAAATCTCTTGTAGCCTACTGATAATTCAAATTACATGAATATATCTAAATTAATAAATTATAGAGTCAATGTCAAGCAGTCATGAAGCTATCATTTCCTGCTTATGCAGACTAAGAAATTTAGATCAAATCATATAAGCACAAACTTCAAACATAAATATAGAAAACAGGTAGTCATTCTATGGTCATGTGTGTATGATTATCTACTGGCGTACTATCATTTCTTCTCTAACTTCAAGCAGTGTCGATTTTATATTTTTCAATTTGTTTGGATTTTCTGAAAGCAAGTAAACTATTGAAACTAAAGCATCAAATTAATAATAAAAAAAATATAACTTTCATGAAAAACCTTTTTGAAAATCTTTTCACCCAGGATTAATCATTCAAAACATTTGAGTAAGAAATTCAAACCATGACCGATCGAATGCTTTGGTAAATAAATCAGCAAAATTATTATCCATATGAACTTTCACCAACTCAATTAGTTTCTTCTCTGCAGAATCTCGGATGAAATGATGTCAAATTTCAATATGCTTTGTTTTCAAGTGCTTCATAGGATTATTTGTGATGGACATCGTGGCAGTGTTGTCAATAAACATTGGTGTCTCTGTGAAATTCAGATCATAATCTCTCAACTACTGTTGAATCCAGAGAATTTGGGAACAACTGGCTACAGCAATGTATTCGGCCCCGCAAGTTGAAATTTCAACCGATGTTTGCTTCTTGCATTTCCAGGACACAAGTCCGTTTCCCAAGAATTGACACCCACCAGACGTTGACTTTCTATCTAAAGCGCAACCTCCATAATCTGAATCTGTAAAAGCTTTAAAATCAAAATCAGAATTAATAGGATACCATAAACCCAAACTTGATTTACCCTTCAAATATCAAAAAATCCGCTTTACAGCAATTAGATGAGATTCCTTCGGTTTAGACTGAAACCTCGAACACAAGCATACCACGAACATAATATCAGGTCTTGACGCAGTTAGATACATTAAATATCCAATCATTCCTCTGTATAATCTACAATCAACTTCCTTTCCTTTTGAGTCAGAATCTAATTTGTGATTAACCGGAATTGGAGTACTGAACGCTTAAGTATCTGACATCTCGAATTTCTTCAAAATATCTGACACATATTTCGTTTGATGAATGAAAAAACCATCTTCTTTTTAATCAACTTGAAGACCTAAGAAAAAAGATAACTCTCCCATGCTGCTCATTTCAAATTTCAACTTAATAACTCTTTCAAATTCTTTACACACATCCACATTCGTCGACCCAAAAATTATGTCGTTGACATAAAATTGAACTAGTAAGATATCCCCCCTGCTTTTCTGATGAAAAGAGTGGAGTTAATTTGGCCACGTTCAAATCCATTCTCTAGTAATGTGGATGTCATTACCGGTGAATTAAATTAGTGGTATGTGGATGTCATTACCGGTGAGGCAGTAGTTGAAGACATGAATGGTAGAGTTCTAATGATCTTGTAAGCACATTTATCTGAGTAATACAAGTTGCTTTTAGTGAATCTTGTCTTGTGTGTTTATCTTGTGTTCTTATCCGTACGACACTTAGTTAGGAATCCGCACTACGAATATTCGTTGTGTGTTATACGTCCGTGATCGATCCGTAGACCCACTAGGACCTACATACTTCTTGAATAAATTGCCTTGAAGATCCTCCCATGTGGTGATAGAGTTGTCAGGAAGGGTGTCAAGCCAAGTAGATGCGCGACCAGAGAGCGAGAATGGGAAGAGACGCAAGTAGATAGCGTCCTTAGACACACCTGTGATATTGAAAGTGTCACATATGCGTGCGAAGCGGGACAGGTGTCTGGGTGCATCCTCATCCTCGAGGCCATGAAATTAAGTGGCATGAGTGATCGTGCTCATGACATGTGATGGGATCTGCCATGTATTGGTGTTCGGAATAGCCGGGCGAGTGATCGAAGATCTCGCCCCGCTGACCCCGTCACTGGCCCTCTGGTGCACTGTACGCCTCGCTGGTGGGTCAGCGTCGCCCATGATAGGAAATGGAATTGGGCTAGTAGAACATACCTGGGATTTGCGTAACTCTTTCAAACGCTCCCGGAAGTCGCGGGAGCGCTCATGAAGCTCTCGTTCAGGCTCTGGAAAAGCTGAATAAGGTGGTGATCCCTGCAAACGGGTATTGTGCATAAACAGAAAGACACAAGAAGGAAAGAAACAAAGACTCAAGGACAGAAAGACTCGATTCTAAATTAGACTCACAAATAGTACGTAGGTCAAGCACACAAACAAGACTCAAAAGAAAATAAAATAAAATAAACCAAAAATCAAACAAAGAACTAGTCAAAGTCAATACTGCTATTGCCAAGTGTCCCCAGCAACGGCGCTAAAAAACTTCATGTGACCCAGACGGTCTATAAAACTAATGAATAAAAACCTAACTATAGTCCTAAGTAATAAATGGAGTACCTTCAACTAAACAGCACTGGCAAGCAAGTGGACCTATCGAGTGTAGCACAACTTAATGGTAAACAGAGTTATCGTACCCTAGAGACACTAATATAACTATACTAGACTCTGACTCGGACTAAAGATTGATTGATGGGGGGTTGACTACACTAAATATTAACTAATAATGCAGCACAAGATGAAGAACTAAGGAAGAAATCAGAGATAGGAAGAATACTACCTAGGTTGGAATCCTACTTGCAAAGCACAACTTCTACCGGTTCTGGAACTAAGATGGATCTGGGTTTCTAAAGAAACACCTCTAGACTACCTAGTGGATCCCTAATCACTCGCAGGGTGTCACCAACTAAGGAACCTACAAGATATAATAACTCACAAGATAGTGGATTACCTTTCGGTCTCTCCAACAATGATAAAGTACCCAAAAGACAGATCACCTTTTAGTCTCACTGTCCACAATACATTCGAAGAATGCACGGGGTAATCTCAAGATAAGAACTATGACTCGGAATAGCAACAATCACTAGACACCTAATACCAACTTCCTCTCAGACAGCTGACACTCGGATTCCTAATGACGAAGACTAAACGCTGATCTCTCACTTCTCGGGTATTGAGACAGGATACACACTCAGTTCTAAATAACACTCAACCACAACTGCTATGGCTACTATCTCTAGCAAACCACATAAACAATCACAAACCCTAAAGTCTATGACTTAGATACGCAAATCAAGCCGGAAGACATCCACAATCAACGTACGGAATCATAATTAAACATACATCAGAACTAACCATATATATTCATCATAATTAATATCAAGAAACCTTTTACAAAATCATTAAACCATCATCATAATCCAAAACCAGATAAAAATCGTAACTTTAACAAGCAATCATGATAAGACCCAGGCAGTATCAATGTTTAGCCAAGGATCATGTTCAAAACAACTACAACAGAAGTAAAAGACATCATCATGGTATCAAACATAGCAATTCAAAGATAAAAATCAAATCTTAAAACCAAAAACGCTAAATCTAAGGAACCCGGAAGCAAAGTCTTCAACTTTCCTCTTCAATTGACCTCCTAAGCTCCAAAATCGCCTCTAGTCTCTCTCTAGACGGCTAGGGTTTTTTTTGCATAATAGCATTCAAATTCTAATATAATTCGATTAGGGTTTTTTTTCACGGAATTTATGTCTCTCGCGTACCGCGAGACAATGGGCTGGATTCCTCGCGTACCGCGACGAACAAGTTAGTCGGGCGCGCTTTCTTCTTCCCTCGCTTACTGCGGGGCTTTCTTCTTCCTCTCTCGCATACCGCGAGAACATGAAATTTCAACTTTTTGACTTTGAGCTTGGGGCTTCATTTTCTTGCTCGGTTTCTTCATGTATTCACTTGTAATCTTCACGAGCACCTTCAATCATAACAACGACTCAATAGTATATAAAAACGACTCAAAACAAAGATAAAACTAATCAAAACGCATGAATACAATAGGAATAATGATGTGTGCTTCGCACTACATTAGTTCCCTTTTAGCTTGGGATTTAAACGTTTACGGGTTACATCCAGGTCCCTTGGTTTCTATTTCACGCAATTCAGTCTCGAATTTAACATTAAACGGCCAACCGGGTCATTAATTAACATAAACACGCCCCACACGTGACAAACCTTGCTCATGATTATGCTAAATAAGGGCTCGGGTCGTCCACTAACCTGAACCATTTTTTTCTGGATTTCCAGGATGTTACACTATGAGTGAATATTTTCATTCCCAAGATCTAACTGAATGATGTTGACATATCCTCTCCTATTTACGAAAAGCCTTCATACATTCTTCATGCCACAGCCACGTCATCATTCTAGGCCCTGCTCTTGCAATCGGGTTCTTTCTAGAAGCTTAATCAGGTTAGGATCGTGTGTTACAAGACTATCGTACGTTTTCAAGTTCCGGTAGTCAGGTTTACATGATTTATTGAACCGGACTGAAAACTAATAGATCAGTGTGGGAACCTATTTCACATGGCTTGTGTAACAAAACCGGGTCTTTTGCTTATGGCGGCTATTTAATACGGCGTGTTGACTGTACCCGAGAAGAGACATTCGGAGCGTCAGGCGTCTTATCGTGCGGCTGCCACCAACTTCTGCAGAAGGGTCACTTTGACAAGTCGCACATCTGATGGCATATCTGTCAGCCTTTTGAAGCAATGCCCCCTAGGTCTTTTTTCCCGCCTATTTTTACCTATAAATAGAAGTGATTCCTCCCTCTCCATTTTTACCTTCTTATTGGCTTCTAATTCTTCATCCTTCTTGTAAGTTTTTCGCTCTTTTTCTTCCATCATCTCTTTCTCTTCTTTGAAGACGACGACTGCCAAAGGTGCTGATAACACCGACGTTACTCTCGTTCTGATTAACTAGAGTACCGAGCGCTTTCAGAGTTGGAAACATCAATATGGTATTCCAAATGACATGGAACCGGAATACCCTGCCCGGGGGAAGACTGCTGCACACCCTCCAGAGTATAAAACCTCCCTATATGTTGATTTCTTTTCTGAATGTAAAACCTGGGGGCCCATGACTCACTTCTATTTGGATCTTCGGTACTACAGTTGGCCATCGTAGGTGTGAGTAGTGAGTAGCTTGTTCGACCGCGGATGGCGCCAATGAAGAGAATTAGAAACTCAACATGGAGAATGGTTAGGGAGAGTCACTACTTTCCATTGAAAGATTATCGAATTACACCATTGATGAACTCACAAAAACTCTTAAGTACAAGTGTTTTCTCTCTATTTCATGCATGACCCTTTTCGTATGAGGTCATGGGTATTTATAAGCTATGAGGGAATATATGCATTCCCAAGATCTAACCGAATGATATTGACTTCTTATCTCCTATTAGTGGAAAACCTTCATACATTCTTCATGCCATAGCCACATCATCATTCTGGCCTGGTTCTTGTAATAGTATTCTTTTTCAAAGCTTAGTCGGGTGAGGATCGTGTGTTACAAGACTATCATACCTCTTCAAAAATGTAATATTTTTCATTTCTAATTAGTAATATTGTGTTTTTATTTATTTATGTATTAAGCTAATTTTGATGAGCGGAATCAACCCGAAGTCTCAAGAAATATGTAAATCGATTTGATAAACTCTCAAAACTTAAACATCATGACACCAATAAAAATAATTCCTGGTTCCAACTTGTTAGAACATTATAAAGTAACTTGTACTTGATGTGTGCACCTAATAATTCTAAGCATAAGAAATAGAAATATATGAAAAAAAATTGTTTTTATATTGTACGAGTGCATAAAACTTAAAAGCATGATACCAAATTCGTTACAGAAGGATGACATGAGTGTTAAATTTTAAGTAACAAGCATTTTGTATAATACCCTATTATGATATTGTCAATGTTTTAAAATTTGGATCCGACATTGCAAGTGGTTACATTAGAAACCATTGGTGTCACCAGTTCGGTTACTAGCTAATGAACATGGGTGGCTCAACCTACTCGAGGATGTCAATCGGATTATTAAATTTGGAGGCATTTCAGTGACTTAGTGAAGGTCACTCACACTTGTTTGAGCAGCTACAATGAGGAAGGAGATTTTAGAGGACGGGATCTCTAGAGATTGATCTTTGGTTTTTATGGAGTTCAATTTCGAGTTTTGGTTTGAATTCTCCCTAGGGTGAATGTCTTCGTAGTCATCTTGAAACAAGTAATCTTGCGATACTATCATTTCGATCATCCATTCATTCATTCATTCGATTAGAAATCTTTCACGTGAATAAAACTTCCAAGTGTTAATACAACATTTCCCAAAATGAAGTACAAGTTCCTACTCTTAGTGATACTAACAAAAGTCTTCACGCTTGCCAAGAAGTCCTAAACCTGGCTTAGTTGACATTTAGTTGCTCTTGGTTTAGCTTTGGGGCAGGCGTTTCTGAGGTGGTCATGGCTTCCACACTCATAGCACACCCTTTGGTTATTATTGACTGCGCAAAAATATTTCGCCAAGTGGCCTAGTTCTTTGCACTTAGCACAGGTTAAGCATGCCCCATAATGGTGAAGGTTGCATTTGTCACATTCTGGTATTGACCCTTTATACGGCTTCCTTTTCCGTGTACTAACCTCATAGTTCTAGGTTATCTTCAGTTTCTTGCCACTCCAAGTCTTCTTCTTTGCAATTCCATTTTGCTTTCTTTTCTATATGTCTAAAGCTCTGGCTTTCATCATTTCATCTGTCAGGATTCATGTTTGTAGGATGGCACTTTTTAAAGTGGTTAATTCGGCAGACGTGGCCATGATGTGGATCTGGGGAGTTAGACCCATGAGGTAACGGTTGATCTTCTTGGTTTCCGGGGTCACCATGTGTGGTAGTAGGCTTGTCAGTTCGAGGAACCGCTTCGTGTATACTTGATGCTTGGCACCAACCATGATTAGATTCCAGAATTTCGTCTCTATTTTCTACATTTCATCCTTAGGGCAGTATTCCTTAATGAGTAAAGTCTTTAGCTTTTCCCATGAGAAAAAAAAAATATCCTGCTTGCGATCCTAATTATGTTTACAATCCTAACACATCGGAATATGATACAATTAGCTTACCAGAATTTGGTAAGCTTAATAACCAAAGCAAATTTTATGGTAAGCATGAAAGATGCACATGTTCAAGTCGTTGGTAGGTTGATGCATGCTGAGCTAAAATGCAAGACGAGTAGTTGACACCTAAAGGTCCTAATCAAAATTCTTATAGAATGTAAGCACACTACATGATATAACTCTAATTCTGGTTTTCAAAGCATAATGATAAATGGCAAATGTCGACTTAATTATCATGTTAGTTTTAAAAATTGAACGTGAATAATAGATAAATAAATAGGAAAATTCCTCAAATGTCCCTTTTATCGTTTGGGTTTACCATCTTGTCCATGCACGATTTTTTTTTTCTTTTGAAATGTCCCTACCAATAAACTCGTTCGACGGTATTTAAACACATGGGACGACAGTACTTTCCCCCAATCAGAATATGCCATGTGTCACGGTCAAACGACGTTATATTTATTAGAATTGAAAACATTAATTTTTTTTAGAATTGAAAGGTTAATTTTTTTAATTTAAAAATACCGTCGTCCGACCTTAAATTACCGCACTCCGACCCAGTGGTGGAGCCAGAAATTTTTTCTAGTGGGGTCGCTTTTTTCGATACTCAAATTTTTTAGTTCCCGGCTCCGCTTTTTTTTTTTACCAATTCGGGTCGGTCACATAGTAAGATACGATACGATAAGGAAAATGCATCGTCATTAGAAAACAAATGGTAAAAATACAATGTAATTATAAGTAAATAAAAAAATATTAGATCATATAGTTGTTCTCTACGGGTTTTCATCTTTTGAAAACGATCAATTACATCTTTGACCGAAACATTTTTAAAGAACATTCTTTCAATGTAACACATACAAGAATCGTTCATATATTCATCACCCCTCCGGTTACGCAAGTCCTTTTTCATATGCTTCATTGAAGAAAAACATATCTCAACACTTGTCGTTGCAATCGGTAAAACTAATGATAACTTTAATAAACGATAGACCAACGGACAATCAATGTATAACCTTGTTTCCACTATTTTTTTGCAAGATTAGATATACCATTCAATGGCCGATTCAAGGTTGGATTTTGGAACTTCAAACAGAACTCCGATCGTCGCTACTATCCCTAGCTCCCTTTGGCGTGGTTTTTTCTTTTAATTTTTTTATAATTAGGTTTAATACTAATTAACTAGTTGGTTTAGTGGCTTAATGGATTATGGATCAATTCACTAATGGGCAATGGGCATGGGACTATGAGCTTACAAAAATAAATTTAACTTACAGGCTTATTAAATAAATCTAACTTATTAGCTTAGCGTTAGTTAAATTTAAAAAAAAGTAAAATTTTATATTTTTCTCAGGGTTCGAGGTCAAGTATTTTTGTTTTAAAAACCAATGGGGTCAACCACGAAAAAAGACTGGGGCTGCTTGACATTCCCGTAATATTCCGCTACAAAAATTTTGAAATTGAGTGGGGTCGGTTGACCCTGGTGCCAAAAGCCTACCTCCGCCCATGGTCCGACCTTAAATTACCGTCGCCCGACCTTAAATTACCGTCATCCGACCTTAAATTACCGTCGTCCGACCTTAAATTAAGAATACCATCGTCCCATGTGTTTAAATACCGTCGAACGAGTTTATTGGTAGGAACATTTCAGAAGAAAAAAAATTGTGCGGGGACAAGATGGAAAACCCAAACGATAAAAAGAAAATATCAGGAATTTTCCTAGATAAATTCAACTAAATTGATTAGTCAATTAAAAGAAATTGGCCTCGGGTAGTTTTTTTGTGGGGGCATAGGATGTCAACTTCAAGAATATGAATGATGAATGATGAATTTTAAGAAATTATTAAGAATGAGACCACCACCCATGGTGGTTTGAGAGGGTTATAATATTCTTTTGTGAATTGTGTGTTTTGTTTGTGTTTAACATTCAACTAGTTTTTACCCTAAGCGTTTCGTGGTGGTTTGGTTTGACTCGTTTGCATGGATAAAACTTACATCGAATCACAGACTTGTTATAGCGTACGATAAAAAAACACTCGAATTTGAAAAGAACTTAGTCTAGAACGTTGAAATTTTTTTTTTAAGAAAATTGCGCATTCCGTTGTTTAAAAAATTTTTACTAACGCTTAGAAAACGTTGTCGGGTCCATCGTTAATAAAATTTAAACGAAAACGAAGGCGCAACGGTAAAAATAATGTTAATAAAAAGGAAACATAAAACTAAATAATAAAAAAGAAAAAAACAAATTAAAAAATTTACCGATTCGGGTCGTCGAAAACCATAAGGCGAATACCGATACGGATCCCGATAATACCAATATCGACAATGATATTATTCGCCCATAATAGGTTCGGCTTGTAACGGTACCACAACAGTAACGGCACTCGCTATAGGCGACGATAAAAAAATTCGATTTTGAATACAACTCCGTTTTAAAAAAAATTATATCGGAACGTTGACAAAAAAACTACAAATAGCTACGCACTCCGTATTTTGAAAAAAGTTAACGAACGAAAGTTATTAAAAGAAAAGAAAATTAAGAAAATGAAACGGACTAAAAACGTATATTATATATACCATAAAGGTTAAAAATAAAAATATAAAAAAAATAATAATAAATACGTGACACATACTAATTCATAATATTCGTGTTATTATTTTCATGAATTCCACTCATCAGATTGTAAACTCAATATATGTTATGTAGAAATTGTTGACATAGTAATTTTTTAATGGTTCAATCTTATAAAACTTACGAAGATATAATGCATTTAGTTACAAAGGCACATATGTATATAGGGGACAATTTCACTAATAATTGGTTTTTCATTAAAAAATCCTAAGAATTGGATTAAACGAACTCCGATTGAGCTTATTCCAGCGGCATTGGAACCGTCTCATCGAACCCTAACCCGGACCCAAAAACCTAAATCCCCCTCCACCCGCACCCCCAAAAACCTAAACCCTCCCTCCAACCCCACCCCGAAAAGCCTAAAACCACCACCCTCACCCCCCAAAAACCTAACCCCCCCCCCCCCAACCCACCCCCCCAAAACCTAAACTCACCCCCAAAAACCTAAACCCCCCACCTTCACAAAAAAAAAAACCTAAACTATAAAATCTAAACCCTAAAAGCTAAACCTTAATGCTAAACCATAAGGCTAAAACCCTAAAATTCAAACGTAAAATCTAAAACTTAAAAGCTAAACCCTAAAAGCTAAGATGGTAGAGTTCGACGAGACGGTTCCAACGCCGCTGAAATTAGCTCAATCGGAGTTTGTTTGATATCGTTTCTTAAGGTTTTTGTCATTTCTTAGATTTATTAGCGAAAAACTACTTATTAATTGAACATCCTCCTATGTATATAATCAAATATCTGAAGTACTCAAATCAACAATGTTGATGACAAGAAAGAAACCTTTGTTGAACCCGTTTAGTATCGCAAGAAGGTAACGATCGAACCAACATTTCAGCTTGAACAAGTTGTTCAATTCTTTTTATTATAACTTGAAAACGATTACAATTGAATGAATTATTATAATTTTTTGAATTGGTGAATGAATAAAATCAAACAACTGAACCCCTATTTATAACTATTCAAAACTTGCTATGAAAGTTTTAGACTCTTTCTAGAATACTAACTAAAATAATTCAATTACCAAAAATAAACTAACTTAATGACTAAGTTATGATTATAACCCTTCAACTTTACGATCTCTTACAAACCGCGCCTTCGAGATCAACCGTACCGTCCTTGATGTTGCTAACTTTATCACTCCCTCTCAACATCAACTTTCATGTTTATTCCTTTGCAAAACTCAACTAGCTTCGGTCCTGGCAAGCTCTTAGTAAGCATGTCAGCTGCTTGCTCATGAGTATATATATACTCCAGGCTTATTTCCTTCTACAACACTTTCTCCTTCACAAAGTGGTAATGAAACCCAATGTGTTTCGTCCTTGCATGAAAGGTTGGGATCTCAACTAGCTTGATTGAAGACATGTTATCACAACACAAAGTTACTTAATCATTCTCTAGATCTTGGTTCAAGTCTTTCGTAAGTAACCTTAGCCATGTTGCTTCTTGCGTAGCCATAAAAACTACTCGATACTCTGCTTCTGTGGTAGACAACGACACAGTTGGCTGTCCTTTGCAACACCAAACGATAACACTACCTCCCAACATAAACACATAACCAGTTGTGGATCTTCTCGTATCCAAATCCCCGGTGTAATCCGCATCATTATATCTGACAAGTTCTAGCATCGAGTGTTTCTTGAACTTAATGCCATAGTTCAAAGTTGTTTTCACATACCTTAGAACTCGTCTCACAGCTTCCACATGTGGCTTTCGTAGCTTCTGCATGTACCGGCTTAAGACCCCTACAACGAAGGCTAGGTCCGGTCTAGTAAAGGTAAGATAGATCAAACTACCAATTATTTTTCAGTATACGGTGCCATCTTCTAGTTCATTTCCTTTATCAACACATAGCTTCACGGCTGCATCCATGGGAGTACACGATGGTTAGCAATCAAGCATACCAAACTTAACTAGCAAGTCATAATAGTATCATTTCTGGTGAAGGACTAGATCATCGGCTTTGTAGTCAACTTCTAAACCAAGAAAGTGGCTTAGTCTTCCAAGATCTTTCATATTAAACCGAGTGCAAAGGTTCTCTTTCAATTGGCCAATCACTTCTTCATTGTCTCCGGTTATGATTAGATCATCCACATACACAAGGATGTTCACAACTTTAGTCTTGATCGGCTTAACAAACAAATTAGCATCGGCAGACGCCATGCTAAAGTCATTATGTTGTAGAAACTCGCTTATCTTTCCGAACCACGCCCTAGGTGACTACTTCAAACTGTATAGGCTTTCTTTAGTTTACACACGTATTTGGATGTTCCTTGCTTTTGAATTATCTTGGTTGTTCCATGTGAATCACATGGTCCAATTCACCATACATAAAAGCGTTGCTAACATCCATTTGCCAAAGGTTCCAAAACTTACATGCTGCAATGGCAAGAACAATTCGTACCGTGTTCAACTTCGCCGCCGGACTGAAGGCATCATCATTGTCGATTTTGACTTGCTGGGAGAAACCACGAGCTACTAGTCTCACTTTAAAACAATCAATCGTCCCATCTGCTTTCCTCTTGGGTTTAAACGCCCATTTTTTTATAACAGACTTCACACCGTCGGTTTCGGGACGATGTAGAGATTTTATTTCAGACTACATGGCTCAAATCCATTCTATTCTTCTAGTAGCTTGTAACATCCCAGAAACCGACAAGTTAATGGTTCGGGTTAACGGATAACCCGAATCCCTGGTAAACAACATTGTTAACAAGGGTTTTCACGTAAAGCTTGGATTACCGAAATTAGAGGAACCGGTTAGTCGTTTATTTCATAGTTCGAGACGGAAACGTGTTAGACGTAATTGGAGGGACCCGAAATACAACGTGTAATGGTTTAAATACAATTAACGGGCAAACCCCTGGGAACTTCGTCCCTAGGTGTGCGACAGCTAGAAGAGAGCCGCGAGAAAGAAAGAAACCGGACGGGGGGAGCAAGACGGCGGCCACGGTGGTTCCGAGGTGGTGATCCAATCACACAACTCCGTTAATGTAATTCCTTTTACTCTTTATCGCATTCTAATTGTTCTTTTTTGTATTTGGTTATCGGGAAGAGGGTCGCAGCTGGTGGTGGCTAGGGCTGCCAAGTCCATGGCAGCGGCTGTGGAAGTTGCAGGTGGTCGGTGACGGCATGGTGGTGACGCGCAATGGTGACAGGCGGCAAGAGAAAGGCACGAGGATGACCCGGTTGGCGTGGTGAGCACCTGCGGAGATGGAGAGAGAGTGTGGGTGGCGAGCTAAGGTGTTGTGTCAGGGAGGCGGCTGTCGGCGGTAGCGGTGGTGGTGTACTACGACGACAAGCAGGGGAGATCGATGATGGTAATGTATCCGACGTGTGAGATGGCACGGCTGGAGTCTATCGGTGGTGATAGGGGTCGTGGAGTTAGCCGATTAGGTTTGGCGCGACGAGGTAGACGATGGTGACGGCATGGTGGTGCCCGGTGGTGGAAACGTGGGACAGCAAGGTGGCCGGGTATAGTTTTTTTCCCGGCTAGGGTTGCGTGGATTACATACACGTAAGGAAACTCGGCTCGTGTACACGTGTTTCGTAGGGCTAGGGTTGCATGGATTACATGCACGTAAGGAAACCCGGCTCATGTACACGTGTTTCGTAGGGCTAGGGTTTTGCATGGTCACGTGCATGCATGAGTTGGAACCCGGTTTGGGTATTCGGGTTCTAAATGGGTCAAGGAAGACCCGATTCTTGTGAACCGGTGAAACTAGGGTTTCGTGGGAAATGAGCGAGGAGCTGAGGATACGAGATATAGTGTTATAGGTTATACGTTATTCGACGTACGGTTTGAACATACTCTGATATTGGATCATATGTTATACAGGTTGGCGGTTTTGTGCGAAAATACGGTTGCTGAGCAGGACGTGGATCTTCGCAACAGGTGAGTTTCTAACCCCCTCTTTACTGATTTTACTGTTTTGGGGCTATCGTACATACATGTATGTTTTAGAATTATAATTAAACATGTTACGAGTTTTGGGGTAAACCCTTAAGAGCTTTATGTGTTAAATGTTTAATAACGAACTTAATGGTCTATGTGGGGTCCTTAGGTCGTGAGGGCTAGAAGCTAGTATGATGTTTGTGTGTCGGGTAATGACTCATGCAGGATTAGTCGGGTAATGAACTTAAACGGGTGGAGGGTATATGTAGGATGTGTTAGCTGGTGTGATGTTATGTGTTACGTGTTTGATGTTGTGTGTGCTTGCGTCATTGTCCTTGTGACATGATGGATTTTGACGTGGAGGACGAGGTCCTTCGGGAAATCTCTAAGGGTGACGATGCCCTTTGGGGGCATTGATGAGCTCTGAGTATGACGAAAACCCTGCCATGGGCAGTTGTGACGAGACATGTAAAATCCTTCGAAGGTAAGTGTTGTGAGTGTATATATATATATATATACTTGGTTAAAATGCATGCAAGCGTTAATTTATATTTATGGTGTTGTGATGTTATTGTTTCGGTATTGAGCATTTGATTGAGTTGTGTGTTGAAACAATGTCATGTTTATGGCTAGGTGTGATAGACCTTGTGAGAGTCTTAGTTAGGGCTTTTCAGGTCTATGTCTAGGGGTTAGTCAAGTTCACTAGACGTCGTGTTGACATGTATAGTAGAGTACAAGTTGGTTGAGTAGTAAGTTCGATCCATGACGGTGAGACTTACGGGGTTATGACATGTGGGTTGAGTTTTGGGTTGCTGAACCCTTATGGGAAATGTTAGGTAATATGGGTGACTAGTACTATAATAAAGGACAAATCGTTTTATAAAGGACCTTACAATTAAATGATATTTGTGATGGGAAATACTTTTCGTTAATACAAAATATTAGAACTCACTCAGCATAGCTCACTTGTATGTATGTTAGATTGTTTTACAGGTGGGTTCACATGACGAGGTATCTTGGCTTGGGGAGTGGTGCTACTCGGATTGGTGCGCATGCATTCGTAAGGCAAGGTAAAGAACGATAATGAGTCAAAAGAGATAAAATTATTTTAATTAAGACTTCCGCTGATTGTTTTTATAATAAGACTAGTGTTTTTAAAGAGAATACCATTGATGAGACCCAACGGTAGGATGCCCGGTTTGGGGTCTTACATAGCTTCTTCATAGGTCTCTGGTTTGATTAGACTGTTTTCAACTCTTGCAATATTAGCAGCATACTTTGGATTCTTCCTTCTTTCACGAGTAGACCTTCTTAACTCAGATGGTTCTGCATTTGTTCTCTGATATGGTTGTTAGTGGATTCCTGTTATCCATGGGCTTAGGTTCTGAGTTTCTTGCACTCGACTTCTTGCGCTGAACTTTCTTCATCGTTGAGGTTTAGGACTATGTAAGATGTTTCAAGTTCCTTTATAAATTCATTCGTGTCTGGACGGACTTTCTTTTCACTTAACCACCATAAGGAATTTTTGTCAAAGATAACATGCCTCGACAAATAACACTTCCTTGTTACCGAGTCACAGCAATGCCACCCCTTTCTCTCTTAGTCGTACCAACGAATGTACACCATATTGCCTTTTTCATTGGTTGTATGGATCATTTATTTAGAGCCTTCGAAGAAGGTTCCTTCTAGAGTAAGAAGGACGATGCACGAAGGTCAACTGAGATTGAGGCGTATTTGACAAGTCCAAACATGCTCGAATGCACTAATTAAAGAGGTGCTTCGGTTTGGAACTTTGAATCATCAAATGGTAATTGATGTGCCTTCTTGTATTGACACCTAGAACATACAATCTCCAAGTTTACTTCTAACTGAGGGAGTCCAATAACCAACTTCTTTTTCATCATTAGGTCAAGTTTATCATACCCGACATGATCTAACCGATTATTCCATAAATCTACATTCTGAGTTCTGCTGGTTCTTTCAACATATGGAGTTTCTACTGAAAGAATGTAAACTGCTTCATTTCTTCTTCCTTATAGTATTGATTTGGATTTTGTCTCAAATTCATCAAAAATTGTCACATCTTTGGGGCCGAATAAGACATACTTTAAGGACGTGGTTACTTGTGGTACCGAGAATAATTTTTTGTTGGATATAGGATGTCCAATCATCGATTATATCAACGTTACTATCGAGGTACGATCCAAAGAGTTACACTTTAGCCAACGAGCAATTAATAATGTTTAATCGTAAACACTATAGTTCACGACTAGCGGAATTTTAATTCGGTGGATAAATATTTAGAGAAATATTTAAACGTTCAATTCGGTAATTAATTATTTAGAGAAATAATTAAAGCGCAAAAGGTTTGGGTGTTTAAGAGTTAAACGTAATTGGTAAAATATACGGATTATTTATAATTAGTAAAGCACAGGGTTTAAAAGAAATTAACAGTTAATTACTGGGAATTAACAGTTAATTCTTAAGGGGTGCATTCAGTAAATTAGGGGATTATAAATATATCCTTAATGCTAAACCTAATAACCATTCCAACCACCACACAAACCTTCGTAAAGGAGGGGAGGCCGACTCCCCCTTTTTCGGCCGTTTAACACCGCCGCACCACCTGCCGCCTCCGCCAGCCGGCCGCCCGCCCGCCATCGTTGTGTTGCCGTGAACCGTGAGACAGTTTCCGTTGCAGCGGGTTTTCATGTTCTGTCACTAGCAAGACGCTCGTTGAACCTAAGTGTGAACCTTTCGGTTATCGTCTAAGGTATAATTGTTTACCCGCTACGGTTGGTTTATACGTGTGTAATCGGATCACTGACGCGATACCGGTTTAGAACCATTAACATGTACAACCGCTTCTTCTCATTAAATCTGATTTATTTATTTAATTAGATAAAATTAATTTTGTTTTGAAAGTTAAAACTGGTACAAGGATTCTCAACAGTTGTATCAGAGCCACATTTACATGCGTTTAGACATATTAGTTATTTTTTCAATCTTATATTTTATTTGTCAAATCTTTTGTTTGACAAAAAGATCGTTCCTTTTTTTGTTTGGTTTGATTGTGTTTGATAAATCAAGCTCTAGTGACCCGTGATTGTATTTATTTATTTTGGTTTTATTATCTTTGTATTTTTATGAGTTATTGGAACCCGTTGTAATAGTTAGGTTTATTTTATTTATTTATTTTTATTGTAATTGATGCGTGTAAACTATATATATATATATATATTGGGAGGTTCAAATAAAAAGTAGTTTTTCGGTAAGAAATCTAAGAAATGACAAAAACCTTAAGAAACGATATCAAACGAACTCCGATTGAGCTCATTTCAGCAGCGTTGGAACGGTTTCGTCGAACTCTACCATCTTAGCCTTTAGGGTTTAGCTTTTAAGGTTTAGATTTTACGTTTGAATTTTAGGGTTTTATGCTTATGGTTTAGCCTTAGAGTTTAACTTTTAGGGTTTAGATTTTATGGTTTAGGGTTTTTTTTTAGGGGTGGGGTGGGGTGGGTTTAGGTTTTGAGGGGGTGGGGTAGGGGGTTTATGTTTTTGGGGGGTAGTGGTTTTAGGTTTTTTGGGGTGTGGTTGGATGGGGGGTTTAGGTTTTGGGGGTGCGGGTGGAGGGGGTTTAGGTTTTTGGGTCCGGGTTAGGGTTCGATGAGATGGTTCCAACGTCGCTGGAATGAGCTCAATCAGAGTTCGTTTGACCCACTTCTTAAGATTTTTTAGAGAAAAACCATTTTTTAGTGGAACAGTCCCTACATATATATATATATATATATATATATATGTATATGTATATTGCGGAGGGATCAAGAGAAAACCACAAATTTAGGTGAAAACCGAGAAAACCACTACAAGCCAATAAAATAATTTATAGATTTTTTATTTTTTAATTTACTTTTAAGTGTATTAATATAATATTACACACTTTACCAAAAAATTATTTTACGCATTGTGTTTTACGTATACATAACCACAATTTTTTTGTTTTTTGTTTACGTTACTTAAATGATTTTTGGTAAAAATGTGTAATATTACATTGATACTCTTATAAATAAACAAAAATAAAATAAAATAAAAAATAAATATTATCATATGATTGGTTAAAATTGGTTTATTTTAGTGGTTTTTTCGGTTTTCGGCTAACTATGTGGTTTTCTCTTGAACCCATATATATATATATATATATATATATATAGGGAATGTATCATTTGAAAACTCATAAATATTTTGAGAACTCGTGAGAACTTGTCAAAAAACAAATCAAAACCATTTTTTTTGTTTTTACTACCTTTATTACTAGAATACAACATAAAAAAATGAATTTATATATTTAAATTTACATGTATTCATATATTAAAAAAATATACACATGTGTAAGTTTACCACTTACACATGTGTAAGTGTTTACCATTTGCACATGTGTATTAAATTTTTTAAAAATAATTTAGAGGGAAGAGATGTATTAATTGGAGAGATAAATCATGGTTTATGTTTTATTTTAATAATAAAGGTAGTGAAAACAAAAAAAAATGGTTTTCATTAGTTTTTTGACGAGTTCTCACGAGTTCTTATATATATTTATAAGAATTTTTCACACAATTATAGTTTTAAAAAAGGTTTTCAGCAAAGACTAACTACACACACAATAGGCAAGTATAACTACCGGTTAGCAATATAGCAAAGGTAAGAACCGGATATGAATCCGTGGAATGCGATAATAAATCGAAACCAAAATCTAATCAAGTGATGGTAAAAGATATTTGAAAGTGGTTTTAAGTAACTAGTATGCAAATATATAAAACTAAACTAAAATCACACAACTAACAATCAAGGAAAGAAAATCACTTCGGTGTCGAATCCATCTAGAAAACATTCAATAACAATCATGGAAGCATGGCAAGTACACGAAACATATGTTGACTAAACTCTCGTCAGAGACATCTAATCAAATGACCATTCGGAAAGCTACAATAAATTATACAAACTGACCACCTAAAATCATGCAATTAATCTCACATGTTGCAATTATGTTAATGTTTATAAAGATTGAACTAGTTTTCGATCAAGGTTGACTAATCTAACAACTAGTTGGAAAGATAACATGAAAAACACAATATCCACCTCAAGTTGATTAAAGTAGATAACAATATGCACTTCTTCAACATACAATGTTCATACAAAGATTACATAAATTAGGGGATTATGTCAGCAAATCCTAGATAAACATAAATCTAAGCATGAAACATCATAACAAACACTTTGTCATTCCAAACATAAGCATAAGGATACACATTCAAGAATCATAAATCATGAACAAGACTTCATCCACCATTTCAAGTCAAAAGCCATAAACTAGCATACAAACATACACCAATTCATGAATATAAGCATAAAATATAAGTTTTCCAACATTATATAGCATACACAAATACAAGTCTTGCAAACAACTTTAGATTCTCAAACACATAATTTCATTGAAGAATAATCACACGATTGTCATTATATTAACACAATCCTTGCCAATAATTCATAAATGTTGTCAAATGTAACTAAACTTCATCTAAACCAAATGTAACGCCCCAATCCAGGCACCCTACAGTTGGTTCTCATCATAGGGTATTCTCTTTAAAATACTCGTTTTATAACCTAATCATACAACGGAAGTCTTTCTAAAAACAATATTCACCTTTGTTACACATTATCCTTAATAACTTTACCTCATGATTGCCTACACACCAATCCGAGTAGTACCACCCCCTAGCCAAGATACGTCCATACAAAGTGTAACGCCCCAATCCAGGCACCACGAAGCTCAGTTGTAAAACAATCTAACGTACATACAAAGTTTAGTTTAAATAGAAATATCCACTGTCGTCAGGTTTTGTAGGAGCCGTAGCCACCGCCAGTCGCCACTACTATCCTACATCACTACCATGATCGGTCACCAAGCACCACCACGGCTGAAGCTGGCCACCACCATCACCCCTACCCTTGTCGACCACGGTTGAGAAACTAGAAACCCTAGTCGGTTATTCACGCTAAACCAAAATGAAGAAATAAAAAGAATAAGATGGAGGGTTACTTTTCATGTAATGGAGTCCCCCGGTTTGTCGCTGTCGTAGGTCCATCGCTTGACCACCGTCGTCCCCTCCTTATCCGGCGTCCCCTCTCTCTCTCTTGCTCTTCTTTCTTCTCACTGCCTAAAATACACTTAGGTCGAATGGCCTAGGGTTTGTGTTAAGTTTGTTATTAAAACATTCCCGGTTTACATCCGGGTCCCTGAGCTCCCCTTTTGGGCGTTTAGATCCACACTGCTCCTCTTTTGGCTAACCGGTCCCCCATAATTCAAGAATAGGGTTTTACGTGAAACCCTTGTTAACCGTCTCATTTACAAGCGACTTAGGTCACCCGTTGCTCAAATAATCCATGCGTAGATTTTCGGGATGTTACAAGTCTACCCCCTTTAAAAGAGGATTCGTCCTCGCATCTTGTGTTGGTACAAACCAACACGACTTATCTCTCCGTTCCCATAGCCCGTCTGTCGTTTTCCACGAAAACCTAACTTCATATGCATGCACGTACGTGTGCCACGCAACCCTAGTCCTCTTCTTCTCGTAAACACCAACTCGTATTGGGTCACCCTTGACCCGTTTAGAAATCATGTGCCAAACCAATTTCCCACGCATGCATGTATACAAGCCATGCAAGACTCACGTCGGAAAACTCTAGCTCTACGACAGCACATTTATCGAACAGATTTCCTCCCATGCACCACTACCATGCATCCCTAACGTATACCACCATCGTGTACCACCGTCATGCACTTCATCTTCCTCGTCGGGCAACCCTAGCCAGACCACTCTAACCATGTACTCTGTATCATGTTGCTGCTGTGATGCTCCTCCTTACGTTGTCCTTCGTCGGCCCTCTACTGCACCCTCGCTGCCACACCACAGTCATCGTGCCCCACTATTAGCCACCCCCACACCCGCATCCATGCCGCTTCTTCACTGTCGTCAGGTTTTGTAGGAGCCGTAGCCACCGCCAGTCGCCACTACTATCCTACATCACTACCATGATCGGTCACCAAGCACCACCACGGCTGAAGCTGGCCACCACCATCACCCCTACCCTTGTCGACCACAGTTGAGAAACTAGAAACCCTAGTCGGTTATTCACGCTAAACCAAAATGAAGGAATAAAAAGAATAAGATGGAGGGTTACTTTTCATGTAATGGAGTCCCCTGGTTTGTCGCTGTCGTAGGTCCATCGCTTGACCACCGTCGTCCCCTCTCTCTCTTGCTCTTCTTTCTTCTCACTGCCTAAAATACACTTAGGTCGAATGGCCTAGGGTTTGTGTTAAGTTTGTTATTAAAACATTCCCTGTTTACATCCGGGTCCCTGAGCTCCCCTTTTGGGCGTTTAGATCCACACTGCTCCTCTTTTGGCTAACCGTTCCCCCATAATTCAAGAATAGGGTTTTACGTGAAACCCTCGTTAACCGTCTCATTTACAAGCGACTTAGGTCACCCGTTGCTCAAATAATCCATGCGTAGATTTTCGGGATGTTACAAGTCTACCCCCTTTAAAAGAGGATTCGTCCTCGCATCTTGTGTTGGTACAAACTAATACGACTTATCTCTCCGTTCTCACTCATGCACCAAACCATCTGGTGTCAAGCATTCACCTTCACACTTATCGAATCTACTACTTTGCTCTGTAACTCGACCACCATCCTTGGTGTTCAAAGGAGTAATCTCCATTGTCTGCTTTCAATTCTGGGGCTTGTAGGTTTTCACCTACACATTCCTTCATTTCTCGGCCTTCGAACCATTACCCAACAGCACAATACTGATTAACACGTTTCTCCCTCTACATCCTTAACTAGCATGTTACACGACTGTCTGTCCAACTTTCGTTATTCTGGCATTTGTCGGAAGTAACATTTCGTGGTTGCCCTGAATAATAGCCTTTTCATGAAGGTTTCGTTGTCATTATCCTTACAACACCTTGTTGCTCTTAAGGTTCTTAACAACATCGTACGTATCATTTCAAGTACTACATAGCACAACACTGCCAGTTTTTCGTCCACCTAACACATTTCCACTTCAGCTCACGGGCACAATTGTCTTTACCTCTTGAATAATCTTGATGATCTCGTCGCTCTGACATTAATTTTCCCAAATATACTTCTTTCCTCGGACGTCTAGAAAAATTGGCCGTTCTTCCAAATTGAGGTCGCCAAACCTCTCGCCTCATACCCTAATCGCCATCTTGTGATGATTTCTCAAATCAGGCAACACTGCCTTGCCCAGAAAGGTACTATGTCTATCCTTCTCTGATGATCTCCGGGAGCTTGTGCGAAGCTCCTCTCGTTTCTCAAATCACACGTTCCTCTACTGAGGTACTTCTTCACTTTATTCCCATGTGTCCAATGCGCCCCCTAAATATGCACATACACTCAACACTATAGTTACCTTCCTCAGCTCTAGATGTTTCTCACAAGCTCACCTATCATCTCAAGGTCTGTTTCAACAGCCAAGCATTTTGATGCTCCACAGGAACTTGCCTTAAACTAGTCATATGCTTACCAGCGTAGGCATTTTTTTTTCAGTCACTTATGTGCAATCCTGCACTTACTCATCATTCGTTCCACTTTCCTTGTCGTTGCTCTATCAATACCACGTGATTACCGACCGCGTCTCATTCATCAAGTACGAACATGAAGTCTGCCCTAGCATAAGTCTCAACTATCCATCGTCTCGTTCGAAAGAAACATCCCTATTCCTCTGGTATCTCACGTCGACAGAATTCCTCCTATGGAACGTATTCCATGGAGACCCTTTCGTCACTCCGTTCACTCTGTGCTGAATTCTTCAACGTCGTCATCTCGATCATGTCAAAATTATCTTTGGTCAACCATCCACGTAACGTTTTATCATCAACTCTCACAGCTCCACCCATTTGCTTCGTGCTCAAAATTCCCGAGATATAAGCATAGGCATCTCCTTAGAGCACCTCACCAATCGTCTAGAAAAACGTCAAAACTCCTCACATCACCTCATTCTATCAACATTGAGTAAATCATCAAGATAGAAATACTATGCTTGGGTACACTGACCCCCGTCCTATGCACGACTAATCGTGTATTACAAGGACACATACCAACACAACATAATGACAGAACACACAATGTTCTACATACGTACTAGTAACCCTACTTTCTAACTAGCATAAAGTGCACACATAACTAGCTAGACCTGAGCAAATCTGTGTGTATACGATATGCCCCGTCATTTATTAACACACAAACTCCTGAACTTCCCTCTTCTTTTCATCACAATGGTAGCCCCTGCCACACGTCATCACGTACTCACACAAAGTTCACACGGCCGTACCCTGTACGGGTCATACCAAAGGTTCAGGATGACTAACTACTCAGACTAGACACAAGACATCACCTCACGGGTTACAATAGAGGCTTCATACACTAGACATCATCCTAAACATTAATACACACCCAAATACATAACCAAAATTTCCTACATGACCTCGTCCTGAACATTTATACACACACAAGATGTATAATCATAACTCCCCATAGGACCCTGTCTTAAACATTCACACAAGGTGCAGTACACCCATTACACTTCAAAGATCATCTAGACATTAACACATAGGTGACACTATCTTAAGGCCGTAGACACAGACAAATTCAAATTTATGTCTATAAAATTCTATCTGCACAACCTACTCAACGATGCTCTCTAAGAATCACATTAAGCGTGAACTCACTCCATTCAAAATGAAATCACGTAATCACACATTACCGCACATAATCAACAACTTTAAAACACAATTGTACACCATCACAAACACAATTATCATTAATTATGTTCAAACAATCAAGCAGTAAAACTCACAATCAATGTCAAAAATCAAATAGTCAATATTTGAATTAAACATCACACCACATAAACGTATAATCAGTCATAACGTCATATCACCCCGGAGTTTCTCATGGAAACTGCCACAGCGTCTAATCATCAAACAAACGAGCATCCTAACAATGCCCACAAAATCACTACCAGATCACATCAGGTGCATCTGTTGTGTCCTCCTCTAGTTCCTTCTCGTTACATTCTAGGTCATCCAGTGGGTCCTCCTGAAACAAAGTTCTATTAATCGCTGCAAGTGGTCGATCTCTCCACCATGCGGGTCCACCTCCTGGAGGGAAATCACGTACAGCTGACACTGCCCTCCTTTTCCATACAGTCCTTTCAATCATAGCACCACACAGCATGTCGTTGATCAAAGCTCTAGTCACACTTGGCGTGAGAAGTGCGAACACTACTCCCATTTCACTAGCAGTTTCATCCACAGTTGTCGTCTTCTTGACTTGTCGTTCTGCATTCCTCCTAGCAAGAGATCCACGCCTGACTGATCTTGTATCCTTCGTCTTAGTCATCTGATCCTACTTAAGATAGAACACTCAAGCAACTATTATAGGTAACAAATTCAGAATATAAGTGTAACCAAAGACAACAGAATCACGGTGATCAAATGAAATTGGTTGCCCACGTTACTACTCGAATTCTAAACGTTCCGAATCATATTCACACTGGCTTTCTACCTTCCACACAATTGATGCACAATCATCCCACACAACTCACATACACACAATGCAATACTACCACGTAGTCACATGTATCACAATAATCACAACATTCTGCTTACAAAACATAATCACACACGGAATCACTAAACCACATAATCATACGAAGCAACTCCACATAGTGTTACACAACACAAGTGATACTCTATCAACCAAACTCAATACTAGAAAACGTACCTCTCGGCTCGCGGTTACTCGTGGTGGTATTCGTTTCACCCTCGTCCCATTTTCTATTTAACTTAAGGTATTTTATTTTAATAAAAACACCAATTTTCTCTTAAACCATGGCTCTGATACCAACTTGTAAAGCCCCAAACCAGGCACCCAACAATTCGTTTCACCCTCATCCCATCACAGGGTATTCTCTTTGAAATACTCGTTTTATAACTTAATCATACAGCGGAAGTCTTTCTAAAAACAATATTCACTTTTGTTACACATTATCCTTAATAACTTTACCTCACGAATGCCTACACACCAATCCGAGTAGTACCGCCTCTAGCCAAGATACGTCCACCACGAAGCTCACCTGCAAAACAATCTAACCTACATACAAAGTCAGCTACGTTGAGTGAGTTCTAACAGTTTAGTTTAAATAGAAATATCCACGTCACCATTAATATTCGATTTCCACTTAGGACATTAGTGTCCTTTATAAATTAGCTTTAGAATTTATTAACAAATAGATAACCCTATTATCTCATAATATCCCATACAACTTATCCACCCAAGACTCATCCTATAATTATAACCCAGTAAGTCTCACCGACATGGATCAAACTTACTACACTAACTACTCGTAATCTACCACGGGTATTTACCCGAAACCCGGTTAACACAACCAACCCCTAGAAATAGGCTTAACCCACCTTCACCAAGACTCTCACTAGACAAATGACACGACTATTGTAACCACATCGTCATCATCCCGACACAACGGTCAAGCTAAAGCTATGCACCACATCAATATCATATCACACACAGTAAATATAACTCAGCACTTGCATGCAATTTAAACACATACAAATGCACATAAACACATACCTCTTCACATGCACCCTCGTCAGGGCGTTCGACACACCTCGAGCTCATCACTAACCTGCTGGATATTGTCACCTTTGGTGTTCTCCAAGGTGACTTTGTCCTTCACAATCTCGTTGCCGTGTCATAGAGACAATGATGCAAACCCACAACACAAGCATAAAACACATAATATCATATTTCATTTACACGACTAATTAACTAGGCCTGCACTCCACACATAGCCTAGGATAACATATCTTGCACACACCCATAAGCATTTAACTTATATCACAACTCACCTCAACTAACCCTTAACGCGGCACACGTCAATAACTCTTCCATCCCTAGCCCACATAATCTCATAGAGACTCCAAAGACCCTCCGACTCATTAATGAATGTTTTAGTTTATAAACTCCATTGGGTTAGAACCCAAAACTCTTAACACGTTTAATAACATAAACATATCTTGCAAGCATGTATGATAGCCCCAAAAACAGTAAAACGTTTAAGAAGTAGGGGATTAGAAACTCACAGGTTAAGTTGAGTCCCAGCCCTTGCTCTGCAACTCGTCCGATCGCTCATGAACAAACCTGTCAACGCATGATCCATAGATCATATTACTTTCTAAACATACGTTGAATAACGTATAAAAATATCATAAACCCGTAAAGCTCATCCCCACAGCCCGTCAGTCTTTTTCCATGAAACCGTAACTTCATATGCATGCACGTATGGGTGCCACGCAACCCTAGTCCTCTTCTTCTTGTAAACACCAACTCATATTGGGTCACCCTTGACCCGTTTAGAAACCGTGCACCCAAACCAGTTTCCCACGCAAGCATGTATACGAGCCATGTAGGACTCACGTCAGAAAACTCTAGCTCTACGACTACACATGTACCCGAACAGGCTTTGCATGGCACGTGAACGTCTGTACATGCGGGTTCTAAACGCGCCCAGGATAACCTGGTTTGAGTGGACACGTGGACTAGGGTTTTGTGTGGATGAAGGGACGAGCAGACGAGATGAGTGTCAAGATCATTTATATTTATACGTAACCGACGCATGTTTAGAATGTACTCTGACCATGTGATCATGCGTTGACAGTTTTGGGTTTCGTGCAAGAAGACCGTTGCAGTGCAGGAGTTAGATCTTCGTAACAGTGAGTTTCTAATTCCTCTCTTTTAAAAATTTACCGTTTTGGGGCTATCGTACATACTTACTAGAGATGTTTATTGTATTAAATGGGTTAAGAGTATTGGGTTTTAACCCGAGGTGTTTATGAACTAAAACATTCAGTAATGAGTCAGAGGGTCTACGGGGTTGTTTATGAGATCATGTGATTTGGGTCTAAGGGTGGTTATATGGTCACGGGTCGTATAGTGACCTAACAGGGGTTAGTCAGGATTATAGTAAACGGGTCATAAGGGTACAACTAGGAAATGTCATATGGTGTGCATGTACGTGGCATATGCTTAAATAACAAGGTATAGTAGTTGTATGTGTGTTGATGTATTAGTAGTGTGTTGATGTATTAGTAGTGCATTGTGTTACGAGTTAGCCGGGGCGAATCGGGAGGTAAGCTAAACGCTTATGAATATGTGTAGGATATCTTATCCTAGTGTTATGTGTGAAGTGCAGGTACAGTTAATGAATCATGTATGTAGGGTATATTATTATGTGATTATACATGTGTTGTGTGTATTGTGTCGTTGTCCTTGTGACACGGCGGGTATTGTGTTTGCATTGTTGTCATTATGACACGGCAAGTGGGATTGTGGAGGACTATGTCCTTCGGGAGGTCACCAAAGGTGACAATGTCCAGCAGGACAGTGATGAGCTCGGGGTGTGTCGAACACCCTGACGAGGGTAACCCTGACGAGGGTAACCCTGACGAGGGTGCAGTAATGAGGTATGTGTTTGTGTGCTTATATAATTGTGTTAAATTGCTTACAAGCGTTGAGTTATATTTATTGTGCTTGAGATAATATTAATGTGATGAGTAGAGTTAGATTGGTCGTGGTGCCCGGATTGTGATGTGATGTTTATAACTGTTATGTCAGTTGATTTGTAAGAGCCTTGGTCAAGGCTGAGTAAGTTAATATTTAGGGATTTGTTGTGTTAACAAATTGTCGAGTTAATATGTGTACATGAGCATGAGTTATTAGTGTAGAAGTTTGACCTATGTCGATAAGACTATGAGATAACTATTATTGTTATGGGATGAGTCTTGGGATACGAGCTATTGTGGAATATCGGGTGATAACATGGGTTATCTATTTGTAAATGAAGGGTGGATCTAATTTATAAGAACCGTGAGTCTTGGGTAAAGTTTAAATAACTTTTGAGAGGAGATGACTTTTAATTAAACTAAACTATTAGAACTCACTCAGCGTAGCTGACTTTGTATGTATGATAGATTGTTTTGCAGGTAAGCGTTGCGTTGACTTATCTTGGCTTGGGAGCGATACTATTCGGATTGGTATGCAAGCATTCGTGAGGTAACTTAACGACATTAAATAAGTAATTAATGTTTTTAGAAAAACTTTCACTGTAGTTTAATATATTCAAAACAAGTATTTTCAAGGGAATAACCCGTTATGAGAACCAACTGTATGGTGCCTAGTTTGGGGCCTTACACGGATAGTTTGTTAATTTCTTTTTTGTATTTAAGTAGCAATAAGATCGATTAGGAAACACATTCGCAACACACAACACTTCGCAATCAACTATAAGACTTAGCTCTCGATCATATACTGCTCACGTTGCACTCTTTTTACTGATTTATACAAGAACATGAGGCAAGTGACAATTATTCACTTTCCGAGGTTTTATGCCGGAGATCCTCAAGGATTAAGGGCTTTCCTCGTACATCATCATGTCAAATCTTTATATTCGTGTTCATATTCTCATATTTTTATCAAGCACACTACCTCACATACTAAGTTTGGTTACAAAATTAGTCTTGTTAATTTTACCCAAAACAATTTGGTGCCCACTGTGAGGTGAGAGGTGCTTTTTATCTTGAAATCCTTGTTAAAACTTGCATTCAATCACTACTTTTCCAAATTTATTGCAAACATGTGGTACCAAGCTAAGTCAGTTTCTTCTTCAACTCGCTTCAAGCTCTGGGTTGAACAACCCTCTCCTTCCTCCTCCATCATTCGAGAAAAAGAGTAACAATGTACCTAAGAAAACAGCTTTTGCTGGTTTTTCAGGATCTAGATCACCTGCTGGAGGACCTGTGCTCGTTTCGAACAACGACATCCTTACTTTGTTCTCATAAGTGAAGCAGCAGATGGGACAACAACAAAATTAGACCAACCAGACGCTGTTTAGGCAGCTTGAAAGGATAAAAGTATCGAAGAAACCGATGGAGACAATAACTCCACTACCACCAAGGATCCTGAACTTTGACTCTGCAGAATCCATAGGAAATCATTAGGGAGACTTCATCCCCATGCAGAATGGAACTACAACAATTGGCCCAACTCCAGCTGTTAGAGTCACTGCAAACCGGGATCTTGGAATCACCCTACGATCATCATCGCAGAATCCTAACATTGGTAACATTTTCAATCAGTTTTTAAATGCTAACGAACTTGTGCAGGATACGGGGATCAGTCCAGTCTTGGCCAAGGAACTAAAGAAACTAAAGGATATGATCTCCAGCGTACCGGGTGTGGTCCATCCAATACCGAAAATATCCTCGACCAGTCACAGGATCTCAAAATTTGCTCCTCCAATATGTGATGTAGAGATCCCGAAACGTTTCCAAACTTCGAACATGAAGTTATATGATGGAACAACGGATCCAAAAGAACATGTCGCCCAATATAGGGAGAGAATGGAAATCAATCCCATTCCCCTAAACTTGAAAGAAGCTTGCCTATGCAAGGGCTTCGGGTCCACTTTGACATGATCAGCTTTGAAATGGTTGCTAAACGTTCCTCCTTATTCTATGACTTCATTTGCTCACTTAATTAATTTGTTTAATAACCAATTTTCTTGCAGCAGAACATTTGAAAGTCTAACAAGTGATTTGTATAGGGTAACCCAGAATGCCGGAGAATCCTTTCGGGATTATGTTAGCATATTCGGCCGAGAATCCCTTGATATCCCGAACCTTGACATCGCTACGGCGGTCCAAGCTTTCAATATGGGGTTGAAGAAGGATTCCCCATTCTACGAAGACCTTGTCATGAATCCTCGCAGGAATCTGGACAAAGTCAGGAATCGGGCGTTAAGGTTCATAAGTCTCGAAGACGATAAGAATATCCAACAAAGAATGGATGCTCCAATCAGCTATAACCAACCTAATCAGAAAACTAACTCTACGCCCTACAAACCCTACAGATCCAAGCCTTACTCAAAGTCTGACAATCACAAAGTCAATGCCGTAGAGGATGACAAAGGCGAAGAAGATTATCCTAGAATTTTTTATTATTGTTTTTCTCTTGATACCACAGGTCTAATGTTTGCAATGCAGGATCTCGGAGAGAAAGCTAGGTGGCCACGAAAGAACAAAAAAGGCTCGAGATGGAAGGATAAGTCCAAATGGTGCGCATACCATGAAGATTTCGGCCATATGACTAAAGATTGCATCGCTTTGCGAAAGGAGATAAGCTATCTCCTGAGTAAAGGCCATCTCAAGGAATTCCTGGGGAGAAAAAAGGAAAAGGCTAAGGATCATGACAGGATCCCGTAGTAAGCAACGTCTCCACCACCGGATGCCAAGGTAATCAATTTATATCTGGAGGTTCTGACATCTGTGGTACCTCTTATTCTACAGTGAAGAGAAATGCTAAGGAGGCAAAGACGGAAAAAGGAGAGAGACCTACCAGAACATCGACCTTAACAGAAAAGAAAGTGATCTCTTTTGATGAGGAAGACAAAGATAATGTGCAGGATCCTCACCATGTGTAACAATTGATAAAATTCCGTGCCAAATATTATAAAAATAAAAGTTGAGGGACTAGAAGTGTAATTATACGAAAGATCAAGGACAAGAAGCGAAAATTTTGAAAATTCGGGTGGTAACGGACCGTCACAACCCATAACGGTTCGTTACGGGTTTGCCACGCGTGTCCAGAGGGTGCGCCACGTGTCCGGTGACTAATGGCTTGAATCTGACGCGTGTAAACCCTATGACGAACTGTCACGGCTCCGTAACGGTCCATCATGCAGCAAGTCAACAGGAGGCTGACACGCGTATGATAACTTCGCAACCCTAGAGCGGTGACGGACCGGCACCATCGGTAACGATCCGTTACGATCCAAACGGTGACGGACCGTCACCACCCATAACGGTCTATCACAGCCGCAATTTCACCAAATAAATTGAAAGGTCGGGTTTTGGTCATTCCTCACACCACAACTCGAATTCTAGAGATAATTACATTAATTCCACTCTCACAAAACCATTCCCGCTTGTATGTTTAAGTTTCAGAAGTACCGGTTCGCTCTAGAAGTATCCGAGAAGCTAGGAAACGCTCATTTGGATAAACCAAGCTAAGACGATTAAGCAGAGTCACTGCCCACTAGGAAATTCATTCTAGAAGTCTTCTAAGTCCAACCTCTGTTAAGGAGAATACTTGTATTTTTATAAAATGATTTCAAAACTGAAAATGATTTTGATTATGCTCTGACTCGAATGAATTTATACAACCATTCGTTGCATAAGTCAGCCTATAGAGTCACGTATATTTACACGTGTTACAGATGAGACGCTGTAACAGGGCTAGGGGTTGAACCCTTGGTTGTCGTAAAGCCCATCGCAGTAAGCGTAAGGCAGATAGACCTAAAAATATATCCAAGGTCCCTGGTGTGGCTGGTGGTTAGTCCGTTGACTGTGTAAATTGACCAGAAACTATGGGCAAATTGTTCTATTTATTCACGCTTGTCAGATTATGATTCCAATGTACTTGTATTCACCAGTTTATACTGATAAAATATTTTCAAACGTTTTTACAGGTAACCAAGGGTGAATGGATTTTGACTAGCCATGTGATAAAAAAGAAAATGATGTCATGAAAAAGGGCACGTCCACCCAATACATCAGTTGAAATAAATGGCTCATGTAAAACCTTGGTTTTGTAAAGTAAACGTTTGTATACTATATCAGGGCTAAACCCGGGGTGTGATAGGTTGGTATCAGAGTTATTTGTTTCAGCATATTAGATACTAGAGATTAGTATCTAAGCTATAACTTGATTATGATATTATTTGGTTTTAGCATTTAAGATACTCAGGTAAGGTATCTAAGCTTAAACCAGTATAGACTACTTACTAAGGAAAGTAGGTAAATCTCTATAATAATTAAGTGATAAATATACAGATGTCTGGGAATAGTTATTATGCTTATATCTTCGGAAGATCTGAAGAAGAACGTTATCATCTTACGGGATCCATGCAAAATCCTGTAATCATTCCTGATACTAGTGAATCCCTTTCTGATCCTATCATTGTCTCTGACAATGAATCTTATCATCAAAATCAATCTAGCTCATCCTGGATGGAAGCTACTTCGGATTTTGAGAACTTAAGAACTGATACTCCACCTTTAGTAAAACAAGTAGATATAAATGAAGCTGGACCCAGTCGGTCTACTAAACCAAGGATGCGTGTACAAACTCCGACCGAGCATATGCATGTGTCTGCAGAAGAAATGGAGGAAGTCTACCAGGAAGTGTCGAAAGAAGAGGAACCTAATGAAATGGAAATGAGAGATCCATATCTGTATCCTGAAGGTACTTCAAATCCTTATACTCTTCCAACAATGTTAGAGGAGTATATTGAAGAACCAGCTGATGGTCCTAATGATCCTTACCATTTGGTATTCGTGAAACCCCCTCCTCAATATAATTATTCTTCAGCTCATCTTGGAACACCCATAGAATTCCTTGATCGTGCCTTAAGAGAAACTGATGAAGTCAAGAAGGAATCAAGGAAGCTCAAGTAAAGGGTTCGTCAACTGGAGAAAGAAAAGAAAAATAAAAGAAAAGACAAAAAGAAAGAGTAAAATAACTAGACCTACGGGTAACCATCCGACCAGTATGTAGTTATCTAGCAAACTAAATGTTCTGTCTAAGGAAAGAGTGGTGTATAAATCTCTCACAGACCCGTCATTCTTTGCTAGGAACAATTTAGTTGGAGGTACTACTCTAGAACGATAACCACCCTAGTCTACTAAATATAATAAACCAGACAAATTATTATTTTAGTATGTAAAATATAAAGTTTAAATAAAAGTATTCTTGTTCTATTCAGATGACTGGAAAAGGAAAAGGTCCCTTCTATGGTCAAAAGTATGCTCTACCTGGATATGAATTCCAGCTTACAAATGAAACAGATTTAGAAACTGGAACAAGTTCAAGACATTCAGGAAGTACATATCGAAGCTTAGGGGAATTAACTCCTCCGGCAAATCCTTATGTACCTTCCATCAGTTTTCATTCTGCTCTAACGGCTGCAAGCCGAAATCCGGATTATAAAGAAAATCCATGTTATAATCCTTATTATTATCAGGGACTACCTGAAATCCCTTATGAAAATAATTCTACTCCCGAATGAGAAGAAAGAGAAGAGTGAAATAGGCCATATGAGTATTATGAGCGTAGGAATGTACAAAATCCTCAAGAAAATGAGGAAAGTTCCAATAAGGATCATATCAGAGCCTTACAGGAACGAGTAGCGGAATTGGAAAAAGAAAATAATAGATTAGCATCTGTAGACGCCCAGAATAGAGCGTTAAAACAAATGCTAGAAAATGCCCGTAATTAGGGTTGTATGTAAAATTCCTTTCCGATCTTTGTAATCTATATTCCGAATATGACTAAAATTCCTCTTGTGAATAGAATGCCCATCGCAGTAAGCGTAAGGCAGATAAACCTAAAAATATATCCATGGTTCATGGTGTGGCTGGTGGTTAGTCCGTTGACTGTGTAAATTGACCAGAAACTATGAGAAAATTGTTCTATTTATTCACGCTTATCATATTATGATTCCAATATACTTGTATTCACCAGTTTATACTGATAAAATATTTTTAAACGTTTTACAGGTAACCAAGGGTGAATGGATTTTGACTAGCCATGTGATAATAAAGAAAATGATGTCATGAAAAAGGGCACGTCCACCCTAGACATCAGTTGTGTAGGTCCATATGACTCATCTACAGATCGATCTCGTGACAGGACGTCTCGATAACACAGAGTGCGGAATCCTACCATGTTAACGTTTGAATACGAATTGACAATAGAAACAGCAGGTAAATAAACTTCTCTTTGTATTCTACAAAACACAGAGTTTACAAGATTCACAGAATACGATCGTTCAATCCCTCTCTGCTCTTTCTGCTCTCTTCTGAACAGAATATGTAAACTTCTATTTATAGACACAATCTCTGCAATAGGCGAACTTAACAAGTTCGCTTCTATGAACTTATACATAATTCCTTAGGCGAACTTAACAAGTTCGCTCCTAAAGATGCTTAGGCGAACTTGTCAAGTTCTCCTCTCTATGAACTTGCACAGAATTTTATCAACAATTACAAAACATGTCCTAACAGACTCCCTTTAACTGTTGCTAACAATTTTATCAATTACAAGTCAAAGACTCTAAGACTAAGACATAATATCTTCACGCTCGTTTTCACCAGAATATGCTCCAACAGACTCCCCCTTGACAACAGTTTTAGAAGATTGGCATCCGTCTTCATATATCATCAAACACACTGTAGTCTTCGTCTTATTCATCTACACTTTCTCTTTCTATCTAGAAGAAAACTTGGGAGAAGGACCCCTTGTCAACTTCTGTCTGCAATATTCAGTTTTTGCAAAGGAGAATAACCAAGAATAACCAACAATTTATATTTCCATGGAAGCTGGAAAAATAAAAACTTTTTGATTTTTCAAACATAAGAAACGCAAAAAAAAATTTGGTTTTTCTCTATATAAACTGAAATGTAAAATATAAAATCACATCTTTTTTGGTCGAACATCACAAGTAAGAAGATCATATCAGTATATATGAGATATCAATCACACATCTTGGATATAAAATCCATATAATAACAAATGGTATCCTATGTCATTCTTTCAAGCCTTGACCAATCAAACCAATATCTTTCAAGATTATCACACTCTATCTTTTCAAGACTTTCATATTGCATGTTATGATACGCGATAAACATTCAAAGAAAATTGGATCAGGCTATGAAACACAAATTCAAATTGTTAATATTATAATATTTGAAACTAAAGCATCTCATTCCCACTTTCTTGTGAGTTAAGGTACCATTTAAGTATGAAATACAACATGTACCCCACTAGTATTCCAACAGAAAGTAAATGCACTATCTTCCAGACATATGAGATTTTACTAAAGATTATCCGAATTTCCAAAATGAGGAGACATCACTTAGCACATGAATAGCAGAATCCAAATTGGATTGTATAGGAATCAATGAGATTCAAAATCGAATGATTTAATGTTTTGGCTTATATATGTGGAATCATAAGATTTAGGTATGTGGATCCAACTGTTATCTAGATTATGAATTCAATGGAATCGGTAAAGAAGATTTATCAATATGATCCAAGGGCTAGTATATGTTTGACAGATGTTGTCAAGTACATATCTTGATTATACTTCAAATTGCATGCTTTTCGGGACATGGGCACTGAAGCAAATCGAATGAATAGTGCTAAGAACATAACCCAAAACTGATCTCATAGGACAATCTTTATTAAAAGCTAATATTCTTTATCTGATAGTGATCTTTTAACACACACACCCAGGCATAAAATGGATTCAAATCACAGTTGTAACATATGCAATTATGTTTTCACACTACTAATGGTTCAGTGACGCTTTTAGTCTATTGACAATTCAAATTATATGCATACACAACACTATCATTTCCTATTTGTGTAGTCTCTGAAGTTTAGATCAAAACATATAATTCAGATATATTAACATAAAGCACCAACCAGTTAATCTAAGGTCATGTGTGAAAGAACATCTAGTGATGTACTATCATCTCTTCTTTAACTTCAAGTAATGTCGATTTTATCTTTTTTAATTTGTTTGGCTTTTTCAAAATCTTTATGAAAGAAAGTAAAACAAACGAAAATAAAATCTTCCATGAAAACATTTTAAGAAAAAAATTTTACTTGGTTACTCAGGATTAAGCAATTCAATAAATTAAAAACTCAAACCAATGTAATGTAATTGAATGTCATTGCCTCTGTCACCAACACAGTTTTGTACTTCCCCTGTCCTGTAGACTCCCTCTTAACTAGTCAAACGGTTGCATCAATGACTTTATGCTCACCATCGTCATCCTAAGTTTCAGGTTGTCATTTGGACTTTGTAAAACTCTTTCCAACACATTGTGTGTGACATATTCTCCCCCTGAGCATCAAGTCGTTGAATCAAATAGATTTACCAACTTCTGTAACGACTTATTGCTCTTGTGGATGTCATTCCCTGTCATGTTCTAAGAACCACCACTATCAACAACCAAAATGGTATTAATAGTCCCTCTTGTTTAATCTTGCACAACTAACAAGAAACATTAATTTGAAATTGGGACCCAAGCCATGGTAGTCATGGGTCGTCCATCTGTATAAAAATAATAAACTTCACTCCATTCACAATCAAATCTCTCATCGATTTTTGGAGATTGCTCCGACAAGTCAGAAACAAAAATTTTAGATTTTCAAACATACTTCTGGTCATTAAGTTCTTTTTGCTTAAAATGTGAAGTGTTTGAACACCCTTTTTCATTTGAAAAATGTTTAGATTGTGAAAGCTCTTGTTGTTCTAAAAGTTTTCTCAATCTTCTGTTTCTCCTCCGTCTTTGAGGTCTAGAAAGCCTAACCTCAGATTTTGAATTACCCTTTGGTGTATCATGAGGTTTAACCACATTTGGGTTAACATAAGGCTTACCAGGATTTCTTACCTTTTCTAGAGTAACAAGTCGGTTACCTTTGGCATTGTGAGGACAATTGATCTTAATGTGACCCACAAGACCACAGTAAAAGCAAGATCTCGTCTCACGGTATTCTCTCATATAAGTAATCTTCACACGATAAGATGCACTTGAAGAAGATTCGCCTACATGAACTTCTTTTGGAGTTTGAGGCTGAACAAACTTTTTCTCAATAGGTTTTGATTCAGGCTTCATCTTCTCAGGAACTACATGCTTCTTCCCTTTATTTTTGTAAGGACATTTCACCACAATGTGACCCATCTCATTACAATGAAAGCATGTACACCTTTCTTTATAATCTCTGACATATGGAACTCTCCTTGAATTTGAAGAACTTCCAAATGTATAATTTCCAGATGAATTAGAATCAACATTTGAGTCTTCTTTCATAACCTCTTTCGGTATCCCCTCAACCTTAGCTTCATCAAAATATTCATCATCACTCTCATCAGAATACACCATATCTTCACCTGTGACTGGATTCACTTTCAACTCAGTCTTAGGATTTAAATCCTCATCTTTTATAATCTCATGTGTAACAGAATAATTTCCATTGAATGGTGGAGGAACATAACCAATACCATTAGTTCCCTTCCCCTCTTCTGTATTATCATGATAATGTCCTAATAAGAATGATGAATTTCCAAAGCTTTCTAAGTTTCTATGCAATCTGATCACTTCTGCTTTAGATTCAGCTAGTTCCTTATCTTTTTCAGCAAGATCATTATTTCTTTTCTCAATTTCTGCAAAGGACATATCCAGGTGATATGCCTGCTCTTTGATCTTCAAAGTCAGAGAATTTATACCCCTCTTCAGTGATTCTATTCTCTCAATACACACATTCTCATTATCCTTTAATTTCTGGTTTACCGTGTGCATCGATTTCATATCACAAATGAGGTTTACGTTGTCATCCATAACCCTCATCATTTTATCCTTTATTGAAACACAGTTAGAACAAAACGTTTCAGAGTTAGAAACTACCTCAGCTTTTACTTCTGAAGAAGATGCACAGGAGCCATGAATACGTCATCATCAGCTTCACCCTTTTGAGCAACAATGACAGGCTCTGTATCAATTTTTGATTCACTTAGATCATCTTCAACTGTCTGAAAGCTTACGTCAGTCATCATATCACTCTCGGTAGATTGAGTACTTTCACCAGAACGAATACTCAAACTATCAGTTAAATTTGCAGAAGAATCACTTTGAGAATCACCCTGCTTCTCCAATACTTCTTTGATCAAGACCACAAACGCTTGAGAAGTTTCTTCACCCTTTTTCTTCAATGCTTCCCATAGATCTCTTGAAGTTGGACACTTCCCGAGACTATGAATGATTTCTTTTGGTAAAGACATCGTTAAAGTTTCACACGTTTTCATCTCATGATCAAACTTCTGCTTTTCTACTTTAGTAAGAGCTGTCACTGGTTTAGGAACATTACGAAATTCCAGAAAGTCAAAAGTAGGATGAACATATCCTTCTGTTATTGGTCCCCAAAAATTTTCATCAGTTGCTGTTACGAACTTTTCGAACCGGACTTTCCAACTACGGTAATCTGATATGCACAAAAGCCTCGGTGGCATAGTTCCAATCTCATTATCATCGCAAGAAATCGACATTTTTAAATTTTTGTGAAAATATCCGAAAAATAATTTCCCGCCAAAATACTCTTTTTAAAAATTTCAAAAAAATTCAAATTTTCAAAAATGATTCAAAACAACCATATAAGTTTTCCCTAAAAAATTTGGACAAAAACAAATTTCCCGCCAAAATACTAGCGAACCTGTCAAGTTCGCCTCTCTATGAACTTACACAGAATTTTATCAACAGTTACAAAACATGTCCTAACAAGTTGAAAGAAATGGCTCATGTAAAACCTTGGTTTTGTAAAGTAAACGTTTGTATACTATATCAGGGTTTATCCCTGTTATAATGAAATGAAACGGAAGATTCCCGTTCTTTTGAAAAGATCCTGAGTTATTAAAATAATCCGCTGTGTTTATAAATCTCTGATGAGATAAAATAAGAAACAGGTACCAATCGTTGGTCGCGCGCCCGAGTGGGCTAAACCCGGGGTGTGACACCATGACGGTTTGGTGATCACTCTATACATAGCTAATCACTTCATTCGTAGGATCCTGATTGATGGGGATCTCCGATTCCGAAATCATTTCAAGATCCTCAGTATTGGTAGGATTGAGTGGAGAAGTTAAGAATACGGTTGGAGAAATAAAGCTACCAGACTACATCGAGGGGGTAAACTCTATACAAAAATTTTATGCCATTGACCCTTTATCTTGCTACAATATTATCCTAGGGATACCCTTGATACATGACATGAAAGCAGTACCATCGACATACCACCAGTGTGTCAAAATGTCGACCCCTAGTGGGTAGTAAAGATCGATAGCGATCAACAAGAAGCTAAAGAGTGCTACACATCCTTGATGAAAGCTTCTACAAAGATAAGACAATCATAGCAATTAACAAAGCAAGCCGGGGATGTTCTAGAAGCTAAACATCAGGATGTCAAGGAAGTAACCATGGATGTTGATGACCCAGACGTTAAAATAATTGTAGGAACCAATATCCCTAAGGATATTGAGAAAGATCTCTTGGACTTCCTGAAAAGCAGAAAATCAACTTTCGCATAGAAGCACGAAGATATGACAGGTATATCTAAAAACATTATAACTCACACACTTGGAATTGATAACATTTTCAGGCCAATACATCAAAAGCGAAAGAAATTCCCTGCATAAAGGAACGTGATTATCCAAGAAGAAGTGGAAAGACTCCTCAAATTCGGAATGATCAGGGAAGTAACATTTTCAAAGTTGGTTGGCAAACGTAGTGGTAGTACAGAAGAAGAACGGGAAGTGGAGAGTTTGCGTGGATTACACAGACCTTAACAAGGCGTGCCCAAAGGATCTGTAGAGTCATATATTTTGTATAAGCTGTTGTCATTTATTGTATGTTTAAACAATTTTAGACTAGTTTACTTTCTGTCTTTTCATTATTGTAATTTCAATTTTCTGTAATTAGTTAAGTCTGGGCCATCGAAACTACTTAGTTTCGATTGAGTCTGTTCAATCGAAACTAGTAGTTTCGATAGATGGTAGTTTCGACAGTCTGTGTATCAATTGTAAATGGTCAATCGAAACTAGTAGTTTCGATTGACCATAGTTTCGATACCTGTCACTACTATAAATAGCCTAGTTTGAGATTGTTTAGGGTGTGAGTAGCGGCTGTAACCCTGAACCTTCTCTTTCACATTTTGCTTGAATCAATACAATCTGCAGTTGTTTATTCACTGTGTTCATACATCTTCATACCTTTTGATTGTTGATTCATAGTGTGGTTAGCTGGTTATCTTCACCAATATTGTTTCTATTATCCGTTTCACCTACATATACACAGTTTCCGCCTATGTGTGTGTTCAATCGATCATATCAGTGTGATTTCGACTGAAATCTGGACCTACAATTGGTATCAGAGCATTATGCACTAGTGTTTTTGAGTGTTATCAGGTTATTGATCGATTCTAGGTGATTACCGAGGGTTTTCGTTGCTTATTTTGGGTTTTTGCACATTTATTCTCGAGGTACTGTTTCATCATTTTTCAAGGGTTTTTGCTCGTATTTTCGGAATCGGAGGTTGGATTCGTGATCAGGACAGTTAGACGAAGGTTTTCGCTAGATTGGTTTGTTATTTCTGCACCTTTGATTTCTGGAGCTTTTCATCAATGGAGTATTTCTGTTTTGGAGAAGAAGGCATCGAAACTACGGGGAACAATTTATGATTTCTGTTGATCATCGAAACTTCTTGTCTACGTTTTGTCGGGAGAAGGTACTATCGAAACTAGATTTTTGTCTCTTATAGAAACTGTGGTTATCGAAACTAGTCTGTGAAATTTTCAATATCGAAACTAGTTGTTTCGATAAAAGTTGTTCTATCGAAACTAGTCCTATCGAAACTAGTTGTTTCGATAATAGTTGGTCTATCGAAACTAGTTGTTTCGATAAAAGTTGTCTTATCGAAACTAGTTGTTTCGATAGAAGTTGACCTATCGAAACTAGTTACTGTTTTAGTTTCGATTCAAAACATTATGGCCACTCCAAGTTCAACAGAACATTCTGGGGGAAATAGACCACCTGTTCTTGTGTCCACAAGAGATTTTGATGACTAGACTAAAAAGATGAAGCTTTTCTTTCAATTTCATGATTATACACTGTTGAATTCTATCACCGATGGTCCCCACAAGCCCGTAACTACCACTACTGATGTTCAACGTCCTAAGTTAGTGTCTGAGTATGATGAGAAAGATCTTGCCTTGATTGCCCGAGACAACAAGGCCTACGAGACTATTGCCATGGCTCTTCCTATGGATATTTTCAACATCTTTGCTGAGTACACAACTGCCAAAGACTTATGCGCTGCACTGTGCACAAGATATGAGGGAAGTGAGGATATCAGGGAAAGCAAAAGAGATCTGATCAAGAAACAATATGCGATGTTCAGCAGTGTAAGGGGAGAATCAATATCTGACTTGATCAACCGTTTCTCAAGCATTGTCTCAAGGTTGAAGGTAATGGGAGTCGAGTACCCTACTCTTGATCTGAACAAGAAACTCCTAGATTCTCTTCCTGAGGAATGGAATATGTATCGAATCATGATCAAAAAGACTGAGAATCTGAGTGCTCTGTCTCAACAGGAAGTCTATAGCATTCTTGAATCTTATGAAATTGAGATTAAGAAGGGAGCAGTCACCCCATCAAATCAGTCTGGAAACACAGCTCTCATTGCTGGATCAAGCTCATCCGGTAGCCCATACTTTCAGACTGATGTCCCTCCTTCAGCTGCTGCAATTAAATCTACCAGCTCCTCTGCTCCTCAAAAGACTATCACCATGATTCCTGATGAGTATGTTCCGATCATGACTGCTTTCATGTCATGCTATGATGCACTGATTTCTGGAAATCTAACACCGGTTAGCTTTCAACCTGATGACTTGGAGCAAATTAATCCTGATGATTTGGAGAAAATGGACATTGATTGGTGCATGGCCATGTTGACCTTAAGAGCCAAGAGATTTATCAAAAGGACTGGTATAGACAGGTTCAAGCAAGGAAAGACGCTTGGGTTTGATATCAAGAAGGTGAGATGCTACAATTGTGATCAGCTGGGTCACTTTGCCAGAAACTGCAAGGAGTCGTCCTCCAAAGATCAACAAGATAAGAAGATTTCCTCTGATAAACAAGTTGCCAATCCTCCAAAGACAAACACAACTTCAAGTTCCACAGCTCTTGTGTGCCAAGCTGATGGACATTATCATTGGGGAGAACAAGCTGAGGAAGCTGCTGATAAAGCCTTGATGGCTGATGTGGAGGAAAATGGCAAGTGTGTCATGATTGAACCAGCTGAGGATCTCACTGCTGTGCCTGCTGAGGTTATTTCTAAACTTTGTGATTCTAGATCTTGCTTAAATGAAATTCAAAAATACAGATTCATCAATCAAGCCTTGATTGATGAACGAAATCACATTAAGGTGATGTATGACTCTGTGGCCAAAAATGAGAAACTTTACTTAAAGAAAATTCGTGATATTTCTGGTGAAAATCGTTCTTTAATTGTGCAACTCAATACTCAAACCATTAATAATGCAATTTTAACAGAAAGAGTCCAAAAGGCAGAAAAAGCCAAATTACAGGTTGATCACATGGATATGGATCAGAAAATTCTGTTTGGAATAATTGATAAACAATTTAATAGAAAAGGCACAGAAGGTCTTGGCTAAAACTCTCATCCACCTCCTTATTCTAAATCAGGGAGATTTGCTGATATGCCTACTCCACATGTTTCCACACCTTTTGTTTGCACATTATCTCCTGATGATTATATTACATCCTCTTATAATGACAGTTTTGCTTCTTGTGCAGAGTCAAATTGTGTAAAGTCCGAAGTTGATTGTGATAAGAGTGCTAATGATAGAACTATTTTAAAAGAACTTGAGTCGGATGAATGTAATAATATGTTCGTGTCAAAACCAAATATTTGTGAACACGTTAAAAACTTGTATTTTGATTCTATGCATCCTGAGCATACAGGTTTGGGATGTGATGTTTCTAAATTTCAAAATACCTTGCCTTTTGTTCCTAAATCTTTGAATGTTATGCCATGTGTTACAAAATTTAAAAGTGCAGGAATTATTATGAATGATGTACCACGTGAAACCATGAGCAACATGGAATTTTTCAGATTAAAGGAAGCACATCGTCTTCAAGACAAAGTTATTGATGAGAGAACCGTCTCATGTTCAGATTCCTCAACATCACAATCATCTTCATCTTGTGATGATTATTATCAGGCTAAGATATCTTGTAAAAACGCTTGTTTTAGTTGTGGTGCCTCAAATCATGTTTCAAAGAGTTGTAAATTGACAACCGCAAATTTTAATGAAGAATCACCTTCCCAAAGTTCATTAAATTCATATGTGTTGCCTAATTCTTCTCACAGTAGGAAATCTAGGCGTAAAAGAATTAAAAATGCTAAAATTATTTAAAACGAACTTGGAAAATTAAAAATAATGTTCTATTTGATGACCGTGCTTCATCAAAGGATGGTTGTACTTCTGATTCCAATGAGATGTCATATCCTGACACTAAAATATCTTGATTGAAACATTTTTGGTCAAAACGTATAAATGGTTCGTTGTGTATAGGGTCAATCAAGAAGAACCGGCGATAACATCTGGCATGTAGATAGTGGATGTTCAAGGCATATGACTGGGACTTTAACTTGCTGCAAGATTATCATCAAATTGATGGAGAGTATGTTGCTTTTGCTGGAAACCCAAGAGGAGGAAAGATTGAAGGACAAGGAACAGTATCAAATGGAGTAAATAGTCTGGAATTTGTCAACTATGTTCCTCAGTTAAAATACAATCTGATGAGTGTTTCACAGATTTGTGACAAGGACTTTTGTGCTTTATTCAATTCAAAAGAATGTCTTATCTTAAAGCCGGGAGTGATGATTCCGGAAGAACTTATTCTCATGCGTGCTCCCAGAAGATACAACACATATAGCTTGGATATGAACCACCCATCGGGAATTGAATCGTGTTTTCTCTCAAAGGCTTCCGAAGATGAATCTTTCCTGTGGCATAAGAGGTTGGGACATGTCAATTTCAAAACAATGAACCGACTGGTTCGAGGCAACCTAGTCACTAGATTACCTCTCAAAGATTTCACTCCTATGGAACACTGTATTTCATGTTCCAAGGGAAAACAGCACAAATCTTCACATAAGCCTAAAACCACCAATTCCATTGACTCTCCTCTCCAATTGCTTCACATGGATCTCTTTGGTCCAGTGAGTGTCATGAGTCTTGGACGAAAGTCATACCGTCTGGTGGTAACAGATGATTTTTCTCGATTCACTTGGGTGTTTTTCTTAGCTAAGAAGGATGAGACGCCAGAGATTTTAAAGACCTATCTGCTTCAAATTGAAAACCTCTTCAGTTTAAGTGTGAAGACTATCCGCAGCGATCATGGAACAGAATTTAAGAATGCAACTCTTGATTCCTTCTGTGAAAGCAAAGGAATTTCTCATCAATTTAGTGCACCTCGTACTCCTCAACAAAACGGTGTTGCTGAAAGGAGAAACCGCACCTTAATTGAAGCTGCACGAACTATGATTGTTGACTCTAAGCTTCCCATGACTTTCTGGGCTGAGGCGGTCAACACTGCATGTTTCGTGCAGAATCGGGTTCTTATCACTAAAAGTTGCAACAAGACACCATATGAGATCATGTACAAGCGCAAGCCAGTTATTGATTTCTTGCGAAAATTTGGGTGTGTGTGCACGATGCTGAACACTTCAGATCAGCTCAACAAGTTTGAAGCCAAAGCTGATGAATGTTATTTTGTTGGTTATTCCTCTAATCAACGTGCTTTTCGTGTCTATCATAAGCAGAAAAGAATAGTGCTGGAGTCCATTGATATCAATTGGCATGAAAATAATCACACGGACGCAAATGACGGTCCCAATTGGCTATTTGATGTCGATTCAGTTTTTAAATCATTTAATCTTCCTGATTTCTCAATTGACTCAACTCATGCTAATCCTTATTTTTCTGTGAACAATTTAGGGAACTTAAATGATCAAGGTTCTTCCTCATCTGCTCAGGTTGAAATTCCTGTGGTTGCAAATGCTGAATCTGATATGGAGTCTTCCGGTTCTGGTGCAACAAGTGAAACTGTTGAAGACAATTCCATTCCAATAGTAGATGTTTCACCACAATCATCTGCTGAAAATCCTATTAATGACATTGCCGATCCTCCTGCTGAAAATCTTACCAATTTGGAAGAAGTCGTGGAAGAAGATGTAATTCCTCAGCTGCGAATTCACAAGATTCATCCCACCAATAACATCATTGGACCACTCAATGTGGGTGTTAGTACCCGAAGTGCCTGTGAAGCATTTGAAAACAGCATGTTTTCTTGCTTCATCTCTCAAACTGAACCAAAGAACATTAAAGCAACTCTACTAGAAAACAGCTGGGTGGAAGCAATGCAGGAAGAACTACAACAATTCTCAAAGTTGCATGTGTGGAATTTGGTAGATCTTCCCAAGAACAAAGTTCCAATCGGCACTCGTTTGGTTTTTCGCAACAAAAAGGATGAAGGCGGCACTGTGATTCAAAATAAAGCTCGTCTGGTGGTTCAAGGTTTCTATCAAGAAGAAGGGATTGATTATGAGGAAGTCTTTGCACCAGTGGCTCGTTTGGAAGCCATCTGAATGTTTCTCGCCTATGCAGCCTACATGGACTTCACCGTCCATCAAATGGATGTCAAAAGCGCATTTCTGTATGGCAAATTTCAAGAAGAAGTATATGTCAAGCAGCCGCCGGGTTTCATTGATCCTAATTTTCCAGACCGTGTTTACAAGTTAGACAGAGCATTGTACGGTCTTCACCAAGCACCTCGTGCGTGGTATGAAACTTTATCAAAGCATCTGATTAAGAATGGTTTCACACGAGGAGCAATTGACCAAACTTTGTTCAAACGGAAGGACGAAAAGGATACAATCATGGTGCAAATTTATGTGGATGATATCATTTTTGGTTCTACAAATCCCCGTCTCTGCAAAGAATTTGAAGAAGTGATGCGATCTAAGTTTGAGATGAGCTCCATGGGGGAAATGAAGTTCTTTTTGGGACTACAAGTTGATCAGTCTGAGTCAGGAATCCTTATCCATCAAGAAAAATACGTAAAAGAAATCTTGACCAAGTTCAAAATGGTTGATTCCCATCCTGTAAAAACTCCTGTGGAAGTTCGTCATTGTTTGACTCCTGATGTGGATGGTGAGAGCGTTGATCAGCATCTATATCGCTCTATGATAGGCTTGCTCATGTAACTCACAGCCAGCAGACTAGACAACATGTTTGCAGTGTGCTTATGTGCACGTTTTCAGGCTAATCCTAAACTCTCTCATTTATCTGCTGTAAAACGTATTTTGAGATATTTAAAATATAAGCCAAAATTGGGTCTGTGGTATCCTAAAACAGACTTGTTTGATCTTGTGGCTTATTCAGACTCAGACTATGGGGGTTGTAACTTAGACCAAAAATCCACTTCTGGAGGTTGTCAATTCCTTGGCAACCGCCTTGTCTCATGGCAATGTAAGAAACAGTCCACCATTTCCCAATCCACCGCCGAAGCCGAATACATTGCCGCAGCCCTCTGTTGTTCCCAAGTCAGATGGATACACCATCAGATGCTTGACTATGGGATCACATTCCATGAGACACCCATTCTGTGTGACAACACCGCCGTTCCTCATATCACCAAAAACCCCGTTCAGCATTCCAAAACCAAACACATTGAAATCAAACATCACTTTATCCGTGACTGTGTTGAAAAGAAGCATATTCAAATTGTTGAAGTCAAAACTCACAAACAAACCGCAGACATCTTCACAAAGGCTTTTGACTCTACCAGATTCGCCCAACTGGTGGAGATGCTTGGAATGATCAACTTTCAGTAAATAGTATGAATAGTATTTTTTTTTATTTTTTTTTTATTTTTTCCAGTTTACTTGTCAAAGAAAATTCCAAAAAGATTTTATTTTTATGAACAGTTTTTATGCAACTCTTTTGGGGGAGAAATATTATATTGAAAAGAATTGCTGTGTATATAATCTTACAAGTGGTTTTGAGTTGCAGGAATAATTGAATCTGACCTTTGAGAAATGATAGTGTCTGATCTCATCTCTTGGACATGGAATGGACCAAAAGCGATGGTGTTTACTGAGGTATAGCTGGTAGGCCCGACATATGGTTAAAACTTGTAAGTAGTGTGAAAACACTAATATATATCTCATACTTGTGTGTTTGAACCCATTATTGAAACATCTAACCCATTTTTATATCTAAGAAAACCAATTCAATCAGATACAGGCTTACGTATTGGATTCCTATTCATACGCCAAGTGACCGTCAATATAACGATATTTACCACCGATGACCCCGTATGTTTTGCTTACGCAAAGATCTCGGGTGCTCATCCTTTTCCCATCCACTTGGATGATTTGACCCCGTCTGTTTTGCTTACGCAAATATCTCGGGTGTTCAACATTTTTCTATCCGCTTGGATAATTTTACGACTTCTTCTGTTTTGCTTACGCAAAGATCTAGAATGCTCGTACCTTTTTAATATCTACTTGGATATTTTTTATTTTAATTTTCTAAATCCACTTGGATATCTTATTTTATTTTGGTGGTACTTTGACATTACTAAGACGGTACCTTGGTTAATCCGAAAAAGATGATAGGATGAAGATGGGTACTTCTTGAGGATTGATAGGTTTTCAAAATCATTTTATTTTAATATGTGGGGTACACCTTGTATAGTGCTTAAATGGTACCTTTTAATCACATGAAATCAAAATACAAACAAATGTTCGGGTTTACTTTGCACAAATATCAGCTATCTTCAGGGACTCACAGTAGTTAATTGCAAAAGGAAGTGTTTCAAGAGACTGACCAGATCTGATCTCATGATTGGATTTTTTCAAAAAGATAAGTGTAAATATCTTGTGTATATATGTTAGTCTTATTTCTGTTACTTTGTACATATCGAAACTACTATGTTCATATCGAAACTACTTTGACATATCGAAACTACTATGTTCATATTGAAACTACTTTGCCCAATCGAAACTACTTTGTACATATCGAAACTATTTTGACATATCGAAACTACTATGTTCATATCGAAACTAGTTTGCCCTATCGAAACTAGTTGTTTCGACAGGGGCATTTTTGTCTTTTGTTCCTCGCAATTTAAATGCCTTCATAAATAAATCCCTCTCTTCATATCTTCTTCACTCGTCTTTTTCGCAACCCTTTTCATCTTCTCCGACACACACAAAATTTCTCAAGCCTTGGTCTAAGTTGCAAAATTATCAGGGTTAATCACCTGATTACCCAAGTTGTCACCATCGTCTTCATCATCAGGTAACTTCTCACTATTTCATTTGAATGATTCTTGCGAATCAACAGACCTAGGGTTTCAAAAGTTCAAAATTGTTCGACTGAATCTTCATAATAACAGTCGTTGTGTGCTTATCCGTGTTTGCAAAACATCTTTATCATTAGAACTCACGATTATTGTGTTTTATTGCACATAACAGTCTCGCATTTGGTAAGATGACATTCCGTCATTTATAGGCCACTCTAAACCCTTCATTAAACTGTTTATTTTAGTCTGTGTATAGTGAATCAAAAGGGGTTTGGGTTTCAAAACCAAGTAGTTTCGATAAAGGAGTTCAACTCTTACAAAAATTTCTCAAAATTTTTAATCGAAACTACTGGTTTCGACACCCAAACTTGACCTAATTTCTATATCGAAACTACTTGTTTCGATAAGATCATCTCTATCGAAACTACTTAGTTTCGTTAAGTTCATCTCTATCGAAAGTACTTAGTTTCGACAGTGTTGATTTCAGAAATTTTGTAAGTGTTGATCAAAGCATATTGCTTCTATCGAAACTAATTAGTTTCGATAAGTTCATCTCTATCGAAAGTACTTAGTTTCGACAGTGTTGATTTCAGAAATTTTGTAAGTGTTGATCAAAGCTTATTGCTTCTATCGAAACTAGTTAGTTTCAATAAGTTCATCTCTATCGAAACTACTTAGTTTCGACAGTGTTGATTTCAGAAATTTTATAAGTGTTGATCAAAGCTTATTGCTTCTATCGAAACTAGTTAGTTTCGATAAGTTCATCTCTATCGAAACTACTTAGTTTCGACAGTAAGGATTTCTAATTTTTCCTAAGTGTTGAAATATCTTGTTTCGATTGACCATATTCAGAACCTTTACTTATTGTGCAAAACTGATGAATTTTACAGGTATGGATCTCGTATTCGTGAAAAGGCACAATGTCTGTGCATTCCTTAATAGCAATGATCCGAAAGATGCTGAGTTCATTCCGGTCTTAAACTTTCTGGCAAACTCCAACATAAGTTTTGCCATAAGCCACAACCTACCGGTGTTTGAGGCAACTATTAGACAATTTTGGGAAACTGCAGAGATAATCACAGTTGATAATGTGCAGCACATTAGAGCAATTGTACATGGCCAAGAAGTATTATTTTCTGAAGACACAGGGAGAGAGGTACTGCAGTTAAATGACAATCCAGAAGCACCCTTTGATTTTCCAATCTACTATGTGAAAGAATGCTTCAGAAGAATGGGTCATCCTGATGAGTTCAAGAGTGGTCAGATAATCAAGAACTCCTTACCAAGCCATTGGAGATATATAGTGCATGTGTTTATTCACTGCCTATCAATAAGGCAAGGGGGTTTTGATTCAGCTAACAGTACTCTGGGATCAGCTATTTTGGGATTAATAAAGGGAAGAGACTACAACTTTTCTGGTTTCATATTCACTCAGCTAAAGGATAAGTTAACTGGAGCAGTGAAGGAGAAGTTTCTAGCATATCCTAGATTTCTACAAATTATCATTAATCATCTTCTTCCAGAGCTTCAACAAGGTGGAAACACCTTCGTGTTTGATAATATGATAGCTAAAACACTCAGCTACATGAAAAGTACCAACAAAAGGACCAACCGGGCGATAGCCGACGTTCCCATGTTCGGACATATCATTGGAGAAGAAGAAGAGTTTATCCCTGACATTGATCCTGATCTTGAAGAAGAAAACTTATCATCAGATGAAGAAGAGCTGGAAGCTAAACAAAATCAAGGTAATCCACCTATTGATGAAGCTGAGATTGAGGTAGACATACCTATTGTTCAAGAAGAAGAGCAACATGTAATTGAGCCTGTGATAGAGGCTCCTTTTGTTGAAGAAATACAGATAGTTCAAGAGCCAGCAGTAAATGTTGAAGCTGGCTTACAGGAGGATGAAGAAGAAGTGGCAGAGTCAAGTGGGACTCTAGATGCAGGAATTTATGGATCAGACTATTACAAGTCTGATTCAGATGAAAGAATAGAGCAACTTGCATCTTCCTCAAAAAGACAAATTGAGTCAGGATCTGATTTTGAAGAGGAGGAGCCTAGGGCTAAAATGATAACGACTGGATTGGAGGATTTGTCATCCTCGTCAGAGTCTTCATTCACCACTCCAGAACCATCTCCTCATCCTACTCCACAACAATCTCCCATCCATATACCTCCTACATCTCCACAACAATTACCTATCCCTACACCTCCTACATCTCCACAAAAATTACCTATCCCTACACCTCCTACATCTCCACAACAATCACCCATCCATACACCTCCTGCATCTCCACACCATGATTCAACCTCTCCTGTACCGAGAGTAAAGACTCTAAGTCTTGAAATAAAGAAACTTCAAGACAATCTTCAAAAGAAAGATACAGAGATTGACGGCTTGAAGTCTAAGCTAAAAGAAGTTAAGGAGGAAGTCAAAGACTTGAAGCTGGAGGTTGGGGGCTTACATACTCAAATAGATAGTCAGCAGACTCAGCTGAAAACTCAACAAAGACTAATCATAAGGCAACAAGAAGACTTTAAAGCCTTAGCTGAAATAGTTAAGCAGCTCAAAGACTCTGTCAACAAACCTACTCCACAACAGCCAACCACTTCAAAGGCTCAGGGGAGACTACATCTGAACTTGAACCATCGTCTCCTGCCTTTGTCACTGATCCAGAATCTGCATTAACCGTGTATACTGGCCACGGTGCCATGACAAAGGAGTCTGTTAAAGTAAAGGTTGAAGAAACAGAGTCTGTCCTTCCCTCAGCTCATGAAAGAAGAGAAGCAAGGAAGAGAGGGAAGGGAGCTATGGCTAATATTGAAACAGTGATTCTGAATGAAGAAGACATCCCATCAGATGATGAGATGAATGCTCTTCTAGATGAGATTGACAACTTTGGATACAATGACCTTCATCCAGAAATTCTAACTACCGAAGAGAAAGAAACTGAACAAACTAGATATTTTACTGAAGAAGGAGATGAAATTCAAACCCTATCAGATGAAGAAGATGTTCAGATTAATCTCATGAAGACTATCATTCCTGAACCAACCATTCCAATCTCTGAGTCAAATCCAACTCAAGATCAACCTTCAACTGCACCTGAACCTCCTATTTCAAGGAAGTCTTGGTTTAAAAAGATCATTCTAGAAGAGACTCCTCAAACTTATGAGTGGATAGCCGAGCATCAAGAACTGAAAAGGCCACCAATTGGATGGAAATACGATGTTGAAAGGAAGCTCTTTATCATCAGACGATATAAAGGGGGAGTTCAGCACTTCAAAAACATGACTGACTTCCAGACCCTTCCTTTTTATGACCTCAGGGATTTAGCAAAACTTCCACTTCAAAATCCTGGGAAGGTCATGATGGCTTATGACTTTGAGAAGTTTCTGCATTCTCAAGTCAACAATGATTTCAAAGGAATGAAGCCTAGGAAAACTCAGAAGAAGATCGCAAAGACTAGGTTTCATCCTAAGACTAAAAAGCCATATGTGTTCCTAAGATACAAGCCTGCCCAAACACACAAGACTATCACTATTCCAAAATCTGTACCTGTCCAGCTACAAACTTTCAGAAAGTGGTTCTATAACCCAGTCATTGGCAGTGCAGTTATTGAATGTGAGGGCAAGGAAGACATCACCATCTTTGATCCAATGGAGCTGCTGAAATTTCAACCTGAAGATCTGGAGGTGTTATTTCAAAATCACATTCATGCTTATAATGATGAAGATGAAGCTGATGCCAAAGCCTATCAAAGAATTGTATCTCTCCATGTCAAACCTTTCATCCTAAAGACATCTGAAGGACCAGCTGCTTGATGAAGAGCTGAAGAAAGTAATGCAACAGCTTAGGGGGAGATTGTAGAGTCATATATTTTGTATAAGCTGTTGTCATTTATTGTATGTTTAAACAATTTTAGACTAGTTTACTTTCTGTCATTTCATTATTGTAATTTCAGTTTTCTGTAATTAGTTAAGTCTGGGCCATCGAAACTACTTAGTTTCGATTGAGTCTGTTCAATCGAAACTAGTAGTTTCGATAGATGGTAGTTTCGACAGTCTGTGTATCAATTGTAAATGGTCAATCAAAACTAGTAGTTTCGATTGACCATAGTTTCGATACCTGTCACTACTATAAATACCTTCCCATTGCCACATATAGATTCGATATTTGATGCTACAGCAGGCCATGAAATTGGGACTTTTATGGATGCCTCTTTGGGATTTCAGCAGATCCAAATGGAGCCATCAGACCAGGAGGATACAACGTTCATGACCCCGACAGGTATTTACTGTTATATAGCTAGGCCATTTGGTCTTAAAAATGCAGGTGCCACGTATCAGAGACTTGTGAAGATGATATTCAAAGAAAAGTTGGGGGACACCATGGAGGTCTATATAGATGATATGGTGGTGAAATCAAAGAAAGCCGAAGACCATCTTAGGGATCTCAAAGACGCGTTCGATATCCTGGACCAGTATAACATGAAGCTGGATCCTTCAAAATGCCACTTTGGAGTGCGGGCAGGAAAATTCTTAGGATACATGGTAACCAAGAGACGGATAGAAGCTAGTCCAGAGCAGATCAAAGCAATCGTCAATCTGAAATCCCCAGCAAATACCAAGGATGTCCAAAGACTAACTGGAAGAGTGGCGGCACTTAACCGATTTATTTCAAGATCCTCAGAGAGATGCAAGGAATTCTAGGACATCTTGAAGAAGAACAAGTGATTCGAATGGGAAGAAAAGCACGAACAAGCGCTTCAAGCATTGAAGGACTACTTATCATCAGCACCTCTACTAATGAAGCCAGGAATTCTAGGACATCTTGAAGAAGAACAAGTGATTCGAATGGGAAGAGAAGCACGAACAAGCGCTTCAAGCATTGAAGGACTACTTATCATCAGCACCTCTACTAATGAAGCCAGAGGATGGTGAGCCATTATCCCTATACTTGGCAGTATCCGGAAACGTTGTAAGTGCTGTATTGGTCAAGGATCATGAGGGACATCAGCATCTCGTCTACTATGTAAGTAAAATCTTGTTAGCCACGGAGACCAGGTATTCTCATTTGGAAAAATTAATTTTATCTTTAGTAATGGCATCTGCCAAGCTTAGACACTACTTTGAAACACATACTATTCATGTTAAAACTAATTATCCTATTAAGTGTGTTTTAAGAAGGCCAGAGATGTCAGGTAGGATGGAAAAATGGTCCGTTAAACTCAGTGCTTATGATTTAGTGTATGAGTCTAGAACAGCAATAAAGTCACAGGCACTTGCAGACTTTGTGGATGATTTCAGTAATGATATTCGGCATGAAGTTGTAAGGCCCCAAACCAGGCACCATACAGTTGGTTCTCATAACGGGCTATTCCCTTGAAAATACTTGTTTTGGATATATTAAACTATAGCGGAAGTCTTTCTAAAAATATTAATTACTTATTTAATGTTGTTAAGTTACCTCACGAATGCTTGCATACCAATCCGAGTATCACCGCTCCCAAGCCAAGATACGTCAACGCAACGCTTACCTGCAAAACAATCTATCGTACACACAAAATCAGCTACGCTGAGTGAGTTCTAATAGTTTAGTTTAATTAAAAGCCAACTCGCCTCAAAATTTATTTAAACTTTACTCAGGACCCACGGTCCTTATGAAAAAGGTCCACAATTCATTAACACCTAGTTAACACAATAAATCCCTAAACATCAACTTACTCAGCCTTGACCAAGACTCTTACAAGTCAACTGACATACAGTTGTAAGCACCACATCACCTATCCTGACACAACGATCAATCTAACTCGACTCACCACATTATTATCATCTCATGCACAATAAATATAACACATGCTTGTATGCAATTTAACACAAATATATAAGCACACAAACACATACTTCATTACTGCACCCTCGTTAGGGTTACCCTCGTCAGGGCGTTCGACATCATCGTCCTATTGGACATTGTCACCTTTGGTGACCTCCCGAAGGACATAATCCTCCACAATCCCGTTTGCCATGTCATAATGAAAACAATGCAAACACAATACCCGCCATGTCACAAGGACAACGACACAATGCACACAACAAATGAATAATCACATAACATTATACTCTACATATTTGATTCATTAACTACACCTGCACTTCACACATGGCACTACAAAAGGTATCTTACGCATACCCATAAGCTTTTAGCCCATCCCCCGACTAACTCATAACACAATACACTACTAATATAGCGACACACATACAATTTCTACATCTTTTTATCTAAGCACATACCACATACATGCACACCCTGTGACACTTCCTTGTCATACCCGTACGTCCCGTAACTACAATCCCGACTCACCCCTGTTAGGTCACTATACGACCCGTGACTATATCCCCACCTGTAACCCGCACGTCCTATGGACACGCGCAGTCCCTTAGTCCCATATTTAACTATTTAACTTCATAAACTCATCGGGTTAGACCCCAAAGCTAGGTGTACATTTAATATAATAAAACATGTCTCAATAGTTTGTACGATAACCCCAAAACATTTAAAACATTTAAAAGAGGGGATTAGAAACTCACCAGGTATACTGCATCCAAACCCTAGCTCTGCACCACGCGTGCTCGCTCAATCCCGAACCTGTCAAACGTATGATCACCTGATCAGGACACGTTTATAACGTACTTTGGATGACGGGTAACAAAATAATAAAACCTCGAGTCCCCTCTACTCGTCCATCAAACCTCATGAAACCTTAATCTCGTGTCACCTTCGTACCGGATCATGTTTCATGCTCGCATGCATGCCATGCATGGTAAAAACCCAAACCACGTAACACGTAGGCACATGCGTCGAGTTCCCATGCATGCACGCCATGCAACAACCCTAGCCGAGCCCATCGTTGTCAATGCACATATCCACCTCGTACTCTACCGTCTCCATCGTCTTTGCTTTCCTTGTCGGCAAAACCCTAGATGGTTATCACCACTCACCTCCACCATCGTGCACCACCGTGCACCATTGCCATCTTCGCACGCCACCACCGTGTCACCATGCCTGCCACCATGGTTTCCGACACAACCACTCACCACCGTCCTCCCTGTCGGGTCCGTCATCTCCATTGAGAATCCTTTTCCCTTTTCAGAAGGCTCCCCCTTACACCGCCACCTTCATCTCCACTTCACCGACGTCGTTGCCTCCGGCCACCCCTAAACCACCACCTCGGTCGGTCTTTTCTCTCTCTTTGCTTTATACGTCGGCCGTGACCCACACCCCAAACCTTAGTCGGGTTTTCGACTACTACATGCAAACGAATAGAAAAAGAAAAGGTTGAACGGGTATTACCTTTCACGTATTAAAGCTCTCCCCCACTTGTCACCGCCGTAGGACCGTCGTACGACCACCACCGAGCTCTCTCCCTTCTTCGGCAACTCTCTCTCTCTCAGCTCTTTCTTTTCTGCCGTCGCAACACACCTAGGCCGAATGGCCTAGGGTTTGTGTTTAAGTTGCTTTTAAACCGTTGTGGTTTACACTCTAGTCCCTTGCTTCCTCGTTCGCGCGTTTTCGATCCCCATCGTTCTCCTAGTGGCTAACCGGGTCCTCTTAGTTTTCATTATAGGGTTTCATGTGAAAAACATTTACAATCCAACCCATATAAAAGAGACTCGGTTAACCCATAAACTCGACCCGTTAGTCTACAGAATTTTGGGATGTTACAAGTCTATCCTCCTTAAAAGAGGATTCGTCCCCGAATCCTGTGTCGGCATAAACTAACTCAACACATCTCCTTCGTTTCATACTCGTGCACCAACTCCTTCAAGCATTCACCTTTATTGTATCCATTTTCATTACCTTGCCTTGCAACATAACCGCCCCCTTGGTGTTTAAGGTAATCTTCTTCATTGCCCGTGACAATACCTCGTTGCCCTTATCATTCTTAACACTACCGCACCTATCATCTCTAGTGTCGTGTAGTACCACACTACCAGTTATCCGCTCATTGTTATGCTTCATTCTGGGTTACGGGCACAATTGTCCCTTTATCTCTTGTATAATCTACATGATCTAGTCATTCCGACAATCATCCTCCCCAGTAGGTTCCTTAACTTTCATGGATGGATTCATTCGTCGTCCTTCCAAAGTGAAGTCGTTGCACTTCTCGCCTCATACCTTGATCGTCGTCCTGCGATGATTTCTCAAACTCTAGCCCATTGCTCTACCCATAAGGGAATCACTAATGTCTTTCTTGATGATCTTCAGGAGCTCGTATAGAGCTACCCTGGTCTCCACTAAATTTCTTTATTGTATTATCACTTTACTTCGTTATCACACATCTAATACGTCCCATAAGTACGTACGCACCCAATATTAGGGTCATCTTCATTAGCTCTCGATGTTTATCAAGGCCCATATGCCTTCGTCGTGCCCGTTTTAATCATTTAAACGCCTGCTCTCCTTAAATGCTCTGCATGAGCTCATATTAAGATGATCTTGGATTTACCAGCGTAGGCGTATCCTTCTTAGTCACTTGCATGCAATCCCGCACATGCCCCTATTGGGTTTCACCTTTCTCTATGTTGCTCTACCATTACCACGCGATCCCCGACCGCATCTCATTTATCATGTACGAACATGAAGTCCACCTGCTCACAAGCCTCAGCTATGCGTCGTCTCGTTCAGGGAAAACATCCCTATTTCTCTAGTGTCTCACCTCAACCGAATTCTTCTTTAGGAACGTGTTACATGAAGGTCCTTCGTCACCTTGTTAACTCCGTGCTGAAATATTAAGCGTCATCACCTTGATCTCATCATACACATTTCCGGTCAAGTGTCCACGTAAGCGCCTTCATCATTTACTCTCACAGCTCCGCCTGTTGGCTTCGTGCTCCGAATTTCTGAGATATAAGCATAGGCATCTCATAAGAGCACCTCACTGGCCGCCTAGAAAGACATCAAAACTCCTTGCATTATCTCGACGTATCAACGTCAAGAAAATCGTCAAGATAGGAATACTATACTTGCTCACCCTAACCATCTGTCCTATGCATGACTAAACGTGTACTTCAAAGACACACACCGACACACATAACTACAGAACACACAATGTTCTATACATGTACTAGTAACCCCCAAACTCTAAACACACATCATGTGTACTTACACACAACTTCTAGATCTGAGTAAATCTACTTGCATACAATATGACATTGTCATTTATAGACACACAAATTAATCATGTTGCCTGGCCCAAAGACACAAGCAAATACGATCTCCCGCCTGACTATCGTCAGACATAATAACTTGTTGACAAATGTCAACACCATACCAAGCTTACACTTGGTCTCCCGCCTTACTAATGACAGACACAATATCAAGCTTATGGTTGATCTCCCGCCACGACTATTAAGTACGTGACACAAATAACTAATACTTATAAGCAACTCAATTAACAACATATAAGTTTATTCATGAAACACTTCATGTCCTTAAGCACCAAAACACTTACCTCGCGAAAATCTATGCCTTATGATATAAAGACATTCAACATCATAGTAAGGCTAAACACACCCTTTACACATCACACATCACCTAAGCATAACATACAGGTGACACTATCTTAAGATCGTAGACACACACAACTAATCGAACTCAGGTCTACACTGGTCTATTCATATAGTCTAATCAACCAAGTCATAGCATCACACCAAAGATTACGTTTAGTATGAACTCACGATGTTCAAAAGGTAATCACATAATTAACACTGCACCACCAATAACAAGCTATCGCACCTGCAACTATCAGTAACTACATTTTAAACCATCCCATGGTAAGATTCAATGTCGAGGTTAATATCAAATAATTGAAAAATCAAGAACAAGTACTTCGTCACAAAAGTGTCTGACGGCCACTACTCAAAATGCTCTAGTCCTCTCGTGGTACCCACTACTGCTCTAGTCATCAAACAAGTCAAAGTTATCCCCCACTTGCTCCTCGTCATCGGATTCCTTTAACCATCCATTTCCTGATTCTGCGTAGTGTCTCGAGGGCTGACTCCTGACTGCAAATGCATGTCTTCCTCTCCAACCACCTCTCTTGTAAAAGGAGCTACTGAGTCCACCTCGCATAGTTGTCCCGGTAGTACTAGGAGCATTAGGCGCCGGAAGCACCAAGATCACCTCCTGTGCTGGTAGCTCGTGCTCATCCTCAGTCGTCGGTGGAACCACCGTCAATGGAACAGGTGCTAAGACTCATCTCCCTTCAAAGATAACTGTGCGAATGGCAGCCAAACGTCTAGCCCGTCGCTCTGTCAACCTCCTGATAAGAGCCCCTCGCCTGACCCATCTAGTCTGAATCATCATGGCCATCAGTACCTGCATAAGATAGAATGTTGGAGTGATTACTATGGGTGTCAAATTCAGAATAAGAGAGTAATCATAGACTGCCAAATTACGGTGATCAAATGCAATTTGGTGGTCTACCTTACTACTCGGATTCTAAACCTTCCTCATCATATTCACACTAGCTTTCTATCTTTCACATACCCCGGGTGCACATGCACCCCACACAACTCATATAAAACCACACAATGATCTAGTAAGTCATCATATTTATCACAAGTTCACACCATCCAAGGTTACATACAAATCACTAAATCACATCGACACATCAAACTATCTCACATAATTAAAATTAATGCTACTTCACGTTACTCAACTCACTTTATAGTCTCATTCAATCACACCACACAATCCCAATTGGTTCTACATAATACTGCAACACATATCGCACTACATGATCCCACACAGAACCATAAATCATTTACTCATACCGATTACTTTACCTGCTGTAACACTACACAAATGGTAAATAATAATTACTGCTCAACTCTAAAGACGTACCTCTTGGCTCGCGGTTACTCGTCGTGGCATTTGTTTCACCCTCGTCCCATTTTCAGTTTAAGTTAAGGCATTTTATTTGTTCAAAAATACCAATTTTCTCTTAAACCACGGCTCTGATACCAACTTCTAAGGCCCCAAACCAGGCACCATACAGTTGATTCTCATAACGGGCTATTCCCTTGAAAATACTTGTTTTGGATATATTAAACTACAGCGGAATTCTTTCTAAAAACATTAATTACTTATTTAATGTCGTTAAGTTACCTCACGAATGCTTGCATACCAATCCGAGTAGCACCGCTCCCAAGCCAAGATACGTCAATTCAACGCTTACCTGCAAAACAATCTATCGTACACACAAAGTCAGCAACGCTGAGTGAGTTCTAATAGTTTAGTTTAATTAAAAGCCAACTCGCCTCAAAAGTTATTTAAACTTTACTCAGGACCCACGGTCCTTATGAAATAGGTCCACAATTCATTAACAAATAGATAACCCATGTGATCACCCGATATCCCATAATAGCTCGTTACCCAAGACTCATCCCATAATAATAATAATCCCGCAGTTTCATCGACATAGGTCGAACTTACTACACTAATAACTCAAGGTAAAATACACGTATCAACTTGACACCTAGTTAACACAACAAATCCCTAAACATCAACTTACTCAGCCTTAACCAAGACTCTTACAAGTCAACTGACATACAGTTGTAAGCACCACATCACCTATCCTGACACAATGATCAATCTAACTCGACTCACCACATTATTACCATATCATGCACAATAAATATAACTCACGCTTGTATGCAATTTAACACAAATATATAAGCACACAAACACATACTTCATTACTGCACCCTCATTAGGGTTACCCTCGTCTGGGCGTTCGATACACCCCGAGCTCATCATCGTCCTGTTGGACATTGTCACCTTTGGTGACCTCCCGAAGGACATAGTCCTCCACAATCCCGTTTTCCATGTCATAATTACAACAATGCAAACACAATACCCGCCGTGTCACAAGGACAACGACACAATGCACACAACACATGTATAATCACATAACATTATACTCTACATACTTGATTCATTAACTGCACCTACACTTCACACATAGAACTAGAACAAGGTATCTTACGCATACCCATAAGCGTTTAGCCCATACCCCAACTAACTCATTACACAATACACTACTAATATAGCAACACACATACAATTCCTATATCTCTTTATCTAAGCACATACCACGTACGTCGTACCCGTACGTCCCGTAACTACAATCCCGACTCACCCCTGTTAGGTCACTATACGACTCGTGACTATATCCCCACCTGTAACTTGCATGTCCTATGGACACAAGCATTCCCTTAGTCCCATATTTAACTATTTAACTTCATAAACTCATCGGGTTAGACCCCAAAGCTAGGTGTACATTTAATATAATAAAAAATGTCTCAACAGTATGTACGATAGCCCCAAAACGTTTAAAACATTTAAAAGAGGGGATTAGAAACTCACCAGGTATACTGCGTCCAAACCCTAGCTCTGCACCACGCGTGCTCGCTCAATCCCGAACCTGTCTACCGTATGATCACCTGATCAGGACACGTTTATAACGTACTTTGGATGACGGGTAACAAAATAATAAAACCCCGAGTCCCCTCTACTCATCAATCTAACCCCATGAAACCTTAATCTCGTGTCACCTTCGTACCAAATCGTGTTTCATGCTGGCATGCATGCCATGCATGGTAAAAACCCTAACCCCGTAACACGTAGGCACATGCGTCTTGTTCCCATGCATGCACGCCATGCAACAACCCTAGCCGAGCCCGCCGTTGTCAATGCACATGTCCACCTCGTACTCTACCGTCTCCGTCGTCTTTGCTTTCCTTGTCGGCAAAACCCTAGACGGATATCACCACTCATCGCCACCATCGTGCACCACCATGCACCATTACCATCTTCGCACGCTGCCACCGTGTTACCATGGCTGACACCATGGTTTCCGACACAACCACTCACCACCGTCCTCCCCGTCGGGTTCGTCGTCTCCATCGAGAACACGCCCACGGCCCTCACCGTGCTCCTTTTCCCTTTTCAAGAAGTTGCCGCCTTACACCGCCGCCTTAATCTCCACTTCACCAACGTCGTCGCCTCCTGTCACCCTAAACCACCACCTCAGCCGGTCTTTTCTCTCTCTTTACTTTATACGCCGGCCGTGACCCACACCTCAAACCCTAGTCGGCTTTTCGACTACTACATGCAAACGAATAGAAAAAGAAAATGTTGAACGGGTATTACCTTACACGTATTGAAGCTCTCCCCCGCTTGTCGCCGCCATAGGACCGTCGTACGACCACCACCGAGCTCTCTCCCTTCTCCGGCAGCTCTCTTTCTCTCGGCTCTTTCTTTTCTGCCGTTGCAACACACCTAGGCCGAATGGCCTAGGGTTTGTGTTTAAGTTGCTTTTAAACCGTGTGGTTTACACTCTAGTCCCTGGCTTCCCCGTTCGCGCGTTTTTGATCTCCATCATTCTCCTAGTGGCTAACCGGGTCCTCTTAGTTTTCATAATAGGGTTTCATGTGAAAAACCTTTACAAATATAAAAGAGACTCGGTTAACCCATCAACTCGACCCGTTAGTCTACAGAATTTTGGGATGTTACAGAAGCGGATATTGAAGTCCAACAGTTGGAAGAAACCAGGGATAAGTGGACATTATTCATTGATGGCGCGTCCAATGTAAGGGGAATATGTCTAGGCATCATACTGAAATCACCATAGGGGGACATAATACCCCAATCAATCAGTTGTGAATTCCAAGCCACAAATAATGAAGCAGAATACGAAGCACTGATAGCGGGATTACAACTAGCCAGAGACATGAAAATCAGGTATCTCCAGGTATATGTAGATTCATTATAACTCGCTAACCACTTTAACGGTTCTTATGCAGTTAAGGGCGAGAACTAGCCGAGTATCTTGAATAGTCAAGAATTTGGCAAAAGAATTCGAGATTTTTAATATAAAACAGGTACCAAGAGAAGATAATGCGGAGGCTAATGCCTTAGCAAATCTTGGATCAGCTCTTAAGCTATCGCTAGATGTGAAGATTTCAATTATACACATCATGAACTCTGCAATCAATATAACAGAGTGCGAGGGAAATGAAGTGTTAGTTACAGAAGACTTTGAGATCCTGGATCCTACCTATTAAAAAATATGTGCAGGACGGTGAGATCCCGAATAACGAAAAGAATCACAAAGCTTTTCGTATGAAGGTATCTCACTTCATTATTATACACGATACTTTGTATAGAAAATCTATTGCAGGTCCATACTTGAGATGTCTGGAGAATCCCGAGATACAAGAACTACTGAAAGATATACATGAAGGAGATTGCGGCAATCATACCGGAGGCAGAGCACTATGTTCTAAGATCTTGAGGACAGGATATTACATGCCAACTATGAGAAACGATGTTGTGACGTGTGCTCAGAAGTGTGATGCTTGCCAAAGACACAGCAATGTGCCTCATCAACCGACAGAACCTATGTATCCTATCATTTCCCCATGGCCGTTCATGAAGTGGGGGATGGACATAGTTGGTAAGCTACCCAAAACACCAGGAGGAAAAGTGAGGAAAAGTGTTCATGCTAGCAATTACTTCTCCAAGTGGATAGAAGCCGAAGCCTTTGTTGAAGTAAGGAAAAAGGAAGTAGTTTCGTTCATAAAGCATAATATCCTGACATGATTCGGGATCCCGACAAAAATAGTGTGTGATAACGGATCTCAGTTCATTGGCAAAAGAACGACAAATTTATGTGCTAGTTGGGGGATAAAGATGATAACTTCTACCCCCGTACATCCTCAGGCCAACTGTCACACCCCAACCGACGGCGGAAACGTCGGGGCGGGACATGTAGACTGTTCATAAGCTCATGGTTTACTAATAGTTGTAATAATTACACAAATGATTTCATTTCATAGCTCAAATAGACAATTAAAACATTTACAAAAGTCATAAATACATGTATGTCTTTATTAAGTTTAAAACTAGGTCCTCAATCCTAAGTGAAGCAACTTGAAATCTTAACTCAAACATCCTTACCTGAAACATGATAAAATGAGAGGGTCAACTATAAATAGTTGGTGAGCAAACATAGGTTTTGACACCAAAAGTAAAGTTCAAATGTTTTATGTACAATTCATATGATACATGGTTTATAAAGCATTTATGGAGAATCTAAGTTAAGCTAGTTGCACAAACGAAACCTTTTAACTGAAGGGCATAACAACACATGTTATCCGAACGTAAATGTAGGGCATAACAACACATGTTATCCTGATGTAAATGTAGGGCATAACAACACATGTTATCCTGATGTAAATGTAGGGCATAACAACTCATGTTATCCTAATGTAAGTGTAGGGCATAAGAACAAATGTTATCCTGATGTAAAGAGGTAATGATTGCACGAGTGTATTATGTATATGTAGACTTAACAAATAGCATTCAAGCATAAAGCACAAATAAACACATATGATCATATTATAGAATTGTACGTGTGTAATTGCAAATAGTATTTGTTGTGTAATCATGTTTCACCCCAAAAATATACAAAAGGAAAAAGGGGCTATGTAAACTCACCTTGATAAGTAGAGGGTTGGACTTGAAACTTTTAGCAACAACAATTAAGGGTGCCCCTAAGTTAAATAAGAGATGTTGTTATAATGTTGAACGTTTTAAGGGAACAACGATGGAATGAGTTGGGATGTTAGGGTTTTGGAATGAATGAACGATCGAGGATACAAATAGAGTGTGTAAATGATGCTTTTATTTATAAAAGGAATTTAGGTGTCAATAATAAACATTATTTGTAAAAATATAAATGTAATAACCATCTTAATAAACGATTGAGACCAATGCCAAAAGGTAGACCAAAATCACGTTATTAATAAGATACTTGTCACTTTTAAATATTATTATTTGTAAATCTATTAATAGGACAGAGCCGTTAACGATTCAAAACTAATTTATTAATAAGTAATAGTCTTGTTAAAAATTAATATTTGTATGTAAAACACTAACCGGACTCAAGGATTAGGATCGGGTCTATTTAGATAAAATGTTTAGGTTAACATATGTTTAAAACTTTTAGTTTATTTAGAAAAAAAATTATAAGAATTTCTCTAAAATATATTATTTAAATTAACAACACTTTTAAAAGGATTTAGATGAAACCTTACATTATTAACCTAATTATTTATACAAGGTTACCTTGATTTGAACAAGTCATGATTCATGTGATGGAAAGGGGCAAAACAGAAAAAGGGTTAAAATGCAGCAGGGGCCGGGTCTAGAACCCGTGACCTCGGCTGTGTGGGTGAAATGCTTTAACCGGCTGCTCTACAGCCTTAGATTGATTTAATTCAGAATGCCAAGCATTTTAACAATGGAACCCAGTTCATCATCTTCCCCACACTCCCAAATAGTGACAGAGGCTCCTTCCCTATATCGCATAAAGAAAATCAAAACCAGAGGTACGAACATTAACGAGTAATGTTTACCTAGAACAAAATCTACACAGGGAAGGCTTTGAATCGATGAATCTGAAAGGATCGGCTCCCTCTTCTCCTTGCTCCGATCGCAAAATTTTTAGAGAAGAAAAAGACGGATTTGAGGTTGGTTCTCGACTTGAAAATGGCCATGGGATCTTATAGAATGGTTTTAACGCGTTTACATCTGTTAATTGGACGAGATTAGCGGAGATTTGGTCTTGCGTTTACGGTTTGAAACCCACGACTGAAACCTTGATTTTTGGTCTAATAATTCATGATTCTTATATAATTGATTGATTTCTAGTTTTCATATGATTGCAAATCGTTTAGGAATTGATTTGGGAAGGATTTCAATCCCAACATTTCAGGTGATTTGAAGGGATTCATGCGATTTTGACTTTTTCAAAGTCAAAATTGGATTTGAAGTAGTCTGGGTTCAAGAGGATCAATGGGGGTCCAAATGGATGGGTTCAAAGGCAACAAGTAGGGTTCAATGCTATATAGGGGGGGTTCAATGGCAATGAAAGGGGGTTCAAAGCTCAATTTAATTAATTTGAATCCTCTTTATTTATTCATAAAAATAGTTTTTATAAATTTATATAAACTTGGACATTATATGTTTTATTTAAATTATTTAAAAGGAAGAGTTCCATTTTTTTTATAAAATTACAAGTTGTATAATTGATTTACTCAATATAAAAAAAAACTATGTATATTCGCTTATATGCTTATAAATAAATACATATATATATATGTGCATAAAAGTGTAATTATATGATTAAAATTTATAAGTTTTATTTTTGATATATTTATTATAACAAAGTATATATATATATATATGTGTGTGTATAATAATATTCATACATACGTATATATATAATAGAAAATAATATGTTAATGTAAGGTTGAAACTTTGGAACGATACACATTAAAATAATAGTTAATGTAACAAATTGTGTTGAGCAAGTACGGGATTGAAATTTAGTGTCATTATTGTACTTAATAAAATGAGTAGGGGAAAAAATATGGTCTGAAAAATCATGGATGTTACAGTATCCCCATGTTGAGGGAATTTCGTCCCGAAATTTAACTAATGGAGTCTATTGGACCAAAAAAAAAGTGAGGGCTTGGATTCTCAATGAGTTCTGACTGTCGGTTCGAGGAGTAGATCTGATAACAAGATTCAGGTCTGTTTCTCAAGGTCAGGCACGAAGGATGACAGGAGATTTAGTTTTTAAATAAACTTAAGGAGAAAGTCTGTTGAATAATATTTGGGTTCTAAAGGTGAAATGCATTATTTGGAAGGGAATTGATTAGAACTGGATGATCAAGGTTTGTTTAAGATGTAATATAATATGTTCAGGAATTGTCAGTGGATAAAAGATTTCACAAACATTGACCCTGTCAAACAACATAAAACTTTACGTGACGCGAATAACGTTACTTCTGATAATATAACAGGAACACTTATATATAGGAAGTACCAGTGGCGTATCCACCATGCCCTTATCATATCACATTAGTTTCGTTACTGTATATCCCGATAGGTTTTACGTCATAACACATGACAAAATTTACTATGTTTTCCATGCGCTAATTTTTATAATTACGTGTGCACCCGTAATTATCCAAATCGTCGCATGGTCCGTATAGTTCATCCCATTGTGTGTGTGGGTCAAAGGGGGTAACACAAAATTACTTAATTCATGACTATTGTTTTCACGTATGTGTTGCTAACAATTAACTATGCCCATAGATAGTAGAGTCAATCAGGTACTAAAGAGTAATAATGTGACATAATTTTAGGGTTCCATAGCTTCCTCGTGTTTGAACAAGAATACGTCAAACCCCGAGTAGCTTTCATCGATAAGGTGAATAATCATGCCTTGTGATTGATATACTTAATCAATTGCAACAATGTAACAATCTAATCCCGTGTATAATGTAAGCACTCAAGTTCCCATGTATGATCTAGTGTTATGTACGTTGTAAGCAAATAGGTTTCATGTATACTGTGAATAGTTTAGTACCATATATATAGTAAACAAATGAGTTTTATGTATAAGGTGATCAATTTAGTATTTATGTATTTTGTAACCAAACAAGATTCAAGTATAATGTAAACAATGAATATTGCATAGGGTGAACAATTTAGTATCATATATTTTGTGTACAACCGAGTCTCAGGTATAATGTGGCATCATATATATTGCATAGTGTGAACATGTATTTTGTAAACAATTAAGTTTCATGTATTATGTGATCAGTGTAACATTATGTATATTGCAACCAAACTAAGGTTCACGTATCATGTGATCGTGTATAATGTGCTCAATCATGTATTAAACAAGCAAATTTCATGTATCATGTGATTAACCTAGTATCATGCATATGGTAGACAGCTAAGTTTCATGTATCATGTGAGTGTTCATATGTAAGTTATTGGGTCTCATGATTAATGTAAACTATTGGATTTTGCAGGTAGTCAAGTGTTGCAGACGAGCGTGTTGTTTGACGTTCATGTATAACATGGGTAGTTGGATTTTTAAAATCTTGTTGAGGTTTATACGGATGACTAAAGCCTACGTGAAATGATTCAACTCATTGCAGTGTCTAGTAAAATAATGCATTTCTAGCTGTGTAAGATAACAAGAAGGTTGTGTAGATATTTAGAGCAGTGTGCTTACGAATAACTGATTTGTGCTCTTTTGTTTGTAGAATAAATAAGTAGTTGTAACTTATTCTTTTTTTATAAAATGGTAAAAAAACAGTTGAATAATTAACTATATGGATAATTAAATGAAAATCTTTTTATTTATTTTAAATTATTATAAGAAGGCTATTTCTAAGAGAAAATAATTGCTAAATTATTTAATAACTAAGCCAATGTTTAATAATAATTAATTTAACGAGAAAAGTCATAATTAATTATTAATTAAAAAAATATTTTTATAAAACGAGTTGTATTAAATTTCCTTACAAGGTGAAAATGTTTATAGAAAAATTATATTTCAGATTCTATCTAAAGGTTTGATAAACGTTTTGTTTGAACAAAATAATGATTCAGTTAATAAAATGATTAGTTACAAGAGGGCTTAGGTACGTATACTAAATTGTAATAAACAGAACGATGGTGCTTAGATTGTACCCCTTTAATAATATAATCAAATGGATACTTTGACAAGTCAAGGTGATTTAAGTTCTTATACTTTCAAGAAGACATGCTTTAACCTATAGGTGAACACTCACTTCGGGAATTCCCAGGAAAGCATACGGATCCTTCGGTTGATTTGGATTTATATGAAATGCTTTCCTAGACAAAAGACCTAAAGTACAGGCACTCACCCTTCCAGATTGCACATGTTCTTTACTAATTTTCAGAACCCAAAACTTTGACGAGATTTTAAAATTTTAATAGGCTTAGGCCTAAGAGTAAAATTGTTTTTTTTTTGTTCACAAATGATGATGGTGACATATATCTCAATGTATAAAAGTGAAGGTGTATAAAGACTTAGATATGAATACGCATGTGATAAGACTTATGATAGCATTTAAATGTGATCAATTGGGTAGCATGTAATCAAACAATGTGGTAAAGAAGGTATTACATAGGTAGCAATGTCTATAAGCATGTGAGTTATCAAGTAGTGTAGCACATAAACTATTAGGCATTGTATCAAGCGATGTCATAGTTAGAATGACATGTAAGATAATCACACAAGGTAGTAAACATGTAGCATTTAGTAATGTGGAAAATACCATGTAGCATAGCACATGGCATTTGATGGTTGTCCTAAGGTTATAGTCTAGGTCAAAAGTGTCTAATAACCTAATTCCCTATAACCAAGGCTCTGATACCAATCTGTCACACCCCAACCGATGGCGGAAACGTCGGGGCGGGACATGTAGACTGTTCATAAGCTCATGGTTTACTAATAGTTGTAATAATTACACAAATGATTTCATTTCATAGCTCAAATAGACAATTACAACATTTACAAAAGTCATAAATACATGTATGTCTTTATTAAGTTTAAAACTAGGTCCTCAATCCTAAGTGAAGCAACTTGAAATCTTAACTCAAACATCCTTACCTGAAACATGATAAAATGAGAGGGTCAACTATAAATAGTTGGTGAGCAAACATGGGTTTTGACACCACAAGTAAAGTTCAAATGTTTTGTGTACAATTCATATGATACATGGTTTATAAAGCATTTATGGAGAATCTAAGTTAAGCTAGTTGCACAAATGAAACCGTTTAACTGAAGGGCATAACAACACATGTTATCCTAACGTAAATGTAGGGCATAACAACACATGTTATCCTGATGTAAATGTAGGGCATAACAACACATGTTATCCTGATGTAAATGTAGGGCATAACAACTCATGTTATCCTTATGTAAGTGTAGGGCATAACAACAAATGTTATCCTGATGTAAAGAGGTAATGATTGCACGAGTGTATTATGTATATGTAGCCTTAACAAATAGCATTCCAGCATAAAGCACAAATAAACACATATGATCATATTATAGAATTGTACGTGTGTAATTGCAAATAGTATTTGTTGTGTAATTATGTTTCACCCCAAAAATATACAAAAGGAAAAAGGGGCTATGTAATCACCTTGATAAGTAGAGGGTTGGACTTGAAACTTTTAGCAACAACAATTAAGGGTGCCCCTAAGTTAAATAAGAGATGTTGTTATAATGTAGAACGTTTTAAGGGAACAACGATGGAATGAGTTGGAATGTTAGGGTTTTGGAATGAATGAACGATCGAGGATACAAATAGAGTGTGTAAATGATGCTTTTATTTATAAAAGGAATTTAGGTGTCAATAATAAACATTATTTGTAAAAATATAAATGTAATAACCATCTTAATACACGATTGAGACCAATGCCAAAAGGTAGACCAAAATCACGTTATTAATAAGATAATTGTCACTTTTAAATATTATTATTTGTAAATCTATTAATAGGACAGAGCCGTTAACGATTCAAAACTAATTTATTAATAAGTAATAGTCTCGTTAAAAATTAATATTTGTATGTAAAACACTAACCGGACTCAATGATTAGGACCGGGTCTATTTAGATAAAATGTTTAGGTTAACATATGTTTAAAACTTTTAGTTTATTTAGAAAAAAAATTATAAGAATTTCTCTAAAATATATTATTTAAATTAACAACACTTTTAAAAGGATTTAGATGAAACCTTACATTATTAACCTAATTATTTATACAAGGTTACCTTGATTTGAACAAGTCATGATTCATGTGATGGAAAGGGGCAAAACAGAAAAAGGGTTAAAATGCAGCAGGGGCCGGGTCTAGAACCCGTGACCTCTGTTGTGTGGGTGAAATGCTTTAACCGGCTGCTCTACAGCCTTAGATTGATTTAATTCAGAATGCCAAGCATTTTAACAATGGAACCCAGTTCATCATCTTCCCAACACTCCCAAATCGTGACAGAGGCTCCCTCCCTATATCGCATAAAGAAAATCAAAACCAGAGGTACGAACATTAACGAGTAATGTTTACCTAGAACAAAATCTACACAGGGAAGGCTTTGAATCGACGAATCTGAAAGGCTCGGCTCCCTCTTCTCCTTGCTCCGTTCGCAAAATTTTTAGAGAAGAAAAAGACGAATTTGAGGTTGGTTCTCGAGTTGAAAATGGCCATGGGATCTTATAGAATGGTTTTAACGCATTTACATCTGTTAATTGGATGAGATTAGCGGAGATTTGGTCTTGCGTTTACGGTTTGAAACCCACGACTGAAACCTTGATTTTTGGTCTAATAATTCTTGATTCTTATACAATTGATTGATTTCTAGTTTTCATATGATTGCAAATCGTTTAGGAATTGATTTGGGAAGGATTTCAATCCCAACATTTCAGGTGATTTGAAGGGATTCATGCGATTTTGACTTTTTCAAAGTCAAAATTGGATTTGAAGTAGTCTGGGTTCAAGAGGATCAATGGGGGTCCAAATGGATGGGTTCAAAGGCAACAAGTAGGGTTCAATGCTATATAGGGGGGTTCAATGGCAATGAAAGGGGGTTCAAACCTCAATTTAATTAATTTGAATCCTCTTTATTTATTCATAAAAATAGTTTTTATAAATTTATAAAAACTTGGACATTATATGTTTTATTTAAATTATTTAAAAGAAAGAGTTCCATTTTTTTTATAAAATTACAAGTTGTATAATTGATTTACTCAATATAAAAAAACTATGTATATTCGCTTATATGCTTATAAATAAATACATATATATATATATGTGTGTGTGTGTGTGTGTGTGTGTGTGCATAAAAATGTAATTATATGATTAAAATTTATAAGTTTTATTTTTGATATATTTATTATAACAAAGTATATATATATATATATATATATATATATATATATATATATGTGTGTGTGTGTATAATAATATTCATACATACGTATATATATAATAGAAAATAATATGTTAATGTAAGGTTGAAACTTTGGAACGATACACATTAAAATAATAGTTAATGTAACAAATTGTGTTGAGCAAGTACGGGATTGAAATTTAGTGTCATTATTGTACATAATAAAATGAGTAAGGAAAAAAAAATATGGTCTGAAAATCATGGATGTTACACCAACGGACAAGCGGAATCCAGCAACAAGATCATCGTGAACAACCTTAAGAAGAGATTGGACGCCAAGAAGGAAAGATGGGCAGAGGAATTACCTTTCGCCCTCTTGGCATATAGAACAACTACAAAGAATGCAACGGGTCAAACTCCATTCTCGTTAGTATTCGGAAGTGAAGCAGTGATCCCCACTGAGATGGTGATCCCTACAGCAAGACCCAGCCTTCAAAATCCTGAAACCAACGGTGAAGCCCTGAAACAGGATCGTGATACTGTGGATGAGCTCAGAGATCTCGCCAAAGATCGTATTACAGCTTATCAACAAAGGATAGCAAAATCGTACAACAATAATATAAGGATCAGAAGATTCCAAGTAGGTGACCTGGTATTGAGAAAAACATTTTAGAATACTATCAATCCCAATGAAGGAAAGCTTGCACCAAAGTGGGAAGGTCGATATTTGATAGACTCAGAAGCAGGCAAGGGAGCCTACTGGTTAGCTACAATGGAAGGAGAGATCCTGCCGAGATCCTGGAATGCTATCCATCTCAAAGCGTATTTCATGTAAGTTAAAAATTAAATTCTAACTAAGACTGGTATGTCTTCTATCCCTGTTTATTTTTATTCTTATCTTTTGTTTTAGCAAAGTGCTGACTTGAGCGTCGGAGGGGTGTTAGCCAGGCTAACACCCACCTTCACTAAGATTTAAGGTTTTGCAGGGAGGATCCTCAAGGATCCTAACAAAAGCATTAGAGACTGGCTATCTATCCAAGTTTAAGGTATTCCAAATCCCTTCAAAGGTTTAAATTTTTTCACCTTTCTACAAATTGAGTTTAAACACTCCGCTTGAACGCACGATATCCAAGTATAGTTCATGTTGGTGCGACCAGTCCATGTAACAGTGGCTGACAATTTCATCATTATTGGCTATATGTTGGATTTTATGAGTATATTCAATGGCATAACACATACATGTTATTCACCGGGCTTGTCTTAAGTATTTAACACTTGTGTGTTAACTTAAGTTTTTGGCTTGTCCCAAGTTTTTAGCATTCACATGCTAACTCAAGAATTGGCTTGTCCCAAGTATTTAACACTTATGTGTTAACTTAAGTTTTTGGCTCGTCCCAAATATTCAGCATTAATAAGCTGACTCGAGATTCAGACACTCAAGCGGATTGGGGACATCCCAAAGAATCCTGAAGTACGATTACTAAGTAAATGATTTGTTCGACAGCTATATGCAGGGGACAACTAACAGCTATCATACTTTGAGTATGTTTGGACTCTCTATCGTCAGCCTGATTCTTAATAAAGATATTTACTTAAGGTTGCTTGTTAATTTTCAATTTTGGGCAGACCGGAAAGTTTGATGACTAAGTCGTGGTATGCTTTTAACTAATGTTCTTCCGAACTATTTATCAGTAACAAAGTATGTTTTTTCTGAATCAAAGTTGAATAAAAACCTAAGATGTTATTTATATCCACTAAGGATCCAGTATCCCAAAAAAGATACCTAAACCTGTTTTTCCATGTAACACAAGGCTTAGTTGCCTAAGGATCCTTATTTTCTAGAATATGTCAAAACATACCAAACATATAACAACCATGGCATATAGTCAAAGGTTATCTACTATTTATCAGCTGCCAAAAGGTCAAAAGGAGGTTCAGATTTCGTCCTAAACCAGGACCCAACCATCTGAACCAATGCAAGTTATATTGTTCAAACATCAAGTCCCATAAACCGGGATCTCCAAGACAGAAAAGTAAATTGTTCAACAAACCATCATCACAAGCATGAAAATTAAAGAGTTCAACCACCAAGATCACAAACGCATGACTCAGGCCTTATCTGTATTGCCATCATCATCCTGCCTAACTACCTTCTCATCAGCCTTTCCACTGCCCTCAGCCTCGTCAACCTGCTTGCCCACTTCAGCCTCTTGTGCCGGTTCACCCCCGAGCTCAGCCACAACCTTCTCCCATTCCTGAATATCCCAAGCAGCATGATCAAAGTCTTTGTCATCAGCTTCCTTGGCCATCTTGATCCTAGCTTGGAAGATGGAAATTGCAGCTGACTTCTTGGCCTGTTCATAGGACTCTTCAAGATCTTGGGCATGCTTGGACTGGACAAGCTCCAACTCCATCTTCACCAGGCGAAGCTCCTTGGCCTCCTCCTCTATTTTCTTGTTCTTGGCAGTAGCTATCTTTTACAGATCGATGACCATCTGTTTAGCTTCTTCAGCTTCCTTCACGGCTGACTCATAGCACCTGGTCATCTGCTCTAGGCCCTGTTATAAATAAATGTGTTAGATTTTCTTTAACGCAGGTTCAGAATCCGGGATACTAAAAATAACTTACTAAGTGTTGAAGGACATGAAGCTTCTTGTAGGCGTCGACATAGTCCATCCCTTCAAAGATGGCAACGTCGGCAACATCATAGGATTTTCGCTTCTTGTCGAGGGTTATTTTAGAGCGTGGAGTAGGGATATCAGGCTTCAGAGCTTCAGTGGTTGGTTGTTCCTTCTCCTTCTTGATTGCTTTGTCCTTAGAGACCATACTGTCAATATCATCAAAAGCAAATCAGGAGCTTGATCGACGAACACCTGTTACAGGATAATGGGTTAGATTACTATATATACTTTTAACTAACATATAGATAAAATCTTCTTTTTTCTTACAAGACATTTCAGAGTTGGAGTATTGGGTCTGCGAATTTTCCTCTACAGTGGGGATCCTGTACTGAAATGAGCCCTCAATAGGGTCAAGGCTGAAAAAGGAGGCAACTCTTTGGGCAGTGTCGGGTCTAGGAGGGGCCACCTTTGGAAATTTGAGCACTGCAAATAAGAAATTATGGTTAATATCTTGAATTTCAAAATGTAGGGGATCCTTCAAGTAGAATCCTACCCTTTTTGATCCACCTCAAGGGCAATTTATCCCCACCAGGGATAGAATCCCTCCTGACGAAGAAGAACTGGTTCTTCCAGTTGGAGTCATTTTGTGTGGTTTTCATGATCAAGTGACTCTGGCCAGTTTTAATTTGAAACTAAAAACTAGAAGATCCATGGCTTCTGAGATTGTAAACATGGGCTAACTCGGAGACATTGAAATCAAGAGCGTGGTTTTGAAACAAGTTTTCAAGAACAAACAAGGTTCTCCAAATCATTGGCATGGTCTGGGCATAGCTCAAACCAGTCCTATCGAAGAACTCATTGATCAAATGTGGAAAAGGATATGAAAAACCTAAGTTAAACGAAAAAGCTGGAAAGCAAACCCAAGTTTGGGAAGCAAAATCAGATTTTGCCTGGGGATCGAAAACCCTAAAAACGGTGTTTTTCGGGAAAATGTTTTTGATTTTCAAAAGTTCTTGGTCAGAGAAAGTGCATTTCTCAGACTCCGGATGATCAAGTAGATTTTGACTTGTGAAATCATCATCGGAATCATTGACCAAAGAGGAAGCCGGCCTGGTAATCTTCTTTCCCATTTTTAAAATAAAGCAAAAAGTTTGAAGATTGGGGGAGAAGAAATTACCTAAAAATGCAGAGAAAAAAGGAAGAAGATGGTAGAAAAGATAAAAGAAATGGAGTAAATGTAGGGTGTGATTGTTAACCACTTTAAACGGCATCATTTTGGCACCTCATTTACCGCTCCACGTAGGATCAAGTGCAATCATGGCTTAATGGTTTGAATTTTGAAAATATTTCAGCTTTATCATGCATGACAGCTGTAAATATTTTGGGGACAATTGTTAGGAGTTAATTTTTATGTGCAGGATCCTGAGTATAGTGTGATCCGAAATCCAAGATCCCTGATGGCTTCAGTATCCTGAATATTAATGTTACTAACGGTTATTTGTTCCCTATCTTGATTTATTCGCAGGTAAAACGTGTTGATCCACTACTCCTGAAGAATCGGTCAAGGTAGTTGAAGAAAACGTGTGGAATATGCGCATAATGGCTAACAACGATCATATTAGAAAACTGGATGAGATCCGGGATTCTCGGATAGTTTGTTAAGTTCTTTTTTTGTATTTAATTAGCAGTAAGATCGATTAGGAAACACATTCGCAACATACAACACTCTCGCAATCAACTGTAACACTTAGCTCTATATCATATACTGCTCACATTGTACTCTTTTTACTGATTTATACAAGAACAGGAGACAAGTGACGATTAGTCACTTCCCGAGGTTTTATGTTGGAGATCCTCAAGGATTAAGGGCTTTCCTCGTACATTATCGTGTCAAATCTTTATATTCATGTTCATATTCTTATATTTTTATTAAGCACATTACCTCACATACTAAGTTTGGTTACAAAATTAGTCTTGTTAATTTTTACCCAAAACAATTATAACCTCTTCGACTTTATGATCTCCTCGAAACCGTTCATGCGAGATCAATCGTACCAACCTTTACATTGCTGACTTTATCAACTTTGACAAACGGCACGGTTAATTCCAAATACCAACCACAGAAGAAGCTCCTACGATTTAAATAATAGTCAAGATCATAGTATACGTTCAGTATAACGGTCAAGGCAACAACAGCGTCACGGTCGATGTTAAGGAACGACCGTGCATCTACCGTATACAAGACAAAATTTCAAAAAAATGAACATGTTTAAGATTTCAAGTTAACATCGACAATATCAAAGCAACGATTCAAGATATATAAACAAGTCAAGACAAGGTAGAAACATATTGTGAAAAGAACTAATCAATCTTGAAGTATTTTATAAAAAAATCCGTGTAAGGTTTTATAAATTATCAAAAGGTTTTTAAAATTAATCTAAGTTTTTATAAATAAGTCAAAAAATCTAAAAGTAAGCTTCCTAAAGAAGATTTTTCAAATTCAAAACCAAGTAAAAAAATGGTTTGATTAAATGAAGAAATAATCATCATTAACTCATTAACACATATGCTTATCTTGTTGTAAGAAAATACATTACAACTATAACTCAAAACCCCTTTTTAATACCAAATTCTTTAGCTATCTTGATTCAATCTTGAGTGTTAATTCAAAATATTTTAAGATAAAAAGACTAAATAGTTGAAACTATAAGAAGAAATATTGAAGCCTTGGGAAAAAGAGAATCCAACACTGCTAATTTGGAAGACTCCATAGAAGGTCTTACAAAAAGGCTGAACAACTTAGCAATTTCCGAAAAACAGCAAACAAGTAGTAAACAAGGCCCCATATACGTATTCAAAGACCCAAATCAAATCTTCAAATCTTGAAGAAACTTAGGCGGCATGCATAGCTTACCTCTCCTTATATAGGTCTTTTAAATCATGTATGTTTTGAAGAGGTGGCATGGGATTTGTGATGATGCAGGAACCAGATAGGGGGTTAAGGAATGAAGCTGAAATGGCTGAAAGAAGGATCTTGAATCTATGCGGTCAGGAAGATGCGAAATAACAGAATGTGGGGGACCATTTGTAACAGATTCAACACGAGGACAATGCTAGGGGACAACAAGACTAGAAGATCCAATGACATATCATCATGATGTAGAGTGGTCGGTTCTTGAAGGAGTCAAGGAATCGACATAATGTAGTATAAATAGATATGTGTGACTCTTGTAAAGGGCATGTAATCATTTCCATATTAATACAATAACTTAATTTACTCTCTACTCAAAACTTTCATCTCTCAATTGTTTATCATATTAATAGAATAAGAATGGCATTAGAATTATGTATCTAGTGTTATTTCCTTGATCTTTCATTGGCGCCATCTGAAGAACTATTGATCATATGCAACCCATTTCTAAAGATTTAATCTCAAGAAACTCTTGTACAAACCTAGAATCAATCTACCAAATGAGAAATCATCACTCTTTAAAGTATTTGGTGTGTAAACGAAATCAATAAATGGATAAAACAGAAATGATTTGCAAGAACGAGATATTTACGTATGTAAAATCATTGCAACAAACCAAGTGAATCCCTTTATATATGAATAAAGCAATCACAACAGGGTAAAACGTTGCAACTCTCTTAGAAGTATACAATAGATGAAGGTTATAACTGCTAGAAGTTAATAGTTACATCAGTGGGAAAACCGCATTAGTGGAAAGTTACTACTAATTGCCCTGTTGCCGGGCAGTTGATGTTGTTCATTACTTGCCACTGCTGGTCAGTTGCTGCTGATTGAAAAGTTGCCACTGATCATAGTTACCATTTATGAATAGTAGCAACTTACTACTAATGATCCATTCTTTCTAAAGATCAAATTTCATGCAACTTTCATCAATCAAGCACATCCGAAGCAACTTGTAGTGTACAGCTAAACAAGAAAAATTCATGCAACTCCCAGTGCGACCCCCACCAGGGGCTCTGCCCCTTAGACCACCCGCCCAGGGCCGGCCCATATGGCTTATTGGGCCAAGCTAGGGCTCGGGGCCACTCAAAAAATAGGGCCCCCAATTTTATTTAAAAAAATAATTATATTTATAATTTTGGGCCTAAATGCGATTTGGGATGGTAAAGCAATGTGATTTGGAGTTTTGGACCGAAGGAACCAGGGGGAAGGCTTCAAACGCGTCAATCCCGTTAAAGCAATAAAGCGGTAATTTGAGGATTGAGAATTTTAGGCGGCCGATAGAGGGGGAGGGGCGATAATTAAGGTTCTTGATTCAACTTTCAAGAATCAATAATCAATCGATTTGGAAGATGAATCAATGATACGCGTGCATTACTCAACCGATCATTTATGTCATCTTCTTGGTTGGATGCATCAGTTCTGAGCCTTGGAGAATGGTTTGTTAAAAGAATGCCATTTGTTCGTCATATCTACAATGCATCCAAGCAAATTAGCGTTGCAATATATCCAGGTTGGTGGTTATTACTTCTCATATGTTCTGATTAATAAAACTAAAATACAGACGCATTTATTTTTTAATATTGCAGAACAAAACACACAGGCGTTTAAGTAAGTCGCTATCATTAGGCATCCTCGTATTGGTGAATATGCGTTTGGGTTTATTACTTCATTTGTCATCCTCCAGGTTTATCCTTATACCTAATCTTGGATGAAGTTAAATTTTTGGGAAGAGGGGAAGGGGAGGGGGGTCTAGTTTTTTAAAGGCCATATGCTAACATGGAAATGTAGTGTTTTATGATGATTTAACATGTTTAATTCTTGCAAAATAAACCATTCTTATGTCTTTCAGAATTATTCAGGGGAGGAAGAGTTGTATTCTTTATAAGTCCCAACAAACCATCTTTACATTGGTGATATTTTCTTGGTCAATTCAAAGGATGTTATTAGGACCCAACTTATCTGTCCGTGAAGGAATTGGTAAGTGATTTTGCTGACTAATTTGACTATTTCTTTAGAGTTCATACTTATTTCTCCTTAGAAGAAAAATATGAAATTTGTCGATTACTCCCCTGACCAATGAAATTACAGTGTTAGTTTATTATTGCCGGTCTCAAACCCCGGATAAAAGAAAATGGTTTTTTTATAATATGACTTTTGAAAAAGGGCCTACACCCGCCAGGGGAGCTGCCTGGCACCAACCAGGGGAGCTGCCCCAAACCCCTTAAAACCTTAAAGGTTCCTTAGTGCCAGAAGTTAAAATAGTTTGATTGAGCGTGCACCCATACCCCTAACTTAAATCAATGTTTATTCAAATTTCTAATTTGATCTTAAGTAATTTCGATAACATAAAATGACATTGATTATTCTAAAATCACCATGATTTGTTCCATGGCTCGAGTGTTAATTTGAATTTTTCTTTTTAAGATAAAAGACGAAATACTAAAGATGAACTAATCCGCCTTTTTCTGACATGTGTAACTTACTTTTCCTAAAGGGTGTGCAAAGTCAACCGATTGGTCGGTAATAGTAGGATCGGTTAACCGTCTGTTATGGGTCGGTTTCGTTTAATTATTTCAAGCTTAAATAGTTTGGTTACATTTTTTTTAAAGACAAATTTCTTTATTCCTATGAGAGTGAGACTTGAACCCATGACCTACTCAAATCTTGGTATACTATCACCGAACCACCAACTCCAATTACTTGATAATTAATTACAGTTTATTCTTTGATTATTGTTCATGAAAAATACTATAATATTTTTTTAGTTTTAAACTTCATTCGTTCAAAAGTTTCTATTGTTCCATCACCGATCGATTTTAAATATTACTCCATGACGATTTTTGGTTTTGTTGGTCAGATTATTGTACTCTTCAGATCATCCCGCTGTTCGATTTTTGGTGTAAAGGCTCGTCCCAAATTCATAGAATGTTGTTCGATGTTTGTATATTACTATCATGGTTTTTGTTTATCATAGTTGGAAGGAGATTTTAGGCCCTGCTCATCAATTTTTGGCTCTGCGATTTTTCAATAGCTATGCACAGTAGGCATTAATGAATTGACGAATTTTGAATTAATAGCTATTTTACATAAACTGTTTTTGATTATTTTACACAGTAGGCTTTGCATAACATATATTTTATGTATAGATTTGTATCGGTTCGGTTCGGTTAACGTTCTGTTATGAAACACCCTTAACCATAACCATAACCGATTTATCGATTAATCAAAGAACTTTAATCATAACCATCGGTTAATTCAGTTCGGTGACGGTTCTGTTATCAGTTAATTTCGATTAACGATTAAGGTTTGTTTACCCCTACTAGTTTTCCTCCTACTTTAACTTCTAAATCTTTTTGGGTGTCGTGGTTGTAAGATTATATTACTTAATAATGTACCTATTGACATAGTGGTCTAGTGGTATTATGTTTTTTACCTCTATAAAATTGATATGAGTATAAATCTTTGTGTAAAGTTAGACGGTATTATGTGTAAAATAATGCTCTTAAAAAAATAAAAATAAAAATAAAAATACTACTCAACACTATGAATCATTTTCCCATGGCTAATCCACCAACAACTATATTCAATCATACTTTCAAGTATTTTTTACTCTTTTTTTGTTAAAAACCTTCCTTTGCTTTACATGTTTTCATTTTATTTACAGAAGTATTTCAACATCCTCTCATGCCTCGTAACTTTATTTTTAGAGTTAAATACGATTTTAGTACATGTGGTTTGACACAAATAACCATTTCAGTCCAACAGTTTAAATTTGAGCTTTTTAGTCCAATAGTTTTATTTTCGTATCAATTAAAGTACAGCCCACTAACAACGTTAAAATATTTCAGTTAAGTTTATATAAAAAAACTATAATACTCTTGTTACATATCTTTTCTAAACATTTTTTATTAGATTTTTTTATCTTCTTTTTCATCCTAAAGATGTAAATGATACTTCAACACTCCCAAGGCCTTTTAGACATTTTTTTATTGATTTTTTATGGTTTTCTTTTTGGTGTTTCCTGGTGTTAGTTTACTTCTATTTATAAGCTTCCTACACCTTTTCTACTCTGGTTTTACAGTTACCGGATATACGACCTAAAAAGCATAAACCGCTACAACCGTAATCATACAAACCCAAAATCTGGGTAAACCTTTTATTAAAGTTAGACCTTTGAATACGACCGTTTATTGTGGAGGGTCCTTGGAGCCTAGATTGAAAGATGGTATTGGTCTATGTAATAATTGTTTGACAATATCTCGTAAAATAATTGTAACCATTTTTTTTATTAGGTCTTTGAGTATACTTTTCATTCTTCATTCAATAAGGATATACCCATCATTCTTTATTTAACCTTTTTTTTAACTTTTTTAATTATAAATAATATTAATAATTTAAAACAAGAAAATAAATAAATATTAATATTAATAATGAAAATGAAATAAAAAATATATCGCCTCAAATTTAAATAATTAGCCTCCGTCGGGTAGTCAAGTTGTGTAAATATGTTCCATCAAATTCGAGCGAAGGTTTAAATGCGCTTCTTGGTTACATAATTCCCGAATGTTACATGTTTTCATTGTCCCCCGAAATGTTGAACCAAGCACGTGCCAAAATCTGCTTAGAAGATTAAAAAATATTTTATTTTGAATATAACTTGTGTTTTCGTTAAAATTTATCTCGAAATGTTAAAAAAATAATCAAAACCATGTGCTTAGATTTTCTTTTTAAAAAGTTAACATGTACGGTTTATTTAAAAAAACAAATTAAATGTTAAATAAAATATTATTAAAAAAAACAAAAAAGGAAAATCAAATGAGGAAATTGACTCACCGTTTGACGTTTCAACCGGCGCAGGGTCACTATTTGCGACACCGCTAAGTGCGGTTTGGTGTTTCCAGAGGTACCGATTGACGATGTCAGCCTCGCTCCCTTGCTGGGAGAGTATGCCAATAGGGATGTAAACGAACTGAATGTTTAACAAACCGTTCGTAAACTGTTCGGCGCAAAGTTCGTTTACATTCGTTTGTTTGATAAATGAACGAACACGAATAAAGAAATTTTGTTCGATTAGTAAATGAATGAACACGAACAAAGGTCGCATTCGTTCAATAGTGTTCCTGAACGTTTGGTAGTTTGTTCGTTAATGTTTCCTCGTTTATGTTCGTTTGTTTATGTTTGTTTATTACAAGTTTACACTATTTTTTTTTAAATTGTTTACCGTCAAAACTAAATTATTATATGTTCGTTTGTGTTCATTTGTGTTCGTTCGTGTTCGTTTACATTCATTTATGTTCATTATACCTTTAATAAACGAACACGAACAAATATATTTCCTTAGCAAACAGTGGCGGAGCTTGAAAATCTAAGAAGCGGGGGCCGAAAAAAATAAGCAGGGGCCGGCTCTATACGTAAAAAAAATTTCGGACGAAAACGGAAAAATTAACACTACTAACGGAAAAAACGGCCGGGGCCCTCCCTGGCCCCTTCATAGCTTCGCCCTTGTTAGCAAATGAACACGAACACAAAATTTTGTTCGATTATTTGTTCGCGAATCGTTCATTTATCCTTAAAAACTCAACAAACGAACCATTCGATTCATTTATAGCGATATGCCCCCTATCTTAGGCTGTTGGTTGTGGGGCTTTATTGAGGGTGGATTCATCCTCTAATATCACGCCATGTGGCGCTGACTGGATGCTGACTAAGCAGTGGATAAAGCCCCTGCTGAAGCACTTGAGGGTGTTGTGGTGCAGGTGAGCGGGGGCTTTATCCAAAAACACTTTTTTCACCCATATCACGCCATCTTCTCCCGCTAGCCCACCCACGCCCACCCCCTAGCGCCCCATAGTGCCCCCCATCGCTGGACACCCTTGCGGTGTTCGCCACCACGGTGGCTCAAGCCCACCGTTGGCGCCCCTCGCTCGCTTACCACAACCAACAGCCTTAGCTAATTACTTTAGCTTTATCCATATGATATATACCAAATAAAATATAATAAAAGGTTGTGTTGTTAAAGCTGACAAAAGTACGAGGGTTAGAACTGTACATTTGACTCACATTGATCATCACCAATAACGTTCACGTTCTTCCCGTCACTGCACTCTATTTCACAGTATACACTGTGGCTCTTCTCCCACCGCCGGTATCTCTCTCTCTCTCTCTCACACACACACAGAAACAACAATGGCGGCACCGCCACGGCCACATTTTCTGTTCCTCCTCCTCCTCCTCTTCCACCTCTCTCTCCTCCACGCCACACCACCACCCAACGACCACCCAGACCTCACTCCATTAATGTCATTCAAAGCTTCCTCCGACGGATCAAACAAACTCACCTCCTGGACCTATTCCTCCGATCCATGTAACACCTCCTCCGCCTTCTACGGCGTATCTTGTCTCCACAACCGAGTCACTCGACTCGTCCTCGAAGACCTCGAGTTGCAAGGCCGATTCGACTCACTCACCTCGCTCACTCACCTCCGAATCCTCTCTCTCAAACGTAACCGCCTCACCGGCCGCGTTCCAGATCTCTCCAACCTCACCTCTCTCAAACTACTCTTCCTATCCATCAATCAGATCTCCGGCGAGTTTCCGGCTTCATTACCGTCACTGTTCAGCCTCTACCGCCTTGATCTGTCGTATAACAACTTCTCTGGCGAGATACCGGAGACAGTTAATCATATGAACCACTTGCTAACCCTACGGCTGGAATCAAACCAATTTTCCGGTTCTATCGGTGTCTTGAGGTTAAAAAATTTACAAGAATTTAACATCTCCGGCAACCAGGTTTCCGGTGCAATTCCGACCGGACTCTCCGGCTTCCCGGAATCTGCTTTCTCAAACAACCGGATTTTGTGTGGCTTCCCACTTTCAAACTGTACGGAACCGAAAATTCCAGGTTTAGCCTCGCCGGTGGATAAGCCGGCGAACACAGTTGTGTCATCTTCTCCGACGTCCGTGCCTTCGACGGCGTCATTGCCTAATCATAAAAAATCATCAAACAGTCATAACGGCAAGATAAGTACGGTCGCAATTATAGCGATTATAATCGGTGACGTTTTAGTTTTGGCGTTAGTGTCGTTAATTCTCTACTGTTACTTCTGGCGGAACTCCGTTAAATCTGGTAACGGAAAGTCAACGTTGTCGCAGATTCTCGAAGGTGAGAAGATAGTATATTCGTCAAGCCCGTACCCGAACCCGAATTTGCAGACCGGGTTTGAGAGGGGTAAAATGGTCTTTTTCGAAGGGGTGAAGAGGTTTGAGTTGGAGGATTTGTTGAGAGCGTCGGCGGAGATGTTGGGGAAAGGGGGGTTCAGGACGGCGTACAAAGCGGTGTTGGATGACGGGAATGTGGTGGCGGTGAAGCGGCTGAAGGAGGCGGCGATTGGTGGTAGACGGGAGTTTGAACATCATATGGAGGTTTTGGGGATGTTACGGCATCCTAACGTCGTTAGTTTGAAGGCTTATTATTTTGCGAGGGATGAGAAGTTGTTGGTCTATGATTACATGAGTAACGGTAGCTTGTTCTGGCTTCTTCACGGTATGGCATTCTTTACCGTTAAATTTCTCGAAATCAATTATTTTCTTTTTACCAATTAATATTGTTTTTACGTCAGTCATAAACTATGGAATTGTATATTGTAAGGGAAAATGTTTAAGGACTTGTTTGTCAATATTTGTTATGTTCGGGGACTGTTTGTGTTAAATAATTACTGGAAAGGGCAGGGGTTGAAATTCCAATAAAATGGTAAAATTAAAATAAATAAATACACTTGGAAAGAGCAGGCTGTCCGTCCCGCTTTCTTTTGATCTGGGAAGCTGCAAAATCTGTTGTATTTTTCTCCTTTTTACCTGCTTTGCCCCACCAACTTCTTGTCTTTTTTTTCTTTCCTACCCCTTACTTTTTTTCTTTTTCAGTTTTTATGTGCTTCAATCAAATCACTCTTTTGGATTCTTGTGTTTCCAGAAAAATAATGGTATTTTCTACTGTTCTCCGGGTTGGACCCGTCCAACGGTCAATTACTCTTGAACCGTTTTTCTTTGGGTCGTTTATGATACAAACCGGTTGAACTGGATTATTTCTTTCTTAATTTATTCTATTTTAAGTTTCATAATTTTATTCAAAAAACAAATACACTTTCTCATTTTTTTCATGAAAAAAGTTTCTCAACCAAATTTTGTGTCCTTACACACATCAAAAAGAAAAAAAACACGAAAAAGTCGCTTAACGTAATTTTATTATATTAAAGTTCCTATAGTTATTTAAAATGCTTGTACTTGTGAAAAAAAAGTACTTAAAATAATAACACCCTACCCCTAAAAATTCATCAAAATAAGATTATATAATTTTTTTTCAAAACTATTGAAGGTCACTTTATCAAATTTTAACAAATTTAAGAGGTTTCTTTATTTTAAAGATTTTTTCATAAGTACATTTATTTATATAAGTGTAGGGACTTTAATATAGCATAATTTAATTGATGGACTTTTTCATGTTTTTTTTAAATGTACAAATACTTTTATTGCCAAAAATATGTTGACTTTTTCATAAATAAAAAAATGAGAAAATAGGTTGGTCTTTTATTATATTCTTTTTTTTAATTTCATTATTCATATTTTGTTATATTAATTTTTTAATTATTTATAACGTTATCCAGTTTTTTCAAAACAGTCGGATTGTCCGACCAGTGAACCGGTCTGTTCAATGAGTTGTACTCCATGCATTGAAAGTTGTACTAAACTATTGTGAAAAAGACACCATAGGACTAAGATTCTTGTCGTATTTTGTTTATGTCATGAACCAGGAAACAGAGGACCAGCCAGAACACCTTTAGACTGGACCACCAGGCTTAAGGTTGCAGCAGGTGCAGCCAGAGGACTAGTCTTCATCCACCACTCTTGCAAGTCTCCTAAACTCTCCCATGGCAACCTTAAGTCCACAAACATCCTCCTTGACAAGACCGGCACCGCGTGCGTATCCGACTTCGGCCTCTCCGCCTTCGCCCCGCCAACCACGGCCCCGAAATCCAACGGTTACCGCGCTCCAGAACTACTAACAACCGACCCTCGTAAAACCACTCAGAAATCTGACGTGTACTCCTTCGGGGTCCTGTTATTGGAGCTTTTGACGGGCAAATGCCCGTCAGTGGTGGATAATGGTGAGACCAGGTATGGTGGGGCTGTGGACTTGCCGAGGTGGGTACAGTCCGTGGTGCGGGAAGAATGGACGGCTGAGGTTTTCGATCTAGAGCTAATGAGGTACAAAGATATCGAAGAAGAGTTGGTTGGGTTGTTGCAGATCGCGTTGTCGTGTACCGCAGCTGTACCAAATCAACGCCCTACGATGGGTTATGTTTTGAAAATGATCGAGGAGATACGGGGAGTGGAGGTGTCACCGAGTCACGACATGATTGACTCGGTCTCGGACTCGCCTTCTGTGTCTGATGATACATGCCGAGCCAGTGAGTAGTCATATGAGTCATGAGCCGTTTGGGTGGTTGTAAAGTATCGTTTATTTTTGTTTTTTTAATCTTTTTAATTAAGTTTAGTGTTTTGTTTATTTGTTGGTGACAAAATCTTTAAAAAATCCGTGTCGGTTCAAAATTCAATTGGGTAGGTGTTTTGCGTTGTTGTGTTATGTATTTGTTGTTGACATTTATTATTTATATTTTTTTGGCTGGTCCTCATCAAATCGTATTAAATTTAGTTAAAGCTGATTTTACCAAGTTAAATGACTTTTGTTAGAGCTACGTGCAAGTGTAATGGGTGTCGTGAGAGGGGGCGTGCGTGAAGGGGCGTGGAACACCGGTCGCCCCTCGTGGCAAGGGGTGTGGTGAGCCACTTGTGACCGGAGCGGGCGTGGACAAGAATGAATTGTTTTTTATTTATTATTTATTTTCATCCATCAATTACAACCCTACATATCACCAGCTTTTTGGGTCACACTCACTAAATCACTACACATATTAGTGACTGTAACCAAAGCCCCTGCATGCATGACGCCTACGTTGCATAACTTTTTACACAATCACATAACCACTACACGTAGCTAAAGTTTAATTAAACCGAACTACAACCGACTCGAATTGAATGTAAGTTGAATATGAGATAAGTTCCCAACTCGAATAGGTCACTAATAACCAAGTTACAAATCAAACTCACTAAATCCAAGGGGTATGGTTCCACTCAACTCGATTGCCACCGATACGCAGGGCCGGCCCGTTAAGATAGTTGGGCCAGCTTGGAGTCACACAAAAATTAGGGGCCTTATTTACAAAAAAAAAATAATAAAATAAAATAAAATTATATATATATAATTGGGCTTATGGTACTGCCGTGAATTAGGGCAGGCTTGGATAGTGAGCAAATTGAGGGGGCGAAAATCAATCGCTAACATTGGAGGGGCTGATTTCTTGATTTTCCGACGGTGGCCATTTGGAAGTAAGTGCCGCCACGCCGGCGGTGTCAGCACCGTAGTGAGAGGAAAACATGGTGGAAATAGAGGCCGGTGGGCTTGGACTGGTAGTGATGTTATCAAGTACAGAAGTTGGTTCTTTATTGTATTTCCTTTTATTCTTCTTCTTCACCAAATAAGGTACAACAAATGGTTTGGATTGAAATTGGAACGTCTTAATTTCAGAATTGGAACTTTGCCTTTTGCCCACAGATACATTTTATTGATTGTTTGGTTTATTTAGATTAAGTTATTTTGGTTTGGTTATTTAGATAAATTTGGTTATTTGGTTTTATTGATTAGTTTAGTTTGGTTATTTAAGAAAATTTAGATTAATTGATTAGATTAATTTGGTTTGTTTAATTTAGATTAATTTGGTTATTTGATTTTATTGATTAGTTTGGTTTGGTTATTTTATAAATTTAGATTAATTGATTAGATTAATTCGGTTTGATTATTTGACTTTATTGATTAGTTTGGTTTATTTAGAATTGATTAGTTTGCTTATTTAGATTAAAATGTCAAACCGTAACCCCGTAAGCATGAATCGAGTGCATAAAAAGGGCCAAAAAAGAGGAGAGTTTTTTATAATGACTTTTGAAAAATCTCAAACTTTTAGTCTTCTCTAGGCCACCAAGTACCTTAAACCGCCCCTGCTCATAAGTAGCATGTTAGGTTCAGTGTCACTAACAACCATCCATTTTTATACCTTTTGGCCCGAATTGAGACGTACGTACAAGATATATTTCGACGTCTAACATGTTTGAAAATGTTATTAGACGAATACAAGTACACACCATATGTTTGTTTTTGGCTAGCCGCCGGTGTATTTGATCAAGTGCAATTGATACACAAAATTAAATGATTACAAATATAAGTAAACTACATATGGTTGTATTTGGCTAGCATGAAGAGCACATGCATTTTTAATATATTAAAACACTTCAATGATAGACGAATATAAATCAACCAAATACACAAGTGAATTTCTTGATTTAAATCATTTCCGGTTCAACTTCTAAACAACTCATTGTTTTTTCAAATTTCTCTTTTTGTCTTTCTATATTTATATCTTATCGTTTTCGAGATGCACAAACCACGTTCTTTATAGTCTCTATCTAAAAAAAAGTATTTCTATACTTCAAAATGTTTATTTACAAGGTCCACCAGTTGAACTTTGTGGGCAAAATAATGTATATAATATGAAAAAGGTTTTACTTTCAAAACTAAAGCTTTCAAACCGTTAAACTCACCATCCATATTGCTTATATTGTCATAGGCTTGACCTACAACCCTAGTCAAACTGAATTCATATCGAGCAAATAGTTCATGAATGGCAGATTTAAGAGATAACACAGATGTTTATTAGACATGAATAAAACCAACAAATCACTCTTTAACAACTCCATATTTATCAACATATAAAACCTCATCCATTTGTTCTTTTCTAGATATATCCCTTGACTCATCCACTAATATCGAAAACACATCATCATCAAGTTCTTCAAAATTTTGTTTTAGTACATGTGGAAAGCAATTACAAATGTCTTTATAGATTTTTGGAGACGTCATTTGATTATTTCATGTAACTTTTCCTACTATAACCTTACTAGTGGCTCATTCTGTTTTTCATAATTTTAAAAACATCAAGAAATGTCCTCTCTAAAAAGAACCTTTTGACTCATTATAACCAGGAAAAGGTAATGAGCCGTTCAATAACCATTTAGAAAGAATCAGTGAAGAACATAATCGAATTCAATATTGTTTTTGTGATTTCAAAAGCAACATATATAAATTGATTAGTCTAAATAAGTCTTCACATTTTTAAGTAAATTATTGTGAAACACTATTCATATCATCAACATGAAGCACAAATCTTTCTTTTTATTACATGAAGCATAATTTTTCTTTTTTTTTTTCAACTATTAAAACCATCCATCACAAATGCATCTTTTTTGATTTCCATCATATTCCTTAAACAAGTAATAACACAAGCAAAATGCTCTATTTGTATTTACACTAACAATTTTCATATTGATAAAACCAACTAGGATGAAAAAATCTTGCTTTACCATTAAACACTTGTGGAAAATCATGGCCTCTTGATTTACATGGAAATGTAATCAACTTCATCGTTTTAGTTAGGGTGATAAAGATGAAATTATATTTGAAGATGTGAAGATTTAAGGATTTATTACTTAAAAAAAAAAGCTTTCCATATTCCCTAAAACCGAATATTCAAATTTAAGTCAACTAGCAATCTAAATAAAAAAAAGTATATAAATCAACTCAAAGTAGCATACTACATTAATACATGCATCCGTTTATAAACAATTAAGGGTGAGAGGGACACCCTCGGGTAGTGATCACGGGTACGCGGCTTCACGTGGGTACACCGCCGCCCACGGGTATGTTTTTGCGGGTACTTTTACCCGAGTTCAATTTCGTTTCTAGTCGTCGGTCAAACGGCATTTTAGCCGTTGAAGGCATTAAATAAAAAAAAATTCCCTATATATACCATACAATTAAACCATATTTTTCACACTCAAAATATTTCTTTCTACCATATTTCTACTTAAAAATCATGAAACCCAGAAAAGCAAAAGCCGGTACTCTGAAAAAAATCAAAGGCCGGTTATAGCCAAAACCCCTCAACACAACAACCTACTCAACCAATACAACAACCGACACCGTACCAATATTATCCGTATGCTCAAATTCCCACTCAAATACCCGTTATGCCTCCCGGTCAATACACATATTCATTGCATGATCAACTTACGTTTGAGCCTTTTGCACCTCACTACCAAAACCTACCATTCCGTAACCCAAACCGTAACGATGAAGATCGACCGCTCCCGATCTTTAATGACGACGAAGACGAAGTAGAGCTTGGTGAAGAAGAAGACGACGACGTGGAAGAAGTAGAGGTTGGTGAAGAAGATGACGAACCCGGAAATAAAGGAAAATTCCACACACGTGCGGCACGTCAACAATGGACCGATAAACAAAATCTCGCTTTGTGTAAGGCTTGGATTCATATTTCCAAAGACCCGGTAGTCGGAAATCAACAAAGAGAACCGGATTTTGGAAGCGTATCCCTAAGCATTACAACGAACAAGTTGGTGGAAGCAACCAAACTAGTCACCAACTAAATTCAAAATGGACGGCTTTAAATACGCAAATGAGTTTGTTCAACGGTTGTTGGATTCAAGCGATATATTTATCTTTTGACTATTTAAGTTTATATTTGTTGTTTATTTATTTTTTATTTAAGTTTATATTTTTTATAACCATATAGGACCGTCTACGTGTGAGTGGATCCGCCGACTTAGATGTGATGAAGAAAGCGTTGAAGGATTTCCCAACTAAACACAAAAAAACTTTTTCCCACGTTGAGTGTTGGGAGCTTGTACGCCAACATGAAAAATGGGAACAAGTGCCGTTGATGGGGGAGGAGTTTTCCGGTCAATCGGAAAATAAACGAAAGTATTCGGATTCCGCCAACTACTCAAATGATGAACACTTCACTGCTTGGGCACCCGACCTCAACGAAGACGTCACTCCAACAAGACCAAGACGAAAATCAAAGAAATCGGACGAGTCGTCAAGCAAAGGTGGTTTAGCCGAAGTTGTTGCTCAATACACAACCATGAAGGATCAACGGGAGTCTACACGGGAGGTTATTTTGAAAGAACTATTGGATTCAAAAAGGTCAAAAGATCAAGATATTAGGGTGATGGTGGAGGAACAACGGGCGGCTATTCGGGAGGATCGTATGGACCGTGATTTAAAGATGTTTACAGATCCTCACAATCATGTGACCGGACCGATGTTGGAAATAGTTCTAAAATAAAAACGTGAAATAGCTAGTCGATACGGGTGACCTTGTGATTTCTAGATTTATTTTTATACAATTTACTTTTTGTATTCAAGATAATTGAAAATTGGACTTTCACATAAACTTTGATAACATAAAATTTCATGAAGATGAAAAATGATTTTGGTTCCCTAAATATAACTAGGAATATAAAAGTAAAGATTTCGATTTTTTTTTTATAAATAAACAATTGTCATAAAATTTAAAAAATAGTTATTATGTATCAATTTGATAAAAAAATATTTATGATAACGTACAGTTCTTCACATTAAGCGTCGATATGTCCGAGTGGTTAAAGAGACAGACTTGAAATCTTTTGGGCTACGCCCGTGCAGGTTTCGAACCCTACTGTCGACGATTATTTTTTGAACTTCAAATTAGTTATAGCACCTTTTCTCTTATTTGTCTTAAATTCATTTTTGTGATAAATAAATGTTATTTCCTGTTAAATTTATCTAATTGTTTCTTCGGAGTTCGGGCTGTTAAAAACACATTAACATGTTAAAGTTGTTGGTTGAAAGCTAACTTTTTAAAGTTGTGGGTTGAAAATTCAGACCGACTGAATCATGATCGACTAGTTCAAATGGAGATGGTTTAAGAGGCTTAACCAGACCGATTGTGATCTGGTCGGCCCAATCATGTTTTGAGAACATTGTTTCTATGATAATTATGCCATTTATTCTGTTTCGAATTCACATAATACTTCCAGGTAATTGATCATATTGGTTGCATTGTAAGGAGTATGATCGTCAAACAAGTAACACACTTCTGGTACTATTGTCTACAATTCATTCTATTATAGTTGATTACATGATTCTAATTATTTAATATCACACAATCATCTTAAAGGGAGTTTATATCGGTATACCACCTCCCTTCTCTAGTCACTAGGCTGCTATCATCGACACGAGCGTATAAACTTATACGACCCGTATCATTGGCAGCTTTTACACAAGGGTGCAACGCCTGTCACATCAGTCAAGTCATGTGGTGATACGAGCAGTATTGTATCATACGAGCCGTATGACACGTCCCGCATACGGGTCGTATAGTACTTCGTATGGGTGCATTGTTTTGCATGTCGGATAAGGTTTTCCTTGTTATGCTTGCCAATTATTTGTTACGACATAAGATTTCGTCAAAACCTAGTATATAAACCGCTATATGTTTCCTTCATTTATTCATTCAATTCTCTCAACATATGTTTCATTTCATCACACATATTATCAATTTTAATCAAAAACTAGTTAGCGATGTCGAGTTTTGATGGAAACTATCTAGCGTTAGGTGATGAATCTTCTAGCAAGATATCAACGTTTTCCACTGATGAGTGTAAACTATATATATATTTTTATAAGTATTTTACACAATTAGTTTAAAAAGGGTTTTCACCAAATACTAATCACACACACCGGGCAGTGTACCCGTCGGATAGCAATATATTAAAGGTAAGAACCGAATATCAATCCGTGGACACAGTGGAATGCGATAATAAACCGGGACTAAAATTCAATCAAGTATGGGTAAAAGATGTTTAAGTTGATTTTTAATTAAACTAATATGTAAGAATATAAAACTAAACTAAAATCACAAATCAAACAATCAAGGAGAAAATATCACTTTGGTGTCGAATCCATTTAGAATACATTCAATACACTCATAGAAACATGGCAAATACACGATACATAAATTGACTAAATTCTCGTCAAAGATATCTAATCAAATGACTATTCGGAAAGCTGGCATGAATTACTCAAACCAACCACCTAAAGTCATACAATGAGGCTCACGTGTTTAATAATCATGTCAATGTTTATAAAGATTGAACTAGCTTCCGATTAAGGTACACTAATCCAACAACTAATTAGAAAGATAATATGAACAACACACTATCCACCTCAAGTTGATTAAATCAGACAACAATATGCATTTCTTAAACATACAATGTTCATATAAAGGTTATATAAATTAGGAGGATGTGTCAACAATTCCTAGATAAACATAATAATAAATATGACACATCATAACAAATACTTTGTCTTTCCAAACATAAGCATAAGGTTATACATACAAATATAATGATTCATAAACAAGACTTCATTCACCATTCCTAGTCAAATGCCATAAACTAGTATAAATACATACACCAATCCATGAATATAAGCATAAATCACAAGTTTTCCAACATAATATGACATACACAAATACAAGTCTTGTAAACAACTCAAAATACTTGAACACATAATTTCATCAAAGAATAATCATACGGTTGTCATAACATTAACACAATAATTGCCAATAATCCATGAATATTGTCAAATGTATCTAAACTTCATCTAAACCAAAGTGAACAAGAGTTTTAGCTCATCATGAGCATCAAAATTACAAATAAGAAGGGAAAAATAGTGAGAAACATGATATGAAAACAAGAATCAAACCACTCCTCCAAGCCTAGATGTTGTTGTTGATGTATGGTGATCCTCTTGATGTTGTATCCTCTCCAAGAATCTTGAAATATGGCTGGAACAAGGAACACACGAGCTGGAACAGTGGGTTTTTCTCCTGGTTTTGCTTAATTGTCTGAATGAGAATTAAGTTCTGTTTAAATAGAAAAGGGGAGGCACGACCGTGCCAGGAGAGAGGGCACGACCGTGCCTAGTACAAAGACGTGGTCGTGTCTAGGTCTTGGCACGACCGTGTGACAGAGGTTTGACCGATCCGTAGCTTCCACTGGGTACCACTGATCGAGGACGTATGGCTGTTCAGACTCACGAGATGACACGCGACCGTGGGAGGCCAAGGCACGGTTGTGCCTTGGATTTTGTCTTTGCGCGGTCGTGCAAAATGTGGGCGCGACCGTGCCTAGGGTTTATGAGCTTGGCACGACTGTGCCAAATAGGGGCACGACCATGCCTCCATCACAGAAACCCTAAAAACTTCACTTTTTATCCTGGAATCTTCTTGTTTGTTCACCAAGCTTCACAAAAACCTAGAAAACAAGAAATGAAGTAAATAAGTGTCTAAACATTGAATATAACCAAGAATTGATCATTAAATGAGCGAAGTTTTATGCCAAAAAGATGTGTAAATACTAACACATCAAACAACCCCACACTTGAACATTGCTTGTCCTCAAGCAAGAAATCAAAATGAAACAAAACTTCCAATGACACTATGGATCAAATCGGAAAACTGTAAGCATTAATAAACTTATAAAGGTTTGAAAAGATTTTCAAGAAATACAAAATTAACTAAATGAAACCCAATGACGTGACAACCGAATGAGCAAATGAATATGCCTAGGAAATCATTAGTATGCAACTTTATGCTTCTCACAATGTTCACACACACTCCCGAATATATATAATCATATAAGTAATGGAGTATGTATAGAACACTCAAATGCCAAGACAATAAAAACCCGGCGGCTATGCTAACTCAAAAACTAAACCAACTTCTAATAAGAAAAATAAACTAGCTAATACTTCCGTATAGATAAGAGCTAACAACCGAATTATTTCCATCTTTGCTCACAAAATTGCTCTAATCGGCTATAATTTACCTAATTTTGGTGATTTTTTTTACACTATTTCTTTTCTTTCTTTTGAAGGGAACTAAGTCAATATGCATCTTTCCTTAACTAAAAACTTCTCAAGAATTTGAAAATTACAACAAAATAAAAGCTATAAAATTAATATTAGTCGACCGGATTTCTAACACGGGCGAAAAAATAAAGGAAAAGGCTAATGAAGGTTTGAATGTGGTGTAATGTGGGTGATAAAAGAAAACGACAGGATAGGCTCAACGTGGCTAACTAGTGGATGTGTTCGGGTGAGGGAAAATAAAAATAAAAGGCTAACAAAGTGGTTTATCCTAATGCCTCAATCATTTTTATGCAATATTTATGTTCATGATTTCGAAATGTATACTAAAAGCAAGTTCTAATAAGCATGAAACATGTCTAAAGCTATCAAGGCTCAAAAATAAACTCACGAAAACGGAAAGGAATGGGTGTAAGCAAAATGTTACATGCAATTCATTCGTTTAGCCCACTAAAACTCATGGTTATCACAAAAAATTGAGTTTGACTCGATGGAATTTCTATCTCAATTGCTTTCGAAAAATCAAACCTCTATTATTTACTAAAAATTGTGAATGCTAAACGGTTAACTATTATTATATTTTTGTGTTTTTTTTTAATTTAAAAATTATGAAGGAAGAGTTTGCAAAAATGAAGTGATAAAATGCTCAAAAGGACAAACATCGCGTGAATAAATTCCCACCCTACACTTAAAATTCTACACTGCCCTCAATGTAGAACAAAAATAATGTAAAGCAAAGAATAAACACCCAACCCCACACTTAGAAATATACATTGCCCTCAATGTATACAAAAACATGCACAGCAAAATGGAATGCAATGCAATGAAGCGTGAAGGGAGAACTGAAACTTCCCTCGTGTCGATCATGGCACACGCAAAAAGCCTACCCACAAAAATGACGTTCCATGAAGTTCCATAATTCCAAGATCTAATCAAGACTAACAACATCAAACACAGATCAGTAACATCAAGCCAAAATATCAACAGAAATGTAAAGACAAATATATATATAACAATACAAGGAAATAAAAGTACAACAAAAGAACAACATAAAACGCCGAAGCGTGATACAAGAGTTTGTACAACATACAAGAAAGTACAACTCACAAAAATGATACCAAAATGCAATGGGAGGTACTACTCCCACTGCACGCCCTCAAGGTCGATGCCGGTGGCCCCGCCTCCCTCGCCTCCTGCTGGTGGTGGTGATGGTGGTGGTGACTGATGATGCGGTGGAAATGGTGGTGGTTGATGATGCGGTGGAGATGGTGATGGCTGATCGGGCTGCTGCTCTGGCTGCATAAAGAATGGAAGGGGAACCACGTATGGTGCCCCGCCAGCAGCAGCAGCGGCGCACTGGACCTCATACTGCCAGGTCCAGTAATGCATGAACAGGTCATGTGGAATGACAATCGTAGGCGGTGGTGGCGGCGGAGGAGGAGGAGGCGGCTGGTCGGGCTGCTGATGCTCGTGCCCCTGCTTCTGCTCCTGCTGAGCAGCGTGTGCCTGATGGGCGGCGGCGACAGCCTCGGCCTCGGCCTGCACAAGATCTGGATCGGGACCCGGACGGTCTGGATCCCACGTCCGTCCCCATCTATCTACCAATCTGATCCCTCCTGCGCCACAACGAGCGACGTGCATGTTCCTTAGTGTCTGCACGGTCATCACGACGGTCTCAGCCACAGGGGTCAGGTCCCCTATCAAATCGTCGGTAAGCAGCTGAAAATGCCTCGCCAGCTTGGTCACGAAGTGACCTCCACAAATGGCGCTGGTAACATCGCGCCCGGAGCTGTTCACCAAGTACCATGCGATGGAATGCGCAAGATTGCAGGTGCGCGGGCGTACAAGGCAAAATTGGTAAAACAGCTCCCTAAGGTTCACTACTGTCTCCCCCTGACCTCTCCCAGAAATAGAATAAACAATGCAACGATGAAGAACACGGTGCAAGGGATCCCAAAGGCTCGAAGCCTTGGTCAAACTCGGATCGTACATCCCAAATCCAAACTCATGCCAGAACTGATCTGTATCCTCCTCTGTCGGGAACTCGGTGATACCATCGGTGAATATCTCAGTATGAAGCTCCTGCCTCGTATACAGGCCCAATAATCTCCCGAACCTGGCAACTGACATCACTCGCCACTCCCCTCCTAGCCTAAATCTAATCGTCTCCGGCTGCTCTAGGTCCGCGCAAGGATAGTCAAACTCATAGGTGGAAAAGAACTCCATCACGAGCTCGACATACTGAATAGCGTGAAGTCGAAACAAACGACGCCATGGGGCGGTGACGAGGTCGTTCCACCGGTCCCGCTGACCGATGGCGTCTATGGAGGCAGGCTCTAAACGACGAGCGGCTAAAATCCGGCCTCTGCGTGGCCACAAAACATCCAAACGAGTCTCGTACTCATGCTCGTTCAGGTCAAACTCAAGGTATGGGTGGTCCCTGTTGCCTGCCATCTGCACGACAACAAAATTAAAATCAAAACAGTTATGAAGACGCTAAACTGAAGTTATGAAGTTTCTGACCTAATTATGAAGGGGACACGGTCGCACCAGGGAAGGGGCACGACCGCGCCTAGGCCATAATCCAAGCCCACGGTCGCACTGTGGCCGACCACAGCCACAATATCTCGACAACATGATCGCGGCAGGTGCGGGGCACGACCGCGCTAAGGCAAAATTCAAGAGGCACGACCGCGCTCGACAGAGGCACGGCCGTACCTGACCAAACCAAGTCCACCTGGGATTGAAAATCCGAGCACGAACGCGCCTGGTGTAATCCCCAGGAAAATTCCGGCCTATATTTTTACTTTTCCGGCACTTGTAATTTCATTATTATATGATTTCACCTATTCATTCCAAAGAAGGTTATCCTATTTATCTATTACATTTCATAAGTACACCTACATACATACACTTAATTTGTTTCAGAAATAACAAATATTAGGGTAAAGAGTTATGAAATTAAAGGTTTAAAGTTCAAGGAAATAAATACCAACGTAGATATATATACATATAGAGTTATTTCAAAAGTCTACATACATGCTTATTAAATTTTCTAAATAAAACTAGGGTTATTAAAATTATATTAATTAATTACCAATAAAATAATTTCTAAAAAGAAGTAAATTCTATTTAGTAAGTTACATCTTTTTTTTTCCTCTCATTTATAACATTTAATTATACCATATTAAATTATTAGATGTTATAAAAATTTATAGAATTTAAAGATTTTATTTTTTATAAAAGTCCAGGGTTGTTTGTGTAATTTTTGAAACTTGATTCTCAATTTAAAACAAACTTTAAACATAAAATGATAAAGCTTTTAAACCCCAAGGACCTGTTTTGCCAATTCCCAAACCTCCCTTTTCCCAATCCAGTTGCGGGTTTGAGACCCTCTACCACCGGTTCTCACCTGGTTAATCCCAAACTCACAATCTGGATATTTTCACTCGAAACTGAAAACGACTATGCAATTAAACTCACTAATCGACTCATTATGCGAAGTTAATTGAGTTTTGATTAGCTAATCATGGGTGAACTCGTAGCCGACCATCCCACTAACGAGCATTCAAGCAATCAATCAATGTAGTCGGAATCCACTATAAATAGGGACTCGTAGGCATTAGCAAGACACACTACAAACTCCCTACACTCGAAATTTCATCGCATGCCACCTCTAGAACCCGATTTGTAGCCGGAAAAGCTCGCTCCTGTTCATTCAGTCGTTCTCCCAATTCTCATAACAATTACAGGTAATTTTAGTGTCTTTAGGTTCGTATTGATACGAGGATCAAAAGCCCCTTGGTTTTGGGTTCGATCATCTGCTCGATTGTGAGTATTGAATGGGTTAGGGTTACGGGTTCATACAGGGAAGAAGATGACTTTGGGCTTGCGTGTTTTAATCAAACGAAACCAAACCAGACACGGCTTCGTGCTCTGGTCTGATGGTTAGTATGTTTGTGTTTGTGAACCGGTTGGAGGCACGGGTTCGAGTCCCGGCCACCAGTTTTGTTTCTAAATTAATCCTGTTATCATTTTAAACACATTATATCTTATTTAAAACTTTCAAATTTATTTATATAAATTACATAAATATATGTTTTAAAATTTATGAAAACCAGAGGTATAAATTAGTGTTCTTAACTGTTTAATTTTATTAAAAACCCTCATAAAACCTTATAAATTATTAAATGAATAATATAAAGGTTTTACATGGACAAATTAATTATGTTGTATTTATACATTATTTTACAAGTTTTAATTACAATGTTTTGGACATTATAAAATTATTTTGAATTCTTAACTAATTATTTTTGTAAGGATAGTTATCTAAAAATACCTATAAACTTATAAATACTCAAATAATTATTTTAAATAATTATTTTATACAAAATTCCATTAAATCTATTTAAAAATCTATTTAGTGTTTTATAATTTATTTATAATGAATTTATTAATTGACTGACTAACCAATTTATTTAAATTTACTAAAAGATTAATTAATTACATTTATTAGTAATCAACCATTTTATTTACATTAATAGCTTAAATAATTATCTTATTTACATAAAAATTATTTACTTAAATCTCTTTCAATTCATAATTTATTTATAAGTTACTTTATAAATAAATCCAAATGCATCATTTTTAAACTTATTATATTTCATGATTTTATGTATTATCTTTGGAATAATTACATAAATTAAATTACTAAATTAACTTTACAAACTATTTTATTACCATTAAATCTTTAGTAACTCAAAGAACTTATATTTTCTACAAAACAACCAAGCAAGTTCATCTTCAACCCAAACCCTATCAAACCCTAAAACCTTAGAATTTCCTTATCTTATTCATCATACTTTAAAGCTAGAGAAACATTATCTATGTAGGTGTTTTGTGAGAAATCCTCACAAGGCCTATCAATCTCTACCAATCCATACCAATTCTAGCTGTGATTCAAGTGAGTTTACATAGCCCCTTTTTCATTTTTATATTTTTGGGGTGAAACATGTCTACAATTACATTATTTACACAATTCAATACCCTGTGTTCTTATGCCTTGGTCTTTATGCTTTATGTCTTAAACTGCTTGGCGACCAAAACGTGTGTTCATGTTAGTACAATCATTAACTTGCGTGGCAAGCCTAAGGTAGTACCTTTTATGATCATTTATACGAGAATCCGATACATTACTTAACATGAACCTTGGCAGGTTAGTGTTTACATTTAGAACTCCACGCAATCCGGGGGATTGTGCATACATACAACATGGCTTGATTGTACGCTTGGAACCCTGCATGTTTTCACATTTATGCTCTAGACGCGCTTTGAACATATTGAATTGTAAACTTATACTTAACTTTTGTTTGGTGTCAAAACCTATGTTACTCACCAACTACTTGTAGTTGACATTTACTCACATGTTTCAGGTGCACCAGTTTGAGGACATTACTTGATCACTTAGGACTTTGGATCTAGCTTTAGTAAAGATTAAATTCAAATTATGTTATGTTTTGAACGTTTCGTTTTCCATTTCCTATGTAACGGATGATTTTAAGTTGATGAATAAATATTGTCATTTAATAATAGATGATCATGTGCTTATGAACAACCGTGTCAGCCCCGGTGTATAATCCGCCGCCGGTCGGGGTGTGACAGATTGGTATCAGAGCCATGGTTATAGGGGATTAGGTTATTAGACACACATGACCTAGACTATAACCTAGGAGTCCCCAAACATGAGTTTAGCTCGTGTCTTTTATTAGGAACTCCACTCTATACTCATTTATACACTTACTTACCCACATCTATCTACTTGTGCCTACATGAACTACAACAATCTAAGGACTACATGAAACTATTTGAAACAACATGGATTACTTGGAACATATTCTTAGTCTGTAGTCTATAACCTTAGGGTACCTTGGCGTAATTATTCTACATATTATCTAGTGCATTACATGAATTATCTTATGTGCTATATTACTTGATAACCTACATGTTTAAAAAAAAAAACCGCTACTCATGTGATACCTTATTTGCTACACTATTTGAACTGTTTGCACAATACCTATTTGATATCACTAAATGCTATCCTAAGTTTTGACATACAATAAAATTTTCAAATCCCGTCAAAGTTTTGGGTTCTGAAAATTAGTAGAGAACATGTGCAATCCGGAAGGGTGAATGCCTGTACTTTGGGTCTTCTGTCTAGGAAAGCATTTCATATAAATCCAAATCAACCGAAGGATCCGTATGCTTTCCTGGGAATTCTCGAAGTGAGTGTTCATCTATAGGCTAAAGCATGTCTTCTTGAAAGTATATGAACTCAAATCACTTTGATTTGTCATAGTATTCATTGGGTTATGCCTCAAATGAATGCAACCCAAACATCATTCGCTTAATTATTATAATATGATACACAAGTCTAAACCTCCTATTTGATCCTTACACTTAATCATATTTAAGTCAACTATACCTCTTCATCCTTATGCCTTAGAAATTTTATCACCCTTATTATCATTTGCAAAGGATTTCAACCCTTAGACCTTACCATCCAAGGAAAGGAAGCTGCTTGAAGAGGTGAAGCACACCCTTGAACCACAAGACACAATCCCTAACGATTCTCACCATAACCATGAGTTCAAATAATAATGTCACTTGTACATGATGGCTGGAAGAGTGTGTGTAACTCCATGAAAGATTCTGACTAAGGAAAGACTGAGTACTTTAGTGTGTCCTTTGTGACCCACCTCTCTTTCCTGGGAATCCTTTTCATGGGTACACTACTTATAGGTCAAGTGTTACTCATGATATATTATTACAAGAACTCGGTGTTATGATTGGTCAAATTTTAAACTCATGTACCTTTGAACTTAACAATTTACCATTAAAGTTATGACCTTTTCGTGCTAAGCATGGTCTCTTACCCTCCCTACTCCCCTGAGAATCAACCCGAAGCAGAGTCAACACAAGAGGAAGACTTTGGGTCCTCATCACTAGACAACCGGTCATCGGTATGACTAGCTGCCAGATCCATGTTTGACCGCAGAACAGATTGGCTTAGGAGCAGACTTGAGACTCCGAGCACCTGAATCACCTCCGAGAGACCCTTATTTAGCACCTAACCTATACCATCCAGATCCAGGAGCAGGACAATATACAAGGAACCTACCAGTGCCTTAGGAGTTCCAGCTGATACCGCTCACCTATACGTAAGGACCGCAGAGTTTCTAAGGCAAGGAATAGAGATCAGGGAATACTTGATGCACATACGGAAATAACTAGGGCTGAAACCCGGTTTGCAATAACGAATGACCACAACATGTCGTCTTAGTGCTCATCTACTTTCTGGTGAAGAAGTATCTGTGACGTTAGCCGGATATTCCATTTCGCGTTTCCTTAAAAATAAAAACTGAAACCCATATGTCCAGTACCTAAATATGAATGCTATTTTAACTCTCCTTAATGATTGACATTTAAACCTTCTTTGTAAACTAATCATTTTGCTATTTTCTGACTTGACTAACGTAGTTATTTTGTTCAAACCAAACCTTTTATCAAACACTTGATTTATAAATCTTATCATAAATTATTTGCAAACCCCTTATTCTTGTGAATGTACTTAATGCAAATTGATTTATAAAAACATTTATCTCATCATCTTAGTTAATAATTAATTATGAATCGATTAATTATTTCGTTACGACCTCTTAAATTCTTGGCCTGATTACAAAATAATTTGGCCATTATTTTCTTTTGCAACATTGTCTTTATGAAAGCTAAATAAATAAAAAGGTTTTATTTACCCAGTTACCTAGTTATTCAATCTGTTACTTTCAATTATTAATTTACAAACAAGGATGAATTTCAATTACTTGTCATTTACAAACAAAAAGGTCAAATCAGATACTCGTGTGCGTATTATTCTAAATACATGTAAATCTTTCTCATCACCTTGCACCGTCGAAAATGTATGAACTTACTAGCCACTTCGAAAACATGAATCATTTCACGTAGGCATTAACCACCCATATAAACCTCAGCAAATATTGAAAACTTGAAACCAATTACCTACAACACGCTTGTCCACAGCACTCGATCACCGACAAGATTCGATAGTTTACATTTCTCATGTGGTTCAACTATTTACATACGAACGTTCATAATATACCTGAGACTAAATTGGTTGCATTATCGACGCAACTTGATTGTTCAAGTTATACATGAAACTTGGTTGCATACAAAATACATGATTATTTACATTATACATGAAACTTGATCACTTGCAATATACATGAAACTAGATTGATCATATTATAGATATAACTTGATTACTTACAATGTACATGATACTAGATTGATCATATTATAGATATAACTTGATTACTTACAATGTACATGATACTAGATTGATCACATTATAGATGGAACTTGATTACTTGCAATATGCACGATACTAGATTGTTCACATGATACATGATACTTGGTTATTTACAATATGCATAATACTAGATTATTTACGCTATACATGAAACTTGAGTGTTTACATTACACACGAAACTAGATTGTTTACCTTGTTTGCAATTTATTTGCCCACTACATACATGAGGCATGATCGTTCACTTTATCCATGAAACTTGATAGCTATAAACTTTGAGCTACTCGGGGTTTGACGTATTCTTGTTCAAACACGAGGGAGCTATAAACTTTGAGTTACTCGGGGTTTGATGTATTCTTGTTCAAACACGAGAGAGCTATAAACTTTATGGGTAACCTAGAGGGTATACTATCTACTTAGGGCACCCATGTATGGGGTTGTATCACCTTGTTAGTCATTACTCCCTGATTGACTTTACCATCTATACACACAATTACTTATTAGCAATTCATGCATGAAAACAATAATAAACTAAATGTTTCTGGGTGTTTCCCCCACCTCTGTATCCACACGCAATAGAATGATCTATACGGACCATACGACGATTTGAGTAATTACGGGTGCACACGTAATTATAAAAATCAGCGTATGGAAAACATAGTGAATTATGTCGAGTGTGATGACATAAAACCTATCTTGATTTACAGTAACGAAACTAATGTGATATGATAAGGGCATGACGGGTACACCGCTGGCACTTCCTGTATATATAAGTGCTCACATCATATTAACAGGAGTAACGTTGTCCGTATTCACGTAGGGTTTCCTATTACTTTAACCTTGACCAATAGTTGTGAAATCCTTATCCATCATCATTACTCGAACATCTTAGACTATACCTTAAACGGGTTTAGATCTTAAAATGCCCATTACCCTCATTTCAAGTGATGCATCTCATCATTTGAGTCCAAAATTATTCTAGGGCAATCTTTCTCCTTAAATTTCACTTAAGAACCACTACCATCATCCAAACCTGACGCGATAACCAGACCCGAACCTTTTCATCAACTATACTCCTCGAACCGACTAGCAAAACTAGTTGAGAATCCTAACACACACCTCTGTTCTTAGACCCTTCTCCTAATCAATTTCGGGACGAAATTTCCTAAAGTAGGGGAGATTGTAATCCCCAGAAAAATTCCGGCCTATATTTTTACTTTTCCGGCACTTGTAATTTCATTATTATAAGATTTCACCTATTCATTCCAAAGAAGGTTATCCTATTTATCTATTACATTTCATAAGTACACCTACATACATACACTTAATTTGTTTCAGAAATAACAAATATTAGGGTAAAGAGTTATGAAATTAAAGGTTTAAAGTTCAAGGAAATAAATACCAACGTAGATATATATACATATAGAGTTATTTCAAAAGTCTACATACATGCTCATTAAATTTTCTAAATTAAACTAGGGTTATTAAAATTATATTAATTAATTACCAATAAAATAATTTCTAAATAGAAGTAAATTCTATTTAGTAAGTTACATCTTTTTTTTTCCTCTCATTTATAACATTTAATTATACCATATTAAATTATTAGATGTTATAAAAAATTATAAGATTTAAAGATTTTATTTTTTATAAAAGTCCAGGGTTGTTTGTGTAATTTTTGAAACTTGATTCTCAATTTAAAACAAACTTTAAACATAAAATGATAAAGCTTTTAAACCCCAAGGACCTGTTTTGCCAATTCCCAAACCTCCCTTTTCCCAATCCAGTTGCGGGTTCGAGACCCTCTACCACCGGTTCTCACCCGGTTAATCCCAAACTCACAATCTGGATATTTTCACTCGAAACTGAAAACGACTATGCAATTAAACTCACTAATCGACTCATTATGCGAAGTTAATTGAGTTTTGATTAGCTAATCATGGGTGAACTCGTAACCGACCATCCCACTAACGAGCATTCAAGCAATCAATCAATGTAGTCGGAATCCACTATAAATAGGGACTCGTAGGCATTAGCAAGACATACTACAAACTCCCTACACTCGAAATTTCATCGCATGCCACCTCTAGAACCCGATTTGTAGCCGGAAAAGCTCGCTCCTGTTCATTCAGTCGTTCTCCCAATTCTCATAACAATTACAGGTAATTTTAGTGTCTTTAGGTTCGTATTGATACGAGGATCAAAAGCCCCTTGGTTTTGGGTTCGATCATCTGCTCGATTGTGAGTATTGAATGGGTTAGGGTTACAGGTTCATACAGGGAAGAAGATGACTTTGGGCTTGCGTGTTTTAATCAAAAAGAAACCAAACCAGACACGGCTTCGTGCTCTGGTCTGATGGTTAGTATGTTTGTGTTTGTGAACCGGTTAGAGGCACGGGTTCGAGTCCCGGCCACCAGTTTTGTTTCCAAATTAATCCTGTTATCATTTTAAACACATTGTATCTTATTTAAAACTTTCAAATTTATTTATATAAATTACATAAATATATGTTTTAAAATTTATGAAAACCAGAGGTATAAATTAGTGTTCTTAACTGTTTAATTTTATTAAAAACCCTCATAAAACCTTATAAATTCTTAAATGAATAATATAAAGGTTTTGCATGGACAAATTAATTATGTTGTATTTATACATTATTTTACAAGTTTTAATTACAATGTTTTGGACATTATAAAATTCCTTCGAATTCTTAACTAATTATTTTTGTAAGGATAGTTACCTAAAAATACCTATAAACTTATAAATACTCAAATAATTATTTTAAATAATTATTTTATACAACATTCCATTAAATCTATTTAAAAACCTATTTAGTCTTTTATAATTTATTTATAATGAATTTATTAATTGACTGACTAACCAATTTATTTAAATTTACTAAAAGATTAATTAATTACATTAATTATATTTATTAGTAATCAACCATTTTATTTACATTAATAGCTTAAATAATTATCTTATTTACATAAAAATTATTTACTTAAATCTCTTTCAATTCATAATTTATTTATAAGTTATTTTATAAATAAATCCAAATGCGTCATTTTTAAACTTATTACATTTCATGATTTTATGTATTATCTTTGGAATAATTACATAAATTAAATTACTAAATTAACTTTACAAACTATTTTATTACCATTAAATCTTTAGTAAGTCAAAGAACTTATATTTTCTACAAAACAACCAAGCAAGTTCATCTTCAACCCAAACCCTATCAAACCCTAAAACCTTAGAATTTCCTTATCTTATTCATCATACTTTAAAGCTAGAGAAACATTATCTATGTAGGTATTTTGTGAGAAATCCTCACAAGGCCTATCAATCTCTACCAATCCATACCAATTCTAGCTGTGATTCAAGTGAGTTTACATAGCCCCTTTTTCATTTTTATATTTTTGGGGTGAAACATGTCTACAAGTACATTATTTACACAATTCAATACCATGTGTTCTTATGCCTTGGTCTTTATGCTTTATGTCTTAAACTGCTTGGCGACCAAAACGTGTGTTCATGTTAGTAGAATCATTAACTTGCGTGGCAAGCCTAAGGTAGTACCTTTTATGATCATTTACACGGGAATCCGATACATTACTTAACACGGACCTTGGCAGGTTAGTGTTTACATTTAGAACTCCACGCAATCCGGGGGATTGTGCATACATACAACATGGCTTGATTGTACGCTTGGAACCCTGCATGTTTTCACATTTATGCTCTAGACGCGCTTTGAACATATTGAATTGTAAAATTATACTTAACTTTTGTTTGGTGTCAAAACCTATGTTACTCACCAACTACTTGTAGTTGACATTTACTCACATGTTTCAGGTGCACCAGTTTGAGGACACTACTTGATCACTTAGGACTTTGGACCTAGCTTTAGTAAAGATTAAATTCAAATTATGTTATGTTTTGAACGTTTCGTTTTCCATTTCCTATGTAACGGATGATTTTAAGTTGATGAATAAATATTGTCATTTAATAATAGATGATCATGTGCTTATGAACAACCGTGTCAGCCCCGGCGTATCGGGGTGTGACACCTGGTCTGGAGCGTGACCGTGCTCAACCCATTTTAGGGTTTCCAGAATTCAAATTTTGCCATTTTAATCACGTTTTATAAAAGGGTTTCGTGGCCTAGAATCCCAAGGGACATGTGTGACCCAAACCAACTACATATCATAAATAAACGGACAAAAATTACAAAACCTAAAACTAGCTAAAATTTTGATTTCTAGAGTAAAATCCTAGGGCTAAATACAAACGCAAAAGAAAAAGAGGGGTTGGAAACGTACCTTAGATTGCAGAGAAGGAAGTAACGCGGCGGAAGTTAGGGAGAATCGCACGTAGGGGGGGTTCGGTGGGTGAAAATGAAAAATGAAAAGTTTCTGCCTTGAAACCAATTTGAACTTCCCCAATCTCTTAGGCACGACCGCGCCTAGGGTTAGAGGCACGACCGCGCCAAGTGCTTAGGCACGACCGTGTCTCTAACCCAGCAGACAGAAAAACCTGAGTTTTATGCAGCTTGAACCCAACCCGACTGCGATTCTTCCAAACTAAAATGTCTAAAAATTCAGAAAACATACCTGAGACATCCCAATCACTAACCAAAGTTCGCTTGATCCAAAACACGTTCCGATCACCTAAACTCAAAAATAAATGGTAAAATCCTAAAAAATAAAGAAAATAAAAAATAAGAAGATAAACATAGAAACAAAATCTAAAAATTGTTACCAAAGATGATACCGGAACAAGCTAAGTTTAGTAACGAGTCGTTAGCTAGACTCAAGTCCCCGAATTCATTTGTCCTTGGGGTGGAGGTCAATCATCTCCAAAGCTGGGTCAACCGGTCCGTCAATGTATGGTTTAAGACGATGACCGTTGACCTTGAAGATCTTCCCATCTTCGTGCTCAATCTCGACGGTCCCATAAGGAAACACCTCCTTAACCGTGTAGGGACCCATCCATCGGGACTTCAACTTCCCGGGAAACAATCGCAATCTAGAGTTGTAAAGCAACACACGACCACCCACTTGGAATTCCCTCTTGTCCTTCAAGTGTCAGTCATGTAAACTCTTAGTGCGCTCCTTGTAGACCGTGGAGTTTACATAGGCTTGATTCCTCAACTCATCAAGCTCATGAATCTGAGTGAACCGGTTCTCTCCCGCGCTCACCAAGTCAAGATTCACCGCCTTCAACGCCCATTAGGCCTTATGCTCCAACTCCACCGGAAGATGGCACGCCTTCCCATAGATCAACCTAAATGGTGTGGTACCAATAGGCGTCTTATAGGCAGTCCGGAAGGCCCAAAGTGCATCATCTAACCTGTCCGACCAATCCTCACGGTCCTGACCAACCGTCTTCTCAAGAATCCGCTTTATGCCCCGGTTCGTGACCTCTGCCTGTCCACTGGTCTGTGGATGGTAGGCTATGGAGAATCTATGGTTCACACCATATCGTGATAGAGCCTTCTCCAACTGGGAGTTGCAGAAGTGGGTCCCACGGTCACTAATAAGAGCCTTGGGGGCACCAAAGCGAGAGAACATCTTTTTCAGAAATTGAACAACCACCCTAGCATCATTAGTAGGCAAGTCTTGAGCCTCGGCCCACTTAGAAACGTAGTCAACAACGACTAGGATATACCGGTTGCCACGAGAAGCTGGGAAAGGTCCATAAAGTCAATACCCCAGACATAAAAAATCTCACAAATCTGGATGCTATTCTGGGGCATCTCATTCCTAGACGAAATGTTGCTCGCCCTCTGGAAAGCGTCACAAGCTCGGATCATTTCATGAGCATCCCGGAAGATGGTAGGCCAGAAGAAACCGGCGTCAAAGACCTTCTTCGCGGTCAAGGTAGCACCATGATGTCCACCTGTCAGGCCCTCGTGGCAGTGTCTAAGCACCTTACGTGCCTCATCTCCAAATACACACCTGCGTACGATCTGATCAGCCCCGGCTCGAAATAAATAGGGATCCTCCCAAAGATAGTGCTTCACATCCGCAAAGAACTTTCGCTTCTGCTAATGCGTTAAGCCCTTAATCACAATCCCACTAGCAAGAAAGTTTGCAAAATCAGCAAACCATGGACACTCCTCATCCTGTTTCTGGATGTGTATGAGAAACTCGTGGGGGAAATTGTCAATTATGGATGACCCCACAAGTTCAGATGAAGCTAAGCACTCAAGACGGGATAAGTGGTCCGCTGCGACATTCTCCGCGCCCTTCTTATCGCGGATCTCAATGTCGAACTCCTGAAGCAGCAAAACCCACCGGATTAGCCGGGGTTTGGCATCCTGTTTGCTGAACAGGTGCCGAAGGGCTGCATGATCGGTGAATACAATGATCTTTGATAGGACGAGATAAGACCGGAATTTATCAAAAGCGAAGACAACTGCTAGAAGCTCCTTCTCTGTCGTGGTGTAATGCTCCTGTGCGTCATTGAGCGTCTTGCTCGCATAATAAATCGGGTGAAACTGCTTCTCTCTCCTCTGTCGTAAGACCGCCCCAACAGCGAAGTCACTCGCGTCTCACATGATATCAAATGGCAGCTTCCAATCAGGAGCCACCATGATAGGGGCATTAACCAACTTCTCCTTCAACAAATCGAATGCACTGAGGCACTCGTCGGAGAACATGAACTGGGCTTCCTTCTCAAGAAGCTGGGTCATCGGTCGGGCAATCTTAGAAAAATCTTTGATAAAACGCATGTAAAAGCCCGCGTGACCAAGGAAGCTCCGAATAGATTTCACAGAAGTCGGCGGGGGCAACTTAGATATGGTGTCAATCTTAGCTCTATCAACCTCAATCCCTGTGCGTGAAACCTTGTGCCCAAGCACAATGCCCTCCTTCACCATGAAGTGGCATTTCTCCCAGTTCAACACCAGATTGGCCTCTTTGCACCTAGCCAACATCCTCTCCAGATTCTCGAGGCAATGATCAAAGGAACTCCCAAACACAGAAAAGTCATCCATGAAAACCTCCATGGAGTCCTCAATCATATCATGGAAAATGGCCACCATGCAACGCTGGAAAGTGGCCGGAGCATTACACAATCCAAAGGGCATCCGCCGATAAGCAAATGTGTCATAGGGACATGTGAATGTCGTCTTCTCCTGGTCCTCAGGAGCAATCGGGATCTGGAAGTAGCCAGAGAAGCCATCCAGGAAACACTAGAACATCTTACCCGCTAATCTCTCCAACATCTGATCAATGAACGGGAGGGGAAAATGGTCTTTTCGAGTAGCATCATTGAGTTTACGGTAATCGATGCATACTCTCTAACTGGTGACTGTACGAGTAGGAATCAGCTCATTCCTCTCGTTGGTGATGACAGTCATGCCTCCCTTCTTAGGGACAACCTAAACCGGGGTAACCCAAGGTGAATCGGAGATGGGATAAATCAAACCAGCATCCAGTAACTTAATCACCTCCTTCTTCACTACCTCCTGCATGTTCGGGTTCAACCTCCTCTGATGCTGCACAGCGGGCTTGTAGTCATCCTCCATAAGGATCTTATGGGTACAGAAAGAGGGATTAATTCCCTTAATGTCCATAATCCTCCATGCAATAGCCTGCTTGTGCTGCTTCAGCACCTCCAGTAGACTTTCCTTCTCATCACTCGTCAAATCAGAGGCGATAATGACAGGTAATTGAGACTCACCATCTAAAAAGGCATACTCCAAATGGCTCGGGAGCTCCTTAAGCTCAACAGGTGGTGGGTCCTCAATAGAAGGCCGCTCAATCGGCTCAGACTCTCTATCAACCATCGCAAAAACCGCTGAACACTAGGGAAACTCATAGCTCTCCTGGCTATGTAACTGCTCATCAAACTGATCCTCACCAACTGGATCAAATGTCTCCCCTCCTACAATCTGGGTGTCTAGGGACTCCTTCTCAGCTGTGTCCTGGAGATGATCACTCACACAAGAATAAATAGCCTCAAAAAAGTAAAGTGAATCATCCTGATTCTGGGTATGCTACATGGATCTCCCTACATCAAAGGTCACTTCCTCTTCATCCACCCTCAATGTAAGCCTCCCCGAATACACATCAATCAGGGCCTTGGCAGTGGCCAGGAACGGTCGAACTAGGATAATAGGGACATTCTTGTCCTAATCCATGTCCAGAATCACAAAGTCTACAGGAAACACAAAACGATCAACCTTAACCAACATATTCTCCACTATCCCTTGCGGATACTTGACCGAGCGATCGGCCAGCTGGATACTCATGCGTGTCGGTGTAGGTTCTCCCAACTCAAGCTTAGCAAAGACCGCATATGGCATGAGGTTAATGCTAGCACCAAGGTCAGCTAAGGCGTTGCTAACCGACAAGCTAACTATCAAGCAGGGGATGGTAAAACTCCCCGGATCTCGTCTCTTCTCTGGTAGCTTGTTCTGAATCACCGACGAACACTCCTCATTCAGCGTCACCTGAGGCAACTCCTCCAATTTCCTCTTATTCGTGAGGATATCCTTCAAGAATCTCTCATACTTAGGCATCTGAGCTAGAGCCTCCACAAATGGTAAGTTGATATGCAACTGCTTAAACAACCCTATAAACTTACCATACTGCTCCTCCATCTTTTGCTTCTTCAATCTGCCTGGGTATGGAACGGCGGGAGTGTAATCTCTCACAGGCTCGCGAGGGCGCGATGTGCTCGCCGGTGTCTCATCAGGAATCTCAATCACAACCTCCTCCTCAGATGACTCATGCACAGGAACCTGTGGATCCGGTCCTGTGTCTCTACCGCTCCTCAAAGTGATGGCCTTCACATGAGCATTGGGATTGGGCTCAGTGTTGCTAGGCAGGCCACCTGGCGGTCTCTCAGAAAGAAGCTTCGCGATCTGCCCGACCTGGTTCTCTATGGTCTGGATCGAAGCTTTCTGATTCCTCAACTCAGTCTCATGCGTGTGGAAACGCTCCTCCATTTACCGGTTCTGCTTCTCTTCCAACTGATTCTGACTCTCTGAGTTGGCAAGTAGCCATGCAACCATGTCCTCTAAACTGGATTTACCCTCAGGTGCGGGTGGTGGACCGCTGCTAGAACCTTGGCCTTGAAACTGGCCCTGTTGAGGTCGAAACTGGGAACTGTGTCCCTGAGACTGGTGGGACTGATGCTGGAATGGGGGGCGCTGAGTGAATCCGGGTGGTTGCTGGCTATTGTTTCCAGACTTCAAACTGAAATTCGGGTGATTCCTCCACCCCGGATTATATGTGTTGCTGTAGTGATTATTCTGGGGACGATTCTGGTTGGACATGAAATCAACCTGCTCGTGGGCCCCCTGATCCCCAACCTGACAAGCACTCGTGGGATGCGCCCCACCACAAACTCACAAAAGGACTGGGCCTTGTGGACATGCATCTGATCAATCTTGGTGGAAAGTGCTTCCACCTGGGCAGCTAAAGAGGTAATTCCATCCACTTGATGGACACCCTGCCTCTGAGTTCTCGCTCGGGAAGTATGCTAAGTGTAGCTCTTTGCTGCCACCTTCTCTAGCAAGTCATACGCCTCATGGGGTGTCTTCGTTCCAATATCTCCACCCGCGTATGCATCGATCAGCTGCTTCCCAGTCATCTCTAGACCATTGTAGAAGGTCTCACACTACTGCCACTTCAACAATCCATGGTGGGGAACCTTCCTCATCAGTTCCTTGAATCTCTCCCACGCCTCATAGATCGTCTCCCCGTCGTCCTGCTGGAAAGAAAGAATCCTAGCCCTCAACTTTGATGTTTTCTCCGGAGGGAAGTACTTTTCTAAGAATTTAGCAGCCATCTGGTCCCAAGTACTAATGGACCTAGGGGGAAGTGACAGTAACCAATCCTTGGCTCGATCCTGTAAGGAAAACGGGAACAACCGGAGCCGAATAGCATCGTCGGTAGCATCACGAATTTTGAAAGTGGCGCAAATCTCTAAGAAACCGGCCAGATGAGTATTAGGATCCTCTTGATCCTTGCCATCGAACTGACACATGTTCTGCACCATCTGTATAATGCTGGATTTGATCTCGAACTGATGTGATCCAACCGTCGGCCTATTGATGCTCGACTCCAAACCCTTAAGTGTTGGTTTGCCAAAATCCGAAAGTGTCCGACCCGCATCCTCGTTCGCCATCTCCTCTACCTCGTCAACAACAACCTCGTCAACAACAACCTCGTCAAATTCGAGTAACCGGGCCACAAATCGGGAACGGGCTCGCAATCTCCGATGAAGATCACGCTCCGGCTCGGAAGACGGCTCAGGAACCTCCTCGACGGGAGTTGAGAACATAAACAATCTGCACGACAAGTTAGATTTAAATACGCGAACCTAGGACAAAGAAAACACAAGTTAGACAAAAACAAAAATAAAACAAAAATAAAATAAAATAAAAAATGAAAATAAAAATAAAAAATAAAATGGGATAAAAACCAAGATGTATATATATACAAATGAAGCTAAAAATAACAAGTAAAATGAAAAAATATATATACACACAAAATTGCAAAATAGCAACAAGGAAACACGATATTCACAAAAATATATATACTAAATGACTAAAAATTAATTCCAATCGTTCTCGCAAAACCGTGTCCCCGGCAACGGCGCCAAAAACTTGATGAGTATAAACTATATATATATTTTTCTAAGTATTTTACACAATTAGTTTAAAAAGGGTTTTTACCAAATACTAATCACACACACCGGGCAGTGTACCCGTCGGATAACAATATAGTAAAGGTAACAACCGGATATCAATTCGTGGACACGGTGAAATGCGATAATAAACCAGGACTAAAATTCAATCAAGTATGGGTAAAAGATGTTTAAGTTGATTTTTAATTAAACTAATATGTAAGAATATAAAACTAAACTAAAATCACAAATCAAAAAATCAAGAAGAAAATATCACTTCGGCGTCGAATCCATTTAGAATACATTCAATACACTCATAGAAACATGGAAAATACACGATACATAAATTGACTAAATTCTCGTCAAAGATATCTAATCAAATGACTATTCGGAAAGCTAACATGAATTACACAAACCAACCACCTAAAGTCATACAATAAGGCTCACATGTTTAATAATCATGTCAATGTTTATAAAGATTGAACTAGCTTCCGATTAAGGTACACTAATCCAACAACTAGTTGGAAAGATAATATGAACAACACACTATCCACCTCAAGTTGATTAAATTAGACAACAATATGCATTTCTTCAACATACAATGTTCATATAAAGGTTATATAAATTAAGAGGATGTGTCAACAATTCCTACATAAACATAATACTAAATATGACACATCATAACAAATACTTTGTCTTTCCAAACATAAGCATAAGGTTATACATACAAATATAATGATTCATAAACAAGACTTCATTCACCATTCCTAGTCAAATGCCATAAACTAGTATAAATACATACACCAATCCATGAATATAAGCATAAATCACAAGTTTTCCAACATAATATGACATACACAAATACAAGTCTTGTAAACAACTCAAAATACTTGAACACATAATTTCATCAAAGAATAATCATACGGTTGTCATAACATTAACACAATAATTGCCAATAATCCATGAATGTTGTCAAATGTATCTAAACTTCATCTAAACCAAAGTGAACAAGAGTTTTAGCTCATCATGAGCATCAAAATTACAAATAAGAAGGGAAAAATAGTGAGAAACATGATATGAAAACAAGAATCAAACCACTCCTCCGAGCCTAGATGTTGTTGTTGATGTATGGTGATCCTCTTGATGTTGTATCCTCTCCAAGAATCTTGAAATATGGCTGGAACAAGGAACACACGAGCTGGAACAGTGGGTTTTTCTCCTGGTTTTGCTGAATGGTCTGAATGAGTATTAAGTACTGTTTAAATAGAAAAGGGGAGGCACGACCGTGCCAGGAGAGAGGGCACGACCGTGCCTAGTACAAAGACGCGGTCGTGTCTAGGTCTTGGCACGACCGTGTGACAGAGGTTTGACCGATCCGTAGCTTCCATTGGGTACCACTGATCGAGGACGTACGGCTGTTCAGACTCACGAGATGACACGCGACCGTGGGAGGCCAAGGCACGGTTGTGCCTCGGATTTTGGCTTGGCGCGGTCGTGCAAGATGTGGGCGCGACCGTGCCTATGGTTTATGAGCTTGGCACGACCGTGCCAAATAGGGGCACGACCGTGCCTCCATCACAGAAACCCTAAAAACTTCACTTTTTATCCTGGAATCTTCTTGTTTGTTCACCAAGCTTCACAAAAACCTAGAAAACAAGAAATGAAGTAAATAAGTGTCTAAACATTGAATATAACCAAGAATTGATCATTAAATGAACAAAGTTTTATGCCAAAAATATGTGTAAATACTAACACATCATCCACCAATCATGTATCATATTTGTGATTATGTTTGTATTATTGTTGGGTCTAGTTAGAGAATGATGTTTAACAATTCAAGTGATCACGGGAAGTTTAGGGTCGCGTCACGCGTTTTGATCTGAGTGTCACTAGCGACACTCTAAGAGTCGCTAGGTTGGCTTCAGCCGACTCTCTGAGAGTCGCTAGGTTGTTTTCAGCCGACTCTCTGAGTGTCGCTAGGTCGGTTTCAGCCTACACTCGGTGATTTTACACGCATGATAGCAGACTCTCTTAGGGTTTTTAAGAAGTGGCGGCTTGCTTGGAGACCAACGCTAATGGGGTTATAAATAGGACATTAGGGTTTCATTTGTTGTTGTTGGTTTATGTTTGGGCCACCACCCCGGGGGAGCTCACCCGGGGTGGATGAAAGTTGTAATTTTGTTGTCCAAAATCAATGAAGTTTACTGCTTTCCGTTTCTACTCATCCCGATCTATCTATTTATTTGTTTGTTTGTTTTTGCTCACAACGACCCGTCTCTACCCATTTCTATCAACAACGAAGCCGAACCAGATCTTGGAGTTTATCTTTTTTTTTTGGTTGGGTATTGTGTTTTAGAGAAAATAGAGAGAGTCGGCTAAACTAAGAAAGAGTTGGCTTGGGAGAGTCCGCTAGACCAAGGAAAATTCGGCTCGAGACGGTCGGCTGATCAAGATAGTATCGACACTCACATTGAAAACAATAGAGAAAACTCACCAGCAGAGTGTCTACCCGAGAGTGTCGGCACTCACTTAAGACAGTCGACTGAGAGAGTCAGCTAGACAAAATCAGCGACTATGAACTTAAGTTCAAGTGAGTCGTAAAATTACGTTTACTAGAGAACCGGCAGCATAATCAGAGAGTCGGCCAGACAAACAACAGTCGTATGAAGAAAGAGAGTTGGCTCAGGAGAGTCGGCTCAAGAACAAACGCATAACCTTTTTCTTAAAAACACACAAAATCAAACCAAATACACTTAGATCTAAACCAAAATGCAAACCAGATCTATCAAGCTTTTCAAAAACAAGATTATAAATGAATTTCAACATCAATTTCTGAAATTGATACATATCAAATCCAGATTTGATGAAATACCAAACTTTTCAAAACCACAAAACTCAAGTTTTTCACTAAAATCAAGGGCACAGAGGCTCTGATACCAAATTGTAGGTCCTAAACAGAAGGATCTTAGTGCTAGAATGATTATAGACAATATCTGATCAACAAATCAGCTATAGATGAGCTGTTTATTGATAAATCAAGCAACACAGAGATGAAGAGCACAAAAATAAGAACATAAACACCCAAATATTTATTTAGAGTCCACTCAGACGATTACAATAAACTCCTAGACATGGAATGATTACAACTATCATCCACCCCGGGTGAACTCCCAAGGGTGGTGGATGAAACATAAACCAACCCCGATCAAGCTAAGCAAAATACGGATTACAATCAGAAACTGTGTAAAAAGAAGGTCTAAATGCTATGAAAATGGTCAGGTATATATAGGAAACCTGAGAGAGTCGGCTATACATTGCCGACACTATGAGAGTCGGCTGACACCGACCTAGCGACTCTCTGACCAGAATCTCTGAGAGTCGCCAATCTACCTGCTGACACTCTCAGAGTGTCGGCTGAAGTCAACCTAGCGACTCAGAGTGTCGCTAGCGACTCTCAGGCCAATTTTCATACACGAATCTAAATTTCTCTTGATCGCTTGAATTGATAAACATCATTATCAAACTAGACCCAACAATTTCCCTCGAGAATGATGCCATCAGTGATATCCAAAGATCGTTAAACGTCTTCTCAACAATTGATAATCCGTTGCCTCTTCATCTCTCCCTCGAAAATTTTATTTATAGACAACATTCTTTAAATGGAATTTTCAATATTTTTGCAGCTCGTTTGGCAAATCATTTTGGTCAAGAAAATATTTTTGAGATTTTAATAATGAATATGAACAGAGACATGTACAAATAAACACAAAGGAAAGGGATAGAAGATGTTACGCAGAGTTCAATAATCCCAGTTTCTTGACAAGATCCAGAAACTTAGATTTATCGAACGCCTTCGTGAATATGTCATCCTTTTGATCATTTGTATTCACCGGAAGGACTTGAATGTATTCCTTTTCATATGCATCCCTGATAGAGAAAAGGAGAGAGGAAGAGGCAAAGGATTATTAACTGTTGAGAAGACGTTTGACAATCTTTGGATATCATTGATAGCATCATTCTCTTGGGAGATTGCTGGGTCTAGTTTGAGAATGATGTTTATAAATTCAAGCAATCACGAGAAGTTTAGGGTCGCGTCACGCGTTTTGGTCTGAGTGTTGCTAGCGACACTCTGAGAGTCGCTAGGATGGTTACAGCCGACTCTCTGAGAGTCGCTAGGTTTTTTTCATCCGACTCTCTGAGTGTCGCTAGGTCGGTTTCAGCCAACACTCGGTGATTTTACACGCGTGATAGCCGACTCTCTTAGGGTTTTCAAGAAGTGGCGGCTTGCTTGGAGACCAAGGCTCATGGGGTTATAAATAGGACCTTAGGGTTTCATTTGTTGTTGTTGGTTTATGTTTGAGCCACCACCCCGGGGGAGCTCACCCGGGGTGCACTACAAAAAAAGTGACCATTAGGGACTAAAGTATCAGGGACTGATTTATCAGTCTTGAATACATAGTATCCGAGACTAATTTATCAGTTGCTAATGATACTAGGGACTGATTTTTATGTGACTTATATTAGTCACTAATAATCAGTCGCTAATATTTTGGAACCTTATTTGAGACTAATTATCAATCAAAAATATGTATACGTCATATAAGGTTTTAGAGGGAAACTTATTAGCTACTGAACTTCAGTCTCAAATATGTTCCCTATATAATGAAAAACGACGCAAATGTGTGGAAGACTGATCTTCAGCCTCTAATATGTAAGAAACGTATTAGAGACTAAAAATCAGTTCTTAATAATTTTAAAAAATGGGTCAAATTATAGACTGATATTCAGTCTTGAACGTCTTTTGTGTAGTAAAAGATTAAGGATTGATTTTCAGTCTCCAATAATTTGACGCAAATTCTACCATTATACGGGAAATATCATAGTCTAGAAAATAGTCTCAAAAGTCATGTAAGGGACCTTATTTGGAAGTGATATTCAGTCTCCAAAGTGTTTCGTAGATGAAAGAATTAGGGACTGATGTTTGGTCTCCAATAATAGACACATTTTCTACCATTCAAAGGAAAGATATTAGAGACAAAAAATCAGTCCTTACAAGTCCTGTAAGAGACCATATTGGTGACTGGTATTTAATCTCAAATGCATTTTGCATTGGAAATGATTAACGACTGCTTCTTAGTTGCTCGTGATATTGGAGACTGATTTTTAGTCTCCAACTATTTTGCGAAAATTCTACCATTCTAAGAAAAGTATCGGAGGCTAAAAATCAGTCTCAAATATCTTGTAAGGGACCTTTATTCAAAACTGAAGTGTTATGTAGATAAAAGATATTACGGACTACTATTGAGTCTCTAATGATTGAAACACTTTTTTACCATTTAAAGAAAGGATATTAGAGACTAAAAATCAGTCCTCACAATTCATGTAAGAGACTCAAATGGATTTATATAGGAAATAATTAACTACGGTCAAATATAGTCATTTATGTTTGTGACAACTCGAAATTTTACCAAGTAATTATTTAAACATAATTACACAAAACGGTACATATTAGACTAATTTTAAGTAATTAGGTCTAACCCGGTCCAGTAGACTCCAACCACTACACAACTACACAGGAAATATTAGAGATTTCCGAGACACATCGAACCTCGTATCGCGTTGGTGATAAACTAGAAATATTTAAACATCTCGAAACGTTCTCTTATATATTTTTTTAATAATAGAGAGTACCCACCCGGATAAAAACTAAACATATGACAACGGACTCGTGTTTTATCCAAACTACTAAACGTATATTATTTTATTATACCCGACCCGTACCCTACCAATCACGTAACGACTATTAAAATCGGGTTACATTTAGCGGGTATTATACCGAACTTGTACTAGCGGGTATCACTCCACACCCTACCTCTACTACCCCCTACCCACACGTGCGTAATTCCCACACCCGTGCGCCACCCTACCTCTCGGCCGACCTACACACTATGGTCCTTGTGTTTTGTTTCCCAAGTGGAGACACTTTGTCTCAATGGAGAAACCATAAACCCCAAGGTATTAACCAAATTTAGAACTATATATAGCATGCATAGCAAACACATCACCCTCACAAACTCTTCACTCCTTTCTCTCGGCAGTGACCAAACCCCCACCCTTCCCTCTTTCTCTTCGACGACAACAGAAGCAACATCACCCACCACCCATCGGTTTCATGGCAGCAACAAAGCACCACCCTATTCCTCCCCTCCTTACCCCCTCTCGCCAACCACCACCATACACCACCTGAACACACCCTCCTCAACCCGATAACCACCTCCACAATAACACCACCACCGTAACCCTTTCCTTCCTCCTTCTCGGAAACCACCCGACACCAAGACACCCCCTCCCTCTTCGGTTTAACGCCACAGCAACACCAACATAACCACCATCAAACACCAATTCTCCCTCATTTTCACGACAATAGCAAAGCACCACCACACCACTTCGACTTGGTGGTTCACGGCGACACCAACACCACCCCTCCCACTCTCCCTCTCCTTCTCGATGAACAACAGCAGGGACATCACATCCTCACGCCACCCTCTCATCCTCACGGTAACACTGACTACCTCAGATCACTCCCCACTCGACACCACCATTATAGAACACTACCTGTTCCAGCCACCTTAGCCCCGTCCCAGTCCCAGTCCCGACAACCCCCGAAAACCACCACCGTACACCGCTTCCACCCGTCATAGCCTCCGCCACCTGTTACGGGTTCTTTTGGCACAAAAACCGGCTCTTTCGAGTCTCCGTTTCTTGCTTACGGTCACCGGGTTACGTATAAAAGAAGCTTACGGAGCGTTTGTGACAACCGCAAATTTTCAGGTCAACACCGTGTTCGACGAGTTCATATAATAATAGTAATAGTATTATTATGTTAAAATATACTTTCACGGTGGTCCGGAGATGCGGTTTTTCACCCGAAACCATTTCTCGATGCTAAGAACGCAATGGTAAGCTCAGATTTCCCTAAATCCTTGCTTAAATTCGTTAAAGGGGTCAAAAATGAATCTGTCAAGAATGTTGTTGCATGCACAGTCTCAAAGATCGGACTATCCCCGAAAATCCAACCGTTAGAAATGCATTAATTTTGGATATAATGTTGTCAACACATAGGCGCACAATCCTACCTGAGGAATTTTTGATTTGAGCTCTCTTGGTATGCTTTTTGTACCCTCGAGTGCGACTGATCGGATTTTCGTATTTGAAAAAATGGGTCTCAAAGAATCGTCGATCCCCGGAGATCCGACCGTTGGATCGTGACGATTTTTGGACAATAGTTTTTAAACACGTATATGAATGTTTTCACCGAAGAAAACTCTGATAATATAATGGAAATTATATTTTTTAATACAAACAGATTGTAACAGTTTCTGGGATCGAAAATAGTAAATTGATCAGGTTGCATGGCCATCGAAACGGCATTGCATGTCAATTTTGAGCATGTGGAAATGCTCGGGAGATAAAAACGAACCTAATGATGTTTTTGGTTCGTATTGCATGTGAAATACTAGAGGTTCCTCGTACGCGAACCATTTATACGGAAGGTATATACTTTACCCGTTAAACTTTGATTTTATGTTAGAATAGTTTTATAAGTCATTGGTTGAGAATTGAACCCGAAAATATTTAGTATTGAGATATTTGGTATTTTTAGTGGTTATTAAATTATAAACTCAACCCTGGTTCACGTGGAACAAATAATGGAACTAATATATTTATTTTTATACAACAATTGTTTTGATGGATTTTTCTGAAAATGTGATCTAACACCCAAATTTATTTTTAAATAATAGTATTTATATAAAAAGTTTGATATGTAAATGTTGGTAGTCAAACTCTTTATAGATTATTTATTAAAATTCTTACAAGTTTAATATATGAAAATTGCGAAAAAACCTCTGTATATTGAAAAAATCTGGAATTTGGTCAGTAATTAGTACATGATCAAATATGAATCCTGTCCAAAATTCGTGAAAATTGGAGTTGTCTAAGTAGGTGTTTGGTATTTATGAAGTTTTAACGATTGAATTTGGGATCATATACTTCTGGACAACATTAGGAATTGAAATTTTTAATGAAATCTCATATAGACCTAAAACTAATCTGGTAACAATTTGGTAAAGTTTTGACAAGTTTAACTACTTTTTCCGAATTTGTTAATTTTTAATAATATTATATCCATAATAAATAATCTGGGTATTGAAAAATTATGAAAATTGGTCAGAAATTCTTATTTATGTATATTATCAATTGGTGAAAGTTTTAAGCAGTAACTTTATATCTAAGTATGGTCTTAGAATTTTGATCCATTAAAACGTTCTAAAAAGTTACTATTTTTAAAAATTTTTGTATAAAATTGTTTTTATAAAAAGTTTTAGGGAATTTTGGACAGAAGTATGATCACATTAAAAATATAAATTTGGACTTTTAAATTTGGTGTTAATATCACACTAAAACCCTAATTTCAGAAATATCATATTTTTAAACCGTAAACCAGACTTTACGCGTGTAACCGCGTTTTTTATCAAACGAAACCGTGACTTGATATTTTATTATATATGAATTTATAACTACTGATGGTCTTTATTAAAATTTAAAACTTAAGGTTTTAAGGTAACGAATTTATATAAAAACCGGTTTTACAATTTCTATCAGTTCGTACGAGTATACATGGGTTTGGGTATGCAACCGATTACATTCCCACTTTTTATTTTGTTGACTTGGTCACAACCTTTAGGAGTCCTGAGTGCATTGTTTGTGTGCACTTGACTAGTAGGACCCTGGTAGGACTCGAAATTTATCGGTTTTTGTCGACTGTGTCGCATCACTCGCCCGCATTATCTAGGTGAGTTTCGCGGCCCCACTTTACTTACTGTTTACTGTTTTTGGGGGAAAGTTGTTTCTTTATTTATTTTTAGTTACATGTTATACGATACATTGATACATGAGTTATGTTTTTTAATGCCTTAAAGTCCTCAATTTTGGGCAATTAATTAGCTGAGCGTAGCCGTTGGGAATTTTGGGTAGTACTACTTGGGTTGACACCCCCGCTCATGGTTTGGTCACGCCAACCAGACTTGTAGGGTCAATTGGGCGCAAAGTTAGCCAATTTTTAGGCGGTTGATTACGCCTCATGGTAATATGTTGTCTAATACATGTGTACTCGATCAATGAATTTTTGATCACTTTGAATTTTTATCAGAAACTTTTTATAGAGTCGGAAAACCTGCGAACTCACCAACTATTTATATAGTTGACCCGTTTTCGAAATATGCTTTCAGGTAAACAGAATTGTAGAAAAGATTTTATGAGGGCTCGCTTTTGGATTAGAATTATTGTTTTTAGTTTTGAATATGTAATTTGGTTGTAGTCAGGCATTTTAGACACATTGTACTGATTTGGATTTTTTTTTGTACTTTTGTTAGAAGCATGTAATATGGTTCAATGTAATGCACAATCTTCCTTTTAGTTTCTTATGTACTTGTGTTCAATGCGATATACCGGTTACATCACGTACTTCCGCCTTGACGAGGTGTGACATTGTTTCGGGAGCTTACAGAGTCGTACGGGACGTTACGGGAAGGAACCGAGTCTAGCGTAAACTCCGCCACTTTTCCTCGACTATTTACATGAGCATTAAGCAATTTTATTTTAATATTAAACTAGTTGGTGATATAACGGTTCCGGTTCGTATTTTAAATAACGTATAAAAAGCGGGTCTAAAATATAGAAGGGTGACGGTTAAAGACGATGGGCTATAAACCCTATTTGTTATTATTCTAAATGAAATGGTTAATTTATTAATCATCTAACTCATATTTTTTTGACACATATAGTTTGTTAGTACCAAATAATAATTATATTATTATAATTATTGTAGATATAAAAGGGTTAAAACTCCATGTAAAAAGTAACTTTTAGAAAAGTTATTTCACACAGTTATATATATATATATATATAAAAGTTTTGTTTGGTGAAAATCAATAATTATATATATATATATATGTATATATATATAGAGATGTATATATTCAAATCATTGAGACAACTAAAAATAGGTTGGAAAAATAAAATAGTATAATAACTATTTTATAACGGTTTTACACCTATTTGTAGTAAATATATATTATATATTTATTAAACATGAGGAACGACTTAAACTGAAAGACGAGATATTAACAACTAAAAAACTAAGGGATAATATTTATTAAAGGATTAATAAATATAACTACTTGAACGACAAGTTATATCACCAACGGCGATCGGGTCAGACCCTTGTAGATTATTACAAGGCAATGGTAGAGACTTCAGGGTATTGGTCATGTGACCAATTCACACTTAAACAATCTCATAGGACCTAAGGTGTCTTAAATAATTTAGGGCACAGATAGGTCAGACACTTGTTGGAACGTATGAAAAGATCTATTTGGGTTGACACCCCCCACTCGTGGTTAGTCTCGCTAACCTTGACTAGAGGTATAAGCGGGTGCATACTGTCTATTCTCACACTCACAATGTTGCATGACAGAACAATGGGCGGGGCTCACATTGTTACTCAGTCAAATGATGGGTACATCACACGCAAACGTCAAGTGTCGGTTATGGTAGCTTATGGTAACAATGCACAGACATAAGTGTTGTTTGATCAACAACGCTAATCACACTGGAAAATCTCGTAGTCCAACGGAATCATATTTTACTGTTTACTTAAACCTGTGAACTCACCAACTTTATGTTGACATTTTAGCATGTATTTCTCAGGTAACTAGAATCATGGTACATGGACGTGCGCGCACATAGGACACCTTTTTGAAGTCATCTCGGTATAACCTAGGGACATCTAAGTCTTAGCTGACAAACTTATTGTATGAAAAACCATATGCTTTGGATTTTAAGTACGTTACCTTTGGCATGTAATATCTTGGAAACAATTTGTGTTTCCTTGTAACAACTTAGAACCTTTGATTATGAATGTTATTAGAAGTCGTTCAATGTAATCAAAGGTTATGAACACCGTAGATCATCACGCCCCGTGTTTCCGCCATAGTCGGGGTGTAACAATGTTCAATTAGGGTCGTTAATGGTCAATTAGAGTCAATGATGATCAATTAGAGTCATTTTAATAGTTTAGGGTCGTTGATAACTAGTTAGAGTTATTGTTGGTCATGTAGGATCAAGTATTGTCATTGATGGTCAATTAGGGTCAATGATGATCAATTAGGGTCATTGATAGCTAGTTTGGGTCAATGATCGTCAATTATAATCACTTATGGTCAATTAGGGTTGTTGATAGTCAGTCAGAGTCTTTGATAGTCAATTTCGATCATTTATGGCTATTGATTGTTAACTTAAGGTCAATTACAATGTATAATGACTCGTTATGGATTGGCATTAATTAAATGACTACTAAGGCCTAATTTGACCCATATGGTTAATTAAGACTTATTACGAGCTAATAAGACTCAGTAAGACATGTATCATCCAATATATCTCATTTAGTAAATTATGGTCAATATTGATTAACGATGGTCAGTGTGGATCAATTATAGCAAAACTGGGTTATTCATTGTCAATTAGGTCAAATGATAACGAATAATGGTGAATCAAGGCCAAACATTCTAACGCATAGTCAAACATGAGTATATGTGTCATGTGAAGACTCTCAATGATCTAATGTGACTCTTGGCAACCCAATATGATCAATTAAGATATGTAAGAACCATTATAAGTCATTAAGACGTAACATGACTCATTAATACGTGCATCACCAATATTTCCCATTAGGTTAACCACGGTCGATATTGACCAATGATGGTCAAACATGGTCAATGGGAGTCATACATAGACATGAGTCACCTATTACGGCGCCATTTTGATCGATGTCGTTTGGGCGGTTAAAAAATATGAATTAAATAGTAAGTGAAAAGTCGAGTCGTCTCCACGAGAAGTTGGTGGAAAGTTCAATTTTGATTAATTGGTTTTAGTTTAGAAAATTCTTTGTTTAAAATTCAAATTAAAGAAAAGCAACATCCTCCAAACTTCAGGTTTTAGGCTTCACACAAAACTCAGTTGCTAATTAGACATCACATATATATAGTGTTGAAAAATCAGTTAACACAGCAATTGAAGACAGGTTCTTGTCAGCAAACCTATACAACTGGTTTTTGTCATAAACTAGTATAATTCAATTACACAATTTACTAGTGCCAAGTTACCCATTTAGTCACCCAACACGCTTCTAGGTTTTGTCATAAACCGACGTGATTGTAAAGAAAGAACTCAACACACAGATAAATTATTTAAATCAACCAATACATCAATCCGTTCTATTATTGTCAGAAACTAAAAAGATCTAAAACATAAACAACTGAATCAAACATAAAACCTATACAAACCGTTCACCTAAAGAAAGCTACAAGTGTTTTAGCCAATCATAATAAAAATAGAATAGCAAAACTCCCTTCTACTCAATCGGTTCAGGTGCATCAGCAACAATCAAAAGAATTCTAGCCGCGTGATTCGTGACAACAGCCAAAAGTGAAGGCTGCTACCTTCTGCCGTGTGTGAGGTTCCAGCCGTCAAAAAGACTTTAGCCTCCCTCGAAAATTGTGCCCTATGACTCTTCCTCCAAATTCTCGTGACCTGCTTGCGTATGATTCCCCTCTGGCCCAACAACTATTCAATTAGTAGGCCCAAATGATATATAAGACCCATATTTAATATGTTTCATCACAAACCACTTTTCTGATTTAGCTCAAATTTATATTACAATTAATTAGTCATTGTTGGCCATTTGCTGCAATGGTACCCTCAAAACTTTTCATAGCGGAGATCTTGGGTTCGAATCCTGACCACAGCAAAAAAGGGTATGTGGCCAGGTCAAGGAGTTTACCCAGTTGGGGGTTCCTCCTATGGTGGGCTGCCCTGGATGTTCTAGGTGTTGTCCCGGGAAAACCCAATTATCATAGAATATCTACGTGTTGCCGTTAAAAAAAAATTAATGAGTCAAACAACGTGAACCTATTTCATCATATATATATAACTTCTTTTGTAATTAATAACTTAATTGAACCCCATTAACTCCATTTAATTCTTGCAATCACCATCTTACATAGTTTACGAGAATTACTTTCAAATAACTTCAAGACACTTTAATTTCTTCTTAAATTTGATTCCCACCATTTTACGCACAAAACAAATTATGAAATGTGTCACTAAACATCAAATGTAAATGCTTTTAGATTATTTTCTGTTTCATTCTCTTAATTTAGCTAAACCCGTCGTTCTAGTTCGTTTTCATCTTTAACTAATAAAATATAAAAACATTAAACACACATTGTTTCTCACATAATTAGGGTTAAAAACACAAAATTATATACAATTAGCACGTGTAACTAAACTACTCATCATTAACCTATTAAACCACTCAAATTAGTCATAATTCGTGACTAACCATTAACCCACCAAGAACACTTAAAATGAGGATTCAAAGATGAGATTGATACTTACTTGATGATTATAAGGAGATGAGTTCACCAAATCCTTTAGATTCAAGCATGCAATCACCAAATTTCTATTATTGGCTCTCCTCTCCCCCCCTTGCTAATTACGACACACAAACAAACAAACAAACACCTGATATGGTGTTTGCGTGACCCCCTCCCCCTTTACACAATTAGATATGTTAATTTATAAAGAGCCCCCCTTGAACTTCCAATTTGTCTCATTTCTTTCAAAATCCATGTATGTCCACTTGTCAAGGAAACCCTCAAGTTTTATTTATTTTATTTACTCCCATAATATGTTTTAACATATTATTTAACAAAATCCAAAATTCAGTTCGCTACAATATGTGCCTGGATTGCATCAGATAAATTTCATACTGACCTTGAGGATTCAAACATAGTGGTTGAAGAATCAGAACCTTCTAACTGCACTACAAAGAAGAAGGGTAATGAAGCATAATCCTCAAAGTCCACCTTCTGTACTGACAATTCATCAGAAATAGTTCCTTAAAATGAATTGAATGATGCACAACTCTTAGCATACATAATTGCAAGCAAAGACAAATCAATTATATTCTGGAAAGATTTTGGTCCAAGAGGATTGAGATTTGTGTTGAGCAATGATGCAAATCTAATCTTTAAGAATTATGAGGAAGTAATGAAGATGGATGAGGAATTTCTACGACAAATCTATGAAAGAAAAAGCACCATCTTTGCTAATGAAAGTGAAAGAAGCACTGAAGTGATCAAATAGATTGATGATTATCTTATCAACAAGGGATACTAGCCGTTGTTAAGTGAAGATGATATTAAGATCAACGAAGATGATACATTCACCAATCTCAAAGTCAATAAAGCCCTATTTGATTAAGAAATGAAGCATAACCAAAAATTAAATATAGAAAAGGATGAAATGCCACCTTCTACTGAAGGAGTAGTTGGAACTACTGATGAGACACTTGTCAATACAACTGAAGAGGCACCAACAGTCTCTGATGTTGTGGCTATTTGATGTCTATAAAAAACTAATAAATAAAACCTAATCTAGACTCCTAAGTAATAAATGAAATACCTATGAACTAGACCGCACTGACAGGCAAGTGAATCTATCGAGTGTAGCACAGCTTAATGGTAAACCGGATTATTAAACCCTAGAGACACTGAATAACTAAACTAGACTCTGACTTGAACTATGAATGATTGGTTTGGGGGGTTTTCTATACTACTGATTAAACTAAATAAATCAAGAAAACTCTAATGAACGACTCTAACTATCAAACAAGGACTTAGGAAAGACCAGGAATGGGAAGAACACTACGTAGGTCGGAATCCTACTTGCAAAGCTTAGACTTCTACCGGTTATGGAAACAATGATGGATCTGGGTATTTAAGGATAACGGCTCTAGACTACCTAGTGAATCCCTGATCACTCTCAGGGTGTCACCAACTAAGAAAATCTAAAGATGCAGTAACTCACCAGATAGTCGGATTACCTTTCAGTCTCTCTAACAATGACAACATGCCCAAAAGACAGATCACCTCTCGTTCTCAATGTCTACAATACATCGAAGATGCACAATCTCATATTAACAAGCTATGACTCGGACTAGCAACAATTACCAAGAACCTAAGGCAACTTCCTCTCAGACAGTTAACACTTAGAATCCTAATAACGAAGACTAACCGATTACCTCTCACCTTTCGGGCATCGAGATAAGAAGAACACTCAATCTAATTCAACACCAATTACTCTCCCTATGGACTACTACGTTTAGTAATACCATCACAGTTACCAACAATTAAGCAAGCAACCTAAACATGCGTCTATAACTGAAAGACATTCAACAAGAACACATGCGGGATTATAATCAACATCAAATTAGAATAAAGCATGCATATTGATCATAAAAAAAACCCAAGATAGTTACAAAACCATTAATCCAAACATTTAAATCCAAAAACCGATAAAAATCATAACTTTACTAAGTATTCATCACAAACCCAGGCAGTATCAATGGTTTAGCCAACACACATGTTCAAAACATCCAAAACAGAAGTAATAAACATAGTTATGGTTTCAATCAAACAAATCAAGAGCAAACGAAAGAGAATTAGAACCCGAATAAGCTATCTCTAACCACCTCGGATCCAAAAGCTTCAATCTTTGACTCTAATTGCTTCTCTAACTCTAGAAATCGCCTCCTAGACTTGCTCTGATGGCCAAATGATCCAGCCCCAGCATAATGGCATTCTAATTCTATTTAATTCGAATCTACGGTTTTTTCTCAGAATTTATTGTAGGTCCACATGACTCATCTGCAGATCTATCTCGTGACAGGACGCCTCGATAACACGGAGTGCGAAATCCTACCGTGTTAACGTTTGCATATGAATTGACAATAGAAACAACAGGTAAATAAAATTCTCTTTGTATTCCACAAAACACAGAGTTTACAAATTTACAGAATACAATCGTTTAAGCCCCTTTCTTCTCTTTTTAGAATAGAATCTGTAAACACCTATTTATAGACATAAACCTGCTAGAGGCGAACTTAATAGACTAGGCGAACTTAACAAGTTCGCTCCTAAAGATGCTTAGGCGAACTTGTTAAGTTCGCCTCTCTATGAACTTATACAGAATTTTATCAACAGTTACAAAACATGTGCTAACAGACTCCCCTCTAACTGTTACTAACAATTCTATCAATTACAAGTCAAAAACTCTAAGACTAAGACATAAAATCTTCAAGCTCGTTGTCACCAGAATATGCTCCAACAGACTCCCCCTTGTCAACAACTTTAGAAGATTGTCATCTGTCTTCATATATCATCAAACACACTGTAGTCTTCGTCTTGTGCATCTGCACTTTCTCTTTCTATCTAGAAGAAAAGTTGGGAGAAGGACCCCTTGTCAACTTCTGTCTGCAATATTAAGTTTTTGCAAAGGAGAACAACCAAGAATAACCAACAATTAAGATTTCCATGGAAGCTGGAAAAATAAAATATTTTTGATTTTTCAAACATAAGACTCATAAAATCTTTTTGGTTTTTCTTTGTACAAACTAAAATGTAAAATACAAAATCACATCTTTTTGGTCGAACATCACGAGTAAGAAGATCATATCAGTAAAAACAATGCATCAATCACACATTTTGGATAAACATCCCTAAACATTCTATGGGTATCCTATCCAGATTCATTCTTTCATTATATCAGATAAGATCAAATCATGTAATGATACGCGAAGAACTCCAAAGAAGATGGGATCAGATCATAACATGCTTATAATATAAATTACATACGAATTTGCAACACATAACATGTCAATCTAAGTTGTCAATATTATAAGAATTGAAACCATCAATATCTTTGTCCCATGTTCTTGTGAATTAAGGTACCGTTTATTTTGTAATACAACGTGTACCCCACAAATATGCCAACAAAAATTTAAATGTGCACTATCTTCAAGACATATAAGATCATTGCAAGATAATACTCAATCTACATGATGAATTATACCGATAAACACAGGAAAATATCAAGCAGAGAATCAGAATGATTAAGAATCGAATGATTCAAATGTCTTGATTTGGATGAAGTATCATGATTCATAGTAACAGAAAGATTGTACCAATAGAATTCTTCAACATAAGATTGATCAAGGAATCGATTGATTCAATGACATAGGGTAGCGTGATCCAACTGTTATCTGGATATATTCAATGTTCCAACAGATGTTGTCAGAAATAAATCTTACTCGAACATCACGTTGCATGTTTTTCGGGGCATGGGTAGTGAAGTGAACTGAAAAATTATGTTTAACGACATAACCGATACTGGTCTCATGAAGTACTTTAGATCTTATGTTCTTTTCTGATAATGATATTTTACACACACACCCGGCATACCATGGGTTCAAATCACAGTTGTCACAAAGATCATTATGTTGTCACACTACTAATGGACAAAGATACTCATAGCCTATCGACAATTCAGACTACATGCTAGTATCTAAATTAAAAATATAAGCACCAAGCATCAATTTTTGTTAAGCATAAGCAGTTATGAAGCTATCATTTCTCATATTGTGCAGTCTAAGAAGTTCTGATCAAAATATTTATCACAGATATATTAGATAAGCATCATAAAGTCCAACTAAGGTCATGTGTGACTGAACATCTACTGATGTACTATCATCTCTTCTTTAACTTCAAGTAATGTCGATTTTATCTTTTTCAATTTGTTTGGCGTTTTCAAAATCTCTACGAAAGAAAGTAAAACAAAAGAAATTAAACCTTCCCTGAAAACATTTTATGAAAAACATTTTACTTGGTTACTTGGGATTAAGCAAGTCGATCAATTAAAAACTCAAACCGATGTAATCCTGTAACTGAAGGCCTTTGCCTTTGTCACCAACACGGAAATGTACTCCCCTTGTCCTGTAGACTCCCCATCAACTAGTCAAATGGTTGCATCAACGACTTTATGCTCACCATTGTCATCCTAAGTTTCAGGTTGTCTTTTGGACTTGGTCAAACACTTTCCAAAAATAAACATTGTGTGGGACATTATCTCCCCCTTGAGCATCAAGTCGTTGAATCAAATAGATTTCTCCGTTATCAACAACTCTTTGCTCATGCAGATGTCATTCCATGTCGTGTGTAAGAACCACCACTATCAACAACCAAAATGGTATTAATAGTCCTTCTTGGTTAATCCTGCACATCTAACAAAAAACATTAATTTGAAATTGGGACCCAAGCCATGGTAGTCATGGGTCGTCCATCTGTATTAAAATAATAAACTTCACTCCATTCACAATCGAATCTCTCATCGATTTTTTTAAGAACATAAGCGAACTAGATAAGTTCGCCTGAAATTAGTTCGCCTGATACTGCACGAGCGAACTTAATAAGTTCGCCTGAACCTCACTGAGCGAACAAGTCCACAAGCGAACTTGTTATGTTCGCTTAAACAACAAAATCAGGTAAGTTCGTAGGATTTAGTATTTTATGAATTAGAACACTTCTATCGGATTAATTTCACCAAAATCCACTTCAAATCCACGATTTCATTAGCAAAATCAACTTCAAGAACTTGAAAACCCCATGGATACAAAAACTTGAAAAAATGACCAATTTCTTATTAAATTATACACAAAATCGTCTCTAATAATCAAGAATCAAGCACAAATCACGAGCAAAAGCCCTGATACCACTTGTAGGTCCACATGACTCATCTGCAGATCTATCTCGTGACAGGACGCCTCGATAACACGGAGTGCGGAATCCTACCATGTTAACGTTTGTATACGAATTGACAATAGAAACAGCAGGTAAATAAAATTCTCTTTTTATTCCACAAAACACAGAGTTTACAAATTCACAGAAGACAATCGTTCAAGCCCCTTTCTTGTCTTTTTAGAACATAATCTGTAAACACCTATTTATAGACACAAGCCTGCTATAAGTTCGCCTCTAATAGACAAGGCGAACTTAACAAGTTCGCTCCTAAAGATGCTTAGGCGAACTTAAGTTCGCTTCTCTATGAACTTATACAGAATTTTATCAACAGTTACAAAACATGTCCTAACATTTATGTCTCCCGCGTACCGCGAAAGATTGTCCAGGTTTCCTCGCGTCCCGCGAGGAACAAAATAGTCGCGGCCCTTTATGAAGTTTCTCGCGTACCGCGAGAACATAGTGCTGATTCTTCTCATACCGCGAAGACTTGGATTTCCAATATTTTTCATTATTTTCTTTGGACTTCTTCTCGTGCTCGGATTATTCATGATTTGACTTCTAATTCTAACGAGCACCTAAAAACACAACAGAGACTCATTACGAAACGAAAACGACTCAAAACATATATAAAACTAATTAAAACAAACGAAAACAATAGGAATAAAGATGTGTGCTTTGCACTACATCAAACATCCACACACTTAACCTTTTTTTGTCCTCGAAAAAGTTTGCAATGGAATCATAACTGGACATAGCTTTCAAAATCTCAATTATTCAATTAGCACAAATATACTCACGCGTTAAAAAGCAATAATCGGTATTTCTATCCGTCTAAACCCAACCACCAACTTTCAAGCCCCCGCTTAGTGTTCTAATTATCATATTTATACAACACATCAATCAATCTATGAGACTCACACTCAAAAGCTACAGCTCTACCTAATCCCGTATCATGGTCATGTCTAGGCACGGGTTAAACCATATTGATTTCCCACCACGTTAAACTAAGATTCACAGGTTTTAGAAATTAAAATGATCAATGAATGAATGAATGAAATATGAGCATTAAATTAAACAAATGAACCTTCGTCTATAGGCGTTTCAACCAAGTCACTATCCCGGAGAGTAACAGATAGACCACAGTCTCAATCAATAAAGCACTTAAGAATATAACCCAGTGGTGTTTCAATCAGGCTGGAACCCGACGTGTGACACATAGACGAAACTTAGATTTCTAATTAATTAAGGTCAAGTGTATGGAATTCTAGATTGCAGGCGCCACCGAAACTTGAATTTATTCTCATAAAAAGAGAGTGATGTGCCAAGAAATTTCAAAAACCTCTAAATTTTAGCTTAACGTGGTACCTATCACCCTATGTTGACAGTTTCAGTTTTACCGACACCCCTAAGATGAGTACCAACAAGATATCATGATTTAATTCAATTAAATTCCTAAACAACACTCACATGATATTTAAGCTCTACTAGTTGGCTGGATCTACCAAAACATCACAATTCGGATGCGTTTTCTATTATTTATTCACATTTAAACTCAACAAGCGGATCCAGTTCTACTATCATTTTCCATTTACTATGCAAAAACTTTCGATTTCGAAGGACATTTTTTCAAATTTCTCATTTTTTTTGTTTTTGTATTTTTATAAAAGAAAACAAACCTTGAAAACTAGACTCACTAAGACACAGTGTCCCATCCCCACACTTGCAACAAACATTGTCCCTAATGTGAACTGAGAAACAGAGAAAATAAAAATACAAAAATAGAATCGGAATACTTAGCTGGTAATGTATCATTGAAGTGTGTCTAGCTTTGATCTTCCACGCGTGCACCATATAGCATTTCAGTCGTGGTTGCACAATCGACTGTCGGGTTGACTTTACAAACAATATAGAATAAGAATCGAACCCGCCCGGATGGAGATTGAGTACAGACGGAGCTATCAATACCTACAAAGATTAAACTCACAGCAAACCTACAACATTAAACTTACTCAAAATACAGACTCAAATTAAAATGAAAGACTCGACTGACTCACTAAGACTCAAGATAGATTGGAGAATCGTACCCAATAGCTGATAAAAACATAGACATGAGTGCCAACAGCAAATTAAATCACTAGAACGAATGGTCTTCCCATGGTAGGTGGATGTGATGGAGGGAGGTGAAATGATGGTAGTGGTATGGGTGGTAGGTGATGATGGTGATGGAATATGATCGATGGAGTGATGATGATGGAGGAATGGTGGTGATTGATGATGGAAAAGCATGGGACCCAGGGGAGATGGTCAAGACCAGGGTCACCCCGCGTACCGCGAGGCTAAGAGAAGCACTCCTCGCGTCCCGCAAGGAGGCTAGATTTAACCCGTCCCAAAATATTTGTCCTTCGCGTACCGTGAGGACTGGGGACAAAAACTTCACGTACCGCGAAGAGGCCCTGGTCACAGAAAGTTTTGAGGGTTTTCCATACTTAGCCAAATTTTCACCCCTCAAACTTTTTCCAACTATAAAAACCAAAGTAAAAATACCTGGAAATTCGTCCCTGATGATTTTCCACACCGAATCGAGCGCGAATCCCTGCAAGACACACACAAAACAAACACACAAACCAAAAAACACCGAAAATAGCATGACATTAAAACTAAAAAAATACAAACTATACACCCACGCACTAGCCCGAGATTTAAACAAGCCTATCAGGAGGCTTCTCTTTGATTCTAACCGGAACCGCCTCCATCCTGCGTGGTATCCCAGCTCTCCATACCAATAACAAGCCAACACCAACCTCTGAACCTTTATTACATCTACCACTTCGGTCCTTCCACCAAAACTTAAACCTACCCGGTCCGAAAATAACATACAACATATAACCAAGTAATTTATTTCCCCTGAACGTCCCCACACTTGGGGTTTGCTCTATCCTTAACTCACATGCACCTCCTAACTCTCGGGTTCTCTCACGGGGCGGTCTAGACCTAAGGGGTGACTCAGTCTCACTCCTCTCAGCATAATCAACAGAAATTGGTAAGGGCTTAGGAATATGTATCTCTAATGGTATAACCTCTAAGCTCTCACCCGGATCCTCAAGATCCTCTACAACCTCTAAATTCCCCACACTTGGGGTTTTCCAAATCATCCTCTCCAGCTCCGCCATCATCTCTTGCAGATCACAGGGCAACTCATCATCGTATTCATCTGGTGCATCCAACAACTCCTCTAACTCCAACACCCAATTAGATGGTTCTCCTAAATCATGGGCGGGTTCACCAACAACATCCTCTACTGGATCCGAGTCCCGATGGTCATCTATGAAGGAATCAATCATGCAAACTGAATTGCTCTGCTTAGCACGCCCCTTCACAGGTTTCATGGCATCGAAAGTAACAAACTCATCCCCCACTCGAAGTGTGAGCTTCCCGTCAAAGACATCGATCAATGCCTTGGCGGTGCGCAGAAACGGGCGCCCGAGGATGAGTGGGACTCTGTCATCCACATCCATATCCCGATTGACAAAATCCACGGGGAAGACGAATTTGTCTATTTTCACTAAAAGATTCTCAACTATTCCCCGTGGATACTTGACTGAGTGGTTAGCCAAGGATATGCTCATGCGCGTTGGCTTCGGTTCACCCAGGTCCAACTGCTTATATATGGAATACGACATTAGATTGATGCTAGCACCTAGGTCGGTCAACGCGTGGTTCAAGGGCAATCCGCCAAGCAAACACGGGATTATGAAGTGACCCGGATCTACCAGTTTGTTCTGAACCACCACAGAACATCGCTCACTTAGTGAGACTTTAGAGACTTCCTACAACTTCTTCTTGTTGGAAAGAAGATCTTTTAAGAATTTTCCATATTTCGGCATGTGCTGGAGGACCTCGACAAATGGGAGATTGACCTTGAGTTGTTTGAACATGTTCAGGAAGTTACCGTATTCCCTAGCGTATTTATGAGGCAGCAAGTGCGCTGGGTAGGGAACACGGCTCAAGTCAATCTCGGGGGTCTTCATCTCACCCCCTTTCTTCTTCTCCTCTGCCTTCTCGGCAGGCTTCTCCATCTCTATCTCCTCGTCCACCGGTTCATCTTCTTCTTCCACCGACGACTGCTCTCTCTCCTCTACTCTTCGACTCCTAGTCAACACAGCCATCACTGAAGCGTTAGGGCCTGAAGATGGACCTACCTGTCTAACCTTCAGGCTCTTAGCGATGTCTCCCACCGTGCGCTGCAGATCCTGGAATACAGAATGCTGATTTCTCAGCATGGTATCATGTGCATCCAATCTCTGCTGGGTCTCCTTGTCTCTCTGCACTAAATAAGTGAGCATCTGACTCTGGTTCTCCAGCATCTCTTCAATCTTCTTATGCCTAGCACTGCTCCCAGAACTCGCTCCTGCTTCACCTCCTCCATGTTGATTAGGGCGGGCATTAAACCCAGGCTGGTTGTTTCCAGATCTCCATCTCGAGCCATAAGAATTGTTGTAGTTATTGAATCCTCGGTTCTGGTTGCCCCTAAATCAACATGCTCCTGCTGACTGGTGAGGCAGTTCCTGGTGTCGTGGCCTCCCCTGCGCACCACACACCTTTTAGCACTCAGCTTCAGCTCTTTAATCTCTTTCGCCATCGCTGCGAGTGCAGCAACCACGCTAGTATCAGGGTTGACCTGATGCATACGTCTAGGTGAAGAGGCGGGTGCTCTAGCACTAAGAATGGAAGTCCCAGTAGATGGCTGATGTTGCTCAGTGAGAGGGAAGCTCTTGAACATCTCCTTGCACTCAGCAGGCTCCTTCTTATCCATGATATGGCCTCCCGTAGCGGTACATTTGCTGCTTCTCGAAGGTGAGACCATTGTAGAATTTCTCCACTATCACCCAATCAGAAAGACCATGCTCGGGACATCGGCTCAATAGCGCATTGAACCGCTCCCAGGCCATGTGATAAGGCTCGTCAGGGTCCATCTGGAAGGAGTGGATTTGGTCCCTAAGGCGAGCGACCCTGGAAGGTGGATAGTACTTTTTAAGAAACTTGGCTTGTAGATCCTCCCAAGTGGTGATGGAGTTGTGGGGGAGGGTATCTAGCCAAGATGTAGCACGTCCAAAGAGCGAGAATAGAAAGAGACGCAAGTAGATTGCATCCCCAGACACACCATTGATATTGAAGGTATCACATATGCGCACGAAGCGGGACAGATGTCTTGGTGCATCCTCATCCTCTAGGCCATGAAATTGAGTAGAATGAGTTATGGTACTCATGACATGTGATGGGACCTGCCAACTGTTTATGTTTGGAACCGTCGGGCGGGTGATCAGAGATCTCGCCCCAGTAACCCCATCACTTGCTCTCTGGTGTATGGTACGTCTCACTGGTGGGTCAGCATCTCCCATTTTAGGAAAAGGAATTGGATACCTGGTTTTTGCACAACGTTTTCAAACGCTCCCGTTAGTCGCGGGTGCGCTCGTGAAGCTCTCTGTAGGATCGTGAGAATACAAGATGGTTCTATTCTTAGTTGAGGTTGGCGGAAACAAACTCAACTACATAATTTATAATCAAGTAAACACAAAGAATACTGATAAACACTGTTGTATTAAGCTTTTGTGAATACAAAGATTACAAGTGAGAAACTCAATGAATAAGTATGACAAGCACTGCTAGCACTATCAAGACATACTTACAATGAAGTGGAAACCCAGTATTTATAGTAACTTAGAATCAAGACAGACCCTTGATTCTAAGGATCAGATCGAACACTAGCCGTTGATCTTGTTTATTAATTTACATTACACGTAAAGGCTAATCTAGTTAACTTTACTGAAACGTTTTCTTTATTTATGATTGTTTGCATGCTTGGAGAAGTGTATTCTTGTCCGTCATTGGTTGACCATAGCGGTTCCTTCTGCTTTGAGTCTGTCAGATGCTTTTGCAGAAAGGTGTCAGAGACGCTTGGCCTGGATAGCAGCTGCAACGTTTGGTCTTCAGTGAATTAAGGCTATCAGCTGCAAAGAATGAAGGTTGCTGCTGGTAAGCCTATCAGCAGCAAACTTGGATGACCACTGCTGATAAGCCTATCAGCAGCAACTTGTACAGAATGCTGCAGATAAGCCTATCAGCAGCAACTTGTGCTGAATGCTGCTGATAAGCCTATCAGCAGCGACAAGTGTTGAATGCTGCTGATAAGCCTATCAGCAGCATTTGTACTTAGAATAATTTGGTAGCAATCAGTCTTTGGTTCTACAAACTCCCCCTAGACTGATGCAACCAAAAATTCTTCTAATCACTTTGCTGCTGAAGCTTTTGCATGTGGCTGACTATCCTTTCAACCTCATAGCCTCTTGGATCCTTGCTGGGATTGTTCAGTGGAAGTTCAGACAGAGTCTTGATGTCTTTGTGTTGCATTTTGTAGATTGCTTTGCTTGAACATCTCATCTGCTGCTTCTTTACATCAGTCAGTGTGAACTCATCCAAATCAGCATTGTAGGACCAAGATACAAATGGAGAGTGGGACTTGAGTGGTTTGATATTCATGACCACATCTTTGCCAGGATTGAAGTAGTGTCTGATAGCTAGCATAAGATGTTTCCCACTCTCATTTGTAGGCTCATGAGCTTCACCCAGCTCTAAAATTCTTTGAAGATCGGAATCAGGTAGTTGCAGAACCTCATCAACAGACCTGTAAGTGGATCTTCTTCTCTCAGTTCTCCCCCTGAAGATCTCAAACACTTGATCTTGTGAATTGTGGAACTAGTTAACTATATTTCTTGAGTCTTCTGGTTTAGGAGTGGGTTTGGGTATCTTCAAGGGAGGCTGTTGATGAGTGGGAGCTGGGTGGGATGACTTGGACTTTTTGGGTGGAGGAGTGGAAGGTTTGGGGAGGAGAGTGGAAGGATGATGGACTGAGGAAGAGGTAGGTGAGGGAGAAGGCTTGGGTTTCTTTGTCTTTGGTTCTTCATCTTCTTTGGTAAGTACCCTTTTCTTGGAGCCCTTCTTCCCTAGTCTTTCTTCCTCATCCTTTTTAACTTTAAAGTAGAGGGCTTGCAGGTTCATGAAATTCATAGGACCTAGCCTCTTTCCACTGTCTCCTCTGGCCTTAAGGAAGTCAATCATGACCTTCCTTTCTTCATGGGTCCTTTTATTGAAGGCAATGGTCTTTTTGGACTGTTGTTTGGCTTTTTCTTCTTCTTCAGCCTTTTTCTTCTTTGCCAACTGACCTTGCTGACCCATGAAGGCTCTGTAGATCTCTTTGTTTGAAAGTTTTTCAAGGTAGTCTGCGTCCTCACCTTGAGAGATCAGAGCTTCAGTCCACTCCTCCCTTAATTCTTTTGCTAATTTAGAATCAGTGATTCTAAACTTAGCATCCTCCTTCTTCTTCTTTTCATTTTCTTCTTCTTCTTCTTCCTTGGCAAACTGTTCCTGCAGTTGTCTAGCAAGTTGTTCATCTTCCTCAACTTGAGACCCTGCAAGGACTTTTACCTTCATTTCATCCAGCTGTTTGGCATACAGCTGGATTGTCTATTGTCTGAGAAGTATGGCTGCCTTTCTATCTTCATGCCTTTGTTTTTGAGCCATCTCTTCAGCCAACTCTTCTTCTTCTCTTTTCCTTCTTTTCTCTTCTTTCTCTTTCTTTTCCTTTTGCAACCTCTCTTCATCCTCTTTTGTCATGATGCCCTTCCCTTTATTAACATTGGATGCCTCTGCTCTGGCTTCACTGATCACAGAAACAGCTGATTGTTGTGCTGTTGGGATCTCTGCCTCGGCTTCATTGGCAATTTGAGATGAGAATAGGGGAAGGTTATCGTCTTCATCAAGTTGATACTCAGGACCTTCTATTTCTCTCAGTTTTTCTGTGATAGTTGATCTTGACTCATAAGCTGCAGTGCAGATGTTAACTCGAGGGGAAGCTGAGTCAGTGTCAGTGTCAAAGTTTGACACATATACTGCCTCAGTAATTCTTCCTACTTGTTCAAGTTTGGCTCTGACAGTATCTATCATTGCCTGGCTTTCAAGTGAGTTGACATTGCAGATGTTTGTTCTGAGTTGATAGATCTTGAGGAGAAAGTCTGAGGGCAAATGAAGGATGTTTCTGGTGTTGATGATGAGAGAGGAGCCGTTGCTGAGCAGAAAAGTGTGGTCAAGAGACTTAGTGCTCACCCAACCTAGCACATCCAAGTCCTTGACCAGGAAGGCATACAGGAACCTTCGAAGGCCTAGAACTTCTTCTTCAGTGAGAAGACTGCTCCTTGTTATTTGAAGATTGCTAGGAGTCAGTCTTCTTTCTGCGGCCGCCGAGGAATCAGGATAAGCTACCCGATGTGCTGCTTGTAAGAATCTTTGGAACCTGGGTAGATTATCCTCCATCAGGTCATGGAACCTGCCAATGGCAATTCAGCTGAGAGATCTGCTGAAGTGTTGATGCAGTCAGTTAGATGCAGTTCTAGGACTTGGAGGGCATTGAGAGAGTTCCAGTTCAGCTCTTCTACTCCGCTGAACTCCCATCCAATCCAAAACCTCTCAGCTAATCCATCATACCCCCAAGCTAGAATAGAGTCAAACTCTAGCTTCTTTGAAGATTTAAAGATTTGGGGGGTAGTGGATTGACCTATGATGGCTGCTGCTTGTGGAAGGATGCTGAATGATACATTTGTTTGTTCTGTGTCTTCAGCATCATTCAGCATTTCATCGACAACCCTGACGACCAATTGCCAGTCTTCAGATATTTCTTCGTCTTCATTATCTGGGGCTGGCAGGTCATGGACTTGGACAAAAGCTGGCTTGTATTGTGAGCTTTGAAGTACAAACTGCTCTTGAATCCAGTCATCAAGACTGTCTGTATCATCTTCCATAGAAACCATCTCCCCCTTTTTGGTTGCATCAGCAGACAGGTAAGCATCAGTTTGGGTGCCTACTGATACAAGAGAGGGATAGGCTAGAGTTGGGCATTGATGGGCTTCATGCATAGCGACTTGGTGTCTTAGTTTGGACATTTCCGCCTCTAGCATAGCCACCCTGGCCGTCAATTCCATGTTATGAAGTTTCAGTCTGTCCTCATCCACAGTTGTGGAATCCTTGGACCCAGATGGGGCCGTAGGCCTAGCCTCAGCATCCCCATCACCCGCGGTTTTTTGGCGCCTGGGATTCCTCTCAGTGAAGGGAGTTTCCAAGGAAACACCCTCACCATGAGTTGCCGTGGTTGAGGTCTTAAAGATGTTGTCACTGTCCTCCTGGTCAGTTGATGGACCAGCAGTAGTGACAGCCTCGTCCACATCCACTCTTTCAATACTCCTAGAGTGGACCTTCAAGGGTGAGGAACTTGGGTTGGGTGTTTCGGAAGCGAGACCAATCAGTACCTCCTTGATGGTGGTAGTTGGAGAAGGTACATCACTTTGGTCAGGTTCCTCTACACTTAAGTTCAAAGAAGAGAGGAATGGCTCGAAGGGTTGTTCTATGGATCCGGGAAGTGATCCTAATCCTAATAGAGAGACTTCCGAAGGAGTCTCCCTAGCAATGTGGCTTTCCCTTATGATATTCTCACTAGAATGTTGTGATTTTGAGTGAGGGATGTTGGCTTGGGTTTGGGCCTTGGAGGCAAGAGAAGAAGGAGTTCTCTTGCCCCTCTTCCTTGTATACTTGGCTGCAACCGGGGCCCTGTGTTCCGGTTGAGCAATCAAACTGGGGGTGAGTAATGTATGTGCCTGTGCATCCTCAGTAGAATGCACAGGGGTTCGATCAAGGGAAACAGTAGGTTGAGTTTGTGGCAGTGAGGTGGAGGGTGTGGGATCAGTATCAGCTGGGTTTGCTGAACTGCCACCCTGGGCACTATGTGTGTTCAACATTGTAGATAACAATGGAACATCGGCCCCTGAGAACTTTGATGAAACTGTTCTCATGCTCTGAAAAATGTTATTCTTATGTCCCAGTATTGAGTAGATTCTTGCAGTTTTTGAAAGATCTTGGTGTTCAATATTGAACACTTCCTACAAGAATCTTGGGTACATGAAGAATTGTGATTTTACCCCTTCTTGAAGGTTGTATCTCAAACCTTCAAGAATGAGGTGGGAAAAATTGAAACCTGCTCCTGTTATCATACCGTGAACTGCCGACGCAAGTCCGGAGCTGAGTTGGTTCCAGCCACTCCTCTTTTGAGATATGCATTGGAGAAGAGTGTGGCAGAGATACTTCCATTTGGGACCCATAAGTGCCTTCTCTATCGTATACTCTGTTTGATTTCCAGTGTACCCTATGGATACAAAGGTCCTCATGTATACGTCTCTTGGGTAAGAGAGGGCGTCCCCTTCATCCTGAAGCTTGAGGTGTTGGCGGAGTTTTGCTTCAGTGATGATCATTTCCTTACCGTCAACTGTGCCTCTGATTTGAGGAGTGCCCTATTCAGTAGAATACACGGCTGAGCTCCAAAAATCTTCCATGTGTGAAGTATATATGGTTGGGTTGACGGTTAGGGCATGATAAATTTTGGACCGACAGAGGAAGTCGATCATACCGTCGAAACCTTCGGATTTCTTGCCCTTGATTAGGTATGCAGTTAGGTTGTGATATGGGGAGAACTTATCGTTGGGATTGTTTATGTCTGCGCCTGCCATTGTTATGGATTCGGAGGGAAGAAAGAAAGGTGTTTGAATGGAGGTTAATTGTGGAGGGCTTTGAATGCTGTGGGGACGGGAGAGAAAGTGATAGGAGATAGGTTTGAAATAGAATGTGAAGAGTTAGAGGGATGATTTGAGTTGGTGATATAACGGAAGACGGAGAAAAAGCAACTCTACTTGTACAGTACAACCTGTTTCACTTTTCATTGTTACAGCTGTAAAACACTTGAGCAGTCATGTTGAAGACTGACGATATTTACTTTTACAGCGGGTAAAAGTTAATTTGGACTTATGTTTACCCATCAGCAGCAAACTTGGTTGCTGCTGAAAGATAAGAGTATCCGCAACAAAATTGGTTGCAGCTGATGGATAAGCCTATCCGTTGCAAACTTGGTTGCTGCGGAAAGATAAGTCTGTCAGCAGCAGATTTTGCTGCTGAAAGGTTTAAAGATTTGCAACAAAGGAATTGCTGCTGAAAGCCTTAAAGCTATCCGCAGGAAACATGTACCTGCTGATAACTTAAAGCTTTCAGTGACAAAACTTTTGCTGCTGATGCTTTTACCTGTTAGCAGCTGAAGGACAAAAATGCTGCTGACCCATAACTTTTATTTACAACAAGGGACAAAAAGACACATTTTAAGGAGAAACTTGAGATGGATTTTAATCAAAGTTCATCATACCAATTAATTCAACTAAATATCTGAATCTAGCTTCATCAAAAGGTTTTGTAAACAGATCAGCATATTGCTCATTTGTATGAACTTTGGTTAAAATAATTCTCCTTTTCTCAGCTTGATCTCTTATGAAATGGTACCTGATGTCGATGTGCTTTGTCTTTGAGTGCTGCACCGGATTGTTTGTGATAGAGATAGCACTCATGTTGTCAATGTGAATTGGAGTCTGCATGAAGGTCATTCCATAGTCAAGCATTTGATTTTGGATCCAGATGACCTGTGCATAGCAGCTTGAAGCTGCAATGTATTCTGCTTCAGCTGTTGAAGTAGAAACACATGTTTGCTTTTTGCATTGCCATGAGATGAGCCTTCCTCCAAGAAATTGACATCCCCCAGATGTGGACTTTTTGTCCAAGTTACAACCCCCATAGTCACTGTCAGTGTAGGCATAGAGATTGACATTTTCATTCTTTGGATACCATAGCCCAAGTTTTGGAGCTCCCTTTAGGTATCTAAGGATCCTTTTGACAGCTTGAAGATGAGACACTTTTGGAGCTGCTTGAAATCTTGCGCAGAGACAAACTGCAAACATGATATCTGGTCTTGAGGCAGTGAGGTACATGAGAGACCCTATCATTGCTCGGTACTGATGTTGATCAGTGTCTTGTCCTTCTTTATCCGGAGATAAATGATGGTGCACTTGCATAGGAGTTCTTGCAGCAGAGCAGTCAGTCATTTTGAACCTCTCCAAGATGCTTTTGACATACTTGGATTGACTTATGAAGATTCCAGTTGGTACCTGTTTGACTTGAAGTCCTAAAAAGAAATTTAGTTCACCCATTGAACTCATTTCAAATTTGGAATGCATCAGAACTTCAAAGTCTTTGCAGAGCTTCTTTCTTGTAGATCCAAAGATAATGTCATCAACATAAATCTGGACCAACAGAATTTCGCCCCCTTCATCTTTGATGAAAAGAGTCTGATCAATGGCCCCCCTTCTGAAGTTGTTACTAAGTAGATATCCAGATAAAGTTTCATACCAGGCTCTTGGGGCTTGGTGTAAGCCATAGAGAGCTTTGTCCAGTTTTAAGACTTTATTTGGATGTGCCGGATCTACAAAGCCTGGAGGCTGTTTGACATAGACCTCTTCATCAATCGTGCCATACAGAAAGGCACTCTTCACATCCATTTGATAGACCATAAAGTTTTTGGATGCTGCATAAGCCAGAAAAATTCTAATGGCTTCCAGACGGGCAACAGGAGCAAAAACTTCATCATAGTCAATGCCTTCTTCTTGAGTGTAACCTTGAGCTACCAGTCTGACTTTGTTCTTGACTACGATGCCCCTCTCATCTTGCTTGTTTCTGAAAACCCATCTTGTTCCAATGGCTGTTTGACCAGGTGGAAGATCAACAAGCTTCCAAACATCTTGTCTTTTGAATTGCAGCAATTCTTCCTGCATTGCTTCAATCCAGCTGTTGTGCTTGAGAGCTTCATCAATCCTTTTGGGTTTCACCTGTGATAGAAAGCAGGAGAACAAACAAATGTTGGCTTCATGAGACTTACTTCTTGTCTGGATGCCTGTGTGGACTTGGCCAATGATGTTTTCCAGAGGATGCTCTTTGTTTATTCTCTGAGCAGGTATCACATCCAGCCGTATTCCTTCTTCAAGATTACTGTGGTTTAGATCAGTATTGTCTTCAGATGTGTGGAGAGGAGCTTGGAGGATTTGATCATTGTGTTCCACATAGTCAGCAGCATTAGCATCAGAGGCCTCTTCATCATGAATTGAGGAGGCTTCATTTAGGATTTCATTGTCAGAGAGATTGCTGCTTGTGGTGTTGGATGTACCGGCTTCACCTGCACTGGCTTCAATAGCTTCTGCCACTGATGGAGGATCAATGGATGGCCTTTTCATCCTGATGTAGGGACTGGGAAACTCCAGTATGTAGTCAGAAGAAGAGGTTGAGGTAAAAGGTGTTGAGTTTGAAGAAGGAGGCTCCATATTTGAGAATATGAGGGGCTCAAATATCTGGGTGAAGGAGTCTATATCAAAAAGCCAGTTGGGACCTTTGCCTTGTTCACAGACAACGTGTTCCCTGCATTCCACATTAGCAGATTCTTCCACAATCCGAGTCCTAGAATTGAACACTCGGTAGGCCTTCGATTGAGAGGAGTAACCCACAAAGTAACCTTCATCAGGCTTTGCACCGAATTTAGGAAGAACTCCATGTGTGATGAGGATGGTACATGGACATCCAAAGGGCTTCAGGAAGCCAATGTAGGGAACTCTTTTGAGCCAGAGTTCATAGGGAGTTTTCGGGAGAGGCTTAACAATAAGGACTCTATTCTGCACATAACAAGCTGTGCTTACTGCTTCTGCCCAGAAAGTAAGGGGCAGTTTTGAGTCAGCCAGCATAGATCTTGCTGATTCAATCAGAGTCCTGTTTCTTCTTTCAGCAACCCCATTTTGTTGAGGAGTTCTTGGAGCACTGTACTGCCTTTCAATGCCCTTGCTCTCACAGAAACTGTTCAAAGTGTGATTTTTGAACTCTGTTCCCTGATCACACCTTATGATCTTTACCTTCAGATTGCTTTGATTCTCTACCCTGAGAATATAGGATTTGAGAATCTCAGCAGTTTCATCTTTTGTTCTTAGGAAGAATACCCAAGAGAATCTGGAGAAGTCATCAGTGATCACCAGACAGTAGGACTTTTTGCCCATTGACATGACATTTGTAGGACCAAAGAGATCCATATGCAGTAGCTGGAGAGGAGTGTCATTTGTGTTCAATGTCTTGGGCTTATGGGAACTTTTGTGTTGTTTTCCCTTCAAGCAGGCAATGCAATGATCGTCTAGCTGGAATTCTTTGTCAGGAAGCCCTCTGACAAGATTGTCCTTCACTAATTTATTGATTGTTTTGATGTTAACATGGCTTAACCTCCTGTGCCAGAGAGTGGATTCATCAACTGATGCCTTTGACAGAAAACATGAAACACTACCAGATGGAGTGACTTCATTCATGTCAAGCACATACAAGTTGTCCTTTCTATTAGCAGTTAGGAGAATCTTCTCTGGGGGGGGGGGTTTAGATAGGCCAGGAGCTAACACGAAACATTCTTTGTCAGTGAAGAGCATCCAGTGCTTTTGATCACATACTTGAGAAACACTCATGAGATTGAAGTCAAGTTCTTTAACATAGTTGACTCTTTCAATACTCATCCTTTCATTAGACACAGTGCCTTGTCCAGTGATAGATCCACCTTTTGAGTCACTCCCAAAGGCAACATATCCTCCATTGAAATGTCTGAAGTTGGAGAGGATGGACCTGTTGCCTGTCATGTGCCTGGAACAGCCGCTATCTACCACCCAGGTGTTATTCTTGTTACCTGGCTGTCCCTGCACATGAAAGAAATTTTAGTTAGTGGGAGTGGTCCAAGAGCTCTCCTTTTTGAAGAAAAGAGTTCTTGGACATTTTGATTCATCATGCGTGCATTCAACAGCACCGATGATGATTTTGCTGACAGGAGCAGAGATTTTGGCTTTCCATTGCTTAAGTAGTGGTTTTCCAGTTCTCTTTTCTTTATTGGCTGCGGATTTGGCTTTGGCAGCTAATGAATTTACTCTATCAGCAGCTGATTTTCCTGCTTGAGGTTTTGGCCTGTCAGCAGGGGCAGGTTTTGCTGCTGATGGCTTCAGCTTATCAGCTGCAGATGTTGCTGCTGATGACCTTGACCTTTCAGCAGCAGATTTTTCTTTTGCTGCTGAGGGCTTATTTGGAGCAGCAGCAGATTTAGTTTTTGCTGCTGACTGCTTTGTTTGAGCAGCAGCAGATTTGGTGACTGCTGAAGGCTTTGCCTTTTGCTGCTGCTTGTATTTTTGTGCAGTTTCAACTCTTCTACTGGCTGCAGATGGCCTATCAACTGAAGTATGCTGATCCTTCTTTTGTTTATGCGCTGATTGAAGAAGGATCTGGTTGAAGGGGTTAAACTGACATTTTGCAGCAAAGTGGTTTGATTCCCCACATATGATGCAGAACTGCTGAACTTTGGGCTGCTGCTTCCTTGGTGGAGAAGAAGAGTTTCTGCACTGAGTTTTCTTGGTCGTAACTCTTCTAACCTGTTGCTGATTCTTCTGATTTGGCATGAACTGAGACTTGGAGTCTGTAGGTCCTGATGTTTGTCCCTTTTCAGTGTTTAGCTTTCTTCCACCTGGAGGATAGCTGATCCTTATCTGTTTGAATGGTACAGGGGCTGGAACAGCTGAGAGAACAGTAGGGACTGGGACTCTATTCAGAACAGCTTCAGATGAGGCTGTACTGGTTTCATCATGGTCTGAGAGGGATAAGATGAGGTAGTGCAGTCTTTAACAAGGGGTTCATCCATTGGAGGATCAAGATTTTTGTTTGCAGTGTCGAGTTTTGCAACATCGAAGCTTGGTTCATGGATGGCAACATAGTCAGCTGGATGAGGAACAATATTGTACTGTTCCTTGCCATATCCAAGTCCTCCAAGCTTTACCTTTTCATGGACTTGAATATCTAGAAGTCTCTGAAGCTTTTTAGAAGAAAATTCATATTTTTCAACATGAACTTTCTGTTCTGCCAGATCAGCTCTGGTTGATTTAAGTTTTACTAATAGATCATCAATCTGAGTTTCAAGATTGGTTTGTTCATGTTTTAGAGATGAAATCTCTTTCTTAAGGCATTCAATTTTTTCTTTGTAAGTGATTTCAACCTTTTTGAACTCAGATTTCATTTGAAGAAACTCTTCATTTTGATCTATAAGGTTTTGGTTATGTTTTCTATAACCTAAAACTTTATCAATGCAAGCTTGAGAGCATAGATGTTCAAATACCTGAGGTGGTATCTTTGCAGTGTCTGCCATAAGTGCTTGGTTGGAGGCAGGATCATCTTCATATTGAAAACTCCAGTCAAAGTCTGAAGTTCCAACATTTGCACATGCTGCAGTCTGTGCTGGAGTAGTTCCTTGCTGCTGCTGCTGCCTGGGCTGACCTTGGTAACCTTGTCTTTGATGGCTGGCACCCTGATTGGCTTTAGGTGCCTTGCACTCCCTAGCAAAGTGACCCAGTTGGTTACAGTTGTAACATCGGATCTTGCTTTTATCAAGCCCAACTCTGGTGTTTGAGTTGTTGCTTGGAACTGATCTCCCAGTTCTAGAATAGAACCTTTTTGCTCTGAGGGAGAGCATGGCATATGAGTGCTGAATATCCATTTCTTCAAGATCATCTGGATGAAAGCATTCCAGATCCTCTTTTATGAAATGCATGCTGCTTGAATTGTCAGAGACAAAAGCAGTAGAGGTTGGCTGTTGAGGAGGTGCCTCAAGAAGAAATGGTGATGAGTTAGATTGTGAAGCAGTTGGGGTCTGAGGGTGAGTAACAATGGGAGGATAGTAGCTGCTTGCACTAGGACCGGAATGATCAGAGTGCAGCGCTGAGGAGGTAGTGGAGGAAGTGGTAGCTGATTGATAACTGGAGCTCCTTTCTTTAGCTTGAATCATTTCTAATTCATAGGTTTTGAGCATGCCAAAGAGCTCAGTCATCTGAAGAGTCTTCAGATTCTCTGTTCTTCTGATGGACACAGTGTATAATGTCCAGCAACTAGGAAGAGATCTTATGAACTTCTTGAGAATGTCTTCATTGTCCAGCTTTACCTTGGAGCACTGCAGTTCACCTACAAGATAGGTAAATCTGTTATATAAAATAGTTAAGGTCTCACCTTCCCTCCAGACGAAGTTCTCATACTGCTGCTTCAGTATGTCCCTTCTGTTCTCTTTGACTTCTTCAGAGCCAGCAAACATCTTCTCCAGCACCTCCCAGAGCTCCTTGGCAGTTCTGTAACTTCTGAAGTTGTGGAAAACTTCATTTGGAAGACACATTTGGATGGCTCCTAGTGCCTTGAAGTCCACCTCCATTTTCTTGATGTCCTCTTCAGAGTACTTGGAGGTTTCCTTCGGGACTTGTAGCCCTCCATCATCAGCAGAGGCCACCATGGGAATATATGGACCCTCCATGATGGATCTCCACATACCGTATTCCTGGTAACAGAAGAAGCTTTCCATGCGATTTTTCCACATGTCATAGTCTTCTCCAGATACCAACCTTGGTGGTCGGTTGATGCTGCCAATATCTTCAAAGCCATTACTCTGTGCCATTTTTGTTTTGATTCAGGGTGACTTGTTCAAAGAGAGAGTTTAGAATACAACCAGAGATGATTAAACAAATGTTAGTTTGTTTAATCTGAACCAAATCTCTGATACCACTTGTAGGATCGTGAGAATACAAGATGGTTCTATTCTTAGTTGAGGTTGGCGGAAACAAACTCAACTACACAATTTATAATCAAGTAAACACAAAGAATACTGATAAACACTGTTGTATTAAGCTTTTGTGAATACAAAGATTACAAGTGAGAAACTCAATGAATAAGTATGACAAGCACTGCTAGCACTATCAAGACACACTTACAATGAAGTGGCAACCCAGTATTTATAGTAACTTAGAATCAAGACAGACCCTTGATTCTAAGGATCAGATCGAACACAAGCCGTTGATCTTGTTTATTAATTTACATTACACGTAAAGGCTAATCTAGTTAACTTTACTGAAACGTTTTCTTTATTTATGATTGTTTGCATGCTTGGAGAAGTGTATTATTGTCCGTCATTGGTTGACCATAGCGGTTCCTTCTGCTTTGAGTCTGTCAGATGCTTTTGCAGAAAGGTGTCAGAGACGCTTGGCCTGGATAGCCAGCTGTAACGTTTGGTCTTCAGTGAATTAAGGCTATCAGCTGCAAAGAATGAAGGTTGCTGCTGGTAAGCCTATCAGCAGCAAACTTGGATGACCGCTGCTGATAAGCCTATCAGCAGCAACTTGTACAGAATGCTGCAGATAAGCCTATCAGCAGCAACTTGTGCTGAATGCTACTGATAAGCCTATCAGCAGCGACAAGTGTTGAATGCTGCTGATAAGCCTATCAGCAGCATTTGTACTTAGAATAATTTGGTAGCAATCAGTCTTTGGTTCTACACTCTCGTTATTCGTAAGCTGAATACTGTGGCGATAGGACAAAGCACACAATTAACACTAAAAAAAAAGAAAGAAAGAAAATAAAGCAAAAATCACACAAAGAACTAATCAAAGATAATGTTGCTATTGCCAAGTGTCCCCGGTAACGGCGCCAAAAACTTGATGTCGCCCAGACGGTCTATAAAAAAACTAATAAATACAACCTAATCTAGTCTCCTAAGTAATAAATGTAGAACCTATGAACTAGACCACACTGACAGGCAAGTGAACCTATCGAGTGTAGCACAACTTAATGGTAAACGGATTATCGAACCCTAGAGACACTGAATAACTAAACTAGACTCCGACTCGAACTATGAATGACTAGTTTAGGGGGTTGTCTAAACTACATATTAAACTAAATAAATTAAGAAAACTCTAATGAACGACTTTAACTATCAAACCAGGACTTGGGAAATACCAGGAATGGGAAGAACACTACCTAGGTCGGAATCCTACTTGCAAAGCTCAAACTTCTACCGGTTATGGAAACAATGATGGATTTGGGTATCCAAGGATAACAGCTCTAGACTACCTAGTGGATCCCTGATCACTCTCAGGGTGTCACCAACTAAGAAACTCTAAAGATGCAGTAACTCACCAGATAGTCGGATTACCTTTTAGTCTCTCCAACAATGACAATGTGCCCAAAAGACAGATCACCTATCGGTCTCAATGTCCACAATACATCGAAGATGCATAGTATAATCTCAGATTAACAAGCTATGACTCGAACTAGCAACAATTAACAAGAACCTAAGGCAACTTCCTCTCAGACAGTTAACCCTCGGAATCCTAAAAATGAAGACTAAGCGATTACCTCTCACCTTTCGGCATGGAGATAAGAAGAACATTCAATCTAATTCAACACCAATTACTCTCTCTATGGACTAGTATGTCTAGCAATACCATCACAGTTACCAACAATTAAGCAAGCAACCTAAACATGCGTCTATAACTGAAAGACATTCAACAAGAACACATGCAGGATTATAATCAACATCAAATCAGAATAAAGCATGCATATTCATCATAATAATCAACCAAATATCGTTACAAAACCATTAATCCATACACTTAAATCCAAAAACCGATAAAAATCATAACTTTACTAAGTATTCATCACAAACCCAAGCAATATCAATGGTTTAGCCAACACACATGTTCAAAACATCCAAAACAGAAGTAATAAACATAGTTATGGTTTCAATCAAACAAATCAAGAGCAAACGAAGGAGAATTAAAACCCGAATAAGCTATCTCTAACCACCTCGGATCCAAAAGGTTCAATCTTTGACTCTAATTGCTTCTCTAACTCCAGAAATCGCCTCCTAGACTTGCTCTGATGGCCAAAAGATCCAACCCCAACATAATGGCATTCTAATTCTATATAACTAGAATCTAGGGTTTTTTCTCGAAATTTATGTCTCTCACGTACCGTGAAAGATTGTCCTGGGATCCTCGCGTACCGCGAGGAACAAAATAGTCGCTGCCCTTTCTGAAGTTTCTCCCGTACCGCGAGAACATGGTGCTGATATTTCGCGTACCGCGAAGACTTGGATTTCCAATATTTTTCATTATTTTCTTTGGACTTCTTCTCGTGCTCGGATTCTCCATGATTTGACTCCTAATTCTCACGGGCACCTAAAAACACAACAAAGACTCAATACGAAACAAAGACGACACAAAACATATATAAAACTAATTAAAACACACGAAAACAATAGGAATAAAGATGTGTGCTTTGCACTAAATCAAACATCCCCACACTTAACCTTTTTTCGTCCTCGAAAAAGTTTGCAATGGAATCATAACTGGACATAGCTTTCACAATCTCAATAATTCAATTAGCACAAATATCCTCACACGTTAAAAAGCGATAATCGGTATTTCTATCCGACTAAACCCATCCACCAACTTTCAAGCCCCCGCTTAGTGTTCTAATTGTCATATTTATTCATCACATCAATCAATCTATGGGACTCACACTCAAAAGCTACAGCTCTACCTAATCCCGTATCACGGTCATGTATAGGCACGGGTTAAACCATATAGATTTCCCACCATGTTAAACTAAGATTCACATGTTTTAGAAATTAAGATGATCAATGAATGAATGAATGAAATATGAATTAAATTAAACAAATGAATCTTCGTCTATAGGTGTTTCAACCAAGTCACTACCCCGGAGGGTAACAGATAGGCTACAGTCTCAATCAATAAAGCACTTAAGAATCTAACCCAGTGGTGTTTCAATCAGGCTGGAACCCGACGTGTGACACGTAGGTGAAACTTAGATTTCTAAATAATTAAGCTCAAGTATATGGAATTATGGATTGCGGGTGCCACCGAAACTCGAATTTATTCTCATAAAAAGAGAGTGGTGTGCCAAGAAATTTCAAAAACCTCTAAATTTTAGCTTAACGTAGTACCTATCACCCTACGTTGACAGTTTCAGTTTTACCGAGACCCCTAAGATGAGTACCGTATAGCTTTGATCTTCCATGTGTGCACCGTATAGCATTTCGGTCGTGGCTGCATAATCAAATGTCGGGTTGCCTTTACAAACAAGATAGAATAAGAATCGACCCCGCCCGAATGGAGATTATGGACTGAGCTATCAATACCTGCGAAGATTAAACTCACAGCATTAAACTGACTCAAAATACAGACTCAAATTAAAATAAAAGACTCGAATGACTCACTAAGACTCAAGATAGATTAGGGAATCGTACCCAATAACTAACAAACACATATACATGAGTGCCAACAGCCAAGTAAATCACTAGAACGAATGGTCTTCCCATGGTAGGTGGATGTGATGGAGGGCAGTGAAATGATGGTAGTGGTGTGGGTGGTAGGTGTTGATGGTGATGGAATATGATCGATGGAGTGATATTGATGGAGGAATGGTGGTGATGGATGATGGAAAAGCATGGGACCGAGGGGATATGGGCAAGACCAGGGTCACCCCGTGTACCGCAAGGCTAAGAGAAGCACTCCTCGCGTACCGCGAGGAGGCTTGATTTAACCCGTCCCACAATATTTGTCCTTCGTGCACCGCGAGGACTAGGGACAAAAACTTCACGTATCACGAAGAGGCCCTGGTGACAGAAAGTTTTGAGGGTTTTCCATACTTAGCCAAATTTTCACCCCTAAAACTTTTTCCAGCTATAAAAACCAAAGTAAAAATACCTGGAACTTCGTTCCTGATGATTTTCCTCACCGAATCGAAGACACACACACAAACCGAAAAACACCGATAATAGCATGACATTAAAACTAAAAAAATACAAACTATACACCCGAGCACTGGACCGAGATTTAAACAAGCCTATCGGGCGGGTGATAGGAGATCTCGCCCCAGTAACCCCATCACTGGCTCTCTGGTGTACGGTACGTCTCGCTGGTGGGTCAGCGTCGCCCATTTTAGAAAAAAAGGAATTGGGCTAGTAGAACGTACCTGGTTTTTGCACAACGTTTTCAAATGCTCCCAGAAGTCCCGGGTGCGCTCGTGAAGCTCTCGTTCGGGTTCTTCGTAAGCTGAATACTGTGGCGATCCCTGCGAAACGAGTACGTTGCATAAACTAAAAGAAGACAAAACAAATAAACAAAGACTCAACAGACAGAAAGACTCGATCCTAAATTAGACACACAAAAAACAGATAGGACAAAGCACACAATTAAGACTTAAAATAAAAGAGAGAAGGAAAATAAACCAAAAATCACACAAAGAACTAATCAAAGCTAATGTTGCTATTGCCAAATGTCCCCGACAACGGCGCCAAAAACTTGATGTCGCCCAGACGGTCTATAAAAAACTAATAAATAAAACCTAATCTAGACTCCTAAGTAATAAATGGAATACCTATGAACTAGACCGCACTGACAGACAAGTGAACCTATCGAGTGTAGCACAACTTAATGGTAAACCGGATTATCGAACCCTATAGATACAGAATAACTAAACTACACTCTGAATCGAACTATGAATGATTGGTTTGGGGGGTTTTCTATACAACTGATTAAACTAAATAAATCCAGAAAACTCTAATGAACGACTCTAACTATCAAACAAGGACTTGGGAAATACAAGGAATGGGAAGAACACTACCTAGGTCGGAATCCTACTTGCAAAGCTCAGACTTCTACAGGTTATGGAAAAAATGATGGATCTGGGTATCTAAGGATAACAACTCTAGACTACCTAGTAGTTCCCTGATCACTCTCATGGTGTCACCAACTAAGAAACTCTAAAGATGCAGTAACTCACCAGATAGTCGGATTACATTTAATTCTCTCCAACAATGACAATGTACCCAAAAGACTGATCATCTATCGGTCTCAATGTCCACAATACATCGAAGATGTACTGGGTAATATCAGATTAACAAGCTATGACTCGGACTAGCAACAATTACCAAGAACCTAAGGCAACTTCCTCTCAGACAGTTAACACTCGGAATCCTAATAACAAAGAATAACCAATTACCTCTCACCTTTCGGGTATCGAGATAAGAAGAACACTCAATATAATTCAACACCAATTACTCTCCCTATGGACTAGTACGTCTAGCAATACCATCACAGTTACCAACTATTAAACAAGCAACCTAAACATGCGTCTATAACTGAAAGACATTCAACAAGAACACATGCAGGATTATAATCAACATCAAATCAGAATGAAGCATGCATATTCATCATAATAATTAACCCAAGATAGTTACAAAACCATTAATCCAAACATTTAAATCCAAAATACGATAAAAATCATAACTTTACTAAGTATTCATCACAAACCCAGGCAGTATCAACGGTTTAGCCAACACACATGTTCAAAACATCCAAAACAGAAGTAATAAAAATAGTTATGGTTTCAATCAAACAAATCAAGAGCAAACGAAAGAGAATTAGAACCCGAATAAGCTATCTCTAACCACCTCGGATCCAAAAGCTTCAATCTTTGACTCTAATTGCTTCTCTAACTCTAGAAATCGCCTCCTAGACTTGTTCTGACAGCCAAAAGATCCAACCCCAGCATAATGGCATTCTAATTCTATTTAATTCGAATCTAAGGTTTTTTCTCGGAATTTTTGTCTCTCGCGTACCGCGAAATATTGTCCTGGGTTCCTCGCGTACTGCGAGGAACAAAATAGTCGCGGCCCTTTCTGAAGTTTCTCGCGTACCGCGAGAACATGGTGCTGAGTCTTCGCGTACCGCGAAGACTTGGATTTCCAATATTTTTCATTATATACTTTGGACTTCTTCTCGTGCTCGGATTCTCCATGATTTGACTTCTAATTCTCACGAGCACCTAAAAACACAACAAAGACTCAATACGAAACAAAAACGACTCAAAACATATATAAAACTAATTAAAACACACGAAAAAAATAGGAATAAAGATGTGTGCTTTGCACTACATCACTACTCCTGCCGACAAAGCATTTGCTGAGGCATTAAAGAAGGATAAAGCCAAGAAGCCTATGTAAGAAGAAGACATAAAAAGAGAAAAACTTGAAGTTACTGAAAGGCTAAGTATTGCAATGAAAAATGAGGAAGAAGAGTTGAAGGAGTTGAGGAAAATTCCAAAGTAACAAGCTGATAAAATGCTATTGGAACAAAAGTATATCATGACCATAGCAAAACTAAAAGAAAGTCAAGTCAAAATTCCAACTGAAGATGAAGATGTTGAATTAGCAAAAAAAACTTCAGGAGAAACTAGATAAAGAAAGAGAAGAGGAAGAGAAGAAATGATAACAACAATTATAAAAGAACTCAAAGTTTAAAATCAAAGGTCCTAGCCTAGCTAAAGAACTAAGAGCTGAATTTGCAAGAGGATTTTATGAAGACGAGTTGAAGAAGATGTCTAACAAGGATATGTTTAGACGGTATGTAAAGTGTGAAAGAGTAGAACTTAAGCAAAAAAAAGCAGCTGAAAAACTTAAAGAAAAAGAAAAATCTCAAAAGAAGCTGGCCTTCAGAAAAAGAGAACTAAATGATAGAGACAAAATGTTCAACTATATAAAGTCAAGAGGGCATAGCGGCAAGGGTCTTGGTCCTATGAAGTTCTCAAATATTGAAGCAAAATATTTTGAAAAATAGAAAAAGGAAAAGAAAGAAGAATCTGATCCCTCTTAAGTCAAACATACTTTTACTTCTGAGAAGGAAACTAAGAGGGAGAAGAAGAAACCGAAGATCAAAGAAGAATGTAAACCGTGGTTACACTTCTCTCCTTCTCCAAAATATGATGATGAACAACCTCCTCTTCATCATCAATCAAATCCCATTATCCTAACTGAAAGTAAGAAGAAAAGAAAAGAATCTACCTCTTCTCATCAACATCATGAATCATCAAAGAAGCACAAGCCACAATCTATTTCATATTATCAACAAATGAAAATGTTGAGTGGTTTGACAGCCCACAAAACAATTGGTTTGAAATTGTGAGATATTAAGGAAACAGAAAGCATTACTTTTTCAGAATAGTGGAAGATGTGCTTAAACTTTCAAGGCATGATCTAGAAAGGATGGTACACCTTGCAGATCTCAAAAGTCAAACTACTACTGAATGTAACAACGATAACAAGTAGATGTCACACCCCGACCGGCGGCGGATTAAACGTCGGGGCTGACGCGGTTGTTCATAAGCACATGATCATCTATTATTAAATGATAATATTTATTCATCCACTTAAAATCATCCGTTACATAGAGAATGGAAAACGAAACGTTCGAAACATAACATAATTTAAATTAATCTAGGTCCAAGTCCTAGATGAGCATGTAGGGTCCTCAAATTTGTGCACTTGAAACATGTGAGTAAATGTCAACTACAAGTAGTTGGTGAGTAACATAGGTTTTGACACTAACAAAGGTTAAGTAAAAAGTGTTTGTAATTCAATACTGTTCAAAGCGTAACTATGGCATAAATGTGAAAACATAAAAAGTTCCAAGCGTACAATTCAATCCGTAGTAAATGGAAAACTGGTAAGTACAATCCCACTGATTGTGTTTTGGAAAAATAGTAATATGGTACACACAAAACCCGCTAAGGTTCGTGTTAACTGGAATCGGATTCCCCTATAAATGATCATGTTAGGTACTACCTTAGGCCTGGGTAGCAGGTTAATGAATGTACAAGCATGAACACATGTAATGGTCACCAAGTAGTATAAGACATAAAGCACATAGTGAATAGCATGAGAACAATAGTATTAAATTTGGTAAGCATGGTAAGTAAACATGTTCCGCCCCGAGTATTTGTAAACAATAGTAAAGAGAAAGGGGGCTATGAACTCACCTGTAATGAAGCTAACAAGTGGTATGATTTGTTAATGATGGATAGGCTTCGTGAGGATTTCTCACAATCAACCTACACAATTAATTTGTATTCAAGACTCAATGTATGAAAATAAGGAATTTCTAAGTTCATTTGAGTTCCAAGGGATTCTTGGAATTTGGGACTAGATATAGGGTTTGTACAAGTTTCGTAAGAAAATATACGTTTATGTAATATATAATGATTAGGTAATACTAATGGGAATTAGTTAGAATTTCTAATTGTTTGTATGTTCAAAATATGTTTGAATTTATTTAGATAGTTATTCTAAGACTAACTAATAGGTAAATAAAAGTTTATATGAATAAGTAGTTTATTTCTTTGTCAGAAAATAAATGAATAGGTAAAATGAATGATAGTTAATTGAATAATAACTAATTATTTACAAAAGTGAATAGGTAACTAGTTAAATGAATAATCCTTTTATTCGTTTATAGTTTGGGTTCCATGTAAGTTAAATGTGAAAATTTATGTTCTAATTAATTAGGTCAAAATTTATTAAAAATATATAAAAATGGACTTCACATAATAAATATAATTATATAAGAGAAACCGAGGATGTATGAACCTTTACAAGGCAAATGGTTGTGTAGAAACAATTATTTTTATGTTCCAAGTATATCTTTAAAAAAAAAAAAACAGGAACTTTAATTAATTACTCGTCAATAGTAAACATATTGATTTAGTTAAAATTTAACAGGTTTTACTAAGTAAGATGGTCTTACTAGACAGTTTAATAGCTTAGACAGTTTAATAGCTTAACTTTACAAAACTGATCCCGGTGTTTAGGGATTTATAAAGGTAATTTTTTTATATAATGAATTAATGCAAAATAATTAAACAGAAAAAGAAATGAGGTTGCCCGGGGTCGAACCCGGGTCTGCTCTGGAAACCAATATGGTACAAACCACTGGGCCAAGGGAGTATTAGTGTAATATGGTAGGTCTACGAGATTGTTAAACAAAGAAAAGAGGGGATCCGAGTTTTAAATAGTTAAGCACGTAAAAAGGAGGGACACGAGTGGGTTCGAACCCGTGACCTCTCGTCAGAAGTCCAAACGAACCAACCAGCGAAACAGGGCAGATGCCATGGTAGGTTTGGGATTGAGAAACGTATAACCCGCACCCAAACCACTCCTGCTTCCCCAGGTACGATTCCCGCAAACCCTAATCCCACAATCCCCATAAATTCTTGATGACGCGAGTCCAAAATGATAGGGCTTTCGATGTGTGAATCAAGACGAGTTCAATGATAGTAAATTTACCTGAAATGGTTGCGGAATGGTGGCGATCGGCTATGGTTTCTGTGGTCGAGTTCTTCGGCCTTAATCGCGTTCCAGGGCTACGGTAAGTTGGTTTTGTGAGTACAGGGGGTTTGTAACAAGTGTTTCGATGACGAATGATCCAATAATGGGATTTGATTCCATGCCGAACGCACGAATTAAACTCTGATTGAATGAGGGACGGTTACGAGGACGGTTTGGGTTCATGGCCGTTGAAATCGGTCGTAATTAGTCCATTAATTTACTCGTGACTGTTGATATAATCATGTGCACGATTCTAATGAATTGATTACACACGAACTTGCTAGATTGAACTGAATTCACTTGAGGTTTGACCCTCGAAAGTCAAAATTGACGATTGGGTTTGGATTCGAATTTTTGTCTCTGATTTCTATCCAATTAGTTGTTAAATGCATTTGGATAAAAGAATAACTATACGTGTTAATATATTTATATGGTTTAGAAATGAGTGTATATATTTATTTAGTAGGATAATAACAAATACTTATATAATTTCCTTATATGAATACTTATTATTTTGTAATAATTGTATTTAATGTATGCATGTATGAATACATATGAAAAGTAATGAGAGAATTTATTGCAATGGATAGATGTACCTACAAAATAAAGAAATTACAATACCGGAAAAGTTCAAATAGAAGCCGGAATTTCCTGGAGGTTACAGTCTCCCCTACTTTAGGAAGTTTTGTCCCGAAATTCATTAGGAAGAGGGTCCTGGAAACAGATGTGGGTATTTGTATTTTATTTGATCCTCACGTTCCCAAGTGAACTCAGGGCCACGTTTGGATTCCCATCGAACATTAACGATTGGAATTCGGCTTCGCTTGAGTTGCTTAACTTCTCGGTCCATGATCTCCACGGGCTTCTCCACGAAGTGCATTGTTTCATCAATGTGAACCTCGTCAAGTGGTATGTGGAGATTCTCGTCAGCTAAGCATTTCTTTAGGTTCGAAACATGAAATGTCGGATGTACGTTGCTGAGTCCTTCAGGTAGGTCCAATTTGAAGGCTACCTTCCCAATTCGCTCAAGGATTTTAAAAGGACCTACGAATCTTGGAGCAAGTTTCCCTTTCTTTCCAAAACGACCTACGCCTTTCCAAGGGGATACCTTGAGAAGGACCAGATCGCCAACTTGAAATTCTAAGGGTTTTCGATGTTTGTCGGCATAGCTCTTCTGCCGACTTCTTGCTACCAGAAGGTTGTCTCGGATTAATATTATCTTATCGAAAGTCTCTTGAATAAGTTCAGGACCAGTGATTTGTGATTCACCAACTTCAGTCCAACAGATAGGAGAGCGACACTTCCGACCATAAAGTGCTTCAAAAGGGGCCATGTTAATGCTCGTGTGATAACTGTTGTTGTATGAGAACTCGACTAGAGGTAGATGTAAATCCCAATTTCCCTTGAAGTCAATGACACAGGCTCTAAGCATATCTTTGATAGTTTGAATCGTTCACTCAGATTGACCATCAGTTTGCGGGTGATAAGCAGTGCTAAGATTTAGTTGAGTACCTAGTGCTGATTGCAAGGATTGCTAGAAACGAGAGGTGAATCGTCCATCACGATCAGAAATAATGTTGAGAGGTACACAGTGATGACTAACGATCTCATCAATATAGATTCGAGCTAGTTTCTCAACTCGATAGTCCTCACGTATGGGTATGAAATGAGCAGATTTTGTCAAGCGATCGATGATTACCCAAATGCTATCATGACCACGAGATGTTTGTGGGAGTTTGGTTATAAAGTCCATGGCAATACACTCCCATTTCCACACAGGAATCTCGGGTTGTTCAAGTAAACCGGATGGACGCTGGTGCTCGGCTTTAACCTTTAAACATGTAAGGCATTTGGACACGTATAAGGAAATGTCTTTTTTCATACCAGGCCACCAGTATTGGGTACGAAGATCCATGTACATTTTGTCTGCACCAGGATGCACAGAATAACGAGTCTTGTGAGCCTCGTTCATGATAAAGGTACGAAGGTTGTCACGGTCTAGAATCCAGATACGATTTAGAAAGTAAAGTAACCCATTGGGTTTGGTTTCAAGTTGGAGTTCAGCACCACATGACATTTCGTTGTAGATGTTTCCTTTAGTGACAGAAAGATTTTGTGCTTCAAGGATGCGAGTTTGAATATCATTTTGGATTCGAATGCTGTGGATCTTGATAGGTTCCTTACGGCTAAGAGCATCGGCCACGACATTCACCTTACCAGGATGATAACGAATATTGCAGTCGTAGTCGTTTAGGAGTTCAACCCCACGCCTTTGCCTCATGTTGAGTTCTTTTTGATTGAAAATGTGCTCGAGGCTCTTTTGATCGATGTAAACCTCACATTTGGTACCATATAGGTAATGTCTCCAAATTTTTAGAGCAAATACGACCGCACCCAACTCAAGATCGTGCGTCGTATAATTCTTCTCATGGATTTTGAGTTGTCGGGACGCATAAGCAATCACTTTACCCCGCTGCATTCGTACACATCCAAGGCCTAAGTGGGAAGCGTCACAGTAAACGACAAAGTCTTTGGTTCCATCGGGGAGGGTCAGGATAGGAGCCTCACATAGTTTCTGTTTTAGGGTTTGAAAAGCTTCCTCCTGTTTTGGTCCCCACTCGTAGGGCTTACCTTTGTGAGTTAAGGCTGTGAGTGGTACCGCGATCTTTGAAAAGTTCGCTATGAAACGACGATAATAGCCTGCTAAACCTAGAAATGAGCGGACTTCGGTAGGGGTCTTTGGGGCTTGCCAGTTCTTTACTGCCTCAATCTTAGCGGGATCCACGTGAATACCCTTTTCATTGACTATGTGTCCCAAGAATTGGACTTCCTTTAGCCAAAATTCACACTTGGAGAACTTAGCATACAATTTCTCCTTCTTTAAGAGATCCAAAACCAAACGCAAGTGTTCTTCGTATTCCACTTTGGATTTTGAATATATTAGGATGTCGTCAATGAAGACGATCACGAACTTGTCCAAGTACGGCTTACACACGCGGTTCATAAGATCCATGAATACCGCAGGTGCATTGGTTAATCCGAAGGGCATAACCATGAACTCGTAATGGCCATATCTTGTACGAAAGGCTGTCTTGGGGATATCGGATTCGAGGACTCGTAACTGATGATAACCAGAACGAAGATCGATCTTAGAGAAATAAGTCGAGCCTTGAAGTTGATCAAATAGATCGTCAATCCTCGGGAGTGGGTATCGGTTCGTCACAGTAAGTTTGTTGAGTTCCCGATAGTCGATGCACATCCGAAAAGAACCATCCTTCTTCTTGACAAATAAAATAGGTGCTCCCCAAGGGGAAACACTAGGACGAATAAACCCCTTATCAGAAAGTTCTTGGAGTTGACTTGAAAGTTCTTGCATCTCTGATGGTGCAAGACGGTAAGGTGATTTAGCCATGGGGTTTGCTTCTGGCACTAGGTCAATACGGAATTCGAGTTCACGTATGGGAGGAAGACCGGGTAAATCTTCAGGAAAAACTTCAGGGAAGTCTTTGATTACAGGAATGTCTTGGAGGTTCTTATCCTTGACTTTTCGTTCCATAATATGGGCCAAGAATGCCACACATTTCTTCCATAAATACTTCTGTGTGGTAGTGCAAGACATAAGCTTGAGTCCTTTTGACGGCTTCTCACCATAAACGTTCAAAACTTCACCCGAGTCAAGAGGGATACGGATATACTTGTCAAAACAGACGACTTCAGCATGGTGCTTGGTCAGCCAGTCCATGCCTACTATGATGTCGAAACCTCCGAGGGCCATAGGAATAAGATTGATTGAAAAGTCATGATCGTTCAAGGTTAAGGTACAATCTCTAATGATGGTGTCACATGAAACAGAATAACCATCCGCTACTAAAATATCAAAGGGTTTGTCTAACTTAGCTCGACTCATAGCGAGTTGTGGCTCAAATTCAAAGGACACGAAACTCCTATCGGAACCAGTATCAAATAGGATGGAAGCATATTGTTGATTAATTGGGTATGTACCGTTCACCACATCGTTGTTGGCTTGTGCCTCATTGGCATTGATGTTGAAGGCACGTCCTCGAGCTACGGGGTTTGCATTCCCCTGATTCATATTCCCCTGGTTCCTATTTCCCTGAATCATGTTACCTTGGTTCCCGTTCCCCTGTATCATGTTACCTTGGTTCCCGTTCCCCTGTATCATGTTGCCTTGATTCATGTTGGCTTGGTTCACAATGACCAACCTAGGGCAACAGTTCCTGAAATGATTTGGGTCTCCACACTCATAACAAGCACGACCCTGAGCGAAAGCAGTAGGAACAGGAACAGCAGTTTGATTAGCTTGGTAGGCTCGGGGAGCAGTACGGCAGATGTTAGCCGTATGCCCAGAACGTCCACAATTGGTACATAGACGGCATGGCATGTAGGTAGTATGATGGAGCTGGCAGGTGTTGCATAGAGGTAGAGCCCCCACATAAGGCTTCTTGTTGGGGTTGAAGGCAGTAGGGGCTACTTGGGCTAAAGGAGTAGCAGGTGTGATAATGGCGAAGTTCTTGCCTTTTCTCTTTTTGCCATTGAAGGAGGACTCAGCCTTGGTCTCCTTAGTGGGTTCAGTGGTGGATTTTTCAATGTTTCTCTTGGCACCTTTCTTGAACAAGGTTCCTGCTTTAACGTGGTTGTCTGATAGAGTGGCAGCTAGACGGATAGCTTCCTCAAGAGTGGCTAGGTTACTACCCAACACGGTATCCTGAATTTGCATGGACAAACCATTGATGTACTTCTCAATGGCTCGGGAGAGAGGAGTGACCATATGGGGCACCAATAGGCTAAGCTCATGAAAGCGGGTGGTGTAGGCAAGGCTTTCACCACTGTCTTGTTTGAGATCCCAGAATTCAGCTTCTAGTTTCTTGACCTCATTACGGGGGAAAAAATCATCTATCATGAGTGTCTTCACATCAACCCAAGGCAAGCCTAGTGCAACCTCTATCCCACGGTTACGTTTTTCCCCATTCCACCATGTGAGTGCCCTTTTCTGGAAGACACTAGTAGCATAACGAACCTTTAGGTTTTTAGGACAGTCAGCATTGATGAAAGTCCCCTCAATGCTTTCAAACCATTGGAGAAGTCCAGTAGCTCCTTCGTTCCCGTAGAACTTGGTGGGGTTGCAGGAGTTGATGTGTTTGAATGTACATGCGGGATTCCTTGGTGCAACATTCTGGTTCAGTTGATTGACCATAGTTGGTAGGATCGTAGCCATTTGCTGGATGATCCTATCGGTGAGGTTGTTCCTACGCTCACGACGGGGAGGCATTCTACAAATGGTTGAGTAGAAATTTCATAAGATATGAATCATGAATAAGAGTTTGCAATTTAATCATGAGATGTTAGATGAAGCATACATGGTACCCTAATGGGCACATTGACTTATCAAAGTACTTTAAGTCTTTCTAATGTTTGAGAAGTCATGCTTTAGCCTATAAGTGGACACTCATCCCAAGAATTCCCAAGAAAGCATAACTGGTCCATCGGTTGATTTGGATTTATACGAGATGCTTTCATAGACAGAACTCCCAGAATACAGGCATCCACCTTTCCGGATTGCACAAGTTCTCATTCATTAGTTAGAACTTACATACCTTTGACGAGAGTTTCCTTCGGATTAGACTATTAAGTCTAAGTGTAAGTTTCATGTAGTTCAAGTAGTTCCAAATAGTTTCAAGTAGACTCTTGAATGTTGAAGTTCATGTAGTTGTATCAAGTATTCAAAAATAGATAGGTGTAGGTAAGTATGCATGGTAGGAATAAAGTGGAGTTCCTAATAAAAGACACGGGTTAGACTCATGTTTGGGACTCCTTGGTTATAGTCTAGGTCATGTGTCTAATAACCTAATTCCCTATAACCATGGCTCTGATACCAATCTGTCACACCCCGACCGGCGGCGGATTAAACGTCGGGGCTGACGCGGTTGTTCATAAGCACATGATCATCTATTATTAAATGATAATATTTATTCATCCACTTAAAATCATCCGTTACATAGAGAATGGAAAACGAAACGTTCAAAACATAACATAATTTAAATTAATCTAGGTCCAAGTCCTAGATGAGCAGATAGGGTCCTCAAATTTGTGCACCTGAAACATGTGAGTAAATGTCAACTACAAGTAGTTGGTGAGTAACATAGGTTTTGACACTAACAAAGGTTAAGTAAAAAGTGTTTGTAATTCAATACTGTTCAAAGCGTAACTATGGCATAAATGTGAAAACATAAAAAGTTCCAAGCGTACAATTCAATCCGTAGTAAATGGAAAACTTGTAAGTACAATCCCACTGATTGTGTTTTGGAAAAATAGTAATATGGTACACACAAAACCCGCTAAGGTTCGTGTTAACTGGAATCGGATTCCCCTATAAATGATCATGTTAGGTACTACCTTAGGCCTGGGTAACAGGTTAATGAATGTACAAGCATGAACACATGTAATGGTCACCAAGTAGTTTAAGACATAAAGCACATAGTGAATAGCATGAGAACAATAGTATTAAATTTGGTAAGCATGGTAAGTAAACATGTTCCGCCCCGAGTATTTGTAAACAATAGTAAAGAGAAAGGGGGCTATGAACTCACCTGTAATGAAGCTAACAAGTAGTATGATTTGTTAATGATGGATAGGCTTCGTGAGGATTTCTCACAATCAACCTACACAATTAATTTGTATTCAAGACTCAATGTGTGAAAATAAGGAATTTCTAAGTTCATTTGAGTTCCAAGGGATTCTTGGAATTTGGGACTGGATATAGGGTTTGTACAAGTTTCTTAAGAAAATATACGTTTATGTAATATATAATGATAAGGTAATACTAATGGGAATTAGTTAGAATTTCTAATTGTTTGTATGTTCAAAATATGCTTGAATTTATTTAGATAGTTATTCTAAGACTAACTAATAGGTAAATAAAAGTTTATATGAATAAGTAGTTTATGTCTTTGTCTGAAAATAAATGAATAGGTAAAATGAATGATAGTTAATTAAATAATAACTAATTATTTACAAAAGTGAATAGGTAACTAGTTAAATGAATAATCCTTTTATTCGTTTATAGTTTGGGTTCCATGTAAGTTAAATGTGAAAATTTATGTTCTAATTAATTAGGTCAAAATTTATTAAAAATATATAAAAATGGACTTCACATAATAAATATAATTATATAAGAGAAGCCGAGGATGTATGAACCTTTACAAGGCAAATGGTTGTGTAGAAACAATTATTTTTATGTTCCAAGTATATCTTTAAAAAAAAAAACAAGAACTTTAATTAATTACTCGTCAATAGTAAACATATTGATTTAGTTAAAATTTAACAGGTTTTACTAAGTAAGATGGTCTTACTAGACAGTTTAATAGCTTAGACAGTTTAATAGTTTAACTTTACAAAACCGATCCGGGTGTTTAGGGATTTATAAAGGTAATTTTTTTATATAATGAATTAATGCAAAATAATTAAACAGAAAAAGAAATGAGGTTGCCCGGGGTCGAACCCGGGTCTGCTCTGGAAACCAATATGGTACAAACCACTGGGCCAAGGGACTATTAGTGTAATATGGTAGGTCTGCGAGATTGTTAAACAAAGAAAAGAGGGGATCCGAGTTTTAAATAGTTAAGCACATAAAAAGGAGGGACACGGGTGGGTTCGAACCCGTGACCTCTCGTCAGAAGTCCAAACGAACCAACCAGCGAAACAGGGCAGATGCCATGGTAGGTTTGGGATTGAGAAACTTATAACCCGCACCCAAACCACTCCTGCTTCCCCAGGTACGATTCCCGCAAACCCTAATCCCACAATCCCCATAAATTCTTGATGACGCGAGTCCAAAATGATAGGGCTTTCGATGTGTGAATCAACACGAGTTCAATGATAGTAAATTTACCTGAAATGGTTGCGGAATGGTGGCGATCGGCTATGGTTTCTGTGGTTGAGTTCTTCGGCCTTAATCGTGTTCCAGGGCTACGGTAAGTTGGTTTTGCAAGTACAGAGGGTTTGTAACAAGTGTTTCGATGATGAATGATCCAATAATGGGATTTGATTCCATGCCAAACGCACGAATTAAACCCTGATTGAATGAGGGATGGTTACGAGGACGGTTTGGGTTCATGGCCATTGAAATTGGTCGTAATTAGTCCATTAATTTACTCGTGACTGTTGATATAATCATGTGCACGATTCTAATCAATTGATTACACACGCACTTGCTAGATTGAACTGAATTCACTTGAGGTTTGACCCTCGAAAGTCAAAATTGACGATTGGGTTTGGATTCGAATTTTTATCTCTGATTTCTATCCAATTAGTTGTTAAATGCATTTGGATAAAAGAATAACTATATGTGTTAATATATTTATATGGTTTAGAAATGAGTGTATATATTTATTTAGTAGGATAATAACAAATACTTATATAATTTCCTTATATGAATACTTATTATTTTGTAATAATTGTATTTAATGTATGCATGTATGAATACATATGAAAAGTAATGAGATAATTTATTGCAATGGATAGATGTACCTACAAAATAAAGAAATTACAATGCCAGAAAAGTTCAAATAGAAGCCGGAATTTCCTGGAGGTTACAGTAGAAAAGCTTTCTATCCTAGGATGTCAAAAGTCAAAGTTCCTAAGGAAGAAATCGAAGCACTATCAGACTTACCTTTGGAGAATCTAAGAGGATGGGAAATGGAAAGAATTATCAGAAACATGCTAACAATTAAAGATCAGAAATAGAGTTTTTGGTAGCATCAACCTAGGGGGAGATTGTAAGAGTTGAGGCTGATTGTTCCAAAATATTCTAAGTATGGTTGTTGCTGATCTACAATGTAGGTCCCTCCCGAGTAGTTTCACACGGATATCAGAAATGCTCGTACAACACCGAGTGTAAGTGCGGAATCCAAACACAAGGTGCACGTGTGCAATACAAATTAAGTCAATCACAATACAATCACAAGTCAAGACAAGGCATATAAATATAATTGCTTTTCTATTTCCAAATAGTAGTCAATACAAGAGTTCTCTCTAAGCAAGCATCTAAACATTACAAGTAGACTACCTATTTTTAGGAATGGAAATACACTCAAAACTGCTAGTTTCGCTTAGTGTTGCTCACTACTAGTTTCGCTTGATTAAGATCAAGCGAACCTAAGTAGATTCGCTTACATAGAAAGATAAAATCATTACATAATTAAACACAAGACTAACTGTAGACCTACAAGCTTTTGTCACACGAATATGCACTAACAGACTCCCCTTGACAATAGCTTGTACTCAGTCTTCATCCTTCCTTCTAGTTCAACGACAAATGGATTCCAACACAAATGTTGTTCTTGACACACACGTCTACAACCCTTTGATACTGAAGACCCTGTTCTTTCCATTCTTCATGAAATAGGAGCTTGTTCTTGTGTAAATTATTTAGATCATCTTGAGTAAAGTTTATCAGACACAAAGCACCATAATTTCTGATAATCTCATTACCCGCTCCTTCTTCTTCCATGACAGCTTCACTAGTCACACCGTCTACAAACCACCACTTTAACATTTTCAGACAATTCAACAGATATGGCTGTAGAGGAATATTTGTTAGACATTTCACTGGCTTATAAACAATCTTTACAAAAGGTCTCTTCGACATAGGATCTATCCCTTGTCCACCATTCGTCTTCCTTTCTAGGGATTCAACTCAAAAAACCTCTTTGGAAAACCCTCTTTGATGACTTTCCTCATGATTACATTAGCTATCCCATCATTCGAGTGGTTAATTAACGGTCTCTGTGCCAACCCAATTATCTCCACAGTAGGCAACGAATTAAAATACTTCAGACTTGGCTTGAGATACTGAACATCATCACAATGTTTAATGGCGAACAACATTAGCTTATCATCATAAAACTAGCTGACGATTCGTCCTGTTGCTTCTCCTTTGAACACAAACTTTGTCTTTAACACAGGCTTTAGTGGAATATCAAGAACTATTTTCCACCATTTCTTTCTTCTCTCAGCCCATGTCTCTTGCACAGACTCCCTAGTTTCTCCTTGAATCTCTCCTTCTTCTATATCATCTTCAGGTTCAGTAACTTTATCAATGAAGTTAGCACCAAACTCAATCCCTTCATTAGTCTCATAGTGAATCTCCTCATCACCTTTCTCAAATTATCTCTCCACCTCCTTTTCGTCACTCACCCAGTCATCTATAAAAATGTCATAATGAAGATCTACTAAACATTCCAGCTTTTTATCATCAATAACATCATCCACATGCACCAGACTCCCACTAAGCATGTGATTCACCAAGATGAGTAGCACTTGGCGCAGTTGAAGAAATTTGACATTTTGAAATATTTTGAAGATAAAAGATCGAAAAGCAGCAAGTAAAAATAAATATTTTGAAAACAAAAACACTTGAAAGAAATAAGGAAAATAAAATCTAAAACTTCCATGAAAATTATTTTCAAAAACGATTTCCACTCGGGGTTTATCATACCAATAACTTTTACCAAGTATTCAAACCTTGTACGATCGAACGCCTTCGTGAACAAGTCAGCATAGTTTTCCAGGGAATCCACTTTCACCAACTCAATCAGCTTATTCTTAGCGCAATCCCTTATAAAGTCATGTCGGATTTCTATGTGATTTGTATTAAAAAGTTTCACCGGATTGTTCGTTATTGACATGGTTGCATTGATGTCAATGTAAACTGGTGTGCTAGTGAAGTTCAAACCATAGTCTCTCAATTGTTGTTGTATCCATAAAATCTGGGAACAACAGCTTGATGATGTAACGTATTCTACCTCACAAGTAGAAATTGCTACAATTGTTTACTTTTTTCACTACCACAAGACAAGGCGACTTCCTAACAACTGACCTCCACCTGAGGTTGATTTCCTGTCTAAAGAACAACCACCAAAGTCTGAATCAGTAAAAGCAATAAAATTCAAGTCACACTGATTAGGATACCATAAACCAAGTTTTGGTTTCCCTTTCAAGTAGTGAAATATCCTGTTAACCACTTACATGTGAAACTCTTTAGGTTGAGACTGGAATCTGGAACACATACACACTACAAACATAATATCTGACCTCGATGCTGTGAGGTACATCAAAGATTCAATTATAGCTCTATAAAGATGAGAATCCACATCATCACCCTATGGATCAGTACTCAGCTTGTGATTGAACATACTTTGACTGATGAATGAAAAACCCATCGTGTAAGGCCCCAAACACGGGAGGCCTCATGTATTGGATTTACTCATAAACATGCAGTTCTTAAACTTGAATATCAATTAACGCAGCGAAACGTTCATTTCAAGCATAAGTTAAACTTGTTCCACATTTAAAAATTACAAATGTTGTCTTAACATAACCATAAATATTAACATAAATGTTACGGGTTGCCAATCTTCATAATCAGCCGGGTAACTCTTCTCGCTTGCCAAGCATCACCGACCATATCCGTATCTGTCCTTAACCTGAATGTGCATACTAAAAGTCAGCTTCGCGGGCGAGTTCTAGCTTTACATAAAACCTTAACTTAAAACATTTGCCAAAATGTAACATTCATTCATTATTAATAAAAGTGTACGTAAAACATGCATTGACATAACATTAAACATAAGTCATCAATAAATCGAATCTGCGCCTTTTCGTAACCGTCAATTCAAACTTCAAGCACGGTGCTTCATAGAGCACAGGTACCAACTTTTAACCAATCGTAACCATTAATTCCAACTTCAAGCATGATGTCCCAAAGGATAGCACGTACCAAACTTCAAGCACGTACCAAACTTCAAGCACTGTACCCTCGCAGAGTACAGTAGCAAACTTCAAGGATCACGGTAATCCCCTTGATTTCCATCGTCACTCCTTTCCCCCCAGTTGTACAACTGTTGGCCAGCCACGAAGGCCCCTATAAAGGTATGACCCATACATAACATACATAATTCGATTCCCGAAGGAATCATGGTAGATTCGTTCATTTCGTGACTTTCATGAAAACATTTACTTCTCTTACATTACCCCAGTTAAAGCATTCGTACGTTTTGTTAAATAACATTTCATTCATAAACATTTCATAAACTTCATTTGGCAAAACATTTCGTAAACACATTTCAACTTCACTTTCAAAGCATCTTTCGTAAACATCATCTCATAAAAACATCGTTTCGTAAGTATGCACATCAGCCCAAAACGGTAATCAAAGCAATAAAAGAAGGGCTCTAGAACTCACCTGATAAGCTAGTCTTGGTCATCCTAACAAAGGTTTAACAAGCATCACACACGATCTGAATTGATTAATTTAATACACATTAGACCAATCCTGACTCTAACGGTTTGCTATTTCTGACTTAGGCAAATTTAAGGCAAAGTTTGCCCTACCTATCTCTAACGAACATACAGGCGAACTTAACAGTTTTGACAAAACCGTGGCTAGCGAACTTATCAAGTTCGCCATAGTGGAACCCAGCGAACATGTTAAGTTCACCATTTTCTGCCCTATCGAGCTGCATCTTCCCCAAAACTCTAAGTTTGCATGTTAATGATGGCTCAGTATAATCACGTTCAAGATGCAAACTTTTTATGTTCAAAACTTGCAGTTTTCTTCCCTGATCTCAGATCTGTAAACCATTTCTCATTTGACCTGTAAAAACCCGACCTTTTTGTAAAAATACCCAAAAACCCAAAACGAACAAAAAACTCATATTTAGATCATATTTTTACCTGTATCGAGCTTCTGATTCGGAGGTTATTCTCACGAGCACGGGAGACACGAGCCGGTGAGATCCAGAATCAAATCGTCACTTTCTCTCTCTACGGGTTTCTATCTCTAGAACTTGTGAAAGTGAGCAAATGGAGGGTTTTGGGGTATTTAAGGGAGATGATCCCCTCCCCAAGTTCGCCCCCATGTTCGCCAGGCCATAATTGGCCCAACTTTGGGCCCAGCCTAACGAGCCTCATTCGTTTCATTCGTTGCGTACTAAAAACCCGTTTTTATTATTGTCGTTATTTTTGGGATGTTACACATCCTTCTTCTTATTAACTTGTAATCCCAAAAAGAATGGCAATTCACCCTTTGCACTCATCTCAAATTTGAATTTCATCACAACTTTAATTTCTTTGCACAACTTTTCATTCATAGACCCAAATATTATGTCGTCAACGTATATCTGTATCAACAGTATATCTCCCTCTACTTTTCTTATGAATAGCGTACTACTGATCTGCCATAGTTGAAAACCATTATCAAGCAAGTGCTTCGACAACATCTCATACCATGCCTTTGGAGCTTGATGTAGACCATATAAAGCTTTATCCAACTTATAAACCTTCTTTGGAAAAGATGGATCTTCAAATCCAGGCGACTGGTATACATACACCTCTTCTTTGACTTTCCCATACAGAAAAAGCACTCTTTACGTCGAGTTGGTACACCTTGAATCCCTGATATGACACGAACGCTATAAATAAATGGATAGCTTCCAGGCGCGCCACAGGTGCATACACTTCGGTGTAATCTATACCTATCATCTTTTTTACACTTAAATACCCATTAGGTTCCGAATGGATAAAATCCTTCTGGTAAATCAACTAAATACCAGGCATGCAACTATTCAAATTGAGCCAACTCCTCCTACATAGCTTTAATCCAACTATTATCCCTCAAAGCCATTTCATTTCGGCTCAACTTGAGATATATAACAAGTATACAGACACACATTCAGAATCCCTGAATCTCGAATGGTTGCATACAAACATTTATTATCTGATAAAGTCCTTTGTCTCGTTTGAACGCCAATATTCAAATATCCTATAATGGCATCAGTCGGATGATCTTTGTGAACATGTAAAGTGGGAATTTCTTCAGCAACAATCGTATCATCCATATTAGTAGTAATCTCCCGTGTTCCATGAGCTGACGAAGATGGATCAGAAAGAACATTTATGTCATTTATCGAGTCCTGAAATTCATCTTCATCTTCATAGTTGTTGTTTGTAGTACCCGCTGTAGAAGCTTCATTTGTTCCTGATGAGGCTACAGACAATGGAATGCTAGATTGCGGTGTAAATACTGAATCTTGAACACCAATTCCATTATGATATAAAACCACAGCCTCTTCAGCAGAAAATTCTCAAATAATGTTAAATAACTTGAAAAGCACATCATAATCAAATCCCCACTCAGGACCCTTGCAAGCTTGAGGAATGTTGAAGCTGCTACAATCAACATGGAAGCATTCCTCAATCCGACCGGTTGATTTGTTGTAAACTCTCTTGTTCGGTGAATTTGCCATGAAGCCAAGAAAGAATCCTTCACAAGCTTTTTCTTAAAATTTTGACAACCGCTCCTTTGTCTTCAGCAAAGTACAAGGTGTTCCAAATGGTTGCAAATGAGATAAAGCTGGCTTTTGAATTTTCAGTAACTCATACCATGTCTTGTTGTGTCGTTTAATGGTAAGGACTCTGTTGAGTACATAGCAAGTTGTATTCACCGCCTTAGCCCAGAATGTGACTGGAAGCTTTGAATTATCTAGCATTGTCCGTGCAGTCTCAATCAGTGTTCGATTCTTCCTTTCAACGACCCCATTCCTTTGCTGGACGAGTAGGGGCATTGAATTGTTGCTGAATAGCCTTCCGAAGACAGAAGATCTCCATCACGTGGTTTTTAAAATCCGTGCCATTATCACTATGAATGTTTCTGATCTTCGCATTACACAAATTCTCCAGCTTCAGGAACAAATAAGTAAGAATCTCTAGAGTTTCATCTTTAGAATCTAAAAAGTAGACCTAAGAAAAACGTGAGTAATCATTAGGTACTACTAAAAAGTAAGACTTTTCACCGATACTCCTCACACTAATTGGACCGAATAGATCCATGTGCAATAACTCAAGAGGAGAAAATTTGGAATTGACTAATTTAGGCTTATGCAACTTTAGATGTTGTTTTCCCTTTTTACAAGGAATACAGTCATCTTGCATTGGAATTTTTTGAATGGAAACACCCGACACAAGACCATTTCGAACTAGAAAATTCTTTTTTCGAAAGTGGATGTGCCCCATTTTACGGTGCCATAAATTAGAATCACGCTCAGACGCCTTATGTGGAGTCTTATTTTTTGTATAAGCTGTTGTCATCAATGTATTTCTTTTAAACATTGTTTAGTTTAAGTTTTGATTACTTGTAATTTCTTTTTATGTAAATTTTTTTTTATTTCTAAGTCTGGGCCATCGAAACTATCTAGTTTCGATTGAGGTTTGTTCAATTGAAACTAGTAGTTTTGATAGATGGGAAGTTTCGATAGGTTGTTTCACACTTGTAAATGCTCTACCGAAACTAGTTGTTTCGGTGAGCATAGTTTCGAGCCTGTTAGCTTCCTATAAATAGCCTAGTTTTAGAATGTTTAGGGTGTGAGTAGCGGCTGTAACCCTGAATTTTCTCTTTCACTGTTCTTGAAAAATCAATACAATATGCATTTGTTTAATGCTTTGTTCTTACATTTTCACATCATATTTGTGTTGATTTTGTGTGTGGTTAGCTGTTATCTTCACCAATTCTATTTCTACCCTCTGTTTCACCACCATACAATTGGTATCAAAGCTTTATGCTCTTGATTTCGGAGTGTATTCAGGTTTTTGTGATAGATTTTAGGTGTTTAAAAGTATTTATTGAAGTTTTTCTGCATCGGAGTATTGGAAGTACTGTTTCATCGATTTTTGGCTATCTTTGTACGCGTTTTAAAGTTTAGAGGTTATTTTCGTGATCTGGAGTATTATAGGAAGCTTTTCGCTGGATTGGATTATTATCTCTTCGCTATTGATTTTTGAAGCTGTTCTTCAATGGAGGTTTTCTGAAACTTGGGGAAGAAGACATCAAAACTACTGGGGGACAATTTCTGCTATTTCGTTGGTCATCGAAACTTCTTGTCTGTACTCTTGTTTGGAGAAGCTATCTTCGAAACTAGATATTTTTCCTGTTATATCAAAACTAACCTTTGCAGATTGATCAACCGAAACTACTGCCCTATCGAAACTTGTTTCAATCGAAACTTGTAGTTTCTACTGAGTTTGCTGGATTTTATGCTAAGTCTTCTTCATCGAAACTAGTTGTTTCTGGATTCTGTTTTCTCTGTCAAAACTAGAAGTTTCGGGCAAGTTTTGATATATCGAAACTAGGAGTTTCAGTCAGTTTTCTCTCTATCGAAACTAGTTGTTTCGATCAACCATGTTCACCCGAAACTAGTTATTGTTTACCCGAAACTAGTTACTGTTTGATTTTGAATTTTTGAGTTATGGCATCTTCAAGCAACAATGAATATGCTGGAGGAAACAAACCAAATGTCTTGGTGTCCATTAGAGACTTTGATGATTGAACCAAGAAAATAAAGACTTTCTTTCAGTTCCATGATCATACTCTTTTGCAGTCAATCACTAATGGTCCACACAAGCCAGTAACTACCACAGCAGATGTTCAGCGTCCCAAGCTTGTGTCTGAATATGATGAAAAGGATTTTGCCTTAATTTCCAGAGATAACAAGGCTTATGGATCTATTGCTATGGCTCTTCCTATAGATGTGTTCAACATATTTTCTGAGTATACTACTGCCAAAGATCTTTGGGTTGCTTTATGTACAAGGTATGAGGGAAGTGCTGAGGTTAGAGAAAGCAAGAGGGATTTGATCAAGAAGCAGTATGAGATGTTTAGTAGTGTCCCTGGAGAACCTATGTCTGAACTGATAAACCGATTCTCAAGCATTGTCTCTAAGTTAAAATTTTTAGGGAACTGATTATCCCACTGTTGAGTTAAACAAGAAGCTACTTGATTCACTGCCGGAGGAATGGAATATGTACCGGATTATGATCAAGAAAACTGAAAAACTGAGTGATCTGTCACAACAAGAACTCTATAGCATTCTGGAGTCTTATGAGTTGGAGATAAAGAAGGGTGCAGTCACTCCAACTAATCAGTCTGGAAACACAGCTCTTCTTGCTGGTCAAGGTTCCTCCACTTCATCCAACAAAACTACAATGGCTTATTTTCAAACTGATGTCCCACCTTCGATTTCTGGAGTTCAGCCTACTACTTCATCCACATCTCAGAAGCCAACCACTATGATCCTCGATGAGTATCTGCCTATCATGACTGCCTTCATGTCGTGCTATGATGCACTGATTTCTGGAAACCTGACACCGGTCAGCTTTTAAGCTGATGACTTGGAGCAAATCAACCCAGATGATTTGGAAAAGATGGATATTGATTGGTGTATGGCTATGCTGACTCTGAGAGCCAAAAGATTCATCAAGAGGGCTGGGATGGATAGATTCAAGCAAGGAAAGACTCTAGGGTTTGACATCAAAAAGGTGAGATGCTACAACTGCGACCAGTTGGGTCATTTTACAAGGAACTGCAAGGAGCCATCATCAAAGGAGCAGCATGAGAAGAAGAATTTATCTGGAAAGCAAGCTGCCATCTCTCCCAAATCCACTACAACTTCCAGCTCAACAGCTCTGGTCTGTCAAGCTAATGGACACTATCATTGTGGAGATCAAGAAGGGGAAGCAACTGACAAGGCACTGATGGCAGACATTGAAGACAAAGAAAAATGTGTCATGGTTGAACCAACCAGCTAAGGTAATGTCTATACTTTGCAATGCTAAATATTGTTTAAATGAATTTCAAAAATATAGATTCATCAACCAGGCTTTGGTCGATGAACGAGATCACATAAAGGTGATGTATGATTCTGTGGCTAAAAATGAGAAACTTTACTTAAAGAAAATTCGTGATATTTCTGGAGAGAATCGATCTTTGATTATACAACTTACTACACAAAAGAATAATAATCAAATTTTAACTGAAAGACTTTAAAAGGCTGAAATTTTTTTTTTCAAGTTGAACACATGGGTATGGATTAGAAAATTCTTTTTGGAATCATTGATAACCAAATTCATAAAAAGGTCACAGAAGGCATCGGGTATAACTCTCACCCTCCTCCGTATTCCAAGTCTGGTAGATTTGCTGATATGCCAGTTCCTCATGTTCCCACACCCTTTGTTGTGAATTTATCTGCTGATGATTATATTCATGCTTTAGATTCTGACAATTTTGCTTCCTGTGCAGAGTCAGATTGTGTAGGTTCCGAAGATGATTGTGCTGAGAGTTCTAGTAAGGGAAATGTTTTAAATGAACTTGAGTCGGATGAATGTAATAATATGTCCATGTCAAAACCAGATATTTGTGAACACATTGAAAATTTTTATTTTGGTTCTGTGCCTTCTGAGCATGACAGTTTGAGAAATGCTATTTCTATGTTTAAGAATGCTTTGCCTTTTGTTCCTAAATCTGTAAATGCTATGAGTTGTATTGTAAATTTTAAATGTGCAGGAGTTGTTGTGACTGGCATTCCACAAGAAACAATGAGCAATCTGAAATTTTTTAGATTAAAGGAAGATCAAAGTCTTCTAGAAAGAAATATTGAAGAACGAGTTGCCTCTAGTTCTGATGTCTCAACATCACAATCATCTTCATCATCTTGTGATGATAATTATCAGGCTAAGCCAACATGTGACAAAGTTTGTTTTAGTTGTGGGGAATCCAATCATGTTTTTAAGACATGTAATTTGTCTATATATCATTTTGAGGAAGAAAACGTACCATCTGTTATTCAAAATTCAGTTGATTGTGTTTCAAATGTTTTCTCTAAATCACAACATAGTAGAACTTTGCGACGTAAAAGGATTAAAAATTCTAAAAATTGGTCGAAAAGGATTTGGAAAATTAAGGATTTGGAAAATTAAGAATAATGATCTTTTTGAGAACACATTAAAGGAGGATTCTGACTATGATTTCTGAAATGCATCTTGTAAAACTAAGAAGTTCCAAGTTAACAATGACTTGGGTACCAGTGTCTAAATGATTTATCTTGTGTAGGGATATTCAAGAAGGACTGGAGATAATATCTGGGATGTCGACAGTGGTTGCTCAAGACATATGACTGGTCATTTTTCTTTATTGCAAAATTATCATTCAATGGACGGAGATTTTGTCGCCTTTGTAGGAAATCCAAGAGGAGGAAAGATTGAAGGATAAGGAATTGTGTCCAACGGTGTAAATAGCCTGGAGGACGTCAACTTTGTCCCACAGCTAAAGTATAATCTGATGAGTGTGTCCCAGATTTGTGATAAAGACTTTTGTGCCCTCCTCAGCTCAAGAGAATGTTTGATTCTGAAGCCTGGAGTGGTTATTCCCGAAGACCTAATCCTCATGCGTGCTCCTCGAAGATTCAATACCTACAGTCTGGATATGAATAAGCAATCAGGAATCGAATCCTGCTTTCTTTCAAAAGCTTCAGAGGATGAGTCCTTTCTTTGGCACAAGATATTAGGCCACGTGAATTTCAAGAAAATGAACCGCCTTGTTCGAGGAAACCTCATCACCGGTTTACCTCTAAAAGACTTCTCACTCATGGAACATTGTCTTTCCTGTTCCAAGGGCAAGCAGCACAAATCATCTCACAAGCCCAAAACCATCAATTCCATTGACTCCCCTCTACAATTGGTTCACATGGATCTCTTCGGTCCTGTGAGTGTCATGAGTCATGGAAGGAAATCCTATTGTTTGGTGGTAACGGATGACTTCTCTGGGTTTACCTGGGTATTCTTCCTGGCAAAGAAAGATGAGATGCCAGAGACTTTGAAGATTCATCTCCTATAAATCGAGAATATGTTCAATCTAAGTGTGAAGACTATTCACAGTGATCATGGCACAGAGTTCAAGAATGACATTCTAGATTCTTTCTGTGAAAGTAAGGGTATCTTTCGGCAATTCAGTGAACCTCGTACTCCATAACAAAATGGTGTAGCTGAACGAAGAAACCGTACGTTGATAGAAGCAGCAAGAACTATGATCGTTGATTCTAAGCTTCCTGTCATGTTCTGGGTCGAGGCAGTCAATACCGCATGTTTTGTACAAAATCGAGTTCTCACCACCTAAAGTTGCAACAAGAAACCTTATGAAATTATGTACAAGCGTAAGCCTGATATTGATTTCTTCAGGAAGTTTGGGTGTGTTTGCACAATGCTGAATACTTCTGATCAGCTGAACAAGTTTGAAGCCAAAGCAGATGAATGCTATTTCGTGGGTTATTCCTCTAACCAAAGAGCTTTTCGTGTTTACAACAAGAGACGAAGGATTGTGCTAGAGTCCATTGATATCAACTGGCATGAAAGCAATCATACGGACGCTGGGGATGGTCCTGATTGGCTTTTTGGTGTCGATTATTTGTTTAAATCATTTAATCTTCATGATTTCACTAACATATCTGTCTCAGATAATCCTCTTATGTTTGTGAATATTCTAGGTACTTCTACTACTTCAAGCTCCTCTTCATCATCCACTCAGGAGTCTTCGAACTCTGTGGCAACAAGTGAAACTATTGAGGAAGAAACTCCTCCAATAGTGGATGTTGCTCCACAGTCATCTGTTGAAGGTCCTATTATTGAGGAAGCAGTTCTTCCTGATAACAACATTAGCAATCTGGATGACCACTTGGAAGAGGATGAGATTCCACAGTTGAGAATTCACAAGGATCATCCTACAGACAACATCATTGGTCCACTCAATGTGGGAGTCCAAACTCGTAGTGCCACCGAAGCAATGAATGACGGTCTCTTCACTTGCTTCATATCTCAAGTTGAACCTAAGAATATCAAAGCTGCTTTTCTTGAGACCAGTTGGGTAGAGGCCATGCAGGAAGAATTGCAGCAGTTCAGCAAGTTACATGTGTGGAATCTGGTAGACCTTCCAAAGAACAAAGTCCCAATCGACACTCGTTGGGTATTTCGTAACAAAAAGGATGAAGGGGGAATCGTGATTCGAAACAAAGCCCGCTTGGGGGTTCAGGGGTTTTATCAAGAAGAAGTGATTGACTTTGAGGAAGTTTTTGCACTAGTGGCCGCTTGGAAGCCATCAGAATGTTTCTCGCTTATGCAGCCTATATGGACTTCACAGTTCATCAGATGGATGTCAAAAGCGCATTTCTGTATGGAAAGGTTCAAGAGGAAGTTTATGTCAAGCAGCCATCAGGTTTCATTGATCCAAGTTATCCGGACAGAGTTTACAAACTTGATAAGGCATTGTACGATCTTCATCAAGCACCTCGTGCGTGGTATGAGACGTTATCTAAGCATCTACTTGATAATGGTTTCACACGAGGGGCAATTGACCAAACCTTGTTCAAACGAAAGGATGGTGTGGAAACCATTTTGGTGCAAATCTATGTTGATGATATCATTTTTGGATCCATAAATCCTCAGTTATGTAAAGAGTTCGAGGAAGTGATTCTTTCTAAGTTTGAAATGAGTTCTATGGGAGAAATCAAATTCTTTCTTGGTTTGCAAGTAGATCAGTCTGAGTCAGGAATTCTTATCCATCAAGAGAAGTACGTCAAAGAAATCCTGACCAAGTTCAAAATGACTGAGTCTCATCCTTACAAGACTCCCATGGAAGTTCGACACTGTCTGTCTCCTGATTTGGATGGTGAAAGCGTTGATCAACACCTCTATCGCTTGATGATAAGATCTCTCATGTATCTCACTGCTAGCAGACCAGACATCATGTTCTCAGTGTGCTTGTGTGCACGCTTTTAGGCTAATCCTAAACTCTCTCATTTAATTGCTGTCAAACGTATTTTAAGATATTTGAAGTACATCCAAAACTTGGGCTTTGGTATCCCAAAAATAACTTGTTTGATATTTTGGCATATTCAGATTCAGACTACGGGGGATGCAACTTAGACCGAAAATCCACCTCTGGGGGTTGTCAGTTCCTTGGCAACAGCCGAAGCCGAATACATTGCGCAGCCCTTTGTTGTTCCCAAGTAAGGTGTATCCACTATCAAATGCTTGATTACGGGATCACCTTCAATGAAACCCCCATTCTTTGTGATAACACCGCCGTCCCGTTCAGCATTCAAAAACCAAACATATTGAGATCAAACATCACTTCATCCGTGATTGTGTCAAAAAGAAACTTATCAAAATCGTTGAAGTCAAAACCGACAAGCAAACCGTCGACATCTTTACGAAAGCATTTGATTATGCCAGATTTGAGAAATTGGTGGAGATGCTCGGCATGATAAACTTTTAGTAACCCTTGTGCATATTGTCTTTTGTATTTAAACTTGTTAATCGGGAAGATTTTCAAAAATATTTTATTTTTCTGTATAGTTGTTTCCTTTTTCAGTTTGTGAAAGCAAAACTTTTGGGGGAGAAATTGGAATTTATAGTTTGTAATTAAAAGATTTGCTTTGCATAGTAAAAAATAAAAGAAAATATTTGATTAGTTTATTGTTTGCTTAAGAAATTCTCACTATAAGTATTATATTTTGTTTCAGGAATATCGAATCCGACCTTGTGAGAAATGATAGAGTCTGATCGCACTTCTTGAACATGGAATGGACCATAAGCGATGGTGCTTACTGAGGTATAGCCGGTAGGCCCGACATATGGTTATAACTCTTAAGTAGTGTGAAAACATAATTCTCAATCGTACACGTGTGTTTGAACCCATTTTTGAAACATCTAACCCATTTTTAGCTAAGAAAACTGATTCAATCGGATATAGGCTTATGTGTTTGATTTTGATTCATGCGCCAGGTGACCGTACCACTGATGACCCCGTCTATTTTGCTTACGCAAAGATCTCGGGAGTTAATCTTTTTCCCATCCACTTGGATGATTTGACCTCGCCTGTTTTGCTTACGCAAAGATCTAGAATGTTCGTACCTTTTTTAATATCCATTTGGATATTTTTCTTTTTACAATTTCTGATAATCCAGTTGGATCTTATTTTACTTTTGACGGTGACTTTGACTTACCAAGATGGTACCCTGGTTAACATGTAAGAGATGATAAGATGAATGCGGGTATTTCTTGCGGATTGATACATTTTCAAAACCATTTTATTTCAAAATGTGGGGTACGCTGTGTTTCGTGCTCAAATGGTACCACTTAATCACATGAAATTATTGTACAAGCAAATGTTCGGGTTTATGTTGCACAAATATCGGCTATCTTCAGGGATTCAATGTAGTTGAGTGCAAAATGAAGTGTTTCAAGGGTTTTGACCATACATGATCTCACGTTGGACCTTTTCCAAGGCTAAGTGTTTATATCTTTTTTACTTTTATTTTTTATTACAAATTTCTTAATCTTCATTATTAGCTTGTTTAAATTGTGTACATATGAGAGTTTTCTTTTGTTTCTGTTCAAGTATCTCATGTCACCCGAAACAACATCCCCATCGAAACTACTCAAACCGCCCAAAACTTCCTCCCACCTGAAACCAGTTTGCCCTATCGAAACTAGTAGTTTCGACAAGGGCATTTTGGTCCTTCATCAACACAAATTAAATGTATTCATAATCAGTTTCCGTCGCATGCTCATTCTCACTCTCACTCTTTGAAACCATTTTCACCTTCGTTTTCACACACAAAAGCTCAGATTCATCGGTCTAAGTTTGCGAAATCAGTCTCCCTTGTCTGATTCCTCCGTCGTCGTCTTCATCAGGTTTGATTACTCAAAATTGTTTGCTACTGTTTTATACAGCGATGGCTAGGGTTACATTTTTACCCTTGTTATGACTGAAATCGCGTGTTTTGGGTTGTTTCATGCTTAGATCCTATTTATGAACTCATCATTGTTAATATCTCACTCTTCTTTTGTTTAATTTTGCAGATTTCCTCAAAAAACTTGGTAAGATAAAGTTTCGACACCTCAGGCGAACTCTACCATTCTTATAATTTCTGTTTTTATTTTTTTTTGATAATATGTATATAGTTTTTAGTCTAGTTTTTCTCTACTTTTGAGTGATTGTGTATTTGTTCAGAATTCAGGCATCGAAACTAGTTGTTTCGATTAAAGGGTTTTTTGATTTTAAAATGATGTCTCAGAATTTGAATAGGTTTTCCATCGAAACTAGTTGTTTTGATACCCTTTGGTGCCCGAAACTGTGTATTTTAGATATGCTTTCTTCACCCGAAACTAGTAGTTTCGGTCAGGCCTTTCTGAAATTTTTTCTAAGTGTTGGACTGATGTTTGATAATTTTTCTTATGTTCTGTGCAGATATGGATCTCATATTTGTTAAAAGACACAATGTGTGTACTGTGTTGAATACTACTGATCCCAAAATGCAGACTTTGTAGGATCGGTGAATACAAGATGGTTCTATTCTAGTTGAGATTGGCGGAAACAATCACAACTTGTAGGTCCCTTCGTGTGTGTCGGATCGTTGCATGCAAGTGGTCTACTAGTCAGACTGGGTGCGGAATACCCGTGACTAGGCGGAGAGTCTAACTAAAACAAAGTAAACCAAACACGAAAGTCACAATAAAAGATCTTTCTATTATAAACACTCGACGGTTACAGAGAGATTACAAATTGCGTACTTAACAAACTGAGTTCGTCTAAGGTCTGAGTTCTGCCTACTTATCCTCTGTGAACCAAACCTATTTATACAGACCTGATGCCTGCGCACTTAGCAAGTGCGCAGGACCAAATGCTCTTGCGTACTTAGCAAGTACGCATGGGTCTTCCTGCGTACTTGCTAAGTACGCAGGAGCTTTCTCCTGCGCACATGTAAGTGCGCAAAACACTTAGAAGAAATGCAACATACACTATGTAAAAGTAAATACAACTCGATAAACTATTACATTACGACTCTTACATACAAAGACAAATTACAGACATTAGAAATACAAACTAAGACTCTATCCAGAGTGTTGTCACAGGAAAGTGCATCAACAAACTCCCCCTTGACAACAGCTCGGGATCTTCATCGTCTTCAGTCTTCAATCTTCAGTCTTCACAGCACTGGTCCCTTAGCTTCCATCTTCTTCTTGTAATCAAGGCAGAAATTAATCACCTTGTCATATTTAGAAGCAAGGAGCTTTGTCCATTCGTCCGTATGGACACAGTAGCGTTCCGCTAGTACCTCCAGATCTTTCACAGAAAAGTTAATGAAGCAGACTTCATCAAAGATTCTGATCAGTTCTTTTGGTACTGTGTTCCCACTCTCGGAACGAACCTTTCCCATGATCACAGCCTTGCCCGTTTTTGGATCTACTTACCAGAACCACATGTCACCAAGAATATCCTGAGATAACTTGCTCAAGGTAATCTTAGTTTCACATTGCACTGGCTTGTATACCAATCTCTTTATGTGCTTCTTAGTCACAGGATGTACAGCGTGCTTATCCTTGAATCTTCTAGGCACTTGAGGCTTGAAGTATTCAAATTTCCCTGATCTTGCTTCCCGCTGTAGTGTTACCCACAAACCCATTGCTACTGCATGACTCGAGTGACTCAGCAGATCACGGTTTGCGAGGTTCACAAGGTCGTACTTGGGCAAAGAGTTGAACGCCTCACTGGTTGGTTTCAAGTATTGAACCCCCCCAGATCTTTTGATGGCGAACAACTGATTGTCCTCCTCGAACCTAACAGCCAAGATCATACCTGTAGCTCCGTGCTTGTCTGTGATGGACGTCTTTTGCCACACGGGAGCTGGACCCTTAGATGATGCAGAAGGCATGTCTTTATCTTTTGGTGCCTCTTGGTCCACAGGTGTAGGGTCGACTGGGGAGGCTTCAGTTGTAGCTTCAACATTATTTTCCATGTCAACTGAGCCTGTGTCGAGCAGAGATTCGAGCGATGGTACTTCAAAGATCTCACCATCCCCTAACTCGTACTCTCCTTCCCCGTCGCCCTTGGGAATTTTTATCACCACATCCTCATCTTCATTATTCCAGTCATCACCAGAGTCGATCTCTCCTTCTTCTAGATTGAAGAGAGCATCGATCTATGCTTATTTAGAATAGTCAGGCTCTAGATATAGGATCTCATCATCAGATAAGTCCTTAAGTACTTCAGCACTGACTTCCCTTTCTCACCACCACCACCACCAGATGTATCACCACCTTCTTGCTGAGTAGACTCCCCCTCATCCATTGGAACAGAAGAGATGGGCACAATCGCCAAAGCTTGGTGCTCACCTCCACTAGGACCGGCTTCAGGATCCTTGTCTTTATCATCACCCTTAGTCAAGTCTACTGGATGATAAGGCTCAGCACCAGTGGATGTATTTTCTTTCTCTTTCTCCTTCTCATTCTCTTTCTCTTTTTCTCTGATACCAACGATGAAGATCCCGAGCTGTTGTCAAAGGGGAGTTTGTTGATGCACTTTCCTGTGACAACACTCTATATAGAGTCTTAGTTTGTATTTCTAATGTCTGTAATTTGTCTTTGTATGTAAGAGTCGTTATGTAATAGTTTATCGAGTTGTATTTACTTTTACATAGTGTATGTTGCATTTCTTCTAAGTGTTTTGCGCACTTACATGTGCGCAGGAGAAAGCTCCTGCGTACTTAGCAAGTACGCATGAAGACCCATGCGTACTTGCTAAGTACGCAAGAGCATTTGGTCCTGCGCACTTGCTAAGTGCGCAGGCATCAGGTCTGTATAAATAGGTTTGGTTCATGGAGGATAAGTAGGCAGAACTCAGACCTTAGACGAACTCAGTTTGTTAAGTACGCAATTTGTAATCTCTCTGTAAAAGTCGAGTGTTTATAATAGAAAGAGCTTTTATTGTGACTCTCGTGTTTGGTTTACTTTGTTTTAGTTAGACTCTCCGCCTAGTCACGGGTATTTCGCACCCGGTCCGACTAGTAGACCACTTGCATGCAACGATCCGACACACACGAAGGGACCTACAAGTGGTATCAGAGCATTGCTCTTGAATTCGAGTGTTGTAAGTGAGTTTGGAGACGTTTTTACTGAGTTTTACAAGCAAAAAGAGGTATTTTTGTTGATTTTTGTGATAAAAAGGGTAGCTCTTGAGCACTTTTTTAAAAGCAAAAATCTCTCAAAAACCAATTTTTGTTGTGTATTTGAGTTATTTGAGCATCAAAGGTTGGTTAGAAATAAGTTTCTGACCCTTTGGCTTATTTTCTTTAATCATCAGACCAATTTTTACCATCTTCGGCGATTTTCAGGTTACCGAAAAAGGTTGGTGAGAGTTGCTGAAAAGGTATCCTGCGTACTTACCATTTTTGGCAAAAAGTACAGTCTTCTGCGTACTTACTAAATACGCAAGAGTTATCTCCTGCGTACTTACAAGTGCGCAAGACTGAACTTGTGCGAACTTAAATCATATCCTGCGTACTTAATCATTTCCTCCTGCTTACTTACAAGTACGCAAGAGGAGATCTAAATACGCAAGACCATTTCTCAAGTGCGCAAGGCTAAAACCAAGTGCGCAACTGTGTCTGAATTTTCTGAAATTTGACTAAGTGTTCACTATGTCGAATCTTCAGAATCTTGGAAACCTGCTGAATTATGATAATGAGATCGGTACACCACAGAAACCACCAAAGTTGCTGAACGTGAACGATTATTCTAATTGGAAAGCACGTTTTGAGCACTACATTTCATATACCGACTCATCATTATGGATACCAATCCTTGAGGGATATAAGCATCCTACACACATCTATCTTGATGATGAATTGCCCAAGCCTATCTCTAAGCTTTCTGACGAAGAAAAGAAAGCTTATGATCGAGAAAAGAAGGCACTTGGTTCGATCACTATGGCATTAACTCGGGAATTGTTCCACAGTTTCCGAGGGTATGACAATTCTAAGGATCTCTAGAAAGCCTTACAGAAGAGATTCGAAGGAAATAGTGACATCAAGAAGAGTAAGCAGGATCTTCTCAGGAAGCAGTATGAGTGCTTCAGATTCTTTGAGAACGAATCTTTAGATGACCTCATCTCTAGGTTCTATCATTTACAGACTGAGTTGAATGCTTTTGACCTCAAGTATCCAGATGAAGAGATGGTGGAAAAGTTTTTGGATGCTTTACCACCCAAATTTGAGATGTACACAACCCTGATGAGGGAAAATCCTAAATTCTATGAGTTGACAGTAGAGGAAGCAATAGGAAAGATTCAAGCTCATGAAATGAACTTGAAAAGAAAGGAGAGCTCTGGAAGACCCCAGATACAAGACCCATCTATGTATCATGGGACGACTTCTACATCCAATTCATCTGGCTCTGGAATTGCCCTCTTCACTGGAAATCCTACTGAAGAAGACCACTCAACTGGATGTGGTGGTCATGCTTGCTATGCTTCAGGATCAGGGTTGGGGTCTCATCATCAAAATACCTCAAGAAATCCTCCTGCTACGTCTTCAGCTAACAACTCAGCTATAGCCAGAATAGCTGAAGATCATGTAGCTTTATTCTCATCTTGTATGCTTGCATATGAAAATTTCATAGGTGGCAAGCTTACTGATCCAGAGACGATTGAAGAAGATTTTAATCAAGTGGATCCTGATGACATGGAGGACATGGATATTCAATGGAATATGGCCATGCTTTTGAGGAGAGCCAAGCGTTTCCTGAACAGAACATGAAGAAAGTTTATTGGCGGGCATCCTAATGCCAAGGTCGGGTTTGACAAATCTAAGGCCAAATGCTACAAGTGTCTGAACTATGGACACTTTGCTCGTGAGTGTCATAAAGACAGAGCACCTGCCTCTGGTTTTACCCGACCCAGCCAAGGAAACAGCCATGGCCAAAACAATCCAAACCACCACAATCAAAGCCAAAGTGGAACGTCCAATGCACTGGTAGCCCAACAGGACGACATCTTTGATTGGTGCATTCATCTTGAGGATGCCATCATCGCACAAACACAGGTTGGTCTCATGGCTGAGATCATGGAAATGATGGAAGCAGAAAGAAGGGAAGCTTCTATTGCTGACCCAAAAGAGTCTACTACTGCTGCTACAGAGGAAGAGGAGGAAGCTGAAGGAAAGGAAGCTTCGGTAGCTGAGAAAGAGGAATCGACTGCTGTTGCTCTCATGGCCATTGGAGAAGCAACAAGTTCATCTCATGAGGTAGACTCTAATCCCTTTTCTGTTGTTTCATGTTCTAAGTGTCTAGGGCTAAAACATGAAAACTCTAAGCTCCAAGATAAAATCGAACCCCTAAGTATGGCAGCTCTAAACTATAAAGAAAACGAAAAACATTTTAAAGAATCTATTGACACATTGACAAAGGAAAAATGTGAGTATTCTTTAAAAATGAGCGATCAACAGCTTCACTTAGATATTGCTTATAAGGGGTTGGAAAAACGGAACAATGAAATCAACAAACTGCAAAATGAGATCTTGCAGTTAAAATGCACAAATGAGAAGTTGAAAAACTCTCACTTTGTGGTGGAACACTACGAATCTATAGTGAAGAAAATGAATGGTCTAGGTCTTGGTACCAATGCCATTCCTCCACCGGTGAGCGGGAAGTTTATCAATAGCTTAATAGACATTGATCTCACTTGTCTAGATGAGTCCTCTGATAAGGATGATTCCCCTAAGAAGGATGAATCCTCAAGTAAGGCTAACTCCACATCTAGTGAGGAGTTTGTTACTGCTTCTGAAGATGGGTCGGTTAACTCTTGCCCTGAAGGAGTAGTATATGAGGAGTTGTTGACTGAACAGAAAGTCAAGAAAAACATTATCACTAATGGTGATAATTGCATTTTAACTGAACCTGGTGTCATTGAATCAAATGATAAACTTAAGGTAATGCTTTATGGGGGGTATAAAAACCTTAACCAAGTAAAGAAATAGGCTTTTTCAGCTCACTTTGGGCTTGGTTACAAAGAAAATTTGGAAAAATACTATACTCCCAAAAATCAAACTGTTAAGGTTCAGACTGCTGTTCAGAAACCAACTCCTCCTGCTCATAATGCTGAGTTATCTAAGGCCAGATCTAATGAGCCTTACAAGAGAACTTATGTAGACAAGAGGAACTGTTTTCACCGTGGGTTGGTTGGTCAAATTTTTGTGAACTATCCTTCTAAGAACCAAGGGAAACGGCCTGTTGTTTCACAACCAGCTGTTATCCCCAGGTCATCACCAGTGAAACCATCTCCCAAACATCCAAAGAAAAATGTGGTGAAACCACCAGTCTAACCGAAGGCAAAGCCAAAGATCAAATCTGAGGCCAAACCATCTGTTGCAGGAAAGGTAAAGCAACCTGCTGTACCTCGTGTGTCTACATTTGGTAGTACACGTACTGGTGAGAAATCTGTGGCTAGACTATCTAAGCCACAGAGAAGAAGAAGGAATAAGAGGTTGAGTAAGCTGGAACAGCTGACTAAAGCTCAATCAGGTGAAGCTTCCACAAGTTCACCGGCTGTGGTTGAGCCAAAGTCTCCTGTTCTGGTTAAGAATAAAAAAAGATCCTGGAACAAGAAAGTAAAAGGTTCTCAATCTCCTGTTCCCAAATTCTCCAAAGATTCACAAATTTTGAACAGTCACCATGACTGTGAGTTGAAAGAAGTAGTTTATTTTGAGAAAGAAGGACGACCCAAGACCACAATGGCTTGGGTCTCCAAATCTAACTAATTCTTTTGTGACTCGTGCAGGGACGTCCGTAGGGTACTATCTCTAACCGCTGGTATGTAGATAGTGGATGTTCCAGGCACATGACAGGAAACATGGCCCTGATTCAAGACATTAAACCGTTCAGAGGCGGCTATGTGGCCTTTTCCGGAGAAAAAGGCGGCAGCATCACGTGTCAAGGCGTGGTTTCAAACGGTTGTGTCAGCTTTGATAATGTCAACTTCTGCGAGCAGCTGAAGCATAACCTGTTGAGTGTCTCCCAAATGTGTGATAAGGAGTACTCGGTGATGTTTGACAAGTCAGAATGCCTGATTCTCAAACCTGGTTTTGAGGTTCCCGAAGACTGGATGACTGTATGCCTTGTAAAAAGGGCAAACAGCAATGGAAGTCTCACAAGCCCAAGCTCCAAAACTCTGTTGATATCCCTTTGGAGCTATTACACATGGATCTGTTTGGCCCCATAAGTATCAGGAGTATTGGAGGTAAGTCGTTCTGTCTGGTTGTAACTGATGATTTCTCACGTTTTTCTTGGGTGCATTTTTTAGGTACTAAAGATGAGACTGCTGATATCCTTCAATACTTGATCCTGAGCTTGGAATCTCTTTGCAAGCTGAAAGTTAGAAGGATAAGAAGCGAAAACGAAACTGAGTTCAAGAATAATTTCATGGAGCTTTTCTGTCTTAAGAAAGGGATCCATCACGAATTCAGCGCGCCGTATACGCCTCAGCAAAATGGAGTTGCTGAACGGAAGAACAGAACACTGATTGAGACTGCAAGGACTATGCTGTCGGATGCAAAGCTTCCTGTCACTTTCTGGGCAGAAGCAGTTAATACAGTGTGTCACGTCTTAAACAGAGTTCTGGTAGTGAAGAGGCACAACAAGACTTGTTACGAGTTGATCAACAATCGACTTCCGAATCTTGATTACCTAGTTCCTTTCGGTAGTCCTTGCTCCTTGTTGCTACTGTACAAAGACCGCCAGTCTAAGTTTCATGCAAAAGCGGTGGAAGGCATCTTCTTAGGATACGTTGCCAACTCGCCTTGCAAGAGAGTGTACAACATAGGAACTCGTACTGTCGAGGAATGGTTTGAAGTGGATTGTAGTAAACACAACATTCCACCCGAACCAACAGGTCCAGCTTGGGGTTTTGATTATGATGCGCTATTCAAGTCATTCAATCTTCTTGATATATCTGCAGATGACGCTGCAAATGTCTATGATTTATTGGGTGGCAGCGATGACTCTAGCTTCTTTACTCGTGCTACTGTACCGATTGTAACTCCTAATTCCAATGCTGCATCTGCATCTGGAACTCATGACAGTGATAACAGTGAAGATGTTCTTGTTGTTGGAGATGACGCTCAGGCCAATCCTAACACAACTGTAGGAAATGAAGCTCCAGCTGATACAATTAACATTGAATCTTCTTCCTCTGGAACACAGGAAATGGGGGAGTTAAGCACGAATCTTGATCCAGAAATTCAAGAACCAATTGTACCGGAGACGAGAGTGCATAGGAATCATCCAATTGACAATATTATTGGTGTTCCTAATGCCGGCGTTCAGACTCGTCATCGAACCATCACTGAGAACACCAGTCTTTACACAGAGATACTTGACACTGGTGTCATGGAAACATGTCTGCATGCTACATTCGTGTCCCAGTTAGAGCTGAAGAATGTGAAGGAGGCTCTCACTGACAACTGCTGGATTGAGGCAATGCAAGATGAATTGTCTCAATTCCAAAAGTTGCACGTGTGGGATTTGGTTGACTTACCAAAAGGCTTTCATCCAATTAGAACCAGATGGGTGTTCAAATGCAAGACGGATGATCGTCATGTTGTTGTGAAGAACAAAGCAAGATTGGTTGTTCAGGGTTTTTATCAGCAAGAGGGCTTGGATTAACGGAAGTATATGCCCCAGTTGCTAGAATTGAAGTCATTCGACTGTTCTTGGCTTATGCCACATTTGTCGGCTTCAAGGTCTATCAACTTGATGTGAAGAGTGCTTTCCTTTATGGTAAAGTTCATGAAGAAGTCTATGTCACTCAGCCTCCCGGTTTTGAAGATCCGCATAATATCAATAAAGTGTATAAGCTCGACAAAGCACTTTATGGTCTTCATCAAGCACCGCGGGCATGGTATGAGACATTATCTAAGCATTTACTGTCTAATGGTTTCGATCGTGGACAGATTGACTCGACTCTCTTCATTAGGAAAGCAGGAGGTGACATTCTTCTTGTACAAGTATATGTCGACGACATCATTTTTGGGTCTACCAATGAAGGGATGTGTAGGGAATTCGAGCAGGTGATGAAGTCCAAATTTGAAATGAGTAATATGGGTGAATTGTCATTCTTCCTGGGTCTGCAAGTCAGTCAAAGAGAGTATGGCATTTAGCTACATCAAACTAAGTATGTGTAGGACATCTTATCAAAATACAAGATGAATGATAGCAGTACTTATGGAACACCTATCCCAGTCAATCATGGTTTGCATCCTGACAAAGATGGAAAGGATGTAGACAGCAGATTGTACCGTGGGATGATCGGATCACTTATGTATCTCACAGCTTCAAGACCCGATATAATGTTTGCTGTATGTTTGTGCTCAAGGTTTCAGTCTCAACCGAAGGAGTCACATATGATAGCCGTGAAGAGAATTTTCAGATACCTGAAAGGGAAACCCCGATTAGATCTTTGGTACTCTAAGCAGTAGTCATTCGACTTCAAAGCCTACACTGATTCAGACTATGGCGGTTGTAACCTTGACAGAAAGTCAACTTCTGGTGGATGTCAATTCTTAGGAGACAGACTGGTCTCCTGGCAGTGTAAGAAGCAGTCAACGGTTTCTGTCTCAACTTGTGAAGCAGAATACATTGCTGCAGCGAGCAGTTGTTCTCAGATACTGTGGATTCAGCAACAGTTGAGAGACTACGGCTTAAACTTCACTGGAACTCCTCTATTCATTGACAACAATGCCACCATGTCCATCACAAATAACCCGGTGAAACATTAAAAAACTAAACATATAGAGATTCGCCATCATTTCATTCGTGACTGTGCTGAAAAGCATTTAATTGAACTTGTAAAAGTTCACACGGATGACAATCTTGCTGACCTTTTCACGAAGGCATTTGATCGATCCCGTTTTGAGCATCTTGTCAACTTGATAGGAATGTTCAATCCTGAGTGAAAACTAAGTTTTCTTAACTCAATTCAATACATGAAAGTTAAATTTTTAATTCTTTTAAATTTTCTGTATAGTTCTTTTAGTCTTTAAAATATTTTATAAAAACCAAAAACCAAAACAAAAAAAAATAGAAAATGGAGAAAATTACAAAGTTAACTTGAGAAAAGAGGAAATGATAGTACATCAGAAATGATCTAAACATCTTAGACTGTTCATATGGGAAATGATTGCGTCATGTTTACTTAATTGTTTAAATTATTATGTTTTTAATCTGTTTGTTTACAAGTAATTTGAATTGTCAGTAGGCTGTATGCGTCTTTGAATCACTAGTAGTGTGGAAACTAAATCTAAATTACAACCGTGATTTGAACCCATGTTTGCAAGCGTGTGTGTGTAAAAGAATAGAAAGGATCATTATCAGATAAAGGATGTTAGATTTTGGCAATAATTTTCTTTTGAGATCAGTTTCGGGTTATGTCGTTAGCACAATTAATGCGGTTCATCTCACTGCCCATACTCACAAGTATGCAAGGAGAGATTGAATCAAGACATGTCTCTATATTAACCATTGAGCATGTATTCACCCTTGAATCACTCCTGATTCATTGAAATCGAATCCAGATAAAAGTTGGATCTCCTTACCTGATAATTAAACACCATATCTATTATCCTGAATCATCATCCCGATATTCAAAGAAGAAAATCACATGAAACCAAGACAAATGAATCACTCGATTCTGAATCTTATGATTCCCGATAATCCTTATGGATTCTGCTTGATTTTTCCTGTGCTAATAGATGTAGCTTCATTCTGAGAATTTAGAAAATCATTGGAAAAATCTTAGATGCCTTGAGATAGTGCAAGTTAGAATAGCATATCAGTGGGGTACACATTGTATATCTTATAAATAATACCTTAATACACAAGAATGTGATACAAATATGCTTATAGTTTCAAATCTTATAATATTGTCAACTTGAATTACTTGTCTATATGCTTATTACGTATGAATAAATAGTAATCCATGACATGATCCCATATTCTTTGATGTTTATTTTGTATCGTTTTTGCTAAAAGATAGCCTGATATGATCCTCTGCTCGTGTCTTTGATCAAAAATAGTTTGTGTGAATACTTGTATATTTCTATGAGAAAAGATCAAAAATATTTTAAGTTTATGCATAGTTCAACTTTATTCAGAAAAGCCAAAAAAAAAATATATTTGTATTTAACCTTCCTGAATTGATTTTGAATCCTCCTGATTGAATGCTTTTATCTTGTTCGTTATTTGACTTAAAATCTTCATAATTTGAGTTGAAAGTGTGCGCACATAAGGGTCTCTGCGTACTTGATAAGTGCGCATGAGGTAAACCCTGCGTACTTAACAAGTACGCAAGACTTAAGTCATGCGTACTTAGTAAGTACGCAGGAGTTAAGTCCTGCGCACTTAGTAAGTACGCACGACCAATATGTGTTGGGTATAAATACAGGACTTAGAAAATTTTTTGGGGTTTATCACTTTCAAATCGTTTTCTCTTGTGATATTCCCTCCGATCATCTTCCTCAAAAAATTTCGAGTGTTCCAACCGGATTTTTCGTCCCACTCATTGTATAATCATCATCAAACATTTACTTGGTGAGAATCTCGGTCCGTATCATCCATTAAATCCCAAGTTTTCGACCGATTCATCGACGGTTTTGAGTGTGAAATTATTGACCGATTTTGGTGTTCTAAATACAAATTAAGACCTAAAACTTGTTAATAATCACTAATCGAAACCTATTGACTCCGAATTTGTCCTTAACATGGTTTGATTTTGGCCTTGACCCTCGATTGACCGTTGTTTCCACTGGGTCGTCATCTAGGTCATAAAATTGACGAGTTTAGCAGTTACTTGAGGTGGATAGTGGTCCCATAGGTCTTAATCAAGTATTTCGACCTTGTGGTGACCATAATCCACGGCAATGCCTCACTTCTGTTTGAAATTGAGACTTCTGGAATTTTGGCTAAGTACAAGTCTTGCGCACTTGACAAGTACGCAAGAAGTAATTCCTACGTACTTGTTAAGTACGCAAGAACAAACTCCTGCGTACTTGCTAAGTACGCAGGACCAACACTTAGCAAAATTTCCTAAGTCTGAAATTTACTTCATTGAGTAACTGCTATACTGAGTCATGTTTATCCATTTCCAATGATACGTGTTGTTCTGATTATGTTTTCTGTGTGTTTTTGCAGATCATGGCTCGGGCGTTTTCTAACGAATTCAACCTGTTAGCTAACATTGAACCAGAATGGAAGGGTGCAGCGTTGCAGTACAGAGACATAGTTGATTTATTGAACTGTTCAAGAATCAGCTACGCCATTTCTGCTGACCCTATCGTGTCAAGACCCTATCTCAAACAATTCTGGGAGACGGCGGAGCACGACTGCACGGTATCCCCCAATGTCATTAGGGCTACCGTTGCAGGTCAAGCTATCGCATTTTCTGAAGATACCATTAGAAGGGTCCTGCAGTTCAGAGACCTTGCTACCGACCCGACAGCCTATCCAGACTACTTTATGAATGGGTGTTGGAGGCAACGAATGGGATACGTCGGAGCAAGGGACTATGCTTCTTATAAAAAGATGTGGGTATTAGACCAATGGCGGTATTTCGCCCACGTCATGATCGTGTGCATCTCGTCTTGGAAAGCTGGGAAAGATGCCATGGGTCATGACCTTGCAGCAGCCATGGTCGGCCTTTCGCTCAACAAGGGCTACAACTTCTCCCGCTACATCTTTAAGGCCATCAATGACCAGATCAACACAGCGGAGAGGTTTCGGTTCTTGTTATACCCTCGGTTTGTGCAACTTTTGATAAATGACGCGTTGCCAAACCTTCCTGCTATAGGGGAGAGACTGCAAGTCAAGCGGGTGGACAAAAGAGTATTTGCTCAATTTCTGAAGCCAGGCAGTGTAGAACCTACCCCTGTGCACACAGAACTCTTTGGCCACCTTCTAAATGAAGCATATGTGGCACCTGAAGACTGGAGATGGTATAGCCACGACTCGGACCCTGACATGAGTGAACACTCCGATGAGCAACAAGAACAACACCATCAGGAAAATGATAGTGATGATAGCTCATCTGAGGAAGGAGACGACGAAGGCGGTGATGGTGGTGCTGAGGAATCCAATTCAGAAGAAACAGAATCAAATTCTTCCGATTCCGATGACGCACCATCACAAGCACACCCCAGGAGATCGGCACAGGTAACCCTACCTGAGTTGTCCTCCAAAAGCAAGCGACAAAGCTCGAGCAGCGATTATGAGCCAACATCTAACTCTGACGCTGCTCTAGAAAGACAAAGACGAGAGCGTGTTCATAAGAACAGAGGAGATAGGCAAGAGGTTGCTATCCCCATGGTAGTAGAGGTCCCGACTGTGCAGCAAGTACAAGTTCCAGCTGCCAGTCCAGATTCAGCCTCTACCCCACTAGAACAGCAATTGCATCGAAGGAGGAGAAGGCCACAAGTTCAAGCTGATGTGCAGTCACGACGATCACAGAGGAGATTCCTGTGACGGTGACCCTCCCTACTCCAGCCGTCCAGGTGACGGTGACTACTCCACTTCTCACGGAGTCAGTCACCATCACCCCAACCATAACACCCACTCCCATCATTACATCCCCACACCCACCTCACACCACTGAGCCGTCAGGTCAACCCTTCAACTATGGTGATTTCTCACAAGGGTTTGACTTTGACACAATTTTCTCCTCCCCCATCCATAATGCTGAAGCCTCATCATCTAGGCATTCTGATCCGTATGAAGCAAGGATCAATGTCTTAGAAACCCAAGTTGCTGAACTGTTGAAGACCATTCAAAAGTCGAAGGAGGAGTCTGATGCTCAACAAGCACAGATCAACTCCCTGGCCAATGAAGTTAGGATTCTCCACAGCCAGAGGATAGGGACAAATGAGCAACTGAAGAATGTTATGGCACAGAACGAGCTGCTGATGAAAACCAATGAAATGACTCTAGGCCACAGAACTTCACTTGAGCTAAGGATGGATTTGCAGAGAAAAGAGCACGAAGCGATGGTTAAATTAGTTGAAGAACTGACCAAGAAGCTTGGTGCTCAGGGGGAGAAAGAAAAAGAAAAAGAGAAAGAGAATGAGAAGGAGAAAGAGAAAGAAAATAAATCCACTGGTGCTGAGCCTTGTCATCCAGTAGACTTAACTAAAGATGATGATAAAGACAAGGATCCTGAAGCCGGTCCTAGTGGAGGTGAGCACCAAGCTTTGGCGATTGTGCCCGTCTCTTCTGTTCCAATGGCTTAGGGGGAGTCTACTCAGCAAGAAGGTGGTGATACATCTGGTGGTGGTGGTGAGAAAGGGAAGTCAGTGGCTGAAGTACTTAAGGACTTATCTGATGATGAGATCCTATATCTAGAGCCTGACTACTCTAAAGAAGCACAGATCGATGCTCTCTTCAATCTAGAAGAAGGAGAGATCGACTCTGGTGATGACTGGAATGATGAAGATGAGGATGTGGTGATAGAGATTCCCAAGGGCGACGGGGAAGGAGAGTACGAGTTAGAGGATGGTGAGATCTTTGAAGTACCATCACTCGAATCTCTGCTCGACACAGGCTCAGTTGACATGGAAAGTAATGTTGAAGCTACAACTGAAGCCTCCCCAGTCGACCCTACACCTGTGGACCCCGAGGCACCAAAAGATAAAGACATGCCTTCTGCATCATCTAAGGGTCCAGCTCCCGTGTGGCAAAAGACGTCCATCACAGACAAGCACGGAGCTACAGGTATGATCTTGGCTGTTAGGTTCGAGGAGGACAAGCAGTTGTTCGCCATCAAAAGATCTGGGGGGGTTCAATACTTGAAACCAACCAGTGAGGCGTTCAACTCTTTGCCCAAGTACGACCTTGTGAACCTCGCAAACCGTGACCTGCTGAGTCACTCGATTCATGCAGTAGCAATGGGTTTGTGGGTAACACTACAGCGAGAAGCAAGATCAGGGAAATTTGAATACTTCAAGCCTCAAGTGCCCAGAAGAGTCAAGGATAAGCACGCTGTACATCCTGTGACTAAGAAGCACATAAAGAGATTGGTATACAAGCCAGTGCAATGTGAAACTAAGATTCCCTTGCGCAAGTTATCTCAGGATATTCTTGGTGACATGTGGTACTGGTACGTAGATCCAAAAAATGGCGAGGCTGTGATTATGGGAAAGATTCGTTCCGAGAGTGGGAACACAGTACCAAAAGAACTGATCAGAATCTTTGATGAAGTATGCTTCATTAACTTTTCTATGAAAGATCTAGAGGTACTAGGGGAACGCTACTATGTCCACACGGACGAATGGACAAAGCTCCTTGCTTCTAAATATGACAAGGTGATTAAGTTCTGCCTTTATTACAAGAAGAAGATGGAAGCTAAGGGACCGGTGCTGTGAAGACTGAAGATTGAAGACTGAAGACGATGAAGATCCCGAGTTGTTGTCAAGGGGGAGTTTGTTGATGCACTTTCTGTGACAACACTCTGGATAGAGTCTTAGTTTGTATTTCTAATGTCTGTAATTTGTCTTTGTGTGTAAGAGTCGTTATGTAATAGTTTATCGAGTTGTATTTACTTTTACATAGTGTATGTTGCATTTCTTCTAAGTGTTTTGCACACTTACATGTGCGCAGGAGAAAGCTCCTGCGTACTTAGCAAGTACGCAGGAAGACCCATGCGTACTTGCTAAGTACGCAAGAGCATTTGGTCCTGCGCACTTGCTAAGTGCGCATGCATCAGGTCTGTATAAATAGGTTTGGTTCACAGAGGATAAGTAGGCAGAACTCAGACCTTAGACGAACTCAGTTTGTTAAGTACGCAATTTGTAATCTCTCTGTAACCGTCGAGTGTTTATAATAGAAAGAGCTTTTATTGTGACTCTCGTGTTTGGTTTACTTTGTTTTAGTTAGACTCTCCGCCTAGTCACGGGTATTCCACACCCGGTCCGACTAGTAGACCACTTGCATGCAACGATCCGACACACACGAAGGGACCTACAAAACTAAGCAATGTAAACAAGTAAACAAGAAAAATACTGATAAACGCAAATTGTATTAAGCTTCAAAGATTACAAGATTAGAGAGAAAATTCTTAAGAAAAAGCACACTTTTACAATGACTCTAAGTGCTACTTATATAGTAACTTAGAATCAAGACAGACCCTTGATTCTAAGGATCAGATCTAACACAAGCCGTTGATCTTGTATTGAAGCTATTCTACATGTAATGACAATAAATACTACAAAAGTTATCTTTACTCAAACGTCTTCTTAGGCATCATTGCTTGAGTCCTTGGAAGAAGAGCGTTGTTGCCTTTTATTGTCTTGCACCAGTAACATTCTTTCTGCGTGGAGTGTGTCAGTGTTGCAGTAGAAAGTTGTCAGTGGTAATAGTTGCTTTATCAAAGCCAGTCAGCTGCAACGTTTGATCTTCAAAGGGAATGGCTATCAGCAGCAATGTTGTTGATCAGCAGTAAGACATAACTGTCCACAGCTGCTGATGATTTGCCTATCAGCAGCAACTTTGGTCTTCAGTAGATTTAGCTATCCGTAGCAGATTTGTTCTTCAGAAGAAGAACAAGTATCCACAGCAGATAAGCTTATCCGCACCAGTTTGTCGATCTGCAACAAACTCTGAGGTCCACATCAGTTGTACTTAGAGAATTTTGTAGCCATCAGTCTTTATTTCTACAAACTCCCCCTAGACTGATGCTACCAAAACTCTCTTACTGCTTTTGGTGCTGAAGCTTTTCCATGTTGCAGACTATCCTTTCTACCTCATAGCCTCTTGGGTCCTGGCTGGGATTGTTTAGAGGAAGCTCAGATAGAGTCTTTATGTCTTTCCTTGGCATTTTGAAGATGGCCTTGCTTGAACATATCATCTTCTGTCCTTTAACATCAATCAAAATAAACTCGTTGGTATCAGCCTTGAAGGACCAACTGGTGAATGGAGAATGGGATTGAAGAGGTTTGGCATCAATGATTACATCTTTACTAGGGTTGAAGTGATGTTTGATTGCTAGCAAAAGATGTCTCCCACCTTCATTCTCTGGCTTATGGGCTTCACCCAACTCCAATATTCTTCTTAGATCTGAGTCTGGGAGTTGCAGTACCTCATCAACAGATTTATAGATAGATCTTTTAAGTGTTTCCTTTCTCCTGAAGACTTCAAACCATTTGTCTTGAGTGTCTTAGAACCAGAAAACTATTTCTCTTGAGTCTTCTGGTGTGATGGTAGGTTTGTTTTCTTCTTGAAAGGCTGCTGATGAGGAGGAGCTGGGTGGAGGGATTTGGACTTTGTGGGAAAAGAGGAATGAGGTCTAGGCTAGAGAGTGGAAGTATGGTGGGAGGAGGAAGTAGTGGATGAGGGAGAAGGCTTGGGTTTCTTTGATTTGTGTTCAGCATTTTGAGTTATCACCCTTTTCTTGGAGTCTGTCTTCCCCAATCTTTCTTCCTCTTCCTTCTTGACTTTGGAGTACAAGGCTTGCAAGTTCATGAAACTCATGGGGCCTAACCTTTTTCCACTTTCTCCTCTGGCCTTTAGGAAGTCAGTCATGACCTTCCTTTCTTCATGCTCCTTATGTTGAATGCAATGGTCTTCTTGGATTTTTGCTTGGCTTTTTCTTCTTCTTCATCCCTTTTCTTATTTTCCAATTGACCTTGCTGACCCATGAAGGCTCTGTATATTTCTTTATTTGATAGTTTCTCAAGGTAGTCTGCATCCTCACCTTGAGAATTCAGAGCCTTTATCCATTCTTCTCTCATTTCTTTGGCTAGTACAGAATCAGTTATTCTGAACTTAGCCTCTTCCCTTTTCTTCTTCTACCTTTCTTCTTCTTTATTAAACTGTTCCTGCAGCTGAAGAGCTAGGGCTTCATCTTCTTGTAATTGAGAAGCTGCAGGAAATCTGGCTTTGAGATCATCCAGCTGTTTAGCATACAACTGGATTTGTTGTTCTCTGAAGAGCATGGCAGCTTTTCTTTCTTGCATTTTTCTTAGCTCTGCCATCTCTTCTTCTTCTTCTTCTTCTTCTTCTTTCCTCCCTTTCCCTTTGCTCTTTCATCAGTCTCTCTTACACCTCTTCAGTCATTACTCCCTTCCCATTAGCTTTGGTTGATGCCTCTGCTCTAGCTTCATGGATCACAACAGTAGATGTTTTAGATACTGTTGGGATCTCTGCTTTAGCTTCATTGGTAGTTTGGGGAGTGGATGGGGGAAGGTTTCTTGATTCATCTTCTTCCCATTCATACCCAGTTACTTCCTTCCAACTTTTCCTTCCATCCTCCAACTCTGTTCTTCTAGATTCTGTTGCAGTGTTCAGAGTGGCGGTTGGTGAGGAAAGAAAAGAGAAATATGAGTCAGAGGAGGCATCTTCTGCAAGGCGTCCCTCCTTTTCAAGACGAGCTTTGATAGTCTTGATCATTGCTTGGATCTCTAAGGAGTTGACAATGCAGATATGTGTTCTGAGCTAAAAAATGTTGTATAGGAAGTTTGAGTTGAGGAGTAGGATCTCATTGATGTGGTTGAAGAAGACAGATGATCCATCACTCAAACAGAAGGTGAACTCAGAGGGCCCAGTGCACGACCATCCTAGCACTGCCAGTCCCATGACCATCTCATTGTGTATGAAGCTTCTCCAGCAAATAGTTTCTTCATCAGTTAAAGTACTGCTCCTGATCAGGTCAAGTCTACCTGGAGCTGGTCGTTGTGCTGCTGCTGTAGAAGATTCTGCGCGGTTTTTAGGATATGCCACCCTGTTTGCTTCTTCTAATAGTGCTTCAAACCAGGGCAGATTTTCCTCCATTAAGTCTTGGAACCTGCAGATTGCAAGTTTTGCTGAGAGATCTGAAGAGGTGTTGATGCAGCTGGATAAATATAGTTCAAGCACTTGAAGAGGATTTAGTGCATCCCAGTTCAGCTCTTCTACTCTGCTGAACTCTTTCCCAATCCAGAATCTCTCAGATTGACCATCATACCCCCAAGCTAGTATGGAGTCAAAATCTAGCTTGTCTGCAGTCAGTGTGAATGTGGGGCAGTGGTTAGACTTATTATGGCCGCTACTTCAGGAAGAGTGCTGACTGATGGAGGTGTGTCTTCATGGTGACTTGTATTTGTCAACACCTCATCAAAAGCTCGAACAACCAACTTCCAATCCTCAGTGATTTCTTCCTCTTTATCTACTGAGTCTGGCAAGTCATGAACTTCAAAAAAGTCAGGTTTGAATAAAGAACTTTGTAATGCAGCCTGCTCCTGTATCCAGTACTCAAGGCTGTCAGCATCATCTTCTACTGTGACTATCTCCCCCTTTTTGGTTGCATCAGTGTAAAGGGTTGCATCTGTTTGAGTTCCCACTGATACATGGGAAGGAGTAGGCACAGTTGGGAATTGATGGGCTTCATGCATAGAGATTTGGTGCCTTAGTTTGGACACTTCAGCCTCTAGCATAGCCACCCTGACCGTCAATTCCATATTTTTGAGTTTCAGACTGTCCTCATCCATAGTTGTGGAATCCTTGCCTCTTCATCTCCATCACCTTGGTTTTCTTGGCACCTGGGGATTCTTCTCAGTGAAGAGTGTTTCAAAGGAAACATCCTCACTGTGAGTTGCCATGGTTAGGGTCTTAGTGATGTTATCACTGTCCTCCTGGTTAGTTGATGTACCAGGAGTAGTGACAGCCCTTTCCACATTCACTCTATCAGTACTCCCAGAGTGAACCTTCTTGGGTGATGAACTTGGGTTAGGTGCACAAGCAGCCAAGTCAGTCAATACCTCCGAGATAGTGGTTGTTTGAGAAGGTATACCATCTTGACAAGGTGCCTCTGCACTTAAGTTCAGAGAAGAAAAATAATGGAATGGCTCAGTGGGTTGTTCTATGGATCCAGGATATGATCCTGATCCTAATAGAGAAGCTTCCAAGGAAGTCTCTCTAATGATATAGCTATCCCTTTTGGTATTCTCATCAGAATTTTGGGATTCTGAATGAGGGCTTTTAGGTTGGGATTGGGCCTTTGAGACAAGAAGAGAAGGAGTCTTCTTGCTCCTTTTTCTAGTATATTTTGCCGCAACTGGGGCCCTTTGTTACAGTTGAACGATAACCTCCAAAACAGGTGTAAGTAATTTATGTGCCTGTGCATCCTTAGTAGTATGCACAGGGGTTCGAACAGTGGAAGCAGATTGTTGTTCAGGATGTGAAGAGGAGGGTGTGGGATCAGTATCAGCTGGGATTGCTAAACTGTCACCCTGGGTACTTTGTATGTTCATCATTGTAGATAACAATGGAACATTGACCCCTGAGAACTTTTTAGAAACAGTTCTCATACTTTGAAGAATGTTATTTTTATGTCTCAGCATAAGATAGATTTTTACAGATTTTGAAAGATCTTTTAATTCGTTATTGAAAACCTTCTGCAAGAATCTTGGGTGCATAAAAAATGATTGCTTTGCACCTTCTTGAAGGTTATATCACAATCCTTCAAAGATGATATGTGCAAAGTTGAAACCCTGGCCAGAAACCATACCATGAACAGCAGAGGCAAGTGCAGAGCTCACATGATGCCATCCATTTCTCTTCTGGGATATGCATTGTAGTGTACCCTATGGATACAAAGGTCCTCATGTATTCTTCCTTTGAGTATGAAATGGCGGCCCCCTCGTCTTGAAGCTTAAGATGTTTTCGTAGAGTAGCTTCAGTGATGGTGATGTCTTTGCCATATACCTTGGCTTGGATTTGGGGTATCCCCTATTTGGTAGAGTAGACGGTAGAGTTCCAGAAGTCCTCCATGTGAGGGATGTAAATGGTTGGGTTTACAGTGAGTGCATGGTGTATATTTGATCGACAGAGAAAGTCGATCATGTCATTGAATCCCTCGGACTTCTTTCCTTTGATTAAGTATGCCGTGAGGTTTTGATAGTCGATCATGTCATTGAATCCCTCAGACTTCTTTCCAATGATTAAGTATGCCGTGAGGTTTTGATATGGAGAGAACATATCATCGGGATGGTTTATGTCTACCTCTGCCATTTTGTTGGGTTTGGAGGGAAAGAGGAAAGTTTTTGAAGGGTGGTTAAGGATGGAGAGCTTTGAATGTTGTGGAGGCTTGAGAAAAAGTGATGGGAGTTAGGGTGAAATTGAATGTGAAGAGGTGGTGAAGAAATTTGATTTGTGTTATAACGGCAGAGGAGAGAAAAAGCAAAAATACTTGTATAGTACAACCTTGTTCACTTTTTACTGTTACAACTGTAATACACTAAAGCAGTCATGTTAAAGACTGAAAGTGATTTTTTTTACATCGGGTAAAGGTTAATTTGGACTTAGATTTACCCATCAGCAGCAAACTTGGTTGCTGCGGATGGTTAAGCCTACCCGCTGCAAGCTTGGTTGCTGTTGATGGTTAAGTCTGTCAGCAGCAAACTCAATTGCTGTTGATGGATGCAATAATCCACAGCAAGGATGTTGCTGCTGACAGCCTTAAAGCTATCCGCAGGAAACTTGTTTCTCCTGATAACTTAAAGCAGTCAGTGGCAAATTCTTGGAGGAATTTTGGCTTTCCAATGCTGAACTGGTGGTTTTCCAGCTCTCTTTGCTTTGTCAGCAGCAGATGTTGCAACTGAGGACTTTGGCTTATCAGCAGCAGATTTTGTTGATACTGATGGTTTTACTTGAGCAACAGATCTTGGTTGCTGCTGAAGACTTGTCTTTGGGTCGCTTGGGCTTTAATAGATCAGCAACATTTTTGTTGGTTGCTGATGGTTTAACTTGGGCAGCAGCAATCTTGGTTGCTAATGAAGACTTTTCCTTTGGTTGCTTGAGTCTTACTTGATCAGCAGCAGTTTTGTTTGCTGCTGATGGTTTAATCTTCGAAGTATGCCTACCCTTCTTCATCTTACTGATAGGCTTTTATTGAAGAGGAATTTGATGAAGAACCTGGTTGAGAGGATTAAACTTACAATTTGCAGCAAAGTGGTCTGATTCACCACAGATGATGCAATATTGTTGAGGTTTTGGCAGATGCTTTCTTGGTGGGGATAGAGAGTTTCTGAACTGAGTTGCTTTGGCTTCAAAGCTTCTTACCTTTTTGTTCTTGTTTGTTTTCTCAAAAGCGTGTTGCTTTAGGTTTCTTTGTTGTTGAAGGTAATAGAAGCAGGTGCTGGCAGTATGATTGTATTTCCCACACAGAAAGCATGATTTAGCCAGTTTGTCACTTTGAAAGTACACATAGTCCTTTCTTTTGAACAAGTCTTTGAAGTTCCAAGGGTGTGCGCTGTTGTGCTGAAATGTGGCTTCTTCCAATATCTTTTGAACATATGGAGCTCTCTCTCTAGGCGAATGACATATGTCAAACACCTTCCTTTGTTGGATTGATTTGGATTGAGGCTTTGAGTTGGTGGAGGTTGAAGACTGTCCCTTTTCAACAGTTAGCTTTCTTCCTTCTGGAGGATAGCTGATTCTGATTTGTTTGGTTGGTTGAGATACTGGTACTGTTTTTGAAGGGATGAAAGGACTTGGATTTTTGGCTTTAATAACTTCAAAGGTAGGTGGTGATGAAACTTTATTGGTTTCAGTGGAGTCTGAGCATGTTGACTCAGACTCGGATGAAGTAGTGCATTCTTGAATAGGGGTTTCTTGGACAGCAGGGTCAAGATTTTGGTTGGCCATGTCAAGGTTGGAAAGATTGAAACTTGGTTCATGAATGGCTACATAGTCAGCGGGTGGAGGAACAACATTGTAGGGTTGTTCAGCTTGGAATCCAAGACCAGCAGTTACCTTTTCATGAATTTGAGCATCCAAAAGTCTTTGCAGTTTTTTGGATGCAAACTCATATTTTTCTACGTGTACCTTTTGGTCTGCTAATTCGGCCCTTGTAGCTTTTAACTTAACCAGAAGATCATCAATTTGAGTTTCAAGGTTTGTTTGTTCATGTTTTAATGATGAAATTTCTTTCTTTAAACAATCAATCTTTTCCTTGTAACTGTTTTCAACCTTTTTAAATTCAGATTTCATTTGGTGAAATTCTTCATTTTGATCTATGAGATTCTGGTTATGTTTCCTGTATCCAAGGACCTTATCAATACAAGCTTGAGTACAAAGATTTTCATATACCTGAGGTGGTACCTCTGATGTGTCTGCCATGAGAGCTTGATTGTTGGCGGGAATATCCTCATACTGGAAGCTCCAGTCAAAGTTAGCAGTTCCAACAACTGCACAAGCTGCAGTTTGTGCAGGAGGAGTGGCCTACTGCTGTTGTTGCTATCTTGGCTGAGCTTGGTCTGGTATGAGCAGCAGCTGGGTTTGTCTTTGGTGCCTTGCATTCTCTAGCAAAATGACCAAGTTGGTTACAGTTGTAACACCTCAATTTGCTTTTGTCCAAGCCAACCCTGGTGTTAGAGTTGTTGCTTGGAACGGGTCTTCCTGTTCTTGAGTAGAACCTTTTTGATCTTAGAGAGAGCATGGCATAGGAGTGCTGTATATCCATTTCTTCTAGATCATCTGGATGAAAACATTCCAGGTCTTCCTTGATAGAGGACAAATTGCTTGAGTTTTCAGAGACACAAGCAGCAGAGGTTGATGTTTGAGGTGGGGCTTCAAGAAGAAATGGTGAGTTGTTTGATTGAGAGGTTGGAGTTTGGGGATGAGTGATGATGGGAGGATAATAGTTGCTTGAACTAGGACCTGAGTGGTCAGAGTGGAGGGCAGAGGAGGTGGTGGTGGATGTTGAGGCTGTTTGGTAGCTTGAGCTTCTTTCCTTGGCCTGGATTGTCTCTAATTCATAGGTCTTTAGCATACCGAAAAGCTCAGTCATCTGTAGAGTCTTCAGATTCTCAGTTCTTCTGATGGACACTGTGTAGAGTGTCCAACAACTGGGTAGAGACCTGATGAACTTCTTGAGAATATCTTCATTCTCCAGCTTCACTTTTGAGCACTGCAGCTCACTTACAAGATAAGTATATCTGTTATATAAAACAGTTAGAGACTCACCTTCCTTCCAAACAAAGTTTTCATATTGCTGCTTTAGGATGTCTCTTCTGTTTTCTTTTATGGATTTCCACATCCCATATTATTGATAGCAGAAGAAGCTTTCCATTATGTTCTTCCACATATCATAGTCTTCTCCAGACACCAGTCTTGGTGGTCTGCTGATGCTTCCAATGTCTTCAACTCCATTGTTATGTGCCATTTCTGATTTGTGATAATGGGTGACTTTAGCAAAGGGATAGTTTTGAATAGAACCAGAGAATGATTAAACAAGTGTGAGTTTGTTTAATCTGTGAGCCAAAGTTCTGATACCACTTGTAAGATCGGTGAATACAAGATGGTTCTATTCTAGTTGAGATTGGCGGAAACAATCACAACTAAGCAATGTAAACAAGTAAACAAGAAGAATACTGATAAATGCAATTTGTATTAAGCTTCAAAGATTACAGAGAAAACTCTTAAGAAAAAGCACACTTATACAATGACTCTAAGTGCTACTTATATAGTAACTTAGAATCAAGACAGACCCTTGATTCTAAGGATCAGATCTAACACAAGACGTTGATCTTGTATTGAAGCTATTCTACATGTAACGACAATAAATTCAACAAAAGTTATCTTTACTCAAACGTATTCTTAGGCATCATTGCTTAAGTCCTTGGAAGAAGAGCGTCGTTGTCTTTTATTGTCTTGCACCAGTAACATTCTTTCTGCGTGGAGTGTGTCAGTGTTGCAGCAGAAAGTTATAAGTGTCAATGGTTGCTTTATCGAAGCCAATCAGCTGCAACGTTTGATCTTCAAGGGGAATGGCTATCAGCAGCAATGCTGTTGATCAGCAGCAAGACACAACTGTCCACTGCTGCTGATGATTTGCCTATCAGCAGCAACTTTGGTCTTCGGCAGATAAGGCTATCCGCAACAGATTTGTTCTTCAGCAGAAGAACAAGTATCCGCAGCAGATAAGCTTATCCGCAACAGTTTGTCGATCTGCAGCAAACTCTGAGGTCCACAGCAGTTGTACTTAGAGAATTTTGTAGCCATCAGTCTTTATTTCTATAGACTTCATACCTGTACTCGATTTCTTAGCCAAATCCAATATCAGCTTTGCTATAAGCCACAACCTGCAAGTGTTTGAAACTACTATAAGGCAATTCTAGAGTACTGCAACTACAACAGTTATAGACAATGTGGAGCATATCAGGGCTACAATTCATAATCAAGAAGTTCTATTATCTAAGGCAACTATCAGAGAGGTGCTGCACTTTAATGATAATCATGAAGCACCGGTGGAATTTCCAAGTTTTTATGTTAAAGAATGTTTTCAGAAGGTTGGGGCATCCAGACAAGTTCAAGAGCGGACATATTATCAAGAATGCCCTTCCACCTATATGGAGATACATTGTACATGTCTTTATTCACTGTCTGTTTATCAGAAAAGGTGGATTTGATTCAGCCAATGCCATGGTGGCATCTGCAGTCTTAGGATTGATTAAAGGGAGGGACTACAACTTCTCTGGGCTAGTGTTTGGGCAATTGAAAGAAAACTTGACTGGAGGAGTGACGGAAAAGTTCTTGGTCTATCCTAGGTTTCTTCAGATTATTATCAATCATCTCCATCCTAACTTGCAACAAGATGGACATGTATTCGTCTTTGATCATATGACTGCCAAGACCCTAAGCTACATGAAGAGTTCAAGCAAAAGAACCAACAGAGTGATTGCTGATATTCCTCTGTTTGGTCATATCTTGGGTGAAGAAGAAGAGGATGTTCCTGACATAGATCCACAACTCCTAGTTGAATCATCATCTGAAGAAGAAGAGGCAGAACAAGGTCAAGGGAACCAAGAGCCAGATGTTAATGCTGACCAACAGATAGAGCAAGATGTTGAACAACCTATCTTGGAAGCTCCTTTCGTGGATCAATTGTTATAAAATCTTGAGCCTGTGATTGAAGAGCAACCCGTTGAAAACATAGAATCAGAAATACATGATGAAGCTGAGTCAAGTGAGACCTTGGACGAAGGCATCTACGGTACAAAATATGATCAGTAGGACTATGAGTCAGAAGATGATGGGCAAACTGAACCTCCTGCATCCTCCTCCAAGAGACAAGCTGAATCAAGTTCTGATTATTAAAAGGAAGAACCCCTAGCCAAGAAAATCAAGACAGGACTGGAGTCCTTAAGTTCTTTTTCAGAATCACTGTTTGACACTCCTGAACACTTAACCCCCACTCGCTCACCTACTAATATTCCACCACCTTCACCACAACCATCTCCACTACATACACCTGTTCCTACACCACCTGCATCCCCTGTCCCTGACCATCTGTCCCAAGGGTTAAAAACCTAAGCCTGGAGGTAAAAAGGTTACAGGAAACAGTAACTAAGCAAGATGAAGTGATTGAGAAACTAAAGGCTGAACTAAGAGAGAGCAATGAAGAAGTGAAAGATCTTAAACTGGAAGTTGGCGGCTTACATACCCAACTTGATGTTCAGCAAACCCAACTGGAAACCCAACAGAAGATAATCTCTCAGCAACAACAAGAGTTTAAAGCCTTATCTGATTCTGTTGAACAAATCAAGGCTTCAATGATTAAATCTTCTCAACAAGAAACCCCTTCAGCAGCTCAGGGGGAGACCACTTCTGCTGGTGGACCCTCTTCCCTTGCCTTTGTTTCAAATACTCAGTCTGCACTGACAATCTTCACTAGTCAAGTTTCCAAGACAAAGGATGATGTGGAGGTCAAGATTGAAGAAACCGGGTATGATCTTCCATCAGTTAGTGTAAGGAGAGCCAATAGAGAAACAACAAAGGGAGTAGAATTAAGTGTTGATGTGGTTATTCTTGATGAAGAGGAAATTGGGTCAGATCATGAGCTGAATGCTCTTCTTGATGAGATTGACAATTATGGATTTAATGATGATTATCCAGAAATATTGGCTACATAAGATCTGCATGAAGAAAAGGTGAGATAGTTCACAGAGGAAGGAGAAGAGATCCAAGCACTCTCTGATGATGATGAAAACAGTGTTAAAGTTGATCTGGTACATACTGAACGAACCCCCATTGAACCAACTCAAACAGCTAACACTGAATGCACCCCAACTGAACCAATCAATGCTCCTAAACCAAATTCGGACTATCCCGACCCTAAAAGGCCTTGGATGAGAAGACTGCCTGTAGAGGAGCTTCCCAAGTACTATGAATGGTTCACAAAATACCAAGAGCTGAAAAGGCCCCCCGTGGGATGGAAATATGACAATGAAAGGGGCTTATACATAGTCAGGAGATACAAGGGAGGAGTAGAACACTTTAAAACTCCTCATGAGTTCAGCTCCCTTCCTAGATATGATCTTAGGGAACTTGCCAAATTACCCCTATAGAATCCTGGAAAAGTCAATGAGGCATGCAACTTTGAGCTGTTCCTGAAACAAGTAGCCCTCAAATACTTCAGGTCAATGAAGACCACTCTTCCAAAGAGAATTATATCAAAAACCAGGATTTATCCTAGAACACAAAAGCCCTGGGTAAGCCTTCGGTACAAGCCAACAGAAACTGTCAAATCAATCATACTGCCACGATCAGTACCGGTCCAGCTACAAAATTTTAGAAAATGGTTTTACAACTCAACCATCGGAAGTGCTGTGATCGAATGTGAAGGCAAAGAAGACATTCATATATTTGAGCCAATGGAGCTTCTAAAATTTCAACCTAAAGATCTTGAAGTATTATTCAACAACTGCATCAGACTCTTTCATGGAGATGATGAAGCTGATGCTAAGGCCTATCAAAGAGTGGTGTCATTGAATGCCAAGCCATTTTTCAAGAAAACAAGTCAAGAGCCAACTGCTTAGAGAAGTTGAAGACATTTATGCAACAACTTAGGGGGAAATTGTAGAGTCTTATTTTTTGTATAAGCTATTGTCATCAATGTATTTCTTTTAAACATTATTTAGTTTAAGTTTTGATTACTTGTAATTTCTTTTTATGTAAATTTCTGTTTTATTTCTAAGTCTGGGCCATCGAAACTATCTAGTTTCGATTGAGGTTTGTTCAATCGAAACTAGTAGTTTCGATAGATGGGAAGTTTCGATAGGTTGTTTCACACTTGCAAATGCTATACCGAAACTAGTAGTTTCGGTGAGCATAGTTTCGAGCCTGTCAGCTTCCTATAAACAACATAGTTTGAGAATGTTTAGGGTGTGAGTAGCGGCTGTATCCCTGAATTTTCTCTTTCAATGTTCTTGAAGAATCAATACAATCTGCATTTGTTTAATGCTTTGTTCTTACATTATCATGTCATATTTGTGTTGATTTTGTGTGTGGTTAACTGTTATCTTCACCAATTTTGTTTCTACCCTCTGTTTCACCATCATACACACACAGATTCCGCCTGTGTGTGTGTAATCGATCTGTTGAGTGATTTCTGATTGAAATCTGGACCTACACCTTAAATAATAACGAAATAGGGATGGAAGAAGTTGCAACACTCTTATCAAGAACATAAGTGTCGTTTCTTCTAGGAACTTGCATTAGAATCTATTCTTCGGGATCACGAATCCAAGCTTCAACACAAGACATTCAAATTTATAGAAGTGGATTGAAAAATCTTTATCACAAACTTGTGAAACGCTCATGAGATTGTGTTGCAGGTTTTCAACGTAGTTGACTTTCTCTAGACTGATCATCCCATTAGATACAGTTCCTTCACCAGTAATAATTCCTCCCTTATCACCTACAAATGCCACGTAGCCTCCTCGTATTGATTTAACATTTTGAAGGAGCTCTAAGTTCCCTGTCATGTGCCGTGAACTGCCACTATCAACATACCAAGAGTTGTCGATAGTCCTCCTTGACAGTCCCTGCACAACAAACACCCAATCTAATTCAACACCAATTACTCTCTTTACGGACTACTACGTCTGGCAATACCATCACAATTACCAATAATTAAGCAAGCAACCTAAACATGCGTCTATAACTGAAAGACATTCAACAAGAACACATGCGGGATTATAATCAACATCAAATCAGAATAAAGCATGCATATTCATCATAATAATCTACCTAAGATCGTTACAAAACCATTAATCCAAAAATTTAAATCCAAAAACCGATAAAAATCATAACTTTACTAAGTATTCATCACAAACCCAGGCAGTATGAATGGTTTAGCCAACACACATGTTCAAAACATCCAAAACATAAGTAATAAACATAGTTATGGTTTCAATCAAACAAATCAAGAGCAAACGAAAGAGAATTATAACCCGAATAAGCTATCTCTAACCACCTCGGATCCAAAAGCTTCAATCTTTGACTCTAATTGCTTCTGTAAATCCGGAAATCGCCTCCTAGACTTGCTCTGACGGCCAAAAGTTCCAACCCTAGCATAATGGCATTCTAATTCTATTTAATTCGAATCTAGGGGAATTTATGTCTCTCGCGTACCGCGAAAGATTGTCATGGGTTTCTCGCGTACCGCGAGGAACAAAATAGTCGCGGCCCTTTCTGAAGTTTCTCGTGTACCGCGAGAACATGGTGCTGAGTCTTCGCGTACCGCGAAGACTTGGATTTCCAATATTTTTCATTATATTCTTTGGAGTTCTTCTCGTGCTCGGATTCTCCATGATTTGACTTCTAATTCTCACGAGCACCTTAAAACACAACAGAGACTCAATATGAAACAAAAACGGCTAAAAACATATGTAAAACTAATTAAAACACACGAAAACAATAGGAATAAAGACGTGTGCTTTCCACTACATCAAACATCCCCACACTTAACCTTTTTTCGTCCTCGAAAAAGTTTGCAATGGAATCATAACTGGACATGGCTTTCACAATCTCATTTAGTCAATTAGCACAAATATACTCACGCGTTAAAAAACAATTATCGGTATTTCTACCCGACAAAACCCAACCACCAAATTTCAAGCCCCCACTTAGTGTTCTAATTATCATATTTATACATCACATCAATCAATCTATGGGACTCACACTAAAAAGCTATAGCTCTACCTAATCCCGTCTCACAGTCATGTCTTGGCACGGGTTAAAACATATAGATTTCCCACCACGTTAAACTAAGATTCACAGGTTTTAGAAATTAAGATGATCAATGAATGAATGAAATATGAGCATTAAATTAAACAAATGAACCTTCGTCTAGAGACGTTTTAACCAAGCCACTACATAGACTACAGTCTCAATCAATAAAGCACTTAAGAATCTAACCCAGTGGTCTTTTAATCAGGCTGGAACCCGATGTGTGACACATTGGCGAAACTTAGATTTCTAATTAATTAAGCTCAAGTATATGGAATTATGGATTGCGGGCGCCACCAAAACTCGGATTTATTCTCATAAAAAGAGAGTCGTGTGCCAAGAAATTTCAAAAACCTCTAAATTTTAGCTTAGCGTGGTACCTATCACCCTATGTTGACAGTTTCAGTTTTACAGACACTCCTATGATGAGTACCCACAAGATATCATGATTTAATTCAATTAAATTCCTAGACAACACTCACAGGCTATTTAAGCTCTACTAGTTGGCTGGATCTTCCAAAACATCACAATTCAGACGCGTTTTCTATTATTTATTCACATTTAAACTCAACAAGCGGATCCAGTTCGACTATCATTTTCCATTTATTATGCACAAACTTTTGATTTCGAAGGACATTTTTTCAAATCATTCAATTTTTTTGTATTTTTGTATTTTTATAAAAGAAAACAAACCTAGAAAACTAGACTCAGTAAGACACAGTCTCCATCCCCTCACTTGAAACAAACATTGTCCCCAATGTGAACTGAGAAACACAGAAAATAAAAATACAAAAATAGAATAGGAATACTTAGTTGGTAATGTATCATTGAAGTGTGTCCAGCTTTGATCTTCCACGTGTGCACCATATAGCATTTCGGTCATGGCTGCACAATCGACTGTTGGGTTGCCTTTACAAATAAGATAGAATAAGAATCGACCCCGCCTGAATGGAGATTGAGTATGGACGGAGCTATCAATACCTGAAAAGATTAAACTCACAACATTAAACTGACTCAAAATACAGACTCAAATTAAAAAAAAAGACTCGACTAACTCACTAAGACTTAAGATAGATAAGGGAATCGTACCCAATAGCTGACAAACACATAGACATGAGTGCCAACAGCAAAGTAAATCACTAGAACGAATGGTATTCCCATGGTAGGTGGATGTGATGGAGGGCGGTGAGATGATGGTAGTGGTGTGGGTGGTAGGTGATGGAATATGATCGATGGAGGAATGGTGGAGATGGATGATGGAAAATCATGGGACCCAGGGGAGATGGGCAAGATCAGGGTCACCCTGCGTACCACGAGGCTAAGAGAAGCACTCCTCGCGTTTCGATGGGAGGCTAGATTTAACCCGTCCCACAATATTTGTCCTTCGCGTACCGCGAGGACTGCGGACAAAAAATTCACGTACCGCGAAGAGGCCGTGGTGACAGAAAGCTTGACATTAAAACTAAAAAATACAAACTATACCCTGGGCACTGGCCCGAGATTTAAACAAGCCTATCAGGGGGCTTCTCTTCTATTCTAACCGGAACCGCCTCTATCCTGCATGGTATCCCGACTCTCCATACCATCAACAAGCCAACACCAACCTCTGAACCCCCATTACTTCTACCAGTTCAGTCCTTCCGTTAAAACTTAAACCTACCCGGTCCGAAAATAACATGCATCATATAACCAAGTAATTTATTTCCCCTGAACGTCCCCATACTTGGGGTTTGCACTATACTTAACTCACATTCACCTCCTAACTCTCGGGTTCTCTCACGGGGCGGTCTAGACCTGGGGGTGACCCAGTCTCACTCCCCACAGCATGATCAACAGAATGGGTAAGGGCTTAGGAATATGTATCTCTAATGGTATAACCTCTGGGCTCTCACCCGGATCCTCAAGATCCTCTACAACCTCTAACTTCCCCACACTTGGGGTTTTCCAAATCATCCCCTCCAGCTCTGCCATCATCTCTTGCAGATCACTGGGCAACTCATCATCGTATTCATCCGGTGCATCCAACAACTCCTCTAACTCCAACGCCCAATCAGATGGTTCTCCTAAATCAGGGCCGGGTTCACCAACAACATCCTCTACTGGATCAGAGTTCCGATGGTCACCTATAAAGGCATCAATCATGCTGACTGAAGTGCTCTGCTTAGCACGCCCCTTCACAGGTTTCATGTCATCGAAAGTAACAAACTCATTCCCAACACGAAGTGTGAGCTATGCCTTTGCAGTGCGTAGAAACGACCGCCCGAGGATGAGTGGGACTTTGTCATCCACATCCATATCCCGATTGACAAAATCCACAGGGAAGACGAATTTGTCTATTTTCACTAAAATATTCTCCACTATTCCCCATGGATACTTGACTGAGTGGCGAGCCAAGGATATGGTCATGCATGTTGGCTTCGGTTCACCCAGGTCTAACTACTTATATATGGAATACCGCATCAGATTGATGCTAGCACCTAGGTCGGCCAATGCGTGGTTAAAGGGCAAGCTGGCAAACATACACGGGATTGTGAATTGACCGTTACCAGGCGTGATGGTCCGTTACGAAGTGATACATGGCGCACCAGGGTGAATTTGGGGCTGTGACGGACCATTACCAGTCGTGACGGTCCGTTATAAGGTTTCGACACGTCAGAATTCGTTCATTAGTCACCAGACACGTGGTGTGTCATCAGTGTTTGCGTGCTCAGCTCGTAACGGACCGTTACCGTCCGTGACGGTCTGTTACCGTTTGATTTTGATGTTTTCTACTTTTTGGTCCTTGTACTTTCATACATTTACACTTATAGTTTTGTGGTTCGTACCTTGCTTAAATCTTTGTTGGGTATAAATTTGAGACTGATGTTGTCAATAGAAACTACAGTATCGAAACTACTAGTTTCGGTTGAACATTTGTTTAATCGAAACTACTTGTTTCAGTTGAACAATTGTTCAATTGAAACTACCTAGTTTCGATACCTGTATTTTAGGCCCATTTGGTGGTGGCTTGGAAAACAAGGCACATATGCATAGCCTCCTATATATAGAAGAATAACTCATAGGAGGAGTGTGTGTCTGTAGAGGGAATCACCACCCAGGGGAGCTCACCCTGGGGTGAGACTAATTGTCAGTGTGTGAGGAGATTCATTTTCATATCAATGAAAGAATCATACATTTTATGCTTTCCATTATCTGTTCTTTTTCACTTTTATATATTTCTGTTCGTGTATGTGATTCCCGCACCCGTCTCTACATTTTTCTGATTCGAGAGTGATACTGGATCAAGGGATTCCGCCACTCGATCCGGACTGTTTGAAGAATTTCTCCGCATATCTGTTCTCTCATGTCTGCTAAGGACCTACAAGTGGTATTAGAGCCATGGTGGCTCTTTGCTGCTCTCGAATCTGCTCAAAAATCAAGAACAACCCGCCATTGAGACGTTAAACATGAAGAAATCGATGTGTAGCAGGTTCGTGACTGCTGTTCTACATTCACACTGTTAAAAACTAAAGATTTAAGGCTTTCTGAAGCAATTTCCAGACCTGGACTGGGGGTATCGAAGTAGATGAAGGCTGAAGATTTTGGTTGAAACTAGGTGGCGGCTGAACATGTTCTATCGAAACGACTATTGAAGCCCTAAATCAGAAGTAGAAAACATCGAAACTAGGCTGTCGAAACTAGGCTATCGAAACTAGAGGGTATCGAAACTACTAGTTTCGGTTGAAGAATCTCCTATCGAAACTACTAGTTTCTGTTGAAAAATGTCCGTATCGAAACTTCTTGTTTCGGTACTGTCTCTACCGAAACTAGCCTTGTTTCGACTGAAGTATAGCCTATCAAATCTACAGGCAGAACTGTCCAAGTACTCTCCAGGATATTAAAAAAAAAGTATTTTGGAGAATTTCTTGGATAAATGTTTTCACAGGATATTGCATAGATAGAGGGGAGTTTTGGTTGAAAACTTGGAGACAACATTTTCGGGTTTTCAAAAATTTCATTTCTTCGGCAATATACATGATGTTCTGCCTGAGCCAGCTGTAATTCTTTTATTTAAAGTTCAAGTTTGAGCAGTGGGTAGCAAAGTCAAGCGTATTTGTGACGAACTGGATCTTTGGTTGTTGATTACATGGTGATTCGATCCCTTATCTTTTGCCTAGAAATAAGAGGTTCTACACTCTAGGGGGAGAATCACAATGAAAGGCTTCGGATTATCATCAGAGTTATGAAGATGCAAGACAAAGTGAGCCTCCGCTTAAAATTGACCTTTTTTAGGGGGAGAGAAGGCACAAGTTGATCAAGTGTTCGAGAATGTCAAGAATCTTTTTAGAAAGATGGTTATTTACTGCTAAATACTTGGGATTCAAACCTTTATCAATTGCCTACAAGATAGAAGGGTCTACACTTGAGGAGGAGAATCACAACGAAAGGAATTGGATCATCAGTCAATCTATGAAGACGAAAGACAGAGTAGGACAAGAATTGATAGCATCAGTCTAGGGAGAGATTGTTGGGTGTAAATTTGAGACTGATGCTGTCAATAGAAACTACAGTATCGAAACTACCTAGTTTCAATACCTGTTTCTCTGGCCCATTTGACGGTGGCTTGGAAAACAAGGCACATGTGCTTGGCCTCCTATATATAGTAGAATACCTCATAGGAGGAGTGTGTGTCTGTAGAGGGAATCACCACCCCAGGGAGAGTTCACCCTAGGGTGAGACTAATTGTGAGTGTGTGAGGAGCTTCATTTTCATATCAATGAAAGAATCATACGTTTTATGTTTTCAATTATCTGTTCTTTTTCACTTTTATATATTTATGTTCGTGTATGTGATTCCCACACCCGTCTCTACATTTTTCTTATTCGAGAGTGATACCAAATCAAGGGATTCCGCCTCTCGCTCCGGACTGTTTGAAGAATTTCTTCGCAGATCTGTTTTCTCAGGTCTGCTCAGGACCTACAACTTGGACATTTTTTAGGGCAGGTGTTACATCCTCCCCACCTTGTTTTGATCTTGTCCTTGAGATTACTTGAACAAGTAGGGATATTTCTTTTTCATTTCAGACTTCAGTTCCCAAGTGTACTCAGGTCCACGTCTGGAGTTCCATTTTATTTTCACAATCATTAGTTTCTTTCTTTTTAATCTCTTTTCCTGCATGTCTTCGATTTATAAAGGTTGTTCCACAAATCTTAATTTTTCATCTACCTCTACATCTTGTAGGGGGCATTACCAGAGATTCATCTGCCAAACACTTGCCTAGATTTGACACATGGAATACATTGTGTACTCCATTCATTTCTTCTGGTAATTTGAGTTGATAGGCCACATGCCCAACTCTTTTCAGGATTTTGAACAATCCTACGAGTCTATGACTTAATTTTCCTTTCTTCCCAAATCTTACAACGCCTTTCCAGGGTTAAACTTTCAACAGAACGTTATCACCGACATTGAATTCTAACGGCTTTCGTCTCTTATCAGCATAACTCTTTTGACGATCAGGAGCCGCTTTCAACCTATCTTTTAGGTGAATAACTTTCTTAGTTGTTTCCAGGACTATTTCAGGTCCGCATAACTGATTTTCTCCTACTTCAGACCAACAGATTGGAGTTTGACATTTACGATCGTATAAGGCTTCAAAAGGTGCGGCCTGTATACTCGTATGATAGCTATTATTGTAGGAGAATTCCATTAGAGGTAAGTGGTCATCCCAGCTTCCTCCAAGATCAATAGCACAAGACCTTAACATGTCTTCAAGGGTTTGAATGGTTCTTTCACTCTGCCCGTCTGTTTGAGGATGGTAGGCAGTGCTAATATTCAATTTTGTACCTAGAGCTTTTTGGAAACTTTGTGAGAATCGAGAAGTAAATCTACTATCACTATTTGATATGATAGATAGTGGCACACCATGTAATGATACAATTTCATTAACGTATAACTGTGCCAACTTATCCATGCTGAATGTTTCTTTCATGGAAAGAAAATGATCAGATTTAGTAAGTCTGTCAACAATAACCCAGATTGTATCATTCCCACGACTGGTTCGGGGAAGTTTAGTAATGAAATCCATGGTTATCATTTCCCATTTCCATACAGGAATTTCAAGTTGTTGTAATAAGCCAGAAGGCTTTTGGTGTTCAGCCTTTACTTGGGAACACGTTAAACACTTTGAAACGTAGATAGCGATATGTTTCTTCATTTTATCCACCAATTGGTCGATCATTCATCCCAATCATTCCTTCTTAAGGTTGGGTTCTTGCAAAGCAAGTTTATGAGATTCCTTAATACGAGTGATAAGATCGATTTGGAGATCGAGTCTTAAAGCACGAACTAGTTTAGGTTTCTCATGTTCTTTTCTACTTAAGGCGTCAGCTAAAACATTAGCTTTTCCTTCATGATAACAGATTTCGCATTCGTAATCATTTAGGAATTCCAACCAACGTCTTTGCCTCATATTAAGTTCATTCTAACTGAATATATAATTTAGGATTTTTTGATCAGTGAACACGGTAAATTGGACTCCATAAAGATAGTGCCTCCATAATTTTAATGCGAAGATTATGGCACCCAATTCTAAATCATGAGTCGTATAATTTTTTTCATGAGTTTTTAATTGTAGAGAGGCATAAGCAATAACTTTTGCTTCCTTGCATTAACACAAAACCAAAGCCGGTGTGTGAAGCATCATAATATTCTGGAAAGCATTAATTTTCATCTGGAAAGGCCAGTATAGGTGCTTGTGTTAGTTTCTGTTTCAGAGTTTCAAAAGCTTCAGATTGTTTCGGACCGCATTCATACTTAACTGACTTGCGAGTCAGAGAAGTTAATGGTACAACAATTCGAGAGAAATCCTGGATAAATCTTTGATAGTAACCAGCTAATCCGAGGAAACTACGGACTTCTGTTGGAGACTTCGGGATTTCCCATTTGGATATAGCCTCAATTTTAACCAGGTCAACTTGGATGCCATCAGGGTTAATGACATGTCCAAGGAATTGAACTTCTGATAACCAGAACTCGCATTTTGAGAATTTAGCATAAAGTTTTTCGTTTCTCAAGAGTTCAAGCAAGATTCTTGGAATAGATAAGGATATCATCAATAAATACGATAATGAATTTATCCATGTAAGGTTTGTAAACTCGATTCATCATATCCATGAAAGCTGCTGGTGCATTAATAAGTCCAAATGGCATTACCGTGAACTCATAATGACCATACCGAGTTCTGAAGGCAGTTTTGGGAATATCTTCTTCCTGGACTTTTAATTGATGATAGCCAGAATGAAAGTCGATCTTGGAAAAGCATCGAACTCCCTAGAGTTGATCAAAGAGATCATCAATTCCGGGGAGTGGATAACAGTTCTTAATCATGACTTTATTCAGCTCACGATAATCAATGCACATGCGCATTGAACCGTGTTTCTTTTTAACGAACAAGATCGGAGCTCCCCAAGGCGACGAGCTTGGTCTTATGAATCCCTTTCAAGTAATTCATCCAACTGTTTCTTTAATTCTACCATCTCCGTTGGAGCTAATCTGTACGGGGCTTTGGCAATTGGTGTCGTACCGGGTACTAGATTGATTCTGAACTCCACTTCTCTTTCAGGTGGAATTCCAGGTAATACATTAGGAAAGACATCAGTAAATTCAGCCACAACCGGCACATCTTCAATCTTCTTTTTAGTGTCAGTAGTTACAGATACAAGGTATTCTAAGCATCCTTTTTGTAGATATTTTGTGGCTTTTAACATGGAAATTATTCCAATAAGTTTGCATAATTTATCACCATTTATCGTAAGAATATCACATTTTGGTGAATGAAGTTCAATGGCTTTCTTATCACACAAGATATGGGCTTGGTTAGATGCCAACCATTCCATTCCTAGAACAATGTCAAAACCTGCCAAAGTCATTGGTAACAGTTGTGCAAGAATAACATGTCCTGATAGTGTGATATTACAATCGTTTAGGATTTCAGAGATTTAGACTAGGTCGCCGTTGGCAGTCTCTACCATGTATTTCTTGTCTAATTTAGCAAGAGTTTTATTTAACAGTCTACGGAATCTATGATCTATAAAACTTTGGTTTGGACCAGAGTCAAACAAAACTCGAGCATAAATATCATTGACAAGAAATGTAATCGGGCATACCTGCTGCTTCATGAGTATTGAGAACGAATGCTCGCGCATTCTTCTTTACTCCATCTGCAGGTTTAGGACCTGTCCCATCAGGTTTCTTCAATTTGGGACAATAGATTTTGATGTGGCCAGCCTCACCACATTCAAAACACGTAATTTGTTTCTTCTTGAAACAATTTTCTGTTTTGTGACCGGACATTTTGCAGAATTTGCAGAAAAGTCTAGTATGACATTGTCCTAAGTGCCTATTCTTGCAATTCGTACACTCAGGGATGGAAGAGTTGTTGTTTTGGGGAGTAAAATTGGATTTCTTTGATCCACTTGGGCCTTGCCCAGTTATTTCCTTTTTCTTCTTTCCTTCTTCCTGATTTCTTATCCGGCTACTGGTTAATGATGCTCCTAAATCCATAGCTTCATCAATATTTTCACAGTTTGCGACCTTGACCATGTCGCGAATTTCTCCGATTAAACCCCAAATATTACGCTTTATCAAATTTGCTTTAGGGGTAGTAAGATGTGGAACTATTCGAGCGTACTCGAGGAATTTAGTCGAATATTCTTGATGATTTGTTCCAATCATCTTTAGGCTTAAAATATTTCCTTCGATTTGTTCCCTTTCATTCTGGGGAACATATTTCTTCTCTACTCGGGTTTTGAAGGCATCCCAGCCCATGGTATAGGCCGAATCTTTTCCTTTAGCTGCAACAATATTATTCCACCACTCTAGAGCTTGATCCTAAAATAAGTTGGAAGCATACAAAACCTTGTCTTTCTCAACACACTTACTTATGGCAAGCACATACTCGATTTTCTCAATCCACCTTAGTGTGACAATTCCTCCTTCTCTTCCAGAGAAATTATAGGGTTTGCAGTCTTGAAACATCTTATACGTACAACCAACAAACTTTCTCTTCTTCTCCACATGACCATAGTTATTACCCATATTCTCATCTTCAGAAGAGTTATGGTAATATTCTTCTTTCCCAGTCTTCCTGGTTTTATAAGTAGTAGAGCCTTCGGGTCTAAGAGTATGTTGAGTCAAAGGTTGAGAATGAATAAATTTTAGAATTGATGGCTGGGCAGATAGTTTATCGGTCCGTGTCTTTTCCATTTCATTGAATATCGTTGGAAGAGAATCTTTGATTCCTTATGTGATCATTTTCTGGAGATCCATAAGAGAATTAGGATTTTTAGCAGTGTTTTCAATCGCTACTTGTTTCCTATTTTCCTCTCGTGTTTTGAGAAGGTCCGGTATTTTTCGACATTCTATAAAAGAAATAGGATTGGAATCAAAACAAAACCTTTTTATTGAAAAGAATATATTACAGTACATATAGAAATTATTATTCCTAAAAATTTTTAAAATTCTTTTCTTCAAGAGCTTGCATTAGCAATGCGTTCCGAGCTTCGACTTCAGCTTTCTCTCGTTCCAATTCTGCTTTTCTGTTCAGCAACTTTTGTTCCCTTTTACTTCCCGGTGCATTCTCATTTATATGAGGAACAGGGATGGGAATCGTCTAATAGTACGAAACGTATGGTATATTAGAGTAGCACGTTCTTCTCTTTCAGGATTATTCTCATAAGGCATATCGGCATATCCCTCATGAAAATTTCATGAATATATAGGAGTGATATTATAGCTTCCTGCGGTAAGAGCAGAATGAAAACTTATAGAAGGATTATAGGGAACACTTGGGTTTCCTATTTATCTGAGGCTTCTGAAAGTTGAACTTTCAGTTTCCACATTATTTCCTATAGTTGTTTCATTTGTTTTTCGTTCATGATAATTTGTTGGAGCAAATTTACGAATAAAGCTAGGACCCATGCCTTTTCCGACCATTCTGTAAAATAAACAAAATGATATTTTATTATTATAGAAATATATTACAAAATACAACAAAAACGATTCTAATATTTCATAAGTTCTTTTCCAAGAGTTATCAAGTCTTCTCCATATTCGTACACTTGTTGTCCATAAAATTTGGTTCTTGCTTTGTCCAATATCTTCTTTCTTGTTACTTCGTCCGTTTGGCGCAACGAACGCTCTAAACATTTGATGGGAGAAGAGTGCATACTTTCCGCATAACCCTATTTAGGTGGGGGCTTACAGAGTCCCACCATAATATCATTTTAAGCATTTTGGTATTCCGGAGGAGCTTGGAAATACTCTTTGAAAGGACCATCATAGGGAGGTTCAGAAAACATATAAGGATCTTACAAAACTGGGGATCCATAGTTGTAAGATTGATAGTCAGAATTATTTGAAACACGATTATTGAAAGGATAATCTTCGGGATTTTCAGAAGCAGGTTCATATTGATGGGATTCCTCAGATGGATCCTCTTCTGCTGATATGTTCTGCTGAGTATGACTAGATTCAGCTGTAGCAGTATTCCAATTACTAAAATCAGATCCAACATTCATCCATTGGCTAGAAGAGTCATAAGATTGAGGGTGGTATTCAGGGGAGTTGTTATTAGGGAGAATGGCAAACGAATCGTCGTTATAGTAGGGCGAAGAGATAGGGTTCATTTGAGATCCTAAGGGATGATACTCAGGTGACTCTTGTTTGATTAAATGATTGGGGTTATAATAAACAGGTACAGAATTATCTCCAGACATCTTCAATCTTAAAATATTAGTACTTATCTTATTTTGGTCAAGACTTAGATACTAAGGCCAGTATCCTTATCTTAACTAAAGCTCTACAAGGATGGTTATCTTTCAAGAGTAGTACCTCTAACACAGATGTTCCCAGGTAAAAGAGACGAGTATAGGAGAGATTTATACACCGCTCTTTCCTTAGACTGAACATTCCGTTTGTCAGATAACTACATACCGGTCAGAAGGTTACCTTGTTTTCTTATCTTAATTTTAAAATATTAATGGTTGAAGCCTAGATACTATTTTTAAGTATCTAATTCGCGAAAACCTATGGCTCTGATACCAACCTGTCACACCCCGCCTCAGGCACCCCCTGGACGCGTGCGAGCCCGATTGGTATCACTTGACTTTGATTTCAGAGTTTTTATAAATATAGCGGAAGTCTTTTTCAAAAGGATCGTTTCGTCATTTGTTTCAACCCTAAGGGTTGTATTTGTAAATATCAAGACTTAGTTGGAAAACAAAAGTTTCATATTTTTTTTATAAACATAGGGATTTAAATACCCTTTTCATTTTGATTATAAAAAAGAGTTTGAAATCAAATACAATTACACCCACCGGAAATAGTACTATCCAGGGTTGATCAATCCCCCGGTCCTATCTCCTTTTTCTTTTCTTTAAGATTTCCTTTACACGAGGCCTGAGAATCCTACGTATAAGTTATCCTTTTCACTTTTCTTGGGTCAGATCTTATGTCTGCCTGAATCTCCATTTTCATCATATTTTATTCATTACCTGAAAAAAATTTTGAAAATAAAACGTCAGCGCGAACGCCGGTGAATACGATTATCTTGACAGTAAAATCATTTGGCGCAAACAAGCATTGGTTCATAATCACAACTTTATGTTCAATCCACACATTCAGCAGGCTCGTCCTATTCAATCGCACCACAGTATACACTGCGTCGTGCCTTATAACAAGGGACATGTTTACCTCCGAGCCGTAATCCGGGAATTTCACCCGAGACCCGTGTATCCCTTTCAAGTTTTACGCATACCTATGGCTTGAATGCTTTGTTCGTAGAAGAATGTTGAGCGTTATTCCCTTAACCTTTATTTGGCCATTTTCGTAAAAGTAAATATTTGACACAAGTTTTTGAAAGAGATAAAGTATTCACCTTTGTTTACAGGAATGAGCCTCCAAGTTGAAAGCTTATAGTCTATCTTCTTAACTAGATTTCTCTAGCGTATCGACTCTTCTATGAGCGTTTCATCCTACACCGGGCACAACAACGAGCGGGAATTGGACCGAAAGCTTCGGTGATTGTCATAAGCGAGCTAGGAAGTCTCTGGAATGGATTTGTGAAGAGAGAATCGATTGTGGGATGAAGAAAACTAATGAACTCGACCATCTACTTATAGGGCTGATTCTGGAGTCATGACGGACCGTTACGGGTGGTGACGGTCTATTACCAGATTAGGGTTTGCGAGTCATCAGACACGTGTCGCCCTCTGGTCATTTTGTGGCGTGACGGACCGTTACCAGGTGTGACGGTCCGTTACGGAGTGATATGTGGCGCACCCGGGTGAATTTGGGGCTGTGACGGACCGTTACCACTCGTGACGGTCCGTTATATGGTTTCCACACGTCAGAATTCGTTCACTAGTCACCAGACACGTGGCGTGTCATCAGTTTTTGCGTGCTTAGCTCGTAACATACCGTTACCGTCCGTGACGGTCCGTTACCGTTGGATTTTGATGTTTTCTACTTTTTGTTCCTTGTACTTTCATACATTTATACTTATAGTCCTTATGGTTCGTACCTAGCTTAAATATTGGACATTTTTCAGGGCAGGTGTTACATCAGCGTCACCCATTTTAGGAAAAGGAATTGGGCTAGTAGAACGTATCTGGTTTTTGCACAATGTTTTCAAACGCTCCCGGAAGTCACGGGTGCGCTCGTGAAGCTCTCGTTCGGGCTCTTCATAAGCTGAATACTTGGCGATCCCTGCGAAGGAGTACGTTGCATAAACTGAAAGAAGACAAAACAAATAAACAAAGACTCAACAGACAAAAAGACTCGATCCTAAATTAGACACACAAGTAGCAAATAGGACAAAGCACACAATTAAGACTTAAAATAAAAGAAAGAAAGAAAATAAACCAAAAATCACACAAAGAACTAATCAAAGCTAATGTTGCTATTGCCAAGTGTCCCCGACAACGGCGCCAAAAACTTGATGTCGCCCAGACGGTCTATAAAAAACTAATAAATAAAACCTTATCTAGACTCGTAAGTAATAAATGGAATAACTATGAACTAGACCGCACTGACAGACAAGTGAACCTATCGAGTGTAGCACAGTTTAATGGTAAACCGAATTATCGAACCCTATAGACACTGAATAACTAAACTACATTCTGACTCGAACTATGAATAATTGGTTTGGGGGGTTTTCTATACTACTGATTAAACTAAACAAATCAAGAAAACTCTAATGAACGACTCTAACTATCAAATAAGGACTTGGGAAATACTAGGAATGGGAAGAACACTACTTAGGTCGGAATCCTACTTGCAACGCTCAGACTTCTACCGTTTATGTAAACAATGATGGATCTGGGTATCTAAGGATAACAGCTCTAGACTACCTAGTGGATCCCTGATCACTCTCAGGGTGTCACCAACTAAGAAACTCTAAAAATGCAGTAACTCACCAGATAGTCGGATTACCTTTCAGCCTCTCAAACAATGACAATGTACCCAAAAGACAGATCACCTATCGGTCTCAATGTCCACAATACTTCAGAGATGCACGGGGTAATCTCAGATTAACAAGCTATGACTAGGACTACCAAAAATTACCAAGAACAAAAGGCAACTTCCTCTCAGATAGTTAACACTCAAAATCCTAATAACGAAGACTAACCGATTACCTCTCACCTTTCGGGTATCGAGATAAGAAGAACACTCAATCTAATTCAATACCAATTACTCTCCCTATGGACTACTACGTCTAGCAATATCATCACAGTTACCAACAATTAAGCAAGCAACCTAAACATGCATCTATAACTGAAAGACATTCAACAAGAACACATGCGGGATTATAATCAACATCAAATCAGAATAAAGCATGCATATTCATCATAATAATCAACCCAAGAACGTTACAAAACCATTAATCCAAACATTTAAATCCAAAAACCGATAAAAATCATAACTTTACTAAGTATTCGTCACAAACCCAGGCAGTATCAAATGTTTAGCCAACACACATGTTCAAAACATCCAAAACAGAAGTAATAAACATAGTTATGGTTTCAATCAAAAAAATCAAAAGCAAACTAAGGAGAATTAGAACCCGAATAAGCTATCTCTAACCACCTCGGATCCAAAAGCTTCAATCTTTGACTCTAATTGCTTCTCTAATTCCAAAAATTGCCTCCTAGACTTGCTCTGACGGCCAAACGATCCAACCCCAACATAATGGCATTCTAATTCTATTTAATTCGAATCTAGGGTTTTTTCTCGGAATTTATGTCTCTCGCGTACCGTGAAAGATTGTCCTGGGTTCCTCGCGTACCGCGAGGAACAAAATAGTCGCGACCCTTTCTGAAGTTTCTCGCGTACCGCGAGAACATGGTGCTGAGTCTTCGCGGTCGCGTATCGCGAAGACTTGGATTTCCAATATTTTTCATTATATTCTTTGGACTTCTTATTTGACTTCTAGTTCTTACGAGCATCTAAAAACACAACAAAGACTCAATACGAAACAAAAATGACTCAAAACATATATAAAACTAATTAAAACACACGAAAACAATATGAATAAAGATGTGTGCTTTGCACTACATCACTACTCCTGCCGATGAAGCATCTGCTGAGGCATTAAAGAAGGATAAAGCCAAGAAGCCCATGTCAGAAAAGACGTTAAAAGAGAAAAACTTGAGGTTACTGATAGGCTAAGGATTGCAAAGAAAAATGAGGAGGAAGAGTTGAAGGAGTTGAGGAAAATTCAAAAGCAACAAGCTAAAATGATATTAGAACAAAAGTATATCATGACCATAGCAAAACTAAAAGAAAGTCAAGTCAAAATTCCAACTGAAGATGAAGATGCTGAAGTAGCAAAAAAAAACTCCAGGAGAAACTAGATAAATAAAGAGAAGAAAAGATAACAAAAATTATAAAAGAACTCAAATTTTAAAATCAAAGGTCCTAGCCTAGCTAAAGAACTAAGAGCTGAATGGATTAAGTTCTTAGTTGCAAGAGGATTTTATGAAGACGAGTTGAAGAAGATGTCTAATAAGGATATGTTTAGACGGTATGTAAAGTGTGAAGGAGTAGAACTTAAGCAAAAAAAAAAGCAGCTGAAAAACTTAAAGAAAAAGAAAAATATCAAAAGAAGCTGGCCTTCAGAAAAAGGGAACTAAATGATATAGACAAAATGTTCAACTATATAAAGTCAAGAGGGAATAGCGGCAAGGGTCTTGGTCCTATGAAGTTCTCAAATATTCAAGCAAAGTATTTTGAAAAATAGAAAAAGGAAAAGAAAGAAGAAATTGATCCCTCTCAAGTCAAACATACTTTTACTTCTGAGATGGAAACTAAGAGGCAGAAGAAGAAACCGAAGATCAAAGAAGAATGTAAATCATGGTTCAACTTCTCTCCTTCTCCAAAATATGATGATGAACAACCTCCTCCTCATCATCAATCAAATCCCATTATCCTAACTGAAAGTAAGAAGAAAAGAAAAGAATCTACCTCTTCTCATCAACATCATGAATCATCAAAGAAGCACAAGCCACAATCTATTTCATATTATCAACAAATGAAAATGTTGTGTGGTTTGACAGCCCACAAAACAATTGGATTGATATTGTGAGAGATTAAGGAAATAGATAGCATTACTTTTTCAGAATAGTGGAAGATGATGGTACACCTTGTAGATCTCAAAAGTCAAACTACTACTGAAGGTGACTATCCACTTCTGAGAATAAAAATGGAGTTAAATCCAAGTTTAGTGATAGTTACTCATGCCAAACCAATCTCCACATACTACCCAATCACCAAGTGGGAGTATTTAAAGAATGAGTTCATTGTAACAACGACAATAGGTAGAAAAGCTTTCTATCCTAGGATGTCAATAGTCAAAGTTCCTAAGGAAGAATTCGAAGCACTATCAGACTTAACTTTGGAGAATCCAAGAGGATGGGAAATGGAAAGAATTATCAGAAACATGCTAACAATTAAAGATCATAAATAGAGTTTTGGTAGCATCAGCTTAGGGGGAGATTGTAAGACCTTGAGGCTGATTACTCCAAAATATTCTAAGTATGGTTTAGCAATGTAGGTCCGTCCCGAGTAGTTTCACACGGATATCAGAAATGCTCGTACAACACCGAGTGTAAGTGCGGAATCCAAACACAAGGTACACGTGTTCAATATGAATCAAGTCAATAACAATACAATCACAAGTCAACACAAGGCATATAAATATAATTATTTTTCTATTTCCAAATAGTAGTCAATACAAGAGTTCTCTGTAAGCAAGCATCTAAACATTACTAGTAGACAACCTATTTTTAGGAAATGTAAACACACTCAAAACTGCTAGTTTCACTTCAAGCGAAACTAACTAGTGTCGCTCACTACTAGTTTCGCTTGATTAAGATCATGCAAACCTAAGTAGATTCGCTTACATAGAAAGATAAAAACATTACAGAATTAAGCACACGACTAACTCTAGACCTACAAGCTTTTGTCACACGAATATGTACTAACAGACTCCCCCTTGACAATAGCTTATACTCAGTCTTCATCCTTCCTTCCATTTCAACGGAAAATGGATTCCAACACAAATGTTGTTCTTGACACACACGTCTATAACCCTTTGATACTGAAGACCATGTTCTTTCCATTCTTCATGAAATAGGAGCTTGTTCATGTTTAAATTCTTTAGATCATCTTGAGTAAAGTTTATCAGACACGTAGCATCATAATTTATGATTATCTCATCACCCGCTCCTTCTTCTTCTTCTTCCATGACAGCTTCACCAGTCACACCGTCTACAAACCACCACTTTAACCTTTTTAGACATTTCAACAGATATGGCTGTAGAGGAATATTTTTCAGTCATTTCACTGGCTTATAAACAATCTTTACAAAAGGTCTCTTCGACACAGGATCTATCTTATCCTTGTCCACCATTCGTCTTCCTTTCAAGGGATTCAACTCAAAAAACCTCTTTGCAAAACCCTCTTTGATGACTTTCCTCATGATTACATTACTATCCCATCATTCGAACGGTTAATTAACTGTCTCTGTGCCAACCCAATTATCTCCACAGCAGGCAACGAATTAAAATACTTCAGACTTGGCTTGAGATACTAAACACCGTCACAACGTTTAATGGCGAACAACTTTAGCTTATCATCATAAAACTAGCTGACGATTCGTCCTGTTGCTTCTCCTTTGGACATATACTTTGTCTTTTACACAGGCTTTAGTGGTATATCAGGAACTGTTTTCCACCATTTCTTTCTTCTCTCAGCCTATGTCTCTTGCACAGACTCCCTAGTTTCTCCTTGAATCTCTCCTTCTTCTATATCATCTTCAGGTTCAGTAACTTTATCAATGAAATTAGCACCAAACTCAATCCCTTCATTAGTCTCATAGTGAATCTCCTCATCACCTTTCTCAAATTCTCTCTCCACCTCCTTTTCGTCACTCACCCAGTCATCTATAAAAATGTCATAATGAAGATCTACTAGACATTCTAGCTGTTTATCATCAATAACATAATCCACATGCACCAGACTCCCCCTAAGCATGTGATTCACCAAGATGAGTAGCACTTGGCGCAGTTGAAGCAATTTGACTTTTTGAAATATTTTGAAGATAAAAGATCGAAAAGCAGCAAGTAAAAATAAATATTTTGAAAAAAAAAACACTTGAAAGAAATAAGAAAAATAAAATCTAAAACTTCCATGAAGATTATTTTCAAAAACGATTTCCACTAGGGGTTTATCATACCAATAACTTTTACCAAGTATTCAAACCTTGTACGATCGAACGACTTCGTGAACAAGTCAGCATAGTTTTCCAGGGAATCCACTTTCACCAACTCAATCAGTTTATTCTTAGCGCAATCCCTTATAAACTCATGTCGGATTTCTATGTGATTTGTCTTAGAATGTTTCACCAGATTGTTCGTTATTGACATGGTTGCATTGTTGTCAATGTAAACCGGTGTGCTAGTGAAGTTCAAACCATAGTCTCTCAATTGTTTTTGTATCCATAAAATCTGGGAACAATAGCTTGATGATGTAACGTATTCTACCTCACAAGTAGAAATTGCTACAATTGTTTGCTTTTTTCACTGCCACAAGACAAGGCGACTTCCTAACAACTAACATCCACCTGAGGTTGATTTCCTGTCTAAAGAGCAATAACCAAAGTCTGAATCAGTAAAAGCAATAAAATTCAAGTAACACTGATTAGGATACCATAAACAAAGTTTTGGTTTCCCTTTCAAGTAGTGAAATATCCTGTTAACCGCTTACATGTGAGACTCTTTAGGTTGACACTGGAATCTGGAACACATACACACTACAAACATAATATCCGACCTCGATGCTCTGAGGTACATCAAAGATTCAATCATAGCTCTATAAAGATGAGAATCCACATCATCACCCTCTGGATCAGTACTCAGCTTGTGATTGAACATACTTTGACTGATGAATGAAAAACCCATCGTGTAAGGCCTCAAACCCGGGAGGCCTCACGTATTGGATTTACTCTTAAACAGGCAGTTCTTAAACTTGAATATCAATTAACGCAGCAGAACATTCATTTCAAGCATAAGTTAAACTTGTTCAACATTAAAAAATTACAAACGTTGTCTTAACATAACCATAAATATTAACATAAACGTGACAGGTTGCCAATCTTCATAATCAGTCGGGTAACTCTTCTCGCTTGCCAAGCATCACCGACCATATCTGTATATGTCCCTAACCTGAATGTGCATACTAAAAGTCAGCTACGCGGGTGAGTTCTAGCTTTACACAAAACCTTAACTTAAAACATTTGCCAAAATGTAACATTCATTCATTATTAATAAAAGCGTACGTAAAACATGCAATGACATAACATTAAACATAAGTCATCAATAAACCGAATTTGTGCCTTTTCGTAACCGTTAATTCAAACTTTAAGCACGGTGTAGGTCCAGATTTAATCGAAAGTCACTGATATGATCGATTCAACACATACACAAGCGGAAACTGTGTATATGGAGGTGAAACTGATAAACGAAACAGTGATGGTGAAGATAACCAGCTAACCACAGATGAATCAACAATCAATGGGTATGAAAATGTAAGAACACAGTGAATAAACAACTGCAAATTGTATTGATTCAAGCAAAATGTGAAAGAGAAAGTTCAGGGTTACAGCCGCTACACACACCCTAAACAATCTCAAACTAGGCTATTTATAGTAGTGACAGGTATCGAAACTATGGTCAATCGAAACTACTAGTTTCGACTGACCATTTACAAATGATACTTAGACCTGTCGAAACTACCATCTATCGAAACTACTAGTTTCGATTGAACAGACTCAATCGAAACTAAGTAGTTTCGATGGCCCAGAGTTAACTAATTATAGAAAACTGAAATTACAATAATGAAATAACAGAAAGTAAACTAGTCTAAAAGTGTTTAATCATACAATAAATGACAACAGCTTATACAAAATATATAACTCTACACACGGTGCTTCATAGAGCACATGTACCAACTTTTAACAATTCGTAACCATCAATTCCAACTTCAAGCATGACGTCCCAAAGGATAGCACGTATTTCCAGCCAATTGGAGATCTTCTTCTGAGTTTTCCTAGGCTTCATTCCTTTGAAATCATTGTTGACTTGAGAATGCAGAAACTTCTCAAAGTCATAAGCCATCATGACCTTCCCAGGGTTTTGAAGTGGAAGTTTTGCTAAATCCTTGAGGTCATAGAAAGGAAGGGTTTGGAAGTCAGTCATATTTTTGAAGTGCTGAACTCCCCCTCTAAATCTTCTGATGATAAAGAGCTTCCTTTCAGCATCATATTTCCAGCCAATTGGAGGCCTTTTTAGTTCTTGATGCTCTGCTATCCACTCATATGTCTTAGGAGTTTCGTCCTGAATTATTTTCTTAAACCAGGACTTTCTTGAGATTGGAGGTTCAGGTGCACTTGAAGGTTGATCTTGTGCTGGAGTTGTTTTAGATACTGGAATGGTTGGTTCAGGAATGATATCTTTGATGAGGTTAATCTGAACATCTTCTTCATCTGATAGTGTTTGAATCTCATCACCTTCTTCAGTAAAATATCTTGTTCGTTCAGTCGCCTTTTCTTCAGTGGTTAGAATTTCTGGATGAAGGTCATTATAGCCGAAGTTTTCAATGTCATCTAGAAGAGCATTCAGCTCATCATCAGATGGTATATCTTCTTCATCCAGAATGACAGTTTCAATATCAGGCACAGCTCCCTTCCCTCTTTTCCTTGCTTCTCATCTTGCACTAGCTGAGGGAAGGTTTAGTTCTGTACCTTCAATTTTGACTTCAACCGTCTCTTTTGTCTTTTCAATATGCCCAGCAAATAAAGTTAGTGCAGATTCTGGATTAATTACAAGGTCAGGAGATGAGGGTTCAACCACAGATGTGGTCTCCCCCTGAGCTGTTGAAGGAGTTGGTTGTTTTTGCACAGGTTTAACCATTGAGGCTTTGAGCTGCTCCACTGCTTCAGCCAAAGCCTTGAATTCTTCATTTTGCTTTGATATTAGTTTCTGCTGTGTTTTAAGTTGGGTTTGTTGGACCTCAATTTGGGTATGTAAACCCCTAACTTCCAGCTTTAGGTCCTTAACCTCTTCCTGGACATTATGCAAATTATTTTTTAAGCCTTCCATTTCTTCATCTTTATTTTGAATTGTATCCTGCATTTTCTTCAGTTCAAGGCTTAGAGTCTTAACTCTTGGTACATGAGAGGCTGAATCATGAGTTGGTGATGTGGGAGTAGTATGGATGGGTGATTGTTGTGGAGAAGTAGGAGGTGTAGGTATGGGTATCTGTTGTGGAGAGGTAGGTGGAGTTGGATGTGTGGATGGTTTTGGAGTAGTGAATGATGAATCTGACGAGGATGACAAATCCTCCAATCCAGTCTTTATCCATTTAGCTCTATGGTCCTCCTCTTCAAAATCAGACCCTGATTCAATTTGCCTTTTAGAGGAAGATGCAAGTTGCTCTTTTCTATCACCTGGATCAGATTTGTAATAGTCTGATCCATAGATCCCTGCATCAAGAGTCCCACTTGACTCTGCAGCTTCTACTTCAACCTCCTGTACATCAGCTTCAGCAATGACTGCTGGCTCTTGAACTACTTGTATTTCTTCAACAAAGGGGGCCTCTATCACAGGCTCAAGAATTTGCTGTTCTTCTTCTTGTACAACAGGAATGTCTATATCGATTTCAGCTTCCAGCTCTTCATCTGATGATAAGTCTTCTTCTTCAAGGTCAGGATCAATGTCAGGAATGAACTCTTCTTTTTCTCCAATGACATGACCAAACAGGGGAATGTCAGCTATCGCCCTGTTGGTCCTTTTGCTGGTGCTTTTCATGTAGCTGAGAGTTTTGGCTATCATGTTATCAAAAACAAAAGTGTTTCCACCTTGTTGAATCTCTGGAAGAAGATGATTGATGATAATTTGTAGAAATCTAGGATATGCTAGAAATTTCTCCTTTACTGCTCCTGTTAAGTTATACTTCAGCTGAGTGAATATGAAACCAGAAAAGTTGTAGTCTCTTCCCTTTGTTAATCCCAAAATAGCTGATCCCAGAGTACTGTTAGCTGAATCAAAACCTCCTTTCCTTATTGATAGGCAGTGAATAAACACATGCACTATATATCTCCAATGGCTAGGTAAAGAGTTCTTGATTATTTGACCATTCTTAAACTCATCAGGATGACCCATTCTTCTAAAGCATTCTTTCACATAGAAGATTGGGAACTCAACGGGTGCTTCTGGATTGTCATTTAACTGCAGTGCTTCTCTAACTGTGTCTTCAGAAAATAATACTTCTTGGCCATGTACGGTTGCCCTAATGTGTTGCCCTAATGTGCTGCATATCATCAATTGTTATTATCTCAGCAGTTTCCCAGAATTGTCTTATAGTTGCTTCAAAAACCGGCAGGTTGTGGCTGATGGCAAAACTTATGTTGGAGTTTGCCAGAAAATTTAAGACAGGAATAAATTCAGCAGCTTTCGGATCATTGCTATTAAGGAATGCACAGACATTGTGCCTCTTCACGAATACGAGATCCATACCTGTAAAATTCATCAATGAATAAAGGTTCTGAATATCGAAACTAAGTATTCCAACACTTAGAAAAAATCAGAAATCCTTACTGTCGAAACTAAGTAGTTTCGATAGAGAAGGACGTATCGAAACTAACTAGTTTCGATAGAGGCAAAAAGCCTTGATCAACACTTATAGAAACTCTGAAATCAACACTGTCGAAACTAAGTAGTTTCGATAGAGATGAATTTATCGAAACTAACTAGTTTCGATAGGGTCAATGAGCTTTGATCAACACTTGTAAAAATTCTGAAATCAACAATGTCGAAACTAAGTAGTTTCGATAGAGATGAATTTATCGAAACAAGTAGTTTCGATAGAGAGATTAGGTCAAGTTTGGGTGTCGAAACCAGTAGTTTCGATTAAAAACCTTTTGAAAACTTTTTGAAGGAGTTGAACTCCTTTATCGAAACTAACTAGTTTTGAAACCCAAACCCCCTATTGATTCATTATACTCAGACAATATAAACAATTAAATGAAAGGTTTTAGAGTGGCCTGTGAATGACGGATATTCGTCTTACCGAAAGCGAGTATGATTTCTGCAAGAATACACATACAAAGTGAGTTCTCGGATGATAAAGATGTATGCAAACACGGATATGACAGAGATTATGAAGATTCAGTCGAACTGATTTTTGAAATTTTGAAACTCTAGGTCTGTTGATTCGCAAGAATCATTCAAAAGAAATAGTGAGTTTACCTGATGATGGAGACGCTGGTGACAACGGGAAAATCAGGTGAATAATAACTGATATCTTGCAACTCAGACCAAGGCTTGATAGGTTTGTGAGAGACGGAGAAGATGAATAGGGTTTGCGAAAAAGACAAGTGAATAACAAGTGAAGAGAGGGATTCATTTATGCAGGCGTTTAAATTTGCGAGGAACAAAGGACAAAAATGCCCCTGTCGAAACAACTAGTTTCGATAGGGCAAACTAGTTTCGATATTTACAGAGTAGTTTCGATAGAGCAAACTAGTTTCGATATTTACAGAGTAGTTTCGATAGTGCAAACTAGTTTCGATATTTACAGAGTAGTTTCGATAGAGCAAACTAGTTTTGATATTTACATAGTAGTTTCGATAGAGCAAACTAGTTTCGATATTTACATAGTAGTTTCGATAGAGTCAAACTAGTTTTGATATTTACATAGTAACAGAAATAAGACTAACATATATACACAAGATATTTACACTTTTTCTTCTTGAAAAAGATCCGACATGAGATCAGATCTGGTCGGCCTCTTGAAACACTTCCTTTTGCAATTAACTACCGTGAGTCCCTGAAGATAGCTGATATTTGTGCAAAGTAAACCCGAACATTTGTTTGTATTTTGATTTCATGTGATTAAAAGGTACCATTTTAAGCACTATACAAGGTGTACCCCACATATTAAAATAAAATGATTTTGAAAACCTATCAATCCTCAAGAAGTACCCATCTTCATCCTATCATCTCTTTCTGATTAACCAAGGTACCGTCTTAGTAATGTCAAAGTACCACCAAAATAAAATAATATATCCAAGTGGATTTTGAAAATTAAAATAAAAAATATCCAAGTAGATATTAAAAAGGTACGAGCATTCTAGATCTTTGCGTAAGCAAAACAGAAGAAGTCGTAAAATTATCCAAGCGGATAGAAAAATGTTGAACACCCGAGATCTTTGCGTAAGCAAAACAGACGGGGTCAAATCATCCAAGTGGATGGGAAAAGGATGAGCACCCGAGATCTTTGCGTAAGCAAAACATACGGGGTCATCGGTGGTAAATATCGTTATATTGACGGTCACTTGGCGTATGAATAGGAATCCAATACGTAAGCCTGTATCTGATTGAATTGGTTTTTCTTAGATATAAAAATGGGTTAGATGTTTCAATAATGGGTTCAAACACACAAGTATGAGATATGTATTAGAGTTTTCACAGTACTTACAAGTTTTAACCATATGTCGGGTCTACCAGCTATACCTGAGTAAACACCATCGCTTTTGGTCCATTCCATGTCCAAGAGATGAGATCAGACACTATCATTTCTCAAAGATCAAATTCAATTCTTCCTGCAACTTAAAACCACTTGTAAGTTTTTATACACAGCGATTCTTTTCAATATAATATTTCTCCCCCAAAAGAGTTGCGTAAAAACTGTTCATAAAAATAAAATCTTTTTTTTTTTTTTGGAATTTTCTTTTGTCAAGTAAGCAGAATAATAATAAAAATAAAATAAAATAAAATAAATACTATTCACACTATTTACTGAAAGTTGATCATTCCAAGCATCTCCACCAGTTGGGCGAATCTGGTAGAGTCAAAAGCCTTTGTGAAGATGTCTGCGGTTTGTTTGTGAGTTTTGACTTCAACAATTTGAATATGCTTCTTTTCAACACAGTCACGGATAAAGTGATGTTTGATTTCAATGTGTTTGGTTTTGGAATGCTGAACGGGGTTTTTGGTGATATGAGGAACGGCGGTGTTGTCACACAGAATTGGTGTCTCATGGAATGTGATCCCATAGTCAAGCATCTGATGGTGTATCCATCTGACTTGGGAACAACAGAGGGCTGCGGCAATGTATTCGGCTTCGGCGGTGGATTGGGAAACGGTGGACTGTTTCTTACATTGCCATGAGACAAGGCGGTTGCCAAGGAATTGACAACCTCCAGAAGTGGATTTTCGGTCTAAGTTGCAACCCCCGTAGTCTGAGTCTGAATAAGCCACAAGATCAAACAAGTCAGTTTTAGGATACCACAGACCCAATTTTGGCTTTAAATATCTCAAAATACGTTTTACAGCAGATAAATGAGAGAGTTTAGGATTAGCCTGAAAACGTGCACATAAGCACACTGCAAACATGATGTCTGGTCTGCTGGCCGTGAGATACATGAGCGATCCTATCATGGAGCGATATAGATGCGGATCAACGCTTTCACCATCCACATCAGGAGTCAAACAATGACGAACTTCCACAGGAGTTTTTACAGGGTGGGAATCAGCCATTTTGAACTTGGTCAAGATTTCTTTGACATATTTTTCTTGATGGATAAGGATTCCTGACTCAGACTGATCAACTTGTAGTCCCAAAAAGAACTTCATTTCCCTCATGGAGCTCATCTCAAACTTAGATCGCATCACTTCTTCAAATTCTTTGCAGAGACGGGGATTTGTAGAGCCAAAAATGATATCATCCACATAAATTTGCACCATGATTGTATCCTTTTCCTCCTTCCGTTTGAACAATGTTTGGTCAATTGCTCCTCGTGTGAAACCATTCTCAAGCAGATGCTTTGATAAAGTTTCATACCACGCACGAGGTGCTTGGTGAAGACCGTACAATGCTTTATCTAACTTGTAAACACGGTCTGGAAAATTAGGATCAATGAAACCCGGCGGCTGCTTGACATATACTTCTTCTTGAACTTTGCCATACAAAAATGCGCTTTTGACATCCATTTGATGGACGGTGAAGTCCATGTAGGCTGCATAGGCGAGAAACATTCGGATGGCTTCCAAGCGAGCCACTGGTGCAAAGACTTCCTCGTAGTCAATCCCTTCTTCTTGATAAAAACCTTGAACCACCAGACGTGCTTTGTTACGAATCACAGTGCCGCCTTCATCCTTTTTGTTGCGAAAGACCCAACGAGTACCGATTGGAACTTTGTTTTTGGGTAGATCCACCAAATTCCACACATGTAACTTTGAGAATTGCTGTAGCTCTTCCTGCATTGCTTCCACCCAGCTGTTTTCTAGTAGTGCTTCTTTAATGTTCTTTGGTTCAGTTTGAGAGATGAAGCAGGAAAACATGCTGTTTTCAAATGCTTCACAGGCACTTCGGGTACTAACACCCACATTGAGTGGTCCAATGATGTTATTGGTGGGATGAATCTTGTGAATTCGCAGTTGAGGAATTGCATCTTCTTCCACGACTTCTTCCAAATTGGTAAGAATTTCAGCAGGAGGATCGGCAATGTCATTAATAGGATCTTCAGCAGATGATTGTGGTGCAACATCTACTGTTGGAATGGAGTTGTCTTCAACAGTTTCACTTGTTGCACCAGAACCGGAAGACTCCATATTAGATTCAGCATTTGCAACCACAGGAATTTCAACCTGAGCAGATGAGGAAGAACCTAGATCATTTAAGTTCCCTAAATTGTTCACAGAAAAATAAGGATTATCATGAGTTGAGTCAATTGAGAAATGAGGAAGATTAAATGATTTAAAAACTGAATCAACGTCAAATAGCCAATTGGGACCGTCTCCTGCGTCCGTGTGATTATTTTCATGCCAATTGATATCAATGGACTCCAGCACTATTCTTTTCTGCTTATGATAGACACGAAAAGCACGTTGATTGGAGGAATAACCAACAAAATAACATTCATCAGCTTTAGCTTCAAACTTGTTGAGCTGATCTGAAGTGTTCAGCATCGTGCACACACACCCAAATTTTCTGAAGAAATCAATAACTGGCTTGCGCTTGTACATGATCTCATATGGTGTCTTGTTGCAGCTTTTAGTGATAAGAACCCGATTTTGCACGAAGCATGCAGTGTTGACTGCCTCAGCCCAGAAAGTCACGGGAAGCTTAGAGTCAACAATCATAGTTCGTGCAGCTTCAATTAAAGTGCGGTTTCTCCTTTCAGCTACACCGTTTTGTTGAGGAGTACGAGGTGCACTAAATTGACAAGAAATTCCTTTGCTTTCACAGAAGGAATCAAGAGTTGCATTCTTAAATTCAGTTCCATGATCGCTGCGGATAGTCTTCACACTTAAACTGAAGAGGTTTTCAATTTGAAGCAGATAGGTCTTTAAAATCTCTGGCGTCTCATCCTTTTTAGCTAAGAAAAATACCCAAGTGAATCAAGAAAAATCATCTGTTACCACCAGACAGTATGACTTTCGTCCAAGACTCATGACACTCACTGGACCAAAAAGATCCATGTGAAGCAATTGGAGAGGAGAGTCAATGGAATTGGTGGTCTTAGGCTTATGTGAAGATTTGTGTTGTTTTCCCTTGGAACATGAAATATAGTGTTCCATAGGAGTGAAATCTTTGAGAGGTAATCCAGTGACTAGGTTGCCTCGAACCAGTCGGTTCATTGTTTTGAAGTTGACATGTCCCAACCTCTTATGCCACAGGAAAGATTCATCTTTGGAAGCCTTTGAGAGAAAACATGATTCAATTCCCGATGGGTTGTTCATATCCAAGATGTATGTGTTGTATCTTCTGGGAGCACGCATGAGAATGAGTTCTTCCGGAATCACCACTCCCGGCTTTAAGATAAGACATTCTTTTGAATTGAATAAAGCACAAAAGTCCTTGTCACAAATCTGTGAAACACTCATCAGATTGTACTTTAACTGAGGAACATAGTTGACAAATTCCAGACTATTTACTCCATTTGATACTGTTCCTTGTCCTTCAATCTTTCCTCCTCTTGGGTTTCCAGCAAAAGCAACATACTCTCCATCAATCTGATGATAATCTTGCAGCAAGTTAAAGTGCCCAGTCATATGCCTTGAACATCCACTATCTACATGCCAGATATTATCGCCGGTTCTTCTTGATTGACCCTATACACAACGAACCATTTATACGTTTTGACCAAAAATGTTTCAATCAAGAGATTTTAGTGTCAGGATATGACATCTCATTGGATTCAGAAGTGCAACCATCCTTTGATGAAGCACGGTCATCAAATAGAACATTATTTTTAATTTTCCAAGTTCGTTTTAAATAATTTTTAGCATTTTTAATTCTTTTACGCCTAGATTTCCTACTGTGAGAAGAGTTAGGCAGCACATATGAATTTAATGAACTTTGGGTAGGTGATTCTTCATTAAGATTTGCGGTTGTTAATTTACAACTTTTTGAAACATGATTTGAGGCACCACAACTAAAACAAACGTTTTTACAAGATATCTTAGCCTGATAATAATCATCACAAGATGAAGATGATTGTGATGTTGAGGAATCTGAACATGAGACGGTTCTTTCATCAATAACTTTGTCTTGAAGATGATGTGCTTCCTTTAATCTGAAAAATTCCATGTTGCTCATGGTTTCACGTGGTACATCATTCACAATAATTCCTGCACTTTTAAATTTTGTAACACATGGCATAACATTCAAAGATTTAGGAACAAACGGCAAGGCATTTTGAAATTTAGAAACATCACATCCCAAACCCTTATGCTCAGCAGGCATAGAATCAAAATACAAATTTTTAACGTGTTCACAAATATTTGGTTTTGACACGGACATATTATTACATTCATCCGACTCAAGTTCTTTTAAAATAGTTCTATCATTAGCACTCTTATCACAATCATCTTCGGACTTTACACAATTTGACTCTGCACAAGAAGCAAAACTGTCAGAATCAGAGGATGTAATATAATCATCAGGAGATAATGTGCAAACAAAAGGTGTGGAAACATGTGGAGTAGGCATATCAGCAAATTTCCCTGATTTAGAATAAGGAGGTGGATGAGAGTTATACCCAAGACCTTCTGTGCCTTTTCTATTAAATTGTTTGTCAATTATTCCAAACATAATTTTCTGATCCATATCCATGTGATCAACCTGTAATTTGGCTTTTTCTGCCTTTTGGACTCTTTCTGTTAAAATTGTATTATTAATGGTTTGAGTATTGAGTTGCACAATTAAAGAACGATTTTCACCAGAAATATCACGAATTTTCTTTAGGTAAAGTTTCTCATTTTTGGCCACAGAGTCATACATCACCTTAATGTGATTTCGTTCATCAATCAAGGCTTGATTGATGAATCTGTATTTTTGAATTTCATTTAAGCAAGATCTAGAATCACAAAGTTTAGAAGTTACCTCAGCAGGCACAGCAGTGAGATCCTCAGCTGGTTCAATCATGACACACTTGCCATTTTCTTCCACATCAGCCATCAAGGCTTTATCAGCAGCTTCCTCAGCTTGTTCTCCCCAATGATAATGTCCATCAGCTTGGCACACAAGAGCTGTGGAACTGGAAGTTGTGTTTATCTTTGGAGGATTGGCAGCTTGTTTACCAGAGGAAATCTTCTTATCTTGCTGATCTTTAGAGGACGGCTCCTTGCAGTTTCTGGCAAAGTGACCCAGCTGATCACAATTGTAACATCTCACCTTCTTGATGTCAAACCCAAGCGTCTTTCCTTGCTTGAACCTGTCTATACCAGTCCTTTTGATAAATCTCTTGGCTCTTAAGGTCAACATGGCCATGCACCAATCAATGTCCATTTTCTCCAAATCATCTGGATTAATCTGCTCCAAGTCATCAGGTTGAAAGCTAACCGGTGTTAGATTTCCAGAGATCAGTGCATCATAGCACGACATGAAAGCAGTCATGATTGGGACATATTCATCAGGAATCATGGTGATAGTCTTTTGAGGAGCAGAGGAGCTGGTAGACTTAATTGCAGCAGCTGAAGGAGGAATATCAGTCTGAAAGTATGGGCTACCGGATGAGCTTGATCCAGCAATGAGAGCTGTGTTTCCAGACTGATTAGATGGGGTGACTGCTCCCTTCTTAATCTCAATTTCATAAGATTCAAGAATGCTATAGACTTCCTGTTGAGACAGAGCACTCAAATTCTCAGTCTTTTTGATCATGATTCGATACATATTCCATTCCTCAGGAAGAGAATCTAGAAGTTTCTTGTTCAAATCAAGAGTAGGGTACTCAACTCCCATAACCTTCAACCTTGAGACAATGCTTGAGAAACGGTTGATCAAATCAGATATTGATTCTCCCCTTACACTGCTGAACATAGCATATTGTTTCTTGATCAGATCTCTTTTGCTTTCTCTGACATCCTCACTTCCTTCATATCTTGTACACAGTGCAGCCCATAAGTCTTTGGCAGTTGTGTACTCAGCAAAGATGTTGAAAATATCCATAGGAAGAGCCATGGCAATAGTCCCATAGGCCTTGTTGTCTCGAGCAATCAAGGGAAGATCTTTCTCATCATACTCAGACACTAACTTAGGACGTTGAACATCAGCAGTGGTAGTTACGGGCTTGTGGGGACCATCGGTGATAGAATTTAACAGTGTATAATCGTGAAATTGAAAGAAAAGCTTCATTTTTTTTGTCCAGTCATCAAAATCTCTTGTAGACACAAGAACAGGTGGTCTATTTCCCCCAGAAACAGTAACTAGTTTCGATAGGGCAAACTTCTATCGAAACAACTAGTTTCGATAGGACTAGTTTCGATAGACCAACTATTATCGAAACAACTAGTTTCGATAACCACAGTTTCTATAAGAGACAAAAATCTAGTTTCGACAGTACCTTCTCCCGACAAAACGTAGACAAGAAGTTTCGATGATCAACAGAAATCAGAAATTGTTCCCCGTAGTTTCGATGCCTTCTTCTCCAAAACAGAAATACTCCATTGATGAAAAGCTCCAGAAATGAAAGATGCAGAAATAACAAACTAATCCAGCGAAAACCTTCGTCTAACTATCCTGATCACGAATGCAACCTCCGATTCCGAAAATACGAGCAAAAACCTTTGAAAAATGATGAAACAGTACCTCGAGAATAAATGTGCAAAAACCCAAAATAAGCAACGAAAAACCTCGGTAATCACCTAGAATCGATCAATAACCTGATAACACTCAAAAACACTAGAGCATAAAGCTATGATACCAATTGTAGGTCCAGATTTAATCGAAAGTCACTGATATGATCGATTCAACACATACACAGGCGGAAACTGTGTATATGGAGGTGAAACTGATAAACGAAACAGTGATGGTGAAGATAACCAGCTAACCACAGATGAATCAACAATCAAAGGGTATGAAAATGTAAGAACACAGTGAATAAACAACTGCAGATTGTATTGATTCAAGCAAAATGTGAAAGAGAAAGTTCAGGGTTACAGCCGCTACACACACCCTAAACAATCTCAAACTAGGCTATTTATAGTAGTGACAGGTATCGAAACTATGGTCAATCGAAACTACTAGTTTCGACTGACCATTTACAAATGATACTTAGACCTGTCGAAACTACCATCTATCGAAACTACTAGTTTCGATTGAACAGACTCAATCGAAACTAAGTAGTTTCGATGGCCCAGACTTAACTAATTATAGAAAACTGAAATTACAATAATGAAATAACAGAAAGTTAACTAGTCTAAAAGTGTTTAATCATACAATAAATGACAACAGCTTATACAAAATATATAAATCTACACACGGTGCTTCGTAGAGCACAGGTACCAACTTTTAACAATTCGTAACCATCAATTCCAACTTCAAGCATGACGTCCCAAAGGATAGCACGTACCAAACTTCAAGCATTGTACCCTCGCAGAGTACAGTAGCAAACTTCAAGGATCACGGTAATCCCCTTGATGACCATCGTCACCCCTTTCCCCCCAGTTGTACAACCGTTGGCTAGCCACAAAGGCCCCTATAAAGGTTTGGCCCATACATAATTCGATTCCTGAAGGAATCATGGCAGATTCGTTTATTTCGTGACTTTCATAAAAATATTTACTTCTCTTACATTACCCAAGTTAAAACATTCGTACGTTTTGTTAAATAACATTTCATTCATAAACATTTCATAAACTTCATTTGGTAAAACATTTCGTAAACACATTTCAACTTCACTTTCAAAGCATCTTTCGTAAACATCATTTCATAAAAACATCGTTTCGTAAGTATGCACACCAGCCCAAAAACCTTAATCAAAGCATTAAAAGAAGGGCTCTAGAACTCACCTAATAAGTTAGTCTTCGTCGTCCTATCAAACGTTCAACAAGCATCACACACGATCTGAATTGATTAATTTAATACACATCAGACCAATCTCGACTCTAACGGTTTGCTATTTCCGACTTAGGCGAATTTAAGGCTAAGTTCGCCCACCTATCCCTAGCGAACAAACAGGCGAACTTAACAGTTTTGCCACAATTGTGGCTAGCGAACTTATCAAGTTCGCCATAGTGGAACCCAGCGAACATGTTAAGTTCGCCATGTTAATCCAACGCGAACATGTTTAGTTCGCCATTGTCTGCCCTGTCGAGCTGCATCTTCCCCAAAACCCTAAGTTTGCATGTTAATGGTGGCTCAGTATAATCACGTTCAAGATGCAAACTTTTTACGTTCAAAATTTGTAGTTTTCTTCCCTGACCTCAGATCTATAAACCGTTTCTCATTTGACCCGTAAAAACCCGACCTTTTTGTAAAAATACCTGAAAACCCAAAACGAACAAAAAACTCATATTTAGATCAGATTTTACCTGTATCTAGCTTCTGATTCGGAGGTTATTCTCACGAGCACGGAAGACACGAGCCGGTGCGATTTTGAATCAAACTGTCACTTTCTCTCTCTAGAACTTGAGAAAGTGAGCAAATGGAGGGTTTTGGGGTATTTAAGGGAGATGATCCCCTCCCCAAGTTCGCCCCCCATGCTCGTCGGGCCATAATCGGCCCAAATTTGGGCCCGGCCCAACGAGCCTCATTCGTTCCATTCGTTGCGTATTAGAAACCTGTTTTTATTATTGTCGTTATTTTTGGGATGTTACACATCCTTCTTCTTATTAACTTGTAATCCCAAAAGGAATTTCAATTCACCCTTTGCACTCATCTCAAATTATAATTTTATCACAACTTCAAATTATTTGCACAACTTTTCATTCGTAGACCCAAATATGATGTCGTCAACATATATCTGTATCAATAGTAAATCTCCCTTGGCTTTTCTTATGAATAGCGTACTACTGATCTGCCATAGTTGAAAACCATTATCAAGCAAGTGCTTCGACAACGTCTCATACCATGCCTTTGGAGCTTGATGAAGACCATATAAAGCTTTATCCAACTTGTAAACCATCTTTGGAAAAGATAAATCTTCAAATCTAGGCGACTGGTATACATACACCTCTTCTTTGACTTTCCCATATAGAAAAAGCACTCTTTACGTCGAGTTGGTACACCTTGAATCCCTGATATGACACGAACGCTAGAAATAAACGGATATCTTCCGGGCGCGCCACAGGTGCATACACTTCGGTGTAATCTATACCTATCATCTTTTTTACACTTAAATACCCATTAGGTTCCGAATGGATAAACTCCTTCTGGTAAATCAACTAGATCCCAGGCATGCAACTTTTCAAGTTGAGCCAGCTCCTCCTGCAAAGCATCAATCCAACTATTATCCCTCAAATCCATTTCATTTCGGCTCAACTTGAGATATATAACAACTATACAGACACTCATTCAGAATTCCTAAATCTCGAATGGTTGTATACAAACATTTATTCTCTGATAAAGTCCTTTGTCTCGTTTAAACGCCAATATTCAAATATCCTATAATGGCATCAGTCAGATGATCTTTGTGAACACGTAAAGTTGGAATTTCTTCAGCAACAATCATATCATCCATATTAGTAGTAATTTCTCGCGTTCCCTGAGCTGACGAAGATGAATCAGAAAGAACATTGATGTCATTTATCGAGTCCTGATATTCATCTTCATCTTCATAGTTGTTGTTTGTAGTACACGCTGTAGAAGCTTCATTTGTTCCTGATGAGGCTACGGACAATGGAACGCTAGATTGCAGTGTAAATACTGAATATTGAACACCACTTCCATTATGATATAAAACCATAGCCTCTTCAGTAGAAAATTCTCGAATAATGTTAAATAACTTGAAAAGCACATCATAATCAAATCCCCACTCAGGACCCTTGCAAGCTTGAGGAATGTTGTAGCTGCTACAGTCAACATGGAACCATTCCTCAATCTGACCGGTTGATTTGTTGAAAACTCTCTTGTTCGGTGAATTTGCCATGAAGACAAGAAAGAATCCTTCACAAGCTTTTTCTTCAAATTTTGACAACCACTCCTTTGTCTTCAGCAAAGTACAAGGTATTCCAAATGGTTGCAAATAAGATAAAGCTGGCTTTCGATTTTACAGTAACTCATACCATGTCTTGTTTTGTCGTTTAACAGTAAGGACTTTGTTGAGTACATAGCAAGTTATATTCACCGCCTCAGCTCAGAAGGTGACTGGAAGCTTTGAATTATCTGGCATTATCTGTGCCGTCTCAATCAGTGTCCGATTCTTCCTTTCAGCGACCCCATTCCATTGCGGGACGTGTAGGGGCACTGAAATGTTGATGAATACCCTTCCGAAGACAGAAGATCTCCATCACGTGGTTCTTAAACTCCATGCCATTATCACTATGAATGTTTCTGATCTTCGCATTACACAAATTCTCCAGCTTCAGGAACAAATAAGTAAGAATCTCTTGAGTCTCATCTTTAGAACCTAAAAAATAGACCCAAGAAAAATGTGAGTAATCATTAGGTACTACTAAACAGTAAGACTTTTCACCGATACTCCTCACACTAACAACCGAATAGATCCATGTGCAGTAGCTCAAGAGGAGAATCTATGGAATTGACTAATTTGGGCGTATGCGACTTTCGATGTTGTTTTCCCTTTTTACAAGGAATACAGTCATCTTGCATTGAAAATTTTTGAATGGGAACACCCGACACAAGACCATTTTGGACTAGAAAATTCTTTTTTTGAAAGTGTATGTGCCCCATTTTATGATGCCACAAATTAGAATCACTCTCAGACGCCTTAAATAATAAAGAAGTAGGGATGGAAGAAGTTGCAACACTTATATCAAGGACATAAGTGTCATTTCTTCTAGGAACTTGCATTAGAATCCATTCTCCGAGGATCACGAATCAAAGCTTCAACACAAGACATTCAGATTTATAGAAGTGGATTCAAAAATCTTTATCACAAACTTGTGAAAAGATCATGAGATTGTGTTGCAGCTTTTCAACATAGTTGACATTCTCTAGACTGATCATCCTGTTGGATACAGTTCCTTCACTAGTAATATTTCCTCCCTTATCACCTGCAAATGCCACGTAGTGTCCTTGAATTGATTTAAGTTCCCTGTCTTGTGTCGTGAACTGCCACTATCAACATACCAAGAGTTTTCGATAGTCCTCCTTGACTGTCCTTGTACAATAAACAAACTTGGTTAGTTTGAAATGGAGACCCAAGCCAATGTGGTCTTGGGCCGACCAGTTTCATCAAAATATACAACTTCCTTCAACTCACATTCACGGTTATCATCAATCCGAGGCAATTTCATTTCTGAAACTTTTGTCTTTGAATCAGAACCTTTTAATTTCCAAACCTGTTTTGTTTGATCATCTTTTGTTAAAGAATTTTGAGAAACAGTTTTGAAATTTATTTTTTTTAAACATTTGGGCCTTGAGAAGTACTTGCCCCATCAGTTTGTAAAACCTTTTTCAAATTCGGTTGCCTATTTGAAATAGTAGGTTAATCTGTTTCTTGCAAAAGCTTTTTAATTTGCTTATTCATCCTTCGCTCCTGAGGTTTAGAAAGCTTAACCTCGGGTTTTTGAACAACCTTTTCCTTCACAAAAATTCTAGGTTTTTGAACAACCTATCCCTTTACAAAAGTTTAAGGTTTTTGAACAACCTTTTTCCTTTAGAAAAGTTTTAGGTTTAACAAATGGTTTGGACAAGCTCGGATCAACAAGTCTCTTCCCCTAAGACTTAAAAGGACAATTAACAAGAATGTGACCAACTTCATCACAATGGAAACATCTTCTCCTTTCAACATACCTTCTCACATAAGGAATCTCATTAACATTGTGAAATGAACCTCTTGCAACAAACTGTGGCTTTTTGAAAAACTTCTTTTTGAAAAATGGATCTTTTGATTCTCTTTCAAAATTTTCAGCCTCTTCAAAAAATTTGTTTTGGATAAAATCAGCATTTGAAATATGTTCAGTGTTTTGAACCTCAGATTTGAAGTCACTAGCTTTTACAAAATGAATTTTCTTAAAATCCTTTGGAAGTTTAGGTTGAACAACCACAGTGGCACATTTGGTTCAGTCACAGTCGGAACATCAAGTTCAACAAGAATACAATTTTCCCTAGGAATATTGTCATTCTTATTCACAAACAATTCTTCTAAAAGCTCTTCAACTTCTACAATCACCCAGTCAACCCCTTTTCGTACTGAACTATTCTCAGTACTGTCAGAATCTGAAACAGAATCAGCAGACACTGAAGTTGTTGACACATATGTTGTCACCTCTTCCTCTTCTAACGTAGAAGTGTCATTGCCATTAAAAGGAGGTGGAACAATTTTGAAACCCAATCCCGTAGTGGAGTTATCCTGAATTTGAAAATTTAAGATATGATCTGACACAAAAGAAGAACTTTTAAAGTTTTAAAGTTTTCTTTGAAGTTGGATGACTTCACTTTGGGATTTAGCAAACTCGTTGCTCTTTTTATCAAACTCTTCATAAGCCACATCGAGATGCATTTTCTGTTCATTTACTTTTAATATGAAAGCATTGATGTCCTTTTTTAAAGATTCAATTTTATCTTTAAAAGCTTTTTCATTTTCTTTTAGCTTTCGATTGGCTTCTTTGATTTTGTCAATATCAAAAGCATAATTGATATTAGTCTCCTGAACATTGTCCAGTTTCCCTGCTAGTTCAATATATTTAGCACAAATACTTCCAAAGCATCGGTATCTACCTCATTCATCTTTGTAGTAGTAAAGGCTTGATCAGATTTATTATGGTTTCTTTCCTTTTCATAAGATATTTTAGCCATAAAAGCTTGAGCCACTATTGCTTCCTCAAGATGTATGCTCCAGTCAAACGTCTCATCCTTTTGAGAAACCAAAGCAGTTGATGTGGAACTTTCACTTTGATTCTGCCCCTTATTCCCGTTGTTTGACTTTCCCTGACTTGGCTTAGTGAAACCAGATGCTGGACTTTTAGGCTTCTCATATTCACGAGCAAAATGCTCATAATTCTAACAGTTGTAACACTTCACCTTCGCCTTGTCAAATCCAATTCTGCTCTTACCATTTCCTCCTATTTGTTTTCTCCTAGTCCTACTTAAGAATCCCTTTTCTCTTCGAGTTAACATAGCAAAGTTCCACTGCAAATCTATGTCTTCTAGATCATATGGATCAATTTGTTCATAATCTTTCTCAAATAAGATCCCGTTGAGCAATCCTTCGAAAAATAATATTCTCATAAGAATTTATGATTCCTGATAACATAGCGAAATGCTCATCAGCTCTTTTAAGATCCTTGAACTGAGAACTTGGTGATGAAGCATACTTTGGTGTAGTAGAACTTCCTCGATCCAGAACAGTTTTGACAATTTTGACAACAACCACTTGACCGATTACTTTCTTGTGAATTTCTAGATGCTCCTGAGAAAAGTGCCACACCGGCTCCTTGTTTAGTACAAGAAGATTTAGCGAAATACATGCCCGGATCCTGTACCTGTTGGAAGCTAGTTGCTTTCTTCTTTAATTTCACGTCATATGACTGTATTTTCCAGATAACATCCTCAAGTGTCATCTCATCAAAACCTTCATTCTCCTTAATCAAAATGGTATACATTTCAAATTACGGAGGGAGGGCATCAACAACTTCTCATTCACTTCTTCATTGGTATAAGATACATGTTATTATCTCACCAATTCACTGAGTAGATGATAATAACGTGTTATTATCTCATCAATAGATTCATCCTCGAGATATTTACACACCACAAACTGCTTAGTGAGCAAACTCTTTCTGCTCTTCTTCAAGTCAAAATTTTCTTAACAACGTTTCTGAAGTGCTTCCCATAGCTCTTTTGATGTTTTAAACTTTCTGAAACTGTGGAAGATCTCTTTAGTAATAATATTGATAAAGCTGCCAACGCTTTCTTCTCACGATCATAAGCCTTCCTCTTATCATCACTTAATTGAGTAATTGGCTACGGGGTGTCGGTCCTACCCATAAAAGTATATGTTGGACGCGTATACCCTTCACTAATTGGTATCCAACTAGTGTCAGCATAAGAAATGAAAGCTTCAAACCGATCCTTCCAATTAGAATAATCCGGAAGACACATAAGCCTTAGTGGTTTGTTTGGGGTTCTAATCTCGTTGTTATTGTTGAGCACAGTTGAAATATTCTGAGCACTCTGAGCACTAGACATGATTTGAAATAGAAGAAATCTTGAAATGAAAATGAGCTTGTTTCGCTTCAAAATGTCAAGCGAAATTGGGAACAGTTATAAGAGAAATTGGGTAGCTTAGGCAGAAACAAGAGAAATTGGGTAGTTTTGCTTAGAAGCTAGTGTCGCTTCTAAAGAATAGTTTCGCTTCACGGGCTGTAAGCAACTTGAACAAAATTTTGGAGGGAAAAACGAACTCTAGGCCTCTAGAACGACATGATCTTCATCATAACTCCAAACTGAGTCAAAATTAAGCAAAATCCACCGGTAGAAATGAAATTAAACACAAATGAACAAATCCTCTTGGATCAAAATCTAAAATCCAATCTAAATATGATTAAATCAGGCCACTAGAACTCCAAGAACTCCAATGAAATAGAGAAACGCCATGCAAACAGTGTAACACACAATGTAGTAGATGATCACTAGTAAAACAAAGAAAATCAACTCTAGAATAAGAGCAAAAGCTCTGATACCACTTGTAGGTCCCGAGTAGTCTCACACGGATCTCAGAAATGCTTGTACAACACCGGGTGTAAGTGCGGAATCCAAACACAAGGTGCACATGTGCAATACGAATCAAGTTAAACACAATACCATCACAAGTCAACACAAGGCATGTAAATATAATTGTTTTTCTATTTCCAAACAGTAGTCAATACAAGAGTTCTCTATAAGCAAGCATCTAAACATTACAAGTAGACTACGTATTTATAGGAAATGAAAACACACTCAAAACTGCTAGTTTCACTTCAAGCGAACCTAAGTAGATTCACTTACATAGAAAGATAAAAACATTACAGAATTAAACACAAGATTAACTCTAGACCTACAAGCTTTTGTCACACGAATATCCACTAACATACAAGTTTTTCTATCAACAGTTGAGTTCTTACTATGAATAACTTTTGCTACCGATGGAATAGTTTTGCTACCGACAGACAAAGTTTGCTACTGATAATACAATTGTTGTTGCGGATAGATCAAGTTTGCTACCGATGATCAACTGCTGCGATGAACATTTTCCTTACTAATAGTTCGATCTACTATTGTATTATGATTGGTGTAAAGTTAGTGCGCACACCAATACCTCATAAGGACACTGTTTCATCAGAAGATTAACAAAATCTTTTTAAAAGGTCTGCAACCTTTTATCAAATTGTTTGTCTTGTTATTTGTAGCCAATGGTAGCATAGTTTCATGTAATGTATTTAGATCAACAGTTTGTGTTGTATCTAACCCTAAAATCAATGGTCTGTATTGATTCTAGGGAAGTTGTCTCATGCATGATTCAAATAGTAGAGCTATATATATGTACTAGGTTTCTCATTGTAATCTTATGCATTCTTACACTCTTGTAACCTTGAGATATTAATACAATATAGATTGAAAGTGAATTTTTTTGTTCTTGTTATTTTCTTTACATTGAATCATTAAGTGAATAGAGTTAGTTGTTATTGTTTTCGTCAATCTTAACGAATTAACATGACTATCTTGCATTGTATTTGAACAACACCGATCCTATAACAATTTCCCTCATGAACTTATAAGCATTCATGCACATGATTCTAGTTAATGGCATGACACACTAGCAAAAGAAGAAATTCTTTGCTCATGTGAAGCACTACTTGTGGAAGGATCCTCACTTCTTCAGGATTGGAGCAGACTTAATAGTGAGTGGGTATGCCCATGGTGATGAAGCACAGAAGATACTAAGCCACTTTCATGAGGGACAGACTAGTGGCCAACATGGAGCGAGCTATACAGTGAAGAAAGTGTTTTACTTCATATTCTTTTGGCAAGCCATTTTCAGAGAGGCTCACGAGTTTGTTAGAGCGTGTGGCGCTTAACAGAGAACATGCAACATCTCGTAATAAAGTGTCCTAGACGAGTATTCAAGTATGTGAAATGTTCGACATACGGTGCATTAACTTCATGGGACCATTTCCATCCTCTCAAGGCAACAAGTACATCTTAGTTGCCCTAGACTATGTTTGGAAGTGGGCCGAGGTGCAAGCTTTACCCACTAATGATGCTAGGATTGTTATGAGATTTTTGAAGAGGTTGTTTGCGCAATTTGGTACCCCCCCCCCCCAAGGCTTTGATTAATGAATGTGTAACCCATTTTGTACATTCATAGCTCGAGAAGACATCGTGATGTTATGGGGTAAACCATAGATTTGCCCTCCATACCATCCACATACTAGTGGACACGTTAAGGTCACTAATAAGGGTATCAAGCGGATTCTAGAGAGAATGGTAGGGCAAAACCGTAAGGACTGGACAGAGAGGTGAGATGATGGATTGTGGGCCTTCCGTACAACATAAAAAACACCTGTAGGTACCACACACTTTAGGTTATCTATGGGAAGGCATGCCATCTACCTTTAGAGTTAGAACACAATGCATACTTAGCTTTGAAAATTGTTAACCTTGATTTGTCTATTGTAGGTGGGCATTGGTTCTTATAGTTGCACGAACTAGATGAGCTAAGGGATCAAGCATATGCCAACTCAAACAACTACAAATAATGCATGAAGAGGATACACAACATGCACTTGAAGGATAGCAAATAATTCTAAATGGGGTGTCTGCTATATAACTCTACGTTGCATTTATTACAGGATAACTTAAGTCCATATGGACGGGCCCGTACACAATTTAGCAAGTATTTTCATACGGAACCATGGAGATCAAGCATCCGGATGGCCATGGGTATCAAATTAATGGTCATAAATTGAAGCACAACATATAGACTCCAGTGGACGAACATGAAGTGGAGTTCATTGACCTTAGCCCTAATGACAACTAAATTTGAGGCTAAGTCTAACTAAGGATTTACTAATAAACTAAGTGATTGCGGGAGGCAACCCAATGTTTGGTTTTCATTTCTATTTATTTTATTTTATTTCCCTATTTGTTTGTGTGTTTTTGTGGTTAGGTCATATTTAGATGTTGGGGAATGGTCACATGCGTTCCAAGATATGGTGCACGAGTATGATGAACCTGAACACGCGGAGGGTGGTTTGTGTTTAAACCACCATTGACTACAATTTTACCCGATTAAAAAATGTCAGGCGTTCATTTATCATATTTTACCCAGTTAACCCATCACTTCATTTCTGTGAGATTTTTTTTGAGTCTTTGTTAAGCATTCATTTTCTCATATTTTGCTGCTCTTATTTCTTTGTGCATTTTGAGTGTGCCACATGTTGCATTCATATTAAAACTTTTCTAGGATATACATGTGAAGATCATGAATTATCTCATTGCATGAAAAAGATAGAGAAACTAGGATGAACCCTTTGTTTTAGCATTTTTCATTGTTTTTTTCCTGCCTAATCATTCTCCCGTATGTGTTACTTTGAACCTATACCTTTCTTTTGCTTTTACACATATTTTATAACTGGCTTAGCCACATTAGCATTTTTATTATTTTTAAACCCGTGTGTTAAAATTCAGTTTAAGTTAGTGTCTAATTTGTAAGTTAGTTTCTAGTATTGTTAGTTAATATTTATGATGGTAGTGTTCTTATCTATTGTGTTTGTTGAAAAAATAAGAAAAAAAAGTTAGCCTTTGTATGCGTAAAATGACGATGTTTTAATATGCAGTTTTGTGTGTCGAGATTGAAATCAAAGTAGTTAGTAGTTTGTTATCTTCTTTGATTCCATTTGTGATTACAGTTATCCTAGCTATTTCGGATTTTTAAGCACTTTTAAATTATTTTTCTAAGCCATTATCTTAGCCAGGTTATAACCCATTTATAAGAACTCTTGATTTTTGTGATCTTTTATGTTATTTGGTGGCAATACGATTCCTTTACAAGCTTATGATAACGTTGCTTCATTGGTTGGCATTGAGTTGTCACATATACATACACTAGTACGTCTGAACTAGTACACATAAATAAGTCGAGTCGACTGAAATATTGTGATAAGTGGGGGTTTATGTATAATAAGAATCCATTAGATATGTTACACTTGTTGGATATTGCCTGGATTTTGAAAACCGGTTTGCCGTGTTTGGTTTCTTATTGAATTTATTGAAATTCCTTGAAAATCGTTTATGCCGTTAGATCAGTAATCTGTTAGGAAAAGCTTAACCTTGTTTCTTGTTGCCATTGGGATATTATTAGATTGTTATATGGGTGTTACTTGAGGACAATCAAAATTTAAGTTCGGGGATGTTTGATGTGTGAAAAACTATCTATAAAAATCATGCATATTAAACATTCACTTTGTGTATTTTCTTGGCAACATCATGATACTTGATACTTAATTGATTTACATTGGAGTTTGAAATGTTGGATTGATTATAGAAATGAGAAACGAATAGCTTTGAAAAAAAATGTGGAATTTTAAAGATCCGGGCATAGCCATGTGGTCACAAGACACGAACATGTCATGCCCGAGAATGAAGATTTTTTGATTGGACAATCGTGTCAAGTCAAACCCTAATTTAAAGTAACACTGACTAGCACAATCATTTAGATTAGGACATGATCGTGTGGGCTTGTGGACAACACGGGAATGATGGATCACACACGACCAGCCCTAGGTGAAAACATTTTTAAAACTACACTATATTAAAATTTCATTAAAAATATATAATACTTTACACACATCCCATATCGAAATTGTTGGACAGGTATGCCAAAGTAACGACATTCGATAATACTGCTATCAAGGTAGGATCCAAAGTGTTGCACCGTGAGCAACGAACAACGAGATTATTTAACGAGTTAAATAATCTGACATGATCGCAGTTAAAGCGAGATGAGAGAAGTTTAATTATTTGTAATTAGATTATGAATAATAAAACAAATTAAATTAGTTAATTATCAAAGAGTTGATAATTAGAGAACTGAGTTAATAATTATCAAATTGTTTGATAATTACTGATTACGTGAATTTGCTACATTGATTATTAATTCGATTAATAATTAATTAGTAAATTAAATTGTATTTAATTAATAATTAAAGTATTTAATTATTAAACCCTAACTTAATCCCTAAGTTTAGGATAATCTATAAATAGGGGATTAAGAATATGAGGTACATAACACAAAAAAGAAAAAACCTTAATTAATCACTCCCCCTCCCTCTATCCCTCTTGCGCCGACCGCCATGCCTCCCCTTTTGCGTCGTTCGACGCCGCCGACCGGCCTAGGCCGCAGACCGCCGCCGGCTTCCGTCCATTTTGCTGCCGCCGTCCGTTTCACGAACCGGTTTCCACACCGTGTTTGCATGAGGGTGAATATAGAGGATACCAAAGGAGTTGGGTTGTCCCGGGTGTTCGTGTTAGCAAATCTAGCGACTGGTTTTGTAAATCCGTGCCGTGGTGTTACTGTTCGGTTTGCTATTTACTTCTAGGAAGGTAGAACTCTAAACTGACTGTGGTTGTGTTTTTTCTGTTATGTTTGCATCTGGACTCCTAGGGTTTTGGCCAAGACCGGTTCGTACATGATTTTCTTCCACTGCGTTTATATCAAAATAGTTTTGAAACCCTTGTGCGAAACCCAACAGTGGTATCAAAGCCACTCTTGCAAGCTAACATAACAATTGCTTATAATTGCAATCAGGTTTTATTTTGTTAAAACTTTTGTTTGACAAAACATTACATCCTTTACGTTTCTTGAATATTGTGTTGTCTTGTATTTTTAGTTGTTTTGGAAGCCTCTTGTAATAGATTAGGTTTATTTCAATTTATTGTAAGTTGTATTTGTAACCCGATCGAGACAATACAAGATGGGAATTAAAGATCAAGAAACCTAGAAGACCTGGAGTCAAGATGGAGATCTTGAAGCAAGTGGGAGCCTTACAAGATCCAAGAGTTTTCTCTTGTTTATGCCGTCCCATTAAACCTGTTTGGTTTTTGCTAAATGGCTCTATTAATACCCAACACTAAAAGGCTTGATTTGCAATTTTTTATGTTTGTGACATTTAGGGTAAAAAGGTTTTATCTAAAAACTACAAGACAACCAAAAACAGTTTTAAATGGTTTAAAACGTTATAACACAATAGAAACGACGAGATTTTAAAATAGAGATTTTAGTTATCTCGTGAAATGTTTTTTAAAATAAAGAGTTATTTTATAAGTAAAAACGGAGTTTTGTGGAATATAATTAATAGAGATTAATTATTAAAAACACATATATTATTTATAAAGGAGTTTATTAATAGTTTAAAATGGCTATTTAACGATACACTTATTTAATATAGAATATTAAAATTAAAGCGTACGTGACATAAAGTGTTTATCGTTGTCATGAACTATATATAAAATTTGGAATTTTATAAACCCGTGTATCTATCTAGCATGTAGTATGCTACACGGTGTGTTTTTGATCCATAACTGGTAAAACACTAAAATAAATTCCTTGTGAAATTGTTGAGTCTGTGACACCCTAGTTTGGAACACTTGAACCGATAAATCCGACCCCCTGAGTACATGTGCCTCAGCCTTATACTTGGGACTACGGATGTCAAGATAAGGTGGAATAACAATTCCCGAGAGTCTTTGGCCGATTGCTACACGTTGCTAATTTAGGAAGAGTGGGCACAGGCGGTGCGAAACGTACCTACGTAGACAACTGTTATCTTAACCAACCCCATAATGTCTGAGAATTGTATTTGATACAATTGTTAAATGTTACCTACATATATAACTATATTTTATGGAAAGCGCTACCATTCACCAAATATAGCAAAACATGGATATCAGTTCTTAAGTTAAAATGTTTTATAAAAGGGTCATTTTAATTAAGTTTTTCAAACATCGAAATTACTAAATTCATACCTTTTGTTTTGTAGATGTCTTCAACTATAACTAATCCCTCTCCCTCCAACTACTCTCTAAGATCCATTCTGGACAAAGAGAAACTCAATGGCTCCAATTTCATTGACTGGCACCGCAACTTGAGAATTGTTCCCAAAGCAGACAAAAAATTCTATGTTCTTGAAAGTCTAATCCCTGATCAACTTGCTGCAATTACAATGTAGGCTGTTAGAAAGACATGGGAGAAACATGTTGAGGACTCTTCTGAAGTGTCATGCATCTTGTTGGCAACCATGGTCCTTGAACTCTAGAAAGATATGGAGGATCTGACAGCCTATGACATGATTGAGCAGCTGAAGGAAATGTTCCAATAGCATGCTCGTCATGAGCGTTTTGAGACGATGATATCTCTCATAGGATGTCGTATGCAGGAAGATTCCTCTGTCATCACACTTATGCTGAAGATGAAAAACTATATTGATCAGCTGGAAAGGCTAGGTTTTCCCTTAAGCAATCAGTTCTCTGCTGATACATTCCTTAACTCTTTGCCCAAAGCATATGATCACTTCAACATGAACTATAATATGAATGGTTGGGAAAAGTCCATCGCTGAGCTGCATAAGATGCTTAAAACTGCTGAGATGAACATACCTACCAAGAGTGCTCCAGTACTGCTAGTCAAAGAAGTTAGAGTCTAGAAATCAAAAACCAAGAGCTAGAACAGAAGAGGCAAGGTTAGGGCTGATGTTAAGGGAAAAATGTTTACGCCTAGGCACTCTTCCAGGAAATCTGAAAAGGATGCCAAGTGCTTTTATTGTGATGAAATAGGGCATTGGAAGAGGAACTGCCCTAAGTACCATGCTGAGTTAAAGAAGGGCACAGCCTTAGAGGCTGGCACTTCATGTATCTTCGTAATAGAACTATATTCCTGTTCCCGTAAGTCATGAGTGTTTGAAACCGGATGTGGTTCTCACATATGCAATAATACGCATGGACTAAGGAACATTAACTGAAGGCTGGTGACATGGAGCTCCATGTTGGAAATAGAGCTAATGTTGTAGTCAAGGCAATTGGAGAGTATAGGATACTTCTGCCAAGTGGTGTTTATTTAATTTTAGACAATGTCTATTATGTTCCTAGCTTGACTAGTGATGTGTTATGTCACACCCGTAACACAGGACAATTATCTAACCAGAGTAGTACCTCCAACAGGGATGTTCCCAGGAAAGAACGACGGTTCTAGGAGAGATTTATACACCGTTCTTTCCTTAGACAAAACATTCCGTTTGTCAGATAACTACATATCTGTCAGAAAGTTGCCTTCTAGTTACCGTGACGTTGATACCAAAAACACACAGCGGAAGACATAAAAGTCATAACTATTTTATTTCATAATATAATGTTTTACAATAAGGACTGACTGGTCAATACAACATAAACTCTAGACTTATAGCTCACGAAGAATCATGCTATCCACTCAGGCCTTACGGTTACACAAGAAGCTGCCTTCAGTCATCCCTATCTCAAAACACCTGTACACCTCCTGAAATGCCAACTACAAGCTAGTGATCACCCGTGCTCAAAAACATTTGAAAACATTTTCGATCAGCATAACGCTGGTGAGTTCATAAACAAATCATGTTTTCCCAATCATATTCATCATACGAGATGACCATCCATCCCAATCCCCACCCAATGGCCACACAAGGACTCTAAGCATTTATCATATATAAACTGAGACCTTCCGGCTACTGGCCACATAAGGACCAGTCTAAAATAAGAGGATCAGTCTTGTCCATCTGTCCCATCCCATTCCTGACTGTAATAAGCGCTATTAACATGTATATATACATGGAATTCAATACTTAGGGTTAAAAACCTGCTTTCTGATCACTAAAATAATCAATACCTCGACAGAACACTAAATCATATTCGACATTATCATAATCAACATCCCTATCTTAGGTTTACACAAAGAAACCTCAGGGTGTTTAGAAACCTTACCTCGGTACTATCTACGCAAGTTTTGTGGATGGATTACGGGAAAACCAGACTTTCGAGAGCGGACCAGAGCCTGGGGATTTGAGCTACTAGAGAATATGTGTGTGTTTTATGTTTGTGACTGATGCTCAAGTTCTGAAATTGAGCTTTCTATTTATAGGCCAAACTCGGGCCTGTAGCGGACCACTACCAAACGCTGTGGTGGTCCGCCACCCCTTGCGGCGGCCTATTTTGCTTAGCGCCCACGTAGCGGACCGCTAAGGTTCAAGCTGATGGTCCGCCACCCGTCCAAATGTCCGAATTCCACCGGTGAGTCACAGGGTCACGTGTCAGCTCCTGGTTGTTTCCTTAGTCCATACGTAACGGACCGCCATGGTATAGGGTAGCGGTCCGCTACCCTTTTATTCTTAGATTTTTTAGTTTTAGTCCCTCAACTTTGGAGAATATTCAATTTAATCCCTGAACTTTACATCTTGACACTTTTAATTCTTTATTTTACTTGGAAATTATCCAGGTGTTATAAATCTCCCCTCCTTAAAAGAATTTCGTCCTCGAAATTAAATATTAGTCAAATAAATGAGGACACTTAGATTTCATCTGTTCTGTTAATTCCAAAGTTTTTTCGGCACCTTTCCGACTTTGCCACTGTAACAATACTATTGGTATAGTTTTCTTTCTCAGCTTTCGATCTTGGGTTCCTAATATCTAGATGGGTTGCTCGGTGAATTGGAGTTTTTCATTGATATGTACATCATCTAATGAGATTGCCTGATCTGGGTCTACTAAGCATTTGCGTAGACATGACACGTGAAACGTATTATGAATACCTTCCAAAGCTTTAGGCAATTCTAATTTGCATGCCACGGCTCCAACTCTTTCAACGATTTTGTATGGCCCAATATATCTTGGCCCTAATTTCCCACGTTTCCTGAAACGTACAACACCTTTCCATGGTGATACTTTCAACATAACGTATTCACCTACTTGGAATTCTAACGACTTTCGACGTCTATCTGCATAACTCTTTTGTCGATCTTGTGCAGCTTTCAATTTTTGTTTAATCTGGACTATCTTATCAGTTGTTTCATGTAAGATTTATGGTCCAAATAGTTGGCTATCTCCAACTTCCGTCCAACAAATTGAAGTTCTACATTTCCTACTGTATAACGCCTAAAATGGCGCAGCTTTTATACTTTAACGGTAGCTGTTGTTGTAGAAAAATTCTATCAATGGTAAATGATTATCACAGCTGCCTCCAAATTCTATTGCACAAGCCCTCAGCATATCCTCTAGGGTTTGAATTGTTCTTTCATTTTGTCGATCGGTTTGAGGGTGATATGTTGTACTCATATTAATTTGAGTTCCCAACTCTTTTTGAAAGCTAGTCCAGATGTCACACCCCAACCGATGGCGGAAACGTCGGGGCGGGACATGTAGACTGTTCATAAGCTCATGGTTTACTAAAGTTGTGATAATTAAACAATAACCTTCATTTCATAGCTCAAGTAATCAAGTACAACTTTTACAAGAATAAAAATACATTAATAAATTTATTAAATTTAAAACTATGTCCTCAATCCTAAGTGAAGCGACTTGAAATCTTAACTCAAACACTGTACCTAAAACATGATAAAATGAGAGGGTCAACTATAAATAGTTGGTGAGCATACATAGGTTTTGACACCACAAGTAAAGTTCAAATGTTTTGTGTACAATTCATATGATGCATGGTTTATAAAGCATTTATGGAGAATCTAAGTTAAGCTAGATGCATAATGAAACTTTGTAATTGAAGGGCATAACAACACATGTTATCCTGATATAAATGTAGGGCTTAACAACACATGTTATCCTAATGTAGGGAATAAAAACTCATATTATCCTAATGTAGGGCCTAACAACACATGTTAGCCTAAAGTAATGTATTTGTGTTTGCACGTGTATATCATGTATATTTAGCCTTAACAATTAGCATTCAAGCATAATACACAAATAAACACATATGATCATATTGTAGAATTGTACGTGTGTAATTGCAAATAGTGTTTGACTGTAATCATGTTTCACCCCAAATGTGTAAATAAGAAAAAGAGGCTATGTAAACTCACCTGAATCAAAGGTGGGGCTCGTACGAGAGACTAGGTAACAAAGTGGTCCTTGAAATCTCACAGCGTTAACCTAGTGTGTAATGTATATGTATCTAGATTAATAATGTATACAATAGTCTATGCTCAAGTCTATTATTAAAATGGATGTGCGTACAAAGGGTCAGAGTTGTAGGTGTTAGTGGTTTGTACTTGAAAGGGGTGTTCTATAAAATGAGGAATTAGTCTTAGAATAATTGAATTAGGGTTTGGGTTTGAATAACTAAATAAATTAAACAATTTTTATTTATTTAGTTAGTTAGAAAAATAGTGTGAAAATTATATTTATATTTTAAATAAATAATTTTTACTTTATTTATTTATTTATAAAGAGGTGTAAATATGTGTTTAAATTAATAACTTTCAATATAATTCAAACTCTATTTGTATTTATGTATATAATAAATAATTTTGTTTATTTATTTATCATTTGAAATATGTATGTTAAAATAAATAAGTTCAATTAAAAATTTACATGTATCCTTTAAGTATATAAAACTATATATGTTTTAGATATAGTTTTATTAGTTTTAACTATACAACTTAAATTTTATAAAACTTTGCAAGAAACATTTATAAAGCTTTGTCATAAAATTTATAATATTAGTTAAATTAATTACCCAAAAAATATGTAATTTAAATCGAATAATTAACAACTAAAATTATAAAAATACGGATTTTCATGTAAAAATTATAAACCTTGTTTTATTCTGTCCTAATAATTGTAGGGTTTATAAAAATAATTTTTATATAATTTTTGGAGTTTTAAAAATTGATTTAAAAAGAATAACAGGCCACCCGGTTCGAACCCGGATGGTTCCTGTGAGTGTAGCTCGCTTGTACCGCTGGACCAGGGGATGGTTATTGTAAGGAGACTGGTTCAAAATTTCCTTATTGTGTGACTGTAAAGGATTCGGTCAGTTCTTTATAGAATACGCAAAAAGGGTACCGAGGTCGTGGGTTTCGAACTCGGAACCATGCGTGTAGGGGCAAGTAAGCATAACCGTTTGAACTGAATTTAAATTCTTGACAGTAGGTAAGTGTGAAATGTTTTTAAACACTAAACTCCAACCCATCTCCTTCCCCAATCGTATTCGCAAAAACCCTAGCCTGAGAATCAACTTGATAAGCAACAGATCGAAGTTCTGATCATGTGGCTTTCGATCTCTTGTTTAAAACGATCACAAAGGTATAAGGATCACCTGGTTTGGTGCAGTAACGAAGGAGAACCGCTAAAGTGTAGGTTCCGGAATTTCTTGAGCACGACTGATTTCCAGAGAGGTAATCAGACACGCAGAAGAGTTCCGTGAGTTTGAATGGGATCCTACGAAGGTGTGTGGCTGTATTAATTCGTTTAATTTTGTCTTGATTACTCGATTCGATTTCAAAAGGCAAGCGTAAAATGTCGGAATCCTTTTACACGTAATCAGTTCGGTTTTGGATGAATTGAGTCACGAATTGGGATGAAATACATGTTGGGATCGATTGAGCGAGATTTGCGGGTCTATTACTCGTTTAATTACTGATTTGGAGGTGAATTTGATTTGGTTTGACTCCTAATAGTCAAAGGTGTCCGAATTAGTTTAAATTTTGAAATTTGCCGCGTCCACAGAGTTTAGGAACAGCCGAAAATCATTCCAGTAACTAGGATGAGTCCTAATCCGACGGGTCTTGATCCATTTTGGTCTAGATTTGGTCGGTAAGGGATGTTGACTTTTTGAAGTCAACATTTACCAAAAGGAGTCAAAGTTTTGATAATTTTAAATAGATAGGTTCAAGTTGAGGGGAAAAGGTTTAATTTTAAGGGTCCAAATTCATTTACAAGGGGTTCATGACCAATCCATTTGTTAAAAAAAATATAAATAAAAATGGTTTTTATAAGAGCTTGTAACTAAATTCCTTTTTCCCCTTTTTTTTTGTTTATAAAAGTTGTTTTCATAAAGTTACACATCAGTTATCTTAACCTTCATTTTTTATTGGGTTACAAAGTGATTTATGAATACATATATGTTTATTTAAATAAAACCCAATGGATTTATATATATATATTTGAATATTCATTCATAAATAATTATATGTATATTTTTGAAAGGCGTAGAAGTTTATATATATATGTGTGTGTGTGTGTAAAATAATAAGTGATGTGACTTGGTGAGTTTGAACAAGTGCGAGAATGTTTGTGTTAACTATTTTCTTACAAGAGAAATAAAATAATTTTATGGTCTGAAAAATCATGGATGTTACACCAGAATCTAGATGTGAACCGACTATCTCTATCAGAGATAATAGATAGCGGTATACCATGATGGCTCACAATTTCATTGATATAGAGTTGGGCTAGCTTATCCATTAAGTAATTTTTGCTGACAGGGATAGAGTGTGCCGATTTGGTTAATCTATCAACCATAACCCAAATAGCATCATGCCCTTTCAGGGTTCTTGTCAGTTTTGTGAGAAAGTCCATAGTAATCTTGTCCTGCGGGTTTCTGATGTATAATCTTGACTTGGAGACAAGTTAAACACTTCTCTATATACTAAGCTATAGATCTCTTCATGTTTGGCCACCAGTAATGAGTCTTCAAATCTTTGTACATTTTATCGGCTCCAGGATGTATAGAGTACTTGGATTTGTGAGCTTCATCCATCACCTTTGTTTGAATTTCACTGAGTTTAGGAATCTAAATTCTATTTCCATATCGTAGGATTCCATCATCGCCTTTGGTTAGTAACTTCTCTTTACCAATAATGCGCTCCTTCTTGATGTTATCTTCTTGGAGTGATTGGGTTTGAATTTCCTTAATTTGATCCATCCAGTCTATCTCGATTTCTAACCTTAAGGCTCTTATCTTGATAGGCTTGATTCTTTCCTTCAGACTTAAAGCATCTGCTACAACGTTCTCTTTCCCAGGATGGTATTTGATTTCGTAATCATAATCATTAATGAGTTCCATCCATCTTCTCTGTCTCATATTCAATTCCTTCTGATTGAATATATGTTGGATACTTTTATGGTCTGTATATATCACACACTTAGTACCATATAGATAGTGTCTCTAGATCTTTAGAGCAAACACTATGGCACCAAGTTCGAGATCGTGTGTGGTATAGTTCTTGTCATGAACTTTGAATTGGCATGATGTATAGGATATCACCTTTTTGTTGCTACATCAATACACAAACTAGACCAATTCGGGAAGCATCACAATAGATGACGAAGTCATCATTTCATTCGGGTAATGCTAATATTGGTGCTGAACTAAGTTTCTGTTTAAGAGTTTTGAATGCCTCTTCTTGCTTCTGAGTCCATTTAAACTTCACTGCTTTCTGAGTTATGGTAGTTAATGGAGAAGCAATTTTAGAGAAGTTTTCTACACACCTTCGGTAGTATCCTACTAGACCAAGAAAACTTCGAACCTCAGTCAGTGTCTTTGGAGTTTCCCACTTCATGATTGCATTGATATTTACTGGATCCACTTGGATTCCTTGATGATTTATGACACGCCTTAAGAATTGGATAACTCTTTTGTCGATCTTGTGCAGTTTTTAATTTTTTGTTTAATCTGGACTATCTTATCAGTTGTTTCATGTAAGATTTCTGGTCCAAATAGTTGGCTATCTCCAACTTCCGTCCAACAAATTGGAGTTCTACATTTCCTACTGTATAACGCCTAAAATGGCGCAGCTTTTATACTTTAACGGTAGCTGTTGTTGTAGAAAAATTCTATCAATGGTAAATGATTATCCCAGCTGCCTCCAAATTCTATTGCACAAGCCCTCAGCATATCCTCAAGGGTTTGAATTGTTCTTTCATTTTGTCGATCGGTTTGAGGGTGATATGTTGTACTCATATTGATTTGAGTTCCCAACTCTTTTTGAAAACTAGTCCAGATGTCACACCCCAACCGACGGCGGAAACGTCGGGGCGGGACATGTAGACTGTTCATAAGCTCATGGTTTACTAAAGTTGTGATAATTAAACAATAACTTTCATTTCATTGCTCAAGTAATCAAGTACAACTCTTACAAGAATAAAAATACATGAATAACTTTATTAAATTTAAAACTAGGTCCTCAATCCTAAGTGAAGCGACTTGAAATCTTAACTCAAACACTGTACCTGAAATATGACCAAATGAGAGGGTCAACTATAAATAGTTGGTGAGCATACATAGGTTTTGACACCACAAGTAAAGTTCAAATGTTTTGTGTACAATTCATATAATGCATGGTTTATAAAGCATTTATGGAGAATCTAAGTTAAGCTAGATGCACAATGAAACTTTGTAATTGAATGGCATAACAACACATGTTATCCTAATGTAAGGCATAACAACACATGTTATCCTGATGTAAATGTAGGGCATAACAACACATGTTATCCTAATGTAGGGCATAACAATTCATGTTATCCGAATCTAGGGCCTAACAACACATGTTAGCCTGAAGTAATGTATTTGTGTTTGCACGTGTATATCATGTATATTTAGCCTTAACAATTAGCATTCAAGCATAATACACAAATAAACACATATGATCATATTGTAGAATTGTACGTGTGTAATATCAAATAGTGTTTGACTGTAATCATGTTTCACCCCAAATGTGTAAATAAGAAAAAGGGGCTATGTAAACTCACCTGAATCAAAGGTGGGGCTCGTACGAGAGACTAGGTAACAAAGTGGTCCTTGAAATCTCACAGCGTTAACCTAGTGTGTAATGTATATGTATCTAGATTAATAATGTATACAATAGTCTATGCTCAAGTCTATTAATAAAATGGATGTGCGTACAAAGGGTCAGAGTTGTAGGTGTTAGTGGTTTGTACTTGAAAGGGGAGTTCTATAAAATGAGGAATTAGTCTTAGAATAATTGAATTAGGGTTTGGGTTTGAATAATTAAATAAATTAAACAATTTTTATTTATTTAGTTAGTTAGAAAAATAGTGTGAAAATTATATTTATATTTTAAATAAATAATTTTTACTTTATTTATTTATTTATAAAGAGGTGTAAATATGTGTTCAAATTAATAACTTTCAATATAATTCAAACTCTATTTGTATTTATGTATATAATAAATAATTTTGTTTATTTATTTATCATTTGAAATAGGTATGTTAAAATAAATAAGTTCAATTAAAAATTTACATGTATCCTTTAAGTATATAAAACTATATATGTTTTAGATATAGTTTTATTAGTTTTAACTATACAACTTAAATTTTATAAAACTTTGCAAGAAACATTTATAAAGCTTTGCCATAAAATTTATAATATTAGTTAAATTAATTACCCCAAAAATTTGTAATTTAAATCGAATAATTAACAACTAAAATTATAAAAATAGGGATTTTCATGTAAAAATTATAAACCTTGTTTTATTCTGTCCTAATAAATGTAGGGTTTATAAAAATAATTTTTATATAATTTTTGGAGTTTTAAAAATTGATTTAAAAACAATAACAGGCCACCCGGTTCGAACCCGGGTGGTTCCTGTGAGTGTAGCTCGCTTGTACCGCTGGACCAGGGGATGGTTATTGTAAGGAGACTGGTTCAAAATTTCCTTATTGTGTGACTGTAAAGGATTCGGTCAGTTCTTTATGGAATACGCAAAAAGGGTTCCGAGGTCGTGGGTTTCGAACTCGGAACCATGCGTGTAGGGGCAAGTAAGCATAACCGTTTGAACTGAATTTAAATTCTTGACAGTAGGTAAGTGTGAAATGTTTTTAAACACTAAACCCCAACCCATCTCCTTCCCCAATCGAATTCCCAAAAACCCTAGCCTGAGAATCAACCCGATAAGCAACAGATCGAAGTTCTGATCATGGGGCTTTCGATCTCTTGTTTAAAACGATCACAAAGGTATAAGGATCACTTGGTTTGGTGCAGTAATGAAGGAGAACCGCTAAAGTGTAGGTTCCGGAATTTCTTGAGCTCGACTGATTTCCAGAGAGGTAATGAGACACGAAGAAGTGTTCCGTGAGTTTGAATGGGATCCAACGAAGGTGTGTGGCTGTATTAATTCGTTTAATTTTGTCTTGATTACTCGATTCGATTTCAAAAGGCAAGCGTAAAATGTCGGAATCCTTTTACACGTAATCAGTTCGGTTTTGGATGAATTGAGTCACGAATTGGGATGAAATACATGTTGGGATCGATTGAGCGAGATTTGCGGGTCTATTACTCGTTTAATTACTGATTTGGAGGTGAATTTGATTTGGTTTGACTCCGAATAGTCAAAGGTGTCCGAATTAGTTTAAATTTTGAAATTTGCCGCGTAGGAATTAGATTGACGCGTCCACAGAGTTTAGGAACAGCTGAAAATCATTATAGTAACTAGGATGAGTCCTAATCCGACGGGTCTTGATCCATTTTGGTCTAGATTTGGTCGGTAAGGGCTGTTGACTTTTTGAAGTCAACATTTACCAAAAGGAGTCAAAGTTTTGATAATTTTAAATAGATAGGTTCAAGTTGAGGGAAAAAGGTTTAATTCTAAGGGTCCAAATTCATTTACAAGGGGTTCATGACCAATCCATTTGTTAAAAAAAATATAAATAAAAATGGTTTTTATAAGAGGTTGTAACTAAATTCCTTTTCCCCCTTTTTTTTGTTTATAAAAGTTGTTTTCATAAAGTTACACATCAATTATCTTAACCTTCATTTTTTATTGGGTTACAAAGTGATTTATGAATATATATGTTTATTTAAATAAAACCCAATGGATTTATATATATATATTTGAATATTCATTCATAAATAATTATATGTATATTTTTGAAAGGCGTAGAAGTTTATATATATATATATATATATATATGTGTGTGTGTGTGTGTGTGTGTAAAATAATAAGTGATGTGACTTGGTGAGTTTGAACAAGTGCGAGAATGTTTGTGTTAACTATTTTCTTACAAGAGAAATAAAATAATTTTATGGTCTGAAAAATCATGGATGTTACAGTCTCCCCATGTTATGGAAATTTCGTCCCGAAATTTAACTGGTGGGGGTTACTGAATCAGAAAATATGAGGGCTCGGATTCTAAATGAGCCTTGACTGTCAATTTGAGGAGTACAATCGATAACGAGATTCAGGTCTGTTTTCTCAAGGTCAGGCACGCATGATGATAGTGGATTTAGTTTAAGAGATTTAAGGAGAAAATTGTCGTAGAATATTTTAGACACTAAAGGTGATATGCATTACTTGGAATGGGTTTTGATGGTAACTGGATGATCAAGGTTTGTTTAAGATGTAATCTAACATGTTCATGAATTGTTAGTGGGAAAGAGATTTCACAAACATTGGCCCGTCAAACAACATAAAACTTTACGTGGCAAGAATAACACTACTTCTGAGTTTATGACACGAACACTTATATATAGGAAGTACCAGCGGCGTATCCACCATGTCCTTATCATATCACATTAGTATTGTTACTGTATTACACGATAGGTTTCATGTCATAACACACGACATATTTCACTATGTCTTCCATGCGCTGATTTGTATATTTACGTGTGCACCCGTAATTATTCAAATCGTTGCATGGTCCACATAGTTCATCCCATTGTGTGTGGGGTCCAGGGGGTAACACAAAAACACTTAATCGTAACTATTGCTTTCACGTATGTGTTGCTAACAATAACTATGTCCATAGGTAGTAGAGCCAATCAGGTACTAAAGAGTAATAATGTGGCATAATTTAGGATTCCATAGCTTCCTCGTGTTTGAACAAAAATACGTCAAACCCCGAGTAGCTTTCATGGTTAGGGTAAGTAGTCATGCTTTGTGTATGATGTACTTAGTCAATTGCAACAAAGTAAATAATCTAACTCCGTGTATAATGTAAACACTCATGTTTCATATATGATCTAATGTCATGTAGCTTGTAATCAAATAGGTTTCATGGGTAACGTGAACAATTTAGCATCATGTATAGGTAAGAGATGAACTTCATGTATGATGTTAACAACTTAGTATCATGTATTTTGTAACCAAATAAGGTTTCAGGTGTGATGTAAATGATTTAGTATCATGTATAATGTGCACAATTTAGTATCATGTACTTTGTAACTAAATTAGTTTCATGTGTTATGTGATCCATCTAGTAAATTGTGACTTGCAATAAACAAGTTTCATGCATCAGGTGATCGTGTGTGTGTATCTTGTGAACGTGCATACGTAAGTTATTGAATTTCTTGTGTGACGTATATTAACGAGCTTCGTATGTGATCGAGTGTTGTGGAGAAGCGTGTTGTTTGGCGTTCATGTAAAATGTGGTAGTTAGGTTCTAGCTCTTTAAATCTCGTTGAGGTTAATGGGGATGGTTAAGGTCTATGCGGTATGGACCGTCTCTTGAAGCGGCAAGTGAAAGGTAACGAGGGGTTTTGAGAACACTTAGGGAAATATGTTTACAAATAATTGATCTTTGTTTGAAAATATGAAGTTGTAATTTGTTCTTGATTGTAGATATATAAAGTAATGAAACTATTGGGTTAAATAATCTAAATAAATAGACAATTTATAGGAAAAATCTTTAAATTTAAATTTTCAATTATTAATAAGAGAATATTTTTTAAGATAATTTATTGGCTTAAACAAGTAGTCGTATATTTATTTAGCCAGGGTTTAAAATAATTATTTTAATGAGGAAAAATCATAATTATTTATCAATTCAAAATAATATTTTTATAAAATGGGTTGTATTAAATTATCCTTGCAAGGTGTAAATGTTTATAGAAAATTCATATTTTTGATACTCTCTGAAAGTTTGATAAACGTTTGGTTTGAACAAAATAACGAGGTTTTTAAATCTAATAGGATGATTTGTTTATGAAGGAGATTGCCGGTAATGTACCAAATCGTGTTGGACGAAGAAGGTGATACTTGGAGGATCTCAATGAAAATATAATGGATGAAGTTCACATTCAACGTATTAAATCAATGAATAATGACTTCAGGGTTGGAAAAATATAAAATTTATTAAATGCTGAAATGGTAAACATTATTCAAAACATAGGGAAATGGTTCTCATACTGAAAATTTAAAGACAATAAATAATGGAAAAATAATTTTTGTTAACGTCTCTCGTAGCTTTCCACTAGAAGGAGAATAATCCCCAAGACGAGTACCGCTATGGTCACTCGGGTAGCCGATCTGGCTTCAGCTTTAGTTGTCTTGTGCGATGCTCCAGTATTTCTTTTTCGAGGATGGAGATTAACTCCTTTTGGTACCCTAATTGGTTTGCTAGGCTATCCATTCTTTGTCCTTGCAAGTCGTGCATTACCCCCTGCTCCATCCTTTGCCTCTCAAATTCTGAGGTCCTTACATATTGGTGGATGTCATTGGTTGGAATTCCCATAACACTAGTGGGTACCGTGGTATGTCTTACCCAAGGGTTAGGATGATACGGGACAGGCACCAGATACGGGTCTCTTAATGGGGGTGATCTAGGTGTTCGAAGTCTTGGGCCGGTGTTCATAGCCCAATCTGCCCTTACATCAAACCTTGGCCTAGTAGCTGGGGGTGGTGGTGACCGATACACGGGTGACCTGATGTCTTCTTCCCAATCAGACTCTGCTCCGGGACGGTATACCGGGGATGAAGGAGAGTAGGAGTCCATGTCTAGCAGGGAAATAAAGAAAAGGTTGTAAGTGATAATAAAATACTTAGTGTTAAATATAGGAGTTCTCATAGATTTAGAGTTTGACTAGTCATAACACCGAGTCTTCACAATAGTATTTTAGAAATACACTTGACCTATAAGCGATGCATCCCTGAGGGGAATTCCCAGGAAAAAAGGGTGGGTCACTAAGACACACTTAAGTACCCTGTCTTTCCTTAGTCAGAATCCCTCATGGGCCTACACACTCTTCCTGCCATCATGTATTAATAACACTATTGTTGGGCTCATGGTTATGATGAGGATTGTTGTGGACTGGGCTTTGGGCCTGAAAGTGAGGCTTGTATATTGTAGTAGGTTTCTTCTTCTTGGAGGGTGAGTGGGCTTTTTGTTTATTATTAGTGGGCTTTAGGCCTAATAGTTTAGATTTAGAGGTGGTGACAGTATATGTGTGAGTTGAAGGGTGCATGAAGAACTAAGTGTGTATGAGTGTGTGTGGAAACTTAGGATAACACTTTAAATAAATCAAATAGGTAGCAATGAATAGGAGGCAAAAGTTGGCAGGTAATGTGACACATAGACTATTAAGTATTGTATCATATGATGTAATTATATAGTATAACATGTAAAAATATTCACATAAGAAATAATCATGTAACATGTAGTAGCATGGCATAGTATGGGTGTCCTAAGGTTATAGTCTTGGTCAAGAGTGTCTAATAACCTAATTCCCTATAACCAAGGCTCTGATACCAATCTGTCACACCCCAACCGACAGCGGAAACGTCGGGGCGGGACATGTAGACTGTTCATAAGCTCATGGTTTACTAAAGTTGTGATAATTAAACAATAACTTTCATTTCATAGCTCAAGTAATCAAGTACAACTCTTACAAGAATAAAAATACATGAATAACTTTATTAAATTTAAAACTAGGTCCTCAATCCTAAGTGAAGCGACTTGAAATCTTAACTCAAACACTGTACCTGAAATATGACCAAATGAGAGGGTCAACTATAAATAGTTGGTGAATATACATAGGTTTTGACACCACAAGTAAAGTTCAAATGTTTTGTGTACAATTCATATGATGCATGGTTTATAAAGCATTTATGGAGAATCTAAGTTAAGCTAGATGCACAATGAAACTTTGTAATTGAAGGGCATAACAACACATGTTATCCTAATGTAAGGCATAACAACACATGTTATCCTGATGTAAATGTAGGGCATAACAACACATGTTATCCTAATGTAGGGCATAACAACTCATGTTATCCGAATCTAGGGCCTAACAACACATGTTAGCCTGAAGTAATGTATTTGTGTTTGCACGTGTATATCATGTATATTTAACTTTAACAATTAGCATTCAAGCATAATACACAAATAAACACATATGATCATATTGTAGAATTGTACGTGTGTAATATCAAATAGTGTTTGACTGTAATCATGTTTCACCCCAAATGTGTAAATAAGAAAAAGGGGCTATGTAAACTTACCTGAATCAAAGGTGGGGCTCGTACGAGAGACTAGGTAACAAAGTGGTCCTTGAAATCTCACAGCGTTAACCTAGTGTGTAATGTATATGTATCTAGATTAATAATGTATACAATAGTCTATGCTTAAGTCTATTATTAAAATGGATGTGCGTACAAAGGGTCAGAGTTGTAGGTGTTAGTGGTTTGTACTTGAAAGGGGTGTTCTATAAAATGAGGAATTAGTCTTAGAATAATTGAATTAGGGGTTGGATTTGAATAACTAAATAAATTAAAAAAATTTTATTTATTTATTTAGTTAGAAAAATAGTGTGAAATTATATTTATATTTTAAATAAGTAATTTTTACTTTATTTATTTTTTTATAAAGAGGTGTAAATATGTGTTCAAATTAATAACTTTAAATATAATTCAAACTCTATTTGTATTGGTAAAAGTAATTTATGTATATAATAAATAATTTTATTTATTTATCATTTGAAATAGGTATGTTAAAATAAATAAGTTCAATTAATAATTTACATGTATCCTTTAAGTATATAAAACTATATACGTTTGAGATATAGTTTTATTAGTTTTAACTATACAACTTAAATTTTATAAAACTTTGCAAGAAACATTTATAAAGCTTTGTCATAAAATTTATAATATTAGTTAAATTAATTACCCCAAAAATATGTAATTTAAATCGAATAATTAACAACTAAAATTATAAAAATAGGGATTTTTATGTAAAAATTATAAACCTTGTTTTATTCTGTCCTAATAAATGTAAGGTTTATAAAAATAATTTTTATATAATTTTTGGAGTTTTAAAAATTGATTTAAAAAGAATAACAGGCCGCCCGTTTCGAACCCGGGTGGTTCTTGTGAGTGTAGCTCGCTTGTACCGCTGGACCAGGGGATGGTTATTGTAAGGGGACTAGTTCAAAATTTCCTTATTGTGTGACTGTAAAGCAGCCGGTCAGTTCTTTATGGAATACGCAAAAAGGGTACCGAGGCCGTGGGTTTCGAACTCGGAACCATGCGTGTAGGGGCAAGTAAGCATAACCGTTTGAACTGAATTTAAATTCTTGACAGTAGGTAAGTGTGAAACGTTTTTAAACACTAAACCCCAACCCATCTCCTTCCCCAATCGTATTCCCGAAAACCCTAGCCTGAGAATCAACCCGATAAGCAACAGATCGAAGTTCTGATCATGGGGCTTTCGATCTCTTGTTTAAAACGATCACGAAGGTATAAGGATCACCTGGTTTGGTGCAGTAACGAAGGAGAACCGCTAAAGTGTAGGTTCCGGAACTTCTTGAGCTCGACTGATTTCAAGAGAGGTAATGAGACGCGAAGAAGAGTTCCGTGAGTTTGAATGGGATCCTACTAAGGTGTGTGGCTGTATTAATTCGTTTAATTTTGTCTTGATTACTCGATTCGGTTTCAAAAGGCAAGCGTAAAATGTCAGAATCCTTTTACGCGTAATCAGTTCGGTTTTGGATGAATTGAGTCACGAATTGGGATGAAATACATGTTGGGATCAATTGAGCGAGATTTGCGGGTCTATTACTCGTTTAATTACTGATTTGGAGGTGAATTTGATTTGGTTTGACTCCGAATAGTCAAAGGTGTCCGAATTAGTTTAAATTTTGAAATTTGCCGCGTAGGAATTAGATTGACGCGTCCACAGAGTTTAGGAACAGCCGAAAATCATTCCAGTAACTAGGATGAGTCCTAATCCGACGGGTCTTGATCCATTTTGGTCTAGATTTGGTCGGTAAGGGATGTTGACTTTTTGAAGTAAACATTTACCAAAAGGAGTCAAAGTTTTGATAATTTTAAATAGATAGGTTCAAGTTGAGGGAAAAAGGTTTAATTTTAAGGGTCCAAATTCATTTACAAGGGGTTCATGACCAATCCATTTGTTAAAAAAAATATAAATAAAAATTGTTTTTATAAGAGCTTGTAACTAAATTCCTTTTCCCCTTTTTTTTTTTGTTTATAAAAGTTGTTTTCATAAAGTTACACATCAGTTATCTTAACCTTCATTTTTGATTGGGTTACAAAGTGATTTATGAATACATATATGTTTATTTAAATAAAACCCAATGGATTTATATATATATGTATATTTGAATATTCATTCATAAATAATTATATGTATATTTTTGAAAGGCGTACAAGTTTATATATATATATATATATGTGTAAAATAATAAGTGATGTGACTTGGTGAGTTTGAACAAGTGCGAGAATGTTTGTGTTAACTATTTTCTTACAAGAGAAATAAAATAATTTTATGGTCTGAAAAATAATGGATGTTACACCAGAATCTAGATGTGAACCGACTATCTCTATCAGAGATAATAGATAGAGGTATACCATGGCGGCTCACAATTTAATTGATATAGAGCTGGGCTAGCTTATCCGTTGAGTAATTTTTGCTGACAGGGATAGAGTGTGCCGATTTGGTTAATCTATCAACCACAACCCAAATAGCATCATGCCCTTTCTGGGTTCTTGTCAGTTTTGTGAGAAAGTCCATAGTAATCTTGTCCTGCGGGTTTCTGATGTATAATCTTGACTTGGAGACAAGTTAAACACTTCTCTATATACTAAGCTATAGATCTCTTCATGTTTGGCCACCAGTAATGAGTCTTCAAATCTTTGTACATTTTATCGGCTCCAGGATGTATAGAGTACTTGGATTTGTGAGCTTCATCCGTCACCTTTGTTTGAATTTCACTGAGTTTAGGAATCTAAATTCTATTTCCAAATCGTAGGATTCCATCATCGCCTTTGGTTAGTAACTTCTCTTTACCAATAATGCGCTCCTTCTTGATGTTATCTTCTTGGAGTGATTGGGTTTGAATTTCCTTAATTTGATCCATCCAGTCTATCTCGATTTCTAACCTTAAGGCTCTTATCTTGATAGGCTTGATTCTTTCCTTCAGACTTAAAGCATCTGCTACAACGTTCGCTTTCCCAGGGTGTTATTTGATTTCGCAATCATAATCATTAATGAGTTCCATCCATCTTCTCTGTCTCATATTCAATTCCTTCTGATTGAATATATGTTAGCTACTTTTATGGTCTGTATATATCACACACTTAGTACCATATAGATAGTGTCTCTAGATCTTTACAGCGAACACTATGGCACCAAGTTCGAGATCGTGTGTGGTATAGTTCTTGTCATGAACTTTGAATTGGCGTGATGCATAGGATATCACCTTTTTGTTGCTGCATCAATACACAACCTAGACCAATTCGGGAAGCATCATAATAGATGACGAAGTCATCATTTCATTCGGGTAATGCTAATATTGGTGCTGAACTAAGTTTCTGTTTAAGAGTTTTGAATGCCTCTTCTTGCTTCTGAGTCCATTTAAACTTCACTGCTTTCTGAGTTATGGTAGTTAATGTAGAAGCAATTTTAGAGAAGTTTTCTACAAACCTTCGGTAGTATCCTAATAGGCCAAGAAAACTTCGAACCTCAGTCGGTGTCTTTGGAGTTTCCCACTTCATGATAGCTTTGATATTTACTGGATCCACTTGGATTCCTTGATGATTTATGACATGCCTTAAGAATTGGACTTATTGTTTCCAAAACTAGCATTTGGAATACTTAGTGTACAACTTCTCTTTTCTGAGGGTTTCCAGGATTATTTGAAGATGTTTGGCATGTTCCTCCTGATTTTGGGAATAGATAAGGATATCATCGATGAACACTATAACGAATTTATCAAGAAATGGTTTACAGATTTGATTCTTTAGGTCCATAAATGCTGCGGGAGCATTTGTAAGACCGAATGACATAACCAAAAAATTCGTAGTGTCCATATCGAGTTCTAAAAGCAGTATTCGGTACATCTTCTTCTTCTTGTACCTTCAACTGGTGACATCCAGATCTAAGATCAATTTTCGAGAAATATTTAGCTCCTTGCAACTGGTCGAACAAATCATCTATTCTCTGCAATGGGTATTTGTTCTTCACCGTGAGTTTGTTCAGTTCCCGATAATCTATACACATAAGCATGCTTCCATCTTTCTTCTTTACGAATAAGATTGGTGCTCCCCAAGGTGAAGTACTTGGATGTATAAAACCTTTATCCAATAACTCTTGAATCTGCTTCATCAGTACTTTCAGTTCAGAAGGTGCTAGACGATACAGTGCTCTAGCTACTGGTTTAGCTCCAGGTGTGAGATCGATTCGGAATTTGATTTGTCTATCTGGTGGTAGACTAGGTAATACATCCGGGTGATCACTTACTATAGGAATGTCTGCAATCTGCCATTCGGGTTTAGAGTCTAAAGCATAAACTATAAATACATTATATCTTGAATTCACACATCTCTTAGCATTGGCTACATAAATCGTTTCAATCTTATTCTTATCATTATCGCATTGTATCAATGTAGACTCTCCGTTAGGCCTACAAATCCTAACAGTCCGTTGATCACAATTGATCTGAGCACGGAATTGGTTTAACCAATCCATTCCAATAATAACATCGTACTTGCTCATACTCATTGGCATTAATTCAATCAATGAATTTTCGTTGCCTAGAGTCATCTCGCAGTTCACATACGATTCGGTTAACCTAATCTGCTCACCCCTTGCCGTCTCAACTACGTAAGCACGCTTAAGTGGGGAAGGTTTCATGCCTAAATGCAAACTACAGGCATCTGAAAAAAAACTTCTATTTGCTCCTGTATCAAACAGGATCTTTGCATAATTATTATTAACTAGGAACGTACCAGCTACCACTTTGGCATTATCGTTCCTCCTACCTTCACCTATTACAAACACCCGACCCTTTGCCCCTCCTCCGGGCTTCTGTTGGGCAGGTTTGGAACAAGTTATTGCAATGTGTCCCATTTCATTACAATTATAACATTTCAGATTTGGACAATATGAGGAGATATGCCCTGGTTTCTAGCATCTGCTGCATTTCACCTCATGGGAACCTCTTGGTGAATTAATTCCCTCTTTCCTAAGGAACTTAAACTTCCTTGGATTGAATCGATACATAACTTCCTCACTTTTCCTCTTGGGTTCTATTGGTTTTACCTCAACTACCTTCTCAGCCTTCTCCTAGACTTCTTGCGCTGCCACATCATCATAAATCGTGGCACTAACTGACAAGGCAGCATTCATCATTTGGGGTGCAGAGGTTTTCACTAAGGTTTGTACCTTTAGTGGTAACCCTCTAATGAAGTGTTTGAGCCTTCGGGGCTCAGGTGTCACCATATGTGGCACTAACTTTGTCGTATACTCCTGATGTGTCATTGTTCTAGCCTCTAGACGCTAAAACTCTTCTTCCATTTTATCAGGCTCGTTTTGAGGACAGAATCGTTGCAAAACTAACTCCTTAAACTCAATCCATTTCATGTTGTCCACAACTTGTTCCCCTCTAGCTTGCTTCACAGACTCCCACCAATCTAATTTTGTGGTTTCTAAAGAGTTGGCAGCAAACTTGACTGCCTGATCGCTCCTGTATTCATTGAGCTTGATAACATCTTCCATCTTAGTGATCCATTGAGTAGTGTCAATGGCTCCATTATTGCGATCAAATGGCTTAGGTTTGTAGCCTCCGAAGAACTTATAATTACATCTTTCATGATTTTCAGTTCTGGTCACAGAACTGGTATTGGCGTTTCCGTTTGTGCCTTCGTTGTTGTTGGTTCATCCTACGGTTGTTCCAGTACCTATCCTCCCTATGAGAACATCATCTAAAAACCCAGGTAGAGTTGTTCTTAGTGCTTTAGTTACTTCACTAGCCACAGTATCTTGGAATTGAGCTTCAGACATAACTACTTCTCCAGCATGAGTATTCGTGTTATTATCGTTCACATTCTTTTCATGGTGATTGATTTGTGTTTTATATGTAAATAAAAATGTAAATATATATATAACCCTGGCAACAACGCCAAAGACACGATGGCGTGTTTTTAGTAGTACTAAATATATTCTATTTAGAGCTACACAAAATCAGGTTTTAAATTTATAAATTAAAATGATAATTACTTTAACTAAATACACACACAATAGGCAAGTGTACTTATCGCAGCGTAGTATAGTATGAGTAATAACCAAGTATCGAACCATGGACATGGATCCCGTACTCAACCCTCGCTATTGTCTGACTAGGATAATAAGTTGGAAAATGGGTGTTGTTTTAAAAGGAAAATAAAAAGATAAGTAATGTAATTAGAAGTATTATCTTGTTTAAGATGTTACTCTCATTGTTATCACTTGTTCATTAATGAAATACTTAAAGTAATGGTGGTCATAGTTACTAGTACTAACCCTTTCGATAGGGGAGTTAGTATTTCGTAACTGAACAGTGGATATGGTCGGCTAACTGTTCCTTAATGAATATAACGGACCCTAAACGGGGTCTCAAGTCCATCGGTATCTCACAATTCATTATTCGGACTAACATTATCCTTGTGACTAACATACGTCTGGTCTTGTAACTTCTTTTGGAATGTCGGAATGTGCAACTCCCTCCGTCGCTACTTTATGAACGCTCGCGCCTAACAATTTATGTTCTTAAATAGTTGTCTTTACTTATAATATTATTTTAAATAAATAAGACTTTCATTCTCAATATCAAACCCCATGGCTCCCGCTAGAAGTCCTCTGTAAGCCGACACGAGAGAAGTAAAGAAATAACGACACAAACCGCCCGGTCTGGTTAGGGATCAAACGACTTGCTCAATACCCAAACCTCCAATCAACTCATAATATTAAATATATACTACCCGGTCGTTACTAGCACCAAGATTTGTATATAGACCATACAAACTCGAATAAGCTTACCAAACAAGAAGTCTTGCTTAAGTAACTTACAAGATTTAAGGTTATTAGATTGGTTTAAAGATCACTTATTCTTGTCTTTTTAAGATAACTCATAGTAAAGACTTTAAAAACATAACATACTAAAAATGCTTCATTAATTAATTAAAGTTAAACCAACCCGAGCAACACAAGAGGACTAGCCATGAATGACCATACAAGTGACCCCACTAACCCTTAGATAATGTGTGGAAGTATTCCAACACCAACGGAGAATGGATATAGGTTGCCTCTTGATTACTTGAACGAGAAGAAACATTCATATTACAAGACTTTAAAAAAGAAAATAAACAAAGAAAAGCTAAACGGACCAAAACCGAGAGAGTTTCGGTTCTTAGAAGAGCATTAAGGCCTTCACACCTCTTGGTAATGGACACCTAAAACACTAGAATGAGATTGCTATTTATAGGCTAAGATTTTGGCAATGCACGGGCGTGCAAAGTACCTTTTTCTTTCACTTGCGAAATCTGGCAGCTTTAAGGAGTACAGGGAGGGGTTTTAGGATTTGCGCGATCGTGCATGGCAATGCACGACCGTGCATTTCCCTAAAACCATCCCTGTTGATTTTTTGACTTCCAACTTTGACCTTCTGCGTCCGATTTCATTCTATTGGCCCCCAAATGTTGATTTCACCTTTATTTTGACTGATTTCTTCATGTTTTTGCGTATCCAAGTCAATTATCCTATTGAAACACAAATGGATGGATTAAGTATCAATTATTAATATATTATCTCTAATTATGAAGAACTTGGGTATAATTATGCATGCAAAACAAGTATAATTTACGTCATATCATAATACCCCACACTTAAACTTTGCTTGTCCTCAAGCAAACTCATGCATGATTATACCCGTAGAAGTAAAGTATTGGTTAAATGTTAATCCAAAGCTGTTGTCCCAAATGGCTGAATGGCCTTTTTTTAAAAAAAACAATGATTTGGTGATTATATCTTTCGAGTGTTTATCCACAAGAGGGTAACAAGCCCAACATACTTGATGGAACTATGATTATGCACAAAATTACAATCTCACAAATGTTCACTCAACACTCGGGTTTAAATATATGGGTATAGTATGTTAAGAAGAACACTCAATGCTACAATTAATGCTTGCATAGTCATAAGCTTGAATAGAAATCAAATCTCCATCAATTAACATAAAATGTGTGCATAAATCAAGAGGGCTTTGTAAAGGGTTGTAATGTTTGGCTTTGGGTTAAGGTAGGAAGTATTTGGAGAAAAGTGGCTAAATGTTGAAAATCTGCCTTGGCTTAGGTAAATGATTTCTTATTCAACTTAGATTAGACATTGTGACTAATCTAAGGACTCTTTTAAGGTCAGATCGTCAAGACCAAATCCCTTCTTCGTCAAGACCAAATCCCTTCTTCAAGAATATTAACTTCTTATTATCTTTGAAACATTCACCGCTATCAATTCTTCATGAATCGTCCGGCTGTTTCTTCCTAATACATTCACTTTGATCAGCTTTTCATAATCCAATTTTTCGACTAAGTTTGATTTTCTTTTGATGAGATTTCTTCATTATCTTGGGCGATTTACTTTTTGGTTGCCACTTTTTCACAATAATTCTTTTTTTCATACTCAATGAGTTTCTTTTTTCGAACATAAAATGGATCTATAAACTTTTGGTGGATAATCATTCCTTAAATCATAGACAAGTTGATTTCAACGAAAAGGGTTAAAATATAAAAGGCTAATTTTTGGGTTTATGGGTTTTGAGATGTGGGTTTAGAAACGAAAAGGTTTAGGCTCAAAGGGGCTAACTAGGAGATAATGTTTAGGGTAGGTAAACGAAAGAGAAAGGCTACGAAGAATGGGTTAATCCAAATGCCTCAATCATTTTTGTGCATTATTTTAGTCCATGATCTTGAAATGTATATTTTACACAAGTTCTAATATGCAAAGCAATAATTTAGCAATCACTCTATCAAACGAAATAAGCATGTGAAATGTGTAGTAATTAACTGTGCCAAAAACTTGATAGTGTTTATGCTCGGTTAGGCTCAAATTCTCACATGGAAACGGAAGGTAAAGGGTTTAAAAGTAAAAATGTGCATAGACTTATTTCTTTCTTTCTGTTGTGCTTACTAATCTTCCCTATTTGTTTCCTTGATTCACGTCAACGGTATTCAAAATTGCTGCTTTTATTAGTCCGATTATGCCAAATGATTTTTATGACGCTTGCTTTTAGATTATTAAAAATGTTTTTATTACTTCTAGAAGTGAATTTTGATTTCATGAATTGGGTAGTGGCTAATCATGAAATTGTAATATTTAGGACAAAATTAGACAGTCAAATTGTCAACGGGTTCCACCCCACACTTAGTTTTTGACGACATGAATGTATGCAATATGATATATGTCAAGAATAATAAGATTGCGGTGAAATTGATACTCCCCTGATGAGACGTAATTTCCATGCGTGTAGTCGATTCTCATCATTGCCTAGACTGTATTTTCGGGCACGTACCAAAATCTGCATCACCTGTAATGCTATGCAATGCTCAAAACAAAAAGTAAGTACAGAAATAAAAATAACTACGCTAATATTCGCTTAATAAAGCAGCTGAAAGGGTGGTGGTGATGGTGCCATCATATCAACGGTTACCGAGGTAACCGGTAAAAAATCATAGTGTATCCAGTCAAACAACCAAACAAACAACTCTGGCACTTGTATCCATTCATTTCTCTCAACAATAATTTCGTGGTCGGGGTCCTTGAAAGTTCCTGCAAAGATAGATCAACCAACACAAGTACCAAAGTAAAGATAAAAAAAGTGAGAAGAATAAAAAGAAAAATAAATAGGAAAATAAAGTTGAAATAAAACAAAAAGAAAATAAAGATGAAAATATAAATGAAAAGGAAAAATAAAGCAGAAAGAAAACAAAGAGAAAATAGAAATAGTCAGTCCAACGGCTTAGATCTTTCGCAGAATTACCGTGTCCCCGGCAACGCCGCCAAAACTTGATGTGTCGTTTTTAGTATATAAAAATATAATAAATATATTTTTAGGATGGTTTTACGAGATCAGGTTTTAAATTTATAAAATGATAATTACTTTAACATAAAAACACACACAATAGGCAAGTGTACCTATCGAAGCGTAATATAGTTTAGGTAAGAACCAAGTATCGAACCAATGGACATGGTCGAATTCCAATGCTCAACTTTTGTTAACGTTTAGCCGGTTTAATTAGCGTGTGAGTTTTGTGTGCTTGTGGAACAGGAAAGTAAATGACAGAAAAGTAAACAACGGTAAAGTAAATAGCAGAAAAGTAAAAACGTGCGTGAAGTGTGTAACAGAAATGTAACGAACAGAATAGTAAATATGTCGGAAATGATCAGGTTACCAATAGTATTGCTTTGGTTTTCGAATCCGCTTGGTACGTGATAATGTTAAGTTGACTAATCCAGCGATATGACTACTAGAAATGTGTGACCTGGGTCACCGCTAGAGCCTTGTCCGCATGACATTTGATTTGCAAATTTAAAAGCTTTAACAAGTGGTAGTGCCTCCCGTGAAGGACAACAATTACTCTCAACCCTTTGAATGGTCATCTCCGGGTTGGTTTAAGACAACGAACATAAAATGCTTTGTATTAGAGTTAAATAGGTGATTATATTTTGCTCACCGGGAGGAGGTGTAACAATGGGACCAAGTATAAAGACGTACCGTTCCCAACATGAGTTCACCAATTCTTGGTCGCATAATAAGTTCGTATAAAGACGTACGATCTTAATAGCGTTAACCAAGCCTTGGCTTATCAATCTCTACTTGTATAAAGACGTACAAGCTTCAAGAGAAGTTTGATTAAAAAGGTTTTACACTTTAAAAATTAAGAACACTCACAAATATAAAGACGGATTTAGATAATAATAAAAGCCCACCAAAATGGTGGTTTTAAGGACGAATAGTTAAAGACATAAACACCTCACTTGGATTAATACGTTAAACATTAACATGCACCAAACTTCATCTTCACCCTAGCAATACAAAGAGTCTAGCCATGAGTGGCCATACTAACTAGCATAACGCTGATTTTCGTAGGCTCCCCTATTGCGGAACAAGGAGGAAGAGCTCCTCTCCTCACTACTACTACACTCTAACTATGAAATAAGCTTTATCTGGTGTGTTCTTGGGATGTGTAAGGGATGTATCAGTGAAGAACTTAAGCCATCTATTTATAGGCCTCAAAATAAGCAATGCACGGCCGTGCATTGGATTGCACGGGCGTGCAAACACCTCGGGAATCAAACAGGCTACAAGTGACAGTGTACTGGAGCCTTAGGGAGAAATTTCGACAATGCACGACCGTGCAACCCTCCTTTGCTCCCCAGTTTTGTCTTTTAGTTGTTATGTTGACTTTCCTTAACCTGTTTTGACTTCTTGGGGGTCAATGCTCGGGTTTGGTCTTCCAAAAGCTTGATTTCTTCCTGTTTTAAACTAGTTTTTGCTATGTTTATCTTGGAATACCGAATAACCTGCAATTGTGAAATATTAATGCTTTAAGTATCAACTGCAAGGCTTTTTATCAATTAGTACGATAATATGGGGATTATTATGCATGCAAAACATGTATAATTTAGGACATATCATAATACCCCACACTTAGACTTTGCTTTAAAGACTTCATCGAATTTCAAAGAAATTTGATGTGATCTTCGATTCCTCAAAGAAGTGGCGGAGCTATCTGGTGATGTTATTCTACCTGACACATAAAGGAAAACATAAAAGCAGACAAGGAAAATAAAAGGTAGTAGTTAAGCTACTAAGGTCCTAGTATCGAGAGGGCATACATGGGGCTGAAGTATGAGAAACTTAAATTTGAAAAGTCAAACCTGAGGTCCATGATTCTACCGTATGCACCAACCACTCAATTTATTCATGATCATCGGGTTGCCTCCCGGAAGCACCGTGTTTATTTAAGGGTCTTTAGCCCGACCCATACGTGTTGCATTAGTCGTTCTTCAAGTGGGATAATCAGTCAAATTGGTGGCTTGTAATATGGAGAGGTTCATCCAACCCATTTGACAACCATGCGTACAATGATAATAAGTTGATCCAGGAATTAATGGACCAACTGGAAAAAGAAAAACAGGGTAAAAAGTGTTCAAACTTGAAAATGTGATAACATGAGCTACGTTTGGAGTTAGAGGGCCCCCGACCAGGGGACGGGAAGGTTTTGACGAGCCGGATCATGTGGAAAACGTCGTAGATGGTTTGTACGAGTGGTCCGAGCCAAATTCCCCCATTAAATAGCCCAATTTCATAAATAAAAATTTTTCCCTAATTTTATATTTTTTATACCTTCAATTTTTTAGTGCTAAAATGGGTGAATCATTGATTTATATATTTTCAGAGTCTATTCATAGTTTTAATTTTAGTTTGGATGGATTGATTTGAAATTTTAAATTTTTTTGTAAACCTGCCAAATTTAGAATGCTCTATAGAAGAGCACCTAAAGAAAATGGTGTAATTAAATCACGCCACCACCATTTGAAATTTCCTGGACCAAACTTCAAGAAACCCATGTATTGAAGGAGACGGTCACCCCGGTATGATAATATTGTCACGTAATCCTCGTTAGATGAACATTGCTTCCTCCATGAGAAGTGGTCCTGAGAGTGATATGCCATATCATGTGGCTTATGTGATTCATAGAATGATTCACTGATATGCTTGGTCACAGGCCAGCTATCACTGTTGCAAGGAAGAGGTGCCACTGTTGGTGAATACTTCCTCTTGCATAATCTCCTCCTGGATGTTGGATTGTTCCATACATCCTTCCTGTGATTCCATATTCAGGATTCCCACCAGTTCTTCTTTAGATATTCGCTCTTCTGGCTCCTTTGATTGTTTAGATTCCACCTTCTCAGGAAAGTCAAGAAATGATTGTAAAGTCGCAGTAACCTTTTCCTCTGAATCCTCTGTTCTCACTTCCGATTGATCCATGCTTGTGAAGATGGAAAGTTCTTGCTCCTTAGAGTCATTTGACCTTACTTCAGATGTTGGAACTATGACTTCTGATTCTTGGGCTTTGAAGGAATCATCTTGTTGTTCAGTTGGAAAGCTCTTTAGGAGTTGAACCTTAATTTCTTCCAAATGACGAAACACTTGTTGTTCAGTTGGAGAGCTATTTATAAGTTGAACCTTAATTTCTTCCAAATGACGAAACAGATTTCCTAGGGTCCATTAGTCAGAATCTAGAGTTGTGTGTTGAATTTCTTGGGGCGTTGTGGTTTCCTCATATGGTTGCCAATAGGGTTGGTGAAAATCTGTGGAATACCCTTGATAGTGATAACAATCTTGGGTGTAGTGTGGTTCCCCACAGATCTCACACCAAACCTCCGAATAGTGGTACTCATAGTTGTATTGATATCCTTTGTAACAACTCACGTAGTTGTCATCCATGAAAGTTGCTATAATGAACAATCAAAACAAACCATAAAAATAAACGTTAAGGTTAAAAAGTCTAATCTGTTAACTCGAATTTTTCTTGAAATCACCGTGCCCCCGGCAGCGGCGCCAAAAACTCGATGTGTGTTTTATATGTAGATAAAAATATAAATATATATATAACCCTGGCAACAACGCCAAAGACATGATGGTGTGTTTTTAGTAGTAATAAATATATTCTATTTAGAACTACACAAAATTAGGTTTTAAATTTATAAATTAAAATGATAATTACTTTAACTAAATACACACACAATAGGCAAGTGTACCTATCGCAGCGTAGTATAGTATGGGTAAGAACCAAGTATCGAACCATGGACACGGATCCCGTACTCAACCATCGCTATTGTCTGACTAGGATAATAAGTTGGAAAATGGGTGTTGTTTTAAAAGGAAAATAAAAAGATAAGTAATGTAATTAGAAGTATTATCTTGTTTAAGGTGTTACTCTCGTTGTTATCACTTGTTCATTAATGAAATACTTAAAGTAAGGGTGGTCATAGTTACTAGTACCAACCCTTTCGATAGGGGAGTTAGTATTTCGTAACTGAACAGTGGATATGGTCGGCTAACTGTTCCTTAATGAATATAACGGACCCTAAACGGGGTCTCAAGTCCGTCAGTATCTCACAATTCATTATTCGGACTAATATTATCCATGTGACTAACGTACGTCTGGTCTTGTAACTTCTTTTGGAAAGTCGGAATGCGCAACTCCCTCCAAAGCTACTTTATGAACGCTCGTACCTAACAATTTATGTTCTTAAATAGTTGTCTTTACTTATAATATTATTTTAAATAAATAAGACTTTCATTCTCAAGATCAAACCTCGTATCTCCCGCTAGAAGTCCTTTGCAAGCCAACACGAGAGAAGTAAAGAAATACCAACACAAACTGCCCAGTCTGGTTTAGGCTCAAACGACTTGCTGAATACCCAAACCTCCAATCAACCCATAAAATTAAATCTATACTACCCGGCCGTTGATACCACCAAGATTTGTATATAGACCGTACAAACTCGAATAAGCTTCCCAAACAAGAAGTCTTGCTTTAGTAACTTACAAGATTTAAGATTATTAGATTGGTTTAAAGATCACTTATTCTTGTCTTTTTAAGATAACTCATAGTAAAGACTTTAAAAACATAACATGCTAAAAATGCTTCGTTAATTAATTAAAGTTCAACCAACTCGAGCAACACAAGAGGACTAGCCATGAATGACCATACAAGTGACTCCACTAACCCTTAGATAATGTGTGGAAGTATTCCAACACCAAGGGATAATGGGTATAGGTTGCCTCTTGATTACTCGAACAAGAAGAAACATTCATATTACAAGACTTTAAAAAAGGAAAATAAAAAAAGAAAAGCTAAACGGACCAAAACCGAGAGAGTTCCGGCTCTTAGCAGAGCACTAAGGCCTTCACACCTCTTGGTAATGGACACCTAAAACACTAGAATGAGCTTGCTATTTATAGGCTAAGATTTTGGTAATGAACGAACGTGCATTGGATTGCACGGGCGTGCAAAATACCCTTTTCTTTCACGTGCGGAATCTGGCAGCGTTAAGGAGTACAGGGAGGAGTTTTAGGATTTGCACGGCCGTGCATTGAAATTCACGACCGTGTATTACCCAAAAACCCTCCCTGTTGACTTTTTGACTTCCAGCTTTGACCTTCTGCGTCCGGTTTCGTTCAATTGGCCCCTGAATGCTGATTTCACCTGGATTTTGAGTTATTTCTTCATGTTTTTGCATATCCAAGTCAATTATCCTATTGGAACACAAATGGATGGATTAAGTGTCAATTATTATAATATTATCTCTAATTGTGATGAATTCGGGGATAATTATGCATGTAAAACTTGTATAATTTACCTCATATCAGTGATCGTTAGTATTGGTGTCATTTTCAGTCTGTCTACGGTTCCTAGTAACTGGGGTTCGACCTGTTCCCTTACCTCTTTCTCTTCCTCTTCCAACCATTGTTACCTATACACACAGATGTATGACATCAGAATTCGTATAACTGTTTATGATCCAAAAAAATAAGAAATTAAAGACATTTGACGAAGAATTTAATTAATTATCTGTTCTCTTGATATCACCCGTTATATTCATAATGATAACCAACACCTTAACCTACATCCTATGGCATTCCAGCTATTCTCAGACCTCTTAGTTTAAGTCTAGAAACTAATCTTTCTTATTAGCATCTAGTCTCTTAAACTGCGGCTCTGATACCAACTTGTTACATCCGTAACACAGGACAGTTATCTAACCAGAGTAGTACCTCCAACAGAGATGTTTCCAGGAAAGAACGACGGGTCTAGGAGAGATTTATACACCATTCTTTCCTTAGACAGAACATTTTATTTGTCAAATAACTACATACTGGTCAGAAAGTCATAACTATTTATTTCATAATATAATGTTTTACAATAAGGACTGACTGGGCAATACAATATAAACTCTGGACTTATAGCTCACGAAGAATCACACCATCCACTCAGGCCATAAGGTTACACAAGAACCTGCCCTCAATCATCCCTATCTCAAAACACCTGTCCACCTCCTGCAATGCAAACTACAAGCTAGTGGTCACCTGTGCTAAAAAAACATTTGAAAACATTTTGGATCAGCATAATGCTGGTGAGTTCATAAACAAATCATGTTTTCACAATCATATTCATCATACGAAAGGACCATCCATCCTAATCCCCACCCAGTGGCCACACAAGGACTCTAAGCTTTTACTATATATATGTGTGACCTTCCGGCTACTGGCCACACAAGGACCAGTCTAAAACCAAGAGGATCAGTCTTGTCCCTCTGTCCCATCCCATTCCTGACTGTAATAATTGCTATTCACAGGTATATATACATGAAATTCAAATAGGGATCCGACTCGTTTCGATAAAATCATTTCAAAACATTTTACATTGAGCACGGTTCAGAGGAACTCACCTCAAGTAGAACCTCCTTCTGATCACCATAATAATCAATACCTCGACAGAACCCTAAATCAAATTCGACATTATCATAACCAACATCCCTATCTTAGGTGTAGAAGCATGTTTTAGTAACTATAGATTAAATTCTATGTATCGGTGTACTTGGCTAGTACGTAGGAGGGTGTTCCAGCGTACTTAGCTTGTTCACCAGTTAGTCCTGTGTACTTAGTAAGTACAACCTTGCGTACTTAGCAAGTACGCATGACCAATGCCCTGCGTACTTAGCCAAGTACGCAGGTAGTGTTCCTGCCCCTATAAATAGAAGACTTGTCTTCATTTGTAGGTGGAACTTCGGGAACAAGGTTGAGAGGTGTCCGGGTCGGGACGAGCTCTTCCGACCCCTGGACCGTGAGCGTAGACGAGAGATGTGTGCTCCTTCGGTATGTAGTCTATAATACGGGATGACTTCTATGTTATGGATTACGTATCGTTTCATTATCTTTTGTTTATGTTCGTGTTTCTCTGTCTCGTTTCTTGGTTCCCACACAAATCACAGAACAGATCCGTGTATTTCCACTGCGTGACGAGGTTCCAGGGACCTACATTAGGTTTACTCAAAGGAACCTCAGGGTGTTCAGAAACCTTACCACGGTACTATCTACGGTGGTTTAGTGGACGAACTATCTGAAAACTGAACTTTCTAGAGCGGACAAGAGACTTGGGATTTGAGCTACCAGAGCTTTGGTGTGTGTTTTGTGTTTGTGACCGATGCTCAAGTTCTGAAATCCAACTTTCTATTTATAGGCAAGACTCGGGCCCGTAACGGACCACTACACAAGGCTGTGACGGTCCACCACCCCTTGAGGTGGCCTATTTTGCTTAGCGCACACGTAGCGGACCGCTAAGGTTCATGCTGGCGGTCCGCCACCCATCCACGTGTTAGAATTCCACCGGTGAGTCACAGGGGCACGTGTAAGCTCCCGGTTGTTTCCTTAGTCCCTACGTAGCGGACAACTATGGTATAGGGTAGCGGTCCGCTACCCTTTTATTCTCAGATTTTTCACTTTTAGTCCCTTAACTTTGGAGAATTTTCAATTTAATCCCTGAACTTTAGATCTTGACACTGTTAATTCTTTATTTTACTTGGAAATTATCTAGGTGTTACAAATCTCACATCCTTAAAAGAATTTCGTCCTCGAAATTCCATATCAATCAAATAAATGAGGATACATAGCTTTCATCTGTTCTGTTAATTCCTAAGTTTTTTCATCACCTATCCGACCTTGCTACTGTACCAGTACCATTGGTATAGTTTTCTTCCTCATCTTTTGATCTTGGGTTCCTAAGATCTTGATGGATTGCTCGATGAATTGTAGTTTTTCATTGATATGTACATCATCTAATAAGATTGCCTGATTTGGGTCTGCTAAGCATTTGCGTAGACATGACATGTGAAACGTGTTATGAATACCTTACAAAGCTTCAGGAAATTCTAATTTGTATGCCACGGCTCCAACTCTTTCAACGATTTTGTATGGCCCAATATATCTTGGCCCTAATTTCCCACATTTCCTGAAATGTACAACACCTTTCCAAGGTGATACTTTCAACATAACGTATTCACTTACTTGGAATTCTAACGACCTTCGACGTCTATCTAACTAACTCTTTTGTCGATCTTGTCTAGCTTTCAATTTTTGTTTAATATGGACTATCTTGTCAGTTCTTTCCTGTAAGATTTCTGGTCCAGATAGTTGGCTATCTCAAACTTCTGTCTAACAAATTGGAGTTCTACATTTCCTACCATATAACGCCTCAAATGGTGCAACTTTTATACTTGAATGGTAGCAGTTGTTGTAGGAAAATTCTATCAATGGTAAATGATTATCGCAGCTACCTCCAAATTCTATTGCACAAGCCCTCCGCATATCCTCTAGGGTTTGAATTGTTCTTTCACTTTTTCCATCAGTTTGAGGGTGATATGTTGTACTCATATTGATTCGAGTTCCCAACTTTTTTCGGAAACTAGTCTAGAATCTAGATACGAACCGACTATCTCTATCAGAGATAATAGATAACGGTATGCCATGGCGGCTCACAGTTTCATTAATATAGAGTCGAGCTAGCTTATCCATTGAGTAATTTTCACTGATAGGGATAAAGTGTGCCGATTTGGTTAATCTATCAACCACCACCCAAATAGCATCATGCCCTTTCTGGGTTCTTAGCAGTTTTGTGACAAAGTGCATAGTAATCTTATCCCATTTCCACACAGGTATCTCCAACTGTTGTAGTTGTCCTGCGGGTTTCTGATGTTCAATCTTGACTTGGAGACAAGTTAAACACTTCTCTGTATATTGAGCGGACCAGAGCCTTGGGATTTGAGCTACCATAGCTTAGGTGTGTGTTTTGTGTTTGTAACTGATGCTCAAGTTCTGAAATAGAGCTTTTTATTTATAGGCAAGACTCGGGCCTGTAGCGTACCGCTACACAAGGTTGTGGTGGTCCGCCACAACTTGAGGCTACCTATTTTGCTTAGCGCCCACGTAGCGGACCGCTAAGGTTTAGGCTGGCGGTCCGCCACCCATCCACGTGTCAGAGTTCCACCGGTGAGTCATAGGGGCACGTGTCAGCTTCCGGTTATTTCCTTAATCCCTACGTTGTGGCCGCTATGGTATAGGGTAGCGGTCCGCTACCCTTTCATTCCCAGATTTTTTAGTTTTTTCCCTCAACTTTGGAGAATATTCAATTTAATCCCCGGACTTTACATCTTGGCACTTTTAATTCTTTAGTTTACATGGAAATTATCCAGGTATTACATGTTAAGAATTACACATCTTTTTGGCATAAAACTTCGCTCATTTCATGATCATTTCCCGGTTATTTTCCGAGTTTAGATAGTTATTTGCTTCATTTTCAGTTTCGCAGGTTTTTGTGGAGCTAAATGGATAAAGGAGGAGATTCCAGGAGTTTTCAATAAGTTTTTAGGTTTTCTGTTGAAGAGGCACGATCGTGCCCCTACTTGGCACGACCGCGCTTGCCTCCAGAACCCTAGACACGGTCGTACCAAGGGCTTGGCACAACCGCGCCATCCCAAATGCTTGAGCACAACCGTGATCCTGCCACCACACGGTTGCGTGTACACCCGTGAGGCTGAAAGTCGTACTTCCTCGGTCAATGGGACCCAATGGCAGTGCAGATCGGTCAACCCACTATCATACGACCACGCCAAACCCTTGGCATGGTTGCGCTTGGTACTCGGGCACGGTCGTGCCTCCCACTTTTTATAAATACCCGACTTTTTCCAGACTTTCAGATATTCAGCACTTTGAGCAAAAACGCACTATTTTGTGCTCCGATTCATCTTTGTTCCAACCACATTTCAAGCTTCTTGGAGGGATTATAACATCAAGAGGATCACCATACATCATCTACAAAATTTGGGCTTCGAAGAGTGGTTTGATTCTTGTATTCCATTGATGTCTCTTACCATTTTCCCTACTTGTTTGTTATTCTTGTGCTTATGATGAGCTAAACTCTTGATCACTTTGGTTTAGATGAAGTTTAGATACATTTGACAACATTTATGGATTATTGGCAACAATTGTGTTAATGTTATGACAATCGTATGATTATTCTTCAATGAAATTATGTATTTGAGAATCTAAAGTTGTTTGCAAAGACTTGTATGGGTGTATGCTATATAATGTTGGAAAACGTATAGTTTATGCTTATATTCATGAATTGGTGTATGTTTGTATGCTAGTTTATGGCTTTTGACTAGGAATGGTGGATGAAGTCTTGCTTATGATTTATGATTCTTGAATGTGTATCCTTATGCTTGTGTTTGGAAAGACAAAGTGTTTGTTATGATATTTCGTGGTTGGACTTATGTTTATCTAGGATTTCTTGACACGATCACCTAATTTATGTAAACCTTGTATGAACATTGTATGTTGAAGAAGTACATATTGTTGTCTACTTTAATCAAGTTGAGGTGGTTAGTTTGTCTTTCATATTATCTTTCCATCTAGTTGTTGGACTAGTCAACATTGATCAGAAACTAGTTCAATCCTTATAAACATTAACATAATTACAACACGTGAGCTTTATTGCATGCTTTTAGGTGGTTAGTTTGTATAACTCATTCTAGCTTTTCGAATGATCATTTGATTAGATGTCTTTGACGAGAGTTTAGTCAACATATGTTTCGTACTTATCATGCTTCCATGATTGTTATTGAATGTTTTCTAGATGGATTCGACACCGAAGTGATTTTCTCTCCGTGATTGTTAGTTATGTGATTTTAATTTAGTTTTATATATATTAGCATGTTAGTTGATTAAAAACCACTTCCAAATATCTTTTACCATCACTTGATTGAATTTTAATTCCGGTTTACTATCGCATTCCACCGTATCCACGGATTTATATCGGGTTCTTACCTTTGCTATATTGCTATCCGATAGGTACACTTGTCTATTGTGTGTGTAGTTAGTCTTTCGTGAAAACCTATTTTTAAACTATAGTTGTGTGAAAAATACATACAAAAATATATATATATATATAGTTTACACGCGTCAACTAGGAACATAGTTTCAGAGTCTCGTTTGCGTGAACAAGGTTTTAATTATGTTTTTACTGGTGATAACATTTTGACTTACATGAATAATGTGTTTTATTTTGAGGCTAGGCCACCTAATGGAATATATGAGATTTATGTGATTGGTTCATGCAATGATAGTTTTATGTACCCAGTTAACACCAAAAAGAATGAAGTCAGACTTCAATCAGTCATATCTGTGGCATTGTCGACTTAGGCACATAAGCAAGAAACACTTATCAAAGCTCCAAACGTATGGAATTTTAGAATCCAACAGAATAGAAACCTTCGAGGTATGAGAATCATGCTTGAGTGGCAAGATAACAAAGTCACCTTTCACCGGCTTGGTGAGAGAGCTGCGGATCGGTTAGAGCAGATACATACTGATGTATACGAACCTTTCATGGCAATGACTAGGACTGGTGAAAGATACTTCATTACATTTACTGATGATTACAGTAGATTTGGATATGTTTTTCTGATGAAACATAAACATAAAGCCTTTGAAGTGTTCAAAACTTTTCAAAATGAGGTGCAAAATCAACTCAGTAAAACAAAAAAAAGCCATTCGATCGGATCGATGTGCTGAGTACTTAAGTTATGAATTCGATGAGCATCTAAAGCAATGTGGAATAGTTTCACAGTTGACTCCACTAGCAACACAATGGTGTTTTCGAAAGGAGAAATCGAACCTTAGTGGATATGGTTCGATTCATGATGAGTCGAACTAACTTGCCACACTCCTTTTGTGGTTATGCTCTTGAGATTGCGGCTCAAATTATAAACGTAGGTCCAACCAAAAAGGTGAACAAAACACCATATGAGATATGGCATGGGAGGAATCCCATCTTGTCGTACCTGAAGGTCTGGGGTTGTGAAGCTTACTTCAAACGTGAGACTTCCAATAAGTTAGAACCCAGAGGTGAAAAGGTTATTTTCTTTAGATATATCCAAAGGAGACAAGAGGTTATTATTTCTATAAGCCTAATGAAAACAGGGTTTTCATTGCTCGTAGAGGGGTTTTCCTTGAGAAGAAATTCCCTAAGAGATGGCCGACTCAAAAACCACAAGTAACTTTACTAGAGGTTGAGAATACAAGTCAACAAAGAGTTGTTGAACCTAAATCTGTAAGGGTTCAAGAACCGGCTGAAACATCAAGCGTCCGCAAATTGGGTAGGAATCGTCAGGAACTGGTGAGATATGGATATCTTGTTGAAAATGACGATGTCTTTTTGGTGGATCAAACTAAGCTCAACAATATCTCGTTGAAAATGACGATGTTGTTAAGAAGAAAACCGATATAGATGGAAATGTGCAAACCTTCAAGGCTAGACTTGTTGCGAAATGATTTACTCAAACTCAAGAAATTGATTAAAAAGAGACCTTCTCGCCAGTAGCTATACTTAAGTCAATCAAAATTCTAATTGGAATATCTACATATTATGACTACGAGATATGGTAGATGGATGTTAAAACGCCCCTCGTTTTTTATAATGTGATGCCCGCATCCCGGCTAGCCTTCGAGATGATGTCACTTGTTGGACTTACTCATGAACATAGAGTATAACAGAGATCATACACATCGGAAACTTTAAACTTTCATATATTAAAACCAAGTCTTGTATAAACTAAAGAAAATACATCGTTTACACATATAATTAACATTAACATCTATGCCAATCATCTCTGCTTCCAGATAGCCTACTCCATTGCCCCTATTTCTGCTCCTTACTCTTACTACAAGAAGCTACATTCTTTCCTGATATGCATGATAAATATGTGTCAGCTAACGTTGGTGAGTTCTAAGTTTAGGGTTGACATTTTCTATCTCTTTAGTCACTTAAAATGATTTAAAGACTCTTTTTAAAAGTTCACGTTCATACATAAATTATAAACTTTACATAAACCTTCTTCATGTACCATATACATAAGTCAATGCAATTACTATAGAAGCACCAAGCACTACACTATTGAGGTCACATTAACCTCTAAGTGGTCGTCATCACTTAAAATTTACCCAAATGTACAGTCCCTTTACCATTCATCCCATTGGGTATATAACAGCCTCTGCCTTAGTCATATTACAAGGCCTTATGTGGATTCTTATGTCAATATGCCAAAAACCTTTTTCTTTTCAAAACATATCATCTTTCTTCTTTAAAGCCTTTTTCGTGTCAAAACCATTGATGTGGTATATTCATACCAAATCACTTTCTTTCTAAACCATTTATCTCTCTAAAATTCTTTCTTAATCCAAAACCATTTTCTTGTTTAAAAATCATTTTAAATGAATACCCTTGCAATCTTTTTTTTGATATAAAGCATTTATTCAAATATAAACAATTTACTTTAAAACATTTCATAACATGCATGCATACCAGCCCAAAAACATTAAAATAGTTTAAAAGTGGGCTTAATAGAACTCACCTCTAGCGGTATCTTTACTTGCTATATTGTAGTAGCACAAACTCTTTACTCAGGGTCCTAAATCATATTAACATTCCTTAAGTAAGCATACCTATCTTAGTGGTAAATAACAAATCGAAAACAGTCGGGAAGAACCTTACCTCTAGACTACTGCGTTTTGCGGACGAATTGCGGGTAAATCACACTCGGGAACGCGTATCGCGGACTTTGGAAATTCTTCTCAGAGAGTGTGTGTGTGTGTGTATTGAGAGTGTATGTTGAGTGTGGAATGAACCCACACTTGCTTTCTATTTACATGTTGAAAAGGGGTCCGTGACGGACGGTTACGAATTGGTGACGGCACGGCACCACTATGGTCTTGGCGAGTCAGCGTGCCATGCGTCAGCCTCGGATTGCTTCATCATCAATTGCGGCGTGACGGACCTTTACACCCTGGTGCGGTCCGTTATATGGTTGAGTCACCAGACACGAGTCAAAAGTCATGAATCGTCATCTGCCACATGTCGTTCCCGCATTGATTCCTTAATTCGTAACATACCGTTATCCCTAGTGACGGTCCATTTCCGCCCAATTTTCCACTTTTCACTTTTGGTCCCTTGGGTTTGGGTTATTTATAGTTCTATTCCTTTATTTTTCATCTTTTGAATTTTGGGGTGTTACATACAACGGTCATGAACCCCTTTAAATGTTAAATTGATCTTTTATAGCGTAATTATTTACATCGGTTCAAAAACCGCTTTAAAAAATTAATATAACTGCTATTAAAGGTTTCTTTCTTTACTAGTGTTACTTTCTGTACGTTTTGGGGGTAGCCTACTAAAGATCATATTTACTAACCAGTTGCAAATGTAGGTGTGGTGCATCTTCTAGTCTTTTTAAGCACTATTTGAATGTGTTTAGCTCGTTTAATTGGTCGTATTTGTCTATTTGTGTGTGTCCAACATATCACTACAAGAAAATGACCCTATGCCGATGGTGCCTATACCGACGACACTTGTCGTCGGCATAGGTTACCCTATACCAACGACATGTCGTCGGGATAGGCTAATTTGTAAATTTGAAAAGGGAGACCCTATAACAACGACATGTCGTCGGCACAGGGTTGAGCCAGATTTTGTGAAAACATGGCGCCCAATGAAAAATTGGGAAAACCCTATACCGGCGACATGTCGTCGGTATAGGTTAATTTGGACTTTCTTTTTTTTTTTCTTTTATTTAATAAATTTTCATCGGTGAATTTTTTTTTAATTAAATACAATTATGGGAAAACTCTATACCGACGACACGTCGTCGGTATAGAGTTTTTTACTTTATTGACCGGTCAAAACCCTATGAAGACCTATACCGACGACTTTCGAGCCTATACCGACAACATGTCGTCGGTATAGGTCTCAGCGTGAATAAACCAGGAAACAACTTTCTGCTTCCCGTTTCCACGAAAAAAACCCCAAAACTCTCTCATCTTCTCTCTTTGGCGATTTCCCGTTTTTGGTGTGTTTTGTGGAGCAATCTTCACCAATCTCTCGGGTTTTGAGGTTAGTGAACATCTATGTTTCAATCTTGACAAGAAAATCAACATTTTTTGGTTTTTTGCTTAATTTCTTTGATTTTTGTTAGGTGTTTGAAGCTTTGACCATTTTTTGTGGATTTCAAGCTATTCGAAGCTATTTGCAAACTTGGTTAGTATTTTTTCTATAAATTAGGTTTAGGTGTATGTTTGTATGTATATTGTTGTGTTTATTTGTATGTATGTATATATGGTTTAGATGTATGATTTTATAAATATTTATGAAATTTTATGATGAAATTAGGTTTAGATGTGAAATTAGGTTTAGATGAAATTTTGGAATTTGGGCATTTATATATGTATGTTTGTATATAATATGTATGTATATATGTGTATGTGTGTTTGTACATATTTGTATTATGTTTATGTATGGAATTGTGTTTATGTGTGTAATTTCAGAATTTAAGCATTTATATATGTACGTTGGTATATAATATGTATGTATATATGTGTATGTGTGTTTGTATATATTTGTATTATGTTTATGTATGGAATTGTGCTTATGTATGTAATTTGGGTATTTGTTTATGTATGTTTGTAAAGGCTATGTATGTATATACGTGTATGTATGTATTTTTATGTATGCAATTGTGTTTGTGTATGTAATTTTAGAATTTGGGCATTTATTTATGTGTGTTTGTATATAATATGTATGTATATGTGTATGTATGTTCGTATGTATGATTATGTAATTGTATGTATATAATTGTGTATGTGTTTATGTAATTGTGAATGTATGTATATATCTTTGTATGTATATGTAACTTTATTTAATTTTGTTGCAAGTTCGGAACTCATTGCCGTTGAAGAGGTGTGAATAACATCCAATTTGTGTTTCATTGAATTTTTTTAAGGTACGCATCCCGACTTTTATACCTTTATGTACGTCTCATGTTGTGTACACTAGTATGTTTATTTATGATAACTCTTTAGAATATACCCGTCCGAAATTTTGAACAACTGCGATGAAATCAAAGCGTAAAAATGGTAAGTTTTTTTGTCCATCTACCCGTGATAAACTATTATTATATTTTCATTTAATTCTACTAATTTAAATTTTGTTTTGTCCATCTACCAGTGAATTTGAATCTAAATTTCCTGAACGCAATATGCAAACCGATTTTTCTTCATGGTTAAAATATGAAGCAAATGTATTTTCATCTTCATCTTCTACACCCGATAACAAAGAATTAAGGGCATTGGCACATGGTCCCTTGTACGCATCTTCTTACACTGCTTGCATAGTCAATGGTGTTAGATTTGTGGTACAAAACCGTGATTCTCACCGCACTACTCAGAATAGTGGTGTGGTTACAATAGGAGAAGACGATACTCCATTTTATGGTCAACTAGAGGAGATCATAGAGTTGAACTACATAGATGGTTACTCGGTTGTACTATTCCGTTGTAAATGGTTCGACACAAGAGGTAAAAGATTAATTAAGCAAAACAATACTACTATAATTGACATTGGCCGTGAATGGTATGTTGGCAAAGAATGGTATGATGATGTCCAATATATATTAGCCACATAGGCTAAAAAAGTGTTCTATCTTCGAGATCCTTCACGAACCACTGGCCAATGGAGGGTTGTTGAGGACGTTCACCATTGGAAGCTTTGGGATCATCCTAATGTGGTTAATGAGATAGACATGTTGCACGACACTCAATCAAATGATTATACTTTGGTTGTCGACACCGGATGCGAAGGTGGTGAATCAAGTCACGTAGGTGGTGACCAAACTCCAATTCCACATGCTGATAGTCAATCTATTACACGGGAAACTCAATCATTTTTTGGTAACTTGGTTGTCGACTTAGGCTACTTGCCTATGCATACAACTTTAAATGAGGGTGGTGACCCAAGTCATGTTGCCTCGATTGATCTCGATGAAAGTTTTATTAATGATGGTGAAGAAGATGCATACAATTCAGATGATGAAGACGAAATAAATGACGACGATGAAAAAGATGATGATGTTGTTGACACACGTTATTTTAGTGATGATTCTAATTGAATGTATGTTAAAAATGTACTATTTGCCTTTGTTAATTAATAATTATTTGTGCTTACTAATAATTTTTTTTGTAGGAAAAATGGCAACAATAGCGCAATCACACGGTGGAGATGGTGGAGACGGTGGATACGGGGGTCCGTATCACTTCGACTGGGGTTGTGTGACTGGATCTGGTGGTAAGTTACTTGTTAGTGTTTAATAAATGCCTTTATAATTGCCTAACTTTTGAATGTCAAGTGTCAATGTAAGTAGTGCCTCCCAAAGAAGACGATCTAAAGGCAAAAACCTAAAATTGTATAAGAAATTTGAGCAAAATGGGAGAAAGCCTCTTCCCATTGATGTAGAACTTCATGGCGGGGGGTACAAGTTTGTGGGTCCCAACACTTCGGATTTTATCCGTGATATCTCGTTAGAGGTTGAAAAGGTTGTTCCTTCATATTATCCAAATTGGGCTAAGGTTTCAAATGAGAAGAAACGGTCCGTATATCCCACTCTTATAGTAAGTATAGATGTTTTATAATTACTTACAATTTCATAACTATTAGATTTATAATTACTTTCCACTTGTAGTATTATTTTGATCTGGACTCCTGGAAAACACTGATAAGTGGCGAGGCATTGAACTCGGAATCACCGCCGAGTGTCAGAGGGCGTATAAAGGTCACAAGAGATAGTTGAAAGTTCACTTCGAGGAGAATGGGGGATACGATGATGTGGAGGCGGCGATGAATAATCCACCAGAAGATCTTGATCAATAAACTTGGGAGACTTTGATTAATGAGTTGTTTTTAGATACGAGCTATAAAAACCGCTCGGAGAAGAACAAACAAAACCGATCACAACAACGTTACCCAAGTTACCATGGTACCAAATCATACGCCCAGCGCCGACACATGGAGGTATGAAATACAATTGTTAGTATTGTATAAACATTCTTATTAATTCTTAGTGATATTATTTTTGTTTTTCACAAGGTACCTACCTAATTGATGTGTTCAGATCGACCCATTATAAAGAAGGGACCGGTTGGGCCAACGAGACTGCATCATCAGATTATGTAAGTCAAATGATTTTGTTGTTAGACATAATAGACTTAGAACATCCAACTGTAACTTTAAACGGGTCAAAATGACCCAAACACACTTTAAGAGACTTAAAATATCCAGCTTTAACTTTAAACGGGTCAAAATGACCCAAACACACTTTAATAAACTTAGAACATCCAATTGTAACTTTAAACAGGTCAAAATGACTCAAACATACTTTAATAGACTTAGAACATCCAACTCGAGCCCAATTGTTGAATATTTTTCTAGTATTATTAGTATTTGTTGTTATTAGTGTTGGTTGATTGGAATTTGTGAATTTGGGTCGTTTATAACTTATAGTTTAATAGGTTGGTTATCCATTTTACAGCAGTTATGCTGTCGATTTTTAGTAAAATAGTCAAGTGATTGTTTATTACATTGTTTAATGCAGGACCGAATCCAAGAGGAGTATACAAGATCCTCTACTGAGTCTGGTGGTGACTCGTCTGCTATCGATGAGTTTGCATGCATGGAGCGTGCATTGGGTCATCGGCGTGGCCATATCCGGGGTGTCGGTCGTGTGGTGAGTAATCCAACACCGGATTTGTTCAGTACACCCCCTCCACAACCACATTGGCAAGAAGTAGATGAGCTTGTGACTCAACTTCAACAACAAGTCCAAGATCAAGTCCAAGATCAACAACAACGCGAAGCCCAACGAGAGGAAGAACGTCGTGTGCATAATCAACAAATGCTTGAAATGCAACGACAAATGGATGAAATGCGTCGAATGTGGGAACGCCGAACTAGCATTGACGATAATTAACTTGAAGTTGTTGCGCCTTTGCCTTTGTTGTCGATGTTATTGTTGACTGTTTGAACAATTTTTATGTTTGTGTGTCGGACAATTTTATGTTTGAATATTTGGTTTCTGTGTCGAACAGGTTTTTGTATCGAACAATATGTTTCGGATTTCAATTTTTGAATGGTTGGAATTATCTGATTTGCATGTTTTTGTAATTAAAAATTAAATATTTCTGGAAAATTTTGAAAATTAAAAAAAAACAAAAAAAAAAAACAGAAAACCTATCCCGACGACATGTCGTCGGCATAGGTCTTTTTCAAATTTAATTAAAAATATTGGAAAAAGCCTATACCGACGACGTGTCGTCGGGATAGGATGGGTGTGTCCCGACGACTTGTCGTCTAGATAAGTCCAGAACCAATACCGACGACATGTCGTCGGTATAGAATTTCTTTTTGAATTTTTTAATTAAATCCTATAGCGACGACAAGTCGTCGTTATAGGCTGACGTATTCCGACGACAATCTTGGCTATTGGGACGAGGCAATACCGACGACATGTCGTCGGTATAGGCTATCCCGACGACAATTCGTCGCTATAGGGTCAAAAAAATCGTCGGGATAGGTTGATACTGTTGTAGTGTATATACATAATACACATACAATGATACGAACATATATACCACACATATATGTTGTATAAGTAAACAATATAATACAGTGATCCGGTCAAAGTAATGATAAATGTGTCCAAAACATTCTATCCCCAAAAAATTTATTATTCTGTAAATAAAGTTAAGGAAGTCTATATAGAGACAAATGAATAACTAGTGTGAAAAATAGGCCACTAGGGGGCGAAAGAGGAGTTTCTTAATTAGGGTTTGTTATACAGTTACGATTTTGTGTTGGCTGATTAGATTCTCTTGTCCTTAGTTAGGTTTTGTGAATGATCCAAATTAATACGTCGGCCTTTAAGCTTCGATATACTATAACAAGCTTTGGATATATTTTTAAAAACTTGAGCTCATAAACGGAGTTTTATAGAAATGATGTGATAAGTAAAAAACTAAAGAAAAGTGCTTCATTATAAAAAAAAACTCCTAACATGAAACAAAGTTGAACCATATATATATATACACATAAAAGGGCATACCCGGTGCTTAACTTAGCTCCCACATTTATGCAGGGTCCGAAGAGGGACGGAATTGATTCACGATCTGATGTACGTAACATTACACTACACACAAGTGGTTGTTTCCCGCAGCTTGCCCCATGTGTCGCAAGAGGTTGTTCTGTCTTTGATCATTTTAGTAGTAAATATAATATTTACGAGAACATCATCTCACAATGGTATCTGCTTCGATAACCTATCAAACGTAGTATTTGAATCATATTATATATTGTTTCATATACTATTCTAAAAAGTAAATAGTTTGTTGTTTGAAGTAAAAAATAAATATAATCTACAATTTTGTATTAGTAAAGTAAACAAAGCCAAAACTTCATATTATATATGCATGGGTGAGTTTAAATTACAATTACTAAAATTTAGAAATCATTTGATACTCGTTAATTAATAGACTATATGTGAAATCGTGAAATCACTAGAAGCTATAATGTATTAACTAGTACATGTATTTATGTGTGTATCAATATGAGCTATAAGCTCATGTATTTGTCGGTAAGTGAATCAATTTTAAAACTGTAATATATTCACTATTGAATGAATTTATTAACCTATGAATACAATATTGCTTACGTACAAACTATGATTTGTATTTTATACACACACGCGCGTAGGGAAGGGTTCCAACAATGTTAAATAATTACGCACACATTATGTAAACATATATAACTAATTATGTACCACAATTACACAACCTAAATTATTTTTAGGTACGTTATCACACAGCATATTGCCGTTTTAAAAAAAATTATATAAATTTTTCGATTTTATAATGTAATTTTTTTTTTAATAAAAATAATGTCGTATAAAAGAGTTATTTATATTTAGATAAATGAATGACCTTGAAAATGACGGAAAATATAGCCTAATCTAATGTTTCCCCTTCAGGCTTTTTCATGCGTGAATATTGTTGACGTGGTTACTCAGCATCCCATAATCTTAACCACTGATTCAATAGATCAAACACATTATATATTGACGTATGATTTCTATGTTAAATTCAGTTTGTATTTAAGTTTTTCTCTTCCTCTCTATAAAAAAAGGAAATTAAAATATTTATTAATAGGAAAATCTCAAAAAAGATTCAAAATGGTTCCGGCTAAAAGAAACGTATACATTCCATCTCCACTGTTTGTGATGCTTGCAGGGAGGCGCACGTCTCCACTGCTTGTAATGTTTGCGGGGAGGCGCGCGCTAGAGTCCGCAGATGATCACATGCTTATTTCATGTAAGCATGTTGAAGCTACTTGGTGCTTGGAAAAGGCGTGGTGCAACGGAGATTACAAGAGGCGAATCGGTTAGAAGTTGTTTGCAATTCAAAGAAAATGCTCGGGGAAGTAAAATCTATAAAAAAGGGCTAAAGTATCATCTTGACTACACTACGTTTTTAATTTTTTAATGAAAGCGATGAATGATAGAGTATTGAACAACATCTACAAAGAATCAGAAGACAATATTGGAAGAGATCAAACCTAGCTCGTTCGTATGGATAAAAAAAGGAGAATTTCAATTTGTTAGTTTGGAAAGAATGGTGTTTTTTTTTTTCAATTTTAATACAGTTCTATAAGGTGTAATGTGCTGTCCCTAGCATCTTGCTAGGGTGACAGTGTCAACTCGAATATGAACCATTTATTAAACGGGTTAACCCGAACCCGACCCGTTTTCAAAACGGGTTAAAATGACTAACTCAAAACCTGATTATTTTCGTGACGTGTTCGGGTGGTGTCAGGAATTGACACCTCTAGGTGACACTTGTTCTTTAATAATAATACTTTTTCTTTGCCGTTAAAAAAAACAAAATGATCTTACGTGGAACCTCGTGAAGAACATGTCATACAAAAACTCATTAATATTTCAAGCATAACTCTCGTTTGTAAATATGAGATCAACAAAAAGATTTTAACCGTTTCAATAAATTTCCAATTAATTTCATATATTATGTGCACGGTTGACTACCAAAAACACATATAGTTATAATATTTGTTGAAACATATAAGTATATAACAATAACGGATACAATGACTCTTAATAAATCGTAGAAGATTAAAATTTAAAATTAAAGTGACCTACGAGTTTTTAAATAGTTTAACGGATTCCACGTTAACAACACTAAGAAAAAAGACCATTTAAAATGAGAACAACTATAAATTGAATTCATAAAATTTATGATGTCGTCTTCACAAAAAGTCTAGATTTTTTTAACGACGACCACACACCAATAAAATCTACTCATAAAATCCACATATTGTTCACTTTGTGTGATTTAACCAACATCACTTTCGTGAGGATAAACACTAGGTGTGACTAAACTAAAAGGCCATCGATGTTGAGTTTACAGAAGTGAAATCAACAATCAAAGTCAGGGAACAAGAACACGATTAGTGCTCTAAACAGTCGAACAACTCTTTTCTGAATTATGATTCACGAGTACAGGATATAAGCAAACAATTACTCGAGTTTTATAATCCGCACTATCCTTACTTCCTACGTATACTAATTCCACTCAAATGCTAACATATGAATATAAATTTCAAATAATAAACAAACTAGATAAATTAAATTAACGTTAGATAAACTCAAGTGTTGTTATCTCTTAATACTCTCTCTCAACACTTGCGTCCACTATTCTTATATCCTTGCGTAGAACATCAACATCTTCACATTTATCAACTGTTTAGGAAACATGTTTTCTACTTGACCATTAGTACCAACATGCTTCAAATCAATTTCTCCCTATAACACCGTCTATATGATGAAGTTGTAGTGAACCTCTATGCATTTCGTTCTCACGTGAAATGTAGGATTTTCAACTAAGTTTATTGATGATATATTATCAAAGTAAATCTTCACATTCAAACCAACCTCCTGGTTGAGATCCTTTAACATTTGCACCAACCAGAGACACTCATGGGATGCCATTGTTGCAGCTCTATACTCAGCCTCATTTGCAGATAAGGAAACCATCAGTTTCCTCTTGTTGCACCATGACACTACACCCGATCCAACCATGAACACATAACCAGTTATCGATTGGCGAGCAGTCAAAATCTCGAGCATAGTCAACATCACAATATACAACGAATTCGTCTTGTGACTCCCTCTAAAACATTATTTTCATAACTAGGCGTTGCTTTGACATACCTCAACACCCTCCGGACTACATCAAGATGAGGTTTCTTTGGATTCTGAATAAAACGACTTAATACACCAATGACATTGGTAATGTCGGGTCTACTAAGAGTGAGATAAATGGGACTACCCACTAATTTGCGACACATATTCATATCTTCTAATTCTTTTCCTTCATCTTATAGTAGCTTCAAATTCTACTACATTAGAGTATTCGTTGGTTTACAAATTCCCATACATAATTTAATCAACAAGTCTACCTAGTACGCTGGTGTGAGATGATCCCATCTGATTAATACTTTAGCTCCAACCCAAGGAAGCGAGTTAACCAGCCTAAGTTCTTCATATGAAACCGGGTACACAAATTGTCTTTCAATTGATCAATCACCATGATCAAATCACCCACGATAATTAAATCAACTTACACCAAGATTAAAGTGACTTTATCTCCGTTAATTCGAACAAACAAGCTAGTATCTGCATTAGTCGGGGTAAATCCATTATGTTCTAGGAATTCCCCGATTTTCCCAAACCAAACCCGACGCGATTGTTTTAGTCCATACAACACCATTTTCAACTTGCAGACAAAGACTGGGAACTCTATACTCTCAAACCCCTTTGGTTGATCCATGTAAAATTACATGATCAATAATATCGTATAAAAATGCGTTACTTACATGCATTTGCCATAAATTCCACCCCCGACTAGCCGTTATAGCAAGTAACACTCTAACAGTAGTTAGCTTAGCAACTGGGCTAATTGTCTCCTCATAATCAAGCCCATATTACTATGAAAACCCTCGAGCTACCATGCGAGCCTTGAATCATTCAACTGAGCCCTTTGCTCTCCTCTTTATCTTGAATACCCATTTATAAGATACTAAATTTACATTTGTTAATTTAGGAACTAATTCCCAAGGTTGTGTCTCAACAAGGGCCGATATCTCTTCTTCCATTGCTTGTTTTCAATTTTTATTCCCTTTCGCTTGCTCGAAGATTTCTAGTTCACGTTCTTTCTCTTCCACGGTAGGGACATTCTTGTATTTGGGGTTAAGTCATCTAGACCGGTTTGATCTCCTCACATTATGATCTCAGTATTACTTGAATGTTCAACTAACTGGACCTGATCAATTAGGCTTGTTTGCCACGGGTTTCGTCTCGGTGTCGAGCTCTAGCCTTCCCCCAACATTCAGACCTATATCTTCTTCAGTCGAGCTCTCAGTTTTATTTAGTTTAAATGACACCTGATTTTGCAGCTTTTCTTTCATCGTTTAAGAATCAAGTAGTTTCTCAGGATTAGTAGACCACCATGATGATGTTTTGTCAAAAATAACATGTCTAAAAACATGACACTTACCCGTATCTGGTTCATAACATCTTCATCCCTTTTACTCCTGATCGTATAAAAAACAATACATTGAACAACCTTCTTTTCCATCTTCTGTGGAAGTTGGCTTGGCACAAACACGTAGCACACACATCCGATGCCTCTAAATGACTGACATTGGGTTTTAGTTCGAAAATATTTCAAATGGAGACTTGTATTGCATATTCTGTTGTGGCGGACTATCACTTACATATGCTATAGTTATCATTTCTTTGGCCCAAACCCGACCCGGTATATTCTTATCATGCATCATGCTTAGCATTCTATTTTTCCTTTCTTAGCTTTCATTTTATTATGGGTGTTTGGAGACGTGAGTTGTCTTTTAATCTTGCATACACTTCAAATAGTCATTGAACTCCTTCGAGGTGTATTTTCCTCCCTTATCGAACCAAAGACACTCTAACACATGCTTTATGTCTCTCTCGGCTTCATTCTTAGTCTCTTTGAACTTTGTGAATGCCTACAATTTTTCTTTCATAAAGTAGACATAAAGTTACCTGAAGAAGTCATCAATAAAAGTGATCAAATACTTCATACCTTTCACTGAGGCCTGCTTTACTAGAATGAACACATCAGTGTGAACCAACTCTAGGGGCTTCGACGACCGGTGGCTAGCATGTTTGAATGGTAACTGGTGTGCCTTACCATACTGACATCCAGCGCACACTACATCACTTCGAACCTCTAGCTTTGGAATACCGGTTACCAATTTTTTCAACCATTAACTCTAGTTTGTCATAACCAACATAAGCAAGTCTTTGGTGCCATAGATCGACACTATTATTTGACTTCGTACATTCCACATACGCGGTCCCGACTGAGAGAACATAGACTGTGTTTCTTTTTCTTACTTGTAATAGCGTGTTTTCCCTCCGGTAATATGATTAGAACACCCTGAATCAACTATCCAATCATCCAAGTTATTTTCCTTATTCTCTGTGGTTCTATTAGGAGCTAATAAACGCCCTTCGGATGCAAAGGACACCTCGACATCCCATGCCACTTCTTCTTGGGTTGTAGTTGAGTTTCCTTCTTCATTGGAGTTAGACCTTAAACCTTTTTCCATATGCCCACGTTTACCACAGTTGTAACACTTATATGGAAAATCACTTACCTGTTCGTCAAGATTTTCTATCTTCCATCTTTTCTTGCTGATCTGCTTGTTGAACGCTTCTATAGGCGCCAGCCTTCATGGGCCAATTGGATCCTTTGTGCCCTTTTTGATAAGCCGGTCGATACTTACCTTTCCACATTCTTCATATAGGGCTTCTGACAATGGTTTAGAGTTTGTAATCAAGGTCTAACTCATCTGCCTTGCCAAAGCTTCTTAATCGGCTCAATCATAGTGACAAAGGTTATGAATTCCAGTTTCAAGCGATGTATAATTATTCTCTTCATTCTTGCAACGCCGATTTTGGTTTCTCTATCTAGTTCTCCAATTTCATAAATAGCGTTTTAAACTTGTGAAAATATTATGGTATTGTTAATTCTTTCTAGCTAATCGAGAGCAATTAGTTTTCCAAGATTTTAAGTTTGGCTTCGTTTTGCTTGGAGAACATGGTTGCTAGGTGATATACCCTAAATTATACATGTTTTGCATGCATAATAATCCTCATATTATGCTACTAATTGAATAATAACCTTGTAATTGATACTTAAAATGTTAATATTTCATAATTACAGGTTATTCGGTGTCATGAGATAAACAAAGCTAAAACAAGTCAAAAACACCACGAAGTCAAGCCTTTTGGAAGATCATTCCCGATCTTTAACCCCCAAGAAGTCATCCAAGGTCAACGAAAGTCAAACCAGCAGCTAAAAGACGAAACTGGGAAACATAGGGGGGATGCACAGCCGTGCAAGGCCATCCTTGCTCCCCAAGGATCTAGTACACTAGACTCTCTACCCTGTTTGATTCCCAAGGTGATTGCACGTCCGTGCAAACCAATGCACGGCCGTGCATTGCTCATTTTGAGGCATATAAATAGATGGCTTAAGTTCTTCATTCCACACACCTCAAGATACATTATTACAGATCAAGAGAGTCCATTTCTGTAGTTTAGAGTAGAGAGTAGAGAGTAGCGAGGCTCCTCCTCTTTGTCCGTAATATGGGAGCCTACGAAACTCAGCGTTACACTAGTTAGTATGGCCATTCGTGGCTAAACTCTTTGTATTGCTAGGATGAAGATGAAGTTTGGTGTATGTTAATGTTTAACGTATTAATCTAGTGCTATTTTATGTCTTTGATTATTCGCTCTTAAAACCACCTTCTTGGTGGGCTTTTTATTATTTTCTAAACTTGTCTTTACACTTGTGACTGTTCTTGGTTTTGAAGCGTAAGACTGTAAAACCTTTTTAATCAAAGTTCTCTTTAACTTGTACGTCTTTATACAAGAAGATTTTGATAAGACAAGGCTTGGTTAATACTAATAAGGTCATACGTCTTTATTCGAACTTGTTATGAGACCAAGAATTGGTGAACTCACGTTAGGAACGGTACGTCTTTATAAATAGTCCCATTGTTACACCGCCTCCAGGTGAACACAGTCTAATCACTCTTTTACTAATAGTACTTTAGCATTTAAGTTCGATGTCTTAAACCAATTGGAGATAGCATTCAAAGAGTTGAGGGTAACGTTGTCCCTAACTAGGAATCATTACCATTTTATTATTAAAGATTATAACTGGTGAACCAAATGTTGTGAGAATGAGGCTCTAGTGGTGCACCGTTCCCACATTTGTATTAGTTATACCACCGGATTAGTCAACATAATATTATTATATACCAAGCGGATTCGAAGCCCAAAGCAATACTCTTCATGACCTGATCATCCTCGAGATATTTACTTTCTTGCTATTTACGTTTCTTTTACACACTTCACACACATTTTTACTTTTATGTCATTTACTTTAATGTTATTTACTTTTCTATCATTTACTTTTCTGCTTCATAAGCACACAAAACTCACTTACTAATTAAACTGGCTAAACGATAACAAAAGTTGAGTATTGAAACTCGACCTTGTACATTGGTTCGATACTTGGTTCTTACCTAAACTATATTACGTTGCGATAGGTACACTTGCATATTGTGTGTGTTTTAAGTTAAAGTAATTATCATTTTATAAATTTAAAACATGATCTCGTGAAACCAACAATATCTCTAAATATATATATTATATTTATATATCAACGTACGCTATCAAGTTTTTGGCGCCGTTGTCGGGAACACGATGATTTCAAGAAAAAATCGAGTTAACGGGTTAGTTTTTTAACCTTAATATTTTCCATCTGTTTTTCTGTATGTTTGTTTCAGGTAGTGTATGCATCCCATTGCATGACCGTGCAAGGCCCTCCTCGCTCCCCAAGGCTCTAGTACACTGTCCTCTGTACCCTTTTAGATTCCCGAGGTGTTTGCACGCCCGTGCAAACCAATGCACGGCCATGCATTGCTCATTTTGAGGCCTATAAATAGACGGCTTGAGTTCTTCATTTCACACACCTCAAGATACATTACCACAGCTCAAGAGAGTCTGTTTCTTTAGTTTAGAGCAGAGAGTAGAGAGTAAAGAGGCTCCCATGTTGGATATTAGATGTTCGATCATCGTTAATGTCAACGTTGCTATCGCGGTACGATCCTAAGAGTTATAATTTGGACAGCAAACAATTGATAATGTTTAGTTGTAAACATTATAGTTCACGAAACACAATCTGATGATTCAGATATTAATTATTTAGAGAAATAATTAGTGTTCGATACGGAAACTAAATATTTAGAGAAATATTTATTGGTCATGTTACATTTAATATATGGGACTTTAATATATGGGACTTGAAATATTTATTCGATACGAAACACAATCTGATAGTCCACTAACGGAGTTTTACCGTTTTGGAAGGTGACAAACCAGGATCTCAGACATCAGTTACTTCAAACGACACTATATGAGACTTGAAATGTAATAACATAAAAGATCAAGGTTCAGAGTGTATATGCGGAAGCGTTAGACGAAAATAAATGCGCAAAACAACGCGCCCAAGTTCTATTACAAACAAAACATAAATATTATTCAATAGATAATTATTTCAATTGAAGTCCAAGACACATGCATGACTTAACGTGATCCTGAGTGCCAACCTGAGAAAACATGTAAGAAAACGAGTCAACACTAGGTTGGTGAGTTCACAGGTTTCAATCATTTCAAATAAAAGCATTTGCGGATTATGTACATTCAATATGCATATCAATAGGTTGCATGCCTATATTCATGTTTTGCTAAAGCGCTCGCAACCGAAACTGACAGTGTGTTTGTTTGTTTGCCTCCAGCCAGGTCTATCAACTCTGACTAATGTGTTAAGGTCAATATAACACCCGTTTGACCTCCAATCGAGTTAGCGCGACTAACACGGGTGGGGTTTGTCAAACCCAGTAGTACTACCAAAATTACCTCGTTCATACCATATTAACGGTCCGATGTGTGTGAGGACTTTTCATGATAGTGTGTTACGCTTAGCCTCAACAGTGATATCATATGAATTACAATAAACCAAAAAGGTTGTGACATGTTTTCTCCCCCAAATAAAAACAGTAAAAGGGGCCCTGAAACTCACATGCATTGCGTAGTAGGTAGTATCACACAAGTATGAGATTTAGAATCTCAAGTGTTAGCCTGCACGGCTTACGTATGGCCTATAATTATAACACATAAGTTAGGGACATATGGGGTTTGTGACGACGACACGGAAGTTAGAACATCTTAACGCTTTCTAAGGATTTAAGAGTAGACGAACGTGTCTACGGAATTATATAAATTTCTTAATATAAACATTAAGGGAAAAGCGTTACGTGTCGTACGTTAATAACGAATAATAAATAAATACATTCGTACGTTAAAGTCATTTACAAAAGTTAGAAAAATAATATAATTTAATATATTATTTTTAGGTTCGAAGGATTAACTAAATAGTCATTTGTGTGGAAAAATAATAAATATATTATTTTTAATCGAGTATATAAACGTGGGTAAATAATATAACAATTATATTATTAATTGGTTTGAAACGTCACACGAGGTATAAAGCGATCCAAAATAATATACACATATATGTTATTTAATAAGATTAGTCACGGTTTGAAAATCATATAAACATATTATTTTATATGAAGTTACGGTTTGAAAATAATATAAATATATTATTTTTATTTGATAATAACATAAATATATTATTTATAAAAGTGGGAAATATTATAAAAATAGGTTAATAATTCAAACCCGAGCCTACGGGTTATTTCCCGGGCTAAAACACATTTATATAATAATATAATATTATAGGGTTTGATTTTTATATTAAAATAATACAAGAAAAGGCCCCAAAAATAAAATATGGGAGCCCGGTCTCGAACCCGGGTCTCTCACACACAAGCACATTGTCTTAACCAGTCCCGCCCGCTAGGGTATCGCGACTGGTATGCTTGCGAATTGGTTTTAATGTTTCCAAACTCCACCCCCTTTTCCTTCGATCGCGATCCGAACCCAAATCCACAGATTTAGATCACGATCGATCCAGAAAGAATATGGGTTTTGTTAAACCTGGTATTGCGAACCTATAGCTGGGTTTAATTGAGAAGTTATCAAGTTTAGATCGGTTAATTACTCGATCGAAATCCAAAGCCCTAGTTTATAAACACAGATTTGAATCAGATGGATTCGATTATAAAAACGATTGGAATCATAGGGCTATTACTAACTAGGACATTGCGAAACCACTCGTATAAATTAATTGAATTGAAACCGTGTGCAAGTTAGGATCCGAGTAAACCCAGATCGCGATGAACCCTAGAATCAATTCGTCTTCAATTTGATGATATAAGCCCTAGATTTCATAGTGCTTTCAATCCAGGCATTGAGACGATACTAAGGACGCGTTCAATTTCATAATTTGATATCGGATTAATAGGGTTCGACTAAAACAAAATCCGTATGAACCCTAGGTTTCGATTGAGTTAAATCCGATAATGTGAACCCTAATTAGGTTAGGGTTATTGCTCCATAGATTAAAACGAAGGTGATGATGTAAGAAATTACCAGAATGTGTTTCGGATTGGAGGTGCTCGACTAAAACGGTTGTTGATTGTGACGGGGTTGGCCTCCGGCGACTCCTACTGCTATATCGATCGAATTGGGGTGTGAGACAGATTCTATGGACTTCGTTTAGTTTGCGCAAGTGATCGATTTTAGTGTAAGTGATCGAATTTGTACGAATTGGTGAGTTATAGGGAATAACTTCGACGGTTTCAAATTGAATTCCCATAATTGGGATTAATTTCGAATCATTAACCAGTTAATTGCCGTAGTAGTGGTCGTTTATGACAGTTAATGTATATTGCAGTTATGAAGATTAAACGAATTTGTGTAAATCGCACGGATTTGAATCAAGAACGCTAAGGTTGACTTTCCAAAGTCAACAGAATCGAAAATAGCTAAACTACAGGTTCAGTCCTTGTAGTTCCATGCTTTGCAGTTTGGAAAATGGCAGAACAAGTCCCTAGGGTTTGAAAATGGGTTAAGACTTGGTTAGTTTGACTTTCAAAAGTCAATAGGAATAACAACATTCTGATTTTGACTTCTCAAGTCAACAGGATTTGGTTTTGTCTAATTACCCACTAAGTCCTTGTATTTTGAGTTTGAAGAATTTACAGGAATAGTCCCTGAAGTTTAAATTAAGTTAATTAGATTAATTTTAACCGGATTTGAATAACGAAGTTAAACTGAAAAGTCTGGATTGTCACATCATCCCCTGGTTGAAAGAATTTTCGTCCCGAAAATTAAAATAAAATAAAAATTTTTTTTTCGGATGTCACATCATCCATTAGTTGAAAGAATTTTCGTCCCGAAAATTAGGATAGTACTTTAAGAGTTTTAAGTGGATTGCTTGAATAGATGCGGATACTTGCATATCATCTGATCCTCGCGTTCCCACGTGAATTCCGGTCCGCGTTTCTAGTTCCATCGAACTCTGACAATAGGGATTTTACTGTGTTTTAACGTTTTGATTTCCCTATCCATGATTGTTATCGGTTCTTCAACGAACCGCAGTTGTTCATCGGTTTGTAGTTCCTCAAGAGGAACCGCGAGTGTTTCGTCGGCTAGACATTCTTCAAGTTCGAGACATGAAAGAAATTGTGTACACCACTAAGTCCTTCTAGTAGGTCCAGCTGATACACTACTGGGCTAAGTCTCTTCACTATCTTGAACGTTCCAACATAACGAGAATTCAGTTTACCTCGTTTCCCGAAGCGAATTACACCTTTCCAAGGTGAGACTTTGAATAGAAACATGTTGCCTATTTGAAACTCTAACGGTTTACGACGTTTATCGGCATAGCCCTTTTGACGATTACGAGATGCCGCCATACGGTTTCGGATTTGAACGATCTTTTCAGAGTTTTCGAATACAAGTTCGGGACTTGTAAGTTGGCTATCCCCAACTTCAGTCCAACAGAGAGGAGATCGGTATTTACGTCCATACAATGCTTCGAATGGTGCCGCCTTGAAAATAGTGTGATAACCATTAATGTAGGAGGACTCCACTAGAGGTAAGTGAGACTATTATTTGTGTCTTCATGAAGGATATGATGTCCATAACAGCACCACTCTTTTCGCCTTGGACGGAGAGGGTTTCTCCATTAGGAAGAGGAAGGCGAACGATTTTCTCGCGACAGATAATCTCATCTTGGTTCTTAGATAATCAGTCCATTCCGACAATCACGTCGAAACTACCGAGTGTGACCGGCATGAGATCAAAGTCAAATTTGTGACTAGTCAGTTCGAGTTTACAACCCTTAAGATCATGGGTTGCTTCTATTATTTGTCCGTTGGTTATTTCTATGGTGTATCTGTCTTCTAACAGGGTTGGGTTTTTTCTTAGTAGGTTGCTAAGTTTATTAGTCATAAAATTCCTATCAACCCTAGTGTCAAATAGTACAGAAGCAAAATAGTTGTTTAATAAGGAATTTACCGGTAACCACGTTGTGGTCATAATGAGCTTTTCCGGATCCTAGCACAAAGGCTCGCCCCTTTGCACCATTCCCTGCATTATTGCTCTGGTTGTTATTATTGCTTTGGTGGTGGTTGTTGTTGTCGATGTCACCCTTGTTTAATTGTGGACAATCCTTCCGGAAGTGTCCCTCTTTTCCACATTCAAAACAACCTTTGGTAAAACCCGGTTGTTGGAAGGGCTGCTTGGCTTGTAATTCCCCTCTGCAGTCTTTGGCAGCATGCCCCACCTTGCCACACCGCTGGCAACGGTTTTTGTCACAAGAACCGAGGTGGTGGTAATTACATTTGTTACACCTGGGGTGTCTCCCAATATAACCACTCTGATGCTGACCCGAAGAGGTCGACTGGTTGAAGTTCTTCGTAGGTTCAAACCTACGCTGTTGTTGTTGCTGTGTTTGATTCGGCTGAAATCCCACGTTACTATTGCTACTGTGAAACTTCCTCTTGTTGTTGTCAGTAGACTTGGATGCTGACTTTCTGGGAGGTAGTGTCCCTTGGGTAACGGCTTAGTCCGTCAGTTTGTGAGCAAGACGGATGGTTTGTTGAATGGTAGTGGGGTTGGATGAAGTAACCATGCTCTGGATTTGTGGTACTAATCCACTGATGAACACTTCAATTCTCTTGTAGGGTGGTGTGACCATGTGAGGACACATCCCCGCTAATTCATGCGAGCGAGTGGTGTAGAGTTCTATTTCAGAACCCTCCATTTTCAGATTCCAGAATTCTCCCTCGAGTTTCTGAATTTCATCCCTGGGACAGTACTCTTCCTTCATCAGGATCTTGAAGTCTTCCCATGGTGATGCATTGGCCATGTCCAGACCTAGCATCTGGACCTGTGCATTCCACCATGTGAGGGCAGGACCCTCTAGAGTTCCCGATGCAAATTTGACTCGGTCGGCCACACGGCAGTTACACATGGAGAACACAGATTCAATCTTTTCAAACCATCGGAGTAATCCGACAGCTCCCTCAGCTCCACTAAATGTGTGGGGCTTGCAGTCCATAAATGTCTTGAAGGTACAGACATGCTGATTGTTCTATGGATTGTTCGCTTGCCCTAGATTAGAAAGAGTAGGTTGGGTTTAGGAAAGAGTGGAATAAATGTGTACAGTTGGTTGTCTAGAGTTAACGGTTGACAGGTTTACCTGCAATGTGTGCTGCTAAGGCTTCAGCAACACTGTCATTAATTAACGTAGCCAGTTCGGCTAGTGTCAGGTTTATATTTCCACGACCACCGTTGCGACCGCCACGTCCACGTCCGGCCATGATTCTTCATATTCGCAAACACAAGAAATGAGTAACTATATCGCATATTAACATCATTCAAGTGTAAGCAAACAGAAGGAGATGTGTAAAGACATGCAGGTTTATGATTTTAGTACAAGGCTAACTTAAATCATAAGGCCATAGAATAAATAGTTCAACTCAAACAGTTCACTAAGATTTTATTGGAATGGGAACATCCTTACCCATTTAGGTTTTTATTTGAAACATAAAGAAATGACAAAATAAGATAAGATAGAATAGAATGGAATATCAAGCTCCACTGCCGGCGGATGAGATGACTGACTCAGCATCATCCTCCTCTACTTCCTCGGGCTCATCCTCAGGCTCAAAGTTGGGTACTTCGGCTGGCTCTAGAGCTGCTGCAAGTTGTATCTCTAAGTCTCCAACTCTTTCCTGAGATTCTACTTCAGCCTCCTCGAGTGCATTCACTCTAGCCTGCAACGCCCTTACCTCGTCCACTAATGCATTATGCAAGCGGTCAGTGCCTGCCAGTTCTGCTACTAGCAGGTCTATCCTATGATCCATTTGTTTCTCTCCTCTTAACAGACCTGTGATCGCTCCTGCTGCGTCTCTCATATTCCGGATCTCTCGATCCATAGTTGCTACAAATGTTGTAAAGGCTTGCTCCAAGTGACAAGGTAGTAATGGTAAACGTGGTCCTGATGATGACGAAGCTCCAAAGTACGGTGATGGAACTCGTTCCTGTCTAACCCATTTGCTCAGTAAACCGGGGGTACCAATCCCAGTCACTCCCATTCCGGATATGCATGGGCTCTCCATACACAATAGAGTTATCAGGGGGCTCAAGCCTACGCTTCTTGGGCTCCGGTGATGCAATGGCAGGAATGTCATGTTCCTGATTGGTAGGTGGTGAAGATGGTGGTGTAGACATAATTCCTGAAACATAAGGAGTAAGTGTCTATGCCAAGTAACTAATGTGTGTGGCTATAGTCTAGAATGCAGTCCTAGTTCTCTATAACCTGGCTCTGATACCAATCTGTCACACCCCCAAATTCCACTAATAGAGTTTTACCATTTTGGAAGGTGACAAACCAGGATCTCAGACATTAGTTACTTCAAACGACACTATATGGGACTTGAAATGTAATAACATAAAAGATCAAGGTTCAGAGTGTATATGCGGACGCATTAGACGAAAGTAAATGCGCAAAACAACGCGCCCAAGTTCTATTACAAACAAAACATAAATATTATTCAATAGATAATTATTTCAATTGAAGTCCAAGACACATGCATGACTTAACGTGATCCTGAGTGCCAACCTGAGAAAACATGTAAGAAAACGAGTCAACACTAGGTTGGTGAGTTCACAGGCTTCAATCATTTCAAATAAAAGCATCTGCGAATTATGTACATTCAATATGCATATCAATAGGTTGCATGCCTATATTCATGTTTTGCTAAAGCGCTCGCAACCGAAACTGACAGTGTGTTTGTTTGTTTGCCTCCAGCCAGGTCTATCAACTCTGACTAATGTGTTAAGGTCAATATGACACCCGTTCGACCTCCAATCGAGTTAGCGTGACTAACACGGGTGGGGTTTGTCAAACCCAGTAGTACTACCAAAATTACCTCGTTCATACCATATTAACGGTCCGATGTGTGTGAGGACTTTTCATGATAGTGTGTTACGCTTAGCCTCAACAATGATATCATATGAATTACAATAAACCAAAAAGGTTGTGACATGTTTTCTCCCCCAAATAAAAACAGTAAAAGGGGCCGTGAAACTCACCTGCGTTGCGTAGTAGGTAGTATCACACAAGTATGAGATTTAGAATCTCAAGTGTTAGCCTGCACGGCTTACGTATGGCCTATAATTATAACACATAAGTTAGGGACATATGGGGTTTGTGACGACGACACGGAAGTTAGAACATCTTAACGCTTTCTAAGGATTTAAGAGTAGACGAACATGTCTACGGAATTATATAAATTTCTTAATATAATCATTAAGGGAAAAGCGTTACGTGTCGTACGTTAATAACGAATAATAAATAAATAAATACATTCGTACGTTAAAGTCATTTACAAAAGTTAGGAAAATAATATAATTTAATATATTATTTTTATGTTCGAAAGATTAACTAAATAGTCATTTGTGTGGAAAAATAATAAATATATTATTTTTAATCGAGTATATAAACGTGGGTAAATAATATAACAATTATATTATTAATTGGTTTGAAACGTCACACGAGGTATAAAACGATCCAAAATAATATACACATATATGTTATTTAATAAGATTAGTCACGGTTTGAAAATCGTATAAACATATTATTTTATATGAAGTTACGGTTTGAAAATAATATAAATATATTATTTTTATTTGATAATAACATAAATATATTATTTATAAAAGTGGGAAATATTATAAAAATAGGTTAATAATTCAAACCCGAGCCTACGGGTTATTTCCCGGGCTAAAACACATTTATATAATAATATAATATTATAGGGTTTGATTTTTATATTAAAATAATACAAGAAAAGGCCCCAAAAATAAAATGTGGGAGCCCGGTCTCGAACCCGGGTCTCTCACACACAAGCACATTGTCTTAACCAGTCCCGCCCGCTAGGGTATCGCGACTGGTATGCTTGTGAATTGGTTTTAATGTTTCCAAACTCCACCCCCTTTTCCTTCGATCGCGATCCGAACCCAAATCCACAGATTTAGATCACGATCGATCCAGAAAGAATATGGGTTTTGTTAAACCTGGTATTGCGAACCTATAGCTGGGTTTAATTAAGAAGTTATCAAGTTTAGATCGGTTAATTACTCGATCGAAATCCAAAGCCCTAGTTTATAAACACAGATTTGAATCAGATGGATTCGATTATAAAAACGATTGGAATCATAGGGCTATTACTAACTAGGACATTGCGAAACCACTCGTATAAATTAATTGAATTGAAACCGTGTGCAAGTTAGGATCCGAGTAAACCCAGATCGCGATGAACCCTAGAATCAATTCGTGTTCAATTTGATGATATAAGCCCTAGATTTCATAGTGCTTTCAATCCAGGCATTGAGACGATACTAAGGACGCGTTCAATTTCATAATTTGATATCGGATTAATAGGGTTCGACTAAAACAAAATCCGTATGAACCCTAGGTTTCGATTGAGTTAAATCCGATAATGTGAACCCTAATTAGGTTAGGGTTATTGCTCCATAGATTAAAACGAAGGTGATGATGTAAGAAATTACCAGAATGTGTTTCGGATTGGAGGTGCTCGACTAAAACGGTTGTTGATTGTGACGGGGTTGGCCTCCGGCGACTCCTACTGCTATATCGATCGAATTGGGGTGTGAGACAGATTCTATGGACTTCGTTTAGTTTGCGCAAGTGATCGATTTTAGTGTAAGTGATCGAATTTGTACGAATTGGTGAGTTATAGGGAATAACTTCGACGGTTTCAAATTGAATTCCCATAATTGGGATTAATTTCGAATCATTAACCAGTTAATTGCCGTAGTAGTGGTCGTTTATGACAGTTAATGTATATTGCAGTTATGAAGATTAAACGAATTTGTGTAAATCGCACGGATTTGAATCAAGAACGCTAAGGTTGACTTTCCAAAGTCAACAGAATCGAAAATAGCTAAACTACAGGTTCAGTCCTTGTAGTTCCATGCTTTGCAGTTTGGAAAATGGCAGAACAAGTCCCTAGGGTTTGAAAATGGGTTAAGACTTGGTTAGTTTGACTTTCAAAAGTCAATAGGAATAACAACATTCTGATTTTGACTTCTCAAGTCAACAGGATTTGGTTTTGTCTAATTACCCACTAAGTCCTTGTATTTTGAGTTTGAAGAATTTACAGGAATAGTCCCTGAAGTTTAAATTAAGTTAATTAGATTAATTTTAACCGGATTTGAATAACGAAGTTAAACTGAAAAGTCTGGATTGTCACAGTGTTTGTGTAACATCCCAAAAATAATAACGGAATGAACAAACGGGTTGTGGTACGGGACGAAGGAGGCCCGATGGGCCCGGCCGAGGATGGGCCTAGTGAACTTAGATGGCGAACTTGAGGGGAGGAGTCTCCTCGCTTTAAATAGCCAACACTCTCCATTTTCTCTCATTTGCAAAATCTAGAGAGAGAAAGTGTGGGATCGACTCGAGATTTCAAGGGAAGGATTCTCTAGTGTTCGTGACGATAACCTTCAAATTAGAAGCTCGATACAGGTAACGGTTTGGCCTAGATATGAGTTTTTGTTTACTTTAGGGTTTTCGGGTTTTGGATAAAAAGATGACGTTTTTACATATGAAACTTATAGATAAACATAGATTTGAACTCTAGAATGAAAAATGAATGTTTTGAATGTAGAAAGTCTGGGCCTTGACGAAATCAGATCCAGATGCATGGATCTAGGGTTCTTGACGAAGAAGACAACCACGCCGACGAACTTGTTGGAGAGTTTGGCGAACTTAGCCAAGTGAACTTGATAAGTTCGTTGGAAGTCCATAACAGGCGAGCTTGTGTAAGTTCGCTATGTGTAAGTTCGCTGAAGGGTTAGTATAGGCGAACTTGGTAAGTTTGCTTGGCATGTTCGCTTGGTTCTATTAGGCGAACTTAGCCCTAAGTTCGCCTAGTTCAGTATGGTTAAACCGATAGAGTCGGGATTAGGTCTGATGTGTATTTAACTACTCAATCCAGATCGTGCGTGACGTTGTTAGGACTTTGTTTAGGACAACCGAGACTAGCTTATCAGGTGAGTTCTAGAAGCCCTTATTTAAATGTTTTAAATAAATGTTTTTGGGCTGGTGTGCATACGTAACGATGTGACTGTTTTATAAAACGATGTTTATGAATGATGTATGTGGCGTTTTATGAAACGATGTTTTCGAACGATGTTTTGAAGGGAAAGGTTATTAAAGAAGTGTTTAAGAAATATTCTGCCAAAAGAAGTTTACGAAGTGTTTACGAATGAATGTAATGATTTTTAATAAAACATATGATTGCTTTAACTGAAGTTTTGAGGTAAAAGAAGTGAATGTTTATGAAAGTCACAAAGGAACGAATCTACCATGTTTTCTTACAGGATTTGAGGTTATAGGTATGGGGAGTAAGTTATGGGCCTTACCTTGGCTGGCCAACTGTTGTATAACTGGGGTGATGACGGTCACCAAAGGGATTACTGTGGTCCTTGAAGTTGGTACGATATAGCTCGCGGGGTAATCGTGCTTGAAGTTTGGTGTGGAATGGTCTAGAGGTAACGATCCTTAGATTTCTCCACTAGTATGTATGATTTGTTTTCCTAGAGGTAACGAGCCTTAGGAGACCTAGGTGACGGGTGTCCTAGAGGTAACGAGCCTTAGGTTCCTCCGCCGGTACGCGATGTATGGAATTGACGGTTATGAGAAGGCGCAGATTCGGTTCCTATTGACTTATGTTATGATGTTATGATATGAGGTTATGTTATGTTATTGCATGTTCTCATACGATTTTATTAAATGAAGTTGAATGTTATGTTTTTGGCAAGTATTTGAAGTTAATGTTTTATGTTAAAACTAGAACTCACCAGCGTAGCTGACTTTTAGTATGCACATTCAGGTTAAGGACAGGTATGGAAGTTGAACGGTGAAGCTTGGCCGGCGAAAGGAGGTATCCGGTTGATCATGAAGACTGTCATCCCGTTATGAGTTGATTATGTTATGTTATGTTTTAGACAATGTTTACGCTTCCGCATGTTGAACAATGTTGGATGTTACGTGTGAATGAATGTTTTTCCGCTGCGTTATTTGATATTCAAGTTTAAGAACTGTACGTTTATGAGTAAATCCAACATGTGAGGCCTCCCGGGTTTGGGGCCTTACAAGTTGGTATCAGAGCAATAGTTTGAGAGATTCGGACACTCCTGGTGTCTGAACTTAAACTGTGAATGGGACCGAGAGCGGATGCCAGTACGGGTAACTCGAGCCATAGTATCAGGTATGAAGGCAGTATATATATACATATATAATATACCATAGAAAGTGTTAGGTTAGGGCTTAAGATCTGATGGAATCATAAAGGTGGTCAAATAGAAATCGAAAGGTAGTGTAATGGTTAATTGCAGATGGAAGTGTATATTAACATCTTACAGTACTTGTTGAATTCTGTTTGTTAACTAGTGTGATGACATTGGATTCCTTGTCTTATAGAATGAAATGGCGAGAAGAGGAAAAAGAAGGCATGGTGGGGGCCGCACCGGTGGTCGTACTAGTGGCCGAGGTAGGACTCCTGCTCATCGGGAGTACAACAAAGAGGGAAGTGTCGACATGGAACAGGAAGTTAGTGTGCATGAGATTGAACAAACTCATGATGAGGAACAACATTTTACTTTCGAACCGGAAGTGAAGGCGGCTCTGGAACACGAATTTACTGAGATGATGAAGGCTTCTTTGCCAGAACTGTTGGCAAAAGCATTGAGGAAGGTTAATGAAGCGGGCGGGTCTAACCCGACAGCTGATGCCTCGATCATCGAGGCAGCTAACGTGCCGCTTGTTCGTGGTTGCGACTATAAGTCCTTCAAGGCATGTGACCCACTGATTCTGACTAGGAAGAACGACGCTGTGGCTACTTTTGACTTGGTGATCCAAATGGAAGCCGCCATGTAGGATCGAGAAATTACAAGATGGTTCTGTTCTTAGTTGAAATTGGCGGAAACAATAACAACTACACAAGTGTAATCGAGTAAGCAGAAAGAATACTTTTAAGAACACTGTTGTATTAAGCTTTTGCAGATAAACGATTACAATTGAAACTCAATCAAAAAGCACAAAAAGCACACTTACAATGAAATGTTTACACATTATTTATACTCACTTAGAATCAAGACAGCCCCTTGATTCTAAGGATCAGATTTAACACAGACCGTTGATCTGTTGTATGTAGCTAACTATTACACGTTTAGTCTAAAACTAGTTAACTTTATTGAAGCGTCTTCTTTATGCATCATTACTTGCATGCTTGGAGAGGAGCATTGTGGTCCGTCATTGGTTGTGCCATTCAGGTTCCTTCTGCTTTGAGTGTGTCAGTTGCTTTTGCAGAAAGTTGTCAGTGATGCTTGGTATAGATAGTCAGCTGCAACGATTTGTCTTCAAGGCACAAGGCTGTTAGCAGCAAAGATGATGATCATCAGCAAGATGTAACCATCCAAAGCTGCTGATGATTTGCCTGTCAGCAACATCAAGTGTTGATGCTGCTGAGAAGCCTATCCGCAGCAAATTTGGTCTTCAGCAGATAAGGCTATCCGCAGCAGATTTGTTCTTCAGCAGGAGAACAAGTATCCGCAGCAGATAAGTTTGTCCGCAGCAGTTTGTTGGTCAGCATCAAACTCTGAGATCAGCAGCATTTGTACTTAGAGAATTTTTGTAGCCATCAGTCTTTGGTTCTACATGCCATTCGTCTGAGCGAATGTCGAGCGAATCAAGTTGTGAAGTTTGCTGCTAACTCCTTAAGAGAGGAAGCATCTCATTGGTGGGAAGGTGTACGTCAAGCCAAGGAGGACGAGGTTGTTGACGCGATGATGTGGAATGATTTGAAAACTCTGGTGATCAAGAATTTATGTCCGGGGAATGAGATCGAGAAGGTATAGAGGGAATTTCTGGGATTGAAAGCCGGGAGCATGACGCACCGACAGTACACCACTCGGTTCAATGAACTGGCACGTCTGGTGCTACATCTTGTCACTACTAAAGAGAGGAAGATCGCCTGCTACATTCAGGGGTTTCCGGACAAGGTCCGCACTTATGTTAAGGAAAACGCCCCTACCACCTATGATTCGGTAGTAGAACTGAGTGGCGTGGTATTTGATGATCTGGTACTGAATATCGTTGCCATTGATGAGCCCAAAAAGAAGTCGAGTTTCCCAGCCAAGCGAGCGGGTGGGAAGTTATTTGGGACTCGGGACAAACATGCAAGGGTAGGTGAGATAGCGGTCTATGGGAAATGTAGAGGAAGGCATGCTTGTGAATGCAGGCTAGGGTCAAATCTATGCTACAAGTGTGGCAAGACCGGGCACTACTACCGGGAATGCACAAACGGCTTTAAATGTTATAATTGTAGTGAGAGTGGCCACATGAGCCGAGAATGCACTAAGCCAAGGATAGGTGAAGCTAGGAAAGGGAATGACCCGAAAAAGAAGGAAGAGAGGCGCCGAGCGAAGACCCGGGCGTATGAACTGACACAGGAACAGGCCACGGTAGACCCTGACGTGGCGTCAGGTACGTTTATCCTAGACAACACTTTCGTTTCTGTGTTATTTGATTCTGGTTCCAGCAAGAGTTTTATATCTGCTACTTTCTATAAATGGGTAAAATACTCAGTCAGTAAACTAGAAAGAGACTTTAGTGTAGAAACTGCTGAGGGTAGAACCACGAGGGTGACTGATGTAGTTGATAATTCCACCATAAAAATATAAGGCCATATGTAAGCTCCCACACCGGGCACCCTACAGTTGGTTCTCATAATTGGTTATTCTCTTAAAAAGTACTTGTTTTATTTAACAAACATACAGCGGAAGTCTTTCCAAATTATTTATTACTCTTTAAGGTCATTAATGTTATTAACCTTACCTCACGAATGCCTGCACAACAATCCGAGTAACACCGCTCCCAAGCCTAGATACGCCGACCCCAAGCTCACTTGCAACACAATTCGAGATACACACAAAGTCAGCTACGCTGAGTGAGTTCTAATGGTTTAATTTAAACAAAAGCCAACTCGTCTCATTTAATATTTATTTCCACTCAAGACTCTTTTGTCTTTAGAAAGTAGATTCGTCATTTATTAATGGATAGATAACCCCCGTTATCTTACAATATCCCAGAGGATTCACCACCTCAGACTCAACCCACCATTTTAACTCAGTAAGTCTCTCCGACATGGATCGAACTTACCACTCTGATAACTCAAAGTTTACCACACTTATTAACCACATACTGGTTATCTCAACCACCCTCTAGACACCGGCTTAACCAGCCCTAGCCAAGACTCTCATAAACCAACTGGCAAAACAGTTATAAACACCACATCACAATTCTGACACAACGGACAATCTAACTATACTCGCCTCATTAATACTATATCATGCACAATAAATATAACCCAATACTTGTATGCAATTTAACACCAATATATATGCACACAAACACATACCTCATCACTGCACCCTCATCAGGGCGTTCAACACACCCCGAGCTCATCACTGTCCTGTTGGACATCGTCACCTTTGGTGACCTCCCGAAGGACTTCGTCCTCCATAATCCCGTTTGCCGTGTCATAATGACAACAACGTAAAAACAATACCCGTCGTGTCACAAGGACAATGACACAATGCACACGACACATGTATAATCACATAATCATTATACTATGTACAAGACTCATTAACTGCACCTGCACTCCACACAGAGCACTTGGAAAAGGTATCCTACACATATTCATAAGCATTTAGCTCATACCCCGACTTACCCTGACAAACTCATAACACAATCCCTTGTAATATATCAACATTCATACAAATACTATATATCATTATCTATGCACATACCACGTACATGCACACCTAGTGACACCTCCTACCCGTACGACCTGTAAATATAATCCCGACTCACCCCTATTAGGTCACTATATGACCCATGACCATATACCCACTTGTAATCCACACATCCTAGGGACACACAGTACCTTAGCCCCACATTTAACTATTTAACTTTATAAACTCATCGGGTTACACTCCAAGGTTCTTTACACATTTAATCAAATAAAACATGTATTGAAAGTATGTACGATAGCCCCAAAAATGTTAAAAACATTTAAAAGAGGGGGATTAGAAACTCAAGGTTACGAAGATCTAACTCCTGCACTGCAACGGTCACCTCGCACGAACCCGAACCTGTCAACGTATGATCGCACAGTCAGAGCACGCCCTAGACATGTGTCAATTACGTATAAATATAATAATTCCCGATGCTCATCTCATCCGCATATCCTTTCATCCGTGCAATAACCCTAATTCACGTAACCGTCCAGACCGGGTTACCCTGGACCTGTTTGGAAGCCGCATGAATGCATGTTCATGTGCCATGCAAGGCCTTAGTCTCGTAGGTCACACGTACACCAGCCGAGACTCCCATGCATGACCAAACCCTGCCATGCAACCCTAGGCTCACCAAACTCTATTCGGGTGTCACCCGATCCCACTATCCTCTCCGTTCTCCATCGTGAACCACCACCATCATCGTGTACCACTACCAAGCATCACCCGTTGTGTTCCATCACTTTGTATCACTCTCATTCTCCCGTTATGAGAAACCCTAGCCTAGCTCCCACGTATGCGAGTGCGTCTACCATGCAACGTCCTCAACGCCATAACCATCCTCATCCAAACCCGATACCGTACAAGTGCCACTACGGGATTCATTGTCCACGCCGCACACCGCCACTGTCTTCCTCATCTAGCCATGCCTCTAATCGACCGTTCACCACCATGCTCGTTCTCTTCGTCTTCTCTGAACACAGCCTCACCGAACAAACCTCATCGCCGTTCACCATGACCGCCACCGCTGTGGTTTCCGTTGACTCCTACCGGGTACCGCCGCCGCCTTACTGTCTTTGCTTGCTTCAACCATCGCCACCACCACAGCCTACTACCACCCTCAATCCCATCCTCATGTGGTCCATCAGGCATCAAAACCCCAAAACCCTAATCGGGTCTTTCAAGCAACACACGAGAAGAATAAGTAAAAGAATACGAACAGGGTTTACCTAATTACTTCGAAGCCATTGTTGAACCACCACCGAGAGCCACCCTTCGCCGAGACCTCCCCCTTGCGTCCTTCTCTCTGCTGTCGCACCACCTCGGCCGATTATGGCCTAGGGCTTCTTGTTAAGTGGTATATAAACCTTCAAGAGTTACATTCTAGTCCCTCTTAATCTGTTTCGTGCATTTTAAATCCGTACTATCATTCTATACCACTAACCGGCTACTTTTCGTTGTTGGAAATGCACCTCAACAACCATTCTTGAAAATCCTCTTATTTAAATAAACGTTGAGTCACCTACTGTCCCGAACCGTTATTCTATGACTTTCTGGGATGTTACAAGTCTACCCTCCTTAAAATAGGATTCGTCCTCGAATCCTACGTTGGCACAAACCAACACGACCTATCTCTTTGTTCACTCTGATAATCATCTCCCCAAATGGGCTTCTTGCAGCTCCTGTCTAAGGACACTTGTTGTTCTTCCCAACTGAAGTCGTCATAATTCTCGCCTCACACTTTGATTGCCATCTTGCGATGATTTTTTCCGAAACTCAAACTCACTGCCCTACTCGTAAGGGCATTACTTATCCTTTTCTGACGACCTCCAGGAGCTTGTGCAAAGCTACACTGGTCTCCACTAATTTCTTTTATCATAGTATCTTTTTACTTTATTATCTTTTATTCAATACGTCCCTAAAGTATGTACACACACCCGACACTAGGGTCATATTCATTGACTCTCGTTGTTTCTTATGGCTCATTTACCTTTATCGTGTCTTGTTCAACATCCAAACACTTGCTTTCCTTGAATGCTCCACAAGAGCTCCCTTTAAGCTAGTTTTAGATATATCAGTGTAGGCATCTCCTTCCTAGTCACTTATGTGTGCTCTTACACCTACCCTTCCTGAGCTTACCTTTCTCTATATTGCCCTACTATTACCACACGATCCCTGACCGCATCTCGTTTATCATGCACAAATATGGAGTCCGTCTACTCACATGCCACAACTATTCGTCGTCTCTTCCATGGAAAAGCATCCCTATTTCTCTAGTGCCTCACCTTGACAGAATCCTTCATATGCGAGTGCATCTACCATGCAACGTCGTCAACACCATAACCATCCTCATGCAAACCCGATACCGTCCAAGTGCCACTACGGGATTCATCGTCCACGACGCACACTGCCACTGTCTTCCTCGTTTAGCCATGCCTCTAATCGGCCATGCACCACCATGCTCTTTGTCTTCGTATTCTCCGAACACAGGCTCACCGAACCAACCTCGTCACCGTTCACCATGGCCGCCACCCATGTGGTTTCCGTTGACTCCTACCGGGTACCACCGCCGCCTTACTGTATTTGCTTTCTTCAACCACCGCTACCACCACGGCCGACTACCACCCTCAATCCCATCCTCTTGTGTTCCATCAAGCATCAAAACCCCAAAACCCTAATCAGATCTTTCAAGCAACACACGAGAAGAATAATTAATAGAATACGAACAGGGTTTATCTTATTGCGTCGAAGCCGTTGTTGAACCTCCACCGAGAGCCACCCTTCGCTGAGACTTCCCCCCTTGCATCCTTCTCTCTACCGTCGCACGACCTAGGCCAATTATGGCCTAGCGTTTCTTGTTAAGTGGTATATAAACCTTCAAAGGTTTACATTCTAGTCCCTCTTAATCTGTTTTGTGCCTTTTAAATCTGTACTATCATTATATACGACTAATCGGCTCATTTTCGTTTTTGGAAACGCACCTCAACAACCATTCTTGTAAATCCTCTTATTTAAATAAACGTTGAGTCATCTACTGGCCTGAACTGTTATTCTATGAATTTCTGAGATGTTACACCATAGATTCCCGGTCTGTTTGATTGTTATGGTTTTGGGAGGGTTTGATGTCGTTCTGGGTATTGATTGGTTAACTGACAACGAAGCACAAATTATATGCAAACAAAAGATAATCCGACTCAGGGCTCTGGATGGTAGCGAAGTTAAAGTCTTTGGGGATCGCGACGCCCCGTTGCCTAACATCATCTCGACAATTAAGGTATTAGGTTACCTGAGGCGCGGATGCGAGGCTTATCTGGTGTACGTGATTTACAAGTGTAAGAAAGTGAGGGAACTAGAAGATGTACCCGTGGTACGCGAGTACCCCGAGGTGTTTCCACATAATTTTCCTAGGATATCACCCGATAGAGAGATTGAGTTCTGAACAGACTTATTACCAGATGCCCAGCCATGGCTAAGGATCCATATCGAATAGCACCAGTGGAGATGAAAGAACTTATGATGCAACTAGACGAGTTACTTGAGAATGGATTTATCAGGCCGAGAATTTCACCTTGGGGTGCTCCAAGGAAGGATGGTTCTAGGAGAATGTGTATTGACTACCGGGAGTTGAACAAATGAACAGTGAATAACAAGTACCCTTTACCAATGATCGACGACCTGTTTGATCAGTTACAGGGAGCAAGTTGGTTCGCAAAAATCGACCTTCGATCCGGGTACCATCAGTTGAAGTGGAGGGAAGAAGACATATAAATAGGTGATTATATTTTGTTCACCGGGACGCGGTGCAACAATGGGACCAAGTACAAAGACGTACTGTTCCCAACATGAGTTCACCAATTCTTGGTCGCATACTAAGTTCGTATAAAGACGTACGACCTTAGTAGTGTTGACCAAGCCTTGGCTTATTAATCTCTACTTGTATAAAGGCATACAAGCTTCAAGAGAAGTTTGAATAGAAAAGTTTTACACTTTAAAAATCAAGAACACTCACAAATATAAAGACGGATTTAGACAATAATAAAAGCCCACCAAAATGGTGGTTTTAAGGACGAATGATTAAAGACATAAACACATCACTTGGATTAATACGTTAAACATTAACATGCACCAAACTTCATCTTCACCCTAGCAATACAAAGAGTCTAGCCACGAATGGTCATACTAACTAGCATAACACTGAGTTTCGTAGGCTCCCCTATTGCAGAACAAGGAGGAAGAGCCCGTCTACTCACTACTCTCTACTCTAAACTACGAAATAAGCTCCCTCTAGTGTGTTCTTATGGTATGGATGGGTGTGTGAAACCAAGAACCCAAGCCCTCTATTTATAGGCCACAGAATGAGCAATGTACAGCCGTGCATTGGATATCACGGGCGTGCAAACACCTCGGGAATCAAACAGGGTACAAAGGACACTGTACTGGGCATCGGGGAGCAGAGTGGGGCAATGCACGCCCGTGCATTGGGATGCATGACCGTGCATCCCCCCTCTGCTGCCCAGTTTTGTCTTTTAGCTGCTGGTTGACTTCTTGTGGTCCAATTTTGACTTCTTGGGGGTCAAGGCTCGGGAATGATCTTCCAAAAGGGTTGATTTCTTGGTGTTTTTGATTGATTTTAGTCTTGTTTATATTTTCACACCGAATATCCTGCATATTGCAAGGATATTCATCAATTAGTACCATAATATGAGGATTATTATGCATGCAAAACATGTATAATTTAGGGCATATCATAATTCCCCACACTTAGACTTTGCTTTTCCTCAAGCAAACTCATGCATGATCAGACCCACACTAAAAACTTTACAAAGGTAATGGAACTCCAAACAAGTCGAAGCTCCGGGATAATTCTTGAGTTGCTTATTCTATTTTTGTGTTTTTCCATGATGGAATCCATGACAAGCCTACTAGAACTTCAATTATGCATATCCTTTCACTCCTCACAATGTTCACTCAACTCTTAGGGTTATATATGTATGGATAATGTAAGTTAAGTGGAACACTCAAGTTCGAATCAAATTATGCAATGGTCATAAGCTTGTATGCAAATAAAGTCTCCATCAATTAACTAAGTAGTATGCATGAATCAAGAGGACTTTAAAGGGTTGTAATGTGGCCAAAGCAAAAATAAAGGGTGAAAATGAAATTTTTTTTGGATTTTTAGGGATTTTTAAAGGGTTTGAAGGGCTGCAGCTATCGTGAAAGACACAGCTACGGCCTCAAGGCTTAAAATGTAAAATACTAGCAGGTCCCTCTACAGTACTCAGATCATGAGGGTATAGCTAATATGAGGGTACTCAGATCGTGAAACACACAGCTACGGCCTCAAGGCTTAAAATGTAAAATACTAGCAGGTCCCTCTACAGTACTCAGATCATGAGGGTATAACTAATATGAGGGCTCGTTTACGGTCAGATTGGCAAGACCAAGATCTCTTATCATTCTCAACTCTTCCCTTACTGCGTAATACACATTGCTGCCTTTGCGCATGGATCTGTCGGCTTGTAGCCTAACAGCTCCTACTTGGATCAGGTGCGTATACTCACTTTAGGAATAAGTTTGATTCTTGCTACACTTTCCATCGTGGCTCCAGTTGCCACACTTTACACATTTCCCGAATCTTTTGGCTCTTCTTTTGGCGACACTTTTTGACAAACAGCAGAATGGTGGCAGTTGTTATTGCTTGCGCCACCGTTTTCTTAGATAACTAGTTTCTTTGAAAATATTTTCTCGGAGTTCGGGCGGTAATTCAGGCTTTATAAAATGAAGGCAGAAAAGCAAATTGAAATCAAAGTAATGCATATCCAGCTCTTTAAGGTCTAGCCGGTAAAAGACTCTCTTCTCTTTTTTTTTCTTTTCTTCTTTTTCTATTTATTTTTTATTTCTTATTATTATTATTTTGTATCAAGACAAATTCTTCAATAATTCTTTTTCCTCAATTTCCTTGAAATAATTTTTCCATCAATTCCTTGCATATAGTTCGGTTGTTTCTTTCTAATACATCCACCTTCTTGTATATTCCAATTCCTTTGAGTGAAACAGATTCTTTCCAAAGTTGTCTTAATGGTAATAAAGTTGAAATGACAACATAATATAATTTTCCCATTTTGAAGACATTAAGCTAATAACCGGTGTTTATGAAAAGCTGGTTGGGTGACAAATGTGGGTAGTGGAAAAAAAAGGCTAAAGCTTAGAGGGCTATCTAGGCGGATAATATTTTTAGGATTTTTAGGGTTTAAGGATAATATAAGGGTAATAAAGTCCTAGGTGCCTCAATCATTTTCATACTTCCACTAGTTCATGATCTTGATATGTATAAGTCATACAAGTTCTAATTATGTATAAAATTCGATCGAATAAACACTCAATATACCAAATGAAAGAGCATCTGAAAATAATGATAACAATGCTCGTGAAAAGGCTCAGATTATTCTCACATGAAAACGGATGGAAAAAGGGTTTAGCGATTTGTTATGCATAATATCCATTTGTTTCTACTTGCCATGTATTCATTTTATTTAATTAGGTGCGAACTCAAATAGGTTTAGATTTAAGGTTTAAATTTTTTGAAAATTTTTCGGGTTTTTCAAAAAGGTAGATTTTTGTAATGTTTTAGTCAAATGGGTAGAAAATCACAAGTTAAGTTTTACTGATTTGAAGTTACAAGTAGTCATGAATCTCTAATTCCCCACCTCACACTTAAAACTGTGCATTGCCCTCAATGTATAAATGCATGTAATGAAATGCTATGGAGGAATTTAATGCATCAAGTTTTAAGGGAAAAGAAACCGGTACTCCCCCGGTCAATTCAGTGTATAACCTAAGGCCGAAACTTATTGCTACTGTCAACACTTTGCTTCAAAGACTTCATCGAATTTCAAAGAAATTTGATGTGGTTTCCGATTCCTCAGGTTGTAGAGATGGAGTGTGATTTCTCAAAGAAGTAGAGAGACAATCTGGTGATGCTATTCTACCTGACACATAAGGGAAAACATAAAAGCAGACAAGGAAAATAAAAGGTAGTAGTTAAGCTACTAAGGTCCTAGTATCGAGAGGGCATACCTGGGGCTGAAATATGAGAAACTTAAATTTGAAAAGTCAAACCTGAGATCCATGATTCTGCCGTATGCACCAACCTCTCAATTTATTCATGATCATCGGGTTTCCTCCCGGAAGCGCTATGTTTATTTAAGGGTCTTTAGCCCGACCCATACGTGTTGCATCAGTATTTCTTCAAGTGGGGCCATCAACTTCCCCCGTGTCTCCTGTCCCTTCATTCAAATCCTTCAGTTTTGGTAGCTTATCAAAGTATTCATTGACCCAGTCAGTGTTCTCAAAATCCTTTCCAAGATTCAGTTTCTTTGCTTTGTTGAATTCTTTGGCTTTCTTCAGCTCGTAGTCCAGATTAGTATCGATGAATTGTGCAATTTCAAATGGATCATTAGACAGGCATTCATTTCCCCCAATGTTGTAGGTCTTGATTATTTTTCGACACGAAGTGTCAAAATTCCTTCATTCATGTCAATAACAGCTCGGACAGTAGCTAAAAATGGACGACCCAAAATCAGAGGTACATAATAGTCGGGTCCCATTTCTAAAACCATGAAGTCAGCAGGTAGGACAAACTTGCCGACTTTCACTAGTAAGTTCTCAATGACTCATATGGGTGATTTGACTGATCCATCTGCGAGTTCAATAGTTGTATTAACAGGTCGTCGATTTCTAATTTTTAATCTTTTAAACATGACATATGGCATTACATTCACACTTTCTCCTAGATCATCGAGTGCGAAGGTTATCGGCAGTGGTCCGATATAACATGGTAGAGAGAACTTTCCAGGATCTGAAAGTTTCTTCGGCGGACATCTTTCAATGAGAGTGACACAATGGTTGGTCATTTTACTGCCTCTTCCATGTTTCTCTTGTTTGTTGTACGATATCAAAGAAGGGAAGGTTGTCATGGATCTGACTTAATAGCTCGATGAATTTGTCATATTGTTCGTCAGTCTTCTGCTTTACTAACCTTCCTAGGTAGGGTATGTGAGAATGGAACGCTCTTTTTGTTGGGAATTTTGGAGGAGTATCCACTGTAGCAGGAGGTGGAATTACTTTTGATTGTGAGCCTTGGGTAGTTGTGTCTGCGATATGTGGAAGAAGTGGTATTCCGGTGAACATTTCTTTCCTTGGTGATTGAACTTCTTCTGGCATTGGTGGTTCTGGATAAACCTTGCTATTTCTAAGAGCGATAACACTTACATTTGCTTTTGGAGTGGTTTCAATATTACTCGGGAGACATCCTGGTTGTTTTTCGGATAATAGTTTTGCAATTTTCTCTAATTTCCTTTCAATGGCTTGAAGAGTTGCTTTCTGTGTCTTGAACTCAGCTTCATTAAGACTAAATCGTTCCTCATATTGTTTGTGACGGGAGTCTGCTAGAAGTGCTTGACTTTCAGTTTAAGAGATCAACTTAGTTACCGCTTCCTCTACGCTTAACCCATTAATTGGCTTGTTAGATCCTTGAAATTGTTCATGAGGCTGATAGTTCTGGGATTGTCTTGGTTGAAACTATTGTTGTTGTCTGAAGCCAGATTGTCCCTGATTGTTATTATCCCTCCAGCTGAAATTCGGAAGGTTCCTCCATCCAGGGTTGTAAGTATTGCTGTAGGGGTTGTTCTGCGGGCGATTTGTTCCGATAAAGTCAACCTGCTCAGCATCAACAGTGATGCTTTTTTACTTCTTCAGTAGTTTCAGGGGTTTCTTTATCCTTGCTAAGTTGATTGAGTCGAGTGGTGAGGGAATCTACTTGAGCAGAAGGTGAAGTGACAGTATCGACAGAGTGAACTCCTTGCCTTGCTCCCCTTTTACTCCTTGGATTGAACCATTGATAGCTATTCATTTTATTTCCTGAATTACGTTGTATGCCTCTTGTGGCCTCTTGTTTCCAAAAACACCACCTGCAGTAGCGTCAACTGTCTGACGAGCTTGATTGTGTAACCCATTGTAGAATGATGACACTTGTAACCAAACCTCTAACACATGGTGAGGATATTTTCTCAACATATCCTTAAAGCGTTCCCACACCTCATATAGTGATTCACCATCATCCTGAGTGAATGTGGTGATATCATTTCTTAGTTTAGCAGTTTTAGCTGGCGGGAAGTATTTCGATAGGAATTTCTATGCAAGATCATCCCATGTAGTGATTAAACCAGTAGGAAGAGAATTTAGCAATGCCTTAGCTCGTTCCCTTAAGAAAAAAGGAATCATTCGGAGGCGAATTGCGTCATTCGAAACTCCGTTCAGTTTGAAAGTGTCACAAATTTTGAGAAAATTTGCAATGTGGGCATGTGGATCTTCATCGGGTAATCCATGGAAAGTGCATGATGACTGGATCATGTGGATAACATGAGACTTGATCTCAAAGTTGTTAGCGTCCACCGTTGGCCTTGTGATAATAGACCCCAAAGCCTCTAGTGACGGTCTTGCGAAATCAGAAATAGTGATGTTTTCCACAGCCATTTTTCTAGCACGGTTTTCTCGTATTCGGTGGAGAAAGAATCTTTTGGGCTCTGCTAACGGTCGATATAAACCAGTAGTGGAGCTGTGAATCATACACGACCTACAACAAAATGTAAGAGCAAAACAGATGGAAAATGATAAGGCTAATCCGTTAACTTGAATTTTTCTTCAAATCACCGTGTCCCCGGCAACGGCGCCAAAAACTTGATGTGTCGTTTTTAGTATATAAAAATATAATAAATATATTTTTAGGATGGTATTACGTGATCAGGTTTTAAATTTATAAAATAATAATTACTTTAACTTAAAAACACACACAATAGACAAGTGTACCTATCGCAGCGTAATATAGTTTAGGTAAGAACCAAGTATCGAACCAATGGACACGGCAGAGTTCCAGTACTCAACTTTTGTTATCGTTTAGCCGGATTAATTAGTGAGTGGGTTTTGTGTGCTTATGAAGCAGAATAGTAAATGAATGTAAAGTAAATGAAGGTAAAGTAAATAGTATAAAAGTAAAAACGTGTGTGAAGTGTGTAACAAAAATGTAACGAACAGAATAGTAAATTGCAGAAAAGTAAATATCTTGGAAATGATCAGGTCACGAAGAGTATTGCTTCGGGATTTGAATCCACTTGGTACGTTATAATGTTAAGTTGACTAATCCAGTGATATGACTACTATAAACTTGTGACCCGTGTCACCACTAGAGCCTCGTCCTCACGACATTTGATTTGCAAATTAAAATCTTTAAAAAGTGGTAGTGCCTCCCGTTAAAGACAACAGTTACCATCAACCCTTTCGGTTTAAGACATCGAACGTAAAATGCTTTGTATTATAGTTAAATAGGTGATTATATTTTGTTCATCGTGAGGCAGTGCAACAATGGGACCAAGTATAGAGACGTATCGTTCCCAACATGAGTTCACCAATTCTTGGTCGCATACTAAGTTCGTATAAAGACGTACGACCTTAATAGTGTTGACCAAACCTTGGCTTATCAATCTCTACTTGTATAAAGACGTACAAGCTTCAAGAGAAGTTTGATTAAAAAGGTTTTACACTTTAAAAATCAAGAACACTCACAAATATAAAGACGGATTTACACAATAATAAAAGCCCACCAAAATGGTGGTTTTAAGGACGAATAATTAAAGACATAAACACATCACTTCGATTAATACATTAAACATTAACATGCACCAAACTTCATCTTCACCCTAGCAATACAAAGAGTATAGCCATGAATGCCATACTAACTAGCATAACGCTGAGTTTCGTAGGCTCCCCTATTGCAGAACAAGGAGGAAGAGCCCCTCTACTCACTATGAATTGAGAATTCAAATGCCATCTAACTGACATGGAACATGTTATACATGTTATTCAAGTCTAATAGATATTACATTAGATTAGATCTAATAAGATACCATGAAACAAATTAATTAAGTCTTAGAAAATGAAGTGTTATGCATGACTTGATAAATTGAAAGAGTTTCGATAAAATTTCTCTAGAAACAATCTTATGAGAGAATATATAAAAGAGGCGATAAAAGTTATCACTACTCCAAGACTAAGTGGTTAGTCATGAGAAACCAGCTACCGAAATTGACATAATCTAAATCCCTTGCCTTGAACCCTAAGGTTCATCCAGAACAGGTATAATAACTCATATGAGATATGAAAATATAGGAAGAATCCTATGAACAATTATGGATAGGATGTAATGTACTCCTATGCGAAAGAGTTTCATGTATCTCCTTAATAAGCCTTCAAACTTAAGAATAAGATTGAAACTGTTAATGACCGTAATATACCTGGTTCTTGAACAAGAAGCAAATGTTGTTTAAAGTTCCGAATAAATGGTATTATTCAAATGCATAAACATGAAATTCCTATATACAATCAAGGATGAGATCCTTAATGATATATAAAAGTTTATCATAATCAAAAGACGAGATCTTTTAGAATAGACATATGAAATCATGTGATGAAAGAATAAGCTTCTATAGTAAATCACTCAATGATAACTTAGGCAACAATCCATACTATGACAAATAAGATTTGATCAGACTACAACATTAATGAGATTCATCAAGATGTAGAAGTTGTTTTTGGAAACAACAAATTGATCGTTCATACTAAGAATCCTAACATATTATCAAAAGTTGATAAAATAGGAATTACATTCCGAGTCTCATTAAGAGGAAACATATTATAAATTTTGAACAATTGAACAAACTAATCAAAATGAAAATCTATTATGAATACTAGAATGTTCTTGTAATAAGGTAGTTTCAAAGAAAGTATGAACGTTTGAATATGTTCGAGACTGCTGAATCATTAAAATTGATAATGATCAATTCAAAGAAGATTTAATATGATAGATGCAAAGGCCAGTGGGAGTAAGTACCTACGACAAGGAAATGTGTAAAGACACATTTTTAAGAGGAATGTATAGAGATACATGGAACAACACAAAAAGGGATGATAAGTGTTATCATAGAATGAACAGTGATATATTGCTAAAATTACGAGTTTAAACATGTCATTGTAAGATAAAGTATCTTTACAGATAAATTTCAAAGATTTCATTGATTGTAACCATATATAAGATATATGAATGAAAGATTCTAAAGTAATAATCATAGCAATCTATTGACATTAGTAAAATTGTGTTAATGCTCTGTGCGACAGATCTATAAAGACAAATTGCTAACATTATCTGCAATCCTTAATAACATTAGGATAAGATGAGGACGAAAGTTGTGACAAGTTGTCTGTCAAACACTGCTGTCTTAAGAGTTAAGATATAAACACCAAATGACGATCATCAAGAATGATTAAATGAATACACCACAAGATATGTCAATGTTATCTAATGAAAAGTTTCATCAGCAACAATAAGACAACATGAGATGTTGTGACATGGAAACATTGGAAGACAGTGTTCTAAAAGAGTTCAGATAACTTCTAAAAGTTGGACAGGAGTTCCAAAAGAGGTTCTTCCATCATGAGTTTCTTTCACGGGTTCGTGAAACTTAGAGACATCATTCAAAGTTTACACAAATCAATATCTAGCTGACCCATTCGCTAAACGTATACCTCAATCTGTACATGAGGAGCATGTTGATAGGTCTTAGACTTGCTGGACTTGAGTTTGGTTTGTATGTTAGTATTGGGTGTTTTCGAACAATATATAGAAAAATTAGTGTTTTATATTGATTTAATGGTTAAATGCATTATAAATAGATGTTTCTATGTTCGACATTTTGTACGTTTTAGAAATCCTTGAATATTGTATTCTAAATGTCTGTAGTCGATCAAATTCATGGCAATCAGTCTAAATGAAATACTATTGTGAATTTGATGATTGGTTCATTGCGAATGAAAGTCCAAGTAGTTAAATGTCAAATTCACAGATAATCATTAGAGAATGATTATTGGACGTAACTCGTTTCAAAACTATCTTCATGGATCAAAGTCTTGAGAAGTTTTGAATGTGGTAAGATCTATCGATCCTCGACCTGAGGCACATAATAGAACTAACTCTGACTAAAGTTTGTTTTTAATCTTATCTAACGTTGTACCTTAATAGGCAGTAATAAGGATATGATTAGGAATAAATCTGAAGTTAAGTGGGAGTTGTACGTGACCAAAGGAATTATGTTCTCCTTTGTTGGAACTATTTTTAGGCTATCGCATATAAAACAATCAGAAGGCGAAAGAATTCTTTGAAGTTAAAATATTTCGACTGAAATCTTTTTCAATCGAAATCGTTTTCGGACGAAATACATTTGTCTTCTTAGTATAAATACTTGTGTAGTGTTGTAAGGAGGGAGTTCATTTGAGATATCAATACAATTTGGATAATTACACCTTTAACTATGTGTTTCTGATTCTACCTCATTCCATGGTTCTTATATCAGTGTATTGAATCTGCTACAAACAACAGGAATCACAATTGGTAGCAGAGCTTTCGGTGCTCGGTTTTGGGAGATTCAAGCAGATTCAAGCAAGTTTCAAAGTTTGTTAAATCTTTCAACTTTTCAAGATTCAAAAGTTATCAAATTGGATCGTTTTCAGTGCCATTTTTGAGTATTTTGCATGTGAAACAGTGGAGATGGAGTTTGGGATGATTTTCGGGGCTTAATTTGACATTCGGGAGTTGCAGGTCGAGATTTTACGAGTTTTAGTTGAATCGTCCGAAATATCTGACTGAAGGAGTCGAAATCTCTTTTTGATCAAAGTTTTCGATCGAAATCTCAAGTCCGAAATTTTTTTTCTGAATTCTCCTCATCGAAATCTAACTTTTTGACCGAAAAGTTTTCGATCGAAAAGTATGCTTAAGTAAAAAAAAAGGAGGGAATTCTCAATGGCTGACGAAGGTTGTGTGCATAAGGTCTTTGTAAATGGATTGTGGTATGTTCATCCAGATCTTTGCAAGGAAGATGTGAAAGGAAAACCAAGACAAGAAACATTAATGAAAAGATATCAAGTATTCACACGCGCAGAAGGAGAATCTTTGACTGTCCAGTATCACAGATATGTGGAATTGATAAATGATCTAAAAGATGTTGCTATTGAATATGAAAAATCAGAATTCATGGACAAATTTCTCAACTCTCAACCACTGGAATGGGAGATTTATAAACTTAACATCAGAAATAAAGGATTAAAGTTTAATTCATTAGAGGATTTGTGTGCAAAGCTACAGATGTGTGCGCTCAAAGCGGATCAGAACAGAATAGTGATTAAAGGTGGATATGGTTATGATTTTTAAGGAAATTGTAAACATATAGAATCTGATTTGGTTGCTGTTGAAACAGTTAAAGTATCACAGGAACTTAAAGCTTATTCTGAAATGCTCAACGAAAACATGTGTTCTGTGGAGTGTTTTGAGAAAATTGCTGATTATAAGAAACTAAATCAACTTCTGATGGATGCATTGAATCATGCACATACTACGAACAAGATTCTAAAAGATCATGAAAAAGAGTTTAAAAGAAAGATTGATGACTGTGTCAAAGAATATTCTCATATGAAGCTTCAGTTAAAGAGAAAGAATTATGAAATTCAAATGTTGATTGAGAAAAGAGAAACAGAAAAGAAATTTTTGACAGAAAAGATGGAGAAAGTTGCCAATACTGCAATCAAAGTTTATAAAATAAACATTTCTCGGAAAGTTGCTAATGAGATCATTGAAGCTCAAATACAAGACAAAGTAAACTCTAGTCTTGGATATAAAAGCATTGGTGAAAAAATTGAGGCTCAAGTTAATGATAAAGTGAATAGCGAGATTAGATACAAAAGTGTTCCTCCTCCATTTACTAAAAATGGATTTTATTCACATATGCCTCAACCATACATTTCAGAGTCATTTGTTTCAAATGTTTATCCTCCGTTAGAGCCAAAAAGAAATTCTGAAGCAAAGAAAGTTGAATTGAAGATTCCAAGTGATCTTGCTTCTGATGATGAGTGAGTCAGTAACAAATCTAAAGAAAGTCAAGAATGTGTGGATTATTTTGACAACAAGGGTGGCTTAGGGTTCAAGAAAGAGAGTCCACTCAATGCTAATTCCATCCCGTTCATTTCGAATAAATTTGCTCCGCTCATATTCGTTAAGAGGGGGTAGAAAAGTCAAAAGTTGAAGAGCAGAAGTCTAAAGACAAGTCAGCATCTAGAAAGGGGCCTTATCAAAGAACATGTCCTGCTTTGAAGAAATGTTTCAGATGTGGAAAGCAGGGTCATTTATCAAGAGATTGTTGTATCAAGAAACACAAGTCTTCCAAACAGAAGGTCGTTTCACAACCTTAGAGAAAGGTTCAAGAAAAGGTTGTTAAAGTTTTTAATTGGTTGAAGACGTTTTGGACGTCAAAACCAAAACGAGATTGGCCGGTCAAAGCTAAACCAAGACAAGTTTAGACAATTAAAACTTCAAGTCCAAGATCTAACTTTGATGATGCAAAGTGTATGGGGGAGCATGGCAGAATTCTTGTGTTTTGATAAGCAATAGCCTAGGGTAGATTGTTGGAACTATTTTTAGGCAATCGCATATAAAATAGTCAGAAGGCTAAAGAATTCTTTGAAGTTAAAAGATTTCAACCGAAATCTTTTTCGATCGAAATCGTTTTCGGACGAAATACATTTCGACCGAAATGTATTTCGGACGAAGTCTTTATTTGTCTTTTTAGTATAAATACTTGTGTAGTTTGACTTTGTAAGGAGGGAGTTCATTTGACATATCAATACAATTTGGATAATTACACCTTTAACTATGTGTTTCTGATTCTACCTCGTTTCATGGTTCTTGTATCGGTGTTTTGAATCTTCTATGAATAATAGGAATCACAATTGGTATCAGAGCTTTCGGTGCTCAGTTTTGGGAGATTCAAGCAAGTTTCAAAGTTTGTTAAAGTTTTCAACTATTCAAGATTCCAAAGTCATCAAATTGGATCGTTTTCAGTGCCATTTTTGAGTATTTTGCATGTAGAACAGTGGAGATGGAGTTTGGGTTGATTTTCGCGGCTTAATTTGACATTTGGGAGTTGCAGGTCGAGATTTTACGAGTTTCTGTTGAATCGTCCGAAATCTCTGATTGAAGGAGTAGAAATCTCTTTTCGATCGAAAAGTGTTTTCGATCAGAGTTTTCGATCGAAATCTCAAGTACGAAAAATTTTGTCTGAATTCTCCTGATCGAAATCTAACTTTTCGACCGAAAAGTCTTGTCCGAAAAAGTTTTTGATCGAAAAGTATGCCTAAGTAAAAAAAGGAGGGAATTCTCAATGGCTGACAAAGGTTGTGTGCATAAGCTCTTTGTAAATGGATTGGGGCATGTTCATTCAGATCTTTGCAAGGAAGATGTGAAAGAAAAAGCAAGACAAGAAACATTAAAGAAAAGATATCAAGTATTTACACACGCAAAAGAAGAATCTTTGACTGTCCAGTATCACAGATATGTGGAATTAATAAATGATCTAAAGGATGTTGCTATTGAATATGAAAAATCAGAAATCATGGATAAATTTCTCAACTCTCAACCACTGGAATTGGAGATTTATAAACTTAACATCAGAAATAAAGGATTAAGGTTTAATTCATTAGTGGATTTGTGTGCAAAGCTACAGATGTATGCGCTCAAAGCAGAACAGAACAAAATAGTGATTAAAGGTGGATACGGTTATGATTTTCAAGGAAATTGTAAACGTATAGAATCTGATTTGGTTGATGCTGAAACCGTTAAAGTATCACAGGAACTTAAAACTTATTCTGAAATGCTCAACGAAAACATGTGTTCTGTGGAGTGTTTTGAGAAAATTGCTGGTTACGAGAAACTAAATCAACTTCTGATGGATGCATTGAATCATGCACATACTATGAACAAGATTCTAAAAGATCGTGAGAAAGAGTATAAAAGAAAGATTGATGACTGTGTCAAAGAAAATTCTCATGTGAAGCTTCAGTTAAAAAGAAAGAATTATGGAATTCAAATTTTGATTGAGAAAAGAGAAACACAAAAGAAATTGTTGACAGAAAAGATGGAGAAAGTTGCCAATACTGCAATCAAAGTTGATAATATAAAAATTTCTCGGAATGTTGCTAATCGGATCACTGAAGCTCAAATACATGACAAAGTAAAGTCTGGTCTTGGATATAAAAGCACTGGTGAAAAAATTGAGGCTCAAGTTAATGATAAAGTGAATAGCGAGATTGGATACAAAAGTGTTCCTCCTCCATTTACTACAAATGGATTTTATTCACATATGCCTTAACCATACATTCCAGAGTCAATTGTTTCTAATGTTTATCATTCGTTAGAGCCATAGAGAAATTATGAAGCAAAGAAAGTTGAATTGAAGATTCTATGTGATCTTGCTTCTGATGATGAGTGTGTCAGTAACAAATCTGAAGAAAGTCAAGAATGTGTGGATTATTTTGACAATAAGGGTGGCTTAGTGTTCAAGAAAGAGAGTCCACTCAATGCTAATGCCATCCCGTTCATTTCAAATAAATGTGCTCCGCTCATATTCGTTAAAGAGGGGGTAGAAAAGTCAAAAGTTGAAGAGCAGAAATCTAAAGACAAGTCAGCATCTAGAAAAGGGGCCTTATCAAAGAACATGTCCTGCTCTGAAGAAATGTTTCAGATGTGGAAAGCAGGGTCATTTATCAAGAGATTGTTGTATCAATAAACACAAGTCTTCCAAACAGAAGGTCGTTTCTCAACCTCAGAGAAAGGTTAAAGAAAAGGTTGTTAAAGTTTTTAATTGGTTGAAGACGTTTTGGACGTCAAAACCAAAACGAGATTCGCCGGTCAAAGCTAAACCAAGACAAGTTTGGACAATTAAAACTTCAAGTCCAAGATCTAACTTTGATGATGCAAAGTGTATGGGGGAGCATGGCAGAATTCTTGTCTTTTGATAAGCAATGGCCTAGGGGAGATTGTTGGAACTATTTTTAGGCAATCACATATAAAACAGTCAGAAGGCTAAAGAATTCTTTGAAGTTAAAGGATTTCGACCGAAATCTTTTTCGATCGAAATCGTTTTCGGACGAAATACATTTCGACCGAAATGTATTTCGGACGAAGTCTTTATTTGTCTTCTTAGTATAAATACTTGTGTAGTTTGACTTTTGTAAAGAGGGAGTTCATTTGACATATCAATACAATTTGGATAATTACACATTTAACTATGTGTTTCTGATTCTACCTCGTTTCATGGTTCTTGTATCGGTGTATTGAATCTGCTACGAATAACACGAATCACAATTGGTATCAGAGCTTTCGGTGCTCGGTTTTGGGAGATTCAAGTAGATTCAAGCAAGTTTCAAAGTTTGTTAATGTTTTCAACTTTTCAAGATTCAAAAGTCATCAAATTGGATCGTTTTTAGTGCCATTTTTGTGTATTTTGCATGTAGAACAGTGGAGATGGAGTTTGGGATGATTTTCGGGGCTTAATTTGACATTCGGGAGTTGCAGGTCGAGATTTTACGAGTTTCTGTTAAATCGTCCGAAATCTCTGATTTAAGGAGTCGAAATCTCTTTTCGATCGAAAAGTGTTTTCGATCAGAGTTTTCGATCGAAATCTCAAGTCCGAAAAATTTTGTCCGAATTCTCCTGATTGAAATCTAACTTTTCAATCGAAAAGTCTTATCCGAAAAAGTTTTTGATCGAAAAGTATGCCTAAGTAAAAAAAAAGGAGGGAATTCTTAATGGCTGATTAAGGTTGTGTGCATAAGGTCTTTCTAAATGGATTGGGGTATGTTCATCCAGATCTTTGCATGGAAGATGTGAAAGGAAAAGCAAGACAAGAAACATTAAAGAAAAGATATCAAGTATTCACACGCGCAAAAAGAGAATCTTTGACTGTCCAGTATCACAGATATGTGGAATTGATAAATGATCTAAAGGATGTTGCTATTGAATATGAAAAATCAGAAGTCATGGATAAATTTCTCAACTCTCAACCACTGGAATGGGAGATTTATAACTTAACATCAGAAATAAAGGATTAAAGTTTAATTCATTAGAAGATTTGTGTGCAAAGCTACAGAGGTATGCGCTCAAAGCGGATCAGAATAGAATAGTGATCAAAGGTGGATATGGTTATGATTTTCAAGGAAATTGTAAACGTATAGAATCTGATTTGGTTGCTGAAGCAGTTAAAGAATCACCGGAACTTAAAGCTTATTCTGAAATGCTCAACGAAAACATGTGTTATGTGGAGTGTTTTGAGAAAATTGCTGATTACAAGAAACTAAATCAACTTCTGATGGATGCATTGAATCATGCACATACTACGAACAAGATTCTAAAAGATCGTGAGAAAGAGTATAAAAGAAAGATTGATGACTATGTCGAAGAAAATTCTCATGTGAAGCTTCAGTTAAAGAGAAACAATTATGAAATTCAAATGTTGATTGAGAAAAGAGAAACAGAAAAGAAATTGTTGACAGAAAATATGGAGAAAGTTGCCAATACTGCAATCAAATTTGATAAAATAAACATTTCTCGAAAAGTTGCTAATGGGATCATTGAAGCTCAAATACATGACAAAGTAAAGTATGGTCTTCGATATAAAAGCACTGGTGAAAAAATTGAGGCTCAAGTTAATGATAAAGTGAATAGCGAGATTGGATACAAAAGTGTTCCTCCTCAATTTACTACAAATGGATTTTAGTCACATATGCCTCAACCATACATTCCATAGTCATTTGTTTCAAATGTTTATCATTCGTTAGAGCCAAAAAGAAATTCTTAAGCAAAGAAAGTTGAATTGAAAATTCCAAGTGATCTTGCTTCTGATGATGAGTGAGTCAGTGACAAATCTAAAGAAAGTCAAGAATGTGTGGATTATGTTGACAATAAGGGTGGCTTAGGGTTCAAGAAAGAGAGTCCACTCAATGCTAATGCCATCCCGTTCATTTCGAATAAATTTGCTCAGCTCATATTCGTTAAAGAGGGAGTAGAAAAGTCAAAAGTTGAAGAGCAGAAGTCTAAAGACAAGTCAGCATCTCGAATGGGGCCTTATGAAAGAACATGTCCTGCTTTGAAGAAATGTTTCAGCTGTTGAAAGCAGAGTCATTTATCAAGAGATTGTTGTATCAAGAAACACAAGTCTTCCAAACTGAAGGTCGTTTCTCAACCTCAGAGAAAGGTTAAAGAAAAGGTTGTTAAAGTTTTTAATTGTTTGAAGACGTTTTGGACGTCAAAACCAAAACGAGATTGGAAGGTCAAAGCTAAACCAAGACAAACTTCGAGTCCAAGATCTAACTTTGATGATGCAAAGTGTATGGGGGAGCATGACAGAATTCTTGTGTTTTGATATGCAATGGCCTAGGGGGAGATTTTTGAAACTATTTTTAGGCCATCGCATATAAAACAGTCAGAAGGTGAAAGAATTCTTTGAAGTTAAAAGATTTCGACCGAAATCTTTTTCGATCGAAATTGTTTTCGGACGAAATAAATTTCGACAGAAATGTATTTCAGACGAATTCTTTATTTGTCTTCTTAGTATAAATACTTGTGTAGTTTGACTTTAGTAAGGAGGGAGTTCATTTGACATATCAATACAATTTGGATAATTACACCTTTAACTATGTGTTTCCGATTCTACCTCGTTTCTTGGTTCTTGTATCGGTGTATTGAATCTGCTACGAATAACAGGAATCACATCCTTTAATTAGGAGTTGGACATTATGGCGCGCTCGTTGATTCAAACTGTTATAAATCGCGTGGCCACGCACAAACCAAGAGTATTTTGTTTAGACTAATTTGAATTGGAGAACGAGAACAAGAATAGTTGAACCACATATGAGAAGTGACTTGAATCCATGTCTCATGTTCAACGAATGACCTAAACAGAAAGGATACATAGATATGTTTACCATGGCTATTGTACTTGGTTAAGTAAAGATTACGTAAACACAAGAAATTAGTTAACAATTATAAATACGTCATACCTTGCTAGGGGCAGTGAGATGCAGCTAGACATCCACCACTGTCTACGTTGACCTGATTAATAGATGAATCGTCCAAGTGGGAGATTGTTGGATATTAGATGTTCGATCATCGTTAATGTCAAAGTTGCTATCGATGTATGATCCTAAGAGTTACACTTTGGACAGCGAATAATTGATAATGTTCAGTTGTAAACATTATAGTTCATGAAACACAATATGATGATTCAGATATTAATTATTCAGAGAAATAATTAGTGGTCGATACGAAAACTAAATATTTAGAGAAATATTTATTGGTCATGTTACATTTAATTATTTAGAATAATTAAATTAACAAGAGATGGAATGTGAATTTATATATATTAGTGGAATATATATCAGGGGGTTTTTATATTTAATGGTTAAAGACAAAACGTGTTTGAAATTCGCAACGTAATTTTATAAATAAATGTAATTATAAAACTACAGGGACTCTCAATGATTAAGAGTTAATCAGTCAGTAATTAAATATTAATTACACAGATTTTAAGATGTAAATATTGTAATTATACATGCATGCTAATTCCTAAACCCTAATAACCAATTTTTGGTAACATCCATGATTTTTCCGGCCATGTTCGTAATTTTATTTAATTATTTTATACAATAAAAACACTACATTCAAGCCCTGTGATAGTCCTACTTATTGTTCCACACCAATTATTATTTTAACGTGTATTAATTCAAATTTTCAACTTTACATTTACATAGTATCTCTCTATTATACATGACACATGTACGATATTTATTCATGTGAGATTTAACCATGTAATCATATCCCTCTTTTTGTTTATCATATATATATATATATATATATATATGTAAGTATATATATACATATATATATAGGATCATACTAATTAAATCAAACCTATAACTTATAAAAGATAATAATATAAAAACATTTGAGTTCAAAGCATGCATCTACAACTTCTTTTTACGTATACATGTATTTGTCTTAAAATGAACGTGTAATTATATATACATGCTTTTGATTATATTAAATAATTGTCTTAAGCTCAAAAATAAACATATGTTAGGTTATCACTAAGCCTATATATATATATATATATATATATATATATATATGTATGCATTTATATAAACTTATTCTATAAATAAAATTAGGATTTATAAGTGGGATTTAAAAATAAATAAATTTTAATAGAAATAAAATTATTTCTATTTTGTAAATTACATTTTTATGTTTATAACATTTAATATAATATTTAAATATATTAGATTTTAGAAAAACCTATAGAAATCTAATAATGTTATATCTTACTAAAGTACAGGGTTCAATTTGGTAAATTCTGAAACCTTAATTCTATTTAAACCTAGGTTTGCACATGAAATATTAAGTTCATGAAACCTCAGGGACCGTTGTGAAAAATCTAAATTTCCCTTTTTTCAATCGTCTTTGACTTCCAAAAGTCAAATAGGAATGAAATTGATTCTCAAGATCATCAATTCGGGTGTTAAAACCTCAATTAATCCTACATAAAAGTTAAACGATTGCTCCGGTCATTCCTTAAAGATCCAATTACACCATATCAATGTTTTAATTGCAAAATTGAACCCAAAGCCGTTTCTAATCGATCTACATTCAAATCATACAATCCGAGTGTAATTAAATGCATAGGGCACGCCTAACACGCTCGCATAACCTCATTTGAGCTTCATGAACACTCAAGCATATACCATTACACTTCTAAAACACCGACGAACTCGAGGAACATCGAGCCGGGGACTCCTAGCCATTCTCCTTCATTACTTCACCATTGCAGGTAATTCTTGTGTCAATAAGTTCGTTCTGATACAGGGGACGAAAGCCCCATGAGTTGGGAACCGATCTTCGATAAATCGAGTCAATTTGGGGCTAGTGTTACGGGCTGCGTAATGGGGAAGGAGACGGGATGGGTTTGTGTGTTAAAAGAAATTCACTCTAGTAACTATCAAGGCATGATGGCCAGTTCACCTGGTTAAGACGCTCGGCACCCACGGAAAAGGTCGCGGGTTCGAGTTCAGCCCTGCACCTTTTTCTGTTGCGTTTGTTTGGCCCTAATCCGGATCCCCCTTGTCATCGCTTAAAAATTTTGGGAACTGGTTCTATTACACTAGTAGTCCTTTAGTCCAGTGGTTGAGGGTAGACCTCCCTCTGGGAAGACCCAGGTTCGACCCCGTGCAACCCCAAATCTTTTTCTCTGCATATTTTTAGCATTATTTCACTATATAAAAATTATATTTATAAACCCTTAAATACCCGTATCAGTTTTGTAAAATTTATTTCTTTTAATCTTTTTAATACATTATTTGATACTTAAAATTCTAATTTAATTTTTATAAATTACATAAACATATTCTGTAATTTTTATAAAAACAGAAAATATAAATTAATGTTTATTTTAAAACATGTTATAAGACATTATAAATTCTTAAATAAATAATGTAAATGATTTGTTTAGGCAAATTAATTATGTTACATTATTTATAAATTAAAAATGTTTATTAAAAAAATTATAATTAAATGTTTAAGCATTATTAAGTTCTTTTAAACATATAAATAATTATTTTGGTAAGAATAATTATTTAAAATATTTTAAAACCTATAAAAAAGTACTTAAATAATTATTTTAATAAATAATTACACAAGTTTAATTAATTACATTTAAAGCATACATTTATTTAATTAACTCTTTTATAATTCATTTAAATAAAAGAGATTATTTAATAGTTTAATTAAAATCTTTTTCATTCCATAATTTATTTATTAATTATTTTTAGAATGATTATATAAATAAATCCAAGTGTACTATTATTCAAACTTATCTCATTCCACAATTTTATTATTTTTTGAATGATTATATAAATAAATTCAAACATAGTTACTATATAACTAATTAGAAATCTTAATTAATTCTAATTAATTTTATAAAATACTTTTATTATTATTTCAAAACTAGTCATGAACTTATATTTTCCTACAAATATATATACAATCCCATATCCAATCCCAAACCCTATGAGACCCTAAATCCTAGGATTTCCTTATTTTCCATTTATACATACATTAAATTTAGAGTACAATTACCCATGTAAGTTTATTGTGAGAGATCCTCATGAGGCCTATGCATCTTTGTCAATTCATACCATTACTAGCTTCTATACATGTGAGTTTACATAGCCCCTTTTTCCTTTTTATACTTTTGTGGTGAAACATGTCTACAACTATATTTCATACACAATTCAATACCTTCGTTCTTATGCTAAGGTCTTTTTGCTTTATGTCTTAAACTACTTGGTGATCATACGTGTGTTCATGTTATTACAATCATTAACTTGTGTGGTAAGTCTCATGTAGTACATTTTATAATCATTTATACGGGAATCCGATACATTACTTAACACAGAACCTTGGCGGGTTTTGTGTATACATTTTGATACTTTTCATAACACAATCAGTTGGATTATATGTACATTTTCCAATTACATGGCTTGATTGTACGTCTTGGAACCTTGTATGTTTTCAAATTTATGCTTTGGACATGCTTTGAACATGCTTTGAACATATTGAATTGTAAACTATACTTAACTTTGTTTGGTGTCAAAACCTATGTTACTGACCAACTAATTGTAGTTGACATTTACCTACATGTTTCAGGTGCACCCGTTTGAGAACCATGCTTGATCACTTAGGACTATGGACTTAGTATTAATAAATTCGAATTTTGATTCTGTTTTGTTTCCTATGAACAACATGTTTCTATTTACCTTGTAACAAATATTTAATATGATGAATAAATATTACAATGTATTTAATAGTTGATCATGTGGTTTTGAACAACCGCGTCACCCCCGGCGTATAATCCGTCGCCGGCCGGGGTGTGACAGATTGGTATCAGAGCCATGGTTATAGGGAATTAGGTTATTAGAAACCAATGACCTAGTCTATAACCTTAGGATACCCTTTGTGTGATTATCCTACATATTATCCTAGGTATTACATTGCATGATACAACATATATTATTATTTGTAGTGCTACGTTACTTGGTAACTTACATGTTTACAAAAATGTTATTCATGTAATACCTTATTTGCTACACTGTTTGATTAGTATACGTGTTACCTATTTGTTTCCACTAAATGCCATCTTAAGCTTTACCGTACACTTATTCATATGTAAGACTTCAAACACCCTCATCCTTATACACTAAGAATTATGTCGGCAACATCATTGTGAACAAAATTTAACCCTTGGGCCTAATGCCCATTAATAAGAAACTATAGGAGCCTACCTACCCTCTAAGAAGAGGAAGCCTGCTGAAGTAAATGAATCTCACCCTTAGGCCTCAAAGCCCGGTCTATAATGATTCCCATCATGACCATGAGCCCAAACAATAGTGTTATTAGTACATGATGGCTGGAAGAGTGAGTGTAGACCCATAAGAAATTCTGACTAAGGAAAGACTGGGTACTTAAGTGTGTCCCTTGTGACCCACCCTTCTTTCCTGAGAATTTTCTTCATGGGTACACTACTTATAGGTCAAGTGTTACTTATAACATACTATTGTAAAAAAAAAACCCAGGTGTTATGACTAGTCAACTCTGAACTCATGTAAACGTTTTTACTTAACATCTAGTATTTTATTATCATTTACAATCTTTTTCTTTTCCTTCTAGACATGGACTCCTACCCTCCTCTCTCCCCGATATACTATCCCGAGATAGAGTCCGAGCAGAAGGAAGACATCGGATCCCCATCACCAGACCATCAGTCACCGACACCCCCAGCTCCTAGGTCTATGTTTGACATAAGGGCAGACTGTCTTAGGAGCACCGACCTGAGAGTTCAAGCATCTGAACCACCCCCATCAAGAGATCCTTATCAAGCACTTCACCGACACAACCAGCTACCATCCCTACTGAGAAACCCTTACTTAGCACCCGACCCATACCACCCAAACCAAGGAGCAAGGCACACCATGGCCCCCACCAATGCTATAGGAGTCCCAGCTAATGTCACTCAACAATATGTGAGGACCACAAAGTTTATGAGGCAAGGGATGGAGCCCGGGATAAGGCACGACCTGCTAGGTCAACGAATAGACAACTTTGTGGGTCAAGTGCGGTAGCAGGAGGACCTGATTGCGAATCTAGGTACCCACATTGACATGATGGAAGGAGATCGAGAAATATTTGATGCGCGTACGGAGATAGCTAGAGCTGAGGCCCGGTTTGCTATATGAGTAACCATAACGATATTCATCTTGGTGCTCATCTGCTTCCTGGTGGAAAGCTACCTGAGGCGTTAGCCAGGGTTTCTATTCTTATCTTTAAATTCCAGTTTTAAACCGCTACTTTATGTTTGAAATAAATATTTGACATTTCATCATTCAAAGTTAAGTTTCATATTGCAACTTAGATACCATTGCTCTTTGATTTACTATTGCTAGTATGAAATACATCCGTCATATTTTCATCAAACGTCATCCGTTAAAATTCTAAAACCCCGTCAAAGTTTTAAATTCTGTTAATTAGTAGAGGACATGTGCAATCTGGAAAGGTGACACCTGTACTCTGGTCTCGGAAAGCATTTCATATAAATCCAAATCAACCGAATGATCCGTATGCTTTGCTGGAAATTCATATGATGAGTGTTTACCTATAGACTAAAGCATGTTTCTTGAAAATATATGAATTTGAATCACTTGATTTGTCAATGTATTTATTTGGTTATGCTATCAAAAGAATATAATCTAAACACCATCATCTTATTTATTGCAAATTAGTACACATACCTAAACCTTCTTTGTAAACTAATTATTTTAGTGATTTAATTAACATAGTTACTTTGTTCAAACAAAACATTTATCAAATCCCTGGTTTGTAGACATTATGTAGAATATAACCCCTTTCACCTTGTAAATAAACTTAATACAACTTGGTTTATAAAAACATTTTCTTAATTAATAATTAATTATTATTTGATTAATAATTTCCCTACGACTTTTTATTTAGTTAAACTAATTATTATTTAAAAATCTTGGCTTAATTATTGAATAATTTAGCCGTCATTTTACTTTGAAACATTCTCTTTATGGTAATTAAATAAATAAAAGGTTTTTATTTATCCAACTATCTAGTTATTCAACTTATTATTTTCACTTATTTATTAATTTACAAACAAGAATAAATTTCAAATTACTTGTTTATTTACAAATGAAAAACACAAATCAGTTATTCATGAACACATTATTTTAAATACCTGCAAAACTTTCTCATTATCTTGCACCTTCGAAAATGTATGAGATTACTAGTCACTTCAAGGTGATGAATCATTTCGCGTAGGCGTTAACCATCCATATAAACCTCACAAAATTAAAAATTTAAAACCCAACTACCTACATTGTAAATGAAATGCCAAGCAACACGCTTGTCCGCAAAACTCGATCACCTACAAAATTCGATAGTTTACGTTACTCATGTGATTTAATTATTTACATATGGACATTCACAATATACATGAAACCAAATTGTTAACATTACACACGAAACATGATTGATCACATTATACATGAGACTTAGTCGTTTACAATATACATGATACTAGATTGTTCACATTATACATGAAATTTGGTTGTTTACAACATACATGATACTAGATTATACATGAAACTTGGGTGCTTACATTACATGCGAAACTAGATTGTTTACATTGTTGCAATTGATTGGACACATTATACACAAGGCATGATTATTCACTTTATTCATGAAAGTTGAAAGCTATAAACTTTGAGCTACTCGGGGTTTGACGTATTCTTGTTCAAACACGAGGAAGCTATAAAACTTTAAACTACTCGGGGTTTGACGTATTCTTGTTCAAACACGAGGGTGCTATAAACTTTATGGGTAATCTGAAGGGATATGCCCTTTATCCAGGACAACCATGGGGTTGTGCCACATTGATATTCTTTGGTTGATTACATTATCTATGGACATAGTTGTTTTGTTGGCAACTCATACGTGAAAATGGTAGTTATGAACTAAGTATCCTTGTGTCCCCTCTTGACCCACACACAATGGGATGATCTATACGGACCATACGACGATTTGAGTAATTACGGGTGCACACATAATTATAAAAGTCAGCACATGGAAAACATAGTGAATTCTGTCGTGTGTGATGACATAAAATCTATCGTGATACATAATAACAAAACCAAGACGATATGATAAGGGCATGGTGGATACGGCGCTGTCATTTCCTATATATAAGTGTTCTTGTTATATTGTCAGTAGTAGCGTTGTTCGTGTCACGTAGGGTTTTCTATTATTTTGACACCAATTTCTATGAAATCTTTACCGAGTGATACCTTTTAAACATATTAGGCTACATCCTAAACAAGTGTTGAACATCAAATTCTCATCGCTCTCATTGCAGGTGATACATCTTATCCTTGGAGTCCAAACTTCTCCTAGGGCAGTTTTCTCCTGATCTTGAGTATCAGACCTAAACCTTATCATCAATCCAAACTTATATCTCTTTCCTGATTTAGTAGCCTTCAACGGTTGAATTTCGAGACGAAATTCTCTCAACTGGGGATATTGTAACATCCATGATTTTTTCGGCCATATTTGTATTTTTATTTAATTATTTTATTCAATAAAAACACTACATTCAAGACCTGTGCTGGTCCCACTTATTGTGCCACACCAATTATTATTTTAACATGTATTAATTCAAATTTTAAACTTTCCATTTACATAGTATCTCTCTATTATACATGACACATGTAGAATATTTATCCATGTGAGATTTAACCATGTAATCATATCCCTCTTTTTCTTTATCATATATATATGTAGGTATGTATGTATATATATATATATATATATATATATATATATATATATATATATATATATATATATATATATATATTGGATCGTACTAATTAAATAAACTTATAACTTATAAAAGATAATAACATAAAACCTTTGAGTTCAAAGCATGCATCTACAACTTCTTTATACGTATACATGTATTTGTCTTTAAATGAACGTGTAATTATATATACATGCTTTTGATTATATTAAATAATTGTTTAAAGCTCAAAAATAAACATATGTTAGGTTATCACTAAGCTTATACATATATATATATATATATATATATATATATATATATGTATTTATATAAAGTTATTCTATAAATAAAATTAGGATTTATAAGTGTGATTTTAAAGAAAATGATTTTTAATAGAAATAAAATTATTTCTAATTTGAAAATTACATTTTTATGTTTATAACATTTAATATAAATTTAAATGTATTAGATTTTATAAAACCTATAAAAATATAATAATGTTACATCTTATTAAAGTACACGGTTCAATTTGGTAAATTCTGAAACCTTAATTTTAAGTTAATGAAACCTCAGGGACCATTGTGCAAAATCCAAATTTCCCTTCCCCATCGTCTTTGACTTCCGAAAGTCAAACAGGAACGAAATTGATTCTCAAGATCATCAATTCGGGTGTTAAAACCTCAATTAATCCTACATAAACGTTAAACGACTTCTCCTATCATTCCTTAATGATCCAATTACACCATATCAATGTTTTAATTGTGAAATTGAACCCAACGCCGTTTCTAACGGTCCACATTCAAATCATACAATCCGAGTGAAATTAAATATATAGGACAAGCCTAACACGCTCGCATAACCTCATTTGAGCTTCCTGGACGCTCAGGCATATCCCATTACACTTCTAAAACCCCGACGAAGTAGAGGAACATCGAGCCGGGGACTCCTAGCCGTACTCCTTCATTACTTCACCATTGCGGGTAATTCTTGTGTCAATAAGTTCGTTCTGATACAGGGGACGAAAGCCCTATGAATTGGGAACCGATCTTCGCGTAATCGGGTCAATTAAGGGCTAGGGCTACGGGCTGCGTAATGGGGAAGGAGACGAGTTAGGTTTGTAGGTTAAAAGAAATCCACTCCAGAGACTATCAAGGCATGATGCCTAGATCACCAAGTTAAGACGCTTGGCTAACACGAAAAAGGTCGGGGGTTCGAGTCCAGCCCCGCACCTTTTTATATTGCGTTTGTTTGGCCCTAATCGGATTCCCCTTGTCCTCGCTTAACAATTTTGTGAACTGGTCCTATTACACTGGTAGTCCTCTGGTCACTGGTTGAGTGTAGACCTCCCTCCGGGCAGACTCGGGTTTGACCTCGGGCAGCCCCAAACCTTTTTCTGTGCATTTTTTTAGCATTATTTCACGATATAAAAATTATATTTATAAACCCTTAAATACCCGGATCAGTTTTGTAAAATTTATTCCTTTTAATCTTTTTAATACATTATTTGACACTTAAAATTCCAATTTAATTTTTATAAACTACATAAACATATTTGGTAATTTTTATAAAAACAGAAAATATAAATTAATATTTATTTAAAAACATGTTATAAGACATTATAAATTCTTAAATAAATAATGTAAATGATTTGTTTAGACAAATTAATTATGTTACTTTATTTATAAATTAAAATGTTTATTAAACAAATTATAATTAAAGGTTTAAGCATTATTAAGTTCTTTTAAAAATATAAATAATTATTTTGGTAAGAATAATTATTTAAAACATTTTAAAACCAATAAAAAATAATTAAATAATTATTTTTATAAATATATACACAAGTTCAATTAATTATATTTAAAACCAACATTTATTTAATAATCACTTTTATAATTCATTTAAATAAAAGAGATTATTTAATAGTTTAATTAAAACCTTTTCCATTCCATAATTTATTTATTAATTATTTTTAGAATGATTATATAAATAAATCTAAGTGTACTATTATTCTACCATTCCATAATTTTATTATTTTTAGAATGATTATATAAATGAATTCAAACATAGTTACTATATAATTAATTAGAAATCTTAATTAATTCTAATTAATTTTATAAACTAGTTTTATAATTCATTTAAATAAAAGAGATTATTTAATAGTTTAATTAAAACCTTTTTCATTCCATAATTTATTTATTAATTATTTTTAGAATGATTATATAAATAAATTCAAGTAAACTATTATTCTACCATTCCATAATTTTATTATTTTTAGAAGGATTATATAAATGAATTCAAACATAGTTACTATATAATTAATTAGAAATATTAATTAATTCTAATTAATTTTATAAACTACTTTTATTATTATTTCAAAACTAGTCATGGACATATATTTTCCTACAAAATATATATACAGTCCCATATCCAATCCCAAACCCTATAAAACCCTATGAGACCCTAAATCTTAGGATTTCCTTATTTTTCATTTAGACATACATTAAATTTAGAGAACAATTACCCATGTAGGTTTATTGTGAGAGATCCACACGAGGCCTATTCATCTTTGTCAATTTTTACCATTACTAGCTTTATTACAGGTGAGTTTACATAGCCACTTTTTTCCTTTTTATACTTTTGGGGTGAAACATGTCTATAACTATATTTCATACACAATTCAATACCTTTGTTCTTATGCTAAGATCTTTATGCTTTATGTCTTAAACTGCTTGGTGACCATACGTGTGTTCATGTTAGTACAATCATTAACTTATGTTGCAAGCCTCAGGTAGTACATTTTATGATCATTTATACGGGAATCCGATACATTACTTAACACTAAACCTTGGCGGGTTTTTGTGTATACATTTTAATACTTTTCATAACACAATCAGTTGGAATGTATATATATTTTCCTATTACATGACTTGATGGTATGCCTTGAAACCGTGTATGTTTTCACATTTATGCTTTAGACATGCTTTGAACATACTGAATTATAAACTATACTTAACTTTGTTTGGTGTCAAAACCTATGTTACTCACCAACTCCGTGTAGTTGACATTTACTTACATGTTTCATGTGCACCCGTTTCAGCACCATGCTTGATCACTTAGGACTATGGACTTAGTATTAATAAATTCGAATTTTGATTATGTTATGTTTCCTATGAACAACATGTTTCTATTTTCCTTGTAACAAATATTTAATATGATTAATAAATATTACAATGCATTTAATAGTTGATCATGTGCTTTTGAACAACCGCGTCAGCCCCGACGTATAATCCACCGCCGGCTAATGTAAGGTCAAATATCCCTTGTTTAAGTGTCGGTTTTGTATAAATTTAATAGTTTTACTTTGTGTATCGAGTCGGTTTTATGTTGGTATTTGTATTTGTGTCTGTTACAGGTATTCAATGCTAAATGAGTGGATAACGAAGCATAAATGAGAAGGCACGAAAGTACACGGGTCAAGAGTGTAAAAATATCAAATTCCTAGAAAAATGAGTCTTCGCGACACGCGAAGACCGGGGATAGGCATTTCGCGACACGCGAGGAAGTGAAGAAGGGTGCCCAACTACTTTGTCCTTCGCGCCACGCGAAGGATTGGCTTGTGAAATTCGCGACAAGTGATGGGCCTCTGAATCAGCAAAAAGCCATAATTTCTAATTAAAACCGAATTCAACCCTATTTCGCAAATAACTTTCATTCAGCCAATTTCAGAACAACCAAGGGAGATTTTCAGAGGCAAGAGGAGTTTCCTGATTAAGTATTGAAGCTATGCTCGTGTGTCTGACAAGCATGTGTGGCTAAGCTGCGTGTGGCCTCTTCCCGGTGGATGGTTCATTTAGGTTTTCGTATTTGATTTAGTTGTTCACATGTTTTATATCTGTTAGTTTCTAACAATAACTGATTGATTGATGTAATGGTTGAATTAGACAATTTTATCTATGTGTTTTGGGTTTGCTTGCTTTACAATCTTGTTCAGTTGATAACAAAACTTAGTAGCAGGGTTAGGTGACTAGTGGGTAACTTGACACTGATTAATTGGGTAATTGGATTATACTGGTTATGACAAACTAGTTGCATAGGTTTTCTGACAAAGAATCTGTCTTCAATTATTGATTCAACTGATTTTCCAACACTATGTCTATGTGGTGTCTAAACTGGATAACTAGATTGTATGTGAAACCTCAAATATGAAATTTGGGAGGGAGTTACATCTTTATTTGCTCTGTGTTTCATTCTAATTTACTAATCTAAGCAGTTTAACTTTCCACTGATTCCCTGTGGATTCGACAACCCTACTTCTCTGTCTATTGTCTAAGGTAGCTAAGGAGTAGTTTTTATTATAGTTTTTGATTGACCTTGACACCGCGATTATAATGGCGCCGTTGTCGGGGAGTCGGTGCGCTTAGTTTTGTTGCTATAGTTAGTTGATTTTTCTAGTTTAGTTGATTTTGATTCTTTTAACAAAAACCCAAAAAGATTTTTCTTGCTTTTATTTTTATTTTGTTTCGTTCAGAACTACTTAGGTGTGCTACTTGTGCAGGTCGGCATGGATATGGATTATCAAAATGACCAGTATTACTATAAGTCGTGCAGTAACTGTGGCATCACTAGCCACTGGGCTCGAGATTGCTTAAGATATAATTCACATGGTGGTGGTCCGAAGTATCCAAACTATCAGGAAAATTACAATCAAGACTACCACCCGAGCGGGCCACCTGAACAAGACAAGTATCAATCTGAACTGGATGTCAACCGGTCAGATATGATAGAGCTGGCCAAGGCGATCCATGCAGTAGTGCAACAACAAGAGATGCAGGCAAAACATCATCAAACCTTGCTAGATCAAGTTGTCCACTTAAGTGGGTTTGTTGCAAGCATCATCAAAGAAGTAGGTAAGCCTTGTAGTGCACATCAGTCCTCAAGTGCTGAAATCACAAACAATGCACTCCTCCATGCTGTAAGTTTTAATTCCTCATTTGAATATCATGGTCGTGAACAGACTCCACCACTGGTTGTAGAGGAAGTGGTGGAGCACGGTGAATTTAAATCTGATACTAATTAGGATTTTGTGTCACAAAATAACTTGAAAACTAAAAAGGTGAATAAACCTGTGAAAATCCCATTTCCTGATACTGTAATCAAACCGTTTTTAAAAGAAAAAGAAAAGGATCCAACATAGGATAAAAGATGGGAAAAGTTTGAAAAGCGTAAAATTAACTTACCATTTTTAAATACGCTTAGACAAGATTCTGAGAATGTTGAATGTCTAAAAGGTTTGAGTACCCGAAAACGATGGCATAAATGTCTTGAACATGTAAAGCTGAGTGTTCGTGTGAATACCGTGTTTACGGGTACCCTTCCCCCGAAACTCCAAGATCCAGGAGCACCTATTATTTCAATACAAATAGGTGAGATTAAACTAGATAAAGCATTGCTGGATCTTGGAGCATCTGTTAGTATAATACCAGCGAGTATGTATGATCAGCAAGAATTTGGTCGATTACAGGGAGTTAACACCACTGTGGTGTGGGCTGATCCGACTCCCACACATCCTCGTGGGATTGTAAAGGATGTGATTGTGGAGGTAAAGGAATTTTACTACCCGGTGGATTTCTTGGTGTTGGATTGTGTCAAGAACAACGAACCAACTATTTTTTTTGGGTAGACCATTCTTGGCCACTGCGCAGGCAAATAATAATTGTGCTGAGGGAATAGTGAGGATGAGATTTGGGCTCAGAAAATGAGTTTTCAGATATTTTCAAACTTGCCAACCCCGAAAGCTAACCAATGTGGACCACCTGAAAGGGTGAATCTCACAGTCGAGAATGCTTTTGTTGTGTTTGACAGGTCAACTGAGTGGAAGGATGGTGAGACTCCGGACAAGGGAAGGAAGAGGGTCAGAAAGAGAAGGCGGAAACGGAAGAAACTACTAGTTCAATATATATAGCGGGAACTCTTTGCTTTATTTGTGCAAGCTTGGAGGAAATTCGATGAGGAGCAGAATTTAAGTGTGAGGAAGGAGGACTGCAAGCATCCCACCCGACCACCATGACATTAATCAGGTACACCACGTCTGGCTAAAGACGGTAAACTTAGCGCTCTTAGGAGGCAGCCTAAGATTAGTATGTTTTAAATTCTTGTCTAGTTAAATGAACTTTGCGGGTGTGTTCAATAGAAACCCTCACGAGACTAAAATCGTCCACTCGGGCTACCGAGGGGTTTAAAGGCTTGATGCATACGCTAAATGCATCCGTGATTCCTACAAAAGTGAGTTAGGATTTTTATTTTTTGGGTGTTTTTAGTGTGTGAACCGGCCAAGTGTGGGAAAGTCCCATGGATGATCATGCACGTGGGGTGCAATTGGGTGCGTGTGCGAGTTTCTAGAGGATTTGAACAAAATTGGATTTTTAGTGTGAAAATTTTTCCAAGTATAAAATTGCATTTAACTTTCTGTCAACACCACCTCTTCGTGGTACGCGAAGACGCTTCCTCCATTTCTCACGACACGCGAAGAACAAAGTCAACAAGTCGGGTCAAAGTTCTACTCCTCGCGGTACGCGAGGACTTCTCCCAAGTTTTTCGCGGTACACGAAGACCCTAAATTAAGGTTAAATTTTGTAATTTTTCAATTTTTGTAATTTTGAGTCGTGTGAGTCCGTCTTGTTTTTTATTTTTATTTGATTCTTATTATTGCTTCGATATGATGCTTGTGGGTTTTTTTTGAGCTTATATTTGCAGGTTTTGATTGATCCACCCGTGCTCAATCTCCATTCGGGTGGTGATTTCTGATTCTTGCTCGATTCTTTTGTACAAGGCAACCCGTTAACATCTGTTGAGCACGATCGCGAATGAAATGCTATACGATCGCATATCCAGCTAAGTTTTTCTTTTATTTTTGTATTTTCTTTTGTTTTAGTGTCGCTCTTCCTACATTGAGGACAATGTAAAGTTTAAGTGTGGGGAGGGGAGACCTTGTCCAGGTCTGGATTTAAGTCTATATTTTGAGTCATAAATTTCAAAAAATCCATAAAAAAATTTCAAAAATGTCCCTGATTAGAATTTTTGCAAACAAGTGGAAAATGATAGTATAATTGGGAATTTGTGTGTGGAATTAAATGAATAATAATGATAATCAAGCATGTCTAATTTGTAATGTTTTGGTAGACCCAGCTGACTTAAAGAGATTAAACATCCTGCTAGTGTATTTAGATTTAATTGGAATAAATAATTCAGGATGTCTTGTGGGTTCTCATCTTAGGAGTGCCGGTAAGGTCGAAAATTTCAATATATGGTGATAGGTACCTCTATAAGCAAGCATTTATAAGTTTTTGAAATCTTTTTGGCACACTGCTTTTTTTATGAAAATAAATCCAAAAGTTGGTGGCGCCCGCATTCTATAATCCATCATTCATGAGCTTAATTAATTGAATTGAAAGCTTAGGTTTCGCCAACGTGTTACCCTCCGGGATAGCGACTTGGTTGATACACCCATGGGCAGGACTTAAGTGATCAGTTTTTAGATATCTAAGTTAGGTTTATGTGTTACCCTCTGGGATGGTGACTTGGAAGATACACCACTAAACCGAATCTTACGTACTTCATTGCTAAAAGCTCATTTCATTCATTCATCGATCCATAATTTCATCCGATTTTTGAAACTTATAGATTAGTGCTTATTGAGGTGGAAAAATCTATAAGGCTTAACCCGCGCCTAAACATGACCTTGAGATGGGATTAAGCTGAGTCGTAGCTTTGTGAGTGTGAGACACATAGATTGACTGTTGCTTGGTAATGTATAATATATAGATCACATAATTGGGGGCTCGAGAGTCGGTGTTTGGGTTTAATCGGATCGAAATACCGATTGTTACAATTAACGTGTTATGAAATCTGTGTTGTGTAGAATGAAAGTATAAAATCAAGTTTTCCGATTACGATTCCATTGCATTATTCTTTTTCGGGACGCAACATGTTAAGTGTGGGGATGTGATGTAAGATCAAATATCCCTTGTTTAAGTATCGGTTTTGTATAGTTTTAATAGTTTTACTTTGTATATCAAGTCGGTTTTATGTTGGTATTTGTGATTGTGTCTGTTACAGGTATTGAGTGCTAAATGAGCGGATAACGAAGCATAAATGAGAAGGCATGAAAGTACAGGGGTCATAAGTGAAAAAATATCAAATTCCTGGAAAAATGAGTCTTCGCGACATGCGAAGACCGGGGAGAGGCATTTCGTGACACGTGAGGACGTGAAGAAGGGCGCCCGACTACTTTGTCCTTCGCGCCACGCGAAGGATTGGCTTGTGAAGTTCGCGACACGCGAAGGGCCTCCAAATTAGCAAAACGCCCTAATTTCTAATTAAAACCGAATTCAACCCTATTTCGTAAATAACTTTCATTCAGCCGATTTCAGAGCAACCAAGGGCAATTTTCAGAGGCAAGAGGAGTTCCGGATCAAGTATTTAAGCTATGCTCATGTGTCAGACAAGCATGCGTGGCTAAGCTGCGTGTGGCTTCTTCCCGGCGGATGGTTCGTTTAGGTTTTCATATTTGATTTAGTTGTTCACATGTTTTATATCTGTTAGTTTCTGACAATAACTGATTGATTGATGTAATGGTTGAATTAGACAATTTTATCTATGTGTTTTGGGTTTGCTTGCTTTACAATCTTGTTCAGTTGATAACAAAACTTAGTAGCAGGGTTAGGTGACTAAAGTGGGTAACTTGACACTGATTAATTGTGTAATTGGATTATACTGGTTATGACAAACTAGTTGCATAGGTTTTCTGACAAAGAATCTATCTTCAATTATTGATTCAACTGATTTTCCAACACTATGTCTATGTGGTGTCTAAACTGAATAACTGGATTGTATTTGAAACCTCAAATATGAAATTTGGGAGGGAGTTACATCTTTATTTGCTCTGTTTTTCATTCTAATTTACTAATCTAAGCAGTTTAACTTTCCACTGATTCCCTGTAGATTCGACAACCCTACTTCTCTGTCTATTGTTTAAGGTAGCTAAGGAGTAGTTTTTATTAGAGTTTTTTTATTGACCTTGACACCACGATTATAATGGCGCCGTTGCCGGGGAGTCGGTGCGCTTAGTTTTGTTGCTTTAGTTAGTTGATTTTTCTAGTTTAGTTGATTTTGATTCTTTTAACAAAAACCCAAAAGATTTTTCTTTCTTTTTTTTTATTTTTATTTTGTTTCGTTCAGAACTACTTGGGTGTGCTACTTGTGCATGTCGGCATGGACATGAATTATCAGAATGACCAGTATTACTATGAGTCGTGCAGTAACTATGGCATCACTAGCCACTGGGCTCAAGATTTCTTAAGATACAATTCACATGGTGGTGGTCCGAAGTATCCAAACTATCATGAAAATTACAATAAAGACTACCACCCGAGCGGGCCACCTAAACAAGACAACTATCAATCTGAACTGGATGTCATTCGGTTAGATATGATAGAGTTGGCCAAGGCAGTCCATGCAGTGGTGCAACAACAAGAGATGCAGGCAAAACATCATCAAACCTTGCTAGATCAAGTTATCCACTTAAGTGGGTTTGTTGCAAGCATCATCAAAGAAGTAGGTAAGCCTTGTAGTGCACATCAGTCCTCAAGTGCTGAAATCACAAACAATGCACTCCTCCATGCTGTAAGTTTTAAATCCTCATTTGAATATCCTGGTCATGAACAGACTCCACCACTGGTTGTAGAGGAAGTGGTGGAGCACAGTGAATTTAAATTTGACCCTAGTTAGGATTTTGTGTCACAAAATAACTTGAAAACTGAAAAGGTGAATAAACCTGTGAAAATCCCATTTCCTGATACTGTAATCAAACCGTTTTTAAAAGAAAAAGAAAAGGATCCAACATAGGATGAAAGATGGGAAAAGTTTGAAAAGCGTAAAATTAACTTTGCATTTTTAAATACGCTTAGACAAGATCCTGAGAATGTTGAATGTCTAAAAGGTTTGAGTACCCAAAAACGATGGCACAAATGTCTTGAACAGGTAAAGCTGAGTGTTAGTGTGAATACCGTGTTTACAGGTACCCTTCCCCCGAAACTCCAAGATCCAGGAGCACCTATTATTTCAATACAAATAGGTGAGATTAAACTGGATAAAGCATTGCTGGATCTTGGAGCATCTGTTAGTATAATACCATGGAGTCTGTATGATCAACATGAATTTGGTCGATTACAGGGAGTTAACACCACTGTGGTGTTGGCTGATCCGACTCCCACACATCCTCGTGGGATTGTGAAGGTAAAGGAGTTTTACTACCCGGTGGATTTCTTGGTGTTGGATTGTGTCAAGAACAAAGAATCAACAATTTTTTTGGGTAGACCATTCTTAGCCACTGCGCAGGCAAATAATAATTGTGCTGAGGGAATAGTGAGGATGAGATTTGGGCTCAGAAAATGAGTTTTTAGATATTTTCAAACTTGCCAACCCCGAAAGCTAACAAATGTGGACCACCTAAAAAGGTGAATCTCACAGTCGAGAATGCTTTTGTTGTGTTTGACAGGTCAACTGAGCGGAAGGATGGTGAGACTCCGGACAAAGGAAAGAAGAGGGTCAGAAAGAGAAGGCGGAAAGGGAAGAAACTACTAGTTCAATATATATAGCGGGAACTCTGTGCTTTATTTGTGCAAGCTTGGAGGAAATTCGATGAGGAGCGGAATTTAAGTGTGAGGAAGGAGGACTGCAAGCATCCCACCCGACCACCATGACATCAATCAGGTACACCATGTCTGGCTAAAGACGGTAAACTTAGCGCTCTTAGAAGGCAGCCTAAGATTAGTATGTTTTAAATTCTTGTCTAGTTAAATGAACTTTGCGGGTGTGTTCAATAGAAACCCTCACGAGACTAAAATCGTCCACTCGGGCTACCGAGGGGTTTAAAGGCTTGATGCATACGCTAAATGCATCCATGATTCCTACAAAAGTGAGTTAGGATTTTTAACTTTTGGGTGTTTTTAGTGTGTGAACCGGCCAAGTGTGGGGAAGTCCCATGGATGATCATGCGTGTGGGGTGCAATTGGGTGCGTGTGCGAGTTTCTAGAGGATTTGAACAAAATTGGATTTTTGGTGTGAAAATTTTTCTAAGTATAAAATTGCATTTAACTTTCTGTCAACACCACCTCTTCGTGGTACGCGAAGACGCTTCCACCATTTCTCATGACACGCGAAGAACAAAGTCAACAGGTCGGGTCAAAGTTCTACTCCTCGCGGTACGCGAGGACTTCTCCCAAGTTTTTCACGGTACGCGAAGACCCTAAATCAAGTTTTTCGATTATGATTCCATTGCATTATTCTTTTTCGGGATGCAAAATGTTAAGTGTGGGGATGTGATGTAAGGTCAAATATCCCTTGTTTAAGTATCGGTTTTGTATAGTTTTAATAGTTTTACTTTGTATATCAAGTCGGTTTTATGTTGGTATTTGTATTTGTGTCTGTTACAGGTATTGAGTGCTAAATGAGCGGATAACGAAGCATAAATGAGAAGGCAGGAAAGTACAGGGGTCAAAAGTGAAAAAATATCAAATTCCTGGAAAACTGAGTCTTCGCGACATGCGAACACCGGGGAGAGGCATTTCATAACACGCGAGGACGTGAAGAAGGGCGCCCGACTACTTTGTCCTTCGCGCCACTTGAAGGAGTGGCTTGTGAAGTTCGCGACACGCGAAGGGCCTCCAAATTAGCAAAAAGCCCTAATTTCTAATTAAAACCGAATTCAACCCTATTTCGTAAATAATTGTCATTCAGCCGATTTCAGAGCAACCAAGGGCGATTTTCAGAGGCCAGAGGAGTTCCGGATCAAGTATTGAAGCTATGCTCATGTGTCAGACAAGCATGCGTGGCTAAGCTACGTGTGGCTTCTTCCCGACGGATGGTTTGTTTAGGTTTTCGTATTTGATTAAGTTGTTCACATGTTTTAGATCTGTTAGATTTTGACAATAACTGATTGATTGATGTATTGGTTGAATTAGACAATTTTATCTATGTGTTTTGGGTTTGCTTGCTTTACAATATTGTTCGTTTGATAACAAAACTTAGTAGCAGGGTTGGGTGACTAAAGTGGGTAACTTGACACTGATTAATTGGGTAATTGGATTATACTGGTTATGACAAACTAGTTTCATAGGTTTTTCTAATAAAGAATATGTCTTCAATTATTGATTCAACTAATTTTCCAACACTATGTATATGTGGTGTCTAAACTGAATAACTGGATCGTGTGTGAAATCTAGAATCTGAAGTTTGGGAGGGTGTTACATCTTTATTTGATCTGTGTTTCATTCTAATTTACTAATCTAAATAGTTTAACTTTCCACTGATTCCCTGTGGATTCGACAACCCGACTTGCCTGTCTACAGTCTAAGGTAGCTAAGGAGTAGTTTTTATTATAGTTTTTTATTGACCTTGACACCGTGATCACCGGCCGGGGTGTAACATTTTTTGCCTCCACCCTTCTTACGCAAAACCCAAACCGAACCCCCCTACCGTCGAAAGGCTGCCGGAGCACCACCCAGCCGCCGTGTGGCTTCCGTCTGCAACCGCACCACCACCGTGGGCCGCCAGCCGCCTCCGTGAAGTTGCCTTCCCTTTGCTCGTCATCAGCTCCACCCAACCGGGTACGTCCGCATAAACCGTTTTGTGATCATTCGGTTTAGAGCTAGATCTCGTGAGACGAGATAGAGTTATGCGGGTTCATGAACAAGTCATCTAGCGTGACGTTTGTTGCATCCATCGTGTGAGTTTAGGTTTTGCATCAAAATTATAAACTCTAAACATCCTATGGTTGTGTTTTATATTTATTATTGTCTAAACGCTGTGTAATCGGATCACTGTCGGATAAAGTTCCAAACTTTTTATCGTATGCTATTGTTTACGCTTCCGCCATTGTAAATCTGATTTTATAAAGTAATGTTTTAAATGTTAAAATCAGTGCATGATTACCAACATCCTCCTCTTTGTCCGTAATGGGGGAGCCTAAGAAACTCAGCGTTACGCTAGTTAGTATAGCCATTCGTGGCTAAACTCTTTATATTGCTGCTGAAGATGAAGTTTGATGTATGTTAATGTTTAACGTATTAATCTAGTGGTATGTTTATGTCTTTGATTATTCGCTCTTAAAACCACCTTCTAGGTGGGTTTTTTTATTATTTTCTAAACTTGTCTTTACACTTGCGAGTGTTCTTGATTTTGAAGCGTAAGACAGTAAAACCATTTTAATCGAACTTCTCTTGAAACTTGTACGTCTTTATACAAGAAGAGTTTGATAAGGAAAGGCTTGGTTAATACTAATAAAGTCATACGTCTTTATACGAATTTGTTATGAGACCAAGAATTGGTGAACTCACGTTGGGAACGGTACGTCTTTATATATGGTCCAGTTGTTACACCGCCTTCCGGCGAACAAAGTCTAATCACTCTTTCACTACTAATACTTAAGAATTTATGTTCGATGTCTTAAACCAACTTGGAGATAGCATTCAAAGAGTTGAGGGTAACGTTGTCCCTAACTGGGAATCATTACCATTTTATTATTAAAGATTATAATCCGTGAACCAAATGTTGTGAGAATGAAGCTCTAACGGTTTGCCGTTCACACATTTGTATTAGTCATACCACCGGATTAGTCAACATAACATTATCATATACCAAGTAGATTCGTAGTCCAAAGCAATACTCTTCATGACCTGATCATTCTTAAGATATTTACTTTCTTGCTATTTACTATTCTGCTATTTAATTTTCTGTTACACACTTCACGCACATTTTTACTCTTCTGCCATTTACTTTACCGTTATTTACTTTTCTGTCATTTACTTTTCTACTTCACAAGCACACAAAACTCACTCACTAATTAAACCTGCTAAACGATAAAAAAAAGTTGGGGATTAAAACTAAACCGTCTCCATTGGTTCGATACTTGGTTCTTACCTAAACTATATTACGCTGCGATAGGTACACTTGCATATTGTGTGTGTTTTAAGTTAAAGTAATTATCATTTTACAAGTTTAAAACCTTATCTCGTGAAACCATCAACATCTCTAAATATATATATCTATATATATATATATATATTATTTACTATCTCACACACACACTGTCACTAGGCATCCCACGCCTCCTTCGCTGTCACCAAGTCTCGGATTTGCTTTAGAAGTTCATCTTCAATCGTGGTCTTTAATATGAATAAGGCTTTACAAACCTTAACCGTCCACTTGTGAACTACCTCGTTGGTATGGATCCTATGTTGTTGTGTGTTTGCAACCTTAACAACTTCGCACATATCTTGGCCCTGTAGATACAAACTCATGCACGTCGACCAAGTGTTGTAGTTTGTGTTGTTAAGTTTCTTTACGCCTCCATCCACGTGGAAATCCGCCATCTTCAACGGGTTTTGGCTCTGATACGACTTGTTAAGTTTACACAAGTGAAAAGATCAACAATTGAAGCTAAAGAACAAGAACACGATTGGTGCTTTAAACATTCAAGCCACTCTTTTCTGAATTATGATTCACGAATGTAGGAAAATAATAAACAAACTAGATAAATTAAACAAACTCTAGATAAACTCAAGTGTTTTTATCTCTTAGAGGCTGTGGTATACTCTAGTAAGTGAGGGGAAATGTGGTTGTCACGTGGCGCCACATCATCTCCATCAGTCTCACACTAACCTGACTTGGCAAGAGAAATACACAAATGAATGAGTGTGATGTGAGCATTAAATGCATTTTCTAATTTAATATTTATTAATAAACTTATATAATAAAGATAAATAAAGTTACATTAAATAAAATATCATTAAATAAAATTTCATAAATTAAAAAAAACATAAAAAAACTGATATTAAATTAAAAAACATGATCTTGTGAACGTTCGTAATTATGCTCAATCAAGTCCTACTTTAGTACGTCATGAATATCCCCGTGTTGTATTTCTTGACGGTTTTTTCGCTTTTGATCTTCATCAATTTTTTTGTACATGGGCTCCTCTTCATTTGTGTTATATTGACAAATTGCCACTTCTTGGTCCTCCAAAATCATATTATGCAAAATTATATAAGCATACATTATGCTTCTAATTTTCTTTTGAGACCAAGATCGAGCTCGTCGTTGAATAACATGCCCCTTATTCTTCAACAGACAAAACACTCGTTCGATATCTTTCGTTTCCGCATCATGAGTTTTTATTGTAAGTTATACGTTTAATACCTTCGGGACACGTAAGAGACTTGATATTTGTAGCATATTTGGGATATATTCCATCAGCAAGATAATACCCACGTTGGTAAAGTGTACCTCTAAGTTCAAAAGACGAGTTAGGTGCGGTTTCGTTTATCATATCGTCAAATATAGGCGATTGATTAAGAACGTTAATGTCATTGTTGAAACCCGCAACGCCAAAGAACGCATACCAAATCCATAAGTCATACGAAGCCACAGCTTCAAGCATAATAGTAGGACGAGTATGATCCCCTTGTGAAAACTGACCTCGCCACGCATTGGGACAGTTTTTCCACTCCCCATGCGTACAATCGATGCTACCGAGCATCCCGACAAAGCCGTGTTTAGCTTCATGGGCTGCATATAATTGTTGAATGTCGCTAGCCGACGGTTTACGTAAATATCTCCTATGGTACAATTGAATTATAGCTTTAGAAAATTTGTAAATACAAGACCTGATAGTTCGGGGGGCATCTTCAAGTAATCGTCGAACGATTCACTAGCGGTGTCATTCACCATTTGACGAACGGCGGCAATATACTTTTGCACGGACATAAAACCAATCCGACCTCTCGCATCAACCCGTTGGCGGAACCAAGACACCTGTCTCTCTATATCATTTTTAATTCTGAAAAACAAATTTCGACTCATTCGAAACCGGGTACTAAAGTGCACCTTGTCGTAAGTACACTTTTCGTCAAAGTAATCTTTGGATAGAAGTGTGTTAGCAGCCGTCTGATCACGATTAAGACGAGCTCTTCATTTAAAAATTTGTGAGGATCCATCTTCTTCCCACCATTGAAGCGCCACCGTTGAGAAATCACGAAACATCATATTCCGGGCTTCGTCGCTTGAATATGATGACATTTTAAAAAAAAATGTATAAAGTTGTATGAGAGTGATGTGAATATTTGTGAAATGTATTAGGTAAAGTGAGTATATTTATAGTGGTATAATTACTAAAAAAAATGATTTTTTAATATACCGTAGCACAACGGTATTATTTAAAAAAATAGTTGTTACTTTGGTATAGTCTTCCTCTCCTTCCCGTGAAGAAACTCACGATGGAACCTCACCCACCCCCTCATGACATCAAGGGGGCGGTGTTGCCTTCTCCCTCACGCCGTGAACAACCCTCACGCACCCCATCACGGAATGCATACCACATGCTCTTAATAATCGGCACAAATAGTTTAGATGAGATCGAGTAACAACACTCTTTATTTAGTTTTTATCAACTATTCTTCATTAGTTCTCAAGTATTCTTCAACTTTTCCGTTATGCTTTAAATTAAAACCGCATAGTGAAAAGTTTATAAAACTAATATTGTTATAAAAATTAGAAAAAAAATATGTGTAGAAAGATTTAGACATCAAAGGTGAAACATATATGACGTTTTAAACTAAGCATGGTGATTTTGTGAATATGTACAAAATTCAGCGGAGTAAATTTTGTGAATATCTACAAAATTTGATTGTTAGCATCTACATATTAGTTGATATCATTTTCATCTCGGTAACTTCGATATCACAAGAGTGAATCGACATCAACATATCCTGCCTAAATCTCGTAGTAAGATCATATCTTTAGTGATTAATGTAAAGTAATAGTTTTGTGACAGATTTATAGCAATGTTCAAACTTTTATAAATGATAAAAATACTAAATTAGGTTATTACCGATATATCTTTTAGGTTTGAACTGTCAAGGTTATGAAGCAATGTGGCCGGCGTTTTCATGCTTTGTTTGGACATGTCCGTCGTTTCGAAGATATATATTATGGCGAGTTTCCTTAGTCAAAGGTATAAACGCTTGGAGTTTGAATATTCAGAATTTTCCCTGTAATTAACTCATATGGTTACATCCAATTATTTCAGATCGAAGGTGAGGATCTTAACACCACAATTGTATTCATTGTATTTTACAAAATAATACTAACATCAACGCTTATCGCATCAAGGCACTCATGACTCATTAGAGTCGTAGCCAAGTTTGCAGTTGAACATATTTTGCAATCGTTATTATTACGGTGGGTATGGCCACCGTGTAGAGTTTCCACAAAATCAGTTAGAAAGGTAGGGAGCTGAAAAACTGGTACACTGCCTAAATTGTGAATATCTACAATAACAAAAGTCTTTAAGTGTTAGGTTTTCATTTATGGGGTATTTATTGACATATTTCAAAAGTTTTAAATTAATATTTATCATAAATTCATGTTTAAGTAAATAACCTAAGTACTTATAGTATGGTTTAATACAAACATTAAGTGGATATGCTCTGAGTTTATTATTTTTAACAGTTCATTTATAAATGCATGTTATTTAGATAGATGGCATAGAAAAAGATGATACATTGATCTCTATTTATAAGATAAGAAAATGATTATAACAAAATAGAATCATATAATATCCCGTAAGGCATAATGAGCTGAAGGATAAAAGAACAAGTTGAAAAAGGGCAGAATTTTGATTGTGACAACTTGATAACTCAGAGAAACCCTAGTCTACATTTTGATATCTTATATTTTTATAAACATTGGTGAATGATATTTTTTTTTATTAATATCATTATATAAGATACAAACAAATGGAAGCAAATAATATGTCTTAATGAAAAGATAATAATACAAACACTAATAAGTCTAAATGAACCTTTTCTGGAACAATATGCAATAAATACCCCAAAACGTACCCTTGATAAAATATGTTGAATACCTTAAACGAATTAACATACCCTTTGAGAAGTAAATAATTTTGCTACAATAAGAACAACATGTACATACAAAGTTGAATGTTATTGCATTGAAGATAAGAACCAATAATTTGCAACTTACTCTAATCTTCATGCTGTATAATTGTATTCCACTATCTTAGGGTATTTGTGTGACAACTGATCTGTTCTGAATGACAAATGTTTTATAGCTAAATTTCTTGCATTTTAAATAGTTTTAGTTACAAATTTGATAAGAATGGTTACGTATTGATGATTTTTATTGATTTACAGGTTTTGACGGAAAAGAAAACATTTAAGGATGATCGAAGTTGCTGGACGAATGATAGAAGAAAGGAGATGGAGAACCAAGAAGGTACGACCTGTACACCCAACAGGGTACGACTCATATGTGCATTGAAGCCCGTATCCACCCAACAGGGTACTACCAGTACGCAAGGAAGAAAGGCATGGCCCGTTAAATGACGGTATGACCCGTACACGAACCGGGAAGAAACCTATTTACGGCCTATTTAAAGAACCTTATGGGCTAGGTTTTCAGAGGACGGCCAAAGGCACAAATTGGAGGCTGAAGATACTATTAAGGAGCAGAAAACTCGTTGGGAAGCTCTAGAGACTCAAAGCTTGAAGATCTTGCCTTCCGGGTTTCGTATACACACGTAGTTCGATTCGGTTTGCTACTTGCTTTCATTCCTTACTGTTTTTTAGTTATGTTTACTTCTGAATTGTATTTGTTTACCATTATCATTGTTGGCTAAACTCTTTACAGCCATTGGATGAGATGATACTATGTTTAGATTGACTGTTGGATTGTTTGAGTTATGATTGTATGATTTTATGTAGTTGTTATCTTGAATCTTATAACGTGTATGATTACCTATTCATGTTGGATGTGATAATGATTTTCGTAGGTTGATTTGGTCTTGTTATGAAGTTATGCATGTAAGAGCAGGTTAATTTATCTTTAAGATATAAAAGTGCACTTATAATTAAGGCTTGATACCTAATAGGTGATAGATAAATCAATAACGTATCTTGTAAAACTGGTGAGCTACCTAGGGAATAGATCTGAATAACAAGGTCTAGAAACTTGATAGGGTTTTCTATAGTTTTCTAATCTCATATTGTAAATCGATAGGACGCATATCTGTCTAGGAATTCCCTAATTAATTGAGCTTGTGCAAGGAATTCCCTAATTAATTTATATTACGAATTGCACACCTCAAAATCATTGACGCTGTTACCGGGGAACGGTGATTATGAAAAACGTCAGAGTCAGTAGTTTAGTCATTTCTTTTTGTTTTATTTTATTAGTTATCTAGTGCCTGGGTTGTACGTGTTACTTATGCTTTAGAGTAAGTGCTTTAGTGCCTGTTAGGAACATGTATGACTAGGTCATCAAAAGTCGACCTCATCCCGCTAATTCCTGAACCTAAGCGCGAAATTCGCAAATGGATAAAGGAGAACACTGAGGCGAAGGAGGAGGAGAATCAACACTCAGAAGAGCAACACTTAGAAGAGGAACAAGAACCAACAACAATAGATGATCAAAGGATGATTGCTTATTACGTAAAGTAATCATTGGATGGAGCACAACTGAGCGTCACGAGACCGACTGTGGAAGCAAACAAAATTCCTTCCCAGATTATTCAAATGATTCAAAATGCTTGCTAGTACGATCGTCTTGCTAATGAAGAACCAAATTCTTATATTTCGTACTTCTTCGAAGTGTGTGACACCTTTCGTGGGATATCATGGCAGAAAAGTTCTTGTTGAAATATTTCCCTCCGTCATGTACAACTCAATTCAGGAACAAAATTCATGCTTTCGTGCAAGATCATGGTGAAACACTCTATTAAGCAGGGGAGCGTTTCAAAGAGCTGTTAAGAAAATGTCCACATCACGGACTGAAACTTTGGCTCCAGGTTCAAACTTTCTATAATGGTTTGTACCCACAAGCAAGACAAATAGTGGATACCACAGCTGGTGATATTTTTAGTAGTCTAACACCTATCGCAGCATATGAGCTGCTAGAAAAAATGGCTACAAATGATTATCAATGGCCTACCACCTGAGCTCGCCTACCTGCGTCAAAGGTCGGCCTTCACAAGGTTGATGCTCAAAGAGCTCTGGAAGCTAAGGTAGATGCCGTGGCCAGCCAAAATGATCAACTCATAAAGATTCAACCAACATGTGGAACTTGCAATGGCACACACAAGACAAGTGTCTGCCTGATCGGAACCTCTTCTACTCAGCATGAGGAGGTAGAGTTCATTGGAAATCAAAATGATCCTAAAATATCCCCTATAGTAACACATACAATCTAAGGTGGAGGAATCATCCTAACTTCAGTTGGAAGGATCCGAATAATGAAGGTCCACTAGGTTTCCCTCAACGTAATACCTATCAAGGAAAGGGAAACACCAGCTAGCTTGAAAGAAAGTCAAGGTTGGAAGAGTTTATGGAGAGCTACATTAAGAAGAATGATAAGCGCATGGAAAAGGGGGATGCCAAAATGAAACAACAAAGGATCCTAATGCAAGACCTCAACAAAACCGTGGAACAATTGGTGATATGTCCTAAATTATACATGTTTGCATGTATAATAATTCCCATATTATGGTACTAATTGATTAATAACCTTACAATTGATACATAAAACGTTAATATTTCGCAATTGCAGGTTATTCGGTGCTCCAAGATAAACAAAGCAAAAACCAGCTTAAAACATGAAGAAATCAAGCTTTCGGAGGACCAAACCCGAGCATTGACCCCCAAGAAGTCAAACCACATCAACATAGTCAAACCAGCAGCTAAAAGACGAGTCAGGGGCGCTGGCAGGGTATTGCACGACCGTGCAATGCCATGCACGGTCGTGCAACCCCTGTCCAGCCTCCCTAGGCTCCGATACATCGTCCTTTGTACCCTGTTTGATTCCTGAGGTGTTTGCACGCCCATGTAATCCAATGCACGGTCGTGCAATGCTCATTTTGAGGCCTATAAATAGATGGCTTGAGTTCTTCATTCCACACACCTCATATATCCCTTACACACCCCAAGAACATACCAAAGAAAGCTTATTTTGTAGTTAGATTGTAGTAGTAGTGAGTAGAGGGGCTCTTCCTCTTTGTTCCGCAATAGGGGAGCCTACGAAACTCAGCGTTATGCTAGTTAGTATGGCCATTCGTGGCTAGACTCTTTGTATTGCTAGGGTGAAGATGAAGTTTGGTGCATATTAATGTTTATATTTGTGAGTGTTCTTGATTTTTAAAGTGTAAAACCTTTTTAATCAAACTTCTCTTGAATCTTGTAGATGTTTATACAAGTAGAGATTGATAAGCCAAGGCTCGGTTAACACTATTAAGATTGTACGTCTTTATACGAACTTATTATGCGACCAAGAATTGGTGAACTCATGTTGGGAATGGTACGTCTTTATACTTGGTCCCATTGTTACACCGCCTACCGGTGAGCAAAATATAATCACCTATTTAACTCTAATATAAAGCATTTTACGTTCCATGTCTTAAACCAACCTGGAGATGACAATTCGAAGGGTTGAGGGTAATTGTTGTCCTTAACGGGAGGCACTACCACTTGTTAAATCTTTTAAATTTGCAAATCAAATGTCATGAGGACGGGGCTCTATCGGTAACCCAGGTTACACATTTGTAGTAGTAATATCGCTGGATTAGTCAACTTAACATTATCACGTACCAAGCGGATTCGAAACCCGAAGCAATACTATCGTAACCTAATCATATCCGACATATTTACTTTCCTGTTATTTACTATTCTGTTCATTACATTTCTGTTACACACTTCACGCACATTTTTATTTTTCTGCTATTTACTTTTCCTCCATTTACTTTTCTATCATTTACTTTCTTGTTCCACAAGCACACAAAACTCACTCACTAATTAAACCGGCTAAACGTTAACAAAAGTTGAGTATTGGAAGTCGACCGTGTCCGTTGGTTTGATACTTGGTTCTTACCTAAACTATATTACGCTGCGATAGGTACACTTGCCTATTGTGTGTTTTTATGTTTGAGTATTTATCATTTTTTAAATTTAAAACCTGATCTCATGAAATTATAATCTCTAAATATTATTATATAATATTTAACTACATAAAAAATCACACATCAAGTTTTTGGCGCCGTTGCCGGGGACACGGTGATTTCAAGAAAAAATCGAGTTAACGGATTAGCCTTTTTAACCTTAACATTTGTATGGTTTGTTTTGATTGTTCTTTACAGCAACTTTTATGGATGACAACTATGAGAGATGTTATGGATGATACCAAAATGACTATGAGTACCACTTTTCGGAGGTTTGGTGTGAGATATGTGGGGAACCCCACTACACTCAAATTGTTATCACTATCATGAGTTTTCGACAGATTTCCACCAACCCTACTGGAAACCATATGAGGAAACCACACCACCTAAAGAAATACAACACCCAGCTCTAGATTCCGACTCATGGACCCTAGGAAATCTGTTTCATCATTTGGAAGAAATTAAGGTTCAACTCCTAAAGAGCTCTCCAACTGAACAACAAGTGTTTCATAATTTGGAAGAAATTAAGGTTCAGATCCTAAAAAGCTATCCAAATAAACAACAAGATGATTCCTTCAAAGTCCAAGAATCGGAAGTTATAGTTCCAATATCTCTAGTAAGGTCGAGTGACTCTAAGGAGCCAGAACCTTCCATCTTCACAAGCTTGGGTCAGACGGAGGTGAGATCGGGTGATTCAGAAGTAACGACTACTACAACTTTACAGTCACTTTTTGACTTCTCTGAGAAGCTTGAAGCTAAACAATCAAAGGAGCCAGAAGAGCGAAGATATAAAGAAGAACAGGCAGGAATCCTAAATATGGAAGCACAGGAGGATGTAATCACCAACAAACAAATGAAAATGGTGGCACATCTTCCTTGCAACAGTGATAGCTGGCCTGTGACCAAGCATATCAGTGAATCATTCCATGAATCACATATGTCGCAGGATAGGGCACATCACTCTGAGGACCACTTCTCATGGAAGAAGCAACGTTCATCCCATAAAAATTGCATGACAAAATTATCATATCGGGGTGACCGTCTCCTTCGCTACATAGGTTTTTTGAAGGTTGGTCCAGGAAATTTCAATTGGTGGTGGCGTGATTTAATTACACTATTTTCTTTAGGTGTTGTTCTATAGGGCATTCTAAATTTGGCAAGTTTACAAAAATTTTCAAAATTTCAAATCAATCCATCTAAACTAAAATTAAAACTATAAAAATACTTTGGAAACACATAAATCAGTGATTCAACCATTTTAGCACAAAAACGTTGAAGGTAACTAAAATAGAAAATTAGGAAAAATCTTTGATTTATGAAATTGGGCCACTTAATGGGGGAATTTTTCTTGGACCACTGGGACAAACCGTCTACGACTGTTTGCCACATGATCCGGCTCATCGAAACCTTTCCGTCCCCTGGTCGGGGGCCCTCTAACTCAAAACGTAACTCTAGTTATGACCGTTTCAAGTTTGGACACTTTTTACCATGTCTTTCTCTGTCCAGCTGGTCCCGGATGGACTCCACTAATTCCTGGATCAACTTATTATCATTGTACGCTTGGTTATCAAATGGGTTGGATGAACCTCTCCATATTACAAGCCACCCATTTGACTGATTATCCCACCCGAAGAAAGACTGATGAAGCACGTACGGGTCTGGCCAGCGACCCTTAAATAAACGTGGCGCTTCCGGGAGGCAACCCGATGATCGTGAATAAATTGAGAGGTTGGTGCATACGGCAGAATCGTGGACCTCAGGTTTGACTTTTCAATTCTAAGTTTCTTTTACTTCAGCCCCCAGGTATGCCTTCTCGATACTAGAACCTTAGTAGCTTAACTACTACCTTTTATTTTCCTTGTCTGTTTTTATGTTTTCCCTTATGTGTCAGGTAGAATAGCATCACCAGATAGTCTCTCTACTTCTTTGAGGAATCACACTCCATCTCTACAACCTGAGGAATCGGAAACCACATCAAATTTCCATGAAATTCGATGAAGTCTTTGAAGCAAAGTGTTGACAGCACCAATAAGTTTTGGCCTTAGGTTATACACCGAGTTCATCTGGGGAGTACCCTTTCTTTTCCCTTAAAACTTCAGTCATTTAAATTCCTGCATAACATTCCATTACATGCATTTGTACATTGTGGGCAATGCATAGTTTTATGTGTCGGGTGGGGAATTAGGAGATTTATGACTACTTGTAACCTCAAAGCAGTAAAATTTCAACTCGTGATTTTCTACCCATTTGACAAAAATGTTACAAAAACCTACCTTTTGTAAAACCCGGAAAATTTTCTTCAAACCCTAATATTTAAAACCTCTTTGAGTTCGCACCTAATTAAATAAAATGAATACATGGCAAATAGAAACAAAAGAATATTATGCATAACGATTCTCTAAACCCTATCCCATCCGTTTTCATGTGAGGAATGTAGGATCAGTGAATACAAGATGATTCTATTTTAGTTGAGATTGGCGGAAACAATCAGAACTAAACAATGTAAACAAGTAAACAAGAAGAATACTAATAAATGCAATTTGTATTAAGCTTCAAAGATTACAGAGAGAACTCTAAAGAAAAAGAACACCTATATAATGACTCTAAGTACAACTTATATAGTAACTTAGAATCAAGACATACCCTTGATTCTAAGGATCAGATCTAACACAAACCGTTGATCTTGTATTCAAGCTATTCTACATGTAACGACAATAAATACTACAAAAGTTATCTTTACTTAAACGTCTTCTTAGGCATCATTGTTTGAGTCCTTGGAAGAAGAGCGTCATTGTCTTTTATTGTCTTACACCAGTAACATTCTTTCTATGTGGAGTGTGTCAGTGTTGCAGCAGAAAGTTGTCAGTGGTAATGGTTGCTTTATAGAAGCCAGTCAGCTGCAATGTTTGATCTTCAGAGGGAATGGCTATCAGCAGCAATGTTGTTGATCAGCAGCAAGACACAACTGTCCACAGCGGTTTATGATTTGCCTATCAGCAGCAACTTTGGTCTTCAGCAGACAAGGCTGTCCGCAGCAGATTTGTTCTTCCGCAGAAGAACATGTATCCGCAGCAGATAAGCTTATCCGCATTAGTTTGTCAATCTACAGCAAACTCTGAGGTCCACAGCATTTGTACTTAGAGAATTTTGTAGCCATCAGTCTTTATTTCTACAAACCCCCTAGACTGATGCTACCAAAACTCTCTTACTACTTTTGCTGCTGAAGCTTTTCCATGTTGTAGACTATACTTTCTACCTCATAGCCTCTTGGGTCTTGGCTGGGATTGTTTAGAGGAAGCTTATATATAGTCTTTATGTATTTGCTTGGCAATTTGAAGATGGCATTGCATAAACATTTCATCTTATGTCCTTTAACATCAATCAAGATAAACTCGTTAGTATCAGCCTTGAAGGACCAACTAGAGAATGGAGAATGGGATTGAAGAGGTTTGGCATCAATGATTACATCTTTACTAGGGTTGAAGTGATGTTTGATTGCTAGCAAAAGATGTCTCCCACCTTCATTCTCTGGCTTATGGGCTTCACCAAATCCAATATTCTTCTTAGATCCGAGTCTGGGAGTTGCAGTACATCATCAACAGATTTATAGATAGATCTTTTCAGTTCTTCCTTTCCCCTGAGGACTTCAAACCATTTGTCTTGAATGTTGTAGAACCAGACAACTATTTCTCTTGAGTCTTCTGGTGTGATGGTAGGTTTGGTTTTCTTCTTGGAAGGCTGCTGATGAGGAGGAGCTGGGTGGAGGGATTTGGACTTTGTGGGAAGAGAGGAATGAGGTCTAGGCTGGAGAGTGGAAGTATGGTGGGAGGACGAAGTAGTGGATGAGGGAGAAGGCTTGGGTTTCTTTGATTTGTGTTCAGCAGTTTGAGTTATCACCCTTTTCTTGGAGCCTGTCTTCCCCAATCTTTCTTCCTCTTCCTTCTTGACTTTGGAGTACAAGGCTTGCAAGTTCATGAAACTCATGGGGCCTAGCCTTTTTCCACTTTCTCCTCTGGCCTTCAAGAAGTAAATCATGACCTTCCTTTCTTCATGGGTCCTTATGTTGAATGCAATGGTCTTCTTGGATTTTTTCTTGGCTTTTTCTTCTTCTTCATCCCTTTTCTTATTTGACAATTGACCTTGTTGACCCATGAAGGCTCTGTAGATTTCTTTATTTGATAGTTTCTCAAAGTAGTCTGCATCCTCACCTTGAGAAATCAGAGACGCTATCCATTCTTCTCTCATTTCTTTGGCTAGTTGAGAATCAATTATTCTGAACTTAGCCTCTTACCTTTCTTCTTCTCCCTCTTCTTCTTTTTCTTTATTAAACTATTCCTGCGGCTGCAGAGCTAGGGCTTCATCTTCTTGTAATTGAGAAGCTGCAGAAAATCTGGCTTTTAGATCATCCAGCTGTTTAGCATACAGCTGGATATGTTGTTCTCTGAAGAGCATGGTAGCTTTTCTTTCTTGAATTTTTCTTAGCTCTACCATCTCCTCTTCTTCTCTTCTTCTTCTTCTTTCCTCCCTTTCCCTTTGCTCTTTCATCAGTCTCTCTTCCACCTCTTCAGTCATTACTCCCTTCCCCTTGGCTTTGGTTGATGCCTCTACTTCAGCTTCATCGATCACAACATCAGATGTTTTAGATACTGTTGGGATCTCTGCTTCAGCTTCATTGGCAGTTTGGGGAGTGGATGGGGGAAGGTTTCTCGCTTCATCTTCTTCCCATTCACACCCAATTACTTCCTACCAACTTTCCCTTACATCCTCCAACTCTGTTCTTCTAGATTCTGTTGCAGTGTTCAGAGTGGCGGTTGGTGAGGAGAGAAAAGAGAAATCTGAGTCAGAGGAGGCATCTTCTACAAGGCGTCCCTCCTTTTCAAGATGAGTTTTGATAGTCTTGATCATTGCTTGGCTCTCTAAGGAGTTGACATTCCAGATATGTGTTCTGAGCTTAAAAATGTTGTATAGGAAGTCTGAGTTGAGGAGTAGGATCTCATTGATGTGGTTGAAGAAGACAGATGATCCATCACTCAGAAAGAAGGTAGAGGGCCCAGTGCACGACCATCCTAGCATTGCCAGTCCCCTGACCATCTCATTGTGTATGAAGCTTCTCCGACAAACAGTTTCTTCGTCAGTTAAAGTACTGCTCCTGATCAGGTCAAGTCTACTTAGGGCCAGTCTTTGTGCTGCTGCTGTAGAAGAATCTGCGTGGTCTTTAGGATATGCCACCCTGTTTGCTTCTTCTAATAGTGCTTCAAACCAGGGCAGATTTTCCACCATTAAGTCTTGGAACCTGCAGATTGAAAGTTTTGCTAAGAGATCTAAAGAGGTGTTGATGCAGCTAGATAAATATAGTTCAAGCACTTGAAGAGGATTTACTGCATCCTAGTTCAACTCTTCTACTCCGCTGAACTCTTTCCCAATCCAGAATCTCTCAGATTGACCATCATACCCCCAAGCTAGTATGGAGTCAAAATCTAGCTTGTCTGCAGTCAGTGTGAATTTAGGGGCAGTGGTTAGACTTATTATGGCCACTGCTTCAGGAAGAATGCTGACTGATGGAGGTGTGTCTTCATGGTGACTTGTATCTGTCATCACAGGCTTGAACAACCAACTTCCAATCCTCAGTGATTTCTTCATCTTCATCTACTGAGTCTGGCAAGTCATGAACTTGAACAAAGGTAGGTTTGAATAAGAAACTTTGAAATGCAGCCTCCTCTTGTATCCAGTCCTCAAGGCTGTTAGCATCATCGTCTACTAGGACTATCTCCCCCTTTTTGGTTGCATCAGTGTAAAGGGTTGCATCTGTTTGAGTTCCCACTGATACAAGGGTAGGAGTAGGCATAGTTGGGCATTGATGGGCTTCATGCATAGAGACTTGGTGCCTTAGTTTGGACACTTCAGACTCTAGCATAGCCACCCTAACCATCAATTCCATATTTTTGAGTTTCAGACTATCTTCATCCATAGTTGTGGAATCCTTGGAGCTGGATGGGGTCTTAGGCCTAGCCTCTGCATCCCCATCACCATGGTTTTCTTGGCACATGTGATTCCTCTCAGTGAAGTGTGTTTCAAAGGAAACATCCTCACTGTGAGTTGCCATGGTTAGGGTCTTAGTGATGTTATCACTGTCCTCCTAGTTAGTTGATGTACCAGGAGTAGTGACAGCCCTTTCCACATTCACTTTATCAGTACTCCTAGAGTGAACTTTCTTGGGTGATGAACTTGGGTTAGGTGCACTAGCAGCCAAGTCAATCAATACCTCCGAGATAGTGGTTGTTTGAGAAGGTATATCATCTTGACAAGGTGCCTCTGCACTTAAGTTCAGAGAAGAAAAATAATGGAATGGCTCAGTGGATTGTTCTATGGATCTGGGATGTGGTCCTGATCCTAATAGAGAAGCTTCCAAGGAAGTCTCTCTAATGATGTGGCTATCCCTTTTGATATTCTTATCAGAATTTTGGGATTCTGAATGAGGGCTTTTAGGTTGGGATTAGGCCTTTGAGACAAGAAGAGAAGGAGTCTTCTTGCTCCTTTTTCTAGTATATTTTGCCGCAAGTGGGGCACTTTGTTCCAGTTGAACGATAACATCCAAAACAAGTGTAAGTAATTTTCGTGCATGTGCATCCTTAGTAGTATGCACAGGGGTTCGAACAGTGGAAGCAGCTTGTTGTTCAGGATGTGATGAGGAGGGTGTGGGATCAGTATCAGCTAGGATTGCTGAACTGTCACCCTGGGTGCTTTGTATGTTCATCATTGTAGATAACAATGGAACATTGACCCCTGAAAACTTTTTGGAAACAGTTCTCATACTTTGAAAAATGTTATTTTTATGTCAAAGCATAAGATAGATTTTTAAAGATTTTGAAAGATCTTTTAATTCGTTATTGAAAACCTCCTGCAAGAATCTTGGGTACATAAAAAATGATTGCTTTGCACCTTCTTGAAGGTTATATCTCAAACCTTCAAAGATGAGATATGCAAAGCTGAAACCCTGGCAAGAAACCATACCATGAACAGCAGAGGCAAGTGCAGAGCTCACTTGATGCCATCCACTTCTCTTATGGGATATGCATTGTAGAAGAGTGTGGCATAGAAACTTCCATGGAGGGCCCATCATCGCCTTTTCGATTGTGTACTCGTTCTGATTTCCAGTGTACCCTATGGATACAAAGGTCCTTATGTATTCTTCCTTCGAGTATGAAATGGCGGCACCCTCCTCTTGAAGCTTGAGATGTTTTCGTAGAGTAGCTTCAGTGATGGCGATGTCTTTGCCATCTACCTTGGCTTGGATTTGGGGTATCCCCTGTTCGGTAGAGTAGACGGCAGAGTTCCAGAAGTCCTCCATGTGAGGGATGTAAATGGTTGGGTTTACAGTGAGTGCATGATGTATCTTTGATCGATAGAGAGAGTCAATCATGTCATTGAATCCCTCGAACTTCTTTCCTTTGATTAAGTATGTCGTGAGGTTGTGATATGGAGAGAACTTATCATCGGGATGGTTTATGTCTACCTCTGCCATTTTGTTGGGTTTGGAGGGAAAGAGGAAGGTTTTTGAAGGTTGGTTAAGGATGGAAAGCTTTGAATGTTATGGAGGCTTGAGAGAAAGTGATGGGAGTTAGGGTGAAATTGAATGTAAAGAGGAGCTGAAGATATTTGATTTGTGTTATAACGGCAGAGGAGAGAAAAAGCAAAAATACTTTTGTAGTACAACTTTGTTCACTTTTTACTGTTACAGCTGTAATACACTAAAGCAGTCATGGTAAAGTCTGAAAGTAATTTTTTATTTTTTATTTTTTTTACAGCGGGTAAAGGTTAATTTGGACTTAGATTTACCCATCAGCAGGAAACTTGGTTGCTGCGGATGGTTAAGCCTATCTGCTGCAAGCTTGGTTGCTGTGGATGGTTAAGTCTGTCAGTAGCAAACTCAATTGCTGTTAATGGATGCAATAATCCACAGCAAGGATGTTGCTGCTGACAGCCTTAAATCTATCTGCCGGAAACTTGTTCCTGCTGATAACTTAAAGTAGTCAGTGGCAAATTCTTTGCTGCTGATGATTAAACCTGTCAGCAGCGAAAAAAGTTGCTGCTGACTTATAACTTTTATTTTCAACAAAGGACAAACACATTTACAAAACAAAATTTTAGAGACAGATTTTAATCAAAGTTCATCATACCAGTAGATTCAACTAAATATCTAAATCTACCTTTATCAAAAGGTTTTGTAAACAAATCAGCATATTGCCCATTGGTATGAACTTTGGTTAAAATAATTCTCTTTTTCTCAGCTTGATCTCTTATGAAGTGATACCTGATGTCAATGTGCTTTGTCTTGGAGTGCTGCACCGGATTTTTTGTGATTGATATAGCACTCATGTTGTCAATGTGAATGGGAGTTTCCATGAAAGTCATCCCATAATCAAGCATTTGGTTTTGTATCCAGATGACTTGTGTACAACAACTTGAAGCTGCAATGTATTCTGCTTCTGCTGTAGAAGTTGAGAAACATGTTTGCTTCTTGCACTTCCATGAAATCAGTCTCCCTCCCAGAAACTGACATCCCCCTGATGTGGACTTTTTGTCCAAGTTGCATCCCCCATAATCACTGTCAGTGTATGCATACAGATTGAACTTATCATTTTTAGAGTACCATAGCCCAAGTCTTGGGGCTCCCTTTAGGTATCTAAAAATTCTCTTGATAGCTTGAAGATGTGAATTCTTTGGAGCTGCTTGGAATCTTACACAAAGACATACTGCAAACATGATATCTGGCCTTGAGGCAGTGAGACACATGAGAGACCCTATCATTGCACGGTACTGATGTTGATCAGTGTCTTGATCATCTTTGTCTGGAGTCGGTTGATGGTGCACTTGCATAAGGGTTCTTGCAGCAGAGCAGTCAGCCATCTTGAATCTTTCCAAAATGCTCTTGACTTATTTGGATTGGCTGATGAAGATTCCATTTGGAACTTGTTTGACTTGAAGACCCAGAAAGAAATTTAGTTAACCCATTGAACTCATTTCAAACTTTGAGTGCATCAGGAGCTCAAAGTCTTTACACAACTTCTTTCTTGTTGATCCAAAGATGATATCATCAACGTAGATTTGTACCAATAAGATTTCTCCCCCTTCATCTTTGATAAACAAGGTCTGGTCAATGGCACCTCTTCTGAAGTTGTTGCTTAGTAGATATCCAGACAAAGTTTCATACCAGGCTCTTGGGGTGTGATGTAAGCCATACAGAGCTTTGTCTAGTTTGAACACTTGGTTAGGATGTGCGGGATCTACAAAGCCTGGTGGCTGTTTGACATATACTTCTTCACCAATCTTCCCATACAGAAAGGCACTCTTGACATCCATTTGATAGACCATGAAATTCTTGGATGCAGCATATGCCAGGAAGAATCTGATGGCCTCCAGCCTAGCAATAGGAGCAAAGACTTCATCATAGTCAATTCCCTCTTCCTGAGTGTAGCCTTGAGCTACAAGTCTGGCTTTGTTCTTGACTACAATGCCTATCACATCTTGCTTTTTCCTGAATACCCATCTTGTGCCAATGACAGATTGACCAGGTGGAAGATCAACAAGTTTCCAGACATCCTGTCTCTTGAATTGCAGCAACTCTTCCTGCATTACCTCAATCCAACTGCTGTGTTTCAGAGATTCATCTATCTTCTTGGGTTCCACCTGAGATAGAAAACATGAAAACAAACATATACTGGCCTTATGAGATTTGCTTTTTGTTAGAACTCCTTGGTGAACTTGGCCAATAATATTTTCCAGATGATGTTCCTTGTTGATCCTATGTGCTGGTACCACCTCCAACTGTATCCCATGCTCAAGATTGCTTTGATTTTGATCAGGGATTTCTTCATTCATGGTGGAAGAGTCTTCAATATCAACATCTACATTAGTATTATGTGCAATAGTATTTGCAGCATCTACAACATTTACCGAAGAGTCTTCATTCAAATTTTCATTTTCAGACAGGCTGCTGCTGGTGACATTGGAGAGTCTGGTTCCAGCTTCACTTGCTTCATGGCTTCCATAACAGATGGATGATCAATGGATGGTCTTTTTAGACTAATGGAAGATTTAGGAAAATCCAGTTTGTAGACAGAGGAATCTGGTGCTTGTGAAGAGGTAGATTACATATTTGAGAAAATAAGAGGCTCAAATATATGGGTTAAGGAGTCTATGTCAAAGAGCCAGTTTGGGCCTTTTCCCTGTTCACAGGAAATGTGTTCTATACATTCCACATTGGCTGATTCTTCCACAATTCTTGTTCTTGAGTTGAATACTTTGTAGGCCTTGGATTTAGAGGAATAGCCTACAAAATATCCTTCATCGGATTTGGCACCAAACCTAGGAAGAACCCCATGTGTGATCAGAATTGTGCATGGACGTCCAAAAGGTTTTAGAAATCCAATATAGGGAACTCTTTGGAACCATAGTTCATAGGTGTCTTGTTGAGAGGCTTGACTATGAGAACTCTATTTTGCACATAGCAGGTTGTGCTTACTGGTTCTGACCAGAATGTGAGAGGCAGTTTTGAGTCAGCCAACATAGATCTTGCTGACTCAATTAGAGTTCTGTTTCTTCTTTCAGCAACTCCATTTGTTGAGGAGTTTTTGGAGCACTGTATTGTCTTTCTATTCCCTTGCTTTCATAGAAACAGTTCAAGGTGTGGTTCTTTAACTCTGTGCCCTGATCACACCTTATGATCTTTACCTTCTGATTGCTTTGATTCTCTATCCTAAGAATGTAAGATTTGAGAATCTCAGCAGTTTCATCTTTAGTTCTCAAGAAGTATACCCATGAGAATCTGGTGTAGTCATCAGTTATCACCACACAATATGACTTCTTACCCATTGACATAATATCTGTAGGACCAAAGAGATCCATATGAAGCAGCTGTAGTGGAGTGTCATTTATATTCAAAGTCTTGGGCTTGTGAGAACTCTTGTGTTGCTTCCCCTTCAAACAAGCAATGCAATGATCTTCTAGCTGGAATTGTTTGTCAGGAATCCCTCTGACAAGATTATCCTTCACCAATTTGTTGATGGTTTTGATCTTAACATTGCTTAATCTCCTGTGCTAGAGAGCTGTTTCATCAACTGAAGCTTTTGACAAAAAACAGGATACACTGCTAGATGGAGTGACCTCATTCATGTCAAGCACATAAAGATTTTCTTTTCTCTGAGCAGTTAATAAAATCTTTTCTCAAGGATGATTGGATAAGGCAGGAGACAGTACAAAGCATTCTTTATCTGTGAAGAGCATCCAATGCTTTTGATTATAAACCTGGGAAACACTCATGAGATTGAAGTCCAATTCTTTGACATAGTTTACGTTTTCAATACTCATTCTATCATTGGACACAATTCCTTGTCCAGTAATAGATTCTCCTTTTGAGTCACTTCCAAAGGCAACATATCCTCCATTGAAATGTCTGAAGTTGGAGAGGATGGATCTGTTACATGTCATGTGCCTGGAACAACCACTGTCTACCACCCAGGTGTTATTCTTGTGACCTGGTTGTCCCTGCATATGAGATAGATCTAGTTAGTGGGAGGAATCCAAGAGCTTGCATCTTTGTAAAAAAGGGTTCTCGGATTATCAGTATCAGCATATGTGCATTCAACGGAACCAATGATGATTCTTGGAGGAATTTTGGCTTTCCGATGTTGAATTGGTGGTTTTCCAGCTCTCTTTGCTTTGTCAGCAGCAGATGTTGCAACTAAGAACTTTGGCTTATCAGCAACAGATTTTGTTGATGCTGATGGTTTTACTTGAGCAGCAGCAATCTTAGTTGCTGCTGAAGACTTGTCTTTGGGTCGCTTGGGCTTTAATTGATCAGCAACATTTTTGTTGGCTGCCGATGGTTTAACATGGGCAGCAACAATCTTGGTTGCTGATGAAGGCTTTTCCTTTAGTTGCTTGAGTCTTACTTGATCAGCAGCAGTTTTGTTTACTGCTGATGGTTTAATCTCCGAAGTATGCCTACCCTTCTTCATATTAGTGATAGGCTTTTGTTGAAGAGGAATTTGATGAAGAACCTGGTTGAGAGGATTAAACTTACAATTTGCAACAAAGTGGTCTGATTCACCACAGATGATGCAAGATTGTTGAGGTTTTGGCAGATGCTCTCTTAGTGGGGATAGCGAGTTTCTGAACTGAGTTGCTTTGGCTTCAAAGCTTCTTACCTTTTTGTTCTTGTTTGTTTTCTCAAAAGCGTGTTACTTAAGGTTTCTTAGTTGTCGAAGGTAATAGAAGCAGGTGCTGGCAGTATGATTGTATTTCCCACACAGAAAGCATGATTTAGCCAGTTTATCCCTTTGAAAGTACACATAGTCCTTTCTTTTGAACAAGTCTTTGAAGTTCCAGGGGTGAGCTTTGTTGTGATCAAAGGTGGCTTCTTCCAATGTCTTTTGAACATATGGAGCTCTCTCTCCAGGCGCATGACATATGTCAAACACCTTCCTTTGTTGGATTGATTTGGATTGAGGCTTTGAGTTGGTGGAGGTTGAAGACTGTCTCTTTTCAACAGTTAACTTTCTTCCTTCTGGAGGATAGCTGATTCTAATTTGTTTGGTTGGTTGAGATACTGGTACTGTTTTTGAAGGGATGAAAGGGCTTGGATTGTTGGCTTTAATAACTTCACATGTAGGTTGTGATGAAACTTTATTGGTTTCAGTGGAGTCTGAGCATGTTGACTCAGACTCGGATGAAGTAGTGCATTCTTGCACAGGGGTTTCTTGGACAACAGGGTCAAGATTTTGGTTGGCCGTGTCAAGGTTGGAAAGATTGAAACTTGGTTCATGAATGGCTACATAGTCAGCGGGTGGAGGAACAACATTGTAGGGTTGTTCAGCTTGGAATCCAAGACCAGCAGTTACCTTTTCATGAATTTGAGCATCCAAAAGTCTTTGCAGCTTTTTGGATGCAAACTCATATTTTTCCACATAGACCTTTTGGTCTGCTAATTCAGCCCTTATAGCTTTTAACTTAACCAGAAGATCATCAATTTGAGTTTCAAGGTTTGTTTGTTCATGTTTTAATGATGAAATTTCTTTCTTTAAACAATTAATCTTTTCCTTGTAACTGTTTTCAACCTTTTTAAATTCAGATTTCATTTGATGAAATTCTTCATTTTGATCTATGAGATTCTGGTTATGTTTCCTGTATCCAAGGACCTTATCAATACAAGCTTGAGTACAAAGATTTTCATATACCTGAGGTGGTACTTCTGATGTGTCTGCCATGAGAGATTGATTGTTGGCAGGAATATCCTCATACTGGAAGCTCTAGTCAAAGTCAGCAGTTCCAACAGCTGCACAAGCTGCAGTTTGTGCAGGAGGAGTGGCATGTTGCTGTTGTTGCTGTCTTGGCTGAGCTTGGCGAGCTTGTCTGGTATGAGCAGCAGCTGGGTTTTCCTTTGGTGCCTTGCATTCTCTAGCAAAATGACCATGTTGGTTACAGTTGTAACACCTCAATTTGCTTTTGTCCAAGCCAACCCTGGTGTTAGAGTTGTTGCTTGGAACGGGTCTTCCTGTTCTTGAGTAGAACCTTTTTGCTCTTAGAGAGAGCATGGCATAGGATTGTTGTATATCCATTTCTTCTAGATCATCTGGATGAAAACATTCCAGATCTTCCTTGATAAAGGACATATTTCTTCAGTTTTCAGAGACAAAAGCAGCCGAGGTTGATGTTTGAGGTTGGGCTTTACGAAGAAATGGTGAGTTGTTTGATTAAGAGGTTGGAGTTTGGGGATGAGTGACGATGGGAGGATAATAGTTGCTTGAACTAGGACCTGAGTGGTCAGAGTGGAGGGCAGAAGAGGTGGTGGTGGATGTTGAGGCTGTTTGGTAGCTTGAGCTTCTTTCCTTGGCCTGGATCATATCTAATTCATAGGTCTTTAGCATACCGAAAAGCTCAGTCATCTGTAGAGTTTTCAGATTCTCAATTCTTCTGATGGACACTGTGTAGAGTGTCCAACAACTGGGTAGAGACCTGATGAACTTCTTGAGAATATCTTCATTCTCCAGCTTCACTTTTGAGCAGTGCAGCTCACCTACAAGATAAGTATATCTGTTATATAAAATAGTTAGAGACTCACCTTCCTTACAGATGAAGTTTTCATATTACTGCTTCAGCTATTTATTTTGTTTTAAATGTTAAGACTTCCGATGCTTATGTAACTGAATGATGTATGCTTCCGCTACATTTGCATGTTTTAATTTAAGTTCAGTACCTTGGTGACTATGTTTATGAGTAAATCCAACAAGTGAGCTCTCCCGGGTTTAAGGCCTTACAACATATAACTCATAAGAACAAATCAGTTACATCATAGAAAATCTTACATAAAAAATTACATATATCCACTTATTAACAAAGCACTTTCTATTCTGCATACAATGTTTTCTCTAATTTTTTTCCAGTTATATTGAGGTGCTGAAGTTTTATACGAAAGTGGGTTATTTAATTTATGTGATAAATACACAAGTACTAGCATTATTCTTCAACAACATATTTCGTATGAAGAATTCGTTCAATTAATATATCTTCACCTTAAAGTTTACAAAGAATTTTAAAACCTGGGCTTGAAATTATATTATACTTTTCAAGGATTTTCTCATGTATTCGAAATCTTTAACAACCCAAGTCTCCAAGTGCTATATTATTTACCAGCAAACGAAGGAAATCTTAATTTAATATTGTGCCAATAATGTCCGTCCAACAATCTAGTTGTATGGATCTCCTACGTGGTTTTTTTTTGTATCAGTCGCTCTCCATCAAGCAATATATTCTTCTCAAGGTAATACCAACCCGTCTGGATTTGAAGTTGGTGTGTCTACCAATACCAACATTGATGACAGGCAGGATGACGATGAAGAATCTTGATGACAGGCAAGACGACGAGCCGCTCCACAAAGTAGTTAGGAAATTGAAGTTGCCCCCTAACATATGAATATTTCGATTAAGATATCGTCAAATGTGACATTCTGGAACAATATAATTTGTGATCCTTAAGAACTAAGAGGTTATGAAGCTGCTTAATTTGATGACAACGACATATGTAACATTCCCTATTTTTCGACCCTATTTTAATTTATTTAAATTAATAAAATAACGGTACATCATTAAACTTTGTACTTGTTCAAACCTGCACCTCATCAATTTTTAGCTAAACGTATTTTTACTCCGAAGTTTTAGAACTCAAATCACGTGGTAACACCTCCTAGAGTTAACTCAGTTAGTAATCCCGTTAGGTGTTCTGTTAAATCCTAACCAAGCTAATTCTGTCAAAGCTGAATTTGCAAGGGCTGATTTTGTAAATGACCAGAAACCCTAGTAGGCACGGTCGCGCCACGTTTTGACACGGTCGCGCCTCGTCCGGCACGGTCGCGCCACGTTTTGGCACGGTCGCGCCTCGTCTGGCACGGTCGCGCCTCTTATAGGCACGGTCGCGCCTCACACCAGTTGAAACGTAAAAACAGCCTTTAATCGCTGGACCGTTCGGTTTCGTAACCATTTCTCACATTAACAAACAATTAAGAGTTTAAATCATTTTCATTATAGCCAATGAACCCGTTTTGAACGATCCTTTTCCAAAATATCAAGACTCTCCTTTGTGACCATCAAATTCATAGTTTCATTGTAAATCCTCTCAACCAAGCAAACCAACACATTAATCGATCCTCCCTAAGGCTTCAGAAGACATCATTTTGGTCGGAGTTGCGGCAGAGAGCACCGGAGACCACACCCGCCGACGTCGGAACTTGTTCTACCCGTTCGCTATCAATTCGTCGTCCTGTCGGGTAATTGAAACCTTTCCCTCAGTCGATTTATTCTATAGATCAAAAGCCCCAAACTAATTTGGGCATTCAATATCGAAATCTACTCGAACCCGAAACCATATTTTCATTCAAAATAGTTTAATCAAATCCGGTCATAAACATGTTTTAAACACAATTAATCTACACCAACAGACTCGTAATAACCTTGTGAATGAAAGCCCTATCAATTCTGACTCCATCAATATAAGGATCAACCAATTCGTGTCGGTTTTGAAAGAGACACGGTCGCGCTAATCATCTAGCGCGGTCGTGCCTCCTGCTCAGACCCAGACATGCTCGCTGGCTAGTTTTGGTTGTGCCCCTGAAGCATAGACACGGTCGTGCCTAGTGTCTTGGCTAGTTGTCCTCTGTTTGACCAGCGCGGTCGCGCCCTGTCTCGATCGGTCACGCCCGACCTAGCACGATCGTGCCCTTAGCTGGCACGGTCGTGTGTGTTGGCAGAATATTTATAACTTTTATTTTTTTTAAACACATAGTATTTCAGATTAATTTCTAAAATCAAAGTGATTGAAATTATAAAAATCAGTATTATTTTATTTATAAAAGAACAAATGTTTAATCTTAAGATAAATGGAAATTATTTAAAGTTCAAACATTTAATTTATAAATCCTACTCTTAAATAATATTTTAATGTTTAAGTTACATTTTTTATAAATAAATGAATAAGTTAATAATTATTTATTTGATTTATAAGTAAACAAAAACATTTATTTAGTTATACTAAAATACATATAATACCTACATTATTTCCATAAACAATAATTATTTAATTTACTTAAGTAATTATCCCAAACTCAACATTTAATTAAAATGTTCTAAGAATATTCATTTCGAACCTTCTATTTTACTTTCAAGTACTAAATCACTAACTCCATCCAATTCAACCATAGATGTAGACTTAGACTATTGTGCATTATTAATGCAATATATATTACACTTTAGGTTATCTTGTGCATCTCAAGGATCATTATACTACTTAGTATTTGTGCTATCTACGCCTTCAAAACATGTGAGTATTCACAACCCCTTTTACTCTTTTACACTTTTGGGGTGAAACATGAACCATATACAAATTACATGTTTACACTTATACAAACAACACAATTACAAATTCTATTACATTCATGTGTGCAATTTGAGCTTTATGCCCGAGGACTATTTGTGCTAACTCTTGCATACTATTATGTACAATCATTAACTATACAAGCCGACGATTTTCAATGATAGATCTATTGAGTCTGACAAACCCACCCAAGTGGAGGTGATTGATACCGACAACACAATTTGCATACTAGTTACTAAGGTTTGATTGTACTTGGTTACACAATAGCGGCTCCCCATAAATGCCTTATTTATCATGTTATGTAAAGGATTTGGTTTACAAACTATATGTTATCTATGTACAAACTTGTGTTATACTCACCAACTTTTTAGTTGACCTTATTTTATTCATGTTTCAGGTGCTTTCATATGAGTTTGATCAAGACATGCTACACATAGGCTTTGGACCTAGATAATCTTAATTCAAAAACAAATTGTATTTCATTATGTACATGGAATTTGATTCGTATTTGTTTGAATGGAATTTGATTTAACATATTACAATTTAGTCAACCTTCAGCTCATGAACAGTCTTACATGTCCCGCCCCGATGATTCCGCCATCGGTCGGGGTGTGACAACATAGATATATGGAACAAAGTTTCAAAAGAAATTCGTCTTGGTATGCACTTCACCACTAAAAAACAATTGATGCATGCGGTTCGACTATGGTATCTTGAATGAAACAGAAAGATAATAGTTGATGAAAGCAAACGTCATAAATGGAGAGCAAAATGTTACCCTACAACATCCCAAGTGCAACATTAATCTTCACAACGGACCCCCATTTAAATGGTTTGTCTACGCCATGAAGAAAAGCGATGATCACAAGTGAAGAATTGTTAAATGGATGGATTCACACAACTACTAGGGGACAGTTGTTGTAAATAAGATCAGAAGCTTGAAATCTAGAGATATTGCAATACGTACCATCCATTCCATTCCTGAAGATATTGCATATCCTATTAAATAAATTTAAGCACATTTAAAAGATCAACTAAATGTTGATGTTTCTTATAGCAAGGCGCCGCGTCGGGAAAAAGATTACGGTAGTTGGGCGTTTCTTATAGAAAAGATTTACAGTAGTTGGGTTAGTAACTTTTATGAGCTACCTCGGTACATTGCAACCTTAAAAGCGTCGAATGATACAACTATTATGGATTGGTTACATCATCTTGTTGGGTCATCGCAATGTTATACTTCTAAATATGTGTTTTGGGCATTTAGGTCGACAATAAAAAGATTTCTACAAAGCTAGTCGATTTTATCTGTTGATGACAATCACTTGAAGGTATCCTACTAAGGTAAGATTCTAATTGATGTGATACAAAGCACACCTCTTATTCCTTGAATTTTATGAGCGTTTTCAAATAGTTTTAGAATAGTTTAGAGTTGTTTATATTTGGTACTTAGTTATGTCTTGTTTTGTAGGTGATCGAGTCACTTTGGAGCTTAAACGATCAAGAATGGCGAAGGCACGTGTGAACGAGGCGAAACGAAAAAACAACAGAAAATTTCTGCAAAAGGGTGGTCCCTCGCGGTACGCGAGGTGGGACCCACTTTCCCACGCGGTACGTGTGGCAGCCAAATCCAGGAAAATTTCGCGCGACCTGTTTCGCTGGAGGTACGCTAGGGAGCATTTGTTTGGGCCTCACGGTACGCGAGATCCCAGATACGTGTTTTTTAACCTAATGTAAGGGTTTAACAGATGAGGACTCTCCAATAAGTTTTAGAATCGATTACCAGCCATTTAGAGGGGAAAAAGAGGCGATTTTAAGAGAGGAAGAAGCAACGAGAGCAAAAGTTCGGATCTTTATCAATCGGGTTGGTTAATTCTTGCTCGTAGGGTTTCGATCTTTGTTTCTTGTTTTCTTTGGTTTGATTTGGATGATGTTTATGGCTTTTGAGATTTGTTTTCTGAGTTTGAACATGTATCTTGGCTAGACTATAGTAGCTATCTTGGTTTTTGACGATTGTTTGATTGATTCGTGGATTTCTTTCAGTTCATGTTGGATTGCGATGGATTGATGGTAAAGTAATGAACTTGGATTCACTTAGTATGATGTTTATGCATGTTTAAGTCTTATTTACAATTGATTTGTGTTTCACATGTGTCTTGTTGAATGTCTTTCAAATAATAGATGCATTTTATGTTACTTACTTTGTGTTTGTAACTACTTTGTGGTTGATTGATTTCATCATCCATAGAAACGCATATTGAGAGTATCTTAGGGTTAAATGTTCTTCCTACTTCAATAGCTTAAAGGTGCAAAGTTGTCAGGTATTCCTCGGTATTAAGTTTCTTAGGTAGATTGCTCTGAAAAGAGGGTTTCCTAGGGTTTCTTAGCATTATTGATATTCCGTGTCATACTGAAATTTTCGAGGTTACCCCATATGTCTTAAGGCGTATAGAGATATTGAGACTGAGAGGTAATGTATCTGTACGGTACTTTAGCATCATTGGAAATAGCTGAGAGGTGATCCAACCAACTGGTGAGTTTACACGTTCTTTAAGGTTTCCTATTCGGTCACACTCGGAGAATGATCTGGGATCCTTAGGTTATTTTAGGGTTTCGTATTCAAAGAACCCAGTCCCATCATAACTTTCATAGTCGAGAGAAGTTCATGTTTAGCAAACAGGATTCATTACCTAGAGAGTGCTTTATCATTTAATGATCTCATCCGTGTCGTCTGTCTGATAGTTGGTGTCGATAGTTAGTAGTTTATTAGTTAAATCTTAGTTACACAAAATTCCCCCATTTATAATTTAGTTTAGTTTGTTGAGTCAGAGTCTAGGTTGTTGTCACGAGTGTCTCGTGGGTTCGATATCCGGACTTCATTACACTTTGCTACATTGGTCGGTACACTTGCCGGTTGTGTGGTCTAGTATTAGGTTGAGTCTAGATTTATAAATTTAAAGCTAGAGTGTCTAGGTTAGGTTAGTTTTTATAGACCGTCTAGCATACATCAAGTTTTTGGCGCAGTTGCTGGGGACACTTAGGCGATAGCGTATCTATCTTTGATTGAACTTAACTAATTATTTGTTCTTATTTGTGTTTTGAGTCGTAGAGTGTCTAGTGTCCGTGTCTTTTCTTTGTTTTTAGTGAGTCTCTGTAATATTTGTTTATTTGCTTAGCTTAGTATTTTTCTTATTTATTTTTTATTTTTATATATATCTGGTGCCCGTGATCTTTTTGTTGGAGTGTCCATTGTAGGGATTTTTATGGTGCGTTATTACCGAAACAGCTACCAAGGACGTTTCTATTTTAAAGGGGATCAACACGTGAATGTGTGGTGCGAGGTTTGTGGAGGTCCCCATTACACTCAGAATTGTTCTAATTCATCGAGGTACTCCACATACTACTATGATAATCCTCATCCGCATCCATAGTCATATGAGATTTCTGAACGAGAGGTAAGCCTGTCCTTGATTGAAATCCATAACGCCCTATGTGATACTTTTAATCAATGGATGGAGAAGAATGAAGAGAGAAAGAGAGCTCAAGATGGGAAGACCCCATTTTGGGATGAGTTGCTTCAACAATCAAATGACATGATTGCTCAAATGGTGGAGAATAGGAGAATTGAGGAGGAACAAAGAAGGATCGAAGAAGAAGAGCGTAGGGAACAAGAGGAGAAACTCTGTCGAATAGAGGCACTTGAAGCTGAATATCAGGAGATGTGTGCTAACTATTGCGGGGAGATTTCATCTTGCAATACGAAGCAGACAAGGGATGAAGAAGATGATGTGTTTTTTGCTACTCCACGTAGTTCCACACAAGTCCCACATCCAGGTAAGTTTTCTGACTCTACTGTTGATTGTGATGAGTTATGTTTTCTAGACCCTATACAAGATCACATGTTCCATTATAACTCTTTACACTTGTCTTGTGAGATTGAGTCAGTGTAGGAAATACACGTCGAAGAAACACTCCAGGACAAGCAAACGAAAATGCATGAGATAATGAGCAGTCAATGGACCCGTTTAAGTAAGGCCGAGCATCTGTACTTCCTGGAAGAAAATGGTAAGCTTACGGACGAGCTAGCAAGCCTAAACTAGCTAGAGAAACGGAGACTTTAACGAAAAAGGCGCAAGTCAAAAGTGTGCAACACTTTGTGCCGGACCGACCTCTGGTTTCTACACCCTAGAATTACAGACTAGAGCCCATCAAGGATGGTTTCTTCAGTGACGATGATATAGAGATAGAAGAGTCCTCAGATGAGACTATGGGTGATGGTCCAGGTAAGTTTTCAGAACCCATCTTTATTCAGTATGATTGTGACATCCCTGAGTCATTTAATTTTTCGGATTATGAGCTTGAGTCTTCGAATATACGTGATACTTTACGTTTGTTTGTTGAGAATGATGTGATGCAGGAACTAAAGAGCGAAGACGGGTGCATCGAAGAGGGTCTACCAGAGTTGGATGAGCAAGAGGAGCAGGTCCCATCTTGGGAAAGGGAATTTGGAGACGAGTTCGGGGGCCTGTCGACTCATCCGACTCATAGTGAAGAAAGTTTCGACCCACTTGGCGACCTAAAATACTTGAAGATCTGTTGTATCAAGAGCCAAGTGTGGGGAGGAAAGCAGATGTGCAAGTGTAGGAGGTTATCAACGAACCAGAAATAGAGCTGGTGTCGGACCCACCACATTGCACCCGAGAGAGCAAGAAGGAAATGCCCATGGATGAAGCTGATGGCAGGGTGCCACAGAAACCAAAGGCACCACGGGAAAGAGAAACGAAGATTGGGCACAAGGCCTACTCAGGAGTGAAGGGACAGCGACAGAAGCTGCTCAATGTTCTATCACATGATAAAGCAAACCGTCTCCTTCACTATATATTATGTATCAGGTTTGGCCCAGGTAAGTTTAAATATTGGTGGACCGACCCGTTTAGATTTTTCAAAACCAATTTAAGGTCTGCCACCAGAGTTTGTCAAATCAGTGGTAGACCAATTACACTAAACGGGCCGGACGGGGGCGACATAAGAAGAAGCCTCCTGATTACGCTTGTCTCTCGGGTTAGAACCTGAGTGTATAGTTTGTATAAATTTTGGTTTTATTTTGAGTCTGTTTAATGTTGTTTTGGTTGCTTGAGATATTTTGTTGCAGGGATAGGTCGCCCCGTCCGTACTCAATCTCCATTCGGGCGGGGTCGATTCAAATCTTATATTCATGTAATGGGAAGCCGACAGAGTCTTGTGCAGCCGCGAATGGAATGATATACGGTTGCACAAGTGGAAGAACGAGGCTGGACAGAATCATGCTATCATTACCAGCTAAGTCGTTTCCACTTTACTATTTTGTCTATTTTTTAGTCTTTATTTTTATTTTCGTTGTTTCTTGGTTCACATTAAGGACAATGTGTTGTTCAAGTGTGGGGATGGGAAACGTCTTGAGTCTAGTTAGTTAAGTTTGTTTTTCTTTTATAAGAAGTCAAAAATACAAAAAAATTTAATTTTTTTTCAAAAATGTCCTTTGAATTAGAGTTTTTGCAAGCAAAACGGAAGATGATAGATATAACTGGGAATGCTTGTGTGTTTAAATGAAAATAATGATAGAAAACGCGTATAATCTGTGATGTTTTGGTAGACCTAGCCGATTTGAAAGCTTAAATATCATGTGCGTGTTGATCTTGAAATCTTGTGGGTTATCATCTTAGGGTGTCGGTAAAACTGAAACTGTTAACATAGGATGATAGGTACCACGTTAAGCTAGAATTTAGAGGTTTTTGAAATTATTTGGCACGTCACTCTCTTTTTATGAAAATAAATCCGAGTTTGGTGGCGTCCGCATCCGTAATTCTATATCATGAGTATAATTAATCGATTGAAAACTTGAGTTTTGACCTACGTGTTACCCTCCGGGATCGCGACTTGGTTGATACACGCATGGGTTGGGACTTAAGTGATCAATGTTTTGGATGAATAATATTGATTTATGTGTTTCCCACGGGGATAGTGACTTTATGGATACGCCTCTAAGTTGATTTCTTATGTGCTAAATTGATAAACGGCATCCTATATGCTACCTTCTGGGATGGTGACCTGGGAGATTCACCACTAGGTGAGGTTGATTCATACATTTAATAATGTTCATTGACATTCCATTTCATTTCATATTCATCTGAATTTCTAAAACTTGTGAATCTTAGTTTAACGTGGTGGGAGAAATCTATACAGTTTAACCCGTGCCTAGACATGACCGTGAGATGGAATTAGGTAGAACTGTAGCTCTTAAGTGTGAGACACGCAGATAGATTGATATGCTTGGTAATGTAGAACTTAGAACACAAACGGGGGCTTGAAAGTTGGTGTTTGGGTTTAGTCGGATCGAAATATCAATTGTTGCATTTTAACGCGTGATTATGTATGTGCTAATGATTTTATAAGATTGTTAAAGTGTACTTCCAGTTGTGATTCCATTACATAGATCTTTTTCGCGGACGAAAAAGGGTTAAGTTTGGGGATGTTTGATGTGATGCAAAGCACACCTCTTATTCCTTGTATTTTATTAGCATTTTCGTATAGTTTTATAATAGTTTAGAGTCGTTTATGTTTGGTACTTAGTTATGTCTTGTTTTGTAGGTGATCGGGTCACTTTGGAGCTTAAACGATCAAGAATGGCGAAGGCACGTGCGAACGAGGCGAAACGACAAAACAACTTTCTGCCAAGGGTGGTCCCTCGCGGTACGCGAGGTGGGACCCACTTTCCCACGCGGTACGCGTGGCAGCCAATTCTAGAAAAAGTTCGCGCGACCTGTTTCTTCGGAGGTACGCGAGGGAGCATTCGTCTGGGCCTCGCGGTACGCGAGAGACCCCAGATATGTGTTTTTTTAACCTAATTTAAGGGTTTAATAGATGAGGACTCTCCAATAAGTTTTAGAATTCATTACCAGCTGTTTGGAGGGGAAAAAGAGGTGATTTTGAGAGAGGAAGAAGCAACGAGAGCAAAAGTTCGGATCTTTATCAATCGGGTTGGTTAATTCTTGCTCGTAGGGTTTCGATCTTTGTTTCTTGTTTACATTGGTTTGATTTGGATGATGTTTATGGCTTTTGAGATTTTTTTTTCTGAGTTTGAACATGTATCTTGGCTAGAGTATAGTAGTTATCTTGGTTTTAGATGATTGTTTGATTGATTCGTGGATTTCTTTCAGTTCATGTTGGATTGTGATGGATTGATGGTAAAGTAAAGAACTTGGATTCACTTAGTATGATGTTTATGCAAGTTTAATTCTAATTTACAATTGATTTGTGTTTCACATGTGTCTTGTTGAATGTCTTTCAAATAATAGATGCATGTTATGTTACTTACTTTGTGTTTGTAACTAGTTTGTGATTGATTGATTTCATCATTCATAGAAAAGCATATTGAGAGTATCTTAGGGTTAAATGTTCTGCCTACCTCAATAGCTGAAAGGTGCGAAGTTGTCAGGTATTCCTCGGTGTTAGGTTTCTTAGGTAGATTGCTCTGAAAGGAGGGTTTCTTAGCATTATTGATATTTCGTGTCGTACTGAGAGTTTCCAGGTTACCCCGTATGCCTTAGGGCGTATAGAGATATTGAGACTGAGAGGTAATGTATCTGTAGGGTACTTTAGCATCATTGGTAAATAGCTGAGAGGTGATCCAACCAACCGGTGAGTTTACACGTTCTTTAAGGTTTCTTATTCGGTCACACCCGGAGAATGATCTGAGATCCTTATGTTATCTTAGGGTTTCATATTCAAAGATCCCAGTCTTATCATAACTGTCATAGTCGAGAGAAGTTCATGTTTAGCAAACAGGATTCATTACCTAGAGAGTGCTTTATCCTTTATTGATCTCATCTGTGTCGTATGTCTAATAGTTGGTGTCGATAGTTAGTAGTTTATTAGTTAAATCTCAGTTACACAAAATTCCCCCATTTATAATTCAGTTTAGTTAGTTGAGTCAGAGTCTAGGTCGTTGTCACTAGTGTCTCGTGCGTTCGATATCCGGAGTTCATTAGACTTTGCTACATTAGTCGGTACACTTTCCGGTTGTGTAGTCTAGTATTAGGTTGAGTCTAGATTTATAAATTTAACGCTAGAATGTCTAGGTTAGGTTTTATAGTTAGTTTTTATAGACCGTCCAACATACATCACTAATCACAGTCATAAAAATGAAAACAACTACATAGTGTCGGTAGCCTATGCAATTGTCGATGAAGAGACGGTGAAAAGTTCGTCGTGGTTTTTTCATCAGTTTTGGTTACACATTGCAATGAATCGGTGTAGAAAGTTGTGTTTTATCTCTGATCGACATAAAGGCATTATTAAGATGATGAAAAATCTCCAATTATGGAAAGATAATGTAGTTCATCAATTTTGTCTAAGACACATTCGAAGCAACTTACTGCAGAAGTTTAAGTTGTCTAGTTTCAAACGACACTGTTGGGATATCTGTAGCACTACATAACAAAGGATGTATGATCATTCCATTAGTCTAATGGCAGACATCAATCTGGAAGCATGGGAATATCTTAATGGTATTACAGAGAGTAAATGGGCGCTACTGCATGACGAAAACCATTGTTGGTGGGGAAACCTAGCGAACGTGTTACATCCACAACTCTTGGTAGCAAAAATGTGAATAATAACCAAATAAAAATAAATTTCGACACGAATATTGAGTGACAGGGAGACTTGATAGCTACCGGTATCCTGTGTCACATGGGTTGGCTGATAACCCATATGATGGTGTGCATGTGCAAAACTTATTATTTGGTGGCCATATTTCTTACACTCTTCCCCTGATGTTCGATAAATCTAGCTCAAGTCGTCCTACTACAATAATAGTATGTTAGAAAATTGATATAACATAGGAAAAATTAAATAAATACAAATACGTCATACCATCATTTGCAACATCCCGCCATCATTTAGAGAGCCATATGGTATAAGGCTTGCATCTGTTGTATATAGAAGGGTCCGAGATCTATACCACTACATGCATTCCGGGCTGGCAATAAATTTGTCGATGTAAACTTCATCCACAACGCTCTCATTTCGATTTATCCACGACAAAATGTATAAATTGGGTTCGCTTACCTTGTTTTTATTCCGTACACCCGAACAACTTGTTTTATGGATTTTTATGCTCCTCTACATTAAAAAGTGTAATAGTAGGGATTACTTGAAACATACCAAATTATCTCAAAACCTGGTAAGTGGGGCTAGACAATTTCCCAAAATACAAGATATGTCTAACATTTCCAACCATTTTGACTGTTTATACACATTTTAGGTAGTTACCCAAGAATACCATCAAAAGCCTCCAATTAAATTAAAAAAAAATGTAATCGTTACTGCAGAAATCTATCACAGAGTTAATGTTTTAAAGTTAATATTATTATAAATTAAATTACCATGTACCCGGTTAAAGAATGCAGTTAAGATCGGTACACGCTCAAAATATGTATATGTGTGTGAACATAACTTAAAGGACCCCGCCATCTATAGAAAAATAAGCACGTTTAGTTTCAAAACATAGGCGGTGGCGGTGGCGGCGGTGGTGGTGGTGAACCCGTCAAATACATAAACCTTGAAGCAATTTCATCTCTCATCATAGGATGATCCATGCCAGAGATTACTTTACCATCAACCGGTAAACCCTACAAAACTTAAACATCTTGTTCGGTCATCGTGACTTCACCAATTGACATGTGAAAAGTGTGTGTTTTGGAAAGCCGTCTCTCCACGAGTGTGGATATCAATGCATGGTCAAGCTTACGGTGTCCACACTACATACGCTATTAAAACCTGCCGAAGTCATGCACTCTATCACTTTTTTTGGGATGGGATTTGAGTGGACATGTTTCCAAAACTTTGCATCCCCGTTCCTTATTCATAGTGTTCCTTCGTCACTATCCGGATACTAGAAGTAGTACTCCGCTCTATGGCTTCCGCTTAAGAACAATAAGTCGTTAATTAGTGGACTAGATGCAAAACCAGAACTCTTTTTTTTGTATTAAGATTAAAAAAAAAACCAAATGTGATAAAACGTGGTAAAGAGGAAAATGAGTAGTATATTGCAAATTGAGTTGGGTGAGAAGTCGTGATTAGTATTGGCGAATTTGTAAACCCTATACAGTCGTCGCCATTGGCATTGGCGATGGCTAATAGGTAGGGACAAATGACTGAATTATAGTTAATGGCATTATTAATTATTGGAATCGATTCCCTGACGATGACTTTATGCAGAGTCTGAGTCATCGGCATTGCCAAAGGCGATGGCTAATATGCATATGGATAACTAACTTTAATCTTTAATTTTTTACTTTTGTACGTTGAGTGGACAATGGACTAAAGCCATCGCCCATGCCAAGTACTTCGGTCATCGGTCATGGGAATGGCGATGGCCAAGTATTTCGCCATTGCGATTCATAGAATTCATACAAGACCCATTGATATTCCAACTCACAAGCCTAGTGTTGGAGAAGCCATCACATATGGTAATGGTGAAGGACCCTATGTGAAACGATATCAAGACTAACCCCTCATGTGATGCCCTAGTTCTTAAAAAAAAATCTTCATGAACTGCATTTTGATTTGAGAGGGACATCATGTTTAGGGTAAAAAAAATGACCATGCAAAAGAACCGAGTTTCATCATTACCCCCAACAAATTCATAGGAATGGGCGAGACTAGTTAGATGTTCTTCCCCTTCCGTGATACTCGAGGCAAAAAGCCTACCGGCCATGCATCCTCCAAATTCCCCATGCTCTACCAAAAGCAATTTACTTGTTCCATTCATTAGCGTGGACACCACTACACGTATTCCTAACCTCCACCACCTTAATTTACAATTTACATTGTAGTTCTTTTAAGATCCAGAAACTCACATTTGAGAGGATGAATTAGACTTTCGTTTTCCGTCTATTGTCTAATCTGATATGTCGATTAGATGTTGTTTAAAAACCCGAACCAAAACTACAAATCATTATGCATAAACTAAATGTAGTTGGAAAAAATGGAAGTGCTAGAGTATGTCAAAGGCAAAAAGAAAAAATAAAACTGCTTAATAGGGAAACCCTATTACTGGTTTAATCAGGAAACTTGAAAGTAGGATAACCTAACATATTGTGTGGAGAAACTCATATAACATCTATCTACCTTCTTTTCGTATTAGACAGCTTCTTTGCAACATCTACGAAGGTTTGTTCATAGAACACAAAACACTCCCTTTGATCTCATGGATGATCACTTCACCCTAGAAATCAACTCAAACATGGAACGTCTAGACAACAACCCCAACGATAATGGTCATGAGTTTACGCTTTTGTCCGGAAACAATTTCACAGACCGTCATCATCTAAGGCATGATGGTAGTCTTCCATTCATGCCTTTACCAGATGGTACTGATGATAATCAAACCTTTAATTTTGAAGATGATCATCAAGCTGATTCTTTTTACAATCCATTGACACATTTCCCTACAACAAGAGAAGACATGGGCAAGAGGATATCTGGGGATGAAAGCTTGGGGAATTCAAATTCCCCCAACTTTAGACCCGGTGTTACTGGAGAGAATAAAGCCAAAAGAAACCATGTATGCTTTTGTTCCTTTAATTTCTTAAACCAACTTCCTCTTAGATAATAAAGATATATTGATTATAGCGTGGCATCCACTCGTATTGGCTAATGCAAAATTTTCAGGCCTGTGGTGGTAAAAAGAGAGGGAAATCCAGTGCAGCCAAAGTGGAGAAACCGCGAGATGTTGTTCATGTGAGGGCAAGGAGAGGTGAAGCTACTGATAGTCACAGTTTGGCAGAAAGGGTTTGTTTCCTGCCATTAAATTTCTCTTGGTACTTTTTATATGAACCTAAAGGACCATAGCTTTTAATTTTCAACAGGTGAAAGAAATTTAGAACTGGTGAATTCTAAGTCAAATTTGGTTCCTTTACATCTTCCAAATTTTCTAGACAGATGTAGTTTTTTATTAGAAACCCAAACACCAAAAATCTGATGAAATAATACTGCCTTATTGATGATCTTGATTGTTTTTATTGCTGGATTAGTTGAGAAGGGAGAAGATAAACAGGAAATTAAGATGCTTGCAAGAACTAGTTCCAGGATGTTATAAGGTATGATCGTATGAACTAATAGTTTTCGCATCTTACTCAAGATCTTCACCTTTTGGTATCAGAATTAAGTTATGTTATAAACTAATTTCGATTACAAATCGTTTCAATATATTTTTAATATTTTCCATCTGTTCTTTACTTCTTTTAAAAGTTAATTGTCTTTTTTTTCTTGCAGACAATGGGAATGTCAGTAATGTTGGAGGTAACAATCAATTATATCCGATCTTTGCAGAACCAGATCGAGGTAGCTTATGTGTGAAATTACAAAAAATAGTAAAAAAAAAAGAAATACTTTGCTAAGATTAATGGGGTCATGTTGCAAACTTTTTAATAGTCTTGATTATTTTGTGTTTTCCAGTTTCTGTCTATGAAGCTTACAGCAGCAAGCATGTTTTATGACTTCAACTCTGTTGAAATGGATGCTTTGGATACAATGAAGGTAACAAACTTCTGTGATCTGGAGAAACTTAAAAATACAGATCAAATTATGAATTATGATCTTCTAATGTGTACTTTATCGGTAGTTAAGTTTTAAATTTGATCATCATCCAGTAGCATGTTTTTGAATTTATTTCATATTAACCAGAAACATGAAGTGCATTTAAATTGGGGCATGTTATACATACACCACTGACAATCTAATCCCACACTGTTCAAACGCCGTTTGAGCTCTTACCGAACGGCCATATGAAGGTTAGGGCTTGCCTCATAGCCCCCCTACTTTTCAAATAGCCGTTTGAGGATTCATGGAAGGGTCGTTAGAAGGTTAGGGCTTGCATCTAAGCCCCCTACCTTTATACGACCGTTTGAGTTTTTCGTCGAACAACCATTTGAGTTTGGGGGTGGCGTATATGAGAATGGGTTGGTGTAGGAATAGTAGGACCCTTTTAATGACTCCCTCTGTCACACACTTGCCAGTTGGAAAGCCTTTCATACAGTGAATTTTTCGCAAAGGCGTATCAGATTTTTTCGCAAATTAAGATGTGGAAAAAACACTACTTTGCAAGAATGAGTTATACTTTATATCTGAAGTGTCTACGATGGTCCATTTGAAATTTACATGTTCACAATTTGTATAAACCTAATCATTTCTGTTTTATAACATTATTAGAAAATAGTTTGTTTACAACCAAAACTTATTGATATGGGCACACTAACATATTATGTATGTGATCACTAATTCACTAGTAAAAATCTACAAAACTCTTTAGGCCTTTAATTTGATTTTAAACAATTATACATTACTCTTCTTTAAAATGTAACGTCGGTCAGTGCCACCGACCTATTTACAAGTTTGCCATCCAAATGAGAAGGAATTAATATTGGACCTGAATTACAAGTTTGCCATAGAATTAAAAGGAACTGAAACTGAAACATGCTAAATTACAAGGTTGCCATCGAATGAGAAGGAATTAATATTGAACCTTAATTACAAGTTTGCCACCCAGTTAAAAGGACCTAATATTGAAACAAAATAGTTGATGATTTACATGTTTTCATTTTTTTTTACTCTTTTATTTATTTCTTCTTTTATTACTTTTTTTTGCATTATGTTGAACTCTTATTTCCTGATTTCAATCGTTTTTTTTCTTATTTGTTTTTTTTTTCTTTATTTCTTTTCTTGATTAAACAAATTCCCTTTTAAGTTTTTTTTAAGAATGTTTGGTTTTAGATTTGTAATATTGCGTCTGCATTTGGGTTCGGGTTTTTTGACACTACATTTTCAAGTTTTACGGTAGAGTGACGTTCGCTTTTACGACGAGAAACGCTTTAGGGTTTTACGTTTACTTGACGGTTTCGGGTTTTACGCCGATTGGGTACGTTTTAGGGTTTTCCGACATAGTGACAGCTGATGCAACGTGTTTTTATATATGCGTTTTTATATTCGATATCGTGCCGCCGTCGCAGGGCGAGGCTGTACCATTCCTAGTTATGTTGAAATCTGAATTTTCTCAGTCTCTTCATTATCTTAGTTTTGTAAAGCAGATTTTACAACTTTTTTAGAAGTGTAACATTTCTCTAATTAATTTCCAGTATCAAATATATATCAAATACCGATATGAATTAATTGTAGTTGAAGCATTTGATATGTTTGTTGAAAAATAAACGTTCATGTTACAGGATCAAGCAAATGGGTATGAAGCACAAGTTATGGACACGATGGGTGGAGAAGGTTATGGAAACCTTCTACAGTTTCAATCAACATGGCCTCTTTGAACACACATAGAAGGTTTCAATCAACATGGCCTCTTTGAACACACATATACGTAGCACCTACACACCTAAAATAAATGATGGAAATATAATAAACATCTATAAGATATTCTAATAATGGTATTTGATTTGTAATGTACACTTCTTATTTAGTTACTTGTGGTGCATCATTTTATGCTTTTTACAATCTTTTTTTTCTCTCTCTTGAGTCATCATTCAAGTCTATTACGACCGATGTGTCATTCCCTTAGTAATGACGATCGAGTGGAAGAGTCGGCGAGGGTGCATGGTTCGAGGCATAGGTTCAGGTATTAATTGCATAAAATAAGTTGCTAGCTTGTTAATTAGATTTTTTTTTTGAACGGCGTAGGCTTAACTGGCACATCCCACCAGGGGAGGCTCGTACATCAGTCTACTCAAACAACCTCCAAGAAATTCGAAATCTGCATAGGGTGTTCCTAGTTTTTAAGAAGTGCACATTACAAGATTCGAACCCATGACCTCTACAGAGAGGAAACCCATTGGGAAAACCCCCCTGACCACCAAGTCAGAAACTTTATGGCAGCTTGTTAATTAGATCTAGAATATATAATGATGGACCTACGGATCAGAATTCAAATATCCTAGCCGTTGGGAATGATCCACATCCGGGTGGGCGATCCATATGGGTTGAACCGATCCAGTTCACATGGGTTAGCTCCACTCCTGTTGACATGGGTTAGGATAACTACCAGCATACTTTTACTCCACTTCATGCTCCATGTTCTCAATTTTAATTTTACGTTATTTTTATTTATTTAGAATTCAGTTTTTTTTTCATTCCCGAAGTTGTAGGGTCGTGGTGTAATGTTCTTTGAACTTTCCTATGTAAACCTACGAATGTGAATGACTTTGAATTTTCCTATGTAGACTTACGAATGTGAATGAGAAGGCATTCAAGAATTTTCCCAACTTTTAATCTCTTGTTCTAAAGAGTAACCCTAATTTCCATTGCTATTTCAATCTTGGCCGGTTGAAAGATGTCTGTGGAGTCTAGTATCAGATCAGGTGGTGTAGTTGTATCCTGGTTCGAGCTGGAAGCGCCCAACGAGTACACGAGTGGTGAAGTCTTTAGCTCGGGTTACCCGTTGTCATACTGTTACAATTCAAACCTGTTCTAAACGTTCCATTTCGAAGCGTCTGTATATCATCTTGGTATCAGAGCTAATGGATACCCGTAACAATGCCGATTTGAAGAAGGTGATTGAAGCGCTAGAGGCCGAGAAGACAAATATGGTTCAGCAAATGAAACTCATGGAAGATCAGATCCGGGAATTATCAATTGTTCACCGACCACCGGGTGATGAGGAAGAAACGTCTGGGTCCGGAATCAACAAGAAGAATGGTACCGGGGCATGGTCTTCGAATGACATTAAGATCGATATACCGGAATACGATGGGAGACTCGATCTTGATGAGTTTATCGAATGGCTGCGTACTGTGGAGAGGGTGTTTGATTATAAACAGACCACCGAAGAAAACAAAGTCAAGGCCGTTGCCCTCAAACTGAGGAAATACGCCTCGACATGGTGGGCTAATGTCTGCATGAAACGAGAACGGGTCGGCAAAGGAAAGGTCAAGGACTGGGTCAAGATGAAGCAATTGATGAAATAAAAGTTTGTACCTTCCTACTACATACAAACTAGTTTTTGTCAATTTCACAATCTCAAACAGGATGGATGATCGGCCGAGGAGTATTCGCGTGAATTTGAACACCTGGTCATGAAGTGTGACTTACCTGAACACGAACCTCAAACTCTGGTTTGGTATTTTGGGGGGTTAGATTCCCGGATAGCCAATTTGGTTGAGTTATATCCCTATACCACCTTGGAGGAAATAACCATGCTAGCACACAAGATTTACCTTCAACATAAAGTGAAGGGAAAATCTGAAGTACCTCGAACCATTACCAAAACAGCTTCCGAAACCAAACCAACCAAAATACCAAAACCTAACCCACTTCTTGAAAACCCAACAACCCAACCGAGACTGCCTCGACGATGTTTTCGTTGCCAAGGTCTTAGACATGTCGCTTCTGAGTGTCCAAACAAACGAATATTAACACTTGCTGATTTTGATAATTCTAAAAACCCATCTTATGTGGAGGACAGCCCTACGCCACGACAACCCGACCCAACACCAGATGATGAAATAATAGGACCAGACGAAGGGGAGTGTCTAGTAGTATGAAGGGCACTCAGCAGCGTTGTGCATGAGGAAGAGAATCAACAACGTGAAGCCATCTTTCACACACGATGTACCATCTCCAACAAATTTTACACCCTGATCATCGATGGAGGAAGCTACACTAACGTGGCTTCTCAGATCCTCAGTTCGAAGCTAACTTTGGTGACTGAACCACACCCATCCATACGTCATTCAATGGCTGAACCAAGGTAAAGGTATACAAGTTTCACAACGTGTTTTATTATCATTGATTATTGGCAGGAAATACGTACGGAGACAAAATTTGGTGTGATGTGATTCCAATTGACGCTTGTCACGTGTTACTTGGTCAGCCATGGTTGTTTGATAGACGGGTTATGCACGATGGATACAAGAACATGTATTCGTTTGAACATGAAAATAAACGGATTACTTTAACTCCTATTTCACCTACACTTACCCCAAAGAAGCAGACACCTCTTAGCACACTTTTAAAGTCAGATCATCATGAGTTCACTACTACTAAGGAACTCATCCTAATGGGACTCGATGATGTTGATGAACCATGTGTTATTCAACCCAACCCAATTGTCTAACCCCTACTGCAAAACTACTCACAAGTTTCCCCTTCAGAAATTCCTCTCGGCCTACCTCCTCTTCCCGCCATCCAACACAAAATCGATCTCATCCCGAGATCCATACTACGTACCTAACTACCCAGCTTACCGTTCAAACCCACAAGAAACCATCGTGATCAGAAAACAGGTTGATGGTTTATTGGTCAAAAGGCTCATCCGCGAGTCCTTAAGCCCGTGTGCAGTACTGACACTATTGGTACCCAAGAAAAATGGCGAGTGGCGAATGTGCATTGATAGCCGAGCTATCAACAAGATCACTATTAAATACTGTTTTCCTATTCCCCGATTGAACGACATGTTAGATGAACTTTATGGATCACAGGTCTTCTCCAATATTGACCTTCGTAGCAGGTATCATCAAATCATAATTTATGAAGGAGATGAATGGAAAACCGCCTTTAAAACAAAGGAAGGTTTATATGGATGGTTAGTCATGCCGTTTAGCTTATCGAACACCCCTAGTATGTTTATGTGTCTTATGAATCACGTGTTGAAACCGTTCCTGGGCGGATTTATTGTGTTGTATTTCGATGATATTTTGGTGTATAGTAGGTCGGAGCAGGAACACCTTAACCATCTTCAACAATTGTTCAAAGTTCTGGATCATGAAAAATTGTATGGCAATCAAGAGAAGTGTGAGTTTTTCTCCAAACAGGTGACTTTTCTGGGTTATTTAGTTTCTGGCCATGGGATTCGAGTTAATGAGCAGAAAGTACAAGCCATCCGGGATTGGCCCGTCTCTACTTCGGTTCAGCAGATCCGTAGCTTCCACGGGTTGGCGTCGTTTTATCGTCGGTTTGTGAAAAACTTCAGTACTATAGTGGCACCGATGACCGAATTGACAAAGCTTAAGCATTTTGAATGGAACGCACAGGCCCAATCTGCCTTTGAAGAACTCAAGAAGCAACTCTCGTCTACTCCGGTGTTGGCCCTGCCATGTTTAGATAAAGTATTCGAGGTTGAGTGCGACGCCTCGGGAGTGGGGATAGGCGCTGTATTATCCCAACAAGGTCGCCCAATAGCATATTTCAGTGAAAAGTTTAATGATGCCAAACGCCGTTATTCCATCTACGATAACGAGTTCTAGGCCCTCATACGAGCTGTTGATCATTGACAACACTATTTGATCTCTAAGGAGTTTATCTTGCACTCTGATCACGAAGAATTGAAGTTCATTCAAAGCCAACACAAACTACAACCTCGCCATGCCAAATGGGTTGAATTTTTGCAGATTTTTAACTTCACTATCACGCATGAATCGGGCAGAATGATTAAGGGGTCTGATACATTATCGAGGAAACATCTGCTGCTACAAACACTACAATCAAAGGTACTTGGTTTCGAAGTGTTAATGCATGAGTATAACACTGACTCCGATTTTGGGGAAGTATTCTCACGGTGTCAACATCGTGCACAGGGCAGCTACCACATCGTGAAGGGGTTTCTGTTTAAAGGATCATAGCTTTGCGTTTCTTAAACACAATTTTCGAGAGACACTGATTAAAGAAATGCATGAAGGAGGACTTGCAGGTCTTTTTGGAGTTGATTAGACTACGACTATATTAAAACAATATTTCTTTTGGCCCAAACTCTTGTATGATGTTGAACATATGATTCGCAGATGTGTGACATGCCATAAGGCAAAGAGCCATTTATCTCCCTATGGTTTATATCTTTCCCTTCTTATTCCTCTTGACCATGGGAGGATGTGAGCTTGGATTTTATTACTGGGTTACCTCGTACACGACGCAACAAAGATTCGATAATGGTTGTGGTTGATAGATTCTCAAAAATGGCCCATTTGCTTTCCTATCACACTACATACGATGCGGTTCAGGTGGCAAATTTGTATTTTCAGGAGATTGTACGCCTACACGGTATTCCAAAGTCAATGGTCAGTGATCGTGACTTCAAAATCTTAAGCCATTTTTGGATTACATTGTGGAAGAAATTGGGTACCAAGCTGAAGTTTAGCACATCCAGCCATCCTGAAACAGTTGGCCAAACTGAGGTGACAAACCGAACGTTGGGTACTCTGTTACATTCACTGATCAAGACGAATATTAAACAGTGGGATGAGGTCCTTGCCCATGCTGAATTTGCTTATAACCGAGCCCCAAGCAAGACTACCGGGAAATCTTGCTGCTCCAATTGATTTGGCCGTCTTAGATACTACTGTTCGTTTTAGTCCGGAAGCTAATGACATGGCAACTAATATTCAGTCTCTACATGAAACCGTCAGACTTCGTATCTCGCAAATGAATGAACGTGTTAAATAGGGTGTTGATAAGGGGCGTCGAAGCATCATCTTCCAGCCCGGTGATCTTGTCTGGGTCCATTTTCGAAAGGAGAGGTTCTCGTCAAGGCGTCGTTCAAATCTGAATCCCCTGTCTCAAGGCCCGTTTAAAGTCCTATCAAAAGTCAACGACAACGCTTACAAAATTAATCTACCCGGTGAGTGCGAGGTATCTGCTACCTTCAATGTCGTTGACTTACAGCCCGATTATGACCAGGATGACCCGTTGCCAAGTTTGGCAACAAACTCTTTTCAAGCTGAGGAGGATGATGGACCTACGGATCAGAATTCGAATATCCTAGCCGTTGGGAAAGATCCACATCCGGGAGGGCAATCCATATGGGTTGAACCGATCCAGTTCACATGGGTTAGCTCATGGGATAATTGCTGGCATGCTTTTACTCCACTTCATGCTCCATGTTCTCAATTTTAATTTTACGTTATTTTTATTTATTTAGAATTCAGTTTTTTTTTCAATCCCGAAGTTGCAGGGTCGTGGTGTATTGTTCTTTGAATTTTCCTATGTAAACCTACGAATGTGAATGAGAAGGCATTCAAGAATTTCCCCAACTTTTTATCTCTTGTTCTAAAGAGTAACCCTAATTTCCATTGCTATTTCTATCTTGGTCGGTTGAAAGGTGTCTGTGGAGTCTAGTATCGGATCAGGTGGTGTAGATGTATCCTGGTTCAAGCTGGAAGCGCCCAACGAGTACACGAATGGTGAAGTCTGTAGCTCGGGTTACCCGTTGTCATACCGTTACAATTCAAACCTGTTCTAAACGTTCCATTTCGAAGCGTCTGTATATCATATAAGCTAATCCATAAAATGTTCATCGTCATCATCCAAATGATAGTTTCATGTTATTGGAGGGTCGTGGTTCTTCACATGTATATTTTAACTTCTTAGAAAGAAGCTTTAGCTCCCAACTTGGAGAAAAAATCTAAAAGAGAAAAAACTTATGCAACTAGAAAAAAAGATTATACCTTCCTAAGTCAATGTTGAGTGAGTTCTCTATATAATGAAATATTGTCATAGTCGAGGAATTATAGGGGCTAGTTTTTTGCAACATATAAGAAATTTTACATTGGAGAAGAACACTACACATCTTCAGGAAATTGCATTGAAGATACTCATTATGTTAGAAGTTTAATCTTGATTTGTATTCACATGTGAAGCGGATCATAGTTCTGTACGAATTTTAAGTTGATGGGTCAAGAAAGAAGAGGTTTGGAGTGCAAAAAAAGGAAGCGATGCGTAAAGTTTTTATCTGAGTCACTTTATTGGTCTAACTTATGGTATGGAGTTTTATTTGGTAAGGACTAAATTAGGAGAGTAGTAGGAGTCGTTCATGTTAAGTTAGTTTGGTTAGCAAGGGTTATATTTAGTATTTTGTGTGGTTTTCGTTCTTAATGATATTTCAAGTCTCTTTGGGAGTTTCCACAAAATATCGGTGTTTTTCGTGTGTGATATACGATTATGAGCTAACAGTTGGTATTAGAGCTTAGGTGAAGCTCATATCGTGATCCATCTGGGATACACAATTGACTGAATCATCCCATTTGGTTGTTGGCCAGGTCTTCGCAACAATTAACATGAGTTTACGATTTAAAAACGGTTAATGTTTATCGTCATCACGGTACGTACATCTGAACGCTTATGTGTACCAATTTGGTTTTCCTCTACCCCATACTCGGGAATCTAAAGTCATTCATTGACCTAATGAACGTGATTATGTGAAGCATCGAATGTGAACTATTGAATTTGACGTATAAATATTGTTTGATATATATATATATATATATATATATATATATATATATAACTAGGTTAGAAACCCGGTGTATTACACGATTTGAATAAATGCAATGTTAAATACTTATTAATAAATATTTACATATTACATATTTATGACATATTACATATTTTTTTAATACAAATTGTATAAAGTATCAGTTTAGTACAATTTGCGCAAAAACATATGACATATTACACTAGAAGTGATAGCAGTCCTAAAAGCATAAAATTCGATGCGGTATCAGTTTATTACCAAAAACATAAGGACTAATTGTACAAAGTACTTTTAAGCATAAATACACTTAATCAGGCGATACCCATTTAAGCTTTTATAGAACTTTGATTTTGATTACATCATTTAACTTCAAAGACCAAAGCATAATTCAATAGTGTATCTAAATTCAATATCTATACTAGTACGTAATATATATTTGAGGGATATTGTTGTAATTTATTCAAAACATTAAGATACTTAGCATAATTTTTTTTGCATAGTGTACAAATTAGCAATGCCTCAAATGTGTATAATTACCTTATAATCCATGTTTATAATTAAAGCTTAATAATTACCCTTTAACCTATACACTTAATTCTCTCATTTACTAACTCATACACTTAATTCTATCATTTTCTCAAAAAATTAAGACACCTAGCATAATTTTTTTTCATAGTGTACAAATTAGCAATGACTCTATTGTTTACAATTACCTACTAACCCATAATTAAATTGACACTATATTAAATAGAGAAAATCAATTAAAGACGTTCAATTCTTCACGGCAACGCGCGGTATTCTTTTTACGTGTGGTCGTACCTTATATAAATATTTTATAAACAACTTGTATGTGCGTTTGCAAATGAGGTGTAATTTATAAAAAATTGTTTAATTAAGAAAATATTTACACATAACTAATTTGTCGAGGCCGCACATTGTACGGGTTCTCTACTAGTACTTATCAATCAAGATGTCACTAATCATATTTCCCCTTCCACAAAGCAATTGACAGTTTCTCTGTTTCATGAACAAAATTGTTCTTTTAAATTTAAATGAAGATAACGGTCTAGATGATACTATTTGATTAGAATCAGTATCAAATAGCACAAGTTTGATTGCACCATAATCCTCAGATTCCACCTTGCTATCTGTGAACAACATCTGAGGCAACTTGGTATGGAAACCAAGTTGCAAAGACGTGCCACATGGTCACGGGTGGCTCAACCATTTCGGGGGCCCAAAGCGAAGTATAAATCCGAGGCTATTTTTCGTGGCGATCCATAATTTTTCGTCAATGCGGCAGAAAATGGGTCTGGTGAAAACGGGTCGGGTAAAAAAATTGCACTAAATCATAGCAAAAAAACAAGCATGCGTTCGCATTGGCGGACCTATTAAGGTCCGCGCGGGTCGGCCGACACCGTTAAAAAAATATTTTTTTGTTATATATATGGTATATTTTCGACCGACCCCTATAAAATTTTGACGCCGACCCCCATAAAATTTTGAAATCGACCGAAAGAAATATTTTTCGGAAAATAGATTTAAAAAAAACAAACCAAACGTTTAATCTTATAACAATTAACCCATTAATTATTAACCTTTTAAACCAAACATTTAATAGTTTAACTTTAATCCAATAACTTTTAAACAAAATAGGCCCAAATAACACATCACATATAGACCCATAAATAAACCCAATACCCATTTAAACTTTTTAAACCTAATTAAGTGTTGAAAAAAAATAGCGGCATTACATATTTATCTCAAGGCAACCAAGCGACAGGAGTGCCGACGGTCGAAGATTTGAAGTTTGAAAGAATTTCAAAGTGAAAATTGAAGCATGTTTAATACTTTGTGTTTAGTTTAATACTTTAATTCTATCTATTTGTGTTTTAGTTTAATAATTTGATATATTGAAAGATGAAAGTTGAAATTGTGTTTTAGTCTAATATAATATATTGAAATTGGAAATTGGAAACAGGAGGTAACCGGTTGACGATTGAAATCAACAATTGAAAATTATTGAAAGAAATTTAACTTGGAAGCACTCAAGCAGGTTAGTGATTTAGTCTCAGCCCCCTTTTCACTCTCTATTTGTGTTTTAGTTTAGTTTATGTGTTTTACTTTAATTTATAGGTTAATTGAATTTATATGTTATGTGTGTATTTGACTAGTGATTAGTCAAAATGTGAAACTTGTTTGTTTATTTGGGTTTAATTTTTTAATTTTAGGATTATGAATATTAAAAGATTTCTTAAAAGAAAAGTTGGGTCATCATTTTCTAAGACTCCCACTTTCATATATTTGGATAATATTCCATGGGATCCAGCCGAACGTCCACCAATTTCATCTTATCACCCTAATCAACGAGACGAAATTATGACTTACCTAATTAATGTGTGACCCGACCCGACCCGATTCGACTCGAGTTGAAAAAAACTAATATTTAGTTATTGACAATCGACCCCAAAAATTCTCCGACCCCGATGAAAAAAATTCTTGGGTCCGCCACTGTGCGTTCGTACAATAAAATACATTTATCTAGCGAGAAATTACAACCCAACCCAGAACGTTTACCTACTCTCATAAAACATGTATATGGAGATTTACACCTATAATGAAATGGGTAGAAGGGTTCCAACAATTGGCATAGCAATTGTAACTCTACTTCATACTCTGCATGAACTGACTTTGATACTTGACAAAAGTCTCAACAACATTCCAACAACAATTAAGCAAATATAGAAGTTTTCAATTGTTGTCAAAACTTGTTTGAAATGACCAACTTGAGTAGCATCATCCACTTAACATTGGTATCATGCAATAGCCAGCAGTTAAAAAAACAACCTAAGTTGAGTCTTCATTGCAACATGTGATATAAACCGATCATGTTCACGTTTAATTATGACATAATTAATTAAATTTATGATAAAGTTGCATTCTTTTGAGACTTTGGTGAGCGTCATTATAGATCAAGAAGCAAACCATAAACTTACAAAAGAAAATGCTGCAAATTCTATAATGAAACTTTGAATCAAATACATGACAATTAGTCATAAAGATCAGTTGAGAAGTATACCATGACAAATCTTTCAAAATTACCCTTTGATAGAAATAAATATTATAAACATGGAGAATTAGACCAGAAAAGTCAAAATAAATCTTAATTTGACAAATATCAATATGCAACAATGCAAAAATCAAGATGCCAATTATAAAATGAAGATATTGAGCAGTAAAAGAAATAGAAATTCTCTCACTATCCCAAATCTTAAATTGCACTTTGATTTTCAATCGTGATATCAACCCTGAACCAAAGAAACAAATTGCGTAATCGGAAGTTAAAATCTTGGAGATATGTAACCTGGCCGGCGATGATGTTTCTTGAATGGTTTTTCAAATCAGGTAAATCTTGAGATGGCATGGTGGCTGCGACGGCGATAATCGAATAGTGAAAGACTTAGGAAACGATGTCTTCTCCTCTAAGATCACTAAAGTCACTATGCAGCGAACTGGTTATAGAAATAGAATTGTGTCAAATTAGTGTAAGCTCTCATAGAAAATGGATCCCCGAATTACAGCGAACTGGTTGACGATCGATCAAGTTCAAGATCAAACACACGATTTTAGTCCTTCGTCCTCCCAAACTCTTTCCATACCTCTTGTGTAAGCTCCTAATCCTTCCCTCAATTATAATCAACTGTTGTAATTTCTTCTGTGAAGTATCAACTTTCATGAGTAACTGGATTCTGATTCGGGAATTTCTAACTTTTTGTTGACTTTTTCATGTGATTTTGTTGTCAAACTGTAATTGTTTTCTCAAATTACTGATATATTTCGTCATCATCTTTGATTTTCTATAGTGGCGGTTTTACTCATTGCTTTATTAGGTTTTAGTGGCTTTAACATTAGATGTTGAGACATGCTAATAACTATTGGAGGCCAAGTTGTACCACAAATAACTAAGTTCAAATATTTAGGATCATTTGTCCCGAGTGACGGACATTGACTACGATATTGCTCAACGCGTTTAGGCAGGTTGGTGCAAGTGGAGAGCATTCACATGCTTTTTGCGTGACAAGAGGTTCCCAGAGAGATTGAAAGGGAAATTCTAAAGGTTGTAGTCCTACCAACTCACATGTACTTTTACTAATTATAAATAATCAGTAAAATACTAACCAATTAATGTTTAACCCTTAAATGTTTAAATCATCTCTGCTTTAATTATTTCTCTAAATAATTAATTAGCGTATTCACCAATTAAATATTTCTCTAAATATTAATCCACCTTTTAATTAATCTGTCTTTCATGAATTATAATATTTAACAATTAAATATTATATATTTGCTCGTTGCCCAATGTGTAACTCTTTGAATCGTACCTTATTAGTAACGTTAATTTAATTGACGATCGGACATCCTACAATCTCACACTTGGATGATTTATCAATTAATCGGTTCAACGTAGACAGTGGTGGACGCCTAGCTGCATCTCACTGCCCCTAGCAAGGTATGACGTATTACAATCGTCAAACTATTACCTTGTGTACAAGTAACTTTTACTTTACCAAGTATAACAATCCTAGTAAGTATATCTACATATCCTTTATGTTTAGGGTATCCGTTGAACATGAGACATGTATATAATTCACTTCTCATATGTGGTTTAACTATTCTTGTTCTCGTTCTCCAATTCAAAATGGTCTAAACAAACTAGTCATTAGCTTGAGCATGGCCATGCGTTTACACCAGCTTGAATCAACGAGGGTGCTAGAATGTCCAACTCCTATTTAAAGAAGAACATAATTCCTTTGGCCACGTACAACTCCCACTAAACTTCAGATTACTCCTGACCATTTCCTGAAAACTGCCTGTTAAGGTACAACGAAGGACAAAGCGGCAAATGATTTTAGGGTTCCATAGAGAAAGATACAAGAGAAGTGAAAAGCAGCGTGGAGAAGATGGAGATGCCAATTAGGGTTAAGAAACGGGTAATGAAGCGGGTTAGGATCCGCGTGTTACAGTAATTTGGGTAAAATTGTTTACGTGGGAAAAAAATAGGCTAAAGTTGAAGGAGAGAGTGACAAGTGTGCAACATTGTAATCATTTATTAGGTTATAGAAATAGAAATGTGTCAAATTAGTGTAAGCTCTCATAGAAAATGGATCCCCGAATTACAGCAAACTGGTTGACGATCGATTAAGTTCAAGATCAAACACACGATTTTAGTCCTTCGTCTTCCCAACTCTTTCCATACCTCTTGCGTAAGCTCCTAATCCTTCCCTCAATTATAATCAACTGTGGTAATTTCTTTCTGTGAAGTATCAACTTTCATGAGTAATTGGATTCTGATTCGGGAATTTCTAAATTTTTGTTGAATTTTTCATGTGATTTTGTTGTCAAACTGTAATTGTTGTCTCAAATTACTGATATATTTCGTCATCATCTTTGATTTTCTATAGTGGCGGTTTTACTCATTGCTTTATTAGGTTTTAGCGGCTTTAACATTAACTGTTGAGACATGCAGATAACTATTGGAGGCCAAGTTGTACCACAAACAACTAAGTTCAAATATTTAGGATCATTTGTCCCGAGTGACGGACATTGACTACGATATTGCTCAACGCGTTTAGGCAGGTTGGTGCAAGTTGAGAGCATTCACATGCTTTTTGCGTGACAAGAGGTTCCCAGAGAGATTGAAAGGGAAATTCTAAGGGTTGTAGTCCTACTAACTCACATGTACTTTTACTAATTATAAATAATCAGTAAAATACTAACAAATTAATGTTTAACCCTTAAATGTTTAAATCATCTTTGCTTTAATTATTTCTCTTAATAATTAATTAGCGTATTCACCAATTAAATATTTCTCTAAATATTAATCCACCTTTTAATTAATCTGTCTTTCGTGAATTACAATATTTAACAATTAAATATTATATATTTGCTAGTTGCCCAAAGTGTAACTCTTTGGATCGTACCTTATTAATAACGTTTATTTAATTGACGATCGGACATCCTACAATCTCCACTAGGGCGATTTATCAATTAATCGATTCAACGTAGACAGTGGTGGACGCCTAGCTGCATCTCACCGCCCCTAGCAAGGTATGACGTATTACAATCGTCAAACTATTCCCTTGTGTACAAGTAACCTTTACTTTACCAAGTCTAACAGTCCTAGTAAGTATATCTATGTATCCTTTCTGTTTAGGGTATCCGTTGAACATGAGACATGGATACAATTCACTTCTCATATGTGGTTCAAATATTCTTATTCTCGTTCTACAATTCAAAATGGTCTTAAACAAACTACTCTTTAGCTTGAGCATGGCCATGCGTTTTACACCAGCTTGAATCAACGACGGCGATAGAATGTCCAGCTCCTAGTTAGAGAAGAACAGAATTCCTTTGGCCACGTACAACTCCCACTAAACTTCAGATTACTCCTGATCATATCCTTATTACTGCATGTTAAGGTACAGAGTTAGATAAGATCAAGGAACAAACTTTAGTCAGAGTTAGTTGTAGTATGTGCCTCGAGTCGAGGATCGATAGATCTTACCAGATTCAAAACATCGCAAGACATTGATCCATGAAGATAGTTTTGAAGCGAGTTACGTCTAATAATTATTCTCCAATAATTATCTGTGAACATGATTTCCAACTTCTTGATCTTTCCTTCATAATGAACCAACCATCCGATTCACAGTAGTCTTATGTTCAGATTGATTCCCATGAATCTGATCGACTACGGACATTTAGAATATATAACATTCAAGGATATCTAAAACGTATAAACTATCGAACACAGTAAAATCTATTTATAATGCATTTAACCATTAAATCAAATATAAAAACTAATGCAACTATATTGTTCGAAAGCACCAAGTACTAAATACAAATCAAATCCACTGTCTAGAAAATCTAAGGCCTATCTTATCAGCATGCTCCTCATGTGAACGGGTCGGCTAGATTCTGATCTATGTGAACTTTGTTTAACACGATGTCTCCTCGTTCTAATATATCCCTGATATAGTGAAATCTTCTAAGTATGTGCTTCGTGCTATGATGTGATCTTGGTTCCTTAGCTTGAGCAATGGCACCAGTATTTTCACACAGTATCTCGATCGGTTTCTGAATACTAGGCATTACTCCAAGATCAGCAAAGAACTTCTTCATCCAAGCAGCCTCCTTTGTAGCTTCCGAAGCGGAAATGTATTCTGATTCAGTGGTGGATTGAACAACAACAGTTTGTTTAATACTCTTCCAAGTGATCGCACCACCATTCAGAACAAATACAAATCCCATTTGTGATCGAGAATCATCTCGGTCAGTCTGGAATCTAGCATCAGTGTAACATTTAACATATAGTTCTTCTTCTAGTCCTCCATATATTAAGAACATGTCCTTAGTTCTTCTCAAGTATTTAAGGATGTTCTTCACAGCTATCTAGTGACTCTCACCAGGATTCTGTTGAAATCTGCTTGTCATGCTTAAAGCGTACAATACATCAGGTCTAGTACATAGCATGACATACATGATCGAACCAATTGCAGAAGCATATGGAACCTTTTCCATATTCTTCTTGTCCTCGTTAGACTGAGGGCACTGTTTGTTATTCAGTATGGTTCCATATGCCATAGGCAAAGATCCTCTCTTAGAGTCTTGCATGAAAAAGCGTCGAATACCCTTATCAATGTATGTACTTTGACTTAACCCTATAAGACGCTTTGATCTATCCCTATAGATCTTTATTCCTAGAATATAAGCAGCCTCACCAAGATCTTTCATTACGTAACATTTACCCAGCCAAGGCTTTATGTCTTATAGCATACGGATATGGTTTCCAATGAGCAGTATGTCATCTACATACATAATCAGAAAAGTTACATGGCTCCCACTTGCCTTCTTGTAGACACACAGTTTATCTTCGTTCTTGATAAAACCAAACTCTTTGATTTTCTGGTCAAAGCGAAGATTCCAGCTTCTGGATGCCTATTTTAATCCATAATGGGATTTGTTTAACTTGCATACCTCATTAGGATTCTTTGGATCTTCAAAACCTTCCGGTTGAAACATATAGACATCTTTAGTAAGACGCCCATTTAGGAACGCTGTTTTGACATCCATTTTCCATATCTCGTAGTCATAATACACGGCAATGGCAGGAAAAATCCTAATGGACTTAAGCATGGCTACTGGCGAGAAGGTTTCATCATAATCAATTCTTTGAGCCTGAGTAAAGCCTTTCGCTACTAGCTTTGCTTTGAAGGTTTTCACATTCCCATCCATGTCGATTTTCTTCTTGAAAATCCACTTGCTTCCTACGGTCCGACTTTCGGGAGGAAGGTCAACCAAGTCCCATGCATGGTTGCCGTACATGAATTGGATTTCAGCATCCATGCATTCAAGCCATTTCTTAGATTCAGAATCTAAGATTGCAGATTTGTAACTAGTAGGCTCAGCCTGATCAACTATCAGGATGTTGTCAATCTGGTGAATCCTGATATACTGGTCGGGTTCATGACGATCCCTAGCACTTATGCGAACAACTTATGTCACAGTTGAATCTTGAACATTTCTAGATTCAGTTTCAGCAGTCTCATGCTGAACGGAAGATTTAGTTTGTGGTTCTTGGTTCTCATGCATGTCCACACAGTTATCTCCAATCCTTCTTGCAAGAAGTTCTTTCTCCAAGAAAGTAGCTCTATGTTTAATGAAAACTCGGTTTTCAGCAGGATTGTAGAAGTAGTAACCGATTGTTTTAGGGTATCCGATGAAAATAACTTTATCGCCACTTGTAACAAATACGTTACATCCCCAAACCCTAAGGTAGGACACTTTGGGTTTTTCCCCATGCCCTATCTAATAAGGATTCTTGTCCACATTCTTTGTAGGAGCTAGATTTATGATTCTCGTGGCAGTCTCGAGAGCAAAACTCCAGAAGGAGTGTGGGAGGTTTGTACGATACATCATTGATCGAACCATATCTAATAGAGTTCGATTTCTCCTTTCGAATACAGCGTTAAGCTAAGGTGTTCCTGGTGGAGTAAGCTGAGAAATGATCCTACATTTCTTTAGATGTTCGTCAAACTCTTTCCTAAGATATTCACCACATCAATCAGATCGAAACATCTTAATCGTCTTACCAAGCTGATTTTGCACTCCGTTCTGGTATTGTTTGAACATTTCAAACGTTTCATGTTTATGCTTCATAAGATAAACTTATCCATATCTACTGAAGTCATCAGTAAATGTTACGAAGTATCTCTCTCCACTTCTAGACATTGTTCTGAATGGACCACATACATGAGTATGTACAAGTCCTAACAGATCCTTAGCCCTTTAACCGATACCGGTAAAAGGAGCCTTGGTTAGCTTTCCACTTAAACAAGATTCGCAATCATCGAATGACTCTTGACCAGTAGAATTCTGAATTCCAGTGGTCTGGAATTTCTTCATGCGATTCTTGTTTATGTGTCCTAGTGTACAATGCCATAGATACGTATCATTTAAATCATATTTCATACGTTTGTAGGAAATATTAAATAGAACGTTATTATCATGGACTTCTATCTCATAGATTCCATTGTGAGGCTTTGCAAAAAAATAAAACAAACCATTTAAATATGCATAAATAAAATCATTGTCAAAAACATAATTAAATCATTGTTTCCACAAAGCGGATACTGAAACAATATTCCTAGTCAAATTAGGAATGAAATAAACATTGTTTAAAACAAGTTCTAAACCAGAAGGAAGTAAAATAGTGTATTCTCCTACAACCTTCACAGTAACCTTTTGTCCATTTCCCACATGGAGCTCCAGGTCGCCTTGCTTCAGCCTTCTAACCTTCTTTAGTCCCAGTAAATCATTACAAATGTGATAAACCACATCCAATGTCAAACACCCAAGATTTGCTAGACATAGAGAAGATCTCGATAAAGAACATACCTGAGAACTGTCGTCCAGCAGACTTCTTCTGCTTCAACTCGGCTAGATACTTTGGGCAGTTCCTCCTCCAGTGTCCGACTTCATCACAATGAAAACACTTGACATCCTTTGGAGGTTTCTTGGCAAAAACTTTGCCTTTGCCCTTGAAGCTTTTCTTGCCTTTCCCCTGGCTTCAGATTTCTTGACTCGACCTTCTTTGGTCATCAGCACTGGACCAGACTTAGCAGGAGTCGGTATGTTCATCTCGACAGTCTTTAGCATCATATGCAATTCCATGAAGGTCTTGTCCCAAGCATTCATATTGTAATTCAATGTGAACTGATCATATGATTTTAGCAGTGAGTTGAGGATTATATCCCCGGCCAATTCATTGCTTAAAGGGGATTGAAGACGTGCTAGATGATTAATGTATCCCTTCATTTTCAACACATGAGTACTGACGGAAGAACCTTTTTGCATGCGACAGCTTATTAGTGATCTTATCACCTCAAAGCGTTCATGACGGGCCTGCTGCTGGAACATTTCCTGCAGTTGCCTAATCATATCGTATGCTGGCATGTCCACAAGATTCTTCTGAAGTTTCGGTATCATAGATGCCAGCATCAAGCAAGAGACCTTGATAAAATCATCAACATACTTATCCCAGACCTTGATAGCAGTAGCTGGTTCTTCTGGGATTGGTTCCTCGAGAACATACAATTTTTTGTCAGCCTTGAAGACAATCTTCAAGTTTCGGTACCAGTCCATGAAGTTGGAGTTGTCAAGCTTATCATTCTCAAGGATAGATTTTAGGAAGAATGAGGAATTTGTATAATATTCGTTAGATATCTAAAAAAATTCAAAATAAAGATTTAAGTATTTTCATGCACAACGTCCTAATTAAAATTTTATGACCCAATTGCAAAATTATATAATTAGGAATAAGATCCTGGTCCCCCAAGTCTCAGTGAATGGCTGAGTACTATTCATTGGCATAGCTAGACAGGTAGGTAACGATTACCAATTGTATCAACTATACAACTATTTGTTTGAGGGGCATGAAGAGTATTGTAAAGCTTGGATATGTTTCCCTCAACTACTACCACTTAAACGACTTCAATTATAACTGTAGACCCGACCTAAGTAACTCGGGAATGGCGGTTCTACCTTCAACCAAAACCGTAGGGCCGAATGCAGGGTAATTCACTAACACCGGGGGTTCGAATAGATTAGTTGAAGTGTTACAATTAAGGGTGGCGCAGAAAATGTTGATTTTATATTGGGATTTTCTTTAATGTTTTTTAAATATTACCGTTTCGGGTCAAAAACATTTTGGACGACGAGTAGCATGATACAAGTCATGCAATTTTAGTAAAACGATTTTACTAGTTCTTGAAATAACTTTCAACACTCGACACGATCAAATTTCAAATACCTTATGTAATCTAAATTGGTCATTCGCCGCGAACTAATTTTAAACTAATCAACTCTTTTAATTAATTTAAAATTGTTTTAAATAAAACTATTAAATTTAAAACTTGTTTTTTCTTTTAAATAAAACATCTTTTTATTTAATTACCTTACCGAGAAAAATAAACAATCTAATTATCTCGTCGTTTTTAAATTGTGTCAAAATTTTTATAAAAAATTTGTGGTTTTATTATTATCCTAAATAATTTTATCACAATCACAAAAATAAATAAAACATAGAACCGAGCAACTAGAAAAAATTGTCCGGTTTCGTTCGAGCCATCAAATGATAAACCGGATTGATCTAAGTGATAACAAAATAAATAAATCTGCTATCTCTCACTTGGTCCAAGATATCCATCTTTAATCCTTTCATTGTCCGCCTTGGTCTTCTAGTATTCATCTCTTTAGGATTACAATATATATTTACAGATACTCTAAAAATAAATAAATAAAATAAACCTAACTATTATATCGGGGTTCCAAATAACCCATAAAAATACAAAGAGAAACAACCAACACAGATAATACAATTACATGTCTCTAGTGCTCGATTCATGCAACATAATCATAACAAACGAAAAAGTCTCGATCTTTTGTCAAACAAAAGTTTTGACAAATAAAACAATAGATCGATATATAAATAAAAATATATGTCTAAACACGCGTGAAGGTGGCACTGATACCGCTGTTGGGAATCTAGTACTAGTTTTTAACTTTTTAAAACAATAATTATTTAAACATTTAAATTAATAAATAAGGTATTTTAGCGGAAGCAATTAAAGTACTAAACAGATCAGATCTGGATTCCTGTCAGTGATCCGATTACACGGGTATAAACAATATAATACAAACCAACCATTGGGTGTTCTAGGATTATACCTTTGACGACAAACCGAATCAGAAACACCTTGGTGTTGAAGTACAGTGTGTGACTGATGATTTATTAGTATTTGTTTAGAATTGTTTGCAACAGTTAAGACGGAGTCTATTAGAACATGTTTTTGTAACTGTAGCAAACATTCTAAGTGTATGTGTAGCGTACATGTTAAGTTCGCTAGAGATTGTTCTTAGATGAAGTTGGTATGTTCACTGTACTTTTAAAGCAAACTTGTTATGTTTGCTGACACTGTTTAAGTGAACTTGTTGAGCGAGTGATAAAAAAAATAAATAAAAAAACGAGATTTGTGGCGGGAAAACTTTTCTTGTTCAATATTTTGAGGGAACTTTTCTATGCTTATTTCGGGCCATTTTTGAGAAGATGGTAATTTTGGTTATTTTCGGGACCAGAATTCAGATTTTTGGAGGGAAATGGCTTGGTGAAACAATGAGAGATTTTTGTTGGATGATGAGTTTTGAATGAAGAATCTTATTGTTAAGGTATTCAAACCTGAAAATTTCGGCTACAACTATCTGGTATACTTCTTCATTAGGTAATGAATACTGAAATAGTTTGAACAAAAGGGTTCTTATCAATGAAAGGTCTCAGATTTGATTGTGAGGATATACTGTTTGGGTCTTTGCAAAGAAAAGAGGGAGATAAAAATTTTCAAGAAATATTATGTTTCTTTGCAAAACGGTTCAAGTGATCAAGATCTTCTAAATGATTGTACATGATTCGATTATGGTTTGCTTTCTCATTTGGGATCTGGGCGGAATCCAGATAGACAACCTATTGAGTTGTTGAATAAACGGCTAGTAGGAGGTGTTAACCAGCAATGAAAATCAAATTGAAGATTGTTGGATTCACGATGATTACTAGCGAATGTTTGTGAGACTTGGTCGAGTACGTTTGAAATGAAGTTGGTTATCTGTTGTTAACTAGTTGAAGATAGAACCTTTATTATATGCCGGTTAAATAATTAACTTCCTTCTGTTTCTGGTTTAATGCGGAGATGCTTGTGGCATGAAGGGGAGATCTGATATGAAAGACTTTGGATTATTGGTTGAGTGAATAAAGTATGAGACAAAGTCAAACACTTCTGGTGAAGATGAAGATCAAAGAAAAGAATGGTTTTTTCACACTATATTGGAGTTTTAGTTTATTTTCAAACTGGGATTCTTGTCTTTGTGGAAGTTGATTAGTTTGATGTTGATTGTTGGAAATTCAGAATCTCTATCTTATGCCGGTTGGTTTACTGATGTCTAAGCAATATGGGCTAGATTCTTGAATCAATGCGGAGGTGGTTACTGTTGAGAGGATGGACTACAATGAAAGGTGTTGGATTTGTCGGTTTTCATGAAGAGACCAAACAAAATTGTTCTACAACAAATGCATCAGTTTAGATGGACTCTTTTGCCTCAAGATTGAAGCATTGCGGTTGAAGATCAAAGTGCAATTCCGAATATCAAGTCTTACCAAGTGAAGTGAAGACCCAGGATCATCAGTCAAGAGGGATTTTGTTGAAGCATAGTTTGTGACTGATGATTTATCAGTATTTGTTTAGAATTGTTTGCAACAGTTAAGAGTGAGTCTGTTAGAACATGTTTTTGTAACTGTAGCAAAAATTCTAAGTGTATGTGCAGTGTACATGTTAAGTTAGCCTAAGGGAATGTGTAGGATCGGTACATACAAGATGGTTCTATTCCAGTTGATATTGGCGGAAACAATCACTACTTAAGCAAAGTAAACAAGTAGACAAGAAGAATACTGATAAATGCAATTTTGTATTAAGATTCAAGTGTCACAAGATTACAGAGAAAAATCTTTTGCTTAAAAAAGCTCATTTTACAATGACTCTAAGTACTACTTATATAGTAACTTAGAATCAAGACATACCCTTGATTCTAAGGATCAGATCTAACACAGACTATTGATCTTGTATTGAAGCTATTCTAGATATACAGACAATAATAAAAACTACAAAGGTTAACTTTACTCAAACGTCTTCTTAGGCATCATTGCTTGCATGCTTGGAGAAGAGCGTTGTAGTGCTTTATTTTCTGCACCAGTGACTTTATTTCTGCATGGAGTGTGTCAGTGGTGTAGCCGAAAGTTGTCAGTGGTAATGGTTGCTTTTGCTTTTGCAAGGCTGGTCAGCTGCAACGTTTGACTTCAATGGATGAATAACTATCAGCAGCATAGTTGTTGATCAGTAGCAAGATGCAACCATCCAAAGCTGCTGATGATTGCCTATCAGCAGCATTAAGTGTTGATGCTGCTTAGAAGCCTATCCGCAACAACTCTGGTCTTCAGCAGATAAGGCTATCCGCAGCAGATTTGTTCTTCAGCATAAGAACAAGTATCCGCTGCAGATAAGCTTATCCGCATCAGTTTGTTGGTCAGCAGCAAACTCTGAGATCAGCAGCATTTGTACTTAGAGAATTTTGTAGCCATCAGTCTTTATTTCTACAAACTCCCCCTAGACTGATGGTACCAAAACTCTCTTACTGCTTTTGTTGCTGAAGCTTTTGCATGTGGCTGACAATTTTTTCAACCTCATATCCTCTCTAGTCCTTCGTGGGATTGTTAAGAGGAAGCTCAGATAGAGTCTTGATGTCTTTGCTGGCCATTTTGAAGATAGCTTTGCTTGAACGTCTTATCTTCTGTCCTTTAACATCTGTCAATGTGAACTCATCCTTTTTAGCATTGTAGGACCAGCTGATGAATGGAGAGTGACATTGGAGAGGTTTAACATCAAGGATTTCATCTCTGCTGGGTTTGAAGTGATGTTTGATTGCCAGCAGCAGATGTCTCCCACCTTCATTCATGGGCTCATTGACTTCACCCAGCTCCGTCATTCTTCTTAGATCAGAATCTGGAAGCTGTAGTACCTCATCAACAGATGTATAAATTGATCTTTTAACTTCTGTCCTTCCCCTGAAAACTTCAAACCATTGGTCTTGAGAGCTGTATGACCATCTGATTATTTCTCTTGAGTCTTCTGGTTTGGAAGTAGGTTTGTTTTTCTTTTTGGGAGGTTGTTGATGAGTAGGAGCTGGGTGTGAGGATTTGGATTTTGAGGGTGGAGAGGAGGGAGGTCTAGGATGGAGAGTGGAAGGTTGTTGGATTGAGGAAGTGTTGGGTGAGGAAGAAGGCTTGGGTTTCTTTGTTTTCCTTTCTTCTTCTTGAATGATTACCCTTTTCTTGGAGCCTTTCTTCCCCAGTCTTTTTTCCTCATCCTTCTTGACGTTAAGGTAGAGGGCTTGCAGGTTCATGAAATTCATGGGACCTAGCCTCTTTCCACTCTCTCCTCTAGCCTTAAGGAAGTCAATCATGATCTTCCTTTCTTCATGGGATCTTCGGTTAAAGGCAATGGTCTTCTTGGACTTTTGTTTGGCTTTTTCTTCTTCTTCAACCTTTTTCTTGTTTGCCAATTGACCCTGCTGACCCATGAAGGCTCTTTAGATTTCTTTATTTGATAGTTTCTCATGGTAGTCTACATCCTCACCTTGAGAAATCAGAGCCTTTACCCATTCCTCTCTCATTTCTTTGGCTAGTTCAGAATCAGTTATTCTGAACTTAGCCTCTTTCTTCTTCTTCTTCTTCTGTATCTCTTCTTCTTCTCTATCGAATTGGTCCTACAGTTGAAGATCAAGAGCTTCATCTCCTTCAATTTGATAAACTGCAGGAATTTTTACTTTCAGATCATCCAGCTGTTTTGCATACAGCTGGATCTGTTGTTCTCTGAGGAGAATGGCTGTGAGTCTGTCTTGAGCTTTCTTTAGTTCAGCCATCTCCTATTCTTCTTCTTTTATCCTCCTTTTCTTTCTTCTCCTTCTCAATTCTTTCTTCATCTTCTTTGGTCATTAGTCCCTTTCTCCTATCTTTGTTGGATGCCTCTGCTTCAGCTTCATGGACCACAACAGTAGGTGTAGTAGATGCTGTTGAGATCTCAGCTTTAGCTTCATTGGCATGTTGGGGAATGGACAAGGGAAGGGAACTTTCTTTATCTTCTTTCCATTCCATACCTGTCACTTCTTTCCATGCTTCTTTCATCTTTTCCTCGTCTCTTCTCTTTGATTCTTCTTCTGTGTTCAGTCTAACTGTTGGAGAAGAGAGAAAGGATAAGTATGAGTCAGATCCATATTCCTCCTTATAAAGAGAAGCCTTGATGATTTTGATCATTTCTTGACTTTCTAAGGAGTTGACATTGAAGATGAGTGATCTGAGCTCATAGACTTTGTGCAGGAAAGCTGAAGGTAGGAGCAAGATCTCTTTGATGTTGATTGAGAGAGAAGATCCATTGCTCAGGAAGAAGGTGAAGTGATGGGAGTCAGTGCTTAATCCATCCTTGCACTTCTACATCCCTGACCCTTATGTTGTACGGGAATCTTCTCCAGCAGATAACTTCTTCTTCAGTTAAAGTACTGCTCCTGATTATGTCAAGTCTTTTCGGAGCCAGTCTTTGTTCTACTGCTGATGAAGATTCAGGATAAGCCGCCCTGTTTGCTTCTTTTAGTAGTCTTTCAAACAAGGGCATGTTATCCTCTATTAAGTCATAGAACCTGCTGATTGCAAGTTCTACTGAGAGATCTGATGAAGTGTTGACACATTTTGTCAGATACAGATTGAGAACTTGGAGGGCATTAAGAGAGTTCCAGTTTAGCTCTTCTACTCCACTAAACTCCCATCAAATCCAGAATCTCTCATCTCTTTCATCATATCCCCAAGCTAGAATGGAGTCAAATTCTAGCTTCTTTGAAGTTGGAAAGAGTTGGGGGGTAGATGAGTGACTTATTATGGCTGCAGCTTCAGGAAGAAGGCTGAATGATGGAGGTGTGTCTTCATGGAGAGTTTCTTCTTGTAGCACCTCATCAACAGCTCGAACAACTAACTTCCAATCCTCAGTGACATCTTCCTCTTCATCTACTGAGTCTGGCAAGTCATGGATTTGAACAAAAGCAAGTTTGTATAGGGAACTTTGAAACCCAGCCTGCTCTTGTATCCATTCTTCGAGGCTGTCAGCATCGTCTTCCTTGGTAACCACCTCCCCCTTTTTGGTTGCATCAGTGAAAAGGGATATATCTGTTTGAGTTCCCACTGATACAAGAGAGGGAGTAGGCACAGTTGGGCATTGATGGGCTTCATGCATAGAGACTTGGTGTCTTAGTTTGGACACTTCAGCCTCTAGGATTGCCACCCTGGCCGTCAATTCCAAGTTATGAAGTTTCAGTCTATCCTCATCCATAGTTGTGGAATCCTTGGAGCTAGATGGGGCCTTAGTCCTAGCCTCTGCATCCCCATCACCCTGGTTTTCTTGGGGCCTGGGATTCCTCTCAGTGAAGAGTGTTTCACAGGAAACATCCTCACTGGGAGTTGTCGTGGTTAGGGTCTTAGCTATGTTATCACTGTCCTCCTGGGCAGTTGATGTACCAGGAGTAGTGATAGCCCTTTCCACATTCACTCTATCAATACTACCAGAGTGAACCTTCTTGGGTGATGAACCTGGGTTGGGTGCGCCAGCAGCCAAGTCAATCAATACCTCCGATATAGTGGTTGTTGGAGAAGGTATATCATCTTGACCAGGTGCCTCTACACTTAGGTTCAGAGAAGGGAAATAATGGAATGGCTTAGGGGGTTGCTCTATGGATCCGGGATGTGATCCTGATCGTAATAGAGAGGCTTCCAAGGAAGTCTCTCTAGTGTTGTGGCTATCCCTTTTGGTATTCTCATCAGAATGTTGGGATTCTGAATGAGGGCTTAGAGGTTGGGTTTGGGCCTTTGTGACAAGAAGAGAAGGATTCTTCTTGCTCTTTTTTCTGGTGTATGTCGTAGCAACTGGGGCCCTTTGTTCCAGTTGAACGATAACATCCAAAACAGATGTAAGTACTTTTTGTACCTGTGCATCCTTAGTAGTATGCACATGGGTTCGAATGCTGGAAGCAGATTGTTGTTCAGGATGTGATGTGGAGGGTGTGGGATCAGTATCAGCTGGGATTGCTGAACTGTCAACCGGGGTACTTTGTATGTTCAGCATTGAAAATAACAATGGAACATTGACCCGGAGAACTTTTTGGAAACAGTTCTCATACTTTGAAAAATATTTTTTTATGTCCCAACATGATGTAGATTCTTGCAGGTTCTGAAAGTTCTTTTAGTTCTTGGTTGAAAACCTCCTGTAAGAATCTTGGGTACATAAAAAATTGTTGCTTTGCACCCTTTTGAAGGTTATATCTCAAACCCTCAAAGATGAGGTGTGCAAAGTTGAAACCTAGACCAGTAATCATACCATGGAAAGTAGAGGCAAGTGCGGAGCTCACTTGATGCCATCCACTTCTCTTCTGAGATATGCATTGGAGAAGAGTGTGGCAGAGATACTTCCATGGAGGGCCCGTCAGCGCCTTCTCTATTGTATACTCATTTTGATTTCCAGTGTACCCTATGGATACAAAGGTCTTCATGTACTCGTCCTTTGAGTATGAGATGGCTGCTCCCTCATCTTGAAGCTTAAGATGTTTTCGGAGGGTAGCTCCAGAGATGATGATTTCCTTGCCGTCTACCTTGGCTTTTATTTGGGGAATCCCCTGTTCGGTAGAGTAGACGACGGTATTCCAGAAATCCTCCATATGAGGGATATATATGGTAGGGTTGGTTGTGAGGGCAAAATGGATTTTTGATTGGCATAGGAAGTCGATCATATCATCGAATCCTTCGGATTTCTTTCCCTTGGTTAAGTATGCTGTAAGGTTATGGTACGGGGAGAACTTATCGTCAGGGTTATTGATGTCTGCCATTGTTGTTTGATTTTGGAGGGATGGTTTGAAGGTTTAAGAATATGGAAGGCTTTGAATGTTTTAAGGTGGTGACTTGAGAGAAAGTGGGTTTAGGGTGAAATTTAATGTGAAGAGGTGGTAAGGAAGTTTGATTTGTTCGTATAAAGGCAGAGTAGGGAAAAAGCAAAATGACTTGTACAGTATAAACTCATTCACCTTTTACTGTTACAGATGTAATACACCGAGGCAGTCATGGTAAAGACTGACGTTAATTTTTACAGCGGGTAAAAGTTAATTTGGACTTAAATTTACCCATTAGCAGCAAACTTGGTTGTTGTGGATGAAAAAGTCTGTCCGCTGCAAGCTTGGTTGCTGCGGAAGGTTAAGTCTGTCAGCAGCGAACTCAATTGTTGCTGATGGATTCAGTGATCTGCAGCAAGGATGTCGCTGCTGACAGCCTTAAAGCTATCCGCAGGAAACTTGTTCCTACAGATGACTTAAAGCAGTCGGTGGCAAATCCTTTGCGGCTGAAGATTAAACTGTCAGCAGCTGAGGACAAAAATGCTGCTGATTTATAACTTTTATTTACAACAAAAGACAAAACACATTTTAAAATAGAATTTTAGAGATAGATTTTAATCAAAGTTCATCATACCAATGGATTCAACTAAATATCTAAATCTAGCTTCATCAAAAGGTTTTGTAAACAAGTCAGCATATTGCTCATTTGTATGAACTTTGGTTAAAATAATCCTCTTTTTCTCAGCTTGATCTCTTATGAAATGATACCTGATGTCAATGTGATTTGTCTTGGAGTGCTGCACTGAATTGTTTGTGATTGATATAGCACTCATGTTGTCAATGTGAATTGGAGTTGCCATGAAAGTCATCCCATAATCCAGCATTTGATTTTGTATCCAGATGACTTGTGCACAGCAACTTGAAGCTGCAATGTATTCTGCTTCAGCTGTAGAAGTTGAAACACATGTTTGCTTCTTGCACTGCCATGAAATCAGTCTTCCTCCCAGAAACTAACATCCCCCTGATGTGGACTTTTTGTCCATGTTGCATCCCCCGTAATCACTGTCAGTGTATGCATACAGATTGAACTTGTCATCTTTAGAGTACCAAAGCCCAAGTCTTGGGGCTCCTTTTAGGTATCTAATAATTCTCTTGACAGCTTGAAGATGTGAAACCTTTGGAGCTGCTTAAAATCTTTCATAGTGACATAATGCAAACATAATATCTGGCCTTGAGGCAGTGAGATACATGAGAGACCCTATCATTACATTGTACTGATGTTGATCAGTGTCTTGACCATCTTTGTCTGTAGTCAGCTGATGGTGCACTTGCATAGGGGTTCTTGCAGCAGAGCAGTCAGCCATCTTGAATCTTTCCAAAATGCTTTTTACATATTTGGATTGGCTGATGAAGATTCCATTTGGGACTTGTTTGACTTGTAGACCCAAGAAGAAATTTAGTTCACCCATTGAACTCATTCAAACTTTGAGTGCATCAGAATCTCAAAGTCTTTGCATAGCTTTTTCCTTGTTGATCCAAAGATGATATCATCAACATAGATTTGAACTAGTAAGATTTCTCCCCCTTCATCTTTGATAAATAAGGTCTGGTCAATAGCACCCCTTCTGAAGTTGTTGCTTAGTAGATATCCTGACAAAGTTTCATACTAGGCTCTTGGTGCTTGATGTAAGCCATACAGAGCTTTGTCTAGTTTAAACACTTGAGTAGGATATGCAAGATCTACAAATCCTGGAGGCTGTTTGACGTATACTTCCTCACCAATCTTTCCATACAAAAAGGCACTCTTTACATCCATTTGATAGACAGTGAAATTCTTGGATGCCGCATATGAAAGGAAGATTCTGATGGCCTCCAGCATGGCAACAGGAGCAAAGACTTCATCATAGTCAATTCCTTCTTCCTGAGTGTAGCCTTGAGCCACAAGTCTGGCTTTATTTTTTTACTACAATGCCTCTCTCATCTTGCTTGTTCCTGAAAACCCACCGTGTGCCAATAGCATATTGACCTGGTGGAAGATCAACAAGTTTCCAGACATCCTGCCTTTTGAATTGCAGTAACTCTTCCTGCATTGCCTCAATCCAGCTGTTGTTTTTGAGTGCCTCATCTATCTTCTTGGGTTCCACCTGAGATAGAAAACATGAAAACAAGTATATATTGGCCTCGTGAGATTTGCTTCTTGTGAGAACTCCTTGATAGACTTGGCCAATAATATTTTCTTGAGGATGTTCTTTATGGATCCTCTATGCTAGTACCACCTCCAGCTGTATCCCTTTCCCTAGATTGCTTTGATTTTGATCAGGGGTCTCGTCATTCATGGTGGAAGAGTCTTCAATATCAGCAGCCACATCAATATTTTCAGCAATAGCATCAACAGTATCTACAACATTTACCGAAGAGACTTCATCTAAATTTTCAGTTTTAGACAGGCTGCTGCTGGTGACATTTGAGAGTCTTGTTTCGGCTTAGCTTGCTTCAGTTGCTTCCACAACTGATGGAGGATCAATGGATGGTCTTCGCAGACGGTTAGAAGGTTTGGGAAAATCCAGTCTGTAGTCAGTGGATGAGGTGGAGGCAGGTGTTTGTGTAGAGTTAGACTCCATATTTGAGAATGTGAGAGGCTTAAATATTTGGGAGAAGGAGTCTATGTCAAAGAGCCCGTTTGGGCCTTTTTCCTGCTCACAGACGATGTGTTCTCTACATTCCACATTTGCTGATTCTTCCATAATTCTTGTTCTTGAATTGAATACTCTGTAGGCCTTTGATTGAGAGGAATAGCCTACAAAATATCCTTCATCAGATTTGGCACCAAACTTAGGAAAACCCCATGTGTGATGAGAATGGTACATGGACACCCAAAGGGCTTTAGAAACCCAATGTAGGGAACTCTTTGAAACCAAAGTTCATAAGGTGTCTTGTTGAGGGGCTTGACGATGAGAACTCTATTTTGCACATAGCAGGCTGTGCTAACTGCTTCTGCCCAGAATGTGAGAGGCAGTTTTGAGTCAGCCAACATAGATCTTGCTGACTCAATAAGAGTTCTGTTTCTCCTTTCAGCAACTCCATTTTGTTGAGGAGTTCTTGGAGCACTGTATTGTCTTTCTATCCCCTTGCTTTCACAGAAACAGTTTAAAGTGTGGTTCTTGAACTCTATGCCCTGATCACACCTTATGATCTTCACCTTTTGATTGCTTTGATTCTCTACCCTAAGAATGTAGGATTTGAGAATTTCAGCAGTTTCATCTTTAGTTCTCAAGAAGTATACCCATGAGAATTTGGTGTAGTCATCAGTTATTACCAGACAGTATGACTTCTTGCCCATTTACATGACATTTGTAGGACCAAAGAGATCCATGTGCAGCAGCTATAGTGGAGTGTCATTTGTATTCAAGGTCTTGGGCTTGTGAGAACTCTTGTGTTGCTTCCCCTTTAAGCAAGCAATGCAGTGGTCTTCTAGCTAGAATTCTTTGTCAGGAAGCCCTCTGACAAGATTGTCCTTTACCAGTTTGTTAATAGTTTTGATATTAACATGACTTAATCTCATATTCCAGAGAGCTGATTCATCAACTGAGGCTTTTGACAGAAAACAGGAAACACTCCTAGATGGAGTGACTTCATTCATGTCCAGTACATAGAGATTCTCTTTTCTCTGAGCAGTTAATAAAATCTTTTCTCGAGGAGGTATGGATAAGCCTGGAGACAGTACGAAGCATTCTTTATCTATGAAGAGCAGCCAATGCTTTTGGTCACAGACCTGGGAAACACTCATGAGATTGAAGTCCAATTCTTTGACATAGTTGACCTTATCAATGCTCATTCTTTCGTTAGACACAGTTCCTTGTCTAGTAATGGATCCTCCCTTTGAGTCACTTCCAAAGGCAACATATCCTCAATTGAAATGTCTGATTTTGGAGAGGATGTATCTGTTGCCTGTCATGTGCCTGAACCAGCCACTGTCTACCACCCAGGTGTTATTCTTGTGACCTGGCAGTCCCTGTACATGATAGAGATCTAGTTAGTGAAAGGAGTCCAAGAGCCTGCATCCTTGAAGAAAAGGGTTCTTGGAATGTTAGATTCATCACGTGTGCATTCAACGGAACCAACGATAAGTCTTGGAGTGATAGAAATTGGGATCTTGGCTTTCCATTGTTGAGGAGATGGTTTTCCTGTTCTCTTTTCTCTGTCAGTAGCTGATTTTGCTTTGACTGCTGATGGCTGTTTTTCAGCAGCAGCAGATTTTACTGCTGGGGATTTTGTCTTATCAGCAGCAGATTATGTTGCTGCTGATGGCTTTAGCTTCTCAGCAGCTGCTGATTTAAGCTTATCAGCAGCAAATGTTGTTGCTGCTGATGGTTTTACTTGAGAAGAAGCAAATTTGGTTGTTGCTGAAGGCTTGTCTTTAGGTTGCTTGTGCTTCACTTGATTACCAACATTTTTTCTGGCTGCTGATGGTTTAACAACCGCTGTATGCTGATCCATCTTTACCTTTCGTCTTTGAAGGGCTTGATGAAGGATCTGGTTGATAGGGTTAAATTGACAATTTGCAGCAAAGTGGTCTGATTCACCACAGATGATGCATGTCTGTTGAGATTTTGACAACTGCTCCCATGGTGGAGAAAGAGAGTTTCTGAATTGAGTTGTCTTTGCTTCAAACCTTCTTACATGTTTGTTCTTCTTTGTCTTCTCAAAAGCACGTTGCTTGAGGTTTCCTTGCTGCTGAACGTAGTAGAAGCAGGTGCTGGCAGTGTGGTTATATTTTCCACAGATAAAGCATGATTTTGCCAGTTTGTCCCTTGAAAGATAAACATAATCCTTTCTTTTGAAAAGATCTTTGAAGTTCTAAGGGTGAGCTTTGTTGTGCTCAAAAGTAGCTTCTTCCAATGTCTTTGAACACATGGAACTCTTTCTCCAGGCTTATGGCATATATCAAACACCTTTCTTTGAGGCTTTGAGGTTGAAGACTGCCCCTTTTTAGCATTTAGCTTTCTTCCTTCTGGAGGATAGCTAATTTTGATTTTGTTGAAAGGTATAGGAACCGGAGCGGCTGGTAAAGGAACAGGAGTACTTGTTTGAATGACTTCAAGAACAGGCTTTGGTACTTGTACTGGTGATGAGATCTCCTCAGTTTTAGTGGACTCTGAGCAAGATGACTCGGATTCTGATGAGGTAGCGTATTCTTGCACCAGTGGTTCATATATTGAAGGATCAAGATCTCGGTTGGCCTTATCAAGATTTGAGAGATTGAAGCTTGGTTCATGGATGGCAACATAGTCAGTAGGAGGTGCAACGGCTTGGTATTGTTCACCATGATATCCCATACCAGTTTTTACCTTTTCATGAATTTGAGCATCTAAAAGTCTTTGCAGATTTTTAGATGCAAATTCATATTTATCAACATGAACTTTTTGTTCTGCCACTTCTGCTCTGGTAGCTTTTAGTCTAGCCAGTAGATCATCAATATGAGTTTCAAGATTGCTTTGTTCATGTTTTAGTAATGAAATCTCTTTCTTTAGGCAGTTAATTTTTTCTTTATAACTATTTTCTACCTTTATGAATTCAGATTTCATTTGATGAAACTCTTCATTTTGGTCTATAAGGTTTTGATTATGCTTTCTATAGCCTAACACCTTATCAATACAAGCTTGGGAACATAGATGTTCATATACCTGAGGCGGTATCTCAGTTGTGTCTGCCATAAGTGCTTGGTTGTTGGCAGACAGCTCTTCATACTGGAAGCTCCAGTCGAAGTCAGAAGTTCCAACAGTTGCACAGGCTGCAGTTTGAACTAGAGGAGTAGCTTGTTGCTGTTGTTGTATGGGTTGGGCTTGTTGAGCTTGTCTTGATTGAGGAGTAGCTGGATTCGCTCTTGGTGCCTTGCATTCTCTAGCAAAGTGACCCAGTTGGTTACAGTTGTAACATCTTAGTTTGCTTTTATCCAATCCAACTCTGGTGTTGGAGTTGTTGCTTGGAATGGGTCTTCCGGTTCTAGAGTAGAACCTTTTTGCTCTTATAGAGAGCATGGCATAAGAGTGCTGTATGTCCATTTCTTCTAAGTCATCTGGATGGAAACATTCCAGATCCTCCTTGATAAAGGACATGTTGCTTGAGTTTTCAAAAAAAAAGCAGCAAAGGTTGAGGTTTGAGGAAGAGCTTCTAGGAGAAATGGTGAGGTGTTTGTTTGAGAAGTTGGAGTTTGTGGATGGGTGATAATGGGAGGATAGTAGTTGTTGGAACTAGGACCTGAGTGGTCAGAGTGGAGGGCGGAGGTAGTGGTGGATATTGAGGCATTTTGATAGCTTGAGCTTCGTTCTTTTACCTGAATCATCTCTAGCTCATAGGTTTTCAGCATACCAAAGAGCTCAGTCAGTTGGAGAGTCTTCAGATTTTCAGTTCTTCTAATGGACCCTGTGTAGAGTGTCCAACAGCTAGGTAAAGACCTGCTGAATTTTTTTAGAATATCTTCATTCTCCAGCTTCACCTTTGAGCACTGCAGCTCACCTACAAGATAAGTAAATCTGTGATATAAAACAGTTAGGGACTCACCTTCCTTCCAGACGAAGTTTTCATACTGCTGCTTCAGGATGTCCCTTCTGTTTTCTTTGACTTCTTCTGAGCCAGCAAACATCTTCTCAAGAGCCTCCCATAGCTCCTTAGCAGTTTTGTAACCTCTGAAGTTGTGAAAAACTTCATTTGGTAAGCACATTTGAATGGCTTCCAAGGCTTTGAAGTCTACCTCCATTTTCTTGATATCTTCATCAGAGTACTTGGAGGGTTCTTTGGGAACCAGTGCACCTCCGGAATCAGCAAAGGATACCATGGGTATGTATGGTCCATCTTTAATGGATTTCCACATCCCATATTCCTGATAGCAGAAGAAGCTTTCCATTCTGTTCTTCCACATATCGTAATCTTCACCAGACACCAGTCTTGGTGGTCTGTTGATGCTTCCAATATCTTCAAATCCATTGTTTTGAGCCATTTCTTTCTTTTAGACAATGAGTGACTTTTAGCAAAGAGATAGATAATAATAGAACCAGAGAAAGATTAAACAAATGTAAGTTTGTTTAATCTGTGAGCCAAAGCTCTGATACCACTTGTAGGGTCGGTAAATACAAGATGGTTCTATTCCAGTTGAGATTGGCGGAAACAATCACAACTTAAGAAAAGTAAACAAGTAGACAAGAAGAATACTGATAAATGCAATTTTGTATTAAGCTTCAAGTGTTACAAGATTACAAAGAAAACTCTTTTTCTTAAAAAAAGCTCATTTTACAATGACTCTAAGTACTACTTATATAGTAACTTAGAATCAAGACAGACCCTTGATTCTAAGGACCAGATCTAACACAGACCGTTGATCTTGTATTGAAGCTATTCTACATATACAGACAATAATAATAACTACAAAGGTTAACTTTACTCAAACGTCTTCTTAGGCATCATTGCTTGCATGCTTGGAGAAAAGCGTTGTAGTGCTTTATTGTCTGCACCAGTGACTTTCTTTCTGCATGGAGTGTGTCAGTGGTGTAGCCGAAAGTTGTCAGTGGTAATGGTTGCTTTTGCTTTTGCAAGGCTGGTCAGCTGCAACGTTTGATCTTCAATGGATGAATAACTATCTGCAGCAGAGTTGTTGATCAGCAGCAAGATGCAACCATCCATAGCTGCTGATGATTTGCCTATCCCCAGCAACTCTGGTCTTCAGCAGATAAGGCTATCCGCAGCAGATTTGTTCTTCAGCAGAAGAACAGGTATCCGCTGCAGATAAGCTTATCCGCAACAGTTTGTTGGTCAGCAGCAAACTCTAAGATCAGCAGCATTTGTACTTAGAGAATTTTGTAGCCGTCGGTCTTTATTTCTACAAAGTCCCCCTAGACTGATGCTACCAAAACTCTCTTACTGCTTTTGTTGCTGAAGCTTTTGCATGTGGCTGACAATTCTTTCAACCTCATATCCTCTCTGGTCCTTACTGGGATTGTTAAGAGGAAGCTCAGATAGAGTCTTGATGTCTTTGCTGGCCATTTTGAAGATAGCTTTGCTTGAACATCTCATCTTCTGTTCTTTAACATCTGTCAATCTGAACTCATCCTTTTCAGCATTGTAGGACCAGCTGATGATTGGAGAGGTTTAACATGAAGGATTTCATCTCTGCTGGGGTTGAAGTAATGTTTGATTGCCAGCAGCAGATGTCTCCCACCTTTATTTATGGGCTCATTGACTTCACCCAGCTCCATCATTCTTCTTAGATCAGAATCTAGAAGTTGTTGTACCTCATCAACAGATGTATAAATTGATCTTTTAACTTCTGTCCTTCCCCCTGAAAACTTCAAACCATTGGTCTTGAGATCTGTATGACCATCTGATTATTTCTCTTGAGTCTTCTGGTTTGGAAGTAGGTTTGTTTTTCTTTTTGGGAGGTTGTTGATGAGTAGGAGCTGGGTGTGAGGATTTGGACTTTGAGGGTGGAGAGGAGGGAGGTCTAGGATGGAGAGTGGAAGGTTGTTGGATTGAGGAAGTGTTGGGTGAGGAAGAAGGATTGTGTTTCTTTGTTTTCCTTTCTTATTCTTGAATGATTACCCTTTTCTTTGAGCCTTTCTTCGCCAGTCTTTCTTCCTCATCCTTCTTGACATTAAGTCCCTGTGGCATCCTCAATCGAGCAGAACGCACACGATCAAACGAATTACTCGATGATTCAACGTATGATATGGAAGCACGAAGCGAATCAAACAATCAATGCAGAAATATAGAAGATGTAGATGAACATAATCGATCTATATTCAGTAACGAACGAGTCATACGAATAGAAGACCGAAGGAGTACACATCTTCTCGTTTAAGCTCTGTTTCCAATCCCTAGATGAGCTCTACCTAGGGATGGTGACTCACTTCTCACAGAGACTTACTCCCTCTCTATGGATGCTAACCCTAGCATTGCTTGCTACAAATGAACACTTAATGTCCTATTTATAGGCAAACTGAGTCTGCAGGCGAACTTAGCAAGTTCGCCCATAATTCTATAGGCGAACTTACTAAGTTCGCTAGTTAAGTTCGCCCAGACATTCCCTTAGGCGAACTTAACATGTACGCTACACAGACACTTAGAATTTTTGCTACAGTTACAAAAACATGTTCTAACACTTGGTACAACGAATGTCGCGTTATATGACACGATCATGAAACCCGCAAAAAACTGGGACCGTCTCACGAAACACGCGGGTGGAGGCGACACAGGAGGAGGCCGGCTACGACGGCCGATGGCGGTGGTTGGCGACGACCGGAAAAGCGTAAGGGGGGGTTGCGGCTCCTTCTCCTTGCGAAAACTAGATGGTGGCAAAAACTGGTTTTATGGTTTAACATTAAGGATATATTTATAACCACTTAATTTACTAAATGCATCTCTTGAGAATTAGCTGTTAATTCCCAGTAACTAACTATTAATTACTTTTAACCCTGTACTTTTACTTATTATAAATAATCAGTAAAATACTAACAAATTAACGTTTAACCATTAAACGTTTAAATCATCTATGCCTTAATTATTTCTCTAAATAATTAATTAGCGTATTCACCAATTAAATATTTCTCTAAATATTAATCCACCTTTTAATTAATCATTATTTCGTGAATTATAATATTTAACAATTAAATATTAAATATTTGCTCGTTGCCCAAAGTGTAACTCTTTGGATTGTACATTATTAGTAACGTTAATTTAATTGACGATCGGATATCATATATCCAACAAGTATGTACAATATGCACCTGCTTTGACCTCCAGTCAAGGTTAGCGTGAATAACCACATGTGGGGGTGCCAACCCAAATAGATATATTCAATTTTTCCACTTCTAAAACTAGCTAACGGTTACAATATTCCTTGGGACTTAATATGAGAGTAAGTACTCATGCAACAATATACAGTAAGTACTCATGCAACAATATGTTAACGTACTGGTATCCAAAAATATGAACCATGTATTCTTCGTCATATGTTTAAAAATCATTTAAGTCAAAGTAATAGTGGGTCGTGAAACTCACCTTAACAGCAAGGTGATAATATAAGTAGCTGATGTCGCCCAGACGGTCTATAAAAACTATAAAATAAAAACCTAATCTAGACTCCTAAGTAATAAATGTAATACCTATGAACTAGACCGCACTGACAGGCAAGTGTACCTATCGAGTGTAGCACATCTTAATGGTAAACCGGATTATCGAAGCCTAGAGACACTACTATAGCTAAACTAGACGCATACTCTAACTAAAGATGATTGATTTGATGGGTTTTCTACACTATTGATTAAACTAATAATGCAGAAACTGAAGAATGACTCTAACTAGCAAACAAGGACTTTGGGAATATCAGGAATGGGAAGAATAGCACATGGGTCGGAATCCTACTTGCAAAGCATAGACTTCTACCGGTTATGGAAACTATGCTGGATCTGGGTATCTAAGGATAACAACTCTAGACAACATAGTGGATCCCTAATCACTCTCAGGGTGTCACCAACTAGGAAACTTAAAGATGTACTAAACTTACCAGATGGTCGGATTACCTTTCAGTCTCTCCAACAATGATAATGTACCCAAAAGACAAATCACCTCTCGGTCTCAATGTCCATTGTACATCAAATATGCATGGGGTAATCTGAGATTAACACACTATGACTCGGACTAGCAACAATCACTAAGAACCTAAAGGAACCTCCTCTCAGACAATTCACACTCGGAATCCTAATGACGAAGACTAACTGATTATCTCTCACCTTTCGGGTATCTAGATAAGATGAACACTAAGATCTATTGAACTCTCAACTACAGCTCCTATGCGATACTACGTCTAACAAACCATACATTCAACCACAACACACACAGTCTATGATCTAGATACGCTATTCAAACTGGAAGACATCCCAAAATAACATACGGAACTATAATCAATTGCAACTCAGATCTAAACATGCATAATCATCATAATAATCAAACTAAAATCTTTTACAAGATCATTAATCCAACATTCAAATCCAGAAATCGATAAAAATCATAACTTTACTAAGTATTCATCAATGACCAAAGTAGTAACAGTGTTTAGCCTAGGGTCATATTTAAAACATTCATGACAGAAGTAAAAGCATAAAACATGGTTCAAACACAGAAATCAAAGATAAAGATTCAATCTTGAAAATCGAATACGCAAAACTAACGAACTCGTGATTCATAGTCTCCAACTTTTCACTTCAATTTCTCTCCTAACTCCCAAAATCGCCTCTAGCACCTCTGTAGAAGGCTAAAACTCGAACTCTTGACAAAATGGCAATCAAACTCTTTTTATTCGCAAATTAGGGTGTTTTCACGGATTATATGGCCCTCGCGTAACGCGAAGAACATTATAGTCGGCGCCATTATGTGTTTCCTCGCGTATCGAGAGACATTGGTGCTCGTTCTTCGCATACCGCGAAGACATGGTTTTCCAACTTTTTGACTTTATTTCTTTAGGACTTCACTCGTGCTCGGTTTCTTCATGATTTGACTTGTAATTCTCATGAGCACCTATAAAATGACAAAGACTCAGAACGAACTAAAAATGACTCAAAACAAATGTAAAACTAACTAAAACACACGAAAACAAAGGAATAAAAGATGTGTGCTTTGCAGTACATCAAACATCCCCACACTTAACCTTTTTTCGTCCTTGAAAAAGCCTAAAATGGAATCATGGCTTTCACAATCTCAATTAATCAATTATTCAAACATACTTACGCGTTAAAAAGCAATAATCGGTATTTCTGTCCGATTAAACCCAACCACCAACTTTCAAGCCCACGCTTTGTGTTCAAATTTCATTTTATACAGCATATGAAACAATCCATGGGACTCACACTCGGAAGCTACAACTCTACCTAATCCCGTATCATGGTCATGTCTATGCCCGGGTTAAACCATATAGATTTCCCACCACGTTAAACTAAGATTTATAGGTTTTAGAAATTAAGATGATGAATGAATGAATGGATGAAATGAGCATTAAATTTAACAAATGAACTTTCGTCTAGAGGCGTTTCAACCAAGTCGCTATCCTGGAAGGTAACACATAGACTACAGTTCTATTCAGTGAAGCACATAAGAATCTAACCAAGTGGTGTTTCAATCAGGCCGGAACCCGACGTGTGACACGTAGGATAAACTTAGATTTCTAATTAAGCTCAAGTATATGGATTATGGATTGCGGGCGCCACCGAAACTCGAATTTATTGTCATAAAAAGATAGTGGTGTGCCAAGAAATTTCAAAAACCTCTAAATTTTAGCTTAACGTGTTACCTATCACCCTATGTTGACAGTTTCAGCTTTACCGACACCCCTAAGATGAATACCCACAAGATTTCATGATTTAATTCAATTAAATTCCTAATAAACACTCACATGTTATTTAAGCTCTACTTGTTGGCTGGATCTACCAAAACATCATAATTGAGATGCGTTTTCTATTATTTATTTATTTAAAACTCAACAAGCAGATCCAGTTGTACTATCATTTTCCATTTATTATGCAAAACTTTTGCTTTCGTAGGACATTTTTTTCAAATTTTTTCAAATTTTGTTATTTTTATAAAAGAAAAACAACCTAGAAAGCTAGACTCAAGAAAGTCTCCCATCCGCACACTTGAAACAAACATTGTCCCCAATGTGAACCAAGAAACAACGACAAATAAAAATACAAAAATAAACTGGAAAAGACTTAGTTGGTAATGTATGCATGATCGTGTCCAGCATTACTCTTCCACGTGTGCACCGTATAGCATTTCGGTCGCGGTTGCACAAACGACTATCAGGTTGCCTTTACAAGATAAATAAGATTAGGATCAACCCCGCCCGAATGGAGATTGAGTACGGACGAAGCGATCAATACCTGCAAAATAAATCTTACACAAACCCACAACATCAAACTGACTCAAGCATAGACTCACAGATAAAATAAAAGACTCTACTAACTCAACTCTAGATAGAACATAGGAACACGTACCCGACGCGTGACAAACACATAGACATGAGTGCCATAAGCAAGGTAGATCATTAGTCATGAACGGTTCTTAAGTTTCCCATGGTAGGTGGATGATAGATGAAATGATGATATAGATAGAATGGTGATGGTTGTTAGTCATGAAGGGTGGTGTATTGGTGAGTGAATGTGGTGGTAGTGGTGGACGGCGAACAGTGGCGGGACACCATGGGAGAACAAGGAAGTGGGAAGGACCCAGGAAGGTCTCGCGTACCGCGAGAAGTCAGGGGCCACACCTCACGTACCGCGAGGAAGTGGCATTTAAGCCGGCCATTTTTATTGGCCTTCGCGTACCGCGAAAAAGTCTTCCCTCATCTTCGCGTACCGCGAGAAAGCCTTGGTGACAGAAAGTTTTGAGGGTTTTTTATACTTAGCCAAATTTTGACCCCTCAAAACTTTTTCCACCCAAATTATCTAAAAACCTTTTCCAACTATAAAAACCAAAGTAAAAATACCCGGAACTTCGTTTCTGATGATTTTCCTCACCGAATCAAACGCGAATCCCTGCAAGATACACACAAACCGAAAAACACAAAAATAACATGAAAATAGAGCAAATCAATTATGCAAACTATACACCCGGGCACTGGCCCGAGATTTAAACAATCCTATCAGGAGGCTTCCCTTTGATTCTAACTGGAACCACCTTCATTTTGTGCGGTATCCCAGCTCTCCACACCCTCAACAAACTAATACCAACTGAACCTATATTACGTGTATCAATTAGGTCCTTCCACCACAGCTTAAACCGACCCGGTCTGAAGATAACAAGGTTCAAGTACCCTAGCAGCCTATCATCCCTAAACATCCCCACGCTTGGGGTTTGTACTACCCTTAGATTACATTTATCACTCAACGCACGGGTTCTCTGACGGGGTAGCCTAGACTTAGGGGGGTGACTCGGTCTCACTCCCCTCAGCATGATCAACATAAATGGGTAAGGGCTTAGGAATATGTATCTCTAATGGTATAGCCTCTAAACTCTAACCTAGATCCTCAAGATCCTCTACATCCTATAACTTCCCCACACTTAGGGTTTTCCAAATCATCCCCTCTAGCTCTACCATCATCTCTTGCAGATCACTGGGTAAGTCAACACCGTATTCATTCGTTGCATCCAACAACTCCTCTAACACCAACGCCCAATCAGATGGTTCTCCTAAATTAGGGGCTGGTTCACCAACTTCTATCTCTCCAGGATCAGAGTCCCGATGGTCGTCCATAAAGGCATTAATCATGCACAAGGAGTGTCTTTTCTCACCAGCCTCCTTCATGGACTTTGCAGCATCGAAAGTAACAGACTCATCCCCCACACGAAGTGTGAGTTTCCCGTCAAAGACATCGGTCAATGCCTTGGCGGTGCGCAGAAACGGGCGGCCTAAGATAAGTGGGACTTTGTTATCCACATCCATATCAAGAATGACAAAATCCACGGGGAAGACGAATTTATTAACCTTAACTAGCAAGTTCTCCACTATTCCCTATGGACACTTGACTGAGCGGGCAGCCAAGGATATGCTCATGCGCATCGGCTATGGTTCTCCTAGTTCCAGCTTCTTGTACATAGAATAAGGCATCAGATTGATGCTAGCACCCAGGTCCGCCAACGCGTGGTTCAAGGGCAAACTATCAAGCAGACACGGGATCGTGAAGTGACCTGGATCTACCAGTTTCTCTGGTAGTTTGTTCTGCACCACCAGAGCTTCGCTCACTTAGTGAGACTTTAGAGAATTCCTCTAGCTTCTTCTTGTTGGAAAGAAGATCTTTTAAGATTTTGCCATACTTAGGCATATGCTGTAGGACCTCTATGAATGGGAGATTGACTTTGAGTTTTTTGAACATGTTTAGGAAGTTACCGTATTCCCTAACGTATTTATGAGGCAGCAAGCGAGCTGGGTAGGGAATACGGCTCAAGTCAATCTCGAGAGCCTTCATCTCACCCCCTTTCTTCTTCTCCTCTGCCTTCTGGGCAGGCATCTCAACCACTATCTCCTCATCCTCTGGCTCTTCCTCCTCTTTCGGTGGCTCTACTCTCTCCTCTACTCTTCGAATCCTAGTAGACACGACCATAACTGAGGCGTTGGGGCCTAAAGATGGACCTCCCTGTCTATCCTTTAGGCTTTTAGCGATGTCTCCCACTGTGCGCTGCAGATCCTGGAACGCAGATTGCTGATTCTTCAGTATGGTGTCGTGCACATCCAAACGCTGCTGAGTCTCCTTATCCTTCACCACCAAGTGGGCAAGAATTTGGGTCTATGTCTCCGACATCTCTTTAATTCTCTTGGTGTTGACACTGCTTCCTCCACTTGGTCCTGCTTCACCTCCAGCTTGCTGAGTAGGGCGGGCATTAAACCCCGGTGGGTTATTTCCAGATCTCCATCCCGAACCATAAGAATTGTTATAGTTATTATTTTACCCTCGGTTCTGGTTGCCCGCAAAGTTCACCAGCTCCTGCTGACTGACGCGGCAGTCCCTGGTGTCGTGGCCTCCCATGCACACCTCACACCTTTTGGCGCTCAGCTTCAGCACCTTTATCTCATTCGCCATCGCTGCGAGTGCAGCAACCACATTAGTATTAGGGTTGACCTGATGCACACCTCTAGGAGAAGAGGCGGGTGCCCTAGCACTACGAATGGAAGTCCAAGTAGATGTTCATTGTTGTTCAGCGAGAGCAAAGATCTCAAACATCTCCTCGGATTAAGCAGGTTCCAACTTATCCATGATATGGCCTCCCCTGGCAGTGTTGAACATTTGCTGCTTCTCGAAGGTGAGGCCACTGTAGAAATTCTCCATAATCGCCCAATCAGACAGACCATGTTGGGGACATCGGCTCATCAGCGCATTGAACTGCTCCCAGGACATGTGGTAAGGCTCGCCAGGGTCCATCCGGAAGGAGTAGATTTGGTCCCTAAGGCGAACGGCCCTGAAAGGTAGATAGTACTTTTTAAGGAACTTGGCTTGAAGATCGGCGATGGAATTGTCAGGGAGGGTATCAAGCCAAGTGGAAGCACGCTTACAGAGCGAGAATGGAAAAAACGCAAGTAGATTGCGTCCTTAGATACACAAGTGATATTGAAGGTATCACATATGCGCGTGAAGCGGGACAAATGTCCGGGTGCATCCTCATCCTTGAGGCCATGAAAGTGAGTAGCATGAGTGATCGTACTCATGACATTTGATGGGATCTGCCAAGTATTGGTATTAGGGATAGCGGGGCGGGCGATCGAAGGTCGCGCCCTGGTGGCCCCATTACTAGCTCTCTAGTGTACGGTACTTCTCGCTAGTGGGTCAGCGTAGGCCATTTTAGGAAAAGGAGCTGGGCTAGTGGGACGTACATGGTTTTTGCACAACGTTTTCAAACTCTTCCGGAAGTCGCGGGTGCGCTCGTGAAGCTCTTGTTCGGGCTCTTCGTAAGCTGAATATTGTGGCGATTCATGCGAACGAGTACGTTGCATAAACTGAAAGACACAAAGAAAAAAAAGAAAGACTCAAAACACAGAAAGATTCGATCCTAAATTAGGCACACAAGTAGCAGATAGGACAAAGCACAAAATTAAGATTCAAAATAAAAGAAAGAAAGAAGACTAAACCAAAAATCACACAAAAAACTAGTCAATGGTAATGTTGCTATTGCCAAGTGTGCCCGACAACGGCGCCAAAAACTTGATGTCACTAAGACGGTCTATAAAAACTAATAAATAAAATCCTAATCTAGACTCCTAAGTAATAAATGGGATACCTATGAACTAGACCGCACTGACAGGCAAGTGTACCTGTCGAGTGTAGCACAGCTTAATGGTAAACCGGATTATCGAACCCTAGAGACACTACTATAGCTAAACTAGACTCTGACTCAAAGTAAAGATGATTGATTTTGGGCGTTTTCTACACTACTGATTAAACTAATAATGAAGAAACTAAAGAACGACTCTAACTATCAAACAAGGACTTCGAGAATATCAGGAATGGGAAGAATACCACCTCGGTCGGAAACCTACTTGCAAAGCGCAGACTTTTACACGTTATGGAACCTATGATGGATCTGGGTATTTAAGGATAACAGCTCTAGACAACCTAGTGGATCCGTAATCACTCCCAGGGTGTCACCAACTAAGAAACCTAAAGATGTACTAAACTCACCAGATGGTCGGATTACCTTTTAGTCTCTCCAACAATGATAATGTACCTAAAAGAAAAATCACCTCTCAGTGTCAATGCCCACAGTACATCAAAGATGCACGGGGTAATCTTAGATCAACATACTATGACTCGGACTAGCAACAATCACTAAGAACCTAAGGGAACTTCCTCTCAGACAATTCACACTCGGAATTCTAATGACGAAGACTAATCGATTATCTCTCACCTTTCGGGTATCTAGATATGATGAACATTCAGATCTGTTAAACTCTCAAATACAACTCCTATGGGATACTACGTCAATCAAACCATACATTCAACCACAAACACACAGTCTATGATCTAGATATGCTATTCAAATTGGAAGATATCCACAAATAACATACGAAACTATAATCAATTGCAACTCAGATCTAAACATGCATAATCATCATGATAATCAAACTAAAATCGTTTACAAGATCATTAATCCAACATTCAAATCCAGAAACCGATAAAAATCATAAATTTACTAAGTATTCATCAATGACCTAGGCAGTCTCAATGTTTAGCCTATGATCATACTTAAAACATTCAAGACCGAAGTAAAAGCATAAAACATGGTTCAAACATAGAAATCAAAGATAAAGATTCAATCTTGAAAACCGAATACGCAAAACTAACGAACCCGGGATCAAAGTCTCCAAATTTTCACTTTAATTCCTCTCCTAACTCCCAAAATCGCCTCTAGCACCTCTTTAGACGGCTAAAACTGAACTCTTGACATACTGGCTATCAAATTATTTTTATTCACAAATTATGGTTATTTTACGGATTATATAGGCCTCGCGTACTGCGAGGTGATGATGCTGGTGATTCGCATACCGCGAAGGACAATATAGTCAGGTGCCATTCTGGGTTTCCTCGCGTATCGCAAGACATTGGTGCTCCTTCTTCGCGTACCGCAAAGACATGGTTTTCCCACATTTTGACTTTATTTCTTTGGGACTTCACTCGTGCTCGTCTCTTCATGATTTGACTTGTAATTCTCATGAGCACCTGTAAACATGACAAAAACTCAGAACGAACTAAAAACCACTCAAAACAAATGTAAAACTTTGTAAGGCCCCAAACCCGGGAGGCCTCACTTGTTGGATTTACTCATTTACAAACAGTTCTTAAACTTGAATATCAAAATAACGAAGCGGAAAATACTTCATTAAAACATAACCATTACATTGTTCAACACGCGGAAGCGTAACATAGTCTATTACATAAACATAACATAATCTAATCATAACAGGATGCCAGTCTTCGTATCATCCGGGTAACTCATCAAGCCGCCCAACATCACCTTCCATCATCGTAACCTGCCTTAACCTGAATGTGCATACTAAAAAGTCAGCTACGCTGGTGAGTTCTAGTTTTAACATAAAACTTTAACTTCAAATAATTTGCCAAAAACATAACTTCATACTTCATTTAATAAAAAGCGTACGTAAAATAATGGAATAACAAAACATAACACTTCATAAACATAAGTCAACGAACATATCGAATTTGCGCCTTCTCGTAACGGTCAAATCCAAACGTCACATACTGGCTGAATAACCTAAAGATCACCACCACTAGGCCCATCAATCACCGTACTGTCTTTCGGGTGAAGAACTCCTAGGGCCCGATACTTAGGTTATTCAACACTACTTCAAACACGGCATCACAAGGATGACACGTACCAAACTTCAAGCACTGCGCCCTATAGGGCACAAGTACAAAACTTCAAGCACGACTACCCTGTAAGGTAAATTGTACCAACCTTCAAGGATCACGATAATCCCCTTGGCGACAGTCATCGCCCCAGTTGTACAACAGTTGGCCAGCCACAGAGGCCCCTAAAAGGTAAAGGCCCATAACATACTTCCCATACCCTTAACCTTCATTCCTTAAGGAATATTGGCAGATTCGTTCGTTTGTGACTTTCGTAAACCTTCGCTTCTTTTACTTCAAAACTTAAGTTAAAGCATTCGTGCATTTTATTAAAAACATTCATTCATTCATAAACTTGTTTTGAAAAAATATTTCATGAACACTTCTTTCATAACCCTTCCTTCCAAAACATCGTTCATAAACATCATTTTAGAAATCGTCACATACAACATTCATACACATCGTTTTATAAAATAGTCGTATCGTTACGTATGCACACCAGCCCAAAAACATTATTAAAACATTTAAAAGAGGGCTTCTAGAACTCACCTCATAAGCTAATTTGGGTTATCCTAAACAAGGTCCAACAACGTCACTTCCGATCTGAATTGATTAGTTAAATACACATCAGACCAATACCGACTCTAACGATTTTTCCATTCTAAACATACTAACTTTACTTAACCAGCCTGATGCCTACGCACTTAGCAAGTGCGCAGGGACTTGTTCTTGCGTACTTAATAAGTGCGCTGATTTTCTTCATGCGTACTTGATAAATACGCAGTACCTTCTTCATGCGTACTTGATAAGTACGCATGACCCTCTTCATGCATACTTGATAAGTACGCAGGATCCTCTTCTTGCGTACTTGGTAAGTACGCAGGATCAGCTTCATGCTAAATTTTGCCTTCGGGTCTAATCACGTCAAGATCCCGAACTTGTTTACTTCAAAACGTTTGCTTTCCATTAAGGAACTCAAATCTATGTTTATCTTTCAGTTTTATCCGTAAAAAGTCACCTTTTCACCCAAAACCCAAAAAACCCAAAAACGAACAAAAACTCAGATTTAGGCTCGATCGTTACATGAATCTAGTTTCTGATCCGGAGGTTTTTCTCATGAGCTATGGAGCAACACTTTGCTGAAATCCCGGGTCGATCCGCCAACTTTCTCTCTCTATGGTTTCTCTCTCTAGAACTTGCAAATGAGAGAAATGATGGAGACCTAAGCTATTTATAGGGGAGGCTCCCCTATGTTCGCCCTTTCTGGCCCGTCGTCCCGCCCGGCCCGGCCCATCATGCCTCGTTCGTTCATTTCGTCATTTTAACTGTCGTTTTATTTTTGGGATGTTACAAGTCTACCCCCTTACAATAGGTTTCGTCCCCGAAACCTATCATAAGTCAAATAGATGAGGGTACGAATCCCTCATTTCCTTTTCTGTTTCCCAAGTGGCTTCCGATCCCTTTCGATGTTTCCATTGGACTTTAACCAATTGGATAATCTTATTACACAAATGCTTCTCCTTCTTGTCTAAGATGGCCACAGGTTCTTCGATGTAATTAAGGTTCTTGTCGACCTCGATGTCAGTGAGTGGTAAGTGAGCTGATTCATCCGCCAAACACTTTCGCAAGTGTGATACATGGAAGGTAGGATGAATCCCACTTAACTCATCAGGCAACTCTAACCGATAAGCGACCTCACCAACCCGTGCCATTATCATGAATGGTCCGACAAACCTCGGACTTAACTTTCCTCTCTTCCTGAATCGTATGATTCCCTTCCAGGGTGATACTTTCAACATTACTATGTCCCCAACATCAAACTTAATAGGCCTTCGTCGTTTATCCGCATAGGACTTCTGACGATCTTGTGCGGCCTTCATTTGTGCTTTGATTTAATCAAACCTTTCTGACGTTTCTCTTACGACTTCAAGACTTCCTAATTCCTTCTGTCCAATCTCACCCCAACAAACCGGGGTCCTGCATCTTCTCCCATACAACATTTCGTAAGGCGACATGCCTATCATCGTGTGATGACTATTGTTGTAGGAGAATTCGGCTAACGACAGATGGCTGTCCCAACTGTCGCCAAAATCGATAATAAAAGCACGAAGCATATCCTCCAATGTCTGAATGGTCCTTTCAGACTGACCATCCGTTTGTGGGTGGTATGCCGTGTTGATATTAAGCCTCGTGCCCATCGCCTCGTGAAATCTTTTCCAGAACCTAGATGTGAATCGTGTGTCCCAGTCAGATACGATCGTCAAAGGCATCCCATGCCGTTCTACTACTTCGTTAATAAATACTTCCGCTAACCTTTCCGACGAGAACGTCTCGCGAATAGGTAGGAAGTGAGCACTCTTCGTTAAACGGTCCACAATTACCCAAATGGTGTCATGACCTTTAGCTGTGCGAGTTAGCTTGGTTATGAAGTCCATGGTAATGTGTTCCCACTTCCATTCCGGTATATCAAGTGGTTGAATCTTTCCATACGGTTTCTGGTGTTCGGCCTTTACTTGTGAGCAAGTCAAGCACTTGCTTACATACTTTGTCACCTCATGTTCATCCCAGGCCACCAGTATTCCTTCCTCAGATCTTGGTACATTTTATTGGTACCAGGATGGATAGAGTATCGAGACTTATGAGCCTCATCCAATATTTTGGTTCTAAGCTCGCCACCCATAGGTATCCATACCGTTCCAAAACATGTCCTAACACCAAGGGTGTTATATTCCAACTTGTCATGTTGGCCAACCATCATTTCCTTCTTTATGTTTTCTTCTTTAAGTGTCTCATCTTGAGCCTTTTCAATTTCTCTCATCACATCCGATGTTACCACCAACTGGCAAGCTTTCACTCTAATAGGAGTAGGCACATCCTTTCAGCTTAGAGCGTCAGCCACCACGTTTGCCTTTCCAGGATGGTATATTATTTCACAGTCATAGTCTTTCAACAGTTCCAACCATCGCCTCTGCCTCATATTAAGTTCCTTTTGTTCGAAGAAGTACTTCAAACTTTTGTGGTCGGGGTAAATAGTAAACTTCACCCCGTAAAGGTAGTGCCTCCAGATTTTTAATGCGAATAAGATAGCCGCAAGTTCCAAATCGTGAGTCGGATAATTAGCTTCGTGAATCTTCAACTGCCGTGACGCATACGTGATCACTCTCCCGCGTTGCATCAACACGCATCCCAATCCCTGACCCGAAGCGTCAGAGTATACCACTAAGTCTTTATTGCTCTCAGGAAGGGCCAAGACTGGAGCTTGGGTTAGTTTCTCCTTCAATTCCTTAAACGCCTCGTCCTGGGTCGAACCCCATTCGTACTTTACCTCCTTCCGACTCAACTTTGTCAATGGCGAAGCTATTTTTTAGAAATTCTGGATGAATCTCCGATAGTAGCCTGCCAATCCCAAGAAACTGAGGATTTCAGTTGGCGTCTTAGGAATATTCCATTCCCTTACATTCACTATCTTTGCTGGGTCAACCATAATGCCGTTCGGGTTAATGACGTGACCTAGGAATTGGACTTCTCTAAGCCAGAACGCGCATTTGGAGAACTTAGCATACAACTTTTCCTTCTTCAGAGCTTCCAATACTTCCTTCAAGTGACACGCGTGATCACCCTCATTCTTGGAGTAGATGAGGATATCATCGATGAACACGATTACCGATCGGTCCTGCATTGGTCGACAAACCCTATTCATCGAATACATGAAAGCTGCGGGGGCGTTCGTCCATCCAAAAGACATTACGCAGAACACGAAATGTCCATAACGCGTGCGAAACGCAGTTTTCGGTATGTCTTCTTCCCTCACCTTCAACTGATGGTACCCGTACCGAAGGTCGATTTTTGAGAACCAACTTGCGCCTTGCAATTGTTCAAGGAGGTCGTCGATCCTTGGTAAAGGGTACATGTTCTTCACCGTACGTTTATTCAACTCGCGATAATCAATACACATTTTCATTGAACCGTCTTTCTTCTTCACAAACAACACCGGAGCACCCCACGGCGAGATGCTCGGTTGGATAAATCCATTCTCAAGTAACTCGTCTAGTTGTGCCATTAACTCTTTTATCTCCACTGGTGCTAGCCGATATGGAGCCTTAGCCACGGGCTGGGCATCTGGTACTAAGTCGATTCGAAATTCGATCTCTCTGTCGGGTGGTATCCCAGGCAAATCCTCTGGAAACACCTCTGGGTACTCGCGTACCACGGGTACATCGTCTAGTTCCTTCACTTCCTTACACTTGTCAATTACGTACACCAGGTAAGCCTCGCATCCGCGCCTCAAGTAATTTTTACCTTAATCATCGAGATGACGTTTGGCATCGGGGCGTCACGATCTCCCAAAACCTCGACTTTGCTACCATCCGGAGCCTTGAGTCGGATTATCTTTTGTTTACATATAATTTGTGCTTCATTGGCTGTTAGCCAATCCATTCCTAACACGACATCGAACCCACCCAAAACCATGACAAACAACCTGACGGGAAATCTATTGCCTTCTATTTTTATCGTGGAATTGTCAACTACATCAGACACCCTCGCAGTTCTACCATCAGCGGTTTCTACGCTAAAGGCCCTTTCTAGCTTACTGACAGTGTACTTCACTCGTTTACAGAAAGTCGCATATATAAAACTCTTACTGGCACCCGAATCGAATAACATAGATACAAAAGTGTTGTCAAGGATAAACGTACCTGACGCCACGTTGGGGTCCACTCTGGCCTGTTCCTGCGTTAGCGCATAGGCTCGAGTCTTTGCTCGGGGTCTCTCTTCTGTCTTCTCCAGGCCTTTCCTTTTCCCGGCTTGACCCATCTTGGGCATGGTGCATTCCCGGCTCATATGACCAGTCTCCCCACGGTTGTAGCATTTGAAGCCTTGCGGGCATTCACGGAGTAGTGTCCGGTTTTGCCGCATTTAAAGCACAGATTTGACCCTAGCCGACATTCACCCGCATGTGTTACCCCACATCTTCCACAGACTGCCGTCTCGCCTACCCTGGCCTGTTTGTCCCGAGCCCCAAACAACTTCCCACCCGATCGCTTAGCGGGAAAACTCAGCTTCTTCTTAGGCTCTTCAATGGCAATGACATTCAGCGCCAGATCATCAAATACCACGCCGCTCAGTTCTACTACCGAATCATAGGTAGTAGGGGCGTTTGCCTTAACATAGGTGCGGTCCTGGTCCGGCAGTCCTTGAATGTGGCATGCAATCTTTCTTTCCATAGTCGTGACAAGATGTGGCACCAGACGTGCCAATTCATTGAATCGGGTTGTGTACTACCAATGCGTCATGCTCCCGGCCTTCAAACCCAGAAATTCCCTCTCTACCTTCTCAATCTCGTTCCTTGGGCATAAATTCTTGATCACCAAAGTTTTCAAGTCAGCCCACATCATCACATCTACAACCTCGCTCCCTTTTGCTTGACGTACACCTTCCCACCAATGGGATGCTTCCTTTCTCAAGGAGTTAGCAGCAAATTTACAACTTGATCCGTTCTACATTCGCTCAGACGAATGACAGCTTCCATACGGATCACCCAATCAAACGTAGCCACCGTATCTTTCTTTCAAGTGAGTACCGGTGGGTCACATGCTTTAAACGACTTGTAGTCGCATCCGCGTGCAGCTGGCGCGTTGTCAGTCTCGTTGTTTTGGGCACCAGTTGCCGCTCTAGACCCACCCTCCCCATTAAACTTCTTCAATGCTTTAGCTAACAGACCTGGCAGAGAAGTCTTCATCAACTTGGTGAACTCTCGAGCTATAGTTCCTCTCACTTCTGGTTCAAAAGTGAAAGGTTGTTCTTCAACCAGTGTCTGCTCAGTTCCATGCACACTAACCGCCAGTTAAGTGTGAACACTTCCTTCTTCACTATACTTTTGGAGCGCAGGGGTCCTGCCATGCCCACCATTTCGACCGCCGGTACGACCCCCGGTACGGCCCCCACCACGTCTTCCGTTTCCTCTCCTTGCCATTTCGTTCTATAAGACAAGGAATCCAATGTCATCACGCTAGTTAACAAATAAAATTCAACAAGCACTGTAAGATGTTAATATACACTGGCCATCTGCAATTAACCTTCACACTACCTTTCGATTTCTATTTGACCACCTTTGTGATTCCATCAGAACACAAGTCCTTACCTAACTCTTTCTATGGCATACTATATATGTAAATATATACTACCTTCATACCTGATGCTGTGGCTCGAGTTACCCGTATTGGCATCCGCTTTCGGTCCCGTTCACAGTTTAAGTTCAGACACTGAGAGTGTCCGAATCTCTCAAACTATTGCTCTGATACCAACTTGTAAGGCTCCAAACCCGGGAGGCCTTACTTGTTGGATTTACTCATTTACAAACAGTTCTTAAACTTAAATATCAAAATAACGCAACGAAAAATACTTCATTAAAACATAACCATTACATTGTTCAACACGCGGAAGCGTAACATAGTCTATTACATAAACATAACTTAATCTAATCATAACAGGATGCCAGTCTTCATATCATCCGGGTAACTCATCAAGCCGCCCAGCATCACCTTCCATCATCGTAACATGCCTTAACCTGAATATGCATACTAAAAAGTCAGCTACGATGGTGAGTTCTAGTTTTAACATAAAACTTTAACTTCAAATAATTTGCCAAAAACATAACTTCATATTTCATTTAATAAAAAGTGTACATAAAATAATGCAATAACAAAACATAACACTTCATAAACATAAGTCAACGAACTTTTCGAATTTGCGCCTTCTCGTAACCGTCAAATCCAAACGTCACATACTGGCTGAATAACCTAAAGATCACCACAACTAGGCCCATCAATCACCGTACTGTCCTTCGGGTGAAGAACTCTTAGGGTCCGATACTTAGGTTATTCAACACTACTTCAAGCACGGCATCACAAGGATGACATGTACAAAACTTCAAGCACTGCGCCCCGTAGGGCACAAGTACCAAACTTCAAGCACGACTACCCTGTAAGGTAAATCGTACCAAACTTCAAGGATCACGATAATCCCCTTGGCGACCGTCATCGCCCCAGTTGTACAACAGTTGGCCAGCCACAGAGTCCCCTAAAATGTAAAGGCCTATAACATACTTCCCATACCCTTAACCTTCATTCCCTAAGGAATATTGGCTGATTCGTTCGTTTGTGACTTTCGTAAACCTTCGCTTCTTTTACTTCAAAACTTCAGTTAAAGCCTTCGTGCGTTTTATTAAAAACATTCATTCATTCATAAACACTTCATAAACTTCATAAACACTTCATAAACATCATAAACTTCTTTTGGCAAAATATTTCACAAACACTTCTTTCATAACCCTTCCTTCCAAAACATTGTTCATTAACATCATTTTATAAAACGTCACATGCAACATTCATAAACATCGTTTTATAAAATAGTCACGTCGTTATGTATGCACACCAACCCAAAAACATTATTAAAACATTTAAAAGACGGCTTCTAGAACTCACCTGATAAGCTAATTTGGGTTGTCCTAAACAAGGTCCAACAACGTCACTTCCGATCTGAATTGATTAGTTAAATATACATCAGACCAATACCGACTCTAACGGTTTAACCATTCTAAACATACTAACTTTACTTAACCAGCCTGATGCCTGCGCAATTAGCAAGTGCGTAGGGACTTCTCTTGCGTACTTAATAAGTGCGCAGACTTTGCTTCATGCGTACTTGATAAATACGCAGTACCTTCTTCATGCGTACTTGATAAGTACGCATGTCCCTCTTCATGCGTACTTGATAAGTACGTAAAATCCTCTTCTTGCGTACTTGGTAAGTACGCACGAACTGCTTCCTCGCAAAAACCCTAACTTTCGCCTTCGGGTCTGATCACGTCAATATCTCGAGCTTGTTTACTTCAAAGCATTTGCTTTCCATTAAGGAACTCAAATCTATGTTTATCTTTCAGTTTTATCCGTAAAAACGTCACCTTTTCACCCAAAACCTAAAAAACCCAAAAACGAACAAAAACTCAGATTTAGGCCCAATCGTTACCTGAAATCCGGAGGTTCATCTCACGAGCTATGGAGCAACACTTTGCTAAAATCTCGGGTCGATCCGCCAACTTTCTCTCTCTACAGTTTCTCTCTCTAGAACTTGCAAATGAGATAAATGATGGAGACCTAAGCTATTTATAGGGGAGGCTCCCCTGTGTTCGCCCCTTCTGGCCCGTCGGCCCGCCCGGCCCGGCCCATCATGCCTTATTCGTTTATTTGGTCATTTTAACTGTCGTTTTATTTTTGGGATGTTACAAGTCTACCCCATTACAATAGGTTTCATCCCCGAAACCTATCATAAGTCAAATAGATGAGGGTACGACTTCCTAATTTCCTTCTCCGTTTACCAAGTGGCTTCCGATCCCTTTCGATGTTTCCATTGGACTTTAACCAATTGGATAATCTTATTACGCAAACGCTTCTCCTTCTTGTCTAAGATGGTCACGGGTTCTTCGATGTAATTAAGGTTGTTGTCGACCTCAATTTCAGTGAGTGGTACGTGAGCTGATTCATCCGCCAAACACTTTCGCAAGTGTGATACATGGAAGGTAGGATGAATCCCACTTAACTCATCAGGCAACTCTAACCCATAAGTGACCTCACCAACCCGTGCCATTATCCTGAATGGTCCGACAAACCTCAGACTCTCTTCCTGAATCGTATGATTCCCTTCAGGGTGACACTTTCAACATTATTCTGTCCCTAACATCAAACTTGATATGCCTTCGTCGTTTACTTGCATAGGACTTCTGACGATCTTGTGCGGCCTTCATTCGTGCTTTGATTTGATCAAACCTTTTCGACGTTTCTCTTACGAATTCAAGACTTCCTAATTCCTTCTGTCCAATCTCACCCCAACAAACCGGGGTCCTGCATCTTCTCCCATACAACATTTTGTAAGGCGGCATGCCTATCGTCGTGTGATGACTATTGTTGTAGGAGAATTCGGCTAACAGCAGATGGCTGTCCCAACTGCCGCCAAAATCGATAATACACGCACGAAGCATATCCTCCAATGTCTGAATGGTCCTTTCAGACTGACCATCCGTTTGTGGGTGGTATACCGTGCTGATATTAAGCCTCGGGCCCATCATCTCGTGAGATCTTTTCCAGAACCTCGATGTGAATCGTGTGTCCCGATCAGATACGATCGTCAAAGGCATCCCATGTCGTGCTACTACTTCGTTAATAAATACTTCCGCTAACCTTTCCGACGAAAACGTCTCGCGAATTGGTAGGAAGTAAGCACTCTTCGTTAAACGGTCCACAATTACCCAAATGGTGTCATGACCTTTAGCTGTGCGAGGTAGCTTGGTTATCAAATCCATGGTAATGTGTTCCCACTTCTATTCCGGTATATCAAATGGTTTAATCTTTCCATACGGTTTCTGGTGTTCGGCCTTTACTTGTGAGCAAGTCAAGCACTTGCTTACATACTTTGTCACCTCATGTTTCATCCTAGGCCACCAGTATTCCTTCCTCAAATCTTGGTACATTTTATTGGTACCAGGATGGATAGAGTATCGAGACTTATGAGCCTCATCCAAGATTTTGGTTCAAAGCTCGCCACCCATAGGTATCCACACCCGTCCAAAACGTGGCCAACCATCCTTTCCTTCTTTATGTTTTCTTCTTTAAGTGCCTCATCTTGAGCCTTTTCAATTTCTCTCATCACAACCGATGTTACCACCAACTGGCAAGCTTTCACTCTAATAGGAGTAGGCACATCCTTTCAGCTTAGAGCGTCAGCCACCACGTTTGCCTTTCCAGGATGGTATATTATTTCACAGTCATAGTCTTTCAACAGTTCCAACCATCGCCTCTGCCTCATATTAAGTTCCTTTTGTTCGAAGAAGTACTTCAAACTTTTGTGGTCGGAGTAAATAGTAAACTTCACCCTGTAAAGGTAGTGCCTCCAGATTTTTAATTCGAATACGACAGCAGCAAGTTCCAAATCGTGAGTGGATAATTAGCTTCGTGAATCTTCAACTGCCGTGACGCATACGCGATCACTCTACCGCATTGCATCAACACGCATCCCAATCCTGACCCGAAGCGTCAGGGTATACCACTAAGTCTTTATTGCTCTCGGGAAGGGCCACGACTGGAGCTTGGGTTAGTTTCTCCTTCAATTCATTAAACGCCTCGTCCTTGGTCGAACCCCATTCGTACTTTACCTCCTTTCGAGTCAACTTTGTCAATGGCGAAGCTATTTTTGAGAAATTCTGGATGAATCTCCAATAGTAGCCTGCCAATCCCAAGAAATTGCGGATTTTAGTTGGCGTCTTAGGAATATTCCATTCCCTTACCGTAACTATCTTTGCTGGGTCAACCATAATGCCTTTCGGGTTAATGACGTGACCCAGGAATTGGACTTCTCTAAGCCAGAACGCGCATTTGGAGAACTTAGCATACAACTTTTCCTTCTTCAGAGCTTCCAATACTTCCTTCAAGTGACACGCGTGATCACCCTCATTCTTGGAGTAGATGAGGATATCATCGATGAACACGATTACCGATAGATCCAGCATTGGTCAACAAACCCTATTCATCAAATCCATGAACGCTGCGGGGGCGTTCGTCAACCCGAAAGACATTACGCGGAACTCGAAATGTCCATAACGCGTGGGAAACGCAGTTTTCGGTATGTCTTATTCCATCACCTTCAACTTATGGTACCCGGACCGAAGGTCGATTTTTGAGAACCAACTTGCGCCTTGCAATTGATCGAGCAGGTCGTCTATCCTTGGTAAAGGGTACATGTTCTTCACCGTATGTTTATTCAACTCGCGATAATCAATACACATTCTCATCGAACCGTCTTTCTTCTTCACAAACAACACCAGAGCACCCCACAGCGAGATGCTCGATTGGATAAATCCTTTCTCAAGTAACTCGTCTAGTTATGCCATTAACTCTTTCATCTCCGCTAGTGCTAGTCGATATGGAGCCTTAGCCACGGGCTGGGCATCTGGTACTAAGTCGATTCGAAATTCGATCTCTCTGTCGGGTGGTTTCCCGGGCAAATCCTCTGAAAACACCTCCGGGTACTCACGTACCACAGGTACATCGTCTAGTTCCTTCACTGCCTTACCCTTGTCAATTACGTACACAGGTAAGCCTCGCATCCGTGCCTCAAGTAATTTGTTGCCTTAATCATCGAGATGACGTTTGGCATCGGGGCGTCACGATCTCCAAAAACCTTGACTTTACTACCATCCTGAGCCTTGAGTAGGATTATCTTTCGTTTACATATAATTTGTGCTTCATTGGCAGTTAGCCAATCCATTCCTAACACGACATCAAACCCACCCAAAACCATGACAAACAACCTGACGGGAAATCTATGGCCTTCTATTTTTATCGTGGAATCGTCAACTACATCAGTCACCCTCGCAGTTCTACCCTCAGCGGTTTCTACGCTAAAGGCCCTTTCTAGCTTACTAACAGTGTAATTCACTCGTTTACAGAAAGTCGCAGATATAAAACTCTTACTGGCACCCAAATCGAATAACATAGATACAAAAATGTTGTCAAGGATAAACGTACCTAACGCCACGTCGGGGTCCACTCTGGCCTGTTCCTGCGTCAGCGCATAGGCTCGAGTCTTTGCTCGGGGACTCTCTTCTATCTTCTCCGGGCCTTTCCCTTTCCCGGCTTGACCCATCCTGGGCTTGGTGTATTCCCGGCTCATATGACCACTCTCCCCACAGTTGTAGCATTTGAAGCCTTGCGGGTATTCACGGGAGTAGTGTCCGGTTTTGCCGTATTTAAAGCACAGATTTGACCCTAGCCGAAATTCACCCGCATGTCTTACCCCACATCTTCCACAGACTGCCGTCTCGCCTACCCTGGCCTGTTTTTCCCGAGCCCCAAACAACTTCCCACCCGATCGTTTTGCCAGTACATTGAATCGGGTTGTGTACTGCCGGTGCGTCATGCTCCCGGCCTTCAAACCCAGAAATTCTCTCTCTACCTTCTCAATCTCGTTCCTTAGGCAGAAATTCTTGATCATCAAAGTTTTCAAGTCAGCCCACATCATCGCATCTACAACCTAGCTCCCATTTGCTTGACGTACACCTTCCCACCAATGGGATGCTTCCTCTCTCAAGGAGTTAGCAGCAAATTTTATAACTTGATCCGTTCGACATTCGCTCAGATGAATGGCAGCTTCCATACGGATCACCCAATCAAACGTAGCCACCGCATATTTCTTTCCAGTGAGGACCGGTGGGTCACATGCTTTAAACGACTTGTAGTCGCATCCGCGTGCAGGCGGCGCGTTGTCAGTCTCGTTGTTCTGGGCACCAGTTGCCGCGCTAGACCCACCCTCCCCATTAACCTTCTTCAGTGCTTCAGCTAACAGACCTGGCAGAGAAGTCTTCAACAACTCGGTGAACTCTCGAGCTATAGCTGCTCTCACTTCTGGTTCAAAAGTGAAAGGTTGTTCTTCAACCAGTGTCTGCTCAGTTCCATGCACACTAACCGCCGGTTCAGTCTGAACACTTCCTTCTTCACTATACTCTTGGCGCGTAGGGGTCCTGCCACGCCCACCATTTGGACCGCCGGTACGACCACTTGTACGGCCCCCACCACGTCTTCCGTTTCCTCTCCTTTCCATTTCGTTCTATAAGACAAGGAATCCAATGTCATCACGCTAGTTAACAAATAAAATTCAACAAGCACTGTAAGATGTTAATATACACTGGTCATCTGCAATTAACCATTACACTACCTTTCGATTTCTATTTGACCACCTTTGTGATTCCATCAGAACACAAGTCCTTACCTAACCCTTTCTAAGGCATACTATATATGTAAATATATACTACATTCATACCTGATGATGTGGCTCGAGTTACCCGTACTGGCATCCGCTTTCGGTCTCGTTCACAGTTTAAGTTCAGACACTAGGATTGTCCGAATCTCTCAAACTATTTCTCTGATACCAACTTGTAAGGCCTCAAACCCGGGAGGCTTCACTTGTTGGATTTACTCATTTACAAACAGTTCTTAAACTTGAATATCAAAATAACGCAATGGAAAATACTTCATTAAAACATAACCATTACATTGTTCAACACGCGGAAGCGTAACATAGTCTATTACATAAACATAACATAATCTAATCATAACAGGATGCCAGTCTTCGTATCATCCAGTCTTCGTATTAACCTGAATGTGCATACTAAAAAGCTAGGTACGCTGGTGAGTTCTAGTTTTAACATAAAACTTTAACTTCAAATAATTTGCCAAAAACATAACTTCATACTTCATTTAATAAAAAGCGTACGTAAAATAATGCAATAACAAAACATAACACTTCATAAACATAAGTCAACGAACATATCGAATCTGCGCCTTCTCGTAACCGTCAAATCCAAACGTCACATACTGGCTGAATAACCTAAAGATCATCACCACTAGGCCCATCAATCACCATACAGTCCTTCAGGTGAAGAACTCCTAGGGCCCGATACTTAGGTTATTCAACACTACTTCAAGCACGGCATCACAAGGATGACACGTACCAAACCTCAAGAACTACGCCCCGTAGGGCACAAGTACCAAACTTCAAGCAAGAGTACCCCGTAAGGTAAATCGTACCAAACTTCAAGGATCACGATAATCCCATTGGCGACCGTCAACGCCCCAGTTGTACAACAGTTGGCCAGCCACAGAGGCCCCTAAAAGGTAAAGGCCCATAACATACTTCCCATACCCTTAACCTTCATTCCCTAAGGAATATTGGCAGATTCGTTCGTTTGTGACTTTCGTAAACCTTCGCTTCTTTTACTTCAAAATTTCAGTTAAAGCATTCGTACGTTTTATTAAAAACATTCATTCATTCATAAACACTTCATAAACAGCATAAACTTCTTTTGGCAAAATATTTCATAAACACTTCTTTCATAACCCTTCCTTCCAAAACATCGTTCATAAACATCATTTTATAAAACGTCACATACAACATTCATAAACATCGTTTTATAAAAAAGTCACATCGTTACGTATGCACACCAGCCCAAAAATATTATTAAAACATTTAAAAGAGGGCTTCTAGAACTCACCTTATAAGCTAATTTGGGTTGTCCTAAACAAGGTCTAACAACGTCGCTTTCGATCTGAATTGATTAGTTAAATACACATCAGACCAATACCGACTCTAAAGGTTTAACCATTCTAAACATACTAACTTTACTTAACCAGCCTGATGCCTGCGCACTTAGCAAGTGCGCAGGGACTTGTTCTTGCGTACTTAATAAATGCGCAGACTTTGCTTCATGCGTACTTGATAAATACGAAGTACCTTCTTCATGCATTCTTGATAAGTACGCAGGTTCCTCTTCTTGCGTACTTGATAAGTACGCACGATCCTCTTCTTGCGTACTTGGTAAGTACGCAGGATCAGCTTCATGCGTACTTGATAAGTACGCACGAACTGCTTCCTCGCAAAAACCCTAACTTTCGCCTTCAGGTCTGATCACGTCAAGATCCCGAACTTGTTTGCTTCAAAACGTTTGCTTTCCATTAAGGAACTCAAATCTTTGTTTATCTTTCAGTTTTATCCCTAAAAACGTCACCTTTTCACCCAAAACACGAAAAACCCAAAAACGAACAAAAACTCAGATTTAGGCCCGATCGTTACATGAATCGAGTTTTTGATCCGGAGGTTCTTCTCACGAGCTATGGAGCAACACTTTGCTGAAATCTCGGGTCGATCCGCCAACTTTCTCTCTCTACGGTTTCTCTCTCTAGAACTTGCAAATTAGAGAAATGATGGAGACCTAAGCTATTTATAGGGGAGGCTCCCCTATGTTCGCCCCTTCTGGCCCGTCGGCCCGGCTGGCTGGCCCATCATGCCTCGTTCGTTCATTTCGTCATTTTAACTGTCGTTTTATTTTTGGGATGTTACAAACTTACTAAAACACATGAAAAAAAAGGAATAAAAGATGTGTGTTTTGCACTACATCAAAAATCCCCACACTTTTGTCCTCAAATCATAACTGGACATAGCTTTCACAATCTCAGTTAATCAACTATTCAAACATACTCACGCGTTAAAAAGTGTTGGAACCTAATAGTCCATAGAAATCAATTAGGTTTTAGAAGTATAACTTCAGAGTTTTCGGTCGAAAACTTTATGTTTTCGATCGGAAAATGTTTTCTGTTGAAAACATTTTTTCAATTAAAAAGATTTCGATCGAAAACTCTCTAGTATAAAAGTTGTGTCTTTTGTATTTTAAGTAACTATCTCATTTTTTTACTTTGATTTTATAAGTTAATCAAGAGAATTTATGTCTGTTTCTGTTGTTAATACTTGATTACATTACTGGATTAATGAAGCTAATCATCATGAAGTATGCATTTGGTGTGATTGATAGTATCGAGATTGCTCATCTTTGATTTGTTCATTTTGGTGTGGATTTAATTTCTGAATTGTTTCCGCCAATTTAGAGAGTGATTGAAGACTTTTTCCTTGAATATCAGCAGATGTGAGGGAATCACAAGTGGTATCTGTGACAATCCGGACTTTTTCAATTAACCTCGTTAACAAAATCCAGTTAAAGTTAACTAAGTTAACTTAACTCAAACTGCAGGGATTGTTTCTGCTAATATTTCAAACTTAAACTCGAAGGATTAGTTATGTAATAACCCTAATCTACTATGTTCACTATTAGAAAAGTCAAAATTCAAATCCTGTTGACTGTAGAAGTCAAACTAACCGAATTTTAACTCCATCTAAACTGGAGGGACCTATTCTGCCAAGTTTCAAACTCCAATTCTCAGGAAAACCACAGGAATCACTTATGTATTTAGATCAAACTTTATTTTTTGACTTTTGAAAGTCAACATCGCGTTTTTTTTTCTCAAATCCTTGTTCCATAACCGAAATCGTTTGGAATTACAACAATCATGCACTTTAATTTTATTAGCGTCCATAATGAGATCATAATTAAGTTGTAATTGAGTGAATTAATCTCAATTATGATAATTCAAGTTGAAACCGTCGACCCCTTCCTAAATGATCATCGGATTTGCCAAATTCTTATATTCCTCTGACAAATCACACACCTGCGTACCGTAGTCGAGTATCTCAGAAGCTATTTCACTCGTCAATTTCAACGGAATCGAAGTTGTGGTTGCCGGAGATCAACACAGTTGCAGTCGGCTGTCGTTCTAGTCGATCCCCATCAAATCGACATTTGTTTTGGTAAATTCTTACACCCTCAGTTTCGTTTTAATCTTCTGATGGAAAGCCCTATCGTAATTGGGGCTTATAACATCCAATTCGATCAATCCAGATTCTAGGGTTCATGTAAAACTAGTTTAATCGAAACCCAGTCTAGAACCTGTTTAAATCTAATTAAACCATACCACTAGATTCGTAATAACCTGCTTAACATTAGCCCTATGCCAATTTAACATCCTACCATCGAATTGATATCGATCTGGAAATTAGGGTTTGTTCTTGATTCAAATTGGGGGATTCGATCTTAAACTCAATTTCAATCTAATTAAACCACAGGGAAAGCTTCGCAGACCTCTGATGAGTAAAAGCCCCATGGTATTAACGAGTTTTATCACAGAATTTGACTAAACCAATTCCAAGTTTTCTAATCTAGAGATTCGGCCATTCAACCCATGATTAAATGATCTTAACCTTAATGATTTTTGAATTAAACTCGTAAACAGGTTGAACCTATGCATATAGTCAAAAGCCCCAGATTTTTGTAACTAGTTATTATCAAGATCGATGGATTAAGGACTGGATTATATTCGGTTTCGAAAGGGGACTAGAACACAGAAGCCGTAAATGTTAAAACCAATCGGAACCGGATATCATCGCGATACCCTAGCGGGCAGGACCGGTTAGGACAGTGTGCGTGTGTGGGAGAGACCCGGGTTCGAGACCAGGCTCCCACAAATAATTTTTAAACTTTTTCTGGTGATATTTAATTAATAAAAATCAAACCCTATAATACTATATTATTATATAACTATGTTTTAACCCGGGAAACAGCCCGTAGGCTCGGGTTTAAATTATTAACATATTTTTATAAACTATACCCACTTTTATAAATAATATATTGTTATTATTATCAAGTAAAAATAATATGTTTATATTATTTTTAAGCCGTAAATTCGTATAAAATAATACGTTTATATTATTTTCAAACTGTGACCCGTATTATTAAATAATATATATTTATATTATTTCGAATCATTTTATGACATCGTGTATCGATTGAGACTAAATAATAATATAATTAGTTATATTATTTACTCGTATATATATATATATATATATATATATATATATATTTCTCAATTTTCATTAGTGACAAAACACCCGATTTTATTTATTATTATTTCTATCATTCGTCGCGTAAAGTAATCCCTAACTCCGTGGGCACTTTCGTCCACTCTTGAATATTAGAGCGGTTTTTTAAGACGCTTCTTTCCGTGTCACTATCACAATTCCCATTATCATCTCTAATTTATGTGTTTATAGTTTTAGGACATTCGTAGGTCTTTTGAGACTTACACTCGTGGTTCCAACTTACCTCTAGGGTGAAACTACCTTCAACGCAAAGCATGTGAGTTTTCACGGCCCCTTTTACTGTTTTAACTTGGGGGAGAAAACATGACTAAACGATTTTGGATTTTTAATTTCGTATGATATCAATGTTAAATGCTAAGCGTAACACGCTATCACAGAAAGTCTTCAACTAATATCGGACCATTAATATGGATCTTACCGAGGTAATATTTAGTAGTACTACTGGGTTTGACAAATCTCACCCGCGTTAGTCGCGCTAACTCGATTAGATATCGAACGGGTGAAATGTTAGCCTACTCACACCGCCAGTGTTGATAGACCTGGTAGGAGGCAATAAACAAACAGTCAGCTTCGGTTGCGAGCGCTTGAGCTGAACATGAACATAGGTTAGCTACCTATAGATACATACTGAATGAATATAAATCCGGTAAACGCTTATTTACTTATATTAAAACCTATGGACTCACCAAACTCGTGTTGACATATTTTCTTACATGTTTTCTCAGGTCGCTAAGATAAGACACAGGTTCATGTTAGGGCATGCATGGGATTCAACTGCTTGATTATGATTTATTTATGTTTGCTTGAATTATTCCATTGTACTTGTTCTTATTGGACGTTTGGACTTTTTGGACTTTCGAACTTTAGTTTTGGGAGTGTGTATTTTGCGCATTTACTTTCTTTACGCTTCCGCATTGATGCTCTGATTTAAAAGATATTTTCATTTTGAGTCCCATGTAGAGTCGTTCAAAGTAACTAATGTTTGAGATCCTGGTTCGTCACTTCCCAAACGGTAAAACTCCGTTAGTTGAAATTGGGGGTGTGACAGATTAGTATCAGAGACATTGGTTATAGAGAAATAGGATTGCATACTAGACTATAGCCTCACACATTAGTTACATGTCATTTGGATGTTTGGCACTTATAAATATTGTTACAGGAACATGTCGTCAACTCCACCTCCATCACCTAAGGCACTAGGACGTAAGGCACCTATCCTACCATCCCCGGAGCCCAAAAGGCGCCGGACTACTTCCAGTGACCATTCAGTTGACCAAGGTAAACCGAGTAGCGCACGAGCAATGGATTATACTCTCAATTGGAACGTGTACCCGCAAATGATCCAAAGGTGGATCGAGCACCATACTTTGGTTCTGCATCCTCATCATCCCTACTACCAAGCTTGCCATGCACTATGGAACAAGCTTTCGCAGCCTTCGTATCTTATATATCGAAGGAATTGAGTATTGTGCAAGATGCTACCGAGGAGATACCTAACCTTCTGAAGAATGGACCTCAAATAGAGGAGAATAGGGTAGGAATAGAACTTTTGACTACCGAACTAGCTGCAACGGACCATGTCCATAACTTTTTAGTGGATCGTGTGGCACATCTGGAGACGAGGGCCGACACTATGGACAATGATATGGAAGGAGTTCTGGAGAGATTGGCTGCTATGGAAGCTCAACTACATGTAGCAAACCACACTGTCGAAGGTCTTCAAGAGAGGGTGACCCACTTGGAAGCCCAACTGCAAGCCGCTTTATTTCCTGAAGAGATTCCACATTCTGATGGCGAGGAGGAACCTTTTGAGGAGGAACCTTTTGAAGAAGAGCCTTTCGAGGAGGAGTCAGTGGAAGAGGAACCGTTAGAGATAGACGATGCACAATCGTATATTTCTTCCGATGACGAAGATGCTTGATGATCTTTCTATTCTATCTCCCTTTTCATGCCTATTTTGCTTAGATGGGTAAGGTTGTTCCCATCCAATAAAAGCATGAGAAGTTTAATATTTGAGTTATTTATTTTGTAGCCTTACAATTTACTTAATTTTCAAAATATTAGATGTTGTATCTCCTTACTCATACCTGAATGATGTTTAATATGCGATATATTTCTCATTGTTTTTCATTTGTGATTGTGAAGAATCATGTCAGGGAGAGGACGCGGAGGCCATGCCGGTGGTCGTGGTACCATTAACATGACGGCAGCAGAGCTAGCGGCACTGATAAATGATAGTGTGGCAGAGGCTCTGGCAGCACAGAATGCTGCAGGTAAATGCTTTAGCTATTGACTAATGATGTAAATCCGTCTCCTAAAAACATCTTCCTAAACTCTATAAATCCAATCCTGTTTTTTTATTTCTAAATCCAGGCCAACAAAATCTGCAAAACCAACAACAGCCTGCACTTTCAAGGCATTCATGGATTGCAAGCCCCACGCCTTTAGTGGAGCTGAAGGAGCCGACTTCGTTGGTTTGAGAAGGTTGAATCGGTGATTGCCATGTGCAACTGTCCCGTGGCTAATCAGGTGAAGTTTGTCTCCGGAACTTTAGAAGGCCCGGCACTCACATGGTGGAACGCCCAGGTCCAAATGTTGGGTCTGGCCATGGCGAACGGACTCCCGTGGGAAGAATTTAAATCAATGATGAAGGAGGAATACTGTCCTAGCGATGAGATCCAGAAGTTAGAGAGAGAGTTTTGGAACCTAAAGATGGAGGGTTCTGAAATTGAACTCTACACTACACGTTCCCATGAACTGGCTACTATGTACCCGCATATGGTAAGTCCTGATTACAAAAGAATTGAGCTTTACATTGGAGGTCTAGTGCCTCAAATACAAAGCATGGTTACTTCATCCAATCCTGCCACTATCCAACAAACCATCCGACTTGCGCATAAGTTAACCGACCAAGCGGTGACACAAGGGACCCTACCTCCGAGAGGTTTAGTTGCTAAACCCACCGACAATCACAAACGTAAGTTCGATCCACATTCCAACACCCACAAGCACTCCAACTCCCACTCCAAAGGACCTCAACCCAACCAATCCCAGTTTAACCAACCGCAGCAGCAGCAACAGCGTAGGTTTGAGCCTACTAAGAACTTCAACCAGTCGACCTCTTCAGGTTAAAACCAGGGTGGTTATGCGGGGAAGTCTCCGAAGTGTAATAAGTGTAACTTCCACCACTTTAGGTTCTGCAGTCGTTGCAAGAGGTGCGGCAAATAGGTCATGCTGCTATGGACTGCAGGGGTGAGTTACAAACTAAGCAACTTTTTCAACAACCGGGATCCACAAGGGGTTGCTTTGAGTGCGGAAAGGAAGGCCATATTCGGAAGAATTGTCCTCAATTGAAGAAAGGAGGTAATGGGAACCACAACCCTAACCAGAATAACAATGGCAATGGCGGTAACAATGGAAATGGTGGAAGGAATGGTGCGAAGGGACGAGCCTTCGTACTAGGATCTGGAGAAGCCCGTTACGACCATAATGTGGTCACCGGTAAGTTCCTCGTAAATAATTACTTTGCTTCAGTCCTATTTGACACCGGTGCTGATAGAAGTTTTATATCTAAGAAATTTAGTAATATGAAAAAGGAACTTCATCTCTATTAGAAGCTAAGTATACAATAGAGATAGCTGGCGGCTAAATAATTGAGGCAACTCACATTCTTAAGGGATGTAAACTTGAGCTAGCTACACATATATTTGATATCGACCTTATGGCGGACATACTTGGTAGTTTTGATATAATCGTCGGCATGGATTGGTTATCTAAAAACCAAGCCGAAATTATCTGTCATGAGAAGATTGTTCGTATACCTCTCCCGAGTGGAGAAACCCTTTCCGTTCAAGGCGAAAAAGTTGATGCAGTCATGGGCATCATATCTTTCATGAAAGCACAAAAATGCTTTCGAAAGGGGCATACGACTATTTTGGCTCTCGTTGCTGAGCAGCCCTCCGAAGAGAAGAAAATTGAAGATATTCCCGTCGTGCGTGAATTTTTGGAAGTGTTTCCCGAGGATCTGCCCGGTTTGCTACCGCACCGTCAAGTTTAATTCCAAATTGATTTAGCACCTAGAGCAGCACCGATTGCTCGGGAACCTTACAGACTGGCACAGGTGAATTGCAGGAACTATCCACTCAATTGCAAGATTTGTTGGATAAAGGTTTTATCCGACCCAGTTCATCACCGTGGGGAGCTCCGGTACTATTTGTCAAAAAGAAGGATGGAACTTTCCGTATGTGTATTGAATACCAGGAGCTGAATAAAGTCACAATCAAGAACCGCTACACTTTACCTCGCATAGATGACCTCTTTGATCAACTTCAAGGATCGAGTTTCTATTCCAAAATAGATCTTAGGTCCGGCTACCACCAGTTAAGAGTCCGAGAAGAGGATATCTCTAAAACTGCATTCAGAACAAGATACGGCCATTACGAGTTTATGGTCATGCCTTTCGGGTTAACCAACGCACCTGCGGTATTCATGGATCTCATGAACTGTGTGTGTAAGCCTTACCTTGACCAGTTCGTTATCCTTTTCATCGACGACATTCTCATTAATTCCAAGAACAAGGAAGAACATGAGGAACATCTACGCCTAATTTTGGAATTACTTAAGCGGGAGCAACTGTATGCTAAGTTTTCCAAGTGTGAATTCTGGATCCGGGAAGTTCAGTTTTTAGGGCATGTGGTTAACGAGAAAGGGATACATGTCGACCCATCCAAAATAGAAGCCATCAAGAATTGGGCAGCACCGATGACTCCGACTGAGGTGCAACAATTTATGGGATTGGCTGGATATTACCGTCGATTCATCGAAGGATTTTCCAAAATTGCTCAACCCCTCACTGCATTAACTCAAAAGGGTAAAGCCTATAATTGGGGTGTCAACCAAGAGTCAGCATTCCAACACCTTAAACAGAAACTTTGCAGTGCACCTATTCTAGCCCTTCCGGAAGGAACCGATGATTTTGTAGTGTATTGTGATGCATCTATTCAAGGTCTGGGTTGTGTCTTAATGCAACGCGAAAAGGTGATCGCATACGCTTCACGACAACTAAAGGTCTACGAGAGAAACTACACCACTCATGACTTAGAGTTGGGAGCCGTAGTCTTCGCTCTTAAGATATGGAGACATTACTTGTACGGTACCAAATGCACCATATACACCGATCACAAGAGTCCTCAGCACATCTTTGTAGGATCGTGAAATTACAAGATGGTTCTGTTCTTAGTTGAGATTGGCGGAAACAATAACAACTACACAATTACAATCGAGTACACCGAAAGAATACTGATAAGAACACTGTTGTATTAAGCTTAGTGAATAAACGATTACAAATGAAAACTCAGTTAAGAAGCACACTTACAATGAAGTGTTTACATAGTATTTATACTAACTTAGAATCAAGACAAACCCTTGATTCTAAGGATCAGATCGAACACAGACCGTTGATCTTTTATACAAAAGCTAATAATACACGTTAAAGCTAAACTAGCTAACTTTATTGAAGCGTTTACTTTATTCATCATTGTTTGTATGCTCGGGGAAGAGCATTGTCGTCCGTCATTGGTTGCACCATTGAGGTTCCTTCTGCTTTGAGTGTGTCAGTTGCTTTTGCAGAAAGTTGTCAGTGACGCTTGGCATGGATAGTCAGCTGCAACGATTTGTCTTCAAGGAACATAGCTATCAGCAGCAAGAATGAGAATAATGCTGCTGATAAGCCTATCAGCAGCAACTTGTGTTGAACGCTGCGGATAAGCCTATCAGCAGCAACATGTGTTGAATGCTGCTGATAAGCCTATCAGCAGCCATATGTGTTGAATGCTGCTGATAAGCCTATCAGCAGCATTTGTACTTAGAATAATTTGGTAGCAATCAGTCTTTGGTTCTACAATCTTCGAGCAGAAAGAGTTGAACTTGCGACAACGTCGTTGGGTCGAACTCTTAAACGATTATGACTGTGCGATCCGGTACCACCCGGGTAAAGCTAATGTTGTAGCTGATGCCTTAAGTCGAAAAGAAACAAAACCCAAACGAGTTCGAGCGTTACAGCTTACTATTCACCCCGGATTACCTGACAAAATCTGTAGTGCTCAACTCGAAGCCCTAATAGAAGAAAACCTACCGCTGGAAGGTACACGCGGTATGGAAGCACAACTTGAAGTCAAATCTGACGGTATTCGCTACTTTTTCGAGCGAATATGGGTTCCAGTATTCGGAAACCTAAGGGAACAAGTTATGGATGAGTCTCATAATTCTCGTTACTCGATACATCCAAGTTCCGACAAAATGTACCATGACCTAAAGGTGCTATATTGATGGTCGAAGATAAAGGCCGATATAGCCACCTATGTTAGTAAGTGTCTGACTTGCACGAAGGTCAAAGTTGAATATCAAAAACCATCCGGTCTTCTGCAACAACCAGAAATTCCCATGTGGAAATGGGAACAAATATCCATGGACTTCATCACCAAATTACCACGAACCCCTACTGGATGTGATACCATATGGGTAATCGTTGATCGTTTAACAAAGTCCGCTCACTTCTTAGCAATCAAAGAGACCGAAAAAATGGATAAGCTTACTCGTACTTACTTAAAAGAAATAGTCTCTCGACACGGGGTGCCAATCTCTATTATTTCGGATCGTGATGCACGATTCACCTCTCGTTTCTGGCAGTCGTTACATAAGGCCTTAGGCAAGCGTCTAGATATGAGCACAGCATACCATCCTCAAACTGACGGCCAAACAGAATGTACTATTCAAACGCTGGAGGACATGCTGCGACCTTGTGTGATTGATTTCGGTAACACTTGGGAGTCTCACCTACCGTTGGTGGAGTTCTCCTACAACAACAGTTATCACACTAGCATCAAGGTAGCTCCATTTGAAGCACTGTATGGACGGAAATGTCGTTCTCCTATTTGTTGGACCGAGGTTGGAGATAGCCAACTCACAGGTCCTGAACTTGTATTTGAAACTTCCGAAAAGATTGTTCAAATTAGAAACCGTATGGTGGCAGCTCGTGATCGTCAAAAGAGCTACGGCGACAAGCGTCGTAAACCCTTAGAGTTTCAAATAGGTGACATGGTATTACTCAAAGTCTCACCTTGGAAAGGTGTTATTCGTTTCGGGAAACGAGGCAAACTGAATCTTTGTTATGTTGGACCATTCAAGATAATGAAGAGAATCGGACCAGTAGCGTATCAACTGGACCTACCTGAAAGACTTAGTGGTGTGCACAACGTCTTTCACGTCTCAAATTTAAAGAAATGCCTAGCAGACGAATTACTCACAGTTCCTCTTGAGGAACTACACGTTGATGAACAGTTACGTTTCATCGAATAACCTGTAGAAATTATGGATAGGGAAGTTAAAACGTTAAAGCACAGTAAGATCCCTATTCTCAGAGTTCGTTGGAACTCGAAACCCGGACCGGAATTCACGTGGGAACGCGAGGATCAGATGATGCGAAAATATCCTAATCTGTTTAAGCACTCCACATCAAATTCTCAAGGTACTATTTAATTTTCGGGACGAAAATACTTTCAACTAGGGGATGATGTGATGTCCCGAAATTTTTATTTTTTTTTCTCTTTAGTATTTAATTTTCGGGACGGAAATTCTTTCAACTAGGGGATGATGTGACAATCCGGACTTTTTCAATTAACCCCGTTAACGAAATCCAGTTAAAGTTAACTAAGTTAACTTAACTCAAACTGCAGGGATTGTTTCTGCCAATATTTCAAACTTAAACTCGAAGGATTAGTTATGTAATAACCCTAATCTACTATGTTGACTTTTAGAAAAGTCAAAATTCAAATCCTGTTGACTGTAGAAGTCAAACTAACCGAATTTTAACTCCATCTAAACTAGAGGGACCTATTCTGCCAAGTTTTAAACTCCAATTCTCAGGAAAACCTCAGGGATCACTTCTGTATTTAGATCAAACTTGATTTGTTGACTTTTGATAGTCAACATCACGTTTTTTTCTCAAATCCTTGTTCCATAACCGAAATCGTTTGGAATTACAACAATCATGCACTTTAATTTTATTACCGACCATAATGAGATCATAATTAAGTTGTAATTGAGTGAATTAATCTCAATTATGATAATTCAAGTTGAAACCGTCGACCCCTTCCTAAATGATCATCGAATTCGCCAAATTCTTGTATTCCTCTCACAAATCACACACCTGCGTACCGTAGTCGAGTATCTCAGAAGCTATTTCACTCGTCAATTTCATCGGAATCGAAGTTGTGGTTGCCGGAGATCAACACAGTTGCAGTCGGCTGTTGTTCTAGTCGATCCCCATCAAATCGACATTTGTTTTGGTAAATTCTTACACCCTCAGTTTCGTTTTAATCTTCTGATGGAAAGCCCTATCATAATTGGGGCTTATAACATCCAATTCGATCAATCAAGATTCTAGGGTTCATGTAAAACTAGTTTAATCGAAACCCAGTCTAGAACCTGTTTAAATCTAATTAAACCATACCACAAGATTCGTAATAACCTGCTTAATATTAGCCCTATACCAATTTAACATCCTACCATCGAATTTATATCGATCTGGAAATTAGGGTTTGTTCTTGATTCAAATTGGGGGATTCGATCTTAAACTCAATTTCAATCTAATTAAACCACAGGGAAAGCTTCGCAGACCTCTGATGAGTAAAAGCCCCATGGTATTAACGAGTTTTATCACAGAATTTGACTAAACCAATTCCAAGTTTTCTAATTTAGAGTTTCGGCCATTCAACCCACGATTAAACGATCTTAACCTTAATGATTTTCGAATTAAACTCGTACACAGGTTGAACCTATGCATATAATCAAAACCCCCCAGATTTTTGTAACTAGTTATTATCAAGATCGATGGATTTAGGACTGGATTGTATTCCGTTTCGAAAGGGGACTAGAACACAGAAGCCGTAGATGTTAAAACCAATCGGAATCGGATATCATCGCGATACCCTAGCGGGCGGGACTGGTTAGGACAGTGTGCATGTGTGGGAGAGACCCGGGTTTGAGACCGGGCTCCCACAAATAATTTTTAAACTTTTTCTGGTGATATTTAATTAATAAAAATCAAACCCTATAATACTATATTATTATATAACTGTGTTTTAACCCGAGAAACAGCCCGTAGGCTCGGGTTTAAATTATTAACATATTTTTATAAACTATACCCCTTTTATAAATAATATATTGTTATTATTATCAAGTAAAAATAATATGTTTATATTATTTTTAAGCCGTAAATTCGTATAAAATAATACGTTTATATTATTTTCAAACTGTGACCCGTATTATTAAATAATATATATTTATATTATTTCGAATCATTTTATGACATCGTGTATCGATTGAGACTAAATAATAATATAATTAATTATATTATTTACTTGTATATATATATATATATATATATGTATATATATATTTTTCTCAATTTTCATGAATGGCAAAACACCCGATTTTATTTATTATTATTTCTGTCATTCGTCGAGTAAAGTAATCCCTAACTCCGTGTGCACTTTCGTCCACTCTTGAATATTAGAGCGGTTCTTTAAGACGCTTTTTTCCGTGTCACAGTCACAATTCCCATTATCATCTCTAATTTATGTGTTTATAAATTTAGGACATTCGTAGGTCTTTTGAGACTTATACTCGTGGTTCCAACTTACCTCTAGGGTGAAACTACCTTCAACGCAAAGCAGGTGAGTTTTCACTTTTACTGTTTTAACTTGGGGGAGAAAACATGACTAAATGATTTTGGATTTTTAATTTCGTATGATATCAATGTTAAATGCTAAGCGTAACACGCTATCACAGAAAGTCCTCAACCAATATCGGACCGTTAATATGGATCTTAGCGACATAATATTTAGTAGTACTACTGGGTTTGACAAATCCCACCCGCGTTAGTCGCGCTAACTCGATTAGATATCGAATGGGTGAAATGTTAGCCTACTCACACCGCCAGTGTTGATAGACCTGGCAGGAGGCAATAAACAAACAGTCAGCTTCGGTTGCGAGCGCTTGAGCTGAACATGAACATAGGTTAGCTACCTATAGATACATACTGAATGAATATAAATCCGGTAAACGCTTATTTACTTATATTGAAACCTATGGACTCACCAAACTCGTGTTGACATATTTTCTTACATGTTTTCTCAGGTCGCTAAGATAAGACACAGATGCACGTTAGGGCATGCATGGGATTCAACTGCTTGATTATGATTTATTTATGTTTGCTTGAATTATTCCATTGTACTTGTTCTTATTGGACGTTTGGACTTTTTGGACTTTCGAACTTTGGTTTTGGGCGCGTGTATTTTGTGCATTTACTTTCTTTACGCTTCCGCATTGATACTCTGATTTAAAAGATATTTTCATTTTGAGTCCCATGTAGAGTCGTTTAAAGTAACTAATGTCTGAGATCCTGGTTCATCACTTCCCAAACGGTAAAACTTCGTTAGTTGAAATTGGGGGTGTGACAGTATCCGAGCTGTTGGTTAATAGCTCTTGGTATTCAAGAAAATTTTAAGTCAAATCTGATCAAATTGAAGTAATTTGGGTGCCATTGTTGTTGATTTGAAGCTAGTTTAGATGGAGATGAAGTTTGCATCAAGTTTGAAGACTTGACTCTTTACTCGGATCATCACATAAAGTTTTTAGTCAATTCAAGTGTTCTTCTGTTGAACTGTCCGAAAAGTTTGTTTGAAGTAGCCGAAAACTCTGTTTGAAGAAATCGAAAAGTATTTCGTCTGAAAAGTATTTTGTCCGAAATATTCTGACTTTTCGATCGAAAAGTATTATACTAAGCTTTCGACCGAAAAGTTATAAGTTGGAATTTTTTCTAATTTCGACCAAGTTTCAAATAACAAGTAAAGAATGGATGGAAAGGTATACGATACTGAGAGGGTTATTGGGAAATCACCACCGATGCTGAAATCAATATCAGAATTTTCAAATTGGAAGATAATGATGAAGGCAATTTCAAGTTTACTGAACACACACTTTGGGAATCAATTGAAAAAAGGTCCTCACATTCCTAAGACTGCAAATGCTGATGGGTTAGTTCCGATTGCTGATCCTGATCTTTATTCAGAGGAAGATAAGAAGTTAATCGAAAGGGATAACAGAGCATTCTATTATTCTAGCACTTCCGAATGAGTTGTATTTGAATTTTGAGCAACATGAAACTGCTCAAGGTCTGTGGAACGCTTTGTGCTTAAGATTTGAAGTTAATGCAACTCTTCAGGAAAGTAGAACCGATCTTCTACTTAAGCAATATAACATGTTTAGTTATAAAAAGAATGAGACTCTCAGTGAGCAAGTGACTAGGTTTACAACTATGATAAATAGGTTGAGAAAAATGGGAGTAAAATTTGAAGAGTATGAGCTAGGAAAGAAGTTGTTAGACTCACTACCAGATTGCTGGAGCATACCTTGTATGCTAATCAAGAACACAACTCCAGATCTGAAGAGTAAAACACTTGATGATATTATATGTTTACTCGAGTTTTATGAATTGGATGCAAAGAAGAGAGAACTGAACAACAAAGATAAACAAAATAACTCAAGTTCAACAAATGCATCATTATTTTCTGGAAGTAGTGAAGGAAATAGTGGAACAAAACCTGAGAAAAACAAAGGTTGTTGTGAACACTCCTCTGGTTAGAAAGTCAAGTCATCTGGACAAATCCCTGAAGATCAGATTGCTCTGTTCGGAGCTTTCATGAGCAGCTATGATGCACCGGTGAAAGAAAAGTTGCAACCTGCCATGCATGATGTAGAAGATCTTGTTCAGATCAATCCTGATGATTTAGAATATATGAACTTGCAATGGCAGATGACCATAATAGCTGTAAGGGCTATAAAGTATTTGTAGAATGTTGGGAAGGATAAGTTGCAGTTTGGTAAAATGGTTGGTTTTGACAAAGCTAAAATCAGGTGCTACAATTGTCAACAGCTTGGTCACTTCGCTTGTGAGTGTACCAAGGACAAGAAAAAGAAGGTTGGGGGAAGTGGAGTTAAGCTGGTGGAAATGATTGATGAATCTGATAAGTCAAAGAAGTCTCCAACTGCACTCATGTCCAAAAAGCTGAGTAATTGTGAATGGGAGGATGAGATCGAGGATGCTGAGGATGAAATGAATGAAGCCTTGATGGCTGAAATTGAAGATTTAATGAAACCAGCTGATATTATCAGTGACTGTGCACTCAAAACCGATTCTAAAGGAAACGGCAAAGCTGATGTTTCTGATGAAACTTCATATGAGAATGAGGTAAATTCTGAAAATAAATTTGATATATGTTCCTCAGTGTGTGTAGATCGAATGCAAAATTATCATGCAGCAAACAAGTTTCTGATTGCTGAAAACGATAAACTAAAAAAAGTAAACAAAGAATTGAAACAAAATGAAGTAAATTTTACAAGAAAAATTAAAGCATTATTGAAAGATAATGTAACATTTAAAGAATATTTGGATAAAAAGGACGTTTTAATCAAAGTTCTTTCAGAAAAACTTATCAAATCTGAAACTGATTTAATAAAAGAAAGGGTAATTGTTTCAAAGTGGAAGATGCAACAAAATGTCTTTGATAAATGTGTGAGCAAACAGAGAATTGTTTATATCAAAGACGGGTTGGGTTACAACAAGGTTCCACATCTTGAGAATTTTGTACCTTTTCCTGAACTGCATGAATCGAATGAGTTGATGAATGTCGAAAAGTATAACTTTCATGATATATATATTAGTGTAGATATAAACTCAGCGTGTGTGGATGATGAAAATGAACTTGATGGAGTGAAAAGTTTTTCAGCTTTCAATAAACAGTGCACTAGGGAGTTTATTAGGGACTGTAAATAGTACCTAGATGTTGACTGTAATCTAGATAAATTTGTTTCAATTTCTAGTTTAAATGTTGATGCAAAAAATATTAATGCTTCTGATTCTGATTCTGATATTTCTTATGTTTCAGCATGTTCGACTAACGGTTGTGTTGAGTTTGATTGTGTGTCTGAAGTGTCATCAACATCTACTTTCTTTGATAAAGTGGTTCATACAGCTAGAGATTATGTCCCACTTAATAAACTCTCTTGTCTAGTTGATGATGTGGTTTTAGATGAGTTTGGAAATCCTCTGATTCAAGAGTATGATTCGTCAAGTGAGAGACCAAAGAAAAATAATGTTATACCACCAGAGAATCATATTCTTACCAGTGAGATAGAGAACAATAAAGTTGTCAAAGTTAAAGTGAGTGTACCAACAAATGCCCAAAGAAAGTCTTGGTGTGTCAAAGGTAAATCCATTGATGTAAAAGACAAGTTCATTGATGTCAAAAAAAAGTCTATTCAAATCAAAGAACAATTAAGAAATAAAAGTTGTCGCCTAAAGAGTGAAGTAGGCGAGTGTTCAAAGTCAAAGTCAAAGCCTAAGAGCTACAATTGCTTTGTGTGTGGTCAGGTTGGTCATTTTGCGAGAAATTGCAAACATAACTCTAGTGAGTCAAGGTTCACAAAGAACAAAGCGAAAGTTAAGAGCAATGTTATTCAACATTTCAAGCGAGCATCTGCGAACGACAGTGTGTCAGAGTCCGGAGTGATACAAAGATACAGTCGTGATTACTTGCTTTCCAGAAATTATCATTCTTTATATTCTAATGTGTGATGTGATTATGTGCTGCCAAAGTTTGGGAATAAACGTGTCCCAAAAGGTTCACAATATGTGAAGAAATTTAACCAACCAATCTATTTTGCTAAAGAAAAAACTACTATGAAATATGCGAAAAATATTGGTTATGTTTGGAAAGTTAAAAATGAACAATCTTCACATATGGTTGGAATAAAAAAATACAAAATTGATAAAACTAAAAGAACAAGATGTTAAAGAAGTTAAGACTATAAAAGGTAAAAGTCAGCCCGGGTCAAAGATGATCTGGGTACCTGTAAATCATTAATTTTGTCTTGAATGTGCAAAGTTTGACAGGGAGGACTATTAATAATGCTTGGCATGTTGATAGTGGTTACTGAAGACACATGACTGGACAAAGAAAAATTCTGGAAATTTTTTTAGCTTTTGATGGAGGTTTTGTTACATTTGCTGGAGATAAAAAGGGAGGAAAAATAACTGGTCAAGGAATAGTGTCGAATGAACTCATAACATTAGAAAAAGTAAATTTTGTGTCTCAATTGGAATTCAATTTACTAAGTGTTTCTCAAATTTGTGATAAAGACACACCAGTTCATTTTACTAGAAAGGAATGCTTGTTTTTAAAGCCTGGATTGGTTATTCCAGAAGAATTGATTCTGATGCGTGCTCCAAGGAAATTCAACATATATGTGGTTGACATGAATGATCAAACTACACCAGTAAATGTTTCATGTTTATTATCAAAGGCAACTGGTTCAGAATCCTATTTGTGGCATCGAAGAATGGGTCATGTGAATTTAAAGAACATGAATAACTTGGTGCATAAAGATTTGGTGCGAGGATTGCCAAAGAAAGAATTCATAATTAAAGAAAATTGCATGTCATGTGCGAAGGGAAAACAACACAAGAAGCCCCATCCAAGAAAAACCATAACAACTTTTACTAGACCTTTATTTCTTATTCATATGGATTTGTTTGGTCCAATTCGAGTTAAAAGCATTTGCAAAAAAGTCATATTGTCTTGTTATCATAGATGATTTTTCAAGATTTTCATGGGTGTTTTTCCTTGCAACGAAGGATGAAACACCTGAAACAATTATTGATTTTGTCAAACGAATAGAAAACATCTGTGATAGCAAAGTTTCAATCATTCGAAGTGACAATGGAACAGAATTTAAAAATAAACTGATAAGTTCGTTTTGTGTAGAAAAAGGAATAACACATCAGTATAGTGCTGTAAAAACACCACAACAGAATGGAGTAGCAGAAAGGAAGAATAGAACTTTAATAGAAGTTGCTCGAACAATGCTTGTCGATTCCAAGTTGCCCATTATCTTCTGGGCTGAAGCAGTAAACACTGCATGTTATGTAAAAACAGCTTTTCTATATGGGGAGGTAAAGGAAGAAGTTTACGTGAATCAACCACCAGGTTTTGAAGATCCAGCTCATCCATTTCAAGTGTATAAGCTTGATAAAGCATTGTACGGGTTACATCAAGCACCTCGTGCGTGGTATGAAACCTTGTCAATACATCTTACAGAAAATGGATTCGTTCATGGAACAATTGACAAGACCTTATTCCTGAAGAAATATGATGTTGATTTGTTAATTGTACAAGTTTATGTCGATGATATTATCTATGGATCAACAAATGAAGCTCTTCACAAAGAATTTGAACAAGTTATGAAACTAAAGTTTGAAGTGACTTGATGGGAAAAATGCAGTTCTTTCTGGGGTTACAAGTTGAGCAGTCTGAATCAGGAATTCTTATTCATTAGGCCAAATATGTGAAAGACATTCTTACAAAATTCAAAATGACTAATTGCAAATCAACTTCAACACCAATTACTCCTCATGAACCTTTAACTGTCGGTGTGTCTGGAGTTGAAGTAAATCAAAAGATGTACAGGTCAATGATTGGCTTGTTGATGTATTTGAATGCTAGTCGACCAGACATCATGTTTGTTGTTTGCTCTTGTGCCAGATATCAGGCTGCTCCAAAAGAATCTCATGAATCAGCTGTTAAACGAATTTTTCGATATCTTAAGGGTCGAGTAAATTTAGGTTTATGGTATCTTTCTGATTCTGAATTTAATCTCTTTGCTTAAACTGACAGTGATTATGGAGGTTGTAATTTGGACAGGAAGTCAACTTCAGGTGGATATCAATTTTTGGGGGAGAGACTGGTGTCTTGGTAGTGTAGAAACAAACGAATGTATCCACATCAACTACTGAAGCCGAGTATACTGCTGCCTCGAGCTGTTGTTCACAAGGTATCTGGATTCAACATCAAATGCTAGATTTTGGAGTAAATTTCCTGGAAACTCCGATTTATTGTGACAACGAGGCCGTGCTCGGAATAGTAAAAAATCTCATTCAGCATTCCAAAACACAGCAAATTGCGATCAGGTTACATTTCATTCATGACTGTTTTGAGAATGGGCTGATTAAAGTGGTCAATGTCGATACCCTAAAGAAAAAGGTCGATATTTTTATAAAAGCTTTTTCAACGGATCGGTTTAACTCTTTGGTTGAGATGTTGGAGATGATTTCCTTTAAAAAATAAAAATAAAAAAAATTAAATAACAAATCGTCAATATTTTGAATTGGAATACCTCAGAAATATGTTCCTCAAAACGATTTTCTTTTAAGTGTTAAAATTGTGTTGTGTACGCTTTATATGTGTATTAGTTTAATGAATGTTTGGGTCAGATATGTTTGTTCTCATAAGTGATATAAATAGTAAATTAAGTCATATCACAATTTTAGGGGGAAAATAAAAGAAAAAGAAAAACATGCTATGTGATTAAAATTGTGTCTGAATGACGTATATATAGGAAATGATAGTACAAGTGTGTGCTGATGCATGAATTGGATATGATGGTGACATTGGTTACAATTTTTGATATGATGGTAGGCTCTGCATATATAAATTAGGCGATTATTGTGTGATTAACTAAATAGCAATCTTTGTCTTTTACCCACATCTAATATCGGTCCTTTCATCATTCGAATGCAAAGTGAATCTAGTCATACCATTAGACCATGATCTTGATGAATTCTTAGCACAATTTGTTTGCTCTATTGACTATATACGTCAAATATATTATTTAGAGTTAAACACCTTCATACAGCTGATGGTTCTGGTGAAAATCTTGAATCGAAACCAGGAAGTCAGTCTGTTTCGCCCTTTGAATCATTCGTGTTTTCAATTGACATATCCAATATCTTACGGATATCCGCATACCCGAATCATTAATGATTCTTCACATCTCATATGAATAAATATGATTCTGTACTATCTCAGAAACCAAGACAATGAATCAAAATGATTATGAATCAATATGATTCCAATCAAATCCACTTGGATTATTTTTCCTGTGCTAAGAACGCTACCTTCATGCTGGATATTGGATCATGATCTGGTGAAATTTTGTGTTAATTCTATGTTCATTCCATCGCGATTGTGGGGTACACACTGTATTGATTAATATAACCTTAAATGTCACACAGTATTTGCTGAAATGTGATGCATGAGTTTATGTGGATAACAATACTGGCAATCAAGGTTGAACTGTTTAGATCCTGATTTGATATGCAGTGTAATAGTTAAGACAATATACATTTATGATCCTATGTCATTTCTGTTCATTAAAAGAAATGTCTGTGAATAAAATAGTTGTTATGATTTGGATTTTATGTTTAAAGTTTTTTTTTGTTGTTTTGTGTGTGTGTGAAAAATAAAATTCTGAAACAGGTCTTAATGATGTCAAAATGGATTTAAATAAATAAAAAAAAGGGATTAGTTTGAAAATTTTCAAAATTTATCATGTTTGGAGTTTTCGGTCGAAATCTCTTGACCGAAATTTAATCATCTGATATAGTTTTCTATCGAAAAGTCATGACTGAAGTTTTTGGTCAAGATTTGAGAAGTCTATATATTCAAATTTTTTCGATTGAAAAACTTTTTTACCACTTGTATTCTCTCAAACCGTATCATTTCAAAATTCATAGTGTTTTACAAGTGTTAAAGATTCATACGAAAAAGTATTCGATCGTGACGTCATCTAGATTCTTAGTGGTTTTCGATCATCCAGGTATGTTCTCTTGACTCATAGAGGTTGATAGGTTAGATCCAAAGCAGTAGTTTTAATTTGAATTTATGAGTTTTTGAATTGCCCGAAAACTAGGAAGAATGAACCGAAAAGTCGGTTGAATGGATCGAAAAGTATCTCAGATGGAAAAGTTAATTCTGATTCGTCCGAAATGTGTTTTCGACCGAAAAATGTTTTTGATCGAAAAATCATGGCTTGAGAATTTTTTTTTGAAAAATAAGAGTTTTCGATCGGAAAAGACGTTTGATGAAAATTGATTAAAGTTTTCGATCGAAATAGTCATGGTTTATATTGATTACAAAAGTTTTCGATCGAAAAGTTGAAAGTTAGAAAGGTATAACTCAGAGTTTTCGATCGAAATGTTGATGTACTGTTTAAGAGTTTTCGATCGAAAAGTTCAAAGTTGTGATTTCAATTTTTCTGTTGAAAAGGTTAAAAAGAGTTTTTCGATCGAAAAGGTTGCAAATAAGGGAGTTTTCGATCGAAATGTCTAGTGTTAAGGATGTTGTCAGAAATTTTCTAAGAAATTTTCTAATTTTATATGTTTGTTCTTTACAGATATGAACTGTTTAAAGTTTGAACCCAAGCACAATATTTGTGTGTGCTTAACCACAAACACCAAGATAGCACGTGGTTATGAAGAGATTGTTAGGTTTTTGATAAATTCCAGAATTCACACAGCAATATCCACACAAGTTAGAGTGTTTGAGAAACATGTGAGGGAGTTTTGGGACAATGTAGAATACATGAACGAAAACAAGGAGATCTGGATAGAAAGCTCTGTTGGTGGAAACACAATAAAAGTTACAGAACAAGTTATTCGTGAAGTGTTAAACTTCAGAGACGCAGCTGATTTTCCTTACAAAATTAATCACATTGCAATCTCAGGGATAATTCTGAGTATGGGATATGAGGGAACGTTACTAAGAAGACAGGTGACCAAAACTATATTTGCAAAACAATGGAGATATCTTGTCCATGTATTAATTCAATGCATGAGTCCCAGAACATCTGCTTTTGATCAAATAGGTGAAGTATTCAGCAGAGCGTTAATGTGTCTGGAAACTCATAGAAGATTCAATTTTTTAAGAATGATATTCGAGGTAATGATTAGTAACTTCGTAGGACCAAGACAAAACTACAAGTTTCTAATGTACCCAAGATTTGTACAAATGATTATTAATACACTGCTGCCGAATCTGGAAAACGATGGTGTTGAACTACCTTTGGATTCAATGAAAGAAGCAATCTTCAGCAGCATGAATAATGTGAGGAAGACAAGCAAATTTAGTGGTACTGTGACAACATTATTTCCTAATATGCTTGAAAAAAATCCTGATCCAGATTTTACTATTGAAGATGAAATCAATGATTTAATGGTAGAAGATATAGAAGATGGAGTTGATAGTGACAATGATGAAACTGATCAAGTGCAGAATAATGATCAGGGAAATGATAATGATCAAGGTCATGGTAGTGGTCAAGTAAATGTTATTCTACAGGAAGGTCAAGTTCAAGTTGAAGAACATGATATGTTTTTTTGAAGAAAACAGAGTTCCTGAAGTAAATGAAGAAGTTACTGAACCATTACTAAGTCACACAGAAGAATTTATTGCTGAAGCTGACGATGTCTTAAGTGTGAACACTGAAGTATTAGAAACTAATGATGAACGGTTAATTGCCACAACAACAACCCCATTAAAGAAAAGAAAAGAACTTGAACAAACAAAGACCGTACCTTCTAGACCTTCTCCGTCTAAGGGTTTTGTATTTACTGATCCAGAATTACAGAAGAAAGAGAAAACTACAACAAGACTTGATAAATGCAAGGGTAAAGCTAAAGAGGTACCAGAGAAGCATAAGTCCAAACGATCTAGAGGTTATGAGTTGGTTGATGAAGAGTTTCTTAATTATGCAACCAGGGAAACTGCAGATGTTGTTAGTCAATTGAAGACTCAGATCTCAAACTTGCAAAGTAGAGAAGCTACTAATTCCAGAGAGATCAGAGAGTTGAAAATTGAAAGTACTAAACAAAAGGGTCTAATAGCTCAACAACAGCAATAGATTGATCAACTTCAGAAGATGGTACAGGATTTAATAGCTCTTACGGGTGTTTAAATTGGTTCAAACCTAGCAAAAAATGTTGAAGAGATTCAGAGTCCAGCAGCCACTGAACCAATTCCTTCTATGAGTGAACAAGTTCAAACTCCATTTTTTGATGCAACTATGTATGAAGACAACATGTTATTTGATGTTGATATGCTTCTCAATGATGAAGGTGAAGGATTGGAGAATATTGATGAGACCCAAGAAGAGACAGAGAAGGAAGAAGAAGAAGAAGATGATGATGAAGTGGTGATCACTGGTGAAAGAAAAGATGACAACAATTCTTTAGATGACGATAATAATAGTGGTGGCGTTGGTGTAAGTGGAAAAACAATTGAAGATGCTGAACAAGAAACTCCAACCAACACTGAATACAAAAAGTATGAATATGAACAACAACAGACGCATGTTGAAGAAGATGGTTCAGTGATTGGTAAATTGGATAAGATTGTAGATGAAAGAGAGCCATTTAATGTTCCTAAAGATATTGAATCATCGTCTAAAAGGCAAACGACTTCAAAGATTGACAAGAGTACTTGGTGGAAAGTGACTGAGAAGCCATCAATTATAGAAAAGATTATACAGACAATAAAGAGTCCAGAACAAGCGTTAACTGGTGAAATATTAGCATGGATGTATGATGGTGAAAAGAAGATGTATGTAATAAAAAGATGTGATGGAAATATTCAGTATTTTGACAGGAGTTCAAAGTTAAACACATTGTCATACTGGGATATTCGAGAGCTAAGTCAACTGAAGATGATCAATCCATCGAACAATTCATTCGCCGCAAATTTTGAAGAATTTTTAAAGAGAGAGTGTGGAAAAGCTAAATTTGAAAAGTTCAAACCACAGGTGCCTGAATACAGATAGTTGAAAAGAAATGATAAAGACGGCAAAAGTAGGTTTAGATACATTGTGAAGCATGCTGATACAGTTTCAACTGTTTACATTCCATCACGTAAAGAGACATTCATTAAAAGCTTCCACAAGTGGGTATATGATAGCAAAACACATGAAGCTGTGATTATACAGGATCATTTACTAAAAGTCAGAGTTTTTGATCCAGTGGATTTTTTTAGCTTTTCTAATGATGATCTAAAGATTTTGTACAAGAATCCTATTAGATGTGATATGAGCATGAAGATTAAAACTGAAGCAAAGTTGTATATGAGAGTCATGGCTTGATGTTTGTCAAGAAGACATGAAGCTGAAGTGATCAAGAAGAGACTTGCTGCTCTGGATGCTAAGAAGCTAAGTGTTAAAGTCATAACCAAGCCTGCAAAAGACAACTTTTGAGAATTGATGTTCTGTGGACTAGGGGGAGATTGTTGAAACTTAATAGTCCATAGAAATCAATTAGGTTTTAGAAGTATAACTTCAGAGTTTTCGGTCGAAAACATTTTTTCGATTAAGAAGATTTCGATCGAAAACTCTCTAGTATAAATAGTTGTGTCTTTTGTATTTTAAGTAACTTTCTCATTTTTGTACTTTGATTTTACAAGTTAATCAAGAGAATTTCTATGTGTTTCTGTTGTTAATACTTGATTTCATTACTAGATTAATGAAGCTAATCATCATGAAGTATGCATTTGGTGTGATTGATAGTATCGAGATTGCTCATCTTTGATTTGTTCATTTTGGTGTTGATTTAATTTCTGAATTGTTTCCGCCAATTTAGAGAGTGATTGAAGACTTTTTCCTTGAATATTAGCACATCCGAGGGAATCACAAAAAGCAATAATCGGTATTTATGTTCGATTAAACCCAACCACCAACTTTCAAGCCCCCGCTTTGTGTTCAAATTCCATTTTGTACAGCATATCAAACAATCTATGGGACTCACACTCGGAGGCTACAGCTCTATCTAATCACATCTCATGGTCTTGTCTAGGCCCGAGTTAAACCATATAGATTTCTCACCACATTAAACTAAGATTTACAGGTTTTAGAAATTAAGATGATCAATTAATGAATGGATGAAATGAGCATTAAATTTAACAAATGAACTTTCGTCTAGAGGCGTTTCAACGAAGTCGCTATCCCGGAAGGTAACACATAGACTACAATTCTATTCAGTGAAGCACATAAGAATATAAGCTAGTGGTGTCAATCAGGCTGGAACCCGACGTGTGACACGTAGGTGAAACTTAGATTTCTAATTAAGCTCAAGTATATGGATTATAGATTGCGGGCGCCACCGAAACTAGGATTTATTCTCATAAAAAGAGAGTGGTGTGCCAAGAAATTTCAAAAACCTCTAAATTTTAGCTTAACGTGTTACCTATCACCCTATTTTGACAGTTTCAGCTTTACCGACACCCCTAAGATGAGTACCCATAAGATTTCATGATTTAATCCAATTAAATTCCTAATCAACACTCACAGGTTATTTAAGCTCTATTAGTTGGCTGGATCTACCAAAACATCACAATTCATAAGGGTTTTCTATTATTTATTCATTTAAAACTCAACAAGCAGATGCAGTTGTACTATCATTTTCCATTTATTATGCAAAATTTTTGCATTCGAAGGACATTTTTTCAATTTTTTTTTATTTTTATAAAAGAAAAACGTTCTAGAAAGCTAGACTCATCAAACTCTCCCATCCCCACAGTTGAAACATCGTCCCCAATGTGAACCAAGAAACAACGACAAATAAAAATACAAAAATAATCTGGAAAAGACTTAGCTGGTAATGTATGCATGATCGTGTCCAACATTACTCTTCCACGTGTGCACCGTATAGCATTTTGATAGCTGTTGCACAAACGAATTTCGGGTTACCTTTACAAGATAAGTAAGATTAGATCAACCCCGCCCGAATAGAGATTGAGTACGGATGGAGCAATCAATACCTGCGAAATAAAGCTTACACAAACCCACAATATAAAACTGACCCAAACACATACTCATAGATAAAATAAAAGACTATACTAACTCAACTCTAGATATAACACAGGAACACGTACCCGACGGGTGACAAACACATAAACATGAGTGCAACAAGCAAGGTAGATCATCAATCATGAACGGTTCTTAAGTTTCCCATGGTAGGTGGATGATAGATGGAAGGATGATACAGATAGAATGGTGATGGATGTTAGTCATGAAGGGTGGTGTAATGGTGAATGAATGTGGTGGTAGTGGTGGACGGCGAACGGTGGCGGGAAACCATGGGAAAACAAGGAAGTGGGAAGGACCTAGGGAGGTCTCGCGTATCGCGACAAGTCATGGGCCACTCCTCGCGTACCGCGAGGAAGTGGCATTTAAGCCGGCCATTTTTCTTGGCCTTCATGTACCGCGAAAAAGACTTCCCTGATCTTCGCGTACCGCGAGAAAGCCTTAGTGACAGAAAGTTTTGAAGGTTTTTATAGTTAGCCAAATTTTCAACCCTCAAACGTTTTCCACCAAATTCTCTAAAAACCTTTTCAAACAATAAAAACCAAAGTAAAAATACCTGGAATTTCGTTCCTGATGATTTTCCTCACCGAATCGAGCGCAAATCCCTGCAAGATACATACAAAACAAAACACACACACATCGAAAAACATAAAAATAACACGAAAATAGAGCACTGGCCCGAGATTTAAACAAGCATATCAGGAGGCTTCTCTTTGATTCTAACTGAAACCGCCTTCATTTTGCGTGGCATCCCACCTCTCCACACCCTCAACAAACTAATACCAAATGAACCTGTATTACGTGTATCAATTAGGTCCTTCTACCACAGCTTAAACCTACCCGGTCCGAAGATAAAACGGTTCAAGTACCCTAGCAGCCTATCATCCCTAAACATCCCCACACTTGGGGTTTGCAATACCCTTAGATCACATGTATCACTCAACGCATGGGTTCTCTTATGGGGTAGCCTAGACTTAGGGGGTGACTCACTCTCACTCCCCTCAGCATGATCAACAGAAATGGTTAAGGGCTTAGGAATATGTGTCTCTAATGGTATAGCCTCTAAACTCTCACCCGGATCCTCAAGATCCTCTACATCCTCTAAATTCCACACAGTTGGGGTTTTCTAAATCATCTCCTCCAGCTCTGCCGCCATCTCTTTTGCAGACCACTGGGAAACTCATCACCATATTCATCTGGTGAATCCAAAAACTCTGCTAAATCTAACGCCCAATCAGATGGTTCTCCTATATCAGGGGCTGGTTCACCAACTTCTATCTCTCCATGATCAGAGTCCCGATGGTCATCCATGAAGGCATCAATCTTGCACAAGGAGTGGCTTTTCTCACCAGCCTCCTTCATGGACTTTGCAGCATCGAAAGTAACAGACTCATCCCCCACACGAAGTGTGAGTTTCCCGTCAAAGACATCGATCAATGCTTCACCTCCAGCTTACTGAGTAGGGCAGGCATTAAACCTCGGTGTGTTATTTCATGATCTCCAGCCCGTAAAGTTCACCTGCTCCTGCTGACTGACGGGGCAGTCCCTGATGTCATGGCCTCCCCTGCACACCTCACACCTTTTAGCGCTCAGCTTCAGCTCCTTTATCTCATTCGCCAGCGCTGCGAGTGCAGCAGCCACGCTAGTATCAGGGTTGACCTGATGCATACCTCTAGGAGAAGAGGCGATTGCCATAGCACTAGGAATGGAAGTCCTAATAGATGGCCGTTGTTGTTCAGCAAAAGCGAAGCTCACAAACATCTCATTGCATTCAGCAGGTTCCAACTTATCCCTGATATGTCCTCCCGCGGGAGTGTTGAACATTTGCTGCTTCTCGAAGGTGAAGCCATTGTAGAACTTCTCCACAATCGCCCAGTCAGACGGACCATGCTGGGGACATCGGCTCGACCGTGAAGGACAATATAGTCGGGCGCCATTCTGGATTTCCTCGCGAATCGCGAGACATTGTGCTCCTTCTTCGCGTACCGCGAAGACATGGTTTTCCCACCTTTTGACTTTATTTCTTTGGGACTTCCCTCGTGCTCGGTTTCTTCATGATTTGACTTGTAATTCTCATGAACAGCGGTAAACATAACAAAGACTCAGAATGAACTAAAACAACTCAAAACAAATGTAAAACTAACTAAAACACACGAAAACAAAGGAATAAAAGATGTGTGCTTTGCACTACATCAGTAGCAAAGTCCGAATGTGTCCCGACATACTCGTGCTCTAAAATAATTAAGACACCTTAAGGTCTATGTAATGATTCTAGGTGCAAGTTGGTCATGTATCCAATCACCCAACTTAGACTAGTTTTTATGTTTTGTTTTCCAATGTGCCTAATCCGAAGACCATTGGTGATACGATTTGATTTCCAGAAAAATAAATATGTATTTATAAATATTAATAATGTATGCAACCAAGTGTGTCAAATATTTCATGTATTCTTATGTTAACTTCATGTTTAGGTTATAAAATAATATTCGTTTGACTCGAGATGCAAATTGTTAAGTTATAAAATATTCATATATCTACATTCGACCAAAATATAATAGTATTTCTCAAAATACGACATGTAATTAAAATTAATATTTACATTAATTCCATCATAAATAATTTTGATAATATTTAATATTTCAAATAATGTCGGTTTTGTCTTTTGACCATATATATATACATATATATATATATATATATATATATATATATATATATATATATATATATATAGTTTCAATGCTTAAAAAGATATTTAGAAATTTTGAGAAAACTTTACCTAAATATGTATGTCTTGTAGTATTTTGTCAAACCTTTGTAGAATATATTTATATTATTTATAAAATAAAATATATAAGTAACCAGGGTTTTTTGCTTAGTATCATTAAAATGTTTAATGTAACATCCCAAAATAATTAAACTCAAAGAAAAACGTAAGGTGGCGAGAAGTATAACCCAAGATAGAAAGGAATTGAAAGAGGATGGTCCTTTAGCCGGCCCATGGGTTGAGAAAAACAGGGAAACACTTGTTATTCCAGCTGCATCTCAAACTGTCACACCCCAACCGATGGCGGAATACGTCGGGGCGGACGTGTAGACTGTTCATAAGCACATGATCAAACTAACGTTTCTTATCTCATTAAATTCAAATTTCATAAAAATAGTTTCAAACAGACATGAGCAAACAAGAAATAAAGTACTTCAAAATTCAATTTATTAACTAGGTCTGCAAATCCAATGTAAATTAATCTTGAACATGACTCTTAATTATTAGCACCTGAAACATGATAAAAAACAAAGGCAACTAAAAATAGTTGCTGAGCATACATAGGTTTTGGCACAACAAGTGAAATGAGGAGTTTCTGTACAATTCATATGATACATGTTTTAATAAGGCAATTATGGAGAACCACAGCAGTTAAAAATGGGGCGCACACTCAAACCTTGGGACTGATAGGCATAACATTAAATGTTATCCTTAAGTGTTGTCAGCAACAATCACCATAACCGGGTTGATTGGTCAGATGCAATAGATCTATCATTTTTTACAGTCGGCTTGTACTGAGTTAATGATTGCACTTGCACTATGCACAAAAGTATGTAAATATAGTTTGCACTAATTGTGTTCAAGTATAAAGCTTAAATTGCATACATGATCATAATTTTTGAATTGTATATGTTGCATATAGTTTCTAATGAAAATCATGTTTCACCCCAAAGATTTAAAAATGAAAAAGGGGGCTATATAAACTCACATTAGTTTATGTAGCTTGAAAATCACAAGTACAAGTAGTTGCACAAGTTGTTTAGCTAACAACAAGGTTACCCTAAGTTTGAATAATATATACGTATCAATGATATGCACAAGATACTAATGAATTGGGTCTGGTTGAAAGGGGATGTATTTGTTTGTACTAAATAATATGTTTGTTAATAAGAAATTAAATACATGGTTATATATATATATATATATATATATATATATATATATATATATATATATGTGAGTAACAAATTTTTATTTATAAATAAATGAATAAGTATATATATATAAAATATTATATATAACCACTTATATATATATATATATATATATATGTGAGTAACAAATTTTTATTTATAAATAAATGAATAAGTGGTTATATAATATTTTATTTGAATAAGTAAGTAATTGGGTTAATAAATTAAAGTGTTTTAATTAATTAAATAATTAGACTAACTCCTCAATAAAATAAATAATAAAGAGAATATAAGTTGTATAAAATAATTGGATTTAAAAAGCACCTTGTAGAGGTTTTAAATATATTTATATGAGTTTTTGAATTAGAAATTATTTTTTTTAAATCTCTAAAATAATTAAATAACTGTTTATATTTGATACATTATTAGTTTGGTTCATAAAATATTCCCGAGCCTTTTGAATTTTATAAAATAATTTTTATAAAGAAAATTGGGTAAAAAAATAGGTTTTAAAAATAAAAACGAACCACGGGACTCGAACCCGGGTCTCCACGGTCAGAGTTAAGGAAGCAAACCACTAGACCAGTGGTCCGGTAGTGGTTTAAGGGTCGCTCGAATGGTTTTAAGCCAAAGGTGTAGTGGAACCGGGTTTAAGGGCGCGCAAAAGGGAAATGAGGTACGGGGCTGGACTCGAACCCGTGACCTCATCCCTATGAGACAAGCGTTTTAACTGGTGGACCTGGATATGTGCCTTGGTCATTAACGGACGCGAAATCATTTTAACACCCAACACCAACTCGTCTTCTTCCTCAAATCGCAACCTGAACCCTAGCCCTCTAATTAACCCGATTGAGCAAAAGATCGTCCCCGAATTCATGGGGCTTTCATTCCCGGTATCAAAATGAAACTAATGACACCAACTTTACCTGTGAAGGTTATGTATCGAAGGAGAACGACAGAGGGGAGGGCTTCAGCAATCTTCAAGGTCGAAAGAGCCTTGGAGAGGGCATGCGATGTTAACAGGTGCGTAGGAAGTTTGTAGTGAATGTTATGAAGGTGTGTGATCTGTTTTTATATACCAATTTCACTTAAAATGCTCAAATTGATGTCGAGTTTGATTAAGGACGGTTACGGGTCGATTAGATATGAAATTCATTGATTGTTGATGTAATTGACTCGTTATAAGTGTCCATAACAGTGGTACGTGGGTTTGCAAGTGACTGATTACAGTTTAACACTCGAATTCAAGGATTACATAAACGAATTTGTGAGAATTTGGCTCGGTTTGACTTTCCAAAGTCAAACCTGCACAAAAATGTGTTTAAGATCATAAGGAGGTTCAAATAGAGGGGTCCAATGCATTCAAAAGGGTTCAATGGTTCAAGGGGGTTCAAACTAAACTTGTTTTCTTTAAATCATTTGTGTTTATAAAATAACTTCGATTTTGTTCTTTATATAATCTATAAAATTAAAACTATAAGTTTTGTAATGTTTTATAAAATTGTCAAACATATATATATATATATATATATATAGTCAATAGTGATGGGATTTCCATCCGCTACCTCTACAGTAAAAGTTTTCTCTAACTTAGTTCGTTTCTTTACAAGTAATGACTCAAATTTGTGTGATACGAAACTCCTATAGGCACTGGTATCAAATAAAATGGAAGCATATTGGTTATTGACGAGGAACGTACCATTAACAACATCGTTGTTAGCTTGGGCTTGATTGGAGTTTATGTTGAAGGCATGCCCATGAGCACCACCCTGATTTGCATTAACCAATCTTGGGCAACGGTCCCAAAAGTGGTTTGGCTCACCACACTCATAGCAAGCGCGCCCATTAGCAATAGCCGATACAACTAGGATGGCAACTAGCGGATTGACTCGATTTCCTGGATTGACTTAGGTAACGAGGGGCATAGATCGGAAAGTGTTAGCCACATGGCCATATTTTCCAAAACTCGTACATAGACGGCACCGCACAGTCGGGTAATGATGATACTTGCAGGTGTTGCATTGGGGATTGACGCCCACATATGGCCTTCTATCTAGATTTAGGGCCACGGGAGCAACTTGGGTGACGGGTGATGCAAGGGTAATGACGGCAAAGTTCTTAGCCTTGCGCTTCTTAATGTTGAAAGAAAGTTCGGGCTTGTCTACCTTGGTCGTTTCAGTGCGGGTTACCTAGTTATTGGTCTTCTTTGCACCCTTTCTTGTCAACGTGTCTGCCTTCACATGGTTATCGGTTAACGTGGCGGCTAGGCATATAGTGTCTTCAAAAGTGGCGGGATTTCTTTCCAACACTGTGTCTTAGATTTTCATAGGCAGGCTACCTATGTACTTTTCAGTACCTCAAGAAAATGGTGTGACCATGTGTGGCACTAGGAGTCTCAACTCATGGAAACGAGTTGTGTAGACTAGGTTTTAACCACTGTCTTGGGTAAGATCCCAAAACTCGGCTTCCAGTTTCTTCATCTCATTCTGAGGACAAAACTCCTCGGTTATCAGCCTCTTCACATCATTCCATGGTAGAGCCATTGCCACATCAATACCTCTAGTCCATTTCTCACCGTTCCACCAGGTGAGCGCCCGCTTTTGAAAAACGCTCGTAGCATAATGGACTTGAAGATTTTCATGGCAGTCACTATTGAGAAAGGTATCCTCAATGCTTTCGAACCATTGGAGGAGGCCAGTAGCTCCCTCGGTACCATAGAACTTGAAAGGGTTACAGGAATTGAAGTGCTTGAAGGTGCATTGGGGTGTATTGGCATCACACCACCACCATTGTTGTCGTTGTTGTTGTTTGCTTGTGTGAGTTGATTCATAAGCTGGGTAGGAGGGCAGCAAGGTCATTGTTTTTGTTGTTGGTCTCGTTGGCACGACGGGAAGCATGCTATAGAATAAACAACATAATAAGAAGGATGAGAATTCATGAGGATTTCTTGGATAAAGGTAAGAGATAAACAAGCATAAATAATCATAATTGGATTGTACTCCTTTTTTAACATAACCATTTGAGTACTACGACATATCAATGTTATTTAAACTCATATAATTTTCGAGGACACGTTCTTTAGCCTATAAGTAAACACTTATCCCGGGAATAGCATACGGATCCTTCGGTTGATTTGGATTTATATGAAATGATTTACTGCCCAGAAAACCCAAAATACATGTGTCACCCTTCCAGATTGCATGTGTTCTCTGATAATTAACAAAGTTTAAAATCTTGACGGGGTTTAAGAATTTTAACAGACTTGTGTCAATAAGTATGACGTTCCACATGCGGAGGTGTTGATGACTTAGAAGGAGGTAAGAAGATAGGGGTATATGTACGACATAAAGCATTAAACAAGTAGTGCATAGCATGTGGTAAGGCATGAAATGGGTGTCCTAAGGTTATAGTTTAGGTTATGGGTTTCTAATAACCTAATTCCCTATAACCATGGTCTGATACCAATCTGTCACACCCCAATCGACGGCGGAATACGTCGGGGCGGACGTGTAGACTGTTCATAAGCACATGATCAAACTAACGTTTCATATCTTATTAAATTCAAATTTCATAACAATAGTTTCAAACAAACATGAACAAACACGAAACAAAGTACATCAAAATTCAATTTATTTAACTAGATCTGCAAATCCTATGTGAAGCAATCTTGAACATGACTCTCAATTATTAGCACCTAAAACATGATGAAAAACAAAGTCAACTAAAAATAGTTGGTGAACATACATATGTTTTGGCACAACAAGTGAAATCAGGACTTTATGTACAATTCATATGATACATGTTTAATATGGCAATTATGGAGAACCACTATAGTTAAAACTGGGGCACAGAATCAAACCTTGTGACTGATAGGCATAACACTAAATGTTATCCTTAAGTGTTGTCGGCAACAATCACCCTAACCGGGTGGATTGGTCAGATGCAATAGATCTATCATTGTTTACATCGGCTTGTACTGAGTTAATGATTGCAATTGCACTATGCACAAAAGTATGTAAATGTAGTTTGCACTAATAGTGTTCAAGCATAAGGCACAATATGCATACATGATCATAATGTTTGAATTGTATATGTTGCAAATAGTTTCAAATGAAAATCATGTTTTACCCCAAAGATATAAAAATAAAAAAGGAGGATATGTAAACTCACATTGGGTTATGTAGCTTGAAAACCACAAGTATGAGTAGTTGCACTAGTGGTTTAGCTAACTACAAGGTTACCCTAAGTTTGAATAATATATATGTATCAATGATATGCACAAGAGACTAATGAATTGGGTTTGGTTAAAAGGGGATGTATTTGTTTGTAGTAAATAATATGTTTGTTAATAGGAAATTGAATACATGGTTATATATATATATATATATAGATATAAATATATGAATAACAAATTTTTGTTTACAAATAAACGAATAAGTAGTTATATAATATTTAATTTGAATGACTAAGTAAATGGGTTAATAAATTAAAGTGTTTCAATTAATTAAATAGTTAGATTAACTATTCAATAAAATAAATAATGAAGATAATGCAAGTCGTATAAAATAATTGGGTTTAAAAAGTACCTCGTAGAGGTTTAAAATAAATATATATGAGTTTTTAATTAGAAAGTTATTTCTTTTTAAATCTCTAAAATGATTAAATAATTGTTTTTATTTGATACATTATTAGTTTGGTTCATAAAATATTCCCGAACCTTGGGAGTTTTATAAAATAATATTTATAAATAAAATTGGGTAAAAAAATAGGTTTTAAAAAAATATTTTGAAAATAAAAACGGACCACGAGACTCGAACCCGGGTCTCCACGGTCAAAGTCAAGGAAGCAAACCACTAGACCAATGGTCCTATAGTGGTTTAAGGGTTGCTCGAATGTTTTAAGCCAAAGGTGCAGCGCAATCGGGTTCAGGAACGCGCAAAAAGGGAAATGGGGTGTGGGGCTGGACTCGAACCCACGACCTCATCCCTCTGAGATAAGTGCTTTAACTGGTGGACCTGGGCATGTGCCTTGGTCATTAACGGACACAAAATCATTTTAACACCCAACACCCACTCGTCTTCTTCCCCAAATCGCAACCCGAACTCTAGCCCTCCAATTAACCTGATTGAGCAAACGATTGTCCCCGAATTCATGGGTATTTCGTTCCCTGTATCAAAATGAAACTAATGACACCAACTTTACCTGTGATGGTTATGTATCGAAGGAGAATGACAGAGGGGAGGGCTTCGGCAATCTGCGAGCTTGACAGGGCCTTGGAGATGGAATGCAATGTTAACAGGTGCGTAGGAAGTTTGTAGTGAATGTTATGAAGGTGTGGGATCAGTTTTTATAGACCAATTTCACGTTAAACTCTCAAATTGATGTCGAGTTTGATTAAGGACGATTACGGGTCTATTGAATATGAAATTCGTTGATTGTTCATGTAATTGGCTCGTTATAAGTGACAATATCAGTCGTACGTGGGTTTGCAAGTGATTGATTACAGTTTAACACTCGAATTCAAGGAGTACAAAAGCGAATTTGTGAGAAAAATGGGTTTAAGATCATAAGAAGGTTCAAATTGAGGGGTCCAATGCATTCAAAAGGGTTCAATGGTTCAAGGGGCTTCAAACTAAACTTATTTTCTTTTAATCCTTTGTGTTTACAAAATAAATTCGATTTTGTTCTTTATAAAATCTATAAAATTAAAACTATAAGTTTTGTAATGTTTTATAAAATTGTCAAACATATATATATATATATATATATATATATATATATATATATTAAAACTAAACCATTATTTATATGCGTTACAGATATTATCATGATTTATAAAATATATTTATATCCAGAATTTAATAAACTCATATATATATACACACACTTATATTCGTAAAATAGTGGATTCTAAATAAATATTGTAGGTGATTTATTAAAAATACATTGTCATTTATTTATACCTAATCATATTTATTTATATGCATCATAATGTAAGTTAAATTATTGATTAAATGAAATGAATGTATGTATATTATATTATATATACCCATAGTGATGACTACACAACTTGTAATTAACATAACAAAATGAAATGATTCAGAACTGAAATTGAAATAATGTTATTGCACAAATCAAAGCATCAGAAAACCCTAGATGTTACACCAACCCCCTCCTCATTATCATTTCATGCGCAAGTTTTCTAGAAAGAGAAAGAGGATTTCGGCTAGAGATAGAGAGGCAAGGAGATCGGTCCAAGAAGCTCGGGAATCATCACTAGGTATCACCACAACGTATAGCAACAGAAATCGGATCCCAAGAACTAAGAATCACCTCTAAATCTGAGTTTTTAAAATTTTTGGGTATCCGGGTAATAACGAAGAAAGGCACGGTTTTTACGTATGGAATCGAAAAAAAACCATATATTTGAGCTCATGGGTTAAAAAGGAACGTTTTGAGTGTAAAAAGTTTGAAACTTGAACGATTAGAAATCATGGACCAGATCTAGGGTTACTAGTTGGGGAAGAAGGTCGCGCAGGCAAACTTGGCATGTTCGCGTGGCACCATTCTGGCGAACTTAACAAGTTCGCTACATCTTGTTGCACAAACTAAGGGGTGAACTTACAGTAAGTTCGCCTAAGACAAAGTTGGCGAACTTACCATACACTCGCCTAAGGCCTAAGTGGCGAACTTATCACGATCGCATAAGCTCAAAGATGTCGAACTTATCACATCTTCTCCTAGTTCAATGAAGCGAACTTGCTATGTTCGCTTAAACCAAAAGTGGCGAACTTACCTATGTTCGCCAAACCCTAAATATAGAAAACATCTAGTGTCGTTTAGGTTTAATATCTTATCTAGTATGACTTGATTATACATATTGTGTGTGACCTTAGTGACCCTCACTGACTAGTTATTATACTTCAGGAAACCGCTTATCAGGTGAGTTCTATGCGCCCCTATGTGTTATGTGCAAACGTTTTCAATTGTTTTGGGCCTGAAGTGTATACATACTTATGAATGAATGAAATGAATGCTATGTGTAAAAATATGTGTTATATGAAAATACATGATAAACCAAGAATGAAAAGTATGTTTATGAAAAATGAAATAAAAGTACGACATAACATATAAGAATTAAATCTCGCTTTATATATATATATTGCATGCTATGTATGAAAAAAATTTATGGACGGTACGATGATAACGGCTACTTTGGTAGACGGATGACCATACGACTATTATGCAGCCAGTACTAAAAGTCTAGAAAGGTAGACTAAATACGAACTACTACGATAGACGGAGGCCTTAAATCGATGCGCAGTTGCATATATAGTTTGAATGGTAAACGGATGCCTTTGGGCAAAGGGGTGAATATTACGGACTAGGAGGTAGGACGGTTTATGATATGACGGACTACTACAGTAGGACGATTTACGATATGACGGACTACTACGGTAGGACGGTTTAAGATATGACGGATGGACACTAGTTGTCGGAAGGTTTATGAATAGCGGACTACGACGGTAGACTGAAACGTTTGTCTTTGTGACTTACGTAATCAGTGACAGGCTAATCACTCTTATGTTTAAGACCAATGAATGTTCAAATGAATACAAAGATGTGTGTAATCATAGACATACTCACATATGAATGATATATGAAAGCTAGAAGTGTAAAGGTGTATAGATATGCATATATATTTATACTCTTAAAAGTAGAATAAGAAATAATGTTTATACATACTTGCTTTAAACTAGAACTCACTAGTGTTATTTGACTTTTAGTATGCACTTCAGGTAGCAAAAGGAAAGGGCGTGTAAAGGCGTGAAGGATACCTGGCACAAGACTGACATCCTGTTTAGTTAATTACGTGTTAAGAAAATGTTTCTTTTAATAATAAGACTTATGTAGATCCTGAGCAGACCTGTAAACACAGATCTGCGAAGAAATTCTTCAATCAGTCTAAATCAAGAGGCGGAATCCCTTGATCCGGTAACACTCTCGAATCAGAAAAAGGTAGAGACGGGTGCGGGAATTACATACACGAACAGAAATATATAAAAGTGAAAAAAGAACAGATAATTGAAATCATAAAACGCATGATTCTTTCATTGATATGAAAATGAAGCTCCACACACACTCACAATTAGTCTTACCCCAGGGTGAGCTCCCCCAGGGGTGGTGATTCCCTCTACAGACACACACACACCTCCTACGAGATAATCTGATATATATATATGAGGCCAAGCATATATGCCTTGTTTTCCAAGCCATCGCCAAATGGGCCTGAAAAACAAGTATAGAAACTACCTAGTTTCGATTGAACAAATGTTCAACCGAAACTAGTAGTTTCGATTGAACAAAAGTTCAACTGAAACTAGTAGTTTCGATACTGTAATTTAGATTGACAGCATTAGTCTCAAAATTATACTCAACAATCTCCCCCTAGACTGATGCTATCAATTCTTGTCCAACTTTGTTTTTCGTCTTCATAGATTGATTGATGATCCAATTCCTTTCGTTGTGATTCTCCCCCTCAAGTGTAGACCCTCCTATCTTGTAGGCAATTGATAGAGGTTTGAATCCCAAGTATTTAGCAGTAAATAATCATCTTTCTACAAAGATTCTTGACATTCTCGAACACTTTATCAACTTGTGCCTTCTCTCCCCCTAAAAAAATGTCAATTTTAAGCGAATGCTTACTTTATCTTGCATCTTCTTAACTCTACTATTAATTTGAAGCCTTTAGCGGTGAATCTCCCCCTGATGTATAGAACTTCCTATTTTAGGCAAAAGATAAGGGATTGAATCACCATTTAATAAACAACCAATGATCCGGTTTGTCACAAAAATGCTTGACTTTGCTGTCCACTACTCAAACTTGAAGTTTAATTAAAGGAATTATGGCTGGCTCAGGCAGAACATCATGTATATTTCCGAAGAACGAAATTTTCGAAAACCCGAAAATGTTGTCTCCAAGTTTTCAGCCAAAAATCCCCTCCAACTATACAATATCATGTGAAAAAGTTTATCCAAGAAATTCTCCAAAATATCCTAGAGAGTACTTGGACAATTCTGCCTGTAGATGCGATAGGCTATATGTAACAGCCCAAGCAAACCATACCAAGATATTGTCCGCTTTGCCCCCGATGGGTTACCCATCGAGGAACTCACGGTTTTGTTTTCACCCGACGAGTTGCTTGCCCAGGAAAAATGCGTCTTGATAGATAAGGTATCCATCCCCTCATAAGGAAGGCTTCGTTCTCCCCCTAAACCGATGTGGGATATTACAATCCACCCCCCTTACGGAGCCCAATGTCCTCGCTAGCATGCCACTCCGGCCCTTTGCTCTGATACCATCTGTAACAACCCAAGCAGACCGTACCAAGATATTGTTCGCTTTGCCCCCGATGGGTTGCCCATCCAGGAACTCACGGTTTTGTTTTCACCCGAAGAGTTGCTCACCCAGGCAAAACGCGTCTTGATAGAGAAGGTATCCACCCCCTCATAAGGAAGGCTTCGTTCTCCCCCTAAACCGATGTGGGATATTACACTATACATCAGTCGAAACAAGGCTAGTTTTGGTAGAGACAGTACCGAAACAAGAAATTTTGATAGAGAGCTTTTTCAACCGAAACTAGTAGTTTTGATAGGATATTCTTCAATCGAAACTAGTAGTTTCGATACCCTCTAGTTTCGATAACCTAGTTTCGACAGCCTAGTTTCGATGTTTTCTACTTCTGATTTAGGGCTTCATTAATAGTTTCGATAGAAAATTTTTAGCCTCCACCTAGTTTCGATTGACCATCTTCAACCTTTAGCTACTTTGAAACCCCCAATCTAGGTCTGAAAATTGCTTCACAAGCCTTACATCTTCAGTTTTTGAAAGTGAGAATGTAGAACAGCAGTCACGAACATGCTAGACATCGATTTCTTCATGTTTAACGTCTTAATGGTGGGTTTTCTCTGTTTTTGAACATATTCAAGAGCAATAAGAGCCACCATGGCTCTGATACCACTTGTAGGTCCTGAGCAGACCTGTAAAGACAGATCTGCAGAGAAATTCTTCAATCAGTCCGAATCAAGAGGCGGAATCCTTTGATCCGGTATGACTCTCGAATCAGAAAAAGGTAGAGACGAGTGCGGGAATCACATACACGAACAGAAATATGTAAAAGTGAAAACAGAACAGATAATTGAAAGCATAAAATATATGATTCTTTCATAGATATGAAAATGAAGCTTCTCACACACTCACAATTAGTCTCACCCCATGGTGAGCTCCCCCTGGGGTGGTGATTCCCTCTACAAACACACCCACCTCCTATGAGATAATCTGATATATATATATATATATATAAATATATATATATATATATGAGGCCATGCACATATGCCTTGTTTTCCAAGCCACCGCCAAATGGGCTTGAAAAAAAGGTATCGTACCTAGTTTCGATTAAACAAATGTTCAACCGAAACTAGTAGTTTTGATTGAACAAAAGTTCAACCGAAACTATTAGTTTCAATACTGTAATTTCGATTGACAGCATCAGTCTCAAAATAATACTCAACAACTTCCGTTGTTTATGTAAATAAATGATGTATGCTTCTGCTACGATTGCATGCTTTAATTTAAGTTCAACATTTTGACGACTATGTTTATGAGTAAATCCAACAAGTGAGGTCTTCGGGGTTTGAGGCCTTACAAGTTGATATCAGAGCAATAGTTTGAGAGATTCAGACATCCCTAAATGTCTATACTCAAACTGATAATGGGACCAATGCAAGGATGTCAGTACGTGTAGCCAACGCCAACGCCAGCATGGTAAGTAAGTAGAAAAGTTAATACTTGTAGCTTAGGATAGATACCTTAACTTAGAACACATAGATGTCAATGTCACTACTGATGTGAAGAGTTTTGAACCCGAAAAGCAAAGCTAATTATTAATCACAAACTGGTCACTGTAATTAACAATTTACCTTGTTCGTATTATTCTAAACTATGAACTGAAGGAATTGCATTGATGTTTCCCCTTTACTTATTAGGAATTTAGGAACTATGGTTGGTAGATGAGGAACTGGAGGCCGTGGCAGTCATACTGGACGATGTGGTAGGACACCATTGAACCAAGCACGTAACGAGGAGGAAATTATGCACGTGGAACTTGAGGAAAGTGTGCATGAGACTAATGTGACTCCACTGGGAGATGGCAACGAAGGGACACTCCAATTGGAATGCCATTGCCTGAGAAGTCGTACTTAAACTGAAAGACATACTGCCTGACTTATTGACTGAGGCATTGTAGAAAAGCAAACAGGAGGAAGAAGGAAACCCTGGAGAGAAAGTTTACGACAGTGATGGGGATGAGGTGAACGTGGGACTGACCACTCGGGGATGCACTTACAGAGGCTTTAAGGACTGTGACCCGCCCAAGTTTGATAGGAATAAGGATTCTGTAGACACGTTTGAATGGATTAAGAGGATGAATGGAGTAATCATCACAAGTGAGTGTTGAGCTGACCATGCCGTTAAGTTTGTTGCTCACTCTTTCACCAACGAGGCACTGAGTTAGTGGAGGAACATCCAGTGTTCTAAGTTGCCGAATGCTTTCAAGAGGATGACTTGGGAGGACGTGAATGTACTGATGATTGAGAAGTTCTATCCCCAGAACGAGATCGATAGGGTGGAGAACGAGTTCCTAAATTTCAAAGTTGGTAACATGAATCATCGCCAGTACATTTCTAGGTACAACGACCTAGCCCAACTGGTACCTCATTTGATGGAAACAAATGAGAGGCTGATCAAGTACTATGTTAAGGGCCTGCCTCAAAGGGTCTGAGTTCATGTGATAGCTAATCTACCTTCGACCTTCGAGTCGGAAGTAAATCTGAGTGGAATCATCTATGATGACTATGCTAATGAGGACCCGGCTCCAGAAGCACCAAAGAGAAAATGGGAGTACTCGTCTAAGGGCACTGCGAAAGGAAGCTATAATGCTGAGGCTAAGAAACCATGAATAGAAGAGTATGAGGTTTGTAAGAAATGTTAGAAGAAACATCAAGGTGAGTGCCTAGTTGGCTCCACTATGTGTTTTAAGTGCGGGAAGGTAGGGCACTACTCTCGAGATTGTTTGAGAGACATCAAGTGCTAAGGTTGTGGACTGTTTGGGCACCTGACAAAGAACTGCAGGAAAATCGGACAATCTGGTTTGGGAAAGGAAAAGGAGAAGGAACAGCCAAAGGCTAGGACTCAAGCCTATTCCTTAACTGAGGAATATGCCAGGGGAACCCTGATGTCGTGTAAGGTACGTTCCGAGTTAATGATAAACATCATGCTATTGTATTTAATTCTAGTGCTAGTAAAATCTTTATATCAAATAACTTTAGTCGCAAACTAGACTGGACAATCAACACTATAGTAAAGGCCTTTATTGTTGAAACAACTGTTGGTAGAAACTCAGCAGTATTCCGAATGATCGATGATTACATGATAGAAATAGAGGGTCACATGTTTCCTTCTAGATTGTTCCTTCTGACCTTAGGAGGATTCGATATAGTATTTGGCATGGATTGGCTAGATGCCAACGAATCACAGATCGTTATAAATGAAAGATGATACATCTCAAAGCTACCGACGGCATCCCGATTATGGTTTATGGGGATTGGAATTGCACAATGTTGAACGTCATCTCGATGATTAAGGCCAAAAGTTACATGAGGCGCGGTTGTGAAGCTTATCTGGCGTACGTTATTGATGATAGAATGAAAACGAAAGAAGTAAAAGATGTACCTGTGGTTTGTAACTTTCCGGAGGTGTTCCCTGAGGATTTGCTTGGCGTGCCACCCAATTGGGAAATAGAATTTCAAATTGACTTATTGCTAGGATCCCAGCCCGTTGCCAAAGCACCTTACTGATTGGCTTCGTCAAAAATGAAAGAATTAATGTCTCAACTAGAAGAACTCACAGGGAAAGGATTTATCAGACCGAGCATCTCACCATGGGGCGCTCCGGTATTATTTGTAAAGAAGAAAGACGGTAGCATGCGTATATGCATCAAGTACCGCGAACTGAACAAACGAACGGTTAAGAATAAATACCCACTACCAAGAATAGACGATCTCTTTGATCAACTACAAGGCACAAGTTGGTTCTCAAAGATTGATCTTAGGTCGGGGTACCATCAATTGAAAGTAAGAGAAAAAGACATACCGAAAATTGCGTTTCGCACGCGCTATGGACATTTCTAGTTCCTCGTCATGTCATTCAGACTAACCAACGCCCCTGCAACGTTTATAGATTTAATGAACATAGTGTGTCTACCAATATTGGATCGACCAGTGATAGTTTTCATAGACGACATTCTAATCTATTCAAAGAATGAAGGTGATCATCACTATCACCTAAGGGAAGTATTGGAGGTTCTGAAGCAGGAAAAGTTGTATGCAAAATTTTCCAAATGCGCGTTGTGGCTAAGGAAGTCCAATTCCTGGGTCATGTTATAAACCCAGACGGCATTATGGTAGATCCTGCAAAGATCATCACAGTGAAAGAATGGAACGTCCCGAAAACACTGACATAGATATGAAGTTTTCTGGGATTGGAATGTTACTATCGAAGATTCATTCAGGATTTCTTGAGAATAGCCTCGCCACTAACTAAGCTAACGCGTAGCCCAAAACAACGCGTTTGAAGAATTAAAGGCACGATTAACCTTAGCTCTAGTCTTGACCTTACCCGATGGAAACGAAGATTTGGTAGTTTACTAGGACGCCTCAGGTCAGGGATTGGGTTGTGTACTCATGCAACAACGAAAAGTGATCTCTTATGCCTCACGATAGTTAAACGTTCACGAAGTTAACTACCCGACTCACGATCTAGAGCTGGCAGCGGTAGTTTTTGCATTAAAGAATTGTACGGAGTTAAGTGCACAATTTACTCCGATCATAAAAGCCTGAAGTATTTCTTCGAGCAGAAGGAGTTAAACATGAGACAAAGAAGGTGGTTGGAACTACTAAAGGATTATGACTGTGAGATATTATATCACCCAGGCAAGCAAACGTAGTGGCGGACCCCTTCAGTCGAAAGGAGGAGTCGACACCTATCCAGATTAAGGCATGCCAACTGATTATAACACCGGATCTGATGACTGAGATAGCAAAGGTGCAAGGGGAAGCTATGTTAGAAAGGAATGTGAAACAGGAAAGAATAGTAGGTCAACATGCAAATCTGGGAACTGATACGTATGGGGTATGATATCGTCCAGACGGTCTATATAAAAACTAATAAAACCTAACCTAGACTCCTAAGTAATAATAGGAATACCTATGAACTAAACCACACTAATAGGCAAGTGTACCTATCGAGTGTAGCACAGCTTAACGGTAAACCGAGTTATCGAACCCTAGAGACACTGTATAACTATACTAGACTCTGACTCGAACTAAATATTGATTTGGTTTAGGGGGGTTTACAACACTAAATATTAAACTAAGAATGTAATAAACTAAGCTCGACTCAACTAACCAGAAAAAGAACAAAGGTAATATCAAGAATGGGAAGAATATCACCTAGGTCGGAATCCTACTTGAAAAGTATAACTTCTATCGATTATGGAAACTATAATAGATCTGTGTTTCTAAGGAAACAACTCTAGACAGGCTAGTAGATCCCTAATCACTCTCAGGGTGTCACCAACTAAGGAACCTAAAGATGTACTAACTCACCAGATTGTTGGGTCACTGCTTAGGTATTTCCAACTATGATAAAGTACCCTAATAGACAGATTACCTTTCAGTCTCTCCGTCCACCAGTACATTCGAAGAATGCACAGGGTAATCTCAAGATAACAACTATGACACGAATAGCAACAATCACTTGACACCTAATACCGGCTTCATCTCAGACAGCTGACACTCAGATTCCTGGACCAAACGACTAATTCTCACCTCTCGGGTATTGAACTAGGATACACATTCAATTCTAATCAGCAATCAATGACAACTCCTATGGCTACTACGTCTAGCAAACCACCCTAATCACAAACCCTAAGATCTATGACCAAGATACGAAGATCAAACTGGCAGACAACCACAATCAATGCAAGGAATTATAATCAACCACACAATCAGATCTAAACATGCAATAACATCACAATAATCAACTCAAAGATTGCATACAAAATCATAAACCCATTAATTGAATCAAAAACCGATAAAAACTGAAACTTTAACAAGTATTCATCAATTGACCTAGGCAATATTAATGTTTTAACCTAGGATCATGTTCAAACAACTAAAAACAGAAGTATTAAGCAAGAACATGGTATCAAACAATCAAATCAAAGATAAAAATCAAAGCTTGAAAACCTAGAACGTCTAAACAACGAACCCAGAATAAAAGTCTTTAACTTTCGACCTCTAATCTCTTCTCCAGCCTCAAAATCGCCTCTAAACCCTACTCTGGACGGCAAAAAGATCGAACCCCCTCTCATAATGAGATTCAAAATCTATTTAATTTGGAACATTAGAGTTTTGTCGAATTTCACTCTCTCGCATACCGCGAAAGAAATGGTTAGGGTTCCTCGCGTACCACGAGGAAAAAATAGTCGCGGGATTATCCGATTTCCCTTGCGTACCGCGACAGTTTCTTCTGGGCTTCTCGCGTACCGCGAGGACATGAAACTTCAACTTTTTGACTCTTGTTCTTCCGGCTTCATTCTCTTCCTCGGTTTCTTCACGTATTCACTTGTAATCTTTACGAGCTCATGTAAACAAATAATAGACTCAAATGTACATTAAAACGACTAAAAAAAAGATAAAACTAACTAAAAACGCACTAAAACAAAGGAATAAAGATGTGTGCTTTGCAGTACATCAGGGTACGAACTCGGTTTGATCGGATGTGGATACCTGTGACGTTTCGGATTTTTCATTAGCGCACCTGTAATATAATTATCGTGTAATTATTCTAATTAAATAAAATACAAGTGTTTTTATTAATTTTATACAAATAGGTATTTTGTTTTACGGATTTAAAAGTAATTAAAATTTTATAAGTTTTAAAACTTATATAAAATTTTAAAAAAATCTAGATTTAAAAGTTGCATATTTAATAAAATAACCTATTTAAATAATACAAATAATCTTTTTATAAAAGTTATTTATAATAATAATAATAAAATAAAGTTATAAAATATAAATAGATTTAAAAGAAATTAAATTAATTTATTTAATAAAAAGTTTAGGGGTCGTTTAGTAATTAATCAAACTAGAAGGTTTTAAAACTAAAATCTGTTGAGGGACCATTCCTGGACAAAGCAAACTATAAGGTTTTATCCGAAATTATTCCAGGGACTAAATTAAATCAAAATCAAACTTCAGGGACTGAAACTGCCAAAACCAAATTCGCTAATCCGGTCACCCCTCTCGTTGGTCCGGCGGGTAAAGACTTTTCCGGCGACACCCGACCCGACTGTTTCTCTGCACCTCGACAGCCGAAAAAGGCGTCTCTGACTTCGTCTCTCCCACGCGAACAATACCCCCCTGACCAATTTGTTCCCCCAACATAGGGATCGTCCGATCCTGTTGGTGGCCGAGATACCTACGTCCAAATTCGTGCCCGACAGGCCACCTCCACGCCTGTCGAATGACTGATTAGCTTCGCCTCGTCCAGAATAATGTCGGGACATGCCCAATTGCACGTTTGAACATAAGAATCGGGCTCGACTATAAATAACCACGGTCGGCCCTGCACGAGCTCGCTACCCTCCGTCCACACACTCTCACTCCAAATTGAGGACTCCATCACCTTCGTCGACCCTGAGTGAAGCTGTGACCAGGATTACAGGAGCTAATTCCACTCAGAAATCGATCCCCGCTTGTGACATTTTCGAGTTCAAAGGCTGTGCCGACAAGACCCATTTCGACTTGGTTCGAGTCTCGAATCGATTCCTCTGTCTTCTATTTATCCCTGGTAAGCAATTCGAATCAAAATCGCGGCATTCGCATGAGGATTACCGGGCAAACCCAGTGTCCTCGGACACGGTTTGCCGGTCACCGAGAACCAGCGACCAATCCGTCTGTTGTGTATTTAATTTATCCAATACACACATAACCAGCGATGGGCAGTAGCCCGGCTGGTTATGCATGTGTGTGTTTGAGCTTCAGGTCGCGGGTTCGAAACTGGTTGGCCTTCGGCCCAATTTTTTTTACTTCTGTTTTCAGTTTATTTATTTTATATAATTATTTTAACTTAATTAAATATTCTTCTTATACAATAAAGACTAAAACAGTTCGGTTTACTCGTTCGTTTAATTCGGAAGCTATTAAAATTCTTTTATACCTATTTAACTCACAAAATTTTTATAAAATAATAAATACTATATTTTCTATAAATTTGTTAAAATAGTTTCAACGTGCAAAAAAAATATATAATAATGATAAAAATGAATAAATAAATATAAACTTTTATAAAATACATAATAAACACTAAATTAAAAATATAATATTTTTACAATATATATATATATATATATATATTTCTAAGTTAAAACTTTACAAAACTATTATCATTTTCTTACCGTATTTTATACAAATAAATATTAAGGAAAATTATATTAAAGCCTATATACATTTAAATACAAATACACATCTATACGCATACAATAATACCCATTTGTCTACATAGGGTATCAACGTGCTTAGGCTTCCACATACTTATCACCCACACGCGTGGAAAAATACCTGCTTGCAAGGTGAGTTACATAGCCCCTATTTTACATTTTTATACGTTTTGGGGTGAAACATTATACATGCTACTCACATTGTTTATACATGTTATACATGAGACTATATGCTTATTCTTTGGATGTACATACATTTAAACACAAGACAACCAACTGTAATATTGATAGATCTATTGTGCCTGACCAGCCCACCCGGTTAGGGTGTTTATTACTACATACTCGGATATAACCGCGTGTTATATTCAATCATATCGGATATGGTGGGTAACTATATTCAAACATACCGGACTTAGCTGTTGTGCTCTGTTCAAGCGCGTCAAACTCGGTTTGAATTGTGATTAAATAAATGATACATCATATACTATGTTTAACAAGATAAACAATGAGTTGCAAAACGATTTACACTACTATTTACCGGATTGACTAAACCTATGTACTCACCAACTTTTTAGTTGACACTTGATTTAAATAATGTTTCAGGTTTGGATATGTGACAGCTTGCCGAAGATTTCTTCACTTAGGAACTATGGACCTAGTTAAATAAATCAATGTTTTGAACTAGACTAGGTTACTTGAAATGTATTGTACTTGGATCATGTTGTCTTTAAACTTAATTAATGAATTATGCAACCTTTTAGTTACCATGTGCTTTTGAACAATCATTCTATTGTCCGCCTCGATGATTCCGCCATCGGTCGGGGTGTGACAATACCCAAGATTGGTGAGCTTAGAGCCAAAATCCTCGATGAGGCCTATAAGTCTAGCTACTCTATCCACCTCGGGATAAACAAGATGTACCAAGATTTTTAGAATGATTACTGGTGGCCCGATATCAAGAACGATGTGACTGAATACGTGAGCAAGTGCCTGACTTGTTCACTGGTTAAGACCGAGCACTAGAAACCATGTGGTAAAATGCAACCATTGCCAATACCGGAACGGAAGTGGGTGGAGATCATGATGGACTTCATTACTAAGCTACCGCGAACATCTATTGGCAATGATACTATTTGGGTAATCATCGACCACTTGATTGAAAGTGATTTCTTTTTATGGGTACATGAGGCTTTTCCGTCTGAGAAACTAGTAGGATTATTTATCAAAGATATATTAAGCAAACACAGTATGCCAGTGTCAATTATGTCTGACAGGGACACTCGATTCACGGCGAGATTTTGGAAGAAGTTCAATGAAGTAATGGGTACTAGGCTAAACATCAGCACCGCATACCACCCCCAAACTGATGGTTAATCTGAGAGAACCATTCAGACCTTGGAGTACATGCTCCGGGCCTGTATCATTTACTTTGGTGGGAGCTGGGATAGCCATTTGTCGTTAGCGGAATTTTCATACAACAACAACTATCACTCAACCATCGACATGACGCCGTTCATGATGTTGTACAGAAGGAAATGTAGAACCCCAGTTTGTTGGGGGGAAATTGGACAGAAAGACTTCGCGAGTCTCGAAGTGGTCAAAGCTACTTCTAAGAAATTTGAACAGATCAAAGCTCGCATGAAATCCGCTAAAGACAGACAAAAATAGTACGCGGATAAAAGGCGAAGAAATTTAGAATTTCAAGTGGGAGACATGGTACTGTTGAAAGTGTCTCCCTGGAAGGGAATCATTCGATTCCGGAAAAGAGGCAAACTAAGTCCGAGGTTTGTCAGACCTTTCAAAATTTTTGCAAGGGTTGGTTAAGTAGCTTACCGACTAGACCTGCCTGATGAGCATAGTGGAATTAACCCTACATTCCACGCGTGGACTTACGCAAATGTCTAGCCGACAACACGGCTCACATACCATACGACGACATTCAAGTAAACAACAATATAAACTATGTAGAAGAACCAATAACTATTCTAGACCGAGCTGAGACATGGTTACGTAACAAATCAATTCCTTTGGTCAAAGTGTAATGGAAACATAGAAAAGGATTATAAGCTACATGGGAAAAAGGGGATGAAATGAAAGAGTTATACCCTCAATTGTTTAACTTGTAACATGTTTCAAGGACGAAACCTTTATAAGGGGGGTAAACTTGTAACATCTCTAAATAATTAAACCTGAATAAAAACGTAAGGTGGCGGGAAGTATAACCCAAGATAGAAAGGATGCGAAAGAGGATGGGCCTTGAGCCGACACGTGGGCCGAGAAGAAGAGGGAAACCCTTGTTATTCCAGTTGCATCTCCAACCCCCCGTCCTCATTATCATTTCCTACGCAAGTTTTCTAGAGAGAGAAAGAGGATTTCGGCTAGAGAGAGGCAAGGAGCTCGGTCCAAAAAGCTCAAGAATAAACACTCCGTATCACCACAACGTATAGCAATAGAAATCGGATCCCAAGAGGTAAACATAACCTCTAAATCTGAGTTATTATAATTTTTGGGTATTCGGGTAATAACGAATAAAGGCAAGTTTTTTACGTATGGAATCGAAAAAAAACCACAGATCTGAGCTCATGGGTTAAAAAGGAACGTTTTGAACGTAAAAAGTTTGAAGCTTGAACGATTGGAAATCATGGACCAGATCTAATGTTTCTAGTTGGGGAAGAAGGTCGCGCAGGTGAACTTGACATGTTCGTCTGGCACCATTCTGGCGAACTTAACAAGTAAGTTTGCCTAAGCCAAAGTTGGTGAACTTACCATACATTCGCCTAAGGTCTAAGTGGCGAAATTATCATGATCGGATAAGCTCAAAAATGGCAAACTTATCATTTCTTCGCCTAGTTTAATGAAGCAAACTTGCTATGTTCGCTTAAACCAAAAGTGGCGAACTTACCTAAGTTCGCCATACCCTAAATACAGAAAACATCTAGAGTCGTTTACGTTCATTATCTTATCTTGTATGACTTGATTATACAGATTGTATGTGACCTTAGTGACGCTAACTGGCTAGCCATTATACTTCAGGAACCCGCTTATCAGGTGAGTTCTATGTGCCCCTACGTGTTATGTGCACACGTTTTCAATTGTTTTGGGGCAAGTGTAAACATACTTATTAATGAATGAAATGAATGCTATATGTAACCATATGTGTTATATGACAATACATGATGAACCAAAAAAGTATGTTTATGAAAATGAAATAAAACTAGGACATAACGTATAAGAATGAAATATTGATATATATATATATATATATATATATTCATACATATATATAATGCATGCTATTTATGAACAAAATGTTATGGACGGTACAATGATAACGGCTACTTCGGTAGACGGATGACCATACGACTATTAAGCAGTCAGAACTAAAAGTCTAGAAAGGTAGACTAAATACGGAAACGGATGCCTTAGGGCAAACGGGCGAATATGACGGACTACGACGGTAGGATGGTTTACGATATGACGGACTACTACAACAGGATGGTTTACGATATGATTGACTGGACGGTAGGACGGTTTATGATATGACGGACGGACACTAGTTGCCGGACGGTTTATGAATAACGGACTACGATGGTAGACCGAAACATTTGTCTTTATGACTTACGTAATCAATGACGGGCTGGTCACCCTTATGTGTAAGACCAATGAATGTTCAAATGAATGAAAAGATGTATGTATTTATAGACATACTCACATATGAATGATATATAAAAGCAAGAAGTGTAAATGTATAAAAATATACATATATATTTATGCTCATAAAAATATAATAAGAAATAATGTTTATACCTACTTGCTTTAATCTAGAACTCACCAGCGTTAGCAAACCTTTAGTATCCACTTCAGGTAGCAAAAGGAAAGGGCGTGCAAAGGCGTGAAGGCTTCCAATGTCTTTAGGATAGGTTTGTTTATCAAGACTTTTAACTTCAACATGTTTTCCCTCTTTGATTCTTTGAGAGTTTTTACTAGTTCATGTTTCAAGGGTGAATGGTTCTACAAGAATAAACAATTATTGGAATAAAAGCAAAAGAAAGTAAGGATGCTTATGTATAGCAAGAAAAGGAGGGATTAGAAGGTTGTAGGAGACTTGAAACTTGAGAGACCACTTGAATCAACTTGAATGAGGCTTCCAATACTTGATCTGTTGAAGCAAATTGCGAATATGGTGGTGTATGTGGGTGTGTGCTTGTGCCGTAACCCAAGGGAGAAGGAGAGGGGATTGAGTTGGTGATTTGGGTGTGATTTGTTCAAATGTCTTAACTTTGCTTTAATACCCAAGCCCTTGTGTAATACCTAATGGTTTTTAGTGGCATGTGTGGGGGGGGGGGGGTGAAGCTTGTTGGAGGGGACAAGGAGACAAAAGAACACTTTTCTTGGGAAGATGGCACACCAAGGCTACTCCTTGGTGGATCTCGGCTAAGAAAAGGGAAGGAGGGGAGACGGGTGAGGGGGTAGGGTGAGGGTGGTAGGGTGAGGGTGGTGAGGTGATGAGTTAGTGGTGGTGTTGGGAGTTGTAGTGTAGTGAGGTGATGTATGTTATTTTATAAGTTTTGTAATGTTTGATGATAAATTTGTGTAGTCACTAGATAGCTGGTTAGTAGAGTGAGTTACCTATCTAAATAAGTTGATGGGTATACGTGTTAAACTATTGTTTTGTTTTGAATACGAGTTAATATAAAATCAAGGAATAATATACATATTGTGAACTTTGAAGATTGCTTTAATTAATTATATAAAATAATCACCAACGTCGGATATATGTTGGACTAATCCGTGAGTGTGGCCCGGTAACTCTAGGGAATTACCAATGTTAGACATATGATGAATGGACCTTGTTGTATATGAAGTGACCCAATTAATTAAAATTCCGTCTAATGTTTAGTAATTCATGAACCCAGTTTAATGATTGTACGGATATTGACCTGAAATTTGTTGGGTGTCACCTTCTCCCCATGTTGATAGAATTTCGTCACAAAATTTAGCTTGCGTTGTTCGTTGTTGGGTTCCCTAAAATAGAACAGGGTACTTGTATTTCATTTGGTCCTCGCGTTCCCAAGTAAACTCGGGCCCTCGTCTAGAGTTCCTTCGGACATTCACAATGGGAATGCGGCTTCGTTTAAGTCTCTTGATTTCCCGGTCCATGATTTCCACCGGTTGCTACACGAAGTGGAGTTTCTCATCGATTTGAATCTCTTCAAGTGGTACAGCAAGTGTTTCGTCTGCTGGAAATTTCTTTAGGTTATATACATGAAATGTGTGGTGTATACCACTAAGTTCTTGAGGTAGCTTAAGTCGGTAAGCCACATGGCCGACTCTTGCCAAGATCTCGAATGGTCCAATGTATCTGGGGTTGAGCATAATTCGTTTGTCCAACCTGATTACCCCTTTCCAAGATGAGACTTTTAAGAGTACTTTTTCTCCAACTTGTAATTCCAAGGGTTTGCGTCTTACGTCAACATAACTTTTCTGACGATCTCTAGCAGCTTTGATTCTTTCCCTGATCTTCAAGATTTTATCAGTTGTTTCTTGAATTATTTCAGGGCCAGTGAGTTAGCTGTCACCAACCTCCACCCAACATAATGGTGACCGACATTTTTGACCGTACAATACTTCAAACGGTGCGGCTTTAATACTGGTGTGATAGTCGTTATTGTAAGAGAACTCAGCTAAGGGTATATGAGTATCCCAATTCTTTCCAAAGTCTATAACACATGCTATGAGTATATCTTCAAGGGTTTGGATATTCCTTTCACTCTGACTGTCCGTTTATGGGTGGTATGCGGTGCTCATGTCTAAGCATGTACCTAACGCTTTTTGTAACCATTGCTAAAACCTTGAAGTGAAACGACTATCTCTGTCCAAGATGATAGAAATTGGCACTCCTTGTCTCGAGACAACCTCCTTTAGATAGATTCTAGTCAACCTTTCCATCTTATCTGTCTTTTTTATCGGTAGAAAATGTGCAGATTTCATTAGTCGGTCGATGATTACCCAAATAGTGTCATAATCACTTCATGTCTTGGGTAACTTTGTGATAAAGTCCATATAGATTTGTTCCCACTTCCACTGTGGTATCTCGGGTTGTTGCAAGAATCCTGATATCTTTTGATAATCTGTTTTAACCTTGGAACAAGTTAGGCATTTACCCACGTAGGTAGCAATGTCTGCCTTCATGTTGGGCACCAGTACAACTCTTTTAGATCCTTATACATCTTGTCGGATCCTGGGTGAATCGAATATCTACACTTGTGTGCTTTGTTCAATACTAACTCACGCAGATTTCCAAAATGTGGTACCCAAATCTGATTTATGAAATAACGGGCTTCATCATTCTTGATTTCTATTTGTTGTTCCATACCTCGTAAGGATTCATCCTTCAATTTTTCTCCCTTGAGTGCTTCCTGTTGGGCATTACGAATTCGAGCGAAAAGGCTCGTGTGAATGGTCATTCCCAATGCTCACACTCGAAGAGTCTTGACTCTTTCTTTCATGCTCAAAGCATCAGCCACTACATTCGCTTTGCTAGGATGGTAGTGAATGCCACAATTGTAGTCATTCAGTAGCTCCACCCATCATCGCTGTCTCATGTTTAACTCTTTTTGGTCGAAGATGTGTTGGAGACTTTTATGATCAACGAAAATAGTACATTTTCAGTCGTAGAGGTAATGTCTCCAAAATTTTAGTGCAAACATGACACAACTAAGACCCTCGTGGGTATTGTAGTTCTTCTCTTGTATCTTAAGCTGTCGAGATATATACGCGATGATTTTCTCCTTTTGCATTAAGACACAACTAAGACCCTGGTGTGAAGCATCGCAATACACCACAAAATTCTCTTGTTCCTTCTGGAAGAGATACGATGGGTGCATGTAAGGCCCTAAACCCGGGAGGCCTCACTTGTTGGATTTACTCATTCACAAACAGTTCTTAAACTTGAATATCAAATAACGAAGTGGAAAATACTTCAATAAAACATAACCATTACATTGTTTAACAAACGGAAGCATAACATAGTCTATTACATAAACAAACATAATCTAATCTTAACGGGATGTCAGTCTTCATGATCAACCGGGTAACTCTTCTCGCTTGCCAAGCATCACCGTCCATCATCCATACCTGCCTTAACCTGAATGTTCATACTAAAAAGTCAGCTACGCTGGTGAGTTCTAGTTTCGTTCGATTTAAGAAATGGTTCATCATTCAAAACATTCATTAGGGTTTAACATCACGTATAAGAAAACGGGGCCTTTCGTTCATCATAGAAAACCTTCAAACATTTTTCCTCATCATAAACACATTGAACGGATCATTTTTTTAAAACATTTAACATTCATTTAAGTCATACATTACTGTCTAAATCTTTGTTACCATTCGTACCATCATTTATTATGGTATTGCCCCCTAAGGCTTAACTGCACGAAGACCGACAATACCATACATTCCGTCAATTCCCTTTGGTATTGCCCCCAAGGCTTAACCGCACGAGGACCGACAATACCCATTTAGTTGTCCCTATGGCTCTCATGTCCATAAACCGAAAACCTCCATCGACGGCTATGGCTCTCGGCCATAACACCGTCGGATAATAATTTAACCTTACATAGGGTCACGTTAACCCCTGAGTAACAGCCGTTACTCCCTACCAGTTGTACAACATAAAAACCACTGTGTCACACCCTGACCGATGGCGGAATCATCGAGGCGGACATTAGAATGATTGTTCAAAAACACATGATAACTAGAGGTTGCATAATTCATTAATTAAGTTTAAAGACAACAAGTTCCAAATACAATACATTTCAAATAACCTAGTCTAGTTCAAAACATTAATTTATTTAACTAGGTCCATAATTCCTAAGTGGAGAGATCTTCGGCAAGCAGTCACATATCCAAACTTGAAACATTATTTAAATCAAGTGTCAACTAAAAAGTTGGTGAGTACATAGGTTTAGTGAATCCAGTAAATAGTAGTGTAAATCGTTTTGCAACTCATTGTTTATCTTGTTAAACATAGCATATGATGTAACATTTATTTAATCACAATTCAAACCGAGTTTGACGCGCTTGAACAGAGCACAACAGCTAAGTCCGGTATGCTTGAATATAGTTACCCACTATATCCGGTATGATTGAATATAACACGCGGTTATATCCGAGTATGCAGTAATAAACACCCTAACCGGGTGGGCTGGACAGGCAAAATAGATCTATCAATATTACAGTTGGTTGTCTTGTGTTTAAATGTATGTACATCCAAAGAATAAGCATATAGTCTCATGTATAACACGTATAAACAATGTGAGTAGCATGTATAATGTTTCACCCCAAAATGTATGAAAATGTAAAATAGGGGCTATGTAACTCACCTTGCAAGCGGGTATTTGTCCACGCGTGTAGGTGATAAGTATGTTGAAGTCTAAGCAAAATGAAACCCTAAGTAGATAAATGTGTATTATTGTATGTTTGTATGAGCGTATTCGTATCTAATGAGTATAGGTTTTATAATAATATTCTTAATATTTATTTGTATAAAATAGGGTAGAAAATGATAACGGTTTTGTAAAACTTTAACTCCTAGAAATATATATATATATATATATATATATATATATATATATATATATATATATATATTGTTTTAAACAAGTATTTATTATGTTTAATGTATTTTTATAACAAATGAGAGAAAATTCTTTACCATATTATATTTGTTTTTAACAAGTTTATAAAAAAACATTTACAAGACTTATAAAGGTGGAACATTTTATATATATAAAAATGTATTTTAATGGGTTTTTAAAAATATTACAAGATTTGTAAAATGGGACATTTTATATATTATAATGTATTTAATAAGTTTATAAAAATATTACAAGATTTGTAAAATGGGACATTTTATATATTATAATGTATTTAATAAGTTTATAAAAATATTACAAGATTTGTAAAATGGGACACTTTATATATTATAATGTATTTAATAAGTTTATAAAAATATTATAAAAAGAAAAATGGGATGGTTTATGAAAATATAATTTTAATTGATTTCAAAATAAACGAACGAGTAAACCGACTCGTTTTAGTATTTATTGTATAAAGATAAGTTAAAATAATTTAATAAAACAAAAGGAATGAAAAACAGAAAAAATGGGGTTGGGCCGGAGGCCAGGAGGATCGAACCCGCGACCTCAGTCTCGGATACACACACGCATAACCAGCCGGGCTACTGCCCATCGCTGGTTATGTGTGGATCGTTTAATTGATAACCACACTAACCATACTGGTCGCTGGTTCTCGGTAACCGGCGAACCGTGTCCGAGGACACTTGGTTTGCCCGGTAATCCTCGAGCGATTGTCTAGATTTCGACTGGAATAGGTTACCTGATGATAACAGAAGGTACAGGAATCGAATCGAGACTCGAACCTAGTCGCGAAGGGCTTGGTCGGCAGAGACTTTTGAACCGAAAATGTCCAAAACGGGAACTAGACTTCTGGGTGGGATTAGCTTCTGAATTCTTGGTCACAGCTTCTTTCAGGGACGACGAGAGTGATGGAATTCTCAATTAGGAGTGAGAGTGAGAGTCGAGAGAGAATGGAGCCTGAGAAGGACCGGTAGTGGTTTCTTATAGTCGAGCTTGATTCCGACAATGAGACAAGCAATTGAGCCTGCCCCGATACTCGTCTGGACGAGACGAAGCTGTCGAGCCCTTTTTCAGGCGTGGAGGTCTACTGTCGGGGTCAATTACACGGCGTGAACTTTCGGCCACAAACAGGATCATACTTTTCGTATGTTTAAACGACAAATTGGTCGAGGGCTCTGGTTTGCGTGGGAGAGGCGAAGTCAGCGACGCTTTTGTCGGGCGTCGAGGTGCAGGAAACAGCCCTGTCGGGGTGTTCGCCGGAGAAAGCCTCGGACCGCCGGACAATCGAACGGGGTGACCGGGAATGCGAATGGGGTTTTGTCAACTTTGGTCCCTGGAGTTTGATTTTGATTTAAAATAGTCCCTGAGATAATTACGGAGGAGCCCTTGTATTTTGATTTGTACACCTTTAGTCCCTTAACTGAATTCTATTTTAAACCTTGTAGTTTGATTAAATACAAAACGACCCCTACACTTTTATTAAATAAATTAACTTAATTTCTTTTAAACTTTAATTAATTTAATATTATATTTTAAATGTTTTTATAAACTTATTTTATTAAAATAAATTATTTTATATAAAACAACTTATTTTTTTATCAAATCACTTTATTTGTTTACAAGGCCATTTATTTTTATAAAATTTAAATAAAGTTATATAATTTTGTAAAATTCATATATTTTTAATATTTAAATTAAAAATACATAATTTATATATTATTGACACATTAATTTGAACAAATGCACTTGTATATTATTGAATCTAAATTGTTTACATATACAGGATAAATTTATACCATCATTTTAAATATTTAATTTATTAAAAATAATTGATATATTTTTTTCATATATTTTTAAGACTTAAATTTAAAAATACATAAGTTGAAATTTGTAAACACACCCTTTTGTATAAACTTGGTTAGATACACGTGTGCATATTTGAATAAAATGTTAAAATTTTTACGTGTTAATATATTATAACTGAAATTTTGAAATGTCACAGACTCCCCAAGTTGAAGGAATTTCGTCCCGAAATTCGATTAGCGAAGGTTATGGAAACGGGAAAAGGGATGTCAATAGTCTTAGAATGAATTTATTCACCAGAGAAGGACTTAGTGGAAGTAACGTATGACACGGATGACGTAAATTCGAGTTGAGTCGTCAATTAGTTGATCTAATAGTATAATGAGATTTATGCATACAATTGTTCATACAACGCATGAATGTAAACTACTAGGAAACAGATTTAATAATATTGGTGCCAATCACCTTGTGACATGGCATTTTCCTTTAAAAACTCCACCCCACGAGTGTTAATATTTTCAAAATTTGCAAAAACATTTCCAAAATCCGGTCCTCCTCTTAGTACTTATGCACGGTTTATACTCGTTATATCAAGTGGGTTTATGTATAGGGTGTACCAGCGGCTAACCCACCACCCCTTTGATATACCGGGGATTCCCCGTGCATAATTACTAGGATTTAGATCATTTTAATCAAATCACCTTTCTCAATTGAAAATTGTACAATGAAATGCGTGCAATTTATAAATGTTATCACGTCTATGAGTGGTTTCATAGCACAAATATGTCTAACAATTCCAGAACCGATCCTCTTCCTAGTACTTATGCATGGTTTATACTCGTTATATCAAGTGGGTTTATGTATAGGGTGTACCAGCGGCTAACCCACCACCCCTTTGATATACCGGGGATTCCCCGTGCATAATTACTAGGATTTAGAACTTCAACAATTCAAGTAGACTTTAACAAAGCTAGCAAGTTGTATGACTAAATTTAAACATAATAGATTTGTTTCGCGAAAGTATAGGAATGAGATGAATGGTGAAAGCATAGCTGTTATATGCAATCACGGATTATAGAATTTATAGCAATGGATTTCCCATCCGCTATTACCATGATATACGAGTTATCAAAATTGGTTGGTTGTTTAGCAAATAGATGGTTAAGAGCAAGAGACACAATTTTTCTATTGGCATGAATATTGAATAAAATGGATGTATAAAGATAGTGAACAAAGGAACGTACCGTTGACAGTGTCGTCATTGGCCGGAGCCTCGTTAGCATTTATATTAAAGGCTCGTCCACGAGGACCACCTTGATTTTGAAGTCTTGGACATTGGTTCCGAAAGTGGTTTGGGTCTCCACATTCATAACAGGCCCGTCCATAGGTGATAGCGAGAGGCATTGGATGATTGCCTTGAGTAGCTTGATTAACGATAGTGCGAGCATGGCAAGTAGTAACAATGTGTCCATAACGTCCACATTTTGAGCATAGACGGCATGCAGCATGCGGGGCATGGTGATACTTGCAAGTAGGGCATTGGGGAAATGAACCTACATAGTTTTTCAGAATTTGACCCGCAGGAGTAACTTGGGTCACAGGCACGGCAGGAGTGACGACCGCAAAGTTTTGGGCCTTACGCTTCCTATCATGACGGGAAGATTCGGGCTCTTTGTCTTTGTCGGACATGGAAGTAGCAGCTTTGTCGACCGCTTTCTTGGTACCCTTCCTAGATAAGGTACCTGCCTTGACGTGATTGTCAGTCAACACAGCAGACAACCGGATAGCGTCTTCGAGAGTGGAGGGATTACTTCCCAATACGGTGTCTTGGAGCGGCATAGGCAGTCCGCCTATGTATTTCTCAATTCCCCGCGCTAAGGGAGTAACCATGTGGGACACGAGTAGACTTAGTTCTTGAAAACGAGTGGTGTAAGCCAAATTCTCTCCGCTATCTTGGGTGAGATCCCAAAATTCAGCTTCGAGCTTCCTCATTTCGTTGCGAGGACAGAACTCGTCAGTCATAAGTCGCTGCATTTCGTCCCAAGACAAGGACATAGCGGATTCGTTGCCTCGAGTACGTTTCTCACCGTTCCACCATGTGAGTGCTCGTTTTTGGAAGACGCTAGCAGCATAACGGACTTTGAGGTTGTCGGGACAATCGCTGTTTAGGAAAGTACTCTCCATACTTTCAAACCATTGAAGAAGGCCAGTAGCACCTTCCGTCCCGAAGAATTTGGTGGGGTTGCAAGAATTGAAATGCTTGAATGTGCAGTATGGTGGGTTTGCACCATTCCCTTGCGTATTAGACCCATCACTGTTGTTGTTAGCTTGGATCATTTGGCCTACTAGTTGAGTAAGTAGTGCAGCAAGGTCAGTGTTGGGATTGCTGGAGTTAGCATTAGCTGCGCGACGGGGAGGCATTCTAGAAAATACCACGAGAAAAGGCAAAATTTTATGAGACTTAGGATTAAAATAGGCATGCATGTGCTACAGTTGGTAGACTGTTCACAATAATGTAAGCAGGAACGCGAGATGACACTCATCATGTCGCATGATAATGTATGTAAGTTCTGACTAAAACTGATCACATAATTCATTCAAAATTTATAACACTAAAGAATAGGGGAAATAAGCCATGAAATCTATTCCTGGGAGGATATGATAACATGGATCATTATTCGCGTGATAGGAATGGCCGAGATTCGCATGCACTACAAATTGTTATTACGTGTGCACCCGTAGTAATGATTTGTTTTGCATGTTCGTCTAGTTCTTCCTATCTTGCTATAATGTCCCCGAATCTTGAGTTTAAGTTCGGATCGTATCCTTGCGAATACATTGACTTATCAACGTAAAAAAATTCCTCAAAACTTTCAAGGAGACATGCTTTAGCCTATAGGTAAACACTCACTTCAGGAATTCCCAGGAAAGCATACGGGTCCGTTTATTTGGATTTATACGAAATGCTTTCCTAGACAGAAAACCCAATGTACAGGTGTCACCCTTCCAGATTGCACGTGTCCTTTACTGGTCTCAAGAAATTAAGTTGTTGACGAGATTTTCAAGATTTTGAGAGTCTATGAGCATAAAACGTGTGGGAGCGTTGCAATTTATAAGGACTAGGAAAGAGTATGGATAAGGATGGGTAGTGTATTTGTTTGCATAAGTTTTGTTGTCAAATGTGTATGTAAAGTATGTATCATGTATTAAAGCCTTGTATGTATGTGTATAAGTCTCATGCACCAAACTTGGGAAAAATTCAAATAATACCTAACTACAAATAATTCATATAGAAAATAACACATAAAAGGGAGTCCTAGGGTTATAGTCTAGGTCATCGTGTCTAATAACCTAATTCCCTATAACCATGGCTCTGATACCAATCTGTCACACCCCGACCGATGGCAGAATCATCGAGGCGGACATTAGAATGATTGTTCAAAAGCACATGATAACTAGAGGTTGCATAATTCATTAATTAAGTTTAAAGACAACAAGTTCCAAATACAATACATTTCAAATAACCTAGTCTAGTTCAAAACATTAATTTGTTTAACTAGGTCCATAATTCCTAAGTGGAGAGATCTTCGGCAAGCAGTCACATATCCAAACCTGAAACATTATTTAAATCAAGTGTCAACTAAAAAGTTGGTGAGTACATAGGTTTAGTGAATCCAGTAAATAGTAGTGTAAATCGTTTTGCAACTCATTGTTTATCTTGTTAAACATAGCATATGATGTAACATTTATTTAATCACAATTCAAACCGAGTTTGACGCGCTTGAACAGAGCACAACAGCTAAGTCCGGTATGCTTGAATATAGTTACCCACTATATCCGGTATGATTGAATATAACACGCGGTTATATCCGAGTATGCAGTAATAAACACCCTAACCGGGTGGGCTGGTCAGGCACAATAGATCTATCAATATTACAGTTGGTTGTCTTGTGTTTAAATGTATGTACTTCGAAAGAATAAGCATATAGTCTCATGTATAACACGTATAAACAATGTGAGTAGCATGTATAATGTTTCACCCCAAAATGTATGAAAATGTAAAATAGGGGCTATGTAACTCACCTTGCAAGCGGGTATTTGTCCACGCGTGTAGGTGATAAGTATGTTGAAGTCTAAGCAAAATGAAACCCTATGTAGATAAATGGGTATTATTGTATGTTTGTATGAGCGTATTCGTATCTAATGAGTATAGGTTTTATAATAATATTCTGAATATTTATTTGTATAAAATAGGGTAGAAAATGATAACGCTTTTGTAAAACTTTAACTCATAGAAATATATATATATATATATATATATATATATATATATATATATATTGTTTTAAACAAGTATTTATTATGTTTAATGTATTTTTATAACAAATGAGAGAAAATTCTTTACCATATTATATTTGTTTTTAACAAGTTTATAAAAAAACATTTACAAGACTTATAAAGGTGGAACATTTTATATATATAAAAATGTATTTTAATGGGTTTATAAAAATATTACAAGATTTGTAAAATGAGACATTTTATATATTATAATGTATTTAATAAGTTTATAAAAATATTACAAGATTTGTAAAATGGGACATTTTATATATTATAATGTATTTAATAAGTTTATAAAAATATTACAAGATTTGTAAAATGGGACACTTTATATATTATAATGTATTTAATAAGTTTATAAAAATATTATAAAAAGAAAAATGGGATGGTTTATGAAAATATAATTTTAATTGATTTCAAAATAAACGAACGAGTAAACCGACTCGTTTTAGTATTTATTGTATAAAAATAATATTAAGATAAGTTAAAATAATTTAATAAAGCAAAAGGAATGAAAAACAGAAAAAATGGGGTTGGGCCGGAGGCCAGGAGGATCGAACCCGCGACCTCAGTCTTGGATACACACACGCATAACCAGCCGGGCTACTGCCCATCGCTGGTTATGTGTGGATCGTTTAATTGATAACCACACTAACCATACTGGTCGCTGGTTCTCGGTAACCGGCGAACCGTGTCCGAGGACACTTGGTTTGCCCGGTAATCCTCGAGCGATTGTCTAGATTTCGACTGGAATAGGTTACCTGATGATAACAGAAGGTACAGGAATCGAATCGAGACTCGAACCTAGTCGCGAAGGGCTTGGTCGGCAGAGACTTTTGAACCGAAAATGTCCAAAACGGGAACTAGACTTCTGGGTGGGATTAGCTTCTGAATTCTTGGTCACAGCTTCTTTCAGGGACGACGAGAGTGATGGAATTCTCAATTAGGAGTGAGAGTGAGAGTCGAGAGAGAATGGAGCCTGAGAAGGACCGGTAGTGGTTTCTTATAGTCGAGCTTGATTCCGACAATGAGACAAGCAATTGAGCCTGCCCCGATACTCGTCTGGACGAGACGAAGCTGTCGAGCCCTTTTTCAGGCGTGGAGGTCTACTGTCGGGGTCAATTACGCGGCGTGAACTTTCGGCCACAAACAGGATCATACTTTTCGTATGTTTAAACGACAAATTGGTCGAGGGCTCTGGTTTGCGTGGGAGAGGCGAAGTCAGCGACGCTTTTGTCGGTCGTCGAGGTGCAGGGAACAGCCCTGTCGGGGTGTTCGCCGGAGAAAGCCTCGGACCGCCGGACAATCGAACGGGGTGACCGGGAATGCGAATGGGGTTTTGTCAACTTTGGTCCCTGGAGTTTGAGTTTGATTTAAAATAGTCCCTGAGATAATTACGAAGGAGCCCTTGTATTTTGATTTGTACACCTTTAGTCCCTTAACTGAATTCTGTTTTAAACCTTGTAGTTTGATTAAATACAAAACGACCCCTACACTTTTATTAAATAAATTAACTTAATTTCTTTTAAACTTTAATTAATTTAATATTATATTTTAAATGTTTTTATAAACTTATTTTATTAAAATAAATTATTTTATATAAAACAACTTATTTTTTTATCAAATCACTTTATTTGTTTACAAGGCCATTTATTTTTATAAAATTTAAATAAATTTATATAATTTTGTAAAATTCAAATATTTTTAATATTTAAATTAAAAATACATAATTTATATATTATTGACACATTAATTTGAACAAATGCACTTGTATATTATTGAATCTAAATTGTTTACATATACAGGATAAATTTATACCATCATTTTAAATATTTAATTTATTAAAAATAATTGATATATTTTTTTCATATATTTTTAAGACTTAAATTTAAAAATACATAAGTTGAAATTTGTAAACACACCCTTTTGTATAAACTTGGTTAGATACATGTGTGCATATTTGAATAAAATGTTGAAATTTTTACGTGTTAATATATTATAACTGAAATTTTGAAATGTCACACACTGGCAGGCCACCAAGACACTGCCCCTGTTGCTCTTATGGAAACTATGGCTCGCTGTTCATAATCTACCACAAGGCTGTAAATTACATTCCCAGACTTCATTCGTCAATTCCATTCATTCGATAGATTGGATTTGTAATGTCTTCTTTAAAACATTTGCCCTTTTTCTTTTCTTTTCATAAAACCTTTCATTCATTTTCAAAACCCTTTACCTTTAGTTTAAACCATTTCTTTATAAACATTTCGTTCGTAAACATTCCATTCATAAAACATTCTTTCCATAAACTGTTCATTCCAAATCATTTCATTTCGCAAACATAGTTTCATAAGCATCATTTTATAAAAATAGTTTCATAAACCTCGTTTCGTAAAAACATCATTTCATATGTATCCACACCAGCCTGAAAACATTATATAAAACATTTAAAAGAGGGCTTCTAGAACTCACTTGATAAGCTAGTCTTGGTTGTCCTAAACAAGGACCTAACAACGTCACGTACGATCTGAATTTGATAGTTAAATACACATCAAACCCAATCCTGACTCTAACGGTTTAACCATTCTAAACATACTAACTTTACTTAAACAACCTGATGCCTGCGCACTTAGCAAGTGCCCAGACCCTGCTTCCTGCGTACTTGATAAGTACGCAGGATCCTCTTCCTGCATACTTGATAAGTATGCAGTGCCCTCTTCCTTCATACTTGATAAGTACGCAGGACCTGCTCCGTGCGTACTTGATAAGGAACTCAAATATGCAGTGCCCTCTTCCTTCATACTTGATAAGTACGCAGGACCTGCTCCCTGCATACTTGATAAGTATGCAGTACCCTCTTCCTTCATACTTGATAAGTACGCAGGATCCTCTTCCTGCATACTTGATAAGTATGCAGTGCCCTCTTCCTTCATACTTGATAAGTACGCAGGACCTGCTCCGTGCGTACTTGATAAGTACGCAAGATCTGTTTCTTCGCAAAACCCTAACTTTCGCATTCAAGTCTGATCACGTCAAGATCCCAAACCTGTTTACATTCAAAACGCTTGTTTTCGATTAAGGAACTCAAATATATGTTTATCTTTCAGTTTTATCCGTGAAAACGTTACCTTTTCACCCAAAACCCGAAAAATCCAAAAACGAACAAAAACTCAGATTTAGGCCCGATCGTTACCTGAATCGAGTTTCTGATCTGGAGGTTCTTCTCACGAGCTAACGAGCTATGGAGCAACACTTTTCTGAAATCTCGGGTCGATCCGCCAACCTTCTCTCTCTACGGTTTCTCTCTCTAGAACTTGTAATTGAGAGAAATGATGGAGGTCTAAGCTATTTATAGGGGAGGCTCCCCTTCCAGCCCGCCGGCCCATCCGGCGCGACCCGACATGCCTCGTTCGTTTATTTCGTCATTTTAACTGTCGTTTTATTTTTGGGATGTTACAAGTCTACCCCCTTACAATAGGTTTCGTCCCCGAAACCTATCATAAGTCAAATAGATGAGGGTACGACTCCCTCATCTCCTTCTCCATTTCCCAAGTGGCTTCTGATCTCTTTCGATGTTTCCATTGGACTTTAACCAATTGGATAATCTTATTACACAAACGCTTCTCCTTCTTGTCTAAGATGGCCACGGGTTCTTCGATGTAATTAAAGTTGTTGTCGACCTCGATGTCAGTAAGTGGTACGTGAGCTGATTCATCCGCCAAACACTTTCGCAAGTGTGATACATGGAAGGTAGGATGAATCCCACTCAACTCATCAGGCAACTCTAGCCGATAAGCGACCTCACCCACCCGTGCCATTATCCTGAATGGTCCGACGAACCTCGGACTTAACTTCCCTCTCTTCCTGAATCGTATTATTCCCTTCCAGGGTGACACTTTCAATATTACTTAGTCCCCAACATTGAACTCAATAGGCCTTCGTCGTTTATCTGCATAGGATTCCTGACGATCTTGTGCGTCCTTCATTAGTGCTTTGATTTGATCAAACCTTTCTGAAGTTTCTCTGACTACTTCAAGACTCCCTAATTCCTTTTATCCAATCTCACCCCAACAAATCGGGGTCCTGCATCTCCTCCCATACAACATTTCGTAAGGCGGCATGCCTATCGTCGTGTGATAACTATTGTTGTAGGAGAATTCGGCTAACGACAGATGACTGTCCCTACTGCCGTCGAAATCGATAATACAAGCACGAAGCATATCCTCCAATGTCTGAATGGTCCTTTCGGACTGACCATCCATTTGTGGGTGGTATGCCGTGCTAACATTGAGCCTCGTGCCCATCGCCTTGTGAAATCTTTTCAAGAACCTCGATGTGAATCGTGTGTCCCGGTCAGATACGATCGTCAAATGCATGCCATGCCGTGCTACTACTTCTTTAATAAATACTTCCGCTAACCTTTCTGATGAGAACGTCTCACAAATAGGTAGGAAATGAGCACTCTTCGTTAAACGGTCCACAATTACCCAAATGTGTAGAAATAAAGACCGATGGCTACAAAATTCTCTAAGTACAAATGCTGCTGATCTCAGAGTTTGCTGCTGACCAACAAACTGCTGCGGACAAGCTTATCTACTGCGGATACTTGTTCTCCTGCTGAAAAATAATCTGCTGCGGATAGCCTTATCTGCTGAAGACCAAAGTTGCTGCGGATAGGCTTCTCAGCAGCATCTGACTGGCAAATCATCAGCAGCCTTGGATGGTCACATCTTGCTGCTGATCCTCATCTTTGCTGCTGTCAGCCGTGTGCCTTGAAGACAAATCGTTGCAGCTGACTATCCATGCCAAGCGTCACTGACAGCTTTCTGCAAAAGCAACTGACACACTCAAAGCAGAAGGAACCTCAATGGCACAACCAATGAAAGACAACAATGCTCTTCTCCAAGCATGCAAGCAATAATGCATAAAAAAGACGTTTCAATAAAGTTAACTAGTTTTAGACTAAACGTGTAATAGTTAGCTATATACAAAAGATCAACGGTCTGTGTTAGATCTGATCCTTAGAATCAAGGGTCTGTCTTGATTCTAAGTGAGTATAAATACTATGTAAACACTTCATTGTATGTGTGATTTTTGATTGAGTTTTCTTTTGTAATCGTTTATTTGCAAAAGCTTAATACAACAGTGTTCTTAAAAGTATTCTTTCTGTTTACTCGATTATAATTGTGTAGTTGTTATTGTTTCCGCCAATTTCAACTAAGAACAGAACCATCTTGTATTTTCACGATCCTACAAGTGGTATCAGAGCTTTGGCTCAGATTAAACAAACTCACATTTGTTTAATCACTTCTGGTTCTATTCTAAACTCTCTCTTTCATCAAGTCACCCAAAAACACAAAAACAAAGATGGCACAGAGCAATGGATTTGAAGACATCGGCAGCATCAACCTACCACAAAGATTGGTATCTGGGGAAGACTATGACATGTGGAAGAATCGCATGGAAAGCTTTTTCTGTTATCAGGAGTACGGAATGTGGAAATCCATCCGGGATGGACCCTACACTCCCATGGTGGCCTCTGCTTACTCTAGAGGACCGCTAGTTCCAAATGAGCCCTCCAAGTACTCAGAAGAGGACATAAAGAAGATGGAGGTGGACTTCAAGGCACTAGGAGCTATCCAAATTTGCCTTCCAAATGAAGTTTTTCATAACTTCAGAAGCTACAAAATTGCTAAAGAGCTCTGGGAGGCTCTTGAGAAGATGTTTGTCGACCCTGAGGAAGTCAAAGAAAACAGAAGGGACGTCCTGAAACAGCAATACGAAAACATCGTATGGAAGGAAGGTGAGTCACTAACCGTGTTGTATAACAGGTACACTTATCTGGTGGGAGAACTGCAGTGCTCCAAAGTAAAGCTAGAGAATGAAGATATTCTCAAAAAGTTTATCAAATCTCTCCCAAGCTGCTGGACACTATACACAGTGTCTATAAGAAGAACGAAGAATTTAAAAACTCTCCAGATGACAGAGCTCTTTGGCATGCTGAAAACATATGAATTAGAAATGATTCAAGCCAAGGAAAGGAGCTCCAATCATCAATCAGCATCTTCTTCCTCCAGCATCTCATCTGCACTTCACTCTGACCACTCAGTTCCTAGTTCAAGCAACTATTATCCTCCCATTGTCACCCATCCACAAACTCCCACCTCTCAAACAAACACCTCACCATTTCACCTAGAAGCTCCTCCTCAAACATCAACCTCTGCTGCTTTTGTTTCTGAAAACTCAAGCAACATGTCATTTATCAAGGAGGATCTTGAATGCTTTCATCCAGATGACTTAGAAGAAATGGACATACAACACTCGTATGCCATGCTCTCTATAAGAGCAAAAAGGTTCTACTCTAGAACCTAAAGACCCATTCCAAGCAACAACTCCAACACCAGAGTTGGCTTGGATAAAAGCAAACTAAGATGTTACAACTGTTACCTACTGGGTCACTTTGCTAGAGAATGCAAGGCACCAAGAGCAAATCCAACTACTTCTCAGTCAATACAAGCTCACCAAGCCCAACCCAGACAACAACAACAACAAGCTACTCCTCCAGTTCAAACTACAGCCTGTGCAACTGTTGGAACTTCTGAGTTCGACTGGAGCTTCCAATATGAAGAACTGCCTGTCAACAATCAAGCTCTTATGGCAGACACTACAGAGATACCACCTCAGGTATTTAAACATCTTTGCTCTCAAGCCTGTATTAATAAAGTTTTGGGTTATAGAAAGCATAACCAAAACCTTATAGATCAAAATGAAGAGTTTCATCAGATGAAATCTGAGTTCAAAAAGGTTGAAAATACTTATAAAGAAAAGATTAACTGCCTTAAGAAAGAGATTTCATCGTTAAAACACGAACAAACTAATCTTGAAACTCAGATTGATGATATACTCGTCAAACTAAAAGCTACCAGAGCTGAACTAGCAGAACATAAAGTTCATGTTGAAAAATATGAATTTTCCTCCAAAAAGTTAAAAAGACTTTTAGATATTCAAGTCCATGAGAAGGTAAAGATTGGACTTGGGTATAACAATGATCAGTACAATTCTGTTCCTCCTCATGCTGACTATATTGCCATTTACGAACCAAGTTTCAATGTTGCAAATCTTGACACTGCAAACTGAAACCTTGATCCTTCAACGGATGAACCTTTCGTCGAAGACTGCACTACCTCATCGGAATCTGAGTCAACCTACTCAGACCATGATGAAACCACTGCAGCCTTATCTGAAGCTGTTCTGAAGAGAGTTGAAGTTCCTGCTGTTATTCCAGCTATTCCAGCCCCTGTGCCATTCAAACAGATCAAGATCAGCTATCCTCCAGATGGAAGAAAGCTAAACATTGAAAAGGGACAGACATCAGGACCCACAAACCCCAAGCCTTAGCCAAAGCCGATCACAAAGAGGAAGGTATTTGATATATGTCATAAGCCTGAAGAAAAAGTTCCATATGTTCAAAAGACCCTAGAAAAAGCCACTTTTGAACATAAAAAAGCTCATCCATGGAACTTCAAGGATCTGTTCCAAAGAAAGGACTATGTCTACCTTTCAAGAGACAAACTGGCAAGATCATGCTTTGTGTGTGGCAGATATAACCACACTGCCAGCACCTGCTTTCATTACCTGGAATACCAAAGAAATTCAAAGCAGCATGCCTTTGAATAGACTAACAAAAACAAGAAGGTAAGAAGCTACGAGGTCAAAGCAACTAAGTTCAGGGAATCTCTATCTCCCCCAAGAGTGAAGCTGCCTAAATCTCAACAAACTTGCATCATTTGTGGTGAATCAAACCACTTTGCTGCAAATTGTAAGTTTAACCCCTTCAACCAGATCCTTCATCAAGCTACTCAAATTCAAAAGGTAAAGAAGGATCAGCATATATCGGTTACTAGTCAAGTGAATCCCAAGAAAACAAAGCAAAAGCTTTCAGTAGCAACTAAGTCTGCTGCTGATAAGCTAAAATCCTCTGCAGCAAAATCTGCTGCTGATAAGGCAAAGCCATCAGCAGCAAGAGTGTCCACTGCTGATAAGGCAAAATCCAAGGCAAAGCCTTCAGCAACAAAGAATGCTGCCACTTCAACAAAGCCATCAGCAGCAGGATCTACTGTTGACAAGCCAGAAACATCAGTAGCAAAATCCACTGCTGACAATGTGAGGAAAACTAGAAAATCACCAACAAAGCAATGGAAAGCCAAACCATCTCCAAGCATTGTCATTGGTTCCATTGACTGTAAACATACTGAAAAGGATAAACTAACAACCATCTTTTTCAAGTCTGTAGACTCTTGGGTTCCTCCTACTAATTAGAAATCTATCATGTGCAGGGACAGCCAGGTCACAAGAATAACACCTGGGTGGTAGACAGTGGTTGTTCCAGGCACATGATAGGCAACAGGTCCATCCTCTCCAACTTCAGACATAAGCGACTCAAAGGGAGGATCCATTACTGGACAAGTCAAAGAATTGGACTTCAATCTCATGAGTGTATCCCAGGTCTGTGATCAAAAGCATTAGATGCTCTTCACAGATAAAGAATGTTTTGTACTGTCTCCAGGCTTATCCACACCTCCTCCAGAAAGCATTTTATTGACTGCTCAGAGAAAAGAAAATCTTTATGTACTAGACATGAATGAAGTCACTCCATCTGGGAGTGTCTCCTGCTTTTTATCAAAAGCCTCAGTTGATGAATCAGCTCTCTGGCACAGGAGATTAAGCCATGTTAATATCAAAACCGTTTACAAATTGGTGAAGAATAATCTTGTCAGAGGGATTCCTGACAAAGAATTTCAGCTGGAAGACCACTGCATTGCATGCTTAAAGGGGAAGCAACACAAGAGTTCTCACAAGCCCAAGACCTTGAATACAAATGACACTCCACTACAACTGCTGCATATGGATCTCTTCGGTCCTACAAATGTCATGTCAATGGGCAAAAAGTCATACTGTCTGGTGATAACAGATGACTACACCAGATTCTCTTGGGTATACTTCCTGAGAACCAACCATGAAACTGCTGAGATTCTCAAATCCTACATTCTGAGGGCAGAAAATCAAAGCAATCAAAAGGTGAAAATCATAAGGTGTGATCAGGGCACAGAGTTCAAAAACCACACTTTAAACTGTTTCTGTGAAAGCAAGGGGATAGAGAGACAATACAGTGCTCCAAGAACTCCTCAACAAAATGGAGTTGCTGAAAGAAGAAACAGAACTCTTATTGAGTCAGTAAGATCTATGTTGGTTGACTCAAAACTGCCACTCACATTCTGGGTAGAAGCAGTTAGCACAGCCTGCTATGTGCAAAACAGAGTTCTAATTATCAAACCCCTCAACAAGACACCCTATGAACTTTGGTTTCAAAGAATTCCCTACATTGGGTTTCTAAAACCTTTTGGGTGTCCATGCACAATTCTCATCGCACATGGGGTTCTTCCTAAGTTTGGTGCCAAATCTGATGAAGGATATTTCGTAGGCTATTCCTCTCAATCAAAGGCCTATAGAGTATTTAATTCAAGAACAAGAATTGTGGAAGAATCAGCAAATGTGGAATGTAGAGAACACATAGTCTGTGAGCAGGTAAAAGGTCCAAACTGGCTCTTTGACATAGACTCCTTCTCCTAAATATTTGAGCCTCTCACCTTCTCAAATATGGAGTCTACATCTACACAAACACCTGCCTCCACTTCATCCACTGACTAAAGACTGGATTTTACCAAATCTTCTATCAGTCTGAGAAGACCATCAATTGATCCTCCATCAGTTGTGGAAGCAATTGAAGCAAGTGAAGTAGGAACAAGACTGTCTAATGTAACCAGCAGCAGCCTACCTGAAACTGAAAATCTAAATGAAGACTCTTCGGTAAATGCTGTAGATGCTATTGCTGAAAATATTGATGTGGATAATGCTGTTGAAGACTCTTCCACCATGAATGAAGAGACCCTTGATCAAAATCAAAGCAATATGGAGCAAGGGATACAGTTGGAGGTGGTACCAGCACAGAGGATCCACAGAGAACACCCTCAAGAGAATATTATTGGCCAAGTACACCAAGGAGTTCTCACAAGAAGCAAATCTCACGAGGCCAATATATGCTTGTTTTCATGTTTCCTATCTCAGGTGGAACCCAAGAAGATAGATGAAGCACTCAAACACAGCAGCTGGATTGAAGCAATGCAGGAAGAATTGCTGCAATTCAAGAGGCAGGATGTCTGGAAACTTGTTGATCTTCCACCAGGTAAATATGCTATTGGCACACAATGGGTTTTCAGGAACAAGCAAGACGAGAGAGGCATTGTAGTCAAGAACAAAGCCAGACTTGTAGCTCAAGGCTACACACAGGAAGAAGGAATTGACTATGATGAAGTCCTTGCTCCTGTTGCCAGACTAGAGGCCATCAGAATCTTCCTGGCATATGCTGCATCCCAGAATTTCACTGTCTATCAAATGGAAGTAAAAAGTGCCTTTCTGTATGGGAAGATTGGTGAGGAAGTATACGTCAAACAGCCTCCAGGCTTTATAGATCCTGCACATCCTACTCAAGTGTTCAAACTAGACAAAGCTCTGTATGGCCTACATCAGGCACCAAGAGCCTGGTATGAAACCTTGTCAGGATATCTACTAAGCAACAACTTCAGAAGAGGTGTCATTGACTAGACATTGTTTATCAAAGATGAAGGGGGAGAAATCTTACTAGTTCAAATTTATGTTGATGATATCATCTTTGGATCAACCGGGAAATAGCTGTGCAAAGACTTTGATATTCTGATGCACTCAAAGTTTGAAATGAGTTCAATGGGTGAACTAAATTTCTTCTTGGGTCTACAAGTCAAACAGGTCCCAAATGGAATCTTCATCAGCCAATCCAAATATGTAAAGAGCATTTTGGAAAGATTCAAAATGGCTGACTGCTCTACTGCAAGAACCCCTATGCAAGTGCATTATCAACTGACTCAAGACAAAGATGGCCAAGACACTGATCAACATCAGTACCGTGCAATGATAGAGTCTCTCATATATCTCACTGCCTCAAGGCCAGATATCATGTTTGCAGTATGTCTCTGTGCAAGATTTCAAGCAGCTCCAAAAGTTTCACATATTCAGGCTGTTAAGAGAATCTTTAGATACCTAAAGGGTGCCTCAAGACTTGGGCTATGGTACTCTAAAAATGACATGTTTAATCTGTATGCATACACTGACAATGACTATGGGGGATGCAACTTGGACAAAAAGTCCACTTCAGGGGGATGTCAGTTTCTAGGAGGGAGATTGATTTCATGGCAGTGCAAGAAGCAAACATGTGTTTCAACTTCAACAGCTGAAGCAAAATACATTGCAGCTTCAAGTTGCTGTGCACAAGTCATCTGGATATAAAATCAAATATTAGATTATGGGATGACTTTCATGGCAACTCCAATTCACATTGACAACATGAGTGCTATCTCAATCACAAACAATCCGGTGCAGCACTCAAAGACAAAGCACATTGACATCAGGTATCATTTCATAAGAGATCAAGCTGAGAAAAGGAGGATTATTTTAACCAAAGTTCATACGAATGAGCAATTTGCTGATTTGTTTACAAAACCTTTTGATGAAGCTAGATTTAAATATTTAGTTTAATCAATTGGTATGATGAACTTTGATTAAAATCTATCTCTAAAAATTCCATTTTAAAATATGTTTTGTCTTATGCTGTAAATAAAAGTTATAAGTCAGCAACATTTTTGTCCTTCAACTGCTGACAGGTTTAATCTTCAGCAGCAAAAGATTTACAGCTGACTGCTTTAAGTTATCAGCAGGATCAGTTTTCCTACGGATTTCTTTAAGATTGTCAGCAGCAACATCCTTGCTGCGGATTATTAAATCCATCAGCAGCAGATGAGTTAACTGCTGACTTATTTAATCTTCAGCAGCAAAAGATTTGCAACTGACTGCTTTAAGTTATCAGCAGAAACAGGTTTCCTGCGGATTTCTTTAAGACTGTTAGCAGCAACATCCTTGCTGCGGATTATTAAATCCATCAGCAGCAGATAAGTTTGCTGCTGACAGACTTAACCATCCGCAGCAACCAAGGTTGCAGCGGACAGGCTTATTCATCCACAGCAACCAAGTTTGCTTGTGATGAGTAAATTTAAGTCCAAATTAACTTTTAACCGCTGTAAAAATCAACGTCACTCTTTACAATGACTACCTCAGTGTATTACAGCTGTAACAGTAAAAGGTGAATTAGGTTGTACTATACAAGTCATTTTGCTTTTTCCCTCCTCTGCCGTTATAAAAACAAATAAAATTTCCTTACCACCTCTTCACCTTCAATTTCACCCTAAACCCACATCACTTTCTCTCAAGTCCCCACCACATTCAAAGCCCTTCATCTTTAAAACATTCAAAGCCTCCCATATTTTAACCTTCCCTCCAAATCAAACAACAATGGCAGACATCAATAACCCTGATGATAACTCTCCCCATACCACAACCTTACAGCATATCTTACCAAAGGAAAGAAATCCGAAGGATTTAATGATATGATCGACTTCTTATGTCGATCAAAAATCTACTTTGCCCTCACAACCAACCCCACCATATATATCCCTCATATGGAGGATTTTTGGAGTACCGCCGTCTACTCAACCGAACAGGGGATTCCCCAAATTAAAGCCAAAGTAGACGGTAAGGATATCACCATCTTGGAAGCCACACTCAGAAAACATCTTAAGCTTCAAGATGAGGGAGCAGCCATCTCATATCCGAAGGACGAATACATGAGGACCTTTGTATCCATTGGATACACTGGAAATCAGACTGAGTATACGATCGAGAAGGCGCTGATAGGCCCTCCATGGAAGTATCTCTGCTACACTCTTCTCCAATGCATACCCCAGAAGAGGAGTGGATGGCATCAGGTGAGCTCCGCACTTGCCTCCGCCTTCCATGGTATGGTCACTAACCAAGGCTTCAACTTTGCACACCTCATCTTTGAGGGTTTGAGATATAACCTTCAAGAGGGTGCAAAGCAACAATTTTTTATGTACCCAAGATTTTTGCAGGAAGTTTTCAATCAAGAACTAAAAGAACTTTCAAAACATGCAGTAATCTACAACATGTTGGGACATAAAAATAATATTTTTCAAAGCATGAGAACTGTTTCCAAAAAGTTCTCAGGGGTCAATGTTCCATTGTTATTTACAATGCTGAACGTACAAAGTACCCCGGGTGACAGTTCAGCAATCCCAGCTGATACTGATCCCATACCCTCCACCTCACATCCTGAACAACAATCTGCTTCCACCATTCGAACCCCTGTGCATACTGCTAAGGATGCACATGCACAAAAATTACTTACACCTCTTTTGGATGTAATCGTTCAACCAGAACACAGGGCCCCGGTTGCAACGACATATACTAGGAAAGGGGCAAGAGAACTCCTTCTTCTCTTGCCTCCAAGGTCTAAACCCAACCTAACAGCCCTCACTCAGAATCACAACATTCTGGTGAGAATATCATAAGGGAAAGCCATATTATTAGGGAGACTCCTTTGGATGTCTCTCTATTAGGATCAGGATCACTTCCCGGATCCATAGAACAGCCCCCTGAGCCTTTCCTTTCTCTTCTGAACTTAAGTGTTGAGGAACCTGATCAAGATGATGTACCTTCTCCAACTACCACTATCTCGGAGGTACTGATTGATCTTGCTTCCAACACACCCAACCCAAGTTCTTCTACCCTGAAGGTCCACTCTAGGAGTTATGAAAGAGTGGATGTGGAAGAGGCTGTCACTACTGCTGGTCCATCAAATGACCGGGAGGACAGTGACAACATTGCTAAGACCTCAACCACGGCAACTCATAGCGAGGATGCTTCATTGGAAACTCCGCTCACTGAGAGGAATCCCAGGCGCCAGGAAACCATGGGTGATGGGGATGAAGAGGCTAGGCCTAAGGCCCCATCTGGATCCAAGGATTCCACAACTATGGATGAGGACAGACTGCAACTTCATAACTTGGAATTGACGGCCAGGGTGGCTATGCTAGAGGCTGAAGTGTCCAAACTAAGACACCAAGTCTCTATGCATGAATCCCATCAATGCCCAACTTTACCTACTCCCTCTCTTATATCAGTGGGCACCCAAACTGATGCTTATTTGTCCACTGATGCAACCAAAAAGGGGGAGATGGTCCCAATGGAGGAAGACTCAGACAGTCTTGACGACTGGATTCAAGAGCAGGCTGTATTTCAAAGCACACTATTCAAGCCGACTTTTGTACAGGTTCATGACTTGCCAACTTCAGATATGGAAGAAGAAGAGACATCTGAAGACTGGAAGTTAGTCGTCAGGGCTGTTGATGAGATGCTGAATGATGCTGAAGACACAGAACAAACATATACATCTTTCAGCATCATCCCTGAAGCAACAGCCATCATTAGTCACTCCACTGCCCCCCAATTTCCACTGACTTCAACACAGCTAGAGTTTGATACAATACTAGCTTGGGGTTATGATGGAAAGTCTGAGAGGTTCTGGATTGGTTGGGAGTTTGGCAGAGTAGAAGAGCTAAACTGGGACTTTCTCAACATCATCCAAGTCCTTCACCTATACCATGTACAATGCATCAACAACTCAACGGACCTCTCAGTAGAACTTGCCATTGACAGGTTCTATGACTTGATGGAGGATAATCTACCTAACTTTCAAAGACAAATACAAGCAGCAAAAAGGGTAGCCTATCCTGAATCTTCAACAGCAGCAGAAAGAAGACTGTCACCTAGAAGACTTGAAATAATAAGGAGCAGTCTTCTCACTGAAGAAGAAGTTCTGTGCTGGAGAAGATTCCTGTACAATAAAATGGTCAGGGATGTCGAAGTGCAAGGATGGACAAGCACTGACTCCCATGACTTCACCTTCTTCCTGAGCAATGGATCTTCTCCAACAATCAACATCAAGGAGATCTTGCTCCTACCTTCAGCCTTCCTGCACAAGGTCTTTGAGCTCAGATCACTCATCTTCAATGTTAACTCCTTAGAAAGTCAAGAAATGATCAAGATCATCAAGGCTTCTTTGTATAAGGAGGAATCTGGATCTGACTCAGACCTATCATTTCTCTCTTCTCCAACAGTCAGACTGAACACAGAAGAAGAATCAAAAAGAAGAGAAGAGGAAAAGATGAAAGAGGCATGGAAGGATGTGACAGGTATGGAATGGGAAGAAGATGAAGTCAGTTCCCCTCCCTTATCCATTCTCCAAATTGCCAATGAAGCTGAAGCTGAGATTCCAATAGTAGCACCATCATCTGCTGATGTGATCAGTGAAGCCGAAGCAGAGGCATCCAACAAAGATAAGGGAAAGGGAATTATGACCAAAGAAGACGAAGAGAGGTTGCTAAGAGAAAAGAAAGAGAAAGAAGAAAGAAGAAGAAGAAAGAAGAAAGAAGAAGAAGAAAGAAGAAGAAGAAGAAGAAGAAGAAGAAGAAGAGAAGAAGAGGAGATAGTTGAAACAAAGAAAGCTCAAGATAGACTCACAGCCATTCTCCTCATAGAACAACAAATCCAGCTGTATGCAAAACAGCTGGATGAACTCAAAGTAAAGATTCCTGCAGTTTATCAGATTGAAGAAGATGAAGCTCTTGTTCTTCAACTGCAGGAACAATTTGACAAGGAAGAAGAAGAACTAGAGAACAAGAAGAAGGAAGAGGCTAAGTTCAGAATAACTGATTCTGAACTAGCCAAAGAAATGAGAGAGGAGTGGGTAAAGGCTCTAGTTTCTCAAGGTGAGGATGCAGACTACCTTGAGAAACTATCAAATAAAGAAATCTACAGAGCCTTCATGGGCCAGCAGGGTCAATTGGCAAAGAAGAAGAAGGCTGAAAAAGAAGAAAAATCCAAACAAAAGTCCAAAAAGACCATTGCCTTTAATAAAAGGACCCTTGAAGAAAGGAAGATCATGATTGACTTCCTTAAGGCTAAAGGAGAGAATGGAAAGAGGCTAGGTCCCATGAATTTCATGGACCTGCAAGCCCTCTATTTTAAAGTAAAGAAGGACGAGGAAGAAAGATTAGAGAAGAAAGGCTCCAAGAAAAGGGTAAACATTCAAGAAGAAAGGAAATCAAAGAAACCCAAGCCTTATCTCTCACCCAACACTTCCTCAATCCAACAACCTTCCACTCTCCTTCCTAGACCTCCCTCCTATCCTCCCTCAAAGTCCAAATCCTCACACCCAACTCCTACTCATCAACAACCTCCCAAAAAGAAAAACAAACCCACTTCCAAACCAGAAGACTCAAGAGAAATAATCAGATGGTCATACAGCCCTGAAGATCAATGGTTTGAAGTGTTCAGGGGGAGGATAGAAGCTAAAAGATCAATCTATACATCTATTGATCAGGTACTACAGCTTCCAGATTCTGATCTAAGAAGAATGACGGAGCTGGGTGAATCCTCTAAGCCTGCGAATGAAGGTGGGAGACATCTATTGCTGGTAATCAGACATTACTTCAACCCCAGCAAAGATGAAATCATTGATGCCAAACCTCTTCAATCCCACTCTCCATTCATCAGCTGGTCCTACAATGCTGAGAAGAATGAATTCACTCTGACAGATGTTAAAGGACAGAAGATGAGGTGTTCAAGCAAAGCTATCTTCAAAATGGCAAGCAAAGACATCAAGACTCTATCTGAGCTTCCTCTTAACAATCCCAGCATGGACCATAGAGGATATGAGGTTGAAAGGATAGTCATAAACATGCAAAAGTTTCAGCAACAAAGGCAGTAAGAGAATTTTGGTAGCATCAGTCTAGGGGGAGTTTGTAGAAATAAAGACTGATGGCTACAAAATTCTCTAAGTACAAATGCTGCTGATCTCAGAGTTTGCTGCTGACCAACAAACTGCTGCGGACAAGCTTATCTGCTGCGGATACTTGTTCTCCTGCTGAAGAACAAATTTGCTGCGGATAGCCTTATCTGCTGAAGACCAAAGTTGCTGCGGATAGGCTTCTCAGCAGCATCAACACTTGATGCTGCTGACTGGCAAATCATCAGCAGCTTTGGATGGTCACATCTTGCTGCTGATCCTCATCTTTGCTGCTGATAGCCGTGTGCCTTGAAGACAAGTCGTTGCAGCTGACTATCCATGCCAAGCGTCACTGACAGCTTTCTGCAAAAGAAACTGACACACTCAAAGCAGAAGGAACCTCAATGGCACAACCAATGAAAGACAACAATGCTCTTCTCCAAGCATGCAAGCAATAATGCATAAAGAAGACGTTTCAATAAAGTTAACTAGTTTTAGACTAAACGTATAATAGTTAGCTATATACAAAAGATCAACGGTCTGTGTTTGAAACACACCACTTTTACAAACAAACTTTAACGCACGGAAGTCTTAAACCCAGGAAAATTTTTTTATTTTTTTTACCCTGTCGCGTAGCGCGACACTTACTAGTCACCCCCCTCGCGTAGCGCGAGGGGCCTCTTTTCACAGAAAGTTTGCAGTTTCCTGCAGGTTTCATACTTAACCATTTTTCCAACATTTTTCAAACATTCAAGACACTAAAAATTCCCAACACTTGGGTTTTGACATAAAAACACATCAACAACAAGTAAATACACTAAAACATCATTTGTGTATCAAATTTACATCCATCTACGGGGGTTTTCCTCAAAAATCCCCAAAATACCAAAATGCATACGAGAACCCTTCACGCCTTGAACTTGACTTGGACTACTTCGGAGCCTTTCCTACAACCATATAAACATATCACCATTAGTAATGAGATAAACATAACCAACAAGTATTTACAACTTGTTGTCACCCTTTTCACCCATTTGACCCGTTTCCACCCAAATTGTCATTTAGGCTACATATTCTTGTACTCTTACTACAAGTTTCAATTATGATCAACACATGATCCATTTCCATTATGGCACAAAGGCCATAACTCCGTTTCATTTATGATCAACACATGATCCATTTCCATTATGGCACAAAGGCCATAACTCCGTTTCATTTATGATCAACACATGATCCATTACCATTATAGGTTAACACTATAACTACATTCATTCTTTGTACATACTAAATCATTCACAATTTATCATATCACAAGTATGCACACAATCACATAACACATAATCCACAAAATTCACAACTTGTTTTCACACCTTTCACCCATTTGACCCGTTAACACCCATTTCGATGTTTGATTTCATACCACTTGTATTTCACCTACAAGTTTTATTTACTCTTTACATTATCATTTCATTTATAACACAAAGGTCATAACTTTCTTTCCATTCTTCATCTTGGTACATAGACCAAGATCTTACCACATTTCCATTATGGTTCTTTGACCATAACCTCCCCCTTTTCCATTATGATTCTTTGATCATAACCTCCTCTTTTCCATTATGATTCTTTGATCATAACCTCCTCTTTTCCATTATGATTCTTTGATCATAGCCTCCACATATTCAATATAGTATTATAACCATATTCACATTCATACGTACACTTATGCATAATCAATTCATTTCATGTATCATTCATACTATGCACAATATAACACATAATCCACAAAATTCACAACTTGTTTTCACACCTTTCACCCATTTGACCCGTTAACACCCATTTGGCCAATTAAGGATTTCATACACTTGTATATCACCTACAAGTTACTTTCATCGTTTCATTATCACTTTTCCATTTCCATTATGGCACGTAGGCCATAACTTCATATCCCAAAGGATACGAGATCATAACTCCATAACCAATCTATCCATTATGGTACATAGACCATAACTCCATATCCATTCTATCCATTATGGTTCATAGACCATAACTCCATATCCATTCTATCCATTATGGTTCATAGACCATAACTCCATATCAACATATCCATTATAGTATAAATACTATAACTACATTCCTTCAATTATGCATACAATTTTATGCTCATTCATACCACATAACGAATTATGCAACTTTACACATTATACATACAACAATGCATAAAACTCATTTATCATCAAAACTAAGTAAGTGCAAAGGCACTTACCTTTTGGGTTAGACGACTCCGCTCCGCCTTCTAGACCCACAATTTGATTACCTAAACATACACTCCTAGTTTAGTAATCTAACATATACCAAAATTTCATTACAATTGAGTTCACAACTCAATTTCCCAATTCCAACCCAAATTGACCCGTTTGGGTTATCCTCATAACCAAACACCCTCTTTCACCACAAACTCACCTACTTGAGTTTCATTAACTTGATCTTAACACTAATTCTTCTTTCAAAAATTATTATTAAGTTAATTTGGTGTTTGTTCAAGTGTCTAACATCTTAAAAACACTTAATCTTCATTAATTCACCATTCTAGCATTATGATCCAAACACCCCCAATTTTCACCATATGAACCCTAACTTCTCATAATCAAAATTAAAGGGTTCTAGGATGTTAACCATCATTCTTTAACTTTAGTTTAGCTAGATTATCAATAATCTAACACCATTTCATCACATGCATACAAAATTTCGGGTTTCACCCAAAACCCACCAAGAACACATACATGGTGAAATCAAGAGGAAGAGAATCACTTACTTGATGTTAGGAAGGTGTTGTGTGAGCCAAAACCTTCACTAATCAAGCTTCAATTACACGAAAATGGCTTCAACACACTTTTCTCTTTTCTTCCTCTTCTCTTGAACGACTCCAGCTACATAATGAAGTCAATTTTGACTTCTAAAGGTCAAATATGGCAGATTTGCCATGTTTCACCTTTAGCCCCTCTACTTTCAATCTTTTCCATTTCCTTCCATAACTAGTTAAAACTAGTATATCCCCGTTACTAACTTGAAACCCGCTTGTTTCAACTTATTTCTAAAATATTATTTTCACCATAATATTTATTAGAATTATTTATTTATTTATAACGAGACCCGGATTTTGGTTCGTTACAAATCACCTCCCCTTATTTGGGTTTCGTCCCCGAAACCCGACTTCACATAAAAAGGTTCGGATAATGTTTAAGCATTTCTTCCTCGGTTTCCCAAGTCATTTCTGCTCCCTTTCTATGTTTCCACCTCACCAAAACTTGGCTAATCTCTTTATTGCGCAAACGCTTCACTTTTCTATCCAAGATTGCCACCGGTTCTTCAACATAATTCAACTTTTCATCCAATTCGATATCGTCCAAAGGGACAAAAGTAGATTCATCCGCCAAACACTTCCGCAAATGAGACACATGAAATGTGTTATGAAGTCTACTTAGTCCCTCCGGTAGCTCCAAACGATAAGCTACCGTACCCACCTTTGCTATCACCTTAAACGGCCCGATGAAACGAGGACTTAACTTCCCCCGTTTCCTAAACCGTATCACCCCTTTCCAAGGAGAGACTTTCAAAAGCACAAAGTCCCCCACTTGAAACTCAATCGCTCGCTTGATATCCTCGAGCGTTTGAATCGTTCGCTCGCTTTGACCATCCGTTTGTGGATGATAAGTGGTGCTAAGATTCAATCTAATCCCCATATCCTCATGGAATTTCTTCCAAAAACGAGAAGTAAATCTCGTATCACGATCCGATATAATCAACACCGGCACACCATGACGTGACACAATTTCCTTCACATACTTAACAATATCACGCCTCATACCCGGCCACCAAAAATGACACCTCAATTCATAAAACATCTTCGTGGCCCCCGGATGGATAGAATATTTGGATTTATGCGCCTCGTCAAGAATAGTTGTCAAGACACTTGACAACCTAGGTATCCAAATTCTATCAAAGCATGTCTTCAAACCCATGCTAATTTCACCAAGCTTATCAACATAAGCAACCATCCGCTCTTTCTTCAAGTCACCACCAAGTGCTAACACTTGGGCCTCCCGGTTTTCATCAATAAGAGATGATGAAATTGTCATCTTAAATGACTTCACCTTGATAGGTGAATGACTTGACTTTCTACTAAGCGCATCCGCCACAACATTCGCTTTACCCGGATGATAAAGTATCTCACAATCATAATCCTTAACCAATTCAAGCCACCGCCTTTGCCTCATGTTGAGGTCCTTTTGGTCAAAGAAGTACTTGAGGCTTTTGTGATCCGTGTAGATCGTACACTTAGCACCATACAAATAATGCCTCCAAATATTGAGCGCGAAAACCACGGCTGCAAGCTCTAAATCATGGGTTGGGTAATTCACCTCATGAGTCTTTAATTGCCTAGATGCATAGGCAATCACTTTCCCCCTTTGCATCAAAACACATCCCAACCCCGAATGCGAGGCATCCGAATAAACAACAAAATCTTCGGTCTCGTCCGACAAGGACAAAATAGGTGCCTTAGTCAACTTTTCTTTCAAGAGTTGAAAGGCAGATTCTTGCTCGGCATCCCAAACAAACTTAGTCTCCTTACGCGTTAACTTCGTCATCGGCATGGCAATCCTAGAGAAATTCTCAATAAATCGTCGATAATAACCCACCATGAAACTCAACAATGGATGTTTCAAAATTACCTCACCAATCCACCCATTGAGACTCAAGTTCTCAAGTTCATACCGATTGGGATTCGAGGATCCCAACACCCATTGAAGCTCGAGTCTTCAACTCAACCCCTTCTTAACCAAGAAAGCATGAGACTTCCTCAAGTAAGGATACATCAATTTCCTTACTTTAAGCCTCTTTTACAACACTGGAAGGAAGATTCCTACCCGTGACCCAAACATTCTAAGTATCTCCAATGACTTAATCATAAGTCATCCTTTGAGATTCAAGGATCTCAATCACCAAATCCGCCTTTGAAGTTCGAAGACTTCGTTATCAAACACCGTTTGTGAAGTCCAAAAGACTTCCAACATCATTTATGAAGTTCCAAGACTTCATCCACCATCCATGTACATATTTCACCTATACACATTTCACCCCTTTATATACATATTTCACCTAAGTATATAACCATTTGCGTACAATGTACATTTTAACATTCACCCACTAACCATTCAATCTTTAACGGGTCCACAAGTATTTCTTCCGAATTCACCACCCCATCCAAAAATTGGATTTTTTTTTACCAAAGCCACAACCTCATGCATTTAAATCATATAAACATCAACATTATAACACCCTTAATGTTAATGGTCCAGCTTCACTGTATAACGTCACCAGATAGCATCGGGAAACCCAATTTATTTACATCTCTTCCACGATTCCAAGATTTTGAGCGAAAACACGACTAGTTATAAAAACTTGCCCGACATCTTGTTGATCACCTCTACTATACGATGTACATGAAGGAACTCTTCCATTATGCCACCCACCATGGCTTTCAATCGATGGTATTTCAACGTCATTTCTTGAATTCCCCCGATGCATGTGCCTTCACGCCCTTATGCCTTTCTCTCTACGGATAATAATCCACCAATCCTCCGCCACGACCCGAAGTCGACTCATCGCGAGTAATGCATCTTCTTTCAATCACAATGGATTGCCGAAAAGCCAATACCATTATAGTGATTCATTGCTGATTAATTAATGATTAACTCTCACCCTTTAACTCCTTTGGTTCGCACACCACGAACCCCTTGTGAAAACAAGGTTTTCCTTCAACTTCGGTTCGCCAACCGTTATACTTCCCGCTCTCTAGGCTTCATACCGTTCCTCCCAAGGATCGCCTCAAAGATCCCTATTTTCCTCGAAGGAAGATCGATACAACATGATAGAAAGCTCTAGCCATTCTCCGCTAGATTGATGCATTCTTTTTCTCCCAACCCATTCCATGTTCCTCACCACCCACGAGGTGATACACGTCTAGACTCTAACATACTTGAGTCCTTAAGATGACTTTCATCCACCATTTCTTCTACTTACACAAATGCCCCTTAGTCTCCCCGACCAATTTTTTTTAACTAAGTTGTAGATGTTCTACCTACTTGTAGGTCTTTAATCTACCCACTTGTTAAGGCACTATATCTTATCTATGTGTATATGTATTACCCCCATCTAATCATCCATATACATACATACATACATACACATATAACCACCTTCACCTACTCCTTGCTAATGTTCCTTGTTATATGGTTATCATAATGACCCTTACACATATTGTCTTATTAAACATATTGGCCAGACATGTTTAATAATACGCCATGCCCAATTGTAATTACCATCTCCATATAACAGGTCACAAAACAAGTTTCGGCACACATAACACCTTAACAATATTCATCATACATATATACATACACCATATATATATTATCATTTTATCAAATCATTACTAACCTTTCATTTCCGCAAGCTCCGAGTCTTAGTCAAGTCCTTCGTAGATTCTCGTATCATTTTCCCCCATATCAAGAGCATCCGGTTTGAGTTTGGTGCCACCACACCAAATCCCTCAAACCATTGCTCTAATACCAAGTTGAAACACACCACTTTTACAAACAAACTTTAACGCGCGGAAGTCTTAAACCCAGGAAATTTTTTTTTTTTTTTTACCCTGTCGCGTAGCGCGACACTTACTAGTCACCCCCCTCGCGTAGCGCGAGGGGCCTCTTTTCACAGAAAGTTTGCAGTTTCCTGCAGGTTTCATACTTAACCATTTTTCCAACATTTTTCAAACCTTCAAGACACTAAAAATTCCCAACACTTGGGTTTTGACCTAAAAACACATCAACAACAAGTAAATACACTAAAACATCATTTGTGTATCAAATTTACATCCATCTACGGGGGTTTTCCCCAAAAATCCCCAAAATACCAAAATGCATACGAGAACCCTTCACGCCTTGAACTTGACTTGGACTACTTCGGAGCCTTTCCTACAACCATATAAACATATCACCATTAGTAATGAGATAAACATAACCAACAAGTATTTACAACTTGTTGTCACCCTTTTCACCCATTTGACCCGTTTCCACCCAAATTGTCATTTAGGCTACATATTCTTGTACTCTTACTACAAGTTTCAATTATGATCAACACATGATCCATTTCCATTATGGCACAAAGGCCATAACTCCGTTTCATTTATGATCAACACATGATCCATTTCCATTATGGCACAAAGGCCATAACTCCGTTTCATTTATGATCAACACATGATCCATTACCATTATAGGTTAACACTATAACTACATTCATTCTTTGTACATACTAAATCATTCACAATTTATCATATCACAAGTATGCACACAATCACATAACACATAATCCACAAAATTCACAACTTGTTTTCACACCTTTCACCCATTTGACCCGTTAACACCCATTTCGATGTTTGATTTCATACCACTTGTATTTCACCTACAAGTTTTATTTACTCTTTACATTATCATTTCATTTATAACACAAAGGTCATAACTTTCTTTCCATTCTTCATCTTGGTACATAGACCAAGATCTTACCACATTTCCATTATGGTTCTTTGACCATAACCTCCCCCTTTTCCATTATGATTCTTTGATCATAACCTCCTCTTTTCCATTATGATTCTTTGATCATAACCTCCTCTTTTCCATTATGATTCTTTGATCATAGCCTCCACATATTCAATATAGTATTATAACCATATTCACATTCATACGTACACTTATGCATAATCAATTCATTTCATGTATCATTCATACTATGCACAATATAACACATAATCCACAAAATTCACAACTTGTTTTCACACCTTTCACCCATTTGACCCGTTAACACCCATTTGGCCAATTAAGGATTTCATACACTTGTATATCACCTACAAGTTACTTTCATCGTTTCATTATCACTTTTCCATTTCCATTATGGCACGTAGGCCATAACTTCATATCCCAAAGGATACGAGATCATAACTCCATAACCAATCTATCCATTATGGTACATAGACCATAACTCCATATCCATTCTATCCATTATGGTTCATAGACCATAACTCCATATCCATTCTATCCATTATGGTTCATAGACCATAACTCCATATCAACATATCCATTATAGTATAAATACTATAACTACATTCCTTCAATTATGCATACAATTTTATGCTCATTCATACCACATAACGAATTATGCAACTTTACACATTATACATACAACAATGCATAAAACTCATTTATCATCAAAACTAAGTAAGTGCAAAGGCACTTACCTTTTGGGTTAGACGACTCCGCTCCGCCTTCTAGACCCACAATTTGATTACCTAAACATACACTCCTAGTTTAGTAATCTAACATATACCAAAATTTCATTACAATTGAGTTCACAACTCAATTTCCCAATTCCAACCCAAATTGACCCGTTTGGGTTATCCTCATAACCAAACACCCTCTTTCACCACAAACTCACCTACTTGAGTTTCATTAACTTGATCTTAACACTAATTCTTCTTTCAAAAATTATTATTAAGTTAATTTGGTGTTTGTTCAAGTGTCTAACATCTTAAAAACACTTAATCTTCATTAATTCACCATTCTAGCATTATGATCCAAACACCCCCAATTTTCACCATATGAACCCTAACTTCTCATAATCAAAATTAAAGGGTTCTAGGATGTTAACCATCATTCTTTAACTTTAGTTTAGCTAGATTATCAATAATCTAACACCATTTCATCACATGCATACAAAATTTCGGGTTTCACCCAAAACCCACCAAGAACACATACATGGTGAAATCAAGAGGAAGAGAATCACTTACTTGATGTTAGGAAGGTGTTGTGTGAGCCAAAACCTTCACTAATCAAGCTTCAATTACACGAAAATGGCTTCAACACACTTTTCTCTTTTCTTCCTCTTCTCTTGAACGACTCCAGCTACATAATGAAGTCAATTTTGACTTCTAAAGGTCAAATATGGCAGATTTGCCATGTTTCACCTTTAGCCCCTCTACTTTCAATCTTTTCCATTTCCTTCCATAACTAGTTAAAACTAGTATATCCCCGTTACTAACTTGAAACCCGCTTGTTTCAACTTATTTCTAAAATATTATTTTCACCATAATATTTATTAGAATTATTTATTTATTTATAACGAGACCCGGATTTTGGTTCGTTACAAATCACCTCCCCTTATTTGGGTTTCGTCCCCGAAACCCGACTTCACATAAAAAGGTTCGGATAATGTTTAAGCATTTCTTCCTCGGTTTCCCAAGTCATTTCTGCTCCCTTTCTATGTTTCCACCTCACCAAAACTTGGCTAATCTCTTTATTGCGCAAACGCTTCACTTTTCTATCCAAGATTGCCACCGGTTCTTCAACATAATTCAACTTTTCATCCAATTCGATATCGTCCAAAGGGACAAAAGTAGATTCATCCGCCAAACACTTCCGCAAATGAGACACATGAAATGTGTTATGAAGTCTACTTAGTCCCTCCGGTAGCTCCAAACGATAAGCTACCGTACCCACCTTTGCTATCACCTTAAACGGCCCGATGAAACGAGGACTTAACTTCCCCCGTTTCCTAAACCGTATCACCCCTTTCCAAGGAGAGACTTTCAAAAGCACAAAGTCCCCCACTTGAAACTCAATCGCTCGCTTGATATCCTCGAGCGTTTGAATCGTTCGCTCGCTTTGACCATCCGTTTGTGGATGATAAGTGGTGCTAAGATTCAATCTAATCCCCATATCCTCATGGAATTTCTTCCAAAAACGAGAAGTAAATCTCGTATCACGATCCGATATAATCAACACCGGCACACCATGACGTGACACAATTTCCTTCACATACTTAACAATATCACGCCTCATACCCGGCCACCAAAAATGACACCTCAATTCATAAAACATCTTCGTGGCCCCCGGATGGATAGAATATTTGGATTTATGCGCCTCGTCAAGAATAGTTGTCAAGACACTTGACAACCTAGGTATCCAAATTCTATCAAAGCATGTCTTCAAACCCATGCTAATTTCACCAAGCTTATCAACATAAGCAACCATCCGCTCTTTCTTCAAGTCACCACCAAGTGCTAACACTTGGGCCTCCCGGTTTTCATCAATAAGAGATGATGAAATTGTCATCTTAAATGACTTCACCTTGATAGGTGAATGACTTGACTTTCTACTAAGCGCATCCGCCACAACATTCGCTTTACCCGGATGATAAAGTATCTCACAATCATAATCCTTAACCAATTCAAGCCACCGCCTTTGCCTCATGTTGAGGTCCTTTTGGTCAAAGAAGTACTTGAGGCTTTTGTGATCCGTGTAGATCGTACACTTAGCACCATACAAATAATGCCTCCAAATCTTGAGCGCGAAAACCACGGCTGCAAGCTCTAAATCATGGGTTGGGTAATTCACCTCATGAGTCTTTAATTGCCTAGATGCATAGGCAATCACTTTCCTCCTTTGCATCAAAACACATCCCAACCCCGAATGCGAGGCATCCGAATAAACAACAAAATCTTCGGTCTCGTCCGACAAGGACAAAATAGGTGCCTTAGTCAACTTTTCTTTCAAGAGTTGAAAGGCAGATTCTTGCTCGGCATCCCAAACAAACTTAGTCTCCTTACGCGTTAACTTCGTCATCGGCATGGCAATCCTAGAGAAATTCTCAATAAATCGCCGATAATAACCCACCATGAAACTCAACAATGGATGTTTCAAAATTACCTCACCAATCCACCCATTGAGACTCAAGTTCTCAAGTTCATACCGATTGGGATTCGAGGATCCCAACACCCATTGAAGCTCGAGTCTTCAACTCAACCCCTTCTTAACCAAGAAAGCATGAGACTTCCTCAAGTAAGGATACATCAATTTCCTTACTTTAAGCCTCTTTTACAACACTGGAAGGAAGATTCCTACCCGTGACCCAAACATTCTAAGTATCTCCAATGACTTAATCATAAGTCATCCTTTGAGATTCAAGGATCTCAATCACCAAATCCGCCTTTGAAGTTCGAAGACTTCGTTATCAAACACCGTTTGTGAAGTCCAAAAGACTTCCAACATCATTTATGAAGTTCCAAGACTTCATCCACCATCCATGTACATATTTCACCTATGCACATTTCACCCCTTTATATACATATTTCACCTATGTATATAACCATTTGCGTACAATGTACATTTTAACATTCACCCACTAACCATTCAATCTTTAACGGGTCCACAAGTATTTCTTCCGAATTCACCACCCCATCCAAAAATTGGATTTTTTTTTACCAAAGCCACAACCTCATGCATTTAAATCATATAAACATCAACATTATAACACCCTTAATGTTAATGGTCCAGCTTCACTGTATAACGTCACCAGATAGCATCGGGAAACCCAATTTATTTACATCTCTTCCACGATTCCAAGATTTTGAGCGAAAACACGACTAGTTATAAAAACTTGCCCGACATCTTGTTGATCACCTCTACTATACGATGTACATGAAGGAACTCTTCCATTATGCCACCCACCATGGCTTTCAATCGATGGTATTTCAACGTCATTTCTTGAATTCCCCCGATGCATGTGCCTTCACGCCCTTATGCCTTTCTCTCTACGGATAATAATCCACCAATCCTGTCGGGTGGTATCCCAGGAAAATCCTCTAGAAACATCTCCGCGTACTCGCGTACCACGGGTACATCGTCTAGTTCCTTCACTTCCTTACACTCGTCAATTACGTACACCAGATAAGCCTCGCATCCACGCCTCAAGTAATTTGCTGCCTTAATCATCAAGATGACGTTTGGCATCGGGGCGTCACGATCTCCAAAAACCTCGACTTTGCTACCATCCGGAGCCTTGAGTCGGATTATCTTTCATTTACATATAATTTGTGCTTCATTTTCTCAATTAGCCAATCCATACCTAACACGACATCGATCCCACCCAAAACCATAACAAACAACCTGACAGGGAACCTATGACCTTCTATTTTTTTTGTGGAATTGTCAACTACATCAGTCACTCTCGCAGTTCTTCCCTCAGCGGTTTCTACGCTAAAGGCCCTTGCTAGCTTACTGGCAGTGTACTTCACTCGTTTACAAAAAGTCACAGATATAAAACTCTTACTTGCACCCGAATCAAATAACACAGAAACAAAAGTGTTGTCAAGGATGAACGCACCTGACGCCACATCGGGGTCTACCCTGGCTTGGTCTTGCGTTAGTGCGTACGCACGAGTCTTTGCTCGGGGCCTCTCTTCTTTCCTTTCCGGGCCTTTCCCTTTCCCGGCTTCACCCATTCTCAGTTTCGGGCATTCCCTACTCAGATGATCGGCATCCACACAGTTATAGCACTTAAAGTGTTGTGGGCATTCACAGGAGTAGTGACCGGTCTTGCCACACTTAAAGCACAAGTTAGATCCCAGTCTACATTCACCTGCATGCTCCCTTCCACACTTCTTACAAACGGTCGGCTCATTCACCCGAGCCCTCTTATCGCGAGTCCCAAACATCCTTCCAACAGTTTGCTTGTTCGAGAAACTCGGTCTCTTCTTCGGTTCCTCAATGGCAACGATATTCAGCGCCAGATCATTGAATGCCACGCCGCTTAGTTCTACTACCGAATCATAGGTCGTAGGGGCGCTTGCCTTAACATTGGTGCGGACCTGGTCCGGCAGCCCTTGAATGTAACAGGAAATCTTTCTTTCCTCAGTCGTGATAAGGTGTGTCACCAGACGTGCCAGTTCAATGAACCGTGTGGTGTACTACCGGTGCGTCATGCTCTCGGCCTTAATCCCCAGAAATTCCCTTTCTACCTTTTCGATCTCATTTCTTGGACAGAAATTCTTGATCACTAAAGTTTTCAAAGCAGCCCACATCATCGCATCCACAACCTCGCTCCCTTTTGCTTGACGTACACCTTCCCACCAATGGGATGCTTCCTCTCTTAAGGAGTTATCAGCAAATTTCACAACTTGATCCGTTCGACACTCGCTCAGGTGAATGGCAGCTTCCATACGGATTACCCAATCAAAAGTAGCCACTGCGTCCTTCTTTCCAGTCAGGACCGGTGGGTCACATGCCTTAAAGGACTTATAGTCGCAACCACGGTCAAGCGGTTCATTGATTGCCTCAGTGTTCGGGGTGTCAACCGCCGTGTTAGACCCACCTTCCCCATTAACCTTCTTCAATGCTTCAGCTAACAGACCTGGCAGAGAAGTCTTCATCAACTCTGTGAACTCTCAAGCTATAGATGCTCTCAGTTCTGGTTCAAAAGTGAAAGGTTGTTCTTTAATCTGTGTCTGCTCAGTTCCATGCACACTAACCGCCGGTTCAGTGTGAACACTTCCTTCTTCACTATACTCTTGGCGTGCAGGGGTCCTGCCACGCCTACCATTTAGACCGCTGTAACATTTCTAATTTTAGTATTCATATTTTCAATTCAATGTAATGCATTTCGAACTCAATACTCGTGCACTGTCTTGTTCTATTTCCCGCCATAAACTAAATGCAATGATTCGATACAAATTCGCAAGTTTTACGCAATTATATACATTTAAACACTATGCAAGAAACTTTTTAATTCAAACTTATCAAACCTGAAAAGTCAAGGACTAAAAGTTGAAAATTTATCAAGAAACCCTAATTAGCACGGTCGTGCTTCGTCCTGGCACGGTCGCGCCAAGTGCCTCGGCACGATCGCGCGACTGGTCCTGGAACGATCGCGCCCGGTGCCTAAGCACGGTCGCGCCTATCTTGGCACGGTCGCGCCTGCGTAACTGTCAAAACATAAATGTAAATTAATCGCACGATTTCTGAGAATCTGTAACCGTCCTCCGTTTCTTTTCCCCTTAACGAGAGTTATACCATTTTCAAATTTTCACAACGCCTCAGTTTCATACTATCAAACTCGAAATCTCTCTCAAACTTTTCAAACAAAACTCGAATCCTCTCCTGAAACCCAAATCCTCCCAACCAAGAAAGGAATACGCATCTCCCGACTCTCTCCAAGACTCTTGACTCTCTGGCCTAGCCAGAATTGCAGCCGATGTAGCCGGAAGCCATTTTCTTCGTCGTCGGAACTCCGTTCTACCGTTCTTCATCGATTCTATACGCTTAAGGGTAAGTATACTCTCCATCTCATTCGTTTCAGTATCAATATCAAAAGCCCCCTATTAATCTGAGCTTTCATTACAGAAATCGTCCGAGTTAAGGCACGACCGTTCCGAGTTAAGGCACGGTCGTGCCTCGCGAATTGTCTAAGTTGGCCTCTGTTTGATCAGACCCGGTCGCGCCCCGACTAGCGCGGTCGCGCCCGTGGTTCGAGCGCGGTCGTGTCCTTCCCAGGCACGGTCGTGTCTAGGTCAGAATCTTTGATCAGAATTATTGTTGTTTTATTTTAATCTGTAAAATTCCAGATTAAGTTTTTAAATAAAAATAGTTAGTTTTATAAAAAGGTATTTGAAAAGATCAAATAATTAATCTTGGAATAAATGGAAAATCATTTAATTAAAAGTTTATAAAATTAAATTTGTTATTAAACTTTTCATTTAAAACATTTTATTTGTAAGTTACATACTTTATAAATAAATAAATAAAGATTATTTATTTATTCTTCATTTTAAATAAAAACATTTATTTATTTATTAAATTACATTTAACACATACTTTATTTTCATAATCAATGATTTTATAAATATTCTATTTTACTATTCAATTCCCAACCTTAATCAAAATGTTTCAAAAATATTTACTTCAAAACTTTATATATGTTATTCAATACTTTTAAATACAAATCAATAGTTTTATACACAAATTCAACCTTCATTTTTAGACTTAAACTTTGTGCACATATTTGATTCAATATACATTATTATCTAGCTTAACTCGTGCGTATCAAGGATTCTTATTTTATATATACTCTTTGTTAGCTACACTTCCATACCATGTGAGTATTCACAACCCCTTTTTACTCTTTTACACTTTTGGGGTGGAACATGAACTTTATACACATTACACATTTACATTTACACAAACAACACAAGTGCAAAATCCTATTTACATACATGTGTGCAAAATTTAAGCTTTGTGCCCGAGTGCTAGTTGTGCTAATCTTTGTGAAAACTTATGTGCAATCATTAACTATACAAGCCGACGGTTTTCAATGATAGATCTATTGAGTCTGACAAACCCACCCAAGTGGAGGTGATTGATACCGAAAACACAATTTGCATACTAGTTACAAAGGTTTGGTTGTACTTGATTACAGAATAGCTGCTCCCCATAAATGCCTTATTTTATCATGTCTTGTAAAGGATTTGTTTTCAACTATATGCTATCTATATACAACTTTGTTATACTTACCAACTTTTTAGTTGACTTTATTTTTTTCATGTTTCAGGCCCTAATATGTGAGAATGATTCAAGACGTGCTCAATATAGGATTTGCACTTAGCAATTTAAATCAAGAATTCTATGAGTTGTTTTTATGTTTCTTTGTTTGAATTTGGTTGTACTTGGATTATTTGTAATGGAAATTCGACTTTAATATATTTCAATTTAGTCAACCATGTGCTATGAACAGTCTACATGTCCCACCCCGATGATTCCGCCATCGGTCGGGGTGTGACAGATTGGTATCAGAGCCTTGGTTATAGGGAATTAGGTTATTAGACACCTTGACCTAGACTATAACTTTAGGACAACCACTTATGATGTACTTCATGATTATGTGCTATGTGCTACATGTTATATGTTACATGCTTAGTATGATTACTTATTATTTCATTTTGATAACTTATGTGTTTTAAATCCATGACTTATTAGGATATTCTTAATAATTAAATAAATAATATCCTTTCCTATATTCTAAAACCTCATAATATTTCTATCTTCTTTTCTATCTTTATCCTTTCTAAGCATGTGGAAAATTCTTGAAGCAAAAATCTTTAAAAAAAAAAATTTATTTCTTCGTTAAGGTTTTAAACTTGTTAAATTATTTGAGGACACGTGCAATCTGGAAGAGTGGAACCTGTATTTTGGGTTTTCTGTCTAGAAAAGCATTTCGCATAAATCCCAATCAACCGAGGGACCCGTATGCTTTCTTGGGAATTCCCGAGATGAGTGTTTACTTATAGGCTAAAGCATGTCTTCTTGAAAATTATATAAGTTTAATTAACCTTAATGTGCCATGGTATTCATGTGATTTTGTCACTTTTGAGTACAATCCAAACTAAGAATATCTATTTTTATTTTTGTTATCTCATTCTATTAAATCCTATCAAATCTCATAAGTTCTTACAATCCTTCTTATCTTGTGAAAATCTGTAGAATGCCTCCTCATCGTGCTCCCGCAACCAACGCCAACACCGACATTGCTACTATTCTTACCCAATTGGTGACACAACTCACCCAAGCCAATGGTGCCACCAATGGCAACAATGGTGGAAATGGAAGCAATAGTGGTAATAATGGTGGAAATGGTGGAAATGGTGGTAACAATCCATCTCAATGCACCTTCAAGCACTTCAACTCGTGCAATCCCCTCAAGTTCTTTGGTACCGAAGGAGCTATTGGACTCCTTTAATGGTTTGAAAGCATTGAGAATACCTTTCTCAATAGTGACTGTCCTGACAACCTCCGTGTTCATCATGCTACAAGTGTCCTACAAAAACGGGCACTTACATGGTGGAATGGGGAGAAAAGGAATAGGGGTGTTGATGTAGCTATGGCCTTACCTTGGGATGAGGTCAAAAGGCTTATGACCGAGGAGTTCTGCCCTCGAAATGAAGTGAAAAAGGTAGAAGCTGAATTTTGGGATCTTGCCCAAGATAGTGGGGAAAGCTTAGCATATACAACTCGGTTCCATGAGTTGAGTCTTCTCGTGCCCCACATGGTCACTCCTTTGTCCCGTTGTATCGAAAAGTATATTGGTGGGCTACCAAGACAAATCCAAGATACTATCTTAGGTAGAAATTCTGCTACTCTAGAGGATGTTATTCGTCTATCCGCTACCTTAACTGATAATCATGTAAAAGCTGGAACTCTTACAAAAAAGGGTTCTAAGAAAGTTTCTGAAACCGTAACCCCTCCTACTCACAACAAAGAAGCCACAACCGAGCCCTCTCGCAATAATAGAAAGAGGAAGGTTAGAAATTTTGCTGTGGTTACTCCTGCTGTTCCCGTCAACCAAGCTGCACCTATGGTTCAAGCGCCGGCTAAAAAGCCATATGTTGGGATCTACCCTCTTTGTGCCACCTGCAATTATCATCATCCTCAAACTATCCCATGTCGCCTTTGTACTCATTGTGGGAGATATGGTCATACTATCAATGTTTGTAGGGCCAAAGCTCTTGCGGGCCAAGTCCACCCTCCAAACCGAACCGTACCTCAAGTGACTAATCAAGGTGCTCCCGCCATTGCTAATGGGCATGCTTGCTATGAGTGTGGTGACCCGAACCATTTTCGTGATCAATGTCCAAGACTTGCAAATGCTAGACAGGGTGGAGCTCGTGGGCGTGCGTTCAACATAAACGCCAACGAAGCTCAAGCCAACAACGACGTGGTTAATGGTACGTTCCTTGTTAATAGTCAATATGCCTCCATTTTGTTCGATACCGGTGCTGATAAAAGTTTTGTGTCACTTAATTTTGAGCCTTTACTCGCAAAGACACGATCCCAATTAGAGAAAACATTCACCGTTGAAATAGCAAATGGTGACTCCCTTACCATTGAGTCCATTCTTTATGATTGCTCCTTAGAACTAAATGACCATTCATTCCCAATCAACCTTGTTCCAATGCCACTAGGAAGCTTTGATATTATCATTGGTATGGATTGGCTATCAAATCATCATGCCGAAGTCATTTGCTTTGAAAAGTGTATCCGAATTCCGCTACCATCAGGAGAAACCTTAAGGGTTTTTGGTGAAAAGCCTTGCAAGGGACTTAAGTTGATGTCATGTACTACCGCTCAAAAGTACTTACGAAAGAAGTACATTGCTTTCTTAGCTCATATTGTTCAAATGGATGTCAAGGAGAAGAGTATCCAAGACATTCCGATCATTCGGGATTTCCCCGAAGTTTTTCCTAAGGATTTATATGGTCTTCCTCCCGTTCGTCAAGTAGAGTTCCGTATTGATCTTATACCTGGAGCTAACCCCGTTGCTAGAGCTTCTTATCGTCTTGTACCTTCCGAAATGCAAGAGCTTGCAAGTCAACTTCAAGAGCTCTCCGAAAAAGGTTTCATTCGCCCAAGTCATTCACCGTGGGGTGCACCCGTCTTATTTGTTAAGAAGAAGGATGGATCATTTCGCATGTGTATTGACTACCGCGAACTCAACTAGCTTACTATCAAGAACCGTTATCCTTTACCTAGAATCGATGACCTCTTTGATCAACTTCAAGGTTCTACTTGTTTCTCAAAGATTGATCTTCGATCCGGTTATCATCAGCTTCGTGTTCAAGAAGATGACATTCCTAAGACTGCCTTCCGAACAAGGTATGGTCATTACAAGTTCATGGTTATGCCTTTCGGGCTAACCAATGCACCCGCAGTTTTCATGGATCTCATGAATCGTGTGTGCAAACCATACCTTGATAAATTCGTGATCGTCTTCATTGACGATATCTTAATCTATTCCAAGACTAAAGCCGATCATGAACAACACCTCAGATTGGTTTTGGACCTCTTGAGAAAAGAACAACTATATGCCAAATTCTCCAAATGTGAATTCTGGCTAAAGGAAGTTCAATTTCTTGGTCACATCGTCAACAACAAGGGTATTCAAGTTGATCCTGCTAAGACTGAAATGGTTAAGAATTGGAATGCCCCGAAGACTCCTACCGAAGTTCGTTCATTTCTTGGTCTTGCGGGTTATTATCGTCGTTTCATCTCAAACTTCTCAAAGATTGCTGTCCCTCTTACCGCTTTGACCCACAAGGGTAAGACTTATGAATGGGTACCGAAACAAGAAGAAGCTTTCCAAACCCTCAAGCAAAAGTTGTGCAATGCTCCCATATTGACTCTCCCCGATGGAAATGATGATTTAGTTGTCTATTGTGATGCTTCTAACCAAGGTCTTGGTTGTGTTCTCATGCAACGAGGCAAAGTTATCGCTTATGCATCAAGGCAACTCAAAGTTCATGAGAAGAATTATACGACGCACGATCTCGAGTTGGGTGCGGTCGTATTCGCGTTAAAGATTTGGAGACATTACCTATATGTCACGAAATGTGTGGTGTTCACCGACCACAAAAGTCTTCAACATATTTTCAACCAAAAAGAACTCAATATGAGGCAACGACGTTGGGTCGAACTCCTTAACGACTACGACTGCGAGATTCGTTACCATCCCGGCAAAGCGAATGTTGTAGCCGATGCTTTGAGTCGAAAGGACCATGTTATGCTTCATTGTGCCCGTATTCAAACCGTTATTCAAACCCGTATCTTAGAAGCTCAACACGTCTCGGTAACCGAGGGTAACATGTACGAAGAAATGTCATGTGGTGTTGAACTCCTTCTTAAATCAAAACCCAATGGCTTACTCTATTACTTGAACCGTATTTGGGTTCCCGATCGCGATGATCTCCGTGCATTTCTCATGAACGAGGCTCATAAAACTCGTTATTCTATTCATCCTGGTGCGGATAAAATGTACCAAGATCTTCGTCAACTTTATTGGTGGCCCGGTATAAAGAAAGACATTGCTCTTTATGTGGCCAAATGCTTAACCTGTTCCAAAGTCAAAGCCGAACATCAACGTCCATCTGGTTTACTCGAACAACTAGAAATTCCCGTGTGGAAATGGGAGAATATAGCTATGGATTTCATTACCAAGCTCCATCGCACCTCGAGTGGTTATGATAGTATTTGGGTAATCATTGATCGTCTCACCAAATCTGCTCATATCTTGCCTATCCGCGAAGACTTCAAGGTGGAGAAACTTGCCCGAATTTACATTGATGAAATTGTGAGCCGTCATGGTGTTCCCGTGAACATAATATCCGATAGAGACGCTCGGTTCACCTCTCGATTTTGTCAATCTCTCGAAAAGGCTCTTGGTACTCGATTGGATTTGAGCATGGCTTACCATCCGTAAACTGATGGTCAAACCGAGCGAACAATCCAAACTCTTGAAGACATGCTTAGAGCTTGTGTAATCGATTTTGGTGGCAATTAGGATTCATATCTATCCCTCATTGAGTTTTCTTACAACAATAGCTACCACACAAGTATCAACATGGCTCCATTCGAAGCTCTCTGTGGTCGCAAGTGTCGTTCTCCTATCTGTTGGAACGAGATTGGTGAAGCACAAATCACTGGTCCCGAGTTAATTCAAGAAACATCCGACAAGATTATTCAAATCCGTGACAATATTCGAGTAGCGAGGAGTCGGCAAAAGAGTTATGCCGACAAACGTCGAAAACCCTTGGAATTCCAAGTCGGTGACCTTGTTCTTCTAAAGGTGTCTCCATGGAAGGGCGTGATCCGTTTTGGAAAGAAAGGAAAGTTAGCACCTCGTTATGTTGGTCCATTCAAAATCCTTGAAAGGATTGGGAAAGTGGCTTACAAGCTCGAGTTACCTCCATCTCTTGGAAATGTGCATCCTACATTTCATGTATCTAATCTGAAGAAGTGTCACGCTGATGAAAATCTCCATATACCGCTTGACGACGTGCGCATTGATGAAACAATGCACTTCGTTGAAAAGCCGGTGGGAATCATGGATCGTGAAGTCAAACAACTCAAGCGAAGTCGCATTCCTATTGTCAAAGTTCGTTGGGAATCTAAGCGTGGTCCTGAGTTCACTTGGGAACGAGAAGACAAAATGAAGCTCAAGTACCCTCATCTTTTTACCGATACCGTCGCTTCCTCAAACTAAATTTCAGGATGAAATTCTCTCAACATGGGGAGACTGTAACATTTCTGATTTTAGTATTCATATTTTTAATTCAATGTAATGCATTTCGAACTCAATACTCGTGCACTGTCTTGTTCTATTTCCCGCCATAAACTAAATGCAATGATTCGATACAAATTCGCAAGTTTTACGCAATTATATACATTTAAACACTATGCAAGAAACTATTTAATTCAAACTTATCAAACCTGAAAAGTCAAGGACTAGAAGTTGAAAATTTATCAAGAAACCCTAATTAGCACGGTCGTGCTTCGTCCTGGCACGGTCGCAACAAGTGCCTCGGCACGATCGCACGACTGGTCCTGGAACGATCGCGCCTGGTGCCTAAGCACGGTCGCGCCTATCTTGGCACGGTCGCGCCTGCGTAACTGTCAAAACGTAAATGTAAATTAATCGCACGATTTCTGAGAATCTGTAACCGTCCTCCGTTTCTTTTCCCCTTAACGAGAGTTATACCATTTTCAAAATTTCAGAACGCCTCAGTTTCATACTATCAAACTCGAAATCTCTCTCAAACTTTTCAAACAAAACTCGAATCCTCTCCTGAAACCCAAATCCTCCCAACCAAGAAAGGAATACGCATCTCCCGACTCTCTCCAAGACTCTGGACTCTCTGGCCTAGCCAGAATTGCCGCCGAAGTCACCGGAAGCCATTTTCTCCGTCGTCGGAACTCCGTTCTACCGTTCTTCATCGATTCGATACGCTTCACGATAAGTATACTCTCCATCTCATTCATTTCAGTATCAATATCAAAAGCCCCCTATTAATCTGGGCTTTCATTACCGAAATCGTCCGAATCAGAATTATTATTTTAATAAGAAAAGATTTAATCGATTCCACTCTTAAACACGATTTCCATACAATTAAATTAGGTGAATTGACTCGTAACAACTCTGTAACCAAAAGCCCTATCAAATCCAGCGCTATAAATACAAAAATTGTTCAATTCGTGTCTGACTTGGAAGAGACACAGTCGCGCTAATCATCTAGCGCGACCGTGCCTCATGAAACGCGGTCGTGCCGAATAGCAGCGCGGTCTGTCCTCCTGTCCAGACCTAGTCATGCCCTCTGGGCTAATCTCTGTTGTGTCTAAGAATCATAGACACGACCGTGCCGAGCTAAGGCACGGTCGTGCCTCGCGAATTGTCCAAGTTGGCCTCTGTTTGATTAGACCCGGTCGCGCCCCGACTAGCGCGGTCCTTCCCAGGCACGGTCGTGTCTATGTCAGAATCTTTGATCAGAATTATTGTTGTTTTATTTTAATCTGTAAAAATTCCAGATTAAGTTTTTAAATAAAAATAGTTAGTTTTATAAAAAGGTATTTGAAAAGATCAAATAATTAATCTTGGAATAAATTGAAAATCATTTAATTAAAAGTTTATAAAATTAAATTTGTTATTAAACTTTTCATTTAAAACATTTTATTTGTAAGTTACATACTTTATAAATAAATAAATAAAGATTATTTATTTATTCTTCATTTTAAATAAAAACATTTATTTATTTATTAAATTACATTTAACACATACTTTATTTTCATAATCAATGATTTTATAAATATTCTATTTTACTATTCAATTCCCAACCTTAATCAAAATGTTTCAAAAATATTTACTTCAAAACTTTATATATGTTATTCAATACTTTTAAATACAAATCAATAGTTTTATACACAAATTCAACCTTCATTTTTAGACTTAAACTTTGTGCACATATTTGATTCAATATACATTATTATCTAGGTTAACTCGTGCGTATCAAGAATTCTTATTTTATCTATACTCTTTGTTAGCTACACTTCCATACCATGTGAGTATTCACAACCCTTTTTTACTCTTTTACACTTTTGGGGTGGAACATGAACTTTATACACATTACACATTTACATTTATACAAACAACACAAGTGCAAAATCCTATTTACATACATGTGTGCAAAATTTGAGCTTTGTGCCCGAGTGCTAGTTGTGCTAATCTTTGTGAAAACTTATGTGCAATCATTAACTATACAAGCCGACGGTTTTCAATGATTGATCTATTGAGTCTGACAAACCCACCCAAGTGGAGGTGATTGATACCGACAACACAATTTGCATACTAGTTACAAAGGTTTGGTTGTACTTGATTACACAATAGATGCTCCCAATAAATGCCTTATTTTATCATGTCTTGTAAAGGATTTGTTTTCAACTATATGCTATCTATATACAACTGTGTTATACTCACCAACTTTTTAGTTGACTTTATTTTATTCATGTTTCAGGCCCTAATATGTGAGAATGATTCAAGACGTGCTCAATATAGGATTTGGACTTAGCAATTTAAATCAAGAAATCTATGAGTTATTTTATGTTTCTTTGTTTGAATTTGGTTGTACTTGGATTATTTGTAATGGAAATTCGACTTTAATATATTTCAATTTAGTCAACCATGTGCTATGAACAGTCTACATGTCCCGCCCCGATGATTCCGCCATCGGTCGGGGTGTGACAACCGCCGGTACGACCTCCAGTACGGCCCCCACCACGTCTTCCGTTTCCTCTCCTTGCCATTTCGTTCTATAAGACAAGGAATCCAATGTCATCACGCTAGTTGACAAATAAAATTCAATAAGCACTGTAAGATGTTAATATACACTAGCCATCTGCAATTAACCATTACACTACCTTTCGATTTCTATTTGACCACCATTGTGATTCCATCAGAACACAAGTCCTTACCTAACCCTTTCTAAGGCATACTATACATGTAAATATATACAACCTTCATACCTGATGATGTGCCTCGAGTTACCCGTACTGGCATCCGCTTTTGGTCCCATTCACAGTTTAAGTTCAAACACTGGGAGTGTCTGAATCTCTCAAACTATTGCTCTGATACCAACTTGTAAGGCCCCAAACCCGAGAGGCCTAACTTGTTGGATTTACTCATTCACAAACAGTTCTTAAACTTGAATATCAAATAACGCAACGAAAAATACTTCAATAAAACATAACCATTACATTGTTTAACAAACGGAAGCGTAACATAGTCTATTACATAAACAAACATAATCTAATCTTAACGGGATGTCAGTCTTCATGATCAACCGGGTAACTCTTCTCGCTTGCCAAGCATCACCGTCCATCATCCATACCTGCCTTAACCTGAATGTTTATACTAAAAAGTCAGCTACGCTGGTGAGTTCTAGTTTTCGTTCGATTTAAGAAAATGGTCCATCATTCAAAACATTCATTAGGGTTTAACATCACGTATAAGAAAACAGGGCCTTTCGTTCATCATTGAAAACCTTCAAACATTTTTCCTCATCATAAACACATTGAACGGATCATTTGTTTAAAACATTTAACATTCATTTAAGTCATACATTACTGTCTAAATCTGTGTTACCATTCGTACCATCATTTATTATGGTATTGCCCCTTAAGGCTTAACTGCACGAAGACCGACAATACCATACATTCCGTCATTTTCCCCAAGGTTTAACTGCACGAGGACCGACAATACCCATCCAGTTGCCCCTATGGCTCTCATGTCCATAAACCGACAACCTCCATCGACGGCTATGGCTCACGGCCATAACACCGTCGGATCATAACTTAACCTTACATAAGGTCACGTTAACCCCTGAGTAACCGTCGTTACTCCCTACCAGTTGTACAACATCAAAACCATTGGCAGGCCACCAAGACACTGCCCCTGTTGCTCTTATGGCAACTATGACACGTTGTCCATAATCTACCACAAGGCTGGGAATTACATTCCCAGACTTCATTCGTCAATTCCATTCATTCGACAGATCAGATTTGTAATGTCTTCTTTAAAACATTTGCCCTTTTTCTTTTCTTTTCATAAAACCTTTCATTCATTTTTGAAACCCTTTACCTTTAGTTTAAACCATTTCTTTATAAACATTTCGTTCATAAACATTCCATTCATAAAACTTTCTTTCCATAAACCGTTCATTCCAAATCATTTCATTTCGCAAACATAGTTTCATAAGCATCATTTTATAAACATAGTTTCATAAACATCGTTTCATAAAAACATCATTTCATATGTATGCACACCAGCCCGAAAACATTATATAAAACATTTAAAAGAGGGCTTCTAGAACTCACTTGATAAGCTAGTCTTGGTTGTCCTAAACAAGGGCCTAACAACGTCACGTACGATATGAATTTGATAGTTAAATACACATCAAACCCAATCCTGACTCTAACGGTTTAACCATTCTAAACATACTAACTTTACTTAAACAACCTGATGCCTGCGCACTTAGCAAGTGCGCAGACCCTGCTTCCTACGTACTTGATAAGTACGCAGGATCCTCTTCCTGCGTACTTGATAAGTACACAGTGCCCTCTTCCTGCGTACTTGATAAGTACGCAGGACCTGCTCCGTGTACGCACGATCTGTTTCTTCACAAAACCCTAACTTTGCATTCAGGTCTGATCACGTCAAGATCCCAAACCTGTTCACATTCAAAACGTTTGTTTTCCATTAAGGAACTCAAATCTATGTTTATCTTTCAGTTTTATCCGTGAAAACGTTACCTTTTCACCCAAAACCCGAAAAACCCAAAAACGAACAAAAACTCATATTTAGGCCCGATCGTTACCTGAATCGAGTTTCTGATCCGGAGGTTCTTCTCACGAGCTATGGAGCAACACTTTGCTGAAATCTCGGGTCGATCCGCCAACTTTCTCTCTCTACGGTTTCTCTCTCTAGAACTTGCAATTGAGAGAAATCATGGAGGTCTATGCTATTTATAGGGGAGGCTCCCCTTCCAGTCCGCCGGCCCATCCGGCCCGACCCGACATACCTCGTTCGTTTATTTCGTCATTTTAACTGTCGTTTTATTTTTGGGATGTTACAGTGCACAACACAACTTCTGTTTATAGTAAATAATGGTTATATTAATTCATTCAAGTCAGAGTATAATAAAAACCATTTTCAGCTTTTAAATCATTTTATAAAAATACAAGTATTCACCTTGACAGAGTCTTGGCTTAGGAAGCTTTTAGAAAGAATGTCCTAGTGGGCAGCGTCTCTGTGTAGATCGTCTAGTTGGATTCTCCAAATGAGCGTTTCCTAGCTTCTTGGTTTCTTTTAAAGTGAAACGGCACTTCCGAAACTTAAACGTACAAGCGGGAATGGATTAGTGGGAGTGGAATAAGTGTAATTGGCTATAGAATACGAGTTTGAGTGTGAGAAAATGTCAAAACCGGACTTGCTATTTATAGTGGATTTTGGCGGCTGTGACGGACCGTTATGGGTGGTGAGGGTCCGCCATCGCTGGATCGTAACGGACCGTTACCGGTGGTGACAGTCTGTCACCGTGTTAGGGTTAGCGAGTCAGCTGACACGCGTCATCCTCCGGTTGAATTGCTGCTTGACGGACCGTTACAGAGCCGTGACAGTCCATCATAGGGTTTCCATGCGTCAGAATCAACCCGTTAGTTACCGGAAATGTGGCATGTCATTATTGCATACATGGCCAACCCGTAACGGACCGTTACGGGCTGTGATGGTCCATTACAGTCCGATTTTTAAAGTTTTTCACTTTTTGGTCCTTGATCTTTTATATAATTACACTTCTACTCCCTTAACTTTTATTTTTGGCGCGAAAAATTTTCAAATGTTACGTTCTCCCCACCTTTTGAATAATCTCGTCCATGAGATTACTGGAACAGATGCGGATACTTTTTCTTCATTTTTGGTTCTATTTCCCACGTGTATTCAGGACCACATCTAGAATTCCACTTGACTTTGACAAGCTTTAATCTTTTCTTCTTTAGCTTTAAAGTCTGACGACCTACTATTTGTAGAGGTTGTTCTATAAATTTTAATTTTTCGTTTACCTCTATATCTTGTAGAGGCATTATCAAAGATTCATCAGCTAGACATTTACGAAGATTAGATACATGGAATACATCATGTATACCACTCATCTCTTTTGGTAATTCTAACTGATAAGCCACTGGTCCAATTCGTTTAATAATTTTGAAGGGTACAACAAGTCGAGGACTTAGTTTACCCTTCTTTCCTAATCGAACAACACCTTTCCAAGGTGATACTTTTAATAACACTTTGTCTCCAATGTTAAATTCCAGTGGTTTTCTTCTTTTATCTGAATAGCTCTTTTGTCTATCTCTTGCTGCTTTTAATCTTTCTTGTATTTGAGCTACTTTATCAGTTGTTTCCTATACAAGCTCAGGTCCTGACATTTGGTTTTCTCCAACTTCAGCCCAACACACAGGAGTTTGGCATTTCCTTCCATATAAGGCTTCAAAAGGTGCCGCCTGAATGCTGGTGTGATTACTATTGTTGTATGAAAATTCCATTAGGGGTAGGTGATCATCCCAACTACCACCTAAATCTATCACACAGGCTCAAACCATATCTTCTAAAGTCTGAATTGTTCTTTTGCTTTGTCTATCTATCTGTGGATGATAGGCAGTGCTTAAGTTTAGACGAGTTCCCATGGCCTTTTGGAAACTTTACAAGAATCGAGATGTAAAACGACAATCTCTGTCTGACATATGGATAATGGCACTCCATGTAAACATACAATTTAATTTACATAAAGATGAGACAATCTATCCATACTGAAAGTTTCCTTCATTGGAAGAAAATGAGCAAATTTACTCAATTTGTCAATGATAACCCAGATAGTATCATTTCCCCGACTGGTTCGAGGATGTTTAGTAATAAAATCCATTGTTATCATCTCCCAATTCCATACTTGTATTTCTAATTGTTGCATCAAACCAGAAGGTTTCTGGTGTTCTGCCTTTACTTGGGCGCAAGTAAGACATTTTGCAACATATATCGCAATATCTTTTTTCATACCAATCCACCAGTAGTTATCCTTCAGATTTTTATACATTTTATCACTTCCTGGGTGTATCATATATTTTGATTTATGTGCCTCTTCGAGTATTCTTTCTTGAGGATTTTTGGTGATCGGAACCTAGATTCTTTTATTCATACGAAGTATTTCATCGTCTCCCTTTACTAATTTCTTAATCATGTTCTCCATTCCTTCTTGTTCTAAGTCTTCTTCTGTTTGAACAGAATGTTGAGCATCTTTTATTTGAGACAAGAGATCAACACGAAGTTCAAGTCTGAAAGAACGAACCCGTTTAGGTTTCTCTCTTTCTTTTCTACTTAAGGCATCTGCAACAACATTTGCCTTACCTTCGTGGTAACAGATTTCTCAATCATAGTCACTCAAGATCTCTAACCATGTTCTTTGTCTCATGTTTAGTTCCTTCTTACCAAAGATATATTTCAAACTTTTATGGTCAGTATAAAGTATAAATTTAACTCCATAGTGATAGTATATCCATAATTTCAAGGCAAAAATTTTGGCACCTAACTCTAGGTCATGAGTTATATAGTTCTTTTCATGAGTCTTTAACTGACGAGATGCATAGGCAATAACTATATTCTTTTGCATCAACACACAACCTAGACCATTATGAGAAGCATCACAATATACTACAAAGTCTTCATTGCCATCTGGCAAAGCTAATATAGGTGCATGAGTCAGTTTCTCTTTTAGAGTTTGAAAAGCTTCTTCTTTCTTGGTGCCCCATTCATACTTTATATTTTTGCGAATTAAGGTAGTTAAAGGAACTGCAATCTTTGAGAAATCCTGAATGAATCGTATATAGTATCCTGCAAGACCCAAGAAACTACGGACTTCAGTTGGAGATTTTAGGATTTCCCATTTGGATATAGCATTAATTTTGGATGGGTCTACTTGAATACCTTCTGCATTCACTATATGACCCAGAAAATGTACTTATCTAAGCCAAAATTCACACTTAGAGAATTTAGCATACAATTTCTCTTTTCTCCGAAGTTCAAGCACTATTCTGAGATGATTTCCATGATCTCCGCATTTCTTGAATAAATAAGTAAATCGTCAATTAAAACGATTACAAATTTATCTAGATAGGGTTTACAGATACAGTTCATCATACCCATAAATGCAGCAAGAGCATTAATAAGTCCAAACGGCATAACCGTGAACTCATAATGTCCGTATCTGGTTCGGAAAGCTGTTTTAGGAATATCTTCTTCTTGAACTTTTAGTTAATGATATCCCGATCGAAGATCTACTTTAGAAAAATGGCATGCGCCTTGTAATGGATCAAATAGATCATCGCTTCTAGGAAGAGGATAACGATTCTTAATTATTACTTTATTTAGATCCCGGTAATCAATGCACATCCGCATTGTACCATCTTTCTTTTTAACAAAAAGAATTGGAGCACCCCAAGGAGATGAACTTGGGTAAATGAATCCTTTCTCAAGCAATTCATCCAATTGATTCTTCAATTCTTTCATTTTAGTTGCGGCTAATCGGTAAGGAGCTATGGCAATTGGTGTTGTTCCTGGTACAAGATTGATTTTGAATGCTACTTCTCTTTCGGGTGGTATACCTGGTAATTCATCTAGGAATACATCGGCATAATCATCTACTACCGGTACATTTTCAATCTTTTTTTTCTTTTGTACTGGTAGAAACTTGAACCAAGTATGCAATGCATCATTTCTGAAGGCATTTGGTTGCTTTCAACATCGAAATAATTCCCAGGGGTCGTTTTGTTTGTCGCCATAAAATGATAAAGATTTTCCAGGAGGAATTCAAATTTCTATAGCTTTTTTATCACAAAGGATATGGGCTTGGTTACTTGCTAACCAATCCATTCCGAAGACAACATCAAATTCTGCTAATGTCATAGGCATTAATTGCATAGGCATGATGTGTCCAGATATTGGGATACTATAGTCATCTAAGAATTCAGAAATTTTAACGAGATTTCCTTCGGTCGTTTCTACTTCATAAATATTATCTAGTGGAACTAAGGGTTTGTTTAATAGATTACAAAATTTATAATCTATAAAACTCAAATTTGCACCAGAGTCAAATAATACTCTTGCATGAATATTGTCAATGAGGAATGTACCAGTGACTGCTTCTGGAACAGCTGCAGCATCACGAGTATTAAGTACGAAAGCTCATACATTTTTTCTTGTTTCCTTCATTGGCCTTTGTCCCACTAGATCCTTCGGATGTAAACTTTGGCAGGATGATTTAAAATGGCCAGTCTATCCACAATTGAAAGAGGAGATGTTTTCCTTCTTTGGGCAGTTTTCAAAGACATGCCCATTCTGCTTACAAAAATGGCAATAGTATTTCTTGAAGAAGCATTCTTCGTTATGCCTCTTCTTGCAGATTTTGCATTCAGGGATGGAAGGGTTAAATCCTCCTTTGGCAAGCTGATTTTTCTTCTTCCAAGGAAAATTATTTTTCTGACTATCCGTACCTCTTTTGGCCAATTCTCTTGTCTTTCCTTCTTCTTGTTTTCTTATCATACCGTCAGTTAGAATTCCTCCTAACTGTACGGAAAAAGCAATGGTCTGAGGCATAGTAGCCTTGACCATATCCCTTATCTCTTTCACAAGACCCCAAATATATCTTTTGTTTAGATTGGATTCGGGGGTTGAGAGGTGTGGAACTAAATGAGCATATTCGAACATCTTGGAGACATACTCCTGATGTTTAGTTCCCTCTATACGGAAATTCAAAAATTTTATTTCAATTCTCTCTATCTCATTAATGGGACAGAATCTTTGGATCACCATTTCCTTAAATTCTTCCCACTCCATGGAATAGGCTTTGTGTCTACCCATGGCTTGAATAATAGAGTTCCATCACACCAATGCTTCATCTTTAAAAAGATTTGATGCATAAAGCACCATATCTTCATCACCACATTTGCTGATGGAGATAACAGATTCGGTCTTTTCTAACCATCTTAAGGCTGCAACATCACCCTCATTCCCGTCATATTCCAGAGGTTTACATCCCTGGAATGCACATAACGCACATCCCTTCTTTCTCTTCCTCTTCTTACTAACTTCTTCATCATTGCTTGATGAATTATCTCCATTTGAACTATGGCTTTCTTCCCGGTTGTTTTTAGATTCAACAAGTTTATTTTTCACTTTATCTTCTTTTATAGCTTTTAGAATTTTAGGAAGAACTTCCTCTATTCCTTCTACAACCATTTTCTTTATCTCTGCTTTATGTTAAAGTTGTTCAGATGTTTCATTTTGGATTTGTTTGCTCTTGCCCCTTATATTATGAGAAATACCTTGTTTCGACATTCTATTCACAAGAGGAATTTTATTAATATTTGGAATATATATTACAAAGATCGGAAAGGAAATTTACATATAACCCTGGTTACGGGCATTTTCTAGCATTTGTCTTAATGCTATATTATGGGCGTCTACAGATGGTAATCTATGATTTTCTCTTTCTAATTCGGCTACTCGTTCTTGTAAGGCTCTAATATGATTATTATCAGAACTTTCCTCATTTTCTTGAGGATTTTGTACATTTGTAGGCTCATAATACTCACATGGCCTATTAGAATCTTCTCTTTCTTCTCCTTCAGGAACATGATTATTTTTATAAGGGATTTCAGGTAATCCATGATAATAGTATGGATTATAATATGGATTTTTTTCATAATCCGGATTCCAGCTTGTAGCCGTTGGAGCATAATGAAAACTGATAGAAGGTACATAAGGAATCATTAGAGGCGTTAATTCTCTTTAGCTCCGATAAGTACTTTCTGTATGTTTTAAACTGGTTACAGTTTCTAAATCCGTTTCATTCGTTGGTTGGAACTCATATCCAGGTGGAGCATATTTTTGAACTTAGAAAGTACCTTTTCCTTTTCCAGTCATCTGAACAAAATAAAATACTTTTATTTATACTTTATATTTTACATACTGAAATAGTAAATTATTACATTTTGTAGACTAGGGTGCTAATCGTTCTAGAGTAGTAGCACCAACTAAAATGTTCCCAGGAAAGAATGACGGGTCTAGGAGAGATTTATACACCACTCTTTTCTTAGACACAACATTCAGTTTTCTAGATAACTACATACCGGTCGGATGGTTACCCTAGGTCTATAGTTGTCACACCCCACCCCAGGCATCCCCCGGATGTGTGCGAGCCCGATTGGTATCACATTTGAACTTTGATTTCAAAGTTTTTATAAATACAACAGAAGTATACTCAAAAGGATCGTTTCGACATTCTTTCAACCTCAAGGGTTGTATTTGTAAATATCAAAACTCAGTTTGAAGACAAAAGTTTTATATTTACTTTATAAACGTAGGGATTTAAATACCCTTTTTCATTTTTTATTACAAAACAGAGTTTGAAATCAAATACATATATAGCGACCGGAAATAGTACTATCCAGGGTTGATCAATCCCCTGGTCCTATCTTCTTATTCTTTTCTTTAGGGTTTTCTATACACGAGGCCTGAGAATCCAACGTGCAAGTTATCCTTTTCATAGGTCAGATCTGATGTCTGCCTCTCACTTTTCCAATCTTGGGTCAGATCTGATGTCTACCCATACCCCATTCTTATTTCAATTTTTTCAATTCCTGAAAACATTTTGAAAATAAAACGTCAGCGCGAACGCCGGTGAATACAATTATCTGGATGATAAAATCAGTTGGCACAAACAAGTATTAATTTCAAAATCACAACTTTATGTTCAATCCACACATTCATCAGGCCCGCCCTGTTCGATCATACCACAGTATACACTGGCGTCATGTCTTATAACAATGGACAAGTTTGCCTCTGAAGTTGTTATAAGATAAGCATCAGCCGCAGTCTGGGAATTTCACCCGAGAACCGTGTATCCCTTGCTAGTTTTATGCATACCTATGGCCTGAATGATTTTTTCATAGAAGAACGTTGAGCATTATTCCCTTAACCTTTAGTTTGGACATTTTCGTAAATAAAATGTTTGACACAAGTTTTCAGAGAGATAAAGTATTCACCTTGGTTTATAGGAATGAGCCTCTAAGTTGAAAGCTTATAGACTATCTTCTTAACTTGATTTTTCTAGCGTATCAGCACCTCTATGAGCGTTTCTCTTAAACTGGGCACTACAACGAGCGGGAGTTGGACCGGGATCGTCGGGAGCGAGCTAGGACGTCTCTGTAACAGATTGGTGAAGAGAGAATTGGTGTTGGTGTGAAGAATGGAAATGAACTCGACCATCTATTTATAGATCAAAACTTGAGCCCGTGACGGACCGTTACGGGTGGTGACGGTCCGTCACCAGACTAGGGTTCGCGAGTCATCAGGCACGTGTCACCGTCTGGTCAAATTGTGGCGTGACGGACCGTTACCAAGCGTGACGGTCCGTTACGGCTTGATCATGGTGCACCCGGGTGAATCTAGGGTTGTGACGGACCCTTACCAGGCGTGATGGTCCGGCATAGGATTTCCAAGCGTCAGAATTCATTCCTTAGTCACCGGACATGTGGCGCGTCACCAGGGTTCGCGTGCCTAGCCCGTAACGGACCGTTACCGTATGTGACGGTCCGTTACCGTTGGATTTTCAAGTTTTCTACATTTTGAACCTTGATCTTTGGTATATTTACACTTATAGTCCTTGTGGTTTGTACCTTAGTCAAATCTTGGACATTTTTCTGGCAGGTGTTACCTCCTCCCCACCTTGTTTTAATCTCATCCTCGAGATCATTCGAACAAGCGAGGATATTTTTTTTTCATTTCAGACTCCAGTTCCTACGTGTACTCAGGTCTACGTCTGAAGTTCCATTTTACTTTCACAATCATCAGTTTCTTTCTTTTCAATCTCTTTTCCTGCCTATCCTTGATTTGCAAAGGTTGTTCCACAAATCTTATTTTTTTCATCTACCTCTACGTCTTGTAGGGGCATTACCAGAGATTCATCTGCCAAACACTTGCGTAGATTTGACACATGTAATACATCGTGTACTCCATTCATTTCTTCAGGTAATTCGAGTTGATAGGCCACAGGCCCAACTCTTTTTAAGATTTTGAATGGTCATACGAATCTAGGACTTAATTTTCCTTTCTTCCCAAATCTTATAACGCCTTTCCATGGTGAAACTTTCAACAAAATGTTATCACCGACGTTAAATTCTAATGGCTTTCGTCTTTTATCAGCATAACTCTTTTGACGATCACGAGTCGCTTTCAATCTATCTTTTATTTGAATAACTTTCTTAGTCGTTTCAAGGACTATTTCAGGTGTGGATAACTGATTTTCTCCTATTTTGGACCAACAGATCGGAGTTCGACATTTACGATCGTATAAGGCTTCAAAAGGAGTGGCCTGTATAGTTGTATGATAGCTATTATTATAGGAGAATTCCATTAGAGGGAAGTGGTCATCCCAACTTCCTCCAAGATCAATAACACAAGCCCTTAACATGTCTTCGAGAGTTTGGATGGTTCTTTCACTCTTACCGCCTGTTTGAGGATGGTAGGCAGTGCTAAGATTCATTTTTGTACCTAGAGCTTTATGGAAACTTTGCCATAATCGAGAAGTAAATCTACTATCTCTATCTGACACAATAGATAGTGGCACACCGTGTAATGATACAATTTCATTAACATACAATTGTGCCAGCTTATCCATGCAGAATGTTTCTTTCATTGGAAAAAATGAGCAGACTTAGTAAGTCTATCAATAATAACCCATATTGTATCATTCCCACGACTGGTTCGGGGAAGTTTAGTAATGAAATCCAGGTTATCATCTCCCATTTCCAGACAAGAATTTCAAGTTGCTGTAACAAGCTAGATGGCTTTTGATGTTCAGCTTTAACTTGAGAACATGTTAAACATTTTGCAACATAGATAGCAATATGTTTCTTCATTCCTATCCACCAATAATTGGCTTTTAGGTTCTTGTACATTTTATCGCTTCCAGTATGCATGATGTATTTAGATTTGTGGGCTTCAATAAGAATTTCATTACGAACGTTTCCATATATAGGAACCCAAATTCTCTTATTCATTCTAAGAATTAGATCATTACCCTTGACCAATTGGTCAATCATTGTAGGTCCTAGCGGGTCTACGGATCGATCTCACACGTATATCACGCAACGAATACTCGTAGTGCGGAATCCTAACGAGTAAACGCGCCTCGAACAGATAAGAACACACGATGAATACAAAATACAAGATTCACTAAAAGCTCCTTGTATTTCTTCAGATAAATGTGCTTACAAAATATCAGATTATTGCAAAATACAAAGACAAATCACTATTTATAGGAAATACTAACTGCCACAGGTGAACTTATTAAGTTCGCCACACACATGGCATAGGCGAACTAGTTATGTTCGGCTGTTACAACACTTAACTCAATAAAGACTAATTATAATACTAAAGATAACACAAGACCTATACAAAGCTAGATGTCACACACAAAATGTCCTAACAGACTCCCCATTGACATTAGCTTGGTCTTTAATCTTCAGTTGTTCTTCTGACTCTCCAAAATCTTGCTTACAGCATATAATTCTTGATTAATACATAACTGTAACACCCTCTTGTATTGCATAGCATGTTCTATCCATTCATCTGTATACATGATCTCTTTTCTATTCAAAGTCTTCTGATCTTTCATTGAAATGTTAATCAGATTCAAAGCATCATACAATCTATACAAATTCTTCCCATCTTTATCTTCAATCACAGCTTCTCGAGTGTCAACATCTACAAACCACCACTTTATATTCCCTAAGAAATCTTGTGGAACTTTCTTTAAAGGAATCTTCTTCAAAGTCTTTACTGGTTTATATCTGTACTCAATCACTTTCTTATTTAATACGATGTCTTTAACCTTTTTCCTTACTCCTTTCTGAGGTTTCAAATACTCAAACTTTCTAGAAGTACTATCTTTCCTAATCAATCTGGCTATTGCATTAGCCATACCATTCCCAGATCTGTTTATCAAAGGTTTAGAAGATAACCCATTCATCTCACATTGAGGCAAAGAATTCAGATATTTCAATCTTGGCTTCAAATATTGAACACCATTGGTTCTTTTTATCACAATCAGTTTAAACTCTTCCTCATAAAACCAACTCAGAAATCTTCCATTGCAATGACTATTGTTCACATACTTCTCTTTTTGAACAGGTGACGGTGGTATGACAGGCAATACTTTCTTCCAGCTTCTAACTAATTCTAACCACCTCTCCTTAGTCATTCAATATTTTTTATAAAGAATAGGCTCTTCATGCTCTTTAGATTCAACATTTGGAGTAACATGCTTAATAATCTCAGGTTATTATCCATAGAATCTTCAAGATCATCAGAACTCATCTCATAAGTCATGTTGTCTTGAACAAAGTCTAATGTTACAGTCACTCCACTACATCCTTCATAAGTCACATTAGCTGCATCCTTCTTTAGCTCTACCTCCATTATCTCTCCCTCTTCAATATCAGAAACATCTTCTTCATCATCAAGAAATTCATCTAGATTAGACAGACACTCAAGCTTATCACCCAAATCAGCATCAGAATCTTCATAGAAAGAATCATCTAACATATCAGTTATGGTTTGAATATATTTGTCTTGTTCACTATCTTGGATATCGTCTCCAGAAACAGAATCACTATGCACCATGGATATTGGAACTATATCAAGAGCACCTCCCGTAGAACCACCAGTAGCACCACCAGCGTCTTGACGTTCACCTCTTTTTCTATCCATGTCTGGTTCATCATCATTGTTCTTTTGAAATTTATCAGTATGACAACTATCCTTCCCAGGCTTCTCTAATTTCACCCGCTGAGCGTCAAGGCGCTCTATCACTTGTGATAACAAAATTTTCATTTCAGCTATTTGGCCATTCTGGGAATTGATTTGTTGTTGATGTGTAGAATCACTTGCTCGCAAAACATCAATTTGACCTTGAAGCCCTACAACCTGTGCTTCCAAGGTAGATACGTTTTGTTCCAATACTTGTATCTTTTTATCTTATTCACTAGAAGTAATCTTTGCTTGTGATGTAGATTGATGAGGTACAGATGGAGTAGCAGTTAGAGTAGGATTATGTGATGGTGTAGGAGTAATAAACAATGAATCCACAAAAATATTATCATCATTCTCATTAGAAATACTTGCTATAACTTTTGTTTTCTTGGAAACTGGAGGATCAGGAACATATTCAGAATCCGAAGATTCATCTTGTAATTGTCTCTTTCCATGTACAGCACCAGGAGGAGGACCCCGAGCTGACTTTCTCCTTGGTAATTTCCTTTCAACTCTAGGATGTTTAGCCAACTGAACATAATGTTCAGGGCTAAAGTCTGTTATAGTTTCCTCTGAGTCAGTTGACTCATCAGTTGATTCATTCTCTTTCTCAACTTCTTCTCCTGAACTAGAACTTGAGCTAGTGTCAACAGATTCTACATTCTATGCCTATGGTGATGGTGGATTAACATCCAAGTTCTCATCATGCACTACAAGTTCTACATGGTCATTAACAGGTTCAATTTGTTGTTCAATTTCAGGATGAGCTTGTTCTGGTTGTTGTGGCTGTTCAGGTTGTTGTTGTTGCACTTGTGGTTGTTGTGCTTGTTGTTGTGCTGGTTCTTGATCTTCCTCAGCATTTATCCAGTTATCATTCAGAGGAGCCACATAATTAGGGTTAACTATGTGTCCAAATAAAGGAGTTCGAACTGGTATCCATGCAGGATTATCTCTCTTAATATTGTAACAATCATAAAATATCCTTTTAGTCATTGGAGTCAAAGTGAGTCTCGGATTCAATTGTGGAAAATTAGGAATGAGGTGATTGATGATGACCTGTAGAAATCTAGGGTACATAATGAAACCTTGACCCGCAGGTGGTGTCATCTGTGCAACCAACTCTTTGTAGATATATAAAGCAAATTTGAACGGTCTGTTCAAAGTCAAAGCGACCATAGCTACTTGTAAAACCGACTTCAACCCATCTGCTCTAGCTCTCCTTCGTGACAAGCATCGGATTATAACATGCATGAAGTACCGCCATTGCCCGACTAGACCACCCTTTCTGGCTTGTGAATCATTAGCCTTGTCCCTATAACCCATCCTATGAAAACATCCGGTTATCAACGGATTAGGCAAGCTAAGAGGATCTTCTGCAGCACCTGCCAAACTCAAAGCTTCTCCAATTGTTTCCACTGATATTGCAATCTCTTGGTTATTCACAGTAGCCTGAATTACATTTGAATCAACCGTACAGTCATGGTCAGTTGTATCCCAAAACTACTGAATATATTGTAGGCTTATCACAGGGTTAGCAGATAAAGCTACTCTCAGTCTTGATCTGTTCAAAAATGTAATGATTTCTCTATAATTAATAGCTTCTAAATGGTTAGGATAAAGTAGAGCCACTTGATTATGTTTATATTCAACCCTTCTATCCATAACATGTTCAATAAAATTGATTAGACTTTAATATTTAAAAAAAAAAGAAGTAAAACAAACAAAAAAAATAACAACGAAAAAAATAACAAAAAATGCTAAGTCTGAATCACTAAGGCACCCTGTGGCGAACTTAATAAGTTCGCTAAAAGTTCTTGTGGCGAACTTAAACAAGTTCACTAGAACTCATAGCCTTCTCAGAAATTTGAAATTTTCACAACAGATGATAATATCATGATTCAATGTAAGAAAGTCATTCGCCAACACACGATTAACATTTTTAAAACTTCAATTTCAGTTTTAAACCAACAACACTGTAAGAATAAAAAACCAACAGTTACAAAACAAACCCTAGCATGAAGAACAGTCGATTTGATCTATTTACTGCACGAAAACTTGTAAATATACTTTCAATGAATTCGCAAAACAATTTGGAAAAAGAATAATCTGGCACCAAGTTCTTGTCTGGACATTTCATCAGAATGTGACCAACTATTCCGCAATGAAAACATGCACCTTTTTCCTTGTATACACGAGCATACTTTTATTTCTGAACACTTACTGAACCAGATGATTCACACTGAGAGACAGTGTTAGACGATTGAACAACCTTGGGTTTATCAGCTTCAACCTTTTCTTTTATAAACTCAACAATTGAAATATTCTCAATTTTATTAATCTCTTGAAAATCAAATCCAGCACTCACAAAAGCTTTTTAAAGATTTAGGTTTTGGTTGCTTAATGTCTTCATCAGGTTCTGTCAAGATGCACCTATCTCTGGTGACTTTCTTGACCACAATAGGTTCATTAACCTTACACTCTTTGACTTTACCTCCAACCTTCTTTGAATCAAAAAATTCATCCACACTGGAATCATCATAAACCATGCCTTCTCCTATCACCGGATTAACCTTGAGAACAGTTTTTGGCTCTAGATCTTCTTCAGTTACTACTTCAACGCTTCTACTTGTGTAGTTTCCATTGAATGGAGGACAGTAACCAACTCCCCCAACAGCTTTATCATCCTGTTGTGAACAATAACCAACTCCACCAACTATTTTCTCACCACTAGCTTTCTCATTATAATATTCTAACAAAAAACTGGAATTCTTATAACCCTCAAGCTTTTTCATCAGCTTGGTGACTTCACTCTGTGACTGGGCAAGTTCATTTATTTTCTTTTCATACTTAGAGTATGCCACATTAATGTGAAAAGCTTGTTCATTTACTTTTGATTGTAAAACTTTGATATCATCTTTCAATGATTCAATTCTTGTATTTAAAAGCTTCTAATTTTCTTTCAAAGTTTGATTGGTTTTGTAGCTTGCCTTCAAGTCACAGATGAGGTTAGTATTGTCATCACACAATCTCAGAATTATTAAATCAAAATCAATACATTTAGAATAACAAACAAAGACAACCTCATTTACCTGTTTAGAATCAGCCATGTATGCATTGGCTTCAGCAAACATCTTAACAACTTTCTCTGTCAGTTTCCTATAGCTACATTATCATTCATCAGATCTTCATTAGTCACTTTTTCTTTCACACTCTGAGTTGTAGATTCATCATTTTCAGTAACATTCCCAGAGTCACTCGAGTCACTGTCTGAAGAACTATTATCAAAACATGCATCAGTATGAACATCAGCAAGAAAAGCTTGACTGACACGAGCAACAATATCTTCAAGATGAATTCCGGAATCATAATTTTCATCCTGTTTGTGAAATCAATGCTGTAGAAGAACTCTGATTATTCTGATTGTTCTGGTTTCCTAAAGAAGTACTTTTATGGTGAGCTTTAGGTTTGGTACATTCCCTAGCAAAGTGTCCAAATTCTTGACAATTATAACACTTTACTTTAGATTTATCCAATCCCATATTTGTCTTGTTTGTCGCTCCAATAAACTTCTTTACTGTTTTCTTCAGATGTTCCTTGCCATGTCTCATCCACAATACCATGTTCCATTGAATGTTCATTTCTTCAAGAGCATCCTTATCCAATTGCTTGAAATCTTCTTCTATCATATCCAGATCAGTAATTTTTCCACCAATAAAATTCTCATACGAAGTTAAAAACGAAGCAATCATGGCCATCATGTCATCAACAGCTTTAAAAGACACCTTTTGAGAACACGAATGAGTATCATTGTGACAATTCTTTGAACATCTAGAACTAGAAGCAACATAGCATGATGATTCTCCACATGAACTCTCTTTTGAACCCTGACATTCAAAAATTTCTCCTGAAAACAAAGCAACCCGAGACTTTGGTGCTGATGTTCCCTTTCCAAAATAAATGTTAGGATCTTGATAAACTGTATCTTTTTTCTGCTTGTTCAAATCATATGATTGAATCTTTCCCATAGTATCTTCAAGACTCAATTCATCTAACCCTGGTTGTTCTTTAATCACCATGGAATACATCTCAAATTCAGCAGGCAATGCATCTAGAAATTTCTCAAGTACCTTCCAATTCTTGTAAGATATGTCATTGTTTACCATTTCACTCAACAAGAGATAATACCTAGACATCAACTCATCAATAGATTCTTTTTCAAAAGATTTAAAGACACTGAATTGTTTCTTCAGTAATTCCCTTATGTTTTTCTTGATATATGTGCTTCCTTCACATATCTTCGCCAAACCTTCCCAAAGATCACGCGATGTTTTAAACTTCTTGAATGTGTGATAAATGTCTAAAGGTATGAATACATACACAAAGCTGCAAGTGCTTTTTTCTCTCGATCGTACAAAGTTTTCTCTTCCACGGTTAGAGCTGAAACTGGTTTCTCCGCATCTGATACACCCATATGAGAATGAGTTGGATGTTTATATCCTTCTGCAATTGGAATCCACATACTCATATCATTGATGTTGACATAATTCTCAAAGCGACTTTTCCAATTCGAGTAATCCTTTAGATTCATCAACCTCGGTGGTTTAGTTGGAGTACCAATCTCATTCTCATAGTTCAGAATATTAGTCATATTGCTAACACTAGCATTAGAATTTAACATCTTTGAATTCTTGGAAAAGTTCAACACTTAGAATAATTTAGAACAAATTCTACCTTAAGTGAACATAGGCAAGTTCTCCTGATCAAGAGGAAGCAAATTTAATAAGTTCACCGGTTAAGTTCGCCTGCTAAGAAAATCCTTAAGTTCGCCTGTATCAGCCGAAGAACATGAAGGAATTGTTCTAACATCCAAACGCACGAACTACTCTGAAAAACATCATATCTTCAAAATTTGTTGGAATTAAACAAATTCAATCCGTATGATTCTTCAAAACATGAATTAGAACACTTCTATCGGATAAATTTCACTATAAACACTTCCATAATCGATCAAATCAGCCTAGACATGAGCGAAAACTTGTAAGAACTCAGCGAAATACAAAGCTTCAAAAATCTCAATATTTTGATACAAATCAGAACGAAACGGACTCACACGTTGATCTCTAATCAAGAGAAAAAGCTCTGATACCAATTGTAGGTCCCAGCGGGGCTATGGATCGATCTCAGACGTATAAAACGCAACGAATACTCCTAGTGCGGAATCCTAACGAGTAAACGCGTCTTGAACAGATAAGAACACACGATGAATACACAAGACAAGATTCATTAAAAGCTCCTTGTATTTCTTCAGATAAATGTGCTTACAAAATATCAGATTATTACAAAATACAAAGACTAAGCACTATTTTAGGAAATACTAACTGCCACAGGCGAACTTAACAAGTTCGCCACACACATGGCATAGGCGAACTAGTTAAGTTCGCATGTTACAACACTTAACTCAATAAAGACTAATTATAATACTAAACATAACACAAGACCTATACAAAGCTACATGTCACACACAAAATATCCCAACAGACTCCCCCTTGACATTAGCTTGGTCTTTAATCTTCAGTTGTTCTTCTGACTCTCCAAAATCTTGTTTCCAGCATATAATTCTTGATTAATACATAACTGTAACACCCTCTTGTGTTGCTTAGCATGTTCTCTCCATTCATTTGTATACATGATCTCTTTTCTATTCAAAGTCTTCTGATCTTTCATTGAAAAGTTAATCAGATTCAAAGCATCATACAATCTACACAAATTCTTCCCATCTTTATCTTCAATCACAGCATCTCCCGTGTCAACATCTACAAACCACCACTTCATATTCCCTAAGAAATCTTGTGGAACTTTCTTTAAAGGAATCATCTTCAAAGTCTTTACTGGTTTATATCTGTACTTAAAAGAGTGAGTCAATTTGGCCACGTTCAAATCCATTGTCGAGTAAGTGCACTGACAAAGTTTCATACCAGGTGCGAGGAGCCTGATGAGGACCATATAACGCCTTATCAAGTTTAAACACTTTGTCTGCAAACTTCGGATCTTCAAAACCATGCGGTTGTTTTACATAAATCTCTTCCTTCACCTGTCCATACATAAAAACACTTTTCACATCTAGCTGGAATACCTTAAATCATTTAAACGATGCGTAAACAAGAAATAGTCAGATCGCCTCTATCCTCGCAACCGGAGCATAAACTTTCATGTAGTCAACACCTTCTTGTTGGTTAAATCCTTAAACAACAAGCCTTGCCTTATTGCGTACCACCATGCCTCTATCATCACGTTTGCACTTAAATACCCATCTTGTGCCAATTGATCTTGAACCTTTGGGCAAGTCAACTAAATCCCAAACATGTAAGTTGTCAAATTGAGCTAGCTCCTCTTGCATAGCCTTGATCCAACAGTCTTCATCAAGTGCTTCAGCCACATTCTTTCACTATGTTTGAGAAATAAAACAAGCATTCAAGCATGTCTCCATAATACCTGTATCCATAATCTATGCATATAAACAAGAATTTTCAGCAAGTGAACGATGTCTCGTTTGAACACCTGCATTCAAATCACCAATAATGTTATCAGTCGGATGATTTTTATGCACACGAATTTGAGGAATATCAGAAGTTTGAATCATAGCATCGAGATTAGAAGGCATCTCCCCCTCAGACTGTGCCGGTGTAGAAAAATCATCAACTATGTTCTGGACATCATTAGAAGATTCCTGAAACACAGTTTCATCATCCTCACTGTCAAGGTCAAAGCTACATTCGGATCAACAGAAGGAGTAACCACAATTGGAATAACCGATCGTGGTTCGACAATTGAATCATTGTTATAGCATGACTGATATAAATTTTTGCTTCAACATGAGACACTGGTGGAGGAACATTAAAGGATCTGAATAAAGCATCATAATCAAAAGCCCATGATAGTCCTTTAGCATCCTCAGGAACCATGCGATTATCACAATAAATATGAAACCACTCCTCAATTTGTCTGCTCTCTTTATTGAACACCCGTTTGTTGTGAGAAGTTGCAACATATCCCAAGAAAATTCCTTCAATTGCCTTCCCACAGAAATTCATTGGAACATCTCTTGTCTTCAATAATGTGCATGGATTTCCAAAGGGCAATAGATAATCTAGATTCGGCTTTCAATTGTTCAGCAATTCATAACACGTTTTGTTGTGTTTCTTCATGGTCAAAACACGATTAAGAACATGACGCGCCGTGTTCATCGCCTCTTCCCAAAATGTCACTGGAAACTTTGAGTCGGATAAAATTGTACGAGCTGTCTCAATCAGCGTTCGATTCTTCCGTTAGGCCACACCATTCTATTGAGGAACATAAGGAGCACTGAATTCATGATAGATGCCTTTTTGTAAACAAAATAAACCCATATTTCCATTCTTGAATTTTGTCCCATTATAAGTACGAATACTCCTTACCTTTTGGTTAAACAAACACTCAAGTCCCACAATCAGGAACTTAAGAATATGAGAAGTCTCATCCTTTGAAATAAGACACTTCACCCAAGAAAATCTAGAATAATCATTAGTCACTACCAAACAGTATGATTTGCCGCCTTCACTCTTAACTCTTATAGGTCCGAATAAATCCATATGCAACAACTCGAGAGGAGTCACAATTGAAATAATCACCTTATATTTGTGAGATTTCCTATGTTGCTTGCCCTTCTGGCATGGAATACCATCTTCGTTCACCTGAAATCTTCCAGTACCACTAAGTTGATTCGAACTCAGAAGCTTTAGAAAGAAGACACGTCGGAACAGACGAAGTTGTTGTTGCCGTGCTCATATCGAGCATTTATGTATCATTCTTCCATGGATCTCGCATTAGGATCCAATCTTCGGGTATCTCAAATCCTGGATTTAACACCAAACATTAAGACTTGTTAAAGTGAAATGAGAAATCTTTATCACAGACTTACGAAACAGATAACAGATTATGTTCAAGCCGTTCCACATAATTGACTTTCTCAAAGCTCAATCTTCCATTTGATACAGTTCCTTGACCAGAAATATTGCCTCCCTTCTTTCCTGCAAAGGCTACATATCCGCCTTGTATCTCTTTCACATTTTCCAATAATTTAAGATTTCCTATCATGTGACGAGAACATCCACTGTCGACGTACCAATGGTTGCCTACAGTCCACATTGGAGTTCCCTGCACACAGACATTAAAATATAGTTAGTAATGGAGACCCATGCCATTGTGGTCTTGGTTCGGCCTAATTCATCAAAATAAACAATTTCTTTTAATACACAATCAAATATCTCCTCAATTTTAGGAGATTGTTTCATAGAATCAGACACTTGACCTTTTGGTTTCTACTTTGACTGACCACTCGCACTTGGCTTGGAATTCTCAGAAGTTTCACCTATTTCTTTCTCAACATGTTGTTCCAAAAGTTTCTTAAGCCTCTTGTTTCTTCTTCTTATTTGCGGTCTTCAAAATTTAACCTTTTCCTTTGTATCTCTACTTGACGATACACTAGATTTAACTTCAGCTGAGTCAACCTTTGCCTTAACCTGAACCTCTGAAACTTTGACAGTTGATTTAACTTCAGCATATTTCATCACAGATTTAGTCTTTGGCTCAACAAATGATCTTCCCATGCTAGTATCTTCTAAACGCTTTCCAACATTCAAGTCTGGACAGTTCATCAGAATGTGACCAACTATTCCGCAATGAAAACCTGCACGTTTTTCCTTGTATACAGGAGCATACTTTTCTTTCTGAACACTTCCTGAACCAGATGGTTCACACTGAGAGACAGTGTTAGACGATTGAACAACCTTGGGTTTATCAGCTTCAACCTTTTCTATTATAAACTCAACAATTGAAATTTTATCAATTTTATTAATCTCTTGAAAATCAAATCCAGCACTCACAAAAGGTTTTAAAGATTTAGGTTTTCGTTGCTCAATGTCTTAATCAGATTCTGTCAAGATGCACCTATCTCTAGTGACTTTCTTGACCACAATAGGTTCATTAACCTTACACTCTTTGACTTTCTCTTCAACCTTCTTTGAATCAAAAAAAGCATCCTCACTTGAATTATCATAAATCATGTCTTCTCCTGTCACCGGATTAACCTTGAGAATAGTTTTTGCCTCTAGATCTTCTTCATTCACTACTTCAACACTTCTAGTTGTGTAGTTTCCATTGAATGGGGGATAGTAACAAACTCCCCCAACAGCTTTATCATCCTGTTGTGAACAATAACCAACTCCACCAACTACTTTCTCACCACTAGCTTTTTCGTTATAATATTCCTATAAAAACTGGAATTCTTATAACCCTCAAGCTTTCTCATCAGCTTGGTGACTTCACTCTGTGACTAGGCAAGTTCATTTATTTTCTTTTCATACTTAGAGTATGCCACATCAATGTGAAAAGCTTGTTCATTTACTTTTGATTGTTAAACTTTGATATCATCTTTCAATGATTCAATTCTTGTATTTAAAAGCTTCTCATTTTCTTTCAAAGTTTGATTGGTTAAGTAGTTTACCTTCAAGTCACAGATGAGGTTAGTATTGTTACCACACAATCTCATAATTTTTAAATCAGAATCAATCCATTTAGAACAAGAAACAAAGATAACCTCATTTACCTGTTTAGAATAAGCCATTAATCCACAGGCTTCAACAAACATCTTAGCAACTTTCTCTGTCACCTTTCCTGCAGCTAGATTATCATTCATCAGATCTTCATTTGTCACTTTTTCTTTCACACTCTGGCTTGTAGATTCATCATTTTCAGTAACATTCCCAGAGTCACTCGAGTCATTATCTAAGGAACTATTATCAGAACCTGCATCAGTATGAACTTCAGCAAGAAAAGCTTGACTGACATGAGCAACAATATCTTCTAGATGAATTCCCCAATCATAATTTTCATATTGTTGTGAGATCAATGCTGTAGAAGAACTTTGATTATTCTGATTGTTCTGGTTTCCTAAAGAAGTACTTTTATGTTGAGCTTTAGGTTTGGTACATTCCCTAACAAAGTGTCCAAATTCTTGACAATTATAACACTTTACTTTAGATTTATCCAATCCTATCTTTGTCTTGCTTGTCGCTCCAATAAACTTCTTTCCTGTTTTCTTCAGATGTTCCTTGCCCTGTCTCATCCACAATGACATGTCCCATTGAATGTTCATTTTTTTATCAGTATCATTGTGACAATTCTTTGAACATCCAGAACTAGAAGCAACATAGCATGATGATTCTCCACATGAACTCTATTTTGAACATTGACCTTCAAAAATTTTTCCTGAAAACAAAGCAACCCCAGACTTTGGTGTCGATGCTCCCTTTCCAAAATAAATGCTAGGATCTTGATAAATTGTATCTTTCTTCTGCTTGTTCAAATCATATGATTGAATCTTTCCCATAAGATCTTCAAGACTCAATTCATCAAACCCCGATTGTTCTTTGATCACTATGAAATACATCTCAAAGTGAGTAGGCAATGCATCCAGAAATTTCTCAAGTACCTTCCTATTCTTGTAAGATATGTCATTGTTTACCATTTCACTCAACAAGTGATAATACCTAGACATCAACTCATCAATAGATTATCCTTCAAAAGACTTAAAGACACTGGATTGTTTCTTCAGTAATTCCCTGCTGCTTTTCTTGATATCTATGCTTCCTTTACATCTCTTCGCCAAACCTTCCCAAAGATCACGCGATGTTTTAAACTTCTTGAATGTGTGATAAATGTCTAAAGTCAGACACAAAGACAAAGCAACAAGTGCCTTTTTCTCTCAATCGTACAAAGTTTTCTATTCCACGATAAGAGCTGAAACTCGTTTCTCTGCATCTGATACACCCATATGAGAATGAGTATGATGTTTATATCCTTCTGTAATTGGAATCCACATACTCGTATCATTGATGCTGACCTAATTCTCAAAGAAACTTTTTTCCAGTTCGAGTAATCCTTTAGATTCATCAACCACGGTGGTTTAGTTGGAGTACCAATCTCATTGTCATAGTTCAGAATATTAGTCATATTGCTCACACTAGCATTAGATTTTTGACATCCTTGAATTCTTGGAAAAGTTCAACACTTAAAAAAATTTAGAATAAATTTTGCCTTAAGAGAACTTAGGCAAGTTCTCCCGATCAAGAGGAAGCGAATTTAGTAAGTTCGCCGGTTAAGTTCGCCTGCTAACAGAATCCTTAAGTTCACATGTATCAGCTGAAGAACACGAAGGAATTGTTCTAACAACCAAACGCACGAACTACTCTGAAAATCATCATATCTTGCAAATTTGTTGGAATTAAACAAATTCAATCAATATGATTCTTCAAAACATGAATTAGAACACTTCTATCGATCAATTTCACTAAAACCACTTCCACAATCGATCAAATCAGCCTAGACATGATCGAAAACTTGTAAGAACTCAGCAAAATACAAAGCTTCAAAAATTTCAATCTTTTGATACAAATCAGAACGAAACGGAGTCACACATTGATCTCTAATCAAGAGCAAAAGCTCTGATATCAATTGTAGGTCCCAGCGGGTCTACGGATCAATCTCAAATGTATAACACGCACTGAATACTCATAGTGCGTAATCCTAACGGGTAAACGCGTCACGAATAGATAAGAACACACGATGAATACACAAGACAAGATTCACTAAAAGCTCCTTGTATTTCTTCAGATAAATGTGCTTACAAAATATCAAATTATTACAAAATACAAAGACTAAGCACTATTTATAGGAAATACTAGCTGCCACAGGCGAACTTAACAAGTTCGCCACAGGCGAACTTATTAAGTTTACCACACACATGGCATAGGCGAACTAGTTAAGTTCGCATGTTACAACACTTAACTCAATAAAGACTAATTATAATACTAAACATAACACAAGACCTATACAAAGCTACATGTCACACACAAAATGTCCCAACAATAATTCCTCCCAATCCTTCCTTCTCCAGGTTAGGTTCTTGCAATACAAGTTTATGAGATTTCTTAATACGAGTGATAAGATCAATTTGGAGATCGAGTCTTAAAGCACAAACTCGTTTTGTGACAATCCCACTTTTACGGTTAACCCCGTCAACTAAACCCAGTTAAACCTTAACTTATTTAACGAAATCTAACTCTAGGGTCTAATTCTGTCAATATCTGAATTCAAACTTCAAAGATCAAAGTTATAATTAACCCAAACTTGAATTGTTGACTCCCAAAGTCAAAATCAACTCAAAATCGGTTATGTTGACTTTCTGAAAGTCAAACTTGCAACTAATACTTCAAATCCAAATTCTATAATCAAAATCGTTTGAAATTATAACGGATCATGCACTTTAATTCAATTATCGTCCATAATAAAGTCTTAATTAGCTAGTAATTGAACGAATTAAACCCAATAATGGGTGTTCAAGTCGAAACCGTCGCCCCTTCTATCAAATCGATCAATTCGATTATTCCTTCTTCAATTGAACTACTGCACTATCGGTACGAATCTTGAAGAACCAGTTGCCCACAACAATTCGATCAAAATCGAAGCCAGAAGCACCAGAGATCAAACCTGTCGTCGTCGGACTCAGTTTTGGTCGAGCACTATCAACTCGACATCCAATCTGGTATTTGAAACACTCCTCTGATTCGTTTTAGTATATAGAATGAAAGCCCTAACCTAATTTGGTCTTACATTACCGAATTAATCGTGAACTGATTTCTAGGGTTCATCCCAATACGGTTTGATCGAATTAATCGCAACCAGTCACCCTCTTAAATTTGGTCTTACATTACCGAATTAATCGCAACCAGTCACCCTCTTAAAACCCTATGATAATTTTATATAATAACATCGAATTGAACTTCATCCAAAATCTAGGGTTTGTTCATCTTTGAATTTGGGGGTTTCGATCCTAGGGTTAATCAAAATGAAATTGAACTATATGGTTAGTTTTGCAAATAGTTACACTTTAAAAGACCCATCCTAATTTGAGCATTTATCATCGATTTCATAGCAATCTGATAACTAGGGTTCTTCGTCTGAACTGATTAATCGAACTCTAACCTCGACACGATTGTACTTCAATTAATTTATGTGGATAGGTTCGCAATCCATCACTCTTTGAAAGCCCCATGAATTCAATAACTGTTATTACAGGAATTGCTCAAATAGATTTTATGTTCTTAATCTAGGGTTCGGCCCATTTTTCTGTAATTTAACAGCCATAAACACGATGTTTTTGAAATTAAACTCACCCATAGATTCGCGAACCCTCGTTGAGCAAAACCCCTATATTCCTATGTTTAATCGAAGTCGAGACCGTGGGTATTGGGACAGTTTCGATCACGGGTCTGTTTGGGAGGGATACCACAAGTACTTGTATCATAAAACCATTTCAATCCAGTATCATCGCGATACCCTAGCGGGCTAGAGTGGTTGGGTCTGTGTGCTGTGGTGTGAGAGACCCGGGTTCGAGTCTCGCCACCAACTTTTATTTTTAAAAATTGATTTTTGATATTATTTTAAATATAAAACTTATCCTTATATTATTATAATACTATATTAAAGTGTTTTAACCTGGAAAACAACCCGTAGGCTCGGGTTTGGTTTTATAACCTATTTTTATATTTATTACCACTTTTAAAATAATATATTTATATTATTTTTCAAACCACGAATTCAGATAAAATAATATGTTTATATTATTTTCAACACGTGACATCTAGTATAAAATAATATATATTTTATAATATTTCGCCTCATTTATTTATCTCGTGTAACGTTTTAAACTAATTAATAATATAATTGTTTATATTATTTATTCACGTTTAGTATGTCGAATAAAAATAATATATTTATTATTTTTTCATACAAATGATTATTTTGTTAATCATACGACTTAAAATAATATATATAGTTATATTATTTTCCTAACCATTTTAAATGGTAAGTGTACGAATTTATTTATTCAATAAATATTATTCATTATTAACGTTCGACACGTAATGCATAAATCTTAATGATTATATTAAGAACCGTATTCCCGTAGGCACGTTCGTCTACTCTTATATCCTTAGAAAGTTTTGAGACGTTCTAATCTTCCGTGTCGTCGTCATAAATCTCATATGTCCATAACTTATGTGTTTATAATTCTAGGACATACGTAAGCCGTACAGGCTAACACTTGAGGTTCAAACTCTCATACTTGTGTGATACTACCTACTACGCAACGCATGTGAGTTTTCACGGCCCCTATTTACTGTTTTAAACTGGGGGAGAAAACATGTCGTAAATGCTTTTGATTTTTGTAATTAATATATGATATCACTTGTATGACTGTTCGTAGACATTATCCTTTAAGTCCTCACATCGGACCATTAATATGAACATAGCGAGGTAATTTGAGTAGTAATACTAGGTTTGACAAACCTCACCCCCGTTAGTCGCGCTAACTCGATTGGAGGTCGAACGGGTGCAATATTGACCTAAACATGCACCATGATGGTGGGAGGCATATAAACAGTCAGCTGTCGATTGCGAGAGCATTAGTTAACATGTTTATGGGTTAGCTACCTATTGATTATATATTGAATGTACATTAATTTATTAAATGCTTCTATAAACTAAACCTGTGAACTCACCAACCTCGTGTTGACATTCTCTTACATGTTTTCCCAGATCGCTTAAGATAAAGCACGGGTGCACACAATAGGAAATGCATGGAATTCTACCTTTGATTTATGTTTTATTATACTGTTTGGACTACTTTGAATTGTGTTTGGTTTGGACTTTTGGACTATTCTTTTGGGCGCGTGTGTTTTGTGCATTTACTTTCTTTACGCTTTCGCATTAACTCTGATTGATATGATATTTTCATTTGAGTCCCATGTAGAGTCATTCAATGTAACTAATGTCTGAGATCCTGGTTCGTCACTTCCCAAACGATAAAACTCTGTTAGTTGAAATTTGGGGGTGTGATAGATTGGTATCAGTGCCATTGGTTATAGAGAACTAGGATTACATACTAGACTATAACCTCACACATTAGTTACATGTCATACACATTTGGATGTCTGGCACTTATATGTTATATTACAGGAACATGTCGTCAACTCGACCACCATCACCTAAGGCACCAGGACACGATGCACCTATCTTATCATCCCCAGAGCCCAAAAGGCGTCGGACTAGTTCTATTGACTATTCGGTTGATCAGGGTGAACCGAGTAACGCGCAAGCAACGAATCCTGCTTGCAATTGGAATGCATACCCGCAAATGATCCAAAGGTGGATCAAAATGGGAAATGTTCCATCACCCTACTTTGGTTTCGCTTCCTCATCATCTACATTACCTAGCTTGCCCTGCACTATGGAACTAGCTTTTACAGCTTTTGTATTTTACATGTCTAGGGAGTTGAGCATTGTGAAAGATGCTACTGAAGAGATACCTAACATTCTGCAGCGAGAGACACAAATAGAGGAGAACAAGGTAGGAATTGAGCTTTTGACTGCTGAGCTAGTAGTGACGCATCAGGTCCATAACGTTTTGGTGGATCGGGTGACACATTTGGAGACGAGGGTGGACACCTAGGATTTTGAGTTAGGAGGGATTCTAGAGAGAGTGGCTAATCTGGAAGCCCAACTACAAGTAGCAAACCATGCTGCTTAAGGCCTTCAAGAAAGAGTGACTCACTTAGAAGCCCAACTGCAAGCAGCCCTATTTCCGGAAGACATTCCACTTTTGGACGACGATGAAGAACCTTTCGAGGAGGAGCCCTTCGAGGAGGAGCCACCCGAGGAGGAACCGGTGGAGATCGATGATGCACAATCATACGTTTCCTTCCGATGACGAGGATGTTTGATGATATTTCTATTCTATCTTTCCTTTTCATTCATGTTTTGCTTATGTTATTTCTCTTTTCAAACCTAGATGGGTAAGGTTGTTCCCATTCCATAAAAGCATGAGAAGTTTAATGTTTGAGTTATTTATTTTGTAGCCTTACAATTTATTTAATTTTCAAAATATTAGATGTTGTATTTCCTTACTCGTACATAAATAATGTTTAATATGCGATGTATTTCTCATTGTACGTATTTGTGAATGTGAAGAATCATGTCAGCAAGATGATGTGGAGGTCGTGCTGGTGGCGGGGGTACCATCAACATGACAGCAGCAGAGATAGCGGCACTAATCAACGATAGTGTGGCTGAGGCTCTAGCAGCATAGAATGCTGCAGGTAAATGCTTTAACTTATGACTAATGAGGTCAATTCATCTCTTAAAGCGCCTTTCCTAAGCTCTATAATCCCAATCCTATGTTATTTCTAAATCCAGGCCAGCAAAACCAGCAGAATCAACAACCAACATGCACGTTTAAGACATTTATGGACTGTAAGCCCCACACTTTTAGTGGAGCTAAAGGAGCTGTTGGACTACTCTGGTGGTTTGAAAAGGTAGAATCGGTGATTGCCATGTGCAACTGCCCAGTGTCCAATCAAGTCAAGTTCACAGCTGGAACTTTGAAGGGCCTGGCTCTCATGTGGTGGAATGCTCAGGTCCAGATGTTGGGTCTGGCCATGGCAAATGGACTCCCGTGGGAGGAGTTTAAGATGATGATGAAGGAGAAGTACTGTCCTCATGATGAAATTCAGAAGTTGGAAGGTGAATTTTAGAACCTGAAAATGGAAGGTTCTGAAATTAAGTTGTATACCACAAGCTCCCATGAGCTCGCTACCATGTGCCCACATATGGTAACTCAAGACTACAAGAGAACTGAGCTGTATGTTGGAGGTCTAGTGCCTCAAATTCAAAGTATGGTTACTTCGTCCAACCCTACTACCATCCAGCAGACGATCAGACTGGCTCACAAGCTAACCGATCAGGCGGTGACTCAAGGGACTTTACCCCCGAGAGGTTCGGTCTCTAAATACACCGTTAATCATAAACGCAAGTTTGATCCTCACTCCAAAGGACCCAAGTTTAATCAACCCCAGCAGCAGTAGCGAAAGTTTGAGCCTACTAAGAACTTCAATCAGACGACCTCTTCAGGTCAAGTTTAAGGTAGTAATGCGGGGAGAGCCCCCAAGTGCAACAAGTGCAATTACCACCATGTCGGTGCTTGTAACCGTTGTCAACGGCGTGGCAAGATGGGCCACGCTGCAAAACATTATAGAGTGGAACTTCAGAATAAGCAACTGTTCCGACCGCAACGGTCCACAAGGGGATGTTTTCAATGCGGCAAAGAGGCACATATTCAGAGGGATTGTCCTCAGTCGTAGAGGAATGGTAATGGAAATGTGAATGGAAATGGTAATGGTAACGGCAATAACCAGGGTAACAATGGTAACGGCAACAACAATCAAGGCAACAACATTGGTAGCAATAATGCCAATAATGGAGGGAATGGTGCGAAAGGACAAGCTTTCGTGCTAGGATATGGAGAAGCTCGTTATGATCATAATGTGGTCACCGGTAATATTCTCTTAAATAATTACTTTGCTTCTGTCCTTTTTGACACTGGTGCTGATAGGTGTTTTATATCTAGAAAACTTAGTGATATGATAAAAGGAACTCCAACTCTGTTAGAAGCTAAGTATATAATAGAGATAGCTGATGGCCAAATAATTGAAGCAACCCATATTCTTAGGGGTTGTAAGCTTGAACTAGCTAGTCATAAACTTGATATCGACCTTATGCCGATCACACTTGGTAGTTTTGATGTAATTGTCGGCATGGATTGGTTATCTTAAAACCAAGCTGAAATCATTTGTCGAGAGAAAATTGTTCGAATTCTTCTCCCGAGTGGAGAAACCCTTTCCGTTCAGGGCAAAAAGGTTGGTGCAGTCATGGGCATCATATCCTTTATGAAAGCACAAAGATGCCTTCGAAAAGGGCATACTGCTATTTTGGCTCTCGTTGCTGAGCAACCATCAGAAGAGAAGAAAATTGATGATATTCCCATCGTTTGTGATTTTCTGGAAGTATTTCCTGAAGATTTGCCTGGTCTGCCACCACACCGCCAAGTTGAATTTCAAATCAACCTGGCACCCGGAGCGGCACCGATCGCTCGAGCACCTTATAGGCTGGCACCTAGTGAATTGCAAAAGCTATCTACTCAGTTACAGGAACTGTTAGATAAAGGTTTCATCCGACCTAGCTCATCGCCATGGGGAGCTCCGGTCCTGTTTTTCAAAAAGAAGGACGGGACTTTCCGTATGTGTATCGACTACTGTGAACTGAATAAAGTTGTTATCCTTTACCTCGCATAGATGATCTCTTTGATCAACTCCAAGGATCCAAATTCTATTCCAAGATAGATCTTAGGTCCGGCTACCATCAATTCAGAGTCCGAGATGAAGATATCTCTAAGACTGCTTTCAGGACAAGGTATGGCCACTATGAATTTATGGTCATGCCTTTCGGATTAACCAACGCACCTGCGGTATTCATGGACCTCATGAACCGTGTGTGTAAGCCATACCTTGATCAATTTGTCATCGTTTTCATCGACAACTTTCTCATTTATTCCAAGAACAAGTAGGAACATGAGGAACATTTTCGTTTAATCATGGAATTACTTAAAATGGAGCAGCTGTAAGCTAAGTTTTCCAAGTGTGAATTCTGGATCCGGGAGGTTCAATTCTTAGGACATGTGGTTAACGAGAAAGGAATACATGTCGATCCATCAAAGATTGAAGCCATCAAGAATTAGGCAGCACCGACGACCCCGACTGAGGTGCGACAATTTCTGGGATTGGCTGGTTACTACCGTCGATTCATCGAAGGATTTTCAAAAATTTCACAACTCCTCACTGCCTTAACTCAAAAGGGTAAAGCCTACAACTGGGGCGATAACCAAGAGTCAGCATTCCAACATCTTAAGCAGAAACTTTGCAGTGCACCTATCCCAGCTCTTCCGGAAGGTACGGATGATTTCGTGGTGTATTGCGATGCATCTATTCAGGGTTTGGGTTGTGTATTAATGCAACGAGAAAAGGTGATCGCATATGCTTCGCATCAACTAAAGATTCACGAGAAAAACTACACCACTCATGACCAAGAATTGGGAGCTGTATTTTTTGCACTTAAGATATGGAGACACTACTTGTACGATACCAAGTGCACCATCTACACCGATCACGAGAGTCTTCAGCATATCTTCGAGCAGAAAGAGCTGAACATGAGACAACGTCGTTGGGCCGAGCTCTTGAATGATTATGACTGTGCGATCCGGTATCATCCGGGTAAGGCTAACGTTGTAGATGATGCCCTAAGTCGAAAGGAATCCAAGCCCAAACGAGTTCGAGCATTACAACTTACTATTCACCCCGGATTACCTAACAAAATCCGTAGTGCTCAACTTGAAGCTCTGAAAGAGGAAACCTATCGCCGGAAGGTACACGCGGTATGGAAGCACAAGTCGAGGTTAAATCTGACAGTATTCGCTATTTCGCTGAACGAATATGGGTTCCAATATTTGTAAACATAAGGGAACTAGTCATAGATGAGGATCATAAATCTTGTTAATCTATTCATCCAAGTTCCGACAAGATGTATCATGACCTAAAGGTGCTGTATTGGTGGCCAAAGATGAAGGCCGATATAGCCACCTATGTGAGCAAGTGCCTGACTTGCGCGAAGGTCAAAGTTGAATATCAAAAGCCTTCTGGTCTTCTCCAACAACCAGAGATTCCCATGTGGAAATGGGAACAAATATCCATGGACTTTATCACAAAATTTCCACGAACTCCTAACGGATGTGATACCATTTGGGTAATAGTCGATCGTTTAACAAAGTCCGCTCACTTCTTAGCAATCAAGGAAACCGACAAAATGGATAAGCTTACTCGTATTTATTTGAAAGAAGTAGTATCTCGGCACGGGGTGCCAATCTATGTCATTTCGGATCGTGATGCACGATTCACCTCTCGTTTCTGGCAATCGTTACATAAAGCTTTAGGCACGCGTCTAGATATGAGCACAGCTTACCATCCTCAAACTGGTGGCCAAACAGAATGTACTATTCAAAATCGTGAGGACATGCTACGAGCTTGTGTGATTGATTTCGGTAACACCTGGGAGTCTCACCTACCGTTGGTGGAGTTCTTCTACAACAACAGTTATCACACTAGCATCAAGGCAGATCCATTTGAAGCACTATATGGATGGAAATGCCGTTCTCCTATTTGTTGGGCTGAAGTTGGAGATAGTTAACTTACAGGTCCTGAACTCGTACTTGAAACTTCTGAGAAAATCGTTCAAATTTGAAACTGTATGGCAGCAGCTCGTGATCGTCAAAAGTGCTATGCCGATAAGCATCGTAAACCATTAGAACTTCAAGTAGGGGATATGGTATTATTAAAAGTCTCGCCTTGGAAGGGTGTCATTCGTTTTGGGAAACGAGGCAAATTGAATCCTCATTATGTTAGACCATTCAAAATAGTGAAGAGAATTGGCCCAGTAGCGTATCAACTGGACCTACTCGAAGGACTTAGTGGTGTACAAAATGTCTTTCACATCTCAAACTTGAAGAAATGTCTAGCGGACGAGTCACTCGCGGTTCCTCTTGAGGAACTACACATTGATGAACAGTTACATTTCATCGAAGAACCAGTGGAAATTATGGATAGAGAAGTCAAAACGTTAAAACGCAGTAAAATCCCTATTGTCAGAGTCCGTTGGAACTCGAAGCGCGGACCAGAATTCACTTGGGAGCGCGAGGACCAGATGATGCGCAAGTATCCTCATTTGTTCAAGCAATCCGCGCCAAATTCTTAAGGTACTATTTTAATTTTCGGGACGAAAATTCTTCCAACTAGGGGATGATGTGATATCCCGGGAAAAAAAATTTATTATTTAATTTTCGGGCTGAAAATTCTTTCAACTAGGGGATGAATTGACAATCCGACTTTTAGGGTTAACCTCGTTAACTAAACCCAGTTAAACCTTAACTTATTTAATGAAATCTAACCCTAGGGTCTAATTCTGTCAATATCTGAATTCAAACTTCAAAGTTATAATTAACCCAAACTTAAATTGTTGACTCCCAAAGTCAAAATCAACTCAAAATCGGTTATGTTGACTTTTTGAAAGTCAAACTCGCAACTAATACTTCAAATCCAAATTCTATAATCGAAATCGTTTGAAATTATAACGGATCATGCACTTTAATTCCATTATCGTCCATAATGAAGTCATAATTAGCTAGTAATTAAACGAATTAAACCCAATAATGGGTGTTCAAGTCGAAACCATCGCCCCTTCTATCAAATCGATAAATTCGATCATTCCTTCTTCAATTGAACTACTGCACTCTCGGTACGAATCTTGAAGAACCTGTTTCCCGCAACAATTCGATCAAAATCAAAGCCAGAAGCACCGGAGATCAAACCCGTCGTCGGACTCAGTTTTGGTCGAGCACTGTCAACCCGACATCCAATCTAGTAATTGAAACACTCCTCTGATTCGTTTTAGTCTATAGAATGAAAGCCCTAACCTGATTAGGGCTTAAATTACCGAATTAATTGTGAACTGGTTTCTAGGGTTCATCCCAATATGGTTTGATCGAATCCTATTCTTAACACGATATCAATTCAATTAAATCATAAGGTTGGAATCGCAACCAGTCACCCTCTTAAAACCCTATGATAATTTTATATAATAACATCGAATTGAACTTCATTCGAAATCTAGGGTTTGTTTATCTTCGAATTTGGGGGTTTCGATCCTAGGGTTAATCAAAATGAAATTGAACTATATGGTTAGTTTCGCAAACAGTTACACTTTAAAAGCCCCATCCTAATTTGAGCATTTATCATCGATTTCATAGCAATCTGATAACTAGGGTTCTTCGTCTGAACTGGTTAATCGAACTCTAACCTCGACACGATTATAATTCAATTAATTTATGTGGATAGGTTCGCAATCCATCACTCTTTGAAAGCCCCATGAATTCAACAACTGTTATTACAGGAATTGATCAAATCGGTTTTATGTTCTTAATCTAGGGTTCGGCCCATTTTTCTATAATTTAACAGCCTTAAACACGATGTTTTTGAAATTAAACTCACCCATAGATTCGCAAACCCTCGTTGAACAAAACCCCTATATTCCTATGTTTAATCGAAGTCGAGACCGTGGGTTTTGGGACAGTTTCGATCGCGGGTGTGTTTGGGGAGGGATACCACAAGTACTTGTATCATAAAACCATTTCAATCCGAATACTATCGCGATACCCTAGCGGGCTGGAGTGGTTGGGTCTGTGTGCGGTGGTGGGAGAGACCCGGGTTCGAGTCTCGCCACCCACTTTTATTTTTAAAAATCGATTTTTGATATTATTTTAAATATAAAACTTATCCTTATATTATTATAATACTATATTAAAGTGTTTTAACGTGGAAAACAACCCGTAGGCTCGGGTTTGGTTTTATAACCTATTTTTATATTTATTACCACTTTTAAAATAATATATTTATATTATTTTTCAAACCGCAAATTCAGATAAAAGAATATGTTTATATTATTTTCAACCCGTGACATCTAGTATAAAATAATATATATTTTATATTATTTGGCCTCGTTTATTTACCCCGTGTAACGTTTTAAACTAATTAATAATATAATTGTTTATATCATTTACTCACGTTTAGTATATCGAATAAAAATAATATATTTCTTATTTTTCCACACAAATGATTGTTTTGTTAACCATACGACTTAAATAATATATATAGTTATATTATTTTCCTAACCATTTTAAATGATAAGTGTACGAATTTATTTATTCAATTAATATTATTCGTTATTAACGTTCGACACATAACGCATAAATCTTAATGATTATATTAAGAACCCCATTCCCGTGGGCATGTTCTTCTACTCTTTGATCCTTAGAAAGTTTTAAGACGTTCTAATCTTCCGTGTCGTCGTCACAAATCTCATATGTGCCTAACTTATGTGTTTATAATTCTAGGGCATACATAAGCCGTACAGGCTAACACTTGAGGTTCAAAATCTCATACTTGTGCTACCTACTACGCAACGCAGGTAAGTTTTCACGGCCCCTTTTTATTGTTTTAAACTGGGGGAGAAAACATGTCGTAAATGCTTTTGATTTTTGTAATTCATATACGATATCTCTTGTATGACTGTGCGTACACATTATCCTTTAAGTCCTCACATCGGACCAATAATATGAACATAGCGATGTAATTTGAGTAGTACTACTGGGTTTGACAAACCTCACCCGTGTTAGTCGCGCTAACTCGATTGGAGGTCGAACGAGTGCAATATTGACCTAAACATGCACCATGATGGTGGGAGGCATATAAACAGTCAGCTGTCGGTTGCGAGCGCATTAGTTAACATGTTTATGGGTTAGCTACCTATTGATTGATATATTGAATGTACATTAATCTATTAAACGCTTCTATAAACTGAAACATGTGAACTCACCAACCTCGTGTTGACATTTTCTTACATGTTTTTCTCAGGTCGCTTAAGATAAGGCACAGGTGCACACAATAGGACATGCATGGAATTCTGCCTTTGATTTATGTTTTATTAAAATGTTTGGACTATTTTGAATTGTGTTTGGTTTGGACTTTTGGACTATTCTTTTGGGCGCGTGTGTTTTGCGCATTTACTTTCTTCACGCTTCCGCATTAACTCTGATTGATATGATATTTTCATTTGAGTCCCATGTAGAGTCGTTTAATGTAACTAATGTCTGAGATCATGGTTCGTCACTTCCCAAATGGTAAAACTCCGTTAGTTGAAATTTGGGGGTGTGACACATTTAGGTTTCTCATGTTCTTTTCTACTTAAGGCGTCAACTACAACATTAGCTTTTCCTTCATAATAACATATTCAGCAATCGTAATCATTTAGGACTTCCATCCAACGTCTTTGCCTCATATTCAGTTCTTTCTGACTGAATATATACTTTAGGCTTTTATGATCAGTGAATAAAGTGAATTTGACTCCATATAGATAGTGCCTCCATAATTTCAGTGTGAAGATTATGGCGCCTAATTCTAAATCATGATTCGTATAATTCTTTTCATGAGTTTTTAATTGCCGAGAGGCATAAGCAATAACTTTGCTTCCTTGCATTAAAACACAACCAAAGCCGGTGTGTGAAGCATCACAGTAAACTGAAAAGTCTTCATTTTCATCTGGCGAAGCCAGTATGGGTGCTTATGTTAGTTTTTATAACTTACGAGTCAGAGAAGTTAATGGTACAGCAATTCCGGAGAAATTTTTGATAAATCTCCGATAGTAACCAGCTAATTCGAGGAAACTACGGACTTTTGTTGGAGACTTCGGGATTTCCCATTTAGATATATCCTCAATTTTGACCGGGTCAACTTGAATACCATCAGCGTTAATGACATGTCCAAGGAACTGAACTTCTGATAACCATAATTCACATTTTGAGAATTTAGCATAAAGGTTTTCGTTTCTCAAGAGTTCAAGCAAGATTTTCAAATGATTAGCATGATCTTCCCTACTTTTGGAGTAGATAAGGATATCATCAATAAATACGATAATGAATTTGTCTAAGTAAGGTTTGCAAACTCGATTCATCATATCCATGAAAGCTGTTGGTGCATTAGTAAGCCCAAACGGCATTATCGTGAACTCATAATGACCATACCGAGTTCTGAAGGTAGTTTTGGGAATGTCTTCTTCCTGTACTTTCAATTAATGATAGCCAGAACGAAGGTCGATTTTTGAAAAGCATCTAGCTCCCTGGAGTTGATCAAAGAGATCATCGATTCTAGGGAGTGGATAACGATTCTTAACCGTGACTTTATTCAGTTCTCGATAGTCGATACACATGTGCATCGAACCGTCTTTCTTTTTAATGAACAAGACCGGTGCTCCCCAAGGCAACGAGCTTGGTCTTATGAATCCTTTTTAGAGTAATTCATCCAACTGTTTCTTTAATTTTGCCATCTCCGTTAGAGCTAATCTGTACGGGGCTTTGGCAATTGGTGCCGTACCGGGTACTAGATTAATTCTAAATTCCACTTCTCTTTCAGGTGGAATTCCAGGCAGTTCATTGGGAAAAATATCAGGAAACTCAGCTACAACCGGCACATCTTCGATCTTCTTTCTAGTGTCGGTGGTTATAGATACGAGGAATGCTAAGCATCCTTTTCGTAAATACTTTGTGGCTTTTATCATGGAAATTATTCCAACCGAGTTGGATAATTTATCACCATGTATAGTTAAGATATTGCCTTTTGAACGAAGTTCTATAGCTTTCTTATCACATAGGATACGGGCTTGGTTAGAGGCTAACCAATCCATTCCTAGAACTATGTCAAAACCTGTCAAAGTCATTGGCAACAGTTGTGCAGGAATAACATGTCCTGATAGTGTGGTATTACAATCGTTTATGATTTTAGAGATTTAGACTAGGTCACTGTTGGTAGTCTCTACCATGTATTTGTAGGTCCCCGGGTGTCTCAGATCGTCACGTGTGGGTGTGTGACTAGTCGGACCGGGTGCGGAATACCCGTGACTAGGTTGAGAATCAAGTAACACAAAGTAAACCGATAGCTAAAACACTTTCAAACTTCGTCTATTATAAAACTTGTAGGTTACAGAGATGTTACAAATGAGTGCGTACATAACTTCTGTCACCATAACCTATTTATACTAGACCTGATCTATGCGCACTTAACAAGTGCGTATGGCAAATTGTTCCTGCGTACTTAACAAGTACGCAGAGTATTCTTGCGTACTTGCTAAGTACGCAGAAAGTAATTCCTGCACACATGCTAAGTGCGCAAAACACTTGGAGAAACAGACGACAAGTACATACATTAGTAATTACAACTCGATAACTAATACATACAAACACTAACATACAAAGACTAATACATACAAGACAAGAACAAAAGCTAAGACAATATCCAGAGTGTTTATCACACAAAAGTGCTTCAACAGTATTTCTTGTCTAATTTAGCTAGAGTTTTATTTAATAGTTTATAAAATCTATGATCTATAAAACTTTGGTTTGCACCAGAGTCAAAAAAAACTCGAGCGTAAATATCATTGACAAGAAATGTACCCGTAATGACATCGGGCATACCTACTGCTTCATGAGTGTGGACAACGAATGCTCGTGCATTCTTCTTTACTCCATCTGCAGGTTTTGGACCAGTCCCATCACGTTTCTTTAGCTTGGGACAATTGATTTTGATGTGGCCAGTTTCACCACATTCAAAACAAGTGATCTGCTTCTTCTTGAAACAATTCTCTGTTTTATGACCGGACATCTTGCAAAAGTTGTAGAAAAGTCTCGTACGACATTGTCCTAAGTTCCTCTTTCTGCACTTGGGACATTCCGGAATGGAAGAGTTATTGTTTTGGGGAGTAAAATTGGATTTCTTTAATCCACTTGGGCCTTGCCCATATTCCTTCTTCTTCTTTCCCTCCTCCTGGTTTCTAATCAAACTGCTGCTTAGTGATGCTCCTAGATCCATAACATCATCAAGATACAAATTTCAACTTTGACCATGTCGCGAATTTCTCCAATCAAACCCCAAATATAACGCTTTAACAGGTTTGGTTCAAGGGTAGCAAGATGTGGAACTATTCTAGCATATTCAAGTAGTTTGGTGGAGTATTCCTGATGATTTGTTCCTATCATCTTAAGACTCAAGAATTTTCCTTCTATATGTTCCCTCTCATTCTGGGGAACGTACTTCTTTTCTACTCGGGTTTTGAAAGCACTCCAGCCTATTGCTGCTTCTCTTCCTTTGGCAGCAACAATATTGTTCCACCATTCTAATGCTTGGTCTTTGAATAAGTTTGAGGCATAAAGAACCTTGTCTTTTTCAGCACATTTGCTGATAGATAGTACGGATTCAGTCATTTCTATCCACCTTAATGTGGCAATTCCTCCTTCTCTCCCATAGAAGTTATATGTTTTGCAGTACTGAAACATCTTGTAAGTACATCCAACTACTTTTCTCTTCTTTTCTATATGACCATAGGTATTACCCATACTCTCATCTTCAGAAGATTTATGGTAATATTTTTCTTTCCTAGTCTTCTCAGTCTTATGAGTTGCGGAACTTTCGGGTTTTAGAGTAATTGGTTGGGAGTGAGTGATAGTTCGGGTAGGTTGAGAATGTACTGTGCAGATAGCCTATCGGCTTGTCTCTTTTCAAACTCAGTAAAGATCATTGGAAGAGAGTCCTTGATCTCTTCCTTGATCATTTTCTGGAGATCCTTACAAGAATTAGGATTTTTAGCTGCGTTTTCAGTTGCTATTTGTTTCCTTTTTCCTCTCGTGTTTTGAGAAGGTTCGGTATTTTTCGACATTCTATAAAAGAAATAGGATTGGAATCAAAACAAAACCTTTTTATTGATAAGAGTATATTGCAGGAGATAATATATATAGATATTATTGTTCCTAGAAATTTCTAAAATTCTTTTCTTCAAGTGCTTGAATTAGCAAAGCATTTCGAGTTTCAACTTCAGTTTTCTCTCATTCCAATTCAGCTATTCTGTTTAGCAACATTCGTTCCCTTTCACTTCCAAATGCATTCTCGTTTATATGAGGAGTAGGGATGGGAATCGTCTCATAGTATGGAATGTAAGGTATATTAGAGTCAGCATGTTCTTCTTTTTTCAGGATTATTTTCATAAGGTATATCGGCATATCCCTCATAAAAATCTCGGGAATATAATGGGGTGACATTATAACTTCCAGCGGTAGGAGTAGAATGAAAACTTATAGAAGGATTATAGGGAACACTAGGGTTTCATATTTCTTCGAGGCTTCTAAAAGTTGAACTTTCAGTTTACTCATTATTTTCTATAGTTGTCTCATTGATTTTTCATTCATGATAACTTGCTGGAGCAAATTTATGAATAAAGCTAGGACCCTTGCCTTTTCCGACCATTCTGAAAAAAATAAACAAAACGATATTTTATTATTATACAAAATATATTACAAAATACAACAAAAATGATTCTAATCTTTCATAAGCTCTTTTCAAAGAGTCATCAAGTCCTCTCCATATTCGTATACTTGTTTCCCATAAAATTTGGTTCTTGTTTTGTCCAATATCTTTTTTCTTGTTACTTCGTCTGTTTGGCGCAACGAACGGTCTAAACATTCAATAGGTGAAGAGGGCATACTTTCTGCATAACCATATTTAGGAGGGGGCCTACCGAGTCCTATCATAATATCGTTATAAGCATTTTGCTATTTCGGAGGAGCTTGAAAATACTCTTTGAAAGGGCCATCGTATGAAGGTTCAGGAAACATATAGGGGTCATATAAAACAGGAGTCTCAGAATTATAAGATTGATAGTCGAAACTAGGATTATTGAATGGATAGTCTTTCGGGTTTTCAGAAGCAGGTTCATATTGGTAGGATCCCTCAGATGGATCCTCTTCTGCTGATATGTTCTACTGAGTATAACTTGATTCAACCTCGTTGTTTCCTTGTAGCTGTTGGTTATTTTTATTCCAGTTGCTGAAGTTAGAACCAGCCTCCATCCATTGACTAAAAGAGTCATAAGATTGAGGGTAGTATTCGGGCGAGTGGTTATTAGGGAGAATGGCAAATGGATCGTCGTTATAATAGGGCGAAGAGATAGGGTTCATTCGAGATCCTAAAGGATGATACTCAGGTGATTCTTGTTTAATCGGACGATTGGGGTAATAATAAACAGGTACAGAATTATCTTCAGACATCTGCAATCTTAAAATATTAGTACTTATCTTATTTTGGTCAAGACTTAAATACTAAGGCCAGTATCTTTATCTTAACTAAAGCTCTACAAGGATGGTTATCTTTCCATAGTAGTACCTCCAATTGATATGTTCCCAGGTAAGAGCGACGGGTCTAGGAGAGATTTATACACCGCTCTTTCCTTAGACAGAACACTTCTGTTGGTCAGAAAACTACATACCGGACAGAAGGTTACCTTGTTTCCTTATCTTAATTTTTAAGTAATAGATAACTTATGGTTAAATCCTAGATACCAGATCCAAGTATCTAATTCGCTAAAACATGTGGCTCCGATACCAATCTATCACACCCCGCCCCAGGCACCCCCTGAACGTGTGCGAGCCCGATTGGTATCACCTTTGAACTTTGATTAAATAGTTTTTATAAATAAAGCGGAAGTCTTTTCAAAAGGATCGTTACAACATTCTTTCAACCTCAAGGGTTGTATTTGTAAATATCAAAACTCAGTTGAAAGACAAAAGTTTTATATTTACTTTATAAACGTAGGGATTTAAATACTCTTTTTCATTTTTTTATTACAAAACAGAGTTTGAAATCAAATACATCTATAGCCACTAGAAATAGTACTATCCAGGGTTGATCAATCCCCTGGTCCTATCTCATTTTTTCTTTCTTTAGGATTTTCTATACACGAGGCCTGAGAATCCAACAAGTAGGTTATCCTTTTCATAGGTCAGATATGATGTCTGCCTCTCACATTTTCCAATCTTGGGTAAGATCTGATGTCTGCCCATACCCCATTCTTATTTTAATTTATTCATTTCCTAAAAACATTTTGAAAATAAAACGTTAGCGTGAACGCCGGTGAATACACTTATCTAGACGATAAAATCATTTGGCACAAACAAGTATTAATTTCATAATGACAACTTTATGTTCAATCTACACATTCAGCAGGCCCGTCCTATTCGATCGCACCACAGTATACACGTGCGTCATATATTATAACAATAGACACGTTTGCCTCCGAAATTGTTATAAGACAAGCACCAGCCGCAGTCCGAGAATTTCACCCGAGACCCGTGTATCCCTTGCAAGTTATACGCATATCTATGGCCAGAATGCTTTGTTCATAGAAGAACGTTGAGCATTATTCCCTTAACCTTTAGTTTGGCCATTTTCATAAATAAAATGTTTGACACAAGTTTTCAGAGAGATAAAGTATTCACCTTGGTCTATAGGAATGAGCCTCTAAGTTTAAAGCTTATAGATTATCTTCTTAACTTGATTTTTCTAGCGTATCAGCACCTCTACGAGCGTTTCTCTTAAACTGGGCACTATAACGAGCGGGAGTTGGACCGAGATCTTCGGGAGCGAGCTAGGACATCTCTCGAACGGATTGGTGAAGAGAGAATTGATGTTGGTGTGAAGAATGGAATGAACTCAATCATCTATTTATAGGGCAAAACCTGAGCCCGTGATGAACCGTTACGAGTGGTGACGTTCAGTCACTAGACTAGGGTTCGCGATTCATCAGGCACGTGTCACTGTCTGGTCAAATTATGGCGTGACGTACCGTTACCAGGCGTGACGGTCCGTTACGGAGTGATACGTGGCACACCACGGTGAATCTGGGGTTATGACGGACCGTTACCAAGCGTGATGGTCCGTTATAGGGTTTCCATGCGTCAGAATTCATTCCTTAGTTACCAGACACGTGGTGCGTAATCAGGGTTCGCGTGCCTAGCCCGTAACGGACCGTTACCGTCCGTGGTGGTCAGTTACCGTTGAATTTTCAAGTTTTCTACTTTTTGAACCTTGATCTTTGGTATATTTACACTTATAGTCCCTTTGGTTTGTACCTTATTCAAATCTAGGACATTTTTGTGGCAGGTGTTACAATAGTGATATTAATTTATTCTTTCTTTTTATCTTTTCTTTTATTTTTCTTTTTCCAGTTGACGAACTCTTCTCTTGAGCTGCCTTGATTCTTTCTTTACTTCATCAGTTTCTCTTAAGGCACGATCAAGGAATTTTATGGGTGTTCCAAGATGAGCTGAAGAATAATTATACTGAGGAGGTGTTTCGCGAATACCGAATAATATGTCATTAAACACATTATGATACGGATCAAACCATCGATTGGTTCATTGATATACTCCTCTAACATTGTTGGAAGAGTATAAGGATTTTCTTCACCAACTGGATAGAGGTATGGGTCTTGAGTTTCCATCTCAAGTTCTACTTCCTCAGGTATTTCTTGATATACCTCTTCCATTTCCTTTACAGATGCGTGTACATGCTTTGTTGACATTCTAACACTCATCATTGGTTTAGTAAACCGACTTGGTCCAGCTTCATTTATGTCTACCTGTCTTATTGGAGGTGGATTATCAGTTCTCCAATTCTCAAAATCCGAAGTAGCTTCCATCCAGGATGAGCTACATTGATTTTGATGATAGGATTCATTATCAGAGACAATGATAGGATCAGAAAGGGAATCACCGGTATCAGAAATGATTACAGGATTTTCCATGGATTTAGTAGCATAATAACGTTCTTCTTCAGATAGTCCGAAGATATAAGCATAGTAACTATTTCCAGACATCTGTATAGTTATCACTTAATTATTATGAGGATCTACCTATTTTTCTTAGCATGCAGTCTATACTGGTTTAAGCTTAGATACCTTACCTGAGTATCTTAATTGCTAAAACTAAATAATATCATAATCAAGTTACATCTTAGACACTAATTTCTAGTATCTAATTTGCTGAAACAAATGGCTCTGATACCAAGCTGTCACACCCCGGATTTAGCCTACCCGGGCGTGCGACCAATGATTGGTACCTATTTCTTATTTTATCTCATCAGAGATTTATAAACACAACGGAATAGTTCATAACTCAGGATCTTTTCAAAAGACGGGGAATCTCCTGTTTCATTTCATTATAACAGGGATAAACCCTGATATTTTACACAAACGTTTATTTGACAAAACCAAGGTTTATATGAGCCATTTCTTTCAAATAGATGTCTAGGTGAACGTTCCCTTTTTCATGACATCTTTCATTTCTTGTCATCACATGGCTAAATCAATATCAATTCATCCTTGGTTACCTATAAAACGTTTGAAAATATTTTATGGTATAAACTGGTGAATACAAGTATATTGGAAATTATAATCTGACAAGCGTGAATAGATATAACAATTTGTCCATAGTTTCTTGTCAATTTACACAGTCAACGGACTAACCACCAACCACACCAGGGACCTTGGATATATTTTTATGTCTATCTGCCTTACGCTTTAAGTGTTGGGCTTTACAACAACCAAGGGTTCAACCCCTAGCCCTGTTACAGTGTCTCATCTACAACACGTGTATATATACGTGCCTCTATGGGTTGACTGCTATATAGTAAATCACCATATGCAACCAACGGCTATATTAATTCATTCAAGTCAGAGTATAATCAAAACCATTTTTAGTTTTGAAATCATTTTATAAAAATATAAGTATTCACCTTGACAGAGTCTTGGCTTAGTAAGCTTCCAGAATGAATGTCCTAGTGGGTAGCGTCTCTGCGTAGATCGTTGTTACACCCCCAAATTCCACTAACGGAGTTTTACTGTTTTGGACGTGACAAACCAGGATCTCAGACATTAGCTACTTCAAACGACTCTATATGAGACTCAAAAGAACATTTCATAAAAATATAAGGTTCAGAGTAAATATGCGGAAGCATTAAACGAAAGTAAAGGCGCAAAACAACGCGCCCATATCCAAATACAAATAAAACATAAATATTTTTTGATATATAGAAAATTTGAATGTAATCCAAGACACATGCATGACTTAACGTGATCCTGAGTGCCAACTTGAGAAAACATGTAAGAAAACTAGTCAACACTAGGTTTGTGAGTTCACAGGTTTCAATAACGTAAAGCACTTGCAGATTATGTACATTCCAATATGCATATCTATAGGTAGCTAACCTACGTTCCTGTTTTGCTAAAGCATTCATAACCGAAGCTGAAATGTGTTTGATTGTTTGCCTCCAGCCAGTTTTATCAACCCTGACTAATGTGATTAGGCTAATATTTCACCCGTTCGACCTCCAATCAAGTTAGCGCGACTAACGCGAGTGGGGCTTGTCAAGCACCAGTATTACTACTAAACATTACCACGCTAAGATCCATATTAACGGTACGATGTGAGTGTGAGGACTTTCAATGATAGTTGCAATACGCTTAGCCCCAACAGTGATATCATATGACGTACCATAATCAAAAATAGTTTGCATGTTTTCTCCCCCAAATTAAAACAGTAAAAAGGGGTCGTGAAAATCACCTGAGTTTGGGTAGTGGTTGGATCACACAAGGATGAGATTAGGTTGGAACCACAAGTGTAAGTCTCAGACGACTTACGTATGCCCTAGAATTATAAACACATACGATTAGGGTCATAAGTTAGTATTTGTGACGACGACACGGAGGATTGAACGCCTTAATGCATTCAAAGAATTTAAGAGTAGACAAACGTGTCTACGGAAATATATATATTTCTTAATATAATAATTAAGATCAAAGCGTTACGTGTCGAATGTTAATAATGAATAATGAATTGATAAATAAATTTGTACGCTAGAGTCGTTTTCAAAAGTTAGGAAAGTAATATAATTTAATATATTATTTTTAGGTTCGTAGGATTAACCCAATAATTATTTGTGTAGAGAAATAATAAATATATTATTTTTAATCGAGTATATAAACGCGAGTAAATAATATAAACAATAATATTACTTTTAGTTTAACATCACACAAAGTAATTTAAACGAGGTGAAATAATATAAAAATATATATTATTTAATAGTAGGAGTTACGGGTTGAAAATAATTTAAACATATTATTTTAATTTGATAATAACATAAAAATATTATCTTTAAAGGTGGGGATAATATAAAAATGGGTTAATAATTCAAACCCGAGTATACGGGTTGTTTTCCGGGCTAAAACATGTTTATATAGTATTATATTAATATAACAAAAGGTTTTATAATTAAAATAATAACAAAAATCGGTTTTTAAAAATAAAAGTAGGTGGAGAGACTCGAACCCAGGTCTCTCCCACAATAGCACACACACTTAACCAGTCCCGCCCGCTAAGGTATCGCAACAGAAGCTGGTTCCAAATACTTTTAACCAACAAGTCCCTGTGGTTCTTTCCCCCATCGATACCTGGTTCGAAACCAGTCCCGTATCCTCCAATTTTAACTTCGATCAAACAAGATAGACTAGGAGTTTTGTTAAGCGCTGTAAAGCGACTCTATGGGTGTAATTAATTGCAAGATTAACGAGTTTAAGATGGTTTGGTTAAAGAAAAACGGGTCGAAGCCCTAAATCAAGAACACTGAATCAATTTGATAAATTCCGATATTAAACATTGTTGAAAACATAGGGGTTTTACAGATTAAGATTTTGCGAATCAATTTGTGTGGTTTAATTTGATTGAGATGGTGTTAAAGATCAAAACCCACAAATAAAAATATGAACAAACCCTAGATTACGGATCGAGAATAATTCGATGTTTTTAGACTGAATTGATAAAGGGCTTTCATCAAATAGGTGATTACGGAACTAGTGGTATAGATTAATTGAATTTAAAACAAGTCTAGAATAGGATTCGATCAAACTTGTTTCGTATGAACCCTAAAATCGGGTTCATGTTGAATTCGATGTTATAAGCCCTGGAAATGATAGGGCTTTCAATTATCAGATGAGAACGAAGGTGAGGGTAGGTTTAATTACCAGGTTCGATGACGAATTGATGGTTCCAGACTAGAACAGGTGCCGAAAGTAGAATAGTTTGACCTCCGGCGTCTTCTGCTGTGATTCCGACCAAATTGTTATGTGCAAAAGCTTTAGTGGAATTCGTTTGAGGTACGCAGGGTTTCAATTTTAGTGTGTAAGATCAAATCGTTGCGAATTGGTGAGTACTAGAGGGGAAATTGACGGTTTTGTTTGATTACCCATTATTCGGTTTAATTCGACAATGATTGTGCTTTATTCGATAGTTATGACTGTTAATGTCATTAATCAAGCAATTTCAGTTATAAAATCAAACAGAAAACGACCGTGGCTTGCGAATTGGATTGAATGTGGTTATAGGTTTGATTCCAAAAGTCAACAGGAACAAAACATGTGATTTTGACTTTCCTAGAGTCAACAGAATGAGTTTTGGATTATTACAGGATCAGTCCCTGTAGTTTTATGTTCTTAAGTTTAGAGTTTGACAGAACTAGTCCTTGTAGTTAGAATTGAGTTAATTAAATTATATTTAGGTTAGTTTGACTTTATAAAGTCAACAGGAATTAACTATATACTAATTACAAGTTTAGTCCCTAAATTTCTATGTATCCAAGTTTAGATATAGGCAGGATTGTTCCCTGGAGTTTGAGTTTGGTTAACTATGTTAACTTTAACTGAAAATAGTTAACGGGGTTAACCCTAAAATACCGGATGTCACATCATCCTCTAGTTGAAAGAATTGTCGTCCCGAAAATTAAAATAAAAAAAAATTCTCTGAAAATTAAAAAAAATTCTGAGGTGTCACATCATCCTCTAGTTGAAATAATTTTCGTCCCGAAAATTAGAATTGTACCTTAAGAGTTTGACGTGGATTGCTTGAACAAATGTGGATACTTGCGTATCATCTGATCCTCGCGCTCCCATGTGAATTCTGGTCCGCGTTTCGAGTTCCGACGAACTCTGACAATAGGATTTTACTGCGTTTGAGCATTTTGATTTCCTTATCCATGATTTCTATCGGTTCTTCAACGAACCGCCAGTGTTTCGTCTGCTATACATTTCTTCAAGTTCGAGACATGAAAGACATCGTGTACACCACTAAGTCCTTCAGGTAGGTCCATTAATACGCTACTAGGCCAATTCTCTTCAATATTTTGAACGGTCCAACATAACGAGGATTCAGTATGCCTCGCTTCCCAAAGCGAATTACACCTTTCCGAGGTGAAACTTTGAGCAGAACCATATCGCCTGCTTGAAACTCTAACGGTTTACGACGCTTATCGGCGTAGCTCTTTTGACGATCATGAGTTACCGCCTTACGGTTTTAGATTTGAACGATCTTTTCAGATGTTTCGAATACAAGTTCAGGACCTGTAAGTTGGCTATCCCCAACCTCAGCCCAACAGATAGGAGATCAGCATTTATGTCCGTACAATGCCTTGAATGGTGCCGCCTTGATGCTAGTGTGATAAATGTTGTTGTAGGAGAACTCCACTAAAGGTAAGTGAGACTCACAAGTGTTACCGAAATCGATCACACAAGCTCGTAGCATGTCGTCTAAGGTTTGGATGGTACGTTCAGTTTGACCATCGGTTTGCGGATGGTATGTCGTACTCATGTCTAAACGTGTACCTAAGTATTTTGGCAATGGTTTCCAAAAATGAGAGGTGAATCGAGCATCTCGATCCGAAATAACTGAAATTGGCACACCGGGCCGAGAGATTACTTCCTTCAAGTAAATACGAGTGAGTTTTTCCATCTTGTCGGTTTCTTTGATTGCAAGGAAGTGTGTAGATTTTGTCAAGCGATCTATGATCACCTGGATGGTATCGCATCCGCTGGGGGTTCTGGGTAGTTTAGTTATGAAGTCTATAGAAATCTATTCCCACTTCCACATTGGGATTTCTGGCTGTTGTAGTAGACCAGAAAGCTTCTGGTATTCCACTTTGACCTTTGAGCATGTTAGGCACTTGCTCACATAGGTGGCTATATTGGCCTTCATCTTTGGCCACCAATATAACACCTTAAGGTCATGGTAGATTTTGTCAGAACCTGGATGAATAGAGTATCGGGATTTGTGTGCTTCATCCATGACCAGTTCCCTTAAGTTTCCGTACACTGGAATCTAAATTCTCTCTACGAAGTAGAGAATGCCATCTGACTTAACTTCAAATTGTTGTTCCATTCCTCGTGTACCTTCTGAAGATAGATTTTCCTCTCTTAAAGCTTCAAGCTGAGCACTGCGGATTAAGTTGTAGTGCTCGAACTCGCTTGGGTTTTGTTTCCTTACGGCTCAGAGCATCGGCTACCACATTAGCCTTCCCTGGATGGTATCTGATTGCACAGTCATAATCATTTAGAAGTTCAACCCAACGTCGTTGTTGTATGTTCAGCTCCTTCTGTTCAAAGATATGCTGAAGACTCTTGTGATCGTTGTAAATTGTGCACTTGGTACCATACAAGTAGTGTCTCCATATCTTCAGTGGATTTTTATCACAGCTCCCAATTCTAAGTCATGGGTCGTGTAGTTTTTCTCATGAATCTTCAATTGACGGGAAGCATAGACAATGACCTTATCACGTTGCACTAACACACAACTGTAGGATCGTAAGATTACAAGGTGATTCTGTTCTAGTTGATATTGGCGGAAACAATAGCAACCAACAAAGTAAACAAGTAAACAGCAAGAATACTGATAAATGCACTGTTGTATTAGACTTCTGAGATTACAAGTTTACAAGTAAAACACTATCAAGAAGCACTATCAAGGCACACTTTGTTTGAAGTGTTTACAAGATATATATAGTAACTTAGAATCAAGACAGACCCTTGATTCTAAGAATCAGATCTAACACAAGCCGTTGATCTTGTTTATTAATCTAAATTACACGCAAAGGCTTATCTAGTTAACTTTACTGAAACGTCTTCTTAGGCATCATTGTTTGCATGCTTGGAGAAGGGCGTCATTGTCCTTTATTGGTTGCACCACTGAGGTTCCTTCTGCTTGGAGTGTGGCAGTTGCTTTGGCAGAAAGGTGTCAGAGGCGCTTTGCATGGATAGTCAGCTGCAACATTTGGTCTTCAGAGAATAAAGCTATCAGCAGCAGAGATGACAATAATGCTGCTGATAAGCCTATCAGCAGCAACTTGTGTTGAACGCTGCTGATAAACCTATCAGCAGCAACAAGTGTTGAATGCTGCTGATAAGCCTATCAGCAGCAATATGTGCTGAATGCTGCTGATAAGCCTATCAGCAGCCATATGTGATGAATGCTGCTGATAAGCCTATCAGTCTTTGGTTCTACAAACTCCTCCTAGACTGATGCAACCAAAATTACTTTGCTGCTGAAGCTTTTGCATGTGGCTGACTATCCTTTCAACCTCATAGCCTCTTGGATCCTTGCTGGGATTGTTCAGTGGAAGTTCAGACAGAATCTTGATGTCTTTGTGTGGCATTTTGTAGATTGCTTTGCTTAAACATCTCATCTGCTGCTTCTTTACATCAATCAGAGTGAACTCATCCAAATCAGCATTGTATGACCAAGATACAAATGGAGAGTGGGACTTGAGTGGTTTGATATCCATGACCACATCTTTGCTAGGGTTGAAGCAATGTCTGATTGCTAGCATAAGATGTTTCCCACTCTCATTTGCAGGCTCATGAGCTTCATCCAGCTCCAAAATTCTTCTTAGGTCTGAATATGGTAGTTGCAGAACCTCATCAACAGACATGTATGTAGATCTTCTTCTTTAAGTTCTCCCCCTAAAGATCTCAAATCTTTGATCCTGTGGATTGTAGACCCATTCAACTATGTCTCTTGAGTCTTCAGGTTCAGATGAGGATTTGGATTTCTTCATGGGAGGCTGTTGATGACTGGGAGCTGGGTGGGATGATTTGGACTTGTTGGGTGGAGGAGTGGAAGGTTTGGGGAGGAGAGTGGAAGGATGATGGACTAAGGAAGAGGTAGATGAGGGAGAAGGCTTGGGTTTCTTTGTCTTTGGTTTTTCTTCTTCTTTGATAAGTACCCTTTTCTTGGAGCCCTTCTTCTCTAGTCTTTCTTCCTCATCCTTTTTAACTTTGAAGTAGAGGGCTTGCAGGTTCATGAAATTCATAGGACCTAGCCTCTTTCCACTATCTCCTCTAGCCTTAAGGAAGTCAATCATGACCTTCCTTTCTTCATGGGTTCTTTTATTCAGTGCAATGGTCTTCTTGGACTGTAGCTTGGCTTTTTCTTCTTTTTCAGCCTTTTTCTTGCTAGCCAATTGACCCTGCTGACCCATGAAGGCTCTATAAATCTCTTTGTTTGAAAGTTTCTCAAGGTAGTCTGCATCCTCACCTTGAGAGATCAGAGCTTCAGTCCACTCCTCCCTTAATTCTTTTGCTAATTTAGAATCAGTGATTCTAAACATAGCATCTTCCTTCCTCTTCTTTTCATTCTCTTCTTCTTCTTCCTTTGCAAACTTTTCCTGCAGCTGTCTGGCAAGTTGTTCATCTTCCTCAACTTTAGACCCTGCATGGACTTTAACTTTCATCTCATCCAGCTGTTTGGCATACAGCTGGATTGTCTGTTGTCTTAGGAGTATGGCTGCCTTTCTTTCTTGATGCCTTTGTTTATGAGCCATCTCTTCTTCTTCTCTTTTCCTTCTTCTTTCTTCTTTCTCTTTCTTTTCTTTTCGCAACCTCTCTTCATCCTCTTCTGTCATAATGCCCTTCCCTTTATTAACATTGGATGCCTCTGCTCTGGCTTCACTGATCACAGCAACAGCTGATTGTTGTGCTGTTGGGATCTGTGCCTCGGCTTCATTGGCAAGTTAAGGTATTGACAAGGGACAGTCACTGTCTTCATCAAGTTGATACTCAGGACCTTCTATTTCCCTAAGTTGATCCCTAAGTGAAGATCTTGTGCCAGATGCTACAGATGTGGCTTCAACTTGTGGAGTATCGGAGTTAGAGTCAGTATCAGAAGTTGACACAGACTCTTCCTGAGGAATCAGTCCTTCTTCTTCAAGATGGGCTTTGATGGTGACCATCATTGCCTGGCTCTCCAATGAGTTAATATTGCAGATGTTGGCTCAGAGCTGAAAAATCTTGAATAGGAAGTCTGAGGGCAGCTGAAGGATGTTCCTGGTGTTGATGATGAGAGAGGAGCCATTGCTGAGAAGAAGAGTGTGGTCAAGGGACTTAGTGCTCACCCAACCTAGCGCGTCCAAGTCCTTGACCAGGAAGGCATACAGGAATCTTCGAATGCCTAGAAATTCTTCTTCAGTGAGAAGACTGCTCCTTGTTATTTCAAGATTTCTAGGAGTCAGTCTCCTTTCTGCGGCCGCCGAGGATTCAGGATAAGCTACCCGATGTGCTGCTTGTAGAAGTCTTTGGAGCCTGGGTAGATTATCCTCCATCAGGTCATAGAACCTGCCAATGGCAAGTTCTGCTGAGAGATCTGCTGAGTTGTTGATGCAGTTTGATAAGTATAGTTGTAGGACTTGGAGGGCATTGAGAGAGTTCCAGTTCAGCTCTTCTACTCCGCTGAACTCCCATCCAATCCAAAACCTCTCAGCTGATCCATCATACTCCCAAGCTAGAATAGAGTCAAATTCTAGCTTCTTTGATGATCTGAATAGTTGGGGGGTAGAGGATTGACTAATGATGGCTGCTGCTTCAGGAAGGATGCTGAATGATGTATTTGTTTGTTCTGTGTCTTCAGAATCATTCAGCATTTCATCAACAGCCCTGACGACCAACTTCCAGTCTTCAGATGTCCCTTCTTCTTCGTTATCTGAGACTGGCAAGTCATGAACTTGTACAAAAGCCGGCTTGAATAGTGAGCTTTGAATTTCAACCTGCTCTTGAATCCAGTCGTCAAGACTATCTGTGTCTTCCTCCATAGAGACCATCTCCCCCTTTTTGGTTGCATCAGTAGACAGGTAAGCATCAGTTTGGGTGCCTACTGATACAAGAGAGGGAGTGGCTAAAGTTGGGCATTGATGGGCTTCATGCATAGAGACTTGGTGTCTTAGTTTGGACACTTCAGCCTCTAGCATAGCCACCCTGGCCGTCAATTCCAAGTTATGAAGTTTCAGTCCGTCCTCATCCACAGATGTGGAATCCTTGGACCCAGATGGGGCCGTAGGCCGAGCCTCAGCATCCCCATCACCCGTGGTTTCTTGGCGCCTGGGATTCCTCTCAGTGAGGGGAGTTTCCAAGGAAACACCCTCACCATGAGTTGCCGTGGTTGAGGTCTTAAAGATGTTGTCACTGTCCTCCTGGTCATTTGATGGACCAGCAGTAGTGACAGCCTCTTCCACATCCACTCTTTCATTACTCCTAGAGTAGACCTTCAAGGGTGAAGAACTTGGGTTGGGTGTTTCGGAAGCAAGACCAATCAGTACCTCCTTGATAGTGGTAGTTGGAGAAGGTACATCACTTTGGTCAGGTTCCTCAACACTTAAGTCCAAAGAAGATAGGAATGGCTCAAAGGGCTGTTCTATAGATCCGGGAAGTGATCCTAATCCTAATAGAGAGACTTCCGAAGGAGTCTCCCTAACTGTGTGGCTTTCCCTTATGATATTCTCACTAGAATGTTGTGATTTTGAGTGAGGGATGTTGGCTTGGGTTTGGGCCTTGGAGGCAAGAGAAGAAGGAGTTCTCTTGCCCCTCTTTCTTGTATATTTGGCTGCAACCGGGGCCCTGTGTTCCGGTTGAGAAATCAAACTGTGGGTGAGTAAAGTATGTGTCTGTACATCCTCAGTAGAATGCACAGGGGTTCGATCAAGGGAAGCAGCAGTTTGAGTTTGTGGCAGTGAGGTGGAGGGTGTGGGATCAGTATCAGCTGGGTTTGCTGAACTGTCACCCTGGGCACTTTGTGTGTTCAACATTGTAGATAACAATGGAACATTGGCCCCTGAGAACTTTGATGAAACTGTTATCATGCTTTGAAAAATGTTGTTCTTATGTCCCAGCATTATGTAGATTCTGGCAGTTTTTGAAAGATCTTGGTGCTCAATATTGAACACTTCCTGTAAGAATCTTGGGTACATGAAGAACTGTGATTTCACCCCTTCTTGAAGGTTGTATATCAAACCTTCAAGAATGAGGTGGGAAAAATTGAAACCCGCCCCAGTTATCATACCATGAATTGCCGACGCAAGTCCGGAGCTAAGTTGGTTCCAACCACTCCTCTTCTGGGATATGCATTGGAGAAGAGTATGGCATAGATACTTCCATTTGGGACCCATGAGTGCCTTCTCTATCGTATACTCTGTTTGATTCCCATTGTACCCTATGGATACAAAGTTCCTCATGTATACGTCTCTTGGGTAAGAGATGGCGTCCCCTTCATCTTGAAGCTTGAGGTGTTGGCGGAGCTTTGCTTCAGTGATAATCATCTCCTTGCCGTCTACTGTGCCTTTGATTTGGGGAGTGCCCTGGTCAGTAGAATACACGGCTGAGCTCCAAAAATCTTCCATGTGGGAAGTATAGATGGTTGGGTTGACTGTTAGGGCATGGTGGATTTTGGACCGACAAAGGAAGTCGATCATATCATCGAAACCTTTGGATTTCTTGCCCTTTATTAGGCATGAAGTGAGGTTGTGATATGGGGAAAACTTGTCGTTGGGGTTGTTTATGTCTGCGCATGCCATTGTTTTGGATTTGGATGGAAGAGAGAAGGGTGTTTGAATGGTGGTTAATTATGGAGGGCTTTGAATGCTGTGGGGACGGGAGAGAAAGTGATGGGAGATTAGGGTTTGAAATTGAATATGAAGAGGTTGTGGGAACGTTTGAAATTGTGATATAACGGCAGACGAAGAAAAAGCAACTTTACTTGTACAGTACAACCTGTTTCACTTTTCATTGTTACAGCTGTAAAGTACTCGAGCAGTCATGGTAAAGACTGAGAGTAGTTTTTACCTCGGGTAAAAGTTAATGTAGACTTGTTTTGCCCATCAGCAGCAAACTTGGTTGCTGCCGATGGTGAGCTATCCGCTGCAAACTTGGTTGCTGCGGATAGTGAAGTCTTTCAGCAGCAGATTTTGGGTGCTGCTGACGGTTGTATTCATTCCGCAGCTAAAAGGTTGCTGCTGACCGCCTTAAAGCTGTCTGCAGGAAACTTGTTCCTGCTGATAACTTAAAGCGATCAGTGGCAAAAGCTTTAAACCTGTCAGCAGCTGAGAGGCAAAAATGCTGCTAACTTATAAATTTTATTTACAACATAAGACAGACATATTTACATCAAAGGATAGATGCACTCAACTGAACCGATGATGATGCTTGGTGGTTTCTTTGCCTTCCATTGTTGAGTTGGTGGTTTTCCAGCTTTCTTTGTCTTTTCAGCAGCAGACGTTGTATGTGATGATTTTACTTGAGCAGCTGCAGACTTTGTTGCTGTTGAAGGCTTTGCCTTGGATCTTGCTTTATAAGCAGTGGACCCTTTTGCTGCTGATAGCTTTGCCTTATCAGCAGCAGATTTTGCTGCGGACTTTGTTAGCTTATCAGCAGCAGATTTGGCTGCTGCTGAAAGCTTCTGCTTCGTTTTCTTGGGCTTAACTGGACTAACAACCGATGTATGTTGATCCTTCTTTACCCTTTGTCTTTAAGGGGCTTGATGAAGAATCTGGTTGAAAGGGTTAAACTTACAGTTTGCTGCAAAGTGGTCTGATTCTCCACAGATGATGCAAGATTTTTGGGGCTTTGACAACTACTCCCTTGGTGGAGAAAGAGATTTTCTGAATTGAGTTGTCTTAGCTTCAAAGCTTCTTACCTGTTTGTTCTTCTTTGTCTTCTCAAAAGCATGTTGCTTGAGGTTTCTTTGCTGCTGTAGGTAGTAGAAGCAGGTGCTGGCAGTGTGGTTATATTTCCCATAGACAAAACATGATTTTGCCAGTTTATCCTTTGAAAGATGCACATAATCCTTTCTTTTGAAAAGGTCTTTGAAATTCCAAGGGTGAGCTTTGTTGTGCTCAAAAGTAGCTTCTTCCAATGTTTTTTGAACATATGGAACCCTTTCTTCAGGTGCATGATATGTGTCAAACAGCTTCCTTGGCTGGACTGAATTGGAAGGAGGCTTTGAGTTGGTGGAGGTGGAAGACTGTCCCTTTTCAATAGTTAGCTTTCTTCCTTCTGGAGGATAGCTAATTCTGATTTGTTTGAAGGGTTTAGGAACTGGTATTAAAGGGATAATAGGGACTTCATCTTTAGTGACTATCACTTGAGGGGCAGGAGGAGATGAGGCATTACCTGTTTCAGTGGAGTCTGAGCAAGTTGACTCAGTCTCGATGAAGTAGTGCATTCTTGCACAGGGGTTTCTTTGACAGCAGGGTCAAGATTTTGGTTGGCCATGTCAAGATTTGCTAGATTGAAGCTTGGTTCATGGATGGCAACGTAATCAGCCGGAGGTGGGACGGTTTTATACTGGTCAGCATGATATCCCAACCTAGTTTTTACATTTTCATGGATTTGAACAACCAAAAGTCTTTGCAGCTTTTTGGATGCAAATTCATATTTTTCCACATGGACCTTTTGGTCTGCCAATTCAGCCCTTGCAGCTTTCAACTTAACCAGAATATCATCAATTTGAGTTTCAAGGTTTGTTTGTTCATGTTTTAATGATGAAATTTCTTTCTTTAAACAATCATTCTTTTCCTTGTAACTATTTTCAACCTTTTTAAATTCAGATTTCATTTGGTGAAATTCTTCATTTTGATCTATGAGCTTCTGGTTATGTTTCCTATATCCAAGGACCTTATCAATGCACTCTTGAGTACATAGATTTTCATATACCTTTGGTGGTACTTCTGATGTGTCTGAAGTTAGAGAAGATACCTCTAATGTGTCTGCCATGAGAGCTTGATTGTTGGCAGAAAGATCCTCAGGCTGGAAGCTCCAGTCAAAGTCAGTAGTTCCAACATTTGCACAGGCTGCAGTTTGTGCTGGAGGATTGACATGTTGTTGTTGGTGTCTTGGCTGAGCTTGGTGTGCTCGTCTGGTAGGATAGTAGTCGCTTGAACTAGGACCTAAGTGGTCAGAGTGAAGCGCGGGAGAGGTGGTGGAAGAGGCTGATTGATGGCTTGAGCTTCTTTCTTTGGCTTGAATTATTTCTAATTCATAGGCTTTTAGCATACAAAAGAGCTCGGTCATCTGCAGAGTCTTCAGATTCTCAGTTCTTCTTATTGACACTGTGTAAAGTGTCCAGCAACTAGGAAGAGATCTGATGAACCTTTTGAGAATGTCTTCATTCTCCAGTTTCACCTTAGAGCACTACAGCTCTCCTACCAAGTAAGTGTACCTATTATACACACTGGTTAGTGACTCACCTTCATTGCAGACAAAGTTTTCGTATTGCTGCTTCAGGATGTCTTCAAGCCCGTTGCTTTGTGCCATTTTTGTTTTGATGTGACTTGATCAAGAATAGAGTTTTGAATAGAATCAGAAAGTGATTAAACAAATGTTAGTTTGTTTAATCTTGAGCCAAAGCTCTGATACCACTTGTAGGATCGTAAGATTACAAGGTGAATCTGTTCTAGTTCATATTGGCGGAAACAATAGCAACCAACAAAGTAAACAAGTAAACAGCAAGAATACTGATAAATGCACTGTTGTATTAGACTTCTAAGATTACAAGTTTACAAGTAAAACACTATCAAGAAGCACTATCAAGGCACACTTTGTTTGAAGTGTTTACAAGATATATATAGTAACTTAGAATCAAGACAGACCCTTGATTCTAAGAATCAGATCTAACACAAGCCGTTGATCTTGTTTATTAATCTAAATTACACGCAAAGGCTTATCTAGTTAACTTTACTGAAACGTCTTCTTAGGCATCATTGTTTGCATGCTTGGAGAAGCGCGTCATTGTCCTTTATTGGTTGCACCAGTGAGGTTCCTTCTGCTTGGAGTGTGGAAGTTGCTTTGGCAGAAACGTGTCAGAGGCGCTTTGCATGGATAGTCAGCTGCAACGTTTGGTCTTCAGAGAATAAAGCTATCAGCAGCAGAGATGACAATAATGCTGCTGATAAGCCTATCAGCAGCAACTTGTGTTGAACGCTGCTGATAAACCTATCAGCAGCAACAAGTGTTGAATGCTGCTGATAAGCCTATCAGCAGCAATATGTGCTGAATGCTGCTGATAAGCCTATCAGCAGCCATATGTGATGAATGCTACTGATAAGCCTATCAGCAGCATTTGTACTTAAAATAATTTGGTAGCAATCAGTCTTTGGTTCTACAAACTCCCCCTAGACTGATGCAACCAAATTCTTCTAATTACTTTGCTGCTGAAGCTTTTGCATGTGGCTGACTATCCTTTCAACCTCATAGCCTCTTGGATCCTTGCTGGGATTGTTCAGTGGAAGTTCAGACAGAGTCTTGATGTCTTTGTGTGGCATTTTGTAGATTGCTTTGCTTAAACATCTCATCTGCTGCTTCTTTACATCAATCAGAGTGAACTCATCCAAATCAGCATTGTAGGACCAAGATACAAATGGAGAGTGGGACTTGAGTGGTTTGATATCCATGACCACATCTTTGCTAGGGTTGAAGTAATGTCTGATTGCTAGCATAAGATGTTTCCCACTCTCATTTGCAGGCTCATGAGCTTTATCCAGCTCCAAAATTCTTCTTAGGTCTGAATCTGGTAGTTGCAGAACCTCATCAACAGACATGTATGTAGATCTTCTTCTTTCAGTTCTCCCCCTAAAGATCTCAAATCTTTGATCCTGTGGATTGTAGACCCATTCAACTATGTCTCTTGAGTCTTCAGGTTCAGATGAGGATTTGGATTTCTTTAGGGGAGGCTGTTGATGAGTGGGAGCTGGGTGGGATGATTTGGACTTGTTGGGTGGAGGAGTGGAAGGTTTGGGGAGGAGAGTGGAAGGATGATGGACTAAGGAAGAGGTAGATGAGGGAGAAGGCTTGGGTTTCTTTGTCTTTGGTTTTTCTTCTTCTTTGATAAGTACCCTTTTCTTGGAGCCCTTCTTCTCTAGTCTTTCTTCCTCATCCTTTTTAACTTTGAAGTAGAGGGCTTGCAGGTTCATGAAATTCATGGGACCTAGCCTCTTTCCACTATCTCCTCTAGCCTTAAGGAAGTCAATCATGACCTTCCTTTCTTCATGGGTTCTTTTATTCAGTGCAATGGTCTTCTTGGACTGTAGCTTGGCTTTTTCTTCTTTTTCAGCCTTTTTCTTGCTAGCCAATTGACCCTGCTGACCCATGAAGGCTCTATAAATCTCTTTGTTTGAAAGTTTCTCAAGGTAGTCTGCATCCTCACCTTGAGAGATCAGAGTTTCAGTCCACTCCTCCCTTAATTCTTTTGCTAATTTAGAATCAGTGATTCTAAACATAGCATCTTCCTTCCTCTTCTTTTCATTCTCTTCTTCTTCTTCCTTTGCAAACTTTTCCTGCAGCTGTCTGGCAAGTTGTTCATCTTCCTCAACTTGAGACCTTGCATGGACTTTAACTTTCATCTCATCCAGCTGTTTGGCATACAGCTGGATTGTCTGTTGTCTTAGGAGTATGGCTGCCTTTCTTTCTTGATGCCTTTGTTTATGAGCCATCTCTACTTCTTCTCTTTTCCTTCTTCTTTCTTCTTTCTCTTTCTTTTCTTTTCGCAACCTCTCTTCATCCTCTTCTGTCATAATGCCCTTCCCTTTATTAACATTGGATGCCTCTGCTCTGGCTTCACTGATCACAGCAACAGCTGATTGTTGTGCTGTTGGGATCTCTGCCTCGGCTTCATTGGTAAGTTGAGGAATTGACAAGGGACGGTTGATGAAAAATGGTTGATGAAAAAACGGTCATTAGTCAAGTCCAAAAATTTCAAAGTTGTTCTAAGGAACAGTCGTTTACCGAAGACGGGAAGGAAACTTTTTTTTATCGTAGTCATGTACGTGGATGATTTGTTTGTGACAAGTACAAGCTCGAGTATAATTTCCGATCTCAAAAGGGGTATGTTGACCAAGTTTGAAATGACTGATCTCAGGAAGTTAACTTACTATCTCGGAATCGAGGTAAGTCAATACGAGGACGGGATAGTAATTTCACAAGAATGATACTCTAAACGAATTCTGAAGGAGACCGGTATGAACGGGTGTAACCCGATTCGAGTTCCTATGGAGCATGGGGTAAAATTTTCAACGGCTGAAGGGGAAACAGAGGTTGACGCGACCGAGTAACAAAAGGTGTTGGTGTGTTTGAGATATGTGTTACACACCAGACCAGATATGGCATATTCCGTTGGAAGGTACGGGAAAGACGGGTCGAAGAAACTTGTCGAGTATAGTGACAGTAGTCATAAAATACATGAGGATGATGGAAGAAGTACTACCGGGCAGTCGGGCACGTTTTCTATTGTGGGTCTTCTCCGATCACGTGGTGCTCACAAAGCAGGCTATTGTGGCACTCTCCTCGTGTGAATCCTAGTACATGGCAGCATCAGCAGCTGCATGTCATGTTGTTTTGGATTCAGGAGTTGTTAAGCGAGATAACTGGGAGTTGTTGTAGAAAGTTATGTTAAAAGTTGATAATACTTTTGTTATAGCACTTATGAAAAATCCCGTTTTTCATGGCCGAACCAAACATATCAAGTCCCGATTCCATTATATCCGAGAATGCTTTAACGAAGACGAGATTGAAGTTGAGCATATAAGTGGGAAGGAGCAAGAGCTGATATTTTGACTAAAGCTCTTGCAAAAGTCAAGTCTTAGGAGATGCATGAAATTCTTGGAGTTGAAGACCTCCCTAAATCCAACTCGGATATTAGGGGGGTGATTGTTAGCTAATTATCAAGTGGGCCGTTTGGCCCGGGCCTAAGTATCTCATTAAGTCGAATGGGGTTAAGGGGATTTTAGGGTTTTAGTTAACTTGTTGACCAAGTTGGGTTAACATTATAAATATTCATCAACCGAGTTAGGGCTATGCATTCAAGTTATTGTAATTCAGTTTTCTGAGTCATATTTTCTGGATTATAATAAAAAGTGAGATTAATATTAATTGCGTGTTCTTAGTTAATTATCGTATCCTGGTCTTGAACACAAGTAGTTTAAGTTTATGTGTGGGTCGTAACTGTTTATTTGACATGATTCAATTTTTAGTTAATTTTCTATTTTTTGACCTTGTATTTATGAAGTACCATTAGTGACCCGGCTCTATATATATGGATTGAAATTGTCACCTCTAGATAGGATGATTCTGTGCATGTTACCTTCTTGACTAAGTGTACCTAAGGTCCCCAATCATTCCTTGTTTCTCATAACCGTATATATTTATTAAAATATGTATAATCATTATTTAGGGCATCGTTAGACCGGCTCACTCGCTCTCGTGACCAAGTTCAAGTTTAGATCATACTTTATCAAGGTGAGTTTACATAACCCCTTTTTCATTTTGTACATTTTGGGGTGAACATGATTTACATTGAAACTATTTGCAATATTACACAATACAATTTTGCATTATGATTTCATTTGACTAATTGTGCATTATGCTTGAATGCTATGATTTATTACTACACATACATGACGCAACTCGTACAATCATTAACTCCGTACAAGCCAATGGTTAACAAAGATAGATCTATTGAGTCTGAAAAACTCACCCGGGTAGGGTGTTTGTTACCGACAACACATCAGGATAACACTAGGTGTTATGCCCTACATTAGGATAACCTGCGGGTTATGCCCTTCAGTCACAAGGTTTGATTGTACACTTAGTATAACTATAGATTCTCCATAAGTGCCTTATATGCCATGTATCTTATGAATTGTATAAAACATTTTGAAATCATTTTTGTGATGCCAAAACTTATGTATGCTCACCAACTTTCTAGTTGACCCCGTTTTTAAATCATGTTTCAGGTACGAACAATTGAGTTGAACAAGCTTGCTTTCACTTAAGTTTGAGGACCTAGTTAATCAAATTATGAACTTGTTATGTATTTTTCAATTTCTTGTACTTGTTTGGATTTTGTTTGGTTTGAAATGAAATAAATTAATATATTACAATTTAGTCAACCTTGTGCTCATGAACAATCTTCATGTCCCGCCCCGACGTTTTCGCCGTCGGTTGGGGTATGACAAAAATGGTTGATGAAAAAACGGTCATTAGTCAAGTCCAAGAGTTACAAGTTATACTTAGTGACATTCAAGCCGAGGGGATAGTCCTTAGTGAGACCTTTCAAGTCGCTTCAATGGTCGAAAAATTACCACCGTCATGGGTTGACCTTAAAAACTATTTAAAACATAAACGAAAAGAAATGACCATTTAAGACCTTGTGGTTCGTCTTCGAATTGAAGAAGACAATAGGTTGGCTTTTAAGGTGAGTCAAGTGCAAATTTCTGCCAAGGCCAACATGGTTGAACATGGCCAATCCTCTAAAAGCAATAAGGGCTTTAAGAAGGGGAAAAGGAAAGAAAAAAGTGTCAACCTTGGTCCCAAAAAGGGGGGCATGGTGAAGAAGTTTAAGGGAAAATGCTATAATTGTGGCGAAAATGGCCACTTAGCTCAAAGTTGCAAGGCACTAAAGCGTGAAAAGGCGCACATGGTGGATGATGATGGCATGCCTCTTATGGCAATGATCACCGAAGCATCGGCAATGATAGCGGAAGTCAACATTGCGGGTGACAAACCGCAAGGTTGGTATGTTGACACGGGAGCTACCCGTCACGTGTGTGGTGACAAAAACCTATTTAATATGTTTAAGGAAGTAAAGGGTGATCCAAAGCTCTACATGGGGAGCAAAGCTACCGACGATATCAAGGGTGAAGGGGATGTGATCTTAAAGATGACTTCAGGAAAAGAACTCACCTTGAGCAACACCTTGTATGTTCCCGAGATTCGCAAGAATCTTGTTTCGGGATGGTTGCTTAATAAGTTTGGATTTTGACTTTGTATTGAATCTGATAAGGTCTTGTTGACCAAAAAGGGAATGTTTGTTGGCAAAGGGTATGCCCTTAATGCCATGTTTAAATTAATTGTAATGGTTGTGAAAAAGAACATGAATGAAAAGGCTAGTACTACTTCTTACATGCTTGAATTGAATGATAATATTGATTGGCATGCGCGTCTTGGTCATGTAAATTTTTTAACTATGAAACGCTTGAGTAATTTAAATCACATTCTGAAATTCAACATAAATTCAAAGTCAAAGTGCACTACGTGTGTATAAGCCAAGTTTACTAAAAAGCCTCATAAATCGGTTGTAAGAACTACCGAACTGCTTGATATAATCCACACCGATGTGTGCGATTTAAAAGTCATCCCCACAAAAGGTGGAAATAAGTAATTCATCACTTTTATTAATGATAGCACAAGATATTGCTATGTATACTTACTTAAGAGTAAGGATGAAGCAATAAACAAGTTTGTCTTGTATAAAAATGAAGTTGAGCGTCAACTCAACAAGAAAATCAAAGTTGTGAGAAGTGATAGGGGAGGTGAATATGTCTCACCTTTTGTGGATATATGTGCACAAAATGGAATTATCCATCAATATACTACTCCTTATACACCACAACAAAATGGCGTCGCGGAACGAAAGAACCGTATATTAAAAGAGATGATGAACGCCATGTTGATTAGTTCCGGGATGAGTCCGAAAATGTGGGGGGGGGCCTTTTTTACGGCCACCTATCTTTTAAGTAAGATACCCCACAAGAAAAGGGATGAAACCCCTTAAGAGTTATAGAAGGGTAGACCAACACCATACAAACACTTGAGAGTATGGGGGTGCCTAGCCAAAGTAACTATACCGCCTCCGAAGGTGCAAATGATAGGTTCCAAAAATGTAGATTGCATCTGTATTGGTTATGCTCATAACAGTAGTGCTTATCGGTTTCTTATACATTAGTCAAAGAATCTCGACATACACAAGAACACTATCATGGAAGCTGAACATGCTTCAAGGTTTGAACACGTGTTTCCTTGTAAACGACAAGAACAAGCAAGCTTATCAACATCGGTTGAATATGAGGTTCATGATAAGAGACATGAACGACCCGAGGTGGAAGAAGTTGAACCAAGAAGAAGCAAATGACAAAGGGTTGAAAAATCCTTTGGACCGGGCTTCATGACGTACATGATTGAGGGCGAGTCCAATACCTACCGTCAAGCAGTTACATCTTTCGAAGGACCTCAATGGAAAGAAGCAATAATGCAAAATGATACATGGGAATTAGTAGATCTTCCTCCCGGTTGTAAACCGCTTGGGTATCGTTGGATATTTAAAAGGAAGATGAAACCCGATGGTAGTATTGAAAAATACAAAGCGAGGCTAGTGATCAAAGGATTTAGACAGAAAGAGGGTCTAGATTACTTTGACACTTACTCGCCGGTGATACGAATAACCTCGATAAGGTTGGTGCTTGCAATAGCGGCTTTGAGAAATTTGGAAGTTCACCAAATGGATGTAAAAATCGTTTTTCTGAATGGAGATTTAGAAGAGGAAATTTACATGGAGCAACCTGAGGGGTTCTCTGCTCCCGGTCAAGATGGAAAAGTATGTAAATTGGTCAAGTCTTTGTATGGCTTAAAGCAAGCTCCAAAACAATGGCACAAAAAGTTTGACAATGTCATGATTGACAATGGTTTCAAAATAAATGAGTGCGATAAATGTGTCTATGTGAAAGACACAAGTGGAGGTTATGTGATCTTATGCCTTTATATATATAATATGCTTATCATTAGAAGTGATGATAAGATGATCAATTCTACTAAAAACATGTTGAAAGCGATGTTTGACATGAAAGACATGGGTCTTGCAGATGTAATTCTTGATGTAAAGATTACCAGAACCCAAAATGGTCTTGTGTTAAGTCAATCTCAATATGTAGATAAGATTCTTGAAAAGTTCAATTCAGAGTACATGATATAGCAAAGATTCCAGTTGATACCACCACACATCTAAGTAAGAATAGAGGTGTGGCAATTGCTCAGTTGGAGTATTCAAGAATCATTGGTAGTCTAATGTATCTTATGACATGTACTAGACCCGATTTGGCTTATGCCATGAGTCAACTAAGCCGATATACTAGTAATCCAAGTTTCGTACATTGGAAAAGTATAACTATGGTGCTAAGGTACTTGAGATACACAAGAGATTGTGGACTACATTACAACCGTGATCTAGCTGTAATAGAAGGATACAGTGATGCTAACTGGATATCGGACATAAAGGAGTCAAGATCAACCAGTGGGTATGTGTTCACCCTTGGTGGTGCGACTATAGCTTGGAAGTCATCTAAGTAAACTGTTATAGCTAGATCCACGATGGAATCTGAGTTCATAACCTTAGATAAATCAGGTGAAGAGGCGGAATGGATACGTCAATTTGTGGAGGATATTCCAAGATGGCCAAAGCCTTTATCGGCTAATTGCATACATTGTGACAGTTAAGGATCGATCGGTAGAGCTCAGAGCTCAGTGTATAATGGCAAATCAAGGCATATTAGACGTAGACATAATACGGTACGACAACTACTCTCGACGGTGGTTATCACGATTGACTATGTGAAGTCAAAAGACAACATTGTGGCCCCACTCACGAAAGGCTTAAGCAAAGAGTTAGTTCAAAAGTCGTCAATTGGAATGGGACTAAAGCCCGTGAAAGAGGGGGTGTAACGGAAAACCTAACCTATGTGACTGGAGATCCCAAGATCTAGGTTGAATAGGATAACCAAACTACATGAACTACTGTCATAGTGGGGGTACCCCAAAACACATAAAAGGGAGATGCATTCTTCCTAGTCCATTCCTATATGAATAAGTGACATAATTAGAGGATAAGCAAAACATATGGTTGGTGATTTATGGTAATCACAAGGAACCTAATGCTTTTAATGATTTATTAAGAATCACCTATGTGAAGAGAGAAGTGTGGTCGCTTCAAATGGAATTGTTGGGGGCGCTATTCCTAGAGCTCTCACGGAACCTGGCTAGTGATCCACAACAATAATGGACACAACTATGAGGGGTTGACCAGACTACTAGGAGACTAAGTATGCATCACAACGGAGGGTTCAAAGCTAACAACTACCTATTCGGCAATATTCAACCGCTGAAATTATATCTTGATATTAAGAGAGTATGGATTCAGATCCATCCCTTGTGGGGGATTGTTAGAAAAATATGTCAAATGAGTTTTCACATGGGAAAAAAAATAAGGTTTTGTTTATTTTCACATGTGGGGGATTGTTGGAACTCTTCAAGAATATGTGAAAATAAATAATAATAATAATAATAATAATAATAATAATAATAATAAAGTAGTATGATTTGGTTATATTTTAAGTTTGATTTTATTTTGTATAAAATCTTTCAATTTTGAATTCAATTTCGATGTTACAACTTTGTGTGTTTCATATTTGAATTCAATTTTTTGAGTAAAGTCTATAGATGTTTCAACTTTGAATTCACTCCTTGAGTAATGACTTGAAGGGTGTTTCAATTTTGGTTCACTATAAATACAAAGGTATGCATTTGTTACTAGACACACTTGAACACACCATAAACCTCTTACTTGAGCTTTCTAATCATTCTCTAAAAAAATATTAGCAATCATTCTCTCTACTACAAGGTAAAATTTCGGGTTTAGAGTCCTCCCCGGCTGTACACACAGCTTCGGCCGTTGTACCTTGGGAAACATTCGAGTTCTCTTGGGAGGCTCGGAATTTGTTTTAAGGGACCCGTGTTAAACACGAAGCCTCGGTCATGAATTTAATATTCGTCTTTGTTTTCGTACTTTTCTTTTATTTCTTTTGTATAAGTGTTCTAATTTATAATTTTCTTTTATTATTGTATTGTATTTGGAATTTATACAATCGTTAGTTTTTAATTTTTGGCAAACGGTTCTTACACTCTCTATCCTCCGGGATAGAGGTATGGTTTGCCTACATCCCACCCTACCTAGACCCTACTAATAACTCTGCTAATGATGGGATTTTTACTTGGCTTGGTGATGGTTGTTGTTACCCAACTTGTCCTACCTAGCCAGTTTGTCACTTCTAGTTACAATCTCCAAGATTTGAGGTGTTACAGAGATTGGTCCTATTCTATGATCCAAAAAATCTGCTTATTTTAAACATTCTGTTGTCAAGTAATAATGTTAACACACTTCCATATAGATATTATTCCAAGATTGCCCTCATTTAGCCTCTAAAGTTGTTTAATTTTTGGAGCAATACTCAAAGGTGAGTCTTTGCCCCTGAATCCAAATGAAAATTATGAAACTTTCATCACACATTGTACAAGTTGTTATAGCTAAGAATCATACTATTAGTGGGTTTCCTATTTCACTCAAAAGTAAAACTATGTTCAGCTGTAGTTTTTGCAAAAAGAAACTGGGCATTTCTTTTCTTCTAGTGATCAGAATATATGCATTCATCGTTACGTATCAAGTGTTTACAGGTTGACGTCCAAATCGAGCTAATGGCAAGTAAAGTTCAGTGCACCATTGTTGGGTATCTGTAACATCAACTATTATGTGGAATCATCAATTTGCTTGAAGCTGTAGATACTCGGATAATGGTACGCATGAAAGCTAAATATGATACTTTACTTTCATGCTTATATTCTATGCTTTCTTTTTAAGTTGGATGGTCTACAATTAGCTTCATTACTAACCAATCTATGAACCGTTGCCATGGTAGCCCCAAGACTTCCCATAGTGGAGGTCTTGGGTTCAAATCCTGGCAACAGCAAAAAAGGGGGTCTGTGGCCAGGTCAGCGGGTTTACTGAGTTGGGGGTTCCTCCTGTGGTGGGCTGCCCTGGATGTTCTAGGTGTTGCCCCGGGGAAACCCAATTATCCTAGAATATCTAGGTGTTGCCGTTCAAAAAAAAACTAACCAATCTATGAATTGAACACTTGGACTTTATTCTCAATGACTTATTCTTTGTGCGTAACCAATTAACCATGAGAACACATTACCAGAAAACTCTTGCTAACCAATAGGATCAGATAAATCGCAGCTTGCGCTAGGCAGATGGCCTTCAAGAGGCTATGGCAGGAAACCAGTGTAAGCAAAATTCGAACCCATAAAGTTATTTTTAAAAGTGCGATCTTAACATATATCATTAATTATTTTAATAGAATAAGGAAGAATATGATTGTTTGGACAATAATAATCTAAGGTAGCCTACAAAGCATCTGCTTTGGCATATTTGGCATATGTTATGCTATGTTATATTATATTGACATCCTGTTTGCCTAGTTATTAAATTTACTTATAATCACATCATAACCAATATTTGTTGAATCAAATTCCAGTTCCTGTGCCACTCAATTTGAATAAACTAAACTTATATACCATCTGGATAAGGGTATAAAGCAACTTACTTTGTCCCCTCACTCCATTTCATGTTTTACTATTTCAAGACAATTATATTTTGTGTAAGAATGAGACTGGGAGATGTAAAACTAAATAGTTATTGTAACCATAGCTGTCAAGGGCATAAGCCGTAGGCCTAGGCGCTGGGGTGAGGTCACTGCACCTCAACGCGACACACACGTGGCGAGGCGAGATATATGTTTTTTTAGGTTTTATGAACATTATGTGTTGCTAATTTTTTGTGAATTGTTATTAGTTTTGAATTTTTTGTGGAGTGATATTATTTATTTTAATTTTCTATGCCTATTATATATTTTTCTATTTTTCCGCATTTTTTTTGTCTCAGACGCGCACTTTTTTGTGCCTTGGCAACAAACCTTTTGCGTGCCTTGTGAATTCGACTACTATGATTGTAATGTACAATCTGGTAATGCATACGATACAATCTAATAAAGCAGCTCAAAGGCGGCCATGCCATAGATATCCTGGACTTCAAAAATATTAACCATAATTGATAATTCATATTTGTATAAGCCAAATGACTCATTTGCTACGAGTTCAATGGCTTATGTTTCTTTATGTATTGAATTAACTCATTTATTGCTTGAATGTGGCAGAGAAGGTGAGGATTTTGATGCCACACAACTCAATGTACTCAAGATTTGCATTAAAGTTGACAAAATCTACTTCTTTAAGACCAGATGTCACTTTATTTTGGATGTTGGCTAGTTTGTTAAAGGTAGAATCATGCCAATCTCTCCATTTGATTCTACTTTGGTATCTAACAAGCACATCACATATAAAACCTAAATTGTACGTACCCGTACTATGCGCAAAACACAAGGTCCCACCTCCTACTTTCATCCTAGTTTGTTGCCTATGCATACCCACATCAAGAAACATCATGGGGAATGAACATATATGATCAATGGCAATGGCATTAAACTAACATGTCATCATGATAAGAAGCTGATGGAAGTTAGATTTAAGTGTGAACTAAGACTGTTCTTTTGCTGAATGGGGAATAGAGTTTGGAATTCTAAAGTGAGATTTTCATTTTTTTTAACTGAATTTTGTACCATTTTTCTTTATGAACATACCATCCATACAAAAACTTTATATACTAATTATATATGCATATTTTGCCCACATCAGAATAGAATCATAACAATGGTTTTGTCTTTGATCAGTAGACAAAAGTGGAGAAGAATGAAAAAGATGCTTGGCTTCACAGGGGTACTTTCCAATTCCCAATAGTTCATCCTAGTCAGTTTTTTTTTTTAATTTCCCAGCAGCCTTAATTTTCTTGAACAGAAGGTTTTTTATGATTGGGATAATCTAAAACATGTAGGGCATGTGGGTCCCTTCCTGCTTTATTCTATAAAAAATCACAGGCTTATATATAAGAAGTGGATCACAACACATGTAGGATTTAACTGTCTTACTCCAAAGAAAATATCATCTTTATTTTCAACCTTCTTTGCTTACATATAATACAATGGTTTCTAGTACTCATAAACTGTTTATGCTTCTTACCTGTATTGGAATATTAGCAGTTGAACCATATATAGTTTCTGGGTTCAGAAACATAGGCATTGAACTCCCAACGGGTCATCGCGTGCTCAATGCAGTTTCCATGATGGACCCACAAGCAAAGCCATCACCTGCAGCTTTGAGCAAGAAATTTGACCCTTTTCAGTCTAGTAAAAGACCGGTTCGAGGCGGGTCAGACCCCATTCACAACCGATCTTAATACGTGTAGAAACAACTTGAAAGGGTTCAGAGGAATCAAAAGGTTATGATGATTTTTGTAAGTTCTGTTATATGTGCAAAATCAGACTCCAAGGGGTGAAGTGAATATTGTCATGATCAGAAAGAGTTTATCAAAGATGGTGTTGCCTGCCACAGACCAAAATGACAGTTTGTTTCATAATTCTTGTTGAAAAAGAACAAGAACCAGGCAAGAGGAAAGATGTGTCTTTATTTGTTACTTTTACATTCTTATAGAAATAGTGATATTGCTTTCTACTTGTTCCTAATTTAATATCATATTATCTCACCTGTTGTCGCGGATCCATGAATTTTCGTCTATGGGGCTAAAAACGGGCTAGGTTGGAATGGTACGGGTAAGAACGATGATATTAAAATGTAAGCAGGAAAAAAAGACATGAACCGATTTGCTGCTTTTGAAAAAACAATCAAGATTCTAAGATTTATAATTCTCACTTTATAAGTATTCAAGATTTCTTACCTTTAGCCTTCGAGGGATGGGCGAGACAACATAACCTAGTAGCCGACCATGTGGAGGAGTGGTCGGATCCACAGGGGCGGATGACTGTGTCTATTGATATGGAGCACTACAACCCGGGGCGGCTCAACATATTTTAGGGTCTAAAGCGAACATCAAAATTGTGGCCTTTGTGAAAGTTTTCTAAATATATAAAAATTACTAAAAGGTAATTTTATGGAGCGTGAAAACATATAATGTTAACATAAAAGTTGATAGATTATCATTTCTCTCTAAAAACACAAAAGTTGACAAATTATCACATATATTTTTACGTTAAAATATAGATTGAAGTAATTTCTTCAATTTTTAGGGCCCTTAAAATTTGGAAGCCTGAAGCATTGCTTCTACTGTAGAGCCCCCCTGACTACAACACGTTGGTTTAGGAATTGTAAAAAGAAAGTATTCGATCCAGAACGATATTGGTAAGCGAATTATAAAAAGAAATCTTAATTATTTAAGTAGTTTATCAACCCAATGAATTATTGATTATTGAATTTGGTCATGTACGGGAATTTGATCTATTTTTGGATGAAAGGGAGGACCTAAAGTTTTCATAATGCATAATCCGTGGAGATGGTCTTGACAATCTATTAGAGTCGTTTCACCTCATCCCAAGCTTGGAGTCAAACTACAAACATTACAAAGAATCTGTAACGTTACCTTGAAACCGTAGCCTGAAGGACCACCGATAGTCAAGTCAATATAAAATATCAGATATAATGAATCATTTGAAAACTTCTAAATATTTTGAGAACTCATCAAAAAACCAATCAAAACACTTTTTTGTTTTTACTACCTTTATTATTATAATACAACATAAAAAAACGAATTTACATGTATTCATATATTAAAAAAATCTACACGTGTGTAATTTTACCATTTACACATGTGTAAGTGTTTACAATTTACACATGTGTATAAAATTTTTTAAGAATAATTTAGAGATAAGAGATGAATTAATTTGAGAGATAAATCGTTTTTTATATTGTATTTTAATAATAAAGGTAGTGAAAACAAAAAAAAATTTGTTTAATTGGTTTTTTGATGAATTCTCAAGTATTTATTAGTTCTTAAAAGATCCTAACCCTATAGTATAATTACAAATACATGTATGTTTATATAAACCGAATAGACAAAGGTAGTAAAGAGATGGATTGGAAGATCCGGACTTAAGAAGTCCAAGTCTATAGAACATGGAGAGAGGAAAAGAGAGAAATATGAGAGTTTTTCTTTTCGTTGGATGTGCTCTCCCTTATATAGAGGAGGGGTCGGGCTAGAACCAATGTGCATGAGAAGTTTAAACTGCGAGTCCAAGACATGACCAAACGATACTCACAACAACCTGCAACTTAAATGGATAATTTCTAGGAATCGCGGTCAAATTAAAATACAAAAAACGTTTCAACATAAGTGATCGGATTGTTCTATGGTATGAGTTCTAGTCACACACTAATTCCTTCAAATTTGTTTGTGTTCTTTGTATTTGAAGGGATGCCATTTTATCTTTACTTTCTTTCTTTGAATTTTGTATAAAATCTTGGTTTGATTAAATTTTGGATCGAGCCAATGGAAGGATATTCACCTCTCCTTGGCTCCTTTTCTGTCCACAAAATCTTGAAAAACAAATTTCTTTGCTGCTCTTAATTTTCTACTAATCACTCTTTTTTCTCTTAATTCCAAAAAAAAAAGTAATCATTCTTGTAAGTTGTAACTAAAAAATATATTTATCCATTCAACGAATGAACAATTTTGAATCAAAATTATTTAAAAAAATGAATATTTTGCTTTAGAATGTATAGAAATTGTTCAACATCATGTTTAATCCTAATAAAAGACTAATTGTTTTCAACTTTTTTTTATCAACTAAATAGAAACCCTTTATTTAGTTAAAATTCCCGCCCATTTTTTTAAAATTTCCTGTTCATTCCCTTAATACTCAAATAGCAAAGTCGGTGACCAGTAAAAAAATTTCCTTTTTATTTTATTTTATATACACCCCTTTAATTTTCACATTTTCAAATAATACCCCTCATCTTTCTAAAAATTCAAATATTACTCTAAAACAAATTTAATTTTTTGTTATGTTTAATATTTTTTTGTTTGCGTCCCGATATAAATTTTGTTATACCCACTAGAAATCATGACCCGCACGTTACGGCAGGGTCGTACAACTCAACATCGGTGTCCAGTAAGAACTATTTTTTTTCTTTTTCTTTCTCATATGCACCACTTCAATTTTATCTTTCTAAAAATTCAAATATACCTCTAAAAAAATTTAATTTGTTGTTGTGTTTAATATTTTTTGTTTTCGTACCGGTATAAATTTTGTTATACTCACTAGAAATCATGACCCACGCGTTAGGGGGGGGTTCGTACAACTTTGTAAAATGTCAGAATTATTTTTTTTTCCCAACGTCACGTCACATGTCACCTATCTTTTGGACCATAATTTTTTTTGAGTTTTTTTTCTTTGGTTTTTTTTACATTTCTTTTTATTGGATTAACCGACTCGCCATAACTTCATACATTTCTTAGATGTACTTAATCACGTTTCTTTTTTGTGCTTAGCCACGTTATTGTCACTGCCCCAACTGTTTAGAGTCCGCTTCCCACCGCGGAGCGTAGGGTGCTAATGTAAATGTACTTAACGACGTTAATGTCACAGCTGCAACACGTGCAGCGAGACTCACAAACACGTAGACTTAATCGTGTACTTAACGACGTTACTTTCACTGTACGATCCCACCGCAACGCACGGGTCATAATTTTGTCAAAATATGAAACTAAAATGGATCGCATCACCTGGGTTATACCGGTCAGGCTGGCCCGCTACGGCTCTAATTCACTTGGCCCATCTTGAAAATATGAAGGTCAGAGGTTTGCATGCCTCACCTCATGCCGGCCAAATTTAATAAGCTATCAACAATGTTTTCATAACTTAACCGGACAGCGAACCGGCTGCCTTATAGGTTCACTTGTTAAACCGGTCGGATGGTTGGACCGGATTTAAGAACCTGAAGATGTGATAAATAATATAAAAATTAACAATATGTATGTAGATACAAAATATAAAACATGTTTTTTATTTTGATGTAAATTTACAATTTTAATGTCATTTAAAAGCTTAAATAAATAAAATATGCAACTTAAAATACTAAATTAAAAAAAAAGTAAGATTTTAAAGAAAAAAAAAACAAAAAATAAATAAAAAATTTTGAAATCCGGTCCGACCAAATCAAATGAAAGTGGTTCAACTACACACGACCAGACCGGCCGATCCGGTCTAGTTCTAAAAACACTGGCTAAGAATATTTGCAGTTTGACAGGTTCTGGTTTGACGTGGTTTGACGAACCCATTGATAGCATTTTTATTCAAGTTTTTATTTTAAGAAAGTCACCGTAAGCCGATTTGACCCATCTTTTTTATCAAAATAGTCATGATTTTGTTAAATTATCAAAATTCAAGAAAAGGTCTTAAACATTTTTTTTCTTAGAAGAACAATTTTTTACTTCTAAATACAATACCACCTAATAACTTACACTTACAGGAATTTGAACCCACACCATATGGTGAGCGACAATAACCAACGTCACTAGGCCGCAAGGCTATGGGCAGAAAATGTCTCAACTAATTATAGAGTATCTATAACCTAGTGGTATTGTGCATCACCCCCCCCCCCCCGCTCCAAAGTGGTGTGGGTTACCACCTAATAACCTACAATTACATGAATTTGAACCCACACCATATTATGAGCGACAATAACCAATGTCACTAGGCTACAAGGCTATGGGCATAAAATGTCTCAACTAATTATAAAATATCTATGACCTAGTGATATTGTGCAATCCCCCCCCCCCCCAAAAAAAAAAAAAGTGGTGTGGTTTATAACCTAATAACTTACACTTACAGGAATTTGAACCCACAGCATACTGTGAGAGACAATAACCAATGTCACTAAGCTACAAGCTATGGCAGAAAACGTCTCAACTAATTACAAAGTATCTATGACCTAGTGGTATTGCGCCCCCCCCCCCCTCCCCCTCCCCCTCCCCCCCCCCCCCAAGTGGTGTGGGTTTAAATGCTTACAAGTGTAAGCTTAGATGATACTTATGTGTAAAAAACTGTTACAAAAATAATAACAGGGTGACCATATATTAAGTATTAAATTCAAGCATTAAAAGTTAATTTAAATTTAAAAGATTTAAATGCATCACGAATGAGTGTTTGATTTACACGTGCTAATTGTGTGTAATTATATATTTTTAGCCTGAATTATATGTAAAATAATTTACTTTGAGTGTATTTAACTGTTCAGTGTATAATTGAGAAAACGATTTAATTAAGCTAAATATAGAAAAAGAGATGCTAATTATTGTCAATGAGTAAAATCTGAAACTAGATTATATTTAATCGATAATCTAAATTAATTTAATATGGTCATGAAAGTGAAAAGAATAATAAAATGAGTTACATGTTAACATGAATTGTAGGAACAAGTTAATAATTTCAAGTCAAAGCAATAATTGGATCATGAAAACTAAATTAAAGATGTGATGGACTTTAACTTCAAGTTTGTATTTGGGCTAGAAAGACATGGAGATGAGCCAACGAGAATAAAAAGGAATACAATCACTGTGGGCTTGCATCAAAATTCAGATTGGGGCCATCAATTGGAAGAAAAGAAGCCCACTAAAAACAAGAAAAAGGGAGGTTTAGCTTTTCGGTTCTTGGGGGAGGTGTTGACCGAAAATTAAAAGACGGCAGAAAGAGGAGGTGCCTTTGGCACATTGGATGAGGGGAAACCTCTTTTGATGGCTGCTTGCGTAAGAAGGGCAGAGCCTCACGGCTGGAATTAGTAGTTTTTCTATTTATTATGGCTGGCTAAATCACTTGTGTCTTTTTCTGGGCGGACGGTTCGTATAGGTTTTATGTTTTATTCAGTTGTTTATGTTTTTGTATCTATTTAGTTTCTGACAATAACTGAGTAGACTGATGTATTGGTTGATTTAAACAATTCATCTTTGTGTTTTGAGTTTTCTTGCTTTACAATCTTGTTCGATTGATAATAAAACCTAGAATCAGGGTTGGGTGACTAAAGGGGGTAACTTGACACTTGTAATTTGGGTGATTGAATTATACTGGTTTATGACAAAAATAGTTGTATAGGTTTGCTAACAACAAACTGTCTATGTGGTGTCCAATTGAACAACTGAGTTTTATGTGAAATGTAGAACCTGAAGTTTGGAGGAGGTTACATTTTTTATTTAATTTGAATTTTGATTAAAAGAATTTTCTAAACTATTACAATTTATTCTTTCCACCAATTTCTCGTGGAGACGACTCGACTTTCCACTAACTATTAAATTCTTATTTTTTTGACCGAGCAAACGACATCGATCAAAATGGCGCCGTTGTCGGGGAATCGATGCGCTTAGTTTTGTTGCTTTAGTTTAGTTGATTTTTATAGTTTAGTTGATTTTGATTCTTTTAACAAAAAACCCAAAAAGATTTTTATTGCTTTTATTTTTATTTGTATTTTTTGTTTATTTCTTCGTTCAGAAATACTTGGGTGTGCTACTTGTGTAGGTCGGCATGGACAGGAACTACCATGATTACTAGTATTACTATGAGTCGTGCAATAACTGTGGCATCACTAGTCATTGGGCTCAAGATTGCCCAAGATATAATCAATAGTGGTGGTCTTGAGTATCAAAGCTATCAGGAAGATTACAATCAAGACTACTACCCGAGCAAGCCACCTTAACAAGACAACTATCAATTTGAACCGGATGACATCCGGTAAGACATGAAGGAGCAGGCCGAAGTGGTCCATGCAGTGGTGCAACCACAAGAGATGCAGGCAAAGCATCATCAAACTTTGACAGATCAAGTTGCCCACTTAGCCGAGATAGTTGCAACACTCGTCAAAGACTCAGGTAAGCCTTGCAGTGCAAATCGGTCCTTAAGTTCCCAAACCACAAACAATGCACACCCCCATGCTGTAAGTCTTAAATCCTCATGTGAATTTCCTGCTTTTGAACACACTCCACCACTGGCTGTGGAAAGAGTGGTGGAGTACAGTGAATCTGAGTCTGACCCTAATCAGGATTTTATGTCACAAAATAACTTGAAAACTGAAAATGTGAATAAACCTGTAAAAATCCCGTTTCCTGATACGTTAATCAAACCATTTTTGAAAGAAAAGGATCCAACACAAGATGAGAGATAGGAAAAGTTTGAAAAGCGTAAAATTAACTCACTATTTTTAAATACGCTTAAACAAGATCCTGAGAATGTTGAATGTCTAAAAGGTTTGAGTACCTGAAAATGACGGCATAAATGTCCCGAATAAGTAAAACCGAGTGTCAGTTTGAATGCCGTGTTTACGGGTACCCTTCCCACGAAACTCCATGATCCATGGGCACCTATTATTTTCTATACAAATAACTGAAATTACTCTGGATAGAGCATTGCTGGATCTTGGAGCATCTGTGAGTATAATACTAGAGAGTCTGTATGATCAACATGAATTTGATCCATTACAGAGAGTTAACACCACTGTGGTGTTGGCTGATCACACATCCTCGGGAGATTGTAAAGGATGTGATTGTGAAGGTAAAAGAGTTTTACTACTCGGTGGAATTCTTGGTGTTGGATTATGTGAAAAACACAGAACCAACTATTATTTTGGGTAGAACATTTTTTGCCACTGCTCAGGCAAATATTAACCGTGCTAAGGGAATGGTAAGGATGAGGTTTGAGGCTCAGAAAATGAGTCTTAAAATATTTTCAAACTTGCCAACCCCGAAAGCTAACAAATGTGGATCACCTGAAAAAATGAATTACACAGTCGAGAATGCTTGTTTTGTAAATGACAGGTTAAGTGAGCAGAAGGATGGAGAGACTCCGAACACTGGAAGAAGAGGGTTAGAAAGAGGAGGCGGAAAGGAAAGAAAACGCTGGTCCAAGATGCAGAGCGGGAACTCTTTGCTTTGTTTGTGCAAGCTTGGAGGAAATTCGATGATAATCGGAATTTAAGTGTGGGAAAGGAGGACTACAAGCATCCCACTCGACCACCATGATGCAAGTAAGTTAAATGAACTTTGCAGGTGTGTTCAATAGAAAACTTCACGAGACTAAACTCGTCAACTTGGGCTACCGAGGGGTTTAAAGGCTTGATGCATACGCTAAATGCATTCGTGATTCCTACGAAAGTGAGTTTTTAGGATTTTGCTTTACGCATACGAGGATCGTGCCACGAAGACATAATCAGGTCCATGTACTCTGTCCTTAACTTTTTTTTATTTGTTGTTTTTATTTTTAGTGTGTTTTTATTTGTTTATGTGATTTAGGAATGGGATGGTAATACCCTTGAACTGCACATAATTTTTAACTCTAAATGTACATTGGGGACAATGTAATGTTTAAGTATGGGAATGGGGGAACAAAGTTGAAAGTTTGAAAGTGAGAAAATTTGAAATTTTTGAAAAATGTCCTTAAGGCAGGTTTAATTGTGCACAAAAACAAAGTTTTTCAATGTAAATCGTTAAGTATTTCTAAACCGGTACACACGCCTAGGTTCTTAGTCATGGTTTGTTCTTTAAGTTGCGGAATAAAGTAGTCTTAGCAAGCGTTTTTTAGAAACAGAAATCAGATATGATTGCCTAACTAGGGGTGACATGCTAGATAGTGAACAAACTTACATGTTTTACACCTTGACCCATTTCCGCTATTTTTGTAAGAAGTTGAGCCTTGTCTTGAGCTTTAGAACATATGTAGGAATAATTGCTCATATTCGTTTCTTGTGTGTTTATCATATTGATTCATTATGTTAGAACTTGCATTGTTAATACATGTTGAGACCATGAACCTGAATCTTACACAAAAATAATTAAGGCACTAGGATTAACCCATTTGTTTAAACCGTTTTATTTTGTTTTTCCCTACCCTAATATTATCCGTTAGAAGCCACTTTTGAGCCTAAACCCTTTCGTTTGTTGAAACCCGCATTATAAACCCCATTAGTTTTTTAGCCTTTTCTTTTTAAACCCATGAGTTGGTATTTAATTATGTGAGTGTTAGTAGAATGGTTTGTTTTGAATATATTATTTAAAAAAAAGAGAGAAAATGGAAAAAATGAAAAATGAAAAAAAAAGAGAAAATACAAAAATATGTTGTGTCGAAATCACACAAGTTTCAATTGTTAGTCAAAGAATAAGAGCTTCATTGTGAATGGGTCATCTTAACCCAAATTAGAAAATGTTGATAGTTAGTAGTTTTGTTTGAATTGTAAGCATACTTAGTTGAGTCCACTCACCTTAGCCAATTTAAATATCTTTTTACACCTTTAACTCTAGCCAAACGTTACAACCCTTTAAAGTCCTTATGATTTGTGTGAGATTTCGTGTTATTTGGTGGAGATGTGATTGGTTTGCAAGCTTATAAAATTGGTGTTTCATTATTGGTCTTGAGAGTGTCACAGATATAACTAGCACATCTTTTGCTAGTCCAGATATTAAACCGAGAGGAGTGACCAGTTGTGAGAAGGTGTAAGTGCATATAACTTTTAAACTTGAAGCATGGTAGGCCTGGTTAGGTAATCTGAGTTTTTAAATTGCATTTCACATTTGCTTGCTAAAGATGTAAACCTATTGAACGTTGTAAGTCTTGTGAACCGGGTATGACTTTGGACCTTAGCTAACACTTAGTAAGGGGGTGCTTAATCGTTTTTGTCTAGCTATTGTCGTAGTGTTGCGAGAGATCTTTGCTTGGGGGCAAGCAAATGACAAGTGTGGGGATGTGATGAGTGTTTGATTTACACGTGCTAATTGTATGTAATTATATATTTTTAGCCTGAATTATATATAACATAATTTACTTTGAGTGTATTTAACTGTTCAGTTTATATTTGAGAAAACGAGTTAAAACAATTTCATGAAGCTAAAGATAGAAAAAGAGATGCTAATTATTGTCAATGAGTAAAATCTAAAACTAGATTATATTTAATCGATAATCTAAATTAATTTAATATGGTCATGAAAGTGAAAAGAATAATAAAATAAGTTACATGTTTTCATGAATTGCAGGAACAAGTTAATAATATCAAGTCAAAGCAATAATTGGATCATGACTTAACTAAATTAAAGATGTGATGGACTTTTAACTTCAAATTTGTATTTGGGCTTGAAAGACATGGAGATGAGCCAACGAGAATAAAAAGGAATACAATCATTGTGGGCTTGCATCAAAATTCAGATTGGGGCCATCAATTGGAAGAAAAGAAGCCCACGTAAAACAAGAAAAGGGGAGGTTTAGCTTTTTGGTTCTTGGGGGCGGTGTTGACCGAAAATTGAAAGACGAGAGAAAGAGGAGGTTCCTTTGTTACATTAGACGAGGGGAAACCTCTTTTGACGGCTGCTTGCGTAAGAAAGGCAGAGCCTCACGCCTGGAATTAGGAGTAGTTTTTCTATTTGCTATGAGCGGCTAAATCACTTGTGGATTCCTTTGGTGGACGATTCGTATATATTTTATGTTTGATTCAGTTGTTTATGTTTTTTGAATCTATTTAGTTTCTGAAAATAACTGGGTAGATTGATGTATTGGTTGATTTAAACAATTCATCTTTGTGTTTTGAGTTTTCTTGCTTTACAATCTTGTTCGGTTGATGATAAAATCTAGAAGCAGGGTTAGTTGACTAAAGGGGGTAACTTGACACTGGTAATTTGGGTGATTGAATTATACCGGTTTATGACAAAACTGGTTGTATAGGTTTGCTGACAACATGTCTTCAATTACTGTTTTAACTGATTTTCCAACACTATGTCTATGTTGTGTCCAATTGAACAACTGAGTTTTATGTGAAATCTAGAACCTGAAGTTTGGAGGAGGTTACATTCTTTATTTAATTTGAATTTTGATTAATAGAATTTTTCAAACTATTACAATTTATTCTTTCCACCAATTAATCGCGGAGACGACTCGACTTTCCACTAACTATTAAATTCTTATTTTTTTGACCGACCAAACGACAGCGATCAATCACTAGATATAAAATTAGCATAAAATGTTTAATTTAAATATTAGAGTAAAGTGTTATTTTAGTCCATAGGGTTTAGTGTGGATTGCACTTTTGATCTGTTTTTTTCATTTTTTTTTTCTCGAGGGACATTGTGCTTTTCCAAAACTTGCAATTTCAATCCAACTACTTAACTCCGTCTATTTTTGTTGTTAAAATCCCATCATAGTTTAATAATTTTACCTTACAGCGATACAACATTTCTTTTGATATTCCCTCCATTTTTCTTTGTTTCATATTCTTTTGAGATTGTGATACCTAGGAGTGTTTCCGCTGATACCAAATGTTGGAGGCTAAAGATTTAATCATAGGTTTGAAAGTTTAGAGTAAAACGTAAACTTGATTGAAAATGAAATTATATCTGAGTTTTACAAATTGTTCCGTTTATATACTAACTGAAGTGATGCAATGAAACAGTGCAAAGGGAAGAAACCGCCAAACAGAAACAGCGGGTTTCTTCCTACTCTATTAGTCACCTTTAACATTGATTTAGACATTAACCCATGACTTAGACTAATAGTGTAACATATGATTAATAATACAAATATTTATGTTTATACTAGTCACTTTTTCTTAGGCCGTCTCGAGTTCTTGTTATTGGACTTAAAGCAACGGCCTATCCCTTAAGATCTGGTTGCAATGCTGCGAGTGTTAGCATAATAAGTTATTATGGGCCTTAACCCATGCCCAATTATCTTTCTATTTAATGTAACTTTCTTCTTCATTTGTAAGCCAATCTTCATTTTGAGTAATAGAGAGCCTTCATCTTTTCTCTGTCATGTTCATTTGTTAACAGCGAGATCTTACTCAAGTGGTGAAGGGAAGGGTTGTTTGTTCTTTTCTACTTGGTCCCGTTGCCACTAGTTTTGGAGTATTGTTTATGGCATGCTTATGTTCTCTACTTGCCATCCTCAGTGGTATCTAGGCTTTCCTGGTATTAAGAGTATTCGCTATTGTGTTGGAGCATGGTTTTGTATCATTTCCAACTACCTCAAGTATCTTCGTCGGATTTGGATTATGATGTTCCCGATGCATACATCTCCCAAGTTTTGATGTATCTACTTTTCATACGCCAATGATTTTCAGCCCAAGTGGTTGAGGTGAGGTACCCAAGACTTCATTAAAATGGGGAGGTCTTGCGTTCAAGTTCTACTTGTGACAAAAAAGGGGTCTCAGGTTGGGTCAGGAGGTTTTCTCACATATAGTGGGTTTCCTCCTGAGGGTGGTGGAGATGATCGAGTGGGCCACTGATCCAAATTGCTGTTCAAAAGAAAAAAAAATTACTTTTCATATTGGTGATCATCCTATTCTTTGTGTGGAGTTTTTGGTCATGCTTGGTACCCGAGTGATTACGCATTCATTCTAAGTTGGAGGTTTGAATGGTTTGGTCTTGGTACTTACATCAAGATGTGTATGCTTCTATAAAAAAAATGGTTCGTCCCTTTCCAATGGCTAAGATATTCATTTGAGAATATAGTTAAGCAACATTCGATAGCTGCTCCGGGGGAAGGACCACGAGAGCTACCTGTAGGCAAAAGACATCGCAGGCTTCACCGTAGGATGTTGGACCCCCAACCGGCCTCCGACATAAGAATGAGTATAATATAGATGAAGTATCTAGGGAGGATTATACAGGTTTGATAGTTGTACTTGACATCCAGATCATATGAAGTCCAGTTGTGAAGGTCTTCCTTTTATACAGGTTTGATACGTATTAGGGGTCCAACACTTATCAAGGTCTAGGTGTTACGTCCGGAGTGAGCGGGTCATAGGTCGGATGAGCTTATCTTTGTCATCAAGGAACATGATGACTAAAATGAACCATGATTGACCATTTGTAATTCATAAATTTTATTACAATTCTTGAAACATAAGAACTTTAAAATACAAATTCTTAAATTTATTAAAATTCTTTAAAATCTTTAAATTCTTAAATTTATTTAAATACAAATTCTTTAAATACAAATTCTGATTAAATTTTATCAGAAAAATAATTAAAAATAAAAAAATAAAAAAGGTAATTTTTTTTTGAAAAGAGCCCACTATTACATCCACCGACCCGTCCATCCCATGAACACTCAAGCCAAAAACGGCTACGGATATACCGGTGATACAATACAATATGCATGACTTGCTTATTTATCACCTGCTCTATGGATATCAGTGACCACTTATTACGAGTGCTCTAAACACAATCAAGCTCATATTAGGGGCGGACTTAAGTGAAGCAGGGGGTGCACAGGAACCCCCCGAGTTTCGAAATTTTAATGTAACAGTAGGTAAAAAACTGGGGTGAACCCCCTAAAATATTATAGGGTGAACCCCCTTACAAAGTTTCCTGGATCCGCCACTGACTAATATTAAATAACCTTTTTTTTACAGCAGAAGTTATAGCGATTGAGGGACTTTGTTAACTTAATCGGACCCAGAGTCTTCACCCTGGTTCGAACCTCACTCCACACCATCTAAGAGGAAAGCCATAACTGGGAAAACCCCTGTAACAATTTTTATCACATTTGAAACTCGAAACCCATGACCTCTTATTTAAAAAGTCATGAGGCTACCTCACATATTCAAATACTAACGAAAGGCAAATTAAGAAATATAGATGCATATAATACAAGCTATTGATGTGTATGCTGACATCATCAATATGTCAGCAATTTTGTTTTTTTATATAAATTTACATTTTACACCCTTAATTTAGGATTATTAGATTTTAATAATCCCACCTTTTATCAATTGAACAATAATAATCCTAACTGAGAATATTCTTACAACCACTCCATACTTTCAAACTATTTTCTTACATTGGACCCCCTGTTAAAAAAACTTAACGTCATTAGATTTTATATGACGTGGATATCTACAAACCGCCGGAAAGTCGAGCCAAGCTAGCAGTGGTCTCGTGATCAGTTTTTAAATTGGCTCTGGTGGTGTTTAACTGGTCTCGTTAAACACCACTGTTGTCTCTGTTTGGACTTGCCGAAAAAACGAGACCAATTAAACACCACTGGAGCCAATTTCAAAACCCATCACAAGACCACTGCTAGCTTGGCTCGACTTTCCGGCAGTTTACAGATGTGCACGTCATATAAAATCTAACGTCGTTAGGTTTTTTTAATGGGGGGTCCAACGTAAGAAAATAGTTTGAAAGTAACGACTGCTGGTAGTAATATTATCAGTTGAGATTATTATTAGCCAATTGGTAAAAGGTGGGATTATTAAAATCCAATAATCCCTTAATTTATAACATATTTACTTTTAAACCCCTAAATTTAAAAAAATGTTTTTTTTTCTTTAACAAATTTATATTACAGCCACTGAATTTAATAAAGTTATCGTTTACACATTAAACGTTTTTTCGTCTTTTTTTACCAACCGATTTACAAGAAGTGGAATACGCACAATTATAACGTAGTTACGCTTGACAATGCATAAGTTATCTACGCAATTGCGTACAACGTGGTTATGAATTATTTTTTAAGTCTTTACTTTTTTTTGAACGGTTTTGCTTTCTTTTACTAACTTTTACTGTTAATTTTTTGTAACGATTTTGTTACAGTTTCTTTTTTTATATGAAGTTTCGAGTAAGTTTATTTATTTCGTTTAAAGATAACTATTTTATAAGCTTTCGATGATGTTAATTTCTTCCGCGGTTTAACACATTGCAAGCGTCTTCCTTTCTGTTTAAATTTAGTTTCCGATACTTTATTTTTTTCCGCCGTTTTTCCCTCCGCAACATACGGGTCTTAATACTTTTTTTTTCTCTTTTTTATATTTTAGTTTTAGGTTTGTTTTTTGTTAACGTTTTTTAAAGATTCGTTTATGTTTTCGTTTAAGTATTTTTCAAATAGGCCCGCCCTGCCGCTGAGCGCGGGTGTGCCCATTAGTTACTTACATAATCAATTTTAAGTAAAAAATTATATAAATATTTATACATAGTTTTTTTTTAAATTTAATCATTATTAAAAAATTTACTCCTAAATGTCACGTCACCGTATCATCTATACTAACTATGACCGTGTCTCAATATTTACACGATTCTAGTTCAATAACATAAATCAAAATATGTTCACGTGTTCAAATTGAAATCAAAACAATATCTTATCAAAATTTTTTAATAGAATTTAATACAGCGAATAAAAGAAGTTATAACCACGGAACTACCATAACAAACCACAAGTCTAAGTCATTTTTAATAATAAAAACTATTAATGTCACCCATTTAACTGATTCAAGTTAATCAGTCAATTATAATTATCGAAATAACACTCATAATTACAAAATATAATTTTCAAATTATAAAGAAATAAGATGGATGTTGTTAAAGATAAATCCAATGTCGCGTCAAACGGTTTTCCTGAAGCCCACATCGTCCATTCATCATATCAAATGTGTATTTTTTTTGACTTTTTATGTTTTATTTTTATATATTTCTTAACAACCATGCTTACCCACCACATCATATTTTTGTATATTTTTTAAACAAACGTTTCATGCTCATGTACATATTTTTTTATGTTAATTTAAACACCCGAACAACAATTTTATATCTTTTATATTACATTTTTTGGTTCTTGAGGCATAATAACCAAATAAAAAGTCCATAAAAAAAATCATCTATGTTATATTACCTTTTCTTTTCCTTTGCTAATCATTTACGGAATTAGCAACTTTTATTGTGGTCTATAAATGAATAAATTTAAATATTTTGTTATACGTCACACTTTTACCAGACACAAAATAAATATTTTTTATATAACATAATCTTAAAAAGGTACTTTAAGTGACAAATCTCAATAATAATGTTGGTTTTCGTACAACGAGAAGGAATTGTTTAGAATTCCTTTGCTTGTAAAAAAGATTGTTGAAATCTAATGAATGATGAAATTAATTCCAAATCTAATTTCGTATGTGCCAACTAAATATGATTTAGACTCATTTGTAATTTTATGTAATTGAGTTTACTTAATAAACAAATAAGAAGTTATAATAAAACATCAAACAAGTTGATAAGTGTGAAGTGTACACTTGTTTGATGATCTTATGATTTCTGGTGCTAAAGACACCTTGTTGTATTTGTTAGGGTTTCGTACATGGTTTCAAAATTAAATTTTGAGCAACGCAGAAGAATAAATAAAACCGTACGAACTAATCTAGGCCAAAATTTTGAGAACAACTATTCCAATCGCTAGATCTGGATACACGAATCTCCACACTGATCTGAGTTCCTTCGATCTAATCACCAAACCCCTACAAAACTAATCACCAAAGCCCTACAAAACTGAACTCCTTCAGATCCACCCAATGAACGCCCACAAAACTGAAACCTAACAGCAAACGAGAACACCTACTCGTATACTGACAGAAATAGGAAATACAACAACACCGGGAGACGGCAACTCATGAAAACAGCGGCGGTGCGTGGAACGACAGCTCGGGGTGAGCAGCGGCCGTCGAGGGTGAACGACGCAAGTGGCCGGTTGGCGGCAGTAGTTTGGACGGTGCGCAAGGGGGGAGGGGAGATCTAGGGTTTAATTGTCTAATCCTGTGTATATTGCTCAACCGAAACTATTAGTTTCGGTGAGCATAGTTTCGATGCATGTCTACTCACTATAAATAGCCTAGTTTGAGAATGTTTAGAGTGTGGATAGCGGCTGTTGTTCTTACAATTTTATATCATTTTGTGTTGATTCTAGTGTGGTTAGCCGGTTTATCATCACCATTTATGTTTCTTACCTCTGTTTCACCACCATACACACAGATTCCGCCTGTGTGTATGTAATCGATCTGTTTGAGTGATTTTGTATAAAATCAGGACCTACAATTGGTATCAGAGCTTTATGCTCTTGATTTCTGAGTGTATTCAGGTTATTGTGATCGATTTTAGGTGTTTTTCAGTATATTATTGAAGTTTTTCTGCATCTGGGTTTTGGAAGCACCGTTTCATTGAAGGTTTTTTTTTTTCTCTTTCTCACTATTTCATCGATTTCCGGTCGTCTCTATTCAAGTTTTCGGGATTAAAGGTTATTTTCGTGATCAGGAGTGTTGCTGGAAGATTTTTGCTGGATCAGATTTGTTTTATCATTACTTTGTTTATTGAAGTTGTTCTTCAATGGAGGTTTTCTGAAACTTGGGAAGACGGCATCGAAACTACCAGCGGACAGATATCTGTTTCTAGTTGGTCATCGAAACTTCCTGTCTGTACTTGTTGTCTGGAAAAGGTATCATCGAAACTAGTCCTTTTGTCTTATCTTATCGAAACTAACCTGTGCAGATTTGTCACCCGAAAATTCTATTCACCCAAAACTATAGTTTCAATCGAAACTTGTAGTTTCTGTCGGTTATCTTTGGGATTTTCTTTCAAGTCAACATTACCGAAACTAATTGTTTCGGGCTCTTTATTATCTATCAAAACTTAGAGTTTCGGGTAGCACCTTCTCAGTTGAAACTAGTAGTTTCGGTCTGCATCCTTCAACCAAAACTAGCTTCTGCTCATTTCTGTAAGTTCTGAGGTATGGCATCTTCAAGTAATAATGAGTATGTTGGAGGAAACAAACCACCTGTCTTGGTGTCCACTAAAGATTTTGATGATTGGACCAAGAATATGAAGACTTTCTTTCAATTCCATGACCACACACTCTTGCAGTCAATCACTGATGGTCCACACAAGCCGGTCACTACCACTGCAGATGTTCAGCGTCCCAAGACTGTTGGTGAATATGATGAGAAGGATATTGCTCTTATTGTCCAAGATAACAAAGCATGTGTATCTATTGCTATGGCTCTTCCTATGGATGTGTTCAACATATTTGCTGAGTATACTACAGCTAAGGATCTTTGGGTAGCCTTATGTACCAGGTATGAAGGAAGTGCTGAGGTTAGGGAAAGTAAGAGAGATTTGATCAAGAAGCAGTATGGGATGTTTAGAAGTGTTCCTGGAGAGACTAAGTCTGAATTAATCAACCGGTTCTCAAGCATTGTTTTAAAACTGAAAGTGTTAGGAACTGAGTATCCAACTGTTGAGTTGAACAAGAAGCTGCTTGATTCACTACCCAAGGAATGGAATAAGTACAGAATTATGATCAAGAAAACTGAGAAGCTACATGATTTGTCACAACAAGAACTCTACAACATTCTGGAGTCGTATGAGTTAGAGATAAAGAAAGGTGCTGTCACTCCAACAAATCAGTCGGGAAATACCGCTCTTCTTGCTGGTCAGAGTTCCTCCACTTCATCCAGCAAAACCACTATGGAATACTTTCAGACTGATGTTCCACCCTCTGTTTCTGGAATTCAGCGTACCAGTTCATCAACCTCTCAGAAGCCAACCACTATGATCTATGATGAGTATCTGCCTATTATGACTGCTTTCATGTCATGCTATGATGCCTTGATTTCTGGAAACCTGACACCGGTCAGTTTTCAACCGGATGAATTAAAGCAGATCAACCTAGATGATTTGGAGAAGATGGACATTGATTGGTGTATGACCATGCTTACACTGAGGGCCAAGAGATTCATCAAGAGGACTGGGATGGATAGGTTCAAGTAAAGGAAGACTCTAGGGTTTGACATCAAGAAAGTGAGATGCTATAACTGTGATCAGCTGGGCCACTTTGCAAGGAACTGCACAGAGCCATCTTCTAAGGAAAAGCATTACAAGAAAAACTCTACTGGAAAGCAAGCTGCCAATTCTCCCAAGTCCAACAACACATCTTCTAGCTCAACAACTCTGGTCTGTCAAACTGATGGACATTATCACTGGGGAGAATAGACCGAGGAAACAGCCGACAAAGCTTTGATGGCAGACATTGAGGAGAAGGATAAATGTGTTATGATTGAGCCAACTGCTGATCTCACAGCCATGCAAGCTGAGGTAATTTCCATACTTTGTAATGCCTAATCCTATTTAAATGAAATTCAAAAGTATAGATTTGTCAACCAAGTTTTGGTCGATGAACGTGATCATATAAAGGTGATGTATGATTCTGTGGCTAAAAATGAGAAACTTTATTTAAAGAAAATTCATGGTATTTCTAGTGAAAACCGATCTTTGATCATACAACGTACTACACAAAATAAAAATAATCAAATTTTAACTAAAAAACTTCAAAAGGCTGAAATAGCAATTTTTCAAGTTGAACATATGGGAATGGATGAGGAAATTTTGTTTGGCATCATTGATAAACAAATTCATAAGAAAGTCACAGAAGGCATTGGGTATAACTCTCATCCACCTCCTTATTCCAAGTTGTAGACTTGCTGATGTAGGTCCCTCGGGTGTGGCGGATCGTCACATGCAAGTGGGTCTACTAGTCGGACCGGGTGTGGAATGCCCGTGACTAGGTGGAGAGTCTTACGAAATAAAGTAAACCGACAAGATAATCACTATAAACGTTCGTCTATTATAAACACTTGAAGGTTACAGAGAGAAGTACTGAGATTACAATTTACGTATTTGCTAAGTCTAGGATTGCGTACTTATCTACTGTCAACAATTCCTATTTATACATGACCTGATGCCTGCGCACTTAGCAAGTGCGCAGGGCAAAATGCTCTTGCGTACTTAACAAGTACGCAAAGGTATTCTTGCGTACTTGCTAAGTATGCAGGAGCTTTCTCCTGCGCACATACAAGTGCGCAAAACACTTAGAGAATTATGCAACATTCAATATGTAAAAGTAAATACAACTCGATAAACTAATACATAAAGATTCTTACATACAAAGACTATTACAAACATTAAAGTACAAACTAAGACTCTATCTATCCATAGTGTTTGTCACAGGAAAGTGCTTCAACAAACTCCCCCTTGACAACAGCTCTGGATAATCTTCATTCTTCACATCTTCGGTCTTCACAGCACTTGATCTTTAGCTTCCATCTTCTTCTTGTATTCAAGGCATAACATAATCACCTTGTCATATTTAGAAGCAAGGAGCTTTGTCCATTCATCAGTGTGCATGCAATACCTGTCTGCTAGTGCCTCCAGATCTTTCACAGAGAAGTTAATGAAGCAAACTTCATCAAATACTCTGATTAGTTACCTCGGCACTAAGCATCCACTATCTGACCTTACCTTTCCAATCACCACTGCCTCGCCCGTCTTTGGATCTACGTACCAGTACCACATGCCACCAAGAATATCCTGAGATAACTTGCTCAGGGGAATCTTAGTTTCACATAGCACTGGCTTGTATACCAATTTCTTTAAGAATTTCTTAGTCATAGGATGTCTTGCTGTCTTATCCTTGACTCTCTTGGGCACTTGAGATTTGAACACTTCGAATTTCCCAGATCTTGCTTCCCGCTGCAGAACCACCCACAAGCCCATCGACACTACATGATTATAATGACCCAGCAGCTCTCGGTTTGCTAGGTTCACAAGGTCGTATTTGGGTAAGGAGCTGAACGCTTCACTGTTGGGTTTCAAGTATTGAACCCCCCAGATCTTTTGATTGAGAACAGCTGCTTATCCTCATCGAACCTTACAGCCAAGATCATCCCTGTTGCTCCTTGTTTGTCTATTATAGACGTCTTTTGCCACACAGGAGCTAGATCCTTTGATGAAGTAGAAGGCATATCTTTTTCTTTTGGTGCCTTTGGGTCCACAAGTGTAGGGTCAACTGGGGAGGCTTCAGCCGAGGCTTCAACATTACTAGCATTCTCGACTGAACCTGTGTCGAGCTGAGCTTCGAAGGATGGAAATTCAAAAATCTCTCCATCTTCTAACTCGTACTCTCCTTCCCCGTCACCCTTGGGAATTTCAATTACAACATCCTCATCATCATCATCATCCCAATCATCACCAGAGTCGATCTCTCCTTCTTCTAGATTAAAGAGAGCATCGATCTGTGCTTCCTTGGAATAGTCAGGCTCTAGGTATAGGATCTCATCATCAGATAAGTCCTTAAGCACGTCAGCCACTGACTTTCCTTTCTTACCACCACCACCAGATGTATCACCACCTACTTGATGAGTAGAGTCCCCCTGAGCCATTGAAATAGCAGAGATGGGCACAATTGCTAAAGCTTGGTGCTCACCTCCACTAGGACCGGCTTCGGGATCCTTGTCTTTGTCGTCATCCTTAGTCAAGTCGATAGGATGACAAGGTTCATCACTAGTGGGTGTCTTTTCTTTCTCTTTCTCCTTCTCTTTCTCTTTCTCCCCCTGAGCATCAAGCTTCTTGGTCAGTTCAACAATTAGTTTGACCATCGCTTCATGCTCTTTCCTCTGTACATCAAACCTCAGCTCCAAGGACGACCTGTGACCCAGAATCATTTCATTTGTCTTGATTAGGAGCTCGTTCTGGGCCATGACGTTCTTCAGTCTTTCATCAGTCCCCGTTCTCTGGCTACGTAGGATTCTAACTTCGTCTACCAATGAATTAATCTGTGCTTGTTGAGCGTCAGACTCCTCCTTTGGTTTTTGAATAGTTTTCGGTAATCCAGCAACTTGGGTTTCCCGAACATCTATCCTTGCAGCATTCGGATTAGGATGTCTGGATGATGACGCCTCGGCATTGTGAATAGGGGAAGAGAAGATGGTATCGAAGTCAAACCCTTGTGTGAAATCTCCATAATTGAAGGGTTGACTTAGAGGATCAATGGTGGTTGTTGGGATTGAGGATGTGATGAGGGTTGTAGGTGTTATGGAAGGGGTGATGGTGACTGACTCCGTGAGAATTGGAGTAGTCAACGCCACCTGGGCAGATGTGATAGGGAGGGTCACTATCACAGGAACCTCCTCTGTGACTGAAGTGACTGCCACGTCAAGTTGCACCTGTGGCCTCCTCCTCCCGCGGTATAGTTGATGTGAAGGTGGGGTGGAGGCTGAATCAGGACTAGCAGCTGAAACTTGTACTTGCTGCTGAGCCTCCATCTCACTGGGGATAGAAAGCTGTTGCCTATCGCCCCTGTTTTTATGAATGCTTTCTCGTCTTTGTCTCTGTATAGCAGCGTCAGAGTCAGAGTCTGGCTCATATTCGCTGCTAGAAGACTGTCGCTTTCTCTTGGAGGACGACTCAGGTAGGGTTACCTTTGTCGTTCTCCTTGGGTGTACCTGAGATGGTGCATCATCGGAATCAGAAGAATCTGACTCTGTCTCTTCCGAGTCGGATCCCTCAGCACCATCATTTCCTCCTTCTTCGTCTCCATTATCAGACGATCCATCTTCATTTTCCACTTCCTCCTGTTGTTGTTGCTGTTGTTCATCAGAGTGTTCACTCAATTCAGGCTCCGAGTCTTGACTATACCATCTCCAGTCACTTGGTGCCACATATGCTTCATTGATTACGTGGCCAAAGAGTTCTGTATGCATAGGGGTAGGTTCTACTCTGCCTGGCTTTAAGAATTGTGCGAACACCCTCTTGTCCACCCTTTTTACTTGCAATCTCTCCCCTATAGCAGGAAGGTTTGGCAACGCGTCGTTAATCAAAAGTTACACAAACCTAGGGTATAATAAGAACCTAAACCTCTCCGCCGTGTTGATTTGGTCATTGATGGCTTTGAATATGTAGTGGGAGAAGTTGTAGCCCTTATTGAGAGATAGGCCAACCATGGCTGCTGCAAGGTCATGACCCATGACATCCTTTTCAACTTTCCTTGAGGAGATGCACATGATCATGACGTGGGCGAAGTATCTCCATTGGTCTAGCACCCACATCTTCTTATATGAAGCATAGTCTCTCGCACCGACATATCCCATTCTTTGCCTCTAACAGCCGTCCTCAAAGTAGTCTGGATAGGCTGTCGGGTCGGTCGAGAGATCTCTGAATTGCAGGACCCTTCTAATAGAATCTTCAGAAAAGGCGATAGCATGACCAGCAACGGTAGCCCGTATAACGTTGGGGGTTACCGTGCAATCATGCTCCGTAGTCTCCCAAAACTGCTCCAGGTAGGGTCTTTAAATGATCGGGTAAGCAGAAATAGCGTAGCTGATTCTTGAACGGTTCAAGAAATCAACTATTTCTCTATACTGCAGTGCTGTACCCTTCCATTCTGGTTCAGTGTTAGCTAACAGATTGAGTTCGTTAGTAAACGCCCGAGCCATAATCTGCAAAAACACACAGAAAACATAGTCAGAACAACAAGCATCATTAGAAATGAATAAAAATGACTTAGTATAGCAGTTACTCTTTGAACTGAAATTTCAGACTTAGAATTTTTTCCCAAGTTTTGGTCCTGCGTACTTAGCAAGTACGTAATAATTTCCTCTTGCGTACTTAACAAGTGCGCATGAAATGCTTCTTGCGTACTTGTTAAGTGCGCAAGAAACGCACTTGGTGAAAAATTCCAAAATTTGAAAAATTCAACAGGAGTTCAAACAACGGGTAGATTAGGTCGCCACTAGGTCGGAATCGATGATTCTAGCCTGTGGGACCAACATCAACGCCAAAACACTGCTTTACTTGTCCAATTTTGACCTAAATTAACACTAAGATGAAACGAGGTTCAAATGGCAAAATCAAAGACTAAAATGGACGATTAAGGGTCTAGCACGGGTTCTATACAATATTTAGTTATCAAGTTTTATCAAAACAACCAATGATTTGTTCAAAACCGCGATTCAAACTCTAATCAAGTTTACAGTCGAAATCGGTCCGTACTAAGTGATTATGTGGATGGATTAAGCCTAGTTTCTCACCGATTGATTGTAATGAAATGATGAAACTAGCAACAGGACGAAAAATCAGTTTAGGAACACTTTAATTTTTGAGTAAAAGTCGGAGGGAATTTGAACCGGTTTGAAAGTGATGAAACTCTGAAATTTTTCTAAGTCCAGTTTATATACCCCACGCAAAAAGGTCGTGCGTATTTAGCAAGTGCGCACGCTTTAACTCTTGCGTACTTACAAGTGCGCAAGACTTAACTCTTGCGTACTTGTTAAGTACGCAGGGCTTACTTCATGCGCACTTACAAGTACGCACAAACCCTTAAGTGCGCAAACTTTCAACTCAAAATTATGAAGATTTTCAAATCAAATAATGAACAAGATAAAAGTATTCAATCATGAGGATTCAAATACAATTCAGGAAGGTTAAACACAAATATTTTTGGCTTTTCTGAATAAAATTGAACTATGCATACACTTAAAATCTTTTTGATCTTTTCTCATAGAAATATACAAGTATTCACACAAACTATTTTTGATCAAAGACACGAGCAGAGGATCATATCAGACTATCTTTTAGCAAAAAAAAACGATACAATATAAACATAAAAGAATATGAGATCATGTAATGGATTACTCTTTATTCATACGTAATAAGCACATAAACAAGTAATTCAAGTTGACAATATTATAAGATTTGAAACTATAGGCATCTTTGTATCACGTTCTTGTGTATTAAATTATTAATTATAAGATATACAACGTGTATCCCACTGATATGCTACGATAATGTAAATTGCACTATCTCAAGGCATCTAAGATTTTCCCAATGATTTTCTAAATTTTCAGAATGAAGTTACATCTATTAGCACAGGAAAAATCAAGCAGCATCCATAAGGATTATCAGGAATCATAAGATTCAGAATCGAGGGATTCATATGTCTTGGTTTCATTTGATTTTCTTCATTGAATATCGGTATGATGATTCAGGATAATGAGTATGGTGTTTGAATAAGGTAAGGGAATCCAACTTTTATCTGGATTTGATTTCAATGAATCAGGAGTGATTGAAGGGTGAATACATGCTCAACGGTTAATGTAGAGACATGTCTTGATTCAATCTCTCATTGCATACTTGTGAGTATGGGCAGTGAGATGAACCGCATTAATTGTGCTAACGACATAACCCGAAACTGATCTCAGAAGAAAAATTATTGCCAAAATCTAATATCCTGTATCTGATAATGATCTTTTCTATTCTTTTACGCACACACACTTGCACACATGGGTTCAAATCACAGTTGTAATTTAGATTTAGTTTCCACACTACTAGTGATTCAAAGACGCATACAACCTACTGACAATTCAAATTACTTGTAAATAAGCAGATTAAAAACATAATAATTTAAACAATTACGTAAACATGACGCAATCATTTCACATATGAGCAGTCTATGACGTTTAGATGATTTCTGATGTACTATCATTGTCTCTTTTCTCAAGTTAACTTTGAAATTTTCTCCATTTTCTATTTTGTTTTTGATTTTGTAAAATATTTCAAAAACTAAAAGAATTATACAGAAAATTTAAAAGAAATAAAATTTAACTTCCATGAATTGAATTGATTTAAGAAAAATTAATTTTCACTCAGGATTGAACATTCCTATCAAGTTGACAAGATGCTCAAAACGGGATCGATCAAATGCCTTTGTGAAAAGGTCAGCAAGATTGTCATCCGTGTGAACCTTTACAAGTTCAATTAAATGCTTTTCAGCCCAATCACGGATGAAATGATGGCGAATCTCTTTATGTTTAGTTTTGGAATGTTTCACTGGGTTATTTGTGATGGACATGGTGGCATTGTTGTCATTGAATAAAGGAGTTCCAGTGAAGTTTAAGCCGTAGTCTCTTAATTGCTGCTGAATCCACAATATCTGAGAACAACCGCTTGCCGCAGCAATGTATTCTGCTTCACAAGTTGAGACAGAAACCGTTGAATGCTTCTTGCACTTCCAGGAGACCAGTCTGTCTCCTAAGAATTGACATCCACCAAAAGTTGACTTTCCATCAAGGTTACAACCGCAATAGTCTGAATCAGTGTAGGCTTTGAAGTCGAATGACTGCTGCTTAGAGTACCAAATACCCAATCGAGGTTTCCCTTTCAAGCATCTGAAAATTCTCTTCACGGCTATCATATGTGACTCCTTCGGTTGAGACTGAAACATTGAGCATAAGCACACAGCAAACATTATATCGGGTCTTGAAGCTGTGAGATACATAAGTGATCCAATCATCCCACGGTACAATCTGCAATCCACATCCTTTCCATCTTTATTAGGATGCAGACCATGATTGACTGGGATAGGTGTGCCATAAGTACTGCTATCATTCATCTTGTATTTTGACAAGATGTCCTGCACATACTTAGTTTGATGTAGATAAATGCCATCCTCTCTTTGACTGACTTGCAGACCTAGGAAGAATGACAATTCACCCATGTTACTCATTTCAAACTTGGACTTCATCACCTGCTCGAATTCCCTACACATCCCTTCATTGGTAGATCCAAAGATAATGTCATCGACGTATACTTGTACAAGAAGAATGTCACCTCCTGCTTTCCTAATGAAGAAGGTCGAGTCAATTTGTCCACGGTCGAAACCATTAGACAGTAGATGCTTAGATAATGTCTCATACCATGCCCGTGGTGCTTGATGAAGACCATAAAGTGCTTTGTCGAGCTTATACACTTTATTGATATTATGCGGATCTTCAAAACCGGGAGGTTGAGTGACATAGACCTCTTCATGAACTTTTCCATATAGGAAAGCACTCTTCGCATCAAGTTGATAGACCCTGAAGCCGACATATGTGGCATAAGCCAAGAACAGTCGAATGGCCTCAATTCTAGCAACCGGGGCATATACTTCCATGTAATCCAAGCCCTCTTGTTGGTAAAAACCCTGAATAACCAATCTTGCTTTGTTCTTCACAACCACATGACGATCATCCGTCTTGCATTTGAACACCCATCTGGTTCCAATTGGCTAAAAGCCTTTTGGCAAGTCAACCAAATCCCACACGTGCAACTTTTGGAATTGAGACAATTCATCTTGCATCGCCTCAATCTAGCAGTTGTCCGTCAGAGCCTCCTTCACATTCTTCGGCTCTAACTGGGATACGAATGCAGCATGCAGACATGTTTCCATGACACAAGTGTCAAGTGTCTCTGAGTAAAGACTAGTGTACTCTGCAATGGTTTGATGACGAGTTTGAACACCGGCATGAGGATCACCAATAATGTTGTCGATTAGATGATTCTTATGCACTCTCATCTCTGGTACATTCGGTTCCTGAATTTCTGAATCGAGATTCGTGCTTAACTCCCCCATTTCCTGTGTTTCAAAAGAAGAAGATTCAATGTTAATTGGATCTGCTAGAGCTTCATTTCCTATAGTTGTGTTAGGATTAGCTTGAGCGTCATCTCCATCAACATGAACATCTTCACTGTTATCACCGTCATGAGTTCCAGATGCAGATGCAACATTGGAATCAGGAGTTACAATCGGTACAGTAGCACGAGTAGAGAAACTGGAGTCATCGTCGCCACCCAATAATTCATAAACATTTGCGGCGTCAACTGCAGATAGATCAGGAAGATTGAATGACTTGAATAGCGCATCATAATCAAAACCCCAAGCTGGACCTACTGGTTCAGGTGGAATGCTGTGTTTACTGTAATCCACTTCAAACCATTCCTCAATAGTACGAGTTCCTATGTTGTACACTCTCTTGCAAGGCGAGTTGGCAACGTATCCTAAGAAGATGCCTTCCACCGCTTTTGCATGAAACTTAGATTGGCGGTCTTTGTACTGTAGCAACAAGGAACAAGGACTACCAAAAGGAACTAGGTAATCAAGATTGGGAAGTCGATTATTGATCAACTCGTAACAGGTCTTGTTGTGCCTCTTCACAAACAGAACTCTGTTTAAGACGTGACAAGCTATATTAACTGCTTCTGCCCAGAAAGTGACAGGAAGCTTTGCATCTGGCAGCATAGTCCTTGCAGTCTCAATCAGTGTTCTGTTCTTCCGTTATGCAACTCCATTCTGTTGCGGTGTGTACGGGGCGCTGAATTCGTGACGGATCCCCTTCTTGAGACAGAAAAGTTCCATCAAATTATTCTTGAACTCAGTTCCGTTGTCACTCCTTATTCTTCTAACTTTCAGCTTGCAAATAGATTCAAAGCTCAGGATCAAGTATTGAAGAATATCAGTAGTCTCGTCCTTAGTACCTAAAAAATGCACCCATGAAAAACGTGAGAAATCATCAGTTACAACCAGACAGAACGACTTACCTCCAATACTCCTGATACTTATGGGGCCAAACAGATCCATGTGTAATAGCTCCAAAGGGGTATCAATGGAGTTTTGGAGCTTGGGCTTGTGAGACTACCGCTGCTGTTTGCCCTTTTTACAAGGCATACAGTCATCTGCAATGGTAAATCTCAGCTTTGGAACCCCGGTTACCAAACCGTTTCGGACAAGATGGTTCATTTTACGATACGAAATATGTCCGAGTTTCCTATGCCACAAGATAGAGTCAAGCTCTGTCGCTTTGGTAAGCAAGAAAGTAGCAACTGATGAGGTGGTTGTTGCCACGCTCATATCAATCTGATAGGTGTTGTTTGTCCTTGGCGCTCTCAGCAGGATCCAATCATCAGGAACTTCAAAACCAGGCTTGAGAATCAAGCATTCATTCTTATCAAACATCACCGAGTACTCCTTATCGCACATTTGGGAGACACTCAGCAGGTTATGCTTCAGCTGCTCATAAAAGTTGACATTGTCAAAACTGACACAACCATTTGATACGACGTCTTGACACGTGATACCGCCGCCTTTTTCTCCAGAAAAGGCCACATAGCCGCCTCTGAATGGTTTCACGTCTTGAAGCAAGGCCATGTTTCCTGTCATGTGCCGGGAACATCCACTATCTACATACCAGCGGTTAGAGATAGTACCCTTCGGACGTCCCTGCACGAGTCACAAAAAGAATTAGTTAGATTTAGAGACCCAAGCCATAGTGGTCTTGGGTCCTCCATCCTTTTCAAAATAAACTACCTCTTTTAACTCACAGTCGTGATGACTGTTCAAAATTGATGAATCTTTAAAAGAATTAGAACTAGGAGATTGAGAATTTTTGGATTTGGCAGTCCAGGATCTCTTCTGTTTCTTAACCGGAACAGGAGACTTTGGTTCAACAACAGCAGGTGAACTTGTGGAAGCTTCACCTGATTGAACTGAAGTCAGCTGCTCTAGCTTTCTCAACCTCTTATTCCTTCTCCTCCTCTATGGCTTAGAGAGTTTCACCACAGGTTTCTCACCAGTACATGTACTACCAGAGGTAGATACACAAGGTACAACAGGTTGCTTTACCTTTGTTGAAACAGATGGTTTGGCCTCAGATTTGATCTTTGGCTTTTCCATCGGTTTAACTGGTGGTTTCACCACATTTTGTTTTGGACATTTGGGAGATTTCACTGATGGCGACTTAGGGATGACAGCCGGTTGTGAAACAATAGGTTGTTTCCCTTGGTTCTTTGAAGAACAGTTCACAAAAATGTGACCAACCAAGCCACAGTTAAAGCAAGTCCTCTTGTCTGTGTAAGTTCTCTAAGGCTCATTAGATCTAGCATTAGATGACTCAGCCTTATGAGCAGGAGGAGTTGGTTTGTGACCAGGAGTTTGACCCTATACATATTGGTTCTTGGGAGTATAGTATTTTTGCAAATTTTCTTTGTAACCAAGACCAAAGTGAGCTGAAAAAGCCGCTTTCTTTACTTGATTAAGATTTTTATACCCCCCATAAAGCGTTACCTTTAATTTATCATTAGATTCAATGATATCGGGTTTAGTTAGAATACAGTTATCACTATTAGTGATAATGTTTTTCTTGACTATCTGTTTAGATAACAACTCCTCAGATACTACTCATTCAGGGCAAGTGTTAACCGACCCATCATCGGAAGCAGTAAAGAACTCCTCATCAGATGCAGAGTTGGCCTTACTTGAGGAATCATCCCTTTTAGAGGAGTCATCCTTTCCTGAGGACTCATCAAGACAAGTTAGATCAATGTCTACCAAGCTTTTGAAAAACTTCCCGCTAACTGGTGGAGGAATGGAATTAGTACCCAACCCTAACCCATTCATTTGCCTCACTACAGATTCGTAGTGCTCCACCACAAAACGAGAGTTTTCAACTTCTCATTAGAACATTTCAACTGCAAGATCTCATTTTGCAGCTTGTTAATTTCATTGTTCCTTTTCTCTAACCCCTTATATGCAATGTCCAAGTGAAGCTGTTGATCGCTCATTTTTAGTGAATAATCACGTTTTTCCTTTTTAAATGTTTCAATTGAATCTTTAAAACGTTTTTCATTTTCTTTATAACTTAGAGCTTCAATGCGAAGGGGTTCGACCTTGTCTTGAAGCTTAGAATTTTCAAGTTTTAAGCTTAGACATTTAGAACAAGAAATAACAGAAAAAGGATTAGAATCTACCTCAGACGATGAACTTGTTGCTTCTCCAATGGTCATGAGGGCAACAAAAGTAGTAGATTCCTCTTGATCAGCTACAGAAGCTTCCTTTTCTTCAGCTTCTTTCTCCCCAGCTTCCTTTTTCTCAGTTTCCATCAACTCCATGATCTCAGCCATGAGACCAACTTGAGTTTGTGCAATGATGGCATCTTCCAGATGAACACCTCAATCAAAGCTGTCGTCCTGTTGAGCTACCGGTGCATTGGACGTTCCAGTTTGGCTTTGATTGTGGTTGTTTGAGTTGTTGTAGCCATGGCTGTTTGCTTGGCTAGGTCTGGTGAAACCCGAAGCCGGTGCTCTGTCCTTTTGATATTCACGAGCAAAGTGTCCAAAGTTCAGACACTTGTAGCATTTGGCCTTGGATTTGTCAAAACCAACCTTGGCATTAGAATGCCCGCCAATGAACTTTCTTCCTGTTCTGTTCAGGAAACGCTTGGCTCTCCTCAATATCATGGCCATATTCCATTGAATATCCATGTCCTCCATGTCATCAGGATCCACTTGATTGAAGTCTTCTTCTATTGTCTCGGGATCTGTAAGCTTGCCACCTATGAAGTTCTCGTAGGCCAGCATACACGATGAAAATAGAGCTACATGATCTTCAACTATTTTGGCTATAACTGATTGGTTAGCTGAAGTTGTAGCGGGAGGGTTTCTTGAGGTGTGTTGTTGATGAGATCCACAACCTGATCCAGATGCATAGCATGCATGACCACCACAACCGGTTGAGTGGTCTTCTTCTGTAGAGTTTCCAGAGAAAAGGGCAATTCCAGAGCCCGTTGACTTGGTTGTAGAAGAAGTCCCATGATACATAGAAGGGTCTTGTATCTGAGGTCTTCCTGAGCTCTCCTTCTTTCTTAGGTTCATGTTATGAGCTTGAACCTTTCCAATTGCCTCCTCCACTGTCAACTCATAGAATTTTGGATTCTCTCTCATCAAGGTTGTGTATATTTCAAACCTTGGTGGCAAAGCATCCAGAAACTTTTCCACCAACTCTTCATCGGGATACTTGAGCTCAAAAGCTTTCAATTCTGTCTGCAGATGATAGAATCTAGAGATGAGGTCATCTAAAGACTCATTCTCCAAAAATCTGAAGCATTCATACTGCTTCCTGAGTAGATCCCGTTTACTCTTCTTGATATCACTATTCCCTTCGAATCTTTTCTGTAACGCCTTCCAAAGATCCTTAGAGTTGTCATAACCTCTGAAGCTGTGGAAAAACTCCCGAGTTAATGCCATAGTGATTGAACCAAGAGCCTTCTTCTCTCGATCATACGCTTTCTTTTCCTCTTCATCGAGTTTAGAGATAGGCTTAGGCAGTTCATCATCAAGATAAATGTGTGTGGGATGCTTATAGCCTTCTAGAATTGGAATCCATAATGAAGAATCAGTGTATGAAATGTAATGCTCAAAGCGTGCCTTCCAGTTAGAATAATCATTTACATTTAGCAGCTTTGGTGGTTTCTGAGGAGTACCGATCTCATTGTCATAGTTTAAAAGGTTTCCTAGGTTCTGAAAAATCGACATGGTGAACACTTAGTCAAATTTCAGAAAAATCAGACACAGTTGTGCACTTGATATTGGCCTTGAAAAACTTGAGAAATGGTCTTGCGTATTTAATGTTTGCTCTTAAGTACGCATGGGTAAATGATAAGTACGCAGGAACTAACTTAAGTAAGCACAAGATTATTCTTGCGTATTTAGTAAGTACGCAGGAGATTAGTCTTGCGTATGTAATAAGTATGCAGCAAGACTGTACTTTTTGGCAGAAATGGTAAGTACGCAGAACACCTTTTCAACAACTCTCACCAAACTATTCTGGTCACTGGAAAATCGCCGGAGATGGTAAAAATTGGACTGATGAACAATGCAAATTAGCCAAAGGGTCAGAAGCTTGTTTCTAAGCAACCTTTGATACTCAAATCACTCAAATACACAACAAAATTCGGTTTTTGAGTGATTTTTGCTTCTAAAATAGTGCTCAAGAGCTACCCCTATTTTATCACAAAATCAACAAAAATACCTCCTTTTGCTTGTAAAATCTCTGTAGAAACTCTCCAAACTCACTCACAACACTCGAAATCAAGAGCAATGCTCTGATACCACTTGTAGGTCCCTCAGGTGTGGCGGATCGTCACATGCAAGTGGGTCTACTAGTCGGACCGGGTGCGGAATGCCCGTGACTAGGTGGAGAGTCTTACGAAACAAAGTAAACCGACAAGATAATCACTATAAACGTTCGTCTATTATAAACACTTGAAGGTTACAGAGAGAAGTACTGAGATTACAATTTATGTATTTGCTAAGTCTAGGATTGCGTACTTATCTACTGTCAACCATTCCTATTTATACATGACATGATGCCCGCGCACTTAGCAAGTGCGCAGGGCAAAATGCTCTTGCGTACTTAACAAGTACGCAAAGGTATTCTTGCGTACTTGCTAAGTACGCAGGAGCTTACTCCTGCGCACATACAAGTGCGCAAAACACTTAGAGAAATATGCAACATTCAATATGTAAAAGTAAATACAACTCGATAAACTAATACATAAAGACTCTTACATACAAAGACAATTACAAACATTAAAGTACAAACTAAGACTCTATCTATCCAGAGTGTTTGTCACAGGAAAGTGCTTCAACAGCTGATATGCCCACTCCTCATGTTCCCACACCGTATGTTTGCACCTTATCCGCTGATGATTATATTAAAACTTCAGATTCTGACGGTTTTGCTTCCTATGCAGAGTCAGATTGTGTAATTTCAAGAGGTGAGTACTAGTAAGGAAAATATTTTCAATGAACATGTGTCGGATGAATGTAATAATATGTCCGTGTCAAAACCAGATATTTGTGAACATGTTGAAAGTTTGTATTTTGGTTCTATACCTTATGAGCATAACTCTTTGAATAATGATATTTCCAAGTTTAAGAATGCTTTTCCTTTTGTTCCTAAATCTTTAAATGCTATGTGTTGTATTGCAAAGTTTAAAAGTGTAGGAGTTTTTGTGACTGATGTACCACGAGAAACCATGAGCAATCTGGAATTTTTCAGATTAAAGGAAGAACCAAGTCTTCAAGAAAAAGTTATTGAAGAAAGAATCACTTCTTGTTCTGATGCCTCAACATCACAATCATCTTCATCATCTTGTGATGACAATTATCAGGCTAAGGCGTCATGTGATAAAGTTTGTTTTAGTTGTGGTGAATCCAATCATGTTTTCAAAAGTTATAAATTAACCACATTTCTTGTTAATAAAGAGTCTATTCCTCAAGTTCCTTTAAATTCAAATGTTTTGTCTAAATCACCACATAGTAGAGAGTTGAGACGTAAAAGAATTAAAAATGCTAAAAATAAATTAAAAAGAACTTGGAAAGTTAAAAATAATGATCTTTTTGATGACCATACTTCATTAAAGGAGGATTTTGATTATGATTTTCAAGAAATGTCTTGTGATGTTAAGAAATTCCAAGTCAGCAATGGCTTGGGTACAAATGTTTGAATGATTCGGTCTGTGTAGGGGCAATCGAGAAGGATTGGAGACAACATTTGGCATGTTGACAGTGGTTGCTCAAGACATATGACCGGCCATTTTAACTTGCTGCAAGATTTTCATCCAATGAACGGAGATTTTGTTGCCTTTGTAGGCAATCCAAGAGGAGGAAAGATAGAAGGACAAGGAACCGTATCTAATGGTGTAATTAGTTTGGAGCATGTTAAATTCGTCCCACAGCTGAAATACAATCTGATGAGCGTGTCCCAGATTTGTGACAAAGACTTTTGTGCCCTCTTCAACTCTAAAGAGTGCTTGATTCTGAAACCTGGGGTGGTCATTCCCAAAGAACTTATTCTTATGCGTGCTCCTAGAAGATTCAATACTTACAGTCTGGATATGAACAATCCATCAGTAATCGAATCCTGCTTTCTCTCAAAAGCCTATGAAGATGAATCTTTTCTATGGCACAAAAGATTGGGACATGTGAACTTCAAGACCATGAACCGTCTTGTCCGAGGAAACCTTGTCACCGGTTTACCTCTAAAAGATTTCTCACCCGTGGAACATTGTGTCTCTTGTTCAAAGGGCAAGCAACACAAATCCTCTCACAAACCCAAAACCACTAATTCCATTGACTCTCCACTTTAATTGCTTCACATGGATCTCTTCGGCCCTGTGAGTGTCATGAATCATGGAAGGAAATCCTACTGCTTGGTGGTAACCGATGACTTCTCTCGGTTTACTTGGGTATTCTTTCTAGCAAAGAAAGAGGAGACGCCAGTGACTCTGAAGATTCATCTTCTACAAATCGAGAATCTGTTCACTCTAAGTGTGAAGACTATCCGTAGTGATCATGGCACAGAGTTCAAGAATGCCATTCTAGATTCTTTCTATGAAAGTAAGGGTATCTCTCGGCAGTTCAGTGCACCTCGTACTCCACAACAAAATGGTGTAGCTGAACGAAGAAATCGTACGTTCATAGAAACATCAAGGACTATGATCGTTGATTCTAAGCTTCCTTTCACGTTTTGGGCCGAGACAGTTAATACTGCATGTTTTATGCAAAATCGAGTTCTTATCACCAAAAGCTGTAACAAGACTCCTTATGAGTTTATGTACAAGCGCAAGCCTGTTATTGATTTCTTCAGAAATTTTGGGTGTGTTTGCACAATGCTAAATACTTTGGATCGGCAGAACAAGTTCGAAGCCAAAGCTGATGAATGTTACTTTGTGGGCTACTCTTCAAATCAAAGGGCTTTTCATGTTTACAACTAGAGACGAAGGATTGTGCTAGAGTCCATTGATATCAACTGGCATGAAAGTAATCATACGGACGCTAGGGACGGTCCTGATTGGCTTTTTTACGTCAATTCTTTGTTTAAATCATTTAATCTTCCTGAATTCACTAAAATATCTATTTCAGCTAATCCTTTCATGTCTTTGAATAACCTAGGTACCTCTATTTCTTCAAGCTCTTCTTCGTCAAGTTAACATATGGATGTTCCTCCTGCAATTGTTAATGCTGAATCCACTAAGGACTCTTCGGACTCTATAGCAACAAGTGAAACTGTTGAGGAAGAAACTCCTCCAATAGTGGATGTTGCTCCACAATCCTCTGTTGAAGATCCTATTATGGAAGAACCTGTTATTCCTGACAACAACATCACCAATTTGGAAAAAAACCTGGAAGAGGATACTATTCCACAGCTACGGGTTTACAAAGATTATCCTACAGACAACATCATTGGTCCACTCAATTTGGGAGTCTGAACTTGTAGTGCCACCAAAGCAATGAATGACGGTCTTTTCACTTGCTTCATATCTCAAGTTGAACCTAAGAATATCAAATCTGCATTGCTTGAGAACAGTTGGGTGGATGCCATGCAAGAAGAAATGCAGCAGTTCAACAAGTTACAAGTGTGGAATCCGGTGGACCTTCCTAAGAACAAAGTCCATATTGGAACTCGTTGGGTCTTCCGTAACAAGAATGATGAAGAGGGAATCGTGGTTCGAAATAAATCCCTCTTGGTGGTTCAGGGGTTTTATCAAGAAGAAGGGATTGACTTTGAGGATGTCTTTGCACCAGTGGCTCGCTTAGAAGCCATCAGAATGTTTCTCGCCTATACAGCCTATATGGACTTCACAGTTCATCAAATGGATGTCAAAAGCGCATTTCTGTATGGAAAGGTTCAAGAGGAAGTTTATGTCAAGCAGCCACCGGGTTTCATTGATCCAAACTATTCTAACCAAGTTTACAAACTAGACAAGGCATTGTACGGTCTCCATCAAGCACCTTGTGCGTGGTATGAGACATTATCTAAGCATCTGCTTGATAATGGTTTCACACTAGGGGAAATTGAAAAAGCTTTGTTTAAATGAAGGGATGGTGCGGATACCATTTTGGTGCAAATCTACGTTAATGATATCATTTTTGGATCCACAAATCCTCGGTTGTGTAAAGAGTTCGAGGAAGTGATGCGTTCTAAGTTTGAAATGAGCTCTATGGGAGAAATGAAGTTCTTTCTTGGTTTGCAGGTAGATTAGTCTGAGTCAAGAATTCTTATTCATCAAGAAAAATATGTCAAAGAAATCCTGACCAAGTTCAAAATAACTGAGTCTCATCCTTAAAAGACTCCCGTGGAAGTTCGACATTGTCTGTCTTCTAATTTGGATGGTGAAAGCGTTGATCAACATCTCTATCGCTCGATGATAGGATCTCTCATGTATCTCACTACTAGCAGACCAGACATCATGTTTGCAGTATGCTTGTGTGCACGCTTTCAGGCTAATTGATGTGTTGCAAAACACATGCATTTATCCATGTATATTTGTGCGTTATTGTATACTTTTGTATTCGTTTTGTATCGTTTTAAGTTCGTTCTGAGTTCGGGTCAGATTTGCAGGTTATAGTGTGCTAAGGAAGCGAAAAATAGAGTAAAATCCTGATGAAATCGAGCACACGGGTGATGAGTGGAAATCAAAAAGAAAAGAATTTATTTTCTGAGGAGAACAGTTCCTCGCGGTATGCGAGGAAGGAGGAAGATTTCCCTCGCGGTACACGAGGGAAGCCAGAAGCCAGCCCAACTAATTTGTCCCACACGGTACGCAAGGGACCGGCCATATGTCTCTCGCGGTACGTGAGAGACCCGTTAATCCGTAAAAAAAGGAATTTTAGGGTTTTAATTGTTTTTAACGGCTATTCCATAGGAGATTCGTTTTTGTTGCCGTCAAAGCTCTGATCTTGGACGATTTTAGCAAAGGAGAAAACTTTTGGTTCAAGGATTTGAAGAATCGGAGAGCACAAGGTTAGACATTTAAGGATTGATCATTTTGAGTATTTGGTTTTGTGTTTGATGACCATGTTTGATGCTTTTAACTCTGAATCTTCTGTTTTTATCATGATGCTAGGCTAAAACCTTAGATCTACTTAGGTTAAAGATGAAAGATTATTAAAGTTTGAATTTTTATTGGTTTTGGATCTTGTTTGGATTTTATGCTTTAGTATAGATTTGATTTCACTTGTTTAATGAGTATGCATGCTTGATTTTGATCTTTGATTGGTTGGTTGTTCCTTACATATCTTGTTTGAATGTCTTTCAATGAATATGTATGTATTAGATCGCTTACTGTGTGTTTGTTATTCGTATGGGGTTTACTAGACGCCAGTAACCATAGGGATACCAATTAATAACTTAATAAATCAAGTGTTCTTCTTATTTAAAGACCTGCAAAGTGATAGATAAACAGTTAGTCTGCGGTATTAGGGTTTCTGAGAGTGAACTGTATGAGAGGACGTTTCCTTAGGGGTCTAGTGTCATTGTTAATTCGTGTTAAAATAGATTGAATTCAGGTTGCTCCTTGCATCTTTGATTTATTGAGATAGTGAGACCGAGAGGTGAACTGTCTATTGAGTTCTTTAGCATAATCGGTGAGACCGATAGGTAATCCGACCACTGGTTAACATAGTATCCTTTGAATTTCCTTCTGGTTACATTCTAAGATTGATCAGGAATCCATTAGGTTAATTTGAGGGTGTTATATCTTAGGATCCTAGTTTCCATTACCAATAGAACCCGAGTTTAGTAATCAGGATTCACAGCCTAGGTAGTGTCTTTCATCCTATATTGATTTCATCCTAGTCTATGTTAGATTGTTACTTATCTTACTAGTATTCTTCATTTAGTTATTTCAATTTTAGTAGATAATCTTAGTTCGTAGAATTCCCCCCAATCCAAACCAAATATTAGGTTTTAGTTAGAGTCTTAATTTGTGTTAGAGTCAGTGTCTCGTGGGTTTGATATCCGGACTTCTTTTAGCTGTGTTACAGTTGATAGGTACACTTGCCTGTCTTTATGGTCTGGTTTAGTAGGGTTGTCTAGAGTTTAACTAGAGTGTCTAGGTTAGTTTGTGTTTAACTTTATAGACCATTTGACCGACATCAAGTTTTTGGCGCAGTTGCCGGGATACTTGGCAATAGCAAAATTAGCTTTGATTAGTTCTTGTTTGGTTTTTTGTTTTATTTTTCCTTTTAGTTTATTTCCTTAATTTGCTTGTTTTATTTTGTGTCCTCATTTTCTATTTGTGTGCGTCTTAGTTTGAGTCTTTTCTTTGTTCTTAGTTCTTCTGTTTCCCCTTTTTTTTCTTTCCAGTTTATGTAACATACTCGCTCACAGGGATCACCTGACTTTGAAGCCTATTCAAAGCCAGAGCGAGAGCTTCGGGAGAGCAGCAGGAAGTTTCACCGTCGTTTGAGCAAGCTAGTTGAGAAAAATGTACGCATTCCAATTCCTATTGCTGACATAGGTGATGCTAATCCACCTGCTAGGCGTACCGTCCACCAGAAGGCAGGTGATGGTTTCACGGGTGCTAGGTCCTCTATTACTCCTCCAGCTCGGTCTAATACTAATACTTGTCGGATTCCATCTCATGTGATGAAAACTATCAGCAACTCTACTCAGTTCCACGGACTCGAGGACGAGGATGCACCAGGACATCTGTCCCGCTTTGCACGTATTTACGATACCTTTCGCATTACTGGTGCTACTGATGACGCCATCCTGTTGTAGAAGCATGTTTTTGTAACTATAGATTAAATTCTATGTATTGGTATACTAGGCTAGTACGCAGTAGGGTGTTCCTGCATACTTAGCTTGTTCACCAGTTTGGTCCTGCGTACTTTGTAAGTACGCAAGGCTTTTGCCTTGCGTACTTGTCAAGTACGCATGACCAAACCTTGCATACTTAGACAAGTACGCAGGTAGTGCTCCTGACCCTATAAATAGAAGACTTGTCTTCATTTGTAGGTGGAACTCTGGAACTAGGTTGAGAGGTGTCAGGGCGGGATGAGCTCTCCCGCCCCTGGACCGTGAGCTTAGATGAGAGATGTGTGCTCCTTCGGTATGTAGTCTGTAATACGGGATGACTTCTATGTTATGGATTACTTGTCGTTTCATTTTCTTTTTTCCTTGTTTGTGTTTCTATGTCTCGTTTTCTTAGTACCCACACAAATCAAAGAACAGGTCCGTGTGTTTCTCCACTGCGCGACGAGGCTCCCGGGACCTATACATGTTGCGACTTTTCCCGTTCACCCTATCTAGTCGCTCAGCCACTTGATTGGATACCATGCCCCAGGATTCTATTATCACTTGGGAAGATCTGAAGGCCAAATTCTTGAAGAAGTACTATCTACCATCAAAGGCCGCCCGTCTGAGGGATCAGATCCACTCTTTCCGTATGGACCCCGATGAGCCTTACCACATGGCTTGGGAGCGGTTCAATACTCTACTGAGCAAGTGTCCTCAGCATGAACTTTCTGATTGGGCATTGGTTGAAAAGTTCTATAATGGTCTTACATTTGAGAAACAACATATGTTCAATACTGCTGCACGGGCCACATCATGGATAAGAAGGAGCCGGAGGAGTGTGAGGAGATGTTTAAGAGTTTTGCTCAAGCTGAGCAACAACAAACTTCTTCTAGGAATTCAATTCCTAGTTCTAGGACACCTATTTCTACCACTAGAGGTGTTCATCAGGTCACTACTGAGACTAGAATGGCTGCTGCACTTGCAGCTATGGAAAATGAGATTAAGGAGTTGAAGATGAGCGCGATGAAGTGTGAGGTATGTAGAGTTAGTCATGATACCATCAATTGTGCTGTCACTCAACAGGAGTAGGTAGACTTCCTGGGGAACCAAAAACCCCCTCTGTTCAACTCGAGATGGAGAAACTACCCCAACTCTAATTGGAGATCTGGCGGGAACCCACCTGGGTTTCAAAACCATCAAAATCAGTATGGAGGAGATAGAGAAGCAGGACAGAATTCTGGTAGCAGTGCTGGTGAGAAGAGGATTGAGGATATGTTAGCTACCCAGACTCAGTTGTTTGGTCAGTTGGTAAAGACGAATCAGGAGACTCAGTATAAGCTGAAGGAGCACGATACTTTATTGAGGAATCATCAGTCTTTATTCTTAGATTTGCAATGCACAGTGGGAGACATAGCGCGCCAGCTGACAGACCTATCTGGATGTTCCTTTTCAGGTAGTACCGAGACTAACATGAAAGCCACATTGAAGGAGGTGACCACGCGCAGTGGTAAGGGAGGAGAAAGTTAGCAGACACCGATATATGATGATGATGAGCCGGTTGATGAGGAGATAGAGATGGAGGCTCCTAGAGGGGTGCACGAGAGGCAAGTCCCAGCAAGTATAGTGCCTAATAGTGAGTCTCCTGCTGAGAAGATAGGAGAAGAGGAGAAGAGTGAGGGGAAGAAGAAGACCCCTGATGTTGATCTTACTCGTGTTCCATATCCTGCTCGCCTGATGCAGTAGAAATATGCTAAGGATTATGGACACTTTTTTGAGTTGTTTAAGCAGCTCAAAATTAATCTGCCTTTTGTTGAAGCCCTCCAGCATATGCCAAAATATACTAAATTCCTAAAAGATCTTATGTCCAATAAGAAGAAGCTGGAGAACCTTTCAACTGTCACTCTGAATGAAAGATGATCTACGGTGGTCCAGAACAAGCCACCGAAGAAATTAACAGATCCGGGTGTCTTCACGATCCCGTGTTTGTTTGGTGGTTCGACTCTGCACCACGCGTTGGCCGATCTCGGTGCTAGCATCAACCTGAAGCCATACTCTCTCTTCGAGAAGCTAGGACTTGGGGATCCGGCCCCTACGCGCATGAGCATATCTTTGGCCGACCGTTCGGTCAAATATCCACGGGGAATAGTGGAGAATCTGTTGGTAAAGGTTGATAAGTTTGTTTTCCCCGTGGACTTTGTCATTCTTGATATGGAGGTTGACGATAGAGTCCCACTCATTTTGGGACGCCCCTTCTTGCGTACAGCCAAGGCATTGATCGATGTCTTCAATGGTAAGATCACACTTCGTGTGGTGGATGAGAATGTCACCTTTGATGTCATGAAGTCGTTGAAGGACTCTAATGGTTAGGACGATTACGTGTTCTTTCTAGACACTTTCATATCTCACATGGATCGTTGCCTTGACTATGTGTGTGGCGCTGAGCTGCTTAACACACAACACCTCGGTGAGGAAGACCAGGAGGTTGAGACTGATGCTCCCCCCGAGCAAAGTCCGATCCACCCGGCTAGTAAGCCTCCTGAGTACCCAGAAGTATTTGAGGTGGCTGAGAGTACCGAGGAGGAGAAGAAGCCCTCGGTTGAGGCACCGCCATCCCTTGAGCTTAAGGAGCTATCCTCCCATAGTATGCCTTCTTGGGTGGTGAGGCCGGTTTGCTCGTCGTGATTTCTGTTGCACTGACGGAGGAGGAGAAGGAGAGATTGATAGAGGTCCTGAAGGCGAATAAACAGGCCATTGCGTGGAAGCTTACAGACAAAAAGGGCATCAACCCGGCTTTCTACACGCATAGGATATTGATGGAGGAGGAGCACAAGCCAGTTGTGCAACCTCAAAGGAGGCTTAACCCGAACATGTCGGATTTGGTGAAGAAGGAGGTCCTTAAATTCCTGGATGCTAGATTGATATATCCGATTTCTGACTCCACATGGGTAAGCCCGACTCAGGTCATCCCGAAGAAGGGTGGGATGACAGTCGTGAAGAATGAGAAAGAGGAGTTGATCCCTACTAGGACAGTCACCGGTTGGAAGTGTGTATTGATTATAGGAGGCTGGATAATGCCACAAGGAAGGACCACTTCCCCCTTTCTTTCATTGACCAGATGCTGGAGCGCCTATCAGGGCAGCAGTTCTACTGTTTCCTTGATGGTTTCTTGGGTTATTTCCAGATCCCCATTGCACCAGAGGATCAGAAGAAAACCACCTTTACATGCCCGTACGGTACCTTCGCGTACCGGCGTATGCCATTCGGGTTGTGTAATGCTCCAGCCACCTTCCAGAGGTGCATGGTGACTATCTTTCAGGACATGATCGAGAGTTCCATGGAGGTTTTCATGGATGATTTTTCTGTGTTTGGGAGTTATTTCGATCATTTTTTGCAGAACCTTGAGAAGATGATGAGAAGGTGCATAGAGACAAAGCTGATGCTTAATTGGGAAAAGTGTCACTTCATGGTGACTGAGGGGATTGTGCTTGGGTACAAGGTTTCACGTGCCGGTATCGAAGTGGATAGAGCTAAAATTGACACGATCAGTAGTCTGCCACCACCGACTAGTGTGAAATCGGTTCGTAGTTTCTTAGGTCATTTGGTTTTTATAAACGATCATTAAAGATTTTTTCAAGATCATCCGACCCATGACCGGTCTTCTAGAGAAAGACGTCCCATTTGAGTTTGATGAGGATTGTTTGAAGGTATTCGAGTTCTTAAAGGAGCAGTTAGTCTGTTGCACCTATTTTGATTTCCCCCGACTGGAGCTTACCCTTTGAGCTCATGTGTGATGTGAGTGATTATGCTGTCGGGGCGGTTCTGGGCCAAAGGAGAGAGAAGCACTTCCACCCGATCTATTATGCTAGTTAAACTCTTAATGATGCTCAAGAGAATTACACGACTACCGAGAAGGAGTTGTTAGAGGTGGTGTTTGCATTTGACAAGTTTCGTTCATACTTAGTGCTCTCTAAGACCATCGTTTACACTGATCATGTGGCATTGTGATATCTGTTCGCCAAGAAAGATGCAAACCTAGATTAATTCGATGGATTCTCCTGCTTTCCCAGTTTTATATTGAGATCAAAGATAAGAAAGGAGCAGAAAATGTGGCGACCGACCAATTGTTGAGGTTAGAGGACCCCGGTAGGGAAGAGATCCGGGAAGAGGCCATAGGGGACACATTTCCCCATGAGTCCTTGATGATGGTGAGTGTGAGACCGAACATAGAGCCGGTGTTTTACATGAGCGCCGAGGCACAAAGTTTGCCATGGTTTTCTGATATAACAAACTACTTGGCTGATGGTGTAGTGGTGAAGGGCATGACATCCCAATAGAGGCATAATTTCTTTGCCGATGCCAACCACTACATTTGGGATGCTCCACATCTGTTTCGTGTGGGAGCTGATAGAGTTCTGAGGAGATGTGTGAGAAAGGAAGAAGGCGTAGAGATCCTTAAGCATTGTCATGAGGGTTTGACTGGAGGTCAAAACGAGCCTTCTTACACCGCCAAGAAGGTGTTTGATTCTGGATTCTATTGGCCGACGGTGTTTAAGGTTGCTCTTGAGTTAGTGAAGCGGTGTGACGCATGTCAACGCACCGGTAATATCTCATCCCGGAATGAAATGCCCCAGAACCCGATCTAGGTAGTTGAAGTATTTGATATTTGGGGCATTGACTTCATGGGTCTGCTCCCTGCATCACGTGGGAACCGGTACATTCTTGTGGCGATAGATTATGTTTCTAAGTGGGTTGAGGCTCAAGCTTTACCTACTAATGACGCCCAAGTAGTGGTGGGATTTCTGAAGAAGCTGTTTAGCAGGTTTGGTACTCCTGTATCCCTGATTAGTGATAGGGGCATGCATTTCTGCAATGCTCAGATGGAGAAGGTGTTGTCACGCTATGGGGTCTCCCATCGGCTATCGACTGCCTATCATCCAGAAACCAGTGGGCAAGTGGAGAACGCGAATAGGGGAGTGAAGAAGATTCTTGAGAAGACTGTCGGGATGAATAGGAAAGATTGGTCCGACAAGTTAGATGACGAGCTTTGGACCTTTCGAACCATGTTCAAAACACCTATTGGGACCACACCATTTAGGATGATCTATGGCAAGGCGTGCCATCTCCCGATAGAACTAGAGCACAAGGCGTATTAGGACTTAAAGGCGGTCAATCTTGACTTGCCTAAAGCAGCATGACAACGGTTTCTCAAGTTGCATGAGTTAGATGAGCTACGTGACGAGGCATACGCACGTTCTTGGAGTTACAAAGAGCGTACAAAGGCGTTGCACGATCGTCGGTTGAAGGGGAGTGCAAGACTTCAAGTGTGGGGATAGGGTTTTGGTATATAATTCTAGATTAAAACTGTTCCCAGGGAAGCTTAAGTCAAGGTGGACAGGGCCGTATTTGGTAAAAGAAGCATTTCCATATGGCACGGTGGAGTTACATGATGAGAAGGGTAGCACGTGGAAGGTAAACGGTCATAGGTTGAAGCATTACATCAGGGGACCGATTGAGAATGTCGAGGGGGATGTGAGATGTGATTCTCCTTGACAAGTCAGGAAACCAAATCTAAGTGAGAGTAAGTCCTCGGGGAAGAGCCGGAGTGTAGAGTTTGTACAATTCTTTTGCTTCTTTTTTATTTGGTTTTTGTATATTTTCGGTTTGTGTGTTCTTGTGTTTTCATGTGTTTCATGGAATCATGATCAAAATGGCGAAGGAAAACCATCAAAAACAAGGTTCCAAGTATGTTTGCTCAAAATTCTAAGGCTGGAACAAGTTTGGAAAACAAGTTGAAAAAAAATTCTTAAATGGTGAAATTTTTTCTAAGTATAAAAACGGCCTTAACTTTCTGTGATGGAGTGCTCCTCGCGGAACGCGAGGCAATTGGGGAGTGTCTCTCGCGGTACGCGAGAGACAAATGAGTTTGCTAGATTTTAGGTCCCCCGCGGTACGCGAGAGATTTCATAAAATTTTCTCGCGGTACGCGGGGCACTGAAGAGCCACCACCGCCTAACTGGCCTTCGTGGTACGCGAAACTGTAAGCCAATTTCTCCCGCGGTAAGCGGGAGCGTGGAGAATTCAGAATTTTTTTTAACTAAATCAACTTTTGTGTCATTTTCTCCATCACCACACCCCTTAACACCACCTCCGACGATTTCCACTCCCACCACCCATCCACCATCGGCAACCGTCATCTCACCACCCTACCACCACCACCACCACCTATTCCATCGGCCAGCACCACCATCTACCATCTCCGACCATACACCATCACTTCCGCTGTCAATATCACCACCACTTCACCATCATCTTAGGGATGCTACAAAGGGGGGTTTTTGAACCAATTTTCGTCGTCATACAGGTAAGTTTCCCGTAATACACTGTATAATCGAGTCGATATGGGTCTGTATTATGAGTCTTATACTATAAATTTAGGTTTGTTTGGTTCGTAATTAGATCAATCGAGTTTGGTTAGTGTATAGAGTAAGTTTGATTTGATTTAAGCTTTGTATTCGAGTCGACTAGTGTACTTTGAGTTGGTTTGTTTTGAAATTAGACTGCATAAAGTCAGCATGAGAAAATCTAGTCTAAATTTTATGTAATTTGAGTCATATAATGTGTCAGTGTGATTTGATAAGTTGCAATTTTTGTTGTAATAGTAGTTAATCATAGATTATTGGTTGTTTGTATCTGATAGTCTAATAAATTGTTGTACTTCATTTGTAAATTGTGTCTTGGGGATATGCCTTGAGTTTTTTGGCATGTTTAGACCGCCTCGCCCGTACTCAATCTTTATTCGGGCGAGGTTGTCTCGTTTCTAAAATTACAAAAAGGGTATCCCGAATTTTTCAATTTTTTTAAAATTTTTGTAGTTTTTTTTACTTTTTTGACACGTCGGACGACCGCGAATGAAATGCTATACGATAGCCTGCTCAATATATCTTCTATTATTGTATTTTGTAGTACTAACTTGTAAATGCAGGCTTGTCTTATCGTGGTGAGTCTTCGAGTGCCGGTAAGCGCAAGCGGGGTCCAATTCCACACCCGAGGGACGAGCAAGAGAAGCCGCGCCTGATTCGTAGGTCGCCGCGTGTTATCCGATACGCGGTTCCCGAGGCACGTCTGGTAGCTGCGCGGAGCCGATTCCGCTTGACGCTAGGATTTTGCACCACCGCACCCTCCTCCGATTCGATCTCATGACAGAGGAGGCTTTCCGGCTAGAGAGGTTCGTCGACATGGAGCCCTACCAGCACCAGGGGATAGACTGGGGGCTGATGGAGGAGCTAGGGCAGCTAGAGAGGTTTTAGAAGTTCATTGACAGCCGATGGACAGCGGCATTGGCTTGTGACGCGATCTAGTACCAGGAGCTTACTGTCGAGTTCCATTCTACCTTCCGGTATGTCACAGGCCAGTTCGAGGAGCCGGCTATAGTTTCTTTTACGTTGGGCCGACAGGTTTACGAGATGTCGGTGCCACAGTTTGCGGTTGCCACGGGGTGGTACACTGAGGCCGAGGTGGCGGAGCAACCATTTTTGCAGAGCTTGCGGGGCTTATTCATGCGGAGGCATGACCATGGGGTTAGTGACAGTCAGTTATGTGACTTCTAGCATTCCATAGCCGATGGACCGTACTTCTCATCTCTTGTGGAGTCGTCCATTCGCAACCCTCTCATCCGCTATATTCACAGGATTCTGGCTTGCACTCTTATCGGACGTCGGTCCGGGATTGAGAAGTGCAGCCAGCTGGATTTATTTTGCCTCTATTGCATCATTGGCCGCCGAGAGGCCAACCTGGCTAGCATTCTTATTTCATCCATCGCCATGGGTCGTCGAGGTGGGCCGAAGGCCAGGATTGAGCTCGGCCCGTACATCAGTAGGCTAGCGGAGCGTTCAGAAGTTTTTGACAGATATCTAGGCCGTCTACTTACACCGGGCCTAGATACCATTCCGTATGGTTTGGTTGAGTTGAGATTGGCAGGGATCATCACGATGGACGATCCACCGCGTATGATGGATATTCGGCAGGGTCCACAGGTTCCACCACCTGCGGGGACGCCTGCCGACGAGGCAGTTCAGATGGGGGCGCCCACACCATGGCAGAGGATTTTACATCACATAGAGCGCCCTCAGGTGCAGCACCCACTCCGATTGAGACCACCAGCACCACTCACTCTTGAGAAGCTTAGGGATCAGCTTTTTGATAGGATGGACCGCTAGGATGCGGCCATTAGATATATGATGCAGCACTAGGGCATAGAGATACCACCATTTTCAGGGCACCAGACCAGCATCAGCCGGATCAGCCAGACACAGATGGAGACCCGCAGTGATCATCTTCAGCACCTATTGTCGGGTTGTATATTTTGGTTCCTTGTATTTTCATTATGTAGTTTCTTTTTATGTATTTCTTTTCATTTGTATTTTGGTTTGTATTAAAAAACTGATGGTTATATATTATTGTACAGTTTGGGGATCGGTTGGGTTTATTGTTATTGTATAGTTGTATTACATACGTGGTTGAATTGTTTACTAGTGTGATAGAATCAACCGCTTTCATTCGTGAGGAATTATGGAAATTTGATCAACTGAGTGCGTTCGAATGGAAGGCTAGGGAACACGATTTACGAGGAATATCACAGTCATTATACTAGGGAAGTCTATTCTGATTTTTGTGCATTTAATATTTGTATTTTATTTCTACTTTAATTTCTTTAATTTTTTTTTGTGTAAATTTCTTTTGTGTTACCGTCGTTTCTCGGTCCACATTGAGGACAATGTAAATTTTTCGTCTAGGTTTTGTATTTTGAGTCAATTGTTATAAATTGAAGAAAATTTTTCAAAATTTTCCTTTAAATTAGAGTCGTGCACGTACATGGAAAATGATAGGTAAAACTGGGAAATATTGTGATAAAAATGAAAAAAAATAAGAAATAGAATGCGTGTCTAATTTGTGATGAATCGATAAGCCCAGCCAGTTGAAAAACTTAAATATCCTGAAAAGCGTTACTTAGGATTAATAACTTAACTAAATCATGAAATCTTGTGGGTTCTCATCTTAGGGAAACGATGATACTGAAATTGTCAACATAGTAGGTACCACGGTAAGCTAAGATTTTTATGTTTATGAAATGATTTTGGCACATCACTCTCGTTTTATGCAAATGAATATGAGAGTTGATGGCGCCCGCATTCCATCTTTACATCCATTATGAGTATAATTGAAAGCTTAAGTTTTGACCTAAGTGTACCCTCCGGGATAGCAACTTGGTTGATACACCCATGGGTCGGGGCTTGAGTGAACAGTAGTTGGGATAAATAAGGTTTGATTTATGTGTTTCCCTTGGGGATAGTAACTCGGAGGATACGCCTCTAAGTTGAATTCTTATGTGCTTTAGTGACAAGACTGCATCCTATGTGCTTCCTTCTGGGATGGTGACCCGGTTGATGCACCGCTAGGTGAGGTTAATTCGTACATCTAATAATACTCATTCCATTTCATTCCATCAAATCATCTATATTTTGAAAACATAAAGAATTTAGTTTGCTGTGGTGGGAAGATCTATATGATCTAACCCAGGCCAAAACATGACCGTGAGACGGGATTAGGTGGAAATGTAGCTTCTAAGTGTTAGATCCATAGTTTGATTGATCTGTTGTATAAATTGGATTAGAACACTTCTCGAGGGCTTGGTTTTTGGTGTTTGGGTTTAGTCGGATAGAAATACCGGTTATTGCACTTTAATGCGTTAGTATATTTGTGTAGATAAAAAATTGAGAATGTTAAAGCTTTGTCTAGTTATGATTCCATTGTAGATTTCTTTTTCGAGGACGAAAAAAAGTGTAAGTGTGGGGATGTTTGATGTGTTGCAAAACACATGCATTTATCCGTGTATATTTGAGCGTTATTGTATAGTTTTGTATTCATTTTGTATCGTTTTAAGTTCGTTATGAGTTCGGGTCATAGTTGCAGGTTATAGTGTGCTAAGAAAGCGAAAAAGAGAGTAAAATCCTGATGAAATCGAGCACACGGGTGGAGTGGAAATCAAAAAGAAAAGAATTTATTTTTTGAGCAGAACTGTTCCTCGCGGTACGCGAGGAAGGAGGAAGATTTCCCTCGCGGTACGCGAGGTAAGCTAGAAGCCAGCCCGACTAATTTGTCCCTCGCGGTACGCGAGGGACCGACCATATGTCTCTCGCGGTACACGAGAGACTCGTTTATCCGTAAAAAAAAGGAATTTTAGGGTTTTAATTGTTTTTAATGGCTATTCCATAAGAGATTCGTTTTTGTTGCCGTCAAAGCTCTAATCTTGGGCGATTGTAGCAAAGGAGAAAGCTTTTGGTTCAAGGATTTGAAGAATCGGAGAGCACACGGTTAGACATTTAAGCATTCGGTCACGATTGATCATTTTGAGTATTTGGTTTTGTGTTTGTTGACCATGTTTGATTCTTTTAACTCTGAATCTTCTGTTTTTATCATGATACTTGGCTAAAACCTTAGATCTACCTAGGTTAAAGATGAAAGATTATTAAAGTTTGGATTTTTATTGGTTTTGGATCTTGTTTGGATTTTATGCTTTAGTATAGATCTGATTTCACTTGTTTAATGAGTATGCATGCTTGATTTTGATCTTTGATTGGTTGGTTGTTCCTTACATATCTTGTTTGAATGTCTTTCAATGAATATGTATGTATTATATCGCTTACTGTGTGTTTATGATTCGTATGTGGTTTACTAGGATCCCAGTTATATCTTAGGATCCCAGTTTTATGATTTGAGGGTGTTATATCTTAGGATCCCAGTTTCCATTTTAGTTTCCACTAACAATAAAACCCGAGTTTAGTAATCAGGATTCACAGCCTAGGTAGTGTCTTTCATCCTATATTGATTTCATCCGAGTCCGTGTTAGATTATTACTCATCTTACTTATCTTTAGTTATTTCAAGTTTAGTATATAATCTTAGTTTGTAGAATTCCCCCAAATCCAAACCAAATACTAGGTTTTAGTTAGAGTCTAATTTGTGTTAGAGTCAATGTCTGGTATGGTCAGTGCTTGGTGAGCTTGTCTGGTATGAGCAGCAACTGGGTTTGCCTTTGGTGCCTTGCATTCCCTAGCAAAATGACCAAGTTGGTTATAGTTGTAACACTTCAGTTTGCTTTTGTCCAAGCCAACCCTGGTGTTAGAGTTGTTGATTGGAACATGTCCTCCTGTTCTTGAGTAGAACCTTTTTGCTATTAGAGAGAGCATGGCATAGGAGTGCTGTATATCCATTTCTTCTAGATCATCCGGATGAAAACATTCCAGATCTTCCTTGTTAAAGGACATATTGCTTGAGTTTTCAGAGACAAAAGTACCAGAGGATGATGTTTGAGGTGGGGCTTCAAGAAGAAATGTTGAGTTGTTTGTTTGAGAGGTTGGTGTTTGGGGATGAGTGACTATGAGAGGATAATAGTTGCTTGAACTAGGACCTGAGTGGTTGTAGTGGAGGGCAGAAGAGGTGGTGGTGGAAGTTAAGGCTGTTTGATAGCTTGAGCTTCTTTCCTTGGCCTGAATCATCTCTAATTCATAGGTTTTTAGCATACCGAAAAGCTCAGTCATCTGAAGAGTCTTCAGATTTTCAGTTCTTCTGATGGACACTGTGTAGAGTGTCCAGCAACTGGGTAGAGACCTGATGAACTTCTTCAGAATATCTTCATTCTCCAGCTTCACTTTTGAGCACTGAAGCTCACCTACAAGATAAGTATATCTGTTAAATAAAACAATTAGAGACTCATCTTCTTTCCAAACGAAGTTTTCATATTGCTGCTTCAAGATGTCTCTTCTGTTTTCTTTTACTTTCTCTGAACCAGCAAACATCTTCTCAATAGCCTCCCATAGGTCCTTTGTAGTTTTGTATCCTATGAAGTTGTGAAAAACTTCATTTGGTAAGCACATTTGGATGGTTCCTAAAGCCTTGAAATCTACCTCCATTTCCTTGATGTATTCATCAGAATATTTGGAGGATTATTTGGGAACCAGTGTACCTCCGGAATCAGCGGAGGCCACCATGGGTATGTATGGTCCATCTTTTATGGATTTCCACACCCCATATTCTTGATAGCAGAAGAAGCTTTCCATTCTGTTCTTCCACATATCATAGTGTTCTCTAGACACCAGTATTGAGATAGTATTGAATAGAACTAGAGAATGATTAAACAAGTGTGAGTTTGTTTAATCTATGAGCCAAAGCTCTGATACCACTTGTAGGATCGGTGAATAGAAGATGGTTCTATTCTAGTTGAGATTGGCGGAAACAATCACAACTAAGCAATGTAAACAAGTAAACAAGAAGAATACTCATAAATGCAATGTATATTAAGCTTCAAAGATTACAAGATTACAGAGAAAACTCTTAAGCAAAAAACACTGTTATACAATGACTCTAAGTACTACTTATATAGTAAGTTAGAATCAAGATAGACCCTTGATTCTAAGGATCAGATCTAACACAAGCTGTTGATCTTGTATTAAAGCTATTCTACATGTAACGACAATAAAAACTACAAAAGTTATCTTTACTCAAACGTCTTCTTAGGCATCATTGCTTGAGTCCTTGGAAGAAGAGCGTCGTTGTCTTTTATTGTCTTGCACCAGTAACATTCTTTATGCGTGGAGTGTGCCAGTGATGCAGCAGAAAGTTGTCAGTGGTAATGGTTGCTTTATCGAAGCTAGTCAGCTGCAACGTTTGATCTTAAGTGGGAATGGCTATCAGCAGCAAGACACAACTGTCCACAGCTGCTGATGATATGCCTATCAGCATCAACTTTGGTCTTCAGCAGATAAGGCTATACGCAGCAGATTTGTTTTTCAGCAGAAGAATAAGTATCCGCTGCAGATAAGCTTATCCGTAGCAGTTTATACTTAGATAATTTTGTAGCCATCAGTCTTTATTTCTACAAACTCCCCTAGACTGATGCTACCAAAACTCTCTTACTGCTTTTGCTGCTGAAGCTTTTCCATGTTGAAGACTATCCTTTCTAACTCATAGCCTCTTGGGTCCTCGCTGGGATTGTTTAGAGGAAGCTCAGATAGAGTCTTTATGTCTTTGCTTGGCATTTTGAAGATGGCCTTACTTGAATATATCATCTTCTGTCCTTTAACATCAATCAGGATAAACTCGTTGGTATCAGCGTTGAAGGACAAACTGGTGAATGGAGAATGGGTTTGAAGAGGTTTAGCATCAATGATTACATCTTTACTAGGGTTGAAGTGATGTTTGATCACTAGCAAAAGATGTCTCCCACCTTCATTCTCTGGCTTATGTGCTTCACCCAACTCCATCATTTTTCTTAGATCTGAGTCTGGGAGTTGCAGTACCTCATCAACAGATTTATATACGGATCTTTTCAGTTCTTCCTTTCCCCTAAAAACCTCAAACCATTTATCTTGACTGTTATAGAACCAGACAATTATTTCTCTTGAGTCTTCTGGTGTGATGGTAGGTTTGGTTTTCTTTTTGGAAGGCTGCTGATGAGGAGGAACTGGGTGGAAGGATTTGGACTTCGTGGGTGGAGAGGAGGGAGGTCTAGGATTGAGAGTGGAAGGTTGTTGAATAGAGGAAGTGGTGGATGAGGGAGAAGGCTTGGGTTTCTTTTGTTTCCTTTCATCTTCTTGATTAATCACCCTCTTCGTTGGGCCTTTCTTCCCTAGTCTTTCTTCCTCTTCCTTCTTGACTTTAAAGTAAAGGGCTTGCAGGTTCATGAAACTCATGGGACCCAGCCTTTTTCCACTCTCTCCTCTAGCCTTTAGGAAGTCAATCATGACCTTCCTTTCTTCATGGGTTCTTCTGTTAAAGGCAATGATCTTCTTGGATTTCTGTTTGGCCTTTTCTTCTTCTTCATCCCTTTTCTTAGTTGCCAATTGACCTTGCGGACCCATGAAGGCTCTGTAGATTTCTTTATTTGATAGTTTCTCAAGGTAGTCTGCATCCTCACCTTGAGAAATTAGAGCCTCTATCTATTACTCTCTCATTTCTTTGGCTAGTTCAGAATCAGTTATTCTGAACTTAGCCTCTTCCTTTTCTTCTTCTCTCTTTCTTCTTCTTCTTCTTTATTGAATTGTTCCTGCAGTTGAAGAGCTAGAGCTTCATCTTCTTGAATTTGAGAAGCTGCAGAAATCTTGACTTTCAGATCATCTAGCTGCTTAGCATAGAAGAGGATTTGTTGTTCTCTAAGGAGTATGGCAGTTTTTCTTTCTTGGGCTTTTCTTAATTCAGCCATCTCCTCTTCTTCTCTTCTTCTTCTTCTTCTTTCCTCCTTTTCCTTCTTCTCTTTCAATAACCTTTCTTCATCTTCTTCTGTCATAGGTCTCTTCCCCTTGTCTTTGCTGGTTGCCTCTGCTTCAGCTTCATGGACCACAACAGCAGATGTAAGAGATGCTGTTGGGATCTCAGATTCAGCTTCATTGGCATTTTGTGGAATGGAAAAGGGAGTGACACTTTCTTCATCCTCTTCCCATTCAAGACCTGTCACTGCTTTCCATTCTTTATTCATTTTTTCCTTTTCTCTTCTTCTGGATTCTTCTGCTGTGTTTAATCTGACAGTTGGAGAGGAAAGAAAGGATAGGTCTGAGTCAGAGTTGGAGTCATCCAATGCAAGTCGTCCTTCCTTTTCAAGCTTAGCTTTGATGGTTTTTATCAATGCTTGACTCTCTAAGGAATTTACATTGCATATGTGTGTTCTGAGCTCGAAGACCTTGTGCAGGAAGTCTGAATTTAAGAGTAGGATCTCATTGATGTTGATTGAGAGAGATGATCCATTACTTAGGAAGAATGTGAAGTCAGAAGACCCAGTGCTTGACCATCCTAGCACTTCCAAGTCTCTGACCACTGTGTTGTAGAGAAATCTTCTCCAATATAGAACTTCTTCTTCTGTTAAAGCACTGCTCCTGATCAAAGCAAGTCTTGGAGACAGTCTTTGTTATGATGTTGTTGAAGATTCTGCATGGTTTTTAGGATAGGCCACCCTGTTTGCTTCTTCTAAGAGCCTTTCAAACCAGGGAAGATTATCCTCCATCAAGATGTTGAACCTGTCGATTGCAAGTTCTGTTGAGAGATCTGTAGAGTTGTTGGTGCAGCTGGATAGGTACAGTTCAAACACTTGTAGCGGATTTAGTGCATTCTAGTTTAGCTCTTCTACCCCACTGAACTCCTTTCCGATCCAGAATCTCTCAGTTGAACCATCATACCCCCAAGCTAGTATGGAGTCAAATTCTAGCTTATTTGAAGACAGTGTGAATTGAGGGGTAATGGTCTGTCTTGATATTGCTGCAGTAGTGGGAAGTATGCTGAATGATGAAGGTGTGTTTTCACTTTGACTTTCATTCTTTAACACCTCATCAACAGCTCGGACAACTAACTTCCAATCCTCAGTGATATCTTCTTCTTGTCTACTGAGTCTGGCAAGTCATGAACTTGAACAAAAGCAGGTCTGAATAGACAACTTTGAAAGGCTGTCTGCTCTTGTATCCATTCGTCGAGGCTGTCAGCATCGTCTTCCACAGCAACTATCTCCCCCTTTTTGGTTGCATTAGTGCACAGAGTCTGGTCAGTTTGAGTGCCCACTGAGACAAGGGAGGGAGTAGTCACTAGAGGGCATTGATGGGCTTCATGCATAGAGACTTGGTGCCTTAGTTTTGACACTTCGGCCTCTAGCATTTCCACCCTTGCCATCAATTCCATGTTATGAACTTTCAGTCTATCCTCATCCACAGTTATGGAATCCTTGGATCCAGATGGGGCCTTAGGCCTAGCCTCTACATCCCCATCACCCTGGTTTTCTTGGCACCTGGGATTCCTCTCAGTGAAGAGTGTTTCAAAGGAAATTTCCTAACTGTGAGTTGCCGTGGTTAGGGTCTTAATGATGTTATCACTGTCCTCCTGGTCAGTTGATGTACCAGGAGTAGTGATAGCCCTTTCCACATTCACTCTATCAGTACTTCCAGAGTGAACCTTCTTGGGTGAAGAACTTGGGTTAGGTGCACTAGCAGCCAAGTCAATCAATACCTCCGAGATAGTGGTTGTTGGAGAAGGTATGTCATCTTGACAAGGTGCCTCTGCACTTAAGTTCATAGAAGAAAGATAACGGAATGGCTCAGTGGGTTGTTCTATGGATCCGGGATGTGATCCTGATCCTAATAGAGAAGCTTTCAAGGAAGTCTATCTAATGATGTAGCTATCCCTTTTGATATTCTCATCAGAATTTTAGGATTATGAATAAGGGCTTTTAGGTTGGGATTGGGCCTTTGAGACAAGAAGAGAAGGAGTCTTCTTGCTCCTCTTTCTAGTATATTTTGCTGCAACTGTGGCCCTTTGTTCCAGTTGAACGATAACATCCAAAACAGGTGTAAGTAATTTCTGTGCCTGTGCATCCTTAGTAGTATGCACAGGGTTTCGAACAGTGGAGGCAGATTGTTGTTAAGGATGTGAAGAGGAGGGTGTGGGATCAGTATCAGCTGGGATTGCTGAACTGTCACCCTGGGTACTTTGTATGTTCATCATTGTAGATAACAATGGAACATTGACCCTTGAGAACTTTTTGGAAACAATTCTCATACTTTGAAAAATGTTACTTTTATGACCCAGCATAAGATAGATTTTTGCAGGTTTTGAAAGCTCTTTTAATTCATTGTTAAAAACCTGCTGCAAGAACCTTGGGTACATATAAAATTGCTACTTTGCACCCTCTTGAAGGTTGTATCTTAAACCTTCAAAGATGAGATGTGCAAAGTTGAATCCTTGGCCAATAACCATACCGTGAACAGTAGAGGCAAGTGCAGAGCTCACTTGATGCCATCCACTTCTCTTCTGAGATATGCATTGTAGAAGAGTGTGGCATAGATACTTCCACGGGGGGCCTATCAGTGCCTTCTCTATTGTGTACTCATTCTGATTTCCTGTGTACCCTATGGATACAAAGGTCCTCATATAGACTTCTTTTGAGTATGAAATGGCGGCCCCCTCGTCTTGAAGCTTGAGGTGTTTTCGGAGAGTAGCTTCAGAGATGGTGATTTCTTTGCCATCTACCTGGGCTTTGAGTTGGGGTATCCCCTGTTCGGTAGAGAAGACGATAGATTTCCAGAAATCCTCCATGTGAGGAATGTAAATGGGTGGGTTGATGGTTAGGGCAAAATATATCTTTGATCGACAAAGAAAATCGATCATATCATCTAACCCCTCAGACTTCTTCCCTTTTATTAAGTATGCTGTGAGGTTGTGGTATGGAGAAAACTTGTCATCGGGACGATTTATATCTACCTCTGCCATTTGTTGGGTTTGGAGGGAAGGATGAAGGTTTTGAAAGGTGGTTAAGTATGGAAGGATTTGAATGCTTATGGAGGTTTGAGAGAAAATGATGAGGGTTAGGTTGAAATTGAATGTGAAGAGGTTATGGAGAAATTGATTTGAGTTATAACGGAAGAGGAGGGAAAAAGCAAACTTACTTGTACAGTACAACCTCATTCACCTTTTACTGTTACAGCTGTAATACACTATAGTAGTCATGGTAAAGACTGAAGATAATTTTTACAGCGTGTAAAAGTTAATTTAGACTTATTTTTACCCATTAGCAGCAAACTTGGATACTGCGGATTGGTTAAGCCTATCCGCTGCAAGCTTGGTTGCGGCGGATGGTTAAGTCTGGCAGCAGCAAACTCAATTGCTGCTGATGGATGCAATGATCTGCAGCAAGGATGTTGCTGTTGACAGCCTTAAGGCTACACGCTGGAAAGTTGTTCCTGCTAATAACTTAAAGCAGCCAGTGGCAAATTCTTTGCTGCTGATGGATGCAATAATAGCTGCAGCAAGGATGTTGCTGCTGACAGCCTTAAAGCTATCGGAAGGAAACTTGTTCCTGCTGATAACTTAAAGCAGTTAGTGGCAAAATCTTTGCTGCTGATTATTAAACCTGTCAGCAGCAAGAAATGGATGCTGCTGACTTATAACTTTTATTTATAACAAAAGACAAACACATTTACAAAAATAAAATTTTAGAGACATATTTTAATCAAAGTTCATCATACCAACAGATTCAACTAAATATCTAAATCTAGCTTCATTAAAAGGTTTTGTAAACAAATCAGCATATTGCTCATTGGTATGAACTTTGGTTAAAATAATTCTCTTTTTCTCAGCTTGATCTCTTATGAAGTGATACATGATGTCAATGTGTTTTGTCTTGGAGTGCTGCACCGGATTGTTTGTGATAGATATAGCACTCATGTTGTCAATGTGAATTGGAGTTGCCATGAAAGTCATCCCATAATCCAGCATTTGATTTTGAATTTAGATGACTTGTGCACAGCAACTTGAAGCTGCAATGTATTATGCTTCTGCTGTAAAAGTTGAAACACATGTTTGCTTCTTGTACTGCCATGAAATCAGTCTCCATCCCAGAAACTTACATCCCCCTGATGTGGAATTTTTGTCCAAGTTGCATCCCCCATAATCACTGTCAGTGTATGCATACAGATTGAACTTATCATTTTTAGAGTACCATAGCCCAAGTCTTGGGGCTCCCTTTAGGTATCTAAAAATTCTCTTGACAGCTTGAAGATGTGAAATCTTTGGAGATGCTTGGAATCTTGCATAGAGACATACTGCAAGCATGATATATGGCCTTGAGGAAGTGAGATACACGAGAGACCCTATCATTGCACGGTACTGATGTTGATCATTGTCTTGACCATCTTTGTTTGGAGTCAGCTGATGGTGCACTTGCATTGGGATTCTTGCAGCAGAGCAGTCAGCCATCTTGAATCTTTCCAGAATGCTCTTGACATATTTGGTATGGCTGATGAAGATTCCATTTGGAACTTGTTTGACTTGAAGACCTAGAAAGAAATTTAGTTCACCCATTGAACTCATTTCAAACTTTGAGTGCATCAGGATCTCAAAGTCTTTACACAACTTCTACCTTGTTGATCCAAAGATGATATCATCTACGTAGATTTGTACTAGTAAGATTTCTCCCCCTTCATCTTTGATAAACAATGTCTGGTCAGTGGCACCTCTTCTGAAGTTGTTGTTTAGTAGATATCCAGACAAAGTTTCATACCAGGCTCTTGGGGCTTGATGTAAGCCATACAAAGCTTTGTCTAGTTTGAAAAATTGGTTAGGATGTGTAGGATCTACAAAGCCTGGAGGCTGTTTGACATATACTTCTTCACCAATCTTCCCATACAGAAAGGCACTCTTGGCATCCATTTGATAGACTATGAAATTCTTCGATGTAGCAAATTCTAGGAAGATTCTGATGGCCTCCAGCATGGCAACAGGAGCAAAGACTTCATCATAGTCAATTCCCTCTTCCTGAGTGTAGCCTTGAGCTACAAGTCTTGCTTTGTTCTTGACTACAATGCCTCTCTCATCTTGCTTGTTCTTGAATACCCATCTTGTGCTAATGGTAGATTGACCAGGTGGAAGATCAACAAGTTTCCAGACAACCTGTCTTTTGAATTCCAGCAACTCTTCCTGCATTGCCTCAATCCAACTGCTGTGTTTCAGAGCTTCATCTATCTTCTTGGGTTCCACCTGAGATAGAAAACATGAAAACAAACATATATTGGCCTCATGAGATTTGCTTCTTGTTAGAACTCCTTGGTGAACTTGGACAATAATATTTTCCAGAGGATGTTCCTTGTTGATCCTTTGTGCTGGTACCACCTCCAGCTGTATCCCTTGCTCAAGATTGCTTTGATTTTGATAAGGGATTTCTTCATTCATGGTTGAAGAGTCTTCAATATCAATAGCTAAATCAGTATTATCCCCAATAGTATTTGCATCATCTAAATCATTTACCGAAGAGTCTTCATTCTAATTTTCATTTTCAGATAGGTTGCTGCTGGTGACATTGGAGAGTGTGGTTCTGGCTTCACTTGCTTCAATGGCTTCCATAACAGATGGAGGATCAATGGATGGTCTTCTCAGACTGATAGAAGATTTAGGAAAATCTAGTCTGTAGTCAGAGGAGAAAGTGGAAGGAGGTGCTTGAGAAGAGGTAGACTCCATATTTGAGAAGATGAGAGGCTCAAATATTTGGGTGAAGGAGTCTATATCAAAGAGCCAGTTTGGGCCTTTTCCCTTTTCACAGACAATGGGTTCTCTACATTCCACATTGGCCGATTCTTCCACAATTCTTGTTCTTGAGTTGAATACTCTGTAGGCCTTGGATTGAGAGGAATATCCCATAAAATATCCTTCATTAGATTTGGCACCAAACTTAGGAAGAACCCCATGTGTGATCAGAATTGTGCATGGACATCCAAAAGGTTTTAGAAATCCAATGTAGGGAACTCTTTGAAACCATAGTTCATAAGGTGTCTTGTTGAGAGGCTTGACTATGAGAAATCTATTTTGCACATAGCGGGCTGTGCTTACTGCTCCTGCCCAGAACGTGAGAGGCAGTTTTGAGTCAGCCAACATAGATCTTGCTGACTTAATTAGAGTTCTGTTTCTTCTTTCAGCAACTCCATTTTGTTGAGGATTTCTTGGAACACTGTATTGCCTTTATATTCCCTTGCTCTCACAAAAACAGTTCAAAGTGTGGTTCTTGAATTCTGTGCCCTGATCACACCTTATTATCTTTACCTTCTGATTACTTTGATTTTCTACCCTAAGGATGTAGGATTTGAGAATTTCAGCAGTTTCATCTTTTGTTCTCAAGAAGTATACCCATGAGAATCTGGTGTAGTCATCAATTATCACCAGACAGTATGACTTCTTACCCATTGACATAATATTTGTAGGACCAAAGAGATCCATATGCAACAGCTGTAGTGGAGTATCATTTGTATTCAAAGTCTTGGGCTTGTGAGAACTCTTGTGTTGCTTCCCCTTCAAACAAGCAATGCAATGATCTTCTAGCTGGAATTCTTTATCAAGAAGCCCTCTGACGAGATTATCCTTCACCAATTTGTTGATGGTTTTGATGTTTACATGGCTTAATATCCTGTGCCAGAGAGCTGATTCATCAACTAAAGCTTTTGACAGAAAACAGGATACACTGCCAGATGGAGTGACCTTATTCATGTCAAGCACATAAAGATTTTCTTTTCTCTGAGCAGATAATAAAATCTTTTCTGGAGGAGGTTTGGATAAACCAGGAGACAGTACAAAGCATTCTTTATCTGTGAAGAGCATCCAATGCTTTTGATCACAGACCTGGGAAACACTCATGAGATTGAAGTCCAATTCTTTGACATGGTTTACCTTATCAATACTCATTCTTTCATTGGACACAGTTCCTTGTCCAGTAATAGATCCTCCTTTTGAGTCACTTCCAATGGTAACATATCCTCCATTGAAATGTCTGAAGTTGGAGAGGATGGATCTGTTGCCTGTCATGTGCCTGGAACAGCCACTGTCTACCACCCAGGTGTTATTCTTGTGACATGGCTGTCCCTGCACATGAGAGAGATCTAGTTAGTGGGAGGAATCCAAGAGCTTGCATCCTTGTAGAAAAGGGTTCTCGGATTTTCAGTATCAGCATGTTTGCAATCAACGTAACCAACGATGATTCTTGGATGAATTTTGACTTTCCAATGCTGAATTGGTGGTTTTCCAGCTCTCTTTGCTTTGTCAGCAGCTGATGTTGCTTTGGCTGCTGACAGATTTGCTTGATCAGCAGCAGATTTTGCAACTGAGGACTTTGGCTTATCAGCAGCAGATTTTGTTGCTGCTGATTGTTTTACTTGAGCAGCAACAGACTTGGTTGCTGCTGAAGGCTTGTCCTTTGGTTTCTTGGGCTTTACTTGATCAACAGCATTTTTGCTGGCTGCTGATGGTTTAACAATAGATGTATGCCCATCCTTCTTTACCTTGTTACCAGATGGTTTCTCTGTAGAAGTTCTTTTGTTGATAGGATTTTGGTTAATCTGGTTGAAGGGATTAAATTTACAATTTGCAGCAAAGTGGTCTGATTCACCATAGATGATGCAAGATTGTTGAGGTTTTGGCAGCTTCTTCCTTGGTGGGGAGAGGGAGTTTCTGAAATGAGTTGCCTTGGCTTCAAAGCTTCTTACCTTTTTGTTCTTGTTCGTCTTTTCAAAAGCAAGTTGCTTGAGGTTTCTTTATTGCTGAAGGTAGTAGAAGCAGGTGCTGGCAGTATGATTATATTTCCCACATACAAAGCATGAATTTGCTAGTTTGTCCCTCTGAAAGTACACATAGTCCTTTCTTTTGAACAAGTCTTTGAAATTCCATAGGTGAGCTCTGTTGTGCTCAAAGGTGGCTTCTTACAATGTCTTTTGAACATATGGAGCCCTCTCTCCAGGCGCATGACATATGACCTTCCTTTGTTGGGATTTGGATTGAGGCTTTGAGTTGGTGGAGGTTGAAGACTGTCCCTTTTCAACAGTTAGCTTTCTTCTTTCTAGAGGATAGCTGATTCTGATTTGTTTGGTTGGCTGAGATGCTAGTACTATTTTTGAAGGGATGAAAGAGCTTGGATTGTTGACTTTAAAAGCTTCACAGGTAGAAGGTGATGAAGCTTTATTGGTTTCAGTGGAGTCTGAGCCTGTTGACTAAGACTCGGATGAAGTAGTGCATTCTTTCACAGGGGTTTCTTTAACAACAGGGTCAAGATTTCGGTTGGCCATGTCAAGGTTGGAAAGATTGAAACTTGGTTCATGGATAGCTACATAGTTAGCGGGTGGAGGAACAGCATGGTAGGGATGTTCAGCTTGAAATCCAAGACCACCAGTTACCTTTTCATGAATTTGAGCATCCAAAAGTCTTTGAAGCTTTTTGGATGCAAATTCATATTTTTCCACATGGACCTTTTGGTCTGCTAATTCGGCCCTTGTAGCTTTTAACTTAACTAGAAGGTCATCAATTTGAGTTTCAAGGTTTGTTTGTTCATGTTTTAATGATGAAATTTCTTTCTTTAAACAATCAATCTTTTCCTTGTAACTATTTTCAACCTTTCTAAATTCAGATTTCATTTGGTGAAATTCTTCATTTTGATCTATGAGATTCTGGTTATGTTTCCTGTATCCAAGGACCTTATCAATACAAGCTTGAGTACACAGATTTTCATATACCTGAGGTGGTACCTCTGATGTGTCTGCCATGAGAGCTTGATTGTTGGCAGAAATATTTTCATACTGGAAGCTCCAGTCAAAGTCAGCAGTTCCAACAGTTGCACAAGCTACAGTTTGTGCAGGAGGAGTGGCTTGTTGCTGTCTTGGTTGAGCTTGGTGAGCTTGTCTTTTATGAGCAGCAACTGGGTTTGCCTTTGGTGCCTTGCATTCCCTAGCAAAATGACCAAGTTGGTTACAGTTGTAACACTTCAGTTTGCTTTTATCCAAGCCAACCCTGGTGTTAGAGTTGTTGATTGGAACGGGTCTTCCTATTCTTGAGTAGAACCTTTTTGCTCTTAGAGAGAGCATAGCATAGGAGTGCTGTATATCCATTTCTTCTAGATCACCCGGATGAAAACATTCCAGATCTTTCTTGATAAAGGATATATTGCTTGAGTTTTCAGAGACAAAAGCAGTAGAGGTTGATGTTTAAGGTGGGGCTTCAAGAAGAAATGGTGAGTTGTTTGATTGAGAGGTTGGAGTTTGGGGATGAGTGACGATGGGAGGATAATAGTTGCTTGAACTAGGACCTGAGTGGTTGGAGTGGAGGGCAGAAGAGGTGGTGGTGGAAGTTGAGGCTGTTTGGTAGCTTGAGCTTCTTTCCTTGGCCTGAATCATCTCTAATTCATAGGTTTTTAGCATACCGAAAAGCTCAGTCATCTGAAGAGTCTTCAGATTTTCAGTTCTTCTGATGGACACTGTGTAGAGTGTCCAGTACCTGGGTGGAACCCTGATGAACTTCTTGAGAATATCTTCATTCTCCAGCTTCACTTTTGAGCACTGCAGCTCACCTACAAGATAAGTATATCTGTTAAATAAAACAGTTAGAGACTCACCTTCCTTCCAGATAAAGTTTTCATATTGCTGCTTCAGGATGTCTCTTCTGTTTTCTTTTACTTCATCTGAACCAGCAAACATCTTCTCAAGAACCTCCCATAGCTCCTTTGCAGTTTTGTATCCTCTGAAGTTGTGAAAAACTTCATTTTGTAAGCACATCTGGATGGCTCCCGAAGCCTTGAAATCTACCTCCATTTTCTTGATGTCTTTATCAGAGTATTTGGAGGATTCTTTGGGAACCAGTATACCTCCGAAATCAGTGGAGGCCACCATGGGAATATATGGTCCATCTTTTATGGATTTCCACATCCCATATTCTTGATAGCAGAAGAAGCTTTCTATTATGTTCTTCCACATATCATAGTCTTCTCCAGACACCAGTCTTGGTGGTCTGCTGATGCTTCCAGTGTCTTCAACTCCACTGTTTTGTGCCATTTTTTATTGGCGAAAATGGGTGACTTTAGCAAAGAGATAGTTTTGAATAGAACCAGAGAATGATTAAACAAGTGTGAGTTTGTTTAATCTGTGAGCCAAAGCTCTGATACCACTTGTAGGATCGGTGAATAGAAGATGGTTCTATTCTAGTTGAGATTGGCAGAAACAATCACAACTAAGCAATGTAAACAAGTAAACAAGAAGAATACTCATAAATGCAATGTATATTAAGCTTCAACGATTACAAGATTACAGAGAAAACTCTTAAGCAAAAAAGCACTGTTATACAATGACTCTAAGTACTACTTATATAGTAACTTAGAATCAAGACAGACCCTTGATTCTAAGGATTAGATCTAACACAAGCCGTTGATCTTGTATTGAAGCTATTCTACATGTAATGACAATAAACACTACAAAAGTTATCTTTACTCAAACGTCTTCTTAGGCATCATTGCTTGAGTCCTTGGAAGAAGAGCGTCGTTGTCTTTTATTTTCTTGCACGAGTAACATTCTTTCTGCGTGGAGTGTGTCAGTGATGCAGCAGAAAGTTGTCAGTGGTAATGGTTGCTTTATCGAAGCTAGTCAGCTGCAACGTTTGATCTTAAGTGGGAATGGCTATCAGCAACAATGTTGTTGATCAGTAGCAAGACACAACTGTCCACAGCTGCTGATGATATGCTTATCAGCAGCAACTTTTGTCTTCAACAGATAAGGCTATCCACAGCAGATTTGTTCTTTAGCAGAAGAACAAGTATCCGGTGCAGATAAGCTTATCCGCAGCAGTTTGTACTTAGAGAATTTTGTAGCTATCAGTCTTTATTTCTACACAGGGGTTCGATATCCGGACTTCTTTTAGTTGTGTTATAATTAATAGGTAAACTTGCCTGTCTTTGTGGTCTATTTTAGTAGGGTTGTCTAGAGTTTAACTAGAGTATCTAGGTTAGTTTAATATCCGGACTAAGGTCTCCCCTCCCCACACTTAAACTCGACATTGTCCTCAATGTAGTAAGTGCGACTAAAAAACGAAAGAAAATACAAAAATAAAATAAAAACTTAGCTGGATATGCGATCGTATAGCATTTCATTTGCGATCGTGCTCCACAGATGCAAAAGACTTGCCTTATACAAACAAATCGAGCAAGAATCGGAAATCACCACCCGAATGGAGATTGATTACTGGTGGATCATTCAAAACCTGCAAAATGAAGCTCAAACAAAACGCACAGCATCATATCGACTCAATAACAAGGCTCAAATAAAATTAAAATACTCGACGGACTCAAACGACTAAAAAATAATAAAAATAAAAATTTAGGGTTTTAAAGTTCTTCGCGTGTCGCGAAGAACTGGGAGAAATACTTCACGTACCGCGAAGGATAAAGCTTTGACCAGGCCTTTGACTTTTGTTATTTGCGTGTCGTGAAAGATGGAGGAGTGGTCTTCCCGTGGCGCGAAGACATGGTGTTGAAAGAAAGTTTGTGACAATTGTTTACTTAGAAATTTTTTTTCACCCCAAAAAAAAAATCCAGATTTTGTTTCATCCTCCAAAACTCGCACACGCACCCATTTTCACTTGTCTGGTTCACACACTAAAAACACACAAAAATTAACAATCCTAACTCACTTTCGTAGGAATCACGGATGCATTTAGCTTATGCATCGAGCCTTTAAACCCCTCGGTAGCCCGAGTGGACGAGTTTAGTCTCGTGAGGGTTTCTAGAGAACACACCCACAAAGTTTATTTAACTAAAAAAAATTAAAACATACTAACCTAAGGATGCCTACTAAGAGCGCTAAGTTTAACGTCTTCAGCCATACGCGATGTACCTTACTGATGTCATGGTGGTCGGGTAGGATGCTTGCAGTCCTCCTTCGCCACACTTAAGTTCCTCTCCTCGTCAAATTTCCCATGCTTGCACAAACAGGGCAAACAACCCTTTCTCTTCATCAGGAACTTGCGTTTCTTCCCTTTCCGCCTTCTCTTTCTGACCCTATTCTTCCCCTTGTCCGGAGTCTCACCATTCTTCTGCTCAGCTAACCTGTCACTCGCAAAACAAGCATTCTCGACCGTGTGATTCACCTTTTCAGGTGGTCCACATTGGTTAGCTTTCGGGGTTGGCAAGTTTGAAAATATCTGAAAACGCATTTTCTGAGCCCCAAACCTCATCCTTACCGTTCCCTCAGCACAGTTAATATTCACCTGAGCAGTGGCCAAGAACGGTCTACCCAAAATGATAGTTGGTTCTGTGTTTTTGACACAATCCAACACCAAGAAATCCACCGGGTAGTAAAACTCCTTGACCTTCATAATCACATCCTTTACAATCCCATGAGGATGTGCGGGAGTCTAATAAGCCAACACCACAGTGGTGTTAACTCTCTGTAATGGACCAAATTCATGCTGATCATACAGACTCCCTAGTATTATACTTAAAGATGCTCCAAGATCCAGCAAATGTTTATCTAGTTTAATCTCACCTATTTGTATTGAAATAATAGGTGCTCCTGGATCTTGGAGTTTCAGGGGAAGGGTACCCCTAAACAAGACATTCACACTAACACTCAGCTTCACCTGTTAAGGACATTTGTGCTGTCGTTTTCTAGTACTCAAACCTTTCAAGCACTCAACACTCTCAGGATCTTGTTTAAGCGTATTTAAAAATGGTAAGTTAATTTTACTCTTTTCAAACTTTTCCCATATATCATCCTGTGTTGGGTCTTTTTATTTTTGAACTGGTTTGATGAAAGTATTAGGAAATGGGATATTTATAGGGTTATTCACCTTTTCAGTTTTCAAGTTATTTTGTGACACAAAATCCTGATTAGGGTCAGATTTAAATTCACTGTGTTCCACCACTTCCTCTACAACCAACAGGATATTCAAATGAGGATTTAAAACTTACAGCTTGGAGATGTGCACTGTTTGTGATTTCAGCACTTGGGGACTGATGTGCACTGCAAGGCTTACCCACTTCTTTGATGATGCTTGCAACACACCCAGTTAAGTGGACAACTTGATCTAGCAAGGTTTGATGATGTTGTGCCTGCATCTCCTGTTGTTGCACCACTGCATGGACTGCTTTGGGCAACTCCACCATGTTTGACCGGATAACATCCAGTTCACCTTGATAGTTGTCTTGTTCAGGTGGCTTGCTCGGGTGGTAGTCTTGATTGTAATCTTTCTGGTAGCTTTGATACCCAAGACCACCACCATGTGAATTGTATATTGGGCAATCTTGAGCGTAGTGGCCAGTGATGCCACAGCTACTGCACGGTTCATAGTAGTACTGGCCATTATCATAATTCCTGTCCATGCTGACCTGCACAAGTAGCACAACCGAGTAGTTCTGAACAAATAAATAAAACTAAAAATATAATAGAAGAAAATATTTTTGGGGTTTTTGTTTTAAAGCAATAAAAATATTTTTGGGTTTTTGTTAAGAATCAAAATCAACTAAACTAAAGCAATAAAACTAAGCGCATCGATTCCCCGGCAAAGGCGCCATTTTGATCGATGTTGTCAAGGTCAATCAAAAACACTTATAAAATATACTACTTATCTACCTTGGACTGTAGACAGGGAAGTAGGGTTGTCGAATCCACAGTGAATCAGTGGAAAGTTAAATTGCTTAGATTAGTAAATTAGAATGAAACATAGATCAAATAAAGATGTAACTCCCTCCTAACTTCAAGTTCTAGGCTTATGCAAAACTTAATTGTTCAATGGACACCACATAGACATAGTGTTGGCAAACAAGTTGAAACAATAATTGAAGATAAGCTGTTATCAGCAACCTATATGACTAGCTCGTCACAGCCAACACAATTCAAATACCCAATTTATAAACACCAAGTTACCCACTTTAGTCACCCAACCCTGCTACTAGGTTTTGTCATCAACCGAACACAGTTGTAAAGCAAGCAAACTCAAGGCATACAAATAAATTGTATAAATCAACTAATACATCAATCTATCAAGTTTGTGTCAAAAACTAACAAGATCCATTACATGAAAATCGGAATCAAACAATAAACCTATACGAACCATCCGCCGGGAAGAAGCCACACGCAGCTTAGCCACGCATGCTTGTCAGGCACGCGAGCATAGCTTCAATAGATGATCCGGAACTCCTCTCGCCTCTGAAAATCGCCCCTAGTTGTTCTGAAATCGGCTGAATGAAAGTTATGTGCGAACTAGGGCTTGATTGCTTTTTAATTAGAATTTAGGGCTTTTTGCTGTTCCGTCGGCCCTTCGCGTGTCACGAACATCTCAAACCATTCCTTCGCGTGGTGCGAAGGACAATTTAGTTGCGGCCTCTTTTTCATTTCCCCGCGTGTCGCGATAAGTCCACTCCCAGTCTTCGCGACCACTTTCGAGGAAACTTTGATATTTTACACTTTAACCCCCTGTACTTTCGTGCCTTCTCAATCATGCGTCGTTATCCGCTCAATTAGCACCTTAACTTGTAATAGACTCAGACACAAATACCAACGTAAAATGACTCTATATACAAAGTAAAACGCATAAAACTATAAAAAACCGACACATAAACATGGGACATTTGACCCTACATCAAGCATATTCAGATTCTGCCTACCGGGGATGCAAATTAGACCGCAAATCCACTTCTGGGGGTTGTCAGTTCCTTGGCAACCCCCTTGTTTCATGGCAATGTAAGAAACAGACCACCGTTTCCCAATCCAAAGTCGAAGCCGAATACATTGCCGCAACCCTTTGTTGTTCCCAAGTGGGGTGGATCCACCATCAAATGCTTGATTACGGGATCACATTCCATGAAACACCCATCCTTTCTGACAACACCGCCGTTCCCCATGTCACCAAAAATCCCGTTTAGCATTCAAAAACCAAACATATTGAGATCAAACATCACTTCATCCGTGACTGTGTTGAAAATAAACATATCAAAATCGTTGAAATCAAAACCGACAAGCAAACCGCCGACATCTTCACAAAGCCTTTGATTCTGCCAGATTTGAGAAATTGGTGGAAATGCTCGACATGATCAACTTTCAGTAACCCTTGTGCATATTGTCTTTTCTGTTTAAACTTGTTAATCGGGAATATTTCCAAAAAGATTTTATCTTTATGTATAGTTATTGTCTTTATCTGTGTTAGCAAGCAAATCTTTTGGGGGAGAAATTGAAATTTTGAGTCAGAAAGAAAAGAATTGCTTTATCTAATCAAGATAGAAAAGAAATGAAAAAGATTAACTCTATATACTTGTCTGCCTTTGAATCCCCATCTTATAAGTGTTACTATTGTTTGTTTCAGGAAAATCTGATCCGAGCCTGTGAGAAATGATAGAGTCTGATCACACTTCTTGAACATGGAATGGACCATAAGTGATGGTGCTTACTGAGGTATAGCCGGTAGGCTTGACATATGGTTATAACTATTAAGTAGTGTGAAAACCTAAAATCTCAAATCATACATGTGTGTTTGAACCCATTTTTGAAACATCTAACCCATCTCACATCTAAGAAAACTGATTCAATCAGATATAGTCTTACGTGTTGGATTCCGATTCATGCGCCATGTGACCGTCAAAGTAATGATATTTACCACCGTTGACCCCGTCTGTTTGGCTTACGCAAAGATCTCGGGTGATCATCTTTTTCCCATCCACTTGGATGATTTGACCCCGTCTGTTTTGCTTACACAAAGATCTCGGGTGTTCAACCTCTTCCTATCCGCTTGGATAATTTTACGACTTCTTCTGTTTTGCTTAAGAAAAAATCTAGAATGTTCATACATTTTTGTATCCACTTGGATATGTTTCCTTTTACACCTTCTTGATCCACTTGGATTTTATTTTATTTTGGTTGTATTTTTGATTTATCGAGATGGTAACCTGGTTAATCAGAAAGACATGATAGGATAAATTCGGGTATTTCTTGAGGATTGATAGGTTTTCAAAACCATTTTATTTCAATATGTGGGGTACGCCTTGTATCGTGCTTAAATGGTACCATATAATCACATAAAATCTTTGTACAAACGAATGTTCGGGTTTACCTTGCACAAATATCGGCTATCTTCAGGGATTCACAGTAGTTGATTGAGAAATGAAGTGTTTCAAGAATCTGACCGGACCTGATCTCATGTTGGATCTTTACCAAAGGTTAAGTGTACATATTCTTTATTTGGTTTTTAATTTTATTTTTCCATTTAAAATCTAATCTTCCTTATTAACTTGTTTAAATAGTGTACATATGAATATTTCCTTTGTTTTTGTACAAGTGTTTTTAAGTCAATCGAAACTACCTCTCAACCGAAACTTCAAGTTTTGCCTGAAAGTAAATTCAACCAGAAACAATGCACCCGAAACTACTTTGAGCTATCGAAACTAGTAGTTTCGACAGGGGCATTTTGGTCCTTTGTCAATCGCAAATTGAATGTCTTCATAATCAGGTTTGTTTCTCATGCTAAGTTCACTCATTCTCTCCGAAACCCCTTTACACCCTTCATTTCACACACAAAAGCTCAAGATTCTTCAATCTAAGTTTGTAAATCCAGTGTATTTTATCTGATTCCCCCGTCGTCGTCATCAGTAGGTATTGTTTTATGTTCGGATTAATGCAGCCTTAAAGGAATGAACCTAGGGTTTCCTTTTTAAACTTTCTTTTCTGAATCTTCATAATAAGGAATCTCTAGGGCTTAAATCTTGTTTTTGATTTCACCATTGTTGATATCTCATATCTTTGTTGTATATATTTGCAGATTTCAGTTGAATCCTCGGTAAGATGGAGTTTCGATCCTCACAGGCTTTTCTTACCTTTTTACTTAATCCTTTTGTTTCAATTTTTGCTTGTTTAAATCTTTTTTTTGGTTTGTATATATGTTCTTAATCAAGTTTTTCTCTATATTTTGAGTCCTTGCAGTTGGTCAGGGTTTGGGGGGGGGGGGTCGAAACTACTTGTTTCGATAAAGAGGTGTTCCTATTTTAAAATATTGTTTCAAAATTTCAACAGGCTTCTATCGAAACTAGTTGTTTCGATACCCAAGCTTTGCCCGAAATTAAGGATTTTTGATTAAGCATTGCTTCCCAAAACTAAGTAGTTTCGACATGGCTTCTTCAACCAAAACTAGTACTTTCGGTCATGTCACTTTGAAATTTTACCAAGTGTCAAAATTTTCTGATGTTCTGATGTTTATTATTCTAAGAAGGTATGGATCTTTTATTTGTAAAGAGGCACAATGTCTGTGCTTTCTTGAATGCTGCTGATCCCAAAAGTGTTGACTTTGTACATGTTCTTAATTTCTTGGCCAACTCTAACATCAGTTTTGCTATCAGCCACAACATACCAGTCTTTGAAACAACTATAAGACAATTTTGGGATATTTCAACAAGAGTGATTATTGACAATGTGGAACACATCAGAGCTATTGTACGCGATCAAAAAGTTCTAATCTCTGAGGCCAGTATTAGAGACGTAATACAGTTTGCTGATAATCATGAAGCACCGGTAGAATTCCCAAGTTTTTACTTAAAGGAGTGCTTTAGAAGACTCGGTCACCCTGATGAGTTTAAGAGTGGGCAAATCATCAAGAATTCCCTTCCACCTCACTAGAGATATATTGTGCACGTATTCATTCACTGTTTGTATATTCGAAAAGGTGGATTTGACTCAGCTAATGCCATTGTAGCCTCTACAATGTTGGGACTAATCAATGGAAGAGACTACAATTTCTCAGGACTTTTCTTTAAGCAATTGTAGGAAAATCTGACCAGGGGAGTTAAAGATAAATTTTTGGTCTCCAAGGTTTCTACAAATAATTATCAACCACCTTCACCCAAATATTCAACAAGATGGTCCTCCGCTTGTATTTCATCACATGAGTGCCAAAACTCTAAGTTACATGAAGAGTTCAAGTTCCAGAACCAACAGAGTGATTGCTGACATTCCTTTATTTGGTCACATAATCAGAGAAGAAGAAGAGGAGGTAGTACCTAATGTTGATCCTGATATAGAAGTTGAATTCTCATCATTTGAGGAGGAAGAAGAAAAAGATGAACAGGTTCAAGGAAACCAAGAGACTGAAGTTGGGGTTGAAGCTGAAATACAACATGAACAGGAAGTTTAGCAACCTATCTTGGAAGCTCAATTCCTTGATCAAGTGATAGAGAATCTTGAGCCTGTTAATGAAGAGGAACCAACTGAGAATGTTGAAGCTGAAGTACATGTTGAGAATGAAATCCAAGCTAATGTAGAGGCCGAACCAGTATCAAGTGGGACTTTGAATGAGGGACTTTATGGTACAGAATATGACAGGTCTGAATCTAAGGAGCAGACAGAGCCTCCTGCATCCTCATCAAAAAGGCAAGCTAATTCAGATTCTGATTATGAATTCGAAGAGCCTAGAGCCAAGAAGATCAAAACATGGTTGGAGCCTCTATCCTCATCCTCTGAATCCCCGTTTGAATTACCGGAACACCTAACTCCCATACCGTCACCCATCCATACAACCATCACTCCACAACTATCACCTCAACCCACTCCTCATCCGAGTCCTCTTACATCACCTGCTCATGAAACATCATCTTCTGTTCCAAGAGTTAAATCTTTAAGTCTTGAAGTAAAGAAGCTACATGAGCAAGTAATCAAGAAAGATGAAGTCATAAAGAGTTTAAAACAGATCTGACAGAGCATAAAGGGGAAGTAAAAGATCTAAAGTTGGAAGTTAACGCTTTAAAGAATCAACTGGATATCCAACAATCTCAACTGGCGGCTCAACAAGAATACTCTCTAAACAACAACATGACCTTAAAGTTGTAACTAACTTGGTTAATCAGCTTAAAGCTTCTCTGGTCCAACCAAATCAAAAAGAGCCCACTTCCACAGCTCAGGGGGAGACCAATGTATCTCAGTCCACATCTGCTGGTGGACCTCTTCCCATGCCTTTGTAATTTGTAACTAATCTCGAGTCTGCCATGACTATTTATTCAGGCATAGATGCCAAGCCAAAGGAAGCTGTGGAGGTGAAGTTGGAAGAGACAGAATATGATCCTCCCTCAGCTAGTGAAAGAAGAGCTGCAAGAGGAAAAGGAAAAGGGAAAGAGGCTAATATTGATGTTATTGTTCTGAATGAAGAAGAGATTGGATCAGATCACGAGCTGAATGATCTATTGAATCAAATTGACAACTATGGGATAGATGAAGAGTATCCAGAGATTATGACCACCGGAGACCCGCCTGAAGAAAGGACCATGTATTTTACTAATCATGGTGATGAGATCCGGGCACTATCCGATGATGAGAAAGAAAAATCTAATGTGCAAGTTGACCTAGTGAAGCCCGTAATCTCTGATGACCCAACAACAACTCACACTGAGCCAACCGCCACTGAATCCACCCCAACTGAACCAATCTAAGCACCTAAACCAAATCCTAACTATCCTTACCCCAATAAGCCCTGGTTAAGAAAGAGGTTCCCAACCAATATGAATGGTTTGTCGAGTACCAGGAGCTTAAAAGACCTCGTGTGGGATGGAAATATGACAAGGAAAGGGGATTGTTCATCATTAGAAGGTACAAGGGAAGAGTAGAACACTTCAAACATATGAAAGACTTCAACTCTCTCCCTACCTATGATCTTCGGGCATTGGCCAAGCTTCCACTCCAAAACCCTGACAAAGTGATGATGGCTTCAAATTTTGAACACTACCTTCCTACCCAAACCTGGAATGACTTCAGGGGTATGAAACCCACACCCCCAAAAAGAATTCGTTCAAAGACAAGAATACATCCCAGGACCAACAAGCCCTACGTCTTCCTGAGGTACCATGCGGCATAAACTGTCAAAACTATTACATTGCCACGGATGGTACCTATTCAACTTTAGAATTTCAGAAGATGGTACTATAATCCAACCATTGGAAGTGTCATGATAGAATGTGAAGGCAAGGAAGACATCAAGATCTTTGATCCTATGGAGCTTCTAAAGTTTCAACCTGAAGATCTGGATGTGTTATTTAATAACCATATCAAGGTCTTTAGTGAAGATGATGAGGCGGATGCAAAGGCATACCAAAGAGTTGTGACATTGAATGTGAAGCCATACAATCCAAAACCAAGTGATAAACCAACTGCTCAGTGAGAGTTGAAGACATTGATGCATCAGCTTAGGAGAGATTGTAGGGAATAGTATTTTTGTAAGCTGATGTCATCCTTGTATTTTGAACAATAGTACTTTAGTTTATTTCCTTGCATTTCACTTATTTCAATTTTCTATAATTTACTGCTTTATTTAGTTTAGTCTGGGCCGTCGAAACTACTTAGTTTCGATTGAGGCTTGTTCAACCGAAACTAGTAGTTTCCATAGATAGGGAGTTTCGACAGGAGGTTCTTTCACTTGTAAATGCTCAACCGAAACTAGTAGTTTCGGTGAGCATAGTTTCGATGTCTGTCTACTCACTATAAATTGCCTAGTTTGAGAATGTTTAGGGGGTGGATAGCAGTTGTAACCCTGAAATTCTCTCTTTCACATTTATATTGAATCAATACACATTTGAAGTTTATTCAACTGTTTTTCTTACAATGTTATATAATTTTGTGTTGATTGTAGTGTGGTTAGCCAGTTTATCATCACCATTTCTGTTTCTTACCTCTGTTTCACCACCATACACACAAATTCCGCCTGTGTGTGTGTGTAATCGACCTGTTTAAGTGATTTTGTAACATCCCAAAAATAATAAAAAACGAATAAATATAGCGAGACCGGTGATTTAGTTGGAAAATTTAAACAAAAAGGGAGCGGGCCTGGGCCCGGCTTCAATGGGCCGAGGGAAGCCCATGCGCATAAGAGGCAAGGCAACCCTCTTCTCTGCTCATTTCCCCAACTCACGCAGCTTTTAGAGAGAGAAAGGGAAGCTCGGGTCTAGAGAGAGAAAGTCGTCGGATCGTCACGAGATTGGAGGAGCACGACACAGCTGAGCCCGTGAGCAAAACCTCCGAATCAGAATTTCAATCCAGGTAACGATTCGGTCACATTATGAGTTTTTGTTCGTTTTGGAAAGTTTTGGGTTTTAGCTAAAAGATAACGATTTTGCCGATGAAACTTGAAAGTGAACTTAGGTATAGCATCTAGAATGAAAAACGAACGTTTTGATCAAAGAAAATTTAGATATCGACATGATCAGATTCGCATGCAGAGCATTCGGATTTTTGGGGAAGGCGATAAGTGCAGACCCATCGAAACTACTTAGTTTCGATATGTGCAGACCCATCGAAACTACTTAGTTTCGATATGTGCAGACCTATCGAAACTACCCAGTTTCGATATATGCAGACCCAATCGAAACTACCATAGTTTCGATATGAGCCCCCGATCCGAAGTTAAGATAATACATAAGTTACTTATCGAAACTACCTATCGAAACTACCTATCGAAACTACTTATCGAAACTACTTATCGAAACTACCTATCGAAACTACCAAGTTTCGATATTAGCTAATCAATCGAAACCCATAGTTTCGATATGAGCCACGATCCGAAGCTAAGTTTACACCTAAGCAACCTATCGAAACAACAACTTTCGACAGAAGCAACGTATCGAAACTACAAGTTTCGACAGAGGCAATCTATCGAAACTATCAAGTTTCGATATAAGTAAACCCATCGAAACTACTAAGATCAAATATAGTAATATATAATGCCATCTAGGAGCACTACCTTATGAGTATGACTTTATTATACAGATCGTGAGTGACATTAGTGAAGCTCAGTAGCCAGCTTAGTGTATTACAGAAACTACTCATCAGGTGAGTTCTATGTGCCCCCTTCTATGTTATGTGCAAATGTTTTCAAATGTTTGGGGCTGAGATGTATACACTAAGTGAATAAATGTTATGAATGCCAATATGATCATATGTGTTATACAAGTATATATATATATATATACCTATACATGAAAGAGAAATTATGAATAAAGAATGAAAAGCATGATTATCAAGAATGAATGAAAGTATAACACAATATGAAAGAATGAAATCCTGCTTTATATCCATGTATATATTGCTTGCCAAGTACAGAAAATGTTATGGACGCTTCGATGATAACGGCTACTTCGGTAGCCGGACGACCATGTGACTATTTTATAACCGGGACAAGTGCGCTCCTTCATCGGCTAGGACGTACAAATGCCATTAATGGACGGTCGAAGCAATTGGCATATTATAGTAGAACGGTTGTATAAATAATAGTCGCATGGGAAACGGATACCTTCGGGTAGACGGGCGAATTACGGCCTACGACGGTAGGACGGTTGTAGGTCATGACGGACGGACAATGATTGCCGGACGGTTGTAAGAATAAAATGACGGACGACACTAGTTGCCGGAAGGTTGTAAGTATAGGTGGGCCATGACGATGGACCACGGCGATTGTCTTTGTGACATTCGTAAGCAAATGACGGGTTGATCACCCTTATATAGTATGACCCATGAAATTAAAGAAAGAAAGAAAAGAAAGAAAAGGGTGAATGCATATATATATATGAAATCACAAAAATACAGAGAAGAAAGATGAAAAGAAAGACAAAAGTTATGAATACGTATTTATATGAATGACTATACAGTAATGCATACTTATAAAGTAAAGAATAGAATGTTTATATCAAATTGCATTAAACTAGAACTCACCAGCGTTAGCTGACTTTTAGTATACATTTCAGGTAAAGGAAGAAAAGGTCTTGCGATGGCGTGAAGGTTACCCGGCACAAGACTGACATCCCACTTTTGTTTGTTAAGACAATGTTGTGTTTTTAATTGTTAAGACTTCCGCTGTTATGTAATGTAATTGAATGATGAATGTTTTAAATTTAAGTTTAGTATTTATGGCTATGTTTATGAGTAAATCCAACAAGTGAGGTCACCCGGGAAAGGGGCCTTACAAGTTGGTATCAGAGCAATAGTTTGAGAGATTCAGACATCCCTAAATGTCTGGACTCAAACTGATTAGGGGACCAACGCACGGATGTCAGTCTGGGTAGCCAACGCCAACGCTAGCACGGTAAGTAAGTCATAAAGTAAATGCTCCTGCATAAGAATAGATACCTTAACTTAGAACAAATAGATGTTAATGCCACGACTGATTTGAAGAGTTTTGAACCCGAAAAGCAATGTAAATTAGTAATCGCAAACCGGTCACTGTAATTAAGAATTTACCTTGCTCGTACTGTTCCAAACTATGATCTGAAGAAATGACATTGATGTATTCCCTTTTCATATCAGAAATTTCTAGAAAACTATGGCAAGTAGAGGAAGAACTGCACGCCAAGGCGGCCATACGGGCCGAGTAGGTAGACCGCCAATGAACCAAAGACAAGAGAAAGAAGAAAGCATGCACGTGAAATACACCGAGAGAGTGCATGACACTAATGTGACCCCACCGGGAGGTGACAATGAAGGGGCACTACGATTGGAACCCGAACTTAGGGATGCTATTGCCCGTGAGGTTGTACTGACACTAAAGAGCATATTGCCTGGTCTATTACCTGAGACACATAAAAGGAAAAGGGAAAACGCGTCTAAAGGAACTGGAAAGGGGAACTATATAGCTGAGGCTAAGAAGCCAAGAACTGAAAAATACGAAGCTTGTAAGAAATGTTGAGGAAACACCAAGGCGTGTGCCTAGTTGATTCCACCGTCTGTTATAGGTGTGGGAAGGCGGGGCACTATTCTCGCGAATGTTTAAGAGACACTAAATGCCAAGGTTGTGGACTATTTGGACACCTAACCAAGAATTGCAAGAGAACTAGACAATCTGGTTCGGGAAAAGAAAAGGAACAACAGAAGGCGAGGACTAGGGGCTACGCCCTGACTGAAGAGGAAGCAAGGGGAAGCCCTGATGTTGTGTCAGGTACATCCCTAGTTAATAACGAACATGCTGCTATTTTATTTGACTCTGGTGCTAGTAAAAGCTTTATATCAAATGCCTTTAGTCGAAAATTGAATTGCACTATCAACACAGTAGTAAAGGCCTTTAGTGTACAAACTGCCGTTGGTAAAAATTCGACAGTATTCCAAGTAACAGAGGATTGCATAATAGAAATAGAGGGTCATAAATTTCCTTCTAGATTATTCCTTCTCACCTTAGGAGGATTCGATATAGTATTGGGTATGGATTGGCTAGCTGCCAACGAAGCTCAAATCATATGTAAACGTAAGAGGATACACCTCAAAGGTCCTAGCGGCAGTCCAATTACGGTTTATGGGTATTGGAATTGCACAATGCCGAACGTCATCTCGATGATTAAGGCCGAAAGTTACATGAGGCGCGGCTGCGAAGCTTATCTGGCATATGTTATAGATGATAGAATGAAAACGAAAGAACTCAAGAATGTACCCGTGGTGTGCAATTTTCCGAAAGTATTCCCTGAGGATCTACCTGGGTTGCCACCCGATCGGGAAATAGAATTTCAGATTGATTTACTGCCAAGAGCTGAGCCCGTTGCCAAAGCCCCCTACCGATTGGCTCCGTCAGAAATGAAGGAATTGATGTCCCAACTAGAGGAACTAACCGAGAAAGGATTTATTAGGCCGAGCATCTCACCATGGGGCGCTCCGGTACTATTTGTAAAGAAGAAGGACGGCAGTATGCGCATGTGTATCGACTACCGCGAATTGAACAAGAGAACAGTAAAGAACAAATACCCACTGCCTAGAATAGACGACCTTTTTGATCAACTGCAAGGTGCGAGTTGGTTCTCAAAGATCGATCTTAGGTCGGGTTACCATCAGTTGAAAGTAAGAGAAGAAGACGTTCCAAAGACCGTATTTCGCACGCGTTATGGGCATTATGAGTTTCTCGTGATGTCCTTCGGATTCACCAACGCACCAGCAGCGTTCATGGATTTGATGAATAGAGTATGTCGACCAATGTTGGATCAATCGGTGATAGTCTTTATAGATGACATACTGGTGTATTCAAAAAGCGAGGGTGATCACCACTGTCACCTAAGAGAGGTTCTGGAGGTGCTAAAGCAGGAAAAGTTGTACGCAAAATTCTCCAAATGCGCGTTCTGGCTTAGGGAAGTCCAATTCCTAGGTCATGTAATAAACCCAAACGGCATCATGGTGGATCCTGCAAAGATCGAGACAGTAAAGGAATGGAACATCCCAAAGACACCAACAGAGATACGAAGCTTTCTAGGGTTGGCAGGCTACTATCGAAGGTTTATCCAAGATTTCTCAAGAATTGCCTCGCCGCTAACCAAACTGCCACGGAAGGAAGTAAAGTATGAATGGGGTCCAACCCAAAACAACGCGTTTGAGGAACTTAAGACACGATTAACTCAAGTTCCAGTATTAACACTACCTGAGGGAAATGAAGACTTGGTAGTCTACTCTGACACTTCGGGGCAGGGTTTGGGTTGCGTACTTATGCAACGAGGAAAGGTAATTGCTTATGCCTCACGACAACTAAAGATTCACGAGGTTAACTACCCAACGCACGATCTAGAATTAGCAGCAATAGTTTTCGCGTTGAAAATATGGAGGCACTATTTGTATGGAGTTAAATGCACCATTTACTCCGATCACAAAAGCCTGAAGTACTTTTTCGAACAAAAGGAATTAAACATGAGACAAAGAAGGTGGCTAGAGTTACTGAAAGACTACGACTGTGAGATATTGTACCATCCGGGTAAGGCAAACGTAGTGGCCGACGCTTTAAGTAGAAAGGAAGAATCGACACCTATCCGAATCAAAGCGTGTCAGCTAATTATAACGCCAGATTTGATGGGTGAAATATCAAAGGCACAAGATGAAGCACTGTTAGAAAGAAATGTGAAACGGGAAAGAATGGTAGGACAACAAGGGAACTTAAGTGCAAATACATACGGTGTACGAACTAGGTTTGGCCGGATGTGGATACCTAAGATTGGCGAGCTTAGAGCCAAAATACTCGATGAGGCCCATAAGTCTCGTTATTCTATCCACCCCGGGACAAACAAAATGTATCAAGACTTGAAGAAAGAGTACTGGTGGCCTGGCATGAAGAATGATGTGACTGAATACGTGAGCAAGTGCTTAACGTGTTCACTAGTTAAGGCCGAGCACCAGAAACCATGCGGTAAAATGCAACCTTTACCTATACCAGAATGGAAGTGGGAAGAGATCACAATGGACTTCATTACCAAGCTACCGCGAACAGCTAAAGGCAATGATACCATTTGGGTGATCGTCGACCGTTTGACGAAAAGTGCTCACTTCTTGCCAATACGTGAGTCTTCTTCGTCAGAAAGACTAGCAGAAGTATTTATCAAGGAGATTGTGAGCAGACATGGTATGCCGTTGTCAATTGTCTCCGACAGGGATACTAGATTCACATCAAGGTTTTGAAAGAAATTCAATGAAGCAATGGGCACTAGACTGAACATCAGCACCGCTTACCACCCTCAGACCGATGGTCAATCTGAAAGAACCATTCAGACCTTGGAGGACATGCTCCGGGCCTGTATCATTGACTTTGGTGGGAGCTGGGACAGCCATCTACCATTGGCAGAATTTTCATATAACAACAGCTATCTCTCGACTATTGGCATGCCGCCATTTGAAATGTTGTATGGGAGGAAATGTAGGACCCCGGTTTGTTGGGGGGAAATTGGACAGAAGGATTTTGCAAGTCTCGAAGTAGTCAAAGCTACTTCTGAGAAATTTGATCAAATCAAGGCTCGAATGAAAGCCGCAAAAGACAGACAGAAATCATACGCGGATAAGAGAAGGAGGGATTTAGAGTTTCAAGTAGGGGACATGGTACTATTGAAAGTATCACTGTGGAAAGGAATCATTCGGTTCAGAAAGCGTGGCAAACTAAGTCCAAGGTTTGTCGGACCTTTCAAGATTTTAGCGAGAGTGGGTCAAGTTGCTTACAGACTCGACCTACCCGTTGAGCTTAGTGGAATACACCCTACGTTTCACGTGTCGCACTTACGCAAGTGCCTAGCTGACGACACAGCTCACATACCTTACGACGAGATCGAAGTGGATAACAGTCTAAATTATGTAGAAGAACCAATAGCCATTCTTAACAGAGCTGAGAAACGACTACACAATAAGTCGATACCGTTAGTCAAGATACAATGGAAGCACAGAAAAGGGTCAGAAGCTACATGGGAAAAGGAAGACGAGATGAGGGGACTATACCCTCAATTGTTTAACGTATGAACAGTTTCGAGGACGAAACCTCTTTAAGGAGGGTAGACTTGTAACATCCCAAAAATAATAAAAAACGAATAAATATAGCGAGACCGGTGATTTAGTTGGAAAATTTAAACAAAAAGGGAGCGGGCCTGGGCCCGGCTTCAATGGGCCGAGGGAAGCCCATGCGCATAAGAGGCAAGGCAACCCTCTTCCCTGCTCATTTCCCCAACTCACGCAGCTTTTAGAGAGAGAAAGGGAAGCTCGGGTCTAGAGAGAGAAAGTCGTCGGATCGTCACGAGATTGGAGGAGCACGACACAGCTGAGCCCGTGAGCAAAACCTCCGAATCAGAATTTCAATCCAGGTAACGATTCGGTCACATTATGAGTTTTTGTTCGTTTTGGAAAGTTTCGGGTTTTAGCTAAAAGATAACGATTTTGCGGATGAAACTTGAAAGTGAACTTAGGTATAGCATCTAGAATGAAAAACGAACGTTTTGATCAAAGAAAATTTAGATATCGACATGATTAGATTCGCATGCAGAGCATTCGGATTTTTGGGGAAGGCGATAAGTGCAGACCCATCGAAACTACTTAGTTTCGATATGTGCAGACCCATCGAAACTACTTAGTTTCGATATGTGCAGACCTATCGAAACTACCCAGTTTCGATATATGCAGACCCAATCGAAACTACCATAGTTTCGATATGAGCCCCCGATCCGAAGTTAAGATAATACATAAGTTACTTATCGAAACTACCTATCGAAACTACCTATCGAAACTACTTATCGAAACTACTTATCGAAACTACCTATCGAAACTACCAAGTTTCGATATTAGCTAATCAATCGAAACTACCATAGTTTCGATATGAGCCACGATCCGAAGCTAAGTTTACACCTAAGCAACCTATCGAAACAACAACTTTCGACAGAAGCAACCTATCGAAACTACAAGTTTCGACAGAGGCAATCTATCGAAACTATCAAGTTTCGATATAAGTAAACCCATCGAAACTACTAAGATCAAATATAGTAATATCTAATGCCATCTAGGAGCACTACCTTATGAGTATGACTTTATTATACAGATCGTGAGTGACATTAGTGAAGCTCAGTAGCCAGCTTAGTGTATTACAGAAACTACTCATCAGGTGAGTTCTATGTGCCCCCTTCTATGTTATGTGCAAATGTTTTCAAATGTTTGGGCCTGAGATGTATACACTAAGTGAATAAATGTTAGGAATGCCAATATGATCATATGTGTTATACAAGTATATATATATATATACCTATACATGAAAGAGAAATTATGAATAAAGAATGAAAAGCATGATTATCAAGAATGAATGAAAGTATAACACAATATGAAAGAATGAAATCCTGCTTTATATCCATGTATATATTGCTTGCCAAGTACAGAAAATGTTATGGACGCTTCGATGATAACGGCTACTTCGGTAGACGGACGACCATGTGACTATTTTATAACCGGGACAAGTGCGCTCCTTCATCGGCTAGGACGTACGAATGCCATTAATGGACGGTCGAAGCAATTGGCATATTATAGTAGAACGGTTGTATAAATAATAGTCGCATGGGAAACGGATACCTTCGGGTAGACGGGCGAATTACGGCCTACGACGGTAGGACAGTTGTAAGTCATGACGGACGGACAATGATTGCCGGATGGTTGTAAGAATAAAATGACGGACGGCACTAGTTGCCGGACGGTTGTAAGTATAGGTGGGCCATGACGATGGACCACGGCGATTGTCTTTGTGACATTCGTAAGCAAATGACGGGTTGATCACCCTTATATAGTATGACCCATGAAATTAAAGAAAGAAAGAAAAGAAAGAAAAGGGTGAATGCATATATATATATATATGAAATCACAAAAATACAGAAAAGAAAGATGAAAAGAAAGACAAAAGTTATGAATACGTATTTATATGAATGACTATACAGTAATGCATACTTATAAAGTAAAGAATAGAATGTTTATATCAAATTGCATTAAACTAGAACTCACCAGCGTTAGCTGACTTTTAGTATACATTTCAGGTAAAGGAAGAAAAGGTCGTGCGATGGCGTGAAGGTTACCCGGCACAAGACTGACATCCCACTTTTGTTTGTTAAGACAATGTTGTGTTTTTAATTGTTAAGACTTCCGCTGTTATGTAATGTAATTGAATGATGAATGTTTTAAATTTAAGTTCAGTATTTATGGCTATGTTTATGAGTAAATCCAACAAGTGAGGTCACCCGGGAAAGGGGCCTTACAGATTTTGTCTAAAATCAGGACCTATACTATTATTATTTCACAAATAATTATCATGTCCAACCGTTACCGTTCATTCGTCTAGATAACTATTTCACAAATAATTATCTCGCCTTTTTATATATTCGTGTAATGAACCGTTTTACCCTTAAAACATTCATCCTTTATAATCTTTGCCCAAAGTGTAACCCTTTGGATGTTACCTTGTTACCAGTACAGTCAAATGTCGTTACTCGGACATACAAGTCCAGCAGACTCCCACTTGCATGTGTCTTGAACATTTGTCAATACAGAAAGTGGTGGACGTTTAGCTACATCTCACTGTCGCTATCAAATTATGACACTTATCAAGCAGTCAGCTATTCCCGGCTAGTCTAAGTACTCTTACTTAACTGTTTGTAATAGTGAGGGTATTTCTAATCAATTATCCAATTACCCTTTCTGATGCAGATATCCCATTTGAACATGAGACATGGATCAAATTACATTCTAATATAGTGTTCAAACATTATCTTTGCTCGATCGAGAAGAAAAGTGGTTTATTCAGACACAATCCAAGCACAGCCATGCATTTACACCAGTTACGATCAACGAGGGGCCAAGAGACATTTTTCACCTACATTAGTAAGTGGATAGAATTCTATCTTGACTATATACAACTTGTGATATCTCTAAAAATTGTATGATTTTTGTTTCGTGTAATCTTACTTCGACTAAATATACGAATCTCGTTGCCTTATTTTATTTAATATATCAATTAAATTTCAATTCCTAATAAGTAATTACATTAATATTTTTTAAACGAAAATGGAAATTATTAAAATGACTAGTTATATTTATCAAAATTTTAAAAGTTATAAAATTTAAATGTTTAATTAAATCAAAGGATTATTTATCGAAAGAGAACTTTTAATTTAAAAGGCTTTGAACCCTCTTTTTTTGTATGTTTAAACCCTCTCAAAACATTTGAACCCCCTCTTCTTATTTTGAACCCTGGAATAACCAAAACCAATTTTGACTTTCTAAAAGTCAAAATCACATCCAATCCTTCCAATCCCACAAAATCTGGAACTTTAAATCCGTCCTAAACGTGTTCAAAGCGGTATAGATCGAAGGAAACAAGGAATTCGTGAAAAACCGTTATCAACTTCAAATTTTGAAAACCCGATTAGAAGATGCGTCCATGATAATCTAAGCATAAAAAATCCCACGAAATTCGTTCTTATCACAACTGTTAACGCGCTTGTGATTGAGCTAAACAACCTATAAATACCACATCAATTCTCAGTCGATTTTTACCAAAAAAAATACATCCTTTTTCCTTCTCACGTTCCGAGCAACGCAAGCACACCCCTCCTGACGCAAATCTTTGATGAATTCGCTCTAATCCATGTGGCTTTCAATTCCAGGTACTCGTTTACCCTCTAATCACATTCTCCTCTAAATTGTTTCTTGTTCAAAATCGAATTTTAGGGTTAAAGTTTGAGTCACGATCTGGGTTATGAACATGAGGAAGATGTTGCTTGAAAAACTAGTTTAACTCTTTTTTTTCATATTTTAATCACATCATGCATTAGGTCCAGTGGTTTAAGCCTTCTTCACAACGCACCAAAGGTCATAGGTTTGAAACCCAATAACCATATTTTTTATTTTTATGTTTTGGTTCTTTTTGCATTCACACACACAAATATATAAATACTTATATATTTAGTATTATAATTCTTATTAATTAACTTTTAATAAATCATTGTATTTATTTTAAACTATTTTTAAACGAAAAAAGAGTAAAACATTTTATTGATTTTAGTAAAAATAAAATGTATACATCATTTAAATAACATAAGGGAATTATGCAACATTTTTTTTTTATAAAATATTCGTGAGGAATCATGTATTCATTTAAAAATATAAAGTTATGTTTAAAATTAATAATGTTATTTAAATAGAAAACTATATAGTGTTGTTTTAAATGATTTCGACTTCTCTAAAACGCAATAATTATAAAATATATTTTATAAACCCTTTAAAACTTGTTCAAACGTTTTATTTACAAACCATATCTTTCTAAATTCATTTTTACTTTTAGAGTTATATTTATATTTAAACTCTTTAATTCCTAATAAAACCCTCTAGTATTCCATTTATCTATTTCAATCCTTATTAAATGCACAATTTCAATTTATTCCTTATATTTTTCCAAACTTACGAGACACGCCCTAAACTCAGTTAAACTATACGAATAGAGTAACTTTCAAACTTGTATGTACTTATCTAGCAAACAGTAAAGTTCTGGCTAGAAAAGACGGGGTTTTGATCCGGCCAACTCTTTCCTGGGAACTTTGCTGTTGGAGGTACTAGTCTGGTACGATAACCACTCTAGTATACGACAACCACTTTCCTCTATTTACAAAACAACCCCTCATCTTTCCACTATTCTATAAACTGACTTAAACTCGAACTTACTTAGGGAAATCTTAAAGCATATCCTAAACCAAGTTACTTCAACAATCAAGATTCTACCCACCTGCTGCAAGGTGAGTTCATAGCCCCTCTTTTATTTTTCTACTTTGCGGTGGAAAACATGCTCATATATCAAAACTGAAATCATGTTCTAGAGTCAAAACTATTCTTTTGCATACAATAACAAACTTTATAATTCTAGTAAAACTAAACTGGTTTATACATGTTGCTATTCTATGTCACTTTTTACTACAAAGTCTATTATTTTCTTAAACTTACACAACCATTAACTTCGAGGAAGCCACGGGAGTACGTAAATAGATCTATTGGAGACTAGCCCATCCGGTCCTCAGGTTGATACATGCCAATCAATTCCGAGCATCCTTCAAGTTGTGGATTCTGATCAACTTAGAAGGAGTTGGGTGTTTAGAAACTGCATACTAGACACTTACACTTAGTCTAACACCCTGACAAAGTGTTGGACGGGAGAGCTATCGATCACTAGGGTTCGTTGTGGACTCATGTATAAAAGTTTAATTACTTGGAATTTGAAACTTGTTTATGACTTACATCTTGTTATCTATTTCTATGTATCTATCTAAACCTATATTCTCACCAACTTTTTAGTTGACATATTTTAGCATGTTTTTCAGGTGAAGCTAACTTGGATGTTGACAAGCTCATGCTAGGATCAAGGACTATGCTTTAGTGGACTTAGCTAGAATTAACAAAAAGAAGAATTATTTGTTATGTTTGTTTTATTTGGTTTATTTGTTCTGAAATACTGATGTAATAACTATTTGGTTTTAATATTAAATTTCTTTTGATCATGTGTAATGATTCAATTTCCTCGCATCCCTCGTGTTTTCGCCTTGGCGGGAGTGTGACAGATTGGTATCAGAGCCTTGGTTATAGAGAATTATGCTACTTTAGAATAGACCTAGACTATAAACTTAGGAGTCCCCTTATTAGGAAACTATATGCTTTATTTGTTTAACTGTTTCTCTAACCATTATGTGCTTTCTTATTCCTCTTCCTCTAAAATAACACGCTTATCTTGACGAACTACACACGGAACCAAATGGCCCATAAATGCAGTCTGACACGGAGAATCTTTATAGCCCGAAGAACGCAGTCATGGTACGACCAACTAACCCTACACCATTGAGAGAGTAGCAGTGTAGAAAGCAGAGTTGGACCCAGCCCATTTGCAGCTGATCCAATTTTGGAGATACGACGACTAAGCAACGGTTCCGAGACGATTCCGTAATCACTCTCATCAAAACCAAGGGCCCTATTGATTGTTAATAGGAAAATGTGTAATATAGAAGAGTGGATACCTGTACACTAAAGATTCTATCTAGGAAAGAGGTGGTGTATAAATCCCTAACTAGGGACCCGTCACATCTTCCTAGGAATCTTTGGTGTGAGTATCGCTTATAGGCTAAAACACATCTTCCTAACATCAATCATATGGACCCGGAGTTTTGATTAGTCATTTTCCCATTTAAGTTCAAGTTCTAGAAACTATGTATCTATCTTTCCTCATTTGTAATTTGAAACTATTTAGTTATGAATGGAATTCTATCTTTGGTTGCCTTAAAATTCTATCTATCATTTAATCTTGTCATATCTAATCTTGCCATTCATTTTGATCTTGCTAGAATACCTCCTTGACGTGATACCACCCAGGTAAATGAAATTAGTACCATCATCACCAACCAACTTGCTAATGTCTTACCCGGTATGGTCACTCAAGTGAGTGAAGCACTTTACAATGTTGGGACTGCAGGTGGCAACATCAACAATGCCTCCTACAAAACCTTTCTAGCCTGCAAACCCGTTTAGTTCTTTGGTAGTGAAGGTGCCACTAGTCTGATACATTGGTTCGAAAAGATGGAGTCCACCTTGAACATATGTGACTACCTTGAGAACTTGAAAGTCAACTATGCTTCTAGTGCTTTCCAAAAGAGAGCTCTTACTTGGTGGAATGCCCAAGTGAGAACCAGAGGAAGGGATCCTGCTCTGGCTATGCCCTGGAATGAATTCAAAGAGTTGCTAATCACTAAGTTCTGCCCAAAGAACGAACTCCAGAAACTAGAAATAGAATTTTGGAACCATGCTTTGGATGGAGGTGAGCATACGGAATACAGTACCCGGTTCCGTGAACTTTGCACCCTTGTTTCACACATGGTGACACCTCTTAGCCGGATGATTGACCACTACATTGGAGGGTTGGTCCATCAAGTCAGAGGCCGCAGTATGTCAGCTTCTCCCACTACTCCTGAAGCTGTAGTCCTTCTATATGCCTCTTTGACCGATGACTTGTTTAAGACAGGAGTACTGATGAGGAGAGTATCAAAGAAACCAGAGGAAGACTTCAGCCAGAGGTCTGCCAAGAAACAAAAGACAGTTGAGAACTTCGTAATGGCCACACCTGTTAACCAAATGGCCCCTACTAAGAAGGGATACACAAGATCACATCCCAAGTGCCCCAGATGCCTATTTCACCACCAGGGTGAATGTTGCAAGTGCAACAACTGCGACAAGCTTGGCCACACAAACCGGTACTGCAAGGAACCTCCTGCCACAACTACCACCAACAATGTTGTTGTAGCAACTACAACCCCCGGGAACAATACTGCTAGGGCTTGCTATGAGTGTGGTGGTCTGGATCACTTCAGGAACCGTTGTCCAAGACTGAACCGTGACAACAAGACTCCAGCTGTTAATGGACGAGCTTTTGTCATTGGAGCAAATGAAGCCCATCAAGATCTAGCTATCTAGGATAACACAGACTCCACTACTTAATTATTTAGGATGAAATCCACTTAACTAGGGGAGGCTGTGGTTACTCTAATCTTCTATTTATTCCTGTTTATTACTTTGGTTATCTTGAATTCTATGTTTACTTATTTGGTTTCTATCTTGTAATCTGGATTGGAAATTTCAATTGCTTGAATCTTAATTGTTTTATTGTTTACTTGGATCTCAAACTAATATGCTCTATTAATTTCGATTGCATTTCAACGTATATGATCTATCAATTTCTATTGCATGTCCATGACTATTCTATGACATCAAAAACTTTCGCTTACATAACTATTATCACTTTATAGATGCATAATGGAAAAACATAGCACTTCCGTGTAAGGTAAATTGACGATTGCGGTCCGGAACGTAATCGTGAATTTACAGGTGCATTGGTGTGTTGAAATTTTGTTTTGTAGCTAGTACCCATACCCTTGACAAATTCCTAAACTAAATTTATGCCACTCAACATTAGCCTAGTTAGTGATTAGTTTTGGTCAGTGACTGATACGCTTTCGAAGTGCCGGAGGTGTGGTGGGTTAGCTGCGGTACAACCTATATATAAAATCTAATGGTGCATTGGAAGTGAAACTAGAAGCTGGACCATGAACTAGCCTAGATAACAAATAATGAACCCACACATTTTTCATGCAAGCACAAACTCTACTAGTTGAATTTCGTGACAAAATTCTTTTAACTAGGGGAGACTGTGACATCTCTAAAAATTGTATGATTTTTGTTTCGTGTAATCTTACTTCGACTTAATATACGAATCTCGTTGCCTCATTTTATTTAATATATCAATTAAATTTCAATTCCTAATAAGTAATTACATTAATATTTTTTAAACAAAAATGGAAATTATTAAAATGATTAGTTATATTTATAAAAAATTTAAAAGTTATAAAATTTAAATGTTTAATTAAATTAAAGGATTATTTATCGAAAGAGAACTTTTAATTTAAAAGGCTTTGAACCCTCTTTTTTTTTTTGTGTTTGAACCCTCTCAAAACATTTGAACCCCCTCTTCTTATTTTGAACCCTGGAAGTAACCAAAACCAATTTTGACTTTCTAAAAGTCAAAATCGTATCCAATCCTTCCAATCCCACAAAATCTGGAACTTTAAATCCCTCCTAAACTCGTTCAAAGCGATATAGATCGAAGGAAACAAGGAATTCGTGAAAAACCGTTATCAACTTCAAATTTTGAAAACCCGATTAGAAGATGCGTCCATGAAAATCCAAGCTTCAAAATCCAACGAAATTCGTTCTTATCACAACTTTTAACGCGCTTGTGATGGAGCTAAACAACCTATAAATACCACATCAATTCTCAGTCGACTTTTACCAAAAAAAAAATTCATCCTTTTTCCTTCTCATGTTCCGAGCGATACAAGCACACCCCTCCCAACGCAAATCCTTGACGAATTCGCTCTAATCCGTGTGGCTTTCAACTCCATGTACTCGTTTACCCTCTAATCACATTCTCCTCTGAATTGTTTCTGGTTCAAAATTGATTTTTAGGGTTAAAGTTTGAGTCACGATCTAGGTTATGAACATGAGGAAGATGTTTCTTGGAAAACTAGATTAACTCTTTTGTTTTCATATTTTAAACACATCGTGCATTTGGTCCAGTGGTTTAAGCCTTCTTCACAACACACCAAAGGTCATAGGTTTGAAACCCATTGGCCACATTTTTTTTATTTTTTAGTTCTTTTTGCATTCACACACACAATTATATAAATACTTATATATTTAGTATTATAATCCTTATTAATTAAATTTTAATAAATCATTGTATTTATTTTAAAACTATTTTTAAACGAATAAAGAGTAAAACATTTTATTGATTTTAGTAAAAATAAAATGTATGCATCATTTAAATAACATAAGGGAATTATGTAACATCTTTTTTTATAAAATATTCGTGAGAAATCATGTATTCATTTAAAAATGTAAAGTTATGTTTAAAATTAATAATGTTATTTTAATGGAAAACTATATAGTGTTGTTTTAAAAGATTTCGACTTCTTTAAAACGCAATAATTATAAAATATATTTTATAACCCTTTAAAACTTGTTCAAACGTTTTATTTACAAACTATATCTTTCTAAATTCATTTTTACTTTTAGAATTATGTTTATATTTTAACTCTTTAATTCCTAATAAAACCCTCTAGTATTCCATTTATCTATTTCAATCCTTATTAAATGCACGTTTTCACTTTATTCCTTATATTTTTCCAAACTTACGAGACACGTCCTAAACTCGGTTAAACTATACGAATAGAGTAAATTTCAAACGGGTATGTAGTTATCTGGCAAACAGTAAGGTTCTGGCTAGGAAAGACGAAAGACGGGGTTTTGATCCGGCCAACTCTTTCCTGGGAACTTTGCTGTTGGAGGTACTACTCTGGTACGATAACCACTCTAGTATACGACAACCACTTTCCTCTATTTACAAAACAACCCCTCATCTTTCCACAGTTCTATAAACTGACTTAAACTCGAACTTAGTTAGGGAAATCTTAAAGCATCTCCTAAACCAAGTTACTTCAACAATCAAGATTCTACCCACCTGCTGCAAGGTGAGTTCATAGCCCCTCTTTTATTTTTTTCCTTTGGGATGGAAAACATGCTCATATATCAAAACTGAAATCAAGTTCTAGAGTCAAAACTATTCTTTTGCATACAATAACAAACTTTCTAATTCTAGTAAAACTAAACTGGTTTATACATGTTGCTATTCTATGTCACTTTTTACTACAAAGTCTCTCTTATTTTCTTAAACTTACACAACCATTAACTTCGGGGAAGCCACGGGAGTACGTAAATAGATCTATTAGCGACTGGCCCATCCAGTCCTCGGGTTGATGCATGCCAATCAATTCCATGCATCCTTCAAGTTGTGGATTCTGATCAACTTGGAAGGAGCTGGGTGTTCAGAAACTGCATACTAGACACTTACACTTAGTCTAACACCCTAACAAGGTGTTGGACGGGAGAGCTATCGATCACTAGGGTTGGTTGTGGACTCATGTATAAAAGTTTAATTACTTGGAATTTGAAACTTGTTTATGACTTGCATCTTGTTATCTATTACTATGTATTTATCTAAACCTATGTTCTCACCAACTTTTTAGTTGGCATATTTTAGCATGTTTTTTAGGTGAAGCTAACTAGGATGTTGACAAGCTCATGCAAGGATCAAGGACTATGCTTTAGTGGACTTAGCTAGAATTAACAAAAAGAAGAATTATTTGTTCTGTTTGTTTTATTTGGTTTATTTGTTCTGAAATACTGATGTAATAACTATTTGGTTTTAATAGTAAATTTCTTTTTATCATGTGTAATGATTCAATTTCGTCGCACCTCTCGTGTTTCCGCTTTGGCGGGGGTGTGACAGATTGATATCAGAGTCTTGGTTATAGAGAATTATGCTACTTTAAAATAGACCTAGACTATAACCTTAGGAGTCCCCTTATTAGGAAACTATATGCACTATTTGTTTAACTGTTTCTCTAACCATTATGTGCCTTCTTATTCCTCTTCCTCTAAAACAACACGCTTATCTTGACGAACTCCATAGTTAAGCGTGCTCAGGTGGGAGTAATACAGAGATGGGTGACCCCTCGGAATTTTTCACCCGGACAATCAAAAACAAAATTGTAAGCTCTTAGTGAGTAAACAGACAATATTGTTGGTACGAGAGGCCGGATGTTACAGTCCAAGAAAAAAATTGATACAACCCCGATTTGCATATAGATTTATGAGATTGAGAAACCATGTATGTAGGGGTGGCTCAACATATTTTGGGGTCTAGCTAACTTTGAAACTGAGGCCTTTTTGTCAAACTTTTCTAAATATATGAAAGTTTTTAAAACGTAATTTTATAGAGTGTCAAAACCTATAATATTAATGTTTAGGCCAAATATTATTATAGTAACCATAAATAAACTTTCAATCATTTTGTTAAATATTTCTAAAATGACAAAAATTGATAAATTATCACATATATTTTCAGTTTAAAATTAATATAGATTAAGGTAGTTTTTTTTTAACTTTTTAAGACTTTTAAAATTTGGAGGCCTAAAGCGGTTGCTTTAGTTGCATGTACTATAGAAATGACCATGCAGAATTTACTCTGTTGTTGAATTATATTTTTAAAACTCTTGTTATAGACTATTAAAGAACTGATATAAATTTGTTTATTATCTTTTGTTTTATATATGTATTTTATGTTTTTATATATATAATGTTATATCTTAATAAATATGTATTACTACTATTAATAGTTCCAGGTCGGTTTCTGCAGTTTACTTTTATGTCTTCCTAAATTAGCCACAAAATTTTGATACATTTGCAAATGAACCCTCCCAACATCCCAGGTATATCCACTTTCCTTTTTAACCCTTCTTCACCCTCTCTCTCTTAACAAACTTTTTTTTCTCTCTCTCTCTCTCTATCTATCTCTCTTTAGCTCTCTCTCTCTATCTCTCTATCTATCTATCTATCTCTCTATCTTTCTCTCTCTATATCTCTCTCTCTCCCTCTCTCTCTCCCTCTCTATGTCTATCCATCCATCCATCCATCAATCCATACATCCATCCATCTAATCTATCTATCTAATCTATCTATCTATCTATCTATCTATTTATCTATCTATCATCGTTTTTCGAGGAACAAAGATTGGTAGCTTCAATAAACGGGAGACAGTTGTAAAATTTATACAATATCCAAATCCCATTTACAAAGGTTTTTACAATTTCACTGAAGATTTAAAAACAGCTAGGGAATATTTTGGCACAAATAGTTTCTATATTGAGCCAGAAGAAGTTCAAACATTTTATAATTTTGCACCTATGATTTTCTTATTAATTTCTGATGAAAAAGAAACAAGATACACATCCTATACAAGCCCATATTGAAAATAGTCTCATGAAACAAAAAAGTGGCTATACTCGAGGAAAAAAATAAACAGTACATACACAGGCTCGAGAAAACAGAAAAAACAGTTCCTCAAAATAGAAGCTATGAAGCGTTCAGAATAAGAATGCTTGATACACCATCGAAACAATGTTTACAGCCAGTCATTAACAGATTCACAGAATTCGAACAAATTATTTCACAAAAAGTTTGTTCAGAATTTCCAATAATTTTATACAATTTACAACAACAAATTATTGATCTTGCATTTCAAGACACACCCAACGCAGGAATAAGGATAGTAGAAAGAACAGATGACGAAGGATAAGGAACGAGACTTCTTCTTCTACAGGTTAGTTACCCTATACAAATGTCTGATAACCAAATCGTTCAATTTTACCATCATGGTATGATTGATTTTCTTGAATTCAGACTAAACAGCAAGACCGAAAATCTCCTTGATAGACTAGGAGAAAAATTCACAATGGTCATAGGCAACATAGCTTCTCATTCAAAAATCCCTATAGTCGGTTGCAAAATTTTTGCATCATTTCCCTTTGCATCCTCAAACACATACAAACCAATCTTCATATCATATCCCTCAATAAAAAAATAAAAAAAATAAAAAAAATTTTACTACAAATATTATTATCATCCGCATCCACTGTGCATATCTCCATTTTCGCTACCAGCTCATTCTTTCGCTACCAGCTCATTATAAGTATTTTAAATTATGTCAATTTCAGTTTATTTCAGTGTATGAAATCTGATACCCCTCCTAAATTGGTATCAGAGAGGAGGCTTTCCTAAAATATAAAAGAGAAAGACAGGTCCATGCAAGGCAGCTTTGTATGCTTAAGTCCTATTTTTATGGAAACCCTCTTTGCTAAATATTAGGAAAAAAATTTGCTTTGATATAAATTCAGATAAGTTATCAGAATTTATGACTTTTTATGTTAATATGTAAAATTAGTTTATGATTATCAATATTGTGGTATGAGAAAATATTAAAAGAATTAACAAGTGTGAAGAGTGAAGCTAAAGAGGCGGATTTCTTCAATCACAGATTCTCCAAACTCTAATTCAATACCTAAAAAACTCGATTTCTTAAATCTAGAATTCTCTGAAAAAGTGAACAAACCAATCAACACAAATAATTATAATTTAATCTGCAGAATCAAAAAAGATTACGAGCATAGTTTACATACAAATAATATACATCTAAACGCCTTAATAGATCTAGTAATCAACTTAGGAAAAAATCTACAAAAAGAGTCTATTTTTAACAGACAAGTGCTTAATAAAATACAGACAAAAATAAATAATAAAACAAAAGAATATAAAAAATATATAGAAAATGTAGATTACATTAAAGATCAAAACAATCAAATCCTTAAAGAATTAAAAGAAATTAGAAAGAATAACTCAGAAAATCAAGATTTAAATAACGACATAAACAAAGTTACTGAAGCCATAAACAAGTTAAGTTTAGAAGATATAAAAATACAACCGAAACCTAATAAACATTGGCAACTAAGAAAATGATAAATAGAAATTTCTTAGGAAAAGGAAGACTACTACAAGAAGCAAGAAATTCTACAAGTAATATACAAGATACTATAACATCTGATACTTTTCTAAACAGAATAGTTAGAAAAGGTTCAGGATCTACTGGCACAACACCTACAGTACAGTTAGAAGAAGAAATATATCTCGATAGAAACATAAATCTATACAATCAACATCAACTTGATATTCTAAACCCAAAAATATTATACCAAACAGGAATCCTAAACATCAAATGTAATGACTGAGCTTTGTGTAAAATGTGTATCAGCCCTTTGTTTAGTTTGTATATTTTTTGGTCTCTGATTAACAGGACCTTGGCTGTTTACTGGGTTATAATACTGTAGGACAGTGTCTAACCCAGTAATTGATGCTGGTAGCTTTCTAGAACTTTGTACTCTGTCAGCCCTTATAGCTTGGCTTAATAGCTTTTCTGTCTGTTCTTCTTAAGATGATATACTTATCGGAGAAATAATTCTTTTAGGCTGTATAATCTTTGCTTTCCCTTTATCTTGCTTTTCCATCTGGAAAAAATATCTTGTTAATGTTTCGGGACAACATATCGGGTATCCCATTATTTTTTTCCTTTGATATGTTCAAAATATATGATATCCATGGCCTTGTATATTATTTTGTAAATTGACCCACCTTGTTCAATTTACCTTTTTACTCCAGTCATTTTTCATAATTTTTAATCTTTTTGTGTTATTGTTTTTATTTGGGCATATGTTTGCTAGATGACTTTCATCGTCACAAATAAAACATTTGCATTTTCTTGTTTGTGGTTTTCGTACGTATTTATTTTTGTAATTGGATTTATATTTTTAATTTTTATTATAAGTTGTACTTTTTCTTAATTCTTTCTTTTTATCATAAAATCCATAAGCTTGGGGAGTGTAAATTGCTGTTTTACAAAATGCATAAGCATTTCGATTAAGCTGTTCTTGTAGGGCTACTTCTTTACACTTATCTTCTAATATCCCGAATGTTTAAGTTATTCTAGGTCATATTCCTAGACCGGGTTGTGTACCATATGTTGATTTCCATGATTGATGTAATTAAAGAAATTAGAAAGAATAACTTAGAAAAGCAAGATTTAAATAACGACATAAACAAAGTTACTAAAGCCATAAACAAGTTAAGTTTAGAAGATATAAAAATACAACCAAAACAACCGAAAGCTTATAAATATTGGCAACCAAGAAAATGATAAATAGAAATTTCTTAGGACAAGGAAGACTACTACAAGAAGCAGGAAATTCTACAAGTAATATACAAGATACTATAACATCTGATACTTTTCTAAACAGAATAGTTAGAAGAGGTTCAGGATCTACTAGCACAACACCTACAATACAATTAGAAGAAGAAATAGATCTCGATAGAAACATAAATCTATACAATCAACATCAACTTGATATTCTAAACCCAAAAATATTATACCAAACATGAATTCTAAACATCAATACGAAGCAGTAGAGAAGAAAGCTTAAGGGTTATAGACAAAACAGTAACAGTAGACTTAATTTCACAAGAAACTATACAAAAATTAAGCAATATGGTAAAAACTTTGTTCATACATGATTAATAGTCATAGGAATAAAAGCTTTAGGAAGAAAAAATTTAGGAACAAAATTATTAGCCTTAATATTAGATAAAAGTTGGAAAATAGAATTAAAAAAGGCTATAATAT